>OV815487.1:11752892-21752892 GCA_929108735.1 Andrena dorsata
GGACACTGCCGGGGGCAGAAGTGAAAGGGTGGGAGGGAGGCAAGGGTAAGGGTGACGCTGGTATGGAGTATGGAAGCGGCGGCGGCGGGGGCGGAGGGGGGCGTGGGGGTGTCCAACCACCCTCCGCAGCTGCGAGAGGGATGGCGGGGACAGATACTACGGATGCTGCATGGCACAAACACGAACAAATGATCCTTATGGAATCCAGGCATAAGCAACAATGTGAGTATACCACCCCACAATCATGCTTTTCGCCTTCGATTGACTGTGATGCACTTACCTTACGACCTAACCCACACCACCTTACGCCCTCCCACCTCCCCCTTCTTTTCGGCACGACTCCTCATTTCACCTGCTGTCGTTACCTTTCACCTCCGTTCTCTTACATCTCCATTATTCCTTGAATACGTTTCCCTCTACATTTTGCCAAAAAATAGTAAAAATGCAATTGATTCACCTTTCCAAAAGTCACTTCCAGCAAACATAAGTAACTAGGGAATCCACTACGTTCTTGATGGTCGGCTCCTACTTCATGCTTTGATGATTGCAGTAAAAATATTGAGTACAGCAATACATAGGTACTACTGCGTATAAATATATGAACATATTATTATTTCCTACTTGTCAATAATGGGCCTCAGTTACAAGTATCGTCGAGATCTTTCTTTTAAGGCTTATAAAATTCGGTTACTAAAAACTCCTGTTAACGGCACTGGAGGAAACGTTATGTGAATGGAATTACTCGGTTCCAAAGATATTGTACGTTTAAGAAATTCAAAATTCTCCTGTTGGAAGAAGTATATTTTGAGCATTAATTTGCAGTGGAGACGGGTTGTTAAATTCAAATGTTTTAGCGCGCGATACATTATTCATTGTAGGTATGTAGTACAATGGGCCATAGTTTAAATGTGCACTCATTAATTAAATTCTTCCATAATTTCTGCTAATGGAATAATTTTACTTTACGCTTGCATCCACGCCAACGCAATGCGTGTCGGTAACTGGAATATTACGAAGGTTGTTTAAATCTCAAGAATTATTGAAAGATTTACGCTTACATATCCAACACATACACATTGGCGTAACTAGTTAGGGGGCCTGCTCCTCCCAAAACGCGAAATGGCCCCTCCCTAGAAACTATCGAAATAAGTAAAAAGCATTTGCCTGTTCGTAAAATCATATCTTAAAAGACACAAATATTTGGGTCGAAATGTTATATGCAGTGCAAATAAATAAAAAAAATACAATAATGTTTTTATTAAATTAAATTATGTATTAGAACTGTTGGAATTAAATTGCTAAATGTAGGTATATGTAGGTGAATCTACCTATATAAAAAAGAGAGAACGAGAGAGAGGTGGGGCGGATGGCATCTGGGCCCCGTTCGACAAAAATCCTAGTTACGCTAATGCACATACATCATGAATCATGTGTTATAGTGCATACTTTTTCGGAATGCATGTCGTCACCGTGTGCATTTAAATATTTATCTAGTCTTGACTGGCATTGCGCGAACGAGTAAAGGGTAGGTACAGTTGGACAACATTAATTTCTTTGCTTTAAAATTGATTAGTTGATAAGTTTTATAATCAACATAACGTCTGCCATGCAAGACGCGTGAAACCGCATGCATTTGGAGTCACTGTAATAACTCAATTAGATTACTTCAATATATATCTATTTGCTAACAACATCAAGATTAAATTAGAATTTCGGCGGAAACTAATAACCACACGGTAAAATTTGTGGACCTAACTTTTTCAGTAATCGATTGATGATAATTTATCTTAAACATTAATAATTTACTTAAAAAATTTTGGAGTATATAGGTAGGCGTGTGCGTATGCCAATATATGGCACACCTACGTCACTGTAACGGTAATAATCATGTGAAATGTCATGAATATTTTCATACGTATTACGAATTTTACAATCCACTATATGGTAATTATTTACTTTAGTGATTCCTCATCGATTTTGATGAAATTTGAATATGTCGCCGGGGACACGATTCTGTACAAGTTTTTCCTATTGGCAAAGGAATCTACCACCGCGGGAATGGTGGCGCTAGTGTGACATAACAAATATGGACGACGCAAGTATACCGTTTACTATACCTTTATATGGATCCAGTCGTATAAAAGTTTATTTCAAAGTTATTTCTTACAGGAAAAATGTTGACAATAAATTTAGACACAATTTTGGAATATGTACAAGTATGTAATGTGGGTAATTTTAGTTACACCACTTTTTGGCACTTTTATGAAAATTTAAATTGAGACAATTGTTCATTGTAGCGTTACAATTTGTTGTACAACATTTTTTTCTGCATACAATTCGCCAATACTGTGAAAATTGGTATATCGCAATAAATGGTATACTTGCGTCGGCCATTACTATTAGTTTGCGTAGCGACCGCTAGTGTCGCATGCTAATGTTCTACTCCCAATACAGTAATGCCTTGTTATAGTCCCGACGAACACGGGCTGGTGACGGGCGTACGACGCGATGCGGACACTAGTCCTAGATTTTCTAGTGATCACTAACTATTCCGTGCGGCCGATGCTGAGAATGAGAAAACCCAAGAGCCGAGCGAGAGGGAACGAAACAGTTGACACGAAGTTGCCGTCGATTCTTTCGTTCCCTCACTCTCGACCGAAGGATTCCAAGAAATGGTTGGGATAATCACCGGGCGTACTACGCATGCTAAAAACGGGACTATAACGAGCCATTACTGTGCATGTTACCCCCGCTCGGCCTTAGTTTCCGAGATATTTGCGAGAAACTTCTGTTCATTTATTCCGGCGCAACGGACACAGCGATCAACTTGAGGTGGTCACGAGATAGCACGTGGGAATGTGGTTGGAAAAAATTACTTTTCCCTGGAAAATTACGTTGGAAATGACACTAAAATGGTAAAACATTTTTATCTAAATTTTGGATCTTAACTTTGGAGTCGCAAAAAATCCTTCCCTTAAACATCGTCTTTATGCAAAATAAAACTATCTTCAAAATTATAAGTAAATCGGGTTTGACCGGTTTTCGGAAGCTTCGCCCAAATTGAAAAATGGAATGCGTTGTGTTGGAATAAATCAACAGAAGTTTTTCGCAAATATCTTGGAAACGAAGGTCGAGCGGCGGTAACATGTATATGAAAAAGTTGCGTTGATGCATTATAGGCCCACCTGCAGGACGAGCTCGAGTTCGAGCTGAAAGACGGAGCGAAACAAAGTATCAAAGTGTCGACTCTTTCGTTTCGTCTCGCCCGTTCTCGGGTTCTGACACTCTCGATCGAAGGTTTCCAGGAAATATTTTTGCGAATATCTCAGAAACTAAGACCGAGCGGGGGTAACATGTATAGGAAAAAGTTGCTCAGAATGTGGAGTTTTACAGCATATCCAAGTTTCATCAAAATCGGTGAGGAATTGCTAAAGTAAATAATTACCCACTACATTTAAACCGAATGCGTATTTGTTTGAATTTAACATCGATCACTTGTTTGATATTGATCATTGCTGTTTCCTGTGTTGCTGATTTGCTCAAGCAAGATAATCTTGAAGGCGTTAGGTAAGATCAAACGGTTCGCTTGACTCTTATCGAGCAAAACTTTCCACTGATAGTACTACCTCTGTAGTCGTAATTGTGCTTCTAAAATTGAAGATTTTCGGAAGTCTTGAATGATTATGTACTTTTTCTATTATTATTATTGGGAGGGGGGGGGGGGGTGAGTTAACCGTGTATGGTTTCTTTTAGCGATTCTATCGAATTTTCATAATACGTACGTTGAAAGGAGATCGGTAAATAAACGTATTAGAGTTTGTTATAAACAGCGCACTCAGTCTCAGAGGCACATAAATTCGTTATAATTAAATAATGCTTATGTTCCTCTCACCAGCTTCTGATGCATGTTATTTGATAATAAAAATGCATTTTTCATGATTGCAGGCTAATAATACAGTTTAGCGATTTCTTAACATTTGAACTGTTTATTTATTCTATAATAGTGAACATTTAAGGACTAGTTTCACATCATGTTTTGAGTAAAGTGATTTTAGACTTTTGATAGTGTATTTGTCCATAAACCGTTCAATTTTAAAACATTGTTAATACTTCTTGGTATATGTTTTCTTATACTTTAATGATAGTCTTGAAGAATTTCATCCTATTGTTCTTGCACCCTGCTGTATAATTCAGCAATGGAGGATAGTAGAGAGCTATACGAATCATACATTCATCTCTGCAGCAATTCCCATAGACTTTCGATGGGGTGGAGATTCTTCCATTGTGCTGGCCACACCAGAACAGAAAAGTTTTAAGTACTCCACCAACTTTGTACGCTTTTGACTGTACATTTAGGACAGGCCTGTCCGGGGATTTGCTCGCACGAGCAGCCGTTAGTTGCTCTTCGCTCTTGGAGGCACAGAGCCAGGCCCAAGAGCGAAAGGTCTTCTTGGTGGGGGAATCTGTGAACGCCACTATCCCCACTTTTTTACGGCGGCCGTCGCTCTTACCTTCGCTCGCAACCACCCGCGGCAGCTCGTCGAGGGCAAGAGCAAAAATTGGACAGGCCTGTAAAATGTAGGATATCCTACTCATCTTTGACAAAATAACCATTATAATTTTTATACTAAATACTTTTAACAACAACTAACAAATCTTTGTTGTGGAATACAGTTATAAACGTACTGTATTCATCGTTGCTTTCATTCGATGTAATGAACTGACACCAAACGCAGTAATTATGCACCTCAATGATATACTGAATGCAGCTTCAAGTTTTACGGTTTGCTTCATGTGTCATGGTTGAAGAGATTCGCCTTTTCCAATTGAACACTGAGGACGATCATCGGAACCAATTCTATTAACCCCTTGGGTGCGACGGGCGTATATCGTTGGCTTGTTAGTAAAACTGACCAGGTCCATCGTTTCATTCTAAAATGCTTAAGGATTAAGGGGGTATTCTGATCTGACGGGTATAAAAGAAAAAACATTTTTTTTTTGCATTATTTACTGGTACATTATACGGGTAATACGTGTGCAAAGTTTTTTTTTCAATTCGTAATATTTGCGGAGCTACAGGGTGCAGAATAGGTAGGTATCTATACAGCGCGCTCACTGAGTGGAACGGGCGACGCATAACAGTTTTGTTCCTGCAAGTGTATTTCGGCAAAGTTTCGGCGGACTGTTCTTTCTTGGGGGAGGGGAGGGGTTGTGCATTTTTGTGCCCTTTAGAACACAAAAATCCACCATTTGGTTATAAAGAGACGGTTACTCTCCTAGGTCACAACTTAGTTTGGCTTCGAACGTTGAGTAAACTTTAAACGCGTTTTTCTCCAAACCATGTTTTTCGAATCGGTGACCATGATATTTCAAGATCTGCTGGACCAACTCAGTCCAAGTTTTGCATATATTATCAGCACACATGTGGCTATCGTCTCTACCAGAATTATGATAAAATATTTCGTTTTTAAACTTTCACAGACCTTTAAAGTTAAAAAAATGTGTGAAAATCGAAACTTAATTTTCGAACCGCCGCCATTTGCTTAATTTTCAATATTTTTTTATCATTCTGGTAGGGACGATAGCTACAGGCATACAGATAAAGAATCTCTTTTCATTTTTTGTTTCTGATCACTAGAACGAGCCCAATTATGGGCACCGTGACCCCATGTTTTTTTTTTCACCATTACTTTAAAGCAGTCAACTGCGTTTGATTTTAATATTTTTCTATTGACAAAATTTGTAAAGATAGTTCAAACATCAATAAACATGTAGCAATAAACTAAATAATAATAAAATTGATGGGTTCTTTGTAAACAAATTTCGAAATAACGCGACGAAAACACCTCGTCAGACGAGAATAATGAAAACAATTACTTTTTAAGGTATTTATAAAAAAAATTTCTAAAGACGCGCTACATATGTGTTATATATGTGCACAGTTCGCATCGTGTGTGAACGCATCGGGTGGCGTGGCGTGTCAATAGTATGTTTCCGTCTTAAGAATTCATATCGGGGTCACCTTAAATATTTTGCAATAGCTTTCGATTATTACCTGATTTATCGTGATAGATTGAATTTTAAAGTTGCATGTATCAAAAATTAAGAAATACGGACTTGGTCAATTTGACCGGTAAGCCAACAATATACTTACGTACTATTATATAGGTATTTGCATGCGTTGGTTCAGCGCGTGGAGTGAGTGAGAGCCCACCCCTCCCCCCTATAGGCGTTCAGCAACTGTTATACTTATAGGTAGAAGAGTCCCGCACGTGGCGCACGCCGAGCGTTCAAATTGTTAGCACATAAAGAGTTCATCTTAGTATCGTCACACTAAATAATTTGTTTCCATTTAGAAACTGACTACTTTGGACACTTTTGAAGAACTCCTACATGAAGTTTCATATTTGAGGATAGCATTGTTTTTTTCATCCCAGGAGCTTTAAGTTAACCCTTTTTAATACGGTGACTTCTATGGGGGTGAGTCAGTCTCACCGACCCTTGAAACATTACATTTTGTCGTAGAATGCTTGTAATAAATGAACCCTGGGGTTTGCAAACTTCTGCATAATATTATCGATATTAGGAATATTTTAGCGAATGCTAGGGAATGGAACACATAGGACAACAGTATAGCAATCAACGTATTAAGGGGGGAGACCACTGGCGGATATTTGAAAAATCGATTTTTTCTTTTTTACATTTTCCGAAAGACGTAGGTTTCAAGAATGCTGTCTCTAAATTTTATGAAGAAATTCGCAAAATTGGCGGGGATATGGCGTTTTCCGTGAAGCGGTGTCAAACGTGCGACTGAGCCGCGCGGAACATTGAACGCGTTTTCCTCAGAATGACATTTTTCAACCGCGTTGATAGTCTACAGAGAAAAGCTATACGTGCAATTAACATGACCAAGGACATTTATTGTACGGAAAACCCGTCGCTATTACGTGACGATCAGTTTTTTTCAATTTTCGACCTGCTTCTATTTTTTTTTATTAACATTTCCCCAATTTTATACCCTGAAAACATGAGTTTTTTTTACAGTGGTCCGCCATTTTGTAATTTTTTACAAATTTGACTTTTTTCGATCGTCACGTAATAGAGGCAAGCTTCTAGTTTCTAAATATTAGTTGTTTTTTGAAATCGGATTAACCATATGGCCTGGGGACTGTCAACGCGACTAGCATGTTTTTGCCGCAGCGCAAATTTTGACGAAGAATTTACAAGAAACGGATTTATGAATTTGATTGGAAAAAAAAAATTTCTTACCCTTCGATATGTACACTATTAACTATACTAAGCAACAAATTGATTTACATGCGTTATTTGGTTGAAATAAATTCCCGAAAACACCCTTACGTTTCGGACCGTCACAGTGGTCTCCCCCCTTAAGGGGACTACCAGTCGTTTTCCGTGAAAGAAACACTTTCTTTGTAATGCATTTGTAAAAATATGAAAGCAAATCCAGATGTAGGCATCCTTTTACCTAATGTTTGTTATTATCATTAAGATTGAAAAAAAGTTGGTATGAAATATACATGTGCTTTAAGAATATCAGAGGTTTGGCGCGTAATGGCACATGTTTTACACATCCTGTAATTTTATCCAGTTGATTCAAATCGATCTGATCCTCTATTCATTCGCATAGCCGAAAATCAAGAGAAAAAAATTGAGAAGTTTCTGGGCAAAGGCCGACGCTTTAAGTTACCGCTTGACCTTTTTAGCTGCCAAATCAACAATTTCGCGAATATTAATATAAACCAAGTGTCATTTTATTAAAAAAAGATAATACTTCCGGAAAATGTAATAAAAATCGGGTTTTCGACTGCCTAGTCCCCTTAAGGGGGTAGACACGGGTAATGCAGCGCGCTGTATACCGACACAATCTGGCCCGAAACATGGGTTTGGGAAATTACGTTGTTTGTCCTTATATGAGCAAATTTTGGGCTGGGCGAGGTCTCATTCGAAAGATGAAGGTTCAATGCAGCCCGCTCTGGTCATGGTTCAAAGAGATTGTGTTGATATGTAATAACATGAGTGTCCAAAGTAGAGAAAAAATGGACAAAATACACTCGCAGATTCAAAGTATTTGTAGGTCACTAAAAGAGTTTTATGACTCAAACGATGACCAGAGCGGGCTGCATTGGACCTTCATCTTTCGAATGAGACCCCACCCAGTCCAAAATTTGCTCATATAAGGACAAACAACGTAATTTCGTGACTGCATTCCCAAATCAGAATTCCGCCATATTGGCGATAATACAGAGCAAGTCACGTGACAAATTTAGTTCAGCTAGTGGACACGAGATGGCGCCTACTCGGGAGGACTGCCGACGTGGAATCATAGCAAAATTAAAGCATTAGCTGGATACATGTGTCACAGTAAAAGCGTGATGCAGTCAATGTATGCATTTTCGGACGATTGTAGGTTATGTTATATGCATTTCAGGCATATATTGACTACGATAGAAACTGCTGGGAACTGTGTACATTTACTAAATAAACGCTTTTATTGTAACACATACATCACTTGAAATCACTGTCGAATTTATGTTATAATTATATGGCCACATTATTTAAAATAAAAAGGAGAGATTGGAACTTTTTTTACTAATACTGGAAATATTGATTTACTCATCATATTTTCAGAATGTAGACGTTACAACAATTATTTGTAATTGTTGTTCTTATTATTATTCTTCCAACTATTGTATGTAACATGTAACAAGGAAAAGTCTCCAAATCGGTCAACAGTTGACACCCCGATTTTTTTTTATAATTCTTTACGGTCCTATGCAGAGGTGGGCATTATTTAAATAAAAGAATATACTTCCGAATGGCCCCAGTGGCCGATCGACACGAGGTTTCGGGAAAGGTGTGTGTACCCTAAATCTAAAATTCTGTTTAGCTTCGGATATTTATTTTCCTTTGATTATTCGAAGGCCTTTCATCTTGAGCTTCGAATAATTTTTCATCTATCATCGTATTTTTATCCTAAGATCGTATGCAGATATATTGGCCGGCCGATTCGTTTTCGCGAACAACGATCGAGGAGAAATCAGCCACCACCATCTGACGATCGTGGATTTGTCTGTTGGAGTTCCGTGGCCACCGAATGACCTATGTATATCTGAATACGATCTTAGAAGCTCGAATAACCGAAGAGAACCTTTGTGGTCCGAGCCGCGCAAGATCACTGTTGCTTGGTGATGTGTCATCGATTACAGTACCTAATGTCTCGTTACGGGCTCGGTTTGGTGTACCCACCACTTTTGTTTCACTCTTGTCCGGCGAAGGCGAGAGCGAGATGAAACGAGAGCGAGCAAAGGCACTGAAAGCGAGCGAGGACAGTACGAGACAGACGATGCGTTGATATTTTGTCTCGCTCCGTCACAAGCGCTTACGGTGGCACGGGAATCGCTTCGCAAATCTTGAGGCATGCCCGGCTCAAGTCTTTTTTGCGCTCTAGGGGAACTTGTCAAATTGCGCCCTTTATTATAATACATTTATATGAGATTATTTATGACTTTACTCTGAAAAATTAGGTAACTGCTAGGGCGTAAGTTTGACAAGATGTGCAAAATGGTTTTTAAAAATAAATTTGTAAATGAAATACTACAAATTGTACTACAACAGTTTTATACTACGAGTAAAAATTAAGAGTAAGGACATCAATGGACTCAAATAAATGTATTATAATAAAGGGCGCAATTTGACAAGTTCGTCTAGGGCGTAAAAAAGACTTGAGCCGAGCCTGCGTCCAGATTTTGCGAAGCGGTTCCCATGCATTACTCGTAAGCGCTTGCGGCCATCGCGCACGCCCACCGCGCACGCAAAGCATTCCATCTCGCTTCTCCCTTCGGCCAGAAAGAAGCGAGAAACTCACATTTGGAATTAGGGCTCCGTTCACGATCACGATACGGGCTCACCGCCGGTCCCGACCAGCGAGCGGCTAACGAGACTTTTCTAGAAACAGAATTTGTTTATTTTACATCGCATCAATATGAAAGTGACACAAATGGATTCCTGGCATTCTCCCGATTAAATTGATAGAAAATAATTTAAATCGGACTATTTTTAACGAAACGGGCTTTCAATCGTGCAAACAATGTTTCACCTAATTTCCTTAATTATGGTCCGAATAATATAATTTTTGGGGCCAATTTGATCGAGAAAACACGAGGAATTGGTGGACGTGACTTTCGCAAAGATCTGATTAAAAATGCAATCTGATTAAAAGTGCGCAACATTGTATGGCCCCGCTAGTTTCGAGCGTCGAAATCTATGAAATTCAGTGAGTCGCATGATTGCCAGCGTGAAGGACAAGAGGAGACTTTCCATTGCGAAGGAAAGTCACCCGTCTATAGAACTCAAATCGAGAAAGACTTTGCTGACAAACTTTATATTCACGTCAAATAAATACTTTAATTGTAAAATTTAGACGACGAACTATTGTTGAATTTCGCCAGTTCTTTCATATGCATCACTTGGTTGGAAATTGCTGATCCTAAAGTTTCATGCATTTCCCTATTAGAAATGTTGCTTCAAGTCTTGATTCAAGTCATCATTGCTTTTTCTCATACATAGGACATATATATGTTCACGAGTAGGGTCACGAATGTCGTGTAAAGAATACTCTGGTTCGTCGATCTTGACTACCCTGAGTCGTACAAACGAATGCGTCTCGTCCTTTTTACGCGCCTCGAACCCTCGTCGATGCCCCTGACTTCATCGGCCTTCCTCGAGCATCCAAGTTACATTGTATGTACATCTTACGCGTCCTACTGGGCCTCGCCTTCGATGACGGCGAGCTATGTCCAAACGCGATGCTCGCCAACAATCATGTGTCTCGCTGAGTTTTGTGGGCTTCGACGCTCGAAACTAGCGGGGCTATACAGTGTTGCACACTAAGCAGTGACGAATCTCAAGTTCTGTAAATTCTAAACAGATCTTTGCGAAAGTGACGTCAATCGATTCCTTATGTTTTCTCGATCAAGTTGTGCCCAAGAATGATATAATTCGGACCATAATTAAGAAAATTAATAAACAATAAGTGTAGAGCTGTTACTACATTCTTTTGCTCCACATTTGTGAACTTTTTATCATCCTTCCGAAGTAATATTATTACGCCGTAACAGTATCTTTAGGAAATCGGGCATAGTATATAGGTTATAATTTCTGTCACTTCGAGGATAGAAAATCCGCTCCTCCAAGTGATAGAAAATATTACCTATGTATATACTATATTCAATTTCCTAAAGATACTGTTGTGGCGTAATAATAATGCTTCGAAAGGATGATAAAAAGTTCACAAATGTAGCGCAAAAGAACGAAGAAAATAGCATATACATAGGTTTTATTTTCTGTCATTTCAAGCAGGGGACCACAAAATAATCACGCGCCTCCAGCCTGCCTATTTTCACTAGCCCAATTCAACATCCAATACAATTTTATATATAATGTTTGTTCGTAACTCCTTTCTGCATAGGGCGTAAAAAAATGTCTAACCCAACGAACTTAATTTTCTGGGGTACACCCCCACATCTATTTTTCCTTTTCACTTATAATTCCTTACTGCCAACGTAAAATATTGTAGCATAAGCACATCTCAAGTAATTAAAATGTACAATGAATTTTCTACGTTTGCAGTACCAGCAGACTTTCCGTTTAAATTTTTACAAGTACAACGCAACAGCTGAGAAATTTATTTCCACATTCAGAATTGAATATGGAAATCGCAAACAGCTCCCTCTCGCGTTCACAAAGCAGCCGCGTATCTATGGATATTACCATTTCTGTGCAGAAAAAATCTGCTGTAATACCGACCTGCCAAATCGGCCAGGTCACGTGACGTGTCTATCCCCTTAAGAGTTCCTCGAGCCGTCCGTTTATGTATTTGTTGTGTAAATGTTACATTTCTGTATAACATATTAATACTTCTGCAGCCATGCTTGCAGACGCTGCTTCATCAGTTCTATTGTAACATGCCATTTTCTGTTTGTAGTGTAACGATATTTTTGGTGCTATTCCTACTGCATATAATATAATAGGTGTCTGCAATACATTCCTCGTAAACGTTAAACCGACCGTCAATTGTGTTACAAAATGTGTTTTAGAAATTTGTCAGTATTCTCATATTTGTGAAATATTGTCAAATACGAATGCTTGATTTAACAGTATTATCGGATAATAATTCGCTTCTAAAGGGTCTAGCCGGGTAAGCATAGTGAAAAGTGCCCTTGAACTGATTTTAGCTGGTAATGCACCTTTCAATAGTGCAGCACAGGAAAACATTGTACACCAAGTTTCAACCCCCTATCTCAACCAGGAGGGTAGTTATAGGGTAAATTCGAATTTTCGGTTTTTGCCATATTTTCCCTATTTAATGGTCAGCAAAAATTCTAAAAAAAATCTGAAATATTGTAAACATGATTGTGTATGATTTTGAATTTTTTCAGATGTTTTCGTTGCAACTGCTAAGTGTAAGAAATTAAAAACGCAAAAAAATGTCGAAAAATGCAGATTTCGTGTTGAAGGTTTCGAGCGACTAGATTTTTAATTTTACAGTAGTTAGATATTGACATGACTATTATTTACAATTTTTTTCAGATTTTTCAGTAAGGTGCGCCATAGTTAAAAAATCAGAAAACGATATTTTCGAGATATTTCTCGTGAAAACGTGATAAGTACTTTCAACTTTTGCATTTCCGTCATACAGTGAATGCATTATATGATTTTTAATATCTCTACATTCGGCAGAGTAATATGTAAACGGAGGAAATTAAGTTAATATGATTAATTGGAAGTGTATACGCACCATATATCATATGGTACGAAAGAATAATTCGGCGCCGAAGTTAGCGAAGTGGTTAGAGTGTTAGACTGCAAAGCCGCTGCATACTCTCTTTTTTCGTAGGATCGCACCCCACCAAGGTCCAATTTTTCTTTCATGATATAAAATTTTTTCATCGTTGATTACATGACAATACACGATATTCATTTAAAAATGTTTCTAGAATATTTTAAAAATATTTTATCATAAGGTTTCCATAAAAATAATTCTAGCTCCGGATAGTTTATAATATTTTGTCAATGGAATAGATTTGTGGTATTGCCTTATGATACGTATTCTGAATCCACTGGTTGGATTCGCCATTCTTTTATCAACGTACACCGTCCTCATTCGATTGTGGTCGCGGTCCGATCAATTAGTGTCTGATTTAAAAAAATAAACGTAAAAATATTGCCATGTCGGGATTGCCATAAGCTAGCTGTAGTGTATTATGCTTTATTACATTATAATGTATTATATTATATTGCATTGCATTGCATTCCATTTTTGTTATATTTTTGTTGTTATGTTATACTATTCTGCCCTCGTTAGTTAAAATGTCCTATCTAGCATTTTTTCATTTTTCATTTTTCAAGATATGTTGAAATATTTGCAGTTCCACGCGTCTTTTACCTTTCAAGTAAAGTTAGAAAACTCTACGTGCTTCGTAGAGATCTATAAACAGAGTAATGTTTTTAACCTAACTTCTTTCTAAATGTTTTAAATATTCTATCTGAAACAATTAATTAATTGGTACGTTAATAATACATTACTTGCTGGTACACCTATTAAAAAATAATTATATTAGGCTGTTACGAAATAATGACATGTTTTAATTTGAATGAAGGAAAATAAGGACGGTACAAAGTAAATAATAAAACTTCAATTTTCTCAGTTGTTTCAAAATGCTAGATACGACATTTTAACTAAGGAGGGCAGTATTGTTATATTATGTTATATTATATTATATTATTTTATTGATCAGGGAATCAGAAACTAATTGATTGGACCGCGGCCACAATCGAATGAGGACGGTGTACGTTGATAAAAGAATGGCGAATCCAACCAGTGGATTCAGAATACGTATCATAAGGCAATACCACAAATCTATTCCATTGACAAAATATTATAAACTATCCGGAGCTAGAATTATTTTTATGGAAACCTTATGATAAAATATTTTTAAAATATTCTAGAAACATTTTTAAATGAATATCGTGTATTGTCATGTAATCAACGATGAAAAAATTTTATATCATGAAAAAAAAATTGGACCTTGGTGGGGTGCGATCCTACGAAAAAAGAGAGTATGCAGCGGCTTTGCAGTCTAACACTCTAACCACTTCGCTAACTTCGGCGCCGAATTATTCTTTCGTACCATATGATATATGGTGCGTATACACTTCCAATTAATCATATTAACTTAATTTCCTCCGTTTACATATTACTCTGCCGAATGTAGAGATATTAAAAATCATATAATGCATTCACTGTATGACGGAAATGCAAAAGTTGAAAGTACTTATCACGTTTTCACGCGAAATATCTCGAAAATATCGTTTTCTGATTTTTTAACTATGGCGCACCTTACTGAAAAATCTGAAAAAAATTGTAAATAATAGTCATGTCAATATCTAACTACTGTAAAATTAAAAATCTAGTCGCTCGAAACCTTCAACACGAAATCTGCATTTTTCGACATTTTTTTGCGTTTTTAATTTCTTACACTTAGCAGTTGCAACGAAAACATCTGAAAAAATTCAAAATCATACACAATCATGTTTACAATATTTCAGATTTTTTTTAGAATTTTTGCTGACCATTAAATAGGGAAAATATGGCAAAAACCGAAAATTCGAATTTACCCTATAACTACCCTCCTGGTTGAGATAGGGGGTTGAAACTTGGTGTACAATGTTTTCCTGTGCTACACTATTGAAAGGTGCATTACCAGCTAAAATCGGTTCAAGGGCACTTTTCACTATGCTTACCCGGCTAGACCCTTTCTATTACTTTTGCTCTGTCCGACTTGAATAGCAATAATAAAACTAAACACTAACAAGATTGATTTTCCGATATAAACAATCAATGTTACTACATGTAAATGTTTTGCCACTAACTGCAGCTTCTATTCTAGTAGTATAAGTAACTAAAAAACAGTTAAAATATTATAGAATATATCTGGTATACAGTGGGAATCAGAATTATTTTAGTCGCGTTCATTTCTCCAATTGCTTGCGATATATTGGAATAAACAATAGTTTTTATAACGGTTGCCGTTAATGCTTCAGGTTTGTTTCTCAATGTATAAAACACGATATTATTGAGTAGGTATACCTAGGCCATACCTACATAAAACGCTGTATCTGTGGTATGTAAAACCATACTTTAATTTATGTTGAACAAAGAGACGATAAAAGTTCAAGGTCAGTGGTTAGAATCGTAGGGAGGAAGGAATCAGGATATTTTTATAGAAACACCCGGTACTCACAGTGCTTTTCAGTTGCGGTCATCCCTCGGGGCGCCTTTAGAGGTACCATGAGTGAACATTGCGGAGTTAGAGGCTTGGGAGTCTTCGGAAACGACTGTGTAGTGGAAATGTACTGCTGATGCCTAGGGACACCCTCAACACCCTATACAGGGTCAAATTTGCAATTCATACATCTAACTGTTGATCATTTACAAAGGCGATAAGCAACATTCACATAAGCAAGTATATAGAAAATCAGCGCCGCACGTTTTGCCAAACTATTTCGTTTCTGTATTGAAACCAAAACGGGACTTACCACTTCTGTTGATGCCTTCCGAAGGAGAAATGTCTGCTACATCACGTGGAGTAGTCACATTCTCTCCTAGGCCCTTAGTTTTGGAAATAAATTGAGGGATATCTGCAAAAATGGGTGCATTTTGGGTGTTCTTTTCCGTTTGATCGTTGATAAAACATATTTAAATGTCCATAATGCAATAATAACTAATATCGTTGTATTCGAAAGGGTTCATAGAGGGACAAGCAACTGAATAACTATTACTGTTTCGACACAAAAGATGTTCAAACTTGAAAACTTTTTTTTTCAAAATCGAATTTCTCATAAACTGAGGGTGATGGCGACAAACGATTTGCGGATTCGTTTTCAGCGCACGAAAACCAATAAGGAACGGTTATTGAATGTTGCAAGTCCAGATGGTTGTCGAACTGTGTTATGATGCAACATACTTATTAATTTATATTACATTTATATTAATGTATAACGCATATTCATACAGGAGAGATATAAAGTTAATATCCAACGGAAGTCAGTGGTTTATCCCATTATTTTAAATGTCTAAAGACATATATAAAAATTTCAAAAGTCAGTTTCGTTTGAGGTTTTCGAAAGAAGTGGTCTATTATTGTGTCTGTTTTATGCTTAATAAAGATATTCAGTTAGTAAACGTTCGTATAACCAAGCAACGATAAAAGAGCAATGTTTCACGTAAAAATAAATATGTCACGAGCGAGAGGTGAGGAAGCCGGATTTATAAGCAGCGAATCAACGTTGGCAATAGCATAGACTGGGATCCATTTTTGGACTGATGCCTGATCGGCGACTCTCGAAAAATTTAAAGACTTTAGGCTAGACCGTTCGGTTGGCTACTGACTGATATGTATTTTCGACTTGGCAGTCTGTTCTCCTACCATCATCTCTTTGTCTTTCTTGTCTTCCCAACTTTATTTTATATCACTCGGTTAAAGAACCGACACTGGTGGCAGGCGTTGAACTTGCAAACAGGAGAAACAATTGCATTCCCCCTCGAGCGGCAGTTTGAGAGATGATATTGATTTTATTTACAGAATAAATACAATCCCCATAAAAAACTTCAAAAAAGTAAAAAAAAATTACTCCAAGTACATGAAAAAGTCGAGGACGGAAAAGAGTAAATCACAAAAAAAAAATAGAAGAAAATATACAATATAAAAAAATATGTGAAATCAAAATGAGCTGCAAGTACATAAATATTCTTGTTTCGATTATTTATGAATTTTTTGTCCACTGAGTACTGCCTGATGTTTTTTGATGAATATTTTGTGGAAATGTGATACATTCGCTATAATTTACGGTATATTATTTTATCCGGTGCGTGGAGGTTTTGTACGTACGGCCCTTAACATGTTAACAATGTTGGACATGATTACTTGACTAAGCATAGGAATACCACTAAAAATTGAATTTTTTATCCACAAGATACAGTCGGGGCAAAGAGTTTAGCTGTTCAAGTCCACTTTTCCCACCATAAAATCCTTCCACACTCACCCCTACCAGTTTTACATCCTATCCTCCCTTCAAACTCTCAGGCCTTCCAAATAGACCATAACAAACAAGTAAAAAATAATTACAGTATCTAGCCCCATGATGATTAATAAAAAATATAACACTGAAAGTGTGAAGAAAAAGTAAAAAAATTTATTGGTCGTAGTATACATATCCAACTAAACTCCACAGCCAGGGTTTGTTGACTTATTCGTCTCACTATTCTAAATATAATAAAAACTATAACCCAGACTTAATTAAAACGATTTTCAAAATTAAGCCTGTATACCTAATGAAATTTGTAAACATTTGGTATGCAGCAAGTCAATAAAATATCAACGGTCTATTTATAAAAACTGGAAATGTTAAAAATTAGTCAACTAAAGTCGAGTTCAGATTTATTGGCCGTTGAGTTTCGTAAGGGGTATTCTCCCACCACACCACTTGCCTGCCTCGGTGCTCCTTTTCTCTACACTGCGTTCCACATTAGAGCATACTGGTTTCGCGCAGGGATACACTGTTGGTTGGTAGTAAACTGGCAGAGAAAGTGCTACGAACAATCGCGTTTATCAGATCTGTGGGAGCTGCATAGATCGGTTGCAAATCGGTAGGGGCGTCGGGATGCTCTTATATGGAACGCAGTTTAAGTTCTCGCTCTCTTCGAGCTACGCTTACTCGTCGCGCGGTGAGAATTGGTGTCCGTGATGTACGTACTGACGCAGCGAAGCATCCCCACCACTTCGAGTACATAAACGGGACACGATTCCGAGCGGTAGCTTCTCGCTTCTTTTTTGTCGAAGGCGAGAGCGAGATGGCACGAGAATAAAACCATGAATAAAGGCGGGAACATACTATTGACACTTCACGCTACCGGACACGTCCACACATGCGATCTATGCATATATGTGTTATATATGTGCACAGCTCGCAATCGTGTGTGGACGCGTCGGGTGGCATGGCGTGTCAATAGTATGTTCCCGCCTTAACATCCGTCAGTGTCGAGCGTGTTTATTCGAGCCTTCGAAGGTCGAGCCCGGCCGAGTGGCGAGCGCCGAACACAAAGGATCGGCGGCGACGATTCGAGGTTTTGGTGACTCACCAAGTTTCGACGAAAAGATAAATGCTACGGATGAAAAATTTATTTGACGCATTTATTGGAATAAAACCTTCAAATAAAAATTTTTCGTTATTCGTCGAATAAATTGTCATCGAATAAAAAGTTATCTTTATTCGTCGAATGAATTCTCATTTAATAAAGAAATTATCTTTATTCGTCGAATAAATTCTCATCCAATAAAAAAATTATCTTCATTCGTCGAATAAATTCTCATCGAATAAAAATATTTATTCGTTGCTCTTCAAATAAAGATAACTTCAGTTATTCGAACCTCGAATAACGAATAAAGATAAGATATCATTTATTATATCGATCGTGATTTAAATAAATTTTTATCTAGATAATGCCCAACTCTGGTACGCTCTATCTCTTCACTAATACATTGTATAGGGTAAAGGACCCAATTACTGACACATTAAGCGTTGACGCTGATATTATCTTTTAGTTTTGTACTTATATAGACTAAAAGTATATGTTGTTCTTGTTATTTATTATTGTTTACTACGTTTACTTGATGAAAAAAATTTGGTGGATCCTAAAACTTCGATTTTTATGTTATAAATTCATCAATTTCAAAAACATATTTGGGGACCTATTCTCGTTAAATCGTGTATTTTCGGGCTTTCCAGAGCTCTTCGGATTATATTCAATTTGTCATTAAATTCTGGTTCCTTTCCGGTGCTCTGGAAGTTTAGCGTGGTAGCTCCCATATTTAAATCGGGGGTTAAGAGCGAGGTTAAGGCCTATTTCTCTTCTTAGTTGTTTCCCTAAAATTTTTGAAAAGATTGTCACAGGCAAAATTTCGGGGTTGATTAGGGGCAGTTTATCTGAGGTAGTGTTGTAAAATTGAGCTTCGAGCCGTGAGCTTCAAGGGCTCGAGTCGCGGCTCAAACCCTAAAGGCTCGAACCCTTAAGGCTCGAAGCTTGTAGCCTTGAAAGCTCAAGGCTTTAAAGCTCGAGTCTTCAAGCTAGAAGGCTCGAACCTCGTAGCAGTCGTAGCTATGACCGCTAGCTCGAATCGTATAAATTGTATGTAGTGAAGTGATGTACAATTGGTGGAACCATCAAATATTATATCAAGTACTTGGAGTTAACTTCATTACTATTAACACAAAAGCCTCCAGCTTCGAGGCCCAAGCCTCGAAGCTTGAGTTTCGAGCTTCATATGATATTAGCCTTAAAGGCTGAGTCTTTAAGGTTAAGGTTTAAAGCTTTGAAGACTCGAGCTTTATACAACACTAATCTGAGGCCCAACATGGCTTTTTTCCGGGTAGTTCTACAGTGATCAATCTTGCAGTCTTCTCGAACTTCGTGTTCTCGGCTTTGGACTTGCGTCAACAAGTCGATGTTTTGCAACCGGATTTTAGGAAGGCTTTTGACATGGTTGATCATAGTATTTTTCTGATTAAATTGAGTGCCTTTAGATTCCATGGAAGGCTGTTATTATGGCTACGTAGCTACCTGATTGATCGGTCCCAAGTAATTAAGGCTCGTGGTTGCCGCTCTCAACTTATTTTTGCATCTTCTGGAGTACCTCTGGGGTCACATTTGGGTCCCGTGCTTTTTTGCATTTTTATTAACGATCTCGCGGACTCCTTTCATTTTGCTACACCATTGTTTTTCGGAGATGATCTGAAATTATTTGCTCGTATTAATTCCTTTGATGATGTACGGAATTTGCAATGTGACCTAGATCGATTAACGGATTGGTGCAGTGTCAATAGGCTTTCCTTGAATTCATCAAAATACCAAGTTATGAGGATCTCCCGATCATTCAGTAGTATAAGTTATGCGTATTCTCTAGATATGATGCACTTGTCCGGCAATGAGAGCGTCTGTGACTTCGGGGTGACGTACAACTCTGTTTTTTCTTTTAAACTACATGTATATAGAGTCGCTAATGCAGCATCCAAGCAATTGGGTTTTATAATGAGGCACTCGCATGGGTTCACGAACCTGCGAACTTTCAAATTCAGAAGACCGTGACCGGACCGATACTGTGAATCTGGCCTTATTGGTCAGAATATTGATTCTTCCTCGATAGCTTAATTTATTTATTTAGAGCAAAAATTTTCAGCAAATTGTGTCAGCAACACACCTTACAGTTTACACGCATACTACGACATCTATTTGCCACAGGGTGGGGGAACTGCTCATGGCGTCGCTCTTCGCTTTGCTCACGAGCAATCGAGCAGGGTCTACGCATAGCTTTATAACGCACACAACTATTACCCTAAGAATAAACAACAGCCACACGGCTTCGTTCAGGCAGAGTCCAGCAGCGTTCCCATTACCCCACCGTACCCTTCGAGGGCCCAGCAACTTCAACTGCTAATCCATAGGCGTCACGTGGTGGTGGCTGATTTCTCCTCACGCGCTGCTCGCGAAACCGAACTCACCGGCCAATATATCTGAACTCGACCTTAGTCGCGGTCTCACCTAATACATACATAGTCTGGCGTAGGTCACAGCATCATTTTACGCTTCGATTATCTACATATACATAAAAAACTCAGTTTAGTTACAAATAAAAAACAGTTTGATGATATACAAACATGTCGCAATTCAAATTTTGGCAACTTACCTTGTGTTTGAGACTGTATTTTGGTTGCTTCAATGGTACAACGACACATATTTGTAAAAACACGTTTATAATTTGGTTATAACTTGACGGTTAGCTGCCAAAATTTGGAATGGATTGCATAGTGAAGATAGCAATTGACAAACGAAACATGTGTTAGTTTCTTTTGGCTGAAGGTGTGCGTGTAACGCGTATGGAGTGGATTGCATAGTGAAGATAGCGATTGACGAACGAAACATGTATTAGTTCGTTTTGGCTGAAGGTGTGAGTGTAACGCATAGTATACGTATTATGTTGACGACAATTTAGTTGGAGAAACAGAAGAATCGGAAGACGAAAAATCTTACTGGTTTCGACTGATCCATGAGACGATATTACGATATCTCTGTCATGCGTGGACCGATTTTATTGAATTTGGTTTTATTCGAAAGTTTATATGCGGTTCACATAAGAAAAATGCCTTTAAACTTAGGAAATATTGCAGGCGCGATGAGATATTAATGAAATAAGTTTCACGCATGTACTTGGCGTCAAGACGCTACCGCGTCATCTAGATTAATAATAGTTTAAATAACAGCTAATAACGGGATATTTTTATAAAGAAAGACGACGTTCGAGAATATTTCTAACCAACTCTATGGTTGATGTAAAAGGTTCGAAAACGTTTGTCAATTTTACATTTTTAATTTGCAGCGTTGTTTGTGCAAAACAGTACTTACCATTTTAATCGTTTTCTTTATTAAAATCGTAGTTTTAACCTTTTAACAGTTTGATGTATTTGTAAAAATGTAAAAATTTACATTACCTTTTACTTTAGTAGGTACTGCATCACTTTTAATCCTCTATTGGAGGGTCGATGATTTTTCTGTTATAATAATGAGATCTGTGTTCTCGCATTTCTAAGCTCGCAAGAAATGCATAAATTCTATTAAATATTGATCAGGAAATTTTTTCGTAAAAAGAATTTTCACAATAAATGCTGGAAGTTGTGTACGTGACTAAATAACGCTTCAGTGTACATCAGAAATACAGAGAGATTTACAAAAATTATATTAATTGTGCTTAGTACGTGCTACTGTACAAGTTTTATCATTATTATTTATCAGAACTCTAAGATTAGAGTAAAAAAAGTCGATATAATGGATTCGGCAGATATTACTAACTTTCTTCTCGCAATAATCTAATGTGGGCTATCGTATACTGGGGGAACATTGTCAGTACGAAGCAGCATTGGCATGTTCGCACTTGTAGTACAATCACAAAAGATGCAATGTTATAATAGGATAGTTGAAGCAAATGCAAAAATGTTAATTTTTAAATTATATATAACCAAATGTTACAACACATGCCGATGTTCCCCCAGTTTACTGTACTATTATATAATTACGAATAAGTGAGTTTATGCCGCATGGTCGTGGAGTCTTCAACAATTGACCCGTTTAACATAGTTAATGTTCAGCTTGTAAAATAATTCCGTTGTATCGAATTGGGCAACGCGCTGCTGAGCCATTTCAGGATCACTGCTCGAGTTTCACCTGAATAACTATCCTGAATAGATTTATTAGGCGGGGAAATTGCGTTCGTTCTCGATATAGGAATAGATTAAATGTAGAATTTCATTATGCAAGCTTATCATTTGTTTTGGTTTTCTTCTCTGAGAAGTATTCTCCATCATTGTTATGTGTTCTGAAAGACATGATTCATACTTTACACACTACTTAGTCGGGGGTAGGGTAAACCAAGTCAATGACCGAATTATTAAATGAGAAGCCCAGTAAATGATCGCATACTTTTAATAAGAATTGTACTGATTAATGTTTGTTTAATACGCGTAACTAAAAATATGGGATATTAAAAGTGCAACTACACTCCATTTATAAACATATAATAATTTTTCAATTTATAATTGACATTTCTTTGCCTAATGGTCATTCAGTGATATGCGGTCAATTACTGGTTGGTTTGTCCTATAGCAAAACAAACGGTAATTTGTCAAAGTTGTACATTTGATAGAGGGCTCAAAGGATGGAACACTTTTGTTTCACAAACAGTTCCTTTCTCTGGTTTGAGGCATAGGGTCAAGGTGTCGACAGTGGATCAGTCTTTTATTTAATTATTTAGTCTCTGTAAATATGGTGGATATTAACATAAATGAAAAAATAAATACGTTAATTAAAAAAAATTCCAGTAAAATTGCTTCAATGAATATTTAAAAGAGATAAATCAACAGAACACTCAAAATATGATTGTCGGCGGGTGGTTAGTTCAGTGAATCATGATCCACTGTATACTACGGCAACTTGAGCCACTGTGTACCGAGCTGACGTTTTATAATTAATCTCAAAACACACATAAAATACTTGACTTTTTAAATATGATTGCACTATCAAAATAAACTAAAATAGATGTACTTTCCGATAGAATGACAACTGCGTAATAATATAGCACATAACACAGCCTGGAAATCAGGAAAACTTATCTTTAAAAACAACTTTGGACACACGAAAATATAAAATGCGTCGCACCAAGTGTACGCGTCGACTCTGAAGGCAGGCGACTAGTTCGTTCGCGTTCGCATCGCGAGAGCTTTGATGTGTGATTAGGGCGCAACGATATTGTTTTTCCTCTCGCATACAGAGTACCTGATCCACTGTACCCGCCTGAGCCACTGTCGACACCTTGACCCTACTCTAGATTGTTCTTTAAGGGAAGAGGTCACTGAAATTTGGAAATCCGAAAATATTTGAGACATGCGGAATTCCTTTTAAGGGAAGGAAGTAGGTTTGAAGTAAAGCCCTTATGCCAGTCAGGACACAGTTTTAATCACTGGTTGTCATAGAATTTACATTACGTTACAAAAATCAAGCATAACTTCAAAAATCTTCTTGCGCAAAGTGTGTGATGCCACAGCTTCCAGAATTTACAGCGAAGAAGGGTCCATAGTAAAGTAAAAAATTGTGTATCGAGAAGTTTGTACGTCTCATACTTTTTAAGCTAAAAATGATTGAATTTATTAAATGTCAAAAATGCCAAATTTCATCAAAATTTTTAGGAAAAGCAAGCGCAGCGCAAAGAGTTTTGCAGATTTCTTCATGCCGATACACAATCTTTTTGGTTTCATGTCACTCTTGAAGCACGCCAAGCTGTAAGAGAATCGGACCAACAGTTTTGCGCAAGGAACATTAAATATATTAAAAAAGTAATTTTTGAGATAAATGCATTTTAAATCTAAAGAGTAAATTCCAGACTACTTCCCTTTTTGTATAGTCTAAAATCCACCTGGTTGATACCAGTGGCGGATCCACGGGGGGGGGGGGGGCGAAGGGGGCGATCGCCCCCCCCTAAGAATAATAAAATATAAATAAAATATAAAAATATTATGTCACATTCTGAAACACTTGTTAGGTATACACTTAATGTGTTGTCAATGTATATTTGCCGAGCTGTTCACGATTTGCATGCTCAGCGGGGGTCGGTAAAAGAAAATTAAAATATGTAGGTATGTACTTTTACACGTTTCGCCCCCCCCCCCCCCAAGAAAGGCTGCTGGATCCGCTACTGGTTGATACACATTCTCATCAATCTTGCGTCTTTTCCTATCAGCAGCAATTTTCTTTGTGTTTTGTTTCTTCTTAAAGCGCTTTCTTGTAGTGGATTGCTGTTGTGTACTGCAGGTTTCTCTTCTGTTGTCTCTGTCTCTAGCTATACTTATAGCTGTTTCAGATACAACTTTCCCAGCTGTTTGTTTCCTCACTGTCAATGAGCGTACACAACCCATATTAAATTCTGAAACAACGCGTGCCACAGGTACTTCAAGTCTTGCCTGCGATACAAATGTTGTTTTCGGGCAGGATCTCCACACTTTTGGATGGAGAGATTAATTTGTATTTTGAGTGCCTCCCTTACAGCACCTTGCCATCAAATTTTCATTTGACAGTCTTTCGTATCGGGTTTTCACTTTGGTGGCCACATCTTCAGACAGCTTGAGTGACATGTGTGTGTGGCTCATTGGTTTTAGTCTAATACTTTTTGCTCGATTGTAAAAGTACCACGATTACTTGCCCTTAGGACATCTGGCATGGTTAGGTTTGCTGTCTATAGAGCTACAGTGATCCAAAATAGCCATCACAGCATACTCCATGGCCTTTACATTTGGCATATTTTTTACAATAGCATTTTTGTAACATTATAAGTAAATTTTGCAACCCGACAGAAAATATACATATGTTTTGTGCAATCGCTTTATAACCTATAATAATAGCATGCTTCATTCTACTGCTACTCTTGCGATATTTTCGGCTAATGAGGTCCATTTCACTCGTTTTATATAAGCTAAGTTCACTGCACCGTAAAATCTCACTCTGTATTTTCACGTAAACCGAAGTTTTGAAAGATTTAAAAAAATATAGTGTCCAGCGCCCGGAGAGACTGACCTCTGTCGGCAACCGCTGACCCTTCTGGGCCCGCTTAGAGAGTTACCTATTGTACATGGCGGAGTTACATATTGGCCGCGTTACAGATAGCCGAGAGATACGCAACCTGACCACGAACTCCGTCACATACTGTACTTTGTAAGAAAGCGTTGGTAGTTTAGTAGGCGCAGTCGAATGGATTCTGTTACAGAGTACGCGTGCGTTTTAGAATCGAAAAACGCATTTTGGTCATTGGAGAAAATAAACAATGTCAAGTCCATGCAGTTAATTTGGATTTCCCAAAACACTAGCCAGCTATTGAACATACTCGATGAGCTAAATAATAGAGAAATATACCGAAAAACCAAGATTTTGGTTTTCGGCTCTTTCGCAACGTTTTGAAGAAATAGGTTTTTCTGGTAGAAAGACAACATTATGTGTCAAACCATGTTGTGTACGGTTGAACAAGGGTTCAGACTTGCCAAAAATGCAAAAAAAAAATTCTTAGAAATGGTCGAAAATCGCGATTTTTCAGTATCCTCTTCCCTTAAGGGACATCCAGACGCTGATACATGTTGCAGTGAAACACTGATGCTTGGCATCATGACTTTTGCATCTTGCTCACGCACCTAGCTGGTGAGCAAGATGCGTGATGCCAGGCATCAGTGTTTCACGATTCTTGCATCAGCATGTGTAGGAGCCCTTATAGGACGAGTCGCCAGACACAAGTCGCTGGACACAAGTTGCCGGACACAAGTCGCCGGACAAAAGTCGCCGGATGAAAGTCGCCGGATAAAAGTCGCCGGATACAAGTCGCTGGAGACAAGTCGCTGGAGACAAGTCGGTTATCCCACCGACTCGACAGCGACTCTATACGAGCCTTAAGACCACCTTACGATAGACCTTGTGTTATGGAAAAACTACCTACGTAGTTGGTACTTATGTATTATTACAAAAGGAAACTTTCTTTGAAAAAATTCAGAGTTGACATTGCGTACGGGCAAGGAACAGTATACTGTAACTAAAAATACGGATATGTATAAGTCCTTAAGATTAATTAGCTGATAGAAATTTTTTGGTTTCAAGGAACTGCTGCCAAATACGGATTATTTAACACAAGATTTGTTTGGTAATACTCGGTACAGTACTTTGAACTCATTCTTTCAACATCGATGTTAAAACCTCTAAATATTTGCATATGTAATAAAATTGTCTAGGCATAAAACGATAATAAGAATTGTGAAATGTGAAAGTAAGTTTGTTCATAATTGGTATTCTTAAAAATATAGATATTAATTGATTCGTACTACGCTACCTTAAGAGACTATTACGATAGGGTATTCCCGTTTGACTTTGCCTTTTTCTAAAACAGACAATTACAGATAAGGGATTGTTTAACTAAATCGAACAAAAGTATTTGCTTTTATTATTGCGCCTTATGGATTATTATGAAGCATATCTTAGATAGATAAATATTGGGAAAGAAGAAAACGGAAATTTACCAGATTGCAGTGTTGTCAGTCAATATTGTAACCAATGTTGCTCTTTATTTGAACAAGATCCAGCAGCATGGTACACTAAAACTGATTCCCTTACTCCATAAATATTAACGACTTTTCACTTCGTGACGAATCACGGCGAATCACGGCGAATCATGATTGAGACATAATATTCAATTACTACGGATTAATTGCACGTAATTTCGCGGACAAATAAAGATCGAAGAAAGCTACGAGCAACCTGGAAGCGTGCAAGCCTGAGCAAGTGATGTCAACGTGCGGCGTAATGTTCATACAAATTTCCTCAAAGTTGAGTGAAGAAGCATCGAACTTCCCGAGGTTGATGATCCAACCAAATTTGTTCTTTTCGGTGTAACGGTTGTTGATTCAAAGAAAGGGCCGATAGGGGGCGGTGGCGAGCCTCTTGATATTTCGATGTGTATTCGAATAATCACTTCTTTTCTCATTTGTTCTGGCGAGCAAGATGCCCGTGGAGCGCGTCAAAGTGAGGAGAAAAAGTAAGAGACGAGTAACTGGTATAAGTCGCGGTCACCCGATTTCAAGGCAACGTACCGTCTTCTCTCGGTCGTCCTCGATACTTTCTATTGCATATAACCTATGGTGTTGATATATAGACAAGGGCCCTGTCCTCGAAGGGCTACTCTCTCCTTTCGCATTTCCCGTCTCATTCTCTCGACGCAGTTCGCGCCGGTATAGAAGACAGACCAGCCAGTCGGTCGGCGGTTGCTCCACCCCCGTGCGACACGATCAATACGCGACTCTCCTCTTTTGCTATCGCGCTAACCCCCTATCTCACACACGCGCTCGCACACGCACACGCACATCTCTCTCTCTCTCTCTCTCTCTCTCTCTCTCTATCTCTCTATCTCTCTATCTCTCTATCTCTCTATCTGTCTATCTCTGCGCACGCGGTATGTGTGTTTATATATATATATATATAGATAGATATTATATATATAGATATTATATGTTTATATATATAGATAGATACACACATATATGAAAGTACGAGTGGACGCGTCCGCGCACACCCAACTTTCTCGTTTCCCTCGCCTACTCCGTTCCTCTTTCCATGCTCGTCGTACAGAGCCAGTGCCCCGTAGTCAGTAACGGTAACAGCGAGAGCGAGCAACACCACCGGCAACAGCACCAGAAGTGCTCAACTGTTCGTTTTGAAGCTGTCTTTCTGTTGCTATGTATGCTGGCTCATGGCTGCCCTTATCCTTTTTTCTGTTTCCTCCGCACTCCCATCTCCGTCTTCCTCTTTTGTCGGCCTCTTTTTCATGTGCTACTGTCGGCCTGCTGGATAGATTCTGCGTCGCCTCGCTTCGCGTTATTTTTTCCACCCCTTCCTCGTCCCCAGGCCCCCCCCCCCCCACCAGTCACTCGTTACCAAACGATTTACCGAAATCATTTCTTTTCCTTTCTCCCCCGTTGGTCATGCTTATCTTCCCTCGCGCACTTTCGTTTATGTATCTTGTCTTTTTCTTTTTTCAAGCCTCTTTTTCTCTGTTAGATATTACGTTGTTAAGAAGAGATGGCGTCTCTTGACTGCCGCCTTTGAGGATTCTTCGAGAATCCGGATATTTTGCCCACCTTCCATTCACTTTTTTGCACCTTTGCTCGTATAGTTTATTTGCTAATACGGAAGCCGCCCATTTTCTTAGTTTCTATAGTTTTTGCACTGCATTCAGTTTTTCTTCTCTCCCTCCGGCTTATGGTTGTCTTAGGCGTGTCGGTCCTGATGCTGGTAATCTGTCAAAATATATACACAGTGTCCCAGAAGAAAGACAAGTAATGACGGTCAGTGGAGATGGGAGTATTTACTCTCGCTGTTTATATTTAAGCTGTAAATATACTTTCGTAGGATCTGATTAGTTTTATTCTGCAGAGTGAACGACGCGGCACATATTGAAACACACTGTAAAATGTATTATTGGGGTAGGTCAGCTTGCTCGCAAATTTTTGTTCCTTACAACACTAAAAGTATAGTAGGTTCTCTGCATTTTATTGACACTTAAGCGTAAATGTTATTTCCCGGTACACGATAATCAATGGTCATCCGTTTTCATTAAAATATTACCTTTAGGATATATTCCTCTATTTATTATTTCCATTGTGTTTAATTACGAACCATATTTTTTATTTAATCACATCGCTTAAGACACTAATAAAATAGAGAACAAAGTTGAAAATCAAAATACTTAAACGATTAAATGAACGTTAAACCTGAGAAAATGCGGTTCGAATTGTTCACGTATAAGCGGTGGCAGTAAGAACCACAAAGTTTTACAACCATGCGCAATGTTTAAACGTATAATGCCAGCTTCATTTGGTGTTGATTCGCAACCTGCACAAATTTAACTCTTTATAGAGAAATGCGCTCTTCATTGAAGGATGCACGTGGAGAAACGGTGCGCTAATGATGCAATTATCTGTGCAGCAGTACCGTTTCTTCAATACGTTCCGATACAGGGAACTTATTTATTGCTTGTGATAGTACTACAGTATGATTTATAACTAGTGCGTTGACTGTAATACTACGCACTGCGATTCAATACCTTGCGACCGTATATACTGTGCCAATCACGGTACATCGATATTACTTGGATACCATTATTGAAATCACGAGTAACTTGGCAGGCATCGGTAATATTTTCTCGAAATACTTAAGGGGTTACGCCACCCTGAATGTTTTGAAAAATCGATTTCTTTATCTTGCATTTTCTTATTACCTGAAGTTTTAAGAATAATTTAAGCCATGGTAGACGCAAAGATTCCCCAAAATAGCCGAGTTATAGACTTTAAACCAGGCGCGGATGTCGATATTCCGCAGCAGGTAGCGACCATTCTACTTTTCTTCTTTTGCGTTTTTCTGGAAACTACATTTTCAAAGGTGATCTATCAAATATCTCCAAAACTATTTGTCCGATTGATTTCAAACTTGGTACGCATATTCTTAATTAAATATGCACTAATACATGCTCTACACATAAGAAGAAAAGAAATAATTTTCAACCTCATAGTATCAGTATAAAAATTCGTCTAGTTTAGTGCTGTTTCGAGCGCCTCAGGATGGCGTAACCCCTTAACCCAAATAAATAAGCTATTAAAATCGTACTCAGATTATAAAATGTACTACATTAAGCACGCGTTTATACATTCGTTTTTAGTTTTAACCATTCATAACGGTTCGAATAATACGTCATTTTTTAAATGAAAAATTAATCCGATCGTAGGGCAATACAGATACAATATCTTATGTCCAAGAATTTTCATATAAATAGCCTTATAAACTTTACTTTTACGAAAACAGAGACGTAGGTGTATTTTTACCGTGTTCTCTTACTACAATTGTATTAATAATAATTAACTAGATATGTTCTTGATTAAAATTTCCATAAGTGTATAAGTAACTGCGCCTTGTCTGATGAAATATTTTTTACTCCGAACTTAATGTAGTAATGATGATTAGCCAGCAAAAACGTGTTTAACTCAATATACAATGGCTTGGAATTAAATTTTTCTTGACATCCTAAATACAATGTACTTCACACAGAAATTGACCAGATTATAAGATCAGCGAGACTAGCTTGAAATTTGTATATTTATTATTACCTAAGCGTAAGCAGTCGTTAAAAAAGAGTCGAAAGCTGGTTCATTTTTATGGCTCACTTTGCATACCAGGCTTACAAGATCAATTTTAAGCTGTTTAATTATAGGACAGTTGGAAAACAGTTGAAGTGTCTGATTTAGGAAAACAAGTTAAGTGTATGCATAGAAAATAAATAAATAAGTAGATATAGTACATGTACAAGTTTCAATGCATTTAATGGCTGTATAAACTTCGTACCTCCTACATTTATCCTCCAAAATATTGATAAAACTATAGTTTGCACCTATAACTTATTACACTAGACCATCCATCTGCATATAAGTCACGCATTCAGATACAGTGACTGAATAAACAGGCGATATCTGCTCGACATAGGTCCAAGTATTACGTCCATGAAAACGCGCGCGTTAACAGGATGTACGTCCAATGAACACAGATTCTTATGGTCTCTCGACAACACTATTGTGTACGTAATATCGAATAGCTTGTACGTACATACGACGTCAGGTAATAACTTCAAAGACAAAAGATGTTGCCTGGAACATTGTAGGAAATTTCAATCTCGGCAATTAATTCCACTCGAAATTTACCAGGACGTGGAATCAGGAAAAGAAATAACAGAAACGATGCAACAAGTGCGAAGAAAATGGAGCAGGGAACGGAGAGGAAATTTTCGGGCTTCATTAAATTGTCGCTATGCCTTTCAAGATGATCTTTGTGCAATGTGCAATCGCAAGCCGGTAGAATGCTTGCGTCTTGAACAGAAATTATTTGAGAATTACAAAGGAGATAATCTAAGAGCGTTATTGTTATTTAGCGACAGAATTCGTCGCCATCACGATTGCGCTTCGAACGTATATTTTATTAATATTTGAGCACGTTCGAAGGAGAGGATCGACTTTGAAATCGAGTCACTGCCAGGACGATAATAGTGTAAGAAGTTTAATATTTTGAAAACATCACGAAAATATTATAATCGAAGTAGATTAAAGGTAGCACGTGCTGTCGTGACAACTGGTGCAAGTATGCACTAACCACCGGTAACACAACCTTGGTTAGACGCCCACCCAGGGGTTCTCAACCTGTGGAACCGCGGTACTCTTCCATGGCTCAATTGAGATCTATTAACTATTCCCCGGAAAATTATATCGATTTCTTCTTAGCTCTTTATACTGTTCCAATTTGAACATGTAATATCACTTTAACCAGTAAATATTAATAAATATCTAACCCACTTGCATACAAATTCACTTAAGTTTTATTAAGGGGGAACACCACTGTGACGGCCGGAAAAATGAGCCCATTTATAGGATTTTTTTTAGGTATAACTTACAGTTTTCATATAAAATTGTTATTACCTATCTTTAGTACAATGTCTTAAGGCTGCCGTCTCACCGGGCCTTGAATGTGTGCGCACCCTCACACAAGCTAGGAAAAGTGTGTACATATACGCGATATAGTAAACAAACCGTTTCAACCGTCTTTCGTCCTGGAATCGGCAAGAAGGAAGTTTTTGCTGGTATAGTTGCCTCCAGTAAACATCAGTGCAGGGTGGTCTGGTGCGTTTGAGCGCTAATAACCACCGTACGTTGAAATAATAATTAATGAATTTATGAATCGTATACTGAGACAGATTCGAGAAATGACGGAATGAAGCTTCAAGGATTCTCCGTCACAAGCGCTGATAGTATATTCGCGTCTTGTACCATCAAAACCGGTGGAAGTCCAATCTAGCTGATAAATGTAGGAAAGACATAGTTGCCGAGATGTATCGAGAGTCGAATCGCCCTGTTGCCGCATTTCCCCTAGAGATACTATAATAAGAGTCTGGACACGAGAAGGCCACTTTTCGATTGATCCGCCATTTTTTATCAAAATCTTGCGAGAGAGAAAGAAATATCCACCATTTCACTCTTAACCACTGTTAACAACTCTTTTTATGGCGGTATTTTACTATCTATTAATTTGAAAATGTGCATTTGGGTAGTAAAAAAAAAGATGTATATATATATTCATAACATAACCTTTTTTTGGCCATTTTTGATTGGCCCATCATTTTTCATCTATTCCCGCTGATTTTTAAATCTGTTCATTATATACCAAGATAATGAAGATATAAAGTAAAAAACCAAATCTTGTATTCTATTTGATATGTTTTTTAATTATACTTATTTAAATGCGCAATGCATTGCCATAGATTTGCTACCATATATTTTGTTTACATTATTTACGCCTCTCTTATTAAAAATCCTTAATCTAAAAATTATAAACTTTTTCATAACTTTAAAATAAATCGTGACACTTTAATATGTGTTCTGCATTTATGATTCTACATTTTTCTATTAAAAATAATCTTAAATTAATATCTATCATGTTACTGAAACATTTAGAATAATGTCGAAATATTTTTTCTAATTTTAAAAATATCTTAAATGTATTTACATTCACTTAGTACAAAGAATTTGTGTTGTACCTACGCTGTAAATTCCACAAATCTTGTAAACGAATGTTGTAATGAGGTCTTTGATCCTATTGACTTAAGCAATTATTGCACACTTTACATGTCTTCACGGTAGAAGTTAAAATATATCCAGCAATGTTATATAAAGAGTTTAATTCAAGTGTTGTCAATTTTATATCAGTAAAATTATTATTAAATTCTGATTCTTTATTTGTACTTTTACTTGGTATATCATCTCCTATTATGGCTTTGCTTTTTTCCATTTTTTTTGCCAATATATATTCAAGACACCATGATAAAAATTCCCGGTCATGTTTTTCATAATTACCATTGGTTACACGCTTCATATACAAAGCTATAGAAACTAATTCTAAATTATTTGAGAACTATAACTGATTAGGTATGACGTTCTTTCTTCTTATTTGAGAAAATAGATTTTCTACGCAATCTTGACTAAATCTAGAAGTTAAAATAAATTTTCTTGTCTTAATTAAATATTTGGTTACCTTAATAACTGATGTAGTGCTAATCATTGTACCTCTTTCTACAGGTTTAAATTCACCATTCCGTATTTTTATTTGTGTAAAGATATCAATAACTTCATGCAGAAAACTAATACTATTATTATACATACTTGCATCTTTTATACCAAGTGCTAATTTACAAGTTCTTGATGTCATGATAGAAAACTATTTACGAACAATCGTAACAAACCACGCAGTACTACGATATTCCGGTATATTCTTACATGTGGCTAACAACTGTAATGAGCAACTCACGTCAATCGAAAAAAAATTTGTAGCTTTGCCTACTTTCGTTTTATTGAAAGTATTCGTGGAATTGATGTCATCTCTTTGTAATTTTATCATTATATTTCTATCTTATTTGAAGGTAAATTATAATTACATACTATATTGTCAGGAATTGTGATTATATGATTGCTAATTAACGCCTGCTTAATATTTTTTAAAAGATGAGGCGGATCAGCAATTATGTACAAACATTGACTGGAGTCAAACGGATGTTCAATAGAATTTTTTATTATACTGAATCTCCCAGTACTTATGCCTAATAACTTCCACAGTCCAATATTGCGAGAACCCATCTCAGACGTAATAAAATTGACATGTAAGCCAATGTTCTCAGTTTTGTCGATTATGTTAAAAATAATTTCCTTCAAAGTTTTAGAATTAAAACTATTTCCTATGAAATGATATCTAATGACATGTTTCCAGCTGCTAGCTATGCTAACAAGCATAAAAACTAGGGCATGCGTTACATTACCATTCTCATTGGGGAATGTTATATCATCGATAAGCCATTGGATTGAAGGACCGTAACTCTTTTTTGGCATGAAGGCCATTTCATCAAAAACTAATCCACACGCGTAATCAGTTTCTTCTTTAAATTAAGATTTTTTGTATTAAAAATTGAAGCATTTGATCCGAGATTCCAGGGGTAAATTTACAATATTCTAATTTGCGTCTCAATGTTCGTAAACAAGGGAGAGGTATTCCTTGACGAATAGTTTCTTCATAGCCATTAGCTCCACAAACAAATTTAATAGTCCGGGAGCCAGCGACACATTTTTTTTGCCAATATGTTTAAAGTTGGTTTATCTTTTGTTCTACTATATTTGTACTACAGATCAACAAAACGACCTCCTGCCAGCGCACTAGCGGAACAACGCTTATCAGCAGCGTATCAATTATGTAAGAAAATATTGTGCAAAATCCTTATTTGTTTAAATTTGGAAATTTTTGTACTAACAATAGACACCAGAAAACACCGAAAAATGATCTGCTGCCACCTTAGTTGTGGAACGGCATGCTACTGCCACTCCTATAAACATGTTAAAAAAATTAAATCCATTGACTAAAATGTTTAAAGCTGAAATTTTTTGAGGTGGTAGTTTATATCACAAAATGGAGGAAAAACGATTGCTGCCAGTCCTATCACGGGACAAAAGCCTTGGAAGGAGCCACCAAAGGTGCAACGCCACGCGCCGCGCCGCGTTACCTACATCTCCAGGACAAGTGCGATTCAAAATTAATTTTCTCCGCCGCGGTTATATATTTAAAGCTGAATTTTTTTGTGCTAATTGTTTACATTAAGTAGTATAAGAAAAACATTTGCTGCTATCCATATCGTGGAACAAAAGACTTGGCAGGAGCCGCCAAAAGTCTTGCTTTGTGTAAACTCTATTGTGTGAACAAAATTACTTTGTCCCTTTTGCTACTGCAAAAAACACGAACGGGCGTTAATGTAGCCATACCGCACAGCACCAACTGACTTCTTTCAAAGTACAATTTCAAACTGATCTTCGACCCCGCAACTATCATCTTTGGAGCTTCGGAGCTTTACTGTTTTTCTAATTTTAGTGGTGGGTGGTGTGCTTTGTGATTGGCTGGTTTCAGTGGTTGTAGGTAGTCTTAAGGAATTTCTACGTTTGGGACAGGAAATTTTGTGTTGCAAATCGGGCGCTATTGTGTATACATTTGACAGAAAACAGGACCTCTACTACAGTCCCTGCAATTGGGCTCGGCGCATCTGGAACCTATAACCCTCACTCGGAAAGTCTAGTGGTTGCAGAGTAATTTACAGCTTGCGTTCTAACCCTGATCCTTCAACCGCTCGGTCTTCAGTGACATAATTTAGAGGATTACGAGTGTCGAGTTTACTCTTCTTAAGAAATACAACTCTATTCTTTAGTTCGGTCTTTGGGACTGATCATGGACTGTCCATGAACTGAACTATTAAATGAATCTATAGGGCTGCGTATATGAATCATTATGTACTAAGATAAGGAGAAATATTTTATTGCACTTTTAACTATGCGGATTAAATTCATACAACTCGCCAAATTGCACCTTTCTTTACCTCAACCAACAGCAAGACTTTTGGTGGCTCCTGCCAAGTCTTTTGTTCCACGATATGAATGACAGCAAATGTTTTTCTTACACTATTTAATGTAAACAATTAGCACAGAAAAATTCAGCTTTAAATATATGACCGCGGCGGAGAAAATTAATTTTGAATCGTACTCGTCCTGGAGATGTAGGTAACGCGGCGCGGCGCGTGGCGTTGCACCTTTGGTGGCTCCTGCCAAGGCTTTTGTCTCGTGATAGGACTGGCAGCAATCGTTTTTCCTCCATTTTGTGATATAAACTACCACCTCAAAAAATTTCAGCTTTAAACATTTTAGTCAATGGATTTAATTTTTTTAACATGTTTATAGGAGTGGCAGTAGCATGCCGTTCCACAACTAAGGTGGCAGCAGATCATTTTTCGGTGTTTTCTGGTGTCTATTGTTAGTACAAAAATTTCCAAATTTAAACAAATAAGGATTTTGCACAATATTTTCTTACATAATTGATACGCTGCTGATAAGCGTTGTTCCGCTAGTGTGCTGGCAGGAGGTTGTTTTGTTGAATTGTAGTACAAATATAGTAGAACAAAAGATAAACCAACTTTAAACAGATGAGACATCAAAACGTATCGCTGGCTCCCGGACTATAAGTTGTAAAGGACGTTTGATTGTCTCATTTGACCAATTTCGAACACTATGACTTTTTGAAAGGAGTGCTTTAATTTGATCTTCCGTAAAAACTGAAGTTAAAGCCTTTTTGTACTTATTAGTATTAATTTTATTTGCAGTATCTGTACTGTAACACGTAAAAAAATGTTTGTTGGCTTCTTGAAATACATAATAAGTTTTAGAAAGACTGCATGTACAGTTTCCTTATAAAGAGTTCCCCAAATGAACGATGATTTCTGACGATTACACCAGGTTTGTAAGTACAGGCACACTAAAAAATATTCGAACTCGATTCTCCCAAAAACAAAGTCTCAAATGAAAAAAAATTATTGTATATTTTCGATTAATTTTTGCCTGTAGAATCATCCTGTTCTCAGTTGAACCATCAATACAAGCACACCCTATATTACTGGAAACAATTACCTTATATTTCAAAGCTACTGATTCTACGTACAAACCAAACATTCAATTGGAAAAACAGAGAAACGTCAAATTTCCACTACAGTGGGTCCAAGGACAGTGTGGCCAATGAGCCGGAGCCGCCATTTTCAGTACCAGCCGGGTCAAGTACGCACGATATAGAGTACAACTCTGAAGTTGTAAGAAGTTCAACTTGTGAATGTGTAAGTATATATGTATACTATCTATACATAAGATTTGCCGGAAGTTGCCTGAAAATGGCGGCACCAATCACCGGCAAGGAACACATTGGCCACGCTGTCCCTGGACCCACTGTAAAATTTCCACAGTCCACAAACGCCACCCGAAGCCTGTGCGTCCACAATTTATAATTACCATTAGCTAATTATTCAAATGAAGAGACGATCTGTGCCCAAACAACAACCGTTAACAGCTGTTTTCAAGCGCGATCAGCGGTTGGTCTCCTTAAGGCTGCCGTCTTAGCGGGCCTTGAATATGTGCGTATGCTCACACAAGCTAATTGTAAGTTAAGCGTGTACGTATACGCGTGTAGTAAGCAAACCGTAAATTACATCTTTCGTCCTAGAATCGGCCAGAAGGAAGTTTTTGCGGGTATAGTTGCCTTCGGCAGACATCTGTGCAGGGTGGTTTGGTGCGTATAAGCGCTAATAACCACCGTACGTCGAAATAATAATGAATTTATGAATTGTGTACTGAGACAGACTCGAGAAATGACAGAATGAAGCTTCAAGGATTCTTCATCACCGGCGTTGATGGTATATTCGTGTCTTGTACCATCAAAACTGGTGGAAGTCCAATCTAGCCGATAAATGTAGGAAAAACAGAGTTGGCGAGATGTATCGAGATTCGAATCGCGCTATTGCCGCATTTCCCCTATTACTATTTTGTCGTCAGGGAGGCTTGAATGAATCACGACGAAGCGGCTGGAGAACAGAGATGGGCAAAGATAATATCTGGATAAACTCAAAGATACTTTATGTTTATCCATTATGAACCGAAGTGAATTCATTCGACGGCGAAAGATAATTTTTTTATTTGAAGAAGAATAATTTGTTTATTCAAACCGTCGTGTAAGATTTTCATCTTTATTCGTAGTTTATTCGACTTTTATTCGAAGGCTCCAAACAATTTTCGGCAGCGTGTTTATCCGAACCGGCGCGATCCTTCTTCAGGTGAAATCAGACGGCACGTGGATCGGCTCACCCAGACTCGCCCAGGCTCGCGAATCGGCGGTCCATGAGCTTTCTCACGGCGCGTGGGCTTGTCGAATCTCGTGCCAAGCTCACCGATCCACGTGCCGTCTGATTTCACCTTTCGAGCTGATGACTTAGGCTGTTCGGTGGCGGCTTCTGATTTCAGTTTGAGAGGCCTACAGTGTTGCCTGCGGTGGATTATGTATTAATAAAATGTAAAACGTGACGTTTTCAGTATTCAGTAACATACTGCTGAGATTGTCCAGATTAAAATGATTTCAAACACCGTATAAATCGGATTATTTTTACAACTGTACTTGGTAATTAAATATAAATGTAACATTTCTAATCTAAAATGCTAAAAATAATTCGATTTATACTGTGTTTAAATTTGTTTTCACCTGGAAAATCCCAGAAGTATGTTATTGAAACTTTCATGCCGATACGATAGCGAATGTGGAAGTTTTACTTTCTATCAAAACAAACAACATTTTAATATAACAATCATTTTAATAAATTTTTTATGAGTTAATGTAAATATTGTTCCCCCATGGCTATGTCCTCCCCGTCGTCCTGGGGATTTTGTTCAAATTGAAATATGTTAGAGTCCATGTGAAAATAAGGAGGATATAAATAATCATTTTGCCAAATTCGAAAGGTAATTTTAAAAAATCGATGAAAGTTGTATACTTTGAGGATTTATACTTATAAAACACTTTTGAATGTGGCAAAATGTAACAACTTGAACCCCCTTTATTTTCACATACACTATGTATAACGTGTTTCAATGTAAACAAATTCTCAGACATTGCGTGTTCAAAATGATCAGCTTGGCCGAGGGTCGAGCCCGGCCGAGTGGCGAGCGCCGATCGCAAAGGACCGGCGGCGACTACTTGGGTTCTTGGTGACTCACCAAGTTTCGACGCTGACGAAAGTTATTCGTGGCTTTATTCAAAGGCTTCAAAAAGATAAATGCTACGAATGAAAAATTTATTCGAATAAAACCTTCGAATAAAAAATTATCGTTATTCGTCGAATAAATTCTCATCGAATAAGAAAGTTATCTTTATTCGTCAAATAAATTCTCATCCAATAAAAAATTATCTTTATTCGTCGAATAAATTCTCATCGAATAAAATTATTTATTCGTTGCTCTTCAAATAAAGATAACTTCAATTATTCGAACCTTGAATAACGAATAAAGGTTTGCGAGATCACCTTTTTGAGTAAAAAGTTCTCCTATCGATATCTCGAAAACGTATCCATAGAATTTTTTTTAGACCTCATTTCGAAATCAGCAGGCCATTTTCCATAAGAAAAAAATAGTGGCATCTGTTGCGCAAAATGGCTGTAAACTAGTGTAATTTTTTGTCGAATAAAATCGTAATTCGTTATTCGCGAATAAATCTTGGGGATTTATACGAATACGTATTCGAATGAAAATTTGGTCGAATAATGCCCAACTCCGCCTGTCAGCGTAGAAATACACACCAGAATATGTGTGCGTTTGCTCCGAAAAAATTCAGGAGCTTTATTGGTCAGAACATTGATTCTTTCTCGATAGCTTCATTTCGTATTGGTCTACGCATAGCTCTGTAACGCATACAATCAGGGATCGGCGGGCTTCAGCTACCGCTGATACATGGGGAAACACCTACAGAAGCGGCGGTTATGTGTGCGTGACTGACGCCCGCAGTTCCGCACACATAACCACCGCTCCTGTAGGTGTTCCCCCCTCCATCAGCGGTAGTTGAAGCCCGCTGATCCCTGCCTAGACGCAGCTCTCGTGCCGTACTCCCCCAAGACTTCTCAGTAGAAGGAGCTGTGGCAACAGCGCGGCAGAGACAGAGAGAACAGAAAATGTGGTAACTATGCGTCAAAAATTCGCCTACATAGAGTACCTGCAGATGTCACCTCCGTACAACTTCTTTTTATCGACCGGAGTAGTTTCATTAGGGTCCGTCTGTTTACTGGGGACACTTCGATCGATTCGGACCATCACAAAATTGAGACGGCAGCCTTAAGGTCGTCGCCCACTAGGCCTAAGCGAAGCGACCACGCATCGCTCATACGACAGAACAGTAGCCACCACGCATCGCCTATATGATAGAACAGCGCCGACGAACAGTTCGCTTCGGTCGCCGGGCTTCGCTTCGGCGAAATGGGCGACGGCCTTTAAGTGCACCTGCACTTCCTACCGTCGGTTGACTCATTACACAGTACAACAAATTTTGAATTTTTTTCGGCCTTGTAACATTCAATAGCTGCCGCTTCTGTTGACGCTTTCCGAAGGAAAACTGTCTGCTGCATCGCGTGGGATGGTCAGATTTTCTGCCAGACCCTTAGTTTTGGTAATAAATTGAAAGATATCTGCAAAAATTAGTGCATTTCGGGTGTCCTGTTCCCTTTGATCGTTGTTTAAACATATTTAAATATTCATAATGCAATAATAACTTATATCGTTGTATTCGGGAGGGTTCACAGAATAATTTGACGCAACGAACAATCGAATAACTATTACCGTTTCGACACAAAAGATGTTCAAACTTCAAAATTTGCAGTTTTTTTTTCAAAATCGATTTTCTCAAAAACTGAGGGTGATGGCGACAAACGGTTTGCGGATTCGTTTTCAGCGCACGGTAACCTATAAGAAACGGCTATTGAATGTTACAAGTCCAGATGGTTGTTGCACTGTGATATCATTTCAACGATCTAAATCGTACGAAATTTACAGATCCAAATTAATTATAGCTAACCCCCGAGGAAAAGAGAGTGGATGTATCCGCCGCAACAAGTTATTTGTTCGGCGGAGCGGAGTTGACGGCATCCATCATTGTAACGTATCTGTAATTCACTTAGACCGTGTCCAGATCTGAACCGAACACCGAACTGAACGCCACTTGAGACTCCCTAATGCCACGTTCCTGCGTGTGGAACGTATATTTCTAGCGAAATTCGCCAGTTTAGACAGTCTCGTGGCTCGCGACAGCTAAAGATTGAAGGACAGAGAGTGTTTAGAGTAGTGCAGACGAAAGGTTTGCCTGCCATATGACACTGAGGAAGGGACCTCGGGACCCTCGACCAAAGGGAAGTCAGGCTCCGTCTAGAATTTGAAAGAAAGACGACGCAGGAGGAGTCGCGCGCAGTCAGTGGACTATCCCTTTTCTCCCTGTGTCCTGTCTCCGCGAGGCGTATTGATGGTGGATAATACATACTTTTTAATTGCTATACCTATTCGTGGCATCTTTCTCACGTGCGTCGAGACAAAACCGAGACCGGCGAAAATTCATTCGATCTTTACGATTGATAATTTATTATTTTTTCAAGAACGTTTCGACAACATCAGTTTCCCAAATTTCTAAAGGCCAATAAAAAATGGGTGACATTGTTCCATCCAAGCTAATCCATATATTACTCTGTAGGTAGGTAGTACGAGGATCCACACGTACTGTTCTCTACCGCTGGCTCGCGGGACAATACGGTTATAAACCGCGACCGTCTCGGAACGCTTTGGCCGATCACCGTGATTAATTTTTGGGAACCAGGTATGGCAGACAAGGCAGCCCGTACAGTTTTTCCCTCCATGTGTTTGATTTTTCTTCCTGACACCCCCCCCCCCCCCCCCGCCCACACGCAAAACATCTTGGCAGTTTGGAAAGTAGAAAGGTCGCGAAATCGGTATAATGTTAAAACAAACATAGGGTAAAGTCGGTTAAATCCGTGGTACTGATTATTCCGTGATACTTCCGTAAGTCCCGTAGATATTTCGAACTGTAGGCGTAGGTACATTGGAAAGGTCTGTGGGACACTCTTCGTTTATTACCACCTTGTCTTGCTTCTTTAAACTACTTGTAAGGATGACAACAAGTCATGGTGGTGTGAGGGACAGGGATGCACCACTACAGTTTACCGCATGTGGGTGAGCCATTCCTTTGATGGTTCGGGACTTTACCGACATCGGCTGGGAAGAGCCCGAACATCGCGATGAGCCTGACTTTCCTTTGGTCGAGGGTCCCGAGGTCCCTTCCTCGGTGTCATATGGCAGGCGAACCTTTCGTCTGCACTACTCTAAACACTCTCTGTCCTTCAATCTTTTGCTGTCGCGAGCCACGAGACTCTGTCGAAACTGGCGAAGATCGCTAGAAATATACGTTCCACACGTAGGAACGGGGCATTAGGGAGTCTCAATTGGTGTTCGGTTCGGGCTTCGGTTCAGATCTGGACGCGGCCTTACGAATTGCGATTATATTAGCAAGCATTCCTAAACAGTGTATTTATCAGCGATTAGAAGAATTCTTCGGAGCGAACTAGCTGAAAACTCGTTCTCCAATTGAGAGATTCAATGGAAGGGCGTAGTTGTGCTTTCCTTGCTGAAATTAGCGAAACATAATGAAATAGAGGGTGTTTCACGAAAATGGGGCGGGGTGTAGGTATCTTTGAAATAGGTAAGGTTTCGAAGGGAAATTGAATAGATTTTCGAGATTATGTTTCTATATTACTATGATACAGTTATGTGACCGCGTGCAGTTGCAAAGTGTAGTTGCCTTCTCTGAATGATATTGGAAGATATTGGTTTTTATCAATATATATTCTTTATTTTGTGTCCCCTTAGGGATTACAATCCGTCTCCCTCCTCCTCTCACACTTAACCCTTAATTCTATCTTAACCTATTCGTCCGCTCTTACAAACTACCTTAGCCTACTCGCCCGCTCGCTCGCACCCCTTCGCCAAGCACGCATGCCCGCACCTCCCATCCCTATCTTTTGACCCCCGCTTCCGTTCGCCGCCTCTCACTCCCATTCCTTTACCATTCTTCCTCCCATTCACCTCCCTCTCCACTCCTCCACTCTTCTCATCCACTCCTCTCCCCCTCCCTCGTCATCCATCACCTCTCCCACTACTTCCTGCCACCCCCTCCCGTCCCCCGACCCGGTACACTCCTCCCACACATGTTCCCATGTCTCATCCCCCCATGCACATACCCTACATTTCCTCTTCTCCTCTTCCTCCCAGTACCTCCCTCCCCTCATCTCGCACCCCAATCTAAACCGCGCCACTCTCCTCCACCTACTTTCCCCCCAGCCCTTCTTTAAATAACCCGGCACCCCCACCCCCTTTATCACTCCATACCACCTATTAAATTTTGATTCCCTAATCCTTTCCCATCTCTCCGCCTCCTGCAATTTCTTTTCCCTTCTTACTAACTCCTCTCCCCTCATTTCCCCCATTTCCCTCATTCTTTCCAGCCCCTCCACTGTCCATCCTCTCTCCTCGAAGAAACCCCTCCTTTCCTCCTCCCACTCCCCCAGAACTTTACCCCTCTTTGCCCTACCCTTTATCTCCTCCCAGCACATCCTAGCTAATTCCCCTCCTTGCCCCTCCTCCAGTTTCCTCTCATAACCCCATGCCCTTAAACCCGCCCTACCCTTCAACCTATCCCTCTGCAATTCCTCCCTCACCATATATCCCGGGGTACACCAGTCCACCCCCCAAAACCCATCTAAGGTATCTTTCATGTACCCCCTCCATCTTCTCCCTCACCTTCCACCCCCAAATCTCCACCCCATAGCTCATCGTCGCCCACACCAACTTATCGAATAACCAGATTCTCTTCCCCCAGTCTTTCCCAAACCTCCTCTTGCCAATCCCCCATACCCTCCCCATCACTGCCGCCGCTTTCCTCACCCTCTCCTCCACATGGGCCTCCTGCCCCCCACTCCCCATCAACGTATACCCCAGGTACTTGAACGTCTTCACTTCCTCTACCTCCTTTCCCTTCCACCTCCACACAACCCTCCTCCATCTACCTCCCCTCTTCTACACCTCATAATCTTCGATTTTCCCACGTTCAAGTGCAACCCTTTCCTATCCATATACCGCTCCAGCTTCCCCATCATTCCTTTCATTCCCTCCTCATCCTCTGCCACCACCGCCACATCGTCCGCATACGCCAAGGTGTACACCTTCCTCCCCCCCAGTCTCACCCCTCCCCACCCTCCTTTTTCCAACTCCTCATCCAAGTCCGCCAGCAACAGGGTGAACATACTTGGGCTCAGGGGGCATCCCTGCCTCACCCCCCTTGCCGTCCAAAACTCCTTCCCTTCCTCCTCCACCACCCTCACCCTACACACTGTTTCCTTCAACACCTCACCACACCTTTCCACTAGCCCTTCCCTCACGCCCCTCTTCCTCATTTCCCTCACCAACACCTCCCTATCCACCGAGTCAAAAGCCGCCTTCAGGTCTATGAAGAAGACCATCATCTTCCTTTCTTTCCTGGTCACCTGCCGGTTAATCAAATGGTTCAACACATATATGTTGTCCATACATCCCATTCCTCTCCTGAAGCCGGCCTGACTCGGTGGTAGCAACCTCTTCTCCTCCACCTCCTGCCTTAACCTCTCAGCGAGCACCGCTGCATAGACCTTATAGGTCGTCTGCGTAAGCGTTATCCCCCGATAGTCCTCCACCTTCTTCCCAACCCCTTTCTTGACCACCGGAACCACAATTCCATCCCTCCACTCCTCCACCCACCCTTCCCCTTTCCACACCCTGTTGCAAATTACCCATAGCCAATCCTCCACCTCCTCCTCCCCATACTTCTAAACCTCATTGGGTATGTCGTCACCCCCTCCCGCCTTTCCCTCCTTCAGCCCCCTTACCACCCTTCTAATCTCCTCCTTACTTAATTCCTCCTCCCCATCCTCACCCCTCTTTCTTTCCCCCCCTTTTCTCACCCTCCACTCCACTCCACCCAACACTCCCCTAAAGTAGTCTTCCCACTCTTCCATTCTTATCCCCTCCTCTACCCTCCCCCTCCTTTTTCTCTCTCTATTCACCACTTTCCACACTTGTCCTTCCGTCTTAACCCCCTCAACCTCCTTCTCCCACTTTTCCACCTCCTTCCTTTCTTCCCCTCACACATTATCTTATACTCTTTTTTCCTCTCCCTATATTCTTTCCCCTCTCCTCCCTCTCCTCCCTCTCTTCTCCATCTTCTCAACTCCTTCCTAACCCTACTTTTCTCCTCCCTACATTCTTTGTCCCACCATCCCCCCTTTCCCTCCTTTTTTTCCCCCCGCCCCCGTCATCCCAATCGCCCCTCTTACCCTTTCCTTCAGCTCTTTCCACTCCTCCTGTATACCTCTTCCCCCCCCTCTCTCTTCCCAAACCTTCGTATAAACTCCTCCCTCCCCTCTGCTGTCCAATTCCCCCTTCCTGCCCACTTTCCCCCATCTTTTCTCCCCCTCCCTTCCCCCTCCCTACCTTCTCCCCTCAGCCACACCACCACCGGGTGATGGTCTGAATCCACCCTCTCCCCCACCTCTAACCTCTCCACTTTTTCCCGCGTGTCCTCGTTCCCTATGATATAATCTATGACTGAGTTTCCCCTCCCTCCTGTATACGTCCATTCCCCCTCCCCATCCCCCTCCCCATCCCCCTCCATGCTTCCATTCAGAATTCCCCACCCCCTTTCCTCCAGATATTTGCACAACCTCTTCCCCTCCCCGTTCACCTCCATATCCTTCGACCTCCTAGCTCCCAGTCCTTTTTCCTCCCCTTCATCCTCTCCCAGAATTTCCCCCCCTTCCCTTCCCGTCCTTGCATTAAAGTCCCCCCTATCACCACCCTTACTCCCTCTTCTCTTCCCTCCACCCACTCCCCTATCTCCTCCAGTTTCTTCTGCAGATCCTTATTCACATATACTCCCACCACCCTCCACCAGTCCCCCCCATCTTCACCATCCTCATCATTATCCCCTCCCTTTCCCCTACTTCTTCGTCCCTTGCTTCTATTTCCTTTCTTATCCCCATTAACATTATTCCCCCTATTGCCCTTCCCTTCTTATTTTCCCTCTTAGCCCATTGCTTTCCCCACACGTATCCCTTTGGCAGCCTATTCTCTATATAATCCCAATCTCTTTCCTCCATCCATGTCTCACACATCACCATCACCTCCCATTCCTCCAGTCCTTTCCAAAAGTCACCATCCTTATTCTTTAATCCCGCCACATTCCAAAAAGCCACCTTATAACCTGCTCCGCCGGCCGCCTGCTCCCTCCCCTTCAGCCCCTCCCTCCTTCCCCGTTCGCCCTCCCTTCGTTTCCCTGCTCTTCTATCCACTTCTCATACACCTCATCCCATCTCTTCATCCTCCCGTTCACCCACATTTTCATATACCCAATCCGCACGTTCTTCCCGCTCTCCCTTTCCCTCTCTGCCTCCCTTTCTATTTTCCATTTTCCCCTCCTCTCCTCCTCCGTCAGATCATCATCAATCCTCTCTCTTCCGCCTTTCAATTTTTTTCTCGCTTCCATCACTTTCCTTTTTTCTTCCCTCCCCGCCATTTTCACCAGCACCATTCCTCTTCCTCCCCCTCCCGATTTCCCTATCCTTACCACCTCTTTTATGTCTCCCCGCTCCAGGCCCATCCTAACCCATAACTTCCGTATCTCCTCTCCGACCTCTCTCACTTCTGTCACCACCCCCCTTACCACTACATTGTTCCTTCTGCCCTCTCTTTCCTTTTTATCCTGTATTACCTCCATTCTTCTCATCCTAAGGCCCTACTCCTCCATTTGGCCCTCCTCCACCACTCCCCTACCACGTCTTCCTTCCTTTTCCCAGCTCTCTACTTTCTCTATCAATGCTTCCAAACTCCTATCCCTCTCCTCCCAGCCCTCCAGCTTTTTCTCCAAATCTTCCCTCCGCATTTTCTCCTCCTTCAGCCACTCCTCCCATTTCCTCCTTTCCCCTCTCCATTCCTCCTCCATCCTTCTTCTCTCCTCTCTCTCTCTCTCCTCACTTCCTCCCTCAGCTCCCTCATTATACCTTCCATCCCTCCTATCTTCTCTCCCACCTGCTTCCTCTCCTCCTTATCCTTTCCCCCCGGCGATCTCATCGTTTTCCCACTCCTTTTGAAACCCCCCTTCCCTCTTCGTACATTCCCCCTATCTCCTCCTCTCTCTCCCTCTTTTTTCCCCACAAACTCTCCAAACTCCCTGTGCTGCTCCCTATACTACCACCACTATCCTTTCTATACCTTTCTTCAATTTTCTGCTTTCCTTTTCCTTTTTCTCCCCCTTTCCCCCAGCTCTTGCCTCTCTCCCCCCCCCTCTCCAATCGTTTTCCTTATCGCCCCATTACCTCCCCCTGCCGTACCATCCTTCCCTTTATCCATTGTCTTGTAGCACTTTCACCCGTTCAAATCTCCCGCCTTTACTCCAAATCTTCTACCTCTTCTCTTCACCCACAAGATGTCTCCCCTTGCCTTTCTGATGCCTCTTTCCCGCCAAGTTTCGCCTACTTCTGCCACTTAACCTCCAAACCTTATACCTCCTATTCTCCTGTCACCCTCTATCTCCGCCCTCTTCCCTTTATCTCTAAACCTTCCTCACTTCACCCTCACCTTCCCCACACACACTTCACCCACTCCTCTTCCTTCTAACCAGACTTTCCCTCACTCGCAGACACCGCTCACTCTCACACTGCTGTCACACTCGCGACCGGAAACGGAAGTCTATATTGGTTTTTTATCATGTTTGTAAACATCAATCAGGTTTTAAAATCCAGCAATCTTGAGACACTACGCCGGTATACTCTGATTCGGTTGTGCACTCAGTACGAAAATATGATGTTCATCGACATAAAATTTGCTGTGTCCACACTGTCCACGACATTGAAGAGTCTCTGATGCCAGAGGAACCTATAGTTGCAAGGATGTAAATGAACGGCGAAATGAAGCATATGGAGTCAAAAATGTAGAATGTGATGGCGGAATATTTGAGTATCTTTTATAGTACAGTAATTTTGCTTTTGAAAATTTCCTCATATTCCTTCGTCAATAAAAAAAGTATACTGAATTGGTCATGTATTTACTGGCTTCACGTTGTTACATGCAATATATCTTCTATTGCTAGATACTAGTAGAACTACACGGTGCTTATTGACATGGAAAAAGCTTATGTAAATATACGCCCACGTAATAGAGAACGTGTAATTATTTTGACGGTTAAAATTAAAATAACTGTTAATACTTTCTTGCAGATAATACAACACCATATCGGTTAGTGTATCAACAAGTATGAGCCACCATTACAAAGAAAGTGCTATTACGCACATACGTGTGCATCCTCATACCTTTCCTTTGTCTTGAACCGTTTCCCACGAAGCACAGAGGCGATTCTTCATGAAACAAACAAGCAAAGAATAGAGCAAATTTTTTCATCTGATTAAATAATTTCTAAATTCTGATACAATGGGTTTCCTTAAACAAGTTCAGTAGTGCAGAAATAAGTCTGCGTAGTTGAAAAATAAGTATACTCTGGCGCGATAACGTATGTAGGTAGTAACATTAAAAATTTAAAACTCTAACGTTCTGATCGTTCTTCCCAGCAGTCGCGCGATCAAGCAAATTTATTCTACAGATTTTACATGTTTCACGAGGAATCACCCACTCGCGGGTTGTACCGCGATTTTCTGGACACGATTCAATTATTCGGGGTTGACTTGAATGGTGATTGGTAACATTCGACATAGAATGTAGACCAACCAAACACCGTGTTCGTGTAACAGATCTTAGCGGTATACGACTAATTTTTATGGTGTTTGATTTTCAGTGAGCGGGAGGGCGGGAGCGGGTGGAGGCGGCGGTGGTGGCGGTGGCGCACCCCTTTACGGTCGCCTGGTAGCTGAGGAACCCCTGCCCCCCACAGTATGCGGTGGTGCCGGTGCCGGTGGTGGTGCCGGTGGGGTGCTCCAAGAAACTCCCGCGGATATCCATGCCATGCAAGCAAGGATACCCCATAGGTTTCGTGATCCAGCTACAGCCCCCCTTAGGAAACTCAGTGTCGATCTCATCAAAACTTACAAGCACATCAATGAGGTAAAAGATCGTTTTCCATTTCACGAAATGTTCGTACTGTAATTCTACTTACTCCTTCTGGTACATTTCACTTATTCGCGATCGCACTATGCATTAATATCGCACGCATTTGAGGCCACTTCTTTATACAAGCAAATTGTACCTTGATGGCCGGACACTTGTATACATAAGAAGATGATAAGACATTTTTATGAAAATTATATATATGCGAACAATATAACATACGATAAAATAATAGTTTCTGCAAAGGAAAAAAATATATACCTAAGTTGTATACACTGGTTACTGTCGTTAAAATGCGTTGCTTCGTGTTTAATCGCTACTGAATATACATGATAATTAATAAAGAAGGATCTTTTCTGTTCGAGAAACTGCTCCGGTCAGATGTGGGGAAAAAATCATTTCAAATATAAAATTGATTTCGAATAAAAAACAAAAATTTTATTCGAAACGCATCAAATAAAAATAACTCAGAGTTATTTTTTATTTAAAGCGCCATTAAATAATTTTTTTATTCGACAGGAATTCATCCGACGAACACAGATAATTTTTTTCATTCGACGGGAATTCAACCGAAGCTTCGAATAATTTTCTCACTTTCATTTCTATTTGAATTCTATATATAAGGTAAGTGCGGGTAATAAGGCCCAGCAGGTAATAAGGCCCACCAGTCATTTATCCTTGGCAGGTCCATCTACAATACTTGTAATGCCATTTATTGCTTTTATTATATACGAAATGTCATTCGAAGAGTTTCCGCGCGATTAATATAACATTTGTCGGCTGTAAATTCACCAAATGTTTCGCCGGCAATTAGCGTTGCTGCAATTATAAGAATTATGTCGGTTTCTTGGCTTTTTATTGGATGTACTCATTATCCAATTACTGTACAACTGTAGGTATGTAGAAGTACATATGTTGGCAACATATTCCCAGGAAATTGATGATTTTGTAAAGTGCAAGAAGTGACACAACAGATAATAAGGCCCACCAAAATATTAAGTAGGCTTTAAGGCTGAGGAAGTAACCAGAGGCCTCTTCCAAAGCAGGAACGATATTGGGAAGAGTTCCAAAGCACGTGTCACTTCAACCGGAAGAAAGACAAGAGTGTGTGAAGGAGAGCCCATGCCACCCCCATCCAGAGAAAACGTGGATTGTACTCTGCAGACAATTGGTTTTGCAAATTATGCAGAGCTGCATTCAAGAGTGATATGCGACAGTGTGTCATGTGTCTCACCTGGATACACGAGGATTGCGTTGGGCTCACATCTGAGGACGAAGATTTCTTTGTTTATCCGAATTGTACATACTAAATAGGTGGGCCTTATTACTTGCACTACACGAAATAAAATCCGTTTACAAGGTTTTTAGAAACATATTAATGTTCGTATTTGTTGTGTTCATATATTGTAACAAATATTACAGTTTAGAGTTTAATGTCCTTAGATTTCTAAAAAAAATGTTTTCAAAAGTATGTACAAGTTTTTTTTATAAATTATATATGCTTAGGTGGGCCTTATTACCCTCACTTACCTTACCTGTATAAGTGAAAAGCGTTTACTAAGTCGTGTGTTAGTTTGTAATAACTCGAAATGGGAAGTTCTACTGACAAAAATATTACTTAAGAAATTTTAATTTGTGGTCTAACTAATTTTTGATAACAGTGGAGCTAAGGTTATTTAAATAATAATTTTGAAAATGACTATTTAATTTAGTTCAATAACAATAATCTGTTATTTCATATAACCAGTTCTTTCTTGTAATATCAATACAGTACTTAATTCAATATTTTGATTGGATTATACATAATAGTCAATAATGCGAAAGCACTCGGGGCGCACTCGTCTCAAAATATGGCATTAAGGGGGTATACCCGTTTGAACCCTCGGAAAATGTATACATTTTGTGGATTTTTTTACAAGTCAACGGTTTGATGCAGATTTCCCGTTTTTTTTCTATCTTTACATAGTATTATGAACTACTCAAAAAAAGTTTCAGTTAAAAACTATTGTTTTTGGGAAGTTATGCATACACATCCGAAAGTCTTTCGATTTTAGAGGGCTAAACGGTGGCCCTGAAAACATCTGTATGTCGTGTCTGAAATCAAAAACCATACAATTTTTTTATAAAGTATGTCAGTAGCTATCGTCCAACGAAGCCGATTTTGAAAATTTTGGAAAATAAAGAAATGATGAGAGATCAAAGGTAAAGTTAAATTTTTCTAAGAGAAAAATCCATCTTTTTTCTTTATAAATAATAAACGGGGAATCGGAATAAAAAAGTCTTCGTTGGACGATGTGGAATCTTATTATGATTCTGCATGCAAAATTGGAAGTGAATTGGTTGAACGTAGCGCGAGTTTTTAGGGCCATCGTTTAGCCGTCTAAAATCGAAAGAGTTTCGGATGTGTATGCATCACTTCCGAAAAACAATAGTTTTTAACGGAAACTTTTTTTTGAGTAGTTGATAATACTATGTAAAGATAGTAAAAAAACCGGGAAATCTGCATCAAACCGTTGACTTGTAAAAAAATCCACAAAATGTATATATTTTTAGAGGGTTCAAACGGATATACCCCCTTAATGCAGAGTTTAAGAAAATAATGAAATTTTTTAAAAAATAATATTTAACTTTGAATTCAAAGTCAGAATACCTTATTGCTCCTAAATATGTCAAGCTCAGCGTATAATCACTCGAATGTTTATTTTATTCGGTGCTTATAGCGATGTTTCTTCTATGTTGATCTATGTTTATCAGCGTTATCCATAGTGTTTCAAAAAGTAGTAATTGAGATTACTAGACGAAGAAAAGGGGTAAATTAAAGCAGAATAATATTGTGTAGAGGAAGTGCAGCATATTTAAAATACTGTTGGTATTATGGAATACCGAAGTATCTACTACTAATGCTATTTAACCTGTAACACCGTAGATTATAGGGGCTAATGACCTGTTTACTAATGACATTTGTGGATGAACCACCATTTATAAATTTTCGATTTAATCTGCAGAGGAAGAGCACGTCAAGCTGCAAAACTTTCAGCGCGTATTCAATCGTTCCAATCATGGTTAAACTATGTCAAAACATTAGAGTTAAACACTTAATCTACTCATTTGCATGTTCCTTCTATGGTTCCGTGCCAGTTTTGCGATAATTTCGTGGTGTTTCATAATTATACGTACAAGTTTAATTGGGCAATAATGTTCACGAAAGAGAAGAAAATAGACCTGTTAAATGTGTGGTAAAATTATCCACTTTAGCACATTTAATTGTTTAATTTCAAATTTCTGTCGCTATATACATATGTACGAGAGCAGAAGTCTATATGTAAGGTTTCCTGCTGTTGCTATCTAATGTAATCAAGTTATATTGGAGTGCTTATTCATTTAATGTGAACATATGTTTAGTCTATTCTTTATTCGATCACCTTATCTACCGAGACACTTGGTTAAGGGTTGGATATTTAAGCCTTTGCACTTCAGGCCTTTTTCGCTCGGGGAACCAGCAACTCGAGACGTCTCGCAGCATGTTTGGTGAATTACTTATCCCTAACTTAAAATGATTACACATAGAAATTAATGTACAAACTTTTATATTTTAATATTTCATGTATCTTTACATTTCAAAGAAGAAAATTTCTTAAATATCAGGCAGAGATGGGCATTATTTAAATAAAAAAATATTTAAATAACGCATCAAACAAAAGAGACTTTATTTTTATTAGCGTGGAAAGAAATAACTTTGGGTTATTGTATAGAGAGAACTAAAAAATTTGAGATGTAGGGAATAGGGGCGATACAATAGATGCGTGACGATTTTGGCGAATGTTGTTGAGATACTACTGCTCTTTAAAACCGAGCACTTATGTCGGTCACGAGAGCGTGAGTGTGTGTGTGTAAGTGTATGTGAGGTGTTTCGTGGAAGAGTAAGTATGTATGATGTTGCGAAAAGTAAATAAGAAATCCATCAGCTGTTTGAGAATGGTTGTCTGGTTGTCTTGCGGCTGAAAATTTTGGAACATAAAGAGAGAGATGATTTTGCCGAAACATTCCGCCCGGCTTGCCAATCTTAGGTAGATTAGCGATCAGTGAAATGAATCATCGATCGAACGCGTAGATGTTAGGTGTAGTCTTCGTTGGTTGAGACTGGTAGTAAGATGAGCTTCATGATGGGCCGCCGATATACCGAGTGTTGAGTCCGAACGGTGGCGACGCGCACGAGGTTGTTCTGGCCGGGATGAACGTCGGTAAGTCTGCCGAGAGCCCATTTGGATGGAGGATATCGTTCGTCCTTAACGAGAACGAGCGACCCAATCTTGAGGAAGTGGAATCGTTGCTGCCACTTCGTGATGGTTTGAAGTTGTTGGAGGCACTCGGTGCTCCCGCGTTGCCAGAAGTGTTCCAACATTTGACGTAGCACTGTCATCGAGGGAGTCGAGATGTTGGCAGATCGATGAGAGTAGGTTCTGGGATCGTATTTAAAGCAAATCCCGTGAGAAAATGACCCAGAGTGAGCGCGGTCATGTCGTTTGGATCATCCGAGAGTGGGTAAAGAGGGCGCGAGTTGAGGACGGCTTCAATCTGTGAGAGTAGCGTTCAGAATTCTTCGTAGGTGACTCCAGTGTCTTCGATAACGCGCTTGATATGGAATTGAACTGAGTTAACGGCGCCCTCCCACTTGCCGTCGAAATGCGGTGACGATGGCGGATTAAACTTCCATTTCGTGCCGTAATTAGCGAGGATGTTAGCGAGATCTTCCATCTGTTAGGACGAGGCTTGAAAGAGCTTCCGCAGCTCCTTGTCAGCGCCGATGAAATTTGTTCCACAGTCGCTCGTACCGTTCCACCAGAGAGTCTTGTCTTTCAGTTGTTGAGGAGAGAGTCCGCGTGATGTAAAGTCCGCAGCGACATGGCGCCATTGAGAGTTTGAGATCGCCTAAATCTCCGTTACGCGATTTCGCACGTAATCGACCCACCGGTGGGCATCACCGCGAATGTACACGAGCGCGACCGCTGAATCCGTCCAGAGATGAATCGGAGCTCCTTCGAGATCGAGAGTTTTTCGTACGTGTGAGATAGTTCGAACTAAGAGGAGTGCGGCTGTGAGTTCGAGTCGAGGGATAGTCACTAACTTCAGCAGAGCAACCCGAATTTTCGCGACGACGATTGTTACGCGAACATCGTCGAGGTCCGCAATCGCGCGTAAGTAGTTCATTGCACCGAGAGCAACTTGAGACGCGTCCGAGAATCCGCGCAACTCCACGGCGCACGTATGCGCGAGATTCGAGCCATCGGGGCACTGAGATTGAAGAGACGTCTTGCAGATCCTTGTCGAAAGTGCTCCAGCGGCATTCGAGTTTTGTAGGTAGCTGGTCGTCCCAGCCGAGCTTCGCCGACCAGAGTTCCTGGTGGTTCCTGGATGAAGATCTTTCCGCGTACAACGACAGGCGCAATCCATCCGAGAGGATTGAAGAGTTTTGCGACATGCGATAGTACAGTACGTGGCACTCGTAGTGAGATATTGCAGTTTTTCGACGTCAGGTAATTCCTTATTTCTGACAATCATCGTTGAGAAGAGATCACGGAAAGGTCGCCACTCACGATACGATCCTGAGGAGTTGGGCACGTTGAGTCGAGGGAGCTGTCGAGAAGTCGGCGCATGAAATAAACTTGGGACACTTGATGCAGTGGACGCCACCTGCCAGGTCTTGCTTTTGAGTTGGCTAAGATTCGAAAGAAGTTCGCTCTTTTGGTCGACATAGATTTCTTCGCATTGTTCATACTGATGATCTGTGAAGTACGGTAGCACGGATCTTTCTTCAGCTTTCAAGGTCGAGAGAAGATCGTGATTTTCTTGGAATTTCTTTCAATTGCTGTCGAGAATCTCAATCCGAGTTTGTATTTCTTCGGGGGTGCGCTGTTTGAGTTCCAATTTTTATACATTAGCAACGGCTCGACTGATCAGACCGTATTGAGTGGTCTGTTTCTCAGCAACAGCGGCGACCGTAGCTGGCATGTTCACATCGTTTGTAAGTTACTAGCACACGGATTTAACAACTTCACAATACTTCCGGAGCACGATGAGATGATTTTTACAGATCACGCACGTGCACGAATTGCTTTTCACACGCGAAAATCATAACTATTGAGAGAGAGCGCGAACGTAGACTTACGAATGCACTCGCGTGATTAGGGGTGAAACAACACGAGAGCGCGGCAAGGGCAAGAGTGAGAGAGAATGACCGTTGACTCTTATCGCCGCACACACACGCGACTTTCTTTCAGTTTAGAAAACGAGTCTGCACTTTTCACTTTACTAATACTGCACTATTCACAACCTCTGGTTCGAAGGACCAAAAAATGTATAGGGAGAACTAAAAATTGTTGAGAATAGTGTGATTTATTTGAGATATAGAGAATAGAGGCGATACAATAAATGCATGACGATTTCGGCGAATATTGTCGAGATACTACTGCCCTGTATAACCGAGCACTCAGGTCGGTCACGAGAGCGTGAGTGTGTGTGTGAGCGTATGTGAGGTGTTGTGTAGAAGAGTAATATGTATGATGTTGCGAAAAGTAAATAAGAAATCCATAAGCTGTTCGAGAATGTTCTGGTTGTCTTGCGGCTGATGTGAAAGAGAGAGATAGAGAGAGAGATGATTTTGCCGAAACAGTTATTTTTTCGAAGCGCTTCAAATAACTTTTTTATTCGACGGGAATTCATTTTAAGCTTCAAATGATTTTTTCAGTTTCATTCGTATTTTTATTCGAAAGTTATTCGAAGTTCCTCGGCGATGTATCATCGATTATACAGAAACGAAATTTCTTTATTTTTCGTCATATCAATATAAAAGTGATACCAATGGATTCCTTGCATTTTCCCGATTAAATTGACAAAAAAATTATTTAAATCCAACTACTTTTAACGAAACGGGCTTTCAATCCTGCAAATTAATTTTGTGCCCAATATCTTTAATTACAGTAATTCATCGTTTTGTCCCGTTTTTACCATGCGTAGTACGCCCGTTGACTATCCGCACCATTTCTTGGAATCCTTCGGTCCAGAGTGAGAGAACGAAAGAGTCGACGGCAACTGCGTGTCAACTGTTTTGTTCCCTTTCGCTGGCCCGAATCGTGTCCGCATCGCGTCGTACGCCCGCCGCCAGCCTCGTTCGACAGGTTTATTTCGACGAATTACTGTATAGTTCAAATTATGTCAGATTTGGTATCATTTTCATGAGGAAAACAGAAGGAGACAATTGATATCACTTTCATGCAGATTCGATGGGGAATCGGATTTCATATTTTTCCGTTCTTAATGACTAGAGGTGTATGTGTTTTATGGTCCTGTAGTTCTCTCGGCTGTCGAGCACTCGCTTCTGAAGGGTCCCAAGACCCAAGAAAATAAAACGGCGATTTTTCCGAGAAAAATTCGTTCTTGTTTGTGCGTTACCAAAATCCGGTGACTTAAAACATCCCCCAGGCGGCAGGAATTACAATGACCAGAGTTACAAGCTTGGATCAGGTTTTTAAAACGGTTGAACCACAACGAATTGAACCACGTATTACATTGTAGTCTCAACATTCCCGATACCTGTTAGAAACAATTGAAAACAGCAGGTTCAGTGGCTTTAGAGCTGCCTTCAGTGTGTCGGCAATATAGGAAGTGACACTTAAATGATAAAAAATTTCAAACCGCCAAAAATGCTTCGGGCAAACATTATTTCTATGCAAAATGAAACTGTGTCCAAAATTTCAGCCAATTCGGAGCATGGAGGTTTTCGGAAGTACAGCCCCGTTACGCAATTGCGGCCAGGTCGCCGCCGTCACGAGGTACACGGGGATATATGCATTTGTACGCACTTGGTCGCTGCGAACAACAAAGGTTTCTGGTTTCTTGTCGACCAAGTTGCCAGCAACTTGTCGCAAGTGCGTAACAGGACTTAGTCTAAGCTTGATAGTCGTGGCAATAAGAATATTATTTTCAAATTTTTTTGAGCCCTGTATGCATGGAATACATCTTGGAATGCATCTTGGCAATTGCTTTATAAAATATCATACTAAACAAAAGTACAGTATCGGGAGGAGAGAAGTTGTGGTGGACGGCTTGTGATTGGCGGAGTAGTACGCATGCGCCGCGTTTTATTTGAAATGGTATGCTTATATAGGGTGTATTAAAATATTTTTATATGTATAAAACTATACATATGCCATACATATATATGTATACTTATATATTACTTATATATATGTACTTACATATGAGCCTCTCAATTGACGAATGGCATAAGTTTTACCAAGTCTTAAGAGACCAAAATATGATGTTGCAATTACGTATTAACGTTTCAAACGACAAGCTCAACCATAAAAAAGTTTAAAAGAGGCAATGCATCTTACCGATGATATGTCACTTTCATCGGCCAATCACCGATCGTCTACCACCACATGCGCAGTATCATGTATCCCCTTACTATACGAGCTTAAGCCCCGCAGCTTTGTGCTCCGTCCATTTAATTCTTAGGTCGATGGTATATAGTAGATACTTACCGATTGATAGGTTACAGCCAGAAATTTCGTATTTGTCGTGACGCAATTCGGAACAAAAAAAACAAAGGCGAAATGATAATCAATAAAGATGTCATTTAACGAAGCCCAACCGGTTGCCCTCTAATAGGCATTTCGGGCTAGTATTTTAGGGAATGTAAAAATTCTTATAACTGCAAAACTAAGCATTATCGGACATATACGTATCTTTGTGTCCGAGTTATTTATTTGTATAGAATTAACTTTCTAAATATTTTATGTGTCGGTGAAAAAATAAAGGCGTTGCTTCAGGGATGAGATTCCCTGCGAGGCCTGTAAACGTTTTAGGGTTGTAAATGACACAGCCGAAAGGGGTGTCAAATTAATGCAAGACTACAATGCGACCATCATAAAAGGTGAAGAGCAGAAGCAGTAGGTTTTGCAAGTAGTTGCTGAATGTCGAAAATTATTCCCCGACACATTGAAATCTACCCTCTCAAAACCTCTATCACCTGCTTCATTCTAATTACTCAATCTGACAAAGCTGCCAATTCGACCTACCTACAAATTATTATTAATATGTATATATGTATGTATAATTACTAAGTTTCGCGCTTTAAATTCATTATGGTTTGATTATATTACATAATTGATTCACATGACAATATTTTCTTCCTTCTCTCTCTCTCCCCCCCACCCCTCTATCCCACTCCTTCATTTTACCTACATAGTTGAAAATCTATTTTTTAAAAGTATCTTTCTTGAATTCTTTGATGCTAAATAACACAAATATAGTTAAAACACATTAAAAAAAAATTATCAACTTAAGCGGATTTTTATATTTTCTTGAAAAAGTCGATTTTTCGGGTCCGATCCTCGATAAAGCCAAATATCTTCCGATCTGTACGTTTGTCAAACAAGTTGTGAGAATGAAAATTGAAACCAGGAACATTATCTACGAGACTAAAAAGAAACACGTCCCTATTTAGAATAAACCGTTCTAATTTTATTGCGAAAAAACCTCGATTGTTTTACAAAAATAGTTATTGTTTAATGATTTAGGGCTGATGAGGTAGGTCTTAACGTTATTCAATCGAGCTGAAACTCTGACAATCTCATTTTTACAGCAATTGGTAACTTTTTAAAGGTTCCTGTCAAAGGTACGACGAAAAAATTTTTCCCCCATGTCTTGTGGCCACCCTAATATATAGACTACAAATATTCTTCGAAAATGTATCAAATACTTCGAGGAATGATACACAAATGACATGTTTAGATGTACATAAAATATATCCGTTAATTTACTTTTCTTGCCCAGTTCTTTCATCTGATGTAAGAAAACGATACATACATATAATATATAATGGTGATGAAAGTGATGTTTGTGCATTAATCTCTATTTAATTCAAGAATATAAAGTGTAAGACAGACAAATGTGCCTGACACTTTTATATATATGATCTACTTTCGTATATACATATATATATAAAACTGCGTGTACAAACAAACAAACAAACAAACAAACAAACAAACAAACAAACAAACAAACAAACAAACAAACAAACAAACAAACAAACAAACAAACAAACAAACAAACAAACAAACAAACAAACAAACAAACAAACAAACAAACAAACAAACAAACAAACAAACAAACAAACAAACAAACAAACAAACAAACAAACAAACAAACAAACAAACAAACAAACAAACAAACAAACAAACAAACAAACAAACAAACAAACAAACAAACAAACAAACAAACAAACAAACAAACAAACAAACAAACAAACAAACAAACAAACAAACAAACAAACAAACAAACAAACAAACAAACAAACAAACAAACAAACAAACAAACAAACAAACAAACAAACAAACAAACAAACAAACAAACAAACAAACAAACAAACAAACAAACAAACAAATAAAAAAAATATATATTCATTCATTTATTTATTTATTTTACAAATTTTACTTTTACTAATCATTTACAGGTTTATTATGCTAAGAAGAAAAGGAGGGCGCAACAGATACAAGGAGAAGATGGTTCCCATAAAAAGGAAAGAAAATTGTACAACGATGGCTGGGATGATGATAATCATGATTATATTATCAAGAATGGGGAAAAGTTCCTCGATCGCTATGAGATCGATTCGTTAATAGGTAAGATATTATTTATCACTTCATTTGTTATTGAAACTCTCCATTAACATTAGAATATTATTTTTTATTTCGCTTAGTCTATTAAAATTTCTAAGACATTGTTTGTGACAATAACTACATTCTATACACTGTTTCTCACAACAATAACAATAACAACAACAACAACATATTGATCATAGATATATAATTCTATTTAATAAATGCTATTGAATGAGTGTTCGATTCAATTAGTTTTAGTACAATCCTTAATGGGAAATTTAATAATTAGAAGATTTCACATTGCTTCATTTGTACTCGATTTATAGGTAAAGGCAGTTTCGGCCAAGTAGTAAAAGCTTTTGATCACGAAGAGCAAACGCAAGTGGCAATAAAAATTATCAAGAACAAAAAACCTTTTCTAAATCAAGCGCAAATCGAAGTCAGGCTATTGGAAATGATGAACAGGGCGGATACCGAGAACAAATATTATATAGGTTTGTTTCGTATATTTCAGTCGTTTCAAAACTAACGATATCTTCTCGTGACTTGGACGATACTATGCAAGGAAATTTTTCAATTTACAGTTAAGCTAAAGAGGCATTTTATGTGGCGAAATCACTTATGTCTGGTATTCGAACTGTTATCGTATAATCTGTATGATCTACTTAGAAATACGAATTTTCGAGGAGTGTCGTTGAACTTAACAAGGAAGTTTGCACAGCAACTGTGTACTGCCCTTTTGTTCCTGTCTACACCGGAATTGAACATCATTCACTGTGATCTGAAACCCGAAAACATACTTTTGTGCAATCCCAAACGAAGCGCGATAAAAATAGTGGACTTCGGTAGTTCGTGTCAGCTTGGACAAAGGGTAAGTGTAAATGACATCCAGCAATCTGTAAACGTTGACACGACTAGCTCATATTTCCTTTATTTCCAGATATACCAGTATATTCAGTCCAGGTTTTACCGATCACCCGAAGTTCTATTAGGAATACCTTACGACCTTGCGATAGACATGTGGAGTCTAGGATGTATTTTAGTTGAAATGCATACGGGAGAACCTCTGTTCAGTGGGGCCAATGAGGTAACGAATACGCTTATGCTCCGCTTAAAAATTTCTGTACCTTTATCCTCGACGTATTCTTTCCTAACGTATCTTTCACTCATGATTTCTAATATATCCAATAATGTTTTACAAGTTGTAATTGCTAAATGAAAAGTGTTTCAATGTGTAAAGACTTCTTTTCACATTTAACACTTTATGATATTCTACCTACTTTTCGTAACACACTTAACTACACGCACTTAACGTTTAATGCGCCAAACGTATTGGCCTTCCCCCACCACGTTAATACACACGTCGATCCAGTGCCGTGGGATTAATTTCTAAGAATAATCCAGATCCCCCTGTGATTCGGTCCAATTTTCCGCAGGTCGATCAAATGAATAAAATTGTAGAAGTACTAGGAATGCCACCGAAACATATATTGGACCAAGCGCACAAGGCGCGGAAATACTTTGACAAAGTCTCCACGGATGGCTCATATGTGCTGAAGAAATCCAAGGATGGTAAAAAGTACAAACCTCCTGGCACGAGGCGGTTACACGATATCTTGGGCGTCGAAAGCGGAGGACCTGGTGGTAGAAGGATAAGTGAACCTGGTCATTCAATTTCTGATTACCTCAAATTCAAAGACTTGATACTGCGGATGCTGGACTTTGATCCGAAAACAAGAGTGACGCCGTATTACGCACTTCAGCACAATTTCTTTAAGCGAACAGCCGACGAGGGGACCAACACGAATATCGCTGCAGCCAACAGCGCTAACACAAGCCCGGCAGTGGTATCAATGAACCAGGATCACGGTAAGTTACCGGGGCCTTTTTTTTATTGATAACGCAACTTTTTAATTAATGAATCATTTTATAAACGTAGCCGGATAATAGTATTATACCTTGAATCTGGGACTTGGACCTATTGCTGTTGGTTCTTATTCGTAATTTACATGTTTCGAACAGATGAGGGTTGTATAATTCACAGGAATAGTTTTTGTCGTAGAATTCCTTTAGTAAATATATTCATGGATATGTCATTGGATGATGCATCAAATATATTAAATATAGAATTGAAACTTTTTATACAAACGCCATTCAATTAAAATTTGCTAACCATGTAACTGAAGACTGAAAATAAAGTTAGGTCTTTAAACCTTATGCTACGTGTCGCTTGGGTTTATTCGTTATGGATTCTATTGATCATATACACGAGTATTATGGTATGATCTCAATTCACATCTCACATTTATAACTGTTAGTGAGTGATTTCAATACATAAGAGATGTACATAAATTTGTTGAATCTTATTGATGATAGGCATCCATCAAAGGTTTAAGTGAGTTCCAGAAAAGTTAATCATTATTTTTGTCACCTGTTTTCACATGGCATATTGAAACTTTTTTGTCTTACACAGCTGGATTTCTTTTTTGTATAACATTTTCAGTCAATCATAGTAAATGGTTTTTAACTCAAATTCTGCGATTTAATACCAAGCCGAATCGACTACTAAGAAGGTTTTCAAAGAACTGCTCCATTGTGTTGAAGAATTTAGGCAGGCTTTAATTTGTGCAGAAAATAAGACTTTCTTTTATTACAACTTGCTGAAGGAAAACAACCGTGTAACAGAATAGATAGGAAATTGGCAATTATTAACATTTACAAAAGCTGAGTAGTCGTATTTACAAAAGACTTTTTTGGTTTTAAAACAGTATAAGCGCAATGACTATTTCGCTAACCATATTTGACCTCTAGTGAAATAATTACGCAATTTTAATAGTGTCGCAATAAAGTATAGTTTGTATTGATACCTTTTATTTTCTGCGCAAACTAAACAATACTTGTTGTTGCCCGTAGATATGATGGGGGGACAGTACGTGGCTCGATGACTGTCGTATCCGCGGGGCGGCGACGACCTGTCCTAGGCCCCAACCCTAATCTTACTTACTAACATAAGTAAGTTCTGTCTAACAAACAATCCTACAAGCTAAAAAACTAACAATGTCCCTGATAATCATATCTTGGCCTCCAATGTAATATGCGAAGCCTTGCTTGCTTGACCAAAAATATACTCGCACTTCCGACTCTTGAAACGAGACACGGATTCACATTGATTGCCCGTGCCTCTGTACTTCGATACAATGCTCCCCTACAATTACTATATCTGTTATACGATTACTATTCTAGCTACTTAAGGATGCCCTTATCGATATGACGTACTATATGTATTAGAAGTTAAAAACTGTAAACATTAAATATTGTCGCTGGAATATGTTCTTTTCTACCTTTGTATTTGCATTACAAAAGATGTAATTAAAGGTGATAGGTGTTGCATCGCGCATTTAATCGTGTGCATATATGTATGTATGTATGTATGTATGGATAGTATGTTAAACGTTACTTGGTCCTTTCAAAGAACATATTCCAGCAGTATTTGAATTGCATATCTGTTTTAATTTTTTTATTCTGTAGAGCGATTACTTCATTGTCTTGTTATTTATTTCATGCATGCCTTAACTGCTTGCATACAGTACGTTTAGGAGTGTATCTTTGTCAAATACATATGCGAGACCTTTAGATTTTGCAGTTACAGTGAACATTCCGTCGGTTCATAGTATGTACATTTGTCACTTCATTTGTTTTTTCTCGTATAATTTTCTTTTACCTTGTATATTCTTATTTAGGTAGGAATAACAAAAAAAAAAAGGATAAAGTATGGTAGGTTACATTCAGTATGCAATTATGATTCTGTATACACGTGTATGCAAGATGTGCTAAAATGTATGACACTTTTGGACAGTGACAAAACTCGAAATATGAAACAAGACTATTTTGGAGAGTAATTTAGAACATCTTTAGAAGTTATCGTTATTTTATAGTTAAAGGGTATTTCAAGTTTCTCATAGCATTTGTTTGAATTTCTAATAATTTTTCTATTCAGAATGTGATTCTAACAAATTTAACTAAGTAAATTTAATTTTTTTATAGTTTATTAATGAATAGGCAGGCTTTAGCTACTTGTCCTTAGAAAGATTACGTACGAACAGTATTGTATGAATTATTAGAGATGCTGTAAATTTTATATCAGCTATAATAAGTTTTAATACAAGACTGCAAGTATGACAAGTAAATTGACAATTCAACGTTTTAAATGTTTTAAATCTGAACTTATACATACTGTTGTATTGGAAGGCCCCAAAATTCGTCGGCATTAAAAGGCAATTATTGTTTAAGTATTTTTATATGAACAGGTTATAGATATACAGGATGTTCGGCAACAGGTGTCAGAAAATTTAAGGGGTGATTCTACATGCCAAAATAAGACGAAATTGTGTTTGAGGCTTCGTTGTCGAGTTATGAACTGCAAGGGAATCTCTAATCCCTATAATAAATAATATTGTACAGTTCACTAAAGCACACAATTAATATTTGTATGTGTAACTTTTTCTGCATTGCTTGGCTACTCATAGAAAAGATAATCCTATATATCCTATATAATAAGACGCTTAAGGTGGATGTTCGTTTGTTAGCAAAATCTTTCCAGAGGCTTTTTTTCGTACTTCCCGATGACATACGAGGCTCAGATTCGGCATGAAGTTTCCTCGGCACCCAAAGATGCTGTAAAAAATCCAAAACCTGGAAAATTCGGTTATGGGTAGTACCTGTGGCCTAAAACAGGTATTATGTACAATATAGAAGCCGCTACCGCATTGTACATGTACGTAATTATGGTTACCTTAGGCGTCCTATTATACATATAGCATAGCAATGCTTGGCGAAGACAGGCTAAAAAATTAGTATACAATATCAGTGCATAAAACTTATTAGACTTCGTAAATTAATATAAGATATAAGGCTAATGTAACACATTTTTCAAATATAATTTTATCCCAGAAAAATTTTGTAATATGATGCAAATAGAATACATATATATTCTTAGTCCAGTGAAATTAGGATCTGTCTTCGGTGTAAATCCCAGCAAGCTAAATATTGATATGGGCCTATATTTTGTCGTTTTAAACAATATGTCAAAAGTCCCAATCGATCCGATCGCCGCTAAAAATTTTACAGAGGGTTGAAAGAAATAAAAACTGGTTTTCGCGAATGACACGTTATCTAGCAGTTTTACAACAAAAATAGTTATTATGAAATTTATAGCTTAGGAAATTCTCTACAAAAAAGATCCTACGAGTTGTTTCGTAGGAGTAACCACTTTTATATCTGTCGGGTTACCAAGTTTTTTCACCCCCATGCTTTTGGCAAGGGAAGATCTCGAATGCAGAAATTCAAAAAATCATGAAACTAAATATGTAGGGGATGTCCTCCTGAGTACAACGCAATTTTGTTTGCTTGCCAAATTCATGCCAAGTGGGTGCAATTGACCGCTGAAATTTTTGTATTCTGTATTATTACTCGCAAACTGTAAGAGTTAGAAAAAAAGTGTTCAGGAATACCTTACTTCTTTTAATTAAGACTATCATTTGGTATCTTACAGTCCCGGCAGTTCTTACCGTTCGCGAGTTATAACACAAAATCGAAAAAAAAAACTGGTTTTTCAGAGATCAAATTCACCCCCTTAGAGTGAATTTGGGCTGCAAACAAAATTGCGTTGTACTCAGGAGGACATCCCCTACGTATTTACTATGTTTCATAATTTTTTAAATTTCCGGGGTTAGGATCTTCCCTTGTGAAAAATATGAGGGTTGAAAGTTGATAACCCGACATACACGAAAATGATTACTCCTACAAAAAGACTCATAGCACCATTTTTGTAGAGAATTTCCTAAGCTATAAATTGCATAATAACTATTTTCATCGTAAGACTGCGAGATAACGAGATATTCTTGTAAAACCGTTTTTTAACCCTATGCAAAATTTTTAGCGGCGGATCGATTGGGACTTTTGACATATTGTTTAAAACGATAGAATAAAGATCCATACCATAATTTAGCTTGCTGAAATTTATTCCGTAGATTAGGCAGATTTCCGTCTAATTTCACTGGACTATCCATATTAATATTTTTTAAGTTCGATAAGGTGTATAATTAGTTGATACAGATCAGCAAATTGGGTACATAAAGTATACTAAATATTAAATTCACGCACGCACGCACACACACAAAAGAAACCAGTAACATACATGTAAAGATACACCGTATGCTGTGGAGATTGCTCTTCAAAATTATCTTCTAAATTTAATAAAAACTATGAACGCAGTATGAATTTAATAAACTGTACCATTCCATACATAGCGATAGCATTAGAGTTTATTTGTCATTCAAATTATTGAAAGATGAAGATGAATAACTAATCATTACTAATGTACTAATAATATATCACCGATATTGTATATGATTTTCATAGAAAAAGGAAACAAGTGACAGCGCAAGTCGATCATCGACTGATTTTAAAAGAAAGTAAGAATAAAGCATTAAATTGAATGCCTGGAATGTGTCCCTGTAGTTCTTTTGAAATAGTTTTATTTATTTTTAACTCTCCCATAGTGATGTTCTATCGTAAGAGCTAGTAATTCATTGGATGATCTTTGAATTAGTGTGAAGATTGTACGGAGTCGTGCGATGATATTTAAGATTGATCTTTCTTAATGTCCCAGGACTGGTAACGATGTCAGGACAGGGAAGCAGCAACAGTGGCAATCTGATGCAAGGATCAAGTCTCCCTGGTGGCTATCAGCCGATGGAGTGCGAATCTTCGCCGCGGCACTTGGCTAGTCGACGCGTCGTAACAACAAACTATCCGTCAACCTCCGCCACGGGGGTTTCTGGATCCGGGTCAATGTCCATGCAATCTGTAGACAGCTCCCTGATACAAAGCTCTCTTGGATCGTATAATAGCCTAATTCTCCCTGGAATTCCCCATCTGCCTGCGATGATGACCTCACCGATGATTCAGCAGCAGAACTTCTACAATTACGGTTATCCAACGACGGATGCGCACGGAATAGTCAGACAACCGTCGACAGTCTCGACCGGCAAGCAGAGAGATCCGGAAAGGGAGGACAGTCCTATGGTTGGAGTATGCGTCCAGCAGAGTCCAGTTGCTATTCACTGAACGAAATGAGAAGCAGAAGAAACTACGACGACGGTCGACGATACGATGTACTGTCGCCGCGATCGCGGTACCGTCAAAATATGTTAGGTGATTATACATACTGTATATACAATGTTCACGACGATACCGCAAGAACTTATCGTACTGTTTATGAAAAGAAAAAAAAAGGAAGGAGGGCAATGAGAACGGGCAGTAGGAACTTTAAGGTCCTTCCCCGTTGCGTTACTTTGCATTTCGTCGTTTTGTCAGCCGCGAACAATACCTCGGAGTAATGACATTGCGAGTGTAAAAAGTAATAGTACTGACGTTATTAACGGTATACTGCTACGATTTCAAATGAAACGAACGAATGGCAGAAAGCGAACGAAACAACTTGTTGTACGAAAATTTCTTTGTTCGTTCATGAAAAAGAAAGAGGCTTTTAAAAGATACGGACCAGCTTCGAATACGGGAAAGAGAGAAAGAAAGGGAGAAGAAGGAATATGAAAGCGAGAAAATCAATTTGAAGGAATATTACGAAGGAATGCAAAGGAGGACTACGAGGGAAGTCTCCTGATTTACGTTAGTTTTTCTTTTCCTTCTTGGTTTTTTGTTTGTTTATCTTAAGAAGCCGACTGGTCTTACATTCGGCACGGATACGCTGCGTCCGGCACAGAAGCTTATGATACTTGGCTTATGAGCACGGACAGACAAATATGGTCTAGTGAGGATGAACCCAGCTGGCCTCTCGAGTCCTGCCCGATTCTGCAGAACACTCCGAATGTTTTAGTCGCGTGCAACGTCATTAACAAATTTTGGCACCCAAACTGTGTGGCCTAGAGAGCGAAAAAGTGATAATTACTATTATAAAAGCATGAAACTGAAGAGAAAATGTAAGGATTACCAGTGTAAGCATATACTCCAATAGAGTTTTATACACAATGTCACGAATGTAAACGGTTTAGCAAGCAATTGCTAGTAAACAGTCGCGTCAAATGCTAGTTATTTGTACAATATACATAAATAAATGGTAAGAGTGCAGCTTTAGGATTTAGCTTTTAAGTGTGAGAAGAGGACACTGGCATTGTAAACTCGAGTCATTTATTTACTTTGGATGAATAGAGAAGAGGACGTTGCAAACGTCAGTTTGTTGCTGATAAAGGACTTTAAACAAACGAGGTTTGCAAGATTTAACAACAATACATATTTATACAGAAAAAAAACAGTAATAAGAAAGTTAAAAAGCAGTATACACGTAAGATCGATCAAGAATGATATAATCATACAAAACTCTAGATAAATTATAATAAACGATACGCGCGTACTCATATACATATGTTTCCAATGGCAGTCGTAATTGATTTTTGCCGTTTCACTTCGATAATTATAGCGTTATTTGTATATTATATTGTTACATCTTCGGCGAAAGTTCATTAATCGTTTTCTGGCATACCCAATTTTGTTTTTCAAATTCTTGATAATTATCCACTAGCAGGGCTATTTTTAAAAGTTCTCTTTTGTTTTACATTTTCGGCCCACCTTTTATTTACGTTATGAGACACGTGGTACTTGATGCATAAATCTTAATGCCAGAATACGAGCATTAGATACGAATGAATTATGTTGATAATAATATGGTAATATGAAGACGTGGGACAATGAATGATCTAAATTTGCGATACTTATTGACAACATACTGCAAAAACGAATCATCCTTGGAGATATTTTGCAGGTTTCTATTCTTTGTTGTGGCGCATGTAGGAAAACAAGTTGATCTTTTAAAATTATTTTATGATATTTTATTGACCGTTTTGTATTGTTTTATATGAAACGAAATATTACAATTATATATGTATTCGAATGATACTGAAACGGTTTATTGTATACAATATGTCAATTTAATGTCGGCTTACTACGGAGCATGCAATAGTATAATTTTAGCATCGATTAAATTTTTAATATTTTACTTTTAATGGTATCAATTTTGGATTATTTCAGGAAGATTTCACGAATTAATGAATGCAGAACCATTATAAATAATATTTTTTACGGATCACTTTCTTAAGGGAAATTTCCACTCGGCATCTGAAGGAAGCTCCAAACTTGTATTAATCGTCTTTTTTTTTAATTATATGAATCACAAATGCGGATAGGATATTGGAGTACCACGAAGAATTGTTTTTCTAGATAGATTTCTTAGAATTTTGCATTTCTTTTTTCTTTTATATTCGCAATACGAAGATTCGCCGATAGACTTAAACGACTAACGATGCGACATTCGTTCGAATTCAATACTGGACTCCTAAATAATGATACACTTTTGTTATTAATAGTTTTACCTTGCCTTAAATGTATGGCGATCATTGCTTGTGGCACTTTGGAAAGGTATAAACAAGATTTTTGTTGAATTTGAATAAATGAGAAGTGACAGATATAATGGTGTAAATTCGATCTATGGACACGATCACTGATATTATCGCTAAACTATTGAAATTCTATGTTAAAGGAACATTTTACTTCGACTACTTCCCTCAATAAATTCAGACAGCACATAACATAACTTCGGGGACATATGGAAATTCTAATATTTCGATGATCCTGTTGAACGGCAAAAATCAGTACACGCATTATAAACGTAGACAACTGTGTGATGACTCACACGTGCCCTCTTCCGAATTCACGTTAATCACGCGTTGTTCTCATTAGTCTGTCGATAAACTGGAACTTTTGCTTTTTTCCTTTTCTTACTTGTATATTTTGGTACGAGAAGTTTCGCTTTTTGATAAGATTATACAGCAAGGAACTAACTAGAGAAGGCATCGTCTTTTAAATCTTCCTTTCGGCGAAAGTGAACGACAAAGGATTTAGAAGACCGACTTCTGGGCGCAACGCGGCCTTTTTCAACGCATCATCGAAGCATTTTCTCATCTGACGATTGTTGATTTTAACGGAGCGATTATGTTTACATTACTTATACATAGCCGAACGATTCATTGATATCGTGGAATTTTTAACGAATTTAATAACATTCGCCGCTTAAAGGGGGAAAAAACGATGGTTCAAAAAAATTTCTTGAAATATCGACAGCAGGAAATATAAGGGAGCATGTTTAAACGCAATTCAAGCAATTATCACGGTAAAGATCTTGAAGAATACTAAAGAGCGGTGGTCGATTTAGGGGTGGTGGAGGGCGGAGTGGCGGCTAAAGAAACGAAACATGATGTCAGATAAGAAAAGAGATTGGAAAATTGTCCAATTAGAAAGTGGAATTTATAATTATACAGCAATAGATTGATTTCAAACGCGCCAATTAATTTGTCATATAAGAACTTTCTGCAGAGACTACGTTTCAACATATTTTCATATTTCTCCATTCGTAACATATGCGTTTCTTATAGCTTTTGTACCCTGGGAAAATTTGTCCACTCAACAATTGTCGCAAAATGCAGAGTATTTATGCCAATTAGCAAACAACAGAGATGTATACATTTAAATAGTGTAAGAACCGATCGCAACTTGTGTTCCAATCAATTTACTTATTGTTGACATTTTTAATAAAGTGTGAAAATCTGTCGATGATACGTCACTAAAACATTCTTGTATATTTTTTATCATTTTAAAGGTACAGCAAGAGACTCCATCGGGGATTTACTCTGAAAAACTTGTCACTCTGAAATAATTTATGAAAGATTTTTTTTACACAGCCTCTTTAGTGTTTAAAACAGTTGGAAGCATGGAAATAATTTGTAAGTCAATAAACAAAAGATTATTAATTGTCCGTATACTATGACTGGAATTCTTTGGAACACATCGTGGCCGGATTAAAATAACATAAGTTTCCTAACGTCATGTGTAAAAACATTGTGTTCAGAAAATATACTATAATACGACTGATGTATGCCTGTTATATGAGATGCGAACGTCTTTCGAGAATGAACGGTGAAAGGAGTCGTCATCCTCGGCGTCTCGTTTGACGATCGCATACACTGACCGACATGAAAAATATAAGGAATGAATACAGAGAAACAAACTGAATTAAGAAAACCGATTTATTGAGATGAAAATACTTAACAAACCTCCATACAAGATGAAGAAGAAGTTGTATGTAACCTGTAAACATTTTCATATTATTATATTATATTATTATTGCTACTACTAATACTATTATAATTATTGTTATTATTATTAGCATTATTATTTTTATTATTATTCCTCCTACTATTACTTCTATTGTTATTTTACTATTATTAAGATTATAATTAATACGTTTATTACTTTTATTATAATTATTACCATTATTCTTATTGTTATTACCACTGTTGCTGCTACTCCTACTCCTACTCCTACTACTACTGCTACTGCCACTGCCACTACCATTACCATTACCATTACTACTACTACCACTACTATTACTACTATTACCACTACTATTACGACGACTACCACTACTGCTACTACTGCTACTATTACTGCTGCTGCTGCCACTACTACTACTGCTACTACCACTACTACTATTACTGCTACTACTGCTACCACGACTACTATTACTACTATTACTACTACTGTTGCTGCTGCTGCTGCTGCTGCTGCTGCCTACTGCTACTGCTACTGCTACTGCTACTGCTACTGCTACTACTACTACTACTACTACTATTACTCCTACTACTACTACCACTACCACTATCACCACTACTACTACTACTACTACTACTACTACTACTACTACTACTACTACAACTACTACTACTACTACTACTACTACTACTACTACTACTACTACTACTATTACTACCACCACTACTACTACCACTACTACTACTACTACTATTACTATTACTATTACCACTACCACTACTACTACTACCACTAGTACTACTACCACTACTACTACCACCACTACTACTAATACTACTACTACTACTGCTACTACTACTATTATTATTACTACAATTATAATTATTACGGTTATTATTATTTTTATTTTTATTATATATAATAATGTAATTGAAAATTTTAAACGATATTACATAAGGTTAATAATAAACAAACGCATCTTCATTTTTGTGGTCACATTTTTGTTAGCCTCCTGAAGTCCTAGTTTGAATAAGCATTCAAAATGCTACTACACTTCGGTTGCATTTATGAAGAGAACTGTAATGATAATATATCGATTTGACATTTGTTACACATTTGTGAATACATCTATTGTTTATGAAAACTGGCTACTGAAAATATTGTAAGTATTATAAATTAAATTTGATTACATTCTAGTGAAAACAGTCGTGCCGTACTTTCCTTATTCCATAGAACATTTTTGCAATGTTTTGTTTGATATTAATAAGAAGAAGGCATTGCTAACATAATTTACAGCATTTATAGCGTATTGGGATGGTCACACTGGTGCACACTTAGTGTGAACGTTTGCTCCAGTGCGACCGTCCGAATATGCTATTAATGTTTCATAGTAGTTCAATTATTTTGCTTTTATTTCGTACTGTAATCGGTGTCCATGGGAAAAGGCCCCATGGCTGAAGACTATGCTCCGTAACGCATGCGCGATGACGTCAAACCAATCAACGCCAAGATGGTAAACGAAACGGCGCCACCGTCAAGTCAAGCCAAGCGACGTGATTGGCTTGGCTAGTTTGGCTTGACTTGACGGTGGCGCCGTTTCGTTTATCATCTTGGCGTTGATTGGTTTGACGTCATCGCGCATGCGTTACGGAGCATAGTCTTTAGCCATGGGGTCTTTTCCCATGGACACTGAGGGCGGTATTCTCAGTCGCTGCTTATTCTTAAGCAAATGCTGAATTAGTGAAATTTTGTGGCGGGACGTAGACTTTCTTTGCATCGAATTTTCGCGCCACGTAGGGTGCTTTGAAAGGGTTGCCAAGCAACATTTTCTGGGCAAACTTATTAGGAAGGGCGAACACCTACAGTAGTGGTGCTAATAAGTGCGTGAAACACCATAATGGTGCGTTCCACTTGCGCCCAAATCGACCGCAACGCCCGGGGTTCTCGTTCCACATAGCGACCGCGGTCGTCGTGGTCGCGCTGTAAACGTCACGAATAGTGATCGGCAAATGTGTCCCCGTTTTCTATTGGTCGACGATATTAATGACCGAAACCGGAAGTAGAGAGAGCAAGTAAATAAGTAGAAAAAGAAAGAGATACTGCATCGACCAATTGGACTCCACAACATTGAGCGAAAAGCGCATGGAGCGCATGAAATTGGTGGCATCGTACGATTCCCTAGAATTTCTCCCATTTGCGGTGCATGAGGCGCGTAGGAACTGCAACAATTCGGATTAGAGGCAGTTGCAACTCCCGCCTATTTAGTGGCGTGGAGCATAAAAGCGCGAAATTTGAATCGGATCACACGAATGTAATAGGAAATGGAAACAAAGTGAAGTCCGCGCAAATCTGAGGGGTTTGAAAATAGTTGGAGATTCTTTTAATAAATAAACGGATATTTGAATAAATGAGCTCCACTTTTTTATCCCTTCTCCTAAGTGCAAAATCAGCGTAATGTTGTTAAACGTTTGCTATTTCAAAAAATCGGTAACTGAAAGGGAAATGCATCGACGAATAGAAATTTAGCTCAATTATTAATAAATTTGCGATTGGCTTTTAATTAACAAAAGGTGTAAAACCGATCGTTCAAGAGTAAAAGCGTTCACTCTTGACGTCTTGACCCAAAAACGGAAATCAAAAGAATTCCTCATTTGTATTTATAGTTGAATTCAGTTATATTTTATTCATTCTTTGTTTGTGTTATTGATTCATTATATTATTATAAATTTTATTATAAAATTTTATAAAAAGGATGGCTTTTGTGGAATTACAATTCATGGTCAAAGGAAAATTAAGGAGTTTATTTGTGGAAGCTCCAAAAGCAATGAAAGCAGCCCAAGGTAAACTCCAAGTCATTTTAGAAGTAACTTACGACAGCAAGTTCAGACCTGTGAAACAAGCTACTATTGGCTCCGAGGGAGCGTTTGTTTGGGGTATAGCCAATAGTAGCTTGTTTCACAGGTCTGAACTTGTCTGTCGTAAGTTACTTCTAAAATGACTTGGAGTTTAGATTCTTTAATTTCATCGTCATTAAGTAATGTAGTAGCTATAGTTGCTATTATTGCCAACATTTTTGGTTATTATAAGCGTGAAATCGACAACACACGACTTAGGTTACGAAGCAATCACAAGATATTTGCCTGATATTTAGTTTAAGGCTGCCGTTTCAATTTTCTGATGGTCCGAATCGATCGAATACGTCTCGGCAACTATGTCTTTCGTACATTTATCGGCTAGATTGGACTTCTACCGGTTTTGATGGTACACACGGCTCAAACGATTGTGGCCGATCGAGTTTCGATTGCATTCCAGCTTACTAGGGCTGGTTTTTTTACATCGCTAACATTCTACAGTATTTCGTGAATATGGTGGGGGCACTTCCAAGCCACAGGTTCCCGTCTAAAATACTTCTAATTCATGTTGAAACACCACTGTGGCACCACCTGCCTATGATTGTCATAATTATATAAATCAGACTTTTATTGCAATGAACCTAAAAAATCAGAATAATTTTGCCGCAATAAACGATAAACTTGTAATGTCCCAAGTAAATAAATCAACGGATTTATAATGGAAGACACAAATAAATAAAGCGGGATGGTGTAGACTGTAACATGTACCGTTTATGGAGGACGTATAATTTGGAAAACAGGGGACATTTAACTATATTATAGTTGTATTTCGCTTATTCTTGGTTTATGGCCGCGGTCAATTTAATTCTAGATTTAGGATGTTGCGTGTTGCGACCTCCGCCTAGCGGCGCGTAGTATAAGTTTCAGAAACGTGAAGTTGAATCGGATCACACGAATGAAATAGGAAAGGGAGACAAGGTGAAGTTCGTACAAGCCCGAGGTGTTTGAATAAATGAACTTCCCCTTCCTCTTTTCTCCTAGGTGTGCAATTCCAGCGCAATGTAGTTAAACGCTTGATTTTGTAAAAATTGATAACCGAAAAGGAATCGGATCGACGAATAGGAATTTAGCTAGTTAATTAGTAAATTTGCGATTGGCTCTTAGTAACTAAGCCATCTTTGTAATAAAAAAAGGAGGACCGATGGACCTTTTGGAAGCGTCACTCGAGCCCCAAAAGCAGTAACGAGCGGTCATATTATAATTTGAATCCTGAATTTTGTGATATTTACCCCAGTTTAATTAAAGTTACTAGTTTTGTGTTCTAATTGTTCTTTTATTGATTTATTCTCTTTATTATTATCATTTTCATTACATTTATCTTACGAAAAATCCGCGTCCAGTGAGCAGAACGCCTTAGCGTTCCACGGGCATCGTCCCGCGCCCGAATTCCCCACGAGAAGACTACCTTTCTCAGACGGCTACGCAACATTTTGGTGACAGCGGTGGGATTCTTCAAATTCGCCGGCTCGTGGACGCAGGATTCGAAGACAGCCATCGGCCAATTCGTGCAGCCCTCTTTCCTGGGTTTTTGGACGGTTTCCCCTGGAACACGGGTGAATGCCAGAGGGAAGTGACTTCGGACGACCGTACCAGTTTTTCCTGAAGCCACGCGCCTTCGGCCAGGGGATCTTCTGCGTTGACATCGAAATCTGCAATTGCGTGAGAGATCGAAGTTCATTTATAACATACAATTTATGGTTCTATTGTTAAAATTGTGTGCTGTAATTATTGTCGCGTTGAATTAGTTATTAGTTGATAAGATTAGAGTTTGTATTTGCATTACGAAAATGCCGCGTAAACGTAAGGATTTACCTAAACGGAAAGGAAGACAACTACGTTCGGGTAGCGTGCAGGTACCCGAAGTAGATGGTGTAAATGTTGAAATTATGCAAACAGAACGTCCTATGGCTACTTCACGATCTCAAATGACACAAATCAATGATCTTATCGTTGATTCGGCTACGTCAGAGAATTCTTTACCCTGAGCAACCGCGGTTATTGCTGTTAGTCCAGAGGTTTCTGGTGGTGAATCACAGTCGCGCGGATTAAACTTTGTGCCTACGCAACTGGACCCACCTGTTGTTAATTTATCTGAATTAAGTAGCCAATCAGTTTGTTCAAATGTAATCTCCCAACCGAATTTAGTAAAGTCCACAGACACAACTAAGTCTTACCTCTCTTTAAAATTAGTGAAGGATTCAATTCCGAGATTTGATGGGAAGTCTGACTCGTTAGTCAGGTTTATTAAACAGTGTAATTTAATTAACGCCAAAGTAAAGCCTGAGGATCGAGAGAATCTCCTTTTCCTCATTCGGGGCAGGATTGAGGGTCATGCCAATTTACTCTTGTCAAATCGTCAAGAACCTGAAACATTAGACGAATTGATTAGTCTTCTAAAAAAGATGTTCGCGCAATCATTTCATGTACACAGGTTGAATGCCGAGTTAATGAACCTATATCAAAACGAAAACGAAACAGTTGAGGTTTTCGGAGCGCGAGTCAATGAAGTATTAAATGGCGGCTTGGAAACCGCCAGGGACGCGTATAATCCGGAGCAATTAGTTGGTGTTAATGATCTATTAAAGAACACGGCAGTAATCGCTTTCATTAAGGGCCTTTGGAACGGATCCGCGCGATTTTATCTAAATAGATTAAAGGACGGTAACGATCAACTTGATTTCGAAACTGCAATTAACGTCGCGAGTAAGATAGAATCAGAATCGGTCGATCACTTGAGGCCTTCCTCATCCTCTAAACCTTTTGTCACCGACGTAAAAATCTTCAAGACAGATCTAAAATATTATACATGTTACCAATGTAATCAAACAGGGCACTTACGCCGTGACTGTCCTCAGGGAACTAGAACACATTTTCCAAACCGTGAGGAGATTAGATGCGGGTACTGCAGGAAAACGGGTCACTTCGAAGCTCGTTGTTTTAAAAAACAAAATCAGAGTGGCACCCGGCCAGGTGACGAAGCCTCTGGCCAGAGTAATTTAAACTTAATAGGGGTTCCAGGAGTAGGCGCGATAGGGACCCAACCCTTAATTGCCAGCGCCACCAACGGGGTTGCTTCCAGATCAAAATAAATCGATCAGGTTCTTTGCCTTTGGTTAATTTAACTCATAATTGCTTTCAAGGAAGTTCCGCCAGTTTTCTTATCGATACAGGTTCTCAATTAAACTTAATAAAAGGAAAGGGTATAACCCCTGATATGATAATAAATAACAATATCGTCTATAAAATAACGGGTGTCGGTGCAGGGGGTATATTTACCCGTGGCGAAGTTATTATTAAAGTCCATCACGTCGACGTGAGATTCCAAATCGTCGATGATGATCTTCCCATTCCTGGGACGGGGATTTTAGGAATGCCTTTCTTGGAAAATCAAAATGCGATAATGAAATTTGGGAATAATGAGCCTAATAGCCTTCAGATCGGTGATGGGGAATTCTTCTTCCTTTCATCCTCCTCCTTTAGGTTGCCCCCTCGTACTAGAACCCTTATAGCTCTGCCTGTCAGGAATTCTGAGATTAAGGAAGGCTATGTTAAGAGAATGACCACTGATCCAGGCGTTTATATAGGAGAAGCATTAGTTACACAACAAAACGGGTCTGCTAAATTATATGCAATTAATACTACTCCCAATCATGTTACTGTAACTATACCACCTGTCGAGTTAGAGGCATTTACGGAGTGTCCACCTTCACCACGTTCGTCTCGCACAGGAAATCCTAACATGGATCAGTCAAGGGCCGATTCAGATAGATTAGTCCAGATAACTAAAATATTAGAATTGAATGATTTAAATGAGGAGGAGCAAACTAGTATTCTGGAAATTATTAAGGAATTCCCTTATCAGTTTTACCTTCCATCTGATAAATTAAGTTCCACAAATACCATTCAGCATTCTATTGAAACTGTAAACGAAAACCCAATTAACACAAAACAATATAGATTTCCTCCTATTCACAAGGAGGAAATAAAGAAACAAGTCAATGCATTGTTGGAAAATAACATTATTCAACAGTCAACTTCTCCTTATAACTCACCTGTTTGGGTGGTTCCAAAAAAATCAGACTCCACTGGTAAGCCACGTTGGCGCATGGTCATAGATTACCGCCTGTTGAATGAAAGAACAGTTAGCGATGCCTACCCACTTCCTAATATAACAGAAATATTAGACCAACTCGGAGCAGCGAAATATTTTAGTACCCTTGATTTGGTTTCGGGTTTCCATCAAATCCCTATGGACCCCAAATCCAAGCAAAAAACCGCTTTTTCGACACTCCACGGTCATTATGAATTCAACAAAATGCCTTTCGGCCTAAAAAATGCCCCGGCTACTTTTCAGCGATGCATGGACTTAGTTCTATCGGGCCTACAGGGAGTTGAGTTGTTTGTGTATATGGACGACATTGTCTTATATGCCGATTCAATAGAAGAACATTCTCAAAAGTTAAGGAAAATACTAGCCCGGTTACAGAATGCAGGGTTAACATTACAGCCTGAGAAATGCAGATTTTTACGACGCGAAATTACTTACTTAGGTCATAGTATTTCTAGTGAAGGAGTGAAACCAGACCCCGGGAAGATCGAAGCCGTGAAATCCTTTCCCATCCCTAAAACAAAAAAGAATATAAAACAATTTCTGGGCCTGGTCGGTTATTACAGACGATTTATTCCTGATATGGCGAAAACTGCCAAACCTTTAACGCGATTATTGAAAGCAGATATTCCCTTTATTTGGGGTAATGATGTCCAATCTGCCTTTGAAAATCTATGTGATAGAATTTGTTCCGAACCGTTATTACAATTTCTGGATTTTAAACAACCTTTCCTTGTGACGACGGACGCTTCAAATTATGCTGTGGGAGCCGTTTTAAGCCATGGCCAAATTGGTAAAGATCTTCCTATCGCGTACGCGTCGAGAACGCTTAATAGTGCAGAAATAAACTATTCCACCATTGAAAAGGAATTACTCGCCGTTATCTACGCAGTTGATCATTTTCGACCTTATTTGTACGGTCAACAATTTACGTTAGTAACCGATCATCGGTCGTTAATCTGGCTTCATAGCGTAAAGAACCCGGTTTCTCGCATCATGAGGTGGCGGATTAAATTAAATGAATACGACTATAACATAGTATACAAACCGGGGAAAGTAAATTCGAATGCGGATGCATTGTCCCGTAACCCTCCGGACTCCATTAATATTAATCCAATTCCTTCCTCATCAATTTTGAACCTTTCATCTAACTGTACCACAACGGACTGTACTGATACCTCGTCCTTTAGGCGTTTGCAGGGGGTAGTCGTAGGCGCCGACGACGTGCCACTTGTAGACTCTGGAAGGGTGGAGGATACGGACTGTAATAAGACATGTGGAAATAATGAAAAGATAATTGCTACCATTTTCCTTGCCCACGAGAGGGAAATCAACGGTCAACCTGAGGTCTTAGTCGGGATTGATCACTCTGGTGATAGTTTAAATAACAGTGACGCTCACCTTACGACAGAAATAGCTGAGACAAGTGAATCTCCCATTAAAGATGTAGTGGTTGGAGGATCGCTCTCGAGGGATCGTGAGGAGGTGCTCCAGCCTGGCTATCTGTTGGACATCGGAAAGGCCGACTTTGAAGGCACCCCGCCACAGAACCTGCTAGGGGCTGCCCACGTACCTCAGGGCTCAGGCTCGTCTGACCTGGAACATCGGATAGGCTTTGACAAAAAGCACCCCGTCCAGGTACGCGACCTGCGGTCTGCGGCTTGTGTCTGGTTAGGGGCTGACGAGCCAAATTTAGAGGCTGAAGTATGCCGGACTTTATTTGTGACCAAGCGCGCAGTTGATGAGACACGATCCTCCGTTAAAGTGACCTCAGGGAATCATGACATAAATGAACAAAGTAATATTAGAGTTCTAATGACAAAGACGATTTCATTAACACCAATCACCCATCACCCTTTTCCCCCTAATATTATCAATTCCAAGGATTATCTTTACATGCGCAAGGATAACTTTATTCATTTTTTTTCTCTCGATTACGAAGTTAAATCACAAACCACAAAAGATCTGTTAGATAATTCTAAATTCACTCTCGAACAGTTTAGACCCCATAAACCCAATGTCGGAGAAACAATGGTTTTCCCTAATATAGAACCCTTTACCTTTCATCTTTTTGTAAAATCACGTGCAATAGAACCAGTAAACCATGTCCATCTTAAATTCTCAATAACCTCCCTCAAACACCTTATGGATACCTTGAATGTTAAAACAGTCAGTATTTCTAAATATGGCAATGATATCGAGCCTCTTTGTTGGGACTACATGGAAAACCTTTTAAAAGAAGAATTAAATAGTTCTGAATATACAATTACTGTTTGCACAGGCGAGGTTGTAATTCCTCTTCCATCTAGGCGGCCTCTTATTATTAAAGAATTTCATGAATCTGTCATCGGGGGTCATCAAGGTATTCGTAAGCTTTTTGATAGAATCAGAGAAGATTTCTATTGGCCACGCATGGGAGAGGAAATAAAGAATTTCGTTCGTTCATGTCCAAGTTGCCAGAGGAACAAAATCCTTTCCGTTAAGATTAGACAGCCAATGCGAATAACTGACACTCCTAAAAAGGCATTTGAAAAGGTACAGATGGACATTGTGGGGCCTTTACCATTAACAAAGAAAGGTAATCGGTATTTGTTAACACTTCAAGATAATCTTACTAAATACTCCGACGCAATTCCACTTGTTAGTATTGATTCTGTATCCGTGGCCTTGGCTCTGGCTGAACAATTTATCAGTAGATTTGGATGCCCTCGAACAATTCAAACTGACCAGGGGAGTAATTTCGTTAGCAACATTATGAAAAGTTTTTGTAAAATATTTAAAATACAGAGAATTACCTCAACCGCATTCCACCCACAGTCACTTGGATCTCTTGAGCGGGCACATCGCGTATTTACTGATTACCTGAAACATTACTGTACTAAGACCGACTGGGATGATTGGATTCGTTTTGGCATATTTTCCTACAATACGTCTGTCCATGAAGCTACTGGTTTCACTCCTCATGAACTTGTGTTTGGGGTAAAGGCGATTATTCCTTCGGAGTTCATGAACCAAGTAATTCCGCGAACCTTTGTTAATCATTTGGATGAGTTATTTTCAAGAATAAGTACCACCCAAGCTATAGCAGCGGCAAATCTAGAAAGAGCAAAACAGAAAAGCAAATTAGATTATGATAAAAAAGTCAATTCCTGCAAATTCTCTGTAGGTGACGATACATTCGAACCAAAAACTTCGAAATTTGATGTTAGCTGGTTGGGACCTTACAAAATAGTTCGGATGTTCGATGATTTAAACGCGGAAATAGCCATAGGAGTTGGTAAAACTAAGATTAAATTCCCCATAATCTACCTTGTTACCGTATCATTGTTGCTACCACTTTGCCGTTTGCATGTATGTGTTAAGCTAGGTTACTTCATTCGTTCGAGGATTAAAACCTTGTAATCTTGGAATGTGAATGTTATGTCACGGAGACAAATTTGTAACCCATTGTAATCAGTTGTAACAGGTAAGCAACCTGTAGCATCTTTTGACTCGCAATCTTCGCAGAAAACCAGGTGGACCGAGTAGCTTGACTACTGTGGGGAAAGCGAGGAGGGGAGGCTCAGGAATGCTTCACTGAGAGATGTTTATTTGTATATAAGTAATTATTCATGTTGTCATATTGGAAAATAATACTAGTTTAACATTATCGACATCTTATATAAGGGGCGCAGGTTCAATTTAACATCGATGTACAATTGAAAAGGTGTTTCCATTGGAAAACACCTTTTGTATAAGGAGGGAAGTGTTGCGTGTTGCGACCTCCGCCTAGCGGCGCGTAGTATAAGTTTCAGAAACGTGAAGTTGAATCGGATCACACGAATGAAATAGGAAAGGGAGACAAGGTGAAGTTCGTACAAGCCCGAGGTGTTTGAATAAATGAACTTCCCCTTCCTCTTTTCTCCTAGGTGTGCAATTCCAGCGCAATGTAGTTAAACGCTTGATTTTGTAAAAATTGATAACCGAAAAGGAATCGGATCGACGAATAGGAATTTAGCTAGTTAATTAGTAAATTTGCGATTGGCTCTTAGTAACTAAGCCATCTTTGTAATAAAAAAAGGAGGACCGATGGACCTTTTGGAAGCGTCACTCGAGCCCCAAAAGCAGTAACGAGCGGTCATATTATAATTTGAATCCTGAATTTTGTGATATTTACCCCAGTTTAATTAAAGTTACTAGTTTTGTGTTCTAATTGTTCTTTTATTGATTTATTCTCTTTATTATTATCATTTTCATTACATTTATCTTACGAAAAATCCGCGTCCAGTGAGCAGAACGCCTTAGCGTTCCACGGGCATCGTCCCGCGCCCGAATTCCCCACGAGAAGACTACCTTTCTCAGACGGCTACGCAACAAGGAACAGCTTTCTTTATCCGCGATTAATTCCATGCTATTATTACATTCATTTGTTAGATCGATTTGTTAGATCAAGTTACATCTTGCTCGCTAATCGTACCGTGTTTCCTCGGATAGCAACCGCTATACGTGGAAGATGATACCACGGATCGCGGTGGCAACTCGAGAGGTGTCCACATTGTCAGTCGCGGCGCGCTGATGGAATATCGATTGACTGTCACCAAGCGAACCCCACCATAATTGGCGCTCTTGATCAAAAGTACATAAATAGGATCGGAGGGATCGCTGGGTCAGTCGATGAGACTTCAAAAGTTAAACCAGTCTGTTTTCGTCGCGTTTGCTTTTTATACCTTTTATAAACCTTTAATAAATGTGACAAGTAGTGAATAAGTTGGTCTAACTAAAGATTGTTAAATCATATTGTTAAAGCTCTCGCTTCTTTTATTATATACAACCAAGGTAAAATTAAAAATCTTATTTCAAATAAATTAGTTTATTTAGAAAACTTGCTGATTAACAAATCCCTTCTTCGTTTAGTCAAACTTAAGTCTAGATTATCATTCGGTGGTGGGCGTTAGAGGCCGTGTATTCGACCTGGCGACCTACCCTCAGTGACGAACCTTTAAAAATTGTCATTTAAATATTCGGGCCTTTGTTCACGAGGCTTCCATGACTCAGGACGTGACAAGACCATAGAAATACGCATTTCTTACAAAATCTACTATCTGTTATTTTATGTTAACAACGGGAAAATAAACATAACCGAAAATTAAATTTTGTGACAGGACTGCGCGAACGTGTCTCGCATTAAACGTCATCCGTTTACTTCGTGCTATATCTGTCACTCTGTCCATACGAGTAACTGAAATAAGTAGAAAATTTGTCTGGTTAGAAAAAGTTGGAATATTTTTATTTTTCATTCATTATTATTACATATTATTATTATTATTTTTTTTTTATTTTAACGTCGTGGAAATCCCTAACGGATACCTCAGCTCTCCCCGAGCTGAGGTTATGTGGGGCTTGGACCCATTAAAACCACGACGATCTTGAAACGCTGGTTCGTTGTGTGGCCTTTACAAAGGCCGATATGTTTTTCGTCAATGATTTAAGAGCTGTTCCGCCGAGAATATTTGCGGCCTTCAAAAAGGCCTAGCGATATGTTCGGAGGTACGCACTAGTAATTCGTCCAGAAACCGCTACGATCAATTACTTGATGTAACCGTTTCGGGGTGGTGTGATGACCCACTAAATTTTCCGCGTTATTATTCTCAAGTCTCCCTCATAAGCCACTCCGCAACACCACCAAAATCTCTCAACTCAAGTCCTACTCCCTTTTTCCCCAATCACTGACCCCCTTGGCGATGCACCTGAGCGGTCCCCATCTCAAGATGGTCAGTTATAAAACTCCCTCAACTATCCGCCGTATGAGGCGCGAAATCCTCCCAAACATCTAAATTCAAACAAGTCCCTCGTCCTAAAACGTCTTAATTCGAGATCTCGTCTGACCCCTTCATTACGACTCACCGAGTCAAAGTCATTCAAACCCTTTTCCCGTCAAAATGCCTAAAATCCATCTAATGGGTTGAGTATCTTCTTATCAATAGCCAAACAGAATCTTGAAAACCTTATTGCGACGCATATTTCACGCATGATTCATAAACATGGTCTAAATATAGACATTTATAAAAACCCCGAAAGTCCTATTGCGACGCACAATTCGTAAATGGGTAAAGGTGCGTACCGCGCAACACCCCTGTTACGTCCTGAAGGGACTTTTGTGAACCACCCCAAGCGGTTAGGGTGACTCACCGGGTCCTTGCTCTATCAAGGTGCTAAAGCACGCCTTGACTATACTCGCGGGGGGAAGAGGAAGGTGAAAAAGGGGTTAAACCAAATAATACAATGGATATAAAGGAAAAACAATAGAGAAAATATATTGTTACATAGAATACTGAACTGTCCTACCTTGAGACGGCGCTTCGTCTCAGCTGTCGCTCGCAGGTCTTAGCTTACAGGGTGATTCGCCTTGTCGTTATCGCCTCGCTCGCGTGCCGCTTGAACGCCGTAGGTCGCGGTCGTCCTCTTCGCGCTGGCACTCGGGGTTTGACGATCTCGCGCGTCTATCGTCGGTCGCTCGCGTTACTTGTGTCGCGTTCGCGTTAGCTCGAACTCGCGCGTGGTTTTTTACGTTTCTAAATTACGAAAGTCGAAGATGCGGTTCTTTGATAGGGACGGTTTCCCTCGATTGATTACGATGGATTCCTGAAAACGCCTAACTTCGATACTACGGAGTTTCCCGGAGGGGTGAAGCTAGGGAAATTATATAATAGCAAAAGGGGAAGAAGCTAATGTAATAATAATAGGGGTGGGGGAGGGGTTGGGGCGGCGCTATGCTGGAATCCGGTCGTCCTGACGCTGGTATGTATCGGGCGATTCTCTGCTGCGAATTGAACGGAACGAAAATAATTACAATTTGTTCGCGGTTCTCTAAATGATTACAATTGTTTTCGAAATTTTACCTAGTGTGAAGGGCGGTGTTCCCTTATTCCGCGCCGGCCGGGACAATCCATGGCATGTCCCGTGGTTTTGGGGGCTCCAGTGGCCGTGGCGCCTCGATTATGGGGAATGCCGGTAAATGTTGGGGGGCCCGGTCCAGGATGACGTATGCACCCTGTGCAATTCCCCGGCGAAGCCCACCGTAGACGCGGTCTCCTGCACTCTACGCACTTAGTAAGCGCGACGGCCTTCTCCTCCACGGCTAGCCAGTGAACCGGTACCCTCCTGTACTCGACGAAATTCGGGGGCGGCTTCACCCACGCGCATGCCGTGCACAAAGTGTGGGTTTTAAGGGCCCACACGCGGCCGTCTTCTCCGGTTCCATTCGTGACCGCCCGCACGCACAATCTGCGTCCAAAGGGGTGTGTACTTCTCGTCGTTAAACTTCGGAGCTGCCACGACTTTGACGTAAGACGCGTTACTGGTTACGTGAAAAATTCGTAATGACTGTCCACGCTCGACTTAATTGCTAACTTATATGCTATTGTCCCTACCATCGAATTTTCGCAGCAGAGCGCCTCGTCGGGATTGATTCTTAGAGCTAAAGCGCGGGGATTTCTGCTGCTATCAGCAAGGTACTTCCTAGAATACTTCGAAGTACGGCTCGGAACCCGCGAAACTTCTCGCTCGCTCTACGTGGGCTCTATCTCTTGTCCTCGCGGATTGTATAACGGGTAGGTCTGGAGGAAAAGATGTAATTGCTAAAGGACGGGGTCTGGAAATTATTTGAGGAGGACGGGAAGGTACCATTTCTATATTAACCTTTGTCTCTTTTCTTAAGAGTTCTTGATGCTGATTCCGGCGAGTTCTCAAAAAACGGTATCCGATCCAGACAATAAGGATGATTATGAGGGTGCCACCTAGTCCTGGTAGTCCATACGTAACATGTTGATAAATTTTCGGCTCTGTGGTGGGTGGCTATTTCTCTTGCTTGTCTTTCTATGTCATCCAGTGCGATCGCGTTTGCTTTCGCATAGGCATCTTGAAGGGTTACCTGTGGTTCCTTTTCCTGATAGTCGGTTAAAATTTTCATATGATGTTCCGTGAGAGTTGGCAGAATTTCCGAAAGGTTGATACCAAAGGATGGTTTGTAGATAGTTGTTAATTCCTCGGTGTCCACACCGGTTGCCCAAATCTGGTCGGTCCCGATTTTGGCCTCACAATCTTTTTTTAGTTGTAATATTTCTGCCCCCTGTATCACTTCGTATCCGGCAGCATGCTTATTGCATCGAACCTGTAGTGCCAGGGTGTCCTTGACGGAAAATAACCAGGTGTTGGGTGTTATCATCTTCTTGAGGAAAGTTCGGCTTCCAGGAAGGGCTTGAATGTTGCAGCTAGGCCACTTGATGTTTTATGGTTTCAATAAGGCATCCGTTTCGCAGCTTGGTGCCTTTTCCAAATCTTGCAGTGGTACGCTTAGTTCGCACATGTACATCCGAGGGTGGTTTCTGCATCCTTTGATGTAGTTCTCGTCGGGCATGAAGTATTGAGAGTTGATATGACTGATTGCTAAATATGCTGTTCTTGGTTTGATGATTATCGGAGTAGAGACATTGGTCGATATAGTTTGGAAAGAAGGGCAAGATTGAATGTAATAAAGGTCGAAGGGAATTTGATCTAATAAAGGTATGTCGAGTGACAAGATAATTCGGCCTTGTGAATAAACTACGTTTAATTTGGTCACCTCTTGTAGTTGTTCGGAACTCAATTCTTCCGGAGTCAGCGGGAATTCATATGGAGTAGTTTCGCGAATTCGTTCGCAAGTCTGCGCTAGCTTGCTGGGAGAAAGAACGGCCGGATGTAGGATACCAAGTTTCGCGAACGTGAGCGCGTCTGTAATTGCGATCAACGCGGTTACATATTCGTCCACGTGCCTTGTCATTAGAAACGTCCACGAAGAAAAGGCTAATTCTAATTCTATTTTCGTTTCGCGCTCGTCTAGTTGAAGAGTACCCGACGCTATTTCCTTAATTCTATCGCCCATAGTTCGCACGGTGCCTGTTACAGCTTTTAACGTTTGGTGTATGTCTTGAAATTCCGATTTTACAATATGAGTTTGATTTCCTAGTAATTCGGCGAGGTGATTTTGATCTTTATATAGCTTATCTATTTCTTGATTGTAATATTGCGCATCATCGCTGTCCAGGGTTCCAAAAAGGGCTTTACTTAGCGATTCGATGAATCCCAAGGGTACCGATCGTTTAGTACGAGGGAACTGTGGCTTTCCTAATATGTTGAGCAGCAAATCCTCGTAGCGTTTACCGTCGAGGAGTTTACGTTGCAGGACCGTGTTAAGGGTGTCGGCCGGGCAAGACGTCCAGTTGTATGTTTTACATAGCGCTTTCATTCTGTCGATTTGGGGTTGCGTTTGCGGTCGCGAGGCCAGTATTTCGGTGACTCCTAACCCCGTGACCAATCTCCATTGCGTGTGAAAGACTCGGAGAGGTCGGATTTTCTCGTAATATAGCCCCGGATTAGGGTTTAGCGACGAAATTTTGTAGTCCCCATCTATGATGTCACCGGTTACGCTCGTCCATAGGAACGTAAATAGGAGAAGGCCACGTCCGTCCATGGTGGCTGTAATTCACGGTTTTCCGAATAGTCTGACACCGAGAATCCTATTGTTTTAAGGAATTGTCTACTGTAAATACGAAAAACAGGTGAGATTACGAAGAAGAGTAAGAATTCGATTATTCTATGTAAATATACTAAAAATACAAAATAAGTGAGGTAAAGGAGGAAAAAGGTATCCGATTTTCGGAATGTGGGACCTTGGTTATGAGGATTGGCAATATGAGCCCTCCTGCTGGTTCGTTATAAGCTTGAACCACGTAGAATACGCTCTATTAGCGTCAAGGCGGCTTTTCTTTGATATAAGCATGTTTCAATTTGTCGAAATGTTTAATTAGCTGTTGACCCTCGTCCGTAACTAATATTGCGTTATTTTGTTCAGTAATTACTTTTATCTTCCAGGGGCCGACGTACTGGGGGTCGAATTTATGAAGTCGAGGTTCCTTTTGTACATATACAAGATCATTTACCGCGAATGTGACTCGATTACTTTTACGGTCATAAATATTTTTCGAACGTGATTTGCTTGAGTCTAAATTTGATCGCGTAGTGTTTCGGATTTCGTCTAAGCGCTCTACCAAATTTTGTACGTAGGTAGGGTACGTTAATAATTCTTCGCGGCTCATCGGTATAAACGGATCTCGGGCTAGTTGTCCGAAAACCACCTCGTATGGTGTGAACTTTGTGGCTTCGTGTACCGAGGTGTTATACGAGTACATCGCGAACGGGAGAAACAGATCCCAGTCTTCGTATTTTTCCAAGTAATGTTTCAGGTATTCTGTTAAGACGATATGGCTTCTTTCCAGAGAACCGTTAGTCTGTGGTCGGTATCCTGATGTAATTACGTGTTTAATTTTGATAGGTATATTTCGAAATAAGCGCGCGTTTTCGTCTTTTACTGCGTCCCTGGGCGCTGCAAGTGCCGACGCAAACTCGTCGGGTCCCCTTTCATGGTAGAGGCTTGCAGTTCCGACGACGCTAAATATTTTCCCTTCTCCATTATGGGTGATAATTACGCAGGTTTTGGTTAATTCCTCGGATACTAGTTTTATTTCGTCGAGAAGTCCTATAGCTTTTAGAGTTTTACAAATTGGGCTGGTTAGTATTCTATCCGATGATATAAAGTGAACATAGTTATCTGGAGTTGCTGCAAGCGTGGTTCTTACGATTTTCATTTTGCATTTCGTCAGTTGGGTTTCGTATTTCAAGGAGTCTATCGTATTTCTGCGTGCAGAGGTACACCCCACAACACCCGCTTCTTTGGGCCTGATCGCAGATCTGTCACCGGGGGTCGATCATTTCATAACGTGGTGGTTCGACGAGGCTCTTTAGGAAGGCGAGTTGGTCTTCCGTAAATTGGCCTGCATACGGACCCTCGGTTATCATGGGGGAGTAGACCTCTACGAACTCTCCTGAGTCTTCGCTTTCCGACTCCAGATCTATTTCCCGGGGACTAACATCTTTGTGAGGGCTCGATGTTTCCTCCCTTCCCTTATACGGGGAGTCTTCTTCAAGACTCTTCAAGATGGTAATTTCTTCCTGTGTGAATGGGCCCGAGCTAGAACCGTCACTTGGGGTGGTGGAATCTTCGTTGTCGCTCTCAGGCGTAGTTTCTTCCGTGGTTGTGGGGAACGCATGAAAGACCGGATTTCGTGACAGCGCGTCCGAAAAGCGTCGCGGACTCGGGCTTCGAGGTAGTCTTGGGGCCTGCGAGGAGAACTCGCCCGCCTCGTTCCGGTTGGACGGGCGGGCTCGCTGGTTGTTTAAATGATCGCGGTTTTCGGATGGCGTTTCACGTTCAGCGGGCCTTCTCTGCTCGCGCGGCTCGTATTCTCGGGACTCGCGGGATTCATGCTGGGGCTCCGACGGTCTGCGTTCATAGTCCAGCGGAGTTTCGCCTCGCCTCGTCAGCAAGGCCGTTGGCTGGCGCGGCGGCAGGGGTTCGCGATAATCCATCTCGCGGTGGTAATCCTCTAGGTAAAACGGGTCGCGGTGATATGGATCGCGATAGTATTCATCCTGATAGCGAGGGTAACTGTAAGCAGGGTACGAGGGAAGGGGCTCTCGATAATAATCGTTTCTATAGCGGGGGGAGCTATAACCGGAATATGGAGAATGATGATCGCGGTACGAGTCATCATCGTACGGCTGTCTCCATTCGGTCCATCTACGCTGAGGGTCATACGGTGACGGGGAATGCGCGTTCGGTGTGTACCCATACGTGTCCTCGCGCGGCAAACCGGACAATTCTTGTTCTCGTCTTTGTATATGGAACGCTAAATCAAACGCGTCGTCTAATGATTCGGGATTCGATAATGCTACTTTAGTCGAAATTCTTAGGGGTAACGCGATGATAAATGAGGTCCGGGCCAATCGTTCCACTTCCTTAATAGTCCTCTCGACATTTTCCCCAATCAATTCTTTCGCTCTTACGATTACCTGTCTGTACAGGCGGCCCACGCGGTGAATAAAGTCTATTAAACGCTCCCGGGGAAACATGCTTATACGTTCCAGTTCCAGTCGGAGCTCCTCATAACCGCGGCATGGGGAATATCGGACCCTTAGAAGGGAGAGCAGATCGGCTACACTTTTACAACCTTTGTCTTCGACATAATACCTAATAGGATCTTTTAATTTGTATATGAGCTCGGTCAGAAATCTTTCTTCCTGACCGGGCGGTACGCGTTTTACGGCTCGCTGTATCGCTGCAGCGAAGTCCTCCAAGGTTACAAAATCAGGGTCGAAACGGGGAATATTGTCAAGCGCCCGATATACTCTCTCCTCATCTTCTCGGGAACGCCATACGTCTAATGCAGACATTTCTAGGTCGTTCGTCCGTGAACCGAACGATAGTTGATTGTTCGGCAAAGTTGACAGGGGAGGAGGAATTATAGGAGGAGCTGTATCAGGTATTTGGGAATTGGAGGTATTATTTGGAGGTGATCTCAGGATACCACCAGGCATTGTTAAGCAATGCTTTGCAAGACTTTAGATAGCGGAAGTATAGTCAAGTTACAAGCACATAAAATTGCGGCTGGTCGTGGAAGATAGCGACGGCGCGCTCCCCTTTAAATATATAATAAGTATGAAAATAAGGGAATCAATATCCCACTTCTGACACCAGTTTGTTACGTCCTGAAGGGACTTTTGTGAACCACCCCGAGCGGTTAGGGTGACTCACCGGGTTCTTGCTCTATCAAGGTGCTAAAGCACGCCTTGACTATACTCGCGGGGAACGAGGAAGGTGATAGGGGGTTAAACCAAAGAATACAATGGATATAAAGGAAAAACAATAGAGAAAAATATATTGTTACATGTACATGCCACAATTTCTCCTTACGAAATCTGACTGTTACGTCCCTTACTTCTTATTTGGGGCGCGATTTTTTAAAGGAGTTTATATTATTATCCGCTTTCGAGCTAGTCCAGGGACTTACGCTCTGGGATAGTTGAGTATACAGTTTAAAAGAAATAATGCTGAATATGATACTGCTTACCTTTTATTGCTCGATCAGTATCAGACGCCAGGGGATGGGAATTTCTGATACCCCGTCAATTACTGGCGCTGGATTTGTGTTTCCCGGTACCCAAACTCCGGCGTTGATTATAATGTTTTTGGTTTCTATTGCACTGGAAATTGGTCGTGACATATATGTCCCAAGTAGAGTTTGTGGGGCCGCCGGGGCGCACTTATAATTAAAGTTTAATCGTCGAAGTTGGACTTTTCGACCGGCTCGATTACTTTTAGGCATCTGAAGATTATTTAAATCTTTTAGTCTTTACTCGAATGGAACCCGGTTTGCGCTTAACCTCAGAGGACACGGTGGGCAGCTATCTGCGCGCCAATGATTCTGAACGTCAGCTCAAACATAGTTCATTTATTATTCAAATTTTATAATTTGAAAGGATTTATTTGTATTAACTTTGACCACGTAAACAGATTGACCCCTAGTATCTAACGACATAGTGGGCAGCTAGCTGCTCGCCGATGACGCTTTCAACAGAGGAAAATCTGTTTTCTTTATTGACATTTTTACGATAAATAAAACCTCGAAATGCCCAAAAGTTAAGAAAGAAATTAAATAAAACACTTGTAAAACACGAATTTGATTTTAACACTTTTATTAATAGTAAAAACTTCACTTACAATGTTCACACTTTGGGATTTGACACTTTATAACTTGTTATTCACATTTATTGTATTAACAATGATAGTTGTAATTATTTTTATATTTGAACATGGTAATCAGCTCCGCGGGTGGTCAGTCCCTTTTTATAGGACTACTGATCACTCCTTCTCCAGGTTTGTCACATGACAATTAAGACAGTGGGAGATGAAATCTCCCAATCATCTGCCGTGGGATCCACCTGAAGAATTCTTTCCAGCGGGCTATCCGAGAGTTTTGTTTACTGCAGAATTTGAGCTATTGCGCATCTATTTCGGTGTCTTCTACGTGACTTAAGACGTATTTCTGCAGTTATACGAAACCCTCAGCAGCGTCGATAGTCAAATTCTTATTTTAATTCATTTTTTAGAAGTTTACGCTACTGGGTTTTCGATGTGCTCTGTACGATTGGTTTCGTACAACCCACATACTAGGGATTGAAGTTAAAATACATCGGTTCCGTATTGGAGCTCGATTTACGGGATATAATAGGGAGGGCAAATTTGTGGCGATGATCAGGAGCGCAGCTTCGTGAAGGTGTCGACTCCGCTGGCGGAAGGGGCCTCTGACCCATCAGCTGGCGTCCACTGGTCCCCTCTGTGTGCTATCGTCGGTCGCTCGCGTTACTTGTCTCGCGTTCGCGTTAGCTCGAACTCGCGCGTGGTTTTTTACGTTTCTAAATTACGAAAGTCGAAGATGCGGTTCTTCAATAGGGACGGTTTCCCTCGATTGATTACAATGGATTCCTGAAAACGCCTAACTTCGATACTACGGAGTTTCCCCCGAATCGCGGTGGTCCGTATCGGCGCGTAAGTTCCCTCCCGGCTAGGCCGTTTCCCGGTACGTCGGATGGAGGCACACTTCGCCTAACCTGATCGGCCGAGCGCGATTCGAAGTTTGCCCTGCGTAGCACGTTCGCTAGTCCGTTCTCAACGGAATCCAAAAACTGACTCCTCTACTTTTCGCATCGCGGGCCGCTCGTCGGACGATCTCACACGATGGGGGAAACTGCCCCGTCGGCAGTTGTTTCGCTCGCGAAGGTTCTGGGGCCCGGGCCGGCGACGGTCACGTTGACGCTCCGCGTGATCGCTTCACGTTCTTCGTCAACGTGACCGGCACGCGCGAGGCGATTCCGCTGAATCGCCGCCGGAAAAATACACAAGGACACGAGCACGGATAGACCTGAAGGGCCCATGTAACACCCCTCACACCTGACTTTCCTGTAAACCATATAAATACGAAGGATCGAGAGACCCGGACCTCTTTCTTCGACAGAAATCTAGTGTCGGCAGAACTGCTATTCTTACAAAAGTATTACTTTAAAGTGTTAACATTAAAATCAGTGATCTACGGCAATTACTGTAAGCCATTATTATTATCTAATATTATTGTGCGTATCATCCTCATACCATGTACTATTATTTCGCTTATAACCACTTACTGCGATCATATTTCTTTACATTATTAATAATCAATCCTAAAAGTATACTATTCTATTGTACTTCATGTCCATACATATATCATAAATGTCATAAATCATATTATAAATGTTATGTGTCAATGCTAAAAGCCCCACGCATAATTATAATAACCGCTTCAACAAAGTTAATAAACCGCTTTGTTTAAATCACGCTTCAAATTATTTGTGTTCACCCATTGGTTACTGTTTGAGATTGTGGAGGTTGAGCACGCTGGTGGAAAGTGAGGTTAGGGATCGACAATGAAGAGGTGCACACAACACAGTATATTGAGTAAAATGATCGTAGTCTTTATTATAAAACACACGTCGTATGATTTGAGCAGTGAGACGATGCACGTTGTGCAGAACTCGAAGTAATACAAACTCGTTGAGATTGTACCACGCACCACGACCACGCGGTTGCACGCCGGCGGCGATTGACAATCGATGATCGCATGAGACTTGAGACGAGCATTATGAATTATTTGAGTAGGTGATTTAACTGAGCACTGTAGAGAACTATTGAGCTGAGAGAATTCACGAGTTACATGTTAAACGTTTCAGTAAAACCGACGCGTCTACTTCCGTACTCTGCGTGAACAAGATCGATAATCAATATGGTTGAGCATTTCCGTTACGCGTCTTCTCCAGCTTTCCAGCGGATCGAACGACGTGGGGAAATCTGATTGGGTGAGCGTTTTGTCGTTGACTTTTGATTGGCTGATCGATTGTCGATCAGCCGTGCGTTGCACTGCTCAGGAGGTGCTACCATGATCTAGGGTGTGGCGATAAGAAGAAGTAATTGTTTCTCAAACAGTTACGAAACATCTAAAATACAAACAAACGAGTTAGTGAAACAGCTGATTCCGGGTCGCGAACTCGAGAGCAGTGACCGTGTTTACTAACATACCTTTGCATAGCCTGTGTACGGCTGCACGTTTAGACGAATTTCTCAGGAAATATTACGAGTAACTTTTTGCGCCTATGCAACGGTAAATCCAATTAGTCAAAACCAAAACAAAGTGCTAACGGGTGTAACGTACCACTACCATTCACTGTAAATTTTTCCTTTTGCTCATACATTGTTAATTTCCTTTAATATTTAAGATAACATACAACGCGTGCGAGAACAAGTTCAAATAGCGCGCGACATTAACCTGTGACACACGACGCATGCGTTTAGTCGCTCATTCAAACTACAGTCTCAGTGCCGCGAGTAAATCGAGCACGCATGCGCACATCGCAGGGCCACCGGACGCTGAATTATCCGAGTGTAATACGCAAGTGGCGCGAACCGGATGTGAATTGTGATTGGTGCGACTAGTGCTACGAGGCGGTATAAATAGAGGCACTCCGGCAGCAGACGAGCAGACTTGGTTTTGCCACCGAACCAAGAACAAGACCTAGGTCACTTTAACTAGCCCCTCTGTCTCTAAAAGTTTACCTTTAAACTTCCAAATCACTTCCAAATAGGGTCGCTTTAGCTAGCCCCCTTAACACCTATAAGAGGTCGCTTTGACTAGCCCCTCAAACTTCCATCTGAGGTCGCTTTCACTAGCCCCTCAACGCCTGATCCTACCGAGCGTGGGCCAGCTGATAGGCACCAGAAGCTACTACTAAATCAGAAGGAAGGAAGCCATTTATCCACTTCCATCTGGGGACGCCCTAACCGGCTACCTGGCTACCATCCGAGGACGCTACTACTAGTAACTCGGCTACCATCCTAGAAAGCGTGGGCAAGCTTATAGGCAACTGGAAGCATACACCAAATCCGAGAGAAGGAATCCCGCACTTTCAAACATTCAAATCGACCTAGCGTCCTACTCTGTATTACCGACCTAGCGTCATTATATGTTTATTACCGACTTAGCGTCGTAACCTAAACCAAATTATACTCTTTAATACCGACTTAGCGTCTAACCTTAAACCGAACCAAAACCGAACTAGCGTTAAAAACCAATTACCGACTAATACATAGCTATAGTAACTGTAATAACTCACATAACTGAGTTTCATATATGTTCATCAGACCAAGTGTCAAAACTCTTTGAATAAATCTTTGTTATATATTGTTAAAAGAAGGACTCTCGTATCTGGAAATTCATTTCTTAATCGCACGCCACACGAACCAAATCCCACAAATTCACAGGTAAACCGCTCTACTTGTGAAACTCCTGTAAAGAACGGCAACGTCTCGTTCGAGAACGTTACACGGGTGTCCTCCGGATACGCTCTATCCTTTAAACTTCCCTGGTCGATTAGTGTGCTGGATTTTAGATTCGCGCCTGACGTTCCTTTAAAACCCTCAGAGTGCTGGATTACAGATTCGCGCCTGGCTTCCCTTCATACCTCTCAGAGTGCTGGATTACAGATTCGCACCTGACTATTACTCAATATGTCATACCCCAAAGACCTCCACCCGGGACGTGACAGTGGATTTCCCCAGGTTTTCGAATATGCATGGGTTGGCTGTTAAATTTGCCCAGACGTGCATCGCATGGTCCATAAGAGCAGCCCTGGTTCTTACATCGGCAGCTGGTCACCAGGATTTAGCAATATATGCCCATACATGTTCTATTATATTTAAATCTGTCGATTTCGCAGGCCACTGTAAAACTTCGATGTCGGGGTGCCTTCTAAACCATGCACGTACGGCAGCAGTGGTGTGTACTGAACTATTGTCCTGTACCAATCTAATCACCGGCATGGTCTCAACAGAATATATTTCATGAACGTTGAGCACAAGTACGTTCTCTCAAATTTGAATATATTCCGCAGAGTTCATATGCGGTGATATTCCGACTAATCTACCAGGACTACGTGCAAAAACCCACCCCCCACATACCATGCGTGATGCGCCCACTGTCAGTACGTGGCAAGACATATCTGGGATCCAGACGGGAATCCCCACTGTGTCTCCATACATGTAAAGATTTACCGCCAACAGTAGAAAATACCTTTTCATCGGTGAAAATGGTCCTTTCCTATTCGAATTGCGGGACAGGTAACTGCTGTAACGCAAATGCAACGCGGTCCTCATGGTGCGTTTGTGTCAGCAGCACCTTACGTGCAGGTCGGCGACAGTAGTAGCCGGCTTCCCGTAAACGATTTCGCACAGTATTGTGACATACTGGCAAATCTAGATTTACGGTAACGTCTTCCGACGATTGAAATGGGTTTTGAACCATTTCCGCAATGATGGCATTATCTTCTGCTAGCGTAGTCGTCCGCGTGCCCGTAATAAATTGACGTAGGTCAATCAGACCTTCCACACCCATATTCGTAAACCGGAAATAGATGAAACGGTGCGCCCACTTTGAAAGAGCGCCGCCACTTCGCTCCGCCTGAATGCTTGCTGTTCCTTTGCGGACTGCATCTCGGATAATGCCGATTTTTTCGAAACCAAATGTAATAAAGTTTCCAAAAACAATTGAAAGCTACAGCAGGCGAGTTCCAATTACAACGAAATCGGGCCCGCGGTCGCGATGTATAATGGAAATCTCGGCCGTTGCGGGCGATTGGGGTGTAAGTGGAATTCGCCCAGAATAGGATTCCAGTTATTAACATTGAAGAAGAAACACTTCCATCAGTATTTTTATTTTTCATAAATTCTCATCCGGACAAACCTACTTATTTTGGTTACTCGCATGGACAGAGTGACAGATATAGCGCGAAGTAAACGGATGCCGTTTAATGCGAGACACGTTCGCGCAGTCCTGTCACAAAATTTAATTTTCGGTTATGTTTATTTTCCCGTTGTTAACATAAAATAACAGATAGTAGATTTTGCATGAAATACGTCTTTCTTTGGTCTACACCAAGGTGTAATGAGAATGTATTGTAACGCGGTTACGCGGTAAACGTGGAGTCCGAGTAATTAGTATCTAAATCAGTCTAATCGGAAGGATGTTATGCGCGTTACAGTACAAATTATTATTTAATAATTTAAAGAATTTTGTTTGATATCGGGAATTCAAGATCTAGTCCTATACAGGCCCCGCACTGAGTTATTGTGAGGATTTAGTTAGATTATCATTAAATAACTTCTGCTCAAATGTAAACATTCAAGAGTGAATATTCATTCCTTTTATTCTTTCCTTTTTATATCAGTTGTTAGAGAGGCTGAGGAGCCAAGGGCGAACCCAAAATATTGCCTAATGCCAATATTGACCCTCCGTTACCTCGGACAATCGTAATTTTCTTTTTGAACAAGAATTAAAATTTTACATGAGACGGCGTTAGCCTATCGACATACAATTTGACTAATTCGAGGAAATAATGAGCAACTCACCCACTCTATCGATCAGTTTTACTATTGTTCGATTTCTATATCCTTTTTGGTATTGCCTTTGGATTATACGGCATGTATTCTGTGCCTGGGAAAGAAAGAATCGCACTCACTCTTGTTATCTAATGAATATATATATTTAAGCGATAGAAAAAGATTTAACACACACACAGATGAGATCTAACTGAAGGTTGATCTCATCGCGATTAAATAAGGTACTACGAAACATAATAGACGAACGTAAGCACAGTGATTACACAAATAAAATATTTAAAAAAAAACGTTTAAATGATTATAGTTACTCATGAAGTTATACAATAATTTTTAACGTGGAAATATTGAGTCCATTCACTATGAATTATGAATCTCCGGCTCGAAACGTGAAGGTTTAGTTACAGAAAAGAAATTACTTTCCACGGACACTCGTCACGCACCTCGCGACTGTACGACAAAGAGTGATTTCAGCTTCGCGCCCCCGAGAGCGTCCAGCCGCGAGACCCGCTCAGAAAAGCTGACGCTGCAGTCCCAATCATGCCCCAGCAACCGTCGCATGATTTTATTAGATGTTCTCACTTTCATTCTTCCATACCTTTTACTTATGCGCTACCAGCGTGGAACAGGGTATTCTCATCCTCACGCTTCTCACACTCAGATCACTCCTTTACATCGATGCGACAATTCGACGGTCAGAAATGCGCTTGATTAGGTTAACCCAGAATGCTAAATGCATTGTTAAGACACACCCCCGCCGCTTACATTTAATCAGTGTCGCGAGGTATGAGAACCACTGCTCATTTTGAACGAACTACTGAGAACCACGCTGATGCCTCAGCACAGTCTCACGTTCAGGGTACAGCGCAGCGATCAAACGTCGCGGCGACGACGACGTTCCTAGTACCGAGTATCCGTTTTCATAGATAAAATACAGTAAGCAGAAGTGCGCTCGATTAGGGATTTCCCAGAACGCTAAGCGTTGTCGAAACACTGCCCACTAACAAAGGAAAAACACAACTAATCATCGAGTTTAAAAATTTTGAAGTTTCGGGACGTAACACCCCTCCTTCCTTAGAAACGTCGTCGTCCCGACGACGCGACAGCGACGGGGCACCGCTGAACCAAACATCGAGACGGCACGCCGGAGAAACAACCCCATAATGTGTAACGAGGTTTTACCATAGTGCCGTATACGCACTGTCACACATCAGGGATCGCTTACCAGAAAATACACGCGCGGGGTGATCCTATCGTAGGTTATTGTCAGAAAAATGTTTTTCCGGTCCCTCTTCACGTGGTACGCTTGAGTTTCGCCGAGGTACATATGCAATTTTTGACTTCTAATAGGGATAGTGTTCCCTGCCGATATCACGGTAGCCCGAGTTATCTGGCTACACCCCTCGATATTGATCAACTCAACATCAATTGCGTGTTCCAGAAAGCCATGAATGTCTAGATCCGTGATCCCCAAATTGTCTCGAGCGTCCAATCGTTTTAGATTGTCTAATCGGGCCAGAAAGGTGGCTTCAACATCACTGTACATGCAGTTCATGATAAGCTCCTCGCATTGCGTAAGCTCCCCAACAGGTGCAAGCTCTGCGCCTCTTATGGACATGCAAGAGCTTACATTTAGTCGTTTTAATGACTTCATATGAGCTCCCATGGCCTGGACGACATTACCGTCAACCCATCTACAGAGGGCTACGCTTAGCGAGGTGATGTTTTTGTAATGACCAATAAAATTCACAGCGGTGAGATCAATTCTGGTGATAAAAATATCATCTCGAACTCCTCCGTCTCACCGATGAGTGGAGATTGATCAAAATTGACGGTACCAAACGTCAGACACTCGAGAGTTTCGGCCACCTTTGTGTTTCCTGTTAAGGCTGTAAGTACACCGGGGGACCTGAGCCCGGGACACCGTGATAACTTCAATTGGAATAAACCCGAACACAACGCTAGCGCCGATGAGATGCAAGCATCTCTGAGGTTTTGACAATTTTCGATTTCCAGTGTTTCCAATTTAAAACCCTTCTCTATAGATTTCCCCGTGAATGCATTGTTTTGAATCGACAAGCGTCGCAATCCGCTCGTTACCTCTGATAGATATTGGTCAACGGGCCCCTCACATCTTCCCAACGACAGTGATCTTAGCGTCAGCTTCCCTTTTAAAGCCCGCAACGCCGACGGGCGAATCGTGACGCTTCTTAAATCTAAAGTGCTGAGATTTACGCACCCCTCACAAGCTATTGCTAGTACTTGCGGTTTCAGTGAGCTAGACAAAGAACGCTCGTCGAGACTAACGTGCGATACATAACGCCCGCAACGCTGAAGCATCTAATAAAACGCCTCCGTGGAAATGGGCCGGTGACCCCATTCGTTGTCCCACCTCCAGTCCTCCAAGCTGACGGTCGTCGCTCCCCGGTGAGACGCCAAGCTCGCTCTTCTCCACAACCGCGAGACCCGCTCCATCCTGGATCGGTCTGGGTACGGAAGCAGCGCCGCAATCATCGCTACGCATTCCTCCGGTAGTACGGATGCGCCCCAAGGCTTGATGATCAAGCCTCCGAATGGATCCGGACCCGGTGGATCAGCCGGCGCTGTGTTGAGAGGGATCAGCACCGCCTCTTGCCAGGAGTACCCAAGAGAGACTTTCAGCTTGCGCTTATGGCACAGGATTAGTTGTGCCGCTGCTGCCTCTACCACTAGGTCAGCCTGTTCCGGGGTAGCAAAGGTGATGAATGCCACGTTCCCGGATCTCTTCCTCCGTACCACCGCATGAATCGGGCCGAACGGCTCGAACACCTTGAGTAAGTGTTCCTTCTTTGTGTAGGAAGCCAAACGAGACACAAATACCCTGCGAGAGTTATGTCCTGTAGCCATGATAAACCTGAAGGTAATACAGTACGTATAAGCATCGTAAGAGAAAACATTATGGTATGACACACAGTATAAGTCTGGTCAGTTAGCCAGTAATCATTGCGGAGGTAATGGAGGTCTGTTCATTTGTAACGATTCTAAAGGGTGCTCGTTGCCCTCACGAGTAGCTTCTGACGGAGTATATTTCTGTTTTATGAAAAATTTCCGAAGCCTCATGATTAAGTTGTAAATAAGAGTTCGTGACAGATAGAATACGAGCAATAGAGCTACAGTAATTTGAGCGAGGTATGATCCATATGTCAATCGCAAATGATGTTCCCTCTCACGCCTTTGGTGTCCGATGATCTCCAGTTTTTCCTCCACTTCCCGGAGTGAATTGTCCGTGTCGACTTTCCACGGCATTGGTCCCGGGTGTTCCTTGGTGACTTCATGGATTTCCGTATATTCTTCCAGAGATGGTACCAATTCCGTGATATTTAACCGTAGATCTGGCCGATAATAATAATAGTGTTTATCTTGAACGATTTTTACTCCCGTTAACGTAGTTGTCTGTGTTCTTGCGGTGCAGTCGGGATGTAATTCTAATATTCCGCTGTGCTCTATTGTAACAATTTGGCTTTTTCTTCCATTACAAATTATTTGGAGAGATTCAGTTTGATCCAAAGAATATAGCCAAGCGCCTGTTACTTTAAGTTTTTCCCAGTTTTGCTCGTGAGATGACTTCATCCGAATATTACAGTTTTGAAAAGTGTCTTCCTGACTTCCAGTCCCCAACAGCAGCCGAAGTTCGCAAGATTTTGAATTTTGTACTTCATATAAAGGTGTTTCTGGTTGACACAAGAAGTGCCCATGCAGTTTCAGACAAGAACTTAAAAAGCTATCGTCAACGATGAAATATGTTCGGAGGTCCGTGGTCAACCCTATATTCCTTGCTCGTGGCACAAGGTACGCGGATGCGGTAACATTTGAATTTATAATTTGTTTAGAAGGCCAAGAGTACGCATGATAAAGCTCAAATTTAATTCGGTCTATTAATGGTACGTGTATTGTGACTATTATCTTTCCGTTATAATATCCTAAGTCTACTGTAGTTAGTTTTGACAATTCTTCGATTCTACGGACGTACATAGGAAGTTCGTAGTTCGTAACAGATTTTCGTATCTCCTGTAAGACGATTCCCAGTCTGGGTCCACTAAACAAGGAAGGGTACAATTCACCTTGACGAGCTGCCACTATGGCTGTCATAAACGTTTTAATTCCATTGATATAATGATTAAGGGAGATTTCCACTGAATTTGAGTATTGAATTAAAGCCAAAGAATAATTTAATGTTTTGAATGCTCCTTGCGCTTCAATTAATTTGTTTATTCTGAGCCTGTTACTATCAATTTTGCTCGCTAATTGTTCCATTATTTCATGGGTATGATGTAGGTCGCTCATGACTATGTGAGTTTGATTTTTAACAATCTGAGTTATAACACGTTGATAATCATACAATCTATCAATTTCCCTGTCAAAATACTCGGCATCCTCCATGTTCAGTGTACCAAACAAGGAACGACTTAAAGAACCCACGAACCCAAACGGCACGCTTCGGCGAGTTATCGTTTTCGGAGGTTTCGCAATATTCGAAGGTGGCGTGATGATTTCAGAAATTAATTGTTCTGCTTCCTTGTGCAGGTGCATGACCTCGGTCACTCTACCCTTCAAGTACCCTATTCTTAATAGCGAGGTACAGTCTGTTTTAACTACAAGTGATATACAATTTTGATAGACAGTTTCCAAAGTTTCGTTCTCATGTTCCCAATTTTTGCTAATCTTTTGGATGTCAATGAACAACGCTACACGCCAATCCGCTCTTGCGAATTCTACGCCGCTTCCCCTTTCGTAGTACAGTCCCGGATTAGCAGGCATCCGTGTGATACGGTAGTCTTTCAGGTCGTTATCAGGCTCTTCCATAGGTTTACTCATGGTCACTAGACATGCCCAGGTAACTATCAAATTTAATCGATTCAGTCGTGAGTAGGGCTGTAACTATTTGTCAAGTTTTTCGGTATTCGAATATTCGAATACTTCAGTTGCTCAAGTATTTGACGAATATAATTCGAATACACAAGTATTCGAATACTATTCGAATATTTAAGTATTCGAATATTTAAGTATTCGAATACTGATGTATTCGAATACTGGTGTATTCGAATACTGATGTATTCGAATAGTATGGTGTGAAGTATAAATCGGGTTCTTTAGGTTTATTTTTTTACAAGCGTTTATTTAGTTTCAGTTGTGAGTTCGTTAGTTTGTCAGGGTGAAATCTTGTAAGCTAATTTTAACCCACTTCAACATATCCGATGGGCTTGAAACTTTGCACACATACGTAGTTCCGATGACAATAAAATATTTTCACTAAAAAGCATGAAATATTTTATAGTAAAATTTTTTTAAAAACAAGCTTTTATTAAAATGTACTAAAAAGGAACCTATTATTTTGATATCGGCCCATATGACTGCCTGAGAAGAATTCCCTCATAAGGTAAGTGCGAATAAAAAGGCCCAGCAGGTAATAAGGCCCACCTGTCATTTATCCTTGGCAGGTCAATCTACAATACTGGTAGTGCCATTTATTGCTTTTATTACAAACGAAATGTCATTCAAAGAATTTCCGCGCGATTAATATAACATTTGCGGGCTGTAAATTGAACAAATGTTTCGCGGGAAACTAGCGTTTCTGCAATTATAAGAATTACGTTGGTTTCTTGGCTTTGTATAGGGACTCCCAATTTGGGAGTACTCATTGTCCAATTACTGTACAACTATAAGTATGTATAAGTACATATGTTGGCAACATATTTCCAGAAAATTGATGATTTTGTAAAATGCACGCTTAACATATAACCTCGGCAATGAGAAAGTGACAAAACAGATAATAAGGCCCACCAAAATATTAAGTGGGCTTTAAGGCTCAGGAAGTAACCGGAGGCCTCTTCCAAAGCAGGAATGATATTGCAAATAGCTCCGTGGCACTTTAAAGCACCTGTCACTTCAACGGGAAGAAAAAAGACAAGAGTGTGGGAACAACAGGGAACAAGAGCCCATGCCATCCACCTCCAGAAAACGTGGACGGCAACTCTGCAGACAATTGGTTTTGCAAATTATGCAGAACTGCATTCAAGAGTGATATGCGACAGTATGTCATATATCTCACCTGGATACACGAGGATTGCGTTGGGCTCACACCTGAGGACGAAGATGTCTTTGTTTATCCGAATTGTACATACTAAATAGGTGGGCCTTATTAACTGCACTACACGAAACAAAGCCGGTTTACAAAGTTTTTAGAAACCTATTAATTTTCGTATTTGTTGTGTTCATATATTGTTACAAATATTACAGTTTATAGTTTAATGTCCATAGATTTCCATAAAAACAAAAGTTTTCAAAAATATGTACAAGTTTTTGTAAATTCAATTATAGATGCTTATTACCCGCACTTACCTTATGACTAAAAATAAACGCGTGGGCCGTAAATATTGAAATGTCCTATTTATATAAATATACAAAATGTACGGAATTAGCATTCACTCCGCAACACTTCCTGACTGGGACGCACTAGTACGCACTCACTCATACTCCAATCTTACGTTTGTCCTTTACGTAAGAACTTATATGATCTCGACGCTTATTCTCATACAAATAATTAGAGGAGACAATATATTGAAGCAAATACGTTAACAATATATTTATATGTGAAAATGTATACATAAGAAAAATATTATGTTGTACATATATATACATATATAGGGTGTTCGGCTACAGGTAGACATTATTTTAGGGAGTGGTTTTAAATGAACAACTAAGTCAAAAATATAGAATAAAATCTTCTGATATCGCACTTCGTTTTCGAGAAAATTGAATTTGAATTGTAGCCATATACGCGTGCCCCTGAGGTGCCTTAAGCTGTACCTCAGTGTAAGCGTATTTGGCTAAAATTCAGAGTCAATTTCCTGGAAAATGTAGTGGGATGTCAGAAAATTGTATTCTATATTTTCGACTTAGCTTTTCATGTAAAATCACTCCGAATCCGTACAAGGATGTTCACCTGTATCCGAACACCCTGTATTACTCCCGTTGACAATCTTGACATTGCGGTTCTGGTACAAAAACACTAATTTATTCACATTTTTCGGATCTAAGCAACTTCTTTTTGTGTTGACAATGTTTCCAGCCGTAGAAAACACTCTTTCAGCAGAAGAAGAAGTTGCTGGAATGTTTAAATAGCATTTTGCTACTTTGGCCACGGATGGAAATTTATTCTCGTTCAGTTTCCACCATTTCAAAGAATCTGCGTTATGTTCGATTTCTGGTTCTTTTCGGAAATTAGCAAACTGCTGTTGAGCACTACTGTTACTCAATGATTTTTTTTTAAATAAAAAATCAAGGGGATTTTCGTGTTCTGGTTTATCATTCCGATTATCATTCATATCATCATTGCCGTCAACAGAGTTTGTTAATTTAGATTTGATAGTAGCCCAAATTTGTTTACGTGCCTCGTTCTCTTCGTGCTTGAGGTCTTTGTATCTCGGATCTAATGCACTAGCGATGTGCTCCGCTCTGACCATACTCTGACCTTGCTTCCATTCCATTTCAAAGCGTCGCGTAATATCTGTTGCCACTAATAATTTTAAAGACAATATAATAGGATCATCCTCGTCCTGTGGTACAAGATGGGCATCAAGTAAACTCCTGACAAGAGGACGCATCATGGACAGTGTACAATTTTTATTCGAACACATTAATGTGGTAGCCATTTCCAAAGGCTTCAGAAAAATTATTAAACCTTCAAGTACATTCCATTCCATATCCGATAGGTGAAGTCGTTCATTTACTGATTGTTTTGTAATTGACCGGTCACCCAGTACAGTATTTATGGCACTTTTATTTTTTACGACGCTCGTGGCCATATAATAGTCCGAGTTCCACCTGATTACGCATCTCTGCATTAATTTTTGTTTCGGCAGATCCAATTGCTTCTGCCGTACGCGAAGTGCCTCCGCAGCGACTGCAGAATGGCGAAAGTGTAAAACGACAGAAGAAGCTTTATCTAATATCTCTTTAACGTCGTTTAGTTTCAGCCCCTTTTGCACACTAAGCTGTAGCGTATGGGCAAAACAACGCACGCCACCCTCGCAAGCTAATGCATCAACTGCACCAGTTATGTTATTATCTGTAACAATTCCTAAAACTTTTTCCGTTATTTTCCAATCCTCAGTAACAGTTTTCAATTTAGTAATAAGATTTGTGATGGTGTGCCTTTCGCTCATTTCCTCCGTTATTAAATTCCATGACTCTTTCTGCCAATCGGAATTTAAGTAGTGGGCATTCACTGTTATGTACGAAGTCATACTTAATGAAGTCCAAGAATCTGTATCTATGGCAATTGACTCAGCAGTAGCAAGCTTCCGTTCAACAAAATTTATTTTTTCATTATACACAAGATTTATTCGACTTAGAACTGTTCTTTTGCACGGAATTTTGTAGTTTGGTTCCAAAACTTTCATGAACAACTCAAAACCTTTCGACTCTATAAATGATATAGGGAGCTGATTAACTATGATCATTTGTGCTGCAGCTTGCGTGATGAGTTCTGTACGTTCTGAACTGACTGGCCTATCTTTAAATGCTTTGGAAACCCTCGAACGACGTTCCCATATTTTAGGAAATGTACTACTACATTGCGTAGAACGAACTTCTGAGTTATCTATATCTTCATGTGCGTCTTTATCACAATCAGAATGGCTAGAAGAAAATAATGAAATTATGCAAATGCAAAATTCATGAAGTACGTCACGATTTTATATAGATAAAAATTGTAGTATAAGAAAATAATTATTTTTCAGTTTTTAGTGCATTTTTAATAAAATCGTTTAACATAAAATTTGTTTTTATATATTTTTTAATTTCATAATTTAGAATCTAAGGGACTTAATACCGGTATAACGCTCATACCGGTATTTCGCCAGTACAGCTATACCGAAACCGATATCATACCGAAACAGATAAATATCGAAACCGATATTGTACCGAGAAAAATAAATACCGAATGCGATATTGTACCGAAAAGAATAGGTTGCCGAAAACCGAAATAAATACCGGTATTTTTCGGTATTCTTTTCAGAAATATGGTAGGTTTCGGTATTTACCGAAAAGAATACCGAAAAAATACCGGTGTTTATTTCGGTTTTCGGTAACCTATTGTTTTCGGTACGATATCGCATTCGGTACTTATTGTTTTCGGTACAATATCGGTTTCGGTATTTATCTGTTTCGGTATGATATCGGTTTCGGTATAGCTGTATGAGCGTTATACCGGTATTGTATATACCGGTATAATAGCGGTATAATACCGGTATTTTATGTACCGGTAGGAGTCCCTGGTTTAGATTTTATTTTCTTTCATAATTTTGTATTGACTAGCGACCTGAACGCGGCGGCTTTTTGTCATTTTTGTAAAGAACGAGAGTAGCTGATTTCAAGTTGTTTATTGACACTGAAAATTATGTACGATTGTACGTAATTACTCACTTCCTCTTACTTCCTCGTTGCATATTTTCTAGTGTTACTTTTACACCTGCTTCTGCTCCATGTATGAATCGTAAATGGTTCCATAACGATGTTGTTGCCCCTTTGGATTTCAAAACTGCATCACAAATTATGCATTTGCTTTGTAGTCCATCAGAGGACCGTTCAAAATAGTCCCAAATATTGCTTCGCAACTTATTCATTGCTATTTACAATATAACAATTCAAAGGCTTTTCTAAAATCTCACGCTAAAGCTGAACTTTACTATGTATCGCCGTAGCTTGAATCACGAAAGTACTATGAAGTATGACATATGAAATATGGGGTCTTGCCAATTTTCGGAACAATTATGCTGCACTGATGGAGGAGGAAACACCTACAGGAGCGGTGGTAATGTGTGCATGAACTGCGCCTGCGTCAGTCACGCACTGGATTTAGCCATGATTTTCCGTTATTTGTTTAAAGCCAATCGGCAGAGGCGGATTAAGGTCGGTTGGGGCCCCGGGCGCAAAAGAAAATATTGGTGCCCTTACAAAAAAGGAAAAGACAGGAAAAATAAAATCACGTTAACCATATTTTTAAACACATAAACAGATTATGTACTCATGAAATCAAATTTGGTGTCATTAAAAAAAAAGTGGAAAGTTGGTTTTTGTGGGGCCCCTCAGAAGTCGGGGCCCCGGGCGCGCGCCTAGTGCGCCTGCTGTTAAATCCCCCTCTGCCAATCGGTGCCATGACTTCCTAGAATATCGGAACGTCGTTCGAGGGTTTCCAAAACATTTGAAGACGCGTAACCAGATGACCCTCGGACTATTACATGGCCATGACCATCGTAAAAATAAAAGCCTTTGGAAATGGCGACCACATTAATATGTTCAAATAAAAGTTGTACACTATCCATGATGTGTCCTCTTGTCAGGAGTTTACATGATGCCCATCTTGTACCACAGGACGAGGATGATCCAATTATATTATCTTTATAATTATTAGTGGCACAGATGCTACGCGACGCTTTGAAATGGAATGGAAGCAAGGCCAAAGTATCGTCAGACATGAGCACATCGCTAGCACATTAGATCCTCGGTACGAAGACCTCAAACATGAAGGGCATTATTTTCTCTTGATTTTTAATCCGGTTAGATTTCAGAACAGACATCAAATGAAAAAAAACTCGTGCAACAAGGACGCTCTAGCAGAATGCGAAAGCTAATGTATGAAACTACGTACATTTTGTATATTTACCTAAATAGGACATTTCAATATTTACGCCCCATGCGTTTATTTCTAGTCATATGAGGGAATTCTTCTCAGGCAGTCACTTGGGCCGGTATCAAAATTATTGGTTCCTTTTTAGTACATTTTAATAAAAGCTTTTTTTTTTAAAATTTCACCATAAAATATTTCATGCTTTTTAGTGAAAATATTGTATTGTCATCGGAACTACGTATGTCTGCAAAGTTTCAAGCCTATCGGATATGTTGAAGTGGGTCAAAATTAGCTTACAAGATTTCACCCTGACAAACTAACGAACTCACAACTGAAACTAAATAAAAGCTTGTAAAAAAATGAACCTAAAGGACCCGATTTATACTTCACACCATACTATTCGAATACATCAGTATTCGAATACATCACTATTCGAATAGTATTCGAATACATCAGTATTCGAATAGTATTCGAATAATAACATTCGAATACTCAAATATTCGAATTTTATTCGTAGTATTCGAATACTTGTAAATTATTCGAATAGTAAATTATTCGAATATTCCCAGCCCTAGTCGTGAGCCGCCCATTTCTTTCCTCAAACCAATACTAATTTATCCGGGTGCTTCGTAAAAAGTTTTCCCTTGTCGTCCTCCAATACAATGCCGCTTCCCTCCAAGGCTCCAACAATCCTGTATGGACCATGGTAGCGTTCACCAAATTTTCCTCTTTTTGGTTCGACTAGGACACGTGCCATGTCCCCCACCTTTCCTTTAAACGGTCGTGCCGATTTATCATAATATAATTTAGACTTTTCCTTAGCTTTGATTAAATTATTTCCAGCTAATGTTTGCATTTCAGAAAGGCGTATTATTAGGTCTTGCAGGTATGAATTATATATGGGTAGATTTTCATTTTCGTCTTGAAAAGAATTTGGACAACGAGCTATTTTACCGAATACTAACTCGTATGGTGTAAAATTAGTGGCTTCATGAACCGAGGTATTGTATGAAAACATTGCAAAAGGTACCAAACGATCCCAATCGTCGTAGTCTTTAATATAATGACTGATATATTCTGTTAATACTATATGAAAGTATAGTTCTAAAGCTCCATTTGTTTGAGGTCTATATCCCGATGTACTAACATGATGAATTTTGAAAATCGTTGCCAGCTGTTGCATTAATTTATTGATGAAACTAGTACCACTATCGGTTAAAATCACTCGAGGCGCCCCATATTGCAATATTAAATTTATTGTTAATGCATGTGCTACCTTTTCCGCTCTAATATCAGGAATAGGAACAGCGATGCAGTATTTAGTTAAATTGTCCTGCATAGTGAGGATATGACGGTTTCCCGATGATGAGGTCGGAAGAGGTCCTACAGTGTCCAGAGCTATCTTATCGAAAGGCTCAATCGAAGTGTCAGTGATTAACATAGGTTCTCGAGTTTTTGCTCTTACTAACTTTTTACTCTTACAACTATTACAAGTGCGGATAAAATTTTGGACGTCATTTCGTAATCCTGGCCAGTAAAACTTTTCCCTAATTCTAAGATAGGTTTTCGTTACTCCCTTATGTCCGCCTATTAACCCTTCGTGAAATTCTGAAATAATATTCTGTCGTATCGATTCCGGAGGGACTCGAATATTCCCAGAACAAATAATTACTTTAATTCCGCTGTCTTCGAAAATGTGCGTTAGTAATGATGCTAATGTATTGTGAGGAAGTTCATCTGAAAAATCACCTGATTGTGAAATTCTAAAAGACTGCACATTGGATTTGATTAGTATATTCTTTAGATTCAGTAAGCCCGATGTTAAGTTTCCTACACAAATTTTATCTCCATGAAATTGTTTTATCACTATGCTAAAAACCTTGTGTTTTCCTCGTTCCGTAATTAATACTTGCCCTACTTTTGGCCTTGCTAGTTTCATATCATTTACATTGATGATATCTAAATCAGATAACAAATTACTAATTGGCGTTACTAATTCGCAATCCGAGGACATAAAATGAACATAATGAGAACGAGAGTACGTTAAATTTTCCCTTGTCATGGATACAGTTTCACTACCCTCGGGTGGTAATTCAGAAAAATCTATTGGTTTGGCGGTTTCTAAATCCGGTGGTATATCTTCAGTTATCGTTATACCAGTTGAATGAGAATTTTGTGAATTTTGGGGTATGATTCGTCGAGGAATGGGTATATTCGATTTTAAAGGACTTTTCCCTCCTTCCTTAGAAGATCGTTTACCTAAATGGTCCGGAAAAGGTGTAGAAATTGCCAATGGTCTGGTTGTTGAAACAGGTGAAGGTATGGTAGTTTGATAGGTAGGTTTGACGATTGCTGAGCTATTCAAGGGAGGGATTATATTAAATTCTGTATCTTCCGGGATAACTTTAAGTGAAGGTACTGGTAACGCGAATTTGCTAGTAGAAATAGTGCCTCTCGAATTTCGTATCAAGTCTTCGACATTCCGACTTCGGACAACCTCCTCCTCCGCCTCATCATCGGAAGAGTAAGGCTCATCCGAAACTGCTTCTACTAGTTCTGAAACTATGTCTCCTCGAAACTCTATTGGATCTTCTTCATCGTCCACGTGAATGATACCTCTTTCTTGCATAGATTCATCAAACCTTCTGAAAGATTCTTGAAGGTCCTTTAATTCGATAGAGTAATCTGGTGTTTTATCAGGTTCATCTGCTATAATGTCCTGTGCTTCTGATAGATTAACAACGACGGCGGTTTCCTCCTCTGGAACACTAGGATTTTCCAGTATCCGTGTTTCAGGATAGTATTCCAGATTAGGAAAAACACTCTTTCGCTGTCTGAGAATCGGAGGATCATCATTAGACGATCCCTTGTCCAATGACGTAGAAGGTTCAGTTATTGCTATGCTAGGAGGTTCGGATAATTTTGAAGGTCCTGCTATTGATGGTTTAGAAAGCTGTGGTAATTTGGAACGGGTTCTAGTCGCAATAGCACTCTGAGTATCAAGTATCAAGTATCGAGTATCAAGTATTGTTAGTCGTTTTACCCTTGTCCTTGAACCCAATGTTTTTCCTGGTTTTGGAATTTTTGATTGACTCACGGGTTTTGACTGAGACACTGAAGGTGTTGGCGAGTCGCTAGTCTTTTCACTTTCTTTGAGTGGAAACAATTGTTTCTTTTCTACTTTTGTGCCCTCATCTGAATCATCGGAGGATTCTGTCAAAGTTTCATCAACCGGATTTCGCGATAATGCGTCTGCATTTGTATTTAATTTACCAGACTTGTGAACGAACTCGTATTCATAATCTCGCAATTTCAATCTCCATCTTACTAATCTCTGGCCCGGATCACTAATAGAATTTATCCATCTCAAAGGCTCATGATCACTAACTAACGTGAATTTACGTCCATAAAGATAAGGTCGGAAATGTAGCACTGCATACAGTATCGCTAAACATTCTTTCTCAGTAGTAGAATAATTTTGTTCGGGTTTTATTAACATTCTGGACAAGTATGCTATAGGTAAATCGTGACCATCTTTCTCCTGACTCAGGACTGCACCAATTGCATAATCAGATGCATCTGTTGTTAGAGTAAATGGCCTTTTAAAATCAGGATATTGCAGTATTGGTCGAGTGCATAACGCTTTTCGTAATTTCCTGAAACTATCTTTTTGTTCTTTACCCCAGACAAATTTAGCATTCTTTTTTAATAGTTCGGATAATGGTTTTGCTATAGCCGAAAAATTCTTTATAAAACGTCTATAATAACCCGCAAGACCCAAGAATTGCCTAATATTTTTAGGATTTTGAGGACAAGGGAAATTCTTCACGGCCTTGATCTTGTTGGGGTCGGGTTTGACTCCGTCTTGCCCGATGATATGACCTAAATAAGCTACTTCTGTTCTCAAAAATTCACATTTACTGGGTTGAAGTAACAACTTGGCGTCCGCCAATCTATTGAATAAGCGTCGCATTTTCTTTCCGTGGTCTTCTAAATTTTTAGTGTAAACTACGATATCATCTAGGTATACGAAAATTTCTGTTCCTTGCAATCCACGCAACACCTGGTCCATTAATCTTTGAAACGTTGCCGGAGCGTTCTTAAGACCTTCCGGCATGCGTTTATACTGGTAATGACCGTTTGGCGTCGAGAAAGCCGTCTTTAAACTATCTGCCGGATCCATTTCAATTTGTTGAAATCCACTTGCTAGGTCAAATATTGAAAAATAACGCGCCTCTCCTAATTGGTCTAATATGTCCGTAATGTTCGGTAATGGATAAGCATCTCCAATCGTTTTTTCGTTCAATTTACGGAAATCTATTACTATTCGCCACCGTAGGTTGCCATCTGGGTCGGGTTTCTTTGGCACGATCAAAAGTGGAGAGTTAAATGGAGAACTCAAAAATTCTATTATTCCTTTACTTAATTTGGCCGAAATTTGTTTAGCTATTTCTTCTTTATGTACCGGGGGAAATCTATACTGTCGCGTGACTATTGGAACATCATCGACAGTAGGAATTTTATGTTTTATATTCGGTGTAGCTTGCAAATTATCACCGGGCAAATGAAATACTTCAGGAAATTCCTCAACAAGATCAATCACGTGATTTACCTCCTCATCATTCAAATGAGACAGACGTAATCTTTTTATTATTTCATCTACTCGGTTCGTTATAATTTCTGAGAATTCTGAATCCGAATCAAAGTTTTCTTCCTCTGGCAAGCTATAGTGCTCAAATGGAATTAGTTCCTGTGGTGAAATTTCGATATCAACATCCTCTGTCAATGTGTTAATTGCTAGGACATGGCACTTGCCCTGATCATTTACTGATACAACAGCTTCGCCGATATAGATTCCGTTTATTGTATTGATCTTTGGCAAATATCCCTCTTTCAAATCGTTATTTATGACATCGATGGCAATTAGCTGTCTGCCTCGTGCACTAATTCGTAAAATGCGAGGTTTATAATTCAATCTGTTTTTTGTTAAAGGTTCCTCCCCCACAATACGTATAGGTCTAATTGGATCGGACTGAGTAACCAATGTGTTATGAGCAAATGATATTTCCGCTTGTTCCTGTCTTAAAAATTCCTTTCTTAATATACCGTCAGCTCGTATTGGGAAACAAGATTTTACAACGTGAAATCTAATCGGTTCTGATTGCAACGTGATGAAAGTGGTTCCTAATGTTTCTGATGTTCCCGGCGTGATTCCTGAAAGAGTTGCCGATTCGTCAAGTGCCACGAGTGCATCATCTAATAGTGCGTCTAATTTAATTACATTAATATCTGCCCCTGTATCTACCAAGAAATGTGCGTGCCCGGATCGCAATTTGTCTCCGGACATCTTAACCACCGGGGATTCAGTATTTACGGTTAACATTACTGAGCTCGCTTTAGATTTCTCGCGGTCGTATGACGCTCTGTTGACGCCGGACTCATCGCCGCGTCTTCGCGACGAATCGTCTGTGAGTTTAAATTATTGCTGTCGGTAGTTGAATTAATTTTACTTGGATGTGGCGAAGGTGGTCTACTCGAATATGGCGAATTTGGTCGACTCGATGCGTTTGGAGGTCTATTATTCAAATCATGATGGTATGCTGGATAAGGTGGATAATATGGAGGAAATGGTGCCATATGAGGGTAAAAATATGGTGGATAAAATGGATAGGTTGGATGCCCTTGATGATCGTATCGTTGGCGATCCGAGTATCGAGGATAATTTGTGTATTCCGATTGAGTAGGTTTAGGTGATTTTAATTTAACATCCTGTGCATCTACTGGATTCGGGGATGGTGATCGCGAACGATTCTCTTCGCGTCTGGTTATTGAATAATTCTGGTAGTGTCTCGAAGTGCTATGATTAGTGGAATTTGAATACGATGGAGAAACTGGTCTTGAATTTTCCGCAAACGTTACCCGCGTAGTTTCACCGGACGGTAATATTCCAGATCTAATTTTAATTTCTGCCCGACGCGCAAACTTTAGTGCTTCTTCTAGATTTTTGGGATCACGTGCGTCTACCGCTCGTGTGATTTCATCGGGCAACCCTCGAATGAATGCTTCCAAAGCTACTTCTTTATTTGGTTCTAACATTTGTCCCGCGTTTTCGGGGTATTTATCTTTTAAAACGGTTTTAGCGCCATTAAACAGAATATTTAATCGGTCATGGAAGTCGTTAACAGTTTTCCCGCGATTCATCCTAATATTTTCAATTTCATGATGATAATCAGGATACGTTTTATCTGATCCGAATCTGGCTTTTAAATGTTTTATCAATTCGTCCAAATTATTGAACGTCTTGCCCCAAGTGCTATCTCTAGCTGTCTTTTGCAATTTACCTAACACTGCTTTTAAAAACGACGATTCTAATGCGGGAGGAACAAAGACTGCGCCATTTCTGATATCTTGTAAAAAGTTTTTCAAAGGTATGTTTTTACCATCGTAAAACGGAATGTTTAAAGTGCTGTGCTGAAGTGTGAAGCACTCCGCCATTGAAGTCATCATAGCGTTTGAAACATTTAGATCAGTATTATTTCCAGAAACATTCGCGTTCGTGCCCGAAGCACTAGTTCGTCCTGTTTCCGGCATTTTTAGTACGAAGTTTACAAACGCAAGATCACACACAAATAAACAGTATTAATTTCGAAATATAGTCCGGAACGCCACCAAAATGTCCGACAATTGAACGTCACACTTGAGCTTTTTAAGAATTTTATATAAAACAAAATAGGGTAATTTCACCGCTTCGTGAGATGAACAATCACTCAATGCACAATCTTGTGATCCCACCGCTGCCACCAGTTCTGTAACGCAGTTACGCGGTAAACGTGGAGTCCGAGTAATTAGTATCTAAATCAGTCTAATCGGAAGGATGTTATGCGCGTTACAGTACAAATTATTATTTAATAATTTAAAGAATTTTGTTTGATATCGGGAATTCAAGATCTAGTCCTATACAGGCCCCGCACTGAGTTATTGTGAGGATTTAGTTAGGTTATCATTAAATAACTTCAATTAAATATATATTTAAGCGATAGAAAAAGATTTAACACACACACAGATGAGATCTAACTGAAGGTTGATCTCATCGCGATTAAATAAGGTACTACGAAACATAATAGACGAACGTAAGCACAGTGATTACACAAATAAAATATTTAAAAAAAAACGTTTAAATGATTATAGTTACTCATGAAGTTATACAATAATTTTTAACGTGGAAATATTGAGTCCATTCACTATGAATTATGAATCTCCGGCTCGAAACGTGAAGGTTTAGTTACAGAAAAGAAATTATTTTCCACGGACACTCGTCACGCACCTCGCGACTGTACGACAAAGAGTGATTTCAGCTTCGCGCCCCCGAGAGCGTCCAGCCGCGAGACCCGCTCAGAAAAGCTGACGCTGCAGTCCCAATCATGCCCCAGCAACCGTCGCATGATTTTATTAGATGTTCTCACTTTCATTCTTCCATACCTTTTACTTATGCGCTACCAGCGTGGAACAGGGTATTCTCATCCTCACGCTTCTCACACTCAGATCACTCCTTTACATCGATGCGACAATTCAACGGTCAGAAATGCGCTTGATTAGGTTAACCCAGAATGCTAAATGCATTGTTAAGACACACCCCCGCCGCTTACATTTAATCAGTGTCGCGAGGTATGAGAACCACTGCTCATTTTGAACGAACTACTGAGAACCACGCTGATGCCTCAGCACAGTCTCACGTTCAGGGTACAGCGCAGCGATCAAACGTCGCGGCGACGACGACGTTCCTAGTACCGAGTATCCGTTTTCATAGATAAAATACAGTAAGCAGAAGTGCGCTCGATTAGGGATTTCCCAGAACGCTAAGCGTTGTCGAAACACTCTACCCACTAACAAAGGAAAAACACAACTAATCACGCTGTGACGTCAAACCAACAAACGCCAAGATCGAGGCCAGCACAAAGCCAAGCTCAGCTTGGCGTTGATTGGTTTGACGTCACGGCGTCATCACGCGCATGCTCAGACGCCATGTTGCGCACACCGATCAGAGCTCCACCTCGACCGAGTTTCGTTTGCGATACATTCTCATAGACAGGTGTTAGGACTGTGTCAGAATGTGTGACTTTTTGTCCTAGTTCTTCTGCCGGCCGGCAGATTTCGTCGATGTCGTAAAGGCATTTACAGCCATTTACAGCATGGCCTGTTGTTTCTGGCAAGCCCACTAATCCACTAAAATCTCTACTACTACAGTCTCATTAATGCATATGTATATGCCTTTTAAGTCACGACGCCTCTCGCGACGGCCAGGGGCACTATATAGAAATCGGCACACAAAATCGTTGGGGTTAAAGGTATAGAGTCGGTACACCTGTCTATTACACCGTGGTCTACACCATCCCGCTTAATTTATTTGTGTCTTCCATTATAAATCCGTTGATCTATTTACTTTGGACAAGACTTTATTCATCTGAGTATTCTGGTTTCCTAACGCTTGCCATCTCTACGAAATACATAACATTCGTTTCCATTCTTTTCATTACTACTCGAGTTTCCCGCTTTATTTATTTGTGTTTTCCATTATAATAATCAATGGATTTATATATAAATCCGTTGATTTATTTACTTTGGACATTACAAGTTTATCGTTTATAGCGGCAAAATTATTATGATTTTTTAGGTTCATTGCAATAAAAGTCATTTGACATTTATCCTTTGCATCATTTTCGCTACAGCATCGCGAACAGAACCGATCGCGCAGATTTATATAATTATGACAATCATAGGCAGATGCCGCTACAGTGGTGTTTTAACATGAATTAGAAGTAGAAAAGGATTTTTGATAAAGTGAAGAATTTGAATGAGAGTTTATTGTAAAGATATTTCATTATTAAAAGTGCTAGTAAAGCATACAGTAGAGAGTTAAAGTAGGAGGTAAGAAAGTTAAGCTCATAGAAATATACGTGCTGATATAAGGAGAAGCTCGGTAGTAGCATCTCTTGAGTTCAATGGAGCTTATGGAGGTTATGGATGAGACGCGTGATCATTCATACGCTAATTGTACTAATACAGTAAGAAATTAAGGGATAGACGGAGACTCTCTTAAAAGGAAAAAGAAAAAGGAGACCAATGGAATTTATGATGGGGCGGTGTTTCCCAAAAAATTCCTAAAACAGGTATATCGATTGAAGGGCCAGCTAAGGGCCCAAATAAAAGTAATACTTTAGTACGACTGTATTCAGAGTGTTTTACCAAGGGCCGGTGGTTCTTCTAACCCCCGGTACGGGCGGTTGCGTTCCCGGTGTACTTGAATCGCAAGGGGACTGGCATGCGTTTTTAAGCAAGGCCGTTCCCGGCCACCTGACCGTCCCAGGTGGTCCCGGGTGAGTGCATGCACCCCTAGATGAGCTGAGAATAGCCAAGGACTTAGTCTGGTTGCGAATGTATCATATTCCTCGCAACCTGGCATCCTGCTCAAAGAGAAAAATTTCTACAGTGGACGCCGTGGAGTCAAGCGTGGTCCTTCCCTGCTTTTTCCGGCTCGGCCCTGGCGGGGTTCGCTAGTTAGTCAATGCTAATACCACCTTGCTAAGCTTAAATTGCTGCTATAGAGGAAACTCTGAGGCGCAGCGCGTCTGTTGGACCCTCAAAAGTTGACACTATCTGTATCCAGAGTGTCATAAAGGCCCAGCCACCGTAGAAGTAGTTTTAAAAATGGAATACAAAAAGAAAAAAAAATCCAGAACATGCTGGAAATAGCCAGATACATCTCTAAACTAAATTGTGGTGCCTCTGACTTGCAATTAAGAGGGCACAGTAAGGCAGAAATCTCTTTTGCAAATAAGGAGGGAGCTAATACCTTCATTATTAAAAATAACATGGGGCACTCAATCCTGGAAGCCTATGTACCCAGGTATAGAGTGAAAAGAAAAGGCATCATTTCAAATTTTACCACAGAATACGATATAGAGGAGTTGGTGAACTGCTCTAAGACCCCGTGCACAATTCTGGGACCAATAAGACTAAACAAAAGATCAGTATGTAGGGAAAGTCAATCCGTCAGCTGGATTCCAAGCGAGACAGTTCTTGTAACGTTTGAAGGGGAAGTTTTGCCCGATAGTATACAAGCGTATGGTCTGTTTAGTATGAGGGTGGACCATACATTGATCGTGATAGAACATGTACCAACTGCTTCTCGTATGGACATATCAAAGCGGGGTGCAAAAATACTCCTATCCAGTAAACAAACTGACTGCAGTCTGCCAGCAGATTGATGTCAGATTCGGGTCCTACTATGTCCGCATTTAACTATGGTTTTGTGGTCAGAGCCTGACATCAGGATCGCAGATTGATATCAAATTTCGAGCAGATCTTGCTGCCGTGGTCTGACTGCAGATTGAGAGCAGAAATCGAACAAATCCTGCGCAGCGCGTTCTGACGGCAGATTGGTGTCAGATACGGAGCAGATTCTGACCGTCAGATTTGGTGCCTACTATGTCCGCATTAAACTATGGTTCTGCGGTCAGAGCCTGACATCAGAATCTGACCGCAGATTGATTTCAGATTTCGATCAGATCTTGCTGACAAAAACCGACCGCAGATTGGCGGCAGAAATTGAGCAGGTCCTGATGTCAGTATCTGACAGCAGATTGATATCAGATTTCGAGCAGATTTTGTTGACAAAAACCAACTGCAGATTGGCGACAGGAACTGAGCAGATTCTGCAGTTCAAACAATTTTTCTACTTTTTCATAAAATATTTATATTTTCATTAAGAATTTATAATATTGTTACGTTTTGTTGTAGTCATAGTAGAAACCGAATGTATTGGAAATATAAATGAACATGAACAAGGTTAACAGCAAATATAATTAATACAACAGTAACGATTGACAAGGAGGAATTGTTCGGTAGTACGTCTGCTCGCAATGGCGTCTGTATCTGAAGTGACAGCTTGACAGGCGATCGATCAGATCGCCTTCTTCTCGCTGTCACTTGTCTTCGTCGCGAGCACCAGCGGGCCATGGATCCAATCCATAGGATGCTCGCAACAATATAATACAGATTTACAATATTATTTACATTATAATACACATTTACAATATAACTTCATCCGTGGGCTGTGTATTAATTCCAGCGGAACGTTGAGTCCTGAGCTGTCTGGATGCATGGACCACGTCTTTTATTCCGTAAGCTCCTCTTTGCGGTTCAGAGACCTTCTTGAATCCACTCTTGGTATTCCGATCGGATGGGCTTTCTGAAGTTTTTGCAGCATCTGAAAAAGAAATGACCGCACGGTACAAACGGTGCCACAGGAAGAAGAGTTTTGCGAGCTCATATTATTCATGATTTTGAACATAACCCTACTATGTTATCTAGCCGATAATCTATACGCTCGATTTCTGCGATGTGGATAATTTGAAATTATGTTTATTCATAATTACGTACGTCTTCTTCCTGTTTAAAAGATGATAGGATTCCCAAGAATTCCTCGTAAACTTCTGAATCACCGTCTTCACTGAATTTCTCGTTCTGTATTTCTGTAGTCTGGAACTGTCTGGAACTTTCCGTTGCGACAGTTGAACTCGGAGCTTGGAGCACTCGGAGTTGTTCGGAATAACTCGGAGTGATTAATACACGCTATTGAAATGTCAGCAGACATCATTCTCCTCAGTTTCTGCTGCCTAAATGCTCGCAGGCTATGTCAGCAGAATCTACTCGATTTCTACTGCCCATCTGCCGTCAGATCGCAGTGCGCAAGATCTGCTCGATTTCTGCCATTAAATTGCATCAGCAGACTCTCCTTACTTTCTGCCGCGAAACTGTTCGCAGGGTATGTAAGCAGAATCTGCACGATTTCTGCTGCCTATCTACCGTCAGATCGTGCTGCGCAGGGTCTGCTTGATTCCTGCCATTAAATTGCATCTGCAGACTCTCCTTACTTTCTGCCGTCAAACTGCTCGCAGACTGTGTAAGTAGAATCTCCTCGATTTCTGCTGCCTATCTGCCGTCAGATCGTGCTGCGCAGGGTCTGCTCGATTCCTGCCATTAAAATTGCATCTGCAGACTCTCCTTACTTTCTGCCGTCAAACTGCGCGCAGACTGTGTAAGCAGAATCTGCTCGATTTTTGCTGCCTATCTGCCGTCAGATCATGCTGCGCAGGGACTGCTTGAGTAGTGTGTATAAGGGGATTCTAACCCAGGTCCTCTGAGGGGAGTGCGGCGCGGAGAACTTTAGGCGCGGGGGGAGCGGGGAGAGGAAGACTCTTTGCGCACGCACGAGCCGCGGAGTGGGGGAAGCCGCGATGATGGAGGGGATCAGTCCAGGCCTTGCCGCCGCGGAGACCTCTCCACATCGACCCGCCATCGGAGATCCACCCCAGAAATTTCCCCCCCCAATTGTTTCCCCAAATAGAGAGGAGAGAAGAATAAATAAACATCGACTCACCATCAGAGATCCACCCCAGAATTTTTTTCGATCGACCCACCCCAGAGATTTTTAATAATATTGTAAATATCTTAAAATTAAGTGACGAGGAGAGGAGAGGAGAATAAATAAAGTAGTACACTGAAATAAGTTTATGATATATATTGTTACATTATAATATCGTGATAAAGAGAAAATATTAATTAGAACCTAATCGGGCGGTGATCATGGTGTTGGTGGTGGAGTCAGCGACCCCTCGGGTGATGACGGTGGGGGTGTCACTAACATGTCGATCCACCGGTCGGGACGCAGCGGTGGTAGCATCAAAAGGCCCCTGCGTGGATCGAATGGTGGTGATGGTGGGGGTGTCAACAGACCCCCAAACCACTCGAGGGGTGATAGTTCACTGGACATCATCGACGATGATGATAACCATGATGATGACGTTGACGACGACGGCGGTGATGGTGATGATGTCGATGACGACGACGACGGTGGCGGTGATGGCGTTGCAGGTGGCCACCATAGTGGTGTCGCCGACGACGACGGTGGCGGTGATGGCGTTGCAGGTGGCCACCATGGTGGTGTCGCCGCCGACGACGACGACGATGGTGATGGCTGCGGAGGTGTTATCCGCTGAGGTGCGATACAAACAATTGGTGGCCTACTTGCATCAATCCATTGCGGTAATGGTGTCCGCGGCTGTCGCAGGGCCCCCAATTGCATGTACGGCACCCATGAGTGGCGCCGTCGCGCAGCCACCACGGGGCCGATGACTGACCCCGATCGTCGGATTCGCAGATCCAGCGGCTCGTCCTGGGACAAACACATGAATAAACATAATAAACATCATATCCAATGCACTGTATTATATACCTGCGGAGGCGGACGCGATTGCGACAGCGGTGGTGATGGATAATCGGGCTCGCCTCAATCGGGGGACCGTGGCGGTGATGATGATTGTGACGAACCCTAGAATATAGGAACGCGAAATATAACATTGACACGACTGTCTGATTTGATCTCACTCGATTTAAAAGTTTAAACGCGATAAATGTTAAAAAATTATATGTACATACCTCTGGATCATTCTCGGGTGCGATGCATTGTAATCCCACTTTTTTTCACACACAGTAAAAATTTACGCACAGAAGAAAGTGTTTAAAAAACTGTCAAAGTTAATACTAACTGATAGCAGTTAAGCTTTGAAGACGACTGGTCTCGCGGCATCTAAACTTACATCTTGAAATCGAGAAGTGCATAGCTTTGCAAACGTAAGATACTGTTGTTTTCCACATTCTGCTTCGTTGACCATCTCCTTCCACCTCCTTGCACTTATCTTCTTCGCTGATTAGCCTCTCCTTATTCACACGCATCTTCTTTCCCTTCTTCTTTGGACACATCATTCGGCTAGACCATACCACTCCGAACATGAATCGAACGGCTTTGAATCGTACCACTCTGAACGTGAATCGAACGGGTATTGAACGGCTTTGATCGAGTATCGAACGGCTATTGAATGGCCTTGATCGGGTATCGAACGAGTATTGAACGGCTTTGAACGTGAATCGTACCACACTGAACATGAATTGTACCACTCTGAACGTGAATCGTACCCACTCTGAATTTGAATATAACCGCTTCTGCATAATAATTATAACTATCATCTTGATCTAGCGTACATCATATGTAGGAGGTTAGGTTGTGGAGGGTGAAGAAAAAACATTTTCATATACATTAAAAATTTATTATATTTTATTTATGCATTTCTTTCTGATGTTTAGACCACCAGTTGAATATTTTAAATACATTTTGCAACGCACAGTGCTTTTCGTGTCTGCCACATCGTAGAGTATTAACTACATTTAGCTTATTTAGAGATTTGATATCCTCATAATAAATGCCCAGTGTCTCAATGACCACGTCCGCTCTGGTATTTTCGTCGAAGAAATCCGCAAGCCAGTCGGGTTTCTGCAACCCTTTAACGTATACAATATGGGATGCGTCATCTTCTTCCTCGACCGCATCAGCTACAGCTTTCGTAATTAGCTGTTTAGCCATACTGTATGGAACGTCTCCATCGTCCCACCGTAGTCCACGATGTTTTGTCGTCAACCATCGGAACCTTGATTTGTCAGTGTCACGTCCCGCGACGTGGAGTCTACTATTATCTAACCCTTTAAATCGAATATATTTACTATTTCGTACTTTGGTATATTGTAATCACCTAGTATACAAGTGTTGCCGATAAGGCATTGTAATCCGTAATTTACAAGAAGAAATCAAGTCAAGAATCAACGGACGGCAACAGCGAGCAGGAGGATCAGCACGAAGGAGGTAGCCGCACACCTACTAGCTGCACACCAGCTAGCCAATCGAGCGCACACAGAGGGGACCAGTGGACGCCAGCTGATGGGTCAGAGGCCCCTTCCGCCAGCGGAGTCGACACCTTCACGAAGCTGCGCTCCTGATCATAGCCACAAATTTGCCCTCCCTATTATATCCCGTAAATCGAGCTCCAATACGGAACCGATGTATTTTAACTTCAATCCCTAGTATGTGGGCTGTACGAAACCAATCGTACAGAGCACATCGAAAACCCAGTAGCGTAAACTTCTAAAAAATGAATTAAAATAAGAATTTGACTATCGACGCTGCTGAGGGTTTCGTATAACTGCAGAAATACGTCTTAAGTCACGTAGAAGACACCGAAATAGATGCGCAATAGCTCAAATTCTGCAGTAAACAAAACTCTCGGATAGCCCGCTGGAAAGAATTCTTCAGGTGGATCCCACGGCAGATGATTGGGAGATTTCATCTCCCACTGTCTTAATTGTCATGTGACAAACCTGGAGAAGGAGTGATCAGTAGTCCTATAAAAAGGGACTGACCACCCGCGGAGCTGATTACCATGTTCAAATATAAAAATAATTACAACTATCATTGTTAATACAATAAATGTGAATAACAAGTTATAAAGTGTCAAATCCCAAAGTGTGAACATTGTAAGTGAAGTTTTCACTATTAATAAAAGTGTTAAAATCAAATTCGTGTTTTACAAGTGTTTTATTTAATTTCTTTCTTAACTTTTGGGCATTTCGAGGTTTTATTTATCGTAAAAATGTCAATAAAGAAAACAGATTTTCCTCTGTTGAAAGCGTCATCGGCGAGCAGCTAGCTGCCCACTATGTCGTTAGATGCTACGGGTCAATCTGTTTACGTGGTCAAATTTAATACAAATAAATCCTTTCAAATTATAAAATTTGAATAATAAATGAACTATGTTTGAGCTGACGTTCAGAATCATTGGCGCGCAGATAGCTGCCCACCGTGTCCTCTGAGGTTAAGCGCAAACCGGGTTCCATTCGAGTAAAGACTAAAAGATTTAAATAATCTTCAGATACCTAAAAGTAATCGAGCCGGTCGAAAAGTCCAACTTCGACGATTAAACTTTAATTATAAGTGCGCCCCGGCGGCCCCACAAACTCTACTTGGGACATATATGTCACGACCAATTTCCAGTGCAATAGAAACCAAAAACATTATAATCAACGCCGGAGTTTGGGTACCGGGAAACACAAATCCAGCGCCAGTAATTGACGGGATATCAGAAATTCCCATCCCCTGGCGTCTGATACTGATCGAGCAATAAAAGGTAAGCAGTATAATATTCAGCATTATTTCTTTTAAACTGTATACTCAACTATCCCAGAGCGTAAGTCCCTGGACTAGCTCGAAAGCGGATAATAATATAAACTCCTTTAAAAAATCGCGCCCCAAATAAGAAGTAAGGGACGTAACAGTCAGATTTCGTAAGGAGAAATTGTGGCATGTACATGTAACAATATACTTTTCTCTATTGTTTTTCCTTTATATCCATTGTATTCTTTGGTTTAACCCCTTATCACCTTCCTCGTTCCCCGCGAGTATAGTCAAGGCGTGCTTTAGCACCTTGATAGAGCAAGAACCCGGTGAGTCACCCTAACCGCTCGGGGTGGTTCACAAAAGTCCCTTCAGGACGTAACAAACTGGTGTCAGAAGTGGGATGTTATTCCCTTATTTTTATACTTATTATATATGTAAAAGAGAGCGTGCCGTCGCTATCTTCCGCGACCAGCCGTAATTTTATCTGCTCGTAACTTGACTATACTTCCTGCTATCTAAAGTCTTGCACAGCATTGCTTAACAATGCCGGGTGGTATCCTGAGATCACCACCTCTATCCAATACCTCCGGTACTAGCAATCCCTCCAATTCCCAAATACCTGAGTCAGCCCCTCCTCCCGTACCGACTTTGTCGAACAATCGTCTATCGGTCGGTTCACGGACGAACGACCTAGAAATGTCTGCATTAGACGTATGGTAGGTTCCCGAGAAGATGAGGAGAGAGTATATCGGGCGCTTGACAACATTCCCCGTTTTGATCCTGATTTTGTAACCTTGGACTAGAGATCCCGGCGTAGAACGAGTATTGAAGGTACACGTGTACACGCATACACGTGTCGTAAAAATATCCGTGTTCAAATCCGTGTACTTCTTAATACACGGATACACGGGTATTGAAATACACGTGTACACGTGTATCGAAATTCACGGATCGTAGTATCCGTGTATCCGTGTACCGAAATTCACGGATACACGTGTATTGAAATATACGATTTCACGTGTATTAAGATATCCATATTTAACTTTTTAACTAAATATCCGAATGTTTAGATTTTACGCAAATAGTTTGTAATAGGTAGGTACAAACATAATTTAGGGTAATTCCGGGAGACGCATTCGGGCTGGAGACTTGGTCGAAACAGTTGATTTCTAGAGAATTAATTGTTCTGAACCTTAACACATTTTTACATATACACAGATGTAGAGTGTGAATATAGCAACTCAACCAACTCTCCAGCTCGACTGCGTCTCCCGGAATTACCCTATTAGGTTGCAGATGAAAATAAAAAACATGATATTGTTTAATACAGTTTAATCTATTAATTGTTTGTTTTGATGTAAGAATACTAACGTGTTAACATTCTCTGGGAGTAAACGGTTTCCTTTTTTGGTGACAATGCTTCCAGCACACCAAAAACATCTTTCCGACATTGCCGAGGTTGCTGGAATAGTTAAATATATTTTGGCAACATAGGAAATCACCGGGTATTTATTTGCCCTAGCCTTCCACCAGTCAAATGGATCCAAGTCGAAGCGTAATTGTGGCTCGGCCATATACGTTTCAAATTGAATGTTAATATCGTTGTTGTCGGAAACTTCGTCATATAAAAACTGAAGAGCACTTTTCCCGCGTGACTTTTTTTTGTTAACATTGGGGACAGGTGCCTCTTCAAGTAAACGTTGTACTTCTGTACGAATCAGTTGTCTCACATGGATTGATTCATGCTCCAGATTTTTATATCGCGGATTGTTGCGGCCGCGTAAAGCGCGCCGCGTTTCGCGTTCAAATGTGTCAACCGCTGAAGAGTCAGCTGAAGGCGTTGACACATCACTGTTTACTTTAACGTCTTTTCGAGGCGCTCGCCCGGCGACTGTTAGTTCGAAACCATCTCCGTCGTGACACGCACGCACGCACCTTTTGACTTTCTTTGCGCCCATTGCGCCGTTTGCAACATTGTTTGTCCTGCGACCCATAGTCGCGAAACGCCCACGCGTTCCTTGTACTATAGTCTGTTGTATAAGTGTATTTGTGTGTGTGTGACGTCCAGTGGCCCATTTGACCACTGGAAAATAAAGTGCCAGTCCCAAAAAGGGGTCGAGTTTGTCATTCGCCTTCCCAACGAGTCGTCCCAGCGCCGGCAAGTTTTAAAGTTCGCTCCTGGCGAATACACGGATCAAAGAAGCAGGATACATGACTTTGTGAAAGAGTATCACCTTCGTTCCAGTCAAGTTTAAAACGTTTCGTTATATTCGAAATCAAAGTCTCCTTTAATTGAGACAAAACCGTGTCATCATCACCCCTTAAAATAATATGTTTCTCGATCACTTTTTTTGTTAGTGGTCTCACCATTGAGATAGGAGAATGGCTGTCTCCACAAAAAAGTGTTGTTATCAGTTGCAGCGGTTTTAAAATATTCAACAGAGATTCTATAGTTCTCCATTGTCTCTCAGTAATTTCTGGAGATTCTGCTACGGTGGCAAAAGTAATGGCTCTGTCTGCGATGACGTTTGATACTGGGAGCCTGTTTTTATGTAGTCTATTCAACATGAAATACGTTGAGTTCCACCGGGTAGAACAACTTTGTAATAATGTCATTTTTGGGACAGACAGTTGCTCTTGCATTCGCTTCAGTGCCTGGGTTGCAACACTAGAATGCTTAAAATGTCGAACTACTTTACTACAATACTGGATAATTTCATGTACATTTTCTTCTTTTAATGCTTTATTTACAGCTAATTGCAGGGTATGTGCTGCACACCCCATGCTAGAGATATTCGTATGGTGTGATGCTCCTGATAGAAATGAAATAGCATTCAGCATATTTTGGGCATTGTCTGTAACAATGGCCACTACTTTGTCACGAATTTCCCAGTCTGCGAGAGTTTTTGCTAATTCGTCGGCGAGGTTTTGACCGGTATGGCGTTCTTTCATCTCGTATGTACTTAATACAAAACTATCCGTGGTCCAATTAGCATTAATAATATGTGCAGTTATTGTTATGTACGATTCTTGCGCTACCGATAGCCAACAATCAGACGTACACCCTACGCTTTCAGCAGCTTTTAACTTTTCTTTTATTTTTTCCACGACCGTACCTTTGAGACCCATTAGTCTTTTCTTCATAGCTTCTTCCTTACATGCTTTATAATTGGGCTGCACTACGGTCATAAACTGCTGGAAACCGTCGGACGAACAAAATGAAATTGGTAATTGGTTTCTCGCAATTAATTTTGCTGCAGCCTGGTTAATTTTTCCGTTTTTGCGGAATCGCATAAACGTTTGTTCGCAGTCGGCCGTTTTAAATTACAAATCCTTCGGCGTTTTTTTGGCGGCTGTGAATTTTCGGGAACTGTATTCTGTTCCACATTGTCAATATCTTGTTCCATATTTGTCATCGTTTCACGTTCTATAGGAATTAATATTTATTATTACTATTCATTTTATCTTTTATAAAGTATAAAGTACGGTTTGTTCATATACACGTTATTATTGTTCTGTTTTTCTATTGAAAAAGCGAAAGAATGTTTGATATGAAAGGTGCTTGATTTGATGGGAGAACTTAATAGACTATTCAGATTTGCGTTTAAGATATTATTTACAGCGAATTCAATATCAAAGTAATTTTTATAAATAGAACTATATATTTTTATTACCACCACTTTATCATGCATTTCAAAACGCGTTCAACGATGTGTACAGAGCGTATCTTTTAACAATAATATACCGGATATCTTTATGAATGTTGGTGGCCAATTTCTAATCCGGTTAGTGTCTTTTACTCATGACGTGTGATCTACGAAACGAGAAACAATGGAATTGAGCCACATCGATTTGCTATTATTTATCGGCGTGATATTATCCACTGTTCAGGGGAGACACTCTGGTAAAAATCAACTAGGTTAAACCAACCAGTGAATGACCGAATTCTTGAATTTATGGACCTTTGAGATTACTACTTGAATATATTTATGTATAAGAACAAAACAACTGTTGAAATTGCATTTAAATTTATTTTTCTTGAAATTTCTATAAAAATAATTACGTATTCTTATCGTAATTTAAAAAAAAAGATTATAAATTGTGTAGAAGCCCAGTAAATGACAGCATACTTTTAATAAGAATTGTACTTACTAATGTTTGCTTAATACGCGTAACTAAAAATATGCGGATATAAATTATTATTATTATTATTATTATTATCAACGGGAAAAACCCTTTAGAATGTGTAATCTTAAGTGTAACTACACTCTATTTATAAACATATAATATTTTTAAATTTATAATTGACATTTCTTTGTGTACGAGCACGTACGAGCACGAACGCGGAAGCTTCTCGCGTTCGCGAATTAGTTATAGGATTAGTCTTAAGCTAGTGGTTAAAAAGTACGTTAAGAATAGTCGTTAAGTTTAAACTAAGGTCACTTGGTATTTACAGGACGAAGCACAGAAATATATCTACAAGAGTATTTAACAGCCACGCACTATTAATACACGTTTTGTTTAACTAAACTTGCGTATAAGACCGCGAGTTAACGCACGAAACAAGAAGTTCGGTAGTGAAAGATTTGGAAAGTTCCAGTTTGGCGCGAGCGCGCGAGAGAATCTAACTGTACTGATCTAGTCGACGTTTCCAGGAAGAGAGATCGATCGCTGTGATGGATCGAGCCGTTTCGCCGAATTCTGTGACGTCAGCACCCCACCCAACAGCTGTTCGTCCTAAGCAAGACGAAGACAGTACCGACGACACAAGCCGGTCGCGCGATAGAGTGAGAGAGCTGTCTAATTAGGTGAGGTGCGAGACAACAGATGGCCCGACCGATCTCATCACCGCGATCGTGTGTACCGCGATGTGGTCGCGTTAGCCGCTTTAAGGGGGTAGACACGGGTAATGCAGCGCGCTGTATACCGACACAATCTGGCCCGAAACATGGGTTTGGGAAATTATGTTGTTTGTCCTTATATGAGCAAATTTTGGGCTGGGCGAGGTCTCATTCGAAAGATGAAGGTTCAATGCAGCCCGCTCTGGCCATGGTTCAAAGAGATTATGTTGATATGTAATAATATGAGTGTCCAAAGCAGAGAAAAAATGGACAAAATACACTCGCAGATTCCAAGTATTTGTACGTCACTAAAAGAGTTTTGTGACTCAAACAATGTCCAGAGCGGGCTGCATTGAACCTTCCTCTTTCGAATGAGACCCCACCCAGCCCAAAATTTGCTCATATAAGGACGAACAACGTAATTTCGTGACTGCATTCCCAAATCAGAATTCCGCCATATTGGCGATAATACAGAGCAAGTCTCGTGACAAATTTAGTTCAGCTAGTGAACACGAGATGGCGCCTACTCGGGAGGACTGCCGACGTGGAATCATAGCAAAACTGAAACGTCAGCACGTAGCTGGATACATGTCGCTCACAGTAAAAGCGTGATGCAGTCAATATATGCATTGACGTACGATTGTAGGTTAGCTTATATGCAGTCAGAGTTGGGGAAAATGTAATTTAATTACAAATTACAATTAAAATGTAATTGTGTAATTGATTACATTATTTTCTGTAATCGTTAATATTTGAGTACTTGAGAAAATTGTGGTCAACTACCTAAATTAATGATTACAGAAAATAATGTACCTAATCAATTACACAATTACATTTTAATCGTAATTTGTAATTTGTAATTAGATTACATTATGCCAAACTTTGTATACAGTTTAGTACACACATTGACTAGGAACTGCTAGGAACTGTATACATTTACTAACGCTTTTGCCGTGACACATATGTACATATATCCTTTGAAATCGCTGTTGAATTTAGGTTATAATTGAGGCAGTGAGAGCAACAACGGACTAATCCATATTAAAAAAATTCCTATTTTATATGATTAGTAGAGCCTATTGGAATACGTTATCGCTACTAACTCAATTTCGAAAAAAATGTGGTTTAGTCCGTTGTTGAACTCACTGCCTCAATGATATGACAAAATACCAGAGATGAACATTATAACCCGAGCCAATTTTTATTTGAAACGTGGGGAATTCAATTGTCGGCCATGAATAATTTTCTCGTATTTATTCGTATATTCTCGACTAAATATAAGTACTTTAAAGAATCAATGTTATCAGCGCGTAGGTTCGGTCAATTGACTAAAAGTTATTTGCAAATTTTATGATATACTTTCCGACGTTTCGGTCAATATTGACACCATTAACAAGGAAATAGTTTTATCAAATGAAAACTGCATTTACTTTTAAAAATTCCGTAACGTATTTGACGTCCGGAACACAGGTCGGGCGGACTCTCCAACCGACCTGTGTTCCGGACGTCAAATACGTTACGGAATTTTTAAAAGTAAACTAGGTTGACAAGATGTGCAAAATGGTTTTTTCATTATTGGCATTGTTAAAAATAAATTTGTAAATGAAATACTACAAATTGCACTACAACGGTTTTATACTACGAGTAAAAATTAAGAGTAAGGACATCAATGAACTGAAATAAATGTATTATAATAAAGGGCGCAATTTGACAAGTTCGTCTAGGGCGTAAAAAAAACTTGAGCCGGGCCTGCGTCAAGATTTTGCGAAGCGATCCTCATGCTCATCGTAACTCGTAAGCGCTTGCGGGCATCGCGCACGCCCGCCAGCACGCAAAGCAATCCATCTCGCTTCCCCCTTCGGCCAGAAAGAAGCGAGAAACTCACACTTGGAATTAGGGCTCCGTTCATGATACGGGGTCACCGCCGGTCCCGACCAGCGAGCGGCTAGCGAGATTTTACTAGAAACAGAATTTGTTTATTTTTCATCGTATCAATATGAAAGTGACACAAATGGATTCCTGGCATTCTTCCGATTAAATTGACAGAAAATAATTTAAATCGGACTATTTTTAACGAAACGGGCTTTCAATCGTGCAAACAATGTTTCACGTAATTTCCTTAATTACGGTCCGAATAATGTAATTTTTGGGCCAATTTGGTCGAGAAAACATGAGGAATTGATGGACGTCACTTTCGCAAAGATCTGATTATAAATGCAGAACTGCAGATTTGTCACTGCTTAGCGCGCAACATTGTATAGCCCCGCTAGTTTCGAGCGTCGAAACCCACGAAATTCAACGAGTCGCATGATTGCCACCGTGAAGGACAAGAGAAGACTTTCCATGGCGAAGGAAAGTCACCCTTCTATAGAACTCAAATCGAGAAAGACTTTGCTGACAAGCTTTATATTCACGTCAAATAAATATTTTAATTGTAAAATTTAGACAACGAACTATTGTTGTTTCATGTATTTCCCTATTAGAAATGTTGCTCTAAGTCTCGATTCAAGTCATCATTGCTTTTTCTCGTACATAGGACATATATATATTCGCGAGTAGGGGTCACGAATGACGCGACTTTGGTTTTCCAAATAAATTCACATTTATTAGGGCCCCCGCCCGAACCGCTTGACAAGGAGACTGAATGACGTAGACCCTCGGTTGACGGCGACTTGAGTCATCCAGTATTGAATATGGAAATGTTCATATTTCTCATTACACCTTGATAAGAGTGTTACCACCGATGGATTGGTGAGTTTATGTCCAAGAAAATGAGTCGAGACGCGAAGCAATTCAGTCTATTTTTTCTTATGAATACATGATTAGGACACACACTACGTTCACTAAAAATGGACCGAATTGCTCTATGTTTGGCATCATTTTCATCGAGAAACCCTAAAAACTCCATTGGTAATACTTTCATCAACAGTTATCAACAACATGTGTATTTTATCTGGTCCGTCGGTTTTATTATTCTCGGCTGTCAACGGGTGGTCTACTCGGACCCGAAGGTCCTCGCTCGCAGCGAGGAAGCAAAACGGTGGGGTGGGTAGGTCTTTCCCGATAATTCGAGCCTAACCATTTGCGTACTTCACACTATCGTTTATTAGCATTTATACGGGGTGATTCGCTAGCTAGAATCGTCAAACGCGATGCTCGCCAACAATCATGTGTCTCGCTGAGTTTTGTGGGCTTCGACGCTCGAAACTAGCGGGGCTATACAATGTTGCACACTAAGCAGTGACGAATCTGAAGTTCTGCAAATTCTAATCAGATCTTTGCGAAAGTGACGTCAATCGATTCCTTATGTTTTCTCGATCATGTTGTCCCCAAGAATGATATAATTCGGACCATAATTAAGGAAATTAATAAATAATAAGTGTAGAGCGGCTACTACATTCTTTTGCTCCACATTTGTGAACTTTTTATCATCCTTCCGAAGTACATAATATTATTACGCCGTAACAGTATCTTTAGCAAATCGGGTATAGCATATAGGTTATATTTTCTGTCACTTCGAGGATAGAAAATCCGCTCCTCCAAGTGACGGAAAATATTACCTATATACTATATTCAATTTCCTAAAGATACTGTTGTGGCGTAATAATAATGCTTCGAAAGGATGATAAAAAGTTCACAAATGTAGCGCAAAAGAATGAAAAAGCCACCTAACATTTATTGTCATATAGCATATACATAGGTTTTATTTTCTGTCATTTCGAGCAGGGAACCACAAAATAATCACGCGCCTCCAGCCTGCCCATTTTCAATAGCCCAATTCAACATCCAACACAATTTTATATATAATGTTTGTTCGTAACTGCTTTCTGCATAGGACGTAAAAAAATGTCTAACCCAACGAACTTCATTTTCTGGGGTACATCCCCACATATATTTTTCCTTTTCACTTATAATTCCTTATTGCCAACGTAGAATATTAAAGCATAAGCACATTTCAAGTAATTAAAATGTACAATGAATTTTCTACGTTTGCAGTACCAGCAGGCTTTCCGTTTAAATTTTTACAAGTACAACGCAACAGCTGAGAAATTTATTTCCACATTCAGAATAAAATATGGAAATAGTAAACAGCTCCCTCTCGCGTTCAAAAGACAGCCTGTATCTATGGGTATTACCATTTCTATGCAGGAAAAATCTGCTGTAATACCGACCTGCCAAATCGGCCAGGTCACGTGACGTGTCTACCCCCTTAAAGTGCGCGCGGTTTCGGGAGCGCATCCGCGCCGCCTTGGCCTGTGGCCGTTTGGGCCAATCCCAAACACTTTGCCTAATGGTTATTCACTGGTATGCTGTCAATTACTGGTTGGTTTACCCTAGCAGTTATTTTTAGATAAAATTTTGAAAATATGTATTTTAATATTATTTTGTACGCTGAACTGAATATGGTAAGGATTAAGACGGTAGTGGACTATTGGATACGTGAAATCGGTAGTTTCTTTGACGCTACATTACGTGGATACCAAATAATCGTTACAATCGTGCTTTTCACAATCTATTTTGGCCACGTTTGCGAATGGTTACCTAAAAAAATTGTCGAAATATATAAAATTGTCTAAGTTATTAATCGTTGAAGATAGCCCTGTACGGCGCGCCGCTGCAGGTAGTGTACATCGATTCAGGTGAGGCAATTATCTGAGAGTAAAATGCTTTGGCGTGACAGTGAAAAAACACAAATGGCAGATACAAAGGGAGCGTTGAAAAATAATCGGGCGGTGCTACTGTTAACGAAAAATACTGTAAGAGTTATCCGAAACATAAAATGGAAAAGAGATTCTTAATCTATATGAATGTGGCTATTTGTGGTAGTAGATGCATTAAGAAAAATAAAAAAATATTAAAAAGGCAGCCTTTTGCAGCAACCTTGCACACAATAGATTGTCAAAAGCACGTCTATAACGATTGTGTGGTATCAAAGTAATTTAACGCCAAAGAAACTAACGATTCTACGTATCTAATAGTCCACTACCTCCTTAAGGGGACCGTCCGGTCGAAACGCTCGAAAAATAGGTGATCTTTTTGATTTTTTCCCCCAAAAAGTATACAACTTGCAGTAAAAAAAACTTTATGGTCTTTCGTTATTCGTTCTTGAAGAATATAAAAACTTTTGTTCATTTTCCCATAATGGTTCTAATTTTACGTGGCGGTCAGTGCACTGCTGCAATAAAAGAGGCGTAAACGGTAGACAGTAGAACTCGACGTAGGATTGTCAGAAATAAAAAAACCAAAGATATTCTTATAGGTTATTTCAATCGCTATCGCATCAGTCTTTGATAAGGCAAATAAAGCAAAATGTCGATCTTTGGTATACGTTTGAACGCAAACCTGCGAAAAAGGGGGTAATGCGCCCAAAAATGTTAACAACGAAGAACTATGACCTCTAAAATTGATGGTCAAAGGCTGATGCGATAGTGAATTCAATGACAAAGAAAATGCAACCAATTTTTTTGGAATCAGTTAATAATTTCTTTTGTTATGCTGTCTACCGTTCGGAAACATCATGATTCGAGATAATCGCGTTTAAAGTTTTGCTTGTATATTCGTGTCTATTTTATAGTTATATGCGACTAAACTAAACGCGTCACAACTCAAAACAATTGAACTCTTCTCTACGCTTGTCACTTGGACTTTGACGACTCTTCGCGCTGGAGGTATATAATGTTAAAATGCCTATAACTTCGGGGATTTTACGAATTTCAAAAAATCCTTTCAAACACGTATTCTTAAAAGGTTGAGCATTCGAAAAATGAAAAAAAAATTGATTTTTAGACCGGACGGACTCCCCCTTAAGTCCCTTATGCCAGGGGAGACGAACCTTTTTATCTGCGGCCAATTTTTATTAGGGGAAAATTAGTAGAAAATATGATTGTACGAAAATAGTATGAAAATTAAAATAATAGCGTGAATACTAGGGTGGACCTTAGCTACCCTTGGTGAAAATTATATTGCAAGTTTTTTTTCACGCCGCCCCCTAAAATTGTTCCATTGGGTAAGAAAATAATTCCTGTAAGGCGTAAAAAATTAGGTTGATCGAATAAGAGAAAGACGCGCCTCATTCGCGTTAAAGTTGCAATAAATATGAAATTTTGTATGAAGAAAAAATCTGCGCATTTTACAAAAATTCATGTTTTTCAAAAACTGAGGACAATAGAGAAATTCTGTTTACGGATTGGTGTTTGACCTAAGTCTTAAACCTATTGAAGTGTAGCGGAGCGCAGTTTATTGCCTACCGAACATAAAGAAATTAACTTGCTGCAAATGGACATTAAACCGAAAAATCTTCCTCTAATCCTGCAAGTTACTTGCCAGATGTGTTCAATTGCTTTATAGCGCGTAGGAAAAAGTCGGCAGTCATAAACCTGCAATAAACCGCGGCCCGCTAACGAGCCGTTTAGGCCAACATGCAGATGGTAAGTTTGGGGACTCACGCCTGGGAAATACCGGAAATCCCGTTGGATTTTTCGATGCATATTTTTCCCACCTTTCCACCTACGATTTGTGGAGGAGCAGCTTTTTCGTGACCAATTATATTAAAGACTGTCACACAAAATTCCACCTTCAAACCTCCACTTGACCGTAGTGCAGCCCAATTACAAAGCATCTAAGGAAGAGGCAATGAAGAAAAGGCTAATGGGTTTTAAAGGTACGGTCGTGGAAAAAATAAAAGAGAAGTTAAAAGCTGCTGAAAGCGTAGGGTGTACATGTGATTGTTAGCTACCGGTAGCGCAAGAATCGTACATTACAATGACTGCACACATTATTAATTCTAATTGGGCCATGGGTAGTTTTGTATTAAGCACATATGAGATGGAAGAACGTCATACCGGTGAAAACCTCGCCGACAAACTAGAAAAATTTCTCACAGAGTCGGAAATTCGTGAGAAAGTAATGGCCATTGTTACAGACAATGCCCAAAATATGCTGAATGCTATTTCATTTCTGTCAGGAGCATCAGACCATACAAATATCTCCAGCATGGGGTGTGCAGCACATACCCTGAAATTACCTGTAAATAAAGCATTAAAAGAAGAAAATGTACAACAGATTATCCAGTATTGTAGTAAAATAGTTCGACATTTTAAGCATTCTAGTGTTGCAACCCAGGCACTGAAGCGAATGCAAGAGCAACTGTCTGTCCCAAAAACGACATTATTACAAAGTTGTTCTACCCGGTGGAACTCAACGTATTTCATGTTGAATAGACTACATAAAAACAGGCTCCCAGTATCAAACGTCATCGCAGACAGAGCCATTACTTTTGCCACCGTAGCAGAATCTCCAGAAATTACTGAGAGACAATGGAGAACTATAGAATCTCTGTTGAATATTTTAAAACCGCTGCAACTGATAACAACACTTTTTTGTGGAGACAGCCATTCTCCTATCTCAATGGTGAGACCACTAACAAAAAAAGTGATCGAGAAACATATTATTTTAAGGGGTGATGATGACACGGTTTTGTCTCAATTAAAGGAGACTTTGATTTCGAATATAACGAAACGTTTTAAACTTGACTGGAACGAAGGTGATACTCTTTCACAAAGTCATGTATCCTGCTTCTTTGATCCGCGATATAAAAATCTGGAGCATGAATCAATCCATGCGAGACAACTGATTCGTACAGAAGTACAACGTTTACTTGAAGAGGCACCTGTCCCCAATGTTAACAAAAAAAAGTCACGCGGGAAAAGTGCTCTTCAGTTTTTATATGACGAAGTTTCCGACAACAACGATATTAACATTCAATTTGAAACGTATATGGCCGAGCCACAATTACGCTTCGACTTGGATCCATCTGACTGGTGGAAGGCTAGGGCAAATAAATACCCGGTGATTTCCCATGTTGCCAAAAAATATTTGACCATTCCAGCAACCTCGGCAATGTCGGAAATATGTTTTTCGTGTGCTGAAAACATTGTAACAAAAAAAAAGAAACCGTTTACTCCCAGAGAATGTTAACACGTTAGTATTCTTACACCAAAACAAACAATTAATAGATTAAACTGTATTAAACAAAATCATGATGTTCTTTATTTTCATCTGCAACCTAGTAAATTATGTTTGTACCTACCTATCGCAAACATTTTGCGTAAAAATTAAACATTCGGATATTTAGTTAAAAAGTTAAATATGGATATCTTAATACACGTGAAACCGTATATTTCGATACACGTGTATCCGTGAATTTCGGTACACGGGTACACGGATACTACGATCCGTGAATTTCGATACACGTGTACACGTGTATTTCAATACCCGTGTACCCGTGTATTAAGAAGTACACGGATTAGAACACGGATGTACGAACTACACGTGTATACGTGTACAAGTCGTACACGTGAAATCTGAATCTCTACCTTGGAGGACTTCGCTGCCGCAATACAGCGTGCCATAAAGCGGGTACCGCCCGGTCAGGAGGAAAGATTTCTGACCGAGCTCATATACAAATTAAAAATCCCCATTAGACATTATGTCGAAGACAAAGGTTGTAAAAGTGTGGCCGATCTAACTCTCCCTTCTAAGGGTCCGATATTCCCCATGCCGCGGTTATGAGGAGCTCCGACTGGAACTGGAACGTATAAGCATGTTTCCCCGGAAGCGTTTAATAGACTCTATTCACCGCGTGGCCCGCCTGTACCGACAGGTAACCGTTAGGGCGAAGGAATTAATTGGAGAAAATGTTGAGAGAACCCTAATAGACGTGAAGAGATTGGCTCGAACTTCATTTATCGCGGCAATACCCCAAAGAATCTCAACTAAAGTAGCTTTATTAAATCCAGAATCTTTGGATGACGCGTTCGATTTAGCATTATACACGCGAAGACGAGAACAGGAGTTGTCCGGTTTGCCGCGCGATGACGCGAATGAGTACGCTCGGAGCGCGCGTTCCCCGTCCCCGTATGACCCCCAACGTAAATGGCCCGAATGGGAACAGTCCCGCGAAGATGATTCATACGAGGAGCCCAATTCCTCGTACTCCGCTTATAGTTACCCTAACTATCGAGATGATTATTATCGCGATTTGCACCTCCGCGAGCCGTATTATCGCGATCCGACGCCGCCGCACTGTACAACGACCCCGCTGACGAGACAAGGCGAGCGTTCACTGGATGACGAACGCTGTGATTTCGGATGAGGGCCATCAAATCATCAAACATTTCGACAAACTAAAACATGTTTTTATTAAAGATAAGCCACCTTGACGCTAATAGAGCGTATTCAATGTGGTTTAAGCTTGTTTTTTCGTATTTGCAGTAGCCATTTACTTAAAACTAAAGTATACCCTCGCTAAAGATATTTCTGAGAAGCCCTCCTACTGGTGTACCAACGACCACCATGAACGGACATGGCCTGCTTTTGTTCACGTTCCTCTGGACGAGTACCATTATCAAGGTCATCGACGGGGACTACTCGAAACCTCCTCGACGGCAAACGACACGAGGAACTGCTACTCAATATACTAGGAAAGCCACAACTTCCTCGCGCCAAGCGATCAGTACCATTGGGTTTCATCAGATCGCTGAGAAACGGACAATCAATTCGGACTTCGGAGTTCGTCAATGACACGCCTATGTGCGGAGTAACTCAGAGTCAGTCGTTTTGAGAGTTCGATTTAGGATGTAACAACGAACAAAACGTGCTGCGTAGAGCACCCCGCGAATCGCGCTCGGCCGATCAGGTTAGGCGAAGTGTACCTCCATCCGATATACCGAGAAACGGCCTCGCCGGGAGGGCATTTAAGCGCCAATACGGATAACCGCGAGATGCGGGATTCTTAGACGCGGAATATTCATTCATATCGGAGAGCTCGAGCTAAGAAGCCACGACGAGCCAGAGAGCCGTTTAGAAACCGCGACCTCGTCTCAGCGTCAAGTCCGCGAAATACGTACGGCCGATAATAAACCGCGCAAGGGTAACTCCGTCCGATATACCGAGAAACGGCCTAGCCGGGAGTGCCCTTACGCGTCACTCGTGATCGACGCAGGAACGCGTAGAAAAACGACGATTAGGGACAGTGAGCTACGACGGACCCCAGGTCACCAACTTCCGTGTGCTACCTGAAAGCACGGCGAGCGAACCATGCGCAATATTACAACCAGGAAATAGATAAGCTCTATAAAGATCAAAATCACCTCGCCGAATTATTAGGAAATCAAACTCATATTGTAAAATCGGAATTTCAAGATATACACCAAACACTAAAAGCCGTAACAGGCTCCGTGCGAATCATGGGCGTTAGAATTAAGGAAATAGCGTCGTGTAATCTTCAACTAGACGAGCGCGAAACAAAAATAGAATTAGAATTAGCCTTTTCTTCGTGGACGTTTCTAATGACAAGGCACGTGGACGAATATGTAACCGCGTTGATCGTAATTACAGACGCGCTCACGTATCCTACATCCGGCCGTTCTTTCTCCCAGCAAGCTAGCGCAGACTTGCGAACGAATTCGCGAAACTACTCCATATGAATTCCCGCTGACTCCGGAAGAATTGAGTTCCGAACAACTACAAGGGGTGACCAAATTAAACGTAGTTTATTCACAAGGCCGAATTATCTTGTCACTCGACATCCCTTTATTAGATCAAATTCCTTTCGACCTTTATTACATTCAATCTTGCCCTTCTTTCCAAACTATATTGTTCACGATAAAATTAGAAAGAGACGGACTATACAGAACAGTTTAATAAAACCCACTTCCTTGCACCAAGAGATTTTGTCTTTAATTTACAACTAAGTTAACGCGCACAATTTACACAAAATAATACACAAAAGAATGAAATTAGAATTAAGTTCGTGTTGAATACTGCACTGCTGAATTAATTGATCTTAAGAATCTTCACGATTATAACGGATCGTTATAAAAGGCGCGATCGCGACACGTGCGTTCTTGATAACGTCTCGATGGAGAAGAAGGAGGATTCTTCCCGGAATTCGGACGTGAATTCCGGGAAGTCACGTGATTATGTAATTCGTGACTCGCACGCCGCCAGGTGATTTGCTTAATAAGCTATAATTACGCATGGTCGCCAAGAGATGGCCTAATTAGTGTGTAACGGCGATGATTCGAGTCGGCTGCCGCGCGTAGCAGACGACACGATGAGTGACGCGTTTGACGTCGACGGTACACTCGTCCAATCTCCAACAATATCGACCAATGTCTCTACTCCGATAATCATCAAACCAAGAACAGCATATTTAGCAATCAGTCATATCAACTCTCAATACTTCATGCCCGACGAGAACTACATCAAAGGATGCAGAAACCACCCCCGGATGTACATGTGCGAACTCAGCGTACCACTGCAAGATTTGGAAAAGGCACCAAGCTGCGAAACGGATGCCTTATTGAAACCACAAAACATCAAGTGGCCTAGCTGCAACATTCAAGCCCTTCCTGGAAGCCGAACTTTCCTCAAGAAGATGATAACACCCAACACCTGGTTAATTTCCGTCAAGGACACCCTGGCACTGCAGGTTCGATGCAATAAGCACGCTGCCGGATACGAAGTGCTACAGGGGGCAGAAATATTACAACTAAAAAGAGATTGTGAGGCCAAAATCGGGACCGACCAGATTTGGGCAACCGGCGTGGACACCGAGGAATTAACAACTATCTACAAACCATCGATTGGTATCAACATTTCGGAAATTCTGCCAACCCTCACGGAACATCATGTCAAAATTTTAACCGACTATCAGGAAAAGGAACCCCAGGCAACCCTTCAAGATGCCCATGCGAAAGCAAACGCGATCGCACTGGATGACATTGAAAGACAAGCAAGAGAAATAGCCACCCACCACAGAGCCGAAAATTTATCAACATACGTCACGTACGGACTACCAGGACTAGGTGGCACCTTCGTAATCATCCTTATTGTCTGGATCGGATATCGTTTTTTGAGGACCCGCCAGAATCAGCATCAAGAACCCTTAAGAAAAGAGACAAAGGTTAATATAGAAATGGTACCTTCCCGTCCCCCTCCTCAAATAATTTCCAGACCCCGTCCTTTAGCAATTACATCTTTTCCTCCAGACCTACCCGTTATACAATCCGCGAGGACAAGAGATGGAGCCGTACTTCGATGTATTCGAGGAAGTACTTTGCTGATGGGAACGAAAAACACCCCACGCGTTATTCATCATATTTTTTTACGTTACTTTTTTCCTCTTCTTTTGATTTTATCATGTTTTACCGTATTTGTTTTTTATCTAGTAACTATATATAGTTCTCTTTCTTTTTCGCTTAATACGAATTGTTTATTGAAACACCTTGCGCCCCTTTAAATTTAATAGCGCAACATTAGTTTTAAGTCAAAAAGCGGAAAAATGCGCGGGACAGCTTCGCACGCACGAACGAAACAGCCTCGCGAGACCGTTTCGTATCTAACTGGGGAGGTGTTACATGGGCCCTTCAGGTCCATCCGTGTTCGTTGTCCAGCGTATTTTTCCGGCGGCGATTCAGCGGAATCGCCTCGCGCGTGCCGGTCACGTTGTCAAAGAACGTGAAGCGACACGCGGAGCGTCAACGTGACCGTCGCCGGCCCGGGCCCCAGAACCTTCGCGAGCGAAACAACTGCCGACGGGACAGTTTCCCCCATCGTGCGAAATCGTCCGACGAGCGGCCCGCGATGCGTAAAGTAAGGGAGTCAGTTTTTGGAATCCGTTGAGAACGGACTAGCGAACGTGCTACGCAGGGCAAACTTCGAATCGCGCTCGGCCAATCAGGTTAGGCGAAGTGTGCCTCCATCCGACGTACCGAGAAACGGCCTAGCCGGGAGGGCACTTACGCGCCGATACGGACCACCGCGATTCGGGGGAAACTCCGTAGTAGCGAAGTTAGGCGTTTTCAGGAATCCATCGTAATCAATCGAGGGAAACCGTCCCTATCAAAGAACCGCGTCTTCGACTTTACGTAATTACAAACACAAAACGTGCTCGGCCGCGATCATCCGCCGTGACGTAACTCCATCCGACGTACAGTGAACGGCATAGCCGGGAGAGCAACCACGCGCGTGTACGGGCTAACGCGAACGCGACAGATTGTAACGCGAGCGGTCGACGATAGACGCGAAGTTCGACAAACCCCGAGTGCCAGCTGAGAGGACGACCGCGACCTACACTCGTCCAGCGGCACGCGAGCGAGGCGATAAGAGATAGCGAATCACCTTGTAAGCAAAGATCTGCGAGCGACAGCGGAGACGAAGTGCCGTCTCAAGGTAGGACAGTTCAGTATTCTATGTAACAATATACTTTTTTCTATTGTTTTTCCATTATATCCATTGTATTCTTTGGTTTAACCCCTTATCACCTTCCTCGTTCCCCGCGAGTATAGTCAAGGCGTGCTTTAGCACCTTGATAGAGCAAGAACCCGGTGAGTTACCCTAACCGCTCGGGGTGGTTCACAAAAGTCCCTTCAGGACGTAACACGGTGAATAATGCCTCGTTGCAACTATGTCCATAATACGATTTACCGAATTGCGTATACATGTGATACAAGATGGCATGCTTATTCTTGTCAAAGTCCAAGTTCAGATCATCATATGGGTTAAATTCCGAGTTGAGAAAAAGTTTTACATTGGTCAATTTGCAGTTGTTGAACTTAGTAACATCTTCGCTCATCACATTCTTTCGACCAGTCTGGAGAGCAAGGATCACACATCGCGGCTTCTCCAGCTGTGCAGATGCCTTCACGGCCCATGAATGCTTGGTCGTGCTCTGTAAGAGAGGATACTTGTACAGATCCCACGATTGAAAACAAATGCTCAGGTTTTGTCCACTTTCCAATGTACGTAGCAACGATAGCTTATTAATATCGTTCAGCGCCGCATGCGGCATCCGCCATTGCAGTTTAAGTAATTCAATTTCTGGTTCCAACATCGATGATCCTATCAGAGCATTGTTGTCGTTGCGCGATCGTATTAAAATCAATTCGTGACGCGCATTAATAATCATGCGTTTGTATTAACATTATTTGCATTAATAATCATGATTTTTCACTATTAACCCATCGCGTCGTTTCAAGCCCCATCCGGCATTCTCCATATTTTTGTCTTCGTCAGATGTCAGCGATACATAGTTTTTAAGCGTGCTAGTTATTCCAACGTTTCTGTTGCGATCAATCTCCACGCCATTCAGCTCGTATCGAATCTCATCGAATAAGAACGCCACGCAATTATTTCCCAACATCACCGTGGATGTATCATTTGGCTTATTTATTTTCAATTTCCCCTCCACATAGAGGAAACTTTCACACAGTAATGTGTATAAATCCTGCTGTTGTATCGGTATTCTTATCTCATCGCTGTATCCAAACGTCGTGTTGACGTATGGGTTGTATGTGCGAGTCTCAAGCTTGACAAAGCGATCATCAAACGTCGGCTTCCCTCCGATGCTTAGAATATCAGCCATTTTTCCCAACTTAAATGCGCACAATGAATCCCAAAGATTTCAAAAATGCAATGTTCGCAGCAGTGAGCCTCTTCTTTTTAGTGTAATCAAAGCTGTTGTTGTTGTTGTTGTTGTTGCAAACAATTTCATTTGGAAGACACGTGTGCCTTGAGTCGTTCAACACAAGCATCTCTTTCGATCGCACCACATGTATTATCGTCGTCGCCGTCGTACGTGCAGCCTGATGGTAATCTCTTCACCTCGAAAATTGAGCAACCGTCCGTCTTGATCTACAACACGTATCGTCAGATCCGTAATGACCCGTGCGGTGATTGGAAGGTAAATGATCTGCGCAGGTGTTTCCGATATCTTATATCCTGGTGGAACTCTCGGTGAAAATTCATGTATCGTATGTACATGCTTTCCATTGTTGTACGCGCCAGCGGTCACGCTACATTCTACGCGAATAATGTTCACGTTCATGATATTAATTGGATCGTCCGATTCGTGCCATCGCCCTGGTTATAATACCCGATTCGTGGAGAATCCCAGCAGCGATCCAATGTTATTGGGCTTTGTAAAATCTACGGCGAACGAGCAGTACAGCTCGCTTTTCATGGTGTTGTTATTGGGACGCAACACTATTGGATACACATCGTTGTCACCGCCATCGGTGCCACCGAGATTTTTTTGAGGATACCGTTCGAGTAATCGCTGCTTCAAATATTTGGCAATGGCGTCTAGTTCGTAAGAGCCGTGGGGAATCGTATGGTATTCATGCGCGGTGTCGACGCTATTGCTGATATCATAATTTACGGTGAAGTAGAATTTATCGTTGCTCGAGTCGATGTTTGGTATTGTATGGTAAGTTTCAAAGGTTGTTAGACCAAGCTCGTAATCATCATCGCTCAAATCTATGGGTGGAAAGTAGCTTACCGCGAGGGTGCTACTCTTGCCGGTTAGAGTGAATGTTAAGGACATATTCCGAGCTGTACGGCTGGACGAGTACTGAATCAGAGTGGTGTGAAGTCAATCCTTAAATTTGGTGCCGATCGCTTGTAGAAAGCGTAGACATAGTTGTCCACAGTTGCTCTGATTGTACTTCTGATAAGCCGTTCGATTGTATTCGATTTTCACCACATCTTTATTCAGATATTGTACCACTTCCTAAGGTGGTCGAAGATTCCCAAAGCTGTCGAAATATATTGCTCGACACCCTCTCTTCGCATACGCCACCCAATGAGTCCCTGGTCCCGCGATATTGTCCAAATTTACGATACCGCTCTCGTTTAGACGTACTCCTCCCGCTGGTAGCGCGTTGCGCATAAAAACACCTCTAAAGAATGGAATACGCATACGTTTTGCCAACTCCTCCAATTGTGCATCGGTAGTTAGGCCCACAGGCATTTTTATTTTCTTTTCGGCGTTCTTTTTTTCGTTTCGATATTCCCTGTCCGTGCTTGTATGGCGCGAGATAAAGTCCCCGACCTTCTGTTACGTCCTGAAGGGACTTTTGTGAACCACCCCGAGCGGTTAGGGTGACTCACCGGGTTCTTGCTCTATCAAGGTGCTAAAGCACGCCTTGACTATACTCGCGCGGGGAAGAGGATGGTGAAAAGGGGTTAAACCAAAGAATACAATAGGTATAAAGGAAAAGCAATAGAGAAAAATATATTGTTACATAGAAGATTCTGGATTATCCTACCTTGAGACGGCGCTTCGTCTCAGCTGTCGCTCGCAGGTCTTAGCTTACGGGGTGATTCGCCTTGTCGTTATCGCCTCGCTCGCGTGCCGCTCGAACGCCGTAGGTCGCGGTCGTCCTCTTCGCTGGCACTCGGGGTTTGACGAACTCGCGCGTCTTTCGTCGGTCGCTCGCGTTACAATCTGTCGCGTTCGCGTTTGCACGTACACGCGCGTGGTTGCTCTCCCGGCTATGCCGTTCACTGTACGTCGGATGGAGTTACGCCACGGCGGATGATCGCGGCCGAACGCGATTCTGTGTTTGTAATTGCGTAAAGTCGAAGACGCGGTTCTTTGATAGGGACGGTTTCCCTCGATTTATTACGATGGATTCCTGAAAACGCCTAACTTCGATACTACGGAGTTTCCCCCGAATCACGGTGGTCCGTATCGGCGCGTAAGTGCCCTCCCGGCTAGGCCGTTTCTCGGTACGTCGGATGGAGGCACACTTCGCCTAACCTGATCGGCCGAGCGCGATTCGAAGTTTGCCCTGCGTAGCACGTTCGCTAGTCCGTTCTCAACCGAATCCAAAAATTGACTCCCGACTCCACGCAACGCGGGCCGCACCTCGGACGATTTCGTACGATGGGGGAAACTGCCCCGTCGGCAGTTGTTTCGCTCGCGTAGGTTCTGGGCCCGGGCCGGCGACGGTCACGTTGACGCTCCGCGTGTCGCTTCACGTTCTTTGACAACGTGACCGGCACGCGCGAGGTGATTCCGCTGAATCGCCGCCGGAAAAATACGCGAGGACACGAGCACGGATGGACCTGAAGGGCCCATGTAACACTTCCATGGAGCGATTATGACGTTGCATTTCCTGCACCTGATGTTGTGCCGCCTTATCGTTTACCGCTTTGGCGATCCCCGCCGCACCACCTAATGATCCGAGAACACCTAGCAGTGGGAGAAGTGGTAATATACCTCCCCGTTTTGCCACCGGAAGAATCCGCTTTCGCGATGCTGTCTTTGGAGTTTTTTTTGCGGATTTTTTTGTATTCATTCCCATTCCGATTTTCGTCTTGGCCTTCATAGCTGCCCAAACAGCCGTAGCAGCACCTTTTTCATCCAGAGTCGAGTCTCGCGCAACGATGCGTTTTCGCGCTTTGTGAGCGAGAACTTTATCTGCCACGTGCTTTTTGCCGAGGTCGTTGCTACGCAAATACGCAATATCGTGTTCTCGACACGCCGCGTCCAACGGATTGATGCCTTGATCACCTCTAGCCAATCGTTTTGCCAGATGAGTTCCTGGACCGCAAAACTGGTATCCTAGGATGTGTAATTCGATAGGTAGCGCGTTTATCACCCGATTTAACAAACCACAGCCTTTCTTTACTCTCGTCGGCGACATTCGCCACAGTTTTTAATCAATGGTGCTGGACCGTCGATATGCGTTCGCTGCCAAGGACGATTATAATGTTCCAGACACCGACGATGCTGCTGAACCTCAGGATCGGCTTTTATATGCTCGGGGAGTCTGTCCCACAACTGATCAATGTGCCTGCCAAACTTTCGTAGTAGAATAATCTTTGATATATATCTCAACTGCTCAGAGGTTAGGTCTCGAATATCGCAATTATCCGACAGGATCAGAAGCATTTTAAATTCTGAGCTGTCGTGTTTCAGCGCGGACCTATAAATAGGGCGCGTCGCCGCTTCGATGTAGCAAAATCATTTTTCACAGTTCACCGAGGGGATGCGATTCGTGCGACAACCTGTGACTATACGCGTGACAAATTTTGATGATACATCGCGAGTGATGTGTCCGAAAAAAAGACGCAGACATGGTAGCATGCTACCAAACACTATCCGCTGCCTCATTTGCGGTCCATCAAATTGTGGAAAGACCAACGTGCTGGTGAGCTTGTTGGAAAGTCCACACGGCATTCGCTTCAAGAACGTGTACGTGTATTCCAAGTCGGCGCAACAGCTGAAATATCAATATTTGGAAAATTTATTGACTCCGATAGATGAAATTGGTTTATTGGTTTAACTTTACGTTTTCGAATAACAGTGACGTCATTCCACCGAATGAATCGGTTCCGAATTCTATTTTTATTTTTGATGACGTGGCATGCGACAAGCAAGATACGATAAGGGAATACTTTGCAATGGGGCGCCACTCGAACGTTGACTGCTTCTATCTCTGACGGACGTATGCAAAGATTCCCAAACATATTATACGCGACGATGCGAATCTGCTGATTCTGTTTAAGCAGGATGGTACCATCTTGAAACATGTGTAAAACGATCACGTAAACACTGATATGTCTTACGAGGATTTCTGCGCTTTGTGTCGTAATTGTTGGCAACGGGAGTATGGTTTCGTGGTAATAGACAAGGATAGTGCGATGTCCAATGTGAGATGGTCAATTGTCGTCAACACGTCGGTGAGAAAGCAACGTCTGCGGTACAATGATGATTGATATCGATACTCTGGAGATTAAGGATCGCGAGAGAATAGCGAAGGAAATTGCAAAAACCAGTAAATCCATTCGCAAGAAACATCAGGCTTTGAAGACTGGCAAGATGGAGGAAGATATCGCGATGGAGAGATACTTTAAACCTATCGTCGAACCCTTGAAACATATTGTGGAAAATACCACCGGAGCGGAAGCCCATGAGCATCATGACACATCACCGCTGATGAGCACAGACGTTGATGGGAATGAAACATTAACACCTAAAACAAAAATCCGTCTGAAAGGGAACACATCGCGCAAAACAAAGAGGAAACAACACATGTCATCGAAATATTCAACCATAACCTCAACACCGGTTCGATCGAAGCGGAAACAGCATAATACCACATCAAACGATTTTTAGGCTCCTCCTCCCACACCAATAAATACATTTCCCAGTGTACAATTGCTCACAACAAATGATGATGATGATGATGATGATGATGATGATCACGTTTTTGAAACTACTGTAACGAGTTATTGTCGGTGGGACGACGATCTTGCCCCCCACCGCGCGCCCGACCGCGAGGACGCGTACCGCGCTCTGCCAACGGTCTTGCCCCCCACCACTCGTCCGCGGGTACCGAGAATCGGCGCGAGATAGGCACTTAACAGGTGTCTTTCTCGCTGCCGAAATCCGCGGACGAGGACATATAAGCCGAGGCATAGGCCTATTTGGCAGAGACCGCCTAGAGCTACCGTACCTACGAGTACACCTCTCCCAGAGACCTCCTGTGCGATTCCACGTTCTTGTGCCGAAACACTCGTTCTTGCGAAAGACAAGCGCCCGTGTTCGCACTAGTTCTCGTGCGTCGACAGACTGAGTCTCTGTACATTTTTGGACTTGCCTCCTCCCCGGTTCCCAGAAGGACAGCGTGAGCCATCCTCTGGACGCAGGCCGTTATCATTTATCGATCTCCCGAACAGAGTCATCTCCGTTATCGCAGGCGTTGAATTCTATCCCACAGCCGGGCAACGAAATGCGTAAAGTTAAAGAGGCTATAGACGCTTTTGCTACAGAACAGCAACTTGATCATAATTTCTTGGGACCGACAGGAAGCACATAATACACGTACGCATTAATTATTGCATCATTCGTGTCCAAGACACCTCTACGATCAAACATGCAGCCTTATCGAAATCCAAGAGTAAAGAAGTAAATCATGGCCACAAGAAGCGACAACTCGTTGAGGAATTGCATGCTTCAGCTCGAAGAAATTTTCCGCGGAGGCGTGTCATAGTGCACGGATATAGTACGGGAGCCAGTGAACATTTTTAGTGTCCCATCGCGACAAGGTTTTTCTATCATTTTTCTATTTAACCTTATGCTGAAAGTCAAGAAAAGCGCGGTCTGGCAGTCGAGACCGGGGACAAGGCCGGAGGGCACGCCCTCGAACATGTCAAGTTTGAGAGCATCCCCGACTCATCGCGACAAGGTTGAATTTCCACCCATTAATAAACAATTTAATACAAAATAAGAAAATCGCAGTCTGGCAGCGCTCCGAGGGGACCTTCGTCGTCTGGGAGACCTCCAAACATGTTAAAAAAAAAAAAATCGACTCATAGCGACAAAGCTGAAATTTTCTGGAATAATTGTTTATGTTGTAAAACCAATGGAAAAAATAGTCTGGCAGCGCTCCGCGGGGACCTTCGTCGTCTGGCAGACCTTCAAACATGTTAACAAAAAAAAATCGACTCATAGCGACAAAGCTGAAATTTTCTGGAATAATTGTTTATGTTGTAAAACCAATGGAAAAAATAGTCTGGCAGCCTATAAGCGGTGATAAGACCTTGCCAGACGTTTACAAATGAATCGAGCGTGTAGTCAAATCTACTATCGCGACATTGAATTTAATATTAACTTGTATAAAAGATCGACGTTTAATATGAAGTATGAAGTGGATATGAGTAGGTACTTTACAATTTTATTACAGTATAACGATAAAAAAATTTATTAATAAACTATGTTACAATGCTTCACTCCTCAAGCCATTAGTATCTGCAAGGTCATCCTGCTCAGTTTCAATCAAAACTTCGCTCACGAAAGTTGGCCGTTGGTCACCTTCAAACCAAGTAAACTGATACTTGCTGTCAACTTCTTCCCAGCAATCAATTCAGTGCTCAGATTTTCAGCTTCGGTTTTAAGGCATTAGCGGGCGAGGCCTGTAGTTGACACAAAAACTTTTATAATAGCGACACCTTCTGTTAAAAATGTCGTATGAAATTCGTATTACGATGGAAAATAATAAAAACTTGGTAGAGACTAATTTAAACGAATCAAAGTCGGTAATAGATTAATAGCACATTCGGCAACCTGCACTAGTGATATGAAACATTTTGTTTTAAGTCGACTTCATAGTTTTTTCTTATACAACGCCCGCTAATTCCTTAAAACCGAAGCTGAAAATCTGAGCACTGAATTGATTTGTGGCCAATAAAGGAATGTCAAGTATAAAGAGTGATAGAGGAATCAGTGTTCGAACGGAGAACGAGAATACAATTGGAATTAGCAAAGTTGATTTCACAATCTTTGCCTGAGAACTTTTTCAATGTTTTTCGTGAATTAAAGGTACAATTGGAATTAGCAAAGATGGTTTCACAATCTTTGCATGTGAATTTTTTTCGTGAATTAAAAGGAATTAGCTTCTTTCATACATGATTCATGTTTATTGGGGGGGGGGGGGGATTTCATCACTATTTTCATAATTAATTATAAATTACTAAGTGCCGTATTTTATAATGGTCTTCATCCTCAAAGACAACGACAAAATTTATCAACCGATTATGAAAATATTGTGATGAAAATGGCTACATTATTAAAGTAATTAATTGTAAAAATACAGCTGCTCCACAATCGATATCAGTATGTACCTAATAAAAAAAATATAAATTACTTAGTGCCGTATTTCATAATGGTCTTCATCCTGAGAGCGGTTCATATTCTTGTATTCTTTTTTTGCAACGTCAAAAATGAAAAGAAATCATACTTTTTAAACCATTATTTTTATCTTCGATCCTCTGTTTGCTTGTTGTATGTTTGCTTCATTTCTGAAAACTCGAATTTAACCCCAAATTTGGCAGGTTATGATTAAGTGACAGCCAACTGACATTTATAAACATTTATAAATTATGCTTTTGAGGCGACACCTACTGGCGTCAACTGCCGAAGGAAAATGTGACGTCATAAATCTTAATCCTAAAAGTATCATTTTGATGACTATTAATTCAGAATAAATCTTATGTCTTTTAGACAAATAGTTTGATCACGACCGTCTCTAATACAGGCCTCCACCTAGGCAAAATTGCAACGCTGTTCATGAGGCCAATTTGAAGTTGTCTCAAGCCTTTCGTCCATCCACGGCCGTCTGGTACCGATCTGAACATACTCATCGGCCTCATGGTTATTGTCCGAAATGCGGTGTTGTAACATCGTAGGTGGAGGCCTTTTACTACAGACGACCGTGGCTTGATACATTAAGGGGGCCGTCTCACCGGGCCTTGAATGTGTGTGTACGCTCACACAAGCTAGGAAAAGCGTGTACGTATACGCGTGTAGTAAACAAGTACGCACACATTCAAGGCCTGGTGAGACGGCCCCCTTAAGTAAAACGACATATGGGTTCGAAAAAAAAGGGGAAGGGGGAAATTAGCTTCTAGACGCGACCGTGTTTGCTGATAATGCGCCTGTTTAAATTTTTTTTTTTATTGTATTATTACAATAATTTTATTTTTAAACTGGGCCCCCACGATCGCCACGGCCCCCACGGTCGCCACGGCCACGGCCACGGCCTCGGCACTGGGTGGATACAATATCCCGAAGTGCGGCCGCCTGGGATTTTAAGCTTACGGCCTGAGCCCGCAACGCCTGGAGGGTGGCCCATTGTTCCTTTTGGGCCCGCACTCTCTGGCCGCTCCACTGGTGCCGCTTCGTTGTGTATCCTCCTGCAATTATTTAACGTGAGCAATTCGTTTTTTTTTTATATTTTTAGCACGCGATGATAAAAATGTTCGCCCTCCCTTGTTATAGGTTGAATCGAACAATTTTTATTTTGTTAAAACGTTAGTAGGTATTTAATTAAAGTATTTTGGAATAATACCATGTGCCGCGGCCGGGCCCTGCGTTAGCTGGAGCGGTGGACGGGATGGTGGTGGTGGTGGCGGCACTGTATAGACGGCTGCAAGCCGCGGCCAAACTTGTTGTTCTTCTCCGTTTTCTGCAAATGTGAAATTTTTTTACATTGTTAATAGATTTAAAAATATCTAAGTAAAGTAACAATTTTAAGTGTTAAGAATTAATACCGTTTGCTGCAGCATCATGCGAGCCTGGAAAAATATATTTGAACAAATGTATATATAAAAAAATTATTTTATTTATTTAATTCTAGTGTATGTTTGTCGTTTTTTAAACTTACCATTAAGAAGGGCGTCCTCCTGTTTTTTCTACAAAAATTAATAAATAATTAATTTACAAAAACGATTATCCAGTGTTTATAAAAGCGGCGTTTGATTGAAGAAAGCCATTCGTTAAGTATCAGTGGACATAGACCGTAACTGTATAACAACTAATTCATCCAGAAAATATTAGTCACGTTGAAGCTTATTCTTACTCAGATGTGTTTCATATTTCTGATCGTTGGCGTTATAGGTTACAATATGCTTCAACGTGTCTAATATCTTCTTGTTGTATTACTTGTTATTATACACTTCTAGTCTAGGTCCACTGATAGTAAGCGTAGACAAAGTGCAACTCTGCTTGGAGTATATGAATAATAGTAGAGTTTTTTTTTATTACTTACAGTTATTTCATCGGTCTCCATCTTCTCTGATGCCATGGTCAGCTATTTCTGTTTTCTAGCTGTTCTGTGAAGCTAGTCTAGATGCCTTGGAAACATTCGACAAACCAATGTCGGAGCCATGGCCATTTTAGACCCGGTGCACACGAGCGTCACGTCATAATAATATAAAGGGTAGATGCACCATTTGTGGCCACTTTTAGGATTTCAGTGACTTTCATCGTAATTATCTTTAAAATTGTACTTCAAATCAGGAAACTAAAAGCTTTACTAAATTTTGCACTATCTTTACTATTAATGTCTAAGTTACCATTAACTAGAGAAATCGTTAAAGAATTAATAAAGTTAAAAAATATTAGAAATCCATTTTTCGCAGTGGCACAAACGGTACCCTATCTCCTTCATATTAGAGCATATACGACTAGAAATTCAGATGCGTCTTGTTGAACTTTTTGCAAAAATTTGCCTCCTATAAAACTTCTAATATTCAAAGTAGTCAATTTTTTATGTTGTTCCGAGTAATCATTTATGAAATCTCGAATTTCGTGAAACTCTGTAAACTCTAATAATTTTGTTTTGATTACATAACATTGTACAATACATTGCATGATGGCATTTGCATAACTTGATATTTGATCAGTGTTAGGTAATCCACGAATTTCTATACAATCTTCAGCATTATCCTCAATGGGAATTTGATGGGCTAGCACTCCTTTGGGCACGGCCCACAAATTGTCTGTGATTTGTTTATGTTTAATGTTTCGAATTTCGTTACTGGGAAGTGGCGGATCATGAGTGGCCCCTAATTTGTTATATTCAAGAATTGCCGATTCACTAGCTGTAACAGATTGCGGGTCAAAGTTAATCAAGTGAAGTCCTTCCAAAGTAGTGATTCTTGAGAGAGCCACATAAACTTGCCCAGTAGAAAACACACTGTTGCCAGCGTCAATGATAGCATTTGCCAAACTCAAGCCTTGACTTTTGTGTATAGTGATACCATAGCTAAGACATATGGGAAATTGTTTTCTAACAACGAACACCCTTTCCATTACTTCAAATTTAACGGAAACTCTTTCTATAGCGCATTCTTTGCCTCCTGGAAGGACAATGGTTATTTTGTCGATATCATCTTTTTTGTCAATAGATCGAGTGACAGAAACAATTGTTCCAATAGTACCGTTAACGAGTCCTAAAGTGACGTCGATGTTCCTACGAATCATAATTCTCGTTCCAATTTTTATTGTTATACTTTTGGCCAGACCAGCAGTTCGTGAATGATCTTCTTCGTATTGTAGCATGCAGAAAAGGCGGATGAGAGACGCTGACCATCGCGACGTTTCGCGGACACGCTTGTAGGCCGCCCGAGGGGAAAAGCGTGCGGGCGCGGAACCGCGACTCGCGAGGCTCGCGCTTGACGACGCGTCTGTTGATTTCGGCGGCCGCGGATAGCAACGATTGGGTATAAAATAGAGGACCGCAAAGGCAAATTCCTTCTTCGCTGCTCCGAGAGAGAGGACGAGGTACACACACGGCCGCTCTCGGACAGCTTAGGGACTCCGGCAGGAGAGTTCGGCGATAATACCTGGACGCCTGCTGGAGGGACTAGTCTGTTCCTGGACGCTCGACCGGTATGGAGAGTACGGCGATAATACCTGGACGCCTACTGGTCGAGAGAGTACAGAGCATCTCTTTAGAATTAGGGAGGAGAGTACGAGAGATTATTCCTGGACGCCTGTTCGATATGGAGAGTTCGGCGACAATACCTGGACGCCAATCGAACGGGAGAGTACAGAGTAACTCCTAGACGCCTCGTTAAATTAAAATCATGTGCCATATGCACCTCGCCCATTAGCAACGATTAGAATTGTATTCCTTCAGCGAGACGCAATGTCTGTGATTTACGAATTTGTAGCCCTTCCTTCCAACCACATCATGTATTCCCTCCTAATCCAAATAAATTTTGTCTGTCCAGAAATTACCAAATCCTTTGTGAAACCCAAAAGGCTACAGTATTTATTTAATAATTTCGTTACTTTATTTTTCAAAAATTTAGAGCAATTCAGCTGGTCCTGAGCAATAAGCTCGATCTTTTCAGATTCAATTTTTTCAAGCATTGCACTGTTAAGAGTATCACACATGTGGCATGTAGGTAATAAGCAAACAGTGTCAGCAGGCAAATGATTGATGTATTCACATAATTCATCAAGTTTCATTGAATAACTTGACGACTTGAATTTTAGTTGTCTCGTTTGCAAAAATTGCATATCTGAAGTCAACAGTGTGCCAAAACGAATTCTCGATAATAGTTGACTGTATGTTTCATCGTCTTTTTGACGCATATTTATCGTTAGTATTTTGTATTTGAATAAAGACCATAAATTGTGACCTACTAAGCAACCTAGAAACTTTTGTACTTGATCGCCAGACATTTGCAGGTAACAAGGACCTTCGCGAACTGGAGGGAGTTGTAGTAAATCTCCGATTACCAGTATATGCTTTTTACCGAACCAACCCTCATCACATTCATATGTATTGAATATTTCCATTAGACGTAAGTTTATATACATCAATGTAACATTTGATATCATCGATACTTCATCTATTATTATTAATGAAATATTTTTCAATTCGTCTCGTAATATTTTGAGAACTGCGTTAGACAATTGTTTATATTTTTTTGATGTACCGCCATGTTCGACAGGTAATTGAAACAGTCTGTGTACTGTTAAACCGTTAACATTGAAAGCTGCGATTCCGGTAGGCGCCGTTACAGCTGTTTCTTTACCCAAATTTTGTTTTATATAACCCTGGAGAGCTTGAATCAAGCGACTCTTACCGGTATCACCTTCTCCACTGACAAACAGTCTTAAAATTTCATTTTTTGAATTTATAGTTGAAACTACTTTATCGAAAATACTTTTTTGATCAATATTCAAGCCAGCAATCATTTCCGAAAGCTCATCTCCGTTAACATTATTAGCAGCGTCATGAAAATCTTTCATCGCATCGCCAACTTCGGAAGGATCACATTCTAATGCATTTTCATCACAGTCATTAGGATTATTTTGAGATGGTTCATTATTTTTTTGATTTACCATTTCCTTAACGGCTTCAATGCATTCTTCTAAATCAGTCAACTTTTTATGATACCTCATTGCTTCTTCTAAAATAGTTTGTACTGTTAAAAAGGACTCTGAGTACGTATCACATCCATTTTTCAATTCATCTATATCCCTCCAAGGTTGAAACAACAATAGTAGGGCATAGAAATATCTTTCTGGCTGTGTTTTCAAATTATTCCTGTAGTGATTTACCAAATAAGGTCTCTTTCTTCTTTTGAAATACGAATTTCCTATTTTGAAGCATTGGGGTTCGGAATCATCATTATTATCTTGATCATCGTCATTATTGCAATCACCATTGTTTAGTGCCTTTTTCTTATCGCACCATCTTGCAAACTCGTACAAACTCATCGATTCGTGTTGGACTGGTCGGTTTGGATAGTAATCGTCAATTATATTTGGGAAGAATATATCTGTTGATTCGGGATCCAAGTTTTCTATTTGTTCTTTGCGTTTAACTCTCCGATTTCTGATTACATTGACGTCCAACCATCTAATAGTTGTTTCGCTATCTGTACCGTATAAAGATATTCCCAACAAAGTATCAGCAGCTTCAAGAGCACCGCATTCTCTATTATTTAAACCTTGCATTCCAATATTCCATAAGCGAGCGCATAATGATTTGGTTGATTCAACGTCTATAAACATTTTAGCTGCATAACTTTTCTCATGTTTTGTCACGTATTTAGTGCAATACCAACACAGAGTAGTTGAGTTTTCACCTACAAATTGGATATCCATATTTCCTTCCCATGCTGTTAAGACAATTGGGTTATAATCGTTAATATTAACTTCTTGTTTGTCACGGGGTAAATCGTATAATCTACTGCGACTTCTTAATTGCTTTCTACCAGCTATAGATGTAGCTACGTCTCTTATCTTTATGTTTTCTGTAACAAGTCTAGGAAATCCAAATCGACACACTCGCTTTATGTGATTTTTATTGTTCTTTTTTGTTCTCATGCAATACGAATTGTGATGATGCCTTTGATGGGTATTCACACGTCTATACAAAGTAGGCGAGATTTTTGGATCTGGAAGTCTACATGTGACATATCTTTGTATGAAAGCAGCTACTATTTCATCTGAATCTTTGCCTAGAATAGGAGCATCTTTGATCCATATTAATAGGTGGAAATGTTGCAATCCTCTACCTTGGTATTCTCTTCTCCAGAAATAATGTACCACGTGCCCGATTGGATTATCGGTAGAGCAAAAAAACTCTAGCATCGCGTGAAATTTGTTATCGAGAAATCTTGACACGGATACTGGATCTTTTGTTAGAATCTCATTAGTCGACATTTTATCCATAAGTGGCGTATTTACTTCTTTAACGTATTCAATTAAATCTGACCATAACCATTCAGATGGACTGAGAGTGAGGAACCAGGTAGCTGGTCCATAATATTCCAGCATGCATCTCAAATTACTTCTAGGTATATGCCAGAACGGTTCTGTATTTGGAATTCGAGAGAAAATAGTCGTTAAGTTACGCTCTAGAAGGTCCTTTTGTATTAGATTCAAATATGTACTTGCTGTACATTTTTCTTTTGGATTAATTATGTTCAATTTTTGATAAATACCAGCTTTCAACCGTCTAATGTTTGTTTGATTTAATAAGAAAAATAGGTATTGCACATCTAGTCGAAACTGAGAATGTTTTGATTTAAGCCTTGCTTTAATGTATTCAAAATCTGTCAAACAGACTTCTCTATGCTCATGTTCTCCATGCATTCCATAAGGATACAAATGTGGAAAACATTGAAGATCAATGGTTTTACAATAAGTATCAAGTGGCCCGTCCTCTACCTTTTTTTGCTGATATAATGTTGTCTCTTCTTTATTAATCCTTTTCTCGTATAATGGATAAATTGTGTATCGTTCGTAAATACCATCGTCTTTATCAACTTGAGTTAGCAGTGCAGGTAATTTTATTTGCTTATCAATATTTTCAGCTGTTTTGTTTTCTTTTTGTGCGTCGGGGTCGTCTATTTTATATTCAACTTCCGGCAAATCATTTTTTAATAATTCATTTGGATTTGGGGGCAAAATGACATGTTCATATAAGCGATTGATCTGTTTCAAATGTACCAAAGCATTATATACGTTTTTTACATTTACAAGATGTTCCCAAACCTTTTTCGCTTTTGTTGGCAAACTACGTACCAATATGTAAAATTCTTGATTAATATTGATTGGATCTGTTGGTTTACAAATCTTTTTGAGTGTTTCCTCCATTGGCAATGGCAAATAAAATGTTCTGCCTTTTACTTTCTGGATCATATGTTGATGTGGTATATTTTTTTTTGCTTTCGAGACAGTTTCCATTCGTTGGACAACTTGAAATGCTTTTGCTCTTTGTATAAACATTCTTTCATACTCGTTTAATGCAGATATTTCTTTTGGCATTTCTTTCACATATAACATATTTTTAACGCAAGTTGGAGGCATTTGATTCATTTGAAATTTTTCTTTACAATATTTGCATATAAAATCACTGTGTAATCCGTTTTTCTCTGCGAAAATTTTAAAGTTTTTCCATGATTCTGTTTCCAAGGGCTTCCTCATATCTGCAATTTTGATCACTTCTTTACGGTAACACAGTTTTTCGCATGAAATGTATGCATTTTTAGCAGTATCTAATGTTCTTTTGGTCAATTGTTTAAAAGCAGTTTTATATTCAGACATTATTTTTTGTTCATTAAGATTGTTTTTTTCGCACGATTTCGGTATCGTAGCTTTACTCTTCTCTATCGCTTCTTCACTAATTGTCTTGAGATATTCTATATCAGTTTCATCCAAACTGTTGTCAAGATTCTTTATATTATTGAACTGTTCCAAAATTCTATAAATAATTCTCTTTATCACTCTCACATTGACAAAATGAGGGGCTAAAAGTAAAACTGGTACAAATGACGAAAGGCATGTATCAGGTTCAACATAACAAAGAAATGAATGTCCTAATGTGCGGGACATATAACTTCTACTGCAAGATAATAAATTTTTGGCAAATTTATGAACACTCTTTACTTTGAGGCTATCAACAGACTTCAACAATGCATGATACCTTTGTATAATGGATACGTTATCAATTTTACAAATATCATCACACATCCATATTTTGCTTTCTTTTTTGTTATTGTTGTCTGTTACTAATAATGGTAATACGTTCGTAACTTGGCCTTTTTCATTGAGAATAAGAAAATTAGTTTCAATTGGTAGAGGTTCTAAAACTTTATTAATATTCGCAACATTTGCATTTTTAATGACTGATTCATCATTCAATTCTGTAAAGTCATTTTCACGTGCATTTACCTCTATGTCGTTATCTTTTTTGTTTTTATCTTTCTGATGAGAATCACACTTAGAATTCTTCATCAGGAACTTGTGTTTGTAAGCCGCCTCATAAAAGTACGGTTCAGAAGACGGCAAATGCTTGGAAAATCCGCATAATGCTTCTGTTCTATCCGAAATATTGCATTCTGGACAATTGTTAGCTCGAGTCAAAGCAACCTCAGCTTTTTCTTTCAAGATTTTTATATTTTGTTTCTAATAGAATAAGTAGCTTTTCCTTTTCTGCATGCAGCAATTATACATTTTCATAGCTTCAAATCGGCTACTCACTACACATTTCTTTTTCATTTCTGAAAGAAGTGATTTTGAAATATTCTTTATATATCTGTCAGAAGGAAGATGAAATTTTATCGTGTAATTGATTTTTCGAATCTTTCTGCCTTTTGCAATGTGCTGTTTTTTGCGTATACGGTAAATTTTTTTCCACAATTTTTGTTGCTGAAGAATTCGTAATTTATTTTTCCTATAATACTTACTATTACGATTTCTTCGTTTTGCTACTGGTTTCTTGGAAAAATCGATTATATTCAGAGCATCATTAATTTCGGCATTATTTTTTGGTGAATCAGTCTGCAAAATTTGTTCCACCATATTAGAAGGAGTCTTCATTAATTTGTTATCAAAGTTTCTTTGATCATTATAATATTGAAGTACAGGAAACAGGTCTATGGCATTATTTTTTAACATTTTGATCAAATGGTCACGCATTTTATTACTATCATATTGCACTTCAGTGGGTTTTAGTCCTAATGCAAGTGACACGGCATTAGCTATTGCGTATACGCCACAATCATTGAAATTTGTTTGCATCTGTACCGAGTGAAGAATGACACCTTTTTCTTCGAAAGGATAAAATGGAAATAATCGTTTTAAGAAAATTTCATGGTGTCGATGTACAATTTTTTTGTTCAGAGAATCATATATATAAATCAAATTTGTATCATAATAACAGCAAACCCAATGGCCACCTGTGCTATCAGACCATTTATCGTTCGCTTGGCTGTATAAAATTTGTATATGTTCTTTCAATTCGTCTACTGGGATTATTAAATCTGGACGTTGTACTAAAAGCGAATCTACCGGTTCATAACCATGAAATTGTCGCAGAATATTGTGAAAATGGCTTATATGTCTTCTATCCACTCCCCTATCTGAATGATCTTTTCATCTTTTTCTGACAATTCCATTTTTCTCAATTTCATCGCTCGTGGAATTGTTGTAGAGTTATTTGTTCTCGAAATCGAATGCTTACGAGAACGTCTTAAATCAGTTACTATTTTATCATTAATAAATTCATTACCATTTATGATCGCTTTATACATATTATTATTGTTTGTGATATTACTCCCTGACGAATAATTATGTTCCATAAAAATATTTTTAACAGTGGATGAAATCTCTTGTGCAAATGTAGGATCATGATTTGTATCGTCATTAGGAAAAATGCCTTCTTCGATCTTATTCAAAATTTTATTTGATCTCGGGATGGATTCTCCTACCTCGACAAACATCTTGTCGCTTACAACGAATATTTTTCGGATTTGTACTTTTTTTGTGTCGCATCCAGCAAACAGTTTTTTGTTACCTTCTGCCTTTATTTTACCATTGGATGGCTGCTTAACATCTACCTTAATTCTTCGATTTCGAATATTCATTCGTAATCTTTCGTAACATTTTTGCCGTGCAACTTGCAACGGCAAAACTTGTTGAGGAGTTTTTACATTATGATCTTGGGGAAAATGTTCAAATTGTATTTCTTCGGTCAACAATTTCAACAGGTGATTTCGCATAAGTGTTGTATTATAGTAAACGTTTTGTGGTTTAATACTAAATGCTAATGAAACGCCAATTGCTATAGCCATTAGAGGTCCTTATTTCACGTGTATTTACATACACGTGTACACGTGTAGTAAACGTATCCGAACTTGAATCCGTGTAATTTTTAATACACGGATACCCGTGTAATTCTGTTCACGGATATCCGTGTATATCAGCGCTGTTCAAGGTCGCTTACGCGTAAGTTTGGGGTTCTCCCACTCTCGTCCGCGTTGTCAGGGATACCGCGCGACGCTCGCCACGAAGACGTTTGCCCAGCTAGCTCGTCGTGGCAGCCTTCTTAGCATCGCGCGGTCTCCTTGACGACGGAAGGCACGCTGTGCGAGGAAATGATTGGAAGGGGAAGCTGGCGCGTGAGGGGCCCCTACGCTGGACAGCGCTGGTGTATATAGTTCTGTTCACGGGCAACGTGAACGTTGCCATGCCGACGTGACAACAAAGTATGTATTTCTATTCAGTTGTATTTTACGAGGCGCTATTTGGCGACCATACATCCGTGTACTTATAATCCATGTACACGTGTATTAAGAACACGGATTTTTAATTCCTTAATACACGTTACACGTGTCCCGTGTACACGTGTATTTAGACACACGTGAAAAGCCACGACCTCTAATAGCCATGACTCCACAATCTCTTGTATTTTTTTGTTGTTGAACATTCGGAAACCGAACGGTTTTGTCCGTAATTGTAATATGAGGATACAATTTTTCCAAGAAAAGTTTTTGCTCTTTGTGTAACGGATCCGCGAAATTCTGCAGCGTATCGTATATGTAAATATTTGTCCCGTCATAGTAACTGCATGTCCAATGTTCTGGACGATGCAAAATTTGTATGTGGTCCCTATCTTTGCTAACGGGTTTGATTTCTAGGAGGTTATATCTTAGATACGTAGGTCGAATTTCATAATTAGCGGCTTTGTTCAATAAGTAAGAAAAGGCCGACATATGAGAATCCTCAAGCCAGCCATCGTTTGACTCACAACGTATAATTTTTTTATCCTCATCGGTTAAATTTTTATGAGGAATATTAAAATGTAGGTCTTGTGTTTTAGATCTTAAATCTTTATTTTGATCATGTACAGACATTTTGTTTTTTGTATATATTATTTAACTTTAAACTTAATTAAAAGATGATATGCTCGAAAGAGAAGGCGCTCTGCAGCCTATCGAGTGATGTTATAAGATAAGATAAGGCGCTCTGCAGCCTGTAAAACTTACTCGGAGCGCACAGCAGCCGACCGAGTGTATTTTACTAACTTTTGGAATATTCCAACCTGTAAAAAACAAAAAATTTGTAATGAATACTACTACCGTACGTATTATTATAAATAAATGTAAAGGTCACTTACCAAATATAATATTTGTGCTATTTCGTTGAAAAGAATGAAATGTCCTTCCAAAGAACTTGATACTAAAAGGATACACATTTCAATAAAGATACAGGTTAATAAAAATCTGCGCAGACTACTATTTGACTGCACATAAATCTGTTCTATTCGTTGAAAATATTTTCGTTTCATTATACATACAGCTTAATTAAGATAATAATGAAGCACACTTACATGTAAGAAAATAACGAAGATTTTTCGAATGCCAGGAATGTTTCCTTCTCTGAACAAGTTCCAAGTCTGTACGTCTCCTCTGTCGAACCTTCTCCGGACAAGTTCCAAGTTGGATGTCTCCTTCGTTTCTACCAGCTCTACATAAAGTCTATTAAATAATTTGGGTTCTATAAGCTGTACATAAAAATTCTATTAAAAAATTTTACCTACTTATCTTGTTAATTGAGGCAATAATTCAGTGTCCTGTATGGTCGAAAAACTCGTGATCGTGATCGTGATATTTCAGCAATTTTCATAACTGTCACTTGGTAGGTTATAATTGAGTGACAGCTAGGTGACATTTACCTGAGACCCGAAAGCAGCGACTTTTTGCATTTTTCGTCAACTGCGCAACCGCATTTTCAGCAAAACCATTCCTGATTGGTTGGAATAAATTCTGCTTTCGAACGGTGCCATCTACTGGTATTAATTCTAGAAGTAAAACGAGAATGGCGACATCTACTGGCGTCAAGTGTCGTGACGTCACGAAACGTCTAAGCCAAAAAAAAGTATCACTTTTTTAATTTTAATTATTAATTAAATCTTATATCTTTTAGACAAACAGCTTGATACATTAAGTAAAACGACATATGGGTTCGAAAAAAAAAAATGATTCGCTTAATCATGTAAAAACACCGGGACTATGTCATAAAATAAGGTAATGAGGCTAAAATAGCTCCGACGACCTGTCAATTTCGCTATCTTTCGTGTATAGAGACGTAGTCGCGCAAGGGGAATTAGCTTCCAGACGCGACCGCGTCTGTTGATCCCACGCATAATTACCGCTCGAACAAAGTTAATAAACCGCTTTGTTTTAAATCACGCTTCAAATTATTTGTGTTCACCCATTGGTACGAAACATCTAAAATCCAAATAAACGCGTTAGTGAAACAGCTGATTTCGATTCGCGAGCTCGAGAGCAGTGACCGTGTTTACAAACATATCTTTGCATAGCCTGTATACAGCTGCACGTCCAGACGAATTTCACAGAAATATTACGAGTAACTTTTTGCAAAACAAAGTGCTAACGGGTGTTACCCCAAAATCATAACAATCTAACCATTCCCTGGTCGTTCAGTGCTACGAATCTGGCATTCGCGCCTGAGCTCCGATTTACCCGCAGTGCTACGAATCTGGCATTCGCGCCTGTTTCCCTAACGTGTAGTGCTACGAATCTGGTATTCGCGCCTAAAATCCTACTCTCCGCAGTGCCACGAATCTGGCATTCGCGCCTGCATTCCCCAAAATATTCAGTGCCACGAATCTGGTATTCGCGCCTGAATTCCTATTTTCCGCAGTGCTACGAATCTGGCATTCGCGCCTGCTTCCTACTCTCCGCAGTGCCACGAATCTGGCATTCGCGCCTGCATTCCCCAAAATATTCAGTGCCACGAATCTGGTATTCGCGCCTGAATTCCCGATTTACCCTCAGTGCTACGAATCTGGCATTCGCGCCGGAGATCCCTCAAAATTTTCCCCTATCTATGCCATATCCCCAAAGACCTCACCCGGGACGTGACATTCGAGCCGATGAATGATGCCATCTCATTAGTAGCCCACTCCTCTATTAAAAATTTAATTAAAGCGTTTTTAAATTTAATGTTTTGTAATTCTTTCGATAAATCCGACGGCCGTACTTGATTTGCTCCAGAAATAACGTAGTCGCGAGTTTCTACGTTTTGCCGTAAAAGATGCTCATTATCCTTTATAGAAGGACTAAAGTAACGGTCGAAAACAATAATGATCGTGTTTGCGTCAAGCTGCGTTTAGACCAACCGAGCGAACAAGCATTCGCCCCCCACTTCGACCAAATTCAAGTCTGAAAGAGCATTCGTTTACGCTCGGTAAATAATTCGCCGAACGCTTTCAGAGTGCTCGAAGAATGCTCGTTTCATTTGAACAAATGCTGAACGTTTGGGAAATGTTCAGGTCATATTTATTAAACATGGAGTGGGACCATACGTTATCGTTGCAATTAATAGAATTATATAGAGGATATAGATGTCTGTGGGATCTTACTTACGTAGATTATAAAAAAAAATCAAAAAAAGAGGACGCTTGGAATGACATAGCGAAAGTGATAAATTATGAAGTAACTGATGTACCAAATAAAATTGATTCACTCCTTGCATCATATCGGCGAGAAAGGAATAAAAGTTTATGGCTATGCAATTTTTGCAAGATAAAAAATATAGGCCGAGATCGACTATAAGCAGCACCATTTCAAATACAGTAATTATACTTAATTCATTAAAAATACATTTATGTTCATTTTTGTTATATTTACATTCAGATTAAAATTGAATTACAACAAATTTCAAACAATTGTTATGCATTTATAGATAGAAGAAGACGTTGTGGAGATTAAGGATTGTATTATAGAAGATTTTAAATCCCCACCTAAAAAACAGTCTTGTAAAAGGGAAGTGGCAGAATCAAGAACAGAAGAAGTGTACTCCATTTTGAAGGACACAATTGCTAACAAGGTTCCATGGGATGAATGTTCAGTTTTCGGAGAATATGTAGCAATGAAGCTCCGAAAATATAGCAACCATACAAGAATTTCCGTGGAACACCTGATTAATAATACTCTTTATGATGCTGACATGGGTAAATTCGAAGAAAAATGTGACTCAAAACCGTCAACATCACGGGACCAGCCATCTCCGTCACCATCCATAATTTCTATAGAAACGCTATAATTACCATAAGTATTATAAGTATCATTCAGTTTATATAATTTATTAATAGTGTAATAAAAAAGCCAATTGATATTTCATTGATAGTTATATTTTATTTTCATACATTTATGATATATTATTTTGCCAAGGTAAACAATCTATATTGTAAAAATAGTGCACGAAATTATTTCTTATGGTTTCGCAATGTCTTTCGTTCCGACGTCCTACTCTTCGAAGAGGTAAAAACGATGTGTTGTTATCATTTCTCAAGTTACTCTCTTCGCTATTGAACATATCAGGTTGTCTCTCATATATGTTTTTTTGCACGAAGAAATTATGCAAATAAACACATGCCATTACAACAATTGATGCCTTTCTTGGTTGTAATAACATGGGTTTTTTTAACACTCGGAAGACAGATGAAAGAATACCAAAAGCGTTCTCCTCAACACGACGTGCTCTAGATAAACGATAATTATAAATTCTTTTATCTGATCCGTTAGCATGAACACCGCGATAAGATTTCATAATATGATTTTGTAATGGAAAGGCATCGTCCGCTACAAATACATAAGGTACTTTTTGTTGCGTTCTAGGAAGATTGGTATCGGGTGGAATTTTTAAGTCGTTATTTTGGAGTTTCTGGTAGAACACTGAATTTTTGAACACTCCACCATCTGCTATTCTTCCCTGGCACCCAATATCAACAAAAATAAAGTTATAATTTGCATCAACGACAGCCATCAAAACAATACTAAAATTAGACTTATAGTTGTAGAAGTCGCTGCCACTTTTTATTGGTGCTTGTAGAACGCAGTGCTTCCCATCAATAGCACCAATGCAATTAGGGAAATTCCACTTTTCTTCAAATGTATTTGCTATATTTACCCATTCTTCTTCTGTAGATGGTGTCTAATACCAAAAAGAATATCACAAATAAGTTAAATGCGAATTAATTTTATAGGTACAGTATTGTCTCTCTCCCGCAGTTTCGTATTGGTTATGAACCTTTCTTCGGCTTTCTCTTTGACATCCGATACCCGATGCCGCGGCGCGGCGATTACAAACGAAGTAGTGGGGATAGCTTCGCGTGTATAGAGAATCCCAAAATGCGCGCTATTTGAGAGACAGTACTGTATATGTATAATACTGATTTTGCCTTTTACACAAAAGATATTACCTTAACAAAGTCTTTTAGTTCTTCGATTAAAGCCGAACACACCTCTTGAATAATATAACATATTGAAGATTTTGATATTTTAAAAAAATACATAAGGCTTCGATAAGAGTCCCCCGTTGCCAAAAACCGTAAAGCTATAGCAAGTCTTTGCTCTGGAGGTATAGACTCTCTATAATTTGTATTTCTCTTACTAATTTGTTTGGTAATTAAAGATAAGAGATAGCCAAAATCTTCTGATGTCATTCTAAAAAAATTTCTAAACTGTCCACTTTCTTCTTGTGAACGCATATCCAAAAATAAGGTTACTACACTATTTTGTGCTCGCTCTCGTAATAAATTCGTCATCCACCAACGTCTCTTCCTTCTTCTTTTCTTTGCTTCTTCAAGAATAATGTAACTTGTAGCCGCAATTACAATTTCTTCGTCACACATCGTTCTTGCCACGTTCGCGTACGGGCGAAATGCGAATAATAAATAATTCGTTGGTCTGTGAAGTTGGCAATTCGGCAACGAGCATTCGCTGATTCTCCGCGAATATTCGCTCGCATTCGACGCGAATATCGTTCGATTGCCGTTTACACTGAACGAGCACGAATTTGGTTGAAGTGGGGGGCGAATGTTTGTTCGCTCGGTTGGTCTAAACGCAGCTTCATATGCAAGAACCATTTTGATGATTTTCATGGAAATCGCACCAAATGTGAGTGGTATTTCTCTCATTAAATGTAATAAAAAAAATCCATCAACAATAACGATTTCTTTATGCGTTGGCTGGTCAGACTCAATATGTTGTTCCAAACACTTTAATAGAACCGATTTATCTGTCTTACAAATTGTTCCGCTTATATGACAAAGTGAAAGAGGTACAGGAGTTAAAGGATAAGATAAAACTTTTGCCAAATCAATTTTTTGTTCAAGAGAAACGCCCAGAAGCCGACCAAACAAATCGCGTTGCATGCGCATTTCTTGAACTTTTCCAGATACCATAACTTTTTTCTTTTTGATTGCATCAGTAAATGTAAGAACTTTATTTTTTTTTATTGCTTTCTCGAATCGGGTTATGTCTTGCGCGCATTCAGAAATAAACGTTTGACGCTACTAGTTGCCATTATTTTCAACATTAATTAAAAAATCACATATAGATTCTGATACTACCTGGCCACTCGAAATATTAAATAATAAATTTGTATCCAACTGTGTCATAAAAGGATTAAAATTTTGGTTGATTGCGTTCATAAATGTTTCAAGCTTTTCACTACTTTTTTTTATCGCACTTTTCTTTAAATCTGCCGTAACATCTTGTGTTTTATTCAAGCCTGTTTTTTGCAAAACATCAGATATTATAGTTGATCTAAGGCTATGGCTTTTACACCAGCGTTGACGAGCTCCAATAGAGCCTGTATTATGGATAATTCCTGTAAGCTTATTTCCAGCATCTGCATTGATCGTTTGCTCAAGAGTCAAGTCGATCGGTTACCTGGAAAAGGGTTTGTCTATCCTTTTAATCCCAAAAGATCCTTTTTCGAAATGATCTCTCAGCCCAGGATGCGTTTCGTCTACTTTTATTAAATTATTATGATATTTAACCAACCAGCGAGAGTAATTTGGTTGGTTAAAAATAAAAAATAAATTACAAATTTTAGGCAAAACCTGTTTAAACAAATCAAAGTTTGCTGTGCGAATAGTCTTGTTTAGCAGTAAATAATAATTTACGAGATTAATATAAATCATATAAAACTGCGGTGTTCTTCCATGTTCGCCATTCAATGTTTTTTGTTGATATTGTTCATACGTCTCAAGTAATCATAAAAGTTCATCGTTATCTATAACGGGAGTCACTGTTCTGTGATGTTGAAAATTTCGCAGATAAGTTATCACCTCATCGCTAATGAGTAGATCATTTTTATCAAGAAAAGATTGAAAATGTAAGATTTGAAGGGCTAGAGCCAACATAGGGTGCAATCGTTTACATTTATTAAAATGCTTTCCCGTAATGAAAGAAGTGACCGAGCCATTTGCGAGCATTTCGGAATCTACCATGATATCTGATAGCCCACAATTATCAATAAACTTTCGAACTGCTCTAAAGTAGGCCATCATTATATGGAAGGAACCTACATGTATAAAAATGTTATTAAATCTTGGTTTCTCTGTTGCTTGAATCTGAAGCGCAATTTTAGCTATTGCTAAATCGTAAATTACTTGGATATACGTCTCGCTACATTCCTCAGCGACTTTTTGGCTCTGTATCATCGTTTCCAAAACCACCGACGTATTTGTAAGTGATAAATTTATTGTTGTTAAATATGAAATCTTCTGCTTACTAGAATAGTCATCGTGTTTAAGGCTATTAAATCCTACCCACATCGGCGTATTGGGAATTTTTAGAGCGTGAGATACCATCCACGCAAGATTTATGCGTTCAAATAATTCCATATTATTGGGCATTGAATGAAGCGATTCTGCATCAAGGGGTTGTAGATTTTCAAACATTTTAGGCCTTTTGGCGTATGATTCCAATTCTGGGGTTATCGCGTCAAAAGTTCGCCTTCTTCTTTTTGCCCCACTATTTATTGAAGAAGATGCTTCATCGACGGAATATTCATCCTCTTTAACAATTACGGACGATTCTCTAGTATGAGTAGCATCAACACAGATATCCCGAAAGATTATACCCACTGTATCGTGCAAAGTATCTTTCCCCGTTGGAGTATCAACAAATCTGTCAAAGTTGTTAAATGCCAATCCTGTGCATAAGTTTGGTAATTTTAAAATGTCATTGGGACAAATTTGTGATTCCGTAGTAGATGCAAAAGTTTCTAACTCCTCTGCAGCGGTATAACTGCAGCAGTGACCATATCTGTTTATAATATTTACAACCTTTTTGCTATTCGTTAAACTTTTTAATGACATCCCAAGAGTGATGTGTTTTGACGTTTTCACTGTTTCATTTGAAATAGTATAAATTGCATCGTCTGAAAATGAATGAACTATCCTTTGGCATTTAGTACTCCGCCTACGCCGACGACTTGGGCCACTTAACAATGTCGTATAAAAATCAGTCAATATTTTTGGAGTAGAACTTTCTCCCTTTATCAGGCTATTTGCTGTTATTTTATCTGGTAATTTATTTGGTTGTAATTTGCGAATTTCTTCTCTTAAAGTAAGAGCAGCGTTTTGAACTATATCTTCTTTCTCTAACAATTTGAAATCTACATGCTGCATATAAACGCCACCATACGGCTTAACAATTTTTCTTTTATTCATGTGTATTATTTCAATTTTTTTGGGAAAAGTTTGTAATATTTTCTTTTGTAAATTCCGTGATGCAAACATTTCAAAAGAATCTTCTGTATTTCCATATTCCACGTTTACACGGTCAGTACATCATTTGTGCAAAAATGTCATAAAATAACAATGTTTCTTTTTCACAATATTGTCGCTTATAAAAGTGCATACGTTGTCATAGGCTATTTTATGATAGTCTCTCGTTATATACCAACTTCCTTTTTGTGCCGGTAACCCAGATTTACATGCAGTACTTCCATATTTTCTCTTACAAACATTGTGATAATAAATTATTTTTTCTTTTAAATTTGCGATTTTATTAAGCAGGTTAATATCATTGGATTCTGTTGCAAGCGATTTTATATTTTCAATAACTGTATCACTTCGTGAACTGTGCAAAGACTGAAATCGATATTGATGTTTTTTGCGCGACATATTGCAAAACAAACATAACTGTTTAAGTTCATCTGTACCTTCCGAAAACTCTGCCGATTGTTCATCGCCTAGTGAATCTTGTTCATCAATATTTTTATCGGCTTGCTCAAAATTTTGTTCGCCGATATCTTCAGCGACTTCAAAATTTTCACCACTGACATCTTCGATGAGTTTATCAGTAGTCTGTGCAGATGTTAAAGAAGATGCTGTAGATGAAGTCGAAGGAATTTCCTCAGAAGCTTCGCATTTCTTATATTTCCCCATTACAGCTGTAAATTGTCTATAACACTGTCCATGGTAGCACAGTGTATTGTCACTCAAATTGCTTTGTAAAATCACATCACTGTATTTCAAATTATGGTCTTTACGAATTTTCAAAATATCTCTACAATTTTGTAACTTTTGGTCTGTTAAAGGTAATAATTTTTTTGGTTTCCCTAGTTTGCAAACAAAACAATATCTATTAACTGAAGACATTCTGCGTATATAATTCGTTGAAAATAAAATGCCCTTCCTTTCAGGCAGACTATTACGGTCGAACTGATCTGCGATTCTGCAGTTTTGCCTTTCGAAGCTGTTTGAAAGCACTTGTTGGGTGTTTATTACGGTTTGAAGAGAGTCCTATTTCTATAAACAGAGCCGTGACATTTTCCAGACCCGGCGACCGGCTGGGAAATTGGGCCCAACCACACACAGTAGGGGCACTGTCTGGCACCTTTACGAATTTAAATCTTTACCACAAAGTATCTAACGTTTCCACGAGTCATTCAATTGTACTTCACGAACTGAATTTATATTGAATATTTAATATACAATTACAATGGGGTGCATGGACAATATTTACGTCCTGAACTACCTGATTAACAGGCAGGTGGGGAGGAAGGTGAGGAAGATGGTGGTATTGTTCATGGACCTAAAGGCGGCCTTTGACTCGGTGGACAGGGGGTGCTGGTGCAGGCATTGAGGAGGAGAGGTGTGAGGGAAGGGTTGGTTAAAAGATGTGAGGAGATACTTGAGGAGACGGTGAGCAGGGTTAGGGTAGGTGACGAGGAGGGGGGGGAGGTTTTGGACAGCTAGGGGTGTGAGGCAGGGTTGTCCTTTGAGCCCGAGTCTCTTCACACTGCTGCTGGCCGACATGGATGAGGTTTTAGGGAAGGGTGGATGGGGGGGGGTGAAGCTGGGAGATAGGAAGGTATACGTATCTGGGGTACACAGTGATGAGGAATGGTGGTCAGGAGGCCCACATAGAAGAGAGGGTGAGGAAGGGTGCGGTGGTGATGGGGAGGGTATGGAGTATAGGTAAGAGGAGATTTGGGAAGGACTGGGAAAAGAGGATATGGTTATTTGGCAAGCTGGTGTGGGCAGTGGTGGAGTACGGGGTGGAGGTGTGGGGGTGGAGGGAAAGGGAGAGGGTGGAAGCTCTACACGAGAGATTCCTGAGGTGGGTACTGGGAGTGGAGAGGTACACTCCTGGGTACATGGTGAGAGAGGAGTTACAGAGGGGGACGTTGAAGGGAAGGGCGGGGATGAGGGCGTGGGGGTACGAGAAGAAGCTGGAGGAGGGGGGGAGGAGAATTGTCCAGGTTGTGCTGGGAGGAGATGAAGGCGAGGACGAGAAGGGGTAGGGTTTTAGAGGGGTGGGAGGAAGAAAGAAAGCAATTTTTCGGGGCTGGGATGGACGGTGGAGGAGGTGGAGGGACTGAGGGAAAGAGGGGAATTGAGAGGGGAAGTGATAGTGGATAGAGATAGAAGGAGGCAGGAGGAGGAGAGGTGGGGTAAGATTAGGGTCTCGCAGTTTAACCGGTGGTATGAAGAGGTGAAGGGTGAGGGAGTGCCAGGATATCTAAAAAAGGGGTGGGGTGAGAGTAGGTGGAAACGGGTGGCAAGATACAGGCTGGGCTGCGAGATGAGTGGGGGGAGGTATTGGGAAGAGGAGGAAAAGAGGAAGTGTAGGAGATGCGGTTGGGAATTGGAGACATGGGAGCATGTGTGGGAGCTGTGTGGGGGATGGGGAGTGGAAAGAGGGTGGCAAAGTATGGTGGGGGAGGTGCTAGGAGATGACGGAGGTGGGGAGGAGTGGTTGAGAAGAATTGATATGTGGAGAGGGGGGGATGAGATGTGTGAACGAGGTATGGATGAAGGCGAGAATGGGCAACTGGAAGTCGAAGAGGAGGCGAGCGGAAGCGGAGGTCCAGGTTAGGGAAGGGGGGAGGGAGACGGGGCAGGCGTGCGTGCGAACGGAGCGGAGCAGCGTAGATTTAAGTTCGTAGGTTAAGTTCTAGGTTAAGCTAGGTTTAAGTTTTAGCGTAAGTTTGTGATATGTGAAAATGGTTTAAGGAGTGTAAGGATGGAGATTGTAACCCCTAGGGGATCAATAAAGAGATTATAATATACAATTACAATTTAATCAGCCTGTCAAGATACCAGCGAAATATTTAAAATAAGAGAGTTCAGATTGTGAAGCATTGTAACATAGTTTATTAATAAATTTTTTTATCGTTATACTGTAATAAAATTGTAAAGTACCTACTCATATCCACTTCATACTTCATATTAAACGTCGATCTTTTATACAAGTTAATATTAAATTCAATGTCGCGATAGTAGATTTGACTACACGCTCGATTCATTTGTAAACGTCTGGCAAGGTCTTATCACCGCTTATAGGCTGCCAGACTATTTTTTCCATTGGTTTTACAACATAAACAATTATTCCAGAAAATTTCAGCTTTGTCGCTATGAGTCGATTTTTTTTTTTTAACATGTTTGAAGGTCTGCCAGACGACGAAGGTCCCCGCGGAGCGCTGCCAGACTATTTTTTCCATTGGTTTTACAACATAAACAATTATTCCAGAAAATTTCAGCTTTGTCGCTATGAGTCGATTTTTTTTTTTAACATGTTTGGAGGTCTGCCAGACGATAAAGGTCCCCGCGGAGCGCTGCCATTTTCCAAAATGATGGTTAAGCGTTCTTTCTGTGCACAAATATTTACGATAATAGTGCTACAGTATGATTTTTTCAACATAATAACTAATTAATATTTATATCTTTTTAATTAATTATATTAAATTTTATGTATTTTAATGAAAGTGAGCATTCTTTAAATTTCTTTCTTATATTAGTTGCAAGTTAATAATAATATTAATTTTAAAAATGGTGGAATGTTCGTCATTAACATTTTATATTGAATAAGAAGATAATATTTTTAATATGAAATTGTGAATATTATATCATAATATTATATCATAAATAGACAAAAAAAAGATAATACGGTTATTGAATGTACACACTTTTTAATTCTCGCATTTAAAAACAATTTACAAATTTTTCATTACCGTAGTTTTTTTATGTCTGGATAGCGTTTTCGGTAGTCGGAAACTATTTGCATTATAATTTGTTTTTTCTCTTCATTTCGCGAGAATACATTATTAAACTCTTGCATGAGTTTCACTCCTCTTTCGACCGAATCGTTAACTATATTTAATCCAATAGTATAATTTGGATCATTTTCTCATTCTGAAGGATCCTTATTTATAAAATCTGTGGGAATTACAAATTTTTTAAAACACTGTAACGTTTTTTGGGACATAAACCCTTCAATATCGTTGTCGATGTACTGAGTTACATTATTCGAACTAATTATTAATTTTTTGACGTCAGTATCATTAAGAGTATCTAAAGCTACTACTACCAACGTTTTTTGGCGTCATGCATAATGTTGGAGTCAAAAAAGGCCAGCGCTGCCGCTCCTGGCGTTAAGTACCATAAATGATTACAAAATTTGCGCAATGCTACGCGACTTACATTTTTATTAATTGCACCATATGCATATAAGTTTTTTAAAAACTCGAAATCTTGCTTAGGAGCTATTACAGTAACTGGAGCTTGGATCCATACTTTCAAATACAGTTTAATGAGAAAAATACAAATGTCGCGGATTCCATTTTCTTCATCCTTTTTTTTTTTTAATTTCGAGTTTAAGGTCACATGCACCTTCTGAGGTTATTAGTGACCACGGTAGAAATCGGTGGGGTATAGTGTGTCTATAGCAGGCTGTAGAGTCTAATGTCCTTTAGAAAGGTTAACACATTTTCGCACGATTCTTCTTTTTGTAACATGTTTGGTGCGTTTTGTAGGTTATGTTCAGCTCTTTTCGTACTGTACTTAGGACAAGTGGTTAAGATATGGTTAACAGAGTTTTGTACGTTGCAGGAATCGCAGGTGTTTGGTTCGGTTTTGGTGATCAGGTGGGAGTGTGTCCAGTTCGTGTGACCTATTCTTACTCGTGTCAGTGTAACTTGGTCTTTTCTGTTCAAACACATAGCCGGGCTGATTTCACTTATATTCTTGCGGATTTGGTGTAGAGTGGTAGGTCTTGAATTTAGCCATTCGTCGTTCCAAGATTCTGCTGTGGCTTTTTTAAAATACTTTTGCAGATCTTTGTAGAGTACACGTTTCAGAATTGTAGTGGGTGCGTTGGGGTCGGAGGTTGCTTGTTTTGCTGCTGCGTCGGCTTCTTCGTTACCCTTGATGCCAACGTGTGAGGGGATCCAGGAATATAAAATTTTTTTTTGGAACATCTGAGTCTTGAAGACATTTCAATGATGTTCCGTATTATTGTGTTTTCGGTTTCGGTGTTTTGTAGAGCTGACACAACGCTTTTGGAATCAGTGAAGATAATAAAATCGTCATATGTCGTATCTTCTATGTATTTTAGGGCTTGTAGAACGGCGATTGCTTCACTGCTGAAAATTGTAAAAACTTCTGGGAGTTTGAAGAGCATTTTATGTTCAGGGGTGCATACTGCGCATCCGGTTCCCTGTTTGGACTTTGCGGCGTCGGTAAACAGTTGTTTGTGATCTGGATAATCGTTTGTTAGTTCATTGTATAAGGTTTTGAAGATGCTCGGATCCGTATTTTTGCCTACGTTTTGGAATTTATCGATTATACGGGGGGTTTCTATCATCCATGGTGGTATTTGATATTGTCTTCTCGGTATAGTAGGAGGCAGTTCGATCTGTAAACTCTCTAGATATTTTCCCATTCGGATGCTCAAGGGTTTTGGTAGTTTGGGTTTTTTCGCAAAATCATTTAGAAGTGTGTTTGCAGTAATTAAGTCGTGGATAGGGTTCGATGGTGTCGCAGTTTTGGATGCTGCATATGACAGGCTCATTTGTTTTCTTCTGACTTCGAGTGGTGGAAGATTTGCTTCGCACAATACTGCAGTTGTTGGACTGGCGCGGAAGGCCCCAGTTGCCAACCTAGCTCCGGCATTATGTACAGGAGTAGTAGAGGTAAGGGGATTCTAACCCAGGTCCTCTGAGGGGAGCGCGGGGGCGGGGGGAAGTGAGGACGCGCGGGGGAGCGCGGCGGAGGGAAACATGGACGCGGGGCCTGCGGGGAGTGGAAGGTCGGTTGCGCGCGCACGAGCCGCGGAGTGGGGGAAGCCGCGATCGTGGAGGGGATCAGTCCGGGCCGAGCGGCCGCGGAGACCTCTCCAGACCGGACCCACCGTCGGAAATTTTTCAGAGGAGGAATGACCTCCGAAAAAAGTCTTTTTTCAGACATGACCCGCCCTCAGAAATTTTTTTCCCCTAATATTGTACCCCCCCAACACAGAGAAATAATAATTTTTTTACAAACTATGTACTTGGAGGAGGGAAAGAGACAGTATTATTTTAAAGCTAAACAATCTGCGCGTGATTTAAACGGCGGGTCGTAATCGTTGGGGAAATGTTCGCCGGCACGTTAGTCCGCGGAGATTCTGACGACAGCGTGTCGATTAAATTTCACTAATTCTTTAATTTCTAATTGTAAGGAAACTGTTTATTGAAACGCGGAATCTTAAAATTAGGTGGCGAGGAGAGAAGGAGGGTAAATGAAATGGCACAATGAAATACGTTTAAGAATATATTGTTACAAAAAAAACTATTAAAGATAAAAAAAGAGAAAAAACATAAAAATAAAAGAGAAAAAACATAAAAATAAAAAAATAAATTATGGCCACGGCGATGGTGGCGATGGCGGCGGCGGCGGTGGTGGGTACCACACATTTCCATGAATCACCTGCACACAGATACCAACGTTGATATAATACTCACACATCAAAATGCATAAATCAGTGTAAAGTAGTATTACATACCACCGGAGGCGGCGATGGTGATGGCGATGGCAATGGCGACGATGATGATTGGGATGGAGTTATCAATCCCACTGGTCAACATCATCGTTGAATATAGCATCATCAATATCGTTCGTAAAGAATGCATTGTTGATGATTTCAGTAAATAAATCATCATCAGTAAAAAATATATCAACTTGCGATGGCGTAACTCGTATTAAAATCAGACTCGTTAACCTGAACTGCAATGTCACGAACTTCAATCCCCGATATTGCATTGCGATTAATTGCGATTTCGTCGATTTGTCCCGCATTGATACATTTCCGCCATACAACAGATTGTAGGGCCTTCTCCCAGCTCGACGGAGCCACATCATCCGGATCATCTTCACCAATGATGAATGAAGTTTGCCTATGCATATCTAGCCAAAAATGCATACACCCATATTCACTACGCGGTAAATAGTTGTTTTCACAGTCACCATTGTAGAACACCTTCAAATAAACCTCCTCCTCATCATCATCCTCATCCTCATCCTCATCGTAAAAATCTTCTGCCTTGTGAAATTCATCACCTCGAATTTCTTCGCATTGCACAGCAACATTCTGACACGCTACATATATTTTGGGATGGGATGCGCGACTGGGGATCACAGCAGCAACTTTCCAATACAAATCCATGGGTATAGACATAATCTAAAATCGATTTTTTTCATATAATTCTCAAAGTTACTAACACAACGATTCACTAAAAATATGGTAATGGAAACTTACGGTATTATTCGATTGTATCTTCTATGCGTTGGATGGTGAATGATATCCTTCAAAGCAGTTTCACAAGTGTTTCAAAAAACTGTTCCAGTTCAACTGTTAGTACTATGACGGAGTGTATTGAATGGAAGCAGTTAATAATTGTGCTGGCACGAACGTATGCGACTATTGAGCGATTGATTGAATGGTATCCGAGAGACAGGCCTAAATAGAGGTGCAATTGCTTCTCCCACCGCCGCATTTTATTCTCAAGCAATCAATTTTTCCATAATGTGCTGAAATCTTAACGTCGTAGCATATGTAATTTGAGTCTCCAAGGATAAAAGTCTCGGACACGTGTTGAACGTAATATAATATTTCTGGGAACGTCGAATCTTTGAATTATGCACCGTTAGCAGAAACGCCATATCTTAAAATTAGGTGGCGAGGAGGAAGACGAGTAAATGAAATTGACAAATAATATGTGTTTAAGAAATTTTATTTAAAATTAAAAGAATATAATTTTAACATTTTTTCCTACGAGCATCAGCTAGAATATCATTGATGGCACATGCTACCAGTTCGCAATCTACATAATAATCCTCACAGTAATGTTTGCTATCACGTATGATTTTAGCAGCACGACGCACATCTAATGTTTCGCAGACAACACCGCTTTGCTGTAGCACTTTAACAAAAGTTTCAAATTTCGTCTGCACATCTCTTACATTTTGATACAGCCGCGCATACACATAGTCTATACATGGTTCAAGATTTAATAAAAATGTTACCGTATTCGGTTTGAACTACAGCGACTTATTATGTAGTGCCATCCTTACAATCGGGGAATTATAGATTTCACAAAAATCCACAGTTAATTGATCCATTTGCATCGAAGGTGATTCAGGTAATCGTGCACGTTCTTCAATGGTTGTACGACTGCCGCATAGCAAACCCCATGTATCCCATGATAACGTGAGAAACATCCCACGATTGTCGCCGAGAACCATTTCTACATCAATCGTAGGCCATACTCTGATCCCAATTTCCAAGTATTTGCTGCCCGTGGATGTTAATGCATATCTTCTAACCATGATACGCGATGTTCGGTGCGGGCTAAGAGAACAATCAAAGCTATGAAATTGCTCGCGCGTATTAGGAATAAACATAAAAATTTTAAGATGTGAAAATTAACCCTTACCAAACAACTGTATCCTCCCTGCATTGAGCCACGCCGTCATCTCGCACGATCGGAACGTAATAATTCATGCGTTCAACGTTTCCTTCGGCACTGGTACTGCACATTTTGTTTTCAGAGCACAATTTGTTCCGTCGAAAGGCACTGAGACTATTGAGCGATTGATTGAATGACATCCGAGAGACTTGCTTAAATAGAGGTGCAATTGCTTCCCCCCCGCCACCACATTTTATTATAAAGCTACCAATTTTTCCATAATGTGCCGAAATCTCAACGTCGTAGCATATGTAATTTGAGTCCCATCCTCAAGGATAAAAAGTCTCGACACGTGCCGAACGTAATATAATATTTCTGGGAACGTCGAGTCTTAGAATTATACTGTATCAGCAGAAACTATGTCGGATGATCATGCCCGCTAATTCCTCATACGCGTGAATCGTAGAAAGAATTATGCTGTATCAGCAGAAACTAATGCATTTGGGGAGGGGTACGCCAAAAAGAATGAATTATACAGTATTAGCAGAAACTAATGCATTCGAGGGAGGGGGTGCGCTAAAAGAGTTAGACAGAGATACCAAATCATGATGAGGATATAAATATATGCTCTAAACTGTACAAAGCCGTAAATCGTTGCAACGTATTGCGTGGAAAAGTCACATTATATTTACTTTCCATTTACAATCATGGGAGAATTCGCACAAGTAGAACGCCAATTGTTGGATCAATCCACGCGATTGATTTCGCGGGAAGAGTACCTCGCGTGCGAAGAACGGTGCAACGAGTGCATCGAATCGTTGGAAGAACAAAGTCGCGTGAAACGCCCACGATTATCGATCGGTGTTCGGCAATCGCTGATTGCTCGAATCGCACGTCTCGAAGGACTGAAACATTCGTTGCGCGGACGTTTCGTGCGCGAAGGTGCCGGTCATTCGAGTACGGGACTTTTGTGGCGCGAAATAGACACTGCGTTCGATAGCCGCGTATTAACTGGTGCAGTGCTAAATTCGAACTACATCGAGCCGCACAACTTCCTCCAAGATGCAGGGACCATCGTGCTGGAGCATGTGCGGGACGCTTTGAGGAAACATCGAAACCTCAAAGTGAACACTGTGTTCAACGGCGAATTTGTGGCGGGTGACAAGCATGCTTGTAAAAGCATCAACACCCGAAACTGCGAACTCTTCCACACATCCGATCTGCAGGAGTGGTACCAACGATGCGTCATCGAACCCACCCTGGCATCGCTGGAAGAGTTCCAGGAACGCGACAGTGGATGGGCATTGACGAGAATCATGAATCTAACCGTCAATGTCAACAAGTACAATCCGCTGCGCGCGGGATGTTACGTCAAGTTGCCGCGAGTATTGTCTTTGAGGAAAGCCACAATTAGCGTGCAATCCCAGGACAATGCGTGTTTCGCGTGGGCAGTGGTCGCCGCTCTCCATCCTGCGGAAAGACATCCCGATCGCCCAAGTTCGTACCCGCCTTATGCTTCCATGCTAAATCTCCAGGGCATTGAGTTCTCAATGTCCCTGGAGCAAATAGGGAAGTTTGAGCGGCAGAACAGCGTCTCCGTCAACGTGTACACCTTCGACGAGGAGAAAGGGTCGACGGTCTTTCCGCTGCGTCTCACCAGCCAAAAGAGGGATCAGCACGTCAACTTGCTATACACACCGAATCAAGAGCACGGTGATGTAGGGCACTTTGTGCTGATCAAAAACTTATCCCGACTGGTGGGCATGCAGCTGAGCAGACACAAGGAAAAGAAATTCATCTGTGATCGGTACGTATAGAATACTTGTGAAATATTGAAATGTATTGTAGAAAAAATTAAATAAAAAAATTTGTGTTTACAGGTGTATGCACTATTTCGGATCTGCCGAGAAGCTGGAGAACCATTCGCTGGACTGTGGGCAGATGAATGACTGCGCCATCCTGCTGCCCAGCGAAGGAAAAAATCTCCTCAGCTTCGAGAACCACTGCAGGAAGGAGCGGCTCCCCTTCGTGGTATATGCAGATCTGGAGTGCATCATTGAAAAAACAGAAGACAATCGAGTGGGTGATCTAGATAATAAGTTACATACGTATCAGCACCATAAAGTGCATAGTATTGCATATTATATGCATTGTTCCTATGATACATCGCTATCGACGTATCGATGTTGCCGCGACGCGGATTGTGTTTCATGGTTCGTATACGAACTAAAAAAATTTGCAAACTTCGCCAAACCCATCTTGACCAGTAATGTTCCAATGCTGGATTTAACTCCGGAACAGTTGACGACATTTCGCGATGCAACACACTGTCATATTTGCGAAGAATCATTCAAGGCTGACGATGTACGAGTTCGCGATCATTGCCATCTATCCGGACGGTTTAGAGGCCCGGCACATTCGGAGTGCAATTTAAATTATAAAAATGCGTTTTACATCCCCATAGTTTTCCATAATTTATCCGGCTACGATTCGCATTTCATTATCGAGGAAATAGCTACCGCTTTCGACGGTCACGTTGATGTATTACCCATAACTAAAGAAAAATATATTTCATTCACAAAAAATGTCGAAGATACGGCTGAATCAGACTCGCGAAATAATATTAAATTACGATTCATCGATTCGTACAAATTTCTCAATACCAGTCTCGACAAATTAGCATCTTTCCTTAGCACAGATCAATTAAAAATTTTACGATCCAAATTTGAAACATTATCCACCGAGGATTTCAATTTATTGACGCGAAAAGGTGTCTTTCCGTACGAATACCTTGATTGCGCGAACAAGCTGCAGGATCCATGCTTACCGCCGCGCGAGTCATTCTACAGTTCGTTAACGGGCGAGACTGTATCCGAGAGCGATTACGCGCACGCTGAGACTATCTGGCAGCGTTTCGGGATTAGAACCTTGGGCGAATACAGCGACTTGTATTTGAAAACAGATGTCTTGTTATTGGCAGATATTTTTGAAAATTTTCGCGAAAGTTGTATCAAGAGCTATGGACTAGATTCGGCGCATTATTATACTCTACCAGGTTTCACGTGGGATGCAATGCTAAAGCATACCAAAATTACATTCGAATTGCTCACCGACGTCGATATGGTCATGTTTATCGAACGTGGCATACGTGGGGGTTTAAGCCAATGTTCTGGAAGATATGCACATGCCAATAACAAGTACATGCCATCTTACGACGCATTGGAAGAGTCATCGTTCTTGATGTACTTTGATGTGAATAATTTGTATGGGTGGGCAATGTGTCAGCCCCTCCCATACGCTAAATTTCAATGGGTCGAAGATGTTGCAAAGTTTGATGTGTCTTCAATCAAAGTCGATTCGCCCACGGGGTACATTCTCGAGGTAGATCTGGAATATCCACAACGTCTGCACGATGCTCATGCCGATCTATCGTTCTGCCCGACGCGTGCCAAACCACCTGGCAGCAGGCAGGACAAATTACTCGCGACGGTATACGATAAGCAGCGTTACGTTATCCATTACCGCAACCTGCAGCAGTGCACGCGTCATGGTCTTCGTATTACAAAGATACACCGCGTGCTCCAATTCGCTCAATCTCCCTGGCTCCGCGATTACATCGAACTCAATACACGGTTCAGAACAAGCGCGACAAATGACTTTGAAAAAAATTTGTACAAATTGATGAACAACGCGGTATTTGGTAAAACTATGGAAAATGTACGAAATCACGTGGATGTAAAACTTTTAACACGTTGGGAAGGGCGATATGGCGCGGAGGCAATGATCGCGAAACCGAATTTCCACAGCAGAAGTGTTTTTTCGGAAAATTTAATAGCTGTTGAATTGCGAAAACTCGAGGTGAAATTCAACAAACCGATATACGTGGGTATGTGCATTCTGGACATATCGAAAATTTGTTTGTATGAATTTCACTACGAGTACATGTCTCCCAAACACGGACCAAATTGTAATATTCTATACACCGACACAGACAGCCTCATTTATCATATTCGATGCGACGATATCTACGAGACTATGAAACACAATATCGGTAGATTCGACACAAGCGATTATCCTATCGACAATCCATATAATATGCCGCGCGAAAATAAGAAGGTTCCAGGGCTGATGAAGGACGAAAATAACGGTGTGATAATGACCGAATTCGTAGGTCTTAGAGCGAAAATGTATGCACTTCGCGTAGACGGCAAAAGAGATACGAAAAAGGCGAAAGGCGTCAAGACCAACGTCATAGCCAGAACGATAACTTTCGACGATTACGCGAAGTGTTTGCAAAGGGAGATCGAAATGGTTCGCAGACAATCATGTATACGGTCTAAATATCATAAAGTGTACACCATTTCGGAATCTAAAATCGCTCTAAGTCCATACGACGACAAGCGGCATATCGTACCCGATTCGACCGACACTCTGCCCTGGGGACATTATAATATCCCATTGTAAAAAAAAATATAAATTATTGTATTATAAATAGTGGAATTATTGTATTATAAATAGTGGGATTATTGTATTATAAATAGTGGGATTATTGTATTATAAATAGTGGGATTATTGTATTATAAATAGTGGGATTAATGTGTTAAAATAAAAAAATTGTTTACACATTTACATATATGTATCATTGTATTTATTGAGTTATGCATTATTAATTTACAATACATTATTTTTATTTATCCACGAATTGTGTGATTTATCAAACCCCAGCCACTTGACATATACCTTATCCCCCTTTCTACGCAGCACTTTTTCCACTAGATGCACATCAGGATCGGTGACGCGTTGCAGCTCCTGTTCATAGAATCCGCCGGCAACAGGTTTTCCACAGGAATCGGCGAGCAGATACGATGCAGGATTAGTTGCCTGTACTTTGGCTATCTTGAACACCTCCGTTGTCCAATTCGGCGTATAGCCTTTATCGAAGATGGTTTTAAATTTGCTCACGCGCACAAACTCGCCCAACTTGAATCTCGCTGGAGCAGCGATCTTTATGTTGCTGTACACGGTGGCTAGCAGCCTGTCGGCGATCGCAGGGGTAACATCGCAAGGACGCATTCCAATGGTTCTATGTTTTCGTGCGTTATACTCTGCAAGCAGACGCGGTAGCGCATCGGTCCATCTATAGGTTCCATTGAGCGTAAACAATTTCCACATATTGTTCTTCAAAGTTCGATTGAAACGTTCTACGACGGAGGCCTTCATCACCGAATACGTTGAATAATGATTAATATCGTGCTTTGTCAAGAGTTTCTGCATATCGGCGTTGTAAAATTCTTTTCCTTGATCGGTTTGCAAATTTTTCGGATATCGATCTCTAAATATCTTTGCGAACGCTTTAGTCACCTCAGCACCACTTTTAGTCTTGAGCGGCACCGCCCATGCATACTTGCTCAACACATCGATGATGGTAAGTATGTAGTGGTGACCTTGGTTGAAACGCGAGTATGGACGCATTTCTACAATGTCAGCTTGCCACAAATCATCGTATCCATGCACTACGACGCGTCTCCGCGGGAAATGTCTTCGAGCTGGAGCGTGCAATTCCTCAACGAGTTGTAGCTTCTTGTAGCCATGGTTTTCTTCTTTACTCTTGGATTTCGATAATGGTTGCATGTTTGATCGCAGAGGTGTCTTGGACACGAATGATGCGATAATTATCGCGTACATTTATTATGTGCTTCTCGTCGGTCCGAGGAAATTCTGGACAAGTTGCTGCTCCGTAGCAAAAGCGGTTATAGCCTCTTTAACTTTACGAGTTTCGTTGTCCGGTTGTGGGATAGAATTCAACGCCTCCGATATCTTTTGAACGCTGTTTTGCAACGTTAGCATATCTTTCTGAAACACAACCAGCTTCCTCGCTAATTCTTCCTGCTGCTCTCTCAAAAGTTTAATGTTCTTTTCCACGTATAGTTTATTGACGACATCGGTGTCGACCACCGGCTGAGCTACGCGTCGTATCTTGCGTGATTTCGCATCAAAGTCGGCACCAGCCACGCAAAGGGCGTTATCTCGCATGTAATTTCGAAGCAAACCGTTCCATTTGTAATAGTCCATTCTAGCTGCTCCACTCTTCTCGAGCGATACCCCAAATTTGTTGATCGGCATCTCGATGCATACAGCGCACATCATCGGCGTGCGGTTTAATTTATAATGAGGCCTACCTCGCAGAGTTCCTCGATAATCGATAGAATTTCGGGATCGTGAGAGTTGTTACCCGCCTGACGCGACGCTTCAAGCAAACGCATTCGATCCACCAACTCGTTGGGATCGTTCCAGTGTACGTAATCGATCTTGTTATCGTTTACCACCATGGCGCGCGGTACCGTTAGACCTTTCCCTGCCCTGCTAGTCGATGCGCGAGGGAGTAGCGGTGCAATTACATATTTGTACTTGTGTCCCTTGTTGCTCAATATGGGATTTTTAGCACCATGACCGCGTCTGTGGGCGTTCGTCGCCAGCAGTATACTTTTGTATTTTTGTTTATCGACATCGGTGTATACAGCATCATCGGGAATTCTCTTGAAAATCAGTTCGTAAAGACCGGGTGTTCCTCTGTATTTTACGCCATCTATGATTATGTTATCATCCATGTCTATATCGAAAGCCTTATCCCCAAGCCTCGTTCCACTATTGCCAAAGTATACGCCGTACACATAGTCCATCGTTGTATCCTTATCACCACTTAGGATCGCGCTCATGTATTTTTGCCCCAGCGGGCCGAAATGACTGCGAAACGTCTCTTGTCCCTCGGATGTTTGGAATTGCTGTCTAATAGATGTTACAAACGACTCATTGGGACTAGTTTCGAAAACGTCATCATCAACGGTTGAGAGCGATTGCACATTGGGCAATGTACTTATTGGTGTGGGTGGAGCCGGAGAATCGCTTGATACGACATTCTGTCGGTTCCGCTTCGATTGAACTGGTGTCGAGGTTATAGGTGAATATTCCGTTGACATGTGCTCTTTCCTCTTTCTCTTGCGCGATGTGTTCTGTTTTAGATGGATTTTTTTAGGCGTTAATGTTTCATTCCCTTCAACGTCTGTGCTCATCGACGGTGATGTATCAGCTTCCATCGCTGCGGTATTTTCCACAATATGTTTTAGTGGTTCGACGATAGGTTTAAAGTATTTCTCCAACGCGATATCTTCCTCCATCTTGCCAGTCTTCAAAGCTTGATGTTTCCGACGAATGGCTTCGCTGGTTTTTGCAATTTCCTTCGCTATTCTCTCGCGATCCTTAATCTCCAGAGTATCGATATCGATCATCGCTGTACCGCAGACGTTGCTTTCCCACCGACGTGTTGACAACAATTGACCATCTCATGGTATGGCAAACTCGTTAAATCCCTTTCTATAACGTCCATTGGACATCGCGCTATCCTTGTCTATCACCACGAAACCATAATCCCGTTGCCAACAATTACGACACAAAGCGCAGAAATCCTCGTAAGACATGTCGGTGTTTACGTGATCGTTGTACACATGTTTCAAGTTGGTACCATCCTGCTTAAACAGAATCAACAGATTCGCATTGTCGCGTATAAGATGTTTGGGAATCTTTGCATACGTCTGACAGAGATAGAAACAGTCAACGTTCGAGTGGCGCCCCATTGCAAAGTACTCTCGTATCGTATCTTGCTTGTCGCATGCCACGTCATCAAAGATAAAAATGGAATTCGGAAGCGATTCGCTCGGTGGGATGACGTCACTGTTATTCGAAAACGTAAAGTAGCCAATTTCATCTATCGGAGTCAATAAATTCTCCAAGTACTGATATTTCGGCTGTTGCAACGACTTGGAATACACGTACACGTTCTCGAAGTGGACGCCGTGAGGACTTTCCAACAAGCTGATCAGCACGTTGGTCTTTCCACAATTTGATGGACCACAAATGAGGCAGCGGATAGTGTTTGGTAGCATGCTACCATGTCTGCGCCCTGTTTTCGAAGACATCACTCGTGATTTATCATCAAAATTTGTCACGCGTATGGTTACAGGTTGTCGCACGAATCGCATCCTCCCCGCGAACCGTGAAAAATGATTTTGAATACGTCGAGGCGGTGATGCACCCTATTTATAGGTCCGCGCTGAAACATGATGGCTCAGTATTCAAAATGCTTCTGATCCTGTCGGATAATTATGATATTCGAGACCTAACCTCTGATCAATTGAAATATATACCAAAGATTATTCTACTGCGAGAGTTTGACAGGCACATTGATCGGTTGTGGGACAGGCTCCCCGAGCATATAAAAGCCAATTCCGAGGTTCGACAGTATCGCCGGTGCTTGGAACATTATAATCGCCCTTGGCAGCGAACGCATATCGACGGTCCGGCACCATTGATTAAAAACTGTAGCGAATGTCACCGACGACGACAGTAAAGAAAGGTCGTGGTTTGTTAAATCGAGCGATAAACGCGCTACCAATCGAATTACACATCCCAGGATATCAGTTTTGCGGTCCAGGAACTCATCTTGCAAAACGATTGGCTAGAGGGGATCGAGGTATCAATCCGTTGGACGCAGCGTGTCGCGAACACGATATTGCATATTCGCGTAGCAACGACCTCGGCGAAAGGCACGCGGCAGATAACGTTCTCGCTGACAAAGCGCGAAAACGCATCGTTGCGCGAGACTCGACTCTGGGTGAAAGAGGTGCTGCTACAGCTGTTTGGGCTGCTATGAAGACCAAGACGAAGATCGGAATGGGGATGAAAACAAAAACTCGCAAAAGGACTCCAAAGAGAGCATCGCAAAAGCGGATTCTTCCGGTGGCAAAACGGGGTGGTATATTACCACTTTTACCGCTGTTGGGTGTTCTCGGATCATTGGCTGGTGGAGCGGCGGGGATCGCCAAGGCGGTAAACGATAATAAGGCGGCGCAACGTCAGCTGCAGGAAATGCAACGCCATAATCGCTCCATGGAAGGTCGCGGACTTTATCTCGCGCCGTACAAGCGCGGACAGGGAATATCTAAACGAAAAAAAAAAACGTCGAAAAGAAAATAAAAATGCCTGCGGGCGTAACTACCGATGTGCAATTGGAGGAGTTGGCAAAACGTATGCGTATTCCATTCTTTAGAGGTGTTTTTATGCGCAACGCGTTACCAGCTGGTGGAGTACGTCGAAACGAGAGCGGTATCGTAAATTTGGACAATGCCGAGGGGCCGGGGACTCATTGGGTGGCGTATGCGAAGAGAGGGTGTCGAGCTATATATTTCGACAGCTTTGGGAATCTTCGACCGCCGATGGAATTGGTAAAATATCTGGATAAGGATGCTGTGAAAATTGAATACAATCGAACGTCCTATCAGAAGTACGATCAGAGCAATTGCGGACAACTATGTCTACGCTTTCTACAAACGATCGGTGCCAAATTTAAGGATTGATTTCCCACCACTCTGATTCAGTACTGGTCGAGCAATTCGAGCGGAATATGTCGTTAACATTCACTCTAACCGGCAAGAGTAGCACCCTCGCGGTGAGCTACTTTCCACCCATAGATTTGAGCGACGATGATTACGAGCTTGGTCTAACAACCTTTGAAACTTATCACACAATACCGAACATCGACTCGAGCAACGATAAATTCTACTTCATCGTAAACTACAGTGCCGACACCGCTTATGAATACATTACGATTCCCCACGGCTCCTACGAACTAGACGCCATTGCCAAGTACCTGAAGCAGCGATTACTCGAGCGGTATCCTAAAAATCTTGGTGGCACCGATGACGACAACGATGACGGTGACAACGATGTGTATCCTATAGTGTTGCGTCCCAACAACAATATAATGAAAAGCGAGCTGTACTGTCGGTTCACCGTAGACTTTACAAAGCCTAACAACATTGGATCGCTACTGGGATTCTCGACGAATCGGGTATTAGCACCAGAACGATGGCACGAATCGGACGATCCAATTAATATCATGAACGTGAACATTATTCGCATAGAATGTAGCGTGACCGCTGGTGCGTACAACAATGGGAGGCGTGTACATACGATACATGAATTTTCTCCGAGAGTTCCACCAGGATATAAGATATCGGAAACGCCCGCACAGATCATTTACCTTCCAATCACCGCACGGGTCGTTACAACCCATACGTCAACACGACGTTTGGATACAGCGATGAGATAAGAATACCGATACAACAGCAGGATTTATACACATTACCGTGTGAAAGTTTCCTCTATGTGGAGGGGAAATTGAAGATAAATAAGCCAAATGATGCGTTAACGGTGATGTTGGGAAATAATTGTGTGGCGTTCTTATTCGATGAGATTCGATATGAGCTGAATGGCGTGGAGATTGATCGCAACAGAAACGTTGGAATAACTAGCACGCTTAAAAACTATGTATCGCTGACATCGGACGAAGACAAAAATATGGAGAATGCCGGATGGGGCTTGAAACGACGCGATGGGTCAATAGTCAAAAATCATTTCAATTTTTGCATCCCACTCAAATATTTGCTAGGATTTTGCGAGAACTACAAACACATGATTATTAATGCGCGTCACGAATTGATTTTAATACGGTCGCGCAACGACAACAATGCACTGATAGGATCATCGCTGTTGGAACCAGAAATTAAATTATTTAAACTACAATGGCGGATGCCTCATGTGACGCTGAACGACATTAATAAGCTATCGTTGCTACGTACTTTGGAAAGTGGACAAAACCTGAGCATTTGTTTTCAATCGTGGGATCTGTACGAGTATCCTATGTTGCAAAACACAAACAAGCATTCGTGGGCCGTAAAGGCATCCGCACAGCTAGAGAAGCCACGATGCGTGATCCTTGCTCTACAGACTGGTCGAAAGAATGTGACGAGCGAAGACGTTACTAAGTTCAACAACTGTAAATTGACTAATGTCAAACTTTTTCTCAACTCGGAATTTTACCCATACGATGACATGAACTTGGACTTTGACAAGAATAAGCATGCCATTTTGTATCACATGTATACGCAATTCGGTAAATCGTATTATGGACATAGTTGCAACGAGGCATTATTCACCGTGGCTGAATTTTTACAATTTGGTCCCATCGTGGTGATTGATTGTTCGCGACAAAATGAGTCCATCAAGAATGGCACCGTGGACGTGCGCATAGAATTCGAGTGTAAAGAGAATGTGCCGGCAAATACTACAGCCTACTGTCTGATTCTGCACGATCGGGTGGTTGAATACAATCCACTGACAAACGTAGTGCGCAAAATGAATTAAATTGCCACGCTACTTGTGCGCCCTCTCCTGTGTCAAATTCATACAAATTTTCTTCGTGAAAATCGAGATGCTTTACGAGAAAGACTGCATTCTCCCGTCTGTCTCGGAAACGAACGGACCTCTAAATTGTACCGATAATGGCTGTACCAACATTCGTTGACCTGCAAGGGTTCATCGTCGATGGAAGATTTGTCGCGAAGGAAGTGGCTGTCCTACGCAAGGGAACAGTTCTCTCGCACTATATTTTTGGGAGTCCTATGTCACAATTCCTTCTTACGAAATCGGACAAATCAAGCATTCGGTGGTTGACGGTAAAACACCACGGACTACGGTGGAACGATGGAGACGTTCCGTACAGTATGGCTAAACAGCTAATTACGAAAGCTGTAGCTGATGCGATCGCCGAAGAAGATGACACATCCCATATAGTATACGTTAAAGGGCTGCAGAAACGCGACTGGCTTGTGGATTTCCTCGACGAAAATACCAGAGCGGACGTAATCATCGAGACGCTGGACATTGACTACGAGGATATCAAATCCCTAAATAAGCTAAATGTAGTTGATACTCTGCGATGTGGCAGACACGCAAAGCACTGTGCCTTGCAAAATGTATTTAAAATATTCAACTGGTGGTCTAAACACCAAAGGGAAATGCTTAAATAAAATATAACCAATTTTTAATACATAAATGTTTTTCTTCACCCTCCCCAACCTCTTGCATGTACGCTAGATTAAGACGATAGTTTTAATTATTATGTAGAAACCGTTCGATTCGCGTTCAAAACCGTTCAATACCCGTTCAATACCTGTTCAATACCCGTTCAATACCGTTCGATACCCGTTCAAAACCGTTCAATACCCGTTCCATACCGTTCGATACCCGTTTTGATTCGCGTTCAAAACCGTTCAAAGTGATATGGTCTAGCTGAATGATGCGTCAAAGAAGAAGGGAAAGAAGACGCGTGTGAAAAAGGAGAGGATGGGCAGTGATGAAGATAAGTGCTGGAGGATAATCAGCGAAAAAAAAATGTAGGTGGGAGAACATAGCTTTTGCAAAGCTATGCACTTCTCGATTTCGAGATATGAGTTTAGATGCGAGAGCTTGGAGATGCAGCGAGACCAGTTGCATTCAAAACTTCATTAGACAAAGTTCAGATTAGAACATTTTTTGTGCAACAAATATTTAAAAAAATGGGAATACAACGTATTGCACCCGAGTGGGACGAGGAGCCATGCTCCGACGTCTTTGAGGTATGTACTTTAAAATATTTTTTAACATTTATCGCGTTTAACCGTTGAAATCGAGCGAGATCAAATCAGACGGCTGTTGTGTTAGTGTTATATCGTGGGTTCTATTTTCCAGAACTCGCCACCGCCGACGCCGACGCTGTCGCCATCGCCATCGCCATCGCCATCGCCATCGCCATCGCCGCCGCCTCCAATGGTATGTAATACTTTGTATTTTTTTCTTTTTTTATCCGTTTTGAAGTATTAATATTATATCGACGTTTGTGTGTATGTTCTAGAACAACGACTTCCTCATGAGACGGTTTGTGATGTTGGCGCGGCTCCTGGAGGAGGCTGCTGCACCTCAGGCGGTACCTGCCCAGGAGCCGCAGATGCGGCGGAGTTCGGGGCCAACGATCGGTCCTGCCATGGCGGAAAGGTTGCGGCGACGGGCGGGATTGGCGGTCGGCCCTACCATGGTCGAAAGGCTGAGGCAACCGTGGGTGCCATACAGGCAGGTGGGGCCCCTGCGGCGACCGCGGCCTCCATCACCGCATGAAACTGGATGGATTGATGTCAGCAGGCCGCAGCCGCCGCAGGGGTGGGTGATGACGCCCCCGGAGTCAGCATCGCCACCATCCGTGATGTGGACGCCTCCGGGGTCGTCGTCGTCGTCATCTGCCACACCACCCTGGTGGCCTCCGTCGACGCCATCGACGCCGCTGACACCGTCCTCGCAGCCGTCCTCGCCGCCGTCCTCACCGCCGACGCCGTCCTCGCCCCTCGAGTGGTTTGGGGGTTTAATAACACCGCCGCCGTCGCCCCAATCGCCACCAAGGCCATAATTTTTTCAATTTTTTTTATTTTTTGTTTTTTTATTTTTTATGTTTTTATTCTTTTTTTATTTTTTTATCTTTAATAGTTTTTTTGTAACAATATATTCTTAAACGTATTTCATTGTGCCATTTCATTTACCCTCCTTCTCTCCTCGCCACCTAATTTTAAGATTCCGCGTTTCAATAAACAGTTTCCTTACAATTAGAAATTAAAGAATTAGTGAAATTTAATCGACACGCTGTCATCAGAATCTCCGCGGACTATGACATATTTGTGTGTGTGATACATTCTATTCGGTAAAAGACTTTTTTCGGAGGTCATTCCTCCTCTGAAAAATTTCCGACGGTGGGTCCGGTCTGGAGAGGTCTCCGCGGCCGCTCGGCCCGGACTGATCCCCTCCACGATCGCGGCTTCCCCCACTCCGCGGCTCGTGCGCGCGCAACCGTCCTTCCACTCCCCGCAGGCCCCGCATCCATGTTTCCCTCCGCCGCGCTCCCCCGCGCGTCCTCACTTCCCCCCGCCCCCGCGCTCCCCTCAGAGGACCTGGGTTAGAATCCCCTTACCTCTACTACTTACAGGTAGTGACAGTATTTTTAAGATGTGTGGTTTAGCCGACCCATATACAGTTGATCCATAATCCAATTTGGATAGGATTAGAGCCTTGTATGTTTTTAATAGAACTTGGAATCCGGCTCCCCAGTTTTTAGATGCAATGACTTTCATGATATTTAATCTTCGGTAACACTCGATTTCAAGGTTTTTGAGGAATGGAGTCCAAGTATATTTTCTGTCGAAAGATAGACCAAGAATTTTTGGTGTGTCAGTTACAATTAGTTGGTGGTGGCCCAAGTGTAACTGCAGCTGATTATTTTGAATCGACCTATTTTTTGAGAATATGGTTGCGGTGGTTTTGTTTTTAGAGAATTTAAAGCCAGTCTGTAGGGCGAAATTTTGAAGTTTGTCCAAGCAATCTTGCAGAATTTGTTGGCTGGTGTTTAGGTCTTTTCCAGTAATAAAGACTGTACAGTCGTCGGCGAATACGGTGTATTTAATTGGTTTAGGGAGCGTTTTTGTAATATCGTTGATTGCCACCAGGAATAGCGTTACGCTTAAAACTGATCCTTGCGGTACTCCATTTGAGATTATGGTTTTCTTTGATAATTGACCATTTACACGGACGCGGATAGATCTGTCTCTTAAAAAATTTGATATGAATTGAAGCATGTTTCTGTTGATGTTCCATTGCTTAAGTACTTGTAAAATTCGGTGTTTCCATATCATGTCGAATGCCTTCTCGATGTCTAGGCATATTGCTATTAAGTGTTGGTTTTTAATGAAGGCTTCACAGATATTTGTGTCTAGCATTGTGAGACTATCAATTGTGGAACGATATTGTCTGAACCCATTCTGGTGTTTGTCTAGTAGGTTATTTGTTTCAAGGTACCATCGCAGTCTTTTGTTTAAGATTTTTTCTAATAGTTTACACAGGCAGCATGTGAGGGCGATAGGTCTATAGCTATCGGGATTGGTCTTGTTTTTGCCGGGTTTTGGGATGGGGACAACTATCGCTTCTTTCCATTTGTCAGGAAAAACATCGTTCAACCATATACAATTATATAGCTCTAACAGATAGTCTAGTCCTGCTTTCGGTAGTTCTTGTAGGAAACTGTTTGGTATGTTGTCAGGTCCTGGACTAGACTTACTGATAGAGTTTACTGCAGAGTGGAGCTCGGTGATTAGGATTTTTGCATTAAGGGGTTGATGGCAGTCTGACGGTATTGTGGCTTCGTGTCTTGAAATTTCTTCAGCGCTAGCTTTGGTTCTAAGGAAGTGTGGGTCGAAATTTTCATTGCTGGAGTTCTTTGCAAACGTGTTGGCTAATAAGTCGGTGATTTCTTTGGGGTCTGTGATAGTTGAGTTATCGGAATTAATAACTGCGGTGATTTGAGAGTTGACTTTCTGCCTGTTTATTTTCTTTAATTTGCTCCACATTTCGTCACTTGAAGTGTTGTTTGTCAACGAGGAGATGTACTTGATCCATGTGTTTCTTTTAGCTTGTTTTAACGTTTTCCTCGCTATGGCTCTACTTCGTTTGAATTCTATTAAGTTTGCATAAGTCTTATGCTTTTTAAATACATTGAAGGCATGTTTTTTGCTTTTTGTTACATTTTGAAAATCTTGATCCCACCATGGAAGGTTTTTGTTACCACTGTTATTTGATGTTTTAGGTATGGACTCTGTGGCTGCCTGAATGATTAATCCTTCAAATTCTTCCAGCATTTGGTTTATTTGTCTATAGTTCGAGGCGTTTGGTGTTTGTAATGATGGAACTTTTTGTGTTATTACGTGGCGGAAAAGCGACCAGTCGGCTTTTTTAAATTTCCATCTGGGTTGAATTATCACATCGTTTGGTTTCGGTCCTGTTAATTCCATGAATATAGGAAAGTGGTCGCTGTTTTATAATTCATTAGAGGTCGTAAAATCTATGATATCAAAAAGACTTGGACTGCAAAAGGCTAAATCTATTGAACTGTATGAGCCATTTGACATGTTGAGGTGAGTGTGTTCGGTGGTGTTTAGCAGGGTGATTTCTGATTTTAGTATTATGTTTTCAATTATTTTGCCTCTGGCGTCTGTGCTTGTGGATCCCCACATCGTATTATGGCTGTTGAAGTCCCCCACTCGGAAGAAAGGCTTGGGGAGTTGGTGTATAAGGTTTGCTAATTCGATTTCTTGGAGCTGGTAGTTGTTTGGAATATATACATTACAAATGCAAATTTTTCGTTGGTGCAGAGTGATAAGAACAGGAACTGCTTCAATGTTTGATGTGAGGGGTACTTCTGAGTAGGTAATGTTTTGGTTTAAATAAATTGCGACTCCACCACTTGCAATCAGAGCGTTTGTTCTGTTTTTCAAGGTTACGTTGAATTTTTTAATGTTGATAGCTTCGTTTCCTTTAAAATTAGTTTCTTGCAAACATAATATGTTTGGGTTATGATCGTGGAGTAGTTTCTGTAGGAACTCAAACCGTGCTTTAAGGCTGTTCACGTTCCACTGTAAGATTTTGCACAGCATTAAAATTGGGATTAGTAATAATTCTTCCTCCGAGCATTGGGGAGTATCAGAGCATTCCGACGGAGTTGGGGAACTCATTTGAGAGTCTACATCCATTGGTTTTAATAATTTTTTAATCGTTCTGGTGAATCGGTTTTTACCACTACGGTCGTTGAGAAAGGGGTAAAGTTCCCTCATAAAGGATACTAAGGCTTCTATGTTTTCGGTGTATTCTGACGCAATCTCTTTAGTATTGGAAGATCCCTGTGTTTTCTCTAGAAAACTTTTGAATTGGTAGTAATTTAGCATTGTACCTGGTTTGTCCAGTATGTGTTTTACAGAGTGTAGGATGTCATCTATGCTTTTCCCGCGATCTTTTGCGATGTTTGTTTTCTTCTTTGGCTGTTTGAACATTGGTTCCTTGTCGGGAACTGTTTGGTTACTTTCTACATTGTTTGACGTGCTGCATGAGCTATCCGTTATTTCTGATCTTGTGCGTTTTAATGATGTAGATGATGTGTTTGTTGCTATGATTTCCATTTCTTCGTGATGAGTGGGGTTTCCAGTTTCTCCAGATCCGTTGTCGTTGTGAGAGTTGGCTGTAAGTGAAGTTGGAGCTGTTCCTGTATTAGCTCCTTGATGGTTGGTAGGAGCAATTTTTTGGGGTTCTTCGTGAAGTGCGTGTTGGTTCTCGTTGAGTTTACAATGTTTTGCCAAGTGACCTTCTAGTTTACATATGAAACATTTCAATGTATCTGTGGAGGGGTAGATCCAGTACGTAGTTTTGTCGTGTTCTATCTTGATGGTATCCGGAATTTTGGATACATCCTCTGGGTGAACGTAGATTTGGTCACGGAAGCTAAGGATGTGTGTGAAGCCTTCTTCTGCCATGCCAGCTCTCAAAAAGGAGACAGCTGATTCTCTTTTAATGCCTAATTTGTCGAAAACTTCTTCAATTACTGCATGAGGAATCGTTCGGTAAACGTTAGACAGTATTATACGCTGAGATTTGCTGATGAGTGGTCTCAAGCTTAGGTTTACGTCATTTACTTTAAGCGTTTTATTATTTTCGGTAAGGTTGTCGGCGATTTCCTTACTCGCTAGGAAAACACATATTCTGCCATTCGATACTCGCGATATAAATCTAATGTTGGCTGGGTTGGTGATTTTGCCCAGTGCATGAGCGTACTCTTTTAATTGGATTCCGTCTTTTGCTTCATTGCCTGTTCTTTTTTGGGGAAACAGCCGCTTTGCACTACGTTGGTGTAACTACGGCGTTGGTGTACATTGGGATCGTTACTATTTGTTTGAGATAAACGGTTTCCGCAGCCAGAGGCCATCTCGGTGAATAGATTGCATCGAACTGGTCACAGACTAGGGAAAAGGTCTATTTGTTGTACTTTACTTATTCTCACTTTACGTATGTTCACTCAGAAATCACAGTTATAACAATTCACATGAATTAACGAATTGGCTAATCGGTGTGGATGGCACTCGCGTTCACAGCACACGCGGTGTTTATAAACACGTCCGCTCACTACCGCTGTTGCCAACAGACTCTCATCATATGTTTCTTCCACGCGGTATCGCGATCTCTTCTTCATCCTTTGTTAAAACAAATTCGTTCCGAAATAAAAATATTTTCAAAGAATATATAGCCTTGGCCATCCATCGAGCATGGTGAAATGCTCCTGGTACACGGAAAAAAAACTTTGGAACTGTTCCATTAAGAAAAATTATTGATAGTTTAAGAAATTTTCGATAGTCTTCTCTTAGTTGCTCAAATTCCAAACTATATGATTTTGCTACATTGTCGAGTGACTGTTGAACTATTTTATCGTTAACTCGGGATTTAAAATTTAATTTATTGATTTGAGACCACGATCCTTGAAAAAGTTTAAATAAGGGAATATTAGGTCCAGTAGATTTAGACAATGTTTCCTCAAAAACGCCCGTAAAACTATCTCGTAAATATGATGTCGACGAGGTAAATATAAAAGATCTCTCTCGATTTTTTGCTCTAAAATTATGCATGCGCCTTGTAATCGTCCCATATTTGAGGCTGTGGTATCGCAAGAAAGTACTTCTACTTTATCAATGAGTTCCCATGCAGTAAGTAAGTCATAGACCGCATTATCCTGTTCTTTTCTAGTACCTGAAGAAATGGATGGAATTCCAAGCAATTGTTCATTTCCATTGAAAGTTATTGTTATAGATAATCGATCTACTTGTTCTTTACCCATGAATGATGGTAACATATCTCTGGGCAGCTGTGACTGGATTTTCAAGGCGAAGGGTCTTTCAACGTCTATTCAGTGTCGAACGTTGTATGTCATATTTTGGTGCTGCTACGGGTCAGTTAGGCTTAGTGTAAAATAGTCTTATATTGCACAAATGGAACTTGGGTTTCAATGCACGTACGAACAGAACAATAGTAAATAAGTAAAGAATTATGTTATAGTCCTCAAAATATGAAATATTTCATTGAAATTTTCAGAAACACGCCACTCCTTACGCTTAGCGCGCGGTTACTTCTATTTCAAAACTTCGCATGCGATGTGCCACGTCGTTCCGACGTTCAATCTATCTGAAATTTTGCACAAATTATTTTTTCATGAAATGGAACAAAATTAGGGGGCGGCGTGCAAAAAATTTTATGGTCGAAAAATAAGGACCACCCTAGTGTGCAGCCATAGAAAAGAACGATTTCGGTTAGGTTCAGAATTATTACTACAAGCACACAATAAATACGAAGTTTTCTGGTAGTCTCATTCTTTTATATATATGTTTATTTTCTTTTTTTAATGCTGAATATACAGGATCAGTTACATACATATACTATATTCAAGACAGTAGTAAAATTATATTTTTGAAAGTTGCCATTTTACAGATCCAACGTCTGTTAAGAAGTAATCAGATAAGATATTTCTCACATTATTTGGCGAAATTCCTCCACCGGCTACTCTTTGTCGAGGCACATCAGAAAGTCCTGTTATCGTCATTGTATCCTCTACTCCGTAGCCATCTCTATCCCGAACATAGTTGTGCAAAACAACACAAGCCTTGACAATGTCAACAGCAAAATTAGGCTCCAAGTTTATAGGCTGATGAAAAATCCTCCATTTATTGCTTAATATTCCAAATGAGTATTCTACATATCTTCGAGCTCTACAGAGACGGCAATTGAAAATTCTTTTTTTCACCGTCAAACTGTGTCCACCATACGGTCGAATTAGGTGTTTGTCCAGGCCGAATGCTTCATCCCCCACCAAAAATAAGGTACCTTAGGACTTAACGACCCTGGGAGACATCTTTCTTCAGGAATTTCTAATTCTTTATTTTTCATTGCGGTCCAGAGCGAGGATTTCTTAAATATGTTGGAATCACAATCTTTCCCATAACTTCCGATATCAACGTAAACAAAACGATAATCCGAGTCTGCTACCGCCATCAAGACCACAGAAGAGTAGCCTTTCTAATTAAAATACATCGAGCCAAGTGAGTTGACTATTCTGATATGTTTCCCGTCAACAGTTCCTAAACAGTGGGGGAAATTCGCTCTTCTTTCGAAATCTGATGCAATTGTTTCCCAACTCTCTTTACAGAGTACGTGTAACGTTCTTGTACGAGACGTTGCCGTAGTTACAGGAGTTTTCACAAGTAGAGCGCTTTACCTGTGAATTGTGGGATTGGTTCGGGTCGCATGCGATTGAGAAATTAATTTCAAGACACGAGAGTCCTTCTTTTAACGTGAAAATAACAATGGTTTATTCAAATAAATGTCGAGACACTAAGTCTATAATGAACATATATGGTACTCAGTTACGTGAGTTTTTACAATTGAACAGACGTCGGTACGTAACGACGTATCGCACGGCGATTGGTTTTAAACGCTAGGTCGGTAATAAAGTTTATAGTCGTTTTTAGGTTACGACGCTAAGTCGGTAATAAAGAATAGAGTTTGTTATGTTGATAACACAGGGAATGACGCTAGGTCGATTTGAATGTAGAATTTTGAGAGGATTCCTTCTCTCTGATTGAAATGGCTTCCAGTTGCCTATCAGCTTGCCCACGCTTTCTAGGATGATAGCCAGGTAGCAGATTATTGCGTCCCCAGATAGTGTCTTCCTTCCTTCAGATTTGGTAGTGATTTCTGGTGCCTATTAGCTGGCCCACGCTTTGGAGGATGAGGTACTGAGGGGGCTCATTAAAGCGACCTCGAATGGATTTTGAGGGGGCTAATTAAAGCAACCTCGAATGGATTTTGAGGGGGCTAATCAAGAGACACGGTAGTGTCTCGCGCCAAGTATATATAGGTATATATGCGCAGCGCGAGGCACAGAGTGTCTCTATTACGCCACGACTCGCTATCAAGAACCCTGAGATTTCCGAATCTCAATAACGGCTGAACCGATTAGCTTTTGGACGGTCTTAATGGATAGCTTGGGTTTGATTTATATAAGAAAAGTGTCTTCGTTTTCTTCCTACGTGCCTTATGAGCTGAGATATTTCGATGTAAAGTCGCAATTTGCTGAATTTTATGTTCTGAAAATTAAGCATCGTCTTCGTCAAGTGGTGGCAAGAGGGGAACATGAAAGGGAGAGGAAATGTGGCGACCAGGGACGTCGTTCATTGGATCGTTGCATGCGGGTTTCGGCCAATCGCGTAACAAATTGTTGTCACGTGACAGCCAGGCAAGGAGCAGATCTGTCGAGGTAGTTCAAACGATCATAACCTACCCAGTGTCAAATAAGGAAACTTATTTTAAATGTCACGAGTTTTTACACCATGTAGGAAACTGAATTATTGCCTCAATTAACAAGGTAAGTCGGCAAAATTTTTTAATAGACTATTTATGTAGAGCTTATAAAAACAGAGGGAATGCATATACTTGAAAGTTGTACGAGGAAGGTTCAAAAGAGAAGCATCTGCTTTCGCACAAGTTTCTACAAAATAATATATTGTTTTTATACCAGTAAAGTATTTTTACATTAGAGTTTTTATGTAAACCTTGTGACGTAGCGTCCCAGCGCGAGGAAATCGAGCGCACGGCGGTGTGACCGGGAGTGAGCGAGAAACCAAGCGCCCCACAGTGGGACGACACGCCGAAAACGTGAAAACAAATCCTTACGCTCACATTTCACCCTTTATCATGATGAAGATGGTCATTCCAGGGGTTTTTGGGGTCGCAGAATCTGATTCCGAGGTCAAAATTATTATTAAATTAAAACTAAGCCCTGTAGGAGGGGGGAAATGTTGATAAAATAATGTTATATTTTTTTGAACAGTACTGTCTGATTTGGTTACGTTACTTGAAGTTAATTACGGCATCAAATTTTGAAAAATTAATAGGGATAGCGTTTTTAACTTAGCAAAAGCTATTGAGCGCGCGGAAACTAAAAGGTCAATAACTTGTATAAATTCACACTTCAGTTATTGGAAATATTTTCATTTATTCATAAGATGAAATTGTGCATTCATTCGATGTTATTAAAATATATAAAAAGTTATAAATAACTGAAATACACGATGGTCGTTTTTAATCGCGTGTAACATTTTTCGGAATCGAGAGGCATCGTTGAAACTTACATTATTTAATAGTCGATAGTTTAACGAATGTATGTGCAAAAGGAGAAGTTGCACTTTTTTGCGGTTTTCGAGTAATAACCGATTACGTTGGCAGCAATCAGGCCGTTTGCGCGGCACAAGTAAGAGTCTTCGTCCCGCCAACATGCTTCTACATATATTTCTGAAAATATAGAAGAAAACATATTTAAGTAAAATAGAAAGTGATAGTAATTAAATATACAAATATATCAATGTACAAATATGCAAATAATTAATATGTTAATCTTTACGTTTACTTACATTTCATTCCTAACACATAATCTGTGTTTCGTCTGTACTCTCGTCGGTTTCTGGTTCGGTTACTGGCAAAACAATTAATTTCAGAATATCTGAATCAATTTTTTTGTTGTTTCTAGTAGTTTTATGTGAAAATGAACTTAAATGTGGATCGGAACTAAGTAATAATCTGCGAAATAAATCGTCGTTCGTTTTCAAATGCGAAATTTTCCTCATGTGATGTTCCCGAAATCTTCTCATATCTTTATTCTTTGCCTCTTGTGCTTCTTCTGAAAGTTCTCCAATTGGGAGTATTAAATCTTTTATTATATTAGCCCCATGAATCAGAATTTTGTGCACTGACACCGGCATGTAATACCAGTTATATAGACTAATATATCTTTCACATATCTTTATAATTGCTTATTACTTATAAACTTCTCACGTTAACGCTTATTGCATTTCATTTTATATTATGTATTGTGACTAACTACAGTCTAAACAAAACATACTTGGGTTTAAAGTTAATAAACCTATGTGTTTTCAATCACGTTTCAAATTATTGTGTGTATCCTCAAGTCATAAAGATTCCCAACGAAACCAAGCTGCCGCAACAGCTGATTCGTAAGAGCGCGCCCAGTGTTTACAAACATACTGTTGCATGAGCAGTGCAACCCACAAAAACTAAGCGTGGTTTCTTTTGGACGAATGCAACGGTAAATCCTATTACCACAGCCAAATAAACACGAAGTGTCATAACGGGTGTTCGCAAAGTGTCTTTTACCTTCCCTGGTCGATTAGAGTGACGGATTAAATATTCGCGCCTGATCGCCTCCAGAAATTCTAGTGTGACGGATTTAATATTCGCGCCTAAATTCCTCAAAACTCTCAGCGTGACGGATTTAATATTCGCGCCTGGTCTTCCCTCAAAATCCTCAGTGTGACGGATTTAATATTCGCGCCTGGTCTTCCCTCAAAATCCTCAGTGTGACGGATTTAATATTCGCGCCTGGTCTTCCCTCAAAATCCTCAGTGTGACGGATTTAATATTCGCGCCTGAGTCCCTCAAACCTCAGAGTGCTGGATTCTAGATTCGCGCCTATCTTTTCCTCCCCATTGTCGACGTCCCCAAAGACCTCACCCGGGACGTGACATATTTTTGGTGACAGCGCGGTGGGATCTACGTTTACCGTTGACAGAAAATAGATTCTGCGACGCGGTACCCACAAAGTCCCACTATTTAGTATGTACTTAGAACACGTAAACCCGTGGAAACCAGCCTACCAGAGCTGCCAATTACAAGGGTTGACGCAATCCATACAGTGGATGCTCTGTGTTTACGGGAGATTAGCGACAAACGACGAAGGCGACGAAATTTGCTTAAGTTGCTCCCGACTAAATCCAACAGAAACGGTGACAGAGTATCAGATTCATTACTGCCAAACGCCCTTTACATTCCCTAATTGCCTAAGGTGCGATAAAGTAATATATCAAACGCGTCCCGCAGCCAATTGTGCCGAGTGTACACATTGGTACTTCTTGAATCACTGATATCTTTTTTTCGACGAAATTTAAACAAACTGCCTGACGTGAAATAGCACATTAATAACTAGCATGTGTCAAAATACATTATATTACCCGAGCCGCAGGCTGCGAGACGTTTTGACAGATTCAAACGCGTTGATTTGTGTTTCGGGAGGAGCAGCTACGACCACGGAAGGCGGAAAAATTTGCTTAAACTGTTTTAATTCAAACCCGGTAGAAGTTGATGAAATAAATCAAGTACATTACCACCAACCTAATGATATATTCCCTGAATGCCCGCGTTGCAAAAACCTTTTGTTCAAATTAAGTGCCGTGTGCACAGAGCACTACATTCGAACAAAGAAAAATCACGATAGATTCGATAATAACTACCCGGGTAGAGAATACAGCAGATTTTGAGTAACGGCTACCGTACGCCAAAAGGGAATTTCCTCTTTCTCCCCTAAATAATAGATTTTACTAAATCTAAAATGTCCGAACACGGCGATATCGACGACCCTTGCGTGATAGACCAAGACGCGGGACCTTCAAAAAGTGCTATAGAAATCGCGACCGCCGAAATAAAGGAACAATTACAAAAATTACACGAGAAACGAGCCGAGATTGACAATTTGCCCGCGAGATTTGCGGAAAACCTCGAAATTAAAACGCATACGGGCGTAGGTACCGGACCGTCCGAATCCACGATTAAGGGTCTTTCCTATAAAATACAGAATATCGAAGCAACGATGAAGCGACTTCTTGCACCCCCGCCAGTCGCGGATAATTTTGCCACACCGGCTTCCTCCCGCTTTGATAGAAAACCGGTATTAAATTTCGATAAACTTCCTGAGGCATTGAATAATCACAATATTCCGGACCAGGGTCCATCACCCCAGATCAAATTAAAGGACGCTATAGAAACAGTCCCAAAATTTAACGGGCACAATATGTCCATTTTGCAATTCGCGAGAGCCTGCAATAGGGCTAAGGCTCTGGTTCCTTCGCATGCTGAACCTCAGCTAGCGAGGTTGTTGACGAATAAGCTGCAAGACCATGCGTACTTGGCAGTTGAGGATCGGGTCTTTGACTCCGTAAATGATTTGATAAAACAACTCAAACGTACCTTCTCCCCTGCGAAAACGTCGGACCACTATCGCGGAGAACTTGCCAACGTTATTAAGGGAGCCAACGAACACATGTTGGAATATATTTCACGCGTTAAGGATCTCCGATTCGCTATTTTGGAAGAGGACAGCGAATATTATCGTGACCTTACACAGAATCACCTCGAGGATATAGATCGTTTGACGTTGGATTCGTTCGTGGATGGTCTTCCTCCGTATATACGAAACAGATTACTCCAAAATAATTTCGAAACACTCGACGAAACTTTTGAATTAGCCGTATCCGTAGACAAGAAAATAGAAAGAGACCGCCAAAGATTTTCAGAGCAAAAAGCTCCTAAATTAACGTGCCAAATCTGTAATAAAACAGGACATGATGCGCGGACTTGCAGAAATAACCAAAGTACCACTCCACAACCCTTTGAGAGGTATCCTCCAAATCGCGCTACAGGATATAGCAATCAGGCATCCAACCCCTTGCCCCCTTACTGGGACAAAACCCGACCTCCTCCCTCAAGACCTACGGAACTACGCATTTGTGCATACTGCAAAAAACCCGGACATTTAATCTCCGAATGTAGAAAACGCATGTTTAATCGTAATGAGGGAAACCCTGGAACCTCCCAAGAAAGAGACTCGGGAAACGCTCTGCCCCTACGGTCGACAGCGGACGCGTACCGTGGAACGGGCCAAGCAGCAACGCGTCCGATAACGATACAAACGGAATCAGGAATAACAAAACTAGAATCGCTACCGCATGGGTGAATGCCGTCAAAGAAGCCCCATCCGTAATTATTCAATCATCAGATTTCGTAATGGCCCCAGAATTAATGATTGACACCGGCTCTGAAGTCAATCTACTAAAAATACACACAATAAAACAACCTCAAGAGATAAATACCAACCAACAGGTGCAATTAAGAGGTATAACCATAACTCTATTGGGCAACAAAGTCACGTTTCATGTAGTTGAAAACGACTTCCCAATCAAACCACACGGAATACTTGGAACTGAATTCTTTATAAAGCAAAGTGCTTCAATTCATTATTCGAAGAAACAGTTGGAGTTCAAAGGAAACTCTATTCCGTTTGTAAATAAAGACCAAGTCGTGTTACTCGCCAGATCGAAAACGGTCTGTTTTGTAAATATATCTAATTCAGACGTAAAAGAAGGATATTTACCCAAATTAGATTTAGGCACTGGTATTCATGCAGGTAATGCCCTCGTCCGTAATAAGGATGGTAAAGCGTACCTACAAATAATAAATTCTAATGAAATGGACACAACAATCACTGTACCCACTGTTGAATTGGAAGAGTTCGAAATTGTGATTCCAGAACCCAAACAAAGACGACCGAAAGAGACTAAGACGTCTAAACACGTCACTCCTACTCCAACCCTAACAAAAATCAAACCCCTTTTTCCCCAGGATCCGTTGATCCATCATTCAGAGGTACTCGCGAAGGTACACTCACTCTCATCCCCAGGGCATTATGCTGAAACAACCCTTCCCTTAGAATTCCAGGAGTCTCTTACTATGGCGTCGGGTGAGGAAATACCAACAATTTCTGAACAAACCGTAACGAGAATGGAACAAGTGTTTAAACTAATTTCAACGGAACATATGAATCCGGAGGAAAAACTTCACGTCCAAGGAATTTTAAGTAAAAACCATGACCTCTTCCATTTACCAGATGAGAAGTTAGGCCATACAAACGCTATCCAGCATGGGATCCAAACAACAAACCCAGTGCCTGTAAATACTAAACAATATCGTTTCCCTCCTGTACATAAGAAGGAAATAGACAAACAAGTAAAAAACTTACTTGAAAATGAAATTATAAAGCCGTCATTATCACCCTACAATTCGCCTATTTGGATCGTGTCCAAAAAACCGGGACCCGATGGGGAACTCTTGTGGAGAATGGTAATCGACTTCAGGAATCTAAATGAAAGGACCGTTCCCGACGCATACCCACTTCCAAATATCAATGAGATATTAGATCAATTAGGAGGAGCCAAATACTTCTCCGTATTCGACCTTGCTTCTGGATTTCACCAAATCCCTATGAAGCCGGAAGACGCACCAAAAACGGCCTTCTCTACGCCTCATGGACATTATGAGTTTGTTAGAATGCCATTTGGACTTTGTAATGCACCAGCTACCTTCCAACGTCTAATGGATCACACGCTTACGGGACTTCAAGGCACGGAAATGTTTGTTTATTTGGACGATATCGTCCTTTATGCGAGTTCCCTCACGGAACACCTTATAAAATTTAAAAAACTTGCTCAACGCCTAAGAGAGGCGAATCTTAAACTTCAGCCTTCAAAATGTAAATTTTTACACAAAGAAGTCGCATATTTGGGTCATATAATTACAGAACAAGGGGTAAAACCGGATCCAGGGAAAATCGAAGCTGTTCGAAACTACCCGGCACCAAATACACCAAAAGGAATCAAACAATTCCTTGGTTTAACCGGATATTATAGGAAATTTATCCCAGACTTTTCTAAAATAGCTCGTCCGTTAACCCAACTATTGAAGAAGGACACCATATTCGAGTGGGGGCCGTCCCAGAAAACGGCTTTTGACCACTTAAGATTAGCATTACAGGAAAAACCTATCCTGCAATACCCGAATTTTGACCTGGAATTTCATGTTACCACCGACGCTTCTGAATACGCTATAGGAGGAATATTAAGTCAAAATGTCGATGGAAAAGAACTACCAATCGCTTATGCCTCTCGTCTCTTAAATAAAGCAGAAATAAATTACGCAACCATAGAAAAGGAACTTCTGGCCATTGTGTACTGCGTTAAACATTTCCGCCCCTATCTATATGGAAAGAAATTTATCTTATATACTGACCATCAACCCCTAGTTTGGTTACATAGGGTAAAAGATCCAACGTCACGTCTCGTTAGGTGGCGCTTAAAGTTAGCAGAATACGACTACGAAATTCATTATCAACCGGGGAAAAGCAATAAACTTGCAGACGCCCTGTCTCGTAATCCTCCTGTAAAAAGAGCGTGCCCCATACGACCGCGAGAGGAAACTAATGATGAATGGGTGCCTAGTAAAAAGCCTCGAACCACCAATCAAACTAACAAGCGCCCAAAAGCGAAACCCACGAGGATCCAACCTCACCGAAAGGCACGCAAGGATCCAACGCCTATAATAGAGCCCACCCCAGAAAGCGCACCAGAACCCATGAGTGGCATAGAAAATGAAATCCAACAGGAAGAAGAACAGGAATTAAATATTCCGCGCCAAACCGTTTCACCTCCGCAATCTCCAATACCACTGGAACTGGAAGACTCTGATTCCGAAATAGAATCTAACGCGTCAGACGAATCAACTACCGATTCAGAATCATCGTTAATTGAGCTAAACGATTCCCCAGAAGAGACATACGAAGCGAACCCCGATAGGGACATTAGGACAGTACCGACAATTAGTCGCGACCCGTTGTCTTTACGAAAAGAAACGCTTATTTTCTTCCTAAGCGCAGATGGGAAACCTTGCGACAATGAAGCCAAACAATTAATAGAAACTGGGGCATTAGAAGAAGCGAACGAATTAACTTTGGGAAAGGCCCACGTAACATGCAATAAGGGACGAATTCTTATCGGATTAGTTATAAAAGAAACACAAAATACTCCCCTAACCACTACAGCCTGGGGCGAAGCATTATCCTCCCTTAAAAATAAAATAAATGAACTCGTAATATATTCATTTAGTATAGCTAAAACAGCGAACATCGACCAATTGACCTGGCAAAATATTATCATGGATATTCTCGAAGCCGTCGACGAAGAAGACATTGAAGTCACGGTATGTTTACAAATAGTTCAAATACCCGAGGAATCAAAAAGACAAAATATTATCACAGAACATCACGCATCTGCATTAGCCGGCCATAAAGGAGTAACCAAAACATATAATCGTATTAGACATTATTACTTCTGGAAAGGAATGAAAAGGGCCGTCGAAGATTATGTTAGAAAATGCGAAGATTGTCAACGAAAGAAACTCGTCCGTGTCAAAACCAGACAACCTATGATTCTCACTGACACGCCTGGACGAGCCTTTGACAAAGTTGCGCTAGATATAGTGGGACCGTTACCTACTACTAGAGAAGGAAATACGTATATACTAACGATCCAAGACTTATTAACAAAATATTTCGTATGCGTACCCCTTAAACAATCCACGTCAATAAAAATCGCAGATGCATTCATAAAGAAATTCATCTGTCAATTCGGAGCTCCCAGAGCCATTCTCACTGACCAAGGAGCAAACTTCACCAGTAAATTCATGAAAACTATTGCACAAAAATTTAAAATCGAACAATTCCGAACCACAGCCTTTCACCCGCAGACAAATGGCTCTTTAGAGCGATCGCATATAGTTCTAATAGAATATTTAAAAATGTACATTAGTAAATACGATGACTGGGACGAATGGACCGACTTGACCGCATTCTCTTACAATACCAGCGTCCATGAAGGCACTGGTTACACCCCACACGAATTAGTATTCGGGAAAATAGCCCGGGTACCCAGCCGGAAAAGAGTACCCGAAGACTTCGAAAACGAAACCTATAACCAATACCTCTCGAACTTGAGTACGAGGGTGCAAGAACTACAAACCACCGCTGCGGAAAAATTAAATCAATCAAAGCTTCGATATAAAAAATATTATGACCGACATATAAACGAAGAGACCTTTAAACCGGGTGACCCAATTTTTGTCTTAATAGAACCAAAAAAAGGAAAATTCGGAGACCAATACTCGGGTCCTCACACCATATTGGAGGTAATTCCTTCGCAAAATTTAAAAATATCATGGAAAGGCAAAACAAAAATAATACACGCAAACAAAGCGCGACTTGGTCGAAAACGCGAGGATCCCGGTTGACCCTAATCCATATAAAACATGTATTAATCTATTTTTCCTCTTAGCATATAATGCCGCATAAAAGGGCCCAGAAGCCTAATGCGGCTAGGAAAGGTGGGGGTGGCCTCAAAAGAAGGCTCGCCCATATTAAATGGATGCGCAGGGAGGCCACAAAGGAGGGGAGAAGCCTGTCACCCCTCCTTCCCAGAGTGACCTCCACGCTCACCATCAGGGAGGCTGATCAAAAACCCGAGGTCATCACTATAGAGGACTCCCCCCCCCCCCCCCATCACCGATGGACCCACTTTGCCCTCCCACGACAGGCAACGAGGAGATACTCTCCCGTTCCTCTCCCCAACCCTCCACGTCCCAAATTCCCTCCACCATCCCTCCACCCCCAGGTGTCGTAGAGATCCTGGACACGGGGTCAGCTACCAGATTACCAAATATCACGGAGCTGACGCCCGAGTTTTTAAGGCTGTTCGATGACCTCTATCAAAGTGGTTATGACCTCTCGTTCATCCTGGACGATCCCACCTTCCAATTCCTAGAATATTCCTTTCCCCCTTTCTAATCCTTCCTTCCTTTAATCCTATCCTCTCCTTATAAATAGTCCTTTGTAAATATCCCTTAAAAATATATCCTTTTTTTTTATATATATATATTCTTTATTTTCATTTTCTTTATTATATATAAATGTTTTCCTTCAATTCCTTTTATTTTCTTTATTACCAAAGATATTCTTTTTATTTTCATTTTCGCCAAATAGGCTTTATCTTTTATTTTATTTTCTTTTATGCCAAATAGGCTTTATCTTTTATTTTTTTGTGTACGCCAAATGAGCCACATATTTTATTTTCTTTTCGTTTTCTCCTCATTTAAAAACACCCAAACCCTATGTTAAGAAATGCTACGCATTTCTTCATATAAGGGGGGAGGTGTGACGTCCCAGTATTTTTCGCACGTTCCTATTCCAAAATACATCAGTAAACCTCAAAATCACTCCACCAAAGTCCCTCAAATTCAACTCTTACCCCATCTCCTCAATCGCTGATCACCTTGATGTTGTACCTTAGCGGTCACCAACACAAGATGATCGAAACAAACTCCACCTCGCCGATGTACCTTAGTGGTCCCCATCGCGAGATGATCGTTACAAAACCTCTTCGCCTATTCGCCCTATGAGGCACGAATCCTTTCCTCCAAAACGAATTCAAACAAGTCCCTCATTTCAAATCCCTCTTAAATCGAGACCATGTCTCGATCCCCCCCTTTTTCGACTCACAGAGTCCAAGCCACGCTAACCCCTTTCATATCAACCACCTAAAATCCAATCGAAGAGTTGAGTATCTCCTTTACCGTTTATAAAAACCCTAGAAACCCAATTACGACGCATTTGGCGTACGTGACATAAAATATGGCTATTAATAGCCATACCGTTTATAAAAACCCCGGAAGTCATACTACGTCTTATTCCGAAATATGTCAAGGTCTTTACCTCGCGTAACCCCCGCAATACTCCTGTGAAAATACATAAATACGAAGTCCTGCGAGGCCTCGCTCTTTTTCATCGCAGAACTTCTGACAACGTATCTATTTAAACGGTGTTAAAGATTATTATTATTCAAGTGTTAAAGCCAGTGCTACGGCAACCACTGTAAGTCATTACCATTATTATATTGTCATTCACTTCCATACTATCGCTTATAGCTTTCTATACTATATTTTCTCATATTACTTTATATTAATAACATCTATCGCATTCTAAAAGCCTATTGCTATTCGCTCATTATTTTGTATTATCACTGTAACGCTTACTACGGCCATATATATATATATATATATATATATATTTTGTCTTACTATCGCTTATAACTTTCTACACTATATTTTCTCATATTACTTTATATTAATAACGAGTAGTAAGTATAAGGGGATTCTAACTCAGGTCCTCTGAGGGGAGCGCGGGGGCGGGGGGAAGTGAGGGCGCGCGGGGGAGCGCGGCGGAGGGAAACATGGACGCGGGGCCTGCGGGGAGTGGAAGGACGGTTGCGCGCGCACGAGCCGCGGAGTGGGGGAAGCCGCGATCGTGGAGGGGATCAGTCCGGGCCGAGCGGCCGCGGAGACCTCTCCAGACCGGACCCACCGCCGGAAATTTCCACGGAGGTGAATGACCCCCAAAAAATCTCTTTCAGACCTCGGCCCACCCCAAAATTTTTTTTATACCTAACCGAGGGAGGGGACGACCCCCAAATAATTTTCCAAACCATTATGCGATGGAATTGTTTAATACATTATCAGAAATTGTTTCGGACAATGTTGGGAAAGATTGGTGTTTTCACACCGCGTCTTCGGAGGGAAAGAGACAGAGCATTACCTTTAAAGCTAAAATTTTGGAAGAGGGAAAGAGACAACACTACTTGGCGATACAATCGCACGCATTCTAAAGCTAACAGTTTTTAAAGCTAACAGTATTCTAAAGCGTTCCGATTTATCAATCTTAGCGTCGCGCACGATCGTGCATAATTCGAAACCTCCGGAGCAGCCGTGCAGGGTGACATCATTTAACAGCGCGAAGAACGAAATAGAATTATGTGGCGTCAGCAAATCTTAAAATTAGGTGACAAGGAGGAAGACTGGTGAATAAAATGGTACTCTGAAATACGTTTGAGAATATATATTGTTACAAAAAAAAATATTAAAGATAAAAAAAGAGAAAAAACATAAAAATAAAAGAGAAAAAACAAAAATAAAAAAATAAATTATGGCCACGACGATGGGGGCGATGGCGGCGGCGGTGGTGGTGAGGACGGTGGCGAAGACGGTGAGGACGACGTCGGCGGCGGCGAGGACGGCTGTGAGGACGGCGTCGGCGATGGGGGCGACAGCGGCGAGGACGGCAATGGGGGCGAGGATGGTGTCGACGGCGTCGGCGGCGGCGAGGACGGCTGTGAGGACGGCGTCGGCGATTCGAATTGCTCACCGACGTCGATATGGTCATATTTATCGAACGTGGCATACGTGGGGGTTTATGGTGGCGATGATGACCCCGGGGTGTCATCACCCACCCCTGCAGCGACTGCGGCCTGCTGACATCAATCCACCCAGTTTCTTGCGGTGATGGAGGCCGCGGTCGCCGCAGGGGCCCCACCTGCCTGTATGGCACCCACGGTTGCCTCAGCCTTTCGACCATGGTAGGGCCGACCGCCAATCCCGCCCGTCGCCGCATCTCCTCCTGATTAGAGGCTGCAGATGCAACGTCCTCCAGTCTCCGCGCCAACATCCCCAACTGCCTCATGAGGAAGTCGTTGTTCTAGAACATACACACAAACGTCGATATAATATTAATACTTCAAAACGGATAAAAAAGAAAAAAAGAAAAAAAGAAAAAAATACAAAGTATTACATACCATTGGAGGTGGCGGCGGCGATGCCGACAGCGTCGGCCTGCTGACATCAATCCACCCAGTTTCTTGCGGTGATGGAGGCCGCGGTCGCCGCAGGGGCGATGGCGACAGCGTCGGCGTCGGCGTTGGCGGTGGCGAGTTCTGGAAAATAGAACCCACGATATAACACTAACACAACAGCCGTCTGATTTGATCTCGCTCGATTTCAACGGTTAAACGCGATAAATGTTAAAAAATATTTTAAAGTACATACCTCAAAGACGTCGGAGCATGGCTCCTCGTCCCACTCCGGCGCGATGCGGTTGATTCCCATTTTTTTTTTAAATATTTGTTGCACAAAAAAAATGTTCTAATCTGAACTTTGTCTAATGAAGTTTTGAAGACGACTGGTCTCGCTGCGTCTCCAGGCTCTCGCATCTAAACTCATAACTCGAAATCGAGAAGTGCATAGCTTTGCAAAAGCTATGTTCTCCCACCTACATTTTTTTTCGCTGATTATCCTCCAGCACTTATCTTCGCCACTGCTCATCCTCTCCTTTTTCACACGCGTCTTCTTTCCCTTCTTCTTTGACACATCATTCAGCTAGACCATATCACTTTGAACGGCTTTGAACGCGAATCGAACGGTATTGAACGGTTTTAGAACGGCTTTAAACGCGAATCGAACGGTTTCTACATAATAATTAAAACTATCGTCTTAATCTAGCGTACATGCAAGAGGTTGGGGAGGGTGAAGAAAAAAACATTTATGTATTAAAAATTGGTTATATTTTATTTAAGCATTTCCCTCTGGTGTTTAGACCACCAGTTGAATATTTTAAATACATTTTGCAAGGCGCAGTGCTTTGCATGTCTACCACATCGCAGAGTATCAACTACATTTAGCTTATTTAGAGATTTGATATCCTCGTAGTCAATGTCCAGCGTCTCGATGATCACGTCCGCTCTCGTATTTTCATCGAGGAAATCCGCAAGCCAGTCGCGTTTCTGTAGCCCTTTAACGTATACTATATGAGATGTATCGTCTTCTTCGTCGATCGCATCAGCTACAGCTTTCGTAATTAGCCGTTTAGCCATACTGTACGGAACGTCTCCATCGTCCCACCGTAGTCCGTGATGTTTTGCCACCAACCACCGAATGCTTGATTTGTCGGATTTTGTAAGAAGAAATTGTGGCATAGGACTCCCAAAAATATAGTGTGCGAGAATTGTCCCCTTGCGTAGGACAGCTACTTCCTTCGCGACAAATCTTCCATCGACGATGAACCCTTGCAGGTCAACGAATGTTGGTACAGCCATTATCGGTACAATTTAGAGGTCCGCTCGCTTTCAAGACAGACAGGAGAATGCAGTTTTTCTCATAAAGCATCTCGATTTTCACGATGAAATTTTGTATGAATTTGACACAGGAGAGGGCGCGCAAGTAGCGTGGCAATTTAATTCATTTTGCGCACTACGTTTGTCAGTGGATTGTATTCAACCACCCGATCGTGCAGAATCAGACAGTAGGCTGTAGTATTTGCCGGTACATTCTCTTTACACTCGAATTCTATACGCACGTCCACGGTGCCATTCTTGATCGACTCATTTTGTCGCGAGCAATCAATCACCACGATGGGACCAAATTGTAAAAATTCAGCCACGGTGAATAATGCCTCGTTGCAACTATGCCCATAATACGATTTACCGAATTACGTATACATGTGATATAAGATGGCATGCTTATTCTTGTCAAAGTCCAAGTTCATATCATCGTATGGGTAAAATTCCGAGTTAAGAAAAAGTTTCACATTGGTCAATTTACAGTTGTTGAACTTAGTAACGTCTTCGCTCGTCACATTTCTTCGACCAGTCTGTAGAGCAAGGATCACACATCGCGGCTTCTCCAGCTGTGCGGATGCCTTCACGGCCCACGAATGCTTGTTTGTGTTTTGCAACATAGGATACTCGTACAGATCCCACGATTGAAAACAAATGCTCAGGTTTTGCCCACTTTCCAAAGTACGTAGCAACGATAGCTTATTAATGTCGTTCAGCGTCACATGAGGCATCCGCCATTGTAGTTTAAATAATTTAATTTCTGGTTCCAACACCGATGATCCTATCAGAGCATTGTTGTCGTTGCGCGACCGTATTAAAATCAATTCGTGACGCGCATTAATAATCATGTGTTTGTAGTTCTCGCAAAATCCTAGCAAATATTTGAGTGGGATGCAAAAATTGAAATGATTTTTCACTAATGATCCATCGCGTCGTTTCAAGCCCCATCCGGCATTCTCCATATTTTTGTCTTCGTCAGATGTCAGCGACACATAGTTTTTAAGCGTGCTAGTTATTCCAACGTTTCTGTTGCGATCAATCTCCACGCCATTCAGCTCGTATCGAATCTCATCGAATAAGAACGCCACACAATTATTTCCCAACATCACCGTTAACGCATCATTTGGCTTATTTATCTTCAATTTCCCCTCCACATAGAGGAAACTTTCACACGGCAATGTGTATAAATCCTGCTGCTGTATCGGTATTCTTATCTCATCGCTGTATCCAAACGTTGTGTTTACGTATGGGTTGTATGTGTGAGTCTCAAGCTTGACGATGCGATCATCAATCGTCGGCTTCCCTCCAATGCTTAGAATATCAGCCATTTTTTTTCCAACTTAAATGCGCACAATGAATCCCAAAGATTTCAAAAATGCAATGTTCGCAGCACTGAGCCTCTTCTTTTTAGCGTGATCAGAGCTGTTGGTGTTGTAAACAATTTCACTTGGAAGAAACGGGTTTCTGGAGTCGTTCAATACAAGCATTTCTTTCGCACCACTCGTATTATCGTAGTCGTCGTCGCACGTGCAGTCTGATTGTAATCTCTTCACCTCGAAAATCAAGCAACCGTCCGTCTTGATCCACAACGCGTATCGTCAGATCCGTAATGACTCGTGCGGTGATTGGAAGGTAAATGATCTGCGCGGGCGTTTCCGATATCTTATATCCTGGTGGAACTCTCGGAGAAAATTCATGTATCGTATGTACGCGCCTCCCATTGTTGTACGCCCCAGCGGTCACGCTACATTCTATGCGAATAATGTTCACGTTCATGATATTAATTGGATCGTCCGATTCGTGCCATCGTTCTGGTGCTAATACCCGATTCGTGGAGAATCCCAGTAGCGATCCAATGTTGTTGGGCTTTGTAAAGTCTACGGTGAACCGACAGTACAGCTCGCTTTTCATGGTATTGTTATTGGGACGCAACACTATAGGATACACATCGTTGTCCCCGTCATCCCCATCGCCATCGGTGTCACCAAGATTTTTAGGATACCGTTCGAGTAATCGTTGCTTCAGGTACTTGGCAATGGCGTCTAGTTCGTAGGAGCCGTGGGGAATCGTAATGTATTCATAAGCGGTGTCGGCACTGTTGTTTACGATGAAGTAGAATTTATCGTTGCTCGAGTCGATGTTCGGTATTGTGTGATAAGTTTCAAAGGTTGTTAGACCAAGCTCGTAATCGTCATCGCTCAAATCTATGGGTGGAAAGTAGCTCGCCGCGAGGGTGCTACTCTTGCCGGTTAGAGTGAATGTTAACGACATATTCTGCCCGAACTGCTCAACCAGTACTGAATCAGAGTGGTGGGAAGTCAATCCTTAAATTTGGCGCCGATCGTTTGTAGAAAGCGTAGACATAGTTGTCCGCAATTGCTCTGATCGTACTTCTGATAGGACGTTCGATTGTATTCAATTTTCACAGCATCCTTATCCAGATATTTTACCAATTCCATAGGTGGTCGAAGATTCCCAAAGCTGTCGAAATATATAGCTCGACATCCTCTCTTCGCATACGCCACCCAATGAGTCCCCGGCCCCTCAACATTGTCCAAATTTACGATACCGCTCTCGTTTCGACGTACTCCACCAGCTGGTAACGCGTTGCGCATAAAAACACCTCTAAAGAATGGAATACGCATACGTTTTGCCAACTCCTCCAATTGCACATCGGTAGTTACGCCCGCAGGCATTTTTATTTTCTTTTCGACGTTTTTTTTTTCGTTTAGATACTCCCTGTCCGCGCTTGTATGGCGCGAGATAAAGTCCGCGACCTTCCATGGAGCGATTGTGGCGTTGCATTTCCTCCAGCTGACGTTGCGCCGCCTTATTATCGTTTACCGCCTTGGCAATGCCCGCCGCTCCACCAGCCAATGATCCGAGAACACCCAACAGCGGGAGAAGTGGTAATATACCACCCCGTTTTGCCACCGGAAGAATCCGCTTTTGTGATGCTCTCTTTGGAGTCCTTTTGCGAGTTTTTGTTTTCATCCCCATTCCGATCTTCGTCTTGGCCTTCATAGCTGCCCAAACAGCTGTAGCAGCACCTCTTTCACCTAGAGTCGAGTCTCGCGCAACGATGCGTTTTCGCGCTTTGTCAGCGAGAACGTTATCTGCCGCGTGCCTTTCGCGGAGGTCGTTGCTATGTGAATACGCAATATCGTGTTCGCGACACGCTGCGTCCAACGGATTGATACCTCGATCCCCTCTAGCCAATCGTTTTGCCAGATGAGTTCCTGGACCGCAAAACTGATATCCCGGGATGTGTAATTCGATAGGTAGCGCGTTTATAGCTCTATTTAACAAACCACAACCTTTCTTTACTCTCGTCGGTGACATTCGCTACAGTTTTTAATCAGTGGTGTTGGACCGTCGATATGCGTTCGCTGCCAAGGGCGATTATAATGTTCCAAGCACCGGCGATACTGCTGAACCTCGGAATTGGCTTTTATATGCTCGGGGAGCCTGTCCCACAACCGATCAATGTGCCTGCCAAAGTCTCGCAGTAGAATAATCTTTGGTATATATTTCAATTGCTCAGAGGTTAGGTCTCGAATATCATAATTATCCGACAGGATCAGAAGCATTTTGAATACTGAGCTGTGGTGTTTCAGCGCGGACCTATAAATAGGGCGCATCACCGCCTCGACGTATTCAAAATCTTTTTTCACGGTTCGCGGGGAGGATGCGATTCGTGCGACAACCTGTAACCATACGCGTGACAAATTTTGACGATAAATCGCGAGTGATGGCTTCGAAAACAGGACGCAGACATGGTAGCATGCTACCAAACACTATCCGCTGCCTCATTTGTGGTCCATTAAATTGTGGAAAGACCAACGTGCTGGTCAGCTTGTTGGAAAGTCCTCACGGCGTCCGCTTCGAGAACGTGTACGTGTATTCCAAGTCGTTGCAACAGCCGAAATATCAGTACTTGGAGAATTTATTGGCTCCGATAGATGAAATTGGCTACTTTACGTTTTCGAATAACAGTGACGTCATCCCACCGAGCGAATCGCTTCCGAATTCCATTTTTATCTTTGATGACGTGGCATGCGACAAGCAAGATACGATACGAGAGTACTTTGCAATGGGGCGCCACTCGAACGTTGACTGCTTCTATCTCTGTCAGACGTATGCAAAGATTCCCAAACATCTAATACGCGACAATGCGAATCTGTTGATTCTGTTTAAGCAGGATGGTACCAACTTGAAACATGTGTACAACGATCACGTAAACACCGACATGCCTTACGAGGATTTCTGCGCTTTGTGTCGTAATTGTTGGCAACGGGAGTATGGTTTCGTGGTGATAGACAAGGATAGTGCAATGTCCAATGGACGTTATAGAAAGGGATTTAACGAGTTTGCCATACCATGAGATGGTCAATTGTCGTCAACACGTCGGTGGGAAAGCAACGTCTGCGGTACAGCGATGATCGATATCGATAGTCTGGAGATTAAGGATCGCGAGAGAATAGCGAAGGAAATTGCAAAAACCAGCGAAGCCATTCGTCAGAAACATCAGGCTTTGAAGACTGGCAAGATGGAGGAAGATATCGCGTTGGAGAAATACTTTAAACCTATCGTCGAACCACTAAAACATATTGCGGAAAATACCGCAGCGACGGAAGCTGACACATCGCCGCTGATGAGCACAGACGTTGAGGGGAATGAAACATTAACGCCTAAAAAAATCCTTCTGAAAGGGAACACATCGCGCAAGGCAAAGAGGAAACAACACATGTCGGCGGAATATTCACCCATAACCTCGACACCAGTTCAAGCGAAGCGGAACCGACAGAATGCCAGATCAAACGATTCTCCGACTCCACCCACACCAATAAGTACATTTCCCAATGTGCAATCACTCTCAACCATTGATGATGATGTTTTCGAAACTAGTCCCAATGAGTCGTTTGTAACATCTATTAGACAGCAATTCCAAACATCCGAGGGACAAGAGACGTTTCGCAGTCATTTCGGCCCGCTGGGGCAAAAATACATGAGCGCGATCCTAAGTGGTGATAAGGATACAACAATGGACTATGTGTACGGCGTATACTTTGGCAATAGTGGAACGATGCTTGGAGATAAGGCTTTCGATATAGACAAGGATGATAATATAATCATAGATGGTGTAAAATACAGAGGAACACCCGGTCTTTACGAACTGATTTTCAAGAGAATTCCCGATGATGCTCTATACACCGATGCCGATAAACAAAAATATAAAAGTATACTGCTGGCGACGAACGCCCACAGACGCGGTCATGGTGCTAAAAATCCCATATTGAGCAACAAGGGACACAAGTACAAATATGTAATTGCACCGCTACTCCCTCGCGCATCAGCTAGTAGGGCAGGGAAAGGTCTAACGGTACCGCGCGCTATGGTGGTAAACGATAACAAGATCGATTACGTACACTGGAACGATCCCAACGAGCTGGTGGATCGAATGCGTTTGCTTGAAGCGTCGCGTCAGGCGGGTAACAACTCTCACGATCCCGAAATTCTATCGATTATCGAGGAACTCCGCGAGGTAGGCCTCATTATAAATTAAACCGCATGCCGATGATGTGCGCTGTATGCATCGAGATGTCGATCAACAAATTTGGGGTATCGCTCGAGAAGAGTGGAGCAGCTACAATGGACTATTACAAATGGAGCGGTTTGCTTCGAAATTACATGCGAGATAACACCCTTTGCATGGCTGGTGTCGACTTTGATGCGAAATCACGCAAGATACGACGTGTAGCTCAGCCGGTGGCCGACACCGATGTCGTCAATAAACTATACGTGGAAAAGAACATTAAACTTTTGAGAGAGCAGCAGGAAGAATTAGAGAGGAAGCTGGTTGTGTTTCAGAAAGATATGCTGACGTTGCAAAACAGCGTTCAAAAGATATCGGAGGCGTTCAATTCTATCCCGCAGCCCGACAGCGAAACTCGTAAAGTTAAAGAGGCTATAACCGCTTTTGCTACGGAGCAGCAACTTGTCCAGAATTTCCTCGGACCGATGAGAAGCACATAATAAATGTATGCGATAATTATCGCATCATTCGTGTCCAAGACACCTCTGCGATCAAACATGCGACCATTATCGAAATCCAAGAGTAAAGAAGAAAACCATGGCTACAAGAAGCTACAACTCGTTGAGGAATTGCACGCTCCAGCTCGAAGACATTTCCCGCGGAGACGCGTCGTAGTGCATGGATACGATGATTTGTGGCAAGCTGACATTGTAGAAATGCGTCCATACTCGCGTTTCAACCAAGGTCGCCACTACATACTTACCGTCATCGATGTGTTGAGCAAGTATGCATGGGCGGTGCCGCTCAAGACTAAAAGTGGCGCTGAGGTGACTAAAGCGTTCGCAAAGATATTTAGAGATCGATATCCGAAAAATTTGCAAACCGATCAAGGAAAAGAATTTTACAACGCCGATATGCAGAAACTCTTGACAAAGCACGATATTAATCATTATTCGACCTATTCGGTGATGAAGGCCTCCGTCGTAGAACGTTTCAATCGAACTTTGAAGAACAATATGTGGAAATTGTTTACGCTCAATGGAACCTATAGATGGATCGATGTGCTACCGCGTCTGCTTGCAGAGTATAACGCACGAAAACATAGAACCATCAGAATGCGTCCTTGCGATGTTACCCCTGTGATCGCCGACAGGCTGCTAGCCACCGTATACAGCAACATAAAGATCGCTGCTCCAGCGAGATTCAAGTTGGGCGAGTTTGTGCGCGTGAGCAAATTTAAAACCATCTTCGATAAAGGCTATACGCCGAATTGGACAACGGAGGTGTTCAAGATAGCCAAAGTACAGGCAACTAATCCTGCAACGTATCTGCTCGTCGATTCCTGTGGAAAACCCGTTGCCGGTGGATTCTATGAACATGAGCTGCAACGTGTCGCCGATCCTGATGTGCATCTAGTGGAAAAAGTGTTGCGTAGAAAGGGGGATAAGGTGTACGTCAAGTGGCTGGGGTTTGATAAATCACACAATTCTTGGATCAATAAAAATAATATATTGTAAAATTAATAATTCAATAAATACAATGATACATATGTGTAAATGTGTAAACAATTTCTTTATTTTAACACATTAATCCCACTATTTATAATACAATAATTCCACTATTTATAATACAATAATTCCACTATTTATAATACAATAATTTCTATTTTACAATGGGATATTATAATGTCCCCAGGGCAGAGTGTCGGTCGAATCGGGTACGATATGCCGCTTGTCATCATATGGACTTAGAGCGATTTTAGATTCCGAAATGGTGTACACTTTATGATGCTTAGACCGTATACATGATTGTGTGCGAACCATTTCGATCTCCCTTTGCAAACACTGCGCGTAATCGTCGAAAGTTATCGTTCTGGCTATGACGTTGGTCTTGACGCCTTTCGCCTTTTTCGTATCTTTTTTACCATCTACGCGAAGTGCATACATTTTCGCTCTAAGACCTACGAATTCGGTCATTATCACACCGTTATTTTCATCCTTCATCAGCCCTGGAACCTTCTTATTTACACGTGGCATATTATATGCATTGTCGATAGGATAATCGCTTGTGTCGAATCTATCGATATTGTGCTTCATGGTCTCGTAGATATCGTCGCATCGAATATGGTAAATGAGGCTGTCTGTGTCTGTGTATAGAATTTTACAATTTTCCCCATGCTTGGGCCACATGTACTCGTGATGAAATTCATACAAACAAATTTTTGATATGTCCAGAATGCACATACCCACGTATATCGGTTTGTTGAATTTCACCTCGAGTTTTCGCAATTCAACAGCTATTAAATTTTCCGAAAAAACACTTCTGCTATGGAAATTCGGTTTCGCAATCATTGCCTCCGCGCCATATCGCCCTTCCCAATGTGTTAACAGTTTTACATCCACGTGATTTCGTACATTTTCCATAGTTTTGCCAAATACCGCGTTGTTCATCAATTTGTACAAATTTTTTTCAAAGTCGTTTGTCGCGCTTGTTCTGAACCGTGTATTGAGTTCGATGTAATCGCGGAGCCAGGGAGATTGAGCGAATTGAAGCACGCGGTGTATCTTTGTAATACGAAGACCGTGACGCGTGCACTGCTGCAGGTTACGGTAATGGATAACGTAACGCTGCTTATCGTATACCGTCGCGAGTAATTTGTCCTGCCTGCTGCCAGGTGGTTTGGCACGCGTCGGGCAGAACGGTAGATCGGCATGAGCGTTGTGCAGACGTTGCGGATATTCCAGATCTACCTCGAGAATGTACCCTATGAGCGAATCGACTTTGATTGATGATACATCAAACTTTGCGACATCTTCGACCCATTGAAATTTAGCGTATGGTAGGGGCTGACACATTGCCCACCCATACAAATTATTCACATCAAAGTACATCAAGTACGATGACTCTTCCGATGCGTCGTAAGATGGCATGTACTTGTTATTGGCATGTGCATATCTTCCGGAACATTGGCTTAAACTACCACGTATGCCGCGTTCGATAAACATGACCATATCGACGTCGGTGAGCAATTCGAATTCAATTTTGGTATGCTTTAGCATGGCATCCCACGTGAAACCGGGTAGAGTATAATAATGCGCCGAATCTAATCCATAACTTTTGATACAACTTTCGCGAAAATTTTCAAAAATATCAGCCAATAACAAGACATCAGTTTTCAAATACAAGTCGCTGTATTCGCCCAAGGTTCTAATCCCGAAACGCTGCCAGATAGTCTCAGCGTGCGCGTAATCGCTCTCGGATACAGTCTCACCCGTTAACGAACTGTAGAATGACTCGCGCGGCGGTAAGCATGGATCCTGCAGCTTGTTCGCGCAATCAAGGTATTCGTACGGAAAGACACCTTTTCGCGTCAATAAATTGAAATCTTCGGTGGATAATGTTTCAAATTTGGATCGTAAAATTTTTAATTGATCTATGCTAAGAAAAGATGCTAATTTGTCGAGACTGGTATTGAGAAATTTGTACGAATCGATGAATCGTAATTTAATATAATTTCGCGAGTCTGATTCAGCCGTATCTGCGACATTTTTTGTGAACGAAATATACTTTTCTTTGGTTATGGGCAATACATCAACGTGACCGTCGAAAGCGGTAGCTATTTCCTCGATAATGAAATGTGAATCGTAGCCGGATAAATTATGGAAAACTATGGGGATGTAAAACGCGTTTTTATAATTTAAATTGCACTCCGAATGTGCCGGGCCTCTAAACCGTCCGGATAGATGACAATGATCGCGAACTCGTACATCGTTAGCCTTGAATGGTTTTTCGCAAATATGACAGTCTGTTGCATCGTGAAATATCGTCAACTGTTCGCTGGTTAAATCAAGCATGGGAACATTACTGTTCAAGATGGGTTTGGCGAAGTTTGCAAATTTTTTCAGTTCGTATACGAACCATGAAACACAATCCGCGTCGCGGCGACATCGATACGTCGATAGCGATGTGTCGTAGGAACAATGCATATAATATGCAATGCTATGCACTTTATGGTGCTGATATGTATGTAACTTATTATCTAGATCACCCACGCGATTGTCCTCTGTTTTCTCGATGATGCACTCCAGATCTGCATACACCACGAAGGGGAGCCGCTCCTTCCTGCAGTGGTTCTCGAAGCTTAGGAGATTTTTTCCTTCGCTGGGCAGCAGGATGGCGCAGTCGTTCATCTTGCCGCAGTCCAGCGAATGGATCTCCAACTTCTCGACAGATCCGAAATAGTGCATGCATCTGTAACCATAAATTTTTTTATTTAATTTGTTTCGTGAGACATTTCAATATTTCACAAGTTTTCTGTACATACCGATCGCAGATGAATTTCTTTTCCTTGTGCCTGCTCAGCTGCATGCTCACCAGCCGGGACAAGTTCTTGATAAGTACAAAGTGCCCTACATCACCGTGCTCTTGATTCGGTGTGTAGAGCAGGTTGACGTGTTGATCCCTCTTGTTGCTGGTGAGACGCAGCGGAAAGACCGTCGACCCTTTCTCCTCGTCGAAGGTGTAGACGTTGACGGAGATTTCGTTCTGTCGCTCAAACTTCCCTATTTGGGGTTCGATGACGCATCGTTGGTACCACTCCTGTAGATCGGATGTGTGGAAGAGTTCGCAGTTTCGGGTGTTGATGCTTTTACAAGCATGCTTGTCACCCGCCACAAATTCGCCGTTGAACACAGTGTTCACTTTGAGGTTTCGCTGTTTCCTCAAAGCATCCTGCACATGCTCCAGCACGATGGTCCCCGCATCCTGAAGGAAGTTGCGCGGCTCGATGTAATTCGAATTTAGCACGGCACCAGTTAATACGCGGCTATCGAACGCAGTGTCTATTTCGCGCCACAAAAGTCCCGTACTCGAATGACCGGCACCTTCGCGCACGAAACGTCCGCGCAACGAATGTTTCAGTCCTTCGAGACGTGCGATTCGAGCAATCAGCGATTGCCGAACACCGATCGATAATCGTGGGCGTTTCACGCGACTTTGTTCTTCCAACGATTCGATGCACTCGTTGCACCGTTCTTCCCACGCGAGGTACTCTTCCCGAGAAATCAATCGCGTGGATTGATCCAACAATTGGCGTTCTACTTGCGCGAATTCTTCCATGGTCGTAAATATAATGTGACTTTTCCACGCAATACGTTGCAACGATTTACGGCTTTGTACAGTTTAGAGCATATATTTATATCCTCATCATGATTTGGTATCTCTGTCTAACTCTTTTAGCGCACCCCCTCCCTCGAATGCATTAGTTTCTGCTAATACTGTATAATTCATTCTTTTTGGCGTACCCCTCCCCAAATGCATTAGTTTCTGCTGATACAGCATAATTCTTTCTACGATTCACGCGTATGAGGAATTAGCGGGCATGATCATCCGACATAGTTTCTGCTGATACAGCATAATTCTAAGACTCGACGTTCCCAGAAATATTATATTACGTTCGGCACGTGTCGAGACTTTTTATCCTTGAGGATGGGACTCAAATTACATATGCTACGACGTTGAGATTTCGGCACATTATGGAAAAATTGGTAGCTTTATAATAAAATGTGGTGGCGGGGGGGAAGCAATTGCACCTCTATTTAAGCAAGTCTCTCGGATGTCATTCAATCAATCGCTCAATAGTCTCAGTGCCTTTCGACGGAACAAATTGTGCTCTGAAAACAAAAATGTGCAGTACCAGTGCCGAAGGAAACGTTGAACGCATGAATTATTACGTTCCGATCGTGCGAGATGACGGCGTGGCTCAATGCGGGGAGGATACAGTTGTTTGGTAAGGGTTAATTTTCACATCTTAAAATTTTTATGTTTATTCCTAATACGCGCGAGCAATTTCATAGCTTTGATTGTTCTCTTAGCCCGCACCGAACATCGCGTATCATGGTTAGAAGATATGCATTAACATCCACGGGCAGCAAATACTTGGAAATTGGGATCAGAGTATGGCCTACGATTGATGTAGAAATGGTTCTCGGCGACAATCGTGGGATGTTTCTCACGTTATCATGGGATACATGGGGTTTGCTATGCGGCAGTCGTACAACCACTGAAGAACGTGCACGATTACCTGAATCACCTTCGATGCAAATGGATCAATTAACTGTGGATTTTTGTGAAATCTATAATTCCCCGATTGTAAGGATGGCACTACATAATAATAAGTCGCTGTATTTCAAACCGAATACGGTAACATTTTTATTAAATCTTGAACCATGTATAGACTATGTGTATGCGCGGCTGTATCAAAATGTGAGAGATGTTAGGATAAAATTTGAAACTTTTGTTAAAGTGCTACAGCAAAGCGATCTTGCCTGCGAAACATTAGATGCGCGTCGTGCTGCTAAAATCATACGTGAAAGTGAACATTACTGCGAGGATTATTATGTAGATTGCGAACTGGTAGCATGCACCATCAAAGATATTCTAGCTCATGCTCGTAGGAAAAAATGTTAAATTATATTCTTGTAATTTTAAATAAATTTCTTAAACACATATTATTTGTCAAGATTCGGCGTTTCTGCTAACGTTGCATTATTCTATGATTCGACGTTCCCAGAAATATTATATTATGTTCAGCACGTGTCGAGACTTTTATCCTTGGGGACTCAAATTACATATGCTACGACGTTAAGATTTCAGCACATTATGGAAAAATTGATAGCTTTAGAATAAAATGCGGTGGCGGGAGAAGCAATTGCACCTCTATTTAGGCCAGTCTCTCGGATGCCATTCAAATCGTAACAGTCGTGACAGTCGTGCCCGCACAATTATCAACTGCTTCCATTCAATAGACTCCGTCATAGTACTAACAGTCGAACTGGGACAGTTTTTGAAACACTTTTTTCATTTTTTTTATGTTAAGTGAAATTGCTTTGAAGATTGCTATGGAAGGAGAACAATCGATTAATACCGTAAGTTTCCATTACCATATTTTTAGTGAATCGTTGTGTTAGTAACTTTGAGAATTATATGAAAAAAATCGATTTTAGATTATGTCTATACCCATGGATTTGTATTGGAAAGTTGCTGCTGTGATCCCCAGTCGCGCATCCCATCCCAAAATATATGTAGCGTGTCAGAATGTTGCTGTGCAATGCGAAGAAATTCGAGGTGATGAATTTCACAAGGCAGAAGATTTTTACGATGAGGATGAGGATGAGGATGATGATGAGGAGGAGGTTTATTTGAAGGTGTTCTACAATGGTGACTGTGAAAACAACTATTTACCGCGTAGTGAATATGGGTGTATGCATTTTTGGCTAGATATGCATAGGCAAACTTCATTCATCATTGGTGAAGATGATCCGGATGATGTGGCTCCGTCGAGCTGGGAGAAGGCCCTACAATCTGTTGTATGGCGGAAATGTATCAATGCGGGACAAATCGACGAAATCGCAATTAATCGCAATGCAATATCGGGGATTGAAGTTCGTGACATTGCAGTTCAGGTTAACGAGTCTGATTTTAATACGAGTTACGCCATCGCAAGTTGATATATTTTTTACTGATGATGATTTATTTACTGAAATCATCAACAATGCATTCTTTACGAACGATATTGATGATGCTATATTCAACGATGATGTTGACCAGTGGGATTGATAACTCCATCCCAATCATCATCGTCGCCATTGCCATCGCCATCACCATCACCGCCTCCGGTGGTATGTAATACTACTTTACACTGATTTATGCATTTTATGCATCCTCGCCCCCATCGCCGTCCTCGCTGCTGTCGCCCCCATCGCCGACGCCGTCCTCACAGCCGTCCTCGCCGCCGCCGACGTCGTCCTCACCGTCTTCGCCACCGTCCTCACCACCACCGCCGCCGCCATCGCCCCCATCGCCGTGGCCATAATTTATTTTTTTATTTTTGTTTTTTCTCTTTTTTTTATCTTTAATAGTTTTTTTTTTGTAACAATATATATTCTTAAACGTATTTCAGAGTACCATTTTATTCACCAGTCTTCCTCCTTGTCACCTAATTTTAAGATTTGCTGACGCCACATAATTCTATTTCGTTCTTCGCGCTGTTAAATGATGTCACCCTGCACGGCTGCTCCGGAGGTTTCGAATTATGCACGATCGTGCGCGACGCTAAGATTGATAAATCGGAACGCTTTAGAATACTGTTAGCTTTAAAAACTGTTAGCTTTAGAATGCGTGCGATTGTATCGCCAAGTAGTGTTGTCTCTTTCCCTCTTCCAAAATTTTAGCTTTAAAGGTAATGCTCTGTCTCTTTCCCTCCGAAGACGCGGTGTGAAAACACCAATCTTTCCCAACATTGTCCGAAACAATTTCTGATAATGTATTAAACAATTCCATCGCATAATGGTTTGGAAAATTATTTGGGGGTCGTCCCCTCCCTCGGTTAGGTATAAAAAAAATTTTGGGGTGGGCCGAGGTCTGAAAGAGATTTTTTGGGGGTCATTCACCTCCGTGGAAATTTCCGGCGGTGGGTCCGGTCTGGAGAGGTCTCCGCGGCCGCTCGGCCCGGACTGATCCCCTCCACGATCGCGGCTTCCCCCTCTCCGCGGCACGTGCGCGCGCAACCTGTCTTCCACTCCGCACAGGCCCCGCGTCCATGTTTCCCTCCGCCGCGCTCCCCCGCGCGCCCTCACTTCCCCCCGCCCCCGCGCTCCCCTCAGAGGACCTGAGTTAGAATCCCCTTATACTTACTACTATAACGTTTATTACATATCAACGCTTGTTGCATTCAAGCATTACTTTGTATTATTATTGTTTATGCTTGCTTTATTCATATATATATTTCTTTATAATTGCTTATTACTTATAAACTTCTCACGTTAACGCTTATTGCATTTCATTTTATATTATGTATTGTGACTAACTACAGTCTAAACAAAACATACTTGGGTTTAAAGTTAATAAACCTATGTGTTTTCAATCACGTTTCAAATTATTGTGTGTATCCTCAAGACATAAAGATTCCCAACGAAACCAAGCTGCCGCAACAGCTGATTCGTAAGAGCGCGCCCAGTGTTTACAAACATACTGTTGCATGAGCAGTGCAACCCACAAAAACTAAGCGTGGTTTCTTTTGGACGAATGCAACGGTAAATCCTATTACCACAGCCAAATAAACACGAAGTGTCATAACGGGTGTTTGCAAAGTGTCTTTTACCTTCCCTGGTCGATTAGAGTGACGGATTAAATATTCGCGCCTGATCGCCTCCAGAAATTCTAGTGTGACGGATTTAATATTCGCGCCTAAATTCCTCAAAACTCTCAGCGTGACGGATTTAATATTCGCGCCTGGTCTTCCCTCAAAATCCTCAGTGTGACGGATTTAATATTCGCGCCTGGTCTTCCCTCAAAATCCTCAGTGTGACGGATTTAATATTCGCGCCTGGTCTTCCCTCAAAATCCTCAGTGTGACGGATTTAATATTCGCGCCTGAGTCCCTCAAACCTCAGAGTGCTGGATTCTAGATTCGCGCCTATCTTTTCCTCCCCATTGTCGACGTCCCCAAAGACCTCACCCGGGACGTGACATATTTTTGGTGACAGCGCGGTGGGATCTACGTTTACCGTTGACAGAAAATAGATTCTGCGACGCGGTACCCACAAAGTCCCACTATTTAGTATGTACTTAGAACACGTAAACCCGTGGAAACCAGCCTACCAGAGCTGCCAATTACAAGGGTTGACGCAATCCATACAGTGGATGCTCTGTGTTTACGGGAGATTAGCGACAAACGACGAAGGCGACGAAATTTGCTTAAGTTGCTCCCGACTAAATCCAACAGAAACGGTGACAGAGTATCAGATTCATTACTGCCAAACGCCCTTTACATTCCCTAATTGCCTAAGGTGCGATAAAGTAATATATCAAACGCGTCCCGCAGCCAATTGTGCCGAGTGTACACATTGGTACTTCTTGAATCACTGATATCTTTTTTTCGACGAAATTTAAACAAACTGCCTGACGTGAAATAGCACATTAATAACTAGCATGTGTCAAAATACATTATATTACCCGAGCCGCAGGCTGCGAGACGTTTTGACAGATTCAAACGCGTTGATTTGTGTTTCGGGAGGAGCAGCTACGACCACGGAAGGCGGAAAAATTTGCTTAAACTGTTTTAATTCAAACCCGGTAGAAGTTGATGAAATAAATCAAGTACATTACCACCAACCTAATGATATATTCCCTGAATGCCCGCGTTGCAAAAACCTTTTGTTCAAATTAAGTGCCGTGTGCACAGAGCACTACATTCGAACAAAGAAAAATCACGATAGATTCGATAATAACTACCCGGGTAGAGAATACAGCAGATTTTGAGTAACGGCTACCGTACGCCAAAAGGGAATTTCCTCTTTCTCCCCTAAATAATAGATTTTACTAAATCTAAAATGTCCGAACACGGCGATATCGACGACCCTTGCGTGATAGACCAAGACGACAGTATATTTTCCAGATGAAAATGGTCCAAAAACGACACAAATCGGATTGTAATTAAGAATTCTTCATAATAAATTGATTTCCATAACTTCGTTAAAAATAGTCCGATTTACATGAAATTTGGTATAATTTTCATTTAAAAAACGTAAAGAATCCATCGGTATCACTTCCATAATGATACGATAAAGAATAAAGAATACAGTTTTTCTGCAACAGGTATGAATCCTTAGCCGACCGCAGCGAATCGAGGATGGCGACCCACAGTGGAGGGTGAAATATTCATTACAGCGTATTAAGAAATTACTTTATTCTTTATCGTATCGATATGAAAGTAACACGAATGGAAAGTAACGCAAATCGGAGTACTCTTACACAAACAATAGAAATTATAAAAGGAGTAGGCATTCCGTGGTCCGAACGATGACCAGAACGAGCAAAGAACCTAATAAAAACAGAATAAGTATAAGGAAAGTAACCGTAATAAACGTACTAATGGACTAATTTTTGTACCTATTTAAAAATTATATGAAAAGATTCATTCATTCCTTTACAACTAGGCAATTGCTTGTTTCCGAAGGTTTCGTCGGGAAGCATTTGCCTGCTAGATGTCGAAAAGGGGCAATCGACATCGTGCCCTTTTTCAGGATTAAGACTTTCTTCGCCCTGAGTTAAATGAGTATATTCCTCCATCGGCGGGTTCCACCGCTGACCCGCCGGACAATACGGTTATAAACCGCGACCGTTTCGAGACTCTGAGCGATCCATCTGGTTAGTTTTGGTAAGCAGATGTCTAATTTTCACCCTCTACGTTGCGAAGAGGGGGAAGGGGTTCCTCCTACACCGTCGAACTCACAGAGAGAAGGTCGCTCCTCTCCAAGGAAAATTTGTCCAATCAGCAAGGTTCTTTGCTCGTTCTGGTCATCGTTCGGACGGCGGAATGCCTACTCCTTTTATGATTTGTATTGCTTGTGTAAAAGTACACCGATTTGCACGACATTTTGGATAATTTTAATTGGGAGAACGCCAGGAATCGATTGGTGTTACTTTCATATCGATACGATAAAGAATAAAGAATTTCTTATTACGCTATAATGAATATTTCACCCTCCACTGTGGGTCGCCGACCTCGATTCGCTGCGGTCGGCCAAAGATTCATACCTGTTTCAGAAAAACTGTATTCTTTATTCTTTATCGTATCATTATGGAAGTGATACAGATGGATTCTTTGCGTTTTTTAAATGAAAATTATACCAAATTTCATGTAAATAGGTTACTTTGGGTATCGAACTGCTTCAAACTCATGAGAAAAGACTGGTATCACGCCCATCACTAATGAATAATACGCCTCGCGGAGACAAGACACAGGAAGAAAAGAGGTAGTCAGCTGACCGCGCGTAGTTCCGCCCGCGCCGTCCTGCCTCCAGATTAAAGACGGATCCCTTATCGCTCGAGTATAAACACGCGTTGGAATATCAAAAAAAAAACTAGCTCCACGTATGCGCTGCGAGAAGGTAAGCCGTAGGAGGAAGGTTATTTTATGACCAATCATACCTGCAAGGATGCAGCCGCGAAGTTTCCACCATTTCTTAATAATATCTCCTCCCTATGGCGAACCTTTTCTTGCACCTAATCGTCGCGTGTCCTTCTGTTTTTATATTCTGGCGCGTGTATATACTGGAGCGATAAGGGATCCGTCTGTAATTTTGAAGGGAGGACGGCTTAGGCGGGACCCCGCGCGAACTTCCTGTTGCAGAGTCCCTCCGCGAAGGGTATGTATTGGGCCTCGTCGCGAGTAATCGCGTGTAATTTTTTACTACATAAACGCGTGGGTGAGATAGTAAAGATTAAGAGTTTGTTTTACATCAGATGTTTATGAAAATATTCTAGCAGCGGCTTACTGATGAACGCGGCGGATTGATTGCAAGGTATTCAGTGGAACTAGGTGTATTTCTATATACTTATAATAAAACTGAATTTAGTTCATCAATGTCTGAAAACAAGATATTCTAATTACCCCGCCCCTACGCCTACATATTCATCTTTTTTAAGCATGACTCTAAAGACTCGGTTATTTAAGTTTATATCTTGCGCTTGGCGAACACTTGGCATTTCTAATTGCCATACTCCTCGGACTCTTCGCGATGCCGTCACTGATGGGCTTCAGCCCACGACGTCTTTATTGTTGGACTAAACCTTCATAATCCCAGGACAATGGTCAAATAAGGAAATACCTCGCGGAACTTGCACATCTGGCCGCCAAACGTAAACTAAAGACATATTTACAACCCTTGATTTTTATTACCCAACCGCCGTTCGGGAAAAAGGACGAAACTGTTTTGCATATCCGCCTGGGCTCAAATCGGCACCTTTTGTCACACCCTAACCAATTATATTTTGCCATAACCACCTCCACTCGGAACTTGACCTATGGAGGGAGGAATCAGTGCTTACGTTTTAAGTGAAAACGTGGAGCAGGGGCAGAATCTACCAAAACGTCGAAGTGTAAATACCGCGTATACAGAGTGCGGCACCGTTACTGAGTTTCTGCGTGATGTCTGCAGACGACATAAAGTGGAGTACGAAAGCAGTGACAGAGCTCCTTGCTCTCTATAGAACTATGCCAGCGTTGTGGAAAATAATAAGGCCCGAATACCAGAATCGGAATTTACGGAGAGTGTGCTACGAGAAATTAATTGGATATTGTAAGACAATATTTCCGGAAGCTGACAAGAAGTTTGTCAATAAAAAACTTCAACGCCTCCGCGGGTCATTCCGGAAGGAATACAACAAAGTATTAGCATCCAGACGGTCTGGCAACGGGGCTGACGACGTATACGTGCCAACACTTTGGTACTATAATTTATTACTGTTCACCAAAGATCAAGACACCCCAAGTGCCAGCATCTCACACATGGAAGAGGAGTCATCTGTATTGAACAAGGCGGAAGCGATGGGAGACGAACCGGAAGAAATTCAACCCGAGGTTGAGGATCCAATTGTGAATGACATGGACGACACTGAGACGCAGCCTCACAATGAAGTAAGTTTATTTGTGACCTATTATTAATTTATTTTATTACTACACTCCTAAAAAAAAGCGACGAATTTTCTGTATAAAATCAGTATTCATTGGTGGTTGTAGGTACGTTTTTTTTGCCTGAGTTATTCAAATTTGAAAGAAAAAACGTCCCTTTCGCTTTAATTGTACCTACAAAGCCAGGAAATCATTGTAGGACATGTCCTTTCTAAAATATGTTTAAAAATTGCACTATAATCAAAATGACAAAATTAAGATTTATTTTCTTTATTATGGTTGTCGCTATGGCTGGAACCAAGGACTAGTTTCTATCCTGTAAAAAATTAATTCTACACAACGAAACTAGCAGAAATCGAACATTTTTTTAAAATGCTGTCACTGCAAACTTTTATTCTTAGGGAGCCTCTGTGGCTCCAACTTATACGTGGAAATATTATTTCAATGTAGTACTGAAGGTAAACAAGAAACGGAATATAATTTTACAATGGACACAGGCAAAAAAAGGAAACACATGGTTGTCTTTTTATAAAATTATACCCTGATAACCAGATGTATGCAATCTGACGTCAGATTGGCAGCAGGGTCTGCCGTGAGAGCGCAGAGCCTAATGTCAGATCCGTAGTCATCTGTGTCCGCATTAGGCTGCGGTCTGAGGTGCAGAGCCTGACATCAGGACCCTGACGTCAGATTGGCAGCAGATTCGCATCAGGTCCTGACGTTCGCCTGACACGTATAACAGCGCCATCTGTGGGTCAGAATTGGCAAACAATTCCTTACGCGTGACGTCACACGGCCGTCCCTACGTGTGACGTCACATGCACGTGGCTACGCACCAACACATTTGTACCGTGATTGCTATCGGTGTGTCCCCCCACCCTTTCTACTGCGCGCAGGGAATTTGTAAGCAGCAGTTTCGGAGCAGATTATATTCACATAACCTACGAGATTTATTAAATAAGTTTTCAATTTATTTAGAAAGGTACGTATTGTTTATTTTTAATAATACAGCGATAAGTGGCACATATATATAATTAACTCTGAAAACAAATAAAATATTAGTATAAAATTGAATTGATACTGGGAATGTATCAATTCATGATTATTTTATTAAACGGGCGCTGAAAAGTGCCGATTGAGATGTTCCTTGTGAACATCGAGAGGTTGTTTACGTTTGGATCTTTTAAAATGGGCACTGAAAAGTACCGTTTGGTTTCTTCGCCACTGTAAAAGGAGACACACCTCTACTTTTAATGGGCACATTTCTGAAACATAAAATATTTACCATATTTAATTATCGTTTTCCCGCGACAGTAAATCGTGACTTTTACGTTCATGACACTAAATGTCATGACTTTTACTGATACGGACCTTCAAAGGTCAGCTTCTTCTTCGGGCTGCTGGTGGTCCGTCCACAAATCGCGGCGTATTCGCAATGCATTGGAGGCTGCCGTCGCGCGAGGACCATTCTTCTTACTTCGAACCCTCTCCTTGGCGGCTCGAAGTGCCTGCTGCATCGACCGTTGAAAATCAGATCGGAGCGGCTTGATAAAGTGTGGATTTCCAGATACCGCTTCTGAAAAAGTAATGCACGCAAAGTACATTAGCATAATTATGCATAAAAACATGGAAATGCTTATTGCTTTGTACCGTATATTGCCATCATGATGCGGGTGTTGTACAACGGCCTTTGGCCTGTTCGGCCGAACCACGTGAAGGACCGTGTGACGTCGTCGACCAGTGCTTCCTTCAGACAAATCCCGACCGCTTCCTTCATGCTGAATCCACCCACGTATTTTAAATACTGAACCTGAGCAAAGTAAGTAAAGATTGATGTAAGTATGTATTATATAAAAGTAAATAAAAGCATAATTTCGTTTTCACTTACAACATTGAAATATGTTTCGTCGTCGATGGTCTCGAAACAGTCCACCTCCTCCGGTGACGAGAGAGGAATGACTGCTGGTTTTGTTGGTAGACCATTACGGGTGGGTTGCACACACTGGAGAACACTCTCCAACAGAGTATTCATTCTTCTGCAAGCAGAACGGATGGACACGTAACGTATTAATAAACACGATAACATGCAATACTTACCTTAGTTCCGTCTCGACGCGCGCCGTGCGATCTTCCAGGCTCCTGCGAACATGAACATTTATAATAGTAAACTTAACAATATCAATATTTTTATAACAAACAAAAAGAAACATGTAAATTTACCCATTAACAGAAGGTTGTACGTGCACTGTATAGAGCTGCAACGGTTCGTTCCGAATGACTGTGGCGCGTGCAGTCGACGTCCCTGGATCGTGAGGATCCCTTGATGTTGCGAGGGCGGGTAGATTGGCAGCAGCAAGACTGTTCTTTTTTTTTTTTTTTTTTTTTTTTTTTTATAGAGGGGGAAAATGCTTTATGCATACCCCGGCGTGAATAATACCGGGGTTATGTGGGACTCTCCGGGATATTCCCGGGATACCCACTAAAAACCCACCTCTAGGTGCCGCCTTGCCCACCCCTTCAGCTGGGGAGGGGGCTTAATGTATTACTGTCCCCCCAGCCTCCCATCCGTGGATGGGGAGGGGTCGCACCTTGGTCGGTCGAGTAAGGCACGACCGACTCCGCCTTGGACCCGCCGCCCCTATAGGGTGGGGGCGACGGGGGGGATGCCACCCTGGTGAGCGGGGAACAGAGCCCCCCGCGCAACCACCATCTGTAGCGGAACACACGCAACAAGAAAAAATAAAATATGAACGGTACTAAATAAATAAATATAAATATACATATAAACATAAAATGTAAAACACCAAAAAGCGGTGACGGATAAATACGCGGGTAAAAACACAAAAAGAGTATGATGGTCATTTATATAATAAAATAAAATAAAGTAAAATAAAATAAGATAGGATAAAATAAAATAAAATAAAATAAGTAAAATAGTAAGACACCCTAAGGTGGTGTCGAAATAATAAATAAATACGCGGATAAAATAACTATTGTCAGGGAATAAATTAAAAACACCAAACGCGGTGCCCATAGAAATACGCGGGTAAAAATAACAAAATAAATAAATAAATAAATATCACAAACACATCTCAGAAACTAACGCGACCACCCGGACACGACGGAGCACAAACAAACACACAATCGCATCGGTCGGGACCTGCAGAAATTCTAGGGATAGGGGGGGGATAATACCGCGCCCCGCAACAAGGGTCACCACCCACTGGTCGTGAGCCAGGGCACCAGTGTCCCCCCCCCGGGGGGACCAACCTCCTCACCTTGGCCGGCCTGGGGTTTCCGCCCCCTGCCGGATGGCCATTCTTTCTCTTCCTGGCCCTCCGCCTATTAAGGAGCGCCCTGGCAGACGCCTCCTCCCGGGCCCGTCTACCCAGCTCCTCACGGTTCCTCTTTTCGAGCTCGACCTCTTTATGGGCTCTATCTCCCATGACTTTCCCGGCAAAGGCCCGGAGGGCCGACCATTTCTCGGTCGAGCCCACGGCCAACTCGATCACCGTGGCGACCGCCACCGGGGCACCCAGGGTTCGCTCAAGCTCCGCACGCTCCCCGTTGTAGGCGGGGCAGGTCAACAAGACGTGCTCCGCGTCATCTCGGGGCGCCCCGCAGTCGCCACAGGCCGCGCTTGTGGCCTTGCCGAGTCGAACCCGGAAGGAGGCGAAGGACCCATGCGAGGTGAGCAGCTGCATCGTCCAGAAATCCATCTGGAGCAGCATACCCCCCTCGCAAAAGGTACGGACGGAGGCTATCAGCCTCCGGGTCCAATTGTCCTTGTCGAAGTCGTCCCAGAGGGACTGCCAAATATCCATGGCCTCTTCCAGGGCGCTCCTTTTGAGGGCCGTGATCCTCTCGCGAGCCCCCGCCTCGACGGGGGGACCCCTACTAGCCGGGTCCCCAGCGGTGGCAAGGAACACAGCCCTCGTCATCCCGGCCTTGACGTCCAGGGGCATTCTGCCAGCCAGGACGCAGACCGCCTGGTGTGCCACGGTCCTGTATGCGGTGGTGGTCCTGATCAGGGCCGACCTCTGGGAGCGCCTCAGGATGGCCCTGTTGACTTTAACGCTAAGGGCCCCGGCCCACACCGGGGCAGCGTACAGGACCACCGACTCCCACACCGAATAATACAGGCGCCTGGCATGTCTCGAGGGACCCCTGGTGTTGGGCAGGAGGGACGCAAGCGCTCCGACAAGCTTATCCGCTCGTAGTGTCGCGTCGCTGAGGTGAGCTTTAAAGCGCCTCCTGCAGTCCAACGTCACCCCCAAGTACCGGAGTGACCGCCCCCAGACACATCTCGCCCCCAGGACGTCAAAGTCCCTGATCTTGGATGATCTAAGGCCCGCCAACAAAACCACCTCGGTTTTGTGGGTGGCGATCTCCAGGCCGGCCGTCCCGAACCAATGCGCGACCTTGTCCATCGCGGCCCCCATCATCGCCTCCAACTGCGGAACATCCCTGGCCGAGAAAAGCAGGGCAAGGTCGTCCGCATAGGCAACAGCCTTCGCAAACCGCCCCGTGTTAAGGGCTGTTATCGCTCCGTCATACACAAGATTCCATAAGAACGGGCCTAACACCGATCCCTGCGGGACACCCGCCCCGATCTCCCTATCGACTCTAGCTAGGGGGGTGTAGGCCGTCACCCACCTGTCGGAGAGGTAGTCCCTCATGACTCTCAGGACGGTCCTAGACACACCCCTCCTGTCCAGCTCCGCAAGGATCAGGTCCCAGCCCAGGGTGTTAAACGCGTTCTTAACATCCAAGGTGACCATGGCACATATGCGTTTCTTGGTCTTGGCCACGCAGCCCTCCGCAAAGCTGGTGACCTCCATAATTGCGTTGACCGTGCCACGGCCCCTCCTAAAGCCAAACTGGCTAGGGTGGAACGGGTCACTGCCGATCTGACCCTCGATAATCGCCTTGATTACGTGCTCCCACACCTTACTCAAGGCGGGGAGCACGCTTATTGGCCTAAAAGCCCCGGGAGCCATAGGGTCCTTACCCGGCTTCGGGATCAGGACCACTCTTGCCCTTTTCCAGGACGGGGGAATCGTCCCCCGCCTTAACGTGTCGCAGACCATCTCCACGATTACCGAGGGGAACGCCTTCGCGACGCAGGCGACCACCTCGGACGGGACAGCGTCCATGCCGGGGGCCTTCTTGGGTCTGATTCGCCCCACGGCATCCCGCACCATTGCGTCGCTGACGCCCCCGATGGTCTGCGCGATGTCCTCGTTATCGGGCACAGCCACCCCCCGATTATGCGCACCCCCCGTCCCTGAGAGGGAATAGAGGGGGGACGATATTGGTGGTGCAGGGGGGGTGACAAAGAGGGTCCCGATGGCTTCCTGGACCTGCTCTAGCGACATCACGAGCCGCTGGGGGGCCCCTTTCAAACGGGACATAACAGCCTTATAGGGCTTCCCCCAGGGATCGACGTCAACCAGACGTGGAGGTCCCTCCATTGGGCCTCTTTGGCCCTCCAGATCCGGACCTGGACCGATTTGCAGGCGCCCAGGTATTCACGCCTGGCCTCCTCCACGTCCGCGGCCTTCCTCTTCCTCTTTTTCTGGAAGGACCTCCGTTTCCGAGAGGACTCCCTCCGGGCTTCGGCGATATCCTCGTTCCACCAGCCGTTAGGTTTCCGTGAGCCCCGCGGAAGGGACTTCATCGGCAGGGTGGAACGAGTCACCTCCTCGAGGGTCCTCTGCAGCCTCTCAGCCCTCGACTCGTCGGCGGGCACCAGTACCCCCCGATCATTAGGCCCGAGGTCATTTAGGTGACCGAAGACCCGGGCCACTTCGTCAGGATCCATACCCTTGGTCGAGTACCGCCGACAGACCACAGCACGCGCAGGGCCTCTCGCCCTTCTACTAATGCTATGAAGCACGTAGCTGTGGTCCGAGTACGTGGGCTGCCTGAGGACCTCGCTCTTGATTCCCCGGGCAGTGACCCGATCCATCGACATTATATCGATGAATGACCTGCGCCCGTTACGCTCAAACGTGTGCTTGAACCTGTCGGGGACTCTTACAGGCACCAGCCCGTGCCTCCCCAACAGGTCCAGGATTGCCGTCCCCTTTCTGTCCTGACGGCAACCCCCCCAGGCGGGGGACCTAGCGTTCCAGTCCCCCGCCAGCACAACTCCAAAACCCGCCGCTCTCTTCTCCACGAGGATCCCCTCGATTGAATCAAGGAAGCTCCCAAACTCCGGGAGCTTCGTCTTAGGGGAACAGTAGCAGCTGAGGAGGACCTTATCCTCCCAGCTAACAGCTGCTACCCCCTTTGCGGCCACCGGGCGCCACATCGTGGGGAAGTGGCCATTAAAGCCGGTCACCCAGATGGCCGCATCGCCGCTCTCGTCGTTAAACCAGTACCTAAGCTGGCGGTAGGGCTCCGAGATGAAGACCACGTCTACCGCCAGCTCGGACATGGTGTGCTCCATCATGTCTTGGGCAAGGCGGCACCTATTCAGATTGATTTGGGCGATCCTAAGGGCCATGTCCCGGGCCATTACCACCATGGCCCCTTGGCTCCGTCCTGGGTTTAATAGCACCGCTAGTCGGCCTGTTGGACGGGCACGCCAGGGACGCCGTAACATGGGCGATCCTGGGCCCCGTCAGCCCCTCCTTCGAGCATATCCCGCACTTGGAGGGGTTGGAGCACTGGGCTATTAGATGGTCGGTCGCCCCACACCGCCTACACAGCTCCTTCCCCTCCTCCACGGTAGGGCACTCCCTCGCCATGTGCCCGGCCAAATGGCACCTAAAGCACCTCGTAATGCGAGGGAGGACTCTGGCCCTGGCCCACGTGAGGCCCGACCTGAAGCGAACCCCACCCTCGTGGAGGTTGCTCAGGTCGTTAAGGGCGGCCTCCACCACCGCTGTCTGGGTACCCCTTGGGCCCAACCTCAGGGTCCTCAACTTAAGCCCTTCAGAGGGTACCTTGAGGGCCCCACCCAGGTCCTGCAATATCTCGGGGCCCTCGACCATAGGGTCCAAGTCCCTAATTTCCAGGGACACCCGATTCTGCAGCGGGGTGCAGACCAGCCCTGCTCCGATCTTCGCTCTAATGTTCTGGGCCAGAGCCACCGCGTTCGAGCCCTTCTCGATTTCTAGGAGAATATGCCCCTGACGGGATTTATTAACGCCCTTAACTCCCGTCAGGGTCTCCCTGCCCTTCGAAAGGAGGAGCTTATAGCTCTCCAGATACGTCGCCGTTGGGGGGACCCTTACAAGGACCGCCTCCGGTCTCTTTCTCGTTAGAGGGGTGGGGCTTCGGGGGGGAGGAGGGATCTTCTTACCCTCCTGTCCAACCCTGGGATTAGCCCCCCTGGTCTTACCGGGGGTCCCGGGAGACCCCACATGCCCACCCTGCGCCTGCCGAGGCTGCTTGCGGGGCAGCACCGGCATCGGCAGCCGCTGCTGCCGAAGCAACTGCTGTTGTTGTTGCTGAAGCTGCAGCAGCTGTTGCTGCAGCTGCTGCTGTTGCTGCTGCAGCCGTTGCCGCTGCACGTGCAGGGGTTGAGCCTGGGGCTGCTGCTGCTGCTGCTGTTGCTGCACTTGGCCCTGCTGCAGGGGGGGCCACTGAGGTAGCTGGGCTGCTCGGTCGGGCCCCCGGGGAGGGGAGGACCACTGCGGCCACGGCTGCGGCTGTACAGTCGACAGAGCCGACTGCAGCAGTGGCCACTGTTGGGGAGGGAGGCCCACTCCGAGTTCCCACTGCCCCGCTGCTGGGCCAGCGGCGAGCTTCTGGGCTTGAATATCTTTCGCCCTCGCCTCCTTCCGCTCCCTCCTAACCTGGCCCTTGGTTTTAACCAAGACCATTGGCCCCTCCCTCACCCTCTCGCAAATTCCCGACTGCACCCCCTCTTCAGCGAGGGGAACCGGGAGCGCTACTCTCTCCGGCTGGGCCACGTCCGCCCCGGCTCTTTCCACCGGGGGGTGGCCCGGGCCCGACGGCGGACACTCACCGGCCTCCGCCAAGGCCCTCTTCTTATTCGCCTCCTGAGGGGGGGGACGGAGAGTCCCTAGTCCTCTTACTCACCCACCCCCCCCCTCCGGGGGGCCTCGGTATCCCTCCACCGGGGAGTGTGGGTTGGGGAATACCCCCACCCATGTCCGTGCCTCGGCCCACCTGGGGGGAGCTCTGGGTCCCCCGCTCCTTCGTGAGCTTCCTGGGGGCCTCCTTCCACCTGGAGACCTCTCCCGCGGCGGCCACCTCCGTGACCGTGGCCACCGCCCTCTCACATTTCCTCGTTACCTTGCCCAGGAAGCCGATCACCCACTTAACCGAGGCCACCTTAGAGGACGCCTTCCTCTCGGAGAGCTCCCTGGTGGCCTTGCTGCATTCTCCTAACACCTCCCTCAGGAGGACAACCACTTCGGCCAGACGGAGGCCAGCGACCCCGTCCGGTACGCTACACCCGGTCTGGGTGGCGACAACCGTGGCCTTCGCACCCGGCATGGGTGGCCCCGCCGGGCTCGCCACAACGACCGCGGCCCCATCCCGCTCGCACGGGTTAGCACCCAGGCCCTCGCCGGCTTCGTCGGCCCCCGAGGTCGAGCTATCTAATCCCTCCACTACAACTGGATTCTTGGGGGCCAGCTCCTGGGCTCCAGCACCGGACGGGGTCAGGGGCGGAGGGGGGGTCCTTGTCAGGCACCTCCCCTTGAAGATCCCCGTGGGCGGGTCCTCACCCGGGGAGGGGTGCACCGGATCAACCAAAGGCTGACCCACCCTCCTCTCCACTTTACCCTTAGGTGAGGGGGTCTCCGGGATGAGGCAAGGCTCCAGGTCCCTCACTGGTTTGGACCTCTGCAGCCATGCCTCCACCCCACCAATAACGTCAAATCGATCCATACCCTTCTCGAGATCCAACAACGACTTGCCAAGGTCAGCAGCTGTGGCTTCTTCCGGGGAGGCCTCCCCGGTGGCACCGGCCCGCTGCTTCAGCACGGTGTCAATGGTATCCTTGAATCCCAGCACGCTACCATCATTGCGTGAGGGCCCCGTCATTACTCCAGGGTTCGCCGAGATTTTACCATCCGAGGCTCGGCTATACTCTGACATAACATAGGGGTAGCGTCTTAAGGGCGACGGCCCTACCGCCCAGCGGATTTCGCCAACACTCGACCCGATGGACGGTCATAGCAGCCAACAAACAGACAGGCGGCCGGACCCCTAGTGCTGCAAGGGTCCCATCCCAGGCCGCATGGGTCACACCCGCAGCGGATGCCGCACACATCGGGACCCCAACGGAGGGCCCCACCCGTCCCGTCGCAACAGCGAGGGGAGGGGAGGGAACCACCCGAGGGGAAACATCAGTCCCGAGAAATAACGCTCCCCTCTGCTTTCATGTTTCAGGGAGGGGGGCGCAGAGGCCGTACACGACGCAGCACGAGGGGAGGCGGTCCATCAGGTAAGCACAGAGTCTGATTTTGGACTCAAAGTGCTTTGTGCATAAATCTCGCTCACCTTTCAGGCGCCGCCCCCGCAACCAAACGAGGAACTCCCGTCCCAGTCAACCAGCGGGACGTCCGCATCGCCCGCAGAGTAAAATAAATAAAATAAAGACCGAGGGGGGGGGGGTTAGGGGTTAGGGGCGAAAAAAGAAAAAAGAGAAAAAAGGGGAAAAAAGGGGGGGCCGCAAGGAGAGAACAAGCACCCCCGGACCCCCGCGCAGAAGGCGACCGCGGAACCCCGTCCCGCATACGTCACATGATGCGCATGGGACGGGGGGAGGGGGGGAAGGGGCCCGCACCACCACGACCCGCATACGCCGAGGCGCGCATAGGACGGGTGTGCAGGGGGGGGGGGAGGGAATGCCCCAACTACCGGTCCCGCATACGTGACGCGCACGCGACGATCCCTTTCAAGCAGAAAGGGTACCACGTCGTCGAACAATGGGTACCACGGCGTATGAGGTACTCGGCGAACGCTCGGATTGGCCGTACGTTTCGGCGGCACAGTGGACTACGCTACGGATAGGCTGCGCCGTATTGCCGACATTCGTGATTGGTCGGGACTCTACTTCCTAGTTCGCGTTTGTTTCGAATTCTCGTTCATTCTGAGGTGGCAGTCGTCGACAGCAGTGCCGAAGAATTTTCTGGGATACTGAAGCGATATTGAAGCGAATCCGAAACATCCACGAGACGTAAGTAATTATGGAATTTAACCGTTTCAAATTGTCTACGTCGCGGAAACCCGGACACACATTATCGGCGCGACAAAAGAGAAGGGTTATGCGCGAGGTACGACATAATTTACGCACGCGAGACCGTCCTGCATTGAACACCGTTCGTAGAGTAGCGAGTAATTCTTCTAACGTGCGAGATGCTGCTAGCACAGCTGCAGCTTGTAGTTCGTCCACTCCTGTTGATTTAATCCCCGATAGATTCAGTGCTAGGCGCGATATAAATGTAGAAGATGCCGGTCCTTCTACTTCCACTTCACGCGTTTCTAATATCCCTGATACAGTTTCATTGTCCTGTGGTACTTCCTCCGAGCCATCTTTTCGCCAACGGTTAGCGTCTTGTTTCGTAGACAGCAATTTAACATACGTTCAAGGAAATAATATATTATCTCTCCTTCGAACGCATTCCTGTTTTTCCCACTTGCCTCAGGATGTTAGAACACTTCTCGATACGCCACGTAATCCTGCTGTTACATTCGTCGTGGAACCAGGAGAATACATTCATTTCGATCTGGAAACAGAAATTGTTAAAAGTCTCCCGAATACTTTGTCCGTATCTTGTGTTAGAGAGTTAGAATTAGATTTTCATACCGACGGATGTCGTGTGGACAAAGGTTCAATTCAGTTTTGGCCCATCCAATGTAGGATTTCAAATATTCCCCGTATCAAGCCAATAGTGGTAGGAATTTATAAAGGTCGCCATAAACCACGCGATCCCAATATTTTCTTTGAGAAATTTATCGCAGACGTCGAAGCCATTATGTCCAACGGTGGTATAAATTTTTATGCCAGTAAGTTGCCCATACGTCTGAGATGTTTCATAGCTGACGCACCAGCTCGAGCATTCGTTTTAAATCATTTTGGGCATATGTCTGAATATCCCTGTTCTAAATGTATGGTTTTCGGTACCCTGAATGGTAAGCATTATGCCTTCGATGGTATAGATCATTCTCCTCGTACCGATGAGGAATACCCTAAACGGTTACACGAGAACCATCACAAAGAAGGTCCAAGCCCATTGGCATCGCTACCGATAGGAATGGTTTCACAAGTTCCGTTCGAGCATATGCATCTTGTATGCTTGGGCGTAATGAAGAAACTTTTGTCCGCGTGGGTATCTGGAAACTTTACATTTTTCTCAAAATTGCCCGCACATAACATTTCTGTGATATCTACGAGACTCAACAGTCTCGCAAGATATTGTCCCTTCGACTTTGCCAGACGTCCCAGAGCTATTGAGGAATATTCTAAATACAAGGCGACCGAGTTTCGTCAGTTCCTCCTATATACAGGGCCAGTTGTACTGTATGATGTACTCAAGGATGAAGTATACAAGCACTTCTTAATTTTACATGCGGCCATATGGATTTTGGTTGCAGAATCTCCATCGAGCCCACACTTGAGATTCGCAGAGTCCGCTTTGCAGAAATTTGTTCTTCGTAACGAAGAACTATATGGCCCAACTTTTAATAGTTATAACGTTCATGGTCTTCTTCACTTAACCAACGACGTCAGACGTTTTGGTAATTTAGATTCCTGTTCTGCTTTTCCTTATGAAAACATCATGTCTATTTTTAAAAAATTTCTTAATAAGCCATCTCTTCCTCTCCAACAATTTTCCAACAGGATGAGGGAGATACAATCACATGGCACAAACATTCATCGTGATGTCGATTTTTCTATTCGCGTATCTAGACCCCTTACCAACGACACCAATTGTTCTCAGTACCGTAAGATAGAATTTAATAACATATCTCTAGGCACAAATGTACGCGATAATTGTTGCATCTCAGACGATGGCTCGATCTGCATAATTTTCAATATTGGCATGGACAATGACTCGTATCGTTTGGGTATCAAAAAATTTTTAGAAATCGATAATTTTTATGATGTCGGCATAGTCTTCGGCTCTTGGCATATATAAACCCTGAAATTTTATATATCTCCCCCGATCAGGTTCATGGCAAATGTTATAGAATGCCTTTTCGCTGTAGTATGTCCACTGACACAAATCTCTCAGAACCCCGTAGGTATATCGTTGCTGTTATTACGCACAGCGAGAAGCCGTAAGATCCATAGTATTTAAATTCTTCCACCTTTATTTTCGCTACATGTATCTCGCTGCTAGTCCCTCTCCCTTGTGTAGCTTCTCGCGTCAGCCGGTCACCATGGTGGTTTTAGTGGGTGCAAGCCCCACATAATCTCACCCCTGCCTTGGGGGCTGAGATATCCGTTAGGGATTTCCACCATGTAAAAAAAAAAAAAAAAAAAAAATCTTCCCTTTCCAGCCTCGTTTCTTGTTTTTGGTAAGTTACGACTATTTTCTGGTGAGTGGCATGCTCTATGATATGTACATTTACTTCTTTTGTATTGCTCTTCATAAGTAATATTATATTTACACGTATCCTTGTTAATCTCTGTTGATGAGTTATTTTATCGTTTGGTTCGAATATTTCTTCATGGGTCATTTTTTCACGTTTTCTACTGTTATAGCCTTTGTCGAGTTACACTCGAATTATTGAGTAATACATTACCTGAGTTCGTCTTGAGGTTTGGGTTCGGTTAATATTGCATGTATGCATGTAAAATAGAAGAAAAAAAACAACACGCCTTTGCTAAGTATTGTAATATGTATTTTTACTCACAGGTTGACATGTCGCAGCGAGAGAAGCGTGTGGTCGCCAAACCAGCAAGATATCAAACGACTTCTTCGGAGGAGGAAGCCCCGAGAAAGAAGACGGCAACCGTGCAGAAGAAATCCATTGATCAGGACATCCAGGATTTAAAGACAATCGTCCAGGAATATAACAATCAAAGTACGTCAAAGGATTTTTCTACAAGTAACGTTCTTATGTTACAGAACAGTCTTGCTGCTGCCAATCTACCCGCCCTCGCAACATCAAGGGATCCTCACGATCCAGGGACGTCGACTGCACGCGCCACAGTCATTCGGAACGAACCGTTGCAGCACCATACAGTGCACGTACAACCTTCTGTTAATGGGTAAATTTACATGTTTCTTTTTGTTTGTTATAAAAATATTGATATTGTGAAGTTTACTATTATAAATGTTCATGTTCGCAGGAGCCTGGAAGATCGCACGGCGCGCGTCGAGACGGAACTAAGGTAAGTATTGCATGTTATCGTGTTTATTAATACGTTACGTGTCCATCCGTTCTGCTTGCAGAAGAATGAATACTCTGTTGGAGAGTGTTCTCCAGTGTGTGCAACCCACCCGTAATGGTCCACCAACAAAACCAGCAGTCATTCCTCTCTCGTCACCGGAGGAGGTGGACTGTTTCGAGACCATCGACGACGAAACATATTTCAATGTTGTAAGTGAAAACGAAATTATGCTTTTATTTACTTTTATATAATACATACTTACATCAATCTTTACTTACTTTGCTCAGGTTCAGTATTTAAAATACGTGGGTGGATTCAGCATGAAGGAAGCGGTCGGGATTTGTCTGAAGGAAGCACTGGTCGACGACGTCACACGGTCCTTCACGTGGTTCGGCCGAACAGGCCAAAGGCCGTTGTACAACACCCGCATCATGATGGCAATATACGGTACAAAGCAATAAGCATTTCCATGTTTTTATGCATAATTATGCTAATGTACTTTGCGTGCATTACTTTTTCAGAAGCGGTATCTGGAAATCCACACTTTACCAAGCCGCTCCGATCTGATTTTCAACGGTCGATGCAGTAGGCACTTCGAGCCGCCAAGGAGAGGGTTCGAAGTAATTAAATATGGTAAATATTTTATATTTCAGAAATGTGCCCATTAAAAGTAGAGGTGTGTCTCCTTTTACAGTGGCGAAGAAACCAAACGGTACTTTTCAGTGCCCATTTTAAAAGATCCAAACGTAAACAACCTCTCGATGTTCACAAGGAACATCTCAATCGGCACTTTTCAGCGCCCGTTTAATAAAATAATCATGAATTGATACATTCCCAGTATCAATTCAATTTTATACTAATATTTTATTTGTTTTCAGAGTTAATTATATATATGTGCCACTTATCGCTGTATTATTAAAAATAAACAATACGTACCTTTCTAAATAAATTGAAAACTTATTTAATAAATCTCGTAGGTTATGTGAATATAATCTGCTCCGAAACTGCTGCTTACAAATTCCCTGCGCGCAGTAGAAAGGGTGGGGGGACACACCGATAGCAATCACGGTACAAATGTGTTGGTGCGTAGCCACGTGCATGTGACGTAACGCGTAGGGACGGCCGTGTGACGTCACGCGTAAGGAATTGTTTGCCAATTCTGACCCACAGATGGCGCTGTTATACGTGTCAGACGAACGTCAGGACCTGATGCGAATCTGCTGCCAATCTGACGTCAGGGTCCTGATGTCAGGCTCTGCACCTCAGACCGCAGCCTAATGCGGACACAGATGACTACGGATCTGACGTCAGGCTCTGCGCCTCAGGTCTGGTTATCAGAGTAGTTTATTATGGTAACTGAGTATGTAGGTATTACAATTGCACAGAGATGTGCAGAATTACAATTGAATTACTTCATGAATTTTTGGAAAAGGATTAGAAAATAATTCAATTAAATCTTATTCAAACAATAATATTAATGCATGCGCGTTATAATGCATCAAAAAGTAATGGTCACTGGTTTTGGGCGTGAATGTGCACCTCTGGTCCAGTGGAGATTTGTTAAAAATAAATTGGTACAAAATTGTTTATAACATTGAAAATGATGTTTCAACGATTCGATTGCATAGACTGGCCGCCAGCTCACTATGTGTTATTTTAATTTTAACAAGATAAATAACATTCATATTTTTTGGGGGCCGTCTCATAAGTCGCATTGAACCTATGTGGCCCTTGGTCTTACTAAGTCTGTGCATCCCTAGTGTACAACGTACACAAATGATTATTATTAACATATATATTAATATTATTTAATACATTAAATCCGTTTGTACAACAAATGAGAGAAAGGTAAATAAAAGAAAGGGCATATCGCTAACTGAAGTTTGTTACACGAGTATATATTATAGTCATATAGACATGAAAGATAAATATAAACATTTATCGCAATTCCTCAGATGATTACAGTAATTAGCAATTCAATTAATTGAAAACTTTGAATTATGTCTCTCTCTCTCTCTATCTCTATCTATCTCTCTCTCTCTGCTTCATTCGTTTGCCAGCAATCACTCAGAAAGAGAGGTCTTTTGGATATTCGCCTCCAATTGCATTCGTTTTTCAATATATTTTAGAGGAGCAAAAAACAAAGAATTTGTACTTTTCTTGTATTGGTGCGTAAACGTACTTATTTGGTGAAAGAATCCTTCGAAGTTCATAAGAAGAGGTACAAAAGTAACATCATCCATACGTCAACTTATGACGCAAATGAAATATATATCAGGTTTTATTCAACACAATCTTTTAATATTGTTTAAACTAACAGTAGGATCTATTGTACCTCTTCTAATGAACTATGAGTGGTGGTTTCACCCTCTAAATATGCAAACGAGCCGATATAAGAAAAAAACGTACATATTTTTTTTGGCTCCTCTAAAACACATCCAAAAGCCAAAGCAATCGGAGGCGTAGAACCTAGAAACGTCTCCATGTTAAGATCGAGTTTCCTAGCCGCAACCGCCGATCGCGGCTAGGAAACTCGACCTTCAGACACACGGTACAAATAATACATTGTATGGCACAGTCCATTAAGGGGTCATGCCTACCTGTGAGGTCTGAACAAACAATTATTTTGAGGTTTCTTTTTTAAAAAACTAAAACTTTTTCAAATAAACGGTTGTGTATTCGAAAGTATAAATTTTAATGTTCTTTAATTTTTTTTCGGCAGCTTTTTTTTTATTTAACACTTTATGGTGACCGTGATTGTAGCTTTGACCTGGTTCATCAGAAACAAAAAATTCGATCAAATTTAGTTATAATAATAAACTATCAAGTGCTTAATCGTTCATTATCCCGAAAAATTAATTTCAAATAAAAAGGCGGCTGTTCATAGTAAAAGTATAGACCTCACAGGTTGGCATGATCCCTTAAGGGATTAGGCCACCTTGGACGAAGTAAGATTGCAGTCATTTTCGGCATTCTTTTAGAAAGATAATGGATTAAATAGATTTTTTTTTCGTACAAAATGGCGACGGCAGAGCCATGAGGAGCGACGTTTTCCACGATGTTCATTCTCACGGCTATACCGTTTGATTTAGGACAAAAAACCAAAAACTTTTTGTTTTTACATGCCTAAAACTAGAAAAGCACGTCGCGGTATCGCGATATCTGAAACATATTCTTTGTAATTGACTATTTTATAAAAAAAATTCACTTTTTCTCCCCATGTACACCATTTCGTGACAAATTAATGTATCTGGATTTCCCTACGTACTTTTCTAGTTTCAGGCATGCAGAAAATAAATCTTTTTGGTTTTTTGTTCTATGTCAAACGGTATAGCCGTCAGATTTGAACACCGTGGAAGGCGTCGCTCCTCAAGATCTTGCGAGAGTTGTATAATTACAGGCTTCATATTAAATTTTCTGTTTATTTCATTAGCTTCATAAAACAAATAACGAAAATGACTGCAATTTTGCTTCATCCAAGGTGGCCTAACCCCTTAATACATGAAACACTTACGCTCTATACATATTCAACATTTCTTCCTGCCACGGAACACTTCCTTCTCCTACAAAATACTCTTTATAATGGTCCCGATTTTGTTTTGCAGAGTTATTTATATTCCTATGATGATTAACGGGTTGCAAATTATCCATCTCTACTACATCGCTTTGAAAATTCCCCTCCTGCATACTCCTGTTGAGCGTTAAATATGATGCACTTCGTCTCCGTAAAAAATTATGGAGAACGCAAGTAGCTAATACAACATAAGCTATATTTTCCACCTTTATATTGATTGCCGTATGGAAAACTCGAAATCGCGCGGATAATATCCCGAATGTATTTTCTACTACGTTTCTCGCTCGCGATAATCTATAATTATATATTCTTTTATCGTGGTCCAATTCCCTTTGTGCATACGGCTTTAAGAAATTGTTCTTTAAACCAAAAGCTTCATCGCTGTTGGAGATTCGGCAGTTCCGATCTCCGCCACATCCAACTCAAGGCAGCACCTCCTGGACGGCACAGCACTAAGCCCGATCCACAATCGATGCGCCAATCAGGTGTCAGCGACAGAACACTCAGCCAATCGCATTTCCCCACGTCGCGCGATCCTCCAGAATGTTGGAGAAGACGACTAACGGAAATCGATCGGCCATATTGATTACCTTTCTTGTTCACGCAGAGTACGGAAGTAGACGCGTCTTTTATTTGAACGTTTAACTCACAGTAACTCGTGAATTCTCGAAAATTGCTCAAGCTAGTGCTCAACCTCGTGCTTTCTCATCGCTCAAACATTGTTTTCTCATCCTCAAACTCATCGCGGCTATCGATTGTGGATCGTGGTCAATTACGCGGCCACGTGTTCGGCATAGCGCGATTCGTCTCAGCGAGACAATAATTGTTTTATTCTCCGCACAACGTGCCTACGCTCACGCTCACGTGTAACCATTTTACAACCTGACTCACTCCGCGAGTGTATAATAAAAATAAGTGCTCTTCTCACCGAATACTGATCCGTTATTGCACCTAACCTAACCGGCATCTCACCTCGATCATCCTCAAACATTTCTGGTCCTTCGAGCCGGATACTGATCCGTTATTGCACCTAACCTAACCGGCATCTCACCTCGATCATCCGTTCTCATACATTTCTGGTCCTTCGAGCCGGATTAGTGTGTGAAAGTGTTCAGTGCTCATCAACAACGCTCAAGCTCACCCCATCGCGCTCACCCTCTGTGCTCAAGCTCAGCGACGCAAGATGGATGCAACCAAGTCCAGCTCCGAGACACGGTCCCGGTCGTCGTCACCGAGCCCGCCGGGGGAGATGAGCCTCCAGGTGCCCACCGAGCAGTCATCTGGAAATCAGGTTACCGGCAGAACGAGGGCGACGTCCCCCTCAACAATACCGGCGCCGCTCATCATTAAATCGCGGTCGCAGGTGAGTCGCTTTCTGGCGTTACAGGCGATTCAGGCCGAGATCCCCACCGACCCCGAGAAAGCGTCCCTTGGGGAAGTGCAGTCTCTGCTCGAGAGCGTCGCAGAGCTGCACAAGGCGTTCTTGACCGAGCACGCTCACCTCGAGGAGTTCTGGCCCGTGAAATGCCTCACTCACGAGTATTTCGCCTCGGATCTCTTGGGCCGAGAGACTCAGCTAGTGGCTCAGGTGAATAAAACTCTAAAGGGTATCATCACTCACCGCTCACCCCCCGCTCAACCAGGCTCATCAGCTCAGGACTCATCCGCGGCGAGCAGAGCCGCAAAGCTGCCGACGATCGCAATCCCCAAATTTTCTGGGAACTATGCGGACTGGCCAGCGTTCAAAGAATTATTCACGTCGCTCATTATCCAAGACTCACGCCTCATGGACATTGACAGGTTGTACTACCTTCGGGCCAGCCTGTCCGGCGAACCTGCACGCAGGGTGAATTCATTCAAACTCACCGGCTCATCATTCCAACCATGTTGGGCCTATCTCAACAAGCGTTTCACAAACAAACGACTGCTCATCAAGGAGCAACTGGATAAACTCTTCTCCATTGCTCCGCTCACCACTAGATCAGCCTCAGCGCTCACCAACCTGGCTGCGACCATCGCAGAAGTGAATGAGGCCCTGGTGGCCCTGAAGGCTGACCAGGACATGCATAATTGCCTCCTGGTGCATGTCCTGACGAACAGCCTTGACAAGGTCACGCGAGAGGCTTGGGAGACCTCCCTGGAAAACGTCACGGAGTGCCCTCGCTACAAGGACTTGCTGGCCTTCGTCGAGAAGAAGGGCGGGGCCCTGGAGCAGATAGAGTCCTCACCCAAAAGGCCAGCTGCTCCAGTCGCCTCCACCTCACGCCCTGCTCAACGGAAAGCAACTGCTCACCCTGCCACGCAGGCAAAAACTCATCCACCATCTCAACCTCCATCGAAGGCGCTCTCAACGCGGTATCCGTGTGACTATTGTTCGGAGGATCACTTCATAGTAATGTGCCCAAGCTTCCGTGACAGGCCTGTGGCTGAGCGGCGCAGCTTCATCACGGCGCACAACCTGTGCAGGAACTGCTGCGGCCGCCACCAAGTGGATGTGTGCAAGTCTGCACTCCGGTGCAAGACTTGTGGTATGAAGCACCACACCATGCTGCACCCCACTCAGCAGCCAGCTCACCCACCTGCTCACCCGCGACCCAGCACATCCACTGACTCAGGTCCGACTGCTCAAGCCCCTCCGATGGAAGGAAGAAACGCAGAAGGCGATGCTGACGTATGAAGTGTCGGTGCAGTCGCCAGCTCATTCTCAATGATACAAGGTCATCCTCATCCATCACTCTCACTCTCAGCTGCAGGTGGGTTCGCCACCCCACACACGCTCACCTTGTTGGCCACAGCCAACGCTCTGCTCATCTCACCGGTGGCCTCGCTGCCAGTGAGACTACTCATCGACTCAGGGTCGGAGCTCACCTTCGTCAAGGAGGAGCTCATCACTCAACTTAACCTTCAAAGAGCCCACTCATCAATCTCAATTATTGGCATTGGAGGTAACAAGACTACTCACACCCGTGGGGTCGTGTCAATCACTCTACAATCAAGTTACGACTCCTCCTCGGTCACCACACAAGCTCATATTCTGCGGACTCTCACCTCAAGGCTACCATCCGTTGAAGCGACACGTCAGGAGTGGCCACATCTCACCAGGTTAAGGTTAGCTGATCCAGATTTTCTAAAACCTAGGCCCATCGACATAATCATTGGTGCCGACTCATATGGGAAAATTATAAAACCTAACCTCAAAAAAGGTGACCCTTCAATGCCAATTGCCCAGCTCTCAATCTTTGGGTGGCTCATTCTTGGGCCAGTTAAAACACCTCAAGCTCAACTCAGCTCGTCGCACACAGCTGCAGTCATGCAGCACAGCGATAAAACAATACAAGAGTTGTTGACAAGATTCTGGATTCAAGAGGAGCTCCCAACAGATACACCTTCAACGCTCACCCCTGAAGAACAAGAATGTGAGGATCACTTTCGAGCGACACACACTCGGGATTCTACAGGAAGGTACATCGTGCGCATCCCTCTCAAGTCGTCTCGGAGTCTGCTGGGCAATTCCTACCAGACAGCCCATGCCTGTCTGAAGCGAACACTCAACAAGCTCAACAAAGATGCTGATTATCGCAATCTCTACCAGGGGTTCATGAAGGAATATGAGGCTCTCCATCATATGGTAAGAGCTCCCTCACTCTCACCCAATACTCACTCTGTTTTTTATCTTCCACATCATGGAGTACTCAAGCTCGACAGTCAGACCACCAAGTTGAGGGTCGTCTTCAATGGCTCAAGCCCCACCTCAACGGGGCACTCTATCAACGACCTCATGCACACTGGTGCGAACCTGCTACTCAACATCACCGATGTGCTGCTGTGGGTTCGCCAGCACAAGTACATTTTCGCCACGGACGTGACAAAAATGTACAGACAGATCAAGGTCCACGAAGACGACCAGGACCTCCAGAGGATACTGTGGATTGACGAGGATTCAAAGGAGGTGCCCTACAAGCTCACTACGGTCACGTATGGAACCAAAGCAGCGCCGTTCCTCGCTGTCAGAGCACTACTGCAATTGGTCGAAGACGAAGGGCATCGTTTTCCACTGGCAGTGCCTTCAATCACTCATGCCAGATATGTCGACGACATATTCGGCGGCGCCGACTCAGGTGAGACACTCATTACAATTGCTCAACAATTAAATGACCTGTGCAAGGCGGGAGGCTTTCCACTTGCCAAGTGGCAATCCACCTTCCCTCCATTGCTTGAATCAATTTCTCACGATGTGCGAGCGAGCAACTCGTACATAGCACTTGACGACTGCAATACCAAAATTCTCGGACTACAATGGAATGCTCTCAATGACAACTTCTCGTTCTCGACGAAACCTCTCAGCGATTCAAGGCTCACGAAACGCCTCATTCTCTCTGAAGTAGCAAAGATATTTGATCCGCTTGGCTTCTTAGCTCCAGTCATCATTCGGGCAAAAGCACTTTTGCAGGAATTGTGGCTGCACAACCTCAACTGGGACGATCCACTGCCCTCCCAAATCACTGCTCACTGGCTCACCATCAGAGAGGATCTAACAAGTCTGGCCAGACTCTCAATACCAAGGTGGTTCAACACCTTCTCCTACTCTACAGTGGAATTACATGGATTCTCTGATGCGTCTCAGCTCGCCATGGCAGCGGTAATTTACATTATCGTGTCCTCACCGTCCACAGCTCACAAAGTGTCGACACTCGTGTGCTCCAAAACCAAGGTAGCACCACTCAAGAAACTCACAATCCCGAGGCTCGAACTCACTGCTGCTTTGATGCTTGCAAAGCTTACAAAGTACGTTCAAGCTACTCTTCAACTCAACGTCTCTTCAACTCATCTGTGGACGGATTCTCAAATATCACTCTCATGGATCAAATCACATGCTGCACGCTGGAAGGATTATGTGCGGAATCGTGTCTCCCAAATTCAAGAGCTCACACCACACGCACATTGGAGACACGTTCCTGGAACAGCGAATCCAGCTGATTGTGCCTCTCGAGGCCTCACAACACATCAGCTTGAACATCATGAGCTTTGGTGGACGGGACCATCTTGGCTCACTCAGCCCAGTGACTCATGGCCCTCTCAACCCACATTGAAGGACAGTCCAAGCATGCTGGAAGCGCGTCCTGGAGTCTCAAATCTTCTCAACATTCGAAAACTCGAATATCACTGGGACCTCATTTACAAATACTCATCTCTCAACAAACTCTTTCGTGTCACTTCAGTTTGTTTCAGAATTCTGTCACGCTTAAAGGGGTCAACGATTTCCTTACCGCTCATCGTTCAGTCGCCCGAAGATCTGCAGAGGGCCAGGATTTTTTGGATTAAGGCGACGCAGTCCCTTTATTTCGCACATGAATTAAAGTCGCTCAGCTCTGGCGCGACGCTGCCATCGTCTCACACCTTCAATCGGCTCACGGCCTTTATCGACCAAGAAGGAGTGATCCGAGTCGGGGGCCGACTCAACAACGCTCACATTGCATATGGAAGTAAGCATCCTGCAATTTTGCCTCGTCACTCACGTCTGTCCGATCTGATTATAGACCAAGCTCACCGACAAACTCTCCATGGAGGGACTCAGCTCACGCTCGCTCAAATCAGACTGACCTACTGGATCATCGGTGGTCGAGCTCCAGTGAAGTCTCACATTCTACGGTGTGTTGTGTGTGCTCGGCAAAGGGGGATCCGTGCCCATCAACTGATGGGCCAACTACCTCTTTCACGAGTCACACCCACACGCCCTTTCACTAACACTGGACTGGACTATGCTGGTCCCATCACCTTAAGGACGTGGAAAGGACGAGGCGCCAAGACTCACAAGGGATGGATCTGTGTATTCGTCTGTCTCACCACATCAGCTGTTCATCTCGAGCTAGTCACCGACTACTCCACGGAAGGTTTCATAGCGACTTACAGACGGTTCATCTCACGGAGAGGAATCCCTCACTCACTCTACTCAGATTGTGGCACCAACTTCATTGGAGCCGATGCCACGCTCAAGAGGATGTTCACTCAGGGCTCTCAAGATCACCAAACTATCGCTCAGCTGTTGGTCAACGACAACACTCGTTGGTGTTTCAATCCTCCAGCCGCGCCCCACATGGGGGGCAAATGGGAGGCTGTGGTGAAGTCCACCAAACACCATCTTCGGCGAACCGTGAGTGAAACAGCACTCACCTACGAAGAGTTCAGTACACTTCTCACGCAGATCGAGGCCCTGCTGAATTCGCGACCTCTCGAACCCCTCAGCGACGATCCTGACGACGTCGCAACGCTCACTCCTGCTCACTTCCTCATTGGCCACCCGCTCTCAGCTCTACCGGAACCTTCTGTGGAGCACACATCCATCTCACCGTTAGCGCGGTGGCAACTCATCCAACAGAAGACTCAACAATTCTGGACTCAATGGTCAGCCCATTATCTGCAACGTCAACTCTCAATCTCGAAGTGGCATCATCCATCCAACGCCATCAAGGTCGGCTCTCTGGTGCTCATCACCGATGAACGGTTTCCCCCTAGCAAGTGGCCACTTGCTCGGGTTCTCACTCTTCACCCAGGGAAGGATGGACTGACCAGGGTGGTGACTCTCAAGACCGCCACCACCACCTTGACCAGGCCGATAGCAAAGTTGGCTGTTTTGAATGTTACAGATTCATCATCAACATCTTCTTCCAGCTGTTGAGGCCGGGAGCATGTTGGAGATTCGGCAGTTCCGATCTCCGCCACATCCAACTCAAGGCAGCACCTCCTGGACGGCACAGCACTAAGCCCGATCCACAATCGATGCGCCAATCAGGTGTCAGCGACAGAACACTCAGCCAATCGCATTTCCCCACGTCGCGCGATCCTCCAGAATGTTGGAGAAGACGACTAACGGAAATCGATCGGCCATATTGATTACCTTTCTTGTTCACGCAGAGTACGGAAGTAGACGCGTCTTTTATTTGAACGTTTAACTCACAGTAACTCGTGAATTCTCGAAAATTGCTCAAGCTAGTGCTCAACCTCGTGCTTTCTCATCGCTCAAACATTGTTTTCTCATCCTCAAACTCATCGCGGCTATCGATTGTGGATCGTGGTCAATTACGCGGCCACGTGTTCGGCATAGCGCGATTCGTCTCAGCGAGACAATAATTGTTTTATTCTCCGCACAACGTGCCTACGCTCACGCTCACGTGTAACCATTTTACAACCTGACTCACTCCGCGAGTGTATAATAAAAATAAGTGCTCTTCTCACCGAATACTGATCCGTTATTGCACCTAACCTAACCGGCATCTCACCTCGATCATCCTCAAACATTTCTGGTCCTTCGAGCCGGATACTGATCCGTTATTGCACCTAACCTAACCGGCATCTCACCTCGATCATCCGTTCTCATACAATCGCCTACAAAGGCGAAGTTTAAATTTTTTATAGTTTCATCATTTTCCGGCAAGTGCAACTGCCCGTTATTTAAACGCCTCATAAATTCCGTGTGTTCGAGAACACCACCATCCGATAACCTTCCATTTTTTCCGACAAAAATAAACTCGCAATTCGAATCAACTAACGCCATTAGCACAATGCTATAGTAATTCTTATAATTATAATAAAAAGCCCCGGAGCCCGATGGTTTAACAATTCGGATATGCTTTCCATCCATAGCACCTCCGCAGTTGATGAAATCCCATTTATTATGAAATCCTTCCGCTATTTTTCTCAACTCGTCCTTGGTATTTGGGAACTATGACAAAACAAAATACAATACAAAAATAAACAATTGAACGAAATGTTCTTCAGTGGCGAAGAATTAATCACGTTGTTTAATTCGAAATACATAGAAATGGGACGCTCGGAAAATTGACGGTGTGGTCGACACGTGTTGAAATAAAAGAGTATATTTCACTCCGATCAACAGAATCGGATAAAACCACAAAGCAGAGTTTTCGCGTGATCCCACGAAGGATCGATCTCACAAAAGTAGATATCGGCTCGAAGCCCGAGGCCGAAGGTTAATACTTGCGTGAACTACACGTGTTTACACTCGCAAGTCGCGAACAAGAAGAGGAAGAGGAAGCCGAAACCTCGCGGGTCGCCGGTAAGGATCGGTACCCCCCCGCTCCGCCGCGCCCGCGGCCCGAGCTACTCGGTCCACCCGAACCACGAGAACGACGTAAGCGACCGGGCCGATCACGATTGGCTGCACTAGCGCGCCATATACAAAACTCTTATGTACTATATACACCTTATAGCCTAACACGCAATGTAGAACATATATACAATAAGAATGGAACGAAATAAACAACAATATAAAGAAGAAGAAATTAAGTTCTTTTCCGCGATCGCGAACAACAATTAAATAGGCAGCGCGCACAGAGATGGTGTTGACAGCGAATACTTTTTAAAAAATTTTTTGGCTATTTCTTATTTTATTAAATTATTTTCTTTTTGTTTGAAGGACGAAGAAGTGCAGCCGTGTGGAAGCACGAGCAAACGACCCGCGGGCGAAATGAATCGGTTCAGGAAGAAGAAGAAAACTGACGACAGCGTGATCGATGTTCTTAAAACTTGCGCTGTCGCATTAAATAAGCCCACCACCAGTAGGATAGAGATAACGGAATATGAAGCGTCCGGAATAAAAGTGGCAAAACAATTAGCTCGAATGGATCCGGAGCAAGCAATTTATGCAGACAGCATAATTGCAGCGGTTTTGAGAAAAGGACTACTGAAACAATTGAAACCGCAAACGGACATATGCCACAACGAATGTCAGCACTATGGTGTACATAATCCATAAGTAATTTATAATTAGTAGTAGAAGTTATTAGTTTTATAGATACGAACGCGAATTCATATGAAAATATGTATATTTTACTTATTTACACAATTTTCAGACCCTCCGTTTGAATAGTTGCTGTGCGGCGTGCAAGATAGCGGTTGTTCTGTTAAATCTGAAACAAAACACCAAAAAGAGTTTTGTGCCTTATGGCCGGTTCAGACACGTCGAGTAATTTAGTCGAGTGGCGAGTAGCCACTTACTACTAAACGGTTTAGTGAATAGAAAGTGTCCGGATTAGTACATTTCACAGTACACCTTTACCAGGAGCTGTTGTCAAATCAACACCCTCTGTTGTGTTGTTCCTAAATCTTATAAAGCGGGAAAATTCAAACCATGAGTTATGGTATTACAGTTAGTTCATTTCATTACTTATTATTAATGTATTAATGGTTGTTTTATTTATAACCAAATAAATGAATAAAATTTATTTTCTATATACTAAGGATTATTGTTTCTTTTTACATGGCAAAAAATTAACATGAATAGTCGACGAAACCGTGCTGTATTAAAAAGTACTTTGAGAAATGTACTTAAAATTTTAATTGAAGAGATTGAATTAGAGATTGAAAATGAAATAGAGGATAGAAAACGTATATGGGTCCGAAAATGGATTGGAAGAAGAGATTTGTTGGGAGCTTCCAATTGCCTCTTAATAGAACTTGAATTAGAAGATCCAGCTGAATATTATAATACTCTTCGAATGTCTGAAGATTCTTTTGGCATATTATTAAACAAAGTTAAATTAAAAATTCAACGTGCCGATACATGTATTCGGAGTGCCATTCCAGCACAAACAAAATTACAAACAGTTTTGTATTTTCTGGCAACAGGATCTAGTTTGAGAACACTACAACATTGTTTTAGACTTGGGAAGTCGACCATTTCGGGTTTTATTCCAGAAGTTTGTGAAATGATTTATGAGTCACTAAAAGATTACATTAAGGTAAGGAAATATATTTTATTGAAACATACATACATACATACATCTTCGAAACTTATGTTTAAATATTATTATTACTATTACTAAAAGTATAAAATATGGCCTGAGAAAGAATGTCTGTTGGTGTCTGTGACTGTTGTGATGCGTGCTGTGATGTGTGCTGTGATGCGTGTTCTGATGCGTGTTGTGATGTGGATTGTGATGTGGGTTGTGATGTTACATTTGCTGAATGTTGTGCAGTTGAGTTGCTTTCTGAAACAGAACAGTTTGAAGTTAAAGAGTCTGAACACAAGTGCTGCAAACGCATTTTAGTTAAAAATGATTGGATTTGTTGTTGGGCTTCCAAAGCAATATCTATGGGCATTTTATTCAATTGTGATCCAACACTTCTTCCAAATATGTCGAATTCATTTTCATCAAGTGGCGTATTAACGGCTTCTGCAATTCCTTTCAGTTCATGTACCATATTATTCAAATGTGTTAATCTTTGACGTTTATTTTTGTTAGGAGTTGTTACTGGCTGTTGCTGTGTGGTTGTTGTTGTTGGCTTTGGTTGATTGTGACTTTCTATGGTTTTTTCCGTTAAATCGAAGGTTTCATTCGTGCTCGGTATCTGAAATTGAAAAGATTGATTGTGTAATACAGGGATGACTCAGTGATGCCAGAATCGTGGGATCCCCCACTTTCTTCTCATTGCACTTCACAAGCATATTTCTACTCCTGCCTGCCACGGAGCACACGGACAGGAGTAGGGATATGCTTGTGTGCAGTGCTATGGGAGGATGGTAGGGCATAGTGGGGTGCTATGTTAATTATATACAATAAATACAATGTGAGTTTATTATTAAGGTTCCAAACGAAAATGAGTGGAAAATTAGTGAAAATGGTTTTCGAAATGAGTGGAACTTCCCCGGCTGTTGCGGAGCCATTGATGGGAAACATGTTGTAATCAAAGCGCCTGTCAACTGCGGAAGTTTATATTTTAATTACAAACAAACCAACAGTATTGTTTTAATGGCTGTTGTAGACTACAACTATTGTTTTAAATACATTGATGTCGGATGTAATGGTAAGATATCAGATGGGGGGGTGTTCCGTCAGTGTAATTTATATCAAGCATTAGAAAACGGTATCTTACCAAAAAATCATTTTTTAGTCGGTGACAATGCTTTTCCATTAAAAGAATATCTACTTAAGCCTTTTCCCGGTACTAGATTAACTCTTAAACAAAAAATTTTCAATTACCGGCTCTCTCGTGCGAGAAGAGTAGTTGAAAACGCTTTTGGCATAATGGCAAACAAATTCAGAATATTTGAAAAACCTATACCTTTTTCTCCCGAAAAAGTGGTTTTAATTGTTATAGCATGTTGTGCGTTACATAATTGGTTACGATTAAACCGAAACCCACATGATCGGCACTACGAACAATCAACAGACCGCGAAAATCTTGATAATGGTAGCATAATTCAGGGTAGTTGGAGGAGTTCACAACAACCCCTTGGATTACTTCCACTATCAAGAACGTTATCAAACCATCCAAATCGACAATCTCAAGATCTCCGTGAAAGATTAGCAGATTATTTTGTGGGAGAAGGGTCAGTCCCGTGGCAATTAAGGATGGTATATTGAACATATATTGTTATTTAATTTAAAGACATCCCCCTCACCAACCATTTTCATGTATTACTGAACTTATTAAAATAAAGTGTGTACTTACCAAATTACTCTGCGTTTCTGTACTTTCAGAATGTATATTGCGTAAACAATCATCCAGGATTTGAAACCATCTTATAGATGGTTTATAAATAGTATCGGTACCCGCTCCAGATCTCTTCGAGTCTTTAATTTTTTTTACTTCTTGCGAGTACGTTGATCGTATATTTTAAATTTTATTTTTAATTTCATTTTCACAAACTCCCGGAATGTTCATACAGGCCTCTACACTCGCGTACGCGGCCTTTTTTGCCTCTCTGTTTTTATATAAAACATTTGTAACGTTCCACAAAGCCTCATGTTTAAGATATTCGGATACAAAACGAAATGTAGTGTTTTCCGACCAACGCGATGACATTTTAGTTATTAATGGTTATTACTGAAATCGATAAAAAAACACGTCCGGACGGTTCGTTGATTAGCAGGAAGGGGTGGGGGAACCAGAAAAATCCAATTAAATGGATCTACTCGACTAAATTATTTTACTAACCTACTTGACTAAATTTTAGTGTTCATACATGGTAAGTTACTAAATTTACTCGCTACTCGACTAAATTACTCGACGTGTCTGAACCGGCCATTAGGCAATTGCGCAAGTAATAATGAACCTCGAAGCGCGGAAAAATTGCCGTTATTTTCTGAATTTTGCAGTTTTCATCCTCCCAATCGACTTTCATTACTTGCGCAATTGCATAAGGCACAAAAATCTTTTTGGTGTTTTGTTTCAGATTGACAGAACAGCCGCTATCTTGCACGCCACACAGCAACTAAAATACACATATTTTCATATGAATTCGCGATCGTAGATTGGCCTTTCCCGCCTAATAACGATAGCTACATATATAATTTAATTAATTAAGTATTATTGTTAGTCAACACGTATTATTAATTTTTAACCCTTATCTTTAAGAACTCTGTCCGTAGTGCATGATACAGTGCTTTGCACGTCTCAGGAATTATTTTTGATAACGAAGGAGCTGATATTCCCATTGAAAATTGTAAATCTTCATAGCTACGCCCAGTTGCCAAAAATCGTAATGTGGCGGTAAGACGTTGCTCTGCGGTGATGCTTTGTCTCATAATTGTGTCCATCAATTATCCTCAAATGTTTTCGAATCCATCCTCAAATAATTCCGGTAATCCTCTGGATAATTTTCTCTCAGTTCTCGCAGAAGAGGCTGATCGTTGCAATTTCCGCGGTATTTTTTCATCCAAACCTGGCGGTTTCTTCTTCTGGTTCTTCTTCGGTCTGCTACTGTTAAATGCACAGCAGCAGCAGCGACAACAACAGCAGCTATGTTCCGGTCACGGTTGTTATTCACCGCAAACATATCACTTTTTTTGCTCACAGCCTTTCGTAAACCGCGTTCTTCACACAGGCTTCTTAAACTTGATGTGGTTCGGTGAAATCACACACCTAACCCAACTCAATGTAGGTTATCCACAGATAACAGTTAACAATAACAATTAAAAATAACAATTAACAATCACAAATAATAGAAACAATTAACAGTACCAAATAATGGTAATAATTAACAGTAACGATTATGAGTAAAAATTAACAGAAATAATTAACAGTAACGATTAATAGTAATAAATTAACAGTAAAAATGGATAAACAGTAAGAATGCGTGCGCGGTACGTGGTGTCTGACAGCCGGTTCGAGACCAAGTGTCCGCTCCGTGAATTTTCGCCGGTTAAAAAGGAAAGACTAGACAGAGTTAGAGATAGCGAATAAAAGAAAAAGAAACATAGAGAGGGTGCAGAGAAAGCGTGGGATAAGAAAGCTGTCCCCCGGTACGCAAAGACCTGGTCGCCAAATGTTCCTGACCCTGACCAAGCCTGTGCGAACCCTTGAAATTAAGTAGGTAGATGGAAGCAGAAACGGCAGGAAGAGGTAGGTACATATAAAGGAGTAAAAGTGAAAGTTAAAAATAGCTACAGAAACAGGAAAAAAATTATGGCAAAGATGTAGTTTAGTATGAAAGTTGTATTTTTGTATATCCATCACTCTATTCTGATAGCTAATGGACATAGTATGTAACCATGCAAACAAATATGTCGTATTCATGGTAATTATACAAAAATTGATCTGAAGTTGACCTCTCATATTCGAACGACCCTCGACTGTGTGAGGCAGGGTGAGCCAGTGTGACCCAGGAATCCATTTGTCACGTCCATATCGATACGATAAGAGTGCGTTTAAGAAATGCCTACTCCTTTGTTTGGGAATGAAATTAGTTTCCCACGCCGCCACACTCATTCTCATGGCAGCACCTCGCGGACCGCGATTCAGCAGCGCTGATCGATTGGCGAGCCGCCAATCAGCGGCGATCGATCAACCGTCGCCGAAATTGATGAGCCAATCAGCGAGCCGCGTCGAGGTTCGAGAAGAACGGAGAAGACGCGGTAGCGGAAGTCGGCCATGTTCAGCATTCTCTTGCGTGCTTTGTACCGAGAACGTGCCCAGTCTCTTATATTGTGAATTATTGTATTTCATATCACTCTCACGCTCATCTCACGCTTCAGATCAGTGCCTTGTGCAACGCGATCCTCGATTACTCAGCTCATCTCAATTGACCTCTCACCTAAACTCCTCCGATTAATATAATCGCGTGGAGGCCACGTGGCGATACCGCGCGGTTTCACTTTCGTCTCACTCAGCCTTGTGCCGCGATAAATATTATCAAGGCTTCTCATTGTGCTTCAAGGCTTCTCATTGTGCCCTTGTTGTGTTTTTTGACAATAAACTTTGACAAAGTGTTTATTGCAACCAATCTCTGTGCATAACCTGTCTTAGATTCCTCTCTTCTCAAACTCTGCTCACCTCAACTCAAACATCCTTTTATAATTTCTATTCTTTGTGTAAGAGTAGTTCATAGTAATAATTATGATCGTCACAACAGGGAATGTGTTAACTGCAATTTCATTTGCCATCGCATTGTCGGGGAAACATTTGGACATTTTTTACAAGTCCCCCTGTAAAATTTTACAGTCGTTATAACTGACTCATAAACCATTTCCAGAATTTATAGCACCTTCAGGTCAACCAAATGTAGCTTCCTAAAAACAGATGTTTCGGTGTACCCTACAGTAACAGCATTTATGGTAGCCTCTATAAGCCAGGCATATCGAGGAATTTCTATACTTTTTGCGAACGTATATCACGATCGTGTCTTGCCGATCATTTCGCAGATCGATGATATACATCGAACAAGTAGTACACCACTGCGGTGGATCGTGTAAAAAGCATGGAGTCGACGTAGAAATGGGAGCCCGAACTCGCTGTCTCTAAGTAGTGGCGAGTATAATCTTCTGGCGACGAAGGAGCGTCGCTCCAGCGTTCACGTACTTTGGCGTGCCGCGCCGGAACGACCGTGTAAAGGCACCTTATTGAAGGGATCTAATGCAGAGCCCTACGTTACTGGCGAAGGCGGCGGGTGATCGCGGAACGTGTCGAGGCAGTCGAGACCGAGCGATCGAGAGCAGTAGATGCGTGCGACAATCAATCAAAAAGAAATGAAGTGCGAACGATGTTTGATAAGATGCATAAGTGTTCTTTCGCCACGCGGGGGAGGGGGGGGGGCACCGCGGCGATACACTTGCGGACAGCAGATTTACATGCGGCTGCATACGGTCCGAAGTGCGAAGGGTTAAACCGCAACGAGCCCCCACACCATAATCTGGCCATTTTGATCTGAATAAACCTTTCGGTTCCTACTGTCTATCTATAGTAACCAGGAAGTTAGCAATACCCTGTCCCCACGCCTACAATATTATAAATTGAACGAATTTACATTATGTGAAAAAGAAAAAACATTTATTTATTATATTGTGATGTCCCACTAAATTTTCCGCGATATTATTCTAAAGTTTCCATATGTTGGATTCAAATCTTCCCGCCACATACACCAACGTCACAATAATGTGTACACTTCTTACCTTTTTTTTTCTTCTTCTATAGATATAAAGTTTTGGTCACATGGTGACAAGTTACTGTCTTTAATTTGAATGTTAATATTATGTTACTCACAATAAACTTAATCATATGGTACAAATTATTACTCTTTAAACGATTATTCTCGGCCACCTATCTATAAAAACCTAACAGGTTATGGGCCCAGGTGTGAATTAAGTACGGATAATTAATCGTAACGAAATTTGAGGTTACACTAACACGTGCCGTCAAATAACGAGAGTAAAAATGACTGTGATTAAAATTTGTGAGTTGAAGAAGGATAATTATGATTTGAAAAAATGGTGTTTGGGGTTATGTAGATGGAACCAATCCCATTCCTTCATGTCTAACTGATACTGATAATGCATCCAGAGAAGTTGTGGGTAGAAGTTGGATTGAAAAAGATCAGATGGCCAAAGCTGATTTAATTTTGTCAATTGGAGCTGATGAACTACATCACATAAGTGAGTGTGAAACATCAAGAGATGTTTGGCTTAAGTTAGCAAGTGTTTTCGCCCCTCAAGGTCCTTTGAAGAAGGTACAATTATTGAAGACCTTGTTGTTTACTAAACTTCAAGAAGGAGGCGACATTAGAGAACATGTTCGTCGATTTTTTGGTGCCATAGACAAGTTGGCTGCTATGAAAATAACTTTTCATCCAGATGTGGTAGCGATAGCATTACTTTATAGTCTACCTGCTAGTTTTGAGCAGTTTAGGTTAGCAATTGAAGCTCGTGATGAATTGCCATGAGCTGATATTTTGAAGGCAAAAATATTAGAGCATGCTGACACACAAAGTAATGATGACCTTGTACCAGAGTTGGGCAAAAGTTTATCTAAATAAAAATCTCAATTAACGAACAAAAGATAAATACTTTTTATTCGTTACTCGAGGCTCGAATAATTGAAGTTATCTTAATCGAAGAGCAACGAATAAATAATTTTGTTCGATGAGAATTTATTCGACGAATAGGGATAATTTTTTTTGAAAATTATTTGAAGCTCAAATAACTCTGGAAGTAGAAAACGAGAGAGATGGGGAACGTGTGCTAGAGTGCGGTAAGCAGGAGAGCATGATGCGAGGAGGTAGTCTTGAGGGAATATGGCACGACAGCTGCGTCTAGCGTCAGAGGTTAGAGCCTCGCCTGAACGTAGCAATAATGAAAGATAGACAGGTCCGGGAGTGTAAGAAGGAAAGATGGATAAGATACAAAACGGTAATGGTGTATTATATTTAAAAAAGATCTTCTTTATTTCGGGATATTTGTCTAAGACTGTCCAATCTTTATTTGTCTCGTCGAAGAAATAATATCTGTAAAATAAGATAAATCTGCAAGCGCAACATTCAAAGCCTCCGGTATTGCAAAATTCAAATAATTTACAAATCTAGTTTGTAAACTAGTAAGGAGGGATGCAATTAAGGGGTTACAAAATTTCCATGTCTTGTCTTTCAAAATGTTCAACTTCCGTTGTAGAGACAGCAAACAGGGTAATAATATTCCGTAAAAGACTTTGTTTTCACCTTGTAAAATGTCTATTGAACCCGCTATCGGTGATGTACACTGTAAATGTTCTTCTATGTATAGGAATTCATTGGATTTTAAAATGTTCTTGATTTCCAAGACTTTCCCTATTTCTGCGATTTTGTCTTTACTCTCTAATATTTTATTCAAAGAATCGTAGAGAGAATTCCACCTAGTCTCGCCAGGTCTACTTAACGTGTGGTCAAGTATTCTTTGTATTTCTTCTGCAGATTTTGGCCTCATAGCGGCCTTCCACAGAACATTGCATTTTTCAATTGTTGCTGTGTGAATCTTGGATAACAATTTATTTTTACGGATCGTGCGCATCATATCCGTTGTTATGCATAAATTTAATGTATGCGCGGTGCATCTAATGTGGCGTGGCAACACATGCTTCATAAATGGCTTGTGGACTAATGTAATATTTTCTTCTCTTTCTTCGTGTTCTTGTTGTTGTTCTTCTTCATCTTCCTCATTTTCTTCATCTTCGGTTGACGAATTCGACGAAACATCATTTTCATCTTCTACTGTGACAGAAGATTCGTTGAGTCCAAACATTTTGAATGCTTTAACAAAATTACTAGCGTTATCGGTAATGGTGGCCACGATTTTACCGCTCGTCAGCCCAAATTCTGTATGAATACTAGTCAACATGGTCGTAATCCTATCGAATGAATGAACATCGACGAAGCGGCGACAAGCAAGCGCCGCTGATTTTCTATATAATAACTGATAACTGATAACTTTAATGAATAGAATGGAAGATTTAAACACAAATAAGGAATTCTCAAAGATTTTAAATACTACGTATGTTCGGTTTTGCTCTCGGGGCTCGAGTGAGTCTTACAAGGACCATTGATTTTACACCTTTTGTTAATTACAAAAATGGCGTAGTTTCTAAGAGCCAATCGCAAATTTATTAAATAGTTAGCTAAATTTATATTCGTTGATCCAATTCCTCCCGGTTATCGATTTTGACAAGAACAAGCGTTTAACAACATTGCGCTGAAATTGTACCTACACCCAGGAGAAGGGAGAAAGAAAATCAGCGGCGCTTGCTTGTCGCCGCTTCGTCGATGTTCATTCATTCGATAGGATTACGACCATGTTGACTAGTATTTTTTTTTTTTTTTTTTTTTTTTTATTAAGCCTTCCGAACCTCAGATGAGGTTCATTTCAGCTATACCTGAGTACTTACAATTTGTTCGGTTTGTACATTAGATTCTTAAGTTACAGTTTTTCAGGAAGTTGTAAACATATAAACACGCAGTAATAGATGGTAGAGCGATTAACATTTCTATACACAATGGTAATTGAAACTTGTGTTTCTGTAGTTGCCTAATTAGCTGTGATCGCTGAGCATTATAGAGATGGCATTGCCAGACAATATGATTTATACTTTGATCTTCCTTTTTACAATCACATTTTGGATCGTTAACAATTCCAATACGAGCCAGTGATGCTTTTAAGTTATAATGGTCCGCTCTACAACGATTTATGGTAACAATGAATTCGCGAGAAAAACCTTTGTGAGCGTACCATGGCTTTAATTTTTCGGTGTAGAAGTTTGTGAAGTAGTTTCGTCCCTTGATCAGTCCTTGTTCTCTTATGATACTTTGTGTTTGAGCGGTTGCTCTTTTTTTAAATTCTTCAAAAAGATCAGTATATGGGATTGGTAGTAAGTCTGAAGCAGGCATTTCTGTAGCTATTTTTGCTAAGCGGTCAGCATCCTCATTGCCTTGAATTCCTACGTGGGATGGAACCCAAAAGAATTTTATGGTGCTATTATTGGAACTTTCCTGTAAGAATGTATTATATTTCTTTTTTATTTCTAGTATGTAATTGTTTATTCTAATACCAATTTTCGTACTTTGGAGGCTTTGCAAGGCACTTAAGGAGTCTGAGAAGATAAGAACGTCTTGATTACTATTTTTTAGAGCAATATCCAGAGCATCGTTCAAAACAACACATTCTGCCGTATATACTGAGGCCTTATAATTAATAGATCTTATTACTTGGGTATCTGTTTTAGCGCTTGTGCACGCCCATCTAACCGAATCATTACCGGGTATTTTACTACCATCTGTATAGATTGTACATGTGTTGCTTTTAGACAGAATTTCATTTAACATGTTTGGATTATCCGCTTTTTCAAGAGTTCTGCCTAGTTCAAAATCGATCGGGACGGAGGTTATTATTGTTTTATATTCGTGACAGTAAATATTATAATGTGTTTGCGCATTAATCATGTTAACTGAATCCATTATGTTTTCAATACATTGTCTCAAAATTCTCTTACGTTTTTTTTTATTCTTTTTGCTTTTGTTATGAAAAATTGGTATCGTCTTGTATGTCGGGGAGTTTGAATTCGAAAGTATCTTACTTAAGTAGCGATTACATAAAAGTTTTGTTCGTTCTTGAATTAGTGGTAGCTTAGACTCTGCTAACAAGATATTGGTTGGTGTACTAATTCGATACCCTAGGGACGATCTTATAGCAGTGTTCTGTATTCTTTCTATCTTTTCTGTAACATCTTTGCGAGTAGGAAAGTATATGAAGCAACCATATTCTATAATGGACCGAACAAAACTCTTGTACAGAATAATCAGTGTTTCTGGGTCAGAACCCCACCATGTTCCACAAAGAAATTTTACGATATTCAGAGCCTTAGCACATCTTTTTTGTACATAACATATATGAGATGAAAAGGTCATTTTATAGTCGAAGAATATCCCCAAGAATCGGGTAGAATCACAAGATTTGATGATATATTCATCGATTTTAATTTCAGTTTGGCCTGGAGTAACATTTTTTTTATTAAAATGGAGTAAGGCCGTTTTTTGTGGACATAGTTCGAGTCCTAAGGAAAGAAGATTGTTTTTTATAATAGATATAGATCTTTCAATTAGATGCTTACATTTATCTAAAGGAAAGACTTTCGAATAGATTGCAATATCATCCGCAAATTGAGAGATCGCAACACTTTTAGGTAGGCCGTTAGTGATTTCTGAGACGTCTAGTAAGTAAAAAAGAGGGCTAAGAACACCACCTTGCGGAACGCCCTTATATACAAATCTAGTTTCATTGCATGTGGAACCAGTACGAATTTCCCGCTGATATGTAAGAAATTTTACGAAACTTATTACACGGTATGAGCATCCACTGTAGGCTAATTTATTTAATAAAATGTCACTGTTAACATTGTCAAAAGCACCTTGGACATCTAAAAACACTGCCAACGTGTCCCTTTTATCAGAGAACCCTTCCTCGACAAATAAGGTCAAGTTAATAAGATTATCAATACAGGAACGACCTTTGCGAAAACCTGTTTGACTTGTTGGAAGTAAATTATTGTATTCAAGCCACCATTGTAACCTGTTTTTAACAAGAGTTTCAAAAAGTTTACAGAAACAAGAGGAAAGAGCTATTGGACGAACACTTTTTTTGTCTGATTTTTCGATAAAATGGATGTAAGATAGTTTCCATTCCAACGGATACTCACTTGTTGTGTATATTTGATTGTAAATGTCTAGAAGAATTAGTTTGTATTTTATAGGTAATATTTTAATAACTTCATAATTAATTCCGTCTAGTCCTGGAGCTGACTTAGAGTTTCGTGAGTTTAAGGCAATGTTGAATTCAATTAAATCAAACTGTGCGTCAAGAAAGTCGTTGGAATTGCAGTGGGGAAAATAGGCAGGGTCAGTAGGAACCCAAGGTGGGCTTATTTTATTAAGTGAAGTTAAAATTTGGTTTTCGTTTTGAAGGTTTTCCGTTACGCTCGTTACATTTGCTTTGGTCCACTTATTTTTTAAAATTTTTGTTCTATTCCAGGCAAATTTTATATCAGTGTGGAAGTTTATGGTTTTAACAAATTCTCTGAAATTTTCTTTCTTTTTCTTTTTGAATAGTCTTTTAGTCTGAGCAGCTACTTTCTTGTAATTGATCAAGTCAATAAGATTATTTGTACATTCCCATTTTTTATACGAAGCTCTTCTTAATCTTTTAAATTTATCGCATTCAGAGTCCCACCAGGGAACAGGGTTTCTGTGTGTGAGGAGGTTGACATTTCTTTTTTTAGGAGTCTTAGCTTTGATAGAATTCGTTATCACATTAACAAAGATTTTATATTTCTCAGTTGCTGGAAGTGTGTCATAAAATGGTGCGAAAAATTCTGCATAGGAGTTTTGTAACTGAGTTATGACTTCTTCCCAGTTAGTGCGAATAGAATCAATTTTGAAAGTTTTTTTGCGGTAATAGCTTTTTTCAACATTAATGCTTATAAATATGGGATAATGATCAGAACCCCAGGTTTCATCATGAGTTTTTACGTCAACTTTATCTGCAATATTCATGGATGATAAGATAAGGTCAATATTCGATTTTCTACTTCTATAATAATCTATGCGGGTGGATGAGTTTGGATTATGAAGAAATAAGTCATGGTTGTCGATGGACTGTAGGAGTCTCTCACCGTTAAGGTCAGTGTTGGAACAATTCCATATCGTATGGTGAGCATTAAAATCTCCCATGAGAACACAGTTATCGTCTTTTCCAATATTGTTGACTATTTGTTCCCAATTAGCTTGAGATAGGACAAAACCTGGAGTTCTGTAACATGCTATTATTTTCAAAGGGGGATTAACATTAGTGATATTTATTCCACAGATTTCAACAGTGTCGTCAGGAGAGATCAGATGTTTTACCTCAGAGAAAGCGATATTGTTACGCACTAAGATAATTATGCCGCCTCCTGGTGAATGCGTCCTATCCATTCTGAATGCATTAAAATTGGAAAATTTTATGCATTTTTCAGGTGTCAGCCACGATTCCACACATACCAGGATGTCTAAGTTCTTTAATAAGACGTCCACTTCTTCTTTGCGTTGTATAATGCTTCTTGCGTTCCAAAATAGTAGACGGAGACTCGAAGAATTGTGGCTTGATTGTAAGTACGAGGCGGAAGTTCGCGATTGATGAAGTGTATTTTGATCAATCATAGTTATTCGTCGGAGGAGCTGGGGTCTTCGGTTGAAGTATCGTCCTTGTTTGGGGATTGTAATTTTTTAATAATTCTGGTTATTCGAATTTTCATCTGTCTTTGTTTAATAAAATCATACGTGGATCTAAGCATATTAATAAGGGCTGGTATGTCCTCGGTGTATTTCCGAGCTACTCTGTCTAAGTCTGGATTGATGGAACTTTCTACAAGGAAGCTGGATAAATTTTCATAGCTGAGAGGGAGATTATGAGCTCGATTCGAAATATACGATTTTGCTGGTTCTAGTTGTTCTTTAATATCGATTAGATGGATCCCTTTTTTTAGTTTTTTGTTTTTTGTCCCTTTGATGTTATCATCTATTATTTTTGCATTCTCGTTGACTTTATTTGTAGAAACGTTGATTGTATTTGCTTCTGTTGCGCCTTCGTTAGAAGAATTGGTGTTTGAGAGGGCGCGTTTAATACCGCTAACAAACGGAGTTTTAAATATTATTTTTTCTTGATTTGGAGCTTGAGCGTCTTGAGTGGTGAGATTTACATTAGGATGATCCGGCGAAATGGCCTTAGGAATGGAGAGAGAAAGATTTTCTTGCTGGGAGGTAATTAATGGTTCCCGGGCATTGACCTCGATACTCTTGCAATGTTTAGCAAGGTGACCTTCTTCTTTATATAGAAAACAGGTTAATTTTTCAGTTGAAATATATATCCAGTACAAAGTATTCTCGAAATTTATCTGAATAACTTCTGGCAATTTGCTTATGTCTTCTGGTTCAACGTACACCTGTCTTCTAAAACTGAGAATGTGGGAATAGCCGGGGTCATTCATTCCCGCTCTTATAAAGGACAGTTGAGATTTTTTAGTAATGTTGAGTTCTAACAGTTTGTCTTCAATTACATTGTGTGGGATTATTGGACACACGTTAGAGAGTATTACACGTTTGGCTTTAGAAACAAGCGGACGGAACTCAACGGTGTGATTGTTTACTATTATCTTCTTGTGGATATCAAGAAATTTGTCGGCCATCGCTTGGCTACTCAGATATAAACAGACTCTACCGTGAGATATTCTTGAGACGAAGCGAATATTACTGGGGCCAATCAGCCTACCAATGGCTATGGTGTAATCTTTAATGGATAAACCTTCTACTGCATCTGTGACGATGGCTTGTTCTTTCTTTGGGAAATTAGCATTTTGAGCTACTTGGGCGTATGATCCTTTTGAGGAAGGCATTGCTGTGTCAGGTACTGTGTTGTTTAACAAACGATGAGAGTGGGTACCTCCGATACCGGAGGCAATCATCTATAACAATGAGATCTGTTCACATGGCTGATCCCGGATACAAAAAAAAACACACAAAATCACAGACACTTTTACGACACTTGTATACCATGTATAGTTAGCAGAATATAGCACACGTAAACACAAGTGACAGCAGAACACGTCTTATCGCTACGACGGTTCAGACCCCAATCCTCTTGACTAGTATTCATACAGAATTTGGGCTGACGAGCGGTAAAATCGTGGCCACCATTACCGATAACGCTAGTAATTTTGTTAAAGCATTCAAAATGTTTGGACTCAACGAATCTTCTGTCACAGTAGAAGATGAAAATGATGTTTCGTCGAATTCGTCAACCGAAGATGAAGAAAATGAGGAAGATGAAGAAGAACAACAACAAGAACACGAAGAAAGAGAAGAAAATATTACATTAGTCCACAAGCCATTTATGAAGCATGTGTTGCCACGCCACATTAGATGCACCGCGCATACATTAAATTTATGCATAACAACGGATATGATGCGCACGATCCGTAAAAATAAATTGTTATCCAAGATTCACACAGCAACAATTGAAAAATGCAATGTTCTGTGGAAGGCCGCTATGAGGCCAAAATCTGCAGAAGAGATACAAAGAATACTTGACCACACGTTAAGTAGACCTGGCGAGACTAGGTGGAATTCTCTCTACGATTCTTTGAATCAAATATTAGAGAGTAGACACAAAATCGCCGAAATAGGAAAAGTCTTGGAAATCAAGAACATTTTAAAATCCAATGAATTCCTATGCATAGAAGAACATTTACAGTGTACATCACCGATAGCGGGTTCAATAGACATTTTACAAGGTGAAAACAACGTCTTTTACGGAATATTATTATCCTGTTTGCTGTCTCTACAACGGAAGTTGAACATTTTGAAAGACAAGACATGGAAATTTTGTAACCCCTTAATTGCATCCCTCCTTACTAGTTTACAAACTAGATTTGTAAATTATTTGAATTTTGCAACACCGGAGGCTTTGAATGTTGCGCTTGCGGCTTTATCACATCCGCATTTTAAAAACCGGTAGTTCCTATGCATCACGGAACATCATCGGAAGGAGCTCCAGGATCTCTTCGAACAAAAAATCGTACAGGAAATGAAACAGAACGGCGAGTCTTCAATTACACGAACGCCTACAACCTCGACTCATGAAGACATTTTCGATTTCGGCGACAATCCAGCGAACCAAGTTATCAACTATTCATCAAAAGCATCATTGCAGGTCAGTATATTTTTACCTCATTAGTAAATATATTTTTTCTAGTTAATAAATATATAATGCCGCATGCATATTGTTATTTTACAGATATTACATTTCTTCGACGAGACAAATAAAGATTGGACAGTCTTACACAAATATCCCGAAATAAAGAAGATATTCTTCCAATATAATACACCATTACCGTCGTCAGCACCAGTAGAAAGACTATTTTCGTATGCGAGCATTACAAACTCGCCAAAGTGTAATAGACTCTCAGACAAAAACTTTCATAAAAGAGTTATTTTGAAAGCGAATTTGGACAAACAAAAAAGGAAAAAGTGAAATTGTGGAACCCAAAAAGTCTATAATGTCTATAAACTCTATAAGTCTATAAACTCTAAAAGTCTATAAACTCTACAAATTGTCATATTTTAAAAAATATAAAATTATACATTATTGAAATCAGCTATCAAATTAACCGGTTAACTGACAATGTATTATATATGATCAACAAAAAATCTGGCCAATTCTGCTTAGGTATCATACATGATAAAAAAAAAATCTGGCAAAATCTGTCAATTCTGTATCATATATGATGAAATAGAATAACTTTGTGATTCACTTAATTTTTCAATGTTGCCAGTTTAGACACGAATAATAAATAAAGCCGTCCTGCCAGTTAACCGGTTAAAGAGACTTTATCTTTATTTGTCGTCGAATAAAAATAACAAAGAGTAATTTTTATTTGAACCGCCATGGATGAATCAGTTTATTCGACGGGAATTCATCCGTCGACCACAAATCATTTTTTTAATCGAAGGCCTACATTCTTGAGGCCCCCCAGACCCGAGCCGAACGATGTTGTACATCGCTCACACGTCTAACCTGCCACCTGGAGTTTAACGAAACGTGTCTTCATTTCTGCAAATAAATTTAAGTGTAATATCGCTAATAATGACAGTTCAAATTGTGTCGGGTTTTGTATCTTATCCATCTTTCCTTCTTACACTCCCGGACCTCTCTATCTTTCATTATTGCTACGTTCAGGCGAGGCTCTAACCTCTGACGCTAGACGCAGCTCTCGTGCCATATTCCCTCAAGACTACCTCCTGGCATCATACTCTCCTGCTTACCGCACTCTAGCACACGTTCCCCATGTCTCTCGTTTTCTACTTCCAGAGTTATTTGAGCTTCAAATAATTTTCAAAAAATTACCCTTATTCGTCGAATAAAGTCTCATCGTACAAAATTATTTATTCGTTGCTATTCGAATACATATAACTTCGATTATTCGAGCCTCGAGTAACGAATAAAGATAAAGTATCATTTATTGGATCGTTATTTAAATAATTTTTTATCTAGATAATGCCCAACTCTGCCTTGTACAAGCAGCAGGAGCAATGGCTACTAAAAATTATTCCAAGATATCGAAGTTTAAGAAGCCAAATAAAAACAGCAATAAATCAGATAAATCAAGTAGGATTCGCTGTTATAATTGTGGAGCTTTTGGTCATAAATCACCTGACTGTGATCAAAACAGCAATAAATCAGATAGATCAAGTAGGATTCGCTGTTATAATTGTGGAGCTTTTGGTCATAAATCACCTGAGTGTGAAAAACCTAGTAAAAGTAACAGCTCTAGTAGAGGTGGTTCAAGAAATCAATCAGCAAATGCAGCAGATGAGACGTATGCCATATGTTTTGGAGCTGCATCAGAAATTAATAGAAAATCTGAGCCACTATCAGCTGAAACGTGGATTTTAGATAGTGGTTGTACTAGTCACTTATGTAATGACCGTGAAAAGTTTGAAGTTTTGAGAGAATCAACCTGTGGAACATTGCATTTAGCAAGTAATTCATCAACAGATGTTCAAGGATCAGGCAATGTCATGATTTCATTAAATCGTGAAGGATTCACAAAGGTGGTTGAGCTAAAGGACACATTATTTGTTCCTGATTTAAGATCAAACTTAGTATCAGTTGCCAAGATTACTGATAGAGGCCATAGTGTAACATTTACCAAAGATTCAGCAATAATTGCTGATAATGAAGGTACGGTAAGGCTCAGTGCAATCAGAAAGAATAATTTATATTTTCTTTCACAGAGTTCTCAGTTTGCACAGGTATCTGCTCACTTCAATCAAGATGAGCTCCTAGAATGGCACATGAAGTTAGGCCATTTAAATATCAAGGATGTGGTGAGAATAGTCAAAGATACCATGGGTCTAGATGCGGGAAAAATTGATGTTCCCGAATGTGACATTTGTATTAGAGGAAAAATGACTAGTTTGCCTTATACAAAAAGTAAATCACCATGTAATGAGCCTTTAAAAATTGTTCACTCAGATGTTGTTGGTAAAACTCGGGTCCAATCACTGAATGGGGCTAAATATTTTGTCTCATTCATCGATGATGCCTCTAGATGGGCAGAAATACACCTTCTGGGACGGAAGAATGGAGTAATATCGGCTTTTGAACAGTATAAAAGCTATATGGAGAATCAGACAGGAAAAAGTATTAAATGCCTACAGTCTGATAATGGCAAAGAATACTGCAGTACTCAGTTTGATAATCTTCTTAAAGGTCATGGTATTCAGCGTAGACTTACTGTACCACATACTCCACAACAAAATGGGGTCGCCGAACGTTTTAATAGAACAATTGTTGAAATGGCAAGATGTCTCTTACTCCAGTCAAATCTTCCACAATCGTTTTGGGCTGAAGCTGTAGCAACAGCTTGCTATATTCGTAACAGATCACCTACATCTAGTTTAGGTGGAATGTCTCCCTATGAGAAGTTAAAAGGAGAAAGGCCCGATACTGTGTACGTGTTGGATAAACTCCCAACCAAAGATAAATTTGCCCCGAGATCAGTTAAAGGTACTTTCGTTGGATATCCTCGTGAAGCCAAAGGATTTCGAGTTTGGTTACCCGATTCAAGGAAAATTGTGATTGCTCGAGATGTCAAATTTGTAAATAATGTCCATGACTTGTATCAAAATGAAAAACTTGTTGATTTCCTCAACGAACAAGAAGAAGATGGTGAAGATACCTCAAATGATGGTGAGTATGTCATACAGACTGCTAATAAAAACGGACAAATGGTTAGTCCGATGAGAAGTCCAAAAGAGAGAAAAAGTAAGTCAAGTAGCAGTTCATCTAGTCCACCAAAACACCAGAATCAACCCCAGTAAATCAGCAACCACCGAGAGGTCGTGGTAGACCTAAGTTACTCCGTACTGGAAATAGAGGTCGACGAAGGAAGATATATCATTCTTCACAACAAAGTGAAGATGACAATCAAACTGAAGAAATCGGTGATGATAATGTATTTGCTGATGAGGAAAGGAAAAACAGTGAAATGTTTGCTGGTGTAGTTGAAGTTTCAGTCAACGAAGCCTTGAGTAGTGAGGACAAGAAAGCTTGGGAAAGAGCAATTGAAGCTGAAGTTTCAAGTTAAATAAAAAATGATACTTTTGAGATAGTAAAGTACAAGGATGGGCAGAATGTAATTGGGTCTCGTATCGTTCTAACAAAGAAATATAGACCAGATGGATCAATTGACCGCTATAAAGCCAGAATCGTAGCAAAAGGGTATAGTCAAAGATTTGGAATTGACTATCATCAAACGTTCGCACCAGTTGCTAGATTACAAACGATCCGTATGTTGATGGCTATCTCAGCTAGTTATGGCCTTCAGGTGCATCAAATCGATATAGTAACGGCCTATTTAAATGGTCGACTTGACGAAGAGGTGATAATGGAAATGCCGGACTTGCTAGAAGAAATGTTACAAAGAATAAGCCACAGTAATGACAACAATATAAGTCATAAAGCCAGTAAGTTATTAAATTCTATAAAAACTGGTGGTGATACTTGTAGGCTCAACAAAGTATTGTATGGACTTCGCCAAGGTGGAAGAAAATGGAACGAAGCAATAGATGAAAGATTGAAGAACCTAGGATTAACTCCAACTGTTGGTGAGCCCTGTTTGTATTATGCTCATCGCAAAAATGATATTCTGTTCCTGTTATTATATGTATTATTAAAAATGTGAAATGGATTGAACAGATTAAAAGAGGACTTGCAGCCAAGTTTGACATTAAAGATTTAGGATTAGCAAAATCATGCTTAGGATTAGAAATAAATCAATCCAAAGATAAGACTATGATAAACCAAAGAGGCTACATCCTGGATATCATAAAACGGTTTGGAATGGAAAAATGTAATACTGTCACTACACCATCAGAGGTGAAGTTTTATGATGAAAGTAATAATGGCTCAAGTGATGACCCATATGAGAAATATCCTTATCGTGAACTGATTGGTGCTCTCATGTATTTATCGGTAGCCACAAGGCCTGATATTTCCAATACAGTAACCAGGTTAGCACAGTTCACTACTTGTCCAAAGAGATGGCATATTGTTAGAGCAAAAAGAGTTCTGAGATACCTTGCTGGAACCAAAGATTTAGGACTAGTCTACATGTATAATAGAAAGAGAAACCAGAAGGAAAAGAGGAAAGGTGTACGCAATGTTTATCGATTTGAGAGCGGCATTTGACAAGGTGAAAAGGGCCAAACTATGGAAAGCAATGGAAGAGAGAGGAGTGAGAAGAGGTTTTTCTGGACGGAAGAGGGTCTGAGACAGGGATGTCCGCTCAGCCCGACTCTGTTTACAGTTTTTATTGAGGATATAGAAGAAGAATTCCGGAAGGGTCAAATAGGGGGGTTGAGGGTAGGAAGCGAAAAATTCTGGTCTTTAGCTTATGCTGACGATATGGTAATTTTAGCAAGAAAAGAGGAGGAGTTTAGAGCGATGATAAGAAGGTTAGAAAAGTATCTTGACAATAAGGAACTAGAATTAAACGCAGAAAAGACAAAGATAATGATATGTCAGAAAGGGGGAGGAAGAAAGAAGAGAAAGTGGTGGATGTGGAAGGATACAAGAATAGAGGAAGTCAAAGAGTATACTTATTTAGGGATAAAGTTGCACAGAAACGGAAATATAGAGGGACATGTAAAGGACAGGATAAAAAAGGCAAATATCGCGTTGAATCAGGTCTGGGGGATAGGGGAGAGAAAGTTCAATACAGATTTTAAACTCAGAATGTTCCTGTTGGATACCTTGGTCTTCGGAGTGCTCTTGTATGGCGTAGAACTGTGGGGATACAAGGAAAGGGCAGAAGTGGAAAGAGTGCAATTGAGATATATTAAATGGACGTTAGGCCTGGACAGACGAACACCGGACTATCTGGTACTAGAGGAAACAAAGAGGTTGAAATTAAGGGTCAATACGGGGGCGAGAGCGTGGAAGTTTGAAGAGGAAGTAAGGAGAGATGGAGGGAGGAGCATAGTGAAAGAATGCATTAGAGTGAAAGAAGTTAATAGAGAAGTAACCAGAAGCGGAAAGGAGAGACAAGAATACCTGAGAAGGAATGGACTGAGTCAGGAGGGAGTGGAAGAGAGAAGAAAAAGGGGAATAGAGGTTACAGAAAACTTAAAGAACAGGGACATAGAAGTGCAACAATAAGGACAAAACTCGAAAATAGTGAAATCGAAATATAATAGCCGATATAAATATTGTTACGTTTCGTCGTAGTCATAGAAGTAACCGAGTATATAGGAAGTATAAATGAACATGAACTAAGTTAACAGCAAATGTAATGTAATATAATTAATACAACAGTAACGATAGGCAAGGAGGAATTGTTCGGAAATACGTCTGCTCGCTATGGCGTCCGTATCTGAAGTGACAGCTTGACAGGCGATCGATCAGATCGCCTTCTTCTCGCTGTCTCTTGTCTTCGTCGCGAGCACCAGCGGGCCATGGATCCAATCCATAGGGTGCTCGCAACACTGCTCCCCCCTCTCGAGGAGCGGTCGTCCCGACCGTTGCAGCTCTTCCGTCGCCTGCAGCCGTACCCTGGTCCGGAAGGGTGGAAAGGATGCTGTGTGCTGTGTGGCCCCTTCCGTCCATCGCCTCGGCATTCGCCTTCACGCCCGAGGGGAAAACCACTCCAAAAACCCTGGGCAAGACGTGGGTACGTGGGTCCCGCGTCTCTGCCCTCCACTTGCGTCTTCGTACTTGTGAACTTCTGTCTTGTGCGGCTTTCCTCCTCTTCGACGGGGCATCTTCTTCTTGGGCAGAGGCGGGCGAGGAGGTCGTCTACTGGTTGGGACTCTTCGACTTTCTAGCCGTCGGGGTTCAGGTTGATGCTCCCGGAACGGCTCCTCTGTTTCCTGCCCTGTTCTGTTCTCCCTCGGTGACGGTTCTCTCGGGATTCTCGGATTTTCCACCGGGGCTTCCGGAACGTCCCTCGTTGATCCGCTGCATTTCCCCGAGCGTCCCTCGACGTCCCGCGGCGGTGTTGCATCCTCCTTGTGGCGCGGCCGCTGCTCGAAGTCCCCATCCTTTGTAGCTCTAGTCTATTCCTGGGCTGCTCGGGTGACGTCGCGTTCCGGGTCCCCTTAGTGAAGAAAGTGGACAGAAATTAATTCCCTTTCTCCTTCTGCGAGAGTCCGGTGGAGCGAGACAGAACCAGGAAAACGGAAAGGCGAGACGGAGACCGAAAGCAGGGGGTTGCAGCTAGTCACAAGGTTGCTCTCGGCCCGTTCCCCGATCAATCCGCCCAGAACTGCCAGCTCGTCTTCGTTCTTCTTTCTTGTACGCCTCCAGTTTTCCAATCCGTGGCTTCCTGATGGCCCCATTCCTCTTCGTGGCCTCTGGTGCTGCTCCAGGGGACCGTCTCGGTGCGGCTCGTCAGCGGCCCCGTCTCCGCGATGTCTCCTCTGACCGATCCGTGCGACTGCGTCGCACGTCCGTCCAGTGGTTGGGGACACCATTTCCCGTCCGCTGTCCACCTCGTAGGGAGGGACCCCTCGGTAAGCACTGTACCGGGGACGCGGCCAGGATCCCAGCCAGGAGGTTAGCGGGGTGGTTCCACGTATGTCTGCACCCCGCTGTGGACTACCACGCTATTGTGGCACATTCGGGGAATTCGGGGTCGCCTTCAAGCCGCGGCAGCAGTCCCCCGACACCTTGTCCCTCGTCGTGGGGTATCGTGTTCTCTGAAACAGACTCAAGAATGGGGGGCCGGGCTACGGGGGCAGCCTCCGCAGCCCAGTCCACCTAATTAGCTTAAACTAATCTTCTTTCTTGAGTCCTCCTCTTGTTTGTGTCTCTTGATCCTTGGAAGTCTTCACTCCTCTTGGCATCGTCCTTCGTATTTCGCCAGGCGTCGCACGTGCACCACCTTGCACTTCTTCCTAGGCGAGCGTTGAATCCTGTAGACGACGTCGTTGATCCTCTTCACCACCGTGTAGGGTCCTTCCCAGTCGGATTGCAGTTTTGGGCACTTCCCTTTCACTCTTCGTGGTTGGAATAACCACACTCGTTCTCCGGGCTGGAAATCTACCGCGTGCATACGGTTGTCGTACCAGGACTTCATCTTCGAACTGTAGACATCCAGGCGTTGTCGAACGAATTCATGGATCCTCTTCATTTTTCCTCGGATCCATTCAGAGTATCCTTGTTGGATGTCCTCGTCTTCCTCCACTTCTGGGGGCAGTCCTCTCCATAATTGCAGGGGTAGGCGAAGTTCCTGGCCATACATGATCATCGCTGGCGTTAATTGCGTAGCCTCATGACGCGCTGATCTATAAGCGAGGAGGAACATGGGAATCCACTCGTCCCAATCCCGTTGGTGCTCCGAAACGAACATTGCGAGATATTGGAGCAATGTTCTATTCAAACGTTCCACCATTCCGTCGGATTGAGGATGCAGGGGAGTTGTTCGCGTTTTCCTGATTCCCAACAGCTTCATCAGTTCCTTGAACACGGAGGATTCGAAGTTCCTTCCTTGGTCCGTGTGTATCTCCAGTGGTACACCATGACGACAGACCACGTTGTGCAGAAACCTGTTGCCGGCCTGAGACCTCGGGAGCGGACCCACAACGTCCAGGGCAAGCTTCTCGAACGGAGCTCCCACGTTGTATACTCTCAGGTTCCCCGCTCCTCTCTGACGAGGTCCCTTCTTCGCCGCACAGGTGTCACACCGCCGGCACCACTCTTGAACGTCCCGTCGACACGTGGACCAGAAGAACTGCTGGCGGATCTTCGCCAAGGTCTTATTCACTCCGAAGTGTCCAGCTGTTGGCGCATCATGGAATTCCCTCAGAACCTCTGCGACCCTCTCGCGCGGCACTACCAAAAGCCATGAGGTCGTCGCACCATCGTGGGACTCCCATTTCCTGAAAAGTAAACCTTCATGAATTTCCAGCGAGTCCCAGATTGACCAGTAATATTTCGTCTGTGGGGAGAAACGAGCAACGTCTTGCCAGTCGGGCTTCTCCCCTTCCCCTTTCTTTTTCAAGATGAAGCCAATCTCTTCATCCTCTTCCTGACTTCGTTTCCATTCGCTCTTCCTTTCGTCACAGAATATCCGGTGAATTTTCTTCGTGCTAAGCACTTCCTCTTCTGCCTCCTTTTTATCCAGTCGGTCGCATTTCCTGCAATCTTCTTCGATGCAAGGTCTTCTAGAAAGTCCATCAGCGTTTCCGTGGGCTCTTCCTTCCCGGTGTCGAATCTCGAAGTCGTACTCTTGTAAACGTTCAATCCAGCGGGCAACTTGTCCTTCGGGATTCTTGAAGGTCAGCAGCCAACGGAGCGCTGCATGGTCAGTCCTTACGAGAAATCTCCGTCCGTAGAGGTAATGGTGGAAATGCTGGTAATAGACTTTACCACTGCTAGTAACTCCCTCCGAGTCACGCAGTAGTTCCTTTCGGTTTTACCTAAGGTTTTGGAGAAGTAGGCTACAACCCGCTCTTGGCCTTCGTGTTCCTGCGAGAGGACACCGCCTATGGCGAGGTCGGAGGCATCCGTATCCAGGATGAAATCCTTGTCCATCACCGGATAGGCCAGCACCGGCGTTCCGGTTAGCCTCTTCTTCAATTCTTGAAAAACTTCTTGACATCCTTCGGGCCATTGGAAGTTTTGCTTGGCCTCGGTGAGGCGATGCAGGGGCTTTGCGATCCTGGAGAAATCCTTCACAAATTTCCTATAGTAGGTGCATAATCCCAAGAAGCTTCTTAATTCCGTCACGTTCTTCGGCTGTGGCCATTCCGAAATCGCTTTGACCTTCTCCGGGTCCGTCTTGACTCCGCTCTCGGTGACGATGTGGCCCAGATACTTCACTTCCCGGCAGAAGAAGGAGCATTTCTTGGGACTCATCAATAGTCCGGCTTGGCGTAGACGCGAAAACACCGTTCGAAGGCGTTCGAGCTCCTCTCCAAAGTCCTTCCCGAAGATGACGATGTCGTCCAAGTAGACTAAACAGATTTTCCAGGTCAGGTCCCGTAGTACGTCTTCCATCAGTCGTTCGAATGTTGCAGGGGCGTTGCAGAGTCCAAAGGGCATCACTTTGAACTGCCACAGTCCCGTCCCCACTGAGAACGCAGTTTTCTCTCGGTCCTTTTCGTCCATAGAGATCTGCCAGTATCCGCTCTGCAAATCCACGGTTGAAAACCACGATGATCCGGTGAGAGCGTCCAGAGTATCCTCGATGCGGGGCAGGGGGTACGAGTCCTTCTTCGTTATCTCGTTGAGGCGTCGAAAATCCACGCAGAACCTTATGGTGCCGTCCTTCTTCTTGACAAGGACGATCGGAGAGGACCACGGGCTCCGCGATTCCTCGATTACGCCCTGTGCCAACATTTTCCGAAGTAGTTCCTCTACTTCTGCTCGTCGGTGTAGCGGTAACCTCCGCGGTGCCTGCTTGATGGGGCGGCTATCCCCAGTGTCGACGACATGCTTCACCCGGTCGCAATTCCCGATTTGAGTCGAGTCCTTGGCGAAAACGTCCTGAAATTCACGAAGTAAATCAGCAAAAAGTTTCTTTTGTCTTTCTGCCAAACCTGACGAACAGCGTGTGTACAGCTCTTCCAAATGCTGTGGGACGACCGTTTCCCCTTCTTCTTGTGGTGTGTCCTCCTCGGCGATCGGCTCACCAAAATGAATCTCTGGTTTTCCGGGAAGACATAGGACTCCTCGAGATAGGTCGATGCTGCAGCGGTGCTTCTTCAGGAATGCCGCTCCTAAGATGCACTTTTCCACCATGTCGACGACGTAGAAGTCCTCCACGCTCGCGAGTCCTCCAACGCTGAGATCCAAGCTCTTCTTTCCAAAAACTTTGATTTTCTCTCCAGTAGTAGAGCGAATGTCGACCTTCGTCCTATCGAGTTCGCTTGTAGGGCAGAACTCCTTCTCCAGAAGGTTGATGGGAGAACCTGTGTCTAAAATAATCGGACAGGGATTTCCATTTATTGTTCCACATACGTAGATCTCTCCAGTTGGATTCCATTGGTGCCCAGTCGCCCCCTGCATCGCCACACTCTTGACGACCGGGGGACTGTACTTTCCGGTCCGGCGTCTCCCCCTTACGCCGTCCTCTTCCCGTTTCCCTCAGATTTCCTGGTTGCCACTCTTGTCTGGCCGTTCTTGGCCTGGAAACAATCCTTCTGCATATGCCCTGTTTTTCCACAAAGCCAGCACTTCGGTTTCCTCGGCCCGTCGTCCGTTCGTTCCTCGGGTTTCCCAAATCTTGGCTGTTTCGGCGGGAACCTTTCAAAGTTGTCAAACGGTTTAGCCTTTCGTTTTTCCGTGTAACGTTCTCGCGATTCGGCCGCGGGGCGGCGAGACATTGCCTCGACGGCCTCGATCTCGAGGGCCCTGGTAACGGCGGCCCTTAGAGACGTAAAACCGCCTAGTCGCAGTTCCCGCTGCATAACAGGGTTAGCCAACGCCGTGACAAACTGAGATGCGGCTTGCGACCGGATTGCGCCAGACGTTCAATCTTAGTGGCAAGCGAGGAGATGCTCTCATCCCTTCGCTGCCTATGGCTCTGGAAGAGTACGTAATTCAGGTTGGACAGGTTTTTCGCCCCATAACGAAACTCTAGCGCGGAAACCAACTCTGCAAAACTTTCGCATTGAGCCGCGGAGAGCGTCGTAAGGACGCTCCTTGCTGCGCCTCCGAGGGAAGCGATCAAGGCCGTAGCCTTCTTTTGATCATCCCACCCATTCGCGCGCGCGATCGTCTCGAACTGAACTTTGTACTCTTCCCACGAATTCCTTCCGTCAAAAATTGTCGGTTTCACCGCGTACCCCAAACTAAGTACGCGCGGTTCCGAAAGAGAGGCAGCGGCGGGTGCGCTAACGGGTGCGGGGATCTGCGTCGATGGAACACTATTTACAGGGGCATTTTCCCCACCCCGAAGGTTCGCGCCGCTACCAACCGAACCTGTTCCGCTTCGCAATGAAGCGGTTACGACCTGGATCCGTTCCTCCAAATTTGACATGCGCGCCTCGAAAGCCGCCTGAGTCCGCCGGTCTTCGATCTCCTTCTCCTCTCTTCGGCGATCCTCCCTCTGTCTGCGGGCTTCGTCGTCCCTCCGCTGCTCCCGCATCTGTCCCACGATACTCAACTGGAGGGAGGAGAACAGCTCCTGGATGGAAGAATCTGCCGTCGCTGCAGGAGGAGGGTCCGAAGTGACCGCGGAAGCGCGAGTGGGCATGCCACTTCGAGTGGTCATCCCACTTCTGACACCAGTGTTACGTTTCGTCGTAGTCATAGAAGTAACCGAGTATATAGGAAGTATAAATGAACATGAACTAAGTTAACAGCAAATGTAATGTAATATAATTAATACAACAGTAACGATAGGCAAGGAGGAATTGTTCGGAAATACGTCTGCTCGCTATGGCGTCCGTATCTGAAGTGACAGCTTGACAGGCGATCGATCAGATCGCCTTCTTCTCGCTGTCTCTTGTCTTCGTCGCGAGCACCAGCGGGCCATGGATCCAATCCATAGGGTGCTCGCAACAATATATTAGAACGATAGGGCTGCCGGAATATTTATGTAAAGAGGGGGAAGGACAAAAACTGATCGCACAAGCGAGATGCGGTAATTTAGAGGAGTGGAACAGGTATTGGGAAGACAAAGAGGGGAGATGCTGTGACCTATGTGGGGATGAATTTGGAAACCTAGAGCACTTAACTAGGGAATGTAGGGAAATAGAAAGAAAATGCAACTTAGTAGACTTCGTAAGCGAAAAAAGAGACACAGAGACGATAGACTGGTTACAAAAGTTACAAAAGAGAAGAAATGAAAAAAGAGGGGGGAATGAAAAAGGCAACAAAAGAGGAGATAGCCAAGAAAGAGGCAATGGGTCAACCTAACTAAGAAGGAGATAACCTAGTCAGCACTAGAGTCATAAAGAGTATAGCCAGTATAGAAATTATTTATAAGGAAGAGAGTGAGAGAGAAGGATGAATGGATAAGATAGCTTGTAAGTGAAGTAGGAGATTGTAAACCAAGTCCAATTCTTGGCTGTGAAGCTGAATAAACATTTCTATTCTATTCTATTCTATATTTATTTTATTAGGTAATAGATTATAAAATAATAATAAAAGATATATAAAATAATAAAATAAAAAAGAAATAAAATAATAAAATAAAAAAGAAATAAAATAATAAAATAAAAAAGATTAACTATTTTATAATCGGTGGTCGCCAGGTGTTGAAAACAGTTATGATATCGGTTTCGGTTCTCGAAACAGTTATGAGAACCGAAATAATTTTGAAACAGTTACGAGTGAAAACGGTTCTGGCCTATATCGGTTTCGGTTCCGGTTCTACAGAACCGATATTATATCGGTTCCGGAACGGTTATATAGTAAACTCTGCCTATGGGCTGGGCTCGCCTCAACCATGCGTAAGCGTTCGTCGCTATCCCCACCACTTCTTGGAGTCATTCGGTCGGTCGGTCGGTCGGTCGGTCGGTCGGTCGGTCGGTCGGTCGAGAGAGAGTGAGAGAGAGAAGCCGAGAAAATCCACTCGACGTTATGGCAAACTGGGGAAAATTGACACCACGAAATAACATTGGCAGTTAACATGTACTCATTAAGAAACGAAAAAGACAAAAACTTTATGCATTTTGACACTTGCAGTTAGGGAATTCAATCCCGGGATCCCGGCTGTTTTTTTTATTCTAAAACTCCCGGGATTTGATATATCAAGTTATAACTTATCCCGAGAATTTCGCGAATTTTTAAAAACGTAAATTACTTTATGAACAACTGAAAAATATAAAAATGGAATCCAAAAATCAGTCGGGATCCCGGGGTTAGATCCCGAGATTGAATTCCCTACTTGCAGTACAATCACAACAGATACAATGTTATAATAAAATACGTAAAGTAAATGTGATAATGTTAATTTTTATATTATATACCAAAATGTTACAGAAACCTGCCAATGTTCCTTTCGTTTAAGCGCGAGCCTATAGCAAGAGTTTAGTATAATACACGTAGGTTTGTATATTGTTTTTGCATCAGTCAGGTATTAATAAATCAAAAATACTCGCTCAGGAATACAACTGACTTTGGCCCATTGGTCTTAAACCCTCCGACCCAGAGAATAGCTCTCCGCGTTTGTTTATACGATCCTTCATCGCTGCGCCTCTTTATCTAGAATCTCTCTGTTCAATACTTAATTTACAGATGCTGTCTTTCACTTCGGCTTTTCCTGCATCGATAGAGTTTTGTAAAGAGAGACACCAGATAGAGAGGTCCAGCGATAAAAAGACTTATAAACAAATCGAATTTCCATTTAAAAAATGTGACATTGATCGTAAATATGTTGGAACGTGCTACGCATACCCGATGCGTAACCGATAGAATACATTACTGTTATAAAACCGATATATAACCGTTACGGAACAGATATAATATCGGTTCTGCAGAACCGTAACCGAAACCGATATAGCCAGAAATTTCGGTTCCTTATAACGGTTATTCAGAATATCGGTTCCTCATAACTGTTTCAGTCAGAACCGATATATAACAGTTTGAAACAGTTATTTTCGGAACCGTTTCAACTCCTGGTGGCCACTGCCACGGCCACGACCACGGCAGTTTTCTATGACAAAGGCGCGGAGGGTGGTGGCTTGGGCCCGCAGGATTTGGAGCGTTGCCTAATTTGTATCTTGCTGGGCCCTCACCCTCCATTCAGCTCGCTGATGTCTTGCCACGCGTTCTGGAATTAGTAAAAAATAATAATTAGAGTCACTTTTATTTGATCCCAGCATATCTAATCTTGGAGGAAACAAAAACGGACAAAGTAAAGATAGAAACGGGGAAAAGAACAATAAAATATGAGGAGAAAGCGAAACGGCTGAACAAGAATAAAATAGTACAAGAATGCTGGAGGGAAATAGACGCGAAGCAAGCAGAGAGACAGACGAAATGGAAGGAAATGAGAGATGCATACTACAGGCAAAAATTATGGATATCCAAGAAATGGAAATAGAAAGAAGGAAAGGAAGAGAGTTGGTTGAGAAACTAGTGCAAAGAAACAGGGCAGAGCAGATTCAATGGCAATGCGACCGAATACAAGGAGGCAGATACAACGCACATTACACAGGAATCAGGGATAGCCAGAGAGCAAATTACCTAAACGGAAACTACAGAGGCAGAGACCAAAGCATGATTGCAAGGTTCAGATGTGGAAACGAAGAGCGGGGAAGCAAGTACTGGAAGGAGGAAAAAGACATAGTATGCAGACTATGCGATAGGGCTAGAGAGACGTTGGGTCACATGCTACAAGACTGTGATGAGCTGAAAAGAGAGAATTCAACGATCAGAGAGATTCTAAAGGGAGAAGAAGGAGGAGCGGAGTGGATGTGAATGGTTCTGGAAAAAAGCAGAAGAAAAGAAGCACAGGATGAAGGAACAAATCAAAACGAAAGCACAATCTTGAGTTAACTGTCCCAGAAACACTAACACACATAACACATGTAACCCCATTTTGAGGCCGAAAGAAAAAAAAATAAACCTATTTACTACTACTTCTCAAATCTGGTTAATTCTTATTATGATCTCAATAAAATTCTGCAACGATTAATTTTTTACTAATTTTTCCCTTATTAAAAACTGTCCGGCATGCCATCAAATCGATAATTATTATTTATAAATTTTGGCACGCGCCGATAAATAAAAAGGTTCGCATCCCCTGATATAGGCTAAAGTGAACAATTTTTATATTGTTAAAAGATAACAGGATATCTAAGTAAAGTATTAATTAAAGTATTAAAAATTAGTACCGTGTGCCGTGGCTGGAGCTGGTGGTGCTCGGGTTGGTGGTTGTGATGGTGGTGGTGGTGGTGGTGGTGGTGGTGGTGGTGTCAACGACCTTGATGGTGTGGGTGCCCTCGATGGGGTGGATTGTGTAAGTGTCGAAATTGATGCTGATAACCAAAATGGTCCACCTCTCATATAGGCTAAAGTGAACAATTTTTATATTGTTGAAAGATAAAAAAATATCTAATTAAAGTATTAATTAAAATATTAACAATTCATACAGTTTGCTGCCATTTCCCTCAACCTAGGTTGAGGTGATGGTGGTAGTGCTATAGTGACAGACGATCCCGCAGCCATCATATCAGTGCAACTAGGTGCCATCATAACTGTATCATCGTCTGAGTCTGGAAAAATAAATTCGAATAAATGTATATATAAATGTTTATTATTTAATTTTTCTGTAAGTTTATGGTTAATGAAACTTACCATTCAGTAGTGCGTTATTCTGCATTACCTACAAAAATGAATAAACAATTAGCAAAGAAAATAAAGAGTTCATAAATGTGGTGTATGATAGAAGAAAGTCATACATTAAGTATTAGTGGAAGTAGACCGTAACTGTATAGCAAGTAATACCACAAGAATATAGGGGGACTTCCGTTTCCGGGCGAGTGAGTGAAAGTCGTGTGAAGGTAGTGTGCGTGGTGGATAGAGTGAGAGTGAAGTGATTTGGGGAAGTAGGGAGTAGTGAGCGGGTGAGGAAGGTAGAGAAGGGCGTGTAGGGAGAAGGGAGAGATAGGGAGTGGGTACGGCAAAAGGTAGACGGGAGTGTGTGAGGGAGAAAGGAAGGGTTTGGAGGTTAGGTGTGAGAGAGGTGTAAATTGAGCGGGAGGATAGCAGAGGAGTAACAGGTGGAGAGCTCTGTGAGTAAGAAGAGGAACGACAGGTACAGACAGGTGGGCGGGAGATTTGAAAGGTAGAAGCAGGAAAGAGTGGAAAAGTGTAGGTGCTGAGATAGTTACCGGGATAGTTGGGGGAATAAAGAAGGATAGAGAGAGGAAAGCGTGTGGGTAGATAGGTAGAGGGTGCAAGAGGTTGAAAGGTGAGATGGAGAGGGATAATGAGGGGGAAAAAGGAAAGGGGGTAGGAGGGATAAGGGGGAATGACAATCCCAGAAGGGATAGTGTGAGTAGTGTAGGGAGCAGCGTGGGTAGTCTGGAGGGCTACGGGGGGGGGGGGGGGGAAAGAGGAAGGATAGGGATGAGAATGAGGGTAAGGAGGAAGAGGGGTTGTGTACAGGCTTCAGGAAATGTGGGAAGACGGAGAGGTCGCCGACAGGTGGTGATAAGGAGAGGAAGAGGGGGGGGGGGGTGGAAGGGAAGAGTTAGGAGCCATGGAGGGACTAATTAGGGAAATGATGTCGGAGCTGAGGGGGGTGAAAGAGGAATTAAAGAAGGAAAGGGGGGAGTTGAGGGATGTAAAGGAGGAAATGAGGAAAGAGAGGGAGGATAGAAGAAGAGTGGAAAAGGAATGGAGGGAGGAGAGGAGGAGATGGGAAGAGGGTCTAAGGGAGGAAAAGGTAAAGAGGGAGGTCATGGAGAAAAAGGTGGAGACGATGGAGGTATGGGAGGGGAGAATGGAGGAAAGGATGGAGAAGGTGGAGAGTTGGAGAAGGGATGGGGAGGTAGGAGGTGGAAAGGGGAAGCAGGAAAGGGAAGAATTGGAGGAGTGTAGGGGAAGAATGAGGGTGGTAGAGTTAAGGCAGGTTAGAAAGGAGCGAGAAGAGAGGAGGGAAAACGTGGCGATAAGAGGACTGGAGGTGGGGGAAACGCGGGGGTGAGGGAGGAGGTAAAGAGTCTATGGGAAAGAATAGGTTTGGAAGAGGGAGGGATCAAAGAAGTGGTGAGGTTAGGCAAGGCGGGAAAAGAGAAATACGGTATGATTCTGGTTAAGCTAAAGGGGAGGGAGGAAAAAATAAAAGTGATGGAGGCGAAGAGGAAACTGAGGGGCAGGAGGGAGAGAATAGAAGATGACTTGATGGAGCAGGAAAGGAGGGTGAAGTGGGTGATTGAGAGAGAAGCGGAGAAAGAGAGAGAGAGGGGGAGAAAGGTGCGGGTAGGATATACGAAGATGTGGATAGATGGGAAGTTGAGGAGATGGAATGAATGTGAGGAAAAGTGGGATGGGGAACAGGGAAACAAGAAGGTGGTGGAGGGGAGAAAAGGGGGGGAGGAGGAATATAGATTTGGAAAGATATAAAGTAGCATTCTGGAATGTGGCAGGGGTGAGGGGGAAAGACGGGGAATTCTGGAAAGGGCTGGAGAAGTGGGATGTAATGGTGTTGAGCGAGACGTGGGTGGAGGAGAAGGATTGGGAGTATGTGGAGTCGAGGCTGCCGAGGGGCTATATATGGAGTAGACAGGGGGCAAAGAGGGAAAGCGTGAAGGGGAGGGCGATGGGAGGGATGATTATGGGGGTGAGAAAAGGGTTGGAGATGAAAGAGAAGGAGGATAGAGAGAGGGAAGGAATGATGGTGAAGAAAGTGAGGTTAGGGGGGATTGGTGGAGGATAATAGGTGTTTACGTAAATAAGGATCTGCAAGGGAAACTGGAGGAGCTAAAGGAGTGGACGGAGGAGAGGGAGGAGGGGGTAAGGATGATTATTGGGGTGATTTTAACGCAAGGACAGGAACGGAAGGGGGGGAGGTATGGGGCGTGGAAGAGAAGGAAAGAACTAGTGTAGGAAGAAGGAAGTCAAAGGATAAGGTGGTAAATGGGGAGGGGAAAAGGCTGTGTAGGTTTGTAGAAGAGAGGGGCTGGGGAATACTGAACGGTAACGTGGAAGGAGACGAGGAGGGGGAGTGGACCTACACAGGAGGGAGGGGAAGTTCAGTCATTGACTATGTGCTGGGGAATGAGGACATGAGGGAGAAAGTTGATAGGATGGAGATCGGGGAAATGGTGGATTCGGACCACCACCCAGTTGTGGTGTGGCTGAGGGGGGAAGGAGGGAGAAGGGTGGTAGGGGGAGGAATGGAGGAGGCAGGGCGTGTGAGAGAGGGAACTGGTCGGAGGAGGGGAGAAGGAAGTTTGTAAGGGAGTTTGGGCTTAGGGCAGAGGGGGAGAAGGGAGTGCAAGAGGAGTGGAGGGAACTGAAAGAAAGAATACAGGGGGTGATAGGCAAGATGGGAAAAGAAGATAAGGGAGGAGGAAAAGGAGGTTGGTGGGATGAGCAGTGTAGGGAGGAAAAGAAGAAGGTAAGAAAAGAGCTGAGGAGATGGAGGAGGGAAGGAGGGGATGGGGGGAATATAGGGAGAGTAAGAGGAAGTATGGGAGGATGTGCGAGGAGAAAAGGAAAGAGGAGTTGGAGAGATGGGAAAAGGAGTTAGAGGGGGTAAGAACAGAAGGGCAAGTGTGGAAGGTGGTGAATAGGGAGAGGAAGAGAGGAAGGAGGGTTAATGAAGGAATTAAAATGGAGGCATGGGAGGAACATTTTAAGGGGCTATTGGGAGGAGTGGAGTGGAGGGTAAGAAGAGGTGCAAGAAGTGAGAGCGGGGAGGATGGGGAGGAGGGGATTAGAAGGGAGGAAATAGGAAGAGTGATTAGAAATTTAAAAGAGGGGAAGGCTGGTGGGGGGGATGGGATTAGGAATGAGGTGTGGAAGTAGGGTGGACCGGAGGTGGAGGAGTGGTTGTGGTCGTTATGCAACAGGGTGTGGAGGGGGGAGGGTTGGCCGGAAGAGTGGAGGGAAGGGGTGGTGGTCCCGGTGCTTAAGAAAGGGGCGGGGGACAAGGTAGAGGACTATAGGGCAATCACGCTGACACAGACGGCGTATAAAGTGTACGCGTCTGTGTTGGCGGAGAGGCTGAGGGAGGAGGTGGAGGGGAAGAAGCTACTGCCACCGAGTCAAACTGGCTTTAGAAGGGGGCTGGGGTGCATGGACAATATTTACGTCCTGAATTATCTGATGAATAGGCAGGTGGAGAGGAAGGTTAAGAGGATGGTTGTATTGTTCATGGACCTAAAGGCAGCGTTTGACTCGGTGGACAGGGGGATTCTAGTGCAGGCAATGAGGAAGAGGGGGGTGAGGGAAGGGTTGGTTAGGAGATGCGAGGAGATTTTGGAGGAGACGGTGAATAGGGTAAGGGTAGGATGTACCGGTGCTGGCGGAGGATGAGGAGGGGATGAAAGGGATGATCGCGAGATTGGAAAGGTATTTAGATGGAAAGGGGTTAGAAGTTAATGTGGATAAGACGAAGGTAATGAGGTGTAGGAAGGGGGGGGGGAGATGGAAAAAGGTATCGTGGAGGTGGAAGGGTAGGAAGCTGGAGGAAGTAGAGAAGTATACGTACCTGGGATATACGTTGATGAGGAACGGTGGGCAGGAGGCCCACATAGAGGAGAGGGTGAGGAAGGGGGCGGCGGTGATGGGGAGGGTGTGGGGAATAGGGAAGAGGAGATTTGAGAAGGACTGGGAAAAGAGGGTATGACTTTTTGAGAAGCTAGTGTGGGCTGTGGTGGAATATGGGGTGGAGGTGTGGGGGTGGAAGGCAAGGGAGAGGGTGGAGGCGCTGCACGAGAGGTACCTGAGGTGGGTACGGGGGGGTGGAAAGGTACACACCGGGATACTTGGTGAGGGAAGAATTGCAGAGGGGAAAGTTGAAGGGAAGGGCGGGGATGAGGGCGTGGGGGTTTGAGAAGAAGTTAGAGGAGGGGGGCGGTGGAGAACTGGCCAGGTTGTGCTGGGCGGAGATAAAGGAGAGGGCGAGAAGGGGTAAGGCTTTAGAAGGGTGGGAGGAAAAAAGAAAACAATTCTTCGAGGGGTTGGGGTGGACGTTGGAGGAGGTGGAAAGACAGAGGGAAAGAGGGGAAATGGGGGGGAGGAGATAGTGGCTAGAGATAGAAGGAGGCAGGAGGAGCAGAGGTGGGGGATGATAAGGGAATCGCGGTATAACAGGTGGTATGGGGCGGTGAAGGGGGAGGGAGTGCCCGGATATTTGAAAAAGGGGTGGGGGGAGAGTAGGTGGAGGAGGGTGGTAAGATATAGGTTGGGGAACGAGATGAGGGGGGGGAGGTATTGGGAAGAGGAGGAAAGAAGGACGTGTAGAAGATGTGGGTGGGAGGTTGAGTCGTGGGAGCATGTGTGGGAGGTATGTGGGGGGTGGGGGGTGGATAGAGGATGGCAGGATATGGTGGGGGAGGTACTAAGAGATGACGGGCAGGGGGAGGGGTGGGTAAAGATAATAGACAAGTGGAGAGGGGGTGAAGAGGTATGTGTGCAAGGAATGGATGAGGGTGTGAACATGCAAAGGGAAGTGGAAGAGGAAACGTGCGGAAGCGGAGGTTTAGGGATGGGGTAGAGGGGGAAAGAGGGGAGGCGTGCAGGCGAGCGTGCGAGCGTGCGGGCGAACGGGCGAGCGTGCAAGCGAGAGTGCGGGTGTTAGGGAGTAGGTTAAGTTTAGGCTAAGTTTAGGCTAAGTTAGGATAAGATAGAATAAGGCATAGAGGATAAGGCGAATGTGAGGACGGAGGAGATGTGGAGGGAGATTGTAACCCCTAGGGGAAAATAAAGAGCATATATATACCACAAGAATATATTAGACGCGTTGAAGCATATCTTATTTTAATAACTTATAATGCCAACAATTAGAAACATCAAACATATCTGAGTTGAACGTAAACGAACATGTAACTACATCATTATGAAAGTCTTTGATAGGCACTTTGGCTACATTAAGTATCAGTGGACGTAAACCGTAATAACTGTATAACAAGTAATATAACAACAAGATATTGGATACAAAGAAGAATATGTTAACTCAGATATGTTTCATATTTCTAATCGTTGGCGTTACAAGTTAGATTATGTTTCAACGTGTCTAATATCTGGTTGTATTACTTGTTATACAGTTACGGTCTACTTTCACTTATACTTAACATAGGCAAAGTGTCTACCAAAGATTTTCAAAATGTTATAGCTTACATGCACATTCGTTAGTTTTATCTCACGTATAAAAATAAATTCTCACAACAAAACTAATGATTATACTGTCACGTCCCGGGTGAGGTCTTTGGGGATATGGCAAAAAGTTACTCGTAATATTTCTGAGAAATATGTCTAGACGTGTAGCTGTACACAGGCTATGCAAAGATATGTTAGTAAACACGGTCACTGCTCTCGAGTTCGCGAACCGGAATCAGCTGTTTCACTACCTCGTTTGTTTGTATTTTAGATGTTTCGTAACCAATGGGTGAACACAAATGATTTGAAGCGTGATTTAAACAAAGCGGTTTATTAACTTTGTTAAAGCGGTTATTATAATTATGCGTGCGGTTTTAGCATTGACACATAACATTTATAGTATGATTATGACATTTATATGTATGTATGGACATGAGGCACGATATAAATCATAGAATAATATACTTTATTATAGGAATGGAGGTTAAAATCAGTTCCTTTATAACAACACAGTAGTTCAGAAAATGAATCTTTTATTTAAAGTTAAATTTCAATGACGTTACTCCTAGTCAAGGTGTGGGCGAAGACTGGCGTCTGCCGGACACACAATTTCCAGCAAGCCGCGCGCGACACTAAACGCCACGCCACGAGCGGCGCTGATCCAGGAGGGAAAAGGGAACAAGGACCGTGAAGTCGTTGCGTACGCGTCGAGAACGCTTTCAGAATCGGAAAAAAGGTATAGTCAGATTGAAAAGGAAGCACTAGCATTGTCGTACGCGTGCGAGCATTTTAGGGATTATATAGTCGGAATTGATGTAGTGTTAGAAACGGATCATAGGCCCTTACTTCAGGTCTTGCAAACAAAACCTTTGGACGAGCTTACGCCAAGGTTGCAAAGAATTCGTATGCGCCTTATGAGATATAGTTATCATATTAATTTCGTGCCGGGGAAGCAGCTAATTCTTGCGGATTATTTATCGAGAGCACCAGTAGATGATAGCACAAACGCGGGGGATGACCTTCCCGAAGAGGTAGAGAGTTACGTGAAACTCATCATAGCCGGCTTACCGGCGTCCAGAAATATGTTAGACAGAATTAAAAGCGAACAACAAAACGACTATATATGTTGCAATATGATCAAGTATTGTCTTAAGGGATGGCCAGCAAAGAATGGCTTACCGGGAGGTTTATTGCCATATTTTGCGTTTAAGGACGACATTTCGTATGCGGGCGGATACTTGTTATATAACTCAAGGTTGGTTATACCTTCTGCGCTGCAGGTAGAAATTTTGAATAACATACATTCGGGCCATCTGGGCGTAAACAAATGTAGAGCTAGAGCGTCGCAATCGGTATGGTGGATAGGGCTTAGCGTTCAGCTAAAAAACCTAGTAGAATATTGTCCTAAGTGCATTGAACAAAGGGTAAATCATAAGGAGCCCTTCGTGCGGGAAGAGTTCCCGAGTAGGCCGTGGCAAAAGGTTGCTCTAGACCTGTTCAAGTGGGAAAAATGGTATTTGATAATCACAGACTATTATAGTAGATTTATCGAGATACACGCGCTGCATGGTTTGACTCAAAAGGAGATCATTGGAAAATGTCAAGAGACGTTCGCTCGTTTTGGCATACCGGAAGTAGTAAGATCAGACTGCGGCAAGCAATTCGAGTCGGAGTTTCGTGAATTCGCAGGGAAATATGATTTTTCCCATGTGACTTCGTCACCAAAATACCAACAAAGTAACGGCGCGGCAGAGGCGGCCGTGAAAATAGCGAAAGGCATCATTAAAAAATGTAATGACATAAACGAAGCCTTATTAGCATACAGATCAACGCCACTTGAAAACGGGTATATCCCAGCAGAGTTAATGTTTTCACGAAAGATTCGAACTACCCTTCCGATAGTGCCGACGAAACTTGGAACATTTAAACACCACAGCAAAGTGGTTCAAATAGAGAATAAAAGGAAAGAGAGACAAGCTGCGGACTACAACAAGCGGCATAGATCTGGAAGGTTGGCCACCTTGGCCGTTAATGATGCCGTCTGGGTCATAGACTTGCGCGTATACGGACACATCGTAGAAGTGCTGGATGCGCCGAACTCGTTTTCGGTGAGAACGGAAAGGGGTAGTTTGATAAGGCGAAATAGATGGCATTTGGTGCCAGCCCCTTACAGGGGAGAGGGAATAGAGGGCGATGATCGCATGGCGTCGGGTGTTGACAGCGAGCCGATCGACGTTGTAGAGGATGGTCAGGATGCGAGTGACCAGCGAGAGCAAAATGGCAATGGAGAGCCGAGCGTTGAGGTGAATGAGGGTGCCGTGCAGGGCAGCGATAGTCCCACGGGTCAAATGGGGGAATCTCAAGGGAGGCCCAGAAGGACATGCGGACCACCCCAGTTTTATGGAAACATTGTAACCCACTAAGTGTAATCGTTGTTGAATAAAAAGGGGAGGATGTTGTGCGGGTGCGTTGCTGGCGCCAGCTGGCGGCGGCTGGGGGAGAGCTAGAGAGGTTAGGAGGAACGGGCCCGCATGGCAGGCTTGGTTGCTGAGTACACGTGTAGTTTATTGAGTGTTCCTTCCTGCTCCCACGACAGTTACACTAAATTTAAACATGTAAGCCATTAACAAACCTAAAACTACTTACTATTTACACTACAAATTTCTAGACACCGACTTGTAAACGTGACGGAAATCTCACACTCCTACCGGAACGCGTCCGTACCGGTTCTTGCGCGGAAATCCGTGTAGCGTCGCTGGTACCCGTTTGCGGGGTCCGTAACGACGTCTGCACTTGTGTCTGAGTTAACTCGTCATTATTCTCAAATAAGTACGCCGGTTTAAGTCTATCGATCGATATTGTCGTATCTTTTCCTTTAAACCGGACTACATACGTTTTGCTAGAACGAGAAACGACTGGAAACGGACCTTCGTAAGGATTTTGTAACGCACCCCTTACAGCATCAACACGCACGAACACATGTGAAACGGTGGCCAAATCCTTAAACACGAAAACTCTTTTCTCTCCATGTCGTGATCCCGCAACCGGTCGTAGATCTCGAAACCGTGCGCAAAGTTGCTTAACCATATCTACCGGTTCCGCGTCACCTCTCGTTGAATCAGCGAAGAATTCAGCTGGCAAACGTAAATTCTCGCCATACACTAATTCAGCAGCTGATGCTCCCAAATCCAAACGATAAGCCGCTCTAATACCCAATAAAACTACAGGCAGCACATCAGACCACCGCTCATCATTGTGACATTTTATCGCTGCTTTCAGCTGTCTATGAAAACGTTCAACCAAACCGTTCGCTGACGGGTGATACGCGGTAGTTCGTAAATGCATAGTACCCAACAAAACATTAAGTTGTCTAAACAAATGTGACTCAAATTGTCTGCCTTGATCAGTGGTAACACGTAGAGGTGTACCAAAACGTGCAACCCAACCGGCAACGAACGCTCTCGCGACAGTTTCGGCCTCAATATTTTCAATTGGAAAAACTTCTGGCCAGCGCGTAAAACGGTCCACGCATGTCAGACAATACCTATTGCCTCGTGACATCGGCAACGGACCCACTAGGTCGATATGTACATGCTCGAACCTAGTGGATGGCAACGCAAAATTACCGACAGGACTGGATACGTGTTTGCTTACTTTCGCGCGTTGACAATCAAGACAACTACGAGCCCATTCGCGACAATCTTTATCCATGGAAGGCCACACGAAACGCTGTTTAACTAAACTCAACGTGGCTTTAATTCCAGGATGTGAAAGTTCATGTGTGGACATGAATGCCTGTCGTCGGAAAGGTTTCGTAACAAACGGTCTAACCCTACCTGTAGAAATATCACAATAAATTTCGGTATCGCTGGACAATAGCTTGACCCGTTTGAACTGTAATGATGTACCAGACGCAGTAAGAAGTTCCTTCAATTCCACGTCCAACACTTGTGACCGAGCTAAATCGTCATAATTCAACGACGTGGTTACAGACTCTATTCTCGATAATGCGTCTGCTACCTCATTATCTTTACCACTAACGTGCCGAATATCAGTCGTGAACTGCCCGATTAAATCTAAATACCTAAACTGCCTCGGCGTACATTTATCCTGCTTTTGCTTAAATGCATACACTAAAGGTTTATGGTCGGTGTACACTGTGAATGTTCGACCCTCTATTGCATGTCGAAATTGCTTCACAGCCGAATATATAGCTAATAATTCCCGGTCGTATGCACTATACTTTCGTTGCGTTTGCGACAAAGATTTCGTATGAAAAGCTAAAGGTTGCCACGAATTTCCTTCCCGCTGTTGCAAAGTCGCGCCTAATGCAAAATCCGACGCATCAACCATAATCGCGAGTTGTAAACTGCTTGACGGATGTGCCAATAACGCAGCATCGACCAACGCATCTTTTAGTTGTTGTAACGCGGTTTCCGTCTCAATCGACCATTGCACGGGGGCGTCGCCTTTAACTTTCACCCCCCTTAGTAGCTGATTAAGCGGTGTTTGTAATTCTGCAGCTTTAGGAATGAATCTACGATAAAAATTTATCATGCCTAAAAACCTGCGAAGTTCCTTAACCGTGCGTGGTTTGGGAAAATCGACTATTGCCTGGACTTTATCGGTAAGTGGTTTCGTACCCTTCGCATTCACAGTGTACCCGAGAAACTTGACCTCTTCCGCGGCAAAAACGCATTTGCTGGGTTTAATAACAATACCATGTTGATCCAAACGTGACAAAAGCTGTTTCACATGTTCTTTATGTTCAATCTCGTCCTTTGAGGCAACCAAAATATCGTCTAAATACGCATAGCAAAAATCGAGGCCCCTCAAGACGGTATCGATGAACCGCTGAAACGTTTGCGCAGCGTTTCTCAAACCAAATGGCATGACCGTATATTCGAATAAACCAAAAGGAGTCGTTATCGCGGTCTTTGGAATGTCGTCTGGATGCATCGGTATCTGGTGATACGCGCGCACCAAATCTAAAGTGGAAAATACTGTTTTCCCGTCTAGCATACGCGAAAAATCCTCGATATGCGGAATCGGGTAACGATCCGGTATCGTGCGAAAATTGAGAGGACGAAAATCACCGACTGCTCTCTTTTCATCTTCACCCTTCTTAACCATGTGCAGGGCTGAAGCCCATTGGCTCTTTGAAGGTCGTATGTAACCTAGACGAATGAGAATCTCAAATTCCGCTCGCGCGATCTTATACAATTCCGGAGACAATCTACGCGGTTTACAAAATGTCGGCGGCCCGGGAGTGGTGTTAATATAGTGAACTACCTCATGTTTAACCTCACGGCCCATCGTTGTCGGCCGCATGACGTCTGGAAACTCCGCCAGCAATTGGTGATAGTATGAATCACCGGTGATGGTCTTCACAGATTCAATGCTGTCCGTGGCTACTCTTCCAATAGCAAACAGGGACGTAGTCCGGTCCAGAAGACGTCGAGCTTGCAGATCCACCAGCAACCCATAGTAGCTGAGGAAGTCAGCTCCGATGATCGGCTTGGAGACGTCGGCGATCACGAACCTCCAGCTGAAGGCGCGGCGAAGACCCAGATTCAAGTTGAATGCCCGCACGCCATATGTACTGATGATGGAGCCGTTAGCCGCAAACATTTCGTATGTTGACTTCGCAATTCGTCCTTTCACCCTCGTACGAGGGTACACACAAAGGTCCGAACCCGTATCGACCAAGAACTGTTCTTTCGTTTCTTGATCGACAACGAAAAGGCGACTTGCCATCGGACCGTCACTGATAGCCGCATTCAGTGCCGACTCTTCTCGTTTCCCGCCGAATATTTGCACCCGGGACAGCACTTCGTTGCTTTGTCTCCAAATATCCGGTGATACCAGCAGTGTTCCTTCGCTGCTGGCGAAACAGAACGCCCACCATTACGCGAAGCTGACCGCCGGCGAGATCCCCCGTTGAAACGATCACTCGGTCGTCCTCTCGATAACTCCGCGATGTTCAGTTCCATGCTTTCCAGGCGTTTTAGCAACGCTTCAGAAACCGTATCTTGCGCTACACTTGCCACTTGCGCTCGTCCAGCACCTTCCTGAATTTGGTCCCCGATTTCTGCCAGTTTGTTCAACTCCAAATCCGGTTGCGCTGTCACGATGGCGCGAGTCATGGTAGGTAGTCGACTGGCCCACAATGTGCGTAAAAAATCATCCGACACAGTGGCACCCGCAAGATTCCGCCTATGTCGGAGGAACTGGGACGGAGTTCTGTCTCCGATTTCTTCCTGTTCCAGGAGCTGTCGAATCCGTGCAGATTGTGTTGCAGACAATCGATGCACCAATTCCCTCTTCAACGTCCCGTACTTGTCGGTCGTCGGCGGAGCGTCGAAAATATCTTTCACTTCCAACGCATATTTGGACTCTAATTGCGACATCACATAATAAAACTTCGTGGTATCCGCCGTAATACCATTTATCGCGAACTGGGCCTCTATTTGGTGGAACCACACACCCGGTTGCTCCGGCCAGAAAGGCGGAACACGAATACTAACGCGACTCACTACCGGCGCCATCATGGGAATCATAGAGGCAGGATTCGAATCAGAGAGATTCGTATCAACGACAGTATCACTACCAGTCGCGGACGTTGTGTTATTCACGAGTGACATGATTACAGTTCAACGATACTTCACTTATAAAAAAAAAACTCTCCGAACTTGTGCTCACGTCGAGTGTCACCAATATAGGAATGGAGGTTAAAATCAGTTCCTTTATAACAACACAGTAGTTCAGAAAATGAATCTTTTATTTAAAGTTAAATTTCAATGACGTTACTCCTAGTCAAGGTGTGGGCGAAGACTGGCGTCTGCCGGACACACAATTTCCAGCAAGCCGCGCGCGACACTAAACGCCACCTAATTGGTTGACCCAACGCCAGTGACAACCAATCGGTACGTTTCCGGTCCCAAAATCGCGCCACCTATTTCGCGCGTCTTCGGCGCGCTTTACAGTAACGGGGGTGAAATTTGGCGGGAGAAATGCCCCTGGCAACACAGCGGGATTTCCCCAGGCCCCCGAGGCGCGTGACGTGGCCGGTAACGGACCGCCCGGCCTCGCATCGTGGGCCCTTCGGAAACTCGAGGTTTATGATACCCGCACAACTACTGAGGCCATAAACGAAAGTCTCGAAGGAAAACATGCTTTGTTAAAAATTCAATCCCGGAAGGAACGGAAAGCGGCATACTCAAAAATAGTTTTGCTGACGCGCGTGTCATAAACCATGCCGACCATCTGCACGCCAAATGTTCGTATTTGGACGTGCCGATGGCCGCTACATTAGTATTGATAGTTAATAATGTGAAGAAATATGATCGCATAAGCGGTTATAAGACAAATATATTTATAAAAAAAATAAGCGTTAACAAGATAATATGAATGTAATAGTATTAGTAATACAAATTATACATATATGCAATAAGCGTAGATAAATGAAATTATAAAGAAATATGATTGCTATAAGCGGTTATAAACGAAGAAATAGTATATGGTATGGAGGCGATATGCACAGTAATATGAAATAATAATAAATGCTTACAGTAATTACCATAGAGCACTGAGTTTAACAATTTAGTAAAGATATACTTTTGAAATAGACAAGACTTCTGTCCACGATAAGTATTGTCGTAGAAAGAGGTCGTGGCCTCTCGATCCTTCGTATTTATATGATTTACGCGGGGTCCTTGCGGGGGTTTTATGCGGTAAGGACTTTGACATAATTTACGAATTATGCGTAGTAGGACTTCCGGGGTTTTTCTATAATATTCTATTATTAGGTCTGTTTACGGCACGTACGCCAAATATTCGTCGCAATTAGGCTTCTGAGGTTTTTCTACTTGTCTATATTTAGACCATGTTTATAAATCATACGTGAAATATGCGTCGCAATAAGATTCTCAAGATTCTGTTTGGCTATTGCTAAGAAGATATTCAACCCATTAGATGGATTTTAGACATTTTGATGGGAAAGGGGTTTGAATGACTTTGACTCGGTAAGTCGTAATGAAGGGGTGAGACGAGGTCTCGAATTAAGACGTTTTAGGACGAGGGACTTGTTTGAATTTAGATGTTTGGGGGGATTTCGCGCCTCATAGGACGGATAGTCGAGGGAGTTTTATAACTGACCATCTTGAGATGGGGACCGCTAAGGTGCATCGCAAGGGGGCCCGTGATTGGGGAAAAAGGGAGTAAGACTTGAGTTGAGAGTTTTTGGTGAGTATTCTACAGTTTTCGAGGTCGCTGATTACGAATCTGAAGTAAAAATGGCAAAAAACAAAATGGCGGATCCAATATGGCGGACACGTATGCCAAAAAAATATCAGATTTGGTCCAAACTTGGTATTCTAAGGTTTTCGAGGTCGCTGAGTACGAATCTGAAGTCAAAGTGCCAAAAAACAAAATGGCGGATCCAATATGGTGGACACGTATGCCAAAAAAATATCAGATTTGGTATAAACTTGGTATTCTAGGGTTTTCGAGTTAGTTTAGTTAACTTCCAAGTCCGATCAAGCATTGTTGTTTGCACAGTTATCATCTCTGATTATCTAACAACTGAGATTAACTTTCAGATTTTGCTCGTTTTTGCTCCAATCCCTAAAGTTTCAATTTATTCAAAAATGTTCCCAGTTCATGAAAATATTTTTTTTGCAAACGCAGTTAACTGAAAGATTTATATATTTATATGTTGTTATTTTCAGATGTGAATACAAATAATATTGTTATAACGAGACAAGAACTTTTTAATATCTCAAAAAACGCCCCAAATCACAAAGTAGATGATCAATTTTCTTTCTTAAGAGTCCTGATGAGGGTTTAGTATCTTTATACTATAAGATAACATATAAATCTTTCAATTAACTCCGTTTGCAAAAAAAATATTTTCATGAACTTGGAACATTTTTGAATAAATTGTAATTTTAGGGATTGGAGCAAAAACGAGCAAAATCTGAAAGTTAATCTCAGTTGTTTGATAATCAGAGATGATAACTGTGCAAACAACAATGCTTGATCGGACTTGGAAGTTAACTGAACTAACTCGAAAACCCTAGAATACCAAGTTTAGACCAAATCTGCGATTTTTTGGCATACGTGACCGCCATATTTGATCCGCCATTTTGTTTTTTGGCACTTTGACTTCAGATTCGTACTCAGTGACCTCGAAAACCGTAGAATACCAAGTTTAGACCAAATCTGATATTTTTTTGGCATACGTGTCCACCATATTGGATCCGCCATTTTGTTTTTTGGCACTTTGATTTCAGATTCGTACTCAGCGACCTCGAAAATCTTAGAATACCAAGTTTGGACCAAATCTCATATTTTTTTGGCATACGTGTCCGCCATATTGGATCCGCCATTTTGTTTTTTGCCATTTTTACTTCAGATTCGTAATCAGCGACCTCGAAAACTGTAGAATACTCATTTTTTGTAAATATCAAAGATTGTCTTCATATTTTCGCCTTGTTTCTGAGATTTCAACCCACTGTGCGGCGCGGCGCGGCGACAAGCCGTGGGTTTAATTTAATTCGATTCGACATTGCCGCGGCATCATGTATTAAGGGAAAGACAGAACATGATGCGTTTTCTCACTGTCACCTGCGGTTCGGTCCGCACGGATCATGACGCACGGATGCTCTAGAAAGAAATTTTTGTCTCCAAAATTGAAGAGGAAAAAGCATTTCAACATATTTGACTCTTAAGGACCCTAGGATCACGGGTATCCATGAGCTATAGTCTATTTAGTCCATCGGTAAAGGCGGCCCTGCGCAGCGTGGGACGGTAAAGCTGAATCGATTGGTAATACATGATCAATCGATTATCAACAGTTCTCAAAAACAGGAAGATTTAATGCGGCTCGTCGGTTTTATTGCGCTCGGCTGTCAACGGGCGGTCTACTGGGGCCCGAAGGTCCTCGCTCGCAAAACGAGAAAGCAAAACAGTGGGGTGGGTAGGTCTTTCCCGATAATCCGAGCCCAAAAGCTTTTCAACAATCGAAAGATTGTACATACATATTCTTTCTGTTGCTTTCGCCAACAATTATTACGGTGGGTTAATTAACAAAAAAACGACAGTTTGAATATTCAATGTTGGGCCTACAATTAGTATCGTTGGTAAATTATCAAAAAAATTACAACGATGATTAAATGTCGTGTTACAACACGTCAGAAAATTTGCTACATCCAAAAAAGTATTATATTATATTACACGTTGTGATTTTTCTGTTCCAGCCCTCGGGACGGGTCGGAAAATTTCGGGCGGTGTCTCGATACTTTCGTATTGCTCGAGATCCCGAGACTTGATTCGGGCTACAAGCATAGTCGCCATGAGCGGGCAATTTGATTTCAGGTCGGCTCGGCAAAAGTCGGACGCGATCGCCTCGAAAGCTCGAAAGGGGACCGAGACGGAAAGAATTATGTATATCATTTATATCAAAACCAGAGTGATAAGTTTTTACCTTTCTGTCTCGTGTTGAATCATAATTTGTATCTTATTTATTTACATGTATATGTATTTTCATTGCTACCAAATAGTCTGTGAATACTGAATATTTCCATATACGTACTTAAATAAATACCATGTTCAGAACTTGGAAAGAAGATTATTTTTATATCGATAATATTTTAAAATCTTTATAAAATTTACATCGGACTTAGTACTAGGGTGGGCCGAAAAAAGGAAATTTTCAAAACTCGAAACAACCTAGTGCGGAAAAGTTGCGTCTGGGGAAGACAAATAGAGGCAAAAAAAGTTTTTTGAAATCGGTTAATATTTGACCGGGGCCAAACGAGGTGAAAGTTTTTAGTTTTTGACTACGTTTGGCGACTTCTGTATATTTTCATAAAATTTTCATATTTCATTATTGAGCATTAGAAAATATTATTTAAGCACATAAACACGTGAAATAGTGTTTTATATATTGTGACGAAGTGGAGTACCTGTGTATTTCTTTTTGTATGTAACGCGATTGTAGTGAAAGAGGAACATATCTCATTGGTTCAAGAGCTGTTCCAGCAGCCATTGTGATCTGTAACATTGAATAGCCATTTCTTATAGATTTTTGTACGCTGAAAACGAATACGCAAACCGTTTGTCGCCATCACACTCTGTGTTCTGAAAATTCGATTTTGAAACATAATTGCAAATTTTCAACTTTGAACATCTTTTGAGTTCAAACAGTAATAGTTAATCGGTTGCTTGTTCCACCAAATTTATCTATGAACCCTCGCGAACAAAAAGATATAAGTTATTATTGAATTATAAACATTTTTCTATGTTTAAACGCCGAACAAAGCGGAAAGAATACCCAAAATGCATCAATTTTGCAGATACCTTTCTATATATTTCAAAAACTATGGGTCAATGAAAAAATCTGACTATTCCACGCGATGCAGCAGACACGTTTCCCTCGTAAAACACTAATAGAAGTGGTAACACACATTTTGTTTTCAATACCGCATCGAAAGAGTTTGGTAAAACGTGTGGCGCTGACAGTGGTAGTGGCTGTCGCTGAGCGGCAGTAGGTATGCCCGCCACTGTTGGCTTCTGTGTTGAGGACAAAACGGGTCTTACCACTTTTGTTGATGGTTTCCGGAAGAAAATGTTTGCTGCATCGCGTGGAATAGTCAGATTTTCTCCTTGACCCATAGTTTTGGCAATATATAGAAAGATATCTGCAAAAACAGATGCATTTGGGGTATCCTTTCCACTTTGTTCGTTGTTTAAACATATACAAATGTTTATAATTCAATACTAACTTATATCTTTTTGTTCGCGAGGGTTCATAGAATAATTTGGCGGAACAAGCAACCGAATAACTATTACTCTTTGAACTCAAAAGAGGTTCAAAGTTGAAAATTCGCAATTTTGTTTAAAAATCGAATTTTCTAAACACAGAGGGTGATGGCGTTAAACGGTTTGCGGATTCGTTTTCAGCGCACAAAAATCTATAAGAAATGGCTATTGAATGTTACAGATCAAAATGGCTGTTGGAGCAGCTCTTGAACCAATGAGATATGTTCCTCTTTCACTACAATGGCGTTATTTCCAAAAATAAAAACACAGGTACTCCACTTCGTCACAATATATAAAACACTATTTCACGTGTTTATGTGCTTAAATTATATTTTCTAATGCTCAATAGTGAAATGTGAAAATTTTATGAAAATATACAAAAGTCGCCAAACTTGGTCAAAAACTAAAAACTTTCACCCCGTTTGGGCCCGGTCAAATATTAACCGATTTCAAAAAACTTTTTTGCCTCTATTAGTCTTCCCCAGACGCAACTTTTCCGCACCAGGCTGTTTCGAGTTTCGAAAATTTCCTTTTTTCGGCCCACCCTACTTAGTACTTTATGTAAAGGGAATATATAGGATATTATCTTTTTCGGGATATGTCCAGATTTGAAATAGAAAACGTACTATGCTCGGATGGAAAGAAGCAGGCTGGAATGTCACAGGGGCGAGAGGGGTCTTCGCTCGCATTGGCTCCCGCCGCCCGTGTCCCGTTTACGTACTTTGTATTCATCGACGTTGTCGCGCCGGCCAATAGGGATATACTATTCGGATGTTAGAGCTTCTCGCCCGCTTCTTTCGGTCCGAGAACAGTACGTACAATTATAAACATACAGAATGAAAGCTGAAACCATGTTATTAGTCATAACCCAAGAGCTAAAGAGCCTTGAATAACCGGCTTCAGCTTTGGCGCCATAACTAAAGCTAAAGCTAAATCATCCTTAGTCACGCTTTGACTAACGACTAACCGTAAGAACCTTTTAACTAGATAATATCTAGATATTATCATTGCCCAACTCTGCCCGTTTGTACGTCCACCACCGATTCACGGGACAATACCTGGCTGATTTTTGGCAACCAGATGTTTTAAGCTTCGAATCATGTTCGAAGTGCTTCGGATCCCATCACTACCTGTACGTCTCCCTCCATCCCCGAAAATGTATTCTAACCGTGCCCGGGCCTCCCCGCCACGTGCAACGATGAGGCGAGCACCTACTCTCTCTTTTGTTTTTTAAAGAGCCCGCGTTTGGCATAAATACAGACAGAGTCCGTTGCGAGCTCTTTGAGTTTTTGATTCATAGGGCGGTATTCATAGGCCGGTATTCATAGGCCGGTATTCATAGTCGTTCCTTAATTCCTCATTACGTTTCGCGTTAAGTATGTAAGATCCGGATCGAATAAATAAGGCTGAAAGCATATTCAAAAGGCGATGGTAAAGAAGATCTCGCTCGACGACGGTACATTTTCTTGGTACGAGGAGAGCTCGGTCTGACAGACGGGCACGTGGGCCTAGATTCGCGCGTAAAGGCTGACGTTGCAATGTGCGGCCGGGGACGCTCCCATTAGTGTAAGAGAGAAGTATGTATCTGTTTCTCCCTTGCACTAGTGAGACCGTCGTCCGCTGCACATTGGAACGTCAGCCTTAAAGCAAAAAATAAACAAATCGGGTGACCGGAGCTCATGCATGTTACGACGTCCGAAACTTCTTCATTTCCTTACATGTAAGTGAGTTTCATTATTATTAATTAAGCTGTACGTATAATGAAACGAGCATATTTTCCACGAATAGGTTATTGTTTCATTCCACGTGTATACAAATGTATGTGCAGTCAAATAATCGTCTGCGGAGATTTTTGCTAACCTATTTCTTTATTGCAATGTGTATCTTTTTAGTGTCAAATCCCTTGGAAGGACGTTTATTCTCCTTAGTAGGAGAAGCAAGAGCACACATATTATATTTGGTAAGTGCCGTTTAGATTTATCCCCATAAAAATAACTTCAAAAAAGTAAAAAAATACGCCAAGTACATGAAAAATCAAATAATCACAAAAAAAATAATAATCCCCGAAAAATCAAATAAATCACAAAAAAAATAGAAGGCAATAATAAAAATCACAAAAAATAGAAGATAATATAATAATTACAAAATTAAAAAAAGTTGTGAAATCAAAATGAGCTGCCAGTACATAAAGATGCTTTCCAACTGCGCTTTAGATGACACAACTACATATGCACAGCTAAAATTCCATTACTCATAATGGCTATTTATACAAAGAAAAAATGTATTAAATAATAATATGCAGATATATTTTTATACAAATAAATATTTTAATACGAATAAATATTTGATTCAAAATACTTGGCGCTACGTAAGGTATGACCACAGTTTAATGCGTCTACATTTAATACAAATGTTGAATCCAATGGTATAGAGCATTTTCCTCAAGATTTAAATTGTGGTGCCCCTCAGGAAGTGCTTTCATTAACAGAAGTAAAAGCAAAAGAGGCTAAAGTGATTTGTAATGTAGAAAGTAATAGTAAAAAGCGATGTCTCTCTGAGGAGCCAGATTTAGACAATAATGTTAAAAGTAATGCTAAAAATAACGCTAAAAGGCGTTGTCTATATCAAGAACATCTGGAAAATAATCGCGCGAAACAAGTACAACGATATAAAAAAAACGGGAGAATATTCTTTCTAAAGAACGGTTTCGATATCAACAAGACATTGAAAATAACAGTTTTAAACTTCGGTCTCAATACAACCGGTTTTTTCAGAGGCTTTACAATAAGCGATATTATCAGAATAAGAAAAGAAGTAATTTAATACTTGCTAAGAACAATGCTGCCAAAAATATTAGAAAAAAATATGCTATGCTTCGGTACAGAATTTCTATGAAAATTTGCGATTCTGCGGAAGTAATCGTTAAAAATATTTTACACAAGCTCAATATTGCAGATTGCAGCAAAGGTTATATTAAAAAACGATTAGAAGTTAAGAAAGTAGTGTGCTGGTGTATACACATTAGAGATAGTTATGTACGTAATATGAATAAAATGTTAACTCTGCTTAAAAACAAATCAGAAACATGTTTGACTGTTTTTGCAGAATGTTCTACGGTGGATGACAAATTATGCGCGCTGTGTGGAAGATCTAAACATACAGCTTCGTCTGAAAATTATTTTGTAGATTCTACATATTACAATATAAATTCATCTGCACTCACTATAACGGAGCCATTAATAATAAATATGAAAGGACGGACTGAAAATGTATTACCTTTGATCGAAGCACGAGCAAAAAAATCGTGGTCGTGCAGTTCTTTATATAAAATTAATGATCCGCTTCTAATTGCCCGATATCATAAATTTCTAGAAGCTGTAAATATATGTACTTTGAAGAACTTACCCATACTTATGCAAAACATTCACGAGTGTACTGTGAAAACTTCGAATAATAATAAATTAGGTCATACGCACGGCTGTTATATTGATTTAAATCTTTGTAAAGCGATGTCTGTTCCAATGGAGTTATTGTCGCCTCATTTCCCCAAAGTAAGAAGTATTAGACGTTTTATATATCAACTTAAAGGTTTTTATAAAAAAATGTTATATCTGGACAAAGCATTGTATTCTGTTGATCTGAATACATTAAATGAAATTGTAACTCTAGCGCAAGAAACAGCAGATATGTATAAGCATCGGCAAACTGAAATAATTTTAAGTGATGATGATATTATTTCAAAATATCATAATGCATTTACAGTTCTGAGAAAATGTTCACTAGACACCCCGCGGTATAGTTGTATATCGTGTGAGAGACTTTGTTATAAAAAAAGTGTTACTGAAATTAGTAAACAAAAAATGCGGAGAGATAATCGAATTTGGAAAGATATAATGGCGTACGTAGAGCAACAAAAAATTGATCCGCAGTATATATGTAAGTATTGTGATAAAAAATTTGGCAGTGGCTTGATGCCTCCTTATTGTATTCTAAAGAATCTCTCGGTAAATGATGTGCCTGAGGTAATATCATCTCTTAACGAATTTGAGAAATTTCTTTTACAGAGAGCTAAAGCTTTTCAAACTATTGTTAAAATGGGAACAGTTGTTAATAAAAAAACACCTGCACGACAAAAGATACAAAAAGTGAAAGGTAGAACATTTCATTTACCACTTCCTTTACAACAAACTTTGAATAAGTTATGTTCTAACACTGATCCAATAAATTTAAATCTTGAATTTATTTTAGTTCGAAATGTTCCAACTAAAAAAAAATTATCTGGGAAGATTTAGTGGACATTAAAACAGTATGTATCTTTAATGTTCCCCTTGGGGTTACATGAACCTCTGTTCCGGCTTCCCACTTTTCCTTAACTCTACTTAAACCTATTCCTTACACCTAAAACTATCTCTCTACTCTATATACACTATTTACAATATTTACAGTCACGCCCTTTCGCCTCATCGCCTTCGCACGCCTCTCGCTCGCAACTCGGCGCCCCCGCCCGCTTTTCACCGCTCTCGCACGCGTCTCGCCGCACTCGCCCGCGTCTCAACGCCCTCGCTCACATCTCGCTGCTCTCTTTCTCTCCCCCGCTTATCTAGAGACGCGGTAGCGTCTCGACGCCAAGTACAGGAAAGACACCCAGTATATGTCGACTGTCGCTACCGCTATCATTTACTCGTCGCGGAGCCATTCCAACCTAACTCTGATATTTATACATTAATATCTCATCACGCCTGCAATATTTTCTAAATTTAAAGGCATTTTTCTTATGTAAACCGCATATCAGCTTTCGAATAAGACCAATTCCAATAAAATCGGTCCACGCATGACAGAGATATCATAATATCGTCTCATGGATCTGTCAGAAACGGTAAGATTTTCTTCTGATTCTCCTTCAGTCAAATTTTCGTCAACATAATACGTATACGCGTTACACGCACACCTTCAGCCAAAAGAAACTAGTGTATGTATGATCGGCGTCCGCCATGTTTATAACCTACCAAATGTCAAACCGTCATAACCTGCCAAGTGTCATCAAATAATGTAAGTGGTCCAAATTTGAAATGTCAGGAGCTTTAACACTAAATAGGAGACTGAATTATTGTCTCAATTAACAAGGTAAGTCGCCAAAATTTTTTTAATAGATTTCTTATGTAGAGTCGCAGACTTGGAAGTTGTCCGGAGAAGGTTCGACAAAGAAGTATCTTCTTTCGCATAAGTTTCTGGAAATTTGTACCATGCATGTACAAAATAATATATTGTAGTAAAAAATTGCATTGCATTTAAATTGTCAGATACTTGTATTTTTGTATATACCAGCAATTTAGAGTTTTTATGTAAAGCTTATTAATATTATATTATAGAAATGAAAGGGACGCACAGGACTTCGATAAAAATGAAGGGGACGCACAGGCTTCGATAGTAGAATTGAAGGGGACGCACAGGCTTGGATGGATAGAAATGAAGAGAATGCACAGGCTTGGTGGTTGTCCGGAGAAGATTAGACGGAGAAGATTAGATAGATAGACAGAGCATCTTGTTTCGCACAAGTTTCTGGAAATTTGTCAAATAAGGTAAATCTACAAAATTTGTCAAACGACGTAGCATTAAGAATTAAAATTAAGAATATTATGGCGTACCGCTTGCAATGTAGAGTCAGTCACATTAGTCAAGAAAGTACGCTAAAAACACATCTCCCTTGATTTGTGAAACACATTCGTAATACTTTAATATAATAATATAATAAAATCCACAGTAGTTGCCACGCTATTCATTAGTTCATTAATTTTTTCGATTCTCGTTATTTCAATTCACCAATAAACATTCTAAATTAATTTTATTCCAACACCAATGAATTGTGCGTTAAAAATATTGGTTCTCTACGTTCATTTTCGCTGAATTATTACCATTAGGATTTAATTTAAATTTCCTGCAATAAGTTCTACGTTAAGTTGTAGTATATAACTAAAATGTGGCTTTATATTATTATATTATATATTTACAGATAATAGAAGCAGAAGGTGATGCACTGTGATCTACGCCAGACTATGTACGCACAAATTTGCAGGTAGGGTTTTGCATACGTAATTATTCATTCAATGATCTTGAGCATGTGTGATAAATTATAAATAATAATTAATAAATGTGTCCTATTTTTCAGTTAACGATGCAGACGAAGATAATTATTTCAACATTACTGAAAATGAAATAAATGTAAATAAAAAGAGTAAATGAAATAATCACATTTTTTTTCACAAAATAAAAATTTATTTTTTTTTCATATAAAAAAATTTAATGGCCGCTGCCATGACCCCGCTGTTCCTGGCCCCGCTCCCACTCACGGCCTCGGCCCCGGCCCCGGCCGCGGTACTGGTCCACAATAATATTTCTAAGGCTGAGGGCCTGGGCCCTCATAATCTCCAAAGCTGCCCAATTTTGTTTTTGGGCCGTCCGCCTCCACCCACCCTTCGCGTGCCGAGCCACGTGCGGTCCTGTAATAAGTAGTATAATAAATAACAATAAATTTATTAGTATTTAAATTTAGACTTATTTTCAAGCATTCTAAAAACATATACAGTCGGTGTCGAAAGTATTCGTACAGTGACCAATTTAAAGTAAAACTTTTTGTATTTATATCCATGTCAGTAATAAATTTTATCGGAAAACAATGATTAATCAATATTCTTTGATGTTCGTAGAATAGATTTTGTATAAACAAAATTTTATTTCCTTTAACATATACAAAGAAAAAAAACAAAAACAGATAAACGCGCAGAAATGGACGTGCAAAAAGTATTCGTGCAGTTGAATAAAGAATTAATAAACTATGGAAATAAACTAAATATTTAATGTATTAATAATTTGTGGATATACTAGCTTCGAGGCTACTAGGTATATATGAAATTACAGCAGGCTGTATTTTATTCTACTCTTGTAGCAGAATGGCTTTCAAACTATCTTATTTAGATATAATATTATGATTACGTATTTTTTTTTACATTATTTCATCATAGATCGCAAATTTTCTTTCCTAAACTCTGTATTCTTTTTTTTCCATACTGTGAAGTGTGTTTTGGACCCAAATATTTCGAATTCACTAACGCCAACAAAATCAAAATTATCCATGACAATGATCCTAAGCATTCTGCATATAATACTAGGCAGAGGGTTTTATATAACTGTTAGATACCTAGCTTCGTAACTTTCTCTTTAAGCACATCTGGTCATTGTCACCCTCTTAAGACCCTTAGTCCGTTTCAAGCGTCCGTAACTTAACGGAAAACAGGCGGAATAGGCCGTAGGCCCCAAGGCCCTTTTTCTTCAAACCGTTACAACCGAACTTTCTCTAGACTACCACTTCCACCCTTACCAGTTCCATTTCCCACACCCTCGCAATAGAACAACCAATAGGATTTGCCAATTTGTCCGCGTTCATCCCGGAGTTCGTCTCTAGCATTAGAAAGCTTTGACTCGTGGCACTGTGAAGTCATACTCCAACATATTGTATAATAAAGACGTGTTTCGTTTTATACAAGTATTCGAATTTTTGTTTTACCCCGGGATCACGACATAACGCACCAAAATATTTTAAAACGCCGCCATAATCACCACATATCAATCCCATATAGCATCTGTGGGATTAATTGGACAAAAAATCTTGTTTATACAAAATCTATTCTACAAACATCAAAGAATATTGATGAATCATTGTTTTCCGTTAAAATTTATTACTGACATGGATATGCAAAGTATTACTTTAAATTCTTCGCTGCACGAATACTTTCTATCTACACCGACTGTAACTTCTTAAAATGTGTATGAATGTTATTATTACGTATTTACCATCGGCCGTGGCCGGGTTCGCTGCTGCTGCTGGTGGTAGCGATGGTGGTGTTGGCTGTGGTGGTGGCGTCTGAGCCACAGTGGCATTTACCTCCCTCGCCTCCGCCATATTAAAACTGGCTAACTCTGCGTCAATATTTAAAAATTAATTTTATCATTAATTGATTGGAAAAATAAATTTGATTTGAATAAATGTAGGTATATAAATTTTCATTATTTACCTGCCAGGAACGCGTCGTCCTCCGCAGCAACCTACAAAAATTGATAAAGAATTAATTGGCAAAAAAGATCAAGAGAGTTCATAAAAGCTGTATGATAGAAGAAAGTCATACGTGTAGCGCAAGGGTACATATTGTTCCATTATAAATTGGAAATTAGGAAATATATAAATTTGAAAACTGAATTTGTGTATGATGCGAAATTATAAAAATTACATTACATTATATTCAAAATACAAAAAACTGTAATTTATTATAACATTATTTTGTGAAGGATTCGCAGTTGTAATTAGTAGTAAAACAAGAAGATATTGCACACGTTGAAGCATATTTCTACTATAACTTATAACGCCAACGATTAGAAATATTATCAAACATATCTGAGTTGAACGTAAACGAACATGTAAAGTACATATAGTATATAAAGTAGATATTGCACACTTTGAAGCATATTGTCACTTGTAACGCCAGCGATTAGAAGTCTGAAACACATCCGAGTTAAAATATGCTTCTATGTATCCAATATGTTCTTGTTGTATATATTACTTGCTATACAGATGCCTATTGATAGTTAACGTAGGCAAAGTGCCTACCAAAGACTTTCAAAATGTTGTACTTTACATGTTCGTTTACGTTCAACTCAGATAAGATATGTTTGATATATATATTATATTATATTTCTACTCATTGGCGTTATAAGTTATTAGAATATGCTTCAACGTGTGCAATATCTTTTTGTTTTGCTACTAGTTACAACTGCGAATCACAAAATAATGTTATAATACGTTACAGTTTTTTGTATTTAATGTAATGTAATTTTTAACATTACATACGTATTCTTGCGCTAGATGTATTACTTACTTCTATCACACGCTGCTTGTAAGTGACGAAAAAATCTCGCGAATCACGTATAAAACTAACGAATAAAAACAAATATATCTCACGAATATTTCACGAATAAAACTAGCGAATACACATAAAACTGGGCTAGAGCATATGAATAACGATAGCTACGAATATATAAATAGTATTTTTTTATTACTTACATTTTTAAATTCAGTTTGTGACATTGTCGAGTCGATCGAGTGCTTTGCACGCAGCCACAATTGAGAATGGGCTTCCCCGCCACGTGCAACGATGAGGCGAGCTCCTCCGCTGCTCTTTTGTTTTTAAGGAGCCCGCTTTTGGCATATTCTGCCGCGGGCTCTTTGAATTGTTGATTTTTAAGCCGGGAAGCTAACAAGGGGACGCCACGAATGTGGAAATCGCTTTTGGAACAATCGTACATACGGGGGTTGTAGTATTCACGTAGTTAGAAAAAAAAATACCATTTCGGCTTTTTGTCGAATGGGTTAACAATTTTTCCCGTGGAAATATATTTTGTGGATATTACGTATTCAGGCCCGGATTTAAGGGGGGGGCTAGGGGGGGGCTGCAGCCGCGGGCCCCACTAATCAGGGGGCCCCGTTCTAAGCCTACAGTTCTAAGCAATTTAAACTCGTTATTGTTTAACTTTTTGTTACTCTCCCCCCCCCCCCCCCCCCCGCTTATTCAACCACGGGGGCCCCCGAGGGTTGGATAGCCCCGGGCCCCAAAAATCTTAATCCGGGCCTGTACGTATTAATATGTTATTAGTACGTTACATATATTATGTGATTTATTTCTCTACGCAAATTTTAATGTTAAAAATACGGCTATTTTAACGGCTATCCCACTTTACCTACACGACAATTGCAGGCGCCGAAAGGTTCGAAATGAAATATTTTCGCAGTACAAGAATATGAAAACACCGGTGAAAGAGATGATTAGAATAATACGTTGTTATAAATGCATTTTTAATTAAACTTTAATTTGCGTATTTACGTTACGTGTAAATTACACGTAAATTACATAGATGACATAACCAAAGTTATATAATAAATAAATCTTGAAAAATGTATGGGGTACTTCCTACTAGGCTCTATATTGCCGGGGCAGGTCCACAAAGGAAGCACTCGAGGTAGGTAACAACATAAATCTCTTTATATAATAAAGGGAAGTTTGGAATCTTAAACGCTACCAATTCCTTAAGCATAAATCTCGCGCGACACCAGCGTGGTATCGCGGTTCTCCCCGCTGATTGGTTCGCGGGTCTTCGGTCCCCCAGCGCGGTGAATACTCCAACCAATCCGCTAATTCTGTCACTAGCGCACGTGTATAATACGTGCGTATTATACGTTGCGTATTTTACGTGATTTTACGTGCCCATCACTGCACGCATGTCACGGCGACCGAAAATTTTTCCTGATTTCCTTGCATGTAAGTGTGCCTCATTATTATTAATTTAGGTGTACACATAATGAAACGAATAGGTTATTTGTTACATTACATGTATTAAATAATAATCAAACATATTTTTTGCTAACCTATTTCTTCATTGAAATGTGTATCTTTTTAGTTTCAAGTCCCTTGGAAGGAAACCAAATCTTCTCATCAGAAGGAGAAGCAACAGAGCAAAATATTATATTTGTAAGTGACGTTTACATTTATTTATAAATAAAATAATATGTATGATATTAGTTTAGTGTTTATTACAAATTTTTCGTTTTTTACAGGTTGGAGTTTTTAAAACAAAAATAAAGTACACTCGGTTGGCTGCTTTGCGCTACCCTGGGATGCTTTGCGCCCTTGCGAGTAGTTTTATATTACAGGCTGCATTGCGCTTCATCAATCAAATAAATACATTTGATTATCGGGTCAGGCATAATAATAATAGCCACGCTGAGCCTTGCCCATACTGTTATAGTATTATATTATATTATCGTATACAATAGGATATAGTGTATACAAAAAAATCGATTTATAATAATTAAGCTTTACTGACTGTATTGCGCTGTATCTTATATATTATATAGTGTATACAACAAAACTAGATTTATAATAAGCTTTACTCACTGTATCGCGCTGTATTCCGTTATTTGCGATTCTAATTGTACTGTATCTGTATCGTATGTTAAAAAAAAAGAAAAAGGAATAAAGACGAAATAAAGACGATTTATCATTACTATCGATTTATCATTACTATCGATATTATTATATTATATTCTATCTAGAGACGTGGCAGCGTCCCGACGCCAAATACAGGACAGACACCCTGTATATGTCGACTGTCGCTACCGCTATCATTTACTCGAGAAACGGCTAATCCAAACTAACCTGAAACTTATTTCATCATTAATATCTCATCACGCCTGCAATATTTTCTAAATTTAAAGGCATTTTTCTTATGTAAACCGCATATAAGCTTTCGAATAAGACCAATTTCAATAATTATCGTATACAATAGAATATATATTAGTGTATACTAGAATAGATATAAGCTTTGCTGGCTGCAACGCGCTTTATCGTATACAATAGAATATATTAGTGTATACTAGAAAACTAGAAATATAAAAAAAAGTATAATTCGTCATGGCTGTAATTAAAAGTATTATTAATATCTCACCACTCAGTTTTCATAATATGCAAATAATCAATAAAGGCGAATGGTTAACAGATGACCATATCGAATATTTTCACAAATTATTAGAAGCTAACTCCAATTACAAACCACGCGATACGTGGAGAGTTCAATTACCTAATACAATTCAACCAGTTCCTGAAAATCAGGATCACATACAGATTTTGCACCAAAGCGATAAGATTGGAACCAATGCAGGGGGACATTGGGTTTGTAGCTTCTATAAACATGTTGAAAGAAGAGTTTATATTTATGATTCTCTTAATTCCTCGAAGTTGCATAGTCATCATAAAATTTTTCTGGATAAGTTATACCCATTTTTTAATAAACATGACGGTGCAATTGACGAAGAATTTATTGAATTTCCACGTGTACAAACTCAACCTAACGGTCGGGATTGCGGAGTTTTTGCGATTGCATTTGCTGTCTCGTTATTATTCAAAATATTACCTGATAAAGTAACGTACACTCATGCATTGATGCGTCAACATTTGATCAAAATGTTTCAATCAAATCGTATAGAACATTTTCCAAGCACTCAGGATCAACAATTAACACGTTGTGTGCACGAATATGAATCTGCAATTGGTAGTACAATTAATAAAAATCCCTCTTGTGGAAATGATCCAGCATTTAAAATCGGTCAAAGATATATTACAAACGAAACAGATAATAAAATATCCCCAGTTCAAAATGTAGTACATAGTGACAAAGAAGTCACCATATGTACAAAAAATATAATTCAAACGGACCCACATCTTCCGTTGGTTTCGAAGTCAAAAATCAGCAATGTATACCTTCCAGGTAGTAGGACAGAATACATGTCTAATTATTATAAAAGGCAGAAAAAGGAAATTAATTTAAAAAGAAAAGCTGTTTATAAAGCAAAGAAAGGGGAGTGTAACATGAAAAAAGGCAAAGACTGTAATAAAAGGGGGAAAAGCATTTCTAATTATGAATATTATAATGCTCATGAAGAAGTGATATATGAAAAGCGGAAAAATTATTATAACGCCCACAAAGAAGGTATAATAAAAAATAAAAAAATACATTATGACGCAAATAAAGAAGTGAAATGCGGAAAGCGAAAAAATTATTATCAGCTAAATAAACAAGCAATAATCAAAAAAGCAAAAATGGAGTATGACGCAAATAAAGAAGTGAAATGCGGTAAGCAAAAAAATTATTATCAGCTAAATAAAGAAGTTATCTCCAAAAAGCGGAAAGTATATAATGAAATACGTAAGGAAGATAATTATAATAAAGTAGCGAAACGTCGTGCTGTTCTGAAAATAATAAAAAAGTATCGTAATATTGCTGTAACGAATAACAATATAGAAACCAAAAATAACAAAGAAACTTATATTAGAAAACTTTCAAAAATTATTAGCTTGCCGTCCGGAGAAGCAAGTAGATTGGAAGCTGAGCGTATAATAAAATGGTGTTTTCATATTAGGCAAAAGTACATTTTGGAAATGAGGAAACTGTTGAAAGATTGTAAAGAAAAAGTGGAAGTTTCTTTAACGCGCGCAGCAGAATGTTTAGAAGTTGATGACAGGATTAATGCTTTGTGTGGACAATCCAGACATACATCTTCTTCAGAATCATATTTTGCGGAAAGTTCGTACCATACTTTCACCGGTTCTGAATCAATCATACTGAATTCGGAAGGGAAAGCTATAAACGTTCTACCTGTATTGCAATCGAAGAAGACGACAAAGGCATGGCATTGTAGTTATCTTTGTAAAACAAAAAATGTTGAAATTCTGAATAATTTACAGGATTTCTTCAAACGATTGTTAGAATGCTCATTAAAAAAGGTACATAAGTTGAACAACCATATCAGTAGCTGTTCTAATAAAGTGCATGCTGAAAAAGTTGGCCATTCTCATGGTTGTTACATAAACCCTAAACTATGTAAGTCCAATTTTTTAGCTTTTGAGATACTGGCACCTCACTTTCCGGATTTACGAAATTTGAAGAGAATGATATACAGAATAGTGTACATTTATAAACACCTATTACATAATTTAGACAAAGCTTTAAACGACAGTGACCTTGAGACACTTGGTCGAATAACACTGCAAGCTCGGAAAGAAGCTGAAGCGTTACAAAAAAATAATACTGACGTAAGTTTGAACGAAGAAGAGATTATATCTCGATATTATTTAGCATTTAAAGCTTTCACAAAGCGGTCTATGGACACACCACGCATCCCGTGCGTTTCCTGCGAGAAACTCTGTTTTCAAAGAGAGGTTCGTAAGTTTGATATTTCTAAAAGAACATATAAGGGAAATGTAATGCAAACATTGATAAATCATATTGTATACAAAGTTGGTGACGTGAATTTTATTTGCCGATATTGTCACGATAAAATTCGCAAAGATTCCATACCACCAAAATGTATTTTAAATAAGCTTGATGTACGTTCAGTTCCAGAAATAGCAGTGTTGAACGATTACGAACGAATTCTCATTCAAAGAGCTAAACCGTTTCAAACGGTTGTGAGAATGGATACAGTAATGCGTAAAAATATGCCACATAAACATATGTTTCCAAAAGTAAAGGGGAGAACATTTCACCTTCCTTTACCGTTAGAAGAAAATTTAAAAAAAATCTGTCCTTCGACCGAACCTTTAAATCAAAATCATGAATTATACATATTGGTGCGGGGCGTTCCAACAAAATCTAAAATAGTTTGGGAAAAGTTAGTTGACTTGAAGAAAGTATGGAATGCCTTAGTATGGTTGAAAGCCAATAATCCTCTATACTCAGAAATTGTTTTACCACAATCGCACGATTTATTGCTGAGTGCCAAATTACCAGATACAGAATTTCAAGAAGAAGTTGTTGCCAATGATGATAATAACGAATCTATCGAGGACGTTGAAGGTGAAACACTTAATATCGATGAAAACCACAAACGTGCATTATTGACGCAAATGTCACAATCTGATTCATATTATGATCAGTTTACGATTTATCCAATGTATGACAAAAGGGTTAACGAATCTGCTACCGCGCTCTATCAAATGCTTAAAGTTCAGGACATTCCGTTGGGCCATCGTGCTGAACACTTAGATGTGAAATGTTTCCCAGATTTATATCCTTATGGGGTGAACGGACAGCATGAAGAAAGATTGGTTCGTTTGACTGATCATGAATTCATTAAGTCCAAACTGATGTCCAAGCATTCGCAATTTCGATTGAACATGCAATATATTTTTCATTTATTACACGATACCAATATGCGGCAATTGAACGCTGGAATTTTTCACAAAATGAACGTCGTAAATCCACGCGAAAAATACACAGCTGCTAGTTTTCTAGAGCAACTCTCTAAAGATCAGCTACAAACGAACTTGAACACTATATTTTCCAGATTACGTAATACAGCACAGTATTGGCGAAAACCGAGAAATGATTTGAACTGTATGATACACCATTATGGACCAGCTACATGGTTCCTCACGCTCAGTCCAAGTGAGTGGCTATGGACAGATTTAATAGAATATCTTCGCGATGTAAACGGCCCATCGGTGGCTAAAATGTCGCCGAACGAACTCATTGCTTCTGATCCCGTTTCAACTTCTCGATTTATAGATAATACATTCCACGCTATGCTGGATTTCATTTGTTCGCCCGACAATCCGATTGGCAAGGTCACTCATTACTTTTGGCGCAGAGAATATCAGAGCAGGGGTTTACAACATTTTCATCTTTTAATTTGGATTGAAGATGCTCCTATAATCGATAAATCTTCGAAGGAAGAAGTAGCAGCATTCATTATGAAATACGTCACTTGCAGATTGCCATCACCGCATGTGTCGCCAGAATTATATAGACGTGTAATTGCACATCAAATGCATAAATGCAATAGTTACTGTCTACGCAACGAAAAAACTAAAAATTCCTTCTGTAAAGTATGTCGATTTTCATTTCCACGTCCAGTTACAGATACTTTGATAATAAGGGATGTGGCTGTTTCTATAGGTGCTAGAAAACAATTGAAAGCGAAAGGTAGACTCTATGATCTTCCACGTTCAATAAAGGAAGTTCGTATCAATGATTTTAATGCTGCCGTTCTTACGGTTTGGAGAGGTAACATGGATATACAATATATTGGGGAAAGGACAGGGTTGGTGACATGTTACTGTACTAAGTACGTGTCCAAGCCGGAAAAAAGTTACGCTACGGACACTATGGCAGCAATAAATTCTACTAAGTCATTGGCTAGTCTGCTGTGCAACCTTGGAATGCGCATGCTAAATCATAGAGAATGTGGAGCGCCTGAATGCGCTGATACTCTTTTAGGATTATCATTGCATGGCACTGACTCCAGTACTACTATTAGATGGTTAGATGTAAATATACTGAGAAGTAGGAAATTGAAAACTCGCAAAGAGATTGAGGATCTGGTAGGTGAATCCACAGACATATTTTGTCCATCCCTCATAGATGATCACTATCCTAACAGACCTGAGGAATTAGAATCTATGCATCTGTACGATTTTGCTATGTGGTATGACGTTACTAAAGATAGACCGTCTGAAAAAACTGAATATTATGAAATCCGTGCTTCTTTGTTTTTGAAAAAAAGGAGCAGAGGCTATCTTATCAATCATTATAAGTACAATGTTCAAATCCAACCTGAGAATTATTATTTCTCATTATTATTATTATTCAAACCTTGGAGAAAAACCGACGAATTGAAAATTGGTTTTAACACATATGCGGAGGCTTTTTTGTCGCTAGAATCACAATTGACAGAAGCAGTTCAATATCACGAACGAATAACGGATATTCAAGAAGCGCGTGATCATATAAAGGAAGAAATTGAAAAGAACGTGTTGAATACTGTGGAACAAGAAGAAAATGATCAAGGCGATCACCCAATAGAGTGTGTCCCCGTTGAAACTGTTGGTGCCATGAAAGATTTTAAAGACGCGGGAGATAAATTTGACTGTGGTGATCTTCAAGAAATGATTTCGGAATTGAACCATGATCAAAAGCGGATATTTGATAAAGTTACTGAGTCCTTGACGTCTAACGATAACATTCTCAGACTTTATGTGAGTGGAGAAGGTGGCACTGGGAAAAGTTTTTTAATAAAAACTATCAGACACTGGATCAAGCAGACTATCGGAAAAGACACAGCAGTAACTGCTCCTACTGGAATCGCAGCTTTTAATATCGATGGTCTTACTATACACCGATTATTCCAATTACCCGTAGAACATGGGCATACAGCCCAGTATAGCCAACTTAGCGATGCAGCCCTTCAAATTGTACGAGATCAACTCAAAAATGTTGCTCTAGTAATCATCGATGAAATTTCGATGGTTTCTAACGTAACTTTTCTGTACATACATTTGCGACTTACAGAAATATTTGATGATACTACAGATTCCGATGATGCTTGGTTCGGAAAAAAGCCTATGCTGCTATTTGGTGACTTACTACAACTTCCTCCTGTTCACGAAGAACCTGCTTTTATACAATTATCCAATAACAGTATAGAGAAAAATGTTGGAGGATTAGGTTCTTATAATTTATGGTCTGCTTTGTTTAGCTATGACGAATTGACAATAAATATGCGACAGCAGGGTGATAATATTTACAAAGAGATCTTGTCGAGAATTCGGACCGGAGTAGTGACCGTTTCGGATACGAAGCTTTTAGAATCGAGGAAATTAAATTTCAAAGCGACAAATTGTAATGACCGATTAAAGGAATTAAGTGATTACATGCTTAATGTGGGATCTAATACGGTGTGTTTACTTCCCACATGTGTTCAGTGTGATGTTTTGAACGCTGCAATGCTGAGTCGATTTCCGTCCGAAGAAATCCATTTGATTGCTCATGATACAACGAATTGTGCACCGTACTTGAAAAAAAAGGTGTCAAAGGTATTGAACAATGACGATGATAGCTCCCGAACGGCGGGACTTGCAAGGGTCGTAATTGTTAAAGTAGGAGTGCAAATCATGATTAGAAGAAATATTGATGTTACGCTAGGTCTTGTCAACGGTACCATTGCTAAACTTGTATCAGTTACACGAGGTGTTGATAATGACGTCGAAAAATTGAAAATTATATTACCCACGGGGCAAGAACATATAATAGAACGTGTGAGTGTTAAATTTGAAGTAATGGATAGAGCGTTCGTTATTAGAAAACAATTTCCGATTTGCCTCAGCTATGGTATAACTATTCACAAAAGTCAAGGACTAAGCTTGCAGAATGCTATCATAGAAGCAGGTAATTCAATATTTACTTGCGGACAAACTTACGTTGCTCTTTCTCGGGTGACCACATTACAAGGACTGCATCTTATCAATTATGATCCATCTTCCGTAAAGGCACAAGAATCGGCTATAATAGAGTACAATAGATTGCGAAAAAAATATAGACCTGATCTTATGACTATTTCAATTTCTAAAAACCGCGTTCTCAAGGTTCGTGATGCTGTTTGGGCAGTACCTAATTATAATGTATCCGAATGTCAGAATACTAATGATCACATCGTGGATACTATTCAATACTACGTCAGAGGTCTCCCGAATTCTGATGGTGTGTCTTGTTATGCGAATGCCACGATCCAATGTATGTTATATTGTTCATCAATAAAAGAAAACTTATTTTCGACTGAAAAAGCTGATCATATTATAAAAGTCTTTATGGACCAATATAAATCGGATCAAAGTCCAAACATAATATCATTACGGCAATTCGCAGGAGAAAAATACGCTAACAATCAGCTACATGATGCAGCTGAGTTTATTACCTCTGTTTGTGATCGTGAGATTCTTATTAAGAATGCAGTACAACACGAAATTACAACGGTATTAAGATGTTTAGAGTGTAATTACACAAGTACTACTATCAGTACAAATTGTGTGGTACATCTTGCACTGCCCAAGATGTTAAAAAAAAAATCATTTGAATTTCAAGATATAATAAAACACAATTTCGTAGGATGGAAAAACCTGAAAGATTCTTGCCCTAATTGTGATAATTCAAATTCAAACACAATAAAGAAAATCGATATAACTGCTTCCAAACAAATTCTTATTGCAAAATTACATTTGTTCGATCACGATAGTAGTGGAACAACAACGAAAGTGGAAAATTTCTACATCAAAGCAATACCTACTACTAAAATACAAATGGGGGATCACTGTTATAAACTTAAGGCAGCGATTTTCCACCACGGTAAAAGTATTGCCGATGGTCATTACACGAGTATGGTAAGGGGTAAGGGCACAGCGTGGGTATCCGTTGATGATTTACGAGTAGAAAAACAAGCTTGGCCACGAAATGCTAAAAATGCATACATATTTTTCTTCGAAAAGTGTTAATCATGGTTGTTATTACAGTTCAATGTGAATGTTAAATACGTTCAGCGCCATAAAATACATATAAATCGGCAATGCAGTGCGCATGGTTTCTTTTCGTAGTTGTTAAACTTACGTAGAATTTATCCTTCACCAAAAAATAAATAAAGTACACTCGCTGAGCTGCTTTGCGCTATTACGAGTATTCCAAGTATATACCTTACCCCATAAAAAACTTTCAAAAAGTAAAAAAATTACGCCAAGTACATGAATTATCTTTGTAAAAATAAGTGAGATCCCCATAAAAAAACTTTCTTATTCAGAGACCTCGAAAACCTTAGTATACCCATTTTTAAACAAATCAAAGGTCATCTTGAGTTTTTGGGCAGATTTTTTCGATTTTTGGCCACTGTGCGGCAGTGGCAATGAGGCAGGTATGGGGGATTGGAAAAAGAAAGTTTGGGAACGACGTGAGGAGACAGCTATCCCTATTCAACTCACTAGTGTGGACGGTGGGGAGTTATGGGGTGGAGGTATGGGGTTGGAGGGAAAGGAAAGCGATGGAGGCGACGCAGGAGAGGTTCATAAGGTGGGTGTTAGGGGTGGAGAGAGTAACGCCGGGGTACATGGTAAGGAAGGAGGTGGATAAAAGCAGGAAGAAGGGCGTGGAACTTCGAGATGAGGCTGGAGGAGGGAAGAGGGAGTGGGTTGGCGAGAAAGTGTTGGGAGGAAATAAAGAAAAGAGAAGGAAAAGAGGGAAGAGTGTCCGCGTGGGAAGAGGAAAGGAGAGGATTTTTCAATGAGGTAGGACTAGAAGTAGAGGAGGTGAGGAGGTTAAGGGAAAGGGGGAGGGAGGGGTATGGAGACATAGAGAGAAGAGGTAGAGAAAAAGACGAAGGACAAACATGGGAAAAGATAATGGAGTCCAGATACAACAGGTGGTATAAGTGGACGAGGAGGGAGGGGTTTCCGGAGTACCTGAGAAAGGGGTGGGGGGAAAGCAGGTGGAGAAGGATTGCAAGGTTCAGGTTGGGAAGCGAGATAAGGGAAGGAAGGTACTGGGAGGGGTGGCTAAGAGCGCTGGAGGAGGAGAGGAACAGGATTCAGGCGGGAGAATGGGGAGAAGGAGGAGGGTAGAGAGGGCAGAGGGCAAAGGAAAGTGAGAAAGAGGAAGAGGGGTGGAGAGAGCGAGTGAGGGAATGAGGGAGTGAGGAGTGAGTGAGTGAATGAGTGAAGGAGCGAGGAAGTGAGAAAGCGAGAGAGAGAGAGTGAGGGAGAGAGAGAGTGAGGGGGAGAGAGAGAGAGAGAGAGAGAGAGAGAGAGAGAGAGAGAGAGAGAGAGAGAGAGAGAGCAGCGTTGCCAATGCTAGTACTTTCGTACTAGATCTAGTACTTTTTATAAATTTATAGTGTTCTAGTACGTTCAACAACAGATCTAGTACTTTCTTCCTTCCGAACAGAATTTCTCGTCAATTTCCTTCGCGTGGTAGAAGGGGAACACCCACAACAGTAACGGTATATTTGGTTGATGACAGCAATGCCAGAAAATAATCTACCGTAGTGGACGGGGAATATGCCACGCCAAGATAGGTGTTGGCTCCAAACCAATCGACGCCAAGGTTGGTAGACTGTTTCCTGGCATCGCTGATTGGTGATTCCCCGACTCCCTGATTCATTGCTCGCAGGACTCAGTCGCAGTTTGATTTGAAGGTGTCACAAATATTATCAAGAATATTATTTATATTTTCCCTTTGAAGATGGACAAGTCCGCTATTAATAAAGGCAATTCGCGTAAAAGGGAAGGTGATACTAGGTATGATTCTAATTCAGATTCAGATACACAAAGTTCTTCTAAAATAATGAAAAAATCATATAAGCAAAAATTCAAAGAAGAATGGTTGGGAGATCCCATTCTTAAATCTTGGATCAGTTCTGGTAAAAGTAAAGCACACTGCTTATTGTAAATTTTGTGATCTAAGCATTAATGGTAGCAAAAGTCTAATGATTCGTCATGCGACCACCTCAAAACACAAGCAGAATGTAGAATTTAAAAGAAAGACGCCAGCTATTATGTCATTGTTTAAAACCAGTTCCGAAAACCAGTCGGAGAAACAAAATAAAGTGGCAGTGTTGGAGATTTGGTAGTTCCGATCTCCGCCACACCCAACTCATGGCAGCACCTCCTGGACAGCACAGCGCTAAGCCCGATCCACAATCGATACGCCAATCAGGTGTCAGCGACAGAACGCTCAGCCAATCGCATTTCCCCACGTCGCGCGATCCTCCAGAATTTTGGAGAAGACGACTAACGGAAATCGATCGGCCATATTGATATTCATTCTTGTTCACGCAGAGTACAAGTACAGACGCGTCGGTTTTTCTGAACGTTTACTTCATTGTAACTGGTGAATTCTCGCATAATCGCTCACAACCATTGCTCTTTTCGTGATTTCTCACCGCCCACACGTTAATTTCTCAATCTCAAGCTCATCGCGGCGATTGTGGATCGTGGCTAGTCACGCGCCCACGTGCTCGGCTCACCGCGATTTGTCTCAGTGAGACAATAGGTTTAGATTCGTAAGATAAAGTGCTCACGCTCACGCTCACGTGCATGTTCTTAATTTTTGACTTCACTCCGCGAGTGTAAAATAAACAGTGACGCTCTTCTCACCATATACTAGCTATTTCTTGCACCTAACCTAACCGGCATCACACCTCGATCACTTTTTCTCAAACAGGCAGAATTAAGATTATGTGCATACATTGCTGAACATAATCTGCCTTTGAGGCTTATGGATACTCTTCCAAATCTGATAAAAACAATTACCCCTGATAGCGAAATTTCTAAAAAAATACAGTGTGGACGCACTAAATGTACCTATATTATACAAAATGCTTTGGCCGTAGAGTCACTCAATGAAATCGCAAAAAAACTTCAAACTACTTATTTTTCTTTACTCATTGATGAGTCAACTGACATTACAGCAAATAAAGCTCTAGCGGTTGTCGTTCGTTATTATGATGATTCTACAAAATCCATAGAGGATTCGTTTTTAAATATCTTAGATGTTAGTGATGCAAGAAGTTCAGCTTTGTTTGAAGCTGTTATAGATTTATTAAACCAGCTGGAGGTGCCTCTTCCAAAGTTATTGGGCTTTGCTGCTGACAATGCTTCAGTTATGATGGGACAACATACTGGCATTCAGGCTCGCCTTAAGGCATTAAATAAACATTTATATGTCGCTAGATGCATATGTCACAGCTTTAATTTATGTGTAGCTGAAGCATGTAAAAAACTACCAAATTCATTAGAAGAACTATGTGCAGATATTTACAATTTCATACAAAAGAAACCGAAAAGATTAGCCGAATTTAAAGAAATTCAGGAACTATTAAACTTAAAACCACATAATTTGCTGAGGTTGGGTAAAACTCGTTGGCTGTCGATGCATGATGTTGTGCAAAGAATAGTAGAACAATGGAGTGCTTTGCTTTCATACTTTCAGTTGAACGCAGTAGAAGATAAACTTGAGCAAGCCAAAGTAATTGCAACTGCATTATAAAATCCCCTAATTAAGGCATATTTTCTCTTCTTAGCATTCATCCTACCAACAGTAGTAAGTCTAAATCTAGATTATCAAGGCACTGAATACCACCTTCATCGACTACTTTCATCGGTAGGAGATAAAATGAAAATGATCATGAAATATTTCATGAAATCTCAATATGTTACAACTACACCAATTGAAAAAATAAATCCATCCAACAATGGTCAGTTTATGGATATAGAAAATGTTTATCTAGGAGCGAGAGTTGACGCTCTTTTACTGAGTTTAGATAAGAATGTAGTTCCAGAAGGAGACATAAGACACTTTAAGGTGAAATGTTTGTCCTTTTATGTTGAGTTCTGCAACCAAGTTTTCAAACGAATAAATTTCGGAGATCCTGTTTTAAAAAGTTTAACGATGCTAAATCCTGAAATGTGCAAATCAGACTGCTTTTCCAGTATAATGCCACTTGCTGTAAATTTTCCTAATGTGATTGAAGAAAATAGTTATGAAGAGCTCGATAAAGAATGGCACCTATTAAAGACTCTAGAAACATTGAAAGAAGATGAAAAATTCATGGTTTTTTGGAATAAAGTTTTTGAAATGAAAAATGCTGTAGGAGAACAAATGTTTCCTAATTTAACAACATTAGTTAAAGCTGTACTGTGTCTCCCTCATTCATCAGCAGCAACTGAAAGAATATTTTCAGCAGTAACAATAAATAAGAACAAACTGAGGAATCAATTACAATCTTCCTCCATGAATGGACTCCTCTTGACGAAAGAAAAATTAAAACATTCATCAGCTATGGATTTTAATATTTCCGAAGAATTAATTAATTTAGCAAAATCTGCTCATTTAATAATAAAAAAGAAATAAATACATATATCCAGTGTTTTTCTTGTGAGTGAGAATCCCTGTATTCCTGTAGGTAAATAGCATATTAAATAATTTTTAGTTTTGATAATTTTCACTTCAATTTATCGTACATGTATTAATTTAGCAGTTTTACATTGAGTTCATCAATGATAATAAGGCAGTAATATCGCAAAATGCCCGAAACAGAGTGAAACGAAAACAAATAAAAATTTAGTACTTTTTTTTCAGATCTAGTACGTTTTTCCTGTCCAAGTTAGTACAAAATATTTTTGCTGGTTGGTCACACTGAGAGAGAGAGATTGTGGAAATGTAAGGAAGGAAGGATGAATGTGGAGAGTGGAGTGTAAGATAGAACCCATAAAAAAACTTTCAAAAAGTAAAAAAATTACGCCAAGTACATGAATTATCTTTGTGAAAAGAAGTGAGATCCCCATAAAAAACTTTCAAAAAGTAAAAAATCACAAAAAATAAAAGATAATAATATAAATCACAAAAAAATAGAAGAAAATATACAATATAAAAAAAGATGTGAAATCAAAATGAGCTGCAAGTACATAAAGGTGCTTTCCAACTGCCCTTAAGATGACACAACTACATAGACACAGCTAAAATGCTGTGTGCATACATTCCATTACTCATATCGCGGACATTTTAATTAACCAATCAAAAAGAATCCCAATTAAAAACATTGTCGTAAATTAATTAATAGCTTTACAAAATTAATATACAAAATTGCGCCAATTATAACAATGGCTATTTATAAAAAGAAAAATGTATTAAATAATATTAAGCAGATATATTTTTATAGAAATAAATATTTCAATACCAATAAATATTTTATTCAAAATACTTGGCGCTGCTCACCGCATTGGTGTTGCTAAACTGAATACATATGTATAAATTGCTTTAATCTTTTTCTTTCTTTCTTGTGCGGGCATTCGTGAATGTGTGTATGTGTGCGTGTGCATATGCTACGTGTGATATTAGAATTAAATATATGTAGAATAAATCTGACTGCGTTTCTAATATGTATATGTTTATGTATTTTAGATTGTAAGAGAGTTATTGTAAATTTTTAATTTACTATTAATAAGACAATTAACATTTTTTCGGTATCGCAGCGCCAAGTATTTTGAATAAAATATTTATTGGTATTGAAATATTTATTTCTATAAAAATATATCTGCTTAATATTATTTAATACATTTTTCTTTTTATAAATAGCCATTGTTATAATTGGCGCAATTTTGTATATTAATTTTGTAAAGCTATTAATTAATTTACGACAATGTTTTTAATTGGGATTCTTTTTGATTGGTTAATTAAAATGTCCGCGATATGAGTAATGGAATGTATGCACACAGCATTTTAGCTGTGTCTATGTAGTTGTGTCATCTTAAGGGCAGTTGGAAAGCACCTTTATGTACTTGCAGCTCATTTTGATTTCACATCTTTTTTTATATTGTATATTTTCTTCTATTTTTTTGTGATTTATATTATTATCTTTTATTTTTTGTGATTTTTTACTTTTTGAAAGTTTTTTATGGGGATCTCACTTCTTTTCACAAAGATAATTCATGTACTTGGCGTAATTTTTTTACTTTTTGAAAGTTTTTTTATGGGTTCTATCTTACACTCCACTCTCCACATTCATCCTTCCTTCCTTACATTTCCACAATCTCTCTCTCTCAGTGTGACCAACCAGCAAAAATATTTTGTACTAACTTGGACAGGAAAAACGTACTAGATCTGAAAAAAAAGTACTAAATTTTTATTTGTTTTCGTTTCACTCTGTTTCGGGCATTTTGCGATATTACTGCCTTATTATCATTGATGAACTCAATGTAAAACTGCTAAATTAATACATGTACGATAAATTGAAGTGAAAATTATCAAAACTAAAAATTATTTAATATGCTATTTACCTACAGGAATACAGGGATTCTCACTCACAAGAAAAACACTGGATATATGTATTTATTTCTTTTTTATTATTAAATGAGCAGATTTTGCTAAATTAATTAATTCTTCGGAAATATTAAAATCCATAGCTGATGAATGTTTTAATTTTTCTTTCGTCAAGAGGAGTCCATTCATGGAGGAAGATTGTAATTGATTCCTCAGTTTGTTCTTATTTATTGTTACTGCTGAAAATATTCTTTCAGTTGCTGCTGATGAATGAGGGAGACACAGTACAGCTTTAACTAATGTTGTTAAATTAGGAAACATTTGTTCTCCTACAGCATTTTTCATTTCAAAAACTTTATTCCAAAAAACCATGAATTTTTCATCTTCTTTCAATGTTTCTAGAGTCTTTAATAGGTGCCATTCTTTATCGAGCTCTTCATAACTATTTTCTTCAATCACATTAGGAAAATTTACAGCAAGTGGCATTATACTGGAAAAGCAGTCTGATTTGCACATTTCAGGATTTAGCATCGTTAAACTTTTTAAAACAGGATCTCCGAAATTTATTCGTTTGAAAACTTGGTTGCAGAACTCAACATAAAAGGACAAACATTTCACCTTAAAGTGTCTTATGTCTCCTTCTGGAACTACATTCTTATCTAAACTCAGTAAAAGAGCGTCAACTCTCGCTCCTAGATAAACATTTTCTATATCCATAAACTGACCATTGTTGGATGGATTTATTTTTTCAATTGGTGTAGTTGTAACATATTGAGATTTCATGAAATATTTCATGATCATTTTCATTTTATCTCCTACCGATGAAAGTAGTCGATGAAGGTGGTATTCAGTGCCTTGATAATCTAGATTTAGACTTACTACTGTTGGTAGGATGAATGCTAAGAAGAGAAAATATGCCTTAATTAGGGGATTTTATAATGCAGTTGCAATTACTTTGGCTTGCTCAAGTTTATCTTCTACTGCGTTCAACTGAAAGTATGAAAGCAAAGCACTCCATTGTTCTACTATTCTTTGCACAACATCATGCATCGACAGCCAACGAGTTTTACCCAACCTCAGCAAATTATGTGGTTTTAAGTTTAATAGTTCCTGAATTTCTTTAAATTCGGCTAATCTTTTCGGTTTCTTTTGTATGAAATTGTAAATATCTGCACATAGTTCTTCTAATGAATTTGGTAGTTTTTTACATGCTTCAGCTACACATAAATTAAAGCTGTGACATATGCATCTAGCGACATATAAATGTTTATTTAATGCCTTAAGGCGAGCCTGAATGCCAGTATGTTGTCCCATCATAACTGAAGCATTGTCAGCAGCAAAGCCCAATAACTTTGGAAGAGGCACCTCCAGCTGGTTTAATAAATCTATAACAGCTTCAAACAAAGCTGAACTTCTTGCATCACTAACATCTAAGATATTTAAAAACGAATCCTCTATGGATTTTGTAGAATCATCATAATAACGAACGACAACCGCTAGAGCTTTATTTGCTGTAATGTCAGTTGACTCATCAATGAGTAAAGAAAAATAAGTAGTTTGAAGTTTTTTTGCGATTTCATTGAGTGACTCTACGGCCAAAGCATTTTGTATAATATAGGTACATTTAGTGCGTCCACACTGTATTTTTTTAGAAATTTCGCTATCAGGGGTAATTGTTTTTATCAGATTTGGAAGAGTATCCATAAGCCTCAAAGGCAGATTATGTTCAGCAATGTATGCACATAATCTTAATTCTGCCTGTTTGAGAAAAAGTGATCGAGGTGTGATGCCGGTTAGGTTAGGTGCAAGAAATAGCTAGTATATGGTGAGAAGAGCGTCACTGTTTATTTTACACTCGCGGAGTGAAGTCAAAAATTAAGAACATGCACGTGAGCGTGAGCGTGAGCACTTTATCTTACGAATCTAAACCTATTGTCTCACTGAGACAAATCGCGGTGAGCCGAGCACGTGGGCGCGTGACTAGCCACGATCCACAATCGCCGCGATGAGCTTGAGATTGAGAAATTAACGTGTGGGCGGTGAGAAATCACGAAAAGAGCAATGGTTGTGAGCGATTATGCGAGAATTCACCAGTTACAATGAAGTAAACGTTCAGAAAAACCGACGCGTCTGTACTTGTACTCTGCGTGAACAAGAATGAATATCAATATGGCCGATCGATTTCCGTTAGTCGTCTTCTCCAAAATTCTGGAGGATCGCGCGACGTGGGGAAATGCGATTGGCTGAGCGTTCTGTCGCTGACACCTGATTGGCGTATCGATTGTGGATCGGGCTTAGCGCTGTGCTGTCCAGGAGGTGCTGCCATGAGTTGGGTGTGGCGGAGATCGGAACTACCAAATCTCCAACACTGCCACTTTATTTTGTTTCTCCGACTGGTTTTCGGAACTGGTTTTAAACAATGACATAATAGCTGGCGTCTTTCTTTTAAATTCTACATTCTGCTTGTGTTTTGAGGTGGTCGCATGACGAATCATTAGACTTTTGCTACCATTAATGCTTAGATCACAAAATTTACAATAAGCAGTGTGCTTTACTTTTACCAGAACTGATCCAAGATTTAAGAATGGGATCTCCCAACCATTCTTCTTTGAATTTTTGCTTATATGATTTTTTCATTATTTTAGAAGAACTTTGTGTATCTGAATCTGAATTAGAATCATACCTAGTATCACCTTCCCTTTTACGCGAATTGCCTTTATTAATAGCGGACTTGTCCATCTTCAAAGGGAAAATATAAATAATATTCTTGATAATATTTGTGACACCTTCAAATCAAACTGCGACTGAGTCCTGCGAGCAATGAATCAGGGAGTCGGGGAATCACCAATCAGCGATGCCAGGAAACAGTCTACCAACCTTGGCGTCGATTGGTTTGGAGCCAACACCTATCTTGGCGTGGCATATTCCCCGTCCACTACGGTAGATTATTTTCTGGCATTGCTGTCATCAACCAAATATACCGTTACTGTTGTGGGTGTTCCCCTTCTACCACGCGAAGGAAATTGACGAGAAATTCTGTTCGGAAGGAAGAAAGTACTAGATCTGTTGTTGAACGTACTAGAACACTATAAATTTATAAAAAGTACTAGATCTAGTACGAAAGTACTAGCATTGGCAACGCTGCTCTCTCTCTCTCTCTCTCTCTCTCTCTCTCTCTCTCTCTCTCTCTCTCTCTCTCTCTCTCTCCCCCTCACTCTCTCTCTCCCTCACTCTCTCTCTCTCGCTTTCTCACTTCCTCGCTCCTTCACTCATTCACTCACTCACTCCTCACTCCCTCATTCCCTCACTCGCTCTCTCCACCCCTCTTCCTCTTTCTCACTTTCCTTTGCCCTCTGCCCTCTCTACCCTCCTCCTTCTCCCCATTCTCCCGCCTGAATCCTGTTCCTCTCCTCCTCCAGCGCTCTTAGCCACCCCTCCCAGTACCTTCCTTCCCTTATCTCGCTTCCCAACCTGAACCTTGCAATCCTTCTCCACCTGCTTTCCCCCCCACCCCTTTCTCAGGTACTCCGGAAACCCCTCCCTCCTCGTCCACTTATACCACCTGTTGTATCTGGACTCCATTATCTTTTCCCATGTTTGTCCTTCGTCTTTTTCTCTACCTCTTCTCTCTATGTCTCCATACCCCTCCCTCCCCCTTTCCCTTAACCTCCTCACCTCCTCTACTTCTAGTCCTACCTCATTGAAAAATCCTCTCCTTTCCTCTTCCCACGCGGACACTCTTCCCTCTTTTCCTTCTCTTTTCTTTATTTCCTCCCAACACTTTCTCGCCAACCCACTCCCTCTTCCCTCCTCCAGCCTCATCTCGAAGTTCCACGCCCTTCTTCCTGCTTTTATCCACCTCCTTCCTTACCATGTACCCCGGCGTTACTCTCTCCACCCCTAACACCCACCTTATGAACCTCTCCTGCGTCGCCTCCATCGCTTTCCTTTCCCTCCAACCCCATACCTCCACCCCATAACTCCCCACCGTCCACACTAGTGAGTTGAATAGGGATAGCTGTCTCCTCACGTCGTTCCCAAACTTTCTTTTTCCAATCCCCCATACCTGCCTCATTGCCACTGCCGCACAGTGGCCAAAAATCGAAAAAATCTGCCCAAAAACTCAAGATGACCTTTGATTTGTTTAAAAATGGGTATACTAAGGTTTTCGAGGTCTCTGAGTAAGAATCTGAAGTCCAAATTGCTAAAAATAAAATGGCGGATCCAATATGGCGGACGCGCATATCAGAAAAACATTAGATTTAATCTGAACTTGGTATCCTGGGGTTTTCGAGGTCGCTGATTACGAATCTGAGGTCAAAATTTCAAAAAAACAAAATGGCGGATCCAATATGGCGGACGCGCATATCAGAAAAACATCAGATTTGGTTTAAGCTTGGTATCAGCAGTCGACAGCATTCGCAAGTGGTCAAAATGGGCTATTTAATTTCTATCGCGCGTTCATCCCAATCCCACTTTTCTATATTCGATTTTCATAAAATAAACGTATATTTAGTCGAATTACTCCATTCGGTTCCAGAGGTGAAGCGGAAATAGTTCTGTCCAGATGAATAGCCCATTCTGACCACTCCTCGTCTCCGCATATAGCTCCTCTATCCTTCTTCTTAAGTACTCACTTACCCCCCTCTCCTCCATTGCTCTCCATAGCACCTCCCTATCTACGGAGTCGAACGCTGCCATTAGGTCGATGAACAACGCTACCATTTTTCCCCCTGGGTTCTCCGTCCTTCTATTTATGAGGTAGTTTAGCACGTATACGTTGTCCATCGTTCCCATACCTCTCCTAAACCCCGTCTGGTTCTCCGGCACCATTCTACCCTCCTCCATCTCTACCTTGTATAATGTTGGCATCACCGTCATCCCCCTGTACTCCTCTACCCCCACTCCGTCTCCCTTTTTCACGATCGGGACCACCACCCCCTCTTTCCATTCTTCCGGCCACCCTTCGCTCTCCATACCTTATTTATCATTCCCCATGCCCACCCCTGCACTTCCATCCCTCCATACCTCCACACTTCGTTTGGTATTTCGTCCCCCCCCATTGCTTTATTGTTCCTCAACTTTCCCAATACCTTTGTTACCTCTTCCCACGCTATCTCATCCCTCTCTTCCCCTCTTCTCCTCCCTACTTGTATCCTCACTACTCGCCTTTCTACTCCTCCCAGTACCCTCATGAAATGCTCCTTCCACTCCTTCATTTCTATCTTCTCGTTTATTCTCTTCCTCCTCTTCCTCCCCCTGTTCACTATCTCCCATACCTCTTTCTCATTTCTTACTTCCTCCGCCTCTTTTATGAACCTGTCAGCCTCTTCCTTTTTCTTTTCCTCACATTTTTGCTTATACAGTCTTTTCAACTCCCTGTACTCGTCTACTTTCGCTCCCCCCTTTCTCCATCTTCTCAGCGCCTTTCTTGCCTCCCCTTTCGCTACCATGCCCTCCTTTCTCCTCCATCTTCCATTCCAGCTCCCTAAACCTTCTTTCCATCTCCTCCCCTCCGTCCTTCACACCTCCTATCCGCCTCTGCTCCACCCTTGTCTCTAGCTTTTCCATCCTCTCCTCCAGCCGCCGCCATCCCGACCCTCCTAATCTCTCTACCTCTTCTACCCTCATCCCAAGTTCTCGTACTTCCTTTTTTAATTCCTCCTTTTCCCTTTTCCATTTTTCCCCCATCTTCCATATTTCTTCCTTTAGCCCTTCTATCTCCCCCTTGAGCCACTCCTCCTGCCCTTTCGCCCTTTCCCTTGCCTCCTCTCTACCTTCTGCTATCTCTTCCCTAATGTGTTTTAACATCTCCATTATGCCCCCTTCCTGTCCTCCTTTCCCTGTTGGCGATCTCGCTACCTTCTTACTTGTCCTGAACGCCTTTTCCTTCTCTTCCTCTAACACTATCTCGTCTTCTTGCCTGTCCCTTCTTCTTCTTAATAAATCCTCTATTCCCCCCGTACTATTCCTTCTCTCCATTTTAAATCTTTCCGCGCTCGTGGGCCTACCTTTTTTTTGCTTCCTCTCCCTTCTCTTCTACTTCCTTTCTTTCGTTTCCCATTCCTTTCTGTCCTTCCCCACTTTCCTCCGACCACTCTTTTTCCTGCTACGTCTTTTGGCTAACCCTTCCTTCTTCTACCTTATCGACACTTTCCTCTTTGTTTTCGACTCTCTTCCTTATCTCCTTCTTTCCTATCTTCTCCACCAGGCGTCGCCTACTATCTTTCCTCTTCGCGTCTATTCTGCTCTTACTCTCCGGTTCTTCTCCCTAACCTCCAAATTGCTCTTCTCACCCTTGTCCCGCGTCTCCCTCTCTCTCCTATTCTTCCCCCTGACGCCCTTCCACCTTCCTGCAACTCCACCTTTCACCTTCCCCACTCCTTTTCCTCTACACTCCACTCTCACACTCCGCACTCTTCCACTTCTCGCAACACAAGCACTCTTACACTCCTCCCTCAATTGCACCGGAAACGGAAGTCCCATTAAAACAGTATTTAAAGCTTAAATATGGTTGAAAAACAATAACTCTTTATATTCTGAAATTGTACTGCCCGTTATTCATGATAAATTGTATTTAGGGAATTTGGATAATGTAGAATTTGAAATGCAAAAATCAGAAAATGATACAAGTGACGACTGTGAACCATTAAATAATTTAGAATTACATGTGGAAGAGATAAAAGATCATGTAGAATTTGCATTAGACCAGCGCTGCACAAGGAGCTGCTTTCGGCGCCTAGCGGCGAGCAACCCACCTGTCTCGTTGCTAAGGTTAGAATCGGTGACGAGAACTGCAGTAGTGTACGTGCATTTGGTATGACTTGAACCCAGCCATATTTACTGATCTTACGAGCCTACGTTCACGCACATACACTACTGCAGTTCTCCTCACCGATTCTAACCTTAGCAACGAGACAGGTGGGTTGCTCGCCGCTAGCCGCCGAAAGCAGCTCCTTGTGCAGCGCTGCATTAGACGATCAGCGCAAGGCAATGCTAACTCAAAAAGTACTACTATATATCCTCTACATGAAAAAAAGAAAATCAAACTGCGACTGCTTTATATCAAATGTTAAAAATTGAGGACATACCTTTAGATAATCGTGAAAAGAATATAGATTTGATGTGTTTTCCAGATTTATTTCCATTTGGTTTTAATGGACAATGTGATGAAAGTAGACCGATTAAACTTCTAGAACACGAATTTATTAAATGTCGCTTGACATCTAAGCATCCACAATTTAGATTAAATCAACAATATTTGTTTTATTTATTAAATAACGCGAATATTCGTCAGTTGCGTCGTGGAATTTATCATAAAATGAATATAACTGATACACGAATTCGTTACACAGTAGTGGAGTATCTAGAGGCTATGTCGAAAGAAGCGTTGGAGTCCAACTTAAATTCAATGTTTTCTTCACTTCGAAATACGGCACAACATTGGCGTAGACCGAGAAGTGATTTATTTTGTATGGTACAATATTACGGACCTGCGACATGGTTTCTAACGTTAAGTCCTAGTGAATGGTTATGGGACGATTTAGGCGAATATATTCATGACGCAAATGGGTGGCAAGACTCTACGTTAACCACTAGTTTACTTGTTGCTAAAGATCCTGTATCAACATCGAGATTTCTTGATAATAAATTTCGAGCAATGCTTGCTTTTATTTGTTCAGAAGATTATCCGATTGGTAAAGTAACACACTATTTCTGGCGACGAAAATATCAAAGTAGAGGTATACAACATTTTCATTTATTAATTTGGATTGAAGGTACACCAATTTTCGGCGAATCTTCTACTGAAGAAGTCTCTAAATTTATTTTACAATATATAAGCTGCAAAATGCCACATGAAAATATTTCACCATTATTGCACAGACGTGTTAATACGCACCAACGGCACAAACATAATGATTATTGTCTTCGTGTTAAGGAAATAGGATCTAAAGTTATGCGTAGGTGTCGTTTTGGGTTTCCTCGTCCTGTTACTGATACACTAAATATGAGAGACGTGGCAACTTCGATAGCAGGTAGAAAACAATTAAAACATAAAAGTAGGTTATACGACCTATCTCGAACAAAGAATGAAGTTGATATTAATGATTATAATCCTGTTATACTTACGGCGTGGGAAGGCAATATGGATATACAGTTTATTTGTGAAAAATCGACATTGCTCACTTGGTACGTTACTAAATATTTGAATAAAGCAGGAAAATGTGAACTGTCTGATTGTGATTTTGCAACTAGTGTAAATAATAAAAATAAGTCATTGGCAAGTGTTCTTTGGAATTTTGCTTTACGATCCATAAGCAATAGAGAATGTGGAGCTCTTGAGGCTGCTGATACATTGGTAGGTATGCCTTTATATGGAACTGATCGAAATACAACTATTAAATGGTTAGATGTTAATTCTATACGCCAGAGGAAATGAAAAAGTCGTAAAGAAATTGAAGCTCTTGATGGTTCATCTACAGATATATTTTGTCCATCTTTCATAGATAATTATTATCCAAATAGATCTGGAGAATTAGAATCTGTGTCTCTTTATGAATTCGCACAATGGTATGATATCACGACAATCAAACCGAAAAATAATAATATTGAATACTATAACTTAGATAATAGTCATTATCTTTAACGACGACAACGAGTATGTCCTATTAATCATTATAGACATAATGTTAATAATCGACCAAAAGATTATTTCTTTGCTTTATTGCTTATCTTTAAACCATGGCGGGAATTAAAGGAACTTAAAAATAGTTGTGATACTTATATGGAAGCATTTCATAATGTAAAACTACATCTTACGAAAGCATTACAATATCCCGAAAACGTAGAAGAATTGATAAAAGCGTTTGAAACTGCACAAGAGTTAGTTCGGCAATTAGATGAAGAATTACAAAAAAACTTGTCTCGTGATGACCCTGACAATCCGATAGGCGCTCAACATGTAGAAGCTGGTGAAGCAATGCAAGATTTTAAGGATCTTGGTAATAAAATGGATGAAGAAATTGATGTGTCTGAAATGATAGCAAAATTAAATGCCGACAAAAATAGAGTATTCCACAGAGTCATTGATACTGTAAGGTCAGGTAATTCGATATTACCATTAATTAAAACCATTAAGTGTTGGATAAAACAATATCTCAATAAAGATACCGCTGTAGCGGCACCTACTGGTATAGCAGCGTTTAATATAGATGGTTTGACAATTCATAGATTGCTTCAATTTCCCGTTGAACATGGTCTAACGCCAACTATAAACAAAAGTTTTACGAGCAAATCCCAAAGATGCTTTTCTTTTTTGTGATTGATGAAGTGTCAATGATATCAAATTTAACTCTTATGTATATTTTTAAGTATTGCGTTCTGTATTTTGAATCCTTGCCGGTGTTGTACGGTGCGCAACGCGCATGCGCGCATTCCTGGCAATCTAAGGCGACACCGGTCGGCTCAGTTCCTAGAGAGTTGCCGAGCTAATAGCAACGTCACATACGAGACGAGAGCCGCGTCACGACGTAAACAGACCATCTGTAACTAGCCCCGAGATTGTGCGCCGCCACTCTGGTCCACCACCGCGTCCTTCTTCGCATCACGGCGGGCGGTCGCCGGGCGAGCGCAATTCTTTGAATTTCGGACCGCGACTCGGTCCAAGGCGGGCGGAATGTTGCGGCCGCGTAAAGCGCGCCGCGTCTCGCGTTCAAATGTGTCAACCGCTGACGAGTCAGCTGAGGGCGTTGACACATTTATGTTTACTTTAACGTCTTTTCGACACGCTCGCCCGGCGACCGTTAGTGGCCAACGAATCCTTGTCGTGACACGCACGTACGCACTCATCTCCAGATTGTCGTTGCGCCCATTGCGCCGTTTTACGGAGTTTTGCTAAGCGACCCAAGTCGCCAAACGCCCACGCGTACTTGTATTGTAGTGTGTTGTCTACGTGTATTCAGTGTTGTGACGTCCAGTGGCCGATTTGTCCACTGGATAATAAAGAGTACCAGTCCCACACAGAGTAAAGTCGTTTGTTTTACCTTCCCCTCGAGTCGCCCCAGCGCCGGCAAGTTTAAATTTCGCACCTGGCGAAAACATATAGCAAATAGCAAACAGGACTTAAAATAAAAGTTATTGTTCATAGTCAAACAGATCAAATATACGAGTTTTCTTTTACCTATAACCTTAACAGGTTATGGGCCCAGTCACGACTCGAGTACGTGTATAAAGGTATAAGAAAACGCGAAACAAAAATAACCGGGCACCCGGTGGCCATAACGGTTTATTAAAGTCGTTACTATTCAAAAGTATGGTGGACGAGCACGTGGTTTCATCAATACCGAAGTTTGATGGCTCGAATTTCCTCGGATGGAAATTCCAGATCAAAGCTTCGTTGATCGCGGGTGGTGTGTACGATGTTGTAGACGGGACGCGGCCAAAACCGGCAGCAACGCAAGAACTACAGTTGAAGGCGTGGACAAAGGACGACGCGAAAGCAACTTGGTACATCTCGAGAGCGCTCGAATACAAGCACTTAGAACCTCTACTTACCTGTGAAAGCGCTAAGGAAATAGATTTCACGAGTACCGCATGGGCGCAACGGATTCGGTGATACAACACGTGGCGAAGATCCAGAATATGGCATCGCAGTTGAAGGATCTAGATGAAAAAGTAACGGACGTCATGCTAATGGCGAAGATATTGGCGAGTCTAACGCCGAAATTCAGCACGCTGCAGACAGCGTGGGACAGCGTCGACCCAGAGTGGCAAACCGTGGAGTACCTACAAGAAAGGCTCATCAAAGAGGAGAGTCGCTTGGACGCTGAAGGAAACGAAACATCGGCGTTAGCAGCGATGAGTAGCTCAAACGAACAAGGAGGAACGACAAAGAAACAACCTGGGAGAAACAAGGACGAGAAGTCAACACGACAGGGACAAAAGAAAGGGGACTTCAAATGCTTCCGTTGTCACAAGGCAGGACATTACGCGCGAAGCTGCCCGGCACGTAAACAGAAAAAAGGTGAAGGTGACGAAGGTGAGTCACGGAAGTGCGCATTTATTGCTGCAGAGGAGAACGACGCTATGGTGTCGAGTCGGTACAACAGATCCCCAAGGGATCTTATCAACAAGTGGCTGAAGCTAGATAAGGAAGACATCTGGTATACCGACAGTGGAGCCTCAAGACACATTACCTACAGGAGGGAGTGGTTCTCCAAGTTCCGACCGTGTGAGGGCACGATATCGCTGGGCGATAATAAAGAGTGTGAGATAGTCGGTGAAAGAACTGTAATAGTTGAGAAACTCGTAAACGGTGTGTGGCGCGAGGCAACACTAGAGAATGTTCTCTATGTACCGGGACTGCGTAGCAGCTTGTTTTCGGTCGGAGTCTGCACGTCGAAGGGTTTCGGTGTGGAATTTAACGACGACTGTGTTTACATGAAAGACAAAAACGTAGTTGCGGCAATGGGGGTTAAACAATCTGACGAGATTTGCCGAATGTTTTTCCGAGTAAAAAGGGCGCGAAATGTCGACGAAGTAAATGTGTCGGAAACGAACTTTAAGTTGTGGCACGAACGCTTGGGACACTTGAACAAGCGTGCGCTGAACGAGTTAATAAAACAAGGACTCGTCAAAGGCGCGAAAGTGTCGGATAACGATAATTTCTTTTGTGATGTCTGTCAGTTGGGAAAAGCCCACAGGTTGCCATTCAAGCAGACTGACAAGGAAGTGAACACGAAACCGGGTGAGTTCTTCCACAGTGATGTGTGCGGTCCAATGTCGGAATGCTCGCTCGGGGGTGCGCGATTCTTTGTAACTTTTATAGACGATGCGTCAGGGTTCCGCTACGTTTACTTTATGAGACACAAATCGGATGTGTTTGATCGGTTCAAAGACATTGAAAGAATAGTCGTGAATAATTTCGGTTGTTCGATAAAAGTACTGCGGTCCGATAACGGCCGGGAGTACTGTAACGACAGTATGAAAAAATATTTGTCTGATCGAGGGATTAAATTTGAACCGAGTGCGCTGTAAGAAAATCCGATGGACGCCTATTTGAATGGCGCGCCGGAAACGCGGCCTACTATCCGGAAAGGCGGCCTACCGTCCGGAAGCCAAAATACACCGGCCGGAACCGTCTACGCGGGAAATACTGGGAAAAACCCAGGCCCCACGAAAACGCGGCGGAAAAGGACGCCACGCCGAGGCCGCTTGGACGCGGTCACTTTTGTACGGTCCTTGGAAGACGTTGGTCGCCATCTTACGAAGCCCTCCGCGCACTTTTTGTACGGCATCGTTACTGTGTAAAAAATATATCTGTGTGATACCGAAAGTAAATCCCACCGCTGCCACCAACATTTCTTACAGCGCCGTACACGCCCGAACAAAATGGTAAAGCGGAACGCAAAAACAGAACCATAGTCGAGTGTGCTCGCACAATGCGCAAGGCGAAAAACTTGCCGAAAAAACTGTGGGCTGAAGCGGTTAATACAGCCGTGTATCTGTTGAATCGTGTGCTATCATCGGAGAAAAGGGGAAGGAAAATCCCTAGTGAAATTTGGACGGGAGTGAAACCTGAACTAGGACAAATGAGAGTATTCGGGTCAGAAGTGTTTGTACACGCGCCTAAACAGTTTACAAAAAAATTCGATGCGAGATCGAGAAGAAAACTGTTCGTGGGTTACGAGGGTGATTCAACAAATTATAGAGTGTACGATCCTAAAACGCAGAAAGTAAATGTATCGAGGAATGTCGTGTTCAACGAAGTACGTAAAAGTGAAAACACGTGCCTGACAAGAGACCCGGATGTACCAGTTGAAGACTTCGACAGCACTGATGAGGAAAGGGGGTCAAACAGTCGGTAATGCACCGGTTACATCCCCAGAAGACGACACACAGGAAGTGCAGACTGTCGGTAATGTACCAGCGGAATCATTAGCCGATAACGCAGAGACCGGGAGTCAACACAGTACCGTGAGTAGTGTGTTACCATTGGAACCTCGACAGTTAAGAGACTCCCAAGAATTACAACCAGGCGATGGATAGCGAGGATTCAGAAAAATGGATCGAGGCAATACGTGAAGAGTTGGCAGCACACAAGGTAAACAACACGTGGACAATTATTCCGAGACAAAATGGGAGGAAAACCATTGATTCAAAGTGGGTTTTCAAAATATTACGTGATACACAAGGAAATATATACCGTTATAAAGCTCGTTTGTGTACGAGAGGTTTTCAGCAGAGAAAAGGAATCGATTACAAAGAAACCTTTGCACCTGTACTGAGATACGACTCACTTCGTGTACTACTCGCACGAGTAGCAACAGAGGACCTTGAGATGATCCAGTTCGATGTGAAGACTGCTTTTCTTCATGGGAATTTGGATGAGGAAATCTACATGGAGCTTCCAGAAGGGACGTGCGTCGAGGGCAAAGAAGATGTCGCGAGTGAGAAAATATGTCTGTTGAATAAATCGCTTTATGGATTAAAACAAGCACCGCGGTGCTGGAACAAGAAGTTTAATAATTTCTTACGACAGTTTAGTCTAATGGAAACAGACGCGGACAATTGCATTTATGTAGGTAAATGGGGAGGGTCAACAGTATATTTGTGGATGATGGACTCATCGCGTGTGATTCGGTGAAGGTTCTTCGAGCAATAATAACAAGACTCAAAGTAGAGTTTGATGTAACAGTAGGCGATGGAAAATGTTTTGTAGGCTTACAAATTGAGCGTGATAGAGAACGAAAAACAGTATTCATTCATCAGAGCGCGTATGTGAAGCGTGTACTAGAAAGATTTGGTATGAGTGATTCAAAGGCTGTGAGTGTACCAGCTGATCCACACGTGCAATTGAAACCTGTGAAAGAGTGTAAAAGCATAAACAATGTACCTTATCGTGAAGCTGTGGGTGCGCTGATGTTTCTTGCAATAGTTTCGAGACCAGATATAGCTTAGGCAGTCAATAACGCGAGTAGATATCTAAATCTCCACCATTTGAGTCATTGGAATAGTCATTGGAGTCATTTGAGTCTAGGAATAGTTTATCAAAGCGGCGGATGCGAGTCAAAGCTTGTAGGATTCTCGGACGCGGATTTTGCTAGTGATTTAGAGACCCGGAGGTCGACCACTGCTTATGTATTCTGTTTAGCGGGCGGACCAGTTACGTGGTCGTCGAAACGTCAGAAGTCGGTAGCTTTAAGTACAACAGAGGCTGAGTATGTTGCGTTGTCGTTAGCCGGAAAAGAAGTAACGTGGTTAAGGGTTTTGTTAGATGGTTTTGGATGCGATTTAGAAAGTCCTTGTACGCGCCCGCGGTCACGTTACATTCTACGCGAATAATGTTCACGTTCATTAGGCTGGGCCGAAAAAAAATTTGGATTCTTTTCTCGTCATAGTGAAAAAAAGGTGTGAGGTGTGTCCAAAAGCTCGCTAATTTTTTTTCAGAATTTTAAAACTATATTTAGCCGCGCCCCGGCGGGGTGAAAGGTGCCGTTTTTTCAAATTAATAGTTTTTGTAGATCATAGGGCGCAATCGGTTTCTACTAAGCTAGTAAGTAACCAAAAGTTTTTTTTTTAATTATCTCAATGTTTAACTGCGCCTCGCTAGCAAAAAGGAATGTGTATTACATAGTACTTAGTAACCGACGCGACGTTGCCAATGTCTTAGTGCCTGGCCTCCGCCACTTATTTATTAAATAGCGAGGAGCAGTCAAACATTGACATAATTCAACAAAAAAACTTTTGGTTACTTACTAGCTTGGTAGAAACCGATTGCGCCCTATGATTTACAAAAACTATTAATTTGAAAAAACGACACCTTTCACCCCGCCGGGGCGCGGCTAAATATAGTTTTAAAATTCTGAAAAAAAATCAGCGAGCTTTTTGACACACCTCACAACCTTTTTTCACTATGACGAGAAAAAAATCCAAAATTTTTTTCGGCCCAGCCTAATGAACGTGAACATTATTCGCGTAGAATGTAGCGTGACCGCGGGCGCGTACAACAATGGGAAGCACGTACGTTCGATACATGAATTTTCTCGGAGAGTTCCACCAGGATATAAGATATCGGAAACGCCCGCGCAGATCATTTACCTTCCAATCACCGCACGGGTCATTACGGATCTGACGATACGCGTTGTGGATCAAGACGGACGATTGCTCGATTTTCGAGGTGAAGAGATTACCATCAGACTGCACGTACGACGACGACGACGATAATACATGTGGTGCGAACGAAAGAGATGCTTGTGTTGAATGACTACAGAAACACTTTTCTTCCAAACGAAATTGTTTGCAACAACAACAACAATAACAACTGCATCAGCTCTGATTACGCTAAAAAGAAGAGGCTCAGAGCTGCGAACATTGCATTTTTTAAATCATTGGGATTCATTGTACGCATTTAAGTTCAAAAACTGGCTGACATTCTAAGCATTAGAGGGAAGCCGACGTTTGATGATCGCATCGTCAAGCTCGAGACTCACACATACAACCCATACGTCAACACGATGTTTGGATACAGCGATGAGATAAGAATACCCATACTGCAGCAGGATTTATACACATTGCCGTGTGAAAGTTTTCTCTATGTGGAGGGGAAATTGAAGATAAATAATTGTATGGCGTTCTTATTTGATGAGATTCGATACGAGCTGAATGGCGTGGAGATTGATCGCAACAGAAACGTTGGAATAACTAGCACGCTTAAAAACTATGTATCGCTAACATCTGACGAAGACAAAAATTTGGAGAATGCCGGATGGGGCTTGAAACGACGCAATGGGCTAATAGTGAAAAATCATTTCAAACAATTATTAACCCTTCGTGGTCACACGGGGTACATTGTACCCCAGCGTCATTTTTCAGATACCATTTTCGTATTTTTATATCTTTTAACTTTTCAGTGATAATTTTACATTCGTAATACTCATACAATCATGCTCTAATACTCTGTTTCTAGAAATGTAAGTTTCGACAAGATGAAATTTACATTTAAAGAAATAGTTGTGGAAAGTAGCGATTTTTTTCTGTTAAAATTCACCAAATTTTCAAATTTGAATAGTAAGGTCTGAAAATTTACAGAAATGTTGGCAAAGACATGTACTTCAGAAAAAAATAGTTTAATGCTGGGCGTGGCAAAAACGGTATTTATTCTGAGATAAGAAATGTTCTATGTTCAGCAGAAATGAAATCGAATATTGGCATATAAGTATGGTTATTTATTTCCTAGAAATAAAAAAAAAACCTCTTTGGCAGGGTTTTACGGTGTATTGTATTAATATTATGTCCAAAACAAACAAAAAAATAATAAAACTTTGCGCATCCGACTCCGTAGATTATATGGCATCTGCACGACTGCACATACCACATAATATATATCACTGAATAAATCCTTTAAAAAAATCGCAGGGTTTAGAAACTTTTACTTACTTTTAATAAAACCTGCTGAATCCAAAGAACTAAAAAAAAACACTTCAAAATTTTTGCACCGAATCACACTTTGGTCACACCGGGGTTCGCTACACCCCACTATTTTTCAAACGGTTGTTAGAAGTATACAAACGCGATACCGAATTTTCTAAAACGTTGAATGCTGTATTAAGGTCTCCCAACTAACGGTCGGTGCCGCACTAAGTCGCATTTCGAATTCGTAAAGGCGCGATATTAGAACTTGAAACTTGGCTGGAGTACAATACACCCCTTGTGACCACGGAGGGTTAATGCGCGTCACGAATTGATTTTAATACGATTGCGCAACGGTAACAATGCTCTAATAGGATCTCCGGTGTTGGAACCAGAAATTGAATTACTTAAACTGCAATGGCGGATACCTCATGTGACGCTGAACGATGTTAGTAAGCTATCGTTGCTGCAGACTTTGGAAAGTGGACAAAACCTGAGCATTTGTTTTCACTCGTTGGATCTGTACAAGTATCCTGTCTTACAGAGCACAACCAAGTATTCGTGGACTGTGAAGGCACCTGCACAGCTAGAGAAGCCGTGATGCATTAAACTTCATGCCTCGTTCTCGAGATTACAACATAGTATCGCTACTTGTTGCCAGTCATCGCCACTTCAGAGCCCTAAAAAAAACAAAAGGGGCTCTATGTGCCTACTCCTATCTAGCTCCATATTTCATTACGCTTTTGGGGTCAGTCACGTCCATTTCGTTAGTTGTTGGAGTTTCGTTTTCTTTTGATATTAGGAAATCCCTGTGAAGAATGGGTCGCGATAAGAAGTCCCACAAGCATAAGCGTTCCTCGCGAGACAGGGAGAATAATAGATATATGGAGGAAATTCTTGCGAAGAAAATAGGAAAAGAGCTGAAAACACCGGTGATAACTAAGAAGACACCGCTAAGATCATCGAACGCTTTAAACTTCAAGAGTTCGACTGTGAGGGCCAGAGAGACGACACAGTCGAACTACAAGAAGGCGAATCACAAGGCGTTCGTCTCTTTCAAGAGAAGGTCCCAGAGCTCACAGCGTCCAACGTCACAGTCGCAGAATCACAGGTCGCGCAATCAACCGTCCCGTCGACGTTAGAGGTAAGAATAGGTGGTCGGCTTAAAGCTTTTTCCGAAAGGTGGGAAACTATTACGAGCGATAAGACTGTATTAGATACGATTAGAGGTTATGAGACTCCTTTGAAAGCCGACATTCATCAAGTGAAGCCACCTATTATGCCCCAAAGATTACGCGAGGAGCTGAGCAACCTACAAGAAGCTATTGGTAGATTAGAAAATATAGGCACAATTGAGAAGTGTTCTTCAGAGGAAGGACGATTTTTATCACCGTATTTTCTAGTACAAAAACCAGATAAGTCCTATAGATTCATTCTCAATTTAAAAATGTTAAATAAATTTGTTTTAACACAGCATTTCAAACTTGAAGATATAAGAACTGTAGTCAATTTGATCCAACCAGACGATTATATGTGTAGTTTCAATCTGCAGGATGCATACCTCCTAGTGCCCATACACGCGGATTCGAAAAGATATCTTAGGTTCTGTTTCGAGGATCAGTTATATCAATTAAATTCGTTACCATTCGGATTAAACGTCAGTCCCTAGATTTTTACAAAGATCTTTAAAGCGGTAATAGCCTATCTAAGGAAGCAGGGTTGGAAATCCATTACTTATCTAGATGACATCCTTCTAGTAGGCGCATCCTTGGAAGAGTGTCATACAAATCTGACGAGGGAGTTGCTAGAATTTGTAGGTTTCATTATTAACCTCAAAAAGAGTAATTTTACTCCAGATAAGAGATGTAAATTCCTTGGATTTATAGTCAATTCAGAAGATTGGTGCATACAGTTAACAACTGAGAAAAGAATAAAGGTTAGAGAGTTAATGCTATCCTTTATGGTTAAACATAGATGCAAAATTAGAGACCTAGCACACTTAGTGGGTGTTTTAGTTTCTTCTTGCCCGGCTATCGAGTGTTACGAGCCGAGGCTGAGGGCAATGAGAGTGGCGATTGCGAGGTTGAGGATTGGTTTTGTTTGTTTGAGTTTGTTAGTAGCGGACGAACTGGGGTCTGGTATTCCCGGGAGCCGCTATATGGAGGTTGAAAATCGTGGACGAACCGGGGTCTGGTGTCCCCGGGAGCCACTAGGAAGGTTGAAGTCGTGGACGAACCGGGGTCTGGTATCCCCGGGAGCCACTAGGAATGTTAGTTTAGCCTCGTAAATTTATAATGCGATACACCCTGAGCGGTAAAGGAGTATCTATGTGGGTTTATCCCTAAGAGGAAATTCAGATAATGATTTAATTCAAATAAAAGAACTCTGAATTAGAAATAACTAATTATATTCTATAAACTCAGTCTTTTACAATTGTTATAGTGTTTGTTTGTCGCGGTACCTAAGTCCACCTCTCGGTTTTGACGCACTGAGAAATGCGGGGGTCTCAAAGAGTTTAAGAATAACAACACCTATCAGCAACTCTAAATTCTGTCTGGTTTAAGTTGAAGTAATAAACCTCTTTAGTCTATGCGTACTAGATTTGAAATGAGCCCCCGAGTGTGGATTCGTGGCCCTTTTTATACGGTGAAATTCGGCTAGAAAGTAGTGGGGACATAAGTACCTTCATTGAATCTTTGGTTTTCGGGGAAAACTCGGTTGCATCACACCACTGCAGGAATCGGTGACCCCGTCGGGTCACGCGCATTCCGGACACCCGAAAGGGTTAAAAAGTCGAAGATAAGTCTGCGTACGTAACACGAGTATGGCTGGATGCATTATAAGATATTAGAGAGCAGGGGCGGCTTTAGCATACTTGGCACCCCCGGGCAAGATTATCATGGCGCCCCTCCAAGGACACGAAAATCAATCAGCAGAACGATATAAATGAATAAACGCATATAGCGACGCCTCTAAAAATCTGGCGCCCCGGGCGGCCGCCCTGCCTGGCCGCCCCCTAAAGCCGGCCCTGTTAGAGAGGCATAAATATCTTGCTCTTAGCGCAAACAATGGAAATTTTGAAAGATTTATGACGCTATCAAAGGAGGTTACCGAGGATCTGGAATGGTGGAGAGATCGCATTATGCGATACAACGGCCCAATTCGCTCCTTTCAATATAAACTCGAAATTTTCTCAGATGCCTCGACTTCGGGTTTGGGAGCGTTTTGCATGCAGAACAGAGCACGCGGTTTCGTGCTAAATTTTAGCAGCGTTTTTAGGTTTGAAGTGTTTGGCCTCAGAGCTAAACACGTGTCAGATTCTTTTGCGTATTGATAACACTACAACGATAGCCTATATAAATAGGATGGGAGAAATTCGTTTTCCAGAACTGAATAGTGTTACCAAAGAATTATGGGATTGGTGTGAGCAAAGAAAAATATGGGTATTCGCAGAGTATATTTCTTCAAGAGATAATGTAGAGGCCGACGAAGAATCACTAATAACAAATTTAGATACAGAATGGGTACTAAATGATGAGATTTTCGAAGCGATTGTTAGGAGTTTTGGCATACCAATGATCGATCTATTTGCAACTAGATGTACCAGAAAATGCAAGACTTATTATTCTTGGCAAAGAGATCCTGAGGCGTTGGCTATTAATGCCTTTACAATAAACTGGTCAGAGTATTTTTGGTACGCTTTTCCTCCTTTCTCGTTCATCCCGCGAATAATGAAAAAGGTTATAGAAGAGAAAGCACGCGGTATTATTGTTCTGCCTTTCTGGCCTTCACAGTCATGGTTTCCCATTTTTAGGCGACTGTTGGAAGGTAAACCAATGGTTTTTAACCCGTCAAAAAATTTACTATTATGGCCTTGTAGGACAAGGAAGCACCCACTGGCATCCAGCCTTTCACTGATTGCAGGAGTGTTATCCACGAGGCCTATGATAGAAAGGGAATCGCAGGGGCTACAGCAGAAGTGCTTATAGTTTCCTTAGCGGATTCTACGATAAAACAATACAATTCGGCACTTAAGACGTGGTGGAAATATTGTGAAGAGAAGGGCTGCGATCCTTTTGGTGCAAAAATAGCCGAAATTTTAGATTATTTAATTGTAAGTTTGAATAAGGGGGCCGCGTATGGTACCCTTAATACTGCTAGGTCAGCTATATCCTTAATTTCCAGGGATGATGTTAGAGATACGCGTCTGTTAAATAGATTCTTTAAGGGCGTCTTTCGCATGAGACCTTGTAAACCAAAATATGATAGAACTTGGAGCGTTAACGAGGTTTTGGTGCACATAGAGAGATGGTTTCTTCTGGAAGACTTAGGGTTACAAAAATTAACGGAAAAATTGGTGATGCTGTTAGCCTTAGGATCAGGATATAGAGTTCAATCCCTATCACTGATGAGGATTGACTGCATTTCGATATTAAGAGAGTCAGTAGAGATTAGAACAGAGGACTTAATTAAGACCTCTAGGCCTGGATCTCTGCAGCCTTTATTAAATTTACCCTTTTTCAAAGACAAACCAGGTCTCTGTGTCGCGAAAACGTTGATAAGATACTTAAAAGTTACTAAAAATATTAGAGGTAGCCAAGCGAAATTATTCTTATCATACAAAAGACCTCATAAGGAGGTTACTTCCCAGACGTTAAGTCGTTGGATAAAAGCGGTACTAAGAGAGTGTGGAATCGAGGAGTTTTTTACTGCGCATAGCACGCGACATGCGTCAGCGTCCGCAGCTGCTAAAAAGAACTAGCCTACGAAATTATTGGAGCCTCTGCAGGCTGGTAGCGCGATTCCAACGTTTTCGCTAAATTTTATAACCGACTTGTTGTGGAAAAAGAAGGAAACTTTGCAAGGACTGTAATAATCGAACAAATCTTGTTGGTGTAATTAGCATTATAATTGGATAAACGAAAGGACAATCAAAATTTGAGAAAGCTCTAAACATCTACGTTGTAATCTCGAGAACGAGGCTTGAAGTATAATTATGGATCAAACGAACTTACCTTAGTGAAGTTCGATCGTAATTATACGATTGCCTCGTTCGAGATGATTACAATCCTCCCCGAAATACAAATTTCGATAGAATTCTCTGAACTAGATGAAATATGGAGCTAGGTATGAGTAGGCACATAGAACCCCTTTTGTTTTTTTTAGGGCTCTGAAGTGGCGATGACTCGCAACAAGTAGCGATACTACGTTGTAATCATCTCGAACGAGGCAATCGTATAATTACGTTCGAACTTCACTAAGGTAAGTTCGTTTGATCTATAATTATCCTTGTTCTACAGACTGGTCGAAAAAATGTGATGAGCGAAGATGTTACTGAGTTCGACAACTGCAAATTGACCAATGTAAAACTTTTTCTTAACTCGGAATTTTACCCATATGATGACCTGAACTTGGACTTTGACAAGAATAAGCATGCCATCTTGTTTCACGTGTATACGCAATTCCGTAAATCGTATTATGGACATAGTTGCAACGAGGCATTATTCACTGTGGCTGAATTTTTACAATTTGGTCCCCTCGTGGTGATTGATTACTCGCGTCAAAATGAGTCGATTAAGAATGGTACCGTGGACGTGCGCATAGAAATCGAGTGTAAAGAGAATGTGCCTGCAAATACTACGGCCTACTGTCTGATTTTACACGATCGGGCGGTTGAATACAATCCGCTGACAAACGTGGTGCGCAAAATCAATTAAATTGCCACGCTACTTGCCCGCCCTCTCCTGTGCCAAATTCATACAAAATTTCATCGTGAAAATCGAGATGCTTTACGAGAAAGACTGCATTCTCTCGTCTGTCTTGGAAGCGTGTGGACCTCCAAATTGTACCGATAATGGTCGTACCAACATTTGTTGACCTGCAAGGGTTCATCGTCGATGGAAGATTTGTCGTGAAAGAAGTGACTATCCTACGAAAGGGGACAATTCTCTCGCAGTATATTTTTGGGAGTCCGATGCCGCAATTTCTTCTTGCAAAATCTGAGAAATCAAGCATTCGGTGGTTGACGGTAAAACATCATGGACTACGGTGGGACGATGGAGACGTTCCGTACAGTATGGCTAAACAGCTAATTACGAAAGCTGTAGCTGATGCGATCGACGAAGAAGATGACGCATCCCATATCGTATACGTTAAAGGGTTGCAGAAACGCGACAGGCTTGCGGATTTCCTCGACGAAAATACCAGAGCAGACGTAATCATCAAGACGCTGGCATTGACTACGAGGATATCAAATCTCTAAATAAGCTAAATGTAGTTAATACTCTGCGATGTGGTAAACATGCAAAGCACTGTGCCTTGCAAAATGTATTTTAAATATTCAACTGGTGGTCTAACCGCCAGAAAGAAATGCATAAATAAAATATAATTAATTTTTAATGTATATGAAAATGTTTTTCCTTCGCCCTCCTCAACCTAACCTCCTATATGCGATGTACGCTAGATTAAGATGATAGTTATAATTATTATGCAGAAGCGGTACGATACCCGATAAAAGCCGTTCGATACCCGATCAAAGCCTTTCAATACTCGTTCGATACCCGATCAAAGCAGTTCAATACCCGTATAATATGCAATCAAAGTGGTATGCTCTAGTCGCATGATGTGTCCAAAGAAGAAGGGGAAGAAGATGTGTGTGAATAAGGAGAGGATTGTCAGCGAAAATGCAGATGGAGAACAAAGGCTTCCTACTTTGCAAAGCTATGCACTGCTCGGTTTCAAGATAGGAGGGTTTTTTTTATATGCCAGCTTGGAGATGCAGCGAGACCAGTTGCACTAAAATCGTGGTCGACGTGCAGTCACTTTGACAGTTTTTAAACACTTTCTTCATTTTTTTTTTTGAGCCAAGTGAAATTGCTTTGAAGGAGACTGCTTTTGAAGGATATCATCAGTTGCTCGGCGCGTGGAAATGCAATCGATTAATACCATAAGTTTCCATTATCATATTTTAGTGAATCATTGTGTTAGTAACTTTGAGAATTATAAGAAAAATTGGTTTCAGATATGTCATTGCCCATGAATTTGAAACGTCCAGCTACGATCACCGCTGCAGCGACACTTATCGATTCATACAGCCCGAAAGTGTTTGTAGCGTGTCGAAATGTTGCAGTTCAAACCGAACCAATTCGATTTTATGAAGCGGAAGCTAGTCAGGATGGCGACATTTAATTAAAAGTATTTCATAATGCTGACAGAATATGCGATAACCCACTAGATGACTACTCCGAGAATGGCCCCTACGATGATAAGGAATTTTGGTTGCATCGATATGCGCAACAAACGTTTTTAGGCGATGAAGACGATGGTGATGATGATACTGCTGATCATGCACATAAGGCTATATGTCGGGAGAATCGTGCATATGCTCCAAAGAGTGTGGTTTGGCGAAACATCAAAGAGCAAAAGATTCGTTTTGACGCCGCTTTCTCAACTATTTTAGATTGAAAAACTAGTGCACAGCATGCGAAACGTCTGAAAAGGGAGTTGGAACCAAAGGTGGCCTAAATAAATATTAATCTAAAATAAGGTGCATATAATTCATGCGGTTCGAATATTTTTGTGACTGTTACAGTACATATTTGCAATAAATGTTTCATAATTTCTACAAATATTCAGTTTTCTCGGTTGTTTCAAAATGCTAGATAAGTCATTTTATCTAAAGAGGGCAGTATTGTAATGTCCAACCTCCTGCGAATTCCAAGCAATTTTAGATGTTCGGAACATCTAGAACAGCGCTGTTCAAGGTCGCTCCCACGGGAGATTGGGGTTCTCCCACTCTCGTCCGCGTTGTCAGGGATACCGCGCGACGCTAACCGCGAAGACGTTTGCCCGGCTAGCTCGTCGTGGCAGCCTTTGTAGCGTCGCGCGATCTCCTTGACAACGGAAGGCACACTGTGCGAGAGAAAGATTGGAAGGGGAAGCAGGCGCGTGAGGGGTCCCACCGCTGGTCACCGCTGATCTAGAATTACGAATAATGAATAATGGAAATAGAAAATTTGGAAATCACCTCTGACGTCGCGGACCACGGAGAGATCCACCAACGCCCACGCCAATCAACGGCCACGGACAGGTCAGAGCGTTGGGGGATCTCTCCGTGGTCCGCGACATCAGAGGTGACTTCCAAATTTTCTATTTCCATTTCAGTATTAGGACGAGTATTAGGACGGGATTCGGTGGTCAGCCGCCGCTCAGTGCGGATCTCTAGTGACATCTCGCGACAAATTCTATTAACCTCTTTTGTGCCCTGTTCTGACAAGACGACTGGTGGGGAGTCGTGCGAGGCGGTGTCCTCCGCCCCTCCGGTTCAGCGTCCTGTTACTGTGATTGAGTCCTCTGGATCATCATTTCCCTCCCAAGTATCAAGCTCGCAAGCCCGGCTATATTGGGCCTCTCAACCTTCGGTGCCCTCTCCACAGAGGGTCTTCAAAATCCGACGTCCTGCGGGTGGACGGATCGTCCGTTACAGGGACGGAATCCATCCTAAGGTACGAAAACACCTACCTGGTGATTTGAAGAGTCTGGCATCGTGTTGTGAAGAGCCCGGTGAGTTTGTTCCCCCCAGGGTTCGCCCTGTACAGCTATTCAAGACAGAGGGCGTTCGTGTCTCGGTTGGTGCCCTTAAAACCGAGTCATCCGCGATTTCTGCTTTGCCCGGTGGTGCCGGTGCCACTGGCCTTATGTCCCCCACAAGACCCGGTCGTGCTCCTGGCCAGGTCTTGGCCCTCCCTTTTTCTGGCTCGTCTCAGCTAGACCTGCCAAATGGTAAATCTATCCCTGGATTAAAAAACGTCCCGGCATCCATGCAGGGGTCCTCCTCAAGTCAGGGTTCCACCCTGACCTCGGAGGTTGAAAATGCCATGGACCTTGAATCTTCCCCGAACGTCATGGTTAAAAATAGGTTCGCTGTTCTCTCGTCCTTCTCTCGTGACACGCCTTCTAACCCTGAGACTGCCCCCGGGGGTAGTGGCACCGTTCCCTCCGTGCCCCCTACTGGCTCGTCTGTACCTAGTTCAGATACTGTGGGCCCTGAAGCTTCTGGCGGTCCCTCTTCCTCCTCCGGGGTAACCAGGGTTCGCCCTCCCCCGCTCTATGTCCAAAATTTTGACGGTGATTTGCTCAAGCTGTCAAAGTCTCTCGAAGAGAATTATGGCAAGGACTTCAATCTGAAGTTCTTTGGTAATAGGGTAAGGATACAGGTCTTTAAGGTCGATGACTTCAATGACCTTAAGAGTCGGCGTCTGGTAGGGTCCGACTCCAGACTTATTACATCTTTAAATACGCGCTCTTATTCTCTCATTTCCCTGATGCTTGGAAGACGGCGAGAGTCTCTCCTGTCCCGAAGCCTGGAAAGCCTAGGGATTGTGTGGGCAGTTATCGGCCTATTAGCCTTCTCCCGGTGATGGGGAAGGTGTTTGAGCGATGTGTTCATGGACGGCTCCTTGCCTTCCTTGATGAAAATCACATCATTATCCCACACCAGTTTGGTTTCAGGTCGGGTCATTCTACCATCCATCAGTTGGCGCGTGTCTCCCAGGGCATTGCCCATGAGCTTAACGTAAAGCGCTCGGTGGCGATGGTGTTGTTGGACCTCACGAGAGCGTTTGACTCTGTCTGGCATGACGCCCTGGTGTTTAAACTCCTGAGAATAGGTGTTCCTCTCCGCATGGTAAAGCTCATCAAGTGTTATCTTGATGGAAGACGTATCTTCGTCTCCATTGGTGGGGCGGAGTCCTCCAGGTTCCCTGTCTCCGCTGGAGTCCCGCAGGGTTCAATTTTGGGTCCACTCTTATTTAATATCTTTATAAATGATATTCCAATAGTGGAAAATTGTTCCCTGGCCTTGTATGCGGACGACACCACGCTTTTCGCCTCGTCATGGCGCACAGAAACTCTGGTGATTAAACTCCAGGTCTACCTCGATGTCGTGTTGGAGTTCTTCTCCAGCTGGAAACTTACGGTGAACCCGGCCAAAACCCAGGCCATCTACTTCAATCGCCGGAAGCCCATCCCCACCCAATCCATGCTCTACGTCAATGGCGTAGCTGTCCCGTGGTCGAAGGAAGTCAGATACCTTGGCTTGGTGTTTGACAAGGGGCTCACCTGGTCCCCTGCAGTGGCTGACAGGGTTGCGAAGGTCAGGGCGGCTGCCGGTGTGCTGCACAAATACATTGCCCCCACTTCTTACTTGAATTGGCGGTTGCGCATTGCCGTGTATAGGATCTGCCTTCGCCCCGTTCTGACTTATGGGTCTCAGATTTGGTCCTGTGCCTCCAGGTCCACGGTGTCCACGGCTAGGGTTTCCCAGAACCGAATCTTAAAAATAATCACGGGGAGGCCTAGGAGGTACTCCTCAGAGCGGCTGCACCACGAAACGGGGGTTGAGCCCTTTCTCCACCACATACAGGACCTAAATGACAGATATGATGTCAAGGGTCATTCTAACCCCCTGGTGCAAATCACTGGCACATACGACATAAACAAGATTCCCTATCGGGTCAAGGTAAATTTCCCCCTTCTCCGTGGAGGGGTCCTAGAGTGATCAGTGTCGCGCCTCTGGCCCTGGTTTTCGTAGGATGCCTTGTACGGCTTTTCACTGATGGGGTCGTCTGCCCTGTCGGTCTCCCCTTAATTCTTGCCGTTCTGGATTTAACTCCCATCTCCCATGTCAGTGGTGACCTTAGGTGTCCTACCTTTCCGAGCATGCTGGGTGCTTAAGGCTTGCTCTCTGCATATTTTGATTATTTTCCCTCTGGCTGCATTTGCGGTTGGGGCTTATGAGCGGGTTTTTGAAACTTTTCCCCTCAGCTACCTCATTTCTCTTATGATTTTAAATCTCCATGCAGGTTATCCCAGTCTGAGGTTCATGCTTTTTGGTGAGGGGGCTCTCGCTCCCAGGGACAACTAACCTACTCTTTGAAAAAAAAAAAAAAAAAAAAAAAAAAAAAATCCATTTCAGTATTAGGACGTAAAAGGAGTATACTTTAATTAAGCTTTAAGAAACGACTTTTGTTATGACTGAAAGATGCTAGTGTAACGTCCCACGGGGACTCGAATCCGGTATTACCGACCGTCGATAAAGTAGAACTGTACTACAGTACCGCGCAGCTAAACCATGTTACCACGCACAAGCATTGTACATACTTTTATACATTAAATTTAAAATAAGCGAATATTAAAGAAACAAATATTGTAGACACGTTACGAATAATTAAATATAAGTACTGATAAAAGCGCAAAACAAAATATTATGTAATAAGCGAGAAAACTGCGAAATAACAAATATCGAGTCCAAATTCCAGTATAAAAGGAGGCGTGCGCAGGACCGGGCGCGCTCATTCGAATACAGATACGTTCTTGCAACCAACGAATGCTAGTTCCTAGAGGCAGCTTACGTACTAACTAGTGAGATTCAGATCGCCCCGGAAACGGTAGCGGCGGATCTCCAATGTATAAAAGTTACTGGTGCACCTCTTTGGACTTTTCATTCTAAAACTATAGAACCTTGCTCTGTCAAAGGCTTCGAGATCGCCCCGGAAACGGTAGCGGCTGTGCTCTGCAATATACCTATACAAAAATATTAATACATAGCCAAGTAGCACATTTACATATTTTAAGCGCACTAGAATAAATTAGACTAAGAATTATAAAAAATTATAAAAAATACAAAAACATAAGAATATATAATCGTAATTATAAGAAATATTATAGTTATTAGGATAAGTGTTATTTAAAATAAAGTCATTGTTGTGTTTTAAGTTGGATTCTACTCCTTTACTCTATTCACGAACCCCCACCTATCCTATATACTCGAAGGGACGCCGCTCTCCTTTCGAGAACCTGTCGGTATTCAGTCGTCCCCGGACAGCCGAACGTTACACTAGCTTTGGAAGTCACCTCTGTTTAGACGGCTCGGAAATACGTAGGTACGCGTGTATTACCTCGCAAGTCCTGCCGCCTGCCTGCTCTCCCCCCACCACAGCTAATATTCGCCGAGGTACAGCGACGCGGCACGGGGGTCATTCGTTCTGTGGATGTCGTTGAGTTAAGACGCTTCGGTCGATAGCTGCATATTTAAATAGTACGCGTACATTATCTACCCTCATATAATTACTTCCAATCATTATTCGTCTTCTTCTTTCCTCTCTATCGTCACTTGCTGCTACTATGAATACAGTTTCGTCCCGAAATTGTTTAAATATCGCGAGAAAACCGTTAGATGTTCGTCGCGTATTCCTTTCGTTGCCTTACCGATATTTCTGCACATTTAGTGCACACATATCGTGTCTCGGTATTCAATTACATCCCTTTCCGGGCATATTTCAAGTTTATTTGTTGTTTAATTGCCTTACGAATTTAAAAATTAAAAGTTTTAAAATGGCGTCGGTAGAAGGTTTATGAAATAATAGAATGAACGAATTTTATTGCATTTCGGTCGAGTTTACGTAGAATTCAACGATATTTCAATGATTTTTAAGAATCTAGCTCTATGAAGCTGTTGTAATTGCATTTACCATCGGTTTTGGATGCAAGTTTTGTTCTTTATGTACAGAAACTGCGTAGGACTTCCGTTTCCGGTCGCGTGGGAGATTGACGTGCGAAAGGTGCGGAGTGTTTGAGAGAGACGAAGTGTGGTGAAAGTGTGAGTAAAGGGCAGTGAGTAGTGGAGAAGGGGAAAGGTTAGGCTTGAAGGGAAGAGGGTGAAGGGAAAGGGTGAGCGGTGTGGGGAGTAGAGGTGGGAAGGTGGGAAAGACAGATTGGGAGGTTAGGGCAGTGCGACAAGCGTGGCCTGAGGCGGGAAGAGAGGTCGTAGGCAGGTGGCGCGCTCTGCGGAGGATAGGAGGAGGTAGGACAGGTGACGGAAAGGAGGGAAATTTAAACGGTAGAGAAGTGAAAAGAGGGTAGATGGGTGGAGGAAAGGAAAAGGGGAAGGGGGAAGGAGGGAAGGAGGAAGGAAAAGTTAGGGAAGGTGAGGAAAGGGTGCAAAAAGTAGAAAGAGGAAGGAAGGATAGTGAAAGTAGTGTAGGGAGTGTGGGGAGTTTGGAAAGCGTGTGGGGTAAAAAGAGGAAGGATAGGGAGGAGGAAGTGGGAGGGGGGGATAAACAATTGAAGGAGTTCAAAAGGAGTGATAAAACGGTGAGATCACCGGTGGGAGGGAGTAAAGATGAAAGAGATGAGGGAAATGAGGGAGGAGATGAGGGCGGATAGAGAGTAGAGAAGAAGGGTGGAGCAAGAAATGAGGAGGGAGAGGGAGGAGAGAAGGGGGGAAGTGGAAATATGGAGAAAGGAAAGAAGAAGGTGGGAGGAGGAGATGAGAGAAGAAAAGGAAAGGAGAGCAGATATGGAGAAAAGCATGGAAGAAAAGGACAGGAGGATGGGGGAGGTGATTGGGAAGGTAGAGGGATGGGAGAAGGAAAAAAGGAGCGGAGGGGTAGAGGAAGGGATGGTGAAAGAGGTAGGGGAAGATTGGAAAATGAGAGTGAGAAGAATGGAGATAAAGCAGGATAAAAAGGGGAGAGAGGGAAGAAGAAACAATGTGGTGGTAAAGGGGATAGAAATAGAGAGGAAGGAGGCGAAGGAGGAAGTAAGGAAGTTATGGGAAAGAATGGGGTGGGGGAAGAGGGGATAAAAGAGGCTGTGAGGATAGGTAAAACAGGGAGAGATGGGAGTGGAATGGTGTTGGTCAAATTGGGAGGGAGGGAGGAAAAAAGGAAGGTGATGGAGGCGAAGAAAAAGCTGAGGGGTAGGAGGGAAAAAATAGAGGATGACCTCACGGAGGAGGAGACAACAACAAAAGATGGAAGATAGAGAGAGAGGCAGAAGTTGAGAGGGAAAGAGGGAAAAAAGTACAAGTGGGATATATGAAGATGTGGGTGGACGGGAAGATGAGGATGTGGGATGAGTTGGGGGAAAAATGGTGTGAGGAGCAGGGAAACGGGGGAAGTGGGCAGGGGGGGAGCGGGAAAGAAGCAATAGGGAGGAAGGAAGGATTAAAGGGGGGAGATATAAAGTAGCGTTTTGGAACGTGGCAGGGCTAAGGAAAAAAGGGTTGGAAGAGTGGGACGTGTTCGTGTTAAGCGAAACGTGGGTGGAGGAGAGAAGGAGGGGATGGGAGTGTATATAGGACAAGGAAGAGAGAATACGGAAAATTGTGTGAGGAGAAGAAGAAAAAGGAGATAGAGAGGTGGGAAAAGGAAGTAGAAGGCGCAAGAACGGAGGGGCAGGTTTGGAAGGTAGTGAACATGGGGAGGAAGAAGAAAAGGAGGATAAATGAAAGAATAGCAATAAGGGAATGGGACGAGTATTTTAGGGGGTTACTAGGAGGAGTGGAATGGAGGGTGAGAAAGGGAGGAGGGAGAGGGAGGGAAGTGGATAAAGAGGGGGAGTTGGGGCGGGAGGAAGTAGAAAGGGTGGTGAAGAACTTAAAGGATGGGAAGGCAGAGGGGGGAGATGGGATACAAAACGAGGTATGGAGGTATGGAGGAGAGGAGGTGATGGAGTGGTTGTGGGTACTGTGTAATAGGGTATGGAGGGGGGAGGGTTGGCCAGAGGGGTGGAAAGAAGGGATAGTGGTTCCGGTGCTGAAAAAAGGGGCGGGGGAAAAAGTGCAAGACTATAGGGGAATTACGCTAACGCAGACGGCGTATAAGGTGTACGCCTCTGTGTTGGCGGAGAGACTGAGGACCGATGTGGAGGGGAGGGGTTTGCTGCCACCGAGTCAAACGGGCTTCAGGAGGGGGGTTGGATGTATAGATAATATCTACGTGCTGAACTACCTGGTGAACAGGCAGGTGGTGCGAAAGGAAAGGAAGATGCTGATCCTGTTTGTGGATCTGAAGGCTGCGTTTGACTCGGTGGACAGGGGGGTGCTGATAAAGGCGATGAGGAAGAGGGGGGTGAGGGAAGGGCTGGTGGAGAGGTGTGGAGAAATGCTGCAGGAGACAATGTGTAGGGTACGGATAGGGGAGGAGGTAGGGGACATGTTCTGGACAGCGAGGGGGGTGAGGCAAGGGTGTCCTCTAAGCCCAAGCCTGTTCACGCTGCTTATAGCAGACATGGACGAGGAGCTAGAGAGGGGAGGATGGGGGGAGTAAAACTAGGGGGGAGGAAAATATACACGCTAGCATATGCTGACGACGTGGCTGTGCTAGCGGAGGATGAAGAGGGGACGAGGGGAATTATAGGAAATTTGGAGAAATATATGGATGGAAAGGGACTACAGGTAAATGTGGAGAAGACTAAGATGATGAGGTGTAGGAGGGGGGGGAGGTGGAAAAATATGAAATGGAGATGGAAGGGTAAAGGGCTGGAGGAGGTGAGGAGTTACAAGTACTTAGGCTATACGATAATGGAGGGTGGGGGCAGGAGGAGCATATTGCGGATAGAGTGAGGAAAGGAGCTGCGGTGATGGGGAAGGTGTGGGGGTTGGGGAAGCGATTATTCGGGAAAGACTGGGCAGAAGAATATGGTTGTTCGATAGGTTGGTGTGGGCGGTGGTGGGATATGGGGTGGAGGTATGGGGGTGGAGGGAGAGGGGGATAGTGAAAGCGCTGCAGGACAGGTTCCTGAGGTGGGTGTTGGGGGTAGAGAGGGAAACGCCAGGATATATGGTCAGGGAGGAGTTACAAAGGGGACTGCTGAGGGGTAGGGCAGGGATGAGGGCATGGGGGTATGAAAGAAAATTGGAAGAGGGAGAAGGAGGGGAACTAGCGAGGTTGTGTTGGGAGGAGATGAAGGGGAGGTTTAAGAGAGGAAAGGTGCTGGAGGGGTGGGAAAAGGAAAGGGAGCAGTTCTTTGAGGAAAGGGGGTGGACAGTAGAGGAAGTAGAAAGGGGAAGAGAAAGGGGGGAGGTAAGAGGGGAGGAGATAGTGGACAGGGAAAGGAAGAGGCAGGAGGAGGAGAGGTGGAGGAAGATAGAGGAGTCGAGGTATCACAAGTGGTATGGGAGGGTAAAGGGCCCGGTAACGGGGTCTCGGGGTATCTAAAGAAGGGCTGGGGGAGAGTAGATGGAAAAGGAAAGGGTGGCAAAGTTTAGGTTAGGAAATGGAATGAGAGGGGGGAGGTATTGGGAGGAGGAGGAAAAAAGGAGGTGCAGTGTATGTGGCGGGGGTGAGGAGTCTTGGGAACATGTGTGGGAGGTATGTATGGGGTGGGAAGTGGAGAAGGGATGGCAAGAGATGGTGGGCGAGGTATTTGGGGAGGAGGGGGAGGGAGAGGAGTGGTTAAGAAGTTTAGAGGAAAGAAGGGAGGCGTGTGGGGGAAAAGAAGGGTAAATGGGGAGGTGAATGAAGAGATGGGAGTGAAAGGGCGGCGAGTGGAAGCGGGTGTCCAGGAGGGGGAGAGGAGACGAGCAAGCGATAATTATAAGATAGTTATAAGGTAGAATTAAGAGTAGGATAAGGTAGGAATAAGAGGGAGAGAAGGAGTAGGATAAGGTAGATATAAGTGATTATGTACGGGAAGATTATAACCCCTAGGGGAATAATAAAAGTTTATATATATATATATATATATATATATATACAGAAACTGCGTAGTTGATCAAGGACATGCTATTCAAGCATGAATAATTGACGAATTTTGATTCTTGCCATGAATTTTGGATATTGAGCCTGATGAATAAAAACTAAGCAATTCCTTACAAGCAATTCCTTATAAGCAAAAGCAATTGCTTCAAAAGCAATTACTTAAACAAAAAAGGAATTTCTTATTTTCATATGAATAAAAATCATAAGCAATTGCTGGCTTTGCTAAACCGTATAAGTAAATGGTAGGTGTGACTGCTGGTAACGTTCTCACTCTCTCTTGGGCGCCCCTGCTCGCTCGCGTTCAGTGCTCCTCACTCGCATTTGCAGAACAGGAGTGAGCAGGGTTGCCATGAAACATTTTGATAGACAAAAGCATTTATTTGCCCATTAATCATGTCGGACAGCAGTGTTAATACTGACAGCGAGGAATCGGATAAGCAATTAATTTTTATACATAAGTTGAAAGAAAACACAGTACTATTTAATAAATCCCAAATACCACAAATAAAGAAAGAAAAAGAAATGGCTTTAGAAACTGTTACAGAGCATTATGGAAATTTTTTTAGTATTTCGGTAACCAAGAAACAAGTTTCGAAAAAAATTAGCAACATGAAGGCAGAAGTTAAAAAAAAATTTGATATGTCCAAAACTGGTAACAAAAAAATTATATACAAACCCTGGGAAAAGATGTTGATAGACATTTTAGACGTCGAAAAAAATCCGGTGTTCACAAAAGTTCCAGGTATAAATATTTGCAAATTGAATGGCATTTCATTTTTAGTGGAATTGTATGTATCAGTAATACATATATTTATTTGATATTTAATGTGTATTTTAAGGTGCAGTATCCGTCGGTGTTCACGAAATATCTGTACTTAACGAGTGTAAAGGTTCAAATGTGCCATCACAATCTTCTGAGGTGCCATCAGTTACAACATTGAAGAAACGTAAAATTTCGACCTCCTTACCGGAAACTTCGGAAACCAAAAATTTGTCGAATACCGAATTACAACGATTGGTGTTGCTGGAGCAATTACAGTTGATAAGATTGCAGAAAGAAAAAGGGAAAGAACAATTACAATTAATAAGAGCGCCGAAAGAAAAATACATAGCAAGCGATGAAAATAATGAACCATTGTATATGGATCTTTAAGTATTAGTATATATATTATAATATAATGATATAGTTAAGTACATACACACGTATGTACATATGTACTTCTTTTTTAAAAAGTTTAAGTATATTTAATAAAATACAAAAGTTTTCATATTACAATAGTTTTTACATATCAAAATCAAATAGATACTAAATTTGATGAAAAAGTTGATGTGTAATAAGTTCTCTCTTTTGCTGGCCTAAACGTCTAACTAAGTTTGAATTTGTATGCTCATTACGCGTATCTTGTTCAAAGTTACCAGGTTCTTCCGGCAAATAAAATACGTCATCTTTCAAGAATTTTGCAATGTTGTGCAATACCACACAACAAGTTATAATTGAAGGAACTTTTTCAATTTTGCTGCGAACTTTATACTGTAGAACAGGAAATCTTGCTTTTAATTGTCCAAAACATCGTTCAATTATAACGCGCTCTTTACAAAATATTTTATTATAGTGCCGTTGTTCAAGCGTTACTGGATTTCTCCAAGGTGTCATGAGCCAAGGCGAAATAGAGTAGCCTTCATCTTCCAATAATAGGCAATTTTCGGCTGTATTCTTCAATATGTGATATATATCAGAGTTCTTAAAAATTCTGCTATCATGAACAGAACCTGGCCACTGACAATCTATACTCGTAAATATTTCTTCAGCGTTACACGTTGCCTGCATATTTATACTTGTGTAACGATTTCGAGCGTAGCGTAACGCTCCCTACAGGATTTCGGGATTGGTTCGTGTGGCGTGCGATAAAGAATTAAAATTCAAGACCAAGAATTTAACTTAAATAGTGTTTATTCAAGGAAAACACATTTAAATGATACATAAAGCTATAATTTAACGCCTTAATATTAAAGAAATTAAAGAAATTAATTAGGTTGCGACACTAGGTCGTTACAAAAAGTAAAGTTGATCGTCTTGGGTTGCGACTCTAGGTCGTTACAAAAGAAATGTCCGTTCGAACGATCGATTTTGAGTAATATAGCTTAAATAATTAATAATGACGTTTAGTCGAATTATAGGAATTGATTTATGGATTATGACCCTCGGTCGATATAGGAATTGGTTAATGATTATGACTCTAGGTCGATATAGGAGTTGGTTAATAGGTTATGACTCTCGGTCGATATAGGAGTTAGCTTATAATTTAGGAATTAGCTTATGGATCTAGGAAATTGAATATGTAAAGTTGAGAATCGTTTGAATTGTTTCAGTGTTTCATCAGGGGCGATTTTGCCACCTGGAATAGTATTGTTCCCTCGTTGCTCAGGAGTAATTTTACTAACCTGAGAATTATTATTATTCATAAATCTAGCTTGACAACTAAGGGGCCTACGAGGCGGCTTCCAAGGCAGATACGTCGTTAGACCAGGCGATTATAGCCTTGGTCAAAACGATCGACAATACCAAGGGGCCTACGAGGCGGCTTCCAAAGTTGAAGCCTAACCTTAGGTTGGAATCAGCATTTAGCTTTAAATGATTCTTAATATTGTCTTGGCTAGTCATATCAATGATTGAATTCATAAGTCAGAGTGATCCTCTCTGGGCTTTCCTGCCCGTATTTATACACATTCTGAGTACTGGGAGCGCACCAATGGGAATGGATTTCGACTATTACGCGTCAAGCATTCTCGTATTGCTCTCGATCCGTTCTCTAGTCGGTCTATCAAGCGACTGAATAGTACGCAGGCGCACGCATGGAACGCTTGGTTCCCTCTCTCATTCATCATGCACGAATCACAATCTACTGCCTCTGATCCTTGCTCTCGTCGATCTGCTGATCGACTGAGGATCGCGCATGCGTTCGATTTTCCCACTCCTTTACTCTCAATTCTCTTTTGTCATACTCGCATCTCGCGATATCCTGAACTAATATTAATGTTAACGCTAAACACTCTTATAAAAATAAGGATAATAGGAATATAATAAAATATAAATATTTAAATGTTTATTAATTAAGTTTATTAATTAAATAAAAATAAAAAAAAAGAAAGGCTTTTTGGGATTTGTTACACTTGTGAATCCTTTTCTGTTTACATACTCATCACCAAAACCATTCCATTTGGGAATTCTTACGTGAGTGCAATCAATCACACCAATAGCATTTGGAAATGTGTACATTTGTGTCCATAAGTTTTTAGCTTCAACAATTTCTGCAGAAGTTGTTGGAAATCTTATCCATATATGCGCCTTATTTAGAATCTGATTCATCACCAAAGTAAAAGTTTTCGAAACAGTGGTCTGGTGTATACCAAGTTCTTCAGCCACTCCATTCTGGAAACCAGGATCAGACACTACACGAAGAAAGATTTTCATTTTGTCAATTGGTGGCAATGCCCCACCGCGTTTTTCACCAGTATCTTCCAAAAAATAGTTAGCCAGCCATTCAACGTTTTCGCGATTAAACCGATATAATTTTCGAAAATCTTCATTTTGGCATTTGTTTCGCACATTATAAAATTTTTCTTTCCGGACATTTAAGAACTGCGCCATTTCCAATTACGATTGTTGGATGCCGAAAAGGAAACTTCGAGAAACGCCGACCATCGAGAAGTTTCCCGAATATGCTTTGTAGGCCGCCCGTGAGCCGAGACGTACGGGCGTGGAACCGCGACTCGCAATCGTTTGCAATCACTCCACAAATCACCCCTGTATAATACATATATGAATTGAGGCATTTGATGGAAATTTTTTTTTAAGCGATGTATAAAAAATGGGCAACGAAGTATGTAAACAAAATTATATGTAAATAACTAACCAAAGAAGCAATTTTGTTACGAATTTACCCGATTTACGGAAAAAGGGCACATAAACCACTTGCATAAAACTATTAAATAAAGACACATATCATTTTCAAATCATGACTTCTGTTTACGAAAGGTTTGAAGGATATGATACTACATCCTTAATAAAATTTGGATTTAATTGCATTACTTTTCATTAAGTTATACTATAATGAAAGCTTTGAAACCGATTTACTCGAAATGGCATTTTGGCGTATGTGCCCTTTTTCCATCAAATGCCTCAATTTAAAATGGCTACAATTAATTATCGTACCAGGTACCATTTATTCACACGCTTTCTCTCGAATACATACTGATGAAGTAATTGGTTCTTTAAGCAAATGTTAGCATGGGGTACAGCAGTCTTAAAAATTCTTAAGGAATTGCTTATTTAGCAAAAGCAATTGCTTCTTTTATTCATTCGTTTAGTAAGTAATTCTTTAAAAAATTAAGGAAAAGCGATTCCTTTAAGTAATTCCTTGTCAATTTAGGAATTCCTACAAGTTAAACAAATGCTTGTGTTTTTATTCACACGAATTTAAGCAATTCCTAGTATAATATTAAAAAAAAAAGCAATTGCTTACACTTTATTCATTCGAGTAGTAAGCAATTCCTTAAAAAATTAAGGAAAAGCGATTCCTTTAAGTAATTCCTTGTCAGTTTAGGAATTCCTACAAGATAAAGCAAATGCTTGTGTTTTTATCACATGAATTTAAGCAATTCCTAGTAAAATATTAAGAAAAAGCAATTGCTTACACTTTATTCATTAGGCTCAGTGTTTATGACGTACGAAGTTTTTCGTTTTGAAGAGTACAGTTGCTCATAGTAGAGAGTCATTAACAATGTCGGGATACGCGAGGGTGGAGTCTGTGCTTTTACGCAATTTATATTCTTTCACGAGCGTCGCGGCTCTCATCTTCAAATCGCGAGACTAGCATCTTTCGGGCGCGTTGGTAGTCCACTATTTCTTATTTTTTTAACTTTTGAAAGCGAAAGTCGTTGTTGGAAATTAGAGTCAGTCCGTCAGCTGAAGAGAAGATTTGTGCGCTGAACATTAATGGAAAGATGTAAGTATCTATGTATTTCATTCAATTCTATGAAAGTAGAGTTCATTCTTCAATATTTTAGAAAGAAAAAAGTTAAAAAATTTAGAAAAATTAATTTTTAGAATACACTCACCAAGCAATTCAAAACTAACGAAACATCTTATCATTTAGACATTTTAAGAAAAAAATTTTGTTAATTTTTTCTGAATATGTCTAAATTATAAATAATTTCGCTAGTTCTGAATTGCTTCGCGATTCTTCATCAGAGTTCAAACAATCGTAACTTTGGAAACAAATTATAATCGTGTTCTGTTCCTTCGTTCCAGTCTGGGCGCAGCTGAGCAGCCTGACGACTTCTTCTGAGCAGCTTGATGACTTCTGAGGAGCTCGATGACTTCCCCTGATCAGTAGCAGGGGTGTTGGCGTCTCCGTCACAGCGAAATGTGAGTACGCATGCATTATGGTTCCTCTGGTCATTCAATCATGTCGTAGGGCGTTTGGTCCGAATCGACACGGGTGACCGGTTATATACGTGCTTTGGCGAGCATAATGACCGCGGGTATGGTAACCATGCCCGTGAATTGTAACATTTTGGCTGTGTATGTATTTATTAGACGAGGGCTAGGGTCTTTTTGTACACCGCGTCTTTTCAATAGAATTAAATTGTAATCATAATTTACCAGATAAACGGTTCCTAACGCGAATGTTTATCATTGATCATACATTGATGTAGATATTTATTATGTAATGCACATAAAGGTGCATAGCAGCTCAAAAGGTATTGGTATGAATATCAATACGGCTGATTGCTAAGTTTTATGTAGCGAAGAAGTTTGATACTCTCAGACTCCACAGCTACGATCATTTTTATTTAATATGTAGAGGAAAAATCGGACGCCCTCCGATTTCGTCATTGCGACGATAATAATGACTTGAATTTCTATTATTTTTCTGATACTACGTGTTCAAAAGTAACTTGATTTCTAAATGATGATAATAGACATAAAAGTGTAATTAATCTCGGTTACTTACTCCTGGAGTATCGCTTACATCCCTCGGTTTTTCCTCAGGTGCCTACCCGAGGCCCGTCGGGCCGGTTGGGATTTTACTACCGGTTTCTTTTGTTCAAAACCGCAAGATCTCGAACTTTGAGGCTATTTTTCGAGGTGATCCCATCTGATTTCGAAGTTAAAAATGATATCAATCGATTCGTCTTGGCGAAACCTTTCCCACGGTGTATAGCATATGCTGTAGGCTCTTGGGTCAGTAATCCCCTCTAGGACTTAACATTAGGCTGGGCCGAAAAAAACAAATTTTGGATTCTTTCTTCGTCATAGTGAAAAAAAAGGTGTGAGGTGTGTCCAAAAGCTCGCTGATTTTTTTTCAGAATTTTAAAACTATATTTAGCCGCGCCCCGGCGGGGTGAATGGTGCCGTTTTTTCAAATTAATAGTTTTTCTAGATCATAGGGCGCAATCGGTTTCTACTAAGCTAGTAAGTAACCAAAAGTTTTTTTTTAATTATCTCAATGTTTAACTGCGCCTCGCTAGCAAAAAGGAATGTGTATTATATAGTACTTAGTAACCGACACGACGTTGCCAATGTCTCAGTGCCTGGCCTCCGCCACTTATTTATTAAATAGCGAGACGCAGTGAAACATTGAGATAATTCAACAAAAAAACTTTTGGTTACTTACTAGCTTGGTAGAAACCGATTGCGCCCTATGATCTACAAAAACTATTAATTTGAAAAACGACACCTTTCACCCTGCCGGGGCGCGGCTAAATATAGTTTTAAAATTCTAAAAAAAATCCGCGAGCTTTTTGACACACCTCACATCTTTTTTTCACTATGACGAGAAAAGAATCCAAAATTTTTTTTTCAGCCCAGCCTACTTAACATTGTCCTTTATAACAGTGATCCCCCATTTGTATTTTAGTAGTAGGTAATGCTTTGATGCAGAAATGGTCCACTTTCGTTGTTATTCCACTGCTATCGTGATCGAACAAATGTAATTTTGCAATAAGAATTTGTTTGGAAGCAGTTATATCGATTTTTTTTCATTGTGTTTGAATTGGAATTATCACAATTATTGCAAGGGTCTATCAGATTTTCCAGCCTGCGAAATTGTGTTTTATTATAACTCGAAATTCCCATGATTTTTTTCAACATCCTGGGCAGTGCAAGATGTAGCACACAATTTGTACTGATAGTAGTACTTGTGTAATTACGCTTTAAACATCGTAATACCGTTGTAATTTCGTGTTGTACTGCATTCTTAATAAGAATCTCATGATCACAAAGAGAGGAAATAAACTCAGCTGCATCTAGTAGCTGATTGTTAGCGTATTTTTCTTTAAAAAAGGGATTGCTTCAAGGCCAAGAACGGCCAAACAACAGCTCCTCCGAAGAGGCCCTCCGAGGGAAACGCCAAGAGGACGGCGTAAGGGGGAGACGCCGTTCTGAAAAGGACAGTCCCCCGGTCATCCGAAGCGTGGCGATGCAGGAGGCGATTGGGTGTCAAAGAAATTCGGCCGACGAGATTTTTACAAGGAACTGTGTGCATCGAGGGACCTTGTTCAAGCAGGCCTCGACATTCGCTCCACGACTGGAGAGAAAATGAAAGTGTTCGGTAAGCAGAGTCTGGAAGTCAGCGTTGGAGAACTCTCGACCGAGGAAGACTTCTACGTTGTGGACATGGTGGAAAAGTGCATCTTGGGAGCGGCGTTCCTGAAGAAGATCCATGCCAGCGTTGGAGAACTTTCGACCGAGGAATACTTCTACGTTGTGGACATGGTGGAAAAGTGCATCTTGGGAGCGGCGTTCCTGAAGAAGATCCACGGATTCGTTCGGCGCCGTTTGCATATCTACAGCTCCAACATGAAATCCTGGTACGACAGTCGCGTTCCCGCAGTGGAATTCCAGCCTGGAGAGCAGGTGTAGTTGTTCCAACCACGAAGAGCAAAGGGAAAGTGTCCGAAGCTACAAGCGGATTGGGAAGGCCCATACTCGATAGTGGACAGGATCAACGACGTCGTCTACAGGATACAACGTTCACCCCGGAAGAAGTGCAAGGTGGTCCGCCTGTGCGCCGCCTTGCGAAGTACGAAGAACGATTCCAGGTGGAATGAAGACGTCGAGATACACCGTAGGATTCAAGAAAGAAGATGGATTTAGGCTCTCAACCCGAACATCCAGGAAAGACAACCAGGGGCCGGCGCTGCGTGGTGACGTTCGAGACGACTACGAATCTACGGAGTTCGTTTGAGGGCTAAGGTTTTGGGCGTAGGGGGGTGTGCCCTTTGGAACACTGCCCGCGCGAGTCTCCCGGTCCGAATACCCAGTCTCCGCGTTAGACGACTCAAGTCAGGTCACCCCTAGGGTTGCTCCTGGCGGGTTGTTCGGTGCAAAGGGAATTGCCGGGGAGACGCCGTGCGCTTTTCCCTTTCGACACGGCCTTCTGATTCCTGTTGAGGACGGACCGCGAGGCGTTTCGCTGGCTGGAGGTCTACCACGGAAAGAAGAGGATTAGTTTTAATGTTACAGGTACACGAGACTCCACGACGAGGGACAAGGTGTCGGGGGACTGCCACCGCGGCCTAAATACGCGCTCCCGAATTCCCCAAATGTGCCACAATAGCGTGGCGGTCCGCAGCGGGGTGCGGACATACGTGAAAGCGCCCCGCTAGCCCCCTGAAGGAGACCCTGCGAGCCCCCGGCACGGCCGGGATGGAGGATCTCGCGGGGTACCCAGGACAAAGAAGGAGGAGGGTGGACAGCAGGAGGGAAATGGCATCCCCAACCACCAGGCGGACAAGCGATGCTTGGATCAGCTGGAGGGAATGTCGCGAAGACAGGAGCGCTGACGGGGCGCACAGGACGATCCCCTGGGTCAGCACCGGAGGCCACGAAGAGGAATGGGGCCATCAAGAAGCCGAGGTTTGGAGTACTGGAGGCGAAAAGAAGAACGAAGAGTGAAGATGGGCTGCGAGTTCGGAGAGGGTTGATCGGGGAGCGGTCCGATAGCACGCTCATGTGTTGTGACCCCCTGCTTTCGTGCTTGTCTCGCCTTTTCGCCTTCTCGGTTCCGTCCAGCCCCACCGGACAGTGTGAGAGTACAAAAAAAAAGAAAAATCTAATACATTTGATGTTTTATAGGGGAAACCGACAACAGGGACATCCGGAGTACGATGATCTGCCGGCCAGGAACGAGAAGGCCCGAAGGAGGATACAGCGGCAATCATCAGAGCAGCCGAGGATTCCACTCCAGGATGGGAGCACCAGAGCCACCAGAGGATGGGAGCAGGGCCGAAGGAACGAGGAATGCGGCAAAACAACGAGGGATGTTCCGGAAGTCCGTTGGAGACCAAGACAACGAACGCCGGAGCCGTTGTGGGATTTCCGACCTGAACCCTCAGCTGAGAAGGCAAAGAGTCCCGGCCATCAGAAGAACCGGACCTCCTCACTCGCCTCTGCCCAAGAAGAAGATGCGTCATCGCAGAAGATGAAGTTCAAGCAAGAAGTCCGCAAGTAAGAAGATGCAAGTGGAGGGCAGAGAGAAGCAACGGGGATCTACGTACCCACGCCTTGCCCCAGGTTTTTGGTGGTTTTTCCTCGGGGCGTGAAGGCGAATGCCGAGGCGGCGGTCTGAGGAAGCCACCCGGATGCCACGACCACTTCCTTGGACCAGGGTACGGCTGCAAGCGACAACCTAAGCGCATAGCGACATAGGTCGGGACGACCGCTCTTCGAGATGGGGGAGCAGTGTTGCGAGCACCCTATATGGAGAATCCATGGCCGCTGGTGCTCGCGACAAAGACAAGAGACAGCGAGAAGAAGGATCGATCGCCTGACAAGCTGTCAGTTAAGAGTCAGCCGCCATTGCTAGCAGACGCATCGACATTAACATTCCCCTGTATTTCTTACATTTACTCCTGTACAGTGTCCGTGATTGTGTAATAAAGCGTTATGGCAAACACCCGCCGTAACAATATTAATTATTAATACTGTGTGTGAAGAATATTGCAACAAGATGATTTCAGGTTCATCATCCATGAGAAACCAAACCTCAAGGAATTTTTATTAATACTTTTGAGAATGTTTCAGGTAACATCGTGGGTCCACCGAGGGAAGTAATAAACACATGACAATTTCAGATTTTTATTAGGCAGGTCATTATTTAAATTTAAGTAAATATGCTGTCACGTCCAGAATTGCCGGAACATTCTGGACGGAAAGGGGTTCTTGCCCCGTCGCCTCCGACGGAACTTAAAACCCTAAGGCCGGCCGGTTACGCCGCAATGGAGTTCTGTGCGGGGCGGGTGGATCGAGGAGGAAAAGAAGAGGTGTGTTCCGTCTTGGGGCCGCCAGTCAGACTCATCAGTAGGGCTATAACTGACGGGCCCTGCCCTAGACACACGGGGACACAGAGGATATGATTTCGGAACTTGTATATATACGAATGAATGGGGAATTGAGAACTAGCGAGAAAGAATTAGACCCCCCTGGTGGGGCTCGCCGACACTAAGTCGCGATACCGTGGTGAGGCCGGGACGTCACAATGCATATGATTAGGTAAGGTGTTTAGTGGCCACATAGAATTAAGTTTAATTAGATTTCCGTTCGATTAGTAGTAGCCACATATAAACGTAATACTCCGTTGGCCGTCGTTAACAACCTGGCGTGGAACATTTTACCAGGATATTTCTCGGCCAATCGAACTGAACAGTTACCATCACGAATTCCATAACACATTTGATATAGATATTGTTGATCGCAGCTTAGATCTTTTTCTGTTACAGTCGGTAGCACGCACTCAATCATGTTGAAATGAACAACGGGCATTTGTTCACAAATTTGTAAAAGTGAACATATTATAAAAGTATATGTTCCAACTTGGTTTCAAATAAAAACGAAGTCTGGGATAACATATGGGACAATACATATTTGGAATGCCATTAAAGCATCAAGAGAGTTTCCAAAAAAAGTAATCCGAATAATTGATAAAGTTTTTGCGAATAACGCGTATTTTGCGCATCCTGAAAATATTCTATTATCAATGCTCGTGAACCCACGGGCAAATATTAGAGAACTGGCTGTTCGACGAATCTAAAATGCAAGAAAACAAACGGTCAGTGGAATTAGGTTTTCTAAGCTGCCGAACATAAACTTTAATGCTCCGGATTATATTAATATAATTGACTGGCAAAACTGTATTGTAACAGAATCACCGCTTACAATGAAATTTAGTAATGCTGAATTACAAAATATTGTGGAAGGAAAAAATTTACCACAATTTGAAAAGTTTCCTTGCCATACTCAAGCCGTTGAGTGGTGTGTAAAACTGGTTACCGAGGCTTGACAAAAAGTATGTGGTGAATTATCCAGAGATGGTTTTATAAGAGCTAAATTAGAAGCCAGGTCGGACTTACCTACATTTGACAATAAAAGTCAATATTTTGCTAAAAAAGTGTAAGTGGAAATGAAACGTACCATTACATGGAAGGGTGGGCAGGTGGAACTCCTGGTGCAGATACCTCCACGTGGTGAGTTCTGGGTTAATTCGGTATTAAGGGAAGAGGTCACTGAAATTTGGAAATCCGAAAATATTTGAGACATGCGGAATTCCTTTTAAGGGAAGGAAGTAGGTTTGAAGTAAAGCCCTTATGCCAGTCAGGACACAGTTTTAATCACTGGTTGTCATAGAATTTACATTACGTTACAAAAATCAAGCATAACTTCAAAAATCTTCTTGCGCAAAGTGTGTGATGCCACAGCCTCCAGAATTTACAGCGAAGAAGGGTCCATAGTAAAGTAAAAAATTGTGTATCGAGAAGTTTCTACGTCTCATACTTTTTAAGCTAGAAATGATTGAATTTATTAAATGTCAAAAATGCAAAATTTCATCAAAATTTTTAGGAAAAGCAAGCGCAGCGCAAAGAGTTTTGCAGATTTTTTCATGCCGATACACAATCTTTTTGGTTTCATGTCACTCCTGAAGCACGCCAAGCTGTAAGAGAATCGGACCAACAGTTTTGCGCAAAGAACATTAAATATATTAAAAAAGTAAGTTTTGAGATAAATGCATTTTAAATCTAAAGAGTAAATTCCAGACTACTTCCCTTTTTGTATATTCTAAAATCCACCTGGTTGATACACATTCTCATCAATCTTGCGTCTTTTCCTATCAGCAGCAATTTTCTTTGTGTTTTGTTTCTTCTAAAAGCGCTTTCTTGTAGTGGATTGCTGTTGTGAACTGCATGTTTCTCTTCTGTGGTCTCTGTCTCTAGCTATACTTATAGCTGTTTCAGATACAACTTTTCCAGCTGTTTGTTTCCTCACTGTCAATGAGCGTACACAACCGATATTAAATTCTGAAACAACGCGTGCCACAGGTACTTCAAGTCTTGCCTGGGATACAAATGTTGTCTTTGGGCAGGATCTCCACACTTTTGGATGGAGAGATTAATTTGCATTTTCAGTGCCTCCCTTACAGCACCTTGCCATCAAATTTCCATTTGACAGTCTTTCGTATCGGGTTTTCACTTTGGTGGCCACATCTTCAGACAGCTTGAGTGACATGTGTGTGTGGCTCATTGGTTTTAGTCTAATACTTTTTGCTCGATTGTAAAAGTACCACGATTGCTTGCCCTTAGGACATCTGGCATGGTTAGGTTTGCTGTCTATAGAGCTACAGTGATCTAAAATAGCCATCACAGCATATTCCATGGCCTTTACATTTGGCATATTTTTTACAATAGCATTTTTGTAACATTAGAAATAACTTTTGCAACCCGACAGAAAATATCAAATTGATAAAATATACATGTTTTCTACAAATCGCTTTATAACCTATAATAATAGCATGCTTCATTCTACTCCTACTCTTGCGATATTTTCTTCTAATGAGGTCCATTTCACTCGTTTTATATAAGTTAAGTTCACTGCACCGTAAAATCTCACTGTGTATTTTCACGTAAACTGAAGTTTTGAAAGATTTAAAAAAATATAGTGGCTAGCGCCCGGAGAGACTGACCTCTGTCGGCAACCACTGACCCTTTTGGGCCCGCTTAGAGAGTTACCTATTGTACATGGCGGAATTACATACTGGCCGCGTTACAGATAGCCGAGAGATACGCAACCTGACCACGACCTCCGTCACATACTGTACTTTGTAAGAAAGCGTTCGTAGTTTAGTAGGCGCAGTCGAATGCGTTTTAGAATTATGAAACGCATTTTGGCCATTGAAGAAAATAAACAATGTCAAGTCCATGCAGTTAATTTGGATTTCCCAAAACACTAGCCAGCGATTGAACATACTCGAAGAGTTAAATAATAGAGAAATATACCGAAAAACCAAGGTTTTGGTTTTCGGCTCTTTCGCAACGTTTTGGAGAAATAGGTTTTTCTGGTAGAAAGACAACACTATGTGTCAAACCATGTTGTGTACGGTTGAACAAGGGTTCAGACTTGCCAAAAATGCAAAAAAAAAATTCTTAGAAATGGTCGAAAATCGCGATTTTTTCAGTGTCCTCTTCCCTTAACACGTTGCGTCCGGCACCAAAAATAGTTGACTTTCACCTAAGTACGAGAAACAGCTGCACCATGGTGAAAAACGTTGCAAATTTGTAACGACCTTCACACACTGGTGAACACGTTCGTACTAAATGCGTATGCAAAAGGAAAATTCGGTACCTGAAAAATTCTTCTTCACCTTCGACATTTATTGGGACCGGGCTCAAGAGTTCCATGACGTGACCGTACACGTCACCCGTACGCAACGTGTTAATAGATGTAGTTAATATAAAATAAATGATTGTTAAAATGGAATTTAAAATTGTATTTTTCGTCCTGATTGAAGTAATACGGGGTGCGAGAGGTATGGTAAACCGCCCGCAATAGTGCCGCGCGCGGCTCGCTTACCTGAAACGGGGTGTACCGCTGCCTTCGTAGACTACGAAGTTCGTACATACCATCCTACGAAAAACCTTATTTTGTAGACAGTAGGCTAGAAAAATGATCATACTTATTTAGAATTTAGAAACATATGATGTTGCAGGCAAAATTGGGAAAATAAGAATTTGCCTAAATTTTTTGATGTTACAAAAATGAATTTCAAAAACTATTATGTGAATAGGCAAAATAATCTAAAATATAGCGTAGATTCAAAAAGGAATGTGCAAAAAGTAATTAATTCCCAACTGTGGTTCTGTAACAAATTCGGAACCATCAAAATAATAACATCTTTCATTTTGGTCAAAATTCATGATATCGACGTCAGAAAGTTATCGAGTGGGATGACCTTCCTGGTATGTTAGTCGAAAAATAAAAACACATAGTATTGTGTTTGTAATATTGAAAACATCATAAATGTTTGCAATTTCATTCATTATATCAATTGGTTAAAAAATTCCATTTCTTGTACAATATGCATAGGTGCATTATAAATGGTAAGAAATTTATTAACGTCAAGGCCAGGTTACTAACGTGATAAAAAATAATTAAAATAACCTAGTAAATAATTTTAGTCATGATTTGCGATTCGCAACGGGGATAGTAACAATTTGTTTCACAAATTTTAATCTTCTTCCTATTTCTCATGAGGTGATGAATTCTAGTTGCTCGCATTTCTATCTCTCCCGACTTGGTGTCAATCGTATTGCAATCGGTCGAGACTCTCGGGTGACCGTTTTGCGAACCTCTCCATAAATTAACGCGACCGTATTCCTGACCGGTCTAGACTTTCGGTCGACCGTAAGTCGGAGAAAAATTCTCTCCCGATTATCGGTTGAGAGAAAACTTCCGATCGCTCGTCGCTCTCGGTTCGGTTGAAAGACCCGTAAAGCGCCACATGGAACCGCTCAGGGACCGCGACCGCGACCGTAACCAAAAGTCTATCGGTCTCGACTCCCTGGTTTTACATGATATATTTTATATAGATGCATTTCTTTGATGGGGTTACATGATTTATTTTACATGATGCATTTTTTTCAAGGTTAATATTATTGTATTATTGTATTTATTTATTGATCCCCTCAGGGTCACAGGCTCTCTTATCCTCTACGCCACTTATCGCTACTACTTATTACTTATTTCGTCCGCTATCCTAACTTGCCTCTTACATGCTATCCGCTCGCTTAACCTAAACCGTGATCCGCACCTTGCTCCATCGCCACCGCCAACGCACCACGCAAGCGCCTAGCTAACGCAAAATTACAATTAAAAATAAACATAAAACAAAGCCAAGGCATACACGCCACGCCATCCCCACCAATGAAACTCGCAAACGCATACCTCTAAAACGCAAAAGCATATCCACAAATGCAAACGCAAAACGCAATCGCATAAACCACCAATGCAAACGTAAAACAAAATAAATAAAGATCGAAAACGCCAGCTCAGACGCAAACGGGTCTTTCTCTCCCCCACCATCCTCCCCCCTCCCCTCCCCTCCCCGTCCCTCCCTTCGACTTCCAGTTCCTCATTCACTCCATTCATCCTTCTCTCTCGTCCCCTATTCTCATCGTCTCCTCTTTGTCCCTCTCCTCTCGTCTCATTCTCTCTATTTCTTTCATTCACACTTCCCGCTCCCCTTCCTCTCCCAGTACCACTCCCACATTCTCTTGCCATCCGCCTATTTCTTCTCCCCCTCTCCTACACCTTTCCCATATGTGCTCCCATGTTTCCAAATCTCCCGCACACACCCTGCAGGCTCTTTCCTCCGCACTCAACCAATACCTCGCTTCCTTTACCTCATTTCCCATCCTAAACCTCACTATCCTTTTCCACCTAGCCTCAGCCCAACCTCTCCTCAGATATACCGGCGTCCCCGGTCCCTTCACCCACTTGTACCATCTATTGTACCTGGCCTTTCCTATCCTCTCCTATCTTTCCTTTTCTTGCCCTCTTTATACTCTCTCTCTATCTCGTCATATCCCATTTCCCCCACTTCTCTTCTCTTTCCTATCTCCCCCATTCCTATTCCTCTTTCTCCGAAAAATCCCTTTCTTTCCTCCTCCCACTTCGTCAGCCCACCAACCCACCCCTCCCTCATCGTTATCACCTCCCAGCGTCTCCTCGCTAATTCCCCCCCCCCTTTCCCTCCCACATTCTCCTCTCGAAGCCCCACGCCCTCTTTCCTGCTCTAGTTCTCAGCTTTTCCCTCTGCACTTCTTCTCTTATCATGTATCCCGGTGTACACCAGTCTACCCCCAGCGTCCATCTCAGGTGTCTTTCCTGCATTGCCACCACTTCTCTCCACTCTCTCCACCCCCATATTTCCGCCCCGTATCCCAGCACCGTCCTCACTAACCTATCCCAAATCCACAATCTTCTCTCCTAGTCTTTTCCAAACCTCCTCTTCCCTATTCCCCATACTTGTCTCATCACCACCCCCGCCGTTCTCACCCTTTCTCTCACGTGTGCCGTGCATTCTCCGTTACGCATCAGCGTGAATCCCAGGTATTTGAATTCCTTCAATTCCTCCAGTTCTCTTCCCTTCCACATCCATCTTATTTCTTTCCACCTTCCTCCTCCCTTTCTAAATCTCATGACTTTCGTTTTCTCTGCGTTGAGTACTAATCTTTTCCCATCTAAGTACCTCTCCAGTCTCCTTATCATTACCTCCATTTCCTTCTCCTCCTCGGCTAGCAGTACCACGTCGTCCGCGTACGCCATTGTTACGTAGTCCCTTCAGGTCCATCCGTCCTCGTTGTCCTCGCGTATTTTTCCGGCGGCGATTCAGCGGAATCGCCTCGCGCGTGCCGGTCACGTTGTCGAAGAATGTGAAGCGACACGCGGAGCGTCAACGTGACCGTCGCCGGCCCGGGCCCAGAACCCTCGCGAGCGAAACAACTGCCGACGGGGCAGTTTCCCCCACCGTACGAAACCGTCCGACGAGCGGCCCGCGATACGAAAAGTAGAGAGTCAGTTTTTGGATTCCGTTGAGAACGGACTAGCGAACGTGCTACGCAGGGAAAACTTTGAATCGCGCTCGGCCGATCAGGTTAGGCGAAGTGTGCCTCCGTCCGACGTACCGAGAAACGGCCTAGCCGGGAGGGCACTTACGCGCCGATACGGACCACCGCGATTCGGGGGAAACTGCCGTAGTAGCGAAGTTAGGCGTTTTCAGGAATCCATCGTAATCAATCGAGGGAAACCGTCCCTATCAAAGAACCGCGTCTTCGACTTTACGAAATTACAAACACAGAATCGCGAGGTCGCGATCGTCCGCCGTGGCGTAACTCCATCCGACATACAGCGAACGGCATAGCCGGGAGAGCAACCACGCGCGGGTACGTGTAAACGCGACGGATTGTAACGCGAACGACCGACGATAGACGCGCGAGTTCGTCAAACCGCGAGTGCCAGCGAAGAGGACGACCGCGACCTACGGCGTTCGAGCAGCACGCGAGCGAGGCGATAACGGCAAGGCGAATCACCCCGTAAGCTAAGAACTGCGAGCGACAGCTGAGACGAAGCGCCGTCTCAAGGTAGGATAATCCAGAATCTTCTATGTAACAATATATTTTTCTCTATTGTTTTTCCTTTATCCCTATTGTATTCTTTGGTTTAACCCCTTATCACCATCCTCTTCCCCCCGCGAGTATAGTCAAGGCGTGCTTTAGCACCTTGATAGAGCAAGAACCCGGTGAGTCACCCTAACCGCTCGGGGTGGTCCACAACTGTCCCTTCGGGACGTAACAAACTGGTGTCAGAAGTGGGATTTTAATTCCCTTATTTTATTCCCAATTTTATCTGCTCGTAACTTGACTATACTTCCTGCTATCTAAAGTCTTGCAAAGCATTGCTCAACAATGCCTGGTGGTATCCTGAGATCACCTCCAAATAATAACTCTAATTCCCAAATACCTGATACAGCTCCTCCTACAATTCCTCCTCCCCTGTCAACTTTGCCGAACAATCGACTATCGTTCGGTTCACGGACGAACGACCTAGAAATGTCTGCACTAGACGTATGGCGTTCCCGAGAAGATGAGGAGAGAGTATATCGGGCGCTTGACAATATTCCTCGTTTTGACCATGATTTCGTAACTTTGGAGGACTTCGCAGCCTCGATACAGCGCGCCATAAAACGCGTACCGCCCGGTCAGGAAGACAGATTTCTGACCGAGCTCATTTACAAATTGAAAGATCCCATTAGATATTACGTTGAAGACAAAGGTTGTAAAAGTGTGGCCGATCTGCTCTCCCTTCTAAGGGTCCGATATTCCCCATGCCGCGGTTATGAGGAGCTCCGACTGGAACTGGAACGTATAAGCATGTTTCCCCGGGAGCGTTTAATAGACTTTATTCACCGCGTGGCCCGCCTGTACCGACAGGTCACCGTAAGGGCGAAGGAATTAATCGGAGAAAATGTCGAGAGAACTCTAATAGACGTGGAGAGATTGGCTCGAACTTCATTTATTACGGCAATACCTCAAAGAATTTCGATTAAAGTAGCTTTATCAAATCCCGTATCTTTGAACGACGCGTTCGATCTAGCGTTACATACGCAACGACGTGAACAAGACCTGGCCGGCTTGCCACGCGACGACACGTACGACGGCAACCGGAGCGCGCGCCCCCCGTCCCCGTACGACCCCCAGCGTAGATGGACTGAATGGAGGCAACCTAATGTCGAAAATGACTCATATGAAGAGCCTCGTTCCTCGTACTCCGCGTATAGTGCCCCTCGCTATCGAGACGAATATTATCGCGAGCCGTATTATCGCGATCCGACGCCGGAGCGCCGTCCACCGTCCTTGCTGATGAGGCAAGGCGAACGCCCGTGGGGCTACGATCGCCGACCGAGCGCGCCCCGCGGAAGAGGAGCGCGTGGGAGACCCTGGAATAATAGGCAGTCACAACTTCGCGATCCTAGATTGTATGATCCCTACGAACCTCGCGGATACGAACCCCGCGGATATGAACCGCGCGGGTATGGACCTCGCGAAACGGAAAGATATGAACCTCCTCGCGAGTCGCGGGCATATGAACCTCGTGAACCCCAGAGACCAGAAGCACGTGAAACTACCCCGGAGAAGCCCGATCATTTAAACTCCCAGCGTGCCCGCCCGTTCAACCGGAACGAGGCGGGCGGGTCCTCCTCGCAGGCCCAAAGACCACCTCAAAATCCACCCCGGAGCCAGAGCCCGCAACAACGCTCCTACGAGCGGACTCCCCCCGCATCCGAGTCAAGGCAGAACAATTGGAGAACGGTGAGGGAGAATTTATCATAGACACGGGTTCGGCATTGAACCTATTAGAAATCGGGTCCGCAAGCTCAAGGGCCCGGGTTTTAAGTACTACCCCCCTTGAAATTACCGGTTTAAACGGGAAGGTCTTGACCTTAGGGACAACCGTCTTGAAAATTAACGGTAGTTGGGCATTATTTCACGTAATACGTATGCCCCATTTACCTAAGGGGATTGCGGGCCTTGTTGGAAGCCCGTATCTGCTTCAGGAAGAAGCCATCGTTTCATACCACCAGCGCACGATGGTAACCGCGAAACATCCAATCAGCCCCGTAATTTTCTCCAACTTTGAAGATTTAGAAGGTACGCTGGAGGGCTATAAGCAATGCCACCAAGATTTTCTAAAAGACTTTAATAAATCAGAGACCAACGCGAATGAAATAAACATCTGCATCCCTGAAATCGGAGACTGTTCCGAAGAGGACGAGCGAAGTTGCCCCTCCCCCTCTTTCGGAGAAGAGTTCGACACTAACGAAGACCTCGATCTGGGAGAATACCGAGTAGATCCAAAATCGGACGAAGAACGTCTACAGCATATATTCGAAACGCTGAAATTGGAAGACTTAGATCCGGAAACACGTCGAAAAATCGAAAACTTGGTTATAAGATATTCGGATAGGTTTTTCGTTCCGGGAGATCCTCTGGGCGTAACCTCATCGATAGAACACACTATCCCGTTAACCGATTCTACGCCCACGTTCACTAGACAATACCCGCACCCCCCGCGGATGGAAGAAGAAATTACCAAGCAAACGCGTAATTTGGAGGAGCTAGGAATAATCGCTTCTTCGTCGTCACCGCATAACTCACCCTTGCACGTGGTAGAGAAAAAGGCCACCGAGGATGGAGTGAAACGATGGAGAGTGGTAGCAGACTTCAGAATTACGAACGCGAAAACGATTGATGACCGCTTTCCTCTACCGCGAATCACAGACATTCTCGATAGACTAGGTGGAGCCAAATATTTCTCAGTTTTCGACTTAGCAAACGGTTTCCATCAAATCCCTATGGCTCCCGAGGACCGTGCAAAAACCGCGTTTACCACCCCGGACGGACACTACGAATACCTCCGTATGCCTTTCGGATTAAAAAACGCCCCGGCTACCTTCCAGCGTTTAATGAACAACGTTCTGAGAGGGCTTATCGGGAAAGAGTTATTCGTGTATCTAGACGACGTGGTTGTATATTCGCGTACACTCGCGGAGCACGAGCAACGACTCGAGACTTTCTTTGAACGCTTACGCAAGCATAACTTAACCCTACAGACGGAAAAGGCCAAGTTCCTAAAGGACAAAGTTATATATCTAGGTCATATAATCGCAGCTGACGGAGTACGTCCTAATCCAGAAAAGATTAAAGCCGTCGCCGAATTCCCCGTTCCTAAAAACCGTAAAAATGTAAAACAATTCTTGGGTCTCGTAAATTATTATCGTCGCTTTATCCCAAATATGGCTAAACGAGCTAAACCCCTTTCAACTTTGACTAGCACTAAAATTCCATTCTATTGGACTGAAAAACATCAGGAAAGCTTCGAAGACCTACGCCAGGCGCTCTGCGAAGAGCCGGTTTTACGTTATCCGAATTACGATGAACCGTTTATTATTACAACCGACGCGTCCGACGTAGCCATCGGGGCAATACTAAGCCAAGGTAAAATAGGCGAAGACCCACCAATAGCGTACGCCTCACAAGTGCTCAATTCTGCTCAAGAAAATTACTCAACTACCGAAAAGGAATGCCTCGCGATAATTTACGCCGTAAAACAATTCCGTACTTATATCTACGGGCGAAAATTCTCCTTAGTCACTGATCACCGGCCACTGCAATGGTTATTCTCGGTAAAAGATCCGATGTCGCGACTCGCTCGATGGAAAATTACACTCGCCGACTACAATTACGAGATCGTCTACAAACCCGGCCGCGTTAACGCGAACGCCGACGCGCTATCCCGAAACCCGGTTTCGCACGCATTCCCGACTATCGAAGAGGAAAACCCACCAAAGGGCGACGATGAAGGGATAGGAACACGCGTACAGGCGCGTCGCCAAGCCATGCCAAGGCCGAACTACGAAGAACCACCGTCGCTTATTGACGATTCTACTGAAGCAGGAGAAATTACTGACGGTATGGAGAGCAGAGCCAACTCTACCGTTCTGGACACAGTCGAAGAACGAACGGGGATGCCCGAATTCTTGGATGAAGATACGGACCAGGAAAAAACCATCCTGGATTCCACTTTCGGAAGCGACGATTCGAGTGTCGGTCCGTTAACCGAGGAAGAAATCACAATCTTGAAGAGTATGGAAGACGAGGACTCTCCGGGATTAATACCGTACCGACAACCTGACCACCACGTTGTCGAAGATTTCGAAGTCCCATTTTCCCCCATGATCGCGGAAGGTCCCTACAAGGGCCAATATACGTACGATGAACTAGCATTCTTAAAAAGCTTGGACGCGCCGCCTACCTGGACAGAGGCAGGAGGGGAAGACTGCGAACCTACCTTCCGAACCATAAACACTCCGCGGGGCCCAGAAACGGAAATGCGCATTATCACCGGGAAGGGTCTACCAAGAAAAGAAGAGAAAACACCAAATCTCCTCGAGAACGCGAGCCCCCCAAAAACAACGTCCCGAGCAGGCCCAAAGAAAAGAGTGTCATGGGGTATACCTCTGCACAATGAAGCCTTAGGCGTCCCACAATCGACCATGATTTGTCCGGAAGATGAAACCCTGGAGGAACTAACTGATCAATTACCCCCGAAAGAAATTTCTAACCCAAATCCAGAACCAGACAGAACTAAGATCCCCATTCCCCCGGAGCGATTCAGAATAACCCCTGAATCATACACGGACCCATCAAGTCAAATCACGCGAGAGTTACCAGAATATCGCGAAAATACGATAGACTCCTTGAAATACGATAACCAACTGACGAAATGCAAAATGAAAATCGTAAGAACCACGCTTGCAGCAACTCCAGATAACTATGTTCACTTTATATCATCGGATAGAATACTAACCAGCCCAGTTTGTAAAACTCTAAAAGCTATAGGACTCCTTGATGAAACAAAATTATTATCCGAAGAATTAACCAGAAATCTCGTCATAATTAGCCATAATGAAGAAGAAAAAATTTTTAGCATCGTGGGAGCGAGCAACTTCTACCACGAAATGAAAGAAGCTGACCTGGCATCAGCATTAATGGCGCTCAGGGACGCCGTGGAAAGCGAACACGTCCGCTCGTTTCGTATAGCGGCACATGGCGAAACCCTACACCGATTCGACGCCGAAACGCTCCAACGACATTTGTTAATCGTTTTCAGCCAAACTCCTATCACAATCAAAATTTGCACCGGCGAGGTGCAACAACCACCAAAATTGGAATGGGAAAATATTATCCGCCACTATCATGGAAGCCTGATAGGAGGACATAAGGGAGTAACAAAAACGTACCGGCGCATACGTAGCGTTTTCGACTGGCCACACTTACGCAGACACGTAGAGGATTTCGTGCGAAGTTGCCCTAGCTGCCAAGAACAAAAGCTTATACGAATTAAAACACGGGAACCCATGCTAATTACCGATACGCCTGCACGGCCTTTTGATAAAGTAGCCTTGGACACCGTAGGACCACTTCCCCCTACCCCTAGTGGAAACCGTCACATACTCACAATGCAATGTCTATTATCTAAATTTTGTATGGCCGTGCCCTTGCCCGACATACGAGCCATCACCGTGGCCGACGCGTTATCGCGTTACTTTATTGCAATCTTCGGTGCACCGCGCGCGATATTAACGGACCGCGGAACAAGCTTCATTAATAACACAATACAGGGAATAGCTCGAACATTTAGAATCAAACACGTAACCACGTCAGGATACCGACCCCAGACCAACGGATCCCTAGAAAGAAGCCATATCGTCTTAACAGAATACCTGAAACATTACTTGGAAAGATACGAAGACTGGGATCTGCTTCTCCCGTTCGCGATGTACTCATATAACACCTCGGTACACGAAGCCACAAAGTTCACACCATACGAGGTGGTTTTCGGACAACTAGCCCGAGATCCGTTTATACCGATGAGCCGCGAAGAATTATTAACGTACCCTACCTACGTACAAAATTTGGTAGAGCGCTTAGACGAAATCCGAAACACTACGCGATTAAATTTGGACTCAAGCAAATCACGTTCGAAAAATATTTATGACCGTAAAAGTAATCGAGTCACATTCGCGGTAAATGATCTTGTATATGTACAAAAGGAACCTCGACTTCATAAATTCGACCCCCAGTACATCGGCCCCTGGAAGATAAAAGCAATTACTGAACAAAATAACGCAATATTGGTTACGGACGAGGGTCAACAGCTAATTAAACATTTCGACAAATTAAAACATGCTTATATTAAAGAAAAGCCGCCTTGACGCTAATAGAGCGTATTCTACGTGGTTCCAGCTTATAACGGGCCAGCAGGAGGGCTCATATTGCCAATCCTCATAACCAAGGTCCCACATTCCGAAAATCGGATACCTTTTTCCTTCTTTACCTTACCTATTTTGTATTTTTAGTTTATTGTATTTTAGTTATTTACATAGAATAATCAAATTCTTACACTTCTTCGTAATCTCACCTGTTTTTCGTATTTACAGTAGACAATTCCTTAAAACAATAGAATTCTCCGCGTCAGACTATTCGCATAAAACGTGAATTACAGTCACCATGGACGGACGTGGCCTTCTCCTATTTACGTTCCTATGGACAAGCGCAAGCAGTGACGTCATAGATGGGGACTACAAAATTTCGTCGCTACACCCTAATCCGGGGCTATATTACGAGAAAATCCGACCCCTCCGAGTCTTTCACACGCAATGGAGATTGGTCACGGGTTTAGGAGTCACCGAAATACTGGCCTCGCGACCGCAAACACAACCCCAAATCGACAGAATGAAAGCGCTTTGTAAAACATACAACTGGACGTCTTGCCCGGCCGACACCCTTAACACGGTCCTGCAACGTAAACTCCTCGACGGTAAACGATATGAAGAATTGCTGCTCAACATATTAGGAAAGCCACAGTTCCCTCGTACCAAGCGATCGGTACCCTTGGGATTCATCGGATCGCTAAGTAAAGCCCTTTTTGGAACTCTGGACAGCGATGATGCGCAATATTACAACCAAGAAATAGATAAGCTATATAAAGATCAAAATCACCTCGCCGAATTACTAGGAAATCAAACCCATATTGTAAAATCGGAATTTCAAGACATACACCAAACGTTAAAAGCTGTAACAGGCACCGTGCGAACTATGGGCGATAGAATTAAGGAAATAGCGTCGGGTACTCTACAACTAGACGAGCGCGAAACGAAAATAGAATTAGAATTAGCCTTTTCTTCGTGGACGTTTCTAATGACAAGGCACGTGGACGAATATGTGACCGCGTTGATCGTAATTACAGACGCGCTCACGTTCGCGAAACTTGGTATCCTACATCCGGCCGTTCTTTCTCCCAGCAAGCTAGCGCAGACTTGCGAACGAATTCGCGAAACTACTCCATATGAATTCCCGCTGACGCCGGAAGAATTGAGTTCGGAACAACTACAAGGGGTGACCAAATTAAACGTAGTTTATTCACAAGGCCGAATTATCTTGTCACTCGACATACCTTTATTAGATCAAATTCCCTTCGACCTTTATTACATTCAATCTTGCCCTTCTTTCCAAACTATATCGATCAATGTCTCTACTCCGATAATCATCAAACCAAGAACAGCATATTTAGCAATCAGTCGTATCAACTCTCAATACTTCATGCCCGACGAGAACTACATCAAAGGATGCAGAAACCATCCTCGCATGTACATGTGCGAACTTAGCGTACCACTGCAAGATTTGGAAAAGGCACCAAGCTGCGAAACGGATGCCCTATTGAAACCACAAAACATCAGGTGGCCTAGCTGCAACATTCAAGCCCTTCCTGGAAGCCGAACTTTCCTCAAGAAGATGATAACACCCAACACCTGGTTATTTTCCGTCAAGGACACGCTGGCACTGCAGGTTCGATGCAACAAGCACGCTGCCGGATACGAAGTGCTACAGGGAGCAGGAATACTACAACTGAAAAGAGACTGTGAGGCCAAAATCGGGACCGACCAGATTTGGGCAACCGGTGTGGACACCGAGGAATTAACAACTATCTACAAACCATCGATTGGTATCAACATTACAGAAATTCTGCCAACTCTCACGGAACATCATGTCAAAATTCTAACCGACTATCAGGAAAAGGAACCACAGTCAAACCTTCAAGATGCCCATGCGAAAGCAAATGCGATCGCACTGGATGACATTGAAAGACAAGCCAGAGAAATAGCCACCCACCACAGAGCCGAAAATTTATCAACATATGTCACGTATGGACTACCAGGACTAGGTGGCACCTTCATAATCATCCTAATCATCTGGATTGGATACCGTTTTTTGAGGAACCGCCGGAATCGACATCAAGAACCCTTAAGGAAAGAGACAAAAGTTAATATAGAAATGGTACCATCTCGTCCCCCTCCTCAAATAATTTCCAGACCCCGTCCTTTAGCAATTACATCCTTTCCTCCAGATCTACCCGTTATACCATCCTCGAGGACAAGAGACAGAGCCCATGTAGAGCGAGCGAGAAGTTTCGCGGGTTCCGAGCCGTACTTCGAAGTATTCTAGGAAGTACCTTGCTGATAGCAGCAAGAATCCCCGCGCGCTAGCCCTAAGAACCGACCCCCACGAGGCGCTCTGCTGCGAAAATTAGATGGTAGGGATACTAGTATATAAGGTTAGCAATTAGGCCAAGCGAGTCACAGTCGTTATAAAATTTTACAAACTATTTTCACCGACTTATACATTACGCAAAATGAACGCGCCACGCTTCGATGACACTAAATACCCACGATCAAGCCTCGCCGAGGCAATCCTGCCAAGGCATTTACACGCCCCCTTCGGGCGCAGACTGTGCGTGAGGCCAGCAAGTACTTACTTGGGAAACGGGCGAGTATGGACGCACCGGGAATTTAATACAAAAACATTGTGCGGCGCCTGCGCTTGGTTGCGGCCACCAGCCGACTTCGAGAAGTGGCAACAAACCCCGGTCCATTGGCTGGCAGAGGAGACTAGGGCCGTCAGCCTCACGAAATGCACCCAGTGCAGACGCCCACATCTACGATGGACGCCTGCGGGCAACTGCACCGGTTGCATCCGTGCAATATTGGACGTGGAGCCCAAATACCTCCCGGCGTTCCCGGTGCTCGCAGCGCCCAGGCCCTTGGAGCCCCCGAAACCAAGGGACATTCCCTGGATCGTCCCCGCCGGCGCGGAATAGGCGAGCGCCACCCCTTGCATTAGGTAACTACTAGACTCCTAAATTCCGAGTATATTGTAATCACGTAAGTGAAGCGAACAAATTGTAATCGTTTTCTGTCCGTTTCATTCGCAGCAGAGTATCGCCCATCCGCCGAAGCCACGGACAACAACCGCAGCGCCGCCCCATCCCCTCCCCACCCCTTATTACTATATCTAGCTTCCCCCTTTTTTTGCTTTTATATTCTATAATTCGCTTCAACCCCCTGCCATTATTATTATTATTATTACTACTACTATTATTATTAGCTTTTCCCTTTTTTTTTGCTTTTATAATTTCCCTAGCTTCCCCCATTTTTGCTTAGTATTATTATTATCATTATATTCATTTTTTTATACTCTATGTAACAATATATGGGTTTATTTTTTTTTTCCTCCTAAAAAAGATTTATTTAATCAAAACACCTTGCGCCCTTTTAAACTTAAGCGTAGCGTTAGTTCTAAGTAGTAAGGTAAATGCACCAATAAGTAGCCGTTTAAGGAAACGGTGACAAAGCCCACATCTCGTTATATATACTATTACAATTATATCGGTATAATTTATTAAAAGTAGACTTAATTATTTTTCTTTTTCCGGCCATTAATTTTTAATTTCATTATTAAGTTTTTCTTTTATAATCAAATTACTTACCAGCTGTATTCCGAATATCGCGTCAGAAATTCACACTTTTTCTTCGTAATTTGTCTTGTACGACTTCAAAAAAAAAAAAAAAAAAAAACAAATGATACCATACATGCATTTTATCTTACGTGCATAGTTTAATATTATTAATATTTCAACAGATGGTTAGGTATTGGTAAATGGCTCGTTATTGGTACATTTACCTTAAACCGGAAAAACACGCAGGACAGCTTCGCACGAACGAAACAGCCTCGCGAGGCCGTTTCGTGTCTAAGGGGGGAGGTGTTACGTAGTCCCTTCAGGTCCATCCGTCCTCGTTGTCCTCGCGTATTTTTCCGGCGGCGATTCAGCGGAATCGCCTCGCGCGTGCCGGTCACGTTGTCGAAGAATGTGAAGCGACACGCGGAGCGTCAACGTGACCGTCGCCGGCCCGGGCCCAGAACCCTCGCGAGCGAAACAACTGCCGACGGGGCAGTTTCCCCCACCGTACGAAACCGTCCGACGAGCGGCCCGCGATACGAAAAGTAGAGAGTCAGTTTTTGGATTCCGTTGAGAACGGACTAGCGAACGTGCTACGCAGGGAAAACTTTGAATCGCGCTCGGCCGATCAGGTTAGGCGAAGTGTGCCTCCGTCCGACGTACCGAGAAACGGCCTAGCCGGGAGGGCACTTACGCGCCGATACGGACCACCGCGATTCGGGGGAAACTGCCGTAGTAGCGAAGTTAGGCGTTTTCAGGAATCCATCGTAATCAATCGAGGGAAACCGTCCCTATCAAAGAACCGCGTCTTCGACTTTACGAAATTACAAACACAGAATCGCGAGGTCGCGATCGTCCGCCGTGGCGTAACTCCATCCGACATACAGCGAACGGCATAGCCGGGAGAGCAACCACGCGCGGGTACGTGTAAACGCGACGGATTGTAACGCGAACGACCGACGATAGACGCGCGAGTTCGTCAAACCGCGAGTGCCAGCGAAGAGGACGACCGCGACCTACGGCGTTCGAGCAGCACGCGAGCGAGGCGATAACGGCAAGGCGAATCACCCCGTAAGCTAAGAACTGCGAGCGACAGCTGAGACGAAGCGCCGTCTCAAGGTAGGATAATCCAGAATCTTCTATGTAACAATATATTTTTCTCTATTGTTTTTCCTTTATCCCTATTGTATTCTTTGGTTTAACCCCTTATCACCATCCTCTTCCCCCCGCGAGTATAGTCAAGGCGTGCTTTAGCACCTTGATAGAGCAAGAACCCGGTGAGTCACCCTAACCGCTCGGGGTGGTCCACAACTGTCCCTTCGGGACGTAACACCATAGTGCATATCCTACCCATTCCCTCCACCTGTACTCCTCCCTTTTTCCCTTTCCGTAATTCCTCCTCCATGTCTGCTGTCACCAGATTGTAGAGATATGAGCTCATCGGGCACCCCTGTCTGACCCCCCTCGCCGTCCAAAACGCCTCCGTTCTTTTGTTACCCACCCTCACTCTACTCTTTGTCTCCCTTATCACCTCTCCTATTCTTTTCCGTAACCCCTCTCTTACTCCCCTTTCCACCATCGCCGTCTCCAATACCTCCCTGTCCACCGAATCGAACGCCGCCTTCAGGTCTACGAACATGGCTATCATCCTCCCCTTTTCTCTGCTTATCTGCCTCTGTATGACATAATTCAGCACATATATGTTGTCGATCGTCCCCATGCCTTCCCTGAAGCCCGTCTGATTCGGTGGCACCATCTTCTTGCTCTCCATTTCCTCTTTCAGCCTATTCGCCAACACCGCCACGTAGACTTTGTACAGCGTCGGCATTAGCGTCACCCCCCTATATTGCTCCCTTCGCTTCCCATCTCCATTCTTTACTATCGGCACTATTATCCCTTCCTTCCATTTTTCCGGCCAACCTTCTCCCTTCCAAACCCTATTGCATATCTTCCATGCCCATTTTTCCACTTCTGCCCCCCCATATTTCCATACCTCATTCGGTATTCCGTCCCCCCTACTGCCTTTCCATCCTTCAACTTGCCTATCACTTTCCTGATCTCTTCCCTACTTATCTCCTGTTCCTCATCTCCCTCCCTCTTACTACTTTCCCCTCCACCCCCCCTAGTAACTCCATAAAGTATTCCTTCCACTCTTCCATCCCTATTTCCTCGTTTACTCTCTTTCTTCTTTTTCTTTCCCTGATAACCATCTCCCATACTTCTCCTTCATTTCTTATCCCGTCTACTTCTTTCTTGAACCTCTCTCTCTCCTCCCTCCTCTTGCCCTCACACAGTTCATTGTATTCCCCCTTTGCCTCTCTATACTCCTCTTTTCCTCTTTTCCCCCTTCTCCATCCTCTCAGCACCCTTCTTACTTCCTTCTTTTTCCGTTCGCATTCCCCATCCCACCACCCTCTTTTTCTGTTTCCCCTCCCTTCCCCCTTTCCCTCCTGCAAGCCTTTCTTAAACTCCTTCATCCTCTCCTCTAGCTCTTCCTCTATCCCTCCCCCTTCCCCTCCTCCCCATTTTATTCCTGCTGTAAACTGCTCTCTCCCTTCTAGCGTCCAGTCTCCCCGCGCTACCATTTCACCTTTGCTTTCCCTTCCTTTCTTCCCCCTCTCCCCCCCTTCATCCATACTATTATTGGGTGGTGGTCCGAGTCAATCTTCTCCCCTATCTCCAGTCTTTTTACCCTCTCTTTCACCTCCCCATCTCCTATCACATAGTCTATGACCGTTTCTCCTCTCGCCCCTGTATATGTGAATTCCCCCTCCACATCCCCTTCCGTATTCCCAATCAGTATCGCCCATCCGGTTTCCTGCAGTCTCTCCAATAACCTCTTCCCGTTCGCGTTTTGTTTTTTGTCCTTCGACTTCCTTCCTCCTTCCTCCCCGTCCTCCCCCGTTATTGCCCCCCTTTCTCTCCGGTCCTTGCATTAAAGTCCCCCCCTATAACCGTCTTTCTCCCTTCCTCTACCCCCTCCATCCATTCTTTCATTTCCTCTAGTTTCCTCTCCATGTCCCCATTCACATACGTCCCCACCACCCTCCACCTTTCTACCCCTACCATAAACTCCGCCATCAGTATCCGCTCTTTCTCCTCCTTCTCCCATATCCTTCCTTCCCCCTCCATCATCTCCTTCCTCACTCCTATTATCATCCCACCCATCACCCTTCCTTTCCTGTTCCTTCTTTTCGCTGCCTGCGCCTCCCTTCTGTACCCCTTCGGTAGTCTTTCATTGACCCTTTCTCAGCCCTTCTCCTCCACCCAGGTTTCCATTAAAACTACTACATCCCATCCCTCTATCGTCCTCCAGAATTCCTTATCCTTCTTTCCTATTCCTGCTACGTTCCAGAATCCTACCTTCCACCCCTCCTCTTCTCCCATTTCCACCTGTCCCCCTCCTCTCCACCCCCTCCCTTTGTCTTCCTCTGTATTCTTCCTCCCCTTCTCTTCCTCTCCTATCCCCCTTTTCCCTGGATCCTCGCCTCCTCTTCCCCCTTCCCCTTTTCCTCCTCCTTCCTCACGCCCCCTCATCTGTCTCTTAACACCTCTTTTTCCTCGCCCCATTTCCACCATTCTTCGTCTATCCTTATTCTCCCCTAGCTCACCCATACTCTTCTGCCTTTCCTTTCCTCTCTTTCGGCTATTTCGTTTAGCAACCATTGCATCTTCCTCTCTTTCCATGTCCAATCATCTGTTATCCTCACTGCCCTTCTTTTTAAGGCCCTTTTCTTTTCCATCACCTCTTTTTTATTCTCCATGTTCCCCAGTTTCGCCACTATAATTCCCTCCCCCTCTCTTTCAAGGTTAATAAAATAATATATTTTAAAGAAAATAGTGAAAAGTGATAGTGATTTATATATTTGTACAGATGGATTTGAGAATATTGTCTTATGACAACGTTCAGCAATCCCCCGTATACGTTTTATTTACGAAGCGCTACATAGTTATTAATAAACAAGCCTTTTATATAGGTCAAATTAGAACTACAATTAATTAAAACATTTCATGTGTTTCAAATTGGATATGTCCTAAATCGCACGTATCCTAAACAGGGCCGGAGCGAGGATGGTTGGCGCCCTTATGCAAGAAAATTTTACAAGAAGATCATAGGTAATATCAGTCTTCACTACCTCACTAGAATTTAGACTATTTCGCTTTATTATATTAAGTTGTGAGCCAGTATCAATGAGAAAATTAGCGTAATTGTTTTGAAAACACCCATGAATTAATTTAATTACTGGTAGATGACTGGATCCTTTCACTTGGATTTGGATGCAAGCTCGTTAGGTTTGGCGCTGGCGATCAAGGCCTCGCTCCTTGTCGCGCCTTTCCGCGGAGTTGCCTTTGAGTTTAAATCACCCGAGCAAGAGGTTTCGCCGGAAGCCCTAAAGGTATCCAACTTCTGTTTTTTAAAGCAATTAGTTTCTGTATGTCCGCTTTTTTTACAAAGCCCGCTTCTAATTTGCTCGCGGTCTCTAAAACCTATTCGACTCTTTCCGAGAGGTAAAGTATCTACAAAGTAACTATAAAGTAACTATAAAGTAACTATAAAGTAACTGTAAAGTTGTGACGTCCCACTATTTTTCGCTTGGTCCTATTTAGCATCTTCCTCATAAATTTCCCCACAACTCTTAAACAATCTCTGTACTCAATTCTTAACCCTTTCCTCAATCGTCCTTTGGACGATGTACCTTAGCGGTCCCCATCTCCAGATGACCAAATTTGAAATCCCTTCCCCTCTTCGGCCTTAGAGGCGCGAACTCGTCCCACACATTAAGCCTAAAACAAGTCCCTCGCCCAAAAACTCACTCAAACTCGAGACCACGTCTCACCCCCTCTACAACGAACCTGTTAAAACCACCCTTTTCCAATCAAAATCCTCCAAACCCAACCAACGGGTGGAGTATCCCCTTTTCGAAGCCCCGAAAGACCCCTGAAATACGTCATAATGACACATACTTCGAGCATGAGTCATCAATACGCGCCGATTATGTAACGCATATTTCAACCATGAGTCATCATCACGCATACCGCGAATTCCCCGCATACCTGACATTCCACCGCTTTTGTATAAATACCAACCTCGCATGGACCGCGGATCACTCTCTCAGGATCACTCTCTGTACCACAGTTACTCAGTTCGGCAACAACCGTTACTCTACATCACTTCGACTACATTCTTAAATCTTTCACGGTATTAGTGTTAACTTTAACGTCAGTGTAAAGTGCAACATCCCCGAGAAAGATTACCACTCTTCGGCATCACGGAGTTACGTGCCGGTTACTTTTTAAATTCTTTTCAAAATTTTTCACATCATATTTTCACACAGATGTCGACGATTGATTCAACCATTATGTGTTATGGGAACTTCCCTCAATCAATAGTCGATTATCTGTGAATATTCTTAATAGTTGCAATCTAAGTTAGCTTCAAGCCTGTCACGCTACGGCATATTCTCATGGAAGATTATTCTCAGCGATCTTCCAACGCCGTCCACGTTCTTAGAATGCGCACTGTGATAAGCCTTCTGCAACCTACACATTGTGGTAGAGTACCTCATATTTTTCTCCTCTGTTAAGTATAATAATAACTCTATATGAGTCGCTACGCCACTGCGCTCTTCCATTCGGAAGAAAATCTTCCGACATCGTCGACGTTCTTAGAACGCCAGACGCGATAGCAACCTAGATGCTGGGAACGTTCCAAGCGGTGGTGGTTGGGCCCGTGTGCACGAGGTGCAAAATCAGCAGTTTTGACAAAGCTCGGGCCTACCCTGTGACCGCTCGTGGCAATCGCCTGTTAAATCGCTCAGTGCGCGGTCATTCTGTCCGAGGGACATTGACAATCATCATAAATTAGTCTATGAGCCGTAGTTCCCGTGTTGTCTTGTAGTGCGTGGAACGACTCAGTTCCCTCGCAGTGACAATATATATATTTTTGCGTTTCACTGTTTTAAATTATACTGTTTAAATCTTTACTTATATTCTTGCACTTAATATTTAAATACAATATAAATACAATTGACTTTCAACCTTGTGCGTGTTGTGCGACGCTCCTACGCTTCGACACCTTACACCGGGGCCCAGCGCTCCAGTTCACCGAGAGAGGGTGAGAGAAAGAGAGAAAGAGAGAGAGAGAGAGAGAGAGAGAGAGAGAGAGAGAGAGAGAGAGAGAGAGCGAGCGAGACAGAAAGAGTAAGCGACACAAAAATTTGACAATCCCTACGCCGAATCGGTGAGTCCGTTTTATTACGTTATTGTATGGAGCCGATAAATGATCGAACTCACGTAGTGCGTTGTGGGTTTTCCCCTTAATCATTTGTCGTTCCTTGTTCCTTTTTTTTATGTGCGAATACCGCGTTTTGTGCAAACTCATTTTTCTTAAATAATTATATTGCGACTTTTCCTAAACCGCTATCTTAAAATTTTGTTAAAACATTGCGTAATTATTGATCCAACCTCTTGAGAGAGTTGTGGGGTTTCCCCTCGATCAATTGTCGTTCGCGAAATATCGCGCGTATTTGTGCAACCTTGATTTCCTTTTTCTTTTTATTGTAATACATGGTACATTTTCATATAAATCAGGTATCATTTCTTTTAAACGAGTCTCCCTAGAAAATACCACCTTCTGACGGGTCAACCTGTATTGGTTATAGCAGTTACGTATCCCATAAACAAATCTTTTTAAATTCGTTAAGCGTTACGTGGAACAAATTAGACAAATCCACTCGGTCATTAAAAAATTAACGCCCTCACGTAACAACTGTAAGCGCTTATCATTTAAGTAACTACTTATATCTTTTCTTTGCCTACGCGCATTATTCATATTGCTTAGTTCAGTTACGTTATATCTTTTCTTTCCCTACGCGCATTATTCATATTGCTTAGTTCAGTTACGTTATATCTTTTCCTTGCCTACGCGCATCGCTTTATTGCTTTCGTTTGCTTACACTTACCACTTAATCATATAATTACTTAACCCCATCGCCTTATTTGCAATTAATTCTAACTTCTTATATAAATGTTCTGTGCTATTGCTTAATGGCCAACGAATTACTGTAATACTCCTACCGCTATCGCATCATTGAGTGCATGGCTTGTTAGATGCGTTCAATAAATAACGCTACTGTTTAACCAACTTCTCGAATTCTCACTTAAATTTAAATCCTTTGAATACACGGAATCGTAACGGCCTTCACTACAGCTGATTTCGTTTCGCGAAGGCCGAGCAGTCCTTACTAGTGTTTACAAACTTACTTTCGTTAAGGCTTCGCATGTCCATCACCATCGCGAAGAACTACAACGTGTGTTTTCATTGCAATGCTGCAGTAAATGCCATTTATTGAGCCATAACATAAGTCACGAAAGAATACCTGTTATTTATAGAATAATATTAAGAAAGTACGAAATATTAAAGGGACAAATAAATCGTTATTAAGATAACGATAGTTTAAATCAATTTTTATTTATTTTTTGTTAAAAGGGAAATTACCATGATTTTACCATGTTTGGGATTGGCCCAAACGGCCACAGGCCAAGACAGCGCGGACTCGCTGCCAAAGTCGCGCGCTATTCAAATGGCTAACGCGACCAGATCGCGGTACACACGATCGCGGTGATGAGATCGGTCGGGCCATCTGTTGTCGCGCACCTCACCTAATTAGGCAGCTCTCTCGCTCTATCGCGCGACCGGCTTTGTGTCGTCGGTACAGTCTCCGTCTTGCTTAGGACGAACAGCTGTTGGGTGGGGTGCTGACGTCACAAAATTCGGCGAAACGACCCGATCCATCACCGCGATCGCTCTCTCTTCTGAGAATCGCTGACTCAGACAGTACTACCTTTTCTCTTGCGGGCTTGCGCAACACTGGAACGTTCCAGGAATTTATTGTGCGAACTACTCGCTTCAAACATTAACTCTCGCGTGATTGCGCATTATTGTAAAATAGACTCAGTGTTCTTTGTGATTTAATTAGGCCTAAGTGTAATATATTGTACAAACGTCGTGTAAATACAAAGTGTTCGTGACCTCTAATTTAAACTTAACGCCTACTCTTAACCGCTATCTTTATAAACTATATTATACATTAAATTAAGCCTAAATCGAAAACTGTATAGCGAACGCTCGAACCTTCGCGTTCGTGCGCAAACAACCATGAATAATTCTAATCAACTTGAATCTCGTTTGGGCCCTCATTGGATATACGATTGCAATGGGCAACATTTAAACGTGACAACCGTTTCATTAAATTCAGTAGGAGATTGCGAAATAACCCCAATCTCCACAACCACAAAGGAAATCTACATTCAACTTCTGCAACTCTCGGACTTCAACTACGTGGAAGTCATCCAATGCATGCTGATAATCTCAAGAACCATCTATTATTGCGGAATGCACTCACATATTTCTGCAGTACACAACGGACTAAATGAATACCTCGAAGATCTAACTGAACATCAATGCCGAAATATGCACGAATATGGATCCACCGTTATAGGTAATAACGTCTATTTGGTGGGACTCAAAATGAACCAGACATCAACCCGGACATTCACCATGGCTGAATCACTCACCGCAGATGGAAAATGTACCGGAGCACAATTTTCTGACCCTTATGGATCATGGGAAACAGTAGTAGTACAAGCAATGACGAAAATAACCCTCAAAACCGCTCTAGTACCAGTACGACTGGAGCCTAATAACAAATTATGTTACCGGCCCATAATTTGAGGACTGAATGTAGCGGCCTCTGCTCATGAACAGCGTCCATTTATTTCCTTTTAAACATGCTAAATTACTTCTCTTTAATTTCACAATCATTCGGGATGCGTAACGTATTAAATACGATTTATATTTCTGAAGTTGAACCCTTTCCCGTGAGTTGTTCCAAATCTTCTGTCTTAACTTATCTTTATTTCAATTGTTGGGGTGGGGGGATTATAATTATATTTTTGTATTTTACCCAAATAATTAACAACTACCCATCAAAAATTAAATCAAATCAACCTCTTATAAATATCTATCTATTTATTATTACATTATCTACATTAATCTTATATATATTTCTACAGGCCACCCAGAACTTTATTTAAACATTAAATTTAACTTTAATAACATCTTCGTTTACAAAATTTACCTTTAAGCCCTAAGACATTAGTAACAGCAGTTACAATTTTAAATTTATTATACCGTTTAATTTGAATTAAGTTTAATTTGTGCCCTGTACATTAGGGTGGACCTTATTTTTCGACTTTCAAAGTATCATTAATGCGTGTGCTTCCAAATGTTTAACGCTTAGAAAAACACAATAAATAAATTTTAAATTCGCGATAGAAGTTTTAACGTCGCGTTTCAAACATTCTAAAGTACTTCTTTTTAATTTCATAATCATACGGGATGCTTAATGAATCGAATACGAGTTACATTTCTGAAGTTGAACTCTTTCACGCGAGTTGTTTCAAATCTTCTCTATTCACAGTAATTACATTCGAGTCATTAGATTCTCTTAATAAAACGGGAATGGAAAGCATTAATTGGAAGGAAATTGGAAGACAGTTGGAAGGAAGGGGGCGAAGGCAAATCTCTGATAGCATAGTGACCACGAATACATACTTAGTATTCGCAGGAAGAATGAAGGAGGGTGTAATGGTTCTAAATAATATTTTTAAATTTTTCATCTTTTTTAAGTGATATACAATTTCTCTTATTTATTCGTTGCAATATTATACAAGTGTGGTAATATGCAACAGAAATGTAATGGTTGTTGTAGAAAACGTAGTGTAGCTAGCTCTTTCGATTCTGACCGTTCCAACACAAATGCGCGACATGCAGGGGCCCATTTCACATGATCGGTATTCGTTTTGGGGACACTTATTCAAAATTTCGCGAGTATGATTTAGTGCGTCTAGGCAGTAGCCTCGTGACGTGGCTCTTTTCTAAACCATATTCGCGAAATATCGCAGAAATGTTCCTAAAACGAATGCCAATTATATGAAACGGGCCACTAACCGCCGCAGAATCCAATGAGTTGACCATACAAGGTACTCGTATATAGTGACATGCATGTGTCTGTCTTAAATTCAGAAAATTAAATCGATATAACATTTGCTCGCGATTTTTACAATTCCGTTTAATAATATATCATATTATAATTATATTATAATAATAATAATAATTCGAGTCGAATAGAGTCACCGCGAAAAATTTGAAAAGGTTCCAAGTGGAACCACAGTCTCCCTAGCGATCTTGCAGCCTAGCAAGATCCTTTTTGATCGCGCGTAACGCGATCGTAGAGTCCTCGCTTTTTTTCGCATCCATCTACATATTGTGCAGAGTTTCCAGTAACTATTAACGATATTAAACCTTGCAGCGGTCCTCATTAATACCATATATAAAAATGTCAAAAATGATCAGTCGAGCCGGTGTGATTTGACGCACCATTATATTCAATTAATTTTTATTTGGCCAATTTTAAAACGTCCACGCTTTTCGAAACGTGTCCGTAAAGAGGAAAAAGAGGGCTTTATCCTCCTATTTTTTCCAAATTTTTAAAAAGGTGCCTTCAACTATACAATTGCATTTGTTAAGAACAATTACTAAATCAATGGTCAAATATTCGTTTTTATTAAGTGAAATAATTTGTATTAGGTACTCTTCTATCTTCACTGTAAGCACCCAAAAGGTCATTTTTATCAGTTTATTAGTTCCAGAGTTATAATTTTTGGAAAAATAGTAAACACTATAATTCAAAGAACTGTAACATCCACAATTTTTGACATTGCGAAAAATCCTTTGAGATATGTTTATATACCCCTAAAGACTACAACATATCCAAGTTGCACCAAAATCCGAAATGTTACTCCGAAAAGTGTCCGACTTCGCGTGGAATGACCTGACGCACAGTGGGTTGAAATCTCAGAAACACGGCGAAAATATGAAGGCAATCTTTGACATTTACAAAAATGAGTATTCTACAGTTTTCGAGGTCGCTGATTACGAATCTGAAGTAAAAATGGCAAAAAACAAAATGGCGGATCCAATATGGCGGACACGTATGCCAAAAAAATATCAGATTTCGTCCAAACTTGGTATTCTAAGGTTTTCGAGGTCGCTGAGTACGAATCTGAAGTCAAAGTGCCAAAAAACAAAATGGCGGATCCAATATGGCCGACACGTATACCAAAAAGATCTCAGATTTGGTCTAAACTTGGTATTCTAGGGTTTTCGAGTTAGTTCAGTTAACTTCCAAGTCCGATCAGGCATTGTTGTTTGCACAGTTATCATCTCTGATTATCAAACAACTGAGATTAACTTTCAGATTTTGCTCGTTTTTGCTCCAATCCCTAAAATTACAATTTATTCAAAAATGTTCCAAGTTCATGAAAATATTATTTTTTGCAAACGCAGTTAATTGAAAGATTTATATGTTATCTTATAGTATAAAGATACTAAACCCTCATCAGGACTCTTCAGAAAGAAAATTGATCATCTACTTTGCGATTTGGGGCGTTTTTTGGGATATTAAAAAGTTTTTGTCTCGTTATAACAATATTATTTGTATTCACATCTGAAAGTAACAACATATAAATATATAAATCTTTCACTTAACTGCGTTTGCAAAAAAAATATTTTCATGAACTGGGAACATTTTTGAATAAATTGAAATTTTAGGGATTGGAACAAAAACGAGCAAAATCTGAAAGTTAATCTCAGTTGTTTGATAATCAGAGATGATAACTGTGCAAATAACAATGCTTGATCGGACTTGGAAGTTAACTAAACTAATTCGAAAACCCTAGAATACCAAGTTTAGACCAAATGTGATATTTAATATTTTTTCTTTGGGTCATTCCGAATTAGTGAATAATTATCATGGTAGAAATATATCAGAGAGTTCATAAAATTTTAAATGAATGAAACAAAGAAATGTTTTCAATTTTGCTTAGCTTCATCGAGGTAGCTTTTTACAGAAGGACTCCTTCTGTTGCCCGCTTGTGGAGCGATTGAGGATCGTTTTGCAACGATGCATCAGGGGGATCTATGGTGTTATATTTCTGAGGGAACGTGGGTATAATGTAAGTAGGACCACGGCAGAAAATATTCGTGTTCCTTGTGCGATTACTTGGATTCTACTTTTTCACTAGATTCACGCGCTCGTACGTGCTACACCTGTTACATTCCCACTGCTCACCGTATATCCCCAGCGGCGCATGCGCATACATACATCCTCGCATCCTCATATACATATGACATACATATGGTACTCACGGGCATACACAACATATGGAAATGAAAATAAAATTTTGCATAAAGGAAGGCGGATGGGCCGCGGTTGGGGTGGGTCTCCACTCGCAGCGCCTCCACGTGGTGAGACCTGAGCAATCTGTATTATTTGAAGCGTAATTACTAATCGTATCACAAGTAACATTGTAATAGAATTATTAATTACGTGACAAGTAAAACTAGCCGATTGGCTGCGATCATCTATCTTCGTTAATCTCTATTCCACCCGCCAGATTCGATTCTAAATATTTCTCCTACAATTACATTTTATTTCTCCAATAATATTAAAAAAAAAGACTCCAATAGCAATCATAGGTGCCATATTTCCCAAACAAATCGCGAACTCCTAAATACGTAGATACCTCTAGATGGTAACTTTATATCCCAAACGCGATCGTGATCGAACGTGAACTAGTTTAAAGTGCCATGGTGAATCTTCAATCGCGACATCTCGATTCCTGGATTAATTTCATCGATTCCTGGACATGTGGGAGGTCGCTTAACAAGGTTCTACTGCAATTCACCCAGTATCTAGAAGACTTTTTGATTCACTGCTTAGGGACATTTAAAAACGTGCAGTGCTTTATATTTAAAAACATGAGATGGCTATGCGTGTTATTAGTATCCCCACAAAATTATCTTGTGGGCTGTGGAGATGCAGGAAAGGGAACGAAGGAGGTACAACATTATAGTGAGGGGCCTGAGGGTAGAAGGAGAGGGAAGACAGGGGATCAGGGAGGGGCTGGAGAAGGTGATGGAAGACATCGGGGTCAAGGTGGAGGTAAAGGAAGTGAGGAGTTTAACCAGGAGGGATAAAGAGGGGAGGGAAATGGTATGGGCGAAATTGGGAAGCGAGGAGCAGAAAAGGAAGGTAATGCAGGAGAAGAGGAAGTTAGGGGGGAGGAGAGAAAGGATTGGAGATGACCACACCGAAAAGGAGAGGAGGGCTGAGTGGATGGTGAACAGAGAAGCGGAGAAGGAGAGAAAGGAAGGAAAAAGGGTTAGGGTAGGATACATGAAGTTGTGGGTGGAAGATTGATGTAAGATATGGGACGAAAGAGAAGGGGGGTTCAGGGAAGGCACGAGTGGGCGTAGAGATTCTAAGGTGGCGAATGATGATATGGGAAACGGGCAGGGGGGAGGAGGAAGGGGAGTAAAAAAGTGAGTCGAGGAGGAAAAATGGAGGGGGAAATGTGAAGGTATGTTTTTGGAACGTAGCAGGGATAAGGGGGAAGGACGAGGATTTTTGGAGGGGGTTAAAGGAATGGGACATTGTGTGTTTGATGGAAACATGGGTGGAGGAGAAAGGATGGGAGGGGCTGAAGAAAAAGCTGCCGAGGGGGTACAGGTGGGACTGGCAGGGGGCGAGCGGGGTCAACAAAAAAGGAAGGGCGAGTGGGGGGATGCTGATGGGTGTGAGGGAGGGGCTGGAGACAGAGGAGGGGATGGAAGTGGGAGAGAAAAGGAGGGAGGGCGTGATGATGAAAAGGGTAAAGATAGGTAAAAAAGTGTGGAGGGTGATCGGGGTTTACGTAAATGGGGATCTGGAAAGGAAAGGGGAGTGCATTAAAGGCTGGGGAGAGATGACAACTGGGGAACTGGTGTTAGTGGGTGGAGACTGGAATGCCAGGACTGGTGAAAGGGGGGAGGGGATCCAGAGGACGAAAGGGAGAGCAGGAGGTCTAAGGACAAAAAGGTGAATAAAGACGGCGAAAAGTTGATAGAAAGGATCGGTGAGATGGGGTGGGTAATATATAACGGGGCGATAAAGGGGGATGAGGAGGGGGAGCTGACGTTCACGGGGGCCATGGGACATACGGTTATAGATTATGTGATGGGAGGAAAGGAAGTAAGGGAGGAGGTGGAGGGAATGTGGGTGGGGGACAATGTGGACTCAGACTGTAACGCGGTTACGAGGTAAACGTGGAGTCCCAGTAATTAGTATCTAAATCAGTCTAATCGGAAGGATGTTATGCGCGTTACAGTACAAATTATTATTTAATAATTTAAAGAATTTTGTTTGATATCGGGAATTCAAGATCTAGTCCTATACAGGCCCCGCACTGAGTTATTGTGAGGATTTAGGTAGGTTATCTTTAAATAACTTCTGCTCAAGTGTAAACGTTCAAAAGTGAATATTCATCCCTTTTATTCTTTCCTTTTATATCAGTTGTTAGAGAGGCTGAGGAGCCAAGGGCGAACCCAAAATATTGACTAATGCCAATATTGACCCTCCGTTACCTCTGACAATCGTGATTTTTTTGAACAAGAATTAAAATTTTACATGAGACGGCGTTAGCCTATCGACATACAATTTGACTAATTTGAGAAAAATAATGAGCAACTCACCCACTCTATCGATCAATTTTACTATCGTTTGATTTTTATATCCTTTTTGGTATTGCCTTTGGAATATACGACATGTATTCTGTGCCTGAGAAAGAAAGAATCGCACTCACTCTTGTTATCTAATGAATATATATATATACACACATATACATATATATATAAATATATATACGTAGCGATAAAAAAAGATTTAACACACACACAGATGAGATCGAACTGAAGGTTGATCTCAACGCGATTAAATAACGTACTACGAAACATAATAGACAAACGTAAGCACAGTGATTACACAAATAAAATATTTTAAAAAAACCTTCAAATGATTATAGTTACTCATGAAGTTATACAATAATTTTTAACGTGGAAATATTGAGTTCATTCACTATGAATTATGAATCTCCGGCTCGAAACGTGAAATTTTAGTTACAGAAAAGAAATTACTTTCCACGGACACTCGTCACGCACCTCGCGACTGTATGAAAAAGAGTGACTTCAGCTTCGCGCCCCCGAGAGCGTCCGGCCGTGAGGTCCGCTCAGAAAAGCTGGCGCTGCAGTCCCAATCATGTTCTCACTTTCATTCTTCCATACTTTTTACTTATGCGCTACCGGCGTAGAACAGGGTACTCTCATCCTCACGCTTCTCACACTCAGATCACTCCTTTACATCGATGCGACGATTCAACGGTCAGAGATGCGCTCGATTAGGTTAAACCAGAATGCTAGATGCATTGTCAAGACACACCCCCGCCGCTTACATTTAATCAGTGTCGCGAGGTATGAGAACCACTGCTCATTTTGAACGAACTACTGAGAACCACGCTGATGCCTCAGCACAGTCCCACGTTCAGGGTACAGCGCAGCGACCAAACGTTGCGGCGACGACGACGTTCCTAGTACCGAGAATCCGTTTTCATAGATAAAATACAGTAAGCAGAAGTGCGCTCGATTAGGGATTTCCCAGAACGCTAAGCGTTGTCGAAGCACTTTGCCCACTAACAAAGGAAAAACACAACTAATCATCGATTTTAAAAATTTTGAAGTGTCGGGACGTAATCCGCTGGTGGTGGAGATCGAAGGGAAGGGCAGGAGGGAAGGAGGGAGACAGCAAGGGAGGACAAGGAGGAGAAAGAGATGGCAGTGGACGGAGGAGGGAATAGGAAGGTTCAGGGAGGAGACGGAAGGGTGGGAGCTCAGGGAGAGAGGAATAGATGAAATGGTGGAAGAGCTGGCGGGAAAGGTTGAGGAAGTAAGAGAGGCCCTAGGCAAGGAAAACGAGGGAGGGAATAAGAAGGGGTGGTGGGACGGGGAATGCAAGGCGAAAAAGGAGGAAGTCAGAAGGGCGCTGAGAGGGTGGAGGAAAGCAGAAAGGGGGAGAGCGGTGTACTGTACAGAGAGAGGGCAATATAACAGGATGTGCAAGGAGAAGAAAAAGAAAAGGGCGGAGGAATTCATGGAAATGGTGGGGAGGGTGAGGTCGGAGAGGGAGGTTTGGGAACTACTAAGCAAGAATAGGAAAAAGAGGAAAGGGGTCTGGAAGGGGATCAAGGCTGAGGAATGGAGGGAGTATTTTATGGGCCTTTTAGGGGGAACGGATGGGAGGGTGCGGGAAGGGGTGCGGAGGAGAGGGAAGAAGAGGAAGCGGAGGGTGTGGAAATGGAAGAGGTAGAGGAGGCGATAAGGAGCCTGAAAGCGAACAAGGCCGCAGGGGGGGATGGTATAGAAGCAGAGGTGCTGAGGTGTGGGGGTCAGGGTCTCAGAAAGTGTATGTGGACGATATGCGACAAGGTGTGGAGAGGGGGGGGATGGCCCGAGGACTGGAAGACGGGGATAATAGTGCCGCTCCGAAAAAAGGGGGAGGGGAGAAGGGTGGACGAATACAGGGGGATCACGTTGTTGGGGGTGGGATATAAGGTGTATACCAGGATAATCGAGAGAAGGCTGGCCGTGGAGATGGAGGAGGGGAACATGCTGCCGGAGAACCAGGCAGCATACAGGGAAGGCAGGAGTACCGTGGATCACGTGTACGTCCTGAACTACCTGGTCAACAGGGAGGTGTTCAAGGACAAAGGAAGGATGTTCGCCTTCTTCATCGACCTGAAGGCCGCCTTCGACTCGGTTAACAGAAAGGTGCTATGGGAGGTGCTGGAAAAGAGGGGGGGGGGGGTGAGCAAAGGGCTGCGGAAAAGAGTAAGGGAGGTGTATGAGGAGACGAAGAGTAGGGTCAGAAGTGGGGGGGGGGAGGGGGTGTGCTTCTGGACGGCGAGAGGGGTGAGGCAGGGCTGCTCTTTAAGCACCAAACTCTTCTCGTTACTGATAGCCGATCTGGAAGAGAGGATGGAAAGGAGAGGGAAGGGAGGTACGGTAATCGCAGGTAGAAAACTATATAGCCTGGCTTACGCGGATGATATTGTGCTCCTAGCACAAGACGAGGGAGGTCTGAGGCTGATGATGGAGGAGTTTAGGCAGTATCTAAGAGAGAAGGACCTCGACTTGAACGTGGGGAAGTCGAAGGTGATGGGTTTTGGGAAAGGAGGTGGGAAGAGAAAGGACAGGAAGTGGAAATGGGGGGACAGGGAAATAGAAGAGGTGCGGGAGTACGTGTATCTGGGGTACAAGCTTCAGAGGAATGGAAAACAGGAGGTGCAGGTGAGAGAGAGGGAAAGGAAGGCAGCGGGGGCAATGCGGGAAGTATAGGGCATGGGGAAAAGTTTCTTCGGGGACAACTGAAAGAGGCGGGTATGGCTGTTCGACACACTGGTGTGGACGGTTGCAGGGTACGGGGTGGAGATATGGGGGTGGAAGGAGAGGGAAAGAGTGGAGAGGCTGCACGAGCGCTACCTGAGGTGGGTGATGGGGTTGGACGCATGCACTCCGGGGTACATGATGAGAGAGGAGTTAAAAAGGGAGATGATGAGGTTAAGAGCGAGGAGGAGGGCATGGAGGTACGAGGAGAGGGTGATGAGCGGGAAGGGCGGGGTATGGGCAGGCAGATGTCAGAAGGAGATAGAAGACAGGGCATACAGGGGAGCGGGGAACTCCGAGTGGGAGAGAGAAAGGAAGGGGTACTTGGAAGGGAAGGGCGTAAAGGCAAAGGAGGTGGGATGTACGGAGGAGCTGTGGGAAAGAATGGAGAGAGAGGAGAGAAGGATCCAAATGATGGAAAGATGGGAAAGGATACGGAAATCCGACTATAATAGTTGGTATAAGGTGATAAAGGTTGAGGGGTTACCAGGTTACCTGGAGGCAGGTTGGAGGGAGAAAAGGTGGAGAAGGGTGGCCAGATTCAGGCTTGGAAACGAGACGAGAGGGGGAGATATTGGATAGGAAAGGAGGACAACATGTGCAGGGCGTGTGGAGGAGAAGTAAAGGATTGGGAGCATATTCTGATGAGATGCGAGGGTGAGGAGGATGAGGGGGAGGGGATGATGGACAAAGTGAGGAGGGTCTTGGACGGAAGCGGGAAGGGAGAGGAATGGATGAAGAGAAGGATGGAAAGAACAAAAGAGAGAGGGGAGTGTGGAAGAACTTTGGTTGGATGAAAAGAACGGCGGAAGCGGAGGTCCCAAAGAATGAGAGGGAGAGAGTGGATGGTTGTGTGCTGCGGTATGAAGCGCGTTTTGAGGGCGAAAAGATACTGGAGAGAGGTGGCGAAGCGCAAGAGCGGGGCGAAGCGTTTGGTTAGGGCAACGTGGGTAGAAGGCGAGAGGCAGAGAGGACGAGAAATGAGGAGAATTGTAAGGGGCAGCGGGGTCCGTTGATGTACCCCGTAAGAGAATCATTAAACTTATATACTGATTAATATTATTTAATTCACTTTTTTCTTTGTATAAATAGCCATTGTGATAATTGGCGCCATTTGTGTATGTCATTAGTTTTGTAAAGCTATTAATTTACAACAATAGGTATTTTTAAATGGGATTCTTTTTCATGAGATTACATATATACTTGGCGCTCATTTTTGTACCTTTTTTTAAAAAGGTAATTTTGTGGGGATATCACACATTTTGTAGTGTTTATTGATAATTGGATAATTTTTCACCCCCTCGTGGTTATTTTTTTCTAATTAACAATATATTATATTGACGTCCAAACTACGCACGCCTGCAAAGCTACAAAACAATTGGATTGGTGGAATTCGTTTAAATCTGAGTTTTCCGATACGATACAAACATAGAAGAAGCAAATAGAAGATCGAAGCTGAATAAAATCGTTTAATTAATATAATACTATGTTACAATAAATTTTTTTCTCTGACGTAGATCACGCTGCAACATCTTCTGCTTCAATTATCTGTAAATATATAAAATCCACATTTTAGTTACAACTTAACGTAGAACTTATATAGAAATACAGTCGCCCTTTGTTATAGTAAGTGTAGAAACTACAAAATGTGTCCGAAGGAAGTGAGAGCGTATGGAAGAAAGTCTTGTTGCAGGAAATTTAAATTCTAATGTTAATTCAGCGAAAATGAAGGAAGAAATCCAACATTTTTAACGCACAATTTATTTAGAGTTTGAATTTAGAGTTGGAATAAAATTAAATTAGTATGTTTATTGGTGAATTGAAATATTTTTAATGGGAAACTAATAAAATTAATGAATAGCGTGGGAACTACTGTGGATTTTAAAATAAAGTATTAGGAATATCTTTCACAAAAGATTGGAAAGTATCAAGGGAGATGCATTTTCAGCATACTTTCTTCACTAATGTGATTTACTCTACATTGCAAACAGTACGCCATAATTTTTTTACTTTTTAAGGCTACGCTAATTTGAAAAATTTTGTCCCTTTACCTTATTTAACAAATTTTCTGAAACTTGTGCGAAACAAGATGCTACTCTATCTAACGTACTTCTTCTCTGTACTACCTCCAAGCCTGTGCATCCCCTTCATTTCTATCCAAGCTTGTGTGTTCTCTTCATTTCTATCCAAGCCTGTGCGCCCCCTTCATTTTTATCCAAGCCTGTGCGTCCCGTTCAATTCTATAAGCTTTACATAAAAATTCTAATGTAAAAATAGATTACTGGTATAAAAACAATATATTATTTTGTAGAAACTTGTGCGAAAGAAGATACTTCTCTTTTGAACCTTCCTCGTACAACTTTCATGTCTATGTATCCCCTCTGTTTCCATAAGCTCTACATAAATAGTCTATTAAAAAATTGTGCGGACTTACCTTGATAATTGAGACAGTAATTCAGTGTCCTGTATGGTGTAAAAACTCGTGACATTTTAAAAAATATGGACAAGTTTCCTTATCTGACACTTCGCAGGTTATGATTGTATTAAGTTTACCTCGACAGATGTGCTCTGTACCTGGCTATCACGTGACAACAATTTGTTACGCGATTGGCTGAATGTGCCGAAACATTCATCCAATGAACGACGCGCATATTGGAGACATTTCCTCTCCCATTAATGTTCCCCTCTTGCCTACACTTGACGACGGAGAAAATATCTTAACATAAAATTCGGCAAATTGCAACTTTGCATCGAAATATCTCAGCTTATAAGGCATGTAGGAACAAAACGAAGACACTTTTCTTGTGTAAATCAACCCCAAGCTATTAAGACCATTAAGGGGGTAGACACGGGTAATGCAGCGCGCTGTATACTGACACAATCTGGCCCAAAACATAGGTTCGGGATTTTTCGTTTTTCGTCCTTATATGAGCATATTTTTGGCTGGGCGAGGTCTCATTCGAAAGAGGAAAGTTCAATGCGGAGCGCTCTGCTCATGGTTCAACGAGATAGTGTTTATACGTAATAATATGAGTGTCCAAAGTAGAGCAAAAGTCGATAAAATACACCAGTAGAATCGAACCATTGTTAGGTCACTAAAAAAGTTTTGTGACTCAAACGATGACAGAGCGCTCCGCATTAAATATTCCTCTTTCGAATGAGACCTCGCCTAGCCCACAATCTGCTCATATAAAGACGAAAAACGAAAAATCCCAAACCCATGTTTCAGGGTAGATTGTCGGTATTATAGCGCGGTGCATTGCCCGTGTCACGTGGCGTGTCTACCCCCTTAAAAGTCTAATTGAATCAGCTTATTGAGATTCGGTAATCTCGGGGTTTTTGATAGCGAGTCGCGGCGTAAAAAACCACTGTGCGTCTCGCGCTGCGCATATATCTATCTATCTATACTTGCCGCGACACACTACCGTGTCTCTTGATCGTATGTGCACTATCTCCTCTGTCCTATTCTGTGTACTATTCTGATGTGCGCTAAATTGCATATGTAATATCATACTGTTGTTGGATTCCGTAGCAGGAAGTCGACTACAACACGTAGAATATTTCTAAGTTTCACAAGAGGTTTTATTTCTGAAGTTCTAGCTGGCGTGTTTAACAAAGGTTCCGCTCTTAGATACTAAGATGGTCTGACTTAAGGATTTTGGGACTGGGTTATATATACAGAAGTTGTGGAAGAAGGGATAAGGATGACGTGGAAAGAACTATGGACAGTGCAAAATTGTTATCGGTGTACGGAGGGTTTTGCGAGGGTGACTAGTTGTGATGAGCTGGTGTGTGTTTAGGGTACTTATAGTGTGCATTTAGCTGGCATCCAACACCTCCCCCCATTAAGATTGAAGACTATGATGCAAGAGAGAGAGTCTTCAATAATAGGACATCTTATAAAAACTTAGTATCTAGGTATATGTTGTGAGCGTAGGATGAGCATAAAATATACAATATGCTGTAGAATGTGTAGCACAGATATGTAGCGCATAATATACCTAGGATATATATATAAATATATAATGAATATAGAGAATATATGATATAAAATATAGGATATATATAGCACGGATATATAGTGTGAAATTTGGGATATGAGTATTCATTCTTCTTTTATCGGGTTACATGGGTGTTGTACTTCTGCGTGACAAGATTCTTCCGCGAGTCCTTGCTGATTGGGTAGATTCCTCTTCGTTCTCGGGAGTGGTGTGTGTCACACGAGCGATCGAGGCGTCTAGGTTGCGATCGTAGACTACGATTTCCTGAGTGTGACCGCTGTGTTCCGAGTGTATGTCGGAATGAAAGTTGTGAGGATTCACAAGATTTCTAATAGCTGGAGTAGTGATGTCCCTATTATGCGAATTTCTCATGAAGCAAAATAATTGTTTCAGTAGGTAGAGGCAACCAAACCGATGACAGCAGTTCAATTACTAAGAACAATATTGCCCCGATAACGGATAGTGCTATCGTGTACCATTTAGGGTGTCGTACTATAAATGGCTTATTTAATTGGTCGGTTATTATTCTATCGAATTCGCTTAATTTCTTATTAGCATATTTTAATTCCGAGAGATCTATATTTGTCAGCTTAATTGGAGTTAGCTGGACTGGAGTTGTCCTATTGAATTTCCGTGTGGAAAGACAGCAATCATCGGTAGTGATGTCGAGTCTGGGAACATAGTGTGATATGTTGCGAATCGTGGTTCTTGTCGTTTCCAACACGAAAAGGTCCGTATATCCTTTACAGGACGGTTTTAGTTGAAGGGTCCCAGTCTGATGTAGTATTACATCCTCCATGTGACTTGTTTGATCCCCACAGATTAGTGTTAGTGTGACGGGCTTCTGGAGTACATATATCCACTGGTTATACTTGAGGTACTTCCAGATCTCCGTCTCTACCTTGAATGTTTCGGTCCTGCAGTCTTCTGGTATCCGATCGAGTTTGGGAAATAGGAGTTGCGTTTCACACGTGAGTTGATCGGTCCTTTTGTTGATATGCACTCTACGGCAGATGAAGTGCTGATCTAGGTACTCGATACAACTTGACAGATCTTTGATGAAAGTGGAGTAGATTTTGGATTGGGACAGCAGTAGGAACGGTTGTCTTGGTTCGATGTAGGAGAAGATACTACTATTATTATGTTGCATGGGGAGTGGAATCAATTCATATACATTTTTGTCGGTTAAGGGAATTCTTATAGCGAATATTGTTATGCCTTTGCCTGATATGACTTGTAATTCTAAAATCTTATAATAAAGGTGAATATTTGAATAATCTACTTGGATGGGTAATTCTGTTAGCAGGAAATACGGTGGAAGTTCAGGAACTAAACTTATGTACATATATGTTAGAAAAGACTTTTAGACAGGGTTGTAGGACGCGAGCGTAGTGACGGTTCTGGGGTAAGTGCCGTGTGGTTCATCACAGTCCTCTTACCAGAAGGCAAAACCTTCCCCACTCCGTGGCCAGATCCTCCAGGAACAGAGTCCCTATTCTTTGGCAATACGGCGTCGGGCCGATTGCCATTCCCATAGTCTTTATCTTACTCTAAACAACCAATCCTTCGACACCCGATGTCTACGAGACCCAACGTGGTCAACAGCCATCGCCCGTCGCCAGGTCTGTTTAGTCTCACGTACCCTCCAACAATACCGCGCGCAGGCTAAGTCCCTGCCATAAATCCTTCGAGGCAAGCCAGCATGGGGCTATCCGCCTTCGACCTCACCCTTAAATTTGGTGACGCTAACATATAAGCTGTGATTTATTCAGAAATAAAGTTACACTAAGTGAATGAGAGACTAACGCTAACATGTCGCAAAGGTGATCGACAGGAGACTATCAAACATGGCGTCTCTCGCGTCGCTATACGCGAATCGCACCGTTGGTGGCAGCACCTCTCCAACACTTCCCCTCGATGCGCGATTAGTGTCTGTGCGATGTACTTCCCAGACCCAAGATTTCGACACATCTCCGATGTTTCGGTCCAGGCAACCCCTTCGTCATCATGTCCGCGACCATGTCATCGGTGGACACGTGTTCGAGTCTCAACTGTCCGCTTTTTAATGAGTCTCGGACGAAATGGTGTCTCACGTCGATGTGCTTTGTCCTGTTGTGATAGGTTGGATTCTCTGCCAACCGTTGAGCACCCACGTTGTCGTTCAGAACCCTGATGTCGGCCAGATTTGTTAATCCCAGCTCCGTTAGGAATCCTCGAAGGTATATAGCTTCTTTTGCCGCCTCGGCCAACGCCATGTATTCTGCTTCCGTTGACGATAAGGCTATCGTCCTCTGCTTCTTCGAATCCCAGGATACGGCTCCTCCGCTCAGAATGAACACGTAGCCTGTATACGAGCGTCTGTCGACCAGGCAGCTGGCCCAATCCGCATCGACGTAACCTACCAACGATTTCTGTGTTGGCTTAAAGATAATTCCCGTGTCCATGGTTCCCTTTAAGTATCGTAGGACACGTTTCGCTGCAGTCCAATGAATTCTTCCGTAGCGGGTGCTGAATTGGCCCAACGCGCTAACGGCGTGTACAATGTCAGGCCTCGTTCCGATAGCCAGATACATTAGTTCACCAATCAACTCTCGGTACGGAAATTTTTGTTCTTCGGTATCTGGATCTTCTTGTAATTCCGTCAGTTTTACATTGACATCTATGGGATTGTTCACTGGATTCGAATCTTCCATGCCGAACCTCTTTAGGAGATCCTTGATGTACCCTCTTTGATGTATTCCGATTCTGTCTCCATCTCGTATGAACTCAATTCCCAGGCAGTACTTTGGTTCGCCTAAGTCTTTGATTTTTAGCTCCTGCGATAGGAATTTTTTTAATCCGTCAAATATTTTTGCGTTTTTATATACGACGAATATATCGTCCACGTAGATGCCCACCAGGAATAATTCTTCCCCTCGCCCTGAGCGGTATACACAGGGATCAGCGCTCGTGGGCGTTACACCGAATTCTCGTAGCATGCCATCCAGCTTCTTATGCCAATTTCTTCCGGCCTGACGCAGGCCGTATAAAGACTTTTTCAAAAGACATACTTGGTTTCCTGCCTTTAGGTCTTTTAACATTGCTTCTGCCTTTCTTCTTTCTTCAGTGTTGTCTCGTTCCGTTTTTACAATGATTTCCAGGGCCTCTGTTAGTCGTTCTGGGACTTCCATGAAGATTTCTTCTTCTATTGTGCCATTCAAATATGCCGTTGTAACGTCCATTTGTCTCATCGCCATTCCTTGGTCAGCTGCTGGTGCGACCATCAGACGAATAGAACTTAAACGTGCAACTGGTGCAAACGTTTGGTTGAAATGAACCCCAGGACGTTGAGCGAATCCTCGGGCGACGATTCGAGCTTTCCTCTTTTCTAAAAAACCGTTCGGTTTGTACTTGTTTCGCAAAACCATGCGACTACCTATGACCACTTTATCGTTTGGACGTTCGACGAGCACCCACGTGTTGTTCTTTAGAATAGACCTAACCTCGATGGCCATAGCCTGATACCTGTATTCAGCGTCGGGACCAGAAATGGCTTGGTTAACAGGTACTTCCGCCAGGCAGACAGATTCGTGGCCTGCATTTCCAGCTACCTCGCGAGGTTGCTGGTACTCCTTCCGTGGTCTTCCCGGTCTACCAGTTAGAACTTTCTTGGGCCTTCCCGGACCTCTTCTAGGTGCATTTGTAACATCGTTTGTGTCTTCGTTCTCGTCTATGTCTTCGGATTCCGGTTCAACGTTTCTGTCGAGTGGTGTGTCCTGGTCAATTCCCAGTGGTTTTATTTCAACTTCGGCCACATCGAGTTCGGGAATAGGATCAGCCGCACTTTCTTCGTGTTGAAGCATCATGTCTTCCGGGATGAAGTCTTCGTAGTCGTTTCTTGAAGGAACTCCGCTGCTCTCCAAAAATTTTACGTCGCGTGTGATTTCTACTCTTCTTTCTTCGTTAAGCCATACGCGATACCCTTTCGAATTTGTTGCATAACCAAGCATGATACCCCTTCTTGCACGCTCTTCGAACTTCCCCTTATTTGGCACTCTGTCCAAGGAATAAACCTTGCAACCGAATTCTTTCATATGGCACACGTTCGGTATCTTTCCTATCCACGCTTCGTATGGTGTTCGCCCGTTAAGACTTTTAGTCGGGCATCTATTTCGGATATAGTTCGCGGTCGAGATCGCCTCCGCCCAGAAAGATGACGGCAAACCTGACTGAATAAGTAGACACCTCGCCATTTCGAGAAGGGTCCTATTCTTCCTTTCCGCCGTGCCATTTTGTTCCGGATTGTAAGCGATGCTAAGTCTTCGCTGAATTCCACAATTTTTCAGGAATTTTTCGAATTCGTTACTAAGGTATTCCCCGCCATTGTCGGTCTGGAGGTATTTCACTTTTCTCTCCGTTTGATTTTCCAATAGCGCCTTGACTTCTTTGAAAACGTTGAAGACCTCGTTTTTTGATTGGAGGAAACGAACCTCGCACCATCTTGATCGGTCATCGATGAAGGTAACGAAATATTTTGCGCCACCGTTAGACTGCACTCTCATGGGACCGCACAAATCGGAGTATACAATGTCTAAGAGCCCTGTGTCTCTAATAGAATTCTTCGGAAATGGAGTCCTAACCATCTTCGCTCGGAGACATATATCGCACTTCAGTGTTACATCGTATTTTCCAAAATCCAATCCTTGCAGTGCTTCGTTCTTCTTACCTTTCAAGATATCTTGTACGTTGAGATGTCCCAGTCGTCGGTGCCAGGCTTCCAGCGTTTCTGACGATTTCGGAGTATCGGCCTCATGTCACGATGTAATATTGCACTCCTGTTGATCGCCTTTGTACACGAAATACAAGTTGCCGATTCGTTTCGCGTTCAACCTCAAGTTCCCGTTGTTATCAAAAATATGAGCACTGTCTTTTCGAAACACGACATTTAAATTTTGATCCGTAATTTTCGCAACGGATAAAAGATTTTCCCGTAGATCGGGAATGTGAAGTACTTCGTTCAACCTCACGTTTGTTGTTTCTCCGTTTACATCGGCCGTAAATGTCACCGTACCTTTCGCGTTTATTTCTGCCGAAGCACAACTCGCCAAGTTCAGTTTCCCGGGTTTTCTATCAGTTATTTCTACGAACTCACTGATTTCGCGACACAGATGCGACGTTGCTCCGCTGTCAAGACACCATACCGCGCCGGTTGCGTTGTTTTCCGCCCGTAGCACTTCGTTCGCGTCCACGACCTGTTCTACCGCGCACAAGCTCAAGTCTTCGGCTTTCTTCGCGATTTGTCGGTTACCGTCGCGTCCCTTGTCTGGGCAGTCGGCGGCCTTATGGCCAATCGTTTTGCATCGGTGGCAACGAAATTTAAATTCTTCTTTGTTGCTCGATCCATGGTTTCCCGATTTCCCTTTATGCAAACGCTTATTTTTGCTCGCGATCATTGCATTTTGTGAAGTGGTGCTCGAATTATTTCTGCGAGAGTCACTTTCTTCGATTATTTTCACTCGAAGCACATCCGGTGACGGTAGCTCATCGCGCGTTTCAATCGCGCACCGAAAATTTTCGTATGACTGCGGCAAACTGTACAATAGCGTGATAGCCAGCATGTCGGGATTAACATCCACTTCCATGTCGGCCAGCTTGTCGACCGCGTCGAAGAATTTTCGAGTGTGTTCTCGCACGTCGTCTCCCTCTTCCATGCGTTGAAGTATCAACTGCTTCAATAAGCTGGCTTTCCGTGCGGGTCCCTTTGACTGATAAATACTTTTCAGCTTTAGCCACATTTCTCGGGACGTAGCACAGCCCTTTATTTGTTTCAGCTCAGATGGGTTTATCGAGAGTATGATGTCCGATTTTGCTTTACCATCGTTTTTGATCCATGCTTTGCGCTCGGCCGTTGCTTCCACTGTTTCTGGTGGTTGGACACATATTCCATTAACGTAATCCCATGCGTCGTTTTTCATTAATAACGCTTCCATTTGCATGGCCCACGTATCGTAATTGTCTTTCTTCAAGGTTTCAATCCGCGCAATACCCGACGCACTCATTTTCGTGCTCGACACGCGATTCCTAACCTTAAAAACACGTGGCTCGTACGCACTGCACTGTTTTGATTCTAGTTCCTTATTCCGATACTTCTGGGCCCATAACCTGTTAGCAGGAAATACGGTGGAAGTTCAGGAACTAAACTTATGTACATATAAGCTGTGATTTATTCAGAAATAAAGTTACACTAAGTGAATGAGAGACTAACGCTAACATGTCGCAAAGGTGATCGACAGGAGACTATCAAACATGGCGTCTCTCGCGTCGCTATACGCGAATCGCACCGTTGGTGGCAGCACCTCTCCAACAAATTCATGGGTACCCTTATATTTTATTAATTCATCGAACAGAATCTTCGGCGTAAGAATTTGAGGAGACAGGATACCGTGCCTGCCTAAATTTATGGAATTAATATAATTGTCGTATTCATTAGATAATCTAGTAGTGAATAAGGATAAAGTCGTTATATGCTGTGTAATGATGGTATGTAGTTTTAATTCGTCTAAATACTGATTCGTCCTTGATGACAATTTATTAATCATTTCTATATTTTTATTTAGTCGATTTTCGTTAAATTGTAATGAGGCTACTGAATTATTGAAATTTTTTATCGTACTGGAAATCACTTATATTTGGGTTTTTAGAAGAGTCTGCGTTTGTTTATTGTCACTTACTAACGTGTTTATGCTATCGGTGTAATATTGTGCGTCGTCGGCATCTGGAGTGCCGAACAACCAATTAAGAACATATGACCCACCGTTCAGAAGTCCGCGACGTTTGCGTGATTGTAATTTTTGGCCCGATACATGATACATTATTTCGTCTTTAGCAGTTATATCAAATAGTTGGTCCTTTATCACTTTCAACGTTTGTTCACAATGAAAACTGGTGTAACTGTGTTCTGATGACTCCTTTAGTGCTAATGTACAGAGATTTTGAGACTGGAGGAAATAATGATTAGTCCGTTCGAACGCTTGGTTCAAGTGCGTGAAATTTACGTAACTGAGCAAGGTCAGTCTCGAATTAGTAATTTTTGCTTCACCCAGATTGTTGTAAAATATTCCACTTGATCGGTTGTGAGGAGTGTTGATATAAACATGGGATGTTGCATAAGGTAGGAGCAGAAAAGAGGCGATTAGGATGTTAATGGGTCCCATCTGAAACAGAATGTTTCAGCAGGTTACTATGGTATCGTTTTCTTTTCGTGCCTATTTGGATTTCCACTGTTTTATTTGAGAATGTTTTTGTTATTTTGTATGGTCCCTTGAAGTTCGGAGACAACTTCTTGGACAAATTGGCTTTCGGCTGTTTGTTGTAAATATACACGAGGTCATTTTTCTTGAATTTTTGGGGATTAGCCTTCTTATCATAATATTGTTTGCTTTTGGTTTTTGAGCTAATTATGTTTTCCTTTGCTATTTTGAATGATGTGTTTAATTTGTGTTGTAAGGATTTAATGTAATCATCGTATGTGTAACGGAATTTAGGTTCTTGGACGATCGACGATGGCAGATATGCTTTAAAGCCAAATAGTAATTCGTAAGGTGGAAAATTAGTTGTTTTATGATTTGATGTATTATAGCTAAACATATCAAAAGGTAAGTATTCATCCCAGTCAGTCTGATCTGGTTTTATATAATGTTTCAGGTAATCTTTCAGAGTTAAATGGGATCGTTCTAGCGCTCCATTTGTGTGCGGATGATACGGTGTAGTCGATAAGTGTTTTGTTTTAAATAATTTAGTTAGATCTTTCATTAGTTGTGACATGAAATCGGCTCCTTGATCTGACAGTATAGTTTTAGGAATACGGAAATATGTAACAATTTTTGTCAGAACTTTAGCTATTGTTATGGCTTCGTGATTAGGTATTGCTTCTGCGAAACTAAATTTTGTTAGGTCATCTTGCATAATTAAAATGAATTTATTACCAGCTTCGGTCAAAGGTAACGGTCCTACTCAGTGGCGGATCCACGGGGGGGGGGGGGGGCGATGGGGGCGATCGCCCCCCTAAGAATAATAAAATATAAATAAAATATAAAAATATTATGTCACATTCTGAAACACTTGTTAGGTATACACTTAATGTGTTGACAATGTATATTTGTCGAGCTGTTCACGATTTGCATGCTCAGCGGGGGTCGGTAAAAGAAAATTAAAAAATGTAGGTATGTACTTTTACACGTTTCGCCCCCCCCCCCCCCCCCCCAAGAAAGGCTCCTGGATCCGCTACTGGTCCTACTACATCTAAAGCTAACCTTTCGAAGGGTTGTTCTGATGTGCTTGTGATTTCCATGGGCTGTTTTGTAGGTTTAAAATTTGTTTTGTTTATCTGACACGACGGACAGGCCCTGGCGTACTTCTTAATGTCTTCTTTCATTGTATCCCAATGATAATATTTTTTTATTTTAGAATAAGTTTTGTTGAATCCGTAGTGTCCCGAAAGTTTACTGTCGTGATTTTCTTTTAATATTTCCCTAATTTGTTCTGCATTCTGAAGTTCTATTCTACTACTATCATATATTTTAATATCATTTTTAGAAAATACAAATTTTAACATATTAGCTAGACGCGTTGAATTTATATTATGTTTTTCATCTGGAGGGATTAAAATGAATGCTTCGTCCTTAATATGGTATCTCACGTTTATGAGGCATTCGAATATGTTTTTGAATTCTATTTTATCGAAATGCATGTGTGTAGGAAATAGTATGTAAGCAATTTTGCTTTGGTTTTCCAGTTTGCAAACACCATTTGTCGTGGGTGTGATTTTGTTAGTGTCAAATTTATCTGAGATATATTTTGAATACTGATTATTTTCATTTAAATCTTGAGACCAAAATAGCAGGGGTTTGTTTGTTTCTTTAACGGTGAATTTGTTTTTTCATATGTGGTTATTTGTTGATTCGTATTTTCGACTTTTATAAAACCCTTCATAAGATCTTACAGTTTTGATTGTTATATTAATTTGACTTTGAGGTTCTGCTGACAATCTGGATAATCCGTCTGCATTCGAATTAATTCTGCCTGGTTTGTATTTTATTTGATATTGATACTCCTCAAGTCTTAATCGCCATCTAACTAGTCTAGAAGATGGATTTTGACAGTTAAAGAGCCATTGTAATGGCCGATGATCGGTATATATTATGAAATCTTGTCCGTATAAATAGGGTCTAAAATGTTCTACTGAGCTGACTATTGCTAATAGTTCTTTTTCGATGGTTGAGTAATTTTGTTCTGGTTTGTTCAGAGTTCGGGAGTAATACGCGATAGGCAAGTCTGCATTATTTTTTACTTGCGATAGCACACCACCAATGCCTACATTGGAAGCATCGGTTGTTAAGATGAATTGCTTTGAAAAATCTGGATATTGGAGGATAGGTTTATCTATTAATCTTTCTTTTAAAGTAAGGAATGCTTGTTCTTGTTCATTCGCCCAAACAAAAGTAACGTCTTTCTTCAATAATTGTGTTAAAGGTTTTGCGATTGTGGAAAAGTCTTTAATGAATTTTCGATAATAACCTACTAGACCTAGAAACATCTTAATTTCTTTTTAATTTCTCGGTTTCATAGCGCGCTGTATGCAATCTACCTTGTTGGGGTTAGGTTCTACGCCCTTGTCGGATATAATATGACCTAGATATTCGCATGATCTTTTTAAAAATTCACACTTGTCTGGCTGTAACTTTAGATTATTGTCTCGTTATCTTGAAAATATGTTGATTAATTTTCTATTGTGGTCATCCAAAGATGATCCATATAAAACAATATCATCTAAATAAACGAAACACTGTGTGTTAGTTAAACCTGTCAGGACATTATTCATCATTCTTTGAAAGGATGATGGTGCGTTTTTAAGTCCAAACGGCATACGTGTGAATTCGTAGTGACCGTTCGGTGTAGAAAATGCTGTTTTCTGAGAATGACTAGGGTTCATGGGGATTTGATGGAAGCCGCTGGCGAGATCGAGGGTGGTAAAGTATCTAGCATGACCTAATTGGTCCAAAATGTCTTCGATATTTGTCCCCAAATGTCCCCTATTGTCTTATCATTGAGCTTTCTATAATCTATTACGATACGCCATTTGCGTTCTCCAGAGGCATCTAATTTTTTTGGAACGATCCAAATGGGACTAGACCAAGGGCTAGTGGAAGGTTTTATAATGCCCTGGTTAAGCATCTTCTCGATTTGCTTATCAACTTCAGCCTTGTGGATTTGTGAATATCGGTAAGTTTTCGCGTGAACTGGAATTACATCCGTGGTAGGAATCTCGTGAGTACTTGCTGTTGTTCGGCTTAGTAAGTCGGTAGGCAAATGGAATATATCATTGAACTCTGTACAGATCTGGGATAACGAGCCTCGCTCCTCTCCATTCAAGTGATCGAGTCTAAGATTTTGATTTAACACGTGTAATCTTTTCAAGATTTCGTTATTTGATTGGTTTGGAGCTAGTTTGTACACGTACGATTCCATTGGAAGGGGTTCGATATATAATTCGGGAATTGGAATAGTTTCGACTTTAGTGGAGGTATTAACGATTGTAAGAACTGCGTTATTTTGGTCGTCAACTCGAACAATGGCATTTGGAATTAATAATGTATTGTCATGATTTAGTTGTTGAGACAATATTATACCTTCTTTGACATTGAATGGGTTTATTACCCTAATAGGAACAACCGTTTCCGTTCGCGGGTTGATTCTAATTGTATCAACGGATCGTTGCGGCGTGTTGTGAAGCAGGGGAAGTTGAAATGGAATAGAATTCAGTGAAATAGTAGAAGTAGTATAGTCGATTTTGGCTCCCTGGGACCGAAGGAAGTCGTCTCCTAGGAGTCCGTCAAATGGTATATTCATAGGAGTGTCTAAGATTTGGAAATTAGCTACGATTTTTTTTGAATGAATTTCGAGTTCGATTTCGGTTGCACCGCATGTTGCAATTGGTGCACTCGGTGATACTCCGTTTAATATTATTGGGACGTTATTATGATTTCTGGAAGTAGGTATACTAGTTGATTTAATTAGGGAAACTGATGTGCCAGTGTCGATTAGAAATTTTAAAGTCCCATCGTTAGAGCTAGAATTTTTTGATTGGAAGAGCACGTAAGTTAAATCGTTTGAAGCTAATAGATATTCGGAAATTGTCACATTCTGAAGTGGTTGAATTCTATGGTTGCTTGCTCCATCGATATTGGAGGATTGGGATGTTGCGAAATTGGTTGAAAATCCTGTTGGTGAAAATTTACGGATCTAGCATTATCATTGCTACGTTGTTCTTGATTTGAATTAAGGGGATTTGGATAGTTTCGGTTCTGATTAAAAGAACTGTGATATTGAGTTGGTTTGTCTAGGTTAATATCTGAAGGACCTTGATATTGATTCTGTCGAATAGCATTGTTATACTGACGTTTCCTACATTCTTCTATAGTGTGACCCAAATTTTTACAATAGCGACACTGTTTAGTTGGTTGTGTCTGACTTTGTGAGTTTGTGGATATCGCAGGGATTTGGCTGAAGTTAACGGGTCTGGAGTTATTGTGACTGCGTGTGGAAGGATTGGACTTATTTCTATAACAATTGTTTGTAGTGTGATTTGTGCGACTACAAATTCTACATTGTTGAGATGTTTCTTTGTATGTTAAACGCAAAGCTTTTTCCTCGGCAATGGCAGCAGTAAACGCGCCATTAATATTTTTAAATTCTCTGTACCTTAACATTTGGGAAATTTGCGGATGAGTATGATGGATAAATCGATTCAGAGTGATATCATTGATCATGAGTAACCACCCGTTTAAAGCTTCTGGGTTACTTTCTGTACTATGAATTGTGCCCAATACTTTAGAGTGCAAATTTTCCAACCTCTGATAGAACTGCGACACGTTTTCATATTTTTCTTGCGTCATGCAACTTAGCTCCTCTAATAGCTGATCAAGTGATTTTCGGTCTTGATATAGTGCAATCAATAATTCAGAAATTTCCTCCCAAGTAGTCAAATTACAATGAACATCTATTTGTTCGCGTGCTTTTCCCGTGATTCTATTTTGTACATACAATAGTAATGGTGGAACTTGAAATGGTTTGGATAATTCAAAAACAGCGTCAACTTGTTTTATAAAACTACGTAGCCTATATCTGTCACCATCGAAGGAGTCGGGTAGCAATTTGATCAGTAATTCTATTGAAAGTTGCGGTATTGAAGTCGAAGTAGACGTGGAAGTCGAAGTTGAAGTGTTAGTATCCACTTCTGTCGTAGTTGGCATGATTCTCGTTATATATGTTACAAATACAAAAATGAAGATTTCCGGGATTTAAGGAGCAAAAGATATATGAAGATCTGGTCAAATTGTAAGAGTAGTCCCTGAACAACACTTACCCTGCTGGACTTCTTAGGCCGCGTACAGACTTGAGCACGAACGCGAATGAGGCAAGCCGAGGCAGAATGCGTATGCAAGTGTTGCACGTCTGTGAATTGCTCGGAGCCGTCCGCCGCATGCCTCGGGCCGTTCGCCGCATGCCTCGAGCCGTTCGCCGCTGCCTCGGGGCTGTCCGCCGCACGCTATCGGTCAAAAAAAATTAATTCGTGCTGATTGCGGGTGTCGTTCCGAGGCAGGACGTGCCGCGGCACCATTCGCCGCATGCCTCGGGCCGATCCGATAACTTTGGATCGGCTCGAGGCATGCGGCAAAAGCAAGGGAAAGACGAACCCCTTTCTATACATGTTTATTTATGATTTTTTTGCACTTGCTGTTCGATTGAGTGACCGAAACAAAGGTCGGACACTTCATTGTTCATACTACTGTTTGGCGCGATGCATGCTTATGGTTTCTCGTATAGAACTTGCACCCAATCAGGTGTCCATACATACATATACATGTATAAGGGAGAGTGGGTTAATCTCGAACACCTAAGCAAAAAAGCAAACAAAATGAAAACTATATGAGATATGAATTGGTTTATTATTTACAAACATACTTAAACTATTCATCTATAAAGTACTGCGACGAATTTTGGAAAAATTATAATAAAAATCAACTTTATAGTGAAAAAGCAAAACCCTTGATGTTCGTGATTACTCGACTGCTGCGGGGTAATCACGAACAGAGTGCTAAATACGGCAGAAGTCGCACAGTAAGCGTGACTTCAATGGTCAACACATAAAAAATGTTGCTACAACCTATACCTAATGTATTTTTCAAATTCCTGTTCTTGTGCATTAGAAAATAATTGCAATTGGTTGGAATATCGAAAAAAATAGTAAAGGTTGTTTTTTAAACATTTTTTTCTGAGCCTTTAATGAAGATTTAAAAATCTCTTTTGTAGATTTAAGTAAGTTTTATACATGCTGAAAATTTCAGCAAAATCGGTTAACGTTGTTAATTTCGAAGGTTCGAGATTACCCCATCCGAGATGTTCGTCAATGCCCCACGACATCAAAAAATAAAAAAGAATTTATTTCAGAGATTAGAATCATAATTCAAGCAATGCTTTGGTTTCAAAATGTTGGTATAAAAGTGCTTTATTTCAGCCAAAAAAAACAACAATTGTATCATTAATTCAACAGTAATTACATGCAGTTGAAATGGACAAAATATTACTTGAAACATGATGAAAATAATAAATTGTATTTATCTTGAAGAGCATGAGCGTTCTGTATTTATTACTTTCTGCCCGGTGTTGGATACGACCTAAACTATTAGCTAGTGGAGAGGGAACATCGTTTTTATTTATTGAAACGCCGTAACATCGCATTCGCGATTACCCCGCGTTCGTATTTACCACTCTTCCTTATACATATGATATGTGTATATGATATCCCCATAAAAAAACTTTCAAAAAGTAAAAAAATTACGCCAAGTACATGAATTATCTTTGTGAAAAGAAGTGAGATCCCCATAAAAAACTTTCAAAAAGTAAAAAATCACAAAAAATAAAAGATAATAATATAAATCACAAAAAAATAGAAGAAAATATACAATATAAAAAAAGATGTGAAATCAAAATGAGCTGCAAGTACATAAAGGTGCTTTCCAACTGCCCTTAAGATGACACAACTACATAGACACAGCTAAAATGCTGTGTGCATACATTCCATTACTCATATCGCGGACATTTTAATTAACCAATCAAAAAGAATCCCAATTAAAAACACTGTCGTAAATTAATTAATAGCTTTACAAAATTAATATACAAAATTGCGCCAATTATAACAATGGCTATTTATAAAAAGAAAAATGTATTAAATAATATTAAGCAGATATATTTTTATAGAAATAAATATTTCAATACCAATAAATATTTTATTCAAAATACTTGGCGCTGCTCACCGCATTGGTGTTGCTAAACTGAATACATATGTATAAATTGCTTTAATCTTTTTCTTTCTTTCTTGTGCGGGCATTCGTGAATGTGTGTATGTGTGCGTGTGCATATGCTACGTGTGATATTAGAATTAAATATATGTAGAATAAATCTGACTGCGTTTCTAATATGTATATGTTTATGTATTTTAGATTGTAAGAGAGTTATTGTAAATTTTTAATTTACTATTAATAAGACAATTAACATTTTTTCGGTATCGCAGCGCCAAGTATTTTGAATAAAATATTTATTGGTATTGAAATATTTATTTCTATAAAAATATATCTGCTTAATATTATTTAATACATTTTTCTTTTTATAAATAGCCATTGTTATAATTGGCGCAATTTTGTATATTAATTTTGTAAAGCTATTAATTAATTTACGACAGTGTTTTTAATTGGGATTCTTTTTGATTGGTTAATTAAAATGTCCGCGATATGAGTAATGGAATGTATGCACACAGCATTTTAGCTGTGTCTATGTAGTTGTGTCATCTTAAGGGCAGTTGGAAAGCACCTTTATGTACTTGCAGCTCATTTTGATTTCACATCTTTTTTTATATTGTATATTTTCTTCTATTTTTTTGTGATTTATATTATTATCTTTTATTTTTTGTGATTTTTTACTTTTTGAAAGTTTTTTATGGGGATCTCACTTCTTTTCACAAAGATAATTCATGTACTTGGCGTAATTTTTTTACTTTTTGAAAGTTTTTTTATGGGGATCTCACTTATTTTTACAAAGATAATTCATGTACTTGGCGTAATTTTTTTACTTTTTGAAAGTTTTTTATGGGGTAAGGTATATACTTGGAATACTCGTAATAGCGCAAAGCAGCTCAGCGAGTGTACTTTATTTATTTTTTGGTGAAGGATAAATTCTACGTAAGTTTAACAACTACGAAAAGAAACCATGCGCACTGCATTGCCGATTTATATGTATTTTATGGCGCTGAACGTATTTAACATTCACATTGAACTGTAATAACAACCATGATTAACACTTTTCGAAGAAAAATATGTATGCATTTTTAGCATTTCGTGGCCAAGCTTGTTTTTCTACTCGTAAATCATCAACGGATACCCACGCTGTGCCCTTACCCCTTACCATACTCGTGTAATGACCATCGGCAATACTTTTACCGTGGTGGAAAATCGCTGCCTTAAGTTTATAACAGTGATCCCCCATTTGTATTTTAGTAGTAGGTATTGCTTTGATGTAGAAATTTTCCACTTTCGTTGTTGTTCCACTACTATCGTGATCGAACAAATGTAATTTTGCAATAAGAATTTGTTTGGAAGCAGTTATATCGATTTTCTTTATTGTGTTTGAATTTGAATTATCACAATTAGGGCAAGAATCTTTCAGGTTTTTCCATCCTACGAAATTGTGTTTTATTATATCTTGAAATTCAAATGATTTTTTTTTTAACATCTTGGGCAGTGCAAGATGTACCACACAATTTGTACTGATAGTAGTACTTGTGTAATTACACTCTAAACATCTTAATACCGTTGTAATTTCGTGTTGTACTGCATTCTTAATAAGAATCTCACGATCACAAACAGAGGTAATAAACTCAGCTGCATCATGTAGCTGATTGTTAGCGTATTTTTCTCCTGCGAATTGCCGTAATGATATTATGTTTGGACTTTGATCCGATTTATATTGGTCCATAAAGACTTTTATAATATGATCAGCTTTTTCAGTCGAAAATAAGTTTTCTTTTATTGATGAACAATATAACATACATTGGATCGTGGCATTCGCATAACAAGACACACCATCAGAATTCGGGAGACCTCTGACGTAGTATTGAATAGTATCCACGATGTGATCATTAGTATTCTGACATTCGGATACATTATAATTAGGTACTGCCCAAACAGCATCACGAACCTTGAGAACGCGGTTTTTAGAAATTGAAATAGTCATAAGATCAGGTCTATATTTTTTTCGCAATCTATTGTACTCTATTATAGCCGATTCTTGTGCCTTTACGGAAGATGGATCATAATTGATAAGATGCAGTCCTTGTAATGTGGTCACCCGAGAAAGAGCAACGTAAGTTTGTCCGCAAGTAAATATTGAATTACCTGCTTCTATGATAGCATTCTGCAAGCTTAGTCCTTGACTTTTGTGAATAGTTATACCATAGCTGAGGCAAATCGGAAATTGTTTTCTAATAACGAACGCTCTATCCATTACTTCAAATTTAACACTCACACGTTCTATTATATGTTCTTGCCCCGTGGGTAATATAATTTTCAATTTTTCGACGTCATTATCAACACCTCGTGTAACTGATACAAGTTTAGCAATGGTACCGTTGACAAGACCTAGCGTAACATCAATATTTCTTCTAATCATGATTTGCACTCCTACTTTAACAATTACGACCCTTGCAAGTCCCGCCGTTCGGGAGCTATCATCGTCATTGTTCAATACCTTTGACACCTTTTTTTTCAAGTACGGTGCACAATTCGTTGTATCATGAGCAATCAAATGGATTTCTTCGGACGGAAATCGACTCAGCATTGCAGCGTTCAAAACATCACACTGAACACATGTGGGAAGTAAACACACCGTATTAGATCCCACATTAAGCATGTAATCACTTAATTCCTTTAATCGGTCATTACAATTTGTCGCTTTGAAATTTAATTTCCTCGATTCTAAAAGCTTCGTATCCGAAACGGTCACTACTCCGGTCCGAATTCTCGACAAGATCTCTTTGTAAATATTATCACCCTGCTGTCGCATATTTATTGTCAATTCGTCATAGCTAAACAAAGCAGACCATAAATTATAAGAACCTAATCCTCCAACATTTTTCTCTATACTGTTATTGGATAATTGTATAAAAGCAGGTTCTTCGTGAACAGGAGGAAGTTGTAGTAAGTCACCAAATAGCAGCATAGGCTTTTTTCCGAACCAAGCATCATCGGAATCTGTAGTATCATCAAATATTTCTGTAAGTCGCAAATGTATGTACAGAAAAGTTACGTTAGAAACCATCGAAATTTCATCGATGATTACTAGAGCAACATTTTTGAGTTGATCTCGTACAATTTGAAGGGCTGCATCGCTAAGTTGGCTATACTGGGCTGTATGCCCATGTTCTACGGGTAATTGGAATAATCGGTGTATAGTAAGACCATCGATATTAAAAGCTGCGATTCCAGTAGGAGCAGTTACTGCTGTGTCTTTTCCGATAGTCTGCTTGATCCAGTGTCTGATAGTTTTTATTAAAAAACTTTTCCCAGTGCCACCTTCTCCACTCACATAAAGTCTGAGAATGTTATCGTTAGACGTCAAGGACTCAGTAACTTTATCAAATATCCGCTTTTGATCATGGTTCAATTCCGAAATCATTTCTTGAAGATCACCACAGTCAAATTTATCTCCCGCGTCTTTAAAATCTTTCATGGCACCAACAGTTTCAACGGGGACACACTCTATTGGGTGATCGCCTTGATCATTTTCTTCTTGTTCCACAGTATTCAACACGTTCTTTTCAATTTCTTCCTTTATATGATCACGCGCTTCTTGAATATCCGTTATTCGTTCGTGATATTGAACTGCTTCTGTCAATTGTGATTCTAGCGACAAAAAAGCCTCCGCATATGTGTTAAAACCAATTTTCAATTCGTCGGTTTTTCTCCAAGGTTTGAATAATAATAATAATGAGAAATAATAATTCTCAGGTTGGATTTGAACATTGTACTTATAATGATTGATAAGATAGCCTCTGCTCCTTTTTTTCAAAAACAAAGAAGCACGGATTTCATAATATTCAGTTTTTTCAGACGGTCTATCTTTAGTAACGTCATACCACATAGCAAAATCGTACAGATGCATAGATTCTAATTCCTCAGGTCTGTTAGGATAGTGATCATCTATGAGGGATGGACAAAATATGTCTGTGGATTCACCTACCAGATCCTCAATCTCTTTGCGAGTTTTCAATTTCCTACTTCTCAGTATATTTACATCTAACCATCTAATAGTAGTACTGGAGTCAGTGCCATGCAATGATAATCCTAAAAGAGTATCAGCGCATTCAGGCGCTCCACATTCTCTATGATTTAGCATGCGCATTCCAAGGTTGCACAGCAGACTAGCCAATGACTTAGTAGAATTTATTGCTGCCATAGTGTCCGTAGCGTAACTTTTTTCCGGCTTGGACACGTACTTAGTACAGTAACATGTCACCAACCCTGTCCTTTCCCCAATATATTGTATATCCATGTTACCTCTCCAAACCGTAAGAACGGCAGCATTAAAATCATTGATACGAACTTCCTTTATTGAACGTGGAAGATCATAGAGTCTACCTTTCGCTTTCAATTGTTTTCTAGCACCTATAGAAACAGCCACATCCCTTATTATCAAAGTATCTGTAACTGGACGTGGAAATGAAAATCGACATACTTTACAGAAGGAATTTTTAGTTTTTTTGTTGCGTAGACAGTAACTATTGCATTTATGCATTTGATGTGCAATTACACGTCTATATAATTCTGGCGACACATGCGGTGATGGCAATCTGCAAGTGACGTATTTCATAATGAATGCTGCTACTTCTTCCTTCGAAGATTTATCGATTATAGGAGCATCTTCAATCCAAATTAAAAGATGAAAATGTTGTAAACCCCTGCTCTGATATTCTCTGCGCCAAAAGTAATGAGTGACCTTGCCAATCGGATTGTCGGGCGAACAAATGAAATCCAGCATAGCGTGGAATGTATTATCTATAAATCGAGAAGTTGAAACGGGATCAGAAGCAATGAGTTCGTTCGGCGACATTTTAGCCACCGATGGGCCGTTTACATCGCGAAGATATTCTATTAAATCTGTCCATAGCCACTCACTTGGACTGAGCGTGAGGAACCATGTAGCTGGTCCATAATGGTGTATCATACAGTTCAAATCATTTCTCGGTTTTCGCCAATACTGTGCTGTATTACGTAATCTGGAAAATATAGTGTTCAAGTTCGTTTGTAGCTGATCTTTAGAGAGTTGCTCTAGAAAACTAGCAGCTGTGTATTTTTCGCGTGGATTTACGACGTTCATTTTGTGAAAAATTCCAGCGTTCAATTGCCGCATATTGGTATCGTGTAATAAATGAAAAATATATTGCATGTTCAATCGAAATTGCGAATGCTTGGACATCAGTTTGGACTTAATGAATTCATGATCAGTCAAACGAACCAATCTTTCTTCATGCTGTCCGTTCACCCCATAAGGATATAAATCTGGGAAACATTTCACATCTAAGTGTTCAGCACGATGGCCCAACGGAATATCCTGAACTTTAAGCATTTGATAGAGCGCGGTAGCAGATTCGTTAACCCTTTTGTCATACATTGGATAAATCGTAAACTGATCATAATATGAATCAGATTGTGACATTTGCGTCAATAATGCACGTTTGTGGTTTTCATCGATATTAAGTGTTTCACCTTCAACGTCCTCGATAGATTCGTTATTATCATCATTGGCAACAACTTCTTCTTGAAATTCTGTATCTGGTAATTTGGCACTCAGCAATAAATCGTGCGATTGTGGTAAAACAATTTCTGAGTATAGAGGATTATTGGCTTTCAACCATACTAAGGCATTCCATACTTTCTTCAAGTCAACTAACTTTTCCCAAACTATTTTAGATTTTGTTGGAACGCCCCGCACCAATATGTATAATTCATGATTTTGATTTAAAGGTTCGGTCGAAGGACAGATTTTTTTTAAATTTTCTTCTAACGGTAAAGGAAGGTGAAATGTTCTCCCCTTTACTTTTGGAAACATATGTTTATGTGGCATATTTTTACGCATTACTGTATCCATTCTCACAACCGTTTGAAACGGTTTAGCTCTTTGAATGAGAATTCGTTCGTAATCGTTCAACACTGCTATTTCTGGAACTGAACGTACATCAAGCTTATTTAAAATACATTTTGGTGGTATGGAATCTTTGCGAATTTTATCGTGACAATATCGGCAAATAAAATTCACGTCACCAACTTTGTATACAATATGATTTATCAATGTTTGCATTACATTTCCCTTATATGTTCTTTTAGAAATATCAAACTTACGAACCTCTCTTTGAAAACAGAGTTTCTCGCAGGAAACGCACGGGATGCGTGGTGTGTCCATAGACCGCTTTGTGAAAGCTTTAAATGCTAAATAATATCGAGATATAATCTCTTCTTCGTTCAAACTTACGTCAGTATTATTTTTTTGTAACGCTTCAGCTTCTTTCCGAGCTTGCAGTGTTATTCGACCAAGTGTCTCAAGGTCACTGTCGTTTAAAGCTTTGTCTAAATTATGTAATAGGTGTTTATAAATGTACACTATTCTGTATATCATTCTCTTCAAATTTCGTAAATCCGGAAAGTGAGGTGCCAGTATCTCAAAAGCTAAAAAATTGGACTTACATAGTTTAGGGTTTATGTAACAACCATGAGAATGGCCAACTTTTTCAGCATGCACTTTATTAGAACAGCTACTGATATGGTTGTTCAACTTATGTACCTTTTTTAATGAGCATTCTAACAATCGTTTGAAGAAATCCTGTAAATTATTCAGAATTTCAACATTTTTTGTTTTACAAAGATAACTACAATGCCATGCCTTTGTCGTCTTCTTCGATTGCAATACAGGTAGAACGTTTATAGCTTTCCCTTCCGAATTCAGTATGATTGATTCAGAACCGGTGAAAGTATGGTACGAACTTTCCGCAAAATATGATTCTGAAGAAGATGTATGTCTGGATTGTCCACACAAAGCATTAATCCTGTCATCAACTTCTAAACATTCTGCTGCGCGCGTTAAAGAAACTTCCACTTTTTCTTTACAATCTTTCAACAGTTTCCTCATTTCCAAAATGTACTTTTGCCTAATATGAAAACACCATTTTATTATACGCTCAGCTTCCAATCTACTTGCTTCTCCGGACGGCAAGCTAATAATTTTTGAAAGTTTTCTAATATAAGTTTCTTTGTTATTTTTGGTTTCTATATTGTTATTCGTTACAGCAATATTACGATACTTTTTTATTATTTTCAGAACAGCACGACGTTTCGCTACTTTATTATAATTATCTTCCTTACGTATTTCATTATATACTTTCCGCTTTTTGGAGATAACTTCTTTATTTAGCTGATAATAATTTTTTTGCTTACCGCATTTCACTTCTTTATTTGCGTCATACTCCATTTTTGCTTTTTTGATTATTGCTTGTTTATTTAGCTGATAATAATTTTTTCGCTTTCCGCATTTCACTTCTTTATTTGCGTCATAATGTATTTTTTTATTTTTTATTATACCTTCTTTGTGGGCGTTATAATAATTTTTCCGCTTTTCATATATCACTTCTTTATGAGCATTATAATATTCATAATTAGAAATGCTTTTCCCCCTTTTATTACAGTCTTTGCCTTTTTTCATGTTACACTCCCCTTTCTTTGCTTTATAAACAGCTTTTCTTTTTAAATTAATTTCCTTTTTCTGCCTTTTATAATAATTAGACATGTATTCTGTCCTACTACCTGGAAGGTATACATTGCTGATTTTTGACTTCGAAACCAACGGAAGATGTGGGTCCGTTTGAATTATATTTTTTGTACATATGGTGACTTCTTTGTCACTATGTACTACATTTTGAACTGGGGATATTTTATTATCTGTTTCGTTTGTAATATATCTTTGACCGATTTTAAATGCTGGATCATTTCCACAAGAGGGATTTTTATTAATTGTACTACCAATTGCAGATTCATATTCGTGCACACAACGTGTTAATTGTTGATCCTGAGTGCTTGGAAAATGTTCTATACGATTTGATTGAAACATTTTGATCAAATGTTGACGCATCAATGCATGAGTGTACGTTACTTTATCAGGTAATATTTTGAATAATAACGAGACAGCAAATGCAATCGCAAAAACTCCGCAATCCCGACCGTTAGGTTGAGTTTGTACACGTGGAAATTCAATAAATTCTTCGTCAATTGCACCGTCATGTTTATTAAAAAATGGGTATAACTTATCCAGAAAAATTTTATGATGACTATGCAACTTCGAGGAATTAAGAGAATCATAAATATAAACTCTTCTTTCAACATGTTTATAGAAGCTACAAACCCAATGTCCCCCTGCATTGGTTCCAATCTTATCGCTTTGGTGCAAAATCTGTATGTGATCCTGATTTTCAGGAACTGGTTGAATTGTATTAGGTAATTGAACTCTCCACGTATCGCGTGGTTTGTAATTGGAGTTAGCTTCTAATAATTTGTGAAAATATTCGATATGGTCATCTGTTAACCATTCGCCTTTATTGATTATTTGCATATTATGAAAACTGAGTGGTGAGATATTAATAATACTTTTAATTACAGCCATGACGAATTATACTTTTTTTTATATTTCTAGTTTTCTAGTATACACTAATATATTCTATTGTATACGATAAAGCGCGTTGCAGCCAGCAAAGCTTATATCTATTCTAGTATACACTAATATATATTCTATTGTATACGATAATTATTGAAATTGGTCTTATTCGAAAGCTTATATGCGGTTTACATAAGAAAAATGCCTTTAAATTTAGAAAATATTGCAGGCGTGATGAGATATTAATGATGAAATAAGTTTCAGGTTAGTTTGGATTAGCCGTTTCTCGAGTAAATGATAGCGGTAGCGACAGTCGACATATACAGGGTGTCTGTCCTGTATTTGGCGTCGGGACGCTGCCACGTCTCTAGATAGAATATAATATAATAATATCGATAGTAATGATAAATCGATAGTAATGATAAATCGTCTTTATTTCGTCTTTATTCCTTTTTCTTTTTTTTTAACATACGATACAGATACAGTACAATTAGAATCGCAAATAACGGAATACAGCGCGATACAGTGAGTAAAGCTTATTATAAATCTAGTTTTGTTGTATACACTATATAATATATAAGATACAGCGCAATACAGTCAGTAAAGCTTAATTATTATAAATCGATTTTTTTGTATACACTATATCCTATTGTATACGATAATATAATATAATACTATAACAGTATGGGCAAGGCTCAGCGTGGCTATTATTATTATGCCTGACCCGATAATCAAATGTATTTATTTGATTGATGAAGCGCAATGCAGCCTGTAATATAAAACTACTCGCAAGGGCGCAAAGCATCCCAGGGTAGCGCAAAGCAGCCAACCGAGTGTACTTTATTTTTGTTTTAAAAACTCCAACCTGTAAAAAACGAAAAATTTGTAATAAACACTAAACTAATATCATACATATTATTTTATTTATAAATAAATGTAAACGTCACTTACAAATATAATATTTTGCTCTGTTGCTTCTCCTTCTGATGAGAAGATTTGGTTTCCTTCCAAGGGACTTGAAACTAAAAAGATACACATTTCAATGAAGAAATAGGTTAGCAAAAAATATGTTTGATTATTATTTAATACATGTAATGTAACAAATAACCTATTCGTTTCATTATGTGTACACCTAAATTAATAATAATGAGGCACACTTACATGCAAGGAAATCAGGAAAAATTTTCGGTCGCCGTGACATGCGTGCAGTGATGGGCACGTAAAATCACGTAAAATACGCAACGTATAATACGCACGTATTATACACGTGCGCTAGTGACAGAATTAGCGGATTGGTTGGAGTATTCACCGCGCTGGGGGACCGAAGACCCGCGAACCAATCAGCGGGGAGAACCGCGATACCACGCTGGTGTCGCGCGAGATTTATGCTTAAGGAATTGGTAGCGTTTAAGATTCCAAACTTCCCTTTATTATATAAAGAGATTTATGTTGTTACCTACCTCGAGTGCTTCCTTTGTGGACCTGCCCCGGCAATATAGAGCCTAGTAGGAAGTACCCCATACATTTTTCAAGATTTATTTATTATATAACTTTGGTTATGTCATCTATGTAATTTACGTGTAATTTACACGTAACGTAAATACGCAAATTAAAGTTTAATTAAAAATGCATTTATAACAACGTATTATTCTAATCATCTCTTTCACCGGTGTTTTCATATTCTTGTACTGCGAAAATATTTCATTTCGAACCTTTCGGCGCCTGCAATTGTCGTGTAGGTAAAGTGGGATAGCCGTTAAAATAGCCGTATTTTTAACATTAAAATTTGCGTAGAGAAATAAATCACATAATATATGTAACGTACTAATAACATATTAATACGTACAGGCCCGGATTAAGATTTTTGGGGCCCGGGGCTATCCAACCCTCGGGGGCCCCCGTGGTTGAATAAGCGGGGGGGGGGGGGAGAGTAACAAAAAGTTAAACAATAACGAGTTTAAATTGCTTAGAACTGTAGGCTTAGAACGGGGCCCCCTGATTAGTGGGGCCCGCGGCTGCAGCCCCCCCTAGCCCCCCCCTTAAATCCGGGCCTGAATACGTAATATCCACAAAATATATTTCCACGGGAAAAATTGTTAACCCATTCGACAAAAAGCCGAAATGGTATTTTTTTTTCTAACTACGTGAATACTACAACCCCCGTATGTACGATTGTTCCAAAAGCGATTTCCACATTCGTGGCGTCCCCTTGTTAGCTTCCCGGCTTAAAAATCAACAATTCAAAGAGCCCGCGGCAGAATATGCCAAAAGCGGGCTCCTTAAAAACAAAAGAGCAGCGGAGGAGCTCGCCTCATCGTTGCACGTGGCGGGGAAGCCCATTCTCAATTGTGGCTGCGTGCAAAGCACTCGATCGACTCGACAATGTCACAAACTGAATTTAAAAATGTAAGTAATAAAAAAATACTATTTATATATTCGTAGCTATCGTTATTCATATGCTCTAGCCCAGTTTTATGTGTATTCGCTAGTTTTATTCGTGAAATATTCGTGAGATATATTTGTTTTTATTCGTTAGTTTTATACGTGATTCGCGAGATTTTTTCGTCACTTACAAGCAGCGTGTGATAGAAGTAAGTAATACATCTAGCGCAAGAATACGTATGTAATGTTAAAAATTACATTACATTAAATACAAAAAACTGTAACGTATTATAACATTATTTTGTGATTCGCAGTTGTAACTAGTAGCAAAACAAAAAGATATTGCACACGTTGAAGCATATTCTAATAACTTATAACGCCAATGAGTAGAAATATAATATAATATATATATCAAACATATCTTATCTGAGTTGAACGTAAACGAACATGTAAAGTACAACATTTTGAAAGTCTTTGGTAGGCACTTTGCCTACGTTAACTATCAATAGGCATCTGTATAGCAAGTAATATATACAACAAGAACATATTGGATACATAGAAGCATATTTTAACTCGGATGTGTTTCAGACTTCTAATCGCTGGCGTTACAAGTGACAATATGCTTCAAAGTGTGCAATATCTACTTTATATACTATATGTACTTTACATGTTCGTTTACGTTCAACTCAGATATGTTTGATAATATTTCTAATCGTTGGCGTTATAAGTTATAGTAGAAATATGCTTCAACGTGTGCAATATCTTCTTGTTTTACTACTAATTACAACTGCGAATCCTTCACAAAATAATGTTATAATAAATTACAGTTTTTTGTATTTTGAATATAATGTAATGTAATTTTTATAATTTCGCATCATACACAAATTCAGTTTTCAAATTTATATATTTCCTAATTTCCAATTTGTAATGGAACAATATGTACCCTTGCGCTACACGTATGACTTTCTTCTATCATACAGCTTTTATGAACTCTCTTGATCTTTTTTGCCAATTAATTCTTTATCAATTTTTGTAGGTTGCTGCGGAGGACGACGCGTTCCTGGCAGGTAAATAATGAAAATTTATATACCTACATTTATTCAAATCAAATTTATTTTTCCAATCAATTAATGATAAAATTAATTTTTAAATATTGACGCAGAGTTAGCCAGTTTTAATATGGCGGAGGCGAGGGAGGTAAATGCCACTGTGGCTCAGACGCCACCACCACAGCCAACACCACCATCGCTACCACCAGCAGCAGCAGCGAACCCGGCCACGGCCGATGGTAAATACGTAATAATAACATTCATACACATTTTAAGAAGTTACAGTCGGTGTAGATAGAAAGTATTCGTGCAGCGAAGAATTTAAAGTAATACTTTGCATATCCATGTCAGTAATCAATTTTAACGGAAAACAATGATTCATCAATATTCTTTGATGTTTGTAGAATAGATTTTGTATAAACAAGATTTTTTGTCCAATTAATCCCACAGATGCTATATGGGATTGATATGTGGTGATTATGGCGGCGTTTTAAAATATTTTGGTGCGTTATGTCGTGATCCCGGGGTAAAACAAAAATTCGAATACTTGTATAAAACGAAACACGTCTTTATTATACAATATGTTGGAGTATGACTTCACAGTGCCACGAGTCAAAGCTTTCTAATGCTAGAGACGAACTCCGGGATGAACGCGGACAAATTGGCAAATCCTATTGGTTGTTCTATTGCGAGGGTGTGGGAAATGGAACTGGTAAGGGTGGAAGTGGTAGTCTAGAGAAAGTTCGGTTGTAACGGTTTGAAGAAAAAGGGCCTTGGGGCCTACGGCCTATTCCGCCTGTTTTCCGTTAAGTTACGGACGCTTGAAACGGACTAAGGGTCTTAAGAGGGTGACAATGACCAGATGTGCTTAAAGAGAAAGTTACGAAGCTAGGTATCTAACAGTTATATAAAACCCTCTGCCTAGTATTATATGCAGAATGCTTAGGATCATTGTCATGGATAATTTTGATTTTGTTGGCGTTAGTGAATTCGAAATATTTGGGTCCAAAACACACTTCACAGTATGGAAAAAAAAGAATACAGAGTTTAGGAAAGAAAATTTGCGATCTATGATGAAATAATGTAAAAAAAAATACGTAATCATAATATTATATCTAAATAAGATAGTTTGAAAGCCATTCTGCTACAAGAGTAGAATAAAATACAGCCTGCTGTAATTTCATATATACCTAGTAGCCTCGAAGCTAGTATATCCACAAATTATTAATACATTAAATATTTAGTTTATTTCCATAGTTTATTAATTCTTTATTCAACTGCACGAATACTTTTTGCACGTCCATTTCTGCGCGTTTATCTGTTTTTGTTTTTTTTCTTTGTATATGTTAAAGGAAATAAAATTTTGTTTATACAAAATCTATTCTACGAACATCAAAGAATATTGATTAATCATTGTTTTCCGATAAAATTTATTACTGACATGGATATAAATACAAAAAGTTTTACTTTAAATTGGTCACTGTACGAATACTTTCGACACCGACTGTATATGTTTTTAGAATGCTTGAAAATAAGTCTAAATTTAAATACTAATAAATTTATTGTTATTTATTATACTACTTATTACAGGACCGCACGTGGCTCGGCACGCGAAGGGTGGGTGGAGGCGGACGGCCCAAAAACAAAATTGGGCAGCTTTGGAGATTATGAGGGCCCAGGCCCTCAGCCTTAGAAGTATTATTGTAGACCAGTACCGCGGCCGGGGCCGTGGCCGGGGCCGGGGCCGGGGCCGAGGCCGTGAGTGGGAGCGGGGCCAGGAACAGCGGGGTCATGGCAGCGGCCATTAAATTTTTTTATATGAAAAAAAAATAAATTTTTATTTTGTGAAAAAAAATGTGATTATTTCATTTACTCTTTTTATTTACATTTATTTCATTTTCAGTAATGTTGAAATAATTATCTTCGTCTGCATCGTTAACTGAAAAATAGGACACATTTATTAATTATTATTTATAATTTATCACACATGCTCAAGATCATTGAATGAATAATTACGTATGCAAAACCCTACCTGCAAATTTGTGCGTACATAGTCTGGCGTAGATCACAGTGCATCACCTTCTGCTTCTATTATCTGTAAATATATAATATAATAATATAAAGCCACATTTTAGTTATATACTACAACTTAACGTAGAACTTATTGCAGGAAATTTAAATTAAATCCTAATGGTAATAATTCAGCGAAAATGAACGTAGAGAACCAATATTTTTAACGCACAATTCATTGGTGTTGGAATAAAATTAATTTAGAATGTTTATTGGTGAATTGAAATAACGAGAATCGAAAAAATTAATGAACTAATGAATAGCGTGGCAACTACTGTGGATTTTATTATATTATTATATTAAAGTATTACGAATGTGTTTCACAAATCAAGGGAGATGTGTTTTTAGCGTACTTTCTTGACTAATGTGACTGACTCTACATTGCAAGCGGTACGCCATAATATTCTTAATTTTAATTCTTAATGCTACGTCGTTTGACAAATTTTGTAGATTTACCTTATTTGACAAATTTCCAGAAACTTGTGCGAAACAAGATGCTCTGTCTATCTATCTATCTAATCTTCTCCGTCTAATCTTCTCCGGACAACCACCAAGCCTGTGCATTCTCTTCATTTCTATCCATCGAAGCCTGTGCGTCCCCTTCAATTCTACTATCGAAGCCTGTGCGTCCCCTTCATTTTTATCGAAGTCCTGTGCGTCCCTTTCATTTCTATAATATAATATTAATAAGCTTTACATAAAAACTCTAAATTGCTGGTATATACAAAAATACAAGTATCTGACAATTTAAATGCAATGCAATTTTTTACTACAATATATTATTTTGTACATGCATGGTACAAATTTCCAGAAACTTATGCGAAAGAAGATACTTCTTTGTCGAACCTTCTCCGGACAACTTCCAAGTCTGCGACTCTACATAAGAAATCTATTAAAAAAATTTTGGCGACTTACCTTGTTAATTGAGACAATAATTCAGTCTCCTATTTAGTGTTAAAGCTCCTGACATTTCAAATTTGGACCACTTACATTATTTGATGACACTTGGCAGGTTATGACGGTTTGACATTTGGTAGGTTATAAACATGGCGGACGCCGATCATACATACACTAGTTTCTTTTGGCTGAAGGTGTGCGTGTAACGCGTATACGTATTATGTTGACGAAAATTTGACTGAAGGAGAATCAGAAGAAAATCTTACCGTTTCTGACAGATCCATGAGACGATATTATGATATCTCTGTCATGCGTGGACCGATTTTATTGGAATTGGTTTTATTCGAAAGCTGATATGCGGTTTACATAAGAAAAATGCCTTTAAATTTAGAAAATATTGCAGGCGTGATGAGATATTAATGTATAAATATCAGAGTTAGGTTGGAATGGCTCCGCGACGAGTAAATGATAGCGGTAGCGACAGTCGACATATACTGGGTGTCTTTCCTGTACTTGGCGTCGAGACGCTACCGCGTCTCTAGATGATATGTAAATTCCCTCAATTTGCCTCAGTTTGCCTCGGCTTGCCTCGTGCGGGACACACAGGACAAAAATCACAATTTTTCCAACCCAAGGCATTCGGGCTTGCCTCGGCTTGCCTCATTCGCGTTCGTGCTCAAGTCTGTACGCGGCCTTAAATGTGTTTCCTCTTCTTTGTGGCTTAGCTTCTTGATGATCCAATTAACAACTGAAGTTGTCGTCCACGAATCGTGCTGGGTGTTTTTTTTCCCACTTCTGACACCAATTTTTTGTGTTGGATTCCGTAGCAGGAAGTCGAGTACAACACGTAGAATATTTCTAAGTTTCATAAGAGGTTTTATTTCTGAAGTTCTAGCTGGCGTGTTTAACAAGGGTTCCGCTCTTAGATACTAAGATGGTCTGACTTAAGGATTTTGGGACTGGGTTATATATACAGGAGTTGTGGAAGAAGGGATAAGGATGACGTGGAAAGAACTATGGACAGTGCAAGGGTCGATGGTGATGACTAATTTGTTATCGGTGTACGGAGGGTTTCGCGAGGGTGACTAGTTGTGATGAGCTGGCGTGTGTTTAGGGTACTTATAGTGTACATTTAGCTGGCATCCAACACTGTATAGTTTTGATGATTGATGATTGATAAGGAGGCTAAATGGCAGCATTCTTTCAGCTGTTCCATAGCGTGGTAATTTTTATTGGTGTATTTATTTACTATCATTTTTTTGTAAGAACAAAATATAAAGATCTTTAGCGCCTTTGGGCCATTGCTTTTTTTTAATTTGCACGTCATCGGCTTCAATCCAACTACTAGTCATTCCTTCTTCTTTACATATACTGGTGTAATGACCGTCCTCAATACATGAACCACTATGAAATATAGCATTCATAACTTTGTATGAATGTCCAGCTATTAATACTTTGGTTGTGGGAATAGTACATATATTAAATTTACGTATTGCTTTGACTATTTTATCATCTTGTAATGAAAATAATAGTAAACGAATAATAACTATATATTTTGTCAATATTAATTCATTCTTAAACATAATATCATTTCCTGTACACTGTTCACATGACCCGTTATCTGATTCATACCAGTTTGAAAATGTAGCATTTAATAAATCGTTTGATGTTTCATTACAATTAAACAATTGTTTTCTAATGGCACTCAAATGCATTAAGGGGGTATACCTGTTTGAACCCTCACAAAATGTGTACATATTGTGGATTTTTTTACAAGTCAACGGTTTGATGCAGATTTCCCGTTTTTCTACTATCTTTACATAGTATTATGAACTACTCAAAAAAAATTTCAGTTAAAAAATTATTGTTTTTAGGAAGTTATGCATACACATCCGAAAGTCTTTCGATTTTAGGCGGCTAAACGGTGCAGTGGCCCTGAAAACAGCTGTATGTCGTGTCTGAAATCAAACACTATAAAATTTTCTTATAAAGTATGTCAATAGCTATCGTCCAACGAAGCCGATTTTGAAAATTTTGAAAAATAAAGAAATGGTGTGATATCACAGGTAAAGTTAGATTTTTCTAAGAGAAAAATCCACCTTTTTTTCTTTATAAATAATAAACGGGGAATCGGATTAAAAAAAGCCTTCGTTGGACGATGTGGAATCTTATTATGATTCTGCATGCAAAATTGGAAGTGAATTGGATGAACGTAGCCCGAGTTTTTAGGGCCATCGTTTAGCCGTCTAAAATCGAAAGACTTTCGGATGTGTATGCATAACTTTCCAAAAACAATAGTTTTTTAACTGAACCTTTTTTTTTAAGTAGTTCATAATACTATGTAAAGATAATAAAAAAGCGGGAAATCTGCATCAAACCGTTGACTTGTAAAAAAATCCACAATATGTACACATTTTCCGAGGGATCAACCGGGTATACCCCCTTAAACATTGTAATACTGAATTTGCATAACATGAAGCATTAACGGTATTTTGAAAACCATGTAAAATCCAAGAAACATTTTTTTGTAATAATTTTGGGGTTTGACAATTTTCTTGGACAGAATTAATTACTTTTGACAATATCCATGGAACATCTTGCACTATCGAATACCGATTTTTTGAAACAGTAATTATTTCTGCATCTGGTTGGTACTTAGATCTTAGCCGATTATATTCCCCAATAGCTTTTTCGTCAGCTTTTACTGACGAAGGATCATAATTAATCAAATGCAACCCCTATGAAGACGTTACTCGTGATAATGCAACATAAGCTTGACCACAATTAAATATAGAGTTGCCTATGTCCATAATAGCATTTTTTAAACTTAATCCTTAACTTTTATGAATTGTGATTCCATAACTCAGACACAATGGAAACTGTTTTCTAATAACAAATGCTCTATCCACTACTTCAAATTTAACGCTTACTCTTTCAATGAAATACTCTAATCCTGATGGTAGAAGGAGCTTAATTTTCTCTACATAATCGGTAGATATATCTTGTACAACTGAAATTACCTTAGCTATGGTACCATTCACAAGACCCAAAGTAGCATCAATGTTACGCCGTATCATAACGGTTGCTCCAATCTTAATTACAATTTCCTTTGAAAGTTCAGCAGTTTTAGAATTATCGTCATCAGTATTAGACAATACTTTTGATACTTTCTTTCTCACATATGGAATACAGTCAATTGCATCTTCGGCAATGAATAATATCTTTTTGCTGTAATGCGATTTAACATTGCAGCATTAAGAACGTCACACATATTACGAGTAGGCAATAAACAAACAATGTCCAATGGAAAATCATTAATAAACTGGCATAATTTATTTAATCTGAGTTCAAACGAATCCCCAGTAAAAGATATTTTTCTATTCCCAAGAATCTCGCAATCAGATTTTGTCACTAGACCAATACGAATTCTTGACAACAACTGTCGATAAGAATCATCTCCTTTCTGACTCATGTTGATCGTTAACTCACCATAATCAAATAATGTAGTCCATAAATTAACAGCAATTAAAGAACCGACGTATTTGTTAATTTTATCATTTGATAATTGTACAAAAATTGGGTCTTCGTGTACAGGGGGTAATTGAAGCAGATCGCCAAATAAAAGAACGTGCTTTTGACCAAAACAACCGTCTTCACAATCATTGGTATCAAATATTTCTGACAATCGCAAATGTATATATGTTAAGGTTATAGGTAAAAGAAAGCTCGTATATTTGATCTGTTTGACTATGAACAATAACTTTTATTTTAAGTCCTGTTTGCTATTTGCTATATGTGACGTTGCTATTAGCTCGGCGACTCTCTAGGAACTGAGCCGACCGGTGTTGCCTCAGATTTCCAGGAATGCGCGCATGCGCGTTGCGCACCGTACAATACCAGCAAGGATACAAAATACAGAACGCAATACTTAACACTTCCGCCGTTTACATACTTGCTATTGAGCACACATTCATACTATCTCGCAATCGAACAAAGCTGTCCTTTGGTATTGCTTTGGTGAATATATCCGCCACTTGACTATTTGATGGCACATATAAAACTCGTATCACATTTCGCTCTATCAATTCGCGTATATGATGGTATCGGATGTCAATATGTTTAGTTCTTTGGTGAAACTCAGGATTCTTTGCTATTCTTATTGCACTCTGATTGCCTACGTGCAGTAGGCTGGGCCGAAAAAAAAATTTTGGATTCTTTTCTCGTCATAGTGAAAAAAAGATGTGAGGTGTGTCAAAAAGCTCGCTGATTTTTTTTTATAATTTTAAAATTATATTTAGCCGCGCCCCGGCGGGGTGAAAGGTGTCGTTTTTTCAAATTAATAGTTTTTGTAAATCATAGGGCGCAATCGGTTTCTACCAAGCTACTAAGTAACCAAAAGTTTTTTTGTTGAATTATGTCAATGTTTGACTGCTCCTCGCTATTTAATAAATAAGTGGCGGAGGCCAAGCACTGAGACGTTGGCAACGTCGCGTCGGTTACTAAGTACTATGTAATACACATTCCTTTTTGCTAGCGAGGCGCAGTTAAACATTGAGATAATTAAAAAAAGAACTTTTGGTTACTTACTAGCTTACTAGAAACCGATTGCGCCCTATGATCTACAAAAACTATTAATTTGAAAAAACGGCACCTTTCACCCCGCCGGGGCGCGGCTAAATATAGTTTTAAAATTCTGAAAAAAAATCAGCGAGCTTTTGGACACACCTCACACCTTTTTTTCACTATGACGAAGAATGAATCCAAAATTTGTTTTTCTTTCGGCCCAGCCTAACGTTCATGATATTAAATGGATCGTCCGATTCGTGCCACCATGGTCAATGTGTCTGCCAAACTCTCGCAGTAGAATAATCTTTGGTATATATTTCAACTGCTCAGAGGTTAGGTCTCGAATATCGCAATTATCCGACAGGATCAGAAGCATTTTGAATACTGAGCTGTCGTGTTTCAGCGCGGACCTATAAATAGGGCGCGTCGCCGCTTCGATGTAGCAAAATCATTTTTCACAGTTCACAGAGAGGATGCGATTCGTGCAACAACCTGTGACTATACGCGTGACAAATTTTGACGATAAATCACGAGTGATGTGTCTGAAAACAAGACGCAGCATGCTACCAAACACTATCTGCTGCCTCATTTGCGGTCCATCAAATTGTTTAAAGATCAACGTGCTGGTGAGCTTATTGGAAAGTCCACACGGCGTTCGCTTCGAGAACGTGTACGTGTATTCCAAGTCGTTGCAACAGCCGAAATATCAGTATTTGGAGAATTTATTGACTCCGATAGATGAAATTGGTTACTTTACGTTTTCGAATAACAGTGACGTCATCCCACCCAGCGAATCGCTTCCGAATTCTATTTTTATCTTTGATGATGTGGCATGCGACAAGCAAGATAGGGGAAAGCGGGGTAATTCCGGCCACATAAGCAGTAAATGCTGTAAAATTTGAACAAGTTACACATTTGTTATTTTTTTATATTAATTGATAGTTTGAAGTGTCTACTTTGTATTAATATGGCCGAGAAAGCATAAATTTAAGTTGTAACAAAATTGGGAGCAATAACACAAAAATAATCGTTTGGCCGGAATTACGCTAGCGGGGTAATTCCGGTCATGATTTTTCTTTATAGAAGAGCTAGGAAAACTGTTAAATTAATAAAAAATTGTATTATTTTTTATTTTAAAATTAATTAGTAGGTACATATATCACAAATATATTCTTCAGGGGTATCCCATCCTGAACATTCTTCGTGTGCTCATTAACCACATACTGTGCACCGGAACGACATTTCATCACCTTTTCCGAATTCCTTGCAAAAGGGGCGAATATCGTGCTGTACTTTTTCGTCACAAATATCTGAATTGTACGTGGCATCTACGCCAGAAAGAAAAGCAATGTTAAAAGCTGGCTGGTATTACCCCTCACTTTTGGCCGGTATTACCCCACACCTCATGTTCAGATATTTGAAGTAATACACTGAATTGAATTTACATATCACCAAAAACCAAATATGAGTTTGAAAGTGGAAACATTCCTCTATTTAATGAGATTAATATTAATAATTCATATCTATTCCATGTACTAACTTACCTTGCTTAACAATCGACCACTGTTATAAGATTACGGTGCGAAACGAACATTCCCGGATTTTTTTTAATCAAAAGACTGCTATCGTCAAGAAACCATGAATATTAGCTCGCCGCATCATTAATAAGTGGCAGTACCATACAGAGTCAAGTTACGCGGTTTTTATTTTAAAAAATAGAAGTGACCGGAATTACCCGCTGGCCGGAATTACCCCGCTTTCCCCTACGATAAGGGAATACTTTGCAATGAGGCGCCACTCGAACGTTGACTGCATCTACAGTGGCGTGCAAAAGTTCCCGGCCAGATGGTTTTTTCAATTTTTTTTCCAAAAGCAAAGTCTGACGATCTTTTTATTATTATTGCATATAAGGACATATTGTGTAAAAAAAACTATAAAATAAATTAACGCTGTTTTCTTTTATATGTGTTTATTTAAAAAATTACTAAATTAACATGTTCAAAAGTTCCCGACCAGTCTCGATTCTACGTCTTTAAAAGCTAAGTATTTCGAATAATAAAAAAAGCTGTTTCGTTCAGTTGATACAAAGTCATCAAAACAACAACATGGCTCGGAACACGTCGGTTGAACTACGCAAAAGAGTCATAAAGTTGTCAACAAACGGGAAGTGTTCTCGTGAAATTGCTTCATTATTATCCATCGGGAAATTGACAGTAAATGATATAATTAAAAAGTATCGTGCTGGTTATGGTGTAGAAGATCTCCCACGAAGTGGACGACCCCGGAAGACAACACAAAAAATCAATCGTATTATTAAGCGTATGTCAATGAGAGATCATAAAAAGACTGCTGTGGATATTACAAATGAATTACACCACGAAAATATTGTCAAAGTTAGTCGCTAGTAGTAAAAAACCCCTAATGTCAAAGAAGAATAGGATGGCCCGATTAAAGTTTGCCAAAAAATACCGGAAAAAAGTTATTTTCTCCGATGAATCTAAATTTAATTTATTTGCAAGCGACGGAAAACGTTATGTTCGCCGCCCGATTGGCTCCAGAAATGACGTCAGATATCAAACACCAACTGTAAAACACGGTGGAGGCAGCATCATGGTGTGGGGAGCTTTCTCTGCTCAAGGAGAGTACCTTAGTACAAATTGAGGGTCTTATGACCAGCGTTATGTACAGAGATATTCTTAAGGGGGTAGACACGGGTAATGCAGCGCGCTGTATACCGACACAATCTGGCCCGAAACATGGGTTTGGGAAATTACGTTGTTTGTCCTTATATGAGCAAATTTTGGGCTGGGCGAGGTCTCATTCGAAAGATGAAGGTTCCATGCAGCCCGCTCTAGTCATGGTTCAAAGAGATTATGTTGATATGTAATAATATGAGTGTCCAAAGCAGAGAAAAAATGGACAAAATACACTCGCAGATTCCAAGTATTTGTACGTCACTAAAAGAGTTTTGTGACTCAAACAATGACCAGAGCGGGCGGCATTGAACCTTCCTCTTTCGAATGAGACCCCACCCAGCCTAAATTATGCTCATATAAGGATAAACAACGTAATTTCGTGACTGCATTCCCAAATCAGAATTCCGCCATATTGGCGATAATACAGAGCAAGTCACGTGACAAATTTAGTTGAGCTAGTGGATACGAGATGGCACCTATTCGGGAGGACTGCCAATGTGGAATCATGGCAAAACTGAAGCGTTAGCTGGATACATGTGCCACAGTAAAAGCGAGATGCAGTCAATGCATGCATTTTCGTACGATTGTAGGTTAGGTTATATGCATTTTAGGCATACATTGACTAGGAACTGTTACGAACTGTATACATTTACTAAATTAATGCTTTTACCGTAACACATACATCACTTGAAATCGCTGTCAAAGGGTCTAGCCGGGTAAGCATAGGGAAAACGTCCCCAGCACCAATTTGAATATTTATGTGTTCCAAATAATGTTCTTTGCCTAAAAAAACACTGAGAGAAATTTCAGATCTCTACTCCCTCTGGTTAGGGTGTTATGGGGATAACAACCCCAATCTTTACTATTTTTTTTTCTCAGCAACCATTTAAGATATTTGAATGTTTCAAAAAGCAGGTAGTAGGTACTTTTTAGCTCTACCACATATATTTTTTTTCGAAATTGCAGATCAGTTCTTAAGGGTGGAAATAAAGGAATTAATTTTTGGGGGGGTTGTTTGCAAAAACAGAGTGACACCTACGAAAAAAATCAGGAGTAAAGTGTCACTACTTAGGTATTATCTCTATAAGTTGCAGAGGGGTCGGATTGGTGGAACATATTAAAAAATAAATAAAACGTATATAAAACCTCTTGACAGAGTGTACTACATGGACCGGCCGCGTAATCAATAGAGGGGGCAAAAAATCGTATATATTTTAGATTCTTCTTAGGGAAGCTTAGGAAAATGTATATTCATAAATGTCATTACGTTGTAAAAATTACATATTTAACGAGTTTCGGCAATTATTATTCAAGCGCTTTGCGACGACTGCCGCTGATTCGAAATGGACAATGTGAAATAAATAACTCAGACATTTTTAAATAATATGTTGAATATTTTAGAATAAAAAAGTAATTTTTTAACTTACATGTTTTAGACGCGTGGTTTTAATCTTCGTCGCTGTCTTCGTGGATAACAGCAGTTACGTTTGTTACATCGAATAATTCCGTCAATATTTCTGCAGGCTTAATAATTTTCGATTTGTAACGCCCATGAGATAAATAATATATTATGGCAGCATCATGGGAACAGCATCCCACAGTCCGATTGCCATTCGCACAATCACAAGTATTGGTAAATTCTGTGAGAGCGCCATCTACGGTTTGAAGCTCTGCAATCGGGTCAATCGCGTTACAGAACTGGTCTCACACAAGTATTGAAATAGTGCAATAACGTTATTGACATTAAATAGTCTGTTAAATATTACAAAATCGATTATCAAACAGTCGAAATTCACAATATTGCCAAATACATGTGACAGGTAACCCGATTTGAGTGCTTTAATTTTCGCCACCAGATTGCGTAGCGGAAATAAGAAAATGCCAATAACGTTATATACCTGCGGAAGTGTTCGAATTGGGTTCGTACTGAATATAGCACTGGTATGTTTTGCTGTTTATATGTCTTGAACGGACTCTCATTTTTATGATATTCCTATTTTCTGTATGATAATCGACGTTCAAAACATCCTCAGCATTCATCAACTCGGCGAGGTAGCATACCGCTTGTGACAACTGATATGTGCTAGTAAATAGTAGCTTCAGTTCATTTTCCGAAAGTTCTGGAAAGTCTATGAGGGAAGTAGCAGACATTGTCGTAAAAGGTTTTTTACGTCGATTTAATCGTTCAGATTCTACTAATTCCTGAAGCGTGTTTGATGGGGGATGCTGTTCCCATGTTGCTGCCATAATATATTATTCATCACATGTGCGTTGCAAATCGAAAATTATTAAGCCAGTGGAAATATTAATGGAATTATTCGATATAACGAACGTAACTGCTGTTATTGACGAAGACAGCGACGAAGTTTAAAACCACGCGTCTAAAACATGTAAGTTAAAAAATTACTTTTTTATTCTAAAATATTCAACATATTATTTAAAAATGTCTGAGTTATTTATTTCACATTGTCCATTTCGAATCAGCGGCAGTCGTCGCAAAGCGCTTGAATAATAATTGCCGAAACTCGTTAAATATGTAATTTTTACAACGTAATGACATTTATGAATATACATTTTCCTAAGCTTCCCTAAGAAGAATCTAAAATATATACGATTTTTTGCCCCCCCTCTATTGATCACGCGGCCGGTCCATTTAGTACACTCTGTCAAGAGGTTTTATATACGTTTTATTTTTTTTTAATATGTTCCACCAATCCGACCCCTCTGCAACTTATAGAGATAATACCTAAGTAGTGACACTTTACTCCTGATTTTTTTCGTAGGTGTCACTCAAGGGGTTGTTTGCAAAAGCAACCCCCCAAAAATTAATTCCTTTATTTCCACCCTTAAGAACTGATCTGCAATTTCGAAAAAAAAATATATGTGGTAGAGCTAAAAAGTACCTACTACCTGCCTTTTGAAACATTCAAATATCTTAAATGGTTGCTGAGAATAAAAATGGTAAAAATTAGGGTTATTATCCCCATAACACCCTAACCAGAGGGAGTAGAGATCTGAAATTTCTCTCAGTGTTTTTTTAGGCAAAGAACATTATTTGGATCACATAAATACTCAAATTGGTGCTGGGGACGTTTTCCCTATGCTTACCCGGCTAGACCCTTTATGTTATAGTAATTGAGGCAGTTAGAGCAACAACGGACTGACCCACATTAAAATTTTTTTTTCCTATTGTATATGATTAGTACCTACAGCCTATTGGAATACATTATTGCTACTAACTCAATTTCGAAAAAAATGTGGGTTAGTCCGTTGTTACTCTCACTGCCGCAATTATATGGCGAAATACAAGAGATGGGCATTACTTAAATAACCCAAGCCAATTTTTATTTGAAGCACTATGATTGAATCAATTTAATCATGGGGAATTCAATGAACGCTCGGATCCAATAAGACGACTAGGTACCTAGCGTTCGAAAATGCGAAACAGTATTGTAAGATTCGCGCAATAGATGGCGCGTGTAATGAGGAAAACACAGATGAGGTGCGCTCATCTAGGTGGTATCGATGTTAAGCGGGGAAGAGAGAGCGTCTCGAACCGTAGCGAATTGAATTGTCTTGAGAACGTTGCTCAGGTAACGACGTGCGAACTTTGACTTTCCTTTGTGAGATTAGTGGGAGAACGTTGCTGTTCCGTCTAAAACTATTGGAAATCGGGATTCCGTTAATCTGTCTGCATTTTCCTATACTTATTTAGCCAATCGAGGCATCATAAATCACGAAGTGCGTGTTAATTTATGTACTCGGAAGCACGTGCTACACTCGGTTTAAATCTTACGTTATGCGAAGGCGTACGTGATATCAGACATTTGTGCAATACTTTCAACTGCGTATCTCGCGAAAACGAGTTTGTTAAATAAATCTTACAAATCCAACCTAACATCCTGACAAACAATTTCATTAATACCTTACAGTAATCTTCAGAAGTGGGATAAAGTCCCAAGTGCCGGGGTCTAAAATCGGTCTTAAGCACAATAGACTTTAGAAGTGAACAAATCGAGCTCCCAGTGGACGTTAGACAGTAACGGGGCGTGTAAATCCAAAAATTTCGAAAAAAAAAAAAAAAAATAAATAACACGTGGGTAGCTTCATAACAGAAAAACTGTTGCCGGAAGACGCCATCTTTAAAATTTCGTAATAGAAAAACTGTTGCCGGAAGACGCCATCTTTAAAATTAGTAGCAGAAAAACTGTTGCCGGAAACAGCCTCATTCGTAATCGAACATTCCAGAAGAAAGAGGCGACATGAATCGTGTAAAGTTAGAACAATTAAACATTGAGGGTTTACGTGAATTAGGTAGACAACATAACTTAGATACAAAAGGTGCGCGAGTGGTTTTATTTGACCGGTTAACCGACCATTTCGAAAGGAATGGCTGGCCAGAACAGATTACCATCGCAGGTCCGGCAAGTACGGATGATCGGACGGCAGAAGAAGAAGACGTACATAATCTAAGGGGCACAGGGTCACACCCTGCAAGCCAGGAGACAGCAACCGATCACATGGCTGCTGCAAATATTCAAGAAATAGTGCAGGCGGTTCTACAAGCGTTAGAGGCCAACCAATCGTCGCTTTATCGACGGGAAACGACGAGACAAGTTATGGGACCCTCTCCCGCTCCAAGCTCTAGTTCACAAACAAATGCTCTCCAAAATTGGAGCCAAGTTAAATTTACGGCAAAATTAATACCGACCTTCGCAGGCTTGGAGGAAGATGACGTAAAAACTTGGTTGGAAAGAATTGACGGCATTGGTCAACTACATCGAGTTGGAGGAGAAGTGCTAGTGATGGCGGCAGTGAATCAATTAAGTGGACGAGCATTGAACTGGTATAATCGTCAAGAAGTGAGAACCGTGGCCACGTGGGAAGATTTTAAGCGACAAATACGAGCGTATTTTCAGCGCACAGAGACTATAACTACAACACTGGCAAGAGTAAGCAGCCGTATTTGGAAGTCTAAATCAGAAAAGTTTGCAGACTATGCTGAGGATAAGTTAAAATTAATGCAACTTCTTAAGCTAACAGAGAGAGAGAAGGTGGAATTATTAGCAGATGGGGTTAAGGATCCAGCGCTGAGAAAATTTGCGCTGAATACCTGGGCGACTAGTATTCCAGAATTCATCGAACATATCCGAAGAATCACCGAGGACAGCGTGGTTCCGGAATCTGAGTCGGAAGTCAAAGAGACTTCAAAATTTTCAACTACAACGGATAAGAGATGTGAACACTGCCATCGTATAGGACATTTGGCGAAGGATTGCCGGACGGCGAACATGACCTGCTTCAAATGTGGGGAGAAGGGGCACGGGAGCAATACCTGCCGCTCCAAGAAAGCAGAACCGGCGCCAACACTTAACCTGTTGACGGAAGAAATATTGAAGAAGGACGAGGATTCCACCGAAGCAGTACAAATCGGGGAGGAGTCATCAGCTGCTGCGCTGGAGTTATCTGACAGAATTCATATGGTAGAAAGGGGTTCGCCTTGCGTTTCAGTTTTAGTCTAGGAAATCACGAAAAATCTTTTTGTGCGTTAGTGGACACGGGCAGTCCAGTAAGCTTAATTAAAAAATCCATTTTTGAAAAACATCTCTTTAATAACAAATTATTACAAGTTAGTAAACTTTTGAGTTTGAAAGGCGTGAATAAGTCAGTGATAACTATTTATGGAAAGATTATAGATCAAATTTGTTTAGGAAAACCAAATAATGAATGGAGTGATGTAACATTGTTGGTCGTAGACGACAGCACAATGGACTATGACATACTTCTAGGCAGAGAATTCTTTAAAGAAAACAAAATTAAACTTATTTTTCAAGAAGGAAAGTTTGTATTTGAACATCCCGAAATCCAGGAGAATATCATAAGTAATATTTCAACTATTAACGTTATAAATGAACCCAATAAGATAGATATAGTATTTGAAAATCTAGATTCGGAGTTGGATACAAATAGTAAAAATGAATTAATTAATATGTTAAATGAGATTGAAAAATTGGAGGTAAAGATTGTTCAGGATGAGTACAAAATTAGAGTGCATTTAAAAGACACTTCTTTCTTCAGATATGCTCCCAGAAGAATGTCAATTCATGAAAAGGAAGCGTTAAGAAAAATTACAGATGATTTATTAAAAAGAGGTATAATTAAACCAAGTATCTCACCATATTGTGCGAGGGTTGTTTTAGTTGTCAGACAGGACGGAAGGGAACGAATGGTACTAGACCTGAGGCCGTTAAACCAGCGAATTAACCCTCAGAAATACCCGTTTCCAATTATTGAAGACCAGTTGGATCAGTTGTACGGAAAGGAGATCTTCACGAAGTTGGACCTACGAGACGGTTTCCACCAGATTGAAATCCATCCGGATGATACAAAATATTTTGCTTTCGCAACGCCCTACGGTCAATATGAATATGTGAAGATGCCCTTTGGGTACTCTGAGGCACCTGCGGAATTTCAAAAAAGGCTTCTTTATATATCGGATGAACTACTGCGTAGTGGTAAGATTTTGCTCTATATAGATGACATTTTGATACATTCAACCACGATAACCGAAAATTTGCGAGTATTACGTGAAGTATTAATTACTCTTAAAAAATACGGGTTAGAATTGAATCTGTCCAAATGCATGTTCTTAAAAAGAAAGATTGAATTTTTAGGTTATGTCGTATCAGCAAATGGTATTACTTTAAATAAGCGCCATACACAGGCCATTACCGACTTTAAATATCCTCAAAACATTAAACAAGTACAGGGTTTTTTGGGTTTAACAAATTATTTTAGAAAATTCATTAAAAACTATGCGTTGAAGGCAAGGCCTTTACACGAGTTAACGAAAAAGGATAAAATCTTTAATTTTAATGATGAATGTAAGCATGCGTTTGATTTGTTAAAGGAGGAATTAACTTCTTTTCCTGTTTTACGCATATATAACCCCACAGCGGAAACAGAGTTACAAACAGATGCGAGTAATCAAGGATACGGGGCAATACTGTTACAAAAACAAAAAACGGGAGACATGGCTCCTATCGCCTATTTTAGTAAAGCCACAAATGAACCGGAGAAAAAATATCATAGTTTTGAATTAGAAACGTTAGCAATTATAAAAGCATTAGAGCGTTTTCACGTTTATTTACAGGGAATTCCGTTCCGAATCGTAACCGATTGTAATGCTTTAGCTTTAGCTGTAAAGAAAATCAATATTAATCCACGAATTGCGAGGTGGACTTTAACCTTTCAAACCTACAATTTTGAACTTGTACATAGGTCGTCGGACAAAATGACGCACGTAGATTTTCTAAGTCGTTATATACTAACGGTTAATATTATTACTCAAGAAGATGAACTTTTATTTAAACAATTAGCAGATCCTAAATTAAAGGAAATTGCTGAACAAGTTGAATTATATGGCAGTAAAATTTTCAAACTAATTGATGGAGTTTTATTTAAAGAATACAAAGATAAAGACTTATTTGTGGTACCTGAAGCAATGGTTAATAACATTATCCGTCTGTATCATGATGAAGTAGGACATGTAGGAGTAGACAAAACACTATATGGAATTTTGAGTCATTATTGGTTTCCAAATCTTAAAATCAAGGTAAGAAATTACATTGATAACTGCATTCAATGCCTATCATACTCAATTGCAGCAGGGAAAGCTGAAGGAGAAATGTTAATTTACGAGAAAGAAACAATTCCTTTTCAAACAATACATATAGACCATTTCGGTCCCTTGTCAGAAACTATAGATAATTTTAAACATATACTTATAATAATAGATGCTTTTACAAAATTTGTATGGCTATTCGCGACTAAATCTACAGGTACAGACGAAGTGTTAAACTGTTTGGAAATTGTTTTCGGTCTGTTGGGACATCCTAAGAGAATCATAAGTGACAGGGGCACAGCCTTCACGGCTAATAATTTTGCAAACTTTATAACAAAAAGAGGAATTACTCATGTATTAACTGCGGTAGCTTCCCCTTGGGCTAATGGACAGGTAGAACGGGTTAACCGATTTTTAAAGTCAACCCTAGCTAAGATAGTAAAACATCCAACAGAATGGAAAGAGAAAATTAGAACAGTTCAATATGTTATCAATAATACACTCAACAAAGCTATAAATTCAACTCCTAGCAAAGCTTTATTTGGTTTTGAACAAAGAAAAATAGAAGATGAAAATTTGTGTACAGTGATAGATGAGTTACGAAAATTAGATAGAGATTATTCCCAGCAAAGAATAAACACTCAGCTGTCAGCACAAGACGTCAACCGTAAATTACAGGAATATAATAAAACACAATTTGATAAAAGACACAAAAAGATTTCAAAATACAAGGTAGGAGATTTTGTTTTAGTTAAAAAGTTACAACACAAAGTAGGTACAAATACAAAATTAGAGCCAAAATACAAAGGACCGTATCAGGTAAAAGCAATCTTAAAGAAAAATCGTTTTGTTATTGCGGACATACCGGGATATAATTTATCGTCGAAACCGTATAATACAATTCTATCCGCAGATAAAATAAAGCCTTGGATTCGTATTAAAGATACTTCATCAGAAAATGATGCAAAAGTAGTAGGGACAGATGATAATATAAATAAGGAATCCGATGATGAGTCGCAATCCCAACCACATAATTTAAGCGAATAATAATTTAATTTTCATTGTATATACTTAAGTTAAGAGAAGTTATGGGAAAAAAAAAAGAGAGATTTTAGTTTAATTTTGTAATAATATGTATATTTTTGTACATTTCAAGTTTATTTTTGAAGGATTGTAAAGCGTTTTATTTTATATTGTATGGTTGTTCGGGGTCGAACAACAGTGTCAGGTTGGCCGAAACTGTAAGATTCGCGCAATAGATGGCGCGTGTAATGAGGAAAACACAGATGAGGTGCGCTCATCTAGGTGGTATCGATGTTAAGCGGGGAAGAGAGAGCGTCTCGAACCGTAGCGTATAGAATTGTCTTGAGAACGTTGATCAGGTAACGACGTGCGAACTTTGACTTTCCTTTGTGAGATTAGTGGGAGAACGTTGCTGTTCCGTCTAAAACTATTGGAAATCGGGATTCTGTTAATCTGTCTGCATTTTCCTATACTTATTTAGCCAATCGAGGCATCATAAATCACGAAGTGCGTGTTAATTTATGTACTCGGAAGCACGTGCTACACTCGGTTTAAATCTTACGTTATGCGAAGGCGTACGTGATATCAGACATTTGTGCAATACTTTCAACTGCGTATCTCGCGAAAACGAGTTTGTTAAATAAATCTTACAAATCCAACCTAACATCCTGACAAACAATTTCATTAATACCTTACAGTATTGTCCAAACGCTAAGAAAAATTGGAAAATTAAATTTAATTAAACTGGATTTTAAAAAATATAGTGTTGTAAAGCTCGTCACGGCACACATTTTTACTTTTTACGGTTTCTTTATTGAATCGTTAGTATTCGAGATAAAAATTATAAACCAAACAAATTTCTTCGACCAAAGCCAATATCTTTTTAAATAAAAATTGCGACAACTTGAGAAATTATTATCGGATTGTTATGAAACTTGAAACATAAAACTCGGAAAAGTGTAGCGAAGCCGTAAAATGTATGCACAAAACCCTTGTGTTAAAAAATGTAATAATATTTAATTAAAAAGAAATACTGGACATATCCCATGTTCTTCAACATTCGCCGTTAAAAAGTATCGAGGTAATTTTGAACTATATATAACTTGAGGCGACAAAGTTTTTCTTTAATATACAAAAAACATTTTCACCAATTTTCACACTGATTAATAAATAATTGTAGAAGATAAAACGATATATATAAATTCCGCGCGGCATCAACAGTCAACGCGAGTGCTCAAACTGCTAAGTAACGCATTATACGCGGCTGTTGACTGGTGGCGCGCAGAATTTATATATATCGCTTTATCTTCTACAATTATTTTTTAATCAGCGTGAAAATTGGTGAAAATGTTCCTTGTATATTAAGGAGAAACTTTGTCGCTCCAAGTTCTATGTACCTCAAAATTGCCTGGATACTTTTTAACGGCGAACGTTGAAAACATGGGTTATGTCCAGTATTTCTTTTTGATTAAATATTGTTACATTTTTTAACACAAGGGTTTTGTGCATACATTTTACGGCTTCGCTACAGTTTTTCGAGTTTTATGTTTCAAGTCTCCTAACAATCCGATAATAATTACTCAAGTTATCGAAATTTTTGTTTGAAAAGGTATTGACTTTGGCCGAAGAAATTTGTTTGATTTATAATTTTTATCTCAAATACTAATGACTCGATAAAGAAACTGTAAAAAGAAAAAATGTGTGCCGTGACGAGCTTTACAATACTATATTTTTTAAAATCCACTTTAATAAAATTTAATTTTCCAATTTTTCTTAGCGTTTGGACAATACTGTTTCGCATTTTCGAACGCTAGTCTCCTTATTGCATCCGAGCCATGAATTTTAAAATTTCCGATTTTTCCACTTCTGATGTTTAGAAACTGCTGAATTTTCATCACTTGGTTTCAGTTTCAACTAAAGGAAGCCTACATTTCACCCGAATCTATATACCTTTCCTAGACATTTCGCGGGTAAATTGTAACATAACTTTCTTGTTCTACGTGAGAATGAATACACGAGTCTCTGAGGATCAAGCTGCGTATCGACATTGCGAGGCTGCCACGCGAGGCACGCCTCGCGGATTGGACAATCTGGAAACTACCTCAATCATGATCACTTTGCGAGGCAGGCTCGTGCGACAGCCTCGCCCTACCTTCAGCATGATATTTGCGTCGCCGGAGCCATCGGATTTTTTATCTTGGGGCCACGAAGCACCTTCCAGCACGTCGAAAAGTCGACGGCTGATGCGTCGTAAAGTAATAATGATCGAAGTAGTCTCCAGACTGTCCACTCCGGAAGGTGTGCCACGCGAGTCAGCCTTGCAATGGCGATACGCAACTTGAGAAACACGCGGACACTCAAACAATCACAGCTTACACGATAAATTTTGCACAGAAAATTACAACAATATGTCTAAATACAGTCTTATTAGACCACATTTAGAATAACCGGCACATATAGTAAAAAAGACAGGAGTAGTAAGCGTGAAGGTACTTACGATCTTTACTGTTCGGCAGTCACTAGTATTTCTGACGATCAAGCCTTTGCTAGCCTCAAGGGCCAGCGTTGCCTCAAAACAATTGCCGGCGCGGTTCACGCACACATTACCATCACTCTTGTAGGTGAACCTACTACACAACTTGCGATTCTTTCTTGAAATCGCTGGGCAGAGCGCAAACTGTCTTTCTCACCCACTCAATATTTTGTATTTCACTTGCACCAAGGACCGAGCGACACGTCTCGGCCCGCGTAAAGGTTCAAATGCGCAAAGATGATACGTCAAAAGTATATGCCCAGGTTAATCAAAAATCCTTTCCTGTGCACAATTCTGCACCAAAAAGTATTCCCGGAAGTACATATTCTATGTAAATGTATCAGCATACACCAATCCTAATGAGAAAGAGAGAAACAGAACGCATATATCCGTCCTTTTCTCACTATCTTTTGTTCTGCTTCTCAGCATCTGTAACTAATTCAGCGACAACGCTAGCTGATCAGTTTTCTGCTGTTTGCACTACAGTGAAGACGCAGAAAGCAATCGGGCTTTTATTTACTGCGCAGATATTGATACATATGGAACATTCATAATTTTTGAATTGTTCCATTCCTGCGTGGTTTGTTACTGTAGTGTCGATAAGTGTATATGTGTGTGTGACCATTCCATTGCCATGGAATCAAAGAAGGAAGCCGCAGATGCAAGGAACAATCGCTATTTGAAGGGTGCTGTAAAAGCGAAACAGCCCAAGTTATCTGCAAAGCGTTTGTCAAAAAATAGAAAGCGTCGAGAAACGTAAGTTATGTTTTATGGTACTGTTTTTTATGCAGTTACAGTTTTTTATGTAGTAGTAGCAGCACGGTATTTTGTTGTATATAAGACGGTATTATTCATATTCTTTAAATATGTATATCAAAAGTCATTACTTTACTCTCTTGTCCCACTCTTTCTTTTCCAAATCGTATGTTCATCATTATTTAATTAATTAATAATCCGATGTATACCGTGTTTGGATTCATTTTCTGCAACTTTCATGCCGATGAGACGAAATGTAGGAATTTTAAATTAACGTTATGTATGTTATACAAACTATATGCCTTTTGTTAGTATCAAACGTTGAAACCAGTATACGCGTTTCGTTAGATATGCTTCCTTTATAATGCAGGTGTGATTATTTCAATCTTTGTACGTAGTTTTCAATGGATAAAAAATGTAACTCATATTTTATTTCTGTGACGTAGAAGATATTTAAAATTAGCAACAGTCGTCGATGCTTTGCGATTAGATGTTGAGCATATGTAGTTACTTGTTGAATACAAAATATGTACACATTGCTTCTCCTTTTATGGATTTTTGACCGCAATATGTACGACCATACGTGTACCTTTAGCGAAATCGTCTCATTGGAAAGCCCAGTCTTCAGGTGAAGTCAGACGGCGAGTCGACCGCTTACATTGTAGTAACGCCGATTGTTAGAATGCGTCAGTAGCAGCTATATATGAAAAGTGCTCAATTGTATCGCGATAATTGCTACTATTTTGAATAATGGATTGCAGCAGCCATGAGTAATTTAATTTCCAACGAACAGAATTAAAATATAATCATAAAAATGATGGAATTTTTCAATAACTTTCGTTAGAAAAGCTCTAGATATCCAGGAACCTGATGGAACCTGAAAATTTTTGTGCTATTTGTTCTATTTGCTTTATAGACTACACATTCAAAAGTTATAGCGGCAAATATTTGCAACTCTATATAATTTTTATACATAATTAAAATAATTCTATCTCCAAAAATGATGATGTTAGGAGCTAAAATGTATAATTCGTTCTAAATAACGTGGTCGTAAATAATTTTTCTCTACCAAATACAATTCATATTCGCTTTTTGCATTCTAAGAAACCCCTAGTTTTTTTTATTAAGGGGTTACACCACCTTGGAGCTCGGAAAAATAGGTATAAAAATAGACTTTTTTTTACGCTGCCATTAAGTATATAAAATGATCTTTATTTTACACATGTATATAGTAGTTTTATGAACAATTTAAGGTATTGACGATTAAAAAAAAAATAAAAAATGGCGGAGATATAAGCCGATAAGTAGGACCCTCTTTTGAAAATCCTTGCTGATGGTGTACATGATTTCTCTGTTAGGGATCGTCCAAAACATACAAAATAATTTTTTTCTTATTTAAAAGGGTAATAGCTAAAATGTGACGTAGGGAAAAATTTGTTAAAATTTTTTTGTAGAAATGACAGCTGTTTGAAGAAAAAAATCGAATTTTCATCGAAATTTTCAATTTAAAACATTTATAACTTTCGAACATGGCACCCAATCACAAAAATCCTACGTCACATTTTAGATACTATTATAAAAAATAAGTGTTACAAATTTTAACCAAAACGGTTAAATAAATCTTGAGATATCGTGTACACCGGTTTGAAAAAAGTAGTTTCGAGAAAAACGCAATATCTCCGCCATTTTTTATTTTTTTTTAATCGTGAATATTGTAAATTGTTCATAAAACTACTATATATATGTGTAAAATAAAGATCATTTTATATACTTAATGGCAGCGTAAAATAAAAAGGTTTATTTTTATACTTATTTTTCCGAGCGCCAAGGTGGTGTAACCCCTTAATATGTTAGCACAGGCCTTCCCAAGTAGGGGAAATGTACTCCTGAAACACGTGTTTCGGTTCTCCCTCCAATATCCTCTCTCTCAGAGGAGACAGTGAGGCCGCTACGAAGCAGAGAGAGAAGACAGTAGGAATCGTCCCACCTTAGCTGAAGGTGCAGCGTTGGAGGGACAACCGAAACATGTGTTTCAGGAGTACATTTCCCCTACTTGGGAAGGCCTGTGTTAGCAGATTGCCTGTTTAGCGGCCATCTTTTATTCGACGATTTATTCCAATAAACTTTTATTCGTTATTCTTGAATAACTTATTATTCGAACAAATTTATTCGATATTTTATTCGAATAACGTCCAACTCTGATTGTAAGCAATGGCTCTGACTTCCGATGCGTGCTACGCTCTCAAACGCTCGTCGATGACCCTGACGTCATCGGTCTTGCTTGTGCGTCGAAACGACATTGTATAACGTTATGCATCCTACTGGGCCTCGCTTTCGAAGATGGCGAGCGATACCCAGTGCTGTTTGAATAATATTCAATAATATTGATATATCGACCGTCTACAGGCCGCTGAACAGGGATCCATTCTGCCCCCTTACCTCCGCGTGCCTCTCAGGTGGTTAAATGGCACACGTATTTAGCTGAATTTAAAAGCCAATTGTCTCGAAAACAAAGCGCGATATTCAAAATTTGTATTATATATGTATTTTCGTCTTATTTTGGTCCATAGAATCTTCCCTAGAGTATTGACTATGAATAGAGTAGCAGGAATCTATCCTGTATAATAGTGTTTCTGGTTCAAATCTGCAAACTCTCATCGGCTCGCTACCACGATTTACGCGACCGCAAGCGGGAGACGCGCCCCCCGCGTTGATCTAGCCCCGTCCAATATTAATATCCAGAACAAGTCGGAAAGGGGAATGCATTATTTCGGAATGAGTCAACCGAAATACCAAAAGTTTTTTATTAATATCTCGGAAACTAATGTCTGAAAGCGCAAAAGGACAAAATGTTTGTTTAGCAATATTTTTATTCCTTCAGGTTATAACTTATTAGATAGGTATGTGGTCGTGTATGTCGCATACCATGTTGTACCATTTCAGTTATATTATTACTAACTCCCCCTCTACACTCTACAGCATTCTAAACTTTCAAGCAGGGTCATTCCACGAGAAATCGGACACTTTTCGGAGGAATATTTGGGATTCTTGTGAAACTTGGATATATTGTAGTCTTTAGTGATATATAAATGTATTTCAAAGAATTTTGCAAAATTTTTCCAAATTGTGGAAATTGACTTTTTTTCATTAAATTATAACTGTTGAGCTAAGACACAGATAAGAATGAGCTTTTGGGTACTTACACTGGGGAAGTAAAAGTACCTAATAAAAATTATGTCAGTTTAAAAAAAATTTTAGACCATTTATGCTCCAATTGTTTTAAACAAATGCAATTTTATACTAGCAGGGCATTATTTACACATTTGAAAAAAATGAGGATATAGCCCTACATGTGCTCTTTACGGACACGTTTTCAGAAACGCGGACACTTTAAAATTGGTCGCATGAAAATTAATTGAATGTGACGCTGCGTCGCCCAGCATCGGCTCGACTAGCTGAGCCGCGGGTGCTACAATACGGAACTATTTATGTCTTTCATTCCTAATCTTGCGTGGCCTTGAAAGTTATAGTATACCATATGGTTGAATTTGTCTTGACAGTCACTTTCATATCGAGTAATGAAATATGTAGCATTCCATTTATATGTATAAAAAATATTAAAAAATTTTCTCTTTCAATTTTTGTCAAATATTTACCATTTGTGAAAATCCTATATAACAATATCAGGTATAGCCACTTGGCCTCTGCTAGTACCGCGCAGCTTAGGTAGTCCAGCCGATGCTGGGCCACGCAGCGTTACATTCAATTAATTTTCATGCGACCAATCTTAAAGTGTCCGCGTTTCTGAAAACGTGTCGGCAAAGAGCACAGGTAGGGCTGTATCCTCATTTTTTCTCACTTTTTAAAGTAGTGCCCTGCTAGTAGAAAATTGCATTTGTTTAAAACAATTGCAGAATAAATGGTCTAAAATTTTTTTTTTTTTTTACGTGACATAATTTTTATTAGGTGCTCTTACTTCCCCAGTGTAAGCACCCAAAAGCTCATTCTTACATGTCTCTTAGTTCAACAGTTATAATTTAATGGAAAAAAAGTCAATTTCCACAATCTTGAAATTTTTGCAAAATTCTTTGAAATACGTTTATACATCACTAAAGACTACAACATATCCAAGTTTCACCAAGATTCCAAATGGTACTCCGAAAAGTGTCCGCTTTCACGTGGAATGACCCACGATTGAAATGCGAAAAGTATTCTTTTCACACGCGGTCAAGTGCACGCGTGCCAGCATACACACACAGCCGCGTTTCGCAGCGCGGGCTTGCTGCTTGTGGCTGCCTTCGCTTGCGAGTAGCGGAGACGGTTGTGCAGTAGGCTGGGCCGAAAAAAATTTTGGATTCTTTCCTCGTCATAGTGACAAAAAGGTGTAAGGTGTGTCAAAAAACTCGCTGATGATTTTTTATAATTTTAAAACTGTATTTAGCCGCGCCCCGGCGGGATGAAAGGTGTCGTTTGTTCAAATTAATAGTTTTTGTAGATCATAGGGCGCAATCGGTTTCTACCAAGCTAGTAAGAAACCAAAAGTTTTTTTGTTGAATTATCTCAATGTTTCACTACGCCTCGCTATTTAATAAATAAGTGACGGAGGACAGGCGTTGAGACGTTGGCAACATCGCGTCGGTTACTACGCGTGTAATACACATCCCTTTTGGATAGCGAGGCGCAGTGAAACATTGAGATAATTTAACAAAAAACTTTTGGTTACTTACTAGCTTGGTAGAAACCGATTGCGCCCTATGATCTACAAAAACTATTAATTTGAAAAAACGACACCTTTCACCCCGCCGGGGCGCGGCCAAATATAGGTATAAAATTATAAAAAAAATCAGCGAGCTTTTTGACATACCTCACACCTTTTTTTCACTATGACGAGGAAAGAATCCAAATTTTGTTTTTTTCGGCCCAGCCTATTGTGCAGATGTGTGCGTGTGAAAAGAAAACGGTATCACACTACGTCCCTCTTCGTATCGTGAAGATATACACTTCTGGAAAAAATTAAAGGAACACTATAATTTCCCGAAAATTTTGGTCATTTTCAAATGGCTGTATCTCCGTGAAAAATAGTCGCAAAAATTATTTTAAAAAAGCATTTCAACGCTTGAAGTCTCTAGTTTTTGAAACCATCACTCAATTTTTTTCTTCGTCCATTATGATACTGTTTTATCAAGATGAAGCGCAGGAAACAAAGTTTGAAAAATTTTTGTCAAGTTTGGACGTATGCACGGGCCAAAAATTTTTTTCAGATAAATCCAATGAAGGGTTCTTATAGAGCAAACATTTCTCTGTAATTTCGTTTTTTTTTTGGTTATGTTGTATGATTTTTATTGACCGAGTTATCCGCCATCAAAGCAAAAAAGGAACTTTTCACTTTGAACACCTATAATTTGCGAACGCATGATCGTAGAAAATTTTTCATGAGTGTTTTGGAAAGCTAAGAAATTATCCTTTCAAAACCTTTAGTTGCCAATTTAGTGAGGTTTTTTTTGCATCGTATAAAATCCATTTTAAAATGATCTCCACAATTACACATTTATCATTTTTTGGTAATCATGATGCCACTTCAAGGAAAATCAGGAAATCATTCAAGTGTCCACGTTTTTTGCGAGCTAAGACTACCCGTATACACTGTGCAAAAGGTCGGACCAATCAGATTTTTTTTTCCGTATGTCCTTGATGGTCAAACATGCGATATGGTCTGAAAAATTGAAGGATCACCTGTTCACGTTGTTTCTCTGTAAAACCCTTTCTTTTGTTCTCGCGGCTTTTGAACGATTCTTACACGTTTTCCTTGTTAGTGCAACGTCATTTTAGTAAAAAGAAAAGATTTCAAAATTTTAAGAAAAACATTTTTATTCAAACTCCTCGCAATGACAAAAACTGTACTTCGATAACTGGCATTAGCATCACACTGCTACATGGGCCCTTCAGTTCCATCCGTCCTCGTTGTCCAGCGTATTTTTCCGGCGGCGACTCATCGGAATCGCCTCGCGCGTGCCGGTCACGTTGTCGAAGAACGTGAAGCGATACGCGGAGCGTCAACGTGACCGTCGCCGGCCCGGGCCCCCGAACCTTTGCGAACGGGGCAGTTTCCCCCATCGAGCGAAATCGTCCGAGGTACGGCCCGCGTTGCGTAGAGTCAAGGAGTCAGTTTTTGGATTCCGTTGAGAACGGACTAGCGAACGTGCTAGGCAGGGCAAACTTCGAATCGCGCTCGGCCGATCAGGTTAGGCGAAGTGTGCCTCCATCCGACGTACAGTGAACGGCATAGTCGGGAGGGCACTTACGTGCCGATACGGACCACCGCGATTCGGGGGAAACTCCGTAGTATCGAAGTTAGGCGTTTTCAGGAATCCATCGTAATCAATCGAGGGAAACCGTCCCTATCAAAGAACCGCGTCTTCGACTTTACGTAATTACAAACGCAAAACGCGCTCGGCCGCGATCATTCGCCGTGGCGTAACTCCTTCCGACGTACAGTGAACGGCATAGCCGGGAGAGCAACCACGCGCGTGTACGGGCTAACGCGAATGCGATAGATTGTAACGCGAACGGTCTACGATAAACGAAGAGTTCGACAAACCCCGAGTGCCAGCTGAGAGGACGACCGCGACCTACACTCGTCCAGCGGCACGCGAGCGAGGCGATAACAGATAGCGAATCATCCTGTAAGCAAAGACCTGCGAGCGACAGCTGAGACGAAGCGCCGTCTCAAGGTAGGACAGTTCAGTATCCTATGTAACAATATATTTTCTCTATTGTTTTTCCTTTATATCCATTGTATTCTTTGTTTTAACCCCTTATCACCTTCCTCTTCCCCCGCGAGTATAGTCAAGGCGTGCTTTAGCACCTTGATAGAGCAAGAACCCGGTGAGTCACCCTAACCGCTCGGGGTGGTTCACAAAAGTCCCTTCAGGGGGACTACCATTTAAAAAATTACGGATCACCTTCGTTTCAAGGAAAATAGTGCAAACACCAAAAATTGACTTACCGCATTATGTTGTGTATAACAAACAGTAACAGATTTCCTTCTTCAGTTTTTCACATATACTTACCATATTCGAGAACACTGTATAGGAATAGCAGATATAGCCACTTGGCCGCTGCGAGTAACGCACGGCTCATTGTCAGCCAGTCGAGCCGGTGTGATTTGACGCAGCGTTAACTTTCGACGTTTTTTACAGCGCTAATTTTCAAATGTCCACATTTTTGACAATTGTACCATGAAGGGGAAGAATAGAACTATATTCTGATTTTTTTCCAGATTTTTAAAATCGCGCCCGATGTTAAAAAACTGCATTTGTTTATAATAATTGCACAGAAATGGTTCAAATTTTATTTTTTTAAAATTGAAATAATTTTTTCTTAAAACTTGAATGTCTTCTCTATAAGCACCATAAATTTCATTTCCATTCGTTCACTACTTCCATAGCTATAATTTACTGAAAAAAGTTAGCACTTACCTTCAAACAGCTGTAAAATCGACATTTTGCAAAATTTTCAAAAATCCTTCGAGACATGTTTATACATCCCCAAAAGACTACAACATATTCAAATTTGGGCCACATCCGAAATGTTACTCCAAAAAGTGTCCGATTTCGCGTGGAATGTCCTATTGTCTCACACCTACTTACACGGGTATTTAAATTTACTTCGTTCCGAGGCTTTCGCTTATATCGAGACTTTACTGTACTATATCTTTTTTTACTTTGCCTACTTTTCTTTTGTGCTGTATGTTTTTCTTATTTCTATGTATGTACCACGTGTTACTGGTTACTGACTCTTTACGTGCAGGCAGCGATTGAAAAGAGCAATGTGCCTCACGGTAGGTCAGGGCACCGTGGTGGAAGCAGATACATGTGCAGGTTCCTCGTACGAAACACTTCCAAGAACATCTGCTGCGGATGATTGTCTTACGGGCAGATCACACGAAGACGTAGGAAATTTTGAAGATTTTCCAAATATCGAAGGAATTATAGAAGAAGTACATTTCGATACGGACGCAGAAGATATTGAAGAAGAAATACATTTCAATGCGGACGAAGAGGAAATTATAGAAGAAGTGCATTTTGAGTCGAACGAAGAAGAAATTGTACAAGAAATAGACTTCGACGCAGGCTGCGATGAGATACATTCCCTGATAGACATAAACGAAGAAACGGATGAAGATATTGGAAGTGATGCCGATTACTGGGTGGTGGAGGCTGCAGAACCAGAACAGCCGGAAAACCCAATTTCCGAAGGAATCGACTTCGTTGCTTTTCCGCATGTTTTCGAGCAAATAAAAAACCTTCGAAAACATTCGACTAATGGCTGTGGCATCGTAAAATGTGCAAATACACAGAGCGCATATCCTGCCTTCGGAAGAGTGATGCCACTATGGATATCGACCACGCCGCTGTTGCCGCAACAATGATGACGGGCGGCGGATATAATCAACTGGAGGACATATTGACTGCCATGAACGTGTCCTGTATGACGAAAAGGATCTACGAGAACTGTCAGAGTGACCTAATCGATGCCCTCGATGTGGCCGCACAACGCGAAATGGAAGATGCTGGAAAAGAGGAAAAAGCATTAGCTATAGCAAGAGGCGACGTTTATCCAGAATCTAATGTGCCGTTTATCCCAGTTGTCGCAGATGGCAGCTGGATGAAAAGGTCATACCGCGGAGGAGATTACAATTCTCTTTCTGGCGTAGGAGTCAAAGTGGGATACCACACGAAGAAAGTGCTGTACATCAGCGTGAAGAATAAATTTTGTATGACTTGCCAAATAGCATCTACGAAGAAGGAAGAACCGCGCGAGCATCGTTGCTTCAAGAACTGGGGTCGTAATTAGAGTTCAACTGGCATGGAGAGTGTTACTATTGTCGAAGGCTTCAATTGCAGCATAGATATGCACGGCCTAATATACTCTATATTAGTTGCCGATGGCGATAGCAGTGTGTACAAGAAGATATTGGACAGCAATCCATATGAAAAGTACATGGTGCAGGTATGAAAAATAGAATTCACCAATCACCTGTTACGCAATTTCAGTAGAAAAATAACCGAAATCGTAACAAAAGGCCGCAATAAAGATCTAAGAGCTGTCGTACAGAATAATGCTCTCCGCCTGCGTACCGGTATAAAGAAAGCTGCGGAATACTGGCTCAAAGAAGAAATAACACTCGAGGAACGAATACAAAATTTGAAGGACGACTTGACAAATTTACCGAGTCACGTTTTCGGTGAACACAAGGAGTGTCAGAAGTTAGCATACTTCTGTAATAAATACGCTGATCCCCACAGAGTAGACTACGTTCCCCGACTGAGAGAAGCTAGCATTTATCAAAGTATCGAAGAAGCGATGCAGCCACTTTTCGCTAAAGCTGACAGTTTGCTGCGCGGTCTCAATAACAATGCTGTTGAAGGTTTTAATAATATAATCGCTAAATTCAACGGTGGCAAAAGGATAAACTTTGGACGAGGTGGCTCGTATCAGGGAAGAGTCTCCGCTGCAGTCGTCCAATATAACACTAAAGAGGTGTTTAGCAGATTGAGTACGGCAATGAATAAAGAGCCGTCAACCATGGTAGGAAAACTGGAAAGATTTTGGAAACGCGCAGCAGAAAAAGCAATAGAATATTGTTGCGAGCACCCTATGTAAAGGATTCATGGCCGCTGGTGCTCGCGACGAAGACAAGAGACAGCGAGAAGAAGGCGATCTGATCGATCGCCTGTCAAGCTGTCACTTCAGATACAGACGCCATTGCGAGCAGACGTACTACCGAACAATTCCTCCTTGTCAATCGTTACTGTTGTATTAATTATATTTGCTGTTAACCTTGTTCATGTTCATTTATATTTCCAATACATTCGGTTTCTACTATGACTACAACAAAACGTAACAATATAAAAAAGAAGTGAAAGCATCCTCCTTCCGAAATAACAAACAATAGTGCGACCAGGATTATGGCCCCAACGCAGCAAAAGCAGATATGGAAGAGACAGTATACTCTTCCGAGCGTAAAAGGCACGCGGATATACTTCTTCACTGGCAAACGAGGCGAGACGAGATCGAAATAGAAACTCGCGATCAGGCAAATAGCGAAGAGTGGATCGGTTATAGGAAAAAATTATTAACTGCATCGAATTTCGGCAAGGTATGCCGATTACGAAAAACTACACCACGGGCAAATACTGTGAAGAGTATAATGTACCCGCAACTCCACAATTTACATTCTCTCCAATACGGAAGTGAAAATGAGGCAAACGCCTTGAAACAAATGCAAGAAGAATTAGGAATGCATATTCTACCGTGTGGCCTCTTCATCGATGACACTGTGCCTCACTTAGGTGCAACTCCTGACGGCCTCGTGGACAATGATAAAATCGTCGAAGTAAAGTGTCCTGAATCGGCGAAGGATTTAACACCTGCTGAAGCCATAAAGCAACTTGATAGTATAAGGCGTATTTTCAAGGGTAATGAGATAAATAAGAATCATCATTACTATTATCAAGTGCAAGGACAATTGCACATAACGAAAAGGCAAGGGGCCTATTTTTGTTTATGGACGCCGAAAGGCATGAAAGTTACAACAGTATCGAGAGATGATCGATTCTGGGCAATAGAGATGGAGGAAAAACTGAAGAAGTTCTATGAGGACTGCATGTTGCCAGAAATTATAGATAGTCGATACAATCGACAACAGCCGATTAGAGAACCTCCGTACATAAAAATAGGTGGAGCAGGTACAAGTACACAAGAAAGTACACAAAACGATGGATGAAACCATCGCAATAACACCGACGAGTGCATCCAGCGCATATGAAGAGCTGCCGAATCAACCAATTGCAATTCAAAGACACTATTGCACCGACGAGTGCATCCAGCACATATGAAGAGCTGTCGAATCAACCAATTGCAATTCAAAGTCACTATTGCACCGGCGAGTGCATCCAGCGCATATGAAGAGCTGTAGAATAAGCAATTGCAATTCAAAGTGACTATTGTACCGGCGAGTGCATCCAGCGCATATGAAGAGCTGTCAAATCAATTAAATGCAATCCAAAGTCACTATTGCACCGGCGAGTGCATCCAGCACATATGAAGAGCTGTCGAATAAGTAATGTTCCAAAATGTAAGTAAGAAAGTATGTAGAAGATACATACGGATAGTGAATAGGACCGTCTATGACGGGGGTGGTGGTGGGCCTTTTCACACTCTTCTAATAATAAATAGCTATAGCTATTCTTTCATATCAAGTGGAAATGACATGTATAAAAGCGTAAGTATGACATATACTTTTGTTATGCAAATAATTGGATTAATTGGAAATCATCCTGAATGTTTCTCTCATATATGAATTTGTTTTAGATATTTCCACCAACCAATATCAACGTTGAAAATCATGCTGTATGAAGCGAGGAAAGGAAGGCTGCCTTCTCCGCAAGCATAAAGATAAGTAAATACCATACATACATTTACATTTTTACAGCATTCAGATTACAACTCTTTCTAACTTTTTATCACAGGGTCTATGACAACTAACTGGAATCGAAAGGGGTCAGTGCCATCCCAAGAAAATATTTATGAGAAATAGGACACAATAATAATGGTTTCTTCAGTAAGTGTGAGTATCAGTTTTTACATTCAAGTGGTATAAACACAAAAATAATTTTTATTAAATTTATTTCTTTTTGCAGATCAAACCAGGGTGTAGTACACTGGGCTGAGGAATATCGTTGCAACTACCACAAATGCAGGGTGGAAGAGGTACCCCTTCCATGACGCCGACCGGGCTAGAGAAAATGTGCAGCAGCAGATTTTCTGTCAGTTGGTGGAGCAGAGTTTCTGTCCTCGAAGTGACAGAAAATATAACCTATATGCTATACCCGATTTCCTAAAGATACTGTTGCGGCGTAATAATAATGTTTCAGAAGGATGAGGAAAAGTTCACAAACGTAGCGTAATAGAACGAAATAGCCGCTAAACATTTATTGTCATATTGCATATATATAGGTTATATTTTCTGTCACTTCGAGGGACCACATAATAATCACGCGTTGGATTCAACGTCACACACAATTTTATATATGTTTGTTCATAACTGCCTTTTGCATAAGATGTGTATTTCATGTTCTGTTTCAGTGTTTTGCTAATTAAAAAATGTCTATCCTAACAAACTTCATTTTCTGGGGACATGCCCTCGCGTATTTTTCCTTTTCACTTATAATTCCTTACTGCCAACGTAGAATATTCTATCATAAACACATTTCAAGTAAATGTACAATGAATTTTCTACGTTTGCAGTACCAGCAGACTTTCTGTTTAAATTTTTACAAGTTCAACGCAACAGCTGACAATTTCTTTCCACATTCAAAATAAAATATGGAAATAGCAAACAGCTCTCTCTCACGTGCACAGGCAGCCGCGTATCTATGGGTATCTAGAGACGCGGTAGCGTCTCGACGCCAAGTACAAGAATCGAGGCCCTATATATATATATGTCTACTGTCGCTGCCGTGTATCTTTACTGGACGCGCGGCTATACCAACCTAACCTTACATTTATTTCATTAATATCTCATCACGCCTGCAATATTTTCTAAATTTAAAGGCATTTTTGTTATGTAAACCGCATATCAGCTTTCGAATAAGACCAAAATCAGTAAAATCGGTTCACGCATGTCAGAGATATCATAATATCGTCTCATGGATTAGTCGGAAACGGTAATATTCTTCTTCTTCTTCTCCTTCTCCAATAAATTTTTCGTCAACATTTTTCGTCGACAGGACTTTTGTCGACATAATACGTATATACGCGTTACACGCGCACCTTCAACCAATACAAAAGAGAGACTAACACATGTTTCGTCGACTCTCGGGATCATTCGGTTGCATTCGGCAGGGATCGTCGTATTATAACCTTCCAAGTGTTAAGCACTCGTCACCTCCAAAGTGTCAAATCAAACAAGCTAAGTTGTTCCAAATCCAAATTTGAAATGTCACGAGTTTTTACACCACATTAGGACACTGAATTATTATCTCAATTAACAAGGTAAGTGGCCAAAACTTTTAATAGACTTTTTATGTAGAGTTAGAGTCACAGACTTGAAAGTTGTCCGGAGAAGTTTTGATTCGACAAAGAAGCATCTTCTTTCACATAAGTTTCTGAAAATTTTTACCATGCATGGACAAAATAATAATATATGGTAACATATTACATTTAAATGATCAGATATTTTTGTACTAGCAAACTATTTTTAATTCAGAGTTTTTATGTCAAGCTTATAGAAATAAAGGGGATGCACAGGTTTGGATAAAAATGAAGGGGACGCGCAGGCTTGGATAGAAATGAAGGGGATGCAGAGGCTTGGATAAAAATAAAAGGGACGCACAGGCTTTGAGGTTGTCCGGAGAATGTTATTACATAGACAGCGAAGTATCTTCTTTCGCACAAGCTTTTGGAAATTTCTCAAATAAGGTAAATGAACAAAATTTAGTTTAAACTTAGCAATGTGGAGCATGTCACATTAATGAACAAAGTACGCTGAAGACACATCCCTTTGATACTTTTCAATTCAATCTTTTGTGAAAGACATTCATAATACTTTAAAATCCACAGTAGTTGCCACGCTATTCATTAATTTTATTAGGTTCTCATTAACAAGATTTCAGTTCTGCAATAAACATACTAAATTAATTTTATTCCAACACCCATAAATTGTGCGTTAAAAATAATAATTGGATATCTTCGTTCATTTTCCTTGAATTATTACCATTAGCATTTAAATTTCCTGCAACAAGACATTCTGCCATACGCTCTCACCTTCTTTGGATACATTTTGTATTGTAGTTTCTACAATTACTATAGCAAAATGCCACTCTACTTCTATATAAATTCTACGTTAAGTTGTAACTAAAAAATAAAATTTGGATTTTATATATTATTTTATATATATATTTTTATTTATTTACAGATAATCGAAGCAGAAGATGATGCAGTGTGATAGACGTCAGAGAAAAATATTTATTGTGACATAGTATTATATCAATTAAACGATTTTATTCAGCTTTGATCCTCTGTTTGCTTCTTGTACGTTTGGTTCATATCTGAAAACTCAAATTTACACGAATTCCACTAATTCAATCGTCTTAAAGCATTGCAGGTGTGTGTAGTTTCGATTACGTAAAATTTATCCTCAATCCTGTCCCGTCATAAGACTCTTTATTAGGGTGGACCTTAGTTACTCTTGTCGAAAAAAATTTTGACATTTTTAGTGGGGACACCTCGCAGGATTGTGCCATTGGGAGAAAAAATATCTGTGCAATATTTGAAATCGATCGGAGAACAGGAAACCGTGCCTCATCGCATTTGAAATTTTTTTATTTTTGTAACTCGTGTTTCTCTATTGCAGTATATCGTTAATATACAATTTTATGTCGTTGAATTTGTCTTTTTACGCTCTGTAATAATATAGAATCAAAGTGTAAGATCACTTGAAAAAACACAGTGACCTTGAAATCTTAAAAATTAACCATCAAAATATACTTTTTTCGTTGGCATTATATATACGTTGTCAAATAGTACAACTTTCGCCTAAATTTTTTTTCATATAATTATAAATAACAGATTAAAGGGAAAGGTACAACCGAAATGGACCAACTTTTGCAGATATTGTTCTATTTATTTTAAAAACCAGGAGTCTAGAAGACAATCTGGCTACTCCACGCGATGCAGCAGACATTTTTCCTCCGGACAAAATCAACAAAAGTGGTAAGTCACGTTTTGTTCTCAATACAGAAGACAACAGCGGCGGGCGTATTCATTGCCGCTAAGCGACAGAATTATATTAGACTACCACTGTCGGCGCCGTACATTTTGACAAACTATTTCGCTCCGGTATTGAAAACGAAACGTGACTTACTACTTTTGTTGATGTTTTCCGAAGGAAAAATGCCTGCTGCATCTCGTGGAGTAGTCAGATTTTCTTCTAGACCCTTAGTTTTTCGGGTGCATTTTCCCTTTGATCGTTGTTGAAATATATTTAAATGGTAATAATGCAATAATAACTTATATCGTTGTATTCCGGAGGGTTGATAGAATATTTTGACGGTACAAGCAACCGAATAACTATTACTGTTTGAACACGAAAGATGTTCAAAGTTGAAAATTTGCATTTTTAAAAAAAAAACAATTTTTCGTAAGCTGAGGGTGATGGCGAAAAACGGTTTGCAAATTCCTATTCAGCGCACAAAAATCTATAAGGACTGGGTATTGAATTTTATAAGTCCAAATGGCTGACAGAGTTGTTCGAGTACTCGGAACAAGCGAACCGTGATATACTCGGTTCGAATAACCAATCCGAGCTGAGCGACTCGATTAAAAAGCGAGTAGATTGCATAGTGAAGGTAGCGACTGACGAACGAAACGTGTGGATCGTTCTAGCCACGCGATTGTTTCCAGCTGCTCGCTTCATTCAAGTACTCGGCTCGGCTCGGAAACCGAGTCCCGGCTCGACTCGAAGTTCGAGGTACTCGACTTGAACAGCTCTAGGCTGTTGAATAGTTACAATTAAATTTTTGCACGAGTTTGACTGCTCGTATGGCCGAATCGTTTACTGCTAAATTATTTACTATGTTTAATCCAATATTATAATTGGAATCATTTTCCCATTCTAGAGAATCCATATTTATAAAATCTGTTGGGACAGTGTACGCTTAATGAAAGTATCGGTTATTTCATTAAAATTTTGAAATCTGTTATTTATAAATATATGAAAAAATTTCTTAGATAAAAGTTGTACTGTTTGACAAGGTAAAAATAATGCCAACGAAAAAAGTTTTTTCCGAATGCAAATTTATGAGATTTCAAGGTCATGATTTTTTCTAAGTAATCTTATACTTTAATTCTATATTGTTACAGAACGATATACTACATTGGAGAAAAACGAGTTACAAAAATAAAAATATTTCAAATGCGATAAAGTACGGTTTCCCGTCCACCGATCGATTTCAAATTTTGCACACATTTTTTCCCCCAATGACACAATCCTGGGGGTGTCCTGAAAAAAATTGAAAGTTGAAAAATATGGTCCACCCTACTGTTCATGGCTGTTGATGATAAACCTTTGTAATTTATATAATATTAAAAGTTATCCGATGTCATTCCCCACTATGCACATTATCTTTGTAAAAATAAGTGAGATCCTCACAAAAAACTTCAAAAAAGGAAAAAAACTACGCCAAGTACATGAAAAATCAAATAAACCACAAAAAAATAGAAGGTAATAATTACATAATAAAAAAAATATGTGAAATCAAAATGAGCTGCAAGTACAATAATTACATAATAAAAAAAAGATGTGAAATCAAAATGAGCTGCAAGTACAATAATTACATAATAAAAAAAAATGTGAAATCAAAATGAGCTGCAAGTACAATAATTACATAATAAAAAAAAGATGTGAAATCAAAATGAGCTGCAAGTACAATAATTACATAATAAAAAAAAGATGTGAAATCAAAATGAGCTGCAAGTACATAAAGGTGCTTCCAGTCAAATACTTGGGCTGGCCAGGCAAGGTATTCTCAGATCATCAATACCCATATCTTCCCTCTCGCGGGCTTTCAGTACATTTTCATTATATTGCGTTTTAATATAATTCCAAGATCATTCATTGATACCGATACCTTTCCCCTCACAAGCTTTCACCTAATTTGTCAATTTAAAACTCTGACAATATGACTACACTTTCATTATTTTGCGCTTTTAAATAATTCTTATTCATCGACATCTTGACCCTGCCTTCCATTTGACTGGAAGCACCTTTATGTACTTGCAGCTCATTTTGATTTCACATCTTTTTTTTATTATGTAATATTGTACTTGCAGCTCATTTTGATTTCACATCTTTTTTTTATTATGTAATTATTACCTTGTATTTTTTGTGGTTTATTTGATTTTTCATGTACTTGGCGTAGTTTTTTTTACTTTTTTGAAGTTTTTTGTGAGGTTACCATTTCTGTGCAGAAAAAATCTGCTGTAATACCGACCTGCCAAATCGGCCAGGTCACGTGACGTGTCTACCCCCTTAAGGGGGTAGACACGGGTAATACAGCGCTCTGTATACCGACATAATCTGGCCCGAAACATGGGATTGCGCGCTGAGGTTGTTTGTCCTTATATGAGCAAATTTTGGGCTAGGCGAGGTCTCATTCGAAAGATGAAGGTTCAGTGCAGCCTGCTCTGCTCATCGTTCAAAGAGAGTGTGTTGATATGTAATAATACGAGTGTCCAAAGTAGAGATAAAATCGACAAAATGTACTCGCAGATTACATGTATTTGTAGGTCACTAAAAGAGTTTTCTGACTCAAACGACGAGCAGAGCGGACTGCATTGAACCTTCATCTTTCGAATGAGACCTCGCCCAGCCCAAAATTTACTCATATAAGGACAAACAACATCAGCGCGCAAACCCATGTTTCAGCTTAAATTGTCGGTATTACAGCGCGGTGCATTACCCGTGTCACGTGGCGTGTTTACCTCCTTAAGTATTTTTAGGTCACTAAAAGAGTTTTGTGACTCAAACGATGAGCAGAGCGCTCCGCATTGAACACTTCCTCTATCGAAAGGGAAGTGACGCCAATGGATTCCTTATGTTTCTCTGATGAAAATCATACCAAATGTCGTGTAAATCGGACAACTTTTCCATAGGGAATACAGATAGCTTGTGTCAAAGTATTCCGATTTGCATGATATTTGGTATGATTTTCATCAGACAAACATAAGGAATCTATTGGCGTCACTTCCCTTTCGATACGATGAAGAAAAGAATTTCTTAATTCGCGGTAATGAATATTTCACCCTCGAACCATGCAATTCCCTATTTTTTAAATATATTTATCTCCAATAGTTTAGGAGATATTCAGGTGTTTCGAGTTCCCGCGGACACCCTGTATAACTATCTGGCCGGGAACTTTTGAACATGTTAATTTAGTAATTATTGATTCTGCTGATTCTGTTTAAGCAGGATGGTACCATCTTGAAACATGTGTACAATGATCACGTAAATACTGACATGACTTACGAGGATTTCTGTGCTTTGTGTCGTAATTGTTGGCAACGGGAGTATGGTTTCGTGGTAATAGACAAGGATAGCGCGATGTCCAATGGACGTTATAGAAAGGGCTTTAACTACTTTGCTGTACCGTGAGATGGTCAATTGTCGTCAACACGTCGGTGGGAAAGCAACGTCTGCGATACAATGATGATTGATATCGATACTCTGGAGATTAAGGATCGCGAGAGAATAGCGAAGGAAATTGCAAAAACCAGTGAATCCATTCGCAAGAAACATCAGGCTTTGAAGACTGGCAAGATGGAGGAAGACACCGCGTTGGAGAGATACTTTAAACCTATCGTCGAATCCTTGAAACATATTGCGGAAAATACCATAGCGGCAGAAGCTCATGAGCATCATGACGCATCACCGCTGATGAGCATAGACATTGAAGGGAATGAAACATTAACGCCTAAAACAAACATCCATTTGAAAGGGAAGACATCGCGCAAGACAAAAAGGAAACGACACATGTCATCGAAATATTCACCCGTAACCTCAACACTAGTTCAATCGAAGCGGAAACGACAGAATGTCACATCAAACGAGTCCTCAGTTCCTCCCAGCGCACAGTTGCTTACAACCAATGATGATGATGACGTTTTTGAAACTACTCCCGATGAGTCGTTTGTAATATCTATTAGACAACAACTTCAAACACCCGAGGGGCAAGAAACGTTTCGCAGTCATTTCGGTCCGCTGGGGCAAAAATACATAAGCCCAATCCTAAGTGGTGATAAGGATATAACAATGAACTATGTGTACGATGTATACTTTGGCAATAGTAGAACGATGCTTGGGGATAAGGCTTCTGATATAGACAAGGATGATAATATAATCATAGATGGTGTAAAATCAAAGAGTAGGTATAATAAGAGGCGTCACTCCGGGCGGAACCTTTGAAGTCCTTGCTTGACCTTGGCATTTAAATTGGTTGTCTATTTCGAGCGGGATATTCAAATCGACTAAATGTACCTTACCACAATTGGCTGATTATTGCCGAAGTTTACCGATCATTGTCGAAGCTTAGGCGATCATTGCCGAAGCTTAGCGATCATTGCCGAATGAGCATTTAAATTGGTTGTCTAGTGATTTCTCTAGTTTATTTCTGTCCTTGTCGAGTGACGCCTCTTATTATGCCTCCTCTTTGGTAAAATACAGCGGAACACCCGGTCTTTACGAACTGATTTTCAAGAGAATTCCTGATGATACTGTATACACGGATGCTGATAAACAAAAATACAAAAGTATATTGCTGGCGACGAATGCCCACAGACGCGATCATGTCGCTAAAAAGCCCATATTGAGCAACAAGGGACACAAGTACAAATATGTAATTGCACCGCTACTCGAGAGTCATAATCCATTAACCAATTCCTATATCGACCGAGGGTCATAATCTATTAATCAATTCCTATATCGACCGAGGGTCATAATCTATTAATTAATTCCTAAATCGACCGAGAGTCATAATCCATTAATTTATTCCTATCATTCGACTAATCGTCATTATTAATTATTTAAGTTATACTACTCTAAATCGATCGTTCGAACGGGCATTTTTCAAGACGATCAAATTTACTTTTTGTAACGACCTAGTGTCGCAACCTAATTAATTTCTTTAATTTCTTTAATATTAAGGCGTTAAATTATAGTTTTATGTATCATTTAGATGTGTTTTCCTTGAATAAACACTATTTAAGTTAAATTCTTGTTCTTGAATTTTAATTCTTTATCGCACGTCACTCGAACCAATCCCGAAATCCTGTAGGGAGCGTTACGCTACGCTCGAAATCGTTACACGGCACCACGAGCCATGGTGGTAAACGATAACAAGATCGATTATGTGCACTGGGACGATCCCAACGAGTTGGTTGGTCGGTTGCATTTGCTTGAAGCGTCGCGTCAGGCGGGTAACAACTCTCAGGATCCCGAAATTCTGTCGATTATCGAGGAACTCCGCGAGGTTGGCCTCATTATGAATTAAACCGCACGCCGATGATGTGCACTGTATGCATCGAGATGCCAATCAACAAATTTGGGGTATCGTTCGAGAAGAATGGAGCAGCTAGAATGGACTATTACAAATGGAGTGGGTTGCTTCGAAATTACATGCGAGATAACGCTCTTTGTGTGACTGGTGCAGACTTTGATGCAAAATCACGCAAGATACGACGCGTAGCTCAGCCGGTGTTCGACACCGATGCCGTCAATAAACTATACATGGAAAAGAGCATTAAACTTTTGAGAAAGCAACAGGAAGAATTAGAGAGGAAGCTGGTCGTGTTTCAAAGAGATATGCTGACGTTGCAAAACAGCGTTCAAAAGATATCGCAGGCGTTGAATTCTACCCCACAGCCGGACAACGAAATTCGAAAAGTTAAAGAGGCTATAGCCGATTTTGCTACGGAGCAGCAACTTGTCCATAATTTTGTCGGACCGACGGGAAGCACATAATACACGTACGCGATAATTATCGCATCATACGTGTCCAAGACACCTCTGCGATCAAACATGCAGCCATTATCGAATTCCAAGAGTAAAGAAGAAAACCATGGCCACAAGAAGCGAAGACTCGTTGAGAAATTGCATGCTTCAGCCCGAAGACATTTTCCGCGGAGGCGCGTCATAGTGCACGAATACGACGATCTGTGGCAAGCTGACATTGTAGAAATGCGTCCATACTCGCGTTTCAATCAAGGTCACCACTACATACTCACCATCATCGATGTGTTGAGCAAGTATGCGTGGGCGTTGCCGCTCAAGACTAAAAGTGGCGCTGAGGTGACTAAAGCGTTCATAAAGATATTTAGAGATCGATATCCGAAAAATTTGCAAACAGATCAAGGAAAAGAATTTTACAACACCGATGTGCAGAAACTCTTGACAAAGCACGACATTAATAATTATTCGACGTATTCGGTGATGAAGGCCTCCGTCGTAGAAATTTTCAATCGAACTTTGAAGAACAATATGTGGAAACTGTTTACGCTCAATGGAACCTATAGATGGACAGATGCGCTACCGTGTCTACTTGCAGAGTATAACGCACGAAAACATAGAACCATCAGACTGCGTCCTTGCGATGTTACCCCTGCGATCGCCGACAGGCTGCTAGCCACCGTATACAACAACATAAGGATCATTGCTGCAGCGAGATTCAAGTTGGGTGAGTTTGTGCGTGTGAGCAAATTTAAAACCATCTTCGATAAAGGCTATACGCCGAATTGGAAAACGGAGGTGTTCAAGATAGCCAAAGTACAGGAAACTAACCCTGCAACGTATCTGCTAGTCGATTCCTGTGGAAAACCCGTTGCTGGAGGATTCTATGAACACGAGCTGCAACGCGTCATCGATCCTGATGTGTATCTAGTGGAAAAAGTGTTGCGTAGGAAGGGGGATAAGGTATACGTCAAGTGGCTGGGGTTTGATAAATCACACAATTCTTGGATAAATACAAATAATGTATTGTAAAATAATAATACATGGTTCAATAAATACAATTATACATATACATGTGTGAACAATTTATTTAACATTTTGCTGCAAGCGACGTCGATAATATCATTCAAAGGCACATGCCAACAGTTCGCAATCAACAAGAGATTTATCATCGAAATATTCACTATCACGTATAGCTTTAACAACGCAGCACGAGTCTAAAGTTTCATCGACGTATTCATGTGTCTGTTAGCCGAATGATATCCAGTTGTTCAATGAATTCCCCGAATTTAGTGAAGAATTATGTATCTTTATTTACTAGCCAATGGATAGCAAAGAAAGATACATAATTCTTCACTAAATTCTGGGAATTCATAGAACAACTGGATATCATTGGGCTAAAAGAGACATGAATATTCCATAATCCTATTTTTTTATTGTCTGCTTTTCACCATCGCCCTTTATAAAACTACACATCATGTTGATACGAAGTTTTCAAATTTTGCGAGCGTTGTGATAGCTGTCATAGACTCAGGGCGAAGTCAGAGACCTCGTTCTTTTTTATAATGATATGTTTCCAATGGAATTTTATAACGGTATATTATAATGTCCCCAAGGCAGAGTGTCGGTCGAATAGAGCGATTTTAGATTCCGAAGTGGTGTACACTTTATGCAATTTAGACCGTATGCATGATTGTCTGCGAACCATTTCGATCTACCTTTGTAAGCACTGCGCGTAGTCGTCGAAAGTTATCGTTCTGGCTATGACGTTGGTTTTGACGCCTTTCGCCTTTTTCGTATCTTCTTTACCGTCTACGCGAAGTGCATACATTTTCGTTCTAAGACCTACGAATTCGGTCATTATCGCACCGTTATTTTCGTCCTTCATCAGCCCCGGAACCTTCTTATATAAGCGTGGCATATTATATGGATTGTCGATAGGATAATCGCTTGTCTCGAATCTACCGATATTATTTTTCATGGACTCGTAGATATCTTCGCATCGAATATGATAAATGAGGCTGTCTGTGTCGGTGTATATACTCCAAGTCATTTTAGAAGTAACTTACGACAGACAAGTTCAGACCTTTGAAACAAGCTACTATTGGCTATACCCCAAATAAATGCTCCCCCGGAGCTAATAGTAGCTTGTTTCACAAGTCTGAACTTGCTGTCGTAGGTTACTTCTAAAATGACTTATAGTATAGAATTTTCCAATTTTGTCCGTGCAGTGGACACATGTACTCGTGATGAAATTCATACAAACAAATTTTTGATATGTCTAGAATGCACATACCCACGTATATCAGTTTGTTGAATTTCATCTCGAGTTTTCGCAATTCAACGGAAATTCGGTTTCGCGATCATTGCCTCTGCGCCATATCGCCCTTCCCAATGTGTCAAAAGTTTTACGTGTCACGTCCCGGGTGAGGTCTTTGGGGATATGGCATAGATAGGGGAAAATTTTGAGGGATCTCAGGCGCGAATGCCAGATTCGTGGCACTGAGGGTAAATCGGGAATTCAGGCGCGAATACCAGATTCGTGGCACTGAATATTTTTAGGAATGCAGGCGCGAATGCCAGATTCGTGGCACTGCGGGTAAATCGGAGCTCAGGCGCGAATGCCAGATTCGTAGCACTGAACGACCAGGGAATGGTTAGATTGTTATGGTTTTGGGGTAACACCCGTTAGCACTTTGTTTTGGTTTTGCCTAATTGGATTTACTGCTGCATAGGCACAAAAAGTTACTCGTAATATTTCTGTGAAATTCGTCTGGACGTGCAGCTGTACACAGGCTATTGAAAGATATGTTTGTAAACACGGTCACTGGTCTCGAGCTCGCGAATCGAAATCAGCTGTTTCACTAACTCGTTTATTTGGATTTTAAATGTTTCGTACCAATGGGTGAACATAAATAATTTGAAGCATGATTTAAAACAAAGCGGTTTATTAACTTTGTTCGAGCGGTAATTATGCGTGGGATATTAGTATTCACACATAACATATATAACGTAATTATGACATAAGAATATGGTATGAACATGAAGTACAATATAAATCATAGAATAATACACTTTGTGTAGATAGTTAATAACGTAAAGATATATGATCGCATAAGCGATTATAAGACAAATATATATATATAAACAAGATAAGCATTAACAAGATAATACAAAATATAGAAATATGATCGCAATAAGCGTAGATAAATGAATTATATAGAAATATGATCGCAATAAGCGTAGATAAATGAATTATATAGAAATATGATCGCAATAAGCGTAGATAAATGAATTATATAGAAATATGATCGCAATAAGCGTAGGTAAATGAATTATATAGAAATATGATATGGTATGGAGGCGATATGCATAATAATATAAAATAGTAATAAATGCTTACAGTTGGTTGCCGTAGAGCACTGAATTTAACGAAATGATACACTTTATAAAGATACTTTATTGAACGATTTGTCGACGAAAGAGATTATTGAACGATTTGTCGACGAAAGAGACTCTTATGGTTTGTCGACGAAAGAGAATATTAAACGATTTGTCGACGAAAGAGGTCCTGGCCTCTCGATCCTTCGTATTTATAAGATTTACGCGCGGTCCTTGCGGGGGTTGTATGCGGTAAGGACCTTGACACAATTTACGAATTAGAAGGACTTCCGGGGTTTTTCTATAATATTCTATATTTAGACTATGTTTACGGCACGTACGCCAGGTATTCTTCGCAGTTAGGTTTTTGGGGTTTTTCTATTAGTCTATATTTAGACTACATTTCTGAATCATGCGTCGCAATATGATTCTCAAGATTCTGTTCGGCTATTGCTAAGAAGATACTCAACTCGTCCAAGGGATTTTGGGTGTTTTATAGGAAAGGGGTTAAAGTGGCTTGGACTCTGTGAGTCGAAAAGGGGGAATCGAGACGTGGTCTCGATTTAAGAGGGATTTGTAACGATGGACTTGTTTGAATTCGTTTTGGAGGTGGTGATTCGTGTCTCATAGGGCGAATAGGCGAAGAGGTTTTGTAACGATCATCTCGCGATGGGGACCACTAAGGTACATCGGCGAGGTGGAGTTTATATCGATCATCTTGTGTTGGTGACCGCTAAGGTACAACATCAAGGTGATCAGCGATCGAGGAGATGGGGTAAGAGTTGAATTTGGGGGACTTTGATGGAGTGATGTTGAGGTTTACTGGTGTATTATGAAATAGGAACGTGCGAAAAATAGTGGGACGTCACATACGTCCACATGATTTCGTACATTTTCCATAGTTTTACCGAATACCGCGTTGTTCATCAATTTGTACAAATTTTTTTCAAAGTCGTTTGCCGCGCCTGTTCTAAACCGTGTATTTAGTTCGATGTAATCGCGGAGCCAGGGAGATTGAGCGAATTGAAGCACGCGGTGTATCTTTGTAATAAGAAGGCCGTGACGCGTGCACTGCTGCAGGTTGCGATAATGGATGACGTAACGCTGCTATCGTATACCGTCGCGAGTAACTTGTCCTGCCTGCTGCCAGGTGGTTTGGCAAGCGTCGGGCAGAACGGTAGATCGGCATGAGCGTCGTACAGACGTTGCGGATATTCCAGATCTACCTCGAGAATGTATCCCGTGGGCGAATCGACCGGGATCGAAGACACGTTAAAATTTGCAACATCTTCGACCCATTGAAATTTAGCAGGGGCTGACACATTGTCCATTCATACAAATTATTCACGTCAAACTACATCAAGTACGATGATTCTTCCGATGTGTCGTAAGATGGCATGTACTTATTACTAGCATGCCCGTCTCGGCTTCGCCCGGATGGGAGCGTTACTGATTCGTGTTTATTAGAATGACTAATATATTAAGGAAATAAAGTACTTTGAAAAAAAAAGAAAAAGTTAATATCTTCATAATATTTCTGGAAAGATAACATTTTTGGTAACATGATTTTCTGATGTTAGGATAAATTGTTTTTTCGGATCACCTGTTCTCGACAGGGCTACATATAATTGGCCATGCGAAAAGCAATCAGTTCTTAAGTCAATTCCTACATATCTGAAGGTCTGGCCTTGGGATTTATTAATGGTCATTGCGAAAGAAAGTTTTATCGGGAATTGTAATCTTTTAAATTGAAAAGGCAAATGTGTGGGAATCATTGGTATACGGGGGATAAATGCAACTTCCCCTGCAGCAGGTCCTGTAAGTATTGTAGCTTCGATAAGATTCTTGCGCACAACTCGCACTTGCAACCTTGTGCCATTACATAGATTAGGGGGATGAAGATTTCGCAATAACATTATTGGAGAACCTACTTTCAATTTTAGATTATGTGGTGGAAATCCAGAAGGGTTCAGAGAATTGAGAAATTCTTGGGGGTAGTTTACGGCATCATCAATACTTACAACAGAATCAATAGATTTGTACTCTTTATATTCGCCATCAAATTTTTCGAGAAAGATATTATTAATCTCGTTCGCAGATTCGTTCCTTGGTGTGATTATGGCTCTTTCACATAACCACTGATAAGGTTTTTCCGAAAGATTCTGAATTTCTGGATAGACTACCATTCTTCCGATGGCTTCATCAATTTGTATGTAACCATCAGTAGTTGGTATTTTGCCATCACCAAGAGCAAGTATCTTGGACGAAAATTGGAGGTCACCTCCTCCCAAATGTACTCTCATATTTGTTCGTAAATTTAATGTTTCCACTAAATTCCAAATCGGTGACGATTTTAAACATGCTTTTATTATGTCTGCTCTGGTTCCTTTAGGGATTACAGGTAATGTCTGGCGAAAATCCCCTGCAAAAGCGAAAGTTATCCCCCCCCCCATTGGTTTATCGTTTGAAGTGAGATCTCGCAAAGTTCTATCGATGGCAGCTATATGAGTACGATGGCTCATGGTACATTCATCCCACACTATTAACGCTGCCTCTTGGAAAACTCTCCCAAGTGGGCTATTTTTCCGGATAGAGCATACAACTTCTTGCTCATTAAAAACGTTTAAGGGCAACTTGAACGCTGAATGAGCTGTTCTACCTCCACTAAGAAGTGTAGCTGCAATGCCTGAAGAAGCGACCGCAATGGCTATACCGCTAGATGATCGAACTTTAGCGAGTACCAAATTGAGTAAAAAAGTCTTACCGGTGCCACCTGGAGCATCAACAAAAAATATTTTTCCTTGTCGACGTTCAACACTGTTGACTATACTGTCAAAAGCATATTGCTGGTCAGGTACTAATTTCTTTAGATTTTATGGCAAAAAGTTGAACAACTCATTATAGTTATTCATAGGTTGACGCAGAGAGATGTAAGGATCACTTCCATTGTTCGCGTCACGAATTGGTGTTGGAAGACCAAACTCCACCAAATATTTTTGACAGAGATGAACAACTTTATCCTCAATTTCTATCAAACCTCGATTAAAAATTTCATCTGAAAATGGAAGCGTCATATCATTTAATCGTCTGCGTTCTCTGTGCAGAACATCCTCACAAAAGTATGTTTTGACCTTTTCCCATAGAATTAATGTATCTGAAGGTTGACAGAAAACTAAAATTATAGCGAATAATTCTCGCAATTTATATGGACACTGTGATACGACCGCATCAGCAAGTGTATGATCCCAGTGCTCATCATTGTCTAAAAGCCCAAGGGCTAAGGAAGTGGCTTTAAATCTTTTTTAAAGTTGAATCTTTTTTAACTGTAGAGTATCCTTCGACATCTTGTCCGCGTTTTCTTCTGGACCACCTATTATTATTCCATGTGTAATATGATGGAACATCCTGATAAAACAAAGTCTTTGCGAAATCATCCGCTGCACACAATTAAAAAAATGCAGTGAGCGTAGGTTTAGGTGGATTTTCAAGGATCTGATTCATGTTATTATTTGTAAAATAAACGCGTTGGTTATTTTCCAAATGTACAGTCAAATGTACGACAGCTGGAAATCTTTCATGAATTGGAAAATCGAAGAAGCGCCAGAATGCTTCAGACGTGCTGATATAACGACCATTCACATAATTTTGTATTTCATCATTACTATTAATGGAAAATGTAGCTTGATCAGATCCTTTATTGACGTATTTGCAAATATACTTTATCGCTTGCACGGAACGACAATACTCGACATTTATGTGAGCGTTAAACATTCGTGATAATACGGGACAAAAAGGGACAACCCACTGATTATTAATTTGCATAGATTTTCCGCGATGATTGAGGACAGTTGTGTTCCCACCATTTTCGGGTGATCTGTACCGGTAGGTCGGATATCCATCATCACCGGTTTGAGTTTCAGCAACCAATTGACGTGGAAATTTTTTTGAGCATTTTCTATTGCTCATACATGATGATGTAGTATTGTGCTCTCCACAAGGTCCATGTATCATAGTTTTACAGACAATATCAAATAGTAGAGGATCATTAAGTATCTTTATTAGGCAATTCAGCTGAAATAATGTGATCAATCTCATCAGGCTGAATTTTCTTCTCCAACCATAGCAGAATATGGGAGTGGGGTAATTCTCGTTTTTGCCATTCAATGCTATACATGTAACATTTGGTAATACCGAAAATAGCATGTTTTGTTAACAGCTGCATGAGTTTTTTGTTCTTTAGATGAAAAACTCTAGCGATGAGATCGTGTCGATCCCAAGATTTTTGACCTGGAAGAAGTTCATTTGTAATTTCTTGCCATTCCGAGTTACATGTGAATGTAATAAAAAGATCGGGACAACCTTCTTTCCTAACATACGTCATAGCATCTTGTGTTTTTTTCATGCATATAACATGGCGATGCAGTAAAAAAGGACCGAAGAATAACATATTGACCTAAGTTTTCGACACGGACATTGTCATCTTCGTTGACTGCATCTCGAAGATGAATGTAGGCATCGGCACGAAGTTTTTTTTATTTCTACGAATAAATGCTAATCGTTCAGAAATCATTTTTGCCATCATGTCCACACAAAACTGATTGAATAAGTTCCTGAACTTATGTAGATGATTCATAGAGTTTTCTCTAATCATGAATCTGTATGCATAAAACTGCATAGTAGTAGAGGTAAGGGGATTCTAACTCAGGTCCTCTGAGGGGAGCGCGGGGGCGGGGGGAAGTGAGGGCGCGCGGGGGAGCGCGGCGGAGGGAAACATGGACGCGGGGCCTGTGCGGAGTGGAAGACAGGTTGCGCGCGCACGTGCCGCGGAGAGGGGGAAGCCGCGATCGTGGAGGGGATCAGTCCGGGCCGAGCGGCCGCGGAGACCTCTCCACACCGGACCCACCGCCGGAAATTTCCACCCAAGAAAATTTTTCCCTCAATTTATTGCATCGACCCACCATCGAAGATCCACCCCAGAGATTTTTTTCCCCAAATATTTAACGAATCTTAACATTAGATCGTCAGCAAATCTTAAAATTAGGTGACAAGGAGGAAGACTGGTGAATAAAATGGTACGCTGAAATACGTTTAAGAATATATATTGTTACAAAAAACTATTAAAGATAAAAAAATAAAAAAAGAATAAAAACATAAAAAATAAAAAAACAAAAAATAAAAAAAATTGAAAAAATTATGGCCTTGGTGGCGATTGGGGTGACGGCGGCGGCGTAAATTCACCCTCCGCCCACTCGGGCGGTGGCGATGGGGGCGACGGCGGCGGCGTAAATTCACCCTCCGCCCACTCGGGCGGTGGCGATGGGGGCGACGGCGGCGAGGACGGCTGCGAGGACGGTGTCAGCGGCGAGGACGGCGTCAGCGGCGAGGACGGCGTCAGCGGCGAGGACGGCGTCAGCGGCGAGGACGGCGTCGATGGCGTCGACGGAGGCCACCAGGGTGGTGTGGACGACGACGACCCCGGAGGCGTCCACATCACGGATGGTGGCGATGCTGACTCCGGGGGCGTCATCACCCACCCCTGCAGCGACTGCGGCCTGCTGACATCAATCCACCCAGTTTCTTGCGGTGATGGAGGCCGCGGTCGCCGCAGGGGCCCCACCTGCCTGTATGGCACCCACGGTTGCCTCAGCCTTTCGACCATGGCAGGACCGACCGCCAATCCCGCCCGTCGCCGCATCTCCTCCTGATTAGGGGCTGCAGATGCAACGTCCTCCAGTCTCCGCGCCAACATCCCCAACTGCCTCATGAGGAAGTCGTTGTTCTAGAACATACACACAAACGTCGATATAATATTAATACTTCAAAACGGATAAAAAAAAAATAAAAAAAAAAGAAAAAAAAAAAAAAGAAAAAAATACAAAGTATTACATACCATTGGAGGCGGCGACGATGGCGATGGCGATGGCGATGGCGATGGCGATGGCGATGGCGATGGCGATGGCGATGGCGACAGCGTCGGCGTCGGCGGTGGCGAGTTCTGGAAAATAGAACCCACGATATAACACTAACACAACAGCCGTCTGATTTGATCTCGCTCGCTTGATATCGTTAAACGCGATAAATGTTAAAAAAATATTTTAAAGTACATACCTCAAAGACGTCGGAGCATGGCTCCTCGTCCCACTCCGGCGCGATGCGGTTTATTCCCATTTTTTTTTTTTTAAATATTTCTTGCACAAAAAACCGAAACTTTGTCTAACGAAGTTTTGAATGCAACTGGTCTCGCTGCGTCTCCAGGCTCTCGCATCTAAACTCATAACTCGAAATCGAGAAGTGCTTAGCTTTGCAAAAGCTATGTTCTCCCACCTACATTTTTTTTCGCTGATTATCCTCCAGCACTTATCTTCATCACTGCCCATCCTCTCCTTTTTCACACGCGTCTTCTTTCCCTTCTTCTTTGACGTATCATTCAGCTAGACCATATCACTTTGAACGGTTTTGAACGCGAATCAAAACGGGTATCGAACGGTATGGAACGGGTATTGAACGGTTTTGAACGGGTATCGAACGGTATTGAACGGGTATTGAACGGTTTTGAACGGATATCGAACGGTTTTGAACGGGTATCGAACGGTATTGAACGGGTATCGAACGGTTTTGAACGGGTATCGAACGGTATGGAACGGGTATCGAACGGTTTTTGAACGGATATCGAACGGTTTCTACATAATAATTAAAACTATCGTCTTAATCTAGCGTACATGCAAGAGGTTGGGGAGGGTGAAGAAAAAAAACATTTATGTATTAAAAATTGGTTATATTTTATTTAAGCATTTCCCTCTGGTGTTTAGACCACCAGTTGAATATTTTAAATACATTTTGCAAGGCACAGTGCTTTGCATGTCTACCACATCGCAGAGTATCAACTACATTTAGCTTATTTAGAGATTTGATATCCTCGTAGTCAATGTCCAGCGTCTCGATGATCACGTCCGCTCTCGTATTTTCATCGAGGAAATCCGCAAGCCAGTCGCGTTTCTGTAGCCCTTTAACGTATACTATATGAGATGTATCGTCTTCTTCGTCGATCGCATCAGCTACAGCTTTCGTAATTAGCCGTTTAGCCATACTGTACGGAACGTCTCCATCGTCCCACCGTAGTCCGTGATGTTTTGCCACCAACCACCGAATGCTTGATTTGTCGGATTTTGTAAGAAGAAATTGTGGCATAGGACTCCCAAAAATATAGTGTGCGAGAATTGTCCCCTTGCGTAGGACAGCTACTTCCTTCGCGACAAATCTTCCATCGACGATGAACCCTTGCAGGTCAACGAATGTTGGTACAGCCATTATCGGTACAATTTAGAGGTCCGCTCGCTTTCAAGACAGACAGGAGAATGCAGTTTTTCTCATAAAGCATCTCGATTTTCACGATGAAATTTTGTATGAATTTGACACAGGAGAGGGCGCGCAAGTAGCGTGGCAATTTAATTCATTTTGCGCACTACGTTTGTCAGTGGATTGTATTCAACCACCCGATCGTGCAGAATCAGACAGTAGGCTGTAGTATTTGCCGGTACATTCTCTTTACACTCGAATTCTATACGCACGTCCACGGTGCCATTCTTGATGGACTCATTTTGTCGCGAGCAATCAATCACCACGATGGGACCAAATTGTAAAAATTCAGCCACGGTGAATAATGCCTCGTTGCAACTATGCCCATAATACGATTTACCGAATTGCGTATACATGTGATACAAGATGGCATGCTTATTCTTGTCAAAGTCCAAGTTCATATCATCGTATGGGTAAAATTCCGAGTTGAGAAAAAGTTTGACATTAGTCAATTTACAGTTGTTGAACTTAGTAACGTCTTCGCTCGTCACATTCTTTCGACCAGTCTGTAGAGCAAGGATCACGCATCGTGGCTTCTCTAGCTGTGCGGATGCCTTCACAGCCCACGAATGCTTGTTTGTGTTTTGCAACATAGGATACTCGTACAGATCCCACGATTGAAAACAAATGCTCAGGTTTTGCCCACTTTCCAAAGTACGTAGCAACGATAGCTTATTAATGTCGTTCAGCGTCACATGAGGCATCCGCCATTGTAGTTTAAATAATTTAATTTCTGGTTCCAACACCGATGATCCTATCAGAGCATTGTTGTCGTTGCGCGACCGTATTAAAATCAATTCGTGACGCGCATTAATAATCATGTGTTTGTAGTTCTCGCAAAATCCTAGCAAATATTTGAGTGGGATGCAAAAATTGAAATGATTTTTGACTATTGACCCATCGCGTCGTTTCAAGCCCCATCCGGCATTCTCCATATTTTTGTCTTCGTCCGATGTCAGCGATACATAGTTTTTAAGCGTGCTAGTTATTCCAACGTTTCTGTTGCGATCAATCTCCACGCCATTCAGCTCATATCGAATCTCATCGAATAAGAACGCCACACAATTATTTCCCAACATCACCGTTAACGCATCATTTGGCTTATTTATCTTCAATTTCCCCTCCACATAGAGGAAACTTTCACACGGCAATGTGTATAAATCCTGCTGCTGTATCGGTATTCTTATCTCATCGCTGTATCCAAACGTTGTGTTTACGTATGGGTTGTATGTGTGAGTCTCAAGCTTGACGATCCGATCATCAAACGTCGGCTTCCCTCCAATGCTTAGAATATCAGCCATTTTTTTTTCCAACTTAAATGTGCACAATGAATCCCAAAGATTTCAAAAATGCAATGTTCGCAGCACTGAGCCTCTTCTTTTTAGCGTGATCAGAGCTGTTGGTGTTGTAAACAATTTCACTTGGAAGAAACGGGTTTCTGGAGTCGTTCAATACAAGCATTTCTTTCGCACCACACGTATTATCGTAGTCGTCGTCGCACGTGCAGTCTGATTGTAATCTCTTCACCTCGAAAATCAAGCAACCGTCCGTCTTGATCCACAACGCGTATCGTCAGATCCGTAATGACTCGTGCGGTGATTGGAAGGTAAATGATCTGCGCGGGCGTTTCCGATATCTTATATCCTGGTGGAACTCTCGGAGAAAATTCATGTATCGTATGTACGCGCCTCCCATTGTTGTACGCCCCAGCGGTCACGCTACATTCTATGCGAATAATGTTCACGTTCATGATATTAATTGGATCGTCCGATTCGTGCCATCGTTCTGGTACTAATACCCGATTCGTGGAGAATCCCAGTAGCGATCCAATGTTGTTGGGCTTTGTAAAGTCTACGGTGAACCGACAGTACAGCTCGCTTTTCATGGTATTGTTATTGGGACGCAACACTATAGGATACACATCGTTGTCCCCGTCATCCCCATCGCCATCGGTGTCACCAAGATTTTTAGGATACCGTTCGAGTAATCGTTGCTTCAGGTACTTGGCAATGGCGTCTAGTTCGTAGGAGCCGTGGGGAATCGTAATGTATTCATAAGCGGTGTCGGCACTGTTGTTTACGATGAAGTAGAATTTATCGTTGCTCGAGTCGATGTTCGGTATTGTGTGATAAGTTTCAAAGGTTGTTAGACCAAGCTCGTAATCGTCATCGCTCAAATCTATGGGTGGAAAGTAGCTCGCCGCGAGGGTGCTACTCTTGCCGGTTAGAGTGAATGTTAACGACATATTCTGCCCGAACTGCTCAACCAGTACTGAATCAGAGTGGTGGGAAGTCAATCCTTAAATTTGGCGCCGATCGTTTGTAGAAAGCGTAGACATAGTTGTCCGCAATTGCTCTGATCGTACTTCTGATAGGACGTTCGATTGTATTCAATTTTCACAGCATCCTTATCCAGATATTTTACCAATTCCATAGGTGGTCGAAGATTCCCAAAGCTGTCGAAATATATAGCTCGACACCCTCTCTTCGCATACGCCACCCAATGAGTCCCCGGCCCCTCGGCATTGTCCAAATTTACGATACCGCTCTCGTTTCGACGTACTCCACCAGCTGGTAACGCGTTGCGCATAAAAACACCTCTAAAGAATGGAATACGCATACGTTTTGCCAACTCCTCCAATTGCACATCGGTAGTTACGCCCGCAGGCATTTTTATTTTCTTTTCGACGTTTTTTTTTTTCGTTTAGATATTCCCTGTCCGCGCTTGTACGGCGCGAGATAAAGTCCGCGACCTTCCATGGAGCGATTATGGCGTTGCATTTCCTGCAGCTGACGTTGCGCCGCCTTATTATCGTTTACCGCCTTGGCGATCCCCGCCGCTCCACCAGCCAATGATCCGAGAACACCCAACAGCGGTAAAAGTGGTAATATACCACCCCGTTTTGCCACCGGAAGAATCCGCTTTTGCGATGCTCTCTTTGGAGTCCTTTTGCGAGTTTTTGTTTTCATCCCCATTCCGATCTTCGTCTTGGCCTTCATAGCAGCCCAAACAGCTGTAGCAGCACCTCTTTCACCCAGAGTCGAGTCTCGCGCAACGATGCGTTTTCGCGCATTGTCCTGGGATTGCACGCTAATTGTGGCTTTCCTCAAAGACAATACTCGCGGCAACTTGACGTAACATCCCGCGCGCAGCGGATTGTACTTGTTGACATTGACGGTTAGATTCATGATTCTCGTCAATGCCCATCCACTGTCGCGTTCCTGGAACTCTTCCAGCGATGCCAGGGTGGGTTCGATGACGCATCGTTGGTACTACTCCTGCAGATCGGATGTGTGGAAGAGTTCGCAGTTTCGGGTGTTGATGCTTTTACAAGCATGCTTGTCACCCGCCACAAATTCGCCGTTGAACACAGTGTTCACTTTGAGGTTTCGATGTTTCCTCAAAGCGTCCCGCACATGCTCCAGCACGATGGTCCCTGCATCTTGGAGGAAGTTGCGCGGCTCGATGTAGTTCGAATTTAGCACTGCGCCAGTTAATACGCGGCTATCGAACGCAGTGTCTATTTCGCGCCACAAAAGTCCCGTACTCGAATGACCGGCACCTTCGCGCACGAAACGTCCGCGCAACGAATGTTTCAGTCCTTCGAGACGTGCGATTCGAGCAATCAGCGATTGCCGAACACCGATCGATAATCGTGGGCGTTTCACGCGACTTTGTTCTTCCAACGATTCGATGCACTCGTTGCACCGTTCTTCCCACGCGAGGTACTCTTCCCGCGAAATCAATCGCGTGGATTGATCCAACAATTGGCGTTCTACTTGTGCGAATTCTCCCATGATTGTAAATGGAAAGTAAATATAATGTGACTTTTCCACGCAATACGTTGCAACGATTTACGGCTTTGTACAGTTTAGAGCATATATTTATATCCTCATCATGATTTGGTATCTCTGTCTAACTCTTTTAGCGCACCCCCTCCCTCGAATGCATTAGTTTCTGCTAATACTGTATAATTCATTCTTTTTGGCGTACCCCTCCCCAAATGCATTAGTTTCTGCTGATACAGCATAATTCTTTCTACGATTCACGCGTATGAGGAATTAGCGGGCATGATCATCCGACATAGTTTCTGCTGATACAGCATAATTCTAAGACTCGACGTTCCCAGAAATATTATATTACGTTCGGCACGTGTCGAGACTTTTTATCCTTGAGGATGGGACTCAAATTACATATGCTACGACGTTGAGATTTCGGCACATTATGGAAAAATTGGTAGCTTTATAATAAAATGTGGTGGCGGGGGGGAAACAATTGCACCTCTATTTAAGCAAGTCTCTCGGATGTCATTCAATCAATCGCTCAATAGTCTCAGTGCCTTTCGACGGAACAAATTGTGCTCTGAAAACAAAATGTGCAGTACCAGTGCCGAAGGAAACGTTGAACGCATGAATTATTACGTTCCGATCGTGCGAGATGACGGCGTGGCTCAATGCGGGGAGGATACAGTTGTTTGGTAAGGGTTAATTTTCACATCTTAAAATTTTTATGTTTATTCCTAATACGCGCGAGCAATTTCATAGCTTTGATTGTTCTCTTAGCCCGCACCGAACATCGCGTATCATGGTTAGAAGATATGCATTAACATCCACGGGCAGCAAATACTTGGAAATTGGGATCAGAGTATGGCCTACGATTGATGTAGAAATGGTTCTCGGCGACAATCGTGGGATGTTTCTCACGTTATCATGGGATACATGGGGTTTGCTATGCGGCAGTCGTACAACCATTGAAGAACGTGCACGATTACCTGAATCACCTTCGATGCAAATGGATCAATTAACTGTGGATTTTTGTGAAATCTATAATTCCCCGATTGTAAGGATGGCACTACATAATAAGTCGCTGTATTTCAAACCGAATACGGTAACATTTTTATTAAATCTTGAACCATGTATAGACTATGTGTATGCGCGGCTGTATCAAAATGTAAGAGATGTGCAGACGAAATTTGAAACTTTTGTTAAAGTGCTACAGCAAAGCGGTGTTGTCTGCGAAACATTAGATGTGCGTCGTGCTGCTAAAATCATACGTGATAGCGAACATTACTGTGAGGATTATTATGTAGATTGCGAACTGGTAGCATGTGCCATCAATGATATTCTAGCTGATGCTCGTAGGAAAAAATGTTAAAATTATATTCTTTTAATTTTAAATAAAATTTCTTAAACACATATTATTTGTCAATTTCATTTACTCGTCTTCCTCCTCGCCACCTAATTTTAAGATATGGCGTTTCTGCTAACGGTGCATAATTCAAAGATTCGACGTTCCCAGAAATATTATATTACGTTCAACACGTGTCCGAGACTTTTATCCTTGGGGACTCAAATTACATATGCTACGACGTTAAGATTTCAGCACATTATGGAAAAATTGATTGCTTTAGAATAAAATGCGGCGGTGGGAGAAGCAATTGCACCTCTATTTAGGCCTGTCTCTCGGATACCATTCAATCAATCGCTCAATAGTCGCATACGTTCGTGCCAGCACAATTATTAACTGCTTCCATTCAATACACTCCGTCATAGTACTAACAGTTGAACTGGAACAGTTTTTTGAAACACTTGTGAAACTGCTTTGAAGGATATCATTCACCATCCAACGCATAGAAGATACAATCGAATAATACCGTAAGTTTCCATTACCATATTTTTAGTGAATCGTTGTGTTAGTAACTTTGAGAATTATATGAAAAAATCGATTTTAGATTATGTCTATACCCATGGATTTGTATTGGAAAGTTGCTGCTGTGATCCCCAGTCGCGCATCCCATCCCAAAATATATGTAGCGTGTCAGAATGTTGCTGTGCAATGCGAAGAAATTCGAGGTGATGAATTTCACAAGGCAGAAGATTTTTACGATGAGGATGAGGATGAGGATGATGATGAGGAGGAGGTTTATTTGAAGGTGTTCTACAATGGTGACTGTGAAAACAACTATTTACCGCGTAGTGAATATGGGTGTATGCATTTTTGGCTAGATATGCATAGGCAAACTTCATTCATCATTGGTGAAGATGATCCGGATGATGTGGCTCCGTCGAGCTGGGAGAAGGCCCTACAATCTGTTGTATGGCGGAAATGTATCAATGCGGGACAAATCGACGAAATCGCAATTAATCGCAATGCAATATCGGGGATTGAAGTTCGTGACATTGCAGTTCAGGTTAACGAGTCTGATTTTAATACGAGTACGCCATCGCAAGTTGATATATTTTTTACTGATGATGATTTATTTACTGAAATCATCAACAATGCATTCTTTACGAACGATATTGATGATGCTATATTCAACGATGATGTTGACCAGTGGGATTGATAACTCCATCCCAATCATCATCGTCGCCATTGCCATCGCCATCACCATCACCGCCTCCGGTGGTATGTAATACTACTTTACACTGATTTATGCATTTTGATGTGTGAGTATTATATCAACGTTTGTATCTGTGTGCAGGTGATTCATGGAAATGTGTGGTACCCACCGCCGCCGCCGCCGCCATCGCCCCCATCGCCGTGGCCATAATTTATTTTTTTATTTTTATGTTTTTTCTCTTTTATTTTTATGTTTTTTCTCTTTTTTTATCTTTAATAGTTTTTGTAACAATATATTCTTAAACGTATTTCATTGTGCCATTTCATTTACCCTCCTTCTCTCCTCGCCACCTAATTTTAAGATTTGCTGACGCCACATAATTCTATTTCGTTCTTCGCGCTGTTAAATGATGTCACCCTGCACGGCTGCTCCGGAGGTTTCGAATTATGCACGATCGTGCGCGACGCTAAGATTGATAAATCGGAACGCTTTAGAATACTGTTAGCTTTAAAAAAACTGTTAGCTTTAGAATGCGTGCGATTGTATCGCCAAGTAGTGTTGTCTCTTTCCCTCTTCCAAAATTTTAGCTTTAAAGGTAATGCTCTGTCTCTTTCCCTCCGAAGACGCGGTGTGAAAACACCAATCTTTCCCAACATTGTCCGAAACAATTTCTGATAATGTATTAAACAATTCCATCGCATAATGGTTTGGAAAATTATTTGGGGGTCGTCCCCTCCCTCGGTTAGGTATAAAAAAAATTTTGGGGTGGGCCGAGGTCTGAAAGAGATTTTTTGGGGGTCATTCACCTCCGTGGAAATTTCCGGCGGTGGGTCCGGTCTGGAGAGGTCTCCGCGGCCGCTCGGCCCGGACTGATCCCCTCCACGATCGCGGCTTCCCCCTCTCCGCGGCACGTGCGCGCGCAACCTGTCTTCCACTCCGCAAAGGCCCCGCGTCCATGTTTCCCTCCGCCGCGCTCCCCCGCGCGCCCTCACTTCCCCCCGCCCCCGCGCTCCCCTCAGAGGACCTGAGTTAGAATCCCCTTACCTCTACTACTCTGCATGCAAGAAACAGTTTTATTTTGAGCATGGTTTCTATTGTTCTGTTGTGGAATAGAAATGTAGTATCCATCTTCTCCTCGAACAAATAAAAGAGGATACTGGAGAGCATCATAAGAACGGTGTAGTTCGGAGACACGTTGCAACTGGGCACTCCGACAATGTAAAACAATATCTCTTGGTCCCTTGTCTTCGTCTAATAACAATACAGCAACTTCATTAGTTGTTGGAGCGTTATAACGCCCTCGGTGTTCATTAGCAGGGACTCGGTCCGCATGAATAATTAATTTGAAAGTATCCGTCAAATTTGAAGAGCCATTTTCAAGATTATATTTTAAGCTGCAGATGTAGTTGTTATGTTCTAATAGTAAATTCTTCAAACTTGCAATGAGCTCTGGTTGTAGATTTGGTACCATGTTGAACCGTGTTGACACTTGATCAGCTTCGGAAATAAAATAAATTTGCAAAAACTTATGATCATCACCTGGAGCTGGTAACAGATCCCCAATAGAATGATAAACTTGCCTTGAATTCTGAAAGTGGGCATAAAATTACCTTCTCTTATTTCATTAGCTCCGAATGAAGTCATTTGAAAGAGGGTATTGTATTTTCTCGTATTATCGAGAAAATGTTTAGAAGAAGGATGCGTACCCAAGAGTAGACTCTTGAGAGGCTCCGGTGGTTCTTCTAAATTTGGCAGATTTATTTTCCATCCAGCACAACACATACCAGGCGCTTCTTCGTTCCATTTTTTGGCTAAGCAATGGCGGCAAATATGATCCATCGCTCCTACTTTAACTTCTCGTAAATTAAGATAGTCAATTCCTGGATCATATTTGAAAGCAAACCTTACGGTAATTTTTACTCTTATGAGTCCATAATTATCAACATTCCGCGTTGCTTGGCGTGTGGCTTTGACACGCCGAGCAGAAGCGGATAATCTCGATAAATTTGATCGCATTCGTGGCATAGTAACATCAAAATCAAAAGAGACTGTAGATAAATTTGCAAAAGCAATATATGACCAGACGATCGTCCTGACATATATATCCACGATAATTCAATTCTCTCGCGAGAAAGCGCTCGAGAAGCTTTGCCACCTGGCGGTAACATCGCGGTACTGCTGCGGGCGAGGTATCGCGCGGGCTGAATATGCGCATGCGCGCGCAAGTAGACTGTCGTATATAGGGGTCACGTGGTCGGCCAAACAGTCGTACACGTGAAATCTTTGCATATAAATTACATGTTAATAACGCGTTTCTGAGACATGTTACATAGCCTATGTCCGTTCTAAAGTATGCAGGAATAACGTGTCAAAATTTGAGGAAGTTCGGTTCAATAGGTCTTGAGTTTTGCGCGAACATAAAAATCGGCTCTCTTTATAAATAGTATAGATATAGATATAGATATAGATATAGATAGATATAGATTGGCATGTGCGTATCATCCGGAACATTGACTTAAACCCCCACGTATACCGCGTTCGATAAACATAACCATATCGACGTCTGTGAGCAATTCGAACGTAATTTTAGTGTGTTTTAGCATGGCATCCCACGTGAAACCGGGTAAAGTATAATAATGCGCTGAATCTAGTCCGTTACTCTTGATACAAGTATCGCGAAAATTTAAAAAAATATCAGCCAATAACAAGACAACAGTTTTCTGTTGTGAAACCTAGCAGAGTGGGCAGTAACTAGATAGAGCAAATACATACATTAGTATTTCTTTATTGATACAATGAAGGTAAAATGTAATAAGGCAATAATGGCGAATATAAGAAATAAGACTGTTCCCGAATAAAGACCGCGTGTAACGTCTACTGCGTCTGGAGAAGGACTGAACCGGGCCAACCCCGGTCTTCGGTGGTTGTCAAGCTTCAAACAGGCCGAGCGGTGCATAAGGCCATAAACAGTCATTTGACACCGACAGCGGTCAGATCTTAGACCTCTGTTCATAGCTCGTATCGCTGTTCCGCGTATACGCCAACATTTTCAAATACAAGTCGCTGTATTCGCCCAAGGTTCTAATGCCGAAACTCTGCCAGACTGTCTCGGCATGTGCGTAATCGCTCTCGGATACAGTCTCACCCGTTAACGAACTGTAGAATGACTCGCGCAGCGGTAAGTATGGGTCCTGCAGCTTGTTCGCGCAATCAAGGTATTCATATGGAAAGACACCCTTTCGCATCAATAAATTGTAATCTTCGGTAGAAAATGTTTCAAATTTGGATTTTAAAATTTTTAATTGATGTGTGCTAAGAAAATATGCTAATTGGCCAAGATGGGTTTAGCAAAATTCGCAAAATTTTTTAGTTCGTCGACGAACCATGAAACACAATCCGCGTCACGGCGACAACGATACGTCGATAGCGATGTATCGTAGGAACAATGCATATAATATACAATGCTGTGCACTTTATGGTGCTGATACGCGCGCAATTTATAATCTACATCACCCACTCGGTTGCCCTCCGTTTTTTCAATGATGCACTCGAGATCAGCATATACCACGAAGGGAAGTCGCTCCTTCCTGCAGTGGTTACTGAAGCTGAAGAGATTGTTTCCTTCGCTGGGCAGCAGGATGGTACAGTCGTTCATCTTGACGCAGTCCAGCGAATGAACCTCCAACTTCTTGAGAGATCTTAAGTAGTGCATGCACCTGTAAAAAATTTTTTTTTTATTTTTTTTTCGCGAGACATTTCAACATTTCATAAGTTTTCTATATATACCGATCGCAGATGAATTTCTTTCCATTGCGCCTGCTCAGCTGCGTGCCTACAAGCCGGGACAAGTCCTTGATCAGTACAAAGTGCCCTACATCGCCGTGCTCTTGATTCGGTGTGTGGAGCAGGTTGACGTGCCGATCCCTCCTTTGGCTGGTGAGACGCAGCGGAAAGACTATCGACCGTTTCTCCCAGGTGCTGCCGGTCGCGTGCTGCGTGCCCCGCAGCGCGTCCTCTGTGGGGGAACGTGCTGTACCCAACATTAACAATCATTTATTTTATATTAACTACTTCTATTAAAGTCGATGGGAGATGACGAGCATCTTCTTAGTGTTTCAAATACAACAATGCCTTAGTAGATCGGCGCACTTTGGGACCGACAGTGTTAGAGTATTAACAAATAACTGAAACAGTCTGCTTTCACAAATCCCGTCACGATAGAGACAAACAATGAGAACGACAGGGACACCATACATACCTTCCCGGCCTATTCAGCTAGGTCGAACTGAACCGAACCCACCCGAACAAAACCGACCCGAAGCCCTAACCAGTCAGCCGACCGCTCCATACATTAAGTGGCGACCGATCGACCGACCGGTCCCCGTTCGTCTCAGAACGCGGTCCCCGATTCCCGACCGAAGTGCAATTGGTCAGGAGCTTCGGTTCCCTTTTGCGACCTCTCGTTATTACGGTCAGAATTTCTCTCCTCTTTCGTTCCGGTTACTGGTTACATGACCGATATGTGACCGGTCTGAATTTCGGTTTCTGCTTCTGCTCGAGGATGCGTTGATATTAAACCTCGTGGGTGAGGCATACGTGATAATGGGGCGAATTAGCAACATATAGCAGATTATTTTGACCTTATTTCTCAGGTTTCTGGAGTAAAACAATCTGCCGTGTCCGTGGAATGCTTTTCTCGCTTTAATTAGTTGAATTTCGACATGTTTAGCCATTCTCAGCAGGCTATCTATATGTACGCCTAAATATTTAACGGAGCTATTGTGAGGTATGTTAATTCTTTCATTGGGAGCAGGACCTGCAATGTCGATATTAAAGGTTCTTAAATCTCTCTTCTGGAGTGAGCTCAAGAATCTGGTTGGTTTCCTAAACATGATAGTTTCGCATTTCTGGGGGTTGATCCTTAACTTCCAAGTTTTATAGTGGTCGTATATGTGGTTTACAGTTGTTTGAAGCTTTTCCTGATTTTGAAGTGGTTTTTTCCCCTCCACGTAGATGATTAAATCGTCTGCATAAGCGCATGCTCTCATACTGTTATCTTGGTTTATATTGTACAGGTTAAGGGCGCCTGTGGTGTAGATGTTAAAGAGAATCGGTGCGTTTACGGTGCCTTGCTGAAGGCCGTCGGTAATGGCGAACTCTGTAGTTGAGGTGTTACCACCGATTTGAGTTACGAATCTTCTTTTGGATAACATTAAGTGAGTGAGCATGCACAGGGGCTTCGGGAAGTTCTTCCTGCGAAGCTTGTACATTAGACCGTTGATCCAGACTGAGTCGAAGGCTTTCTTGATATCGATTAGGCAGGCGCCAAACTTTTTTTTTACTAAATCCAAATTGTTGTGGTGGAATGATCTTGTTACGTCGACAGTGGTGATAAAGTGCAGAGTTTGATTCGAAGATTTTGCTAATATTGGGAAGAAGACTTATTGGTCTGTAGCTCCCTGGTTTCTCCGGATCCTTGTCCCTTTTTAGTGTAGGGATGACTATTGCTGTCGTCCATTTGTCAGAGCAGTGCATGTTGTTAATGATGTTGTTAAATAGAATTGTGTACTGGGCGATGGTTTGGACAGGTAAATTTTTTAAAGCGATATTGAGAATTCCGTCTATCCCAGACGAGGTTTTCCCCTTGATTTTGCGAGGGCTCGCAAGATATGAGAAAGATTTCAGCAATTAATCCGCAATAAATCAGGATTTCACGGAGCGATTCCGAATTGTCAACGCGCAGAATACAGTCTAAGGTTCCACAGGCTACCACGCATGGAATATTTGTAAACGTGGACATTATCTGACATAAATAATTAATACGATTATTTATTGAACATTATAGAGTTTAAACAAATTCATAAACAATATTCAGCAACAAAAGAGATTCATTATATCTATTTAAAACGTTCCGAATTGACGAGGGAAAATATCTGCGAGCCCTCGCAAGATATGAGAAAGATTTCAGCAATTAATCCGCAATAAATCAGGACTTAGATATTCATAAACAATATTCAGCAACAAAAGAGATTTGTATAAACGTGTTACACGTGCCATTTACTGTCAGTGTCACTATCATTGCCGTTTAATTCATTATATCTATTTAAAACGTTCCGAATTGTCGAGGGAAAATATCTAAGTCCTGATTTATTGCGGATTAATTGCTGAAATCTTTCTCATATCTTGCGAGGGCTCGCAGATATTTTCCCTCGTCAATTCGGAACGTTTTAAATAGATATAATGAATTAAACGGCAATGGTAGTGACACTGACAGTAATTGGCACGTGTAACACTTTTACACAAATCACTTTTGTTGCTGAATATTGTTTATGAGTTTGTTTAAACTCTATAATGTTCAATAAATAATCGTATTAATTATTTATGTCAGATAATGTCCACGTTCGCATATGTTCCCTCCGTGGTAGCCTGTGGAACCTTAGACTGTATTCTGCGTGTCGACAATTCGGGATCGCTCCGCGAAATTCCGCATTTATTGCGGATTAATTGCTGAAACGTTTCACATCGATTGTATCTCAATATATGCGCAATATTTCAGAGCAATGTGTGCGCAATATTCCTGAAACATTGCACAAATGTTTGCATAGCAATATTACACAGCGATGTGTGCGCAATATTTCTGTAACATTGCACAAATGTTTGCATAGCAATATTACACGGCGATGTGTGCGCAATATTTCTGTAACATTGCACAAATGTGGCCATTGAAATATTGCACGGCAATGTTTCCGCAATTTTGTAGTAATATTGCAATGCAACTCGCAACCAAACGGCAACATTGTAATTGTTTGAGAAAAAGTGATCGAGGTGTGATGCCGGTTAGGTTAGGTGCAAGAAATAGCCAGTATATGGTGAGAAGAGCGTCACTGTTTATTTTACACTCGCGGAGTGAAGTCAAAGATTAAGAACATGCACGTGAGCGTGAGCGTGAGCACTTTATTTTACGAATCTAAAACTATTGTCTCACTGAGACAAATCGCGGTGAGCCGAGCACGTGGGCGCGTGACTAGCCACGATCCACAATCGCCGCGATGAGCTTGAGATTGAGAAAATAACGTGTGAGCGGTGAGAAAACACTAAAAGAGCAATGGTTGTGAGCGATTATACGAGAATTCACCAGTTACAATGTAGTAAACGTTCAGAAAAACCGACGCGTCTGTACTTGTACTCTGCGTGAACACGAATGAATATCAATATGGCCGATCGATTTCCGTTAGTCGTCTTCTCCAAAATTCTGGAGGATCGCGCGACGTGGGGAAATGCGATTGGCTGAGCGTTCTGTCGCTGACACCTGATTGGCGTATCGATTGTGGATCGGGCTTAGCGCTGTGCTGTCCAGGAGGTGCTGCCATGAGTTGGATGTGGCGGAGATCGGAACTACCGAATCTCCAACATGCTCCCGGCCTCAACAGCTGGAAGAAGATGTTGATGATGAATCTGTAACATTCAAAACAGCCAACTTTGCTATCGGCCTGGTCAAGGTGGTGGTGGCGGTCTTGAGAGTCACCACCCTGGTCAGTCCATCCTTCCCTGGGTGAAGGGTGAGGACCCGAGCAAGTGGCCACTTGCTAGGGGGAAACCGTTCATCAGTGATGAGCACCAGAGAGCCGACCTTGATGGCGTTGGATGGATGATGCCACTTCGAGATTGAGAGTTGACGTTGCAGATAACGGGCTGACCATTGTCCATGAGTCCAGAATTGTTGAGTCTTCTGTTGGATGAGTTGCCACCGCGCTGACGGTGAGATGGATGTGTGCTCCACAGAAGGTTCCGGTAGAGCTGAGAGCGGGTGGCCAATGAGGAAGTGAGCAGGAGTGAGCGTTGCGACGTCGTCAGGATCGTCGCTGAGGGGCTCGAGAGGTCGCGAATTCAGCAGGGCCTCGATCTGCGTGAGAAGTGTACTGAACTCTTCATAGGTGAGTGCTGTTTCACTCACTGTTCGCCGAAGATGGTGTTTGGTGGACTTCACCACAGCCTCCCATTTGCCCCCCATGTGTGGTGCGGCTGGAGGGTTGAAACACCAGCGAGTGTTGTCGTTGACCAACAGCTGAGCGAGAGTTTGGTGATCTTGAGAGCCCTGAGTGAACATCCTCTTGAGCGTGGCATCGGCTCCAATGAAGTTGGTGCCACAATCTGAGTAGAGTGAGTGAGGGATTCCTCTCCGTGAGATGAACCGTCTGTAAGTCGCTATGAAACCTTTCGTGGAGTAGTCGGTGACTAGCTCGAGATGAACAGCTGATGTGGTGAGACAGACGAATACACAGATCCATCCCTTGTGAGTCTTGGCGCCTCGCCCTTTCCACGTCCTTAAGGTGATGGGACCAGCATAGTCCAGTCCAGTGTTAGTGAAGGGGCGTGTGGGTGTGACTCGTGAAAGAGGTAGTTGACCCATCAGTTGATGGGCACGGATCCCCCTTTGCCGAGCACACACAACACACCGTAGAATGTGAGACTTCACTGGAGCTCGACCACCGATGATCCAGTAGGTCAGTCTGATTTGAGCGAGCGTGAGCTGAGTCCCTCCATGGAGAGTTTGTCGGTGAGCTTGATCTATAATCAGATCGGACAGACGTGAGTGACGAGGCAGAATTGCAGGATGCTTACTTCCATATGCAATGTGAGCGTTGTTGAGTCGACCTCCGACTCGGATCACTCCTTCTTGGTCGATAAAGGCCGTGAGCCGATTGAAGGTGTGAGACGATGGCAGCGTTGCGCCAGAGCTGAGCGTCTTTAATTCATGTGCGAAGTAAAGGGACTGCGTCGCTTTAATCCAAAAGATCCTGGCCCTCTCCAGATCTTCGGGCGACTGAACGATCAGTGGTAAGGAAATCGTTGACCCCCTTAAATGTGACAGAATTCTGAAACAAACTGAAGTAACACGAAAGAGTTTGTTGAGAGATGAGTATTTGTAAATGAGGTCCCAGTGATATTCGAGTTTTCGAATGTTGAGAAGATTTGAGACTCCAGGACGAGCTTCCTGCATGCTTGGACTGTCCTTCAATGTAGGTTGAGAGGGCCATGAGTCACTGGACTGAGTGAGCCAAGATGGTCCCGTCCACCAAAGATCATGGTGTTCAAGCTGATGTGTTGTGAGGCCTCGAGAGGCACAATCAGCTGGATTCGCTGTTCCAGGAACGTGTCTCCAATGTGCGTGTGGGGTGAGCTCTTGAATTTGGGAGACACGATTCCGTACATAATCCTTCCAGCGTGATGCATGTGATTTGATCCATGAGAGTGATATTTGAGAATCCGTCCACAGATGAATTGAAGAGACGTTGAGTTGAAGAGTAGCTTGAACGTACTTTGTAAGCTTTGCAAGCATCAAAGCAGCAGTGAGTTCGAGCCTCGGGATTGTGAGTTTCTTGAGTGGTGCTACCTTGGTTTTGGAGCACACGAGTGTCGACACTTTGTGAGCTGTGGACGGTGAGGACACGATAATGTAAATTACCGCTGCCATGGCGAGCTGAGACGCATCAGAGAATCCATGTAATTCCACTGTAGAGTAGGAGAAGGTGTTGAACCACCTTGGTATTGAGAGTCTGGCCAGACTTGTGAGATCTTCTCTGATGGTGAGCCAGTGAGCAGTGATTTGGGAAGGCAGTGGATCGTCCCAGTTGAGGTTGTGCAGCCACAATTCCTGCAAAAGTGCTTTTGCCCGAATGATGACTGGAGCTAAGACGCCAAGCGGATCAAATATCTTTGCTACTTCAGAGAGAATGAGGCGTTTAGTGAGCCTTGAATCGCTGAGAGGTTTCGTGGAGAATGAGAAGTTGTCATTGAGAGCATTCCATTGTAGTCCGAGAATTTTGGTATTGCAGTCGTCAAGAGCTATGTACGAGTTGCTGGCTCGTACATCGAGAGAAATTGATTCAAGCAATGGAGGGAAGGTTGATTGCCACTTGGCAAGTGGAAAGCCTCCCGCCTTGCACAGGTCATTTAATTGTTGAGCAATTGTAATGAGTGTCTCACCTGTATCGGCACCGCCGAATATGTCATCGACGTATCTGGCATGAGTGATTGAAGGCACTGCCAGGGGAAAACGATGCCCTTCGTCTTCGACCAATTGCAGTAGTGCTCTGACAGCGAGGAACGGCGCGGCCTTGGTTCCATAAGTGACCGTGGTGAGCTTGTAGGGCACCTCCTTTGAGTCTTCGTTAATCCACAGTATCCTCTGGAGGTCCTGGTCGTCTTCGTGAACCTTGATTTGTCTGTACATTTTTGTCACGTCTGTGGCGAAAATGTACTTGTGCTGGCGAACCCACAGTAGCACATCGGTGATGTTGAGTAGCAGGTTCGCGCCAGTGTGCATGAGATCGTTGATAGAGTGCCCCGTTGAGGTAGGGCTTGAGCCATTGAAGACGACCCTCAACTTCGTGGTCTGACTGTCGACCTTGAGTACTCCATGATGTGGAAGATAAAAGACAGAGTGAGTATTGGGTGAGAGTGAGGGAGCTCTTACCATATGATGGAGAGCCTCATATTCCTTCATGAACCCCTGGTAGAGATTGCGATAATCAGCATCTTTGTTGAGCTTGTTGAGTGTTCGCTTCAGACAGGCATGGGCTGTCTGGTAGGAATTGCCCAGTAGACTTCGAGACGACTTGAGAGGGATGCGTACGATGTACCTTCCTGTAGAATCACGAGTGTGTGTCGCCCGAAAGTGATCCTCACATTCTTGTTCTTCAGGGGTGAGCGTTGAAGGTGTATCTGTTGGGAGCTCTTCTTGAATCCAGAATCTAGTCAACAACTCTTGTATTGTTTTATCGCTGTGCTGCATGACTGCAGCTGTGTGCGATGAGCTGAATAGAGCCTGAGGTGTTTTAACTGGCCCAAGAATGAGCCACCCAAAGATTGAGAGCTGGGCAATTGGCATTGAAGGGTCACCCTTTTTGAGGTTAGGTTTTATAATTTTTCCATATGAGTCGGCACCAATGATTATGTCGATGGGCCTAGGTTTTAGAAAATCTGGATCAGCTAACCTTAACCTGGTGAGATGTGGCCACTCTTGACGTGGCGCTTCAACGGATGGTAGCCTTGAGGTGAGAGTCCGCAGAATATGAGCTTGCGTGGTGACCGAGGAGGAGTCGTAACTTGATTGCAGAGTGATTGACACGACCCCGCGAGTGTGAGTAGTCTTGTTACCTCCAATGCCAATAATTGAGATGGATGAGTGGGCTCTTTGAAGGTTAAGTTGAGTGATGAGTTCCTCCTTGATGAAGGTGAGCTCTGAACCTGAGTCGATGAGTAGTCTCACTGGCAGCGAGGCCACCGGTGAGATGAGCAGAGCGTTGGCCGTAGCCAACAAGGTGAGCGTGTGTGGGGTGGCGAATCCACCTGCAGCCGAGAGTGAGAGTGATGAGTGAGGTTGACCTGTTGAGCTTGGCAGTTGAGTGATTGTTGAGGATGAGCTGGCGACTGCACCGATACTTCAAAAGTCAGCACCGTCTTCTGACTTCTTCCCTTCCGTCGGAGGGGCTTGAGTGGTTGAACCTGAATCAGCGGACGTGCCAGGTTGAGGGTGAGCAGGTGGGTGAGCTGACGGCTGAGTTGGGTGCAGCATGGTGTGGTGCTTTACACCACACGTCTTGCACCGGAGTGCAGACTTGCACACGTCGACCTGGTGGCGGCCGCAGCAGTTCCTGCACAAGTGATGAGCCGTGATGAAGCTGCGCCGCTCAGCTACCGGTTTGTCTCGGAACCTTGGACACATCACGATGAAGTGATCTTCTGAGCAGTAGTCACAAGGGTACCGAGTTGACAGCGCCCTCGATGGAGGTTGAGATGGTGGTTGAGCCTTGTTCTGCGTTGCAGGGTGAGCGGTTGCCTTCCTTTGAGCTGAGCGTGAGGTGGAGGCGACTGAAGCAGCTGGCTTTTTTGGGGACGACTCTATCTGCTCCAGGGCCCCGCCCTTCTTCTCGATGAAGGCCAGCAGGTCTTGGTAGCGAGGGCACTCAGTGACATTTGTCAATGAGGTTTCCCAAGCCTCTCGCGTTACCTTGTCCAGGCTGTTCGTCAGCACATGCACCAGGAGGCAGTTGTGCATGTCCTGGTCGGCCTTCAGGGCAATCAGAGCCTCATTCACCTCTGCAATGGTCGCAGCCAAGTTGGTGAGTGAAGATGCTGAGCGTGTGGTGAGCGGAGCTATTGAGAAGAGCTTATCTAACTGCTCTTTGATGAGCAGTCGCTTATTGGTGAAGCGCTTATTGAGGTAAGCCCAACACGGTTGAAACGATGAGCCGGTGAGCTGGAATGAGTTCACACGGCGAGCAGGTTCGCCGGACAGACTGGCCCTCAGGTAGCACAGCCTGTCGATGTCCATGAGACGCGTGTCCTTGATGATGAGCGATGTGAAGAGCTCATTGAAGGCTAGCCAATCCACATAGTTCCCTGAGAACTTAGGGATTGAGATGGTTGGCAGCTTTGCGGCTCTGCTCGCCGCGGATGAGTCCGGAGATGAGGATGAGCCTGCGACCGCGATTTGATGATGAGAGGCGCAGGTATTGTTGAAGGGGATGTCGCTCTCGTTCTGCCGGCAGCCTGAGATGGCTGCCCGGTGGGCACCTGGAGGCTCATCTCCCCCAGCGGGTTCGGTGACGGCGACCGGGACCGCGTCTCGGAGCTGGACTTGGTTGAATCGTTGATTCCATCCATCTTGCGGACACCAGTAGCTGAGCTTGAGCACAGAGGGTGAGCACGATGGGATGAGCTTGAGCGTTGTTAATGAGCACTGAACAATTTAACACACGAATCCGGCTCGAAGGACCAGAAATGTTTGAGAAAAAGTGATCGAGGTGTGATGCCGGTTAGGTTAGGTGCAAGAAATAGCCAGTATATGGTGAGAAGAGCGTCACTGTTTATTTTACACTCGCGGAGTGAAGTCAAAGATTAAGAACATGCACGTGAGCGTGAGCGTGAGCACTTTATTTTACGAATCTAAAACTATTGTCTCACTGAGACAAATCGCGGTGAGCCGAGCACGTGGGCGCGTGACTAGCCACGATCCACAATCGCCGCGATGAGCTTGAGATTGAGAAAATAACGTGTGAGCGGTGAGAAAACACTAAAAGAGCAATGGTTGTGAGCGATTATACGAGAATTCACCAGTTACAATGTAGTAAACGTTCAGAAAAACCGACGCGTCTGTACTTGTACTCTGCGTGAACACGAATGAATATCAATATGGCCGATCGATTTCCGTTAGTCGTCTTCTCCAAAATTCTGGAGGATCGCGCGACGTGGGGAAATGCGATTGGCTGAGCGTTCTGTCGCTGACACCTGATTGGCGTATCGATTGTGGATCGGGCTTAGCGCTGTGCTGTCCAGGAGGTGCTGCCATGAGTTGGATGTGGCGGAGATCGGAACTACCGAATCTCCAACAGTAATGTACTGCAACTTTTGTGCAACATTTCTGCAACAAAATGTGCTGTAGGGGCGGGAATAAAACAATGGCAAAATATATTGTTACAAGAATAATACGGTGGAGTCCTACCTTGAGACGGCGCTCCGCCTCAGCTGTCGCTCGCTGTGTCGGTCGAATATCGCACGGCACGCCTGCCGTCTAGCGTTTCGGTCGCTCGCGAAGTCGCTGACCCAAGGGTAGGTCGCGATCGCTCGCTGTGCTCTCGGATAGTCCTCAGAAGTCGGTCACCTGAAGACCGTCGAATCGCACTGTCTCTAATCGTCTATTACTCTACGCGTTCCTACGTCGAACACGAGTGACGCGCAAGGGCACTCCTGGCGAGGCTGTTTCTCGGTATATCGGATGGAGTTACCCTTGCACGGTTTATTATCGGCCGTACGTAATTCGCGGTCTTGACGCTAAGACGTGGTCGCGGCTTCTAGACGGCTCTCTGGCTCGTCGTGACTTCCTATCTCGAGCTTTGGAACAAGAATGATATTTTCGCGGTTCTCGATCGCGGACCGAACTTCGAACGATTCCCACGAATGGGGGAAAACTGCCCCGTCGGCAGTTGTCGCTTGCTTCACTAATTCCCCAACTATTGAGAAATAATCGGGTTCCGGGCCGAGCGCAGTCGTTGTCCCTAACGCTGTTGCTACGGGCTGAGCACAACGCGATTGCTACACGCGAGGCGATTCCGCTGAATCGCCTTTGCGAAATAAAACGGCGCGTGGACAGCAAGTACGGGATGGACCTGATGGGCCCATGTAACACTTTACGTTTGGTGCCGTCTGATTCTATTAAATTATGTAGTCTGTTATTTTCTCCACTAGGTGAGTTTATGGCTTGATAGTGTTTGCCCATAATGTTTGCTAAATTTGTTGCACTATCTACAGTGAAATGGCTGTCATTGTACACAATGTGATCATCAGGTATGTTGAATTCATCAATCCAGTTGCGGTTCTGAAGATCAATTTGTAATGTTTTTATTGTGTCAATAGGTTTACTGCGAAATAGTCTGTTAATTTTAGGGAAGAAGTTGTGAGTGCACTGATGGTTCACTTCTTTCTCTCTGTTCTCTCAATAGTTGCTGATATTGTCATGTATTTCAGACTCAATAGATTGTCTGGTAGATTTAAGGAGGTCTTTTAGGAAAGTGGTAACCGAAGTAGTGTAACCCAGTTGATATGACTTGTGAATCTGCGAGACTATGTAAGATTTATACTTGATGAGCTTCCTTATTTTGTTGTTCGTGTATATATCGGTGTAATCCCTTTTCATGTATCTTGGTGAGGAATTGTCATCAGGTATTGGAGTGTAGTTGCCTTGGCTTATCCTGTTTCTGAATTTCTTCCAATTGCATTTTTTGTATAAGAAGTGTCCTGGGGGGGGGGGTTAACGAGCGGGATGTCCAATTCCTTATCCAGGGAGACCTCCGCAATAATAGCTTTGCGATCGCTGACATAGTGGAAAGTTTTAAATTTGTCGTTTAGGGTGTTTGTGAATTTGATTCTTGTATCGACTATGCATATGTCCAGGAACGAGTTTGCGGAGGGGAAAGTGGGTTCAGCGGACGTCATGATTTTAAATTTATAGTTGATGGACTGTGAGGCTTCCCAGTTTTTTATGTACCCTCCTCTTGAGTTGGAAGTGTCGCCCCAATCTTTATGGGGGGCATTCTGGTCCCCAGCAATGATGAAGTAACTGCTGATGTCATTTGCCTTGATCCGGTCCAAAAGCTCGTTCAGTTCGTTAATAATTGAGGAATCAGAGTCGTTTGTGGCGTAAACGCTAGCCACATATATGTTTTGTTGGCAGCATTTGATTTTGATAATGGTTGCTTCAAGCCTCTGGTTGGCCCCAGTGTTTCTGTATCGGATTGTTTCATATTTAAAAATCTCTTTGATTAGTATGGCAGTGCCTCCACCCCTTCTACCATTGGGGCGATCATTGCGTGCCATGCTGTAACCTTTGAGAGCAACCTTATATTTTTTATTTAATTTTGTTTCATTGAGTAGTAAGATGTCTGGATTCGTTCTCTCAATAACTCTTTCAAATTGGCTTTGCGCGAGTGTCTGATAATCGAGTTGACATTTAAGGCTATAATTTTAAGGCGCTTAGTGTTTATGGACATTGCAGGTTGAGAGATTTATATAAATGGTCGATTTTGTGTGTATTGTTGCTAATCTGTTGTTTGACTTCGGTGAGTTGGTGGGTGATTGCGCTGATGATGTCGAGTTTTAACGAGTTTAGTATTCCTTCTTTGTTAGAGTTAGGATTGTGAGCGGAGGGAGACTGATTGCGGTGTGTACCAGGTGTTTCAGTGCTTGTGTGAAATGGGGGGTGAGGAGGGTAGATGTGGTCGTGTGATATGGGCCGATCCAGGTGCTGGGAGGGAATCTGGGCTCTGCGAGGGATCGGAATAGTGTTTTGAGTCACCTGAGAGAATGATAAGCCGGAGGTTACGTGTCTGCTGATTCTGTTGGCTTTCTGAGTGATAATCTCTTTCTCTTTTGTCCTTTCAGAGGAGGCTACGTCTTGCGCGGCTTTTAGGTATTTGCATCCTCGGTAGTTTACAGGGTGTCAAATTTCACCGCAGTTAACGCACGCTGCGTGGGAGATGGAATCATTTTTTACTACTGTACATTGCCCGTGGTTGTTAAGGCATTTAACACACCTGTATCCGAGACTGCAGTTTGCGCTGGAATGGCCGACACGTTGGCAGTTCTGGCATTGAAAAACTTTGTTTTTTCTATAAGGCTCCCACTGGATGCGTTGGCAAGCTAATCTCTTCTGCTTAGCAAGGGAGCTTGGATTGCTTTCTGGGGAAAGTTGAACCAGGAAGTGAGTAAGGGCGTTCTCGTGCCTACCTAGTTTGATTTTGGATATTTTGGCAATTTGAATGCCCTGAAGGTCAAGACTCTTGATTTCTTCTTGTATGTCAGATTCGTTGAAGTCCCCCTGGATTCCTTTAAGCACTAGTAGCTTATTTTTCAGATGATTTGGGGTGAATGAGTAGAATTTTGCCTGTAGGTTGCTCAGTAATGACTTCATTCTGGAGTATTGTTCCATGGTTGTAACATTGACTGTGGTGGTGTCGCTACCAATATCTTTCACAGTGATGGAGTTACGGGGGATTACGTCCTTGACAGAATGCAACAAGTTTCTAATGGAGATGCCAATGCAATAGATGGGAGGTGGTCTTGTCTTGCACTTTATAGGTGTAGTTTGGGTGTTACTTGCTTCCTCATTAATGGGCGAAGGGTTGTTATTGTGGGTAGGGTGTTTGATAGCGTCCTCTGAGCACTCTAGATCCATTAAGTTTTGGTTACCTTCGTTTCCGTCAACCGATGAGAGAACGTCGAATTGGTTGAAGGTGATAGTGGGGGAGCCATCCTTGCTCCTATGATCCAGAATCTGTGGGCTTAGGGGCCTTTTCGGTAAGATTCACGAATCGTTTCCTTGATCTGAGTGAGAGGAGGAGGAGGGGGCGTCAGGCAGGCGGTCCGACCCAGGCGTGGCGTCCAGTTTTTTCCTTTTAACATTGAGATTTGGTCTCACAGGGCACTTCGTTGGAACCCTCAGTTCTATAAGAGCCTTCTAGTAAACCTTTTCGGCTGTGGAGGTGAGCGGCTGCGAGCTCGTCCTTTTCCAATCTTTAGAGATTATGCGTTTCTGCCCTTTTCGGGAGGGTTGTGAGGTCGAAGGGAGCGACGCCACTTCGCCCGCACAAGGCGACGCTCCTGGAATTCCGCGATTATTACTTCGCTATTAATGGGTAGTTATTGATTGTAGTGATCCTACGGTGGTGTTGGGACATTGGGATCCGTGACGGATATCCACTTTAACGATTGTTGCGCCAGATTGTAACGAGATTGTTTGAGATCGCGTATATTTTGGGAGGTTAGCCCGAACAGTACCTGACGCGTCCGCTGTCGCCAGAAGACTCCTGAAGGACGGCGGTCTGCCGTGCGGAGGAGGCGCTGCGGCGGATACTGGCCGAGATAGGGACGCTCGAACTGAGGGTGGCCGTCGGCAAGACTGAGGCCGTCTGGCTGTCGAACCGGACGGGCCGTCGTATCCCCAAGCGCGCGACCCTCTTCAGCGGCGGAGCCTGCATCCTGGTCTCGCGATCCATGCGATATCTCGGGCTCGAGCTGGACAGCTACTGGAGCTGGACGTGCCATTTTAGGGCACAGGGTCCTCGATTGTTAAAACAGATAGGTCGACTCTTGACCATCATGCCCAATCTTGGGGGCCCATCGGACGGAGCTCGGCGCCTGTATATCGGCATCATTCGATCCATGGCGCTCTACGGAGCGCCGATATGGGCTGGCGATTTGGAGACGTGCCGCGCGGGGAAAGATCCCCTCGCGAAGGTGCAGAGGAGAGTCGTTTTTAGGGCCGTGCAAGCGTACCGCACGGTTGCGTACGCCGAGCTGTCCGCCTTAGGCAGGTCCCCCCGTTCCACCTCCTCGTAGAGATGGACGCGGAAGTCTATTCCGCGATCCGCGAACTCCAAGAGGCCGGGGACTGCCTGGCGGACGGGCTGTCTATGGCGCGCCTTCAAGCCCAGCAACGAATGCAGGACCGATGGTTAGAGTGGCTGGCACGGCCCGACCGCATCGGCCGGCGCGTTGTCGGGGCGCTCCGTCCCATTTTCGACCGCTGGATGGGGCGCAACCACGGCAGACTCTCCTTCGGTCTGACCCAGGTCTTGACTGGAGACGGATGCTTCGGCGAGTACCTGTTTTGGGTCGGGGGTGAGGCGTCGCCGCGGTGTCACAACTGCGACTCTGGTGACCTGGACTCGGTCAACCACACAATGGAGGATTGCCCGGAGTGGGACGCAGAGCGCCGGGTTCTCAATTCGCGCGTGGGACCTGACCTCGGCATGCCTAGCTTAGTTCAGTGTATGCTGAGGATCGCCGCCGCCGCACAGTGGGACGAAACGCCGAAAACGTGAAAACAAATCCTTACGCTCACATTTCACCCTTTATCATCATGAAGATAGTCATTCCAGGGGTTTTTGGGGTCGCAGAATCTGATTCCGAGGTCAAAATTATTATTAAATTAAAACTAAGCCCTGTAGGAGGGGGGAAATGTTGATAAAATAATGTTATATTTTTTTGAACAGTACTGTCTGATTTGGTTACGTTACTTGAAGTTAATTACGGCATCAAATTTTGAAAAATTAATAGGGATAGCGTTTTTAACTTAGCAAAAGCTATTGAGCGCGCGGAAACTAAAAGGTCAATAACTTGTATAAATTCACACTTCAGTTATTGAAAATACTTTCATTTATTCATAAGATGAAATTGTGCATTCATTCGATGTTATTAAAATATATAAAAAGTTGTGGGATCAGGAACCCCCATAACATAAGAGGAGGACACGGGATAACCAACATGGGGGAAGTCGGCGGTAGCCGAGGTGGTTAAGGCGGCTGGCCAGTGCGCAAACCTAGAGTTCGCGGGTTCGAGTCCCGTTGAGGCGACTTCCTTTTTCCCGTGATCCTACAAAGTTATAAATCACTGAAATACACGATGGTCGTTTTTAATCGCGTGTAACATTTTTCGGAATCGAGAGGCATCGTTGAAACTTACATTATTTAATAGTCGATAGTTTAACGAATGTATGTGCAAAAGGAGAAGTTGCACTTTTTTGCGGTTTTCGAGTAATAACCAATTACGTTCGCAGCAATCAGGCCGCTTGCGCGGCACAAGTAAGAGTCTTCGTCCCGCCAACATGCTTCTACATATATTTCTGAAAATATAGAAGAAAACATATTTAAGTAAAATAGAAAGTGATAGTAATTAAATATACAAATATATCAATGTACAAATATGCAAATAATTAATATGTTAATCTTTACGTTTACTTACATTTCATTCCTAACACATAATCTGTGTTTCGTCTGTACTCTTGTCGGTTTCTGGTTCGGTTACTGGCAAAACAATTAATTCCAGAATATCTGAATCAATTTTTTTGTTGTTTCTAGTAGTTTTATGTGAAAATGAACTTAAATGTGTATCGGAACTAAGTAATAATCTGCGAAATAAATCGTCGTTCGTTTTCAAATGCGAAATTTTCCTCGTGTGATGTTCCCGAAATCTTCTCATATCTTTATTCTTTGCCTCTTGTGCTTCTTCTGAAAGTTCTCCAATTGGGAGTATTAAATCTTTTATTATATTAGCCCCATGAATCAGAATTTTGTGCACTGACACCGGCATGTAATACCAGTTATATAGACTAATATATCTTTCACATATCTCTGAACAATATTTTTCAAAATTTTGAGTTTGTATTTCATAACTGGAATTGATAACATTTAGAATTATGCCACATTTCTTAATTAAATCTTCATCAATGCCAGTAATTTCTGCTGACAATGATGGGTTAGCAAAAAATCTTCTTGCCGTGTTGCCATCATTGCTCGTTCCGCATCCAGGTTTAGGCATATCGACAATAAGTCCCATTCTTGTACGAAATCTATCCTGTATTACTATTTTCCTTCGTTCCATAATATCTTTTTTGTCTTTCGATACTTTCCATGTTTTTAAATCCAACCTATACGAAATGTGCAAAAACCATTCGAAGAAACGAATATAGGCATGTAAAATCGATAGACCAAATCTATACATTTCTGTGTTTTCAATTTTTTCACGCATAGCTTTTGTATTATTTAATTGTGAAATTGTTGCACGACAAATGTAGCATTGCATGCCAGAGGCAGCTGCTAAGGCATTGCAAACCTTTCCGTCTACCATCGTTAAATGCAATGAAAAATTCCCAATTCCCAATTTTGAATTAAATACGTTTAACTCATTTATTTGTTTCCCTATGTATTCCTCCTCGCTTCTTGAAAGTTCATCCGTTTCGTGTATCCACTGTATTCGAATTGGTCGGCAAAATCTCGTAGATGATGGTCTGGGGTTCTTCCACAATATGCGATCTTTGCCAGATTCGACTAATCGAAGGGGAACCAAAGATGTTATAAATACACTTGTGTCTTCTAATTGCTTGTCTTCAAATTTTTGTTTATACGCAGAATATCCCGAGCTCCCGTCAAATCTCCATTTACAATATAGTGTAAGATTATTAATGCTGGTGGCTTCTTCAGGAATTGTTTGTATTATATTTTCACAGGTCTGATTAAGTAATTCCTGTAATGGCACTTCACACATACTTTCCGTGCTACTAATTCCTTTTGGGTAATACTGTTCTTTACAATGCATCACTTGGTAGTATGAAGGATATAAATTATGTCCATGAGAAATAGCCGAAGATCTGAGAGTACAATATGCATTTTTTGTTAAGTTCAAAGATATTATTAACGATAGAGCCTCTTCGGGAGACATAGTCGTTCAATCTGATTCCGAATTTTTCCAGTTCCTTAACACGTTGCGTCCGGCACCAAAAATAGTTGACTGTCCCAGATGCCGGAAATAGATTTTTGTATAAGGTGCACCCTTTTATGCTACTTTTGACATTTAATAACATTTTAACCAAAAATAATTTGTTTTTGTTAGAAAAAAAGGCATGACGCGACGTACACGTCACCCGGCATACGATAGGGGTTTAATTTGACAAACCCGTATTTCATTCTAATTTCGGCTTGCCATTTAATATGTGGCTATAAATTATGATGTTTATAAAGGTTTTGGGAAGAACAACAAAAAAAATTATATTAAAATTAATATTGTATAAAAAATGATATATATATAATGCAATTATCTTCGAGGCAGAAGGATTTTCAAGAATGAACTAGAAATAGTTTCTCTGTAAAGAGGTTATTTACTTTATTACATTATTTTATACTACAACGCTTATTTACACTATGTACAGTCTTACCTGTAAAGAGAAACGACATTTAAAGTTATTCTCTCTATCTCTTCCTCATTCACCGCCTTAGTACTCTTATTGTTTAATCTTCTGTTAATTCTTATTGCGATCTACACACGTGTGCTCTCTTATGTAATGTCCTTCCATCCATCCGTCGTTCTCTCTGTATACAGTAGACTCTCTACCACCACTCTACACTCTACGCTCTACTACGCGCGAGGCGCGGTATTTGAATTGAGGAAATATTATTTCCTTACATATATTCACTAATTTTTACAGTTACATTTACAAATACTATTACAATAGTAATATAATTTTTCTAAACTAACCTAAACTATTGGTGGGAGTTATTTTTTATATATACTTGTGGTATTCCGCAAAGCAGTTATTGAGGCAGAGGCCCGGTTTATCTGGGCACCTCGGACAGTAAAATAATCCCTCTTTTCTTACCCCTTTTCCAAAACACACCCTACATCTCTTTCGCATTTTCTTTTCTCCCTCCAGGCCTGACATTGTCGGTAAATGTACTTCTTTATCCGCTGGTATCGGAATTGTGTCTAAGCGTTTTATGTTCTTATAAATAAGTTGGTCAATAACCGCTTCCCTAAACTTGAGTAATGTTAACGGTTTATTTGAATTTAGTTTATGTAATAAGTATGCATTGTTCATCATAATGTGAAATATATGGAATGCAACCTTCCGGTACCAACGAATGGTTTTTCTTTCGCACGGATAGTATGCTAAAAATTGATCGCTGTGATCAATTCCGCACATGCTATTATTATATTTATTTATCATTTCTGGCTTTCCCACATCTCTACCAGATCTCGTTTTTATTTTCTCGAGGTTTGGTGGGTATTCCGACGAAATCATTAGTACATCCCGCTTATCATGCCATTTTAGCACGCATATACCATCAGGAGTATAGCGTGCTTCTACTTCACCCTTTTTCAGTTTTTTTTGAGTTACAGCGGGAGGATTACCTTTCCTATTCGCCCTGAGAGTGCCGGTTGCATAAGTTTTGCCATACAACAATTCCCTAACTAATGCTACACTCGAATAAAAATTGTCAAAAAAAACCGAATGCCCCTTTCCCAAAAAATCTGTTAGCAGCTTTCGTACAACTTTTTCGGTATGCCCAACACCTCCAACATCCAAATCTCGTGAGCCACAATAAATTATATTACGCAGGACAATTCCGTTGGGCTCGGTCAGCATATAAAATTTTATCCCATACTTATGCGATTTATTTTTAATATACTGACGAAAGTATAATCGGCCCCGCCATAATAGCATGGATTCGTCTAAACTTAAATTTTTATCCGGATAATAAATTTCCCGCATTCTATTGGTGAAATGATCGAGAAGTGGTCGAATTTTGTACAAGGGATCAGACGGTTTGGGCTGTCCCCTTTGCGGATTTCGAGAAAAGTGTAAAGCCGCCAGTATAGTTTGAAATCTGTCTCTTGACATTGCGTTGGCAAACGCGGGGAATTGATATAAATCATTTTTTTTCCAAAAATGGGCAAAACAGGGGACACGAATATTACCCCCTAAAAATATTGGCCCTAGAAAAACCTCAAGCTCCTCTCTTTTTACTTGGTTAAAGTTTTTTAATCGCGAGTTGGAGTTAGTGGCGGACCGTGACAATTTACGCCCTTGAAAATTCGTTTCGCGTAAAACGGTATCAAATAACTCGTCATTGGCCAGTAAAAAAAAGAAATCTATAGGCTCTTTGGACGCCATTTCAGTTATAAGTCCGGTATTTTCTGTAAACGGTATGCTTGAGGAAATGGACTGAACGGAGCTCCATGTAGTACCTGGTTCCACTAAACGCGAGGTAGATTCAGAAGGTGTTGACTCTTCGTCGCTTTCTTCACTTTCCTCCTCTGAGGAATCCGCCGTGGAAGAGCCCCAATCCAACTCCACATCTTCGTCGCTCCCACTGTCAAGCAAATAGTCTTACGCTTCCTCCGGTTCAACATTCGTGGAACTCCTTGTGCATCTTCTGAACCCAGATGTCGACGGTTGAGGTGCTTTTGGGGGTGAAAGAGCATCGATGCATTCCGTCGATTTCCTTTTCGACATGACTGTAAAACAAAATATTATGAAAATATGCCCACAAAAATATATGACTAAGAAGTAATTTTGAAAAGCAATTACCTTTGGTAAGGGCGAATACTTTTCGCTTTTCAAAGATTTGTCTCTTCCTGACAAAATATTACGGCTGAAAAATAATAAAATATGATTTTTTAGAATATTTTAGACAACCAAGTCTTCATTTCCTTATAATAGTAATGAAAATGGACGAAACAATAGATGAAGAAAGTGTACGAAATATAAATGGAATAAATGATTAGAAATTACGTTGAACACCCCGCGTAAGTAATCACAAAATCGTTCAATACACACGGAACACTCGAAAATTCTGTCATTTTACACTTTTTTCGCGATATTTACTCCTCAAAACTGTATATTTCAAAATATTTAATATAGAAATTGAATAAAAATATTGATAGGAAGTAGAATACGACAGAAAAAATACAACTTACCTGGTTAAATACAAAAAAACAGCTGCAGAATGGTGAAAAATGCTGCAAATTTGTAACGACTGCACACACTGGTGAACACGTTTGTACTGAAGGCGTATGCAAAAGGAAAACGCGATACCTGGAAAATTCTTCTTCCCCTTCCACATTTATTGGGACCAGGCCCAAGACGTGACCGTACGCGTCACCCGCCGTAGGATAGGGATTCCCCATGACGTGACCGTACACGTCGCCCGGACGCAACGTACAACTTACCTTGTTAAATACAAAAAACAGTTGCAGAATGGTGAAAAACGCTGCAAATTTGTAACGGCTCGACACACTGATGAACACGTTCGTACTGAAGGCGTATGCAAAAGGAAAACGCGATACTTGAAAAATTCTTCTTCCCCTTCCACATTTATTGGGACCAGGCCCAAGACGTGACCGTACGCGTCACCCGCCGTAGGATAGGGATTCCCCATGACATGACCGTACACGTCGCCCGGACGCAACGTGTTAAAATCCGTTTGGACCTTATTGGAGTAGTTCTTGTACACTCGTACAGTAATTCTGCAGAAGGATTATCACCTTTTGCACGCAAATTTATGGTGGTGGCATATGTCATTTCAGAATGTGATACTGAATTACGGAGATCTTCAGTCTTTTTTCGTTTAGACGCTTCACATGATGAATCAAATTCTTTCCATGGACGACCTTTTCTTGAAGATGCTATTAGCTTACATAGAAGAATTGAAGTGCAATGAAATTCTTGGGAAAGCCAAACATTATGTTTCTTCATAAACATAGCATTATTACGGGAACATTCTTTCCAAAATTTGAAGTACGGAACAAAAAAATTTGTTCTAATGTGTTCCTCAAATTTCATCTCTGCTTCCTCGTCAACATGTTGGCCCGTTACATGCAATGTCCCTTTTAAAAACTGAAGTACACAATTCTTTTTGTCTTTTGCTTTAGAACACTCCAGCATCATAGTATGCAGTGCTAAACGTGTTACATTCACTTCACACATGATTTAATAATATAAAACACTAAGTAATACAAAAATAAACTCAAGCAACACAAAAAGAACTATAAGTATATAACATATAGAAAATTGTAGATGTGGTGGTATTCGCAAACTGTGTGAGAATGATGGTTTTCCGGGGAAAACTGCTTCTTCTTAAGATGGTTGTAGCTAGTACTTACCCTGGGAGGGGACATAGTACGTTTCCTAAAAAATGGCATTGACTGCTTTTTCATTTCGAATACCTGATTGGTCAAGACTGTTCCACCCCTTGATTGACATTCCGATGATTTATTGCATTCTATCCGCGCGGAGTTAAATTTTCGTTCAGGTAGTACGCCTAAGTTTCCGCACGTGCGGAGGACTGTCCCGGCCTGCGCTGGTATCGTAAACTAATAAAGTAATAAAATCTTCGCCTACCCAAGACAGCAAATGAAGGTAAAGTTAAAATTTGGCTACCATATGTTTCAAGACTTGCAGGTTGTTCAGGACACGAAACGCCGAAGCTTCGCACGTTCGTGTATTTGGCTTAAACTAGTTTTAAGCGATGCAGTAATTATAGGCTCTACGTTTACGAGGTCACGAACACTTGTATTTTACACGACAAATTCACAATAAATTACAACGATGTCTTATTAGCTAACGATAACGTAATTTACGTAGATTGGAGCGTACACGCGAAGATACGCGGGTTTTAGAGAGCGAACCAAGTAGTTTGTATTGTAAGGGTCTGGAACGTTCCAGTAGAGAGCAAGTGCGCGAGAGCAGAAGAATACCTGTTGTCTAGCCGACGGTTCTAGCAGAAGAGAGCGATCGCGGTGATGGATCGGCTCGTGTCGCCGAACTCTGTGACGTCAGCACCCCACCCAACAGCTGTTCGGCTCGAGCGAGACGAGGACTGTACCGGCGACACAAAGCCGGTCGCGTGATAGAGCGAGAAAGCTGCACAATTAGGTGAGGTGCGCGCCAACAGGTGGCCTGACCGATCTCATCACCGCGATTATGCATACCGAGAACAGGTCGCGTTTAGTCGTTTGAAATGCGCGCGGTTTGGCAGCGAATCCGCGCCGACTTGGCCTGTGGCCGTTTGGGCCAATCCCAAACATTCCCGGCCGCCTCGTCAGTAGTGGCGAGAACGCTCATTGCCAATAGTGAATAAGAGCTATTCAATATAGTATGTACGGGCATGACGCTGTTAAGACGGTCGAGAATGAATGGGATCGTCTTTGTGTGTAGCTAAGGAAATTACCGTGTATAGTGGTGGTGGCGCAGTCAATTGCAAGTGCAAGTGTATTGTCGCGAGCGCGTGAGATGAACATCGAGTGAAGCGAATTATTGTATCCTGATCGTGATACTCGTTGTCGAGTCATGTACTCGGAGAGCGGTAAGTACAGAAGTTGCCATATTGTGAAGCGTTTCTTAGAATTAGATCATAACGAGTTCTACAGTGAACTCTGTGACGTCAGCACCCCACCCAACAGCTGTTCGGCTCGAGCGAGACGAGGACTGTACCGGCGACACAAAGCCGGTCGCGTGATAGAGCGAGAAAGCTGCACAATTAGGTGAGGTGCGCGCCAACAGGTGGCCTGACCGATCTCATCACCGCGATTATGCATACCAAGAACAGGTCGCGTTTAGTCGTTTGAAATGCGCGCGGTTTGGCAGCGAATCCGCGCCAACTTGGCCTGTGGCCGTTTGGGCCAATCCCAAACACAGGTAAGATATACAGAGTGTCCCATCAGACACAGAAAAAATGCAATTTCTTACCAAATGCTTTAAGAATACATTATTGTATCTGCTAAAAAAATGACTACAAAACAATTTTATTTGCGACTTACATCGAAACTATTTTTCCATATAGTCACAGAATTTTCAGAAATATATGTAGAAGGATGTTGGCGCGCCAACATGCGCGGGACGAAGACTCTTACTTGTGCCGCGCAAGCGGCCTGATTGCTGCCAACGTAATCGGTTATTACTCGAAAACCGCAAAAAAGTGCAACTTCTCCTTTTGCACATACATTCGTTAAACTATCGACTATTAAATGATGTAAGTTTCAACGATGCCTCTCGATTCCAAAAAATGTTACACGCGATTAAAAACGACCATCGTGTATTTCAGTTATTTATAACTTTTTATATATTTTAATAACATCGAATGAATGCACAATTTCATCTTATGAATAAATGAAAGTATTTTCAATAACTGAAGTGTGAATTTATACAAGTTATTGACCTTTTAGTTTCCGCGCGCTCAATAGCTTTTGCTAAGTTAAAAACGCTATCCCTATTAATTTTTCAAAATTTGATGCCGTAATTAACTTCAAGTAACGTAACCAAATCAGACAGTACTGTTCAAAAAAATATAACATTATTTTATCAACATTTCCCCCCTCCTACAGGGCTTAGTTTTAATTTAATAATAATTTTGACCTCGGAATCAGATTCTGCGACCCCAAAAACCCTTGGAATGACCATCTCCATGATGATAAAGGGTAAAATGTGAGCGTAAGGATTTGTTTTCACGTTTTCGGCGTTTCGTCCCACTGTGCGCCGCCGCGTCTGAATCGAGTCGGCAGTCGGGCTGCCCGTGAGGCATTTGCCAGCCACTCGTCCGGGGGGGGGGGGGGGGGGTCGGCCGGGTTCTGGCCCTTCATTAGGCCCCCGGCCACCTCAAAGGCTCCCCTGGGGTGTAGGGTTAGGGCAGCCCCCCTCCCCCCTCGTTTAACCACGATAAATGTTGTATATACGTGTAGCGGACCGTCGAACTGGAGAAAGATTTATTTCTGTTGAGATAAACAAGAATGATTCTGCGTGCCGCGTTTGCAATTCGCGGCATTATCTTCTCCCACCGGGAGGGCGCCTCGAGCGATCGATGCGCTGATCGATTGTCGATCAGCGTTGCTTCCTCCTTCTCCAGCCGGCCGACGAGTAAGTCGAGATCGCAAAACGCCGCGTGTGCGAGTATAATTTTCCACGAGTTTACTTTTATATTTACACTTAAGTTTATATGCTCATTCTTTTTCTTTATAATTATACCAATTGCATACAATTACTTCTTTCCTTTTTCTACTGTGCGTGCGCGTATCCCGATCCTAACCTCAATAGGTTATGGGCCCAGAATAATCGCGAGAAACAGGAAAAAGGTGGATTGCATTGGTGCACCTCTGTACACTTGGTACGTTCTATTCCTTTCTTCGTAAAAGAAACGAGACTCTCCGCGTATCAAGAGAGCGGAAGAAAGAAGAGAAAAGGAGAAAACAGGTGAAAACAGAAAGGACGGGAACACGTGGCGAGGATTCCAGCGCAATGATGGAAAATCAAATGGACCTTCGTAGCATAAATAAATTCGACGGAACAAATTTCCAATCGTGGAAATTCCAAATAAAGAATGCGCTGATGGCGCTCGATCTTCTAGAGATAGCGACTGGAGAAGAGAAGATACCGGAAGTGGCGAAAACGGACAAAAAATGGACGGAATGGAGGAAACGCAACGCCAAAGCGATGACGGTGATATCGGCCACACTGGAGAGGCCACAGATTGAATACCTTCTCACATGCGACACTGCGGAGAGCATGTGGAAGAAGCTTGGAGACCTACATGAACAGAAGAGTACATCAAGTAAGTTACTCTTAATGAACAGGTTCCATGAACACAAAATGTCCTCCACAGATACAGTTTCCCAGCACATCACGAAGGTGGTTAACATGGCCAGACAGTTGAACGACGTGGGTGAAGCGGTGTCCAATTGCATGATCATTTCAAAAATAGTGGGCACGTTACCGCCAAGATTCAGTGCTTTTGTCTCAGCATGGGACAGCGTCGAGGAAGACAGACAGACTCTGGAGAACCTGACGCAGAGACTCGTGAAGGAAGAGTCGAGAACTGAACCCGAGGAGACAGGCAACGCAGCACTGGCAGCCACAAGCAAGTACAAACACAGTCCTCCACAAAATGACCGTCAAAAGGGGACTAGGCCATCGAAGAAACCCAACAAGAGTTTCCGATGCTATTCCTGTGGGAAGGAAGGCCATTTGGCGCGAAATTGTCGACTTAAGAAGTCAGATGACGGCTCATCCGAAAACAGCAAAAACAAGAGCAAGGACAAGCCTTCCTCAGTTGCTTTTACAGCCCTTACAGACGAAGAAGAAAACGAAACCTTGAGCAGCAAACCAGAGGACATATGGATCACAGACAGCGGAGCATCGAGGCACATGGCATGCAGGAAGGACTGGTTCCAAACTCTCGTACCAACCGAAAGGGAAAAAATAGTCCTTGGAGATGACACTCCGTGCGAAGTGAAAGGCAGAGGATCCATAAACATCGAACGAAAAATTAATGGAAAATGGACAACAGGAAGCATGGAAGATGTACTATATGTTCCGGCACTACGAAAGAACCTGTTCTCCGTAGGAATGTGCACAGAAAGGAACTACGAGGTAAATTTTAAAAACGATTCCGTAGTTATTAAGAACGATAAACAGATACTTGCAGAGGGCATCAAACAATCCAACAATGTGTGTCGAATGCTGATACGAGTCAGGAAGAACGAAGCGAACCTGGCTTCGACAAATAACCTAAGACTGTGGCACGAGAGACTTGGCCACATAAATCTGAAGGCCATAAGGGAAATGGTCAACAAAGAAATGGCAGATGGGGTCGAGATAGACGAATTCACTGACGCCTTTTGCGAAGCGTGTCAACGAGGCAAGCATCATCGAGGACCGTTCAAGAAGAAGACAACCGAGAATCACAAACTCGAGCCCGGGGAGAAGATTCATAGTGACGTCTGTGGGCCCATGTCCGAAAAATCTGTCGGTGGGTCAAGGTATTTCATACTATTTAAAGATGATTGTTCAGGATTCAGGTATGTTTATTTCATGAAACACAAAGACGAAGTCTTTGATAAGTTTGTAGAGGTTAGAAACCTCATTGAAAACAAATACGGTCGTAGAGTAAAAATCATCAAGACAGATAATGGCCTAGAGTACTGCAACGATAGAATGCGACGATATCTCGCAACCAAAGGAATCGAGCACCAAACAACCGCACCGTACAACCCGGAACAGAACGGAAGGTCCGAGAGAGAGATGAGGACAATAGTCGAGAGTGCCCGATCAATGCTTCTTGTCAGTAATGGAGCAACAAAACTATGGGCAGAGGCAGTAAACACAGCAACGTACATCTTGAACCGCACGCCAACTACTCAAGTCCAGGGTCTGACACCGTATGAGCTGTGGACCGGCAAAAAGCCGGATCTATCCAGAATGAGAATTTTCGGGTGCGAGGCATTCTCGCATGTACCGGACGCCCATCGAAAGAAGTGGGACGCAAAGGCGAAGAAGATGATGTTCATTGGATACGACCACAACTCGCGAAACTACAGACTGTACGATGCAAGAACCAACCGTGTGACAGTGGCGAGGGACGTCACTTTCAACGAATCTAAACAGTACCAGGGGGACGCCCCGAACTATGATTTCTCTCAAATCCTGAGCGAGGAACGTGAGAAAGAAGATGAACAGCCCAAGGACCACGAAAGCCCGAGAGAAGAACCGACGGGGGCTATGCAGCTAAGAGATCGAGGAACGATCTCTGCCCCAGATCGATTTCAAGCAAGCGTGGCACTATACCACGAACCGCAGACGTACGAAGAGGCAGTGACAGGCAAGGACTCGGAAGCCTGGAAGAAGGCCATCAAGGACGAACTAGACTCTCACGAGAAGAACCGGACTTGGAAAATCACTGCCCTGCCACCGGGCAAAAGTGCAATTGGCAGCAAGTGGGTGTTCAAAGTTAAAAGTGCGGAATCAAGTGACGATGTAAAATTCAAAGCCAGACTGTGCGCGAAGGGATACTCCCAAGTGCCGAACGTAGATTTTAGCGAAACCTTTTCACCGGTGGTGCGTTACGATTCGATTCGAGTGCTGCTGGCGATCGCAGCCCAAAATGACTTAGAGATCGGACAATTCGACATAAAGACTGCGTTCCTATACGGAAAGCTCGAAGAAGACATTTATATGTCAGTTCCGCAGGGTGTGAGAGTGAAAGACAAAAACTCGGTGTGCAAACTCGATAAGTCGCTGTACGGACTCAAACAGGCGTCGCGTAGATGGAACAAGGAGTTTGACGAGTTCCTTAAATCTTTCAATCTCACTCCGAGCTCCGCCGACAGCTGTGTGTACACGGGGGAGTTCGAAGGCGAGTCGATGTACCTAGCGTTGTATGTAGATGACGGTTTAGTGTTTGCTCCGTCACAAAAGGCCATAGATAAAATAATGGAAGCCTTGCGCAACAGATTCGAAATCTCTATAGGAAATTCAAAATGCTTTGTAGGACTTCAAATGCGACGCGACCGTGCGAATCGAAAGATATTTATCCATCAGCGGGAATACATTGACAAAATCGTAGAGCGTTTCAGAATGTCGGACAGTAACGTTGTGAGCATTCCCGCCGATCCTCATGTTCATCTCGGTGTAATTACATCAGACGATAATGTACGAAATGAGGAGGTTCCGTATCGCGAATTAATTGGCTCGCTCATGTTCGCGTCGATTCTATCGCGACCGGACATTGCATTCGCGGTAGGTGCCGTGAGTAGATTCATAGTAAATCACGACAAAACGCACTGGGAGGCGGCGAAACGAATATTGAGATATTTAAAAGGTACCCGAGAAATTGGAATAGAGTATAGAGGCGGAGAGAGAAACACCATTATTTTGGAAGGTTACTCCGACAGCGACTTCGGGGGAGATATAGAGACGCGTCGCTCAACGACCGGATATGTGTTCGTTGGTAATGGGGGGCCGGTCGTATGGAGATCACAGTTACAAAGAAGCGTCTCGTTGAGCACGACAGAGGCCGAATATATAGCGGCGAGCGAAGCGGCAAAAGACGCCGTGTGGACAAAAAGACTGATAACAGACCTAGGAATAGTATTTGATAGTCCTGTAAAAATAAACGTCGACAACCAAAGCGCGATAAGATTGATCAGGAATCCAGAATTCCATAAACGTACCAAACATATAGATATAAGATATCACTATATAAGAAACGAATACGAAAACAAAACGATAAACATCGACTATGTTCCTACGAAAGGCCAACTCGCTGACATATTAACTAAGGCATTACCGCGAGAGTCGTTCATTAGGTTAAGGGAAGCATTGAATGTAATCAAAGCCAACTAGGCACTTGAATGGAGAGAGTGTTGAGATAAACAAGAATGATTCTGCGTGCCGCGTTTGCAATTCGCGGCATTATCTTCTCCCACCGGGAGGGCGCCTCGAGCGATCGATGCGCTGATCGATTGTCGATCAGCGTTGCTTCCTCCTTCTCCAGCCGGCCGACGAGTAAGTCGAGATCGCAAAACGCCGCGTGTGCGAGTATAATTTTCCACGAGTTTACTTTTATATTTACACTTAAGTTTATATGCTCATTCTTTTTCTTTATAATTATACCAATTGCATACAATTACTTCTTTCCTTTTTCTACTGTGCGTGCGCGTATCCCGATCCTAACCTCAATAATTTCCTCGGAGTTAGTCGGTCCCTCACTCAAGTGCGTACCGCGGGTAACCGGGCCGAGGCACAGGCAATAAAAATGACGATTGCCAGAGACTCGGTTCGGTCGCTACGGCCTTGACAACCCTCTGGTAGGTATCGTGGGAAAAAGACTTTCCCTTAAAATAGTTTTGGGTATTTTTCACCCACTCCCTGCCTTCTGCATGACCGTTAGGCATCCGTAGAAAGGGCAGAAGAGATCGAGCTGTCGAACAAGACGCTTCGCTAAAACAGTATTTCTATATCACGAGATTGTGTGATGTGGGATTTTCCATGTTAGTATAAATAAATAGTCGTTGTTATTGTTAATCGTGAACAATATTATTCACCCTCACAAACACCCCTAAATACGCAACATCGCCACAGTGCACAGTGGGACGAATGCGAGTCGGGTGGCATGCGATTAAGAAATGAATTTCAAGACACGAGAGTCCTTCTTTTAACGTGAAAATAACAATGGTTTATTCAAATAATTGTCGAGACACTAGGTCTATAATGAACATATCGACGTGCGTTACGAAAAGTAGCACGTTTCAATTTTCTTACGAAAACTAGCACGTTTCGGTTTTCGCTGCGAAAACTAGCACGTTTCGGTTTTCGCTGCGAAAACTAGCACGTTTCGGTTTTCGCTGCGAAAACTAGCACGTTTCGGTTTTCGCTGCGAAAACTAGCACGTTTGAAGGATTTGCCACGAAAAATAGCATGTTTCGGCTTTTGCTGCGAAAACTAGCACGTTTGAGCGGTTTGCCACGAAAAATAGCATGTTTCGTCTTTCGCTGCGAAAACTAACACGTTTGAGTGATTTTTCACGAAAAGTAGTATGTACTTACCATTTGTAGCGATGAAAAGAAGCAAATTGAAATGGTTGGCTACAAAAAAATTTATACCACAGCAACCGACAGGATTTGATTTTTGCGGGCCCATATAAGTCACGTATGATCGGATATGATCTAGTCAAAACTTTGTCCTAATCTAATCATAATATAGAAGACGAAAGTGAGAAATATTCAATATGAATGAAATAGATGGAAAGGTAGCCGAAATATCGCCGATCACGAGTCCGAGATAACGCGGACACTTGCTACGTGGAAGCAGTGCCAGGAATTGATAGGGATAACTCCGCATCAGTTAAGCAGGGCAATACGTCTATTAAGTGGGGAATAAAATGTATGAATCCTTTTTCTCCGTGTTATTTTTGCTATGACTATTCTTTAATCAAGAAATATACTATTTATGCATAAACACTGTTATATTGAATTGAAACACTTTTTTTTATTACATCATTCAAATCTCGTCAACAAAACAGTCAAAGTACATGTTACATTTTCCTCTCATTAAAAATATAACATAACATAATAAATCATTAAATTAACGTTCTAGTTTATTGTAAATACAAAGTATACCCAATATTTAAGATCTTATTATCTATTTGTAATATAAATGTTATATTTTCAATCTTTAATAATATTTTCATAAAAATTATGGAATTCTGTTGGAATAATGCCTTTAGATATCATCGTCGAAAGATCGTCTTTTTTTTTGATGATAGAGGAATTTTACCGTTATATGCATTTTTTAGTTGATAAACGTTAATATCTTTTTCTGTGACATGCTTTTTTAATATTTTCATTTCCTTCGCATCTTGTTCAAAATCATATTTTATACTTATTGAATGCCCATCTGGTCGTACACTTATCTCTCTAACGCTTGCGATTTTTACCGACCGCCAATTAAATTTATCTGACAAATCCTGGAAATCAAATATTTCAGATTGCAGCTTTTCGTCAACAATATACGGATTATCAACTTTCGATTCTTTCATAAATCTACACCACTGTTGTTGCGTGTAGACCGATTTCTTTCTGCAGTACTGTTCAATGCGGGCGTGCATTGAATCGCCGTCATTTTGTGTGTGACCAACTTCCAGAAATCTATGTGTTATATTTATTTCTAAATCTATAGCGGCCTTGACGAACATGCTAAAAACCATTTTATTACGGTTTTGACCCCCGCAGTTATCACTATAGAGCATAAATTCTTTCACACCGGTTTTCGATTTATCATTAATAAATTTCCATAGGAATGATGCAATTTCGTTAGAGCCTCTACATCCAACTGTTTCATTCCAAACGTTGCACCAACCGCGATGACTGGCCATTTCGTAGATTGTAAAATTCCATACGCAAACCTTTGACATATAATATAGAGGACCTATTTCTGCATGAGGAGTCGTCAACACTTTCTGTAAATCAAAATTTATTGTGCAAACAGATGCATTCAGAACCGCTCTTTGCTTATCAAACTTCATTAACTGTCTCGCTTTCTTTTTATTGTTTAAATGTAGTTTTTGGGTTTCTTCGCCCAGTGCTTTTTTACTTTCTGAAAGATTCGAGAACATTTCACATTGTTCACACCTATCCTTTTTTGGAACGAAAAATCCATAATTATATTCTGTATTAAAAATTTTTCTGTACATTTGTTGTGTTACAAATGTCGTTTCACCTATTATTTTCATTTTTTCCTTAAATAGCGAATACATTTTAGACATACTAAGTCCTTCTTCTAAATACTTTCTACGTGTATTTTCCCTACAATAATGGGAATCAATTGCAGGAAATGAAGATATGTGGGCGCGAGCAACTTCTTTTAATATTTCTGGTACTGCAAAAGGTCGATTGCTATGCTTTCCTCGTTTATCACAGTTAATTACACGAGTACTGTTTGTCAATTTGTTCTTTTTATCCGCTGTTCTGACCCATTGATACGAGATGTCCAAAGTATCAAGAAACATTTTCTTACAAACTTTAGTTGCCCCATCTCCATTTGGCAATGTAAAAGAGTGGCTATAAACTTTTTTTTTCCATTTTTTCTCGATATCAGAATCTGAGTCGTCTATTTCGTACTGTGAAGCTATATTCGAAGATGTCCATTTATTAATACACTCCCATTGTTTGCTATGATCATTAAGTTGCCAAAATTGCGAAAACGCTTTTATCCGGGCATCGAGACTAATGTTTTCACAACAACGAAAGCGACACTTAACATCACATCCAGCACGCATTTTTCTAGCCTTTATTGGTACTTTCATTCTTCCAGTGCCTTCTCTACCTGAATTACGTGCTTTCTTTGCCTTTACATCAATCCACATGTGCTCATTTTTTGTTCTTTTTCGTGAAAGGGTTCTTGGCTGATTTGTTCGCTTGCTGTGTCGAACAATAAATTTGTCTGGAAACTCATTTAAACTAACAGGATTAACATCATTTTCAGTAGTACTATTGCTTGCGACATTTTTATCAGAATCACTATTAATGAAACCGCTTGCATCTTTTTCAATAGTACTGTTATTATTGCTATTATGTAAAGGTTGAAGAATAATAGTATCATTTGTCTCTTCTTCTGCGTCATCTTTACTCAAATTTTCATTATTTGCTGCATAAGGCAGATGCTGGCTATTCCACCATTCAAAATCTGTAATTTTTTATTTATTGAAGCATCTAATTAAAGTTAAATAAAGGCATCTTAGGGTAAATCCGGCAGACGCGGTCGGGCTGGAGAGTTGGTCGAGTGGCTATATTCAGACTCTACATCTGTGTATATGTAAAAGTGTGTTAAGGTTCTGAACAATTAATTCTCGAAGAATCAACTGTTTCGACCAACTCTCCGGCCCGGCCGCGTCTCCCGGGTTTACCCTATAGTTTTATCAATGTACATGTTTACATATTTACTTACAATTATTACCGCTGTCACTCATTTCACCAAGTAAACGTGAATTACGAAGTCTCCGAACACGGAAGATACGAAACCACGTCGTAGATTAAATTAATTATAAGGGGGAATTCAGTATTGAAAAATGAGACCGGATATTATAATACGCTCGCGTCAGTAGCTATATTGACACTGCATATTGCTAATCTTTCGTAGTTGCAATGCTTTTATTCGTTTTTGTTTTTGGCTTCCTTAACGACGAAATTGTCGTTGTTATTCGCAAAGCGTTTGCCTATAAACATCGAGACCATCGAGTGTGTCAACTTAAATACCGACGCAATTTTTATTTAGGAATTACGAACACTTAAGGGAAAAATTAAATTGAAACAAAAATATTGACTCTAATCAGATTTAGTTTACAGATAAATGAACTTTGGTTAATTATCTACAAAGCGAAAAGGGTAAATGCCATCCTGCGTAATATCCCCATGAAGTTAAGAAATTTCAAATAAAACCAAATGCGATCATGTATATATACAAAGTGAAACGAATAAGAGCATTGTAACTACGAAAGATTAGCAATATGCAGTGTCAACATAACTACCGACGCGAGCGTATTATAATATCCCGTCTCATTTTTCAATACTGAATTTCCCACTTATAATTAATTTAATCTACGACTTGGTTTCGTATCTTCCGTGTTCGGAGACTTCGTAATTAACGTTTACTTGGAGAAATGAGTGACAACGGATGGATGTGATGTTAAGTGTCGCTTTCGTTGTTGTGAAAACATTAGTCTCGATGCCCGGATAAAAGCGTTTTCGCAATTTTGGCAACTTAATGATCATAGCAAACAATGGGAGTGTATTAATAAATGGACATCTTCGAATATAGCTTCACAGTACGAAATAGACGACTCAGATTCTGATATCGAGAAAAAATGGAAAAAAAAAGTTTATAGCCACTCTTTTACATTGCCAAATGGAGATGGGGCAACTAAAGTTTGTAAGAAAATGTTTCTTGATACTTTGGACATCTCGTATCAATGGGTCAGAACAGCGGATAAAAAGAACAAATTGACAAACAGTACTCGTGTAATTAACTGTGATAAACGAGGAAAGCATAGCAATCGACCTTTTGCAGTACCAGAAATATTAAAAGAAGTTGCTCGCGCCCACATATCTTCATTTCCTGCAATTGATTCCCATTATTGTAGGGAAAATACACGTAGAAAGTATTTAGAAGAAGGACTTAGTATGTCTAAAATGTATTCGCTATTTAAGGAAAAAATGAAAATAATAGGTGAAACGACATTTGTAACACAACAAATGTACAGAAAAATTTTTAATACAGAATATAATTATGGATTTTTCGTTCCAAAAAAGGATAGGTGTGAACAATGTGAAATGTTCTCGAATCTTTCAGAAAGTAAAAAAGCACTGGGCGAAGAAACCCAAAAACTACATTTAAACAATAAAAAGAAAGCGAGACAGTTAATGAAGTTTGATAAGCAAAGAGCGGTTCTGAATGCATCTGTTTGCACAATAAATTTTGATTTACAGAAAGTGTTGACGACTCCTCATGCAGAAATAGGTCCTCTATATTATATGTCAAAGGTTTGCGTATGGAATTTTACAATCTACGAAATGGCCAGTCATCGCGGTTGGTGCAACGTTTGGAATGAAACAGTTGGATGTAGAGGCTCTAACGAAATTGCATCATTCCTATGGAAATTTATTAATGATAAATCGAAAACCGGTGTGAAAGAATTTATGCTCTATAGTGATAACTGCGGGGGTCAAAACCGTAATAAAATGGTTTTTAGCATGTTCGTCAAGGCCGCTATAGATTTAGAAATAAATATAACACATAGATTTCTGGAAGTTGGTCACACACAAAATGACGGCGATTCAATGCACGCCCGCATTGAACAGTACTGCAGAAAGAAATCGGTCTACACGCAACAACAGTGGTGTAGATTTATGAAAGAATCGAAAGTTGATAATCCGTATATTGTTGACGAAAAGCTGCAATCTGAAATATTTGATTTCCAGGATTTGTCAGATAAATTTAATTGGCGGTCGGTAAAAATCGCAAGCGTTAGAGAGATAAGTGTACGACCAGATGGGCATTCAATAAGTATAAAATATGATTTTGAACAAGATGCGAAGGAAATGAAAATATTAAAAAAGCATGTCACAGAAAAAGATATTAAGGGGGTAGACACGGGTAATGCAGCGCGCTGTATACCGACACAATCTGGCCCGAAACATGGGTTTGGGAAATTATGTTGTTTGTCCTTATATGAGCAAATTTTGGGCTGGGCGAGGTCTCATTCGAAAGATGAAGGTTCAATGCAGCCCGCTCTGGCCATGGTTCAAAGAGATTATGTTGATATGTAATAATATGAGTGTCCAAAGCAGAGAAAAAATGGACAAAATACACTCGCAGATTCCAAGTATTTGTACGTCACTAAAAGAGTTTTGTGACTCAAACAATGTCCAGAGCGGGCTGCATTGAACCTTCCTCTTTCGAATGAGACCCCACCCAGCCCAAAATTTGCTCATATAAGGACAAACAACGTATTTCCGTGAGTACATTCCCAAATCAGAATTCCGCCATATTGGCGATAATACAGAGCAAGTCAAGTGACAAATTTAGTTGAGCTAGTGGATACGAGATGGCGCCTATTCGGGAGGACTGCCAACGTGGAATCATGGCAAAACTGAAGCGTTAGCTGGATACATGTACCACAGTAAAAGCAAGATGCAGTCAATGCATGCATTTTCGTACGATTGTAGGTTAGGTTATATGCATTTTAGGCATACATTGACTAGGAACTGTTACGAACTGTATACATTTACTAAATTAATGCTTTTACCGTAACACATACATCACTTGAAATCGTTGTCAAATTTATGTTACAGTAATTGAGGCAGTTAGAGCAACAACGGACTAACCCACATTAAAATTTTTTTTCCTATTGTATATGATTAGTACCTACAGCCTATTGGAATACATTATTGCTACTAACTCAATTTCGAAAAAAATGTGGGTTAGTCCGTTGTTACTCTCACTGTGGCAATTATATGCCAAAATACAAGAGATGGGCATTACTTAAATAACCCAAGCCAATTTTTATTTGAAGCACTATGATTGAATCAATTTGGGGAATTCAATGAAGGCTCGGATGCAATAAGAACACTAGGTACCTAGCGTTCGAAAATGCGAAACAATATTGTCCAAACGCTAAGAAAAAATGGAAAATTAAATTTTATTAAACTGGATTTTAAAAAATATAGCGTTGTAAAGCTCGTCACGGCACACATTGTTACTTTTTACGGTTTCTTTATCGAATCATTACTATTCGAGATAAAAATTATAAACCAAACAAATTTCTTCGACCAAAGTCAATATCTTTTTAAATAAAAATTGCGATAACTTGAGAAATTATTATCGGATTGTTAGGAGACTTGAAACATAAAACTCGGAAAACTGTAGCGAAGCCGTAAAATGTATGCACAAAACCCTTGTGTTAAAAAATGTAATAATATTTAATCAAAAAGAAATACTGGACATAACCCATGTTTTCAACGTTCGCCGTTAAAAAGTATCCAGGCAATTTTGAGGTACATATAACTTGCAGCGACAAAGTTTTTCCTTAATATACAAGGAACATTTTCACCAATTTTCTCGCTGATTAATAAATAATTGTAGAAGATAAAGCGATATATATAAATTCCGCGCGGCATCAACAGTCAACGCGAGTGCTAAAACTGCTAGATAGCGCATTATACGCGGCTGTTGACTGTTGGTGGCGCGCGAAATTTATATATATCGCTTTATCTTCTACAATTATTTATTAATCAGCGAGAAAATTGGTGAAAATGTTCCTTGTATATTAAGGAAAATCTTTGTCGCTGCAAGTTATATGTACCTCAAAATTGCCTGGATACTTTTTAACGGCGAACGTTGAAAACATGGGTTATGTCCAGTATTTCTTTTTGATTAAATATTGTTACATTTTTTAACACAAGGGTTTTGTGCATACATTTTACGGCTTCGCTAGAATGATCTGAAGTGATGTTTCAAGTCTCCTAACAATCCGATAATAATTACTCAAGTTATCGCAATTTTTGTTTAAAAGGTATTGACTTTGGTCGAAGACATTTGTTTGGTATATAATTTTTATCTCGAATACTAATGATTCGATAAAGAAACCGTAAAAAGAAAAAATGTGTGCCGCGACGAGCTTTACAACACTATATTTTTTAAAATCCAGTTTAATAAAATTTAATTTTCCAATTTTTCTTCTATAATTTTTCCCATTTTCGACCGCTAATCCCCTTATGCACCCGAGCCTTTATATTGTCGGCCATGAATAATTTTCTCGTATTTATTCGTACTTTCTCGACTAAATATATGATTCTTGACTAAATTATGAGTACATACGAGAAAATTATTCATGGCCGACGGATGAAAGACCTTGGAATAAAAAAATTATTCTGTAAATATATGACATTTCAATACGATTTATTATCACATAATAACTAAGTTATGCATTAAAATAAAAATTATTAATATTTCCTCGTCTTCCTCCTCTTCCTCCACTTCCTCGCCTTCCTCCTCTACCTCCTCTTCCTCCATTTCCTCCACCTCCTCCTCTTCCTCCTCTTCCTCCTCTTCCTCCTCTTCCTCCCCCATACTTCCATTCCCTTAATTCCTTTTTCAAATCGCTGTTCTGTAATATGAAAAATAAACATAAATAAATCTTAAAACTTTCATTAGAATGTAAGAAATTGCACGAGATTGTCTACGTATCTACATACCTCCTTCTGAAGTCGGATCGCGACCTCCATCCATCTCGGGCGCGGAGTCGGCTCCCTGCGTGGACTCCGTCGCGAGGACGGAGCAGCCTCTCTGCGCGGACTCCGTCGCGAGGACGGAGTAGCCTCTCTGCGCGGACTCCGTTCTCGGGACGGAGTCCGGCTACTCGTTCGACTCCGTCGCGAAGACGGAGTCCTACTACTCGTTCGACTTCGTCTTCGCGACGGAGTCTTGCTGCTTGCTTGCTTTCGTTCCGGGGACGGAGGGTTTTCACCCGCCTTATGTTCTCTCTCTTCGGTTCCAGACATCTAAAAAGAGTCGAAGAAACAGTGAAACTGTTGAACGTAATGGATTTGAAAGTGCTGTGGAAGAGCCAGAGTTAGCTAAAATGTAATCTAATTAAAAATTAGAAATTACGATTAAAATGTAATTGTGTAATGAATTACCTACACATTATTTTCTGTAATTGTTAATTTAGGTAGTTGACCACAATTTTGTCAATTATCTAAATTAACGATTGTAGAATATAATGTGTAATCAATTACACAATTACATTTTAATCGTAACTTATAATTTATAATTATATTACATTTTGCTCAACTGAGAGAGGAGTACACGTTTATGAACTTGGTACATTTGGGTACAATATAGGCTTCCTTTAGCCAAGATTTAGCGCAGGAGGAGAATCTTCAGATTTCTAAATGCTGAAATTTCCAAGTTCGAAAGCGTTGAAATTCAGACATTTCCAAAATTTGTAATTATGAGGTTATCAAGTTTCACAATATCTGTAATTGAAGGTTCAGATGCAATAAGGGGACTTATTATTTAGACTAGCGCTCGAAAATGCGAAAAAATATTGTCCAAACGCTAAGAAAAATTGGAAAATTAAATTTTATTAAACTGGATTTTAAAAAATATAGTGTTGTAAAGCTCGTCACGGCACACATTTTTTCTTTTTACGGTTTCTTTATCGAATCATTAGTATTCGAGATAAAAATTATATACCAAACAAATGTCTTCGACCAAAGTCGATACCTTTTAAACAAAAATTGCGATAACTTGAGTAATTATTATCGGATTGTTAGGAGACTTGAAACATCACTTCAGATAATTCTAGCGAAGCCGTAAAATGTATGCACAAAACCCTTGTGTTAAAAAATGTAACAATATTTAATCAAAAAGAAATACTGGACATAACCCACGTTTTCAACGTTCGCCGTTAAAAAGTATCCAGGCAATTTTGAGGTACATATAACTTGCAGCGACAAAGTTTTTCCTTAATATACAAGGAACATTTTCACCAATTTTCTCGCTGATTAATAAATAATTGTAGAAGATAAAGCGATATATATAAATTTCGCGCGCCACCAACAGTCAACAGCCGCGTATAATGCGCTATCTAGCAGTTTTAGCACTCGCGTTGACTGTTGATGCCGCGCGGAATTTATATATATCGCTTTATCTTCTACAATTATTTATTAATCAGCGAGAAAATTGGTGAAAATGTTCCTTGTATATTAAGGAAAAACTTTGTCGCTGCAAGTTATATGTACCTCAAAATTGCCTGGATACTTTTTAACGGCGAACGTTGAAAACATGGGTTATGTCCAGTATTTCTTTTTGATTAAATATTATTACATTTTTTAACACAAGGGTTTTGTGCATACATTTTACGGCTTCGCTACAGTTTTCCGAGCTTTATGTTTCAAGTCTCCTAACAATCCGATAATAATTTCTCAAGTTATCGCAATTTTTATTTAAAAAGATATTGACTTTGGTCGAAGAAATTTGTTTGGTTTATAATTTTTATCTCGAATAGTAATGATTCGATAAAGAAACCGTAAAAAGTAACAATGTGTGCCGTGACGAGCTTTACAACGCTATATTTTTTAAAATCCAGTTTAATAAAATTTAATTTTTCATTTTTTCCTAGCGTTTGGACAATATTGTTTCGCATTTTCGAACGCTAGTCTCCTTATTGCATCCGAGCCTTGAATTTTAAAATTTCCGATTTTTCCACTTCTGATGTTTAGAAACTGCTGAATTTTCATCACTTGGTTTCAGTTTCAACTAAAGGAAGCCTACATTTCACCCGAATCTATATACCTTTCCTAGACATTTCGCGGGTAAATTGTAACATAACTTTCTTGTTCTACGTGAGAATGAATACACGAGTCTCTGAGCATCAAGCTGCGTATCGACATTGCGAGGCTGCCACGCGAGGCACGCCTCGCGGATTGGAGAATCTGGAAATTACCTCGATCATGATCACTTTGCGAGGCAGGCTCGTGCGACAGCCTCGCCCTACCTCCAGCATGATATTTGCGTCGCCCGAGCCATCGGATTTTTTATCTTGGGGCCGCGAAGCACCTTCCAGCACGTCGAAAAGTCGACGGCTGATGCCTCGTAAAGTAATAATGATCGAGGTAGTCTCCAGACTGTCCACTCCGCAAGGTGTGCCACGCGAGGCAGCCTTGCAATGGTGATACGCAACTTGAGAAACACGCGGACACTCAAACAATCACAGCTCACACGATAAATTTTGCACAAAAAATTACAATACTATGACAGTAATGGCACTTTACCCGGAATATGTCTAAATACAGTCTTATTAGACCACATTTAGAATAACCGGCACATATAGTGAAAAAGACAGGAGTAGTAAGCGTGAAGGTACTTACGATCTTTACTGTTCGGCAGTCACTAGTATTTCTGACGATCAAGCCTTTGCTAGCCTCAAGGGCCAGCGTTGCCTCAAAACAATTGCCGGCGCGATTCACGCACACATTACCATCACTCCTGTAGGTGAACCTACTACACAACTTGCGATTCTTTCCTGAAATCGCTGGGCAGAGCGCAAACTGTCTTTCTCACTCACTCAATATTTTGTATTTCACTTGCACCAAGGACCGAGCGACACGTCTCGGCCCGCGTAAAGGTTCAAATGCGCAAAGATGATACGTCAAAAGTATATGCCCAGGTTAATCAAAAATCCTTTCCTGTGCACAATTCTGTACCAAAAAGTATTCCCGGAAGTACATATTCTATGTAAATGTATCAGCATACACCAATCCTAATGAGAAAGAGAGAAACAGAACGCATATATCCGTCCTTTTCTCATTATCTTTTGTTCTGCTTCTCAGCATCTGTAACTAATTCAGCGACAACGCTAGCTGATCAGTTTTCTGCTGTTTGCACTACAGTGAAGACGCAGAAAGCAATCGGGCTTTTATTTACTGCGCAGATATTGATACATATGGAATATTCATAATTTGTGAATTGTTCCATTCCTGCGTGGTTTGTTACTGTAGTGTCGATAAGTGTATATGTGTGTGTGACCATTCCATTGCCATGGAATCAAAGAAGGAAGCCGCAGATGCAAGGAACAATCGCTATTTGAAGGGTGCTGTAAAAGCGAAACAGCCCAAGTTATCTGCAAAGCGTTTGTCAAAAAATAGAAAGCGTCGAGAAACGTAAGTTATGTTTTATGGTACTGATTTTTATGGAGTTACAGTTTTTTATGTAGTAGTAGCAGCGCGGTATTTTGTTGTATATAAGACGGTATTATTCATATTCTTTAAATATGTATATCAAAAGTCATTACTTTACTCTCTTGTCCCACTCTTTCTTTTCCAAATCGTATGTTCATCATTATTTAATTAATTAATAATCCGATGTATACCGTGTTTGGATTCATTTTCTGCAACTTTCATGCCGATGAGACGAAATGTAGGAATTTTAAATTAACGTTATGTATGTTATACAAACTATATGCCTTTTGTTAGTATCAAACGTTGAAACCAGTATACGCGTTTCGTTAGATATGCTTCCTTTATAATGCAGGTGTGATTATTTCAATCTTTGTACGTAGTTTTCAATGGATAAAAAATGTAACTCATATTTTATTTCTGTGACGTAGAAGATATTTAAAATTAGCAACAGTCGTCGATGCTTTGCGATTAGATGTTGAGCATATGTAGTTACTTGTTGAATACAAAATATGTACACATTGCTTCTCCTTTTATGGATTTTGGACCGCAATATGTACGACCATACGTGTACCTTTAGCGAAATTGTCTCATTGAAAAGCCTAGTCTTCAGGTGAAGTCAGACGGCGAGTCGGCTTGGCGAGCGCGAGTCGGCCGCTTACATTGTAGTAACGCCGATTGTTAGAATGCGTCAGTAGCAGCTATATATGAAAAGTGCTCAATTGTATCGCGATAATTGCTACTATTTTGAATAATGGATTGCAGAGGTACAAATAAGTAGTAAATCAAGCTTCAGCCATGAGTAATTTAATTTCCAACGAACAGAATTACAATATAATCATAAAAATGATGGAATTTTTCAATAACTTTCGTTAGAAAAGCTCTAGATATCCAGGAACCTCATGGAACCTGAAAATTTTTGTGCTATTTGTTCTATTTGCTTTATAGACTACACATTCAAAAGTTATAGCGGCAAATATTTGCAACTCTATATAATTTTTATACATAATTAAAATAATTCTATCTCCAAAAATGATGATGTTAGGAGCTAAAATGTATAATTCGTTCTAAATAACGTGGTCGTAAATAATTTTTCTCTACCAAACACAATTCATATTCGCTTTTTGCATTCTAAGAAACCCTTAGTTTTTTTATTAATATGTTAGCACAGGCCTTCCCAAGTAGGGGAAATGTACTCCTGAAACACGTGTTTCGGTTCTCGCTCCAATATTCCCTCTCTCAGAGGAGACAGTGAGGCCGCTACGAAGCAGAGAGAGAGGACAGTAGGAATCGTCCCACCTTAGCTGAAGGTACAGCGTTGGAGGAACAACCGAAACATGTGTTTCAGGAGTACATTTCCCCTACTTGGGAAGGCCTGTGTTAGCAGATTGCCTGTTTAGCGGCCATCTTTTAATCGACGATTTATTCCAAATAAACTTTTATTCGTTATTCTTGAATAACTTATTATTCGAACAAATTTATTCGATATTTTATTCGAATAACGTCCAACTCTGATTGTAAGCAATGGCTCTGACTTCCGATGCGTGCTACGCTCTCAAACGCTCGCCGATGACCCTGACGTCATCGGCCTTGCTTGTGCGTCGAAACGACATTGTATAACGTTATGCATCCTACTGGGCCTCGCCTTCGAAAACGGCGAGCGATACCCAGTGCTGTTTGAATAATATTCAATAATATTGATATATCGACCGTCTACAGGCCGCTGAACAGGGATCCATCCTGCCCCCCTTACCTCCGCGTGCCTCTCAAGTGGCTAAATGGCACACGTATTTAGCTGAAATTCAAAGCCAATTGTCTCGAAAACAAAGCGCGATATTAAAAAATTGTATTATATATGTATTTTCGTCTTATTTTGGCCCATAGAATCATCCCTAGAGTATTGACTATGAATAGAGTAGCAGGAATGTATCCTGTATAATAGTTTTTCTGGTTCAAATCTGCAAACTCTCATCGGCTAGCTACCACGATTTACGCGACCACAAGCGGGAGACGCGCCTCCCGCGTTGATCTAGCCCCGTCCAATACTAATATCCAGTAGAGCTGTTCAAGTACCCGGAAAAAGCAAGCCGAGTCTAACTCGGCTTGAACGATCGAGCCGAGCCGAGTACCCGAATGAACCGAGCGGCTTGAAAGAACCGAGCGGCTTGGATAGAACCAAGTAGCTTGAATTTTTCAAGCGGCCCGAAGTAAGCGGGCGGCTCGAACAGAACCAAGCGGCTTGAATTATTTCAAGCGGGCCGAAAGAACCGAGCGGGCCGAAAGAACCGAGCGGGCCGAAAGAACCGAGGCGGCCCGAATGTATATCTGTACATTGTAGTACAATGTACTACGAATTGTACTACAGTTCCCGAATGTATGTCTGACATTGTAGTACAATGTACTACGAATTGTACTACGATGTACAGACATACATTCGGGCCGCCTCGGTTCTTTCGGCCCGCTTGAAATAATTCAAGCCGCTTGGTTCTGTTCGAGCCGCCCGCTTACTTCGGGCCGCTTGAAAAATTCAAGCTACTTGGTTCTATCCAAGCCGCTCGGTTCTTTCAAGCCGCTCGGTTCATTCGGGTACTCGGCTCGGCTTGGAAATCGAGTTTCAGCTTGGTTCGGATTTCAAGCTACCCGAATATTCAAGTACTTGAACAGCTCTAATATCCAGAACAAGTCGGAAAGGGGAATGCGTTATTTCGGAATAAGTCAACCGAAATACCAAAAGTTTTTTATTAATATCTCGGAAACTAATGTCTGAAAGCGCAAAAGGACAAAATGTTTGTTTAGCAATATTTTTATTCCTTCAGGTTATAATTTATTAGATAGGTATGTGGTCGTGTATGTCGCATACAATGTTGTACCATTTCAGTTATATTAATACTAACTCCCCCTCTACACTCCACAGCATTCTAAACTTTCAAGCAGGATCATTCCACGAGAAATCGGACACTTTTCCGAGGAACATTTGGGATTCTTGTGAAACTTGGATATATTGTAGTCTTTAGTGATATATAAATGTATTTCAAAGAATTTTGCAAAAATTTTCCAAATGGTGGAAATTGACTTTTTTTCATTAAATTATAACTTTTCAGCTAAGACACAGATACGAATGAGCTTTTGGGTGCTTACACTGGGGAAGTAAAAGTACCTAATAAAAATTATGTCACTTTAAAAAAAAATTTTAGACCATTTTTGCTCCAATTGTTTTAAACAAATGCAATTTTATACTAGCAGGGCATTATTTATATATTTGAAAAAAATGAGGATATAGCCCTACATGTGCTCTTTACGGACACGTTTTCAGAAACGCGGACACTTTAAAATTGGTCGCATGAAAATTAATTGAATGTGACGCTGCGTCGCCCAGCATCGGCTCGACTACCTAGCTGAGCCGCGCTTGCTACAATGCAGAACTATTTATGTCTTTCATTCCTAATCTTGCGTGGGCTTGAAAGTTATAGTATACCATATGGTTGAATTTGTCTTGACAGTCACTTTCATATCGAGTAATGAAATATGTAGCATTCCATTTCTATGTATAAAAAATATTAAAAAATTTTCTCTTTCAATTTTTGTCAAATATTTACCATTTGTGAAAATCCTATATAACAATATCAGGTATAGCCACTTGGCCTCTGCTAGTACCGCGCAGCTTAGCTAGTCCAGCCGATGCTGGGCCACGCAGCGTTACATTCAATTAATTTTCATGCGACCAATTTTAAAGTGTCCGCGTTTCTGAAAACGTGTCGGCAAAGAGCATAGGTATGGCTGTATCCTCATTTTTTCTCACTTTTTAAAGTAGTGCCCTGCTAGTAGAAAATTGTACTTGTTTAAAACAATTGCAGAATAAATGGTCTAAAATTTCTTTTTTTTTACGTGACATAATTTTTATTACGTGCTCTTACTTCCCCAGTGTAGGCACCCAAAAGCTCATTCTTACATGTCTCTTAGTTCAACAGTTATAATTTAATGGAAAAAAGTAAATTTCCACAATCTTGAAATTTTTACAAAATTCTTTAAAATACGTTTATACATCACTAAAGACTACAACATATCCAAGTTTCACCAAGATTCCAAATGGTACTCCGAAAAGTGTCCGCTTTCACGTGGAATGACCCACGATTGAAATGCGAAAAGTATTCTTTTCACACGCGGTCAAGTGTACGCGGGCCAGCATACACACACAGCCGCGTTTCGCAGCGCGGGCTTGCTGCTTGTGGCTGCCTTCGCTTGCGAGTAGCGGAGACGGTTGTGCAGTAGGCTGGGTCGAAAAAAATTTTGGATTCTTTCCTCGTCATAGTGACAAAAAGTTGTGAGGTGTGTCAAAAAACTCGCTGATGTTTTTTTATAATTTTAAAACTGTACATAGCCGCGCCCCGGCGGGGTGAAAGGTGTCGTTCTGTCAAATTAATAGTTTTTGTAGATCATAGGGCGCAATCGGTGTCTACCAAGCTAGTAAGAAACCAAAAGTTTTTTTGTTGAATTATCTCAATGTTTCACTACGCCTCGCTATTTAATAAATAACACAGTACAACAGCCATCCGGACTTGTAATATTCAATAGCCGTTTCTTATAGGTTTTCGTGCCCTGAAAACGAATCCGCAACCCGTTTGTCGCCATCACCCTCAGTTTTTGAGAAAATCGATTTTGAAAAAAACTGCAAATTTTCAACTTTGAACATATTTTCTGTCGAAACGGTACTAGTTATTTCATTGTTCGTTGCGTCAAATTATTCTATGAACCTTCCCGAATACAACGATGTAAGTGATTATAGCGTTATGAACATTTAAATATGTTTAAACAACGATCAAAGGGAAAAGGACACCCTAAATGCACCAATTTTTGCGGATATCTTTCAATTTATTTCCAAAACTAAGGGTCTGAGACGAAATCTGACCATCCCACGCGATGCAGCAGACATTGTTCCTTCGGAAAGCGTCGGCAAAAGTGGTAAGTCTCGTTTCGTTTTCAATACAGAAACGAAATAGTTTGGCAAAACGCGCGGAGCCGACAGTGGTAGTCAACGGCGCGGCGGCCAGCGTAGGTAGGTAACCCAGCCTGGCCGCCGCGCGTGCCGCCGCGCCGTTGACTACCACTGTCGGCTCCGCGCGTTTTGCCAAACTATTTCGTTTCTGTATTGAAAACGAAACGAGACTTACCACTTTTGCCGACGCTTTCCGAAGGAACAATGTCTGCTGCATCGCGTGGGATGGTCAGATTTCGTCTCAGACCCTTAGTTTTGGAAATAAATTGAAAGATATCCGCAAAAATTGGTGCATTTAGGGTGTCCTTTTCCCTTTGATCGTTGTTTAAACATATTTAAATGTTCATAACGCTATAATCACTTACATCGTTGTATTCGGGAAGGTTCATAGAATAATTTGACGCAACGAACAATGAAATAACTAGTACCGTTTCGACAGAAAATATGTTCAAAGTTGAAAATTTGCAGTTTTTTTCAAAATCGATTTTCTCAAAAACTGAGGGTGATGGCGACAAACGGGTTGCGGATTCGTTTTCAGGGCACGAAAACCTATAAGAAACGGCTATTGAATATTACAAGTCCGAGAAAAAGTCAAATTTTGTTGTACTGTGTAAGTGGCGGAGGACAAGCGTTGAGACGTTGGTAACATCGCGTCGGTTACTACGTATGTAATACACATTCCTTTTTGATAGCAAGGCACAGTGAAACATTGAAATAATTTAACAAAAAAACTTTTGGTTACTTACTAGCTTGGTAGAAACCGATTGCGCCCTATGATCTACAAAAACTATTAATTTGAAAGAACGACACCTTTCACCCCGTCGGGGCGCGGCCAAATATAGGTTTAAAATTATAAAAAAAAATCAGCGAGCTTTTTGACATACCTCACACCTTTTTTTTCACTATGACGAGGAAAGAATCAAAATTTTTTTTTTTTCGGACGTATGCACGGGCCAAAAAATTTTTTTCAGATAAATCCAATGAAGGGTTCTTATAAAGCAAACATTTCTCTGTAATTTCGTTTTTTTTGGTTATGTTGTATGATTTTTATTGACCGAGTTATCCGCCATCAAAGCAAAAAAGGAACTTTTCACTTTGAACACCTATAACTTGCGAACGCATGATCGTAGAAAATTTTTCATGAATGTTTTGGAAAGCTAAGAAATTATCCTTTCAAAACCTTTAGTTGCCAATTTAGTGAGGTTTTTTTTAATCGTATAAAATCCATTTTAAAGTGATCTCCAAAATTACACATTTACCATTTTTTGGTAATCATGATGCCACTTCAAGAAAAATCAGGGAATCATTCAAGTGTCCACGTTTTTTGCGAGCTAAGACTACCCGTATACACTGTGCAAAAGGTCGGACCAATCAGATTTTTTTTTCCGTATGTCCTTGATGGTCAAATATGCGATATGGTCTGAAAAATTGAAGGATCACCTGTTCGCGTTATGTTTCTCTGTAAAACCCTTTCTTTTGTTCTCGTGGATTTTGAACGATTCTTGCACGTTTTTCTTGTTAGTGCAACGTCATTTTAGTAAAAAGAAAAGATTTCAAAATTTTAAGAAAAACATTTTTATTCAAACTCCTCGCAATGACAAAAACTGTACTTCGATAACTGGCATTAGCATCACACAAACCGATAAAAATGTTGTTTTTAAATTTTTGAAATCTTTTTTTACAAAATAAATTTACATTTCGGATGTGACTCAAATTTGAATATGTTGTAGTCTTTTGGGGATGTATAAACATGTCTCGAAGGATTTTTGACATTTTTGAAAAATGTCGGTTTTACAGCTGTTTGAAGGTAAGTGCTAACTTTTTTTCAGTAAATTATAGCTATGGAAGTAGTGAACGGATGGAGATGAAATTTATGGTGCTTATAGAGAAGACATTGAAGTTTTAAGAAAAAATTATTTCAATTTAAAAAAAATAAAATTTGAACCATTTCTGTGCAATTATTATAAACAAATGCAGTTTTTTAATATCGGGCGCGATTTTAAAAATCTAGAAAAAATCAGAATATAGTTCTATCCTTCCCCTTCATGGCCCAATTGTCAAAAATATGGACATTTTAAAATTAGCCCTGTAAAAATTGCCAAAAGTTGACGCTGCGTCAAATCACACCGGCTCGACTGACTGAGCCGTGCGGTACACGCAGCGGCCAAGCGGCTATATCTGCTATTCCTATACAGTGTTCTCGAATATGGCAAGTATTTGTGAAATACTGAAGAAGGAAAACTTTTACTGTTTTTTATACACAACATAATGCGGTAACTCCAGTTTTGGTGTTCGCACTATTTTCCTTGAAACGAAGGTGACCCGTAATTTTTAAAATGGAATGCTATATATTTGATAATCCAGGATGAAAGTGACTGTCAAGACAAATTCAACCATACAGTATACTATGACCTTGAAGGCTACACATAGTTAGGAACGAAAGAAGGAATTCAATCTACTAGATAGATAGTTCGATATATTTATTTCATTCCTAACTATGTGTAGTCTTCAAAGTCATAGTATACCGTATGGTTGAATTTGTCTTGACAGTCACTTTCATCCTTGATTATCAAATATATAGCATTCCATTTTAAAAATTACGGGTCACCTTCGTTTCAAGGAAAATAGTGCGAACACCAAAACTGGAGTTACCGCATTATGTTGTGTATAACAAACAGTAACAGATTTCCTTCTTCAGTTTTTCACATATACTTACCATATTCGAGAACACTGTATAGGAATACCAGATATAGCCACTTGGCCGCTGCGAGTACCGCATGGCTCAGCCAGTCCAGCCGGTGTGATTTGACGCAGCGTTAACTTTCGGCAATTTTTACAGCGCTAATTTTCAAATGTCCACATTTTTGACAATTGGACCATGAAGGGGAAGAATAGAACTATATTCTGATTTTTTCCAGATTTTTAAAATCGCGCCCGATGTTAAAAAACTGCATTTGGTTATAATAATTGCACAGAAATGGTTCAAATTTTATTTTTTTTAAATTGAAATAATTTTTTCTTAAAACTTCAATGTCTTCTCTATAAGCACCATAAATTTCATCTCCATCCGTTCACTACTTCCATAGCTATAATTTACTGAAAAAAAGTTAGCACTTACCTTCAAACAGCTGTAAAATCGACATTTTTCAAAAATTTCAAAAATCCTTCGAGACATGTTTATACATCCCCAAAAGACTACAACATATTCAAATTTGAGTCACATCCGAAATGTTACTCCAAAAAGTGTCCGATTTCGCGTGGAATGTCCTATTGTCTCACACCTACTTACAGGGGTATTTAAATTTACTTCGTTCCGAGGCTTTCGCTTACATCGAGACTTTACTGTACTATATCTTTTTTTACTTTGCCTACTTTTCTTTTGTGCTGTATGTTTTTCTTATTTCTATGTATGTACCACGTGTTACTGATTACTGACTCTTTACGTGCAGGCAGCGATTGAAAAGAGCAATGTGCCTCACGGTAGGTCATGGCACCGTGGTGGAAGCAGGTACTTGTGCAGGTACCTCGTACGAAACACTTCCAAGAACATCTGCTGCGGATGATTGTCTTACGGGCAGAACACACGAAGACGTAGGAAATTTTGAGGATTTTCCAATTATCGAAGGAATTACAGAAGAAGTATATTTCGATACGGACGCAGAAGATATTGAAGAAGAAATACATTTCGATGCGGACGAAGAGGAAATTGTAGAAGAAATGCATTTCGAATCGAACGAAGAAGAAATTGTACAAGAAATAGACTTCGACGCAGGCTGCGATGAGATACATTCCCTGATAGACATAAACGAAGAAACGGATGAAGATATTGGAAGTGATGCCGATTACTGGGTGGTGGAGGCTGCAGAACCAGAACAGCCGGAAAACCCAATTTCCGAAGGAATCGACTTCGTTGATTTTCCGCATGTTTTCGAGCAAATAAAAAATCTTCGAAAACATTCGACTACTGGCTGTGGCATCGAAGATTTTGATATAGTTAGATGTGAAAAGATTGGATTAGAAAAAGTGTATTATGTAGAGTGTAAAATGTGCAAATACACAGAGCGCATATCCTGTCTTCGGAAGAGTGATGCCACTATGGATATCGACCACGCCGCTGTTGCCGCAACAATGATGACGGGCGGCGGATATAATCAACTGGAGGACATATTGACTGCCATGAACGTGTCCTGTATGACGAAAAGGATCTACGAGAACTGTCAGAGTGACCTAATCGATGCCCTCGATGTGGCCGCACAACGCGAAATGGAAGATGCTGGAAAAGAGGAAAAAGCATTAGCTATAGCAAGAGGCGACGTTTATCCAGAATCTAATGTGCCGTTTATCCCAGTTGTCGCAGATGGCAGCTGGATGAAAAGGTCATACCGCGGAGGAGATTACAATTCTCTTTCTGGCGTAGGAGTCATCGTGGGATACCACACGAAGAAAGTGCTGTACATCAGCGTAAAGAATAAATTTTGTATGACTTGCCAAATAGCATCTACGAAGAAGGAAGAACCGCGCGAGCATCGTTGCTTCAAGAACTGGGGTCGTAATCAGAGTTCAACTGGCATGGAGAGTGTTGCTATTGTCGAAGGCTTCAATTGCAGCATAGATATGCACGGCCTAATATACTCTATATTAGTTGCCGATGGCGATAGCAGTGTGTACAAGAAGATATTGGACAGCAATCCATATGAAAAGTACATGGTGCAGGTACGAAAAATAGAATGCACCAATCACCTGTTACGCAATTTCAGTAGAAAAATAACCGAAATCGTAACAAAGGGCCGCAATAAAGATCTAAGAGCTGTCGTACAGAATAATGCTCTCCGCCTGCGTACCGGTATAAAGAAAGCTGCGGAATACCGGCTCAAAGAAGAATTAACACTCGAGGAACGAATACAAAATTTGAAGAACGACTTGACAAATGTACCGAGTCACGTTTTCGGTGAACACAAGGAGTGTCAGAAGTTAGCATACTTCTGTAATAAATACGCTGATCCCCACAGAGTAGACTACGTTCCCCGACTGAGAGAAGCTGGCATTTATCAAAGTATCGAAGACGCGATGCAGCCACTTTTCGCTAAAGCTGACAGTTTGCTGCGCGGTCTCAATAACAATGCTGTTGAAGGTTTTAATAATATAATCGCTAAATTCATCGGTGGCAAAAGGATAAACTTTGGACGAGGGGGCTCGTATCAGGGAAGAGTCTCCGCTGCAGTCGTCCAATATAACACTAAAGAGGTGTTTAGCAGATTGAGTACGGCAATGAAGAAAGAGCCGTCAACCATGGTAGGAAAACTGGAAAGATGTCGGAAACGCGCAGCAGAAAAAGCAATAGAATATAAAAAAGAAGCGAAAGCATCCTCCTTCCGAAATAACAAACAATCGTGCGACCAGGATTATGGCCCCAACGCAGCAAAAGCAGATATGGAAGAGACAGTATATTCTTCCGAGCGTAAAAGGCACGCGGATATACTTCTTCAGTGGCAAACGAGGCGAGACGAGATCGAAATAGAAACTCGCGATCAGGCGAATAGCGAAAAGTGGATCGGTTATAGGAAAAAATTATTAACTGCATCGAATTTCGGCAAGGTATGCCGATTACGAAAAACTACACCACGGGCAAATACTGTGAAGAGTATAATGTACCCGCAACTCCACAATTTAGATTCCCTCCAATACGGAAGGGAAAATGAGGCAAACGCCTTAAAACAAATGCAAGAAGAATTAGGAATGCATATTCTACCGTGTGGCCTCTTCATCGATGATACTGTGCCTCACTTAGGTGCAACTCCTGACGGCCTCGTAGGCAATGATAAAATCGTCGAAGTAAAGTGTCCTGAATCGGCGAAAGATTTAACACCTGCTGAAGCCATAAAGCAACTTGACAATATAAGACGTATTTTCAAGGGTAATGAGATGAATAAGAATCATCATTACTATTATCAAGTGCAAGGACAATTGCACATAACGAAAAGGCAACGGGCCTATTTTTGTTTATGGACGCCGAAAGGCATGAAAGTTACAACAGTATCGAGAGATGATCGATTCTGGGCAACAGAGATGGAGGAAAAACTGAAGAAGTTCTATGAGGACTGCATGTTGCCAGAAATTATAGATAGTCGATACAATCGACAACAGCCGATTAGAGAACCTCCGTACATAAAAATAGGAGGAGCAGGTACAAGTACACAAGAAAGTACACAAAACGATGGATGAAAACATCGCAATAGCACCGACGAGTGCATCCAGCGCATATGAAGGGCTGCCGAATCAACCAATTGCAATTCAAAGTCACTATTGCACCGGCGAGTGCATCCAGCACATATGAAGAGCTGTCGAATCAACCAATTGCAATTCAAAGTCACTATTGCACCGGCGAGTGCATCCAGCGCATATGAAGAGCTGTAGAATAAGTAATTGCAATTCGAAGTCACTATTGCACCGGCGAGTGCATCCAGCACATATGAAGAGCTGTCAAATAAGGAATTGCAATTCAAAGTGACTATTGCACCGGCGAGTGCATCCAGCGCATATGAAGAGCTGTCGAATAAGCAATTGCAATTCAAAGTAACTATTGCACCGGTGAGTGCATCCAGCGCATATGAAGAGCTGTCGAATACGCAATTGCAATTCAAAGTGACTATTGCACCGGCAAGTGCATCCAGCGCATATGAAGAGCTGTCGAATCAATCAATTGCAATTCAAAGTGACGATTGCACCGGCGAGTGCATCCAGCGCATATGAAGAGCTGTAGAATAAGTAATTGCAATTCGAAGTCACTATTGCACCGGCGAGTGCATCCAGCACATATGAAGAGCTGTCAAATAAGGAATTGCAATTCAAAGTGACTATTGCACCGGCGAGTGCATCCAGCGCATATGAAGAGCTGTCGAATAAGCAATTGCAATTCAAAGTAACTATTGCACCGGTGAGTGCATCCAGCGCATATGAAGAGCTGTCGAATACGCAATTGCAATTCAAAGTGACTATTGCACCGGCAAGTGCATCCAGCGCATATGAAGAGCTGTCGAATCAATCAATTGCAATTCAAAGTGACGATTGCACCGGCGAGTGCATCCAGCACATATGAAGAGCTGTCGAATAAGTAATGTTCCAAAATGTAAGTAAGAAAGTATGTAGAAGATACATACGGATAGTGAATAGGACCGTCTATGACGGGGGTGGTGGTGGGCCTTTTCACACTCTTCTAATAATAAATAGCTATAGCTATTCTTTCATATGAAGTGGAAATGACATGTATAAAAGCGTAAGTATGACATATACTTTTGTTATGCAAACAATTAGATTAATTGGAAATCATCCTGAATGTTTCTCTCATATATGAATTTGTTTTAGATATTTCCACCAACCAATATCAACGTTGAAAATCATGCTGTATAAAGCAAGGAAAGGAAGGCTGCCTTCTCCGCAAGCATAAAGATAAGTAAATACCATACATACATTTACATTTTTACAGCATTCAGATTACAACTCTTTCTAACTTTTTATCACAGGGTCTATGACAACTAACTGGAATCGAAAGGGGTCAGTGCCATCCCAAGAAAATATTTATGAGAAATAGGACACAATAATAATGGTTTCTTCAGTAAGTGTGAGTATCAGTTTTTACATTCAAGTGGTATAAACACAAAAATAATTTTTATTAAATTTATTTCTTTTTGCAGATCAAACCAGGGTGTAGTACACTGGGCTGAGGAATATTGTTGCAACTACCACAAATGCAGGGTGGAAGAGGTACCCCTTCCATGACGCCGACTGGGCTAGAGAAAATGTGCAGTAGCAGATTTTCTGTCAGCTGGTGGAGCAGAGTTTCTGTCCTCGAAGTGACAGAAAATATAACCTATATGCTATACCCGATTTCCTAAAGATACTGTTGCGGCGTAATAATAATGTTTCAGAAGGATGAGGAAAAGTTCACAAACGTAGCGTAATAGAACGAAATAGCCGCTAAACATTTATTGTCATATAGCATATACATAGGTTATATTTTCTGTCACTTCGAGGGACCACATAATAATCACGCGTTGGATTCAACATCAAACACAATTTTATATATGTTTTTCATAACTGCCTTCTGCATAAGATGTGTATTTCATGTTCTGTTTCAGTGTTTTGCTAATTAAAAAATGTCTATCCTAACAAACTTCATTTTCTGGGGACATGCCCTCGCGTATTTTTCCTTTTCACTTATAATTCCTTACTGCCAACGTAGAATATTCTACCATAAGCACATTTCAAGTAAATGTACAATGAATTTTCTACGTTTGCAGTACCAGCGGACTTTCTGTTTAAATTTTTACAAGTTCAACGCAACAGCTGACAATTTCTTTCCACATTCAAAATAAAATATGGAAATAGCAAACAGCTCCCTCTCGCGTGCACAGGCAGCCGCGTATCTATGGGTATTACCATTTCTGTGCAGAAAAAATCTGCTGTAATACCGACCTGCCAAATCGGCCAGGTCACGTGACGTGTCTACCCCCTTAACGTTTATCAACTAAAAAATGCATATAACGGTAAAATTCCTCTATCATCAAAAAAAAAAGACGATCTTTCGACGATGATATCTAAAGGCATTATTTCAACAGAATTCCATAATTTTTATGAAAATATTATTAAAGATTGAAAATATAACATTTATATTACAAATAGATAATAAGATCTTAAATATTGGGTATACTTTGTATTTACATGTATAACATGTACATTGATAAAACTACAAGATGCCTTTATTTACCTTAGTAGATGCCGTGATTTTATTTAGAATTAAGTAACCGAACTATGAGAAAATTATGCTTTGTTGGGTACTGGGTAGTATAGAGATTATAGATGGAATTATTATTTATTAAACAATATTTTCAACAGTTGAATTCTTTTAAACTGACCACGCACTGAAACGTAATAGTTTTGCAGTCTGCAGTATAATCTAAAACGTGCTATTCTTCGTGGCCAAACCAGATAACGTGCTAGTTTTCGCCGCAAATTCCCAAATGTGCTCTTTTTCGTGGCGAAACAGTATAACGTGCTAGTTTTCGCCGCAACAGTACGAAATGTGCTATTCTTCGCGGCGGAAGACGAAACGTGCTAGTATTCGTCAGAAACGATGAAACGTGCTTCTTTTCGTGGCAAACCGAAACGTGCTAGTTTTCGTAAGAAAATTGAAACGTGCTACTTTTCGTAACGCACGTCGATATATGGTACTCAGTTACTTGAGTTTTTACAATTGAACAGAAATCGGTACGTAACGACGTATCGCACGGCGATTGGTTTTAAACGCTAGGTCGGTAATAAAGTTTATAATCGTTTTTAGGTTACGTCGCTAAGTCGGTAATAAAGAATAGAGTTCGTTTGTTGGTAACACAGGGAATGACACTTGGTCGATTTGAATTTAGAATTTTGAGAGGATTCCTTCTCTCTGATTGAAATGGCTTCCAGTTGCCTATCAGCTTGCCCACGCTTTCTAGGATGGTAGCCAGGTAGCAGATTATTGCGTTCCCAGATAGAAGTTTATTAGCTTCCCTCAGATTGTTTATTGCTTCTGGTGCCTATAAGCTGGCCCCACGCTTTGGAGTAGGTCGTTGTATAGGCCTAGGTTTGTGGCAGAGGAGCTAATAAAAGCTGCCTCGAGAGGAGGTGGAGCAGCTAACTAAAGCTGCCTCTAGAGGATTGATCGTGGTTGAGGAGCTAACTAAAGCTGCCTTTAGAGGATTGATCGTGGTTGAGGAGCTAACTAAAGCTGCCTCGATGGGAGGTGGAGGAGCTAACTAAAGCTGCCTCGAGAGGGATATTTAGAAATGGTATTTTAAATAAACTTCTTCCTGACAGAGGAGCTAATGAAAGCTGCCTAGGTCTCGGTGGTTCGGTGATAGAACCAAGTCTGCTTTTCTGCTGCTGGCGGCCCGGTATTTATTCTGACTCGCGGTACTTAGTCGCACCAATCACTGGCTGTGCGATTTCGCGCACCAATTATAATTCGCGTCCGGTTCGCGCCACTCGCGTATTACGCTGAGAATATTCGGCGTCCGGTTGTTCGTACGATATGCGCATGCGCGTTTGATTCACTCGCGGCACTGAGTACGTAGTTTGAATCGACGGCTGTGCGCATGCGTTGCGCGTCACTACTTTCTCGCGCGCTGTTTGAAACGCTCTCGCACGCGTTGTACACTGTCTTACGTCTAATATGAAGGAAATTAATAATACGTAATGAAAACAAAAGAAAAATTTATGGCGGTAGGTAGCGGTGCGTTACAAACGTGAAAACAAATCCTTACGCTCACATTTCACCCTTTATCATCATGAAGATGGTCATTCCAGGGGTTTTTGGGGTCGCGGAATCTGATTCCGAGGTCAAATTTGTTATTAAATTAAAACTAAGCCCTGCAGGATGGGGGGAATGTTGATAAAATAATGTTATATTTTTTTAACAGTACTGTCTGATTTGGTTACGTTATTTGAAGTTAATTACGGCATCAAATTTTGAAAAATTAACAGGGATAGCGTTTTTAACTTACAAGGGGACACTAAGGTCGACGGGAAACGGATTTTCCTGAACCTTGCAGTATTTGAAGATGTCGCCTCCGAAGTTAATTTGGCAAAGCAGTAGGGCGCGCTTCTCAAGATTTTCCGAGAAAATTGCATTTGAAAATCGCTTTACTCGAAGATAAGCAGTTTGCGTTAACGATTCAACAAGGGGTCGAGTGGTCAAGGGTGTAGCGTGACATGAGAGACTGATAATCGGTAGGTTGCTGGTTCGACCCTTGTTTTCAACATTTTTTTTTCAATTTAAACATACCTCAATTTTGGGCGTAAAATTTATGAAATCTGCGGGAATAAACAGTTATTTATATTTTTTAAATAAAAAATGACAATTTTGCAGACGCTTTATTAAATTTTTAACTTGTCTATAAAAGTAAACATCACACGGCTGGACTAGAGGAGTACATTTCGGAGGTATTACTTTAATACTGCACGTTGATAGTCCCTCGTCCCAAACATAAAGACCATGCATTTTTTATTTAAAAAATATAAATAACTGTTTATTCCCGCAGATTTCATAAATTTTACGCCCAAAATTGAGGTATGTTTAAATTGAAAAAAAAAATAATGTCGAAAACGAGGATCGAACACCAGCAACCTACCGATTATCAGTCTGTTACGCTACACCCTTGACCAATTAATAGGGATAGCGTTTTTAACTTAGCAAAAGCAATTGAGCGCGCGGAAACGAGAAAGTCAATAACTTGTACAAATTCACACTTCAGATATTGAGAATGGTTTCATTTATTCATGAGATGAAATTGTACATTCATTCGATGCTATTAAAATATATAAAAAGTTATAAATAACTGAAATACCCGATGGTCGTTTTTAATCGCGTGTTACATATTTCGGAATCGAGAGGCATTTTCGAAACTTACATTATTTAATAGTCCATAGTTTCAGGAATGTATGTGCAAAAGGAGAAGTTGCACTTTTTTTGCGATTTCCGAGTAATAACCAATTATGTTGGCAGCAACCGGGCCGCTTGCCTGAAATATATGTAGAAGCATGTTGGCGGGACGCAGATACTTGCGACGCGCAAGCGGTCCGGTCAAAACGTACTTTAATTTTGTCAGAAATTGGTGGTCGGGGGTTTTTGGGGTCGCTGATTACGAATCTGAACTTCAAATTTTTGAAAACAAAATGGCGAATCCAATATGGCGGACATGTATATTAAAAAATTGATAGATCTGCACGAAAATTGGTACGATATTCGTAATCAGCGACCGGAAGAAGAATGGGATACCACTTTTGCGATTTGGCACCACTGTGTGGCGGTCCATCTACAGCAGGGCTGCACAAGGAGCTGTTTTCGGCGCCTAGCGGCGAGCAACCCGCCTGTCTCGTTGCTAAGGTTAGTCCTTGTGGGGCCCCAGTGCAGAACAGGTCCCGTAATAAAATTCGGGGGGTCATGAAATTTCCAAAACAGTTGCTCCTGCGGGAATTGGGCATGACTTGATGGTTCGATTTTACTGATAATGAAACATTTATTGCTAATAATACTTGTTAATGTTCTTGTTGAGGGCTTTGTGAAACAAACACTTTACTTAATGAAAAATAATACTTATATATATTTAATACTGTTGATATCTTTGTACTCTGATACATATTCCTTTGTTCACACGACACAGAGGAAGAAGAAGGAAGTGGCCCCCACTTACACTCTTATATACCTCTTAGGCTAGGGGAAAAAATAAAAGTACTAGTGCTACCAACACGCCTCCTTACTTTTATGTTTTAGTACCTATTCTACGCTTACATTTGTTACTTATCTCTACCTTATACCTATTACAAAAGTCTTAACATTTCTCTATATTTAATAAAAAGTGTCTTGTTTGTACTTTTCGTTAGGATATCTGTGATATTATTTTTCGATTCCACTTTCTTTACTTCTGTTATATATGGATTATAAAACGAAACCGCCTCCAATACGTAACAGTGTATTACAATCTAGGTACTACACGAGAGAGAATCGGGAACCACGCTAAGTCGGTGTTTACAGCCACACTGAGTTCGGCTAGGAAATTCAAGTCCTCGCTCTGACGGTCAGCACGGACACAACTGTGTCTGTTGATCGGCGTTCTCGCTCTGTGTATCACAGTTCGCTCACGCACTCGTCTCGTACCACAACACACCAATACATTACAATCTCCTCTCGCTTTAAGAAGTACATAATATTAATTCTTAACTCGCTTTTCCGCTAAACGCTTTGATGCTCTTGGTGTTGCCACCATTTCGCGTTGGCGTTTTCCGGACCAATCAGTAGAGTTATTTGCATCTCTATACTTTAACATTTGCTCAATATGTCTTTTCCAATATTTTCCCGGCGAAACTTCAACTTCGAAATTTACGGGTGACAACTGAGCAGTAATGACAGCGAGAATTTTCTTATTCGAATTTTTTGTGTAATCATCTACCCACACTCTTTCTCCCTCTACAAATTTTACGTCACGCGATCCTCCCCGACTCATCGTTTGCCGTAGCTGTGCGTTTTCTATTTTATCTGCTAAGTTCGGTTTTACACAATCGAGTTTTGTTCGCATTTCGCGTTTGAACATCATAAATGCAGGTGATCTTCCTGTTGAACAGTGCTCAGTACTTCGCTGATCAAATAGGAATTTATCTATAGCTTCATCCAGTTTTTTTCCTGACTTAATCATCTTAGTTACTTTATCCTTAAAAACACCAACGAAATTTTCTGCTGCGCCATTTGTGGCCGGATGATATGGCGCCGAAAACGTGTGTCTGACTCCATTTCCTTTCAAAAATAACTTAAAATCATTGCTCGTATACTGTCGCCCATTATCCGTCACTAAATGGTTTGGTAAGCCGAACCGCGCAAAAATTTTTCTAAATTGCTTTATGATACTTTCAGTTTGTGTATTAGTTTTCATATTGATCACTTCCGGCCATTTGCTATACGCGTCAATTACAATCATAAACATGTGACCGTGGAAAGGCCCTAGGAAGTCACTATGAATCCTACTCCAGCATTTATTTGGTGAAGGCCAAGGGTTTAGCGGTACTTTTGGTGGGGCTTTACGTTCTTGCACGCAGATTCTACACGTTGCCGCTAATTCCTCTAATTGCGCATCAATATTAGGCCACCAAACGCATGACCTTGCTCGCATTTTCATTTTAACGCTACCGAAATGTGAATCATGTAGTTCGTTGAGTATTTGAGTTTTAAGACTGTCCGGTACAATTACACGGTAACCCCATAACAAGCAATCTTTTTCTATATACAGTTCGTGTTGTTTCGCATAATACTTTTGTTCATTTTCCGTAAGGTTTTCTCGTAATGGCCAATCATTTTGTACATATTTGATTATTTTACTTAGAGTTTTATCTTTTCTTGTTTCTTTTGCTATCATTTTAGCCGTTACAATTTTTAACTCTTCTTCAATATAATTAATATTTTGAAAGTCTTCGCTGAAAATTGATATTTTATCTATTATCGGTAGTCTCGACAACGCATCACAATTACCATTCTTTTTTGTGTTTACGTATTCAATTTTGTATGTGAAATGAGAAAGGAAATAGGCCCATCTTTGAAGTCGACTGGCTATTGTTAAGGGTATTTCTTGATTCGGTCCAAAAATGTACACTAATGGTTTATGATCCGTTTTTAAAATTATCTCTCGACCGTACACATAATTATAAAATTTTTTAAAACCAAATACTATTGCTCCAGCCTCCTTATCAATGATAGCTCTATTTTGCTCTTTTTCTGGTATTACTTTTGACGCAAACGCGATGGGTCTTTCTTCGCCGTTAGCGTAGCGGTGTGACAATATTGCCGAAAGCCCATATTTCGACGCGTCGCACGCAAGTATCAACTCTTGTGTCGAGTCGTAGTTTGCCAATACTTTCGTCGATACTATTTCTTTCTTTAACCATTCGTACGCTTTATCAGCTTTATCGTTCCATCTAAATTCCGTGTTTTTTGTTAATTCATATAACGGTTTTAATTGGGAAGCACGGTCAGGTAAAAAACGCTCATAATATGTTACCAGGCCTAAAAATGAGAGTAATTGCTTTTTATTCTTCGGTACCGGTGCATTTACTATAGCTTCTACTTTTTTCTTTGACGTACCCAGTTCTCCTTTACGAATTACAAAACCTAAAATTTCTAACTGCTCCTTAGCAAATTCGCATTTTTTGACGTTTGCTCGCAATCCGTAATTTTCTAACCGTTGCAAGACCTTGTATATTGTGTTGATATGCTCCTTATTGTCTTTACCGGTGATGTATATATTATCTAAATAAACTGCTATTTGTCCCTCAATATCTCGTAAACAATTCTCCATTATTCTTTGAAATTCTCCCGGGCCTGATGCTACTCCTTCCGTTAGCTTTGTATATCGAAATAAACCCACATGTGTGATTATCGTTAACATATCACGCGAATCTGGATGCACCGGTATTTGCATATACGCATGTGATAAATCAATTTGAGTAAATTTTTGGCCGCCTTGCAGTTTCTCAAAAATTTCGTCAATAGTCGGCAATGGATGTCTATTTACTATTAACCATTGATTCAATGTTAATTTAAAGTTACCGCATATACGTATACTGCCATCGTCTTTTATTATCGGTACGATAGGTGTAACCCATTCACTCGTTTGTACTTTTTCAATATGCCCTAAGTGTTCTAGTCGCTTTAATTCTGCCTCTACTTTGCTTTTTAATGCGAACGGTATGTGTCGTAGCTTACATGCTTTCGGTACTGCATTTTCTTTCAATATTAATTTAATTGTACCTTTATTAAAACAACCTACTCCTTCTCCGAATAATTTCGGAAAATCGTTCGCTATTTTTTTGGCTAAAGTTTTATCCATACTTGGCTCTATATTATTTATCTTAAACAGAGGCCAAAGGCCGAAAGCATGTAACCATGACCGTCCTAGCAACGTCGCCCCTTTCCCCGGCAAGACCACAATATCCAACGTATGCTTCTGTTTAGCAAAACAAACTTCCAACTCACGTAACAATCCTACTGGCTTTACTCGTAAGTTATATGCGTTCATAGCGAACGATATTTCGGAAACCTTTAGTTTTGAAAAATATTTATATCTTGTCTCGTCTGAAATAATACTCCAATATGATCCGGAGTCTACTTCCATTTCAACGTTAATCGAATTTATATTAACATTTAAATACATAGGCGCTCGCGCTACATCCAATTTTGTTATACTATTCGTATTGCAAACTTTACCCCTCGTCCTTATGTTTTTGAGTTCGTATACTTCTTCTTCTGCCTCACTCGTATCGCTTGTTTCTTCTTCTGCTGCCTTTTGTAGGTGCTGAACTTTCTGGCTTTGGCTGCGGCATGCTGCTTCTATATGGCCTTGACGCTTACATTTTCGACATTGCTGGTATCGGTGTTTGCATTCTTTACCTATGTGGCCTTTCTTTCCACAGCAATAGCAAGTTATGTCTTCTCGTTTGCTTTTCTCGCCTCCCGTATTCATGCGTGTGCTTTCCCTTCCATAATTAGTGTTGCGACCGCCACGATAACCTCTTGTTTTAATAAAATGCACATCACTCTCCTGTCCGCTTGCCTCATTCATTTTATCGGTTGACGTTGCGTCTTTTTCGGATTTTTCACATACCAGAGCTATCTTGTAAGCCTTTTCATATGTTAATTTTTCTTCTTTAAACAATTCACTTTTAGTTGCATGGTCTTTTAATCCGCACACGAGCTGATCCCGTAGTGCCGTTTCTACTGACGTAAAGTTACAATTTAATGATAATTCTTTTAGTCGTGCTACAAAATCTGACAATGACTCTGTTGCCGCTTGCTTTGCTGCGTAAAATTTGTACCTCTCCATAGACTCCGATGGCTTTGGACACAAGTGCCCTGATATGATTTCCACTACTTCGTCAAACTCTTTGTCCTTGAGTTTTGCCGGGTGACACAGATTTCTTGCTAGCTTGTAGGTATCCGCGCTTACTCTTGTTAACAGAATAGCTGCTTGTTTTTTTTTGTCTGTTATATTATTAACTGTAAAGTATAGCTCCAAGCGTTCGACAAACGTCTCCCAGTCGTCCTTGCCCAGTTCAAACTCCAGCTTGATTTTCGATTCGATCATTGCCATTTCACTTGGGTTATTGTTTCCGTTATTTACAATGTCTTTTGCTTCTGCTTCTATTTTTTTTAGTGACCTTAAATACTTCGTCAACTTATTCTTCAATCTGTCAGTAGAGTCTTTCACTTCGTACGTTACACCGGCACTTGTTAAACGAATACAAATTTGTTCCCTTGTCAATGTCGACAGTTCACTTTCGTCTTCACAGCTTCCTAGCGATTTACTCGATTCCCCGTCCGACATCGGTCTTTTACGTGTATCCGGTTCGAAATTACTCGTCGCCAATTGTTATATATGGATTATAAAACGAAACCGCCTCCAATACGTAACAGTGTATTACAATCTAGGTACTACACGAGAGAGAATCGGGAACCACGCTAAGTCGGTGTTTACAGCCACACTGAGTTCGGCTAGGAAATTCAAGTCCTCGCTCTGACGGTCAGCACGGACACAACTGTGTCTGTTGATCGGCGTTCTCGCTCTGTGTATCACAGTTCGCTCACGCACTCGTCTCGTACCACAACACACCAATACATTACAACTTCAATAATACCCTTTTCGTAATATTCGTTCACGTAATGATATTGCACCTCTATGTGTTTTGAGTTTTTCGTTAAATTACCATATTTTGCAATTGTTATCGCTCCCGAATTGTCTTCAAATATCTTTATAGGTTCATTTAATTTAATTTGAAAAATTTCTTTTACAATATTATTTATGAGATTTACGTCTGTCACCGCCTCGGACAGTGCTATATACTCCGCAAACGTGGATGATTTTGTTACGGTATATTGTTTATGAGATTTCCAATAGACTACATTGCTGAAAAATCTTATGACATATCCGGTTGTAGATTTTCGGTCTATCGTATGGCCTGCCCAGTCCGCATCCACATAACAATCAATTGTTTCGCAATTTACATTTCTTCTGTATGTCAGTTTTAAGTCTTTGGTCGCATATAAGTATTTTAAAACTCTAAGTGCATATTTGTAATGTGTGTTGTTATAACTACTTTGAAATCTACTTAAGTAATTTATACTAAAAGCAATATCCGGTCTAGTTCCGGTGCTTATGTACAAGAGTTCACCTATTAAATTTCTATATTTAATTTTTTCGTCATTATCATTTGTAGCTGGCTCTAACTTGAGGTTGACTTCCATAGGTGTGTTATACAATTTAGCATTGTCCAGATTATATTTCTTTGCTAACGATTGGATATATTTTCCTTGACTTAACGTTAAAGCATTATTAGTTGTGTCATTTTCTATATTTATACCTATATAGGTTTTGACCTTTCCCATATCTTTCATTTTAAAGCGATTTGACAATTTTAGTTTGACATTGTTAATTTCCCTTTGGTTTTTACTGCATATTAACATATCATCTACGAATAACAATATATAGATCGTTTCTTTATCTGTAGAATTGATATACAAACAATAATCGTAATTGCTTCGTTTAAAGCCTATTTGTATCATAAAGATATTAAAACATTCATACCAGGACCGGGGGCTGTCTCTAAGACCATACAATGATTTGCGCAATTTATAGACTTTATCGTTTCCTGTGTTATAGCCCTCTGGCTGATTTACATACACTTCCGAAGTTATTTTGCCGTTCAAGAAGGCTGTTTCGACATCCATTTGTTCAATCTGTAAACTATATTGACAACAATAAGAGAGTAGTAATTTTAGGGTTTGCATTTTGATCACTGGTGAATAAACGTTTTCCATTTGGTTTCTTTGTTGGAAACCCCTAGCTACCAGTCTAGCTTTGAATAGATTTTCATCTTTCCTTTTGTAAATCCACTTTACGTCTATCACTTGTCTATTTCTAGGTCTATCTACTAACCTCCATGTGTTATTTCTAGCTAAACTATCCATTTCTGTTTTCATGGCCGCTCGCCACTTCTCCGATTCATGAGACTCAATCGCCTCTTCATAAGTGTTAGGTACATTCGCATCGCAATAGTTAACATATATATAGTTGGTTGCATATTCATTATTGAAAAAGCGTCTATTAGGAACCTGACTTCTCGAAGAGCGTCTAGGTTCAGAATTATTACCTTTTGATTCGGTTGGGACTTTATTACTGTCCAATATAGGACCCCTTTTGTTTTGACTTTCTTTATGTTCAACTTCTTCTTCCGACTCTAAACTTTGATAATTTTCGCTCTCGCTTTCATTTTGACTTAATTCACTTTCATCTGAATCATGTATATCAATTCTATCCTCGGATAAGCCTACATATCTTGTTCCCTCTTCTAATACATCTACATGTCTCGCATTAAAGATTCTATTATTTATCAGAACTCTATATCCTGTATCTGTATAGCCTAGCAATATTCCTAACCTTGCTTTGTCATCCCATTTCGACCTTCTTAACTGTTCTGGTAATCTAACGAACACTCTACTCCCATATAATTTTAGATATTTAACACTTGGTTTTGTTCCAAAGAATATTTCATATGGAGATTTTCTCTCAATTGTTTTAGCTAACGTTCTATTTTTTAAGTAAGCCGAAGCTTTAATAATTTCAGGCCAAAACGTTCTATTCACTTTTGCCTCTTTCAAAAAACACCGTGCTGTGTCCATGATTGACCTATTGTACCTTTCGGCTACGCCGTTTAACTCGTGAACGTAAGGTGGACACGGATTTAAATAAATTCCCTTTTCTTTTATGAAGTTATAAATATTACTATTTAGATATTCTTTTCCATTGTCGCATACTAAATGTTTGACCCTTTTGCCTGTTAAATTCTCTACTAAATTTACATAGTCTACAAAACAAGAATACGTATCTGACTTTGCTTTTATGCAATAGACTTTAGCTAGTTTGCTGTAATCATCTATGAATGTTACAAAGAATCTTTCGCCGTTCATTCCTTTTATTGAGTGAGGCCCATTTAGGTCTGTATGTATTATTTCCAAAATATCACTCGCCCTACTTCTATTATTTTCAAAGGGTACATTTGTCATTTTACTTTCCACACAGATAGCGCATTTTATATTATCCTTTTCCAACTCTTTTGGCAAATCATTCAGTAATCCTTTGCGACAAATTTCCTGCAGGTATTGGAAATTCACGTGTCCTAGAATCCTATGCCATTTTTCTTTTAAAGTAATATTGTTTTGTTTAACTATACTCGCGTTTATCTCTTTGTTTTTCCTATTAGATATAAAGCTAGTCATATAATATAAGTTTCCTTTCTTTTTCGCTATTGCAATTAACTGTCTATTTTGATTGTAAATCTTTGTATCGTTACCATAAGAAACTATTTTGTTCGTTTGTGTAACCTTAGAATAGCTTATTAGGTTTTGTTTCATCTCTTCAACATAGAATACGTTATGCAAAGTTATTTCACTACACCGATTGTAAACCTGAAAAATTGCGTTGATTTTACCTATTCCTGTCGCCTTTAATAGACGACCGTCTCCGAGTTTTACGTCTATTGGTTTTTGTAACCTTGTGTATTCGTTAAAAACAGAGTTGTTATTGACTATGTGATCGGTACATCCACTGTCTAAAATCCAATCTATTTGAGTATTAAATTCTAACCTATTCTTACTTACTAGCATACTTAAACTGTCCTCTACCTGTGAGTTATTCACTTCAGCAAGAAATGTATTTGAGAAAACACTGGACCCTTCTTGACTTGGCGAAGAGTTTGATGCGCTCCTGTAGAAGCCTTTTGCACGACCTTGGGATGCACGATTATAGCTTCCTCGGTTTTGGTTTGGACGGTTGTAGCTTCCTCGGTTGTAGCTTCCTCGGTTGTAGCTTCCTCGAACGTTGTCTTCCCTGATGATGCCTCGATGGTAACCTCTTCTAAAGTTTCCTCTGGATAGGCTTCTTCCTCTGGTACTGCCTCGTCCTGGTCCTTGTTGGCACTCTGATTGCTTATGTCCAGGCTTGCCGCAGGTATAACACCCAGTGGTGGGTGCGTATTTTACCTAACGTAGAAAAGTGAATTTTCTACGCGTAGAATAAGACGTAGTAAATAGCTTAACTTTACTACATCATGTATTTTATGTATAAAATCACATTGTTTGAAAAACCGTTGCAGACTTTGGAACGACATAACCTGCATTGCAATATGAGAAAAAGTGGACGACCAGAACATAATTCCTGGAACGCATTAAAATTCCAGTATCATATTCGCAGAATCAATGGGAAAGATAAAAGAACTGCATTGTGTTTAGTTTGCAATCATGAGATATGCAACACATCTGTACAAAGATTACAATCACATAGGTAATTTAGTGTATTTTATTATTATGCGTTATAATATTTAATTCACTTATGCTTAAATAATCATGTTTTATCTATATTTACTACTGTTACATATATATTTAAATACATTGTTTTTACTAATATTTTATATTATTTTATTTTACAGAAATGTATGTAAAGACATTGAAAGTAATAATAACCAACTGCAACATAAACGTAAAGAACGTGATAGCAATGATTCTTCAAAGAACGATGACATATTAAGGGAAGAGGTCACTGAAATTTGGAAATCCGAAAATATTTGAGACATGCGAAATTCCTTTTAAGGGAAGGAAGTAGGTTTGAAGTAAAGGCCTTATGCCAGTGGGAACACAGTTTTAATCACTGGTTGTCATAGAATTTACATTACGTTACAAAAATCAAGCATAACTTCAAAAATCTTCTTGCGCAAAGTGTGTGATGCCACAGCCTCCAGGATTTACAGCGAAGAAGGGTCCATAGTGAAGTAAAAAATTGTGTATCGAGAAGTTTCTACGTCTCATACTTTTTAAGCTAAAAATGATTGAATTTATTAAATGGCAAAAATGCAAAATTTCATCAAAATTTTGAGGAAAAGCAAGCGCAGCGCAAAGAGTTTTGCAGATTTCTTCATGCCGATACACAATCTTTTTGGTTTCATGTCACTCTTGAAGCACGCCAAGCTGTAAGAGAATCGGACCAACAGTTTTGCGCAAGGAACATTAGATATATTAAAAAAGTAAGATTTGAGATAAATGCATTTTAAATCTAAAGAGTAAATTCCAGATTACTTCCCTTTTTGTATAGTCTAAAATCCATCTGGTTGATACACATTCTCATCAATCTTGCGTCTTTTCCTATCAGCAGCAATTTTCTTTGTGTTTTGTTTCTTCTTAAAGCGCTTTCTTGTAGTGGATTGCTGTTGTGAACTGCAGGTTTCTTTTCTGTTGTCTCTGTCTCTAGCTATACTTATAGCTGTTTCAGATATAACTTTCCCAGCTGTTTGTTTCCTCACTGTCAATGAGCGTACACAACCCATATTAAATTCTGAAACAACGCATGCCACAGGTACTTCAAGTCTTGCCTGCGATACAAATGTTGTCTTCGGGCAGGATCTCCACACTTTTGAATGGAGAGATTAATTTGCATTTTCAGTGCCTCCCTTACAGCACCTTGCCATCAAATTTTCATTTGACAGTCTTTCGTATCGGGTTTTCACTTTGGTGGCCACATCTTCAGATAGCTTGAGTGACATGTGTGTGTGGCTCATTGGTTTTAGTCTAATACTTTTTGCTCAATTGTAAAAGTACCACGATTGCTTGCCTTTAGTACATCTGGCATGGTTAGGTTTGCTGTCTATAGAGCTACAGTGATATAAAATAGCCATCACAGCATATTCCATGGCCTTTACATTTGGCATATTTTTTACAATAGCATTTTTGTAACATTAGAAATAACTTTTGCAACCCGACAGAAAATATCAAATTGATAAAATATACATGTTTTCTACAAATCGCTCTATAACCTATAATAATAGCATGCTTCATTCTACTCCTACTCTTGTGATATTTTCTTCTAATGAGGTCCATTTCACTCGTTTTATATAAGCTAAGTTCACTGCACCGTAAAATCTCACTCTGTATTTTCACGTAAACCGAAGTTTTGAAAGATTTAAAAAAATATAGTGTCTAGCGCCCGAAGAGACTGACCTCTGTCGGCAACCACTGACCCTTTTGGGCCCGCTTAGAGAGTTACCTATTGTACATGGCGGAGTTACATATTGGCCGCGTTACAGATAGCCGAGAGATACGCAACCTGACCACGACCTCCGTAACATACTGTACTTTGTAAGAAAGCGTTCGTAGTTTAGTAGGCGCAGTCGAATGCGTTTTAGAATCATGAAACGCATTTTGGCCATTGAAGAAAATAAACAATGTCAAGTCCATGCAGTTAATTTGGATTTCCCAAAACACTAGCCAGCGATTGAACATACTCGAAGAGCTAAATAATAGAGAAATATACCGAAAAACCAAGGTTTTGGTTTTCGGCCCTTTCGCAACGTTTTGGAGTAATAGGTTTTTCTGGTAGAAAGACAACACTATGTGTCAAACCATGTTGTGTACGGTTGAACAAGGGTTCAAACTTGCCAAAAATGCAAAAAAAAAAAAATCTTAGAAATGGTCGAAAATCGCGATTTTTTCAGTGTCCTCTTCCCTTAAATAATAATGAATTGGAGATTAGTCAACCTAATATCACAGAAAGCAATACACAAATTAAATCTGTGTTTTCAATTTTCAATAAAGAAAATGACCAAGTTTGTAATAACAATAATAACACCGAGCTTGCAATAACTAGAAGATCGTCAAAAACGAAAAAGTTGAAAAATTTTATTGATAGCATCAGTAAGGATGAAATAATTAAGATAAACGAATCTTTACTAGAATTATTAGTTGTTTTGAATGTTGGATTTGAGTATACAAAATCTAAGTATTTAAAGAACTTAGTAAATCAGTTACGACCGTCATATAAACTTCCAACTGCTGAAGAATTGTCAGAACTTTTACCTAACGTGTATAAAAAACATTTAAACAGTATTCCGCGATTTGAGACTTCTGGAACATTATTAATTTATAAAACGACAAATGATAAACAATTTTTGAGTGCAATAGTCAGTGAACATGAGAATTTATTATATGTAAATTCTGAAGAATCCATTAACGATATAGAATCTTTTATTGTCCTATCAATTTCTTTAGCAAAAGAAAAATACAATGCTGATGTTCATGCTATAGTTTGTGATACTTATGTAAAAACCTTAGATTCTGGTTTTTGCTTTTTTGTTGACTTATCAAAACAATTGGGGTTATTAATTAAAAGTTTAACTAAGTCTGACATTTTTAAGAATTTTCAACTGTTATTAGATGATTGTAAAATGATTGAAAAAGATATAATTTTAGCATCTGGTGTAAAAGTTGATTTCATAGATGACCAAGATTTGTGCAGTTATTACAAAGCAACCTTATCTTGTTTCAAAAACTTAAAAATAATGCGTCAACTTTTAATAGGAAATCGAACTACTTTTTCTAATAATTGCACTTTAATTTTACTCAATGCAACTTTTGAAAAAGATCTAGGCGAACTTGTAAACGTTTTCAAGCATATTTGTAATATTATTGAAAAAAGAAATATTAATTATGTAACTGCAGATGCGATTGAAGATTGGAAAGGTATGGAAAATGATGAAAACAATGCAGTATTCAAAACTATAATAGAAGAAAATACTCAGCTAATTTATAAACAGTTCGTGCTGGTTGCAAACTTTTTGCATCCTGCATATCGGGGAAAGCAATTCAAACAATATGAACAAGAAACAATGCTATTTTTAATTGAGCATTTAAACGAAGCAGGAATGACAAGTTATTTTGAATTCCTAGATAATAAAGGAATATTTGCTACTTTACTAAAAAAAGAATATGTATCATGGAAAGTATTCTGGAAGTCGGTTTTAAAATTACATTCAGATTTAGCCAAAATGGCTCTGAAAATTCTTAGTATTCCTGCTTATAGTGATAATTCTGAATCAAAGTTGTTTGAAAAAAGTAATTTAAAAAATAACGATAAAATGTTAGAATTATTTTATTTGTTAAAGATCAGCGAGTAAATACAAAATTTTAAGAAATGCGATCAATAGTAAAATTAATGTACTCGTAAAACTACAACTGAATATTTGCTCTTATTTAAGAATTACAACAATTATAATTGATCTCAAAACTGTGATACTATCTGTTCTGCCTAGTTTATATAAGTAATATTACTAAATTATTCTCTGACCACCAAAAGCTAATACCTGGGATTCCAGAGCTGGAGGCTTAAACTTTTTTAATAAATCGTTCACTTTAGCAACAAAATCCTTATCTAATAATGATTTGCATAATAAATTCGCACTGTGGCTACTACAAGTCATGTGCCATACATCGATTGTTCTTCCCATGGACATCATATTTGACGCATTGTCTGTTATTACTGCATATATATTTAAATTAAATTGTTCTTGCGCCATTATCATACATTGATTAACAACTTCTCTTAATGCTTCACCAGTTTCGCTGATACAACTGAAATTCCAGGCATCAAGATAAATGTACCTGTTATCACTTAAATTCAGAATCGCAACTACATATTTATTGTTGGATGATGAATTTTTCCAACCATCTAAAAGTAGAACTGATTCTTTAGATTCCACACTGGTTATTGATTTTTTATAATCTTGAAATTTTGCATTCAGTAAATTATTTGACAACGTCTTTCTAGTTGGAATTTTATAATTCGGGTTCAATTTATGAACAAAGTTCTTAAAATGTTTAGATTCAATAACACTAAATGGAATATTACATCCAAAGAAATAATTTGCCAACGCTTTATCTATTTCTTCAGAATCCATGTTGATAAGTTGATATATGTACAAATTTGAGTATCTTTTGCTCACCAAACTTATGAATTTATTAAAAAATTTCAAATTATTTATAACTAGCTTAAAGCACCTGATATTGCCCAGGTAAAACTTTGTCACAGAGTGTCAAGGGGGTGAAATAAGAGGGAACGGATGGTAGATTGGTAGAGGTTAATAGTTTGTATATGAATTTTGGACATTTTCTACATTTTCTACATTTTATACAATTATTTACATTTTTTTTCGATGTAACGTAGTAAACCAATCACTGATAACACCTGCCTCTCATGTCGACGGAGAAAACGTTTGAGCTTTGTGAATCCTCCTTGTTATTATTTTCCTTTAACGACTTTAGCATTAATTTTGATTTTAAATATTCCACGGTTCTGTCTTCGCGTGGCAATACATCTATTAAATCTCCAATGTAACTATGTGAAGATGGTAATGCTTTTAACATATAACGTAGCTTTTCTTGTTCAGTTATTAATCCTCCTGAGGCTTTTAGTTCATTGGTGGCCTTTTCAAACTCGTCGAAAAATGACGTCACTTCCGTGAAATCCTTTAATTTAACATTTTCTAACCTATTTCTACAGACTATTTGCAGAGCTGTTGACTCCCTTTTGTAAAGTTCATCGAATTTTTTCATTATTTCATACGCCGAATCGAGATGCCCTATATACTCGAGTTGTTTGTTTGATATCGAGCTATATATGAAATTAGTGGCTTTTATATCTGCACGTACCCATTCCTCTGCTTTGTCCGTCTCGGTTCGGTTTCTTACTGCTGGATCTTTACAATTTTTAAGTTCAAAGAACTTCATGATCCTCTTTTTCCAATTTCCATAATCCACTCCATCGAAAATAGGAATCATTACGTCGTCTACCTTTATGCAGGCCATTTTGTCTTTTCTCGTTGCGCACGTGGCAGGCTTAGTGCGTTCTTTTATTTCTCTTACTGAGAACTGTATTTTTCATCAACCACGCTCTGCTACCATGTTGATGTTCTTGTTGAGGGCTTTGTGAAACAAACACTTTACTTAATGAAAAATAATACTTATATATTTAATACTGTTGATATCTTTGTACTCTGATACATATTCCTTTGTTCACACGACACAGAGGAAGAAGAAGGAAGTTGCCCCCACTTACACTCTTATATACCTCTTAGGCTAGGGGAAAAAATAAAAGTACTAGTGCTACCAACAATACTTATCTTTTCACCCGACACATAAAATATTTAGGATGTTAATACTATATAAATAAATAACTCGTATACAAAGAAAACCAAATTTTAATTAACGATATATATCATTTATAAAAGTTAGAAAGTTATAACTGAATAAATATACACATATGTACATGCATGTTGTGCCCACAATTGCACTTAGCATTATTTACGAGTCTGTTTATCGGGGAAAACCGATATACATATTATTTACAAGTACAAAATTATATAAGTAATAAATATACACATGTAACAATATACTAGGAGGAACTTAGCGATACTTAGCGATATTTACAAGCAGAAAATGGCATCTAATAAATCTGTACACGCAACAATATACGGGGAATTAACGGAAATGTAGTATGGTCCACTGATAACAATATATACATATGTACAGTACGCACCTGTACGCATATAGTAATAGTTTTAGAATTGCAAAATTATATACATAATAGTATGTATATACACTGAACAATACACGCAGAATTCATGAAGAATACGAGATGGAGTACGTAAGTGTATGTTTTTCTGTTTACGAATTAGTGCGCCATGCTGCTGGTAACTGTTTTTGGTGCACTAAATTTTCAATTCGCGGTGTTAGCGTACGATCGGTGCTTAAGAGCATAGCACATTTTAAATTCTGGTCTGTGATGCTAGCCCGGTATGACGATTTAGCTTTTTTCATAGTTGAAAACAATTTTTCATAACAATACGTGGATCCGAACATAGCGAATAATTTCGACACGGAGCAGTATAAATGTGGATATATGTTTTGGTTTAGGATTTCATAAAAATCTAGAATATTTTTTTTATCAAGAAATCTTTTTTGCATTATTTCGTCGTTCCTTAAATCTATCAAATCTGCCTCCAAGTGAGGTGATACCGTTTTTAGATCTATTGAGAGTGGCGAAATAATTAGTTTCATTTCATTTTCCAGTTGGTACAGGTCTTCGCACCGTTTCGCAAACTCTTCACCCAAATTACATAATGCAGTTTGATACCGATCAAATTTGGTATTCTGTGTGACGAGGGATTCTAATTTAGGAAAGTGGCAGAGGTCTTCCGAGGCCAATTCTGTTTTCCACAATTCAATTTTTAGTTTGAATTCCCGAATGGAATTGTAATATTCACAAATTATTTGATCTTTTCCTTGTAGCTGGATATTTAAACCATTTATATAGTGTGCCACATCTGAAAAAAATCCCAAGTCACACAGCCAATCTGCATTACGTAATTCGGGTGCAGAGTACCCTATCATTTCCAAAAAGAGGGAAATATCATTTCGGAGGTGGAAGAATCTATCCATTGTGTCTCCACGGCTAAGCCACCGCACTTCCGTGTACAAAGGAATTTCGCGGTAGTCTGAATTCAAATCTTTTAAAAATGATTTAAATTGGCGCCGCACAGTGGTTCGAATTTTCGCACAGTTTTCTCTGCATCGCTATTAAAATAGTGTTTTCCAATATGTTCCACGTCGATCCACGCGACAAGGGTTGAATGTACGGAAAGTAGAGACTTTCTAGTTAATTTTAATCAATCGGTCGATCTGCAAAAATTTGCAAAACTATATTTTTTTAATTGTTTTCGGGCGCGATGCTCGGTAGCACTACTCAGTGGATTAAAATAGTGTTTTACTATATGTTCCACGTCGATCCACGCGACAAGGGTTGAATGTACGGAAAGTAGAGACTTTCTAGTTTATTTTAATCAATCGGTCGATCTGCAAAAATTTGCAAAACTATATTTTTTTTATTGTTTTCGAGCGCGACTGTGATATCTCTCCTGTCTTTTTCTTGCACGATTCGTGATTATCTTGCGCATTTAATATGGAAGCATCGTTGAGAGAGTTAGTGAAAGAGCGTGGTCAGGTCAAAGCCGGACTCACTCGTTTCAAAACGTATTTTGATTCGTTGGACAGTTCTGCACCCGTGCGAGAACTCCACGAACGAACCGGGAAACTGTCATTGTTGTTCGATAAATTCGACGGAATTCAATCTCAAATTGAAATTATTGTAAGTGGCACCGATTCAGAAGTAACGCATGATAATGAACGTGAAGCATTCGAAAATTTGTACTATAAATATATCTCGGCTGCTAAAGAACGCATTGAACAGGCATCGCGTCCAGTGCCAAGTACATCGCGTACACCGACGACGGATGTTTTTTCATATGGTATGGTGGACCACCAGTTTACTGTGCCACTTCCTAAGCTAGAGTTACCGACGTTCGATGGCGCGTGTGGTGACTGGATTCGATTTCAAAATACGTTTGAGTCGGTTATCAACACAAGTGATAAGCTATCGGGTATCCAGAAATTTCATTATTTAGATTCCGCGTTAAAGGGTGAGGCTGCACGAACCATCCAAACTTTGGGTGTTTCGGAAGCAAATTATATCCGTGCATGGGCGGCCCTAAGAGCTCGTTACGATGACTCGCAAGCATTGATTCTGCATCATATAAAAGGATTGTTTGACGTTCAGGTGTTAACAAAGGTGTCATATTCGGGTCTAAGACAGCTTTACGATGATTACAACAATCATTTGCAAGCTTTAAGGTCATTAAATGAACCCGTCGATTCATGGGATTCGGTGATTGTCCATCTTATCTCAACAAAATTTGATTCTGTAACCAAACGTGAGTGGGATAAGCGGGTAATGAAAATTGCTGATAGGCTAACGTGGAAACAAATGGCAGAGTTCTTAGAATACCAGTGCAAGTATTTACAAAGATCTGCCATCGATAAACCAGTTGCACCGCAAGCGCCATCGAAATCGTTGTCCAAGTCACTTCCGGAGGCTAAGCGTGAGCGTCCGGCAAGTATTGCATCCTATGTAGCGAGAACGTCTGAAAAATGTCCTATGTGCACTGAGGCACATGCACTGTATGGGTGTGGCCAATTCCAGAGACTGACACCCGCAGAACGTAATAGTAAGGTTCGACAAATGAACCTCTGTTTTAATTGCCTGCAACCGGGGCATCGAAATAAGTTCTGTACACGCGGTTCGTGTAGGAAATGTGGCAAAAAGCACCACACGGCGTTACATTTCGAAACTCCTGCATCGCCCCGCGAACCCGACGTTTTGACCCGCGACCAAGATGTAGATACGACTACAACGCCTGCGGTACCTACGACGACTCGCGTTTCCTTGGCAGGTACGCATTTTTTCTCGGACGGGTTATACGTGCTATTAGCAACCGCGGTCGTCGATTTGGAGGATAGTCAGGGTAGAAAACATAAGTGTAGAGCACTTTTAGATCCGGGTTCACAATCCCATTTCTTGACAGAGGAATTGTCCACAAAATTAGGGCTTTCTTGTCATCCATTTACTGGAACGTTTTCGGGAGTAGCACGCCAATTATGTGCTATCGATAATTGGACTCAAACGAAATTGCACTCACGGTTTACTTCTTTTGAAACGTCCCTGCGGTGTTTAATACTTCCAAAAATAACAGACGACCTCCCTAACGTGTCATTAAAACGAGACGCAATTCCTATTCCGTCAAATTTGAAGTTAGCAGATCCGCACTTTTATAAAACGGGAAAAATCGACGTATTGCTCGGTGGAGGTTTATTCTGGAAGCTATTATGCGTTGGCCAACAGGATCTCGGATCAAATTATCCGGTCGTCCAAAAAACTCAGTTAGGCTGGATAGTTGCGGGAGGTATGTGTCTGTGTCCGCGATACGAACGGCCGAAAATTGCGTGTCATATGGTTACGAATGAGGATCTACAAGCCCAATTGCAGAGGTTCTGGACCGTGGAAGAAGTGGCTACGTGCCACAATAAGACTGCGGATAGCGAGTGCGAGCAATATTTTAGGGACACGACTACGCGAGACGCGAGTGGACGATTTGTCGTCAAAATTCCGTTTAAAGCAGAGGTTCGAACGCTTGGAGATTCGCGTAAGATGGCGGAGAAACGTTTGTATGCTATTGAACGTAAACTCAATAGAAATGTCGGGTTACGGAAAGAATACGTCGCATTCATGCAAGAGTACGAGGATTTAGGACACATGACACGCATTGCATGTAGTCGGGAAACTACGTCGGGATATTATCTTCCACATCATGCGGTATTTAAACAGACCAGCACAACGACTAAACTTCGCGTTGTTTTCGATGGTTCGGCGAAGACCACAGCGGGGTTATCGATAAACGATGTCCAAAGAATAGGGCCGACGGTTCAGGATACGTTGTTGGCTATCGCGTTACGTTTCAGGAGGCATAAGTACGTCTTGTCGGCAGACGTAGAAAAAATGTATCGACAGATACTTATTGCTCCGGACGAACGATGTTTTCAAAAAATCTTATGGCGAGCCGACGATAGTTTTCCAGTTCAAACGTATGAACTTAACAAGGTCACATACGGGACAGCTTCCGCGCCATTTTTAGCAACAAAGGCTCTTACACAGTTACGCGAGGATAATGCTGTGACTTTTCCAGCCGCAAGTCAGGCAATAATGAAAGATTTTTATGTTGACGACTTATTGACGGGTGCAAATACAATTGGCGAAGTTAAGATATTACGGCACCAAATTTCGCAGATTTTGAGTACCGCGGGGTTCACGTTGCGAAAATGGGCGTCCAATGATCCGCGTATTGTAGATAAGAACGACGAACGTCCACAACGGGTGGAGATCAAGGCCGACAAGGATCCAAAAACTTTGGGTCTTTTGTGGGTAGTACAAGACGATTCATTACGATATTCAGTTACGACTTCGTCTCCGCAACGCATTACCAAACGTAGCATCTTCGAAACGAAATATCAAAGATTTTTGATCCTCTCGGTTTGGTAGGTCCAGCGACAATTCGGGCAAAAATGATTTTGCAAAGGTTGTGGCAACTTCGAGTGTCGTGGGATGAATCTCTACTGCAAAATGTGCACACGGATTGGGAAGGGTTTCAAGGACAATTAGCCGCACTTAATGAAATAAGTATTCCAAGGCGCGCAATGATCGGTGTGACAGACAAGGTCGAGGTTCATGGATTTTGTGATGCCTCCGAGAAAGCATATGGGGCGTGCGTCTACCTGAGATCCGTAGATGAAAGGGGTCAAGGGACTGTCCGGTTGTTATGCGCGAAGAGTCGGGTAGCTCCGCTAAAGGTAATTACACTACCGCGGTTGGAGTTATGTGGTGCGTTGTTATTGGCACAATTAGTTAGTAAGGTAAAGACCGCGTTAGATATTGCATCAATTCGGGAATACTATTGGTGCGATTCGACTATTGTTCTCGCGTAGATTAGGGCTCCGTCAGACAGATGGAAAACGTTTGTCGCGAATCGGACGACAGAGGTTCAACGACTAACCACCGTAGACTGGTTCCATGTTAAGTCGGAAGATAATCCGGCCGATATCGTATCTCGGGGTATTCAACCAACGGCACTGCAGGGCACTGGTTTGTGGTGGCACGGTCCATCTTGGTTATCCAAGGATGCTGGCTACTGGCCCACTCCAGTTGAGTTTTGTGAAGATGCTCCAGAGTGCAAGGAGCCATGTGTGCTGGCCGGAACTGCCAGCAACGGGTGCGAATTGTTTGATAGATACTCGTCGTATACGCGATTGATACGAGTTGCAGCGTATTGTTTTCGTTTCAGTCGCAATGCACGTGCAACAAAGGGGTCTGCCTCCACGAGTCCGAGGAAAGGGGGTGAAACGATTCGGGATAAAATTCTAACGGTTCAGGAGTTAGAGGATGTACGCATCAGATTACTGAAACTCGCTCAACAAGACGCGTTTTCTGTGGAATTACACGATTTACGAAAGGCAGGAACCATACCAAAGTTAAGTAAATTAAGGGCATTGAGTCGGTTTCTTGACACAAACGGTATTATTAGGCTAGGCGGTAGTTAGCGAACGCGAGGATATCGTATGATGAAAGACATCCAATAATTTTACCATCAAAGCATTCGTTCACGAATTTGATTGTTCTGCACGAACATTCGCGATTGCTTCACGCGGGGTGTCAGTCAGTAATTGCGTCTCTTCGTAGAAGATATTGGCCACTTTCATGCAGGAACGTTGTAAGGAACCTCTTACGGAAGTGTATAAGGTGTTTTCGTGTCAAACCACACACCGAAAGTTATATGATGGGAAACTTGCCGGCGTCACGAGTGACTCCGTCCAGGGCGTTCTCTACCTGCGGAGTTGACTATGCAGGTCCGTTCTCGATACGGGAGAAATCACGCTGTCGGGTGATAATCAAGGCATATTTATGTGTATTTGTTTGCTTTGCGACTAAAGCGGTTCATCTTGAATTAGCTTCTGACCTTACTACCGAAGCTTTTCTCAATTCTTTACGCCGATTCATAGCACGCCGAGGTCGATGTAGTCATATTTTTTCGGATAATGGCACTAATTTCGTCGGAGCGCGTAATGAGTTGAAGGATCTCGGGATTTTGTTGTCAGATAATGAGCACCGATCACGGACTTCCGACTTCTGTAGTACGGAAGGTATTCAGTGGCACTTTATACCTCCTCACGCGCCCAATTTTGGCGGTCTGTGGGAAAGTGCAGTAAAATCGGCAAAGTACCATTTGAGGCGAGTGATAGGACAAACGAGTTTAACGTTTGAAGAGCTGTACACAGTTTTAACGCAGGTCGAATCGTGCATGAATTCTAGACCTTTGTGTCCTTTGACCGACGATCCGTCCGACCTCACTCCTCTCACACCTAGTCATTTCCTTATCGGTGGCGTAATGACATCTTTGCCAGACCCTGACCTCCGAGATATTAAACCAGCTCGGTTGATTCGGTACCAGCATCTGCAGTACATGTTACAGCATTTTTGGACGAGGTGGCAGAAGAAGTATTTGCACCAGCTCCACCAGCGGACCAAATGGCGGACAAGCACTCCCGCTAAATTCGGTCCAGGGACTCTGGTGGTCGTCAAAGACGATAACACCCCACCACTCAAATGGCACATGGGGAGGGTCATTGAAGTTCATCCTGGCAAGGATGATGTCACACGCGTTGTCAGCATCAGGCTATCTGACAGCACTGTCAAGCGACCAGTGACAAAGATTTGCATCCTGCCATTAGATGACGACGCAGAAGCCAAAGGACGATCTGGAGAGCTCCAGCCAGCCATGTAGGCTTGGGGTCTAGCCGTTGTATGAGTTGTATGGTGATATGGACACTTGTGGAACTTTGATATTTAATGGACTACTTTTACTACGCACCTTATGTTAATATTTTTACGACGTGTACTGTCCAAAGACATCTAGGCTAAGTTTTGTGTGACTTGTTTTTTTTTTATGTACTTGACATTTTTTTGCTATTCAATATTGCTCATGTATGTTAGCATTCTACGATGTCTGTTGAACGCGATGCGTTCAAGGTGGGCGGCATGTTAAGGATTCGAAAGGCCACGGGGTTTATGATGCGGACGTGCTCTCTTCGCTATTTTTGAGTTTAGGAATGTCATTAGCGCGATTGCTGTGGCTGTTAAACATCTGGCATCATAAACAGGGGAAAACTCCAAATCCCTGTTATGACGGGTCCCCTTGGCGGCTCAATAGCGATTGACGTGTCATAAACCCCTGGACAGGTCGCGCACGTGAGGGGTCGTTTCTTTCCGCGGGACCTTGGGCCTTTCTCGGGGTCCCGGTACGATGTTCCCCCACTGCATTTTGTTTATGCAGAAAGGTGGGCGGAGTGTGGACAGAGACCAGGAAAACGCCCAACGTGTCACCTTAAGGACTGATTGGTGAACGTAGATTTCCACCCTGAACGGACTTCCGTAGCAAAGGTTGGTGGTGGGGCAAACCGAGGTCTCGTTAAAGGGTGCGCGGAGGAGGAAAATTAGAACTCAAAACTTAACGAAACGAAAGGTTCTCGGCTCCTGTCGGCCTTAGAAACGGCCATACATATACAAACATCTTTACTTATTGTACTTGACTCTTGTCGACCATAGTAACGGTCATTTATAATAAATATTATCGTTTTTAAAATCGAGCGTGATTATTGAACCAGCGGTTATACATAGAACCATCACGCTCCTAACAATATTTAAGGGGGTAGACACGGGTAATGCAGCGCGCTGTATACCGACACAATCTGGCCCGAAACATGGGTTTGGGAAATTATGTTGTTTGTCCTTATATGAGCAAATTTTGGGCTGGGCGAGGTCTCATTCGAAAGATGAAGGTTCAATGCAGCCCGCTCTGGCCATGGTTCAAAGAGATTATGTTGATATGTAATAATATGAGTGTCCAAAGCAGAGAAAAAATGGACAAAATACACTCGCAGATTCCAAGTATTTGTACGTTACTAAAAGAGTTTTGTGACTCAAACAATGTCCAGAGCGGGCTGCATTGAACCTTCCTCTTTCGAATGAGACCCCACCCAGCCCAAAATTTGCTCATATAAGGACAAACAACGTAATTCCGTGAGTACATTCCCAAATCAGAATTCCGCCATATTGGCGATAATACAGAGCAAGTCAAGTGACAAATTTAGTTGAGCTAGTGGATACGAGATGGCGCCTATTCGGGAGGACTGCCAACGTGGAATCATGGCAAAACTGAAGCGTTAGCTGGATACATGTGCCACAGTAAAAGCAAGATGCAGTCAATGCATGCATTTTCGTACGATTGTAGGTTAGGTTATATGCATTTTAGGCATACATTGACTAGGAACTGTTACGAACTGTATACATTTACTAAATTAATGCTTTTACCGTAACACATACATCACTTGAAATCGTTGTCAAATTTATGTTACAGTAATTGAGGCAGTTAGAGCAACAACGGACTAACCCACATTAAAATTGTTTTTCCTATTGTATATGATTAGTACCTACAGCCTATTGGAATACATTATTGCTACTAACTCAATTTCGAAAAAAATGTGGGTTAGTCCGTTGTTACTCTCACTGTGGCAATTATATGGCAAAATACAAGAGATGGGCATTACTTAAATAACCCAAGCCAATTTTTATTTGAAGCACTATGATTGAATCAATTTGGGGAATTCAATGAAGGCTCGGATGCAATAAGAACACTAGGTACCTAGCGTTCGAAAATGCGAAACAATATTGTCCAAACGCTAAGAAAAAATGGAAAATTAAATTTTATTAAACTGGATTTTAAAAAATATAGTGTTGTAAAGCTCGTCACGGCACACATTGTTACTTTTTACGGTTTCTTTATCGAATCATTACTATTCGAGATAAAAATTATAAACCAAACAAATTTCATCGACCAAAGTCAATATCTTTTTAAATAAAAATTGCGATAACTTGAGAAATTATTATAGGATTGTTTGGAGACTTGAAACATAAAACTCGGAAAACTGTAGCGAAGCCCTAAAATGTATGCACAAAACCCTTGTGTTAAAAAATGTAATAATATTTAATCAAAAAGAAATACTGGACATATCCCATGTTCTTCAACGTTCGCCGTTAAAAAGTATCGAGGTAATTTTGACGTACATATAACTTGAGGCGACAAAGTTTTTCTTTAATATACAAGGAACATTTTCACCAATTTTCACACTGATCAATAAATAATTGTAGAAGATAAAGCGATATATATAAATTCCGCGCGGCATCAACAGTCAACGCGAGTGCTAAAACTGCTAAGTAACGCATTATACGCGGCTGTTGACTGTTGGTGGCGCGCGAAATTGATATATATCGCTTTATCTTCTACAATTATTTATTAATCAGCGAGAAAATTGGTGAAAATGTTCCTTGTATATTAAGGAAAAACTTTGTCGCTGCAAGTTATATGTACCTCAAAATTGCCTGGATACTTTTTAACGGCGAACGTTGAAAACATGGGTTATGTCCAGTATTTCTTTTTAATTAAATATTGTTACATTTTTTAACACAAGGGTTTTGTGCATACATTTTACGGCTTCGCTAGAATTATCTGAAGTGATGTTTCAAGCCTCCTAACAATCCGATAATAATTACTCAAGTTATCGCAATTTTTGTTTAAAAGGTATTGACTTTGGTCGAAGACATTTGTTTGGTATATAATTTTTATCTCGAATACTAATGATTCGATAAAGAAACCGTAAAAAGAAAAAATGTGTGCCGTGACGAGCTTTACAACACTATATTTTTTAAAATCCAGTTTAATAAAATTTAATTTTCCAATTTTTCTTCTATAATTTTTCCCATTTTCGACCGCTAATCCCCTTATGCACCCGAGCCTTTATATTGTCGGCCATGAATAATTTTCTCGTATTTATTCGTACTTTCTCGACTAAATATATGATTCTTGACTAAATTATGAGTACATACGAGAAAATTATTCATGGCCGACGGATGAAAGACCTTGGAATAAAAAAATTATTCTGTAAATATATGACTTTTCAATACGATTTATTATCACATATCCACTAACTTATGCATTAAAATAAAAATTGTTAATATTTCCTCGTCTTCCTCCTCTTCCTCCACTTCCTCGCCTTCCTCCTCTACCTCCTCTTCCTCCTCTTCCTCCCCCATACTTCCATTCCCTTAATTGTTTTTTCAAATCGCTGTTCTGTAATATGAAAAATAAACATAAATAAATCTTAAAACTTTCATTAGAATGTAAGAAATTGCACGAGATTGTCTACGTATCTACATACCTCCTTCTGAAGTCGGATCGCGACCTCCATCCATCTCGGGCGCGGAGTCGGCTCCCTGCGTGGACTCCGTCGCGAGGACGGAGCAGCCTCTCTGCGCGGACTCCGTCGCGAGGACGGAGTAGCCTCTCTGCGCGGACTCCGTTCTCGGGACGGAGTCCGGCTACTCGTTCGACTCCGTCGCGAAGACGGAGTCCTACTACTCGTTCGACTTCGTCTTCGCGACGGAGTCTTGCTGCTTGTTTGCTTCCGTTCCGGGGACGGAGGGTTTTCACCCGCCTTATCTTCTCTGTCTTCGGTTCTAGACATCTAAAAAGAGTCGAAGAAACAGTGAAACTATTGAACGTAATGGATTTGAAAGTGCTGTGGAAGAGCCAGAGTTAGCTAAAATGTAATCTAATTAAAAATTAGAAATTACGATTAAAATGTAATTGTGTAATGAATTACCTACACATTATTTTCTGTAATTGTTAATTTAGGTAGTTGACCACAATTTTGTCAATTATCTAAATTAACGATCGTAGAATATAATGTGTAATCAATTACACAATTACATTTTAATCGTAACTTATAATTTATAATTATATTACATTTTGCTCAACTGAGAGAGGAGTACACGTTTATGAACTTGGTACATTTGGGTACAATATAGGCTTCCTTTAGCCAAGATTTAGCGCAGGAGGAGAATCTTCAGATTTCTAAACGCTGAAATTTCCAAGTTCGAAAGCGTTGAAATTCAGACATTTCCAAAATTTGTAATTATGAGGTTATCAAGTTTCACAATATCTGTAATTGAAGGTTCAGATGCTATAAGGAGACTTATTATTTAGACTAGCGCTCGAAAATGCGAAAAAATATTGTCCAAACGCTAAGAAAAATTGGAAAATTAAATTTTATTAAACTCGATTTTAAAAAATATAGTGTTGTAAAGCTCGTCACGGCACACATTTTTTCTTTTTACGGTTTCTTTATCGAATCATTAGTATTCGAGATAAAAATTATATACCAAACAAATGTCTTCGACCAAAGTCAATACCTTTTAAACAAAAATTGCGATAACTTGAGTAATTATTATCGGATTGTTAGGAGACTTGAAACATCACTTCAGATAATTCTAGCGAAGCCGTAAAATGTATGCACAAAACCCTTGTGTTAAAAAATGTAACAATATTTAATCAAAAAGAAATACTGGACATAACCCATGTTTTCAACGTTCGCCGTTAAAAAGTATCCAGGCAATTTTGAGGTACATATAACTTGCAGCGACAAAGTTTTTCCTTAATATACAAGGAACATTTTCACCAATTTTCTCGCTGATTAATAAATAATTGTAGAAGATAAAGCGATATATATCAATTTCGCGCGCCACCAACAGTCAACAGCCGCGTATAATGCGTTACTTAGCAGTTTTAGCACTCGCGTTGACTGTTGATGCCGCGCGGAATTTATATATATCGCTTTATCTTCTACAATTATTTATTAATCAGTGTGAAAATTGGTGAAAATGTTCCTTGTATATTAAAGAAAAACTTTGTCGCCTCAAGTTATATGTACGTCAAAATTACCTCGATACTTTTTAACGGCGAACGTTGAAGAACATGGGATATGTCCAGTATTTCTTTTTGATTAAATATTATTACATTTTTTAACACAAGGGTTTTGTGCATACATTTTACGGCTTCGCTACAGTTTTCCGAGTTTTATGTTTCAAGTCTCCTAACAATCCGATAATAATTACTCAAGTTATCGCAATTTTTATTGGAAAAGGTATTGACTTTGGCCGAAGAAATTTGTTTGATTTATAACTTTTATCTCGAATACTAATGACTCGATAAAGAAACTGTAAGAAGAAAAAATGTGTGCCGTGACGAGCTTTACAACACTATATTTTTTAAAATCCACTTTAATAAAATTTAATTTTCCAATTTTTCTTAGCGTTTGGACAATACTGTTTCGCATTTTCGAACGCTAGTCTCCTTATTGCATCCGAGCCTTGAATTTTAAAATTTCCGATTTTTCCACTTCTGATGTTTAGAAACTGCTGAATTTTCATCACTTGGTTTCAGTTTCAACTAAAGGAAGCCTACATTTCACCCGAATCTATATACCTTTCCTAGACATTTCGCGGGTAAATTGTAACATAACTTTCTTGTTCTACGTGAGAATGAATACACGCGTCTCTGAGCATCAAGCTGCGTATCGACATTTCGAGGCTGCCACGCGAGGCACGCCTCGCGGATTGGAGAATCTGGAAATTACCTCGATCATGATCACTTTGCGAGGCAGGCTCGTGCGACAGCCTCGCCCTACCTCCAGCATGATATTTGCGTCGCCCGAGCCATCGGATTTTTTATCTTGGGGCCGCGAAGCACCTTCCAGCACGTCGAAAAGTCGACGGCTGATGCCTCGTAAAGTAATAATGATCGAGGTAGTCTCCAGACTGTCCACTCCGCAAGGTGTGCCACGCGAGGCAGCCTTGCAATGGTGATACGCAACTTGAGAAACACGCGGACACTCAAACAATCACAGCTCACACGATAAATTTTGCACAAAAAATTACAATACTATGACAGTAATGGCACTTTACCCGGAATATGTCTAAATACAGTCTTATTAGACCACATTTAGAATAACCGGCACATATAGTGAAAAAGACAGGAGTAGTAAGCGTGAAGGTACTTACGATCTTTACTGTTCGGCAGTCACTAGTATTTCTGACGATCAAGCCTTTGCTAGCCTCAAGGGCCAGCGTTGCCTCAAAACAATTGCCGGCGCGGTTCACGCACACATTACCATCACTCCTGTAGGTGAACCTACTACACAACTTGCGATTCTTTCCTGAAATCGCTGGGCAGAGCGCAAACTGTCTTTCTCACTCACTCAATATTTTGTATTTCACTTGCACCAAGGACCGAGCGACACGTCTCGGCCCGCGTAAAGGTTCAAATGCGCAAAGATGATACGTCAAAAGTATATGCCCAGGTTAATCAAAAATCCTTTCCTGTGCACAATTCTGCACCAAAAAGTATTCCCGGAAGTACATATTCTATGTAAATGTATCAGCATACACCAATCCTAATGAGAAAGAGAGAAACAGAACGCATATATCCGTCCTTTTCTCATTATCTTTTGTTCTGCTTCTCAGCATCTGTAACTAATTCAGCGACAACGCTAGCTGATCAGTTTTCTGCTGTTTGCACTACAGTGAAGACGCAGAAAGCAATCGGGCTTTTATTTACTGCGCAGATATTGATACAGATGGAATATTCATAATTTGTGAATTGTTCCATTCCTGCGTGATTTGTTACTGTAGTGTCGATAAGTGTATATGTGTGTGTGACCATTCCATTGCCATGGAATCAAAGAAGGAAGCCGCAGATGCAAGGAACAATCGCTATTTGAAGGGTGCTGTAAAAGCGAAACAGCCCAAGTTATCTGCAAAGCGTTTGTCAAAAAATAGAAAGCGTCGAGAAACGTAAGTTATGTTTTATGGTACTGATTTTTATGCAGTTACAGTTTTTTATGTAGTAGTAGCAGCGCGGTATTTTGTTGTATATAAGACGGTATTATTCATATTCTTTAAATATGTATATCAAAAGTCATTACTTTACTCTCTTGTCCCACTCTTTCTTTTCCAAATCGTATGTTCATCATTATTTAATTAATTAATAATCCGATGTATACCGTGTTTGGATTCATTTTCTGCAACTTTCATGCCGATGAGACGAAATGTAGGAATTTTAAATTAACGTTATGTATGTTATACAAACTATATGCCTTTTGTTAGTATCAAACGTTGAAACCAGTATACGCGTTTCGTTAGATATGCTTCCTTTATAATGCAGGTGTGATTATTTCAATCTTTGTACGCAGTTTTCAATGGATAAAAAATGTAACTCATATTTTATTTCTGTGACGTAGAAGATATTTAAAATTAGCAACAGTCGTCGATGCTTTGCGATTAGATGTTGAGCATATTGTAAGATAAGAAAATAAAATGTAAGAAGAATCTCCGACGGCGAGACGTGATCGGCGAAGTCACCTTAGATTTTTCAAGGAGCCCGCCCTGGTGGACGAGCGGACGGGCATGGGGATCGCGCGGTATCTAGAGACGCGGTAGCGTCTCGACGCCAAGTACAGGAAAGACACCCAGTATATGTCGACTGTCGCTACCGCTATCATTTACTCGTCGCGGAGCCATTCCAACCTAACTCTGATATTTATACATTAATATCTCATCACGCCTGCAATATTTTCTAAATTTAAAGGCATTTTTCTTATGTAAACCGCATATCAGCTTTCGAATAAGACCAATTCCAATAAAATCGGTCCACGCATGACAGAGATATCATAATATCGTCTCATGGATCTGTCAGAAACGGTAAGATTTTCTTCTGATTCTCCTTCAGTCAAATTTTCGTCAACATAATACGTATACGCGTTACACGCACACCTTCAGCCAAAAGAAACTAGTGTATGTATGATCGGCGTCCGCCATGTTTATAACCTACCAAATGTCAAACCGTCATAACCTGCCAAGTGTCATCAAATAATGTAAGTGGTCCAAATTTGAAATGTCAGGAGCTTTAACACTAAATAGGAGACTGAATTATTGTCTCAATTAACAAGGTAAGTCGCCAAATTTTTTTTAATAGATTTCTTATGTAGAGTCGCAGACTTGGAAGTTGTCCGGAGAAGGTTCGACAAAGAAGTATCTTCTTTCGCATAAGTTTCTGGAAATTTGTACCATGCATGTACAAAATAATATATTGTAGTAAAAAATTGCATTGCATTTAAATTGTCAGATACTTGTATTTTTGTATATACCAGCAATTTAGAGTTTTTATGTAACGCTTATTAATATTATATTATAGAAATGAAAGGGACGCACAGGACTTCGATAAAAATGAAGGGGACGCACAGGCTTCGATAGTAGAATTGAAGGGGACGCACAGGCTTGGATGGATAGAAATGAAGAGAATGCACAGGCTTGGTGGTTGTCCGGAGAAGATTAGACGGAGAAGATTAGATAGATAGACAGAGCATCTTGTTTCGCACAAGTTTCTGGAAATTTGTCAAATAAGGAAAATCTACAAAATTTGTCAAACGACGTAGCATTAAGAATTAAAATTAAGAATATTATGGCGTACCGCTTGCAATGTAGAGTCAGTCACATTAGTCAAGAAAGTACGCTAAAAACACATCTCCCTTGATTTGTGAAACACATTCGTAATACTTTAATATAATAATATAATAAAATCCACAGTAGTTGCCACGCTATTCATTAGTTCATTAATTTTTTCGATTCTCGTTATTTCAATTCACCAATAAACATTCTAAATTAATTTTATTCCAACACCAATGAATTGTGCGTTAAAAATATTGGTTCTCTACGTTCATTTTCGCTGAATTATTACCATTAGGATTTAATTTAAATTTCCTGCAATAAGTTCTACGTTAAGTTGTAGTATATAACTAAAATGTGGCTTTATATTATTATATTATATATTTACAGATAATAGAAGCAGAAGGTGATGCACTGTGATCTACGCCAGACTATGTACGCACAAATTTGCAGGTAGGGTTTTGCATACGTAATTATTCATTCAATGATCTTGAGCATGTGTGATAAATTATAAATAATAATTAATAAATGTGTCCTATTTTTCAGTTAACGATGCAGACGAAGATAATTATTTCAACATTACTGAAAATGAAATAAATGTAAATAAAAAGAGTAAATGAAATAATCACATTTTTTTTCACAAAATAAAAATTTATTTTTTTTTCATAGAAAAAAATTTAATGGCCGCTGCCATGACCCCGCTGTTCCTGGCCCCGGCCACGGCCCCGCTCCCACTCACGGCCTCGGCCCCGGCCCCGGCCCCGGCCACGGCCCCGGCCGCGGTACTGGTCCACAATTATATTTCTAAGGCTGAGGGCCTGGGCCCTCATAATCTCTAAAGCTGCCCAATTCTGTTTTTGGGCCGTCAGCCTCCACCCACCCTTCGCGTGCCGAGCCACGTGCGGTCCTGTAATAAGTAGTATAATAAATAACAATAAATTTATTAGTATTTAAATTTAGACTTATTTTCAAGCATTCTAAAAACATATACAGTCGGTGTCGAAAGTATTCGTACAGTGACCAATTTAAAGTAAAACTTTTTGTATTTATATCCATGTCAGTAATAAATTTTATCGGAAAACAATGATTAATCAATATTCTTTGATGTTCGTAGAATAGATTTTGTATAAACAAAATTTTATTTCCTTTAATATATACAAAGAAAAAAAACAAAAACAGATAAACGCGCAGAAATGGACGTGCAAAAAGTATTCGTGCAGTTGAATAAAGAATTAATAAACTATGGAAATAAACTAAATATTTAATGTTTTAATAATTTGTGGATATACTAGCTTCGAGGCTACTAGGTATATATATGAAATTACAGCAGGCTGTATTTTATTCTACTCTTGTAGCAGAATGGCTTTCAAACTATCTTATTTAGATATAATATTATGATTACGTTTTTTTTTTTACATTATTTCATCATAGATCGCAAATTTTCTTTCCTAAACTCTGTATTCTTTTTTTTTCATACTGTGAAGTGTGTTTTGGACCCAAATATTTCGAATTCACTAACGCCAACAAAATCAAAATTATCCATGACAATGATCCTAAGCATTCTGCATATAATACTAGGCAGAGGGTTTTATATAACTGTTAGATACCTAGCTTCGTAACTTTCTCTTTAAGCACATCTGGTCATTGTCACCCTCTTAAGACCCTTAGTCCGTTTCAAGCGTCCGTAACTTAACGGAAAACAGGCGGAATAGGCCGTAGGCCCCAAGGCCCTTTTTCTTCAAACGGTTACAACCGAACTTTCTCTAGACTACCACTTCCACCCTTACCAGTTCCATTTCCCACACCCTCGCAATAGAACAACCAATAGGATTTGCCAATTTGTCCACGTTCATCCCGGAGTTCGTCTCTAGCATTAGAAAGCTTTGACTCGTGGCACTGTGAAGTCATACTCCAACATATTGTATAATAAAGACGTGTTTCGTTTTATACAAGTATTCGAATTTGTTTTACCCCGGGATCACGACATAACGCACCAAAATATTTTAAAACGCCGCCATAATCACCACATATCAATCCCATATAGCATCTGTGGGATTAATTGGACAAAAAATCTTGTTTATACAAAATCTATTCTACAAACATCAAAGAATATTGATGAATCATTGTTTTCCGTTAAAATTTATTACTGACATGGATATGCAAAGTATTACTTTAAATTCTTCGCTGCACGAATACTTTCTATCTACACCGACTGTAACTTCTTAAAATGTGTATGAATGTTATTATTACGTATTTACCATCGGCCGTGGCCGGGTTCGCTGCTGCTGCTGGTGGTAGCGATGGTGGTGTCGGCTGTGGTGGTGGCGTCTGAGCCACAGTGTGATTTGCCTCCCTCGCCTCCGCCATATTAAAACTGGCTAACTCTGCGTCAATATTTAAAAATTAATTTTATCATTAATTGATTGGAAAAATAAATTTGATTTGAATAAATGTAGGTATATAAATTTTCATTATTTACCTGCCAGGAACGCGTCGTCCTCCGCAGCAACCTACAAAAATTGATAAAGAATTAATTGGCAAAAAAGATCAAGAGAGTTCATAAAAGCTGTATGATAGAAGAAAGTCATACGTGTAGCGCAAGGGTACATATTGTTCCATTACAAATTGGAAATTAGGAAATATATAAATTTGAAAACTGAATTTGTGTATGATGCGAAATTATAAAAATTACATTACATTATATTCAAAATACAAAAAACTGTAATTTATTATAACATTATTTTGTGAAGGATTCGCAGTTGTAATTAGTAGTAAAACAAGAAGATATTGCACACGTTGAAGCATATTTCTACTATAACTTATAACGCCAACGATTAGAAATATTATCAAACATATCTGAGTTGAACGTAAACGAACATGTAAAGTACATATAGTATATAAAGTAGATATTGCACACTTTGAAGCATATTGTCACTTGTAACGCCAGCGATTAGAAGTCTGAAACACATCCGAGTTAAAATATGCTTCTATGTATCCAATATGTTCTTGTTGTATATATTACTTGCTATACAGATGCCTATTGATAGTTAACGTAGGCAAAGTGCCTACCAAAGACTTTCAAAATGTTGTACTTTACATGTTCGTTTACGTTCAACTCAGATAAGATATGTTTGATATATATATATATATTTCTACTCATTGGCGTTATAAGTTATTAGAATATGCTTCAACGTGTGCAATATCTTTTTGTTTTGCTACTAGTTACAACTGCGAATCACAAAATAATGTTATAATACGTTACAGTTTTTTGTATTTAACCCTTCGTTGACACACCTCTTTTTTCAATCAACTTTGACATACCTGGGTGGCTCACACCCAGACCAATTTTTGAACGAGTGCCATTTTCATCCAAAAAATCCAATTATTATGAAAAAAATCATGGATCAATTTCAAGGTTTCTAAAATGTATTAGAATAATTTATTTATTGAAATTTCATCACAATTTTTGTAAAATAATTCTAGATTACCAAATGTCCAGAACAAACGAAGAAAATCTTTAAAAAATTGTAACTTTTACAAATGTCAATATTAAAAGCTAAAAATCTACAGAGTTGATGTTCGGATATAATATTTTGGGAGAAAAAATAGTTTATAAGTCGACTTTGAGAAAAAGGTATTTATTTTGCATATAAAAGGTTCGGAGAGTCAAAATCAGCTTATGGGTGGCTTACACCCAGAGAGTCAACGAAGGGTTAATGTAATGTAATTTTTAACATTACATACGTATTCTTGCGCTAGATGTATTACTTACTTCTATCACACGCTGCTTGTAAGTGACGAAAAAATCTCGCGAATCACGTATAAAACTAACGAATAAAAACAAATATATCTCACGAATATTTCACGAATAAAACTAGCGAATACACATAAAACTGGGCTAGAGCATATGAATAACGATAGCTACGAATATATAAATAGTATTTTTTTATTACTTACATTTTTAAATTCAGATTGAGACATTGTCGAGTCGAGTGCTTTGCACGCAGCCACAATTGAGAATAGGCTTCCCCGCCACGTGCAACGATGAGGCGAGCTCCTCCGCTGCTCTTTTGTTTTTAAGGAGCCCGCTTTTGGCATATTCTGCCGCGGGCTCTTTGAATTGTTGATTTTTAAGCCAGGAAGCTAACAAGGGGACGCCACGAATGTGGAAATCGCTTTTGGAACAATCGTACATACGGGGGTTGTAGTATTCACGTAGTTAGAAAAAAAAATACCATTTCGGCTTTTTGTCGAATGGGTTAACAATTTTTCCCGTGGAAATATATTTTGTGGATATTACGTATTCAGGCCCGGATTTAAGGGGGGGCTAGGGGGGGCTGCAGCCGCGGGCCCCACTAATCAGGGGGCCCCGTTCTAAGCCTACAGTTCTAAGCAATTTAAACTCGTTATTGTTTAACTTTTTGTTACTCTCCCCCCCCCCCCCCCCCCCGCTTATTCAACCACGGGGGCCCCCGAGGGTTGGATAGCCCCGGGCCCCAAAAATCTTAATCCGGGCCTGTACGTATTAATATGTTATTAGTACGTTACATATATTATGTGATTTATTTCTCTACGCAAATTTTAATGTTAAAAATACGGCTATTTTAACGGCTATCCCACTTTACCTACACGACAATTGCAGGCGCCGAAAGGTTCGAAATGAAATATTTTCGCAGTACAAGAATATGAAAACACCGGTGAAAGAGATGATTAGAATAATACGTTGTTATAAATGTATTTTTAATTTAACTTTAATTTGCGTATTTACGTTACGTGTAAATTACACGTAAATTACATAGATGACATAACCAAAGTTATATAATAAATAAATCTTGAAAAATGTATGGGGTACTTCCTACTAGGCTCTATATTGCCGGGGCAGGTCCACAAAGGAAGCACTCGAGGTAGGTAACAACATAAATCTCTTTATATAATAAAGGGAAGTTTGGAATCTTAAACGCTACCAATTCCTTAAGCATAAATCTCGCGCGACACCAGCGTGGTATCGCGGTTCTCCCCGCTGATTGGTTCGCGGGTCTTCGGTCCCCCAGCGCGGTGAATACTCCAACCAATCCGCTAATTCTGTCACTAGCGCACGTGTATAATACGTGCGTATTATACGTTGCGTATTTTACGTGATTTTACGTGCCCATCACTGCACGCATGTCACGGCGACCGAAAATTTTTCCTGATTTCCTTGCATGTAAGTGTGCCTCATTATTATTAATTTAGGTGTACACATAATGAAACGAATAGGTTATTTGTTACATTACATGTATTAAATAATAATCAAACATATTTTTTGCTAACCTATTTCTTCATTGAAATGTGTATCTTTTTAGTTTCAAGTCCCTTGGAAGGAAACCAAATCTTCTCATCAGAAGGAGAAGCAACAGAGCAAAATATTATATTTGTAAGTGACGTTTACATTTATTTATAAATAAAATAATATGTATGATATTAGTTTAGTGTTTATTACAAATTTTTCGTTTTTTACAGGTTGGAGTTTTTAAAACAAAAATAAAGTACACTCGGTTGGCTGCTTTGCGCTACCCTGGGATGCTTTGCGCCCTTGCGAGTAGTTTTATATTACAGGCTGCATTGCGCTTCATCAATCAAATAAATACATTTGATTATCGGGTCAGGCATAATAATAATAGCCACGCTGAGCCTTGCCCATACTGTTATAGTATTATATTATATTATCGTATACAATAGGATATAGTGTATACAAAAAAATCGATTTATAATAATAAGCTTTACTGACTGTATTGCGCTGTATCTTATATATTATATAGTGTATACAACAAAACTAGATTTATAATAAGCTTTACTCACTGTATCGCGCTGTATTCCGTTATTTGCGATTCTAATTGTACTGTATCTGTATCGTATGTTAAAAAAAAAAAAGAAAAAGGAATAAAGACGAAATAAAGACGATTTATCATTACTATCGATTTATCATTACTATCGATTTATCATTACTATCGATATTATTATATTCTATCTAGAGACGTGGCAGCGTCCCGACGTCAAATACAGGACAGACACCCTGTATATGTCGACTGTCGCTACCGCTATCATTTACTCGAGAAACGGCTAATCCAAACTAACCTGAAACTTATTTCATCATTAATATCTCATCACGCCTGCAATATTTTCTAAGTTTAAAGGCATTTTTCTTATGTAAACCGCATATAAGCTTTCGAATAAGACCAATTTCAATAATTATCGTATACAATAGAATATATATTAGTGTATACTAGAATAGATAAGCTTTGCTGGCTGCAACGCGCTTTATCGTATACAATAGAATATATTAGTGTATACTAGAAAACTAGAAATATAAAAAAAAGTATAATTCGTCATGGCTGTAATTAAAAGTATTATTAATATCTCACCACTCAGTTTTCATAATATGCAAATAATCAATAAAGGCGAATGGTTAACAGATGACCATATCGAATATTTTCACAAATTATTAGAAGCTAACTCCAATTACAAACCACGCGATACGTGGAGAGTTCAATTACCTAATACAATTCAACCAGTTCCTGAAAATCAGGATCACATACAGATTTTGCACCAAAGCGATAAGATTGGAACCAATGCAGGGGGACATTGGGTTTGTAGCTTCTATAAACATGTTGAAAGAAGAGTTTATATTTATGATTCTCTTAATTCCTCGAAGTTGCATAGTCATCATAAAATTTTTCTGGATAAGTTATACCCATTTTTTAATAAACATGACGGTGCAATTGACGAAGAATTTATTGAATTTCCACGTGTACAAACTCAACCTAACGGTCGGGATTGCGGAGTTTTTGCGATTGCATTTGCTGTCTCGTTATTATTCAAAATATTACCTGATAAAGTAATGTACACTTATGCATTGATGCGTCAACATTTGATCAAAATGTTTCAATCAAATCGTATAGAACATTTTCCAAGCACTCAGGATCAACAATTAACACGTTGTGTGCACGAATATGAATCTGCAATTGGTAGTACAATTAATAAAAATCCCTCTTGTGGAAATGATCCAGCATTTAAAATCGGTCAAAGATATATTACAAACGAAACAGATAATAAAATATCCCCAGTTCAAAATGTAGTACATAGTGACAAAGAAGTCACCATATGTACAAAAAATATAATTCAAACGGACCCACATCTTCCGTTGGTTTCGAAGTCAAAAATCAGCAATGTATACCTTCCAGGTAGTAGGACAGAATACATGTCTAATTATTATAAAAGGCAGAAAGAGGAAATTAATTTAAAAAGAAAAGCTGTTTATAAAGCAAAGAAAGGGGAGTGTAACATGAAAAAAGGCAAAGACTGTAATAAAAGGGGGAAAAGCATTTCTAATTATGAATATTATAATGCTCATAAAGAAGTGATATATGAAAAGCGGAAAAATTATTATAACGCCCACAAAGAAGGTATAATAAAAAATAAAAAAATACATTATGACACAAATAAAGAAGTGAAATGCGGAAAGCGAAAAAATTATTATCAGCTAAATAAACAAGCAATAATCAAAAAAGCAAAAATGGAGTATGACGCAAATAAAGAAGTGAAATGCGGTAAGCAAAAAAAATATTATCAGCTAAATAAAGAAGTTATCTCCAAAAAGCGGAAAGTATATAATGAAATACGTAAGGAAGATAATTATAATAAAGTAGCGAAACGTCGTGCTGTTCTGAAAATAATAAAAAAGTATCGTAATATTGCTGTAATGAATAACAATATAGAAACCAAAAATAACAAAGAAACTTATATTAGAAAACTTTCAAAAATTATTAGCTTGCCGTCCGGAGAAGCAAGTAGATTGGAAGCTGAGCGTATAATAAAATGGTGTTTTCATATTAGGCAAAAGTACATTTTGGAAATGAGGAAACTGTTGAAAGATTGTAAAGAAAAAGTGGAAGTTTCTTTAACGCGCGCAGCAGAATGTTTAGAAGTTGATGACAGGATTAATGCTTTGTGTGGACAATCCAGACATACATCTTCTTCAGAATCATATTTTGCGGAAAGTTCGTACCATACTTTCACCGGTTCTGAATCAATCATACTGAATTCGGAAGGGAAAGCTATAAACGTTCTACCTGTATTGCAATCGAAGAAGACGACAAAGGCATGGCATTGTAGTTATCTTTGTAAAACAAAAAATGTTGAAATTCTGAATAATTTACAGGATTTCTTCAAACGATTGTTAGAATGCTCATTAAAAAAGGTACATAAGTTGAACAACCATATCAGTAGCTGTTCTAATAAAGTGCATGATGAAAAAGTTGGCCATTCTCATGGTTGTTACATAAACCCTAAACTATGTAAGTCCAATTTTTTAGCTTTTGAGATACTGGCACCTCACTTTCCGGATTTACGAAATTTGAAGAGAATGATATACAGAATAGTGTACATTTATAAACACCTATTACATAATTTAGACAAAGCTTTAAACGACAGTGACCTTGAGACACTTGGTCGAATAACACTGCAAGCTCGGAAAGAAGCTGAAGCGTTACAAAAAAATAATACTGACGTAAGTTTGAACGAAGAAGAGATTATATCTCGATATTATTTAGCATTTAAAGCTTTCACAAAGCGGTCTATGGACACACCACGCATCCCGTGCGTTTCCTGCGAGAAACTCTGTTTTCAAAGAGAGGTTCGTAAGTTTGATATTTCTAAAAGAACATATAAGGGAAATGTAATGCAAACATTGATAAATCATATTGTATACAAAGTTGGTGACGTGAATTTTATTTGCCGATATTGTCACGATAAAATTCGCAAAGATTCCATACCACCAAAATGTATTTTAAATAAGCTTGATGTACGTTCAGTTCCAGAAATAGCAGTGTTGAACGATTACGAACGAATTCTCATTCAAAGAGCTAAACCGTTTCAAACGGTTGTGAGAATGGATACAGTAATGCGTAAAAATATGCCACATAAACATATGTTTCCAAAAGTAAAGGGGAGAACATTTCACCTTCCTTTACCGTTAGAAGAAAATTTAAAAAAAATCTGTCCTTCGACCGAACCTTTAAATCAAAATCATGAATTATACATATTGGTGCGGGGCGTTCCAACAAAATCTAAAATAGTTTGGGAAAAGTTAGTTGACTTGAAGAAAGTATGGAATGCCTTAGTATGGTTGAAAGCCAATAATCCTCTATACTCAGAAATTGTTTTACCACAATCGCACGATTTATTGCTGAGTGCCAAATTACCAGATACAGAATTTCAAGAAGAAGTTGTTGCCAATGATGATAATAACGAATCTATCGAGGACGTTGAAGGTGAAACACTTAATATCGATGAAAACCACAAACGTGCATTATTGACGCAAATGTCACAATCTGATTCATTTTATGATCAGTTTACGATTTATCCAATGTATGACAAAAGGGTTAACGAATCTGCTACCGCGCTCTATCAAATGCTTAAAGTTCAGGACATTCCGTTGGGCCATCGTGCTGAACACTTAGATGTGAAATTTTTCCCAGATTTATATCCTTATGGGGTGAACGGACAGCATGAAGAAAGATTGGTTCGTTTGACTGATCATGAATTCATTAAGTCCAAACTGATGTCCAAGCATTCGCAATTTCGATTGAACATGCAATATATTTTTCATTTATTACACGATACCAATATGCGGCAATTGAACGCTGGAATTTTCACAAAATGAACGTCGTAAATCCACGCGAAAAATACACAGCTGCTAGTTTTCTAGAGCAACTCTCTAAAGATCAGCTACAAACGAACTTGAACACTATATTTTCCAGATTACGTAATACAGCACAGTATTGGCGAAAACCGAGAAATGATTTGAACTGTATGATACACCATTATGGACCAGCTACATGGTTCCTCACGCTCAGTCCAAGTGAGTGGCTATGGACAGATTTAATAGAATATCTTCGCGATGTAAACGGCCCATCGGTGGCTAAAATGTCGTCGAACGAACTCATTGCTTCTGATCCCGTTTCAACTTCTCGATTTATAGATAATACATTCCACGCTATGCTGGATTTCATTTGTTCGCCCGACAATCCGATTGGCAAGGTCACTCATTACTTTTGGCGCAGAGAATATCAGAGCAGGGGTTTAAAACATTTTCATCTTTTAATTTGGATTGAAGATGCTCCTATAATCGATAAATCTTCGAAGGAAGAAGTAGCAGCATTCATTATGAAATACGTCACTTGCAGATTGCCATCACCGCATGTGTCGCCAGAATTATATAGACGTGTAATTGCACATCAAATGCATAAATGCAATAGTTACTGTCTACGCAACAAAAAAACTAAAAATTCCTTCTGTAAAGTATGTCGATTTTCATTTCCACGTCCAGTTACAGATACTTTGATAATAAGGGATGTGGCTGTTTCTATAGGTGCTAGAAAACAATTGAAAGCGAAAGGTAGACTCTATGATCTTCCACGTTCAATAAAGGAAGTTCGTATCAATGATTTTAATGCTGCCGTTCTTACGGTTTGGAGAGGTAACATGGATATACAATATATTGGGGAAAGGACAGGGTTGGTGACATGTTACTGTACTAAGTACGTGTCCAAGCCGGAAAAAAGTTACGCTACGGACACTATGGCAGCAATAAATTCTACTAAGTCATTGGCTAGTCTGCTGTGCAACCTTGGAATGCGCATGCTAAATCATAGAGAATGTGGAGCGCCTGAATGCGCTGATACTCTTTTAGGATTATCATTGCATGGCACTGACTCCAGTACTACTATTAGATGGTTAGATGTAAATATACTGAGAAGTAGGAAATTGAAAACTCGCAAAGAGATTGAGGATCTGGTAGGTGAATCCACAGACATATTTTGTCCATCCCTCATAGATGATCACTATCCTAACAGACCTGAGGAATTAGAATCTATGCATCTGTACGATTTTGCTATGTGGTATGACGTTACTAAAGATAGACCGTCTGAAAAAACTGAATATTATGAAATCCGTGCTTCTTTGTTTTTGAAAAAAAGGAGCAGAGGCTATCTTATCAATCATTATAAGTACAATGTTCAAATCCAACCTGAGAATTATTATTTCTCATTATTATTATTATTCAAACCTTGGAGAAAAACCGACGAATTGAAAATTGGTTTTAACACATATGCGGAGGCTTTTTTGTCGCTAGAATCACAATTGACAGAAGCAGTTCAATATCACGAACGAATAACGGATATTCAAGAAGCGCGTGATCATATAAAGGAAGAAATTGAAAAGAACGTGTTGAATACTGTGGAACAAGAAGAAAATGATCAAGGCGATCACCCAATAGAGTGTGTCCCCGTTGAAACTGTTGGTGCCATGAAAGATTTTAAAGACGCGGGAGATAAATTTGACTGTGGTGATCTTCAAGAAATGATTTCGGAATTGAACCATGATCAAAAGCGGATATTTGATAAAGTTACTGAGTCCTTGACGTCTAACGATAACATTCTCAGACTTTATGTGAGTGGAGAAGGTGGCACTGGGAAAAGTTTTTTAATAAAAACTATCAGACACTGGATCAAGCAGACTATCGGAAAAGACACAGCAGTAACTGCTCCTACTGGAATCGCAGCTTTTAATATCGATGGTCTTACTATACACCGATTATTCCAATTACCCGTAGAACATGGGCATACAGCCCAGTATAGCCAACTTAGCGATGCAGCCCTTCAAATTGTACGAGATCAACTCAAAAATGTTGCTCTAGTAATCATCGATGAAATTTCGATGGTTTCTAACGTAACTTTTCTGTACATACATTTGCGACTTACAGAAATATTTGATGATACTACAGATTCCGATGATGCTTGGTTCGGAAAAAAGCCTATGCTGCTATTTGGTGACTTACTACAACTTCCTCCTGTTCACGAAGAACCTGCTTTTATACAATTATCCAATAACAGTATAGAGAAAAATGTTGGAGGATTAGGTTCTTATAATTTATGGTCTGCTTTGTTTAGCTATGACGAATTGACAATAAATATGCGACAGCAGGGTGATAATATTTACAAAGAGATCTTGTCGAGAATTCGGACCGGAGTAGTGACCGTTTCGGATACGAAGCTTTTAGAATCGAGGAAATTAAATTTCAAAGCGACAAATTGTAATGACCGATTAAAGGAATTAAGTGATTACATGCTTAATGTGGGATCTAATACGGTGTGTTTACTTCCCACATGTGTTCAGTGTGATGTTTTGAACGCTGCAATGCTGAGTCGATTTCCGTCCGAAGAAATCCATTTGATTGCTCATGATACAACGAATTGTGCACCGTACTTGAAAAAAAGGTGTCAAAGGTATTGAACAATGACGATGATAGCTCCCGAACGGCGGGACTTGCAAGGGTCGTAATTGTTAAAGTAGGAGTGCAAATCATGATTAGAAGAAATATTGATGTTACGCTAGGTCTTGTCAACGGTACCATTGCTAAACTTGTATCAGTTACACGAGGTGTTGATAATGACGTCGAAAAATTGAAAATTATATTACCCACGGGGCAAGAACATATAATAGAACGTGTGAGTGTTAAATTTGAAGTAATGGAGAGAGCGTTCGTTATTAGAAAACAATTTCCGATTTGCCTCAGCTATGGTATAACTATTCACAAAAGTCAAGGACTAAGCTTGCAGAATGCTATCATAGAAGCAGGTAATTCAATATTTACTTGCGGACAAACTTACGTTGCTCTTTCTCGGGTGACCACATTACAAGGACTGCATCTTATCAATTATGATCCATCTTCCGTAAAGGCACAAGAATCGGCTATAATAGAGTACAATAGATTGCGAAAAAAATATAGACCTGATCTTATGACTATTTCAATTTCTAAAAACCGCGTTCTCAAGGTTCGTGATGCTGTTTGGGCAGTACCTAATTATAATGTATCCGAATGTCAGAATACTAATGATCACATCGTGGATACTATTCAATACTACGTCAGAGGTCTCCCGAATTCTGATGGTGTGTCTTGTTATGCGAATGCCACGATCCAATGTATGTTATATTGTTCATCAATAAGAGAAAACTTATTTTCGACTGAAAAAGCTGATCATATTATAAAAGTCTTTATGGACCAATATAAATCGGATCAAAGTCCAAACATAATATCATTACGGCAATTCGCAGGAGAAAAATACGCTAACAATCAGCTACATGATGCAGCTGAGTTTATTACCTCTGTTTGTGATCGTGAGATTCGTATTAAGAATGCAGTACAACACGAAATTACAACGGTATTAAGATGTTTAGAGTGTAATTACACAAGTACTACTATCAGTACAAATTGTGTGGTACATCTTGCACTGCCCAAGATGTTAAAAAAAAAATCATTTGAATTTCAAGATATAATAAAACACAATTTCGCAGGATGGAAAAATCTGAAAGATTCTTGCCCTAATTGTGATAATTCAAATTCAAACACAATAAAGAAAATCGATATAACTGCTTCCAAACAAATTCTTATTGCAAAATTACATTTGTTCGATCACGATAGTAGTGGAACAACAACGAAAGTGGAAAATTTCTACATCAAAGCAATACCTACTACTAAAATACAAATGGGGGATCACTGTTATAAACTTAAGGCAGCGATTTTCCACCACGGTAAAAGTATTGCCGATGGTCATTACACGAGTATGGTAAGGGGTAAGGGCACAGCGTGGGTATCCGTTGATGATTTACGAGTAGAAAAACAAGCTTGGCTACGAAATGCTAAAAATGCATACATATTTTTCTTCGAAAAGTGTTAATCATGGTTGTTATTACAGTTCAATGTGAATGTTAAATACGTTCAGCGCCATAAAATACATATAAATCGGCAATGCAGTGCGCATGGTTTCTTTTCGTAGTTGTTAAACTTACGTAGAATTTATCCTTCACCAAAAAATAAATAAAGTACACTCGCTGAGCTGCTTTGCGCTATTACGAGTATTCCAAGTATATACCTTATCCTCTAACGTCTCTAGATAGGCTGCAGGGCGCCATAAACACGTAAACGTGTGACGAAGATAGATCAGAATTTATAATTTATTGGGATTTCCTTACTTTTTCCTTATTTTAAGCACACGCGGCAGTCAACTTTAAAAAAGTAAAAAAATTACGCCAAGTACATGAATTATCTTTGTAAAAAGAAGTGAGATCCCCATAAAAAAACTTTAAAAAAGTAAAAAAAGTTGCGCCAAGTACATGAATTATCTTTGTAAAAAGAAGTTAGATCCCCATAAAAAACTTTCAAAAAGTAAAAAAATTACGCCAAGTACATGAATTATCTTTGTAAAAATAAGTGAGATCCCCATAAAAAAACTTTCAAAAAGTAAAAAATCACAAAAAATAAAAGATAATAATATAAATCACAAAAAAATAGAAGAAAATATACAATATAAAAAAAGATGTGAAATCGAAATGAGCTGCAAGTACATAAAGGTGCTTTCCAACTGCCCTTAAGATGACACAACTACATAGACACAGCTAAAATGCTGTGTGCATACATTCCATTACTCATATCGCGGACATTTTAATTAACCAATCAAAAAGAATCCCAATTAAAAACATTGTCGTAAATTAATTAATAGCTTTACAAAATTAATATACAAAATTGCGCCAATTATAACAATGGCTATTTATAAAAAGAAAAATGTATTAAATAATATTAAGCAGATATATTTTTATAGAAATAAATATTTCAATACCAATAAATATTTTATTCAAAATACTTGGCGCTGCGATACCGAAAAAATGTTAATTGTCTTATTAATAGTAAATTAAAAATTTACAATAACTCTCTTACAATCTAAAATACATAAACATATACATATTAGAAACGCAGTCAGATTTATTCTACATATATTTAATTCTAATATCACACGTAGCATATGCACACGCACACATACACACATTCACGAATGCCCGCACAAGAAAGAAAGAAAAAGATTAAAGCAATTTATACATATGTATTCAGTTTAGCAACACCAATGCGGTGAGCAGCGCCAAGTATTTTGAATAAAATATTTATTGGTATTGAAATATTTATTTCTATAAAAATATATCTGCTTAATATTATTTAATACATTTTTCTTTTTATAAATAGCCATTGTTATAATTGGCGCAATTTTGTATATTAATTTTGTAAAGCTATTAATTAATTTACGACAATGTTTTTAATTGGGATTCTTTTTGATTGGTTAATTAAAATGTCCGCGATATGAGTAATGGAATGTATGCACACAGCATTTTAGCTGTGTCTATGTAGTTGTGTCATCTTAAGGGCAGTTGGAAAGCACCTTTATGTACTTGCAGCTCATTTTGATTTCACATCTTTTTTTATATTGTATATTTTCTTCTATTTTTTTGTGATTTATATTATTATCTTTTATTTTTTGTGATTTTTTACTTTTTGAAAGTTTTTTATGGGGATCTCACTTCTTTTCACAAAGATAATTCATATTTTCTTGTATTTTTTTGTGATTTATATTATCTTTTTTTTGTGATTTTTTTACTTTTTGAAAGTTTTTTTATGGGCATCTCACTTATTTTTACAAAGATAATTCATGTACTTGGCGTAATTTTTTTACTTTTTGAAAGTTTTTTTATGGGGATCTCACTTATTTTTACAAAGATAATTCATGTACTTGGCGTAATTTTTTTACTTTTTTAAAGTTTTTAAACAAAAGACGCGCGATCCGGGCGTGCAGGAGACTACGCAGGCATCCGCATACAAAGTTCCGTTCACGACACTCGTGTCTCAGATCTTTTAGGCGACCGAACATATTTGCGGTAAATTTAACAGTTTATTATTATATAACGCTTACAATATGTAGTTACTTGTTGAATACAAAATATGTACACATTGCTTCTCCTTTTATGGATTTTGGACCGCAATATGTACGACCATACGTGTACCTTTAGCGAAATTGTCTCATTGAAAAGCCTAGTCTTCAGGTGAAGTCAGACGGCGAGTCGGCTTGGCGAGCGCGAGTCGGCCGCTTACATTGTAGTAACGCCGATTGTTAGAATGCGTCAGTAGCAGCTATATATGAAAAGTGCTCAATTGTATCGCGATAATTGCTACTATTTTGAATAATGGATTGCAGAGGTACAAATAAGTAGTAAATCAAGCTTCAGCCATGAGTAATTTAATTTCCAACGAACAGAATTAAAATATAATCATAAAAATGATGGAATTTTTCAATAACTTTCGTTAGAAAAGCTCTAGATATCCAGGAACCTCATGGAACCTGAAAATTTTTGTGCTATTTGTTCTATTTGCTTTATAGACTACACATTCAAAAGTTATAGCGGCAAATATTTGCAACTCTATATAATTTTTATACATAATTAAAATAATTCTATCTCCAAAAATGATGATGTTAGGAGCTAAAATGTATAATTCGTTCTAAATAACGTGGTCGTAAATAATTTTTCTCTACCAAACACAATTCATATTCGCTTTTTGCATTCTAAGAAACCCTTAGTTTTTTTATTAATATGTTAGCACAGGCCTTCCCAAGTAGGGGAAATGTACTCCTGAAACACGTGTTTCGGTTCTCGCTCCAATATTCCCTCTCTCAGAGGAGACAGTGAGGCCGCTACGAAGCAGAGAGAGAGGACAGTAGGAATCGTCCCACCTTAGCTGAAGGTACAGCGTTGGAGGAACAACCGAAACATGTGTTTCAGGAGTACATTTCCCCTACTTGGGAAGGCCTGTGTTAGCAGATTGCCTGTTTAGCGGCCATCTTTTAATCGACGATTTATTCCAAATAAACTTTTATTCGTTATTCTTGAATAACTTATTATTCGAACAAATTTATTCGATATTTTATTCGAATAACGTCCAACTCTGATTGTAAGCAATGGCTCTGACTTCCGATGCGTGCTACGCTCTCAAACGCTCGCCGATGACCCTGACGTCATCGGCCTTGCTTGTGCGTCGAAACGACATTGTATAACGTTATGCATCCTACTGGGCCTCGCCTTCGAAAACGGCGAGCGATACCCAGTGCTGTTTGAATAATATTCAATAATATTGATATATCGACCGTCTACAGGCCGCTGAACAGGGATCCATCCTGCCCCCCTTACCTCCGCGTGCCTCTCAAGTGGCTAAATGGCACACGTATTTAGCTGAAATTCAAAGCCAATTGTCTCGAAAACAAAGCGCGATATTAAAAAATTGTATTATATATGTATTTTCGTCTTATTTTGGCCCATAGAATCATCCCTAGAGTATTGACTATGAATAGAGTAGCAGGAATGTATCCTGTATAATAGTTTTTCTGGTTCAAATCTGCAAACTCTCATCGGCTAGCTACCACGATTTACGCGACCACAAGCGGGAGACGCGCCTCCCGCGTTGATCTAGCCCCGTCCAATACTAATATCCAGTAGAGCTGTTCAAGTACCCGGAAAAAGCAAGCCGAGTCTAACTCGGCTTGAACGATCGAGCCGAGCCGAGTACCCGAATGAACCGAGCGGCTTGAAAGAACCGAGCGGCTTGGATAGAACCAAGTAGCTTGAATTTTTCAAGCGGCCCGAAGTAAGCGGGCGGCTCGAACAGAACCAAGCGGCTTGAATTATTTCAAGCGGGCCGAAAGAACCGAGCGGGCCGAAAGAACCGAGGCGGCCCGAATGTATGTCTGTACATTGTAGTACAATGTACTACGAATTGTACTACAGTTCCCGAATGTATGTCTGACATTGTAGTACAATGTACTACGAATTGTACTACGATGTACAGACATACATTCGGGCCGCCTCGGTTCTTTCGGCCCGCTTGAAATAATTCAAGCCGCTTGGTTCTGTTCGAGCCGCCCGCTTACTTCGGGCCGCTTGAAAAATTCAAGCTACTTGGTTCTATCCAAGCCGCTCGGTTCTTTCAAGCCGCTCGGTTCATTCGGGTACTCGGCTCGGCTTGGAAATCGAGTTTCGGCTTGGTTCGGATTTCAAGCTACCCGAATATTCAAGTACTTGAACAGCTCTAATATCCAGAACAAGTCGGAAAGGGGAATGCGTTATTTCGGAATAAGTCAACCGAAATACCAAAAGTTTTTTATTAATATCTCGGAAACTAATGTCTGAAAGCGCAAAAGGACAAAATGTTTGTTTAGCAATATTTTTATTCCTTCAGGTTATAATTTATTAGATAGGTATGTGGTCGTGTATGTCGCATACAATGTTGTACCATTTCAGTTATATTATTACTAACTCCCCCTCTACACTCTACAGCATTCTAAACTTTCAAGCAGGGTCATTCCACGAGAAATCGGACACTTTTCGGAGGAATATTTGGGATTCTTGTGAAACTTGGATATATTGTAGTCTTTAGTGATATATAAATGTATTTCAAAGAATTTTGCAAAATTTTCCAAATGGTGGAAATTGACTTTTTTTCATTAAATTATAACTTTTCAGCTAAGACACAGATACGAATGAGCTTTTGGGTGCTTACACTGGGGAAGTAAAAGTACCTAATAAAAATTATGTCACTTTAAAAAAAAATTTTAGACCATTTTTGCTCCAATTGTTTTAAACAAATGCAATTTTATACTAGCAGGGCATTATTTATACATTTGAAAAAAATGAGGATATAGCCCTACATGTGCTCTTTACGGACACGTTTTCAGAAACGCGGACACTTTAAAATTGGTCGCATGAAAATTAATTGAATGTGACGCTGCGTCGCCCAGCATCGGCTCGACTACCTAGCTGAGCCGCGCTTGCTACAATACAGAACTATTTATGTCTTTCATTCCTAATCTTGCGTGGGCTTGAAAGTTATAGTATACCATATGGTTGAATTTGTCTTGACAGTCACTTTCATATCGAGTAATGAAATATGTAGCATTCCATTTCTATGTATAAAAAATATTAAAAAATTTTCTCTTTCAATTTTTGTCAAATATTTACCATTTGTGAAAATCCTATATAACAATATCAGGTATAGCCACTTGGCCTCTGCTAGTACCGCGCAGCTTAGCTAGTCCAGCCAATGCTGGGCCACGCAGCGTTACATTCAATTAATTTTCATGCGACCAATTTTAAAGTGTCCGCGTTTCTGAAAACGTGTCGGCAAAGAGCACAGGTAGGGCTGTATCCTCATTTTTTCTCACTTTTTAAAGTAGTGCCCTGCTAGTAGAAAATTGTACTTGTTTAACCCTTCGTTGACACACCTCCTTTTTCAATCAACTTTGACACACCTGGGTGGCTCACACCCAGAGCAATTTTTGAACGAGTGCCATTTTCATCCAAAGAATCCAATTATTATGAAAAAAATCATGGATCAATTTCAAGGTCTCTATAATGTATTCCAATAATTTATTTATTGAAATTTCATCACAGTTTTTGTAAAATAATTCTACATTACCACATGTCGAGAAAAAACGAAGAAAATCTTAAAAAAATTGTAACTTTTACAAATGTCAATATTAAAAGCTAAAAATCTACAGAGTTGATGTTCGGATATAATATTTTAGGAGAAAAAATAATTTGTAAGTCGACTTTGAGAAAAAGGTATTTATTTTGCATATAAAAGGTTCAGAGAGTCAAAATCGGCTTATGGGTGGCTCACACCCAGAGAGTCAACGAAGGGTTAAAACAATTGCAGAATAAATGGTCTAAAATTTCTTTTTTTTTACGTGACATAATTTTTATTACGTGCTCTTACTTCCCCAGTGTAGGCACCCAAAAGCTCATTCTTACATGTCTCTTAGTTCAACAGTTATAATTTAATGGAAAAAAGTAAATTTCCACAATCTTGAAATTTTTGCAAAATTCTTTAAAATACGTTTATACATCACTAAAGACTACAACATATCCAAGTTTCACCAAGATTCCAAATGGTACTCCGAAAAGTGTCCGCTTTCACGTGGAATGACCCACGATTGAAATGCGAAAAGTATTCTTTTCACACGCGGTCAAGTGCACGCGTGCCAGCATACACACACAGCCGCGTTTCGCAGCGCGGGCTTGCTGCTTGTGGCTGCCTTCGCTTGCGAGTAGCGGAGACGGTTGTGCAGTAGGCTGGGCCGAAAAAAATTTTGGATTCTTTCCTCGTCATAGTGACAAAAAGTTGTGAGGTGTGTCAAAAACTCGCTGATGTTTTTTTTATAATTTTAAACCTATATTTGGCCGCGCCCCGACGGGGTGAAAGGTGTCGTTCTTTCAAATTAATAGTTTTTGTAGATCATAGGGCGCAATCGGTTTCTACCAAGCTAGTAAGTAACCAAAAGTTTTTTTGTTAAATTATCTCAATGTTTCACTGTGCCTTGCTATCAAAAAGGAATGTGTATTACATACGTATTAACCGACGCGATGTTACCAACGTCTCAACGCCTGTCCTCCGCCACTTACACAGTACAACAAAATTTGACTTTTTCTCGGACTTGTAATATTCAATAGCCGTTTCTTATAGGTTTTCGTGCCCTGAAAACGAATCCGCAACCCGTTTGTCGCCATCACCCTCAGTTTTTGAGAAAATCGATTTTGAAAAAAACTGCAAATTTTCAACTTTGAACATATTTTCTGTCGGAACGGTACTAGTTATTTCATTGTTCGTTGCGTCAAATTATTCTATGAACCTTCCCGAATACAACGATGTAAGTGATTATTGCGTTATGAACATTTAAATATGTTTAAACAACGATCAAAGGGAAAAGGACACCCTAAATGCACCAATTTTTGCGGATATCTTTCAATTTATTTCCAAAACTAAGGGTCTGAGACGAAATCTGACCATCCCACGCGATGCAGCAGACATTGTTCCTTCGGAAAGCGTCGGCAAAAGTGGTAAGTCTCGTTTCGTTTTCAATACAGAAACGAAATAGTTTGGCAAAACGCGCGGAGCTGACAGTGGTAGTCAACGGCGCGGCGGCCAGGCTGGGTTACCTACCTACGCTGGCCGCCGCGCCGTTGACTACCACTGTCAGCTCCGCGCGTTTTGCCAAACTATTTCGTTTCTGTATTGAAAACGAAACGAGACTTACCACTTTTGCCGACGCTTTCCGAAGGAACAATGTCTGCTGCATCGCGTGGGATGGTCAGATTTCGTCTCAGACCCTTAGTTTTGGAAATAAATTGAAAGATATCCGCAAAAATTGGTGCATTTAGGGTGTCCTTTTCCCTTTGATCGTTGTTTAAACATATTTAAATGTTCATAACGCAATAATCACTTACATCGTTGTATTCGGGAAGGTTCATAGAATAATTTGACGCAACGAACAATGAAATAACTAGTACCGTTCCGACAGAAAATATGTTCAAAGTTGAAAATTTGCAGTTTTTTTCAAAATCGATTTTCTCAAAAACTGAGGGTGATGGCGACAAACGGGTTGCGGATTCGTTTTCAGGGCACGAAAACCTATAAGAAACGGCTATTGAATATTACAAGTCCGAGAAAAAGTCAAATTTTGTTGTACTGTGTAAGTGGCGGAGGACAGGCGTTGAGACGTTGGTAACATCGCGTCGGTTACTACGTATGTAATACACATTCCTTTTTGATAGCAAGGCACAGTGAAACATTGAGATAATTTAACAAAAAAACTTTTGGTTACTTACTAGCTTGGTAGAAACCGATTGCGCCCTATGATCTACAAAAACTATTAATTTGAAAGAACGACACCTTTCACCCCGTCGGGGCGCGGCCAAATATAGGTTTAAAATTATAAAAAAAAATCAGCGAGCTTTTTGACATATCTCACACCTTTTTTTCACTATGACGAGGAAAGAATCCAAATTTTTTTTTTCGAACGTATGCACGGGCCAAAAAATTTTTTTCAGATAAATCCAATGAAGGGTTCTTATAGAGCAAACATTTCTCTGTAATTTCGTTTTTTTTTGGTTATGTTGTATGATTTTTATTGACCGAGTTATCCGCCATTAAAGCAAAAAAGGAACTTTTCACTTTGAACACCTATAACTTGCGAACGCATGATCGTAGAAAATTTTTCATGAATGTTTTGGAAAGCTAAGAAATTATCCTTTCAAAACCTTTAGTTGCCAATTTAGTGAGGTTTTTTTGAATCGTATAAAATCCATTTTAAAGTGATCTCCAAAATTACACATTTACCATTTTTTGGTAATCATGATACCACTTCAAGGAAAATCAGGGAATCATTCAAGTGTCCACGTTTTTTGCGAGCTAAAACTACCCGTATACACTGTGCAAAAGGTCGGACCAATCAGATTTTTTTTTCCGTATGTCCTTGATGGTCAAATATGCGATATGGTCTGAAAAATTGAAGGATCACCTGTTCGCGTTATGTTTCTCTGTAAAATCCTTTCTTTTGTTCTCGTGGATTTTGAACGATTCTTGCACGTTTTTCTTGTTAGTGCAACGTCATTTTAGTAAAAAGAAAAGATTTCAAAATTTTAAGAAAAACATTTTTATTCAAACTCCTCGCAATGACAAAAACTGTACTTCGATAACTGGCATTAGCATCACACAAACCGATAAAAATGTTGTTTTTAAATTTTTGAAATCTTTTTTACAAAATAAATTTACATTTCGGATGTGACTCAAATTTGAATATGTTGTAGTCTTTTGGGGATGTATAAACATGTCTCGAAGGATTTTTGAAATTTTTGAAAAATGTCGATTTTACAGCTGTTTGAAGGTAAGTGCTAACTTTTTTTCAGTAAATTATAGCTATGGAAGTAGTGAACGGATGGAGATGAAATTTATGGTGCTTATAGAGAAGACATTGAAGTTTTAAGAAAAAATTATTTCAATTTAAAAAAAATAAAATTTGAACCATTTCTGTGCAATTATTATAAACAAATGCAGTTTTTTAACATCGGGCGCGATTTTAAAAATCTGGAAAAAATCAGAATATAGTTCTATCCTTCCCCTTCATGGCCCAATTGTCAAAAATATGGACATTTTAAAATTAGCCCTGTAAAAATTGCCAAAAGTTGACGCTGCGTCAAATCACACCGGCTCGACTGACTGAGCCGTGCGGTACACGCAGCGGCCAAGCGGCTATATCTGCTATTCCTATACAGTGTTCTCGAATATGGCAAGTATTTGTGAAATACTGAAGAAGGAAAACTTTTACTGTTTTTTATACACAACATAATGCGGTAACTCCAGTTTTGGTGTTCGCTCTATTTTCCTTGAAACGAAGGTGACCCGTAATTTTTAAAATGGAATGCTATATATTTGATAATCCAGGATGAAAGTGACTGTCAAGACAAATTCAACCATACAGTATACTATGACCTTGAAGGCTACACATAGTTAGGAATGAAAGAAGGAATTCAATCTACTAGATAGATAGTTCGATATATTTATTTCATTCCTAACTATGTGTAGTCTTCAAAGTCATAGTATACCGTATGGTTGAATTTGTCTTGACAGTCACTTTCATCCTTGATTATCAAATATATAGCATTCCATTTTAAAAATTACGGGTCACCTTCGTTTCAAGGAAAATAGTGCGAACACCAAAACTGGAGTTACCGCATTATGTTGTGTATAACAAACAGTAACAGATTTCCTTCTTCAGTTTTTCACATATACTTACCATATTCGAGAACACTGTATAGGAATACCAGATATAGCCACTTGGCCGCTGCGAGTACCGCATGGCTCAGCCAGTCCAGCCGGTGTGATTTGACGCAGCGTTAACTTTCGGCAATTTTTACAGCGCTAATTTTCAAATGTCCACATTTTTGACAATTGGACCATGAAGGGGAAGAATAGAACTATATTCTGATTTTTTCCAGATTTTTAAAATCGCGCCCGATGTTAATAAACTGCATTTGGTTATAATAATTGCACAGAAATGGTTCAAATTTTATTTTTTTAAATTGAAATAATTTTTTCTTAAAACTTCAATGTCTTCTCTATAAGCACCATAAATTTCATCTCCATCCGTTCACTACTTCCATAGCTATAATTCACTGAAAAAAAGTTAGCACTTACCTTCAAACAGCTGTAAAATCGACATTTTTCAAAAATTTCAAAAATCCTTCGAGACATGTTTATACATCCCCAATAGACTACAACATATTCAAATTTGAGTCACATCCGAAATGTTACTGCAAAAAGTGTCCGATTTCGCGTGGAATGTCCTATTGTCTCACACCTACTTACAGGGGTATTTAAATTTACTTCATTCCGAGGCTTTCGCTTACATCGAGACTTTACTGTACTATATCTTTTTTTACTTTGCCTACTTTTCTTTTGTGCTGTATGTTTTTCTTATTTCTATGTATGTACCACGTGTTACTGATTACTGACTCTTTACGTGCAGGCAGCGATTGAAAAGAGCAATGTGCCTCACGGTAGGTCATGGCACCGTGGTGGAAGCAGGTACTTGTGCAGGTACCTCGTACGAAACACTTCCAAGAACATCTGCTGCGGATGATTGTCTTACGGGCAGAACACACGAAGACGTAGGAAATTTTGAGGATTTTCCAATTATCGAAGGAATTACAGAAGAAGTATATTTCGATACGGACGCAGAAGATATTGAAGAAGAAATACATTTCGATGCGGACGAAGAGGAAATTGTAGAAGAAATGCATTTCGAATCGAACGAAGAAGAAATTGTACAAGAAATAGACTTCGACGCAGGCTGCGATGAGATACATTCCCTGATAGACATAAACGAAGAAACGGATGAAGATATTGGAAGTGATGCCGATTACTGGGTGGTGGAGGCTGCAGAACCAGAACAGCCGGAAAACCCAATTTCCGAAGGAATCGACTTCGTTGATTTTCCGCATGTTTTCGAGCAAATAAAAAATCTTCGAAAACATTCGACTACTGGCTGTGGCATCGAAGATTTTGATATAGTTAGATGTGAAAAGATTGGATTAGAAAAAGTGTATTATGTAGAGTGTAAAATGTGCAAATACACAGAGCGCATATCCTGTCTTCGGAAGAGTGATGCCACTATGGATATCGACCACGCCGCTGTTGCCGCAACAATGATGACGGGCGGCGGATATAATCAACTGGAGGACATATTGACTGCCATGAACGTGTCCTGTATGACGAAAAGGATCTACGAGAACTGTCAGAGTGACTTAATCGATGCCCTCGATGTGGCCGCACAACGCGAAATGGAAGATGCTGGAAAAGAGGAAAAAGCATTAGCTATAGCAAGAGGCGACGTTTATCCAGAATCTAATGTGCCGTTTATCCCAGTTGTCGCAGATGGCAGCTGGATGAAAAGGTCATACCGCGGAGGAGATTACAATTCTCTTTCTGGCGTAGGAGTCATCGTGGGATACCACACGAAGAAAGTGCTGTACATCAGCGTAAAGAATAAATTTTGTATGACTTGCCAAATAGCATCTACGAAGAAGGAAGAACCGCGCGAGCATCGTTGCTTCAAGAACTGGGGTCGTAATCAGAGTTCAACTGGCATGGAGAGTGTTGCTATTGTCGAAGGCTTCAATTGCAGCATAGATATGCACGGCCTAATATACTCTATATTAGTTGCCGATGGCGATAGCAGTGTGTACAAGAAGATATTGGACAGCAATCCATATGAAAAGTACATGGTGCAGGTACGAAAAATAGAATGCACCAATCACCTGTTACGCAATTTCAGTAGAAAAATAACCGAAATCGTAACAAAAGGCCGCAATAAAGATCTAAGAGCTGTCGTACAGAATAATGCTCTCCGCCTGCGTACCGGTATAAAGAAAGCTGCGGAATACCGGCTCAAAGAAGAATTAACACTCGAGGAACGAATACAAAATTTGAAGAACGACTTGACAAATGTACCGAGTCACGTTTTCGGTGAACACAAGGAGTGTCAGAAGTTAGCATACTTCTGTAATAAATACGCTGATCCCCACAGAGTAGACTACGTTCCCCGACTGAGAGAAGCTGGCATTTATCAAAGTATCGAAGAAGCGATGCAGCCACTTTTCGCTAAAGCTGACAGTTTGCTGCGCGGTCTCAATAACAATGCTGTTGAAGGTTTTAATAATATAATCGCTAAATTCATCGGTGGCAAAAGGATAAACTTTGGACGAGGGGGCTCGTATCAGGGAAGAGTCTCCGCTGCAGTCGTCCAATATAACACTAAAGAGGTGTTTAGCAGATTGAGTACGGCAATGAAGAAAGAGCCGTCAACCATGGTAGGAAAACTGGAAAGATGTCGGAAACGCGCAGCAGAAAAAGCAATAGAATATAAAAAAGAAGCGAAAGCATCCTCCTTCCGAAATAACAAACAATCGTGCGACCAGGATTATGGCCCCAACGCAGCAAAAGCAGATATGGAAGAGACAGTATATTCTTCCGAGCGTAAAAGGCACGCGGATATACTTCTTCAGTGGCAAACGAGGCGAGACGAGATCGAAATAGAAACTCGCGATCAGGCGAATAGCGAAAAGTGGATCGTGAAAAATTATTAACTGCATCGAATTTCGGCAAGGTATGCCGATTACGAAAAACTACACCACGGGCAAATACTGTGAAGAGTATAATGTACCCGCAACTCCACAATTTAGATTCCCTCCAATACGGAAGGGAAAATGAGGCAAACGCCTTAAAACAAATGCAAGAAGATTTAGGAATGCATATTCTACCGTGTGGCCTCTTCATCGATGATACTGTGCCTCACTTAGGTGCAACTCCTGACGGCCTCGTAGGCAATGATAAAATCGTCGAAGTAAAGTGTCCTGAATCGGCGAAGGATTTAACACCTGCTGAAGCCATAAAGCAACTTGACAATATAAGACGTATTTTCAAGGGTAATGAGATGAATAAGAATCATCATTACTATTATCAAGTGCAAGGACAATTGCACATAACGAAAAGGCAACGGGCCTATTTTTGTTTATGGACGCCGAAAGGCATGAAAGTTACAACAGTATCGAGAGATGATCGATTCTGGGCAACAGAGATGGAGGAAAAACTGAAGAAGTTCTATGAGGACTGCATGTTGCCAGAAATTATAGATAGTCGATACAATCGACAACAGCCGATTAGAGAACCTCCGTACATAAAAATAGGAGGAGCAGGTACAAGTACACAAGAAAGTACACAAAACGATGGATGAAAACATCGCAATAGCACCGACGAGTGCATCCAGCGCATATGAAGGGCTGCCGAATCAACCAATTGCAATTCAAAGTCACTATTGCACTGGCGAGTGCATCCAGCACATATGAAGAGCTGTCGAATCAACCAATTGCAATTCAAAGTCACTATTGCACCGGCGAGTGCATCCAGCGCATATGAAGAGCTGTAGAATAAGCAATTGCAATTCAAAGTGACTATTGCACCGGCGAGTGCATCCAGCGCATATGAAGAGCTGTTGAATAAGTAATTGCAATTCGAAGTCACTATTGCACCGGCGAGTGCATCCAGCACATATGAAGAGCTGTCAAATAAGGAATTGCAATTCAAAGTGACTATTGCACTGGCGAGTGCATCCAGCGCATATGAAGAGCTGTCGAATAAGCAATTGCAATTCAAAGAAACTATTGCACCGGCGAGTGCATCCAGCGCATATGAAGAGCTGTCGAATACGCAATTGCAATTCAAAGTGACGATTGCACCGGCGAGTGCATCCAGCACATATGAAGAGCTGTCGAATAAGTAATGTTCCAAAATGTAAGTAAGAAAGTATGTAGAAGATACATACGGATAGTGAATAGGACCGTCTATGACGGGGGTGGTGGTGGGCCTTTTCACACTCTTCTAATAATAAATAGCTATAGCTATTCTTTCATATGAAGTGGAAATGACATGTATAAAAGCGTAAGTATGACATATACTTTTGTTATGCAAACAATTAGATTAATTGGAAATCATCCTGAATGTTTCTCTCATATATGAATTTGTTTTAGATATTTCCACCAACCAATATCAACGTTGAAAATCATGCTGTATAAAGCAAGGAAAGGAAGGCTGCCTTCTCCGCAAGCATAAAGATAAGTAAATACCATACATACATTTACATTTTTACAGCATTCAGATTACAACTCTTTCTAACTTTTTATCACAGGGTCTATGACAACTAACTGGAATCGAAAGGGGTCAGTGCCATCCCAAGAAAATATTTATGAGAAATAGGACACAATAATAATGGTTTCTTCAGTAAGTGTGAGTATCAGTTTTTACATTCAAGTGGTATAAACACAAAAATAATTTTTATTAAATTTATTTCTTTTTGCAGATCAAACCAGGGTGTAGTACACTGGGCTGAGGAATATCGTTGCAACTACCACAAATGCAGGGTGGAAGAGGTACCCCTTCCATGACGCCGACCGGGCTAGAGAAAATGTGCAGTAGCAGATTTTCTGTCAGCTGGTGGAGCAGAGTTTCTGTCCTCGAAGTGACAGAAAATATAACCTATATGCTATACCCGATTTCCTAAAGATACTGTTGCGGCGTAATAATAATGTTTCAGAAGGATGAGGAAAAGTTCACAAACGTAGCGTAATAGAACGAAATAGCCGCTAAACATTTATTGTCATATAGCAAATACATAGGTTATATTTTCTGTCACTTCGAGGGACCACATAATAATCACGCGTTGGATTCAACGTCAAACACAATTTTATATATGTTTTTCATAACTGCCTTCTGCATAAGATGTGTATTTCATGTTCTGTTTCAGTGTTTTGCTAATTAAAAAATGTCTATCCTAACAAACTTCATTTTCTGGGGACATGCCCTCGCGTATTTTTCCTTTTCACTTATAATTCCTTACTGCCAACGTAGAATATTCTACCATAAGCACATTTCAAGTAAATGTACAATGAATTTTCTACGTTTGCAGTACCAGCGGACTTTCTGTTTAAATTTTTACAAGTTCAACGCAACAGCTGACAATTTCTTTCCACATTCAAAATAAAATATGGAAATAGCAAACAGCTCCCTCTCGCGTGCACAGGCAGCCGCGTATCTATGGGTATTACCATTTCTGTGCAGAAAAAATCTGCTGTAATACCGACCTGCCAAATCGGCCAGGTCACGTGACGTGTTTACCCCCTTAATGTACAATACTGTCGTTTCATCCTTTTTCCTTTACTGAATTAGTCATATTTTTATATTATTGCTATTTTTAGTTAAATAATAAACTGTAATACAAATCAGGTATGTTTTCTAACCATTTGGACCCCATACGAACCCAAACCCGCCAAAAAATAATTTTGTCCAGTTAGCATGTAGTATACTCGAACCACTCACTGTGCGCCGCCTCAAACTGTTCATTCTTATATAATTTGTAATTCGTAAAACTACACACATTACATGCTCCATCTCGATACTCTTTGCGCATAAATTCTGTTGATGGATTATACAGTGTATTACGGAAATTTCCTGAGGAACTGCTAGATTTTGTAACTTTCTTCGGAGGCGATAAATAAAACCTATGTTTTTCCCAATGATGGCAGGGGTACTATCGGTGATGACCGACACTAATTTTGTCCAATCTAAGTTAAGATCATTAACCGCCTCCTCCGCACACGACAATATGTCTTCCCCTGTCGTGGTTCCTTTTAACGAACAAAAATCTAGCAGTTCCTCAGTTACTACTAAATTTTCGTGGACCCCCGAATAAAAATTGCCATTTGCGCGGTGCCGGAGATGTCCGTGGATTCATCGAGGGCTAAACTATACGCCACAAACGTTTTCGCCAACTCCTGTAATCAGTGATGCCAGAATGAGGACGGGTCCTCTCGAGAATTTCCCCCACCACGCATGCACACTACGCCGGAGCGGCGTCACTGACTCACGGACACGCCGCTCCGGCGTAGTGTGCATGCGTGGTGGGGGAAATTCTCGAGAGGACCCGTCCTCATTCTGGCATCACTGCCTGTAATTGGCGCGTTACGTCTGCAGCCATCTCCTGAATCCGCCGCATTACTGTAATCCGCGAGAGGTTGATTTTTTCGTATCTTTTGCGGTCCTCCGCATTTTCATTGACTGTTGCCAATAGACAGCTCTTTACAAATTCCCCATCTGTGTAGGGACGGGACGCTCTGGCTATCTACAGCGCGATTTTATACAAGGATTTAATTCCTTCTGTACTCCTAATGGAAGTATTCTTCTACAATCAAAACAATGAATTAGTATAATGAATCTTAAAACAATGATTAATAATCGGAAGAAAATTGGTAAAGCAAAGTAGGATTGGAGTTATTACACGTTAATTTGATCACTTTCTATTGTCGATCTCAGAAAAATGACTCAACACTGCATGATACTTTTTCGAATCAATCCAAAGATGGGAACAGCATTTAACAAATTAAGTATCACAAGTTGAGCTTTGAATATTATGTTCTGCATTGAAAGTAAAGAAATTGTATTGCTCATATTTGAAGAAAGGATTCCACCAGTTTTTAAATTATTATAAACATCAGATAATACCTTGAAATAGATCGCAAATATTGGATAGAATGATCCGCAGATTGTAAAATATCTTACTTCATCTGAGGTGTCTTCCTCCTCCTCCTGTAGTGCTCGTTCCTTTAAAACTTGGATTTCTCGAATACGTTCTTCACGTGTGAATTGATTGTAATCAATGGCATGATACCGGGTGTAATGCCGCTTTATATTAAATTGTTTGGCATATGTAAATATTGTATGATACACCAAACATTGTGCACCTCCTCTGTGGTCAGTGACCAGGAAGTAGAGCTGTTCGAGTACTCGGAACAAGCGAGCCCAGATATACTCGGCCCGAATAACTGATCCGATCCGAGCGCTCGAATGAAGCGAGCGGCTCGATTAAAGCGAGCAGATCGATTAAAAAGCGAGCGGATCGATTAAAGCGAGCGACTCGATTAAAAAGCGAGCGGCTCAATTAATGCGAGCGGCTCGATTAATGCGAGCGGCTCGGTTAAAGCGAGCGGCTGGAAACAATCGGGTGGCACGAACGATCGGAGCACGCAAGCAGGTCCGGCGTGCAGTGTACAATGTATGTACATCTTTCGTGCAGATCAAGTATGATAAATGTTTCGTATGTTTTTCTAATGAAATAGATATAATGAGGGTTAAGGAGACTTTTTCTGATTACGATATGAATCAAATAACTATTATTTATTTATTAAGATCACTATCTTTCTAATGTTGTATTTGTAAACGTACTCATATACTTTTCTTTATTTTACCTTCCTTCTTTTCTTTACTTTTCTCTTTCTTCTCGGTCTCCCTTCGTAATTGTGTTTGTGTTGTATTATTATTAACAAAAGCTGTTAATCGTTAATAAACAAATAAATATATAATCGTGAACTGGTTGGACTTATTTGAGGAGGTATCCAAATCTCTCGCACAATTGATAGAATTTTTTCCCCGACTTAATTAATGAAAAATTATAATATTATGTGTGATCTATATCTTACAACTTGCCAATGAAAATGGGGAATATTTGTAGGAGATCGTACGAAAACGCAACAAAACCAACATATATTAAAATAATATTTTGCACAATTAAATTATTTATTGCAATATATTATAAACTACACACATACTAAGTACATATTCATTAGGTCAATTTAATTTGCTTATTTCATATCCACGGGATAAACCCTTTATTACATAAATATCAAATGAAAAGATAGAATACAGAGAGAACGGCGGAAATTATACAGAATAAGAAATACAGACTAAATATGATATTACAATAAATGCGCTGTAAGTATATCCTGAAGACCCCGAGCTGCAGCTTTCTTGAAGCTTTCTTATTAAAAGAATCTCTAACTATTTTCACACGTCTCGGGCTTGTGCGAACTTCGCTTTGATCCACTTAAAAACGTGTGTATAAAATCAGCGCAATGTTGATAACCGGATGCGAATTCTCCAATAGTACTTTTTGAAAAGTAGTTACAGATTCTTTTAATAAGAAAGCTTCAAGAAAGTGAAATTTATGAAAATGGCCAGTATAATTATGGACTTTGAGGATTTTGAGGCAAGTAACGAAGCCGTATTAGGCGAAGGTATTGAAGTGGTCATTAGTGCGGAAAATTCATTCTCTACCGATAGACCGCGTAAAAACGAAAGTGGTGTTTGGAAATGGTTTTCAAAATTAAGCAAAGGTGAAAGCATGTGTAATATATGTGAAAAAAAATTTTCAAGGAAAGGTGCAAGTACAACTGCGCTTCGGAGGCACATACAACAGCAACATGCTGCTATTTATAAAATTTCGGGAGCCCTTACGTGCACTGCAAAAAAAAGTACGGCAAATAATGGAGATAATATCGAAGCGGTAATGCTCGATGCAAATTCTCCAAGAGCAAAAAATATAACGGATGCCATTGCTCGAATGATGGTTCTTGACTGTCAACCGTTTTCTATAGTTACTGACACAGGATTTAAAAATTTGATTAAAACATTAGAACCAACATACAGAATTCCTAACCGCACAACATTTTCGGACGATATTATTCCAAATCTATATGATGTTACGAGCCGGGGCTGCGGCAACGCGAGAGGCCGGCGAGAGGGGTATTTCCTTAGGAATACGGATATGAATTTGTTAGTTAGGTGCGCGGACGAACCTGATGCGAAATCAGGGAGCCGCTAGGATTATTTACGGCGAGGACGAACCTGATGCGTAATCAGGGAGCCTCTAGGAGTGGAGTCACACGCGGACGAACCTGATTCGTAATCAGGGAGCCGCGGGAAGGTGAAACGTCGTGAACGAACCCGATGCGAAATCGGGGAGTCACTAGGATGAAGTTCACAGACGAACCTGGTGCGAAACCAGGGAGCTGTTAGGAGGTTGGATTATTCACAGACGAACCTGGTGCGTAACCAGGGAGCTGTTCGGAAGTTGGTAGATTTACAGACGAACCTGATGCGAAATCAGGGAGCTGTAGGATACGGACGAACCTGATGCGAAATCAGGGAGCCGTAGGAGGGTGAGATTTCGTGGACGAACCCGATGCGAAATCGGGGAGCCACTGGGTTGGAGAAGATGACTTGCTTTGGTAACAGGTGCGAACGAACCCAGATGTGAGATCAGGGAGTCGCAGGAAATGTTAGTAATGCCTCGTAACTCTTATTTAAAAATCGATACAACTCGAGCGGTAAAGTTATATCTGTGGGTGAGTGCTACTAATATTATAAGGATCGCTGGGTAAAAGATGGGTTTAACGAAATCGACTCGATTTACAAGTGAACACCATAAGTATATTGAATGAACAATTGATACAAATGTAAGTGTCGCGAGTAGTTAATTAAATAGAAAGTGTGTTTTACCACTAGATGCACGGTGTTGACGCACTGGCGATGCGGGGCGTACGAGTGGTTACTTTGATTCTGGCAAAGACTTTAGCCTGATCTTACTTGATAACTGACTCTGTACGAGCGTGACACGACGTGACGTTACGCGTGACTCTATAGCTTTTAACCGACGAGGGATGAAACCAAAGGGTTTATATAGTCCCAAAAATGAGTGGGGATGCGTTAGGAATTTCCGTATTCCTTCGGGGTCGTCGTCGTGTCACTCCCGTTCCCATGGTCGTGATCCAGATGGTCGAGATCATGACCCCCTTAGTGGTGTGTGATAAACAAAAAGGCTTTTAGGGCGTTTTCCCTTCGCAGACGCGAGCTCGAAAAATGGTTGAGAGCAGCGTATGGGAGAATTCCACATACGTAACATCTCCCCCCCCAAGACGAAACATCGCGATTCACGTGATGCTTTCTCAAAAGAAGGAAAAACGCTCCAAAAATCCTTTTATAGGCAAAAGTGTGATCGCGAATTGTCGGTGTAGTGTAATGTAATTGGTGTACTTATCGCTAGGTGTTGCGGGGTGTAAGAATTCAATTGTTACTGGGCACGACGTAGCCGATCTGCAGCCAGTGTTCGATGACGTCCAGTGATGGTTGTCCAGGTAGCCGGTCGAGCGTCAGCGTGGCTGTGAGGCCGGTTGGTGTCGGCTGGATGTTGGCTAGGAGGCCCTTCCTTCTCGCCATAACCACCTCGGCGATCTGCGTCGTCCTCTGGAGCGGTCGGCGGGAGCGTAGCTCGACGCCTCTCAGCCGAATCCTTACTGTCTGCCAGGGGAGGGCATGGAACCGGGGTGGCAGAGACCGCAATTCCGTGACAGGGCAGTCCATGGCTATGCCATAGTCGCCGAGGAAGATGGTGCAGGTGGTTCCGTTCACCTCGATGACTTCGCCACGAAGCCACCCCTTCCTGGGAAACTTTACAGTCACTGGTCGTCCTGGCCTGACGCTGTCCATTGTCGGCAGACATAGTTGTTGTCTGGACGCCATGTAGATATTCAGTTCACGCAGGACAACCCTTGCTGCCTCCGCGTATTTCTCCAGGGAGACCCAGAAGGTGGTGGGGTCCTCCACGTACATCACTAGACAGCGGGAAGTCTTCCCTAAGTCACGCGCCAAGATGGTCTTCATTCCTTGCCTTTTTCGCAACAATCGGTTCTCCCGGTGTCCAATCACGAACGTTGTCGTCTGTTATTTCTTGGAGCACTAGCCAATCCGGAATACGCTTTGTGGCGCTTCTATTAGATGTTTGGGTAGCCGCTGCCTTAGATGTGATTTTGCGGGTCGAACAGCTTCGACCTTTTCGGACGGGTCCTCTGGTACTGTACCTGTATGGCCTTGATGTCAATACAGTGCCCACTCGAGGTAAAGTTTCCCAAGAACCGTGGTGTCCTGTCTGAACGGCGACTGTCCTTTTTCCTTCGTCTGGTGTGGTCTGTGTGGCGATGTTCTTAGACATATGGAAACTAGGTTTGTACTGAGTTGAGGGGCCTGATGCCCTGCTTTTATAGGGAAGGAACCTTATCTCACCCCCACCCTGAAGCTATACGTGTACCGGAGGGAGGTTTCTCATAGGAGTGGTTTCATCCCCTTAAAAGACGGTGGCGCACGGGCTGTGATTTTCGGATGTACTTGATATATTTGTTGGTATTTCCTGGTTCTCCTTAGGAGATTCTGTTTTATTGTTGTGTTGACGAGGTTTGCGTTTTATAATCACTATTATATTTACTATAATCAGTATTACTATTATTCCTCCAATAGAGGAAAAGGTTGAGATCTGTACTTGTCGAATGGATGTTTGATGAGTTGCAAAATTCTTAGCTCGTTGTTCTATTTCGGTGAGTGATAGTGCTGTTGGCAGATCCTCCCACTTTGTAGGTTTCTGCTCATCCACTTTCAAAGCTTCGAAGTGATGCTCAGTTACCTCCGGTATAATTATTGATAAATTATAAGATTCAGAAGGGTAATATTCAATGTTATGCGAATTGTCAATGGTTTCCAGTGATTTTAGTTGTACAGAGTCTATTGTTGCTTGACAACCTGGTTTTAATTTAAAGATTCCATCGGCAATGATATTTAATGTTACAGGTTTCTTTCCTTTGCAATAGATTTGTGCTTTCTTATTATTGGGCATGAAATAAAGCCATGTATTTGGCGTATTTAGCGTCTGCCAGTATGGTCTTATTTGAGTGGTCAATTTAATGGTACAGGTGCCCCAGTTTATCGAAGTGGGGTTTAATAACAACATAGATTCGCAGGTTGGTTGTCGATCTGCTTGATATACCGGCAGTGTAGCAGGTCCCAAAAATTGATTATGGTGAAACCGGCATGTTTTCAAGTATTCTTCCGTTGGGGAAAAGTAGTGTTGTTCGTTTGATGAGACTGCAATAAACTGGATTTGTGGCTGGATGTATGAAGTTACTCTTTTTGTTCCAAGATTGTGTATCGATGGGCAAGGGTATATTTTGTATAAGCTATACGTTTTACGTTCTAAAAGAGGTATGGTGAGTTCAAAGAGTATTCTTCCTCTCGTGAAGATTACGTTTAAATTCGTTATTTTTTCGATTTGCTCTGTGAGTAATTCCTCGGGTGTTAAAGGAAATTCATATTCAAGTGTTTCCTTGATCTTTTGAGCTGATCTCAATAATTGCTCTGGTGAGAGAATAGCGGGGTGTAGAATTCCTTGCTTCGCTAATAGTATTGCATCTATTAACAGCAGTAGATTGGTATTGTAATCATCTAAACCTCTTTCGACTTCAATTACGGAATCTCGGATGGTGGCTTCGAAGCGTAATTTGTTGATTTCTGATTGTGTCTCCTGGAATGCTTCTGAGTGTAAAACCATCGTTTTTGTTAGTTGGGACATAGTTTTAGTTAGATTAACTAGCCTTGCGTGCGTAATTGAAAATTCTCCCTTTATGATATGTGTCTGGTTAGCTATTATTTCAGTAATTTCTCGCTGATCCCCGTAGACCTTGTTTAATTCTCGGTTGTAGTATTCTGCGTCTTCTTGCGATAAAGTTCCGAATAACGTTTTGCTGATAGATCCGATGAATCCAAAAGGTACGCTACGTCGTGGGGATGGTGTTTGGAGGTGGGTAGTGTCTCCTATTGCAGTGCGTATCAGATTGCTATAATGCATGGTGTTTTCTTTTTTCTTGATTAATCGAGGTCCTAATTCCTTACTGAGGCAGTTGATTGATTCGTGACGGCTGCATAGTTGATTCATTGTTGAGATATGGTGCTTCACATGTGGAGCATAGCTGAGATACCGAGTAACATCTAGGGAAGTGACTAGGCGCCATTGAGATTGGAAGGTCCTTATGTCTGATAATTTTTCATAGAAGAGTCCTGTGTCTCCTTCAAGTGGTGTTATGGTCCGATCATCGCTAATGACAGCGAGAGGCAACAGGAGCAAATATGCGAAGATCATGGTTGATTTTCAACTGTGGATGTAGAGTAAGCATGTTTTAATTTGTCCTGATGCTTCGTGATTAATTTGTCGTTCTTTCGTAGTACTACATTATTCAAGTCTGTTACGTCTACTATTTGGTACGGTCCAATGTAATGTGGGTCAAATTTACTAATGCGAGGTTCCTTGAGCACGTAAACAAGATCATCTACGTTAAACGTTGATGGTCTTGCACGAATATCATAATAACCTTTTGAACGAATTTTTGCTTTATTTAGATTATCTGCGGCTATATTCCGAATATTAGTCACGTGTGTTATTAATTCTACTAAGTAGTCTCCAAATGACTTTAATTTTTCGCCACTTGGGAAAGAGCTTGGTTCTCGAGCTGGCTTTCCGAAGATTAATTCGTATGGTGTGAAATTTGTAGCTTCATGAACGGATGTGTTGTAAGAGAACATTGCGAATGGTATCAATAAATCCCAATCTTCATAATTATCCATGTAATGCTTGAGGTATTCGGTGAGGACGATGTGACTTCGTTCCAGAGATCCATTGGTTTGTGGTCTATATCCCGAGGTTGTGATTTGTTTGATTTTAAATATTTCAGATAGATTGGTCATAAGTGTTCCGATGAAGCTAGTGCCCTTGTCTGTTAATATTGCGCGAGGTGTACCGTAAACCGCGATGAAATGTCTAGCAAAAGCATCTGCAATTGTAGTAGCTCGAATGTTGGGTATTGCTACGGCTACGCAATATTTAGTTAGATTATCTTGGATGGTGAGAATGTGTCTGTTCCCACTGGGTGTAATTGGTAAAGGTCCTACTGTGTCCAAGGAAATTTTTTCAAAGGCTCCTATCGGTGTGTCGGTGATTAACATCGGTTGACGTGTTTTCGCTCGAACTAATTTTTGTTCTTGACAGCTTTGACATCTTCGGATGTAGTCTTGAATGTCGTTGCGCATTTGTGGCCAATGAAATTTTGATCGAATGCGTTTATATGTCTTCGTTACTCCTTTATGTCCTCCAATTAAACTGTCGTGAGCCTCGCAGATGATGTGCTGTCTGTCTTCTTCGGATGGTGTGGTGATGGTACAGTTGCATAAAATAATCTGTAGGCCGGTTCCTATGAAAACCTCTTCTAATATCTTGACGAACTCGTTGGATGGTATTTTGTGAAGGTCCCCCGTGGCAGAAATTCGAAATGATTTAATCTGATTCTGATCTAAGGTGAGTCGAAGAGTTTTCAGTCCGTTGAGCACCTCTACTCTTTTAATATCATCAAAAAAGTTTTCTGTAATTATTATACTGAAAGTTTTAAATAGCCCATTGTCTGTAGTTATCACCTGTCCCTTTTTTGGTTGTGTTGCTAGAAGATTTGGTTTGTTAATCACCTCAGTGTCTAGCAATAACTTTCCAGCGGGGTTTACTATATTGCAATCGGCAGAAATGAAGTGTACATAATGTCCTTCTTCGGCGGTAAAAGTATTTGAAGAAACGATAATTTTATGTGGTTGGTCTAATGGGCTCCCTTCTAGATCGTCAAGGTCGTTTGAGTTCTCGGTGTCGGTAGTGACAAATGGGTAAGGGTCGAGCATGCGGTCAGAGACCCTAGGTTGAGTTGACCTGCTGTCAGGTGGTTGTCCCACACTTGCTTCGGTTGTCGTTCCAGCAGGTAGCTGGTTTATTGAGGGTTGTAAAGGTTCTTCCATGACTTCCGATGATACTTGCGGGGTACTGAGTAAATCTAGTTGGACGTTCCTTGCATTCTCTATTACAGTATTTTCGAGCGGCTCCTCAAAGGATATCAAATTGTCAAAGACAGTCTGGTCCTTATCTAAAGGGACGATTTGAGTGGAATTTGCTGCGGGCGAAAAACTGTTTATGGTTTCCTGGCGTTCATCTGGCATGGTTACCTCTTGAGATAAACTGGGAAAAGATCGGTTCTTGTGTATTATTGGAGAATGTTGAACGTTTCCACGTGCGGTTTCTTCTATTTCATCTGAGCTGCTGCTTGTCTCTCGATACTTGGGTCGAATTTCCCTATCTCGTCTTAACTGTCGTATGCGATGTCCGATGGTTTCGACGTTGGCGTCTGTTTTCGGTATCTGGGCTTTGAAGTCGGGATCCTGGAGCTCTCGTGGAATAAGAGGTAGGCAGGCAGACGGAGGGTTGCGAGATAATGCGTCTGCGTTCTTATTCGTCTTTCCCGATTTATGAACAACCTGATACTCATATTCTAAAAGTCGGAGCTTCCACTTCATAAGTCTGGAAGTTGGATCCTTGACAGAATGTAACCAGACCAGTGGTCTGTGATCTGTAACGAGGGTAAATGGAGTTCCGTAGATGTAAGGCCTGAAGTATCTTACGGCGTAAACCATGGCCAAACATTCCTTTTCCGTAGCTGAATAATTCTTCTCAGGTTTATTTAGGCTACGGGACGCGTAGGCAATCGGCAGGTCGTTTCCTATCTCCCCTTGACTGAGTACGGCTCCAATAGCATAATCAGATGCATCTGTCGTTACAATGAAAGGTTTACTGAAATCTGGGTATTGCAATATGGGTTGTTGACAAAGTTCGCTACGCAATTGCTTAAAACTCTGGTCTTGTTCTTCTGTCCATTTGAATTTGATGCCTTTTCCTAGTAAATTGATTAAAGGCTTAGCTTTTGTGGTGAAATTAGGTACGAATCTTCGATAATATCCTACAAGTCCCAAGAATTGTTGAATGTTTTTCTGCGATGTGGGGGTGGGGAAATCTTGAACCGATTTTAATTTCCTAGGGTCAGGTCTTACTCCTTCCTTTGAAATAATGTGTCCAAGGTACGCCACTTCCTTTCGCAGAAATTGGCATTTATTGGTCTGGAGGGTTAATCCATGTTCTCGAAGGCGGTTTAACAATTTCTTGACTTTGATATTATGTTCCTGTAATGATGATGCATAGATCACTATGTCGTCCAAGTAAACAAAGAGGTCTGTTCCCTGAAGTCCAGTGAGTGCTTGATCCATCAGGCGTTGAAAGGTGGGCGGTGCATTCTTTAATCCGAAAGGCATTCGAGAGAATTCGTAATGTCCATTTGGAGTAGTGAATGCTGTTTTTGCTTTATCCTTCGGATCCATCTCTATTTGATGAAATCCACTTGCGAGGTCAAAGACTGAAAAATATTTAGCTCCTCCTAATCGATCTAAAATCTCTGTGATTTGAGGTAATGGATACTTATCGGAAATTGTTATTTCGTTGAGGCCGCGAAAATCTATTACTAGACGCCAACGTTTCACGCCGTTTTCGTCTTCTTTTTTCGGGACGATCCATAAGGGTGAATTGTACGGAGATTTGGAAGGTGTAATTATACCATTTGATAGTAGCGCGCTGATTTGTTTTTGAATTTCCTTTTGATGTATTAGAGGATAGCGATATTGTCTTGTGTTGATTGGAATATCGTTGGATGTATGAATTGAATGTTTGAAGTCGCGGGCCTTTCCGAGTTTATCTCCAGGAAGATAAAATCGGTCGGGGAAATCTTTAACTAAGTTGGTAACGAAATCTAGTTCCTCCTTGTTCAAATGTTTAGTGTTTAGGGCTTCTAAGATTTTTCGTATTCTATCTTCGTTAGTTTTGAATTTTGACGGATGTTCCACAGCTGGGTAAAAATCTTCGTCTGATGACCCGAAGATATCGAATGGCTCTAATGTTTGTGGTTCTATCTCTACGTCTAGGGGTACATCGCTGGTATTTGTTGCCATAACGTAGCACTTCCCTTTATTATTACTCACAACTGCTTCCCCTATGTAAAGATGTTCCAGGGTCTTGATACGTGGTAAATATCCTTCCTTAATCCTTGGGTTAGTTATTGTTATAGCAATCTGTTGCGACGTCCTAGGTTCGATACGATGTTTAGTCGATGTCAGTAGTTCTTTCATTTGAGGCAGGTCTTGATAATTTGAAAAACGTAGAGGTCGGGTTGGTTTGTTCTTTAACACCAAAGTCCCATGATAATAGGAGATTTCAGCCTCCTCCTGTTTTAGGAATGGGCTTCCTATAAGTCCGTCTGCTTCTATTGCAAGCTCTTTTACCACATAGAAAAGTGCAGGAGCTTCGTGGATATGAAGTATTGTTGTTCCTAAAGTGTGAATCGGATTAGTAGTAATTCCGGTTAATTCGATTTCTTCCCGAGAGTTTATCGCGGCTTTTTCTCCCAGGGCGTTAATGACTACTAAATTAACGGATGCTCCACCATCGATTAAGAATTCTCCCGTTCCTGATTCCAATTCTGGAACTTTGATGTTGATGCGTGGGGCAGGTGCTTCCTTGATGAGGGTTCCTCTTCGAAGCGGACTGTCCTTTGGCGAGCTTCTTTGTTTCCGCTCATCGTGTCGCCTATACGTTGAGCGCGATCGAAGTTTAAAGATTTGTTTGATTCAACGGACGAATCTCGCGAGTCTCGTTGATATCTCGGATTACGCGGTTGTTTCCTACAGGACTTTCCGTCATGTCCGGCTGTGCCGCAATGCCAGCAATATAAACTCGGCTTGCGATCTTTATCGGGATTTTTTAAAATAGAATAATGTTTTTCTCTATCATCTGCGTATGATGAGTCGGAGCGATAAGAAGGGGATTTCGAGGGGCTCCGGTGACGCAAGGTCCAGGCCGTCGTACGTGTCCGTCCTTCTCGTTCCTCTTCAAAACCAGATGTTCTAAGAGGCCTCTCCCTGTTCTGGTCGTATCTACTCGGAGAAAGTGGGTACGACACTTCACGGTCGCGGTGGCGAGAATCTTCGACGTAAGGGTCTCGGCGAGACCACCTGGAGGGTGATTCATTACGGGGCGACTGTCGCCGATTCCTTAATTTTCTATCTATCTGTAGCACGGCGTCGTAAGCTTGTTCAAGTGTTTTGATGTCTTGAATCTGAGCCGACACTTTCCAGGAAATTCGATCCGGTAAACCATCGATGAAGTTTTCTTTAACGTCCTTTTCCATTTCTTTGACGAAATCTTCAGCGTGATCCAGATACCTTTCCCGAATAGCTCCGCGCGCACAATAAACGAGATGGCTAGTTCTGTCGACGTACTGTCGCAGACTTTCTCCTTCGCGAATACCTAGTTTCGCGATTTCAACTTGAAAATATGACAAACTTCTTCCCGGTGCGAATCTCTTTTTCAAATGTTGGACTAATTTCTTAACGGAGTCGAATTTATGCTCTAACGTGCACCTGCGTGCCGGACCGATCAGTTTCGTTAGTATTATGGCAAGATACTCGGCTTCCGTACCCTCAGGAATCAAAGTTAACCCGTCTTCCACATTTTGTGCAAAGCGCGTCAAGGGTGGACTTTCACCGTCAAAGGTTGGAATTGACATAGTAATGTTCTGTATACATGTCCGTTGCGTCAACAGCGACATTGAGTTTGCAATTGAAACTGTCAGGTTCATAATGTCGTTAGAAGAAACGTTCGCCTGTGTAGTTGCCATTTTAGAATTACTAAGTGACTTGACTAGAGAAAACTAGTATATCGTCAATAATAAATTACGAGTGATTTTAACGTATTTAAAAACCCAAATTTTACGGCGATTCTAATGCAGTAGCATCCCACCGCTGTCACCAGTTTTGTTACGAGCCGGGGCTGCGGCAACGCGAGAGGCCGGCGAGAGGGGTATTTCCTTAGGAATACGGATATGAATTTGTTAGTTAGGTGCGCGGACGAACCTGATGCGAAATCAGGGAGCCGCTAGGATTATTTACGGCGAGGACGAACCTGATGCGTAATCAGGGAGCCTCTAGGAGTGGAGTCACACGCGGACGAACCTGATTCGTAATCAGGGAGCCGCGGGAAGGTGAAACGTCGTGAACGAACCCGATGCGAAATCGGGGAGTCACTAGGATGAAGTTCACAGACGAACCTGGTGCGAAACCAGGGAGCTGTTAGGAGGTTGGATTATTCACAGACGAACCTGGTGCGTAACCAGGGAGCTGTTCGGAAGTTGGTAGATTTACAGACGAACCTGATGCGAAATCAGGGAGCTGTAGGATACGGACGAACCTGATGCGAAATCAGGGAGCCGTAGGAGGGTGAGATTTCGTGGACGAACCCGATGCGAAATCGGGGAGCCACTGGGTTGGAGAAGATGACTTGCTTTGGTAACAGGTGCGAACGAACCCAGATGTGAGATCAGGGAGTCGCAGGAAATGTTAGTAATGCCTCGTAACTCTTATTTAAAAATCGATACAACTCGAGCGGTAAAGTTATATCTGTGGGTGAGTGCTACTAATATTATAAGGATCGCTGGGTAAAAGATGGGTTTAACGAAATCGACTCGATTTACAAGTGAACACCATAAGTATATTGAATGAACAATTGATACAAATGTAAGTGTCGCGAGTAGTTAATTAAATAGAAAGTGTGTTTTACCACTAGATGCACGGTGTTGACGCACTGGCGATGCGGGGCGTACGAGTGGTTACTTTGATTCTGGCAAAGACTTTAGCCTGATCTTACTTGATAACTGACTCTGTACGAGCGTGACACGACGTGACGTTACGCGTGACTCTATAGCTTTTAACCGACGAGGGATGAAACCAAAGGGTTTATATAGTCCCAAAAATGAGTGGGGATGCGTTAGGAATTTCCGTATTCCTTCGGGGTCGTCGTCGTGTCACTCCCGTTCCCATGGTCGTGATCCAGATGGTCGAGATCATGACCCCCTTAGTGGTGTGTGATAAACAAAAAGGCTTTTAGGGCGTTTTCCCTTCGCAGACGCGAGCTCGAAAAATGGTTGAGAGCAGCGTATGGGAGAATTCCACATACGTAACAATGACAGTGAAAGAAAAAGAATCGAAGAAATTATAATGAAAGATATGGAAACGGTAAGTGAAATATCAGAACGATCAAATATTTCAACTTCCTAAATATTTAGAAAATTCACGATTATTTTTTTAATGTTTTGGATTAGACGCGGACATTCGCTTTCACGACGGACGGATGGTCATCGCGAGCGAATGAAAATTACATATCTACAACAGTGCATTATGTAGACTCCAATTTTAAAATTAGAAATTACACTTTAAAAATTACCGTGCTATTCGAGTCGCACACTGGCGAAAATTTAAATGATTTCTTAAAAAGTACACTCGATGAGTGGGGTTTCACAAACGATAAGAACTTGAAGCTATATTTCGTAACGGATAATGCTCCGAATATCGTAAAAGCGATACGATTATCCGATACGTGGGAGCGAATTCCATGTTTCGCTCACACCTTGCAGGTAAACAATAAGAAACAACTATATATTCAAATAAATAATAAATCGCAAACATTTCAATTTTAAATGTAACTTCTTTTCAGTTGGCACTAAAAGATGCCGTCAATCACAAGCAGTCGAAAGAGTTATTGAAAATTCTACAAAAATGTAGAACAATTGTAGGATTTTTCCACCGCTCTCCAGCCGCGACCAACAAATTAAAAGCGGAGCAATTAGTAAGTTATCCGACTCGCACTCCCCTAAAATTAATTGGCGATGTTGAGACGCGGTGGAATTCGCAGCATGATATGCTCGTCCGATTGCTTCAAGTAAGAAAAGCGTTAACAACTGTTTTGGGTGGGGAAGGAATGCCCAACACTATTAATAGTTGCGAATGGTCGATAATTAATGAATATTGCACTGCGTTAAAATTGTTTAAAGACGCCACCCACGTACTGACAATAGAAGACGCACCAACATTGTCCCGATGCATTCCCGCAATTTATGGTATAAAGGATACGCTAACGACGATCATTGCAAAAGACAACACACCAAACACATTGCAGTTCGCGAAGAATTTGTTAAATGAAATAAACAGGAGATTCGATTTTATAGAAAATTCAAAAACCTTAATATTAGCAATGCTCGTGGACCCTCGGGTTAAGGATCGATTATTGTCGGCGGAGAAGAAGCGCGAGGCTCTCGATATTTTGGAATCAGTTGCAAGCAATTATATGATGCAAGTAACGGAGCTAAGTACAGAAAGTACACAACAAAAGGAAATATCAGGTGTGTATAAAACTATCAGAAGATTATGTGATTTTGCGTCTCGTGTTGTACGTTAAATATTTTTCATTTTTCTGGCAGAACCATCACCTTCGGAATCGGAAAGCCTCTTCACCTTTTTAAATAATATTTCTGAACATGAAGAGATCAGTTATCCCGACATGTTAAAGAAGGAAATAAGCACTTATATTGCCGAAAAAAATATTTCGGCAAAACATTGCCCATTGAAGTGGTGGAACGAGAATTCCACTAGATATGCAACTTTGGCACGAGTTGCCACAAATTTTCTTGGTATACCGGCCATGCAGGTATACAGTGAGAGATTATTTTCATTGGCAGGCAACGTAGTAACTCAGAAACGTACCTGCCTGTTGACCGACATTGTTGAACAAATATGTTTCTTATCTGCCAATTTAAAAATATAATGTACGTATGCGGTGATATGACTGTGTATAGATTTTGTATTATTATTACTATTAATATTTTTTTTTAGTTTCACGAGCTGCAGCTCGGGGTCTTCAGGATATACTTACAGCGCATTTATTGTAATATCATATTTAGTCTGTATTTCTTATTCTGTATAATTTCCGCCGTTCTCTCTGTATTCTATCTTTTCATTTGATATTTATGTAATAAAGGGTTTATCCCGTGGATATGAAATAAGCAAATTAAATTGACCTAATGAATATGTACTTAGTATGTGTGTAGTTTATAATATATTGCAATAAATAATTTAATTGTGCAAAATATTATTTTAATATATGTTGGTTTTGTTGCGTTTTCGTACGATCTCCTACAAATATTCCCCATTTTCATTGGCAAGTTGTAAGATATAGATCACACATAATATTATAATTTTTCATTAATTAAGTCGGGGAAAAAATTCTATCAATTGTGCGAGAGATTTGGATACCTCCTCAAATAAGTCCAACCAGTTCACGATTATATATTTATTTGTTTATTAACGATTAACAGCTTTTGTTAATAATAATACAACACAAACACAATTACGAAGGGAGACCGAGAAGAAAGAGAAAAGTAAAGAAAAGAAGGAAGGTAAAATAAAGAAAAGTATATGAGTACGTTTACAAATACAACATTAGAAAGATAGTGATCTTAATAAATAAATAATAGTTATTTGATTCATATCGTAATCAGAAAAAGTCTCCAGAAAAAATTTTATTACGGAAATCACGTTTTAACACCTCCTGATCACGTTTTTGCTATTTAGAAAAGAGCTTTTTTTTAAATATCTCATATATTTGTTAACACGATTACGTTTAAACGGCAAAATGGATTTCAATGAAACTTTATATTTAAATTTTATATTGTCTTAAGATCCGATTAGATCACGAAAAACCATAATTACCCGTTATGGTTCTTCGATTTCTCAGATGTACGAACTAAAATCTACATAAAAAAAAGGTTAGATAAAGTTCCTCTGTAACTTCTTTATCAAAGAAAAATGTACATTCATAATTTCTTGTTTTCATTTTAAATTTCCGTACTTTTTATTCGAGCTATTTCTATTTTTCAAACCTTAAAATGAATTTTTTTATTAAAAGATGAATATTTTGATACTATAAATTGGTGAACTTTGTTAAAATTAGAATCCACTCTTGGCCAGTAGCATGGACGCTGTAGCGCCTTCGATAAAAAATATTTTTTCAGGTAATCTCATTTCTCGCTAGATTTTTCGACAATTATATCACGTTGCGACAAAGAATCACGCACTATTTACAAATTTATTACGCGCAGCGTCCACGCTACCGCTCGATGGAAACTACGGGAAAGTGGTGGTCTCTTCCATCTGGAGGGAAATGTAAACGATTCATTATGCAAAGCTAACATCGCGATACATGTTGTATACTAAAATGTACAAAAACATTACAAAAAAAAGAAAAGAAAGGCAGCACGTAAATATATCAATTGGGTTTGATATATTGACGATATGTAAGTCTGAAATAATGCTACAATTGTTCACATTTCCAAAGGATAGAAAGCAAGCAGAGAAATTTACTATATTACATGCGACAGAATTTCGAGATAATTGTTACATATAAAATGAATATAATTAAGAATATACATTTATTTGTACAATTATCTCGAAGTTCTCTCTATAAAGCATATGTACAGCAAGCAAGCGAATTTATCGCAAGGATAGAACAAGAATTGCATGAGGTAAATCGAACAACTATGTACATATTCGCGGTGTCCAAAAATCGAATGAAATAGAAAATGGATGAAATTGATAATATTCTGGACATCACGAATTGGCATTACTCGACGTAGAGGGAAAATCCGCGAGGCCAACAATGGCATGTAAAGGTAAACTACTTTTTTGCTTCTTCGCAAAAATTGGATATAAAGTCTTAGATGACATGAGAGATAGATGTTTGTCATCTACCTCCATGGTCCGAGCTGTTTCCCCGTGCGCCTTTAATGTCGATTTCGTTACGCAAATCGCATTGACGTTGTTCGAACAAGGTCGGTTTCGTTTTTTGGTCTTTATGTCGGGAAGCATGGAAAACAATCTTTCAGCGTCAGCGTTAGAATTTGGAAGACATCTAATGGAATTTAATAATTCCTGCAAGCATGGATATTTGAATGGGCCTTGATCGTTTCGCGTTAACAACACCGTTTTCCAAACTTCATCAAAAGCTAATGTACAAAGCTTCTGCTTATCTTCATCTGCAAAATTCAGATGCAATGTCGACCATTCTTTTTGCAAACCGTCTTCGTCGAAACCGCCCAATTTCTTAGCAATAAAGAGAACACTTTTAAAGGAAGTGTCTCTGTCATTATCTACTAATGCCAAATGAGGCTCAAAAACACATAACTTGCTTAGAAATTCGTCATCGATTGGAAATCGCTTACGAATTTCGTTTGCAGCCGTTATGTAAAACTTAATACAATTTTCTCGAACGGTTTGGACAACATCGGGTTTGCCTTCTGCAAGTAACTGACTAAGAAAAATGTCACACTCTGGACCTAAATGAATACAATTAAGTGCAATCTGATTATTGCCTTTTGAAAAATCTATTAATTTTACTAAATCCATGTGCTTCAAAAGCTGCGGTTTCAAAAAATGACCTAAAATATTATACAATAGAGTTTTGGCAGTATTTTGAAGCAAATGGATTCTTGTTTTTTCAGACTGAAAAAATAAATTAAACTCATTAAAATACTCTAGAATATATTCTAAAAACAGAAGATATGCTTTCGCTTCTGGATTTTGCATTATGATAAGCAGATCTTCCCCAGACTTTGTCTTCTCACTTACGACCAATTCTTTCAGAAATTCCAACACACTATCCCAATTTTCTAAAAGTGTAACTACGGATGAGTAACGCGATAACCATCGCGTAGTACAGAATTTTAAAATTTTGCGGTCAGTAAATTGATAACATTGTTGGAAATCGCGGAAAATGGCCGAACGTTTGGGACTGCTATAAATGAATGTGGTGACTTTCCGTAATAATTCCTCGCAGACCTCGGGAATGGTAGCGCATGCTTTATGCACTACCAATGCAGAGGAGTGACATGGACACGGCATGGTGAGAAAATTTTCACCGCGAACTTCTGCAAGTTTGGTCTTGAATGACGAGCGACAACCTGTCATCACAGAAGCGTTGTCACACGACAAAGCAACAATGTTTCCGAACGGAATTTGCTTTTTCCACATAGAGTTCTTAAATGAAGTAAATAATTTATCGGCAGTACATTCTCGCGCGTCAAGATTAATTAATTCTACTAATTCCGTTCGAACATCCAAAGTCTCGGGTGCGACATACCGAACAATAAACGACATCCATTTCTCATTGGAAATGTCGGATGTCTCATCAATAAATATTGAAAACTTAGAATTTTGTAAAACATCACTAAGACGCTCTGTTTCCCGAGGACACAGAACGTTCGATATAATATTGGAACACTTGGTTCGACCACACGTCATACGTTCCAAAACATCGGGATCTTTCCCAACGTCTTGGAAAAATTGAAGAATCGCCGTTGCCGCTTGATGCGAAATATTTTTCTCCGCAACTAGTGCAGCAAAACGAATTTCCGCGACTGTTTTTCGTTCATCAAATGACAAAGGCGATTCCTCGCATTGCGATCTGAAATCGTCCGATTTCCTCACATCTATTCCATTTTTTTCGCAGTTTTTGATGTGGCACTTGGATGTGACGTTGGATTTGCGACAGTCCGCAAGCAAATGATTTTTTACAAACTGAACAAAAACACGAAAAAGGATCATCGGTGACCTTATTCATCCATGGCTTGAAATCCTCAAGCCATTGAGGCATAAAAGTCTTTCTCGAGACCTTAGCATGCATAGTCATTCGCGGAATTTTTCTAGATGACAAATATTTATGTCTCGCTGATTCCGCATGCCTTCTAACGCTTGACGAGCCGCAAGAAAAAGTTTTCTCGCAAGAAGAACAGTAGAAAAGGCTTTTATCATTGGGTACTTCGCGAATCCACGATCGGAACTTCTCATTCGTTTCCCACGACGGCCGATAAACAGAAGTAGCCTTTTCACCTGTTTTCTCAAACGTTTCCATCGTACTTACCACGAAAAAATTGAAATATGTAGAAAAGATATTATATACAAAGCAAGAAGCAAATGCTAGCGTATAGAAAAGGGGTGATATAGGGGGCTACTAATTACTTACTCACTACAACACCATAGATCCGAAAAACATGCAGGCTACTAATTACACTTCCAACACCACAGATCCGAAAAACATGCAGACAGCGCGAAAGAAATAGTATCCACCACCTGATCTCTACTTCTACTGAAATTGACGGTTAAATGTCGCGAAGCGCGACTGCGCGACCCTACGAAACGCATCGGATACGTAAACAAAGTATACACTTGGTTCGCGCGAGTCTGACCGTCAAATGTACTTGACGAAAACCAGGCCCGAACGAACCTTCGCAACGAGAAACGAAAAGAATACATAGGAAATCGTAAAATAGTAAGAAAAATTTAGGAAGGAGAAAAATCGAAGAAAAGGCTAAAAGAAGTAACAGCAAGACAGTGGTGACAGTACCGAACTGCCTCAGATGCATTTATCAGTTACCTTTCTCTTATTCTTGTACAATTCCTTCATACCGATTTACACATTTTAATGTACCGTATATCGCGATGTTAACTTTGCATAACGAATCGTTTACATTTCCCTCCAGATGGAAGAGACCACCACTTTCCCGTAGTTTCCATCGAGCGGTAGCGTGGACGCTGCGCGTAATAAATTTGTAAATAGTGCGTGATTCTTTGTCGCAACGTGATATAATTGTCGAAAAATCTAGCGAGAAATGAGATTACCTGAAAAAATATTTTTTATCGAAGGCGCTACAGCGTCCATGCTACTGGCCAAGAGTGGATTCTAATTTTAACAAAGTTCACCAATTTATAGTATCAAAATATTCATCTTTTAATAAAAAAATTCATTTTAAGGTTTGAAAAATAGAAATAGCTCGAATAAAAAGTACGGAAATTTAAAATGAAAACAAGAAATTATGAATGTACATTTTTCTTTGATAAAGAAGTTACAGAGGAACTTTATCTAACCTTTTTTTTATGTAGATTTTAGTTCGTACATCTGAAAAATCGAAGAACCATAACGGGTAATTATGGTTTTTCGTGATCTAATCGGATCTTAAGACAATATCAAATTTAAATATAAAGTTTCATTGAAATCCATTTTGCCGTTTAAACGTAATCGTGTTAACAAATATATGAGATATTTAAAAAAAAAGCTCTTTTCTAAATAGCAAAAACGTGATCAGGAGGTGTTAAAACGTGATTTCCGTAATAAAATTTTTTCCAAATTTTTTTTCATTACAAGAGTATTATACATATGTCAGAAAGGGAAAAGTGAATCTCGAGGCCCTCAAGAAGATCGCGCACGGCCGCGTGTCGCTTGCGCCCCACCATGGATCACAGCGTTTCAAGAGCGAGAGAGAAAGACGCACATTCGTTTTCTCTCTCGTCTTCGCGACGTTGTCCGAAGCGCCGAGCTCACGGACACGCCGCTCCGGCGTAGTGTGCATGCGTGGTGGGGGAAATTCTCGAGAGGACCCGTCCTCACTCTGGCATCACTGCGCCGGACCTGCTTGCGTGCTCCGATCGTTCGTGCCACCCGATTGTTTCCAGCCGCTCGCTTTAACCGAGCCGCTCGCATTAATCGAGCCGCTCGCATTAATCGAGCCGCTCGCTTTTTAATCGAGTCGCTCGCTTTAATCGATCCGCTCGCTTTTTAATCGATCTGCTCGCTTTAATCGAGCCGCTCGCTTCATTCGAGCGCTCGGATCGGATCGGAAACCGAGTCCCGGCTCGACTCGAATGTCGAGCTACTCGAATGTTCGAGTACTCGAACAGCTCTACCAGGAAGTCTTCCTCCCACGATGTCTTAAAAGCGATCAGTGCACTTGCACCCTTCGTTTTTGATGGTGTTGCCATTTGCTCTATATCTTGCACAATTATGTATATTTCGTACAATGATATTTCGGTATATAGTGGAATGTAGATACTTACCGATTGATAGGTTCCTGCCGGAAATTTGCCGTATTTGTCGAAACGCAATTCATAAAAGAAAACAAAGGCGAAATGATAATCAATAAAATCCCAGCAACCGGCTGGGCTTCGCTAAGTTCCTCCTAGTATATTGTTAAAAAAAAAGGTCTATCCTATACATCGTCGATGCTTTCAGCATTTCAACACATTTCAGAGTACGCTACATTCAGTCCTCAAATTATGGGTCGGTAATACAGTTTGGGTGGCGACACGCACATCCATAAGGTGATAGGTCTATCCTAGACTTCGTCGATGATGAAACTATCTGTAAAATTTTAGCCGAATCGGAGAGTGGACGTTTTCGGAAGTTTAGCCCGTCGGATTATTACTCAGCAGCCCATGCACACCTACAAATAATAATTTATCTCCAGAGGTGAAATTTAGAAACGTTATCCAAAGTCAATAATAAATTACTTCTTTTCCTATTTCTGATAACATAAGTTTCTGTAGAACAGAAAATATAATCTAAATATTTAATTTTCATACGAAACCTCGAATTTCTAGTTAATACGTTGTACAAACATGGTCTCTTTAAAAATTCATTATCATATTTAAAATATTATAATAACCATTACTGTATTTCTAAAATCAGTCCTATTACTTTCCATTAAAGGAACCAGAAAAAATTTGTTTACAACTTTGACAATTTACAAAGCCAAAACAGAAAAGTTAAAGGTCCCTTGGAATCTTAAGTTTTTGCTACTTCAAAGGAGGGATGTTTTTAAATTGCCATTTCGTTAGTGGATATACACAAGTCTCATATTCTCACTTATTTCTGTACGACTTATTTGTATACCTCAGGTACATGTGGCTTTCATGCAAATCACACAGAATGTTTCATTAACTAAAGATTAGCTGCACGGTTGGTATGTGACCAAATACTTCACCACTGTTTTAATATGCCCTGTCATAATTTCATCGATTGCAGCTTGTGGCGACTCGACACGAACACGCGGTTAACGTTATCACTTGTTAAACTTATTTTCAAACTAACGCCGATAGTAGCTAGATTAACAATCGTACTAGATAAATTTCTCATGCGAAAGTCATTCTTAGGATTATTCGCAGTAACCTACACTAATTATCCTCCCCCCCACCTGTAGGTATATTAGTTATAATGCTAACTGACCACGGGTTTAAGGGTAATACATTTCATAATGTAGGGATGTTTGGTGATCAGCCAGGATCAATTGAACTGCGACTTATGGACCGGTAGAAAGTATTTATTAAAAGAGGTTGAGGCGATGATGCCTTCCATGCGACTGCCTTTGCAGGACTGCCTTCATAAATTCCTATTTTGCGTTCGCTGAGATTCAAACTTACAACACATACACTCTTAACACACGCTCCGGTAACCCAAATACTCCATGTGCATTCGAAGAATCCATTCAAACCTCACACCCCTGACACATTCGATACTCTACTGTGACGGTCTGGGCGTGAAGACGCAAAAGAGTTGGAATATGTAGATCGAGCACTCTTAGATTCTCACGATATGTTTTAGATATCGGCGCACAAGTATACCGTTTAGGTGAAGAAATTGTAATGACGAAAGACAAAATTTTAGAATACAAGAGGCACTGGTTATAAGCTTATTTCTACCATGTGTTGTACGCCTGGCGACTATCCCCACCATTACTTGGAATCCTTCGGACGAGAGTGAGAGAATCTGAGGAGGAGAAAGAGGCTCTTCCGTTTCCTCTCGCTCGCTCTTCGTTTTTCTCACTCGCGCTATTGGCCGCGGAATAGTGTCCACAACGCGATATACGCTCGCCATCAGCCTTGTTCGTCGGGCTTATAACGAGTGCATAGTGTGTATATATATACACTGCCCAAAGAGGATCACGAACATTGAGTCTGTGTTTTTTAGAAATTGAAATAGTCATAAGATCAGATCTATATTTTTTTCGCAAGCTATTGTACTCCATTGTAGCCGATTCTTGTGCCTTTACGGAAGATGGATCATAATTGACAAGATGCAGTCCTTGTAGTGTGGTCACCCGAGGAAGAGGAACGTAAATTTGTCCGCAAGTAAATATTGAATTACCTGGCTTCTGACAGCATTCTGCAAGCTTAGTCCTTGACTTTTGTGAATAGGGAATGACTTCCGATAATTTTTAATATTATATTTACAAATTATCACGGGACAGAATTCAGGATAAAGTCAATCCCAGCATCATTTTACGCTTCAATTATCTATAATAATATATACATAAATAAAATCCTGAGTTTAGTTGCAAATAAAAAACAGTTCGATGATATTTAAACATGTCGCAATTCAAATTTTGGCAACATACCTTATGTTTGAGACTGCATTTTGATTGCAATTCAATGGTACGATACATATTTGTAAAAATACGTGGCATCTCAAATTTTGAAAACTTACCTTATTTAACACACGCCAGGTTATAACCTGACTGTAACCTGTCAAAATTTTGAGTAGATTGTATAGTGAGGGTAGCGTTTAACGAACGAAATATGTGTAGTTTCTGTTGGCTGAAGGCGTGCGTGTAACGCGTACCGAGAGTCGACGAACGAAATATGTGTTAGTTTCTTTTTGTCTGATGGTGTGCGTGTAACGCGTATATACGTATTATGGTTGACGAAAAATTTCTTGGAGAATCAGGAGAAGAAGAAGAAAAATTACCGTTTCTGACAGATCCATCAGACGATATTATACATAAGAAAAATGCCTTTAAATTTAGAAAATATTGCAGGCGTAATGAGATAATAATGAAATAAGTTTCAGGTTATAGGTTGGATTAGCCGGGCGACGAGTAAATGATAGCGGTAGCAACAGTCGACATATACAGAGTGTCTTTCATGTACTTGGCGTCGAGACGCTACCGCGTCTCTAGATTTAATATAAGTAGAGGTTCGTCGGTTGTACAAAGACTACACTAAACTGGCCATGCAGCTGACTGACTATTATATACAATATATATATAAAAAAATATATATGTCTTACGGTCTTACGCTCAACGTACTAGCTAGAGGTGGAGGGGTTGATGCGTAAAGGTAGATTCTCACTACGCCTCGCCTCGCCTCAGCGCAACTTCTCTTCGGACTCACATCTAGGCCGGTATTCATAGTCGCTACTTATTCTTAAACAAATTCTTAAGCATGCGGTATCCTCTACTAACCTAGTAGCGAGTAAAGGATGCTGAATGCTTAAGCATTTTCTTAAGAATAAGTAGCGACCTTTCCGTACCTGAAAATATCTGAGCTTGCCTCAGTTTATGTGTTTGGTTAGTTGCTCAGAGAACCTCTTCCTCTGCGGTGGCATTGCATCCACTCACACTACGCCTCGCCTTGTCTCTGTTCCTCAAAATATTCCCGAGGAATAATCCACAGCTCGGAACCGCGTCGAGGCGCCGTGTGAGTCAAATTGTCAAACTACATAAGAAAAGCATAGGAAAAATAAAATGAGCCGAGGCGAGGCGTAGTGAGAGCCTACCTTTAGAAATTAGTTTAACGGAGGGTACAGTCGCGTGTCGAGATTTATGAACATCGATTTGGAACAGGATTACATGGGTCGGGTCTATCCAGGTTACCCAGATCAGAGATGGTATGACTATTGGTAAACAGGATGACTCGGAAGGTTGAGCTGTATGTTTATTTAGCTGACTATTACACTACCATCAACACTCTCGATCCCAATCGCTCTGTTCCAAGCATACTTCATCAAGCGAAGTGATCGTACTCCCACAGTAATCAAAGTGGCACCTATGTTATGGGACGCCTGAATTGTCACGCAGTGTAATATAAAGACCATAGTTAATTAGAGTTAAGTATATCGTATAGGATTCGCGCTTACCTCCAAATGATGTAATAACTGAGCTATATAAAACCTACATACACACAACCTTCCAAAACTTCTGAAAAAAATAGAAGAGGACTCCATAAACAAAGGAGGTGCAACAAACAACGTTCACCAGCCACGCGTCGAGAATTATTTACAGGCGAATGCGCACCGTTGCGTCGATTACAGCCCCCGTAGTTCTGGCGAAATATCGAATTTCCCGGATCGGGGCTAGGAAGAAAAAGCCCCGCGAGCTGTTGGAAATTTCACTAGAAACCAAAAACCGTCTCTGTGGCAGCGGGTCGCGGCGGTCCAGGGGGATGGGGGGGGGGGGTGGGTAGCCGCCAATAATTCCGCGCAACGTTCATCCGTGCGTGCATCACACACGCGAACCGAAAACGCGGGGCGGTTAGCGCACATATAACGCGCGGGGCAAACGGCGGATTACGAATGGAGCAGTCTAGATCTGTCATTCAGTTTAATCGTTTCCTATGCACTCCGCCGTGCCCATTGTCGTCCCAGCTCTATAATAATTTAATGCCAGATATAATAAGTTACTTGCTGTCTGGCCCTGTGCCAGGCTTGCCCTATTCATTCCTCTATGAAAGCTGAAAAGCGGCCGCTCCCCGCCTAACAGATGGAGCGTTAACTTATGGACTGTACGCCTCGCGGTGGCGTGGCGTGGCGCGGCATCGCGACGCGGCGTTCTGCGGCCCGCTCAAGTGAATTTAAACGTCGTCTGATCTTAATTGGTCAGCCACCTCTAATTGAGACGGCCATTATAGGCGTTTAACGCGCGATCAACGGGCATTATCATTTTTCCTCACAGGAAGGGAAACAATAACGACGACCAGCTTCATTTCGGCTCGGTCACTTCCGGTTGAGTGCTGGGTGGAAGGGTAACATCAATGTGGGGGTATGTTGGTGGATATTACATTGGGTGGACGTGAATAAATTATTTTTTTAGTGATGCGATGGTTTGTATTATATTCGTGTGGATATTTGATTAATCTGTTAAGTGATGAGTTAACATTTAGGGTGACTGCACCTAATATCGTCACTGTTCCTAATATCGCCACCCGCTATATCTCTCAAAGTAAGCACTAAAATTTATCGGATATGCACTCAATTAGTATCTAAACAGATGTAGGAAGACATACTGTAATTGCAGCGTCATGTGATCAACAATTACAGAAAGGGAAGGATTTTAGAGAATCTTAATAGTGTAAAAATTTATTGGACTGCCACAATTTTACATCCCTTTCGGAGAAGGCAAGTCTAATAATTCCGCGAATGCAAGAATATAAGCGATATTAGGTACAGTCACCCAACATTTTAGATTTTTCACAACTTTGGCATGAAATATAACGATATGCAGGACATACTGCTGGTTTACAAAAATCACAAATAACAGTACAGTATAACTTATTACGGGAAAACTGTATTAAATTGACACCAGAGACAGATGAGGATTAATATGAACCTTGATTAATCCTTCGTGGTCACACCTTATTATAATCACAAATTGGTGACATGGGGTTCACTGCAACCCCCGCGATATTTTTGAGTTACCTTTTCCGTATTTTTGAATCTTTTAACTTTCGAATGATAATTGTACATTCATAATACTTATACAATCATGCTCTAAGTCTTTTTCTAGAAATGTAAATTTTGATATGATGAAATTTGTAGTTGAAACAATAGTTGGGAGAAAAAGCAATTTTTTCGTTAAAATTCACAACATTTTTAACTCTTAGTATTAAGCTCTAAAAATCTACGGAAATATTGGCAATGAAAAAAGTTGCCTGGGTTGCGATGTTTCCCGTGTGACCACGAAGAGTTAATACACTATTCTTTTATTTACCAGAACTAGGTATGTATACCTACACGATGTCGAAACGCTTCGGACATGAATTTTACATTACAGGGGCCCTCGTTTATTAATAGCATTATCCAGAAAATGGGAAGATAGATACTTTATAAGATAAATGCGGATAAAAAGGTTCACCTAAAGATCTATAATTTTAAAAAAAAACTTGTACATATTCTTGAAAACTTTTTTTTTATAGAAATCTGTGGACATTAAACTACATATAAACTGCAATATTTGTAAGAATATATGAACACAACAAATACGAAAATTAATAGGTTCTTAAGAAGCTTGTAAACGGGCTTTATTTCGTGTAGTGCAAGTAATAAGGCCCACCTATTTAGTATGCACAATTCGGATAAACAAAGAAATCATCGTCCTGAGGTGTGAGCCCAACGCAATCCTCGTGTATCCAGGTGAGACATATGACACACTGTCGCATATCACTCTTGAATGCAGTTCTGTATAATTTGCAAAACCAATTGTCTGCAGAGTTGCCGTACACGTTTTCTCTGGAGGTGGATGGCGTGTGGGCTCTTGTTCACACAATCTTGTCCTTTTTATTCTGGTTGAAGTGACACGTGCTTTGGAGCTCTTCTCAATATCGTTCCTGCTTTGGAGGGGGTCTCTGGTTAGTACCCGAGCATTGAAGCCCACTTCATATTTTGGTGGGCTTTTGTTACGTCCGAAATCGAAGTTTTTAATTGTTGATTGACTTCGCAACGTAAAGAGGGGATCTTGCCCCGTCGCATCCGGCGCAACCGTAATCCCCAAGGCCGGTCACGCTTTTTGGAGTACTGTGCGGGGCAGGTGGATTGGCAATTTCAAAGATTTAAAGATAGAGGAGGAAAAGAAGATGTGCGTTTCGTCTTGGGACCGCCAGCCAGACTCATCAGTAGGGCTATAGGTGGCGGCCCCTGCCCTAAACACACGGGGACTAAGAAGAATAAACTTGGAACTTGTATATATATGAACGAGATTAGAGTTTATGACTTGTGAGAGGATTAGACATCTAGCGGCGCTGGCGAAGACTAACCAAGCGCGGACCCCGTGGTGGGGCTGGGACGTCACAGCTTTATTATCTGTTTTGTCACTTCCTCATTGCCGAGGTTATATGTTAAGCGTGCACTTTACAAAATCATAAATTTTCTGTGAATATATTGCCAACATATGTACTTATACATACCTATAGTTGTACAGTAATTGGATAATGAGTACTAGCAATACAAAGCCAAGAAAGCGACGTAATTCTTATAAATTGTAACAATGCTAGTTGCCGGCGAAACATTTCTTGAATTTACAGCCGACAAACATTATATTAATCCTGCGGAAACTCTTCGAATGACATTTTCGTATGTAATAAAAGCAATAAATGACACTACCAGTATTGTAGACTGACCTACCAAGGATAAATGATAGGTGGGCTTAATTATCTGCCGGGCCTTATTATCCGCACTTACCTTAGGGATTGAACAGTTTTAAAAGAGCCGCAGAATCAATAATGCGCCCGCGTTAGACGGGGAAGCAGCCGAAATTAATACCAAGAAACTGGAAATTGTCGGCGGGCGCAAGACATTTTAATTACAGCAATTTAAATTCAATAATTTTGGTATTTTGCTCCGGTTGGAGAAGCTGCGCAGCTGTTCTGCGAATTAGCATACTAAACTTTATCACCGGCAGCTCGACAAAGACGTGCCAAGACGGCTGAACTAATTTCGAAGATAGAAGAAAGTTGGAAACGTGCGCGTTCGTCCCTAGCCACCTACGAAAATGATAACTAAAGAGAAACTAACATCGCCGTTACTATTTATTTTTCTGAAACGCTGTTGCGCTCTACGCGAGCAGCGCGAACACGCGTACCGCATACCGTATCCAGATACTGCTATTAGACTATGGTATAAAATTTCAAGCTGCTTTTAATACAACTACCACGGCATTGTCTCGCGTTTTCTGTTTACATACTCATATTTAGTCAAATGTGTATTGTCAGAAATAACAATGTTCCATAGCTTAAAATAAAAATTTTCCAAGGAAAATTATAAAGTTCAAAAGTCGGACACTATGACAATCAACGAGTTATGACGAAGCTCGTGTTAAATGTCAGAATCAAAAAGCTAATATACCCACGTTTTCCATCTTGAGAATAAACAGGGATTTATCCACATATTTTTTCGAAATTGAGTTATTAGCAATAACATATTTCGATAGGTTGTACTAATTATATAAAATAGGAAAACATAATTTTTTTCAATGTGAATTAGTCTGTTTTTGCTTTCAATATCTCAATGTTGAGGTTTGAATTTTGTAACGTTACTTTTGAATCTTCTTACATTTGACAATACATCAAGTTTGAACGCGTAAGAGAATTTTCCCCTCTTTGGTCTCGCGGCGACACAAAGAACACAAGCAGGCTCGCTTGAGACACAAACCGCAGTCAGAATACATATACTGCTGTATTTTATTACGACTTTCCTTCTTGACGCACAAATATTTAATGAAACCACTCGCGAGCTTTGAGTTTTTCCCTTCGGGTAACAGAAACCAACGGAATTCCCAATCCCAGATATATTAATTGGCCCGAAAGCGTCCCTTTCTTTGTTCCTTATTTGACTGTGCAGAAACGAAACTGGAATCGCCAATTTTAAGCACCGCGAGCGCTGCGATATTCAGCGACCTTTTATTCCCGGAATCGTAGCGAGGGAGCTCTATTGCAGTAACTCAGTAGTTCGTAATAATTTTATGGAAACGGTTACAGGCCCCGCTAGAGGCGTAACGGAGTGCCGGGTGGGCTTAGAAATTATCGAGATTTCAATTTCCTCGCTTCTAACGGACACTTTGAAATACGATCCAGGGTATCTTGCTCATTTTTATAGTCATTACCGCCGGCATAATTTTTCGTATATCCAGCAAGAAGGGGGTTGGAGAGGGCAGGGGGGCAGGTAATGCCGTCCCCTATTTCTGGCTTGGTCGACTGGTATTCCGAGAGAGGGAGAGGAAAAGAGGCAGCGAGACGGAGAGAGAGAGAGAGAGAGAGAGAGAGGGGGGAAAGGAGTTGCGAAACAAGTGGAAAGGAGGGAGGCTGGGATAGAGAGAGAAAGAGTCGGGGAAATTTGTATTCAATTTCAGTGGAACTGTTTTGTTTTACTCAGTTTCCCTGCATATATTACATCAGAAGACGTGCTTGGCTTTTCAAACGATCTTTATATTATCAGTGCGGTTTTACAGCACACTTCTCGACGCGGAAGAGGGAAAACACATCCAGAGGATATCGTCGCTGCATATACGCGAGGGCCTCGAGGCAATATGGGGGGGGGGGGGCGACGCCTTTTTTCTTCGAGGATTAGTACAACGCTCGAGTGTAATAAACGACGCCACTTTCTGGTGAGTTACTTTTTCATAGTACCCAGTATATTCTTTTACAGACGACGGTAAAAAGTTTGACGGCTCCCCGGCTCGCCCTTCTCGCACCGCCAGACACCCGTGTGGGTCTGTTTTATCCCTATCGTCCAGCATCGAAGGGTGGTGTTGCCGTAAATATCGCGATTTCAATTCACGCCATTTGCGTCTCATGGTTGCATTTGCGGGGAGTCACCACCACGGTCAAAGTTTTTTAGGAACTAGGCAGTCGGATCGCTCGAAAATCAACGATTCTTTGCAAACTAATTACAAGGGGATGAAAGCACGCACAGATTTTCCTTCTATACAATGTTTATTAGTATCGCGTGGAGTGAAGAATATTTTTTTTATGCATATCTGTTTTAAAGTGTTTTAGAAAAGGTGTCATTGGTTTTGCACTGATATTGAACCTGGAAATAAAGATTTCCAAGGAAAAAGAAATTGAACCAAAATAATTAAAATAGCGACTAGAAGCCGATTTTTAAGCGAAATATCTTTTTTCGGGATGCACAGATACCTGTTCTTTTTTATAATACTTCCACATTTTTCTTGAAATTTGTACTACACTTACCTATAGTCAAAAGATACTAATACATTAATACTAATAAACATCTGAAAGTTGTAATACTAAAATTTTTGCTCAACTACATCAGGATTTCTAAAAACATCACTTCCAAAAATATCCATTTATAATTACACATCTATGTATCCTCGCACGAGTAGCATCTCAGAAAATTTGACTTGTAGGGTTTATACAAAAACCGACTTTTGATAAAACCGGTTTTCGAATTTTTACAAAAAATATAATTAAAATATTAAATAAATATTTCTACTTATTTTAAAAAATTTCAGTTTCCTTAATATAATGGAATTACAAAAATATAACAAAATAAAATATACTCTATCTATAATAAACAAAAAAAATAACTAAAATCCGTACAAATACGTACAATTTTTGAATTCATTTAATATTTATGTATCCACAAAAATATAACGCAATAAAATAGACTGCATACAAAACCAAATGAAAAAAAATAATATAACTAAAATCCGTACAAAATATAAATCTTTTAAAAGGTGGCACCAAATTTTAAATCTTTATTACATTTAGTATTTTTTTCTGAAAATATGAACTCATGAAGATTAGTTTTACAGTAAACTGTTACCTACTACAATATACTTGTGTTCGGGGCTATTTCAAGTCAAAATTTTAACATTTTTAATGAAATAATTAATTCATTTCTGCATATTAATTCTAGTATATAAAACCGGGTTTTTAAATGTAAAAACTGTTTTTCGAATTTTACCAATTTATAAATAAAAACTCGTTTTTAAACCCGATTTTTGAAAACCGACAAACCCCACTGAATTGCAATGTTATTTTTAATTCTGGTAAGTTATTTCAACAATATAATAATCTTTCACACATTATAATAACATAAAAAGACACAAATAGTAAACCGGTGAACAAGGTAAAATTAAAACAATATACATTCTCGTTATTATCTCCATCGAACAAACAACATTTTCTTGAAACATCCCCTCTTTAACCATCAAACACACAATGTCCCCTTCATGACAAAATTCAATTAAACCCTCATCTCGTGATTAAGTCCACACTTAACCCAGACAACTCAACAAAATTTGTTCCCACTCACTTGTACCGTACTCAAAATTAATCTATCATGCTCTCTGCGCTGGCATCCGCATTATTACGCGCCCCCGTGCATTTCCCCGTTATTACGATCGTAAGGCCCCCCCCAGAAAGTTAAACGGCAAGCATCGGATGGTACATTATTAGACGACAGTTTCTTGGATTTCAAACGGAACCGCTGATTTCGCGCGGGCCGCTTTACAGTCGTCGCATAAAGGCCGGAATAATTGTTATGGATCGGAAAGTTCGCGGCGAGCGGGGCCCGTAGTGCCGGTAAAATTATACCGATAATCCCATCAAATCCTAATGGAGCCTCGCCACGCGCATGTCGCGCCGAAAGACAGCCAGATGGCGGACCCTTTTTTCCGTCTCCCTGTATCGCACGTACGTGCTTTCATTTTGGATGCAATAACATTTTCACCTGCACTCCGTATTCTACCGACCACGCCGAAACGTTTTTTCTATCGATCGGCGGGAAGAAACGAATCGTACCGCGTCGGGCTTCATCTCCCAGGGAAATAATGTTCCGGGTTACATCTCGCCGCGCATATACATCGTATGCAAAACTCCAGCCCACAGGTGCACAGGCGACAAAGTCGGATGATTCTCGCTTAATTCTTCCACGTCTCGTGGGTTCAGCGTATACAAATTTCCCGCCTTTCAACAACATCTCCCGCGTTCTTCTCGTTCAGCGCCGGTAGTCAGGGTGAAAGCTGAGGGATTCGGCCATTGTCGCGCTCGATAAAGGGGCGTTAAGACGGAAACTTAAAAGATGATAGGGATTTACGTAAGGCGAAGTTGTGTGCTCGTGTGAGTCTGTTCCGGTGTATCGTGCCAGTTTAAACAAATCGGAATTTTATGACTCGCTGTGGCACTAGTTGCTGCCTTTACTAAGGGAACGTGTACGTTCGTGTTTCTGGTTTACGGGAATGAACGTGTGAAACGGTTAAATAGTCGATTTGGATATATTTATACTGGGTATATTGAACAATTTGACAATATTAATAATGGCCATGAAGGAGAAGTTCTGGTGGTAGGTGTCTGTTTGAGAATTCTAATGGTTGAGCGCGCTGGATGCAAGTGAGGTTAGAAACGACGGTGAAAAGGTGCACACAACACAGCAGTTAAAATGAGTAACGTCAAATTTATTTAAAACACAATTGAGAGTACACGGAGCGATGATGATTTAAGCACAATTGAGAGGACATTGAGCGATGGTGATTTAAACACAATTAATATCGAATTCGGGAGAGCTGCACTGGGCGCACTGAGTGCGAATTTTAACCAATCGGAAGCGAGGAGTGTGAACTTTTTCGGTTCCGATTGGTTAAAATTCGCACTCAGTGCGCCCAGTGCGGGTCTCCTGAATTCACTATAAGAGTTCAGCGACGATGCTGAGGCAGAGTTGTAAATTCTGCCCCTCAGTGAAAAGAGATTGACTCTACAGCAGCTTTACACGTATATTATTATAGCAATGATTGACTGCTGAGAATGAGATGATATAAAATGTATCCGCGTGGATCTGCAACCACGTGGTCTCCGTTACGATTATACACTGAGAGAAACATTATAGTAAATATTGATATAATTCTAGTAAAAATTACTATATTATGTATTAGTGGAAGGATATACCTGCAATTCTAGTGATTTTTACTACTTAAATACTTATTATTACTACATCTATAATAATTTTAATTATACCAAGTATTGAATAAATGCTATGCGACATAGTAAATATTGCTATGTACATAGTAAAAACATTGATATAATAATAACAGATAACACGTTTAGAATATTCACAACATAATGATGGAAATTTTCCTATGTAATATAGTAAAAATCATTATATATATTATGATAACTGCTGCTTTCGAATTTTTACTATGCAATATAGTAAAAAGTGAAAGAGATTGTTTGTATATTTGTATTCGTTCCCGCGAGGGAGCGCACGTGCGAGAGAGAGGTCCTCGCAGGTTTAACTAGAGCGTGTTTTGTTTTTCGGAAAACACGTGGCTGTTGGACCTCTAAGGCTGCGACAGGTGTTGTGCATGGTTTTTTAATGTATTTGAAGAACCCAGCTTTTGTTTTACTGTAAGTATAATTTAGTTTTTATAATTTGATATTTATAGATATTTACAGTTTACATTTTCAGTCATTATATTATAGACGCTTAACTTTTTGAATGTGCAATCTAACCTTATTCTTGAAAGCACTTTTCGTTGCGCGTTACGGAAAGTAGCACGTTTAATCTTTTCTTTAGGAAGAATAGCACGTTAAGAAAATGAAACGTGCTACATTTCGTAACGCATTGTATATAATTTCTGCTTGTAAGTAAATATGTAATTCCGTGAAATGTTGATTTATTTATTTATTAGAGTTTGAAAGTATGGAAGTCGAAGGCGATAAGGTAAGCCAGTCAATCACCGAGGATCTTAATTAGATTGATAAGAAGTTTGCTGTGTTATGAGGTACATTGGCTCAATGAATTGGATGGCGTTAGTAAAATAAGTGTTTAAAATATCTAAATTTCTTAACCTATCAAGCCGCTTCGACATACACGTGGACGTTTACATAAATTCACTGTTTTTAACAACTGTACGTGAGAGTGTATATTTTTTGAGGTATGCTTCTTTGTTTTGTTTCTATTGATAGTATATTACATATTCAGTGGTATGTGTTATTATGTAAGTGTACTAAATCTTATTTATTAAAAAAGTAACGAAGAATCCGTAAATTAATGACTGGCTTCAACGGTTAATAGAGGTTAATTAAGAATTGAAACAGATGTAACCCTCGTATAACATTATTAATAGTACACGATTTGCGACGTAATACACACACTCCCCCCACCCCTCTCTCCTTCGCGCTCTCGCCCCCCCCCCCCGTGTTTTCTTACAACACGACCTCGGTATATCACGGTCCAACTTTTCGCGTTATACGAGGATAGCCTGTAAAATTAAATATTATTAATAACATGTATGATACTTTCAGAATACACCTCAATTAATTGAGTCTCTAACTGTTGTAACACCAGCTGAAGTGCTTCCTACAGAACTCGCGCCATCATCGAATTATGAGTTGATAAATCTTGACATATCACAAGTATCAGACAGTGGATCTTCTACGAATTGTATTAGTACCGTATGAATCATTTTACAAAATTCATTAACCCCTTAACGCACAGTTTTTTTTAAAAAAACCGGCCAAAAAAAATCAATTTTCTTTTTATGTAAAAAACACACTTTAGAACATTGTCTTGGCAAAAAAAATATTTTCGGGTGTGAAAAATTATAGTAGCATACAATACAACGCCGTTCGAATTATCCCGAGTGTGCACAGTTTGGCCAGTTTAGCGCGCTCGAATTAACTCGAGCGTACAAGTTAAGGCGTTAATTTACACATATCATTTAGTAATTATTATTTTTATGCTTCTTTTGCTATTATTGGCATTAAAATTACTTTATTAATTCCTAGGCGTTAGAAACCTATTTACAAAAAAGTAGTATAGGTAAAGAAATATTTAAGGCATATAAACAAGTCAGTGTTCAAAACCAGTTATTACCGCATAACGTTAGATCAAAGCTAGTGCGTCTTGTCATTGCAAGAGAAAAGGATTATGCACTAAAATGTATTAGTGCAGATGAAGAACTTGAAACATTTGTGTAAGTAGAAGCCTGATCAATTTTTTTTTTATCAGACTATAGCGAGAGGAAGGGTCATAGATGTCTATGTGTGTATGTATGTATAGATGTATGTAAATGGGTTATCATCAGTAAATGATAATCAGTAAATGGCTTTTTCATCAGAATCTCGAGTATAAGATTTGAAATTTTGGCCAATGAAATTGCACATATTTTCAAAGGAGAAAATCCAGCTACTTACTATGTACCCTTCAAAACAGTTGCTAACAAAGCTATCCCACCATCGGGAAAACTCTGGCATCACTATAATTATGTCAAGCAGCGCTTAAGAGAAGCAAGACTTCTAGTTGGTCATCGCAAAGAAAGTAGAGCCCAATTGCAAAATATAGCTATTGATGGTGACTTCACGCATTTTTTAAAAAAAAAAGGAATTCTAAATTTGGAAATATTTTTTAAATCTTTATTTTTATTTGCTTAGAAAATGCACAAATAAATTGGCTGAGTAGTCACTTAGAACCATGGTCTGAAGTCGTCAAGTGTTGGAAAGAAAGTTTCCAGCTTCGTCGTCGCCTTTTACTTGAAACAAATATCACCGTATTTGATTACATTGACAAATTTTTATGTTTACAAATACAAGAAGGAAAAGAACTGGTAAAATTAATCTTTTAAATATATTTTCGATAGTTAATTCTTATTCCTTGTTAATTATTTACAAGCAATGAACTTTTATTTTTATTTTGTTATTTTCATAGTTTTCGAGCGATTTTACTGAATTATATCCTCAAAAAGTGTTAATCGAAAATGAAAAGTGGGACAAGGTTAAACAGTGTCTTATAACATACCTCGATGCAGCTAATATAAAAAATCTGACAGACTTGTCATTAGTACAGTGTTTGAAATCTCACGCTTTAAGTTCGGGTACTGTTTATGCTTTTAGAATATAATTTTATTTATAATATACACATTGGTCGTAAAACATAAAAAAGTAAATATTACGAATTTTACATATTACGTATTTATTTTAGAAGCAGAAAATTTTATTGTATTGTATTTATTACCACACATTATTCGGCCTCGACGATGTGGAAAGAGGAAGCAAGCGGATAAAGATTCTCAAGAGAAACTTCAAAAATTATCTTTAGAAGAAAGAAGAGAATCTTTTATTTTACACGTAGAGGTAAGAATTAAAGTTACACTTAATAAAGATTTGTGTTTCTTTATAAACTACCTAAATGTTAGAAGTGCATACTCATTTTTGACCATTTTTCTCTGTAATCATACGAATTGGAACAAGTAATTTCTCTTTTTTTGATATTATTAAATTATTTTAATTGCAGATTGCCAATGATGTGCAACCAAAACTACTCGAGTTAAAAACTCGATTGTTTAAAAATCGTAAAACGTTTCAACCCGTAGTTGTTGCAGTCGGTCCTGTGACACATATCAGGAATTATTACGTCGTTGTCAATGAACAATTATACAGTATCGATACATCTTTAGGCGCCATTTATTTAGCTTTAAAAATTTTTTTACTTTAGATTGTAAGTATCCAGAAAATACGCAAACTATCTGGGCTTTTGTTCAAAGAATTTTGCTAAATATTGATCTACTATCGGACGTATTGACTGTTGATTCAAATGTTATTTTAGGGCACATAAATAATATATTTGATTCCTAAAATTTCAAAAATGATTCAATGTTCATATTGTCAGTGTTCATTCGAAAATATTCAATTACTACTTAACCATATTGCTAATTTTCATGGTTCACTGAAACATTTTAAATGCTTTTTTGATAACTGTAACAGAGTGTATTCACTTTATCAGTCTTTTCGAAAACATATTCTTCATAAACATACTTTATTTTCAACTTCCGAACCTTCTATTGTAGAATCGCCAGTTTTACCAAATGAGTGTCATTCAAGTGATTTCCAAAATGATAAACATTCAGACGTTTATTACAGTAGTGACAGTGATTCCGATGTATCAATAATTGACGATGTAACAGATTCTTTAGAAGAGATAAATACATTTGGCGATGACACTGAGGAAATGCACATAGGTCCTACATGGGAAAAAAACTTAAAAATTATAAGTTTAAAATATACTGCGAGTTTATATAATTTAAAAAAAGTTTCAAGGAAATGCGTTAATGATGTTATTCATGAAACGAAAAAATTGTTGAACGAAATATCAACTTTGTTGAAACAAGAAATTTGTTCCTTGTTCAAAGATCTTGATACTACAAGAAAAATGGATGATTTAAACAAGTTGTTTGATAATTTTTCAAATTGTTTAGCAATAGTGGATACCGAACAAAAACGTTTCACTCAATATAAAAAATTAGAAACATTTATTGAACCAATAAGTTACAACATAGGTGAACGAGTAGAATATAGAAAAGTGAACTCTATTCAAACATTAGTTCATGTACCTGTTAACGCGCAATTTATTCCGTTACGAAAGGTACTGAAACAATTTTTTGAATTACCTGGAATATATTGTGAAACGATGCAGTATGTAAACAGTTTGAATTCTAACACAGAAATAATAAGTAATTTTATTCAGGGCACTTTTTGGAAAGAAAGATTAGTAACTTTTAATGGTAAGAATGTACTACCTCTCATTATCTATTTTGATGATTACGAAAATAATAACCCTCTTGGTGCACACAAAGGTTTAGCGAAAACAGGTGCTGTGTACATAAGTATACCAGTTCTACCCCCACAATATCAGGCCAAATTGGAAAATATATTTGTATTCCTGCTATTCAATACACTTGATAGAACAGCTTTTAAACATCCTGTTATATTTACACGAGCAATAGAAGAATTAAATTTTTTAAATGAATATGGAATAGAAATTGATATAGCTTGTCAGAAAAAGAAAATTTACTTTGAAGTAGTACAATTTGTGGGTGATAATCTTGGACTTCATTCAATATTAGGTCTAACGGAAAGTTTTAAAGCAAATGTTTTCTGTCATCATTGTTTAACAACCCAATCAGAAAAAAATACAATTTTTCAGGAAAAAGAATGCACACTTCGCACTGTCGACAATTATGAAAGTCTGTTATCTGAAAGCGACCCAAAAATATCGGGTATAAAAGAAAGATGCATTTTTCACAAACTTCACAACTTTCATATTACGAAAAATATTTCTGCTGATGTGATGCATGATCTTTTGGAAGGGGTTTGCAGATATGACGTTGCGCTAATAATTAATCACTTCATTTTTAATATGCAATTATTTTCTTTGACAGAATTCAACATGCGACTTCAAGGATTTGATTATGGCTCCAAATACAATATTAATAAACCTCCAGAGTTCAATGAAAAATCCGTGAAGAAAGGATGTATTATAATTTCGTCCTCAGAAATGTTTTGTCTTATTCAAAATTTACCTGTTATAATTGGTGATTTAATACCAATTGAAAACGAACATTGGGAATTATTTATACTCTTAAGAGAAATTATAACAATTGTATCGAGCAATGAATTACATCCTTTAAGTCATGAGCAACTAGAAACGAACATTTACGAATATTTATCATTATTTACTACATTATTTCCAAATAGTTTTAAACCAAAGCATCACTTTCTTGTACATTACCCACGATGTATGAAACAATTTGGTCCTTTATGGAAACTCTGTTGCCTTCGATTTGAAAGTAAGAACCAAGAAGGAAAAGGAATTTCAAAAAGCACAACAAGTCGCATTAATATAAATAAAACCATAGCAGTGAAACATCAGTTATTTTTAAATTACAGATTTATGACTAAAAAAGCAAGTTATTCTCTTTTTATGTCAAAAACTGTCAAAAATCAGCTCGTTAGTGACTTGAAATATTATAGACAGTTTAGTCACTTATTAGAAGAATCGCGTGGCTTACTTATGAGATCTCTCGATTATATGGGTAAAACTATTAAAAAGGACTGCATTCTTGTTATTTTCTCTTATTCTGGCCCTGCATTCCATAGAGTATATGAAATAATAATGAGTAAATCTAAATACGTTTTTATTACGAAAAAATTTAATGACTACTATTTTGACTATCATCTGCAAGCTTTTAAAATTTATAATCTTCACGATTTTAGTTGGGATATAGTTTTAGAAGAACACATGGAACGTAGTATCATAACAAACATAGTTCAACTGTCTAATAGTTTCTATTATGTTTCCAAAAATTGGATATAATTTAAATTGTATTTTAAATTATTTTGTTTGAACAAAGTTGTATATTTAATAAAAATAATGTCTTGTTCCACTTTCTTTCTAGCATTTTAATAGTTCTCATTATAGTTATGAGTGCAAACATGTACCCAATGTTTCCTTTAATAAAATGTGTAAAATTCAAAGTGTATATAATATAAAAATTGTACCTTATTTTTTAAATCACTTATTTAATTTTATGTTTAATACATTTTTGCGCTGTTATTACCAATGAAAATAAATATTATGATCACATAACTGTCTTTTTTACTGTTTTAATTTTCGCGCGATTGTGAATAAAATTATTACATAACGGTAGATATCCCAGATTTACCTTTTCTGACACTTGATTTATTACGTTTAATAAAAACGTAATGCGTAAAGAATAGTCTACAAGAAATTGTATTATTAAAACATAGTACCTGATAGTACTCTGATTAAACGAAAAAAATACGCTATTCTTTATATGTTACGTTTTTATTAAATAAAATAAATCAAGTGTTTGTCATAGGTATACCTGGCAGTAGTTAAAACATCTATCCTAGATGGCACTATCTGAACTCGCTAGTGGTAGAAATTGACTCTGGTTACTATATAAGACACTTTCGTCCATTATATGTCGAAGCGATATGTCAAAGCGAGCGATTAATTAGGTTATGTTGCGTGAAATATATTAGGGTAGGTTTTAGGAAGCGGCGAGCGTTGTTTGCGTTCTACATTGTAATTTAATTGTAAATAATATAACTGCGATTACAGAATAATAATTAATTAAGTTTCCCTTACCTCTACCGTTTGTCAGTGTTGAAAAATTTTCAAGACCAACAGAAAATTCCATTAAAAACTTCTTCCTTTTTATTTCGAGAAAACAATGTTTAGTCACGTGTTAGTAAAAATTGCTATAGAAATATAGTACTTACTGCTAAACCAATAGCTGAAAGTAATATTCCAGCAATAGTTTTGCTTTGCTTTCTAAAATTTACAATTTTTCAATTTTACTACATATTATAGTAATACTTACTACATTGCAAGGACGTACTTCCGTTACTATGTAATATAGTAATTTTTACTCAAATTTATTGTAATATTTGCTATAATATTTCTCTCAGTGTATTAGTGTAGGGTGTGTGAGCTGACAGTTGATTGAGCTTTGAAAATGATCAATGCACGGAGATTCACTTGAAACTGAACGATGGAAAAATAACTACATGAGCAATTCGCGATTACACAAGTTTGACTTGAGACGTGCTAATTGAGCAACGCCCGCTGTTCCGTGTACTGATACAACACGATGAATGCAAGATGGACGCGAGCTGCAGTTTGAGCATTCACAATGTGGTTCGGCATGCAACACGTCTTTCCTTGCACATTGAGCGAACAAAAGTCAGAGCAGAGCAGAATGTGAGAATGAGATGAGAACAATGATACTTTTATCACATGAGTAGGCAAACGAGAGATTTCCAAATTCGCTTCGAACAAAACTGCATAACCACGCGACGCGTCCGTTATACTAAGCAGATCGTACGAGAGTGAGAGTTCAAGATGGAAGACGCATCCGTTTCCGCGTTTTCTCGAACCTTCTCGAAGCCGATCTACGCGACGCGCTGATTGGCTCATCGAGATTCGATGATTGGTGGATTGATCATCGATCTGCGTCGCTGATTGGCAGATAGATCGTTGATCAGCATCTCTATCGTGCGTCCACGAGGTGCTGCTGTGAGAGCGAGTGTGGCGGCATTGGGAATCAATGCATTTCCAAGCAGTATTTGAACTCGTTTATTGAGAAGAATTTAAATGAAGTTGGAGTTTTAATTTATTATATACCTACAGCATGTTTTAATAACATGTTAATGCGCGTTAATGATTTTCTTATTTTTCGTGACACAAAGTGAAACTTAATGGACACTTAATGTTCTCTGTTAGAAAGTAAATAGAGGTGTAAATTGAGAATGTTTAATAAAATTATCCACGCCCCTAAAGTTTTTATAAATTTAGTTAACTTTTAGTTGCGACAATTTTTAAAATAATGCACGTGTGAAAAGTTAAAGAGAAATTGTATGATTAAACGAACTTACCTAAGTGAAGTTCTATCATAATTGTATGAAGCGCCTCTTCTGAGATGATCAACATTTAGTACCTCTACTTCGCACCTGTCGCCACAAGTTCAAACCTACGATTCCAACGAAAAATTCTCCCCACGTCGCCGTCCGTGGGCCCAGTTACTTCTACGTCATTCTTTAAAGCATCACCGCAACCTATGGGATACTCAGCGTATCTCGTGTACGCAGAGTTTGGGAATATATAGGGTAGAATTGATCATCGAGTAAAAATATGTAAGTCTGTATTCATTGCGGATTGGTTGCTGAAACAGCGCTCATACGTTGCGAGCGCAATGTTGCACAAAATTTTACGCATTTGCACGCATTTTAGTTATTTTATCTTTTTTAATTTATTTGGTTTTGTGTAGATAAAGTATATTTTATTTTGTTATATTTTTGTAATGTCATAAATATTAAAAAATTACAATTTTTAAAATATGTACAAATATTTATTTTCTATTTTAATCATATTTTTTGGTGAAAATTTGAATACCGGTTCAAGCGTTTTTTTTCTGGGAATAGTGGAATTCGAAAACCGTTTTTTTTTAAAGTCGGTTTTTGTATAAACCCTACTCTCTACATAAAAACCATTTAACCACGATAATAAAAGTATCGTTTAATATCTGCACAAAATAACTCGCAATCAATTTGTAACGAGAATAGAATCTGCTAAAAGTCAACCAGATCCTCTTCATTTTTTTTCAACTCCCCAATTTCAATACTGAAGCACATAAATATAATTAGTGCTTAACGTATCAATTTTCTCTACTCTTTATTTTTTGGAGTTGATCAGTTTGCCTCTTGGAAATAGAGATTTTTATAAGGTTAAAAAAAAGTCAGTCAAAGCAAACATTCACATCATTATTCCAGTATGCTTTAAAGCTTGAAATTATATCCACATATTATAAAAATATGTAAATCCAATCCAATAAATTGTGGGATATACTCTTCTTGTTTTTGTAACCACCAACATTTCAAATATTTTTCTGATGATCTATATATATTTCTGCTCGTAGGGCAATTACATATTGATCGCCAAAAAGAAGGTTGCTGCGACAGATAACGAGATAATCGTGAATCCATATCGAAGCATTAGGGTATCGGACCCTTTAGGCACAAGTACGGCTGCGAAGCGCTATTGGCAAATTAAAAGTGAATAAAGGGTAAATCATATTTGTCCGGCCAGCGGAGAATCCCCGAGAGGTTACTCGTGATACCGTGGTGTGTCAATAACAGGTAACGATTTAATGAGCAACTTTATCCTCCCTGTACGGTTTTATCAGGAGCGCAATTAATCTTGTCGATGTAACGTTCGGCTGAGCATAACTCTTATCATGTGTGACATTACCGCAACGTGTTCCTCGTCCATCAGCACCTTTTGTCTACCTCGTTTGCTTGAGAAAATTTCCAAACTTCCAAAAGTTTTCCATATGGATTATTTGTCTGACACTCAAGATTTATATTTTCCAACTTGACACGGCAGAATTTATTTTTCAATTTATTACATGCTTAATTTCGCTATGGGCTTGGTCAGAAAGATTTGGTGGTATCTAGGAAAACTTGGAAAATGTTTAGCTATTTTGTATTCGAAAATTTGTTAAATATTGATTTCTGGAGAGCGTTTTGTTAAGGTGAGTTTTTAAGTTGAAGCGTTTAATAGTTACTAAAGTTTTTCCCCTAATATGGGTTGTTAAGAAGCGTTACTCTTTGTGTAAAATAATAATTGGTTGGCAAGGAAAAATGAATTAAGAAGCAAGTGTATTTTATCACTTTGTACGTGGTTGCATATCAGTTCGTTATTTAATAAATAAAGTTAATTCGATGTATGATAATTTGGTTTGTTGTAACTAAATAAATATTAAAAATTGGCACTATAACAGCTAAAAAGTATGTTAAATTAAGCTTTAAACCAGTAGGTACGTTAAGTTTTTAATTTAAGGCATGTGAAATGCACATTGGAGGTTTTACTACACTGGGAGGTATTCCTTTATGGACGCGCATGATCGAAAGTAAGGTTTTATATTTCATACTCGATACTTCATGTGAGTAGCTTTTTGCGATTCTGGTAGATGCATCGACAGTTTATGCGAACATTTTCTTGACATCAAAGCGAGCATTCTGCAAAATACGATTCCTTGAAGCTACGTTGGCAACGTATAATAGAAAGGGTTTGCGTGCTTGTAGTTGAATATTTGCCTTGCATCACTTTGCACTACACTTTATACCTATACATTTTTTCGTGAATATTGTAGCAAGAATTATCGTGAATTCGGCTTTTTCACTAACTGATTTCAATCCCAGAATAAAATACTCGTAGATAGGATTTCATTAAGTCCTGCCAACGTTCAATAAATATTAGTTATTCATAACCGTTTTACTTTTTAATGAAACTTTTAATTACTGTATTCCTTCGAAACTGGATCGGTATTCCACTCCCAAAACTAATTGTCAAACATGCCCTGATAAATTTACCAATTTAATGAATTTCTCTGTTTGCAGAATTTTATACAATTTACCATTTGTTCTTCCAGAGGTATTCTATTTTTGAAGTTTAAACTAATTTTTCTGGAATATATAATACTAAAATTTAAATTCAAATTTCGTAGGTTAAATTCATTGTTCGACGCTGTGTATCCGAATTTTTAATTCTGCACGTGGGTCATTATATAATTTGATCTAGTAAACATTTCAAATGAACGTGACTCGAAATTGAAATTCTGCTGTGAATGATGGAGAATTTAAGCTGAGCTGATCCCAGCCCGTGAGATATATTAGCCCCGGTGCAACAAGTCCATCTGGGTTTGTCCAAGTTTCGTTTTGGCCTGCGAAGGCAATAAATACGCCACACGTTTATTTGAGATTCAAATAACCTGACGCTTCGTATAAACGAAAGTTCTGTGTCAAGTGCAGCGCGCCGCCGCTCCAGACAGTAATACTTACCGCAAAAAGTTTAATCGGTGCAATCTCGAGGGGGCAAACGCCAGTGAAGTAGCAAAGTTTCCACAATGGCAAGTACAACTGTAACACATACATGCGCGTTTGAAAGGAAGCCACGGGGGCAAGACGAGAAAAATTTATATCGAAATATTTAATGAATATTCGAGGGTAAGGGTACTTGACAATTCGTAAATTGTTATTACCCGTAAGTTGTTATAAATCGTGAAAGGATATTTTACTTTGATGTTTACCTATGGAATTACTAAATGAATTCTTGCAAATTGTTGCATAGATTGTTTCGTTAGTATAGGGTAGATTAATTCTTTATTTCGTTAGTATAGGGTAGCTTAATAAGTCCCAATTACAGCCATTTTATTTATTTTACTCAATAATAATGTATAAAGAATAGTGTACAATAGCAACAGCAATAGCAATAGCAATAGCAATAGCAATAGCAATGAGGAAGATGACTGCAACTTTTTCCCACCCGGACGCCACCAGCACACATTCACATTTAGGGGAAAGGTGTGATATTTGATCATCGGGGATGATCACATCTGTTTTTTAATTAATATATTGCCAATTTGTGCTTGCTATCACGTTATCGTGGTAATGTTTGCATTATCGCAACACTTCATGCTGCAGCTTTCTTTCGGGAGCATAGAATAATGTAGTTAGAAGCTTCGATCTTATTTGCAGCCAAAAAGTAAATATTTCGGTCACCTTGTTCTTCCTCCTTTTCGACCGAATGTTGCACTTTCAGCGATTTAAAATTTATTAAGTAAAAACAGCAGTTTCTGGCTTATTAATGCTATTTATTAATTCATCTAAATAGTTAGGGTAAGTTTAGTTTTTCACCTTTTTCAAATCGATTGCATTGAGGGATACTTGATCAGTATGTGAGGTGGGATACTTGAACAGCTGAAAAAACCTCAGAACAAACCATAGAACGGCAAATGAAACAGAAAAATGCGGCAAAGAAAGTGAGAAGGAAAATATTTTTTTTATGATCATCTGAATCATATGATATCTAAGTGAAATGTTATTTAAGAATGCATTTATGTTGTTTTAGGTTAGTTTAGGTTAGTCTTCGGATTTATTTTTTCAGTAATTCTTTCAAGTTTATTATAGTTTACTTTCCATTTATGATGTTCCCTTTATTTCACGTTATTGACTAAGATAATAAATATTTTTTGGAAAATTAATGAGGTATTTACTCTTAAAATTCACTGATCAAGTCTCCCTAACTTTTTGATCAAGTCTCCCCTTTAGTGAGGGATACTTGTGCATAATCTCACTGTCTGAAAATGTTTAAATTCAGTCATTAAAATTAGTTTTCAACTCTGAAATTTGTAGAAGTATATTGAGAATACTCTAAGAATCACAATTTAAGTAATTAAATAGAAACAAAGCAAACCATTATTATTATTTTAATAAAATAGCAAAACTGTGATCAACTATCCCACCTTTCCCCTATACATTCCACAAATGAAAAATTCACGCGCACGTTATTCATACATACGCAATCAGACACATCCACAGTACTTGCGCTAGTGGCGCCATCTGCCCCGAGCTTTGCGTCATCTTCCCCATAGCAATAGCGATAGCGATAGCGATAACACTTACACTAACAATAACGATAATTACATTGTTTCCGAACGTTTTCGTCTGTTTTCGTCGCGTCCACACCGCCGCAGAACACAAACGGAACTCCGCGTACGAACGTTCTGGAGAATGTTCGTGACGGTAGGCACGCAGCGAACGAAGATTTCTGACGATACCTGGCGATCTTCGCATCCTTTTCCATTGTGGGATTGCTCGTAGACAGGCGACTCTCTACGACCATCAGGCAGGTACTTCATAGAAATAGTATGCGTGACAAGCTCGAATAAAATTTTTATATTTTTTGTTTTCACATATGAGAATATTTCCAACCTATGGATGAGATATTTCTAATAATAATAATGAAACCAAACACGACGCAATTCGGACTTTGTTTCCACTGATAATATACAATGGTTTTATAATATCAACATTTTACATCTGCTGCGCAAATTTTTTTTACTTGTAAACTAGTGTTATCAGCGGAACTCAAATTTGTCTGAATTGCGTCGTGTTTGGTTTCATTTTTGTTAGAAATATCTCATCCATATGTTGGAAATATTCACATTATGATAAAATTAAAATTATAAAAATTTTATTTGTGCTTGTCACGCATACTATTTCTGTGGAGTACCTGTCGGCGGATGGTCGTAGAGGGTCGCCTGTTTACGAGCAGTCCCACAATGGAAAGGGATAGAGTAAGGCCGAAGTTTCATGGGTTTGAAAAGGGACAAGAACGAGAAAACAGCCGATGTTCGTCACAAATGTTCGAGCTTGGTGGATCACTGAACTTTGTTCGCGAACACCCTCTTCCCATGTCTACCGTGAACATGAAACGGGCTTTCAATTCTTGAATTTGATGTGTAATATCGTTAATAATGTTAGTTCAAATTGTGTCAGCTTTGGTATCTTTCCGTTTCTCTATCTTACACTCCCCGCCGACCTCTCTATCTTTCATAATTGCCACGTTCAGTAAGGCTCTGACGCTAGACGCAGCTCTCGTGCTGTATTCCTTCAAGACTTCTCGATAAAAAAAGAGAACTCCGTGGCAACAGCGCGGCGGAGACGGAGAGAATAGAACATGTGGCAACTATGCGTAAATAATTCGTCTACCCAGAGTACCTGGAGATGTCATCTGCGTACAAGTTCTTTTTATCGACCGCAGTAGTTTCATTAGGGTCGGTTTATTTACTGGGGACGCTTCGATCGATTCGGACAATAACAAAAATGATACGGCCCCCTTAATTAGACATGTGTTGTTATCGCGCCACCCTCAGGCAGTGTTCAGAAACAACTGGGCGATGATTCCCAAATGTTTAACCGATATAGTCCCCAACACATAGGTTTTTTGCACAAAAGTGTTTTGTAAAAAAAAATGAAGTGTATGAAAATTTGCAGAGATGGTAGCGCGGAAGCCAGTGTAATTACGAGCAGAATCCCGGTTGAATTTTTAGATTCGGTCAAGAATTGCATTTTTTATCGTGGCGACAGTGCGTGAAAAATTGATTCAAGAAAAACGCACTTAAGGGGTAACAACACTGTAAATTTTTCGGAAAATTGATTTTTTTTTATTGGCTTAAAAGATGCTTTGAAACCTTTAGAATATGGGGCAAAAACTGTATTACTTGAAACAAATTTGTTTCCTTGAAATTTCGAGCTCTGCCCGAAGCGCATCGGACTGCTTCGAAACGACTACCGGCGTTAAATTAATCCCTGCTGGGATGGTACAATGTCCTAATGTCCTACCTTTTGATTTCTAACTTCTTTAATACACAACAGATGTCGTTAGAAAGTTTTTATGTTCAGTTAAAAGCATTTCCAAATAAAAGTATGTTAGCGGCAACGTATTTTTCTATCTTCTTTAAACGTGTTTTTCTCGAAACACGATTTTTCAACACGGCACGCAGCATAACTCCAACAATTTTCATTCTTTTAATTCGAAATTTTAACAATATCTTTAATATAACATTTTGAAGAGAAATACATACGGAATTTTCGATAAGTCAATTTAAACATTACTTATTAACAAATGATTGCCCTCTTTTTAAAGAAAATTGTAGGGGAGACCGGGGATAGGTTGGACAATTTTTTATTAATAGTCTTTAGCGGGCCGGTAAAATGCCTTACGACTATAAATGGTACACCATTCGATAGCTCAGAATGTGCGCTATTCATTTGAACCTCATAAACGGGCCGCACATTCCCTAGTATTATTTTGAGATGAAAAAAGTTCAGAGATGCATATTGTCCAAAGTATCCCCATTGGTGGGGTTACATTGGACATAGCACGGGGATAGTTTGGACAGATGGAAATAAATGATAATGAATAATCCAACGAATATATAATTTATTTAAAATGACAAATAGATAAGAAATAATGAAGTTTAAAAACTTTACAAGATTTGCTTACAGCAGTTGGGGCCTGTTGGGCTATTAAGGGAACTAGGCAGTCGAAAAATCGATTTTTTTATTGCATTTTCCAAAAGTACTATCCTTTCTGAATAAAATGCCGCTTGGTTTATAGTAAAATACGCAAAATTATAGATTTGACAGCTAAAAACGTCAAGCGGCAATGTATTCCCATGTCTGTCCAATGTAACCCCTCATATCAAATCAAAACAAAATGATTCGTGCCTTTCCTCAATAAGGATACTTTGATTTTTGCATTAGAGCTCTTACTTTTTGACCCGTCGGGTACCCGGCTACTCGGAATAACTTCAAGCAATTAAATGTTGTATTGTCTGTGGTATTGTTTGATGTTAGCCAAAAATGATCGAACAATACCACATTCAATGGCTTGAAGTTTTTTCGGGTAGACGGGTACCCGACGGGTCAAGAAGTAAGAGCTCTATTTTGCATAGCATTACTTTATTCTAAACACATTCACCAATGCCTCAAAAAAGTTACAATAAAATTCTTCCATAATGAAGTATCCGAATCGCAACAAAAAGTAGATGAAAATATTATACAGTAACATACAAGAACTGAAAAGTGTGACTTACTTTGTCATTTGTGGATGCAACACACCATATTGAATATCAGTTGATTTGGTGTGAGCATAGGCACAAACTACAAAAAATTTACGATAATCATGACACTATGTTGGCAATTTTAAAACTGTCCAATGTATCCCCGTGTCCAAACTATCCCCGGTCTCCCCTACGTCTTTTATTCAAATACTCACCAATCACACAAAAATCGATGTTTTTAAAATCCCCTACGTATTTCTCTAGCTATAAACATGTAGATTTAAGAGATATTTTTTCTTTTTTTTAAATTCAAATTTGCACCAGCTACACTGCGTACCGCAGAGCACTAAAATTTCAACATGCCTCACGAGAATGGCTTCAGTGCCGCCATTTTTTAATAGTTTCCAATAAACTTTTTTTTTGAATAACAAAATATATGCTTAATAACTTCCTTCAGTATTGTTATTCTATCACCTTTCCTTCCATCCAAGAAAAATTGCCAGAAAAACGCTTTTTTTCAAGCGGTGTTACCCCTTTGTTGCGGCGGCGTAGAGCGCGTCGCGTCTCGCGTTCAAATGTGTCAACCGCTGAAGAGTCAGCTGAGGGCGTTGATACATCACTGTTTACTTTAACGTCTTTTCGACGCGCTCGCCCGGCGACCGTTAGTTCGAAACCAACGAGTCGTCCCAGCGCACAGTGGGAGAAAATGCCACAGTCGGCGTCAAAAATCGATTTCCACGCCAAATCGAAATGAAAATCAACGAAACTTGATATACTGGGGTATTAGGTATCGCTGATCACGATCCCGTTGCGGGTTTTTTGAAAAAGAAGATGGCGGAGCCAATATGGCCACTCAAAGTTGACAAAAACTGGAAAAATACGAATCCTACGAACGAAACACGTTGTTTATTCAAAACCTACAGCTATAACTATATATTTTATGAGTTTAGAAATGTGCATCACACTCTATAGAATGATATTCTAATGAATAGTTGTTAAAAAATTGTTGTTAACAATAAAAAAACAATATTATTTACTAATTTTATCATTTCCGCGACAAATACTGCAAATACATGATTAATCTAACCATTGATATCTATCGGAGACGAAAATAAAGATTATTGACATAAAAAATGTTAGTAGATTGTTTATTAATAATTTGTTTAAACAATTTTTTAACAAAGTGACAGTGAAATCCATTTCATACAATCAAATTAATCATGCTTTTTTGTAACATTACTATAAACAATTGATTGTTACTAAACAATTTGTTAACATAATAGATTTCAGTAATATTCAATAACGATAAGTGAAATGTGGAAGGTACATTGTTTTTATGACATAGGCACCCACTAAGTAAGGATTCATGGAAATTTCATCCCCAAGGGGGTGAAAAGGGGTAAAATTTATTTTCTCGGACTCCTTAGTATCTCTTAGGCCCGATTAGATATCACCTTGGTTTTCACCTACAATGACTGCCCACATAAATGCCTAAAACTAAATTTCAGGATTTTGCCCTAACCAACCCCTAAGGGGGTGAAACGTGTTTTCACGCATTCTTCAAAATCTCTTGGGCCCGATTAGACATCCAATTGGTTTTTAGTTACAAAGGTTCCCCGCCCAAATGCTTATCAACAAATTTCAGGATATTGCCCTAATCAACCCCTAAGGGGAGAAAGGTGGTATAATTTGTTGTCACGGATCCCTCAGAGTATCGATATCGAATCGGACCGAAGAGCTTTTGAGGGATCCGTGAAAACAAATTATACCCCTTTTCACCCCCTTAGGGGTTGATTAGTGTAAAATCCGGAAATTCAGTTTTAGGTATTTGTGTGGGCAACCGGTGTAAGTCAAAACCAAGGTGATATCTAATCGGACGTAAGAGATACTAAGGAGTCCGAGAAAATAAATTTTACCCCTTTTCACCCCCTTGGGGATGAAATTTCCAAGAATCCTTACTCAGTGGGTACCTACGTCATAAAAACAATGTACCTTCCACATTTCACTTATCGTTATTGAATATTACTGAAATCTATTATGTTAACAAATTGTTTAGTAACAATCAATTGTTTAAAGTAATGTTACAAAAAAGCATGGTCAATTTGATTGTATGAAATGGATTTCACTGTCACTTTGTTAAAAAATTGTTTAAACAAATTATTAATAAACAATCTACTAACATTTTGTATGTCAATAATCTTTATTTTCGTCTCCGATAGATATCAATGGTTAGATTAATCATGTATTTGCAGTATTTGTCGCGCAAATGATAAAATTAGTAAATAATATTGTTTTTTTTATTGTTAACAACAATTTTTAACAACTATTCATTAGAATATCATTCTATAGAGTGTGATGCACATTTCTAAACTCATAAAATATATAGTTATAGCTGTAGGTTTTGAATAAACAACGTGTTTCGTTCGTAGGATTCGTATTTTTCCAGTTTTTGTCAACTTTGAGTGGCCATATTGGCTCCGCCATCTTCTTTTTCAAAAAACCCGCAACGGGATCGTGATCAGCGATACCTAATACCCCAGTATACCAAGTTTCGTTGATTTTCATTTCGATTTGGCGTGGGAATCGATTTTTGACGCCGACTGTGGCATTTTCTCCCACTGTGCAGCGCCGGCAAGTTTTAAAGTTCGCTCCTGGCGAAAACACCCTTAAAGTTTGACGTCGTGCGCGTTCGTCTAATGATGGGGGGACTTACCCTATTTTCTATGCGTTTATTCAATTAAAAAAAAAAGATTTTTTTAGATCGATAAATGGATTATTAATTAAAAGAAAAATTACATTTCTGTCTATTATACCTGCGTCACAATCCATCTTCAAAAAATATCTATTTTTAAAGTGTCACACTGTTGATCCCCCTGAACTGCCTATAAAATCTGTGCCGTTAGGAATTTCAATTCAAAATTTTAACTGGGCCTTTTTTAGACGTTGTGGAATGAAAATATACAAAAAAAATACTTACGATTTTTTTGACCGGCGGATGCCCTTAACAGCTGGACAAAGGACGACGACACAAAGATGTTGCAGTAAATTTGACGTTACCTATATGTATTTACAGCAGGGATTCTTTCCGAAGTAGCTAATTTAATGAGGCGCTAATTTTTCACCCTGGTAACGTGACGTTTTATTGGCAGCACATGGTCTGAAAAATTGCAACAAGAGGGGAATTATGTGGGAACATTTGACAGATTTATTACATTATCGTTTATTTAGAAAATCTGAATAATTTACCAGCAGTTAAAGGCAGGTAAAGAATTTATATTCTGAGTGAATAAGTTTATAAGAATTCTTACAGCAATAGAGAATTCTATTTTCAGCGTTAAAATTATCAGTTTTTTAAGAGCAAATGCGATCAAAGCGAAAATTAAACCAAAGCCACAATCGAATAATTGATGGTACCTATAACTTCCTACTTTACTTCCTTAAATTCAAAAAAAACACTTTACAATCACAAAACATCTTTCTTTTCGTAGATATGCATCAACATTGACTATATATAATTTCACGTAAAAGTAATATTTTCTAATCTTCTATTCTTCTGTTGTATTCTTCGAAGAATAAGTGTCTCTCGCATTAATATTCACACAATAATGAAACCATTAACGAACTCAGAAATAAATCACAAAGTGGACCTTATTTTTCTACCCAATACAGTGACTATCTCCCTTAAATTAATGCACCTTTCGGATGCAAGGGCGAGTTGTACCTGGTACTTGGGTAACTATCGGCACGGGTGTGTAACGAGGCGGCAAGAAGGGTGAGATCATTTCGCGGGACGTCAAACGAGCGCCTGCTTATGTGCACATTACTGCGCATATATCCGTGGCGTTGGAGGCACAACGCGTCGCGCTGCTTGTATACCGTCGCAATTGCGCGCCAGCTTTGGTATATAATTGGGGATGAATATTGAGAAGTTGGCAGTGAAGTTGTAAGTAAACTTGGATGCCTCCGGGCGAGCCGGCTCCACTTGAGAGCAGAGACGTGTTGCGGACAGATCCTCCTCTGCTCCCCTCGCCTAACTCACTCCTTACTCACCTATTCGCTGCTCTGCCTTCTGCAAAACTATACGAATATTCCGAATCATCCAGACGACTGAGAACAGTATTTACCACGCGCATTCTGCCCCATTCTTTGCCGAAATAATAGCGAAATACACCAGGCAAGAACCGTCGTCGCTGAACTGTCCTCGTTTCTTCCCTAGCTATTGAGAACGTCCCATATAATTTCCTGGGAAAGGATGCGAAAATGGGCTGATTGTTAGTTATGGGTGAAATTTCCGACGAGCAAGGGAAGTAGATATCTTTTAATATGGTTTTGTTTCAAATAAATTGTAATATCGATACTTTTTTGTGAATTTGTTGGGTATCTATATTCCATGCTGATTTGAATTTTTTTTATGGACTTTGAATATGAAGGCGCTTCATTAGATAGAAGCTTTATATTTTCATTTGCATGCTTCCTAGATTTAGATTTTCTACCATAAGTTTGCAGTTTCTAATGGGGGATTCTCGTCCAACAGCCCCCGAAATTTATGATTTTTTTTTAAAAACTTTGATTAATGTTACATTAAACTCTTTTGAGATTTAAGGAGGCATCTTTAAACTTGTAGAATAATTTTATTTTTTATGTCGGTCCTTCTTATTATTTATTAATTATTGGAGAATCGTGTTATCCACTTCGTCAGGTGTATCACCTGTCACAGTCATCTGATTGCATAAAGCAGAAAATTTTCTTGAAGTTAAATAATTTACGCTGAGACTGGACCTAAAATTTTAATTTTAGTTTATATTTATAATACTTTTTCCGTCGATATAAAGAGTAATATGAAAAATTTGTCTAAGGAAGAAACTTTTTTTCTTCCAAACGCTATAATTCTTTCAATTTTTCATTTTCTTTCTTTCAAGTGGACCAATCCTAGCGTAAACTATCTAACTTAAAGACATTTCTATTTGTTTTGCAATCAGATGATTGCGATAGGTGCTATATATCCCGGCAACAGGAGTTACATCATCGAAGAGGTGGGCAAGATTCCACAATAATTAATAAATAATAAGAAGGAGCAACATAAAAAACATATTTTCTGCACTTTTAAAGATGCCTCCTTATATCCCACAAGAGTTTAATCCAATATGACCAACAGGTTTTTCAAAAGACATTCTTACTTATCAGTTATTTTGGGGGCTGTTAAACGAGAATCCCCCCTTAAAGGGACAACTAGAATTTTCAGGTGTACCTATTCTCGGAAGAATTAACAGTGTCATTTGTTAGATGGGAACGAGAACTTCCCTATTACTTAGCTGAAAATTTCGAGCAGATTGAATAATGTAATTGTTATTGGTTCCGAATCGAGAATGGCAAAGACACATGTCACTGTGTCAAACTGCATTTTGGATGGCATAGTAGACAATTGTTCTTCAATATTCCAACAAATGACTAGTTCAATTTCGCTAGTGACATTAGTAACAATCTCTATGCTTTCAATCATACAATATAAGTTACATTCTAACTTTCAAGCGAGTCACTCAGCAGCATTGTAATCATCCAAGTGGCTAGACGGATCTGCATCTCTGATTAGAGAAACCACAACCAACTTTGACCTTGAAATATCATTTGTAAATGATTGACTAGGAAATATGAATTTATTGATATTCCTTCGACAGATTCTTACAATATTATTTTCTTTACTATTAAAGAACTCTTCCTCTTCTTCTCCACTTCTATATTACGTAAACATTATCAAACTGTGATAAATAAATAAATCCTTAATCGCTAATAGCAAATACAATTAGTGTTATCAATATTTTTGTTTTAGTTATTCTGAACCTCACGTTCAGAATATAACTTAATTACGACTATATCTATTATGTTCATTCAAAATAATTAATTTCCGAGTGTTCGCAGTGTATACGTGGGATCGAGTATTAAGGATACAGCAAGTCCGGGTATTTCGGGTGTAACGAAATCAATTTCTCTGACTGGGTACGACAATTCCATGGAAGTCACTGTATTCGACAAAACTTACTCGATTCTCCACACTCGGACGCTAGAGAGCAACACGTACTGCGGTTGGTCCTAGTTCATTTTTCCCAGTTAACTTTGCATTTATTCCCGTACGGCTGCCACATCTCTCCAATTACACGAATATTCTCGAATGTCCAATTCTCTGTGGTTAAAATAAACAAAACCATTCGCCACGCTCTTTCCACTGTGCTGTGATTTCAAAACACCCAGATACAAGTCCATATACACCCCCTGAGGACGTAGTAAATTCTCCGCCACTTGTGAAAATTTTATTCCCAGCGTAAAACGTGTACGACGCGGCAGTATATATAAATGCAACTCCATTATGACGTCTTATAACGTTCTAACGACGTTCGTTTCACGCGACACCTGTCAGTAACGTAAATCCACGCGAGCAGGGATTAAAGTTAAGGCGAAAGCAGAAAAATCGAGGGATTGGAGGAGCAAGGAGTTCTCGAGTTTTGGTAAAATTGTTCTTACTAATGGTATAAGGAAAGGTGTCCTTGGTTCTTAATAACAAAGGATCGGTGGGGATATTAAGGGGCTATTCTACTTTGATGAAGAGACCGAAAGATTGAGCTGTTTTTAAAGATTTTTTTCTCAGTAAATAGAACATATAACGAAATAAAATTGTTTTGAGTTTATTAAGGGGACTAGACAGTCGAAAAATCGATTTTTTAAATGCATTCTCCGAAAGTACTTTTCTGAATTAAATATCGCTTGGTTTATATTAAAATTCGCAAAATTTGGCAGCCAAAAAGGTCAAGGGGCAACCTATAGCGTCGCCTTTGCCCAGAACCTTCAAACGCATTTTTCTCGAATCTTTTTTTCTCTTGGTTTTCGGCTAGGTGCGAGTGAACGGAGGTTCAGATCGACTTGAAAAAATTACAGGATGTGTAAAACATGTACCATTTCCCGCCAATCCTCTGATACCTATGGTCTGTAATAATTCGAGATTTTCATAAAAAAATTAAAGAGTCGCGGATTTTTAATAGCGCACAAACACGACCGAGTTTTTCTTGAAATAATCGCCGTTTTCAGCCACTAATTTAATAACTCTGTTTTAAATTTAGATTTTATTTGGTCCGCGGGAAACTGCAGATGTAACAAATAAGAATCGCACCTTGAAATTGGATTACGTCTCTTTTTAAGGCCAATATTACCTGAAAATTACAGAAGAACGATAAAATGTTTACCAGTTAGTACCGCCATTTTTAAAGCACATGTATATTTCATACCAACTTTTTTCAATCTCTATGATAATAATAAACATTTGGTAAAAGGATACATCTGAATTTGCTTTCATTTTTTTTACAAATATATTAACCCTTATGTGATCAACCGGGTACCCGGGTACCCATTTCCATGTTTCCCTGAGTAATTTTTTATGTTCTGGTGAAAATATCGCCAAACCGCTCCGGATCCCCATTCTTTAACGTCTTTTGCCCTGTTACGTCCTGAAGGGACTTTTGTGAACCACCCCGAGCGGTTAGGGTGACTCACCGGGTTCTTGCTCTATCAAGGTGCTAAAGCACGCCTTGACTATACTCGCGGGGGAAGACGAAGGTGATAAGGGGTTAAACCAAAGAATACAATGGATCTAAAGGAAAAACAATAGAGAAAAATATATTGTTACATAGAAGATTCTGGATTATCCTACCTTGAGACGGCGCTTCGTCTCAGCCGTCGCTCGCAGGTCTTAGCTTACAGGATGATTCGCTATCTGTTATCGCCCCGCTCGCGTGCCGCTGGACGAGTGTAGGTCGCGGTCGTCCTCTCAGCTGGCACTCGGGGTTTGTCGAACTCCGCGTTTATCGTTGACCGTTCGCGTTACAATCTGTCGCGTTCGCGTTAACCCGTACACGCACGTGGTTGCTCTCCCGGCTATGCCGTTCACTGTACGTCGGATGGAGTTACGCCACGGCGGATGATCGCGGCCGAGCGCGTTTTGTGTTTGTAATTACGTAAAGTCGAAGACGCGGTTCTTTGATAGGGACGGTTTCCCTCGATTGATTACGATGGATTCCTGAAAACGCCTAACTTCGCTACTACGGAGTTTCCCCCGAATCGCGGTGGTCCGTATCGGCGCGTAAGTGCCCTCCCGGCTAGGCCGTTTCTCGGTACGTCGGACGGAGGCACACTTCGCCTAACCTGATCGGCCGAGCGCGATTCGAAGTTTTCCCTGCGTAGCACGTTCGCTAGTCCGTTCTCAACGGAATCCAAAAACTGACTCCTCAATTTACGCATCGCGGGCCGCTCGTCGGACGATTTCGCACGATGGGGGAAACTGCCCCGTCGGCAGTTGTTTCGCTCGCGAAGGTTCTGGGGCCCGGGCCGGCGACGGTCACGTTGACGCTCCGCGTGTCGCTTCACGTTCTTTGACAACGTGACCGGCACGCGCGAGGCGATTCCGCTGAATCGCCGCCGGAAAAATACGCAAGGACACGAGCACGGATGGACCTGAAGGGCCCATGTAACAGCCCCGATATACGTTTTTGAAAAAAAATTTTTAAAAAAGATTTTAAATAATAAAGTTTCCCTTATGTTGTAGTTTCGAATAATTTATCCACTCAAATAGTTTGAAACGGCACTTGGTATATTATAGGAATTGAAAACTAAGTGTTTTGAAGAAGTACGAAAGTAAAATTATCGCTGTATTTGAGATGTATCGGAATATGGGGTACCCGGGTGCCCCGGTTGCGCAACAACCGTGAAACTTTTGGTTGATCACATAAGGGTTAAAAAGAAAGTGTTTCTTTCATGGAAAACGACTGTCTTAGCTACTCTTATATCATAAAAAATTTAAGAAGAATTTTTAAAAAAATTTTTTAATGTATTTTCTGGAGCTAACATGGCCCTGAAAAAAGAGATATGTTAGTGGCGCAGGTGATTTCGCCTGTCAGACTTATCTGAAACAAATAATTCGAAAAGATTCTTAATCTGTATGAGTGTCGCTATCACTCGTACCTCAATTAATAATTTTTGTCGAAAGTAATCAAGAAAAAGGGTGCTTTGTAAAACTTTTTCAAACCGGTGCCATTCTGTTATTTCTTAACAAAAATTGTCAGTTGAACTACGGGGGTTAGACATTAAAAAAAGAAATGTACGAAATTATTAACTGATTACAAATTCTGGATTTACCCCTTTTATCAACGCAGTTTTAACGTGAAAAATTAAAACATGAAAATCACAATAAATTATGAATGTTTAACAGGAACGAGCAATTTAAAAGGAACTATCTTTTCTTTAATTTAAACATCAAAGAATTATATGGTTCCCTGCTATTTTTTTTCTTAATTTAAGTGCTATACTTTAAGTCAAATTTTACCGTAAAGAATAAAGAGTATTTCTCCCTTGATCCTGTCCAAATGAAAATTTAAGAAAATCCAATTTTTTCCTAAGAAATGTGTGTCGTGATATTTTGGCATATCAATAAAAGTCACTAAAATCATATCATATGGCAAAGGGTCTAGCATGATAAGAATGGGCAAAGGGCCGCCACGCCGATTCTTGGAGTTGTTATTTTTTAAATAATGTTCCTAGCCTGAAACATCATTATGTAAAATTTTAGATCGCCCCTCCTCCGTTTAACGGTAATACGGGAGTAAACACCCTTATCGTTATTATTTTGTTTTCTCGGTTACTACTTAAGATTTTTAAATGAAACAAAAGCGAGAAAATAACTACATGTTAACTGTAACACTTATATTTTTTCCGAATTGTAAATGAATTATTAAGGGTAGAAAAATATAATTTATTTTCTGGGGGTGGTTTTTGCAAATAACTCTATAGGGGGGGGGGGGGGTAGCGATCTAAAACTTTACATAATGGTGTTTCAGGCAAGGAGCATTGTTTAAAAAATAACAACTTCAGGAATCGGCGTGGGGGCGTTTGTCCATACTTATCCTGCTCGAAACTTTTCTCCCGATTCATAGTTAATATTTTCAGTAACAGTGTAACATTCTTCATGTCAACAAATATCAATATTACATCACCAAGTTACTTAAGTCTGTTTCGCGAGAAAATCCCCACTTCCCTTAGTTCCGAGGTAGTTTCCAGGATACACTGTACATCTACAAGAATTACTTTATTCAATGTACTTTAGTCTTCGCAACAATCCCAAGAATCAACTCAAACTATATTACATGCAATAATTAACAAGACGACCAACTGTTCTACCCACGTTTCTTAGAAACAACTGCAAATATAAATCTCTATATAAGCAAACAGTACAAAACGTGTGAACATTAAAATTTTAAATTAAAATTCCACGAACAATAAAAGATAAAATTCCATTTAACTGCAATTCTGCGTTACTTGATCCACTTGCGACGTAACAGAATAAAGAGGTGCAAGCAAGATATGTGTAAAAAAAATGAAGGAGTAGTTTAGTGACTGGGAAATGAATAGTGATTCAGAAGCGACATGGTTTGTACCCAATGATCGCGAACAGAGGGCGATTATAATAGCAAGTGGCGAGGGGGAAAAGTTGAGAACGATCTTGTTGCTTGAAAGCAGAGACATGTTGCGGATAGCTACTACTCCTCTCTGCTCGCCTTAACTACGTTATTCGCCTATCGGAGTTCCCGTGCAAAACTATGCGAATATTCTCGATCATCCGACCAGTCTAATGGAATTCGTACTTCGTGCCGGCCGACGAGATGTACTTGGACACCAGAATGCGGGTGAATAAAGTGGACGATCTTTCCCCCTCGTATTTTTTCACCGTCACGGTTTTAATACGTCACCGTGAGAAAGCAGCCCCCGTCGCTGTATTGATATTCAGTCGGGGTCTCATCGTCAGTCAAACGCGGTCTAACGGAATGCAACATTGATTACTTGGACGAACAATAATTTCATGGCACGTCGGGTTATCGATGACAAGTTTCGATACCTCTTGTAGTAGGTACAGGGTGTATATCCCCTCGCGCGATCGAATCAGTCGCGTGAATGAGATGCTGCTGCTTCTGATAAGGGTGGAAGGAATATTGTGGAATAACTGATTCAAATATGCGTAATTTTAGTTAAGGGAGAAATAGGCGTGTACGTATGTGCAGGATGGGGTGGAAAGAATGTAGTATGAGTGGGAAAGGGGTAGTTTTAGGGGGCTAGAGAAGTGGCAGGAAATATCGTTTGGTATAGAAAGTTCGTTTTTGAGAAGAATAACTTTGAAGGTTCATAGTTTAATGAAACCTTACTTTGCACATTATTGAAATTTAGCTGGGATTTATTCATCTATTGTAATATTCCAGTCTTTCTCAAAATTTACTTAAAGGAATATTATTTTAGGGGAAAATCATCTGTTTAGGTTTTTCAAAAGAAATACAATCTTGGTTAGAGTAGAATACGAATTAATGTTGTACTAAAACATGCCGAACGAATTCATTCAGTTTCAATAAAAAACTAGTTCTTTTGGAATTACCTGCAGAATGCAGAACTGTAAGAATTTTGGAATACCATAGATACACTGATTGTGAGCGGAAAACAATTTTGACACATCGAGAATTTGCAAGCTTGCAGTATATAGGGAAGACCCAGGCTAGTTGACAGAGGGGCAGGTTGATACAGACGAATTATCTCGACACAGTATATATGTATATAGCTCCATTTGAACGAGATATGTCAAGTTTGTTGTTCGACTCTTTAGTACGATCCAGCGGACGTCATGTGTAAGTACCTTGACGTTAACAATCGTTATATATGGTTTCGGCGCACTGATTCGGTCAGTTTAAAACAATAAAAACTAGCTATTTTGCAATGATAATTATAAAATCTTTCAACGTTTCGATCTTAGTTTAGATCGTCTTCAGGAAAGTTTAGAAAGGATATAAAATACTGCTTTTGCTATTAAATTGAGTCACTGTGTTATTGCATTAAGTGTGACTCCCGAGTCGGTTGGAATAAGACTAACGTATATCGCAAACAAAACATCTGCTTATAGAAGGTGAAAACAAGGTAAATACCGTTGACAGGCAACAACATATTTAAACTCCCTGAAATTCAAAACTAAATATTACCGTTTCGCAATAATATCTCGAATGACATTAAAAGAATCTTTAGAAAAGCTGGTATTCACACTATTTTTAAATTACCATTTTACACGAAACAATTATTCTCTTTAATTAAAGATAAAATACCTCTTTTAAAACACTCTAACATCGTGTATTCAATTCCTTGCTTAGGTTGTAATCAGGTTTATATCGGACAAACATCTAGACTTTTAGAAAGAAGAGTATATGAACATAAAAGAAATATCTTTTTATCTCCCTTACAACATACGGCCTTAACCAAGCATTCGTTAGAGTTCGATCATAGATTTGATTTTGACAATGTTAACATTTTTGATAAAGAAACTAATCTAAACCAAAGAATTCATTTGGAGACAATTCACATGATTAAACAACCTAGCGTAAATCTTAGGTATGAAACACCTAAAATACAAGAATATTACGCAACATTACTAAAGAAGTAATGTCTTATGATGGTTTTTCTCCATAGAATTTCACATGATCGAAAAAAAAGTTTTCTACACATCAGCTAATTGGTATGTAACTGTTCATTTGCTCGTTAACAAAGAATGCTTGATTACTGCAAACGGTTCATCCTTTAGTTTTGAATTTCAGGGAGTTTAAATATGTTGTTGCCTGTCAACGGTATTTACCTTGTTTTCACCTTCTATAAACAGATGTTTTGTTCGCGATATACGTTAGTCTTATTCCAACCGACTCGGGAGTCACACGTAATGCAATAGCACAGTGACTCAATTTAATAGCAAAAGCAGTATTTTATATCCTTTCTAAACTTTCCTGAAGAAGATCTAAACTAAGGTCGAAACGTTGAAAGATTTTATAATTATTATTGCAAAATAGCTAGTTTTTATTGTTTTAAACTGACCGAATCAGTGCGCCGAAACCATATATATTAATTAGTACGGTCGAAATTTATAAATAACTGTTAACAATCGTTGTTTAACTGTTTTCGTTTATATAGAGAAAAAGTAAATAATTTTGGTACATCCAAATTGATCATCCAAATAATATTTTTTCAATCATTTTGTATGTATTTTCTCAAGCGTTCGCTTACTCGCAGCGCTGCACAACCTGTCTCGTTGCTAAGGTTAGAATCGGTGAGGAGAACTGCAGTAGTGTATGTGCGAGAACGTAGGCTTGTAGCATCAGTAAATATGGCTGGGTTCAAGTCATACCAAATACACGTACACTACTGCAGTTCTCCTCACCGATTCTAACCTTAGCAACGAGACAGGTGGGTTGCTCGCCGCTAGGCGCCGGAAACAGCTCCTTGTGCAGCGCTGGCCTACTGTATATTAAAGAGGAAGGACCAAAGTTTATTTTAGTATATTTGTTATTAAGTAATTAATTCAAATAAAATATGAAAAAAAATGAAAACAGAATAACGTATCAATTAGCATTAAAAAAAGAACGTACAGAATATTGAACTAAAAACAGCTTTTCACAAATTAAGAATTTTTCCAGTCACATGTTATTATTTTGTCGAACTTAGCCTTGATGCTTCAATCAAAATTATTTCTTTAATAATCATTTCTTGTAAGAAATACACACCCTTCTATTCTCAAAATCGAGTAACTTCTAAAAACAGCACCAAAAATATGTATTTATAAAATTTTCAAATACCTTATGCTCAGAGTAAAATCATCTTGAAAACATGATGTCTGTGAAGCCCCAATATTATTTCCAAAATTCTGAGATACCAGGTTTGCCCATGAACTGGAACGCCGTCATCCGCGACAAATTTCCTCGCTGTCAGATTTATTTAAACGGGGTCGCTGTGTTAAGTTACATAACAGTCTTGTCAAATGCAGCCTTTAGACGTGCTGCAAAGAAATCCCCCATCCTCCAGGGGACAAGAGTCGATGGAGCAGAGGATAATAGTCCTGTAAATCCTAAGACAGTCGTGAGGAACGATGACAGCTCGCGCTTCGTTAAAATGTCTTACACGGATGGCGAGTACGAATTTCCCATGAAATTTTCGCCAGCCGAAAATTACGCGAGATTCTCCACTCCAGTTAGTAATTATGCGCTCGCCAGGCGAGTTAACTCTGTAACCGTAAGTGCTTGATATTGTAATCGGTAGCAGGGGGCTGATGGGGCGAATCCAGGCATAAAATAAAGTAATTTGGCAAAAAGAAGGCGAACTTACGTCGACGTCGACTGCGACCCAACCACGAATTCGTCCACATTTTGCTCGTCCCCTGAAAATTCGTCATTTATACGGAGGCTTGAATGAGATTCTTCGATTCACGAGTGGATTTACCGCGCTTCGCTATGAAGAGACTGTGCACGCGACCCTTAAATGTGTCGATGATTATGAAAGTGGTGTAAGTAAAAAACTCCGGGATTTGAGATTTCTCTTATTTTTTGTTATATTAATTTATATTTATTGAAAGAATTGTTGCAAAATAGCCGTCAAGTAAGCAATTACATGATAGTATCATTTTTATAATTCATATTGATAGTAGAGCTGGGACTATTTGAGATCGAATATTTGAGTATTCGAATACTATTGTATTGTCATTGTAATGTACATTGTATTGTCATCGGAACTAAGTATGTGTGCAAAGTTTCAAGTCGATCGGATATGTTAAAGTGTGTCAGAATTAACTTACCAGATTTCACCCTGACAAACTAATGAACTCACAACTGAAACTAAATAAAAGCTTGTAAAAAAATGAACTTAACTAACTTGATTTATAATTCACACCATACTATTCGAATACTTAAATATTCCAATAGTATTTGGATACTTGGATATTCGAATTATATTCGTCAAATAATTGAGCAACTGAAGTATTCGTATATTCGAATATCGAAAAATTCGTCAAATAGTCCCAGCGCTATTCGATAGTGGTGTATATAAGTGATGTGAGAAAGGAAATAATAATTACATATTAACATTCGATGTGGTGCAAGAAAAGAAAAAACGAAAGAAATCGCCAAATATACTTAATAATATCGAAAATATGAGAAAAATTAGGAGAAATAGTGCCAAAGAAGATATTTCCACAAATGGTAAATTTGGTAGTGGCGAAGTATTTGCAAACTAAAACTGCGTTTGTTCAAAAAAATGTTTGAATTTATTAACTTGTAAAGATCGAAAAAACTACGTTTTAGCATCTTTTGGAATTTGGGAGACATTCTAACTTTAAAAAATACATTTTCGTACAATTTACTCACAGACTTTCACATTGATTTGGTCAATGATGGAAAAATATTTTTTAATACGCCTAAACGCAACAGTATTACGCCACTTTCATAACTACCGGCACAAATGCAAGTTAGCTGGAAGCATTCCACTATTAGCCACTTTTATTTGCACCGCTTTCTTTACTCTCGCTCCTTTTTTTTTATTTTTCCATTCAGTCACCAATGGTGCCTTTTGAAGTAATGTAAATAAGGATGCGTGTTTTCGTTACTAACTGCGTTATTTCCATTTTTATTGAATGTTACGAGTAAATATATTTCTGTAATAAAATGGCTGTAGATGAGAATTTAGAATATTTTCGTTGATTATTTGTAACACGAAGATTATAGTACAGTATCAATATACACCGCGATCGTCGTAATATTAACAGCAATTTTTCACTATAAAAGAAAGTGTTGTACGCAAAATTGTACTAGGGTTGATGTACCAGTACTTAACTGAGCACGTGCGAGTGAAGGAACATTTTTTATAAAAACAAACAGAATAAGTTATTAAAATAAGCAACTGATTAATTAGAGACTTCTTTTAATTTCTTGCTTCATATCCAAACAATTTTTGCAGCACGTGGAATTAATCGCGTTGCAAACATAGTTTTATGATAGTGTTCATATATTACCCTTCAGGTATTTAAAAGAATAATAATTTGAATTTGTCCATTAGTAAGAGAAATAATTAAAATGATCAAGTTACGTTGTCTACCGCGTATTAAATGCGTCCTACGTATGGCATCCATTATCTTCAATCAAAATCAAACTCGAATATTCCATATTCCCATTACCTATTTGCTTAAAAAATGTTCACTTGATAAACAAACGCAGAAAGGATCAGACTACACTTAATTCCTTTGCAGTATTCAGCCATCCTGCCTTCCTCCCTTTTAGGGTCCCCTATCGATTTTCCCTGACATTATCTCGGTATTAAAAAAGAAGGAAAAACGCGGGCAGAGCGAAGGGGGAGAGAGAGGAAGCTAGAGAGGGTGCAGTGCGTTTCAACAAAAATTTTAATCCACGAACGTCGACGATGTTTAAATAAAGAAACTTCCTTTGCCTTTATGCAAAACTCATGTCTACGGTGGAGAAAGTTTCGGGATATAAAGAAGTACACAGAGCCGAAGCCAGGTGGTGAAGAGTATGCTTACTCAATATTTATGTACCGGAAGTTTATATTTAGTTACTCCGCGCCCGAACCCCCAACTCCCTCCATCCCCCTTGTCTGGCGTTTTTGCAATGTTTCGCCGAACTTGTTGCTGGATCCCGACGCCCCTCGCGATACGATAGAAATCGCGCGTCTCTGATTCCTTTTTATGCATTATTGAGCAGGGTACGCTCTCGAAATGGCTGCGATCGAATGTGTGCCGCCGATTTACGACTGGATTTCAGGGGACACTTTCGATCATCCTTCACAACACCGGGAGCCTCGTTTCTCCCAGGTATCATACGTTTTATTGTAAAAATTCAAAGTTTCGTGGCATGTCTAAGCCAGCTGCATTATTATTGGTGCTTTGGCTATCAGGCATTTTATTGGCTTGGTGCATATGAAAAATACCGATCGAAGATAGTGTAAAAAATTCTTTGTTTATGGTGGAGACAGGTGGGGTGACTCGAGAGATGTTACAGAAACTAAAAAAAAAAACAAATAAACTAGATCATGTAGTTAAGGAGCGAGAAATATTTTTATTCTAATAATAGCAATATACTTGTCTATTTTCCATAAAAAAGTTTATTCTGATTCGTTACTGCAAGTAAGTTTGATAGAAATAAAATACAATTTAGGTCACGCTAATGTGGATACATCCTATTGTGTTTCCACTTTCCAATAATTGCTGTAAAACCAGTACAGTAGAATTTAAATGTTACACAGTATACTCTGCGCGGGCGTGATTCGGTTGCTATAATACTAATATTCAATTACGACGTGATAATAATACCTACTAATATCGTTTCACTAGAGCACATACAACATCCAATAAAAGAGACAGTAGAAATAAATAAAAATGAAGCATAAGTAGCATAGGAAAAGCACAGAATTTTCAACTGAAGGATAAGAAGAATGCTGTAAGGGGTAAGATTTCAGTGAGGACAAATTGCATTGTTATTAAATTTCGCCCAAATCTAGTACTAAAATATCGATACAGCATATTATAAAGTATAAGTACCTATAACAGATATTAAATGTAGAAATTCACTTTCAGACCCAAAACAATATTTGTATAATTAAAGAATGTGTTAGTGATAAGAAATATATATGGAGAATAATAACTTACCTAAAAGAAATCAAAATAGTCGAAGAAATTTGATCAAAAATAGGAAACAATCTACAAAATTGTGTAAAATTTTATCGACATTAAAATACAGTATCATAGTATACCTGCAGTATAAAATAATAGTAGATAACTAGTAAGCATGGTCATATAGACATTAGTAATTTATGTAGTCTTCAGTATAAAATCTGTAATTAGTATAAGAAGTTAATATAATATTCTCTTATGTATGCGACATTAAATAAATAAATAAAAAAAGACACTGAAAAAGGCCCCTACCCACGATCCCACCTTAAAAAAAATTGTGGTTTTATGCAAACACTATAATTTTTTCATCTGCACCACTTAGCTCGTTTTTAGTAAACTACCTCTTCCTTTTTCCCAAAGATTTGGGCCTCTCGGAGCGTTTGCCGCCTAGCAGACTTGTGCAGAATTACAATTGAATTACTCCATGAATTATAATTACAAAATAATTCTTTGGTAATTCAGATCTCGCATTCAATTAAATTACATCGCAATTCGTAATTGCAATTTAAGTACAATTGCAATGTCCAATGTAATTAAATTAGAATTACGAATTAAAAGGTAACCAAATTGAGAGGTAATAAGAGGTGAGAAACATAAGATTGAATCAGGTATGAACTGGAAACGAGATACGTCGCGTCGTATCGACATGAAAGATAAATATAATAATTTATCTCACTTCTTCAGAGTTCTGAGTTGTAATATAATTACATTGCATTTCAATTACATTATAATTCAATTACTCGCATGATTATAGTAATTAGGAACTGAATTAAATGAAAAATTTGAATTACGTAATTCAATTACGTTGGAATTGAAATACAATGTTATTAAATTACGTAATTAAATTACAATGTAATTCAATTAGCACAACTGTGCCGCCTGGGCCGTTTTCCTTACATCCGCCACTGGATATTGGTACCTTCCAAATAAAGATTGTAACTTCATTAGCAGCAAGCTACCAGCTTTAAAATAAACTATTCTCAGATGAAGAATAAAAATAATGCATGCACTATTAAATTAAAATCCATCTTCACGTACGTATACCGTCAAATTATTCTCGCAACTTCTTATAGTACATAGTAACACGTGTAAAACAGTTCAAATATTTAAAGATAGCCCAAGTCATTCCGAATGCAAATTGCACATCCAAACATTTCACCTCAGCATTGTCCATCAACCGTGTACTCCACGGAAGAAGAATCCAATCAAAAGAAAATTAGATACATACTCCCAATTTCCACGCAAACTACGTTTATCTCTCTCGCGCTGAGAATACCCACGAACCAATTCGATTTTCCGGCCGACAGAAGTAGGGTTTCTTCGCGAATATTCGCAAATGAGCTGAACTCGTCACGCACTGGAAATGGGGCAAATATTCCAGCAAGTACGATCCAAATGATTTCTCTATTAAATATCACCGTGGAGATTCCGTGTTTCAGGGGCTGGGGCGGGGGTGGCGGGTGAATGTTCAGCTCGACTTCGGAAGAACGTACCGGAATTTCTACGATTCCTTTGCTCGATTGATGTTCCATACCGGAAATGTGACGGCCGATACTTCACCTCCACTGCGATATTCCTTGGGATAAATGTGGGCGAAGATCGCGAGCGAGTATTTGGGAGACAAATAGTCGAACACTGGGTTCCCCATTCCTCGTGGATTGGGGATCCTACGAAATTTCATGGTCGTAACCACCCGTTTCATTAAATATGTTAATACGGAGCAATGGCTTTGTCACTTTAACGTCATCGTCTTCTTCTCTTTTTCTGCAATTTTTTTATGAATTCTTTATGAGGGGAAGTATGCTGTGATGTTCAGGAGATTGCAAACAGTTACATATTTACCTTTGTTAGTAAGAGAAATGTGAAGACAAAGTTTAGTTAATGTGGAATTGAAGTCAGTTGAGGAGGTAATACGTAAGAGTCATTTCAAACTGAGATTTTTCTGTCGCTTGACATGTTTACGTGGTAGAGATAATGCAGCGTTTTTTGAAAATGGGAATGTATTTAAATATTAATTGCCAGTCACAGGAAGGCTTCACGCGAGAAGATCCTGGTGCACATTGCCATGTGCATGGCTTTCAGTTGCTATTTTATTTGCATATAGTATCGCAGATAAAGTAGTACTAAATGCAAGTGACACACAGTGCAATTATCCAACTTTGGGATATCAATAGTTGTCGTCAGACTATTTGCAGACTAACGGTAGAAGGTTAAAGCATCGGTTTCATTATTCCTTGACTTAAATCACTTACGGGATTTCCCTAGTGTGACGGTCTGAAAAAAGCAATATTTGGGATTTTTTAAGAGATCATTTTTAATTATAAATTAAAAACTTCATGACTCTATTTGTACATATTTAAACAACATTTTAAAAATATTTAATTAAAAAATAACAATACCTAAAACTTTAAACGCGTCTTTCTGAAAACAATGTTTTTCGAATTGATGAGCATGATATCTCAAAAACCAATCTTCCGATTTACTTCAAACTTTTTACATATGTTCAATAGATGTCCCATTCTCGTTGTTTCTAAAACTAAGTCGGTTTTTGCAAAATTTGACTTTTGCGACTTGAAAAAACAGCGAATTTCTTGCAGAAATCGAAATTTCATGTTTTAGGGTCTGCCATTTTTTTTACCATTCAGTATTTCTCATTTATTCAAGATCTTAATTTTAGAAACAACGAGAATGGGACATCTGTCGAATATATGTGCAAAGTTTGAAGTAAATCGGATGATTGGTTTTTGAGATATCATGTTAACCTTCTTCAATTTAAAATTGTAGGCACTGTTATTTTTAAATTAAATATTTTTTAAAATGTTGTCTAAATATGTACAAATATAGGTATAAAGTTTTTAATTAATGTAATTAAAGGTGTTCTCTTAAAAAATCCCAAATATCGCCTTTTTCAGACTGTCACACTAGTGTGACTAGGGAGACCCTTAAAAAATTTCAAAATTTTTCTCTTAAATAACTAACAAATTTTCATTTAAGCACGTCTGTCTACACACTTAATAGGTACTCTATCACGTGTTAGAAATTTCAGAAGAAATAGAAGGTAGTTTATAATAATGATTAATCTACCTTTGTGCATTCTTCAATCATGCCAATGTCGATCTGTATTTTGTATCATAATCTCGTTGACGTAGTTAGTGAGATGGTATCTTTTCTGGAGTATATAGCCAAAAATGGTACCCTGCACCATTTATACATAGCATCGTTCATAATAATTACTTGCAAAACATTCGCCACGGTATTTTGCAATAATAATTCAAGTTTCTCATTACAAACATGAACCATCAGAAATATACCCGCAACCAAATACTAAACGAAGACACTATTTATTATCTATTTTTGATACCACACATCCATTCCATACCATCCAAAATTCATCATTCATCATAGTTAAAACTTCGACCCTGCAGAAACTTTAACACGCTCCTGCATCTTGCTTTGGCGCCATGATTGAACTACATTCTCCTCAATTACATCGAAAATACCAGAACTACGTATTGATCCATAATATGGAAAACGTATTTAACTTTATCTCGTCGTATAATAAAATTTCGTTGAACGACTTTGTTTTTGCTCCTATTTAATGCCATTAAATATACAAATATTGATTGCCTAGCCTCCATGCACTGATTCGAAATAATAATCATAGTGTTGTTTGCTATGACGAAATAACTTCAAGTTCCCCTGCAATCTCGTTGACAAGTAATACGGTCGCGCGGGCACATTGATGGCAAATTTTTATTATACTTGACGTTGGAATATTTGACATTGGGAATTCGATTTCCTGAAACACGTCTAGCTTTGACACACCGATGCACAGTGGGAGAAAATGCCACAGTCGGCGTCAAAAATCGATTCCCACGCCAAATCGAAATGAAAATCAACGAAACTTGGTATACTGGGGTATTAGGTATCGCTGATCACGATCCCGTTGCGGATTTTTTGAAAAAGAAGATGGCGGAGCCAATATGGCCACTCAAAGTTGACAAAAACTGGAAAAATACGAATCCTACGAACGAAACACGTTGTTTATTCAAAACCTACAGCTATAACTATATATTTTATGAGTTTAGAAATGTGCATCACACTCTATAGAATGATATTCTAATGAATAGTTGTTAAAAAATTGTTGTTAACAATAAAAAAAACAACATTATTTACTAATTTTATCATTTCCGCGACAAATACTGCAAATACATGATTAATCTAACCATTGATATCTATCGGAGACGAAAATAAAGATTATTGACATAAAAAATGTTAGTAGATTGTTTATTAATAATTTGTTTAAACAATTTTTTAACAAAGTGACAGTGAAATCCATTTCATACAATCAAATTGATCATGCTTTGTTGTAACATTACCATAAACAATTGATTGTTACTAAACAATTTGTTAACATAATAGATTTCAGTAATATTCAATAACGATAAGTGAAATTTGGAAGGTACATTGTTTTTATGACGTAGGCACCCACTGAGTAAGGATTCTTGGAAATTTCATCCCCAAGGGGGTGAAAAGGGGTAAAATTTATTTTCTCGGACTCCTTAGTATCTCTTAGGCCCGATTAGATATCACCTTGGTTTTCACGTACAATGACTGCCCACATAAATGCCTAAAACTCAATTTCAGGATTTTGCCCTAACCAACCCCTAAGGGGGTGAAACGTGTTTTCACGCATTCTTCAAAATCTCTTGGGCCCGATTAGACATCCAATTGGTTTTTAGTTACAAAGGTTCCCCGCCCAAATGCTTATCAACAAATTTCAGGATATTGCCCTAATCAACCCCTAAGGGGGAGAAAGGTGGTATAATTTGTTGTCACGGATCCCTCAGATATCGATACTTGGTTTAAGCCTAGCCACACAAATGCTTAAAAACCAATTTCAAAATTTTATCCTACCCAACCCTTAAAGGGTTAACTCTGAATATGGTGTACCAAGTAAGTGTGCATTGAATTGGGGCGTCCTAAGTTTTGAATAGTAAGTGTGAACGAACATATTCCTACATATATCAATATCCGTTATTCGAAGCTTACTTTACCAAAATTACATAAAAAATTGCTACAAAACCCCAAACCCGGTATTTGAACTTTTTAAACTTTTTTTACATTTTTCCCAATAATAAGTGGTTTGAGGGTCCACAAACAAAACAAAATTAATGGAGTGTGTGAACAAGTTAAAAACATATTAATTTCGGCAAATGAAAATGAAGAATCGTCGGATGACGAAAAGCCAGCCGATGAATTTTAGGTATAAAAGACCATGAGTCAATATAAATATTATTTTATTCAATAAACTTTAAGTAAACAAAAAATTATAAAAAAAGCACGAAAAAAATTGTAAAACTGAAAAATGTAAAAAAAGTTTAAAAAGTTCGAATACTGGGTTGGGGGTTTTTATTTATGTCTAGAAAAATACGCGTGCTTCGCTACGGTAGAATAATTAAAAGGAATTACTTTTATATCTGCTTTTTGTAGCAATTTTTTATGTAATTTCGGTAAAGTAACCTCCGTATAACGGATATTGATATATGTAGGTATATGTTCGTTCACACTTACTATTCAAAACTTAAGACGCCCCAATTCAATGCATACTTACTTGGTACACCATATTCAGAGTTAAATCTTTAAGGGTTGAGTAGGGTAAAATTTTGAAATTGGTTTTTAGGCATTTGTGTGGCTAGGCTTAAACCAAGTATCGATATCGAATCGGACCGAAGAGCTTTTGAGGGATCCGTGAAAACAAATTCACCCCCTTAGGGGTTGATTAGGGTAAAATCCGGAAATTCAGTTTTAGGTATTTGTGTGGGCAACCGGTGTAAGTCAAAACCAAGGTGATATCTAATCGGACGTAAGAGATATTAAGAAGTCCGAGAAAATAAATTTTACCCCTTTTCACCCCCTTGGGGATGAAATTTCCAAGAATTCTTACATAGTGGGTACCTACGTCATAAAAACAATGTACCTTCCAAATTTCACTTATCCTTATTGAATATTACTGAAATCTGTTATGTTAACAAATTGTTTAATAACAATCAATTGTTTATAGTAATGTTACAACAAAGCATGATCAATTTGATTGTATGAAATGGATTTCACTGTCACTTTGTTAAAAAATTGTTTAAACAAATTATTAATAAACAATCTACTAACATTTTGTATGTCAATAATCTTTATTTTCGTCTCCGATAGATATCAATGGTTAGATTAATCATGTGTTTGCAGTATTTGTCGCGGAAATGATAAAATTAGTAAATAATATTGTTTTTTTTATTGTTAACAACAATTTTTTAACAACTATTCATTAGAATATCATTCTATAGAGTGTGATGCACATTTCTAAACTCATAAAATATATAGTTATAGCTGTAGGTTTTGAATAAACAACGTGTTTCGTTCGTAGGATCGTATTCTTCCAGTTTTTGTCAACTTTGAGCGGCCATATTGGCTCCGCCATCTTCTTTTTCAAAAAACTCGCAACGGGATCGTGAGCAGCGATACCTAATACCCCAGTATACCAAGTTTCGTTGATTTTCATTTCGATTTGGCGTGGGAATCGATTTTTGACGCCGACTGTGGCATTTTCTCCCACTGTGTGATGCTTTGAATGTGCGACGCACAGCGGACGAGTGAGACGATAAATAAGGTCGTCTCGTCTCGACGGAACCGGATGCAAAGCTACTTTCGCCGGATAAAGAATTCCGATATCGATAATCACATGGATGCTCTCGCCATTGGGCTGTGCACGCCGATGTAATATTCAGTGGATACGGCAGCGTGCCTCGCATTGGTGATAATTGCTCGATAATGGGTGCTTTCGATTTGTGGGATTTGCAAGTGATGGAAGGGTTTCTTAAATTTTGCTGGTTGAACGAGCTTCGTAGTAGACAACAATTCATATTGTGGAGTCAAAGTAATCTGAATTTCACTTTAATATGTAGGTAGAGATTCTCGAAAAGTAGCTTTTGCAAAAATTTAAGAAGAACAAAAGATTTTGTGGGGGAAATATAAGATTCCATAACGACTTTAGAAAAATATAATGTTTTCAAAAATTTTAGAAGATTGAAAGATTTAATAATACTTTCAATAGAATAGAAAATTTCATATAGATTTTAAATTAAAGGAACATGTAGCGGCCATCGGCACGACCAAATACGAACATTTGGCGTGCAGATGGTCGGCATGGTTTATGACACGCGCGCCAGCAAAACTATTTTTGAGTAAGCCGCTTTCCGTTCCTTTCGTGATTGAATTTTGAACAAAGCATGTTTTCCTTCGAGACTTTCGTTTACGGCCTCAATAGTTATTGCGGGTATCATAAACCCCGTGTTTCCGAAGGGCCCACGATGCGAGGCCGGGCGGCCTGCGACCGGCCGCGTCACGCGCCTCGGGGCCTTGGGGAAATCCCGCTGCATTGCCAGGAGTATTTCTCCCGCCAAATCTCACCCCCGTTACGGTGGAAGCGCGTCGAAGACGCGCAGAATAGATGGCGCGATTTTGGGCCTGAGCGGTACCAATTGGTTGACACTGGCATCGGGTCAACTAATTAGGAGGGGTTTTTCAGTCGCGCGGGTCTTGCCGGAAAATTGTGCGTCCGGCAGACACCAGTCTTCGCCCACACCTCAACAAGTGTTAACATCTTGTCAGACATTGAATAAAGACTAAATTAGAACTATTGTGTGTTTTAATAAGGGAACAGGGTTTTACCTTCCATCTCTTTAGAACATACAGGAATTTAATCGAAGTCAATTTTGGTATCGATTGCGTTAATATGCCCCAATTATAAATTTCGCACGTAGCTAGTGGCAAAGTATGTTCGAAAAGTAGGGGAAGCGGTCATGATGGGGAAGCTAAGCAAAAATGCAAAATGTCAAGTGTCAAATGTCAAAGGTCTAGAATTTTTTGATTAGGGTAAACCAACCAGTAATTGGCTGCATACCAGTGAATGACTGAATGAATGAATTATAAATTGAAAAATTATTATATGTTTATAAATGGAGTGTAATTGCACTTTTAATATCCCATATTTTTAGTTACGCGTATTAAACAAACGTTAATAAGTACAATTCTTATAAAAAATATGCGGTCATTTACTGGGCTTCTCATTTAATAATTCGGTCATTCACTGGTTGGTTTACCCTACCGTTTTTTTTACGATATAGTATAATGCCCGCTTCCCCTACATGCGTCTAAACAGACGAAGGCAGATTTAATAACCGAAGAGGACACATCTTTCCTCGGCCGGGATGAATCCAAAAGAAATCACAATACCAAGCTGACGCTGTGCAAGGCGTGACGGCACCAAGGCTTTTCCTGACTGCCGGCAATAAGTTCCAGGGACTTCCTCTGAACTTGGAGCTTTCCATTGCAACTGTGTACGTAGATTGGGCAACTTTCTACATGCCTACTGGAGATTCGTTCGTGAATCGAGTCGCTCCCTTTTTTTCTCGCCGACTGGACCTTCCTTCCGAAGCCCTCCTTCACCCTTAGCCACCTGGTCGTTATACACAAGGATTAAAGCTCGGGACTCGTTGAATTTCTGCCATTTTCTTCCTGTTCTCTTGCGCTGTTCGCATCGGCACGAATAAACATCGGCTCCACGGCCACGTTCCAACGAGATTTCTCGGCTACATGGTGCTTTATGAACGCAAAACACCGCCCGACTCGCTGTCGCGTGCTGGAATATGATGCAGGCGCGACAGGTATGTATCCCGCGTGAATTAAACGTGACGGCTATACGACGCGATTTCCTTGAGAAAAAATTTCCAACGTCGCCCTTCCGAGCGATGGAATTTTACGTACGGCTGTAACGATTGATGAAAGGGCCGATGTAGAGGCTGATTCGTTATTTGTGGTTCGGAATGGGTGGGACTTCAGGAAAGAATAAGATGAAAGTGTAAAATTATATTTCTTGATTGGATGGGTCTCCCTACCTTGGCAGACGAAAAATGATGCGAACTTTGGAAATTTTTTAAAACAAAACCATTAAATATATTCACCACCAGTTTTGTGGCATCATTTGTCAATCTTTAAAGAATATGAAAAAAAAATTGTATCCAAAAGTACTTAGTAGTTATATCCGGAGTTATAGTGCTTCAAATAGAGCGCCTTACAAATATCATATGCGCATTGTTAGCATAAAATCAGCCGTTGTAGTTGCCTGAAATAGAAAATTTAAAAATGTGTGTAATATGTATGAGTGTGGCTATCGTCTGAACTGGATTAAATGAGAAATACTGAAAATTAAAAAAAAAATGGCAGCGTCTAAAACAGACATCGATTTCTGAAAAATATTCGCTGGTTTCTTAAGTCGCAAAAATCTGATTTTGCAAACACCGACTTACCAGGAGAGTATTTTAGGTGTCCGTCTCCGATCATTTTGATTTTTGGATATGTTATAAAGGACCGAAAAATAAGAAATAAGTGTTTTTTATTTTTCCCCGTTTTCATATTTGGGGGGTGAAAACTGCATTCAAAGTTAGGGTTGAAAAATCATTTTTGTGGAATATCTCGAGAACTATTAGCACAGACCAGGTATAGAATAGACCTTTCACTCTTTTGTCTTCGGTGTCACCATTCTGAAATACCGATATTCTGAAAGAACCACTGGTTTTCGAGCGCCCTTTCGGATTTTCGAGCGGTGGGTGCGGAAAACATAATGTATTTCTAGCATTGACACAGGTAAAGCTGCCGGTATCACCGAGAAAAGTATTGAAGCTGTGTTATACAGGGTGTCCCACTAACTCGGTTCACCTCAAATATCTATTATTTCAAGTAATAAGCGAAAATATTCTTTATAAAAGTTGTCTCGTTGTAAGTAACACAAAACACGGTGAAACTAGTTCATTTACAGGGATAGATTGGATGTGGAGGCCAATTTTATTTTTTCAAATTGACTGTCAAATTTTTTATCGTCAAATTCAATAGAATAGCGAATTCTGAGTATGAAAGTACTAAAGTGCATTAATTCTAAAACTTATTGTTTCTGAGATATTCAACATTGTCCATCCTATTACTTTGATTATGAAACATATTCGAAGCTATGCTCAGTTCATTTCGGATAGCCAGCCGTTGAATGCGGAAATAATACAATAAAACACTAAATACGAACGTGAAAGAGCGCTTTTTTAGTCTTGAAAGTATAAACATGCCATGTGAGGCGTGTGTAATAAACCAATTGAACGATTATTCGGCGCAACATTTAAACAATAGTCTGTACACCACAAGTGCCTTTCTTTCACCTTAGTTCCGCTGGTACTTCAAAATGAATCTGGTAATGTTAAAACATCAAAACATTGAAGTAATAGAGTTAACGGGATGGGCCACGTGAAGGCGTGAAAGGTCTTTATCATCCCTAAGTATTTTCAATGTTCACTAAAATGCAAAGCGTGCGTCTAAACAGAAAGTGAACAATTCTACAGAAAAAGAACTGTAGATACTCATTGTTATTCCGAAAAATGGAACATTGACAGTCGACATTGTTTTCAAACCTCATTACAATAATCTGGGGTGCGAGTGGTAGACCGATCATAAAAGCGGAGCGCGCGGCTCGCTTACCTGGGCCGGGAAATTCCGCACAACTCTTGGCGACGTTAATTTGAACGAGACCATCCTAAAATTCTCGAAGCTAGGGCAACACTGCTGTCCAGCAGTCGCTGGCAGCCCGCCGAACACCAGTGAATTTTATGGTTTTTGACACTCGAAGGGGTTGGAATACCGTTAAGAAGGGAGAAATGCCCAGGATTTTCAAATTTCCTGTACTTTTAAATCTGTATTGATACTGGCTCGCACTCATCTCTCCTTGTATTTAAAGCGAGGGTGGAACCAATTATTTTCGTAATCCACGTTAGAAAACGAGTAACTTTTGTTGGAAACATTTTTTCTTAAAACCATACCAAATTATTTTTCGATGTCTAGATGTTAGACGGCACGCAAAAGGTCGGAAAGCTAAAATGGTTCCAAAAGGAGAAGCGAAAATGACATTTAGTATCTTGACCTGCAGGAGTATCGTTTACACCACTTGGGTTTTCCCCAACCACTTACCTGATGACCGTCTATACAGATTATTGTTGCCGCGACGCGACCCCCTCAACCAGCGATGCCAGAACCGTGGGTTTTCGCTCACAGACCCTACCAGCACTCCACGACCAAGCGTACCCCCTCCTAGCGCCTGTGCCGCACCACACAACCATACCCTTAATCCATCCGTGTGCCATATGCGCTGCCTGGTCGGCGCTCTCCGAGGAGAATTCGTTTTCCCGACATCGAAGCGCTAGATTGCAAGCAAAAAGTCCAGTGTTCAAATCCCGGTGAAGATATTTCTCTAATTTCTCTTTCTATATCCTCAGAAGACTAAAGGCTTGAAAACTGTTAATTTACAAAGTATTTTCGAAGCTTGATTTGCTGCTAAATATGCGATCCCCTTCTGGCTTGTGTCGCACCACTACAAGCGTACCTTACCTGCTGCTTTGTAAATTAACAGTTTTCAAGTGTTTATTCTACTGAGAACATAAAAACAGAAATTAGAGAATAAATATAAAAAAAGAGTAGAATATCCGCAACGGGATTTGAACCAGGGATTGTAACCCGTACCGTTACCGCGTTCGGTATCTCGTACCGTAGACTAACCCGCCTAACCGGGTAACACAAAACATCTATAACCCGAGAAACCCGAGAAACCCGGTTAACGCGGGTTACAGTGAGGGCGGCATCTTTTACCTGTGTCTGGCTGCTAAGCTTGACTGCCGCATTCAACAAGGTTTCTTCGGTCAATTATTTTGTATTTTATATTTTATTGTATAAAGAAAAGCAAATAATAGGAAAGTAATTGTTGTTCTAATATAATTATGAAACACACATTGGAAACATCGTTGCTCGAAAAGGAGGGGATCTTCCCCCCTGTGAATTCGCCGCCGCTCAGGAAAATGCCATACGTGGGCCCCAAAAATTAATTAGGCTGATCGGTCAGAGCATTTGGCCAGGGTCCCGGTTTATGACCGTATTGTCCCACGAGTCGGCGGTTAACAACATTACCTGCGGGTTTGAATTCGTCGTATGTCCTAACCGCCGACAGAGCAATATGCGGATTAACTCAGACTAAGGAATGTCTACAATTCTTAACGGCGGCACCAAATTCTTCATTGCTCTTTAGAAATCTGGCCAACGTTTTTGCTAAAATATGAAATTACCAATTGTAAACAACAAATAAATTTTCGCTTCGCTCTAAGCCCACTTTTGTCCCGACGCACAGTGGACCCCGATCCCAACATCCGATGAAAAAAGTATTAAGCTACTCAAGAATTATTAAGATTAAGAATCTTATTAACCTACTTTATAAAAAAAAATTTGGTTTCCCTTGGCAAATATAGAAAACTATGTATTACTGGATCTGAAGAAATCGATATAAAGTTTAAAACATCTTCCTATGTATCACAATGGAAATATTTTGAGCTACAATTTTTTCTATAGTTTTTAAAAATTTTATTTCTGACTTCTTGGGTCTCTTCACCTAATTGGCCGATTGGATGGTGCCAAAATAGTTTTTTAATTTCGCAGTAATATATTAAGACTTTGTGAGCAGTATTTGGTATATGTGATAACATTGGTGCAGATTTACAAATACTTTCCTTGATATATTTATTAAAATCTTTTTGTTTTATTGGAATTATTGATGCTAATTATTGACGAACAGTAAAACAATCATATAGATTGCTCAGTTTTTCGGCCGGATGACCAGAGTATGTACTCCCTTAAGTCTCTGTCTAGACTAGACTGTCTTATGTTACTAGTAACCCGCTACGCGCGGGTTAACCGGCTCTTTCTAGAATTTAGAAACCGTTATCTCGCGGTTAGTATGGGTTACAGTAACCTTCCTTGGTTAACCGGCTTCGGGTTAGGGTACGGCGCGGGTTACAATCCCTGATTTGAACTCTGGGCTTTTTGCTTGCGACTCAGCGCTTCGATGTCGGGAAAACGAATTCTCGTCAAAGAGCGCTGGCCAGGCAGCACGTACGACACACGAATGCAGGGAAGGGTATGCTTATGTGGTGCGGTATAGGCACTAGGAGGGGGTTCGCTTGGTCGTGGAGCGGTGGTAGGGTCCGTGGGCGAAAACCCACGGTTCTGGCATCACTGCCTGAGGCCCTCAACCATTCTTTGCGCGCTGCCTGACAACTCACTCTTGCCACAATCACACACCCCAAAAATCAGTCGCACCGAAATCACGTCACACGTCACTCTTTCTAACAGTACTCGCTCCCACAGAAGACACCTATCTACTCATTCTCCACATTCATTGCACAGTGTGTAGAAAATTTATTGGTCGTTGCTCTTGGGGGTGAATCTACACCTCTGGTTCGGTGGACATTTGTAAAAAAATTGTCCGCGAAATTGTTTATAACATTGAAAATTAATGTTAAATTTTTTGGTAAACTTCTCGAAACTCCTCACCGATTTCAATGACCTTCACATCTGTTGTCAAAATCATCATTCTGAACAACATTTCCCTTTAAACTTTTTGGCGGTCGGCTTTGGTTTACGAAATATTCGCAAAAAACTTTACTTAACACTAGAATTACAGAGTTTAACATATGAAGCAAAGGAACCCTTTGGTCAGGAAAAATTGTTAAAGATTTCGGAACGATTTGATTGTGTAGAGTTACACGTATATGTAGGCATGGGTCCACCACTACTCTGCTGCTTGATACGAGACACATATCATAAGATTACCATAATTGATTAATCATTTTTTAATTAGTTATTATAGGAAGGGTTCAAAATGATAAATGAAAGTGTATCTCTGTATACAGAGTATCCCAGGCATACGGTTGAAAACAAGTGAAAAAGTTGAAAAAGTTATATAAACCCATGTCCGCAAATAATTTATTACGGAATTATAAGATAGCAGAGATTCGTTACATCGTAAGCGAAGTTGTACAATGCTTCCCCGTTCTATGAGTCTGTAGAGTTGCTGATTAATAAAGAAATGAAGAAATTGATTTGCCTTTTAAAAATGCTGTATTAATTTGACATTGGGACACCCTGTATATATATTCTTACCACTATTATAACTTTCATTCCTACCGCTTATAGCGCTGCACTTTTATTTCATGCTTAGCCGTTAACGTTGGATGCGACACGGAAATGGTAATGGGGCTCTAGAGCCCCAAAATCGAGTGACACGGAAGACAAAAGAGTGAGAGGTCTATTCTATACCTGGACTGTGCTATTAGAGATAGGGGAATAGTGTCAATGGACGAATTTTGTGTCTTTGAATGCGAAATATGACTGACTCACCAGATTTTCAAAAAGTCCATTTGTTTAAATAATACATAACAACTTTGAACACAGTTTTCACCCCCCAAATATGAAAACGGGGAAAAATAAAAAAACACGTATTTCTTATTTTTCGGTCCTCTATAACATATCCAAAAATCAAAATGATCGGTGACGGACACCTAAAATACTCTCCTTGTTAGTTTTAGTAACAACGAGAATGGGAGATCTAATGAAGATATATGTCAAGTTAAAAACTTAAAACACGTCATTTAGCAAACCAATCTTTCTAGCTTCTGAACAAAACTCATGTCGTTTGGACCAATTCTAAAAAAGTTATGCGATTTTAAAAATTGTAAACTTTCTTTAGTCCGCCGCTGTATATATTTTCACACAAAACGTAGTAATTATTGAGTTGATAAGTTCCTATTTCTGTGTTTAGTAAATTTTCCAAATTTGGGCATTCGCATTGCGCAAAACAGTAATAGGCGCTCATTTGTGGTCGGATTTGCATCAAACGTGCATCAAACGATGTAGAATTTTTTTACATACCCATATTACTTGTACGTCATAACTGAAAATCTTTGAAAACTGGAGGTGCACCCCTCTCGCTGCAAAGTTCTCACTTCTGTCCTTCCAGTATTATGTCCATTTCACCGGCCAAAGAAACTCGTGCCTTCAATAACACACCCGTCCCAAGCACCAGCATTAAAACGTCCCTCTACAAACGCATGCAAGCATCGATCAACTTCTCCAATCCCTAAACCCGGAGTACCTCCTTCCTCCCCGAATTATGTCACCAATAGCCCATTTCATAGCCCAAAGAAACTGCTGCCTTCAAAAATGCACCTGTTCCAGGTTGCACCATTAAAAGCTGTCATTGCAAAGCTGCGGGGAGATCAGTCCATTCCCCGGTTGATTGCCGCGAGACGGACATTGACATAACGGCGAAACGAGACACGCGGACACACGGGCTGACACACAGGGCAGCGGACGTGAGGGACGGGGCACAGTCGCTCGTATACAGTCACGAATGAGCGTAATTACACGCAACCTTTAATGATAGGCGCCATTACGAAGAAGAATTAGGCGTGTGCCTCCGCAGGGCCATGCCTATATACCGTATTCTAATAGAGGGCGCACATAGAAACGGCGGATAATAAGTCACTTACACGAATCCTGGACCAGGGGGGTTGGCTGCACGCCAGTTCTATTCGCGCTTCGGTTGTTCCGATCTATTCTATACCGTGCACGTCACACGCATGACGCTCTTAACTAAATTATGGACAAAGTAGTCCGATTCCACGGTTTAAGGGGGGCCACTCGCGAAGTTCCGGCTTTGCCTGGAATATCTCCATTGAGAGCGGTGCCCGCGCGAGCGAATCACCGGCTCCGCCATACCGTATCCTCCGCGATACGTCCCTAACGTTGCCTGATTTGGTTACCAGCCGATAACTAGACCGAATCGATAGCATTTTTGGTAAGCGGAAACGCTCGCACGCGGTCGTTGCTCGCGGGTAATCGAGCCTGGCATCATACTAATATCCAGCAATCATGGTATTGTGCTTTAGGTATTGTTTATACGCTTTAGTGGCAATTTTCGGTGAACCGTGACGCTGTGCGGGGCCATTTTCTGCTGGAAGAGGGGAGTAACTTGTGGCGGGGAAGATCGAAGTGGAATGGAAGTTCTTGATTTTGATGTTACGAGATTTTAGAATTTGGGGGTTGTCTTCTGCGAGAATACCGATGGCTTACGGAGGATGTTATCCGAACACTCAGATTTTTATGAAACTGCGCAGGCCTGTTGAAGTGTCAGGTAATTTTTCGTTTTTGCCCGTTTTCGGTTCTTCAGGATGAAAACACCCCGGAAAGGTAAAGGGGTGATGCCACTGTAGAGTCCGGAAAGCAACATGATTTTGAGATTTTTTTATGCGAGTATAGTGAATAGAATACAAAATCTGCTTGAAGCCTTTTATTGTACATACCTTGGAGTACGATGATAATTTTTTTTTTAATTTTGTTAATGCAAAATGGGGGCGCCACAACTGAACAAAAGACATTTCTTCTGAAAAACAGTGTTCCGTGGCCAGAAAGATTTCTCCTCCAATTGTTGACCTAGAACAAAAAATCAAACATTTTTGAGTTCTATATAAGATTATCTCGGGAAGTACACGAGGAAATTAAAAAATATTGTTTTTTGTAAGAATGGTACGTGATACAACAAAATGTTTCAACAATTTTTAACGTCATTTTTTACCGCAAAATGACGCGTTTTGTTCAATCACTCACCATTCTCACAAAAAACAGTATTTTTTAATTTCCTTGTGTTCTTCCCGAGATAATCTTATAAAGAACTAAAAAGTTTTTGTTTTTTTGTTCTAGGCCAAAAATTGAAGGGGAAATCTTTCCGGTCGCGGAATACTGTTTTTCAGAAGAAGCTCCTTTTGTTGAGTTGTGGTGCCGCCAGTTTGGATTAAAAAATTTTAAAAATAATTGCCATCATGCAAACAGATTTTGTATTACATTCACGATACTCGCATAAAAAACTCACAAAATCAAGCTGCCTTTTCGGGCTCTACAATGGCATAACGCCTTAATGTGTAAAGGTATGTCTTGAAAAGTATAGTGGATATAAAAAATTGTTATAATTGAAGATGGTGAGTGTTTCGGAGACAATTCGAGGTGGAGTTTTGGGGAATAGACTGTTAGCAATTTTGTAATGGGATAAAGGATGCGGTTAATATTTCCTTCTTTTTGCTGTAAATACCAAAATTTGAAGGAATGGTATTATGTCTTACAAGAAGAGTTTCCCAGGTGTCTGCCTCCGATTGCTTTGATTTTTGCGTATGTTTTAGAGGACCGCAAAATAAGATATACGTGTCTTTTTATTTCGACCTGTTTGGAGAGTGAAACCACCCTTCAAAGTTCATAAGAGGTAGAAAATTGAGTTGAGTAGAACTTCATATGAAAAAAATATCCAAAAATCAAAGCAATCGCAGGCGGGCACCATCTATTCTTATGAAATTTGAGTGGTGGTTTCACCCCATATATATCGAAACGGGCTGCTATAAAAAAACACGTATATATCTTATTTTTCGGTCCTCTAACACATATCCAAAAATCAAAGCAATAAGAGGCTGACACCTGGGAAACTCTCCTTGTTAGAGTACCCAAGGGTTGTAATATATTCGTAAGTTAGATTAATGGGGACACCCCAATCAAGGAGCGCAAATTCACATGAAACTGAGTATAGGAAGCATTTAAAATTGTGGAGGTATTTTTTTATACTTATGAATAGAAGAAAAAACCATTAAGGGAAGAGGACACTGAAAAAATCGCGATTTTCGACCATTTCTAAGAATTTTTTTTGCATTTTTGGCAAGTCCGAACCCTTGTTCAACCGTACACAACATGGTTTGACACATAGTGTTGTCTTTCTACCAGAAAAACCTATTTCTCCAAAACGTTGCGAAAGAGCCGAAAACCAAAATCTTGGTTTTTCGGTATATTTCTCTATTATTTAGCTGTTCGAGTATGTTCAATCGCTGGCTAGTGTTTTGGGAAATCCAAATTAACTGCATGGACTTGAAATTGTTTATTTTCTCCAATGGCCAAAATGCGTTTCACGATTCTAAAACGCACGCGTGCTCTGTAACAGAATCCATTTGACTGCGCCTACTAAACTACAAACGCTTTCTTACAAAGTACAGTATGTGACTAAGTTCGTGGTCAGGTTGCGTATCTCTCGGCTATCTGTAACGCGGCCAATATGTAACTCCGCCATGTACAATAGGTAACTCTCTAAGCGAGTCCAAAAGGGTCAGTGGTTGCCGACAGAGGTCAGTCTCTCCGGCACTAGACACTATATTTTTTTAAATCCTTCAAAACTTTGGTTTACGTGAAAATACAGAGTGAGATATTACGGTGCAGTGAACTTACAAGGGGAGGCCGCGACATCTGGGAGACGGATTTTTATGAAACTCATATATGTTGTAGTGTAGGTGTAGTAGACCAATATATGTCTCACATGTTGGGTCCACTACCCCATAGTTTCCGAAATATTAATAAAAAAAGATGTTTATGCATTTACGAATAGAAGCGATAGCGAAATTTATTGTAATGATGAATAGCGGCGCGTGTAAAGGGCAGGTCTCGCACCGGAACATTCACAGGTGTTCGATTCTCACTGGAATAATTTTTTTTCTATAAATGTATTTTGTATTTTTTTATTTCTCAAAAGATAAAGTACAATTTCTACATTCTAAAATATGACATTTATCGTAAAAACAAATGAAACAATAAAATTCACGACACCATGCACAGCTAATAAAAGATGTATGGTCACGGGTCAATTTTTCATTGTGCAAATAGTTTCTAGTGGACATTACATTTGATTTACAATTAATTTAAAAGAAAATACGCCGCCTACACGGCTTATAAGCTTGCTTATAAAAGACCCGCTATAGCGAGCACGTCCTGCACCGATATGGTCCGTTGACAGACACGAGCCAGACTCGTCGTTTCATATAAACATAAGAAATTGTTGCAGCATTTCGTGCACGTTACTTTGTACCGTGTCATTTCTATTTCATGCGTTGTCGGTTGATGTGAATTTTATTGTTTCATTTGCTTTTACGATAAATGTCATATTTTAGAATGTAAAAATTGTACTTTATCTTTTGAGAAATAAAAAAAATACAAAATACATATATAGAAAAAAAATGATTCCAATGAGAATCGAACCTGTGAATGTTCCGGTGCGAGACCTGCCTTTTACACGCGCCGCTATTATTCATCATTACAATAAACTTCGCTATCGCTTCTGTTCATAAATGCATAAACATCTTATTTTATTAATATTTCGGAAACTATGGGGTAGTGGACCCAACTTGTGAGACATATATTGGTCTACTACATCTACACTACAACATATATGAGTTTCATCAAAATCCGTGTCCCAGATGTCGCGGCCTCCCCTTGTTAGCTTATATAAAACGAGTGAAATGGACCTTATTAGAAGAAAATATCGCAAGAGTAGGAGTAGAATGAAGCATGCTATTATTATAGGTTATAAAGCGATTGTAGAAAACATGTATATTTTATCAATTTGATATTTTCTGTCGGGTTGCAAAAGTTATTTCTAATGTTACAAAAATGCTATTGTAAAAAATATGCCAAATGTAAAGGCCATGGAATATGCTGTGATGGCTATTTTAGATCACTGTAGCTCTATAGACAGCAAACCTAACCATGCCAGATGTCCTAAGGGCAAGCAATCGTGGTACTTTTACAATCGAGCAAAAAGTATTATACTAAAACCAATGAGCCACACACACATGTCACTCAAGCTATCTGAAGATGTGGCCACCAAAGTGAAAACCCGATACGAAAGACTGTCAAATGAAAATTTGATGGCAAGGTGCTGTAAGGGAGGCACTGAAAATGCAAATTAATCTCTCCATCCAAAAGTGTGGAGATCCTGCCCGAAGACAACATTTGTATCGCAGGCAAGACTTGAAGTACCTGTGGCACGCGTTGTTTCAGAATTTAATATCGGTTGTGTACGCTCATTGACAGTGAGGAAACAAACAGCTGGGAAAGTTGTATCTGAAACAGCTATAAGTATAGCTAGAGACAGAGACAACAGAAGAGAAACCTGCAGTACACAACAGCAATCCACTACAAGAAAGCGCTTTAAGAAGAAACAAAACACTAAGAAAATTACTGCTGATAGGAAAAGACGCAAGATTGATGAGGATGTGTATCAACCAGGTGGATTTTAGACTATACAAAAAGGGAAGTGGTCTGGAATTTACTCTTTAGATTTAAAATGCATTTATCTCAAAACTTACTTTTTTAATATATTTAATGTTCCTTGCGCAAAACTGTTGGTCCAATTCTCTTACAGCTTGGCGTGCTTCAAGAGTGACATGAAACCAAAAAGTTTGTGTATCGGCATGAAGAAATCTGCAAAACTCTTTGCGCCGCGCTTGCTTTTCCTCAAAATTTTGATGAAATTTTGCATTTTCGACATTTAATAAATTCAATCATTTTTAGCTTAAAAAGTATGAGACGTAGAAACTTCTCGATACACAATTTTTTACTTTACTATGGACCCTTCTTCGCTGTAAATTCTGGAGGCTGTGGCATCACACACTTTGCGCAAGATGATTTTTGAAGTTATGCTTGATTTTTGTAACGTAATGTAAATTCTATGACAACCAGTGATTAAAACTGTGTCCCGACTGGCATAAGGGCTTTACTTCAAACCTACTTCCTTCCCTTAAAAGGAATTCCGCATGTCTCAAATGTTTTCGGATTTCCAAATTTCAGTGACCTCTTCCCTTAAACAGCAAAAGAATATTAATTCAGCGAATTTATTTATTTATATATTTTACGGGACTAAGCCCATTATAAACAACAGAAAGTAAATGCCAAAGTGTACAGACTAGAGAAACAATATATTAAACAAAACAAAAACATCAAACAGGAATACCTATACTTATAGGAATAATACTACCAGGAAATATTTATACAATTCTGAGGCGCTCCGTTTCTATGCGACAAGCAGAAAAGCTAATAAGATTGTTGTTCTTTAGGAAATTGCGCAGGTAATGAACAGGAAGGACTACTAAATTGACAAGGTGGCGGCAGCTTGAAGAAAAATACCGTTTAGTCAAAGTAGATTACGCTTCCCCCTTAATAATTTCGGTACAGGTCAGTATTGGTCAAGAAACAAGCATGGTCCTTAATTGAGATACAGTATTCGAAAGAAGAGAGAGTAAGGGACTTTGCACACGAGACTATCTTTTCCACCTTTTTAAAACTACCATTGCCAAGCAAATATATCGGAAATATAAATTGCAAGCTACAGAAGTGTCTCGTAGGAAAGGGCCCCCAGAACGTCCATATCTGAATTTCCGAAACTCAAACCGTCCATTGTAACATAGACTAAGCTAAATTGGAGTCTCATCTTCGGATGGTTAAGGAGAGATTAAAATAATATACTCTGTGTGGAATTAATATCATATTTCTTGAATCTTACTCTACAACATTTCTATCCTTTTCACTACTATTCTTTTTATTGATATGATTTTTTTCAAGCAGTATGCTCTTATTTTTGTATTCTGTAACTTATTTTTAATGAACTAGTTAGTTCCCTTTTCATTGCTTTTGTAGTGGTAATAATTTTTCAGAATAGGTAATTTTAAACTAGTTTCACTTGGTTACTAATATTTTATCCGTGCTCAGTTGTCTATATTTATATCTTTGGAAGTACACATCTTTTAGAAGGGTGGGGGGTTCATGATATAGGATAACGTGTCGTTTTATTTTGACGTGACCTGCGAGACATATTACTCATATCATTAATCGATTAAACAAGCACGAATTAGCGATATTTTGAAGCAGTTCGGAGTTCAGTCTGCCAGCATGTGTCAAGTAAGAGCTACAATTATTGAACTGCACATTGGAGTACTTGGAGCATTAATGAACTTCAATTATTGAATAATATAATACTTATATTTAGTTGCCAGAGATTTTCGCATAAGCTGGTCTTTTTTATGCATTACTAAAGTTAATTCAATTACCGAGGCAGTCAAAGTAAAAAAATGAATAGCTTTGAAATATTTTAAGTTCGTGGGATCTTTAACAAAGTTTCAATTCTAAGTTGGTATCATAAAGCTGTAAACAGAATTAACATCTCTCCAACGCGTAAATAAAATAGAAGATTCTAAAAAATCTCACATTTCGGAGGCTGGGTTTTGTACCTCGTACACTTCGTGAAAGGAGCCATGGTTATTTCATAATCACATTATCGGATTTCAATCTTTATGGGAGTGTCGGTGAAATAAGAAACCGTATTTCACAGCGAACGCATGCCACCTGTGCTGTGCACACAGTAGAAGAATTCAGGGATTAAATATGAAGCAACGGAATGTAAATTTACAAGAAATAAATATTTAGGAAAAGTACTGAAAAGTAGTGTTACGCGCTTTTAATGATACTACAGTTTACCGGAGCTTGTATAAATTTCTACATACAGTGTGACAGAAGAAAATATAAAATATGGGCAAATAAATTATTCAATGGGTGTTTCACAGAGAAGTAAATATAGTAAAATGCTTATTTTACTGAAGGTTTCTACCCATTGATATTCATATTAGGGTAGAACAGGGCGAATCGGATCAAAATAAGAATTTAGTCCATATTTTGTACATCGCGATAAAAATAATTATTCCGATCGTTCGTAGTACCTCGTCCCTCTCCCCCGCACCTACTGCAATAGCTCGTCAATTGATTTAAGTCATTGTTTAGAGCCGGCATACGTTTTTAATGACATGGTTGCGTGCAAACGTCACAATTTTGGTCGAATCTAACCTTCGTAATCTTGAATTTCGTATTTAAAATAAAAAGCAAGTTTGAAAATTCAAATGTGCTTATTGTTATTAGTTTACACGGTGTCCAAGTTTAGTATTTGATGTATTTTAGACTATTATAGCATAATGTGTTTATGTAATCTACAATCTTTGAAATATTTATATATGGGGCTAATCGGATCACGTTATTTGGGGCGAATCGGATCACTCTTTTTTTTCATTTGAATATTTTTATGATTATAAATATGATAATTGTTTATATACACATGGTTCGTAGGTACATAAAAAAAGAGTAATTAGGGATCATGGTGTCCAAAAAGAATAAAGAAAGCTGTGATAAAAATTAAATCTAAAAAAAATGACGAAAAAATAAATAAATTACTGGTTTTAAGAAGATGGCATTGTATTTACTGCGGTGAAAAATTAATTCGTCCATTTTCCGAAAATTGTCTGAGAAGAGTGGTGCCACGAGAATTGTGCTGATAGAGGCGGCAAAGAACGGCAATATCCTTCCGATCTGTGTGCTAAGTAGTATCACTTGACTTCACTGTCATTAAATTAGATTTGTTTAAGTTGATTCTAAAGATTTTGTTATGAAAATTTCAGTTTTTTCAGAAATTTCTGGGTGGTCCGATTCGCCCCGAAATTTGGGGCGAATCGGATATTTCTCACTTTTTCGTTTTTTGTTTATAAATGAAAGATTTTTAGGTTTAATTTCAATTTATATATATGCATCTTCAAGCCAAAGGTTTACTGGTCACGAATATATAATAAAAATTTAGTTTTTTAATGTTTGACTATTATTTTTTTACTGTCAAACTCAAAGTGATCCGATTCGCCCTGGTCTACCCTATATGTATTCTGAGTTATGATACAAACATCATTTGTTATTTCATATTTAAATTAAAACATCAGCCGACTGAATATTTTATTGATACAATGATCGAAAACTTTGGTGGAAGTTGATCCAAGCATTAGTACTTTATTTAGAAAAGTATATGAAGTTCAAGTTAACAGCCGCACTTGCTTTTTGTAAATCCCTTAGAAGTTGTGAGCCTAATTACTATACAGCGAAAGAAATGGAAAGGTATGTGCCCTTAAAAAAAAGTTAATTGCTTAAATATTTACAACAAAACACAGGAGGAAGTGTAATGGAACGTATCTTGTGCATAGATCGATTTTATTTCAATTTTTATTATTTTCCAATGTATGTATATTATGTAAAATTATTGAAATCCAAAACCTATGCTAAACAGAAATTCCATATCCAAACTTGCAAATGCTGCAATAAATAAAAGAGACATTCCTCGATCACAATTCTGTTTTCCCTTTTCATCATACTTTACTCCCATATTTACACAAAATCCATTTTCTCCTTTACAAACCAAATTTAAAAGCAATTTCCCTTTGCTCTTTCGACAGCAGAAACATTTCACATGGAACCTTTTAATTCACAAAACATAGAAACCCGTACTTTATAAATATTCATGAATTCGTTATAGAAAAACATGTTGAACAAGTAATGTCCCCCGAAACGTGGATTCTTTTAATAAATACTGTGCAGCATAAAGGGCCATTTTAGTATGATCCAGCACGATTAATCGCAATACGTGGTTTGCAAAAATTCATGTTTATACGAGTGGAGATTTCCAAGTATCTCCGCCATAATTTTAATTCGTTTCGCTTAAACTGTACCAGATCGGGACGCGAATTAATTGGCAAGACCAGCATCGATTTGCTTGGAGATACGACAGAGGAGGGCTGCCGTTCAATGCGCATTTCCGGGAGAAATTTAAGCAGCGCCATTAAACCGGACGAAAATTTGGAAATGTAACCAGATAATTGAGATAGACGCGGTCTGACGGTGACATAATTACTGTCACTGCTCGATTTACCAGGATAATTTCGTGATACGTGCCACGGCTAGGATAATTCCATAATGCCCGGCTCTCTGAACAACGCGAACCTTAAAAATGCAGATTAACCAGACAGTGATTAAAGAACGAGACGATAATGAGCTGCCACGGAAAATTTCACGTGCGCACGTTCCGCTGGCTATTTTATAAATACACCCCCCCCCCCCCCGTTATAGCATTCACAATTTCCTCCGTTTTAATAAAGTTCATTCGTTTTTATAGTTTAGACAGGATCGTGACTAAGATTTCCGGCGAGACGATTAAAATTATTGGGGTGTTTATAGCTGTATTTATTTGTGACATATCAAACATAATATATTCATCGCAGCTTGGAAGATGAAGGGAACATAATTCATTTCATGGGATAAATGGAATCATTTGATATTCTGGTGGTTACTGGATATTTGAATATCTTCGGATTAAGTGGTCTTGGTTATGCCCTGAAATTAAGTACACTGCGTGGAAACTGGTGCTATAAAAGGATCGCTTTTAGTATCTACGAAATTTATTTGGGAAATCATTTGCATGCCAACTAGAGTGGCGGTCGAAAGAAAGTTTACATCCTTTAAAATCGCAACTTTTTTAGAATTGGTCCAAACGACTTGATTTTTTTAGAAGCTAGAAGGATTAGTTTATTAAGTGACGTGTTTCGTCATTTTGAAAAAAAATTGCAATTGGTCGGAATAACGAAGAAAATAGTAAAGGTCGTTTTTTCAATTTTTTTTCTGAGCCTGTAATGAAAATTAAAAAATGTTTCGCTATTTCGACCAATTGCAATTGTTTTCTAAACGACGAAATACGCCACTTTGCAAACTAATCCTTCTAGCTTCTAAAAAAAATTCCAGTCGTTTGGACCAATTCTAAAAAAAGTTACATTATTTTAAAAGGTGTAAACTTTCTTTTGCTCGCCACTGTATCTTCAAATTAATAGTTGCTTTATGATTAATACATTAATAGGTTTACAAACTGGAAACATTAGATCGGCCCACGAGAAACATGAATTTTTTTTTATTTGTATACAGGGTGTCCAATTAAGAGTTATTCTACTCTAAAGTAACTTTTTTATTTAAGGGCGGAATGAAAGTACGGCTTCGAAACATTTTTGGACTTGAACAATTTTAGTTGAATATACCTAGGGTTCGTCCGGTCTAAATAAATAAGAAAATAAAAATATTAATATTCATCAGCACTACCAGAAATTATTAAAGTGATTGGTACAGATTTTATTTTAGCGATGCATTTAATTTTTAAAAGAGGCAATGTTTTCTCTTCTTTGGCGATCGATGTTTAAGGGGGTAAACACGGGTAATGCAGCGCGCTGTATACCGACACAATCTGGCTCGAAACAGGGGGTTGGGATTTTTCATCATTCGTCCTTATATGAGCAGATTTTGGGCTGGGCGAGGTCTCATTCGAAAGATGAAGGTTCAGTGCAACGCGCTGTTCTCATGGTTCAACGAGATTGTGTTGATATCTAATAATATGAGTGTCCAAAGTCGAGCAAAAGTCGACAAAATACACCCGCAGAATCCAAGTATTTTTAGGTCACTAAAAGAGCTTTGTGACTGAAACAGTGAGAACTGCGCGCTGCATTGAACCTTCCTCTTACGAATAAGTCCTAACCCAGCCCCAAATTTGCTCATATAAGGACGAATAATGAAAAACCGTGACTTCAGTCCTAAATACGAGTTCTACCATATTGGCAATAATACAGAGCAAGTCACGTGACAAATTTAGTTCAGGTAGTGGACACGAGATGGCGCCTACTCGGGTGGACTGCCGACGTGGAATCATAGCAAAATTGAAGCGTCAGCACGTAGCTGGATACATGTCGCTCACAATAAAAGCGTGATGCAGTCAATATATGCATTGACGTACGATTGTAGGTTAGCTTATATACAGTCAGAGTTGGGGAAAATGTAATCTAATTACAAATTACAATTAAAATGTAATTGTGTAATTGATTACATTATTTTCTGTAATCGTTAATATTTTAGTACTTAAGAAAATTGTGGTCAACTACCTAAATTAATGATTACAGAAAATAATGTACCTAATCAATTACACAATTACATTTTAATCGTAATTTGTAATTTGTAATTAGATTACATTTTGCCAAACTTTGTATACAGTTTAGTACACACATTGACTAGGAACTTCTAGGAACTGTATACATTTACTAACGCTTTTACCGTGACACATATGTACATATATCCCTTGAAATCGCTGTTGAATTTAGGTTATAATTGAGGCAGTGAGAGCAACAACGGACTAATCCATATTAAAAAAAATTCCTATATTATATGATTAGTAGAGCCTATTGGAATACGTTATCGCTACTAACTCAATTTCGAAAAAAATGTGGTTTAGTCCGTTGTTGAACTCACTGCCTCAATGATATGACAAAATACCAGAGATGAACATTATAACCCGAGCCAATTTTTATTTGAAACGTGGGGAATTCAATTGTCGGCCATGAATAATTTTCTCGTATTTATTCGTATATTCTCGACTAAATATAAGTACTTTAAAGAATCAATGTTATCAGCGCGTAGGTTCGGTCAATTGACTAAAAGTTATTTGCAAATTTTATGATATACTTTCCGACGTTTCGGTCAATATTGAGACCATTATCAAGGAAATAGTTTTATCAAATGAAAACTGCGTTTACTTTTAAAAATACTACCCCAACCGGGCTAGAGAAAATGTGCAGCAGCAGATTTTCTGTCAGCTGGAGGAGCAGATTTTCTGTCCTCGAAGTGACAGAAAATATAACCTATATGCTATACCCGATTTCCTGAAGATACTGTTGCGGCGTAATAATAATGTTTCGGAAGGATGATGAAAAGTTCACAAATGTAGCGTAAAGCCGCGTATTCACCTGCGCATTCGCCCCGAATGCGCATTCGGCGCGCACCGATTTTTTGCTCGTGCGGCGCGCATTCGGCGCGCATTCGGTGCTCGACGTGCATTCGGCGCGCATTCGGTGCTCGACGTGCATTCGGCGCGCATTCGGTGCTCGACGTGCATTCGGCGCGCATTCGGCGCGCGATCGGTGCTCGACGTGCTTTCGGCGCGCATTCGCCGCGCATTCGCCGCGCATTCGCCGCGCATTCGCCGCGCAAACGACGAGTGCGGATACAATGTATGGACCGAGATCGAGGCGATTGCGAAGCGAGCGTTCGCCGGGCCATTCGCGCCGATCCGTTTGCTGGCGGTCCATCAAAGCGTGCATTCGCGTCCGAACGACACCATGATGGAGTGGCCGCCGCAAATTTGTCTCAAGCTCCTTGAGGTATTCGAGAAACACGAATCCTTATGGAATTCCAGACACTCGTGTTATTTCGATACTGTAAAAAAGGACGACGCGTGGTGTACAATTGCCCAAAAGATCGGAACGGAGGCGGAAGATTGCAAGAGGAAAGTGGAGAGTCTAAAAAGCTCGTACAGACGGGAAAAGGGGAAAATTAAGAAAAGCACCACAACTGTGCATAATCGCTTTTTTGTAGGCAGTATCTTGTCTTGCAATTTTATCGCGAATATAATTTAATATAATAAAAAAATCTTCTGATAACATCCTCGTGAAGTTTTGAAATTAGTTGCTTCCCACTTCAGCATTTAAATCGCGTAGAAATGTTTCGTTGCACCCGCTGGTATATATTTTTCTCGTCCACCAACGTTTCTTCTTTTTATCCTCTTTTTTTTAGCAATGTATACAATACAGACTTTTCTCCTCATTCTTCGGATCGGTGTTTATACGGGCTGTTGTGAATGGGCGGTGAATGCGCGGTGAATGCGCGGCGAATGCGCGGCGAATGCACAGGTGAATACGCGGCTTAATAGAACGAAATAGTCGCTAAACATTTATTGTCACATAGCATACGCATAGGTTATATTTTCTGTCACTTCGAGGAGGGACCACATAATAATCACACGTTGGATTCAACGTCAAACACAATTTTATATATGTTTGTTCATAACTGCTTTCTGCATAGGATGTATATTTCATATTCTGTGTCAGTGTTTTGCTAATTAAAAAATGTCTATCCTAACAAACTTCATTTTCTGGGGACATGCCCTCGTGTATTTTTCCTTCTCACTTATAATTCCTTACTGCCAACGTAGTATATTCTAGCATAAGCACATTTTAAGTAAATGTACAATGAATTTTCTACGTTTGCAGTACCAGCAGACTTTCCGTTTAAAGTTTTACAAGTTCAACGCAACAGCTGACAATTTCTTTCCACATTCAAAATAAAATATGGAAATAGCAAACAGCTCCCTCTCGCGTGCACAGGCAGCCGTGTATCTATGGGTATTACCATTTCTGTGCAGAAAAAATCTGCTGTAATACCGACCTGCCAAATCGGCCAGGTCACGTGACGTGTTTACCCCCTTAAAGTACTCGAATATAGAGGTGGATCGAAGGAAATATTTTTTTGTACGGACTGTGATAGGAATCTGGCAATTTCTCGATTAAATCTAAGCGAAGAACTCGTAGAATTTTTTAATATTGCCCCCTATTTCTCATACATGTACCTACGTTATTGTCTCCCTATAGTCGCGTGTGGCGGGACCGAGTGCGCCCCATTTGAGAGACGTGTAGTCTATTCGGCTTTCTTTGATTTCACGCTCAAGCGCTCAAGGCGGATGGGGCAGCGAGAACTGGATTTTTTGCTCGTCGCTCGGCGCAACCGATTTTCTCTTTGACATCCGATACCCGATGTCGCGGCGCGGCGACTACAAATGAAGTAGTGGGGATAGCTTCGCGATTATAGAGAATCCGAAAACGCGTGCCATTTGAGAGACAGTACTGTATATTCCAGTGTACGCGATACTCCATTAATAGAATTTCGAACTGACTAAATATTAATAACCCCGTTGAAATATCATTCTTGTTGATACATATACCTACGCATCCGATTTCCAAACAATTTAATGTTTTTACATTATTACAACAGTTCCTCTCGTAACATTCTATTCACTGCGCAGACTGGACAAAACACCGCTCTGCACAGTTTCAATTAACCAACCCTGATGCATTTTTGCGTTTTTATAATTTAAAAATAACAACGTAGCTTCGATAGAAAATATCGAAAAACTGCTTACAGTAAAAAACGTGGGATTATAACTTGGGACAGTTGGGAAGTTTTTAATGCTTAATTGGAAATGGAACTTCAGTCCTCTATTTGAAAATATGGGTTTCATATTTTCCCTGTGCCTCCACTAACGGGATACCTACGAATAACGTTTCAGTAAATCAAGAAATAATAGGATTCGTCATCTCGATTCGTTATACAAGTAAATAAAAAATCTTCACCTCATGCGCTTCCTACAGAACTATATTTTACAAACAATACGTGGCCCTTCGATCTATCCTAACGTATTCCATTCCAATAGAATTTTCGTCTGTGCTTTCCTAAGCAGAAATGTTTTCTCCGAATTTATAGAAAATAATGGAACCATCGAGAAATGAATATTTGACCAACTTCAGAGATAGATGGTGTCCTCTAATAATTGCAGAATAATGCAATAACAGGATTTTTTCTTCTCTGTTTTTAGCTACATTCAGTATTATTTCTATACGGTGTTATGTTATATATTATGTTATAATGAGAAGCCATGGAATAGGAGCTCCTCATACAGGGCCCGATCTAGCACTTCCACAGCTCTGGTTAAAAATGATTTTTGTCGGATTTTATATTTAATTATAAATGACTATTTTAAAATAAAATTTTCTGTAGGTATTTCTTGAATAACAAAGATTTTTGTTTTATAAAAAATTTAGTAATTATTGAAGTTACTTGAAGTACCTAGCACTAATATTTTAAATGCTTTGAGCACTAATGGTGATGTTGTTAGGAATGAAGAAGCCTTTTTGTGAAGCATTTACCATATGATATTATTATAATTAATGGAAAACAAGTACTGGGAGAAAATTTTCCAGTTATATAGGTTGAGTTACATAACTTGTCTACCCCCAATAAATTCTAATGTATGAAATGTGAAAGAGTACTCAATTTTCTATTACTAAGATTTTCTATTACTTTCTTAATACTACTTGTAAGAGTGTATTCACCGTAGAATGCACACGTTAGCTTTGCACTCATAAATGCATACACGGGGTTATTAGCCACGCCACACACATTTTTCTTTAAATACGACTCCGATGAAAAGAAACTTTATTTAAATTGTGATACAATGTTATAGAAACCAATTTTTTCATGCTTGGCACTATTAAAATTGTCAATTAATTATGAAATAACTGTAATTTTATGACTATTCTTTTCTCTGTCCCGAGAAAACTTATAAAATACAGTGTATTAACTGAGAGTTTTATTCCATACATTTTTGTGTACATAAGAAACTTTTACTTTCTCGAGTAGTAGCGCAAAGTAGAGAAAACTTATGTTTAATCAGGAGCAGTTATTCTGCTCTGAAAAAGTTAAAGTCGTGACTGTTACGTGGAATGCGAGAAAGAATCAGTTTATTCTGATAAACACGTGTGACATACACTCAACAAAAAGGACAAGAGAAACGCTTAATCGTATGTGATCGTATTGGATCGTATGTACTCCGGAAACTTGCCGGTTTCTACCGCTGCGAAACGCACGTGTCGCGTTCATCACCAGAGGTGGCTGCGCAGTCGCGTTCTCGAGGGTTCTCGCACACACATACATCACCCATCGGCACGCACACACGCGTAGCCGACACACACACACGCGTAGCCGACACACACACACTCATGACCGGCGCGCAGTCATATTGGGATACCGATGTATCCTATTATTCGTGTATCTCTAACAGTGACAAGCAGATTTCCTGAAAATGTTAGGGGGGTATATATGACTGAAGTGGAAACCTCAAACTGTTCGGTGAAAATAATTCAATAAAAATCACTATGTTCTTTCTCTTCTATATTTTCTATGCTTCCAATTACTTAAATACTACCACAGCCGACTCTACTACTAGCCGTGCTATACAACGTGGCAACACCGCTCATGTGCGGATCGGGAGTCCTATTTTGAATAGTGGAGTTTTGTATTGAGCATTATAATTAACGTTATTTTGCGGTATAAAATTATACTAATATACAGTAGTTTTGATTAATTCTGTATAAGGAATACGTAAATATTATAACTATAGTAATTAGATGTAATACAGAAGTATATTAATATTTATAAATGTGGTATATAGTTTGTGCACTCTCGGAATAGTTTGATGTTGTGATGCATTATATTTGAAATATTTACAAAGATTTCAAGAAAATAGAAGTGTGAAACAAGTTAAAACCATCTTTGAACCATATTGAAGGATTTAAAAATTGATAAAGGTATGTATAAGTTAATAAAGACCTGAAATATGTGTAGAAAAAATTATTGGTACGAAGCCAAACAGGTTAAGTCCCCGTGGAAAAGAGGTTAGCATAATTAACTATCGAAAGGAACAATTATGCAGTTAAATATAAAATCGTGTTAGAAGACAGTATTATAATTGTGGAAAATTTCCTCACCATTCTACGGGTATTTACCATTGCGCGTTACCTTTTTTTTTTATTATAATGGGTTACCTTACATAAAATATGTTTATGATTTTCAGATTGCAAATGTTGAGATTCCAAATTACCATGATTTATTATACCTTACATTATTGCATATACATGAATAAATGAGGTTCTGACTCCTTCAGTGGGAACAGAAAGGATCCCTCTTTGTAAGTGACTAAAATATACATCGCCTACAAGTTTACCGTTATCATCCCCAATTAATAATCGACATATATTGCAATTTAATTTGTAGCACTGGAAATTTACGGGATAAGGGAAAATAGCTGGCACGGCACGGGCAGGGCGAAAGATGACGACGGTTTCAGTAGACTCAGTTAATGTTTATTTCCTGCACTGACTCTTTGGCAGCGTCTGACCCACGACTGCCTATTTCTTTTTCCTCGCTTGCTTTACACACAAATATCCGACGTGAGGCGAGACGTTGTTACGATGTAGAGAAGACACTCGAGCTTTCTCAGTAACTTGAGAATTTATTGTGGATAGACTTTTATTGTGAGAAAAAAAACCGTGCTTAAGAGTACGCGTTGACAAGTATATCGCTTAAAGGTTCGTTCCGGAGTCTCTCTCGTTGGTGGGGCTCCAGGGGTTTTATACCCCTTGGGGGCACGACGCTTTCCTCGGCTTTTAGCGGGAAAGTCTGGCGGGAAAATCAGGCGGGAAAGTCAGGCGGGAAGATTTGGCGGGAGGATCCTCTTGGGAGATCTACCGCCAAGATCTATTGCGAGGGTTCGGAGAGATCTAGCGCTAAGATCTATCGGTTGACGAGGAGTTATAGGATGGTCCTTTGTCTTTTGGCGCCAGCCTGGCGCATAGCGTAACAACGTCGCCGGTGGCAAGCGGGAGATTCAAACTCTATAGTCTACAAATTTTTTAGTAACAGAATGGGACCCATAACTGGATATGTAAATTTAAATGGAACCATCTACAACCGGAAGAATATTTTGTTGGTGTCCAATTTTTGCAAGGTATAGCAACCATTTATTTTTTTGGAAATTCCTCATCTTTGAGGAATAAAAATATAGAATTATAATTATTATCTTTTAAAGTACCCTAATAATTTCCCATGCAATTCTTGGCAGGAAGACATCAATTCAGTATGGTAGAAGAAAAGGAAGGAAGAGTAAAAATAAGCGACGCAGAGGAATGTCAACTATGTAACATGGGAAGAAGGGAGACTCTAAAGCATGTTCTGTCTGTGTTCCGCGTCCTTCATAATAAATCCATAATGTTTATTACAGTGACATGCGGGCGTTGCGCTAACGGCGTAACTAAAATTAGAGTCGTAACTTTAAGTCGTTTGTGGTAGTGTTATTCTTAGATCCTTTAGGAATAAGTTCTTTTATACGTGTTTTCCCATAACGGGACTTAGTCCTTCTATATTTTCATACAACCGTGTACGCGTCGGTTTATAACTTGCATCCTGTCATATTTCTTCAGTATTCAGATACTTTGGACATCTGGTCGACAATCGGTCTTGTCCGCGCGAACCCCAAACATCGGACAAAAGAGTCATAAACTTATACCGTCAATAGGCGCTCAGACGCTCGGCTCGGCTAAGCTAATCCTTGACCTTGCATTTTTACAACATGCACGTGCACGCATTACCTCACCGAGGAACTTTCCATTTCCACAACTCCACTGAAACTGTAAGGGCGGTTCCCTATCTACGACTTTCAACAAATCATCAGCGACGATTTGTAACCGCCTACTGAGTCGTTCGAGCTTTCCTCAGGAGTACAAAACTTCGGAAAAGGGAGTTATCACGGCCCCGTCAAGGCAGAACAGTCAGCGTTGATCCGTCAACGTATTACGAGTAGCGCGAAACATTAACGAAAAATCACAATCTGTTCAACGAGTCATCCGCAAAACATTTCTCAGTGTTCACCTGTCTATTCCATTATTTGTTGTTATTGTTGTTGTTTAAATATAATTGAATTATTGTTTCTTCTACCACTTCTTCAAATTAATCAGCCCTATTACAATAATTCGTTTAGGGCATCCGCGTAATTTCGGTGTCGATAAAAATCGTAACGGAGATTTACGACCTCCGTTGATTCGACATTCTAAGGTCGAGTCTCATCGTGGCTACGCGCGAACATTTTGGTCCTTCGAGCCGGATACCAGTGAACTTGTGGACTTCAACAGACTCTCAGTGTTACAGATAGTGATTTTATCTGCAACGTCGATCCAAACATCGACCATAAGATCACACCAGTGATCTAATCCTTGTCTGCGGTGAAACCGGAGGACTTCGCAGCGACCACCAGGTTGCAACGTCACCAGGCGTCTCAGGCCATTCAGGCTTCAGCACTGCGCAGCATCCTCGCCTAGGAACACCAAGGACCTTGCCATTGTGGCACTTCCCAACACCGATTGTGCGATCATCATAGTGATCAACCATTACCTGCGGTACAACCGGAGGGCATCGCGACGACGACGAGGTTGCAACAGTACCAATCGTCGCAGGCAATCCAGCCTCCATTTCCTGTGCAGCATCCTCGGCCAGGAACACTCCAAGGACGCTAGCATCGTCACGGATCGCAACACCCCTGATATCTTCGCATCGACAAGGTAGGCTCGTTAGTATTCGCCAATTCCTTTCTCGCTTCCTTATTCTATTTCCACGATGCCGAAAACGAGGCGTTCTGATCAATCTACCCACTCACTGCAAGTAGACATTACAGCGCAAGAGATCAGTTGTCTACGGCGCAAACGCAGTAGAATCATAGGACAGATTACCTCGTTTGAGACGTTACTCAACGAATGTTCAGACGGTGGACAGAGCGACGCGTATCTCCTTAAATCCCATTTGAACAGTTTGAACGAACATTGGAGTCGATTTGAAGATATCCAATCCGCCCTTGAGGACCTCAATGAAACGGAGGAAACGCAGCGTTGCGAAATTCAGAACCGATATCACCTTGTCGTAGCTCGCGCCAACAGGCTCATTGACAGAGATTCGCCGGTAGCACCAACAATGCGCGCGTCGAATTCATCACCTGCATCAACAACGTCAGCTCAATTGACGGTTAAACTCCCCGAATTGCGCTTACCGACGTTCGATGGAACAATCGAAGAATGGCCATCATTTTTTGACATTTTTTCATCCTCGATAGACCGCAATGAAGATCTAATGCCGGTTCAAAAACTGCAATATCTCCGGTCAGTCCTATTAGGCAAGGCAGCCGCGTCTATTCAGTGTTTAACTACCACAGACGCGAATTACGCCAGCGCGATCGAAATATTAAAGACAAAGTACGATTGCACGCGCAGAATTTTATTGCGACATTGTGACGCGATTCGAGATTACCCAAAACTCGTAAAGGACTCTTCGGAATTATTAGGCAACCTCGTAGACTCCATGAATCAACATCTACGAGCGTTGAAAAATCTTGGGGAACCAATCGAATCATGGAACACTTTCCTTGTTTCCACCATCCTATCGAAAGTGAATTCAAATACCGTGTGGCATTGGGAAATTTCTCTGAAGGACAAGAAGATGCCGTTATACACCAACCTCTTGGAATTTTTGGAGAAACGCGCGAATTGCGCGTCAGCTTCATCATCAAAATCAGAGTCTACCGAGAAAAGCACGCGCGGGCCGACGGAACAACAACGGGTGAACAAATCGGGACCACCGCGTGGTCACACATTCGTAACTACAAAAGACTCGGAATGTCCTGTTTGCAAAGGTTCTCACGGGATTTGGTATTGCGAAACTTTCAGGGGACAATCAGTAAAGGAACGATCTCTCGTAGTTGAAAAAGCCTCCTTATGTTCTAATTGTCTCGGATTCGGACACACGCTAAAATATTGTAAATCAGGTGCATGTCGTATCTGCCATAAGCGACATCACACGATGTTACATAAGCCTGGATTTTCGCGAGAGAAAACAACGAACGAATCCTTCCCAATAGGAGATGTAGTTACTTCTGATTCGTTAACAAAAATAGATCCATCGACGTCGGATTGACTGAAGGCCGTCGAGTATCCAAAGGGAACAACAGGTCAAAATGCCTTTGTTATTAATCCTGTTACTAATGAGCTCCTTGTCACTGCGCAAATCAAAGTTATGAATAAAGACCAGCAACCTGTAATTTGTCGAACATTGATCGACACATGTGCGACGTCAAATTTCATGACCGAGAACTTCGCTAAAAGGCTCAATTTACCACAAAAAAAGTGTTACGTTCCCATTGGAGCACTCAACGACATGTCTACAGTTGCAACGCATAGCATTGAAGCAACCATACAAGCACGCGCTAATAATTACCAGCGTACATTAACCTTCTTGACCATCCCCAACATTTCGGCGTTAATACCTGACCAGCCGATCGACCGTGCGACCTTGGCCATTCCAGGTAATCTTAACCTGGCCGATCCCGATTTCCATCAGCCAGCACCTGTCGACTTATTATTGGGTTCCGGGATGTCATTATCATTATTGTGCGTCGGTCAAATCGATCTGTCACCTCCGGACGGTCCAGATCTTATCTTACAAAAAACGAGATTCGGATGGATCATCGGGGGGAGCGTACCAGTCGCTTCGTCAATTAGAAAACGTGTGTGTCACACAACCACTATTCTTCAACTGGATCTTGCTCGGTTTTGGGAGATCGAAGAAGGCCCACAAGTTCAGCATCTGTCGGAATCAGAAGCCACTTGTGAACAACACTTCCAGGCCAATACCACGCGAGCCTCTGATGGAAGATACATCGTTGCGCTTCCATTTAACGACAAGATTCGACAACTCGGACAATCGAGGTCGAGAGCCTTGAAGCGACTCAGTTCTCTTGAGCGAAGGTTACAAGGGGACGCAGAGTTATGCCATCAATACCGCGCGGTGATTCAAGAATATTTGGATCTTGGTCACATGTCCGAGATTACAAATATTCACTCACTTCACGACGGCTATTACCTACCGCATCATGGAGTCACCAAAACTACCAGTCAAACAACGAAGTTAAGAGTTGTTTTCGACGCATCAGCAGGAACCAGCACAGGAGTATCCCTGAATGATACTCTACATGTGGGGCCCAAGATTCAGGATGACCTTTTGTATATACTCCTTCGTTTTCGCTCTCATCAATATGTCATCACCGGCGACATTGAGAAAATGTACCGTCAATTCCTCGTTCGACCGGAGGACAGGAAATATCAACGGATTCTGTGGCGCGACAACGATGGAAGGGTTAAGACTTACCAACTCAATACAGTAACGTTCGGAGTTTCGGCAGCTCCATACTTGGCCATTCGTTGCCTCAAACAATTGAGCCAAGACGAAGGTCACCGATTTCCTCGCGCTTCCGAGGTTCTGCAGCGAGACTTTTACGTGGATGACGTGCTCACAGGAGCCTCAACAAAAGAAGATGTACTCGCCCTTCGGAAAGAACTTATTGAACTTCTCAAACTGGCCGGTTTAAACATTCGACAGTGGGCATCCAACGATCGAAGCCTTTTACAGAATTTGCCAAGGGAATTGATCAACAACAAACTTCACCTCGGCGAATCATCAACGCTAAAAACCCTCGGAGTTTTTTGGAATTCTACGGAGGATATCATTAATTACGCGGTTAAAACCTCAACCTCTCCTTTACGTATCACAAAACGCTATATCAGCTCCGAGATCGCGAAAATTTATGATCCACTGGGACTCCTAGGACCAGTGATCATAATCGCGAAAATCTTACTTCAAAAACTTTGGTCTCTAAAAATCGATTGGGACGAATCATTGCCGATGAGCATCCATTCGGAATGGACTAAATATTATACACAGCTACCGTTATTAAATAACATTACATTTCCACGTAACACAATTATCAACCAAGCAACAAATATTCAGATTCACGGGTTTTGCGATGCTAGCGAAAGGGCCTATGGAGCGTGCATCTACCTCCGCACTACCGATGCACGTGGTTGCATACGAATTGAGTTGTTAATAGCAAAATCCAGAGTAGCTCCACTCAAACAACAATCAATTCCGCGACTCGAATTATGTGGGGCGCTCCTTCTTACATCTCTAGAGGACACGGTTCGAAAAGCTCTACGTTTTAATACAGAGCGTACCATTTTCTGGACAGATTCCACCATCGTCCTACACTGGCTGAACACTTCTCCTCACACATTAAAAACCTTTGTCGCGAACCGCGTTTCAGAAATTCAGACGAAAACTGAAATTACAAATTGGCGTCACGTAAGAACCTCCGACAATCCTGCGGATTTCATTTCTCGAGGTCAGTCACCGGAAGAATTTCTCCGGCCTACCATTTGGCATCACGGACCAGAATGGCTCCACAATAACGAATCTCATTGGCCAGTCTGGGAAATGACACCATTGAGTATCCCTGAACAAAAGACAACGATCTGTTTAACCACCATACCCTTAGATACCACGATCTTGGAAAAATATTCATCATGGGGAAAAATGCAAAGGATAATTGCGCGCTGTCTTCGATGGAAATGTACCAACACCGCGAAGGGAATTCTTACTTCACCAGAAATTAAATATGCCCACGATGTTATCATCAAACTTATTCAACGGCAACATTTCCCAGACGAGATACGATGTCTTACCCAGGGTAAAACCGACCGGGTAAAGGGTAAATTACAACGTTTGAACCCTTTCATCGATCAAGACGGGCTGATACGCGTTGGAGGTCGATTGAAACACTCGGCAATGCCATTTTCACAGAAACATCCGATTATCATCCCGAAAACACACGTCACTAGGTTGATCATAGAAAACGAACATCGCATGCAATTACATGCAGGAACTCAAGCGACCCTGTATGCAGTGAGACGTCGATATTGGCCCATAGATGGCCGAACTCAAGTCTGGAAAACGATAAGAAATTGTATACGCTGCTGTCGAGCACGACCACCACCTATTGATTACATTATGGGTAATCTCCCTGAAGCTAGGGTTACAGAATCGCGGCCATTTGCAAAAGTAGGAGTGGATTACTGCGGACCATTCTTCATCAAAGAGCGTCGACATCGGAACGTCAACCGAATCAAAGTGTATGTAGCGGTATTTGTCTGTCTTGCAGTAAAAGCTGTTCACCTCGAACTCGTAAGTGACCTTACCACTGAAGCTTTTATTGCTGCTCTTCGGCGGTTCATTGCCAGAAGAGGATTTTGCGTCAGCTTGCACTCAGACAACGGCACGAATTTCGTGGGCGCAAATAACGAGTTGCGCGAATTACGCGTACTCTTACAATCAGACGACCACTGCGACAAGGTGAAAACTTTTCTCGCAGATCGCAACATTGAATGGAATTTCATTCCCCCTTTGACCCCTCATTTCGGAGGTCTTTGGGAAGCGGCAGTGAAATCTTTCAAATACCATTTAAAACGCGTTGTAGGCAATGAACTTTTTACTTTTGAAAATTTGAATACTTTAATCATTGAAATCGAGTCCATTCTAAATTCTCGTCCACTTACTCCTATTTCTTCCGACCCAAACGATCTCCTCGTCCTAACACCCGGTCACTTCCTCATTGGCGATTCATTAACGAGTTTGCGAGATCGAGATTTCAGGGATACACCATCTAACCGTTTATCCAGCTGGCAACACATCCAGAAAGTAAAACAACACTTTTGGACTAGGTGGCATCGAGAGTATCTGAATGAATTGACCAGTCGCAGCAAATGGACCAGCGGTTCGCATCAAATTAAGGAGGGTACTGTCGTCCTTCTTAGGGAAGATAACATACCACCCATGCAGTGGGCCCTGGGCAAGGTCATCAAGGTACATCCAGGCTCAGATGGCATTGTTCGCGCGGTTACAGTTCAAACTGCCACAAATGTGCTCGATCGAAGCATCAAACGATTGGTGCCTCTACCCAACCAAACTGATGAGGACAACCCCGCACAGCTGCCATGCAGGACAGGGTCCAATCAACATGCGGACTCGGACATATAATTATAAGCGTTCATATTTTGATCGGTGTCCTCTCAACGGGGGGAGGATGTTCCGCGTCCTTCATAATAAATCCATAATGTTTATTACAGTGACATGCGGGCGTTGCGCTAACGGCGTAACTAAAATTAGAGTCGTAACTTTAAGTCGTTTGTGGTAGTGTTATTCTTAGATCCTTTAGGAATAAGTTCTTTTATACGTGTTTTCCCATAACGGGACTTAGTCCTTCTATATTTTCATACAACCGTGTACGCGTCGGTTTATAACTTGCATCCTGTCATATTTCTTCAGTATTCAGATACTTTGGACATCTGGTCGACAATCGGTCTTGTCCGCGCGAACCCCAAACATCGGACAAAAGAGTCATAAACTTATACCGTCAATAGGCGCTCAGACGCTCGGCTCGGCTAAGCTAATCCTTGACCTTGCATTTTTACAACATGCACGTGCACGCATTACCTCACCGAGGAACTTTCCATTTCCACAACTCCACTGAAACTGTAAGGGCGGTTCCCTATCTACGACTTTCAACAAATCATCAGCGACGATTTGTAACCGCCTACTGAGTCGTTCGAGCTTTCCTCAGGAGTACAAAACTTCGGAAAAGGGAGTTATCACGGCCCCGTCAAGGCAGAACAGTCAGCGTTGATCCGTCAACGTATTACGAGTAGCGCGAAACATTAACGAAAAATCACAATCTGTTCAACGAGTCATCCGCAAAACATTTCTCAGTGTTCACCTGTCTATTCCATTATTTGTTGTTATTGTTGTTGTTTAAATATAATTGAATTATTGTTTCTTCTACCACTTCTTCAAATTAATCAGCCCTATTACAATAATTCGTTTAGGGCATCCGCGTAATTTCGGTGTCGATAAAAATCGTAACGGAGATTTACGACCTCCGTTGATTCGACATTCTAAGGTCGAGTCTCATCGTGGCTACGCGCGAACAGTCTGTATGTCCTCAATATCAACAAAGGCATGCAATAAAAAGTTAGGAAGCAAAGAATATGTTTTATTTTGTATAGACAGTAAAAAATAAGTAAACTAGCACTAATTGAAATGTAATAAGAGTATAAATAATAAATAAAGTATAGATATTAGGCTTAAGTATAATGTAACATAGATAAAAGTAAGGATATAGATGTGAGAACCGAACAACCTCCTTTGTAATAGGCTGTGAGCCTGTAATACAAATAAACATTATTATTATTATTATTATTAATTTCCCTTATTATTATTATTATTAATTCCCCCTAATGAATTCGTGAAATTTGTAAAAAACTTTATGTAAAAACAAAATGTCCAAAAATGCTACAGATTATATTAAATAAATGTGCTACACACAAAAATAAAGATCTGTGGGGTTAATATAAATAAATGAAACACCTAGATTATTGCTCAGTTTCTGATATCTAAAGGACTTTAGTACCTACTACATTAATATAAACATTTAAAAGATAAACGGGAAACCGAAAGGCCGGTAGAGGGAGACTGTGTAACCGGGAGGGCGGTGAGAGGCCGAGAGGCTCATGCGGTAGGTATATATATATATATATACATATATATATCGAAACCGGACTCTCGCGGTGTTGCCATTTTGTCTTCAGCACGGCTAGTACTAGAGTCGGCTGTGATACTACTAATTAAAAGAATATTTCTAACATTTATATTTCACCATTAAATATATGTTCAAAGTATATGAGCCTCCAGAGCTTTTATTAATCGAATAATGGTTCTATATAAAACTGGTCTAATAAAATAACTGTTAAAACTGAACTCGCACAACATAGTTAAGATGCTAATGTAGGGTAAACTGTACAATGATTGGCACCCTAAGCTGAAATCCCACTTACAATGTCTATATTTTTTTGTGAAGTTTTTGTATGGCCTTAATTTTCAGTTATTATCAATGTTTGTGGATTTCTTATTAAAATAAAACAGCTTGAGTACCTATTCTTTTATTCTAAAAATATTCAATGAAAAACAAAAATAGGCATAAAAGTACAATCATTGGTATCCTAAAATTTCAGGTTGTATAGTTAATAACGAAGTTTAAAATGTTTAAACAGACTATATCATTCACTATTAAATACTTGCAACACTTAGTAAATCTGTATTTCAATCCATTACTTAGTTATAAAGCGACAAAATATACTTACCTACCCCTTATCAGAATTTTGAGAAAACGCCTAAAACTCAGCCTTTTGTCCCACTTTGTGGTGTTACCAGATGTAAAATGTGTAGTTCAACTACTGGGCTTTGCAGTGTTATAGTGAAAGAATTCTAAGCTTGTACTTCTTAATATTTAACTTTTTAATCAGGAGTGCCAATGATTAGTGCAGTACCAGTATTAGTACAGTTTACTCCACAAAGTTAATTTAAAATAGAAAACAAAATGATTTAATAGTTAAAAGTTCGATGAATAACTTGTATTTATAAAAATTAACAGTTTCATTCGACCACTGGTCTAAACGATGTTTTTATTTATTTACGAGTGATCCCGTTTCTTTGCAGTACGCACAATATAAAGTTTTAAATTGAAGTTGTGCATAAAGTACTGGGGTACCTCACAACCTCCGTAATAGAAGCTACATATGTGTAAAGTAAAACGTCGTTTAATTTTTCTGTTTCAGATTACCTGCTAGATAAATATCATGCACATCAGCGAACGACGAATTTGGCACGGCATGATGGTCGAATATAGGAGTTATGCATGATCGACCATCATGCCGTGCCAAATACTAAAGTATTAAAAATTAATAAAAAAACTGCAACTTCTTCAAAGATGCATAATAATATGTTCTAAATTTCAGATCAATCAAATCGCTAGTTTTTTGAGAAAAAAGATTCCCAAATTTCGCTATGTTTTTAGTAACGTCTGAAAACGTATATTTTAAGTACTTGCAGTGTTTTTGCAATGCCATATCTAAATACATAATGAAATTATAGGCAATCTCCCGGCAGCGTTTATTTATTTAAGCACTTTACGGTGACCATTGTATCTTTGACTTGCTTCATCAGAAATACAAAATTCGACCAAATTTAGTTAGTATATTAGATTATCTAGTCCTTAATCTTGATTTTTTCATTTTCGTTGCGTAGTTTTTATTTTGCAGATGAAAAGTGATGAAAAATGAGAGCAATTCTGTGGCGAAAATCGATACTTTTGCTATGAAAACCCCTATTTTATAGCAAATTAACTTTTCGGGATAATGAGCGATTAAGTGCTAGATAATTTAATATACAAACTAAATTACCATGAATTTTTTATTTCGGATGAACCAGCTCAAAATTAGAGTGTTCACCGCAAACCAGGGCTTGAAACCGTTATTATAAACATTTAGGTTCTTGAAAGAGTTATGAAGCTACTTTTATTTTTTAGGTTCTATATAAGTTCCAAAACGGTTATAGAACCGATTTAATAACTTTTCTTTTTTAGGTTCAATATAAGTTCCAAACCGGTTACAGAACCGATTCTTGTAACGATTGTACAGAATTTTATCGAAAATGAAATGACAACATATTACAATTATAGACTACTGTGTATAACAAAATTGTTTAAAAAATATTATAAATAAGTAAGTAAATATATATTATGTACACATTTGTACATACGTATACAATTCTTTTGTAATATACAATACTATAGACCGACACTTTTACATGTCAAGTTAATTTTTTCAATTAGGGGCCACCGCACCATTAGGGACATGATTTTGACAACATATTAAAAAATCATTCAAATCGGGGAGCTAGACCCTTATCGGTATAACAACCAAATATTTATATTAACGAACACTTCATGTTAAAAAAAATTGTATGTACAAATGTGTACATAATATATATTTACTTACTTATTTATAATATTTTTTAAACAATTTTGTTATACACAGTAGTCTATAATTGTAATATGTTGTCATTTCATTTTCTATAAAATTCTGTACAATCGTTACAAGAATCGGTTCTGTAACCGGTTTGGAACTTATATTGAACCTAAAAAAGAAAAGTTATTAAATCGGTTCTATAACCGTTTTGGAACTTATATAGAACCTAAAAAATAAAAGTTATAGAGCTATATAGGAACCTTAACTTATACTTATATAGTCTGATATTTAGGTTCTTTATAACGGTTATTCAGAATAAAGGTTCTTCATAACTCTTTCAGTCAGAACCTTTATATAACAGTTTGAAACAGTTATTTCAGAACCTTTTCAAGCCCTGCCGCAAACTACTGAAAAAAAATCGCTGCCGGGAGATCGCTGATATTTCTTTTATTTATTTATATTTCCCATCGCAAAAATTACTACAAGTAGCTTAACGTGTAGGGGAGACCGGGGCAAATCGGCCACTGGGGTAAATCGGCCACAGGAAGTTTTACCCAGTAGAAGTTAAAATAAAAACTCGTGTTTGCTTTCGTAAACGTCTCTCTATGTGTCTACAGTACCTACGGAATTTGAAAGCATTTGAAATTATGTTGCACTTTGTAGAAGACAAAATATACGTTTTCGGCAGGGATAAAAAATTTTCGTGACTTATGGAAACTTTGTATTTATTCTGTAATATTGGTGTTCTGAAGTTTGAAGTAAGTATTTATTGATTAAAATAGCGGTACAGATTACGATTCCAATGTCAGTTTGAGTTATGTTGGAAAATCTCTATTGTGTTTGAGTGATTGAAGTTAGAGTTTACGTCCGGGGCAAATCGGCCACTCACTGATGATGCCGAACCATAGTAAATAAGTAGTTTTATTAACTTTTATGGTAAAAATATTCATCGATGCAGCGCTGTCGGTGGATCCGACGCTCAACAATGGAAAACAGTTAACGGTTTCGGGACGAGGCGAGGAGTCGCGTGGTATGGACGGAAGCGCGGGTAGTGGCTACGGAGTGCAGTTCGATCTTAAAGTACATGGGACGTTTTAAAAGGAGGAGATTATATCTTTCTTTGGTGGAGCTTTCTTTCGAAATTTCGTCAAAAACGACGTAGGACCAGCCGTTTAGGAGATACGCAGCCTCAAAGTGTCAAAAAGTGAACTCTGAATTCAATCTTCTAAACGGTACCGTCGTTGTCGCCGTCGTCTTACAGAATGTTCAGATCGCTTCGTTTTTTAGCTACTCGAAAGAATCGAGCTAACCGAAAAAAATCGAGCTGTCCGAAAAAATCGAGCTACCCGAAAAAATCAAGGTACCCGAAAGAATCAAGCTACCCGAAAGAATCGAGCTACCCGAAACATTCGAGCTACCCGAAACATTCGGGTAAAGCCGGCCGCGCATTGGAACGGCCAGCTTTACTCGAATCCGTTCGGGTCCCGGCTCGGCCCGATTTTTTCGAGTACCCGAACAGCTCTAGCGGCTACGCAGTGCAGTTCGATCTTTGGAAAAAAGAAGTTATATCCGTGCGTTTAAATATTGATTGAAGCAATTGTAGCTTGAATTGTTACGAGGAGAAATAAATATCGTCTACATTTTTCAGCAACATTAATCAACATCCAGCCCGAATAAGAGGTGGCCGTTTTGCCCCGAAGGAGTGGCTGATTTACCCCGACATTTTTCGAAACGACGATTTTACACTATATTACAAATTCTCTGGAATAACTTTAGAAAAGGAGATTAATGAAAATTTGGTGTAGCATTTATGTACTATAGGGATTACTCTTTCGGATAGTATAATTCACATAATTGAAAAATTAATTATTTTCGTTAAATTTATCAATGAAAAAAAGTGGCCGATTTGCCCCGGTCTCCCCTACACTTTCGAATACATAAAGGTCTCGTTAAAAAAGCCTTCAAGTTTTTCTCCCAAAAATTCCCGAATATTCATATTTTTAACCTTAAGCTTGACTTGTCTTAAGGGGTTAGGCCACCTTGGACGGAGCAAAATTTCAGTCACTTCCGGCATTTTTTTAGGAAGATAATGAAATAAACAGAAAATGCAATATGAAACCTGTTATTGTACAACTCTCGCTGGAAAAAAATAGTATTTTCTTCTTATAAAATGGCGGACGTAGAACCGTGATACGTAGTATCTTGAAGAGCGACGTTTTCCACGGTGTCCAATCTCACGGCTATAGTCTAGAGCTGTTCGAGTACTCGGAACAAGCGAGCCGGTATATACTTGGTTCGCATAACCGATCCGAGCCGAGCGCTCGAAAGAACCGAGCGACTGGATTAAAAAGCGAGTAGATTGCATAGTAAAGGTAGCGACTGACGAACGAAACATGTGGATCGTCCGAGCCACCCGATTGTTTCCAGCTGCTCGCTTCATTCGAGTACTCGGCTCAGCTCGGAAACCGAGTCCCGGCTCGACTCGAATTTCAAGCTACTCGAATATTCGAGAACTCAAACAGCTCTAGGCTATACCGATTGACTTAGAACAAAAATCCAAAAAGTTTTATTTTCTACATACTTAAAACTAGAGAAGTATGTATGGAAATCCATAAACATTCATTTGTCTCCAAATGATGAACACGCGGAGAAAAAGTGCATTTCTTTTTTTATAAAAGTGTTAATTGCAAAGAATATGTCCAAGATATCGCAAAACCCACATGTACTTCTCTAGTTTTAGGCATGTAGAAAATAAAACTCTTTGGTTTTTTATTCTAATTGTAAGTCAAACGGTATAGCCGTGAGATTGAACATTGTGGAAAACGTCGCACCTCAAGATCTTGGGTATCACGGCTCTACCGTCGCCATTTTGTAGGAAAAATATACGATTTTGTCCGGCGAGAGTTGCACAATAACAGGCTTCATATTGAATTTTCTGTTTATTTCATTATCTTCTTAAATGATCTTCGCAAATATCTCGCTAATCATTACAGAAAATCCCTGCTCCCTTAAATTTTGATAAATATTTTGCATGGACCTTTGCAACCTAAGCAAGGATCTACCCCACAAATTACCCCTGAATTTTTCTCGACGCGTCAAATAGGGCACACGTAAATGAGCGCATAAAGAATCTGACGAATTTCCCAAAGCAGCTGGCCATGTTCGAGAGTCTCGCGTAATCGGTCCACCCTTCTTTCAGACGCGTTCCGCGAGAACAGTGAACACCCATTACAGCATTGCAACGACCAATTCACTCCCACCTCTCTCTCCGACCCCAACATCCCCCAAGGACCCGAGTTAGCGACCACCACCCATTCGTCCCCAGCCCCTGCCAGCAGCCCAGCGTCCTTAGGCGACGCAACAGAGTATTATCCGAGGCACGGCGTCGCTCGAAGTTTTCCAAACACCGTTAGCCAACGAGCTCGGGTTTCTCCTTCGCCTGACAGTCGAGGACTCGCTGGTCACCAAGGCTAGAATTTTGCGGTGTCCCTACGCGAACGGTCACCGCTGTACGTCTCTCCTCGCTTTCACCACTCGGTGCGATTCCCTGTGACCCGGTTCCCGGCCTCTCTGGGCCGTGCTTCTGCGCCAGGCCCCGTCGCCTGTAATTATTCTCAGCCCCGTAATTTTCTTTAATCACAGAATCCCCGCGCTCGGCCCGACAAGTCGAAAGGATTCGTCCGGAGTCTCTAACCGTCCAAACACGCTCCTCTGGACGTTACAATATCCCGTGAGGTGCAGGAGGGCTGGGGGTCGTCCACGCCCACGGGGGTGGGTTCCGGTTCCAAGGACAAAGTGCACCGAACGCGCGAGGTGAACACCGACCGTGGCCAGCCAGCGCCGCCGGAAGAAGAGAAACAGATGGAGGCGGTGGTGGGAACGGGGTGGCGGATGAGGGGTGGGTGACCAAGCGGGCGGGGTCGATGGTAAAAAGTGAGATGGGAAGGAGGGCGAGGGGGGCAGGGGTGGCCGAGAACTTTGCCGATGGTGTGCACGGCCTTTGCACGGTCAGACCGAATTAGAGCACTCGGGCGGACGTGAATGTAAATGGCGCGGATGTGTGCGCTTGCGGACAGTTGGGTGTGGGAGGGCTCGTATGCGTGGATGAAAGGTTAAACACGTGGGGATTTACCGATACGCGTGATCGTGGGGCGCGTTTATGCGCCGCGGTGTGTGGTGGACGCGCGGGCTGTACACATGTGTGAACCGCGCGCGTGACCCAATGTTTGACGGCCGAATTTCTTGGCGGGGGTAAATATGGTCGCGTAATTAACGGGATATGAAGGGGGCGGGGTGTGTGCCGCTCGGAGGTGTGATTTTTTGGGGGGGAATATTTTAAGGCTGTTCGAGTCTCTGTTGAGTTGAACGTTTGTCAATATGGTAGCGATGGTATTGAATAGGATGATTGTAATTCTGTGGTCTATGTAGGATATTCAATACTCTATGAGCGGGGGAACGTAGGGGAGAGTGGGGTAATCACGAACACCTAAGCGAGAAAGCTAACAGAACGAAAACTATGTGAGATACGAATTCGTATTTTATTTATAAACGTACTCAAACTAGTCCTCTATAAACTACTCTAACGAATTTTGCAAAAATTTTAATAAAAATCAACTTTATACTGAAAAAGAAAAATCCTTGGTGTTCGGAATTACCCGACTTGCCGTGGGGTAATCCCGAACAGAGTGCTAAATATCGGAGAAGTCGCACAGAAAGCGCGATTTCAATGGTCAATCCATAGAAAATGTTGCTACAACTCATATCTAATGTATTTTTGAAACTCCTCTTCTTATGCGTTGGAAAAAATAGCAATTGGTCGGAATATCGGAAAAAAATAGTAATGGTCATTTTTAAACTTTTTTTCTGAGCCTGTAATGTAAATTCAAAAATCCCTTTTGTACATTTAAATAAGTTTTATACATGCTGAAAATTTCATCAAAATCGATTAACATTGCTCTGAGTTACAACGCGCTTAAAGATGTGTTCGTCATTACCCCACGACATCAAAAAATAAAATAGAATTTATTTCAGGGGTTAGAATCACGATTCAAGCCACGCCTTGGTCACAAAATGTTGGTAAAAAAGTGCTTTATTTCAACTTAAAAAAATCCCAATTGTGTCATTAATTCAACAGTAATTACATGCAATTGAAAATGGACAAAATATTACTTGAAACATGATGAAAATAATAAATTGTGTTTATCTTAACTAGCATGAGCGTTCTGTATTTATTACTTTCTGCCCGACGTTGGATACGTCCTAAACTATTAGTTAGTGGAGAAGAAACATCGTTTTTATTTATTAAAACCCTGTAACTATTGCGTTCGGAATTACCCCACGTTCGTGATTACCCCACTCTCCCCTGGAGTGGAATTAGGGAATAGAATTTCGATACCCTGTCATGAGGGACTTCTTCTTCCAGATCTAATATCACTCTTGAATTTCAGGGGACACTGTGATGTTTTTCGTCACGAAATATGTTGTTAAGCACGAAAATCTGAGAGACATGTATCTTTTATTTCTGCGCAATCTCAATTTTGTGGGGTGAAACAGGCCCTCAAAATTCGAAAATCGTTAAATAAAATTGTGTAATGTTATATAAAACCGTGTATAATTAATAATTTAGTAAATAAAACTTGCATAATGGAACAACTATAATTAGATAATACCATGTAGGTATTGTTTAACTGTTTCATATCGTTTACAATAGGGCTGAGACTATTCGAATAATTTAGTGTTTGAATATTTTACAAGTATTCGAATGCTACGAATAAACTTCGAATATTTAAGTATTCGAATGTTATTATTCGATTAGTATTCGAATACTTAAATATTGGAATAGAATTCGAATACAGAAATATTCGAATAGTATTCGAATACTTGGGTATTCGAATTATATTCGTCAAATAATTAAGCAACTGAATATTCGAATATTCGAATACCGAATAATTCGACAAATAGTCCCAGCCCTAGTCAAAATTAGCTTACAAGATTTCACCCTGGCAAACTAACGACCTCACACCTGAAACTAAATTAATACTTGTAAAAAAATAAACCTAAAGAAGTTGATTTATAATTCACACCATACTATTCGAATAGTATTTGAATACTGATATTATATATTCGAATACTGAAATATTCTAATAGTATTCGAATACTTAAATATTCGAATAGTATTTGAATACTAGGATATTCGAATTATATTCGCCAAATAACGGAGCAACTGAAGTATTCGAATGTTCAAATTCCGAAAAATTCGACTAATAATCCCAGTCCTAGTTTACAAGAAAATGGAAAGCTGTACCACGTTTATCCCTTTTATGTGTTCAGATATCTCTAGTCCCCCACTCATGCTAATTTTGCAATTGTTAACACGATTACCACTTTATAATATGTATTTCTTCTAAAATACACATAATTTGTTCCATATTTGTCATACGTTGACTTTCAAACTTGGGGAGGCCGTTTCAGCCCTTAAAATTAAGATAGGTAAAAATGAAAGAAATATCTATCACTTATATTTTTGTGGTCAACAATATATTTCAAGGAGGAAAAAGTCCTTTGATAGACACCGGTTGGATATTCCTTTCTCTTCTATTTGTGTGCTGAACAGTGCCGAGAATCACAGAATAATGGAAGCTACAGAACGTCTATAATAAACAAAGTAAAATCATCACAGTTGGAACAAACGATCCATTGCGAGGAATTTGAGGAAAATTGAACGCTCTGATGAACAATTTGTCACCATTATGGTCGGACACATTACCAGGAAGGAAAACTTAGACAAAGGGATCGTTTAAAGAGAAGAATTTCCATTGTGGAAAGTGGCGCGTTGATAACGTTTTCTAATTTGCTTTAAATCTATTCAGCTTTGAAGGAGTTCTTCTCAAGGACTCACGCAATTACAGTTGGAGAAATCTTCTTCGTGGCTGGCTGAATTCGTGCTCCATTAAGAACTTATTTCATTAGACGCCATATACTTCGATTCTGATTTCTAATTGCAGTTATGACTAATATATCCCCAGGATAGTTATGATCATGATATTTTCGTTCATTGAGCTGGGTAGGTGCTCCTTGTGTTCAGGATAGTACTTCCTTAAGGGGGTAGTGGACTATTTCAGCTTCAGAAGATCGATTACTTTTTTTTAGTGATTTTGAAAGTCTTATCCTTTATGAAAATTTTAAACAAAATTTCATGCTGAAATTCAAATTATTGTCGCAGTTATAGCAACGAACATAATTGAGTGCACCGTCGAATAACAGCCTCGCAGAGCGGTATTGGCATAGGGCACCTTACTTTAAAGCCGGTTTTCTCGAAACACCATTTTCAGAAACGGTGTACATCACAACTCTTAAACCAGTGAATATTTTCATTTAAAATTTTAACTGGAGCTGTAGAATTCCATTCTCTATCGTGTGGAAGTTCCGCATCAACATTGGATGTTTATAAAACATTTTATAACTGATTAAAGACGATTTTTTCCCATAAAAATGTGAGGAAAAAATTGATTCGTGTGTAACTTCTACAATTTTTGTTCAAATTCATCGGCGACTTTCCACACTGTAAATATTTGTGTATAGAATAATCACCTTAAAGCATTTTGCTTTCAGATGATTGGTTCACCTGAATTAATGTACACTACCTGCCGCGGCGCGCCGAGCAGGACTATCTTCAATGATTAATAACTTCGACAATTTTATACATTCCAACGATTTTCTTCTTTGTAAATACTCGCAATCGTGCGCACAATAGATTGCCAAAAGCACGACTATAACGATTGTTTGGTATTAAAGTAATTTAGCGTCAAATAAACTAACCATTTTACGTATCCAATAGTCCACTACCCCCTTAAATAGGTGAGTTTTCCTCGTTTGTCTGTTCCAATATAGGATTTAAGATCATAGTGATTGCATCCTAACTATAATATTAGAAGGCAACATAGATTCCTTTTTGAGTTACTGAATTATTAAGAGCGATGAACTCTCCAAAATTGATTTCTTACTGGATATCTTGCATACCATAATTCAACACATTTGATTCTCAAATATCTGTATATAATATTGCGGCTAATATTACCCAAAATTTTGTTTCCATACAAGATATCAAATTTTCTGTTTATTTCTCAGGGACACGACATCCAAATTTCCACCATGAGTAGTAGCAAAAATAATAGAATATAGGTAGTTAAAAACAGTAAGTTTCAGAAAGATCATATAGCTATGTATATGTAATTAAAAAGATATAGCTTCTTAAAGATATTTTCCCTTTTTCTATATTTAAATATATCAAGCAGATGTTTCTGTTCTCTTTTATGCAATCGACGAATTATTCAATAGCATTCGTTCCAAAATGGAAATTCATGGTAATGAAAACCGAGATTGGCTTGCTCGCGATTTCAAGCGGAACGGTTACTTCTTATAGCCTCTGTCGAGGCACCGTATGTAGAATTATAATTGGCGAATGCAAATGGTTGGATCGAATGGGAGGTTCCCGCTATCCCTGACATTAATTCCATTTGCTCGGAACACGAAGTGCATCAATGACATCTGCACACTACTGTTACGACGAGGCTGCTGTAGCAGCAACAGTTTCTGCAACCGGAACACCACGATTATCCGGGACATCTAACGTCAACCGTTTTCTATTGACGTGGTTCCTGCTATAATGGAACGTATGCGAAAGTTTCCATTTCGGGGGTGTATCTCGCCTAGTGAGACCGAGGGAGACCTTTTGCATGGAAACTACCTTCAAAGTAAATAGTTGATCCACGCATGATTATTCTAACGATACCATCTGGTTACAATCTGATACCATCTAACGATACAATACGATACAAACTGGAAATGTTAGAACGCCTCAAAAGGAGCATGAATTTTGATTAATTTATAATAGCGTGCAAAATTATGAGTCAGCGTGACGTATATTTTTATCTAAGAGAGGAATAAAAGTTTTGTGTTTTTAAACATAATTGGTCTGGCAGGTGGAGATGTGATTAATTACCATGTGATTAAATTAATTGTTTCTAAGTTGCGGCATGTAGGTCATACAGAATTTACTGTGCCTTTCTATGACACTATACATGACGTAGATCTGAGTGTGCAGCCCATATTGTGAGCAAAGATGGGAAACAGTTTCCTTGTCGGACTTTTTCTGCTTTAAATGCCACGTAATCGGGACAAGTAGAAGTGTCGGATGTGCGGCCAGACGCACGACAGTAGTACAAGTCGGCCGTGCGTCTCAAGTATTTTAAATCTAGTTGTAAATGTGGTGGACATTTATTATGAACAATCCCTGTTTCCATTCTTTCCATTTGTAGTTATAACCTTCATTGTATAATTATTTAACTCTATGAAAATGGGTTATAATATCGTAAGTATTTAGGCACGTGTGTTGCTGTTTAAATCTATCTAAGTGTAGGGGAAGGGTGTCTAAAATGATCTCTCATGGTAAAGTGATTCCTGGCTGTTCTTAAGCTATTAGTGGTGCTACTTCGTAATATCGATGTACAACAGTTTAGCCCTTATGTCATCAAGTGTCGCACGAAGTGCCATACAAATATCAGCGCTGTGTGTGTTATAAACATGAAAGAATCAAAATTACTGCCTTTTAACTAAGGTGAGGTCCTTTTCAATGTTGTGTAACTTTTGTCATAAACGGCTTAGTGGGACAGCTGTTTTTTTGCGGATTTAATGACAATTTAACAATAATTTAATGTAATAATTTTACGTTATATTCAACCACTGAATGTGAGTTGGATGTTTGGGGTCATATGATCCATTTCTATTAGGGTAAAATGATCCATGGAATCTCGGGGGGTGGGCGAAAAATTTGAGTTTGTGAACCTGATCTCATTTTCTTATGTTTGTTAGTTGCTTTTAAGTATTTCTACTCATTAGTTGTAAACCAAAAATTATCTTAGATTTGATTTTTTTAAAAATTGTTTTAATTTGTTATGATCGCATATTTTGTGACTGAGTTTAATCTCGGTTTTTATTTAAATAAATCAATGCTTTTTAATGTTCGTCTTATTCATTATCAGTAGGTATAAAATGATCCTAGGATCCCTCGATCGTTAGTATGCCTTCACAATAATGCGAATGAAAAATGTAATTGATCAGGTAACTGAATTTGATCTAAGCCTGTAATAAGATGGATAAACTAACTTACAAAAACTACTTTACTTTTATTTAAATAATGTGCATTTCTTTTTTTTATACGAATTGCGGTTTAAGGGGATCGTTTTAAACACCTTTCCCCTACTTGCTAGGACTTACGTGTTTCCACCTAGAATATTAATAGATTGATTACGTGATACACCCTTCGAAATTAATTAATACAACAATAGAAATTTCATATTTAGGGGAAGGTGGGGTAAAACGGAACGCTTAACTTTGGAGGGTGATATCATAAAATCGGGAGGAGAAAAAGATACGAGACTTCAACAGGAGTGTTCAGTGGACCTTAGACTATAAGAAAATCAAAGCCATTGGTAAGGAATATCTTTGCGAACGACAGAAAATGAAATTTACCTGAGGTATTGAAATCTTTACCTCGCTCAAATGATGGAGTAAAACGGAACACCCACTTGAGGACCATGTAAACGAACAAAATCTTTATTTTTATGATTTAAAATGTATTAATTTATATGAAAATCTCTCTATATATATGTATGTTTTAGGTATAACTATTACAAATAAAATATAACAAAAATATATATTATATATATAAGAAAAAATATTTTACTAGATAACATGAAAATTACGGAAAATAACCAAATACACATGGATTTTTACATGAATAATGAATATCAACACGTGCATGGAGAATTTTTTAGTTTTTATTGCATTTTAAATAAAATTATTTATCTTAAAAAATATTATTGCATATTTTTTTATTATTTACTTTTTAGTGTCTAAGTTTTGATTTGTGGTTATGTGCTGATTGCATATCGATTAAATTGATTTGATTTGTGGTTACAGGCTGATTTCAAGTCGTTTGGATTTGTTGTTATGGGTTATATTTATTGATGACTGGGTAATTTTTTCACCCGTCCCGTTTTTCTTTCATAATTTTGTATTGTCATCATAACTACGCACGCCTGTAATGTTTCAAGACAATTAGACTAGTGGAATTGGGTTAAATAGGTGTTCCATTTTACCCCACGAAAAGTGTTCGGTTTTGCCCCACATGCAGTCATTTAGTAAACATTTAATATTTACGCTTTAGCGTGAGGTAAATAACTTTTTAATGCGTTAAAATGTAGCATATGGACTATAGAATCCAACGATGTACTTGCCGTTATTAATTTCCGAAATCCAATTGCCGAAAAGTGGTCGAAAATACAACACAATATTGAAACGCAGATACCGGAAATTTTTCCAACTCTCTTAACGGAAAAATAACGTGTGCAAGGGTCTATGGTCTATCACAATAATGCTATGAGGACCCTTTGGTCCCATGTCACGCGATACCAACTCATCCCCAGCTCTTATCTAACAGAAACATTGGTGTTCCGTTTTACCCACCCGTTCCGTTTTACCCCGCTTTCCCCTATTTTGGTTTTCTATGTATTAGCCTGTAATTCTCTTAATTTTATATATCATATAATGATAACCGAATAATAGAAACGATTATCAAGTTCTACATCATCATTATTGCGAAATGTTAATAAAATATTTTACTTAGGCGTTAAGAAGAAGTTTACATATATTACATACGCACAAAGTAGGAGTTTATTAAGTTTAGAAAGTCAATATATTATTCTTGCTGTGCCAGTTGATTTTTAAATAAGACTTAGTTGACAAACAAATGAAATAACATATAATTTATAAACTGTATGTAATAGATTAATAATAAAATTATAATGATTATTTAATAATAATTAAATTATATGAAATTACTCCTTCGAAAGAATATTCAAAATTGAAATTTTGCAATTAAGTACCCTAATTTAACACAATAATCTATAAAATCCCATTTCGGTACAGCTTATTCTAGATAAAACAACAAAACAATTTCTGCGAAGATAATTAAAAAAACACCCGCGAAAGAGACGAAGTATATTCTTGCACGAGAATGAAGAATAAATTCGAGTAAAGACAGTAAAATATTCTTCGGCCGAAATTGATGAAACTTTCGAATGAACGCACGTGCGAAGAACGATGCATCATCTCCGTGACATTGCAGCGCATCGCTGGCCAGAATTCGTAATGATATATGCGTGCGAATGTCAAGTTTACGTTTGCGAAAATGCGATTTGCGGAAATTAACACGCACCGTCAGGCAAAACAACGCCAGTGGAAAAAGAAGGACGCCAATGCTTCATAGGTGTTTCCTGTGCCTGGATGAGGATTTATGTGATTTCGATAAGGCGGCTGGAACAATGAGCATTGTTACCGCGGAGTTACGCAAAGTTTAACAAACAGACCGGTTACGGTAATCGAAGAATTACAGAAACTTGTTACAATAGTAGAAGTTCGGTTAGTGAACTTCACCTCGAGAGAGATTGGCGTCTCCTTCGTTTCGCTACTCTGTAATTTCAAAGTGAAAGCGTCTACATTGTTCGTCTTGAAATGAAATCCACTAGAGCTTTGTGTATTGAAATGTTGTCAACTCTTAGAAGAAATATGTGTTGCTTGAAATTGATTTTCAAGAATCTATAGTAAATACGCATCTATTCCTTGAGGTGGCTTAGTATTTTGGGTTTATTGTTTTTTATAATCGATAATCACCAGAAATATGCAAGTTAATAAGGAGGCAAAGAGTATAGATATATAGTTCAATATAATTTTGTTGCACAAGTTCATGTCACACTCGAAATCTTCTTACATACAAATATTTCATGTTTTCTCCACAAAAAGTAATTATAATAACAATCTGTCCCACGCAAATTGTACGTGAATTCTCCACACGCCAAATTCGTCAGCTTATCTGCAGAACAATAGTGATTTCCATAGCAGAAACAATCGCATCCAAGGATTTTTATTTTGAATTTACAACTAAATTTACACATTCGCCACCCTCCTAAGAATGGACGATACTCCTAAAAATATCGATACAGCGTATTAATGCATTATAGATACACTTAAAATAATTAAAATATCGGAATAAAAATACCGATACACCTAGTATCCATACATGACATAATAAAGTATAGCACACTCAAGGTTTAATTCATTAAAGATTCAGTAAAACTGTTTTGTTATATATATATATATATATTTATTATACGAGTAGTTTTATTTTACAATATGGACCGTTTATTTTCAAAATGGTGTAATTCCATTTTTGATAAAATTGAGACAACGAAAAATTTACTTATAATTTGATGTCAACTTTTTATTCCTAAGCAATTTGTAATTAAAAGCTTAAAATATTCGTTTGTTTTAATCAATTGAAATTTCGTAAATAAATGGTAGGTACCTAATGCATAATCATTTAAGTATTGAAATTGTTAGAGTTAGGATAAAATAGAGAAGACTTGGAATAGGTATTAGACTTTTATAATATTGTAACGAAAGAGCACACGTGTGTGCGGATCGGAAGATTCAACCAGACAGAACCGGAAAACCGGCATCGCTACGTCACACACACACACCCACAGCCAACACAAGGAAGTGGCGCGCGAATTCAACCACTCCAACAGAAATTCAATACTGTTAGGTTATGTATCGATACATACAAATATCGGACCTCCAAATATCGATACAAAATATCGATATTTAACATCATAAGTTTCGATACAAAATATCGATACTGTATCGTCCATCTCTGCCCCCTCGACCAATACTTCTCCAACTAGTGCTGTCTCTACCAAGTGAATATATCCAAGAAATTACATATTCGTGAGCCACCGAAGTGTCCACCGTGAAAATGCCCTACGACATATTTTTGCCAGGTAGTGAAGAGATCCCCAATGAAGCTTGTCATGTTCGACCGAAAAGGATCAGTTAATCAGCTTAGTTTTCTTTCGGACGCGTATTCTGTGAGAACATACGTATAAGAACAACACGCGTGCGGTTGCTCGGAAATTTCAAGACACGGCGAGCCCCAGCTCCGTCCCTTTTTCCACCGTTGTTCTCTGTTCGCGAGGAGAAACTAATTAGCATCACTCAGGTGGGTCCAGCCAGGCCGCACAAGGCTTAATCAAACCTCAAAGTATTCCGTGGCTGGACGTTGTTCCATGGAGACGACGGACCTGCTCGTAGACAGACCCTAAACTCTTCCTCCTTTCCGCTCTCCCTTTTACACGCGGAATCCGGTTATCCACACGGTTAAAAATGCATACGGGGTTGGGGATAAAGCGCACCTAACCACCCTGGGGAGGCGAACGTGATCATACTCATGAGAAGAAAATTGAGCACGAGCGAATATGTACTTGGCTAGGAGTAGCGAGGCTTCAGTACCTTTCCTGGGGAAATATTTTTTCAATGAGGGTACCGAGTTTTGAAACAGTTTTAAATTGTCCCCGAGGTTAATGCAGGTTTTAAAGTCACGAAAATATTTAATGTTCTTGACGTCTTAACTTTGTTTATTGATATTGGTTAGACCGTGTAGAATCTGCTTCTGATTTTGAATGCAAAGTAGTAAATGTTCGAAGTTCAAAAAGTTTTAGACTTTTAGCTCTAAAGGCGTCAAAGATTTTACCAAATTTACAAGATTAATGGAAATTTTGTGAACATAGAGCTTTTACAAAATGTCTCGAGCTTTGGGATATAATTTATGATGCTATGAATTGTACTGTGCATCATTAGTACTTGTAATCATTTAAATTATTCATGTCTTTAGAGAAAAGAAAGTTATTTGTCAGCGTTGTCTCTTAATTTGCAATTTAATATACTTTGTAGATTAGAAACACACAGGAATCATGTTAATGTAATTTATTCATTTTATTCCGGTGAAATGGTTCTTCAGAATATCGTGGAATTATAAAGTTTGTTATAAGATAATTTGGAAATTAGCAGTCTAAGGTGATGGACTCAAGAAAGGAGACTTTAACAATTTGCAATTTGGTCATTTCATAACCCCTTGTAACTTATTTATCCCAGGTAATAGGCTGGTAGAAAGTTTCAATTCCATTTGAATACCTTCACGCATACAAATATAGGGTGTATAGTAATAAAAAGAAAAATATACTGGAGACATGTTGTTAAATACAAAGAGATTCATTTATTTTTCTTAATTGGCCAGTGCAATGCAACTTAAAAGTGTTCAGGAAAAAGTTACTTCTTTTAATTAGGACTATCAGTTGGTAACTTATATGTAGGTCTAACAGTTTTTACGGTTCTCGAGTTAAAACACAAAATCGAAAAAAAAGACGTATTTTCAGGGGTATTATTTCTCGCAAGCGAAGATCCAACCCCTCGAAAATTCAATATTTTTTAAAACTTTGGAAATATGCAGACGTTAAAATAGGTGTGAATTATGCAATTTTTTTGTTTGTAACGTTTTCCTGATCACTTTTTTATCTATCTCCTATAGTTCGCGAGTAATAATACAAAATAAAAATAGTTTAGGGGTCAATTGCACTCTCTTGGAGTGAATTTGGGCATCAAACGAAATTGCGTTGTATTCAGGAGGACTTCCCCTACATATTTACAGAGTTTCATAATTTTCCGAATTTCCGGGTTCAGGATCTTCTCTTGTCAAATTTATGGGGGTTGAAACTTGGTAACCCGACCTACTTGAAAATGGTTACACCTACGAAAAAACTTGCACGACCTTTTTTGTACAGAATTTCCTAGGCTATAAATTGTATAATAACTATTTTTGTCATACAACTGATAGATAGCGAGATATTTGCGAAAAACAGGATTTTTTTTTCAACCCTCTGTAAAATTTTTAGCAGCAGTCGGATTGATGGGGACTTTTGACATCTTGCTTACAACGACCAAATAAAGGCTCATGCAAAAATTCAGCTTGATGCTAATTAGTCCGAAGAAAGATCCTAATTTCACTGGACTAACTAGCCGTTCCTTACGTAATAGGGTGGGGAAGCAATTAACTGCATGTTTGAAAAGTCAGTATTATTTCGGCAGTGAAAGGGAAAAGAACTCCTACGAAGTCTGTGACTCGTGATCACGACATCGAGGCTAAAGTCGAAATTCGAGTGCAGCGCGAAGGAAATACAATTTGCTTTCATTAAACTTCAGTGACACGCGAGTAAAAGTCGAAAAATCAGTGAGCGAATCAGGAATATATACTTCATCTGAAGTTTAAACTGGGCATGAAGGAAGTCAAATGGCAAGTCATCTTACAATCCCTTTGGACACGAAAAGTTCATGTGCTTCGATTTTAATAAGTGAATTCGTCTAAGTGTGAGTGTTTCTTCGAAGAAAGTTGAGTGCTAAGTGTGTATAAAAACATTTTGATCGCGCAGATGGACAACTAACACGCATTTTCCAACAGAAGTTGAGGAACAAAGTAGTCAGCTCAGAATAGTTTAACTGGATTTATTTAATCTTTTGTATATGCAATGATACAACAATAATAGATACGATAATATACTAATATTAAGATATAATAATAAAACGCTCTTATTGCACACTAATAACGAGACACGAAACTGAAAAGGATAAATAACACACATTAAATAAAGATTGTTGCTATAAAGAAAGCTTGTTGCTTTTAGACTTAATTCTAAGTAGATACCTACATCCTTCTTACTTCTTATAGTGCTCGACATTATTTCTTGCCGAATATATGATTCTGTATACACTAATTGAAACATAAATGCCAAAGAAAAGGCATATACACTCTTCATAAAAATCATGTAAGAAGTTAATGAGACGGAGAAAGCAATTTTAATACACAAAATTTACATACGTCTTTAGAAAACTTATAACGGGGGCTAATTTATTGCGACATACTTTTTGCCGATAAGTTTGTCACTTTGAATAGCCACTTGCTCACTGGTTCTTAAATTTGAAACAATACGCCATCTTCTTCTAACTAATAATTGATCATTTAAAACACTGCCATTTATGTATCAGATGATACACTATTTACTTTACAGGAATTTCATTAAACTTTTCACGTGACCGATCGACAAAAAATAGTGCCCAGCACTATACTACTTTCTTTCTTACTTGTACAAAAATGTCCCTAATATATAGATTTCCTAGTGTACAAATATTATATATCCACTTCTAGTGGTTTCGAGAAAAACTGGTTTAAGGGGGTAACGGGTTTAATAGTGGACTATTAGATGCTTAAAATCGTTAATCTAGAGACGCGGTAGCGTAGACATATATATATATGTCTACTGTCGCTGCCGTGTATCTTTACTGGACGCGCGGCTATACCAACCTAACCTTACACTTATTTCATTAATATCTCATCACGCCTGCAATATTTTCTAAATTTAAAGGCATTTTTGTTATGTAAACCGCATTTCAGCTTTCGAATAAGACCAAAATCAATAAAATCGGTCCACGCATGTCAGAGATATCATAATATCGTCTCATGGATCAGTCGGAAACGGTAAGATTCTTCTTCTTCTTCTCCTTCTCCAAGAAATTTTTCGTCAACATTTTTCGTCGACAGGACTTTTGTCGACATAATACGTATATACGCGTTACACGCACACCTTCAACCAATACAAAAGAGAGACTAACACATGTTTCGTCGACTCTCGGGATCATTCGGTTGCATTCGGCAGGGATCGTCGTATTATAACCTTCCAAGTGTTAAGCACTCGTAACCTGCAAAGTGTCAAATCAAACGAGCTAAGTTGTTCCAAATCCAAATTTGAAATGTCACGAGTTTTTACACCACATTAGGACACTGAATTATTATCTCATTTAACAAGGTAAGTGGCCAAAACTTTTAATAGAGTTTTTATGTAGAGTTAGAGTCACAGACTTGAAAGTTGTCTGGAGAAGTTTTGATTCGACAGAGAAGCATCTTCTTTCACATAAGTTTCTGAAAATTTTTACCATGCATGGACAAAATAATAATATATGGTAACAAATTACATTTAAATGATCAGATCTATTTTTAATTCAGAGTTTTTATGTCAAGCTTATAGAAATGAAGGGGACGCACAGGATTGGATAAAAATGAAGGGGACGCACAGGCTTGGATAGAAATAAAGGGGATGCAGAGGCTTGGATAAAAATGAAAGGTACGCACAGGCTTGAGTTAGTAGAAATGAAGGGGACGCACAGGCTTTGAGGTTGTCCGGAGAATGTTATTACATAGACAGCGAAGCATCTTCTTTCGCACAAGCTTTTGGAAATTTCTCAAATAAGGTAAATGAACAAAATTTAGTTTAAACTTAGCAATGTGGAGCATGTCACATTAGTGAACAAAGTATGCTGAAGACACATCCCTTTGATACTTTTCAATTCAATCTTTTGTGAAAGACATTCATAATACTTTAAAATCCACTGTAGTTGCCACGCTATTCATTAATTTTATTAGGTTCTCATTAACAAGATTTCAGTTCTGCAATAAACATACTAAATTAATTTTATTCCAACACCCATAAATTGTGCGTTAAAAATAATAATTGGATATCTTCGTTCATTTTCCTTGACTTATTACCATTAGCATTTAAATTTCCAGCAACAAGACATTCTGCCATACGCTCTCACCTTCTTTGGATACATCTTGTATTGTAGTCTCTACAATTACTATAGCAAAATGCCACTCTATTTCTATATAAATTCTACGTTAAGTTGTAACTAAAAAATAAAATTTGGATTTTATATATTATTTTATATATATATTTTTATTTATTTACAGATAATCGAAGCAGAAGATGATGCAGTGTGATCTACGTCAGAGAAAAATATTTATTGTGACATAGTATTATATCAATTAAACGATTTTATTAAACGATTTTATTCAGCTTTGATCCTCTGTTTGCTTCTTGTACGTTTGGTTCATATCTGAAAACTCAAATTTACACGAATTCCACTAATTCAATCGTCTTGAAGCATTGCAGGTGTGCGTAGTTTCGATTACGTAAAATTTATCCTCAATCCTGTCCCGTCATAAGACTCTTTATTAGGGTGGACCTTAGTTACTCTTGTCGAAAAAAATTTTGACATTTTTAGTGGGGACACCTCGCAGGATTGTGCCATTGGGAGAAAAAATATCTGTGCAATATTTGAAATCGATCGGAGAACAGGAAACCGTGCCTCATCGCATTTGAAATTTTTTTATTTTTGTAACTCGTGTTTCTCTATTGCAGTATATCGTTAATATACAATTTTATGTCGTTGAATTTGTCTTTTTACGCTCTGTAATAATATAGAATCAAAGTATAAGATCACTTGAAAAAACACAGTGACCTTGAAATCTTAAAAATTAACCATCCAAATATACTTTTTTCGTTGGCATTATATATACGTTGTCAAATAGTACAACTTTCGTCTAAATTTTTTTTCATATAATTATAAATAACAGATTAAAGAGAAAGGTACAACCGAAATGGACCAACTTTTGCAGATATTGTTCTATTTATTTTAAAAACCAGGAGTCTAGAAGACAATCTGGCTACACCACGCGATGCAGCAGACATTTTTCCTCCGGACAAAATCAACAAAAGTGGTAAGTCACGTTTGGTTCTCAATACAGAAAACAACAGCGGCGGGCGTATTCATTGCCGCTAAGCGACAGAATTATATTAGACTACCACTGTCGGCGCCGTACATTTCGACAAACTATTTCGCTCCGGTATTCAAAAAGAAACGTGACTTACTTCTTTTGTTGATGTTTTCCGAAGGAAAAATGCCTGCTGCATCTCGTGGAGTAGTTAGATTTTCGTCTAGACCCTTAGTTTTTCGGGTGCATTTTCCCTTTGATCGTTGTTTAAATATATTTAAATGGTAATAATGCAATAATAACTTATATTGTTGTATTCCGGAGGGTTGATAGAATACTTTGACGGTACAAGTAACCGAATAACTATTACTGTTTGAACACCAAAGATGTTCAAAGTTGAAAATTTGCATTTTTAAAAAAAAAACAATTTTTCGTAAGCTGAGGGTGATGGCGAAAAACGGTTTGCGAATTCCTATTCAGCGCACAAAAATCTATAAGGACTGGGTATTGAATTTTATAAGTCCAAATGGCTGACAGAGCTGTTCGAGTACTCGGAACAAGCGAGCCGAGATATACTCGGTTCGAATAACCAATCCGAGCTGAGCGCTCGAAAGAACCGAGCGACTGGATTAAAGCGAGCAGCTCAATTAAAAAGCGAGTAGATTGCATAATGGAGGTAGCGACTGACGAACGAAACGTGTGGATCGTTCTAGCCACCCGATTGTTTCCAGCTGCTCGCATCATTCGAGTTTTAAAAACATCCAATGTTGATGTGGGAATTCCATTCTGTAGAGGAAGGAATTCTACACGTCCAGTGAAAATTTCAAGTCAAAATATTCATTGGTTCAAGAGTTATGATGTATATCGTTTCTGAAAATGGTGTTTCGAGAAAAACGGCTTCAAATTAAGTCTCCTAGGCCAATACTATTCTGCGAGGCCGGTACTCGGCGGTGTACTCAATTACGTTCGCTGCTATAACTTCCACAATTATCGGAAGTTCTTCATGAAATTTTGTATAAAATGTCAATCAATAAAAAATCGATTTTTTGAAGTTGAAAAAATTCACAACCCCCTTAAACATGCAATGGTACATAAGATTCAGGGGCATACAATGAACAAAAATATTATTCTTGACAACTTTACAAAGTAGACATAAATGTGATTTTTATTCAGTACAAAGAAACAGTCAAGAACTATTTGTTTCATATAGAAACCTAAATTTCACAAAAAGTGGGCATAATTGTATGTAGGTATTGACTTGTGCACTAAGCCATCGATATGTCAATTTTCTCTACACAAATTTAGAAACTAAGTACGAACGTTTATATACATGCACCTCTGAAAGCTTCTCTACAACACAGCATACACATCCTATTAGTAGGGGGAGACCGGGGCTAGTTGATACCAGAGTTGGGCATTATTCGAATAAAAAGTGATTGAAATAACTTTTCAAATAAAGATACTTCATCTTTTTCCTTAGTCGACTAAAAGTCACTCAAGTTAGCTTTATTCTAGGCGCCAGAGATGAAGCTGGTCATTGAAGGGCCTTTCCTCTTGGGTTGTGAATAATGTTGTTTAAGGTTTTATTCTATTCTTATTCTAGATTCTAGAAAGTCGACTAACCGGCGATAGCCTTTGCGGCCCCACACGCGCGCGTTCGCCTACCGGTCAGATTCTACACAATCTGAATTTGTTTATTTTTCATCGTATCAATATGAAAGTGACACCAATGGATTCCTGGCGCTCTCCCGATTAATTCGACAGAAAATAATTTAAATCGGACTATTTGTATTGAAACGGGCTCTCACTTCTGCAAATAAATTTCTCGCGTAATATCCTTAATTATGGTCCGAATTATATCATTTTTGGGGCTATTTACATCGAGGAGACTTGAGAAATCGATTGGTAATATTCAACACTTATCAAAAACATGATGATTTTATGTGGCACGTTGGTTTTATTGCACTCGGCTCAACGTGCGGTCTACTGGGGCCCGAAGGTCCTCGCTCACAGCGATGTTAAGAAGCGTTTGGGCTCGGATTATCGGGAAGGACCTACCCACACCACTGTTTTGCTTTCTCGCTGCGAGCGAGGACCTTCGGGCCCCAGTAGACCGCCCGTTGAGCCGAGAGCAATAAAACCAACGGGCCACATAAAATGTTCATGTTTTTGATAAGTGTTGATGAAAGTACTACCAATTGATTCCTCATGTTTTCCCGATGAAAATGGTCCAAAAAATGATATAATTTGGACCATAATGAAGGATATTACGTGAGAAATTTATTTGCAGAATTTAGAGCCCGTTTCGCTAAAAATAGTCCGATTTAAATTATTTTCTGTCCAATTAATCGGGAGAACGCCGGGAATCCATTGGTGTCACTTTCATATTGATACGAAGTAGAGAAAACCAATTCAGATTCTGTAGAATCTGACCGGTAGGCGACCACGCGTCGCACAGTGGGTTGAAATCTCAGAAACACGGCGAAAATATGAAGGCAATCTTTGATATTTACAAAAATGAGTCTTCTAGTTAACTTAATCTTTCAGTTAACTGCGTTTGCAAAAAAATATTTTCATGAACTGGGAACATTTTTTAATAAATTGAAATTTTAGGGATTGGAGCAAAAACGAGCAAAATCTGAAAGTTAATCTCAGTTGTTTGATAATCAGAGATGATAACTGTGCAAACAACAATGCTTGATCGGACTTGGAAGTTAACTAAACTAATTCGAAAACCCTAGAGTACCAAGTTTAGACCAAATGTGATATTTTTTGGCATACGTGTGCGCCATATTGGATCCGCCATTTTGTTTTTTGGCACTTTGACTTCAGATTCGTACTCAGCGACCTCGAAAACCCTAGAATACCAAGTTTGGACGAAATCTGATATTTTTTGGCATACGTGTCCGCCATATTGGATCCGCCATTTTGTTTTTTGGCACTTTGACTTCAGATTCGTACTCAGCGACCTCGATAACCTTAGAATACCAAGTTTGGACCAAATCTGATATTTTTGGCATACGTGTCCGCCATATTGGATCCGCCATTTTGTTTTTAGCCATTTTTACTTCAGATTCGTAATCAGCGACCTCGAAAACTGTAGAATACTCATTTGTGTAAATATCAAAGATTGCCTTCATATTTTCGCCGTGTTTCTGTGATTTCAACCCACTGTGCGTCGGTCGGGCCACATAGGCTTTCGCCGGTTAGTCGACCTTCTAGAATAAGAATCGAGTGAAAGCTAAAACAACGTTATTCACAACCCAAGAGGAAAGGACCTTGAATAACCAGCTTCATCTTTGGCGCCTTGAATAAAGCTATAGCTAAATCATCCTCATTCAAGCTTTGAATAATGGATAACCGTAAGTACCCTTTATCTAGATAGTATTCAGATATTATCTTTGCCCATCTGTGGTTCATACAGGGGCAAGTTGATACAGACGAATTATCTCGTCACCATGTATATGTAGCTCCATTTGAGCAAGATATGTGAAGTTTGTTGTTCAATTTTCTAATATGATCCAGTGGACGTCTGTGTATCTTGACGTACATAAAGGCCGTCATACACGCTCCTTCTTGCCGTTCGATTTGCTTGTATAGTCAAAACTTGTAATTGCGTTCATGCCAGGAATTTTCCTGGCATGAACAGGAATTTTACTGTCATTTGACACTTGACAGTACGCATAAACTAAATCAGCCGATTTGTGGACACACACGCTCAGTCTTGTATTCTAAGTTTTGACTGTAGAAGCAAATCGAACGGCAAGAAGGAGCGTGTATGGCGGCCTTTAACAATCGTTGCTTAACTGTTTTCGTCTATATAAGAGAAAAAGTAAATAGTAGGGGAGAGGCTTGCAGGTTGCCACTCCTTAGCATTTTTGATCATAACTCGTCATAAAATTAACTTATCGTTGATTTATGGTATAAGTTGGAAAGAGGAAGTGTAGAGCTACAATCCTGAGCTACAAATCATGTAAACTCTCGAGAAAGAAAAATTATACTGCAAATCATCGAAAGTATCTAAAATTGACTCCTTGAAATTTTGGCTTGCAGGTTGCCACCCCCTAGAAAAATTGTGGAAAGTGTAAAAAACTCAAGTAAAAACCTGATTCAGAAAACTTTTCAAAATTTATTAAATTTTATTTGCAGTCAGTGGCCTTTTTTTCGTTATTTGCAGGCATTCGTTGCCGCGTTCAGATTTTCTTGATCTGCGTGCTGTCATACTAAAAATTTATCAAAAATGTAAAAAATAAACGAAAATATGACTAATATGCAATAAAAACACTTCACTTCAAACTCAATGACAATAGTAAACATCACATAATCATGAAAAATGACATTTGTGTGTAAACAAGCGGGAAAGAGAGAGGTGGCAACCTGCAAGCCAAAAAAGGAGGCAACTTGCAATCCGACGCATTTTTGGAAAATATGAGAAAAAATTGTCAATTCATGATATGTTTGGAAATCTGTTTGGCATATGTAAATTAGATTTAAAAAAACAACACAGGACGAATAGTTACCTTGAATTGTCGATGAAAATGTTCAATTTACGAGCACAGGGAAAACACACAATTTCAATAATTCAATTTCTTGACAAACACTATATCACACTTCGCTCAGCAAACACAGTGTTATTGCGTCTGTCCGCTTCAGAGGTTAATAAATAGTGACAACTACTCTTTTAACAGAGTTGAGGTAATGACACTGCTAGAAAGTCGAAATACAGCAGGGGTGGCAACCTGCAAGCCTCTCCCCTATTGATACATCCAAATTGATCGTCCAAATAACATTTTTTTATTCATATTGTACGTATTTTCTCAAGTTTTCGCTTACTATATATTAAAGAGAAAGAACGAAAGTATATTTTGGTATACAAATTCAATTAATTCTACTTAATTCAAATAAAAAATGAAAAAAATTGAAAACAGAATAATGTATCAACTAGCCCCGGCCTCCCCTATTATATTAGCAATGGAATTTTCTAATTCCAAAATTGACCTCGAAAACTCCCAATTCAGAGACACCGTCATGCCACATGTGAGCGCACGTTACCCCAGCACTTCGGTCAAGGTCCCTTCTCGCGCGTCCCATTCATCCTTGAAATCAAGTCACAGGCACAAGAGGGTGAATGGGATAAAAGATCTAAGATTGCCCGCGGAGTCAGAACGAATTCTACAATGCCCATGGGGTAGGACAGCTGAGGGAAACGTACCAACCCGCCGGGGCACAATGGCCTGTATCAGTGTGAAGGAGCCAGGAGGAGGCTACGGCTACCGTGGGCCCGCGTTTAATGAAAGAAGCGCGTTAATTAACAGTCGCTCCCGATCGCGATATAGACGGCTGACTATAAAGATAACAGTGTACGTCAGTGGCAAGGGGGTGTAGGGAGAGGGGTGGTGGCTCCACCGCGGTTAAATGGGCGGGTAGAGGTAGGTACGCAGGCTTGTTGTTCGAGTAGTCGCGGCATACCATATCCGACGACAAAGTCCTGCGACACCATCGGGCCTGGGATGTCGGTTGTTGTTGTTATCTCGAGCTGTTTCCTGGTAATTGTCCTCCCTCTTAGCGGTACGAGCCGCGGCGGCTTGTTATCTAGTGAATAATTCAATAAACTGCCGCGCGGAGTTTGTAAAGCGAAAATTTCACGGTTTAAGGGTGAAAAACAATAGCGCGGAGGTCCGTGGCCGTGGACCAAGCACCGCGGATGACACTGGATCCGCCCGGCGCCCCCTCCGCCTCCTTGTTTGACGCCAGTCTATCTTATCCGATCCTTTCCTCGATCCTGGCTCCATTCTCGCGACTTCTTCCAGCCACCCGTTCCCAACCCTCGCCTCCAAAGATTTATCTTTGCACGCTGCTCGCGAGAGTCGGCGCACTCTAGGATTAACCTCGAACACGGCCAGGGATGGCATTCTTCTGGAAGCTAGCGGCTGCACGTAAGGTGATTTTAATTGTGGGGGGCACCTGAAGAAGTGGGGAAGGATGCGATGCTTAGGGGGGTGGTATTATGGGATCGATTCGCGAAGTGATTTTAGGTCTGGGAGCTTAATGTAACCTTGCCTTTTACCTGTGTCTGGACTTCTGCATAAAGTTAACTGTTTAGCAGATATTTAATAAGATGAGGCTGCAAAATTAGAAAATTTGATTAGAAAAACCTGTTTAATGGGGTGGGACGAAATATAGAGGCACATTTTTTTTTATTATTCATGACTTCTAGTAGCTCGCAAGAGTTACCTCTTATAGTAATATTTAAGGGTACTAGGCAGTCGGTCCTGCCTAAAATGAAGCATTTCTGTTTCAATTCATTCATAAAGGAACAAATTGAAATTGAGACTTGCTCTTTGGCATGAAATTTATTAACATCATAAACTCCAAAAAACATGTTTATTTAGTTAAAAATATGCATTATATATGACGCTACAGTCGGATCATTAAAGAAGCATTTTAAAAATGTTTCTTTTGTTTCGCAGTCATACTAAAAAACGAAGGTTCCAACAGATTCAAATCAAATTTGAGCATGTTCACAAAATGTACAGTTTTGGACCGGACCTAAATTGAAGTTAATGAAAACTCTTATTCATCATGGAAAAAACTAAGACCTCATCTTTTGGGGCTTTCGGGGGGGGGGGGGGGGGGGGTAAAACTTCATCAATGGGGTCTCAGTGGGGTTTTAGTTTCTTTTCATAAAAAATAAGAGTTTTCATTAGTTTCAATTTAGGTCCAGTCCGAAACTACACATTTTGAGAACATGCTCGAATTTGATTTGAACCGATTGGAACCTTCGTTTTTGAGTTACCACTGCAAAACAAGAGAAACATTTTTAAAAAGCCTCTTTAATGATCCAACTGTAGCGTCATATACAATGCATATTTTTGACGAAACAATCATGTTTTTTAAAGCTTATGATGTTAATCAACATCATGCCAAAGACCAAGTTTCATTTTCGATTTGTTTCTGTGTAATTAATTGAAACAGAAATTCTTCATTTTAGACAGGAATGACTGCCTAGTACCCTTAATGGGGTGGAATGAAATATAGGGCATGATTTCTAATAGTTTGCAAGAGTTGCTTTTAATAATGGTATTTAAAGGACCATTCCGGTTTATGCGCCGATAAAATAAAACTTCTTCTATTTATTAAACTACATTTATACCAGTAAGTCAAAAAGATAAAAGTAATAATCTTAATGTTTTTAAAATGCTTTTAAAAGCGGTCTTGAATCTTGATATGTTTGAAAAGAGATGCTTCGCTGGTACAGGCGATTTCTAGTGTTAGACTTATTACAACCAAAAATCCAAATGGATTCTTGATTAGTAAGACAGTCTGTATCGCCTGGACTACAATGAATGATTTATCTTCGAAATTAACAAGGGCGGATAAAAATAGCAAAAACAAAAAAGGCGGAAAACATTTTTTTGGAGAATACCCACACTAGCAGACGCATCACTTTTCAAACTATTAGTCATCGCTTGACCTTGCAGATTCGGCACAAGTAGATGGCGAAGGTCAACTAAACACACACCCCGAAATCAGCAGAGCATTCTATTTTTCGTCTAACTACCACGACACAAGCGTTCCTTTAAGGCAGAAACCGATTCATTATAAGAGGTATTACCTGTCGCAGGGTCACGAACGCCCTTGCAATACTTTGCGATGCAAGGAGACACAGATTGGAGATTAGTAAGAGAAAATTAATAAGACACTGTCTGACAGGGGGATGCCAGTATCCACCTGGTGCCACGTCTGGTCCATTCTGAACCTGAAACGTTCTTAGTGCCTCAAAGACGTACCAACTAAAAAGTAATTTTTAAATAATTCCCCTCGCTCGAAATGTGAATTATGAAGGGGTGGCTCTGCGTGGGGCGTCGCTGCCAAAAGTATCGACCGCTCCGCGAGACCTACCGATATAAAATCGAGCGTATCGCGAAAATAATTAATGACCGAACTTTTATAATTTCGCGGCCGCGAAAGACAAAAATAGAGAAGCGGAGGAAAGGGGCGAGCCTCTATTTTTGTGGATCGAACCATTAATCTTTCTGGATTTCCGTTGATTTTTCGCCAGGTCGTACCTGAATCGGCGAAGTAATGTGTGGAATAGGGAAACGCGGAGCTTACGTTCTTTCGCGAATTTCTGCTAATATGATCGATTGCTTTGGGGAAGTATAATTATTAGATGGGTGCAAACGGTCATTCGCTTTGTTGGACCAAAGCCTTTATTAACAGTAAAAATATAATGCAGGGTCTTTTAATCAAAGTATTTTCATTGGCTATTCATGACTTTCTGCTACTTTTTCTGGTAAATGCTCAGGTCGGTACAGTAAAAAAAGACATTTCCCTACATGTTTAATAACAATGTTTAAGGGGCCATTCTATATTTTTAGATATATGGCCATTTTACTTTTTTCTCAGTAATTATAACATGTATACTCAAATAAATTTATTTCGAATTTATTAAGCTACATTTATACTATACAAAAGAGTTTATAAAAAGTTTTTTAACTTGTTTTAAATGTGTTTTTGACATATTGTGTGGTTCCATATTGACTCTATAAAAACACAATTATAACAAAATATAAAAATTCTTTTTAATTTTTATTGTATAATATAAGAGTAGCTATAAAAAAGATTTATTTCATTATATGTTGTATATACTGAGAAAAAACGTTCTGTATCTTCAAATTCATGAGAGATATTTCCCCCTAACTTATCCTGCAAGGTTACCAATAGCATAGTTTTATCTAATTTGCTTTAGACCTTTATTGAACTACATATTATTAGAATTTACTGAATCACAATAATTATTATATATAAAAGTTCTATTAATTTACAATTATTATACGAGATTTTACATTGCTGCGAGAATTCAGACCGTGGCACAGTGTCACGAACCGTGTTCAAAAAGCAAAAATTCGTGTTTTGAAATTTTATATTTCATTTCATGGAATTGATAGTAAATAGTCCTCTGACATAAGAACATCGTAACTTAATAATATAAATAACAGATTTATGGCGAGTAATAACATTCAAAGTCGAATAACCAAACGCAAGCTGCTGCAGACCACGCATAGGAAATATTTATCCACTGTATTTTTGTGTATTTATAAGTTCTCATCTTTCTTTTTGTGTTTAAAATAAGTAAAGTATACCCCTTTTTCGTTACATTAATCAAACATTCTCGCATTTAAAGACATGGGTAAGTACCAGTGACTGAAATTGTTATTTTTTTTGTCGCATCTTCTAACTTCTGGAGAGAATTATAAAAAAAACGAAACATATCGGTTCTTTCATGTTTTTACTATAATTAGTTCTTTTTACGTGCTTTAATTTGGTATAAATGTCATCTGCCCCTGAGTGCCCTTTCTTGAGATTTTATTTTTTTTAGAATCGATAAACTAGACAAATCTGTCCTAGAATATGCAGTTGTCAAAGAGACTGAGCTTCCGATTCCTTCAGATTCAACTGATAGTGATGAAGATCTATAATAAAAATGAATAATTTAAATTTTATTATCAGTACAAATTATTTAAAAAATTAATTTTTTTTTTTAAGTGTTCCATATGTTTGTTATTTCTTTGTGTATAAATGTATTTAAAAATGTATATTTTTTATTTGTTTTAATTTCATTATGTACAAAAATATGTTTTAATGAGTTATTTTATGTTAAAAATTATTTTTTTGGGGTATAAATATGATTAAAATATTAATTACATGGAAATAACAATATCTTAATGGATAATGGATTTTTGAATTTTTTTCCTATATACTCGTTACACTGTGCGTGGAGTACATTAAAATAATTCTGAGATATTAGTGCACACGGCTCTGCACACCATCTCATATTCCAGAAGCGCTGCTTTATGAACCAACTAGAATTCTTCGCGGATACGCAACAAGCATCCTGCTCAATTTCAATTCAGAACATGGCTCAGCCTCAGAAGTCTGATATAAAGTTTGGTACAGTTAGATCTGTGGTTTTGTTCATCTCGCACGAAAAGATCGCTCCAATTCGTCCTGCAGTAATTGAATAGAAACGTAGTTGGCGAAGTAATATATCTTGTTTTAATCCAAACAGACAGCTATTTATTCGAAGTAAACAGTTCATTCTTGAAGTATCAATTAATTACAGTAGTGTTTCCAGTATTCGAATTAATACGCTGGCATGATCGGTGGAATATGTGAAGGGATTTTCGGATAGTGAGATACTCACAATACATATGTCTAATCATAAAAGAGAATATACTGTTTAGGTAGGAGACAGTTCAAATGACAGAACATTCGGCTAATGGAGGTTCCACCTTTAAATATTGGAGTAGTAAAATATCTTCCACTGACCCCTGATATTTAACATTCTAAGTACGTATTCAATAATAAACGAAGCGTCAGAATTTATAAAACAATTTGTAACGTATGGTTCTTTTATTGTTTGTAAGTACTGAAATCATTTCTGGAATGTGTTTCACTTATTATTTCTGAATAATACTATGCAATACTCCTCGCATAACGGATCAGATTCTGTTAATCATAAATTATTTCATCAAGTAGCAATCAAACACTAGACTCGTTGGAGAATCAAAGTTCTCTTCCCCTGAGCTACATGCTCCAGAGATAAGTTGATAAGTTTCTTTCCACTTCACAATTTAAATTCATCATAAATTGAATTTTTCTTTCGTCTCCAAACGTAAGCGAACAGCCCCCTCAAACTTTCTCCATTAGTTTTAAATTGTAAGTTCAGGGTTAGATCCAGTGGCAGAGAACTCAATTTTTGTTGAATTCCTCTCTTTACATCACTACCTTCCCAAATTTATTCCTGTCCTTCTAGTGTTTTCCTATTTTTGTATTATACCACGTCTGAAGCTGTATGAAAGACGAACGATTACCTATTATAGGGGAAACCGGGGCAAAATCGGGACGTTAAGGATAAAAGCTCATAACTTTGACATTATTAATGTAAAAAAGAAATTCAAATTAGGATTCATTAGAATAAACTCTTTATTAAATAATAGTATATATCCAATTTTTTTAATAGAAGAACAAATACAAAAAAATAACGATTTAAATATGATCTGTTTTTACCGATTTACCCCATGGCATGAGTAAATCCGGGTATCATACTAGATTCTGGCTCTAGCACCTATATCAACGAAACTCATCCACTTCTTCAGTCCCCCAAGCAGTTAGAACAACTGTAAACTGCACCCAACCTTCATTCAATTTCAATGCACCATACGATTCTTGGACATAAATGTAAATGTCTTCAACCGTTTTCATCACTACTGTTATCATTATCCTTCGGTATTTTGTTTAATTTTGAGGTTTTTTTCTCTTTAGGTGCAGTCCTATATTAAGATTTAGTTTTTATTTTGATAACTTCCTCTGTTTCGTTTCATTGTTATACACATTCTGTCCAAAACCGGGTAGGGTAAACTGTACTAATGCTGGCACTGCACTAATCATTGGCTCTCCTGATTAAAAAGTCAAATACACTCCGCGTCAAAATTAAGGGAACACTATAATTTTCCGAAAATTATGGTCATTTTCAAATGGCTGTATCTCTGCGAAAAATGGTCGCAAAAAATATTTAAAAAGCGCATTTTAAAGCTTGAAATCCATTATGATACTGTTTTATCAAGATGAAGCGCAGGAAACAAAGTTCCAGAATTTTTTGCCAAGTTTGGACGTATGTACGGGTTGAAATTTTTTTTCCATATAAATGCAATGGAGGACTCTTATAGAGCAAACATTTCTCTTTAATTTCGCTTTTTTTGTTTTGTTGTATGATTTTTATTGACCGAGTTATTCGCTATCAAAGCAAAAAAAGAACTTTCTACTTTGAACGCCTATAACTTGCGAACGCATGATCGTAGAACATTGTTCATAAGTGTTTTGGAAAGCTAAGACAGTTTCCTTTCAGAACCTTTAGTTGCCAATTCAATGTGATTTTATTTAACCGTATTAAATTCATTTTAAAATGATCCCCAAAATTGCATATTTTTGCCACTTCAAGGAAAATCATGGAATCATTCAAGTGTCCACGTTTTTTCTGAGGTTAAACTACCCCTTAAACACTGTGCAAAAGGCCGGGCCGATCAGATTTTTTTTCCGTATGTCCTCGATGGTCAAACATGCGATACTGTCTGAAAAATTGAAGGATCACCTGTTTTACGTTATGTTTCTCTGTAAAACCCTTTCTTTTGTTCTCGCGGCTTTTGAACACTTGTTGCACGTTTTTTTTTTGTTAGTCCAACGTTGTGTATGGCTGTGTGTATTTATGTGTGGTCTAATAATGTGTGTTGCCACCTCTCCGCATGATGACTTCCCTCAATCGGTTGCGCATGTTAATACACTTACGAATTTTCCGTTGGGGAATTCTCTGCCAAATTTGGCGGAGGGCGTCTGTTAATCGTCCCAAATTCGCCAGGTTCGGGTACTGTTGTCGCAAACGTCGCCCAAGAATGGAAAATTCGTAACTGTATTAACATGCGCAACCGACACGCACGTACGTTCCCTCATACACATACGCATCGGAGAGTGAGTTTGGAGTAAAAAAATACTGCGGGAGTGACGAACCGCAGGGTTTCATCTCTCCATGTGACGCACATACAATGAAGTGTAAATCCGACCGCGCATGCGCCAGCTCGTGGCGTGCTTTAGATGGTGCTAATGCCAGTTATCGAAGTACAGTTTTCGTCATTGCGAAGAGTTTGGGAAAATTTTTTTTTAAATTTTTGAATTTCTTTTCTTTGTACTAAAATGACGTTGAACTAACAAAAAAAACGAGCAACAAGTGTTCAAAAGCCGCGAGAACAAAAGAAAGGGTTTTACAGAGAAACATAACGTAAAACAGGTGATCCTTCAATTTTTCAGACCATACCGCATGTTTGACCATCGAGGACATACGGAAAAAAAATCTAATCGGTCCGGCCTTTTGCACAGTGTTTAAGGGGTAGTTTCACCTCAGAAAAAACGTGGACACTTGAATGATTCCATGATTTTCCTTGAAGTGGCATCATGTTTTCTAGAAAATGGTAAATATGCAATTTTTGGGATCATTTTAAAATGAATTTAATACGGTTAAAAAAAATCTCATTGAATTGGCTACTAAAGGTTCTGAAAGGAAACTGTCTTAGCTTTCCAAAACACTCACGAACAATGTTCTACGATCATGCGTTCGCAAGTTATAAGCGTTCAAAGTAGAAAGTTCCTTTTTTGCTTTGATAGCGAATAACTCGGTCAATAAAAATCATACAACTAACCAAAAAAAAAACAAAATTAAAGAGAAATGTTTGCTCTATAAGATTTCTCCATTGGATTTATCTGGAAATTTTTTTCAGCCCGTACATACGTCCAAACTGGGCATCTGAAACTTTGTTTCCTGCGCTTCATCTTGATAAAACAGTATCATAATGGACGAAGTAAAAAAATTGAGTACTTGGTTCAAAAACTAGAAACTTCAAGCTTTAAAATGCGTTTTTTAAATATTTTTTGCGACCATTTTTCGCAGAGATACAGCCATTTGAAAATAACCAACATTTTCTGGAAATTATAGTGTTCCCTTAATTTTGACGCGGAGTGTATTAAGAAGCACAAGCTTAGAAAGTACTTTTTTACAATTTCTTATTTTTCTTTCACAACAACACTGCAAAGTCCAGTAGTTGAACTACACATTTTACATCTGGCAACACCACAATGTGGCACAAAGGACTGAGTTTTAGGTGTTTTCTAAAAATTTTGATAAGGGGTAGCTAACTATATTTTGTTGCTTTATCACTAAATAATGGATTGAAATGCAAATTTACTAAGTGTTGTAGGTATTTAATAATGAATGAAATAGTCTGTTTAAACACTTTAAACTTTGTTTTTAACTACATATGTTTTCCTATACATCCTCAAATTTTAGGGTGCCACTGATTGTACTTTTATGCCTATTTTTGTTTTTCATTGAATATTTTTTTAAAATAAATGCCGTAACAGGTACTCGAGATATATTATTGTAATAAGAAATCCATAAACATTTATAATAACTGAAAATTAAGACCATACAAAAACTTCAGAAAAAATATAGACATTCCAATTGGGATTTCGGCTTAGGGTCCCAATAATTGTACAGTTTACCCTATGCGGTTTTACCCTGTACGATTTTGCCCCAGCATACAATTTTGCAAATACAGATTACGAATTATCAACAATACCATGGTGAAGTAAAAGCAAACCTATTAATTATTTACACTTTAATATACAACTATTAAAATAATTTACACTAAAAAGTATCTACCTCAACACTGTGAAAAGTGTTTGAACTTTATTAATTTTCAAAAATTAGATCAGAGCCATCAAAAACACACAAGTAGGTATAACCTTAGTAAGCAAGCTTGTAACACGATCATCTTTTGTTGATGAAGTTGAAAAAATAATAGCATGTCCCTGTTTTACCCAGATACCCGGTTTTGTTCTAGTTTCCCCTACTATAATTTTTAAAACCCCATACGCCTTGCCATTAGGATATGAGGTATTGAGAGTAAAAACGGACTAACCCATATTGGTAAAAAATTAATTTTTCCTATTTTATATTACCAGTATAACTTATTGCAATACATTATTGCTACTAAACTCAATTTCGCAAGAAATGTGGGTCAGCCCATTTTTGCTCTCAATGCCTTATATCTGTGGTTGTAAGGGAAAACGCCCCATGTCATAATTTACAAAATTTGAGTTTATACATTAATTCAGCTGTAGAATAGAGGATTTATGTATTTATCAGAAAAAATGCAGGAAAACAAATATTATATTTTCAAAAAATAATGTAATTTAACCGAAGTCCAATATTCAATTCATACGCATTTAGCAAAACAACGTAAGTCCACAAAAATTGGAAAATACGAAGATTACTCGTATCTTTCTTTTATGATCATTTTTTATTTTCTATTTTTATTAATTGACACGTTGTACTCGTTTAAATTTTTTCGCCAAAATCGTTTTTCCCGAAGATGTATAGTATGATACACCAGAATTCCTCTTTTGTTTCCTGGTAGCTCATTGTTAAAAATAAGACTATTACTTTCCTTATGTGACTTATTGTTCGGATTAAACATTTCCTAAACAACACCTTGAAAAAGACAATATGTACATTACTTTATTCTCTAACTTATACAATTATACCGTAATTCTATAAACATTTTATTCTTTCTCTGCAGATAAAATACGTATACATATTTAACAGATTTCAGATTACGTACAATGTAATGATATATTATTTGGTTTCGTGGGCATAGTTATAACGTACTACCTATTTTCAGAAAATTGATCCGCATCCGTCAGATTGGTATCTGAAGAGTACTGGGCCCTTTTTGAAGAAAACAGATCCTTTTTACATACATATTTCACACATAATACAGTTGAATTTTGATGTAGGTGTTTCTTAAACTTGACTAAATTCGAGTTAAGACGCATCGTCACACAAGACGCAAGATCACATTGACTGAACGGGAACACACCAAAACTTTAGACGCGTACGATGCTCGCATCTTGCGTACAATGTTTAAATGTTGCTTTGGAAAAACTACTTAACTGTAACACGATCGAGCAGAATAACACAAGTCCGGTGGACTTTATTACTCTTTTATTTATTATTATTTACGTTAATTATGCGAATATTGAATATTGTACAAAATGAAGGATATGTACGTTTATATCGTAAAAATAAAACAAGCAAACATTGCTAATAAGAAGAATTGGTGTTTAGAACTTTAAACGCCAATATCTGGAAAGTGATAAGATGCGATATGCGGCGTCTTTCCTTACAACCACAGGTATAATCTTCAAGCTTCTTGATCAAATTCCAACAATACCCTCAAACAGCAAAGCAAACAATTTTACCGAAGGGCAGGTTGACATACTTACTTAGATGTAAAAATTCAGAATTAAATTTGCTCATACAAAGCCTCATTTCCAGAAAGTCCCACCATATTGTTATGTAACTTTAACACGAGAAATCACCTCCACCTCCTCGTCCATTTCACCACGATTTCCAATACGCCCCGTACAAATACCTGTACATCCCATATCAGTATTACCATTCACTGGCAATCGAAATACAAACCACCCTGTCGTTGCACGTCCACCCTCTGTCCCGCTCGCGCACACCCTCATCTTTGACACGTTCATGGAAGCATCGCTTCATTCACCGTCCACGCGTTTTATTCCCTTCCCGCGCAACCGCCCTTTCCCCCGTCGCCCGTTCATTTTTTTATCGTCCCATAAACCCGACGCCATCTGTAAGTGGACCGTTTATCGCAATCTGACACCTCCTGCTGCGACTAGGTGTACATAGAATATGCCTGCACGTAAACGGGGCCTCTATGTACAACGAGCTGCACGACCACCATAATGCTGTGTAGTATGCCAGCACGGGAGATAACGCGGCATAACCCGAGTAACACATACCGAGGGGTTCGAGCTGCGATGTACGTGGAGGGTCCTAACGTCCACGAGAGATCAGGGCGCTATGCTGATTAACGAGGACCCTCGAAGGAGCCTTGTCTGGCGCTATTGTGTATTCGTTGCCACGTTGCATAATGCGTATCTTTTTCTCTGCCAGAGAATAACGTCAATTGGCAAGTATCTGTTGCTAACACGGCGTAACAAATGAGAAGCTTAGCGAGGAGATTTTACATAAGACTTTTTTATCATCAGACAGAGATATCAGCAACAACTAAATATAGTCGGGAGAGATTAAATTTTGAATTTTGAATGTATCGTGAAACTTGTCTCATGAGAGTCTACTTTCGTGAGACTAATGGCCCAATAATGAAAAAAATAATAAAATAGTGAAATAATATTGTCCCACGAGATTAAAGTTACATGTGGGACATTATATTTTTGTCTCGTCGTGGATTTGCACCTTAACAGATGAGAAGTTTAGCGAGGAAGAGATCCCTGGAAGCTGGAATTTTAGGTGAAAATTCTCTGTAGCATGTTCGTAGGAATCGCAGTAAGTAGCTACGTCGTACCAATATGGGTCTGTAAAGTTTTTCTTTGTAAGTTATGGCCCTTTAAAGTTGCACTTCAAAGGGGGTGTTTGAGTGGACTTCTCGAGTAAAAAATAAACTTCGCGTCGTCTCGTTGATCGGCGAACACCTTCCAAGGTTTCTGTGATTTTTATATCGGGTTTTGTGATAATATTTGACATTGGTGGTATTATTCGTCCCGTTTTAAGGTATCTTACTTTAAGGATTAGTTATTAGCGAAGTGTTTTACTCCAATAAATCCTGGTCTCGTCAGTGATCAATATTACATATAAGAAAATTTCACTGTGCAATTCTTATTTCTCTTACAAAACGTTCCTTAACCCCTACAGCACATTTTGTTGCAGAAATGTTGCACAAAAGTTGCAGTACATTACAATGCTGCCGTTTTGTTGCGAGTTGCATTGCAATATTACTACAAAATTGCGGAAACATTGCCGTGCAATATTTCAATGGCCACATTTGTGCAATGTTACAGAAATATTGCGCACACATCGCCGTGTAATATTGCTATGCAAACATTTGTGCAATGTTACAGAAATATTGCGCACACATCGCTGTGTAATATTGCTATGCAAACATTTGTGCAATGTTTCAGGAATATTGCGCACACATTGCTCTGAAATATTGCGCATATATTGAGATACAATCGATGTGAAACGTTTCAGCAATTAATCCGCAATAAATCCGGAATTTCGCGGAGCGATCCCGAATTGTCGACACGCAGAATACAGTCTAAGGTTCCACAGGCTACCACGGAGGGAACATATGCGAACGTGGACATTATCTGACATAAATAATTAATACGATTATTTATTGAACATTATAGAGATTAAACAAACTCATAAACAATATTCAGCAACAAAAGAGATTTGTGTAAAAGTGTTATACGAGCCAATTACTGTCAGTGTCACTACAATTGCCGTTTAATTCATTATATCTATTTAAAACGTTCCGAATTGTCGAGGGAAACTATCTAAGTCCGGATTTATTGCCGATTTATTGCTGAAATCTTTTTCATATCTTGCGAGGGCTCGACAAGTTTTAATTATTTATTCCATCAGAAAAGACACAAGGTTCAATGAAGTTCACTGTATTCAAAGTAACAGATAAATGTAAAATAGTAACTGAAAATATTAGTAACTATGTAAATTGAATACTTTTGATTACAACTGACCAAAGAATAGGAGAAGGAGAGTCTCCTGTGGGAATGAATCAACCCAGAAGCCTCTTAGTGGAATACTGTGAACGAGACGAAGAAGCTTATAAAATATATTCTGATCCAGTATCAGTAGCAAAAGATTTAAAGAGGAAGGTATGCTAATGAAACATGAGCTTTTAGAATAATCTCTTGCGGCCACTACGACTCTATATTATCGATAGCACGCAATTCGATCAACTCCAGCTTCTCAAATTAAAGTTCCAGAGGTCTTTAACTCTAAAGTTTCTTCTCAGCTCTTTATATTGCGTTAAGTCTTCCTCTTTACTTGAAGTTTGAGATGTTCATATTTCATCTTGGATTATTGTTGAAGTTACGCGCCACGTTGCAAAGGAATCGAGACATTTGAGATATACGTACCTGTTCATCGATCGCCGTTGTAAAATTCTTTGGATAGAACGTTTACTTCCCTTCTATTGAATTTTCTTGCAAATTGGTATGGTAGACGTTCCATTATATCAGCATTAATAGAGAGGCATGCCAATCTTCTCGCGTTCATCGTATATTTCACGTGAAATAACGCGAATATAACTACAAAGAAAGAATTTTCATAAATATTTGCGCATCTTATATATTTCTGTCTCTTAAATCAAACGGGCTTTTTAAAAGAGTCCATCGCACTTGCTGCGCATGAAAAAGTCGTTCTATTCTAGTTAGAGCTGTTGTTTTCGCCCGGGTACCCGGGTACCCGTGAGCCACCTGGGTAGACAAAATTACCCGGGTACCCGTGAGATACCCGGGTAGACAAAAACCGATCGTCTTTTGACTTTCGATCATTTTTGGCTAACATCACTAATGAATGGAATAAACTTCACGCAATTAAATGTGATATTGTCTGCGCGTTATGATTATGAAGGGCGCCTTTTATGAATAACTGTAAATTATGTGCAGTACACGAAATGCTGTATTTTAAATTCTCTAATGAATTTGCTGATGTATTCATGTTACTTGCATTGTCATGTACCACAGCAATTAATTTATTTGTAATGTTCCACCTTCCTACATTCCTATTTCCTATTATAACGGCTGTGACATTTTCGGTGGTATGTCGTCATGTCGTCCCTTAATAACTATAAGGTAAATCCGGGAGACGCGGTCGGGCCGGAGAGTTGTTCGAGTCGCTATATTTCAGACTCTATACGTAAAAACGCGATAAAGTGCAGACCAACTACTTTTCTAGAAGTCAAATAGTTAAATGAATAGCGTCATTTCGCTTCCTCCTGTCTTTTCTGGATTTATAAGCTATAAAAGGCAAATTGAGGTTACATTTAACCTCTTTTGTCAAACAGCGGTGTACAGAATAGGATTTAAAATATATTTCTAAGTTTATTTTCACTTAATGTTGGGGATAATAAAATAGTAGAGATATGGAGGGACAATTCAGCCAAAGTATTTGGCCATATTAAATCCTCCTCTTAAAACTCACGAGAAGACCATCTCTCGTTGCAGAAAGGAGAGATGGTTGAGTTATGATTTTTTTATTATTATTATTATTATTTTGTTTTTGTTTATTTAGTTTATTTATTCACTTTTGCATTCATTTGCCTTGCTAATCACCAGTAGGTAGTTCATTTTCTCTTTGACGGGTTCTTTACTTGTTCAGCGTAAACAAATTAAATATCAATAAATCGATAGTTGTATTCACTCATAAATTATTTTACTTTCTTCTTTGTTATTTTTCCATGAATAATTACGTGAGTGGTCTCTGCCAACGACGAAAACCATTTCTCCCGGCACGTCGGGAGAGGTGGCCAGATGTCATGACTTCAATTTACAATCCGACTTACAGTAAATATTGTCTTGAAACAAATGTCAACCAGTTTTTCTGAATCAGCATAAAATTCTGAATATATAGGTTTGTTGTGATAAAATAAGTAATATCTATATTAGTTTAAATAGCCATTTTATATTAGGTCGACCGCGTCTCTTGGATTTACTCTATCATGCGTGGAAAATGTGAAATTTTTAGCTTCCAATTATCTGTTATAAAATGCGCTGTTGGGGATAAATAGGAATCTTGCGATCGGGATGACCATTCATCGATGGTCATAGACATCGAGGACGCTGTAACAAGCTCCTGTTCAATTTTCTTCCGTTTCTCCCCATATAGCAATTCCAAGTTTGCAAGCGTATTAAAAGAGTTTTGGGGCACAGGCATCGATAATCGGCATTCACCACGGTCATAAAATCTTTAAAATCCGCACTATTGCTAAATGAAATAGACAGTATGTTTGCCGCAACCACCTGCATTTTCCTAGGATTTTCCGAGTTCTGCTTTGCATCGACTGACGGAGTTGGTTGGGATTAAATAAGACTGACTCCTCTACTCTTAAGCTAATAGGGGTAGGCACTGCAATAGGGCAAACTACCCTATTGTAAGTGCAAAGAACGTCGACATTTTATGTATCAGAGTCATAATTTCATAATCATAATCGCGCAGACAATATCACATTTAATTGCTTGAAGTTTATTCCGTTCATTACTGATGTTAGCCGAAAATGATCGAAAGTCGAAAGACGATCGGCTGTCAAATCGGAATTATCAACTATTTCATTTACTCGGGTGTCTCACGGGTATCCGGGTAGTCGGGTAATTTTTTTCTACCCGGGTAATTGATCCGGGTACCCGACGGGTCGGGTAGTAACAGCTCTAATTCTAGTGCCACAGATGGTTTACGAAATAGAGTGAAAATTTATTGCTCGCATTTGTTGAAACTTGATGTTCAGCGACAATTAAAGTATCCCACACACGAGTACTCACATTGCTTTACAGTTACCTATGCACGAAGTGGAGTAGGTCAATGATAAGCGCTTTTCAAACTGAACGCTTGAACTGAATCAAAATTCCTCTGGCAGGAATTACACATACTTACGTACTTATTATGTTAACACCTATTAATTAAACGAAACTGAAAGTGGCCATGTTAAACGAGTTTCAAGTTAATTTTCCTCGTTCTTGCAACGTAATTTCTATTTGGAGTGAACTATAGTTTCTTCCTCTTTGCTCTAATTCTTGCAAACACCCCCAAAATTTTCCAATTATTCAATCATCTTGTATTTAGTTTGCACAGTTGTGCATTTTAACATTATTATCATATCCAAACACACTGAATCGTTAAGATCAAAATTACAATATCAGCATTGTAAATAAGTTTCTTAATTAATCGCAATAAAAAAATTTAGTAAAAATATTTCAATACAAAAGGCAATATCAATCAGAGCATTCCCTCTTGGAACATCAAAACGTTCTAATAGCAAAGTAATATACATTCAACGCTTACATTTGTCGTATGCATTCATCAATTTCCCATACGCAGTGTTTTACTTTCACATTATGAAGGTTTATCACACGTAGTTTTATAAGATCTCTACAAAGCGAAATAGTCAAATAGCCTCTAAGCCATGTGAAAGTGGAGCAATGATTGTGAGATTTACCTAGCGAAAATGTAATAAAAGCTCCGTCGACAATGGCGTCGTGGCATCGAATGGGATGACCGAAGCAAAAACTCCACGCGACTTTTGTTATCTGCTCGATACATTTCGCGTGCGCGATGAAAGGGGAATAAATGCGTATGCGTGCTGGCACGTCTGTCGGGAAGCAGAGAGCTTCATAATAAAGTGACCGTGGGATAAAAACCCAGCGGGGAGTCGTAGTCCTTTGCAGCAATTTCTAACAAATTCTCTCGTTTATTATTCCAAAAAGACCACCGTTGGAACAGCTTCGTCGTAAACCTGGCCTGTGTCAATTTTATAACGACCATCGTAACGAATTCATTTCGTCCCTTGGCGCCATGTTTTATCGCTACTCGCGCGTATTTCGAGCGCGGAATGTCTCGCGACAAAGTGCGCGGCGTAATCAATTCAATTTCTGCCCTTGGCGAGTTATTTTGAGAACCACCCGCTGAGAAATCGATGTGCTCCTTGAAACATGCTATTGAACGCGGAAATTTGAGAGGTATGTGCCCCTTTATGTGTATGCAATTTTGAGGGTGATACAACTCTTTGGGGATTGGATAATGTTAGTATATGAATGAAGAGATTCATCACTGTACATTTAATATGTAGAATGTAGATGAATTATGCAGGGTGCTCTGTAATTGGTGCTGCAAAGTTAATAATGGTGATTCTACATGAAAAGTAAGTGGATGGTGGACAATAACCTTCTATCGAACAGAGCTTTATTCTTGAGAGAATCGATTTTGAAAATCTGTAGAGTACTTGTGGAGTTGACTAATTATTACTATTATAATAATAATAATAATAATATTAATAATATTATATTATTAATATAATATTATATTATAATATTATATTATTATAATATTATTATTATTGTTAATGATATTGTATTATTATTATTATAGAATAATTATTAATAATATTATAGAATTATTATTATTATTATTATTATAGTAATAATCAGTCAACTCCACAAGTACTCTACAGATTTTCAAAATCGATTCTCTCAATAATAATTATTCTATAATAATATTATTATTATTATTTATAAATGCACATAACACTTTGTGTATGCATACATTAAATAAGAAAAGAAAGGAAACATACGTACATAATATAACAAAAATATAGCTACAAAAAAATGATTAGTGAGCAGTGAGCAGTGAGCAGTGAGCAGTGAACAATGAAAGATGAAGGATGAAGGATGAAGGGTGATGGATGAGGCATGAAGGATGAAAGATGAAAAATGAAAATAATGAACTAATTTTAAGAATTGATTCCATCTCTAATATCGAGTTTCTTAAAAACAGAGCTCCGATCCAAAGAAAGCTGTAAGTACTATAATTTCGATTCACTTTTACGTAAATAGTCATTCCGTTTGCAGTTACCCTCTGCTTTAGATCAGGCTTGAGAATTAAGTGAACGCGGCGGCCGATTTTCAGAGGCAACGCCTCCTTTCTCCCGCCGCGCGTCTTGGCCCCCGCGGCGGCCTAGGCGCTTCGGGTGCCTCAGGCTCGTGCCATACGAATCGCGCGTGGAACATTGGGGCAACATTGTATCAATAGGTTTCCACATCGTCCCAGGAAGCACGATTGTCGATGCGGTTTTCTTTTATTAATGCGCGAGGCGCGGTTCATATGGTACCGGCCTGAGGTGCTCGAAGCACCTAGGCCGCCGCGGAGGCCAAGACACGCGGCGGGAGAAGGGTGGCGTTGCCTCCGGATATCGGCCGTCAAGTTCACTTAATTCCCATAAATGCTTTAGATGAAACGTGAATTATGAATTAAAGAAAGTATTACTACTTTAACAAATAACAGTAGGTAGGTCAGGTGAAAGCAGAGAAAGAACAGTAGAATAAGTGAACTTACTAGTGATCAGAATCTGTGGCACGCACGACGCTAGGAAAAGTTGGAATGACCTGCAGCCGTCTGCTTTAATGATAAGAGCGCGCAAGGGGAAAATTAGAGTCTTAAAGGGAAGAAGAGAATGGTGTCCCGCCGAGCGAAGATGCTGGCTCATATTCCAGATGATGGACATAAAGCCAAAACGATGGTCGAAATAAATAAGGTTGGAGGTTCCTGCGTGGACAAGTTGTGGCTGAAATAACATTGCGGTAAATGAAACGTGTTCGTTCCCAAAAGAATTCGTTCCAATTGCGTCGCATCTACTCAACGAACTAGGGGAGAGTCGTGCAGTACCGACCGCTCTAAGTTTTTTGGTTATATCTTCGGCTAGAGTCGATAAAAATGAAAAATTCAAAAACGTGTTTGTAGTATAGATGGAACTTAATAAGAGGAGGAAGATTATTTTTGTGAAATTTAATAATAAGAATTGATAATTCGCAAAAGCAAAAAAGTTGTAATTTCTAGGAAACGAAAAAGTGTCGTCCAGTACCGACCAACTGTTAAATTAGTAGATTTTTAAGTCTAAACGACTAACAATGTTAATAAAAAGACATTTAATTGTTACAATAGAAAATTTTTTCAAATTTTATTAGTACTAACATCGCAAATAAAATAATTAATATTGTCCTGATCTGTGCATTCGACGTGTGCCCAACCTTCACATTCGATACACTGCACCCAATCTTCGTCAAATGATTCCTTGCAAATAACACAGTGGGTAACTTCTTTATTAATTCCTAGCTTCCTGTTTGGTCGGTTATCACACCTATCCTTATTTACTTTATCCCATAATTTTCTTCTTTTCAAGTTTTTTTTAGGTTTCCTTAATTGTCTTTTAGCTTTTCTTTCCTCTGCTTCTTTTACACTTTTGTTTCATTCGCTTTTCTTTAATTCCCTTTTAGCTTTGTTGGTCGGTACTGCACGACAGTCGGATGGTCGGTACTGTACGACAAACATGTAGGAACATTTTAGATCATGGTATATTATGTACCAAAAAATATAGAAAAATTAGGGCGTTTTATTAAATTTAATAGACTAGCGACAGTGCACATCATAGAGCATAATCATTTACGTACCTGAGAAACAAAAAATCGGCTTTACAAAATAACTTTTAACCTATTGAATATCAATGAATACGTTTAATGTCTCATAACATCAAGCGCAATGGAGTAAACGATATAACCCCGAAGTAGGTTATACAGAATTGTGATTTTTATTTATTTATTCAAGTAAAACGCTCATATCTGGTAGAAGAAGCGAGAACTAGCTTTGGTCGGTACTGTAAGCTGGTCGGTACTGTACGACTCTCCCCTATATAAATAAAGAATATAGAAAAATATTCTGAAGAAGACCTACTTCGTTAGTGTTCATCAGTTTGGGGGGCGAATCCTTTTATACATTTAAGCGTATCCTCCTATCAAATCAGTTCAGTCAGGTACTTCTGAAAGTTATTTATTTTTAAAATCTGGTTGAATTTTTGCTTTCAGATGCATCGTTTAGCCTGGGGAATATCCACCAGCCAATGCTTAAAAAAACACGACTTATATCCAAACTGACATCTTTTTTAGTTAATAATAATGTCCCATGAAAATTTAGAATAATATAGATAAAAGATGTATCTTTTAGTAGAAAAACATTGTGTATGAATTTCACTTATACTTCCCCCCCAAAAAAATTCATGAATTTGTATGCTTTTTCCGGACCTCTAGGTTGATGTAACCCCTTAAGACAGGCCTGTCCAGGGATTTGCTCGCACGAGCAGGCGCGAGTTACGCTTCGCTCTCGGAGGCACGGAGCCAGGCCCAAGAGCGAAAGGTCTTCTTGGTCGGGGAATCTGTGAACGCCACTATCCCCACTCTTTTACCGCTGTCGCTTTTGCCGTCGCTCTTGCCTTCGGTCGCAACCACCCGCGGCTGTTCGTCGGGGGCAAGAGCAAAAGTTGGACAGGCCTGCCTTAAGACCTCGCTATCTCGTGCCGGCTATCGGTACCAGAGATACTAGGGTACCCGGGTACCCGAGATACCCAGGACGAGGAAAATTCCCGTGTAGGCGCTACCCGAGAAAACTTTCCGAGATACTCGAGATACCCGAGAACTTACAGAGTACAGAGGGTGATTCTGGAGCGACGCCTGTCAGAGAGATGCCGCCTGGCACCCCGTGGCTACCTCACCGAATTTTATGACTTTGGGTTGGAATAACATTAAGAAGTGAGATCTCGGATGTCTCGAGTACCTCCGGTAGCCCGGTAGCGCCTACCCGGGACATTTTTTTCTTCCCGGGTATTTCACGGGTACCCGGGTACCCGATCTCCCGGGAATCAACAGCTCTAATCGATACCCCTCTCGCGGTAAACGTTTCCCAATCGCTCCCCAAAATTTTAAAACTCTACACGTCCGGAGAGATGAGCAAATACGGTGCCGGGCCCCGGCCAGCTAACGGGGCATTATTGTATTCACCGCGGAGACATGCAAGCCGCATCGTTTCACTTACCAGCGCCGGGGGGGGGGTGGGTTTCTCTCCCCATTGAGCATCTATACCGAAATTACCCCCATCGTGGACGAGCAACGAAGCAATCTACCTCCGCCCGCGCCTCCCTCCGGGGTAGACAGGCGAGCGCGCGTAAAAACCCACTCGGGGAAGCTTTGCCCGTGGAAGTCCGCGTTTATTATTTCGCGAGAGGTGCGATAATATTCTGCGGGATATTCCCAGGCACACCGGCGTCGGAAAGTGTCGGCCTCGCGGCGTAAACCGACTGGTTGGGGAAAGGGTCCAACGACGGGGGGGGGGGGGGAGCAGTCGACGGTACAGGACTGTAAAAGTGCGCATCGTTGTTGCAAAACGCTCGAGAGCGCATCCCCACGGCGCGTATATTGCGCGTAATGCCGTGTAAATACGGGACGATATTAAAACTGGCGCGAATTTCCGTGGAAAAGGACGTGTGTCCCCGTAGCAGAGAGGATCTTTTACCCGTAGGAACTGGGGAAGGGAATGAGGGATCGAAGGAGGGGGGGGGGGGGGGCAGCGTCCCGATGAGAAGTCAAAACAAATATTTGCCACGTACTGGCCAATCTCTCCTATTTGCATGTGCAGGCCGGGGCTCGTGCGCCAGCGAAGATATATTGGTTTACCTACTGAAGTATTCGATCGTCTGTCAGCCAGTGTAAATCTCATTCATAATAATGACGGCTAGCCCGATTCTTCCTGCTGCGCCACCTACACGTACGATTTTCCCTGTCCCTTCAGCCACCTATTTCGTGGGTCGCCGTCTCAGCTCACGACAGCCACCCCCCCCCCCGCCCCCCTCGCAGTGCCATTTCTATTTATTCGGCCGCGAGTTATCCACGCTTTTCCGACGGCACGCCTCGGTCTGCGAAACGTCTCCGAAGAGGCAAGCGGGGTATGGCTGGATTTGGTAGGAACGAGCGGAAAATGGATCTTCTGGGAGGATGTTAACGGCTCCGCGCGAGGTCAAGGCTATCTTTGGGATGTGGAGCTCAGTTTACTGCGCTTCCTCCGTTTATGGCACTATTACGTTGATATCTGTTTCGTACCTGTGAATTGGAGGGAGGATGTAATTTTCAGCGATCCTCGGATACCGCTGGGAAGTAAGGAATTACTTAGGTTTTTAGAAGCTGAGGGGTAATGCGAGGGTGAAACTGTGGGTGGATTTTGGGATACTCATTTGCGCGTAGGATAAGGTCGTCTAAGTGGTTGGGAAAGCAAAATGGCAGTGGTTGGAGTAGAATATAGGGAATGTAAAAGGTGGCACTAATAGTTGTGTTTGGATTTTTGAAGGATGTCAAGAATACATTGGGCAGTCCATTTTGGAAATTTAAGTAGTCAAGAATTATGTAATTAAACCAATTTCATGTCGTGGTAATGTAGTTGTGATTGAAAACTAGTAATAATAATACCTAGTACCTATTAGGGCTGGGACAATTGTCGAATGTTCGAATACTTCAGTTATTCAAATATTTGACGAATATACCTAATTCGAATATCCAAGTATCCAAATATTATTCGCATATCGAAGTATTCGAATTCTCATATATTCGATTAGTATGGTGTCAATTATAAATTAAGTTCTTTAGGTTCATTTTTTATAAGCTTTTATTTGGTTTCAGTTGTGAGTTCGTTAGGTTGTCAGGGTGAAATTTTGTAAGTTAAGTTTGAGCAATTTCAACATTATCCAATCGACTTGATATTTTGCACGCATACATAGTTCCGATGACAATACAATACTTTCACTAAAAAGCATGAAATACTTTGTAGTAATTTAAAAAAAAAACAAGTTTTTATTAAAATTACTAAAAAGGAACCAATAATTTTTATACCGGCCCCGATGACTGCTTGAGAAGAATTCACTCATATGACTAAAACTAAACGCGTGAAAATATTGTATTGTAATTGGAATTACGTATGTGTGCAAAGATTCAAAGCGATCGGATATGGTGAAGGGGTCAAAATTAGCTTACAACATTTCACCCTGACAAACTAACGGACTCACAACTGAAACTAAATAAAAGCTTGTAAAAAATGATCCTAAAGAACTTGATTTATAATTCACACCGTACTATTCGAATACATCAGTATGTACTTAAATATTCGAATACTATTCGAATACTTGAATATTCGAATAATAACATTCGAATAATAACATTCGAATACTCAAATACTCGAATAATAACATTCGAATACTCAAATATTCGAATAATAACATCAAATACTCAAATAGTCGATGTTTATTCGTAGCATTAAATTATTCGAATAGTCTCAGCCCTAGTACATATGTCTTTATTGCGCTAGGAAAATGTTATATGTATAATTGGTATTAGTCAAAGATATGAAAGAATTTCAGTCCATATAATAGGTACATTAGTAAAGGAGGAATGAGGATTTGCCACTCGATTTTGGGTCAAAATGATCCAATTTCCGTACAAGGATTAAATACTTTGTTATTCGAAGCAATTTTCTATGGTGTAAATCCTGAGCTGAGAAGCATTTATTATTCGACATGAAAATTATATTTACTGGTTCTATAATTTCTTTTAGCAGCAAGTGAAAACCACACCCAAAAATAATTATTTTTTTCTACCCGTAATAATTGATTTACAATTCGGAAAAAATATATGAATTACAGCTAATATGTAGCTATTTTGTCACTTTTGTTTCATTGAAATATCTTAAGTAGTAACCGAGAAAAAAATAACGATAAGGGCGTTTACCCCCTTATTACCCGTAAACGGGAGGGGGGGAGGGAGGTAGCGATCTAAAACTTTACATAATGGTGTTTCAGGCTAGGAGCATTGCTTAAAAAATAACAACTCCAAGAATCGGCATGGGGGCCCTTTGCCCATGCTTACCCTGTTAGACCTTATTAATATCTGGGAAATATTCGTATTTAGGGCATGCGTGTTGTTCCACAGCTACCTTCGTCGTCACACTTCGATCTCCCAAACGAAGCGCAATCGTTACTTCCATTCGCATTTAAATGACACGTGCTTAGGCTCGCGACAAGTACTCTTTCTCGTCACAAAACCCTTCGTATTTAAAATATAATGATATTCTTTAAATTATTTAACTATGTTCCACCATCTCGACGATCTTCAGAATTTTTTATATAATAGTTCGATAATAGAGCATTATTTTTTATTTTTTTGGAGGTTGTCACTCAAAGGGTTGTTTAGAAAAACCACCCCCAAAAAATTAATTATTTTTTTCCACCCTTAATACTAGATTTGAAATTTAGAAAAAAATACACGAAGTACAGTTAGTAAGTAGCTATATTGCCTTTTTTTTTCATTCAAATATCTTTAGTAGTACCCGAGATAAAAAATAATAACGCTAAGGGTGTTTACCCCTGTATTACCCTTAAACGGGGGGGTAGCGATCTAAAACTTTACACAATGGTTTTTCAGGCAAGGAGCATTGTTTAAAAAATAACAACTCCTGGAATCGGCGTGGGGGCCGTTTGCACATACTTACCCTGCTAGACTCTTTATTGAAATTAACGACAATGGGTCGTGGTAAAAGATTGAGTGAGTGTGAAATAGTAACAATTCAAAATTTGCGAAAAGAAAATTGTTCCATCGGTAAGATTGCGAAATTGTTAAATCGTAGTCGTAAAATTATATACAATCTTATAAGAAATGGAGAGAAATATGGAAAAATGAAAAGCAGAGGACGTCCAAAAGTGACAACCGACCGTCAACGACGTGCGATTTTAAGGGTTGCGTCAAATTCTGTTGCTACTGCAAGAGAAATTGCAGCAGAAGCTGGAGTAAACACAAATGTACGTAATGTACAACGTATTATAAAAGGCTGTAAATACATAAAACGCAAAAAACTGATGAGTAAACCACCGCTAACGAAGCCACATAAAGAAGCTCGGTTACAATTTGCTGAAAAATATATTCATTGGAGGAAAAAATGGCGGAGAGTTATTTTTAGTGACGAAAAGAGATTTACGTTAGATGGACCGGATGGATATCGATGTTATTTCCATGATTTGCGTAAAGAAACACACATTTTAAGTCGTCGACAAGCAGGTGGTGGAGGAGTAATGGTGTGGGCTGGAATTGGGTACTATGGGAACACTGAAATTAAGTTTATAAGTGGAACAATGAAGAGTCCAAATTATATTACTTTAATAGACGAACAGTTGAAGAAACATGCAGTAGCGAGTGGGGGCCCTAACTATATTTTCCAACAGGACAATGCAAGTGTTCATACAGCAAAGGCTGTCAAAGAATACATTCGACAGCAAAATATAAAAATTTTAGAATGGCCAGCCAGGTCGCCGGACTTGAACATTATTGAAAATTGTTGGGCGCAATTATCGAGATCAGTATATGCGAAGGGGAAACAATTTCAGACCGTTGAGGAATTAAAAACTTGCATCGAACGAAACTGAATATCATTAAGCCGAAAATTTGTTAAAAAATTATTTAAATCTGTACCAAAGCGTTTAATATCAGTTATACAAGCAAAAGGTGGAACTACAAAATATTGAAATAATTTTTTTCTGTACATATTAAGGATTTTAAGAGAAATGTGCTATCAATTTGACGCGCCGATTTTTCGTTATTTTTCAATAAGTTGTAAAATAAAATTATCCTTTTGTAATAAATGTATTCAACTACATTGAAACAATTTGTTATTCTTATTAAACGCTACAATCATCAAAAGCAATGCCATATATTGTTCCAAAAGTTAAAAAAACTTTTATTTACATAGTGTGCTATCTTTTTGTCGCGGAGTGTAATATAAATAACTACCAGTTGTCACTGCAAATCAAAAATTTACTCTCGGAGAACTAATTAATTTTTTTTAAATACAGTGCGGTTTAACGGCTACTATTCCAACAAACGTAAATGTTAAATATAAAACAGTAGGTTTCTATTGAAATATAAATAGCTAATATTCATATATCCTACCTATGTTACTATCAAATAATATTTAAGCTGCTCTTTTCAAAATAACTTTTATCCCACAAATTTTCCCCTAATTCTTTTTCAGTTTTTCAAAACCATCAAATCACTTACAGTTATTAAACCCCCCTTGCATATTATACGAATCGATGATGCTGTAAAAAAGTTAGTGTCCTTTTTTAAAGAAGCTCAAAGTTCTTCGAAGACAAATTAAAAGTTCTGAACAGAAATTTTGCGAAAGATCGCACTTTTCACCATCAATAATATTTCAACCTTCCATTTCCTGCACGCTTAATGCATCAATCAGACTCACTTGATAGACGACATGCTGGTCGCGGATTAGATAATGCACGCTTGTGATCGTAGCCACGATGACAAACAAAAACACATAAAGGGGCGGGGGAGAGGACGAGGGAGGTTGAAGATGTAATTTGTTCTGTCGTCGGTGACAGCCAATCGAGCGACATTTGTCACGGCAATAAACAAACGCAGGATAGTTGAAGTGAATCTGAAGATTGATGGAGTCGCAGCAATGAAACTTAATTAGCCACGTATCACCGCGTCTAGCACGGGGAGAAGTGAAAAACCGTCAATCAACAGGTACTTTCGCTTCTACTATTGATGAAAACTGGAACACTTTATCGTCCTGATTTATGCCCGTCAGGTGTGTGAGAATTTCAGTCGATCCTCCCCGAATAAACGGCACTCTTGAAAAATTTTAACCATTGCAGCATTGGCTAATAGTGTGCACGTATACATAGGTGCATCACTAAGTTAATGGCCGCACTAATTTCGATTTTAGGAGACATCCGGCTGGGTTTACTCACGTTGAAAATTCGAAGGGTCAGAGGATCTGTTTTATGCATGAAATATCCTCAGGATAATTATGCTCGCGTCGTGCAACCCTCACTGCCCGTATAGCCGGAGTTAATCAAACTCAGAAAATGGGAAAAGGATTCCGCGAGGTGTCGAGTGATGAGCAAATAGCCGAAAACGGACATGAGTACTTTGTTGTAATTTGCTGGACGTCCATGCTGATGATTACTTTTGTCTGCGACCCCGTAGAGCGCGGGAAACCGTGTCCGCTGCATGGAAAGGAGAGGGGCATATTTCTCTTAAGATATAATGTCTCTTATTACACAAGGCAATATGAGGTTATTGCGAAACTTTTACGTTGTCTCATGAGCGCTGGAAATGTTTTGCAAGAGATACCTTGATGGAGGTTTGAAAGGGGTTAATTCGAAGGGGAATTAGTTTCACGTGATACTATATAATAATTATGTACGGCGTTGCAGGAAATCTCATAAAATTTGGAAGTGTCCAACAGCTGGTTCATATATATCATAAGGAGACCTTCCAGTCAAACCCCTTAAAAATAGGTGACCTTTATGAATTTTTTACAAGAAGCGGCTATAACATTTCCTAAAAAATATTTTTGGCATTTATTGATACACACTTCAGGGTGGAAAAAAATTTTTGTTCCGTGTTTTCGGTCTTGATGCATTTTCTAGGTGGCACCCCAGATAGCACCATACTTCCCAAGGACGTCACTTTCATGTCCAGTTTATATCAGAACGTCCTACGGCCATTTTGGACATACAGAGGATGTTTTTAGGATTTAAATTTCGGATGATCTAGGAACATCCGTTTCTTAACTCCTACGGATGATCTAGGAACATCCGTTTCTTAACTCCTACGGATGATCTAGGAACATCCGTTTCTTAGCCCCCCCCCCCCCCCCAAGAAAGGCTCCTGGATCCGCCACTGATTCTCGGGATGTTATACTACAAGAAAAATCAATTTTCTGAAAAATTTTAACCGGAAGGTCCCCTTAATTATGTCTCACAGCCTCGAAGTTCCTATTAATATTCTCCGGTCACCAAGAAAGTACTTTCTTCTTATTAATATCCTCCGATCACGAGGAAACTATATTCTCACGATTATTCACGTGTCTCCAAGAATCTATTTTCTTCTCATACACATTTTCTCAATCGAGACCAAAGAGCATGTTGAGATTTATATTTCGAAATCTGGCGCTTCTATCTGACTATACATATATTCGTATCTCTTTTTTATATGTATACAGTATTACTTTTCCTTTTTGTATCCATGCATTTATACGTAATAACGTTTGATAAGATTTTTCATTAATCATAAGTATCCACTTCGTTGCATTCCCTCCAAAAGCAAACTGGATTAAATCTGGCTGCTCAGAAGATATAAATTCCAACGAAGCATTAATAAGAAATTTGAAGATAGTATACAGTGGGATCAAGCTGAACAGAAACTAACCGGTGAACACTTTCTGATTTTCTAAGGTTTCCTGTAAGGATTTAAATTAATAATAGCTCGTGCCGCCAATTTCCCTTCGAATTAACGTCAAAGTATCTTTGAAGCAGATGTAAGGTCCTGACGGCTTAATCAAAGTTGGAACATGAATCAAGGAGTCACGTACATGTCACTCACGTAACACATGAATAAACCGATTTTACGTCGGAACAGGATGAAGGATACCAGGCAAAAGGAGCAAAATGTCGACTATGAATTTTCCTTCCACTGTGTCTTTAATTATACAGACGTGAGAAAACTATTGTGGTTTCTTATGGCGCAGCAATGTGTGGTTTTCAGCATTGCTTCTGTTACTAGGTTTTACAATATACGGTAATATATGAACATTTTATGTGGCCTGTCGGTTTTATTGCTCTCGGCTGTCAACTGGCGGTCTACTGGGGCCTGGAGGTCCTCGCTCGCAGCGAGAAATCAAAACGTTGGAATAAGTAGGCCACGTAAAATATTCATGTTTTTGATAAGTGTCGATGAAAGTATTACCAAGTGATTCCTCATTTCTTTCCGATGAAAATGGCCCCAAAAATGATATAATTCGGACCATAATTATTAAGGATATTACGTGAGAAATTTATTTGCAGAATTCAAAGACAGTTTCGTTAAAAATAGTCCGATTAAATTAATTTCTGTCCAATTAATCGGGAGCACGCCAGGAATACATTGGTGTCACTTTCATATTGATACGATGAAAAATAAACAAATTTAGATTCTGTACAATCCGACCGGTAGGCGATCTCGCGCGGATCGGGTCGTAAAGGCTTTCGCCGGTTATTCGTCCTTCTAGAATAAGAATAAACTGAATTCCTATTGAATAAGCAGCTTCATCTCTAGCGCCTTGAATAAAGATAATTCATCCTATTTGGTCTTCGAATAACGGATAACCGTAAGTATCTTTTATTTAGATATTATCTAGATATTATCGTTGCCCATCCCTGGTGCAATCCCAGCATAACCCCACGATGGCAGCGAACTTAAAACTTTTTCACAGTAATTAGGGAAAAGGAGATATCGATCGTCAGGAATGGGGGGGGGGGAGGGGGAGGGGGGGCGGTCGCGGGCATTGAATTATAGAATATTATCTGGAATGCAAACTTTGTGGGTATATTTATTAAGAACCCGTCCTGATGAAACGAGATATATAAGGGAGAGTGGAGTAAATACGAACGCGGGGTAATCGCGAATGCGATGTTACGGCGTTTTAATAAATAAAAACGATGTTCCCTCTCCACTAGCTAATAGTTTAGGTCGTATCCAACACCGGGCAGAAAGTAATAAATACAGAACGCTCATGCTATTCAAGATAAACACAGTTTATTATTTTCATCATGTTTCAAGTAATATTTTGTCCATTTCAACTGCATGTAATTACTGTTAAATTAATGATACAATTGTTGTTTTTTTAGTTAAAATAAAGCACGTTTTTACCAACATTTTGTGACCAATACATTGCTTGAATTATGATTCTAACCTCTGAAATAATTTTTTTTTATTTTTTGATGTGAAGCATTGACGAACACCTCGGATGGGGTAATCTCGAACCTTCGAAATTAGCAACGTTAACCGATTTTGATGAAATTTTCAGCATGTATAAAACTTACTTAAATCTGCAAATGAGATTTTTGAATCTTCATTACAGGCTCAGAAAAAATGTTTGAAAAACGACTTTTAGTATTTTTTTCGATATTCCGACCAATTGCAATTTTTTTCTAACGCACAAGAAGAGGAATTTGAAAAATATGTTTTTTATGTGTTGACCATTGAAGCGACTTCTGCGATATTTAGCACTCTGTTCATGATTACCCCGCGGCAGTCGAGTAATCACGAACATCAAGGGTTTTGCTTTTTCTCTATAAAGTTGATTTTTATTATAATTTTTCAAAAATTCGTCACCGTACTTTACAGATGAATAGTTTAAGTATGTTTGTAAATAATAAGCCAATTCATATCTCATATAGTTTTCGTTTTGTTTGCTTTTTTGCTTAGGTGTTCGAGATTACCCCACTCTCCCGTTTACTTAGTTAATTGCATTCCGGGTGATGTTGCTTTCACTCTTACACACGCCGTTTATAGTTGGCTAAACCTAAATTTACTACAGAATAGAAGTAGTATAATAAAGGATAGACACCACGTAATGCAACCAATAATAAATCTACCTGGACCCGGCATGTCCTAGGATTTTACCTACCATGTTCGCATCATTCCAGAATATTCACAATGGACGTGGTAGATCGCGGCATCCATCGAGGAGCTCTGCCCCATCAACGCGTCCAGCAGAAGATGCTTGTAACAACCGAGCACAATGTGAGAATATAATATGCCTTTTGAAATTAAGTCGCGACCAGGCTAGGAAGACTGGCACCTCGGAGGCCTAAGCAACCCTTGTTTAGGATGCCAGGCAAAAAATTTCGTCTAAGGACGGAACGACGACTAAGAACTATCCAACCAACTTGCAAACGCAGAAAAAGAGTAGGATTTCAAAGAGCCAAAACCTATAGTCGTCCACATGTCTGCTACTCGTGCCATCAACCACCCTTCTAAACCTCATTTCTTAACTCCTGCAAACAAGAGTGAGTATACATCAACCCTGTACGAAATCGTGTTTCACCGAATCAGATCGTATGTCCGCGACAATTATCCAACCCCTTTTGGATCACGACGGTCCCTGACGGCTTAATCAGCCCCGTGGAACGTGAAAAGGATGCCCGTACGTGTCCCTGCGCCAGGGATATGGCGTTTCGTGCGACGGACGCGGGAAAGTGGACGTACGTGGAGAAACGCTCGTGACGCAATTTACCGCGTCAACCGTGACGGTTCGTCCCGTCAACGACCATTCGGACCCATCGTAAAGGATGGGGCATAAAAAAACGGGCACGTGAGTATAGGAAAGGGTAGTCCAAGGTGTCGAAGCGACCTTACGTGTGCTCTCAACGACCAACTAAGCTAAGTCTGGCACGCATTACTTTACGAGCGCGGGAAGACGTGATCCATTCCGTTGTTAACGCGACACCGGTCCTCTCTGGAGGAGGTTCGTCATCTAACCTCGCGCACCTGACCCAGGATCATTGGCATTTTCGTCGGCGGCCAAGGGATACCGATATAGCACATGCATGCACTAGTTTCTGCCTTGCACCTGCTGGACTGTCAGGCTCGTGGAAAGGAAGTTAGGAGGATTGAATAAATTCAGACTGTGGAGATGGTAGGTATTTTGGCGATCATTGGTGTGTTGTTTTTTATCGACGGTTATCGTTGGTGATGGGGGAACATTTGCTGTGGGGAATTGGATACTGAAGAGTTAGGAATATTGTGAAATAGTTGTGGCAATATCTGCTGATGCGACTGTGGGAGGATAAGGTGTACTTTATGTGATGATTGCAGTAAAGAGTTAGGATGATGTTCTGAAAAAGTGTGCATATGTTGGGCATTTATTGTGAAGGTATAAATAAATTAAATTTATATTTGTTTATATCATACAATTTATTACAGTTTCTTACATATTAAGAAAAGGTCCTTGATGGTTTTCGTAGCACCTTGTGTAATTGACAGAAAAGAATTTGTGTGTGTAGGGTAAGAGGCCCAAATTTCGTCACTGCATTTTTCGATTCCTGTGGTTGCATTTTCAGTGTCATCTGGTGGTAAATGTTGGATTAGTACACGCCAGTGTTCTGAGCAGGGGGGCCAAGCTTCGCTCTTACGAAAGTTGAAGCAGAGTTTGTAGCGCCTCCTGCCTACTAGGTGCGTACTAAACTGTGAATGTGTGAATCGGGACGTATGTGTATGTGTATACGTGTAATGCACCGCTTACTTTAAAACCTGTCCACGGATCGTCGCGTCAGCGACACGTATGCAGCAGATAGAAGGATAAACATTGAAATTGAATATATCTTCTTTTCTTAGGAAAATAAAATATATTCAATTTCTTTGTATATCCTTCTATCTGCTGCATACGCGTCACTGACGCGACGATCCATGGTCAGACGGCCTTAGAAAAGGTAAACCAGGGAAAGTGAGGACGCCATTCGAAGGGTTTCTGGTCATTCCAAAATTTAATCTTTTAAATTTTATTTTAGAAATGACAGGGGTCCTTTGAATCACGTCCGTACTTCCTCCGATTTACCTTCTGAAAATATAAATATAATTAAAAGTAAAAGGATAATTAGATACATAAATATATGTTAAATGATATACAAATTCTTTATTAATTTTAAATAATATAAGTCATTACAATTATTACAATAACAATGATTATATTAAATTCAACAATAATATTACAAAATTTATACAACTTCTAAAATATTTAACTTTGTTTCCCAAATGGCTTCAATTCGTTGACATCAATAGAATCTGCAAAATAATTAAATTGTTTACAAATTTTTTTTTTTTGTTTTTACGAGGGAAAACAGCGGGAATCTTCAAAAGACGCCTAGTAGGATCCGCACTGCTAGGCAGTGTCGGATTTATATCGACTAAAACCGCTAACCCCATGCACATACAAAACACTCATTTCCACTCCTACATGCAATATAAAAAGTCAAACACTCATGCAATATAATAAATTAATCACTCATGCAATATAATAAGTTAAACACTCGTGCAATATAAAAAATTAAACGCAGAGGCAATATAATAAGTTAAACACTCGTGCAATATAAAAAATTAAACACACATGCAACAGTCCGACAGCCAAACATATATACATAATAAAAAACGCATTACACACTCATACTGCAATCGCATACATGCAAAAAGACTTAAAAGTAGATTCGGATAGGGTGAAGGCACCAGTAGTCGACCATGTATCAGTAGCAGGGAGTCGAGACCGATAGACTTTCGGTTACGGTCGCGGTCGCGGTCCCTGACCGATTCCATGTGGCGCTTTACAGGTCTCTCAACCTAACCGAGAGCGACGAGCGACCGGAAGTTTTCTCTCAACCGATAACCGGGAGAAAATTTTTCTCCGACTTACGGTCGACCGAAAGTCTAGACCAGTCAGGAATACGGTCGCGTTAATGTATGGAGAGGTTCGCAAAACGGTCACCCGAGAGTCCCGACCGATTGCAACACGGTTGACACAAAGTCGGGAGAAATAGAAATGCGAGCAACTAGAATTCATCACCTCATGAGAAATAGGAAGAAAATAGAAATACGTTCGATTAAAATTTGTGAAACAAATTGTTACTATCCCCGTTGCGAATCGCAAATCATGACTAAAATTATTTACTAGGTTATTTTAATTATTTTTTATCGCGTTAGTAACCTGGCCTTGACGTTAATAAATTTCTCACCATTTATAATGCACCTATGCATATTGTACAAGAAATGGAATTTTTTAACCAATTGATATAATGAATGAAATTGCAAACATTTATGATGTTTTCAATATTACAAACACAATACTATGTGTTTTTATTTTTCGACTAACATACCAGGAAGGTCATCCCACTCGATAACTTTCTGACGTCGATATCATGAATTTTGACCAAAATGAAAGATATTATTTTGATGGTTCCGAATTTGTTACAGAACCACAGTTGGGAATTAATTACTTTTTGCACATTCCTTTTTGAATCTACGCTATATTTTAGATTATTTTGCCTATTCACATAATAGTTTTTGAAATTCATTTTTGTAACATCAAAAAATATAGGCAAATTCTTATTTTCCCAATTTTGCCTGCAACATCATATGTTTTTAAATTCTAAATAAGTATGATCATTTTTCTAGCCTACTGTCTACAAAATAAGGTTTTTCGTAGGATGGTATGTACGAACTTCGTAGTCTACAAAGGCAGCGGTACGCCCCGTTTCAGGTAAGCGAGCCGCGCGCGGTTTACCATACCTCTCGCACCCCGTATTACTTCAATCAGGACGAAACATAAAATTTTAAATTCGATTTTAACAATCATTTATTTTATATTAACTACATCTATTAAAGTCGATGGGAGATGACGAGCATCTTCTTAATGTTGTGTTTCAAATACAACAATGCCTCGGTAGAGTGTCAGAGTATTAACAAATAACTGCAACAGTCTGCTTTCACAAATCCCGTCACGAGGGAGACAAACAATGAGACCGACAGGGACAGCATACATACCTTCCCGGCCTATTCAGCTAGGTCGAACTGAACCGAACCCACCCGAACAAAACCGACCCGGAGCCCTAACCAGTCAGCGGACCTCTGAAATGTGACCGGTCTGAATTTCGGTTTCTGCTTCGGTCTCGACTCCCTGATCAGTAGTTGACCACTTTCAGAAAAACATGAAAAATAAGGTTGTTAGATGTGACAATATTTTGACCAGAGTGTAGATAGAGTGCAGTTAGAGTGCAGTTAGAGAACTGCTCTTTGTTCAAAAGATCGTCACTTCTGAAAACTTTATTTTTCATGTTTTTCTGAAAGTGGTCGACTACTGATACATGGTCGACTACTGGTGCCTTCACCCTATACAAAAGCATAATTAGAACCTTTGCTTTCAATGTGATCTGCCATACGTCAAAGCACATAATGACAAACCACACATTGGAAGCATAGGTTCTTCGGAACAATTTAGTAGCCTATTGGTGGAAGAAATACATTTCTTTAATACATGATCGACATAGTTGTCGGTCAAATACACTTTGAGATGCCCTAAAGGGCAATCGCTCAGGTTGACATCAATTGAAAGGCTTATACAAGTTTGAATTAAAATTTTTAAATTAGAATGTTCCGCGAAGTTATCAAAACAATATTTAGTTAAAACATAAACCTCTCGCATAAATTGTATTATTAAATTTTTTTGTGTTAAAAAATCTTGGCAACACGTAGCACAAGCTTGAATAAATGGTTCTAAGTAATCTAAATTGACAGTAGTAGCATCATAATTTTGCAAAATTGACTCTATTGATTCTACAGCTACTACTGGTATTGCATTATTAGAAAGTTGAGAATTTTGAATACGAGAGGAAAATTCGAAAATTTCTTTAACATTTAACAAGTTTTGACTACAATCTGCCTCGCAGTTTTGTCTTCCTGAGTTGGAAAACAATGAATTTATCAGCAATGACTTGTAGTATCCGGTAAATACTGAACAAGTCGGATTTGTATTTCTTTCACCATGTTGCCTTACTAGCCCGAAAATTTTTTCCAAAGGATCTTGGTTAAAATCTCTGGTTCTGAATCCTGCAAACCCAAGATCCAGCAAATACGATTTAAGAATTTTGAACCCTTTCAGGGTATGTATCCAATTCTGCAACGCCGGAGGATACTCTTTATCTCCCGCTTTGCGTTTGATAAATCGCATACTTTGGAATAAGTTTATACACTTATTCCAAATATCTGCGGCGTTACTTTCGTTGTCCAAAATGGCCATACTATTGACACTGTCGAAAAGTGAATTTAAATTTAGAAATAATATCGCCGTATCTATTCCCGAAGCTGACATCTTTCTGGATTTACAAGCACTTTCCGCCTCAGTAGTGCTCATAAGTTCCATAAGAGATGCTACTTTACGCGAGAAGACTTGTGTACAATACTTGACACGCATCTTCTTAATTCTACTTGGAACGACATGCTGTTCCGTAATATTAACTAAAGTTCTAAAATCACCTCTACACCCATCAATGAAATAAGTATCCTCTAAGTGTGACCATTTTGCTGTTCTTTCTACACCGTCCAGAGTATAACGAAGATCCTTCGTTAACAAATTACTCCTAATGTATTTTAATAAATGAGGCGGATGAAACAGTGGTACTATCTTTTGTTCATCTACCATGATGAACCCCTCTTCAGCCGACGTGCAATTTCTTTTCGTGTCGAACAGTAATTGCTTAACCGCGCGTACATTTGTTGACCCTTGATCGCAAACCGAAGCAACAACTCTTAAGCGTATAAGGGTGCATTCCCGTACTATGGCCTTAAATGTACGCGCTATCGACTCGCATGAAGCGGTGCCCCTACAAAAGGAGTACGACACTGTTTGCTTCCACGTTTTATCTCCAAATATTCCTCTTAACATAAAGACCTGAATATGGTCTGCAATGTCTCTACTACGCGAAAACCGGAAATCTACTAGTCCCTCTACAGTATCGGATTTGACATTATAATGAAGCCGGGGACTAAGCTTCATTTCGTCAAATAATAAAATGCAATATCTGTACCGCGAATCCTCGAAATTGTCGAGTATATTTTCGATACTGTTGAAGACAGACTTACTAATACCGGGAGATACAATGATTTTAGTGACCAGTTTTCTTAAGGTCTCTGTACTTGGTAAGAGGAAAATATTGGAAAGGTATCGATAAACCTTTGGCCTTTGTTTCAGCAATGAAAGCGCAAAAATTTTATCATCTAAACTGTAATTTCTTTTGAATTTAGGTCGTCCCATGTTACGGACTTGTAATGCAAAAAAGTCTCGCACAGTTGATGGCAGACTTTCAATGCTTTCCGCAAAGCCACGTTTTAATAACATTTGGCAATGTTCTAAACGTTCCGAATGGCGTTTACGCTGTTACGTCCTGAAGGGACAGTTGTGAACCACCCCGAGCGGTTAGGGTGATCCACGGGGTTCGCTGCTCCGTCAAGGTGCTAAAGCACGCCTTGACTATAGGGGAGAGCGGGGACAAACGTAACGGCGTCATGAAAGTAACACGCCTTCCACAAAAGTTTCCCAAACGTTTGCTTTACATAGTTACGCGTGTTTAGTGTTTCTTTTGATTCACGGTGTGACGCAGAACAATACGACGATTCGTCTATCGTGGGCAAGCTGATTTCGTTATTTCGAACATTTAGGTTAGTGTCTCCTCTGTTGGTTTTTTTTGTTAATATTCATAGTTAAACTATAGACATTGATTTAATTATTTGTTAGAGCGTTCTTAGATAATGTCTTTATAAGTTCCTGTATTTGATTTCAATAAGTCTTGTATAGATTGTACGTTATGACAGTTCTATGCTGAAAAACATGACTGGGGACAAAAGTAACACGTCCCTACGGGGGCGAAAGTAACATGTTACAGGTGGAACACTCACGCCAACAGGAGTTATATCGTAGAAAATGTTAACAAGATTCCACAATAATGAATAAATAATAAGAAGGATCGACATAAAAAAAGTTTCTATACGTTTAAAGATGCCTCCCTATAGGGTGAAAGACCCAATTACTAACACCTAACCAATTACTGTCACCTTAAGCTATTTTACTTAAAATAACGAATAAATAAACGTTGTAAAGTGATACACGAAAAGAATTATGTATTTCAACCTATAATCTATACTATAGATTATATTCTATACTTTGTTTATTCGTTATTTTAACTAAAATAGCTTAAGGTGACAGTAATTGGTTAGGTGTCAGTAATTGGGTCCTTTACCCTATCCCCAAAGAGTTAAATCCAATAAAAACAATAGTTTTAAAAAAAAATCATAAATATTAGTTACTTTTGGGGCCGCTACACGAGATTCCATATTAAATCAAATATACAGTATCAAAGAAATATTTGAAGCTTGTTATGCTTTTTTATCGTTATTTACTTAAATTATGTTTATTTAAATGTTTGTTTCTATCGTTTTTGATAATAAGAAATTCCCATTTTGCTTTGAAAGAAGTGTTTTTACTTAATTCTCCTCAAAATAATTAGTGTTACTTTCGTCCTCATGGTATGTTACTTTCGTCCTACCCCTGCAGGACAAAAGTAACACTAACAGTCACTGCGGAAACTTGCCATAACTCTTCAACTACTTATCATGGAAAGCTGAATTTGTGGTGCGATGATAGACCAAGAAACACACTATCTTAAGGCATAATTTTCGTTTTTATATCTGTAAGAGGTAATTGGCAGCTAGGCCAAATGTAAAAAGTGTTACGTTTGTCCCCGCTCTCCCCTACTCGAGGGGAATGTGGAAGGTGAAAAGGAGTCAAATCAATGGTTACTCGGGATTTATGGGAGAAACAACAAAGTAAGATTTATTCTCTACCAAAAGATCAAAGTAATAATAAGACATACCCTAGGGACAGCGCTCCGTCCCTATTATCGCAGTGAGCTCGGGTTTCGGCACGCTTGCCGATTATCGCTTCGTACGCTCTGTAGGTCGCTCAACCTAGCGCAGGTCGTGGTCGCTCGCTGTGCTCTCGGGTAGCACACGGAAGTCGGCGCAATCGGAGTCTGTCGATGGTCGCTCTATCTCGTTCCGTCGCACGTCTTCGCGGAGTCAACGGCGGTTCGTATCACGCACAAGGGCTCTCCCGGCTAGGCCGTTCGCGGTATGTTGGAAGGAGTTACCCAGGGCTGATCTCGACCGTGCGGACGGTTTACGCGGTCTCTACGTGGAGGCGAGGTCGCGAGATCTAGACGGCCCGCTGGCTCGTCGCAACTTCCTATCTCGAGCTTTGGAACTAGAATGAATTTTACGCGGTTCGCGATCGTGGACCGAACCTCGGACGATCCCCACGAATGGGGGAAAACTGCCCCGTCGGCGGCTGCCGCTTGCTTCGCTAATTCTCCTAATATTGTGAAATCGGGGCCCGGGCCGAGCGCGGTCGTTGTCCCTAACGCTGTTGCTGCGGGCTCAGCGCAACGTGATTTCTACACGCGAGGCGATTCCGCTGAATCGCCTTTGCGAAAGAAAACGGTGCGACAACAGCAAGCACGGGATGGATCTGAAGGGCCCATGTAACAACGCACCTCTTCGGGAGAAAGGCTGGACCTCCTATTTGTCCTGAACAATTTCAGCACAGATGCTAAATACGATAAACGGTTTTCGAAATAAATTCGAAAAACTAAAAAAAAAATATCAAAAATATAAAGTCTATATTTTTGAAATTTTTGCGAATTTCGATCCCAAATTTTCAGGAAACATTCGTGACATATCAAACACTGAAAATAAGTAAATAAAATTTTACCTTTTTTGCATATTTTCGTAAATGCCCACCCCTTAAATGTTTAAAAAATAGTCCTCGAAAATAAAAATTCCATTTTTTGTTCACCTTCATAAATAAAAAATGTTCTACAAGGATTTAAACTTTAAAAATTTGAAAAATAAAAAAGTTTTTATTTTAAGTTTTTCGGATTTATTTCGAAAACCGTTTATCGTACGAGAAAAAGTAATAGAACAAAAAAGATGCTCCTTGTCCGGATCTACAACTTTTGTTTGACATATTTTTTTATTTAATCATTAACCTGGAAGATGTTAAATAAAATCGACTTCGAGAGCTGTTAAATAATGATTTAAATGTTTAAGGGCCCACGTGCACCCTTTCCCGTTATCCGATCGAGCTCAAACTTTACAGGGATTTTTTTTTAATTATTTGGAACCATTCTAGGGGTGCCCCGAGGAAAATTCAAAAATCGAAAGTTAGAAAACCACCCTAGTATACATTTTCCGAGGGTTCAAACGGGTATACCCCCTTAAGAATAGTTTTTAATATAAAACGTCACAGTACCTTTCCTTGTCCGCAATGGTTGTCCAGAGGTACCAGCAACAACATATCCAGTATCTGTAAAATTTATTGCAAATGATTAATTCGTTAACTCGAATCTGAAGGGAGAAATCGGCCATTACAGAGGCTTTGTATGAAAATGAATAATTTGCTGATCGGAATGGCATAAAGATAGAAAAATTCAATTTGTACTACTACGCTACTATTCATTATTATTGAAAAATATCTATTATTCTAACAGTTGAAACAAGGGAGACAATATCGAATGTTTGTATTTTCTTACCAGTATGGACCTCTATACGTTCAGCTGCTTGCTGAACCTCCAGGCGGCCAATCCTTCCACAGGGTCCATTATTATCTGTAACACAAATTACAAATATTCATATTGTATAAACTAGTTAAATTCTAAGTTTAAAAAAAAACAAACACATGCATTCTAAATTTTATAATAAGTATATATTTGTATATCCGTACCAATAGGTACATCCAACGGTTCCCTTACTTCCGGTACCTCCTGATGGTCAACTGCATGCTGTGGCAAGCAGTTTACATCAATTGGTGCTACAAAATATTAAAATAGTTTTTAGTAAAGTAAACTATATGTAAACTAGAGCTGTTGTTTTCGCCCGAGTACCCAGGTACCCGTGAGATACCCGGGTAGACAAAAACCGATCGTCTTTCGACTTTCGATCATTTTCGGCTAACATCACTAATGAATGAAATAAACTTCAAGCAATTAAATGTGATATTGTCTGCGCGTTATGATTATGAAGGGCTCCTTTTATGAATAACTGTAAATTATGTGCAGTACACGAAATGCTGTATTTTAAATTCTCTAATGAATTTGCTGATGTATTCATGTTACTTGCATTGTCATGTACCACAGCAATTAATTTATTTGTAATGTTCCACCTTCCTACATTCCTATTTTCTATTATAACGGCTGTGACATTTTCGGTGGTATGTCGTCATGTCGTCCCTCAATAACTATAGGGTAAATCCGGGAGACGCGGTCGGGCCGGAGAGTTGGTCGAGTCGCTATATTTCAGACTCTATACGTAAAAAACACGATAAAGTGCAGACCAACTACTTTTCTAGAAGTCAAATAGTTAAATGAATAGCGTCATTTCGCTTCCTCCTGTGTTTTCTGGATTTATAAGCTATAAAAGGCAAATTGAGGTTACATTTAACCTCTTTTGTCAAACAGCGGTGTACAGAATAGGATTTAAAATATATTTCTAAGTTTATTTTCACTTAATGTTGGGGATAATAAAATAGTAGAGATATTGAGGGACAATTCAGCCAAAGTATTTGGCCATATTAACTCCTCCTCTTAAAACTCACGAGAAGACCATCTCTCGTTGCAGAAAGGAGAGATGGTTGAGTTATGATTTTTTTATTATTATTATTATTTTGTTTTTGTTTATTTAGTTTATTTATTCACTTTTGCATTTCACTTTTAAAATCCGAGATGTCAGTAAGGAAGGAATCTCGAATATTATATTATAAGCTTTATAAATGTTAAACCCTAAGAGATACAGAAAAATGTATGAATACTTTTTTGTTCTATTGCTAGTCGATAATGTAACTATAAAAGCGCAGTGTCCTCCGACTATTAGTTCAGGAGATAGAAATTTAACTTTACACCATTATTACTGCAAAATGAAGGCCCAAACGCGAAATCGTTATTCTTGATTTTCGTCTTATTTTCACCTCTAGAATCACGCCTTACAATATTTTCAGCACGTTTTAAGAAACGTACACCCTATATATTAAACATACCTGGAAGTTGAAGCGTGGGAACAGCAGTCTTACAAAGATTCCTTTGTAATTTGTAGATGCCTAAGAAGTGTGCATCGCAAATCTTCCTGTTGCGAAGAGATTGGTGCATTAACAATGGATTGCCGCAAGCAGCAATCCATTTTCAGCACCTCTCTCGGTCTTTGACGATATCGGGAAATGCCCTCAGTAGTTTATTTCCCGATTCGCAACCTTGCACTTCGCACTTCTTAAGCCCGGACATAATCTGAAACTCAAATTAATGCAATTAATAAAAAAACTTACACTATCTCAAAGACGCTATATTACAAAAATTACTTATCTTATGCGGTGACTGATCCACGTGGCTTATATTTCCTCGTGTCTGCGCCAAATTCAGCCAAATTGCGCCAAATGGCGCCAAACAATTTAAAATGACGACGGTCGTCATGGTAACATTTCACCAACGTCGAAAGGTTGTGTGTCGTGCTCACTGATACACCTAGGTATGTGTGTGTGATGTACCTAGCGCCTCCTGCCTATTTGGTGCGTACTAAACGGGAACTTCGGCCTAACAATGACGGCTTGGCCCCCCTGGTTCAGACTCTTGCAAATGACAGGTTAGGTGCTTGTACGTTTGCGAAGGAGAAGAAGATTTTCGAGCACGGTGAGTTTTATAGACTTCAGTATGATAGCATGTTACTCGTAGAAGGGAATATTATTTCGAATTCGAAGTTGTAGCACTTTTTCGGGCATATCCTGTAGTTTCTTATACGCAATAACTTTGATGGCCATCAATCATCATTCGCGTGGTCTGTTAAGGGGTTATACCTAGTCAGGGGACCGAAAAGAGGCGCAATGTTTGTGAATTTTCTTGGAAAAGCAGGAGCATATATTTTTACAGAACTTTTTGCACTTAAAAGAGCAACATTTAAAGAACATTTGGTAATTTTTTGGTAAAAAAATATTTACGTTTATAATAAAGTAACAGCCGACATCCAAGAAGCCTTTTTGAAACCGGTGAGTAAGATATCTCAACAACCACTGCGCCAATCTTTCTATAATTTTGTGTGCTTATTTTTTATATAAAAATCAATCGACTATCGTTCGCCTTTTTTTTTAATCTATATTTTCGATTTCATTAACGAAAAATGGCCGTTTTTCGCGCGAAGATCAGGGCTCAAATTTTAAATAGCCGCCATTTTATTTTAAATTAATATTTCGAAAATTCCCCCTTCGTCAATCGATAGATACATTAATATACAAACGAAATCTTTTTTGTGTTTTGATTTTAGGTAATCTGGTTCCGAGTTGCAGTGCTCACCGCAAAACAACTTTTTAAAAAAGCCTTCTTGGATATCGGTTGTAACTTTATTATAAACATAAATATTTTTTTACAAAAAAATTGTTCAATTTTCTGTCACGTCCCGGGTGAGGTCTTTGGGGATATGGCATAGATAGGGGAAAATTTTGTGGGAACTCAGGCGCGAATGCCAGATTCGTGGCACTGAGGGTAAATCAGGAATTCAGGCGCGAATACTAGATTCGTGGCACTGAATATTTTGGGGAATGCAGGCGCGAATGCCAGATTCGTGGCACTGCGGAGAGTAGGAAGCAGGCGCGAATGCCAGATCCGTGGCATTGCGGAAAATAGGAATTCAGGCGCGAATACCCGATTCGTGGCACTGAATATTTTGGGGTATGCAGGCGCGAATGCCAGATTCGTGGCACTGCGGGTAAATCGGAGCTCAGGCGCGAATGCCAGATTCGTAGCACTGAACGACCAGGGAATGGTTAGATTGTTATGATTTTGGGGTAACACCCGTTAGCACTTTGTTTTGGTTTTGCCTAATTGGATTTACTGCTGCATTGGCACAAAAAGTTACTCGTAATATTTCCTGAGAAAAAGTCTATACGTGCAGCTGTACACAGGCTATGCGAAGATATGTTTGTAAATACGGTCACTGCTCTTGAGTTCACGAACCGGAATCAGCTGTTTCACTAACTCGGTTGTCTGTATTTTAGATGTTTCGTAACCAATGGGTGAACACAAATGATTTGAAGCTTGATTTAAAACAAAGCGGTTTATTAACTTTGTTAAAGCGGTTGGTATAATTATGCGTGGGGTATTAGTATTCATACATAACATTTATAATATAATTATGACACTTGTATATATGTATGAACATGAAGTACGATATAAATCATAAAATAATACGTTTTTAGTATAGATAGTTAATAACGTGGATAAATGTGATCGCATAAGCGATCATAAGACAAATATATATATAAACAAAATAAGTTTTAACAAAAGAATATAAAAGTAATATTATTAGTGATACAGAATATATATATATACGCAATAAGCGTAGGTAAGTGAAATAATAAAGGAATATGATTGCAATAAGCTTTTATAAACGAAGAAATAATATATGGTATGGTGGCGATATGCACAGTAAAATAATAATGATTATAAATGCTTACAGTTGGTTGCCGTAGAGCACTGATTTTAAGGAAATGATACACTTTATAAAGATACACTTTTCAAAGAGAGTTTGTCGAATGATTTTCGATGAAAGAGGTCCTGGCCTCTCGATCCTTCGTATTTATATGATTTACGCGCGGTCCTTGCGGGGGTTGTATGCGGTAAGGACCTTGACACATTTACGAATTATGCGTAGTAGGACTTCCGGGGTTTTTCTATAATATTCTATAATTAGACTATGTTTACGGCACGTACGCCAGGTATTCTTCGCAGTTAGGCTTTTGGGGTTTTTCTATTAGTCTATATTTAGACTACATTTATGAATCATGCGTTACAATATGATTCTCAAGATTCTGTTCGGCTATTGCTAAGAAGATACTCAACTCGTCGAAGGGATTTTGGGTGTTTTATAGGAAAGAGGTTAGAGTGGCTTGGACTCTGTGAGTCGAAAAGTGGGGGATCGAGACGTGGTCTCGATTTAAGAGGGGTTTGTAATGAGGGACTTGTTTGAATTCGTTTTGGAGGTGGTAATTCGTGCCTCATAGGGCGAATAAGCGAAGAGGTTTTGTAACGATCATCTCGCGATGGGGACCACTAAGGTACATCGGCGAGGTGGAGTTTATATCGATCAGCTTGTGTTGGTGACCGCTAAGGTACAACATCAAGGTGATCAGCGATTGAGGAGATGGGGTAAGAGTTGAATTTGAGGGACTTTGGTGGAGTGGTTTTGAAGTTTACTAATAGGTTTTTGGAATAGGAACGTGCGAAAAATAGTGGGACGTCACACTTCTTTAAATGTTGCTCTTTAAAGTGCAAAAAAGTTCTGTGAAAATATGTGCTTCCGTTTTTCCAAAAAAAAATTCGCAAACATTCGCCTTTTTTTCGGCCTTCTGACTAGGTATAACCCCTTAAAACAATCACTATATTGAAACTGCGCGAATTCCTAATTTCGTCCCCGAAATTCGTTATTCAAAATTTGTTATTTGAAATAAAAAGAGCTGAAACGTGAACAGTTACAGGAGTGAATTATCTTTTATCGTTCTTCCAAAAAAATGAAAAGAATGAAAAATAAAAAAAAATGTACTTGGTCGGAATAGCAAAAAAAAATAGTAAATGCCATTTTTAAAACTTTTTTTGTGAGCCTGTAATGAAAATTAAAAAAAAAAACGTTTCTAGATTGAAGTAAGTTATAGGGTAATGTATCCAATTACTGTGCCCTGTTGCTGGACTTCCGGAGTTTTCGCTAGTAAAAATAACTTTAGTAATGAAATTGAATTGTCTTAAGAATTTAAAGATAAATTTGAATGTTTCTTTAATCGATATAAATTTTTCCATGAAACAAATATCACATCTTCTTTGGATATTATTAAACATAAAAAAAAGAAGCTCTGGAGTCAGTTACTGTGTGCCTAAAATCTCCAAAGATCAGTTAATGTGCCTCAGTTACTGTGCTCCTCCCTGAATATTGTGCTTCCTACCTGAATACTGTTCTGCAATTACTGTTATTGTTCCGTATTTGGCGGGCCTGCTACGTCAGGCCAAAAACGTCATCGCGAGAGCGCTGCGCGCGCCGCGCACGGCGCCGTTTTGTATCATAGGCCAGGATACGAGTGGAAGGAGGAGTCCTTAAGAGAGTTTCCGTTAGCGCTTGCCGGCGGAAGGCCGCAAGCAAATTCTCTCGCTAAACTAGAAAAATAACACATTGCAGTCAGTACGCCACATCGTACGAAGCGTGTCGCGGTGGAGAAATCCTGCGTCCACGCCACAGGCCACACTGGCCCATTTCTGTTCAGTTATTTCCCTGAATACTGTGCCCCAATAACTGTGCACGATAAAAATGTAATGGGTAACATACTTTAATAAATTTTAGTAGTAATAATATTAATAATAACTTGATTTTAAGAAATAAATTTGAACAAATGATTTAATTATAATTTAATTAATATTTTATTGAAACAAAAATATCAGTTACATCCTACGTTTTTTATTCGCTACAATCATTTTTAAGTTAAATTTTTCTGTAATAAAAATGAAATATAATAATAAGTCACTTAAAAGTTCACAATACAGATGACCACAATATGTTGTTCGTATTTACCGTGCTTTTCTTTCAAAATATAACCGGAGGTGCGTTACAGGTTAGAAATACTTAATACGCGCGGCAGTGCAAGCGACACAGTAACTAACGCAACGTGCGAAAACTGATCCAGTTATTGTACACAGTAAATGGCGCTACTTCCAAATTCGTTTCAGTTACTGAATTTGTTGGAAATAAATACAGAAATTTAAATAGATAATCGCTGTTTTGATTTTCCGTAATCTAAATATGTTTTACTAATATAATTAACGTTGTGAATCTTACCTAGAACGATTTTTTTTACTGAATATTGACCTTCATTCGTTCAGTATTTTCTTAACCTTTTTCATAAGTTTTACAGAAAATTTTGCGAATTCGTTATCAAGAAAGAAAAATGATTTTTTTAGTATTTTAAGAACTTTTGTGTGTGACATGTTTAATTTGAACAAATAAATAATTAACTGAATTTAAATAAAACAATTTAATATCTTTTATTTGATAAATATAAAGTTAATTATGCTTAATGATAAAGTAGAGACACAGTAATTGGGTACCCCACAGTAATTGGATACTTTACCCTATACGTGCCTAAAATTTCATCAAAATCGGTTAACGCTGCTCTGACCTATAAACGTTTAAAGATCGCAGAATAAGGTTGAATTATTCTTTGAAAACGACGAAACACGTCACTTAGCAAGTAATCCTTGATGCTTCTCAAAAAAACTCAACTCGTTTTTATTAATTTTATAAAAGTTATGCAATTTTAAAAGTTGTAAACTTTCTTTCGTCCGCCACTGTATATATAAGCAATTAAATTTTACCGCTTTATCAGCATTATATAATCCGAAAGAAAATATAATACACTAGGGTGACCTGTCCAGTGAGTGAACACCCCCCAGTGAGTGAACGTTGCTGATATAATACGAAAAATTAACGCCTATGGCGTCCACTTTACGTTGAAACTAACACTGACATCTACACTGGAGACCCACAGATATCTCACAAAAGCGTTTTTCTGTTTAATTATAACCGATACGGCATTAATTCCGTTTACTCAGCAGTTGTCCTCATGGCGTCCCACAAGTTCAAGGGAAGGCTTGTTACGTGATATCTACAATTTGTATTTTGAGGTGCATTTAATGGCCCTATGATAATTTTGTTGTTATAATTACATCGTTTAGATGTTCCTTTAACGAAAAATACTGTATGAAATAACGGATTTAGAAGAATTTGTCGAGTTTGTCAGGTGTTCATGCATTGGATGAGAGATACCAGTGAATACCAATGACTGAACGGCCGTTTTCTTGACACTTTCGCCGCCAGTTTGGAGGTTAGCTTAACCCACCACAGAAACCAAATTTCAACTATGCATAATTATGATCTTATAAGACTAGTAAAGTATCAAATCAATAATATTATTGTAATTGGAGAATGAAAAATTATTTGCACGATAAATCGTTTAAATACATTGGAAACCTAACCACTGTTATTATCCCGTTCACTCACTGGGGTACCCCTGTTCAACCACTAGAAATTTATGTTCACTCATTGGTCATTGGCCCATTTTTTATTTAATCCTCTTCTAGACTTTTAATGAAAGTTATAACTAGCAAACATTGCTAGAATTGTGTTCCGGGATGTCTGACTTTATTCATAAAACAGTTCGCTTACAGCAATAACATTCAGGAGATTAAATAATGACTTTTGAATACTAATTTTAAGAGACATGCAGCTTAAGTGTTCACTCACTGGCCAGGTCACCCTATGCCATGCGTGAACACAGATTTAGATCACTAAAAAATCTGTGCTTCACACGGTACTTTACTTTTTAAGTACACCAGAAATAGAGAATACATTATATTACACATCCAAAAACAAATTTCTATCCAATTCAATTATGTATTTGAAATTTATATTTCAACACAACTGTAACAAATTTATCCACGATTGCCTAAAAACGTCAATTCAATTATTTAACTACATACCAGCTTCACGTTTACTCGTACCTAATTAAAAACATGCACTGCATTGAATAAAATTCTTAAATATATAACACAGTCTGCAGTAAGCTGTTTTCCAAATACACTGTAGCGACCATGTTAAACTAATTTTCGCATTATTTCACGCTGTGAGTACTAATCTATTGTGAAATTACAAACTAGTTTTTATTAATTACTTTACACTATTTATGTTACTCAATTTTTTTCGTATTTGAGAAATGCATTAAACATTTCGAGGTTGAAGTCACTTCAGAGATTACTATCCAATGGATGTAGGAAATTGTGCACATTGCAAGCTAGTTTTTACATTACGCCACACTATTTGCACTATTATATTCGTTTCATTTGTGAGGAATGCATTAAACGTTTCGAAGTCACTTGCGATATTACTATTCGGTACATGAAGAAAATGGTAGACATCGCACAAGAAAGCAAGGAAAAGTAGTGGTATAATAGTTTTTCAATTGGACTGACAGGCAATTTACTTGAGTGTACGTTTCGTCGTTTTAACTCAACAGCAAAACTGTCCCCGTTTTTTCGTGTTTTTCGAGTCGATTCACAGTGAAAAGCCCGGCGCATTCTACCTCACGAATAATGTCATAACGAGCGGAGCTTCGTTTCCCTCCTTTCGTCCTTTCGGGACATTTATTCAATAATTTCACCGTCTAGCGATCTATGCTACCCTGCACTCTTCAAAATTAGCCGGATTGTGGAAGTAACGGCTATGTTCACGTTCAAATGCACCCGCTGAACACTGCGTGCATTTTACATGACTACTCGCGGGCAGCAAATAATTGGGAATAATTATGAGTCTGATGCAATTTATTGTAGCATTAATGCAATATTAATTAATGATTTAATCAACGTAATATGTTCCGTCCTTCTACACATTAAAGATTAATGATTGATTGAAATATGTACAAGAGCGGATGAATTCAGTGAATTATTGAAATTCATTGTGCTAACAATTAACAGAATAATCAAACGATGAATGTCATGCTAATCTTTTCACATTGTGTGGTAACTGACGTTCTGCGAGTATCTGTTAATATGAATCTTCTACTTTGAAGAACTCCATGTCCTGAAGGTGTCACTTATAGGGAGAATAATACTTCAAAATCTTCGATAGTGACATAGAAAAATATGTAACTAATTCGCATAAAATACCGTTGCAGTCGTTCAAAAATAAATGAAATTGAATTGTGAGGTATATATTATAATAAGTACTCTCATATTCTTATACTTTCTGCGAATTGTGCAAAAAAATTGCTTTATTGAACTTTAACAAATTTTACTTTATTTGGTATTTTAAATTAATACCATATAAAAAATTAAAGAAAAATTAAAACCGATTTAAAAAAAAAATAATAAAAATGCACCGAAAAGTACAAAATAATTTTTTCCTTATTTAATCTACGAATCTCAATATTTTCATGTCAGCGCCTCATCATTTGCACTGTGTAAATCTGACGCCGACTTAAAAATATTGAGAATTGTTTAATTAAATAAGGAAAGAAATTATTTTTTACTTTTTCATGCATTTTTATTATTTCTGAAGTCGGTTTCAATTTTTCTTCAGTTTTTTATTTTTTACTTTTTAGTTATTTAAATTATATAACGACATTTATTTAAAAAAATATGGGTAGGCCTACGAAAAAGCTGCTCGTAATAATAATAATGAAGTCGGTTAATGAATCTGATATCTTATTCTTGGTGTACTTTAAAACTGCTTAACCAATTTTGATAATTCTTTCTCCATGACCTATGTTGATTGAAGCTAAACTAAATGCAATAAGTTTCACGAAAATCGGTCCAGTACTTACGGGGAAATTCGCGGACAAACATAATACATACTAACATACATACATACAAACACATCGAACTGAGAACCTCTTTCTTTTTGAAGTCGGTTAAAAATAAAAGCAGTGGAGAGTGTTCAAACTGTACCAAGTATCACATTTTTTGCAAATTCAGGCATCTTAATACTTATGAACGCTAGTGTACATAAGAAACGTAGAATATAAATAAATAAAAGAAAGAAACAGAGAGTGTTATAAGTGTGGGAAGGTGAAGTTCAGCTTAAACACTAAGCAGCTCATTTTAAGCCTGCTTTAATCTACCATCTACCTTCCCATCACTTCTAGGATAAACAATCATCCGTTTTCGTTACTTAGACCATTGTTTCGCAACCTTTTTTGAGTTACGACCCTCTTTTATAATATTCGAATAACCTGTGACTCCCTCCCGCCATATAATGCAAAGTAAATTTAATAAGGTACAGAAAACACATTAAAAATAGGTGTTTCAGAATATAATTCTAACTTAAAAATATTTAATTATCTTAATACATATAGATTAGATATATTTACTTAAAGATATTTAATAAATTAATTTTACTTTATAAGTTGGTAAGTTCGTTTTAATTTATAAGTTAATAAGCTACATTTACAAATTAAATATGCTTAAAGATATTTAATATATTTAAATATCCTATTTAGTATGACGGTTGTGCTTGCATCTAGGTAATCAGCATTTCCATTTGTTCGTTTCTGAAAAATCAGTGTTACATTATTAATAGATTATAGAAACGTAACCATATTACTATGAGAATTAAGTGCTACGAATCGTCACCTAAAAATAATCGCGACGAGCCCTCAGAAGACATTTCGCGATTCACAGTTTGGGAACCACTGCCTTAGAACACAGAATCATGCCATAAAAAAATTGTTCGTCTTCGACGACTTATTCCACTTCTCCAATTTCCACTATTCTCCATATTTCCCGTCCTTTCTCTTTTCATCCTCTTCGCTCCTTTTTTTTTTCAAGTTAATAGTTGTAACGCAAGCATACCGGAAGGTACGTCAAATGGCGCTGTTGGCTCGGCATATCTTATTAGAAACAAATATTCATGTCACATACCCGGCGCCGGCTGGTGCCAAGTGTTTGACTGTTACCCTACGGGTGCACGTGCGTGAGAGACCCGGCATATCCTTCGTTCGTGTTTCAGGGAAACTTAAAATAATATTGAACGAATTTTTCCTCACATTCCTCGCCTCGCGGCACCCCGTCCCGCGCGTAATCCGCAATCGCGCTGCACTTTCTCGCGAGACTCGACGCAGACGTCCGCGTGTTAACGAACGTCCATTCGATCCTCGGACTTTTACCTTGGCTTTTTCCTCTATCCACTCCGCGCTGCACGGCCAGACCCTCGTTTTAATGGCGCTGCCTACCCTTTTCTTCATTTCCGCGCTAAGCTGCAACGCTAACGCTAACTTTTTGAAAATCGCGCATCCAGCAGCGGGGTCAACACTCGCTTCGCGGGTGAGACATTAGTTATGTGCTTCGTGGTTTAGTATGGAGGAAATTGTCTAATCGGATGGGATTCGGGTACGGAAAGCGGTGAATTGTTTGCGAAAGACAATGAATTTCGTGTGTTTTTTCCTGTTTTTAGATGGAATAGCTTAGTGTTGGTATGTTAGTAGTGTTATGACGCTGTTTAAGGGGAGGTGCCGATCTAAAAATCGAATTTTTTATCTCATTTTTCGTGTTCAACCTTTTAAAAATAAGCACTTAAAAGGATTTTTTGAAATTTGAAAAATTTCTTAAGCGATAGGCATTTGAGTAGCGGCGAATGAGTGGGAAAAATCGCAGCGCTCGCGTAAAACTTTAAACAACTTTGCTCGAAACAGTGTTCAAATCTGGGGGAAAAATATCTCGAACAGTTATTCGATTGAGGATTTTTTATTTTTAAGAATATACTTTTGTGCAGTGTAGAGATCTTTGACATTTTAAAATTTTTTAAAGTTTGTATTTTTTAAAGGCGTTGGAGGGGCGAAGAACATAGGGAAACAGTGATTTCAAATTTCGAGTGTCGTTATCTGGTCAAAAAATGTAATTTTGTCATTTTTAAAGTTAAGTCTGGATGACTTTTTTATGTCACCACTTCAATGAATCCCCAGTGTCATTTTGCAATGATTAATTAGATAAAAAAAAAATTCCATAGTTCAAGATATTCTTAATACAATGAAAGATTCCCATTAAATTATCTGTGGTGGTCTTCCTTTAATTAATTCCTAAACATCACCTATTTTTATAGGCTCTAGACCGGAACTTCCCCTTATTTGTATATTTTTTTGCAATGGGTGGGTAAGTATTGCCGAGGAGGGGGAGAGGTATTTAACGCATTAGACAAGAGTCACCTATTTTTAGTCAATTTGAAATACTATCCGTTTAATAGATTGTCTGTCATATTTTAGGTAATAAGGCAGAAGTTTATTGATTTGGTAAATACAGTATGTACCTATTTTAGTCATTCTGAAGTGATATTCTTGTGGGGAAGTAAGAATTTTAAGAACTTTTACGTAACAACAATTTTTTAAACACCGTAGGAAATGACATTACGTTTCAAATCACTATTTCTCATAATTGTATGTTGTAACACTATAATAGTATTGCATTTAAATGAAAAAAAAAATTCCCCACCAATTTTCCCTAAAGAGAACGCTAGTTTCCTTATATATGCGTGAATATAATAATTTTTTTAGCTTCATATTACGTAAAACATTTCTGTAGAAAAAAAATAAATACATACACAAATAAAGAAAACTTCATGAGTAACTTCAGTTTTCCTCTGGAAACGTATTTTTCAGTAGTAACGGTCAGTAACGAGTCAGACCCGTGGCTACAGTATAAATACGTGACGCTGTAGTCTGAGGCTAATAAAGCTTTTTGTAACAATTGCTATAGTTATCGTCATAATCATATATTTAGCACTTTTACATTTATTATTTCTGCTATACTTTATTGTTTCCCTAAACACATAAGAATGAAAAATATTGTTCTGAAGCTCTTACACGCTGTTATAAGTTAATCTTAGCCAAAATTCTAGTATCTCGAATACATAATACATCTTCTGTAATGTATATTTAATATACTGCCTTTAATTGCCCAGACACATTCTCATTCAATTTACACTCGGCGAACAGAATTATCACCAGTTTCATATTTTGGGGCAGGAAGGTTTGACAGCTTTTCGTAGGTATTAAATTACCAAATTGTATGAATAATTGATCAATATTTCGATCCAACTGACAGAACTCCTTTACCTGGTTCCGATTAATTATTATAATGTCCAGATTTTTTATTTTCCAAAAATTTAGGTTTCCAGTTAAATAAAAATTTAATAACTTCTTTATGTTTTGGATACTGGTGTGCGAATATTAAATGAGGCATAATATATATGTAACAATAACCACATATATTCAACAAATAACTAAAGTTGGTACAAACAGATTATACAGAGAAACGTTTAAGGAGCACGAAACGCTCGGCGCGATGTCTCGGAAGGTTCTGCCCTTTTTCTTCGGCGTTTGACGAACGCCCGAAAATAACGGACGGGGAAAACAAATTTTCCACGCGCCTCAAGGATGCGAACGAGGACACGCTGTCCTCAGGATTTCACTGGGGCTCTGGCAATCGTCACTTTTATTGCCCTAGCCCCTTCAAGCTCGACCACCCGCAATAGGCACTCGAGCAACCGACCGTTTTAGGCCTAAGAAATAAATTAAACTTTCTCTCGGCCTACAGTCCGCTACAATGTATGTACTCTTGTTCGATTTTTATTTATCTCCCACATTTCTTTTCTTTTAATAAACTAATATTTTCAGGCCTTGTTTACAAACTTTATCTTCAGCAATTGTGAATATAGAAAAAAACAATAGAATATCCGCCATGTCATTGTTAGGATTGCAATAGTTGTACTACGCGATCGCGAGTACGCTTCAGAGCACTTCATGATGAAATTCGCCTGTAATCAGTAAATTTCTTCATTTTAAGTAAATTAAAGTTTGAGAGAAACGCTTCTGCGGGCTTAATTTCGTTTCATTTAAAAGTTTCCCTTTCCGGAGGAGAAGAGGGTGGCGTTTGTATCCGCAAAGTTTTTTTCCGCCTTCGAGGCACATCCGCGAAATTCCGTTCTCCTCCGTAGAGTCGGGCTGCTTTCTTGCTTTGCTTTACGAGCACGTATTTGACATGTGTATCCGATATGAAATTGGCGAACCATATATATCTATCCATACGCGCATCCCAAACAGAATGCAAACAGGAAGGCATATATGAAAGTCTCTGATTAAAATAGAATAAAAATTCTACTTACCGTTTTACTGCGTTTCCAGCGAGACTGGATAATTCGAAACAATTGTAAAAAATTATTCTCATGAAATGAAGGGCAAACACAAGTTATGTGTAAATAAATAAAATAAATGGGAAAAGTATAATAGGGAGAGTATTCATAGGTAGATGAATGAACTCAAAATTATCTGTATTGTCTCTTCTTTCCTCTTTATAATAAACAAAAAGAAACTCCAAAATTGATTTCCTTCATTACATTTAAAGGGACCATACAGATAATTTTCAGTTCATTGTAGACCAAAATACTTGACTGTTACATCACCAAAAGTAAGGCGAAAGTTGCTCTTGCGAAACTTAAGATCTTTTTTATAAAATAGGTACCTTTACAATTTAGCCTGATCCAAATGAAAATTAATAAAACTGTCCATATGACCAATATTTTGATTAATATAATTATTGGAGGGTAATTGAATTTGTAAAAATGTATTTAAAATGAATTGAATATTATGTAAAGGTTTATTAAATATATTTTGATTAATCGAATTTGTAAAATTGTATTTAATAGGAATTGATTATATTTAATGGTTCATTAAATATACTTGATTAATTGAATTATTGGAGTGCAATTGAATTTGTAAAAACTTAACAATGCTTACAACAGGAGACTAACCTAAACAAACCATCCTACTTCCTGTGAAGTTTAATCATAAAAATTCAAGCTTTTACCTACCACCCTGACTTCACTGAAAGTTCACTTTAATCACGATTCCTGGAAAGGGGGGAATTGTTGTTACAAAAATGGGTCTATAAAGTGTGGGGAGAAAGAGGCGTGGAATAATATTTGTCGTACAGCTTCATACGTCACACGAAGCTCTATCTTTATTTCTTCGTGATACCCACTACAGTATGTTCACAAATATTTACAGGATTCTTTATACAGTTTCTTGTTTGTTAATGAGTATCGTTAACCTCACCTGCCGAAGTTATCGATCACGATACGCATGGGTGCGCCAAATTATCATACACCTGATACACATATATACGTTGCATCGTCGGAAGGAACGCTGACAAAAAACTATACATTAAACTTTCATTTATGCGACAAACTAACATCTCTCTCGTTCTTATTCCACTTTCACAGTGGGAAATGATTCTGAAGCAACAAAGCCACGTTTCATGAATGAATTAAGCAGCACCACGAGTGACATTCGTACAAAAATTATTTATATTTGAATGTATAGTAATATTGAAAATAATATTACTTTCTGATATGTGACAAGTGTTTTAAATTTTTTAAATGCACGTTTCTGTTTAAAAACAGCAATCTCTGTGAATTGTAGTAATTCAACTTAAGACTCCAACTCCATTCTGGTGGGCTCTGCTTGCGAAAAGTTGCCATTATGTAGGAGCTTCAAGCGCATTCTACTTTCTACACAGCTGAATTGTCGGTCGTGGAGTTGGTTAATTCATTTACAAAGCAATCGTTACGAGACAGAATGAAACGTTTATCGTAATTGAACATCGAACATCAGGTCTACAAAGATAAACGTAAATTAAACAATATGCGAGAAAACGGATATCTGTAAAACGTTCAGGTGATTCTCAGGCAATTATAATACCGTAAGAATCAATTACTTATTGAAAGCAGAAAATGATTCCGCCAGATGTAGATTATACGTTTAAACATTGCCTGGAATTTAACGTTAATTTCGTTTCAACGTGCTGTGAAACGATTGAATCCATTTCGTAGAGTATCCAATTATTTTATTGCAAATGGAAAGTTAATTACTCATTCCTCCGCTTTCGAAACGATTATTTGAACGAAATTAATTTTGCACGCAAATTGTTGTTAGTGGTATTTGCAACATGTAACTTAATGATTAATTTAGCGCTTCCGATTGTTGCAAACGCGGCGATATGGGGTTGAACGCGATACGCGATAAAAGCAGATGCTCGTTTCGCTTGTACAAAAGTAGAAATTTAATGCATCCTTCAAAAAGCAAAGGAATATCGAGGGTTATTTAAACGGTCGTTACACACTGTTGTCGAAAGAAACGGTTCTTAAAATTGTTATTCACTGGAGAGGAAGATCTCTTTTGTAGCGGGAATAAACACTTGAGACACCTGCGTATCGAAGATTTACATTGGTTTCGTTTCTTAGATATGTTTGTTTACTGTACCGTTACATTTGTTGAATACAGAAACTTGAATATAAAGAAGCCGTGGTTTCATAACGCGTGCACCCCGTCCAATTTCCCTCCTTCCTTCCTCTGACAGTTTCAAAGGAAAAAGGAGGGAATCTACGTTAATTAACGGGACACTTAATGCAACCTATTGTACAATTCTACAGTCTGGTCGATGAATGAAACTATCGACTTTTTATATCCCCGCCCTAATTCTATTTCAGAAGCATATCATTTATTATTTATTACTTCTCGATTGGGGTAGTTATCACTCGTCACATTCCTCACTTCCGATCTCTTTTTTAATAGATTACTTACTGCACATTACTTTAACAATGACGATGACTAGTGGTTGAAATATTGTTTTCTTATTATGATAATAACCATTGGTATCTATAGTAGAATGTTTATTCATTCTTTTAGTTTGTAAGAGTAAATGAAATACAAGGTTGTATGTACTATTGTACATTACAATATTACAATAGGACAAATGTACTATACTGCCGTGTTAAGGGGACCCTCCGGTCAAACCCCTTAAAAAATAGGTGAGCTTTATGAATTTTTTACAAGAAGATGTTCTAACATATTCTAAAAAATATTTTTGGTATTTGTTGATACACTCGTTAGAGTGCAAAAAATTTTTTGTTTCATGTTTTCGACCTTGATGCATTTTCTAGGTGACGCTTAGTGCAGAAGCTGCCCCAAAGAGATGCGAAAACGGTAACCACGAAATTTACTTAGGATCGCCCAAAATCAAAAATTTAAATAATTTCTTAAAATTTATTTCAATAGCTATCGCAGCACCCCTGATAAGGGGAAAAAGGGCCAAAACTAAGATGATGGTCCACATTTGAATGAAGTAGTGTTAGAAAAGCGGGTAATTTTCCGCACAAATGCGCAGAAAAAAACTTTAAATCAAAAAATTACACAGTCCAACAAAATGAAACTTTTTTTCTGTTCCATAATATCCACTGGGTGATTCTTGTAGAGTTTTTTGCCCTGAACACGATTCCGCAACCCGTTTGTCGCCATCACCCTCAGTTTTTGAGAAATTCGATTTTGAAAAAAAATATAAAGTTTCAACTTTGAACAGTTTTTGTGTCGAAACGGTAATAGTTATTCGATTGTTCGTTGCGTCAAACTATTCTATGAACCCTCCCGAATACAACGATATAAATTATTATTGCATTATGAACATTTAAATATGTTTAAACAACGATCAAAGGGAAAAGGACACCCGAAATGCACCAATTTTTGCGGATATCTTTCAATTTATTTCTAAAACTAAGGGTCTGAGATGAAATCTGACCATCCCACGCGATGCACCAGACATTGTTCCTTCGGAAAGCGTCGGCAGAAGTGGTATGTCTCGTTTCGTTTTCAATACAGAAGCGAAATAGTTTGGCAAAATGCGCGGTGTCGACAGTGGTAGTCACGCGCCATAAGCGATTATGTTACGCTGAGCGGCAGTGGATTGCGCGCCGCCGTTGACTACCGCTATTAACACCGCGCGTTTTGCCAAACTATTTCGCTTCTGTATTGAAAACGAAACGAGACTTACCACTTCTGGCGACGCTTTCCGAAGGAACAATGTCTGCTGCATCGCGTGGGATGCTCAGATTTCGTCTCAGACCCTTAGTTTTGGAAATAAATTGAAAGATATCCGCAAAAATTGGTGCATTTCGAGTGTCTTTTTCCCTTTGATCGTTGTTTAAACATATTTAAATGTTCGTAATGCAATAATAACCTATATCGTTGTATTCGGGAGGGTTCATAGAATAATTTGACGCAACGAACAATCGAATTACTATTACCGTTTCGACACAAAAAGTGTTCAAAGTTGAAAAATTGCAGTTTTTTTCAAAATCGATTTTCTCAAAAACTGAGGGTGATGGCGACAAACGGGTTGCGGATTCGTGTTCAGGGCGAAATTCTCTACAAGAATCACCCAGCGGTTATTGCGGACCAAAAATCGTGTTGAACAATGTTATATTATACGATACTGCGATAACGAGTCTAATTACGAATCAAATGCCTCAAGGTTTTTTTGAATAGGTTCATTAGTTCTTCTGAAATCGTTGTTAGCGTTTCGAAATATTGTGTTTCGAGAAAAACGTGTTCAAAGTGTTCTCTCAGCTCATACCTGCGTTCGGAGTTTGAATTAAAGTTATGTGACTGTAGAATCTATACCGTTAAAAATTTTGGTGTGAAACTTTCACAGGACATTCTCGGGATGTTATACTACAAAAATATATATAAAAAATCGATTTTCTGCAAATTTTTAACCGGAAGCTCCCCTTAATTCGAAAGGGCGTATCTGAACTATTTGCAGCATTCGCTTAAATTATTGCTGCCAAGTAGCACAAAAATATTTCAGCTATTATGTATATTAAATAAGGAAGCCATACCAGCATTGAAAGTGAAGATACCTATAACAATTTATATTTCGGACGTACTTATGTGAAATCGATGCCTGTTGTTAAATGAAATAGCAGTAGCTGCAAAATATTAGTAATAAATAGCGTAACTACAGTTCATTTTTAAGTGTCCTTTTTACGGGTGTGAAATATTTAGATACCTTTTTAACCAGATTTAATATTTATCCTAATCTGATCTAAATACCAAACGGCGAAAAAAATTAATAAATATAAGAATGTAAGAAAAAAAAGGAATACATATATGATAAATTAAACGACACTATTGACGTATGTAAAAAAAGAAATTTAGTGAGAAATGTAACGCTAATAAGTACCCGAGTTGTAGATTTAATCAACAAAATAACTCAAGTGTGTGGAAGCATTCGTCAAACATTAAATTTATTCATTAATAATCGCAATTGTAATAAGTACCATTGTAGATGAGCTCAGGGAATTGTGATTTATCAAGAAAGAAAAGTCGCATACAATCCTCTCTTCGAGCAGACTGTAGCCGCACAAAAGATTCATTCGAGGCTTCAAAAAATAACTCCGCGCTGTCCGCGTTCCCACTGGGGAAAATCAGTGAAAACATTTTTACAAGTAACAGCGACCAGTTGCTAGTGAAGCTAACTGTACAACCGTTTCATCTAGATGGAAACGAATCTCTATAGCTCGTCGAGTTAACACTACGGTCCAACCGAAACAGTTTGAAAAGCAATCCGAATTGACTGCGTTAATGTACAACGACGGTTCTAATTGGAACCTACTGTACAGTTCGTTCCTTCTTTCCCCTCGTCACTCTCTCTTTCTCTCTCTCTCTCTCGGCTAGAAATCAGTTATTTCGTATTGTCTGTTGTTACGATCGGAGAAGCGTTTTGGAAGCATGTGTTTCTTTCAGAGATTTTCGTCGAGTTGGCCACGATGTGCCGCCCGTTAAATAATCCTCAGTGGAATGCACCTACCTGGGGCCAGACACTGGGATCTCGACGGCGCGGCGACTTTGAGGCGTCCTGCTCGCATACTTGTGTATATGTTTACAAGAAAGCTTGGATCTCCAAGCTTTCACGTCACGCGAAAGCTTTCGAGCAGCGTGTCTTTCAGAACTTTGGCACAGAAACTGACGAAGTAGATGCGCGCGGGGCACAAAATTCAGGAGAACGAGAATCTGCGTTCTCACTTTGCAGAATAATAGTAATAGTGGGGTGTACAATTATTGGAAGTATATAGTGCCGTAAAATGCAAAGTAACTTGTGAGTAACTGAAGTTGAAACGAGGTGTCGAATGAAACTGTTAATGTTTACAATTAATTATGAAATAAGTAATTTTATGACTACTATCTTTGCCGTTCCGAGAAAACTGTTACAAAATGTTGTGTATTAACTGAAACCGTTATTCCATAAAGTTGTGACAGGCATGTTTTCTAAAAATGTTGAGGGGTAGAGAGATATGAAGTTGACAACTTAAACCATTCGGTGAAAATAGGTATATAATAATCACAATGTGCTGTCTCTTTTATATTTATGCTGCTTCCAACTACTTAAATAATACTAATTAAAAAATATTCCAAACTTTAATATTTTATCCTTAATATAGAACTGTTAAAATTTAAATTAATGTTTAAGTTATCTGAAAACAGAAAAGACAGAACTTAAAAGTTAAAAGTTTATTCATAAAAGTTAGCAGTTTCATTCGACTACTGATTGAAACTGAACGTCGATTTTGTTTCTTAGGTCTATCGCGCGAGATCTGTATCTTATTCTTAGTAATCGATGATAAGTTTCACAAACACCGAACTGCTCGGTACTTAATGCAGCTACGATATACATTTCGCATTTAACGCATAATCTCGATGCCAGTAGAAGTTACGAACCTCCGATTTGTACAAATTCTCTTACGTCGAGTGTAGCAGAACAAATGTGTCAGTACATACAAACGTAAATGCGGTCTGTTAATAACTAATCGTCTCACAGAATCGCTTACAATTGGTTTGTTTTAACGACACGCAACTCACATGCAGATATAGCCCGCTTTCGCGCAGGAAAATCGGAAAGTGGAGACAGAGCGTCAACAGCCAAACATGGAAACCAGAGATGGGCAAAATTTTTATTTAAATAAAAAGTACGAATAACCAAATAATTGTTAAAAACATTATTCTTCATGTGTCCAATAAATTCTCGTCGAATAAAAAATGAACTTCATTCGTCGAACTATATTCGAGCCGTTATTTAAATAATCTCTTATTTAATTAATGCCCAACTCTGATGGAAATCAACCAGCGACACGAGTGAGTGTTTCTGATATGCTACACTTCCACGTGCGTAACTCGTCCGAGTCACACTTAAACTCTACATTCGATGCACACTGCCTCCGAAGAGTGCCATTTCTGTACACGTGTTTTAAGTGCTTGAATTTTCAACGCTGGTTTACACGTGGGAACGTGGTTTTACATTCAATCTCCCTTCACATCACTACAGAAAAATAAACCTTCCTCCCACGTTTCCAATCATCCAGAAAGATATGTTTAATTAGATATACAAACGCGCAGACGAATCATCGATTTCAAGGTTGGTTCCGGAGACTAGTGGTTAGAGTTTTCGCTATATTCAAATCGCTCGTGGCAGACGCGAAGCCTGAAATGCAAGGCGTAACACAACACGTGGGAAATATTTCAGTAATGAAGTCAGCATTGAAACTTACAGTTTCCATGGTATAGGGAAATTTGTGTTCGAGTAATTTCTGTAATAAGCTAAGCTGGTATAACTAATTCTACCTCGCTGCTAACTCCGTCAATTAATCGAATAAAGCATCTTGTAAATTCAAGTAACATCTGTACGTGTCGTAAGAATAAGGGGATCAGTAAGAATACGTTTACACGCTTGCAGTGGAATGGAAGGTGGCTATTTTCGGCAACTAGTGTGGACGTACAGAGAAACACACTGCTGGAGTGCGAGAATTGTTGCAACTTGGATTTAAACCGAAATTGGACTTATGTTATTGTTTTTAGTAGTGCATCTGTTCTTGAGGTGTTTCCTATGTATTATGTAACGCACTATAGTGAGTTCGTAAGCTAGAAAGCTGGGCGGGATTTATTGTCTTGCTCCTGGATTTATCTATTAACGTTGTGCTGAACTTTCGAAAACTGCACGCTAGGAAATCAGAGTAAGAGAATTAGTTCAGGAGGGGGGGGGGGGGGGGTGGGGACAGAAACGCGAGATTCCAGGGTGATAATATTGAGAAGCGCCTTTGAAGTCCGTTTATAAGTAATTCGTCACGGAACTTGTTTAAACAAATAATTGGATCTGTAGGAAGGAATTAGAGGCGGGCGGTTGCTCTTTCATGTCCTCTTCAATTACAGCGTTTAATGAGTGTACAAGACTCGTGCAATTGGATATTTGAATTCGCTCGACTTTTGCCAGATCTAATAGTCATCAGACATTCTCTCATACTTTATCAAGCAGTCCAGCGGTTACGATAGGGTATAAATAATTAGGGAGATGGGGAAATGGTTTTTAATGAATTTCTAAATTGACGATTGGGATAATTACTCGACAGAAACAGAGTTGAGTGAATGCTGATTTCAAGAATCTTAATAGGTATCATGTGAAAATGAATATATTGTAATATTATTTATAGGTAGAAATACTGCTTTTAGTCAGTAGTTAAATTGTACGAGCAGTGGGGAAATTTGAAAAGTTCAATCTTCAGAAAAAGTACAACTTTCCCTAATATATTTTTTTTTTACAGTTACATCAACCCATTTAGCTCATTAGCAATCACGTTAATTTACATAAAAATGAAGGCAGAGAAAGATATTAGATTAAGCTAAATTTAAATTAAATCGTAATATATTCGTAATAAGGGAATGTGAGAAACTGATTCAGGATTTTAAAACAGCGTTTAGAAGTTTTTTATGTTTTCTTACGTGTATTTATAGTTATTCACAAAAGTGTCCGTGCTCCCCATATGTATGACATATTTTACTTATTTAAGCGATTTTGAATTATAATTGACATTAGAGTGAACTTTGATTAATATCATATTTTTAGTTACTAGGTACCATCTACCACAGAAATGCTCCAATATATTTCGCTAGAAAAATGGAGTACGATACGCCCGAATTTCACAGAATATTAGTTAAATGTATGCACAATAGATTAAAGCTTGTACTAAAATCACTGGAATATTTGAACTTAATGTAATTCCATTTGTATAGGTAAATTAAATACTGAACACGAGCGAATATTTTTTTGTAAGATCTATGCTACTTCCACGAATAATAATACTTTGTTACATACACTGTGTACATTTTCACGTGTATGCACCCAAAATTAAAATATGCTAATCAAGATTTATTTTAATACAAATTAGAGTTGCGAATTCTTAGTTTGAAGTCGATTTAACATGTAAAATATGTCACATATAGAGTGGGCAGATACTTTTGTAATTAACTGTATTTGCATATTCCGAATAAAAAAAAGTAATAAAATTACGAGTGGGGCACCGCGCGTTATTGACATATTATTCCACGCAGTGTGTATGTTGCACAGTAATACACAAATCGTCAGCCGTATAGCTGATCAAAACTTCCTGCACTTTCTCGCCTCGCACAAGTTTCGCCGAGCAAATCGTTAAACTTCATATCGCACCCAGCTTAAACTTTCTCCGAAACACCAAATTCCCACCAACGTTGGACGGTATTTTTCCGCGGAGCGCGATTCGTTCGACGAAGTTAACGCCACCGGAGCGATCCAAACGATCCGTTGATAGCGATCCGGACCAACGAAGTGCTGGCCTACGACGATGATTCCCAGCCAGCCGTGAAATCCTCTTCACGAGGTGCAGCGCAGCCAGGTTCGATGGGCCATATTTCACGCGGCCATTACGCCACCGCGGGGGTAATAATACCGCACAATTACCGTGGATCTCAAGTTCTCGAAAGAAAGGAAATAAAATCAGCATAAAGCGGGCCACCAAATGGCGCAGGCAGACCTTTAATGAAAGTACCAGTGGCGGGTAAGAAGGTAAAGGCGCGGGGCATAGCCGGCTGAGCATGGAGAGGCAGGGAGGAGTAGGGGGAGCCTGGCCCTTAAATTAATTCGCGATGAATTACGTCCGTGCCAGCTGTTCGGGCAGTTGTGTTTATTTATGAAGGAACTAAGATCTTCCCCGCGTAGTCCTTACAGCTGGATTCGCCCACATAATTCCTCGCGATGACCGAATTCTTTCCCCTACCTTCCGCGAGGCACCGTCTGCCCTGACAGGTGGACTGGTAATGAGTCTGCGGGGTGAGTTAGCAGGGTATCTAGCGATCTGGGATACTTAGTGAACATGTTGCTGGCTGATGAAGAATTTTAAGAGATTGAGCATGGTGTGAAACCAGGTGAATTGTCGAGCTTCGATTTTAAAGAAACTTGGCAGGTAGGTAGGGGAGACCGGGGATAGTTTGGACACGGGGATACATTGGACAGTTTTAAAATTGCCTACATAGTGTCATGATTATTGCTATTTTTTTGTAGTTTGTGCCTATGCTCACACCAAATCAACTGATATTCAATATGGTGTGTTGCCTCCACGAATGACAAAGTAAGTCACACTTTTCAGTTCTTGCATGTTACTGTATAATATTTTCATCTACTTTTTGTTGTGATTCGGATACTTCATTATGGAAGAATTTTATTGCATCTTTTTTGAGGCATTGCTGAATGTGTTTAGAATAAAGTAATGCTATGCAAAAATCAAAGTATCCTTATTGAGGAAAGGCACGAATCATTTTGTTTTGATTTGATATGAGGGGTTACATTGGACAGACATGGGAATATATTGCCGCTTGACTTTTTTAGCTGTCAAATCTGTAATTTTGCGAATTTTACTATAAACCAAGCGGCATTTTATTCAGAAAGGATAGTACTTTTCGAAAATGCAATAAAAAAATCGATTTTTCGACTACCTAGCCCCCTTAATAGCCCAACAGGCCCCAACTGCTGTAAGCAAATCTTGTAAAGTTTTTAAACCTCATTATTTCTTATCTATTTGTCATTTTAAATAAATTATATATTCATTGGATTATTCACTATCATTTATTTCCGTTCTGTCCAAACTATCCCCGTGCTATGTCCAATGTAACTCCACCAATGGGGATACTTTGGACAATATGCATCTCTGAACTTTTTTCATCTCAAAATAATATTAGGGAATGTGAGGCCCGTTTATCAGGTTCAAAAGAAAAGCGCACATTCTGAGCTATCAAATGGTGGTGTACCATTTATAGCCGTAAGGCATCTTACCGGCCCGCTGAAGACTATTAATAAAAAATTGTCCGAACTATCCCCGGTCTCCCCTAGAGAGTGGAAGAGTATTTGTTGTACCTATATTTGACAGTTTGCGTATACATTTGATTGTTTGGGGAATATGTACCAATAACAGTGGTGTAACATGTATTTGCCGCGGGGACCCTAACTGTTACAACCTAAATTTTAAAAGTTATGTCATAACGACTAATATCTTTCTTGAAATGATTTTAGATATGAATAACTATTATATTGTCAACGGAAATATTTCTTGATCACTAATAACCATTATCGACGACGGAAATTGTTTTCGGATACGAATAACCATTATTGACGACGGAAATTGTTTTAGGGTACGGTATAACAAATATTTATTGCGGGATTTGTTTTTTGGTTACAGTATAACCAATATCTATTGCGGGCTTTTTTGGGGTTATTCGTAATCAAAAAAAATTCTGGTCATCGATAAGTGTTATTCGTAACCGAAAACAATTTCCGTCGTCACTAATGGTTATTATTGACCAAAAGATATTTCCGTTGGCAATAATGGTTACCATTAACCAAAACAGATAAATCTCAATATCTTTTAATCACTTCATTTTTTCGGAAAATGTATGCAGTATTTAATGAAGAATAAAAATTAACTTTTTCTAAATGATCTTTTTCGAAAAAATGTAAAAAAATAACTACTATTTCTGGTCTCTGATTTGCCGTGAAGATAGCGACCTCAATTCGCTACGTTCGACCGAGGATTCGTACCTTTTTCCGGAAAAAGCCATAAAAATCGAGTGAGGAACTGCGAAGGGCAACCCTCGTCATGGGGTACAGGTCGGGGTACCATCTTCTTGACGAGCGTGCCTCCATAATTAACCTGTATCTGTTTAAAAAATAAAATAATTCTTTACTGTTTATCGTATGGATATGGAAGTCTCGCCGATGGATTCCTTGAGGTTTCCTGATGAAAATCATACCAAATGTCGTGTAAATCGGACCACTTTTCCATAGGGAATACAAATAGCTTGTGTCAAAATAGTCCGATTTGCATGATATTTGGTATGATTTTAATCGACGGAACGCCAGGAATCCATTGGTGTCGCTTTCGCAAAGATCTGATGAGAAATGCGGTAGTCGAAGATTTCTCTCGTCTTAATGGTATTCCAAACCCTTCGAGGGTCGAAAGCCATAAAATTCAAAGAGGCACTGCGAGGTGTTGTCCTCGCCACGGTCCTCGACCAAGTCCAGTTAAGGTGTCTTCAGACTTTTCAAGCCGCGAGGCAGATTTGGGCGCACGCCTCGCAACGTCTAGACGTACCTTTACAGTTTACACGCATACTACGACAGCTATTGGTGACAGGGTGGGGGAACTGCTCACGGCGTCGCTCTTCGCTCTGTCTTTCCACTCGAATAAAAGCAGTAAAACGACACATCCATTTCCTTACCATTAGACAGCACAGTAAAATTTCAATCCAACTTTGCGATCTGCTCTCCACGTTTCAAACCGTAACATATTAATTCAGCGTAAGCCACGAACGATTTAATTTCAAAATCCCTAAAATTCCCTTGAATCATCTCCGTTCATCTCTTTCTACGTCATCGATATTAAAAAGGGAGGACCTGTCCCACAAAGTAATTCCTCCTCCCACTTGCACAGTGGAAAGCTTCCACGAAGCTCTGGTTCGACAAAAAAAAGAGGAAAGCACCGATAGCACCAGTCACGTTTAGTTATCATCGACCCGAGGAACCGAGAACCTGAAGGACATTCACTTAGTTAGCGCTAAATACACACCAACGTCTGGGACGCCGTCGTAAGCGTCTGTCGACGTCGTAATCGAACGTTAAACTTGTCGCGGTTTAATCCCCAATCGCTCGATTCTCGACTAACTGTACAAGTTCTCGTCCCCTCTCTATATCTCTCTCTCTCTCTCTCGCTCCCTTTTCCTCCCCACTTCTATGTGTATCTGTCCCTCTTCTTGCTGTCGGCAAGGGATTAAACCGAACTTTCCCCGTCGACAAATAAACGATTAACAGGAGAACCCAAGTACGCTATCAACAGTTAGAAATACAAAAATATGATTAGTACCTCTCTGTTTCGTCCTCTACACCACGCATCTCTATTCAACTAAAATCGTCTAGAAAACAGGACTCACTCGCCTACAGAATACGCTCGCAATGACCCCTGTCCTGGGGAACGAACAAACGAATGCGTTTTGCCTCGACGGTAGACAGTGCGATCGTAGGAATCCAAAGGAATTCGAATGATAGTTGGAAGAGCGCCGGCTGGGTATGATGAAGTATTTTAATAGTTGCTGGAAATGTATAACACGAATCTACAGAACCATTGCATTTTGGGCGTATAGTGCAGACGAGATTGTAGTGATTTTTTATCGTGGCTGGTCGTAGACGTGGACTTGCCAAGGGTGCCTTTATAGCGGATGCCACTTTGTAGATGCAAGTTTAGTGTAAAGTGCCTTTGGCCTAAAGTGCAGCCTTGGAGTTGTTTTATGAGTATTTGTCTAGTTTGGGGAAAGAAGGCTTGTACGTGCTTGCAGAGGGGTGGCAGTGCGTGTCTGAGAAAATGAGCAGATGAATTTTGAATTAATTTTGAAAAAATTTTGAATGGGTGTGAGTGTCATGTAATTACTAACACACGAGGCGGCTGTGTTTGTTGTAGAGATCATTAGTTATCTCCCAGAAGTTTCTAATTAATAAACTGATTGATTAGAAGATGAGTAGTTAGTCTCTCGTAATATACTAAGGTTGCTGGGTTCTCAGTGGCAGAGAACGTGTTAATATTTATCTCTATAGGAATTCAGGAAAGTTTTTGGCGATTTTTTCGAGAACATTCGTTCAACTTCGTTCTACATCCCTTCTATTCATCTCTCAATATCGACGTTTATAATAATATCGAATGGGAAAATGGTTGCGGGCGTTTGATTTGCCGTGAATATGTTTGAAGAGTTTGCAGACGAAAAGTGCCACTTTACTTTAAAAAAAAAAAGAATTGCTCCACCCATTGATGAAAAAATGAATTAGCCACGAGCAATTACCAGCTCGCGAGACCACAGTTTTTGTTCGACAGTTGTATGCAGCGACAAGCAGAGCTCTTTGAATATTTTTGATTGTGAATACAAAATTCCATTGGAGAAGTTTCATGGAGTATGAAATTGGCAGCGTTGATAAATATTGTTGACCTTTGAGATTTTCATTTTGTTAGTAAGCCCTAGTGAATTTAATTTTCATATTTATAAATTTACTTCGTTAACTAATAGTTTTATATCATACTGGTGATAAAAATCACATTGTTTCCAGTGAATTAATATCTGATCTCTTTTAAAGTTAAAAGAAATTATGCTTATCAAGCTTTCAAGTAAATCCTCGCCAAATTCCATATTCTACAGAATTCAACTTACTGCTGCCAAATTTTCCTTCGACAGCATATAAAATAAAAACAACAATAATATAATTCAACCTTCCTCTCATTTCCCCAATTTGCAGCCACACACTTTCTTTTGCTCAAACAGAAAAATAGGAGAGCATAGTATATGTAGAAGTAGGTGATAGAAAAGTGGCCTTACACAGTAAATTGATTTTACCCGGTTAGAGCCAAAAATCATGCACTTTTGGAAATGCTTAACTCTTTGCACTCCAAAACTGAACTTATCCGCTCAGCAATCAACCACAGATCTTTTCCTCAATGCTGCACTTATCAAACGCATCATATTGAAATAAGAGAAAATATAGCCACGATGGCTGAGATGAAAAATCAAAGTTCAGCGGAAAAGACGATTGTCGAAACATAATGGATCCTACGAGATCGCACGTCACCAATCAAGAGTCGATCTGATCGTTGGGAAGCTTGGTCCGATCGAAGGAATCCGCTGGCACCCTCGGCTTGGCCGGGACACCCTTCGCTCCGCACATAAAAAGCCGCCCGGAGTCATTAAAACCGCGATACACCCTATTACGCGTTGCCGCTTACGAGGTCTACTTATACAGATATCTTAGTTACCCTGACGTGTCAAATATGCACACACATGTACACCTGCAAGCCTGCGCGTATATGATACATGAATACGTGTACAAGCATATGTACATGTACATCACGCGAATTTATTGCCGCTGAAACTGAGAAGTACGCACCTGGCTGCTCGATCCGCGCGTATATATATAGTATATTGCCAGGGTTATGTAATTTTATTTTTCTATGCCCCCTCTATCATTCCTACTCCCCTTCCCACCCTGCTCCGTCTTCCTCTGCCTCCCGTTCTTCTTCCCGTGCATTCGATCTCTCTTGATGCTCCGCAGCGTTAGTTCCCGATCGCCCTCTGCCTCCTCGGGAACCTAATGTTTCCCGAAGACACGGAGAATGACCCCTCTCCTTCGGTGCCCCTTATCTCCCGCGATTCACGTGGTATGATTTCATTGGGCGTCGAGCCATAAGAGGTCGACTACGCGGGACACGTATACGGGCTGAATTCTGAGCGATTCGTCGATTGCAGAGCGACCGACGCGTCGAGTTTTTCGCGTGCCCGTAGCGGTTAAGGGAGGAATACAGAAATTAGCGAGACGGCCGCAAGCACTTGTTGGGAAATCGTGAAGGTGGAAGGCCACAATGAATTCTGCAAGCAGTGCTGGACTCACCGATAATCAAAATAAGCACTAGGGCATCGGGAGAAAGGGCACCATAGAAATTATCTGAATTTTAAAATCTGACTTTTGTTAGGAACACTTTTTAGTCAAATTGTAGGAAAGGTAATTACCCTGTATAAGCGGACCTCAAAATCATTTAAATGCTTAGGGCCTCTAAAGGTCTTAATGGAGCATTCTCGTGTAACTGCCTCAAAAAGTAAGTGATATTTATGATTTTTTTTTAAGAAACTATTATTAATGTTGGCTTGAAACTCTTTTGGAATGTAAGGAGGCATATTTAAACTTGCAGAGATTTTTATTTTACGTAGATCCTTCCTATTATTTATTAATTACTAGTTTTTGAGCCTGTCTTCGCCAGGCATTGCTATCCTATATGTATAATAGGACGCCTATTAACCATAAGTACCTACATGTACAATGCGGTAGCGGCTTCTACATTGTACATAATAGCTGTTTTAGGCTACAGGTACTATCCATGATCGAATTTTCCAGGTTTTGGATTTTTTATGGCATCTTTGGGTGTCGAGGAAACATCATGCCGAATCTGAGCCTCGTAGGTCATCGGGAAGTACGAAAAAAAGCCTCTGGAAAGATTTTGCTAACAAACGAACATCCACCTTAAGCGTCTTATTATACGATTATATACGATTGTGGAATCTTGTAAACCTCCTCGACTTCTATAACTTTCAAGATGTCTCCTTATATGTCAAAAGAGTTTAAGGGGAGAAGACCGTATAAATTGAACGAAAAATAGAAACAAAAGTTTTTCTATAAATCGCTTCTAAAACATTTAAAAAATTGTTCTCAATGTTATAGACACAAATTCAACTCCGTATTCATAATATAGCATGGCGAGTCAGCGCGCCTCCGAGCGCCGAGCATACCTAAAACGCACTTTAAACGCGTTTTTCCCGAAACTACGTTTTCAAAATTGGGACCGGGGATAACTCAAAAACTATTGGACCAATCAACTCCAAATTTTGCACACTTTTAGTTTATAAAATTCTTCAGAATATGGACCAGAAGATTTAACCAAATTATTATTTTTAACCACTGTTTTTAAACAAATAAAATGCGAATTTTCAGCGAACATTTCGCAAGTTCCACCATTTTTAAAATATGCAATTTTTTTACACCATTTGTGGTTCATATTCTTAAAAAAAATTACTGGTCTGTTTCACATAACTACCAGAGATGCTACAACCGGCATCGTTTTGCACCTCGAAAAAAACTTATTTCAGATACTGCTCTGTTTCTTTTGTATTTATTACAATTTTACAGTCATCAATTTTTTTTACTTGTTACAATGTTAAAGTTCCAAAAGAATTAGCGCATTGGTATCTTTGCAAAAAATTCCTCAAAATTGATACAAAAGTAAGCCGTTTATACGGACTTCTAGGGGGAATACTATTTTATGGGCTAAAAACATTGCAAAATTTAAGAATTTTTTTAAGAACATAGCATTTCGATTCATTTGAAATTTGGACCATGTTTTTATGTATCTATCCTGTACATATCCAAATGTTGCTATGTTTTTAGCTTAAAGAATAGGATTCCTCCCTTAATCCAATATTAGCAATAATTTTTACAAATTGTAAATATCAGTTACTTTTGGGGCTGTTACACGAGAATCCCCCCTTAATTCGGACCTGCTTGCAAGCACAAACAGAGGCTCGCGGAATAAGGGCTGATTGTATTACCAATGTGAATTTTGAAGAAAAATAAATTAAGAAGTGGTAAGGTAAATGTCCCCATTAGCGACCGCTTAAGAGTGTGACTGGTTCGAAATAGTAATTTCTTTACTAATATACGACAATGTTTGAGTAACGTATGGATCATTGTATTTTTTTAAGTATCTAGTTTCTTAATCAAATTAGTTTTAGAATGATATTTGACTATATACACAAAAATTATGGTGAAAATTATATTGGACCTGATGTCCCCTTTATTGACCAACTTGTACCATTTTCGATTTTCTGCTACAATAATGAAAGAAAATGTATATTCTCTTTTTATTTTATAATTGTGTATATATTTCTAGTTAATTTGAGTAAGTTACTGCATGGATCCATGTATTTTTATTGCAAAATTTGCGAGTTTAATGATATCTGTAGTATAACCTTACGTTATTAGAATCTGTCAAGTTTCGTGTCAATGACCAATCAACTCCTAATTTACATGTGAATTTACTTAAAGATGAAACAATAAATTACATACGTTTAATTATAATTTCTGAACTTTCTGGTTGATATTTCGCTTTCTGTATTGCAATAAACATTAATAAATGAATAATTGGTCACTAATGGGGACACGGTCAGTAATGGGGACATTTACCTTAACTGTACGAACAATCGAGAATCAGTTGAATGCTGGACGAAGTATGAGACAAAATAGTGAAAAGTTGAAAACTGATGAACAGAAGTACAAAAGTACCGGAAACGTCATCGAGTTCAAATTCGATTATTTTTCAGGTCAGAATAGCGATTTTGATTTTAAAGGATTTTGTTGTAATGAACCCTGTAGATTCCAGACAGTGGTAAGTTGTATAATTTACTTCGCTCTCATTACTTCGTCGACCTTTGATATATGTAATTCAATTGCATCCGATATTTGAAAGCTGACGGTTTACCTAATGTGCAGGTGGAGCGACACAGGGGCAATTGGCAATGCAGAATCAGTGCTGGCGACGTGTCACACGTTAGGAGTGCATTGGTTAATGTTTCATCGTTCCCTTTTTTCGCCAGCGCGGTATAAAGTTTTGATGTCCCCCGTCGGGCTAGTGTTTTTCATTTCCTTCACTGCTGCGACTACGTACCTAATGTATGAATCGTACGAGGTACTTTATGACTGCCTCGCATTGCTCGCGAATGCACCCATCTGCACGTCGAATAGTTAAGGGCGGCTAACTCAATTTTGTTTCTCCTTTGATTACAGAACTTTCAGGTATCCAAATAATTTTCGATTGAAGAACGTTCATGAAAATTGATATAGACGTTGCAGTGTTCAAAATATAGGGTTTCATTCAAGGATGGTGTTAGGTAACCAAGACTTGAAATATTAGATTTCCATGTTATTCGATAACATGGAAGCAATCTGAAAAGGCGTTGAATCAAATCACACTGCTACAAAAGCGATACATCAGTTTGTAATAAAGAATGTGGTAGTATTCTTATCACATTCGTCTACAATGTCTGCGTTTCAAACAGGTGCAATCAATGTGAAACCACCTGAATGGGAAGGGACACGTAGTTGTACTCTACGAGTTTACAGTCATGAAACTTGATCTTTTTAAAACACTGTTCATGCTTTGTATTATAGAGCAATGCATGATTTCAGTTTCACGCGATGAGTAGTGACATTTTTCAATTTTTCATTTAATGGTACCACCAACATTTGTGATAACAAATACGACACCCATTCAATATTCCTATACTCTATCCTTCGCGAACCTTTGCACGCTATTCGAAACGTGCACAATTACCTGCAAGCGGTTTTAATCACGTTCAAGCAACAACATCCAACTTGCAGAACTCCTGAGACCTTACACAAGACACTCCTGTCGCTACACTGATATTTTCAATATATTCACTCGATAGATGCAGTACTTAACTATATTAACACATTCCATGATTTTTGATTGGAGCATAAAGCATCAAAATTATGAAGGGTTATTTGTACCATTATTTGAATAATTATTTAACAGATATTCCGTTAAATAGTGTCGGATCAGGAACCCCCACCATAAGAGAGGGCACGAAAGAACCAAGACCGGAGGAGTCGGCGGTAGCCGAGGTAGCTAATGCCCGATTTCTTCACCTTCGACTAAAGTCCCGGTCAGTGAACGACCAATGAGATGTTATCATGTGGCACTCGTCGACCAGTTGGATGCTATTATTTGGCAGTTATGTGTAATATTCGAATAAATGGATAGAATCATTATCTTGATGAACTATTCGAATAAATGGAATTTATGCAGATAATTATCTTCGATAAACATGTATTCGAAGCGATTCTAATAATAAATTCTAATAATAAACTAATAATAAACTCTGAGGAATAAGTTCATTCGATATTCGCCCTCCAAATCAATTTCTGTTCAGCTCTGCTCAAGTTCAACCCGTTCAAATGTGAATATATTCAAAATATCAGCCACAAAAGTGTCGCGTAAAGGCGTTCCCTCTGCTCCCCACTGTTCCCTCCACAGTTTGCCAAGCATTTCTCCAGAAAATGCCCCAATCTCTGCAATCAATGACTCTGCACCCCGCATACGAGCCCCGTACCGCGCTCCTCGTACAGTGTTTCGCTGACCACCGCCCTCTGTTGTCGATTCATCCTTCGTTTTCATAATTAAACCTACGATTTACGAATAAGCCACTCAGGGGAAGACGATACTTCGTCGGCGCCGAAATAACCGAGAAACAAAACGCACCGTCTATTGGTTCCGTCTCGCGTCGCGTTACGATCAGGATTCAATAATTACTCAAACCTCTATGTCCGTCGGTTCACTGGCATCTCTGACGAACGACGACCAGCGTCAGAACGATCACGAGGAGGTCCGACGTGGAGCGATGATCCGCGTTGGACCTGACGCTGATCGCTGGCCTCTTCTTGCCCATTCTGATGGTGGGTGACGGCGTCGCGACGGAGGGATACCCCATGCGCCCGTGGATCGTGTTGTCTACGGACAGTGGTTTGTTCTCCATTTTGTCCACCTCTGCCGAGCCGTAAACCATCTCGTCCTCCTCGTTGTAGAACGATGGCCTAGCTGCCGTCTGAGTCTTCGCTGGCCCTGAAATCTCTGAACAAAATGGCCCACACAAGGTGGCATTCAGTAGTGGTGCATGTGTATTTGGCCGAATCGTGAGTGACGTGTTTCTTTAATAATAATAACGATAAAAATATTGGTCTTGTTTGGAGTATTGCTAGGGCTACGTTAGGGTGTCCCTTATTTATACATGTCGAAATTTTTCTATTTAATTTTTTTGCTGCCACCCCTAGGACAGTGTCATTTTATCGAAAAATAGTCCCTGGAAAAGTTTATTGCACTCGGACAACAGGAAAGGGTGCCGACCAGGCCTAAAAGTTTAGAATTCATTAATAGTTTGGATTTAAAGAATTTCTCAAAAACATGTCTCGCGCTGCGCATATAGGGGAAAGGTGGGATAGTTGATCATCGGGGATACACGATCACATCTGTTTTTTAATTAATATATTGACAATTTGTGCCTGCTGTCACGTTATCATGGTAATATTTGCATTATCGCAACCATAGACTTATATAGACGGCACGTTTGCTGAGGGGAGTTGCAAGGTTCGCGGGAAGGGGAATGTCATACGGGCAACTCGGGTAACTCCGTTCCTCCTCGGTGTTATTCGGAAATACAATGACGTTTTATATATCTATGAGTGATACTTATTCGAAAAGGTTAGGTATACTTATGCTTACATTCAAAATTTCGTATATCATGTAGTTCATAAACATAATTAATATGCATAAATAATTATGTAGCAAAAAATGTATATATATATATCGGTCATTTGCTGCGACATAACTCAAAATTCATAATTTTGGAGGAAACGCATTCAAAAGTTTTGTTAGACAACAACCGCTTTTTCTATAGTAATAATTCAAAAACTGCAAATTTTTAGTTATGTCGTTGTTGCAGCAAATGAGTGATATAGTACAAATAACGATGTATTTAAGGATAAGAATAAATAAAAGACACGTAGAAATCCATATATATATTTTTAATCGTTCAAAATGTTTTTGCCGATTAAGTTTTTCATGACATTGTAAGTAAAAATATGCATTTTAAAACATTGGAATGTTTTCTGCATTCTTATGAAAGCAGTTACAGCAATTTCTACTTCTTTACAGATATGTATAAGATCCGCTGATGGATATAACAATGATCCCCTATTTTTTACATTAATGAGATTGCAGCCGGTTTGTGTTGTGCTCGCTAAAGCACGGATGCATTCACTGCAATGTACCATGCTTTTAATTTTTTTCAACACACATCCTGCAATATAAATAATAATTTCTTTTTTATATTCCGTTATTGAAGACAATCATTGCCCGTATGGTAGATAATCGTGATCCGTTTGTTCAGCTTTGAAAACATCCAGCCATTGTTCATTGGAATTTATGGAGACATTCATATTTTTCATTGGATGTTGTGTGGAAAACTAAAAAATAATTTTTTATTATTATAAACATATTATCTATTCGATAATCGAGCCACACATTTAAATTTCTAAGATTATATATATTATATATTATATATTATATATAATATATAAATTGTTGGTTATGAATCTATATTTACTTACATATGAAATCGAATACTATTATTATTTATATTTTCTTTCTCCAACTGTTCGTAGTTTTTATTTTTCCTGCGATTTGCACAACCGCTTACTACGCAATAAGACATTATTACACTCAATTAATATAATTATGATTTCATACCACGACCATTGCCTACTATGCATAGGTACTATGGGCTATGTTATGTTTTGAAGTTCAAATTTGAACACAGCCATTAATGCCGAACCAACGCGAACCGAATACACCCGAAGTTAACTACCGAATTGCCCGTATGCTTTCTGCCTTTTCCCCTCCGATCTTAGGCCGCGTACAGACTTGAGCACGAACGCGAATGAGGCAAGCCGAGGCAAGCCCGAATGCCTCGAGTTGGAAAAATTGTGATTTTTGTCCTGTGCGTCCCGCACGAGGCAAGCCGAGGCAAACTGAGGCAAATTGAGGGAATTCACATATCATATCATATACACATATCATATATATAAGGGAGAGTGATAAATACGAACGCGGGGTAATCTCGAATGCGATGTTACGGCGTTTCAATAAATAAAAACGATGTTCCCTCTCCACTAGCTAATAGTTTAGGTCGTATCCAACACCGGGCAGAAAGTAATAAATACAGAACGCTCATGCTCTTCAAGATAAATACAATTTATTATTTTCATCATGTTTCAAGTAATATTTTGTCCATTTCAACTGCATGTAATTACTGTTGAATTAATGATACAATTGTTGTTTTTTTGGCTGAAATAAAGCACTTTTATACCAACATTTTGAAACCAAAGCATTGCTTGAATTATGATTCTAATCTCTGAAATAAATTCTTTTTTATTTTTTGATGTCGTGGGGCATTGACGAACATCTCGGATGGGGTAATCTCGAACCTTCGAATTTAACAACGTTAACCGATTTTGCTGAAATTTTCAGCATGTATAAAACTTACTTAAATCTACAAAAGAGATTTTTGAATCTTCATTAAAGGCTCAGAAAAAAATGTTTAAAAAACAACCTTTACTATTTTTTTCGATATTCCAACCAATTGCAATTATTTTCTAATGCACAAGAACAGGAATTTGAAAAATACATTAGGTATAGGTTGTAGCAACATTTTTTATGTGTTGACCATTGAAGTCACGCTTACTGTGCGACTTCTGCCGTATTTAGCACTCTGTTCGTGATTACCCCGCAGCAGTCGAGTAACCACGAACATCAAGGGTTTTGCTTTTTCACTATAAAGTTGATTTTTATTATAATTTTTCCAAAATCCGTTGCAGTACTTTATAGATGAATAGTTTAAGTATGTTTGTAAATAATAAACCAATTCATATCTCATATAGTTTTCGTTTTGTTTGCTTTTTTGCTTAGGTGTTCGAGATTACCCCACTCTCCCTTATACGTGTATATGTATGTATGGACACCTGATTGGGTGCAAGTTCTATACGAGAAACCATAAGCATGCATCTCGCCAAACAGTAGTATGAACAATGAAGTGTCCGACCCTTGTTTCGGTCACTCAATCGAACAGCAAGTGAAAAAAATCATAAATAAACATGTATAGAAAGGGGCTCGTCTTTCCCTTGCTTTTGCCGCATGCCTCGGGCCGATCCAAAGTTATCGGATCGGCCCGAGGCATGCGGCGAATGGTGCCGCGGCACGTCCTGCCTCGGAACGACACCCGCAATCAGCACGAATTAATTTTTTTTGACCGATAGCGTGCGGCGGACACCCCCGTGGCAGCGCCGAACGGCCCGAGGCATGCGGCGAACGGCCCGAGGCATGCGGCGGACGGCTCCGAGCAATTCACAGACGTGCAACACTTGCATACGCATTCTGCCTCGGCTTGCCTCATTCGCGTTCGTGCTCAAGTCTGTACGCGGCCTTATGTTCCCCTCGCCCACAGTCCTCTCTTCCGTTCCGTCTATATAAGTAACAAAAACACTCGCAACACTTCATGCTGCAGCTTTCTTTCGTGAGCATAGAATAAACTCAACGATTTAAAGTATATTAAGTAAAAACAGCAGTTTCTGGCTTATTTATGCTATTTATTAATTCATCTAAATATTTAGGGTAAGTTTAGTTTTTCACCTTTTTCAAATCGAGTGCATCGAGGGATACTTGATCAGTATGTGAGGTGGGGTACTTGAATAGCTGAAAAAACCTCAGAACAAACCATAGAACGGCAAATGAAACAGAAAAATACGCCAAAGAAAGTGAGAAGGAAAATCTTTTTTTTATCATCATCTGAATCAGATGATGTCTAAGTGAAATGTTCTTTAAGAACGCATTTATGTTGTTTTAGGTTAGTTTAGGGTAGTCTTCGGATTTATTTTTTCAGTAATTCATTCAAGTTAATTATAGTTTACTTTCCATTTATGATATTCCCCTTATTTCAGGTTATTGACTAAGATAATAAATATTTTTTGGAAAATTAATGTGTTATTTACTCTTAAAATTCACTGATCAAGTCTCCCAACCTTTTGCTCAAGTCTCCCCTTTCGTGAGGGATACTTGTGCATAACGTCACTGTCGGAAAATGTTTAAATTCAGTCATTAAAATTAGTTTCCAACTCTCAAATTTGTACAAGTATATTAATACTCTAAGAATCACAATTTAAGTAATTAAATAGAAACAAAGCAAGCCATTATTATTATTTTAATAAAATAGCAAAACTGTGATCAACTATCCCACCTTTCCCCTATATACTTGGCGCGAGACACTATCGTGTCTCTTGATATGCTCGAAGTGCGGATCTCTCTATATTCAAACGCTATTATCTAAAAAATGGTTGGAAGCACGAGAAAATTATATATATAGTAATTGTAGAAAATTGAATGCTCTTTTAATATTATTTAATTAAAATTTTGATAGGGTTACCATTTTGAGAAATTCTTCAAATTCAAACCATTGATGAAGTCTAAACTTTAAGGCCGGGTCGGCACCCTTTCCTGTTGTCCTATTGCAACTATCTTCAGGTACTATGCTTTTATGAAATAGACCCATATTAGGTGGTGAGGGCAAAAGAAATCGCAGGTTGAAAGGAAGGGCCACCCTAATGCTACGTACATGTTAGATAAAATTAGATCAGTGAAGAATATCAATAGGTACCCACTAGGGTGGTTCTAACTTACTCTTGGTAAAAAAAATTTTCAAGATTTTCTACGGGGCACCCTCCAGAATGGTTCCAAATAATTTAAAAAAAATCCCTGTAAAGTTTGAGCTCGATCGGATAACGGGAAAGGGTGCCCCTGGGCCCTTAAACATTTAAATCATCATTTAACAGCTCGCGAAGTCGATTTTATTTAACATCTTCCAAGTTATTGATTAAATAAAAAAATATGTCAAACAAAAGTTGTAGATCCGGACAAGGAGCATCTTTTTTGTTGTATTACTTTTTATTATAAATTCTATATTTTCGATATTTTTGCGAATTTCGGTCCCAAATTTTCAGGAAACATTCATGACATATCAAACACTGAAAATAAGTAAAAACAAAATTTTTTACCTTTTTTGTATATTTTGGTAAATGTCCACCCCCTAAATGTTTAAAAAATAGTCCTCGAAAATAAAAATTCCATTTTTTTTGTTCACCTTCATAAATAAAAAGTGTTCTAGAAGCATTTAAACTTTCAAAATTTGAAAAATAAAAGTTTTTTATTTTAAGTTTTTCGGATTTTTTCCGAAAACCGTTTATTGTACGAGAAAAAGTAATAGAACAAAAAAGATGCTCCTTGTCCGGATCTACAACTTTTGTTTGACATATTTTTTATTTAATCAATAATTTCGAAGATGTTAAATAAAATCGACTTCGCGAGCTGTTAAATAATGATTTAAATGTTTAAGGGCCCAGGGGCACCCTTTCCCGTTATCCGATCGAGCTCAAACTTTACAGGGATTTTTTTTTAATTATTTGGAACCATTCTGGGGGGTGCCCCGAGGAAAATTCAAAAATCGAAAGTTAGAACCACCCTAGTACCCACCTACAACTATAAGACTATCATTTCATTTTTATGTGAAATAAATAGAATTTTCCAGAAATGCAACAGTGATAAAAAAGTATAATTAAAACGTTTGTGAAATAAATGTACCTACCTATTTTTTTGATTTGTATGATATTATTATTTTTTGTTATTAAAATAGTAATAACACGTAAATTTTAGTTGCATTCAGAAATAATATTGGAACTTCCAGTTTAGTTTCAAGCTAATAAAACGTCATTAACATTTTTAACATATTGTCTGATGTTTAAGAGGGGCCATTTTATCAGGGGCCCACAGGACCCACTTGCCATCGGGCAATCTGACACCCTGGCCAGTCCCCCACGGGTTATTAATCTGATTGTGAGCTAGAGAGTGGGCTCTATGAAATTAGTAATCGTTATTTGCATTTGTGTAATAGGGTGTTTTGATATTAGTGGTCCCACGAAGGAGGTGATTCTTAAGGAAAAAATGTAGGTTAATTCTTTGATTTGGTGCTTCGTTAAAAAAGGCACGAATTTGAATATTTTTTAAATAAGTATGCAGAATGCAAAAGTCCATAAGATACAAATAAATTCTTGTGACGAAATGAGTTGAAATTGTAGAATATATGCATTTGATTAATTGTAAGAATCAATTCCAATTCGAAAACCAATTTTCTCGAACAACGATGAAACAAATTTGGCAGTGTTTCAAATATTTTTCAATTTTTCATGTAGACCTACTTTTAGGTATATTTAACTTCACTCTCCTGGTGGCTTGAATCAAGAATGGTTTCGTAATGGGAATGAACGTTGAAAATTGCAAATTTTTAATTCACCTAAGTCTATAATAGGACGATTGTCCATTCAATTACGAAATTATTACTATTATTTCAGTCCTTTTAGACAGAAAGATATCTCACGACTTTTGAATAAAGGTATGAGGAAGCTAAAATTCTTCCATCGACATGGTTGAATCTGAAAGTAGTAACTTTAGGATCTATTTACTATAATTTATTATTTATACTGTCTGGTGATTGGATTTGCACGGATATAAATTCACTAAATTGCCTGACAGGCAGACAATGATTTAAAACAAGGGAACCCAAGGAAACTTTGTAATTTTGGAATCAGGTTGTCTTTAATTCCATACTATGAATGTAATTACTACTAATTATGAAGAACAAAACTGAGGCTAATAAGCTGTCTTCAAGTCATAAACCTTCATCGTGATACGTAACCTCATAAATTTGTAAACAATCCCTGTAACATCATTTTCAGAATATTCTAAAGATCTTTCTTATACTCATTATAGCCACAACGTATCGTATACTGTTGCACTGTCAGTGAACTTGATCCTTCTGTTCACGATATTGAATTGAGTAAACTTATTAAGTCATGAAAATTAATGTACCCTTTCAGAAAAGCTTCCTCATCGTGTTGAGAAAATCACACAAGTGCATGACAAATATTTAATATTTCTCGTTCATTCACCGACGAAGTAATATCGAAAGCGTCTATTATTTTTACAAAAAAGGCTAGTCCCAGGCAATTTGAAGAAAGTTTCACTAGCAAGTTTGATAAACAACTGTAGTTTCTGAATTGGATATCTGAATATTGGATAAATACTGTGGGATGCGAGTACTCGATTTTCGAGTCGAATAATGATCGGTCACTCGAGCCGAGTCGAGCGTTTGAATTTTCCGACCTGCTTGAAATCGACGGACTGTTTGAAAAAAATGCAACCTAATTGAAAAACTCAAATGGCTCGGATATTCGAGCCCTTGTAGGATTCGAATTACTCGAATTACTTTGAGTTACTAGCGTCTTATATATTTCTTCCTCAGACTAGTATTTGATATTAAATACATAATAAGAACGTATGGTCACAAAACCCATTATAAGAACTTTAAACTTTCTGAACCCTGATAAAAGAATCATAGTAAAGAAGCACCACTGTCCAGAAGGACGAGGGTGAAGAGGGCCACGAAAGAACACTTCGTCCAAATTTAACCGGTTAACAAACTTCATTCACAAAACGGTCGCCACTATATATCTAGAGACGCGGTAGCGTCTCGAAGCCAAGTACATGACACCCTGTATATATGTAATGTATGTCGCTACTGTGTATCTTTACTCGTCTCGGAGCCATTCTAACCTAATTCTGACATTTATACATTAATATCTCATCACGCCTGCAATATTTTCTAAATTTAAAGGCATTTTTCTAATGTAAACCGCATATCAGCTTTCGAATAAGACCTTGACCAATAAAATCGGTCCACGCATAACAGAGATATGATAATATCGTCTCATGGATCAGTCGAAAACGGTAAGATTTTTCTTTTGATTCTCCAAGAAATTTTTCGTCAACATAATACGTATACGCGTTACACGTACACCTTCAACCAAAACGAAACTATATGTGTTAGTTCTTCTATACGTATATACGCGTTACACGCACACCTTCAGCCAAAACGAAACTAACACATGGTTCGTTCGTCGACTCTCGGTACGCGTTATACGCACGCCTTCAGCCAACAGAAATTAACACATGTTTCGTTCGTCAAACGCTACCTTCACCATGCAATCTACTCAAAATTTTTACAGCTTACATTCAGGTTATAACCTGGCGAGTGTTAAATAAGGTAAGTTTTCAAAATTTGAGATGCCACGTATTTTTGGAAATATGTATCGTACCATTGAATTGCAATCAAAATGCAGTCTCAAACACAAGGTAAATTGACAAAATTTGAATTGCGACATGTATAAATATCATCGAACTGTTTTTTATTTGTAACTAAACTCGGGATTTTATTTATGTATATATTATTATAGATAATTGAAGCGTAAAATGATGTTGGGATTGAATTTATCCTGAATTCTGTATATTAAGTAAGGGGTAAGGGCACAACGTGGGTATGCGTTGATGATTTACGTATAGAAAAACAAGCTTGGCCATGAAATGCTAAAAATGCATAGGTACATATTTTTCTTCGAATGGTGTTAATTGTGGTTGATATACACTTCAATATAACCACAAACCAGTAGTGCCTTTTAATTATTAAATATTGCAGCTTCGCTAGAGTTTTCTGAAATCCCCATAAAAAAACTTAATATAAATCGGATCAAATTAAAAATTATCTGAAGTCATTTCCTAAGCAAATTATGTCTGTAAAAAGAAGTAAGATCCCCAAAAAAACTTAAAAAAAAAGTAAAAAAATTACGCCAAGTACATGAAATCAAATAAATCACATAAAAAAGAAAATAATAATAATTACAAAGTAAAAAAAAGATGTGAAATCAGAATGAGCTGCAAGTACATAAAGGTGCTTTCCCGCAGCGTGCAAAGGCGACACTGAGTAACGCAATAAAAGACAAAAAAGATGTCCGCGGCCTGGAAGTCAAATACTTGGCGTGGCCAGGGAAAGTATTCTCAGATCATCAATACCCGTACCTCCCCCTCGCAGGCTTTCAGACAATTTGTCCATTTAAAACTCAGACAATATGAATACATTTTCATTATTTTCTCTTTTTAAATAATTATTCAGCGACACCTTGACCTTGCCTGGCCACGCCAAGTATTTGACTTCCAGGCCGCGGACATCTTTTTTTGTCTTTTATTGTGTTACACAGTGTCGCCTTTGCACGCTGCGGGAAAGCACCTTTATGTACTTGCAGCTCATTCTGATTTCACATCTATTTTTACTTTGTAATTATTATTATTTTCTTTTATATGTGATTTATTTGATTTCATGTACTTGGCGTAAATTTTTCTACTTTTTTAAAAGTTTTTTTGGGAATCTCTAATTACCTCAAACTGTCTTCGACGACGACAAGAAATCTCTCCCACAAACCCAGCGCATCTATCCACCACCCCCTCGCCAGCTTCGAAAGCTACCCCTTCCGTCATCGACTCGTCAGCCAATCATCGCTGCCACCTCCGCGGTGAACGCGGGCATAGACCGTGCAGAGAAATAAGTAAATCCTGGTATATCGCGGGACAGCATTGATTCCCAGGACGTGAGCCGGGCTCAGCTTGTCTGCAAAGCTGGCGGCGATTTACGAAGGACACGGCCGCGCCGAGATCCTTCAAGGAGAGTGCTACCCAGCCCCCGCGACTGTGTTTCCCCTGAGTGCTCTGACCTGATTGAAAGATCCCCGGGATCGTATGCGAAAAGATGAGGATTGACCGAATGAAGGCGGGCGTGGGGGCGAGGGAGGGCAGAAGGGAAAATCCTTGGAGGTTTCCGCGGCAAAGTGAGGATGCTTGTAAACGGAGGCGTGTTTGCCGTGAGTAGAAAAGGGGGGGCCCCTTGTTTCTATCATAGGACGATCAGTCTTCCAGGGGACTCCCCGCGGCGAGATGTACCGGGGCAACAATTTCCACGCGGAGCTTCCGCAAAGACTCGTTAACCCTCCCCGCCGCGCCGCGTATCAGTCGTGAAATAACACCGGGCGGAGACGGATATCCGGCGCTAAGCGGAACAGCTATCAACGGGACGACAGCCATGCTCCCTCGATGCTCTCCGAGCTGTATCAACTCTCCTCGTTATCGCGTAGCTTTTCGAGTGTCATCGATTGCTGGATTTTTAATGCCTGCCACGGCTGCGATCAGTGCTCGTTATTTGGTGACACGTTGTTTGGCTTTTCTTTGCTGGGTAGGCTGTAGGTAGCTGGCGAATTATTTGAAAGCTGTGAGGCCTCTGGGGTGGGACAGTTGAGCTAATAGGGAGACATATGAGTGTTCAGATAGAGGAATTTTTGGAGAGTAGAAAAATCGCTTTTTTGGCACTAAACTTCAGTTACTTAAACAGAGTTTGTTCAAATATTTATGGATCCCATATCTTTTTGGTTGCTCAATTACCTACAAGAATTATGAAGCTAAACTAAATTGTTGTGATCAGAATTACTTACAAGGGCCACCGCGAACCCTTACTCACCGATTGGAACGCAACTTTGTGGGTTTATAGAGTGACTCAATATAAGAATAACGGTATGTTTAATTCGTGCCCAATCGTCCTTTAACCTTTACAGGACCGGCTTTTTTAAAAAAATTGTGTTTTCCAAAAATTGATATATATAAATACCATATTTTATATATATACACGTATATTTTGTTCAGAATTAGAGGACTTGCACAGAGCCCTAAAAGGGTCTTTGCCGGTCCGGAACGGTAATCAAATTTTTAACATTTTTGAATTTAAAGGTACAGTATATCTGGGGGGGGGGTGATACTGCTGATAAACGAATGAATATATACTTAATAAAATTCAGAGAACTTTCTTTTAGCGTTATTCAGAGCTAACGACGTAGACGTGGAAAGTTCTTATATATCATCTTTTCCTCTTTTTCCCATGTTTTTATTTACCTATTATGTTTTGGTATTTCTGTGTTGTTTCAGGAATTATTTTATTTTGTCGTATGTTTTGTGTGCTTTTGAATAGAACGAATTTATAGTCGAACATACACAAAAACACAGTCGAACACTAATACATACCTAAGTATTTATATTTTAAATAATTTTTAAGTTGTGTGCTTAATCAAAGTCCCAAAAAGGGCTTTACCGGTCCCCTAAAGATTAACCCTTTAGCGCCCAGTGTGACGTATACGTCACATCATTTTCAGACGTATACAAAAATCGATGGTCGATAATATTGGGTTCCGAAACGGTTTAGTTCTCTAAATGGCTCCGAGATGAAAGCCACTAGTGCGTTTATCGCTGTAAATAATGTTTACAATAATCATGGAAACGTTTCTGGCGACTGCATGTTGGACATTTTTTGATAATGCGGAACGTTTCCTTTAACCAGTTGAGAGTAAAAGTACTTTTTTTTACATTTTATTTGGTAAATACGTGTAAATGAATTGTTATACTAAAAGAATAATACTTGTAAAGCTTGATTTATGAAAACAAAATCGCTTTCTTAATCCGTGTATTGACGTACTTAATTTGACGTATATGTACGTCATATTGAGAATATCATATTTCGACTGGCTTTTTTGGAGAAACCACGATGAAGTGCATGCATTGGGACCATTTTTCAGTTAACTAATTGCAAGAAATCATATTTTTCCGCCGAGTAAAGTGTCTGGGCCTTAAAGGGTTAAGGATCTGAAAACTAACCACAAAGTCAAGCAGGCGCACACACTTTTTCGTGTATAACTGTTAAAGTACAAGAGACAAACAAAAAATTTCAACCAAAAGTTCAATGGTATAAAAAAAGTTGTTTCTTTCTAAATTCACACCCTTAAAGGGTGATTACACAGTGCACACGAATGAAACACACTGTTATTCTTGCCTTGTGTTACTCTATCTCACTCGCAACTCAAATCAGTGAGTAAGGGTTTGCGATATTTCCCTTTAGTGTCGATGAGGGCTGTAACGAATATTCGAGTATTCGAATACCAGAAAATTCGAATTTGAGATTCGAATACCAGAGAATTCGAATTTGAGATTCGAATACCAGAGAATTTGGATTTGAGATTCGAATGCCAGAGAATTCGAATCTGCGATTCGAATATTCGAATACTCCTATTCGAAAAAAAATACTCCTTCGAAAAAAAATACTCCTATTCGAATACTCCTATTCGGCTATTCGAAAAAAAATATTCGTATTCGAATATTTGTACATAACAGGAGGCATCTGTTCGGATAACAGAACGTTCGGATATTAGGGTATTAAGAAAATGGGTGTTCGGATACGGGAGGCACCACTGTAATTTTATTTTAATTCGGCGGAACTGTTTGTTCTGGTTGAACTTCATATTGGGGATAGGTTGATGAATATTTGAACGATATTTAGTAATAATCACAAAATAACAACACCAAAACGATAATGTAACAGGCCTGGAATGAAAAGACATGCTTCAATATTCTAGCTGTTTTTAATATATTTTTGCGTGCCGAATTCGAAGAACACAATAAAAATTTCATACCACATTTCGTCTTTCACTATTAATTTCATTCAATCTAAATGTAAACTGAAAAAATGGGACTGACATATGTATTCGCTGACAGGGAAATTGAAGTTAGGTAATAGAGCCCTGAACAAAGCAATCACATTTTTTAAGCAGTTTTTAAGGTACTATCAAAATCGATTCGAAGATAATCAATCCTGTAAAGATTCGAATTACTTCGAATCTCATTTGTCATGGTTGCCATGCAAATCGAATCGCTTCGAATTCTGGACAGAAGTTTCGAATCGCTTCGACTGTTATTCGAAACAAACATTTCTTGAAAGTGTTGATAGGTCTTGAAGGGCTTGATAGGTCTTGACAGTCTTGACAGTTCTAGGTTCGGGAAGCCGAGCTTCGGAACGAGTCGGAAATATTCGGCGGATCGGGTGATATCTCGATACTCTCGAGTCGAGTCGCGAGATTCTCTCCATATTCCGGATGAAAGTTTCGGATCGCTTCGACTGTTATTTGAAATAGGATGTTGTGGGACGTCTTAGACGTTTAGTCTTTCTTTGAATGTTGTAAAACTTGCAAGTACTTTTAAAATAAAAGTTTTAATCATTATGTAAAAATTTTTTTGTGTGTCTGTGGAAAATGGGGGGGGGGTGGTTTTAAAATAATAACATAAAATTTTATGACAGAAACAGTATATTTTCTTATTGTTTATTTAAAAACAAAATTCGATCTAAACTTTTGCCAATTAATCTATTTCTTTTTTTACTAATTATATTTCCTGCCTTCGAAAAAACTCGTTCGCACGGCACCGACGTTGCAGGGCAGAATCTCGCGATTCGACTCGAGAGTATCGAGATATCACCCGATCCGCCGAATATTTCCGACTCGTTCCGAAGCTCGCCTTCCCGAACGTAGAACTGTCAAGACTGTCAAGACCTATCAAGACCTTCAAGACCTATCAACACTTTCAAGAAATGTTTGTTTCGAATAACAGTCGAAGCGATTCGAAACTTCTGTCCAGAATTCGAAGCGATTCGATTTGCTTGGCGACCATGACAAATGAAATTCGATGCAATCAGAAACATTGTATCATAGATTCGAAGCGATTCGATCGGTCTTGAGCCCATCACTAGGTACTATGTTGGACCTGATATTCTATTAATAAGTGGATGATTATCATTATCTGATTGTGAATTGTGAGTAGATGCAAGCTTATACCTATATGATTCTTTCTTGTACGGAAGAGAAAGATTAAGTAATATGCTGTAATCGCAGAGTCAGATAGAAGAAGAGAAACGTGTTCTACATGCGAGGTACTCGAAACAACTCCCAGAATAACTTCATCTTTAAAGATTTAGTGATGGAAACAGATACTTTACATAGAAAGATATCTTCTACAGTCTTTTATTTAATTGCAGTAAAATTCTGGTTTAACCCTTCGTTGACAGACCTCTTTTTTCAATCAACTTTGACATACCTGGGTGGCTCACATCCAGAGAACTTTTTGAACGAGTGCCATTTTCATCCAAAGAATCCAATTTTTAAGGTCTCTAAAATGTATTCCAATAATTTATTTATTGAAATTTCATCACAATTTTTGTAAAATAATTCTACATTACCACATGTCGAGAAAAAACGAAGAAAATCTTAAAAAAATTGTAACTTTTACAAATGTCAATATTAAAAGCTAAAAATCTACAGAGTTGATGTTCGGATATAATATTTTATGAGAAAAAATAATTTGTAAGTCGACTTTGAGAAAAAGGTATTTATTTTGCATATAAAAGCATTATGGGTGGCTCACACCCAGAGAGTCAATGAAGGGTTAAAACAGTGCATATTTGGGTCACTTAAAAATACCACAAGTAAACGAGAAAACAATTTCAGTATTAACAAATCTAGACGTTGAACAATTTCGTTGAAAGATATTCTTCTTCGTAATTGGGATCCAAATATAAATCTTCCTATATGTATAAAGATAAATGAAAGAATACCTACATCGTTCTATTAAAAAAAGTTGGCGATACAAATTATCCTCGACGCTTCCACTTAGAAGCAAAAAATATCACTACACAATGCCTCCTCCCCCCCCCCCCCTGAAACTAAAACTTTTCCCTCAAACATTTGCTCCATGTTCGAAAATAAAGAAATTATTCGGATGGCTTGTTTTAAGTACCTACCTCAGCAGCATCGTTCATTCCTTGAATTTGCAGGATCGAAAGTGTAAAAGTCGCCAAAAAGCATGTGCAAAGCGTGTGCAGCTCTTTCAAAATAAATAAAAAATTACAGAGTGGCGTTAGGGCAGAAAACTGCCGCGAAGGTGTAAACGAAGCGCGTAAGAGTGGCCTGTGGATATGAATTCTATTCGAGGGTGTTTTGAACGATGCACACTCACCGTACAATCGGATGCTGCTCTCGACCTCGCCGAGCGAATTCTTCGCCACGCATTTATAGGTCCCCACGTCGTGTTTTTGTAAATCGCGAATGGTTAGTACCATTCGAACCTCGAACTGCGACTTGGCGATCGCCTGCACGTCGTGATGCTGGTTGAATATCATTTCTGTGCGAATCAAAATTTGCTTCCATTTACGTTCATATTTTGCTTCAATAACTGCTTGGCCGTCTGGGCACTTAAGATATATTAGCAGTAAATAAAGAACCAAGCTATAGACGTACAGTACAGGAAATATAGAATTTTAATGGCAATATGATTGATAAAATGTAAAATGATTTGTATTCAATTTATTTTGGTGAAGCGAAAGAGCTATAGATTTTTCAAACAAATATTTTACAGTAATATTTTCCTAGCACTAGGTAATAATTAATAAGTTAGGTATAACTGATAACGAGTTTCATATTCAATTGATGCAATAAATATTTTCAGTAGGTACTTTATGAGTTATACTTATGTATACAATAGACCTCCGTTAATTTTTCCATCACGTATGGAGAAAATAATTGTGCCGGTGGTTGCGCAAATGGTGTAAGTAAAAAATTAAAAAGAAATTGAATCCATCACTTTTTTTTTGTAATGGAAGGTGATGTAACACAAAGTAAAAATTCGAATTCCGAATTCTTCGGAAGCTATAGATACGTTTTAGCAAACCACATTGCTTCGTTCACAAGTTACCACTTCTCCCTACCAACCTTTCTGTAAAACTTTCGAACTCATCACATATAGATGATTACCTATTTCCTATTCATCACTGGCAGAAACTGCACCATAGAAAAAGTTTTATTTAATTCACATGCACTTGAAAAGCCTCTCAAGAACCACTGCCTAACTCGAAAATTTAGAAAATAGCACCGAGGGTAAGTTTGCTGCAAAACGTCCATCAATTAAAAACTCGACATTTCTTCCTTCTTCAGCTATCCACAGATTAGTGGATAATCTTCGTTGCAACTAAAATCGAAGGGAAAAGATCGGTTTCGTTGGGCACAGAATTCGAATGAAATTTAATACACGTACACAGGGGATCGCGGAGGATATTGAAAACGAGCAAGAAATACGGGGAGGCGCATAAAAGTATGTGAAAATTCACTTCTTAAACGCACATCGAGTCTCCTTATTACACTCTGAAATGGTCGTACGTAGGTATATACATATATGTGGGACGCGGCAGGGAGAAAAAGGGGGCGCAGGATTTTCCGTGCTAGGTGAAAATTACATACGAATGCATTGGGCCGAAGTGCTCCGTGGAAGTTGCGCTAAAGCGAAAGCATGTCTACTCGTACAGGCTACAAAATGCTCGGGGAATATATTTGCGAACGGCCGGGAGTAATTCACTCCAGCATTTGTCTGCAACTTTTTGCTAACTCCCGCACGGAAATATTAAACCTGTTCAAGAAAGAGAGCGTCCCGTTCCTCCTTAGCGCGAGCCCTAGGAACGGCATGAAACCGAAACGTGCCATTTATCTTGAGCGCGGGCGAAAGTTTTTCTAATTTAATGCAACGTACTGCCACCCCTAATCCAACCGTTGGGATTTCAAAGAGCCCGTGCTGGTTTAATACTTCTTCAATATGCATCTTAACAGGATAATTTTTATTGAACAGATTGCCTTAGGAATTTAAAGGGGACAGCAACTATGCTTGGTCGAAAAGTGTGCTTAAGGGGGGAGACCACTGTCGGATATTTGAAAAATCGATTTTTTCTTTTTTGCATTTTCTGAAAGACGTAGGTTTCAAGAATGCTGTCTCCAAATTTTATGAAGAAATTCGCAAAATTGACGGAGATATGATATTTTTCGTGAAGTGGTGTCAAACACGCAACTGAGCCGCGCGGAACATTGAACGCGTTTTCCTAAGAATGACATTTTTCAACCGCGTTGACAGTCTACAGAGAAAACTATACGTCCAATTAACATGACCAAGGACATTTATTGTACGGAAAATCCGTCGTTATTACGTGACAATCAGTTTCTTTCAATTTTCGACCTGCTTCTATTTTTTTTATTAACATTTCCATAATTTTATACGAGTTTTTTTTACAGTGGTCCGCCATTTTGTAATTTTTTACAAATTTGACTTTTTTCGATCGTCACGTAATAGAGGCAAGCTTCTAGTTTCTAAATATTAGTTGTTTTTTAAAGCGGATTAACCATGTGGCCTGGGCACTGTCAACGCGACTAGCATGTTTTTGCCGCAGCGCAAATTTTGACGAAGAATTTACAAGAAACGGATTTACGAATTTGATTGGAAAAAAAAATTTCTTACCCTTCGATATGTACACTATTAACTATACTGAGCAACAAATTTATTTACATGCGTTATTTGCTTGAAATAAATTCCCGAAAACACCCTTACATTTCGGACCGTCACAGTGGTCTCCCCCCTTAAGGGGGATACTCGTCTAACAGTCCCCGAAATTTATGATTATTTTTTCAAAAAACTATTGTTAATATTGCATCAAACTCTTTTCAGATATACGGAGGCATATTTAAACTTATAGAATTTCTTTTTATGTCGATCCTCCTTATTATTTATTAATTATTGTGGAATCGTGTTAGCCTCTTTAACGATGTTGGCGTCAGGTGTGACACCTGCCACAGTCACCTGATTGCAAAAAGAAGAAAATTTTCTTAGACTTAAATAATTTACCCTCGGACCGGATCTAAAATTTTAATTTTAATAAAAAATTTGTCTAAGGTAAAAACTTACTTTCTCTTTCGAACGCTATAACTCTTCCAATTTTTAATTTTTTTTCCTTTAAAGTGGATCAATCCCAGCATAAACTATCTACCTTTAAGAAATTTCTATTTTTTTTGCAATCAAGTGACTATGACAGGTGCTACATATTCCTCCATTGTCGAAGAGGTGGTAAAAAATCCACAATAATTAATAAATGAAAGGAAGGATCGGCATAAGAAAAAATTTTCTGCAAGTTTAAAGATGCCTCCATATATCCCAAAAGAGTTAATCCAATATAACCAGCAGTTTTTCAACAAAAAAAGTCTTAAGCATCAGTTACTTTTGGGGCTGTTAGACGAGAATCCCCCCTTAAGTTTGTGCTATGTTTTGGGGTCTAAGTTGTAATATATTAATGCACTAAGAATGAACTAAAGCAAGACTATTATATAGTGTTGATTTTTATGTGATTTAGCGGTGAAGTTGATGTATGAAGCTAATGAACGAACTGACTGTGGAGTCCGACAGTACATTGTAACAAGTAGTGCGTGTTGTACGGGTGTATAAAAAGTAATGGTCACTACTTTCAGGGGTGAATCTACACCTCCGGATCGGTGGATATTTGTAAAAAACTTGCCGCAAAATAGTTTGTAACATTGAGAATTAAAGTTAAAGTTTTTCTTTACATCATCACAGTGCGTTGATACATGGACAAAAATTGAAAAATCAAATATTTTGCAGGGTGATATTTATCATCTACAGTGGCGGATCCAGGGGGCGGTCTTAATGTGTTGACAATGTATATTTGCCGAGCTGTTCACGATTTGCATGCTCAGCGGGAGTCGGTAAATGAAAATTAAAAAACGTAGGTATGTACTTTTACACCTTTCGCCCCCCCCCCCCCCCCAAGAAAGGGTCCTGGATCCGCCACTGATGATCTAATATTTACATCAAGATGAGCAGGAATCGAGTTCGGTTATGCTTGCTAGGTTATCGTAGTTGTTTACGATGTTATTTACCATCTTAACCTGGAATCTAAGGACTAAGAGTCATTCGAAATTCATACGCGGTAGAGTTACTTTCTTTTTTTTTATTTAGACCTTAAGAATATTTATTATTCTTCGCTCACTTTATTAACCATGGATTATACTATTATGGGTATGTGTGCTTCAAAATTATTGTTTAGGCTTATGGCCTTACTGATAATTAGAAAACATCTTAGTCCCGAGAATGAAAATTTTATTTCAACCGACTTTTTAAAAAATACGTAACAAAACGTATCCGTGTTTTTTTTATATTTGGTTCTCCTAACTTCATACTTTATGAAAATGGCCTCATTATCTGCTACTACTTGCAATTATTTGAGAAATAATTTTTTTTAGATATAAGTATGCAGATCTAATATCTTTGAAAAGTGGATTTTTTTAGACCAAAGCAAAAAATTGATGGAATTTATGACCACATTTTGGTCCTTTTAAATATAAAAGAGTATCCGGAAATGATTGACAATGATTTGAGGATAGGTTATTATAGGTATATTTAAAATATATTTCAATGAAAAAATGCACGTGATAAAAATAATTTGATAAAAAAAATGTTTCGAACAAAAGTTAGTCAGTATTCAGTTGACAACAAATTGCAAAAAAATATTAATAAAAAACTTTTTATTCAATAAAAAATCGAGATCACCTTAATTTTTTTTAATGCAACTGTATATTTTTTTATACACCAATCGATGCATCTATATATTCTGGTTACAATAGTATTGGGGTAAATAGATCGAAAACTGATTAGTTCAGAAGTTATGATTTTTGTCACGACTTCCCATTGATTCAACGCACTGCATCAACGTGATCTGCTGAATGAGAAGAAAAATATTGAAAAGTAACCATGTGCCGCAAACGCAGCGTTTCGACGCAAAAAATTGTTAAAGTTTACACAAAAATTAGAGTTAAAGTTAAGGTAAAAATTAAAGGGTTTTTGCAAGATAATAATTCCTGAGAAAATGCAAAGTTGAGAATTATTTCAATTTTGGCATGAAATTTATCAGTTTGCTTAACGTGAAATGATAAAGGGGAAAATGAAGAAACATCATGATTGCACGATGGACAGTAGTGCATCTTAAAATCTCTAGGGGAAGTCGCGGTATTGTGAGCCACGGGGAATCGTGAGCCAGCGCCATATTTTTTCCCCTAGTGAATAATGACAGCTGCCAACAACTGTTATTTACTTGTCTTATGATAAGCTTATATTTCCACGATCAGTGAACGTACGCACCCGCATCGTTACTTTTGTTCTCTTAACAGATAAAAATTGACTGATCTCGAAGTATTATTTTCACTTCGTATGTGGTCTATTATTGTGACACTTTTCTGTGAATCCACGCAGGTAACTATTTTTATAATACTTGTGTGACTTCAAGCTTTCGAAATAATAAAGAAATTTGGCATTAAGTTAGCATTGTGTTATTTATTTGTGGCCATGTTGTAAAAATAATGTTTCGGGGAATTGTGAGCCACTCGATTCTTGACATTTAAAGAGCTAACCTCACGTGTTTGATGTTTCTTTATGATTGTTTATGTATTGTTTATGTAGTGTTTGAGCACAATATAAATTTTACTTTCCCGACTGTTATGTATATAACAGAGGGAAAGTATGTAGATCGTGTCAAAAATGACCCCCGGTTTTTTTGCAATTCTCGACATTTCATGACCCACTGACTCTAAAAAGTCAAAAAAGGGGTACAAAAATGGTTGTGTGTGTGTGTTTTCTAACAAGCATTGTCATTTTTATTCAATTTATAAAGTGGCTCACGATTCCCCGAGATTTTTCAGATTCACGAAAATGCAAATTTTTCGTAATAGTCTGAAAATCATCTAATTTGCAAATATTCGATTCCTTTATTGTGACTAAAAGAAAGGTAAATCTTCATACTACAACATCCAGCTTTGAAATTTGAAGAAACACTTGATTTTATAGCAGTTTGTTAGCAATAAAAAAAAGTGGCTCACAATACCCCGACTTCCCCTATAGAATTTGAAGGCAATCGGTTTATCAAATTTTGAGAAATCTTGAAAAATAGAAGACAATAAATTTCATGTGAGATTGACATTTAGTAATGATTTTGGTTTCACAGATTGCACTTTTGGTACATTAATAAATTACAACACAAACGCATTAATGAACGCAAAAGTAAATCGCAAAGTTTATTCCTCTTTTCGACATTAAATCATCTTCAAGTGGAGCTACATAATGTTCGTTCCATGGCATTATGAGAACTCCAACAAACGTGAAGATATTCGTTTTTATTCATATCCACTGCTAAACTCTCTTCCATCCTGATCCTCAAAGCCCAAAAGTAGTATAATTATGGAGTCACTTAATTATCAGAAGAACGATTCAAGCCCATAAAAGGCTGTAATCTTTGTTTTAAAAACTGAAACCTACATTATGAATGCATATAAGAAATGGAGCATAACTTCGTGCATAAACTGAGCAGGAACTGATCACTCAGCCCCTGTAAATACTAAGGGAACGATATTGGATCCATTCTTTCAGAGACGCTTCAACAAACAATCCCATATTGGAATAGAAGTCGAATAGAAATTGCATTCTGTTTCTGTCTCGAGAGTAAAGGGAATCGTGTCTTTAAAAAGAAGTAACACCCAAGGAAACGAAAGAGCCTAGGGAATAAGAGCATACGTGCCCAGGGTTCTATGAGCGTCGCGTCGGACCAGAGGTTAAGTGTTTCAGTGAGATCTCACCATCATCCTTGAGCCAATAATTAATCGTCTTGGGCGATGCCTCGACAAAGCATTCCAGGACCACGTCTGTACCCAGAGGAGCGCCGACCAGTTGATTAGGTACATGAATTACAGGCGAGACTGCGAAACAGAAAGCAGGGTAGGGATTGTAGCCGAGCAACAGACGGCCATGTTCCTTTGGTCTGTGGCTGAACGGGGTCGATAAATTATTGGCTACCGTAATCACTATTACTCACAGTGAACATTGATAAAAATACGTTTGCTGACCGCCGGTGGCACGCCGTTGCTCGCGATGCAGTGATAAACACCCATCTCGTTCCTCGAGATCTTCGACAGCTTCAGCTCCTCGCCTTGGTACTCCGCCACTGAAGTCACTAAACAGGATGATTATCGTTAAAGATATGCTCAATCAAGTGTCATTCTAATAAGGGGCACCAAATAAAGAACGAGGTATCTGGCACTGATATTTATGAGCCTTTGTTGATATTCCAAAAAGATCAATGCTTTTTCTTACATATCATCAGTGTTTGAGATGTCAAAAAAGTTTTCACAGGATTGTGATGACTTAAGGGGACTAGGCAGTCGTTTTTCGTGAGAAAGAGACTCTGTCCTTTATTTATTTGTAAAGAAATGAATGCACATCCAGATGTACCCTTTTACCCAATGTTTATTACTACCATACAGATTGAGAAATAAATGGTAAGAAACATATATGTGCTTTAAAAATGGCGCTGCAGATGGGTAAACATTTTAACAGTTTTCCGTCATTTTGCCCTAATATCGGTCTTAAAATGTGACGTAATTCGATTTTAAAGGTGTGATTCTTGTTTCTTGGATTCATAGTTTCGGACCAAACCTATAAAAACAAAAATTAAATAAAAATTATGCAATTGGTGGCTGAAAAACGGCGATTTTTCCGAGAAAAATTCGTTCTTGTTTTGACGCTACCAAAATCCGGTGACTTCTTAATTTTTTTATGAAAATTTCGAAGTTTTACGGATCATATCCGAGGTTTCGTCCGAAATGGCATATGTTTTACACATCCTGTAATTTTTTCGAGTCGATCTGAACCTCCATTCGTTCAGAATCAGGTAAAAACGAAGAGAAGAAAATATTCGAGAAAAACGCGTTTAAAGTTTCTGGGCAAAGGCGACGCTATAGGTTGCCGCTTGACGTTTTTAGCTGTCAAATCTATAATTTTGCGAATTTTACTATAAACCAAGCGGCATTTTATTGAGAAAGGATAGTACTTTTGGAAAATGCAATAAAAAAATCGATTTTTCGACTGCCTAGTCCCCTTAAAGTTTCTGGGCAAAGGCGACGCTTGGGTTGCCGCTTGACGTTTTTAGCTGTCAAATCTATAATTTTGCGAATTCTAGTATAAACCAAGCGGCATTTTGTTCAGAAAGGATAGTACTTTTGGAAAATGCAATAAAATAAAATCGATGTTACGACTGCCTAGTCCCCTTAAACACGCCCTACTTTCACGTGGACTATATGATCAGCATTACATACTATTACATATTTCAATGTCACTAAAATTTCCGACATGGATTGCAAATAATGATCGATTTAGCGCGGAATAGCCCACCTTTATTCTGGATGTAATTAATGTGCCTGCGAACACCAGAAAAATAATTGTTTTCAGCGTGATATTTGTAATCAGTCGTCGTCATTTTGATGAGTTTCTATACAATCGAATTTAACATTCCAGCGTGCTTCTAAATAGACGATGTTATCTAGTTCGATGTTAATGAAAACGCTTGTTTATCAGTCGTCGAATTACTTTCACTTCAAGGGCACTCGAAAATAATTGCCTTCTGTTATTTTTTAATTATTCAAGTCAGGGCGATTATGCCTGAATCTATTCAGACAGAAGTCCGGCAGAGAAGGCTGGGGAAGATAAAGCGAGCGTTTTAATGCAATTTGTTGCACCTGCTCGTTTTCCCTGCTGTAATATTGCAGGCGAGCGCGCCAACTATCCTCACGTGCTATTCTTGCCCGCGTCTCGTCTTAAACTTGCAAAAACATTGATTCCTACCAAGTTCCGAACCGCCAGAAGGCCCGTAAAATTCATAATTTGCGATGTAATTATATGTACAAGAGAGCAGAAACAACACGATTGTTTATCCACTGTAGCGCAAACTGAGTCCTTCCGACGTTGTTCACGATGCTGCGTTGCTTCTTCAGAAATATCAGTTCGTAACGTTACTGAAATACGTTGTTATTCAGCAACTTCCCGTTATAATTAGGGCCCGATCAAGCTCTTCCGCCGCTCTGGGCTAAAGTGATTTTTGCCGCCCTTTGCATTGAATCATAAATAAGTATTTTAAAATAGTTTTTTGGACACAAAGCAAAAGTTTTTGTAGGTCTTTGTCTACCAATTTTGCCGCCCCCAAAATTTGCCGCTCTGGGCAATTGCCCTACTTGTGCCCCCCTAGATTTGGGCCTGGTTATAATAATCTAAAGCTTAGAAAATTAGTGCGTACTCTGAATTCTGTTACCGATTTATCTAATTTCGTTTTAGTGGAAGAAATTAGTTAAAAAGATGGTACATGCTTTTTTCATTTATTTTGTATGTATTATTTCAGGTTATCAATTAAAATTATTATTATATATATATATATATTAAAGAGGAAGGAGCAAAGTATAATGTAGCCTATTTTTTATTACGTAATTAATTCAAACAGAAATGAAAAAAAATTGAAAACTGCAAATCGTATCAACTTGCCGTGGTATCCCCTATTGTATAAACTCATTCTAAATTCTTTTACACGTACTATGAGGAGAAAAATTAATTTATGTCAGAAGACATGGTTTTACTGTAAAGAAGGAGGCAGTTAGAAAGAATATAATTACAAAGAGATAAGAACTTCTCCCGAGTATAGTAAAAATTTTCTTTCTCGTTGCTCAGGGGATAGGTCTAATAATATTTTTCTTCACACCATGGAAACTTTCTGATGTTATTCAAATGTATTTATAAAAGAAAGTGGAGTAAGAAGTTTTCCCTCTGCTTTTATTTAAAAGCAAGTCTGCTGTACCATAATTTAGCTAATTAGACAGAAATTCAATCGGACGTCAATCGTAAATACTTTCAAAGATTGAAACGTGTCGACTTGATGTTCAGGAACTAACGTAAATTACATGTACACTCTGCTCTGTTGTATTGAAATCAGTCAGTTTTCCAAGCAGCTTGCGCAGAAATTCCATAGAAAACTGCGGCTCGAAAACGAACTTCCGTAAATCAGTCACGCTGGCCTCTAACCGTGCCAACGGAAATCGCTAATTAATGAGTTTGTAAATCATAAATCATCGTGTTCCGCTTAAATTTTCCGCGAAGCTGTATTACGTCGTTGATTCGAAAACCACGTTGGTAATTACAGGGGGCTGATATCCACGATTTGTCGAGAAATAATAATAATAGCTAAGTAGTGACGCTTTACTGCTGATGTTTTCCGTAGCTGTCACTCAAAAAATTAATTCCCTTATTTCCACTCTTAACGATTGCTCTGCAATTTCCAGAAAAATATATTTAGTAGAGCTAAAAAGTACTTGCTACGTCCATCTTGAAACATTCAAACATCTTAAGTACCTAAAAATATTAAAAATTAAAAAAGTTATGAGTTCTTTTAAGCAAAAAAGCTTTTTCTAGCAACTCTTTTTCTGTTAATTTTTTTCCACACATGATTATACTTTAAATGCTAATTTTCAACGATGGACATACATTGTCCAATGTTCAAACTATACTTCAAAATTTTGGCGATTTAATTTAACCCTCGGTTGTCACACCTATTTTTTCGAACGTCGTTGTCACACTGGGTCAATTTAACCCTGTCAATTTTCAATCAGTTGTTATTTAAAAACTATTTGTTAAATTAAGTCTCAAAAATTCTGAGATAATGTTTGAACATTGTAGAATATATGCCCATCGTTGAAAGCTGACATTTGAAGTGTCATCAGGTATAAAAAAAATATGAAGCAATAAAAGTTTCGACATAAAGGTTTTTTGCTTAAAAAAACACAGGGTCAATTTGACCCACTGTGATAACCAAGGGTTAACAGATAGGTTTTAAGAAGTAGCTGATTGAAAATTGGCTTGGGTCGAATCGATCCAGGGTGACAATTACGTTCGAAAAAATAAGTGTGACGGCCGAGGGTTAACCCTCGTTGACCACACAGGGTGTATAACACCCCAGGACATGTATTTGCCAATATTTCTGTAAAATTTTACACTTTAAAAAAGAAATTTCAAAATTTGGTGAATTTTTACACTTTAAAAAAGAAATTTCAAAATTTGGTGAATTTTTACACTTTAAAAAAGAAATTTCAAAATTTGGTGAATTTTTACACTTTAAAAAAGAAATTTCAAAATTTGGTGAATTTTTACACTTTAAAAAAGAAATTTCAAAATTTGGTGAATTTTTACACTTTAAAAAAGAAATTTCAAAATTTGGTGAATTTTTACAAAAAGAAATCGCTTTTACTCACAACTGTTTTTCAGATATAAATTTCAACATATCAAAATTTACGCTTCTACAAAAGGACTGTTAGAGCATGATTATACGAGTATCGCGAATGTACAATTAGGGGCCGTCCTTAAATTACGTAAGGGTAATTTTGGCGAATTCTTACCCCCTCCCTTCCCCAGTATAAGAATTCGTAAGATTTGATATTCCAACCCCTTCCTTACGTAATATTTTTTACATTTAATTTTTTCAGTTATTAAAATTCTTTTAAAGGTTTACATAATTCATTTAACTCGGTTTCGGGAAATTTAAATTAAAACTACTTTTCTGGAACATGATAATAGAATTTGATACATAATGATAGGATTTGTATTTATTGAAAATTAGGTTAAAAATATTACGTAAAACGCTACCTGCCTACCCCCCCCCTTTGTAAGAAAACGTAAGAAATGCGCAACCCCCCTCCCCCCAAAGGTCTTACGTAATTTAAGGATGACCTCTTATCGCTCAAAAGTTTAAAAATTCAAAAATACGAAACTCCAAATTGACGGTGGGGTGAACCCCATGTAACCAATTTGTAATAATAAAAAGGTGTGACCACGGAGAGTTAAATAAAATTTCCACCCTGCACAAACAAATATCGGGGGCACCAGCGGTCCAGGTGGCCTGGGACGTCTTAACAACACACCCCCTACAGCACACTTTGTTGCAGGAACGTCTCAGTGACGCCGCGCTGCAACATTTGGAACATTACTCGAAATGTTCCCGAAACGTTTCAAGGAAATTGCTATGTCCGCCTTGTGTAACATTGCAGGAGATATTTCTGGAACATTCTTTCGGAATTTTACAGCAATAGTCACTTCGGAGATTGTACAGATATTGTCACGCAATATTTCAGAGATATTGCACAGCAATGGTCACGCAACGTTCGAGCAGTAGGGCCAAAAATAAAAATATCGGTGGTACTAACTAAGGTACTGCTGTATATTATATACCGTGTCTTTGATGGACGCGACGACATGAACGGCTTTGGCTGCAGAATCGTAGTATTATAACGTCCGTGTGTTTTTCCTAAATAGAAAATTATTTTACCTCAGTGAAGATTCGAACCCATGACCTCGAGCACCGTAGAGTAGGGCTCTTGATACCCGGAGACCCGGGTACTCGGTTAACCGCGTGATACCCGGTTACCCGGGTGCTACCCGGGTCTGCGAGTAATACGGTTACGGGTACTCGATACTAATATGATACGGGTAACACAGTTTGCCAGCCATCAGCTATACGCATGAACATATAAAGTCGGATTCGAGATCGAGATTTTAGGTATTCAATTGTTTCAACGTTTGCGGTTAGATATCCACGAGTATCGGGTAATCGTAACCGTATTACCCGCAGACCCGGGTCGCGCCCGGATAACCGGGTAGGACCCGGGTCACCGGGTACCCGGGTAACCGGAAACTCGCGAAGTATAAGAGCCCTACCGTAGAGGAACAGCTTACCACTGCAGCTACAAATGTTGATTGAGGATTTTGCTTACATACTCGAACTTATACTCCTACCGTGCAACGCTTTAAACTCAAATTATTTAAAAACGAAGATTCGTTTGGACAAACACCATTACATCTACCTAATCGTGGTGCCGGATATCTCACAACAAATTCATTTCGACGCTTGATGTTGTATTACGTTGATTCATATTTTGTTAAGAACTATCTTGCGTAGTACAACAAATTTTTTTTAGTTTTTCGCGCATTTTTAATACAATCGTTTAACGCAACTATTTTTTATATATTTTTTTATTTTCTAGTTTTTAATGTCTGTGGATTTACATTTCACAGCTCAAACTTCTTTACAAATATCTTTTATTGCTATATACAGTTTAACAGTTTGCAATTGGATTAATTATTTATATTACATATTGTCCGTGTTCACATATATTCCCTTGGAGGTTGCCTGTGAAATGTAACCCTGTATTCTGTTTGTCGACATGAGTGATATAAGTAATTAATACAATTACTTAATTACCACTGTAGGGTTTAAACAAATTCATAAACCATATGCAGCAACAAAACATATATGTAAAAAAGTGTTACATGTCCCAAGTACTGCCAGTGTCTTTACTATTGCCATCTGATCTATTGTTCATAACAGAAACGTCCTGCGATGTAGAGTAGAAGTCCGTATTATTTGCGAACGCTGTAGGAACGGCCCCGTGGGCCGTTCAGGCAATATTCGCACATAATACCGATTCACGCGGAGCGTTCGTGAAATACAAACACGCGGAATACAGTCTTAAATACCACAGGAAACCTCCGGGGGAACATAGGCGACCATGGAAAGTATGTGATATTAATAATTAATAACATTACTTAATTATAACTCCTACGGTTGAAGCAATGTGTGAAACTGTAAACAGCGACAAAAGATATTTGTAAAAAAGAAATATTAGATGTCCCAAGTACTGTCAGTGTCTTTACTATTGTCATTTAATCTATTGTTCATAACAAAAACATCCCGCGATGTCGAGTGTAAATTTAGAAGTCCGTATTATTGGCGAACGCTGTAGGAACGGCCCCGTGGGCCGTTCAGGCAACATTCGTACATAAAACAGATTGACGCGGAGCGTACGTGAAATACAAACACACGGAATACGGTCTTAGGGGAAAACGGGGTAATTCCGGCCAGCGGGTAATTCCGGTCACTTCTATTTCTTTAAATAAAAACCGCGTAACTTGACTCTGTATGGTACTGCTACTTATTAATGATGCGGCGAGCTAATATTCATGGTTTCTTGACGATAGCAGTCTTTTGATTAAAAAAAATCCAGGAATGTTCATTTCGCACTGTAATCTTATAACTGTGGTCGATTGTTAAGCAAGGTAAGTTAGTACAAGGAACAGATATGAATTATTAATATTAATCTCATTAAATAAAGGAATGTTTCCACTTTCGAACTCATATTTAGTTTTTGGTGATATGTAAATTCAATTCGGTGTATTACTTCAAATATCTGAACATGAGGTGTGGGGTAATACCGGCCAAAAGTGAGGGATAATACCAGCCAGCTTTTAACATTTCTTTTCTTTCTGGCGTCGATGCCACGTACAATTCAGATATTTGTGACGAAAAAGTAGAGCACGATCTTGGCCCCTTTTGCAAGGAATTCGGAAAAGGTGATGAAATGTCGTTCCGGTGCACAGTATGTGGTTAATGAGCACAATATCTTTTGTCGCTGTTTACAGTTTCACACTTTGCTTCAATCGTATAGTTATAATTAAATAATGTTATTAATTATTATTATCGCACACTTTCCATGGTCGCTTATGTTCCCCGGTGGTTTCCTGTGGTATTTAAGACTGTATTCCGTGTGTTTGTATTTCTGGAACGCTTTGCGTAGGTGAGGAGTGAAAATATGCACACTTCAAGTCCATATTCCACGGCAATGTGGGCGGAATATTCCGGGAGTATTGTACCTCAGTATGTGCGCAATATTCCACGCGAATGTGTACGCAATATTCCAAGGCAATGTGTGCGCAATATTCCGGGAGTATTGTACCGCAGTATGTGCGCAATATTCCACGGCAATGTGTGCGCAATATTCCAGAAATATTGCACAAACGTATCCACTGCAATATTCCGCGGCAATACTTCAACAATGTTGCAGTAATATTGCAATGCAACCTGCAACCAAACGGTAACATTGTAATGTGTATCAACGTTTCGGCAACGTTCCTGCAACTAAGTGTGCTGTAGGGGATGTAGGATTTTTTTCTATCTAAAATAATAAAAGAAGTTTGTTGACACCATGAAGCGAAAAAATAAGATAAGATGAATATAAGGAATCACAATAGGTACATGTATCAAGCTTCGGAAGTCTCTTCTCAACTGGCTCACTCCACCGCCGACTTGCGCCGATCGCCCGCTGTCGCCGCTACGGACCTCTTTTGTTTTTTCGCTATTCGGGCATCTCACTACGCCGCGCCTCGCCTCGGCTAATTTTATTCTTCCCGTACTTTTCTTATGTATTTTGACAATTTAACCCACACTGCACCCCGTCTTGGCGCGATTGTGGGCCGCGGATCCTTTCTCGAGAATATTTTGAGGAAGAGAGGTGAGACGTAATGTGAGTGGATGCAATGCCAACGTTTTCAATTATTTGAGCCTTAACCCGAGGCGACGCGAGCCTAGATGTGAGTGCGAAAAGAAGCGAGGCGAGGCGTAGCGAGAGTCTACCTTTACTCTTACCAATACGTAAAATTAACAATCCTACAGACACCATATCCGTTTCACTGTCTTCCAACGCTGCTCGATAGCAGCCTTCTGGTAGCGAAGAACCGCCACTTTGCCTCGCGGTGCCCGATAATTATTGCTATTGTAGGCCAGCGATAAGCTATCCGTTTCGCGGGGCTGCAGCTACGCTTGCACTTGGCACGTGTTGCAGGGGTTGCAGTCGCCGTGCACGTAGCCGTCGGCTCGTGGACGGCGCAGCTGGAATTCGCCCGCTATTAGTGACGCGGCGCTGAAGCGAATACTAAGTGTGCCGTTTAGTTCGTAACAGAGAGCCAGAGGAAAGGCGAGGCCCGACTCCGGCCGACCCCACGGTGTCCGTTTCTGTCTATCAGATACGCCGCTATTTTATGGGCGCCGTCTGCCGATCGTTTCCAACGACCGCGCGCCCAACGATTTCGTTTTATACGCACGATACGCTTCGCGGCGGCTATTACGCGACATTTGAACAGCGTAATGGAGTTGCATGAATGGCGCGTGATATTGTTAAAGAACGTCACTCTCCTTTCTCCCCTCGCCACCCTCTCGCGGGCGGTAGAGGAGCGTTTGATTTCAGAACAGACGCGAAAGGAGCGAGGATAGTTTCGCGGGCTCTTTTCTTTCCACTGAATGGCCCCGAGACGAACGAGACACCGGTGTTGCACCGTTTTTTACGACCTTCATTGCAACGTCCACTGCTGTTTCCTAACAAGCTGGATTTGAAAATTATTTTATGAGAGGAGGGAATGGGACTTTGCTGCGGTGTCGCTTTTTGGCAGAAGAGTGGCTACAGTGGGAGGTAAATTGTGGTGAAAGTTATGAGGAATTATATTGTTGTTGCGTGATGAGTTTTAATATAAGAAGATACGTAGAGTTTTCGTTTCACTTGTGTAGGGGAAGTCGGGGTATTATGAGCCACGGGGAATCGTGAGCCAGCGCCATATTTTTTCCTCTAGTGAATAATGACAGTTGCCAACAACTGTTATTTACTTGTCTTATGATAAGCTAATATTTCCACGATCAGTGAACGTACGCACCCGCATCGTTACTTTTGTTCTGTTAACAGATAAAAATTGCCTGATCTCGAAGTATTATTTTCACTTCGTATGTGGTCTATTATTGTGACACTTTTCTGTGAATCCACGCAGATAACTATTTTTATAATACTCGTGTGACTTCAAGCTTTCGAAATAATAAAGAAATTTGGCATTAAGTTAGCATTGTGTTATTTATTTGTGGCCATGTTGTAAAAATAATGGTTCGGGGAATTGTGAGCCACTCGATTCTGGACATTTAAAGAGCTAACCTCACATGTTTGATGTTTCTTTATGATTGTTTATGTAATATTTGAGCACAATATAAATTTTACTTTCCCGACTGTTATGTATATAACAGAGGGAAAGTATGTAGATCGTGTCAAAAATGACCCCCCGGTTTTTTTGCAATTCTCGACGTTTCATGACCCACTGACTCTAAGAAGTCAAAAAAGGGGTACAAAAATGCTTGAGCGTGTGTGTTCTAACAAGCATTGTCATTTTTATTCAATTTATAAAGTGATTCTCAGATTCAAGAAAATGCAAATTTTTTGTAATAGTCTGAAAATCATCTAATTTGCAAATATTCGATTCCACTATTGTGACTAAAAGAAAGGTAAATCTTCATACTACAACATCCAGCTTTTAAATTTCAAGAAACACTTGATTTTATAGCAGTTTGTTAGCAATAAAAAAAGGTGGCTCACAATACCCCGACTTCCCCTACTTATAGTAATTTAGTTTCTGTGGGAAACATATTGAATTTTGCTGTGAACAGTTTCTTAGAATGAGGAAGCTGACCCAAAGCTCAGTACAGAGCCACTAACGCACGCAGCCGTTTATTTACACTTTTTGTTTTGTCCTGACTGTTCCTTTTTAAATTAAAAAAATTTAAAAAAATTAAAACCGACTTCAAAATAATACAAATGCACGAAGAAGTAAAAAATGATTTTTTCCCTTATTTAATATGCGACTATGATATTTTTTAAGTCGGTGCCAGATTTGCACTGTGCAAATGATGAGGCGCCGACTTAAAAAACATGAGAGTCGCAAAATAAATAAGGGAAAAAATTATTTTTTTACTTCTTCGTGCATTTTTAGTATTTTGAAGTCGGTTTTAATTTAAAATTTTTTTTATTTTTAACTTTTTTGTTTTATATATATTAACACAACATGCTGAGGAGATATGCGCGTATGTACAGAACTGGCAAAATATTGGGCCAATGTTGATGTTTGAATAAAAAAAAAGAACATCGAAATCGGTCCACATGCTGAGGAGTAACATAACATAAGAAACATAAGACAAACATAAGAAAAAAAATACACACGGGTCGAATCTACATATAACCTCCTCCTTTTTGAAGTCGGTTAAAAATGGCAACAAATGGCACGTATGCTGGTGGCGCTACGGATTGGAAAATGTTGCAGTCAGTTTCCCCATTTATGGAGCATGCGGTAGTAAGTATTTTATAGGTCCTGGTAGTGGATTGTTTCACTCTTCTTTTAGAATTCATTCTAGATATGTTTCTGTACACATTCTTCATGTTTTCGCTGTGTACACACGATCGAATTAAACTTGAAAAACGATAAGCGTGTAAATAACAAATATTCATGTAGTATTTTTTAAGCGTAGGTTGCATCTCAGTTTTTGTGAAAATAACACGTGCTTCTTTCTTAATTTTCAACGTGTACATACTTGCCTAGAGCATTATCGATTTCTACTAGCTCTTCAGCTCCAGATGGTGTTACCCATCTGTATATCGCAACACAGCCTCCTTACTTAACAGGCAATATACTGTGCGTGTTTTCATTCGATATTTGCATTTGTAGTAGGCAACATTTTGTACCTTAAACACTTGATTAAGGATTATTAAATTTGCATCCCACGTTCGTGTACCTTAAACTTTCAATGTAATTTGACTATTGTGCTCATGAAAATTTTATCTTAAATATAGAAACTGTTATTCGTATTAATTATTCAAATTCTCATAGGAATCTTATCTAAAAACAGATCTGACGTAGATACAAAGAAACAAATTTATAAATTCTGGCGATGGAAGTCAGATCTTTAAACACTATTCAGAATTTGACGAAAATGAGTCTTCCTGTTACATCTCCTTGAAAAAAACGAATTTCCTTTGAAGCGTGTATTATGATGCCCACGAGAATTTCTATTATTTCAATATTAAATTACGTTCCTAGATAATTATTCAATGTATAATCGCTACCCATAGCCAGAATAAAATCAACTGGCCGTTTAAACTCGACAAGGCTCTATCCCCACTACAGCATTCAGCTGCTCCGCCACTTTATCCTTCTTTAAACAGCCACTTCTTTCCAATTCCTTTAACAGTGACGGATTTAACGGGCGGCCGATGAGCTGTTGCCGCCTGGGCCCCTGCCCAGAAAGCCCCCCCCCCCAAGACACCATATTAAAAAAATTATGATTTTATCCAAACACTATATTTTTTTTCTGTATTATTACACTTAGCCCGGTTTGAGTAAATTATCTCTTAATTTTCCCGAAAAATGGGCTCCTCAGAACGTTTGCCACCTAAGCCATTCAAATCCGCCACCGCTTAATATCACTACATGCAAATTACAAAGTGTTTCACACGAAATTTGTATATATACAACACATTGGATAAGAAGACACAAGAATATACAATTAATTTACCTCTCACTAAAAATACTCCAGACCGATATAGGATATCCTAAAGTGTGGGAGGGGGTGGGGGGTTATGAAATCAAGCGCAAGTAAGAACGAAATACTTGGTGACAGAACGAAAGAACATGACCTATAAAAACGCGGGTCTCTATCGATTCTTCGCACGTTTGCGAAGTGTTACTTAACAATTTCTGGAAAGTTACGTTTCCCGCGGGCGGTTCCGACTGAGTCTGCCAACCGGCGGGGCGCAGGGTGGTGCGGGAGGCCGGTCGGTGTGGCGAAATAAGGAAATTAAAATACCAAGTGCATCCAGCAGCGACTGCGTTCGAGGAAATCATAATTGTATATTCCGTGTTATATCGACGGAATAGTGGGAGCGTCATCTATATTAAATCTTACCATGAGACTTCTGGTTCAAGGCGCTTCCTGCAAATGGCTTCCGAATTATAATGTCCTTCGTGTCTCCACGGCGCCACGATACGCGAGGCGGTGGCACGCCTCTTGCACGGCACGTTAACTTCACCTGTACGTGTTACGAAAGCAGAATTATAAAGAGAATCGACTTCGTTATTGCTGTCGCTTAAACGCCAGCTTCGTGTATAAAGGTGTTCGAAAAAATCACAATTGAAATCCCTATATTATATACAGGGTGTCCCAAAAATCGGGGACTTCCCGGAACATGTATTATCCTGATGCAAAAAGACATCGAAAAGTCCTTTACCGTTTTCGGATCTGAGCATTCGTTCTCGAGATATTAACAGTTGAATGTTAGCGGTCCAATTTCCGAGCCGCGCAGTTTAAAGCTGAGTCCGCTGAGCGCGGAGCAGAGTCCACTCGCACGCACGCAGTAGAGCCGACCGCGCTAACCCGTTTTCGCCGTTTGCACCAGCGCGATCGGCTCTACTACGCGTGCGTGCGAACGATCAATGCTCGGCGCTCAGCTGACTCGGCTTTAAACTGCGCGGCCCGATTAATTTGTACACTGTGTCCGCCACGCTGTTTTCTGGTAAGACATCCACTATCCATGGGTTAAATTTTGTTCTGTTCAAACAATTCACGTGACTGTATGTTATATTTAATAATCGATAGGTAAGACAACTGTTTTTGGTTTAATGGTATATATTTTTTCTACTAATACCTAGTAATTCCTAAAACGAGTGTAATAATATGTGATTGAAGAAGATCCGTAGAGTAAGATCGTACATTTGCAATAATTATATTTCAATGAAAGTTGAAGTGATTTTGCTGAAGATTGTCAACTAATCGTGACCCATAGAGATTACTGATTTCTTCGGCGAAACTTTGTGCCATCGTTTGGTCTAAAGCTTCCGTGACGAGCTTTTACTAAATTAAAATTTATGGAACCCTGCTGGTGGAACTTCGCGACCACGATTGTTAATTACTGTTGAACTTTCTCTCAGCTTCTCCATAGTAACTTGGAATGTGTTTGACGTGACTGTTGAAAATTCATATTTTTTAAACATTATTTAACGTATTAATTGCGTTATAACCGAGGTGAATGTATTTCAAAATCTTCTGACGTCTAAAGTTAATAAACATTTTTAAATCCTTCTCCTACAACGCTCGACGTGTTTTATTGAAAGGAATATATTTTAACTAAATACATAAATTTACATTGCGTTAGCAGATTAGATTTGCCAGGTTGTTCCGTGCGTCTTATTAAATCATCTAGTTCATGTCTTTAAGTTCCTTTGTTCGATCATTATAATAATTGATAGAAACCTTCATTACACTTTTGCAGAATGTATGTTTGTTGAAATTTCATAAAAATTTAATTTCAACGTGTTTATTTATTAGGAAACTCAGAAACCTGCGATTCCTCAGACAAAAAGGTCAAGAAATATGAGGCAAGGAAAAGAAACTAATAATTTAAACGTCACTATGACTAATTGTTTAAAAAAAGGAGGAAAAATGTTCAATTTGTATGTACAGTAAATTTACTACACATGAAACTAATTTGCTGTAAGTATTGACATGGATAATAACAATGTAGTTATTAATGGTATCATCGTTCAAAACGTTAGCCATTCGGGGAGACCGGGGCAAGTTGATACGTTTTTTCAGTTTTCATTGTTTTTCATTTTTATTTGAATCAATTACTTAATAACAAATATGCTAAAATATACTTTGGTCCTTCCTCTTTAATATATAGTAAGCGAAAGCTTGAGAAAGTACATACAAAACGAATGAAAAAATGTTATTTGGACGAAGGCAAAGTGTATCAATTTAACCCACTGCGGGGCAACTTGATACATTTTTAAAATATCTGTTTAATGAGTAACTAATAAATTTGAAAAATATAATTTCAATCTAAATATCTTTCCAACAGGCAAAAGTTCAAAAATCAAGCAGATTTTTAAATAAACATACCTAGAAAAACATTTTTATTTTTATTTTTTTATGTCTGGAATATCCCACTTTAACATGAGGTGTCTTCTTCTTTTTGTTACTATATCTTAATAAACTCATTGTGTCATGATTGTATATTTTTGTGCATGGCTTTAATAATATTGAGTCTTTTTCTATTTCGGCATACGCTTTTTCCAAAACATCCTACGATATTTCGCCACGATTTGTCTTTTTGATATAATTTCAAACCATTTTCCAAGAAATATGAAGAAAAAATTAAATTAAAAGTAGTCGGGGAAAATTAATATACTGTATTAACATGCCCCAAAGAAACCGTATCAACTTACCCCACAGGAAGTCATTATGTATTAACATGTCCATAAAAAAATGTAGAGCATATCAACATAATTACACAACGTAATTACCTTACCTTCAAAAGACTCAATATGATGCCAAATTACTTCGGGTTATAAAATTCTTTATATCGTCTCAAGACGGATTGGAAAGTGAACATAACTATTTACTTTTTCTTTATATAAACGAAAACAGTTAAAAAACGATTGCTAACGTCAAGGTACACCCACGTACGCTGGATCGGAGGAAAGAATTTATCAACAATCTTCACATATCTCGTTGAAATGAAGCTACATATGTACGGTGTCGAGATAATTCGTCTGTATCAACCTGCCTCTGTATCAACTAGCCCTGGTCTTCCCTACAATTTACATAATTTATTTAATCTACATATGTACATACGTATACATATATTATACAAGTATTCTACTATAGCAGATATTGAAACTAAGACTTTACATTGAAACTAAATGGACATTTGACTAATTTTTTAACACCAATAATTTCCGTCCGCAAAAATTTAGTCAACTAACACGCAAATAACGCCTTGCTTAAAAATTTATATGTCACAGTAAAATATTCAAATTAGAAGAAGATTCTATGCGCATATTATACCTTCTAAAATATTAGACTCTATTATATTCAGCACCTGATTAACGTGCATATAAAACCATAAATGAAAGGTAAGGGGAAAAACAAAGAATGTCCATTTTTCGTGATTTTGCGATTTATAGCATATTTTGTTCGTGCCAACTGGACTAGGGGAGACTGGGGCTAAAAGTTCCGGGGGTAAGTTGTTCCGATAGTTCTATCTTCAATATGAAAGTAGCTTTGTACTTTAAATTATTTTTTCCGTGTGAGTTGATCACGCCACTCTGTCAGCCATTTTAATAGAGCCCGCAACAGCGAGTTGTGTGGTAGTAAGCGAGGACCTATTAGTCGCGTACCAGATAAGTAAATATTTTCCTACTATTATTTTTTGGTCTATTTCGATTATTTAACGTCGCTATTATTGATTGATTAGTTCTTATGTATCAAATGACATTTAAGAACACGATGTAATCGTGTGGATCGTTTCAATATATGTGTAAGTAAAGTAATCTCTTAAATTGCCACATGTGTCGATAGGGGCTAGTTGTTCCCATGATTTGGGGCGCGTTGTTACCGTAACAACTTGCCCCACCGCAACTGCATAAATTGTTCCAGTTGTGTTTTAAGATGCGAATATATGAATGAAAGGTGAAATGTGGCATCATTTCCATCGAAGTTGTGCATAAAGATAAAAATTGTCGCTAGAGAATTCAATATCTGCCACTTGACTCTATCGAGAATTATAAAAAAACTACAATCTGGACAAGAAGCCACTGTAGGTTACAAGTAGGTACAAATCTCAATAAGTACGTACCTACAAACAGTTGAATGTAAGACTGATTTCTAGATTTTAATTTTTATACCAAAGATAGTGTTTATGAGTATTAGGGTAACGCATACAGTTGTCGATCCCTATACAATAATTTATCCTCTTCCCCAAAAAGTAGGAAATATAATATAATGCTTTTTTCCTATGATAAAATATAATTATATTCGGAACAAAAATATCTGGGCCACTGTAATATAGATATATCTTATTGTATAAAAGAAGCATTATATTATATATCCTACTTTTTGGAGAAGAGGGTCAATCATTTTATAGGGGTCAACAACTGTATGCGTTACCCTATATCGGTTTGGTTTTCTTTTAAAGATAATACATTTTTGTTGGTCCGAACCTTCATAAATAACCATTATTATTAGTAAAATTCTGTTTTATTTAATTAGAAAATGAAGTATTTTATTAAAATGCAACTTTTATATCTTAGTAACAACTTACCCCAATGCGATAACAACTTGCCCCATAAAGAGGTAAAAAGTTCCGCTTCGACCAGCGCCAAAAAAATTACTTTTTATGAAAAACCTATTGCAATATATTAAATACAAGCTTAAAATCATAAAATATAATAAATTTAACAAGAAATTAGTCAATAGTGAAGAGAATAAGTACATTATTTTGCGGTCATTTTTTGTTTTATCGAAATCGGAACTTTTAGCCCCGGTCTCCCCTACAGAATTGCTGACTCATAATGTTAAATAGATAATGTTAAAGATTTGATAGGTATACTGTTTAAAAACAGGAAATGTCCCCTCTGCACTGGAACAAAATACAGAAGGTCTCCACTCCTTGCCTAAACACAAGCTTCTATTGTCGTAGTAAAACAAGAAGTTATTAAAGAGGAAAATTATACAAGAAAATTGAATTCATTGAACCTCGTTTCTTTAGTGGTGGACTCAGGTATTAAAACGCAATTTTCTCGATAAAGCTGTTTGGTGACATTCCCTGTTTTTCCCATTATCCTTCGAGTATAAAAATCATTTAATACTCTAACATTAATATTCTTTAAACCAAACGTATACAAACTTCCAACGAAGGTCATTGACCCAATTCGAAATCAAATACACAGACTTCCATCAACAACCTTCTGCCAGCATTCAATTCCCCCCTCCGCGTATCGCCAGCTTCTCGCGTGCCCTTGCGATGTAAACATCGCATTTCAATTTCAGGTAATAATCGGTCGTTGACATTGAGCCTATGGGATGCACCCGGAACAGGCCAGCGTCTCGAGGACAGTCGAGCGCGGTGCTTCAACGAATGAACTTGACGGCGCACGGTTTTCCAGGTTAAGAGTGTTAAAGTGTGTGCAGCGAGGAAACACGTCTGCTTGAAGAGAGGAAGCAAGGAGTCGAGGACCCCGCGCACCTACCGCTGGAGTACCTCCGCTGTCCCTGGGGCAAGGTTAGTCACACATATGCCCTTTCGTTCCCGCGTATGAATACTAGGGTGGACCTTATTTTTCGACCATCTGATTTTTTTTATGCGACCCCCTAGATCTGTTCCAGATCCAAAAAAAAATAAGTTCTGCAAAAGAAGAACTCAATTGGACAACAGGAAAGGGTGTCGCAATCGGTTTGAAGTTTGAAAACAGTAATTTCCCTTTAATTTTACATGCAACTCAAATTTTATGTTTTAATGATAAGAGTTACTGTTATAACATAAAAATATCATCTTTTGGTTGTATAATAAGGTGCCAACGGTATAACCAGTACCCCTTCCAAAAAGCTATCCTTCTATTTCCAGTTTTATACCTGCTTCCTAGTCCCTTAGTCCCTTAATAAAAGAAACCTCATTTTACGTCGAGAGTTCGAGGTATTCGCATCACGAAGTATCGAAATTTGTTAGTGTGACAGTGAGCAAAAATGGAGACAAGAAGCAGTGATAAATTGTTTATATTGGACTACTACGAACAACAAATTGTTGGTGCAAAATTGCCGAGTAACGGATAAGTGTTACGAGTTCTTTTCTATAATATGAGTAAAGTAAAGCTGGACCTTAAAACAAGTGCTACTCTAGTTATAAAAGAAACTGAAATATTTTGGGAGAAAGCACGAATACCAGTGAAGAAGACGTCGGATAGCATTGACAAGTTGAAGTCTCTTTATCAGAAATGGAGAACATTATATAAATCTGTCAATCGTCGAACTGCAATCCAAATACAGCGGGAACAAGAATTCAAAGATTCGTTGGACGATTTAGGTATTTGACATCGTCCATGCGAATGCTTTAGAAATGATAACAATCGAAGAAGATAAATTATTTCTATTGAAACAGAGGGAAAAAGGGCGAGTTGGACTAATGGGTGCCAGTGATCGTGCTTTAGCAGAGAAAGAAAAGCGGAAAACTCTTCGAGAAGAACGGACGAAAACACTACAAGAACAAGGTCAACAATCACTTGTACAAGGTAACATATATTTTTAAAATTTAACTCTTTTAAGTATATTTCTAACGTTTTAGAAATAAATTCAGTATATTTATTTTTACATTACAGAAACAGTGCAGCTACAATCTTCGTCGTCATCCAGCGACGAAATGACAATGAATGTACCGTTAGGTTCGGGTATTGGAGATTTTCCGTTAGATTCGAGCATTGGGAATGTTCCTGAGGGGTTGCAGGTATCCAGTGACTCAGAAGTTGAAGGTGATTCGAATATACCTGGGCCTAGTGACCGAAAAAGGAGAAGAGGGAAAGTCGAAGTATTTTCTTTAAAGTTAGTTGCAGCTTTAGATGCGTGCAAAATCAGCGATCGCGATGCTGTTCGTATTATTATGGCAACAGCAGAGAGCTTAGGTCACAATACAAATGAATTAATTATTAATCGCACTTCTCTTCGGCGATTTCGTCATAATTTTCGCGCAGATCACGCCAAACATCTGCGGGAAATGTTCGGAGAAATTAATCTCAGGCGGATAACTGTACATTGGGATGGCGCGATGTTGCCTACTTTGGACAAGAAAACTGTGGAGCGACTTCCAGTGGTAATTTCGTGCAACGGTGTACGAAAATTATTGGGGATACCTGCGATTCCTTCCAGTAGTGGAAGCGATCAGGCCTTGGCGATATTTGCAACCTTAGAAGAATGGAATTTAACGGACCACGTAGAAGCTTTATGCTGTGACACGACTTCGTCAAATACGGGACGATTACAGGGTGCATGTGTGTTGCTAGAACAAAGAATTGAAAGAGATCTTTTGTATTTTTCTTGTCGCCATCACATATACGAAATTGTGTTGCGTGGGGTCTTTGAATTAAAAATGCCGAAAACAACAGGCCCGAATATTCAACTTTTTAAAAAAATTCAAAATAGTTGGCCTGAAATTAATATAAAAAATTACATCCCGGGAACGCGCGACGATTACGTTCTGAAACATATTAATGATATACAAAAAAAAATCGAAATTTTTAAAAATTACACAAAAAAGAGTCACCCAAGAGATGACTACAAAGAACTTTTAGAATTAGCAATAATTTTTCTTGGGGGGATTCCTTTGGGTGGCATTTCATTCAAAATGCCTGGCGCATTTCACCATGCGAGGTGGATGGCTAAAATAATATACACTTTAAAAATATTTATTTTTCGAAACGAATTTCCTCTCAACCAGGAAGAGTATAGTAGCATTAGAGATACATGTGTATTTCTAATTAACATTTATATTGAGCCGTGGATTTTGACCCCAATGGCTGCTGTGGCGCCACGTGTAGATCTAGAATTCATCAAAAATATAATTCATTACAAAAATGTTAACAAAGAAATAAGCGATGTGGCATAATAAAAAATTGTGAACCATTTATGGTACTTGTCACCGGAGAATGCGGCGCTATCGTTTTTTGATAAAAAAATTTCAGTAGAAACAAAAAGATCGATGGTGCAAGGACTACAAAATGTAAACAATAATAATAATTATAAGAGATACATGACAACGACTATAGAAATTAAAAATCTTGCGAATTTGGAAATACAACATTTCGTATCATCTGAATCAAATAATTTTTTCAAACGGTTCCATATAAATTCAGATTTTCTTTTATATGATCCAGCACTATGGGAAACTAATAATAATTATATCGAAGCGATAGGTATTATAACAAAATTAGAAGTTGTGAATGACGTTGCAGAAACAGCAGTAAAATTAATGAAAGATTATAATTTAACGTTATGCAAAAACAAAGAAGAAAAACAATTCATATTACAAATTGTAACCGATTATAGGGAAAAATACCCAAAATTGATAAAACAACATTAAGTACAGATTTTTAAAAATTATTTATACTTTTATTATAATTAGGCCTATAAATAAAATATTTAATTATAAGTATTTAACTGTCTTTTTCTACTTTTCCTTATATTAATGTGAGATCAAATTTTATATTTAAAAAATAAATATTAAAAATTTTGCTTAAACAAATTCATTAAACAATTTAATTTTTGCTTTGATATAATAAGAATATTACATTAAAATAGTGTTTAATGACCAGTGGGATTGAAAAAATGTGTACTTTTTCATTTTTCGCAAAATTAAAATTTTTTGCATAAACAAACTCGTTGCGACACGTCTTCCCTTTGTCCGATCGACTTGAAATTTGGAGGGAATTAGTTTTTTACCGAGTAGAACAGATTGCAAGGGTCGCATCAAATGAATTTAAAAAAAAAATTTTGCACAAGAGTAACTAAGGTCCACCCTAATGAATACAGTATGTCTCGTAATGGGTGGCACAACCGCGAGGAAAAAAAAAGAACAGAAATGTAGGAATAGAATTTGTTCATCGGAGGCTCCTTTTTCGAGAAAATTTATTTTGAAAACTCGCCTGGTACGCGCATACCTGACTAAATGTCGAAAGAATTTATTAATAAATATGGTACAATTGGAAATGGCATGAATTCGCCTGCAAAAACATGTCGAAATTGTAGAATATGCTTTTTCGGGTGGAGCTTTGTTTTTGGGAGAATCGATTTAAAAGTGAAATTGATTTTTTAGTCAGGACCGTGTCTACTGGACAGATTTTGAAAATCGGTTTTCTTATTTTATTCAATGTCCTATAGTACTTATCTTTTTATTTAGAATCCGAATTTGTCGGAAGAGTTTAGAATGTATAAATCTCTATCTGCGTGGACAGAATGGTGTCTCTTATCGTCCGTCAGTAAGTGGATGTTTATGCCTAGAATCCCTACTAATATATAAAAGTGAAACGTTGTCTGTTTGTTTGTCCTTCTTTCACACGTGAACGGCTGAACGGATTTCAATGAAATTTTTAATATCCATTACATACGTCCTTGATTACATTATAGGCTACTCATTTTATTTTTTGCGCTTTTTCATTTTGGAAATATCACAAATAATTCCCGGGTGAAACCGGGTAACGGGCTAGTTATCAATAAGTCTAATTGGTGTAATTGAGGGCCTTGCAGTAAGAGGGGTGCAGCTCAATTCAAATTTTGACAGTTTTTGAGTTATGACGTCTAATATACGTAAAGAAATTTTTCATCGTTTGGTGCACGTATCATGCACATCCGATAACAAATGAGCAATTTATTGTAAATTTTGAACCTGTACACATTAATACTGTGCACTACGAACGCACAACTTTGTTCCATCTTATAAACCGCCTTTATATAAAGCTCTCGAAAGTGCGTTGACTGGGAATTAGGATCTTTCCACAGGACCCAACGTTTAATCTTGTTTATTCAATTGTTTTAACACTTATTCACTTCGCTTGTTAGCGCGGTATTTTTTATTTGATTTAATTTAGAATAATTTAAAGGGCCATATATGGAGTTCGCCTCAGGCCTCCCGAAAACACTAAGACCGCACTGTTGTGCATAGTTATTAAAAAGCAACCGTTTTTTGTACACTTTGGTGCACGTGAAGGGCAGCTTCAGATTTGACAAATTCGCCAAAAATAGAAATAAAAAGTTATCAACTCAATGACTACTAGGGTAAATCCAGGAGACGCGGTCGACCTAATATAAAATGGCTATTTAAACTAATATAGATATTACTTATTTTATCACAACAAACCTATATATTCAGAATTTTATGCGGATTCAGAAAAACTGATCGATATTTGTTTTAAGATAATATTTACTGTAAGTCGGATTGAAAATTGAAGTCGTGACATCTGACCACCTTTCCCGACGTGCCGGGAGAAATGGTTTTCGTCGTTGGCAGAGACCACTCACATAATTATTCATGGAAAAATAACAAAGAAGAAAGTAAAATTATTTATGAGTGAATACAACTATCGATTTATTGATATTTAATTTGTTTACGCTGAACAAGTAAAGAACTCGTCAAAGAGAAAATGAACTACGTACTGGTGATTAGCAAGGCAAATGAATGCAAAAGTGAATAAATAAACTAAATAAACAAAAATAATAATAAAATTATAATAATAATAAATAAAAAATAAACAAAAATAATAAAAAAATCATAACTCGACCATCTCTCCTTTCTGCAACGAGAGATGGTCTTCTCGTTAGTTTTAAGAGGAGGAGTTAATATGGACAAATACTTTGGCTGAATTGTCCCTCAATATCTCTACTATGTTATTATCCCCAACATTAACCGAAAATAAACTTAGAAATATATTTTAAATCCGATTCTGTACACGGCTATTTGACAAAAGAGGTTAAATGTAACCTCAATTTGCCTTTTATAGCTTATAAATCCAGAAAAACACCGGAGGAAGCGAAATGACGCTATTCATTCAACTATTTGACTTCTAGAAAAGTAATTGGTCTGCACTTTATCGCGTTTTTGCGTATAGAGTCTGAAATATAGCGACTCGACCAACTCTCCGGCCCGACCGCGTCTCCCGGATTTACCCTATGTACTTATTGTCTAAACTCTAAAACTATATATTTTTCAATTAGCATTCTCCTTTTAATGTTAACTGAAAGCAATCATTTTATAATCTAATTTACTCGAAGTTGGTAAAGATGGACCCGCACACCTCTCGTTGCTAGGTCCTCAATTTCTTCAGAACGAAACTGTTTGAGAGACTAATTCCGAGTACAAATCCACCTGCTAGAAAATTTCAGCAATGCTGCCACGAATACTTAGTTTCCTCAGTTCATCTGACCTCTTAAAAGATATTTCATTCCATCTCGAATTAGCGATAATGCAATCGTACCATTGTACCAGGAGCAAACCCACAAGATCCCCGGACCAGGGTTGCGCGCGCGGCGAATAAAAGCTCCAAAGTTGGAATAATCGAGGTCCTCCTGTAATTTAATTCTGCCGTTCGACCGGACGAGATAAAGTTTCCCCTATTGGCTCGAAGAATATCGGGTCCCCTTGATCAAATTTCAATCAATCCGCCATTAAACAATAGTAAATTCTCAATTTGCCCCGCGCCATTCCACGCGGAAACAAAAACACAATGCGGAAACTCAGTGGCCGCGGAAAATCGCTGGAAAATGTTGCGTGCCTCGCGGAAAGTAATCGACTCAGAGTTTAGCCCGTTTCCACGGTGTGTACATCGATAACGTTTTAAAAGCCCTCGGTATTTTCACCGGCGGTTAGCCCGCCGCGAGATTGCATCGTGTTCGAAGGGAAAGTATCGAGGGGCGAGCAGACTTTCTCAAGGAAACGATCTTTTCCTCGACTCGGTCGTTTCGTGGACTCCTCGCCAAGCAACTTATCAATTTTGAATTAAGGGCAGCGAGGTAGGCCGCGGAACGATATCCTAAATGTGGGATGATACAGAAACGAGTTTAAAAGTTCTAGTCCCTGGCCGCATTGAAATTCAGTTAAAGTAGGAAACGTACAGAAGGAGGATCCCGCCGCGCAACGAGATTTTTATAAACACGAGGACAGCCGGCTACGTGCCATTAATAACGATATTTATCGTCTGGAATGGGAAATGTATCGTCCGTCCGTTTCAATGTCTGTCGAATAGCCAGTGGAGGATTCACGAGTTCCACTTGCAATTGGGATTTTCATTTTTGATAAGAGTAACTCCGCCTGCTATATGTTACGTCGAGGAACGGCTTCGATATTGTCCTGACAGGCACGCTGAATTTTTTCAATGTGATTTAGGTTTTTCAGAGTTGCTTTTCCAATGAAAGTTTACTGTTTTTCGCTGATTATTCTTACGCGCGATTGTGATTCGTAGTCGTCATTTCTGTGCAGACTTTGGATTTCTGGACATCGTATTTGTTACTACATCTGTAGTCAAAAGATGCACATTTTGGGCGAAGTATTTTTCTATAAACTGTATTCCTACTTCGTTTTTATGCGAAGCCTCGATCAATGTACCAGAGTTTTCGGAGTAACGTTCTTATTGTTAGTATTACATCGCAATGGTTTCTTTCCCAAGAAATTTTGAATTTTTACCCACGTCACTTTAGAATTTTTTATTTGCAGGGGAAGGTCGACAACTAAAAAAAAATCTGATTCTTTGCAGCAATGTAGTTCAGGAGGATCTAGTAGCACACTTATTTTTTTCGTAGGTTTTTATATTCTGCGAAATTGTACAAGAATTTCAAGAAAAATTTATGAGGAGGTGAATTGTGAAAAAATAAAGCTTTTCGCGAATTCTTCATTACCATTGTCTATTACTATTTCAATCTTAAGAGTCATTGCGACGTTTGTTTACATTTTCAATTAATTTAGTTTGATTACATTAATAAAACTGAGTGACCTTGAATGATAATGGTCATTGGAAAGCCCTTGAGGAGGGCTGCAATCGTAGGTGTTCAAAAATACATGGTTCCATTTAAAGAAATTAAGTTGACCTTCAAATTTCCTAAGCAACCTCTACTTGAGAAAAAGTTCTGTCCACCACGTAATGGGCCTCTCAGAACCAATCAACTTTTGTTTCAAACATTTCTTCCTAGGTATCTCATAAATTGTAGAAGTTATTCAGGTGGCTTATCTTCTGTATAATTTATTTTCGATATCTCTTACTTACGAAAACTTAATTTCTATAAGGGTGTGTTTCCATATCGGCAGCTATTTCATTTCGTGGACAAAAAATTGGGACCATATATCATGGGAACCCTCTGAACGCTATTTCTGCAAAGTATCAGCTTTCTATAATTAAAATGGTCAATCAGCCAAATTTCCCTTCTCAGTTTTGTGACTTCTACCTACCGTATCATTAATACAAACCCTCTGTGCTGCAAAAGATGCGACACAAAATTAACTTTGACCTCGAAATTCAAGATCCAATTTTTCCTATACTTGCGTGTTCTACTCACTAGCAATGAGAAGATCAAGTGTCAAATGAACAATTTTCTTTGTTCATTGTTTACAACATTCTTTGAAACATAATTGAAGAGTCCTTGTAGAAAACACTGTAAGTGCCAAAAATCAAATTCTATACTACAGAGTTACCATTGGCACGTAGAACATCTTCCAATAAAAATTTCTCCTTTTTTTAATTTTGCCACTTGCAATGTTAATTTTTTCTATAAGAACTCTTCAATTCTTTTGATACATTTTAACCCATTAGCGAGTTAAACATGTTAAAATGAGAAAAATTTGGCCACTAAATTTTTGGGAACTTGGTCAATTTTATGCCATATTTTTTTAACAGGTTTCCATCGAATCGGGTGTTCACAATCACCTGTGAAAGTCGCGACAAATAATTCCGTTTGTCCCGATAGAACGATGATCCAAACTTCGATTCTGCGACACACCGATTCCAACGCCCAATAGGGGCCAGCGAACGCCACTTCGTTTTTGCCGCATTACATAAATCCGACTCTTAAATGCATGCATATTACGGTGAGTTACGTCGTCATTTCTCCGCGGCTTTTTAATTGTACTCGCGCGAGATTTAGTAGGCGAAGTAGTTTTAATTACTGGCATTCAGGGGAACTAAATCTCGCAGCGATATAAGTGCGTCTCGTTTGCGACGTCGCGGTTTCACATCGCGGGTTGAAAGATATCGCGATGCTCCTGGAAAAGGAAGATGAGAAAAGAAGGATACGTGAAAAGAGACGTTTTATTAGTGGTCATTTTGTGCCCCATTTCATGGAAGCGGGTGGGACGTAATATTCTGCGCACGATCTCTGACATCAGCTTTGATAAGAGAAGGAGAAGAAGGAAAATATTTACACATTACACTGTGCATATGTTTCAAAAGTGTTGCCATACGTACACGTGCAACAGGTTATTGAGACGCTTCAGCAATGTTTGGCAGGGATTTTCCCTTTCATAATGCGAAGTAGAAGCCTGTCCAGTCCTAGATTTAAATCGGGGAATTTTTAACTCAATTTGCAAAGAACATAGAGTTTCACGTTGCGATTGAAACGATAGGTTGATTAAACATTTAATGAGATCGAGTTTAACTAGATGTTTTAATGATTATAGTTATCGATGATTAAGGGGTTATATACACCTAGAATGGTCGAAACAATCGATTTTTGAAAATAAAAAATTTGCAGAAGCTACAACATCAAAGGAAGATCAAATTTATGGCCCCGGAATCGACGATTTTCGACGAATCAATAATATTTCAAAAACTACTGAACCGATTTGAATGAAACTTGAGACGGTTATTTCGCCCAACAATATCTAGTCTTTATCATATGGATTTTTTTAAAAGCGACAGTTTGTTTTTAATTATTAAAAAACTAATTAAATTTTTCTCGGGGAAAAGTATTTTTTCCCCTCTTTTCACGGTGCAAAATATGTGTAACCCCATAATGAAATAAGAGAGGCTTTAACTCTGTAGTTCATCAAGTGATTTTAGTGGATAATAATTAATTCAGACTCTTGTAATGTATTCTACTATTAGTGTTGCCCATTGTGTTCCTGTGTAATTTCGGACTAATTATAATGTTTTGCTTAATATGCTTAATGATACAGCTGTAAAAAGGTTGGTTTTATGAACTCGAATAATGAGGGAATTCGCTGTATCCGTCCTATTCGTACAAAGCGCATTTTCTGTTGCGCTGGTGGTTGAAAAATTTCATTTCAAATTTTGATAGAAATATAATGCCCTTATAGGAGTAAAAAGCCTAATTCGTTTTTTTTTTCAATAAGTAATATGATGAAACTTATACGACACTTATGATTGAATGATGAACGATAACTTACTTGTTCTCCTTCGTGAACCATAACATCACTAGATGTTTCATCGGGAATAAAATCTGGTGGCACGACGATCGACAGCATGCCTGTCTGGAAAAATAAACACAAAACAATATTTCAACCCAGTATCTGTTAACAATTGCAGTTCCATTTACATAACGCAGTTTAAACATTGCTTACATATAAAATCTGATCAAGTCTCGAATTTTGTTAGTTGTATGTTGCCACTATTGTAAAAATTTAAAAAATCTAGATATTTTTATTGTTCGCCTTCTATGACTCGTAGTATTATCCGCCAATGTTTCCTATCAATTATTTATTCAATATGCTCGTGAATGCTGACGATACATGATGAGCCTTGTAGAAAAAACTATAAGTGCCAAAAACCAAATGTTTCAGGGGAGAGAAAAACTGACTTTAAATTATTTGGGTTAGGCATAATAACAGCTGCGCTGAGCCTCGCCCATTCTGTACTTTGCGTCTCAAACTCAACTGTAGAGCTGTTCGACTACTCGGAACAAGCGAGCCGGGATACACTCTGTTCGCATAACCGATCCGAGCCGAGCGCTCGAAAGAACCGAGCGACTCGATTAAAGCGCGAGCGGTTCGATTAAAATGCGAGTAGATTGCATAGTGAAGGTAGCGATTGGCGAACGAAACATGTGGATCGTTCGAGCCATGCGATTGTTTCCAGCTGCTCGCTTCATTCGAGTACTCGGCTCGGCTCGGAAACCGAGTCCCGGTTCGACTCGAATTTCCAGCTGCTCGCTTCATTCGAGTACTCGGCTCGGCTCGGAAACCGAGTCCCGGCTCGACTCGAATTTCGAGCTACTCGAATATTCGAGTACTCGAACAGCTCTACTCAACTGCGTTGTAACACATATTATAAAAGAATAAAGACAACTTATTATTATTGTTATTGTTATTGCTATTGTTGTTGTTGTTGTTATTGTTATTGTTATTGTTATTGTTATTGTTATTGTTATTGTTATTGTTATTGTTGTTGTTCTTGTTGTTGTTCTTGTTATTGTTGTTGTTCTTGTTGCTGTTGCTGTTGCTGTTGCTGCTGCTGTTGTTGTTGTTGTTGTTGTTGTTGTCGTTGTCGTTGTCGTTGTCGTTGTCGTTGTCGTTGTCGTTGTCGTTGTCGTTGTCGTTGTCGTTGTCGTTGTCGTTGTCGTTGTCGTTGTCGTTGTCGTTGTCGTTGTCGTTGTCGTTGTCGTTGTCGTTGTCGTTGTCGTTGTCGTTGTCGTTGTCGTTGTCGTTGTCGTTGTCGTTGTCGTTGTCGTTGTTATTGTTATTGTTATTGTTATTGTTATTGTTATTGTTATTGTTATTGTTATTGTTATTGTTATTGTTATTGTTATTGTTATTGTTATTGTTATTGTTATTGTTATTGTTATTGTCATTGTCATTGTTATTGTTATTTACGAAATTTCATTCGTTTTAATTGCTAAATATGCTGAAGTGTACAATAATCCAAATGCATCACAAAATTTGCTATTTCTTGCATTAATATAGTCCAACTTTATGAAAAAATAATTGTATTTGTAGAAAACTCTGTTCGTGTCACCTCTTAGTTACAAAGTAAACTAAATGTGCCATTTATTTAAATTTGCAACTCCAGTAAGTGCCAATCCTGTTTGTTCGTAGGTAATTGGCTCATAAACTGTTCGTTACTGAAGTGGCGTTGGACTAGGGAATTCAATCCCGGGATCGTAAGTAAAACAAGTTGTAACTTATCCCGAGAATTTCGAGAATTTTTAAAAACGTAAATTACTTTATGAACAACTGGAAAATATAAAAATGGTATCCAAAAAACCACCGGGATCGCGGGTTCCCGGGATTGAATTCCCTACGTTGGACGTACCAGCGGTACCATCTCTTAACACTATTGCTAACTTACTTACAAAGGGAAATTTCAAATTGCATTAAAATTTTATACTGTAGTAGGTATTTTTTAATTTTGGCACTCACAGTGTTTTCTACAGTCTTTTCGAATATCAAATTTGAGCGTGGTCCTAAATTTGCGATACAGGAACAATGCAGTGAACTTATAAATCTTTTATAAACACAAATAATTTTAAAAGTCATTTTTCAGGAAAGTGAAGCTCCGTACGACAAAAAGATATTCTATATATCATTTTGATTTATAATTAGCAATAGAATCTTCCCCATCTCACTTATACCACAATTTGCGGTCCACGGTAGGGTTTATCGGTTTTCACAAACCGGGTTTAAAAGCCGGTTTTTATTTATAAATTTGTAAAATTCGAGAAGCGGTTTTAAATGTAAAAACCCGATTTTATATACTAGAATTAATATGCAGAAATGAATTAATTATTTCATTAAAAACTTTAACATTTTTACTTAAAATCGCCACGGATACAAGCATATTGTAGTAGGTAACAGTTTACTGTAAAACTAATCTTCATGAGTTCATCTTTTCAGAAAACAAATACTAAATGGAATAAAGATTTATAATTTGGTACCACCTTTTAAAAGATTTATATTTTGTACGGATTTTAGTTATTTTGGTTTACCGTAAAATGGGGGAACATTGGCAGACAGGGACAACATTGGTGCATGTCGGGGCTACATTGACAGCTATACGCATGAACATATAAAGTCGCAATCGAGATTGAGATTTTAGGTATTCAATTGTGTGGGGCATCCAACTACTTTAAGCACTGATGAAGAAAAAGTTATAGTAAATACAATGTTGGCGGCATAGACTTATATAGACGGAACGTTTGCTGAGGGGGGTTGCAAGGTTCGCGGGAAGGGGAATGTCTATTCGGAAATACAATAACGTTTTATATATCTATGAGGGATACTTAGTCAAAAAGGTTAGGTATACTTATGCATACATTCAAAATTTCGTATATCATGTAGGGGAGACCGGGGCAGATTGTAACAAAAAAGTTTACACAGTTTTTTCTCGAAAGTGTTTTCCTCAATCAAGAAATAATTTGCGTGATTTACTACTTGCATATGTGGTGAACTGATTGCGTGAAAGTACGTGACAAAATATTGGACTGCTAACATCTGGCATCATCTTAAACAAATCTGAATCTTTGTTACAATGTGCCCCAGTCCTGGGGTAAATTGTAACACATCTGTTTTACTTATTTAAATACAAATATGAACACAAATAAACGTTTCTAAAAAATATAAATGAAAACACAGATCATTATTAAAGATTTGATATACACGAGTTAAACAATCATTGCTTATTCATCTGATTCTATGAAAATCTTCTTCTTCGCTTTCTTTACTTTATCCTTTACACTTTTTTTCTACTTTTTGGATTCTCGATTGTTCTGTTGTTCGTTTAGAGCATCTTTTTCCGGTGTGTCAGCAAATAGCTTGCTTTATCACCATTTGGAGTGGAGTAAGTATAGTAACATGTTACAATTTACCCCGAGGTCGAATTTTTGCGTTTTATCTCAGCAAACGAGAAACTAAACATCAAATCACTAAAATGCGTATACATTATTATAAACCAATGTGTACTGATTCGTTTGCAACAAAGAAGCAGAAATTCAAACGGTTTCTAATGCCGGTTAATTGAAATAAAGGTGCCGAGACAACATTTACTTACGTAACCTAAAAACTAAAATTCTGGGCTATAACCACAAAATGAATACATAACGCTCGTTTGTGTCACTAAATCCGACGGTGCTAATATTGTCAAGCAGCTCTCGAATTCTGTAGGTTACCAAATTTGTCGTTCAAAAGATTTTACTTATGTTACAATTTACCCCGTGTTACAACCTGCCCCGGTCTCCCCTAGTTCATAAACATAATTAATATGCATAAATAATTATATAGTAAAATATATACTTATATATCTGTCATATGCTGCGACATAACTAAAAATTCATAATTTTGGAGGAAACGCGTTCAAAAGTTTTGTTAGACAACAACCGCTTTTTCTATACTAATAATTCAAAAACTGCAAATTTTTAGTTGTGTCGGTGTTGCAGCAAATGAGCGATATAGTACAAAGAAAGATATATTTAAGGATAAGAATAAATAAAAGACACGTAATTTATTTAATTTATGCCTATCTGTGACAGTTGAGCCACAGTGGTTATGTTATGATACGAACACAGTCATTAATGCCGAACCGACACGAACCGAATACACCCGAACTTAACTACCGAATTGCCTCTATGCTTTCTGCCTTTTCCCCTCCGATCTTACGTTTCCCTCGCGCACAGTCCTCTCTTCCGTTCCGTCTATATAAGTCTATGGTTGGCGGTGGCTACATGGGGTTATCCTTTAACCCAATTTGACATGAAAGTAATGGTTAATTACCAGTCTTTACTGACTTCAGCGTAGTAAAACTTAACCTGTTACTGCTATTTATATGATGTGCCAGCATTACCCGTACCAGCTGGTATTTAACATGTCTTAAAGAAGAAAATGACAAAAATTTTATGCATTTTACCACTTGTAGTACACGCACGAAACGTGCAATGTTATGATAGGATAGTTAAAGCAACTGTAAACATTTTACTTTTTACATTCTAATATAACAAAATGTATCAAAAACCTGCCAATGTTCCCCCATTTTACGGTATGTTTCATTTGGTTTCGTATGCAGTCTATTTTATTGTTATATTTTTGTAGATCCATAAACATTAAATAAATTAAAAAATTGTACGTACTTTAATTTTTTTTATTTGGTTTTGTATAGATATAGTATATTTTATTTCATTACATTTTTGTAATTTCATAATATTAAGGATAGTGATATTTTTAAAACAAATACAAATATATATTTACCATTTTAATTATATTTTTGGGGGCGGGGAAATTCAAAAAACGGTGTTTTGGAAATAGTGGAATTCGAAGACCGATTTTTCAAAAGTCGGTTTTTGCATAAACCCTAGTCCACGGCGTATATCACAGAGAACATGCTCTCACAATGTAGAACTCCGTTATATTCCAAACCGAACTTCCGAAACTCACCCGTGTAAAAAAGACGATCCCTCTAACATTCACTCATTAACCTTCCACTCTGCCTAATTATAAATACAACCGTGCCCGCCGCACGAGTAAGGAACAGCCGATTGCACGCATAGTTCCCACTCCCTGGAACGATATTTTTCCACCCGATTGTACCACTGCGCACCCCCGTTCCGCTTCCACCCAGATCCGTATTTCAACCCCCTTGCCAAAACTCGTCCCTGGCGAAATATATTCACCGTGGTACGCACCGGAACAGGGCTGAATTTAATGTTAATGATACGCTTAACGGCTGCGCGATGCATCAAGTAAATTTCCTTTCTTACCGAATCGCTAAATTATATCCGCGCGCATTACTCTATTCGCGCGCGCGCCGCCGCCACGAGTGAATAACGTAAGAGCCCCTAAATCCTTGCTGTGTTTCGCCTTCGCCGTTCCCTTAGCCAGCCCCTTCTTTGCAGGGGAAGCTGGGGCAACATATCATGGGGTTGTAAGCGACGGTGGAAGGGTGCAACGGGAGCAAAAGGCGCGGGCCAACGGCAACACTGCCAATGAGCGCCGTGGCTTTTCGTTAATTAACGACACGCCGCGACGCGATACAATAAGTAACAGTCGACGCGGTTGTCGTTGCTGTTGCCGCGTTGCCTAACTGCTCACTCGCCTCAATGTTTTTTTTTCTCAGTTTTGTTTACCTCCGCCGGAGCAATCGCTGTTAACACGAGGCAGCAGAGCGACGCGAAGAATGGGGGGTGCTAACGCTGCTCGAAGCCGATTCGCCTTTTTTCCCCACTCCCCGCGGGGGGGGGGGGGGTCGAAACGCCACGAAACTGTTGGTTCATTACGCATTTGCAGCGCGATTTCGCTTCTAGCTACGGGGAGATTTGAGTATATAGTTGACTTTCATCGACTGCGCGAGAAGCTTGCCTCGCTTGGGAATTTTCCCTTGGAGGCTGAAAAAGCGTCTCCCGCTGCCTTTTCAACCCTTGAATTGTGCGTTCGCCCGTTTACCACCCCCGCATGCTAGGCGCACCTGGTGCTCCGGTTGATTGCGAGAAATTCGTTGAAGAATATTTTACCGTGGACGATAGTTTTCTTTGTGCCCGGCTCACGGCTGGGAATGAAGCAGAGGGAAAGAGCAATTTGTTCCGCAAAGGGGGAGCTGTTGCGGAAGTCGACGGGAGACTGAACGGTGCGCGGCGTAGTGATCTTTAAGAAGGGACTGTTGAGGAGTCATTGGGTAATAGTCTCGGTGCGAATCTTGTAGGGAGACTATTATTACTAATTAAAAGCTATTGGCGGGCTGCAAGGCTACCGCTTATTAAGAAATGTAAAACTGACAGTTGTGCTGGAGAGATCATTCGGAGAGGAATGTGTTGTTGTTGAAGATGGGAGATTTATTAGGTGTGGTGTAGATTCTGATAATATTCTGCTAATCAACTTGATGGAAGCTGAACTGGAGTTAACACCGATACAAATTTCTAAGAGGCTCAGATTCGCCTCACGGAATTATCCAAGCGATAGCATCCATGGCAGACTGGCTGTTTCCTAAACCAACGATACGTTACAAACGACTAATGTATACCTGTTTTACGAACGGATAAGACTGGGTAACTAGGGATTAATAAGAAAACGACGGGGTGTTTAGGGAACAAGTGTTGTGCTGTATAGAAATGTGGTACCACAAATTGCTAAAATAATTTATGAAATACTAGGTGACCCGATACACGGTTTCATCCGGGAATTATTTATGATATTTCCAAAATTAAAAAGCCTAAAAAAATAAATAGGTAAGCTATACCGTAAACTGAGGGAACATTGGAAGTACGGAACACCTATTAAAACGGAAAAGGAAAAAATTTTATGCATTTTCACACTTATAGTACAATCACAAACGATGCAATGTTATAATAGGATGCCTAAACCAAATTCAAAAGTGTTAATTAAAAAATAAAAAATAAAAGAATATAAAACAAAGTGCATTGAATATAAAAAGAAACAAATTTAACTATTAATGTCAGTTCAGATGTGGTAAAATTTTAACTTTTTAGTGTTATTTATATATTGTTATTATTAAACGTATTTTATTGCAATATAAGCAGAGGACAACAAAGGGAAGGTAAACATCGACAAAAGTACAGGCGAAGTTTAGTCTGAGATTTTTTTTCAACTTAACTAATATATGATGTGCCAATGTTACCCGGTTACGAGGTACAAAATGTTTAAGCATTTTGATAATTGTAATGCATTCACAAAAGATGCAATGTTATGATATGATTCTTAAAGCAAATGTAAAAATGTTAATTATATTATATATAGCGAAATGTTCCAGAAATATGCCAATGTTCCCGCAGTTTACGGTAATCTAATCTAGGACGTAAGTATGTAATGTATATTCAAAAATTCATTGAAATCCGTTTTAACGTTTAGGCGTGAAAGAAGGACAAACAAACAGACACACGTTTCACTTTTATATATTAATAGGGATAGAGATACCTATTATAATATAGAAGTATTGCTAGATCCTAAAATAGTGAATAAATATTCGCGAACTATAAGAACTGGAAGATACCAGATGACAGGTGTAATTAAGCTACTTAAGTAACTTTTGTCTGAAAACATTTTTTCTGTCTCTTACAGTTCGCGAGTTATAACACAAAATCGGGAAATGGCCCGGATTTTTGCGGGTCAATTTCACCCCCTTAAAGTGAATTTGGGCAGAAAATAAAATTGTGTTATACATATAATACAAAAATTCTTCGAATTTGTGTAGGCGAAATTAAGCACACCCTATTCGAATAGTTATTTCCAACATAATATTCGTGAGTTATAATACAAAATCGCCATTATACATAGAGATATCCGCGAACAATCCTAACAATCGGGATCCAACCAGCCAGTGCACTTGTACTAGCCATATGTAATTCCTCGCCCATAAGTGAAAACTGGGAGGGTAGGTGAGCGCGGGAATGGTGCAAGTTTCGTCGGCGTCAGGACTTTTCCAGGCATCCGTACGTTAAACCACGGGAACGTCAGTATAGTCAGAAGGACTTGGCCCTGCCTTAATATCCTTGCACTCCACTTACGGTTTAAGGGAGCCAGACAACAGTCGGCAGAAGGTGGAAGCACCTGCCTGCAACTAGGCTATGCCGGGCGAGGTGTGCGCGTAATTACGAGGATGTGATCTACGCTATGACGAAACTTCAATCGTTATAACCGAGTTGTCTCGCGAGTCACCGAACTGCTTAAAACAGTCTCAACGAATCCGTGGCAGGAGCAACCCCTCACTCGGTTTCTCTTCCCCACCCTATTTCTCCTTTCTCCCCCCGATTCTCTTTCTTTCTCATCCTCTAACCCTCTGTCTCTCCCAGCCGCTCTCCCCCAGCTTGCCTGACGTGTCTCTCTTATCACGCGTGTGACAGTTCGGTGACAGGCAGACACGTGCCTCTGCGCCCAAAGTTGAAGGTGTCACGGGGGTGAATTATGAAACTCCGTCCCATAAATTAATTATTGCATACTTGGAAGCGGCTTCGCCCGTGGATGCTGATAAATATGGCGCGTTAATCGGAGACGCCCGCCCCGATCTATCGGTCTGTATCGGCTTGCTGCGACTAGCGCGGGCTTCCCTGTTAATCGGCTTTTAAGAGATCGCCAGTCTTGTTGCTCGTGCACGGTCAGATGATATTATTAATCCGCGGATGGAAATCCAGTTTCTTTCGGACCACTCGTCTCGCATGCTCGTGTTTCGGACAGCGCGGCGTACGGAGCGGGGCAACGGTGGTGGCCGATGATTTACAAGCGTGTCTGCACGGGGCGAGAATCTTCCAACTGATCGATATTTTAGAGTTGCTTTTATAAGAATAAAGATTCACTTGGTAAGATGGTTTAATATATTTTTAGCATTTCTTACAAGCTCCTGCACGTAAAGTGTGTAAATGTATAAAAGGAGATGGGAAATGTACGAATATTGTTAAAAATATGGATAGTCGTGTAAAGAAAGCCTTAAAATATTCAGCTCAGTTGGAATTCTTCAAGAGAATTTATCCCTACTCATCAGAATATATTATAGTTTACTTTTGATTTGTTGCGGAATCAAGTAGGTACTTATTTAATGCCATTTGTCTTGTACCTGTTTGAGAACGCGATTATTAATTTAGAAATTGCTTAAATTAGCGACAGAGTCTGGGTTTCCGATATGGACGTGACTTCTTCGCCATTTCAGAGATTATAGTTTCTGAGAGATTATAGATCTTCTCTAAAAGGAGTTTAATTTGTTCGTTTACGACAAGGAAGACTCTGATATCCTACTTGGGCTCCTGAGAACCTGGAACGACTCTACATTTTAAGTTTGTTCCTGTAGATCTTGTATAAAATCGTGTTACTCTTTTTACGGGGGAGAGTGTCGCTATCTTAACAACCCCTTAACGCAAAATAAAGTGACGTCTTGGGGATAACTTTGATTGGCATAATGGGGAACATCCTAATCTAGTCTTAGTAAGAATTTTAAAAATCCTTTTACGTCCACGGCAAACTGAGAAGATAATCTTCCCGCAAGTGTTATTAATTGCGCAAGAAATTGTAATATAAACAATCAGAGTTCCCCCCAGATTTAGAAATTGTATATAAAAATATTAATTGCTTCTCTGAATATTAAAGCAATATGGGATATGAAAAATGAAGTATTTGTAATGAATGCAGACTTGGTAATATTAAAAATCATTACAGATGAAATTACACGCTTGGTAACAATTTGTTAATTGCAAAGCACAGCATGAAGTAATTGGGATAGATATAATTCTTTAACGAATATCTTTCTCGTTAAAATTCGACGGAAATTCGATTCCAGAAATCGAAATTAAACACTCGAAATGCCAATGGTATAATAATATTTCGCTAAATTCCTCGTAGATAGATTCGTGAGAACGGAATAATATATTTAATCAATCATTACGTATTTAATTGTGCTTCTATATTATCACGATCGGAAATATTTTACAGTTCAAATGTTACACGGCTGGAATTAATGTTGTTCAACAATTTCACATTAATTGCGCAGTATAGCATTGGATATATTTTAGTACGGTAAAAAATTGAAGCCAGTAGCGATGAAGCACCTCGTCCGGCGAGACGGTGCCGGAAACTAGAAGGAAATACAATTAGCGGCAACCAGACTATTCGGAGATTTCCTATTATTTTATCGTCTTCTTTACACTCTTGGAGATTTCCTTCGTAACTGCTTCTTACTAATTCTTGCAAACTATTATTCTCCCGCAGCATTAACCTCTTTCACTGCGACCTATTTGCAATCATAATACCGTGATCCAATTGTAAGAAACAGAACGTAAACGTGGAAGTTAGCAGCTTTCACATGGAAAAAGTCTATCGAAGCATTATGTTATTTCCTTCTTTTTTAAAAAAATATATTCTAATTGAAACAACTCCAATTCATTATGAGTTGGATTTACTATTTCAATAGGAAATGTGAGAGTGGTGATTTCTTATAAACGAATATTGCTATCGCTGTAACATAAAAAGGTGCTTCTTTTAGACAGTTGATTACTGTAGAAAATATTCGATTGCTGGAAAGAAATCTTTCGGTTGGTGGAATAAGATTTTCTTTTCAAATGTGGTTATAATATAGGGTAGAGGTGGATATAGTTGTTTTGAATACCGAATGTTTTTGTACTTATACGTTTGTGACAATGTGGATCCAAATTCTAGAAAGGAAATGTAATCCAAAAACAATTGTTTCGTGGTTGCCAAAATTGCTTAAACTCTAATAAACAAATTAATATGTGGATAGTACATTCTAAGAGGTGATATGTATCTTAAGATCATGGCCCTTATCATAACAATGATTTAGGAAAAATTGCTGACATGCAAAATTGAAATTCCAATTTTAGCATAAAATTTTTTATATTTTTTATAGAGAATAGAAATAAATGAGAGAATGAAGAAAGCTACAATTTTATGATAAGTAGTATATATTGAAATTATACTAACAAAATTTGGAGGCAATTCGTTCATTACATTTCGAGAAATTTTGACAACCACAGATCAATTATTTTTCGAACGAATCAACTCCAGTGTCGAGTTACTTCATCCACTATTAACACTTTAAAACCATATCTACCCTCCAGTAATCTTGATAGGATGTATTTTAGTACATTAATAAATTCTGACGCTGAAAGCGTTTTCGAAACAAAATCGTACAGTTGACCTTTTCGAATTAGAGCACTTATTCTTGCAATTACTGGCGATACTTCAAATATATCTCTTATGAATATTTATTGGAGACTCAAGAATGCAGAGTTTCGAGGTAGTTTGAAACTGTTTTGAGACTGAATTATGTTTGAAAATTTCGAATGCCTTGAAATGAGTCAATCTTGAAAAAGCTTAACCCAGATTGTTAATATCATTATAATATTAACTCTTTGACAGTCTAATAATATTCCAAATTTCGGTTGGAAAAGTGTATATGTTTTTATGTTGTCAAATAATCCTGTTTATGATAAAAATTGCAAAAAACATGTTTTACAAGTACATTTTTTCCTGTTTCTTCTTCCTGTGCCCCTGCCTCGCAAGGGATATACTGTCGAAGGGATAAGAATCTGCTTATGGTTACCTTACATCGAATGTAATCAAACATAAATTAAAACAAAAGAAAAAGTCAAAGGAGGCACAAAATGTTTAAAGCTGAAAAATTTAAAAACTATTAAGGCTTCCAAGACTGCCAAAACTTAAAAATTTTGAAATTATACTCGCAAGACTTTTAAAATTCAAAAATTTTAAAACTATTAGCACTTCCAAGATTTTCAAAGCTACCATTAGGACATCCAAGAGTTTCAAAACCCAAAGTTCAAAACTATACTCCCAAAACTTTCAGAATTCAAAAATTTCAAAACTATTAGGACTTCAGAGAGTTTCAAAACTCAAAAATTTCAAATCTATACTCCCAAGATTTTCGAAACTCAAAAATGTCTAAACCAGTAGGGCTTCCAAGACTTTCCAGACTTTATAGCAACATCGTACAAGCTCACCAAACACAGCAATCTTGTATCTCATTTGAGGGACCCTTAAGTGTCAACCTGTCACTTAAACCGTCTCAAAAAGATCTTAAATCCCATCGCTAGTAGTTACCCCCCTGAATTACGACTTGGGCGCGATCGGTCGCGGCGCCGCTAACAAACCATAACCAGAAGAGTGAAATACAGTGTCTCGCATCAAACACTCTACGCGAAGCACCCAGCACCGTGTTCCTCTCCCTGCCGCCACGGTATACATACACATAGTTACACCCCATTCCGAAGTGCATTTTGTCAGGGGCGCGCGATCGAGACGCGCGGAAACGAGCAGGGAAATACGGTTAGCCGAAACGAAACTGCTCAGAGAATTCACCCAGCCCCACCCCCCGCCAGCGGGGAATAACGTCGAGTTTTACCACTCGACGGGAAGGCGCGAGCTCTGAAAGGACAGAGATGGAGAGACGAATTTCGAGGGCGGGCCCCGGCTCTGACGTAACGAAAGGGACAGAAAGCAGCCTGCTTTCAGGCACCAGTGGCAGTGCGAAGGGTTTCCCACCGATCGACTGAGACATTTTCGGCAGTGTTTCTCACGTTCATTACTTAGAGACCTTGTAAAGAAAATGGGAGGGGGGGGGGGGTGGAGAAAGGAGTCACTAACTTGGCAAGCGTGCGTCGTAACGCCTGCTGCACTATTTAAGATTACTGTTTCTTCGACGGAGGGCAAAGGAGAGGAGGGGCTCCTGGACAGGCACGGAAGCCAGTGAGCCTGGATTCAATCTGAAACGTCTGAAAATTAGATCTCAAAGGAGAGACTTGACTCTATCTCTCGCCATATCGCACTTTGCCGGGGGTAGCCGAGTCGGACTCGCGGGGTGAGAGGGGTTGGATGCTCTGCAGAGTGTGTCCGCTGGCGTAGGTTTGCCTCGCCGGCGCGGGCTGGCTGGCTGAGGGTCGGGGAATGAAAGGTGACGTTTGTGCGTTAGAGGAAATAGCTCGTTAAAGACAGTTCTTTTCCACCCCCTCTCTCTCTCTCTACGGTGAATTTTTCTCGGTCACGGTGCAGCGGAGACATTGTTCGCCGGGATAGGCGGAGGAGGGCGGTGGGGGGCCCGCGCGCTGCGCCAACTTTGTACTTCGTTGAGGACTCTGTTTCGACGAGACGATGAGGAAACGTTAAACGAGAGGAACCATTTGTTCGCGAATTTATTTGATATGATGAGAGGCGAGGCGTGGCTCGATCAGAGGAATGCTCCCTCGTTGGTTTTATTCGAATCGAGATTCCATTGTAGCCCCTCCTTCTCGAGAACTAAATTTTTATTTCGCCGCGAACCCCCCCCCCCCCCCCCCCTCCCGTGTTCAAGAGTGCGTTGAAATTTTTAGCGTGCAGAGGAAATCGGTCGTCCCGTTGCTCGCCAATTTTATGCAAGGTTATCTGCTTCCAGACCTTGTTGAGAGAAAACGGAAGAAAGATGGATGGAAATAAAAAAGCTCACGGGCCCGTTCGGATCCACTCGGCCGGCGCTCTTTGGATTCACGATGATGGAGTTTACGCTTCTTGGGACTAGTGGCAGGTAACAGTGCTCTCCAGAACGTGAAATTATTTGTTAGTGACTGCGGGCTAGAGGGTGGAGTGCGATTCGAGTGGTATGGGTACAGGGGCGGGTTTGAAGATTTGCGTGCCCCTTCGCTGACAAGCGTCTGCCGTCCTTTTTGTAAAATATCGTCAAATATTTCAATTTAATGAGGTATTCTAGTGTAAGATAAAATTGTTTACTTTTTTTTGTATAATATACGTAAGAGTGCCTTAATAAATAGCCCAAAAAAAATTATTTCACTATACATACATATATGATGTATTTACAGTGCAATATTTTTTTAAAATCGCTTCACTTTTCGGTCGATCAAAGTAGAATACCCGTTAATGATGACTTGATCACAATTCTACATAAATTAAAGTAACTTGAATTTTGTTCACTTTGCGGTAGAAGCTAATGCAGCTACGAAAAGTAAACTTCTTTACCTAAATAAACGGTCTGAATCTGTTTCTCTAAAGTATAATAGACTGCAAACGATTAATAGGAATTTCGTGACGACTGAAAAACTTACAATTAATCAATTTCTAAGGATAGTCGAATACCTTAAAAAAACATCCGGGTGCGGATTTGCGTATAGGTTAAGTAGGCTGCAGTCTGAGGCGGCAATTTTGAGCGAAAGATATTGAAAAGGGTTGAAACATAGAGGCTTAAAACAACTTTAAAGACAATTCACTTTTCTTTATTCATAACCAATTAGCAATTTGCAGTTAGCAAATTAGCAAACTCACATGTGAGTTGTCATATTGAATTACTTTTAAAATTTTCTCTACTCTTTTAAAGGTGTATTCTAGTATAAGACACGCTTCTTCTTACACAATCGTTGCTATTTTTTCATAAAGCATCTATACAACTTTTTCCATCGCTATTTGGTGACGTTATAAAAAACATTTAAAAGATATTTAAAAAAATCTTTTTAATTTCTTTGTATAATGCAAGAGTAGCTTAATAAATTCGAAAAATATTTATTTTATTATATGCTGCATTTACTGTGAAAAGAATCTTTAAAAACAGCTTAATTTTTCGGCCGATCATAGTAGAATGACCCTTTAATTAAGCTGAAATATTGAAATATTCTTGATTATTTGTGTGCTGATAATCACTTGTACCTTCACACCCAAGAAAAACATTGTGACATTCAACTCGTCCCATTATCAAGTTTTTGTAGCTTTGCGTAGAAAAGAGGTAAAATATATGTAAGTATTTGGGATCACCCTGTATTCGTCGATTGAAATTCTTCGGTCTCGATTATTTAAGAAATTCCAACTCTTCACGGGTCACTTTACATCTGCAATTAATATGAAACGGCAACTGATTTCGTTGCTTTGCAATTCCTGTGCTGACAGGTGTACATAATTGAAGGGAATACAATGAGAAGTAACTTTTCTGACAAGCAAACTGGTCGGGATTAAAAGAATACTTCCAAGGTGTTCATAAATGAGAACTGACATTCCTGAACTGACGAAGACGGCTTGTTAAGTTTCCTGGAATGCCGCGCTTCTGCAGCTCCAGAGAAATACCTTCGATACTTGCAGAGATTGTTACAGGGAAGGCAACTAATACCCGCGAATCTCTATATTTCAGTTAATAAGGTTGCGGCTTTATATTGCTATGCCATTAAACGGCATTAAAAATTGTCAGAGCCAAAGGAGCTTTCGTTTAAATATGTTGTTTCTATTTCCCGATAATTGATTGTGCCGTGACATTCTTGCTTAACGATGAGTCGTTGCACGAATATTAATGAGAAATCGGTAAAAAAAATTGAGAATTACTAAATTATTTCTGTCGATATGTGAACATTATTGCAGTTTTCTTTTAGTTTAAGTTTGTTTAAGAATGCGAATGATACTAATGCACAGAGTTGGGTCTTAAGTAAATTTAAAAATTAGTTCAATAACGGATCAAATAAAAGTTACTTTCACTTTAGATTATTTGACGAATAATGTTAATTTTTATATTGGGCTAGAATTTATTCGACGAATAAAGTTTCTATTTGTCGACCGTCTCAACTTTAGCGTAAAATAAAATTTCCACTTAAAGTTGAAATTAAAGTTGAAGATAAATCTACAGACATCTTAAGATACTTCTACTTAAAGTTAAAGTTGAAGTTAAAGATAAACTACAGGTAAAGTTAAAGATAAATCTTAACTTTAAATTTAACTTGAATGTTAACTTTAACTTTATACGACATCGAATAATTTTCTAGAGCGTGGTTAACTATATGTGACACATTATGAATAATTTTTTGAACTTATATTCGTTATTCGAAATTTGTATTTAAATAAAATTTATGCCCATCTCTGCTTATATATCACTATACTTTTAAAAATAAAGATCCCAAGAATCATTTATAATTAATTATTAAACTGCCATTAGTTTCAATTCTACCTAAAACTGTTGAGCGGTGAAAATCTGGTAATTTTAGTAACTTTTACACTACAAGGTCGTCCTTCACATTGTATACTATGTCTATTGAGTAGTGCAAAATAGAAAAATGCAAAAACCATAATCATGTAAATACATAATTGAATAAATTCTGAAAACGATTTCAAATAATCACAGAAATGCAACGAATCGCTAATAGAAACAGGAGTACCTTTAAGAAATCGGGTGCCTTTAACGTGCCTAACATTTCGACTATCCCCTTATGCTTTCAACGAAACAGGAATTAAACGAGCGCTCAGCTATCCACCACATTCTCCAGGTATCGCACCCCCTGACCACCACTTATTTAACTCTCTCTGAAGCTTCAGTATGAAAGATTAAAAAATTCACAACCAACTCTTCGGAGCAATAAATAAATCCTCATTAATCCATACCTACACACCACCACCAACGCAAGAAAACAAACAAATAAAGAAACTATCCAATAAAATAATATAGAAAAAAAACAATCTTACAATATCACATTAGATTCTCACTGAAATATTGAAAGATCTTTTCGTTAGCCTCAACAAGTTACACTTTCTTCTCCAAACGGTTCAAATGAATTCCCGCCATTTTTACCCTTCTCTCTCCGCCTAACGACGGTTCACAGCGAATTACGTGACAACCATGAAATTAAAGTATGCAAATTCAGCCAGTCGTGGCAAAGGAATTTGATATCGTGCGAAAGATCGTATCGGGAGAGCGTGGCCGGAGAGAGAGAGAAAGTCACCTAATTGGAATTGATGGGGCCCGCAAACGACGTGCATCCCCAGAACTTTATCGATCTAAATAGTGTCGGCGGTACCGTTTCCAATTAGTTATTTCACCGAGTTTCTCGGCTTACCGCGATTCGTCCTACCGGTTAAACTGTTCGCGGAAAGCTCTGATTCCAACCGCTTAGTTACTGAAAACGTTCGAAACAGCAGCCGCCTGAACGTGTCCGATAGCCAGCTGCGCCTAAGTAAATTCCACCTTTCTTTCCACGAGGATTTCCAGATTCCGAGATTTCGAGATTCCTAGATTCCAAGACGGCGAACCGCCGTTTATCGACTGTCGCATTGGCAACGGAAATGTTGAGAAACAAGTACTGTAGCATGCAGAAAAAGGCGGATGAGAGACGCTGACCATCGCGACGTTTCGCGAACACGCTTGTAGGCCGCCCGAGGGGAAAAGCGTGCGGGCGCAGAACCGCGACTCGCGAGGCTCGCGCTTGACGACGCGTCTGTTGATTTCGGCGGCCGTGGATAGCAACGATTGGGTATAAAATAGAGGACCGCAAAGGCAAATTCCTTCTTCGCTGTTCCGAGAGAGAGGACGAGGTACACACACGGTCGCTCTCGGACAGCTTAGGGACTCCAGCAGGAGAGTTCGGCGATAATACCTGGACGCCTGCTGGAAGGACTAGAGTCTGTTCCTGGACGCTCGACCGGTATGGAGAGTACGGCGATAATACCTGGACGCCTACTGGTCGAGAGAGTACAGAGCATCTCTTTAGAATGAGAGAGGAGAGTACGGGAGAATATGCCTGGACGCCCGTTCGATATGGAGAGTTCGGCGACAATACCTGGACGCCAATCGAACGGGAGAGTACAGAGTAACTCCTGGACGCCTCATTAGATTAAAATCATATGCCATATGCACCTCGCCCATCAGAAACAATTAGAATTGTATTCACTCAGCGAGATGCAATGTCTGTGATTTACGAATTTGTAGCCCCTTCCTTCCAACCACATCATGTATTCCCTCCTAATCCAAATAAATATTGTCTGTCCAGAAATATTCCATTTCCTTGCGAAACCCAAAAGGCTACAGTACTTGAATTCGTCGCTTGGATGAATTTCCCATTTGCAATACGATGCGATTGTATTAATTTTTTCAAGGGATTACTTTTGCTGATTAATTTCTTGGATTAATTGGATTAATTTTTTTAGGCTTTCCTAATGATGACAGCGACTCTTATTTGTACTTGGATGGGTAAAATGTGCTTTCAAGGACTTCTGAATATCTCTTAGGCTTGATTAGTTTTTAGTTACAAAGGTTACCCACACAAATGCCTGAAAACAAGTTTCAGGATATTGCCCTAATCAACTTCTAAGGGAATTAAAAGGGGTATAATGGGTTTTCGCGGATTCAAAATCTCTTCGGCATAGCTCGATATTGATAGGTACTTGGTTTTAGCCTAACAATACAAATGCATAAAAACTAATATCTATGTTTTGGTCACCTACTTTTTCGAACGTCGTTGTCACACTGGGTCCATTTGACGCTGTCAATTTTCAATCAGTTGTTATTTAAAAACTATTTGTTATATTAAGTCTAAAAAATTCTGAGATAATGTTTAAACATTGTAGAATATATGCCCATCGTTGAAAGTTGACATTTAAAGTGTCATCAAGCATAAAAAAAAATTGAAGCAATAAGAGTTGCGACAAAAATGTTTTTTGCTAAAAAATACCGAGAGTTAAAGGGTCAAATCTGGTTCTGGTAACAGATCTTTTTGTATCATGTCGTACTAAGTGTACATTGAATTCGAGCGTCTTAATTTTTTAATAGTAGGTGTGAATGAACCTATAACATAGAAATAGAAATAGAAAATCATTCATTAGATAATTACTTAAAAAACAGATATAAAAGTAAGTCCTAATTTTTCTACCATTAGCGAAGTACGGGTATTTTGGTAGTGTCATCATAATTTAGATAACATATTTATTGTTTCCTGTTACATATCAATTCGTGCCAATCCTCACGAAGAGCTGAATACTTTTTATTACAATCTTAACTTTTTCCTTGTACTCTTTCCCACTGTGAGCAACTGTTTTCTGTTTCAATAATCACTTTCAAAATCTTTCAAAGCCAAACGCTCTAAGAACTTTTATATAACGTTTAACAATCTACAATTCTACATGAAATACATTTCAATATGTATTAAAGAAATTACCATCGGTATTAAAAATGCTATAAAGTAGTCTTCAATGAATTTATAAAATATATCTAGTCAAAAGAGTGTCGCAGATTGTTGTAAAATCGACTGAATCACAGTGAATAGTGTTATAACGATTTCCAAATAGTCCTGTCATGTACTTACTTGACTTTCCATAGGATTCGTGTTAATCTGACACATGTAGAGCCCCTCGTCCTCCTGTTGCACTCCCTTTATGTGAAGGTTCCACATGGTGTGATCGCTATGGGACACCGAGATCCTCTTGTTGTGAGTTATTACGTGTTCGTGGATCGCCTGGATCGCCTTAGTGTCTGCCTTCACCCAGCCAACCTGTCAAAAACACTCGCTTTATAAAATCGTCCCTCATCTTGATACATTCACTGATAAATATTAAACAAGTGAACGCAACACTTTACTTAAACGAACTAAAATCGAAAATGTAAATGTCAAATGTAGTGGTCTCTTCCCTTCGTTTTCACCTTTTTCATAAAATACCTACACGGGACCATCGCCTAATTGTAAGTGTTACGTGCCGATTTTCATCATACTTTGCAGATTTGTATTTTTTTATATCGACAATCATCAACATTTAGGGGGTGAACGCCTCTCACAAAGTTGGGGGTTGAAAACATATTTGGCCGAATACCTCGAAAACCGTTGGATGTGGGTGGAAAGTTGGAAGTGCAAAATCGTGTGTTTTTTAATCACGGATTCGGTTACGTAAACAGCTTCAAGAAGTACAAATTTGTTTAAAAAGTATATTAAAAACTTATGCAAATTGTTGATCAAATATTGCGCAAATTTGTGAATATAAACTGCATAACAAAATAAGAAATACGGATATTTTGAAATTTTTAATTTCGACTTGCAAATAGAAAGACTGACGCAAGAAATAGCCTCTTTTTGGTCCCACGATTTTGGAACTGAATTTTGTACCAAATAATACCTTATGATGAGACAACAATTGCAATAAATTTTCAAGTTGCGGTGACAATGGAGGGTCAAAGAAGTGAAAATTCATTAATGCAGCAGCCAATACGCTTCGATGCATGTACGGTCTGTTATGTCAGTCCAATAATTTAATGAATTGTTCCCCGGGGGTTTTGCTGACTGCGAACAACGAATTTGAACTTAGATTTTCAAAATTCATAATGACAGATTCAATATAGCAAATCATATGTAGAAAAATATTCTAATTTTCATAAAACGGTGGTCTAATATTCGTAACGTAAAAAATTATAAAATGAATTTTCCAAACTAAAGTAATATTTATGGTTTCAACAATAATTAGTTTCAATTTTATGGAAGCTGTGTATTCTGATAGATAGAATGTCAATATTCATGTTTTATTCTTGATACCGTGGTGGTCGTCCCTTGTTAGTGCAGAAAGAATCATCTTTTACATCAACATTCGTACGATTAAATATATTCAGACTACCAATAAATTCCTTGTATCTCGAATCCAAAAAATTGGAAGCATTTACCACTGTGCTAATCAAATCCACCAACCATCACGACAGAGTTGGGTAAAATGTAATCTAATTATAACTTACAAATTACGATTAAAATGTAATAGTGTAGTTGATTCCACATTATTTTTATAATCGTTAATTTAGGTAGTTGATTAAATTGTGTTCAACCACCTAAATTAATGATTACAGAAAATAATGTGTAATCAACTAGACAATTATATTTTAATCGTAATTTGTAAGTTGTAATTAAATTACATTTTGCTCAACTCTGCATCACGTGTTATTCAGACCTAACTCAAACTTGAAACTGCCCCATCAATTATTTCATCCATACACCAAAACAGACGTCTCTCTTCTAACCCAAGTACCTATTCTGAACGCAGTGCAGGTCATAACTAATTGAATATACATTTTTCAGTCAGAGAATTTCCCATATATGGTCCCCAGTATGTCAAGAATTTCCAAACTTCCAAATTTCCAGTACCCCCAGTGGCCTTTCGAAGCGACTGATTCAATTTAGCAAGCAATTTGCTGCAGCCGCGCAGTGCTGAACCTCCTCCCCCTCCCCGGTAAGGCATAAGGTCCCCCGGTCAGATCGAAAGGGTTAATGAGACGGCAGCATACGAGGCCGGTGAAAACGATCAGAGGGCAGGTACATGTTCATAGATTTCCACGTCGAGAACACCGCAATTTCCCTATAGACAGGTCGAATACGGAATACAAACAAGCCGGAATAGCTGGGTCGCGCTTGCGGGTGGGGGGGAGTGGGAGCACGTGTAGGCGGCTCGTACGCGTCTTCTATCTCCTTGGCCAAACTTGGGACGATATTTGCATTTTCCTTGGAATATTCCAAATCTCGCGAAGTCGCAGAAGCACGCTGCCGGGCCCCGGGAAACGCTTGTATTAATAGAAAAGGGGCTGCCGAGCGTGCTCGAGGAATGTCGTAATGGTGTTCGAAATTGTTTTCGGAGAGTGGCTCTTGCACCCGGAAAGGTGTAATTGAAATTTATTGCTAGTAGCTGGATCGACTGAGGATATGTCTGGGATGATTAGTGATATCGTGATTTAAGGTGGATTAAAGAAGAATAGTTATTTGAGGGGCCGCTGCGACCCTTGAGGATAATCGTGTGATTTCAGAAGCTGCATTGTGGTTTAGATTTGTAGCAGTTAGAATTTCGTTTAGTACCGGCGACTTTGTTTTTCGGCTTTGAGTGTTGGGGTGGAGGCATTTTTATTTGAGTTTGGTAGGAGCACTCGAGACGCGATAAAAAAGGAGTAGTGGAGCGTCTGCTTACGGTTTCAGTCGAAAGGAATGAATTGCCACGCGAGTTTAGTTAAGTTGCAGTTAGTGGACTATTATTCTTGGCAGGTTTTATTCATTTTTAATATAGATGGTGGTGTGTACATTGTGAGTGCTGTTCACAGTTGTGCCAGTTTCTTTTTAATAAAGAGTCTTTGTTGAGATTGGGATATATAGAATACTCTGCTCCGAATATAAATTGTTTTAAGAAAATTTCTCGACCTTGGTGCAATATTTTTTAGCTCCAGAACGGTTAAATTGATGGGATTTCGTAAAGTGTGTTATTATTTAAGTTGAAGAATTGCATTAACGAATATTCTGAATGAATTTTTCTTAAGCTCACTGTTAAAGTCTTAAGCTTTAATAAAATAAAGAAGGTATGAAAAGTGCCGATAAAAGTAAATGGATATTTATGATAAAAGTGGTTTACTTATCCTCGAGGAATTTACAATTAATAAAGATTATCTTACGTACAAGGGTAATTAGAATTTTATCTGGTTTATGATCTACAGTAAAGAACAATTTCTTAGGAGTTTCCTTAGCCAGCTAAGTACAGAAGTGAGGGAAAAACAATGTATTAAAAGTATGTAACGTTTCTAACGTTCGATATCTTTCGATCGTGAAAGTAAGAAATTAAGGTAAAGGCGCGTAACTTTTTTAAGGATTCATTCTACTTTGATCGGCCGAAAAATAAAGCTATTTGTAAAAACTTTTTTCTCAGTAAATACAACATATAACGAAATTGATCTGTTTGGTATTTATTCAGCTACTCTTACCTATATTACAGAGAAAAAAATAAAAATAAATTTTTTAATTTGTTTTAATGGTTTTTGTACAGAGTCAGAATAGGTGATTTCCCGGTTCAGGCTTATCCGAGACAAAAAATGCCAAAAGATTCTCAATCTGTATCAGAGTCGCTATAGCCCCTAGCTCAATTAACAATCGTTTCGAGAAATAACCGAGATTCTTCTCATGGAACACCTGAGAATCCATTCTTCTGAGTGTTTCGTCAAATCTTTTTTTCAAACCGGCGTCATTTTGATACTTTTTAACAAAAATTGTTATTTGTGCTAGGGTCTATAGCGACACTCATACAAATTAAGAATCATTTGGAATTTTTTGTTTCGTATAAGCTTGAGCCGGAAAATCACCTACGCCATGAACATACCCCCTTTTTTAGGTACCATATTCACACTGTAAAAAAATCAGTCAAAACAAATTACAAAAATTCTTTTTAATTTTTTTATGTACCGACTGGAAGAGTAGCATAATTAATACCAAAAAGATTTATTTCATTATGTTGCATTTACTACGAAAAATATCTTAAAAAATAGTTTAATTTTTCGGCGGTTCAAAGTAGAATGACCTCTTAATCTTCTTCCTTTGCTAATTGAAAGTGTGCTAAAAGTGCGTCACATCAAATTGTTATGCTGTAATCTTTAATAAATTTAGGGGAAGTCGGGGTATTGTGAGCCACGGGGAATCGTGAGGCAGCGCCATATTTTTTTCCCGAGTGAATAATAACAGCTGCCAACAACTGTTATTTACTTGTCTTATGATAAGCTAATATTTCCACGATCAGTGAACGTACGCACCCGCATCGTTACTTTGTTCTGTTAACAGATAAAAATTGGCTGATCTCGATGTATTATTTTTACTTCGTGTGTGGTCTATTATTGTGACACTTTTCTGTGAATCCACGCAGGTAACTATTTTTATAATACTCGTGTGACTTCAAGCTTTCGAAATAATAAAGGAATTTAGCATTAAGTTAGCATTGTGTTATTATTTGTGGCCATGTTGTAAAAATAATGGTTCGGGGAATTGTGAGCCACTCGAATCTTGACATTTAAAGAGCTAACCTCACGTGTTTGATGTTTCTTTACGATTCTTTATGTAATATTTGAGCACAATATAAATTTTACTGGGGGTAAATATAATATAAATATAAATTGGCCAAATGGGTGGGGGGTTAGGTTTGCTAACTCCATGAGGTTCGAAGTTCATGAAAATTTTTCATAAAACAAAGTTTTAGGTGTTGATCTCAAATTGAATTTAGCATCAAAATTTTTTACAAAAAACCACCCCATCGCCAAAATTTTAAAAATTAAAAATGCATTTTTTTAGATTTTTCTTTTATTTTATAGTGTGTACGTGTCAAATGTGGATCAAATACTAAAATGTTGAAAATTTGACAAATCAGGGGTGGGGGTATACGACCGTTCATTGCAACGTCTGCGATCGCGCAATCCACTTGGAATGTGCTGGAATGACCGCAAGTTATTGGACTTGCAAGCATTGCATTTCAGATTGATTGTGGTCATTTTTTACTTTTTTTTATTAATTGAATATTATTTTTGCATTTAGAGACATGAATAAACATTTTCTAACAAGCATTATCATTTTTATTCAATTTATAAAGTGGAGATTTTTGAGATTCAAGAAAATGCAAATTTTTTGTAATAGTCTGAAAATCATCTAATTTGCAAATATTCGATTCCACTATTGTGACTATGTTTGAGATTCGGTAGTTCCGATCTCCGCCACACCCAACTCATCGCAGCACCTCCTGGACAGCGGAACGCCAAGCCCGATCCACAATCGATAGACCAATCATGTGTCAGCGACAAAACGCTCATCCAATCACATTTCCCCACGTCGATCGATCCTCTAGACTTTGGAGAAGACGACTAACGGAAATCGATCAGCCATATTGCACTCTTTTCTGTTCACGTAGCGTGCTTGTGACTACACGTAGTTCATCACAACGCGTTTTTCTCAAGTAACTTGTGAATTCTCGTACAACTGCTCTGATCAGTGTTCAACTTCTGATTCTACATCGCTCATGGCAATTTCTCGTGCTCAAAAATAATGCGTTTATCGATTGTGGATCGTGGTCGTTACGCGGCCGCGTGGTCTTCGTTTGCGTGATTCGTCTCAACGAGACCGTAACTTTTCAAAATTCTGCACAACGTGCCTCAGCTCAGTCTCAGCCGTAACTCTTTTACATTGTGACTCACTCCGCGAGTGTAAAATAAATTGACTGTACATATCTCATAAATACTGTGCTTTTCTTTCGGACATAACCTCACCGGCAACTCACGCTCATCGCGAGATCTCTTTCGCGAACAGATTAAAAGAAAGGTAAATCTTCATACTACAACATCCGGCTTTGAAATTTGAAAAAACACTTAATTTTATAGCAGTTTCTTAGCAATAAAAAAAAGTGGTTCACACTACCCCGACTTCCCCTAATTAAATATTAAATATTGAACTTCAATAAATAAATATTTACATCTCTAACAAAATTTGAGTCAATTTACTATTAAAATCGATATATTTAACCCTTAACAGATGACGTGGAGTCTGGAAGACTCCTGCAGAATAGTAAAACATTTGCATAAAACATACAAAAGTATCTTTTCAAAGATGTACCTAATAAACTGTTTTTCGGTTAATTTTTCTGTGTAACAATCTCTTAGCAGTCCCATATACATGATGTATAAATCCTTAAAAATGAATATAAAAGTACTGAAAAACCATTTAATTTAAGTGAAACTATAGAATGCCGAGAAATCATTACAAATTAATAAAGTGTCTTATTGCGAATTATTACAAATATTGCGTCTCCTCCAAAGTCAGAATATACCTCAAAACTTGTCAACTAAAATTGCCCTAATAGTCCTAGTAACTATACAATATCGATGAAATGTCATCGCCCTTATTTTACCGACGGGCATTCACCTCCACAATGAACATTAAACATACAAGCCCATTTATGTCGCATTATGCATAAACCGTTGAACCATCTAACAATTATACCAATACTTTGTATCCTATAGTGCTCATTAGCCGCGCAATTGGCACAATGGTCGAAGATTTATGGAGACAAGAGGCTCGGAATTGCGAAATAATCCGTCGGAGATTGCGAATCCACGGTTGATTCGCGTCGTCGGGCCAGCTGTCCCAGCATTTTAAACTTTAAATGAAAAATTAGCAGCAGTCGCTCGTTACCACTTTACTCTAGCGTAATGTCATTAGACGCTCGTAACCGGATTATTTATCTCTTTATAGCTGTGCCAAAGCGATCTTAACGAGAGCAAGCGGGCTTATTACAACACAACTCTTTCTGCCACCCCTCCCCCCCCCCCATCTGAGGACACGCTTTTGAATTTTCATCGTTGCTTCGGGTACCCTTTTCCTTCCTTTCTTTTTTCTTGAGCACAGCTGAAATTGAAACACGTGTTACGGCGCTGTTACACTAAACCATTAAATTTCCCCGTAAGCATAATGGAAATTACGGTGGAAGGGCCATTTTCATTTCATCCGAGCAAACACGAATTCATTCGCCCAGTCGTTCCATTCATAATTGAAAGCAGAGGTATTAAATGTTGGTAATATGAGGGATATAAAGCCACGGTTATGGTAAAACCGGCGATAATTTTGTTCTTTTAATAACAGCCAACGGACAACATTGAATCAGGTATAGGTATGTATTTGGTACTTGGATTTTATCAAGGAACTTTTTGTAATACTTTCTGCGAAGAAAATGGACTCAGTGAGCTTAAAGTGAATTGGAAATTATTTATTTTTAGAGATGGTGTAGATTGCATTTTTTTACGACGCAATCACGTTGCTTGGAATTTATTTTGATCCAGCCAGTTATAAAATAGAAATATGTAGGGTAGATGCACCATTTGTGGCCACTTTAAGGATTTCAGTGACTTTCATCGCAATTTATCTTTAAAATTGTACTTCAAATCAGGACACTAAAAGCTTTACTAAATTTTACACTATATTTACTATTAATATCTAAGTTACCATTAACTAGAGAAATCGTTAAAAAATTAAGAAAATTAAAAAATATATGAAATCCATTTTTCACCGTTTGTGGCGACTTGCCACTTTTCGCGTAACCAATAAATGTAACCTTATATTTCTGGTGGTATACTAAACAAAATATTTACGGTTTGAAATTCTACACATAATTATGTGTCTGCACGCAATTTCGAGCTAAAAAACGCGATAATTATGCACATGGCCACAAACGGTACATCTACCCTAGTTGATAATTTCAAGTTCTTAAGGTGAGATATATTATAGTTAATATACTGGCTACCTTCATAAGATTACATATATTCGAGTAAATATTTCGAGCAAGTATTTCTGAACGCAGGTATGTATTTATACACTCCTCTTTTTGTTGTGAGTCAGTCAGTCACTACGTGAAATACTATTATTTAAAAACTTATGTATTGTTCGAAATTTTATTATTTGAAATACCATTTTCTTATGCTTCAATAAAATACTAATTTCACAATAGTATTTGTATGAGTTAGTATTAAAATAAATATTTGAAATGTCACGTCCCGTGTGGAGGTTTTTGGGGATAATGACAATGGGGTCAGAAGGGGGAAGCCAGGCTCGAATGCGAGATTCGTACACTGAGGTTAGAAGGAAATAGGCTCGAATGCAAGATTCGTACACTGATCGTGGATGGATTTTGGGCTCGAATGCGTGATTCGTAACACTGATCGACCAGGGAAGATTTAAATTGTAATCACCGCGGTAGGTGACACCCGTTAGAGCATTTTGTTTTGGTCTGGTAATTGGATTTACCGTTGCATGAGTATAAGAAGTTACACGTAATATTTCCTCGAAATATGTCTAGACATATGGCTGTACGCGGGCTATGCAAAGGTATGTTGATAAACACAGCATGAACTCTCGCGTTCGCGAACCAGAATCAGCTGATGCAGGACTCTGTTTTTATTTGGAGCCTTCGTTAGCAGAGGATAGGCACAATAACTCGAAGCGTGTTTAAAGCAAACCGGTTTATTAACTTGGTTAGAGCACGTTTATATGCATGGTTTTGTGCTTAGTTATAAGAATGCGTAGGACGTTAAGCATTAACACAGTACATTTATATAAAGCGATATAAGATATAAAATATATGTATGGACATGAATAACAGGTGTATAAACCGAAGAACGAAATACGTGTAGCGATAAACGTTAATAATACTCAGAAATGCACTAAGCGTTAGAGAAATAATATGAAAGACGGTAAACGTTCGAAATAAAAATTATATATGTATGTGTGTGTACGCAATGAGCGTTAATAACGAAGAAATGATAAATGGTATGGAGATGATATAAGTATAATAATGTGAAATAATAATGGCTTACAATATTTGCCGTAGAGCACTGAATTTAGGACTACGGCCTCTGGGGCCCTTGTATTTATGTGATTTTAAAGATTGTTAGGGATGAAGGGTACGCGCGGTCTTCACCTTGACCTAATTGCAAATATGCGTCGCAGTAATATTATAAATAGATTTAGTCTTCCGGGGTTTTTATATGGCCTTGTACTTAATATTTGCCGTAAAGTCTTCCGGGGTTTTTATACATAGGTTTTTCGAAAAGAGAATAATTAACCCATTTGATGGAGTTTAGGAGGTCGTATTGGAAAGGGGTAAGTGTGGTATTGACTCCTTTGGTCATAGAGAGGGTGTGAGACGTGGTCTCGATTTAAGAGGAGTTTTAGAGACGAGGTACTTGTTTAAAGTAGATTTGGAGGGAAGTGGTCATGCCACGTAAGTCGAAGAGGGGATTTGGAAGTCGTAGTTGACCGTCTTGAGATGGGGACCGCTCAGGTACATCGCCAAGGTGATCGGTGATTTGGGGAAAAGGGGTTAGTCTTGGGTTCGATGGATTTTGGTGGAGTTATGTCGAGATTTATGGGGGAGAAGTTATAATATTACCGCGCGAAAAATTGTGGGACGTCACAGAAATACTACTTCTTTATGTAATTATTATTCCAAATGTGGGAATTCGTTTTGTCCACCCTGTATGCAGGCGTCATGGCCGACGCGGGCCAGACGCGACAGCGCGTGCCGCTGCGTTGCGTTCTTGTTTTATGCGCGTTTGGCGAGGAACGAAGCGAGCACGGCTCGGCAGTTGTTCGTTGAGATTGTATGGCATCGGAGCCATCTTGCCTCAGCTATTTTACAATAAAACTATTGTCATTCTTTAACGAGCTCGTGAAATCGTCTCGATATTCCCATCCCCTTCCTGATTCCACATAATTCTGGGGGCTCGTCCGGGATCGGATAAAAGGGATATTAACATCAGAAGGTGGAATATCAGCGTAATTGCGGTACGGGCTGACGCCGCGGTGTGTGACGACGCAGTGTGTGACAACGGGTAACGTGACGGTGTTCCGGTGGTGTTTTTCGAGCGACGGACTGTCGAAAAATACGCGCAGTGGTCATGGCGCCCAAAGATGTGAGTGACTTTACTGTGGCGGAACTAAAAGAGTTGCTGAAGGCCCGCAATTTGTCCGCGGGTGGCACGAAAGCTCAGTTGATAGCCCGACTGAACGAACATGATCCTTCGGGCCAGTGGGCCTGTGGGGTCCGCGATAGTGAGGGAGCGCGAAAAGAGAATGCGTCTACTGACGTCACTAAGGGGAACGAAGACGCGGGTGGAGAGGCGAGCATCTCGAGGACCGCCACCGATGACCAGGTGGCACGGGGTCAGCGGGAATTGGACCTTCTGCGGCGAGAAAAGGCGCTGGTGGAACAAGAGCTCGAGCTGACGAGACGCGAGCTTGCGTTTGTGCAGAATATGCAACGTTCGGGTGTGTCCGACGAACGGACGGCGACGTTGAGCGCGGCGACGGTGGCCGTGGCAGCGGCAAGCGCGACGGAGGTGGCCACGACGGCAGCGAGCGTGACGGAGGTGGCCGCGATGGCAGCGAGCGCGACGGAGGTGGCCGCGACGACATCGAGCGCGACGGCGGCGGCTCCGACGAGGGTGAGCGCGGCAACGGTGGCCGCGACAGCAACGAGCGTGACGACGGCGGCTCCGATGGCGCTGGCCGAGACGACAGGGGCGACCGAGGCGGCGACGGCCCCGGATATGCGGGCTCGAGCAAGCATGAAGACTGTCGCTGAGTTACTGGGGTATTTCGAGGGAAAATCGGAAGACTTCCCTAGCTGGTCGAGGCAGGTGCAAGTGTTGCATGCAGCGTACCGATTAAACGATGACGATGCGAGGATATTGGTGGGAATGCGACTGCGCGGAAAGGCGCGGGAATGGATGCATTCTCACCCCGAATTCATCCAGATGAATGTCACCGAATTGTTGGCGAAATTTGAAAGTGTGTTTCACCATAGGCCGAGCAAGATGGCCACACACCAACAGTTCCAGGACCGCCTATGGAAGAAGGGTGAGCTGCTTGAGGACTATTATTACGATAAAATGATAAAGGCGAGTCGTGTCTCGATTGAGGACCAGTGCGAGTTGACGGATTACCTCGTCGGCGGTATCCCTGACCCGGTATTGCGGCACCAAGCAAAGATGCATCGTTTTGATGCTCCTGAGCTGTTGCTGCGAGCCTTCGAGAAATTCGTGTTGCCGTCGACGACCCACGGAGGAGGCGTACTGGGAAAGCAGTCGAACGAGAAGACCGCGACATCGACGAACGTCGAGGAGAACCAGCGGGCCGACGGGAAGCCGCCGAGGAAGGAAGCGGGGAAATGCTTTGCTTGCGGGGAGACGGGTCACCTGAGCAGGCGTTTCCCAACGAGGGCGCGCAACCGGACGTGCTATCGGTGTGGTGAACAGGGGCACATTTCGTTGACGTGTCTGAAACGCGACGATAAAGACGCAGATAAAAGTGCAAATTTGGTGGCGGATTCTTCTACGGAGAAAACGTATAAAATGGTAAGATTAAACAATTCTAGCGTGAGAGCCCTCGTGGATACGGGCAGTGATTTGACATTGATGAGAGCTGAATGTTACATTAGAATCGGTGCGCCGCGTTTGCAAAAGGCAGAGGTAACGTTTCGAGGTATCGGGTCCGAGGGTAATGAGACGCTTGGTAAATTCATAGCGAATATTTCTGTGGACGGGGAGTCCTACCCGATCCTAGTATATGTGGTTTCGGGTGTATTGCTAAAGCCCGATTTGCTCATAGGAACGGACTTTTTAAACACGGTCCATGTGACAATAGATAGGGGTACTGTATCGATCGGGAGAATTGCGGAGAAATCGGCCTTCGAGGGTGATGTCGTTGAGATCTGTAGTATCGAGTGTGATGAAGCTGATGATGGCGTGAGTCTGTCGCATATCGAGGATGCCGGGCTTAGGGAGGAAATTCGGCAAGCGATCATCAATTATACTCCCGAAAAGACGCGTGACGTGGGTGTGAGAATGAACATCGTGGTCAAAGACGATGAGCCTGTGTGCCAGAGAGCACGGCGCCTAGCTCCAGGGGAGCGGGATATTGTAAACGCGCAAATACGCGAATGGTTACGGGATGGCATCATACAGCCATCGCTCTCTGAACACACAAGCCCTATTGTCTTAGTAAAAAAGAAAAAAGGTTGGCGCATGTGCGTGGACTTTAGGAAAATGAATCGAAAAATTGTGAAAGACCGTTATCCTCTACCGCTTGTAGAGGATCAGCTAGATGCGTTACAGGGTGCGAAAATATTTAGCACGCTCGACTTAAAAAATGGATTCTTCCATGTACCGGTGACTGAAGAAAGCCGCAAATTTACGTCATTCATTGTACCCGACGGGCAGTATGAGTTTTTGCGTGTGCCTTTTGGATTGTGTAACTCGCCGGCGGTCTTTGCGAAATTTATTAACGCTGTGTTTCGGGATCTCATTAACAGAAAGATCGTGCTGGTTGATATGGACGATCTGATCGTACCGTCGAGCGATATGGAAAACGGAGTGCGAAGTCTTAAGGAAGTGCTGTCTGTAGCGAGAGAGGCCGGTCTAGACATAAATTGGGGAAAGTGTGCATTGTTGCGGACTAAAGTCGAATTCTTAGGGCACATCGTGGAGAATGGGAGTATTCGATCGTCTGAGAATAAAATTAACGCCGTCGCGAGATTTCCGAAGCCGGCGACAGTCAAGCAAGTACAGAGGTTTCTGGGGTTGACCGGCTATTTCCGAAAATTTATAGAGGAATATTCACTGATTGCGAGGCCGCTAACTGATCTATTGCGGGCAAATGTGAAATTTGAAATCGGCCATAGGGAGGCACAGGCATTCCAGACCTTGAAAGATAGGCTGTGCGGGAAGCCCGTCCTCAAGTTTTACAAGGCAGGCGCGCAGACTGAGTCGCATACGGACGCGTCGATGTTCGGTTTCGGTGCGATCCTGCTGCAGCGTAGCGATGACGACGGTAAGATGCACCCGGTGTATTTCGCCAGCGGCAAGACGACGCCGGCCGAGGCGCGATACACCAGTTACGAACTGGAAGTCCTCGCAATAGTGAAGGCTCTTAAGAAGTTTAGAATTTATCTACTAGGGATTAGTTTTAAGATTGTAACAGACTGTAAAGCGTTTTCCCTCACCGTTAAGAAGCGTGATTTGTGCGTGCGTGCAGCAAGATGGGCTCTCCTACTGGAGGACTTCGATTATACCGTCGAGCATCGGCCAGGCAGCAGAATGGCCCATGTGGACGCATTGAGTAGGAATCCTCTGCCGGCTTGCTTGTTAGTAAGCGAAGAGGGGAATATGACGGTTAGGATTCGGAGGGCACAGCAGGACGATGAGTGAGTGCGGCGCATTTTCGAACTGGCAGAGCAGGGGGAAGATAGATGGATACACGACAAGGGGCAAGTTGCTCTTTAAAATGGTGGATGGCGATAATCGGCTGGTTGTGCCGAAGAATTTGCAATCGCCGCTCATACGACAAATACACGAGAATGGACATTTCTCGGTATCCAAGACTGAAACCCTTTTGAGGAGGGATTACTGGTTTCAGGGTCTTAAATCTAAAGTTGAGAAGACGCTTAAAACCTGCATCAATTGCATACTGGCCGAAAGGAAGGCGGGAAAACAGGAGGGTTTTCTGACCCCGATTGACAAGGGTGAGGTACCGCTCGACACTTACCACATTGACCATTTGGGGCCTTTACCTTCGACCAAGAAGCATTATCGGCACATTCTCGTTGTTGTCGACGCATTTACTAAGTTTGTTTGGCTGTATACCACCAGGACGACGGCCACCACCCCTACAGCACACTTAGTTGCAGGAACGTTGCAGAAACGATGCAACACATTACAATGATACCGTTTGGTTACAGGTTGCATTGCATTATTCCTGCAATATTGTAGAAGCATTGCCGTGGAATATTGCAATGGACACGTATGTGCAATGTTTCTGGAACATCGCGGACACATTGCCGTGGAATATTGCGCACATAGTGCGATACAATAGTCCCGGAATAATGCGCACACATTGCCGTGGAATATTGCAATGGCCACGTTTGTGCAATGTTTCTGGAATATCGCGCACACATTACCGTGGAATATTGCGCACGTGGTGCGGTACAATACTCCCGGAATATAGCGCACACATTGGCGTGAAATATTGCGCACATAGTGCGGTACAATACTCCCGGAATAATGCGCACACATTGGCGTGAAATATTGCGCACATAGTGCGGTACAATACTCCCGGAATATAGCGCACACATTGGCGTGAAATATTGCCCACATACTGCGGTACAATAGTCCCGGAAAATTGCGCACACATTGCCGTGGAATATGGACTTACATATTTTCACACCTCACGTACGCAAAGGGTTCCTGAAATACAAACACACGGAATACAGTCTTAAATACCACAGGAAACCTCCGGGGGAACATAGGCGACCATGGAAAGTATGTGATATAAATAATTAATAACATTACTTAATTATAACTATACCGTTCAAGGACAGTGTTAAACTGTAAACAGCAACAAAAGATATTTGTAAAAAAGAAATATGAGATGTCCCAAGTACTGCCAGTGGCCCTACTATTGCCATTTAAGACTGTATTTCGCGTGTTTGTATTTCAGGAACGCTCAGCGTCAATCCGTATTATGTAGAAATGTTGCCTGAACGGCCCATGGTGTCGTTCCTACAGCATCCGCCAATAATACGGACTTCTAAATTTACACTCGGGTCGTTTTTGTTGTGAACAATAGATTAAATGGCAATAGTAAAGACACTGGCAGTACTTGGGACATGTAACACTTTTTTACATATATGTTTTGTTGCTGCATATGGTTTATGAATTTGTTTAAACCCTAATATAATATATCACTCACGTCGACAAACAGAATACAGTGTTACATTGTACAGGCAACTTCCAAGGCAATATATGTGAACACGGACAATATGTGATATAAATAATTTATCCAATTGCAAACTGTTAAACTCTATATAGCAATAAAAGATATTTGTAATTCCACAAACATTAAAAACTAGAAAATAAAAAAATATATAAAAAATATTTACGTTAAACGATTGTATTAAAAATGCGCGAAAAACTAAAAAAAAAATTTTTGTTGTACTACGCAAGATATTTCATAACAAAATATGAATCAACGTAATACAACATCAAGCGTCGAAATGAATTTGTTGTGAGATATCCGGCACCACGATTAGGTAGATGTAATGGGGTTTGTCCAAACGAATCTTCGTTTTTAAATAATTTGAGTTTAAAGCGTTGCACGGTAGGAGTATAAGTTCGAGTACGTAAGCAAAATCCTCAATCAACATTTGTAGCTGCAGTGGTAAGGTGTTCGTCTACGGTGCTCGAGGTCATGGGTTCGAATCTTCACTGAGGTAAAATAATTTTCTATTTAGGAAAAACACACGGATGTTATAATTCTACGATTCTGCAGCCAATTCATGTCGTCGCGTCCATTAAAGACACGGTATATAATACCAGTATCCTTAGTGTTGTACCACTAATATTTTTATTTTTGGCCCTACTGCTCGAACGTTGCGTGACCATTGCTGTGCAATATCTCTGAAATATTGCGTGACAATATCTGTACAATCTCCGAAGTGACCATTGCTGTAAAATTCCGAAAGAATGTTCCAGAAATATCTCCTGCAATGTTACACAAGGCGGACATAGCAATTTCCTTGAAACGTTTCGGGAACATTTCGAGTAATGTTCCAAATGTTGCAGCGCGACGTCACTGAGACGTTCCTGCAACAAAGTGTGCTGTAGGGGCAGTGAAGTGTTGCAGCATTTGAGTAAGCAGGCGGTTACGTTCGGGAATCCACGGCGTATCGTCTCCGATAGAGGGACTGCCTTCATTTCCGGGGATTTTCGAGAATACTGCGCACAGGAGAACATTCAACATTCGCTCATCGCGACAGGGGTGCCCCGGGGCAACGGTCAGGTGGAGCGGGTTAACAGGACACTCATTCCGTTACTGACTAAGTTATCGGCACCTAAACCCGAGGAGTGGTACCGGCATTTGGGCGCAGTGCAGAGGTATCTGAACGCTACTTCACATCGGAGCATCAGCACGACGCCGTTCAACCTATTTTTCGGGACGCGGATGCGCGAAAGGCGATCCGCAGATTAAAGAGCTACTGGAGCAAGAATGGGCGGCGATGTTTCAGGAGGACCAATGTGAAGCCAGGAGGAAAGCGAAAGAAAGCATCAGGAAGATTCAAGAGGAGAACCGCAAAACCTTTAACAAGAAAAGAAGGCACTCGAGACCGTATCGCGAGGACGACTGAGTGGCGATCAAGCGAACTCAGCTAGGGCCCGGATTGAAATTGGCGGCGAAGTACCTGGGTCCGTACCGCGTTGCAAAGGTATTGCGCAATGACCGGTACATGGTAGAGAAAATCGGGGACCACGAGGGGCCTTGTCAGACATCAACGGTGGCGGACTACATGAAACCCTGGCTGGGAACGGATTCTGGCCTCTCCGACAAGGAATCCGATCACGAAGACGACGAGACGGAGACAGCGGGCATCTGAGGCCAGATGCCAGAGCAGGATGGCCTAATGTTGGAATCCGTTTTGTCCACCCTGTATGCAGGCGTCATGGCCGACGCGGGCCAGACGCGACAGCGCGTGCCGCTGCGTTGCGTCCTTGTTTTATGCGCGTTTGGCGAGGAACGAAGCGAGCACGGCTCGGCAGTTGTTCGTTGAGATTGTAAGGCATCGGAGCCATCTTGCCTCAGCTATTTTACAATATAAGTATTGTCATTCTTTACCGAGCTCGTGCAATCGTCTCGATATTCCCATCCCCTTCCTGATCCCACACAAATAAAAGTTAATTTGCCGGATTCTGTATCACTCGAAAAAATAAACGTATTTATTTCTATTTATCTATTTCAGAAATCTATTTTGTCTAGCCCTGTAAATTTGACACATTATAACCAAATATGATGGTTTAAAACGAAACTGGTGCCACTACAGTTCCACTGTATACAAAATGAATAAGGTTAACACTCGGTTGTCACACTGGGTCAAATTGACCCTGCGTTTTTTAAAGCAAAAAACCTTTTTGTCGAAACTCGTATTGCTTCAAATTTTTTTTTATGCATGATGACACTTTAAATGTTAATATTCAACCATGGGCATATATTCTACAATGTTCAAACATTATCTCAGAATTTTTGAGACTTAATTTAACAAATAGTTTTTAAATAACAACTGATTGAAAATTGACAGGGTCAAATTGACCCAGTGTGACAACGACGTTCGAAAAAGTAGATGTGACAACCGAGGGTTATTAAAGTGAAAGCCAGCCACAGTGATTTCAAACAAGAAACATTAGTATATGCTTTGGACTAACGAAGTGGGTAATATTATATTTTGACTCAAACTCTTTTGTACAACTCATCGCGATTCTACCACCCCCTATTACACAACCCCTATTATTAAAATTCACCCCTTCACATATCTTTCCCCAAACAATTGCCCACGTCTACTATCACTACGAAGAAAGATACCCGGAATTACCTACAAAAGCTCTCCCACCTCATTGCAATTCATGTCATCAATCTCCCAGTATTTACTTCCTCCAGCTCGAAGGTATCATAAAAGACTTTACAGCCCCCCAAACAAAGTTTCACAACACAAGCCGCCCACGAATTTTCATATACGACGAATTCTACAAAGCCTCGCTCATTAGTCCCCTGCCTCAGACCTACTTCAAGGATTACCCAGCTCAAGCGGCAAAGTAAACCTGACCTTTGGAACATCTGTCTTCGCTAATGTAAAGCTAACTCGCAATCCGGGGGATATAAAAGACTCGATCTGGAACCTACCCCAAAGATACTCTCTGAAATCGATACACCCCCTGTGACCTCTGCCAGCCACGAGAAACGATTAGCTCTCGGAACAATCTTCGAAGCGATTCAGCTCCTATATTCCAGGTTCGAGCGCGAACTTATGCTCAGCAGCGGAAGGATAGCTGGCGCTCCGCTCGAGGATTTAGATCAAAGCCCCGTCCTCGGTCAAAGCAGATAAACTTGCACGGTTTCAAGCAACTGGTTACGTCATAATCAGAGAGCGTCTACGCGGCGCAGCAGGTGAGCCAGTAATGTGATTTAAAGGGGGTAGCGCCACCCTTCCGCCCCTGCGAAGAAAAATGTTAATGCGCCCGAAGGATAATCTCGCGTGGTCGCGACACGGATAAAAGCGTAATTAAATTTGCACCGTTCTCCGGGGCATCATTAAAGCGGAAACTTGGAATTTTTTAAATTGTTATTCGTCCCGTCGTAACCACCCCACCCTTCCCCTCTGGTGGCGTAATGAAATTGTCTTCATGGCCGCGTATGTGAAATCTAATATGACAGGGGAAACGGTTCTATTTTTGTGCTCAAACACGGGCGCGAGGCAGGAAGGTGGATATCGAATCAAGAAGAGTGCTTGCGAATTGGAATAGGTTATTCGAGAAATCGCTTTTATCGAGGAAGCAGTTCTACCGAGCTCGGGAAAGGACATCGAAATTTTGACCTGCACCATTGCTCGACGGCTTCTTTTTGAGACCGACTGCTCTTTGTGGTGGCGTCTTCGAATAATTTCTTACTGGATTCGTTCTCCGTGGGAGACCTGTTCAATGCGATGTATTCGATTGTATGGGGTGAGTCACTGGAAACTTAGTATCTCAAATGGCTGTTTCATTATTTGTATGAAATGTGAATTTGAAATGGAAATTAATTATGTTATATAAAGGGCATTCCCCGCACAAATCGCACGAAAACATAGGTGATATTTATGATTTTTTTCTAGAAAAAAGTATACAATGTATGGATCTAAAATTTCTTGCACTTCATTCTGCTACAAATGTAGAGTATAAAACAAATTTTTTATTTCGTTTTTGCCCACCCCTGCCACTGATATGCATTGCGTGTTGCATCGTTGTAAAAAAAAACTGGCCTGCACTATCCCCACGATAACTTTAGGCAGGATCATCTAAAATCAAAAACCCAAAGATATTCCTTAATTACACATGTGTGGTACGCTCCCCTCAGGCAGTGTTAACCCTCCGTGGTCACACGGGGTGTATTGTACCCCAGCCAAGTTTCGAGTTCTAATATCGCGCATTTACGAATTCAAAATGTAACTTAGTGCGCCACCTACCGTTAGTTGAGAGACCTTACTACAGCATTTAACGCTTTAGAAAATTCGGTATCGCGTTTGTATACTTCTAACAACCGTTTGAAAAATATTGGGGTGTAGCGAACCCCGGTGTGACCAAAGTGTGATTCCGTGCAAAAATTTTGAAGTTTTTTTTTAGTTCTTTGGATTCAGCAGATTTTATTAAATGTAAGTAAAAGTTTCTGAACCCTGCGATTTTTTAAAGGATTTATTCAGTGATATATATTATGTGTTATGTGCAGTCGTGCAGATGCCATATAATCTACGGAATCAGATGCGCAAAGTTTTATTTTTTGTTTTGTTTTGGACATAGTATTAACACAATACACCGTAAAACCCTGCTAAAGAGGTTTTTATTTTATTTCTAGCAAATAAATAACCATACTTATATGCCAATATTCGATTTCATTTCTGCTGAACATAGAACATTTCTTATCTCAGAATAAATACCTTTTTTGCCACGCCCAGCACTAAACAATTTTTTTTCCTGAAGCACATGTCTTTGCTAATATTTCTGTAAATTTTCAGACCTTATTATTCAAATTTAAAAATTTGGTGAATTTTAACAGAAAAAATCGCTTCTTTCCACAACTATTTCTTTAAATGTAAATTTCATCTTGTCGAAACTTCCATTTCTAGAAACAGACTATTAGAGCATGATTGTATGAGTATTACGAATGTAAAATTATCACTGAAAAGTTAAAAGATTCAAAAATACGAAAATGGTAACTGAAAAATGACGCTGGGATACAATGTACCCCGTGTGACGAACGTGTGATTATAAGGAGGTGTGACCACGAAAGGTTAAAAAATAACTGGGCGATGTTTGCCATATGTTTAAGCGATAGAGTCCCGAAACATGTTTTTTTCTCACAAAAATTTTTCGTAAAAAAAATCGAGTGTATGAAAATTCGCAATAGGGGGTAGTGCGAAAGCCAGTGTAATTACAAGTAGAATCCCGTTTGAATTTTTAGATTCGGGCAAGAATTGCATTTTTTTTTATCCTAGCAATAGTCCGTGAAGAAATGTTTCGAGAAAAACGTACTTAAAGTTTGACGCCCAGTGCGTTCGTCTAGCGACGGGTACTTGCCCATGAGCGCCCTATTTTCCATGCGTTTATTCGATTAAAACAAAAATTGATTCCCTTTTTAGATGAATAAATGTATTATTAATTAAAATAAAAATCACATTTCTATCTATTATACCTGCGTCACAATCCATCTTTAAAAAATACCTATTTTTAAGGCCGTCATACTGTTGACCCTCCTGAACTGCCTGTAAAATCTGTACCGTCAGGAATTTCGTTCTAAAATTTTACCTGGTCGTGACGTTGTGGGATGAAAATGTGTAAAAATTTTTTTTTGATGTTTTGATCGGGAAGTGTGTTTAATGTAAAACTTTAATGTAAACTCACTATGAAAGGGAGAAACTGAACTATGAGGGAAACAATCAAAGGGGAATGAGTTTTCTTTAATAGGGTACATTGGACATTTGAAACGAATTTTTTTCAACACCTGCATGAAAATGTGTGCTTTTTTACGCCTGCTGAGCGGGAGCAAAGTGACCAATTTCAGACGTATTCGCGGAAAATCTTTCTCCCAAGGGAAAAAGACTTTACGCGCATGCGTATTCGCAATTTCTTACTTTCCTCCCAAGGAAACTGGACTTTGACGTTACCCTGTGGTATGAAGTTGCAGTTGTTCGACTAATCGTTATCGATTTGTTGGAATATAAATACACGTATTTATTAATTTCGTCAGAATAAAAAAGCAATCGAACATGCATATTTTTTGCGATTCGCTCAGCAGACTATCAAAAACACACCTTTCATGCAGGTGTTGAAAAAAATATTGTACGTGATAAGGGAGAGACGCGATTTCGACTCGCGTGAATTGCTGCCCTCGCTGCGCTCGGGCCGCAAACTTCACGCTCGTCGGAATCGCTTCCTTCTCTCCCTTATCACGTAATATACTATTTCACGAATCCCATAAATAGTTTTATACCTACTATTCAGCAGAATATGTTCTCCTTTTGATACTTTTTTATTAATATTACAAATTGGGGAGTTATTTAAAATACTACGCTCCGATGACCCACCCTTTAAATTTATAATATTATAGTGTTTCAATTTTATAATTTTTTACGAAAATATTGACATTTAAATATGATAGAGATATTTCCATAGCTCTGTAGAAAGGTCGAAACTCATTTCTTTGTATGTATACAATTTTTCTTAAATATAATTGCAATTATTTATTAACGATCATTTGATGAATAACCATAATACTTACTATTAATAATTAATTATTCGTTACAACGTTAATGATAAATGTAATATAAAAGTACTAACACACTAACTAAATAGAATAAAGTTTTTAAAGAAGAAATATAGAATTACAGTTTAACTAATCAATAAATAAAGGATAATAAAATTATAGATTCAAATTTACTTGATTGGTTAACATCATCGCGCTGCCATTGACAATGAAAACTTTTGTTTTAGTCATATAAAAATTGTCAGTATTCGTCGATTCTCTCCTTCAGACAATCTGTTTTATCTTCAATTTAAAACGTGACCGTGTACAACCGCTAGTTGTAACACTCGTACTGTTTTTCCCCGATTGTGAATCGTAACACGTATTTCACGTTGTTGCATTCTGTTTGCTGTCCAACACAATTGGTGGAGAATAATAAGACACCGAAGGACAGTGTAGTAGTTAAATCAAGTGCAATGTCGTCTACCACTGAATTATTTCCCTGTCATTTCAAACAGATTCGATAATAAGAAACAAAAGTAGGAATACCTTTCCCAGTGAGAATAATACTTCTCGACATCCATTCCAACTGAATCATCCCGTTCTACCACAAACTTAAAAGATATGAATATGAAATAGAAAAAAGTTGATTAACTCCGGTATAAAAAATAATTCGAAGTATGAACTCTGGACGAGATAGTAATCGGAACAAAGCATGTAATATATGTATTTTTACTTCTAATAAGAACTGGATCAATACAGCGAACGAACTTTTGCACTGTCCTAATACAACCTAATAAGCATGTAATTATTTATAAGAGTGCATAATCTAGAGTGATTAGAACATCTCATATCTATATGAGCATCAATGGATGCCTTTTCCTCACTTGTGGAAACGAACTTCGAAGTTAGATTTTATCAATGTCGACCAGCATTTATGTTATTCGAAGAAATAGCAATTACACCAATTATTAATATAGAAATAGAGAAGAAGCTATTGTTAATTTTGATTTTATTTATATAAAATACGTTTCTCTATTTTTACGTTTTTTTTTATTAAATAAATGTCTCTTCAATTATTGCAAGCGAACTTTTTCTTAATTTTCCCAAAATGGTATCATACACAAACTTATCAATAATATGGAATAAATATTAGATTTTACCAACAAACATGGTGGCTTCATGGAAATTTCGGGAAGTGTACATGCACTACCATAGAACATTAGAGTGGCCGACTAGATTTCTTTTGCTCTCATCCCCTACTTAGTATGGTTCCATTTCATAAAAAAATAATCCCTGAAAAAGTTTATTACAATCGGACAACAGGAAAGGGTGCCAACCAGGCCTTAAAGTTTAGAATTCATCAATAGCTTCGATTTAAAGAATTTCTAAAAAATGGTAAACCGCGTGGTTATTGCAGACCTCTCCATATTCAAACGTTATTTTCAAAAAAATGGTTGGAAGTACAAAAAAATGATATATACAGTAATTGTAGAAAATTGAATGCTCTTTTAATATTATTGGAACAAAATTTCGCTAGGGCCTACCATTTTTAAGAAATTCTTTAACTCGCCGGGAGACGTTGCTGGGTAAAATTTACCACAAAGGTACAAGTTGCGAAAATACCTATCTTTTTTCTCGCGCAATCCTGTGCCGTGCCGTTCTAGGTACCTTTCGGCGGGGGGAAAACCGACCAAGTGCAACGAAAGACCAAAACCTTTCACTAACACTGTGTAAACTGATGATTTTAAATATGTATGTACTGTAGGAAAATTCTGAGTATTGTTTTGAAAAAGTTATTACGAATTGTTTTCTTTGCGTTCGTTGATAAGTTCATACCATCTACTTTTGATATCGTTCTCAATTTGATACCTATTGTTACTAAAGAAAGAAGACTAATTTTCGTTATTCGATTCTATAACCGAGTAAAAATTAAGAAGACTGTTTGACTTCTTGTTACAATTTTTAAAACAACTTTAATAAAGATTTGGAGATATTTCTTAAATTTGGTTGCTTCTCAAAACATTGTACTTTAACATAAAAGTAACAAAGTTAAACAAAATATTCTGAAACCGTGGTTATCAATTTTGGGTATTTTTGACCCGGTAGCGACAACGTGTGTTGCATATTGGGGTGCGCGTCCCGCCGAGTTAAATCCAAACTACTGATGAATTCTAAACTTTAAGACTTGCTCGGCATCCTTTTCAGTTATCCGATTGCAATAAACTTTTTCAAGGATTATTTTCCTATGAAATAAAATCATTCTAGGGAGTGAGAGCAAAGAAATACGAAAATGAAAATCGAGTCGTATGAAGAAGGGCGACTCTAATAGAACAAACTAACTCGATATTTGAAAATAATTGAATAAGAACAGTCAAGAAAGTTTCAGATACATCAGATCTCCGCGTGAGTTGTGAGGATGTGAAAATAAGTGCGAGTCTCAATAATTTTTCTAAAAGAACAAAAGCTAAACAAATTAATATAAAAAAACAATCATAGTAACGAATACATCGTACCCTTAATCACAACCATCAACTCCCGCCGCGACATCTCGTATGTATAAAAAAAGGGAACCCCTTCGAAGTACACGTGCCATGTCTCCCCGGCACAAGGGAATCACATGCGTCAGCATACGATGAATTTTCATAAGGGAAACTTACCCTGTAGCCCCCCAAATGTTTGACCAGACACGTGAAAGTCGCGTCCCTTCCGAGCGGCACCGTTAGATTTGTGATGGGGCCAGCGAATTCGGGTCGGAAAGCGCCGCCTGAAACAGATACGATGCACATGAAAAAAGAAAAGCGCTGGAACGAATTTGCATATCTTGCTCGCAGCAATTTCGCAACACGACGTTCATTTACCAGCCGGGGACGCACTTGATAAAGAATGGCCGGACAGGGGAACAAGAAGCGAGAAAAGTTTCGTCCGGTGTACGAGGATGTCGCGGCCTGAGGGGCGCGGAAAAAATCAGCTGCGCGACTGTGATTAATTAAAACGGTTTAGCAAAAAAAAACATGCGCGCATACAGTACATATACACAGAAAAACGAGGAAAAGCGGGAACGGAAGGGGCGTTTTTTTTCTTTTGTAACCGGAGTACTGCTCCGTTACACGCGATACACGTAAAACAGAAACTGGGGGGAAATATAATACGCGGGGATCGATATGTCGGTGCGTTGTTTCGGAAATGGAATAGCATTCGAGTGAGCGTATTGTGTTTCACGTTTAATGCCGCGTGTTAAATTATTTTGTTACTGTTCGCAATGTATTATTTATGATTTTTTTTCTGCTTGATACGTAAGCCTCGGATTTTTAGGACATTTTTCTCCGGGGCAACATTCACCTGCCTCCCCCCCCCCCCTTCCTCCCACTTTCTCCTCTGTCTCTCTGCGGTTTGTGCACGTTTATTTATGCAAATCCATTAGCCGCCCCTTCGCTGACTCCGTTGAATAATTTTCGTAATCGTGACATCGGCGCATGCATTGTTTTTTGGTTGAAATATGTGTGCACGTTTTTCTTCTTTTTTGCAGATTCCAGAATGGGAAGCGAGAAGATGGAAAGTTTTTTTTGCAGGTGTTATTTACAGGGCACCTATTTGCATTCTGTTGGGGAATTCGTGGCAGGAGTTGGATTTTATAAGACATTCGATGTTGATTCCATTATTGCTAAGAAATAAGCATGATAAGAAGTACATATCATTTAAGGAGACCCTCCAATTAATATTTTTCAGGAAATCGATTATTTCTTATACATATATATATACATATACATATATATACATATACATATATATATATATATATGTATTTCTGTAGTATAACATCCTGAGAATGCCCTGTGAAAGTTTCCCACCAAAATTCGTAACAGTATAGATTTAACAGTCACATAACTAATTCAAACTCCAAACGCAGATATGAGCCGATATGACACGATATTTCGAAACTGTAACCACGATTTCAGAAGAACTAGTGAACCGAATAAAAAAAACTTTAAGGGATTTGATTTGTCATTGGACTCGCTATCGCAGCACCGGATAACATAATTTTTTGAAACACAGTTTTTTTATTTGCATATTTGTGCGGAAAATTACCCGCTTTTTTGCACTACTTCGGTCAAAAGTGCACCAACATTGTAGTTTTGATAATTTTTTTTCCCAGCAAGGGGTGCTGCAATAGCTATTGAAATAGATTTTAAGAAATCGTTTGAATTTTTGGTTTTGGACGATCCTGTGCGTAAATTTCGTGGTTACCGTTTTGTCATCCCTTTCTAGGGAACAGAAAACATGAAACAAAAAATTTTTTGCAACCCTAACGAGTGTATCAATTAATGCCAAAAATATTTTTTAGGATATGTTATAACCTCTTCTAGTAAAAAATTCATAAACATCACGTATTTTTTAAGGGGTTTGGCTGGACTACCTAATCGTAAAAGGGACATTTCCGACGTATTTGAAAATCGAAGATCTTGTTATTTTCTGTTATTATTAATGACTTTGCAATATGCCTTTCTTGATGGTCAAAAACATACTTTCTATTAATGTACTTCCTTTTTAAATACCTATAATGATATTGTCAGAAAGGGACGCTACACAAAATTGTCCCTTTTATAGTATAGGACCTCTCGCCTGCATAATACATTTAATGCTAGGCTTTATGTGTAATGTTGGTATCACTGGCATATCATAGGAAGTCCCCCAATTTGTGGGACATAAATAAGATTTAAATTCTTACTGATGGAATTATTTTATTCTCGTTACCATTCGCACTTTAAACTTTCTTTTGACCGCTACTTGACAGAGTTTGTGTGTGTTAAGGGGTTAGACCCCCTTGGCCTGGTCAAGAAATACCGTATTATGGGGAATTTATTTCTAAGTGACAAATACACATTTTATTAGACGGCGTTCAATTTTTTCAATATTTCAATATTTACCTGCTTCAAAAAAAATGTTTTGCTTCGAAGTGTAGCTATTTCAACTAATTGAAAAAAATTGAACGTCGGCCGATACACAACTTACTTTATATTTGTTATTAAAGAAAATTTGGAAAAAATTGTACTCATATATTGTTTAAAGATGTCTGTATTTTTATTGAAAAATTTTAATCGAAACAAGTGATGTTGTCGTTTATGTGTTAAGAATTTTTTACAAAATTTCATGCATTTAATAATCTAAAAAAATAATTTTTAGTATGAATCTCTATTCGCTTACTGCAGCAACGCAGACCTAATTGCACACAACAAAGTATCCATTTTTGTAGATTTCTGATATGTTGATAATCGTGGCAAAATCGAGGTTTCATGATTAAACATGGAAAGAAGTGTTCTGCACCATAAAATTGATTAAGACGATAGAAGAGCAGCCGTGAAAATGTTTTATATTAGGAACCGTTTAATATTAAGTATACGAATGTATCCCTTATTTTACTCACTTTCTAAAAATACAAGTACCGTCTGTAGAAATTTCTGCGTAGCATGTGGATCATGTTCCAAAGAAAAGTCATCAGAATCAGATTAACCGTTTGCAATCCATCTGTGTCACGCAAGCGTCCGGCAACCCGTCCGACTTATTTCAGGGCAATACTACTGGAAAGTAAAATACTACTCAAAACAAAAAAAAATTATAACTCATTACTAAAAAATACGTGCATTTTAGTGCTAAATCACTTTCCAAATTTTCAAATTAAATATTAAATTCATGACAAATCGCGTCTCAAATTCTAAACCCACAAGCTTTAAAATAAAACCTCCTGCTACTATTTCAACAATTTTCTATTCCATCGTTTTTCTTGATGTAATAACTAAATGAGCTTTTGTCTATGAAGAAAATGCAACACAAAAGCAACAACGAGCGACCAATAATACATCACAAAGCGTGTGATAAAAATGATATTAAACATCTTGGAATGTATGTGTTCAGCGTTGCATCAAGGTTCGGAAAAGGTTTCTTCGATTATATTAAAAAGGAGAAATCCTGAATTTATTATCAAGCAGTCCTCGAATCCGCACATCTGCGATGCACAAGTTTTTAGACGGTTTGGGCCGGTACACGGGCCAAAATTAGTTACGGCAATTAAGCCATAAATCGTCACTCTATGCCAAGGTAGGCCAACTAAAAGGGTCGCTGGTCAACGCGCCCGCACGTGCATCGCAGATGTGGGGTGTCTTTACATTTTCTCGCCGCCTTACGCCGGCAGGTAAGAAATACCTTGCCGCCAAAGTTCCGGCCAGAACGATTCCCGCCAAATCGAGCCCCTTTCCCGGGAAAAGCGCGCCAAGGGCGCAGGGAATAGGTGGCGCGATTTGTGCTAGGGAAATTACCTGATTGGTCGGCACCAACACTAAGTTGGCCAATCGGGTCAAAATAGCCACTGTCGGACTCTTCTTCGTACATCTGAGGAGTCCGCCTAATCAGTCTTCATAACAGCTCCCGTCAGCGCAGTACGGTTAGCGTCAATCCGTCAGCGCAGAACGGTTAGCGCAAAACAATTACACGTTATTCACAATTCACCGTTTTAAACTGTTATACTTGTTTATTGCCTTAAATATATATCACTTCACTGTTTCTTTATATTTTGCATTCAACTTACTTACTAGCCCTACTTCAGTAAAACGAGTAGGGATCCGCGTAATTCCGGTGTCGATAAAATTCGTAACGGAGATTTACGACCTTCGTTGACTCGACACTCATAGGTCGAGTTTCATCGTGGCTACGCGTGAACAGTATGTGTAAATCGAAAGCAGAAATGCTGGTGAACTTATACGTGAATAAATTTGCTTGCAAAATGTAATATAATCTATAGACAACGGCAGTTTCTCCTTCGAGATGCCTGGGAGGCACAATTTAACGACAAAAGGCTAACAATGTTAGAGAAATGTATTTGCCTCGCATATTGTTAAGAGCAGACTGCTCCAAGAAGATACACGCTGGTAAGAATGCTCAAAGCATCGCGATGCAACACATGCTTTGTGCCTTATGCAGTTGCACATCGAATTGCATGTTTCATTTTCGTGGCGCAGCGTGCACGGGCAATTTAATACAGAATAAACGAGCCGCGTCTGCACGATGCCAGCAATATCAAATGCCTCACATTTCGTGTGATATTAAATGGCAGTCGATTAGTCCTAACCGCGTCAGGTGTAATTCTCATCGATATAGCGTCACGATTCATTTTAGGGTAGATGTCCCAATTACTGCCAGTGTCCCAATTACTGCCACTTTATTTATTTTATGTAATAAAAACGTAACGTATGAAAAAAATGTACAAAAAAATGGTATTATTAAACGGAGATTCTGAATTACATAAAAATAAAACAAATATATGTACTCATATGTACCTAGTGCTTAAAAAATAATATTGAAAAATGAAAGTGCCATTTGAGCGTCAAAATCGCGACGACATTAGTAGGAAGTGCTGGCGAAATCGTACTAAACAAACCGCCGCAATTTTTCTATTTAACCTCTATCTATTGCATAAAATGAATTATTCCGGTCTATAAGAATTACTTTAATGATATAACGAATAAAATACATAATATTTATTGTTCAATTATAATAATTAACGGTGACATCATTAGGGACAAAATTTTTGGGCTTGTCCCTATTACCGTTGACAGTATTCGGTACAAAAAAACGTGAAGTACGCATTACTGTCATCTCTGAAAGTTCCAACTTCTAGGTAACCTCAAAATCAGAAACGTGTAGTAGCTATGTGTAAGTACCTAGCGTGCGATCCGGTGATACTTATTCTTATAATCCTGACTATTAATTTAGTTTAAATTTGCGACAGTTAACCGGATCTCGGTAAAGGGACTGGCAGTACCTAATCGAGTCTTAGGGTCGACCGTAATCGGGTCTCATTGTCAATGATAGGGACAGTCAGTTATCCGGTCACAGTTATTAGGACCGACAGTTATTGGGTGGCAGTCATACGGACAAGACGATTTTTGAGGTGACAGTTATAGGTACACTAGGATCCCTCGCGAATTTTAATTAATTATTAATAAATTCTTCATATTTAATTCATAAAACTATTTTTTTAATTAAAGAGATGTTAAATAATATTATGTTTCAATCTGAGACGATTTTTAAGTTAAACAACACGTGAAATAATTAAATGAAGTTCAGTTATAATCTTAAGGTGGCAGTAATTGGGACATCTACCCTATTTCCTACACTTTTCACTCGAGATTGTCACTAAATATGTAGCACCTCAGTTTACTCTTTCATATAGAATCACCTGCTTACCCGTTGCATTAGAAACAACATTATTTAAGGGGCAACACCACTGTGATGGCCGGAAAAATAAGCCTTTCTTAAAAAAAATTTTCAGGAATAATTTACGGCTTTTATGTACAATTTTTATTACCTAGCTTTAGCACAATATCTTAACAGACTGAAATGATAGGAAAGCATTCATATACATATATTAATGAATTTTTGTAGAAATGGTGCGCTTTAGAAGATAAAGTTTCTAAGATGGACAGTTCTTCGAGTGTATGTATTCCAAAACTTTCGATTCCTATCAAAAAATTGATAAGTGCAACGGAAACTACACTCATATAGTTTATAATAAAAAAATTAAATTTTATTTCAAAGCTGCCGTTGGAAAGTCACAGATTCCGCCAGCGACCTATGCTTTTTGCGACGAGTCTAGAAGATTAATTAATATGTTAAAATTGATACATTTTTTTCTATTCATTTTTTTTATAATCTCTTAAGACATTGTACCAAAAGTAGGTATTACAAATTTGATATGAAAACTGTAATTTATTCCTGAAAAATTCTTAAAAAATGCTTATTTTCCCCCTTTAAAGAAATGAGATTTAAAATTTATTGACTTGAAATCCATTCCCGGTCACAAAGATGAATTTCTGATGCTTGTTTCGCGACTCTGGATAAGGAAATCCCTTTCCATCATTCCAATCACTGAAGATATTCAGAATCCCTTACATTCACTCATCCAAAGTAGGTATATTAATTTCAAACTGTTGCTTATTTCTAAACCAAAGTGGGTAATCTTTTGTGATTTCACATACAATATTTCTGTGAATAAATATATTTCTTCTTATTCGGAAGAGTCGGTATGTTTTCTCGAATTTGTTCCTCCAGATTGACTTCTACTTCCGAGCAAGAAAGGGATTCCCAGCGTTCTCTAAATGTGTGCTCGATATACTTGCAGCCGGATGTCGTTTTTTCATCTGGAGCAGCGAGAGGAGCCCGGGTAATGTATTGTTCCCCGGTTATCTGTTTTTCCACTTGGATGATCGATAACGACACTTCTCGAAGAAATAAGTCGACGCACTCGATTGTAATCGCTCGGCGAAAGAACAAGAAGTATCCGATACGGAATCACGGTAATCAGATTCTTTCCCTCGCGGGGTTTTTATTAAACAGACGCTTTTTTCTTCCTTCTGCGGTAAATAAGCCCGCGAAAGTTTCAAGATACGACCAACGGGGAAATTGAATTAAACTGTGGATTTATTGGACAGATACGTCTCGAACGGAACTGCTTAGCGAGATATATTTGACGGGCTGCAACAAATTCGAGGATTCATTCAGAATTGAGGTTTAAAAATTGGGGTTTAAGTTTGTTAAATTTTATTATGTATGTCTTCCCAATATTTCTGTAAATTTTTAGACCTTAATGTTGAAAGTTAAAAATTTTGTGAATTTTAACAAAAAAAAAGTATTTTCTCACAAGTATTTTCTCTAATTCAAATTTTATCATATAAAAATTTACATTTCTGAAAAAGACTATTACAGCATGATTGTATGAATGTATTACATATACTAAATGTTTCACTAATTCTGTTATGTGCAAAGAATTTTCAGAAGATTTTCAAGCTTTTGGAATAATATATTTCTCTGAAGTCTATCACAAAAAGGGTTAAATTTAAACTTCTTCTCTGTGTAAACTGTGTAAATACTGATACATATGCATGGAAATCGTAAACTGGAATTTCACTAACTTTCACACCTTTACATAATTTTTCTCAATTCAAGCAACTTCATTTTTTTGTAATTTTCAAGATAGCGCACACTTTAAACGATTCGATGTGATATAAAAGGGTATGTCTCATCTAAATGTCCAAAGCGCGAAAGAGAATCGAGACGCAGGGGAACAAGTGAAAGTGGTCGGCGTATAGTCAGACGTGTCTTTCAAACGCCTTATACAATTAGGAATGTAAAATTATCACTCGAAACTTAAAAGATTCAAAAATACGAAAATGGTAACTCAAAAATGACGCAGGGGTGCAGTGAACCCCATATATGTGACCAATTTGTGATTATGAGAAGGTGTGTCCACGAAGACTTGATAGTCTTGGGGATTGATAGCCTTCTCTGCATGGGAATATTAACACTGTACTATAGTCAGTATAATTATTAAAACGATTCTTCGCGTAAAAAATAATTTCGATGGAAAACTATTTATTACTGTTTATGATAAAGATTAAACAAAGATATTGAATCAGCGTGACGAGAATATAAATATAATGCCGTTAAGGTGTAGTATCCTGACTGTAGTGTATATTCTATGCTGTTTATTATTTTAATAGGAAATTAACAAGCGTCTCCTGGAAATGACTTTGAGAAATTACGAGTTGAGAGTTAATTTATTTATCCTTATTTACTGGAAACTTAGCCGAGTTAATTAGAAATGGTGTCGGTGCATGGTCTATTATGTAGGAAGTATTTATTGCAAGATTATTTTGTAGAAACCATTTATTATGGGGTAATGCTGCGAACGAGAGTTGATTAAGGAAAGTCTGCATCGCATTACCGGCCTTTTAACCTTCGCTGCATCTTTAAACACTTGTATCATGGTTATTATACTAAATCGTAATATTGCGTTATGAAAGTTTTAATAAATGTTTATTTCTCGAAGGGTATGGGGAAAAAACGAGGAGTGTCCATTTTTTGTGATTTTACGAGTTATGTTGGTGGCAACTGAGACTACAAAACCGTCGTTAAATATTTGATATAGGTACTGGTTAAAAACAGAAAATGTACCCTTTGTACTGGAACGAAATATGGAATTTTCCCACTCTTTGTCCAGCCATAAGCTTCAAGCTTCTGTCATCAAGGTAAAACAATTTTCGGCCGAGGGGGTAGAATGTCCCCTTCAGAAGAAAATGATAGATATAAGAAAATTAAATTCATTGAACCTTGCTTCTTTACTGGTGGACTAAAGTATTAAAACTTAATTTTCTCGACAAAGCTGTTTCGTGATATTCCCTGCTTTTCCATTACCTTTCATATGGAGAAAACAGGTTGACATAGAAGATCTCACTAGCTTCATTCCAAGAAGCATTCTTTTTCCGTCTATCTACATTTAATAATAACATTTATCACAATCAGTTTATACAGAGTGTTTCAAAAGTCACTGCTTATCTGTATTATCTCTCGAAATACAGTAATTTTTAAACAGATGCCTTACAATTAGTGACATTCGTATTGGAATACAATACTGATTACGCTGTGTTACGACTATATCCTGAAGTCTCATAATAATTAACAATTCCTCGAGTTCTAACTTCTTCAAGAACATTGTTAATATCGTAATCATTCGGCAAGACGATGCTCCGTGCCATTGTACAGGACTATCACAACAAGTTTCCCAAATTGGAGCACCCTGTGCATATTTAAATCTAATATTATGATCACGCTAAGAGGACCAACCTAATCAACTATTTGCAATAATTATTTTTGCGTATCTGCGATTAGATGCTTTATACTTAAGGGGACTAAGCAGACGAAAAGTCGATTTTTTATTGTCATTTCTGAAAGTACTATCTCTTCTGAATAAAATGCCGTTTGGTTTATATTAAAATTCGCAAAAGTGTACATTTGGCAGCTAATACTTTGCCCAAAAACTTTAAACGCGTTTTTCTCGAATCTTTTTTTGTCGTAGTTTTCGTTTAGTTGCGAACGAACGGAGGTACAGATCGACTTGAAATAAATAGAGGATATGTAAAACATGTGCTATTTCACGCCAAACCTCTGATATGGCCTGTAAAAATTCGAGATTTTCATAAAAATATTAAAAAGTCGCGGATTTTTAGTAGCGCACAAACACGACTTAAAAATCCGCGATCGTACATTTTTTACTGTAATTCCTTCAATTTTTTAAATCTCGGGACGCAATTGCGCTTCAAATACGTAGAAAAGATGTAGCTAGCGGAATATTCAAACATCTTAAAAACCCATTTTCAAAAATTTCGAGGGTAACCTACCCCCTTAAGGTCTTTATTGCCATCTTTTGCTGTGTAAGTGGAGGTTATTTCCGCCAATAAACTATTATTATTATTAATACTATATTGCTCAGAGAAGCTGTGGATCATATCGTAAAGACGTTCATTCGATACTATATCTCGTCTCGTATATTAGCTTCAGACCATTGGGATACTCTGTATAAAGGAGCTTCTCGATCCACGTCCCTCAATATCATCCGCAAACAGCGTGCACAGCAAAGGAACAGTCCCAACTACCGTTCCCCAGTCAATTATCAGGGCTGTCTTTGGATATCGAAAGGCGACAGGAATAAATCATCGGCGCACTCGCCCTCCCCCGCAAGATCCCCTTCCCGCCGCAGAAACAGCTGTCGACGAGCAAAGGACCGTCTCCAATTAGAACCACTCTACGGCGGGTTCTATACCAAAGGCATTAAATCAAGATAATTAGCTCGGTGTGCAGTCTCTCTCTCTTGAAGACTTTTAAACCTCTTTTCCGCGCGACGTCAGAAGCACCGGGGAAACAAACGACAAGGCCAGAACGGCGGCGCGAGAGGGGGGCGGGGGGTAAGAGAGAAAAGCTCAAAAGAGCCGAACTAAGACGCAGTAATGAAACAAGGAGCAGCACTTTTTACCTCGAACGGACCAGCGTTCATCGAAGTAATTGTAAGAGATGAGTGGGCGGGATGGGGAGAGTGGCGCCGAGGGTGGGGAGAGTTTTCAAGGGAAAAGATAAGCTGGGAGTCAAGCCGTGGGATCTTAGAGGAGACAAGCTTGACCTATTTGTCTCATAACAGCGGTAATAGGATCGGAAAGTATTATAAGTGGAAGTGACAATCGCCGTGGGACAACCAGCCTGGCGAGACTGGCCGAGAGCAAAGTAAATTGATGGCGCCGGCATTACGCGGAAATAAAGGCGCCGTATAAACGTCCACTCGCCAGTCGAGCCGCTGGAAAAATGAAATTCCTGTATTGAGTCCGCGGCACGGCCATACGTTTCCTATTGTAATTTAAGGTCGTATTAATTTTCGAGCGGCGCCCCCGAAACGCCCGCGCCGCGCCGTTTTGTGTTCTTTGTTCCGCGGAGCTTCAGGCACGCAAAAGAAAATAGGAGGGTCGGTTTTGCATTTCTCAGAGTTCACGTAAAAGCATTTGCATGGGGTAGGTACTGGGGAATGGGAGATGGGATAGGTGAATGCTCTGTAAGGCTTAATTTCGTATTTTCCCGCCAGCCAGGGAGGGGGATCACGAGTGTATCACTTGAAAGGGTGGCGAGAAATGACAGTTGTCTGGAATCAGATAGATGTTATATTGGGTTTTTTTTAATTGCTGGTCGGAGATTTTTTTGAGGGGTTATATACACTGGACAGGTCGGAAAATATGACGTTTCTTTATATAAAAAATCATAGGTAAAAGTGACTCTATTTTCTTTATATGAAAAAAGTGACCCTACTTAAAAGTCAAGATATACAAGCTGTTCTGCATAAATTAAGCTATATTCTTTTCAAAAAGAAATTTGATATCTTACAATTAGTCCCTTCTCCCAAAGTGTCGTCATAGTATAATCTAGTACTTGTTGACGGAGATTTTGAAAAAAATGTATTTTGTGAAAACCAGCAGCTACTCAACATATCAAGCATATGATTTTCGACCAAAGTTTTCATCTTCTTTTGTTAAAGAAAAACAAGACCTTGATCGCAAAATCGTCTCGACAGGTACTGTAGTCTTAAGAATATCCGTGCAAAATTTTATTCAAGTCGGTCCAGTAATCTCTGAGATATTCTTGGCACCGCAAATGCTGTAACTATGAAGAGGCCTTGGGAGAAGGGGGCTGCTATGGCACTATATCTTGAGATATCAAATTCCTTTTTTAACAGATTACAGCTTACTTTATGCACAACAAGGTGTATAACTTGATTTTTAAATATAACGTTTCTTTATATAAAAAAAATCATAAAAATGACAGACACCACAAATAACAGTTATTTTTTTAATTTTTTCGAAAAAAATCATTGAGAAAAAGTTAATTTTTATTTAAATGGAATCAATCTTCCTGAAATATTGCATAAATTTTCCGAAAAATCAAGTGATTAAAAAATATTAAGATTTATCTGTTTTGGTTACTGATAACCATTATTGTCAACGGAAATATTTTTTGATTACTAATAACCGTTATTGTCAATCGAAATATTTTTTGGTCACTTATAAGCATTATTGTCAACCGAAATATTTTCTGGTCACTAATAACCATTATTGGTAACCTAAATATTTTTTGGTCACTAATAACTGAAATTGTCAACCGAAATATTTTTTGGTCACTAATAACCGAAAACAATTTCAGTTATTAGTGACCAAAAAATATTTCGGTTCGAAAACAATTTCAGTTATTAGTGATCAAAAAATATTTCGGTTAATAATAGTGGTTATTAGTGACCAAAAAATATTTCGGTTGACAATAATGTTTATTCGTAACCAAAATCATTTAAACAAAAATATTAATTCTTATTATAAAATATTAAGTTTGTAGCATGCAGAAAAAGGCGGATGAGAGACGCTGACCATCGCGACGTTTCGCGATCACGCTTGTAGGCCGCCCGAGGGGAAAAGCGTGCGGGCGCGGAACCGCGACTCGCGAGGCTCGCGCTTGACTACGCGTCTGTTGATTTCGGCGGCAGCGGATAGCAACGATTGGGTATAAAATAGAGGACCGCAAAGGCAAATTCCTTCTTCGCTGCTCCGAGAGAGAGGACGAGGTGTTTCGTCTTAACCCTCCGAGTACGGGACTTCGAGTACTGAGCCTGGATCTTTGCAGACCCACACCGATAGTTCACTAATACATATTCACGGTGGCTCGAGACCCTCACCGATATAGTACTCAGGTAGGGATGGTCGCTCAAGCTCGAGATCCTCGCCGAAATACTACGGAGCGTGGTGGAAGTGGGTTTTGGATTACGTTTGAATACTTGTACGAAACAATAATAGGGTTGCGATTTGTGAATTATAAAAAAATTATGTTTATTCAACATTTATATTACCACATATATTACGTAAAAATGTGCGGTTTCCTGTAAAGTGGTTTTTACAGACATGTTATTTACACGAATCGCATACAGTGCGATATTTGTTATTGTTCTCTCCATAGAAACAACATCTACCACCCTTATGACCTGCTAGTTTTTTTTTACAATTTTTTTCCCATCGCTTCTATCCTGATTACAATATTTGCTTGTAGCCGTCCTTCTTCATTTTCAAATTGAATAGCCCGTCTATCATTATTTTTAGCAGTTAAAATTTTGGATAATTCTTGTAAAAATAACTTTCTCGACAACAACGATAACGATAATAACAATGGTAATAGTAAAAACAATAAAGGTTAGAAAAATACTAGACACAGGAAAAAACACGAGAAAGCAGCGAAGCGTCGTTGTCGGCTATACATTCCCGAATGCCCCAAGACAACGCAGTCGCTCCGAGCTACCGACTCTTTAGCCCCCAACACAGTCCGCGGAAAAACCCCGTTTATGACATCCCCAAGCGTGAGGCCCTCCTTGACGACAGCTAATAGCGAATTCGGCAGGCACGCACTGGCACTGCACTGGTGCCAGAAAATAACTTGGATTGGTTGATTCTTATAGAGCTTCTTCGTTTCTATCAGAAACAACCAATCCAAGTTGCTTTCTGGCACCAGTGCAGTGCCAGTGCGTGCCTGCCGAATTCGCTATGAATGACCGCTTGCCTGCGAATAATATTAACAGCTCTGTCACTGTGTGCGTGAGCGCTCTGAAACGGTGGGTCAAAATTGACCCAGGCTCAGAATACGGAGGGTTAAAGGACAAAAGCGAGCTCAGGGCGAGGCGAAAATTCAACGTCTTTTACGGTAGGCAATTGTTTGTTCTCGAAGCGTTCGTTGGGAACCATTTGCCTGCCAGATGACTAAGAGGCAATCGACATCGTGCCCTTTTTTCTGATATTTTCGACTACTTTCGTCCTGAGATAATCCGTTAAATTGCTCTGTCGGCGAGGGTACACGGTTACCTCGGACCGGTACATACCGTCGTCCACCGCTGACTCACTGAACAATACGGTCATAAACCGTGACCCTGACTAAACGCTCCAGCCGAGCAACCTACTGTGCCCCGATGGAAAGAAGAGACCTGAGAAACTCTAGGAGTCTAAATGGCTTGTCCCCATAGGCCCGAGTTCTGTAGCAAAATCGTAGAGGTAGGGCACACGTATTGCCGCTATTGGCCGACGCGACACCATCGCCGAATCGGTCAGTAGCATCGCGTGACGAAGAGAGCGAGCGAAACACACAGAGTTCGAGAGAAACAGAGCTATATCCACGGACCCGACGAAAAGCAATAGCGTAGACGTCTCATAGTGTTAACCGCTATAGGTATAATGTACCTATAATTTTCCTTATTTTTCACGTGCAACAATTGCTTGGACACAAGTTGTCAACAATGTTGCCCACAATTGGATACAAGTTAAGAGTTTCGGCCTGGCGGCTTCGATCGGAGTCATTTCAACGAATATCCCCCGTAGATACGGGCATCCTACGACTATACAGCGTGTGCCGCTAGGAACCTAAGAGTGGGGATGTGAGGAGTGTCGCGCGAGAGAGTGAGGCGGTGGGAGCGAAGAACTCCTCTCGCCCCCCTGACATTTCGAGGCTCATCTTTCCATCGGGGCACAGTAGCTAGGTTTGTTAACCAGATGTCTGGTTTTTCCACTGCTACGTCACCAAGAAGGAGAAGCCTTCCTCCTCCACCACTGAAATCGCGGAAGGAAGGTTCCTCCTCTTCGAGAAAAAACTAGCCAATCAGCAATTTGGCACCTCCCGAAAGTCTGATGTCTCGTCTACCTTCGACATCGAAGGGCGAGACGCGTCAGAGTTCAATCATCGCTCGAACGAACACTTTCAACCCTCTTAAAACATCGAGAAAATCGTCACAATCGACTCTAGCGATTTTAGTCAAACAGTCGTGACTAAGACCTTCAGTCAAAACTACATTCTAATTCTAGTCAGCATACGGACTAGTTCGATTGGCTTAATCAAGCATTCGTGATTAAGACCATCGATAAAACATCAATGATCTTGCCTTGGTCATCATACGGACCAACAAGCTCTCTTGTCGTCATACGAAAACAAACAATCATTCAATATTAATTTGGCGAGTGATAGAGTCATCGGCACCGCGTCCACGGAGTTTCTTGGGCCTTACAACCCCAAGAGGAAAAATAAAGTTTCGCGTGTGTGTCGGTAACTTACACGAGGTACACACACGGCCGCTCTCGGACAGCTTAGGGACTCCGACAGGAGAGTTCGGCGATAATACCTGGACGCCTGCTGGAGGGACTAGTCTGTTCCTGGACGCTCGACCGGTATGGAGAGTACGGCGATAATACCTGGACGCCTACTGGTCGAGAGAGTACAGAGTATTTCTTTAGAATTAGGGTGGAGAGTACGGGAGATTATTCCTGGACGCCTGTTCGGTATGGAGAGTTCGGCGACAATACCTGGACGCCAACCGAACGGGAGAGTACAGAGTAACTCCTAGACGCCTCAGTAGATTAGAATCGCGAAAGTACAAAGTCCCTTTCCTAAATACCCCATCGTTGAGAGAGGAGAGTACGGGAGCTTATTCCTGGACGCCTGTTCGGTATGGAGAGTTCGGCGACAATACCTGGACGCCAACCGAACGGGAGAGTACAGAGTAACTCCTGGACGCCTCGTTAAATTAAAATCATGTGCCATATGCACCTCGCCCATTAGCAACAATTAGAATTGTATTCATTCAGCGAGACGCAATGTCTGTGATTTACGAATTTGTAGCCCCTTCCTTCCAACCACATCATGTATTCCCTCCTAATCCAAATAAATTTTGTCTGTCCAGAAATATTCCAATCCTTTACGAAACCCAAAAGGCTACAAGTTTCATATTTGTTTAGATTCATGCCTTATGTCGAATGTTCCAGACAGTAGGTATTTAAGTTGATATCGATGGCATACAGCACAAATATTGTATGTCCACTTTTAGCGTTTTCGGGAAAAGAGTTTTAAAAATGCAAGGATATTTTATAATGAAAAAAAATACACAATTCCATAATTTTTACAAAAATTAGACATGGAATATTTATGCTGAATGTTAAAAAAATTTCATCACCTTCATATGCCTCACTTTGGTCTTCACTTAGAAAAGTGCTTCTACGTATTCACTCTGTGCTTCACTTCCAAAAACAACGTCTAATTGGCTCATGCAAAATACAATTCCATCGCCATTTTCTGCCAGTGGAAATTTTTCATTTCTGCGTGTTGTATCATGGGAATGTGAAATATTTTTCCTCTGTTAGTTTTTGGGCGTCCCGCTTTATATGTTCACGTATTTAAAAAAATATCGTACTGTGATATAATATTAACGCAACTTAATGAGATGATATAATTATTACTTGTACAGGTATCTAGCCGTAATGTTTCCATATTCTTAAAATGTTAAATTTAAAAATTTGCAACCACGGTACAGTTTGGAAGCTTTGTGCTTTGAACCGTGAGGTCATCAAAGTGTAAAGAATATTCTTAATATCTTCCGAGCTCTGAACCACAGAAAATAGATTCACGACCAACAGGAATTGGTTTCCATTAGTCACTATTGTTTACCATGCTAAAACTTTTTCCACTTCTGCCGTATACATTCCGTTTAAGATAGGTATACGATAGTATCTGTTCGATTGTCGGCTATAAAACGTTGTTAAATATTTAAACCTGCATAGGCCAAATCCACGAATATAAAAAAAATGTGCGTCAAAAAACTCCACTGCGATAAAGGGTTCCACTCGTCCTGTTTCATTCATCCCTTTCGTATTTTAGTTTGCCCGAAATATGTAGTCGGTGGAGAAAAAAATCACTATGTTGACAAACTAGTCCTGCGTATCACTGCACACCAGGTATCATGGATTTCCTTAAAGACCAAATTCTTTTTCTACAATTATTCAACTACTAATATTCATAATTTCGGTAATCCCACTTGAAAATAAGTAATATTTACTTGAAATATTTTTCACGATGAAATGTGCCAAAAATAATGATTCACTGGAAAAAAAATTGAAGAAAAGTGAAAGACACAAATACTAATTAATAATCATTTTATTGAAAATGTCCCCTATGGTAAATTCAATCGTTATACGTCGCCACAGTGGGAAAAAATCGGTGCGTCACCGGCCAAAAATCTATAACTTTTGAACGGATGAAGATAAAGTAATAATTCTTTTTGCGTTAATGAAGTTGATATGTCCTTCATTGGTTAGATAGCATTACGTTACTTATATTAAGTAATACTTAATTACATTAACTAATACGATAACATTACTAACATTATTTCTATTTAATATTAAAAAATATTTCTTCTGGACACTCTTCTTGAATATCCTTCCCCTTTTGTTGCAGCCTTAAAGATGATATTAAAGGATCCGATGAAAGTAACATCATACGGAAGAGATCTTGATTAACTCTTTGTCTTGATATTTTGAAATATTTTTGTTTTCTTTTTTGGTTAAATAATTAAACTCTCAGTGTTTTAGGATAGAATGATCCAAGTATATACAGGAACATTTATTTTTAACTACAAGCATTCGCCTACAATGTCTTCGAGTTACATACATTGTTTGAAACAAACGAATCACTACGTTTCACGGTCCCACTGTTAATGTAGTATTATTCTACCATATGTCCCTGACGAGTGTGCAAAGAATAATATCCGTCTCTAACCGTTTACGTATAATATAGAAGTTTAAAGAAAAGTATACAGCTTTGGTGATTGATACAGAAATTTAACACTAACCGTTCACAAAATTTTGAGCCATGGTGAATATATTATTAATTCTCATATTTTATCCATCGGAGAATTGTCTGAGGAGGCCGCGGAGGCTAATTACAAAGAATGTCGAAGGTTAAGACTTAGCAACACCTGTAAAATATTAAGACAGAGAATTAATCAAGATCTTTTCTGTATTATGCTACTTTCTTCGGACCCTTTAATATCATTCTTAAGACTGCAACGAAAAGGGAAGGATATTCAAGAAGAGTGGCCAGAAGAGATTAGGAATATTTTCGAATTTTAAATAGTAATATTGTAAGTAACATTATCATATTAGTTAATGTAATTAATATTTAATGTATCATCATGTTAAAAAAATTTTGAAAGAAAAAGTTCCAGAAAATTTTTTTGCTTAAAAAAATCACTGGGGAGCGTCTCTGCCTGTAGAGGATACACGAAATTACTACTACATGGCACCAGTAGGACTATTTTCAATGATGCCTCAAAGATATTATACCTTAAAGTCAAATTTTGAGTCATTTTGCCCCAGTGTGACAACCGAGGGTTAATATAAGTAACGTAATATTATTTAACCAATGAAGGACACATCAACTTCATTAGAGCAAAAAGAATTATTACTTTATCTTCATCTGTTCAAAAGTTATAGATTTTTGGTCGGTGACGCACCGGTTTTTTCCCACTGTGCGTCGAATGGGTCCCGCTTTCGTATCGAACGAAGCGCATGGCGAACCAAAAAATTTTTTCAATTCTCCTCTCTACACACTCCTAAAATTCCGCAGCCTTCGTTTGGACAGCCTACATTTTATCGCCCGAAAAATTTATGCAAAATTCCTGAAACGCGAAATCGTAAATTTCCTACGCAGGAATAATAACCGGCGGGCTTGCATTCAATTTGGAATAAAGTCGCCAGCTTGTTCGCGACCGTAAATCGTTCATACCCATCAGATTGATCAGTATATCGCGCAACAGACAACGATCTCCCAGCCTCAGAACTTTTCACGAGCAGCTTATTATCGAACTTTCCAGGGAAGCTTATTACCTATATTAAATATCGTAAAATTCTTAGCTTCCACGGAATGCTCGCGTCAGCGTCGAATTAGTATCCTGAACGCAACTTGCGCTTCCCGTTTCGTAATAAGGAGTTTTATTAATCGTGACGTGGGGAGCTTTCCTCCCAAGCGCTATTTGCCAGTACTGTACCGCCTGTGTGTTTTCTTCCGCCGGATGCAATCTACGAACAAGCTTTTCTCTTAGGTGAAAAAATTCCGGGGACCATTCTCTTCCTCCGTTCGTTGCTGTCAATCAATCTTGTTACAAATGCGACTTTAGATTTTCTCGATTTTTTCTTCATTTTCTCTAATTGTCTGATTGCTTTATTGAAAGATGAGACATGTACTAACAGTCTAGACGACGAAAAATCCTTTTTGGTATAATTCTGAAATGTCTGAACTGTTTTGATGAAATTATAATTATTCTGTCCTTCCTTAAGTATAATTGTAGCTAGCTTAATTCCAATATTTCTGTTTATATAGAGAGTTGTGGAATTGAAGCTGTGAGTATGGTCAGATTGCTTATAAATCTTAAAATTGTAAATTGAAATTTAGTCGAGTTAATGTTAAAATTAATGGAGTGTTCGGAACAGCTGGGGAAGTTAAGATGGTGGGCCGTATTTCTGGAGTGAAAGAAATGTGGTCTATTCAGTAAAGTATTACTTGTACTGATTGTGAGTAGCAGATTGAATGAACCGTAGAAAATATATGGGGTAATGTAAAGTACGAAGTATATGCAGCAGATGAGAGAAAACATAGGCTATTTTCTTCAGTAATCTACTTCTATAAACTTATATCGCTACCATATCATTTGTGTTTCATCAATAAATTTATTAGCAACTTTGCTAAAAACAATTCCAATTTACGATGCCACAGATATATACCTACGATTAGTACAACTAGAAATAGCAAAGCCTCACTTTACAATTTCATTTATATTTCTAATCACCTCTCAAGGTACCGTTAGGGAACTAACAAGGAAAAGACAAGGTTGGTAGACATCGATGTTGGAAATAAGTAAATAAGTGTTCGAGCGTTTAAACGTTACATGTTACATGTAAGCGTTACATGTAAATTATTAAACATTTCATAGTGGCCGTGGAGTTTTAGTGGGTAAAAATCGCACACTACCTTGACGCGTGACCGGGGGATTCCCCTCTGGAGGCGACCGGGTGCCTTTTGAAAATTTCCCCACGTTAAAAAAAATTATAAATTTATATTTTTTTTTATAATTTTTTTTGTTGGACTGTGACGTCCCAGCCCCACCACGGGGGTCCGCGCTTGGTTAGTCTTCGTCAGCGCCGCTAGATGTCTAATCCTCTCACAAGTCATAAACTCTAATCTCGTTCATATATATACAAGTTCCAAGTTTATTCCTCTTAGTCCCCGTGTGTCTAGGGCAGGGGCCGTCAGCTATAGCCCTACTGATGAGTCTGGCTGATGGTCCCAAGACGAAACGTACATCTTCTTTTCCTCCTCCATCTTTAAATCTTTGAAATTGCCAATCCACCTGCCCCGCACAGTACTCCAAAAAGCGTGACCGGCCTTAGGGATTACGGTTGCGCCGGAGGCGACGGGGCAAGATCCCCTCTTTACGTTGCGAAGTCAATCAACAATTAAAAACCTCGATTTCGGACGTAACATGGACAATCTTCAAAAGGCATCCCAACGTCTCCAGAGGGGAATCCCCCGGGGACGTCAGGGTAGTGTGGGATTTTTACCCACTAAAACTCCACGGCCACTATGAAATGTTTCACAATTTGCATGTAACTATCTCTATTATTAAAGGCCTATTGGCTTAAACGCTGGGACACCCATTTACTTATTTTCGATATAGATCCATCGTGCCAAGGCTTATCAAAATCGATGTCTACTACACCCTGTCCCCCTTTGCAAATAGTTTTTGATCATTTTAGGGGGCTTCCCGCTTTAATATTGACTTTTAACGTAATAGAAGCCTAAATCACAGACTTTTTGCTACTAAAAGATAAATTTATGTTTAAACTTTAAGGAAAAATTTAGAAAAGTTAAAAGTAAGTATAATTTAATTATTTATAAGCTATGCAAGAATTAGGTAACTGTGAACTAATTTTTTATCATCTAAAATCGATGGGAATCAATTTTTGATCATCTAAAATAGATGGGAACATGACGACAACACGCACAGATAATACATTATGGTTTAGGTATATCCTCTGGAATTTGCTTTAAATCGTCTTCGCTATACTTTTTATAAGGGCTCTTCCTCTTTGCACTTGTTATTTTAGGTGAAATCACTTGTCTGAACAAACCTATTTGTTATTCAGGTGAATTGAAAAAATTGAAACTAAATAATGATGACTGACTTTTAAAGCAAAATGATATATATTAGGGTGGTCCTTATATGTATGGTAAAAAATCAAAGATTTTAAAATTTTCTTCTGACCCTCTCAGAAGCTTCCAAATAGTTTAAAAGAAGTTCGCCTAAAATTTTGTTAAAATGTATTAAGGATTAAAAGTCGCTCAGTGCATTGAAAATGTACATGCGAAATATAAAGTCCTTGAGCGACCTATTATGAGGTCTGGGGAATAGGTAGAAAGAAATTGTGGACTATAGAAAAGCGAGAATAAGGTTTAATGATACTTATAAACGTAAGAACGTAACGGCGGATACGCCATGCCGTACACAGGAAGACACCATAGTGTATAATACAGAGAGGCGACCGCATGGGCACGCTCGGTAGCCGTAGATGGCGCAAGATGCGTATCGCAACATAAAATATATGTAAATTTCTATTCCCTACACGACCTTTATATAACAAAATATACAAATAAAAAACACGAAGATATTTTTTTTGTCAAATAGAAGATTTTAAGAGGGTCAGACGATACAAATTTTAAAGTTGAAAAATAAAGACCACCCTCATATACATATATATATATATTACTAAAGTTCTAGCCTTACATTATAAGTAAACTATTTAATTAAAAAAATATATGGAAACGCCCTTAACAGTTGCAAAAACATTTCCTCTGATCAGTAAAAATGACGTCCAACAAGGGCTATCTGCAAGTGAGCTAACTTACACATTTATTATCACGACAACTCACAATACTAACTGCTTTCACATACAACACACATATTTTTGCATCGTCAATTTTTATTGTAGAAATTATTCCAAACGATTATCTGTTCACATAAACTTAAAAGAATGATTTATGGCACGAACTGATAAAAAATTAATGCCTAATCAAGAACTAAGTAGTTTCTTAACGGTACTCCATCTTACCACTCAATTTCAATTTCCAACCACTAGAAATCTGAATTCGAATTTCTATATTCCGTCAATAATCACTGCCACAAGTTTCCCCGGTCCCTACATCGTTGAAGAATCACCCTAGATCCGACTCTTACTTTTTTATTTACCAATATTGATCCGTCTGTCGTTTACATGCCCGCCTTTCCCCCGCAGCTTCTTACGCTCGTAATCGAAGTGAAAACCGTTTCGGTTGATTATTTCCTTTGTCTCCGTTCCGCTTTTTTCCGGCCCCCGCCCGCGATCTATTCCGCCGCTTTTGCACTCCCCCCAGAAAGTACGGCGCGCGTTAAAAGTTCTCCCCGCCGTTGTTATGTTCAATTGAAAGTAGATCACGGCCCGATGAGCGTAAACAATATTGAAGGCGCGCGTTATGAAGGAAAACGTGAATGTATGATACGCAATATCGCGGTGATAAAGCCGAATGCCGCGGCGCGAGACACGGTGGCTCAGCAAACGGGCTGATTTCACGGTGCACCAACGCGTTTTAACGTGGCGACACTTGATACTCATCGTTGAACAGTGATTAAGTGGACGCATCGGGGCATCTCGCAAGCGCGATTATTATAAAATTTTTACACGCACACTTCAGACAGCGGGAAGGTCTTTTTTCAGTCCACCGTCCGCACACCCCCTTTGAGGCGGAACGGCGGTGTTTCCGTAAAAAAGTATGACTTTAATTAAAGCATGGAGGGATTTTGTGCCACTTATTTGTTGGCGTAGCTCCGGTGTCTTTTCTGCCCGGGGGAAACAAAGGAAGCCACTTATGCGAGGACAAACTCTGCCTTTCATTTTTAGCGCAGAATTAAGTGATGTTCCGTGGTGAGTGGCTGTAAACGGGACAAATGCAGTGCTGGATTAACGAATAAGTAAAATAAGCACGTCCTTAGGACATCGGGAGAAAGCGAGGAATAATAGAAATTTTCTAAATTTTAAAATCTAATTTTTGTTAGATACACTTTTTAGTGATGTGACGTCCCACAAATTTTCGCGCGGTAATATTATAACTTCTCCCTCATAAATCTCGACATAACTTCATCAAAATCCACCGAACTCAAGACTAACCGCTTTTCCCCAAATCACCGATCACCTTGGCGATGTACCTTAGCGGCCCCATCTCAAGATGATCAACTACTACTTCCAAAACCCCTCTTCGAGTTACGTGGCATGACCACTTCCCTCCAAATCTACATTAAACAAGTCCCTCGTCCCTAAAACCTCCTCTTAAATCGAGACCACGTCTCACACCCTCTCTATGACCAAAGGAGTCAATACCTCACTTACCCCTTTCCAATACGACCTCCTAAACTCCATCAAATGGGTTAATTATTCCCTTTTCAAGAAACCTATGTATAAAAACCCCGGAAGACTTTACGGCGAATGTTGAATACAAGCCCGTATAAAAATCCCGGAAGACTAAATCTATTAATAATATTACTGCGACACACATTTGCAATTAGGTCAAGGTGAAGATCGCGCGTACCCTTCATCCCTTACAATCTTCAAAATCACATAAATAGAAGGGCCCCAGAGGCCGTAACTCACTTCTACGGAAACCACTCCCGCGAAGCGTTACGTTGCTATTGCTATTTTTCACTGTGTTAGCTTACAACATCGTTAAAATCAGTGTTCTACGGCAAATACCGTAAGCCTATTACTTCACATTATTATACGTATATCACCCCCATAACATTTATCATTTTTACGTTATTAACGCTCATTGCGTACACACATATTTATATATATAAAATTTGTATTTCGAACGTTTATCGTATCTTATATTATTTCAGTAAACGCTTATTGCATTTATATCTATTCATCTTATTCACGCTTACTGCGTATCTATATATTTCGTATAACGAACATTTATCATACCTCATATTATTTCTTAAACGTTTATTGCATTTCTGTGTATTATCAACGTTCATTGCTAAACTTATTTCGTTCTTCGGTTTATACACCTGTATTCATGTCCATACATATATTCTATATCATATACTACTTTATATAAATGTACTGTGTTAATGCTTAAGGTCCAACGCATTCTTATAACAAACCACAAAACCGTGCATATAAACGTGCGCTAACCAAGCTAATAAATCGCTTTACTTTAAACACGCTTCGAGTTATTGTGCCTATCCTCTGCTAACGAAGGCACCAAATAAAAACAGACTCCTGCATCAGCTGATTCTGGTTCGCGAACGCGAGAGTTCATGCTGTGTTTATTAACTTACCTTTGCATAGCCCGCGTACAGTCATACGTCTAGATATATTTCGAGGAAATAATACGTATAAGTTCTTATACTCGTGCAACGGTAAATCCAATTACCGAACCAAAACAAAGTGCTCTAACGGGTGTCACCCACCGCGGTGAATACTATCTAAGCCTTCCCTGGTCAATCAGTGTTACGAATCTCGCATTCGAGCCTATTTTCTCGGACCCTCAGTGTGCGAATCTCGCATTCGAGCCTGGCTTCCTTCAACCCTCAGTGTGCGAATCTCGCATTCGAGCCTGGCTTCCTTCAACCCTCAGTGTGCGAATCTCGCATTCGAGCCTGGCTTCCTTCTAACCTCAGTATGCGAATCTCGCATTCGAGCCTGGCTTCCTTCAACCCTCAGTGTGCGAATCTCGCATTCGAGCCTGGCTTCTCCTTTCTGACCCCATTGTCATTATCCCAAAAAACCTACACCCGGGACGTGACAGTGAAATTAGCGGAAATGCCTAAGAAAGCATACGTTGCGTTGAAGTGAACAGCCTGTATTAGGAAGCCCCAAAATTTTTTAAGGGGAGGTTCCAGTATAAAAATCGATTTTTTTTCCAAATGTTCAACCATTTAGGAATACATCTTCAAAAGGATATTTTTGAATTTCGTAAAATTTCCGATGTTATGGGTATTTGAGTAGCGACAAATGCATAGGTAACACGCGGCCACTCGGCACTCAATTAAAACTTTAAACGGGGTTTTTCTCGAAACAGTATTCTTAAAACCGGCGGAACCTGTATCTCGAAAAGTTATCCGACTCGACTGAAACCTTTTTTATTTTAAAGAATATACTTCTGACTCGTGAACAAAGCAGTAAAACTAAAAAAAAAAAGAAAATTTGTTTTACATAAAAAGTTTTACATAAAATTGTGTTTTGTGATATTGGCGTAAAGCTATGGAAGCTTCCGGTGCCAGTGATAGCAAGTGCTGCAGCAAGGCGAGCTTCTAAGCTAGCAGCATGGTTAATTTAGGTAAACAGAAAAACTTTTTCGTCCGATGAAAACAGTACTGTGTTCAGCATAATGAAATAGTTTCGGCTGATTTCTTATTCGCAACCCTTAATCCCATAGCCCATCCCCGTCGAAATGATCCTTATCCATGCCATCTTTCTTGACCCATCCTTATCCCCCTCCTTGATGGAAGCAGCCCGTGATTTCCATCGAGTAATGTCAATTTTTTAACAAATAATCAACGATAGGACAAGAGTGGGTTAGTAAAGTTCTTCTGCAGGTATAAATTGCACCATTCAGACGAGTACGGGATCCATCTATATTGTTTTTACACCTGATTGAAGTACTATAGCATGGTAGCGGTACGGTCAATCGACCGTAATAGCGGAGGATCTGTGCGACGCACAGTGTCACGAACCGTGTTCAAAAAGCAAAAATTTGTGTTTTGAAATTTTATATTTCATTTCATGGAATTGATAGTAAATAGTCCTCTGACATAAGAACATCGTAACTTAATAATATAAATAACAGATTTATGGCGAGTAATAACATTCAAAGTCGAATAACCAAACGCAAGCTGCTGCAGACCACGCATAGGAAATATTTATCCACTGTATTTTTGTGTATTTATAAGTTCTCATCTTTCTTTTTGTGTTTAAAATAAGTAAAGTATACCCCTTTTTCGTTACATTAATCAAACATTCTCGCATTTAAAGACATGGGTAAGTACCAGTGACTGAAATTGTTATTTTTTTTGTCGCATCTTCTAACTTCTGGAGAGAATTAAAAAAAAACGAAACATATCGGTTCTTTCATGTTTTTACTATAATTAGTTCTTTTTACGTGCTTTAATTTGGTATAAATGTTATCTGCCCCTGAGTGCCCTTTCTTGAGATTTTATTTTTTTTAGAATCGATAAACTAGACAAATCTGTCCTAGAATATGTAGTTGTCAAAGAGACTGAGCTTCCGATTCCTTCAGATTCAACTGATAGTGATGAAGATCTATAATAAAAATGAATAATTTAAATTTTATTATCAGTACAAATTATTTAAAAAATTAATTTTTTCTTTAAGTGTTCCATATGTTTGTTATTTCTTTGTGTATAAATGTATTTAAAAATGTATATATTTTATTTGTTTTAATTTCATTATGTACAAAAATATGTTTTAATGAGTTATTTTATGTTAAAAATTATTTTTTTGAGGTATAAATATGATTAAAATATTAATTACATGGAAATAACAATATCTTAATGGATAATGGATTTTTTAATTTTTTCCTATATACTCGTTACACTGTGCGACGCCCGGTCCGCTTACCTGATTCGGCGCGAACCGCTGTATTTACCACCCCACTGCGACATTAATTCGAGCCGCATCACCTTGGGGATAGGCTTATTTTGTAGAAAAAACTACAAGGAATATGGTAGTATTTTTTTCGGATTTTTAAAATCGCGACCTCAATCCCGAATTTGCAAAATAAGAATTTGTTTATAATTTTCAATGTTGCAAAATTAATTTTTCGATCTGGAAAAAAATTATTCAGAAAGGCCGATCCTTCCACATTAAAATTCCGTAAGAATCAACTAAATCCAACAAATATTTTCTGAGATAAAAATTCATAAGTACAACCCATTTTCACGAAATTTTTTTTATCATACTATGAGGTCGAAAATCATTTCTGTACTTCTTATGTTTAGGTCATGTATTAATGAATACATTGTATAAATTCTGAACAGAAATAGTAAAAAATGGCCGAGTTATGTTTTCTCTCGCGAAGCTCCTCGGAATTAGTTCTTTTCAAATTGGCTAGCAGCATAACCTGAACAATTTTTATTCGATTCACTTGAAATTTTAATAGTATCTTCTATAATAGATTATCTACAGAAGTACACAGGGATTTTACAATTCATTAAAAACTTTTTTGCTACAGGCAATTTTGCACACAATTTAGGCTTAAAGTTTTAGACAAATTTTTCGGCTAAAACTGATATTTTCTACAAATGTCCATCATTTTCTCGAAAATCAATATTTTAACAAATTGCTATGTACTTCTGTAGCAAATGTCATGTAAATAATAAAAAAAAATTCAGTTTTTTATCCTACGTCAAAGTATACGAGACTTCTAATACCAATCGTGCAGGGTGTCTTTTCAAAAACTTCATAAATGGAAGAGCACCGGCAACGCCATTTGGTTTAAAAATAGTTACACTCAAATCGTGACGCGTGATATGAATTTCTAACCATCCTAGCATAATCCAAATAATCCTCGAAATCACGAACTCCCTCCGCTGTACACAAAATTCTATCCGCAGTTATAGTCACTTTGCAATTACAATATATTTAAACACAGTACATCGTTTTGCCAAGAATATTCCTCAAATCTCAACGCGAGCCGTGTCGACAAGTTGCCTGAGTCTCATTAATTTGCGACAGGGAGACGATCAGCTGGGATCGATAAATTCTCCCTGTCCTCAACAAACCCTGCCAAAAAGAATATTATTTCAAGTGGAGTTTCGACACAATTGACACGAGATTAATTACATCGGAATTCATTACACGGAATACATCAGCTCTCCCATTTCTATCCTGAATCACTTTCTGACAAAATTCCCATAAATCTGACTCATCTGAAGTTCAATAACAAAACTGTCAAGTATTTGTTACATCAGTCATCGAAGAATATTTCAAAGAATTTTTAAAAGAAACAAGAATTATGTTGACGGTATTCTGCGACAGGAATAATTTGTTTATACGAAATCTTCGCCGTGTGTTGCCTGCACAAGTAGAAGAACGTATTGAGCGTGCGCCACTCTACTAATTGTAAGAATCCGTGGAGCAAGTAATTAATTTCGGAACAGTCAGACGTAATGGCAAAATATCGTCGGAGTGGCGTGAAATTATTTCCATAGGATTAAATTAAATGGGATTTCATTTCAGCCGGTGTACAGCTGTCCGAAATTAGTTTGAGAGTATTTTGCAGCCACTGCTCCTTTCGGTACATGGAAACTGGTGCGCGTCACTAGCGTTTCATTTTTCAACTCCTTGAAATAAACGCAGGGCTCGTATTGTCGCGGCTCGTAAAAAGTGGCGGGAACAACGTGCTTGAAATTAATAAATCCCATTGAAAATCCATCCAATGAAAAGGAGTTCATTATTTAATTCATGTACACACTTCTTTTCTTTTTTCGTGGTTCTCCTCTACGAATCGATCCGGTATTTTATTTATTCCCCTCTTACTTTTTTTAATCCCTCAAGTACCATTTTAGAATCCTCTTTCTATCTTCTTTTTCTTCCTTTCCCTCTGCGTATATTTTCTTCCCTAAGTTAATCTTCACTTGTCTCTTCTTTTTCACCCATTTCAACACACGCTATTGCTTCCACTTACTCTCAGCCTCGATATATATGCACAACAGTTTGTTTTCTCTTACGAATGTTTTTCGATTGTTTTCAACCACTCGAAGAATGAAAAAATTGCTAAACTTTGAGAATATAGAGGGTATTTTTGGCAATTGGAAAGTCTGCACAACAAGAAGTGATATTTTGAAATTAACCGTTTGATATATTTTACCAGTAAAAGAGAATGGCATATTGTTTGTCAAGGTCCACTGTTAGAGCTGGGGCTATTCGAATAATTTAATATTCGAATATTTAAGTATTCGAATGCCAATCGAATACATCAGTATTCGAATACTTAAATATTTGAACAGTATTCGAATTATATTCGCCAAATAATTGAGAAACTGAAGTATTCGAATATTCGAATATTCGAATACCGAAAAATTCGACAAATAGTGTCAGCCTTACTCTATGGTATGTGCAGTCAAAAAAGGTCTCATTTCATTTCATTTCATTTTCAGGACTTCCTATACAGAATTATATAAAATTCTTGTGCTTTCATGCATTATTAAATCTCATCATATTTTAATTACTTCATTCAGCATCACAATAATAAATATATGAGTCCCTCAAAATCCAAACTCACCATCTTCATCAAATAAAAAGCTCCAGTCATATATATATATTGTAGGTATTCCAGCAATGGAACTCAGGAGTAATAAAACGTCACTCACGTTGGTATAAGGTAGAAATACTGGTTAATATATTGTTACATCGAAAGGTATAAATTGAACGTATAAAAGGAACGCGTGTTCGCTCTCAGGAAACATTTTACCGACTTGAAGTTAGGCGTCCGGAAGAGAGGCCCTGTGTTCCCTCGCGTCGGGAGTAGGCGCGGGAACTACGAACTCCAACAATACATTTAAACAATTTAAAATTTACATAATAAAACATAAATATCAACATTAACAGTAACCCCCGCTGCCCTTCTTGTTTTCGAAGATTGAAATACTTTCTGTAACCTCTGAAGCACGTGAATTCCAATGTATTTTGCTTCAAGCCAAGGAACTGAATTGTATTAATACTTAACACTCTTCTCAGTGGAAATTCGATTACCCGAGCGTTCCGATTTTTTTTTAAACTATGCAGGTTCGTAGAGGACCTCATTAGAAGCAACAGACAATTTTTTGTTTGTGCCCATTTTCGATTCTTTGGGACACCCCCTATGCTTAACAAAATACACCCCTCCAGCCATTTTGTTTTAACGGTCAATAATTTGTTTTTACGTTTAAGATAAACACAGAAGGCGCAATTTGTGACACCGCAATTTCTACTCACTCCGCGGGGGACCAACTTCGAGCGACTATAGCGAGAGGAGGGAAGGTGCTTTTTTTAATAAAATTTCTTTTAATACCTTCAAACAGTGATCTTCCATTTGCAGCAATCCCCATCTTCCCAGTTTTTCTTTTTCACATAGAAAAAAATTCATAAGGAATGCTTAATTTTCGGGCAAAATAGCTTCCCTCGCTGGCATCTTCCTTTGCTTCCATTATCCATGCAGTTTCTGTCGTTGTCTCTAGCGTCCCGCTCCCGATCTCCCTATCGTGACGAGGTGTCGATCAAAAGCATCGAGGAGGGGGGCACAGATGCGAGTGGTCGATCCCGAATCAGCGCTGAAATATTTGCGCGCACGCTAAGGGCATTCGGCCGCATATGTGTAAATATCGAGGGGAGTGGAGCGCGGCAAATGCGGGGGTGGCTTCCAGGGGAGAAAAATAGTTTTGTGCGCACTTCGCAAACTTTTACATGCGGCTGTTTTATGAACAGATGGAAATGAACTCGCGAATATCGATCTTCATTATTTCGAGAGTTTTATATCTCGCGGTGCTTCAACGCTGGAATATCCTTTTTAATAGAATTACACTCCTCTTTCCCCATACATTTAGAAGAAATATTGGTGAATGAACTGGAAAAGCATGCACAGGTACATTTTTCTCTACGTCGTGAATATTCTTTTCCAGTGAATATGTTTAATTTCCAGAACGACTTTTAGTGACGAGCATTCAGAATTATTGTACACTAAATACAGTTGCCCGCAAAAGTATACGCCCGTCCCATACGTATAACATTTTTTTATTTGTTTTTAAGAAACAAATTGAAACTGAGACTTGTTCATTGGCGTGAAGTTTATTAACATCATAAGCTTTCAAAAACACGTTTGTTTTGTCAAAAATATGCATTATATATGACGCTATAGATTGATTATTTAAGAGACTTTTTAAAAATGTTTTTTTGTTTTGCAGTGGTAACTCAAAAAACGGGGGTTCCAATTGATTCAAATTAAGTTCGAGCATGTTCATAAAATGTGTAGTTTCTGATCGGACCGAAATTGAAGTTAATGAAAACTTTTATTCTTTATGAAAAGAAACTAAAACCCCATTGATGAGGTTTTACCCTCCCAAAGCCCCAAAAGTTGAGGTCTCAATTTTTTTTCTTTGTAATTAATTGAAACAGAAATGCTTGATTTAAGACAGGAACGAGTGCCTAGTACTCTTAACCCGCCGGCAGGCGCGCGTGTGTACTCAGTACACGGAGGTCGGTTTTTGGCTGAAAAAACTGTTTTACCGTGATGTATTGTACCCAGCACCCCTATGTATTCTTCCAGCGGACATTTCTGCATAATTCTACGTACTTGTCAGGCTCAAATTCGGTTTGAAAGTGTCTCTAACTGAATGAAAACGAAAGTATGCCGCGTATCCTACTGGCGAGCGCGCCCGTGTACTAACAAATTTCCCAGGTGTCCGCCTCAGATTGTTCTGGTTTTTGGATATGTTTTAGGGGACAGAAAAATAAGATATACGTGTTTTTTTATTTTGGCCTGTTTGCGTATTTAGGGAGCGAAACTACCCCTCAAAGGTTTTCAGGTGTCCGCCTCCGATTGTTCTGGTTTTTGGATATATTTGAGGGGACAGAAAAATAAGATATACGTGTTTTCTTATTTTGGCCTGTTTGCATATTTAGAGGGTGAAACTACCCCTCAAAGGTTTTCAGGTGTTCGCCTCCGATTGTTCTGGTTTTTGGATATGTTTTAGAGGACCGAAAAATACGAAATACGTGTCCTTTTATTTCGGCCCGTTTGTACGTTTAGGGGGTGAAAGCACCCTTCATAGTTATAAGATTTTCAGATGATCATCTGCAATTGCTTTAGTGTTTGGATATGTTTTCCCATATGAAATTTTACTCAACACAATTTTGTACCCCTTATGAACTTTGAGGGGTGGTTTTTCCCCCTATACACGCAAACGAGGCGAAATAAAAAGACACGTATTTCGTATTTTTCGGTCCTCTAAAACATAACCAAAAACCACTGCAATCGGAGACGAACACCTGAATATCCTGTAACTTTGAGGGGTGGTTTCACCCCCCAAATATGCAAACAGGCCAACATAAAAAACACGTATATCTTATTTTTTGGTCCTCTAAAACATATCCAAAAACCAGAACAATCGGAGACGAACACCTGAAAACTTTGAGGGGTAATTTCACCCCCTAAATATGCAAACAGGCCAACATAAAAAACACGTATATCTTATTTTTGGGTCCCCTAAAACATATCCAAAAACCAGAACAATCGGAGACGAACACCTGAAAACCTTTGAGGGGTGGTTTCACCCCCTAAACATGCAAACAGGCCAAAATAAAAAAACACGTATATCTTATTTGTCGGTCCTCTAAAACATATCCGAAAACCAAAGCAATTGGAGGCGTACATTTACGGGATTTGTAGCCCTTTCCTTCCAACCACATCATGTATTCCCTCCTAAACCAAATAAATATTGTCTGTCCAGAAATATTCCATTTCCTTGCGAAACCTAAAAGGCTACATTCTTATTATTATTAGCTATTATCTTTACTACTCGGCTCCGCCCGAAATTTAGATTCTAATTTTATTGCATAAAAAATTGTTTCTTAGTTTTTTTTAAATTGTCACATTTATCTGGATTAATCAGGCATAATGAGCTGAGGCACAATCAGTGATCTCAGTATTTGTCTTTCGAAAGTTTTTAGGCGACAGACAAACGCACAAACATGTAGAAGCTTTCTGCCTTATATATTAAGATTACTGATTATGTAGATATAAAAAATAAATTTGCATCCTTTAGGTTATAAAAACGTTAAACCTGGCAAAAGAAAAAAAGATATTAGAAGTCAACTTTACCACAAAAAAATCTCCTTTTGTTGTCATTTTAATTTTGAAATCAACAGTCAGCAATGGTACATGCGCTAAAGGCGCCCTCTGCGCTGAGCTTTGCCTCAGTTTCCCTATAGAATGCATCGCAAACAAAAGTATATTAATGAAGATTTATATTAATCCGAATTAGAATTTGTGAAATCTTACTTTTAAGTCGATTTAATATCTAAAATATCTATGAGTATCTGTATTAGTACCAATTACTGATTATTAGGCCCCGTGTCGTAGCAACAATTATAAACCTTCGATACCAATTGCCCGTCTCTAGCGTGCTGAGTGGCCATTCGAAGCCGATTAAAACATAAATCCACATAATTTCATTCGTGGACGGTCAGAAAGGACCGCCAGTGAAATATGCATTTGCAGTTAATTATCGGGTTTTTTGTCCTACTGCTGAAGTAGAAAAAAGAATTCGACAGTGCCGATTGCGATGAAAGGACCATGCATCGAATCGCATTGACAATTTCTCCCCGACCAGCTCGAGACATAATTTCCCCGCGGGCTGTCAAACCGAAACGTTGAACGACACTCGAGGAACTCCGTAAGTGGCGGCTCGAATTGATTCAACTTAATTTATTCTTGAGTTCGGACGCGATGAATGGGGCCCCTCTTCCTTTCGCTTCGCCGTTCGTTAAGCAGCCGATAAGCAGAACTTCTCAATTGGCCGGAAGCCTCCTTTCAGAGCCTCGCACGTTCCTTCAGGACCTTATTTATCCCTTTTTCTATCGGCCATTAGCGCTGGATAGTCGATATAACGAAAATGCTCAACCCTTCGCACTTACCCGCTCACCGCCCTTTTCACGCTCCCCCTTCTTTCGTTAGACGGAATTATCATTTCTGGTAAAGTTCCGCCTGGCCTCCTTTGTGCGTTTCACTTGTATATTCAGTTATTTTCAACCTCTCCAAATGTTTTCATTGATGCATCCTTTTCATTAACAGAACGCGGCTTGATTGTAGTCAGTCGTTGGGTAGGTTAATTGAGAAACTTTCGTCGTTCCTTTATTGCATCGGTGGCCTACCTCTTCTAGTTAATTGATGTTTCAACGATTGTGCTTACTATTGTTTCTTTTGTTATAGGTACTGGGTGATTCGGCGAGAGTGCAGTATCTGAAATAGTGGCGCACTCTGGATTTAATTTCGGAGGGAGCCGAGTTGAACGGATAAAAATATGTTTCATGGAAATTTAGTAAAATTCATTAGGTGATTATAAAAATTCTGGAAAGCCAAGGATAAATTTAAGACAAATGCTGCGGTCAGATTTGAATTCAGCGCGTCAAAATCTATAGGAAATGATATAAAACCAGTGATGGAAAAACTTGAATCACACGTTATGACGAAAAATCGCAATTTTATTCGAGAATGTCAACTTTGACATTGATTTTCCAGACCGAAACTTGTTTCCCATACTTTTTCAATATTTCTCCCTTATTCTGCAACATCTTAGCTTTAACCTCCAAAAAGATTCATCCTTCTATCTTGGTTCTGTCAAAAGTTCTACGATTTCGACAGAAAAAAGTGCAGTTTGTCTGAAGACTGAAGAACTTTGTTAGCTTCGAAGACACACAAAATGTTCCAAATTATAGAATTTCATGCGTATAATTTTGGTTATGAAGGGTGTTTTTTGTAAATTTTCATTAATGTTTCATTAAGGTGAAGGAAATAATTCTGAACGAGATTATTCATGTGCGGTAATTTTGCTTTGAAGTGTACTTAACTATTATTGTTATTTAACTGTAACTTGTTGTATTCTCCTAACGATAGAAATTACGGCGAACAATTTTCATTTAAATATTTGTTACAGGATATACGATAATTGACGAATATTGTCGATAATTTATATATTCTATATTCTAATATGTATATATTCAAATTATTGTATGTTTTACACATTTAATATTTAGTTAAGACGTTTAATATTTAATGAAGAGATCAGTAATTGAAAATCGATTTAACAGCGTTGTTTTATTAAATGAAAACGTAACATTAAAGTAGATGCACATCGTTGCGAAGAGATATTAATTTTGTAGGAATCCCCTTTTCGCTTTTCTGTTCTCTTATTTCCCGATAAATGGGTGCTCATTTACCCATCAACCGTTTCAAATTACCGCGCAATATTTAATACGAAAGTGATACTTTGTATTATTTATTTCTACTTTCACAGCAAATGAATCTCATTAACGTACCTATCCATTTAAACATGAAAGAAGACTCTCAGTGCGAATAATTATTTCCGCAAGTAAATTTATTTAATCCTTTCAATGTCAGCCATTATTACTGGACATTCAATACGGCGCTGGGGCTTTGTAATTTTCCTCGTTCCATCCCGTCTATGAGAAAATGCAACAATAATTAGCTCGTATTTCAAACCCTGATCGTACTTTGACGTGCGCGTTTCATCACGCCCGTGGATCATTTATTACAATCCTTCATTAAAGTTAAGTAAGAAGAAATAAATTTCCCTCCGTGGAAACAAGCGTAAAACTGCGACAAAATCATAATTTACACAATATTGCAACTGAACATCTCATTTCATTCATATCTCATTCTATTTACGATAATAATACTCACTGATTCCGATAATTAAAAAACAAATGCAGCCAACGAAGTCAACACCAAAATTTTAAAATCATAAAAATCACGGTCCACCGTAGAGCAAATACCTATATCTTTTCTAACAATATTATGGATCCCAACCCAGAAATTCAAAAAATTATTAATCATTGGGGATCTGTAGAGGATATAGTCGTGTGTTTTCTACCAAGCATTGTCATTTTTATTCAATTTATAAAGTGGCTCACGATTTCCCGAGATTTTTCAGATTCACGAAAATGCAAATTTTTTGTAATAGTCTGAAAATCGTCTAATTTGCAAATATTCGATTCCACTATTGTGACTAAAAGAAAGGTAAATCTTCATACTACAACATCCAGCTTTGAAAGGGTGTAGCCGGATAAGCATACCAAAAAGTGCCCCCAAACCAAATTGAACTTGCGGTACACCAATCGATAGGTTCCTCAAAGAAAACTATTTCTGTAAAGTTTCAACCCGATACCCCTACTACTAGGGTAGTTACAGGGTGAAATGTAATTGACAGTTTAAGCTCCATTACTTTTGTTTTACTGAATAGAAACTTATTAAAAAAATCAGAGACATTCTACCCTTTGATATACATATCTATGAATTTTTTCAGAATTTTCAGTGGCGAAACCGAATTTTAAAAAATTCAAATAGATTAAAAATGCCGATTTTATGGTCAAATTTTCAAATGACCACATTTATATTTTTACAGTTTTAGCGTATTTGTATGGTCATTGATGTGTAATTTTTCAGATTTTTCAAAAGGGTGGAACGCAGTCGCAAAAACTAAAAAGTGATATTTCCTACCTTCCCGTACTGTGGCATACTCATATGACGAATATATATTGTTCATTAAATGAGTGTTATATGCAATTCTAAATACCTTCACATGTGTTAAATGCATCAATGCAATCAATCGGATAACATTTTATTACTGATAAGGGTGAATTTTTAACTAATTGCGCGTATAAGTGATGTCAGTACCTACATAATAAGTGTCACGTCGACCGTTCTTGGTAGATTTTTAAATTCTTCTCGAACTACTTCTTCCTTCCTGCAAATAATATCATATGATGGAGTTTTTATTATCTGTCAAGCGTAATTAAAAGTAGAGCAGTCTCTACTATAAATCTGGCGCCGACTTAAAAAATATTGAGAGTCGTAAATTAAATAAGACAAAAAATTATTTTTTACTTTTTAGTGGAATTTTATTTTTTTGAAGTTGGTTTTAATTTTTTTTAAATTTTTGTATTTCATGTTTTTTATATACTATACGTACAGAAAATAGAAAAGAAAAATTATAGAAAAGACGAGTTAGATTTTAGTAATAAGATAGAAAGAATGTCAGAATGTATGGACTGTTGAATGAGTAATTTGTAAAACGAAAGTCCTTTTCAAGGCCGTAGAGGCTGGAAATAAATCTTATATATATACAGAAAATAATAATAATGAGGTGACAATAGCCTTTATTAACTATAACTGGCAAAATATTGGGATAATATTGATGGAGTATGGGATGGGACCACCGGGGGGCATCGCTCTGTTTCGAATAAAAAAAAGATCATCAAACCCGGTCCATATGCTGAGGAGTTATGCGGGAACAAACATATAAAAATAAATACATACTTACGGATCGAATCTATAACCTCCTACTATTTGAAGTCAGTTAAAAACAGAAAATAGCCGGATTTTCAGCGATCAATTTCACCCCCTTAAAGTGAATTTGGGCAGTAAAAAATGATGTAATACATATCTAAGTATATGTAATATATAAATGAGTATATATTTTCTACATATCCCTAAAGTTTCATAATTTTTGGAGGGTTGGGGATCTTCCCTTGTCAGTTACTCGAGAATGACAGAGCGCTAACGCAGAGTAAGAACACCCGCGGAAGGTCGTTAGATAAAAATTCGAAGCTTTGAAAGCGCATTTCGCGAGGCTCTTACCGCCCGGGGCCAATCGATGGAGATCGATACTCGATATGAAGCAGCAGCGTCACCCGCAGCCTGTTGTCCTTCTGCCCCTTTCTTCCCGGAGAAATGCTATCTGCACTTATTGCAGGGGCGGCTGTCCCCCTTGGAACTGCTCGAAATATCCGCGATCGCGGAACGGCAGTTTCGCGCTCACAATAAAGCCCCGATGCTTGTTTCGAACGAGTTCCAACGTCGCGAACTATTCGATGTAATCGCGCGACTTCGGTGGGGGTTATGCATCCTCGAGGAGACGTTAAACGCGGCTTCGCACACACTTGTAAATTGCGTGGAAACGTAACACGCGGAACTGTCGAAGAATAATTCAAACGTCTGGTTGTGCAGGCTGCGGGGCATGCACTGCGGCGAAAGTACTTGATTCGGTGATTCTGTGAAATCTGCTTCACGCGGAGTTTACCGTTATATTTCATGGGCACCTTTGTAACGCTGACATGCCGAGAGGGGTACAGACTGGGGAATAGTTTCTCAACTATAAATCACTTTTTCGTTGGAGTACTTTGTCATTGCGTTCTGACAAGTAATAATCACCGATTATGATTAAATTTGGGTATGCAATAATAGTTCATTAAGAAATATTTGACGCGTGCTCTTTTTAACTGCCTATGTCTATATGTAGGGGGTGAAAATAACCTTCGAAGTTGGGGGACGGGGCTATTTGGCTTAATATCTACTACACCTAAGAGTTTTCGAAATATTGAGCCAAATATGCATACAGTGTAGGACAAAAAGAATAGGTAAAAATCGATTGTAAGCAACTTCATCTCCGGAAAAATTGTTGTGACATACGACGGCCTCTTTGCAGGGCTGGGAAAAGTAGATATTTGAAATAGATAGACAGAAATAAATATGGTTATTTCTTAGAGTGATACAGGATTAGACAAATTAACTCGACATAGTAGTTACACAAAGAAATAATATTTCAAATATGTATTTTAAGGAGTCATTCCTATAATCACGCCGCAAAATTCGGCAAATTCAGGGTTTTTTTTATTTATTAAGCTTCTTATAATGTATACGGAACAATGTTTTAAATACACTTTTAATTGTGTTTTTCAATGTTATCTGGAGGTGAAAATCGCGCCTTTGAAAAGAAATACCTCCCTGGCGGGAGTGATTTCAGCTCACAGACTCATCTGAAACAGAAAAACCAAACTGATTCCTAATCATTATGAGTAGCGCCATGGCAGCTGCCAGAATTAGCCACGTAAGTCAAAATTTAACAAAATTGCGCTCATTCAAACTTCAAATCTCGAAATTTTCCATTTTTACTTGAAGTTTGGTTGCGCGCCATTTTGTTAAATTTTCACTTACGTGACCAAATTCTAAGACCTGCGTTAGCGATACATACTCGTAATGATTAAGAATCAATTTGGTTTTTTGGTTCAGATGAATCTGCGAGCTGAAATCATTTCCGCCAGGGAGATTTTTCTTTTCAAAAGCGTGATTTTTACCTTCAGATAACATTGAAACAATACAATTAAAATTGTATTTAAGAAATTATTCCGTATACGTTATACGTAACTTAATTAATGGAAAAATGTTTGACATTGTTATTCATTGTATTCAGTGAGAAAAAATACCTAAATGTTGCCGAATTTTGTAACGTGATTACAGGAATGACCCCTTAATTATTAATACTAAGTCGTACAAATACTTTTGTAAAATAAGTATTTCATTGAAATATAAGAAAATAGTATTTCAAATAAGAGTATTTCAAATAATGATTAACTGAGTAGCAACACAGAAATACTTGCAAAAAATATTTATTCGAATATATGTAATCTTAAGAAGGTAGCGAGCGACATTTGAGTGATCTGTTTGTTTTTCAAATTTGTATCTCCTGTTTTTGATCCTCTATTTTTTATATTCGCATCCGAGTGTAAATAGTATTTGCTCACGATTTAAGCATTAAATGAAATAGTATTTTCAAACAGCATTTGCTTATGAAAATATTTCAGTTTTTAGTAATTTGTCTTGCACTGTTTAAAATTTTCCCCAGCCCTGCCCTCTTCATAACAAACAACTTTTATTCGAAAATTTTTCGCGTCCATGGAAATATTCAAGGTATCAATAATTCTTATTGGTCCACCTTGTATGCCACCAAATTTGAGGACTATTTTCACCCTCTAAACAGGCATGTTGCTCGTGTCGAATATTTTTTAAAGAAACACCAAGTACCTAAGTTTTACCAAAATAGATGATTGTCACTTCAAAAATGTTCCTTGTGAGTGTATGTTAGGTTGGAACATTCTTTGATTTTGATAATTTTAGAATTTAAATTTTCGACCGTAAAAATTAAATAAAGTGGTATCGGCGCACTGATTCGGTCACTATACATATATACATATATAGTGACCGAATCAGTGCGCCGATACCACTTTATTTAATTCTTTGATTTTGATGTATGTAGGTTGCTTAGCTGGTGGACATACCCTAGTAGGCTAAACGATGCATCTGAAAGCAAAAATTCAAATAGGTTTTAAAAATAAATAACTTCAGTAGTACCTGACGTTCTTAATGGAAATATATACTTGCAAACTCTTCTTGAAAAAAAGAAATTTTTTTTCTACGAAATTCAATATTTCATCTTCAAATGGTCGCCCTTTTTTACCAAAATACAATATTAAAATTCGAAGAACATCTGGTACTTCTGTATATTATTTATTTTTAAAATCTATTTGAATTTTTGCTTTCAGATGCATTGTTTGACCTAGGGAATGCCCGCCAGCTAATGTTTAAAAACACACGACTCACATCCCAGCCAATATCTCCTTTAGTTAATAATAATATGTCATGAAAATTTAGACTAATATAGATAGAAGATGAATCTTTTAGTACTAAAACATTATGTATGATTTTCACTTATAATTTTCCCCCAAAAAATTCCCGAACTTGTACGCTTGTTCCGGACCTCTAGGTGGAAGTAAACCAGAGTTGGGCGAAGATAATATCTAGGTAACATCTAGTTAAAAGGTCCTTTACGTTTATTCGTTATTTGAAGATCGAATAAGTTGATTTATTCGAAGTGCCTTTCAACTTCGATTTCGAATAACGGTTCAACTTTCATCCTATCTTTATCCTAGAAAATCGAATAACCGGCCTGACCCGCGCGCGGTCGCCTACCGGTCAGATTCTACAGAATCTGAATTTGTTTATTTTTCATCGTATCAATATAAAAGTGACACCAATGGATTCCTTGCGTTCTCCCGATTAATTGGACAGAAAATAATTTAAATCGGACTATTTTTAACGAAACGGGCTTTGAACTCTGCAAAAAGATTTCTCACGTAATATCCTTAATTATGGTCCGAATTATAACATTTTTGGGGCCATTTTCATCGGAAAGACATGAGGAATCGATTGGTAATACTTTTGTAAACACTTGTCAAAAACATGAGCATTTTATGTGGCCAATCGGTTTTATTGCTCTCGGCGGTCAACGGGCGGTCTACTGGGGTCCGAAGGTCCTCGCTCGCAGCGAGAAAGCAAAACAGTGAGGTGGGTACGTCTTTCCCGAAAATCCGAGCCCAAAGGCTTTTTAATAATCGAAAGATTGTACATACATATTCTTTCTGATGCTTTCGCCTACAATTATTATGGTGGGTTAATTAACAAGAAACGACAGATTGCCAACGAATATTCATTGTTGGGCCCACAATTATTATGGTTAGTTAGTTAACAAAAAATTTACAACGGTGATTAAATGTCGTCTTACAAACGTCAGAAAATTTGCTACATCCAGAAATCTATTATTACATTCTTTCTCGCTGCGAGCGAGGACCTTCGGACCCCAGTAGACCGCCCGTTGACCGCCGAGAGCAATAAAACCAACGGGCCACATAAAATGTTCATGTTTTTGAGAAGTGTTGATAATAGTATTACCAATCGATTCCTCATGTCTTCCCGATGAAAATGGCCCAAAAATGATATAATTCGGACCATAATTAAGGATATTACGTGAGAAATCTTTTTGTAGAGTTCAAAGCCAGTTTCGTTAAAAATAGTCCGATTTAAATTATTTTCTGTCCAATTAATCGGGAGAATGCCAGGAATCCATTGGTGTCACTTTCATATTGATACGATGAAAAATAAACAAATTCAGATTCTGTAGAATCTGCCGGTAGGCGACCGCGCGCGGGTTAGGCCGCAAAGGCTCAGTCCGGTTATTCGATTTTCTAGGATGAAGATAGGATGAATTAGCTTCATCCTAGGCGCTTCGAGTAAAGCTAATTTTATTTGAAAAGTTATTTTATTCGATTTTTAGCTAGATAATGCCCAACTCTGAAGTAAACCCTTGATGTGGTATTTTGGTCTGACGGGGAAAAAAATTTTGTTTTGCATTTTCTACTGGTACATTGTATGGGTAATACGTGTGCAAAAGGTTTTTTTTCCAAATCGTAATATTTGCAGAGCTACAGGGTGTAGAATAGGTAGGTATCTATACAGCGCGCCCACTGTGCGGGACGGGCAACGCATAACAGTTTTATTCCTGTAAGTGTATTTCGGCGGACTGTTTTTTCTGGGGGGCGGGGGATGCATTTTTGTGCCTTTCGGAACACAAAAATCGACCATTTGGTTACAAAGAGATCGTTACTGTCCTAGGTCACAACTTCGTTTGGCTTCGAACATTGAGTAAACTTTAAATGCAATTTTCTCGAAACCACGTTTTTCGAATCGGTGACCATTAGGGTGGAGCTTATTTTTCAACTATGAAAATATGATCTTCTTACCATCTCAATTTGTTCCTTTCTATAAAAAATGAAATCAAGCAGAACATGAGTACGATTGATCTATATTTAGGAGTAGCTCAATTTTGGTGAAATTTCCAATGTACACACGTTACATGCACACTAAGTGGAAACTCCACACTAATTGCAACTAGTAAGTTACTACTGATTTGTTCCTTTAGATACATAAACACTAGGGGAAGTCGGGGTATTGTGAGTCACGGGGAATCGTGAGCCAGCGCCATATTTTTTCCCCTAGTGAATAATGACAGTTGCCAACAACTGTTATTTACTTGTCTTATGATAAGCTAATATTTCCACGATCAGTGAACGTACGCACCCGCATCGTTACTTTTGTTCTGTTAACAGATAAAAATTGGCTGATCTCGAAGTATTATTTTCACTTCGTGTGTGGTCTATTATTGTGACACTTTTCTGTGAATCCACGCAGGTAACTATTTTTATAATACTCGTGTGACTTCAAGCTTTCGAAATAATAAAGAAATTTGGCATTAAGTTAGCATTGTGTTATTTATTTGTGGCCATGTTGTAAAAATAATGGTTTGGGGAATTGTGAGCCACTCGATTCTTGACATTTAAAGAGCTAACCTCACGTGTTTGATGTTTCTTTATGATTGTTTATGTAATATTTGAGCACAATATAAATTTTACTTTCCCGACTGTTATGTATATAACAGAGGGAAAGTATGTAGATCGTGTCAAAAATGACCCCCGGTTTTTTTGCAATTCTCGACGTTTCATGACCCACTGACTCTAAAAAGTCAAAAAAGGGGTACAAAAATGCTTGTGCGTGTGTTTTCTAACAAGCATTGTCATTTTTATTCAATTTATAAAGTGATTTTTGAGATTCACGAAAATGCAAATTTTTGTAATAGTCTGAAAATCATCTAATTTGCAAATATTCGATTCCACTATTGTGACTAAAAGAAAGATAAATCTTCATACTACAACATCCAGCTTTGAAGTTTAAAGAAACACTTGATTTTATAGCAGTTTGTTAGCAATAAAAAAATGTGGCTCACAATACCCCGACTTCCCCTATATAAAAACTTTAGACAATACATTCTTATGTTTAGGGGTAGCTGAAGTGAGTCAAAGATTATAGAAATTATGAAAAATCAACATATAATGGCCATATTTTAATTTATACATTTATGTTACATTACATTGTCATTTGAATTAGGATAAATTGTTAAATTTATTGTTCACAAATGAATGTGTTTGAAAACATTTATAGTGTTCCATGCCCTTCTATACAATTACCTTTCTGTATAATTATTATGTAGGTACATTAGAAATTTCACCATCATTGAGCTACCCCTAAATATAAATCAATCGTGCTCATGTTCTGATCGATTTCATTTTTTATAGAAAGGAACAAATTGAGATGGTGAGAAGATCATATTTTCATAGTTGAAAAATAAGCTTCACCCTAAGCTCCACCCTGATATTTCATGATCGACTGGACCAACTTAGTCCAAGTTTTGCATATATTATCAGCAGACGTGTGGCTATCGGCCCTGCTAGAATTATGATAAAATTCGAAACATTCTGGTAGGGGCGATAGTCAAAGGCATACAAATAAAGAATCTCTTTACATTTTTTGTTTCTGATCACTAGAACGAGCCCAACCATGGTAACCGTGACCCAATGTTTTTTACACCATTACTTTAAAGCAGTCAGCTGCGTTTGCTTTTAATTTTTTTATATTGACAAAATTTGTAAAGATAGTTCAAATATCGATTAGCATGTAGCAATACACTAAATAATAATAAAATTTATGGGTTCTTCGTAAAAAAAATCCGAAATAACGCGACGAAAACGCCTCGTCAGACCAGAATACCCCCTTAAATGATCAGGTTTCATCTTTTTAGGAGTAGCCTGCACTAACAGCAGTTGTGCGTTTTGGAAAAATGATTTTTATCTTCTTAAACTATTATTGCGTTTATAATTTCTCGTATTGACTAAATCATTATCCCCCAATGACGTTACTAAAATTGACAAATTCTTTGTCCCTGACGAGTTGAAACTGTCCCTGGAATATCTTTCCATGTCTTTAAAATGTACGCGTTCTATCTGCTCACCCACATAGTGTACAAACTCCACAACTGCCTCGCATTGCTGCAACTCACAGACAAAAGGTATACGGCTAATCGTTTTATTCTTATTACATTGCATATTCTAGGAGCAAGAAAGTGAAGCACGATTATCACTCGCAGCTCCTTTCATCGGGCAGATTCATGCATACAGATCGCTGTCACAAGTTCCAGTGGAATCACCATTGCGATGCCTCGACAATAATTGATCTGGTCCAAAGGCAAGCTTGGCAAAGTTTCCTTGGGTGTACGGAGCTTCAAAGGTCATTCTGTTTGCTCCAATTATACGTTGCCCTTCGCGGGCGAATCAGCGGATAATAAAGCGTAGGAAAACTTGAGGCGAATTCGCGATTCATTCGGGAGTGTACTTAATTCAAGGAGGGAGATTGGGAAGGGGGCCACGATACGCGCTCGTATTACACGCTTTGAGAAGAAGTCTACTCGCTTGTTGGGAGCCGAAGTAATAAGGCGAGAAACTGAGAAGGCAGTTGTTGTTCCTCTTGTCGCATTTGTCAGCGAATCGAAGAAAAGAGGGAATTCGAATTAGCTTCGGGCGTTTTCATCAGGACGGTTTAACTGATGCCAAAGACTTAATTTTGAAGCAGCCTGCCTCAGAGAAAGGAGGTCTTTCTGTGGAGTTTGGAGAAATAATTAAGGAGGACTGAAGTGTCCGATGAAATACAGCGTCGCTTGTAAATTAAATACATAAGAAGGTAAGGTAGGTAATTTTACTTAATTCACGCCATTTATGAACAGTTCGTTTAAATGTTTCGTTACTTTTGTGGTTTATAGCTTGCAAGTATAGGGAAATTTTGCAATGCTAAGATTCCTAAGATTAAATGAGATAAACTTGCGCCTGAAGATTTTTAAAATATCTGCACGTGAAGACATCAATACTACCGTGTTTACCAAACAGTTTAAAGGTGAACATACTTCGCTAATAATGTAACGTAAATATGTGATAAATAATATCAAAGTGGATTATGTCATTTGTGTGCATCGAAAATTCTCTAAAACTGGTTTGAGGTTACTTCCGTCGCATAAGTGAGGATAGAAAATTCGGATTACTCCTTGAGGGTCAGATTGAAAACACGTGGTTTAATAAGACGCCATTACAACCCAGCGGGTCGGCGATAATCGTACTGCCGATTACCCGCAACACAGCGGTTCGGTAAAGCAAAGAAGGACTCGCGAACAGACGCGAGCCTATCACCAATATTCGTAATACCCGCACGCGAACCCACTCGCGTGAACAAGAACACTTGGCTCCAAAAAGGGAAAAACCCACGTTCGCACGGCTTCCAAGCGATCGTAACAACTACTGGTTAACCGGAAGTTCAGACCTGCGATCCTTATCGCTCGGCGTTCGCGAGCGGCCGATCGGGCTCGGCCGTCCCCCCACCCCCCTTTGCCGACCCCGCGATCCGAGCTACTCGGTCCACCCGAATCACGGAATCGACGAGAGCAGGCAACCGGTCCCCCAACGGCCCGCGCTGTTCGAACTATTTACATATTTACAAACTTAAGACTAGATCAAAACATATACATAACGGACGTCGGAAAACGTTCCGAACATCATTATTTACCAAAGTTAAGGGCAACGACAAGGATTAGATTAATGATTCGAAGTTATAATTTCTGTACGTCGCAATACGTTTGGAACCAAACGCAATGATATGAAACTAATGAGAAAAACCAATAATTTATATATATGTGTATAACGCAGCGTTACACATATGAAACGCATTGTAATCTGAAATTGGTCTATTTTAAAATAAAGACAATAAGAAATAATTGAAAATTTCAATTATTATGTAATAAAAAATATGGGTGAAACAAAATGTTGCTTGGAAATAAGTGTGGAACATTATGAATTTGCAACTTTGCAAATTTATTTCTTTAGAAATTAACAGTAATTTATTTAATATTTATATTATCTAGTATTTTCTGACGTCCTCGCGTGTACATATCACAGCTAATATATTTTGGGTTAGGCGTAATAACAGTCTCGTTGCGCCTCGCCCATTCTGTATCTGCGTGACAATAATTTCTACCTATTTGTATCTTATATTATACTAGAATAAAGGCGATTTATTATTATTATTATTATTATTATTATCTACGTTTTGGCATCGATGTAATCAAGTTTTCATACTGTGATGACAAATTTTGTTTCCATGGCAGCTTAACGATTTGGATTTCAGGAAAAGAATATTGGACAGAGAATAATGAGATGAAAACCATGAAATAACTAACTAATATGCATGTACAAATGTCAGAAAATACTAGGTAATATAAATATTGAATAAATTATTGTTAATTTCTTTGGAAATTCATAATGTTTCATACTCATCTCCAAGCAACAGTTTGTTTCTTCCACAGTTTTTCTTAAATAATTAACGAAACTATTAATTATTTTTGGTGTTTTTACTATATAATAGACCAATTTAACATTACCACGCGTTTCATACGTGTACCATTGCATTTTATATATAAAAAATATTGGTATTTTCGTTAGTTTCGTATTTTTGTGTTTGCTTCCAAACTTATTGCCAAGGATTGTACATACAGTCAGTAACATTCCAATTACCGAGGCAAAGACTTGGAGTCCTTAATAAGACCATAAAAACATCAGAGTAGTTACGAACTTGCACTCTGTGATTTTTAGCTGGTTTTTCAAAATTGCGAACGAATTGAAAACTTCTTCGTCCCTGGCTCCTAGTAACAACCCTCCTAGAAGCATTCAAAATTTTGGTTCATACTCAATTAGTGTAGACCTAGTGTCGAACTTAAACAATCTATCTTTCTTGACAACGTCACTTCAGTTTAACCTCATTCCTTCTTTCCCCCTATTGTTGTAAATAATATGAGAAATTAATGCGAAGCCCTAATGATTAGAACATATACTATGAGGATGACCAAAAAATCGAAATAGGCAGGGGTGAATTTGGAAATTTTGCGTCCCTGTGCTGGCAAGCGTCTTCCGCCCTTTCCGTGAAATATCATCAAATATTTTAATTTAAATGATTTGAGACAAATTTAAAATTAGTTCTATATGACAACCCACGTACGAGTGATTGCTAATTTGTTACATAAAAATCAGTGAATTGTTTTAAAAATTGTCTCAGGCCTATGTGTTTAAAGATCACCCGGGCAAAACAGCCAAGAGATGGTCCTTTCTATTAAATTATGTTTCATATTTTAACCGCATTTTAAGCAAATAGGGATACAGGTTGACACCCCCCAAATTTTGTCGCCCTAAGCTGCAGCCAGCCTACTTAGCTTATATACCTACAAATCTACCGCTAAAAATAGGTGTTACAATCTAAACAAAAAACCAATTTTCTCTTACTTCCAGTTGCACATATTTCTGAACCTAAAGTTAAATCATTTCCGTACCCTAAAATTTTCATGCCTTCTGCCTTCATTTCGACATCCCATATTAAATCAGAAACCCGGCATCATTTACAAGTGGCGCAATTACAAAATTGCCTAACAATGAGACACCCCGGGAAAAAAGTAAGAAATACAGTGGAACTAGAACACAGTGAAATATGCCGACATGATTGTCCGCATAAATCCGCTGAGAGCGTGCTACTCTTTTTCCCCCATCGGTGATATTTTCGGCAAGTTGGCAATTCATCCAGTTTACTGTGAAAAGGAAACAGCATACCTTGCACTCGCAAAAAGTAATATTTCACCGGCCGGGAGGGGCCGCGTAAGGCCAATATCACCGTACAACGTTGGTGACAGCGTGCGTTTCAAAAGCGGATTAGTTCCGACATTGTATTTACAGGTGGTCGCGAAGTGAACGGCTTAGTTGCGAAATTGGTCGTGCGCCGGGCCGCGAGGCATCATAACTCGCGGTATCCGTTGAGTTCAGCCGCTTTTAAAATTCCCGCGCCATGGCTCTCTGCGATGATTGACGCGCTCGAAACCGCGGTACTCAGAACAGCCGCGGTAGACGCGGACGTAGAATGTTACTCGTTATTTTCGGTGGCTCTGGGCTATTTTTATGTAAGCATTTTAGCGTGGTGTCTAACTAAATTTGCCGGGATGTTTTCAGTGGTAACTCCAGCTGAGAACAATTTCATTAAATTAACGAACTTTGAATTAGATTTTCCTAATCTTCTTCGCTGTTCCTGCGCTGGTCGTTTCTGAGAATTAACACGAGAATAGATGCTCTTATTGTAAGAATAGATTTTGTTATTCCTATATATTCGGGAGCTAAGGAAAAAAGGATCTCGGAGTGATAGGACTTGAAACCACGATCTTCAGGTCCCCCGCACTACTGGCCAGCCGCTTTACTGCGATGTCTCTTATTTCGGGCTTCCTGTTATGAAGGTTCCTGATCCCACACTATTATATTGGTTGAATTTCGGGAAGAAGAAAGTTTAAGGGGGTATACCTATTTGAACGCTCGGAAAATATGTACATTTTGTGGATTTTTTTACAAGTCAAAGGCCTGACAAAGATTTTCCGTTTATGTTTTATGTTTACATAGCAGTATGAACTACTGAAAAAAAGTTTCAGTTATAAAACTGTTGTTTTTCGGAAGTTATGGATACATATCCAAAAGTCTCTCGATTTTAGACGGCTACACGGTGGCCCTAAAAACTATATGTCGTGTGTGAAATCAAAAACAGTAATTTTTTATAAAATGTGTTAATAGCTATCGATCAACGCTGATTTTGAAAATTTTGAAAGATAAAGAAATGGTGAGTTTAAAGATAAAGTTAGATTTTTCAGTCCACGTTTTTTCTTTAGAAATAATAAACGGGGTATTGGAATAAAAAAGCGTCGTAGATCGATGTGGAATGTTATTACGATTCCGCATGCAAAATTGGAAGTGAATTGATTCAACGTAGTGTAAGTTTTTAGGGCCACCTGGGTTGTTCCACTCAAACGCCAATAACTTCACCAATCTTCCGAATTTTTACATCGAACTTGATTTATAATATTTCTAAAACACCAATCTATGAATGTAAAAATCCGATTTTTGACAATATCAAACAGTTATACCTCCTTAAGGAAGTAAAATCGGTCGAAAATCAAGTAGTTTTTGCCAATCACTTATAAGGAGATGAAAGCATAGACTTTTACTTTTGTACAATGTTTATTACTATCACATAGAGTAGAAACATATTTTTTTTTTATAGGCATCGATTTTACAGATGCTGCCACGCGAGGTTTGGTACTACCGTGTTTTAGACCAGTGATGAGCAACCTTTTGTCAGAAGTGGGCCACAAGTGAAAACCTGCTTCTCTACGTGGGCCACAATATTAAATACATAAATATAACTAATTCAAGAATTTTAATTTTTGGGCTAAATTTGTTATTTCTGACATTGATTTACAATAAAACTTTTTTTTTAACTTTGGTGTACTGTTTATTAGCAATATATACACATTAATAAATAATAAATTACAAATATCGCACCTAATATTATCAAGCTCGTTCGTGAAAAATCCGATATCACGATGTACAGGTGGGCCACGCGGCGATGTTCAGGTGGGCCACATGTGGCCCGCGGAACGCGGGTTGCTCATCACTGTTTTAGACAAAGTGACTCTGGATATTGAGCTTAAAAATTAAGATACAACGGCTTTCTTAGAATATGTTTCTCCTAGAATCGGTATTTTGTGCCTGAACCTAGTAAAAAAGAATTGAACCAAAATTATTAAAATACCCACTAGGGGAAGGCGATTTTTACGATAAATGTCGACTTTGGAAGTGCTTTTTTTATCTCGGAAATTAAAGTTATTACATCTTAATGTTGAGGTTCAGTGCAGAAGGGAATATATTTTGAACATGCTGTAATAAATTTCAAGGCGAACCGAACCCCCGTTTTTTTGCATCACTGCAAAGAAAAAACATCTACACATCAGATAAATGTAGCAACATCATATACATGCAGGTACATATAATAAAATTTGTTTGCAGTTTATACCTAGTGTTAATAAACATTACACAAAAGTACTAGTCACAATTTGTATTAATTTCGTTATTATTAGTTCATCCATAAAGTCACATTTTTACCAAATCTAACTGCCTACTTATTGTTAGACCCGTTAAGTAATCATTTGTGATGATTGTAACAATGTCTCGTAACATTCTTGCTGCTCAGAAGAAAACATATTTTTAAGTATTAGTTTTAGGTACCTACAGTTAAGTAGAAATGATAGTTAAATTATTAATTGAGTTCGATAGCGTTCTGTCAACCTTTACAGATAAATCGTTTTTTTTTTATCAAAATAATTGAGGGTTAACGTTATTTTAAAAAGCTTTTACCAAGTTTCGTTTTAATCGCTGGTATATTACGGTATTAATAGAATTTAATTACAACCTTGTCGAACGTAGATTAATTCCTCATTATCAGTCAAAAATGGTCCCAAAATACAAAATTCACCACGTGCAGACTTAACTCAATTACTCTCATAAAATCACTTTTAATAAATTCGTTACATAATTCTCGATGCACTTTGAAGTACCTATATATGTATAAATCGAGCACAGATCTTGTGACCCATGATATTTTTTCCAAAAATAAATTACATTCAAGGCATTACAAGATTAATTGAAATGAAGAAGTACGTATGTGATTTTTATTATGCGTTCCTCTGGGAAAAACTCACCGAAAATATCGTTTGGATAAATCAGTAGAGCTATTAACACCATTAGAAGCGCTTTTTGCCGATCCACCATTTTGTCACAGTCACCGATCCACCTGGAACAGTAGAAAAGTGTTCAATTAAACACATGGAAAAGCAACCGCGGTAATTCAATCTCAACAATTAATTAATCTTCTGGTCATTAACTAGCGAACGAAACTTCTAATCCTACGTATTCCAATTCTTATTCTATGCTTTATCTTTATCACACACGATATAGTAACCCCGTAAATTCAAATTCCTTTAAAATACAGAAGGTATTCAAAAATTAATTTCACCAATAACTGATTACACGAAGCACGACTTTTTATTTGTCTTTTCAATCACATTTGTATTCAGTCAAATTTTCCAATTTACTCGCCGCGAAGTGTTCCATAGTATTCATTAATCAGTAGCAGAGCAGCAGATGTATCATTCTGGAAATCAAACAGCATGACAAATTCTGATTAAACGCGAAATATCGGTGGAGAATTTGCTGTCAGCACGAATTCAATTCCGATTCGTTTCGAAAAGAGCTCCGATGAAAAAAAGAAAGAAATTCGTAGCAATCGTAATGTGGTTGGATTCGACTGGACGGAACTGGGAACCCGAAGGAAACTTTAAACCGAATCGAAAGAGCAACCCACTGGAAAGGATTACCTCGAAAAGATATAGGTAGCGATGGGTTATTATTCTTCATTAGTTTCTTAGGGGAATAGAGAAACTCGGGTCTTCAGGCCGATCGATGAGATATTGATTATAACCATTACTGTCCATTTAAACGAGTCACCTATTATCCTTTAAACATTTTAATGTCACAACTACATGGCGAGTAAAATGTAAAAGAATTACCTACGTGCATTTACGAGCTTTCTTCTCATATTTATCACCGGCCTTTTTTAGCAACCCTCAAATCTCCCGGATATAAATCTGAAGATACAATTCATTCTAATGAAATTATCTTATTTTTGTTATCATTCACAGTTTATACTGTCTTTTTGCTGGCCTATACTGTTTGTGGTACAGGCTAATTCTATAGAATATTTTAGCGAAATCGGTTTATTAGTCCCGAACCACTTGCACTCCCCTTGTAAGTGTTCTTCTCATTTCCATACGAATTCACCAATCGCATCATACTTTACATCCAGTTCCATTTATCCCCGCGCAATGATCCCTTTACCCCGCAGAGCAAATTACCTTTCCCTTCAAACGTACTTCCACTTGCACACAGCGGGTCAACATCACTCCAAAGTATCATTCATATTATTTTAAATAAAGGGACCTATTTAAGCAAATGAAGCGGAAGCAGAGAATTAAACCACAGAGCAGGAACGTTGAAACACGAGTAGCTAGCTCTTGCAGGAATTACGTAAACGGGGAATAATAAAAACATAATTCAGAAACTTTGAACGAACCTCCGAGTGCAGAAACGAGAGGCAGAAATACACTGTTTGCCTTAGAAACCACGCCGGATGTAAATTTAGATATAAAAATTACACGACCGTCCCGGCAAGAAAGGAACGCTTTAACAGAATTTAACGGGAAGCGCGGACGCTTCCCACTGTTTGCCAACAAACTGCAAATCGGGAGGAAAGTTTAAAAAATACTTGGGAAATCGATTCTCGCAGCGCGAGCTTCGGTTATCCTCACTGTCATCTCCTCGCGAAATTTCAGTAAAAATGAAAATGAAAAACTGATGATCTCGAAAACTTGAATGTAAAACGCGTGGTTAGACTTGATGCATTAAACTGCTCACAAAACTCTGTAGAAGCGATTTTTGTATGATCTTTAATTGGATGCGAAACGTGAAGAAGTAAATGTGGAACTTGTCTTTCGTGTATCTCTATAATAAATAAGGATAAGTAAGTTATAAAATAAGAGATTTTTCTTATTGTACTTTGTTACTTACCACAGCAAGCGGTGGTAAGATGAAGTTGGAATCAAAATGTGGTATTATTTTAGGGATCGACTAATGTTCTATTAACAAGAAACAAAAATTAAAAATATCTCGTGGATAGCGATCGGTTATAGAGAGTGCCTTATTTGGATCGATAAAATTTAGTAGCAATATAAAAAAAGATCCAAATCAAAATTGGAGAATGTCGAGGTAGACATTACCATACATAGAGAGCGTGAATTTGGATGCTAATTAGAAACGTGTCAGAATTCCAAGTTCAAAAATCTAGAAATACGCATTTATAAATAAGAAATTGTTTTAAGTTACGTCACTTTTACATTCGATGTACTAATTTTAACATTCTAGGGATACTACTTTCTCTTTTTAAATTCGAATCGTTTATTTCGCTTTACATAACATCGTGACTTCAGAAAATACAAAAATTAGAGTAAAACATGTAATAACCATTTAAGAACATTTGTGACATTGCAAGAGGCAGGTATATCAAATTTTACCTCAGTTGCTGGAAAACATCAAAATATTTACTGGAATAAAAAATACTACCTTATTTACTATCTACCTGTAAGTCTCCGAGTTATCTGAAAGCAGGGAAGTTTAATAACGCAAATTGCCTCAGAAATGGCAAATTCTAACAACATGTTTACAGCAATAACGACGACAAATATCGCGAATGAAAGTACAGAGAATAAGCAAGCATTGATATTGAGGATGTTACAAATTTTTCGAAAGGGGTTTGCCGTAGCACAAGGGCATGTTGTGTTTGCATTTAATATATTACTTTATTATTTATTTTTCAAAGTGGAAGAAAGGCACAAGTATGTTGCACAAGCTGCTTCTTTAGTTGCTACAGTAAGCATTGAATTGTTTTCACGTTTTTTAGGAAATTTTTAATGAAATGTAACATACGCCCTTCTTCTAGACAGCCATTCATTAATAAAAATCTGAAAAAATCAGGGAGCCAGTGTTCGCGTTATAATTTTTAAAAAACAATTGTGCATACTCTGCGATTCTATAGATGCTAACTTTCTAACTCCAATTATTTTACCGAGTCTGACTTCGAGCAGTTTGCTGATTACACAGGGAATAGTAATATTGGGTTTGGATTTCAGCTAACAAGAAGCCAGCACGCCAGTGTCTGCTGAACAGCTAGTTCTCTGCAAACAATGCCCCCGAACCAATTACGTATATACACGCCGATTATTGTACAATGAATCGATCATCCCGGCGAGAGCTCTGCTTATATAAAAGGATATCCATCGATGCGTTTGCAGAAGGTATGATAATTCGAGTTGAACGTTTCTTTCATCGGATCGTCTGAAATATTTCTCCCCCCGATTGCATAAGAATGGGAAAGCTTATTTCCAAAGCGTTTTGAATCCAAAAAGACGAAATTGAGGAGATCGCGGTTTTTCACAGCATTTCCAGACACGTTGAACTTTTATGCATTCTTATGCGACATCCAATGTTCAAAATTAACCGCAATCCACTCACGGGGTATTTAAGCACTCTTTTCAATGACTCTGTATGTGTAGCGTCTGCTCGTTACCAGTGTTAATAGTTACTAGAGTTTCCTAAAGTTTTTCCCCTAAACAATTACCGCTTCTATAAAATAATAATTGGTTGGCAAGAAAGAATTTATTAAGAAGGCAATGTATTTTATCAGTTGTACGTGCCTGGATATCTGTTCCTTATTTAATAAATAATGTTAATTTGAAGTTTGGTAATTGAGTTTATTGTAACTAAACAAATATTAAAAATTGGCAAACCACATTAAGTACTCAGTATGGATTTAATACTCCATTTCATTCTTTGTTTTAGTGAGAATAGTTGACATTTTTTCCACATTGATGTATCATTTCTAAATGTTCCAAACATTGTTAGGGTCAGTTTATATCTCCCTCGCCTATAGATGGAAAGTTATGCATAGCAACAGGTGCGACATTGTCAAGGATGTATAAATTAATCCGTGTAAACGTAAATTATTACAGTCGTAAACTGCTGGATCGTTTAGTAGGATATATTTGTGGAGCTTCTAAATGAAAGCACTGAAACTAGTAAGTTAAATGTAAATCCATGTGTCAAGACTCAATTAACTAGTCAAAATCAATTTTCATTAAAGAGTTTACCAAATTTATTCTGAAATCTCAACTTACTTTTATGGAATTGTTAGAATTTACCCTTCCCTTTTAGTTTAAACTCACTCGACTAAACAATATATTATACATGGATATAGTAATTTTAATTACGTGATTGGAAATTACTGTCCTGTTGTACTTGTAATTTATTGGACTTTAATCTTGACGCAACTCTTCTTATTTCGTTTCTTTTAATTTGATGTTGCTAACGGTTACAATTTTTTTATCATGCCTATCGAAACGCGTTTAGATATATTTGATGAATTTTTTTAAATTTTTTCACAGTTTTCTGAGCTTTTGAAATTATTTCATAATTCCATTTTGTATTATTAAAATATATCCACCTTACTGATCTTTTTCTATAGCAAAACTATTCCCCTTTTTGCATAAAATTTTGAAAAATGTTGGAGAAATTTATCGATGATCCATATAATTTTTTACTGTCGTTGATTATTCTTAGCAATACTGCAATTTGACATAACTGTTGCATATTTTTTCCTCCTTTATTTTAGGACGACGCACTCCATGCGCTCAGTGACGATTAACTTTACATTAACAGACGGGACCTGTGGGTAATTGCGGCAGGATGATGCTGACGATTAATGTGCAAAGTGACAGAATGATATATACCATTGCGACGCTAGGGTCACGAGTTACTGAAGGGCCTCTCGAGTAAATTCAGTAGTCGAAGTTAGTGATTAGTCAGAAGCTGGCCTCGCGTCAAGTTTACTCTGGCAGGCTGAACTTCCTTAATCATTATCGATCGCCAAATCGATATAGATGCATTGTCCTTCGCATTTTAACGTATCTAGACACGTTTGTCTCCTTCTCGAAATTGCAGAGCGTTGTAAAATAAATTTGGAATAACATTTTATCGCTCGTTATAATAATGGGTCGCGGAGTTCCTTAGGACGAAGAATTTGATTTTTCTGTAAAATTTTAATTACAGTAGAACTACCCTGTATATGAAGTGGACAAATTTATGTGACATGTTTCAAAATTCATTTAGTGTACACTGTACATGTGTAATCCTTGAACGACGAACTTGACTGGCCATCGGATGCAAAGTCAAAGGGTCTAGCAGGATAAGCATGGGCAAACGGCCCTCATGCCGATTCTTGGAGTTGTTATTTTTTAAACAATGCTCCTTGCCTGAAACACCATTATGTAAAGTTTTAAATCGCTGCCCCCCCCGTTTAAGGGTAATACGGGGGTAAACGCCCTTAACGTTATTATTTTTTTTCTCGGTTACCACTTAAGATATTTGAATGAAAAAAAAACGAAAAATAGCTACATACTAACTGTACTTCATATATTTTTCTCAAAATTTTAACTCAATTATTAAGGGTAGAAAAAAATAATTCATTTTTTGGGGGTGGTTTTCGAAACTATCCTTTGAGTGACCACCCCCCAAAAAATCAAGGATAATGCTCTATTATCAAGCTATTATATATAAAAACCTGAAGATTGTTGAGATGGTGGAACATAGTTAAATAATTTATAGAAGATCACTATATTATAAATATGTGGGGTTTTGTAGCGAGAAAGAGTATTTGTCGCAAGCCTGAGTACGTGCCATTTAATTGTGAAAAGAAGAAACGATTGCGGTTCGTTGGGAAGATCGAAGTGTGAATGAAGAGTGTTTGGGATTTATTGTTTGTGTATAATGTCGGGCAAAGAAGCGAGTCGTGAAGCGTGCCGTAAGAGTAATCAATGGGAGTTCGAAAATCATAGGTAATAACGAGAAAGGTTGATATCATTATTGATTATTATTTATTAATCCTCGTCGCTATTTACGTCAATAACTGGCGTTGTTTCAGTTCCATCAAATATATTTGTTAATATTTCGGACGGTTTAACTATTTTGGATAAAAAAAACGCCCGTATGATAAATAATAAATAATCGCAGCGACATGTGAACAGCAACCCACTGTCCTGTTGCCATTCGCACAATCGCACGTATATCGTTGTATTGCCGTATAGCTTATAGAATTTGGTACATATTCGATATAACATTTGTGTTTTGCGATTGATATGTCGCGAGCGGACCTTCATCCTTATAATATTAGTGGTTTCTCGTTATTACCTATGATTTTCGAACTCCCATTGATTACTCTCACGGCACGCTTCACGACTCGCTTCTTTGCATAATACACAAAAAATAAATCCCAAACACTCTTCATTCACACTTCGATCTTCCCAACGAACCGCAATCGTTTCTTCTTTTCACAATTAAATGGCACGTACTCAGGCTTGCGACAAATACTCTTTCTCGCTACAAAACCCCACATATTTATAATATAGTGATCTTCTATAAATTATTTAACTATGTTCCACCATTTCGACTATCTTCAGGTTTTTATATATAATAGCTTGATAATAGAGCATTATCCTTGATTTTTTGGGGGGTGGTCACTCAAAGGGTAGTTTCGAAAACCACCCCCAAAAAATGAATTATTTTTTTCTACCCTTAATAATTGAGTTAAAATTTTGAGAAAAATATATGAAGTACAGTTAGTATGTAGCTATTTTTAGTTTTTTTTTCATTCAAATATCTTAAGTAGTAACCGAGAAAAAAAATAATAACGTTAAGGGCGTTTACCCCCGTATTACCCTTAAACGGGGGGGCAGCGATCTAAAACTTTACATAATGGTGTTTCAGGCAAGGAGCATTGTTTAAAAAATAACAACTCCAAGAATCGGCATGAGGGCCGCTTGCCCATGCTTATCCTGCTAGACCCTTTTATAGTCGAATCTGATCAGAAATGACTTAAAATCCCCATCTTTTTATTAAACGATTTTATTTATGCATTTATTTATTTAACTTTACTCCTCGGTCTGTTTGTACGTTTGTTTGGTTTAAATCTTGCAACTCAATTTTATGTCACTTCCACAAATCCAATCAATTTTAAACCTTGCAGGCGTAGATGCCTATGATAGAAATACAAAATTCTGAAAAGCTCACCTCTGAGGGGTTGAAAAAATTGCATACCCTACAATTTTAACCCATTTCCACAAATCCAATTGGCTTGAAACTTGATAAAAATAATTGTAATTTGTTAAAAATAAAAATTAATTGTAATTTGTTAATGATCAGATATACTTATTTCCTTCAATAGTTTTCAAAAGGATATTTCAGTGGAGAATTCATGAGGAAAGAATTGGTTGCAAAACACAAACACTACATCCTCCTCACCTCCTAATGACCTAATCCAAACTTCTCAAAACGTGGAAAGATAAAGTGTTTCGCGACTTTTCCTCGCGCCTTCCGTGGATTCCTAGCACTGTGCATCGGTGGATCAAGCGTCGACATAATTTCCGGGAACCGTCCGCTCCCGCGACGCGGAAATACCGCGTTCCTTGAGAGTTAAGAAGTTACACGCTCGCCGTTCGTATGCGCGGAGCAACACTGTGTATACCCAAGACTGTCCAAATATTTGTCGAAGCGACCGCGTCGGTCGGTTCTTAATTCCCCCCCTCAACTTTCCGTATCCCATAAAACGGAAACACGGTCGCGCAAGAAACTAATCTACATTTGAAATTTCATTTCTGTCGAATGCGGAACGCGCTTTCCGCGCCGTTGACCTCCTTAAACCACGCGCCACGTCGATCTGTTAATTTAAGGAAATTTTCGAATAAAGTTGACTCGCCGCGTCAAACCGCGAGGTAAACAGTGTGGCGCCTCTGAAGAAAATATCGCGCACCCCTCGCCTGGGCGGAAATCGTGCGTGCGGGATTCGACACGGTTAACTTTTCTGCTGTCCCTCCCCTTTTCCCCGCCCACTGTTGCATAACGCAACAAACGAAACGAGGATGATTTACGAATGCGTATTTTAATCCGAAACGTCATTAAAGTGGCATTTATATTCCGTCTGAACAGGCGCGGTTTTTTGCAATATTAATTTTGCATTATTTTGCATGGATATCTGGATCAATTGGGATTCGTCAATGGTCACTCGTGGAATGTAAATATCAGGCGTCTCAGGTTGCGAGACAAATGCGTCCGCTCGTTATTATTCGTTACTGTGGATATTTTTGGACTTCGGGGACAACATAAGTAGCTTAGCTGGAATATTTGTGCCCCCATCTACGTCCTACGGGAATCTGCTTTCATAACCTGCAGCAAGAAATTCTAATGCAAAATCAATATATAGGTTTGAGAATTGGGAGGCTCAATGGAAAAAAAGGCACATGCCACGTATGCATAAATTTTCGTTCCTTTGTACCATTACTTCGTCTCTGCAATGTAGTGTAATTCTACCACCTCCTAATATAATAGCAGGTAATTACGCTTCACCCAGAGATGGGCAAAGATAATACCTAGATAATATCTAGATAAAAGGTACTTACGGTTATCCGTTATTCGAACCTTTAGGATGATGAAAATTCGCGATGAAAATATCCCCAAACATGATACAATTCGGACCCTAATGAAGGATATTACGTGAGAAATTTATTTGCAGAATTTAAAACCCGTTTCGTTAAAAATAGTCCGATTTAAATTATTTTCTGTCCAATTAATCGGGAGAACGCCAGGAATCCATTGGTGTCACTTTCATATTGATACGATGAAAAATAAACAAATTGAGATTGTGTAGAATCTGACCGATAGGCGACCGCGCGCGGATCGGGCCGCAAAGGCTTTCGCCGGTTATTCGACCTTCTAGAATAAGAATCGAATGAAAGCTGAAACAACGTTATTCTCAACCCAAGAGGAAAGGCCCTTGAATAACCAGCTTCACCTCTGGCGCCTTGAATAAAGCTAACTCCGTTGACTTTTAGTCGACTAAGGAAAAATATGAAGTATCTTTATTTTAAAAGTTATTCCAATCACTTTTTATTCGAATAATTCCCAACTCTGGTTTCACCCAGCAGAATTATGTTAAATTTTCCGTAGTGGAAGAGGGAACCATGCCTCTCTGGTCCTTGAGCACACGTGACAGATCTTACATTGTTTTTAAGATAAAAATAACAGATATGTGAGGAAATTAATCATTTATACAAAGCAAACTCAGTTAAAAGTGGTAAAAAACATCCTCATAATTAGAATAAATGGAAGGATAACGAAAGAAGATTATTACGAAATAGTGGTAAACACTATATACGGCGAAATGAGAAAACCAATTAATTAATTTTTCAATTAAAATTTTATGATAGTTGTCATTTACCATCTAATTCAAATAGCATTTAAAATAATTACAATTTCGTACAGCATTGTCAATGAAAGTAATTATTCTTTCAACTTGCTTTCCTCTAAAATCACAAAACAGTGGCATGTGCTTGCTTTCTACCGGGCCCCTCATTGTTGAAATCAGCAAGGTGAGCATTTTGGATTCAAACGGTGTTTCCTCGTGCAGAATAAAGAAATGGAAAGAAAATTTCATATTCGTCTGACATCAAGGATCCCAGCATAATAAAAATTCCTTTCTGGTTTCTCCTCGACTATTATCCTTTAGCAATCTCCTGCGTGTATCGTTTCAACTTCAGCCTGAAAGCGTAACTCAATATTGATTTAATCACTTTGATTTAATAGCACTTAATGCCGATTGGGAGGATACTCCGAAATTTCACAAGAAAAATAATATTTTTTCCTTCAAACATTAAAAAATAAACGCAACGGGAACTATTTCCCTGATACGTCACATTTTATATTTCACAAAGATCGTCATTAATTTTTCACCAATCCATCCCCTCCCCCCAAAAGCTACTACAATAAATACACCCGCTCCGAGATTGTCGTTCAAGATCTTGAAATAAACTACTTTATTGGAAACTCGATAAAGTCCCCCCATAGCTTAAAGTGATATATTTCCATGGTAGAGTGACAGAAGAAGCAGCTTCCGTTCGGTTAAAAAACATTTTATCAATGAATGATTACGAATCCCCATCAAATATTCGTAATCGTCGCTGGATTTTTCAAACTAACAGAATCTCCGACGGCAACGTGCCATAATGCAGCCAGCGACTTTTCAATGGTATAATACGCCGAGGTGAAGGAATTGCTCAAGAGAATGGAGGAGAAAAGCTCTCTGTCAATTCCCTTGGAGCGACGTTAATTGGTATCGGGTGGCCTTTGCATTACTTGAAACTTAATACCACATTATGAGGGTGGTGTTGCTGGGGAAACGAAGGGATTCTTCGTTCAATTAAAGTATTACGGGGGACAATGTGTCGGATATTGTTCAACGTATCGACATTTGCATTTAACCATGGGGGCGGTACAACGGACGCAGAACGCCTAATATAATTAGTTCCCTTAATCGTTAAGGGTACGAGAAAAACGAAGTTTTTTTTAAACGATTTTAGGAGTTGAGGTAATTCCTGCCAACTAAGTACTTTTTAGTTTAAACCTGGCGGAATTTGAAACTATTTGTACATTGTACTAGCTGACCCGTTATCCGGTTTTACCCGGGAATTATTTATGATGTTCCCCAAGTTCCTCCACATCCTATTCCTATATGTATGAATATTCTAAAACTCAGTATGTTCAACACTATTTTGATAAATATTCCTGATAGCCCTGAGTGTTACAGTCTTTACGATCATCTTGATTCGCGTGACGATTCTTGCTAACAAGGAGAAAGCACAGCTTCTGCAATCGGTTTTGGAATGAGACTGGGTGAACATTGTAGTACACACCTATTGTTACAAAACCGTAAACGGTTTTTGTACAGTGGGCCTTCGTTTTCGAGAAATTTGAGTTCAAAGTTTTGCGCGATACTAGTAGCTCAGTTGCGCAAACATTGTTATCAAGCAACGATCGTAGCTGCAATTGTAAGGTGTTTGACTACGGCTCTCGTCTTTTTTTGCGCAACTAAACTACTAGTATCGCGCAAAACTTTGAACTCAAATTTCTCGAAAACGAAGGCCCACTGTACAAAAAACCTTTACGGTTTTGTAACAATAGGTGTGTATTACAATGTCCACCCAGTCTCATTCCAGAACCTATGCATTCCCCTTGTAAGACATTTCTTCATCATGGATGAAAAGATATCGTTTTCTCGTTTGATACTGCGTCCTTTGCGTGCGCGACAGGCGTGAGCGTATACACGAAAACGATTTCGAGAGCTTGATGCAGGCCACGCGTTAGATCTAACTCGCACGAGCTGGCAAAGGACAGAGTATCGATTTGAACATCGCGCGAAATCCCGCGATATCAATGACAAAGGCGAAATAGATCACACCAATGAATGTTATTGTTTACACAGAAACAAAATAAACAACCCCCTTAGGTAGGTTTCCCTATACGCGTTGTACGCAGCATCGAGAAATTCAACGCCAATTTTCTCAAAGAAGAAGCGCAATATCAAAAAAAGTTACTGTTTCTTGTCGACTTATGACAAGTAAGTAAATCGAGAAAAAGGAATACAATATTTTGATATTGTGCTTCATATTCGAGAAAATCGGCTTTGAAATTCTTGTATAGAAAAACCTACCTTAACCACGGCCTTATGAGGGTACACGGTATAGGATTTCGGGTACTTATAAATAGCCTATAATCTAACCTAGAATGTATGTAATGTATATTCAAAATTTCATTGAAATCCGTTCAGCCGTTTAGGTGTGAACGAGAGACAAACAGACAACGTATCACTTTTATATATTAGCAAGAATAAGTATAAGAATATATAAACGATTTATATATTATACATTAGATAATTTCATATATAACTAGTATTATTAAATAATGTATATATATATATATATATATAATATATTAGATTTAAATAAAATATATTAGATTTTTTAATCAATTAATAAATTTAAAATATAATACACATATAATAAAATTATATTATATGAGATTAAATGTGTAGGGGAGAGTCGTACAGTACCGACCAGCTTACAGTACCGACCAAAGCTAGTTCTCGCTTCTTTTACCAGATATAAGCGTTTTACTTGAATAAATAAATAAAAATCACAATTCTGTATAACCCATTTCGGGGCCATATCGTTTACTCTATTGCGCTTGATGTTATGAGACATTAAACATATTCGTTCATATTGAATAGGTTAAAAGTTATTTTGTAAAGCAGATTTTTTGTTTCTCAGGTACGTAAATGATTATGTTCTATGATGTGTACTGTCTCTAGTCTATTAAGTTTAATAAAACGGCCTAGTTTTTCAATAATTTTTGGTACATAATATACCATGATCTAAAATGTTCCTACATGTTTGTCGTACAGTACCCACCATCCGACTGTCGTGCAGTACCGACCAAGAAAGCTAAAAGATAATTAAAGAAAAGCGAAAGAAACAAAAGTGTAAAAGAAGCAGAGAAAAGAAAAGCTAAAAGACAATTGAGGAAACCTCAAAAAACTTGAAAAGAAGAAAATTAGGGGATAAAGTAAATAAGGATAGGTGTGATAACCGACCAAACAGGAAGCTTGAAATTAATAAAGAAGCTACCCACTGTGTTATTTGCAAGGAATCATTTGACGAAGATTGGGTGCAGTGTATCGAATGTGAAGGTTGGGCACAAGTCGAATGCACAGATCAGGAAAATATTAATTATTTTACTTGCGATGTTTGTACCAATAAAATTAGAAAAAAATCGTCTATTGTAACAGTTAAATGCATTTTTATTAACATTGTTAGTCATTTAGACTTAAAAATCTACTAATTTAACACTTGGTCGGTACTGGACTTTTTCGATTCCTAGAAATTACAACTTTTGTACTTTTGCGAATTATCAATTCTTATAATTAAATTTTACAAAAATAATTTTCCCCCTCTTATTAAGTTCCATCTATACTACAAACACGTTTTTGAATTTTTGATTTTTATCGACTATAGCCGAAGATATAACCAAAAAACGTAGAGCGGTCAGCACTGCACGACTCTCCCCTATTTATATATATATATAATGTAATTAAATTAGTATTAATTATGATATTATTACGTGGGAGGGTTTATAATAATAATATACACTAGTAACTAATAAAATATATCAATTTAAATAAAAAATTAAATAAATGCATAGGGGTAAAGAGTACAGTGGTTGGCCACCTGTCAGTGATTGGCCACCTGTCAGTGATTGGCCCTATTTTGAGAAATAAAAAAATATAAATAAATACCAATGTTATGTTTTTTTAATGAACATATTCATATTCCTTGTACTTTCTTGCTTCGGATGTAATTAATATTTATCCACTCATTATATGCTGTGATTATATTGAAAAGCAGATAGGATGAGTCGGCTTTGCGGCTTGAAAATTACAGCGATTCAATCAAAAAATCATAAGAGTACAGTTGAAAGTTTACGAATATTTTAATGTAGTTATGATGTATATATCTCTCATATTCTCTATATATTGATAAATAAAGGTTAAAACTTTATAAAAAAATTACTTATTTGTTAAAATTATTCAGATATTATGAAAATTACGGGGGGCCAACAACTGCCATATGAACGATGTTGAATAGCAATAATTGGACAGGCGGCCGACGACTATTTTATAACCATGATAATGGTAAAACAGATAATGGCCCCCTATTCATTAGCGGTATTGAAACGGTTATTTTTAAAAATGATTCAAGATTTACATAATTATAGTGCAATTAAATAAAGAGAAGAAGTACTATTAGGTATGTTAAGTTATATAGTTATATTTTAAGTTTATTGTGATTTTAATTTTAATTGGTGTATTCAAATTCAATTTGATTATTAAATTTATTTAATTAAATTGGAATTAAAAATGAAATTTGATTGAATTAATTTGATTATTCAAATTTAATTTGATTACTGAATTTATTGAATTAAATTGAAGTTAAAAATTAAATTGTGATTACCTAGTAGGTAAATTGTAGAAATTTTGAATTTTTTAGTAGAACTGAATTAGCCTACAGTAAAAAATGCCAAAAGTAAAAAAGGTCATAAATATGGAAAAAAATATACAGATGAACAAATCATACATAAAACATATCCATTTTTATTGAATAATATTAATCCCATATCTATCATCAAATCATATAACATTTTCTTTAAGGGTATATTATGTGTCAAATAGCGGCCAATCACTGTCGAACCGATTGGACAACTACTGTCATGACCATGCCAATAACTATATTTCTTCGTAGTCAACACATTTTTTGTATATTTTTATAAATTTTTGCTTCGTTTTTATAAACTGTATTTATTTTTAGATTATTAGGGTTTTTTCGTACTTATTTATATTGATTTTCATTTCAAATTTACTAAATTCATATTTATAATTCACTACTTATGTGACACTCTTCCTTAAGTGGCCAACCATTGTACTCTTTACCCTATCTATATTTTTGAAGCTTCATTAATAATATTTTCATTAATTGAATATGTAAAAATTTATTTTGCATATATGGAATGGTTTGGTTTTACGGTGGTTTATTAAAAATATTTTGATTGCTTGAGCGATTAATTGAGCATTGCAGTTGCATTGTTAATTAATTGATGTCGTGATTTCTTTAGGGTAATATTCTTCGTCCGTTAATGATACAGCCTTCTTGTCCCGAGCAAAGTAGGTCAATATTCCGGAACCATCGATTTGCACACTACTTAGTTGTAAAGTGTAATTAAATGTTGTAAGCGCAATACTCGCGATAAAGCTGTGGTACGCTCATAAACAACATGTGTTGAAGTGGAATACTATTTTTAAACATGCCTCTTATAAATCACATTGGATAATATTACTTTATAATCGAGATTGTAACTTTGGCTTTATATTAGCCAGGAATATTAATCTTAGGACAATTATAAATTTATACAAAGTACCGTTACGAATAATGTTATTTTATACACTTTTATCGTTATCGTTTGACATTATTTTATTCGCGTGGCATATGCTGTTTATTGGTACGAAGAAGATAACTGTTGAAACGGAGCATAAATTTCATAATAAAAATGAACACCAAGTTTTATTTAAATATGTACATTTTTCAAATTCTTTTCAGAAACGAAAGGATGACACGGCGTTTTGTGTAAAACGTTGCTCGTGCAAAAAGTCCTACTTTGTGCCACGAGGAAGCGCTTCCACGGGTTACTTAAATATTCAACACCGTGGTACGCTTAATGGTAACCCAATTACTTGACAAAAAGTTTAGTGACCCATGTGTAATGAGATTAATCGCGATCTAACCATACTTCGGCTAAACAAACAAGTCAACTTTGCTCGAAATTGACCCGTGGAACAAAAAGTGGTTAATTAATTACTTTTAGCACGCTTCCACGCGCCAGCAGCAGCTCCTTTCTGCAGTTTTCCAGTTTATTTACCAATGATTCTACTACTTATTGCGCTCGACTGAAGTGATCGTGGGTTTTTCTCCGACATACCTCGATGGAACTAGGGCTGGGACGATTCGAATAATTTAATATTCGAATATTTTACAAGTATTCGAATGCTTCGAATAAACTTCGAATATTTGAGTATTCCAATGCTAATATTCGAATATATAACTATTCGAATACTGATGTATTGAATAAATTATGAATCACGCGTTCATTTATAGTTATATGAGGGATTTCTTCTCAGGCAGTTATGGCAGTCACTATAGGCCGGTATCAAAATGATTGGTTCCTTTTTAGTATATTTTAATAAAAGCTTGTTTTTAAAAAAATTACTATAAACTATTTCATGCTTTTTAGTGAAAACATTTTATTGTCATCAGAACTACTTGTGTCTGCAACGTTTCAACTCGATCGGATATATTGAAGTGGGTCAAAATTAACTTACAAGATTTCAACCTGACAAACTAACGAACACACTACTGAAAATAAATAAACAACCGAATGGGATGAAATAAGTTGAACAGATATTACAATACAGTATCAATATTGCAAATTAATCATCCAGTATATATCTACAGAATTGAGTTTTTGCGTGTAGATAAGTAAATAGCGAAGATATCAATACTATAGCATCATCAATATTTTATATTAGATTCCGATCTTGTGACAGAAATTTTTTTAAATCTTTAAAAAAGTGGGACTAAAAAGCAATGCACGTAGCTTAAAGATCTGTTAGCGTCACCAAATTTAAGGGGGCGGCCGAGGGCGGATGGCCCCATGCTGCGCTGCCTTCGAGGATTTTATGACAGGGACTTAGCCTGTATGCGGTCCTGACTGTATTTAGAGAAGACCGGGACAAAGCCGGAGCCCTAAGGCCCCAGTTTTGTCCTGGTCTTCTCTAAATACAGTCCTCCAAGAGGTAGTAGGGGGGCACGTTTGACAACTAGTATCCAGCAGGGTGTCGGGTAAGACCCCGCTGAGGGACTTCACACCTAAGTCACTATATCTCGGATACGCACTATACCCCAGAACTGTTCTGGGACGTGTTTCACTGCAGTCTTCGACGCGTCTAAAAATAATTTCTATCAAATCTGATATGTGGGATCCATATTGACTCTGTGTCCACTGTATAAATAATTATGAATTATGCTTCATGTCTCGTTCTCGAGATCACAATGTAGTACCGCTAGTGTACCTACGCAGGTGTCGCCACAATCTTCAGCCTCAAAATTTTAAACACGCACACCGCGAACTTCCAATCGGTCCCGCGGCGCCATCTCAGTTTCTTCGAATTAGGTATTACCTTATTTTACTTTCCTTCTGAATCTGGCTTGAGGAAAAACTAAAATTTTTTACTCTTAAGGGCGGAGAGTACACACATGAGGTGAAACATGTTCCGTACATTTTGACTAGGTTACAATCTCGCGTCTTTAAACAAAAGACAGCATATAACCTAGATATCTTGCTCTTCTAGATTTATCGGGTAATTCTAGTCCATTAGAACCATCGGATATCGATGAGGTTTCTGAGGACGAAGTCATGGACAAAGAAAATACATCAGTGATACCCAAATATCTCGAAAAGACAGAAAATGCAGAGGAAAGAAACTTCGCCGAATTGGACCAGGTAACCCTAGACATCTTGGGTGACGACAGTGGTTCAAATACCACGGGAAAGGACAATGTTAAGTCCTAGAGGGGATTACTGACCCAAGAGCCTACAGCATATGCTATACACCGTTGGTAAGGTCTCGCCAAGACGAATCGATTGATACCATTTTCAACTTCGAAATCAGATGGGATAACCTCGATAAATGCCCTCAAAATTCGAGATTTTGCGGTTTTGAACAAAAGAAACCGGTAGTAAAATCTCATCTGGCTCGAGGGACCTCAAGGAGGCACCGGAGGGAAAACCGAGGGATGCAAGCGATACTCTAGCAGGTTGGGGCGGCAAATGTGCCCCACGACCTTCATCTCAGAGCCGTTTTGGGCCTGCGTTTGCTCCATGGGCCACTAATCCATTGGCGATTTCGTACTGGGCATTAGGAAAGGGGCCCATGGGGCAAACGCAGGCCCAACACGGCCCTGAAATGAAGGTCCTGGGGCACATTTGCCGCTCCAGCCTGCTGGAGTATCGCTTACATCCCCCGGTTTTTCCTCAGCAGCCTACCCCAGGTCCGTCGGGCCGGTTGGAAAATTTACTACCGGTTTCTTTTGTTCAAAACCGCAAGATCTCGAACTTTGAGGCAATTTTTCGAGGTGATCCCATCTGATTTCGAAGTGAAAAATGGTATCAATCGATTGGCCTTGGCGAGACCTTTCCCACGGTGTATAGCATATGCTGTAGGTTCTTGGATCAGTAATCCCCTCTAGGACTTAACATTGTCCTTTATTTTTCATCCGAAGCTAGCGGGTACATGGTAGAAGGTATTGCAATCTGGATTGAAGAAGGAACGAAAAACTGAATTCCTGGAGAAGTACCCACGCGAGGGTAACTGTCTTATTGAACCTCCTAAACTTAATCCTGAGATTGAAGCGAACATGAACGAGACAATCAAAAAGAGAGATAAGTATCTGGTGGCGGATCAGGAATTATGTTGTGCAAGTCTATCAGCGCTGGGCTCAGCGGTCACCAAGATTTTTGAAGAGCAAAAGCAACCTATAAATTCAGAAGAGCTGTTAAGGGACCTGGTAGAATCAGGTAAGCTGATGTGTGAGCTGTTTAACTAGCTGACGACAGCAAGGAAGGCTTTCATATATCCAGGCTTGGATACAAAAGCAAGGAAGGTTTTTGAAAACATCGGAAACAGCAGTGTGCTTGTTCGGATCCGAATTTATCCCAACGGAACAAGTCCGCTTCTCAATGGAGAAGCTGGGGTTGTTTTTAAAAGCTCAACCTATAAATAAGAAACCGTCATTTAGAGCGTCTGGAGCTTTAAACTTCGAGGGCCCGTCTGTAACAGCTCGAGGTCAATCGCAGACGGGTTACAAGCAACAAGGCTACCAAAGAGTCCACGGTCAGAGATTCTACTCACAAAGGGGGAATCATCAAACAGGGAATCATGGCCACTCACAGGGCCGTCAGTCATCATCACAGATGAACCCAGCACCAGCTCAGAAGTAAACCAAGGGGTGAGTAGTATTGCTTGACAGCTAAAATATTTTAAGGGGGTATACCCGTTTGAACCCTCGAAAAATGTATACATTTTGTGGATTTTTTTACAAGTCAACGATTTGATGCAGATTTTCCGTTTTTTTTATTATCTTTACATAGTGTTATGAACTACTCAGAAAAAAAGTTTCAGTTAAAAAACTATTGTTTTTGAGAAGTTATGCATACACATCCGAAAGTCTTTCGATTTTAGACGGCTAAACGGTGGCCCTAAAAACTCCCGCTACGTTCAACCAATTCACTTCCAATTTGGCATGCAGAATCATAATTAGTTTCCACATCATCCAACGAAGGCTTTTTTTATTCCGATTCCCCGTTTATTATTTATAAAGAAAAAAGGTGGATTTTTCTCTTAGAAAAATTTAACTTTACCTTTGATCTCTCACCGTTTCTTTGGCTTCGTTGGACGATAGCTACTGACATACTTTATAAGAAAATTTTATGGTTTTTGATTTCAGTCATGACATACAGGTGTTTTCAGGGCCACCGTTTAGCCCTCTAAAATCGAAAGACTTTCGGATGTGTATGCATAACTTCCCAAAAACAATAGTTTTTAACTGAAACTTTTTTTGAGTAGTTTATAATACTATATAAAGATAGTTAAAAAACGGGAAATCTGCATCAAACCGTTGACTTGTGAAAAAATCCACAAAATGTATACATTTTCCGAGGGTTCAAACGGGTATATCCCCTTAAGGGGGCTTGGCCTAGTATTACCTCTGACAAGTTTATACTGGGTAGTATAATGAGATATAGAATAAATTTCGATCATGAGCCTGTACAGCAGCACAGAGGTGGGGATGGCTCGTTAAACAAAAAAGGTGAACCCTTCATGCAGGGGACTGTTGACGACTTGTTACGCAAAGGAGCGGTTAAGAAAGTGGGGTCCTGCAAGGGGCAATTTATGCATAGGCGAAGCTAGGATTTTTATCTGAGAGGGGGCATGCCCTATCCCCCCCCCCTCTCGCGCTCTCTCTTCTTTTTATAGGTAGAATTTTTATATACATACACATTTTATAACAATAATTTACCCATAATATTATTTAACACTAAAACAAAGTGTAAACGGAATAAAAAATTATTTATTATTTACTCTCGGGAAATGTAAACAAAATTTTTAAAAGCAGAAAGACATGCAGCAGAAAAAATAAATTGTGATTTATTAAAAGCAAGAGCATATCATGTATACCTATAGTTAAAATTTATACAAGCTTTCATTTGCGGTGTTTTTCTAAAAAAAAAAACATTTAGGACCTGTTATAGGACAGATAAATGTTTTTTATTTATTTCGATATTTCCTAGGGAGGGGCCATTTCGCGTTTGGGGGGGGGGGGGGAGCAGGCCCACCAGGCCCCCTAACTAGTTACGCCAATGAATTTATGTGAATTTCGAAGCCTTTAATAAGAACTACATCGATCACCTTTTTAATCGATGCCAAGCTATTAAAGTATCACTTCAGTTTAACCAGAGCAGCCATTAGTCAACAAACCCCTTCTAAAAGATACTCTGCAAAATAACAGAGTTTTAAAGATCCAACAGAAACAGTAAGCTCATTCATTCCCCAATTACCACCCACCAATTGACACGATAAACAAGTCTGAAGCTTCAATTTCTGTACATCCCTTTGCGACCCTGTACCCTGTAATACTGATTCATTACAGACGAATTTTTAATTGTCCAGGGCCAGGTGATTCATATCTACTACAATTAATTATTACTCGACCGGCAAGTCACTCGAATATACAAGGCAATTTTAATGGGCATGAAACCTCTACGCTCGATCTAGCACCCGAAGAGTAGGTACAGCTCCGCTTCCAAAATGGAGCTTCGTTAAAGGGGGACACAGTTGGCCTTGCACAGGTCACCGACGACAACGGTCGGGTTCCTTGTCTCATTAAAAGGGAAAACTTTCGTGCAAAAGTTCCCTGGGTATCAATGTACGCGACTTCTTCTGCCAGTCTGTCTGCCCATTTTTCTTCCCTCTTCTTCGACGTCGCCCCTTGCTCCTCCCCCCCCCTCCCCCTTCGTCCTTCCGTTTACGACATTAAGCGGCGCGGTGAAAGCACTTGCAAACAAATTACGATTACGGGATCCACCGTCAGCCGTCATCCTCGACGTCTGAATTGTCGCGCTGAATACGGCGGAGGGTTAAAAAAAAATGAGGGTGGAATTGGCCATTATGCGCGGACGGAGGGAGAATAGGGGGACGCTTCCAGCGGACAATCCGGCCAAGTTTGAAAATGTTTTAAGGGAAACTCGGCGCCCGTCGCTCGATCCACCGCGGCTTCTGGAAAAATTAATGCTGCTTGTTCTGGGGAATAAATCTCCGCTCCCCGCGCGTATTTGTTTCGCTCGTTTCCGGATCGACCTGCTCACGTCTCGCGCGTTTCAAACGAACCACGAGTTATGCCTAGGGTTGCGTGGCCACGATCATCCCTTTAAGGGGTTAGACTACTGTAAAACGGTCGAAAAATCGTAATATTTTTCGCTTAAATATTAGTTTGAAATCTCTACAATGACATGCAAAAGGTTTGAAATATAAATGTAGCTTAGTTTTGGAGATACAGACCCGAACGCGCACACTCGAATGTCTGCACGCCGAACCATATTCTTCAAAACGGTGTAGGTGAGACCGGGGCGAAAAGTTCCGGGGGTAAGTTGTTCCGAACGGTTCTATCTTCAAAATGAAAATAGCTTTGTACTTTAAATTATTTTTCCGTGTGACTTGATTCCGAACCGGAACTTTTAGCCCCGGTCTCCCCTACAAAGCTATTTTCATTTTGAAGATAGAACCGTCGGAACAACTTACCCCCCGGAACTTTTAGCCCCGGTCTCCCCTACACGATTTCTCAATCTGTATTGATGCAATTATGCCCAAATTTCGCAGACATCTTCGTTGCTACATTCTCTAAACATTAACGAACTACTTTTTGAAAATTCCCTTTTTACGGAAGTTTCAGACGATTCTTCGTAAAAATTGGCATCCATTTTTCAACACGTTATTATTCACGGTATTTCCAAAATATTAAAAACCGTGTCCGTTGATGCTTAGGCATAACATTACACTTAATAGACAATTTTTGTCTTTTTGTTTTAGACAATCCAAATTTCAGTTAAGAGGTACACTGTTTAAGAAAGACAATCAATTCGGAGCCACCTCGTGGCACATATTTACATATATTTTCTTAATTTGTATAATGGTTTTTAATGCTTTACAATATGCCAAATTCAAGTGCTAAACTGCAACTTAGTCGGCTGATTAGTTTGACTACAATTTGAATGAGAAGATTATCTATTCTTTCGAACCATCACAGTAGTTTACACCCTTAAGGGACAATTCTACTTTGCTTTTCGAAAAGAGGCCTATTTTCATGATTTTTTTGCAAGAACTAATGTATGGATTGTAATGTTTTTATCTTGTTAAATGTCTAGTATTCCTTGCTGAATAGAATCGTATTCTTTATGATTCCGAAATATAATTTCTAATGTGTGGATTTAAGTCGTAATACTTGTGCCTCAGTGAAAACACAGGTCCTCTGCGGAAATTCTCCTTGGCCTTAAAATGGTCCTAAAATGATAAACATGGAATGATTATGTCTTATAGGGATATACGCATAAAGTGGACTAGAATCATCCAGGTATTAAAAATAATTTTTGTTCCATCCACAAAAAACATCGAAAAATAGGTAGAAAATTCAGAACTTTTACTTTACAAAGCCGCCATTTTGTAACCATTGTTGATAAATTTTCAAATTAAAATTACGACCGTAAATATTAAATAAGGTGGTATCGGCGCACTGATTCGGTCACAATACAAAGTTTATTTTATTTATTTAAAAATAAAATAAAGTATCATCGCTGTTTGTCAATTATTTATAAAAAAAATCCGACGTTTCGGTTCTTGATTCGAACCCTCCTCAAGGAAAGTGAGATTAATTTTATACTATTGCGTTAGCTGATGAAAATTCTGTCGTAGCGTTATTAAATGGAGCAAACGACACGCGAGTCGGTTGGAAGAATACTGAAGTAAACAGCGGACAAAACAAACGTAACTAGAGGTGAACACGACCTGTGGCCGAAGAAGCCGTTGACAGTTTCAAATTATCAAACCCCGGAATTTTAAATCTGTGCTATCACGGCAAAAACCAAATTCAAGCTCATGTGGTCAAATTTTTTTTTTAAATCATCTCATAGGTGTAATAGAGCCAATGAAAATACATACCATTCTCAAGATATGTAAAAAATAGAGTGATCATGCGGAGTTTAATAGACAAACACATCATAACCCATTACTTCTTAAGTAATGTTGCGTAATATTCTTGTATTTTAGGTGTTTCATACCTAAGATTCACGCTAGGTTGTTTCATCATATATAGTGTCTCTAAAAGAATCCTCCGGTTCAAATTAGTTTCTTTATCAACTATTTTGGCATTGTTAAAGTCAAACCTATGATCAAACTCTAAAGAGTGTTTGGTTAAAGCCGTATGACATCGATGCCCAGGTGGGCGGTCCGAGATGCCGAGCATTCATAGCGTTTTCCAAAGCTCGCGTGGAAGGGGGTGCTCGAAACCAATGACGTTGGAGGCATATCACGGATGAGGAAAACTCTAGTAGTGTGCGTGTAGGCTCGTACCCGTAGACTTATGTGACTGGGGCTCTTGGAGCCCCAGTGTTCTACATTTTAGAAATTGGGAAAATAAACAGGAATTGACTAATGATTAAACAATAATATCATATAATTGGACGGAATAGACTTGAACAGTCCCACTTACACCTCTGATTAACAAAAAGTTTCTTATTAAACGATTTTTATTCAGCTTCAATCAAGTTTAGTTCAAATCTAGAAACTCAATTTTAACCCACTTCCAACTATCCAATAGACTTAAAAATTTGCAGGCATACGTAATTTGGATGACAATACAAAATTATGAAGAAAAAGAAACTGCCCCAGGGGTTTAAAAAATTACCCAGTCATCAATAAATATAACCCATAACCACAAATCGAAACGACTTGAAATCAGTCTATAACCACAAATCAAATCAATTTAATCGCAATGAAACCAGCATGTAACGGTTACATGCTGATTTCAGGGTACGAGGCTACACGCACACTACTAGAGTTTTCCCCATCCGTGATATGCCTCCAACGTCATTGGTTTCGAGCACCCCCTTCCACGCGAGCTTTGGAAAACGCTATGAATGCTCGGCATCTCGGACCGCCCACCTGGGCATCGATGTCATACGGCTTTAACCAAACACTCTTTAGAGTTTGATCATAGGTTTGACTTTAACAATGCCAAAATAGTTGATAAAGAAACTAATTTGAACCGGAGGATTCTTTTAGAGACACTACATATGATGAAACAACCTAGCGTGAATCTTAGGTATGAAACACCTAAAATACAAGAATATTACGCAACATTACTTAAGAAGTAATGGGTTATGATGTGTTTGTCTATTAAACTCCGCATGATCACTCTATTTTTTACATATCTTGAGAATGCTATGTATTTTCATTGGCTCTATTACACCTATGAGATGATTTAAAAAAAAAAATTTGACCACATGAGCTTGAATTTGGTTTTTGCCGTGATAGCACAGATTTAAAATTCCGGGGTTTGATAATTTGAAACTGTCAACGGCTTCTTCGGCCACAGGTCGTGTTCACCTCTAGTTACGTCTGTTTTGTCCGCTGTTTACTTCAGTATTCTTCCAACCGACTCGCGTGTCGTTTGCTCCATTTAATAACGCTGCGACAGAATTTTCATCAGCTAACGCAATAGTATAAAATTAATCTCACTTTCCTTGAGGAGGGTTCAAATCAAGAACCGAAACGTCGGATTTTTTTATAAATAATTGACAAACAGCGATGATACTTTATTTTATTTTTAAATAAATAAAATAAACTTTGTATTGTGACCGAATCAGTGCGCCGATACCACCTTATTCATTGTTGATAAATCCAGAATAGTAGTCAACTTTACGCGTACACCCCTGTAAGTCAGGCCTGGGATTTAAGGGGGTAGACACGGGTAATGCAGCGCGCTGTATACCGACACAATCTGGCCCGAAACATGGGTTTGGGAAATTATGTTGTTTGTCCTTATATGAGCAAATTTTGGGCTGGGCGAGGTCTCATTCGAAAGATGAAGGTTCAATGCAGCCCGCTCTGGCCATGGTTCAAAGAGATTATGTTGATATGTAATAATATGAGTGTCCAAAGCAGAGAAAAAATGGTCAAAATACACTCGCAGATTCCAAGTATTTGTACGTCACTAAAAGAGTTTTGTGACTCAAACAATGTCCAGAGCGGGCTGCATTGAACCTTCCTCTTTCGAATGAGACCCCACCCAGCCCAAAATTTGCTCATATAAGGACAAACAACGTAATTTCGTGACTGCATTCCCAAATCAGAATTCCGCCATATTGGCGATAATACAGAGCAAGTCCCGTGACAAATTTAGTTCAGCTAGTGGACACGAGATGGCGCCTACTCGGGAGGACTGCCGACGTGGAATCATAGCAAAACTGAAACGTCAGCACGTAGCTGGATACATGTCGCTCACAGTAAAAGCGTGATGCAGTCAATATATGCATTGACGTACGATTGTAGGTTAGCTTATATGCAGTCAGAGTTGGGGAAAATGTAATTTAATTACAAATTACAATTAAAATGTAATTGTGTAATTGATTACATTATTTTCTGTAATCGTTAATATTTGAGTACTTGAGAAAATTGTGGTCAACTACCTAAATTAATGATTACAGAAAATAATGTACCTAATCAATTACACAATTACATTTTAATCGTAATTTGTAATTTGTAATTAGATTACATTTTGCCAAACTTTGTATACAGTTTAGTACACACATTGACTAGGAACTGCTAGGAACTGTATACATTTACTAACGCTTTTACCGTGACACATATGTACATATATCCTTTGAAATCGCTGTTGAATTTAGGTTATAATTGAGGCAAAAAAATTTCCTATTTTATATGATTAGTAGAGCCTATTGGAATACGTTATCGCTACTAACTCAATTTCGAAAAAAATGTGGTTTAGTCCGTTGTTGAACTCACTGCCTCAATGATATGACAAAATACCAGAGATGAACATTATAACCCGAGCCAATTTTTATTTGAAACGTGGGGAATTCAATTGTCGGCCATGAATAATTTTCTCGTATTTATTCGTATATTCTCGACTAAATATAAGTACTTTAAAGAATCAATGTTATCAGCGCGTAGGTTCGGTCAATTGACTAAAAGTTATTTGCAAATTTTATGATATACTTTCCGACGTTTCGGTCAATATTGAGACCATTAACAAGGAAATAGTTTTATCAAATGAAAACTGCGTTTACTTTTAAAAATTCCGTAACGTATTTGACGTCCGGAACACAGGTCGGGCGGACTCTCCAACCGACCTGTGTTCCGGACGTCAAATACGTTACGGAATTTTTAAAAGTAAACTAGGTTGACAAGATGTGCAAAATGGTTTTTTCATTATTGGCATTGTTAAAAATAAATTTGTAAATGAAATACTACAAATTGCACTACAACGGTTTTATACTACGAGTAAAAATTAAGAGTAAGGACATCAATGAACTGAAATAAATGTATTATAATAAAGGGCGCAATTTGACAAGTTCGTCTAGGGCGTAAAAAAGACTTGAGCCGGGCCTGCGTCAAGATTTTGCGAAGCGATCCTCATGCTCATCGTAACTCGTAAGCGCTTGCGGGCATCGCGCACGCCCGCCGCGCACGCAAAGCAATCCATCTCGCTTCCCCCTTCGGCCAGAAAGAAGCGAGAAACTCACACTTGGAATTAGGGCTCCGTTCATGATACGGGGTCACCGCCGGTCCCGACCAGCGAGCGGCTAGCGAGATTTTACTAGAAACAGAATTTGTTTATTTTTCATCGTATCAATATGAAAGTGACACAAATGGATTCCTGGCATTCTCCCGATTAAATTGACAGAAAATAATTTAAATCGGACTATTTTTAACGAAACGGGCTTTCAATCGTGCAAACAATGTTTCACGTAATTTCCTTAATTACGGTCCGAATAATGTAATTTTTGGGCCAATTTGGTCGAGAAAACATGAGGAATTGATGGACGTCACTTTCGCAAAGATCTGATTATAAATGCAGAACTGCAGATTTGTCACTGCTTAGCGCGCAACATTGTATAGCCCCGCTAGTTTCGAGCGTCGAAACCCACGAAATTCAACGAGTCGCATGATTGCCACCGTGAAGGACAAGAGAAGACTTTCCATGGCGAAGGAAAGTCACCCTTCTATAGAACTCAAATCGAGAAAGACTTTGCTGACAAGCTTTATATTCACGACAAATAAATATTTTAATTGTAAAATTTAGACAACGAACTATTGTTGTTTCATGTATTTCCCTATTAGAAATGTTGCTCTAAGTCTCGATTCAAGTCATCATTGCTTTTTCTCGTACATAGGACATATATATATTCGCGAGTAGGGGTCACGAATGACGCGACTTTGGTTTCCCAAATAAATTCACATTTATTAGGGCCCCCGCCCGAACCGCTTGACAAGGAGACTGAATGACGTAGACCCTCGGTCGACGGCGACTTGAGTCATCCAGTATTGAATATGGAAATGTTCATATTTCTCATTACACCTTGATAAGAGTGTTACCACCGATGGATTGGTGAGTTTATGTCCACGAAAATGAGTCAAGACGCGAAGCAATTCAGTCTATTTTATCTTATGAATACATGATTAGGACACACACTACGTTCACTAAAAATGGACCGAATTGCTCTATGTTTGGCATCATTTTCATCGAGAAACCCTAAAAACTCCATTGGTAATACTTTCATCAACAGTTATCAACAACATGAGTATTTTATCTGGTCCGTCGGTTTTATTATTCTCGGCTGTCAACGGGTGGTCTACTCGGGCCCGAAGGTCCTCGCCCGCAGCGAGGAAGCAAAACGGTGGGGTGGGTAGGTCTTTCCCGATAATTCGAGCCTAACCATTTGCGTACTTCACACTATCGTTTATTAGCATTTATACGGGGTGATTCGCTAGCTAGAATCGTCAAACGCGATGCTCGCCAACAATCATGTGTCTCGCTGAGTTTTGTGGGCTTCGACGCTCGAAACTAGCGGGGCTATACAATGTTGCACACTAAGCAGTGACGAATCTGAAGTTCTGCAAATTCTAATCAGATCTTTGCGAAAGTGACGTCAATCGATTCCTTATGTTTTCTCGATCATGTTGTCCCCAAGAATGATATAATTCGGACCATAATTAAGGAAATTAATAAATAATAAGTGTAGAGCGGCTACTACATTCTTTTGCTCCACATTTGTGAACTTTTTATCATCCTTCCGAAGTACATAATATTATTACGCCGTAACAGTATCTTTAGCAAATCGGGTATAGCATATAGGTTATATTTTCTGTCACTTCGAGGATAGAAAATCCGCTCCTCCAAGTGACGGAAAATATTACCTATATACTATATTCAATTTCCTAAAGATACTGTTGTGGCGTAATAATAATGCTTCGAAAGGATGATAAAAAGTTCACAAATGTAGCGCAAAAGAATGAAAAAGCCACCTAACATTTATTGTCATATAGCATATACATAGGTTTTATTTTCTGTCATTTCGAGCAGGGAACCACAAAATAATCACGCGCATCCAGCCTGCCCATTTTCAATAGCCCAATTCAACATCCAACACAATTTTATATATAATGTTTGTTCGTAACTGCTTTCTGCATAGGACGTAAAAAAATGTCTAACCCAACGAACTTCATTTTCTGGGGTACATCCCCACATATATTTTTCCTTTTCACTTATAATTCCTTATTGCCAACGTAGAATATTAAAGCATAAGCACATTTCAAGTAATTAAAATGTACAATGAATTTTCTACGTTTGCAGTACAAGCAGGCTTTCCGTTTAAATTTTTACAAGTACAACGCAACAGCTGAGAAATTTATTTCCACATTCAGAATAAAATATGGAAATAGTAAACAGCTCCCTCTCGCGTTCAAAAGACAGCCTGTATCTATGGGTATTACCATTTCTATGCAGAAAAAATCTGCTGTAATACCGACCTGCCAAATCGGCCAGGTCACGTGACGTGTCTACCCCCTTAAGTGAACGCAGCGGCCGATTTTCGGAGGCAACGCCTCCTTTCTCCCGCCGCGCATCTTGGCCCCCGCGGCGGCCTAGTAGCTTGGATCGCTTCAGGGCCGTGCCATATGAACCGCGTGTAGCGCACTGGGGCGCCCCCCGTATCAATAGATTTCCACATGGAACGGGTCTGAGCCGCTCCAAGTTCCCAGGCGCGCGGCGGGGGCCAAGGCGCGCGGCGGGAGAAAGGAGGCGTTGCCTCCGAAAATCGGCCGCTGCGTTCACTTAAATCCCAGGCCTGCTGCAAGTCATAATTATTCTATTTTTATCAACACTGCGACTTAAACCCACACATTTGTAAACTATATTTCGGAAATATGGAAAATACAATTCTGTAGGTACAGCAAGGAATAATAAATATTTAACAAAATAAAAACATTAAAATTCGTACACTTCCCAGTTCCTGGAAAAAAATCATGAAAATAGGCCTCTTGTTCAACCGGTAAAGTAGAATGGACCCTTAAGTGGTTTAATGCGAATTATCGTTGGTAGAAGTCTGGTCAAATTGCTTCACTTTGTATCTGCCTTGTTATTTGAGCCACGGGACAAAATTCACTCTGTGAGGAGCAACTCAGTTGACGCTGTAAAATAACAGTTAAAACAAATTAAAAAAATTATTTTTTAATTTTTTCTGTGTAATATAGGAGTAGCTTAATAAATGCCAAAAAGATTTATCTCATTATATGCTGTATTTAGTGAGAAAAAGATCTTTAAAAATTGCTTAATTTTTCCGCCGATCAAAGTAGAATGACCCCTTAACCGTCAACTGGTCAGTTTGTGGTTCAGCAGCGTTATGACAGGTTATTTTGGTTATTTAATTTAAATCATTGCATCTTGAAATCCGAGCAGTTGCGAGGGTGTACGTGATGTAATGGGAGTTGTAATAGTGCAGTGGAGCATCGGTCGGAAGCTAATTCGAGTTAAACTAATCGATTTTTTGGTACGCTGAAACGATTAGTAAAGTATTAGGTTTGTAAAAGAAGAATTACTCGGGAGTTTATTAATCTTCTTCAGCCGAGCTGCAGGCACTGAATTCTTCAAGATGGTGACATATTCTCCTTCGGGGTACTGCTTTCATGGGATTCTTTTATAATCCTAAGTTTTAGGGCCTTCATATGGCTGACCCACTTGTGGCATCTTAAAACTGTTCCTCAAGCTGATATCGTGGTAGAATGTCTAGGAATATAATTTCTGGAAGTATAATCTTCTTCCTTCTTGCTCCCATTTATGATGTTTCATGGGTTCTTGTGAATACATATTGGCTATTTAACTGTGTTCCAATCGAGCTATTTGATATTTTCTCTTTGCTGATAAAAGAGTATGTTTGAAATGTTTCTAAGTTATTTTACTTCATATCAGAATTCGAATAATCGAATTTTCAGTGGCACAATGTACACGTAATGGAGACTCCACTGTACAATAGAAGAAAAAGTTGTTGCATGCAAAAAAAATGAACTGAAAAGGTAGACTAAAATCTCATCTTTCAAGGCTTCGTTTTCGATAAAGTCGAATATAAAAATTCATAGAATACGTGTAGGTATTTATTGTTTACAGTTTTCATGAATCTATTTGCATTCGATTTGAGTGTAGACTGTAGGTAATTAAATCACACATTTTCCGATTCGCTTATTTGGTCAAACGATTTGAATAATTTGTTAATTAAAGGTATGAAGGAATAACATGATTCAGTCGTTTCAATTCCTTAATTAATTTTCTAAGTGTCATATTCGTAGAATTTTACTAAATAACTCCAATAGTTACGTAATTTCTTACTAGACATCCCTCTTTTAACATTTGCAAAATCAATTACATTTACTATATATATATTAAAAACGTTTCTCTAAAATATCCCTTTAAGAACCATTTAAAATAACTTTTGAAGAAGGCAGCCGGTTTTAACTTGAAAACTACTACGTGTCATAAATTGTGGGGCTTAATCTTAATTTTACTACCGTTCGTAGTATCTCATCCAAAAATACAGTACCTACATTTGCGCAGCGTATTTAAGAGAAGAATCGTCGTCTCTATTTTTCTATAAATATCGTACCCGTATGATAAATTGCCACTCGACAAAGTACTTCGTTGTTCACGATTGAGATTTATTTACTTCTTTCGTAAATTTAAGTTAATTTATATATACATATATCAAATACAGTTTACACATCTTCATTCTCCAAACACACACAGCTTAATGTTTATTAAATACTCCGCGTTTTTACTATTCGTACATAAACAGTGCTTCATAATATCTAAATTATCAATTAATCCTTCGTGATCACACCTTCTAATAATCACAAATTGGTCACATTTTAGACTTACCATTTTCGTACTTTTGAATCTTTCAACTTTTGAGTGATGATCACGAAGGGTTAAATAAAATTTAACCCTTGACAATTGACAAAGAAAAAAAATAGCCCGTGGTGCAATACATCCGTGTAACCACAAAGGGTTAATCATCCATATTTTTTATTTATATCCGTTTATCTAACTTCTCTGTTCTAAATTTCATTCAACGAACAAAAAGCTCGATGGCTGCGAACACAAATTGATCAAATCCATTTCCTGAAAATTTCTTAATTTTCGTACTCAAGCGCGTAATTAATTAGTGCTTAAATTATTATCAACTTTCTCAATTCTTTATTTTATGGAATTAATTAGTTTAGCTTGGGAGAGGCCAAATTTTGAGTGTGAAGCTTCGTATTGCTTAATATCCGAAGATGACGTGGAAATAAGGAATCATCACGTGAACTCATCAGATTGTCGTGTGGTCACGGTTTTTCACGGAACCTGAAACGAAAGGATGGAGATTCAATAGCAGGAAGAAGTCTGAGGCCGCGTCTCTACTTTCCTTTGCTATTGTCAGCGACTCTCCTCCACCCTCGCCCGCTTCGATCCCGCCACGGTAAGTCCACGATAAAAAGAATAACGACTATCATCCGCGATATTACAGAGGGATAGTATCTCAGCCGTAGATGTTCATAGCGCTGATAAAAGCAGATCCTAGAGAGCCACCTGTGTTTTCTCGTTGGCGAAACACCAACGCTCTAGTGTGCGAATACTTCTACCAGATGCTTCTTATTTCGCCCCATAATCGAAAGTGTTTGGGAGGCGACGTATTGAGGTACAGTTTTCAGCTAGTCGTTTCACTTGCAGTCCGTTCCACTTGATTCTATTTTATTGATTAACAGAGAAATTTCTTTTCGAGCGTAGTAAAGGTCCAGGAGGTAATAATAATCTTATTATTCGCATAGCTCAATAGTGTGACGTATGTACTCTTATTATAGTACCTAGTATAGTAGGGGAATTCTAACCCAAAGGGCTTGTAAATCCAAATTTGAGTTTTGAGGTATGGCGAAATCCAAATTTTAGTTTAGAATTTGAACATCTACTGAACGTCTATCGAACTACTCAATCATATTCACATGCTGTATTGTACATTACCACGATAGTAGCAAATAATTATGTAATAAAAAACTTTAGAAAAAATTGAAATCGTCTTCAAAAAATAAGATTGTACTAAAAAGTAAAAAATAATTTTTTCCCTTATTTAATCTACGACTCTAATATTTTTTAAGTTGGTGCCAGATGTACACAGTGCAAATAATGAGGCACCCACTTAACAAATATGAGAGTTGTAGATTAAATAAGGAGAAGACTTATTTTTTACTTTTTAGTGCAATATTATTTTTTTAAAGTCGGTTTAAATTTAAATTTTTTTTTTATTTTTAGCTTTTTAGTTTTATATATCTTGACACAGCATGCCTAGGAGATATGCGCGTGCGTACATAGAATAATAATAATTTGGTGACAATAGTCTGTATTATTCACCAGAATTGGAAAAATATTGGGCCAATGTTGATGCCGTGTAGAATGGGCCTACCCTCTTTCGAATAAAAAAAGGATCAACAAAATCGGTCCATATGCTGAGGAGTTATGAGGGGACAAACATAAAAAAAAAACAGATCGGGTCGAATCTATAACCTCCTCCTTTTTGAAATCGGTTAAAAAAGTGGTTTGATAGGCGTTCAACAAATGCTTAATTTCCGAACTCAAATTTCGATATCCTCCTCCCTAAAATTTTAATTTGGATTTCCTTCTTCCTCGAAACTCAAATTTGGGTTAGTTCCCTCCCTCAAATTTAGATTTCCAAACTAAAATTTGGGTTTCCCTCCCTCAAATTTTGATTTTCAAACTCAAATTTAGGTTACAATCCCCCTCACTATAGGTACTATTTATTATAGAGGGTGTTTCACATTTATACAGAGAAACTAAATTCAATATTTTCTTCTTATACAGACAGTAGAAGGTAGCAAGAATTCGCATGCTTCGAAACGTACATGTATGTAGGGTAACTCGGAGTAATATGCCACAGTTAACTTTGAAACGCGATATCTCGCAAGTATAAATAGATACCGGGGAAAAAGATAAAAGCATATGAAAGTGTAACTAATTCTGTGTATTGACTAATAAGTAGAGGTATGTAACTTTTATAGTTCAATGAGAAACGTACAAATACAAAAGTCCTCGAAAGTGGCATATTACCCAGGTGGTGGGGTAATATGCCACAAGCTATGAAGTGCGAACTAATCACTCAAATTTTGGAGAATCAACAATATTTTAAACTATTTCAGCTATTAGCAACTAATAACAAATATTTGAACTCAATGAAGCGTAAAATATATTTGAAAAAATAGCTTTTTCTTGCAAACTAACCTAAACAGTCTCCAATCTCTACGCAGTCTTCATGAACCCACTTTTTGCAACAAGTAGGTTTTACCCAGTCACATTTAGGTCCTTTTTTATCAAATAATAGAGTTTGCATATTGCACAGCAATTGTCATTTTCTGCATCAGTCGAATCGACATAAGAAATACAAGTGGCATATTATACCGACAAACATGTGGCATATTACTCCAAACGGCCATAAAAAGATGGATGGAAAATCTCTCCACAAAGAACATAGTTTTAACGGATGTTTGAGAGCTTATAAAATTCGTTTGTTAGTATACTTTATCATAATCTATTGATTTTTTGTATAACTGTTCACACAAATGTATAATCTGCATTCTAATCACAGTATGAAATTAGATCAAGCCGATAATTTTATAACTGACCAGGATTTATTGAAAATAAAAGAAGATAAAAGCCAAAATCTGTTGTCGTCTTAGCAGTTACACTAAATTGAACGGAATTAGTGCAAATATAACGGCATCTGTGCATTATTTAAAAAAATATTGAGAAGTGGCATATTACTCGCGGTGGCATATTACTCCGAGTTACCCTAAAAATGTTATTCTGTAGTTTTTATTTATATCTTTCAGGAGAACCATTTCTATTTGGGTCGTATTATGTATTTTGACATAATCAATTCGTTTGAACGGTTTTAACGGTTTGAATAGTAATTGAAGTTCAATGTATGTGATAAAACTGAATAATTAATACAATGCTCTATATAGAAATTGGGAAGCTCTTCTTTTTGAGAGACACGTTCCAAAAGAAATGAAATGAACTTGAAAATTTGATTGCACGTCAGGATGCATAAGAATCTGTTGAATAGTATTTAATATTTAAAATTCTTACTCAGCTGATTTTTTATATAACAAAGTGATTCTAACATGTGTAATATCAATCTGGTAATTTCAAGAGAAATCCATGACATTTTGCACATGATATCAGCGATTTCGATGAAATTTAAATACAACGTAGTCCCCGTGAATTTAGGAGCAGTTTAAGTCATCATTTTCAAAGTTTTACCATTTTGGTGAGTACAGAAAACAATTGCAAACTTCATGGACTTGTATTTTTTAAACAAATTCGAAACCAGCAAAATGATGACGTAAACACTTCCATAATTTCATGTGACCAGCATTCTATTCCAATTTCGCGAAAAAGAAAAGGCCTCCAAAGTTTGTTTATCTGCCCGAAAGCAAAGCAACCATTGCATATCTTTACGACGTCTGTTTTTTAAAACCCCGCTAATTTTCATAATCCCCTCTATATTCTGAAATCTTCCCTTAACATGAATTAATAACAACCTAGAAACACAGAGACGCGCCGAAAGCAGGCCTGTTCTTTCCTCTGATCGTGTCATTAGAAGAAAAGTAAAGATAAACGCCGGGCACGTAAACCGAAACGGCGTCAGTAAACAACTTCGTTCCGTCATTAAATCCGCTGGCGGGGCAAAAAGGACCGTGGCGAAAGGGAAGATAGAGGCCACGCTCACTTTTTTGGGAACGGTACACGACGTTCCCTGGAAAAATAAGTCGTTGCGGAGAAAGTCGGTCCCACGGTCGTTGTCTTTGACGTTTCTGACTAACGACCGTCGGCGTCGTCGACGGGGGGACGTCCATTCCGCGGCTAATGATGGATTGATTAATGTAACGTGAAATTAGAGAAACTCGTGGGGGTCATGAGTGGCCTATCAAAGACAATGCTAAATCTCTGATGGAGTTTTAAGTAAAAAAGTGTGCCACGGTTGGTATAAATTGTTGGAAATTTTTCGATAAGAAAAATCGAATGACACTATCTTTAGTTTTAATGGCAGGTTGGAACAGCTTAAAAAAAGGACCCAAAGTTTGTAATTTGGATATTCAGCGACGAAGACTATCATGCAACTGGACGTAAAATGGAAGCAGAATTGAGTATTAAAAAGGGGGGTGTAAAAACACATCGGTATAATTTTTCGACTTATACTTAACTCACAGTCCTTAATAATTGTCGAAGGTGATCGCATCACAGTTGGGTATTGAGAATAAGGAGCCCAAGAAAATAATCATTGGGTGATCTTTATTTTTCAACATTCGATTTCTTTTGCTCTCACGGCCTAGTGAATTTCCATAAAATAGGGAAACGATACAGTTATTGACCAGGGTACAGAAGTTGACCACTTCAAATTTCTGCCGCCATAATCTAATGAACCTGCGCGTTTCCGCATCAGTGATGCACTTTGATCAGAAAAGACAATTCTAGCTCTCGGTTCAACCAACAACCGATGATTTCAGTACACGCGTTCCGTCGCGAGATCGTCGGAAAGGAAAACTTGCAATTTCAACTCTCAAAGAAGGTAAGGGCTTAGCGGGCGTCTTTAGAGCAGCGACTTCTTTAATGGCTGTATAATCATTGTTCAATTTTGTTTGCCGTGAATGCCATTAATCATAATAGGTGACAAGGGCCCAATATTAACATTCGTCATACGTCCAGTCGTGTGGAACGTGATTATGTTGTGTTTTGGGGGGTGTTCAATAACTGGTTCGGTGAATGCACAGTAATACAGTTATTGACCACTCGTATTTTTCGTGCTGAAAGACCGCGATGAAAATTAATTTGCGTACTCGTAATGCACATAATAAAACTTTCTTTACCTTTTGCCAAATACGTGGTAGACTACGGTCCTTTACTGTACTCTTGTTGTCTCAAATGTAGGGGAACAAAAGTGAGGACGAGTAAGAGAGTAGTCTCTTTTATTTCCTTATTTAGATCTTTACAGACTTATACGGGCTTTTATACGGTTTCGGGTATGGACCTCTGATGACTTCTGATCTTTCGTTAGTTCGAAAGTCGCTACGATAATTCGGTGATCAAGGCCGCTTGCTGCCTCGCGGTGTTGCTCGAATCTTGGTATTTAAGATTTTAAGAAGCCAAAAAAAGTGAATGAGGAGCCAATGAGACCGTGGCGAAGTGCACGGCACACGTCGTAAAGGGTGCACATAAAACTCACCCTGTCCCAAGATAATATGTCTGTGATTTCGATATATTGACAGATGGTTTTAATAAAAATGATTTTAAAGTAAAAAATATGCCATTTCCTTTTATATTCAGTAAGTGGTCAACAACTGTACCTGGACCGGTCAATAACTATGCCACGACCGGTCAATAACTGTAATTTTGAATTGTGTTTCTTTATAATAGCATAACATCGAAACTACTGATTTCTTCAAAGTTTCTTTACTGTTATAATCATCTTCGATACTTCTCTTTCCGCCTGGTATCACAAAACTTCATTTATAAAATTCAAGTTACTTATTCCATAGCGTTTACCTAAATTGAAGCTCTTATGTGGTCAACTACTGTATCGTTTACCCTAATCCCTGAAAAAGTTCATTGTAATCGGACAACAGGAAAGGGTGCCAACCAGGCCTTAAAGCTTAGAATTCATCAATGTTTTGGATTTAAAAAATCTCCACAAAATGGAAAGCCCTATCAAAATTTTGTTGAAATAATACTAAAAGAGCATTCAATTTTCTACAATCTCAGTATATGTATATAATCTTCTCGTGCTTCCGAAATTCCTTTGCGGAAAGCAAACAGGTTAAAATATATTAACAAATGCTGTTTTTGACAGGGCGTTTCTTTCACGTAATGAAAGAAAGCTATGTTTCAGATAAAAAATCTGTCCTCTCAAAAGCAGCATTTGTTCATATATTTTAAGAAACTAATTTGTTTTTTTCTTTCAAGTAAAATCGGTTTAATTGGGAGTGTGTGCTGCCAACCGCTGCAGCGAATGACCCATTTGAAACTAACCCCTATAACTGTATTATACGACTAATATTTTTACATACAAAAATTAACTATTACAGGGGTGCAGTAATTTGAATACTTCCTTAAAAAAAATCTAAGAGTACGTCAGTTTTGGGCCTCTCTAGGTATATGTCCCGCCTTAAAAGTAGGGCTGTGACTATTTGTTGAATATTTCGGTACTCGAATATTCGAATATTTCAGTTGCTCAATTATTTGGCGAATATAATTCAAATATCCAAGTATTCGAATAGGTACTGATGTATTCGAATAGTATGGTGTAAATTATTAATCAAGTTCTTTAGGTTCATTTTTTTACAAGCTTTTATTTAGTTTCACTTGTGAGTTCGTTAGTTTGTCAGGGTGAAATCTTGTAAGCTAATAACATGATTTATAATTCACACCATTCTATTCGAATACTGAAATATTCGAGTAGTATTCGAGTACTTAAATATTTGAATAATAACATTCGCATACTGAATATTCGAAGTTTGTTCGTAGCATTCGAATACTTGTAAAATATTCGAATATTAAATTATTCGAATACTCCCAGCCCTACTTAAAAACAGAAATCGTTAAAGGGAGCAGAGATATCAGGCCAAGAAGACGAACATTCGCAGAGAAAAAGGGAGAAAATATATACACACAGTAGTTTGAAAAGATACCAATTGACAAAGATTGCGTAACTCTGTTCATTCCTCCTATCGAAATCACAGTCGTAAATCCGACGCTCAGAAGCTTAAATATTTTGCACCAAGTGCAGTCTATTACCGAAGATATTTTGAGCCTACGCAACATCTAAAATGAACAGCAAATACCACGTATGCTTGCTCATGCTTCAAGGGCACCATTTGCAAACCACCCAGTCTCTTCAAGTACTCCACTAATTCCTTCCCCTGAAGTAAGAGTGCCCATACAAGCAGAAGCCTAGACACGGCCGAGATTTTAGCGTGAGAAAAGCTGAGAAACAATCAGGTACGAATCTGCCAAGTTCGCCTCTGTCGACAGGCGCCCAAACGACAAACTTTGGGTCCATTTCCAAGTGTCCCCCCCCCCCCCCGGCCGATCTTGAAAATAAAAACCGTACCATTCGATTCCTCTCGAGCGAGAGCCGTCCCAAAAGTATACAGCAATCACGGCGCGCTGTTTGGTCGAAAATGTCCCTGCAGACTTCGCCGTCGCCCTTTCACGAGCAAACAGAACCAGGAGGAACGGAGAAGGTGTAGCTGGGGCCCCACCGGGGAACAGGGACAGCGGAGGATCGCGAAAACAAACGCGGGAGGGATCGCATTCTCATAATGGAGCAGGGCTTCGCTTCTGAAGGAAGTCATGTTCGATCCTGAAAAGTTTGCCGTACTTTCCCCCGTCTGGTGCTCCCTGATTCTCCCCTTTGTCTCTGCCGTTTGGCCGTGGAGCTCGGCGGCGAGCCGCCCTCGACACCTTGCGCCCCGTGTGTTTTTACGATTCGCCCGGAGTTTTCGAAAACTTGCGGCCACGTGTTGGTGTGTCTCGTTTGCAGCGCGGAATTTAGAATTTAGATGTCGGCGTTGCGCGCCGAGGGGTGGGTGCTGCCGCCAGAGGGAGGGTTGGAGGGGGGGGGGGTGAGAAAACGCGTTCGATGCTGGTTCCGTGAGCGGCAAGAATAATGAGGAAAGTATTTTTGTTTTATTCTTTCCTTTTTTCCCCTCACCCCTCCTTTCGTCCCGCCGTTCTTCCGCTGCCCCGAGACTGCAGATAATTTGGGAAACCGGCGACGCGTTTAGGGTGGTGCTCCTGCTGGTTGCTGGCGTTTTCGGGGGCTTGATTTATGTTATTCAATAATGCAGCAGTGGTTAATGAAGAAACGTGCGGTTCAAAACTGCGATTGTAGATTCAAAGTGGGGATTAGAGGCCCGTGGTGATGAAAGTAGTGGCTGTCGATGTTTGAAGAAGAAAGGATAAGGGTTGTTAAAATTGTGGAGACTCTGATGGGAATAATTCAGATTAATTTTTATGATTTTAATTGGAATTCTTTGGAGGGTGATTTAATGATTAAATAAGAGATGACTGATTTGATGGAAGTTTTCGTTGTTGGAACAAAATCAATGATCATTGGCTAATAATTGAAGGGGAAATGTATTATTCATTATTCTAGATAGAACTTTTAGAGAAATAATTCCCCAATGATTGGAATTTCAGTTGCAATAATCTGTCGTCACTTTGTTAATTGTTTTTACCTCTTTTTCTGCTTTATAGACACTGAATATTCCCTTTTATTATTCATCTTCATTACAGGCATGCCAGAAATAATAAGCTATACTGTATTCCACATTAAAGCATACCGATTTCGCGCAGGCACGACCTTCGGGAGGCGTTGCTACGCTCGACTCCTATGTTTTTCTCCGTCGCACGGCCCTCTATTTACTCTCTCTGTTAACTTTTCGTCCACTGTTTACGTTGACAACGGTCAGGTCCCGCGTTTGGGATGTACCAATTATTCCTTAGAAACCACCATGACCAATCGCTTGCGGTTCAAACCGTGGGCAGTAGTGGGAGCTGCGCAGATCGGTCGCAAATCGGTAGGGGCGTCGGTATGCTCTGATATGGAATACAGTTTATACTATCTTATGCATCGATTTAAACTGAATTCAAACTAATACACTCACTGCTAAGCTGATTTTATAAAAATATCCCTGGTAAAACTTCAAGGTTTTCCATAATTTCCTTCCCTTTTAGAAAAACCCATTTCCCGTAAAAAAAATGTTACACTTTGAAGTTAAAACTTTGAACATTAAAATTCAGATGTCAGTGATGTAAAATTTTAATCACATGGCCTCCCAATTTTTAACAATTTTTTACGAGTGCAACCGCCTTTCATATATTCTCCCTTTTCGAAAAACATTTAGGTAGATATATTTTACTCATATTTAACTGACACAACAAAATTTGCTCAACGAAATTCGGATCGCCGAGACTCATCTGCAACATCAAACACTCGCAGGATTTTCAACTGCTTTTAAAAGACCAATTTACATTTAGTACCTACGTATCTTTGAAAATACCTTCAGAGCCCCTAGAATTAAATTCATTTTGTTTCTGGGGGACACATAATTCGTAGTAGCTATTCATATAGGCACAGACCAGTGTAAAGTCGTCGAGCAGAACGCACGTCCAAAAGAACGTTTCTCAACGTTCATCCCGCTCCAACAATTACTTGGCCCAAGTGCGAGTACAGATTGCACACGTGGAATTTCCCGCTGCAGGGTTTATTTAAAATTTCAAGCCCCCGAGGACACGGGCCGTTCAACTCCGGCAATTCCATCGAGACTCCCCACGGTGCAGGTCCACGGGAAGCACACGCGACAAACTCGAGATACAGGTGCAAGAGTTGTGCACCGGGACGTTTGATCATCAGCGGTGCGGGGAGAAAGGGGAAAAATAGCGAAAACATTGTGTCGCAAACCGCAAAGGACCCGGAAGTAATACGTGTTTGTCTTTGGAACGAAGGGAACGCGATCTCTGCAGCCACTTATTCTCCTCCGTCGCGAAACACGCGCCCTTTGTTCTCTGTAAGAAAAGAATCGTTCTTTGATCTATTTACCGTGGAGCGTGAATTTATTTACCCTTTGCACTGCGCAGATAGTGAAATGAGAAATTTTCGAATCTTCTCTTTATGAAGGGTGAGAAGATATTGCCTCCTATTATAGTGCATGAATGTATGCCTGTGTTTTATTAGGCTTTGCATTTTATAGTGGAATAAAATATTGCGGCTCTTGAAGTAATAAGATTATTTGAAGGGTAAGAGGGAAAAACGGGGACTGACCATTTTTCGTGATTGTCCGATTTGTAGCATATTTTTTAGTGGCAACTGGGGCTGCAGAACTGTCGAATCACACAGGGTAATAAAGTTCAAATACCCTCGTAAGATAATGTTAAGGATTTGGTATACTGGTTAAAAACAGGAAATGTCCACTGTGCACTGGGAAAAAATACGGAATGTCGAAAAAGAAATAACATGTCAATTAACTTCTTCGTGTATTATACTTTTTTGTAAGCTACACATTGTATATGTGTAATATTAAAAAATGTTTCTATCTTCATTGAAAAATTTCTATCGATAAAAGTGTTTTCGTCACTTAGAACCTATTTCCCAAAGATGCGATATTTCTTTACCTGGCCAAGCTGGTCTAACTGCTTAAGAACGGCGCCCTACAGAATCTATCGTTGACAAACAGGTCCTAAGTAATTTTAAAGAAACGGAAGGTATCCGTACGAGGGAATTTAAGATTCCCCCGGTAAAAGTGCACAACGGACGTCCCCGTCTGTCATCGTAGCGGGGGGGGGGAGTTGGCGTGACAAGAGGTGTTTATCTCGGAACAGGCAGTGTACGCCTAAAATTCCGAAAATCCCGTGCACAAGAGAGGCGCGTGAGCACGCCGAGAGTCTGCTGACTTTTCGAAATTGTAGACGGTGCCCGCTAGCGAGCGTAAAATAAATCAGAGTACAGGCCGGGAGATGTACCGGGCGATATATATCCCACCCTCTGTACGTCAGGTATGCTCCCCTCCTTAAGTTCGCGTTGGCTTTCGTGCAGGAGCGACGCCAACGCCTAGCCTCGCCAGCGTCTATAGATTTGGCTCACGTCGAAGTCAGAGCACAAGCTCTCGCCTCCTGTTCATAAATCTTCCCCCGGATTCCTTACCTACGCCAACGATGCGCCCGTCCAATCTGGCGTGCCTGTGCTTTTGATACAATAAGAAGGGGAGCCTGGCCGATCCTAATTGATTTTGCGACGGAACTTCCTTCGCCGACGCCCACCTCCTCCCCTGCGATTAATTCTTTGGAGATTTTTTAGGTGGCCATGAAATGTGGTAACATTTTTTCTTAATTTCAAATTCAGAATTCTTGGGGCCGTAAATAGTGAGGGGAGAATCAGATTTCAGAAATTGCTTTAATTTCAAATCGTGATCTTTGGAGGGTTGTGAATAAAGTGAGAAATGATAAGAAAATTGGATTGGGAAAATTAAACCTAACGCGGACCACAAACAGTGAGCGAATTGGATTTGGAAAAAATTATTTAAATGACGGATCGAATAAAACCTACTTTAACTTTAGATTATTGGACGATTAAAGTTAATTTTTTTATTCGTCGAGTATTTCAACTTGAGGGTTATATACAATTTTCAACTTTAACTTTATTGTACCTGTAACTGTAACTTTAATTTCACCTTTACCTTTAACTTTAACTTTACTCGGGTTAACTTTATTCGACATATGACGAATAATTCTTTTAACTTTTATTCGTTATTCCAAATTTTATTTAAATGAAATTTCGCACATCTCTGGTAGAAAAGTACCTACGTAGTAGTTTTCTTCATAATTTTAGCTTCTTTTTCTTCTTTGAATTCAAAGTAGAGTTGAAAAAGACACTTGTTCGCTTAGAGGGGGAGACCTACCTAGAACGATCAAAAGAACATGCTTCTTCCCATACAGCACACTCCGTTGCCCGAAGCTTGCAGGAAGGTTCCATGGGGGTTGCCGTGGAATGTTGCCTCGGTGCGGACATAGGAACATTCCTTGAACATTCCAGCCATGTGACGGTGGAACATTGCCACTTGGAACCTTCCTGCCAGCCTCATGGAACGTTCCGGCCATTCTCTGGCAATGGTCACGGAGCGTTCCGGACATTCTCTGGCAATGGTCACGCAACTTTTCGGACATTTTACAATAAAGGTTCCAGAATCGATTCTTGTATCGACTTTTCTCTAATTGCTACCAATAATAATTATTGTAGGTGCAGATTACTGTATATGTACATATTTTTTACAAAATCCTTATGGAAAAAAGAGAAACAATTATACACACCATTGATTTGTTAAATAACTCAGCTACCAATTTTTTACATTCACACACACTATATTATTCAGAGTAGGAAGTTCAAAGTTTCTCCTGTATATTAGGTTACGCTTTGTGTAGACGATGTAAGGTCAATTGAGGGCTCGAATGCAATAAGGAGACTAGCGCTCGAAAATGGGAAAAATTATTGTCCAACCGCTAAGAAATATTGGAAACTTCGGTTCTTCATAACAGTTATTCGGAATAAAGGTTCTCCATAACTGTTTACAGAACCGAAAGATTTTCACAATTTAACCTTTAATTCCTGTAGAATACATTTAAACTCTGTCCAATTCTACTACCATGTCAGTAAAGTACACAGAACATGTAAAAAATTATATATAACGGGTAAAAAGAATTGCGTTAGGTAAGTTATTTAATATTGATATCACTTGTAGTTTAAACAGGTATTTATGCCACAGAACAACGACTCTTTTCGACTTAAACGCTATATAATAAGTTCTTAGAATATAAGAGTATGAAGATTTTTACCAAATAAGTATTAATAAAAGCCAAATTTTACCAACAATCATTCTGTGCCAGAAAAACACAAGTTCTCGTCCGATCACTGAAGTGAAGCGATATCGGGGCGGGGTTGAGTACTTGGATGGGTTGAACGCTTGGGAATACATCGTACTGCTGGTCCTTTTTTTTCTTACCACACTCTATTTTTAACTTTCATTCTTAACTATGAAACGGATGCTATTGTCAAAAGCTTCGAAATTTTATTATGATTTCACGCCATTTTCGCAATGCGTTCCGCTATTATAGAGGGATTAGTAGGAATACATCAATGTCTTAGGTGTATAATAATTTAGGTTAATTTGCCAATTCTGACCCACAGATGGCGCTGTTATACGGGTCAGACGAACGTCAGGACCTGATGCGAATCTGCTGCCAATCTGACGTCAGGGTCCTGATGTCAGGCCCTGTACCTCAGACCGCAGCCTAATGCGGATACAGATGACTACGGATCTGACGTCAGGCTCTGCGCTCTCACGGCAGGCCCTGCTGCCAATCTGACGTCAGATTGCATACATCTGGTTATCAGGGTAGAATCCATGTACATACTATTTGTAGGTTAAGTCGAACTTCATAAAAAGAAATATTTTTGTTTATTTCATATAGATTTCCGTTGGTTACAGAAAATGGGCTTGGGCCAGAATTTCGTACATTCAAACAACGCCTTATTGTGTTATAATCATGTTGAAAAACACTGTTTCCAAGAAGGCAATTCTAAAGGCTGTTTTCCCCCTGCAAGCATCCCTACTATATTTGGACAGGATAAAAACAGATCTTTTGCAAGTAATAGATATGAATTATTCAAACTAAGGAGCTTATTTTTTAGTTAAAGTACCTAATATAACATTTGATGCTTATTAACCAACTGCAATTGTTTAATTATTTAAAATATATATATATATTTCTCTGTTTTCTGTGCTACAAGCTTTTACTTTTCACAGTTTCCTTGTAAACATGCATGTACTGTATAACTTTCATTTCACTTTCCGTTAAATTATTTAAACTAATGGTGATAGTTATCTTTTCATTGCTTCGCCTTATGCACCCTGTGTTTGGCATTACATGAATGCTGTTTGTAATGATGCCATTTTTCATGACTAAAATAATTTATTAATGACCTTTTATAGACTCATTTACTGAAAAGGATCAAATAAATTAATAGAGGATTATGTGGCAGAAAAATATAGTTGGTACGGAAAATAGCAAAAACAATCATTCAGTACATTCAAACATGTACTAAAATTAGCAATGAGTAAGTAAATTTATTATTTATCATATTTCAGCACTTAAAAGTGTAAAATTGTAAAATAAATGCATGTATTATTCTAGGTTCATTACATGCTGCATGCAGTAAGTACATTTTAAGTAAAGAGGGCAGAAGAGCCTGAAACTGCACATACGCGGGTTTGAGAAGATCCACCAGAGTTTTTCAACAGTGTTTTTCAAAATGATTATAACACAATGAATTGTACGTTGTAGGAATGTACTAAATTCTGGCCCAGACCCATGTTCTGTAACCAACGGAAATCTATATGAAACAAACAAAAATATTTCTTTTTAAGGAGTTCGACATAACCTACAAATAGCATGTACATGGGTTCTACCATTTCTTTATATCAATGACACACAGTGTCCTCTCTAGCATCAGTCTTAATCTTGGTGGTCGAACTATACCGGACTTACCCTACAAATATATCTATTTTGTGCTGTATCATTTCATATTTTATGTTCAGATTAGTTTTATTTACATATATTTTTTATAAGATAGGACTGAAACCGTGTCGATACATATCGATACTATTATTTTTTTATTGTTATTATTGTTGCTGTTGCTGTTGTCCACTTGTACAAAAAAATATATGAATATTGCCAATATTTATTGTAATTTAATCAGTTCCGTGACCATTGCCAGAGAATGTCCTGAACGCTCCGTGACCATTCCCAGAAAATATCCTGAACGCTCCGTGACCATTGCCAGAGAATGTCCTGAACGGTCCATGACCATTGTCAGAGAATGTCCTGAACGCTCCGTGACCATTGCCAGAGAATGTCCTGAACGCTCCGTGACCATTGCCAGAGAATGTTCTGAACGCTCCGTGGCCATTGCCAGAAAATGGCCGGAACGTTCCGTGGAATGTTCCAAAAGGGCGGACATAGGATTCTTCATGGTACGTTCCATCAATGTAGCAGGAAGGTTCCGGTGCTACATTGATGGAACCTTCCTGCCATGGGAGTGTGCTGTATGGGTTTGGGAATTTATTATAGAAAAATCGATAACCTTTTATTATTAAACATTAGTCTATTGGATAGAGTACATCTTACGGATATATCTGTATTTTTTGTTGTAAAAAGTATTGATAGGTTTGCGAGTTACAACCGTAGCTCAGTGGAGGATTATCCAAAATTGAAAATTCGATTTTTTTTAGATAAGATATGAAATTATCTAGGTGCTATCGGGCCCGATTTTGGAAAAATTATTTTCAGACAAAATGGCGGCTGCACAAGGTTGAAGCAACGATATTTGGCAAAAAATTGCTCGTTTTTCAAATTTAAAAAAGTCTAGGCAAAAAAAGGAAAAGCTAAAATAAGAGTCTAAAGCCTCGAATAAATCGGTTCATTAATTTTTTAGTTATGTGTGTTACCGAGTTTGAAAACATGATTTTAAACAAATCGAGTTTAAAGTTTTGGGTCTGTACACGCGTATAACTTTGTCAATTTTGGTCGGATTAACTTGTCACTTTCAGGGAATAGTTTCAAGATATTGTACTTTAGGAAAATATAAAAGTCGAGAAATCCCCCCCCCCCCCCCCGTTAAGTAGCTAAATATTTAAATGATAGATAGGTACATAAAGGTGTGTGCCTCCCGCCAAATGAATTTTGGAAAGAGTAGAGGAAGTGCAGTATATGTGGATTACCACTTTGTTTAAGACGAATAAAAAATCACGATAGAGGATGGAAACAAATAAAACTGCATAATATCATAGGGAAACTAATAAACTATCATATTTCATAGTCTGAGTAATAATAAAAAACAAAAAGTAACTGAAACTTTGGTTTGAATGAAAAATGACAAGAAGTATCGATTTTATTAAGGTGCAGGTAATTTGGAATACCGGTATTTCAATTTGGCTTCGCTTTATAAACTTAAACAAATCCTCCGAACTCCACTGCTTCCATGTTTTATGTGTTTACCGTTGTCATTTCTAAAATAAAGATATCCCGAAGAGATATGTAGGTATAACAGAATATTTATAAAAAAAGATAAGAACGGTTACTGAAAAAGTTTTGCAGATTGACGTTTTCTTCCTCTGCAAATTAAGTCGAAAATGTAAAAATGGCGGTTCATCCACAAATGTCATTAATGAACAGGTCATTAGCCTTAGAGCATATATACATGGAGGTATCATTGCCTTAAGGTACGTCTAGACGTTGCGAGGCGTGCGCCCAAATCTGCCTCGCGGCTTGAAAAGTCTGAAGAAACCTTAACTGGACTTGGTCGAGGACCGTGGCGAGGATAACACCCCGCAGTGCCTCTTTGAATTTTATGGCTTTCGACCCTCGAAGGGTTTGGAATACCATTAAGACGAGAGAAATCTTCGACTACCGCATTTCTCATCAGATCTTTGCGAAAGCGACACCAATGGATTCCTGGCGTTCCGTCGATTAAAATCATACCAAATATCATGCAAATCGGACTATTTTGACACAAGCTATCTGTATTCCTCATGTAACAGGGGTGCGATTTACACGACATTTGGCATGATTTTCATCGGAAAACCCCAAGGAATCCATCGGCGGCACTTCCATATCCATACGATAAAGAATAAAGAATTATTTTATTTCTGAAACAGAAACAGGGTAATTCTGCATTTACGCTCGTCACCCCGTGGCAGGGACAACATCCCGCAGTGCCCATCGAATTTTATGGCTTTTTTCGGAAAAAGGTACGAATCCTCGGTCGAACGTAGCGAATTGAGGTCGTGCGGCCGCAGTCGAGGGTGAAATATCCATTACAGCGTATTAAAAAATTCTTTTCTTCGTCGCATCGAAAGGGAAGTGACGCCAATGGATTCCTTGGGATTTTCCGATGAAAATCATACCAAATATCATGCAAATCGGACTACTTTGACACAAGCTATTTGTATTCCCTATGGAAAAGTTGTCCGATTTACACGACATTTGGTATGATTTTCATCAGGAAACCTCAAGGAATCCATCGGCGAGACTTCCATATCCATACGATAAACAGTAAAGAATTATTTTATTTTTTAAACAGATACAGGTTAATTATGGAGGCACGCCCGTCAAGAAGATGGTACCCCGACCTGTACCCCATGACATGGGTTGCCCTTCGCAGTTCCTCACTCGATTTTTATGGTTTTTTCCGGAAAAATGTACGAATCCTGGGTCGAACGTAGCGAATTGAGGTCGAGTCCCTGCAGTCGAGGGTGAAATATTCATTACCGCTTATTAAGAAATTGTTTTCTTCATCGTATCGAAAGGGAAGTGACGCCAATGGATTCCTTGGGGTTTTCCGATGAAAATCATGCCAAATGTTATGTAAATCGGACCATTTTTACATGAGGAATACAGATAGCTTGTGTCAAAATAGTCCGATTTGCATGATATTTGGTATGATTTTAATCGACGGAACGCCAGGAATCCATTGGTGTCGCTTTCGCAAAGATCTGATGAGAAATGCGGTAGTCGAAGATTTCTCTCGTCTTAATGGTATTCTAAACCCTTCGAGGGTCGAAAGCCATAAAATTCAAAGAGGCACTGCGGGGTGTTGTCCTCGCCACGGTCCTCGACCAAGTCCAGTTAAGTTCTCTTCAGACTTTTCAAGCCGCGAGGCAGATTTGGGCGCACGCCTCGCAACGTCTAGACATGCCTTTAGAGTGACTGCCTCGAAACTGTCGGCAACATCACGCGAGAGAGAAATACATGTGCGAACTAGTGCGAGTGAGAGAACTATATGTCCTATTTGACCTTAATGCGCATGCGCCGATATCGTGCGAGAGAGAAAGACGTGTGAACTGGTGCGAGAGAGAGAAGTATAGATTTTCAATCTCCCGTCTTTCTCTCTCGCACGATATCTGCGCTTGCGCATTACGGCCGAATAGGACATATACTTCACTCGCTCGCACATGTCTTTCTCTCTCGCACCATGTTGGCGACAGTTTCCCGCTTTCAATGAGACCTCCATAGTATATGCTCTAAGTCATTAGCCCCTATAATCTACGGGGTTACAAATTAAATAGCATTAGGGGAGAGGCTTGCAGGTTGCCACTGCTTGCAGGTTGCCACCCCTGCTGTATTTCGACTTTCTAGCTGTGTCATAATCTCAACTCTGACTCACATCGACGTTAAAAGAGTAGTTGTCACTATTTATTAACCTCTAGAGCGGACAGACGCAATAACACTGTATTTGCTGAGCGAAGTGTGATATAGTGTTTGTCAAGAAATTGAATTATTGAAATTGTGTGTTTTCCCTGTGCTCGTAAATTGAACATTTTCATCCACAATTCAAGGTAACTATTCGTACTGTGTCGTTTTTTTATATCTAATTTACATATGTCAAACAGATTTCCAAACATATCATGAATTGACAATTTTTTCTCATATTTTCCAAAAATGCGTCGGAATGCAAGTTGCCACCTTTTTTGGCTTGCAGGTTGCCACCTCTCTCTTTCCCGCTAGTTTACACTCAAATATCATTTTTCATGATTATGTGATGTTTACTATTGTCATTGAGTTTGAAGTGAAGTGTTTTTATTGCATTTTAGTCATATTTTCGTTTATATTTTACATTTTGATACATTTATAGTATGACAGCACGTAGGTTAAGAAAATCTGGACGCGGCAACGAAGGCCTGCAAATAACGAAATAAAGGCCAGTGACCGCATATAAAATTTAATAAATTTTGAAAAGTTTTCTGAATCAGGTTTTTACTTGAGTTTTTTTACACTTTCAGCAATTTTTCTAGGGGTGGCAACCTGCAAGCCAAAATTTCAAGGAGTCAATTTTAGATACTTTCGATAATTTGCAATATAATTTTTCTTTTTTGAGAGTTTACATGATTTGTAGCTCAGGATTGTAGTTCTACACTTCCTCTTTCCAACTTATACCATAAATCAACGATACTCTCCCCTAGTAGTTTATTAGATACTTAGATATTCCAAATTGCCAACAGTATTCCAAATATGCTGCACTCCCTCTAACAAATAACCGACGTTTCTTACGTACTAATATATTTCACTTGAAAATTACAAGACACTTACAAAATGTAGACAATTCACTTCCTCCTAAAAATAGTTATAATATATTAAAAAAAGACTAACCGCCACAGTTGTGCTAATTGAATTACACTGTAATTTAATTACGTACTTTTATTACATTGTATTTCAATTACATAGTAATTCAATTACGTACTTTTATTACATTGTATTTCAATTACATAGTAATTCAATTACTTAGTTTAAACTTTTCAATTAATTAAATTCCTAATTACTGTAATTGTGCGTATAATTGAATTACAATGTACTTGAAATACAATGTAATTAAATTACTGCTCAAAACTCTGAAGAAGTGAGAAGAAAAAGTAGAAAAATGTAAAAAAAAGGTGTTTATTGCTCTTTATATATTATAAATTTATGAATAATACTATATTCAGCACTCATAATAATTTTTTCTGTTCGAAACCTTTACCTACATATTTCTTTCCCACGTCTTATTACCTCTCAATTTGGTTATCTCTTAATTCGTAATTATAATTCAATTACATTGTACTATGCAATTACAGTTGGAAATATATTGCAATTACGAATTGCGATGTATTTTAATTGAATGCGGGTTCTGAGTTACGAATTACAATGTAATTGAATTATTTTATAATTATAATTCATGGAATAATTCAATTGTAATGATGCACAACTCTCTTAATCACATTAAAATGAATCTTCTCAATGCACTAAGAATTAATACCACAACTCATCTCACCAGCCAGTAACATAAGTAACTCTGTCGAAATAGCAGATGAAGGAAATTGATGGGAACCGCGAAACCAATAAACTGGCAAATTATTAGCGATTTAATTTGACCGAGCACCCGTTCGCGAAATATTGGACGTTTAATCCCTCTTAATTAGATCAATCCTTTTCCGTTTCCAGTTTTATCATCGCAGGAACGTCTGGTAGCGGCAAATCACGGGGCCCAATCCTTCTTAAGCTCTTTCGCGATTTCTCGTTCCCACGTCAGCCTGTATATTCGCCCCTAATGTCGAAGTCGGTCCAAGTCAGGATACGTCCACATTTCCCTGTAAATATTTGAAGAAGAATTCCTCTCCAACATCCTGGTTACTCGCCTCTCTCCATGTATACCCCCATCCTCGCCCACTTCCACCCTCCTTCTCGTTGGCAGCTCTGCAGGATGGAGGAGCGAAGGTTAAACTGCTGCTCGCTGTGTCTCGTGCACACAACCACGCTGATTTTTCCCTCGAATTAATTTTCGAGAACACCCCCGCGAAATGTCCCGCAAAAGGAAAATTTTTGACGATTGTTTGGGATCCTTATCCGCCGAGGTATCCGTTCGAAGCTGTTCGTAACACGCACGCCTCGGGAGTTTGTGCTGACGGTCACGTCGCAGCGACGGCTCCGTTTTCGGGGCTCGTAAAAATGGAAAAACCGACGCCAAAGGCGCGGTGTCGCTTCCCTGTCGGTGGATGCGATTCTGAATTCGTCAGGAAGTTAAGGCAAATTGCGGAGAATAAAGTGTTCCGAGAGGTGACGCTGCGCCCGACTGAGAGGACCCGCGTTCGGATATCTGTGAGTTGATGGCAAATATTATGCGCATAAAATGCGGGAAACGTAGGAATTGCAGGAATAGGATAAAAGCCTTGTTCAAAACTGATGTTTACTGTGAATTAAGAATATAATAACTGGAGCGAGTTTAGAAGCTGAATAAATAGATTATAATTTCGGTGCAAGGTGCCAGTGACGTTAATTCGTTTCTATATTTATACAGTCCTTTGGAAAATTTGGTGGAAACTCTTGCGAAGCTTGCAATAAACGGTAATCCCTTTGATAAGAAGCAAGGTGTTTTAAGAAACAGAAGATAGAATTATTTTCTCTTAGAGTGAAGGGGAGGTGACATTTTCTTAGCAAGTGCCAAAGTTAAAAAAAATTATCCTTTACGCTATAAAATGCTTTACCAATGACGTCAACAATAAATATTCATGTACGTTTGAGAGAAAAACTTGAAGAATTCGAGGAATTCCATTAGTAATATGAATCCACACGTAGAATCTCTGATATTTAATTAACGAACGAAAAATCGTGATTATTCGATGTGCAGCGTTTTTCACGCACGAATCTATTCGGTAAATAGCTGGAACTGATAAACGCTTCAGAGACCTCCCGTTTTTAGCGTCGGGACTCTGATTTATGGTGACAAGTCTTTCTTGAAATTTCTTCCGCAACCACACTGTTTACACGCATTCGTTTTACGTCGTGGTCGAGAGATACAACTTTTAGGTTTTATATACCTTCTTCCATAAATCACGGAAGGATTCTATATCGTTCACCGCGGTGCAGCATGTATAGGGTGAACCATCATTGGTGGTAGAATCAAGAAACTGGCGATTCGTTGGGAAAAAATTAGTCGAGAGTGCAAAGCAAAGTTTCCGCGAATGAGTCTTTGCTTTTGTCAAATATACAACTGGGGAAACGCACCCAATCGATTCCGAGAATTCCGCAAATCTCCATAGGACTATGAGAGTAAAGAATGTCTAGTTTATTTTGGTTTTGTACAGAATATGTTAGAAAAATTTCTTATTAAACATCGTGTTGTTAGAAAGGTACTCAAATCACTCAATATCTACTGTAAATGAACAGACAAGTATTTTCCACTTTAACAATTATTATTTGAATAATTCTAACATCATCTTGTAAGCCTTTAGTTCATAATATTCATACTGGTACACAATTAAAGTTACATCCCACGCCCCACACAATTTAATTGTATAGAGAATATTTTTCCTGTATGCCATAAAAAGTCTGACAAAAATATATGAATAGTTTCAGTAAATTTTTTTATTACATTTCATAGCACAAGGAAGATTTTTGCACTGCAAAATAGAGGAGACTATTTCTCCTGCGCTGAACGTATATGACTTAAAATCTGTTCCAGAATTGCTACTAAATGTGCGTACCTTTTTGTCTAAAGTTTATCTAAATCTAAAGTTTTTGTTAATCTGAAGGATTTTTACTGGAAACAATTTTTAAGAAACGCACTTATAAAAAGTTATAAGGCGTTTGAAAGACGCGTCTGACTATACGCTGACCAATTTCACTTGTTCCCTTCCACCTCGTTTCTCTTTCACGCTTTGGACATTTCGATGGGGCATACCGTTTCATTTCACATCGAATCGTTTAAAGCGTGTACTATCTTGAAAATTAGAAAAAAAAGAAGTTGCTTGGATTGACAAAAATTTTGTGAAATTCTATTTACGATTTCCATGCATATGTATGTGTTACTGTTTACTTTACACAGTTTACACAGAGAAGAAATTAAAATTCACTCGTCTATATGAGACGAAAGTATTCTTTATGTAATAGATTTCAAAAAAAAATGTTATTCCAAAGGCTTAAGAATTTTCCGAAAATTCTTTGTAACAGAATTAGTGAAACATTCATTATAAAAGGCTCTAACGTGAAATATGAATGCAAATCGAAGAATATAACTAATTGATTGAAAGTGTGACGTATATTCGTCTAGAAATCCTGCGAATCCTATTTAATTCTTAAAATTTACCCTAGAAACTTAACATAGAACATATCTAATTCTGGATTGATGAAATTCAAGAGCATTCGTTTCGCAAATACTGTCTGATTAAGAATTCTCCTGTCCCTTTTTCAGGGATTATTCCCGTTATATTTCAAGCTGTCGGAATATAAGTGGAAACGTTTTCATTGTTCACCGAGGTCACTTATTATCATTTACTGGACTTTTAAATTCATCTGTCACAATTTAAATATCTCTTTAATTGTGCCGAATAAATTTCTTCGACTGTAGTTTCTTCAATATATTTTGGCAAAACAGACGACTGTATCTGTTATATCAAACTGGAGTAGGATACGGGAAATGATGAAACTTTTAAATATAATATCGCGACACAATGCTTTTCTCGTGTCGAAGTAAAATCAAATCGATCGAAAATTAGTTCCAGACAGTATTTACTGTACCATTGTTCTTTCTAACTGATTACGCATTTTCGTTAAAATTTTGACACGAACACACCAATTCACCGCGGATAGTGCGCTATTTTTTCGAAGATCGTATATTGCAGCGAATCGAGGTAAAAGACGCGAGAAAATGGCTTTCATGACAATGCTACGACGAGTAATGCCCCGTCAGTCGATTCGCAAAGTAGAGGTAACGAGGTCTGAATGAAGGTTGAACCACTTATGTTCACATTTATGGTCGTTCCGTGAGATACATCGGCGAGCTATCATTGATCTTTTTTACGACGTCTTTCGTCGACAACGCTTCTTCCACGGGGATGAACGACTGTTTCTGTCGATTGTCGGACCCCTGGAAACAGTATTCCCAAATCCCGACGAGCTTCTATCGCTTTTACTAGTTTTCTTTTTAAGAAGTATAAAAGTGTGTGTTAACCTCGTGTCGATGAAACAAAAATTAAATTCAACTGTTTAATATATTTTCAATTTCATCGTAGAAGAAATTTCTAAAAATTAATTTTTCGCCCAATATCAAGACCATCGAGTTTGTATTTTGAAATAAATTTAAATATCCGTTGGCTGATAAGAAGAATTGTGGTACATTTGATTTTAATTTCGAGGATAATCTATGTATACTCCTTAAAAAAATAACAGACTGTGTTAAAAGAACAGTTTCTAAAAAAAAGTACAATTGCATTCACGTGTATAAATAAATATAAATTGGTAAAACTGCTGTAAATTCATGGAAATATCCAAGAACATAGGGGAGAGTCGTGCAGTACCGACCAGCTTACAGTACCGACCAACGCTAGTTCTCGCTTCTTCTACCAGCTATGAGCGTTTTACTTGAATAAACAAATAAAAATCACAATTCTGTATAACCTATTTCTGGCTCATATCGTTTACTCCATTGCGCTTGATGTTATAGGATAAAAGTTATTTCGTAAAGCCGATTTTTTGTGTCTCAGCTAAGTAAATGATTATGTTCTATGATGTGTACCATCTCTAGTCTATTAAATTTAATAAAACGCCCTAGTTTTTCAATATTTTTTGGTACATAATATACCATGATCTAAAATGTTCCCACATGTTTGTCGTACAGTACCGACCATCCGACTGTCGTGCAGTACCGACCAACAACGCTAAAAGAAAATTAAAGAAAAGCGAAAGAAACGAAAGTGCAAAAGAAGCAGAGAAAAGAAAAGCTAAAAGACAATTAAGGAAACCTAAAAAAACTTGAAAAGAAGAAAATTAGGGGATAAAGTAAATAAAGATAGGTGTGATAACCGACCAAACAGGAAGCTAGGAATTAATAAAGAAGTTACCCATTGTGTTATTTGCAAGGAATCATTTGACGAATATTGGATGCAGTATATCGAATGTGAAGGTTGGGCACACGTCGAATGCACAGATCAGGAAAATATTAATTATTTTACTTGCGATGTTTGTACCAATAAAATTAGAAAAAATCTTCTATTGTAACAATTAAATGCCTTTTTATTAACATTGTTCGTCATTTAGACTTAAAAATCTACTAATTTAACAGTTGGTCGGTACTGGACGACACTTTTTCGTTTTCTAGAAATTACAACTTTTTTACTTTTGCGAATTATCAATTCTTATTATTAAAATTCGCAAAAATAATTTCCCTCCTCTTATTAGGTTCCATCTATACTACAAACACGTTTTTGAATTTTTGATTTTTATCGGCTCTAGCCGAAGATATAACCAAAAAACTTAGAGCGGTCGGTACTGCACGACTCTCCCCTACTTCATACACATAAAAAATGCAACGTGATTCAAAAATTGGAAATTATTTTTAACAGCTTAATATAATCTCCTTCATAACTCCCTTTGCTGCTTTCTCATTACAAATTCCATTAATTCATTCAAATATAATTTCCGCCCTACATAAAAATGATTCTTTCATGTGCTGTTTCTTTGAACACAATTTCTAAATTCCTCCATCCATCGGCAGTGTTCAAACAATCGAATATTTCAATGCAGCATAGGACAGAATTTACGTATTTCTTACTTCCTCTATCTATTTCCCCTATTTTCATTCTATTTGTTGCTCTACGAACTGCATCAGGCAAAATAAAGTCGTCCCTCATGTTCACTTATCTGTTTGCAGACGGATAGGTACTTATTTAATACTCCAATAGCTAAATAGTAGTAATTAGACAAAAACGAAATCAAACCAAAAATGAATAAAATAATAAAGAGACTTATAGAATTAACTCAATCACCATTTACAAAGAGCAGAGTGCTGCAATTACTTCACATTTAAATCTGCCAATGGGAAAATCGAGAAAATTAATTTAGGTGTCTATGCCCATAAATCCTTTCTATCGCGTCACAATTAATAACTTAATCTTTACAAAATCTACTATGGGATACTGGTACATTTCTCAGGGACCCAGAACGACACCTCGGTTTAATCAGCTTTTGTACCGAGACTCCACAGGATCGACTGACTCATTCCTTACATCTCTCCAATTTATCAAATCACCACCCCAATTCCCTGCACAACTGAAAACGTTACAAATGCGGTGCTTCGAATGCGCGGTAAACGGGGGAATTCAAAACAGTTTGGGGCCAGACGTGCCGCGCTACCAAAAACGTTGTTTAAAATGCGCTTTGCCCTGTGATAAATTGGGGAAAATGATTTCGCGAATCCGAGCGCTGTAATTTACCTGGTGCGCTGCGTAACGCATGAATAACAGGAATACCGCAAATTATATCACGAATAGCCGGGATCGTAACGGTATATCGGCAACGGACGTTGCTGCGGGCCGTCGGGTGGCCCTGGAAGCTAGTATCGCTCGAAATTACCAGCAGATAGCGCGATTTCGCCGCGAAAAAATATTTATCTGGCTCGATAAGTTTCATTTACACGCTTGTTTTACGGTTACGGTTAATTGCAATCCTTTGATTACACTATTATCGGTGGACTGGCAGGATTACAAGCGTGCTCGAATCGCGGGAAAAAATAGCGGTGATCGGACGTCGATCTTGCTGATACGAAGTGTAACGAGTATAAAGGAAAAAAATTCGAAAATTAATTTTCTATTAAGATACTGTTATTTATACGGAATTGTATTACATGTAATTATTTTAAGATAATTCATTAAAATATATTTTGTACATAATAGAAGTCATATAAATAATATATATTTTTTTTAGTTACACTTAAACACAAATTAATAACAATCATATGAAACAATAAGAAACAAATAAAATTCACTTTTTAAGGGGTTACGCCACCCTGAATGTTTTAAAAAATCAATTTTTTTTCTTGCATTTTCTTTTTACGTGAAGTTTTAAGAATAATATACGCCATGGCAGACGCAAAGATTCCCCAAAATAGCCGAGTTATAGACTTTAAACGAGGCGCGCATGTCGATATTCCGCAGCAGGTAGCGACCATTCTACTTTACTTCTTTTGCGTTTTTCTTGAAACTACATTTTCAAAGATGACCTATCAAATATCTCCAAAACTATTTGTCCGATTGATTTCAAACTTGGTACGCATATTCTTAACCGGTTAACTGGCACGGCCCTTTTCATTATTCGGGCCCAAACTGGTAACATCGAAAAATTAAGTGAATCACACAAAATTTGGTATACAGAGGTTTTTTGAGTCGCTGAATTTTTTATAAAACTTTTTTTTATTTGTGAAGTTTTCTTGTCTATAATTCGATTGCAGCAGTTACTTTTTTCAATGCCATCCCCAACCCCCCAAAAATAAGGGTTTAAGGGGTTAATTTTTTAGGTTTTTTTATTTTCTACGAAACAGTTACGAATAATTTTATACCTGAATTCTTCATCCATAAATTCCACCGCAAGAGCTTTTTTTGATCTGCAAGTATTTTAATATTCGGCAGCCATTTTTGGTCAGCCATTTTGAGTCTACCATATTGAATTTTACAATTCTAATGCTAAATTCAGATTCAGCTACCTCAAAAACCCCTATATACAATTTTTCCAAATCCCGACAATATTTTAATATTTGTCAGCCAATTTGGGTCGGCCATTCTGAGTCTGCCATATTGAATTTTACAATTCCGATGCCAAATTCAGATTCAGCGACCTCAAAAACCATTACATACCAAGTTTCATTCAAATCGTTTGAAAATTAAAAAAGTTATTCCATTTGATCATATATGATACATTGACAGAATTGGCCAGATTTTTGTTTGATCATATATGATACATTGACAGTTAACCGGTTAATGGTATTATCTACGATGTAGCATATCAGTTTTTCCATCCGATACCCCATTCGTATATAATTAATGGTTTAAATTCGTTGTTTTCACGTGAAAAACGTATAATTTTCTTCACTTTGCTCTCATTTGTGCAATAAATTTTTTTTTCTCAAATCCGTATGCTACATCGTAGGTATTCTATTAAGGAACACGAAAATCATCATGTTTTTAATTTCAGGCGAAACTGGGCGTTATAATTTGTTTGGTTAGTCACGCGTGTAACGGCGGACGAGCTTCGCGGGAGACCAAATAACTCGGTCATTTTGTAAAATTTTGGTACAGTATTTATACAATATATGCACTAATACGTGCTCTACACATAAGAAGAAAATAACTAATTTTCAACCTCATAGTATCAGTAAAAAAATTCGTCTAGTTTGGTGCTGTTTCGAGCGCCTCAGGGTGGCATAACCCCTTAAATAATTCGTGTTGATAATACATTTTAAATTATTGAATCGTATTATGCATCTTCAGGACTATCAGTTGAATATGAGGGAATTGGAATCTCACTGTCTTTTAAAACCAAATATTCTAGCACAGATTAGTCTAGTTTTTCCATTTTATTGTATGTATTTTTTCCATATCTTAGTGCACTCGGGAAAAAACAAAATTTATACCAAACTGAAGGACGTAAAAATAACTAATTTAGTTAAAAAATGAAAGAACCGATATGTTTCGTTTTTTTTTTAATTCTCTGCAGAATTTAGAAGATGCGACCAAAAAAGTAACAATTTCATCCACTGGTACGTACCCATGTCCTTAAATGCGTGAATTTTTAATTAATAAAACGAAAAAAGGACATAATTTGCTTATTTTCAAAAAGAACTTATAAATACAACAAAAATGCAGTGTTTAAATATTTCCTATGCGTACACCTAGTATATGGCAACTTGCGTTTGGCTATTCGACTGCGAATGTAATTACCAAGCTTAAATTCGTTATTTATATTACGTTATGACGCTTTTATGTCGGAGGACTGTTTACTATCAATTCCATGAAATGAAACACAAAATCTCAAAATGCAATTTTTTTCTTTTGGAACACGGGCCATGACACTGCGCGTCGGCGGAAAATGTATATTAAAATGCCGGTAACCGTGCTGTTACGGTTTTCGCGGAATTTCGCGACAGGATAACACTGTAAATTCGCCGAATACTTTTGGGAAAACGAGGGGGACGTTTGCTCGCGGTTACGCTTTCTTATTTCAGGCTGGTTTTGAAATTCTGAATTAGCCGATGTTGTTGAGCGTCCGTTCAACCGAAATGGGGTTTATTCAATTTATATGAAGTGGCGGAGGGAAGTCTCCCGTCGGGCTGTTAACGACCGAGCAGAACATTTTTTTGGAAGACACTCTGATGAATATCCCGCCTCTTCTTTCACGGGTAAATTTGCATGCTGTAATCATTATTGTAATTAGTGTTTCACTTCACCTGAAACTTTTTAATACCTGTAAAACTTATCGAGAACGAAGGGGTTCTTTTTGCAACACTTTTTGCTCGAGTAGCACTGTTCATTAGTATTTTCTCGTTCGTGTGAGCAATAATTAGAACTGTCACATGATAACTCTTTTTTGGCAGAAATCATAGGCACATATGTCTGCAGAATACTGGTGATAATACATTTTCTTATCTGACCGGTTGGAAGGAAGATTTTGACCTTGTAGATCCAAGAAATTATGAAAATATGAAACTAAAAAATTAAAACTAGAAAATAAAAACTTAGGAATTTAAGAATTAACCACAATTAGTCATACCTTCTTATAATCACAAATTGGTTACATGGGGTTCACCAGAGTTGGGCATTATCTAGCTAAAAATCGAATAAAATAACTTTTCAAATAAAGTTAGCTTTATTCGAAGCGCCTAGGATGAAGCTAATTTATTCGAAGTGCCTTTAACATGAATTTCGAATAACGGTTCAACTTTCATCCTATCTTCATCCTAGAAAATCGAATAACCGGACTGAGCCTTTGCGACCTAACCCGCGCGCGGTCGCCTACCGGTCAGATTCTACAGAATCTGAATTTGTTTATTTTTCATCGTATCAATATGAAAGTGACACCAATGGATTCCTGGCATTCTCCCGATTAATTGGACAGAAAATAATTTAAATCGGACTATTTTTAACGAAACTGGCTTTGAACTCTACAAAAAGATTTCTCACGAAATATCCTTAATTATGGTCCGAATTATACCATTTTTGGGCCATTTTCATCGGGAAAACATGAGGAATCTATTGGTAATACTATTATCAACACTTCTCAAAAACATGAACATTTTATGTGGCCCGTTGGTTTTATTGGTCTCGGCGGTCAACGGGCGGTCTACTGGGGTCCGAAGGTCCTCGCTCGCAGCGAGAAAGAATGTAATAATAGATTTCTGGATGTAGCAAATTTTCAGACGTTTGTAAGACGACATTTAATCACCGTTGTAAATTTTTTGTTAACTAACTAACCATAATAATTGTGGGCCCAACAATGAATATTCGTTGGCAATCTGTCGTTTCTTGTTAATTAACCCACCATAATAATTGTAGGCGAAAGCATCAGAAAGAATATGTATGTACAATCTTTCGATTATTAAAAAGCCTTTGGGCTCGGATTTTCGGGAAAGACGTACCCACCCCACTGTTTTGCTTTCTCGCTGCGAGCGAGGACCTTCGGACCCCAGTTGACCGCCCGTTGACCGCCGAGAGCAATAAAACCGATGGGCCACATAAAATGCTCATGTTTTTGACAAGTGTTTACAAAAGTATTACCAATCGATTCCTCATGTCTTTCCGATGAAAATGGCCCCAAAAATGTTATAATTCGGATCATAATTAAGGATATTACGTGAGAAATCTTTTTGCAGAGTTCAAAGCCCGTTTCGTTAAAAATAGTCCGATTTAAATTATTTTCTGTCCAATTAATCGGGAGAACGCAAGGAATCCATTGGTGTCACTTTTATATTGATACGATGAAAAATAAACAAATTCAGATTCTGTAGAATCTGACCGGTAGGCGACCGCGCGCGGGTCAGGCCGGTTATTCGATTTTCTAGGATAAAGATAGGATGAAAGTTGAACCGTTATTCGAAATCGAAGTTGGAAGGCACTTCGAATAAATCAACTTATTCGATCTTCAAATAACGAATGAACGTAAAGGACCTTTTAACTAGATGTTATCTAGATATTATCTTTGCCCAACTCTGGGGTTCACTTCACCGCAGTGAATTTTAAGTACCATTTTCGTATTTTTTAATCTTTCAGCTTTTCAGTGGTAATTGTACATTCGTAATACTCATACAATGGAATTTAAAATATTCTAGAAATGTAAAATTTGATATGTTGAAATTTGTAGGTATTTAAAAAAATAGTTATGGATAAAATCGATTTTTTTCTGTTAAAATTCAGCAAATTATTAAATTTTATTATTAAGGCCTAAAAATTCACACAAATATTTGCAAATACATCTCCTGGGGTGCGATACACGCCATGTGGCCACGAAGTGTTAAATTTGAACGTATTTGAAATAAATAATACACTTTGATAAATCGATAAGTCTGTTTAAGAGAAGTATTATTTTTTTAGTTTCTCAAGTCAGGATCCTCCCTGGTTAATCACAAATTACTTTCATTCATATTAGTATCTCTGTCTCCAATATTCGTGAAGGATAATCCTCTCGAATTTAATTTTTTCACTCTTTCCGCTGTTTCCACCCTTCTCGAGGAAAGATTCAGAAGTGATCAGGAGACTTGGGGATAATAGAATAGTTTTTCTCCCAGCATAGTAAGTAAAAGTCTCAAAGGAGAGCTCCTCCAAATGGAAGGGACCATTGATAATTGTTCCAACAGCTTACGACTCGCTTTGGTCCAGCTCTTCCTTTTTTCAGATTTCTGGAACATTGAGTCCCTTGGATTTCTCTCTGGATCATTACTCCGATGCTTCGGGACATTTTCGAAACGATTATTACGCTTTTTGGGACAAAGAGAACGCATGGATGGACGAATACTGAGTGACGTTGAGGTGTGTCGATATTTTCACTCGTTATTGTTTCACATTGCAGCTTTTACCAGTGTTACTAGACCACAGTCGATATCAATACCCTTTCACCGTTCACCTTCACAAAGGGATTCAAATTTCCCATCAATATTCCCGAAAAATCAAAACTCCCTTTCGAAAGGGTCCGAAAGTTCCATTTCTACTTTGTTATCGTCCCTCTTTCTAACAATTTCGACCGCTATACGCAGCTCGCTGCTTCTCCAACAATTGCTTCCAGGTATACCGTGCACAGGGAGTTGGATTTCAAGAAATTCATATCCGAAATTCAGCGCCACGAAATTCTAATCCACCTTCCGCAAACAACGCGTGTGCAACGCCAGGCTGTTATGTTAGGTTTGCTAGTGTTCGCCGTTAACTCGGCCACATGCTACCAAGAACTCGTTATCCAAACTTAGTGGGAGGATCATCCTTCGAAATACACGTATATATATGTGCGTTTAAAAAAGTGGTTTATCTGCGAACAGTTGCTTTCTGTTCGATTGATTAAGGTGAATTTGTTAAGGTGTTCATCCTGGAATCAATAGATCGTTTAATTAATTTTCAGCATCCGTGCCATACTGGTTCCATAATTATAGAGTGCAAGTAGGGTAGACCGAGGTGAATCGGATCAAAATAAGAATTCAGTCCATAAAAAAATCGAATCGAATGTTTCTTACTTTTTAGTTTTTTGTTTAAAGATGAAAGATTTTTAAGTTCGGTTTTATTTCTTATTATTAATGTTCAAGCTAAAGAGGTACTACTTAGTTAGAAATATATAATAGAAAACTACTTAGTTTGTTAATGTTGAACTATTATTTTTTCACCATCAAACAAACAATCATCTGATTCGCCGCGATTGACCGTACCAAAGGCGCTAATTATAAGTGTCGAACAAAAGTTTCTTAAGGGGTCATGCTCAGTCAGGAGGCCGAAAAAAGGGTGCTCTTTGGAAATTTTGTTACTCAAAAACTATAACACATTTCTCAAAAAATTTTTTTTCTTTTAAGGATTGCATCTAGTACCGTGCATCGTAATTTTTTTATTCAAAAATATTTATCAGTAACTAAGTTATTGTCCATCACTCGAAGGTTCTCTCAAATAAAAGGCTTCTGCGGTGACCAAAATATTTAAAAAATCATTCAACCAATTTACTTCAAATTTTACAAGCTTACTATAGGAACAATAAACTAGTGTTTGAACGAAGGATGTTTCGAAACATTGATTTGGGAAAAAATGGCTGATGTTTAAAGTCAAAGTTTCTATTTGTACACATAAACCGTGCTTGGTTTTCGTCAATTAAAAGAAAACTAAGCATCGGATAAAAAAATCCTTCGTTCAAACACTAGTTTATTGTTCCTATAGTAAGCTTGTAAAATTAAAAGTAAATCGGTTGGACGGTTTTTTAAACATTTCGGCCTCCTGACTGAGCATGACCCCTTAATTATGGAATGGAAACATTTGAGTTGAGGTACGTACTATTACAAAACGAGCAGAAACATACAGGGACGCTTTTCAATCACAAGGGAATTGCTGGCACATGGCCTAGTAGTACCTAATTACCGAAGACTCCCATAAATCTAACTTTGGTACTTAGCCCCTTTGGTACTTCCACCCCAAGTGGGCCGCAAAGTGTTTTCTGGGGGTCGCCACGGTTTTTGAGTTTCTTTTTTAATATTATTAAATCACAATTATATTCTGACATATCTATTTCTAATGTTTTTTATTTGGCTTATTAAATTTACCTTACCGAAACACTGTACTATATTCATTTCTTTCTTCCGGATTTGTATCCTCATTTATTAATAATTCTAACCAAGAATTGTAACTCCCTTTAATTAAATGCATACATTATTTTACCTTTCCCGATTGTCATTTTGTTTATCAATTAAGCTCTGATTCATAAAAAACTGAAATTCAAAAGGCACCCCACAGAAAGCCATTTGCTAGCCAACGCTGCACTGCTAGCAAAGTGGAAAGATCTAAAATAAGATATACTCGAGGAACCACATGATCGCTGAAAAAAACGGTGGTCACGGAGATGCATGAATCATCCCCAGGACTTGAGGAAGACACGAAGATAAGAATGAAAACGATGATCTCGCCTTCCACGAGGGTGGGTGGTTGGGTGTAATTTACGTTTTTACAGAGCGAGGGTTAACTTGGCGGCGCAAGACAGTCTAAGCAGCGGCGGACCAGCAAGAAAATTAGCAACGTTTGCTCCGCGCAAGAGTTATGAGGGCTTTGTAGCCCAACTGCTCATGAACATTAAGGGTCATTACAATGCCCATAAATCCTGGCCACTGTCCGACGCAATATTTATGTTATCAATTCCGAGCGGGACGAGCGCTTTCGAAAAATTCGATGGAAGGTTCTTAACGCCATCGATGGCCGTCACGTCTTATCGAGCGCGAGGGGACTCCACATTTGGGCATTTTGGGTTCAAGTTGATGGTGCGTGAAGAGCGATGGATGTTGCCTAGCAACTTTTAATTCAGGGGCAGAATCATATTAAATTTTCTTCGTGCTGAGGAAACACAAATCCGTAGTGGAGAATAGGCCTATATATATCTTCTTATACTATAAAGCAAAGTTATGTGTTTGTCTGTCGCCGAAAAACTTTCTAACGGTAAACTGTGGGATCGCGAAAGGTGTCTCGGCTCATTATGCCTAGCTAATCCAGATGAATGTGACTATTTTCAGCTCGCTACGTCTTTCCTTTCTCGAGTTATTAGTTAAAATAAACGAATAACCTACAATTCCAAGCCGCCGATGGCGCGCGAGAGAGAGAAAGAGACAGGGCACAGGTACGTGAAAGGCGAAACGAGACAGAATATCTTTCTTGCGTAACAGACGGCAACGGCGCGCGACTCATTCGTCACCTTTCGCTCTTTCGGGCGAAGCCGGGTAATAAAGCTAGTTTTTTATAATTATAACTTATAGTTATACTATATAATTTTTCACCTAAAATTAGATAATAGTTGTCGCTTACCATCTAATGCAAATATCATTTAAAATAGATACAATTTCGTACCGCATTTCCTATGAAAACAATTTTTCCTTCAACTTGCTTTCCTCTAAAATCATAAATCGGTGGCATGGGCCTGTTTTCCACTGAGCGCCTTAATTGTAAATTCATGTCCAGTTTATAAAAGTTTACTATAAAAGATTTTGCACATTCGATTCTGGTCTTCGAAGTAAATACCATTGGGTGCTATGTCCGTAATCCATATTTTTGCTCATTATACAATTCTTCAAGTGTACCATTCTTTGAGCTCTGAGACCAGGGCAGAGAAGCAGCATTCGCTACAGGCTCAAACAGTTGTAGCACGCTTGTTGGTGGTGCGCACTTCAGCAGTGAACAGGGGACACAGAAACGACGAAAAAAGTTTATGTGAAGATGTCTCCTATTTGATCTTGTTCCTCAGTTACATCAATTTGGTGCCTTGTGCCTATCTTTATAGGAAGTGCTGAAAATAACCACCTTCGCCTGAAATGCAAGCCCGCAGTCGTCGTGTTGTAGAGTTTCTTACAAACTGTAAAAAAATGTGGCGGTGCACCGACATGCATAAATCACATGCGACGTGCAACAAATTTGTATAAAAATTTACAGAACATTGGCCTGTTAATTTCCAATTCAGAAAAACAAGTCTGATTACAAACAATTTAGTAGAATCAGTTATACTATGTATGTTTATAATTAAGAATTACTGAAATATAAAAAATATGGCTCTAACTAACAAGTAAGAAGGTTAAATGAAGCATTCGGGTGGCCCTTATTTATGCGTGTCGAATTTTTATATTATTTTTTTGTTCTAACCCCCTATACTGAATCCATCCTAAGAATAATCCTACGCCCAGACCGTTTTGTGACCGTTCTGCGCAGCCCCCACTACCGCCTACGGGCCCGACGCATGCGATTGCTCGCAGCACTTTACCTGCTGACTTCCCTGCCCCTCCAAGGGCGGGACGTGACCGATGTCAATGTCAACACTGCAGGAGTGCAGTGTATCTCCCCGGTAATTCTTTGGTTCCGAACAGATATAACATCAGTTAAGGAGGTGTTCTAAATAGTCTATTTAAAATGCTATTTATTATATCTTTTTTAGGATTTATATTCCAACGAACGTTTTTTGTACAAGTTTTTTGCATACATATTTATTGATATTAAATAATAGTGCCACCGTGTATATGAAGGCGTCGCGTGCAGAACGGTTGACAGAGAGGTAACAGGCGGTAAGACGGAGAAAATCGTAGACGGTTAAGTGGGGGTCGGACCAACCAGCGCCTCCTCAGAATCATCCCTGGGCGGAACAGGATTATTCTTAAGATGGATTCAGTATAGAACAATACCATTTGATAAAAAAATAGTCCCTGAAAAAGTTTATTGCATTGGATAACAGGAAAGCGTGCCAACCATGCCTTAAAATTTTGAATTCTCCAAATTCAAACCATTGATGAATTCTAAACTTTAAGGCCCCGCTGGCATCCTTTCCTGTTGTACGATTACAATAATCTTTTGCAGGGAATTTTTTTTTATGAAATGGAACCATATTAGGGGGTGAGTGCAAAAGAAATCACAGGTTGAAAATAAGGGCCACTCTAATGAAGCATACATATGTTTATTTGAACTTTTTTATTGTTTTTGCGTCTCCTGTCCATCATTGAGAAAGGACCCACGTGTTATGATACGCCCTGTATACATATACATATCTGATATCGATAATTTTGCATTCTAAGTCAGTCGAGCAAAGAAGGTAAATTTTTTTTAAATATTTAAGTCAGGTAGCCTAGAGCACATTCAGAACACCATCTTGGTCCCTTTGTTACGTTCTCTGTACACCTCGTAATAAATGTACACTATATTGTATGAGCCTATATAGAATCTAGCCTAGTCTATGCAATTTCACAGTAGTCGTGAACGTGTTAATTACATCGGATGCTTGAACAAGGTTTCTTCATTGTTCTAGTAGCTGTATGTGAACGACTTTGTCTTGCATTCTTTCTGTAAAGTACTTAGTATAGGAGTTTAAAAGGGAGAATCGTCTGCCACAAACACTAATCTTAGAAAAAGGGAGAAAACTTTCTTAAAATAGTTGTGCATACACATAATTAGTAGTATTGTGTATTTGTATAACAATACAGTTACTAAATATGAGCATTTTTATTTAATACCTTTTTTACCTCTCCATATTTAATTGTACACCTTCAGCCAAAACAAACTAATACATGTTTCGTTCGTCAATCGTCACCTTCACTATGCAATCTACTCCAAATTTTGACAGTTCACAGTCAGGTTATAACCTGAAGAGTGTCAAATAAGGTAAGTTGTATATGGGGTAAAGTCAGCTACTATCCGGGGTAAAGTGAGGTGTAATAAAATAAGAACTTTAATTAAGGATATAAGTAAATATTAACCCCTTGCGCTGGAATGACGTGTGTAGCAGAGCAGCTTCTGGCTTTTTTACATCGTGGTTGTCACAAACTGTGGCAGACTTTTCATTTTTTTGAGGTTAGATTCTGTTCCATCACGCCGCGTGGTTTTCTAGCCAGCTGACAGATTGGGATATTGCGCACTTTCTTTGAATCAAATCAGGCTGCAACAGGTGTCGAAAATTTACGTGCTTCTCTTGGAGAAAAATATTTGAACTGCCTGTACATCGCTCAAGATCGGAAGCTCCTCTAGCGACCCCGATGTGTCCAAGCTGGCTCACAAATGTTGAGACCTTGGAAAACGATTGAAAGACAATCAGCAAAATGCAAAGGCCACCCGTGGCTTAAAAGTCCCGATAATTGCACAATTTCTTCCAATGAGGTAAATGAGTTTTGATGATGTTACTAGTGCATGCTTCAAGTATTCTCTATTGGAAAGCAACGAATCACTTTGAATAATAACAAACATAATATCATTATCTAATTCCAGAGACCATAACAGTTACAACCAAAATTTAAGAAGTTGTGGTGAAAAAATTAATATGTTTGAGCAAATCATTCTAGTTACGAATAACCATTATAAATGACTAAACCTGTTTTGATAGTCGGTAACCATTATCAATGACTGAAATTGTTTTTGCTTACTAAAATCGGTAACCAAAAAAGATTTAACCCTCATCCGTCCCTCGTGTCAATATGACACAGTTTTCGCGTAATAAATTATACTGTTCTATTATTTGTGATTCTTGTAATCAATTAGTATGTCCTGCACATCGTTTTATTTTATACGAAAGTTGTGAAAAATCTAAGATGTAAATGTTAACTTATCAATTTGCATAAAAAACATATCGAAAAATAATTGTTTACCTTGTCATTTCACTGTTCTTTTACCATATGCGACAATTTGATACCGAGGCACAGATACTGTTCGTGAAACAGTTAAAAATTAATACTTTATAATCATTTTATTTATTGAAAAATTTCTGCACGATTTAATGACTACTGCCTTTCATTTAAATAACAAATTTTAAAATGTGATAAACTCTACTACTTCTTTTTCTCACAGTACAATAGCTAATACTTAATAAAGCGAAGAATAAACACAAACTACGCTACATATAACTTATATCTAGTAGATATACCTAGCAAAAAAAGTTGGTTCAATGCACTGCACTTAATTTGACACCCAATAACATTTATCAAGCTAATTTATTACTATCTGTACATGCACCGTTATAAAATTCGAAAAAATCGAACAATTCTGATTGTTAGGTCAGTAAACAAATTTTTTCTTTCCCCAATTCTATTCCGTCACCTCAAGGAAGCAAACACTGACACTCTCTTCGGGCAAGAACACCAAAAACAGGCAACCCAGTTTCCCCGCGACATATTTATTATTTCCCCCGTTGTCGCTTTACCTCGGCCTCCGTTTGCCAATCAGGAAACTCCCGTTCCCGCTGCTGCCCCCCGTCAAGGCCTCTTAATTGCGTTTCAATGAACTTTCTAAGCAGCGCAATTATAATTCACCAGGCCAGCCGAGCTCCCGTTGGCGCGGCCGCGCAAAAGTGCCGCGGGAGGATAAATCACCAGTGAAATCGGAACGCATCCGATTAAACGATTCTCGTTTATCAAACTCTCTTTTTTCTCGCGACGCGAGACAGCGGGAAAAGGAGCGGCAGACGTTGGAGAAAGAGGAAACAAGGGGAATTCAGCGAGGCAGCAGAAACTACCACAACTACGGAAAGCACGATTCCTTTCCCCGGTAAATGAACATCGAGAGATACCGATTCGCTATCTGCAATCGTCATTCATTTCCTCGCGAAACGAGCCCCCAGGCCCGCATTAACGTTTTTATTTTCATAATAAACAGGAATTACAATCCTCCCTCCGTCTCACGAGGGAAGTGTCTCCTCTCCTCCTCGCTTGTCCCGCTCTCCCTCGATAAACAGCAAGGCTAGAAACGAGTCTAGATTCCTTGATGCTCACCGCATTCCTGGCCTTTAATGCAGCAGAAAAATGTTTTCCGCCGAGCGGTGGAGCCACGCGTGGGTCGCCTTCGTATCTCACGGAAATGTATGTGACACGAGCATGATGATATTCCCCTGAAAAGGGGTATAATGAATAAATCCCCCAGTTTTTCAACCCTTAGATGCTCTCCCGTTCCATCTACCCCCGCCTGAGAGCGCGCCATAAAGCTGACAGATCCTTTTTAACATTGTTGGAATAGCGCTCGAGGGACTCGTAAATAATTACCGGTAGTTCTCGTTATATGCTCACGCTCGGGACTGGCGGCGAGCTTACAACGCATAGCGGCGACTATTGCGAGCCGCAAATGAGAGTGTTGCACGAGTGAGAAAGTCCGTGACTCTTTCGTCCCCTCTAGCTCGCTCACGGGCAGAAATTTTATCCGCCGCCTAACCCTAACCCGAATCCAGTTACCCAGAGAATGTTACTGTAACCCGTAGTAATCACGAAGGAACGGCTCTCAAATACTAAGAAATGGTGGGGATAGTGACCGAGCATACAACGCATAGTTGAAATGAGCTTATAACGAGAACTTTTTGTATCGCGCGACAACGAGAGGAACTTTTGGAAAATTATGAAATGGTCGATCGCCTCTTCGAGCCCTCAACTTCTCGCCCCCGCGCGCCGCAGAGACTGCCGCGCGGCTGACTAGCGTTTGTTCTGTCCGTGGCGGTTAAACGGGGGTACGGGTGAAATCACGAAACTGCAATTGGTAAAATGGCGGGTCGGCGCGAGTAACGAGTTCAAAGGAATCGAATTTTCTGCTGGTGAATACCCCATCTTCCCAGGGGAATGCACGGTGGACCGTTTCAAAGATTCGTTTGAAATACGCGCGGAGAGAGGGATGCCTCTTTGGTCGGGATCTCGAAAGGGGGCGTTTTTTTTTTCACCCTCTTCTGGCCTCTCTACCTGTCCTCAACGAGCCGCGGGGACTGGCTAATTTCCAGGGAGCACAATTATCTGTCTCGCTATGTAACGGCATAGTGCATCAGATTTAGTCGTACGCGAGTATTCGCGGGATTGAAAGGGGACTTTCCACGTGTATCAGTCGCTCCACTCGCGGAGCCGGCGAGTGGCTTGGTGCGTTCGCGGGGAAACAAAGATGCGCGGGGCTTTGGCGCATCATAACCAACGCGTCCTACGGAGCTATGGTATTTTAATGGATGCTGGCTTATAGAAATGGCGGTTACAGCGGTTGCGTGAATCGTTTTACGCATTTAGTGAAGAGCGCTTGGTTCTTGATAGAATTAAATGGCACTCGTCGTGTTAAAGTAGAGTTGTGATGCTGGCTCATTCATAAATACGTACCAATGCTTCAAGGGGCGAAGCTACAGTGTACGGGGAGTAAAACATATTCTAGGAGCAGTTCTGAGTTATGGGGGATTAATGGAAATGCAGGAAGCGCGCTGGTTTTATTTGAACAGACGGTATGCTGCAGTTAAATTTACAGTTAAGAACGAAACTGGGTAAGGAGTTACACACCTTTGACTGGTCAGAAAATAGGGTTATCTTTGTGAATTTTTTTCGTATAAGGAAGCGTCATATTTAAAAATCAAGGCACACACCTTTTTGTGTATAATTTAGCTGGCCTTATTATTTCTTAAGATATCAAATTTCTTTTTGAAGGGAATGCAGCTTAATTTGTGCACAAAATGGTGTATGCCTTGATATTTAAATATAACACTTTGCTATACGAAACAAAAATTCATGAAGATAACTCTATTTTCTGACTTCCCAAAGGTACATATGTAATAGGAAATGCAATACCGGTAAACCGGTTTACTGGTTTTGCGGTAAATCGCGAGAACTATCTACAAATTTTTACCGGTAATTCGATCAATTACGTATAGCAATATACCGCATATATGCGTTCATTAATTCGACATCTATTACGTTATCAGTGAAAAAAAACTTCAATTACTAATAAAGACGAAAACCGAAATATCTCATGGAAAACCAACTCTGATCCCAAAGAAAACTAAAAATCTGAATCAAGACGCGAAAAATGGACCTACTGTCAAGTAGAAAAAGTAAGGAAAAAATATATAAGTAGATACTAATAGCATATGATTTCTTAATGACTATCCGACCAACAAGTGTAGAATCTGAGAGCGCTTTATCCGTGGCTTTTTACCAAAATTACGTCGCGATCAGGGGACCAAAGTTTAAACAAATTATGTTTTTTGCTTGTTTATTTGTTAAAAAGAATTGTTAAATGCAACAAAATTTAATTATGTATGTAAGTTAAGATTCTTTTAATTGTTTTCGTGGTGAAAATCTATATTAATAAATATTGTCAATAGTTATATAAATATATCTATTTTGTGTTATATCATTTTATATTTTATGTGCACAATAGTTTTATTTGCATATATTTTTTATAATGCTCGATTAGAATTCAAAAAAGTCCTTTTTTACGATGTTTACTCTTGTATGTTCAATACCTTACAAAAATACCGATAAACCGGTTTTGATTGAAGATTTTATCGAATTATCGGTAATTGAAAATGTCAGTTTGCAAACCCTAATATGTAACCCCTTAACTAGGTAACTTAATCGTAGAAATCATTGAAAATTAGAATATTACTTTTTTTAACGGTTCGAAAAAACTTCTTCGAAGATCACAAAATTACATTTTCCAAACCGATTAATTTTTGTGATTAATCATTTCCTCCGATTCTAAAAATGATGGAATTTTAAAGCGAAAAGTTCCACTAAAAAAAGTCATATTATACTCTGGAAGGCAGAGCTGATTGAGCAACATAAAATTTTCCTGGAGGGGAACTAGGGACATGATGGGGAAGCTAAGGAAAAATGCAAATAAAGTGATGATTGTATCTATTAATTAAGTCTTTATTACTCCAAATACAACTATAAGTTAATGATTTAACATTTGTTACACACTTCGGACTATCTGAGGTCAGGTGTCTAAGTTATTAAACTTTATAAAACCAGATGGAAAAAACCGTCTTGCCCCTACAGCGGGGTAAAATGGGGTACCGAAAATGGGGTAACATGGGGTATCGAAAATGGGGTAAAATGAGGTACCGAAATGATTTCGTATATGTTCTGACCATTTTATAAATTCGAACTAAAAATAACGAGATTTATTTTAATTAAATTATGATAGGGAACGATGACGTTGCTTAATTTCACATGAACAACCATGATACGGGGAATGATGGGTTACCCATTAGGGGTTAGGTCGGTACCCCGACATACCCCGACCTAAACTCTAATGGGTACCCCATCATTCCCCGTATCAAGCACCCCATCTTGCCTCGAAGTATCGTTTTCCAAAGATTAATATATTTGTACAGCAAATAAAGAAATATTGAAATTTTGAATATGTCACCTTAAAATAGATGAAATGAAGATTATCACAGAAGAAAAATAATAGACTTACCGTTCTTAAATATATATTTATTTCAAATCTTTTTATCATACGAAATAACATTGACGCAGCACGCAAACGGTTCACAGCTATTAACAAAAACGCGTGCTCCCCCACTCACTTTTGCCAGCGACCACAATATTATAACACAATGACTTCCTAATGATGTATTTGTCACGTGCCTAGCATCTTTTAATTAGGGTTTAGGGAGATACCCCGTCTTACCTCGCTACCCCATCATGCCCCTAGTTCCCCTACAATTTTTTGCTTTCACTGGGCGACCTATCTGGCGGTCTAGTTACTAGGATCGCCCTATATTTACGTAGTTACCACTTTTCAATTTCCACAAAATTTATTGTCTAATGAACCATGCGGTGTCACAAAGAACTTCGGCACTCCAATACCAAAAAGTTCCTCGCCCCTTATTTTACACAAATTCCTTCGCTTTACTGTTTAATCCTCGGTCAATTGCCGTCGAATCAATTAAGGCGGCAAAAAGAGGGAGCCCGCTCCACTGTCGTTCCCCTTTATACAATAAAATATTATTTACATATCATTAAAAACTTGACAACGATATTCAAGCGATCCTCGCCCATCGCACCCGAACCTTTCTCGCCCCCAGACATTTATGCAAACGACCATTCGGGATCGACAAAGGTAAAAAGAAGCAAAAAACCGATGCTGCTTCCGCCGGAAAGCTGTAACACCGGGCCAGCCAACACTCGAGGACACACGGATTATCGATGCTCGCTCCTCGAGCGGAAAAACCGTAAACCGCAACGCAATCTAACTTGGCCCGAAACAGTGGCCGATGCACGTAGCCCGTAGAAAAAGAAATTAACTGCTCATTACTGGTGAACCGAAAATAAGTACCAGGAGAAGTTTTTTCCGGCCGCGACTCGCGGTTGGGCGTTGAATTTCAAACAGGTCCAATGAATCGCGAAAGGACAATGCCAGCTTTTGGTTAATTTCGGACCAACGGGGGAAAAGAAACGTTTTTACCAGGGCTTGAAACTGTTATTATAAAGATTTAGGTTCTTGAAAGAGTTATGAAGCACCTTTATTCTGAATAACCGTTATAAAGAACCTAAATATCAGACTATAAAAGTATAAGTTAAGGTTCCTATATAGCTCTACAACTTTTATTTTTTAGGTTCTATATAAGTTCCAAAACGGTTATAGAACCGATTCTTTAGGGTAGCTCGATTCTTTCGGACAGCTCGATTTTTTTCGGTTAGCTCGATTCTTTCGAGTAGCTAAAAAACGAAGCGATCTGAACAGTCTGTAAGACGACGGCAACAACGACCGTACCGTTTAGAAGATGGAATTCAGAGTTCACTTTTTGACACTTTGACGCTGCGTACCTCCTAAACGGCTGGTCCTACGTCGTTTTTGACGAAATTTCGAAAGAAAACTCAACCAAAGAAAGATGTTATCTCCTCCTTTTAAAACGTCCCATGTACTTACAGCAAGCAGCCTGCCCGGTACCATCGGGTTGACCAGAATACGTTCGAATTGTTGGAAAAAATCGAGCTACCCGAAAAAAATTGAGTTACCCGAAAGAATCGAGTTAGCCGAAAGAATCGGGTCTATAACCGTTTTGGAACTTATATAGAACCTAAAAAATAAAAGTTATAGAGCTATATAGGAACCTAAAAAATAAAAGTTATAGAGCTATATAGGAACCTAAAAAATAAAAGTTATAGAGCTATATAGGAACCTTAACTTATACTTTTATAGTCTGATATTTAGGTTCTTTATAACGGTTATTCAGAATAAAGGTTCTTCATAACTCTTTCAGTCAGAACCTTTATATAACAGTTTGAAACAGTTATTTGGGAACCTTTTCAAGCCCTGGTTTTTACAGAACACGCATATGTATGTTCTGCGGAGTCTGAGAAATATAATTGAGCCGTTATTTTCGAAAGTGGAATAAGCACAGTTTTCTTAAAAAAATGAGTTAATGTTAGTTTTCGTTATAGACTGTATAAATTTTGCTAGAAGCATAGAACAAGATAAGCTCGAATTTCACTGAAAATTGGTTGAATCTATGCATAATAGATTAAAGGCCGTCGCGCATTTTGACTAGCCCGGCGAAGCGATGCGCGGCGATACGGAGAAAAAACTTTAGAAACAATTGATGACCGAAGCCCAGCGACAATTAATTAATTATTATTAATTTCCTCGACTCTCTTCGCCGGGCGGCACTTCGCCCAAATACGCGACGGCCTTATAGCTTATAATTTATCAAATATAGCAAGAAGCAGGAGTATTAGAAGAACTTATTATTAACTTATTATAATTACGTTTGTATAAATTAAATATTGAATTTTATCGAATATTTTTTACGCGGTCTTTGCTCTTCCAGAGATAATACTTTTTTACTTAAACTGTGCACCATTTTTAAAAAATCTATTTAAAATTAGTTTTCATTATATGTAGATTGTATAAATTTTGCTGGAAGAATAGAACAAGATGAGATCGAATTTCATAGAAAATGGGTTAAATTAATGAAAAATACATTAAAGCTTATAATCAAAACGCGGGAATACCTATTAGAAAAATATTAACTTATTATAATTACGTTTGTATAAATTAAACATAAAATTTAGGAGAATATTTTTTTCACTATCTTTGCTACTTTCACGGATAATACTTTTTACATTAACTGTATCCAATTTTTCATTTGAATGCACCGCAAACAAAAGTATATTAATAAAGTTTCATATTAATGTGAATTAGATTTAGGAAATCTTACTTTGAAGGCGATTTAATATGTAAAGTTTTGTGAGTAACTATATGTTGTAATACATCGAAGAAACGCGTTTGCAATTCGCAAGAGCGCCACCTTCTATCCTTGAATGGCAAAGCACGAAACAGCCTCGAGATTTATACGGCGAATTTACACAACCAGCGAACAGAGCGTCTAACGATTCGCAAAAGATGCAGAAACGCGCGAACCTAATTCCTTTTCGCAACACTCGGTCGTTGGTCGTTGTTGCTCGCGCGAGAAGGGTGTAACGAATTAAAGGTTAGACAGATGGAGGTGGAAGCAGGGCTTGAAAACTGTTATAATATCGATTTCGGTTCTGCAAACAGTTATGGATAACCTTTATTCCGAATAACTGTTATGAAGAATCGAAATTTCCAACTATTATCTGTTTCGGTTACGGTTCTTATTTCCCTCCTCATATCGGTTCCATAAACGTTATTATTTCGGTTCCATAACCGTTATTATTTAAACCGTTATTAGTTGAACATTGGTCGCAGGGAATGGGATTCGAAATGATTATTGTTGTGGATGTTAAGCTTCGAATAGCAAGAAGGGATCGGGGATGCAGAGCTACTCGCATGAATCAATTGCTTTGATTTGATTGAGAGCAATTGATTAATTGAAACTCTATGGATGTTAGCAGTAGGCTTCTGTTGAGTTTTAAAGTTATCATTGAACTGATGTGCGAGACAGTATTGTTAGAGATCGCAAACTGAATGTGTATTGTAGGTCGATGGCATTGATTTGTGACTTGCAGTATCATAATGGATTAATTTAGCTTTGATGGGGGTAGAATGGAATATTTAATCGAGTGAACTGTATGCTGCATCTATTTCACCAGATTCGCTATGAATTGTTTAACAAACGTTGTGCTGTAGCAATTTGGGGCTAATTTGACGACGACAGAATGGAACCACCGAAGTTGAACGAAGCAGTACTCGACACTTTAATTTTTATAGTGCCATTTGATATTTCCTCTGTCCGCAAGTGTTTGAAGACATTTTTTCGAAATGTCACTTGGTGTCGGAGATTAGGATACTCTTTTTCATTAAAGTGGCATGCTCGAGATGCCATTAACCTCTTTTTCAAAAACTTATTGTATTTATTAAGAGTGGGGCATAAGTGTAGGGTTTAAAGTTTAAATTAGTACAATAAAGGAAATACGCCTTTACCTTTAGTTAACAGCAAAACTGATCTAGGGATAATCTTTACGTCAACATTATCCTTCACGCATCACTGTAAAAAAATAATCAACACTGCCTACAAAATTTTAGATTTCATTTATCGTTTTTTCATTTATCTCGACACCGTATATACATATGTAGCTCCATTTCAACGAGATATGTGAAGTTTGTTGTTCAATCCTTTACTACGTTCCAGCGTAGGGGAGACCGGGGCTAAAAGTTCCGGGGGTAAGTTGTTCCGATAGTTCTATCTTCAATATGAAAGTAGCTTTGTACTTTAAATTATTTTTTCCGTGTGAGTTGATCACGCCACTCTGTCAGCCATTTTAATAGAGCCCGCAACAGCGAGTTGTGTGGTAGTAAGCGAGGACCTATTAGTCGCGTACCAGATAAGTAAATATTTTCCTACTATTATTTTTTTATCTATTTCGATTATTTAACGTTGCTATTATTGATTGATTAGTTCTTATGTATCAAATGACATTTAAGAACACGATGTAATCGTGTGGATCGTTTCAATATATGTGTAAGTAAAGTAATCTCTTAAATTGCCACATGTGTCGATAGGGGCTAGTTGTTCCCGTGATTTGGGGCACGTTGTTACCGTAACAACTTGCCCCACCGCAAATGCATAAATTGTTCCAGTTGTGTTTTAAGATGCGAACATATGAATGAAAGGTGAAATGTGGCATCATTTCCATCGAAGTTGTGCATAAAGATAAAAATTGTCGCTAGAGAATTCAATATCTGCCACTTGACTCTATCGAGAATTATAAAAAAACTACAATCTGGACAAGAAGCCACTGTAGGCTATAAGTAGGTACAAATCTCAATAACTAGTTACCCACAAACAGTTGAATGTAAGACTGATTTGTAGATTTTAATTTTTATACCAAAGATAGTGTTTATGAGTATTAGGGTAACGCATACAGTTGTCGATCCCTATACAATAATTGATCCTCTTCCCCAAAACGTAGGAAATATAATATAATGCTTTTTTCCTATGATAAAATATAATTATATTCGGAACAAAAATATCTGGACCACTGACATATAGATATATCTTATTATATAAAAGAAGCATTATATTATATTTCCTAGTTTTTGGAGAAGAGGGTCCATCATTTTATAGGGGTCAACAACTGTATGCGTTACCCTATATCGTTATGGTTTTCTTTTAAAGATAATACATTTTTGTCGGTCCGAACCTTCATAAATAACCATTATTATTAGTAAAATTCTGTTTTATTTAATTATAAAATGAAGTATTTCATTAAAATGCAACTTTTATATCTTAGTAACAACTTGCCCCAATGCGATAACAACTTGCCCCATAAAGGGGTAAGAAGTTCCGCTTCGACCAGCGCCAAAAAAATTACTTTTTATGAAAAACCTATTGCAATATATTAAATACAAGCTTAAAATCATAAAATATAATAAATTTAACAAGAAATTAGTCAATAGTGAAGAGAATAAGTACATTATTTTGCGGTCATTTTTATGTTTTATCGAAATCGGAACTTTTAGCCCCGGTCTCCCCTACGTCTGTGTATGTACGTTGACGTTAACAATCGTTTTTTTAACTGTTTTCGTTTATATAGAGAAAAAATATGTAAAAAAAATTTTATGTTAAATGGTTTTATTAAAAATGCACTAAAAACTATAAAATAATTATTTTTTTCAACACCTGCATGAAAATGTGTGCTTTTTTACGCCTGCTGAGCGGGAGCAAAGTGACCAATTTCAGACGTATTCGCGGAAAATCTTTCTCCCAAGGGAAAAAGACTTTACGCGCATGCGTATTCGCAATTTCTTACTTTCCTCCCAAGGAAACTGGACTTTGACGTTACCCTATGGTATGAAGTTGCAGTTGTTTGACTAATCGTTATCGATTTGTTGGAATATAAATACACGTATTTATTAATTTCGTCAGAATAAAAAAGCAATCGAACATGCATATTTTTTGCGATTCGCTCAGCAGACTATCAAAGACACACGTTTCATGCAGGTGTTGAAAAAAATATTATACGTGATAAGGGAGAGACGCGATTTCGGCTTGCGTGAATTTCTGCCCTCGCTGCGCTCGGGCAGCAAACTTCACCCTCGTCGAAATCGCTTACTTCTCTCCCTTATCACGTAATGTACTATTTTTGGACTACAATTTCGATGGTGATATACTACGAACACCTGTAAAGTTTTAGTTTTACTATTCGTACATACGTGACGGATCATTTCTCGATAAATTGTGTATTTTCGCGGCGAAAAATAAAAATTGAAAACAGAATAATGTATCAACTAGCCCCGGTCTCCCCTACGATAGTACAGCCTCATCTCGAATATAGTTATATAATTGTGTCTGCTTATTTCAGAATACACTGCAGTAGAATCGAGAGCGCTCAACACAAATATGTAAGGTGAATAACTTATAAATCCGGTGTTAGTATAAGAATACATTGCCACAATTACAAGTCACGGCTGTCCAGACTAAACTTGTTAAATCTTAAAAACAGAAGAATTATATCGGACCTGACCTTTTTACTTAACGTCATAAATAACAGAATGAATTGTCAGCGCATACTAAATCAACTCAATTTCAATGTAATCACTAAGAGCCTAAGGCATCGTAATCTTTTTAGCGTAAAAACTCATCGACCTCTCTATGACAAAGATAATTGCATCGAGCGTATATATGTAGCATTGCTAATTCTTATCACGACCAACTTGACTTTTTTCTCGATTCAATAGATAAGATTCGTACAAAGCTTTTACGTCTGTAGCCTTGAATGTTTCATATCAACAGACGCAGTCGCGTCTGGAAGCTAATTCCCCTTCCCCCTCTAACCCATAGGCCATGTCTCTGTACACGAATGCTAGCGAAATGGGTACGACCCCGCAGCTATTTTAGCCTTATTATCTTATCTTAGACATAGTTCCGGTGTTTTAACATGATCAAGCGAATAATTTTTTTTGCACTCATTTGTCGTGTTATTTAATGTATAAAGCTGTTTTCCTAAAAGATAAAATAATTATTCTGAATTAATAGTTATCAAAATGATACTTTCTTTACCAGTTCAGACAGTCAGAGTTTTTGTGACGTCACGTTTTCCACCTACACTTGACGCCAGTAGATGTCGCCATTCGAAAGCAGAATTTATCCAATCAGGAATGGTTTTGCTGAAAATGCAGTCGCGCAGTTGACGAAAAAGGCAAAAAAGTGTGGGTCGCTAGTAAACGTTATCTACATACCTAGTGTCAAACAATTATAACCTGCTAAGTGTCAAATAAGAAAACCTGTCAATATTATTCAAATGTCACCAGTTTTTCCACCATATACGACAATTATTGTCTCAATTAACAAGGTAAGTCGCCAAAATTTTTTAATAGACTTTTGTAAAGCTTATAGAACACAATTTTTTGATAGACTTTTTATGTAGAGCTTAAAGAAACGAAGGGGGCGCACAAACTTGGAACTTGTCCGGAGAAGGCTCGACAGAGAAGCATCTTCTTACGCGCAAGTTTTTGGAAATTGGTCAAATAAGGTAAATGGACAACATTTGTCAAAAGACATAGCATTAAGGATTCAGAAAATTATTGCGGATTGCTTGCAATGTAGAGCAAGTCACATCAGTGAAGAAAGTACGCTGAAAACACATTTCCCTTGACATTTTTCAATCCTTTGTGAAAGACATTCGTAATACTTTACAATCCACAGTAGTTTTCACGCTATTCATTAATTTTATTAGTTTCCCATTAACTATATATTTATTTCAATACACCAATAAACATACTAAATTAATTTTATTATAGTCATTGTGCGTTAAAAATATATTCGATCTCTTCGTTTATTTTCGCTAAAATATCAAATTATCATTTAAATTTCCTGCAACAAGACCTTCTGCCATACGCTGTCACCTCCTTTGGACACATTATGTAGTCTCTACACATAGCAAAAGGCCACTCTTTTTTTATAAGTTCTACGTTAAGTTGTAACTAAAATGTGGCTTTTATATATTTACAGATAATCAAAGCAGAAGAGAAAGAGAAAATAACCTTGCTGCACGAACAAATGCAAGATGCACAATTTCATGCACAATTTCACGCACAATTTTATTTTAGAGTTTGAAGAAATATGTATGTACAAAGTCGAATTTTATTATGAAAAAAGTGATGAAATACCCCCCATAAACATGACTTATGTATGAAAGAAGCTAATTCCCTTTAATTCACGAAAAATGTTCACATGCAAAGGTTGTGAAATGAACTTTGCTAATTCTAATTACATTCTCGTTCTCCGCTTGAACACTTATTCCTCTGTGACTGTTTATATTTGACATTCCTTTCTTGGCCACAAATCAATTCAGTGCTCAGATTTTCAGCTTCGGTTTTAAGTATTTAACTGGCGTGAGGCCTGTAGTTGACACAAAAACTTTTAGAAGAGGGATATCTTCTGTTAAAAACGGCGTATCAATATCATTTTACGATGGTAGACAATAAAAACACAACGGCTCGCTAATTCCTTATAACCAAAGCTGAAAATCTGAGCATTTTGTAATTAATTGTACCAACGGGTTTTCTGACCCGTCTATTGTAATTCAAATTAAAAAACAAATAAATAGTTTATAAGCGACATAGTGTGATTCATCCGTTTCGTTTTTCCTAGAGCGCTAATATAATATATTTACCCAAATAAGAGATAATCACATAACATTATAAAAAAATCTAATACTAAAGAAACCATAATTTTCATTAATAATAAACCTGATCCAATTTCCACCTGTAATTTTAATTCAGAAATATCATCAATGCCAGTGCAACAGTAATTTAAATCATTTTAATTTCACGTTCCCCTCTCCCGCGGCACTAATGCATTTCCCATCAATTAGCTTGGAGGAATTACATTTAATTACTCTTTCACTCGATTTACCAACATTAATCGCGGTCCAGGTGAATATCTTTCCGATTTCATAGTTCCCAATCTGGTTTCACAAATTATTCAGATACCACTCGATGTATTAAACTGCGGACTATGTAAAGAGAATAATCTATCACGTTCATGTTAATACCACTATGTGCAGTGCACTAAGAATTACGCGGTAGATAGTATGTGCATTGCAGATTATATCGACGTGTTTACTGTAACATAACATTCTGAATCCATTCCCCTGTCATTGTTAGGTTAATAATGTGGGATAACGCGCTAATGTAATAGAATGACAATTCTATTCATATACGGGGTGATTTTAGAGGTTGAGGCTGGATATCAGTATTTCTTAAATGAAAATTTATGGTTTCGGGGAAAATAATACATTTCTTCATGAGTCCTACCTTTTTATGCTTCTACTTATTAAAATGCAAAGTGCCTATAGAACACAATAGTAGATGCGCCCTTAGCAGACAAAGTATAAGAAAGAATTGACTATAATAATAACAATAATAATGGTAATAAGAGCTCTATTACATACAGCGCGAATTACAATATGTTACAAAAGAAAGAAAAAGTCAAAAGGCGCGGTATGGCTTCATAACTTGATTACGTTACAAATTATTCTGGTACGCCTTTTAAAAAAATACTATCGCAGAAAAATGGAACTCGTGAAACAGAGCGACATTTTCTTCCCAAAATATTGTCTGTCATCACCCTGTGACCCAAATGTTTCGCTGCGTCTCACAAACTATGTATAATAGAACTTTGGTAAATGTAAAAAAATGTTTTTAAATTAACAAGTAAATATCACTTGCTAAATATTTATTTGCAAAATAGAAGTGTATGGTTTCCAAGTTATAATAACTGGTAATGGTACATTAACATATTCAACATAAGTAACATTATATTTCTTCAAAACATATATTCACACATTTCCTTCTTCCTTTCTAAACCATCTTCGAACTAGCTTTCGTTAAGTGAATACACGAGCAACAAAAGTATCTCTTGTAAAAACGCCTCCAATGCTCAAACACTAAATTGACTTTTCTCTATAACCCGCAGAATTTTGAAAACTGGTAGAAATTTGAGTTCTCCGTTAACCTCCCTTAAATACCCTAAGCCTCGAGGTCTTGAGAACCACACGTCGCTTTGGACGAATTAAGCAGTTTCTCGAATGGCCCCTGTAACAACATGCTCGATAACTTTTCCTGCGAGTAGAAATAAGGACCGCGAACCGCACGACATTTGGAATTTTCCGGCGAAACATATAGGGCAGAGTTTGGTGGAAAGAAGACCATTCCGTAGAGCGCGCATTGAAAGTTCACCATAAATTACGGGAAGATCCATAAGCCATCGTTATTTACTGCCGACCAACACACGCATCGTCCCGTGAATTATATTTCAAAGCCGTCGAGGCATAAATACGGCGAGACTGCAAAAATTTCTACCGTTTTCGTAATGCCCCGGCGTATTTTCTTGCGCGCGACCACGCGGAAACGAAAGAAGGGAGCTTTTTGCAAGGAGAATAAACGCGTCGAGGCACGCGTTACGCGCTGTAAATCAATCCACCACTGTTGTTTTACGCGACGTTTCGCGATTAGACGGCTCCCACTAATTGCCCTATTATCGTAAATTAAAGAGGTGTTCGAGAGGCTGCTCGCCAGAGACGCAACGCAGAGGGGTTTTAATTTCTGCGAAGATTTCACCAAATTTTCGTTCTCGACGCAATAACCATCCATCTGGCCACCATCTGAGTTAATTAGTCAATATTTGGACGGTGAAGAGACTGCTTAAAATAAAATTATGAAGTTGGATTGAGTAAAGAAAATCGGAGAATCCGTGCCAGAATTTAAAAAAAAATTTTAGCGGAAAATGGTCTACGTGCCAATGGTAAGACTATAGCATATAACTTGATTTTTAGCACTTACAGTGTTTTCTACAAGGATTTCACAATTACGAATATAGAATAGTTGTGCTCGCAACTTGACGTAGCCAAATAAAAATTGATTGAAGGATAAAACAGAAAAGGAGTTTTCATGTATGATAACGCTTAATGAGGCATAACACGAATGATATATTATAAAATTCAAAGCTCATAGTTCGACGTACCGATTTTTACTCTTCTGATCTTGCACCCCCTGAGTATCACTTTGTTCAACATGTAAATGATTTTTCAAGTCACAAAGGGCTCACTAAAAATGCTGATCTGCAGTCCATAAAGTCTATAGGAGTCTGAAATTCTATGAAAAAACACTGAGAAATTTATCTTCAGAAACAGAAGGCATGTCGAAACTACTAAAGGTAAATTCGAATAATTCGCTATTGTTATTCCTTTTCTGTTTTCTTTATTCGTATTTTTATATTTTGTGCAATAAAATCGCTTATTAATAATAATAATTATTAACAGGAATTACATTAGGATGTAATTTCCTTTTCAACCTCCTTTAAGTAATACGTCGAACATACCGCAATAGAGCTGTAATTTGAATAATTGGATTAATTTCGAATATTCAAATATTCGAATAATTAGGAGTATCCAATTATTCGAATATTTGTTGCAGCCCCATTCCGCCCCATCCGAATACAGTTGAAATATTACTATGAAGAATATATCCTCATAAACAGATAAATTCACAAGTATTTAACAACGCACCTTAAACTGTCATTGATCACTTCTGCCTCGATTTGAAGGCGAGATTTAAAAGTTCCGGCGAGCGTGATTGATGGTGACGATCGATTTTACTGCTCGAGGTGGTTTGATTTTTTAGAAAAAGGAGAGAATGTGGCACGGGGAACCGTAAACATTACCATGTGCACGGTGTCGACGCGATCGATGACCAATGATCAATGAACGCGTAGATACTATTGCGAGATGGTTGGAACATCTTAAAAGATGAGCAGTGATTCCATTTTGGAAGGTCAACAACGAGGCGGAAGATCAAGAGAGATTAATGGCGACAATATATCCACGCTAATTGGAAATAATCCAGGATACACGGCTCTAGGTGTTCCCAGGATATTAAGGATATTTCGTAAATCAATTACCCAGCGTTTAAATATGCTTGGCACCATGAACAAGTGCGACCTTTGGAGGCCTACGAATTAATTCTAACAGATTGGACAGGAAAAATTAATTTTGGAGTGTCATAAAATATTCCGTGATTTCAGACTTTTACATTGTTATCTGCATCTGGTTGTAGTGCTGGAAGGTGTGATCAAGTTAAATACATATTTTTGAAGTAATCAGTAATGATTACTTGGTTTTGTAGTAATGTAAATAAAGGTTCTCTATTCTATGGATAGAGTACAGTGTGCAGTTATAGACTTCTACTTGCAACGGCAGATCCCCAATCCAGAAATATAAAAAATTATGAAACTTTGATATATGTACAGAATATAATCCATATATCATATCTATGTATTGCACTTTTTTTGCTGCCGAAATTCACTTTAGGGGGTGAAATTAACCATTGAAAATCCGACTATTTTCCGATTTTTTGTTATAACTCGCAAACTGTAAAGGCCCCCATACACGAGCGAGCCGCTCGCGCCTGCATTTTAATCGCTCGTCGATCCCACACACCAGCGAACATGCGAGCCGAGCCTGCAGTTCGCGAGCGGCTCGGCGAGATGCTCCTTCGTGTATGGGGGCCTTTAGCACTGTAAGGACTAATTAAAAGAAGTAACTGTTGTCGGAAAACTTTTTTTCTACCTCTCACAATTCGCGAGTTATAACACAAATTCGGAAAACAGCCGCATTTCCGGGGATCAATTTCACCCCCTTATAGTGAATTTGGGCAGCAAAAAAAAGTACTTAATACATACCTATATATCCTCTACATATTCCCAAAGTTTTATAATTTTTGGAATTTCCTTGATGGAAAAGTAAAAAGGAGGAACATTTAAGGCTTTGTATTTAGAAGATGAAAAACTACACCGATTATAGTACACCTAAATGTACTGAATTGTGTAAAAAAAAATGTAGCTGCGCTATTCAGTTGCGTCCATGCACAAAGCGCATTAAATTAATACAAATAGAAATACGCAGCGTGAAATATCATTTAATTTGGCTTATAATGAAGAAAGCCAGCCCAGTTGTGTGGGACACCCTGTATATTTATCTTAGAAAGCCGCTGATCCAGCTTACAATCTAATTCGCAGCAACAGAGATCCTGTTCGTTCTTGCACGGTACTTCGACCTGTGCTGTAGCGCGTTCAGTCAATACTCGTCAACTCTCGATTTAGCGTAATAATTCTCGTTATAACCCATGTAGTAACGAGGAACTATTGCTGAAGCGTATTACATCGTCAAAGTGTAATCGATTTACACGGTTCTCGCTCAAATTCTAGGGATATATCCGGCAACTTTCCTCTCTTACTGTCTCCTCTACCTTCAAGAACATAAGAGGCACGATTAGATAAAATTTTGTGGTTCTTTCTGTATGATGTTCATTATTAGATTATTTATGATGAAATTACTAGATCTCAGTGAAAATAGGTTAATAGATTTCAATGGAAGAGTAGATAGCTAAAATACAATGCGTAATTACATATCACGATTTCAAAGAGAAAACAGATAAAAATTGTACTTCATAGGTATTGTGATCTACTGGAACTTAATAAACAGGATCTACGTAATTTGCACACCTCGAATAACTTCTAAAGTATGCGTAGTATGAAATTTCTTTTTATACAAGAGTTTCATGATTTTGAAGGACACATTATATGGTGCATGTACTTTTGTTATAGGTGAAGGTGTTTCGGAGATTTCAAGGTCAACTTCGCTATTTAAATGACATGTTATATTCTTTATGCCGAAATATCGAAGGATGTTGAATTCTGAGTAACAAAGTATTGATCTTTATAAGCCATAAACCTAATAGTTAACAAATAATTTCGCTTCGTTTCCGGAAAATTGATTTTGCGTAATATCAAGTTGGAGCCGTTGGAGGTTCAATAATAATAATAGTAATGTCTTTAATACACTAAAAGTAAAGGGCCAGCACATAAAACATAACTGAATGTGGCTAGTGGAATTTGCAAGGTGGAGCGAAAACATTGCATTTAAACTGAAATATACGCAAGTTACTTTAAGTAAGAGACTTTTAACTTTTTAGAAAGTCGGAGATTTCAAAATTAAAATTACTCTTGTATACCCTGATTTATTCTCATTAGACTTGCTCTTATTTTCTGACATCAAATTCACCTTGAGAGGGAGAAGATTTAATGGTACAAAGAACATTAGAACAAAGATGATGAATAAAATATTGAAATTATGTGTAAATAATTGTAAAAACGGGTGACAATAAATTTATTAACGAGTACAAAAATGTTTAACTCCTCGAGAAAATTAATTTGAAGAATATTGAAAGACATAATAGATTTTGGAAACACTTTCTCGCAATAATGGAGTTTTAATACAGCAGTAATTTTTTACATATTATGAATAATGTTATTTATGATTAAATATAATGTATACTTTACAGTGAACATTTAGATTAATTGCTTAAAATAATTAGGAAGACTGATTTTCAGAACTCTCCTCATTTATATACTTGATATTTGCATACAAACATTAACGTTCTTTATCATTGGATTAAGTAGTGTTACTTTATATTACGCATTCTGTAACACAATATTGTCTAGTATTTCCAGCTGCAATGATAAAACCGAGAATAACTGAATATCTTCCGGCTGAAATGATAGATGCTCATTAAATACTATGTACTGCTTCAGCGACTTTCTTTAATTCGATAAAATCAAGAAACAGAATCTGGACAATATGAGTTCGCCTTCTTGTTTTAAAGTCTAAAATTAATAATAAAGAATAAGTTTAAATAAAAATTAAGAATAATGTCTAAAAGTAATTAAGAATCTCTTTCTGGAAAAGAAACCATTAAATATGAGAAAATAAATCACATTTCTTGGACATGATAATAATACTTAATACGATTGTTTATATTACATCCACATTACTTCCATATTCATTCTCAGTGTTTTAATTTGTCAGCTTCTCTTTCATTGTGACTTTTGTAATTTGCATTTGCTTGGAACGTTACCGTATAGAGCGACAGACGTGACACGTACGAGTTTAATTTATTTTATTCCTAAGTCTTCGTTTTATTCAAACTGTAGTAAAAAAAGCATAGAGTATCAGAAATGCAATGTCCCAGTTACCGTAAGCACGTGCTTCAGCATTTTTCTCGTAACTCCTCTAACATTTCCCATCTAATAAATTTCATTCGTTTACGAGGACAATTCACCCCGTTGCAGCTTAATAGGAAACTACTCACAAACCTAGTCTATATTACCCTCTGGGTAGCAACTACCTTCACAGTACCACAGTACAATATCAGTCACAAAATTTTCCAAATAACCCTTCGTATTAAACATTCATCTTATTACCTAAAATTCTTATTTTAAGACAAAGTACGACTTTGCAGCAAGATCTGTACCAACATCTAGTAAGTTTATAAAATTATTGCTTTGACTTAACATTAAAAAACGAACACTAATTTGAAAAATATATATTTTCGCATAATAAGTAGCATTTATTGATTTGATAAGTTTTTATTTCTATTTTGGTCAAATTTTTCAAATCTGGAGCACTTGTATTGCACAGAACAGAAATGGGTGCAGATTCAAAATTTGCAATAAATTGCACATTTGTTATCAGATTCGCGTGAAACGTGCACCAAACGCTGCAGAATTATTTTTCTATATATATTACACGTCATAACTCAAAAACTGTAAAAAATTAAGCTGCAACCCTCTTGCTGCAAGCTTCTCAATTAGACTCAGCATCCATTAACCGAGGATTAACACGTCTCACACTACATGGGTCACCAGTGACCCACGAAATTGACCAAGACACTTCCATGAAACAAACAAAAATATTTTCAATTTCATTCTGAAATAAAACAAAAGAAAAGATACCAAAATCACAAAGAAATGTCACGCAACTTCTACTTCTCCGTGACTGAACATTACAGTCCACTTTTTTTAATTTCCTAAGGCTCTACCAAAAACCCGAAATTCACCAATGGTAACCCGTTAACAATCACGTAACCTCCCCACGATAGCCTCCCGAAGATAATGAAAAATTGTCGAACAAAATCCTGTACAGACCTCCGATTGGACATCGGCATTCTAAATGCAATACAACCCAAAAATGTGCAATTCGAGCCGACTTATTGTTCAAGCCCATACACTTGCTAAACGAGCGTGCGGCACGGTGTGGTTCGACGCGCGTGTGTACACGTCTCTGTGTGTACAGCGTGTCTCAATTAAAAAAGATAACGAAGACACCCAGGGCAGAAGTACCAATCCAATTATTCCCACAGCGTTTCGCCATTTATTTCGGTGCCTAAGGACGGCACGCGCGCGTTGCTTTCCTCGCGTTTCGATGCACACTTCGTAAAAACCGGTCAACAATTTTCCACACCGCCCCCGGTTGCCGTCTCCCGCCCCTGTTTTCCCAGTACGAACGAGGGACGTGTTCTAAGCCAAAAACGAGAGGAGAAGCCATCGAGTTTGGCAGGGAAATTTCGAGAATGCAGGGAACTCCGTTTTCGAAACGCCACGGATCCACTTCGTTACAGGGCGTCAAGTATCGCGGCGAATCGCCAGATTTTAATTAAATTAATTTCACGGCGACACGCAGTCGCAGTTTCGTTAGCACTCGCGTGGTTCGTCTCCGCGTATTATTGGGGCAATTTGTGAATCGAAGGTTCCGCGGTTTCGACGTGGGTGATTAGAAAAAGGGGGACGTAATAGTGGACGGAAATGGTGGGAAGAGATCACTCGGGGGGGAATTAGTTTCGTTGCTCTTCGAGACGTAACTTTGCGCGGGGTTTGTTATTTTGGAATGAACTTCGGCGGTTACAGTGAACGCTGGGACCTTTATTGCACGCGTTGAAATTATTTGAGGCCATTTTTAAGACCCTTCAATGTATTTGTTTGGCGGAGATAGTAATGGTTTACAAACAATATACACAGAAATATGTAAATTTTTCTAAAAATCCAAATCATGAGTCATAAATATATCTTATGTGATAGAATCCAACCAGGGACACCCCCTTAACGTTTAAAAATAAAATCGTTGGGAGTTATGGACTTTCACATACGTTTGTTCTCCAGAATTCTGAGATCAATCTAACATCGTTTAAATACCTTTTCCAGGAGTTTGCATAGGGTACACGGGGCCCTAGAGCTCCTGCAAGCAAGTCTGATCAGTGGTTGATCCTCGGCGAAGATCCCTCCGTAATTTTTATTGCAAAACGTCCCATCACTAACGTACTTTTGAAGCATTACACAGAGAGGCGAGAGAGTTGAGCAATTAAAGGCCTCCTGGCCGTGAGTTGTCTTGAAGGATTTGAATTATCATTTACGCCTCGCTAACGCCAGTGCCGCGGTTGATGTATCCGACTTAAATTGTCCGGACCGCATGATGGAGCGGCTAACATAAAAACCTGACTGCGTTCAGACGGAATGATCGAGGGACAGACGTGATTGCCGTCCACCTTATTTCCCGACCGGACAAAGATTATACCCTCCCCCGCGGCTGGGAAGAGGCTCCGTTGCAAGCCCTCCGCAAAGACGCCGTGGAAGTGGAGCGCGGTCTGCAGAGGAGCGGAGTATCGATGCGCGTTAATTTACTCGCGAGAAACGGTGGAAATTTTCGCACTCTAGGCTGCCATTAACAAGACCACAATCGAGTTACCGCGGACGAAGAGAGCGAGGGGAACTTGGGCGCGAAGGTGGCTAGAACTTACATAAATTCCCAGCACCATGGGCGCCGAGTTCCATCGGAATACATCGGTTCGCGGCAAGTTCCCCCTTCCCCCCTCCCCTCCGTTTAACGCGTTCGAGGCTCCCTGGCGCGACGATTCACCCGATCGGAAGGGGAGGGATCTGTGACGTTTGTGGGAAAACAAAGAATTTGTGTCTAACCTGCGACGTTCTCCCCGAAGAAGTTTCTCATATCTCAGGGACCGCTGGGGGATCGCGAAGCCGTGCTCCGTGGAAGGGAAAACTCCGTTGGCATATCCCGCGAGCGGGGTGGGGAGGGAGGAACTTCCGTTTCCAACTGTACCGCTTTGGCGTCTCGCGTGGACGCACGTGATCGTCGGCGGGGTGACGGACCGCCTGTGCACCGGACGCGTACGCGCGGGCTGAGAGATGCCGGTAAACTGATCGGGATCCTGACGGTCCTCCTTCGTCGAGGAGGCCTCTTCCGTACAGGATGAGGCGCGCAAGCCCGCCCGAGCGCAGGAGCGACGGAGAGCACGCAACAGGCGGAGTGGTAGGGTGGCAGGGGGATCGCGATGGGGAGGAGAAGGCCGAGGGTGGATAGAATGGGACTAACGGGGGGGGGTGGCGCGAGGAGCGGAGGGCACGGGGAAAGAGTACGGGACGAGACTTGGAGGAGAGTGCGCGGAGGCGGGGCTATGCGACGGGGCACGGAGGAAAGCGTGGAGGAGGATGACGAGGATAATTGGGGGTGGATGAAGCGACGGGATGCAAGACGGAAATGTGGCGAAGAACGGTGGTGATCGAGGAAAGAAAAAGTGTGTGTGGATGATTGAGGGGAGAGTAAAAAGGGGTGAAGGAAGTTTGTGGTGAGAGTTGAGGAAAAATGTGGAGTATAATGACGAAGATGACTTGGTAGAGGGAAAAGGGGTGAGAGTTCGAGTGAAGAGTACACGGGGTTGAAGAGAGAAATGATGGGGGAAAAAGTGTGAAATGAGAATGAAGCAGTGTGTGGGGAGAATTGGAGAGGAATGGTGGAAGCTTGAGCTGAAACGTGGGAAGTAATGGCGAAGGTGAGTGATCGGAGAAAAGAGAAAGAAGTGAGAATTTGGCAGATATGGAATAAACGATAAAGAGGAGAATTTGAGGTGAGGCGGCGGAGTGGAAGAGAGAAATTGTAGGGAAGAACTTTGCGGATCAGGGGAAGGAGGGAAGTGTGGATAAGATTGAAGAGGAAGCTAGAAATGGACATAAAGGAAGGAGTGAGTGAATTGAATAAGAATTGGGGAAGATGGGAATAGCGGCATCTTAAGAACAAATACAAGACAAAAAGACTAACAAGTAAACATTCGCGTATAGTGAGTTTTCCGATTTGGAATATATTTTTTGGAAGTGGGTATATCTGCAATGGACCTATTTTACTATTTTATAAAATCCTCTTATTTAAGAATAATTAGCTAAAACCTGATATCTGTATGTTTCTTGAGGTACTGAATCCGAATATGATGTTATTTTTTGTGTAAAAAAATTTCCTAATGTAGTAGTACTCTTCATAAAAAATCTTTTTTTTTAGATAACTCAAAAAGGCAAGACCGGAGAATTTTTTAAATAGACAACTTCAAAGTTAACATGAGGAAACACGATGAAACCATATACAATTTTAGTCGAACACGATGCAGCAGTCAATGTGAAGAGCGTTGAATTGATATCTTGAAGTAAATTCGTGCGAATCCAAAATAAAATATTTAAAAAATTCTTCGGCCTTTTCATTTTGAGTTATCTAAAAAAAACTATTTTTTATTAAGAGCATACATGTTAAGAGCATCAAAAACATACAGATGCCAAGTTTTAACTAATTATTCTGAAAAAGAGGATTTTGCCGTTTTTCGCGTACGCCCCAGTAACATGAATAAAATAAGTCCATTCCAGATATAATTTTCAAGATTTCTTAGTTACTATGAGTACTTTCAAAAAATATATTCCAAATCAGGAAACTGGTTTAATTTATTGTAAGTGAATGTTTACTTTTAAGTAGGTAGGAAATGATGAAAAGACTAACAGAGGCAGAAATATGTAATAAAAGGGCATGAAACATGGAAAAAATATCTAAAAGCGCAAGCTTCACTGTAACATAGCGATAAGAAATATGAGATTTCTAATAGGGTGCGGAAAAAATAGCGAAGATGATACGACAGAAAAACGAGCGAGGCAAGGTAACTCTTGAAAAGGAATATTAAAACATCGAACATGCGTGTGACACATGACACCACCTACCTTAATCTGTTTCATCTGAAGAAATAACTCCACCACCTGCACCACGGATTTATCCTCTGTACCACCCTCTACTCCCCTTTCTCAGTCATTTTACCAAAAGCATAATGCTGTCAACAACATTATCACGCCACCTAGAACGAACTTACCGCAGAAGGAAGCCAAAGGAACAAAAAAAAAGTGTGCTGCGGAAGACAAGAGAGACACGCTGTCGGTAGGATACACAGTGCAAACAGGGGGGTAGATTCGAATTAAAAAAAGAGAAAATGCGTGAAATCAAAGGGAAATACGAAAAAGAAGGTAAATGGAAAGCAACGAGCGACGAAGCAAAAGAAGAAGCAGAAGATAAGAGTTGGAAGGAAGAACCCAAGGCTTGATCGAATCGCAAAGACGAAGGAATACCGTGACGGCAGTCCTTCAAAGGATAAAAAGCTCTGGTAATTTGCGCCTATGCGCGAGCAGAGGTGGAGCGCGGAAGACAATTCGTATCGCGAGGCTGGACCAGGTCGATTGCGAAGAAAAGCTCGATTCCTCGACGCCCCACCTTGCTGCATTATCGCTATTGAATTTATGAAATGTTAATACGGTGGGATTCTGGCCGAGGCTTAATCGGAGGACTCTGGGAGCCGGTGGTTCCGCGTCGATCAGCCTGGAATGCGTTCGGGGAACATGGTACCTCGAGTTCTCGAACAGCTTGGCGGGTTTGTATTGCGGAATTGCACCAGGGGGGTATTGGGCATCGTGCAAACGAAATTTCATAATCTGGAAACGTGTCGGAATATTTTGAAGTCCCCGCTGGAACTTAGCTCCGCCTGAATGTTGAGGCGAAATGGACATACCTAAAATACGTGCACGCATAAAACGGAGACAGTTTATTGGGAGTCGCTCGATATCGAGCGTCGTGAAGTTTATCCAACGTGGGACTAGATTGAAGTTTTAATTGTCCCAGCGGCTGGGTGTTTTTGACGCGGTGAAGATTGTCAATTAAACGTCGGCGCGATTACCTTTTGCTTTTGACTCGTTTGGCTGTTGATACGGAACGATCGATTCCACTGGCTGAATTGTCGAGTAATTTTTCAATACGCCGATCGTAATTCCGCGCCTCACCTGTGGTTATTTCCAGGGGACTTCAGTTTTTATCGAGTTATTTTATGATGAACGGGCATCGGGCTCTTTACAATGGAACCGCGTGCAACAAATTCTTCCTGTTTACTTCGAAGCCGGAGCAGTGAATATATTTTGCGTGGTTAACAACGAGGTTGAAGTTAATTTTCAGTGCTCTCTGTTAAGCGAGAGTGTGGGTCGCGAGAAATATTATTTCTGCATTTGAATTTCGACTAATAATTCATTTACGTGCTGGCGTGGCGTACAAGAGTGACATCGATCTTTTGAGGGCGATCGGTACTGTGAAAATCCACATACCGAGAATGAGATTTAATATCCGCGAAGTGGTAGACCGTCAAAACGCGGTGACGAATAGTGAATTACAATAATTACAACTTCAAGTATGAGCGTGGATCAAAGAACGCGTCGAATATTGTAAGAGTACAGACTTATCAATTTCGAGTTCAAGGCTATGACAAGATTGAAGTTTATTTAAATTGAATTAGCAGATAGGTATATTTTTTTAAAAATCTACAAAACTTTTTTACTATTATTCTTTTAACTATTTGATAAGACAGTGTTGGTAGTTTGAAGCAGTTAATAATTTTCACTGGTAAATCAGTAAACATTAAATTCTTATTATTATATAAAAATTCATGGAAAATGAGGCATTGGACCTGGAAAAGGAGACCATGGACTCATGGGAGTCCCTTTAATTGTTCGAAAAGAAGCATTCTTGAATATAAAATCCTAATTCTTTGTAATTTCAAGTGGCAATACCATTAAAGCGAGGAAAAGAGGAACGTTTCCTTTCCCATTCAAGAACCACTAACCCTGATAGGGGGAGCAGATTTTCTGAAGCCCCTTAGACGACACCTCGAACAGATCGCGTCCAAGAAAGTTGCTGGCCATCCTGGTGTATTTCCTTCGCGGAAGTCTGATTATCCAGAAAGTTGTAATCACGTTAGGCCGCCGAGGGCTGTGTCACTGTTAGCTGAAAATTAATAGACGCCAGCCCCGTCAAGAATACACCTTGACGCTACCCTTGATGATGGATTTCATAAAGGAGCCGTGTCTCAAGGCGAACGTTTAAGTAGGGTGGGAAAATTCGAACTGGCTTATGAAAATTGGTTGGAACGACCATAACTCTGCAGTTAACTCTGACATTTAATTTACGTTATTTATTCATGTTTCTCAAGAATCGTAGACCTAGTAAACTCAATAATCATTATCCTACTAAATTTTTATTCGCAGAATTTCGAATAAGACTTGTGAATAAAATGAAGTTATTCGGATAGAAAATGATTCGTTATTTTCGGGTAACTTCATTTTATTTGCAATTCTTATTCGAGATCATTCAAATAAAAATTTATTCGTTACTCCCGAATAACTTCATTTTATTCGAAATTTGATCAGTGTGTGAGGTGGGATACTTGAACAGCTGAAAATGCCCCCAAAAGATCCATAGAACGGCTAATGAAACAGAAAAATACGGCAAAAAGAAAGTGAGAAGGAAAATCTTTTCTTCATCATCATCTTAATCAGATGATATCTAACGAGGGGTGAACATGAATGGGCCGAGCGATTGTTTTAAAGAAACCGGGCAGAAAATGTTGATCCCGATGTGTATAAACAAATTCCAGAACATTAGTTGTGAATGGCCAGCCATTTTTTAAAATATGGCGTTGAACATTAAAATTATGAAGTTGTCGGATCGATTTCGTTCTATTAAATAGTAGATCTTGATGAAAGGAATACAAAAGTCTTATGCGTTATTGCCATAGGATCAATAATTTAACCAGAAAATGCAATTGCTTGCCGTAATTCCACAATTTTCAGTTTAATATCTCCACAAAGAAATTTAAATTTAAATACCCAGTACCCATACATATTTACAATGATGTATAATTTCCAAAATTCCGTAAGGTTAACGAAATACATTTTTCATCACATATTAAATACAAATAAAAAAATTCATATGTAGGGGAACTAGGGGCATGATGGGGTAGCGAGGTAAGACGGGGTTTCTCCCTAATCCCTAATTAAAAGATGCTAGGCACGTGACAAATACATCATTAGGAAGTCATTGTGTTATAATATTGTGGTCGCTGGCAAAAGTGAGTGGGGGAGCACGCGTTTTTGTTAATAGCTGTGAACCGTTTGCGTGCTCCGTCAATGTTATTTCGTATGATAAAAAGATTTGAAATAAATATATATTTAAGAACGGTAAGTCTATTATTTTTCTTCTGTGATAATCTTCATTTCATCTATTTTAAGGTGACATATTCAAAATTTCAATATTTCTTTATTTGCTGTACAAATATATTAATCTTTGGAAAACGATACTTCGAGGCAAGATGGGGTGCTTGATACGGGGAATGGTGGGGTACCCATTAGAGGTTAGGTCGGGATAAGTCGAGGTACCGACCTAACCCCTAATGGGTAGCCCATCATTCCCCGTATCATGGTTGTTCATGTGAAATTAAGCAACGTCATTGTTCCCTATTATAATTTAATTAAAATAAATCTCGTTATTTTTAGTTCGAATTTATAAAATGGTCAGAACATGTACGAAATCATTTCGGTACCTCATTTTACCCCATTTTCGATACCCCATGTTACCCCATTTTCGGTACCCCATTTTACCCCGCTGTAGGGGCAAGACGGTTTTTTCCATCTGGTTTTATAAAGTTTAATAACTTAGACACCTGACCTCAGATAGTCCGAAGTGTGTAACAAATGTTAAATCATTAACTTATAGTTGTATTTGGAGTAATAAAGACTTAATTAATAGATACAATCATCACTTTATTTGCATTTTTCCTTAGCTTCCCCATCATGCCCCTAGTTCCCCTACAGCGCAGGAATTCACAGCATGCAATTTGTGTAAAATTTCATTCTGTTTCCAATTGCATATTTCCATGAGATGTGTCATAAAAACATGTATTTAAGGGATTTCGAAACCCACTTTCTAGGCTCGCAATTCGGGATACTTGGACCTAGACTAGTGCGGTACTTGAAAATTAGTTTCCTACAAGCGTAGTTGAGCGCCTATACCACGACCAAAAATTGCATTTTCTGTTTAAATTAATAACGTTTAACACTTTTTTATTTTTTTTTTATTCATAATTTTAATGTTCAAAGTCTTTTTATATACAAATGGCTGGCTATTCACAACTAATGTTCTGGAATTTGTTTATACACATCGGGATCAACATTTTCTGTCCGGTTTCGTTAAAAATTCAATCGTCTCGTTCGCGTCCTACCCTCATAAGTGAAATGTCTTTTACGAACGGATTTATGTTGTATGTCATAGACATTAACTTTCGGTTTTATTTTTTTAGTAATTCTTTCAACTTAGTTTACTTTTTTTATGATATTCCCTTTATTTCATATTATTGACTAAGATAATAAATATTTTTTAAAAAGTTAAGGTGTTATTACGGTTAAAGTTCACTGATCATGTCTCCCCTTCAGTGGGGGATATTTGTGCATAAAGTCACTGCCACAAAATGTTTAAATTCAGTCATTAAAATTAGTTTTCAGCTCTCAAATTTGTCCAAGTATATTGAGAATACTCTATGAATCACAACTTAAATAATTAAATAGAAACAAAGCAAACCATTATTATCATTTTAATATAAAAGTAAAACTGTGATCAACTCTTCCACCTTTTCCCTACATCAGTTATAGAGGCCCAAGTAATCATATTACGTGACAGTATTTTTCCAATGAAATTCTTTCACAATTTTAGTTGAAATTTCCTCGGCATAAAGAAAGTGGTACACCATAAAATTTGATAGCTCGAATAATATTGAGCCAACTCATAAAAATATCCATTAACTTATCGAGATAGAATAATGTATTAATTATACGTTTTGATTTCATACCAAATATTAATTACGCGAAGGCTTACAAGTACACCTGTTACTCGAACATGGTTCCTTACAATTGATCCGTCAGAAGCAATAAATTAATTATTGAACTTTTTTCATACTTCCAGTGCATGGAGACTTGCCAGTTGAAAATTAAAATCATTCATCAATTTAATTCATTCTCACTGATTCACTATATTTCCTGCTACTTTTACGATGTGTTCGTGGAAGATTCGATTAATTAGTTAAAGTTTAAATTTCATTACTATTATTTCGGGTGTATTTTCCCAGGGTGTTCGCAAATTCACGATGCGAACTTTGAGTACCTGCAGCAATTGTCAAAATTAACAAAAAAGTTATGAAATATAAATACAAGAATCGATCCTTTTTAGCTTTTATACATCCCTATTCTCTTTCTATTACAGTGTAATTTACTTGATAACTCTTCATACTTCAGATGAATCGGAGCAAGAAATTTCGGATTACTTTTGAGATACAAAGAAAGAATATTATATTTCTGCATCTGTGTCATTTTAAATATGATAAGACACAACTGGCCGCGAGGGTGCTGGAACTCAATGTGGAATATTTTCATGTATGATTGATTTTGGGGTGAATATAAATTGTGCAGTGGTACAGTAGAAAATGTAGAAAAATAAGATGGAGTGATAGACGCGAGAGGTTGATTTCATAAAAATTCGAAACGAAATATAAGTAGTGAACAAAAGCGAGATAATTCAAGTGGTAGGTATACTCAGTTTATAAAATATGTGCAGTGGATTAGTCTGTCTCGATTTCCCTTCATTAAAAGTTTCAGACTTTGTATGCTACTATGGTACCTTAAACGATGCAACTCAGGTCGCACTAATATTACTAAATTAATATTAGATAAATTTAGTCGTTTATATCGTATTAGCTGACCGGTGACCCGGTTTCACCCGGGAATTATTTATGATGTTTCTAAAATGAAAGGCTAAAAAAGAAATGTATGTAATGTAATATTCAAAATTCCATTGAACTTCGTTCAGCCGTTTAGGCGTGGAAGAAGGACCAACCAACAGACAACGTTTCACTTTTATACATTAGTAAGGAACTAATTTTTTTTTAATATTTGGCACTTACAGTGTTTTCTACAAGAACTCTTTAATTATATTAAAAAACAGACAATATATGTATTTACAACAGTCGAGTTAGTAATTCAAATTGACCCGATTATATTAATAAGTGGTAGAAGAGAATATCACTGATTTACTTCATGTACAAAGCCACATTTAATTTTCGTTTTCAATGGAACATAATAACGTTTCACTAGAAATAATTTCATTGAAATGAGCGAGCCTTCGATGGACACAGTATGTCGTCGTAATATTAATGACAGTTATTAAAGACAGGTAGCATACGTGAGAAGGAACGCATTCCTCAAAAGTACTAACGAAGGTGGCTCGAGAACTACTTTTTGATGGATGGCGCCAAGCAACAACTTGCATGTCAAGCAAGTTAGGCGCCTGTGGAACCTAATTAACTCGTTTCGATACTGCTGGCGTGCCCGTGTTCCGCGACTGTTACAAGGGCCGTAGTAATTCCAATCTGCAACGTTTTCCGTATTCACCCACGATTCCGGTAACATAATTAAAAGTTAAGTCGCCGAAATTTTCGTGAAATTATTCCGGCATGATTATTCCTCGCGTTAACACGGATGTATTTCGGGTCACCAGTCCTTTTCCATAGCAGTAGAAATTAAAATTCTTCCGCCTTTTCTTGGCAGATAACATTTTCTGTCCCAAATGATATTTCATGTATTAAAATTAATCAGGATGCTTCGCCTGCGTACTTTGAGGGAAAAGTAGAAGTAAATACTGTCTTTCCTCCTTCTTTCCTTTATATAAAAAAATATGAAGTGTATGCTTTGTATTAAATTGTGTAGAAATTTTTCTGCGTGGAATAATAATGTTATGAGGTAAATTTATAATGAGGGAATGTGGTATTCAAAATATTCAGTGATTTTCTGGACGTGTAATATAATACCTAGGTACTCATTTTTATTAACGAAATATAAGTTTATGAACAGATACCTGGAAATTATAATTATAGAATATTTAAGCAGCCAAAAGTATTCACTTTCCAAAAATTGCAATATTGCATTAAATAATACGTAGTTTAGGAACAAAATTTAAGATTACTATCGAAACTGAATTGGTAATTTGAAACAGTAGGTACTACAAAAGGACGTTTTTGAAAAACACTGTCCATGCAGCTTGCAGAAATTAGTACTCTCAATTTAATTTATACTGATATATAAATGGTTTATATAATTGTTTTGACTTCTAAAGGATATTAAATTTGACGGTATTAGAAGAACCATGGAAGTATGGAACTGAACCAGACCCTCGGGAATACAGTAAATCGGACTGTTTTAAAAATCCACCGACCCACGTACAGTCTCCGACTCTGTTGGACAAATCCGACAAGCTCGAGTCTCACGGTTCTTCTAAATGGGACTGAATTTATTCGAAAATAACAAGAGGGACGTCGTACCATGTGGAAACAGTTTCTTAGGTGATTGTAACGAAAATTAATAGTGAATGGGGACGAAAGAGAAGGGTAATTCGAATGACATACGCTGGAGGCACAAAAAGATGTAGGAAAAAGCATTGAAAACACTGTAAAAGGTAACTGCTTCGATAATCCCAGTTTGAACATAAATGTCACAGTTCTGATGTCTTAAAGTGACTTAATCTTATTTGATTACCAACTAATAAGCAGAGTTCTTCGCCTGAGTTATTTACATTTTGCGTATGCAAACATATACGTTAAAATCTGATTTATACGTATAAGTACGTAATTGGCTCGTAAATCTCGAATTCGTTCTTCGTATTTGCTAAATCACACGATTTAGATTTCGCCAATTGTTATTGAGAGTGATATAATTGAAACTTCCCCACCCCTCAAAATTTCTTGCTGCTTCCTGATCAAAGATGGAAACTTATTGGAAACTTACTCTACTCGAAAATGCAGATAGTCATCTCCCTCTTAAATTTTTAGTCCATACAATTGAAACTTGGAAACAGTATCGTTCCTTAAATGAATTAACTACTACTTTACAGAATTTGATAGAATACTATCCATGGACAAGTGTATTTACGGCACTCTAGACTTCATTAGAATTAGGGCTGGGACGATTTGTCAAATTTTTCAGTATTCGAATATTCGAATACTTCAGTTGCTCAATTATTTGGCGAATACAATTCGAATTCTTAAATATTCAAACAGTATTCGTAACATTCAAATACTTGTAAAATATTTGAATATTAAATTATTCGCATAGTCCCAGTCCTAATTAGAATGAAATCCGACAGTAACAGGTGTCAAAAATGCGTGCATTTGGAAAAGAGTGTTGTAACTCCCTGTAAATTCCCCAGGGCATGAGGCTTCTCCTCATGATGGGAGCAGCGACCCCAGGGTACCTGAGCTAGTTCACAAATCCTGCAAAAAGACTAGGAGCAATTAGAGTTACAACAGCTACTCATTACTTAAATGATACATTTCGTAAAATTCGGAAATCGTGACGAAGTCAAGAATCTCCATTTAAACTTCCACCCTTGAAATTCGAAGAAAACGCAACAATTCGTACAGGTAACCTGTCCAGAGAATGAACACCCCCCAGTGAATGAACACTGCTCATATCATATGAAAAATTAACAGATACCACGCTCTTTTCACGTTAAAATTTACACAGTACTTCTTTACTAAACTAAGCTCTTCATTAAGTTCAAGATAATTCTTGTAGCTGTTGTTATTGAAATTGTTGGGTGTTCATTCACTTAACGCTACGATGATAGGCCAAAAATAGTAGGATAACTTTACACCGTTGGACGTAGAACAAAAAGACAAACAGATTTGTAATCTGCGCATTAAAAGTAAATGCTAGAGAAGTACCCGAGACTTCGAAAAAATATTGATTTTTGCAGGAATGGCGAACATATGAACACAATAGTCTTTTTCGGTAGAAAATTAAAGATTAGAAAATTCAAGTTCATCCTTAAGTGTTCATTCCCTGGAAGGTCACCAAACCAGCATTTTCTCCAATCCTATAAACAAAATTCCTCCACTCCTCAATTGTCCTCTTCTAAATATGGTAAATCCGGGAGATGCGACCGGGCCGGAGAGCTGGTCGGAACAGTTGATTCTTAGAGAATTAATTGTTCAGAACCTTGACACACTTTTTCATATACGCAGGTGTAGAGTCTGAATATAGTCACTCGACCAACTCTCCAGCCCGACCGCGTCTCCCGGATTTACCCTATCGCATAAGCAGGCTAAGAAATGGCAACATACTTTCCCCACAGCCTAATTATTCCCCTATTCTCGTTTTTCTTATTACCCGATTGTCAATCAAACTGCATTCTAACCCACAACCAATAACACCCTTAACAGGTCGGCGTGTTAACGAGTGGACTACGTACGTACATTATGGTAGCAAACTCCTCGGCTGCGAAAGAAGAGGGACAAACAAAGTTTCGCGCAAAAAGCTGCGACGAACAAAGACAAAGGGGCAGAACTGGCGACCGCTGCCAAGCGGTTCACGTGTATTCCCGAGCAGCCGCGTTAACGAAACTCCATTTGCTCTTCATTTTCCGGGAATCACGTGGCGATACACACAGGGACGCCTGAACACGGCCGGACTCGAGCAATTACTGCTGCTAGGGGAATGTCTATGCGGATCGTCGCAACGTGTTAAACGACACCGACCCCCCGTAAAGTTTCTTTGATGTTGCGCCCGCGTATTAGCCGTGCACGCGCGTTTAGAGGCCGCGCAAGAACGTGGCCACCTCGAAATTCGGAAATGCCCGTGAAACTTCCGCCGCGGCGTTATCGAGCAGAGTCCGGTTCCAGAAAGCGGTCGGTGGCCAGGGGGTGAGTAGTTCCGGGGATTTTTGTCGGCGAGACCCGGTGGAAGTTTGAGGACGTTTGGAATTGATGACGGGGAATCGCTCCGTGGGGAAGAGGAATGCCACCGAAGTGGGGTGAAGGTGAACCCCTTGGATCTTGGAATTGCAATTTTTCGTAGCCAGTGTGGCTTGGAAATTATAAATGACGAATTGAAATGGTACACGATGTGAGTGGCTGAGAAATGAAAAATTATTTTTTTAGTGAGAAAGGATGTAAAAATTTTGGTAAACGCTGTAAGTACTATATAGAAGAATTTACATATTTTAGTTTCTAGGACTGACGCAAGATAGAGCTGAAATCAAATATACCAACGTCGCTGGGGTTGAGAAGAAAATGCTGAAAGTTTTCGCACATTGAAATTACAGCTGTTATCATTGCAGCTTCTCAATTCTGTGGATGGCCATGATCTTGATAAATGAAAATTATGAGTTGAATGATAATGATTTGCTTTTATATGTAAATGTGGTTCGAATTGCAATTGGTGTTATCAGTGGCGCACTTAAGGGGCGGGGGTCTAGCCCCTGCAAACAAAACGAGAAACAAGGAAAATGGAACGGAATTGTATCAAGTGCCTGGAAGACGGAGCAAGGCAAAGTATCAACGAGTCGCGCGTCGTCTGTCTTGACCCCCCTCCCAGAATAAAATTGTGTAGTACACGTTAAACTGAGAAACAAATGTTTAATAAGCAAATGGCCGGTTCAGACACGTCGAGTAATTTAGTCGAGTGGCGAGTAGCCACTTACTACTAAACGGTTTAGTGAATAGAAAGTGTCCGGATTAGTACATTTCACGGTACACCTTTACCAGGAGCTGTTGTCAAATCAACACCCTCTGTTGTGTTGTTCCTAAATCTTATAAAGCGGGAAAATTCAAACCATGAGTTATGGTATTACAGTTAGTTCATTTCATTACTTATTATTAATGTATTAATGGTTGTTTTATTTATAACCAAATAAATGAATAAAATTTATTTTCTATATACTAAGGATTATTGTTTCTTTTTACATGGCAAAAAATTAACATGAATAGTCGACGAAACCGTGCTGTATTAAAAAGTACTTTGAGAAATGTACTTAAAATTTTAATTGAAGAGATTGAATTAGAGATTGAAAATGAAATAGAGGATAGAAAACGTATATGGGTCCGAAAATGGATTGGAAGAAGAGATTTGTTGGGAGCTTCCAATTGCCTCTTAATAGAACTTGAATTAGAAGATCCAGCTGAATATTATAATACTCTTCGAATGGCTGAAGATTCTTTTGGCATATTATTAAACAAAGTTAAATTAAAAATTCAACGTGCCGATACATGTATTCGGAGTGCCATTCCAGCACAAACAAAATTACAAACAGTTTTGTATTTTCTGGCAACAGGATCTAGTTTGAGAACACTACAACATTGTTTTAAACTTGGGAAGTCGACCATTTCGGGTTTTATTCCAGAAGCTTGTGAAATGATTTATGAGTCACTAAAAGATTACATTAAGGTAAGGAAATATATTTTATTGAAACATACATACATACATACATCTTCGAAACTTATGTTTAAATATTATTATTACTATTACTAAAAGTATAAAATATGGCCTGAGAAAGAATGTCTGTTGGTGTCTGTGACTGTTGTGATGCGTGCTGTGATGTGTGCTGTGATGCGTGTTGTGATGCGTGTTGTGATGTGGATTGTGATGTGGGTTGTGATGTTACATTTGTTACAAACCAACAGTATTGTTTTAATGGCTGTTGTAGACTACAACTATTGTTTTAAATACATTGATGTCGGATGTAATGGTAGGATATCAGATGGGGGGGGGGGGGGGGGTGTTCCGTCAGTGTAATTTATATCAAGCATTAGAAAACGGTATCTTACCAAAAAATCATTTTTTAGTGGGTGACAATGCTTTTCCATTAAAAGAATATCTACTTAAGCCTTTTCCCGGTACTAGATTAACTCTTAAACAAAAAATTTTCAATTACCGGCTCTCTCGTGCGAGAAGAGTAGTTGAAAACGCTTTTGGCATAATGGCAAACAAATTCAGAATATTTGAAAAACCTATACCTTTTTCTCCCGAAAAAGTGGTTTTAATTGTTAAAGCATGTTGTGCGTTACATAATTGGTTACGATTAAACCGAAACCCACATGATCGGCACTACGAACAATCAACAGACCGCGAAAATCTTGATAATGGTAGCATAATTCAGGGTAGTTGGAGGAGTTCACAACAACCCCTTGGATTACTTCCACTATCAAGAACGTTATCAAACCATCCAAATCGACAATCTCAAGATCTCCGTGAAAGATTAGCAGATTATTTTGTGGGAGAAGGGTCAGTCCCGTGGCAATTAAGGATGGTATATTGAACATATATTGTTATTTAATTTAAAGACATCCCCCTCACCAACCATTTTCATGTATTACTGAACTTATTAAAATAAAGTGTGTACTTACCAAATTACTCTGCGTTTCTGTACTTTCAGAATGTATATTGCGTAAACAATCATCCAGGATTTGAAACCATCTTATAGATGGTTTATAAATAGTATCGGTACCCGCTCCAGATCTCTTCGAGTCTTTAATTTTTTTTACTTCTTGCGAGTACGTTGATCGTATATTTTTAATTTTATTTTTAATTTCATTTTCACAAAATCCCGGAATGTTCATACAGGCCTCTACACTCGCGTACGCGGCCTTTTTTGCCTCTCTGTTTTTATATAAAACATTTGTAACGTTCCACAAAGCCTCATGTTTAAGATATTCGGATACAAAACGAAATGTAGTGTTTTCCGACCAACGCGATGACATTTTAGTTATTAATGGTTATTACTGAAATCGATAAAAAAACACGTCCGGACGGTTCGTTGATTAGCAGGAAGGGGTGGGGGAACCCTACTCGACCAGAAAAATCCAATTAAATGGATCTACTCGACTAAATTATTTTACTAACCTACTTGACTAAATTTTAGTGTTCATACATTGTAAGTTACTAAATTTACTCGCTACTCGACTAAATTACTCGACGTGTCTGAACCGGCCATTAGGGAGAAATCAACGATGTTAGACTTGAAGGTATTTTGGTGGTGGTACTGAAAGTGATTTACTTACTTTTATTTATCGCATGCTAAATGAAAAGATAGGATTATCTTTTAGAAGACAGGATTCTAAGTCTTCTACTTCCATTTTTCCACATATTTCAGTACATATTTTTGTTGCATGAAATGGTGCTACATTTTTAACACTATCCACAATTGAAGACCTTGCAGCAAGAGGGGTACAACTCCACTTTTGACAATTTTTTTGTTATAACGTGTACGAGAAAGCGGAGTAATTCCAGCCAGCGAGTAATTCCGGTCACTTCTAGTTGTTTAAATAAAAACCGCGTAACATAACTCTGTATGGTACTGCCACTTGTTGATGATGCGGCGAGCTAATATTCATCGGTTCTTAAAGATAGCAGCATATCACTATCTTGTAGAATGGAATTTTCGCTCCCTGAATCTGAAGATGGGTTTACACTGTTTTTCTTACTGTAAACTTTACAGTAAGACAAACACACGTGGTCGAACTATCCCATAATCAAGGGAGTGATCGACCACCTTGTCAAAATAAATTAAAAATGAATACATACTTATTGTTGGGGTGACACCGTAGTTTTATGCATATTATATCCCCCAATATCGGGATAGTGTAAATAAACTTACCTGTCTTTCAAATACCACCAGCACTGTAACTTGGTCTAAAAATCTTTAAACTCGCATAAAGTCTTAAGTATTTCCTATAATTTAAATATGGATTTGTGACAATGGTCAATGCAAGATCAACAACAAGCGCATTCATTTCTTTTGTATCAATAACACACAGTGCCTTATATTGCGTCAGTCTTAAAATATCAACACTGGCCGGACTCTCCCGGTGGTCGAACTCTCCCGGACTTACTCTATAATCTCTTATAATATTAAAAAATTAAAAGACAATAATAATTATTAGTTGTGATATGAATTAAACAAAATTCCTAATGTAATAAGAAAATCTCTTATTTCATTATTATTGTTACCTCTTATTTAATTTTTCAACATACAAACTCTTTTACTCGTCTCATTATCGACACCAAATCATGAATTCTTTTTCCATAACACCCTGTTTAATAAATCTCATTCCTAGATTTCAATATGAAAATCCTGCGAGCTGGTATCTTTCAAATATTTCATCGGAACTCGTGAAGGAAATATTTCAACGTCCATCGAACCACCCCGGCGCGTTAACTGCATTAAGTAAATTGTCCGGGGTTTAAACAATTGCGAAGAAAGGGGGGAAAGGTAATGAGGATATTGTCCCGTGACGGTCGCGACGGGAAAAATTTCACGGGGTTTTTTCAAATTTAAAGGCCCCCCCTTAAAATTCAGTAACTGCAGCAATTATCCTGCGTGATGAAACGTCCGCCGCGGACACTCGCGACGAATTAAGCGGGAGCGACGAATTTTCTTTGATGTCGCACGCACAAACCGCGCCAGGACTCTTTAGCGATAATTATACAACATTAGAAGCGGAATTACATTTACTAATGACGATAGCCATCGCTCCTACGAAAATGTATAATGGCGCAAATTGTCCTAAATTATGGGTTAAATCAAACACATTTCCGCATTTCCTTAATAAAAAGCAAAGTTTACTAGGTTTTAAGTATTCATTGAGGCAGTGAAACGAATCAATGGCCTTAAATGCTTTTCGATCGATATACAGCGTAGATTCATCGCCATAATTTGAGGATATTGGTCTGTTAAAACTTTCGCTACTAGCATCATATATATTTCACATCCTTATTTCTCGTGGTAGAGCAACGCCACATATATGTGATGCCGACAATATTCTATTTGGCATCGATAAAATAAATGAGGTTCTGCTTTCCGAAATATTAAAATCAGATAATCACGAGGGCACTCAGAACACCAACTTGACCTCTTTATTACACGCTACTCGTGTAATTTTTAAATTGGACATCAATTTTAAGTCATAATTTGAAATATTTTTAATTTGTAATTAGATAGAGCGCCTCATTCTCGAGATTACACGTAATACTGTCAGTTGTCAATAACTTCGCAACGTTTAGAGTTATTTAAAATTCTTACATAGTATATCACGCGTTCGCACCTACTGCTAGTGACCACTCGCCGCAATCGTCATATTGTTTTGTTGTGCAGGGAACCTCAGACGTAGCCCTTTTTCGCAGCGCGTAATTTTTCAGTTAAAGAAGTTAAATAGTTTTTCCTGGTATGGGAAAGAGTAAGAATCACAAGCGTTCAAGGTATAATTCAACAGAACGCGAAGAGGAAAACAAAAAGGTGCGTATTCAAATGGAGAGCATGCAAAAGCAGATACTTAATCTAACAAACATGGTCACACGTGTTCTACCTGGTCTAAAAACCCCCCGCCCTTTGGAAAATCCCGATAAAGCTAATAAAGCGCGGGCGAGTAAGTGTACAAGATTACATAGTATAATCAATGTGCAATAAGCACACGATAGCCTAGGAGTGGACAGTCTAGCGCAATAAGCACGTGGGTTAAGGTAGATTAGTTTTTTCCACACTTGTTACGATAAGCACGTGGTAATCCAGGTAAATTTCCACACCAAATATAACCTGACGCAATACGGTTAAGTTCCACACGAACTATAACCTGAGACAATAAGGTTAAGTTCCACATGAACTTCAACCTAATGTACTAACGTGAAGTTGTCCTCGCGAAACACAACCTGACGCAATAAGCTCAAGTTTCCACGCAAGGCAAATTTCCACACGAACTATAACTGAAATAACAAAGAAATCAGTATAAACCAGTCACAGGGCGACCTGAGTGGAGATGACAACGTGTCAGAAATCTCACTCTCTGCGCATGAACCCACGAATAGTAAGGATCTGCCACAGGAGCACGCAGTACTGGAGGAGGAGATACTGAGCAAACTGGGAGAAGATCTCTCTGCGTCTGCAGAGTCCGCAGTAAAGATTCATCCCGACATTATGGTTAGATAGAATAAATGAATGTCTGAAGGCCTCTCGGAGGAGACAACAAAGATACTTCTAGGAAAGTATCCCCCGCAAGGGCGAACTGTGGACTGAAGCTCCCAAAATTAATCTAGAGGTAGTCCCAGCAATGTCCGACATAGACAGTAAAAGAGACCAACATTTCGCAGACGCGCAAAATGCACTGTCCTCACTGGTGAGCGCAATCTCAATGTTGGTCACAGATGAGTAGGAAGGTGTAGAATCTACACAGTAGATCGTCTAACGTTAATAGAACACCTGTGCGATACAGGAAAACTGCTGACACGTTTTCAAATCATGCATTACCCCACTAATGAACAAGGCCGTAAAGCCTACCTTAGATGCGACGGTCTCAGATGAATGGCTATATGGAGATAAATTTGCGGAGCAGGTTAAGGAAGCGAAAAATAATAGAAGGCGTACGTGGCCACCAAGGCGCCAGACAATCAGACAGTAAAAAGATTGTCTCAAAAATCTCAGAACCAGGGAAACTGGAGAAACCCATCTCTGAGAGCCTGACAGGTGGGCACGTATCAAAGAGCTAACAGGAAGTATCAAGAAGTTCGCTTCAGATAGAACAGCAGGAGTCAACGTCGTGGGCCACAAACAGGCAAACGACGAACCAGGTGGCGAACCAGGTGGCGACCCAGAAGTAATACAGGTAAAAAGCCATGCAGGTATGCTTAAGTATTTTATTTCTAACTGGGAAGCCATTATCAAAGACAATAGAATACTGGGGTACCTGCGAGGGTATGAGATGGATTTCTCTCATACTCCTCACCAGAATGAATTTTCACGTTAGCCCCAAAGACCAGAGACCGAAATCTCAGACTTAACAAAAGAGGTTAGACAGCTTATAAAAAGGGGCCGTCGAGCAGTGCGAAGACTACGAGGGACAATTCTGGTCCTCCTATTTTCTAGTTAAAAAGCCGAATGGCTCAAATAGGTTTATTCGGAACCTAAAGAAATTAAACAAATATATGGAAGCGGTGCACTTCAAAATGGAAGATATTAAATTTGCCAAACAATTGCTTACGCCAGGCGCTTTCATGGGCCCACTATATTTAAAGGACACATATTTCTTCATTCCGGTATGTAGAAAGAGTAGAAAATTTCTAAGATTCCGCCTCGAAGGGAAGCTATACCAGTTCACTTGCTTGCCCTTTGGGCTGTGCACAAGCCCTTACATTTTCACGAAGGTAATGAAACCTGTAATGAGTGTGTTGCGGGAAATAGGTCTGCTATCTGTCATCTACCTGGATGATATATTGGTTTTGGGTAATACAAGCGAGTCCTGTAATTATAATATAAAGCAAACAATACAACTGTTAGAATATCTAGGTTTTGTCATAAATTATGAAAAAATTTAAATCATATCTAGACAAAGATGCAAGTAGGTACTTAAGCTTCGTCCTCGATGCAGAAACATGCTTAATACAGTTAACAGACAAGAAAAAATGTCAGATCTTGGCACTCCTGGAGCTATTTACGGTACATAGCCAAATTAAAAATAGGGAGTTCGCTCATGTCCTAAGAGTTTTAACCGCGGCTTGCCTAGCAGTGGCGTATAGCTGGACTTACTGCAAAAGAGCAGAACGACAAAAGTACCTAGCACTTTTAACTATAATGACAACAATTATGGCAATTATTAGGCAATAATGGTTATCCAAGACAAGCTAGGCGAGGATCTCGCGTGGTGGAAAAATAATGCGAAGATAAGGGTAAACCATTTCGAAGCCGAAATAAACTCTGACGCATCCCTGGCAGGATGGGGAGCTCATTGTAATGGTGTAAGCACGTTTTCGCATGAATCAGAAAGAGGTTTTCACATCAATTTTCTAGAACTCTTAGCAGCCCTATTTGCTCTTAAGAGCTTTCTATCGCAACTTTCCAATTGTGAAATCCTATTATGCATGGATAATACAACTGCAATATCATATATAAATAGGGCAGGTGGCACGCAATTTCCACGTCTAAGTGAGTTAGCATGCGAAATCTGGCAATGGTGCGAGGTGAGGAGTGTACGGATAGTGGCGTCATACATATCACCTAAGGAGAATGTGGAGGCAGACGCAGCATCTCGGGTTACGAATATAGATAGCGAATGGGAGCTATCCACCCAAGCATATGAAAGGATAGTAAAGACCTTTGGCGCACACGAGATTGATTTGTTTGCGTCTAGAATCAACACAAAGTGTAAAAGATTCTGTCCGAGATACCAAGAAGCTGCAATCATAGATGCCTTCGCAATCCCTTGGGAGAATGAAAATTTCTATGCATTTCCCCAATTCTCACTGATCTTAAAATCATTGCATAAAATAATACATAACAGAGCCACGGCAACGTTGGTTGTCCCGTACTGGCCGACACAGCCGTGGTATCCAGTGTTCACATCGCTGCCCACAAAACCAGCGTTGAACTTTCAACCCTCACTAAACCTACTAATTTCTCCGTGCAGGAAGAAACACCATCCGTTGGCGAGAAAACTACAGCTAGTAGCAAGAAGATTGTCCGGCAAGCCTTTCTGAAGCAGAGAGTCCCAGAGGGATCGCTGGATATCATAATAACATCCTTGTTGGAAGCCACCTGAAAACAATATAATGGATGCCTAAAGGAGTGGGCAATCTTTGCGAGAACAAGAGGGTGTAACGTTCTCCAACCGAGCAACGTCGCAGTAATAAAATTCTTGACCAAAAATTCAAGGAAGGTGTGGGATATGGAACCCTCGATTCTGCTAGGGCTGCCATATCACTAACAGCATCCAATAACATCTCAAAAGATCCCATAATATCCAGATTCTTTAGGGGATTATTTAGACAAAGACCCGCGAAGCCTAAGTATTCCAGTACCCAGGACACTGAGCCTGTACTAAATTTTATTGAAAATCGTCAGCTCTCGCATAAGTACAAGGGTCAGAAGATATCAGAAAAAACAGCGACACTGCTGGCACTAGCCACAGCGCATCGGTTGCAAACGCTCGCGCTTATAGATATTAATAATATTACTTTAACGGCGTCATGTATAGAAATTAAAATACCAGACTTGATTAAAACCTCAAAGCCAGGAAGAGTGCAGCCGAACCTGGCGCTACCTTTTTTCAAAGAAAGACCAAATCTCTGTACGGCAAAGGCACTTTTAGGTTACTTAGACTTTACTAAAGATGAAAGTACAAAAAACGGTAGACTTGTTCAACCAGTGGGCACACAAACCTTGAGCAAATGGGTAAAATCATTGCTAAAAAAGGCAGCCGTGGACACAAATACGTTCACGGCATACAGCACTAGACACGCGGCCGTATCCGCAGCCACTAGGAAAGCTATTCCTTAAACCTAAACTATTGCATAAGTACTATTAGACGCACTGCAGGTTGTTCTGATCACTCGCAGACTTTCGCCAAATTCCATAATAAACCGATTCACCAGGCGCACGAATCTTTTGCCTTAGCTGTTTTAAAATGTGATACTGAGTAAGAGGTTCTGAACATCTACGTGTAATCTCGAGAATGAGGCGCTCTATATAATTATACGATCAAACGAACTTACTTGTACGTGAAGTAATTATATTGAGCGTCTCATTCGAAGATGATTACATCCCACCCGATTTAAACCCAAAAATGTAACCCAAAAAAGCGTGTGTGATGCATCCCCCTCCATTTCAAATCAAGCTAAAAATATGACGATGGACAGTAGGAGAAGGTGCGATCGTGTGATATATGTAAGAATTTTAAATAACTCTAAACGTTGTGAGGTTCCCGAGATCTGACAGTACTACGTGTAATCATCTTCGAACGAGGCGCTCAATATAATTACGATCGAACTTCACGTACAAGTAAGTTCGTTTGATCGTACAAGTATACAAGATAGTAGTTTATAAGTTTCACTTCAACGTGGTTTTAAAAAAAATTACTGTAAATTATTTTATGCTTTTTAGTGAAAACCTTCTATTGTCATCGGAACTAAAAACTGAAGTTAACCCTTTAGCGCCAAACGTATCATATATGATACATTTTTTTTTACCATTTCGCCGTTTGCATTCGCATTTCGCTGTTTACAACAGTTTAAGTGATACATGCTTAGCGCAGTTTTATTCACTGAAGAAATTTGGACCTATCTGAACCCTGTATTCTTTGGTTTTATGAATTTTGACCTTTCAAAAAAATAAATTTAAAAAAAAAATTTTTTTTGTATAGAAATACATAAATTCATATCAATTTTAACGATAAAAACAAAACGGGATATTTTTCCTTCAACGGGATCTAGGTGCGGGCGCTAAAGGGTTAAATATAAAAGCTTGTTTTTTTTTAAATTAAGGGTGAAAGAACACCCTGAACTATTCTGTCCCCTACAAATAATAAACTAATGATTAATATTTATATATGCACCTTATATTTCATAGAATAATCCACAAAGAATTTTTTTGCTGTGAAAGGTTTGTTCCCCTTTTATTTCTACAGAACGAGTTATGTATTTACCAGTCTTAGTACTGAGGTGGCTCTCGAATATTCATACATAGTTACTATCGTTAAAATTTCTATTCGTTGATTATAAATCTTAAAGCTTCGTGATAATTGATATTTATTCTTGAGCATAGAACAGTGAATTTGAAATTGATCACTGTCCACTACGTTCAAACAACATATATTTATCTGCGGCGCAGGGAAAAGCCGCAAAAAGGCCGTCTATTATGCACGAGTGATAATTATGAAAGATTATATGCCAGGGATATTGATTATAGCGTATTCCAGGAATTCGACGAATTAGGATTCTTAATTAAGTATACTCCGTCAATATTGTTAAGGATGGGCAAACGACTCAGTATGTCGGTAGATGATTGATGGGAATGTTCAAGGGTTTCGTTTCCAACGGATACATTAGAAACTCGCAGGAGAAGATGGGGCACAGTGAAACGAAATTAAATTAGGGGGACAAAGTTCAAACACAATATTAGGGGCGTTGTTGACAGAAATGTGACTGAGGTAATGAATTAACAAAAATATAAATTGTACGTAATGTTCAACTAAGAATATTGCAAGCTAATATACCAAAGACTGACCAGCATGTGAAAGTTTGGATTATAAAAATTATGTTTTCAAGGGTGATTATCCCCCGTCGTTTATGAGGGATGCCGATGAGCGCTGATCGAGGCGGACGAAGACAAGGAGTTGCGTACCGGTCGTCCAGCAGGACTGTCGCGTGCTTGGAGATTATATTCTTATCCTATTTTCTACCTTTATTCAACCATTTTGATCAACTTATATTAAATTGTGTTTAATTTAATATCAACTAGGCCTAAATCCTTTATAAGACCTCCATCTCCGCGTCCCATTCGCACATGAAATCGAACAACCAGGAGAAATCCTACATTTATATAATTGAAATAATTTTTTTTAAATAGATAAGTTTATCGGGGTAGCTCCTTTTATTTAAATAACACCATATGCATTCCTTGCAATCTTTCAACATTTTCAACATCTAGAAAAAATCGTAATCACTTTAAACCATTATACAGTGTGTCTCATGGGTTTCCGTAAAACTTTGTTAATGTTTTCTGTAACTAAAAACAGTAGAAGAGTGTCATGCAAATACAGATTCACGAATGCTTTATTAAAAAGTTATAACAAAAAGATGAAATTATTTTATTATTACAATAACTGATTATTGCAAAAACGGTAAACGAAATTCATATCCATATATATTCCGTTAGAAAATACTTTTCGACATTCGAGAAATCGTATACTGTTATCTGAAATCTCACAACGCAACTGAGAATCAATTAACACTAAATTCTTCGAAACCAGTAAACCTAGCTTACGTCAATTAAGGGCTATACAGAGACCTAGGACCGTGTAAACGGGGGACTTTTGATTAATTTTTCTACCTATAAGTAATTTAGTTAAACAAAATCGTAATATACACTTGAAAACATCTAATTTAAAGAATATTTCCCCCCCCCCCCAAAAAAAAATTATGATAGTTGAAGAAAGCAATGTTGTCACGAAAGGGGTTTTGCGGGATCAAAACTATCTCCTTTGAGTGCCATCTATAAGAAAAAAGGAAAAATGTCTCTTAAAGTACATAAAGGAAACTAGTCTTTGTCACACCGTTTTTTTTTTGTATCAACCACCGTTTGATTTTAAAAATGAAAAAACTAATGAAGTGTGTCTCAGGCATTACATTAGGAGGTGGAATTTACGTTCAAACACTCATATTTTCTTTAAAAATAAAAATTTAAATAAAATCGATATGACAAAGACTAGTTTCTTTTATGTACTTTAAGGGACATTTTTCCTTTTTTTTTCAGATGATACCCGGAGGAGATATTTTTAGCACCGTAGAACCCCTTTCGTGACGACCTTGTTTCGTTCAAAAGCAGCTACACGGCGAACAAGATGAACTATAATAATTTTTGTTTTTTAAAATATTCTTTAAAGTACATTCATTCAAGTGTATATTACGATTTATGTTTAACTAAATTACTTATAGGAAAAAAAATCATCAATGGTCTCCTGCTTTCACGGTCCTAGGCGTATGTAACCCTGTAATAACAGAAACACAGTTTATTTATTTTAGTTGCAATTTTTCAATGAGGCATTTGGAAGCACATATTTGTATCATATTATCACCTCAGTTTTACCAGTAGAGTGCGCTAGTAAAGTTTGTACAGAAACCTGTGAGTCACCCTGTATATCTGTCATGCATTAAAAATGTCCAATTTTACAAAAGACAGCCCCCATTCCCAATATAAGACTCGACTAACAAGAAGAAAAAAGGATTGACATTAACCACCTCCAATGCTGAGTTTACACCTGATAAGTGATCGGCCGAGTAAGCCCACTAAGTAGGCCTCTCGCCTAGTCTCGCCTAGTCTGAACGCATATTCTAAACTGTATTCCATATCAGAGCATACCGACGCCCCTACCGATTTGCGACCGATCTGCGCAGCTCCCACTACTGCCCACGGTTTGAACCGCAAGCGATTGGTCATGGTGGTTTCTAAGGAATAATTGGTACATCCCAAACGCGGGACCTGACCGTTGTCAACGTAAACAGTGGACGAAAAGTTAACAGAGAGAGTAAATAGAGGGCCGTGCGACGGAGAAAAACATAGGAGTCGAGCGTAGCAACGCCTCCCGAAGGTCGTGCCTGCGCGAAATCGGTATGCTTTAATGTGGAATACAGTATAGTATTCAGTCGAGTAATCCGGCGGCAAATCGACCAAAATTTTCACTCGGCCGAGTCACTCGTCAGATGTAAACCCCGTTTTACGTGCGATATGACAAATACTGTCGCAAAGAAATTGAGTCACATATAAATCTCTCTACATACATATATCTACGGCTGCGAGACCCCACCTAGGGCTGGGACTATTCGAATGATTTAATATTCGAATATTTTACATGTATTCGAATATTCAGTCACTCTCCAACCGACTTGTGCTTCGCACGTTGAACACGTTGCGGAATTCATAAAAGTGAACGCAGTTTTCGTTTGATATAACAATTTCCTTGATAATGGTCTGAATATACACCGAAACGTTGGGAAACTCGATTTAAAACTTGCAAAATAACTTTTATTCTATAGAACAAACCTACGCGCCGTAAACACTCATCATTGAAATTAAACATTTTTTCGGTCGAAATTCTAAATCATTTTATTTCAAGTATTCGAATGTTACGAATAAACTTCTAGTATTTAAGTATTCGAATGCTATTATTCGAATATGTAAGCATTCAATTACTATTCGAATACTAATGTATTGAATTATGAATCACGTGTTTATTTTTAGTCGTATGAGGAAATTCTTCTCAGACAGTCATCTGGGCCGGTATCAAAATTAGGGGAGTAAGTAGAGAAGACCAACGCAGGTTGTAACATAAGTAAAATCTTTTGAACGGCAAATCTGGTAACCCACAGCATGCGAGAGCTGCTTGACGATATTAGCACCGTTGGTTTTAGCGACACAAAGGAGCGTTATATATTCATTTTGTAGTAATCGCCCAGAATTGTAGTATTTAGATTTTAGAGCACGTAAGTAAATGTTGTCTTAGCACTTTTATTTCGATTAACCCTCACTAGAAACCGTTTGAATTTTTGTTTCTTTATCGCAAACGAATCAGTACACATTGATTTATTGTAATGTGTACGCATTTTAGTGATTTCATGTTTAGTTTCTCGTTTGCTGAAATAAAACGCAAAATTTCGACCTCGGGGTAAATTGTAATTGTACTATACTTACTCCGACGCCGCATCGCTCATCTGAATTGACCCTAAAGGTGTGAAACTCGTCCCACAGATCGTTCACGATTTTTCAAAATCCCAACCGCGTCTCAAGTGCGTGGGCAGAACGCTGATCTCCAGAACGATGCGTTCGCATGGCTCGTCGTGACGATTTTAATCGACGCCTTCGTCGTCGAACTCATACGGTTTCTTTGATGTCCTACGTCTCCCATGGCGCGAGTGCATTCTACGCGCGCCTCGTATTTACGCGCGCAAGAGCGAGTCCGTGGAGGAGACCCCGTGGAAACATGGGGGCGCGCAACCAAAGCGGAATATTTTAAGGAATCCGCGAGTCGCGCTCCCGCCGCCTCGTTCCCCAGGATTAGAAGCCGTTCCCCGTTGCTCGGGGCTGAACAGGCGACAATTAAAACGGGGATCGTGTTCGCCCGGTCGCGGATTACTAATCGCAAAGAAATAAAATTTAAATAAGCTGCCGTGTCGGTTTACAAAGCGGGTCGATACGGTGAACGGAAGGAGGATCTTTAACTGCGGAAATACTAATTGGACGCAGTTTCTAGTCGGCACTTTCGCCGGTCATTAGGAATTTATGTAGCAATCGTGAGGGGCCCCAGTGGTCGTTAACAATTTTTGTAATTATCTTTAAAAATCCCGGGGAATTGTTCTCCGACGGTTTTGCTAAGAAAGACCTTTCACGATTATTGGAAACAAGCGTTTCGGGTCGTCTCGCCAGTTATGCTTGTAATAATCACCGGGGGAGATTAGTTTCGGAGAGTTCGCGTTTTTAGGTATAATCGGGGACAATTTAATGTTTGTAAACAATAGTAGCAAAAATTGTAGGGTGGATGAATAATGTTATATGATTCAATTTATTAGTTGTTTAGGAGTCGAAGCACGTGGTGTAGGGGAGACCGGGGCTAAAAGTTCCGATTTCGATAAAACATAAAAAATGACCGCAAAATAATGTACTTATTCTCTTCACTATTGACTAATTTCTTGTTAAATTTATTATATTTTATGATTTTAACCTTGTATTTAATATATTGCAATAGGTTTTTCATAAAAAGTAATTTTTTTGGCGCTGCTCGAAGCGGAACTCTTTACCCTTTTATGGGGCAAGTTGTTATCGCATTGGGGTAAGTTGTTACTAAGATATAAAAGTTGCATTTTAATAAAATACTTCATCTTCTAATTAAATAAAACAGAATTTTACTAATAATAATGGTTATTTATGAAGGTTCGGACCAACAAAAATGTATTTAAAAGAAAACCAACACGATATAGGGTAACGCACACAGTTGTTGACCCCTATAAAATGATTGACCCTCTTCTTGAAAAAGTAGGATATATAATATAATGCTTCTTTTATACAATAAGATATATCTATATTTCAGTGGCCCAGATATTTTTGTTCCGAATATAATTATATTTTATCACAGGAAAAAAGCATTATATTATATTTCCTACTTTTTAGGGAAGAGGATCAATTATTGTATAGGGATCGACAACTGTATGCGTTACCCTAATACTCATAAAAACTATCTTTGGTATAAAAATTAAAATCTACAAATCAGTCTTACATTCAACTGTTTGTAGGTACGTACTTATTGAGATTTGTACCTACTTGTAGCCTACAGTGGCTTCTTGTCCAGATTGTAGTTTTTTTATAATTCTCGATAGAGTCAAGTGGCAGATATTGAATTCTCTAGCGACAATTTTTATCTTTATGCACAACTTCGATGGAAATGATGCCACATTTCACCTTTCATTCATATGTTCGCATCTTAAAACACAACTGGAACAATTTATGCATTTGCGGTGGGGCAAGTTGTTACGGTAACAACGTGCCCCAAATCACGGGAACAACTAGCCCCTATCGACACATGTGGCAATTTAAGAGATTACTTTACTTACACATATATTGAAACGATCCACACGATTACATCGTGTTCTTAAATGTCATTTGATACATAAGAACTAATCAATCAATAATAGCAACGTTAAATAATCGAAATAGATAAAAAAAATAATAGTAGGAAAATATTTACTTATCTGGTACGCGACTAATAGGTCCTCGCTTACTACCACACAACTCGCTGTTGCGGGCTCTATTAAAATGGCTGACAGAGTGGCGTGATCAACTCACACGGAAAAAATAATTTAAAGTACAAAGCTACTTTCATATTGAAGATAGAACTATCGGAACAACTTACCCCCGGAACTTTTAGCCCCGGTCTCCCCTAATCGGTAATCAAGGGTCGTTTTGAGAATTTTTTGTAAGGGAACTATTCAAGCTATGTTATTATGTATTTCAAGAAGTGAAATAACGCAGTAATTATGACGCAAGTGTTTCGAGCGGCCTTGATGCGGAAGTTGTTCAACTGCGCGCAGTCTGGGTCGTTGTAGTGGCCTGCAACAACAAATCGAAATACTTTTTTTTAAATAGAATTAGACTATGGATGGCCCTCAAACCGTATTCAAAAATGCAAAATTAATATAATGGCGAGTGTTTGAAAAAATAGTTGCGCTTCTCACTAAAATATTTCACACTAATTGTGCAATAAAACTTATTAAATTTAATAATATTATTCCGGATTGAGGTCCAGTAATTTTATTAGAAACACAAAACTGTTTGGTTTACGGTTTCAGGTCACTACAACGGACCCTAGATACCACGTTATTTTTATATTAAAAATGTTTGTCCATTTCTTGAAATACATAGTAATATAGCCTAAAAGTTTTAAAAAGATTGCATGTATAGTTTCCTTACAAAAAATTCCCCAATAGAATCATGATTTCTGCCGATTACACCAGGTTTCCCTCTTAACGGGTCGACCTAGTTTGATGCTGTGAAAACAAGGCAAAGGAAGAATTTTTTAGAAGAAAATTGTTGAGTATTATAATTCAAAACTTTTTACGTTTCATACTCTAATATGCTCAAAACTTGTTATGCAATAATAATTTTCTTCAATTTTACAGTGCCAGTAGTAAGAGAAGTTTGGAAAAAAGTTTGCTGTGGGCGAACACGATTTTGGCTGTCATTGTCATGTAAAACAAAAATCGAAAAAAATTCTGAAAAACATTGAACATTAAAAGACACAAAAATGATAACATTTCAAATGAAAGTTTTCATTTCTCGGAAACAAATTTATTAGTTTTCTGTATTGCAAAACCCGAATTTTTCAAATAATGGCCCCATCGAAGAACAGTATCGAATATTAACTAGCGTACAAATTAATGCCAAAGGGAAAATATAAAGTAAAGTATCTTAGTGGCACGATATTGGCAGCTCTCTCTACTTTTACAAACCTAAATTGAAAAAAGCATCAAAGAAGTCGATTCCCATACTCTAGAGTCCAAACTACCCCCTAACATACCAAATCAATTATTACCGACCCAGAAACGGGGTGAAACTTATCGAGCAGAACCATTCAGAATAATCGCCGTCTCCCTGATGCAAACGGTAAAAGTAGAAACGTTAATCCGGCCCGCGAAGACGCGGCCGTCCAAAGAGGCGAAAGGTGGGGCGGAATGACGGAAGTCTCGGTCGTTCTTTTCACCCAACATCAATGAAGTTTGTATCTGGCGCACATGGCGCGTGTGTATCCAGGTTGAGTTAGTGACGGGCGGGCTGTCGCCAGTATGTGCCAGCTGTTTCACTACTAGCCTCCCACCGAGTCCGCCCTTCCACGGCCAACCACCCACAATCTCTCCCTCCGATCTCAGCTTTAACAATCTTGTATGACGCGGGACGAGGGACCTTTGCTCGTGCGCCGCAGCTGTGACGCGGTTCGGCATATCATCGAAATATTATTTCGCCGAATTTTAAGTTTCGACCGACCCCCTCAGACCTCCCGGATCCTCGCCGCACCCCACCACCCCCGGGCTCTGTCTTCTCTGCGTAGCTTCGCCCCGCTGGAAACTTCGATACCGAGATCATCCTTGAATAATCTTTGATTCGCCGCTACGGGCAGTGTGTTATTCTTTTCTGCTCTTTGAGGTAGAATTTTCGAATTTCGCTGACTGAGAGATTCCTTGGACGGGTGTTCAAGGATATCGTGGGAGTTTGGAAGGGTGGCTCGTTGAGTTTTGAGAATAATTGAGCGATACAAAAGAAAGAGGATTGTGTTGATTTGAGATGTTTGAGGTATTAAAAATTATAGTTGGAGGAGTAAATGGGTATTAACGAATAGCTTTTAACCCTTCGTTGACACACCTCCTTTTTCAATCAACTTTGACACACCTGGGTGGCTCACACCCAGAGCAATTTTTGAACGAGTGCCATTTTCATCCAAAGAATCCAATTATTATGAAAAAAATCATGGATCAATTTCAAGGTCTCTATAATGTATTCCAATAATTTATTTATTGAAATTTCATCACAGTTTTTGTAAAATAATTCTACATTACCACATGTCGAGAAAAAACGAAGAAAATCTTAAAAAAATTGTAACTTTTACAAATGTCAATATTAAAAGCTAAAAATCTACAGAGTTGATGTTCGGATATAGTATTTTAGGAGAAAAAATAATTTGTAAGTCGACTTTGAGAAAAAGGTATTTATTTTGCATATAAAAGGTTCAGAGAGTCAAAATCGGCTTATGGGTGGCTCACACCCAGAGAGTCAACGAAGGGTTAATTCAATATTAAATTTCAGGGGTTAAAATGGTTCGATAAGATTTCACACGTTAATATAAGGATACGTAAAGTAGATAATTGTTATTGTTCTATTTTTAGTTGATGTTAGTTACTTTAATCAAGATATCATTTAACGTAAAAAATGATACGAAGAGGGAAATTTATTTGGTGTGATACGAAAAATGGCGAAGTGAATTAATTATGATTGCCTGGCAACGCGAAAAAATTGGGTTAAGTGTCCTTGACGATGAATTAGCAGAGACTGTCAGTAATTTCAACAGAATTATGTTCTGTAATAAGAAAAAATATTCGTGTCGTCGAAAGGTTAACAGTATGCCACGAGCACCAAACAAATTATTCTCGTGGACGTAATACCGTTTATGCAATCGGACAAGCTTCGGGGATAATGAAATAACGGGTAACGAAAGTAAAGTCTGGTACGTTAATGGGTCAAGTGAAAGAGCTGTTAAGAGATGCTAAACACGTTACACGAAAGAAATATACACATTCACATTAATTATACGGGACATAATTGGACCAGTGACATCTCCATAATTGAGTCTTAAAATATACACTTTAGCCATTGACAGTGAAAGTTCATCAATATCGCTGTACAAAGTATAAAGACAAAGTATACTGTTATAAGAATATCGGTGTAGTGTTCTGCCTTTTGGAAAATTGAATTTTTCAAAAGATAATGTAGATTTAAAAATTGGTAGTTCGCAATCTCCTTGGAAATTTAAATAATAAAGTAAGTGGGGGTAATAAGGCCCACTTAAAGGTCCATAATTTTTTTCAAAAGAAAATTATACATATTTTTTGAAAACTTTTTATTTTATAGAAATCTATGAACATTAAATTATAAACTATGATATTTTGAATAACGTATGAAAACAACGAACATGAAAATTTTTAAGCTTTAAAAAACCTTGTAAATGAGCTTTATTTCGCGTAGAGCAGGTAATTAGGCCCATCCTTAGGCTCGTGTACAATTCGAGCAAATGAAGACATTCTCGTCCTCAAGTGTGATCACAACGTAATCCTCATCAACCCAGGTGAGACACATGACAGAGTGTCGCATATCACTTTTAAATTTTGTAAGATTCAAGAAACTTCGCTACAGTTACTTTAATTATAATGAAAACAATCAATCGGTCAGCCCGTCTCGCCGTCTCTACAATTTCTCTATATGAGATATGTTATTTTTTGCTATTTTGTTTTTCGAGCATTTTGCTATGAGTTGCTAACGGCCGCAGTGATCAGAAGATCAGCGATATACAGGGTGTTATTATAAGATATTACAATTTAGTTATTCATAATTTTTAAACCCAATTTTCTTCGGAGTTAGCGTCCACGTTTTTTCTGGAAATGGATGAAAAGGGCTCTTGTTCACAGACTTTTTTTTTATTCTTGCAGTTAATGTGAATAACTGTTCCCACTTAATATTTTGGTGGGCCTTATTGTCTGTTTTGTCACTTCCTCATTCTTAAGGTTATATGTTAAATGTGCACTTTACAAAATAATCATCAACATATGTAGGTACTTATACATACTTGTAGTTGTACAGTAATTGGATGATGAGTACTCCGAACATGAATTCAGGAAAACGATGTTACTTGTTATAATTCGAGTAATAAAAGCAATGGATTACACTACGATTATTGTAAATTGGCTTACCAGGAAAATATGACGACTGGGCCTTATTATCTTTGGGGCCTTTTATTTATTTATTTACGGATAATCCCTTTATCCTTTGGGCCTTATTACGTATTGGACCTTTTATTTATTTATTTACGGGTAATCCATTTTCATATTGTGCCTTTTATTTATTAGTTTCTTATTTATTTATTTATGGGTAATCGCTTTTCCTATTGGGCCTTATTACCCGGACTTACCTTACCGATCACAATACTCGAAATCGATTAAAAAAACAGATAGGCATACCATTTTCCGCGAATTTAATTCTGAATAACGTGTAATCGACACAAAATCGATCTGTAAAATGGGCAAAAGTGGCGTGGTTAAACGACACACGATCACAATACGCGGGCAGCCATTGTTGGCCGAAGAAACGCATAATTACGATTTCTCGCATTACATAGCCAGGTGCAATATAAAACTGCCCTTTCACGGGGAAATTTTTTCTTTAAAGTTCGCTCCTATTACGGCGGTGTACGCGCCGCAACGAGGAACAAAGTTTCCCTTTCTACGTTTATTATAAACTAGACGAGGAAATTACATAGCATGTGGCGTGCGAGTGAAAAAACATACAGTTTATTGCTCCGCCACGAAAAGAGACGAATAAATTAATTTACTTGTGGTAAACATTAATTGCGCCTGCGTCTCGTTACGCGACCTCACCTGCAATTGTTTTGTACATTTGAAGAGGGAAAGCTGACGAAATTATTTACAATCATATTTTTGCTGCTCCAGTGGGAGTGACAGTTAATAATAAATTATAGCAATGAAATGATTAATACTTAATTTTGGTCGAAGATATTATTTCTCACCACAGGGTTAATTATTATTCCCGTGATATTCGATTTATATGTGTTGCCACGATGTCGAATAGTTAGTACTTTTTTTTAACAATTTATGAAATGAAAAATACACGTCCAATGGCGTAGAAAATACTCGGTGTCACGTCTAATTAAAAGTTGCAACAGATGCTTGAATAATGAAAGTGACTAATATTTTATGGAATCATGGTCGTTATTGTTGTACAATGTTCTAATTGCAATTTCTTCAAACAATTGTTTGGCTTTGAAACGTATAATTTAAAGGCCTCGTATATGTGCATCTATGTAAAACTTGGGAAATAATGTCCCTGAAAGTTACTAAATAATATATAATTCTCTTTACAATAATAAATGTTACTATGAAGACCATTTTAAATGTGTAAGTATAAATGAAGGAGACGTGTAAATTTTAAGCAACTAATTTTCATGTTTCTTACTTTTGGACTGGAACATTTGTGTCGTGTTTCCTCAGTTTGCAAATCGAGAAATTTTTCTGATTAATTATCCCTTCTTTCGAAAGAAATTTTTCTGTCTCCACTTGTCAATACTCTTTCTAATTATATTCATAAGTGACATGATACTTTAGAAGACAATTAAGACGATTACATTTCTACTATTTTTAGTAACTCATCAAATCGAAAATCAATTAAATGTACACGCATTTGGGACATCATAAAAGCCACTTTCCTAAATTAATTGTAACTCTCCTACCTATAAAGAAAATTTATTCTATATTCTTAGTTACATTTCACAAAAGAAATCATCTCATTTTCCATTGTATCACACCCTGTACAGGAAGTACACATGAATCTTCTATTACCCGGCTTTAAAATAAATCAGCTCGATATTCACCAAAAATATTTTCCACGACCCAATATTCCCATCAATAAGCCCGAAGATGTGTCTTATTCAAACTGCTTCAAAATACCACTTCTACGCGAGAAATAGGGTACCAGGAAGTCGTAAGTAGAAAATTTCTTTACTTGAACTGAAATTTATTTCCAAGAGAGAGATCCAAGACACCGCGCACTTACCTCGGCGGCTGAAAATAGTTTTAGTCAGCATTTCTGAACAATTACAAAGCGGCAGAAAGTATAATAGTTCCATTGTAAACAGCTTAAGCCGAGACCCAGAAAGGAATTTTGAAAGAACGGTCCGGACGATGCCAGCCACCGCCGTCCCCCTCCTCCCCCGTCCACCATCATGCGTAATTTCAAGGATTCGCTTTATTACCACCCTGGTACATTGTAGGACAAGATAGTCGGCTTGTCGTTCTCGAGTAGCGACACCGTCGTTTCAGGGTTTACGACAATTTTCAGTACACCCACTTAAATGGGGAGGCAAATAGCCATAATAAGCTTCTTCCGACTCCGCGTAGCTCGGACCCTGCGGTTTGCATAAGAGCTTCTGCCTCTGTCACGGTGAGTTAAAGGACACCCATGAACCCAGAGGATTCCAGGTAATGTGTAAGAAGGGCTGCTCTGTTTAATTAACAAGCCATTGTCGTCTAGACGACCCGCGGAGCAACGGGAAGACTCTGAACGGACAATAGGGGGCCGATTGAACGAATGCTAATACGTCGTCGTGGTCCCTTTTCCTAGAACCGAACTAGCGAACTAGCGTGGACCCTCTCGCTGTTGACACTCCTCTCCGTTTGATGCTGGCGACTTAGTATTTTTATGAAAATACGGTGCTCGATCGAACTTGCTGTTGTTCCTTTTGAATAGGGCTGGGACTGTTTATCGAATTTTTCGGTAGTCGAATATTCAAATACTTCAGTTACTCAGTTATTTGGGAATATAATTCGAATATCCAAGTATCCAAATACTATTTGAATACATCAGTATTCGAATAGTACATATTTGGATACTAGGATATTCGAATCTAGAGACGCGGTAGCGTCTCGACGCCAAGTACATGAACGACACCCTGTATATGTCGACTGTCGCTACCGTTTCTCACCGGCTTCTCTACCGGTATCTCACGGGTACCCGGGTACCCGGGCGAAAACAACAGCTCTATCAGTGACGTCGCGCTGCAACATTTGGAACATTACTCGAAATGTTCCCGAAACGTTTCAAGGAAATTGCTATGTCCGCCTTGTGTAACATTGCAGGAGATATTTCTGGAACATTCTTTCGGAATTTTACAGCAATGGTCACTTCGGAGATTGTACAGATATTGTCACGCAATATTTCAGAGATATTGCACAGCAATGGTCACGCAACGTTCGAGCAGTAGGGCCAAAAATAAAAATATCAGTGGTACTACCTACCACTAAGGATACTGGTATTATATACCGTGTCTTTGATGGACGCGACGACATGAATTGGCTGCAGAATCGTAGAATTATAACGTCCGTGTGTTTTTCCTAAATAGAAAATTATTTTACCTCAGTGAAGATTCGAACCCATGACCTCGAGAGCACCGTAGACGAACACCTTACCACTGCAGCTACAAATGTTGATTGAAGATTTTGCTTACGTACTCGAACTTATACTCCTACCGTGCAACGCTTTAAACTCAAATTATTTAAAAACGGATTCGTTTGGACAAACCCCATTACATCTACCTAATCGTGGTGCCGGATATCTCACAACAAATTCATTTCGACGCTTGATGTTGTATTACGTTGATTCATATTTTGTTATGAAATATCTTGCGTAGTACAACAAAAAATTTTTTTTTAGTTTTTCGGGCATTTTTAATACAATCGTTTAACGTAAATATTTTTTATATATTTTTTTATTTTCTAGTTTTTAATGTTTGTGGATTTACAAATATCTTTTATTGCTATATACAGTTTAACAGTTTGCCATTGGATTAATTATTTAAATCACATATTGTCCGTGTTCACATATATTGCCTTGGAGGTTGCCTGTGAAATGTAACACTGTATTCTGTTTGTCGACATGAGTGATATATTATATTAGGGTTTAAACAAATTCATAAACCATATGCAGCAACAAAACATATATGTTAAAAAGTGTTACATGTCCCAAGTACTGCCAGTGTCTTTACTATTGCCATCTAATCTATTGTTCATAACAAAAACGTCCCGCGATGTCGAGTGTAAATTTAGAAGTCCGTATTATTGGCGAACGCTGTAGGAACGGCCCCGTGGGCCGTTCAGGCAATATTCGTACATGAAACGGTTTGACGCGGAGCGTTCGTTACATACAAACACACGGAATACAGTCTTAAATACCACAGGAAACCTCCGGGGGAATATAAGCGACCATAGAAAGTATGTGATATTAATAATTAATAACATTACTTAATTATAACTATACGGTTGAAGCAAAGTGTGAAACTGTAAACAGCAACAAGATATTTGTAAAAAAGAAATATTAGATGTCCCAAGTACTGCCAGTGTCTCTACTATTGCCATTTAATTGATTGTTCATAATAAAAACGTCCCGCGATGTCGAGTGTAAATTTAGAAGTCCGTATTATTGGCGGACGCTGTAGGAACGACACCATGGGCCGTTCAGGCAACATTTCTACATAATACGGATTGACGCTGGGCGTTAGAGAAATACAAACCCGCGGAATACAGTCTTAAATGGCAATAGTAGGGCCAGTGGCAGTATTTGGGACATCTCATATTTCTTTTTTACAAATATCTTTTGTTGCTGTTTACAGTTTAACACTTTCCTTGAACGGTATAGTTATAATTAAGTAATGTTATTAATTATTAATATCACATACTTTCCATGGTCGCCTATGTTCCCCCGGAGGTTTCCTGTGATATTTAAGACTGTATTCTGTGTGTTTGTATTTCAGGAACCCATTGCGTACGTGAGGTGTGAAAATATGTAAGTCCATATTCCACGGTAATGTGTGCGCGATATTCCAGAAACATTGCACAAACGTGGCCAGTGCAATATTCCACGGCAATGTGTGCGCATTATTCCGGGAGTATTGTACCGCACTATGTGCGCAATATTCCACGGCAATGTGTGCGCATTATTCCGAGAGTATTGTACCGCACTATGTGTGCAATATTCCACGGCAATGTGTGCGCGATGTTCCAGAAACATTGCACATACGTGTCCATTGCAATATTCCACGGTAATGCTTCTGCAATATTGCAGGAATAATGCAATGCAACCTGTAACCAAACGGTATCATTGTAATGTGTTGCAACGTTTCTGCAACGTTCCTGCAACTAAGTGAGCTGTAGGGGATGTAACATAATAAAAGACAAAAAAAGATGTCCGCGGCCTGGAAGTCAAATACTTGGCGTGGCCAGGCAAGGTCAAGGTGTCGCTGAATAATTATTTAAAAAGAGAAAATAATGAAAATGTATTCATATTGTCAGAGTTTAAAACTGACAAATTATGTGAAAGGTGGTGAGAGGAAAGGTATCGGTGTGGATGAATGATCTTACAATTATTTTAAAACGCAATATAATGAAAATGTACTCATATTGTCTGAGTTTTAAATGGACAAATTATCTGAAAGCCTGCGAGGGGGAGGTATGGGTATTGATGATCTGAGAATACCTTGCCTGGCCACGCCAAGTATTTGACTTCCCGGCCGCGGACATCTTTTGTACTTGGCGTAATTTTTTTACTTTTTTAAAGTTGTTTTGGGGGATCTCACTTCTTTTTACAAAGATAATTTGCTTAGGAAATGACTTCAGATAATTTTTAATTTGATCCGATTTATATTAAGTTTTTTATGGGGATTTCAGAATACTCTAGCGAAGCTGCAAAGTGCATGTTTAAAAGAAAAACGCTTATGTTTAAAAATGTAATGATATTTAATAATTAAAAGGCAATACTGGTTTGTGGTTATATTGAAGTGTATTCCAACCACAATTGAGGGCTTGGATGCAATAAGGGGACTAGCGCTCGAAAATGCGAAAAAGTATTGTCCAAACGCTAAGAAATATTGGAAAGTTAAACGTTATTAAACTGTATTTTAAAAAATATAATGTTATAAAGCTCGTCACGACACACATTTTTTCTATTTACAGTTTTTTTATCAAATCATTAGTATTCGAGATAAAAATTATAAACGAAAAAAATTTCTTCGACCAAAATCATTATTTCGTTAAACATAAATTGCGATAACTTAAGTAAATATTAACGGATCGTTATGAGACTTGAAACATAAAACTCAAAAAACTCTAGCGAAACCGTAAAATGTATGCACAAAACCCTTATGTTAAAAAATGTAATAATATTTAATTAAAAAGTAACACTGGACATAACCCATGTTTTTCAACGTTCGCCGTTAAAAAGTATCGAGGGAATTTTGAGGTACATATAACTTGCAGCGACAAAGTTTTTTCTTAATATACAAGGAAGTTTTTCACCAATTTTCAGACTGATTAATAAATAATTATAGAAGATATGACGATATATATAAATCCCGCGCGGCACCAACTGTCAGCAGCTGCGTACAATCGCGTCCCACTGCAAAGACATGACATTCTCACTATTATATGATTATATATTACAAAAAAATTGTAGGTTTTAAGAGATGTGGCCGCGCGATTCGCCGGGATACGCGCTTCAAGCGAGATCGCGTGGCGTTTGTTTATCGGCGGTGCGTGCGTATGCGTGTGCGTGTGAGTCACGCGTTGCCGAGCGGCGCCGAAATCGGCAGTTCCACCGCAACGTTAGACCCGAACAGTCGTTGTATTCTTTAACATATTGTTCTTTTAAATATACATATTTTATATTCTTGTGCATCTATTCAGTCAGCATATTATTTTCCCACAATTTGGGGGCTCGTCCGGGATTTGGAAGTTCACGGGGCAGTAAAAGTGATTTGTAAGACAGTGAAACGTGTTCTACAAGACGCACTGTACAACGAAACATCAGCATGAGTGTTAAGAGTACATTAGTGGGTGATAATACGAATAAGGACAATCTTGAGGAGGACATCGATAAGATGAAACTCGTCGACTTGCGGGCGGAGCTCAAAGAACGAAAGCTAAAGACGTCAGGGAACAAGACAGTACTTCGGTGTCGGCTAAGAAGTGCACGAGCGTTGGACGCGGAGAAAGCGGAAGAAGCTGATGAAGAAGACGGGAAGGACCCCGATGAAGAAGACGTCGAAGAAGACGACGAAGATCAAGACGTTTCAGATGACAGCGACGTGGACGCTGAAGTAATAGGAAGTACGCCAGTGCGACGTTTAAGCCGCGCAGGTGCAAGATACCTGCCCACGTTCAGGGATATCGAGGAGTCGATGTCATCGTTCAGTGGCGATGACAATTCGAGCATTCGACGATGGCTTGAAGAGTTTGAGGAAGCGGCGGACCTTTGCGAGTGGTCGGATGTGCAGAGAGTCCTGTACTGTAAGAGGCTGCTGCGGGGTTCAGCAAAGTTGTTTGTTAGCTATGAAAAATGTGGAGGATCATGGCAGCAACTTAAAAAAACGTTAAAGGCGGAATTCTCGCAGGCCGTTAGCAGTCACAGGGTGCATAAAGAACTTTCGCAGAGAAAAAAAAGTGATGACGAATCATATCAGGTGTACATCTACAAAATGTTCGAGATCGCAGCCAAAGCGGAAGTAGAAGCACGATCAGTCATACGTTACGTGATTGAGGGAATACAGGACGATGAAGTTAACAAGGCGATACTTTATGGTGCTAAGAACATAAAGGAATTGAAGGAAAAATGCTTAATCTACGAAGAAATGAAGGGGAACACTCAATCGAAGACGAAGCCTAAAGAAGACAAGGAGAAACGAAGCGGCCGGGCGTCTACTTCGGCGTCTGCTTCCGGCCAACGGAGATGCTACTATTGCGGATCTGCGGTGCACGCGACCGAGAAGTGTCCTGATAAGGCGAAGGGTATGAAATGCTTTAAATGCAACGGATATGGACATATTGCGTTAAAATGTCAAGCAAAAGTAAGTGCCGTTGAGGACTCTTGTAGTGTAAGTTTAACTTCACGTGGGAAACATCTTAAAAATATTAGAATAGCCGATATTGAATTACTTGCGCTTATTGATTCAGGCAGCGACCTCACGCTGATGCGTGCAGATCAATATATTAAGATCGGGTCACCGAAATTGACAGATGCGGACATATTATTTCGGGGGATCGGCGCGGAAAATAATAAGACATTAGGCAAGTTCAAAGCAAATGTAATTTTAGATGGAACTTCATATTCAATGACAGTACATGTAGTATCTGATACATTGATGAATCATGCTATGTTGATTGGAACAGATTTCTTAAATACTGTTGAGGTTAATATAAAAGGGGGACAAGTTACCATTTCTGAAATTGAAGGTGACCGTACAACGGCCACAGAATGTCGCGAATTATTAAATATTGATATTCCTCGAGAAGTTAATGGGGTGGATTTGCAAAACGTTGCAGACGTTGGATACCGAAAAGAACTGCAAAGTATGATCGATAAATATGAGCCGGTGAACACATGTAACGCGGATATTAGGATGGTTATTATTTTAAAAGATAACGAACCCGTCTATCATAGACCGCGCAGAATGTCGCCGTCGGAAAAGGAAGAAGTAGAGGCACAGATTAACGAATGGTTACGCGAGGGCATAATACAACCATCACTTTCGGAATATTCGAGTCCTATAGTCGTAGTCGTAAAGAAAAACGGGAAAAAGAGGATTTGTATTGATTACAGACTACTAAATAAGAAAATAATTAAAGATCGGTATCCGTTACCGCTTATTGAAGACCAGTTGGATGCCTTACAAGGAGCTAAAATCTTTAGTACACTGGATCTAAAAGATGGATTCTTCCATGTGCCAGTTGATAAAGATAGTCGTAAATATACATCTTTTGTTGTTCCTAACGGGCAATATGAATTTTTAAGGGCCCCATTCGGATTATGTAATTCTCCTGCTATGTTTCAAAGATTTATAAATTTCGTTTTTAAAGACTTAATTGCGCAAAAAATTGTATTAGTATACATGGATGATTTGATTGTGCCTTCTACTAGCTACGAAAAAGCACTGGAGGGTTTACGCGTTGTCCTTGATGTTGCGAGTCGGTATGGTCTGGTGATCAATTGGGAAAAATGTTCCTTTTTGCAAACTCGAGTCGAGTATTTGGGCCATATTGTTGAAAATTCAAGCATTCGTCCTACGGAGCTCAAGACCATTGCAGTTTCAAAGTTTCCAGCGCTTACTAATGTTAGAAGTGTACAGAGTTTTCTTGGCCTGACTGGGTATTTTCGAAAATACATACCCCAGTACTCGTTGATTGCGCGTCCGTTGACAAACCTATTAAAAGCAAATACAACATTTGTATTCGGCGACGAAGAGAAAAGGGCATTCGAACATTTGAAAATGATATTGGTCAGCGGGCCTGTATTGAAATTGTACAAAATCGGTGTGGAGACTGAATTGCATACGGATGCATGTATGTACGGATGTGGTGCGATCCTTGTGCAGCGGGATATCGAGGATAACATGATGCACCCGGTATATTACGCTAGCGGTAAGACGACGGCCGCCGAGGAGAAATACTCGAGCTATGAGCTCGAGGTCCTTGCTATCGTTAAATCATTAAAAAAGTTTAGGGTCTATTTATTGGGAATCCCTTTTAAGATTATTACGGATTGTCAGGCTTTTACGATGACTATGAGGAAGAAGGACCTGTGCGTGCGAATAGCACGGTGGGCTGTTTTGCTCGGAGATTTTGACTACACTATAGAGCACCGCTCTGGGACGAAAATGTCACATGTCGATGCGCTAAGCCGTAACTCGTTGCCGACTAGTTTAGTTATTGACGAAGACGAAGACAGTATAACGACTCGTATAAAAGTAGCTCAAAATAAAGACGAAAACGTAATGAGAATAATAGACGCGGTTAACAGGAATCAAAACGACGAGTTCTCGTTAAGACGCGACCTCTTAGTAAAAAATGTAGACGACAGGCAATTATTGGTTGTACCTAAAAGTATGCAAACCCAGATCATACGGCGTGCGCACGACAAGGGTCATTTCTCTGTTGCTAAGACAAAAGCGCTAATAAAACGGGACTTTTGGTTTAGTAATATGCGGCAACAGGTCGAAAAAATTGTACAAAATTGTATTAGCTGCATTTTATCTAATAGGAAACAAGGTAAACAAGACGGTTTTTTAAATCCAATAGATAAAGGAGATGTTCCTCTTGACACTTATCATATCGACCATCTAGGTCCCCTCCCTTCGACAAAAAAAAAGCATAAGCATATTCTGGTTGTCATTGATGCATTCACAAAATTCGTCTGGTTGTATTCTACAAAGACGACTAATACGGCCGAGGTAGTAGACCACTTACGCAGGCAAGCTACGATATTCGGTAACCCGAGAAGGTTGATTTCGGACAGAGGAACCGCATTTACGTCGCACGAATTCGAGAATTATTGTACAGAACAAAATGTAGAACACATCTTGATTACGACCGGTATGCCGAGGGCCAACGGCCAAGTCGAACGCGTCAATAGAACTCTCATCCCGGTTTTATCTAAATTATCTGCGCCGCGTCCTGAGGAGTGGTATAAGTGTTTACACTTGGTTCAAAAATACTTGAATGTGACACCGAATCGAAGCGTGGGCACTGCTCCTTTTAATTTGTTATTTGGTACGCGTATGAGAGTTAAAGATGATCCCGAAGTAATGACAATGCTCGAGAACGAATGGGCTCAAGCATTTCAGGAAGATAGAGATAAGGTAAGACAACAAGCTAAAGAAAGTATTCTTAAGATACAGGAAGAAAATAAGCGGCTGTATAATCGGAAGCGAAAAAGCGCGCGGCGTTACCGCGAAGGAGACTTAGTCGCTATAAAAAGAACGCAACTTGGATCAGGATTGAAATTGTACCCTAAATATCTCGGCCCATATCAGGTGACAAAGGCGCTCCGCAATGATCGATACATTGTAGAGAAGATCGGCGTTCACGAGGGTCCATTGCAGACGTCTACCGCGGCAGACTATATGAAACCGTGGATCGAAAATTGTTCCGATGAATATAGTGACAGCGATAATTCTGAAGACATCCGAGGTCGGATGTCGGTCAGGACGGCCGAGTTGTAGGTTTTAAGAGATGTGGCCGCGCGATTCGCCGGGATACGCGCTTCAAGCGAGATCGCGTGGCGTTTGTTTATCGGCGGTGCGTGCGTATGCGTGTGCGTGTGAGTCACGCGTTGCCGAGCGGCGCCGAAATCGGCAGTTCCACCGCAACGTTAGACCCGAACAGTCGTTGTATTCTTTAACATATTGTTCTTTTAAATATACATATTTTATATTCTTGTGCATCTATTCAGTCAGCATATTATTTTCCCACAAAATATTGCTATATTATTTTCGAAATATTTAGTAACATTTTTATTATAATATTTACACCCAATATTTACAATATTTACACTGTTCTGTTTACAATATTCTGTTCTTTTATAAATTTTTCTTTTTCTCCTTTTTCATTTTCTTTTTGCATATCTTTTCTTTTTTATCCAATTTATTTTTGATTGATGTCGTGCTTAAAATTTTTTTGCCAAACTCTTGTCCACTGGAGGTACAATATTGCATTAAATTTTCAAAGTCTTTAAGTTTTTCAGCCGTCACTCCTACTCCGCCTGCCAATGACGCTTTTTTCAAATCTTCCCCTCCAATAGATGTTTTAATATTTATAGTAGTAGGTTTCCCATTGTAACTATAATAAACATTTACTTGCCCATTGGGAAAATAAATGATATGTACGATTTGTCTTATTTTAATTCTCTTTAAATCTTTATTCGCGGGGGATTTCGCGCCGTTCTAATTAATTCCACGTATTCTCCTTCGGTTTCTATTCTTTCCCGCATCTTTTTTTTCTTCCCATATAACCCAAAATTCCTATCACATTGGCAATATGAATGACCTCGCACCGGAAATAGATGCTGAATTTCTACTTGCAATTCCGTAGATATCATTGAAAAAAATTGGACCATCGTATAATTACGATTTTGTCCTCCTGCCGCATCCGAATACAAAAAAATTTTGTTGAAACAATCAAAGTCAAATTCTTTTTTAATCGCATAATGTACTAAATTGCACACAGTATTTGCTCCTTTCTTTAAACTTTTCGAACTCCCACTGATTACTCTCACGGCACGCTTCACGACTCGCTTCTTTGCCCGACATTATACACAAACAATAAATCTCAAACACTCTTCATTCACACTTCGATCTCCCCAACGAACCGCAATCGTTTCATCTTTTCGCATTTAAATAGCACGTACTCAGGCTTGCGACAAATACTCTTTCTCGCTACAAAACCCCACATATTTATAATATAGTGATCTTCTATAAATTATTTAACTATGTTCCACCATCTCGACTATCTTCAGGTTTTTATATATAATAGCTTGATAATAGAGCATTATCCCTGATTTTTTGGGGGGTGGTCACTCAAAGGGTAGTTTCGAAAAACCACCCCCAAAAAATGAATTTTTTTCTACCCTTAATAATTGAGTTAAAATTTTGAGAAAAATATATGAAGTACAGTTGGTATGTAGCTATTTTTCGTTTTTTTTTTCATTCAAATATCTTAAGTAATAACCGAGAAAAAAAATAATAACGTTAAGGGCGTTTACCCCCGTATTACCCTTAAACGGGGGGGGGCAGCGATCTAAAACTTTACATAATGGTGTATCAGGCAAGGAGCATTGTTTAAAAAATAACAACTCCAAGAATCGGCATGAGGGCCGTTTGCCCATGCTTATCCTGCTAGACCCTTTATTCGACGCTGAAACACTTGACGAATAAAAGAAATGAACTTTATTCGTCAAAGAATCTAAAGTTATACTAACTTATTTTTTACCCGTTATTTAAATAATCTTTTATTTATTTAATGCCCAGCTCTGGATCAGTGTGTCCCAAATAAATTTTAGATCCACGGAACCCTTCCAAAGAATACATATTCCCTTTCGGTTAATAATAAATACAGATGTTCAAATCTCAGGCGATGCCTGTCAGTTTATAGATTAATTCACTAGAGCACCAGCGATGTTTATGTTTATACACGTGACATCGCCGCTGCGGAGATCTAAATCTGTGTATCAGACAAGTTCGCTGAAACTGCTGGCAGCGTTACGATCTCAATCTCACCGAGATCTTGGCGTTTTATGGGGTTGGAGGGGGGTCGCGCCTGTATCCGGGCGGATGGATATTGAACCTAGCCGTGCATGCTAAAGAGCAGGACGGGACCAGGACAATTACGCTATTTATCGTCCCTCCATGACAGTCGCTCAATGATCCATTCGCGTTTTACTCTCTTCTTCAGAGACTTTAGTGACTGACCCAAAGCGCTTGACTTTCTACGGGCCGTCCTTTGCATTTGATTCACTGAAATTTGTGGGAAGCAAATTGTCTTCTTTATATATTCCTGTTGTCTGAGCTTTTCTTTATATTGAGCCAATTTTTGGTAGTCGTAGAAACAAGGAAATTAAACAAGTTAAATACAGTATTAGATTAATTTTGAAAACTGTATGTGATTTTTTTGTAAGATAATTTTTAGGAAATTCGAGTTCAAAGACACTTTGTTAGTCAAAATGTTTCAATAGCAGAAAGTTGCTTGAAGGCGCTTTTACTGAATTCCTGAGTGCGGCGGTTGTCGCGAATAAATAGAATCTTTCAACGATTTTACATTTGAAGGAGCTATCGGAATACTCGAAATCGAAACGATTTATTATTCATCCACTTATTCATGACATGTGGGTCACTACTGCCACGACCATGATTAACTTCATTTCCCTAATGGGCATTGCAATTCTGGTAAAATTCTATAAACTTACTAACTCTCTGATAGCACATATCTGTGCCAATCTCGATATCCGGTTCGAAAACTCCCGATATATTCCTGAAATAAAGTGGGAGTTTCAGCAGATGCCTCAGCACATCAATCTTTGAGATGAGGCAGTCAGAGCAACAACGGACCAACCCACATTAAAAAAAAAAAATTTCCCTATTTTATATGGTTAGTAGAGCCTATTGGAATACGTTATTGCTACTAATTCAATTTCGAAAAAAAATGTGGGTTAGTCCATTGCTGCTCTGACTGCCTCAGATCACATAAGAACAATTGAGACTGTATCATACAATAAAAACAAAACTTAGTGCTCTTCTTCTGAAAACAATTCAGAAAGAATTAGAAACTATATAAAAATTACAATTATGAAATGAAAATTGAGGAAAAGACTGTTTAATGTTCGTTCCTGTTGGTTCCCAAAAGGGAAACACTATTCGCGGTAAAATTCAAGGAAAGGGAAACTGCGTCCTAATTTTTGGAGACTCACACTGAATCGCTTGTGAATAATAAGAACAGGTAACCGTGGAGTCGAAGACATTGTTCGCCCCCGATATTCGTTTCTTACATCGAGCAGCGCGCAGAAAGCGAGGCAGAGGGGCTAAGAATGCTTTTCTTCGTGCATTCAAACCACGTCAAGCGCTCCCCCATATTGCGATCGTGCCGATCTTCGCGAAAAAATGTAAACAATGGCCCGACATCTCGGGCGAAGAGGGTGGAAACAATGGTCACGGTCTTACACTTGGGTATTGCACCCTCGAGCGATAAGTCGCCATAATCGCTCGTCTTTACGTACATACATCAAGTATACTGTTGTTATACAGACCTATTGATTAATATTTGAGGGGCTCGTGAATGAAGATCGACGCGATGGATACAACGCAAGTGAAACGGCGTAAATGCTTTGGATATGGTTGACTCATACTACTGAACGCTGCATTGTCGCTTGAAAAGTATTGTAAAAGCTGTGAAATGAAATGATAAATTTGGGATGCTTGGATAATTGAAGGTGGACTGCAAGCGTGATTAGTTGTGGAGCATTTTTGCAGATTATTCTTGCATGATGGTGGTTAAAAATATTATAATGTGAGTGAAAGGTGAAGTTCAAACTATGTAGGGGAAAGGTGGGATAGTTGATCATCGGGGATACATGATCACATCAGTTTTTTAATTAATATATTGACAATTTGTGCCTGCTGTCACGTTATCGTGGTAATGTTTGCATTATCGCAACACTTCATGCTGCAGTTTTCTTTCGGGAGCATAGAATAATGTAGTTAGAAGCTTCGATCTTATTTGCAGCCAAAAAGTAAATATTTCGGTCACCTTGTTCTTCCTCCTTTTCGACTGAATGTTGCACTTTCAACGATTTAAAATATATTAAGTAAAAACAGCAGTTTCTGGCTTATTAATGCTATTTATTGATTCATCTAAATATTTAGGGTAAGTTTAGTTTTTCACCTTTTTCAAATCGAGTGCATTGATACTTGATCAGTATGTGAGGTGGGATACTTGAACAGCTGAAAAAACCTCAGAAAAAAACATAGAACGGCAAATGAAACAGAAAAATACGGCAAAGAAAGTGAGAAGGAAAATCTTTATTTGATCATCATCTGAATCAGATGATATGTAAGTAAAATGTTCTTTAAGAATGCGTTTATGTTGTTTTAGGTTAGTTTAGGTTAGTCTTCGGATTTATTTTTTCAGTAATTCTTTCAAGTTAATTATAGTTTACTTTCCATTTATGATATTCCCTTTATTTCACGTTATTGACTAAGATAATAAATATTTTTTGGAAAATTAATGTGTTATTTACTCTTAAAATTCACTGATCAAGTCTGCCTAACCTTTTGATCAATTCTCCCCTTTAGTGTGGGATACTTGTGCATAACGTCACTGTCGGAAAATGTTTAAATTCAGTCATTAAAATTAGTTTTCAACTCTCAAATTTGTACAATTATATTGAGAATACTCTAAGAATTACAACGTAAGTAATTAAATAGAAACGAAGCAAGCCATTATTATTATTTTAATAAAATAGCAAAACTGTGATCAACTATCCGACCTTTCCCCTATTCTTTTCCTGTAGACCTATCGAGTGTATTTGCTTTGTGTATTATAACACACCTATCGATAATTGTGTAAAAAAATATTAAATTTCTCAGTGTAATCATAAACAATTATAGGCTATTTGTGTTACGGGTGGATTCCTCTGTAGCACGTTGAAAAAATCGAATTTTTCATCTTTCAAAAATATATATTTAAGAATGTGCTGTTCAATTTTGGAAGAGAAATTCCGAATATATAGTGGCTTGCATCTATTTATAGCCTTTTATGTGCACTCCGAGTCCCTGACAACTATAAAATCTCTGAAATACGTACTTTAGAATATCACAAACTACTTGGATGCACATACTAGTAGTTCTCGTTGCAAGCAAAATTATATTTTTATGTTCAGTTTATCATACTGAAAAAAGGTAATGATGAAATTTCGACTTTTCAATTCAAGAATTCGCCATTTTGCCAATTTTCAACATAAATTATTTCTTTTGCTCTCGACGATAACGACAAACATACTGATGAAGAATCTTCTTAATTTTTTTGGTTTAGTGCACTCTAAGAGCTCCAACCATCTACGTCAGCCAGCTTATTCCGAGCGAAATAAACACAATAAACAATTAATTTAAAACTGTGTAAATAATATTTATGTATGACGAAAAAGTAATTAAATAAACTACAAAAAGAATCATAATGATAGAAGTACGTGTCGCTTTAAAAAAATTCATGAAAATTGGTCAATTTTGCAGCGTTCACAGAGGAATCACGCTTTAAGGGGGTAGTGGACTATTGGATACGTAAAATGGTTAGTTTCTTTGACGCTAAATTACTTTAATAACAAACAATCGTTATAGTCGTGCTTTTGGCAATCTATTGTGGGCACGATTGCGAGTATTTACAAAAAAAGAAAATCGTTGGAATGTATAAAATTGTCGAAGTTATTAATCGTTGAAGATAGTCTTGTACGGCGCGCCGCGGCAGGTGGTGTACATCAATTCAGGTGAACCAATCATCTGAAAGCAAAATGCTTTAAGGTGATTATTCTATACACAAATATCTACAGTGTGGAAAGTTGCCGATGAATTTGAACAAAAATTGTAGAAGTTACACACGAATCAATTTTTTCCCCACATTTTTATGGGAAAAAATCGTCTTTAATCAGTTATAAAATGTTTTATAAACATCCAATGTTGATGCGGAACTTCCACACGATAGAGAATGGATTTCTACAGCTCCAGTTAAAATTTTAAGTGAAAATATTCAGTAGTTTAAGAGTTGTGATGTACACCGTTTCTGAAAATGGTGTTTCGAGAAAACCGGCTTTAAAGTAAGGTGCCCTATGCCAATACCGCTCTGCGAGGCCGTTATTCGACGGTGCACTCAATTACGTTCGCTGCTATAACTTCGACAATGATTTGAATTTCTGCATGAAATTTTGTTTAAAATTTTCATAAAGGATGAGACTTTCAAAATCAGTAAAAAAAAAGTAATCGATTTTCTGAAGCTGAAATAGTCCACTACAGTAATTCGTTGTTAGTGTTGCGTTTTTACCATGCGTTATAATCCCGCTCACTATCCCCACCATTTCTTGGAATCCTTCGGTGGAGAGTGAGAGAATGAAAGAGATGACGACAACTTCATGTCAACTGTTTCGTTCCCTCTCGCTCGGCTCTGGGGTTTTCTCACTCCCGGCATCGTCTGCACGGAATAGTCTTAGAGCATATACTACTCTAAGGAAATAGTGTCCGCATCGCGTTAGAATCGCGCCGCCAGCCCCGTTCGTCGGGATACTAACAAGGCATTACTGTACCCCCTAACATTCCGTAACACATCATCTCGTTTGCATCTCTCCCACCAAGTCAACCACACGATCTTAATCCAAAAAAATCATTTTTGATCGCATTGTAGGAATGGAGGTTTAAATCAGTTCCTTTATTATAACACACAATAGTTCGAAAAATGAATCTTTATTCAAAAGTTATATCAGCCAACACGTTAGTCCTTGTCAAGGTGTGGGCGAAGACTGGCGTCTGCCGGACGCACAATTTTCCAGCAAGACGCGCGCGACACTAAACGCCACCTAGTTGGTTGACCCTACGCCCGTGTCAACCAATCGGTACGTTTCCGGTCCCAAAATCGCGCCACCTATTTCGCGCGTCTTCGGCGCGCTTTACAGTAACAGGGGTGAAATTTGACGGGAGAAATGCCCCTGGCAACACAGCGGGATTTCCCCCAGGCCCCCGAGGCGCGTGACATGGCCGGTAACAGACCGCCCGGCCTCGCATCGTGGGCCCTTCGGAAACTCGAGGTTTATGATACCCGCATAACTACTGAGGCCGTAAACGAAAGTCTCGAAGGAAAACATGCTTTATTAAAAATTCAATCCCGGAAGGAACGGAAAACGGCTTACTCAAAAATAGTTTTGCTGACGCGCGTGTCAAATGTTCGTATTTGGACGTGCCGATGGCCGCTACAGCATCATTGAGACTTCTTTACTTCCCGAAGTGCCCGAGGTTAGACCTCACCTTTTTTAACGCTCTTCAGTTATCGCCACTTTCTACAGCTTCGAATCCTACAATTCTGTATCATCAGGGATTCAGAGAATTATTCACCCCTTCATAATAAATCAGGGTGGGGCATTAAATAAATAAAACATTATTTAAATAACTGATCAAATAAAGTTACTTCAACTTTAGATCAGGGTTCGAAATAGTTCTGGAACTTTTCAGTAGGTTCTATTTGAATCATGGACAGTGGAACTTTTTTAAAATTGTTCTCAAAATATAAATTCCCATGAGAACTGATAAAGTAAAAGTACTAATTGGAATGGAACTTACCAATTATAAAAATAAAAAATTCTCTAGGACAGGAACAGATTCTGTCCATCAATATTAAAAAAGTTCTCAATCGTTGTAGCAAATACTGAATACTATTCAATGAATAATACTACAACAATAATAAATAATTATTACTGTTAAATTGATATTCCGAATGTGTTATTTATTTGTAATATTTACCTACGTAGGTAATTTCTACGGAGATATTATAGAATTTTTGTGTATTTTGGTCCATGTAAGTTATAAAAAATTGTTATTCAGGTATTATTCTTAACACGTTCTCTTTTCTGTTCAATACATCTTATGAAACTAACTAATTAATTAATTACTTATGTTATGATTTTCATGTTATTTATTAAATGAACACGATGAATATGATATTATATTGCTAAATAAAACTACTACCCAATAATTTAGTACTTTCCTTTATCTTATGGAACCTTTTTTTAATAACGGTTCTAATATAACTGTTTCCATGAAAACACTTTCTAAAGAAGTTTCCAACGGTAACATTTCTTTCAATAAAAATTCCACAAGAACAGATATTTTCTTAAACGAAATATATAAATTCTAACAGAATTTTTTAAAAATAAGATTTCCAGAACCTTTTCAATCTCTATTTTAGATTATTTGACGAATAAAGTTATTTTTTTAAGTCATTTTTCGCCGAATAAAGTGAACCCGGGTTAACTTTATTCTACACATGACGAATAAATTATTTTAACTTTTCGTTATTCGAAATTTATTTAAATAAAAATTTTGCCCATTTCTGTAATAAACCCTCCCCTTACAATACGCTTCGAACCATCGCCCTCACTAACAATAAGCCTGTCCACTTGAAGCAATTCAAACTTCCTGCTGGATATCACTCCACCGCGAAACCGCGACGGGCTCCCAGAAAATCAGCGATACCGCACGATTAATGATCGACGAGCCCACCGCCGACCGCGGCAAACGAAACTCTTCATTTCCACAGCGTAAATAGCTACATCCGTTTGCTTTATGCCTTCATCTCGGCAACAATGACGCCGCATGGAGGCAGCATCCGCCAGCACGGTGGCTCGTAGCAGCCAGCTAATCGTCCTTGACGCACGATTACCCGAAAATCGATTTCCGCCAAGACACGAGGGCGTATAGAAATAGCAACGGCGACATGATAATTACGCGTAATCCGTCGTACGAGATCGGGCGCTCATCGACGCCCGACGCACTATCCCCCACCCTCTCCTACCCTTACCCCCCTCCTACGTTTAACCATAGATTACGGGCGGACAATTACCACGCGACTATCAGCGAGTAATTATTCCGACGTTGGCAGAAATTTCCGCGGCGCATTCGTCCCTGGGCCCTCGTTCCGCATGCACGCGCACACCGCCCCGCGGAGAAAGAAGCGGACGGGGCGATATGGTGGGGTGCAACGGGGACCCAGATTGTCGAGGGAGGGGCGGTGGTTGGGGGAGTGGGGTACGCGTGCAGATGGAACGAGAATTTTTGTAGAACGGATACTAGGTTCCATTAGAGCGGATACTTTTAATACTACCATTGAAATTTGTTTGCCAATGACAATGCGGAGTGTGCAGCCAGGGGGAGGGAAAGCAGGCATAGGCAGCGGATCGCGGTGGTGAAGAGACGGTCTCGCGTGTGTAGGTGAGGCTCGGTCCGCGGTTGAAAACGCTTGCTGTCGGCTGGAGGGGTTGAATCGGGTCGAAAGAGTGACTGTCAGAGAGCGAGCGAGGGAGAGAGACGGGGAACCAGGGGGGCGGATAGGTTTGGGGGGAAGGGTGGCGAGAGATGCGCCACGGCACAATGGGGGAAAATTAATCGCTGAAATCTGGGTACAATGTAAAAGAGTCGCGAGGTTGGGGGTTGACTGGGGGTTTATGAAAAAAGCTCCGACTCTCCGGCGAAGCCATAAGTCAGCGATTTCCTCTGGTACATTGAGCCTGGCGGCCGCGCGGACTGGCGGAGCGGGCCGCAGCCAGCGACCGAGACTCTATCTTGCGAGTTCTTACGTGCCGCGCCGTCGACCCTGTAAGACGTACGCGACGCGTACGTCATTTCGAACGGCCCCGTTATCTTCAAGCCTTTCACTGGGCGCCAGCCGGACCGTCGAGAAATTTTCGGCCAGCCGAGGGGGACGGCCTTATCTGGCCGGTCGAGGGGAACTACCGATTCCCTTCGAAGCAACCGGGATCGAACCATCCTTCCTCGGGAATGCGGGCCTCAGCGTCTAACGCACTGGGAAGTGAAATGGGGATTTTGGTTTTGGCGTTGGAGGGAGGGAGTCATTCTTTGGGTAATTGGAGGTAGGGGAGACCGGGGCTAGTTGACCAATTTTTAACATTTCTAATTTTTATAAATGGACCATTCATATTTTGTTGACTTGTTGCATACCAAAAGTTTACAAATTTCATTATGTATACATGCTTAATTTTGAAAATTGTTTTAATAGCCCAAGTTTTCACTGCCCAAGTTTATGCATGTATGATATTTAATACGATAATTACCACCTCCCTACTTTTAGGAAAATCGAATACACTATATTATGGCTGCTACTATACTCGACCTAAGTAAGTAAATTCTATATATGCTAGAAATAAATAAACATAACGTTTTTTAAAATAACAAATATATTTTGAAAACCCTCTAATGACGAAACACATTTCTATCAACAGACGCGTCCGCGTCTGAAAGCTATACATGTCCCTATACACGAATGATAGCGAAATTGACAGGTCCTCGCAGCTATTTTGGCCTTATTATCTTATTTTATGACATAGTCCCGGTGTTTTAGAGGAATTGTGCTTAAGTTGACATAGTCAGGTAAGATGACATACCATTACTATCTTTTCAAATATTCGCGCGAGAAACGTGACATTGATGTTTATTCATCGGTTAGTAGATTTCCCCAATAGTGCAACATTATATGATCACTGGCGGACGCACGTTTAGACGTGCTGGGGAGTTGTCTGATTCTGTGACCGAAAAAAGAATTATTCTGGTTTATGTATTGTTACGAAAATACCCGTCAGGTAAGGAATTCAATTTATTAAATGATTTTTGTGTAAAGTAGCATTAATTTGCATCGTGAATACTGTATAGCTAAGAAAAAAATCATAAGGTTCTTGTCACTAGAAAGCAATACATTTTTTCGTTCACTTTTGGGTAAGATGACATATTGAACGTTGATTTAAGATAGCATAAAATGGTTACTCCTAGGAAAAAGCTCATAAGACCTTTTTTGTAGAGAATTTCCTAGGCTATAAATCGTATAATAACTATATTTGTCGCAAAACTGGTAGATAACGAGATATTCACGAAAAACTGTTGTTTTCTTTCAACCCTCTGTCAAATTTTTAACGGCAGTCGGATCGATGGGGACTTTTGACATATTGTTTAAAATGACCAAATAAAGGCCCATACCGAAATTTAGCTTCGTGTGAATTATAGACTGAGGTAGCCCGCTTTAGAGTATGTCATCTCCCCTACAGCACATTTTGTTGCAGAAATGTTGCACAAAAGTTGCAGTACATTACAATGTTGCCGTTTGGTTGCGAGTTGCATTGCAATATTACTACAAAATTGCGGAAACATTGCCGTGCAATATTTCAATGGCCACATTTCTGCAATGTTACAGAAATATTGCGCACACATCGCCGTGTAATATTGCTATGCAAACATTTGTGCAATGTTACAGAAATATTGCACACACATCGCTGTGTAATATTGCTATGCAAACATTTGTGCAATGTTTCAGGAATATTGCGCACACATTGAAGTGCAATATTACAATGGCCAAGTTTGTGCAATAATTTGGGAATATTGCGCACACATTGCCCTGAAATATGGCGCATATATTGAGATACAATCGATGTGAAACGTTTCAGCAATTAATCCGCAATAAATCCGAAATTTCGCGGAGCGATCCCGAATTGTTAACGCGCAGAATACAGTCTAAGGTTCCACAGGCTACCACGGAGGGATCATATGCGAACGTGGACATTATCTGACATAAATAATTAATACGATTATTTATTGAACATTATAGAGTTTAAACAAACTCATAAACAATATTCAGCAACAAAAAAGATTTGTTTAAAAGTGTTACACGTGCCAATTACTGTCAGTGTCCCTACCATTGCCGTTTAATTCATTAAATCTATTTAAAACGTTCCGAATTAACGAGGGAAAATATCTAAGTCCGGATTTATTGCCGATTTATTGCTGAAATCTTTTTCATATCTTGCGAGCCCTCGTAAGATATGAGAAAGATTTCAGCAATTAATCCGCAATAAATCAGGACTTAGATATTTTCCCTCGACAATTCGGAACGTTTTAAATAGATATAATCAATTAAACGGTAATGGTAGGGACACTGATGTATGTAGAATGGCAGTAATTGGTGCGTGTAACAATTTTTTACAAATCTCTTTTGTTGCTGTATATAGTTAATGAATTTGTTTAAACCAGATGTGTTAATTGAGTAATTGTATTAATTACTTATATCACATATGTGGACAAATAGAATCCAGTGTTACTTTTCACAGACAACATCCGAAGGAATATATGTGACCACAGATAATATGTGATACAAGTAATTAATACAATTAGTTAATTAGAACTATAAGGTTTAAGCAAACTGTTAAACTGCATCCAGCAAAAAATTATATTTGTAAAGAAGTCTGAGCTGTGAAATATTAATCCACAAACAATAAAGACTAGAAAAAAAAAATTATGTTAAACGATTGTATTAAAAATGCGCTAAAAACTAAAAAAACATTATTTTCTTGTACTGCGCAGGATATTTCATAACAGAATATAAATTAACTTAATACAACATCAAGCGTCGGAATGAATTTGTTGTGAAATATCGGGCTCCACGATTAGGGCGATGTAATGGGGTTTGTTAAAATGAATCTTCGTTTTTGAATAATTTGAGTTTAACGTGTTGCACGGTAGAAATATAAGTTCGAATGCGTAAGCAATATTCTTAATCAACAGTTGTAGCTGCAGCGGTAAAGTGTTCGTGTACGGTGCTACAGGTCGCGGGTTCGAATCTCCCTGGGGTAAAATAAAAGAAATTTTCTATTTATAAAAAATACATTCACGTTGTTCTTCTATGATTCGGTACACATTCATGTCCGTTTGTCGCCCTTACAGCAGTTTCGGTGTATAATATGTATGTTATACAAAGTACCATTATTTTTATTTTTGGCCTTATTGCCCGAAATGTTGCGCTACCATTGCCTTAAAATCTCAGAAATGTTGCGCTACCATTGCTGTAAAATCTCAGAAATGATGCGCTCCCATTGCTGTAAAATCTCAGAAATGTTGCGCTACCATTGCTGTAAAATCTCAGAAATGTTGCGCTACCATTGCTGTAAAATCACATAAATGTTGCGCTACCATTGCCTTAAAATCTCAGAAATGTTGCGCTACCATTGCTGTAAAATCTCAGAAATGTTGCGCTACCATTGCTGTAAAATCCCGAAACAATGTTGCAGAAATATATCCTGCAATGTTGCACAGGGCGGACATAGCAATTTACTTGAAACTTTTCGGCAACATTCCGTGCAATATTCTAAGGATTAAACCCCAACGCAACTGAGACATTTCTGCAAAAAATGTGCTGTAGGGGCTTATACAGAAGTATGTCAACTTATACAGATGCACAGGCATGTCATTTTTTATTTCTCTTGTTTTTGTTATTATTGTCGGAGTCATGAGACTGGTGTTTTACGTTCTATTAATAAACAGATAAAGACTGCTCTTTGGTTTTATTTTGATATCACCTTTAATTTTTAAGATATTTGCCTCAGAACAAAAAGTATGTCATCTTGAGCACAATTCCCCTAACATGATTAAGCGAAGAATCATTTTTTTCGAACCCATTTGTCGTTTTACTTCAGCGCTGTCCAGCATAGGGGCCCCTCACGCGCCAGCTTCCCCTTCCAATCTTTCTCTCGCACAGCGTGCCTTCCGTCATCAAGGAGACCGCGCGACGCTAAGAAGGTTGCCATGTCGAGCTAGCCGCGCAAACGTCTTCGCGGTTAGCGTCGCGCAGTATCCCTGACAACACGGGCGAGAGTGGGAGAACCCCAAGCTTACGCGTAAGCGACCTTGAACAGCGCTGTTTTACTTAATCTGAGGCGTGCACAGCTGAATGCCCGCCGGGCAAAAATTTTCGGGCGCGTGCGGAAAGAGCATCGAAAAGCACTAAGCCACGCCTTCGTGAGCAACAGTGCCATGAGTGCCGTCGTGGGGACTGTTCGTGAGTGAAGTGTGCCGCTGGACGTCAGCAACACACCTTACAGTTTACACGCATACTACGACAGCTATTGGCCACAAGGTGGGGGAACTGCTCTCGGCGTCGCTCTTCGCTTTGCTCACGAGCAATCGAGAGCACTCTTGCCCGCCACAGCCTTGCTGTGCAGGCCTCCTTAATGTATCAAGCTGTTTGTCTAAAAGATAAAAGAATTATTCTGAATTAATAGTTATCAAAATGATACTTTGGGGATTAAGAGTTTTCGTGACGTCTCGTTTTCCTCCTCCACTTGACGCCAGTAGGTGTCGCCATTCGAAAGCAGAATTTATCCAATAAATGTCACTTGGCTGTCACTCAATCACAACCTGCCAAGTTTTGGGATAAATTCGAGTTTTCAGATATGAAGCAAACATACAACAAGCAAACAGAGGATCGAAGCTAAAAAAATCGTATAAATATATTTTCACTCTTAGTATATATAATCACTGCACTTTATATATAAAATCACTGTCTTCTTATGGTCATTGTTGAGGTTAACAGCTTTCCATCATTTGTCCCACTTCAAGTTCCTGTCCACGGAGAAATATTCCCAAGTTTTATCTGTAACAAGAAGGAAAATATTTTTAATAACGTGACTTGTTTATTATAGAACATACGATAGGTGTTGCAACATAATTTCAGGTAAAACCACTAAAGAATTAAATTATCTTTCCAATTTAACCTTTACTTCATGTATTTAGAATCGAAAAAAAATAAAAAAGTTTACATACAAAGATTGTGAAATCAACTTTGTTAATTCCAATTGTAATCTCGTTCTCCGTTCGAACACTGATTCCTCTGTCACTTTTTATACTTGACATTCCTTTATTGGCCACAAATCAATTCAGTGCTCAGATTTTCAGCTTCGGTTTTAAGGAATTAGCGGGCGTTGTATAAGGAAAAACTATGAAGTCGACTTAAAACAAAATGTTTCATATTCTCCGCATCTCTCTTACAGCGTATTCGGACGGTCGCAATGGTGCGCACTGGGTGCGAATTTTCGCCAATTGGAAGCGAAAAAGTTCGCATTCACTGCGCACTAGTGCAGGTTGCCGAATGTGCTATTAATGTATTACCGACTTTGATTCGTTTATATTAGTCTCTATCAAGTTTGTATTATTTTCCATTGTAAAACGATTTTCATACGACCCTTTTAACAGAAGATGTCCCTCTTATAAAAGTTTTTGTGTCAACTACAGGCCTCTCGCCCGCTAATTCCTTAAAACCGAAGCTGAAAATCTGAGCACTGAATTGATTTGTGGCTAGTAAAGGAATGTCAAGTATAAAAAGTGACAGAGGAATCAGTGTTCGAACGGAGAACGAGATTACAATTAGAATTAATAAAGTTGATTTCACAATATTTGCGTGAGAACTTTTTTCGTGAATTAAAGGGAATTAGCTTCTGTTATGCGCATGAGTCATGTTTATGGAGCGGGGGTCAAAGTTTCTCTAACAATAAGGTCGAAACTAGATATATTGGCCGGTGAGTTTCGTGATGGGTATTCTCCCACCACACAGTTTGCCTGCCACGGTGCACCTCTTTTCTCAACGTTTTCTGACTCGCTCTCGTTCCATCTCGCACTCGCCTTCACAGAACAAGAGTGCTAAGCTTCTGGGGTGTAGGCCAAACCGAGCTGTCAGCGTAGAAATACACACATCAGAATTAGTGTGCGTTAACTACGAAAAAATTCAGGAGCTTTATTGGTCAGAACATTGATACTTTCTCGATAGCTTCATCTCGTATTTGTGTACGCATAGCTTCGTAACGCATACAACTATTACGCTAAGGCCGCGTACAGACATGAGCACGAACGCGAATGAGGCAAGCCGAGGCAAGCCCGAATGCCTCGAGTTGGAAAAATTTGTGATTTTTGTCCTGTGCGTCCCGCACGAGGCAAGCCGAGGCAAACTGAGGCAAATTGAGGGAATTCACATATCATATCATATACACATATCATATGTATAAGGGAGAGTGGTAAATACGAACGCGGGGTAATCGCGAATGCGATGTTACGGCGTTTCAATAAATAAAAACGATGTTCCCTCTCCACTAGCTAATAGTTTAGGTCGTATCCAACACCGGGCAGAAAGTAATAAATACAGAACGCTCATGCTCTTCAAGATAAATACAATTTATTATTTTCATCATGTTTCAAGTAATATTTTGTCCATTTCAACTGCATGTAATTACTGTTGAATTAATGATACAATTGTTGTTTTTTTTTGCTGAAATAAAGCACTTTTATACCAACATTTTGGGACCAAAGCATTGCTTGAATTATGATTCTAATCTCTGAAATAAATTCTTTTTTATTTTTTGATGTCGTGGGGCATTGACGAACATCTCGGATGGGGTAATCTCGAACCTTCGAATTTAACAACGTTAACCGATTTTGCTGAAATTTTCAGCATGTATAAAACTTACTTAAATCTACAAAAGAGATTTTTGAATCTTCATTAAAGGCTCAGAAAAAAATGTTTAAAGAACAACCTTTACTATTTTTTTCGATATTCCAACCAATTGCAATTATTTTCTAATGCACAAGAACAGGAATTTGAAAAATACATTAGGTATAGGTTGTAGCAACATTTTTTATGTGTTGACCATTGAAGTCACGCTTACTGTGCGTCTTCTGCCGTATTTAGCACTCTGTTCGTGATTACCCCGCAGCAGTCGAGTAATCACGAACATCAAGGGTTTTGCTTTTTCACTATAAAGTTGATTTTTATTATAATTTTTCCAAAATCCGTCGCAGTAATTTATAGATGAATAGTTTAAGTATGTTTGTAAATAATAAACCAATTCATATCTCATATAGTTTTCGTTTTGTTTGCTTTTTTGCTTAGGTGTTCGAGATTACCCCACTTTCCCTTATACGTGTATATGTATGTATGGACACCTGATTGGGTGCAAGTTCTATACGAGAAACCATAAGCATGCATCTCGCCAAACAGTAGTATGAACAATGAAGTGTTCGACCCTTGTTTCGGTCACTCAATCAAACAGCAAGTGCAAAAAAATCATAAATAAACATGTATAGAAAGGGGCTCGTCTTTCCCTTGCTTTTGCCGCATGCCTCGGGCCGATCCAAAGTTATCGGATCGGCCCGAGGCATGCGGCGAATGGTGCCGCGGCACGTCCTGCCTCGGAACGACACCCGCAATCAGCACGAATTAATTTTTTTTGACCGATAGCGTGCGGCGGACACCCCCGAGGCAGCGGCGAACGGCCCGAGGCATGCGGCGGACGGCTCCGAGCAATTCACAGACGTGCAACACTTTCAAACGCATTCTGCCTCGGCTTGCCTCATTCGCGTGCGTGCTCAAGTCTGTACGCGGCCTAAGAATAAATAACAGCCAAACGGCTAGGTTCAGGCGGAGCCGAGCAGCGTTCCCGTTACCCCATCATACCCTGCTAGGGCCACGCAACTCCAACTGACAAATCCACGATCGTCAGATGGTGGTGGCTGATTTCTCCTCGATCGCTATTCCCGAAAATGAATTCACCGGCCAATATATCTGGCTTCGATCTTAGTTTAGTCATTTTCTATAGAAATGTATATTTGCATAAACAGCTGCAGTCTACTCATAGCAATCGTTTCAATTTTATTTTGCTATCTTAAATGTTATTTTCAAACTGTAACTCGATTATTATTATTATTATTGACATGTATGAACTTTGAGGGGTAGTTTCACCATTTAAACATACAAACGGGGCAAAATAAAAAGACGCGTGTTTCTTATTTACCGGCTCTCTAAAACATATCCAAACATCAAAGCAATCGGAAGCGGATATCTAAAAACCCCTTCTGGTGAGATAATGACGAGGCTGAGAATCATAGTAGTGTAATTCCAAATTTTGATAATTTAAGATAATAACAATTTTTACATCTTAAAGGCTCCATCTGTTTACTTTCATAGTGAATTAAGTTATAACATCATTCGTAACTGAGGAATAAAAACATGTCTCTTTAGTACTTAACTAACAAGAGCTAAGCGTTTCGAAACATACTGGCGTATGTCGGACTAACAAAGAGAGGCTTTTAACTATTCGCCTCCGATTGTTTTAGTTTTTGGATATGTTTTAGAGAACCAAGAATCAGATATACGTGTTTTTTTGTATTGTCTCATTTTCATATGTAGGGGGTTAAACCACCCCTCAAAATTATATTTTTAGGGATCCCCACCCGATTGCTTTGGATTTTTAAATATTTTAGAGGATCGAGAAATAAGAAATACGTGTCTTTTTATTTTTCCCCATTTAAGGGGTAAAATCACCCTTCAATGTTCATAGGATGAGGTACAAAGTTCCTATTGTTCTGTAGGGGAAGTCGGGGTATTGTGAGCCACGGGGAATCGTGAGCCAGCGCCATATTTTTTTCCCTAGTGAATAATGACAGCTGCCAAAAACTGTTATTTACTTGTCGTATGATAAGCTAATATTTCCACGATCAGTGAACGTACGCACCCGCATCGTTACTTTGCTCTGTTAACAAATAAAAATTGGCTGATCTCGATGTAGGATTATTTTCACTTCGTGTGTGGTCTATTATTATGACTCTTTTCTGTGAATCCACGCAGGTAACTATTTTTATAATACTCGTGTGACTTCAAGCTTTCGAAATAATATAGGAATTTGGCATTAAGTTAGCATTGTGTTATTTATTTGTAGCCATGTTGTAAAAATAATGGTTCGGGGAATTGTGAGCCACTGGATTCTTGACATTTAAAGAGCTAACCTTACGTGTTTGATGTTTCTTTATGATTGTTTATGTAATATTTGAGCACAATATAAATTTTACTTTCCCGACTGTTATGTATATAACAGAGGGAAAGTATGTAGATCGTGTCAAAAATGATCCCCCGGTTTTTTGCAATTCTCGACGTTTCATGACCCACTGACTCTAAAAAGTAAAAAAAAAAAGGGTACAAAAATGCTTGTATGTGTGTGTTTTCTAACAAGCATTGTCATTTTTATTCAATTTATAAAGTGGCTCACGATTCCACGAGATTTTTCAGATTCACGAAAATGCAAATTTTTTGTAATAGTCTGAAAATCATCTAATTTGCAAATATTCGATTCCACTATTGTGACTAAAAGAAAGGTAAATCTTCATACTACAACATCCAGCTTTGAAATTTGAAGAGACACTTGATTTTATAGCAGTTTGTTAGCAATAAAAAAAAGTGGCTCACAATACCCCGACTTCCCCTACTTATTTTTAAGTATATAGATATTTATTATAGTTGTATTTTAAACCTTTAGATGTGTGCCTACAACTGCAATATATGCGTAGAGTTTTTTATAACACTAATCGGGAAACATTAGGGTAAGGTGGAATAGAGTGGTAAAAAAACGTAATAATGATTGTAGACAAGAGAATATATAATAAATCAACTTTTCTTTTGTACATAAACCATCAACAGTCTTGGTTCTACAAATCAGAATTAGCAAATGTTAACAAGTATCCTTAAAAGCTATTTAATCGATTTGACACTTTTTCAAGATCACATAATTGTTACAGTGTGTCTCAGATCTGGGGTACAGTTTAACAGCCTTAGGGGTACAATGTAACAGAACCTGTCGCACTATAGCAATTGCACAAAACCTTAAAAATACCAATAAAAATACAAAAAAAAATTTTAACTGTGTAGCCTTTTGGATTCCGCAAGGAAATGGAAAATTTCTGCACAGACAATATTTATTTGGATTAGGAAGGAATACATGATGTGGTTGGAAGGAAGGGGCTACAAATTCGTAAATCACAGACATTGCGTCTCGCTGAATGAATACAATTCTAATTGTTGCTAATGGGCGAAGTGCATATGGCACATGATTTTAATTTAACGAGGCACCCAGGAGTTACTCTGTACTCTCCCGTTCGATTGGCGTCCAGGTATTGTCGCCGAACTCTTCATATCGAACGGGCGTCCAGGCATATTCTCCCGTACTCTCCTCTCTATTCTACTGAGGCGTCCAGGAGTTCCATCTGTACTCTCCCGTTCGGTTGGCGTCCAGGTATTGTCGCCGAACTCTCCATACCGAACAGGCGTCCAGGCATATTCTCCCGTAGCAGTATCCGTAGTAGTAGTAGTAGTAGTAGTAGTAGTAGTAGTAGTAGTAGTAATCGTTCACGTACACACTATATTAGTTTGCGTACCACGTTGGTTGAAGGGCTGTATTCGACTATACGATCGTGCGAAACCGGGACAGTCACGATGAACGGGACGCAAGACTTTTTAAGACACCATTGAAATCCCACTCATTTAGTTCGTTTTCTCAATGCCTAAAGAAAATACATTATGCAACTTAAAAATATATTATCTGAAGTATCACAATTCTCGTGTATAAGTTTAAATAATCGATTAAAAAGTTCTTCAATCTCAATCTCCTGAGAGATCGCGATTCGGGCATACAGTAACAACGATAAAACGACTACGACGACGATTAGCCATTGGATCTTCGAACCACCATACATCTGGGAACATCTGAATTCGTTCAAGAAATGTCAAGCATCCTGGCTCGCGAAGCGTAATTCACGGGCTTCGCTGGTCTGACGGCTACGTTCCATACTCCAAACTTCCGGGGCTCCTTACCAGCGTACTCGCGAACATTGACTTCGCCATCGTGAAAGGTGCGGAAAAGAAAACGTGGATACTGCAACTACTACCTGACATAATCGTTAAGTATGTATGCGATTTGTACGAACTGACGGTGCGAAAGATCAACAACAACAGCAACAACAATAACAACAACGCTCGAACTGTCGAAGACGACGGTGGCTACGACGTTGACATGCCTTACGTTCCTAATCTGAAATCTATGTCTTCAACGAATGCCATTCGATGTGCATTTCACAACAACGGCGGTGTTTGCGCGCTGGAGCACGTCGAGAAAATATGGAATTATATACGTAGCGTCACCTAATGTAAGTCCTACACACGTTGCATCTACTTTACGCGTTATATGCAGTGTTCGGGAAATGGACAATGCTGCGCCATCTCCCGAGCTGGATCATTAACGAACGGCGAAGATTCAAGACACGGCCTGCCTGCTCACGTGGAGCGTCGATCGGCGCCCCCTTCCATCGATCGGCTATCGATGGAAGGGGGATTCGATCAAGATTCCCGGAAGCCGACGTCGGTTTCCTCGATCACTCGCTTGGGAGATTCCGTCGCTTACATAATCTACGCTTCGCTTTGCTTGCTTGCTAACCGGCTGGCCGCTTTCCGCTAAATTCCGCTTAACGCGCCGTAGTTGCATTGCGCGAGTGCTATCGCTTAAAACTGCTGTGCGGGCTTATTGTTAATTAAAACGCTTATTGCTTTGCTTAAGGTATTTATAGGAAAATAAGACAGTGTACATAGTGTAGAATAAACTTATAGACTAAGACAATCTCTCTTGACCCGCTTCTCTGCCGCGAGTAGTTCCTCGATCATCAGGCGCGCTCCGAATAGCTTAATTCTAAACATTGGTCCTTCGAGCCGGAGCTGCGCCTTCGGATTCTGCAGATTCGCGAACGTTCGGGAGTGTTTACCAGTGCCCGCGTAACCGTCGTCAGTGACCTTCCTACCTGAGAACAATGGAACCGTTAGTCGAGAGTCAAAACGACCTTTCTGGTAGAATCGCGCGTGCCTATGAGAATTTAAAAAAGCTAGGCGCTGCGAAAATCACTCCGGGAGCCGTCGAATCGTGCTTGGGAATGCTGCGGAAAAATTGGGAGAAGTTTGACCAACAGCACGATCAGCTGCTTGCGCTGGTTGCGCCAGGACAGAGAGTGATACCGTATTTTCTAGACGACCGTCACACGGTGACGTAGGAACTGTTTGTCGTCCAGGAAGCGCTGTTCGCCGACAAGCTACAAACGTTTACTGCAGACCACAACGAGTCGGGAACCTCTAGCAGCTCCACGCCCGCGGCCGCCCGTTCCAAGGCTTCCTTACCTCGATTACCGCTGCCCGAGTTTGAAGGAAACTATGAATCTTGGCCGGAATTTCGTGATCTTTTCCGATCCCTCGTCATACACGACGGAACGCTCACGGACGTCGAGCGGCTCCATTACCTTCGGGGCTGCTTAAAGGGCGACGCGCTCCTCGCTCTCCGGAAGCTCCCTGTGCGGGCCGCTACTTTCGCCCGCGCTTGGGATTTGCTACAAGACCATTACGAGAATGAAAGACTGCTGGTACAGGCGCAAATGTCTACAATCTTTGGACTGCCTACCCTTACTCGGGAGTCGGCTACGGACCTCAAATCCTTTTACTTCACAATCTGCGACTGCGTAGAGGCCCTCGCCGCCATGGAACGCCCCTTTGATGCTACGGGCGATTGGCTGGTCCACTGGGTCGTTGAGAAGCTGGACCCACAGTCGTTAAGAGACTGGGAGACGCAGCTCGGGCCCCAGATGACCCCGCCTACCTTTGACGAGCTTAAGGCGTTCCTGAAAACTCGGATCACTACCGTCGGCGCTCTGGAGCGGGGCAAAGCTAAAGGTCAGGCGGAGGGACGTGCAACTAAACCTGTCAGCGGCCAGAGGTCAGCCAAAGTGCTGCAAGTGACCAAGGCCAAACGCCCACCGGAACAGTGCGGGTTATGTGGAGGTAACCACTTCGTGCTCTTCTGCGGCGCCTATAAAGCGAAGAATGCCATTGAACGTCGCGAAGCATTGGTGACCGCGAATTTATGCTTTAACTGCTTGGGACGACACCAAGTGGCGGAGTGCCCTTCCGAGAAGCGATGCCAACGATGTGAGAGGAAGCACCATACATCTATACACGAGGACGACGAGGTCTCGGACACTCCCGAAGAGCATCCAGTGTCCACCAACACGTCCCGTCTCGAAGCCCCCGCTCTCCCCGCCGTCCTGCTCGCGACGGCCCGGCTCCAGGTGCTACCGCCGGACGGGGAACCTCAAGAAGTGCGAGCGCTCATTGACCAGGGTAGTGAGGTGTCACTAGTCAGCGAAGCCCTGGTCCAGCACCTCCGGCTACCCAGGAGACCGTCCAGCATCCGCATTGTGGGGATTGGCGGGCGGCACTCCGAACGAGCCCATGGACAGGTTCATCTGGACTTCACGGCTGGGGCTAGCTCTACAGGACGTCAGACTGCGACCGCACTAGTCCTACCGCGGATCACGTCCTACCAACCACGCTTAGGTTCCCGGGCAAGAACATGGACCCATCTGGACGGCCTGCCCTTGGCGGATCCTGATTTCACCGGAGACGACCCCATTGATGTCCTCTTGGGCGCCGACGTCTATTCCACGGTCCTCATGGAAGGGGTGCGCAAGGGTCGCCTGGGAGAACCCGTCGCACAGAAGACCTCCCTGGGGTGGATCGTCTCCGGACCTACTCCCACGGTGGAAGAGCGCAAGAAGTCAGGTGACGTCCTGCCCTCCTCGCTCACCTGCACGGCGACCGACGAGTTACTGCGGTTATTCCAAAGCTTCTGCGAACAGGAAGAGATACAGGAGCCACCAACTTACTCAATGGAGGAGCAGCGCTGTAAGGACCATTTTCAAGCTACTCACAAGCGTTTGCCTTCCGGACGCTATCAGGTCAGCCTCCCGTTCCGCGACGACGCTGTCCTCGGAGAATCCCGCCACGCAGCCAGGCGCATGCTGCAGAGGATGGAAACACGCTTCAGTCGGGATCCCAATTTCGCCAGGAGCTACTTGGAGTTTATGCGTGAGTACCGAGATCTCGCGCACATGTCTAAAGTTTCTGGCCACAACATTACAGGCTCAACCTATTATTTACCTCATCAAGGAGTGCTGAAGGAAAGCAGCACCACAACCAAACTGAGAGTGGTCTTCAACGGCTCCTACCCGTCCACCAATGGAAAGAGCCTCAACGACCTGCTGCTAGTGGGCCCCAACCTACTCCCGAGCCTCCAACAGCTCCTCTTGCGCTGGCGGATCCACAAGGTCTGCCTGACGGCTGACGTGGAGAAAATGTATCGTCAGATCCTCGTGCATCCGGACGACCGCCGCTACCAGCGCATTCTGTGGAGGGAGAAGACCGACAACGAACTGGGTGACTATGAGCTAAACACGGTCACCTACGGCCTCGCGTGATCCTCAGACGCGACGTCTACATGGACGACGTCGTCACCGGAGCTGACTCAGTACAGGAAGCCCTCGAGCTACAGGACTGTAATGTATTCACTTCGGATAGTACATGCGTAAACAAACAGTATTGGTAGTAGCTTGTCCTACCTATACCAGAAGCCTGACCTGTATAGTTAGTTGCGTACCGACACCGGTACCGAGCACAGGCACTCCGGCATTGTCGTAAAAGCATATTATACTTCATTATTAGAATTAGTTAAATATGGTGTTCATCTTATTATAAGCCACTCTCGTCCTAATGCTCACTCATCGTTGATCCAAGACACAGCAAGGACGAACTGCGCCAACTCTGCAAGGCGGGCGGGTTCAACTTGCGTAAGTGGGCCTCCAACGAACCTACCTTGATGGAGCTGCTACCCACTGACGGCGCCATACCCGAGGTCAAGTGGCAGACGGAAGCGACACATACCGCCCTGGGCGTCCATTGGAGCGTGCTGGATAACAGCTTTCGGGTCCGGGTACAGGCGGGCCCCGTTGGTCAGCTAGTCACTCGACGGCTGGTGCTCTCGAAACTGGCCCGAATCTTCGACCTGCTGGGACTGGTCTCACCTGTCACCGTCACGGAAAAAATATTTCTACAATCCCTCTAGCTGTTAAAAATAGACTGGGACACACCGCTACCAGCCCACGAGACCGAGGACTGGACCCAGTTCCTGGAGGAGCTGCCTACCTTAAACTCCATCGTTGTCCCACGCTGGTTGAACCTTCACCCGCCTACTCAAGCCCAGGAGCTTCATGGATTTGCTGATGCGTCGGAACGAGCCTATGCTGCCGTCATCTATCTGCGGACCGTGGATGCTCAAAGTCAGGTGCGATGCCAGTTAGTGACGGCTAAAACCAAGGTCGCTCCCCTGAAAGGGGTCACTCTTCCTCGGCTCGAACTGTGCGCGGCCGCTCTACTCAGCCGACTGGTGTCCGTTACGCGGGAAAGTATGGGATTGGACACGGTGGCTACGCACCTGTGGAGTGATTCCACGATTGCCCTGGATTGGATCCGCGGGCATTCATCGAGATGGAAGACGTACGTGGCCAACCGAGTAGCCTCCATCCAGCGCGAGCTGCCCGACGCCCAGTGGCATCATGTTTCGGGACTAGAGAATCCAGCCGACTGTGCCTCTCGGGGACTCCCACCTAGTCGCTTGCCGGACTTCACGCTCTGGTGGTCCGGACCCTCCTGGCTAAGCTCTCTATCGGATTGGAATCGCGGATCATCGGTGGAGAGACCGTTGACTGACCTCGAGGCTAGAGTGGTTACTCACGTTGCAGCTTCGGGTGATCCAGCGATTGGCGAGGGTATCTTGACTCGGTTTTCATCCATCCAATCTCTTCTCAGATTCACGGCTTGGAGTCTGCGATGGCGCCACTACCGGAGGAGCACAAGAAGCGACTTTCACCCGCTGAAACCGGCCGAGCTGGCCGCTGCCCGCGAGCGCTGGATAATTCTGGTACAACGCCAGGAGTTCAAAGCAGATATCCGACAGCTGGAGCTAGGACGACCACTACCGAGCCGCAGTCAGCTGCTGCGCCTCACCCCTTTCCTCGACGACCAGGGATTGCTGAGAGTAGGCGGCCGACTGAAGCACGCTCCGTTGACTGTTCCCGAGAAACACCCCATCATCCTGCCAAAGGAAGGCCCGTTCACTAGGCTAATCGTGGATGAGGCGCATCGCCAAACACTGCATGGTGGAGTGCAACTCACGCTAACTACACTACGCCAGCGGTACTGGATACTCCAAGGACGACAAGGAGTGAAGGCCCACATACACCGCTGCGTCACGTGCGTGCGCTGGCGATCAACCCCAGGCCAGCAGCTTATGGCGGATCTACCCGCGGCTCGCGTCAACCCCGGACGACCCTTTCTCCAGGTCGGACTGGACTACGCTGGGCCCCTCGTCCTCTTGGTATCACGTGGACGAGGCCAACGTACTCACAAGGGCTACATTGCTGTCTTCCAGTGTCTGACCACACGCGCTCTACACCTGGAATTAATTTCTGATTATAGCACTGAGGCCTTTATTGCGGCTCTCCGTCGCTTCACTTCACGCCGAGGACTATGTGCTGCCATTTACAGCGACCGAGGCACCAACTTTGTAGGTGCCGACCGAGAGCTGCGCTCCTTCCTCCCACAGCTACTCACGGAGGATAGCGGAGTCAGGGCCCACTTGAGTCGCGAGGGCATCGATTGGCGGTTCAACCCTCCATCCGCTCCGCACTTCGGCGGGACCTGGGAAGCTGCCGTCAAGAGTGTTAAGCATCATCTCCGCCGCGTCATAGGCGAACAAAAACTCACGTTCGAGGAGATGACGACGCTCCTGACGCAGATTGAGGCTTGCCTCAACTCGCGCCCACTGCAACCTCTAAGCGACGACCCGGATGACGTCAGCGCCCTGACGCCGGGACACTTCCTCATCGGCGATGCCCTGCTGTCTGTCCCTGATCCTCCCGTCGACGGCGTGCCTGCTTCACGACTTTCCCGGTGGCATCTGATTCAACAGATGCGCCTGCACTTCTGGCGGCGTTGGTCTTCAGAGTACATACAGCATCTGCAGGCCCGCAACAGATCTCTGCCTGCTACGGTCAGAGCTCCTGTCCCCTGCCAAGTGGCTACTAGCTCGGGTCACTCAATTACATCCCGGCCCCGATGGTCTAACGCGAGTCGTAACCATAAAAACTGAGCGTACTGAGTTGCAAAGGCCAATATGTAAGCTTGTATATTTGCCTTTTGTTCAGGACGAGTCTACCCCACCGCACAACATCGCTTCGTTCACTTGAGTTGTGAATCGGCCTCCACCTGAGCCGCGCAGCGCCACCGTCTACGCGACCGGATCACGCCACTCTCCCGCCCAATTAGCAGCCAGCGATCGGTGCTTCTTTCATCGGTCGACGAAGGCGGGCGGGAAATGTTCGGGAAATGGACAATGCTGCGCCATCTCCCGAGCTGGATCATTAACGAACGGCGAAGATTCAAGACACGGCCTGCCTGCTCACGTGGAGCGTCGATCGGCGCCCCCTTCCATCGATCGGCTATCGATGGAAGGGGGATTCGATCAAGATTCCCGGAAGCCGACGTCGGTTTCCTCGATCACTCGCTTGGGAGATTCCGTCGCTTACATAATCTACGCTTCGCTTTGCTTGCTTGCTAACCGGCTGGCCGCTTTCTGCTAAATTCCGCTTAACGCGCCGTAGTTGCATTGCGCGAGTGCTATCGCTTAAAACTGCTGTGCGGGCTTATTGTTAATTAAAACGCTTATTGCTTTGCTTAAGGTATTTATAGGAAAATAAGACAGTGTGACCCGCTTCTCTGCCGCGAGTAGTTCCTCGATCATCAGGCGCGCTCCGAATAGCTTAATTCTAAACATGCAGAAAAACGAATACCTATGTAAGAATTATTATTTTTTGTTTTCTATAGCGATGAACATAACGGCGGCGGCGACGATGAGAGCAACGACAGCGGCGACTGCTTTCTCTACCCACGAGCAAGAATATCCCTCCCATACGAACGTTATTTTTACGCAAATACTGATTCTACAATTTAAGTACGCATGCATGGATGTACATTAATAAACACACACTGTTTTGAAAAATATATATAAATTTATTTAAAATTGTTGTACATTTATTATTAAACAAATATATGCACGTACTATAGTGGTACGTGGTATACATCATGCAGCATGGATTGTAATCCTGACGCTAACAATTCACAATCGATCAATGAATGCTTTTCGAAGTGCTCGTTTTCGGAAATTAATTTCACATAATTCGTTGGTACGGAAGCGGTACGTAGAACTTCTACGAAGGTGGCATATTTACTACTTACAGAGTACATATTTTCAGTTAGCCAGGTAAACATTTGTTCAATGCAAAGTTTCTACGCGAATAGTTTACATATTGTTGCGCCGGGGCGACTTCATCACCGGCCACCCCGACGCAACGGAAATATAAGACAGCAAACTCGGGTGTACGACACGACTATATTTCCACGTACAGAACAGCAAACACGTCCGAACGCTATGGCGTTCGGTACAAGACAATTACGGCGTCTTCTCGACAGTCTTCTCGAAGGGGGTCGATCCTCTTCTGTCAGCCGCCGCGAGCACCAGCAGGCTATGCACGGGCCTATACCCGGTGCTCGCAACACTGTTCCCCCCTCTGGAAAAGCGGACGTCCCGACCGCGTTGTCTTCTCCTCGCAGTCTTCGTACCCCGGTCCGAAGAAGTGGTCGTGCCGTCCGGGTGGCTTCCTCAGACCGCCGCCTCGGCATTCGCCTTCACGCCCCAAGGGAAAACCACCAAAAAAACCTGGGGCAAGGCGTGGGTACAACGGAACGGCTGGCGGGGTCTCCTCGCCGCGAAGTCCTCCATCGATGATCCCATTGCGTTGCGTTCCCTCCAGTGGAGAAGCATCCTGGGCACGTGTCCTCTGGAACTCCAGCGATGTTCTCGTCCCGTATGCCCCGCGACGAAACCCTGCAGCCTCCTACGGCAAAGGTCCAACGTCGACGTTCCTCCGGGGGTCCAACGACGTTCTCGCCTCTCCTCTGCGTGTGTCCGTCCGGTGCGCCCTTCCTGCCTTTTCCCGCAACGCCTCCGGAGCTCCGCCCGGGCTCGTCCCGCGGCGACTGTCGCTCCGGTACTGCATCCGAAAAATTCCCTCGGTGCAAAACTCCAGCGACGTAGTCCACGGAATTCCAACGTCGCTCTCGAAGCTCCGCGGCCCCTTGTCCCACGCCGTCGCTGCTACCATACAGCTCCTTGTCCAACGGCGAAATTTCCGGGGAACCCGGCCCAGCACCCAGGTGCAGCACCGCGGACCTGCAATCCTCCCTTCGTCGAAACGCCTCTGCTTCGTGTCCCGCGACGTCTCTCCCGCGGGATCTCGCACCGAAGCGTCCCCCGTCGGCCCCTACGGTCCGACGCATTCGCTTTTTGCCGGGCACGGCTCCGTCGCTGATTCTTCCTCGTGGGCTCGGTCCTGCCGCTGCATCTCCGGCCTGTAGCCTTCCTCGAAACTTCCTTCCCAAGGTGTCCCGGAATTCCCTCCAGTATTCCAATCCATGGTCCGGCCATGTAAAAGAGAGAGAGAAACATAAACATCCTCTTACGTATGAGAGATACTCCCTGGTGGAGCCGATCAGAACCAGGAAAACGGAAAGGCGAGACGGAGACCGAAAGCAGGGGATTGCAGCTAGCCACAAGCTTGCCACTCCCTTTTTCGCCGTTTTCCTCCGCGGGGATCTCAACCAGAGTGAACTTCCTTGACCTTCCGTTAACGAACAGCCCATCTCGACTAACGACTCCACTCTTCGGGGCTCGTCCTCGGGGTTTGGCGATCCTGCGACGGTATTCGCCCTCGAACTCCCTCCGTCGCGACTTCGCACTCGGCCATCCTGCGACGATGTTCGCCCTCGAACTCCCTTCGCCGCAGCTCAGCAACTTCGCACACTCCAGGCGCCTCCACGTTGCTACGGTGGTGCCGCACTCCTGGGGACGCCGCTCGCCAGCAACACAACTGCATGGATCCCTGGCCGCCACCCAGAGCCGCACACCCACCCAAGGTGTGGTCCGAGCACTCAACATGACCTTTACAGATCATAACTCCCCGAACTTGACGAGTCCCTCGATTCTTCTTGCAGCTCCAAGTTGAATCGGCATTCCTGGACGCCGTTTCTGGATGGCGTTCGACGGACCACGGCGGCCTCACGGAAAGGCCGTTCTCCTCGTCTTGGGAGAAGTCGGAACGTCAAAGTACCAGATATCGTGGACAGTGGAAGACACATAGGGAGGAATGGTGGAATAAACAGTGGGGTATAAACAGTGGGGAATAAACAGTGGGGTAAACAGTGGGGAATAAACAGTGGGGAATAAACAGTGGGGAATAAACAGTGGGGTAAACAGTGGGGAATAAACAGTGGGGTTATGAGGACTCTCCGTCTCAGAGCGACGTCATCATCACAAACGCCTTATGCTAGTCCGTCCCAAACCTCCCGGAGACATTTTCCAGTGGTAAAAGAAGGGGTGGGGGAAGGCCTCGAAACCGCTCCGAATGTCCCTGGATGTCGGCGGACTTCGACCGCCGTCGCCGCCGCTTCGGACGTCCCTCGATGTCGGCGGGCCTCGACCGTCGTCGTTGCGCTCCCCAGTAACTGTCCCTCGCCGTACTGCTGCTGCTGCGGCTGTCCCCGTTGTCCTGCTGGATAGCACGCAACGGCTCCTCGCGTATCGCACGCGACAGCTCCTTGCGTTGCCTCGGGATCCGCGGTTACGGATCCCACTTCTGACACCAGTGTTGCGCCGGGGCGACTTCATCACCGGCCACCCCGACGCAACGGAAATATAAGACAGCAAACTCGGGTGTACGACACGACTATATTTCCACGTACAGAACAGCAAACACGTCCGAACGCTATGGCGTTCGGTACAAGACAATTACGGCGTCTTCTCGACAGTCTTCTCGAAGGGGGTCGATCCTCTTCTGTCAGCCGCCGCGAGCACCAGCAGGCTATGCACGGGCCTATACCCGGTGCTCGCAACAATATCGTGGGTTCAGTCAGATACATGACAACGCGATTATCGATGATTTTAATAAGTTGATTATCCTGCATACGCGTGAAGTCTCGTCGTAAATGATCAATTACGATGTGAGTTTGGGGCGATGTTGCGTTGCTGCGTAATCGTTGGAGTATGTCCGCCTCGTTTTGTAGCAGGAGCTTCCACGTTGACATTGAAAAGCGTAACTCGCTGCATTTATTGCTGCGGTCAACGGGCAATCACGCCCCAGGATCCGTACTATTGATGGTTTTGGCGTTTTCGCTGTATTTGGCGTTACGGATCTAGAATTGTAAGAAACGTATACACGGAATTAATACTTTGTTCGTTTGCGTTAACAGTGTAAGAAGTACGCGAATGCAGTAAGTGAAAAGTGTATAGTAACGCGTACGTACCTCATATTGGACTGTTGATGATGTTGCTGTTGTTGATGTTTATTGAGAAAACCACCATCGATGGCGGACGAGCAGGATGAATCGTTAAAGCTACGTTTGTACATTTTGATCTGCACTATACGATTATACTGAACGACGGAGAAACTGACGTGAACGATACTTGTTAGGGCTCGAGCGTACGTGGTGTAATGAAGTCCGCAGGACTAACCAACGTTGCTTTTCTGCCGATTCACGTACACGTACACGCCAATGTGTGTGAATGTATATTGCAGCAGTGTGGTGATGATCATCCAATCTCTCTCTCTCTCTCTCTCTCTCTCTCTCTCTCTCTCTCTCTCTCTCTCTCTCTCTCTCTCGCTCTTTCTCTCTCGCTCTTTCTCTCATGCACTTCAATCGAGTAACGTAAAGTCACACTTCTTCAAAGCAGTTCTCAAATGCTACTGCAGTGGTCAAGACATACGTTACTACGAATAATGTTTTAAGAATTTATCGCATCTAAGTCTATTGCATCAAAGTCGATTGCATCTAAGTCGAGTGTTTTAAGTGAAATTGCTTTGAAGTAGATCGCTTTTGAAGGAGACAGCTTTTGAACGATATCGTCAGTCGTTCAACTCACGGGAAATACAATCGAATAATACCGTAAGTTTCCATTATCATATTTTACTGAATTGTTGTGTTAGTAACTTTGAGAATTATAAGAAAAATGGGTTACAGATTATGTCATTGCCCGTGAATTTGCCACCTATACACGCCTCCAACCCCAAAATATATGTTGCATGTCGGAATGTTGCGGTTCAAACCGAAGAAATTCGAGGTGAAGAACTTCATGAGGCGGAAGTTGTTCACGATGAAGACATCTTTTTAAAAGTGTTTTACAATGCTGATGGCGTATACAACGAGCCGCCGGTTGGCCGATACGGGGACAAGCAATATTGGCTAAATAGGCATGCGCGGCGAAACACATTCTTTTTAGATGTTAGTGATGATTACGATGATGATTACTATCGTAATATATATCAACCGAAGAGTTTGATGGATCCAAAAAGTGTCGTTTGGCGGAAATGTATCAATGCGGAACTGATTGACTTTGACGCTGTTTTTGCGAATGCAGTATCGGGCCTTCACGCTTGCGATATTGCAGTTCAGACTGTCCCCGAGCAAGTTGGCGATGATTCATTTTATACCGATGAGGATTTATTTAGTGAAATCGCCAACAATACCATTATTACCGACGACGATAGTGCCCTATTTGCTGACGATGTTGTCGAGTGGGATAATTGCGTTCAATAAATTACTAAATCTTAAAAATCTTAATATTAATATGTCAGAATTACTCACCGATCTTCCACGTTCCCTGTGATATCATATATCAAGTGTTTGCATGTATCACGATTATGAGTGAGATAAGGGTGTGTGAAAGAGCGTGAAAACATTTTCGTCGGCGGATGTTTATACGAGCGCGACGTTACATTCTTTCGTGGCGATCACGAGGCGGTTGCGCTATTTAGATTAATCGATCTCGAATAGTTATCGCGATAGCGCGTCGAATTACATTTCGTCAGCGGATGTTTATATGAGGGTTACGTTGCATTCTTTCATGAGACGGTTGCGCTATTTAGTGAAAGTATATCACGCCAGTGATGGAGATGGTCAAGGCGTGTATGTATACCACACAAGGGTTAGAGAATACGCGGTAAATTCAAATCAAATACGTTTGATTTACAGCCTCCTCGATCGTGAAAATTCTCGGAGCTCTACCCCGAATAATTATCTCTCTATATTTATGACGGTTGCTTACGCGAATGCAACGTCGAATAATTATTGCGCTATGATTTCGTATGTTTGATCATGGAACGGCCACGAATCCCCTCGAGAAGGGTACTTAAGACGTCGCCCTGTTCTCGATCGTGAAAATACTCGGAACTCCACCCGAAAAATTATCGCGTGAACGCAACGCCTAATTTATTGCTTCAGGGACATTGCGTTTCCTCGAGGGTACTTCATAGAGGCTAAAACGCGTTACATCCTGCTCGGATATAAACACACGGCATGGCACGGTGCAATGTTTATTCCATGGGCTATCGCGATGTTTGATGTACAATAATTATCGCTCTATGCTTACATCATTGCACGTGAGCTGTATCGGTCCCACGATTCGAATATAAAGACACGGCAGGAAGCGCGTGCACGTAGGTGCCAAAAACGCGTTCAATCCTGTCGCACGCCATGATTCCTTATCTTTTCTCAGAAATCCTGGTTCGCCCTCTTTCTCAGAAATCATCATCGAAGACGCAAGTCGAATTTTCACGAATCGGTCGCGGTCGCGCCTGCGCACCGATCCCCGCACGCGTACGGAGATTGCGCGGTGGCGACGCGCGTCCAAAGTACCTTAAACATCCTCCAGATGGCGCCAATACGAAATACACGAAAAATATGAAAAATTACCCAACGCGGGCCCAAATATCGACGCGGGCCCAAAGTACCTTAAACATCCAGTAGGTGACGCCAATACGAAATGCGCGTGACGCCATTTTGAAAATTTTAAAATCCTCCCCCTCCCCTGTGACGTCACCCCCTCGTCCGCGAACTCGACATGCGCGCAAGACGCCATTTTGATAATTTGAAAATCCCCCCTCCCCTGTGACGTCACCCCCTCACCTACGAACTCGATCGACGCCATCTTGAAATCCCCCTCCCCTGTGACATCACCCCCCTCACCTACGAACTCGGTACCCCCTCCCCGCCTCACCCCCGCGCCCATCTCGCGGGAAAGCGCGGTACCCACCGCCCCGCCTCACCCCCTCGCCACCACTTGGTCCAGAATCGGCATAGACTAACTACTGTAGGGAAACAAAAGTGAGGACGAGTAAGAGAGTAGTCTCTTTTATTTCCTTATTTAGATCTTTACAGACTTATACGGGCTTTTATACGGTTTCGGGTATGGACCTCTGATGACTTCTGATCTTTCGTTAGTTCGAAAGTCGCTACGGTAATTCGGTGATCAAGGCCGCTTGCTGCCTCGCGGTGTTGCTCGAATCTTGGTATTTAAGATTTTAAGAAGCCAAAAAAAGTGAATGAGGAGCCAATGAGACCGCGGCGAACTGCACGGCACACGTCGTGAAGGGTGCACATAAAACTCACCCTGTCCCAAGATAATATGTCTGTGATTTCGATATATTGACAGATGGTTTTAATAAAAATGATTTTAAAGTAAAAAATATGCCATTTCCTTTTATATTCAGCAAGTGGTCAACAACTGTACCTGGACCGGTCAATAACTATGCCACGACCGGTCAATAACTGTAATTTTGAATTGTGTTTCTTTATAATAGCATAACATCGAAACTACTGATTTCTTCAAAGTTTCTTTGCTGTTATAATCATCTTCGATACTTCTCTTTCCGCCTGGTATCACAAAACTTCATTTATAAAATTCAAGTTACTTATTCCATAGCGTTTACCTAAATTGAAGCTCTTAGGTGGTCAACTACTGTATCGTTTACCCTATCTAGTTTGTATTATATCATTTTTTATTTTATCTTCAGAACAGTTCTACTTGCATATATTTTTTAGGCTCGATTCAGCCTATCGGTCCGGTCACGGTCTGGTTTCGATCAAATTCGCATCCCTGAGCGTCCACATTCGCCTGGCTTGATAGTGTGGGCGCTCACGGATGTGATTTTGATCGAGACCGGACCGTAACCGGACCGATAGTCTGACTCGAGCCTTATAATACTCGATTAGAGTTCAAATTTTTTTTTTTGTATTGTTTACTTTTATATTTTCAATACCTTAAAAAATTACCGGTAAATCGGTTGTGATTGAAAGTTTTACCAAATTACCGGTAATTGAAAAAGTCGGTAAATGTACAATCCCTAGTTGAAATAGACACAAAAATCTTTTATTTGAATTTGTCACGTTTAAACACGGAAAAATCGATGTAATGTTACATAGAAACAGAAATACTTTCATTATTATACTGTGCCCCGTGTTACAAGCTACCCCACCTGATCCTACTTTACGCGAAACATCATGCGAGTGACTTACATCACTATGAATCTTGGCACCCCAATTATAACTGTTGATCTTGGTGGTTAAAACATTTTCTTGGCAACAAAACACGTGCTAACAATATAGGCAATTATATAATGTACCATGTCAATATAAATGTGAGGAATCGAAAAGATCGCGTGTGCATAACTGTCGTATGGTCCTAATGCCTGAAATTAATTTATTGATCATGGTAATAACAAATGAACGGACTTATGTCCGTGCCTTGTACAGGTTAAAAGCCTGCCTGCTCGCGAAATTGTTAAATATTCACTTGACTGTGATAAACCTTAAGCTAGCTTAAGAAGTCCTCTTGGATTCATTACTTCTACTTTGCCGCGCTTCACAGAAACGAAAGTTCGTTGTTATTGGGGCCGTGTGAAGCACCTGGGGAGTTTGTAAGTTTCGCCATGTTAAGTAAGTGCATCGAACAATAAAAGTTCCTGCCTTTTGTTTTATTTGTTTTTGCTAACCGTGCGGTGTCTCCCCTTCCAGCCAACCTCCTGCACTGTCTTCGAGCGAAATATTTATAAATCTGCCACCTTAACTAATGTTGGCCGAAGATCCTCTCGTCACACTTTTTCCAAATTTTCCGTCTTACCTGTCGGAATTTCGATAAACTCTTATAATTCTTGCGGACATTTATGGCAATTCTAAAAACGGAACTAAAATAACTGAAATAACAAGTACGATGAGATATTCGACAATGTCATTCTACTGCAAGCTGTATTTTATTATTTTCCAATAAATTTCGTGCAGACAACCGATTATTTTATAATATACTTAAATATAGAATTAAATCGACCTCAGATTATAGGTAGGTCTTACTTTTGGAAATTCAAACAGAAATCTGGCACTGGAATAGAGACTGAAATATTTATGACGTTCTGTCGTCGTTATTATAGATGACAATTTTTTGAATAATTCTTTTAATAAACGTAGCTTTATTCAACATGTAGCACTGTGTGCAGTGCTCGTTCATATAAATATTAAAAAGTGAAATTTTTATCTTTAAATGCTGATAATACATATTTCATCCCACACGTCTGGGCTTTTATAGAAAGAAAGAATAACTCTCTATAAAAGATTCAACAACCTCAATTAACCCTCCATATTCCTGGTACATAATTTTAAATATTCATACATGTATTCTGATAATAATTTACTTAATTACCCCTATGCTTCAATCATACCTTTCTCATTTTTACTCATTCATAGACCAATACATTGAATCATTAATTAACGCATAACTCTAATTACCCTATTCATCAACATCTGATAGAAAAGAAATTGTCACAGCACTCCAGACTTCTTCAACTGCTCATTACAATCGATTATTCAAAGTTTGAAGAATACTTCTTTCTTAATACACCAATCTTTTTAAACAGATCAATCATTATTCATTAAGTTACGTTCCGACATAAAAGCATAGCTTGAAACAAATAATATCAAGTCCTAAGAATTTCTCCTTGAATGGGATATAAAAAGTGTCGTTAAGATTCATTAAAATCCAACTCCAGGCCCGTGTAATTTTTAATCGACTCTAGATTCAATCAGATTTATCCTCTATACATGATAATTAAGAATACACCGCCCTGCAAAGCGAAAGTATAATCCGGCTTATGCCCTTCTTCCATCGTCTCGTCTCTGCCTTGTTATCTACGATTAACCTCCCACCCCGATGCTCTCGATTTCGCCCCGGGTTCGTTATGTCTGATTAAATAATTCGTCGAACCTTTAATTAAATTAACTTCTGCCCGTTGGCGAGTGATCAGCGATAATATGGCAGGAACGTATGAGCAGGCTATTTTATCGGATACAATGGCGGATGATATGGCGGGTATTGTTGAATCGAACTCGAAAAATCGCGGTGATATTAATTTTAAATTAACAACTGCAGTTCATTAAGGAACTGTTATGTTTCGAACAAAGAATTTCAAAATGTACTGTGAATGCAGATTCTAAATTCTTTATGTATGAAATGGGAGTTATTTTTTTAAATAGGACTTTCGTGTTACGTCGAATACTACTAGGAGTCATCAGGAATGTGACGTAAATTTTCATGATGTAATGTATATAAATCACAAAAAAATAGAAGAAAATATACACAAATGGTGAGTGGAAATACATACATTGCTATTTTTAGTGAGCAGAAATACAGACATTTAGAGCACTGTATTAAATTACAAATTACTAATAGTTAAATATCTTAAAATATATTTCTTAAATAGTTTTCGACTTGGTTGATTTATTATTAAAGAATTAATCAAATACTCTGCAACTTTTGATCGCAAACAAATTTTTTACACTTTCTTTATGATGAGTAACCTCTTAAATGAGCAGAAATTGGGACATTCGCCTTACGCACGCCTGCAAAGTTTCAAGACAATTGGATTGGTGGAATTGGGTTAAATAGGTGTTCCGTTTTACCCCACATGCAGTCACTTAGTAAACATTTAATATTTATACTTCAGCATGAGGTAAAGAACTTTTTAATACCCAACGATGTACTTACCGTTATTAATTTTCGAAATCCAAGTACCGAAAAGTGGTCGAAAGTACAACACAATATTAAAACATCGATACCGGAAATTTTTCCAATTCTCTTAAGGATGTGTTGGACCTATTTTCAAAATAGTGCCAAGTAGATGAAAATTTGTCAGATTGTTCCTTTTTATATTCCTGATGAGCTCCAAAAATTTTAAACGAATTCATTAAACGGTTACTGAGTTATATCGATTTTAATTTTCACTGATTTTACACATACTCTTATGGAAAGAGACGATGTTGCCAGATAAAACAGCTGAAAAAATGTTGAAGAAATGGTACCACTGTTTTCTTTGTTTTTGTACTTGTAGTATATGGACAGATGAAAGTATCTGCTGAGTTTCAATTGTTTTCACTACACCATTTTAAATAAATAAATAATAACTTGAAGAAATTGTGAATTCTGGGCATTTTCACTGCCAAAAGTTTAGCAAATAATGCTTGAGAAAGCATTTATAAAGTGAAAAATGAAAAATACCTTCCTAGGATTAAAAATAAGACTTCAACTGTCGTTCGAATTCCTTACATCTAGATTTACTATGCGTAAGACGCAGATATTCAACTATTTCAAATTTCATATACTGTTGTCTGGTATATTGTACGTCCGATACATCCTTAAGGGAAAAATAACGTGTGCACGGGTCTATGGTCTGTCGCAAAATACTACGAGGCCTTTTGGTCCCATGTCACACGATACCAACTCATTCGCAGCTTTTATCTAAGAGAAACATTGATGTTCCGTTGTATCCACTCGTTTCGTTTTACCCTACTCTCCCTTAATAACAAACTTATTCATATTTCAATCTTATCCCTCCTTTACACTTAGCATAGTGAAGTATTTTCGCCAAAACATGGACTTATATCAGTTTAAAAAAAAAGATTCCTGCGATAACATTTTACAGTACATCGTTTTTTGATTAATTTATGAGGCTATTGTACAGCATTGACTGTGTGATTATAAATATAAAAAGAGGATATCTATATCTGACTAAAATTACCATTAACTAATTTTTTCCAAAAAATGGACTTATACCATTATCAAAAAAAAGGCTAATTTATTACTTCAATACTTTCAATCTTCAATACTTTTAATTCTCTATTCAAAATTTCCAAGTACCTTATTTTAAATTTTTTCAAACATATATATTGTTTTTCAACAACAATAATATAAACTGCAAAAATTCTCTCTCTTTCAATTATGACCAAAGTAGTCACGTTTTTCGTACGAAATATTTTCCTTCCACAACAGATAGGTTTTACTTTCATATACGCTCAACACAGCAACAATGCGAAGCATTATGAAAATATTCCCACCAAAAATTTCGTAGCGTGATATGCAAGCGCATAGCATGCGCATTAATAATTCGTAACAAACGGATTCGACCGTTTGTCAATTGCTAATGCAAGTGCTCGGTGTCTGTTTACAGAAGGGATTCCAACGGTCGTATTACAAATTCCTGACAATTTCGCAGAAATATAAATCTGAAGGGATTAAAATTTAAAAAAAGAAGAAGAATTGTAGCAGGAAGAACGTTTACGCGTCCCACACGATTGTTGCACATTTTGCGCGGGGCATCGCGCAGGAAAACGCTCATATCTTTTTTCCGGGCGAGCTTTTGCATTGTTCGCCGTGGAATTGCGCATTTTCCGGGGACGTAACATAAACCGCACGCCGAGGTCCAACGGAAAACCGCAAGATCTTGCAGCAATACCTTCTTATTAATTGCGATAAAAACAGCTCGCCGTACATTATTGTGTTCTGTAAAATGAAACCAAGGAGCTGGTCGTGGGCGAAATTTACTTACCACCAATTGTGAACTGCGGGAAATGCAATTAATGAAGGGAGCATGGCCTATAAATACGGCAGAACGTGGTAGTGTGTATGTGCCTGGAGGAGTGTTTGTCTATATATTTTTATTAATTTAAGGGTGGAGATTAGTAGGTTCCATCGAGATGATCGAAACATTGTGTTCTAGTTACTTCCCCTACAGCACATTTTGTTGCAGAAATGTTGCACAAAAGTTGCAGTACATTACAATGATGCCATTTGGTTGCGAGTTGCAGTGCAATATTACTACAAAATTGCGGAAACATTGCCGTGCAATATTTCAATGGCCACATTTGTGCAATGTTTCAGGAATATAGCGCACACATTGCCGTGTAATATTGCTATGGAAACATTTGTGTAATGTTTCAGGAATATTGCGCACATATTCAAGTGTAATATTACAATGGCCAAGTTTGTGCAATATTTCGGGAATATTGCGCACACATTGCCGTGAAATATTGCGCATATATTGAGATACAATCCATATGAAACGTTTCAGCAATTAAACCGCAATAAATCCGGACTTAGATATTTTCCCTCGACAATTCGGAACGTTTCAAATAGATATAATCAATTAAACGGTAATGGTAGGGACACTGACAGTAATTGGCGCGTGTAACATTTTTTTACAAATGTCTTTTGTTGCTGTATATAGTTAATGAATTTGTTTAAACCAGATGTGTTAATTATGTAATTGTATTAATTACTTATATCACATATGTGGACAATTAGAATCCAGTGTTACTTTTCACAGACAACATCCGAAGGAATATATGTGACCACGGATAATATGTGATACAAGTAATTAATACAATTAGTTAATTACAACTATAAGGTTTAAGCAAACTGTTAAACTGTATCCAGCAAAAAATTATATTTGTAAAGAAGTCTGAGCTGTGAAATATAAATCCACAAACAATAAAGACTAGAAAAAAAAAAAAAAATAAAATAAATTATGTTAAACGATTGTATTAAAAATGCGCTAAAAACTAAAAAAACATTATTTTCTTGTACTGCGCAGGATATTTCATAACAGAATATGAATTAACTTAATACAACATCAAGCGTCGGAATGAATTTGTTGTGAAATATCGGGCTTCACGATTAGGGCGATGTAATGGGGTTTGTTAAAATGAATCTTCGTTTTTGAATAATTTGAGTTTAACGTGTTGCACGGTAGGAATATAAGTTCGAATATGTAAGCATTATTCTTAATCAACAGTTGTAGCTGCAGCCATAAAGTGTTCGTCTACGGTGCTACAGGTCGCGGGTTCGAATCTGCCTGGTGTAAAAGAAAATTTCTATTTATAAAAAATACGTGCACGTTGTTCTTCTATGATTCTGTACTCATTCATGTCGTTCGTCGCCCTTACAGCAGTTTCGGTGTATAATATGTATGTTATACAAAGTACCATTATTTTTATTTTTGGCCCTACTGCCAAGGCTACCATTGCCTTAAAATCTCAGAAATGTTGCGCTACCATTGCTGTAAAATCCTGATACAATGTTGCAGAAATATATCCTGCAATGTTGCACAGGGCGGACATAGCAATTTACTTGTAACTTTTCGGCAATATTCTAAGGATTAAACCGTAACGCAACTGAAACATATACTACTATCAAAATAAGAGATATTAAGGACTCCATGAAAACACATTTCATCCCTTTTCACCACCCCTTTAGGGGTTGATTAGAGCAAAATGCTGAAATTGGTTTTTATGCATTTTTGTGGATAACCTTTCGAAGTACAACCCAAGTTGACATCTATTCGAACGAAGAGATTTTAAGAAATCCCTCAACACACATTTAACCCCTTTTCACTCCCTCAGGGGTTGATTAGGGCAAAATGCTGAATCTGGTTTTTAAGAATTTGTGTGGGTAACCTTTGTAAGTAAAAACCAAGTTGACATCTAATCGGGCCTAAGAAATAATGAGTCCGAGAAAACATATTTCACCCCTTTTTACCCCCTTCGAGTTGGAATTTAAAAAAATCCCTTCTTATCGAACACCTACGTCGCAGAAGGAATATACCCTCTGGATTTCATGTTTCTAGGGTCAGCGATTTGGGCTGGGCCGCGATGAATCAGTGACACAACAATTATCCAAGTATAAATTATGCTATTACATATGCACATTATGCTATTATCTATTATACTATTAATACGAGAGAGATACGAGAGGTTTTTAAAAAGGTTGGCCTGTTAACTTACATGTAACATGTAATTACAAATTTATACCTAACACTCTAAACTAACAACTAACAACTACTAACTGAATACAAATATATGCACTAGTGATAAAGGTGGTCAATTTAGATTACATATGATTAACTTCCCTTTGTGCCAGGCAGTTCTGGTAGGTGGTGTTATAACAGAAAACAGAGCCGAGTCTGTACGCTTCATAGAGCCATAGAGCATATATCGACGGCTAACATAATCTTTTGCGGTAGACACATTCCAACTCCTTCGCATGTTGCATTGTTATGACCATGGTGATGATGCATAGAATTTTATTTTCAAATTGTTAAGAGACTAAAATAGATTTCGACAGTTCTCTGAAGAGGCCAAATAGATTTGGCAACCAGATAAACATGCCAGATTAATTTTTGTGCACCATACCCTCCGCTATTTACGACTACCCCCGCGTACCTCAGCTCATTCTTCCATTTACCGTCGAGTAGTGAAGTGATTCACGCGTGAACGAAGATTGGCGTCGAGTGCCAGTGAATAATAGTTCGATTTTCAACTACTCTACCATTCGACGACACCTCTGTCAGTGGCACACAGCTTGAAAAGAAAGTAGAAAGGTGCGTTCGCTTATACGTCGTGCTCTTCAGCAAGAGCTTAGTTCTAGAGCGCCACTGTTAATTGAAGCATCGAGACCAAAAACGGACTGACCCACATTGAAAAAAAAATAATTTTGCCTATTTTTTAAATACATTATTGCTAAAAACTCAATTTCGCAAAAAATTTGGGTCAGTCCGTTTTTGCTCTGAATGCCACAATTGTAGTTAGAAATCCAGGTGTTTACTTATTACGGGAATATTCAGCTCGCGCAGCGAGGCAAAGTTATCGTTTATTGGATTGTGTCCAAAGTTGAGTAAACCTGGTGGCGCGTTGAATCCTCTAGCGAGTCTAAATTGAACGTACCAGAACCTATCGATAAACTGAGCTGCTGTAATTCGTTTGGAGTTGAACGTGGTGACGTTTAGTTGCGAATTAAAGCGACAGGGAATTACATCTGCAAATCGTGATTATATATTTACAGGCTTCCCTTTGACACAGATTTTGTGCTGTTACATTGCTACGCGGGCTTGCGTGCCGATCGTTTTTTTGATACTCTAACCGCTGTGGTACCAGTAATTTATTCGAATTGGCAGGAAATTTGTGTGTGTATTTATATAATAAATTATTTCGTCAATTTTGCTTCCCGATATTTGACAGCGTTCTTGTCGCTATGAAGATGATCTGTGTGCACAATTTGCAGGAACATTTTCGTTCTCCTTGGCAAAATCTGTGCCACATCTATTAAGGGGGGATTCTCGTGTAACAGTCCCCAACATTAACTGATATTTATGATTTTTTAAGGAAAAAACTATTGTTAATATTGGATTAAACTCTTTTGGGATATAAGCAGGCATCTTTAAACTTCCAGATTTTTTTATTATTTATGAATTATTGTGGAATCTTGTTAACCTCATCGACGATGTTGGCGTGACGTGTAGCACCTGTCACAGTCACCTCATCTCTCTCAAAACAGCGAAGAAAGAACTGCTTTTTTTTTAATTCTTGTTTCCGTGAGTATTGGAACCTGTACCTGAAAGCTGAGGGGCCCTCTCACCAGGAGTCGTATGAATCAGTGGTTGGCATTACCTGAATGAGGTTGTGAGTTTTCTTTATAATGGGATTGAGGAAAAATATTGCAAAAAAACCCACACAAGAATCACCCACAAGCAGCAGGGGATGCGGAAGGCTACAGAGGCCGGAGTCAGGGTGGGATTGGTTCAAGGGAGCATGTTAAAATGAGGACAACCCTCGGAGCCCATCAGAGTCTGGCTAGGGGGAACTTTCTTTTCACCCTGTACGGGATTCTATTAGCATCGTATAGTTCCGTGAGGGGCACCAGGGAATTTTGGTGCCCCTTAACATCATACTTCTCAATGAGCATGTTGATGAAGTCTCGGACGAGCTTGTCGTGTAGGTCCCGGGTAGGATAGCGTGTGGGCCTACCAGATATGATTTTTAAGATAGGGTTCCGTGCCCGCTGCACCTTCTTGAGGCGGGTGGCCGGTGCAGAGGTCTACACCTGCGCTCCATATGTTAGGACCGGCCAAAGGCACAACTTATATAATGTTGTGCGGATTTTCCGGTTGAGGAAAGAAGAGGGGCAGAGATGTGGTGGTTGTGCCCCAGCAGCAGCTCTGACCTTAGCGATCCTGTCCTCCACCACAGGACCCCATCGCAGGGATTCATCAATGATGACCCCCAGATAACTCACCTGGGGCGACCAGGGGATGGGCTGGCCAAGAACCGTGAGCCGCGGGCACCGAAGAAAGAAATGCCTTTGCGGGCCTCTAATTTACACCACTGATATATATATAGTATGGATTGGAGATGCTTGAAGCGATTTGAAGGTCCTTTGACATGATGCGCCACCATCGTTCGACCGTTGTACTTTACTTTCCTTCGCCCCGCGATCACCCGCGGTGCTCTACACTTTGCCCCACTTTGCCATGCCAACCGACGCCAACTGCCGATGACGCGAGTATTTCCTTTAATACATCGGTCGAAGGGTAGCGGCGCCGGCATCTAAAATCACCCTTCAATTCGCTTCAACCGATGTAGGGTAACTCGGGGTAATATGCCACAGTTAACTTTGAAACGCGATATCTCGCAAATATAAATAGATACCGGGAAAAAGATATAAGCATATGAAAGTGTAACTAATTCTGTGTATTGACTAATAAGTAGAGATATGTAACTTTTATAGTTCAATGAGCAACGTACAAATACAAAAGTCCTCGAAAGTGGCATATTACCCCCCCCCCCCTACAGCACATTTTGTTGCAGAAATGTTGCACAAAAGTTGCAGTACATTACAATGTTGCCGTTTGGTTGCGAGTTGCATTGCAATATTACTACAAAATTGCGGAAACATTGCCGTGCAATATTTCAATGGCCACATTTGTGCAATGTTACAGAAATATTGCGCACACATCGCTGTGTAATATTGCTATGCAAACATTTGTGCAATGTTTCAGGAATATTGCGCACACATTGCTCTGAAATATTGCGCATATATTCAGATACAATCGATGTGAAACGTTTCAGCAATAAATCCGCAATAAATCCGGAATTTCGCAAGATATGAGAAAGATTTCAGCAATAAATCGGCAATAAATCCGGACTTAGATATTTTCCCTCGTCAATTCGGTACGTTTTAAATAGATTTAATGAATTAAACGGCAATGGTAGGGACACTGACAGTAATTGGCACGTGTAACACGTTTATACAAATCTCTTTTGTTGCTGAATATTGTTTATGAATATCTAAGTCCTGATTTCAGCAATAAATCGGCAATAAATCCGGACATAGATATTTTCCCTCGACAATTCGGAACGTTTTAAATAGATATAATCAATTAAACGGTAATTGTAGGGACACTGATGTATGTACAATGGTAGTAATTGGCGCGTGTAACAATTTTTTACAAATCTCTTTTGTTGCTGTATATAGTTAATGAATTTGTTTAAACCAGATGTGTTAATTAAGTAATTGTATTAATTACTTATATCACATATGTGGACAAATAGAATCCAGTGTTACTTTTCACAGACAACATCCGAAGGAATATATGTGACCACGGATAATATGTGATACAAGTAATTAATACAATTAGTTAATTAGAACTATAAGGTTTAAGCAAACTGTTAAACTGCATCCAGCAAAAAATTATATTTGTAAAGAAGTCTGAGCTGTGAAATATTAATCCACAAACAATAAAGACTAGAAAAAAAAAAAAAAATAAATAAATTATGTTAAACGATTGTATTAAAAATGCGCTAAAAACTAAAAAAAAACATTATTTTCTTGTACTGCGCAGGATATTTCATAACAGAATATGAATTAACTTAATACAACATCAAGCGTCGGAATGAATTTGTTGTGAAATATCGGGCTTCACGATTAGGGCGATGTAATGTGGTTTGTTAAAATGAATCTTCGTTTTTGAATAATTTGAGTTTAACGTGTTGCACGGTAGGAATATAAGTTCGAATGCGTAAGCAATATTCTTAATCAACAGTTGTAGCTGCAGCGGTAAAGTGTTCGTCTACGGTGCTACAGGTCGCGGGTTCGAATCTCCCTGGGGTAAAAGAAATTTTATATTTATAAAAAATACATTCACGTTGTTCTTCTATGATTCGGTACACATTCATGTCGTTCCTCGCCCTTACAGCAGTTTCGGTGTATAATATGTATGTTATACAAGTATCATTATTTTTATTTTTGGCCTTACTGCCCGAAATGTTGCGCTACCATTGCCTTAAAATCTCAGAAATGTTGCGCTACCATTGCTGTAAAATCTCAGAAATGATGCGCTACCATTGCTGTAAAATCTCAGAAATGTTGCGTTACCATTGCTGTAAAATCTCAGAAATGTTGCGCTATCATTGCTGTAAAATCCCGAAACAATGTTGCAGAAATATATCTTGCAAAGTTGCACAGGGCGGACATAGCAATTTACTTGTAACTTTTCGGCAACATTCCGTGCAATATTCTAAGGAGTAAACCGCAACGCAACTGAGACATTTCTGCAACAAATGTGCTGTAGGGGCCAGGTGGTGGGGTAATATACCACAAGCTATGAAGTGCGAACTAATCACTCAAATTTTGGAGAATCAACAAGATTTTAAACTATTTCAGCTATTAGCAACTAATAACAAATACTTGGAGTCAATGAAGCGTAAAATATATTTGAAAAAATAGCTATTTCTTGCAAACTAACCTAAACAGTCTCCAATCTCTACGCAGTCTTCATGAACCCACTTTTTGCAACAAGTAGTTTTTACCCAGTCACATTTAGGTCCTTTTTTATCAAATAATAGAGTTTGCATATTGCACAGTAATTGTCATTTTCTGCATCAGTCGAATCGACATAAGAAATACAAGTGGCATATTATACCGACAAACATGTGGCATATTACTTCAAACGGCCATAAAAAGAAGGATGGAAAATTTCTCCACAAAGAACATAGTTTTAACGGATGTTTGAGAGCTTATAAAATTCGTTTGTTAGTATACTTTATCATAATCTATTGATTTTTTGTATAACTGTTCACACAAATGTATAATCTGCATTCTAATTACAGTATGAAATTAGATCAAGCCGATAATTTTATAACTGACCAGGATTTATTGAAAATAAAAGAAGATAAAAGCCAAAATCTGTTGTCATCTTAGCAGTTACACTAAATTGAACGAAATTAGTGCAAATATAACGGCATCTGTGCATTATTTAAAAAAATATGGAGAAGTGACAGATTACCCGCGGTAGCATATTACCCCGAGTTACCCTACAGCCGGCTTATGGGAATCTCGTATCCATAGTATATATGATATCAGTGATTTATACCCAATCGTTGCTATCCGCGGCCGCAGAAATCAACAGACGCGTCGTCTAGCGCGGGCCACGCGAGCCGCGATTCCGCGCCCACACGTCTCTCCTCACGGGCGGCCTACAAACGTGGTCGTGAAACTTCTCGATGGTCAGCGTTTCTCAATCTTCCAATTCTGCATGCTACACGGTGATGTATGTGAAATAAAAGCGAATTCGTAATTTGAAGTTTCCCGTAGCTTTTCAAAAGGAATAACAAAAGTAGACTACAGTATTGAAGTGCAGAGAAGTAGCAGTGGGCGGGAAATATTTCGTAGTTTCAAATTCATTCTCCTTCTGCATTATTTCAACGTGGAATAGAAAAATACGCTCCTCTGTTTGACGTTTGCAGGTTTCATAAATATTCTAGCATGGAACGCGTTAATTTATTTATCTTATTATTAACGGGAGAAATCCTTTTGTAAATATACATAATAAACAAATGGTAAGGGATCGAAATTAATGTTCGGATTGTATATAATTCGTTTATTTATTCAACGGCAATTAAGTTGGACTATAGCTATAAATATCAAATGGTTTAACGCGTTGGTGCATATGAAATGTCAGTTGTATAATTTTTTACTCTATTCATACGCTGCCCGTGTGTACGTCTGAGTAATGGTTTAGTCTTTCCGCTTAGAAAAGAGTTGACAGTCTTACGTAAAAATAACTCGACACCAGGTGCTCAAGTTTCGTTTCAAATATCACGATTTCTTTTTATAAAAGTGAGATGTACTAGCAAAAATTTAATAATCACTGCAAAATATACAAGGTCATGTGTAATTGGATACTAATATTTAAAGGGGCAAACCTAAACGGCAAAGAGAAAAATGTTACCGCCTAGTAATTTTCACTGTGCATTTTTACTATTCAAGATTTAGGGTTCTTGTATTATAATTATTTGTTCTATTTTATCGTCCTGTCTACATACTAAATGTAGTTTCCTTTTTTTATTATTTCTATCATTTATATGTCGCTACACTATTTCTATATTTGTATTATTTATCTTGGTTTTTTCTTTTACTTATATTCCAATAGTGTCATATCGGTATATCTATATCGAATAAATTGGATTAAATTAAATTATTGGTATACAGGCACTAATTGTAAGAAAATTTTTAAAGTCCATCCTTTCGAAAAGAAAGCGTTGCGCGAGAAACTATTACTTAGTATTTTCTACTTACTTCGTCATGTATGTACATATGTATGGTTATTCTGTTCACAAATGTCTCATTTATTACGAAATATGTACCCAATAAACTCTCTTCTCCCGCATCATCACCAGATCACTTTCGTAGATAATTAGTGGCGTAATTGAAATAACTATTCGATCACATAGTTATTCCGAGGAAATTGCGCATAAATGTCATCCTGACCGAAACCACAGGCGATTTACCATTTTATTCGGGCGAAGTAGCGCGGACATTCGGTCGATCGATATAGGATGCGCGTGACAATTATTAAAACAGGGTCAACGTCACTTAACGTCGTCGTCATTTATGGCCGTTTAACAGAATTAATGATCACACCTGTACGCGAGCGACGTGATGCGTTCATTAATACGGCTGAATTTCACCTCTGGACACGGCTGTTTTTCGCGATACCGAAAAGAGCGTCGAAATATATCCCGCACACGGTTTCGTTTTTCCCCAGTTTTCGCGAACCCGCAGTGGCCATCAGCTTCGAAATGTTTAGGAATATCTTTCATCGTATTTGTCGTATCACTTCTGCGGCTATTTTTCTCGCCTTCCTTTTTAAAAAAAGAAATCTCCAGATTCTGCAAAGTGATAGGAAGTTTGTTTCCTTTTATTGCCCTGGTATTTTATTATGGTGACTTTGAGTTAAGTACCTATATATTTTTATTGGTCAGATAGTGTTTTGGAGAATAATATGACGTGTAAGAAAATTGTTCACTGTTCATTGTACTTGAGTTATACCCACTAAAATCTTATTTTGCACGTCATAAAAGGTGAAATTGTTAAGGGAAGAGGTCACTGAAATTTTGAAATCCGAAAATATTTGACACATGCGGAATTCCTCTTAAGGGAAGGAAGTAGGTTTGAAGTAAAGCCCTTATGCCAGTCGGAACACAGTTTTAATCACTGCTTTTCATAGAATTTACATTACGTTACAAAAATCAAGCATAACTTCAAAAATCTTCTTGCGCAAAGTGTGTGATGCCACAGCCTCCAGGTTTTACAGCGAAGAAGGGTCCATAGTGAAATAAAAAATTGTGTATCGAGAAGTTTCTACGTCTCATACTTTTTAAGCTAAAAATGATTGAATTTATTAAATGTCAAGAATGCAAAATTTCATCAAAATTTTGAGGAAAAGCAACCGCAGCGCAAAGAGTTTTGCAGATTTCTTCATGCCGATACACAATCTTTTTGGTTTCATGTCACTCTTGAAGCACGCCAAGCTGTAAGAGAATCGGACCAACAGTTTTGCGCAAGGAACATTAAATATATTAAAAAAAGTAAGTTTTGAGATAATTGCATTTTAAGTCTAAAGAGTAAATTCCAGACCACTCCCCTTTTTGTATAGTCTAAAATCCACGTGGTTGATACACATCCTTATCAATCTTGCGTCTTTTCCTATCAGCAGCAATTTTCTTTGTGTTTTGTTTCTTCTTAAAGCGCTTTCTTGTAGTGGATTGATGTTGTGTACTGCAGGTTTCACTTCTGTTGTCTCTGTCTCTAGCTATACTTATAGTTGTTTCAGATACAACTTTCCCAGCTGTTTGTTTCCTCACTGTCAATGAGCGTACACAACCCATATTAAATTCATAAACAACGCGTGCCACAACTACTTCAAGTCTTGCCTGCGATACAAATGTTGTCTTCGGGCAGGATCTCCACACTTTTGCATGGAGAGATTAATTTACATTTTGAGTGCCTCCCTTACAGCACCTTGCCATCAAATTTTCATTTGACAGTCTTTCGTATCGGGGTTTCACTTTGGTGGCCACATCTTCAGACAGCTTGAGTGACATGTGCGTGTGGCTCATTGGTTTTAGTCTAATACTTTTTGCTCGATTGTAAAAGTACCACGATTGCTTGCCCTTAGGACATCTGGCTTGGTTAGGTTTGCTGTCTATAGAGCTATAGTTATTTAAAGTAGCCATCACAGCATATTACCTGGCCTTTACATTTGGCATATTTTTTACAATAGCATTTTTGTAACATTAGAAGTAAATTTTGCAACCCGACAGAAAATATCAAATTGATAAAATATACACATGTTTTCTGCAATCGCTTTATAACCTATAATAATAGCTTCATTCTACTCCTACTCTTGCGATATTTTCGGCTAATGAGGTCCATTTCACTCGTTTTATATAAGCTAAGTTCACTGCACCGTAAAATCTCACACTGTATTTTCACGTAAACCGAAGTTTTAAAAGATTTTAAAAAATATGGTGTCTAGCGCCAGGAGAGACTGACCTCTGTCGGTAGCCACTGACCCTTTTGGGCCCGCTTAGAGAGTTATCTATTGTACGTGGCGGAGTTACATATTGGCCGCGTTACAGATAGCCGAGGGATATGCAACCTGACCACGAACTCAGTCACATACTGTACTTTGTAAGAAAGCATTCGTAGTTTAGTAGGCGCAGTCAAATGGATTCTGTTACAGAGCACGCGTGCGTTTTAGAATCGTGAAACGCATTTTGGCCATTGGTGAAAAACAACAATGTCAAGTCTATGCAGTTAATTTGGATTTCTCAAAACACTAGCCAGCGGTTGAACATACTCGAAGAGCTAAATAATAAAGAAATATACCGAAAAACCAGGTTTTGGTTTTCAGCTCTTTCGCAACGTTTTGAAAAAATAGGTTTTTCTGGTAGAAAGGCAATACTGAATGTCAAACCATCTTGTATACGGTTGAACAAGGGTTCAGACTTGCCAAAAATGAAAAAAAAAAAATATTAGAAATGGTCCAAAATCGCGATTTTTCAGTGTCCTCTTCCCTTAATAAGTAAACTGTCCTATTGGAGGTTAAATAGTATTTAGAAATGAAGTAATTTCTCGTAAAGTATAAAAAATGTGGCATTTTTAATATTCTCCTGTCCTATTCTTTCAAATTGAAAAATTTCAAGACACTTTTCGCTGCATAACTATTTTTAATAACGAAATTCTTAATAACAAAAACAATGGAATGAAGGATAATAATAACCATCGATTTTAACGCTGCATTATATAGTGTCTTAAATATTTCAAATCTAAAAATATAAGACGGTTCAATTATCATCAAAAATATATTTAAAAAAATAATTCTCGGATCCTTGTCGGCAACTACAAAATTCTTATTAGACAGATCCTAAGCACTGATACAATTCTACGAGCACAATACAAAAAAACGCTACAGCAGTTCTCAGAATATAAATAATCTAACAAGAAACCATCTCCAGCGTAATTTACTGAAATATAAAACCTACCAACGCCCAAAAATAAAATTAGAAAGAACGTTTCTATAATGAATCTACCAACGTCAAAAAATCGGAAAAATAGAAGAAGAAATAAAAACTTATCAATTCACTAACTACCTACTACTCATTGTGTGAAAATATTTTCTCATTAATATTCTCCGTTCAAGTTTAAATCAAATCAATAATTTTACCAACAGTTTTTTTATAATTTCCTCGAAGTTGGTAAAAATGAAGCTGCACCCCTTTTGCTGTGGGGTGCTCAATTGTAATCCACTCTCGACTCTGCCCTCAGCTGTTCTTCCACTACTTGCTGAACGGTATTTCGCGAATTAAGGGGAAGTTTAGACGTATCTAGCAGTCATTCTTGGATCAAAGTTAAATCCTCGAGTCATCCTCCGAATTATAATTACCTAGCCAGCGTGCCGTGCCCGGGCACAGGATCCCATCCGTTTTTGCCACGCTGCCAGCCTAATTTCGCATTCACCGGATGCAGTGCACCGTGTTGCACTTGATATGCATTCGCATTCGGCCACTTACACTGTTTTTTAGCGAGCCGCAATGTACATCTATGCTCGCAGCGGTACAACAAGCCGGTTTTTAGTGGCGCCACTAACGTCACTTCATATATCAATCCGCAAAAACGCGAGAGCTCGACCCGCGGGCCGGGCTGGTCAAGAAGCCCCGCAAAACAACCGTTCGAAAGCGACACCGCCATTTCGTCGAGCTTTTGCACATCGATACCCGATGAATACGCGGTTGCTATAAACATTTTTAAACTGCTTTCGACAATGCCGGTTATTTTAAATGGGAGAGTTTGTCGGGATTTTTTGGGCAATTATAAATTGATAGCCGGTTGTTGATACACCCTGTAAAAAAGAAAATAATAGATTGTTGTTACTAGAACCATTGTTTGTTGCTGCTTTTTGTGCTCGAATATTTGTGATGTTTGATTGTTCGTTAAATATAATTGGATCTTCCAAGTGTCGATAAAAGAAAAATTTATATTTTCTTACGTATGTTTAGTATTGTAGATTCGAGTGTGCGTCGATTTGGTAATATTAAATTCAGAATTACTAGTTATAGTTTAATAAACTACATTAGTTGAACTTATGCATAATAGATTTAAGCTTATTAAAATCGCAGGAATATTAGAAAAATATTTACTTATAATTACGTTTGTATAAATTATATTTTTTTCCACGGTCTATATCATTACCGCGGATAATAATAAACTGTGCACAATTTTTAAATTGAATGCACCCAAAAGAAAAATATATTAAAGGCTTAGTATGTATGTACGTTTAGCAGTTACGTAAATGAATAATTTTACGAATTTTGAAGGGGTTTTATTATTATTTTTAGCATTAAAAAATACTTATTACATATGATTTATTAGTCTATAAAATGCACGAAAAAATTTATTTACAATCAATTTTGTATTAAAATATTTATGATTTTCTAGGTTCTTTAGGCCATTGCAGAACAAACCTTCTTTAAATATTGATCGATCTCAAACGTACAGTGACATTTTTGTACAATAATGTTTCCATTATGGACTGACGAGCCATTTTTTTTATTAATTTTTATGCATAATTACAGAGAAAAATGTCGCATGAAAAGAATTCATTTAACTTTAAAGTCCCCCAATGTGCTCATTTTTTTAAAATTAAAAAGTTTGGCCCGTCAGCCCATAATGGCAACATTATTTTACAAGAATATCATTTTACTTTTCAGATCCATCGATGTTTAAACGAGATATCATGCTGACCATTTTTTCTGCAGTGGTCTAAAGAACTAGGATTTATACAAAACCCGGTCTCCGAATTCCACTATTTCCAAAAAACCGGTTAAACCGATTATCGAATTTTCCCCCCAAAATTTAATTAAAATTGTAAATAAATATTTGTACTTATTTTTAGCAATGCCAGTTTCCTTAATATTATGGAATTACAAAAATATAACAAAATAAAATATACTCTATTTATACAAAATTAAATAAAAAAAAATTAAAACAATTAAAATCCAAACAAATACGTACAATGTTTGAGTACATTTAATATTTATGGATCTACAAAATATAACAATAAAATAGACTGCATAGAAAACCAAATGGAACAAAACTGAATTAACTAAAATCCCTATAAAGTATAAATCTTTTAAAAGGTGGTGCCAAATTATAAATCTTTATTCCATTCAGTATATTTTCTGAAAATATGAATTCATGAAGATTAATTTTACCGTAAACTGTTACCTACTACAATATGCTTGTGTCTGAGGCGATTTCAAGCCAAAATGTTAACGTTTTTAATGAAATAATGCATTCATTTCTGTATATTAATTCTAGTATATAAAACCGGTTTTTACAAATTTATAAATAAAAACCGGCTTTAACCCTTCGTTGACTCTCTGGGTGTAAGCCACCCATAAGCTGATTTTGACTCTCTGAAACTTTTATATGCAAAATAAATACCTTTTTCTCAAAGTCGACTTACAAACTATTTTTTCTCCCAAAATATTATATCCGAACATCAACTCTGTAGATTTTTAGCTTTTAATATTGACATTTGCAAAAGTTACAATTTTTTAAAGATTTTCTTCGTTTCTTCTCGACATGTGATAATCTAGAATTATTTTACAAAAACTGTGATGAAATTTCAATAAATAAATTATTCGAATACATTTTAGAGACCTTGAAATTGATCCATGATTTTTTTCATAATAATTGGATTTTTTGGATGAAAATGGCACTCGTTCAAAAATTGCTCTGGGTGTGAGCCACCCAGGTATGTGAAAGTTGATTGAAAAAAGAGGTGTGTCAACGAAGGGTTAAACCTGGTTTGTAAAAACCGACAAACCCTATGAAAAACCTCAAAAATCATAAATGGGAATAAATAATTTAATATAAAAATGATAAGTATTTAAAAATGATAAGTATTTTCTTTTATTTTTTTTTAATAAAAAGCTCTTAATCACGGTTTATATTAATATCAAATGGCAATTATAATTGCGAAATCGTACTTTGAACTTTGAAGTCGATTTAATATGTAAAATATGTTATCTACAGGGTGGACGGATACTTTTGCGAGTAACTGTGTGTAGAATAAGATGTCATCTTTTGGAACTTCAGGTGGTAAAACCTCATCAAGGGGGTTTTAGTTTATTTTCATAAAGAATAAGAGTTTTCATTAACTTCTATTTAAGTCCGGTCCGAAACTACACATTTTGTAAACATCGTCGAATTTGATTTGAATCCATTATTTAGTTATCACTGCAAAACAAATGAAACCTTTTTAAAAAGCCTCTTTAATGATCCATCTATCGCGTCATATATAATGCATATTTTTGACTAAACAAACATGTTGTTTTAAAGCTTATGATATTAATAAACTTCATGCCAAAGAACAAGTCTCTGTTTCAATTTATCTCTTCGTAATTAATTGAAACAGAAATGCATCATTTTAGAATGTGACAGCTATCTAGTACCCTTAATCGAATGAATGCAGGTGATGAGAATCGTCGAACACGGTGAACTACGGGAAGTCGACGGAAGTTGTCAACTGTCACAAATAAACTCCTTATTTTTGCCCCTTTCGCCGCAGGACGAAAACAGTAAAAGTAAAAGCCAGGTCGTGAAGAAGATTTTCCCCTTGGGTGGTTTATAATGAGAAAAGTAATTCCAATTTAAATAATATCCCGAAGTGCCGGGAAAAATAATAACCCGCGATCGCGCCCGGAACTCGCGGAAAAGGGAAACTAATTCCGAAAGATAGCTCGGTCAAACGATCGTCCTCACTGAAACGTCGATGGCAATCGATAGAAAATATTGGCGACGGTCTCTTATTACCTGGACTTCCGTTTCCAAAAGGGACAAGCAGTTGGAAAATGATCAACCGAGAGAACTTTCCCGACCGTTCATCCCCGTATCTTTCGCCACAACTTTCAAAATGAAGCTCGACGGCTCGATTCAACTTTTGCAGCGCCGTTTCCATAACACAGTACAACAGCCATCTGGTCTTGTAACATTCAATAGCCGTTTCTTATAGGTTTTCGTGCCCTGAAAACGAATCCGCAACCCGCTTGTCGCCATCACCCTCAGTTTTTTGAGAAAATCGATTTTGAAAAAAACTGCAAATTTTCAACTTTGAACATTTTTTGTGTCGAAACGGTAATAGTTATTCGATTGTTCGTTGCGCCAAATTATTCTACGAACCCTCCCGAATACAACCATATAAGTTATTATTGCATTATGAACATTTAAATATGTTTAAACAACGATCAAAGGGAAAAGGACACCCGAAATGCAACAATTTTTGCGGATATCTTTCAATTTATTTCCAAAACTAAGGGTCTGAGACGAAATCTGACCACCCCACGCGATGCAGCAGACATTGTTCCTTCGGAAAGCGTCGGCAGAAGTGGTAAGTCTTGTTTCGTTTTCAATACAGAAGCGAAATAGTTTGGCAAAACGCGCGGTGTCGACAGTGGTAGTCACGCGCCATAAGCGATTGTGTTACGCTGAGCGGCAGTGGATCGCGCGCCGCCGCACAGTGGGCCGGATTTTAAATTTGCCGCCTTTTGGGTCTTTTTTTTAAGATATCGGAATGAAAGTTGCGCTAAAAAACAGGAAAAAATTATTCCTATCTAATAATGTATAATTTACTTTTTTAAACAATTATTTTTTTTTATTTTTTTAATTTTGTTAACTTATTTGTGATAAAAAAAAATTAATTCTGTTCATTTGATACCTTATTTAATGCCCTTTACAGTGGTGTACGCAAAATTTTGGGAAACTTTTCGATTCCAAGTTATACGGAAAATTCGAATAATGAAGGAAAGTAGCAACAAATCGGTTTGTTTAAATTAAAGACCAGGTTTATGCGATAAATATCTTCTTTTATTAGTAACTAATATAAACAATTCGTTAAAAAATATTTTTATATGCATTAACGAAAATGGCGACATTTTTTAAATTTGATTAGGGATATCTTCCAAACGCCGAAAAGTTCCACTTTGGGACCAATTGCAATATTTTCAGCACGCTTTCCTCTAAATAATCACGTATCGATCATTTCCCCCCTCGTCCCACTGCTCAAATTATTAGTGTTTAAAGTTATCAACGTTCGGTCAGTCCGTAGGGTGAAGGTGGGTTGCGTTGTGTTCATGTTTGCAATATTAATTCCGGAGCTTCATGGTCTAAATTTTGATTTTTTTTAGTAGATGATCTTATTCGCATACTAGATATATAAGGATCGGACGTTAAAAGTAATTTATATACTATGTCTTCGTTTGTTGCTCTTCTTTATTTTAGGTTAAATTGAAAAAATGCATTTGCTCTTGTTTTTGTTACTTTCTTTTCGTTGTTTTCTGCGAATGAGATTGTCTACCAAAAAATTCAGAATTTAGACCTAGAAGCTGAGGAATTAATATTGCAAACATGAACATAACAACGCGACAATAGGGGCATATTGCAAATATATTAATAATAACATCTCTGTGATCATGTTTCCCTTCTGCTCAACTATCCCACCTTTACCCTACGGACTGACCGAACGTTGATAACTTTAAACACTAATAATTTGAGCAGTGGGACGAGGGGGGAAATGATCGATACGTGATTATTTAGAGGAAAGCGTGCTGAAAATATTGCAATTGGTCCCAAAGTGGAACTTTTCGGCGTTTGGAAGATATCCCTAATCAAATTTAAAAAATGTCGCCATTTTCGTTAATGCATATAAAAATATTTTTTAACGAATTGTTTATATTAGTTACTAATAAAAGAAGATATTTATCGCATAAACCTGGTCTTTAATTTAAACAAACCGATTTGTTGCTACTTTCCTTCATTATTCGAATTTTCCGTATAACTTGGAATCGAAAAGTTTCCCAAAATTTTGCGTACACCACTGTAAAGGGCATTAAATAAGGTATCAAATGAACAGAATTAATTTTTTTTTATCACAAATAAGTTAACAAAATTAAAAAAATAAAAAAAAATAATTGTTTAAAAAAGTAAATTATACATTATTAGATAGGAATAATTTTTTCCTGTTTTTTAGCGCAACTTTCATTCCGATATCTTAAAAAAAAGACCCAAAAGGCGGCAAATTTAAAATCCGGCCCACTGTGCGCCGTTGACTACCGCTATCAACACTACGTGTTTTGCCAAACTATTTCGCTTCTATATTAAAAACGAAACGAGACTTACCACTTCTGCCGACGCTTTCCGAAGGAACAATGTCTGCTGCATCGCGTGGGATGGTCAGATTTCGTCTCAGACCCTTAGTTTTGGAAATAAATTGAAAGATATCCGCAAAAATCCTTTTCCATTTGATCGTTGTTTAAACATATTTAAATGTTCATAATGCAATAATAACTTATATCGTTGTATTCGGGAGGGTTCATAGAATAATTTGGCGCAACGAACAATCGAATAACTATTACCGTTTCGACACAAAAAATGTTTAAAGTTGAAAATTTGCAGTTTTTTTCAAAATCGATTTTCTCAAAAACTGAGGGTGATGGCGACAAACGGGTTGCGGATTCGTTTTCTGGGCACGAAAACCTATAAGAAACGGCTATTGAATGTTACAAGTCCGAAAAAAAGTCAAAATTTGTTGTACTGTGTAATTATTACAGTGTAGCATGTAGAAAAAGGCGGATGAGAGACGCTGACCATCGCGACGTTTCGGGGACACGCTTGTAGGCCGCCCGAGGGGAAAAGCGTGCGAGCGCGGAACCGCGACTCGCGAGGCTCGCGCTTGACGACGCGTCTGTTGATTTCGGCGGCCGCGGATAGCAACGATTGGGTATAAAATAGAGGACCGCAATGGCAAATTCCTTCTTCGCTGCTCCGGGAAAGAGGACGAGGTACACACACGGCCGCTCTCGGACAGCTTAGGGACTCCGGCAGGAGAGTTCGGCGATAATACCTGGACGCCTGCTGGAGGGACTAGTCTGTCCCTGGACGCTCGACCGGTATGGAGAGTACAGCGATAATACCTGGACGCCTACTGGTCGAGAGAGTACAGAGCATCTCTTTAGAATTAGGGAGGAGAGTACGGGAGATTATTCCTGGACGCCTGTTCGGTATGGAGAGTTCGGCGACAATACCTGGACGCCAACCGAACGGGAGAGTACAGAGTAACTCCTGGACGCCTCAGTAGTATAGAGAGGAGAGTACGGGAGATTATTCCTGGACGCCTGTTCGGATTGGAGAGTTCGGCGACAATACCTGGACGCCAACCGAACGGGAGAGTACAGAGTAACTCGTGGACGCCTCAGTAGAATAGAGTGGAGAGTACGGGAGCTTATTCCTGGACGCCTGTTCGGTATGGAGAGTTCGGCGACAATACCTGGACGCCAATCGAACGGGAGAGTACAGAGTAACTCGTGGACGCCTCAGTAGATTAGAATCGCGAAAGTACAAAGCCCCTTTTCTAAATACCCCATCGTTGAGAGAGGAGAGTACGGGAGATTATTCCTGGACGCCTGTTCGATATGGAGAGTTCGGCGACAATACCTGGACGCCAATCGAACGGGAGAGTACAAAGTAACTCCTGGACGCCTCGTTAAATTAAAATCATGTGCCATATGCACCTCGCCCATTAGCAACGATTAGAATTGTATTCATTCAGCGAGACGCAATGTCTGTGATTTACGAATTTGTAGCCCTTCCTTCCAACCACATCATGTATTCCCTCCTAATCCAAATAAATTTTGTCTGTCCAGAAATTACCAAATCCTTTGCGAAACCCAAAAGGCTACAACAGTATTTATCAGTAGGAATGGTTTCACTGTTAAGTGGAGTCTGTGGCTCCGTAGACTCTTTAGAAAGCAGAATCTAAACGGCTCGTGTTGATTTTTTAATTTTTAATTGCTTTTACGTTCATGGGAGAAAATTTGAATACCTCCATGGGGTTTGAAGGGGTACAGAAGGAATTCATGAATTAATATAGTTTAGGTGCTTTTCAAAGATGAACGTGATAATTCTTTTCGTATTGTAACCTTTTTTAGAACTCAGATCATTAATGTTTTGCGTTCTAAGTTGAATACACTGGAGACCACATATTCGAGGAAATTTTTGTTATAATTAGAAAACCAGTCTTGTATTGTGGAATTAATTTGAAAGAGAGAATTACTTGAGAACATACTCGTTAACGTTTCACTGAAACTTAATTGTAGTGCAACCTTCATTATCCGAACATATTCTATTTTGTATTTAAACAGAATATGCCCTTCTATTATTAAAATACTCATTTTCATAATTGTAAGAATAGTTTTGAAAATAAACACTGTAAAATTCGCAGAAATGTATGCTATCGAAAAACTTATATTTATTTGTCCAATATCTTCGGAGCATTCAGTTTATTAGAAAGAGTCGTTAAGTTCGTTATTATGGTTCGAAATCGAAAAGTAAAAGTTTTCTTCATATCACTTTATTTTTTCATTTCTGCCGCTCACATACAGATGTTCGACTACTACTGGGAGAAAATCTAAGGGGTCATTCTCCTTTGATCGGCCCAAACAGTAAGCTATGTTTAAAGATTGTTTTTTTCAGTAAATACACCATATAATGAACTAAATCTTTCTGGAATTTATTAAGCTACTCTTGTTTTTTTGTAGCGCTAATATGGTACCTCAAAAAAGAGAAAAAGTGTGATTATATTAGAAGTGATTCTAGACACCAAAATAAGACGAAAATCAAAAACAACGATATTCCGGCTGATGCTTCGTTTGTTAGTTATAAGCGTTTAAAGATTACGAATGCTCCGCCCAAAGCAGGCAATCCGCGTGCGCCGGTGTCACCGCGAATATACGGGATCCTTAAACGTTTATAACTAACAAACGAAGCCTCAATCGCAATATCGTTATTCTTGATATTCGTCTTATTTTGGTGTCTAGAATAATCCCTTATCTTTTCTATAATCGAACACCACGTGCTATTACACGTAAAAACAAAATAATAATCGTCAAAGAAGTAAGTACTCTATCAAGAAAAAATGTCCTCATCTAAACAGTTACACCTCTGTAGGAGCCGGGAAAAAGGGAAGTCGCCTTCAACGGGACTCGAACCCGCGAACTCTAGAACCGTAGCACACTGGCCAGCCGCCTTAGCCACCTCGGCTACCGCCGACTCCCCGAGATCCTTAGTCCCGAACTCCTATTCACTCGACGCCACCTATGGGCCCACTCTGGCACCATAAAGGTCGAGTTTCCTAGCCACGATCCAGCGGCGGCGGCAGCGGCCGCGGCCGGCCGCTAAATCCTAAGCACCGCTCTTATGGAGAAGCATGTAACCGTTTTCCTAGCCGCGTTTTCGAGCGGCGCATAGTGTCACGACCCCTACAGCACATTTGTTGCAGAAATGTCTCAGTTGCGTTGCGGTTTAATCCTTAGAATATTGCATTGAATGTTGCCGAAAAGTTACAAGTAAATTGCTATGTCCGCCCTGTGCAACATTGCAGGATATATTTCTGCAACATTGTTTCGGGATTTTACAGCAATGGTAGCGCAACATTTCTGAGATTTTACAGCAATGGTAGCGCAACATTTATGAGATTTTACAGCAGTGGTAGCGCAACATTTCTGAGATTTTACAGCAATGGTAGCGCAACATTTCTGAGATTTTAAGGCAATGGTAGCGCAACATTTCGGGCAGTAAGGCCAAAAATAAAAATAATGGTACTTTGTATAACATACATATTATATACACCGAAACTGCTGTAAGGGCGAGGAACGACATGAATGTGTACCGAATCATAGAAGAACAACGTGAATGTATTTTTTATAAATAAGAAAATTTCTTTTACCCCAGGGGGATTCGAAACCGCGACCTGTAGCACCGTAGACGAACACTTTACCGCTGCAGCTACAACTGTTGATTGCATTTTTAATACAATCGTTTAACATAATTTATTTTATTTTTTTTTATTTTCTAGTCTTTATTGTTTGTGGATTTATATTTCACAGCTCAGACTTCTTTACAAATATAATTTTTTGCTGGATACAGTTTAACAGTTTGCTTAAACCTTATAGTTCTAATTAACTAATTGTATTAATTACTTGTATCACATATTATCCGTGGTCACATATATTCCTTCGGATGTTGTGTGTGAAAAGTAACACCGGATTCTATTTGTCCACATATGTGATATAAGTATTTAATACAATTACTTAATTAACACATCTGGTTTAAACAAATTCATTACATAATTCACTATATACAGCAACAGAAGAGATTTGTAAAAAATTGTTACACGCGCCAATTACTACCATTGTACATACATCAGTGTCCCTACCATTACCGTTTAATTCATTAAATCTATTTAGAACGTTCCGAATTGTCGAGGGAAAATATCTAAGTCCGGATTTATTGCCGATTTATTGCTGAAACGTTTCACATCGATTGTATCTCAATATATGCGCAATATTTCAGGGCAATGTGTGCGCAATATTCCCAAAATATTGCACAAACTTGGCCATTGTAATATTGCACTTCAATGTGTGCGCAATATTCCTGAAACATTGCACAAATGTTTGCATAGCAATATTACACAGCGATGTGTGTGCAATATTTCTGTAACATTGCACAAATGTTTGCATAGCAATATTACACGGCGATCTGTGCGCAATATTTCTGTAACATTGCACAAATGTGGCCATTGAAATATTGCACGGCAATGTTTCCGCAATTTTGTAGTAATATTGCAATGCAACTCGCAACCAAACGGCAACATTGTAATGTACTGCAACTTTTGTGCAACATTTCTGCAACAAAATGTGCTGTAGGGGGAACCGTGTTCAAAAAGCAAAAATTCGTGTTTTGAAATTTTATATTTCATTTCATGGAATTGATAGTAAATAGTCCTCTGACATAAGAACATCGTAACTTAATAATATAAATAACAGATTTATGGCGAGTAATAACATTCAAAGTCGAATAACCAAACGCAAGCTGCTGCAGACCACGCATAGGAAATATTTATCTACTGTATTTTTGTGTATTTATAAGTTCTCATCTTTCTTTTTGTGTTTAAAATAAGTAAAGTATACCCCTTTTTCGTTACATTAATCAAACATTCTCGCATTTAAAGACATGGGTAAGTACCAGTGACTGAAATTGTTATTTTTTTTGTCGCATCTTCTAACTTCTGGAGAGAATTAAAAAAAAACGAAACATATCGGTTCTTTCATGTTTTTACTATAATTAGTTCTTTTTACGTGCTTTAATTTGGTATAAATGTTATCTGCCCCTGAGTGCCCTTTCTTGAGATTTTATTTTTTTTAGAATCGATAAACTAGACAAATCCGTCCTAGAATATGTAGTTGTCAAAGAGACTGAGCTTCCGATTCCTTCAGATTCAACTGATAGTGATGAAGATCTATAATAAAAATGAATAATTTAAATTTTATTATCAGTACAAATTATTTAAAAAATTAATTTTTTTTTTAAGTGTTCCATATGTTTGTTATTTCTTTGTGTATAAATGTATTTAAAAATGTATATATTTTATTTGTTTTAATTTCATTATGTACAAAAATATGTTTTAATGAGTTATTTTATGTTAAAAATTATTTTTTGGGGTATAAATATGATTAAAATATTAATTACATGGAAATAACAATATCTTAATGGATAATGGATTTTTGAATTTTTTTCCTATATACTCGTTACACTGTGCGGCGGCGGCCGCCCGTCTGTTACAACAGCAACCTAGGCTACTCAAGATGCAACACAATGCGATGAGTGTCTGTTTTCCGCCATGATGGCGGAATCTACTAGCCGCGCGGCTAGCCACGGCGGCAAATCGCGTGACTTCTCTTGGAGAAGTCATAGCCGCGGGGCCGCGCTGCGATCCTACGCCACAGTGGGACAGAATGCCAAAAATAAGGAAACAAGGCAGAATTCGAAAGTTATGGGATTATGATTTTTTTTACATATTGTAAACTAATAATATGAGCTCCTAAAAAAAGGGAAAAATATCGTGTCGACTACGTCTGATCTGTGTGTAAACACGTGTCAAAGTTTGTATGTTTTTTCTGGTGGAAAATTTTGTATCGAGTCTTTTAAATCGTGACGATATAAATTTTTTGAAAACCGAAATGAGTAGTATCGTTTTTGGTAAGCAATAGCAAACAATTAGTTACATACAGTACTTTTCCATAAGAAACCCATTGAAGAAATATTAGCAATTCTAATTACCCTCCGGGAACTTCCGAGCAAATTTCTTTTTTGTTATATAATCAACATCTATTTGGCTTTGCAACTCCGAAAACAAGATTTGGCAATATTTACCAATAATGGAGTAATTACCTGTATTCTATATCGCACAGCGAGGCTGAATCTCAAGAAATAGGGGGAAATTCAACATCACATTTTTCGCACTGAAACTGCGGAATATAATTAAGGAAGTTCAGAAAAGAAAGTATTAATATACAACTCATACGGAGGATTGACGTTATATAAAAAAATGATGTCAATAATTCCAATAAAACTAGAACAATTTGATAAATATACCTATATTACTATGGAAAGTGCAGAAATATTGTACGCGCAAAATATTCTCATTGCAATACAAACGTAGATGTTTTAAACATTTTATCTTTTTATTCACATCCAATACTAGTGTTTTATAAAGTATGTTCATAAGATTCAACATTTTGATTAGAAAAACTGGCATATTGAATTTGTTCTCTATTCTTGGGATTGACGCCCACTGCGCGTTGGGACAAAAGCGGCATCGGACGCAAGCGAGAGTTCATTCTCTGTTTTCGACTAATAATTTCATATTTCCCAAAAACGTTTTAAGGGGACTAGGCAGTCGTTTTTCGTGAGAAAGAGACTCTGTCCTTTATTTATTTGTAAAAAAATGAAAGCACATCCAGGTGTACCCTTTTACCCAATGTTTATTACTACCATACAGATTGAGAAATAAATGTTAAGAAATATATATGTGCTTTAAAACTGGCGCTGTAGACGGGTAAACATTTTAATGGTTTTCCGCCGTTTTGCCCTAATATCGATCTTAAAATGTGACGTAATTCGATTTTAAAGGTGTGATTCTTGTTTGTTGGATTCATAGTTTCCGACCAAACCTATAAAAACAGAAAATAAATCAAAATTATACGATTGGTGGCCGAAAAACGGTGATTTTTCCGAGAAAAATTCGTTGTTGCTTGTGCGCTACTAAAATCCGGTGACTTTTTAATTTTTTTATGAAAATCTCGAATTTTTACGGACCCTATCAGAGGTTTGGTCGGAAATGGCACATGTTTTACACATCCTGTAATTTTTTCAAGTCGATCTCAACCTCCATTCGTTCACAATCAGGTAAAAACGAAGAGAAGAAAATATTCGAGAAAAACGCGTTTAAAATTTCTGGGCAAAGGTGACGGTATAGTTTGCCGCTTGACGTTTTTAGCTGTCAAATCTATAATTTTGCGAATTTTACTATAAACCAAGCGGCATTGTATTCAGAAAGGATAGTACTTTTGGAAAATGCAATAAAAAAAATCGATTTTTCGACTGCCTAGTCTCCTTAACCCGCCGGCAGGCGCGCGTGTGTACTCAGTACACGGAGGTCGGTTTTTGGCTGAAAAAACTGTTTTACCGTGATGTATTGTACCCAGCACCCCTATGTATTCTTCCAGCGGACATTTCTGCATAATTCTACGTACTTGTCAGGTTCAAATTCGGTTTGAAAGTGTCTCTAACTGAATGAAAACGAAAGTATGCCGCGTATCCTACCGGCGAGCGCGCCCGTGTACTTACAAGTTTCCCAGGTGTCCGCCTCCGATTGTTCTGGTGTTTGGATATGTTTTAGGGGACAGAAAAATAAGATATACGTGTTTTTTATTTTCGCCTGTTTGCATATTTAGGGGGTGAAACTACCCCTCAAAGGTTTTCAGGTGTTCGTCTCCGATTGTTCTGGTTTTTGGATATGATTTAGAGGATCCAAAAATAAGATATACGTGTTTTTTTATTTTGGCCTGTTTGTATGTTTAGGGGGTGAAACCACCCCTCAAAGGTTTTCAGGTGTTCGTCTCCGATTGTTCTGGTTTTTGGATATGTTTTAGAGGGCCGTAAAATAAGATATACGTGTTTCTTTATTTTGGCCGGCTTGCATGTTTGGGGGGTAAAACCACCCCTCAAAGGTACAGGATTTTCAGGTGTTCGTCTTCGATTGCTGTTGTTTTTGGTTATGTTTTAGAGGACCGAAAAATACGAAATACGCGTCTTTTTATTTCGGCCCGTTTGCACGTTTAGGGGGTGAAAGCACCCTTCATAGTTATAAGATTTTCAGGCGATCATCTCCAATTGCTTTAGTGTTTGGATATGTTTTCCCATATGAAATTTTACTCAACACAATTTTGTACCCCTTATGAATTTTGAGGGGTGGTTTTTCCCCCTATACACGCAAACGAGGCGAAATAAAAAGACACGTATTTCGTATTTTCCGGTCTTCTAAAACATAACCAAAAACCACAGCAATCGGAGACGAACACCCGAAAACCTTTGAGGGGTAGTTTCACCCCCTAAATATGCAAACAGGCCAAAATAAAAAAACACGTATATCTTATTTTTGGGTCCTCTAAAACATATCCAAAAACCAGAACAATCGGAGACGAACACCTGAAAACCTTTGAGGGGTGGTTTCACCCCCTAAACATGCAAACAGGCCAAAATAAAAAAACACGTATATCTTATTTGTCGGTCCTCTAAAACATATCCGAAAACCAAAGTAATTGGAGGCGTACATCTGGGAAACTTGAGTACGCGGGCGCCCTCGCCGGCAAGATACGCGGCTTACTTTCGTTTTCATTCAATGAGAGACACTTTCAAACCGAATTTCAACCTGACAAGTACGTAGAATTATGCAGAAATGTCCGCTGGAAGAATACATAGGGGTGCTGAGTACAATGCACCACGGTAAAACGGTTTTTCAGCCAAAACAAACCCCCGTGTACGGAGTACACGACGCGCCTGCTCGTGTAAAACTTTTAGGCGCGCCTGCCGGCGGGTTAACAACATCTGTTTGCCAAAGCATTTCTAAAGGGCAGTCCAGAACGTAGTGCCGTCTTTAATAATTTTAGGCATTCTTCAGTCACACAATGAGTTAATCCGCATATTGCTCTGTCGGTGGGTAGTACGATGGGTTTCCGACCCGGGCGTAGGTACTGCTATTAACCGCCGCGCCGACTCGCGGGACAATATGGTCATAAACCGTGAGTCTGGCGAGAAGCTTTGGTCGATCAGGCTGATTAACTTTTTAGAATCAGATGTGGCATTTTCCTCCACGAAGAAAATAAGATGTTCTTATGTTAGATCGAAAAATGTTTCCCGACAATGGTGTTGGAAACGAAATCACTCTGAAAAAGTATCAGTACGTCTCGCGGTGAGACACAGGAAGAAACGGGGTAGTCGGCCGACTGTGCGTGTTTACCTAATAGTACATTCGGCAACCCGCACTAGTGCGCACTGAGTGCGAACTTTTTCAGTGCGATACCATGCCGCACATTCGGGTGAAACTAGAGCTGGCTCGGCTCTGTTCTGGTGGATTCTGGTTAAGAATGGAGATAGTGATTTTTTATCTTGAGTGAATTTGCTTTTCGTGATCATAATTCTTAACATTGATTGAATAATTTTTTATAAACTACATCAATATAGCTTGTGTTACAGTCAAAGCGTTACTTGAGCGCAATTCAGCGAATTTATACATCCTCTACTAGTTAATGTATGCACACATTGATTTTATTGGCTAAAGTATACACATATTTTTTAACTAAAGTGAAGAAATATTCGTTATATATAATATACATCTGAACTTGTATAAGAACATTTGGGAATGTTTTAAGAGAAATTGGGGTTATGCGACGCCTGTAAAAAACAGTTATGCTCTCCACCCATAGTCTCCCATCTTGGCGTTGATTGGTTTGACGTCACGGCGTCATCACGCGCATGCTCAGATCGCCATCTTGAGCACCAAGCGTGACCTCGCTGCAGAGCGCTGTCGATCCCACTTCTGAGGTTTGTAGGGGATTCTCTGGTGGAAAGTAAAGGATTCGATGGAAAAGGAATGATATTTTATTAGGTAGCTTATTCGTTACGTCCGTACGGTACGCGATTCGCGAGAAGAAGAAGTTCGCTCGGGCACGCACGCCCGTCCAGCCGCTCATTGGATCGTCGCGTAGCGACGATCGGCATTTGTTTCCTACAGGTCACGGCGCGGCGGTCAAATCTCCTACAGCTCGGCCGTCCTGACAGTATGAACGTCCCGGTCATACATGCATACATCGCAATTACGCGACCATCAACAATAGACACACAGTCACTCACATCCACCTACTTCAATATTTACACCTTAAGACTACTTAACGCTATTAAGATTTAGTTTTTTTTTTTAAAACAATGGTTAACGCAAACAAATAATATAAAAAAAAAAGAACACTAATGTCAATTTGAACCGTCAGGCGTATTACGATCCCAGGGTTTCATGTGATCCACACTTACGGTGCCTGTGTAGGGCAAACGCGTCACTTGAAAGCCATCTACATCACTCACGATGTACCGATCGTACCGAAGGACTTTCTTAATTACATATGGGCCCTTATATTTGGGGAGTAATTTTTTCGTGTCGTAGTTCCGGATCATGACGTAATCGCCTTCTTCGTAGGCCGTCGCTGCTTTCCGCTTTCCGTCATACTGAGTCTTATTTTCGAGCTGCTTACGTTCGATACAACTTGCCGCCCTACTTCGAATGGCACTAAGATCTCGATCAATATCTTTTCACGCTTCTAACAGGCGACGGACGTTGTCGTTTATTTCGCCCGATTGGTTGACGCCAAACAATAGTCTGCTCGGGGTATCATCAATGGATCGACATATCGTATTATTTAAAGAGAATTCTACCAAATCGAGCACTTGGTCCCACTTATTTGGACATTCGGAAATTTTCGCTAGCATCGGTGTTATCGTTCTATTGAAGCGCTCGACTTGCCCGTTGGCGCGTGGGGTACCGACGGCGATTAACACGTGGTCGATAGATTTTTCCTTCGCGAACTCGCTAAATTGAGCGGAAGTAAAACAAGTTCCGCGATCACTGATTAATCTATTTGGCCTGCCGTAAGCTCTGAAATAATCTTTTAAATGTTTGATCGCTTCACTTTCTTTTAGCGATAGGGAAAAATTAAAAGCCATTATCGACGAATTACTGGAAAAGGATATCATTCAGCCAAGCAACTCTCCTTACGCCAGTCCGATTGTTTTAGTGCGTAAGGAGACGGGAGAGATACGCTTGTGTATCGATTTCCGCGGAGTTAATGGCATTACGATTAAAGATAACTTTCCGACGCCCCTAATCGAAGATCTTCTTGACCGACTACGGGATAAAAAGTATTTTAGCAGTCTAGATTTACGGAACGGTTTCTATCATGTTAAGATGGCGAAATCGGTAAGGCGGCTGGCCAGCACGCGGATGGCCCGTGTTCGAGTCCTGGCGAGTGGCTTTCCTTTTTCCGGCTCCTACACCTCTTTATTAATCTAATAACAAATATCCTACTGTAGTCCAAAATGTCGATCCACATACATTTATAAATCATCTAATTGTAAGCTTCATAAAATCATTAAACGGTCTGAAACTGTGTTGTAACCCATGAACACCCTTTTTCAAGTTCACCTGAAAAGAAACAACAGATAAAATCTTTGAATATTACCCATCCATAAGTTTGCCCCCAAAAGAGTAAAAACTTACAATCTTAACTATTCTTTTAGCAAGTACGATACTTACATTGATTTTATATTTCGTACTGTTTAGGAAAAACAGATGATATCACCCATCACGAAAATTCACGTACCTTTCAACAAATTTGTAAGGATCTTTAGTAACGAGGAGAAACAGACTCATCGTGTTACCTACCTTTCACACTGTAATTCGAAGTCCAAACCACATTGTTCGCGCGTGCAACAGAAAAGCGCAAACAATGCATGGAAACGTTCATCTCTCCCCCGTGCTCGCGGATATTTTCGCTAGCGAACGAGGAGTAGAACTCTGGCCAGGATCGTGCCCCTCGTCGTTATTTTGTTGTCGCGGAACATTATTCCGTTCGTTTTAATATCCGGCGGACTTCGTTATAGCGGGCCAATGACGCATTATCAACTCGTAAACTTGTCGAATAAGCGGCTCCGTATCTGGCATCAAGTCGCCCCGAGCGTTTTCATGGTTGTTTCTAGAAAATTTACCATCTGCATTCTGTTCTCGCCCCGACTTCTGAATAACTTTTGTCGCACAATGGGGCAACTGGAACGCTGTTATACGTACTTGTCCGATATTTCCACCCACGCGCATATATGCACGCGGTTCGATTATAGTGTGTAAATCGTTGGCAGGACTGTTGGATCATATCATTTCTGCTTATATTCTAACCTTACCACCAGTGCATTTTACATTTCGTGTAAGAAATAAACAACCATTATTCTCAAAACTTAGTTTCGCGAACTTACGATTCGTGGTTGTATAAGAAATTAGGTAGGGGGATAATAATAGTCGGTGTTAGGGATATACTTTTAGTTTTGCATAATGCTTTTGTGGGTTTAATAGGATTTTCAGCAGATAAAAATATAGGGCTGGATTTTTTTATATTTTAAGGGTTGATTAATTTCGAAGATAGTGGTTTCATCAGAAATTAATAAGGAGATAGAAATAGTGCAGTGATTCCTAACCTGTGGTTTGCAACCCCAAAGTTTTTGGGTTTCTTTTTTAGTATTATTAAGTTAGAATTCTATCTGAAATACCTATTTTTAATGTGTTTTCTTTACCTTATTAAAGTTACCTTACCTTATATGAGGGCGGCGCAGATTATTTGAATATTATAAAAGAAGATCGTGACTAAAAAAAGTTTAGATGTGGGCGGTATATTTGTAATTTTTCATTGTGTTCGGTCCTTCTTATTGGGTTCTCAGCCGGTGCAAATTATTCGCAAGATTTTTATATACTTTAAGGGTTGGTAAATTTCGGACATGTGTACTTATAGGGGAGAGTCGTGCAGTACCGACCACTCTAAGTTTTTTGGTTATATCTTCGGTTAGAGTCGATAAAAATAAAAAATTCAAAAACGTGTTTGTAGTATAGATGGAACTTAATAAGAGGGGGGAAATTATTTTTGTGAAATTTAATAATAAGAATTGATAATTCGCAAAAGTAAAAAAGTTGTAGTTTCTAGGAAACGAAAAAGTGTCGTCCAGTACCGACCAACTGTTAAATTAGTAGATTTTTAAGTCTAAATGACTAACAATGTTAATAAAAAGACATTTAATTGTTACAATAGAAGGTTTTTGCTAATTTTATTAGTACAAACATCGCAAGTAAAATAATTAATATTTTCTGATCTGTGCATTCGTCGTGTGCCCAACCTTGACATTCGATATACTGCATCCAATCTTCGTCAAATGATTCCTTGCAAATAACACAATAACTTCTTTAATTAACTTCTTTATTAATTCCTAGCTTCCTGTTTGGTCGGTTATCACACCTATCTTTATTTACTTTATCCCCTAATTTTCTTCTTTTCAAGTTTTTTGAGGTTTCCTTAATTGTCTTTTAGCTCTTCTTTTCTCTGCTTCTTTTGCACTTTCGTTTCTTTCGCTTTTCATTAATTTTCTTTTAGTTTTGTTGGTCGGTACTGCACGACAGTCGTATGGTCGGTACTGTACGACAAACATATGGGAACATTTTAGATCATGGTATATTATGTACCAAAAAATATTGAAAAACTAGGGCGTTTTATTAAATTTAATAGACTAGAGACAGTACACATCATAGAACATGATCATTTACTTAGCTGAGACACAAAAAATCGGCTTTACGGAATAACTTTTAACTTATTGAATTTCAACCAATACGTTTAATATCTCATAACATCAAGCGCAATGGAGTAAACGATATGGCCCCGAAATAGGTTATACAGAATTGTGATTTTTATTTGTTTATTCAAGTAAAACGCTCATATCTGGTAGAAGAAGCGAGAACTAGCTTTGGTCGGTACTGTAAGCTGGTCGGTACTGCACGACTCTCCCCTACATGAGATATGAGGAGAGCGATATAAATTGTTGATATGATTGGCACATTTGTAATTTTGAGTTTTGTTTTAAACGTTGATGTGTTTTCAACAAATGAACATGTTTAACATGATATTTTGGATGTCCTAGGGATTGGTCAATTTCGGAGATGCGCGGTTGCAGCAGATGTTAGTGGAGAGATAGAAATAGTGTGTGTAAGGGATGAAGGATTTAAATCCTTCTTATTGAGTTCTCAACAGGATAGCATTCGCTATTTAAAGAATTTATCAATGAAAAAAATTCAAAGCTTATTAGGAAGAAAATTTGTCTCGCTTGATGAAATTAATTTTATTCTATATGAATGAAGATTTGTCTCCTATGCAATAACTTATACGTTTCGTTTCAATGAATCCAGTTAAGGGGAGATTTTCGTCTAACAGCCCCAAAAGTAACCGATACTTAAGCATCTTTTTTATACAACTGTTGGTCATATGGGATTACACACTTTTGGTATATAAGGAGGCATTTTAAACTTGCAGAAAATATATTTTTTTATGTCGATCTTTCTTATTATTTATTCTTTATTGTGAAATCTTGTCCACCTCTTCGACGATATAACTCCTGTTGGCAGGATCGGTAGCACCTATCACAGTCATCTGATTGCAAAATAAATAGAAGTTTCTTAAAGTTAGATAGTTTACGCTGGAATTGGTCCACTTTAAAGAGAAAAAAATGAAAAATTGAAAGAGTTTGAAAGAAAAAGTAAGTTTTTTCCTTAGACAATTTTTTATATTATTCTTTATATCGACGAAAAAATATTCTAAATAAAAACTAAAATTAAAATTTTAGGTTCAGTTCCAGCGTACATTATTTAACTTCAAGAAAATTTTCTTCTTTTTCAATCAGATGATTGTGATAGGTGTAGGGAATTCAATCCCGGTCATTATTTACTATCCCGGGATGGCGGGATTTTTTAAATTCTATCCCGGGATCCCGGGATTAGTCCCGGGATTGGGTAATAAAAAAATTCAGTAATTAAAATGATTTCCTATAGCACAGCACTACATTTTTTACATTGAGCACTGCTTCTGTCTTTACATGTTAAATAATGACTCCATACCGACGACGTGTCAGAATCTTTCTTGTGAACAGTAAAAACACTTTTCTCAGACATTATTAAATACGATAAGAAGAGAACGATAGTAAAAGAGATCTTTGTATCATGCTGGGTTTACAACAACTAACTGCTCGCGGAAGCTCTGATTCGCGCTTTTATACGATTTTAACTAAGCACCTCCGATGATCTCCGAATTCTTATTGGTTCGGAGGTAGTTCAAAAAATTGAAACCGCTTCAGAGATTAAAAGCGCCTACTATGTTGCGACTTGCGGCTCTGCTTATTGTTAGATCTGACACGGCCGCATGCCGCAAAGACACAGTCGAATAAAAGGCTCCCCAAACCAACGCGAATATCCGCGGCGACAGCGGATCCGCCGCGGTTCAGCAGTTTTTTATACGTGGCGGTTTATGGGAGCCTTATCTGATCCGCTTCAGATCCGCTCTGCGCCACGAATATTCGCGTTAGTTTAGGGGAGCCTTTAACACACTAATTGTAAGTCGGTGCGGCGCGATTCGACCTATAAAGTTTCGACTTTACATGTATCAGACAAATTGTTGCAATTTGCAACTCGAACAATTTCGAAATAGTAGAAAGCGGGAATATCATTGTAAAAATAAATACAATTTAGTTAGTTATATGCGATTCAATATTATTATTTAAATAAATCGTTATTATTATTGTCATTATTATGAAATGACTATGTTGATTTGTTCTGTTTATTCTATTATTTTTATAGTTTTCAGTTGTTCATAAAGTAATTCGCATTTTTAAAAAATCCCGAAAATCTCAGGATTAGTGATATCAAATCCTGGGTTTTTTTAAATCAAAAAAACAGCCGGGATCCCGGGGTGCCGGGATCCCGCATCCCGGGATTGAATTCCCTAGATAGGTGCTACAGCTGGCGCCAATATCATCGAAGAGGTTAACACGATTCCACACTAATTAATAAATAATAAGAGGGAACGACATAAAAAAACACCTTATATTCCAAAAGAGTTTAATGCCATATTAACGATAGTTTTTAAAAAAAAATCATTAATTTCGGGGTCTGTTACACGAGAATCTCTCCCTTAAACACGCAGAATTGTTTTTTGAATAACAAAATCAAATTCCATTTTCACCTAATCCTCTGTATAAGTACCACAAACAAGCTAAAAAAGAAAGAAGATTTTATCTGAATAATAAACCAAATAAAAGTGCGACTGAATAACGTTCAGCTGTGGTGTAGACTTCGCTTAATGCGGGTCACGTAAAAGTGGACCTTGAGATTACGCGGCGCTCCAAATAAAACAGCTTCAAATGAGATTAGCAATGTTAATTTGAAACAAATGCTAACTGTACACCGTGCCGTTTAACACGAAACGGATGGAAAGTGGATTAACTCTTAAATCATGAACAGCACTCACTAAAAATATAGGAGACCTAATTTAAAAAAAAAAAATAACACTGAACATGCAACAACTAATTTCTTTTAACAGGCGCAAAAACACTCCATTTCACTAATAATTTACCAAACTTTTCAATCCAACATCTTCTCAATATAATTGAATCTGAAAAAAGGACGAAGAACGCAGGGCAGGAGAATGTTAAGAATTAAAGTGAATAAGGACGCGGATAATCATCTCGTTTTCTTCTTATTAATCTTCTGCCACGATTTCGCAAAATATTCCCAAAGCGCCCTCTATCATGGTTAGAGGTTGGCGGCACCAGCGGAGTAAATGTAAAGAATAAGGCGGAATAGGAGGGAAAATGTTCACCCCCGTTCCATCGAAGGGGGGGGGGGAGGGAGAATAGGACTCGGTTGGCTTGGGAGGGCGTTAGATGCCTCTGGAAAAGGAAATTAAATAGATAACATTTGCCATCGTAAGGAGGCGGACCTAATCGCGCGCGGCCGCGTGAGACAATTTCATCCGCTTTTAACGGTCGACGATATATTTGAAGTTTACTCGTTGACGCCATCCAGACTCTGAAAACCGGGGTTGGAAAGGCACCGCGTAGATCCCGCCTTGATATCTTGTCCCTCCTTTCGCGTGTTTGCACAGCCACGAAGACGCATGTGTAACGTGTTTCATCAGCGGTGCGAGATCTCCAAAACGTGGCCAAAATTCAATTTTCGAAGTATACAGCAGCTTTGTGCTATTATAGCAGATTTGTTGTATGTATATATGTATATCAGTGAATCAAATGCCGTTTGAATTTCTTACATACTGTATTGATTGATTACTGAGATAGAGGTCGTCGAAGCTGACGAAATGTCATACTACCTTAATGTCTTGAACATGAGAGCATGTATAAGGGAGGAATCCTATTTTATGGGCCAACAACAGAGCAAAATTTAGAATTTTTTTAAAAAAATTAGCATTTCGATTCACCTGAAATTTGGACCATGGTTTTATGCATCCTTGAAGAGGTTGCAGTGTTTTTATTATTAATTTGTAATAATAAATATGGGAGTTATGTATCACGCCGCGCAAAACTCGTCGTCTGCTGGTGTGCATAATATTTATACCTTCCAGGTAATCCGAAACAGAAAAATGAAACGGCGTTTTACTTTGTTCATAATATGTTGCTTCAATTTGATGAACCAAAATACCGCTAAATTCTATACTTCTTTTGTTACATAAGAAAATTGGCGCAAATTTGGATTGCAAAAATGAAAGGTTCAGACCTATCAATTTGAAAATTCTTTACACTGCTCAATAAATTTTTTGTTTTTTTTTTCTGGTTCATCAATTTCAAGCTACATACAGGGTGCGCCATCTTTTATGTCGGTATGTAAACATTGAATAACTTTAACATTTATCAACCAATTGACTTGTGTAAACATATTTTTGAAACGTCAATTCAATACAATTTTAACCATGAATCGCTTCACACCGAAACAACGTGCCGAAATAGTGACACTGTACATTGAAAATAGTCATTCAGTTGTGTTAACTCAACGTGCATATCGTCGAAAATATCGTGACAAAGAAGCACCGTCTGACAACACTATTCGTCGTTTGGTGTCGAATTTTGTTGAACACGGGACAGTGGGAGATCGTCAACATGCCGTTCATCAACGCCCAAGACGTTCAAATGAACTGGTTGAAGCGGTAAGAAAGAGTGTTGCTGAGAACCCACATGACTGGCCACCAGAGTTGGGCATTGTCTAGCTAAAAATCGAATAAAATAACTTTTCAAATAAAGTTTGCTTTATTCGAAGCGCCTAGGATGAAGCTAATTTATTCGAAGTGCCTTTAACTTGAATTTCGAATAACGGTTCAACTTTCATCATATCTTCATCCTAGAAAATCGAATAACCGGACTGAGCCTTTGCGGCCTAACCCGCGCGCGGTCGCCTACCGGTCAGATTCTACAGAATCTGAATTTGTTTATTTTTCATCGTATCAATATGAAAGTGACACCAATGGATTCCTGGCATTCTCCCGATTAATTGGACAGAAAATAATTTAAATCGGACTATTTTTAACGAAAGTGGCTTTGAACTCTACAAAAAGATTTCTCACGAAATATCCTTAATTATGGTCCGAAATATATCATTTTTGGGCCATTTTCATCGGGAAGACATGAGGAATCGATTGGTAATACTATTATCAACACTTCTCAAAAACATGAACATTTTATGTGGCCCGTTGGTTTTATTGCTCTCGGCGGTCAACGGGCGGTCTACTGGGGTCCGAAGGTCCTCGCTCGCAGCGAGAAAGAATGTAATAATAGATTTCTGGATGTAGCAAATTTTCTGACGTTTGTAAGACGACATTTAATCACCGTTGTAAATTTTTTGTTAACTAACTAACCATAATAATTGTGGGCCCAACAATGAATATTCGTTGGCAATCTGTCGTTTCTTGTTAATTAACCCACCATAATAATTGTAGGCGAAAGCATCAGAAAGAATATGTATGTACAATCTTTCGATTATTAAAAAGCCTTTGGGCTCGGATTTTCGGGAAAGACGTACCCACCCCACTGTTTTGCTTTCTCGCTGCGAGCGAGGACCTTCGGACCTTCGGACCCCAGTAGACCGCCCGTTGACCGCCGAGAGCAATAAAACCGATGGGCCACATAAAATGCTCATGTTTTTGACAAGTGTTTACAAAAGTATTACCAATCGATTTCTCATGTCTTTCCGATGAAAATGGCCCCAAAAATGTTATAATTCGGACCATAATTAAGGATATTACGTGAGAAATCTTTTTGCACAGTTCAAAGCCCGTTTCGTTAAAAATAGTCCGATTTAAATTATTTTCTGTGCAATTAATCGGGAGAACGCAAGGAATCCATTGGTGTCACTTTTATATTGATACGATGAAAAATAAACAAATTCAGATTCTGTAGAATCTGACCGGTAGGCGACCGCGCGCGGGTCAGGCCGGTTATTCGATTTTCTAGGATAAAGATAGGATGAAAGTTGAACCGTTATTCGAAATCGAAGTTGAAAGGCACTTCGAATAAATCAACTTATTCGATCTTCAAATAACGAATAAACGTAAAGGACCTTTTAACTAGGTGTTATCTAGATATTATCTTCGCCCAACTCTGCTGGCCACCCAGATCTCCTGATTTGACCCCTCCGGACTTCTTCTTGTGGGGTTATTTGAAAAGCAAAGTGTACGCCAGCAAGCCTCAGACCATTGACGAGCTCAAGGCAAACATTCGTGCCGAAATCATCGCTATACCGTCCGAGATGCTCGATAAAGTGATGGAAAACGCAGCAAAAAGGGCACATTTTACTTTAGCCAATAAAGGCGGCCACTTGATTGATGTTGTATTCAAAAACTAGTCGAAATAAATTGTAAAGGACCAAGTTAAATAAAAATACCTCATAAATGGAAATCGGTTGTTTTTTTTAAAAGTTATTCAATATTGACATACCGACATAAAAGATGGCGCACCCTGTATGTGTAAAATAAACGCCGTTTCATTTTTCTGTTTCAGATTACCTGGTAGATAAATATCATAAATACTATATTTATGGTGAAAAAGTAATTAAAAAAGAACTGCAGTTTCCTCAAAGATACGCCAAAACATGATCGAAAAAGGAACAATAATTTTCTAAAGTTTAGGTTAGTTGAATTATATGTATGAATTATAGTATACACGAGCTGAGGCACTGGTGTTTAATTCCGGGAAAATATCTACAGAGAATTATTCTATTCATATTATTCTATAATATAAAATTATTAATAAAATTAATGAGAATCGATGTACCTATCACTAAGAGTTGGGCATTATCTAAATAAAAAATTAACTAAATAACGAGTAGAATAAAAGACACTTTATCTTTCTATCCAACTATCCAAGTTATCTTTATTCGAAGAGCAATGCATAAATAAGTTTATTCCATGAGAATTTATCCAACGATTAAATACAATTTTTTTGTTCGAACAGAGTTTCATCCTTTGCGTCGAATAAAGTTGCCATCCGTACCTTTATCTTTATTCGAAGGTTTATTCGAAGGCTCCGAATAACTTTCATCGGCGTGTTTATTATCACTTCCTTGGGATATCAATAGATAATAGAGTCACTTAATCTGCTAATATCCAGTGACTCGATCTGTCTATTAATCGATGAAATGAAACCAGTAACTGGTTAAACGAAGCGAGCAAAGATTTGACGAAGCCCAAGGAACAGGTGGTCCCAGCGAATAAATTACGCGGAGAATTCGCTTAAAGAACTTAACCAAAGATGACTGCATTATGGAATTGATATTGCCAGCCATTTCTCCGGAACCGATTTATACCGTGTGAAAAATGTGGCCGTATCACGAGGTGGATTAAATTAACGAGGGGGCATTAAATTTCCGCATAGATCGAACAGGCCTCGAGATTCATACCTAAGAGGACAATCGTGGTTAAAGTAATTTCTCATCTCTCTTAGAAGGAAGTTTTGTCACAAAGAAACAACCAATTCTTAAAATATTTTGAATAATAATTGTAAAACTGGTTTGAAATTTATAATTCTTTCTGTTTCTTGAAAAGGACTAGCTGTTCTACAGAAGACACTTTTAGTTTTCTGTGCAACCCACATCAATGAATTCTTTCGGAAATAAAATAACAGCTTCGTTCTCTGCTGTATAAAACGAAATGTCCACTCCAAAATTTAAGTCTGATATTAGAGAATCTTTAGAAAATGTTGGAAAATTACATTCTTTTAAGACTCGATTGAGTACAACCATAGCAACGTTATTATATGACTAACCTTAAGTCACTAAAAATAACCTTCCTCTTCGTTTCTTTTACCCAACTTCTAACTATTCTATTCTCTCAAAGAAAAATAAAATTGTAGAATTTATCCCCCTGTGTTCTCATAAAGTTAAAAATATAAGGCTTTATTTAAAGATTGAGATCAATTATTAATAAGAGAAAATTGAGTTCTATTGACATTTAATTTCAAAAATTTCAATGTGGCATCACAACATTAATTTATTATTCACGAAGAAGTCTTTAAAATGAGGCTGTCTTTATTGAAACTTCCTTTGCCTGGAGAAGAAATTATTATTAAGAAACATGGGAGTTTCATCTGAACCAGTCATGTTACCAGAGTTTATTTCTCTTTGTACAAATGTCCCCTATTGTTTCTGACTTGTTTACGTCGCCGAATTAATGATCGCGAGGGCGATTAGCTTATCGTTGAATATGATGCTTTGATTAATTGTGCAAGGGCTCTTTTTAATATCCGAATCTGCTGAAAACAGAATGGCGTGCACAGTGTGTATCTATAGAATATTCCACGTTAACGTCGCCACAGAATATCAGGATTTCTTATTCAGAAAGGGACTGTTTTAGACAGGCATCATTTAACCGTTTTCAGGCTACACAGGGTATTACTTATTTACTTTGTAACTACTTACTTAGTAAGATATACAATGAATATTTGGCAACTCACTGGTCACACATTATTTCTTGACATTTAATTTAATATATTTTATACATAACAAAGGTCTATCAGACAGGAGAGTATATAATCTTTTTTCGTCTACTTAACTTGTTTAATACACTATGTAAATTTGACTTCATACAACAAAGCCTCATATAATAGTGTGACGTTCATTAAAAAGAAATTATTAAAATAATACAAAATAATTTTTTCCCCCTTGAACCCTTTTCCATTCAACATATTTTCTTACCCCGGATGTTTCATCGCTCTAACAACTCTTCTAACTTTCAGAAATATATAAGCCAGTTGTTATTAATTTATGTGCTTCACGTTCATAGCATAGTTAACAAAACAATGTTACTAATTTATACAAAAAGGATTTAGAATACTTTAATAAGTACCCTTAACGAATACAAGTACCTACATAATTGAAACATCAAAAGCATTTACTCTCAAAAGTTGTTTAAAATTTCTAATAATCCTGAAAGCGATTACGCGATCAACATAAACGATCCTTCGTACCAAACACTGCTTACCAACCGTCGTACTGAAAAAACGACGGAAACTTTCCCTGAGCAGTCAGGAAACTGTCGCTAATTTTTCAGTTTCACATCCACGTGCATTGGTTTTTTCAGGTAAGCGGCGAAATAAGATCGGGTTTACTGTTATATAGCGCATTACTCGGGCTTCGACTTTAAGTAGTGATTTCGTTCCGCTGTCTACACTGGCTTTGTTCCCCGTCTCGACGGTAACAGTTCTCCGGCCGGCGAAGAACCGTGACAGTTAAGGCGAGGAAACGCATTTTGAAGGAGCACGTACCGATCGTAAAGCTTATACGAGGATTGCACGAGCGAGCTTGGATGCCACGGTGCTGGTACATCGAAAAGCTTCGCGTCGACGGTGCGCTACTGTCAAATTGTGAGGCTTTGCCTCGACAGGCCAGTTATCATAAAACCCATTCGACGAGCTGGATACCATTGTCTCTATGACGATAATACGCGATGAAAAACACTTCCTGCCAGGTAATTGCAGTGCGAATTAGCGCTGAATGCTCGTATCGAGGCAGGCTTGACGAAAACGTTACCCGATAGAGTTTTACGTGACTGCATTATTCGTTAATAATGACCCGGGGTGTAAATTGAGACGCTAGGGGATGACGTTTCTGAAAGCAGGCGGAGAAGAAAGAAACTGTTTGTTTGACAATGCCAATATGTTGCGAGATAAAACAAAGAATAAATCTCTGGGGTTCGAGGAAACGAGTATAAGTCAAATTTTATCTCAGGCTTAAATAGTTTCTTTTCAGTGAATCGAAGTTAGATATACAAGTTTCTTTTAACATATACGTTATCAAATTTCAAGTCTAAAATTTAACACACGTGTTTTACATGTCTTCCTACTAAACTAATAATTCTGACTAACACTTATTTGGAATAAACAAGGGAGTTTCTATTATTAGAACATCTCTAGAGCTGATTTTGATTATTTATCGTTGTTAAATACATATGTGTGTGTTTCGTTTGCACCTATTTGAATGGCATATTGTATTCTCAGACTCAGGTCTCGGATACATGTTCAAAAAAATATTGGTTGCTATTTTGTGATTAAAGAAAAAAATCTCAAGCATAAATGTATTACGCTGCATATTTCTCGTAGAACTACAGTTTTGGCTCTGACGCCATCTGACAAGGGAAGTTCGATTATCCGAAGATTCCAATTTTTTTAAACTGTGCAGATTTGTAGAGGACCTCGATAGAAGTATCAAGCAAGGTTTCGTTTGTGCGCATTTTCGGTTTTTCAACCTGAACCGAAAACACCCCTTAATAAGGGTCAATGGGTGTGTTCCTATTTTTCAGTTTCCATTCTGGGTGGAAAATATTGACGATACCTACTAAAGAAATTTTAATGTTTTTAAGTGAGACTTTAAATATCTTGCGATTATCGTGTGTTTTTAAATATCTGCGTTTTATAACTCATTACTTGACGAACAAAATGACGCTGCGCTGTCGATGTGACACCAATGTGTAGTGACAGGGAATAAAGGGTATTGGGTAGCGGATGTTTGTTTCGATATGAAAGCAAAGAATTCTCGAAATAATAATTTTCAAATGGTGTATTTTATATTAGAATTATCTTTCCAGTTGATGATAATTGGTATTCGTAATGAAAAGTAAAGTGTAACGTTAGGCGTGCCCACAACGCGAGCTACTGACGTGGGTCTGACCACGTACTGAGCGTTACTACTTGCCCGTTTTATTCATGAAGAAAACACTCAAGGTAGACGGCTGAAAAAGAGAATTTTGTTCCTCTTTGTTAAGGATCTTTTACCGTTACCTATCTAAGTTTTCTTGATAATACGTTTTTTATGTACAAACATAGGTACATCTTTTTATTGTTGTTGCTGTTGCTGTTGCTGTTGCTGTTGCTGTTGCTGTTGCTGTTGCTGTTGCTGTTGCTGTTGCTGTTGCTGTTGCTGTTGCTGTTGCTGTTGCTGTTGCTGTTATTATTATTAAACGCCTTTATTACTCATAGAGAATGAAAACACCTGAATATTACAAATGACAAGACGATAAGAGTAAAGGCGTATAAGAGTAAAGAGTTTCAATTTGATTTTCCAGTTCAAAGTCAAAGATTTCGGCTATTTTATTTGTGGCACTTGATTGCAAATGTAACATATGTTTACGTAATAACAATTACTTCTATGTGCTACATTTTTAACCCATATCAAAAGAATCGAAACTGTACCAAATTTATTATTGCTACTTCCAGGGGTCGAAAGAACCTGTTACCTTTTATAAATAAAAGTTATTTATCGAACTTTTAATTTTTAATTCATGTTGTTCATGTTTTAAGTTGACTTTGTATATTAACATTTCAACTCTGTTGTAAGAGTTCAGTTTTAACAGTTACTTTATCTTTGATTAATAAAAGTTCTGGATGATCATATACTTTTGAACAGTTATTTGAGGGTAAAATGAAAAAGTTAGGGATATTTTTTTAATTAGTAGATAGCTTTCAAGAAATTGGAAGCAGGGTAAATATAAATGAGTAAGCACATTGGAATCTTTACATAACTATTTTCACCGCACGGTTTAAGGTTTCAACATCAGATCTGTCTATCCCACAATATTTTCAGGAAATCTGCTTGTCACAACTTTAAGTTTTTCAGAGTAGAATATATGTTCTGGTTTAACTACAACTTTTTTCTATTTTCCAGAAAATAAAAGTTTTTTATTTACACAATAATGTATGCAATAAAAGTTTCAGTTAATACGCTGTATTTTATAACAATTTTCTCAGAACAAAAAAGATACTAATCATAAAATTACAGGTATTAAGTAAAATTGAAATTTGAAAACTGGTTAATTTAAATCTGCAAAAAATCACTTAAAAAAAGGCAAATCGAGTAAAGAACGCATCCACTAAATACAGAACCTTGTAACAAATACCTGAGTATTAATTGCACAATATGCAAAACATATACCTCGATTACAAAACATAGCAAATTCTCTCTCCGAAACAATTGTCCCACTAGTCATCCGAGGATCCCTATTCAAACGACTCGGGGTCGTAAAAACACGAACAGGGCGCACTCACTGTAAATTCCGAGAATTGAAAGCACAAGATTTATGGGGAGCAAGCAAGAAACCCCGGTTACGGAAGAAAAGAGAACTCAATAAACAGAATTATTTATCACACGTGTGTCAAGGCATCTGTACGAATCTCTAAGGATACGCATCGTGTCTGCGAAGCGTTGAGCCTCCTGTTTCCGCTTCCTGGGTTCGTGGGGTCCCGAGCAAGAACGGAATAGAAGGGAAAATACGGACGGTCGAAAAGGCTGTGAACGAGGATCCAGATTGCGTCAGAGCAACTCAACTTACTCAACCCCCAAAATCTCTCGAACCTTCAACCGCAGTACCCACAGTACCGCAGTACGCGCTAATCTGCGCGTAATATTTTCATGTAGGCGTCAATATTTCTGACAACTCTATCAACAGAAAGTGGAGAGTAGGGAGTAGAGAATAGAGAATAGAAAGTAGAGATTATAGAGAGTAGAGAGTAGAGAGTAGAGAGTAGAGAGTACAAGTAATTAAATCGACAACAATTTTCAAGAAAGTGACGCGACGGTGAAATAGTTTTCATCGCACTTTCGTTGGCAACATTTTACGTTTTTCTTGAAGCATGATTTCCACAAGTTCATAATTGAAATTCCTAGATTGAAGGAAGTTGAATGGGTCGGGAATCGGACGATTCTTCGGTCGGGGGCGGAGAAATGAATTGAAAGAATGGGAGAAGAAATGGGCACGTAAAATAGGACCGCTCTTTGGAAGCCTTTGTGTAATCGTCACTTGGGCTCCTTTTCTGGTTTCCCTGGGCTTGATCGTTATTCAGATTCCACACCGTACTGTATCCGACTTTTCTGTATACACTCCCGTGCCTCAGACGCGGAGGTGTCACGGGCTTGGAAGGAAAGACGAGAAGAGGAGAACGAAGCTGTCAGAACGGAGCAAAGACGGTATCTTCTTTTCTGAGCATTTTTAGAAAGTAGATATTTGCGCGGAAATACGCATACGGTGCGAGGACAATAATTTTCCGGCTATTTATTGCTGCCTGCACGGCTGTGACTGTGAACAAATGCATTTTATTTAACGTTGGCGGACTGGATCTACAAATATTGGTTGCCTGGGGACAAAGAGTGCCCACCCGCAACTATAAGCCAATCATTTAATTTTTGTAAGAAATAAATGAAATTTTCATAAAATACATGCGGTGCAGAAAAGTACAATTAAAATTTTTGTGAAAGAAATGTATATTTTTTAGTACCCACACAGTACCATGACATTGCAGGTTCACTCCTATATCCGCCTTATCAATATTGCAGGACTGTATTTTTGAAAAGTTGTGGAAGCATTACAAATATGTAGTCCTGCAACGTTCCGGCAATGATTCTGCAACGAAACTGCAAAATTTTGACAATGGTCCTACAACTCTTCAGCAATATTGCGGTGAGAGATTGCAATGTTGCACCGCATTATTGCAGAACAGTTGCAAGTTCACTCCTATGTCCGCCCTGGGCAATATTGCGGGAGTGTATTCTCGCAACGTTTCGGAGATTTTACAGCAATAGTCCCATCGCAACGTTTCGGGCAGGGAGGAACGTGACGACATGAATGTGTGTAGGCAGAATCGTAGTAGTAGTATAATGCCCGTGTGTCTTTTTCTCATAGAAATTTTTTTTCCTCAGGGGGATTCGAACCGAGGACCTGTAGCATCGTAGACAAACACTTTACTTTTTTTTTTTTAAATGTTTTATTAGAGACATATAATACAGTCATATCTTTGGCATTAAAAACATAGGAAAAAAAATCATCTCGTTATAACTAGTGATTGGTTGTTCAGCGTTTGTGAATCTTCCAATCACTCCTTCTTTGGTGCTCAGCTGCCACCCTTATATGTATATGTACAGTATCAGGTACCGTGCGAATAATGCTACTGTTTTATGTGTTGCGCACTAATAGTATATGGGGAGAAAAAATGTCCACGAAAAAAAAACCTAGACAAACACTTTACCGCCGTAGCTATAACCGCTGATTGATAAGATTGCTTACATATTCGAACTTATATTCCTACGGAGTAAAACTTTAAGCTCAAATTATTAAAAAACGAAGGCTCATTTGACAAACCCCATTAGGGATTTGTAACACTATAGGTGCGGATTACAACTTTCACCCGGTGTCATTTTAGGTTAGGTTGGAAAACAGTCTTTAGACTGAACCTTTGCATTTGTCTTTTTTTCTTTCTTTTCTCTTGCTTGGTTGTATATACGTGTTTGTGCAATAAAGACGTTTAATAATAATAATAATTTCACACATTAAAATATATTGTAGTACCTAGGGGACTACAATGTAGAAAAACAATGATACCCGGTCTGACACGCGTACCCGGTTTTGCACCACCTTCCCCTACTCTATCTAAAAAAATTATAATGATCTTCAAATTTCTTCTATAATTTCATGTACAAACAAATCTCACGATAACACTTTTTTCATATCTTGAACAGCCAACGATCAATTTTAGCGTATCCCGTTAAATGAAACATGCTGTAGAATCTACTCAACGTCATATACATATTTCAACAAATTTTGTCAAAGTCATATCAATTGCTTCAGAATATTGCTGTAATGTTTCTACAATATTTTCACTAGAGTAGTGCACAGCAATATGTGCGCAATTTCGTTTGGACGTTGCCACTGGAACATTACACGTTGATGTGCGCGCAATATTCCAAGAATATTGTAGGATCGTTGTCACTCGAACATTGCACGTTAGGGTGGGCCGAAAAAATCAAATTTTCGAGACTCAAAACACCCTAGTACGGAAAATTTGCGTCTGGAGATGACAAATGGACGCAAAAAATTTTTGAAATCGGTCAATATTTGGCCGGGCCCAAACGGGGTCAAAGTTTTTAATTTTTTACCAAGTTTGTCACAAATAATATTATTTAAGAACATAAACACGTGAAATAGTGTTTTATGTATTGTGGCGAAGTGGAGTATTTATGTGTTCCTATTTTTGGACGTAACGCGGTTGAAGTGAAAGAGGAACATATTTTATTGATTCAAGAGCCGGTCCAACAGCCGTTTTGATCTGTAACATTTATTTGCCATTTCTTATAGATTTTTGTGCGCTGAAAACGAATCCGCAAACCGTTTGTCGCCATCACCTTCTGTTTTCAAGAAATTCGAATTTGAAAAAAAAATGTCAATTTTCAACTTTGAACATCTTTTGAGTTCAAACAGTAATAGTTATTCGGTTGCTTGTTCCGCCAAATTATTCTATGAACCCTCGCGAACATAACGATATAAGTTATCATTGAATTATAAACATTTAAATGTTTAAACAACGATCAAATGGAAAAGGTCACCCGAAATGCACCAATTTTTTGTAGATGGAACATTGCACGTCGATGTGCGCGCAAAATTGCAGAATATTGTAGGATCGTGGCCACTGGAACAATGCAATGGCAACGCGTGCGCAATATTGCAATGCAACCTGCAACAACGCAGTATTGCAACATCGTCCCTGCAATACTGCTGTAATGACGTGTGTTGTATGTGTAATTACAGTGTTTAAGGGGACCAACATTTATCACTTGCCATCGGGCAAACTGACACTCTGGCCAGTCCGCCACTGTTTCTGTGTACCTATCAAGAGGAAAGTACGGAAATAGGAAATATGGCAGCTCTAAATCAGGCGAGCGATCGATCGCTATCAATTATTAGAATCGATTCTTCAGTACCGTGCCTTGGACTGTCTTGCAAGGATACGGGTAGGGATAATCTGACAAGGAAACGTTTCCAACCCGAAAATACTAATTTTAATAATACTTCACGCGAATGTAAGGAACAATTTTCCTTTTCTGCGAAAATTCACTGTGAAGGTGTAAAATCAACCATTCAAGTGCGAATCCACGATGAGATTTTACATTAGACAAAAATCTCAGCAGCAACTAAATTTAAATAATGGAAACAGTCGCGAGAGATGAGATTTCTTAAAATATTTCACGAAACTTATTGATACAACTTGAGAGTCTATTTTCATGAAACTAATGGTAAAATAATATAAAAATAATAAATGAATTGCCTCGTGAGATTAAAGTCTCACATGAGACACGATATTTTTGTCTCATCTTGGATTTGCACCTTTAAAGTCGCGTTTTGTTTTTCGCGGGAGATGGCACAAAATTTTAAATATATGAATTGTTCAGTTTCTCATACTCAATCAAACTATCAGAAGAAAAATAAAGTTCTATTAGAAGAACGGAAAACGCGATAACTTTAAGGGGTGATTTCATTCCTTCGGAATCGTTTCCCCTTTGAGTGTCAAACAGGTAAGAGTAAAAGAGTAGAGTTACATTAAAAATAATTTTAAATTATTAGAAGTGTCATCTTTTCACGCCTATCCAAAGTACCCAACAGTCCCCCATAATTAAAATAATTCAAAAGTATTATACCCTCCATTTTTACCCAAACACGTCTCACGAAGTCGACCTCACCCAAATCGTCAAATCTCGACGAAAATTAGAAGGCAACTAATTCGACAACCAACCCCTCCGTTGAAGAAATATCCACGGCCAGCCCCTGTACGCTTTCACGCGCCCCCGCGAATTACATTCACAAGCAGCTAACAGAGGCAGGCATCACGTCTCAAGGTTGCCAACACGGGATACATCTTATTCTCTTCTTCGGCAAGCCCCAGCGGAGTTCCTCGAGGTGGATGAGGCCGCGATGCGGCGCCGTGTACCCCCATCGTGCGTGCGCTCAACCCCGTAAAAGAAACCGTCTACACTGACACGCACACGCGAACGATCGACGTGCACCTGCACGTCGACCCCTCGGTGTTGGTGCCCCATAATGACAGTCTTGAGGGCGGCGGCTTATCTCTACGAGCTCCCTTCAAGGAGACTAAAGTGGAGTGAGCCGTATCCTCGCTCCTTTTCTCTTTCTCCGTGGTCCCATCGTTCGACAGAGCAACGACGTCCCCGTCTCTATCCTGCACGGTCACCGATCTACCATACCTGCGGCGAATTATCACGATCCACGAGCTCTGTATCTTCGTCGCTGGATGATTCACTGCGGCCTGATAACCGGTGTCCAGTGATTTCGGGGTTAGGCCTAGTCTGAGGGCGAAAACTCCTTCAAGGGGGTTGGAAGCATTTCGGTGTATTTGGGAATGGCGATGCACAATATCATCGAGAGGTATCGATCACTCGTAACCGAATTTTCACTTCAGTCGGGTGGGTTGGGGTATTGTCTTAAGCCGCGTTCACGTTAGTCAAATCGTATTTCAAGGCGTTACAAAAGCTTTCGCCGGTTAGCCGACCTTCTAGAATAAGAAGCGAATGAAAGCTGAAACAACGTTATTCGCAATCCAAGAGGAATGGCCCTTGAATAACCAGCCACATCTCTGGCGCTTTGAATAAAACTAAAGCTAAATCATCGTTTTTCAAGCTTTGAATAACGGATAACCGTAAGTACCTTTTATCTAGATATTATCTAGATATTATCTTAGACTAACAATAAGCGTAACCCCTTTAGTAAATAACAGGTTCACATTGGTAATGTAGTTTGAAGTTATTGGAATTGAAGTCACTTGAAGTCAATAAAAAACGTATAATTTCTCTAGAAATTAGGACTAAATTTCGAGAGAAATTTCATCAGGTTTTTTTACGTTTCAAAAAAAGACACCGTGGCTTTAGAGAAAAGATCGTGTGAAAATTGGCGTGAGAAATAAGCGTGCCAAGTTTCATTCAACTCGGTTCAGTAGTTTTTGAAATATCATTGGCACCCATTTGAAAAACATAGTTTCAAGAAAACAACGTTCAAAGTTTAAGGTACTAAAAGGACACGTATTTATTATTTTTCGGTCCTCTAAAACATATCCAAAAGCCAAAGCAATCGGTGGCAGACACCTGAATACCTCCCCTTGTGAGCGGATGTAGGGTGAGTTTGTATAGATGGTAGGAGATGAAGATGGGACTGCACAAGAATGTCGATTTTGGAGAAGATTGCGTTAAGGGTTTGAGGACAGCAAGGTGCATAGGTGTTTTGAAACCGTTTGCAATAAGAAATAGTGAGAAATGTAGTTCAGATTAATAGATTTAAATAATATGAAATAATATCTGGATTGAAATTATTTTCGATCTATATCTTTGTAGAAAATAAAGCGGTAGATTTTAAACGACAATGTTAAGTTTTATGAAAGGGTATATAAAATTATGTGGCGATAGAATAATTAAATCAATTATTTTATAATTAATATATTATAATCTAGCAAATGATTTTGGTTAAAGAATTTCATCCTGGAGAAATTCACTTTGAAACTGATAGGTAGTCGCAACATATCAAATCGTAAGACTTTGATTAAAGGTTGTTTCATTTTGTATTGAAAAGACAAAGGGACGTGAAGTAGATAACTACTTCTATTAACAAAGTTAGGTTTCATGCGATTCTCTTAAAAATGTGCTTGCCCATAACTAGTTATACTAAAAGTATAGCAGAATATACAGAATTTCAAATTTATAGTCATTAAATATTTCACGTTTTATCGAGCAACTCCAATTTTTTATGAGACAATGAAAACAACAAACAACTCTCCTTGGCAGGGAACGTGCCAGAAAAACTAATTACGATGCAAATTCGATTTCGTTCGATGGAAATTTCTGTGGTACAATAAAAGTTTGAAATTAGCTTTTTTATTAATTTTTTCAAATTACCCTGTCGAGTGAATTTTATAATTTTAGATGGGAAACAACAGACAATACATAACACTATGTACTAGGATTCTGGTACTTTGGGAAAACTCTTGATAAAATTTTCTAGCGATTGTATTGTATTATAACATTTGACTTTCAAAAATATAATCTTTTAAAAGTAAAAGGAAATCCTAGAATTTGATGAGAAAATGTTCAATTCTCGATTAAAATAAAAGAAAATGAGAATAAATAAGAATTCATTTATAGAGCCCCTTTTCGCGAAGGCAAGCAAAAATTGCAAACTTCGATTGCCTGTATTTTTTAAATAAATTCAAAACTAGTAAAATGATGACTTAAACTCGTCACAATTTCATGCGAACTACATAAAAATACCTGACACCAAATACGAGAAATTACCAATTTGTTGTCACATGACCCAATTACTAACCTAAACTAATCCTAACAAAATATTGTAGTGTATGACCATTGCTAAAATAATAAAAATATAAAAATTACTTTAAACACAAATGAAACCAAATTAAATATGGAAAACTGCTCATCCAGAACAATTATAAGAAACACTTTAAGATACTAGAAAGTAGATAAAATATTTTTGACGCGTGGCAGGCAGAATATAAATACTATCGCGAATTTGTAGCCGTAAAAGCAGACCTCGCAGATCGATAATGGCGCAAGCTTTGAATATTAAAGTCGATCGTTGACATTTCGAAAGTGGAAGCCCTCAGTTTTGACAACAGCGAATACAGTTATTCCTGAATAGGATCAGTGAAATCGATTTGTGATTCAATTAATTCGCTGGGTGAACAGGGCACTGACATACAATCTCGAAATTTCTTACCATTTTCCCAACATTTCCCGGAGATGCGTTAAAAATATAGCTTTGCTTTGGGTTTTTAACAGACATATTTAAAAAAATCTGTTTTACCCAGCAAGGCTTACACAATGTCTAATTTTATCCAGCAAGAAGGTCGTGTCAATTAATCCCAAATAATTCCATTTATTAACTTAAGACTATATTCTGCAGCCTTGATTAATATATATATGTAAATTAAAGAAAGTGGTGTTAAATATTGTATAAACGTAAATCGTATATTTTTCCTACGAGCATGAAGAGTTTTATACTTGATTATTGAAGCAAGTTTGCAGCTTCAATATTATAGTTCAGAATTCAATATTGCACATTTTTCCTGTACACGCAAAAATTCTAGAAGATTTATCAATGGAACTTGCTCTACTTTTTCATTCGTGCGACGACGTTCCACTGCTTAACAAGTTGCTTCTTTCTTCATATGTTTATTTTCCTATCAAGATTCTTTTAGGAAAGAGACAAACACACTCTTCCTAGTTTTCGATTCAATATATTTAACTTCAGTCATACCCCAATTAGAATATTTTAAAGAATTTTTCGATTAAAAAGTCCTTAAACTAAATTATAAAATTCTATAGAGGGTCTTATCGCCCATATAAAACTTTAAGAAAAAGATATTCATTGTTAGAATTGTATAAATTCCAGTATTATGTAATATTTATTTTAATTCTAATATCCATCGCGTCGCTTAATTTTAATTCCTGTAAAATAGAAATCTTATTCGTATCACCAACCACATGTTTCCACGAAAATTATCCCGTCCTTCCTGAAAAATGGCAAAACGTCAACGCAGATTCACCATTGTCTTCTCCTGCGCTTTCGGAAAATATAACACGTCAAACGTTATACGTGTACATGTTTTGCATAAAAACTGGGTGAATAAAACGGAAATAAAATTGTCGATAAATCGTAGCCCGTGAAAGCGTGGAAATGTAAATTGATGCGTGTGACGTTGGCCCAGAAAATTTCGCCCGTTATTCCTACAGTATCCTTTATTTTGCAGAATTTTTTCTCACACCAGCTCTTAATTTAAATTATCACTTCGCGAGATTTTAACGCTCAGCGGTGCTCGAGCTCCGAATTGATCGCCCAGATTGATCTGTAATTGCACCTCTTGTCACGATTTTTCGCCGAAAAGACAAGCTCGACCGCAGCTTAATGACACGCCCCGTGCTCCTATATTGCCCGTGTGTATCGCATACAGTCCACGTTCCGCGTATCAACAGGTTTCGTGATCGATACCGTGCTTTTAATAATTCCTGTCCCTCTCATTCCGCAGCCTCGAGTGAAACAGCGAAGGGATGAATAAACCCGTAGCCACAGCGCGCAAACAACTCCGACTCCTCGCGGTCTTCTGCTCTGATTTCAGTCTTACAATCCATCGTCCGAAATGTGCTACGAAACGGGCGTGGCCTACACTTTTCTCAAAATTATTTGGTAGCTTATTTAAAAGAGTACACCATTTATGTACTTGCGTAAAATTGAAATAGAAAATGGGAAAGAGTAAACAGGGGCATGAAGTGAAAATAATATGAACAAAAATTTTAGAATTGATTACTCTCTGCATGAATTCTTTTTTGTAAAGATTAGAGTATTGGAAAATTTGAAAATAAAACACCACTGCGACAAAAAATTATTACTGAAAGTATACTTTAATTTATACACATATACGTACAGAATTTTAATGAAATATGACAACGTAGGGATGTTCATACAAAACAAACGCAATTATTTATATACTTTGGACAAAGAAGTGACAGAAAAAAAATCGATTGGACATAACATTGCACAGGATTTAATTACCAGTTCAAATATGAGTTCATAAAAAGGGAACTTTGTGCAATCCACGTAATATCGGCGACAGAGATCTGTGCGATCATTGCAAAGCACCGTCGTAAGCGACTGACGATGGTCAAGGGAGCCGAGGGGATGTCGGTGGAAATAAAACAATAAATTTCCATCCCCCGCCTCTGATACGGCATGGGATAAAGAAGCATGGCTTATCGTATGAGCGCAGCCTAGAGATAACTGCAATATTTTTTTTCCTCTCGAGACAGATACCCGCTAAAGGAATAGGTGTGGTCCGACCTCTTGAAATGGGACGCCCGTGTTATCGGCGTTATCAAACGGTGGTGATTGATGGAGCACCGGCTTTTATAATAATTACTCGATTATCCTCATATTAGGTCGTAAATGTTTACCGCAATTTGGGAGGGGGGCTAAATATAAAAGCGAAAACCTCGATCGGCTCGTGTTTCGAGAGAGTAAGCCCATCCCCCACTCCCCCTTCCATGCCACCCTCGATTAATAGCAATTACTCTCCGCCATGAGTGGCCTTTTTAAACGAAGATTAGCGAAGTTGAAAAAAAAACTTAAAAGTACCTACACGGGTTTGGAAGGGATGCTTAAGTAAACGAAAGTTAATGCTTTTGAAAGGAATTGAAAAGTGAATTGGTTTAAGAGGGATTTTTAAATGAATCGAAATTTTGGATTTGAATAAAAATCAGTAAAATCGGTGTAATGTCTGAAATCTCAAGCATTTTCTTTTTTTTAGAACTTGAAGTACATATATTAAAGTTCTTGTAGTCTTTTTCGCAATACAATATCAAAATAAATAAAGGAATTTTAGGCGATCTCCCGGCAGCGTTTTAGTATTTAAGTACTTGAAGGTGACCACTGTAGCTTTGATCTGGTTCATTAGAAATAAAAAATTCAACTGGATGTAGTTAGTATATTAGATTAACTACTTCGCCCTTAATCGTGTTTTTTCATTTCCGTTGCGTAGTTTTTATTTTACACATGAAAAATAAGAGCGATTCTGTGACGAAAATCGATACTTTTGTTACGAGCAGTCGCCATTTTGCAGCAAATTAATTTTTCGGGATAATAAACGATAAATTCCTGCGAATTTTTTATTTCAGATGAACCAGGTAAAAATTAGAGTGGTCACCGTAAACTACTGAAGAGAAATCGCTGCCGTGAGATTGCTGATATTTCTTTTACTTAGGTATATTTTTCATCGCAAAAATTGCTACAAGTAGTTTAAGATGTACACTTTCGAATACATAAAAGTTTGTTTAAAAGAGCCTTCTAATTTTTCCCCCAAAAATTCCCGAATATACATTCTTTTTTCGACCTCACAGGTAGGCATAACCCTTTAAATGAACAAAAATTAGTGATTTTGATAGAATTCGAAAACTATGCGAGATATTTTGAAGAAGCAATACCAGGTTGAATTAATTTTCGTAATATATGGGAATGACTCATTATTTTCAATACGAACAGGTTTGTTGGAAGGAAAATATTGGAACGAAATATAAAATAACAAATGGTTTCACTGAATAAATATTTGTCTTCTGATTATACTTGTCTCTAAAATTGTATTGACATATTATATAACTGGAGCCTGGGTAATAAAAAAAGACTATAATTTATATACGACAAATTATGAAAGTCGGAATAAAACTATTGCGCATGGGTCATCTGTACAAATAATTTATGCAACAATCCCTTTGTATTACTTTGCTAAAGAGACAATAGTAAATTTATGTTGTGTTAAAACGATACGTTTGAATGTTACGTTTAAAGTAATCCTATTATTCAATTTACTATTAATTTAATTAAACCTTTTATTTATGTTTCAGATACAGAATCTTATGATACGGATGGTTTGTAAAACTGATTTTCAATGTGTTCTCAACAGATATATTGAATCATACCAATGGATATACTTACTGCTAATTTTTTAAATGTCGCAAATCGTCATTTGAAAGAAACAAATAGGCAATCACGTATAATCCGTGTTGACTTAATTTTTTCTCAACTTTCGTTACATAATATACATGTACTGCATTACTTAGTTACGAAGGTTACATTATTGCATATACAGTTCGACAAAATATTATTCAAACAAAACTACATATCTATATTTAACCATTTTCTTAAAAATAGCATACACTTATTTAAACACTAGATCTGAAGGATAATTTTCATATTTCGAACATTTATTTGTTACTGCTTATTACATACAAATAATACTTCCTTCCAATTATTTCAAGCATTCTATATACGTATATGTACTCTATTAAACAGAATATGTCCGAAAAGAAATATTCAAACCCCTAAATTATACTCACTCAGCCTTATACAGGCCAAAACTAAAAAACTGTCTTTAAAACCAAAAAGATAGCGTTCTAAAAATTGAGTACAAGCTTAAGAACAGTACACTTGTGTAGATAATATGTTACATTATACATTTTACGGTAAGCTGTAAATTCTACCTATAATTGAAGATTCCAAAAAAACTACCCATGCCGATGCAGGGGGTATCAAGAGGAACAGAATTTTCATTGAAATTTTGTCGTACATTTTTTCTATCAAACACGAGACCACTGATGGCTCCCCCACGGAACTTACGAGACTTGAAAAATTGTTTTCGAAGTTCAGCCTGTGCCCTGTTTAGGCTTCCTTTTTCGATCGAAATTCTGACAGCTTCCCTCTATCCTGTCGCGAAGAGAGAAATCTCTTTCAATCGCCTTACGTACGAAACTTTCGACGTTTAGATACAAGGACAATGCATTGATGCTTTTCCAACTTTCAAGAATTTTTAATTTGTATTTGAAAAGTTGCTGATATATACTTCCTTTCGTTCTGCAGTTATCAACCAAAGAATAATGGCATAGAATCAACTGATAATTTTAATTTTCCAAAAATTCAACCTCCTATTTTTGGAGATTAAATTTAATTTCTCCAATAAAATAAGTCTGCAGTAATACTTTAAATACTACAGTAAACTTTCATAAAATTCTCATTTATCTCAGTATCTCATCTGTAAACAAAATTACTACATTCAAAGTACAAAAGAAACTTAATTACGTGACTAAATAACTATCACCTTTAAAACGGGCTCATATAACGCCTCTACTGCAAAGAAAGCTCCGAAGCAAAATTATTCACAGTGTCTTGTGCAATGCTACGCTTAAAATTACCACCTCGAAAGAAAAGAAAAGACGAAAAATTTAATCTTAACCTTCTAAGTTTCCGGAATTACAGTGAAAACAAGGGAGCGGAAGGAGCCTCCAACAGACTCGAATTTAAAACAGACGTCAACTGGTGGGAAAATGGAGAAACAATTTTCTGGCCAGCCCCTTTCCCTCTCGAATCTCTTCATGACGTGCAAGGCGGTTATATACAATATCTGAGTGGACCATTATACAATGGACCAGAACGTTGCGAAATGTAAAGGTACAAGAAAAGCTGCAGCCAGGAATGGCGGAGGAACGAAGGCCAGCGGAGTCTTTGGTCCCGCCATAAATCGCCTTGGTCGACGTTCAAGCGGTAATAAAGACAGCGTATGCTATCGATTCGTTTCCTTCCGGCACCGTGAACGATTCACCGGAAAGAGGCACATTGGAACGGAACGACAGAATCGGCTGGCGAGGGACAAAACGGAGGAAAGGAGGGAAGAAAGATGCTCGATCCCCGGACAGACTTTGTGAAATCAGAGGGACGACTGATTAGGAAAGGTATGGGTGAGAAAGGGCAAAGAGTAAGGGATGGAAGAATGTGACGAATGAAGGTCGGACGTAGATAAGTAGAGAGGAAATATGAGGAAAGGGGTCGGGTAAATGAAAGGAAGTGGAGGCTAGAGCAAACCGAAGAAGAGAAAGGAATACTTTAATGCATAGTTGGATTTGATTTTTGAAGAAGGGAAGGGTTGAAATGATGGTTAAATAATTTGGAATTTGATCTATGCCTTATTAATGATTTGCTGATAATTGTGGGGGGGGAGTCGGAAAGAGAATGGGGAAAGGATAATGGGAAAGCTTAAGAATAGTGGAGATAAATCGTCATATATTCTTCTTTTGTTTCTATTATTTATTGTCGCATCAACCACTTGTATGGATTATTAGAGACTTAGAGTCTGGTTTGCAATTTGTTATACAGTTTGATGTATTATAGGTAATCCAATAATTTTGTTGTTTAAAATTTAAATTGTCCTTTAGGGTGAGCCTTATGTTGTATTTTTGTCTATAAACCGTTGCCGTAGCTATAAGCTACAAACAATTAAAAGTGGCGAAAATCACAGTTTTCGGCCTACAAATGTAATAAACCTAAAGATTTTACATATTTCAATGCCTGTCCGTTGTTTCCGCATTAGGATTTGTCGGTTTTTAAAAACCGGGTTTAAAACTGTTTTTTTTTTAATTTGTGAAATTCGAAACCGGTTTTTAAATTTTAAAAAATGGTTTTATATACTAGAATTAATATGCGAAAATGAATTAATTATTTAATTAAAAACGTTAAAATTTTTACTTGAAATCGCGTCGGACACAAGCATATTGTAGTAGGTAACAGTTTACTGTAAAACTAAGTAATCTTTATGAGTTCATATTTTCGGAAGAAAAATATTACGTAGTGTATTTTATTGTTTTACATTTTTGTACATCCATAAATATTAAATGAACTCAAAAATTGTGCGGATTTATACAAATTTTAGTTATTTTAATTTATTTTATTTATTTGGTTTTATATAGATAAGAGTGTATTTTATTTTGTTATATTTTTATAATTCCATAAATATTAAAAAAATAATAAATAAATAAAATAAGTAAAAAATTTATTTTCTATTTTAATAATATTTTTCGTGAAAAAATCGATAAATGGTGTAACCAGTTTTTTGGGAATAGTGGAATCTGAAAACCGGTTTTTTCAAAAGTCGGTTTTTGTATAAACCCTAGTCCGCATCAACCCATTACGATGAAATTTTCAGCATCTATACAACTTTACTTGAATCTGCAAACGGGATTATTAAATTTTCATTACCGGCTAATTAGGTGTCGACTAATTGCATTTTTTCAAAACGGTAAAACACGGCACCCAGTAAACTAATGCTTCAAATCTAGCTTCTATAAAAAACTCAAGTTGTTTGGACATTATTGAGAAAGTTATTCTGATTTAAAGGGTGTCCCAATACTTTTGTCCGGCACTTTATATGCACTGAGCAATGAAGCGCAGATTAGAGAAATAATGATGCAAGTAATAGGTAAATATAGTAGAAGCATGAAGCACATAAAGGTAGAAACACTAAACCAAAATAAAGAAAATAACAGCGATTCACTTTGGCACTTTGTTCTTCGGTCAATTTTTAATATTTTTAAGTTTATTTTGGTTTCAAAATTCGTGTTATATTCGCAATAAAGTATTGTAAAATGAGCAACTGGTACGAGTTATTAGTCGTCCATCAATCCAACACAAATCAAACCGTTCATTTTAGCCGTCTATACTCTTGTACCCCCTTAAGGGCTATCGACTCACGGCGCCGATTTTGAAAATGTTGAAAAATAAAGAAATGATAATATCAAAGATGAAGTTAAATTTTTCTACGAGAAAAGTCCAATTTCTATCTTTATAAATAATAAATGGATAATCGGAATAAAAAATGCGTCGTAAGTCGTATTAACATATCGTATTTTATAAAAAAAAATACTGTTTATGATTTCACACATGACATACAGCTTGTTTCAGGGCCACCGTATAGCCGTCTAAAATCGAGAGAATTTCGGATATGTATCCATAACTTCCAAAAAAACAATAATTTTTTAACTGGAACTATTTCTTTAAGTAGTTCATAATACTATGTAAACATAGTACAAAAACGGAAACATCTTCATCAAGCCGTTGATTAGTAAAAAAATCCCGAAAATGTGCACATTTTCCGAGCGTTCAAACGGCTATACCCCCCTCGAGCGGGCGCGCCAGTGAACTCAGTTCACCAATCCGCGTATATCTTTGTTTCCGTCTCGGGAAGATAAACATTCCCTCAACACGCTCGTTGTATGTTTCAAGAATCGCGTGATGCGTGTGCCAGTTGATTTTCAGTTGTTTAACCGAGCTGGTTCCTGTTGTTTTCACTGTTGAAAGTACGCAAGTCACACTGTCCCGCCATGTAAGTGACTTCATAATGTTTTTGAAAACTGAATTTCACTGCCTTTCTTATTCGTTTATACTCAATTATATACAAATGGATTGTTTTTTACAATATACCATTTTACAGGGCAAAATTTACGAAAGAAAAAGAGTATGAGCTAGTTCTGTGTAAACTTTCAGAACTATTATTTTCCCATCACATTTAATCAAAAGTTACTATTATCGACAGAAAAACCGCTTTTGAAGTGTATACTTTATATATAAGGGGAATAAAATGATTATTTTCAACTGGTGAACTGAGTTCACCACGCGCCTGGTCGTGTAACTCTGACTGGCGCGCCCGCCCGAGGGTTAAGAAACATAAGTGTACTTCACAGATTCAGTATTACCCCCTCAGAAATATCATGTTCACTAAAAACAAGTGCCCTTAAATCATGCAACCATCCCCTCCACCCGCTTTCCTGTCCCATCACCCACCCACGTTCTCACGGTGCTAAACCACCCTCCACCAAAATAAAATACCCAAACTCACCCCTCTCATCAATTCAATTCGTACTCAAACTCCACAAGAAAGTTCAACCTTCAATTTCGTAATCCCTCGCTGCGCGCGGGCACGCGAAGGGCCTTTATCAGCAGCGACGAGCAACATTCTTATCGACCCTTTATTACGTTTAATACGTGAGCATGGTATGCACCCGCGCTTTCGCGAGGGGCAGCGGAAGGAAACAGCACTCCACCCTCCGGGAGGTAAAATAATAAAACGACGCCCGGTATCTGTGTGTATTTCGATTATGTACGTGTGACGAACGGCGCGCAGGGGTGGGGGTGAGGAGGGTGAGATCGAGGGAGCCCCAGTAAAGATATTAGGTGGCAGGTTCGGGCAAGCACGGAAACCCCATCAGCTCGAAGCTCGTAAATTTTCTGGAAGCTGCCGAAACTCTGCTCCTCTAGGCCTACATAAGAATATACTGCAGACTGGTTTGTGGCTTCAATCCGTAGGTACTCCTCTCTCCCCCCCCCCCCCCCACCTCGCTCCCAGCCACTATACTAGTTCGACTTCCGCCCCGCGTGACGTATCTCCGCAAGAACAGTGGCTCCGCGCCCTCCTGCCCCTCCGCAGCCTTTCTGCCCGTTTCTTCGGTTGATCCACGTTGACTGACGAGTCCTGATCGGAGGTCTCGTCGCCGTCGCGTAGCCGGCTCGGGGAAGCTGAAGACAACGGGGACTCTTTTCCCCGCGAGGAACTGGAAGGCTGGTGCAAGTGACAGATGATAGTCAACGAGGGGTAATACTCTCGAATCGGATTCCGGCAGAGTCTCTAAAATAGGAAGTTACAGGTCTGCTTGGAAAGGGGACAGAGGAAGCTGTTTTTCAGCGCGGGGCAATGTTTTCTTGCCATTTGTCAAGTTGATACGAGCGTGGATACTCTTTTGGCGATGATGTTGATATTGATTTGAATGGGAACTGTGATTTTGGTATGTTTTCATAGACAGGATATTTTTAGGAGGAAGAATGTTTTCTTGTCATTTGAAGGCTGTTAGAAGCATTGAAATTGTGTGGTGATGGTGTTGGTATACGTTACGATGTTGATTGTGATTTCTGTATTTTTTTGTTTTTATTGTTCACGGACTAAATTCGGCCTTTTCGTAGATAGAAACCTGGTGCGATGGGGTGGTAATAATGTGCTGAAGTATAGCCAATTATGAAAGGTGTAATATATAACAAAAGGAAGGAAATTATGTGGTTGCCATTTTGCTCAATAATTTTTCACGTAACACGTTTCATTCGTTGGAACCTCATTATTAAATAAAAACTTCCCTGAAAATAAGCACAATTGGATCAATTGGTCGGAAAATAATTCGGTCTGGGTGGAGGAAGTTAGTATGATCTGATTACATTTCAATCTCGGAATCATAAAAAATTTTAAAAATTGCTGCGATGCAGCCATTATCCTTTCATTCGTCAATAAATCCATCTGCTCAGGATAATTAGCTTAAATATTAAATTCCATCAAATGTCCACGCAAGGTGTGAAATAAATGAAGTAAAAATTGTATTTTGTAATTCATTTGGCATGCAAATTGTACGTTATTTGTACAAGTAAACCTGTATACAGGAATCTATTTTTAAAACAGACGAGTTAAACGAACATACATTTCACTTTTAAGAATCAGACAAAATATTATCACTATTTTCCCCACACATCTCTTTGCGAAACGCTTTACTTGAAAACACATATAAATTTGTCAGACATAAGTGAAATTAAGCAAGTTAATTTCGTCCCCCTTCCATATCTGTCCTCTTCTCGTGTTTCGTACCTGCCTCGTGTTTCAAATGCTTTTGAACTTTGAGCGCGAGTTTTTAAATAAAGAAAGAACTGCGTAGTTGGGACAAATTTGCTCTGAACCTCCAACATTTGATAATAAGGTGAAAATATAAAGTCGAAATATAAAGGTTGAAGCTTCTTGTTGTCTCGTTTGAGGTAGCGTTATACCGCTGCAAGTAGCGGAAACTTAGAAACAGTGCGCCGGAAGATAGAACTCGTAAGGATAAAAACGAAACTGACAAAGACAAGGATTTCGCGCGATAAAAATAGAAACTTCGAAATGGGAAGTCCGTGATCAAGGCAAAGGAAGCGGCAAGGCAAAGATAAAATTTAAATAGCTGCAGGTAACATAAAAAGACTCGTACAAGCCTTAATTTCGCAGTGCGCGTTTCAGTTTCTTCCTAATTTAAATGTCACTTTATAACAGTGAAGTTTTAACACGATTTTTATTGTAACTAAAACGAAAACGTCACTTTGCTACGTCAAATGTAAGTATAATTTTAAACACTAATAATGAAAATATCGAGAGATCTGAAAATCCATTCTGTAAATATTCTTAAAATGTTTTCGCCAGATAATGGCCAAATTGTTTTTGGCGTAACTAATTTACAACATTGATGTCACTACACACTTGTACATAAATGAAGAAATTTTATTCGAATGTATACCACAATATCATAAGCCTGAGTAAAATTATTTAAACGTCATCAGTGGACGTTTGTAAAAAAATTTCTTATCATTCTTGAAAAATGTTAATCTTTTAAATTGCAGTTTCGGGATATGAGTGTTTAAAAACGTGTTACCATAATATATTTATTTACAGAAAATTTGTAGAAGCATAAAAAAAAAGAAGATATAAATTTTATATAAACAACACCCACGAACTACAAAAATTGGAGAAAACTTTTAAAAAAACTGTAAAAATCTTAAATTAAAAAATTGGTCGATTAGCAATAAATACTGTCTATCTAGTAGTAATATTTTGGTCTTCAGATACAAGAAGAGGTTCAATAGAAAATGAACCTGATAAGAAGGCTACTAGACACTAGTATATATGGATACGTGAAAGATTGTCTGGATATGTGAAAATTATTTCTCTAGGAAGCTTGATTTTAATGGACTACCCGGATTGGAAGTTTTCTTGCAGCCTGCGGCTACGTTCGATAAGTCCTCCCCTTTTCGTAATTTTCCATCGATACGTCCTTATACAGCGTATTCCATAACGCATGGTGTGAGCGAATATATAACGATATATATTTAAGCTAAATGTAAAATGAAATTCTACTAGATTGGGCATCTATTCTTCAGATTTGTTAATTGATATCGAATTACAAAGATTATAGCAATTTATGTCTTCAAAAATACAGGAACTGATAATATAATATTCCTAATTTTATTGAAAAAATTCAACGTCTTTTTAGAGAACAATTATGCATCCAAATTAATTTCAAGACACTAAATTTTGTATGAAATTCATTACAAATCATTGAATTAATTGAATTATTGTTTATAAATCGTTCACAGATATACTAATCACAAATATACAGATATATTTTCTGTGTATTATGATCGCACAGAGGAACTAAACGTGGAAGATAGTAATAGGAATTATTAACTCCCAATAATTTCAATGGCATACAGTACTGGGAATATTTATATTGCATCACTCTGAAATTTATGTAGTAGATACGCAGAATTTTCATATAGTAATATAATTGATAAAATGATTCGTATCCAACTTATTTTGGCCAAGAATATTTTCCTGGGACTAATAATAAGGGCGGTACAAATGATAACATGTTTATTCGAGTGATGCAATAAATATTTCCGGTACCTACTGTAAAATATTGTATTTTGTCTCATATTTGTAAATTTATATTTTCTGATAAATAATATCTCGCCTTGTGAAACGTCCTGTATCTACACACTCGTGCACAGAAATCCGCACACATAGACATCGAACAGTCTTTTAAGAATTCCTGTAGGAAAAGTTGGCGAACCCTCGCGGATACGTAGAAAAAGGTCGCTGCACCTTATCCTTGCACTTCACACTGCGAGGGAACGATTCAGGTACACTGAATTTTTTTTAATATAGGTAACTTGTACACTATCTAATAGTATCAATTGTTAATTTCTTATGACTTTGAGTTGAACAATGGAATTGAATAATTTGACATAGGAAATAATAGCGAATATCTTTTGATTGAAAGTTTTTCGTAGATATAGGGATCGAATGCAATTCTGCATAATTTGCAAAACCAATTTTATTGTCTGCAGAGTCGCCATCCACGTTTTCTCTGGAGGTGGATGGTATGGGCTCTTGTTCACACACTACTGTCTTTTTTCTTCCGAGTGAAGTGACACGTACTTTGGAGCTCTTCTCAATATCGTTCCTGCTTTGGAAGAAGTCTCTGGTTTAGAGGTGGGACTATTTGTCGAATTTTCGGCATTCGAATATTCGAATACTTCAGTTGCTCAATTATTTGACGAATATAATTCGAATATCCAAGTATCCAAATACTATTCGAATATTTAAGTATTCGAATACTGATATATTTGAATAGAATGGTGTAAATTATAAATCAAGTTCTTTTAAGGTTTATTTTTTTACATGCTTTTATTTACTTTCATTTGCGAGTTCGTTAGTTTGTGAGGGTGAAATCTTGTAAGCTAATAACTTGATTTATCATTCACACCATTTAAATATTTAACGCTGTTATCAAAAAAGTGGTTGGAAGCACGAAAAAATGTATATACAATAATTCTAGAAAATTCTATGCTCTTTTAGTATTATTGGAGCAAAATTTCGATACGGCTTACCATTTTCGAGAAATTCTTTACATCCAAACCATTCATGAACTCTAAACTTTAAGGCCTGGTCGGCACCCTTTCCTGTTGTCCGATTGCAATAATCTTTTTCAGGGACTATTTTTTTATGAAATGGGACCATATTAGGGGGTGAAAGCAAAAGAAATCGCATGTTGAAAATAAGGCGCACCCCAGTGTGTAGCATGGTTCGTTAGCGAACCTGCGTGCGAAACAGACGTCTAACTACACAAGATTCCACCATATTCCATTAAATTTCGATAATATTTATAAATGCCACCTTTGCTCACTAAAGCACTCGCGCAGCTTATCAAAATTTTCTACTAGAATTCTATCATCCCCATAAATATTCTTTCTATTTCCCAAAGTATTCGTACAGAACACAAGCATGTCTAACGAACTTCCGATACCACTTACAATACACACGCTCTCCTCACTAAAAGCCTATTCCAGAATTCCTATCTCTTTCAATCCTTTTTAACTCGATGCCGCCCTGCAAAACGAATGAATCTGAAATACCAGCAGTAAACCACAAGAGTGCTTCATCTAAAAAAAAAACTCTCTGCCACAGACGCGCCAGGATTGCCCACGCTCTAAGACGTTACGGCATCCCCTCCCTATTATAAACCCCATCTCCCTTGCAATGCTCGCCTGAAGGATCAACGAATCTGTTAATTCCTTTATTTCCTCCCACGCTGCCGAAGTGGACGATGAATCTCCTGAGATCAGCTCCCAGCTTGTCCCCCTTGAAATTATTTTACACCGAGGACCGACAAAGGTCCTCGCAAGTGGCCGTCTCCATAGCGTAGAAGCGACAGTCGAAGTCGATATCGAGAGTCCTCCTCTCTTCCTCGCTGAATAACATGCATTAGCCTTTCGCCAGATTAGAGAGGAGCCCGGAGGAGTTTGAGCAGGCTGTGTCGTCCAGCCAGCTGCGCCGTTCGGCGTGGGTGTGGGGGAGGGATAAAAAGAAAACGTCGTCGAACAAAGACGGATACCGAGAAACGGCGGGGAGGGGAAAGAATCGAAGCGCGGACAGCGTGGATTAGCATATTATTTACGCGCGACATCCGTCCCAGGCTCGTGAACAGTTGGCTAAACTTTAAATCTCCTTTCGCGCAGATACTTTGCCCGCCCGGTCCCACCTCATTAATGCCCTACGCCTGAGAGACGCAGCCCCGTCAGCCATCGTCGCTGTCGCTGCTCCTCTCCTTTTTCCACCCCCTCGGACCACCCCATCCCTCGGCAGGCGGGCACGTAGCCGGGGAAGGCCCTCGACCGATGGGAAAAGAAAGTCACATTCAGTCCGAGTCTAATTTACCGTGTGGAAATCGCGGTGAATGTCATTAGCGAGGGCAGAGGATTCTATGTATACCGACGAACCTTTATGCTACGTGCCCGCCAGGTGGAAAGGACGAAGGAGTCCGTTGGCTCGGAGCCCAGGGACACCTGGAATTAACGTGCCGCCGCGTACCCTCTTAACGAGGTAAATAGGATTATATTAGGAGACGCGCCGATCGATTGTTACGGTTCGACCCTCCCGAGGTGTGTTGCCATTTATTAATTGCCGGAGCGGGATTAATACGCAGACGGTCGGATTAATCGGTCGCCCTTGAGGAATGGCGGCGCTCAGTCGATGAAATATTGGAGGTTTTGGTCTTTGTTTTTTTCAAAAGCGAGAGTTGCGTGGAGCGGGTGGAGGCAAAGGGCTTCGAAGAGAGTTGGGTTACTTTGGAGAATGTTTTTACGTTTTTGTCGTTTAGGTTCTAGAAGCATGCAGTTTTCAAGATTTAGCTGTGGTTTCTGTATTTATGTTTTAGTTAATTCAAAAGTGACTTTTGGTTAGAAGGGACAAGGGATAAGGGATAAGTAAATTAATAATTATCTTTAGTAATATAAATAATTTATTATAATGTAATTACTTTATACATTAGAGTAATGAAATATATATTTATATTGGATTCTTTATTTTAATTTAATAAATATATGGATATATACATATATTTAACTTCTCTCTTTCCAGTGGATCTTTCCCGTCACGTTGAAAACACTCAATAGTCACACCCATCCCTAAAACCAAATCTCCTATCACCTTAAACTCTCTCCGCCCCATCTCTATCCTTCCTTTCCTTTCCAAAATTCTCGAGAAGCTGTGCTCTTTTCAACTTCAAAAATTCCTTACGAACACTAATGGATTGCCTCTGTTTAAATCTGGCTTCAGACCAAACTTTAGCACCACAACGTCACTTCTTCATATGTCGAACCAAGTACTCAGGGCTTTTGACTCGCATCGTTTATCATGTATCGTCTCCCTCAACTTTTCAAAAGCCTTCGATACCTTAAATCACGAGTTACTTATCAACAAAATGCGCAGCCTTAACTTTAGCGGCTCAGCTCTGGACTGGTTTCACTCTTACCTTACTCGACGTACGCAGCAAGTCGCAATCTGTAACCCTTTTCCGCAATTCTCGTCGATACGCACAGTTACACACGGAGTTCCTCAGGGCTGGGTCTTGGGACCGTTACTCTTTAACCTCTATGTGGCGGAACTACCTCTCTTGCCAGAATTTTGTACGGCGTACATGTACGCGGATGATACCCAACTTGTTCTGTCTTTTGACTCGGCCCGCTGTGCCTCGGCTGTGGAGCAAATTGAATCGAACTTGATGAGGATTCAGGGGTAGTCAGCGGCACACGGGTTACACTTAAACCCTGCAAAATCCTCCTTCCTTCTCGCTGGCTCACCTACTCTCCTTCAGAACATCACATCTTTCACTATCATTATAAACCAAACCACAATCCCTACAAAATCATCACTAAAGTGCTTGGTGTTACTTTTGACTCCGCCTGGAACTTCACCTCACAGGTCTCTACGAAGCTCCTTGCTGCACGTCTTCGTCTAAAACTCCTGTATCCATTTAAGAAAATCCTTTCCACTCGTCAAAAACTCCTTGTCTCACAGCTACTTGTACTTTCATTATTTGACTATGCAGATATTGTTTATTTTCCGTGCATCGCTAAGTCGACACTTCGTCGAATACAATATGTCCAGAATTCCTGTCGTCGCTTTTCGTTTAACACGCGGAAATACGACCATATTACCCCGCTTTTCTCTCAAACAGGCTGGTTAAACATGTCCCAAAACTGGATTCTTCATCTCTGCTGCCTAATATACAAACTCCTCTCCACACAAACACCTCGTTACCTTCGCGACCTAATCCCCTACAACGCTGACTTCCACTCCTCTAACTCCTGCCAGACGAGAAGATAATTCAGTCTTTCCACTCCTACTTTCCACTCCGCAAAATTCTCCGGCTCTTTTTCCTTTACTGCATTTCATTTTTATAATCTTCTTCCCGATGCTAACCGATCACTCCCCACTCTTCACGCTTTCAAAAATGCTACCAAAGCTTTTCTCCTTAACCATCCACATATGGCATAACCCTGACCGGGATGATATGATCTACCGCTGATTCATTCATTTAATTGTTTTATTTTGATACTCCGCCCCCCTCTTATTCTTGTTCTCTCTTCTTTTCCGTCTGGAACCATTCTGGACTTTGCGTTTCAAACTCAACTGCGTTGTAACTCATATGTAAAAGAATAAAGACGACTTATTATTATTATATATTTCTCAATATTTCATCTCCACTTCATTTAAAATCCATCCGAAAAGTCTCCCTCACTTCTGCCCTATACTCCCCTCTAAATTAAGGAAAAGAAACAAAAAAGTACAACAATAGGGGAATAGATATAAAATATATAAAAAACGATTAAAAAAGAAGATCAGAGGAGAGCATTGAATGTGAAAGAAAATAAATTTTTGTTTCAACGAATAAAAAAGAATTGAATGAGCCTTGGCACAATGGATCTATGTCGAAAATAAATAAATAGGCGTTCGATGGTTTAAGCCAATAAGGCTTAATAATAAAGAGATATTTACATGTAAATTATTAAACATTTCATGATGGCCGTGGTGTTTTAGTGGGTAAAAGTCTCACACTACCCTGACAGTGGGGGAGACTTTTCGCATGGATTTTAAATGAAGTGTAGATGAAATTAAAGGCAATATTGTGTTCCCGTTTTCATTGCAAAGTATGCTTATATACCTATAATAAAACACTGCAAAAGACACTATATTTACGATATTGTGTTTAACTGTACTTATAGTCTTTACGTTGAATTTTGATTCGTTAGTTTGTGTCACACACATTGTACAAATTTAAGGGACCCTTGTGCAGGACTAACGTCGACAAGCGCATCAAATTAGTGAGGTTGCAATGACGAAGAAGTCTAAAGATCGTAATATGTACTTCATAAAGGATTACCTATTGGGTGCAACTATGAAACCGATATAACACTAGATAAAACCCTTGGTAAGTAATTGTAAATGAAAATTCCTTGAAGAAATTTCTCCCTCCCAAACGAATCACCCCTGCCACTGCACATATTCTCGTATCACGAGTAGCAGCCGAGCGATTAACAACAGGAAACTAAGCGAAACACCGTGTACGAACAGTGAAAAGACGCAGCAATGAACAAACACAGCAAAAGGGCTCGCGTAAATATAAAAATCATAATCCACCGCGGAGTGTATCGATCACGAGCGACCTCTAATTATTTCGAGGGGATCGCTTTATCGTGTTTCAGAGCACCCCTGGCAAACGGCCGACCATCTGGGGAGGACACTAGTTCAACTTTCTTTCAATTGGAATCCGTGATTCTGCTCGGAGATAAAAAGGATAAATTACTTTCCTAGCGAGTGAAAAAATTCAATTAAAAATGGGGAAACTGCGGACGACAGATGGATTCAAAGGGCTAAGCACACATCTGCCGGCAACCACCCCCCGGATCACGTCGAAAGTTAAGCGGCGTCGTCGATGCCCGGCGTGGGCGTTTGCAGAGATTCCCAAGAAATCCCTATAAATTTGCTGTCCGCGCGAAAACGGCCCTTTCGCGACGATGAGCATCCCCGTGATATGGCTGACCCGGGACCTTCGACCTTTCGTCGAAGGATTTCAAACCTGTCCCGTTGGGTGCCTCCGCGGGGCATAATTACTCGATTCGCCAGTCGAATGTGACTTTTGCACGGACAACGATTTGCCGACGAATTTTATCTCCACTTTGGTAACGGGGGCGTAATTTAACGGTCGAATGCCAAACTTATCACTGTGATTCATTATCAGAGACCTTATGAAATATCATTAATAATATCCCACAGACACGCTGACACGTTTTCGCACTAGCTACCGCTATAAAAAATGTATATAACGTAGCAATACAGCCGAATAACGTTCACGGGGCTATCCACTGCTTGCCGTGTTAGCGTTGCACCGCGCAAAACCTGCCGAGGCTTTGTTCCGTGGTAAATAGAAGTGGAAACGTGTCTTGGAACTTTCTATGCGGGCAAGAACTACTATCGATTACTAATGGGGAAAGGAGTTGAACGAGTGTGTGTGATTATTATTTAAATTCAATTCTATTCGATCTTCACTGCACTTGGGATTCATTAAATTAAATATCCGACGCTTGATGTTGTATTAAGTTGATTCATATTCTGTTATGAAATATCCTGTGTAGTACAAGAAAATAATGTTTTTTAGTTTTTAGCGCATTTTTAATACTATCGTTTAACATTATTTTTTATATATATTTTTATTTTCTAGTCTTTAGTGTTTGTAGATTTAGGTACGTTTCATAGCTCAGACTTCTTTACAAGTATCATTTATTGCTGTATATATTTTGTGAGTTGGTTTAAACTCTATAGTGTTAATTAAATAATTGTATTAATTACTTATGTCAGATAATGTCCACGTTCGCATATTTTCCCTCATTGGTAGCCTATGGAATCTTAGACTGTATTCTGCGTGCCGAGATTTCAGGATCGTTCCGCGTGTTTCTGTATTCATTGCGAATTGGTTACTCATGGTATTCACAGGAAACCTCGCTCATACGTTACGAGTGCAATGTTGCGCCGTATTTTGTGGTCGGCGTTGCAGGAACGTTCCACGTGGGTTGTACCGCAATATATGCGCAATATTACACGGCAATATGTGCACAATATTCCCGAAACATTGCACAAACGGCGCCATTGTAATATTTCACGGCAATGTGTGCGCAGTATTCCCGAAACATTGCACAAATAGGGCCATTGACAATATTGCGCGGCAATGTTTCCACAATATTGCAGTAATGTTGCAATGCAACCTGCAACCAAACGGCAACATTGCAATGTACTGCAACGAAAGTGTGCTGTAGGGGTTTATATATACCCTAAATTGCTCGGGCTTTGCTTTAATTTGCACAAAACGACAAAAATGTGAAAAACGACGATGCTACAATTTCTTTTCCAAAAAGTGATCGAGCTCTCCTAGGTGAGAGAAGTGAACTTGAGCAGCTAAACTCTTTGCCTCGACTGCATCTTGAGGATAAAAAATATAATTTTTAGTGGTATTCCTATGCTTAGTCAAGTAACCCCGTCCGACATTGTTAACATGTTAAGGACCGTACGTACAAAACCTCCACGCACTGGATAAAATAAAACCCCGTAAATTATAGCCAATGTATCACATTTCCACAAAATATTCATGAAAAAACATCAAGTACTACTTAGTGGATAAAAATTCATAAATAGTCGAAACAAAAATATTTACTTCCCGCCGACCTTTTTAGATTTTTCATTCTCACTGATACAACACGCAAGTTTTTGACAGGGCGACACATTAAATGGCAAGCTGGGCATTCATATGCTTCAATATTGCGAATCGCAGCATAATTTATTCCATAATATAACAATTAAAGGGAATTAATCAACTAAACTCGTTAATTAATTAGCCCCGGTCTCCCCTACTTTTCTCTTACATAAAAGTTGAATAAATTTTAAAGATTTAGTAAGTTTTAATATGTTTTGAAGTAATCTAATATTTATAAGTTCAACTGAAATTTATTTGGGTTGTCCCTTTTGATTCTTTCTTGGAAATTTGGCTTGCAGTATTAATTAATTATTCAGCAATACGTACATCACATGTTGCAAACTACTTTTACAGACACTATTAGGGATACTTTGAATTTTTAAAACATACATATACCATTGTAATTATAATTTAATGACATGGATTTTAGTTTATAATAGGTTCTTTTTTATGTTAATGAAGGATACTTTGTGCCATATTACCATACGTGCATGTAGAATGAACAGGATTTCCAACAAATATTGCTTCTTTGAATAAGCATGTGAGAGTGTACAAATTTATTCATAATCCTGTGTAAAATGAAATTAAAGTATACCCGTCTCGTTATTGTGCCTCAAAAATAGCAAAACAGAATTGCAACGTCTACCTCCACAAAATTTTTAGAAAACATATTTTTACTTTATCCATTAATACATAACAAGAGTGGAATGAAAATGTAATTTACTTGTGAAACATCGAAATATGATATTTTTAATTAATAGCTCATTTCCTGCGCCATCCATAATTATATAAATGATTAATTCCTTTAAGTATGAAAACAAATTTCATTGCGAAGCACAAAATAAGTTACATGTTCCGTTGAGGAGAATTGCAATAATATTTAGTCGATATGAATTAGGATTTTTTTTAACTGTGGAGCGCTAGGTACCTTTTGCTCCTTTTTTTAATAAAATTGAATAGGTGATATGAAAGTGTAGCTTACAAATTTCGTAACTTTAAAACTCTGTGTATCTAATTTAATTTTTGTACAAGTAGGTATTGAAATGTATCTCTGAGACACAAAGTGTTTATGGACTGGGAGGCGATGTAAAATGTCTCTCTTATCATGGGTCACCACCAGCACTGCTTTTTAATAAAATTGAATAAAAAATACCAAAGTGGACCTGTCTCTTTTACGATAGATCAGCGTTTACTAACTAAATTTTGACACTAAACCCTTCCGAACTCACTAGGGGAGAGCGGGGACAAACGTAACGGCGTCATGAAAATAACACGCCTTCTCCCGCCTTCCACAAAAGTTTCCCAAACGTTTGCTTTACATAGTTACGCGTGTTTAGTGTTTCTTTTGATTCACGGTGTGACGCAGAACAATACGACGATTCGTCTATCGTGGGCAAGCTGATTTCGTTATTTCGAACATTTAGGTTAGTGTCTCCTCTGTTGGTTTTTTTGTTAATAATCATAGTTAAACTATAGACATTGATCTAATTATTTGTTAGAGCGTTCTTAGATAATGTCTTTATAAGTTCCTGTATTTGATTTCAATAAGTCTTGTATAGTTTGTACGTTATGACAGTTCTATGCTGAAAAACATGACTGGGGACAAAAGTAACACGTCACTACGGGGACGAAAGTAACATGTTACAGGTGGAACACTCACGCCAACAGGAGTTATATCGTAGAAAATGTTAACAAGATTCCACAATAATGAATAAATAATAAGAAGGATCGACATAAAAAAAGTTTCTATACGTTTAAAGATGCCTCCCTATAGGGTGAAGGACCCAATTACTGACACCTAACCAATGACTGTCACCTTAAGCTATTTTACTTAAAATAACGAATAAATAAACGTTGTAAAGTGATACACGAAAAGAATTATGTATTTCAACCTATAATCTATACTATAGATTATATTCTATACTTTGTTTATTCGTTATTTTAACTAAAATAGCTTAAGGTGACAGTAATTGGTTAGGTGTCAGTAATTGGGTCCTTTACCCTATCCCCAAAGAGTTAAATCCAATAAAAACAATAGTTTTAAAAAAAAATCATAAATATTAGTTACTTTTGGGGCCGCTACACGAGATTCCATATTAAATCAAATATACAGTATCAAAGAAATATTTGAAGCTTGTTATGCTTGTTTATCGTTATTTACTTAAATTATGTTTATTTAAATGTTTGCTTCTATCGTTTCTGATAATAAGAAATTCCCATTTTGCTTTGAAAGAAGTGTTTTTACTTAATTCTCCTCAAAATAATTAGTGTTACTTTCGTCCTCGTGGTATGTTACTTTCGTCCTACCCCTGCAGGACAAAAGTAACACTAACAGTCACTGCGGAAACTTGCCATAACTCTTCAACTACTTATCATGGAAAGCTGAATTTGTGGTGCGATGATAGACCAAGAAACACACTATCTTAAGGCATAATTTTCGTTTTTATATCTGTAAGAGGTAATTGGCAGCTAGGCCAAATGTAAAAAGTGTTACGTTTGTCCCCGCTCTCCCCTACCCATTGGCGTAACCCCGAATCTAAACGTGGAAATAAATCATCGATACCTACTTATATAATCGTTAGGTCACTGGTTCATCACCGTCTAACCCAAACCGTTGACCCTAGAAACATGAAATTCGGACGGTATATTCCTTTTGCGACGTAAGTGCTGAATAAGAAGAGATATTTTGAACTTCCATTCCCAAGGATGTGAAACCAGGTGAAATGTGTTTTCACATTCTTCAAAATCTCTTAGGCCCGATTCGATATCAACTTCGTTTTTACTTCGAAAGGTTACCCACATAAATGCCTAAACACCAATTTCAGGATTTTTCCCTAACCAACCCCTAAGGGACTGGTGAAATGTATTTTCAGGGAGTCTTTAATATCTCTTAGGCCTGAAGCAAAACTCGGAGGTGTTTTGCTAGTTTATAAATAAACCAAATGGGTTAGGAATTTTATTATAAGATAACTTTCACGCAATCTTAACTTTCATATCGCAGACCTTGAACTCCGCAGAATACCAGATGGTAGACGCTGCTTTTTGGAGATTACAGTGAAAGATGTTCGACAGGCCCCAGCATTAACATCGAAAAGGGTGAACCGGAAATGGCACAAGACCGAAAGCGAAAGGTGAACAATTTAAGCCACTCAAATCATTGTAATTATAAAGAACCGTATCGCCAAACGAGTACGTGTAACAGGAAATCTGAATTAACAGGAAAGGATATTAAATTTAATGCAGTGCGAATTTTGATATTAAGAGACCAAGGTGAAATGTAATTAACGTTAATACGCGAAATTCCCCCCGCATAGAGAGCACCGAAATTTCCAGGTAATCGAGATGTCGATATTTTCGGATGTCCATATTTTGCGCGACATCCGGGCCGGCAAATTCGGTTTTCAGGTATCGTTTAGCAATCATCATAGACACCTCGCCCGCGAATGTATCGGATGAAATGTCCCCGAGTACGTTCCGGGAAATAGCCGACCGCGAGATAGTGAATTATTAAACGTTGCTCCCCCATGAGCGACCATAGAAGGCATAAACAAGGGATTGTTATATGAGCATAGGCAGTTAAACATGGATTCCTGAAGGGCGATCTTTTTTCCGACGTTTAAACCGATGACAATCTGGCTATTTGAATTACGACCATTTCATTCAAAATTGACATGTACCTACACGAATTGCGCCGTTCATTTTACACTTTTTTTGCTGCCAAACACGTATGCTCTCTCGCTGCCTCGATGTGTCATCTGAAATTGAGAAAGAGTGGAAACAATTTTTGTTAATCTACTTACAGTTCCGGACAAAAATATTGGGATACCCTTTAAAACAGAATATTTTTTTTATAATTGGTCGAAACGGTTTAGATTTTTTTTGCTAAAAAGGACCAGCTAAAAGGATTAGTTTACCTACTAGGTGTAAATGAACAAGATTGTACATACTTTCAATTTTTGTTATTATTGATATTATTTAGTCCCGTTTATCTTGGTTTCATAAGAAAATTGTACTCAGATATACATAGAGATGTAAAATTACTTGTTCTTTAGCTTTAACTTAAAAATTATTACCCTGTAACGGAATTCCTTTTATACTTCAAAGATCGAAGGAAGGAACGATACACCGCTAATTACGTAAAAACAGATCAGGACGAAATTACTAGCAATTGTGTTCTTTATTGTACACAGTTAACAAAAAGCATCCGTTTTTTGTACAGTTTGGTGCAAGTCAGGGGCAGCTCCAGATTTGAAAAATCCCAAAATATAGAAATAAAAACTTATCAACTCAATAACTAGGCTGACCGTAACCTAGAGTTGAGCAAAATATCTAATTACAAATTACGATTAAAATGTAATTCTGTAATTGATTACACATTATTTTCTGTAATCGTTAATTTAGGTAGTTGACCACAATTTTACCTAAATTAACGACAGAAAATAATGTGTAATCAATTACACAATTACATTCGAATCATAATTTGTAATTTGTAATTAGATTACATTTTGTCCAACTCTGACCGTACTTAACATCGCCCATGCTCCTAATATCGCCACTCGTTATATCTCATATAATATATAAGATATGAATAATATACTAAACATATATCTACCAAGACATACTGTAATTGCAGCATCATGTGATCAACAATTCCAGCAAGGGATGTATCTTAGTGAATCTTAATAGTGTAAAAATTTATTGGACTGCCACAACTTTTACATCACATTCGAAGAAGTTAAGTCTAATAATTTTTCGTAATGAAAATAGCGTTTTTCTTTTAGCAGTATGCGTGTTCTCAATACTGCCTACCGTTAGGACAATGGTTTCGATGTAATGTTTGTTACAGGTAGGGTCACGAAATTTGCGGAGCAACCAAAATAAACTTTATTTGTCCAATATGTAGATACATCCGAACGTGAAAAATAAAATATTTTAAAAATCATATTCCTATATTTTGTAATAAAGCATTTTCTTACACCTAATCCTAATCAAAGATTGATAAAAAACATTTATAGAGCAAGAAATAATAAAAGCATACGTGAAAATGACTTTAAAAACTCATACCTATATACATAAATTAATAAATATTTCTTGAGTAGGCGATATTAGGTAGAGGAAGTGCAGCAGGGGAGACCGGGGCTAGTTGATACAGAGGCAGGTTGATACAGACGAATTATCTCGACACGGTATATATGTAGCTTCATTTCAACGGGATATGTGAAGATTGTTGATAAATTCTTTCCTACGATCCAGCGTACGTGGGTGTACCTTGACGTTAGCAATCGTTTTTTAGCTGTTTTCGTTTATATAAAGAAAAAGTAAATAGTTGTGTTCACTTTCCAATCCGTCTTGAGACGATATAAAGAATTTTATAACCCGAAGTAATTTAGCATCATATTGAGTCTTTTGAAGGTAAGGTAATTACGTTTTGTAATTATGTTTATATGCTCTACATTTTTTTATGGACATGTTTATACATAATGACTTCCTATGGGGTAAGTTGATACGGTTTCTCTGGGACATGTTGATACAGTATATTAATTTTCCCCGACTACTTTTAATTGAATTTTTTCTTTATATTTCTTGGAAAATGGTTTGAAATTATATCAAAAAGACAAATCGTGGCGAAATATCGTAGGATGTTTTGGAAAAAGCGTGTGCCGAAATAGAAAAAGACTCAATATTATTAAGGCCATGCACAAAAATATACAATCATGACACAATGAGTTTATTAAGATATAGTAACAAAAAGAAGAAGACACCTCATGTTAAAGTGGGATATTCCAGACATAAAAAAAAATAAAAATAAAAATGTTTTTCTAGGTATGTTTCTTTAAAAATCTGTTTGATCTTTGAACTTTTGACTGTTGGAAAGGTATTTAGTTTGAAATTATATTTTTCAAATTTATTAGTTACTCATTAAACAGATATTTTAAAGATGTATCAACTTGCCCCGCAGTGGGGTAAATTGATACACTTTGCCTTCGTCCAAATAACATTTTTTCATTCATTTTGTATGTACTTTATCAAGTTTTCGCTTACTATATATTAAAGAGGAAGGACCAAAGTATATTTTAGCATATTTGTTATTAAGTAATTGATTCAAACAAAACTGAAAAACAATGAAAACTGAAAAACGTATCAACTTGCCCCGGTCTCCCCTATATTTGGAATACCAGTTTGTTTAAGACGAATAAAAAATTACGATAGAGGATGGGAACAAATAAAACTGTATAATATCATAGGGAAACTAATAAACTGTCATATTGCATAGTCTCAGTAATAATAAAAAACAAAAAGTAATTGAAACTTTGGTTTGAATGAAAAATGACAAGAAGTATCGATTTTGTTAAGGTGCAGGTAATTTGGAATACCGGTATTCCAATTTGCCTTCACTTTATAAACTTAAACAAATCCTCCGAACTCCACTGCTTCCTTGTTTTGTATGTGTTTACCGTTGCCATTTCTAAAATAAAGATATCTTGAGGAGATATGTATAACAGAATATTTATAAAAAAGATAAGAACGGTTACTGAAAAAGTTTTGCAGATTGACGTTTTCTTCCTCTGCAAATTAAGTCGAAAATGTAAAAATGGTGGTTCATCCACAAATGTCATTAATGAACAAGTCATTAGCCCCTATAATCTACGGGGTTACAAATTAAATAGCATTAGTAGGTTATTAGATACTTGGGTATTCCAAATTACCAACAGTATTCCGAATATGCTGCACTTCCTCTACAGTTTTTTCACGACCTGATTTTTGCATGTCTTACGTTCTTTTACTAATTAAAAATTTGCAGGTTTCAACGATTCCAACTTATGCTACAAGAAAGGGGAATAATTTCTCTTTGCTTCGAAACGAATTGCATACAAAAATATCAATTATTATCCAATTGACAGCGATTGAACTTTTGCTGGGAGATATTAGATACGGCCACCCTACTACTTATTAAATGAAAATCAAAGCACGAATTTTATAAACTGTTTCTTCACCCTTTTAGCTGAAAGCTAAAGCTTGAAAGATCCTCAATTAAATTTAATTTCATATGTCTTCCTATTTACAACTGAAGAATTTCCAAAAAGGCAATTCCAGGGTAAGGAAATTCATGCACATTCACCGAAACGACAATTACTTAATCACGACCCAGAACGCGACGTTTCCTTCTTTAGTAGGAAGCCTTTTCGACGATCTAAGAAAGTAGGAAATTCCCGAGAATGATTCATAAATCTCGCGAATATCGCTCAGAAATGTGTTAAACATCTCGACGCCAATAACTCGGGCCACCGTGCGATACGTATCGAGCCAGAAACGATGAAAATTCCGACAACACCCGACGAACTTGTACTTCTGGCAAGCCTTCGATCCTACGCGTACGCCTCACCTGTGAGTAAATCAGAATGGGATCAAAGGATCGTAGGATCTCGACGTATGGATAGGCCAGCCCCTGCTCGTCCCTATCTCACCCTGTCTCCCTCTCGTTCGTACCTTCGTGCACCCTCTGTCCTCTGCGCACCGGCAAAAAAAAACAAATCTCTGGGGGTTCCACTCATTCTCGACGCGATACTTGAAAAACACGAAGCCCTGAAGTAATGCATTACATTTGCATGCTCCGTGTGCAGTTCCCGCGAAATAAATGAAGAGTAGAGAAAAAGGAGTGGTTTCGGGAAAAGGATGGGGTCGCGGTAATATGGAAGTTGCTTTCGTCCTTGATGGGAGAATATGATGGTTGAAATAATCAAATAGTCGACGAATGAAAAACAAACAATTGTGGAGACGATAATTTAAGTATAAAGGAAAGAATTCGACCCTGATTTTCTTAAAATCGTCCACCATTTTCGTTGGCCTACATATGGTCGTAAAATATAATACACACAGCGTGAATCGTAGGTAATATATATCTGTGACACTAGAAAAGGAATCTGAATTTCGCTTTGTGTGTTCGGGTATTTTTATCCCAGTTTTTAGTGAACTGGAAGAAGGCACTGTTTTGATTGCTCATAAAAGGAAAACGAAAGGAGTCGCAGGAGTAAAAAATTGGCGCATTTAGGAACAGAGCGAACCCTTTTTATTTATTACTTCGTCATAAATCTTGCATAGAAGTGGATTTGTACTTACGAGAGAACATACATAGCTACATAATATATATCCTCTACATATTCCCAATGTTTCATAATTTTTTGAATTTCCGGATTGGGGAGCTCCCCTTGTTAGTTCTGCCAACACTTTTAGAACCTACTTTCCTAAATTTCAGGATGAACGCTGATATCCTTATCAAGCTTGACTTCGAGGATATTATTTTAGTTTATAAATTGGTTTGATTTTTGGACGGACGTCCCGTCCACCGCAGATACTATAGAAGAAAACAAGAAATAGATTAAGAAATGTTTCTTAATCAAGTTTTATTTACTACACTTCAATGTACATGTTATTACTCGATAGAAGTTACTGGTTTAATCGAGAATCAGTTCTAAATTTGTCAACTCTTCTTGTCCTTTCAGCCTTTTACGGTTTAAAAGACGGGCAAGTAAAAAGGGTCAATATATGGTCAGACATACGTCGGTAGCTCACAGTGTGAGCGTGTCTATCGTTACATTCCAAATTGGGTTAAAAATACTTGTTCATTATAATATTGAACATAGTATTTGTAATTTATTGTTATTTCGAGAATTGCTTTCTAAAACAAGAACTGAGCACTTGATGCTTTTTACTTGCTATTTTTTCACTATGATCTTAACAGCATATGGTCACTCCACTCGATAAGAAATGGGCTATGAACGTAGAGATTTAAAAACACAAATATTATATATCCACTTTTAGTGTTTTCGAGAATAACAGGCTTAAACAGACAATGGTGCATAAGATTCAGGAACATACAGTGAACAAATAATATGTATTACTTTTGACAAATTTGGAAAGTAGATATAAATTGATTTTTATATAGCAGAAAGAAAAAATGATTAAATTAATCACGTAATATTGCCCTCGACACAAACCAGTCCCTAGAAAACTAAAAGTGACAGATTAAAAGCAGGCGAACAGAAGATCTACGTAAATGAGGCCATGGGGCGCATCTTGGTTAGTAAAATAGAATAGGAATAGCTTTAGTAAAATAAAACTGACCAGAAATAGAAAAAGAAACTTTTTTACAGTTAATGAAACAATTTTTAAACATATTTTCAAGTACAGTGGGGTATCCTACAACGAACGAATGTTATAATGAACAGTTTTTCTCATTAAATCAAAACACAACCAACGAATATGTTACAACGAACGCGGAGAAATACAATCGACCGTACACATACATATGTGCAATGTATAAAATTTAAATATATAATACGTATATTTGTATATTCTTATTTTACATATTTCGTATTAAGTATGCACATATATCTGCTATCCTTAAATACGCATACATATGTATATATGTATATGTATCAAAATTAAAAGTAAATGATTTCAGCGCACTGGTTCGGTCTGTTTTAAGAGATTAAATAAAAGCAACTGTGCAATTATTAAGATTATCAGTTTCCAACGTTTCGGTCAGTGGTTTTGACCATTTTCAAGGATAGTATCAAATAAAGCAGAATACTGCGTGTGTTTTTATAAACTATTCCGCGTTTGCTAGAAACGTGCGAACGTACGAGTCGGTTGGAGAGTGACTGAGGTAAACAGTTGTTCTTGCCCGGTGTCTGCTGTTTACCTCAGTCACTCTCCAACCGACTCGTACGTTCGCACGTTTCTAGCAAACGCGGAATAGTTTATAAAAACACACGCAGTATTCTGCTTTATTTGATACTATCCTTGAAAATGGTCAAAACCACTGACCGAAACGTTGGAAACTGATAATCTTAATAATTGCACAATAACTTTTATCTAATCTCTTAAAACAGACTGAACCAGTGCGCCGAAATCATTTACCTTTAATTTTAATAAATTCTTCACGGTCGAAATTTAAATTATATTATGTATATGTATCTTATAACGAACAAGTTTCTCATAGGATATCCCACTGTAATCAATTAATTCAGTGCACAGTATGAAAGCGCTGTAAGATAAGCTTGCTCCAGCCAGTACGGAGAACTTTCAAAAATGGAAAAACATGAATAAAATCGAGTAAAATATCCAAAAACGTTTTCTTCGATTCTAAGTTACAACTTTAGGCATGATGTGTTCCGCTCAGGATTCATTAGCACTGCTGTTACGCGTTTTACACATACTTAATGAAACATTGAAGGCACATTGAAATGGGGGTTTACTAACAACGCAATTCAATTAGACTGTCAATTAATTAATGTGAGAAGCGTCATGCATTCGCGCAATTGAGTTCAAGGCGAGTGAGAGGAGAATTCCTGAGCATCTTATACGAGCAAATCATTCTTTTGAAGGAATGGCACGGATCGTTTCCAAACCACTGTGTTTTGGCCATTTCGTTGTCAGGCATTATTTAAAAAAGTATTTGAATTACAGTCTTTCTAGGGGATCACTGCACGAAGTAAACATGCTAAACGTTCGGATATACAGGGAAACTTAAGAAACTCTACTTTCATCATTTTTTATGTAGAATTTAATAATATGGAACAGATTTTTTTACTACTTTCATCATAGGTATCTTGAAAGCACCTTGTGAATTCTAAATGAGATGTTATATTTTTACTTTAGTGCTGGCAAAGTATTAAAAAAAAGCATATATGTCTATAATAACTTATTTACGAACAGCTTAAAATAATTAATCAAGATTCACAATTCACATCGTTAACTGTTAAACATATTATGCAATTTATTATTAATTAATATAATACATCCATTAAAATTAATAATTCACGTGACTGAATCTGGTTTGATATATTTACGTTTCATAAACGCTACGATAGTGGAAGTCGCGTAAATCTAGATTCTTTAATTAATCAATTAATTATCTATTAATTTTTTATTCTCCTTTTGAGAATTCATAGTTTTTCTTTTTTTGCTCTTTTATAACACCAAAACAGAAACATGATATTTTATTAAAAACAAAACAAAATAGTCTTGAAATGACTGAAAAACGTAGAAATAAATATTTCTTCGATACTATCAGATTCTGCACACAAAACAATGAAAAAGCCTTTTTTTATGTTTGCTACCTTTTAGTATTCAATATTTAGGGGAGAGCGGGGACAAACGTAACACTTTTTACATTTGGCCTAGCTGTCAATTACCTCTTACAGATATAAAAACGAAAATTATGCCTTAAGATAGTGTGTTTCTTGGTCTATCATCTCACCACAAATTCAGCTTTCCATGATAAGTAGTTAAAGAGTTATGGCAATTTTCCGCAGTGACTGTCAGTGTTACTTTTGTCCTGCAGGGGTAGGACGAAAGTAACATACCATGAGGACGAAAGTAACACTAATTATTTTGACGAGAATTAAGTAAAAACACTTCTTTCAAAGCAAAATGGGATTTTCTTATTATCAGAAACGATAGAAACAAACATTTAAATAAACATATTTTAAGTAAAGTCATTTGTTGCATGACTCTAAAATTAACAATAAAATTTAAAAAAATTATGTTTATGGTGCTTGCCTATTGTAATTTAATTAATTTCCCTTACATTTTTTATCCTTTCTGTAATATCACACAAATTACACCGCAACATCATTGCTGTAAAATCTCCGGAACGTTGCGGGACATTGCTGTCAAATCTCCGAAACATTGCTGCAACGCTGCCGTAACGGTGCAGGAATATTGTAGGGACGTTACTGTACAATATTGTACACTTATATTGTAATTCTAACTTTCTGTTTAACTTTAAATCTATAAAATTAAAGTAACTTTCATTGGACAGGATTCTTTTACTTCAAAACTCAACCATTAAAAATTTCAGACCGCAAGTTCCACAAAAACATTATTCGGATTTCACTGAAACGATAGTAAAATTCCTTCAATATCCAAACTCCTAACTGTTATTTAATCTTTAAGCGAAGTTACATGGTCTATGAAATAAAAATGTCCGCGGATACTCACAACGCGAAATTTAAAAAAGATGGAAAAATTCGTGAAATCATTTTCACAGCTGAATCTGGGAATTACGATTATTCCACGAGACTATTAAAATCTCATTCCTTTGTGAAAAATCGCATATTCTCTGGCGTCGGTGTGTTAGTAAGTTTGAAAGACCGAACTGCATAAAGAGACATTAAGGGAGGGAATCTTCGACACGGGGACCGGTGGATTCGAATATTATTCACGCTCAATTTAACTTATTGAGAGCCAAGAGAAGCTGCTTGATGGCCCGGGCTACAATAGCGTAACAATTAATCGCTGAATGGATTATCTCGCTGCTCCGTAATTTCCTGTCATTTATCAAAACCACCCCCTCTCTTCCCATGATTCCTACAAAACACGTGCATCGTTAGCTCCTATATATTATTCTTCGAGCACCTTAGAAACTATTTTCGCGATTCAAATTTGAATAGATAATGATCAGTTTGACTGCTATTCCGCAAAATGTAATAATATTCCACTTAATTTCTATCGTCATCGTCAGAAGGAATATGAAAAAAAGAGAACAACGTCTAAGAACATTATAGTTTCATTTATTTGTACACGTTTGTATTACTATTTATAAAGGGTTTTACACAACTAGTAATATGTAAACGTTGAAACGTTAATGCGATGACATTCCTTCTTCGTAATAAGCATAAGTTGTTTTTTTTTGTGTAATTTTACTGAGAACAATAGTTGCAACTAACGCGAATCGTCGTTAATTTGTAAATTCCAACAGAATCTTTTCGAATTTGTATTTTGTGTAGTACACAAATTCAGTAACAATTTCTCATTCATAATTGTGACAGCTTTCCTCTGTTTCAACAACAAAGAAACTCCTCGATTACCTAACACGAGTTGTAATTCAAGTACACGCGTGAAATACTTTGTCAAGCTCATGGAAACTAGCTCGTAACGTGATCGGTGTACTTCTTACGGGAAATATATAAATGTAGAATGAAATGGAGTGTGTGTTCTGCGTTAAATTAAATTACGATCAATTATCAATTCTCATTCGTTCGTCTTGCATTTATTGGCAATCCACAGCGAACTCTGAAGTTCTCGAGAACCAAGAAGTAAAAGCAATGTTGACTTAAAAGATTAAAATTACATTTAAAATTATACTACTGACTGGCTGCATCGTGAATAATTGTACAGGGTGTCCCGCGTTACCACTCTGAATACAACTTTTACACTTTATTTGAGAAAAACTTGTCACAATTGCAAGTAAAAAAAGCGAAGCTACCAATTTCATATCAACTGCACTAAAGTATCCGTTAAAAGCGTATAAAATAGGATAAAAATATATTTGTTGTAAACTGCTCTACAGGTAAACTAAGGAAGATTGAGACCGGGATGAGCCCGTCCTTCACCTCTTCACTCTTCACGATATCCATCCACATCGATTTAAAGGTACGCGCCAGCTTGGAGCCAGATCAAACTTGGCGACTTCTTGGCGACTTTTTTTCGTGTCTTTGGCTAGCACATGCCCGTGCGATACCCGCTTCGTCGCTGTCGAGTATCAGCCATATCCAATAGGGGGAGATAATGGTAACATAGTACAAACGCGTCTCGAAACGCGGCTGTAATCGCTATCCCCTCCACTTCTTCTGCTGTTGCCGGGGCGAATGAGACAGTGGGAATGAGCAAGAAGGACTTAAGTGCCATCGTATTTAAGGCAATAAAGGCAAGTTGAGAAGGCTCCGTCTCAAAAGAGAATCACCTTGTTTAAAGACAAATCTGTATTGGATAACTAGCAACCAAATACATTTTAGGCTCCCTTTCTTTTCGACCCTGCTTCTCGACTCCCACTAAGCGGCCTCAGACTTGCTCAGTTTACATATACAGTATTTAATTAAAAGAAAACGGCGGTGCGTGTAAAACTAACTACCACGCGGCTACTCTACCAGGAAAGAAATATAATAAAAATCTGTCCAACTTGGCACAGCTTCCCCAAAATAAAGCATAAAAAATATTCGAAATAGCAGTAACATTAAATGGGAGCCATGTAGCAACAATTTAAGTTTCTCGCCTTTTCCGTCGATTATAATTAGACTCAATCGTATATTTCGTTAGAGGATAATGTAGTCACTGCTTAAAAACTACATGAACTTATGTAAATACAAATTTATCGTATAATGTAGTGATTAAGTTGGGGGCTCGTGTCATTTTACAACACGGCGCCTGCATACTGTATAAGGCAAAATTCACCGACTCTCTCGCGTGCACATTGTTACCCACTCGTTAATATCGATTTTACGTTATCGTTAAGGGTCTATTAAGAGGCGATCGCCAGATCAGTAAGCTACGGAACATAACAATAATAGTACAAAACTTCACGTGTTTTGTACTAAGCTTAACCAACTCCGAGTTTCTCCACTGACCGATGAAGGGAATCGAATCTGTACTAATCGCACCGAATTTTTCTCGTCTCCCATTTCTTTGTACTCTGAGGTAGTTGGTACAACTATCGTTTCCCCGTCTTCAGTTTCATTATAATTATACACTTCCTCCACTTGCTCCGAATCCTCGACTTTACACTCCAGCTCCTCGCTCTCAGTAAAAGCCATCTGAAAATTGTGAGATTTCGTTACGAGTATGATAAAATTTCGAATGGTGGCGCGGCATAACTTACACGCACCTCGCCATCGACGAGATGGCCTACTTCTTCATCCGCGACAGTTTCTTCCGCGGGAATATTTAATACGTCTTCTTCGTTATACATCTGATCATCGTTCTGCTCTTGTATAATAACGTGGTCTTTTAATTCAGTCACGTACAGCTCAGTCTCCTCTAACTGAAAAATAATTAGAACAAGAAGGGCATTATTTAAGCCATTACATAGTAGCGGTACGATGTAAGGTACTACGCAAAGAAAGCGCATTTAATTACCTGATCGTTCTCCGCTTCGTCCATTAAAAGTTCTACGTCGCCGTCAGGAATCGCTATCACTTGATCATCCTCCGTAGTGAGCCTCGGTTGATTAACCACAATCGTATCGTTTAGATGGCCCTAAAAAGGATAACGAGAATCGGTATTAACACCGCCGCAGAATTACAAATGCTACATTGTCCCGAGGCAATGCATCAATTCACCTGTGTTTGCATGTGAGCGTACAACAATGGTTTTCTCATAAAACCCATACCACATACTAAACATTCGTACGGCTTCTTGTCGCTATGTATAAATCGATGCGCATTCCTATTGTCTCTGCTATTAAATGCTTTACCACACACCTAAAATTCCATGGGGTGCCATTCCAAGTCAATAGAAATTACTATGACAATTTCGTATAATTACACAGTTTCGCGCTATACGCACCTCACAGAGGTAAGGTTTCTCTCCTGTATGTATGCGCATGTGCTTCTTGAAATGTTCGGGATAAACGAACGTCGCTGTGCATATTTCGCATTTGTACGGCCTCTCGCCGGTGTGGGCCGCTTTTATGTGGTAATCCAGCAATCTTCGCCGCTTAAATCCTTTCCCGCAATCGTCGCACTTGTACCGTTTGTCGTTGTAATGTGTCGCGCGCTTATGAGACTGCAGATTCGACCTCTGGCTAAGGAGTTACAGAAATGTAGCAAATAATTGCTATCCTCTCTCATTCGACAGTGACGCGAGTAAGCAATACCTGAACGTGGCTCCGCAGAATTCGCATTGATAAGGCTTCTCCCCGGTGTGCGTCCTTTCGTGATCTCTTATCTCAGCTTTGCGGGCAAACGCTTTGCCACACATTCTACATATATACGGTTTATATCCTGTATGTACTATATTGTGCACCTCTAAATTATGCGGCGAGCCGAACGCTTTTCCTTTAATAATCATCACTTGCATTGATACTAGCATCTAAATATATAAAAACGATAAAAGCTGAATAAATAGATCGTACCACATTGATGGCAGATATACTCCTTTACGCCGTTGTGTGTCCTCTCGTGCTGATTAAGATTCTGTTGGCTCAAAAATGTTTTACTACACTGCGAACACTCGTACGGTCGAGGTCGTATCTCGTGCGTTTTTACATGCGCTTTGTATGTATACTTAGAAGCAAAATCTTTCCCGCAATTCTCGCACACGTAAGGGCGTACGCCGGTATGCGTGTTAATGTGCTCCTCCAGTAAATTCCTCGAGCTGCGAAAATCACAGAAGTTACGACATAATAAGCGTAGTATTATTTTACTTCAGTAGTTTAAAAAATATGCTCCACAAATACCTATATCTTTTGCCACATGTTTCACACGGCCAGGATTTCACTTGCGGATAATGTATCCGTTTATGAATCCTAAACAATCGCAGATTACTAAATATTCTATTACATATTTCGCATTGAAAGTCACCCTCCTCCTTAGCGACGTGATCGTCGAGGTGAAGAGAGAGCTCGTTTCTTTTTTTAAAATCGTCCCCACATATATCGCAAATGTATAAACGAGTTTCGTGTACGCTTTTCATGTGCGCAATAATCGATTTCGCATCCCCCACAGCTTTATCTTCTTCGTTTGTACATAATAAACAGGTATATATAGAACCGTCTCTAGTAACAATCTGAGAGGGAATAAATGTTTAAAGAAAATTGTTAAATATAATGAATTTATTAAGCAGCGACCACGCTCACTTGTTCCTGGGTAGCTTCAACTTTTGCCGCAATTTTCGACCGCTTTATCCTCTTTCTTTCTTCTGTATTACTTGTTTCAGGGATCGGTTCCAGTTTGAAGATAATTTGTTCCGACTCGCGAGACGGTTCCTCTTCTTCTTCTTCTTCTTCTAATCTTTCTTCTTCCCCCTCCATCTCTTGAGTTTCTGCATCATCCTTTAAATAAATCGTACAATATTATAACAATTCCATTCTGCACAATAGAACCTTCCGATCTTATTTCCATCCGTTACCTTCTCCACGTATCTTACTTCCAAATCTGCGCCTTGGCTCTCTAGGTTCTCTATATAATCATGATCGTTGTATTCTTCCTCATTTTGCATGTCGGACAGTTTCTTGACAGTCTTCTTATAATTATTGAAGATCTCTAATTTCACTTCCGCGAGTCGACTCTCAAGCTCGTCGATCTACAAATTTTATTCACCTTTTAATTGCCTTTGCTTTACCATAAAAAATACAGAGATCGGTATGTTATTTACCTCGTTAAATAACTTATAGCATTTCTTACATATAACAAGAGAATGTACATTTTCTTCATTTAAGTCTGTTTCTAAAACAGCGCAAATTGTATCTACTAGTGGTTTCTCCGACACTGTCACAGAGTTTTCATTAAAAATACGTATACTATTTCTAGTGGACACGCCAACTTTACTGTTACATATCAGACAGTGCGTACTGTCTTTCTCCAAATCAGCCGTCATCTTTTCGGCGACTGTAACAATAACAGAAATATTGAAATAGGAGCTTGCGATATTACCATTTAAAAGATTTTAATATATAAACATTCCGATTAAATCGAACGTGGACATTTAGTTATCACAATTGGGCATTATACAAATGATTTCGAACAATTATCAGAATAAAATTCCTTTTATCCAAATACCTTATCTGGATAATGATTATTTCGTATCGATAATGAGGGATTAGGTGCACCGGAGAGTCTGAATACTTTATTGATTTGCTCAGTAGAGTCTAATGTATTCTTCGCTTTTCGTATTCTAAAGGCAGGCTCTCAGTGCGCCTCGCTTTTGCTGATTTTGTTCTTCCTATGCTTCTCTTATGTAGCTTGATAATTTGACTCACACTGCGCCTCGGGTCGCCTCAGCACAACTTCGAGCCCTGGATTCTTCCTCGAAAATATTTTGTGTATTCGGATAAGCTCCGGTAACTTCAGATAGAGAAAACCGTTGCGACACGAGCCTAGATGTGAGTGCGAAAAGAAGTTGCGCAGAGGCGAGAGAAGACGAGGCGTACTGAGGGCCTAATTTAAATCTTCAACTATGAAATATTACTCCTACCGAGCAACCACGATAGCTCAGTTCCTGCTGATAAGGTGAAACGTTCTCGTCTACATTATTCAAGAGAACGTTTATTTGGATAAACCTTCATTTAGCTTTTGATATAGAATTTAGTAATGCATCGCCGAAGATTGGTGGTGGACGAGAAATGAATATCGTGTGACATTAGGGGGTAAGAAATGTGAAGATTAACAGCAAAAGATGAGAGACCAGGGTCTGTAATAAATTATACCGTTACCCTGTATGAAAGGAACAGTCGCGGGCATCTAACGAGGGAATGTTTAATTCTCATGATAAGCGTTTCAACGGACGGGGCCGAGATCTGTTAAAATCAGGCTTTCATAACAGTCTCTTCTTATGTAACAGAGCGCGGGCATGTGCCCGCGGAACAAGGAAGCATCCATCGATACGGTGAGTCGTCAAACAATAACGCATTTGACGATTCGCTGGTCGAGCGAGGGAACGATAAATAAGGCGGCGGGGCGTTGCGACGGGAGCGTTCGACGTAGCGTGCAACGAAGCGTTCCGTTTTTTAGCCGTATCGACAAGTAACTGCTAAAATCCAATAACCCTAACGATAACATGCCACGAGGAACGGTAAACAAAATATTTGCCTGCGTTCCTCGTCGAAATGAAGCGTTATAATAAACGTAAAAAGTTGCCAGCACTGACTTGAAATTTTCGTTTCTCTGTGCGAACGATTGGCAGCGAGCGAAACGGCAGACGGGTCTTGACGCCAACGCCATTTAAGTCTTCATGACAGGTAGGGACGTCGGTCGTGGCGAAAGTCCTGCGCAAAATCTCACGTCGAAAAACTTGCCACTTTTCCCAGCGCGAGCGGAAATTTTGATGTCTCCTCCGTCTCAGGTAGAGGCACACGGATTGCGTATGCACGCGCCGGATGCCCTCTATCGGACCCTTCGTACGCGTAACACAGCCATATTTTACAAAAATTTCAATGCTCTCCTCTATCCGGGGAAAATTTTTACAAGCACGCTTGTGATAACGCGAGGCGTGGTTGCGCCGTTTAAATTACATCGAGGCATACGGGCAACGTTCGCGTTTAAATGATGAATAACATCGCTTTTCGATTTTTAAAGCGGGAGCCGTTTACGTGACTGTGTTTCGAAGCATATCGTTATTAAATTTAATTTTAATAGCGATCCACGTATTCCAAGAAAATAGATTTCGTTCATTTATACTCATTTTATTATAACATGCACATTTTCAATTATGTGTGTATTAATATTCTTAAGGTATTTAATGCGATTGATACGTTCCTAATTATAGAAAGAGAGGAGAGATGTAATCGTGCTTCTTTCTCTCTCGCATTCGACGTCTCCACGATCCAATCAGAGCATTCCGTTTCCGTTTCCGTTTCCCTCTACACATCGACTTTCGAAACGTGATGTACCTAGTTTATGAAGCTACCTAATGATTCAATTAATCATCGCTAAGTCTTATAAAGCAATACGCCTATCTGTGTCAAGTATAGCTATAAATAGAAAGCAGTAGTCAATGTCGGTCGGAGTATCTGCAATGCACGCCGATGCATGAAAATCCATGTTGCTTATTGAGTGGGCGATCGATGAAAAGCAGCCAGCAACGTGCGCGTCATCCGAGGCGCTTATTTTTACCGGATGATTTCTATGGTTACCTAACCATCCAGCGCCGCATTACTCCGAACCCTTTCACTATTAATTTCGTTATTCATGGTCGCGACGTTCGCGTTTTTAAACTGCCGGTTGACAGTAGATAAACAAAAGCGCGTGATTGTTGGCAAGTGCTTCGATCAAGTATTTATGAAATGAACAAAAATGAGTCGACGAGCAGATACGGACCCCTCGTCGGTGCAATCGATGAAGGGACGGGTAGCGCTAGATTTTTGGTACTGCAATTCTATCCATCACTCGTAATATTACGATTCTTTCATTGTTGTGTTTTAGTAAAAGCCCTACCAAAAAATGTATGTGTTTAATACAGGCTGTTACTCTACCTATAGTCAACACTCTAGGGGGTGAATATACAGATGAAAATGAGACGAAAATCAAGAGTGACGAAATTACGATAAAGGATTCGTTTTCGAGAAAATTGACTTTGAATTTCGACACCTACGGTGCACGCATATTTAGCTGAAATTCAAAGTCAATTTTCTCGAAAACGAAGCCTGTACCGCAATTTCGTCACTCTTCATTTCCGCTTGCACAATCATCCCCTAAAATATTAACTATAGATTTTTAAAAATTTTCGTGTATTTTTTACTGTTACTAATTTTCTATAACGAAAGATTTGTTAATAAACGCTGTATTTAAACTTATATTCAGGACGGATTAAAGTAATAGGGAATAATGCACGATCTCTGTTGCAGGTTTTCGCTGCGAAAACAGCCGAAGTGTTGACGTACCATCAGGTTTCAATATCACAGTCGTATCCGAAAGAAGGATGGGTTGAACAAGACCCTATAAAAATTTTGAGCGCTGTTAGAGAATGCCTTAATCAAACTGTATATAATTTAAGGCAGCTTACCATAGATCCTAGTGATATCGTTGCAATCGGTATAACGAACCAAAGAGAAACCACGGTTGTATGGGACTCTGTTACGGGAGAACCTTTATATAATGCTATAGGTAGTAAACTTTTACTCACATCTTTGATAACAGTAAAGGGGAAATCTGCATTCATGATTTTACAGTATGGATGGACATGAGAACTACGTCGATTGTAGATGATATATTAAAGAAGATACGTAATCAAAATAAGAACTATTTGAAGCCGCTTTGTGGCTTACCGATTAGCCCATATTTCAGTGCTTTGAAGTTGAAATGGTTATTGGAGAATGTTCCTCGTGTTCGCGAAGCACTCAGCCAGAAGCGATGCATGTTTGGCACGGTTGATTCCTGGCTAATTTGGGTAAGTTTCGTGGTAAGCTTCTTTCATAGAAATGAAGTAGCTGCAATGTTTGTTTTAATATAGAACTTAACTGGAGGAGCAAACTTTGGGGTCCATGCGACAGACGTTACAAACGCTTCGAGAACGATGCTAATGAATATCACAAGTTTAAAGTGGGACCCAACTCTGTTGTCGTTTTTTAACATACCGTCGGAGATTTTACCGGAGATACGCAGTTCGTCAGAAATATATGGTTATATTCAGGATGATATTCTGGCTGGTGTTCCAATATCAGGGGTATACAGTTTAGATAATTAAAGAAACGAGAAATGATACATTTGAAGGAACATATTATAAGTAATTATTTGTCCAGTGCTTAGGCGATCAGCAATCGGCGTTGGTAGGTCAAATGTGTTTGCAGAGGGGACAAGCAAAAAGCACTTATGGCACTGGTTGCTTTCTTCTATACAACACCGGAACCGCTGTAAGATCAAGCGTGAAGGCCGTCGCGCATTTTGACGAAACGCGGCGAATCGAAAAAGTTAATAATGTAGCATGCAGAAAAGGAAGCTTCGAGAAGTTTTCCGAACACGCTTGTAAGCCGCCCGTGAGCAGAGATGTGCAAACGCGGAACCGCGGCTCCCGAGGCCCACGCTTAACGACGCGTCTGTTGATTTTTGCGGCCGCGGATTGCAACAATCGGGTATAAGTTAGAGGCCCGCAAAGGCCTCTTTCCTTCTTCGCTGTTCCGAGAGAGAGGGCGAGGTACGACCTGGACGCTCGACCGATATGGAGAATTCGGCGTTAATACCTGAACGCCTATGGGTCGAAAGAGTTCAGAGTATCTCATTAGAAAAGAGAGGAGAGTACGAGAGAATATTCCTGGACGCCTCGTTAGAAGAAAGTCAAGTGCCGTATGCACATTAGAATTCCATTAAATTGTATAAACGCAGCGAGACGCAACGTCTGGATTTCGAAATTTGTAGCCCCGTCCTATTGACCAAACCATGTATTCCTACCTAATCCGAATAAACCTTGTCTGTCCTAAAATTATCCTTGTCTCCATTCACGAAGGCTACATACCGAATTAATTGCCGGTGCTTTTTTCTTTGTGTCGCCGCGCTTCGCCAAAATGCGCGACAGCCTTCATACTTCCCGAAAATTTATTCCGACAAACGTTCATAGCAATATATCGTTTTGAAGATCGTAGATTCGTCTCACGGCCTATTATCAACAGTTGCGTATCAACTGGGACCAGAAACGCCACCCGTGTACGCTCTTGAAGGTTCCGTAGCTATAGCCGGAGCTGTAATTCAGTGGTTAAAAGACAACCTTGGGATAATATCGGATGTAAAAGAATCGGAGACTCTGGCCGAACAAATCCCCACCGATAATCGTATCACATTTGTGCCTGCATTTGCTGGATTATACGCTCCATATTGGAGAAAGGATGCGAGAAGGTAAATAGCACCGTAGCGCGGCATCGTGATTATTTCATTGTTCGATAGTATAAAAAATCCTGAGCAATGTTACTGTCACATATCTCTTGCAAAGTATTATCGTTTCAGTGTTATATGTGGAATCACTGAAGACACTAATAGTACTCATCTTATAAAGGCAGCATTGCAAGCCGTTTGTTTTCAGACGAGAGACATTTTAGAAGCCATGAGGCAAGATACCGGATTAACATTGTCTAAGCTGTTGGTTGACGGCGCAATGACTAACAATAATTTGTTGATGCAAATGCAAGCCGACATTTGTGGAATCCCAGTTGGTAAGTGGAATGCCGTACGCGCGCGACATTTTAACGGGCGCTTGTTGCTTTCATGCGTGAGAAATTAAATAGATGAAATAAATGCTTGATTAAATGGACAATTTTACAAGAAAGTCAGGCCATTGATGTGTGAAACCACTGCGCTTGGGGTCGCGATAGCGGCGGGAAGTGCAGATGGTATACGTAAATGGGACATGAAAATAGATGCAGCAGTGCCAAGCGACACTTTTTTACCTTCTATAACTGAAAATGGTAAGTTCATTAAACTCTTTGTGTTCGGCTGATACATGAAAATATGATATTTCGTACAGAACGAGATATACTGTATTCGCAATGGAAAATGGCCATTGAACGGAGCCTTGACTGGGAACCAATAACAGATACCACTGGTAAATATAATTCTGTAATAATAACTCTACAGTAGAAATAGAGTTTTTTGATAAACATTAGTTGTTGCTAAACTTTACTCTCAGCTTTTCTTACTCGAGTTCTTTAAATTCTTTCTTATTAAGGCTATTATTCCGCGTTAAGTTATTACGTAATTGATTTGCAGATGATTCAAAGAATATCCACAAGGCAACTGCCCCCGGCATTTTCCTGATAAGCACAATAATTCTGCTCATGATTGCCAAGTATCAATCTATGTTGTGACTCGATGAGTGCAGTACCATGTACTGTAGTTGTCTCAGCTAACGCATTTAGGCCGGTCCTGTTTGCTATCGAGTGTTTACACAGATTACTCCGAAATGTAATTATACTGATCGTCAAACTTTGTAAAGATAACATTAATTATAAGCATGGAAAAGAAACTAAAGAGCAAATACAAATATAGGTGCCATAACACTGCGATTATTTTAGCGCCGAATGAAACGCGGAAAATGAAACACAACATTGGACAATTACGGTAATCAGCGATTTACTTTAAATACAATTGTTGTTTCCATCTTTGATATTTAATTGAGATGGTCGATCTTCGATTATTTGGGGTGGAGGCTTGTCTATTCCTCCACTTTCTTCAGTTAATTCGATATCATTTACCTTCGGTAATGTAGACGCAGCATCCTAAGGAAACGAAGCTTATAAATATTTACAATTGGTGAGGCGAAAAATAGAAACGATGTTAAGTGTTACCATCAAAGTATCGGTAGTAGAAGTCTGAGCCGTAACAAGTGACGCAGCGAGCCAACTATCATTTCTTATGTTATCAATGTGTATCCGTGTTCGTTGCGATACAAGCATTCGAGAGATAAGGGAACGACAAGCTCGAGACACCATTGGGTCTTTCGGAAAGATAACTTTACTTTCTACTTGCTATATTACGAAAAGCAAATGCGCTGATATAGGGGATTTTCTGCTGCGTTGTGTGGAAAAGCATTTCATATCGCGTCGGTTTACGTTGCATTTCTTTTTTTCTTTTTAATGTACCTGGCTACCTTTAGAAGTTGATTGTAACTTGAGTCGTCGAATGGTAATCGGCCATAAACCATTGCGTACAGTACTACGCCCATGGACCATACATCGGCTAACTGAGGTAGGTATGGGACTCCCCTTAATATTTCAGGCGAGGCGTAAGCGTAACTCCCGCAGAACGTTTCGCTCAGCGGAGCTATGCCGTTCTTTGGTTTCATCTGTCCACGTGCGAAGCCAAAGTCGGATAATTTGATGTTGAAATTACGATCCATTAAAAGGTTCTCGCATTTGACATCCCTAAGTGAAATCGACTAGTGACTTATACAGTTAATGCATCGGAAATGTGGTGACAAATTTTATTATGTTTCTTTACCTATGAACTACACCACGCTCGTGACAATAATCGACCGCTTCCAATAATTGCCGAAACCATCTACGACTGCGTTGTTCATCGATATACGTATCGCGCCTTACTATATCTAATAAACTACCATTTTGAGCGTATTCCATAATAATGTATACTCTAAACATTAATACAGATATAATGAGGTGTGCATTAATGGCCGTGCATAATAGATCAACTAACCGATGGGTCGTTTCGATTGCTTGCAAAAAACGGATCAAGTTCGGATGCTTTAAGCCTTTAACAACTTCGATTTCCCGAGGCAGAAATTTCTTTAAGTATTCGCCGGGCGCTTGAAACTTTGAAACGATTTTTACCGCTACTTGACAATCATGTCGGTCAGATTGTGCAACCTTCGCGTTAGATATTTCAATGACAAATGTTTGCTCGGTAGTTTCTCACATGTTCATTAATTTTCATGAAATTGACACGTAACGTACTTTCACGGTAGCATACGAACCGGCGCCTATTGTTTTCCCAAGGGTATAACCATGCGTTTCGAGAACGGTTAATTTCTTCAATTTCTCGTCATTTCTGTCCTCCAATAATTTTAAACCGGCTTTTTGGGTTTTACCATCTGTTATTGATGCCGTTGCCATTTTAAGCGTGTGTAGTTATGCTGACTGTGAGTATCAAGATCGAGTGATTACAGCAGAACTCGTGTAATTCGTATTCTTATATGTTTGTAAATATTCTTACTTTAATTTCGACACCTGCAGTAGCGTCATTTTACTTGTTGAGTTACATATTTTAAGGAATTGTTTGGAAGTATTGGCACTGCATGATTTTGTCTGTCAGTTTGGAGATTATACATTGAAATTTGGCGCGATGCTCTTCCCGACGTATGAAAAGGTCAATTGCGAACAATTGAAATGCGATATACTATCGATATTGTAACTTAACACAAATGTGTGATATTGTTGCGTGTTGCGACTTCCGCCTAGCGGCGCGTACTAGTATAAATTTCAGAAACGTGAAGTTGAATTAGATCGCACGAATGTAATAGGAAAGGGAGACAAGGTGAAGTTCGTACAAGCCCGAGGTGTTTGAAAATAGTTAAAGATTCTTTTAATCGATACCCACTTGGATACGGGTGTTTGAATAAATGAACTTCTCCTTCCTCCTTTCTACTAGGTGTGCAATTCCAGCGCAATGTAATTAAACGCTTGATTTTGTAAAAATTGATAACCGAAAAGGAATCGGATCGACGAATAGGAATTTAGCTAGTTAATTAGTAAATTTGCGATTGCCTCTTAGTAACTAAGCCATATTTGTAATAAAAAAAGGAGGACCGATGGACCTTTTGGAAGCGTCACTCGAGCCCCAAAAGCAGTAGCGAGCGGTCATATTATTATTGGAATCCTGAAATTTGTGTTATTTACCCAGTTTAATTAAAGTTACTAGTTTTGTGTTCTAATTGTTCTTTTATTGACTTATTCTCTTTATTATTATCATTTTCATTACATTTATCTTACGAAAAATCCGCGTCCAGTGAGCAGAACGCCTTAGCGTTCCACGGGCATCGTCCCGCGCCCGAATTCCCCACGAGAAGACTACCTTTCTCAGACGGCCACGCAACAATATAGCGAATTCGGGAGACCCGCACTGGGCGCACTGAGTGCGAATTTTAGCCAATCGGAAGCGAGGAGTGTGAACTTTTTCGGTTCCGATTGGTTAAAATTCGCACTCAGTGCGCCCAGTGCAGCTCTCCCGAATTCGCTAATAGTAGTTTTTTAAGCGACTTCAAAAAGGAGAAGATAGGGCGGTATTCTCAGTCGTTGCTTATTCTTAAGATCGTCTTAAGCATGCGGCATCCTTTACTAACCTCGAAGACATAAAAAATCATTTTTTCCCTTATTTAATCCACGGGTCTCCATTCTTGTAAGTCAGTGCTTTAATAAGGAAAAAAATTATTTTTTACGTATTATAAATTATCATTATCGTAATAGAAATTGACTTTTACCAACTTTGGGTTTTCGCGGGACACTTAATTTCGGTTTATAAATTGTGATGTATGATGTATCAACTATTATGAAGTGTTTACTATGAATTGTTAAGTGTGAATCCTGAAGTTTATATCAAATAATAATTATAAATATATAATCGCATTGTTTCCCTCATTCCCAAACACAATATTTAGTTTTAATTCTTACCGTTACCAGCGTTGCAATCTTATTTTAATCTGAATGGATAATGTCGGATGTTACAAAAATGGCAAAAGACATGTGAGCTGTTGCGCGATTTTGTGGGGTATTTTAAAGGACTCGTGGGTCCGTGCCCGTGGAGCGCTGAAAGCACTCAGCTCGCGAGTTGACGCGGGAATTTCAATGATGGAACTCTGATATAACTTGAGAAAAATACTATATATTGTTACAAGTTGTTTCTTGAACTACTGACAAGATCGATCTGATCTTTTACAAAAATAACGCCTCGCTGGTCACCTCCGAGTGCCCTACTCCTTCAATTTTGGAGTCTTCCTCTGACTCCCTCCTCGGGTCCCTTCGTCCAATCAAGCCGGTGTCATCCTTCTAGCTTCGTCAGGGGGTTGTCCTTCAGCAACCTCTTTGTCCTTGGCCCCTTCCTCCACGCTTCCTCCCACTCTCGTCTAGTGATCGAGGCACACTCCCGTTTACATAGAGTGATACATAGGCTACGTACAGTACATGCATATCTCGCAGGTAAGTAAACGCAACCCTCGGGGTCAAGACGACGTCACATCGGAGAAAGTTTATGGCTTTATGACTTTCAGCCTTCCCCGACCGGAGTTTTTATTCTAACAGGACATCGGCTATTATTGAAAGGGAGGACAGAATTTTAAGTACTTTTACGAGATGAGCCGCTGTCCGCTCGACGAAATTTGGCACGCAGATGTGCAAAGGAAAAAGCTAAGCTATTTATTACTCTCGCCTGGTCTAACGGTAACTTAAAAGCTAATGAATGCGCCCCCAGGTTTTCGTACACCTTCTGAGTTCAGGCATCAGCTGCCAACATTGTAAGGGACACGTTTAAAAATAGCAGGGAAAAACCCTCGAGATGCACAACGCGTTCTACAATAAATTCTTCCTTGTCCTCCGTTTCATAATTGCTTAAGACCTTTCAGATGCTTCGTTCGTTTCGAATCTATATTATATATTATTCCTATTCTTCGATTCAAAAGGATTTTGAATCCCGCTCTACATCTAACTTCGATGTCTCTATGACTTATAGCTAACTTCACGCAATTCAACCAGCGGAACACGCAACAGAGCCATCTATCCGTATGACTAAAATTCATATTAGCTGTCACATCTACACTCTATACCTCGTCTGTGCCAAAGTTCGCCAGTTCCATTCATTCCTGATCGTATATAAACATCGCTATTTTGCCGATGTTCAGTGTGGTTTACTGTCAAGAATAAACACCTAAAGTACTAACTATGGCAGACGTATTGGATATTGATAATGCCGAAGAATTTGAAGTTGATGACGAAGGCGACCGTATGTTTCTATCATCTTTCATTTCAATTTTATGTTTGAGCGCGTAAGCATCGCTCATTCATATAACCTTTTCCCCCGCATTTCTGTCCATATTCGACGTATCTATCTCTTTTAGAGGGTATTGCCCGTTTGAAAGAAAAGGCGAAAAGGAGAAAAGGTAGGGGACACGGCGCAGAACTAGTCTCCACTCGTGACGATGTCGGTCATTACGAGTCAATGAATGTTGTTGAGGAGGATGACGATGAACCGGGTCCACAAAGATGTAAGAAAGATAATATTTTCACTTAACCTTTACTTCTGGAATAATGCTTTTATACCTAGTAACGTAAAATAAATAAGGAATGAAGCATAAGGTCTATGTAAATTACTTGTTTAAAGATTCAGCCTAGTACAGAAACCAATTTTTCATTCGCAGCTGTAGAAGGCTGGATCTTGTTTATAAATTCAGTACATGAAGAAGCGCAAGAAGACGACATTCAAGACAAATTCTCAGAGTTTGGACAAATTAAGAATCTGCACTTAAACTTGGACAGAAGAACAGGGTTCTTGAAAGGCTATGCCTTGGTGGAGTACGAAACCTTTAAAGAAGCACAAGCAGCAAAAGATGCGTTAAACGGGACAGAAATCTTGGGGCAACCTATCTCCGTGGATTGGTGTTTCGTGAAAGGACCAAAGAAGTAAGGATGTCGTTTATTGGACAAAGGAAATACGTATTTTTGTACATCACCGACATATTTCTTTCTTTTTACAGAATAAAGAAGAGAAGTCACCGAAGGCGATGAGAACAAAATTATCACTATTAAACAAAACTTATTTCCATTGTGTACGATTACTTTAAATAACAAAGATTGTTTTGTATTTCATAGACATTGTAAGAAATAAAATTCTGAGAATAATATAGTTTATGACAAAAGCTGATAAATTATGTTCTGCAAATTTATTCCGCATAACGATTTCGCGTTTGAAAGGAATTTGGATTCGTAATAATAAAAAGCTGAGTAAACTGAATATTTATGTGTACTTCCTGAATGTGAATCTTGTAGTAATTGAAGTATTAGAAATCTGTGTGACAGATTGAAAGAAGGCAGTGCATGAACTAATAAAACAATTTTGTAAGGAGTAGAATATTGTTCTCAGTGGCGGATTTAAGACAAAAAAGACCCAGGTGTCAAACGTTCTGAGGGGCCTATTTTTTCGGAAAAATGAAGAGCTAGTTTACTAAAAACGGGCCAAGTGTAGTAGTACGAAAAAAATTGTAGTGTTTGGATACCTATACATAAAAATAAATTTTTTTGGTCAGGGGGCCTGAGGGGGTTTTCTGTGCAGGGGCACGGCCGTCTCTAATATAGACCTGCACCTACGATGTTGCAACACCGCATTTCAAACCACACCATCAATCCGATGACTATGTTCAGACCGGTACCAGACGGCCGTGGTTGGACGAAAGGCATCAGAAAGGACTGATGACAGCGTTGCCATTTTGACAAGGTGGTGGCCTGTGTTAGAGATGGCCGTGGCAGGGGCTTAGGCGGCAACTGATCATCAGTCGCCCTATTAAATCCGCCATTGGTTGTTCTTCCATTTTTAATCAAGATTCTTGTAAATTCGAATATCAAAGATTGAATGCCAGAGTTGGACATCATTCAAATAATTTCGAATAAGAATTACGAATAAAATGAAATTATTCTCGAATAACGAATCATTTTTTATTCTCGAATAACGAATAATTTTTTATATTCGAATAACTTATTCGAATAATGCCCAACTCTGATGGCAGAAATTTTTCTCTCAATGTGATATTAATTTGCCCATTTCGAGCTATTTATTTTACAAACAATTTTTATACGCAATTATATAGTCTCTGTTGTTCTCTGTTACAGAAAGTATCTTATTAAATAAGTCACTGAGTAAAGTATATTAGGCATAATAATTAAGGTTAGCTTTCTTCTTTGCTTGGACTTCATTAATGGCTTCCATTAAGTCTTCATGCGTGACTGCAGTTGCGTTGCGTCTCAGTGCTATCATACCCTATTTAAAAGAATGAAAAAGAGATTAGTTACTCAAAATTTTTGTTAAACTACCACCATTAAGCATAATTCTATTACGCACCGCTTCCACGCAAACGGCTTTACATTGAGCGCCATTGAAATCATCAGTAGATCTCGACAATTCTTCGAAATTCACATCCGGGGACATGTTCATTTTCCGCGAATGAATCTGCATGATACGTGCTCTGGCTTCTTCATTCGGATGTGGGAATTCTATTTTTCTATCCAAGCGTCCAGACCTTAACAAAGCTGGGTCTAAAATATCTACTCTGTTCGTAGCTGCTATCACTTTGATATCCGCAGTTGAACTAAATCCGTCCAGTTGATTCAACAGTTCCAGCATAGTACGCTGCACTTCTCTGTCACCAGCTTTTTCGGAATCAAATCTTTTCGTACCAATTGCATCCAACTCGTCGATGAAGATAATTGCCGGTGCTTTCTCCTTCGCTAACGAGAATGCATCTCTCACCAACTTCGCGCCATCTCCGATAAACATTTGTACAAGCTGCGGACCGGCTAGCTTCAGGAAAGTTGATTTTGTCTGTGCGGCGCAGGCTCTAGCTAACAAGGTTTTGCCAGTTCCCGGTGGTCCATACAGAAGCACACCTTTTGGAGGCTGAATACCGAGGTTGACAAATTTCTCTTTATGCGTCATAGGTAAGACAACGGCTTCTATTAATTCCTGAATCTGTTTGTCCAAACCACCAATGTCCGAATACTGCTCGGTGGGTCTCTCGTCTACTTCCATAGCTTTCACTCTCGCATCATATTCAGCTGGCAATGTTTCAAGGACAAGGTAACTGTCTTTATTCACGCCTACTAAATCGCCAGGCTTCAATGCTTCCGCATCGACTAATCCGATCACAGGTAGAAAATACGTTTGACGGGTAGAGGTTTTAATGACTGCACATTTGCCTTTTCTCTGAGCATCCAGATCGACAACTGCGCCATCCTCCTCTCCCATATCCTGAGGATCTACATCTAGCAACTCTATGACATTGGATACCAGGTATGGTAAGGTTTTATTTACTTTAATCTTCTCCGTGTTTTCCTTGATTTTGTCATTCTGTGCCTGCAGTTCGTGGGAATTGCGCATCACCTCACTCTTCATAATTTTGATTTCATTGTCTAACAAACGTGTGCGCGACACAATTTCATCCGTGGACATTCGTAAGACGTCTTCACCTAGGGTCTCCTATTAAAAGATATTTCGGTGGTATTCACTTTATGTTTTGAAAATAGAAAGTGGCGGATGTTCTTCCAAAGTTAATCATAATACGAAAAAGCGTCGATTTAATAAATAAGCATTACTGAATCTACATTTCGTTAAATTCTTGGTGTTAAAAGTTATGCGTTATGATATATATGTATGTATCAAATTGTATTCTATTCATTCGTTTATATGTGCTTGTCATTCCACCATAACCTATAGAAAACAAATTCGTATTTCATACCTCTCCATCTTCCCAGATAGATTTATCCTCGAGAGTGGCCATTTATACTAACAAATTCGTTATCCTTAAAATGTAAAACCTTTTAAATATGTTACTTGTTTATAACTTTCTGAAATTCTGCTCAGCAGGAAATTCAACGAATAGTCGACTAATCCGTCGAATTTAAAATCCGCTTCTATAACGTTTCGTAGTCTATGGTTGAGAAAAAGTGTATGCACGGCCGGTTTATTCAATTTTGTCCATATTATTGCAAATGCACGACTAAGAATTTTTTAATTCCACGCTGTTTTAGATTTACTTTTAGTTCGAAGCTTTGATAATTCACAAATTTGCTATGACCGGTCGGTCCACTGAAAAAGAGGTTATATGGCTGACTCTGGATCACTATACAAACGTATTTCTTTATTTAGTTGCAATCTGAGGTGCTAGACCTCTTGTAGAAAGATCGCAGCACATTATGTTATGTAACTGCAATCGAGAATAAGTTATTTGTTATGGCTGTAACTTGATATTTAGAAATTATTCAATTTATGGACTGTAGGGTTTTGTATTTGTATATTGTCTGCTGTATGATTGGTTTGCGCGCGGGTTTTCCAATTTATGGAATGAATGAACTGGGCTGCTAATGTTTCATGTTTATGTACAACTTAGGGCGAATTCCCCTTATGCCCAAATCACTCGCGATTTTCATTACGGTAGGTTTCCTTATACGCGACTGGACGCATCATCAAGAATTTCAAAGTTGATTTTCTCGAAATTTAAAAAAATGTTACTCTCTCTTTTCTACTTATAACAAGTAAATAAATCAGATTTTTTGATATTGCACATCATTTTCCAGAAAATCGTCTTTAAGACGTCCAGAAAACATCTTAAGGACGTCCAGGAAACGTCCAGAAGACGTCTTATAGACGTCCATTTTCATAAATCAAGCCGACAGACGTTCAGACCTAAAATAGACGTCCTGTGCTATCTGAGGTAGTAGGTTGACAGGAGAGCACATAAAACAAAGAGTTTTCTTAAACACTGTTCCTGTAAAATACTGGTTTTATTAATGTTTGTACTTTCGTATTTTTTCAGTATCTACTTACTCAATTTTTGTATTTTTTCAGTACCAACTTAATTTTTGTATTTATATATTTTGCATATTACTTAATAAACGTAATTAAAATAACATAATTTGATTAAATTCTACCTCAATAATTTAAAAAAAGAATCGATATATCGACATTCCGATACTTTATTTCGATACGTCAAATACGACAAATTGATATATTTGAAAAATATCGATACCATATATGTCGATATTGCTAAAAATATCAAGATGCCTAGTGCACAGTGGGCATTGCTACCGGGAAATACCCTTGCAATGGCAAGATGATAATTCTTAGCGGAGGGGGAACACGGCACGCATGCGCGTGATGACGCAGTGACGTCAAACCAATCAACGCCAAGGGCGGTATTCACAGTCGCGTCTTGAGATCAAGACCATCTCAAGCATTTGCTTAAGATGCCGCCTAGATTCATAGTTGCGTCTTGAGGTCGTGTCTTGAGCATTTGCTTGAGGAAAATCTTGTTCAAATAAGTAAATTCTTGTATGACGTCACATGTTCTCAAGACCATCTCAAGCATTTGCTCAAGTTGCCGCCTAGATTCATAGTTGCGTCTTGAGGTCGTGTCTTGAGCATTTGCTTGAGGAAAATCTTTTTTAAATAAGTAAATCCTTGTAAATCGCTTATTCCAAGCAAATGCTTAAGATCATCTTGAGCAACGACTATGAATACCTGATGTCTTCAGGCAAACAAGATCGTCTTCTAGAAGATGATCTCAAGCATTTGCTCAAGACGCGACTGTGAATACCGCCCCAAGATGGGAAATGAAACGACGCCAGCGCCAGGCCAAGCCAAACGACGTGAGCGGGAGTCGTGACAGGCAGTGATCAAAGAGTAGGTATAATAAGAGGCGTCACTCCGGGCGGAACCTTTGAAGTCCTTGCTTGACCTTGGCATTTAAATTGGTTGTACACTCGAGCGGGATATTCAAATCGACTAAATGTACCTTACCACAATTGGCTGATTATTGCCGAAGTTTACCGATCATTGCCGAAGCTTAGCGATCATTGTCAAAGCCCAGCGATCATTGGTGAATGGGCATTTAAATTGGTTGTCTTAGTGATTTCCCCAGATTATGTCTGTCCTTGTCGAGTGACGCCTCTTATTGGTTGTGTTCCGATTCACGCATTATGCGCATAGACCGCAGCGTCTGCGCTGCGCGCATGAACCGCGTTCCGTTTCCAGCAGCGCATGAACCGCAGTAACGAAACGGAACGGGTTTCGATGCGTCTGATGCTCGCGAGGTTACGCGGGAATGTTCAAACTTACTTACAAATAGCTATGCAGTTGGATGGATTACGGCTAATTTAATTCGAGACTTTTGGACGGTGGTCGAAGCACGCTTCCTAACTACATCGGTTACTTCGTCCTAAGGATCGGGGACCGACTCCTAACGAAATTTGATGGCTTTATTGCTGGATTTTCTCAACCCGAGTTTTTCTATTCTTCTTGAACAGCGATAATTATTGAAAGCGAAAACCATATTTTATGAGTTTTACAGGACGAACTGCTGCTTACCCAGCGTAATTTGGTAAACAGATGTGTAATGGAAAAATGAAGTTATTTATTATCCGCGTCCGGGGTAAATTCAAGGTTTTGACGGCTATTGAATAGAACCGCAGGCTCTCGTACGTCTTCTGGATTAAAGTATAGCTGTAAAGTTAGCATTATAAGAGCACGTTCGAAAAACTTAGCAGTAAAAGCCTTTAAGAAATAAAAATGCACGCTACGTATTTGCTTCCTTCCTCATCTTTCGTTTCGACCCTGCCTAAAACCTTCTAGGGATGTGTTGTTCGCTTCAAAATTGAGTCCGTTACGTTGGTTGCAATTCATACAGCGAGTGCAGAGATGGCAGTACCAATTTCGTAGAATTCCCTAGAATCCTCCAACTTCTAGCTCATAATGCGTGCAGCAAGTGCAGAAAATAAAAGCATGGGCAGTCAATGCGCATATTACGCGCATGCGTATTTGTCGCTTTACGTGTGCTTCTGTATTTCGAATTCGAATACTGCAAACAGGGGAAAGTAGCGTACTTCCAGCTATATCAGAAAGAAACGCTATAAAATTTGAGTAACTTACACATTTGGTAGTTTTTTTATATGAATTGATAGTTTAAAGTGTCTAGTTTTTATTAGTATGACCGAGAAAGCATAAATTTACGTTGTAACAAAGTTGGAAGCAATAACACAAAAATGTCCATTTGACTGGAATTACGGAATTAACGTGGGGTAATTCCGGCCATGATTTTTCTTTACAAAAGAAGTGAGAAAACTGTTAAATTAATCAAAAAATATTATTTTTTTGTTTTAAAATTAATTACCACATGACTCACAAATGTATTCTTCAGGGGTATTCCATCCTGAACATTCTTCATATGCCCATGGACCACATGCTCGATTCAAAATTTAGTTTTTTCTTTCTTAGTTTCCTTTTACCTCTATTTTGGTTTTTTATGTGGAAGAGTGTAAAGAAATATTCCTGGCTTCATTCTGCCTTATTCGTAATTCTTTTATGTCAGCTGCATTTAAGCCAGAAAAAAGTAACGGTAAAAGCTGGCTACGATTACCCCTCAATTTTGGCCAGTCTTACCCCACAACACATGTTGAAATAGTTGAAGTAATACACTGCGTAAGACTTTCTTTTTTTGGGGGTGAGAGGGGGTAGCGAATTTTTTACATTTTCTTACAAGGCGGGAAACTCACGTAGCGTTTTATGTGATATTTTATAACCTAATTTTCAATAAATACAAATTCCATCATTAATGTTCCAGAAAAGTAATTTTAGTTTAAATTTCCAGAAACCGGGAAACTTTTTTTATAAATAATAAAGAATTGGAACACGATTTCTGTTCCCCGAGAATCGATTCCATAGGATCGACCTATACTGTAAAATCGATTCCAAAAAATCGAACATTATGGTGCAGAAGATGGATCTTTCATATAACCTATATACATGCTAATTACATGACAATAAATATTTATTGGAAATTTCGTTCTTTTACGCTACATTTGTCAACTTTTTACGACTTTAACATCCTTCCGAAATATTATTATTACGCCGCAACGGTATCTTTATGAAATCGAGTATAGCATATAGGTTGTATTTTCTGTCACTTTGGGGAGCGGATTAGGAAGTTGTGGAGTGTAATTATTCGCGATTAAGAAATTAAAATTTCTATTCATAACGTCATTTTCTGAGTACATTTCATCAAAATAGTAAGTTTTAGTTTAATTTGTTCATGTTTACCAAATTCGTGCGTTTTATTACATTCTAATTGATTTTAGCTTCAATTTTTAGGTTTACAGATTTAAATGCTTGATAGGATTATGTTTGGTTTTGGTATCAATTTTCACGTTTTCAGGGCATGAAATCGTTCGTGGTTGTAAGTAATTTTAGCATCTATTCTCAAATTTTGGCTTCATTTTTCCGGTTTGCAGATCTATGCGCTTCATAAGGTTTTGGCTGGACAAAACTAGTCTATACAAATCGTTAAACAGAGTAATTGTTTATTTGTTAAAATTGTAAGGACACATGCCCTAAATAAACACCTGTAACATATTATATAAATTGAGTATTATTAGGTTAAAATGTTTTTAAAAATCTTCTTGTTCATTTTATATGTAAAGGGAAGGTTAAATATTACGTCTAATAAGTTCTTTTGTCGATTGTTGCATAAATAAATAATAAAAATCGATTTTTACGATAGCAAAACTCTTACCTGATTAGAAATAGGGACATTGACCTTATACCCGATTCCATAAAGCTACCGTTGCGGCGTAACAATAATATTTTGGAATGATGTTAAGTTATAAAAAATTGACAAATGTAGCGTAAAAGAATATTGTCATGTAGCATATCTATAGGTTATATTTTCTGTCGTTCGAGGAGGGGACAACATAATTTCGACGCGCGTTACGGCACGTTACGAAGAGTAGTACGTTTCATTTTTTTTCTTACGGATAATTGCATGTAGAAAAAATGAAACGTGCTACTTTTCATAACGCGCGTCGATTTGGTGTATGTTTTTCAAAGCGTACGTAAAGAGACAAATACGCATGCGCGCATGAACTGCACGCTCTATGCGCTAGAGGTGGGAGAATTCTAGGGAATCGTATGCGCCACCAACGCAACCAATGCACGCATAGAATGAAAGGGAACGGTTTTCTCTGCGGTCTATGCGCATAATGCGTGAATCGGAACACAACCATTACCTTGTCTCCCTTTCCTATTTCACAGCCGACTCTACTACTAGCCGTGCTATACAACGTGGCAACACCGCTCATGTGCGGATCGGGAGTCCTATTTTCAATAGTGGAGTTTTGTATTCAGCGTTACAATTATCGCTATTTTGCAATATAAAATTATATTAATATACAATATTTTTTATTAATTATGTATAAGAAATACATAAATATTATGACTATAGTAAGTAGAAGTAATACAGAAGTATATTAATATTGATAAACGTGGTATATATTTTGCGGACTCTCGGAACAGTTTGGTGTTGTGATGCATAATATTTGAAATATTTACAGGGATTTCAAGAAAATAGAAGTGTGAACCAAGTTAAAACCATCTCTGAACAACATTGAAGGATTTAAAAATTGATAAAGGTATGTATAAGTTAATAGAAAACTGAAATAGACAAAATTATTTGTACGAACCCAAAGAGGTTAAGTGTTCGTGGAAAAGAGGTTAGCATAATTAGTAATTGGAAGGAATAATTATGCAGTTAATTATAAAATCGTGTTAGAGGACAGTATGATAATTGTGGAAAATTTCCTCACCACCCTAGGGGTATTTACCATGGCGCGTTACCTTTTTTTATTATAATGGGTGGTTCGCCAATAGCCATATCATCCCATTTTCTAAAATAAAATTAATATTTTGAAATAGAACATAACAAAAACATAACTTCTGTATTCTTAAAGAAATAAAGTATTACATTTTGAAATAATAAATAATCTTGAATAATATTGTTGGCACAGCGAGTAAATAATACTAAACTACTAAACGAAGAAGTTCAATATATTTGAAAATTTTATAGGCAAATACAGACGTCTGTCACGTTTGACGTTCTATTTGTTACTGTTCGTTAGCAACATACATAAATGATAAGAACATCAATTACATAATTACATTCATAGTAACATTCAATGCATAGCAAGAACATCAATTACATTCTAGTGATATTCAGTACATCACTGACTTCACTTCGCTCGTCAAACTTTAATACCCAACACTTCCACCGTTTAAGCGCGAAGTACAACTTTATACAACAAACTATTAATATCGCATACAAATATATTTAAATAACATCTTTCAGATTATAGAAGAATTTCATAACGGATTATTAAACATTCCATCTCACTTTCAGAAATGACACATAACCTCATAACCTTAGTTAGATAAATATATAATATATAACCTATTAAACACTTTTAAAAAAAACTTTACACAGTTCTAATTTCCCCAAAAGAAAAGTTTAGTTCTTTTCCCCCGTTTTAATTACGTTATATATTCGTGTTATATATATAACACACGCATGCTCTCGCACAGAGACTTAAAGCGTTGTTTAGTTAGCGCCTTGGTAAAGATATCTGCTTTTTGCAACTCCGATGGAACATATTCGACAGTTATTTCTTTGGCTTCTGCTTTTTCCCGAATAAAGTGGTAGCGAATGTCAATGTCCTTTGTCCGTTTATGATATTCCGGATTTTTAACTAATCTAATTGCACTTTGATTATCGATAAATATTACAGTCGCCTTCTCTGAGCCACAATTTAGATTCCGCAGTAATTTACGCAGCCAAACGGCCTCCTTGCAAGCAGACGAGGCTGCTACATATTCCGATTCCGTAGTACTAAGAGTGACTAACTTTTGTCTCTGAGAGGACCATGTAACAGGACCACCAGCGAGTTCGAACAGAAACCCGGATGTAGACCTTCTCGTGTCAACATCGCCAGCAAAGTCGGCATCAGAATACCCAATAAGATTTAAATTGCTTCCACCGCTACAATATTCAATACCGTAATTTATAGTTCCTTTAAGATACGCGAAGATTCTTTTCACAGCTCGCCAATGTTCGTTAGTATGTTTGTTTAAGTATTTGCTAACAAGATTCACTGAATACGCGATATCAGGACGCGTTACGATAGCTAAAAACATTAAGGAACCAACAGCCTCGCGGTACGGCACAGATTCGGTTTCAATTTCATTATCATTTACCGCAAACAATACCGAATGTGGATCACAAGGCACACTAACTGGTTTAACATTCTGCATACCAAACTTTTCGATTATTCGCTTTGCGTACGTTTCCTGATGTATAAATATTGATTCTTTCTTTCTATCTCGCTTGATTTGCATACCAACATATATACTAGAATCGCCTATCGTGATTTTAAACGCACTGTTTAAATGTTCAAATACTGACTCGAGTGTTTCCTGAGTTTTAGCTGCTATCAAACCATCATCCACAAATAGAGCTAAGTACACTGTAGAGTTTTTAACATTTCCTACAAAAATGCATTGATCGGCTTCTATCTCTTTGAAATTGAAAAATCTTAGAAAATTACAAAACTTTTTGTTCCAACACCGGGGCGCCTGTTTTAGACCGTAAAGTGATTTGACTAACCGACATACAACATTTTTCTGTACGGAACCTGCGGATGCTTCTACAGCAAGACCCTCCGGCACCTCCATGAAAATGTCTTCTTCTAATTTTCCGTGTAGGAACACCGTCTGCACATCGAACTGACCCAACTCGAGATTTTCAGCTGCTACAATTGCTAGTAATGTTCGAAGTGAGTCGTACCGTACGACTGGCGAGAATGTTTCCAAGTAGTCCACTCCTTTTTTCTGCATAAATCCTCTTGCGCAGAGTCTAGCCTTATACCGAGTTGCGTTGCCCTGTGCATCTTTCTTGATTCTGAAAACCCATTTAGAATCAATAGTTTTCATGTTATACTTCCTGTCGATTATTGACCAAGTTCCGTTTTCCTGATGAGCTTTTAGTTCGCTGTTGATTGCGTTCACCCATTTTTCTGCGTCTTTACTACTTATCGCTTCTTTGTAGGTAGATGGTTCTTCCTGCTCAGCTATGTTCGATTCATAACGAGACGGTCGTTTAATAGTTTTACGATCCCTCAAGTTATGTTTTACGAGCTCTGGCTTATGGACGACCGTCTCCGGCTCTTCTTGTGCTTCCGGGAAGTTTTCAAAGTCAACAGCTGGCAGAAAAAGCTCATCTTCGTTTTCATCGCTGTTCTCTTCCACTTCTACGCTGCTTTGCCGGAGTTCTTCCTGCGTATCACCGCCTATGAAAATCTCGTCGTCTATGTCATCAGGAGTCAGAGTCGTTAACTTGGTTGGTCCAATCCGCTCATTGAAAACCACGTCTCGTGATACTATCACCTTTTTTGTAACAGGATCAAATAATCGATAATTAGATGACTCACCATCGTACCCTACAAGCAACATTCTTTTTGCTCGAACATCAAGTTTGGTGGACAGCTGTTTTGGTACGTGCATATATGCTTCGGTTCCAAAGATTCGCAGATGTTGTAGATTAGGTTTCTGCCCTTTCCACAGTTCGTACGACGTCGAGTTTCCTTGTCCATTACCAGCCCTATTCATTAGGTACACTGCTGTATTAGCCGCTTCTGCCCAGAGAAGTAAAGGTAGACCTTTTGCATGAATCATAGTTCTTGCGCCCTCGATAATTGTCCGATTGTCTCGTTCCACTCTCCCGTTTTGCTCTGGCGTGTAAGGAGCTGTGTACTCTCGCTGTATCCCTTGCTCCTTGAGATAGCTGTCCAAGAACTTATTTTTAAATTCGCGACCATTATCAGACCTTAGAACACAAATTGCTCTTCCAAACTTGTTCTTGACCAAATTATTAAATTCTTTAAATCTTTCATATACGTCATTTTTGTGACGTAAGAAGTAAATGTGTCGGTAACTTGTCGCATCATCTTTAAAGACCAGCAAGAATCTCGCGCCTCCTAATGACTCTACGCTCATTGCCCCACATACATCTGCGTGTATGACTTCGCCCGGTGTAGTCGCTGCTCGTTCACGTACCTTTTTAAACACCTGCCGATGAGATTTGCCCAGCTGACAGGAAGCACACACCTCTGCAACTCGTTTGTCAGCATGTTTATCAAAAACTTTGATACCATTCACGAGACTTTTGTTGATTAGATTCTGCAGCGCGCGATAATTTAAATGACCAAGTCTCTCATGCCATATCTGCAAGTTTGCTTCTGACACATTTACCTCATCGACAGCTGCTGAAACACCTCTAACTTTGAAAAGCATACGATAGATTTCATTTGACTGTTTAATTCCAGAGCCGAGCACTTTACCATTGTCCTTGATATTAACATGATTTCCTTGGAAGACCACTTCGTAACCTCGAGATGTGCAAATACCGACGGAGAACAAATTCTTCTTCATCTGCGGAACGTATAGAACATTTTCTATACGTGAGTAATACCAATCTCCATCGACGTACTTCTCGATTAAGACAGTTCCTTCGCCAACAACCTTACATTCTTTGTTATCACCCAAAGAAATAACTGCGCCTACTTCCTGTTGACGGTAATCTGTGAGCCACTCACGATGATGTGTAATGTGTCTAGAAGCTCCGCTGTCAGTAAGCCAGGCATCCTGCTTGCCGACGGCTAACACTTCCTCCACCGCTGCACCCGAAGATATCGAGAACCCTCGCTTCCGAGCGACATCTTCTTCTTTCTTCATTCTCTCAGCGACGAATGCACAATCATGTGATCCTTTGTTCTCACCCTTGTTCTGTTTTAGCTTCTCCCGTCGCTCATTTTTGCATTCCCGTGCGAAATGACCCTTTTCTCCACACTTGAAACATTCTATTTCTCTGCGATCTTTCGTTTTCTGCTGATATCTCTTCTCCTTTGGATTCGTTTTTCCGCTCTTCTTTGCATAATTTTCTTTCTTGTAAGCGGAAAATGCTCCAGGCACCTCATCTTCTGCAGTAAGCCGAGATTCTTCACGAATGAGCCTTTCAACTAAATTGTTTAGCGTCTGTTTCTCGGGATCCACACTATCCCACGCCGTTTGCAGCATAGCATATTTTGATGAAAGACTACCGAGCAACTTTGCCATCAAAGTCACATCTGATACTTTTTCTCCAACATCTCTTAAACATGCAGCCATATTCTGCACTTTTGCTAAGTGCTGAACCATTGTGTCCCCCGGGGACATCCTATACTCATGGAACTTCTGTGTCAGCATGAGCTTGTTAGACGCAGACTTTTGCTCATGTATGGCGCTCAGCTTATCCCACATGCTCTTGGCTGTGCTACAGACCAGCAAAGGCTCCAGTTGATCGTACTCCAGCGTAGATGATATAAGGAACATAGCGCGTGCATTGTCCTTCTTCCATGATTTCTTAATCACCTCATCAGCATTATCAGCCGGCACTATTCTCTCTCCGCTTATGAGTTCTCGTATTCCACTTGCAATCAACAACATGTTCATCTGGAACTTCCACCCCTGGAAGTTTGTACCGTTGAACTTCGTAATATTTTTAGCCGACAACTCGTCAGGCATCTTGAGAAACACACGAGAGGAATGAGAAAAACGAGCAACAAAAACGTACTCTCCGTGACTAGAACGAACTGCTGCTCCGCCGCGGAAACAAATTTGAATTTGAATTTACCGCGTTCAGGACCGTTCCCGAACTATAAAACCCCAGATTACTCAGTTATCACGTCCTGGGCCCATAACCTGTTGGCACAGCGAGTAAATAATACTAAACTACTAAACGAAGAAGTTCAATATATTTGAAAATTTTATAGGCAAATACAGACGTCTGTCACGTTTGACGTTCTATTTGTTACTGTTCGTTAGCAACATACATAAATGATAAGAACATCAATTACATAATTACATTCATAGTAACATTCAATGCATAGCAAGAACATCAATTACATTCTAGTGATATTCAGTACATCACTGACTTCACTTCGCTCGTCAAACTTTAATACCCAACAAATATTAATAACAAAACATGACGAAACATACTTTGATATTCTCTCGAAATACTACTAATAAAATCTTGAATATTGTGAAATAGTATTAATAATATAAATATACTAAGTATATAAATAAAACTCTATTAATGTATTGAAACATATTGAAAAGAATAAGTTACATATATATAAAAATTAATGTTTTAAGAAAGATGAAATTAAAAAAATCATTGACAGCCTAGTTCCTATTAAAAGTTTTTAATTTCCGTTTATTAGAAATGATGTCTGTACGTGTTTCCAACTGACTATTATTTATAGTTTTCACGTAATCATTTAGTAAAATATTTGAAAAAATTGATAATAATTTAAACAAAATGCTGTGGTAAGTTCGACCACAAATGCATGTATCCGAAAATGCTACATAATGAATATCTGACTGAATACTAATATATGTTAATTTACATAAAATACGTTTATGATTTTCAGATTTCAAAAATTTGGATTCTAAAATGCCATCATTTATTATGGCTTCCATTATTGCATACATATGAAGAAATGAAGCTATCACTTCTTCAGTGGGAACAGAAAGGCCCCCTCTTTGTAAGTGATAATATATATATCGCCTATAGTTTTACCTTTATCCTCCACAACTAATAACCGACAAATGTTGCAATTTATTTTTTTAGAAACAGAATGGGACCCATAACCAGCAATATAAATTTTAATGGAATCATCTACAACACAATCGGATAAGTATTCGGTATCGAAGATTCCTGAGAAACAAGTTACATCAATGGAAAGATTATGAAGATCGTTACTATTGTCATCACAAATTCGAAATTTATTTTTGATTTCAGTAAGAGAAAACGAATTTGCCGATTTTGTAAATACATGTTTCAATCTAATATTTTTTTCTGCATGAATTACTTCATTATATGAGACATGATAATTACAACCAGGTAAAAGTCTATAATTTCCAAATCGTTTTTCTAATTTTTCAGTTGTAAATTTTCCAGCTAAAAGATATGATATGTCAAAATTTTGAAAACAGTACTCTGTAAGTTGTAAAAGAACTGTAGTACTTTGGTGCAGAGCTTTGAAAGTATCTACTGTTAAATGGCCATTTGTCTGTAGATTTTGCCAAGAATTTAACCATAATAGAAATTTCTTTAAAAATTGACATCTAAAATCATTAACATTCAAAATCGGTTTACAAAATTCGTTTCTTTTCCTGTTACCTTTTACACTACTTGTATTGTTCACAATGTCCCACCAATTGCGAAATATTTCTAAAAAATGAGCAGTAGCGGTATAATTGAAATCTTTCATAGCTGCTATTGTAGATTGATGGAATATATTATCAACGAGGAAAACCTTTTGTCGGTCAAAATTATTCGGATATAATGATTTATAGTTTAATTTGTAAGCTTTCTTAGCAATTAAATGTTTTTCAAAATCGTAAACCGTACGTAAATCATTAAACTTAGCTAATCTTAGTTCGTTTGTATACATGTCGGGGAAAATAAAAGTTTTATCTAAATTTTTTAAATTTAACCAATTATTTCTAATATTTTTCATTATGTGAACAAAGTCGAAAGAAAGAAAAATGGTTTTATTAGGTTGTGAAGGATTAGGAAAACTTATGCCATTATTAGATAATTTATTAAACATATTTCTATTGATTCTATGATTATCTGCTACAATACATATTATTTCGAAACCACATTTTTGAACAAATTCTATAATTTTATTAACAATGGGTATCATTTCAGCCCCAGTAATATTGAAAACCGGTAATAATTTAATAATTTCAGAAAAGTTTCCAAAAGCTGAACTTATCATAAAAGCTAGAATGGTTTTTGCCAATTCGTTAGAATTTGTAGCACAACCTGCAAGTCTGTTTGATTTATATTGTAATTTTGAAGTAATATAAATTTCATCGATTAACAAAATCACTACTTTTTCCCTATTGGTTAAATTGGATGATATATTAATAAGATAATGTTCATTTGTTATATCATTATCTGGTGAAATGGTCATATTGGCTGAGAGATATTGTAAATATCGTTTATGAGGTAAAATAAAGAAATTTTTTAATAAATTGTATGTAGCTGACGATTGGCTATATAATGAGAAAGCCATAATAATGGTGCCTGAGCTATATCTATTGTTTTTATTTTTTATTTTTCTTACTTGATCGGTTAGTATTTCGAGATTTTTTGTATAAGCGAAATCAATTGATTCTGCAATAATGTATGCCTTATTGAGTTCTTCTAGAGACTTCTCAAGATGTTTTTCAATAAGACGTATATCAGTGTCAGAATGTGCTTGTTGTAATACTTTATATCTACTTAATATAATCTGAAGCTGGGACCACCTAGACAATTTCTTGTCAATAGGTAGTACCCACTTTAAATCATTAAATGATAATTCATTAGTTTCTTGAAAAACTTGTAATTTCATGTCGTCACTAATTACAATCTGTGTATTTAGTACCCAAAAATCAGATTCATCATTACATACAAGCATGCAAAAATAAAATTTTGAATTTGTTATTTTAATAGTCCAACAGTTTGAAATTGCAAGCTTTTCTTTATAATTCTTTATTAAATCCGCAAAATTACTAATCAAATCTGAATTAGTAAATTCGTGGACTAAATTTTCATGCCTTTGAAGCATTTCTTGTTCACGCTCTACAGGATCTTTTCTTGGTGGTAGCACACGTTTTGGAAAATAAGCAGGTAAATTGGGGAATATGGATGGTACTGCATTCGCTATAAGCCTTGGACATCTCAACAAAACATTCTCCAGTACACCATTGGCCGATAGAATACCATGATACCTCTCAATATCAGTTTCTGCAAAATGCAGACTACAGACGGCAGAATATTTTGATGGTGTCCAATTTTTACGAGGAATAGCAACCATCTATTTCTCCCGCAATTCCTCATCTTTGGGAAATAAAAATATAGAATTGTAATTATTATCTTTCAAAGTACTATCATAATTTCCCTTGCAATTGGGAACGCAGCAACGTCGTGGCATTATTAATGATTATTTGAAATTTATAAAAAAAAATGTATATGAAACAAAATGTAAAAAATACTATAGATTATATTAAATAAATGTGCTACACACAAAAATAAGGGTCTGTAGAGTTAATATAAATAAATAAAACACCTGAATTATTTCTCCGTTTCTCACGTTTACTGAACTTCAGTCAAACTACATTAATATTTGAAACATTTGAAAGATAGGCGGGAAACCGAAAGGCCGGTAGAGGGAGACTGTGTAGCCGGGAGGCCGGTGAGTAGCGAGAGGCCGAGAGGCTGATACGGTAGGTTGGGTTGGGTATATCGAAGCCGGACTCTCGCGGTGTTGCCATTTTGCCTTTAGCACGGCTAGTACTAGAGTCGGCTGTGCCTATTTCATTCGTGTGATCCGATTTAACTTCACGTTTCTGAAACTTATACTACGCGCCGCTAGGCGGAAGTCGCAACACGCAACACTGCACGCATTATGAGCTAGAAGTTGGAGGATTCTAGGGAATTCTACGAAATTGGTACTGCCATCTCTGCACTCGCTGTATGAATTGCAACCAACGTAACGGACTCAATTTTGAAGCGAACAACACATCCCTAGAAGGTTTTAGGCAGGGTCGAAACGAAAGATGAGGAAGGAAGCAAATACGTAGCGTGCATTTTTATTTCTTAAAGGCTTTTACTGCTAAGTTTTTCGAACGTGCTCTTATAATGCTAACTTTACAGCTATACTTTAATCCAGAAGACGTACGAGAGCCTGCGGTTCTATTCAATAGCCTTCAAAACCTTGAATTTACCCCGGACGCGGATAATAAATAACTTCATTTTTCCATTACACATCTGTTTACCAAATTACGCTGGGTAAGCAGCAGTTCGTCCTGTAAAACTCATAAAATATGGTTTTCGCTTTCAATAATTATCGCTGTTCAAGAAGAATAGAAAAAACTCGGGTTGAGAAAATCCAGCAATAAAGCCATCAAATTTCGTTAGGAGTCGGTCCCCGATCCTTAGGACGAAGTAACCGATGTAGTTAGGAAGCGTGCTTCGACCACCGTCCAAAAGTCTCGAATTAAATTAGCCGTAATCCATCCAACTGCATAGCTATTTGTAAGTAAGTTTGAACATTCCCGCGTAACCTCGCGAGCATCAGACGCATCGAAACCCGTTCCGTTTCGTTACTGCGGTTCATGCGCTGCTGGAAACGGAACGCGGTTCATGCACGCAGCGCAGACGCTACGGTCTATGCGCATAATGCGTGAATCGGAACACAACCTTGATTTCTTTGGTAAGGAAAGTAGTGAAAGTATATTATTGGCAATGGAAGAGAACTTCGTTAAAGGTGACAGCACAAATTTACCAAGATTGGACGCTATTACGACACACAATCTAATATAACCTCAATGAAATGAAATTTTGATACGTAAGCATTAAAACTGCAGAAATAGTGAACTAGAAATGGAGATAGTTAATAATAAGTTAGTTACTTACATTGAAATGGTCTTCACAAAAACATGAATTAGATTTAGGAGACACTTGATAGTTTATTCTCGCAAGATTTAGCCACTTGTTGCGAATATTTGTTTCCAGCGGAACATGAATAAATAACTTCTTAGGCGTACGTATTGAAGTGTTCTCACAACAGGGAACAGCACAGTATTGGTAATAATTTTTATTAGCCATTATTTTTGTGAGAAAAATTCACTCCTTACTTTCCCTAACCACAACTTTCTTTGTTTACTGCACGTTGACGTCACAAATGGTCACGTGAACATGCAGCGCGTTTTCGCGGCAATTTTTTATTTCAAATAAAAATTACATTTTTCTCATGTTAGAGGTGTAGCAAAAAATTAATATTTTTTTTACAAGTACATTTTATCATAATGAACAGTTTTAAACACTTTTAAAAATTTTGTCAACTCCCCAATTGTGGTGATAATATTAAAAAATATGTATAAGGTCTTTTACGTCCCTGTTTCTTATAAAATGAATTGAAATATATGTAATATTGATGGCGTGCAAAAGAAAACGCAAAATAATAATAGAAATATTATTTATTTATGCACTACTACTGGTAAATTGAAGGAATGTATCTTGTTATAATATACTATACGTGTAAAGTGATAAAACGTATTTCTGTATTTAGTATTTACAAAATATACATAAAGTGTACAGAACCTATGTTACAGAATATATACATAAAATATAAAACTTAAAGTACAAAAATAAAATAAATATGAAAAGAACATAAATATATACATATTAACAACTACAATATATACATTTATGAATAGAATATTTTCTAATTGTTGTCGCTATCGCTAGTGCTTTCATTCATCTCATCCGGCAATAAAATTCCAATGAGCTCTTCCGGTATTTTCTCCTTGTTATACATACTGTTATCAAATAAATTTAACATATCATCGGTAATTTTATAATCATGCCAGTTTTCGTTTTTATTTTTCAAATCTAGTTTTATTCTGGAGATTGCAGCTACTGTTTCTGGATTTAATCTATTCCTATCTGTAGTTTTTATTTGCGTGACAGAGGATAAATATCGTTCGACATCAGCATTTGATTGGGGCAACGATAAGCACAACTGCGCTAGTTTGGATATGTTTGGCAATATACATTCGTCTTCAGAATTGGTAGTGATGCTCATTTCGTGCCAGAACTCAGGTAAACTCATTCCTTGTAACTTTTCTTTTGTCTCCTCCGAAAAAGTAAACGGCAATAGATGCCATTCATTTACTACAAGTTCATAATCAAATTTTGATTTAAATTTGTTTAAAATATAGCTTAATTGGCCGTGCTGATGTTTGTCTAAAGCTGTTTTTGGGTTTAAAAAATCTAGGGCATTCAAAAATGTGTCATCAAATGGCACTGCATTGACAATATTTTGGAAGGCCGATTGGTAACATTTCTTGATGTTTGTATAAAATTGTATCATGTCTCCATTCTCTTCCAAATTACCATTTGCAATTTCACTTAGTGTAGTCATACATCCTGCCCCAGTAAAAATTTTTGTCAGTGGTAGTAAATTATCATCATCATTGACATTTATTTTGTGTATATTTGGTTGCTTCAGATACTTAGACTGTATGAAATTGCCTCCCAATGTTTTTAACAATCTGTAACATTCAGGGAGCAGGCGGTGGATTAAAACTTTCGAGCTTTGAAGTAGTTTGTTGAGTTCAGTAAATATAACTAATATATAATCCATAAATTGCAAATACGCCTTGGTATAAAGACAATTTAAACTTGAAAATATTCTCTTTGCGATATCAGCATGTCTTTCTGATGATGTCTCTGCAAACACACTAAATAAAACTGTCCACTGATTTAAGACCCTTGTTATACATTCAGATTGTGCAAGCCATCTAGTTGCTGATGGCTGTATAACTTTCCGCTTTCCAACCTTCATGAACTGTTGCGTACCGTCCAGCATACTCAGTTGTTTAGGATTTCGCAAGAAGTATGAATAAAGAGAATGCAGAAACTTTTCAACGTACCGTGGCAAGCATTCGCACGCTTCGCGTGCAGCCAAATGCATTGAGTGGCAAATGCATGGTAGGATACAAATTTCGCCATTGTCTGCTACTAAACGAGAAGTCAATGAATTATGTGCACCCACTACGTCATTTGCATTGTCCACGCACACCCCAACCATGTTGGTTATAGACAAATTATACTTGTTCAAAGAATGTCGGAAACACTGATATAAGTTTTCTGCTGTACGTTCCTTAATCCTAATTAAATCTAATAAATCTGTACATATCTGTCCTTTGTGAACGTAACGTATTAAAAAAAATACAATTTTCATATCGGATATATCTGCAGCGTCGTCGATCAAAATCGAAAAAAATTTGCCCTGAATTTTTTCTATAGTTTTTTTAATAATGGACTTATTGATTACATTTTTAGTAATAGCTGCCATTTTCTTTGGATTTAGAGACATGTGTTTGAGTAAATGTTTGCCTGGTAGTGTCTTTTGTAGCATTCTCATATAATGTATAAATGAGTGAAAGGATCTATTATTCTCTATTGCATCAATGCATACTCTTATTTCTGCCACCTTTAGCTCGTCTGAAAAATTCTTTGTTGCTTCACCTGTACTTATTAGTGATCCTTTTCCATATTTCATGTTGTTCATATGCTCTTGGCTGTTTGCATGATTCTGTAAATTACATTTGATTGCTGTAATATATTTGCAGCAAATTGTACATTTTCCCTTGTACGGATCATCCTGGACTTGTTGCAGCCAGCATTTAAAGGCTGGGTCCTCCAGCCAAGCTTGGCGAAATGCTTGCTTCCGTGACTGCCTCTTTACTTTCTTTGTCGGGGGGCCAATAAAGATGCTATCACTGCCTATTCATAAAATACTAATTTTCATTCACACAATATTAAAAAGCAATTTCAAGTAAGTAATCATTGAACAAAGAAACTACATTCCATTTATAATTCTATGATTTGAGACACTAATAAATTAACAATACATCTTACTTGAATCAGTCGCTACATCCATGTTTGTTGTTTCATCTGTAATTGTTCTTGGTTCTTTTCCATATTCCACATTCATGATATGCTCTTGGCTCTTTGCATGATGCTGTAAATTAGATTTGCGTGCCGTAATATACTTGCAGCAAATAGAACATTTTCCCTTGTACGGATCGTCCTGGATTTGTTGTAGCCAGTCTTTAAAGGCTGGGTCTTCCAGCCAAGCTTGGCGAAATGCTTGCCTCTGCGTCTGCATCTTTACATTCTTTACAGTAGGGACGATGAAGATGCTATCACTGCCTGTTCATAAAATACTAATTTGTATTCACACAATATTAAAAAGCAATTTCAAGTAAATAATCATTGAACAAAAAAACTTCATTCTGTTTATAATTCTATGATTTGAGACACTAATAAAGATATATCTTATTTGAATCAGTCTATACATCTGAGCTTGTAAAAGCTGCACTGCTGGGTCCAGCAATGCTAGCAACAAGGTTGCTAGATCAGGCCTGATCTGTTGCCTGAGATTTCAATTTCGTGGGGGAATTGGGGTGGGATAGGTTGGGGAAAGTGAGAGAAAAAAGGACCAATAAAAAAAATAGGCATCTAAAATTCATTATAATAATGACTTATAAAGGAGTAATGATAATAATAAAAGTATTATGAATTGTTATTAGAATTTGTTACAGATCTTAATAGTTTTCTATTATTTTTTATAGCATGCTGCAATATAGACTCTATTCTGCCAGAGATTTTTATTGTGCCTGCCTGAGGCCGGAGAGAACAGTTTAAAACCTGGGACTCAAAAATATCATTTCTACTATTCTGTAGGTGCAAAAGTATTAAGTATTTGTCTTACCTGATTTTTCATTCATATTGTAACTTCAATCACAGAATGATAAACTATTAAAATATTCACGAATCGCTGTGTTTTGCGTGGCGTCTACAAAAACACAGTACCTGTACGGACTACGAAATACGGATGATTCAAATCAAGAAAAAAGCGTGGGTTGTAAATTCGGCGCAATTAATCTGCAGGCACAAGTACAGGAGTGGCGGTATTGTGTGGACTGATCTGACGCCAGTGCCAAGCCAGCCAAGTGGTCCCAACGCGAAGCCAACCATGGCCAACCAGCGTCGCCGGGAAATGGGTTGTCAACGCTGATTGGCCGTGGTTGGCCTCGTGTTGGGGTCACTTGGCTAGCGTGGCGCTGGCTTCAGTTCACGCACACATTATCACCACTCCTGTAGGTGTGTCTGCAGATTAATTCCGCCATTTCCGCCCGAACCCTACAACCCACGCTTTATTCTTGATTTGAATCATCCGTATTTCGTAGTCCGCACAGACAGGTAGGTACTGTGCGTTTGTAGTGGTTTGTAGACGCCACGCGAGGCGCAATGATTCGTGAACAGTTTTATAGTTTTTCATTCTGTAATTCAAGTTACAATATGAATAAGAAATTAGGTAAGACAAATACTTAATATTTTTGCATCATTAGAATTGTAGAAATGATATTTTTGAGTCTGGTTTCAAAAAAAATAGGAAACTATTAAAATCTATAACAAATTCTTATAACTATTCATAATACTTTTATTACTATTATTATCATTACTCCTTTATAAGAAGTCATTATTATAATGAATTGTAGATGTCTGTAGATTTTTTATTGGTTCTTTTTTTCTCACTTTCCCCATCCCACCCCACTTCGGTCCTCCACGAAACTAAAATCTCCGGCAACAGGTCAGGCTTGATCTGGTAATCCTGATGCTAGCATTGCTGGACCTAGCATTGCAGCTTTTATAAGCTCAAGATGTATATACACATTCAAATAAGACATATCTTTGTTAATGTCTAAAATCATAGAATTATATGAAATATAATATAAAAATTAGATAAAAATTAATATTTTCTGAATAGGCAGTGATAGCCTCTCTATCAGCCCCCTGGCAAAAAAAGTAAAGATGCAGACGCAGAGGCAAGCATTTCGCCGAGCTTGGCTGAAGAACCCAGCTTTTAAAGGCTGGTTACAACAAGTCCAGGACGATCCGTACAAGGGAAAATGTTCTATTTGCTGCAAGTATATTACGGCACGCAAATCTAATTTACAGCATCATGCAAAGAGCCAAGAGCATATCATGAATGTGGAATATGGAAAAGAACCAAGAACAATTACAGATGAAACAACAAACATGGATGTAGCGACTGATTCAAGTAAGATGTATTGTTAATTTATTAGTGTCTCAAATCATAGAATTATAAATGGAATGTAGTTTCTTTGTTCAATGATTACTTACTTGAAATTGCTTTTTAATATTGTGTGAATGAAAATTAGTATTTTATGAATAGGCAGTGATAGCATCTTTATTGGCCCCCCGACAAAGAAAGTAAAGAGGCAGTCACGGAAGCAAGCATTTCGCCAAGCTTGGCTGGAGGACCCAGCCTTTAAATGCTGGCTGCAACAAGTCCAGGATGATCCGTACAAGGGAAAATGTACAATTTGCTGCAAATATATTACAGCAATCAAATGTAATTTACAGAATCATGCAAACAGCCAAGAGCATATGAACAACATGAAATATGGAAAAGGATCACTAATAAGTACAGGTGAAGCAACAAAGAATTTTTCAGACGAGCTAAAGGTGGCAGAAATAAGAGTATGCATTGATGCAATAGAGAATAATAGATCCTTTCACTCATTTATACATTATATGAGAATGCTACAAAAGACACTACCAGGCAAACATTTACTCAAACACATGTCTCTAAATCCAAAGAAAATGGCAGCTATTACTAAAAATGTAATCAATAAGTCCATTATTAAAAAAACTATAGAAAAAATTCAGGGCAAATTTTTTTCGATTTTGATCGACGACGCTGCAGATATATCCGATATGAAAATTGTATTTTTTTTTTAATACGTTACGTTCACAAAGGACAGATATGTACAGATTTATTAGATTTAATTAGGATTAAGGAACGTACAGCAGAAAACTTATATCAGTGTTTCCGACATTCTTTGAACAAGTATAATTTGTCTATAACCAACATGGTTGGGGTGTGCGTGGACAATGCAAATGACGTAGTGGGTGCACATAATTCATTGACTTCTCGTTTAGTAGCAGACAATGGCGAAATTTGTATCCTACCATGCATTTGCCACTCAATGCATTTGGCTGCACGCGAAGCGTGCGAATGCTTGCCACGGTACGTTGAAAAGTTTCTGCATTCTCTTTATTCATACTTCTCGCGAAATCCTAAACAACTGAGTATGCTGGACGGTACGCAACAGTTCATGAAGGTTGCAAAGCGGAAAGTTACACAGCCCTCAGAAACTAGATGGCTAGCACAATCTGAATGTATAAAACGAGTCTTAAATCAGTGGACAGTTTTATTTAGTGTGTTTGCGGAGGCATCATCAGAAAGACATGCTGATATCGCAAAGAGAATATTTTCAAGTTTAAATTGTCTTTATACCAAGGCGTATTTGCAATTTATGGATTATATATTATTTATATTTACTCAACTCAACAAACTACTTCAAAGCCCGAAAGTGTTAGTTCACCGCCTGCTGCCTGACTGTTTCAGATTGTTAAATGCATTGGGAGGCAATTTCATAAAGTCTAAAAATCTTTGTAACCAAAATATACACAAAATTGATATCAATAATGAAGATAATTTACTACCACTGACAACAATTTTTACTGGGATGGCATGTAAGAATACACTGAGTCAAATAACAAATGGTAATTCGGAAGTGAACGAACGGATATTACAATTTTACAGGAACATACAGAAATGTTACAAATCGGGCTACAAAAATATTGTAGATAGAGTGCCATTTGACGACACATTTTTGAATGCACTAGATTTTTTAACCCCAAAAACAGCTTTAGACATTGACAAACATAAGCACGGCCAATTAAACTGTATTTTAAACAAATTTAATTCAAAATTTAATCATGAGGTTGTAGGAAATGAATGGCATCTATTGCCCTTCACTTTTTCGGAGGAGGCAAAAGAAAAGTTACATGTAATGAGTTTACCTCAGTTCTGGCACGAAATGAGCATCGTTACCAATGCTGAAGACGAATGTATATTGCCAAACATATCCAAACTAGCGCAGTTGTGCTTATCGTTGCCCCAATCAAATGCTGATGTCGAACGATATTTATCCTCTGTCACGCAAATAAAAACTACAGATAGGAATAGATTAAATCCAGAAACAGTAGCTGCAATCTCTAGAATAAAACTAGATTTGAAAAATAAAAATGAAAACTGGCATGATTATAAAATTACCGATGATATGATAAATTTATTTGATAACAGTATGTATAACAAGGAGAAAATACCGGAAGAGCTCATTGGAATTTTATTGCCGGATGAGATGAATGAAAGCACTAGTGATAGCGACAACAATTAGAAAATATTCTATATATAAATGTATATATTGTAGTTGATAATATGTATATATTTATGTTCCTTTCATCCCTGATAACCAGACCTGAGGCGCAGAGCCTGACGTCAGATCCGTAGTCATCTGTGTCCGCATTAGGCTGCGGTCTGAGGTGCAGAGCCTGACATCAGGTCCTGACGTTCGCCTGACACGTATAACAGCGCCATCTGTGGGTCAGAATTGGCAAACAATTCCTTACGCGTGACGTCACACGACCGTCCCTACGCGTGACGTCACATGCACGTGGCTACGCACCAACACATTTGTACCGTGATTGCTATCGGTGTGTCCCCCCACCCTTTCTACTGCGCGCAGGGAATTTGTAAGCAGCAGTTTCGGAGCAGATTATATTCACATAACCTACGAGGTTTATTAAATAAGTTTTCAATTTATTTGGAAAGGTACGTATTGTTTATTTTTAATAATACAGCGATAAGTGGCACATATATATAATTAACTCCGAAAACAAATAAAATATTAGTATAAAATTGAATTGATACTGGGAATGTATCAATTCATGATTATTTTATTAAACGGGCGCTGAAAAGTGCCGATTGAGATGTTCCTTGTGAACATCGAGAGGTTCTTTACGTTTGAATCTTTTAAAATGGGCACTGAAAAGTACCGTTTGGTTTCTTCGCCACTGTAAAAGGAGACACACCTCTACTTTTAATGGGCACATTTCTGAAACATAAAATATTTACCATATTTAATTATCGTTTTCCCGCGACAGTAAATCGTGACTTTTACGTTCATGACACTAAATGTCATGACTTTTACTGATACGGACCTTCAAAGGTCAGCTTCTTCTTCGGGCTGCTGGTGGTCCGTCCACAAATCACGGCGTATTCGCAATGCATTGGAGGCTGCCGTCGCGCGAGGACCATTCTTCTTACTTCGAACCCTTTCCTTGGCGGCTCGAAGTGCCTGCTGCATCGACCGTTGAAAATCAGATCGGAGCGGCTTGGTAAAGTGTGGATTTCCAGATACCGCTTCTGAAAAAGTAATGCACGCAAAGTACGTTAGCATAATTATGCATAAAAACATGGAAATGCTTATTGCTTTGTACCGTATATTGCCATCATGATGCGGGTGTTGTACAACGGCCTTTGGCCTGTTCGGCCGAACCACGTGAAGGACCGTGTGACGTCGTCGACCAGTGCTTCCTTCAGACAAATCCCGACCGCTTCCTTCATGCTGAATCCACCCACGTATTTTAAATACTGAACCTGAGCAAAGTAAGTAAAGATTGATGTAAGTATGTATTATATAAAAGTAAATAAAAGCATAATTTCGTTTTCACTTACAACATTGAAATATGTTTCGTCGTCGATGGTCTCGAAACAGTCCACCTCCTCCGGTGACGAGAGAGGAATGACTGCTGGTTTTGTTGGTGGACCATTACGGGTGGGTTGCACACACTGGAGAACACTCTCCAACAGAGTATTCATTCTTCTGCAAGCAGAACGGATGGACACGTAACGTATTAATAAACACGATAACATGCAATACTTACCTTAGTTCCGTCTCGACGCGCGCCGTGCGATCTTCCAGGCTCCTGCGAACATGAACATTTATAATAGTAAACTTCACAATATCAATATTTTTATAACAAACAAAAAGAAACATGTAAATTTACCCATTAACAGAAGGTTGTACGTGCACTGTATGGTGCTGCAACGGTTCGTTCCGAATGACTGTGGCGCGTGCAGTCGACGTCCCTGGATCGTGAGGATCCCTTGATGTTGCGAGGGCGGGTAGATTGGCAGCAGCAAGACTGTTCTGTAACATAAGAACGTTACTTGTAGAAAAATCCTTTGACGTACTTTGATTGTTATATTCCTGCAGGATTGTCTTTAAATCCTGGATGTCCTGATCAATGGATTTCTTCTGCACGGTTGCCATCTTCTTTCTCGGGGCTTCCTCCTCCGAAGAAGTCGTTTGGTATCTTGCTGGTTTCGCGACCACACGCTTCTCTCGCTGCGACATGTCAACCTGTGAGTAAAAATACATATTACAATACTTAGCAAAGGCGTGTTGTTTTTTTTTTCTATTTTACATGCATACATGCAATATTAACCGAACCCAAACCTCAAGACGAACTCAGGTAATGTATTACTCAATAATTCGAGTGTAACTCGACAAAGGCTATAACAGTAGAAAACGTGAAAAAATGACCCATGAAGAAATATTCGAACCAAACGATAAAATAACTCATCAACAGAGATTAACAAGGATACGTGTAAATATAATATTACTTATGAAGAGCAATACAAAAGAAGTAAATGTACATATCATAGAGCATGCCACTCACCAGAAAATAGTCGTAACTTACCAAAAAACAAGAAACGAGGCTGGAAAGGGAAGATTTTTTTTTTAACATGGTGGAAATCCCTAACGGATATCTCAGCCCCCAAGGCAGGGGTGAGATTATGTGGGGCTTGCACCCACTAAAACCACCATGGTGACCGGCTGACGCGAGAAGCTACACAAGGGAGAGGGACTAGCAGCGAGATACATGTAGCGAAAATAAAGGTGGAAGAATTTAAATACTATGGATCTTACGGCTTCTCGCTGTGCGTAATAACAGCAACGATATACCTACGGGGTTCTGAGAGATTTGTGTCAGTGGACATACTACAGCGAAAAGGCATTCTATAACATTTGCCATGAACCTGATCGAGGGAGATATATAAAATTTCAGGGCTCAATGTGGCGCATTTATATATGCCAAGAGCCGAAGACTCTATGCCGACATCATAAAAATTATCGACTTCTAAAAATTTTTTGATACCCAAACGATACGAGTCATTGTCCATGCCAATATTGAAAATTATGCAGATCGAACCATCGTCTGAGATGCAACAATTATCGCGTACATTTGTGCCTAGAGATATGTTATTAAATTCTATCTTACGGTACTGAGAACAATTGGTGTCGTTGGTAAGGGGTCTAGATACGCGAATAGAAAAATCGACATCACAATGAATGTTTGTGCCATGTGATTGTATCTCCCTCATCCTGTTGGAAAGTTGTTGGAGAGGAAGAGATGGCTTATTAAGAAATTTTTTAAAAATAGACATGTTGTTTTCATAAGGAAAAGCAGAACAGGAATCTAAATTACCAAAACGTCTGACGTCGTTGGTTAAGTGAAGAAGACCATGAACGTTATAACTATTAAAAGTTGGGCCATATAGTTCTTCGTTACGAAGAACAAATTTCTGCAAAGCGGACTCTGCGAATCTCAAGTGTGGGCTCGATGGAGATTCTGCAACCAAAATCCTTATGGCCGCATGTAAAATTAAGAAGTGCTTGTATACTTCATCCTTGAGTAAATCATACAGTACAACTGGCCCTGTATATAGGAGGAACTGACGAAACTCGGTCGCCTTGTATTTAGAATATTCCTCAATAGCTCTGGGACGTCTGGCAAAGTCCAAGGGACAATATCTTGCGAGACTGTTGAGTCTCGTAGATATCATAGAAATGTTATGTGCGGGCAATTTTGAGAAAAATGTAAAGTTTCCAGATACCCACGCGGACAAAAGTTTCTTCATTACGCCCAAGCATACAAGATGCATATACTCGAACGGAACTTGTGAAACCATTCCTATCGGTAGCGATGCCAATGGGCTTGGACCTTCTTTATGATGGTTCTCGTGTAACCGTTTAGGGTATTCCTCATCGGTACGAGGAGAATGATCTATACCATCGAAGGCATAATGCTTACCATTCAGGGTACCGAAAACCATACATTTAGAACAGGGATATTCAGACATATGCCCAAAATGATTTAAAACGAATGCTCGAGCTGGTGCGTCAGCTATGAAACATCTCAGACGTATGGGCAACTTACTGGCATAAAAATTTATACCACCGTTGGATATAATGGCTTCGACGTCTGCGATAAATTTCTCAAAGAAAATATTGGGATCGCGTGGTTTATGGCGACCTTTATAAATTCCTACCACTATTGGCTTGATACGGGGAATATTTGAAATCCTACATTGGATGGGCCAAAACTGAATTGAACCTTTGTCCACACGACATCCGTCGGTATGAAAATCTAATTCTAACTCTCTAACACAAGATACGGACAAAGTATTCGGGAGACTTTTAACAATTTCTGTTTCCAGATCGAAATGAATGTATTCTCCTGGTTCCACGACGAATGTAACAGCAGGATTACGTGGCGTATCGAGAAGTGTTCTAACATCCTGAGGCAAGTGGGAAAAACAGGAATGCGTTCGAAGGAGAGATAATATATTATTTCCTTGAACGTGTGTTAAATTGCTGTCTACGAAACAAGACGCTAACCGTTGGCGAAAAGATGGCTCGGAGGAAGTACCACAGGACAATGAAACTGTATCAGGGATATTAGAAACGCGTGAAGTGGAAGTAGAAGGACCAGCATCTTCTACATTTATATCGCGCCTAGCACTGAATCTATCGGGGATTAAATCAACAGGAGTGGACGAACTACAAGCTGCAGCTGTGCTAGCAGCATCTCGCACGTTAGAAGAATTACTCGCTACTCTACGAACGGTGTTCAATGCAGGACGGTCTCGCGTGCGTAAATTATGTCGTACCTCGCGCATAACCCTTCTCTTTTGTCGCGCCGATAATGTGTGTCCGGGTTTCCGCGACGTAGACAATTTGAAACGGTTAAATTCCATAATTACTTACGTCTCGTGGATGTTTCGGATTCGCTTCAATATCGCTTCAGTATCCCAGAAAATTCTTCGGCACTGCTGTCGACGACTGCCACCTCAGAATGAACGAGAATTCGAAACAAACGCGAACTAGGAAGTAGAGTCCCGACCAATCACGAATGTCGGAAATACGGCGCAGCCAATCCGTAGCGTAGTCCACTGTGCCGCCGAAACGTACGGCCAATCCGGGCGATCCCTTTCAAGCACAAAGGGTACCACGTCGTCGAACAATGGGTACCACGGCGTATGAGGTACTCGGCGAACGCTCGGGGGGGGGGGGGGGGGGAGAGTAACAAAAAGTTAAACAATAACGAGTTTAAATTGCTTAGAACTGTAGGCTTAGAACGGGGCCCCCTGATTAGTGGGGCCCGCGGCTGCAGCCCCCCCTAGCCCCCCCTTAAATCCGGGCCTGAATACGTAATATCCACAAAATATATTTTCACGGGAAAAATTGTTAACCCATTCGACAAAAAGCCGAAATGGTATTTTTTTTTCTAACTACGTGAATACTACAACCCCCGTATGTACGATTGTTCTAAAAGCGATTTCCACATTCGTGGCGTCCCCTTGTTAGCTTCCCGGCTTAAAAATCAACAATTCAAAGAGCCCGCGGCAGAATATGCCAAAAGCGGGCTCCTTAAAAACAAAAGAGCAGCGGAGGAGCTCGCCTCATCGTTGCACGTGGCGGGGAAGCCCATTCTCAATTGTGGCTGCGTGCAAAGCACTCGACTCGACAATGTCTGAATCTGAATCTCAAAATGTAAGTAATAAAAAAATACTATTTATATATTCGTAGCTATCGTTATTCATATTCTCTAGCCCAGTTTTATGTGTATTCGCTAGTTTTATTCGTGAAATATTCGTGAGATATATTTGTTTTTATTCGTTAGTTTTATACGTGATTCGCGAGATTTTTTCGTCACTTACAAGCAGCGTGTGATAGAAGTAAGTAATACATCTAGCGCAAGAATACGTATGTAATGTTAAAAATTACATTACATTAAATACAAAAAACTGTAACGTATTATAACATTATTTTGTGATTCGCAGTTGTAACTAGTAGCAAAACAAAAAGATATTGCACACGTTGAAGCATATTCTAATAACTTATAACGCCAATGAGTAGAAATATATATATATATATCAAACATATCTTATCTGAGTTGAACGTAAACGAACATGTAAAGTACAACATTTTGAAAGTCTTTGGTAGGCACTTTGCCTACGTTAACTATCAATAGGCATCTGTATAGCAAGTAATATATACAACAAGAACATATTGGATACATAGAAGCATATTTTAACTCGGATGTGTTTCAGACTTCTAATCGCTGGCGTTACAAGTGACAATATGCTTCAAAGTGTGCAATATCTACTTTATATACTATATGTACTTTACATGTTCGTTTACGTTCAACTCAGATATGTTTGATAATATTTCTAATCTTTGGCGTTATAAGTTATAGTAGAAATATGCTTCAACGTGTGCAATATCTTCTTGTTTTACTACTAATTACAACTGCGAATCCTTCACAAAATAATGTTATAATAAATTACAGTTTTTTGTATTTTGAATATAATGTAATGTAATTTTTATAATTTCGCATCATACACAAATTCAGTTTTCAAATTTATATATTTCCTAATTTCCAATTTGTAATGGAACAATATGTACCCTTGCGCTACACGTATGACTTTCTTCTATCATACAGCTTTTATGAACTCTCTTGATCTTTTTTGCCAATTAATTCTTTATCAATTTTTGTAGGTTGCTGCGGAGGACGCGTTACTGGCAGGTAAATAATGAAAATTTATATACCTACATTTATTCAAATCAAATTTATTTTTCCAATCAATTAATGATAAAATTAATTTTTAAATATTGACGCAGAGTTAGCCAGTTTTAATATGGCGGAGGCGAGGGAGGCAAGTCACACTGTGGCTCAGACGCCACCACCACAGCCGACACCACCATCGCTACCACCAGCAGCAGCAGCGAACCCGGCCACGGCCGATGGTAAATACGTAATAATAACATTCATACACATTTAAAGAAGTTACAGTCGGTGTAGATAGAAAGTATTCGTGCAGCGAAGAATTTAAAGTAATACTTTGCATATCCATGTCAGTAATAAATTTTAACGGAAAACAATGATTCATCAATAATCTTTGATGTTTGTAGAATAGATTTTGTATAAACAAGATTTTTGGTCCAATTAATCCCACAGATGCTATATGGGATTGATATGTGGTGATTATGGCGGCGTTTTAAAATATTTTGGTGCGTTATGTCGTGATCCCGGGGTAAAACAAATTCGAATACTTGTATAAAACGAAACACGTCTTTATTATACAATATGTTGGAGTATGACTTCACAGTGCCACGAGTCAAAGCTTCTAATGCTAGAGACGAACTCCGGGATGAACGTGGACAAATTGGCAAATCCTATTGGTTGTTCTATTGCGAGGGTGTGGGAAATGGAACTGGTAAGGGTGGAAGTGGTAGTCTAGAGAAAGTTCGGTTGTAACGGTTTGAAGAAAAAGGGCCTTGGGGCCTACGGCCTATTCCTCCTGTTTTCCGTAAAGTTACGGACGCTTGAAACGGACTAAGGGTCTTAAGAGGGTGACAATGACCAGATGTGCTTAAAGAGAAAGTTACGAAGCTAGGTATCTAACAGTTATATAAAACCCTCTGCCTAGTATTATATGCAGAATGCTTAGGATCATTGTCATGGGTAAATATAAAATTGTCATTTTGTCCCTTTTTATTTGCACTAGCATGGATGTGCTTGCTCAGGATGTCAATATAACCTCTATAATTCATAGTACCATCGACGAAATGTAGAGCTTCTACTCCAGCTGCACTCATACAGCCCCAGACAAATACAAAACCCCCCGCAGTTTTCATCATAGGTCGCAAATTTTCTTTCCTAAACACTGTATTTTTTTTTCTCCATAGTGTGAAGTCTGTTTTGGACCCAAATATTTTGATTTTGTTGGCGTTAGTGAATTCGAAATATTTGGGTCCAAAACACACTTCACAGTATGGAAAAAAAAGAATACAGAGTTTAGGAAAGAAAATTTGCGATCTATGATGAAATAATGTAAAAAAAAATACGTAATCATAATATTATATCAAAATAAGATAGTTTGAAAGCCATTCTGCTACAAGAGTAGAATAAAATACAGCCTGCTGTAATTTCATACATATATACCTAGTAGCCTCGAAGCTAGTATATCCACAAATTATTAAAACATTAAATATTTAGTTTATTTCCATAGTTTATTAATTCTTTATTCAACTGCACGAATACTTTTTGCACGTCCATTTCTGCGCGTTTATCTGTTTTTGTTTTTTTTCTTTGTATATGTTAAAGGAAATAAAATTTTGTTTATACAAAATCTATTCTACGAACATCAAAGAATATTGATTAATCATTGTTTTCCGATAAAATTTATTACTGACATGGATATAAATACAAAAAGTTTTACTTTAAATTGGTCACTGTACGAATACTTTCGACACCGACTGTATATGTTTTTAGAATGCTTGAAAATAAGTCTAAATTTAAATACTAATAAATTTATTGTTATTTATTATACTACTTATTACAGGACCGCACGTGGCTCGGCACGCGAAGGGTGGGTGGAGGCTGACGGCCCAAAGACAGAATTGGGCAGCATTAGAGATTATGAGGGCCCAGGCCCTCAGCCTTCGGAATATAATTGTGGACCAGTACCGCGGCCGGGGCCGTGGCCGGGGCCGGGGCCGGGGCCGAGGCCGTGAGTGGGAGCGGGGCCGTGGCCGGGGCCAGGAACAGCGGGGTCATGGCAGCGGCAGCGGCAGCGGCCATTAAATTTTTTTCTATTTGAAAAAAAAATAAATTTTTATTTTGTGAAAAAAAAATGTGATTATTTCATTTACTCTTTTTATTTACATTTATTTCATTTTCAGTAATGTTGAAATAATTATCTTCGTCTGCATCGTTAACTGAAAAATAGGACACATTTATTAATTATTATTTATAATTTATCACACATGCTCAAGATCATTGAATGAATAATTACGTATGCAAAACCCTACCTGCAAATTTGTGCGTACATAGTCTGGCGTAGATCACAGTGCATCACCTTCTGCTTCTATTATCTGTAAATATATAATATAATAATATAAAGCCACATTTTAGTTATATACTACAACTTAACGTAGAACTTATTGCAGGAAATTTAAATTAAATCCTAATGGTAATAATTCAGCGAAAATGAACGTAGAGAACCAATATTTTTAACGCACAATTCATTGGTGTTGGAATAAAATTAATTTAGAATGTTTATTGGTGAATTGAAATAACGAGAATCGAAAAAATTAATGAACTAATGAATAGCGTGGCAACTACTGTGGATTTTATTATATTATTATATTAAAGTATTACGAATGTGTTTCACAAATCAAGGGAGATGTGTTTTTAGCGTACTTTCTTGACTAATGTGACTGACTCTACATTGCAAGCGGTACGCCATAATATTCTTAATTTTAATTCTTAATGCTACGTCGTTTGACAAATTTTGTAGATTTACCTTATTTGACAAATTTCCAGAAACTTGTGCGAAACAAGATGCTCTGTCTATCTATCTAATCTTCTCCGTCTAATCTTCTCTGGACAACCACCAAGCCTGTGCATTCTCTTCATTTCTATCCATCCAAGCCTGTGCGTCCCCTTCAATTCTACTATCGAAGCCTGTGCGTCCCCTTCATTTTTATCGAAGTCCTGTGCGTCCCTTTCATTTCTATAATATAATATTAATAAGCTTTACATAAAAACTCTAAATTGCTGGTATATACAAAAATACAAGTATCTGACAATTTAAATGCAATGCAATTTTTTACTACAATATATTATTTTGTACATGCATGGTACAAATTTCCAGAAACTTATGCGAAAGAAGATACTTCTTTGTCGAACCTTCTCCGGACAACTTCCAAGTCTGCGACTCTACATAAGAAATCTATTAAAAAAATTTTGGCGACTTACCTTGTTAATTGAGACAATAATTCAGTCTCCTATTTAGTGTTAAAGCTCCTGACATTTCAAATTTGGACCACTTACATTATTTGATGACACTTGGCAGGTTATGACGGTTTGACATTTGGTAGGTTATAAACATGGCGGACGCCGATCATACATACACTAGTTTCTTTTGGCTGAAGGTGTGCGTGTAACGCGTATACGTATTATGTTGACGAAAATTTGACTGAAGGAGAATCAGAATCAGAATCAGAAGAAAATCTTACCGTTTCTGACAGATCCATGAGACGATATTATGATATCTCTGTCATGCGTGGACCGATTTTATTGGAATTGGTCTTATTCGAAAGCTGATATGCGGTTTACATAAGAAAAATGCCTTTAAATTTAGAAAATATTGCAGGCGTGATGAGATATTAATGTATAAATATCAGAGTTAGGTTGGAATGGCTCCGCGACGAGTAAAGATACACGGTAGCGACAGTCGACATATACTGGGTGTCTTTCCTGTACTTGGCGTCGAGACGCTACCGCGTCTCTAGATACGTGGGTGGATTCAGCATGAAGGAAACGGTCGGGATTTGTCTGAAGGAAGCACTGGTCGACGACGTCACACGGTCCTTCACGTGGTTCGGCCGAACAGGCCAAAGGCCGTTGTACAACACCCGCATCATGATGGCAATATACGGTACAAAGCAATAAGCATTTCCATGTTTTTATGCATAATTATGCTAACGTACTTTGCGTGCATTACTTTTTCAGAAGCGGTATCTGGAAATCCACACTTTACCAAGCCGCTCCGATCTGATTTTCAACGGTCGATGCAGCAGGCACTTCGAGCCGCCAAGGAAAGGGTTCGAAGTAAGAAGAATGGTCCTCGCGCGACGGCAGCCTCCAATGCATTGCGAATACGCCGTGATTTGTGGACGGACCACCAGCAGCCCGAAGAAGAAGCTGACCTTTGAAGGTCCGTATCAGTAAAAGTCATGACATTTAGTGTCATGAACGTAAAAGTCACGATTTACTGTCGCGGGAAAACGATAATTAAATATGGTAAATATTTTATGTTTCAGAAATGTGCCCATTAAAAGTAGAGGTGTGTCTCCTTTTACAGTGGCGAAGAAACCAAACGGTACTTTTCAGTGCCCATTTTAAAAGATTCAAACGTAAAGAACCTCTCGATGTTCACAAGGAACATCTCAATCGGCACTTTTCAGCGCCCGTTTAATAAAATAATCATGAATTGATACATTCCCAGTATCAATTCAATTTTATACTAATATTTTATTTGTTTTCAGAGTTAATTATATATATGTGCCACTTATCGCTGTATTATTAAAAATAAACAATACGTACCTTTCCAAATAAATTGAAAACTTATTTAATAAACCTCGTAGGTTATGTGAATATAATCTGCTCCGAAACTGCTGCTTACAAATTCCCTGCGCGCAGTAGAAAGGGTGGGGGGACACACCGATAGCAATCACGGTACAAATGTGTTGGTGCGTAGCCACGTGCATGTGACGTTACGCGTAGGGACGGTCGTGTGACGTCACGCGTAAGGAATTGTTTGCCAATTCTGACCCACAGATGGCGCTGTTATACGTGTCAGGCGAACGTCAGGACCTGATGCGAATCTGCTGCCAATCTGACGTCAGGGTCCTGATGTCAGGCTCTGCACCTCAGACCGCAGCCTAATGCGGACACAGATGACTACGGATCTGACGTCAGGCTCTGCGCTCTCACGGCAGACCCTGCTGCCAATCTGACGTCAGATTGCATACATTTGGTTATCAGGGATGTTTATATGTACATTACATTATAATTAACCTGCGATATTAAATTTTGTACTTTTTAGTTTTATATTTTATGTATATATTTTGTAAATACTAAATACAGAAATACGTTTTATCATCTCACACGTATAGTATATTATAACAGGATACATTGCTTCAATTTACCAGTATTAGTACGTAAATACATAATATTTCTATTATTATTTTGCGTTTTCTTTTACATGCCATCAATATTACATATATTTCAATTCATTTTATTAGAAACAGGGACGTAAAAGCATCGACGAAGCATAGGATAGACCAGGCCTGCACAGCGAGCCTTTTTCAGCGCCTAGCGGCAGGCAACCAGCCGTACGCCGTTACTAAGGGTGGAATCGGTAGGCGAACTGCAGTAGTGTAGACCCCAAAAAAACTTTAAAAAAGTAAAAAAATTACGCCAAGTACATGAAAAATCAAATAAATCACAAAAAATGGAAGGTAATAATAAAATATATTAAAAATTATCTGAAGTCATTCCCTACTATGCAAATTACCTTTGTAAATAGAAGTGAGATCCTCACAAAAAACTTAAAAAAAGTAAAAAAACTACGCCAAGTACATGAAAAATCAAATAAATCACAAAAAATAGAAGGTAATAGTTACATAATAAAAAAAAAATGTGAAATCAAAATGAGCTGCAAGTACAATAATTACATAATAAAAAAAAGATGTGAAATCAAAATGAGCTGCAAGTACAATAATTACATAATAAAAAAAACATGTGAAATCAAAATGAGCTGCAAGTACATAAATACTTGGGGTCCCCCTCCAGGGTCAACCGCCTTGAGCGTGGTGAGGGGGCTCTGGGAAGGCGGCTATGTTCCCCTTCGGACGCTGCGCGAGGTAACTGTTCCTCGCGCAGTTGCTGATGGGGGATGCTGCCCTCCTGGCTAAGGGTTGGCCAAAAAGCAGGCGTGGGCCGGACCCCACGCAGTATGTGAGGGGGGCGGTGTTACCCAGTTGGGTCCCCCCTGCATCCCATGCGCGCCACCGGGCGTATGCGGGATGCGCGCCCCCCCTTGTGTGTCGTGACCTTTTTCCCCCTTCTGTTGTATCTTGTCTCTGTCTCCCTTACCCCCCCTCTTTCTTGTACTTTGTCTTTGCCCTCCAACCCCCCCTCCCTGCCCTATGCGCGCTTTGTCGTAGCGGGGTGGGGATGGTGGGGCGCCCCCCCGTCACCCCCGTCCTAGGCGCGCTTTGGCGTATGGGGGATGTGGTGGTGCGGGTTGCCCCCCCTTTCCCCCCTCTCCTCCCCCTCTCCTCCCCCTCTCCTCCTGCCCTATGCGCGCTTCGTAGTAGCGGGGTGGGAGGGGCGGGGTTTGTCCCGTTGTGCCCCCTCGGCCCGTCCTATGCGCGTTTCGTACGTATGCGGGGCACCCGTTCCCCCCCCCCGTACCCCCTCTTGCCCGCGTCCTAGCGCGCATTTGCGTATGCGGGACGTGGTGGTGCAGGATGACCCTCCCTCCTTGTCCCCTGCGCCCCCCATCCTATGCGCGCCTCGGCGTATGCGGGATGTGGGGGTGCGGGGTGGCCCCCCAAGCTTCCATCCCCAAGTCCCCCCCCTAAGTTTGCCCCCCCCATCCCATGCGCGTTCTTGACGTATGCGGGATGGGTGGGGGACTTCCCCCCTCTTCCCCCCTTTCTTTTTGAGTCGCTCCCCCCCTCCCCTCCCCGTTCCGTGTGTTCTGTTGTGTGTGCGGGACGAGGGTGTGATCGTCCTCCCTTCTTGTTTGGTGCCCTCCCACCCCATGCGCGCTTCGGCGTATGCGGGGTGGGTTGGTGATTGTTTCCTTGAGCCCTTGTTGCCCCCCCCATCCCATGCGCGCCTCGGCGTATGCGGGATGGGAGTGTGATTTCCCCCCTCCCCCCTCCCCCCTGCCCTATGCGCGCTCAGGCGCATGCGGGGCGTGGTGGGGCGGGCTCCCCGTTCCCTACCTCCCCCTCCCCCCTGTCCCATGCGCGTTGTGTGACGTATGCGGGACGGGGTTCTGTGCGTTGTCTTTGTCTTGTTCGCGGTGTGCCCGGGGGTGCTTTCTATGCTCCCCCGTTGCCCTGGGTCCCCCCGGACTTGTATAAAGCGGGTGTGGGCCTGGGCCCCACGTGGTTAAGGTGGCGGGCTACTACAGCCTACCCAGTCGGGTCCCCACGCATCCCACGCGCGTCTTTAAGGGCGTATGCGGGATGCACTATAGCCCCCCCTTCTTGTTTGTACCCCCATTTCCCCTTCCCCCCCGGTGGGGTCTGTCTCCCCTGTGCCCCCTGCTGCCCCACGCCTCGTCGCGTGCGCGTCACGTATGCGGGACCGGTAGTTGGGGCATTCCCTCCCCCCCCCTGTACACTCGTCCTATGCGCGCCTCGGCGTATGCGGGTCGTGGTGGTGCGGGCCCCTTCCCCCCTCCCCCCCGTCTCATGCGCGTCATGTGACGTATGCGGGACGGGGTTCCGCGGTCGCCTTCTGCGCGGGGGTCCGGGGGTGCTTGTTCTCTCCTTACGGCCCCCCTCTTTTTTCCCCTTTTTTTCTCTTTTTTCTTTTTCGCCCCTAACCCCCCCCCCCTCGGTTCTTTATTTTATTTATTTTACGTGTACGGCCTCTGCGCCCCCCCCCTGAAACATGAAAGCAGAGGGGAGCGTTATTTCCCGGGATTGATGTTTCCCCTCGGGTGGTTCCCTCCCCTCCCTTCGCTGCTGCGACGGGATGGGTGGGGCCCTCCGTTGGGGTCCCGATGTGTGCGGCATCCGGTGTGTGGAGCCCCGTGCCGCCCGGAGTATGTACAATCACCCTGCGGGTGTGACCCATGCGGCCTGGGATGGGACCCTTGCAACACTAGGGGTCCGGCCGCCTGTTTGTTGTTGGCTGTTATGACCGTCCATCGGGTCGAGTGTTGGTGAAATCCGCTGGGCGGTAGGGCCGTCGCCCTTAAGACACTCCCCTTATGATTATGTCAGTGATTAGCCAAGCCTCGGATGTGAAATTGGCGATCCCTGAGGTAATTGCAGGGCCCCCGCGCGATGATGGTAGCGCGGTGGGATTTAAGGTAGCCATTGACACCGGGCTGACGCAGTGGGCCGGTGCCACCGGGGAGGCCTCCCCGGAAGAAGCCACAGCTGCGGACCAAGGCAAATGTTTGAAGGATAATGAGATGGATAGCGAACGGAGTATTGCGATGCGTGGGGTCGAGGCATGGCTCCAGAGAAAAAAGCCGGTGGGTGTGGATCGGGGGGTGTCCCTCATCCCGGAGACCCCCTCATCCAAGGAGAAAGAGATGAGGAGGGTGGGACAGCCACCTCCCTAGCCCATACATCTCCCTCGGAGTGGTGTCTCGGAGGACCCGCCCATGGGCATTTTCAGGGGGAGGAGCCTTGTGAGGACCCCCCCGCCCACGACCCCGTCCAGTAGTGGGATCCAGGTAACGGCCCCTAGGAGCCACGATCAGGAAGAGGAGAACGAGGGAAAGTCCGGCCCGTCTATAGGGGCCGAGGAAGGAGATATGGGCCTGGGATCTAACCCGCTAAATCCCTGTGAACGGGATGAGGCGGAAGTGGATGCGGCGAACCCGGCGATATCGATTACGCAGGGTCCGAAGGCCGCAGTCGCTGCCACCCAGATTGGGGGTGGCATCCCGGATGGGGCCTCCGGCCTCCGTCTAGCCGAGGCGGCTTCCCTCCTGCGGGAGGTGGTGGAAGATTGTAACAGGGCCACTAGGGAGCTCTCCGAGAGGAAGTCGTCCTCAAAGGTGGCCTCGGTGAAATGGGTTATCGGCCTCCTTGGTAAGGTGACTAGGAGGTGCGACAGGGCGGCAACCACGATTGGGGAGGTCGCCGCTGTAGGTGAGATTGCTAGGTGGAAGGAGGCTCCCAGGAAATGCACTAAGGAGAGCGGAACTCAATGCTCTCCCCCAGACGTGTCCGGTTATAGATATGGGAGGCAGCCCCCCCCAATTCACACTCCACGGTGGAGGGGTCCCGAGGCCCCCTGGAGCCGACCCCAGTGGGGCATACCAGCGAGGGATCTCGCGACCGAAAACGATGAGCAAGAGAACCAGAGAGTCTCCGTCGCCCCAGCAGGAGGCTAGTAAGAAGAGGGCCCTGACGGAGGCAGATCAGGCACCAATGCTCGATCCGGATCCCCCGGTGGATAGAACCGGGGTGGAAGTAGCTCCTCTGGAGAGAGGTGCGCCCCTGGCTCCCCTCGAGGAGGTGGGGACACAGCTGGGGAGCGATTATGAGGCTCCCATGGTCCTTGTCAAGACTAAGGGCCAAATTAGGAGGGAACGCAGGGAGGCAAGGATCAAGGACCTCCAGGCCCAGAAGTTCGGTGGTGGCCCATCTGCGGACCTATGGGGACTCGGTAGGGGGCTTCCCCCCCAACAGTGGCCGTTGTTGCAGCCGATACCGGCGGCTGCTCAGTCCCAGTTATGCACGCAGTGGCCCTCTCCCCCCCCCTCCTGGGGCCCGATCGGGCCCAGCGGCTACAGTGGCCCCCTCTGCAGGGGCAGCGGCAACAACAACAACAGCCGGTGCAATGGCCGCAACCTCAGCAGGGACCCCAGCAGCAACAGCAACGGCGGCAGTATCACCACCTCCAACAGCAACAGTGGCTGCAACAGCAACAACAGCAGCTGCAGCAACAGCTCCAGCAGCAACAACAACATCAGCAACATCATCAACAACAGTTATTGCAACAGCAGCAGCAGCTGGGACTGTCTAATAACCAGCCCCGGCAGGTGCGGGTGGGGCCGGCAGGGTCTCTCGGGACTCCCGGCAGGCTCAACGGAGCTAACGATAGGGGTGGACAGGAGGGGAAGAAGATTCCCCCCCCCCCCGAAGCCCCCACCCCACGTGAGAAAGCGACCCGAGGCGGTCCTAGTGAGGGTCCTCCCTACGACGACGTATCTGGAGACGTATAAGCTCCTCCTCTCGAAGGGTAGGGAGACCCTGACCGGGGTGAAGGGGGTGAAGAAATCCCGCCAGGGCCATATCCTTCTCGAAATGGAGAAGGGCACTGGCGCGGAGGTAGTGGCCCAGAAAATTAGGGATAAGATCGGGGCGGGGTTGGCCTGCACCCCGCTGCAGAACAGGGTGTCCCTGGAAGTTAGGGATTTGGACCCGATGATAGAGGGCCCGGAAATTCTTCAAGATCTGGGGGGAGCCCTTAAGGTGTCCCCCGATACGCTCAGGCTGAGGACCCTGAGGTTGGGCCCGAGAGGCACCCAGACAGCGGTGGTGGAGGCCGCCCTTAATGACCTGAGCACCCTCCGCGAGGGAGGGGTTCGCTTCAGGTCCGGCCTAACGTGGGCAAGGGCCAGAGCTTTCCCTCGCATCACTAGATGCTTCAGATGCCATACACTAGGGCATATGGCGAGGGACTGTGGAGGAGGGGAGGGAACTATGCAGGAGGTGCGGGGCGGCCGACCACTTGATAGCCCGGTGTCCCAACCCCCCCCCAAGTGTGGTGTCTGTCTGAAGGAGGGGCGCACCGGACCGGGGGCAGCCCATGTGACGGCATCCTTGGCCTGCCCTTTTAACAGGCCTAATAAAGCGTATCTACCCAGGACGGAGCCTAGGGCCCTCGGCGGCAGCGGCGCTCCGAATGGCCCTTAGGATCTTACAGATAAATCTGAACAGGTGCCGCCTTGCCCAAGACTTGATGGAGCGAGTTACCTTCACTTCACCGACAATCATTTCATCGACAATCATTTCACCGACACGATTTCATCGACACCGCATTTCGCCGACAGTATTTTCTCACCGACACGTTTAGATCACCGACAATCATTTCATCGACAAACATTTCACCGACAATCATTTCACCGACAAGGGCCGTCTTAACAAATTTGAGCGCTCTGGGCTATAAAATTTGGTGCCTCAACACCTCAAGTAAACTGCAGTTTCTTCCCAATCGGTGCATGGCGGTACATCGTATAAATTTAATGGTTGCCGTGAAAAAAGAATTTCAACATACTCCATTCTTAACCGCCCTTGCATATCCAGCGACCCTGGGTTATACCCCATTTAGCCCACTGAATAAGGAGGCCCTGTGTTACTTATCGATGTCAACTTCTAGTGCGTATAGTGATTGTTATTGCAAACCATAAGTTATTGTTACGTATTCACAATTTTTCATAATTAATATTATTAATAACAAACTATAATAACACAAATGAATCCATAACATAAATTCTTATATAAATTAACATTACTTTAGTTGTTACCTTAACTGATTAAATAAATTAGTACATAAATTAATACTGATCTTTATTATTGATTAATGTCAGAAAGTATAACAGCATAGTGTTTTCCTTGATTTATACGTCATAATAAATAACATAAATTATTACATAAATTAACTTGTATATAACTTCAATGAAAACATAAATATTAATAATTGTATTATTACAGATACAAGTTAATAAATAACATAAATTATTACATAAATTAACTTGTATATAACTTCAATGAAAACATAAATATTAATAATTGTATTATTACAGATACAAGTTATGCGCTAAGGCGCTCACAAAATCTATTTTTGTGTACGTTTCCCGATTTTCTACGATCCTCTGCACTCTTTCTTCTCTAAGCTTATCTTTATTTTTCTTCTTTGCTGGGGGTTGACCACGTGCTACCCGCTCAAATGTATTTTCCACTATGACCTGTTCTTTTTTTATTTCAATTATAATTTTAAATAGTGAAATCGTATGGCGATCAACTACACATTGCCAACGCCGATGCCATGATTCAATACAGTTTTGTGTTCGTTGAAAACCATTGATTTCATTGTCATGGACCGACCACATATCTGGTGGAAAAAGTGGGAGCTGCAGTACTACTCTCCCATTAGGTCTTTCTTTCAAACTACTATTTACATAATATTTACTAAACCAATTGAGGATAACTTCTGCTTCGGAAGGGAGTAAAGTTTTTAAATTATTGAATGTATTAGGAATGTCTGTATCTGGTAAGAATGCCAGACATGGAATGCATCGTATGAGTGTACTGAATGATTCATCTGTGCCATACTTTGCTACTAACCCGTTCTTCTGTATCTTCCTATATACATTCTGACATAAATGAAAAAAACAACCTTTTATTTTTGACGTTGGAAAAATGGATTTTACTGCATTTATCATTGCAATTTCAAAATCTATAAGAATGAATTCAGGGTGCAAGGCTATGCCTAATTGAGAAGCTAAAATTGAAATTTCCTTCAACAATAACTTATAGATTTCTTGTTTTTTTGATGATAGTAATGCGTAAATTAGAGGAACAGTTGAGCCTTCCTTATTATTAATATTCCCATGTATTGTATACAATTGTTTGAACAGGGTGGGAACCATTTTAAACGTTCCATCCATGAACCACGTGTTCATTTTTGCCAAAGTTTTAATATTGTCGTCTGTAGTAAATAATATTATACATTCTGATTCTTCTTTTATTATTTTGACAAATGGTTTTCCATCTAAAGTTTTAGACAGATCGTCGGGCAAATTAATTTCGTCTATACTTTGAGGCTCGGTAGGCTTATTAATTCTTCGTTTACGTAGAATTTGCTGTTTCAGGGCATTGTTGGAAGGAAGATGTGGCTGAATGGATCTTTCTGTATCTACGATTACATTTCTAACTATTTTACATGGCTTCTCCTCCGTAAGTTCAGCTAGTTCTTTCACCGTATTACTACATTTCATTATTTGAAATCGCGATGCCTCCGGAGCATGATTGTGCTTTAAAATATCGTGGGAGCGAATTATGTGCTTTCGATGCGCATACATTATGTATGTTGTGGTAAAAATGCTAGACAAAGAATGCGCATCGAAAGCACATAATTCGCTCCCACGATATTTTAAAGCACAATCATGCTCCGGAGGCATCGCGATTTCAAATAATGAAATGTAGTAATACGGTGAAAGAACTAGCTGAACTTACGGAGGAGAAGCCATGTAAAATAGTTAGAAATGTAATCGTAGATACAGAAAGATCCATTCAGCCACATCTTCCTTCCAACAATGCCCTGAAACAGCAAATTCTACGTAAACGAAGAATTAATAAGCCTACCGAGCCTCAAAGTATAGACGAAATTAATTTGCCCGACGATCTGTCTAAAACTTTAGATGGAAAACCATTTGTCAAAATAATAAAAGAAGAATCAGAATGTATAATATTATTTACTACAGACGACAATATTAAAACTTTGGCAAAAATGAACACGTGGTTCATGGATGGAACGTTTAAAATGGTTCCCACCCTGTTCAAACAATTGTATACAATACATGGGAATATTAATAATAAGGAAGGCTCAACTGTTCCTCTAATTTACGCATTACTATCATCAAAAAAACAAGAAATCTATAAGTTATTGTTGAAGGAAATTTCAATTTTAGCTTCTCAATTAGGCATAGCCTTGCACCCTGAATTCATTCTTATAGATTTTGAAATTGCAATGATAAATGCAGTAAAATCCATTTTTCCAACGTCAAAAATAAAAGGTTGTTTTTTTCATTTATGTCAGAATGTATATAGGAAGATACAGAAGAACGGGTTAGTAGCAAAGTATGGCACAGATGAATCATTCAGTACACTCATACGATGCATTCCATGTCTGGCATTCTTACCAGATACAGACATTCCTAATACATTCAATAATTTAAAAACTTTACTCCCTTCCGAAGCAGAAGTTATCCTCAATTGGTTTAGTAAATATTATGTAAATAGTAGTTTGAAAGAAAGACCTAATGGGAGAGTAGTACTGCAGCTCCCACTTTTTCCACCAGATATGTGGTCGGTCCATGACAATGAAATCAATGGTTTTCAACGAACACAAAACTGTATTGAATCATGGCATCGGCGTTGGCAATGTGTAGTTGATCGCCATACGATTTCACTATTTAAAATTATAATTGAAATAAAAAAAGAACAGGTCATAGTGGAAAATACATTTGAGCGGGTAGCACGTGGTCAACCCCCAGCAAAGAAGAAAAATAAAGATAAGCTTAGAGAAGAAAGAGTGCAGAGGATCGTAGAAAATCGGGAAACGTACACAAAAATAGATTTTGTGAGCGCCTTAGCGCATAACTTGTATCTGTAATAATACAATTATTAATATTTATGTTTTCATTGAAGTTATATACAAGTTAATTTATGTAATAATTTATGTTATTTATTAACTTGTATCTGTAATAATACAATTATTAATATTTATGTTTTCATTGAAGTTATATACAAGTTAATTTATGTAATAATTTATGTTATTTATTATGACGTATAAATCAAGGAAAACACTATGCTGTTATACTTTCTGACATTAATCAATAATAAAGATCAGTATTAATTTATGTACTAATTTATTTAATCAGTTAAGGTAACAACTAAAGTAATGTTAATTTATATAAGAATTTATGTTATGGATTCATTTGTGTTATTATAGTTTGTTATTAATAATATTAATTATGAAAAATTGTGAATACGTAACAATAACTTATGGTTTGCAATAACAATCACTATACGCACTAGAAGTTGACATCGATAAGTAACACAGGGCCTCCTTATTCAGTGGGCTAAATGGGGTATAACCCAGGGTCGCTGGATATGCAAGGGCGGTTAAGAATGGAGTATGTTGAAATTCTTTTTTCACGGCAACCATTAAATTTATACGATGTACCGCCATGCACCGATTGGGAAGAAACTGCAGTTTACTTGAGGTGTTGAGGCACCAAATTTTATAGCCCAGAGCGCTCAAATTTGTTAAGACGGCCCTTGTCGGTGAAATGATTGTCGGTGAAATGTTTGTCGATGAAATGATTGTCGGTGATCTAAACGTGTCGGTGAGAAAATACTGTCGGCGAAATGCGGTGTCGATGAAATCGTGTCGGTGAAATGATTGTCGATGAAATGATTGTCGGTGAAGTGAAGGTAACTCGATGGAGCACGTGGTCTCCCAGCTGGCCGTGGACGTGGTTATCATATCCGAGCCCTATAGACAGCTGAACTTCTGGTTCAATGATGCGATCGGGGATGCGTCTATATGGGTGACCGGATTCAACGGCCGCTTCCCGACACTGTCGAGACCGGTGGTCGCGAAGGGAGTGGCAGCGGTCAGCTGGGAGGGCAGAGTGCTGTTGAGTTGCTACTGCTCGCCGAGGACTAAGCAGCCGGAGTTCGAGGTGTACTTGGACACTATAGAGGGCATATTGTATGAGACGAGAGCGTCCGGAATGGGGGCCATAATAGCTGGCGATTGGAATGCCAGATCCCCGGCCTGGGGTGGTAAGCGCCTGGATAAGAAGGGGACGGCGATTTTAGACATGCTGGGGAGACAGGGGTTGGTCCCGGTTAAGATCCCGAATAAGTATGGTCATACATTCGAGAGAAACGTGAACAAGTCGTTTATCGACATCATGTCCGTGGACCGGGTCACCGCTAGGGGCCTGAGGAGCGAGGTCCTTAGGCAGAGCTCGTTCTCCGACCACAGTTATGTCCTGCATACGTTTAGGACGATCAGGACAGTGGCGCCTGCCCCCACCTGGAGTGGGTTTTCAACGAAAGATATGGACCCCGACGAGATGATCCGGCAGTTTGCCGGGCTATATGGACAGCCGGAGGATGGTGAACGAGCTGGGCCCGGGTCGGAAGGCGAGCCCCGCGCGGATAAATTCCAGAGGCTCCTGGAGGAAGCCACGAGGTCCACCCTCCCCAAACGGTCCCTCCCGCGGGGAACCAGAAAACCCAACGGCTGGTGGTGCGAGGAGGTCGCCGAGGCGAGGGCGGCCTCACTAAGAGCTCGGAGGCGGGCCCAGAGACTGAGGAAGCGCGGTGGCATCGAGGCGGAGGAGGCCCGGTGGAACTATGCCGTGGCCAGGAGAAGGGTCCAGACCGAGATCTGGAGGGCAAAGGAAGCCCAGTGGTCGGGCCTCTGCTCTCAGGTTGACCGTGATCCGTGGGGGAAACCGTATAAGGCGGTTATGACCAAACTGGGGGGGCGCCCACGGAAAATGGAGAAGACACCTGCCCAGGTTAAAGAAATCATCAGTCATCTCTTTGTTACGACCCCCACCGCCCTGGGAGTATCGTCCCGGCCCCCCGCTGCCCCTGTCTTTCGGGGGTCTCGCGTGGTCGGGGCGGATGTGGTAGTCGATATTGACTTGGTGGTGGAAGCAGTCGGGCGGCTGAACCCTAAGAAGGCCCCGGGGCTGGATGCGGTCCCGTCCGAGGTGGTGTCGGTGATCGCCAGGGCATTTAATACCGAGCTGAGGGAGGCGATCGCCGATACTTTGAGGAGGGGAGCTATCCCGGCGACATGGAAACGAGCAAGAGTGGTTTTAATACCCAAGCCGGGGAAGGAGCTCACCGGCCCTGGAGCATACCGCCCGATTAGCATACTCCCGGCGTTGCGTAAGGTGTGAGAGTATGCGATCAAAGCGTTGATTGAACAGGACATAGGGCGCGACCCCTTCGAAGACACCCAGTTCGGCTTCCGCCGGGGAGTGGGGACGGTAGAGGCGGTCCATGCGATAGCTGAATTCGCGGAGGGATGCGTGGCTACCACGAAGCGCAGGCTATGCGTGATGGTGCTGATCGATATTAGAAATGCGTTTAACACCATAGGCTGGGATCGCATCCTGGAAGAACTAAGGAGGAGAGGTGTCCGCCCGGAGTTGATTGACGTGATGCGGGACTATTTCTCGGATCGATGGGTAACTGTTCATACCCGACATGGAGAGGTGAGTGAGGCTATCACCGCAGGGGTTCCACAGGGCTCGGTTTTGGGCCCGTTCCTGTGGAACCTGGTGTACGACGGGGTGATCGAGGCCGTCGGGAAGCGGCGTTTCGTTAAGGCCGTGGCCTATGCGGATGACCTGGCGGTCTTGTTCTCGGCTCGGGATGCCGAGCAAGCCGAAAACATGATGGCAGAGACGTTGGGTAAAGTGGGCTCTTGGTGCGAGGTGGCCGGGTTGGGTGTGGCCACCGAAAAAACCGAGGTCATTGTCCTAGCGGGTCTCCGCAGCGATAAGAATAGGAGTTTCCCGGTCTTGGGGGCCAGGGTGACGGCGGCCACGACGGTCCGGTATCTGGGGGTTACTCTGGACTGCCGCCGGAAATTTAGGCTGCACCTGGAGGAGGCGGTGAAGAGGGGGGATAGGGTCGTTGGGGCGTTATCATCCCTTCTCCCGAATGTCAGAGGCCCCGCGGTGGGCGCTAGGAGACTTTACTACAACGTATGGGAGTCAGTTGTCCTATATGCCTCCCCGGTGTGGGCGGAGGCTATGAAGGTGGGCGTGAACCGCACCATCCTTCGGCGGGCACAGCGGGCGGCGTTGAGTAGAACTACGACGGCGTACCGCACCGTCTCCCTGCAGGCACTGTGTGTTCTGTCGGGGAGGCTGCCGTTGGAGCTTAAGGTGGAGATGCTGGCCGAGGTGTATAGAGCGAAGGCGGCCAACCGCGACGATCCCGCGATATGGGACGACGCGAAGATATTGAAGGCTAGAGCGGCCGTGTATAAGAAGGAGGCCCACGAGACCGCGATGGCTAAGTGGCAAAAGATGTGGGAGGATTATGGTGAGGCCAAGTGGACGAAGGCCCTGGTACCGGAGGTGACAACATTCCTGGAGGGGCAGGGTGTGGCGCGGCAGCCGGACTTTTGGCTGACGCAGCTCCTTACGTCGCATGGGTCCTTCGCGGCCTTTAGGATGAGGGTCGGGAAGGCAGCTAGCGAGTCCTGCGAGGAGTGCGGGGCCCCTAGGGACGACGCGGAGCACGTACTCCTGGACTGCACGGCCTTCGCGGAGCAGCGGCGTGTCCTGGAGGCGGCTATTGGGTCTAGGGCTGTGACTATTTGTCAAGTTTTTCGGTATTCGAATATTCGAATACTTCAGTTGCTCAAGTATTTGACGAATATAATTCGAATACACAAGTATTCGAATACTATTCGAATATTTAAGTGTTCGAATATTTAAGTATTCGAATATTGATGTATTCGAATACTATTCGAATACTGCTGTATTCGAATACTGATGTATTCGAATAGTATGGTGTGAAGTATAAATCGGGTTCTTTAGGTTCATTTTTTTACAAGCGTTTATTTAGTTTCAGTTGTGAGTTCGTTAGTTTGTCAGGGTGAAATCTTGTAAGCTAATTTTAACCCACTTCAACATATCCGATGGGCTTGAAACTTTGCACACATACGTAGTTCCGATGACAATAAAATATTTTCACTAAAAAGCATGAAATATTTTATAGTAAATTTTTTTTAAAAACAAGCTTTTATTAAAATGTACTAAAAAGGAACCAATTATTTTGATATCGGCCCACATGACTGCCTGAGAAGAATTCCCTCATAAGGTAAGTGCGAATAAAAAGGCCCAGCAGGTAATAAGGCCCACCTGTCATTTATCCTTGGCAGGTCAATCTACAATACTGGTAGTGCCATTTATTGCTTTTATTACAAACGAAATGTCATTCAAAGAATTTCCGCGCGATTAATATAACATTTGCGGGCTGTAAATTGAACAAATGTTTCGCGGGAAACTAGCGTTTCTGCAATTATAAGAATTACGTTGGTTTCTTGGCTTTGTATAGGGACTCCCAATTTGGGAGTACTCATTGTCCAATTACTGTACAACTATAAGTATGTATAAGTACATATGTTGGCAACATATTTCCAGAAAATTGATGATTTTGTAAAATGCACGCTTAACATATAACCTCGGCAATGAGAAAGTGACAAAACAGATAATAAGGCCCACCAAAATATTAAGTGGGCTTTAAGACTCAGGAAGTAACCGGAGGCCTCTTCCAAAGCAGGAATGATATTGCAAATAGCTCCGTGGCACTTTAAAGCACCTGTCACTTCAACGGGAAGAAAAAAGACAAGAGTGTGGGAACAACAGGGAACAAGAGCCCATGCCATCCACCTCCAGAAAACGTGGACGGCAACTCTGCAGACAATTGGTTTTGCAAATTATGCAGAACTGCATTCAAGAGTGATATGCGACAGTATGTCATATATCTCACCTGGATACACGAGGATTGCGTTGGACTCACACCTGAGGACGAAGATGTCTTTGTTTATCCGAATTGTACATACTAAATAGGTGGGCCTTATTAACTGCACTACACGAAACAAAGCCCGTTTACAAAGTTTTTAGAAACCTATTAATTTTCGTATTTGTTGTGTTCATATATTGTTACAAATATTACAGTTTATAGTTTAATGTCCATAGATTTCCATAAAAACAAAAGTTTTCAAAAATATGTACAAGTTTTTGTAAATTCAATTATAGATGCTTATTACCCGCACTTACCTTGTGACTAAAAATAAACGCGTGGGCCGTAAATATTGAAATGTCCTATTTATATAAATATACAAAATGTACGGAATTAGCATTCACTCCGCAACACTTCCTGACTGGGACGCACTAGTACGCACTCACTCATACTCCAATCTTACGTTTGTCCTTTACGTAAGAACTTATATGATCTCGACGCTTATTCTCATACAAATAATTAGAGGAGACAATATATTGAAGCAAATACGTTAACAATATATTTATATGTGAAAATGTATACATAAGAAAAATATTATGTTGTACATATATATACATATATAGGGTGTTCGGCTACAGGTAGACATTATTTTAGGGAGTGGTTTTAAATGAACAACTAAGTAAAAAATATAGAATAAAATCTTCTGATATCGCACTTCGTTTTCGAGAAAATTGAATTTGAATTGTAGCCATATACGCGTGCCCCTGAGGTGCCTTAAGCTGTACCTCAGTGTACGCGTATTTGGCTAAAATTCAGAGTCAATTTCCTGGAAAATGTAGTGGGATGTCAGAAAATTTTATTCTATATTTTCGACTTAGCTTTTCATGTAAAATCACTCCGAATCCGTACAAGGATGTTCACCTGTATCCGAACACCCTGTATTACTCCCGTTGACAATCTTGACATTGCGGTTCTGGTACAAAAACACTAATTTATTCACATTTTTCGGATCTAAGCAACTTCTTTTTGTGCTGACAATGTTTCCAGCCGTAGAAAACACTCTTTCAGCAGAAGAAGAAGTTGCTGGAATGTTTAAATAGCATTTTGCTACTTTGGCCACGGATGGAAATTTATTCTCGTTCAGTTTCCACCATTTCAAAGAATCTGCGTTATGTTCGATTTCTGGTTCTTTTCGGAAATTAGCAAACTGCTGTTGAGCACTACTGTTACTCAATGATTTTTTTTTAAATAAAAAATCAAGGGGATTTTCGTGTTCTGGTTTATCATTCTGATTATCATTCATATCATCATTGCCGTCAACAGAGTTTGTTAATTTAGATTTGATAGTAGCCCAAATTTGTTTACGTGCCTCGTTCTCTTCGTGCTTGAGGTCTTTGTATCTCGGATCTAATGCACTAGCGATGTGCTCCGCTCTGACCATACTCTGACCTTGCTTCCATTCCATTTCAAAGCGTCGCGTAATATCTGTTGCCACTAATAATTTTAAAGACAATATAATAGGATCATCCTCGTCCTGTGGTACAAGATGGGCATCAAGTAAACTCCTGACAAGAGGACGCATCATGGACAGTGTACAATTTTTATTCGAACACATCAATGTGGTAGCCATTTCCAAAGGCTTCAGAAAAATTATTAAACCTTCAAGTACATTCCATTCCATATCCGATAGGTGAAGTCGTTCATTTACTGATTGTTTTGTAATTGACCGGTCACCCAGTACAGTATTTACGGCATTTTTATTTTTTACGACGCTCGTGGCCATATAATAGTCCGAGTTCCACCTGGTTACGCATCTCTGCATTAATTTTTGTTTCGGCAGATCCAATTGCTTCTGCCGTACGCGAAGTGCCTCCGTAGCGACTGCAGAATGGCGAAAGTGTAAAACGACAGAAGAAGCTTTATCTAATCTCTTTAACGTCGTTTAGTTTCAGCCCCTTTTGCACACTAAGCTGTAGCGTATGGGCAAAACAACGCACGCCACCCTCGCAAGCTAATGCATCAACTGCACCAGTTATGTTACTCGCATTATCTGTAACAATTCCTAAAACTTTTTCCGTTATTTTCCAATCCTCAATAACAGTTTTTAATTTAGTAATAAGATTTGTGATGGTGTGCCTTTCGCTCATTTCCTCCGTTATTAAATTCCATGACTCTTTCTGCCAATCGGAATTTAAGTAGTGGGCATTCACTGTTATGTACGAAGTCATACTTAATGAAGTCCAAGAATCTGTATCTATGGCAATTGACTCAGCAGTAGCAAGCTTCCGTTCAACAAAATTTCTTTTTTCATTATACACAAGATTTATTCGACTTAGAACTGTTCCTTTGCACGGAATTTTGTAGTTTGGTTCCAAAACTTTCATGAACAACTCAAAACCTTTCGACTCTATAAATGATATAGGGAGCTGATTAACTATGATCATTTGTGCTGCAGCTTGCGTGATGAGTTCTGTACGTTTTGAACTGACTGGCCTATCTTCAAATGCTTTGGAAACCCTCGAACGACGTTCCCATATTTTAGGAAATGTACTACTACATTGCGTAGAACGAACTTCTGAGTTATCTATATCTTCATGTGCGTCTTTATCACAATCAGAATGGCTAGAAGAAAATAATGAAATTATGCAAATGCAAAATTCATGAAGTACGTCACGATTTTATATAGATAAAAATTGTAGTATAAGAAAATAATTATTTTTCAGTTTTTAGTGCATTTTTAATAAAATCGTTTAACATAAAATTTGTTTTTATATATTTTTTAATTTCATAATTTAGAATCTAAGGGACTTAATACCGGTATAACGCTCATACCGGTATTTCGCCAGTACAGCTATACCGAAACCGATATCATACCGAAACAGATAAATATCGAAACCGATATTGTACCGAGAAAAATAAATACCGAATGCGATATTGTACCGAAAAGAATAGGTTGCCGAAAACCGAAATAAATACCGGTATTTTTCGGTATTCTTTTCAGAAATATGGTAGGTTTCGGTATTTACCGAAAAGAATACCGAAAAAATACCGGTGTTTATTTCGGTTTTCGGTAACCTATTGTTTTCGGTACGATATCGCATTCGGTACTTATTTTTTTCGGTACAATATCGGTTTCGGTATTTATCTGTTTCGGTATGATATCGGTTTCGGTATAGCTGTATGAGCGTTATACCGGTATTGTATATACCGGTATAATAGCGGTATAATACCGGTATTTTATGTACCGGTAGGAGTCCCTGGTTTAGATTTTATTTTCTTTCATAATTTTGTATTGACTAGCGACCTGAACGCGGCGGCTTTTTGTCATTTTTGTAAAGAACGAGAGTAGCTGATTTCAAGTTGTTTATTGACACTGAAAATTATGTACGATTGTACGTAATTACTCACTTCCTCTTACTTCCTCGTTGCATATTTTCTAGTGTTACTTTTACACCTGCTTCTGCTCCATGTATGAATCGTAAATGGTTCCATAACGATGTTGTTGCCCCTTTGGATTTCAAAACTGCATCACAAATTATGCATTTGCTTTGTAGTCCATCAGAGGACCGTTCAAAATAGTCCCAAATATTGCTTCGCAACTTATTCATTGCTATTTACAATATAACAATTCAAAGGCTTTTCTAAAATCTCACGCTAAAGCTGAACTTTACTATGTATCGCCGTAGCTTGAATCACGAAAGTACTATGAAGTATGACATATGAAATATGGGGTCTTGCCAATTTTCGGAACAATTATGCTGCACTGATGGAGGAGGAAACACCTACAGGAGCGGTGGTAATGTGTGCATGAACTGCGCCTGCGTCAGTCACGCACTGGATTTAGCCATGATTTTCCGTTATTTGTTTAAAGCCAATCGGCAAAGGCGGATTAAGGTCGGTTGGGGCCCCGGGCGCAAAAGAAAATATTGGTGCCCTTACAAAAAAGGAAAAGACAGGAAAAATAAAATCACGTTAACCATATTTTTAAACACATAAACAGATTATGTACTCATGAAATCAAATTTGGTGTCATTAACCCGCCGGCAGGCGCGCCTAAAAATTTTACACGAGCAGGCGCATCGTGTACTCCGTACACGGGGGTTTGTTTTGGCTGAAAAACCGTTTTACCGTGATGCATTCTACTCAGCACCCCTATGTATTCTTCCAGCGGACATTTCTGCATAATTCTACGTAGTTGTCAGGTTCAAATTCGGTTTGAAAGTGTCTCTCATTGAATGAAAACGAAAGTATGCCGCGTATCTTGCCGGCGAGGGCGCCCGCGTACTCAAGTTTCCCAGATGTACGCCTCCAATTGCTTTGGTTTTCGGATATGTTTTAGAGGACCGACAAATAAGATATACGTGTTTTTTTATTTTGGCCTGTTTGCATGTTTAGGGGGTGAAACTACCCCTCAAAGCTTTTCAAGTGTTCGCCTCCGATTGATCTGGTTTTTGCATATGTTTTAGGGGACAGAAAAATAAGATATACTTGTTTTTTTATTTTGGTCTGTGTGCATATTTGGGGGGTAAAACCACCCTTCAAAGTTACAGCATTTTGAGGTGTTCGTCTCCGATTGCTGTGATTTTTGGTTATGTTTTAGAGGACCGAAAAATACGAAATACGTGTCTTTTTATTTCGGCTCGTTTGCGTGTATAGGGGGAAAAACCACCCCTCAAAGTTCATAAGGGGTACAAAATTGTGTTGAGTAAAATTTCATATGGGAAAACATATCCAAACACTAAAGCAATTGGAGATGATCACCTGAAAATCTTATAACTATGAAGGGTGCTTTCACCCCCTAAACGTGCAAACGGGCCGAAATAAAAAGACACGTATTTCGTATATTTCGGTCCTCTAAAACATAACCAAAAACCAGATCAATCGGAGGCGAACACTTGAAAAGCTTTGAGGGGTAGTTTCACCCCCTAAACATGCAAACAGGCCAAAATAAAGAAACACGTATATCTTATTTTTCTGTCCCCTAAAACATATCCAAAAACCAGAACAATCGAAGGCGGACACCTGAAAACCTTTGAGGGGTGGTTTCACCCCCTAAAACCATACAAACAGGCCAAAATAAAAAAACACGTATATCTTATTTTTCGGTCTTCTAAAACAAATCCAAAAACCAGAACAATCGGAGACGAACACCTGAAAACCTTTGAGGGGTGGTTTCACCCCCTAAACATATAAACAGGCCAAAATAAAAAAACAGGTATATCTTATTTTTCTGTCCCCTAAAACATATCCAAAAACCAGAACAATCGGAGACAAACACCTGAAAACCTTTGAGGGGTAGTTTCACCCCCGAAATATGCAAACAGGCAAAAATAAAAAAACTCGTATATCTTATTTTTCTGTCCCCTAAAACATATCCAAAAACCAGAACAATCGGAGGCGGACACCTGGGAAACTTGTGAGTACACGGGCGCGCTCGCCGGTAGGATACGCGGCATACTTTCGTTTTCATTCAATGAGAGACACTTTCAAACCGAATTTGAACCTGACAAGTACGTAGAATTATGCAGAAATGTCCGCTGGAAGAATACATATGGGTGCTGGGTGCAATACATCACGGTAAAACAGTTTTTTCAGCCAAAAACCGACCTCCGTGTACTGCGTACACACGCGCGCCTGCCGGCGGGTTAAAAAAAAAGTGGAAAGTTGGTTTTTGTGGGGCCCCGCAGAAGTCGGGGCCCCGGGCGCGCGCCTAGTGCGCCTACTGTTAAATCCCCCTCTGCCAATCGGTGCCATGACTTCCTAGAATATCGGAACGTCGTTCGAGGGTTTCCAAAGCATTTGAAGACGCGTAACCAGATGACCCTCGGACTATTACATGGCCATGACCATCGTAAAAATAAAAGCCTTTGGAAATGGCGACCACATTAATGTGTTCAAATAAAAGTTGTACACTATCCATGATGTGTCCTCTTGTCAGGAGTTTACATGATGCCCATCTTGTACCACAGGACGAGGATGATCCAATTATATTATCTTTATAATTATTAGTGGCACAGATGCTACGCGACGCTTTGAAATGGAATGGAAGCAAGGCCAAAGTATCGTCAGACATGAGCACATCGCTAGCACATTAGATCCTCGGTACGAAGACCTCAAACATGAAGGGCATTATTTTCTCTTGATTTTTAATCCGGTTAGATTTCAGAACAGACATCAAATGAAAAAAAACTCGTGCAACAAGGACGCTCTAGCAGAATGCGAAAGCTAATGTATGAAACTACGTACATTTTGTATATTTACCTAAATAGGACATTTCAATATTTATGCCCCATGCGTTTATTTCTAGTCATATGAGGGAATTCTTCTCAGGCAGTCACTTGGGCCGGTATCAAAATTATTGGTTCCTTTTTAGTACATTTTAATAAAACCTTTTTTTTTTTTAAATTTCACCATAAAATATTTGATGCTTTTTAGTGAAAATATTGTATTGTCATCGGAACTACGTATGTCTGCAAAGTTTCAAGCCTATCGGATATGTTGAAGTGGGTCAAAATTAGCTTACAAGATTTCACCCTGACAAACTAACGAACTCACAACTGAAACTAAATAAAAGCTTGTAAAAAAATGAACCTAAAGGACCCGATTTATACTTCACACCATACTATTCGAATACATCAGTATTCGAATACATCAGTATTCGAATAGTATTCGAATAATAACATTCCAATACTCAAATATTCGAATTTTATTCGTAGTATTCGAATACTTGTAAATTATTCGAATAGTAAATTATTCGAATATTCCCAGCCCTAATTGGGTCCCCGATTCGGAGGGAGACTGTTATAGGCCGTGCGATGGGGAGTGAGGAAAGGTGGAGAAGTCTCCGGGCCTTCGCGACCGATGTGATGGGGAGGAAGGCCCAAAGGGAGACGAAGAGGGAGAAGGAGCTGCGGGATACCCGAGCGGCCGCGGCGAGGGAGGAGGCCACGAGAAGAGCCCAGCTCAGGCGTAGACAGGCCCGGAAGAGGAAAGGGGGCGTGGCCCCCGCGCGTACTGGGTTACCCGTGGGCAAGAGGCCCAGGATAGACCCGGGATAGGACCCATATCGACCCGCGTTTATCTTTGTATCCCTGATTTCTCCCTATATCGCTAACCCCTACATTTTATCGCGTATTTAACCGCCGTTTTTATCCCATTTTAGCTAGGCCCCCTTCTTATTTATACAGGCCCCAACACCCCTTTTATTCCATTTTATTTATTTATTTTATGCATTTTCAATTTAAGTATTTAGGCCCTCTACACCCCGTTTATCCTATTTTATTCATTTCATTTTATTTATTTATTTTATTTATTTATATTTTTCCTTTATTTTTACTTTTATGTTTAGGCCCCCTACACCTTTTAACGCATTTTATTCTTTTTATTTATTTATTTCTTGTTTTATTACTTTGTATTTATTACTTTGTAGTTTTTGTACTTTGTTTTGTACTCTGTATGTACCCGTTTAATATCCAGGCTCTTTACACCCCCTTTTTTTTATTTCATTTTATCTTATTATTTTATTTATTTACTTGTTATTTATACAGGCCCCCTACACCTTTTTACTCATTTTTTATTTATGTTGTTTTTTTTATTTGCTTTTATCTATTTATTTATTTATGTATTTAAGTATTTTTATCCATAAAGCTTAGGTGGATGCGCATTTGAGCGCTTTGGAGGGGCCCCCACCTCTATTGGGTGCCCGTGGGGGAAGTAGTACATTTAAGTCCCCCCCACGGTTTGGGGGCCTAGGGCAAGGCGGCCCAATTAGAGGGGGTTTTTAGTGGGTATCTCGAAGTTGCGGGGAGTCCCACATAACCCCGGCATCTTGAGCCGGGGTATGCATAAAGCATTTTCCTCCTCTTAAAAAAAAAAAAAAAAGTCAAATACTTGGGGTGGCCAGGCAGGGTCAAGATGTCGATGATGTGGGAATATGTGTTCGAATCCCTACGGCGTCAAGTCGGGCGCCGAGACATGGACACCTCGGGCCCTCCACGATATGCGTCGCCGCCTTGATCACGGTATTTGTTTAGATAAGGACGCCCGGTCCTTAGCGCGTGACTCGTCGTCGAGAGATCGAGAGGCAGTCCGGTGACGATGCTTGGTGAAGAAACATCGGTGAAATAAAAAGAATTATTCATAGGCTGTGGGTTTTACGTTCGGCTTTGCCGTTTCCTAATCCTTATCTCCCACAGTATTCATCAGAAGTGGGATCGCGAATTTTCGCGACCGGTCCGTCTCGATTGCTGTCCGTGTTCCGAAGTTGTGATAATTCATAGTGGATGGATGTCGTCGTGACTCGTGGATAGTGGCGTTAGAAGTTGTTTCGCCCTGTGTTAACAATTGTCAGTTGGTGATCTCGTTTCGCGGAGCTGTGTGCATACCGAAACCGAGAAAAAGTTGTCCAAGACAGTTGTTATTTTGTGATCTCGTTTCGAGGAGCTGTGTGCACACCGAAACCGAGAACAATTTGTCCAAACCACCTCGCGGAGCTTTGTGCACACCGAGACATTGAGTGGTAATTGTGGGACTTAGTGTATTTGAAGACGGCTGTGCGCGTTTGTGTTTTCGCGTATTCTTGTTTGCCAGTGGCTGAGTGCCGGACATTGGCTTTGGTTTAGCGTTCCTATAATCTCGTCACAATGGATAAACTTGTGTCGTGCACCGTTGCCCAGTTGAAGGAGTTTCTAAAAAAATTGAGCCTCCCGACGACCGGCACGAAGGCCGAGCTGGTTACGCGACTGATGGCCACGGACGTTGATTCGTGGTTTGTGCAGAACGAAGAGGGTGCTACAGGATCGGAACCGCACCAGGATGGTGTATCTGACTCGACGTGGGAGGGTGGTGTGGATACGCGTTTCGAACATGGCCAGCGTCCTCCGGAAGAAAGGATCAGGCATGTGGAAACGCGTGAAACCATTCCTGAACACGTCCGAAGAGAGCTCGATCTCCTCCGACGGGAGAGAGACGTATTGCAGAGGGAGCTGACTCTAACAAGGGGTGAGCGAAATAATTTTGTGCCTCAGCGGTCGACCCCCCGAATTCGGGAAGTCAGTGAAATGCTGCCGGCCTTTACCGGGGAAGCTGACACTTTTGAAAACTGGAGGGAGCAGTTGCTGTTTCTTCGTACTACGTTTGAGTTAGATGAGAACTCGGTGAAAATATTGGTGAGCATGAAGCTGAAGGACACGGCTTATGCCTGGTTTCACTCTGGGCCGGCGTATATGCGGATGACGGTAGACGATCTTTTAGCAAAGATGAACCGCATGTTCAATCAGAGACCAAACGAAATGGTACTGCGGAAAAAGTTTGAGGCGAGAGTGTGGAAGCCTAGCGAGACCTTCGCACAGTATCTACATGAGAAGGTGATACTGGCGAATCGAGTTCCAGTCCCGGAAGCTGAGCTGGTTCACTACGTGATCGACGGAGTTCCGGATTCGCGTCTGCGTGATCAGGCGCGAATGCATAGGTTCAGGACGCAGGAGGACTTGTTGGAGGCGTTCGAGATGGTGACATTGGACGAGGACACGAAGGACCCTACACGTCGGAAGGACGACAAGGTGGATCTTCCAAAGCGTCCGAAGGGGGAAGCGACGGCGCCACGGCGGGGCCCGCCGCGGTGCTTCAATTGTGGCGAAATGGGCCACGTATCGACGGCATGCCAGCGGCCGCAGGTTCGCGACAAGGCGGCGTGCTACCGGTGTGGCAGCAAGGACCATAGAGTTGCAACTTGTCCAAAGGAGCAGACGAAGGAGCAACCGCCAACCCCTGCGGCGACTACGAACGTCGTCCAGTCCATCACTGGTGGTGAGCCGTATACAGCGACCCTGAGTTACACCGTTAAGGACAGCAGTGGTAACCCTTGCACTTTTAACGTGGTCGCGATGATCGATTCGGGCTCTCCCATTAGCTTGATTAAGAATGACTTTGTTCCGTATTACGCGCGCCAACCTGTTCCGTCGAGTATGACTCCGTATCATGGTATAAATGGGTCGAAGTTGAATGTATTAAGCTTGTTCGAGAATGATTGTAGCGTTAATGAAATACCGGTGAGTCTGAGGTTTCATGTTGTGCCGGCCGAGACAATGGTCTTTGCTGCGATACTAGGTAGGGACTTTATGTCTTATCCCGGTATTAACATTTCGTTAAGCGGGGAAGTCACTATTTCGCAAGGGATGGGTGGTGAGAAGGAACAGGTCGATGGTGTCAATGAAATTTTACACATTGCTTGCGATATCGTTGGCGAAAGGGTGTCCCAGGACTTGAATATAGACCCGCAAATTGACCACGATGTAAGTGAAGATCTTAAAAATATTTTTGAAACCACTTATATTAACCACGCGATTGCTGATCTAGACCCGAGCGAAATCGAGATGGTAATTGTTTTGAAACACAACCAACCCATTAGCTTTCGTCCGCGACGACTGTCTTATTTTGATAAAGAAAGATTGAGAGTCATTTTGGAAAAACTGTTGAAGGATGGTGTCATTCGGCCTAGTAATTCCCCGTACGCTAGCCTCATTGTCCTCGTACTGAAGAAGAACGGAGAAGTGCGGTTATGCATAGATTACCGAAAGATTAATGAAATTACAATTAGAGACAACTTCCCGACACCTTTGATCGATGACCATTTGGATCGGTTGCGCGATAAGTGCTACTTTAGTTGCCTCGACTTGACAAATGGATTTTATCACGTGAAAATGGCCGAATCGTCCATAAAGTTCACATCTTTTGTGACTCCTCTTGGACAGTTTGAGTACCTGCGTATGCCATTCGGGTTGACTAACGCGCCACGGGTTTTCCAGCGGTTTATAAATGGTATATTCACCGAACTAATCCAGCAGGATAAAATTCTGTTATACCTGGATGATATTCTCGTGGCCACCCGAGATGTTCGCGAACATCTTGAAATTTTGCGGAAAGTATTTAGTCTTGCGGCACGGAATAAATTGTCGTTTCGCCTGGACAAATGTTCGTTTTTGTATAAAGAAATCACTTATTTGGGCTATGTGGTCAGCCAAGAAGGCATCCGGCCTAGTCGGGAAAACACCGACGCTGTTTTGAACTACCCAATTCCTCGTAACGCGAGGGATGTGCATCGCTTTGTCGGATTGGCGAGTTACTTCCGAAAATTCATTAAGGACTTCTCCCGCATTGCGAAACCGTTGTATGACCTTATCAGGAAAAACGTTGAATTTCGGTTTGGAAGTGACGAACTAGGTACTTTCGAGGCATTGAAACGTTGTCTCGCGTCGCGACCGATATTGGCCTTATACTCACCCAAATTAGAGACTGAATTACATTGTGACGCGAGCTCGAGTGGCTTTGGAGCCATCTTGTTGCAGAAGCAGCCGGATAAAGTCCTCAAACCCGTGTTTTTTTTCAGCAAACGAACTAATGCCGCCGAGGCGAAGTATCACAGCTTCGAATTGGAATGTCTAGCAGCTGTTTATGCAATACAAAGGTTTCACGTATATCTGGCTGGGATTCCATTTAAGATCCTTACTGATTGCGATAGCTTTAGGCTCACGCTGAATAAACAAAATGTCAATCCGCGGATATCACGTTGGGCACTTTTTTTACAGTCCTACGATTATCAAATTGAGCATCGCCCCGGTACAAAAATGTCACATGTTGATGCACTCAGTCGGTTATATGATACTGGTCTTGGAGGGTAATCCGTTCGAGCGAGCCCTGTGTTTGAAACAGGATAAGGATGAGGTCATTCGAAAGATACGCGGAGAGTTGGAGACTCGGGAGGATAAACATTTTGAGTTGCGCGACAGTTTGGTCTATCGGAAATGGAAAGATAAATTGCTCTTTTATGTTCCCGAATGTTTAGAGTCCAACGTTATTCGAACGTGTCATGACGATCTTGGCCACGTTGGCTCTCGTAAGGCTGTCGACAGCATAATGCAGGTTTATTGGTTCCCGAGATTGCATGAGAAGGTGAAAAAATATATCGCCAACTGTCTTAAGTGTGTTGAGTTTTCACCGGTTAGCGGCAGACGCGAAGGATATTTACACTGCTTACCGAAGGGGATTTACCTTTCCAGACGCTTCACGTCGATCATCTGGGTCCACTTGAAAAGGCTGGCCGGGGATACAAACATATCTTGTCTGTTGTCGACGGCTTTACAAAGTTCGCGCGATTGTACCCTTGTAAATCTACGACCACGGAGGAGACATTGGGACATTTGACCGACTATTTCCGAGCGTATAGCAGGCCCAAACGCTTAGTGAGCGACCGAGGGACTTGTTTTACGTCTATTAAATTCACCTCATATCTTGAAAAACTGTCTGTTGTGCATGTGCTGATTGCGGTCGGCACACCGCGTGCGAATGGGCAGGTTGAGCGATATAATCGAATTATTTTACCGATGCTGTCGAAATTAGCGGAGGAGCCAAACAAGTGGGATCGCGTTCTGGGCTCAGTCGAATACGCGGTCAATAACACAGATTGTCGTTCAATAGGCGACACGCCATGTAAACTATTGTTCGGGATCGACCAACGAGGAGAGTCGAACGATCGAATCCGGGACGTGTTGCAGAGTTTGTTGGAGAACGATCGCGACCTCTGCGCAGTTCGAGAACAGGCGTTGGAAGCGATAGTTAAAGTCCAGGAGGAAAACCTGCGTAATTTTAATAGTAAACGGAAAGTAGCGCAAGTGTATAAAGAGAGGGACTACGTGATGATCCGCAACATCGATACCACGGCTGGAGCAAATAAGAAACTTATTCCGAAGTTCAAAGGGCCGTATGTGGTCAAAAAGGTGTTAGATTTTGACAGATATGTGGTTACCGATGTTGAAGGGTTTCAATTGACACAAATCCCCTACACTGGCACGATAAGCGTAGATCATATGCGGCTTTGGGACGAAAAGTCATAAGTACGCCTGTATATACTGTATTGTGTAAGAGTTTATGTAAAATTTATAGCTAGTGGTTACAAGAGTTTGTGTGTGTTTTGTCTGCGTGTTTTGTGTGTAATCTTGTTACAGTTTTTAGCATTTAAGTGCATGGTCGGGACGACCATATTGTCAGGATGGCCGAACTGTGGGAATATGTGTTCGAATCCCTACGGCGTCAAGTCGGGCGCCGAGACATGGACACCTCGGGCCCTCCACGATATGCGTCGCCGCCTTGATCACGGTATTTGTTTAGATAAGGACGCCCGGTCCTTAGCGCGTGACTCGTCGTCGAGAGATCGAGAGGCAGTCCGGTGACGATGCTTGGTGAAGAAACATCGGTGAAATAAAAAGAATTATTCATAGGCTGTGGGTTTTACGTTCGGCTTTGCCGTTTCCTAATCCTTATCTCCCACAATGAATAAGAATTATTTAAAAGCGCAAAATAATGAAAGTGTAGTCATATTGTCAGAGTTTTAAATTGACAAATTATGCGAAAGCTTGTGAGGGGAAAGGTATCGGTGTCAATGAATGATCTTGGAATTATATTAAAACGCAATATAATGAAAATGTACTGAAAGCCCGCGAGAGGGAAGATATGGGTATTGATGATCTGAGAATACCTTGCCTGGCCACCCCAAGTATTTGACTAGAAGCACCTTTATGTACTTGCAGCTCATTTTGATTTCGCATCTTTTTTTTATTATGTAATTATTGTACTTGCAGCTCATTTTGATTTCACATCTTTTTTTATTATGTAACTATTACCTTCTATTTTTTGCGATTTATTTGATTTTTCATGTACTTGGCGTAGTTTTTTTACTTTTTTAAAGTTTTTTTGGGGATCTCAATTATTTTTACAAAGATAATGTGCATAGTGGGGAATGACATCGGATAACTTTTAATATTATATAAATTACAAAGGTTTATCATCAACAGCCATGAACAGTAGGGTGGACCATATTTTTCAACTTTCAAATTTTTTCGGGACACCCCCAGGATTGTGTCATTGGGGGAAAAAATGTGTTGTCACGTCCCGGGTGAGGTCTTTGGGGATATGGCATAGGTAGGGGAAAATTTTGAGGGATCTCAGGCGCGAATGCCAGATTCGTGGCACTGAGGGTAAATCGGGAATTCAGGCGCGAATACCAGATTCGTGGCACTGAATATTTTGAGGAATGCAGGCGCGAATGCCAGATTCGTGGCACTGCGGAGAGTAGGAAGCAGGCGCGAATGCCAGATTCGTGGCACTGCGGAGAGTAGGAAGCAGGCGCGAATGCCAGATTCGTGGCACTGCGGAAAATAGGAATTCAGGCGCGAATACCAGATTCGTGGCACTGAATATTTTGGGGAATGCAGGCGCGAATGCCAGATTCGTGGCACTGCGGAGAGTAGGATTTTAGGCGCGAATACCAGATTCGTAGCACTATACGTTAGGGAAACAGGCGCGAATGCCAGATTCGTAGCACTGCGGGTAAATCGGAGCTCAGGCGCGAATGCCAGATTCGTAGCACTGAACGACCAGGGAATGGTTAGATTGTTATGATTTTGGGGTAACACCCGTTAGCACTTTGTTTTGGTTTTGCCTAATTGGATTTACTGCTGCATAGGCACAAAAAGTTACTCGTAATATTTCTGTGAAATTCGTCTGGACGTGCAGCTGTACACAGGCTATGCAAAGATATGTTTGTAAACACGGTCACTGCTCTCGAGCTCGCGAATCGAAATCAGCTGTTTCACTAACTCGTTTATTTGGATTTTAGATGTTTCGTACCAATGGGTGAACACAAATAATTTGAAGCGTGATTTAAAACAAAGCGGTTTATTAACTTTGTTCGAGCGGTAATTATGCGTGGGATATTAGTATTCACACATAACATATATAACGTAATTATGACATAAGAATATGGTATGAACATGAAGTACAATATAAATCATAGAATAATACACTTTGTGTAGATAGTTAATAACGTAAAGATATATGATCGCATAAGCGATTATAAGACAAATATATATATATAAACAAGATAAGGATTAACAAGATAATACAAAATATAGAAATATGATGGCAATAAGCGTAAATAAATGAATTATATAGAACTATGATATGGTATGGAGGCGATATGCACAATAATATAAAATAGTAATAAATGCTTACAGTTGGTTGCCGTAGAGCACTGAATTTAACGAAATGATACACTTTATAAAGATACTGTATTAAACGATTTGTCGACGAAAGAGGTCCTGGCCTCTCGATCCTCCGTATTTATAAGATTTACGCGCGGTCCTTGCGGGGGTTGTATGCGGTACGGACCTTGACACAATTTACGAATAATGCGTAGAAGGACTTCCGGGGTTTTTCTATAATATTCTATATTTAGACTATGTTTACGGCACGTACGCCAGGTATTCTTCGCAGTTAGGTTTTTGGGGTTTTTCTATTAGTCTATATTTAGACTACATTTATGAATCATGCGTCGCAATATGATTCTCAAGATTCTGTTCGGGTATTGCTAAGAAGATACTCAACTCGTCGAAGGGATTTTGGGTGTTTTATAGGAAAGGGGTTAAAGTGGCTTGGACTCTGTGAGTCGAAAAGGGGGAATCGAGACGTGGTCTCGATTTAAGAGGGATTTGTAACGAGGGACTTGTTTGAATTCGTTTTGGAGGTGGTGATTCGTGCCTCATAGGGCGAATAGGCGAAGAGGTTTTGTAGCGATCATCTCGCGATGGGGACCACTAAGGTACATCGGCGAGGTGGAGTTTATATCGATCATCTTGTGTTGGTGACCGCTAAGGTACAACATCAAGGTGATCAGCGATCGAGGAGATGGGGTAAGAGTTGAATTTGGGGGACTTTGATGGAGTGATGTTGAGGTTTACTGGTGTATTATGAAATAGGAACGTGCGAAAAATAGTGGGACGTCACAGTGTGCAAAATTTGAAATCGATCGGAGGACGGGAAACCGCACCTCATCGCATTTGAAATATTTTTATTTTTGTAACTCGTTTTTGGCCAATGTAGTATATCGTTAATGTACATGTTTATATATCATTGAGTTTGTCATTTTACGCTCTGTAACAATATAGAATTAAAGTATAAGATTACTTAGAAAAAATCATGACCTTGAAATCTCATAAATTTGCCTTCAGAAAAAACTTTTTTCGTTGCCATTATTTTTACCTTGTCAAACAGTACAACTTTTATCTAAGAAATTTTTTCATATATTTATAAATAACAGATTTCAAAATTTTAATGAAATAATCGATACTTTCTGTTGAGGCACAGTTTAGCTCTACTTTCTTGTTAATAAATATAATACTGTTTAGTATGTGCAAAAGATAAAATATAATTTTTATTTTGCCTCTCTACAACGACTGACTGACAATTACTTAGATACATTTGCTTTCTCGTCTTGATCGACACTGAGAAGGTAGGAGGCGCGCTCTTGCTTCTAGCGCCGCTTCAAGTTAAGTCAGAATCCAAAACATGGCCGACTCAAGAACGCGCGATTCAAACATCTCAATAAGGATAATGTACGAGAAACCTTAAGCATTAACACTTTCATTAAGAGTACACTGCAGTGATGCCAAAATGAGGACGGGTCCTCTCGAGAATTTCCCCCACCACGCATGCACACTACGCCGGAGCGGCGTCAGTGACTCACGGACACGCCGCTCCGGCGTAGTGTACACCGTCCCAACAGATTTTATAAATATGGATTCTCTAGAATCGGAAAATGATTCCAATTATAATATTGGATTAAACATAGTAAATAATTTAGCAGTAAACGATTCGGCCATACGAGCAGTCAAACTCATGCAAAAGTTTAATTGTAACTATTCAACAGCCTAGAGCTGTTCGAGTACTCGAATATTCGAGTACCTCGAAATTCGAGTCGAGCCGGGACTCGGTTTCCGAGCCGAGCCGAGTACTCGAATGAAGCGAGCAGCTGGAAACAATCGGGTGGCTAGAACGATCCACACGTTTCGTTCGTCAGTCGCTACCTTCACTATGCAATCTACTCGCTTTTTAATCGAGCTGCTCGCTTTAATCGAGTCGCTCGGTTCTTTCGAGCGCTCAGCTCGGATTGGTTATTCGAACCGAGTATATCTCGGCTCGCTTGTTCCGAGTACTCGAACAGCTCTGTCAGCCATTTGGACTTATAAAATTCAATACCCAGTCCTTATAGATTTTTGTGCGCTGAATAGGAATTCGCCAACCGTTTTTTTCATCACCCTCAGCTTACGAAAAATTGTTTTTTTTTAAAAATGCAAATTTTCAACTTTGAACATCTTTCGTGTTCAAACAGTAATAGTTATTCGGTTGCTTGTACCGTCAAAGTATTCTATCAACCCTCCGGAATACAACGATATAAGTTATTATTGCATTATTACCATTTAAATATGTTTAAACAACGATCAAAGGGAAAATGCACCCGAAAAACTAAGGGTCTAGAAGAAAATCTGACTACTCCACGAGATGCAGCAGGCATTTTTTCCTTGGGAAAACATCAACAAAAATAGTAAGTCACGTTTCGTTTTCAATACCGGAGCGAAATAGTTTGTCAAAATGTACGGCGCCGACAGTGGTAGTCTAATATAATTCTGTCGCTTAGCGGCAATGAATACGCCCGCCGCTGTTGTCTTCTGTATTGAGAACAAAACGTGACTTACCACTTTTGTTGATTTTGTCCGGAGGAAAAATGTCTGCTGCGTCGCGTGGAGTAGCCAGATTGTCTTCTAGACTCCTGGTTTTTAAAATAAATAGAACAATATCTGCAAAAGTTGGTCCATTTCGGTTGTGCCTTTCCCTTTAATCTGTTATTTATAATTATATGAAAAAAATTTTAGACGAAAGTTGTACTATTTGACAACGTATATATAATGCCAACGAAAAAAGTATATTTTGATGGTTAATTTTTAAGATTTCAAGGTCACGGTGTTTTTTCAAGTGATCTTATACTTTGATTCTATATTATTACAGAGCGTAAAAAGACAAATTCAACGACATAAAAATACGATATACTACAATAGAGAAACACGAGTTACAAAAATAAAACAATTTCAAATGCGATGAGGCACGGTTTCCCGTTCTCCGATCGATTTCAAATTTTGCACAGATATTTTTTCTCCCAATGGCACAATCCTGGGAGGTGTCCCCACTAAAAATGTCAAATTTTTTTCGACAAGAGTAATTAAGGGAGTACTCTCGGTACGTAGCTAGTCAAAACAGCGCGACTCTTATGCTTGACTTACTCGGTAAGCAAGCTGGCATCACCGCGTGACAGCTGATCGCGTATATTTGTTATATTCATAATATCAAGAATAAATTACGTTCGAATATACATGTAATAATTCTTCTGTTATGAGAGGGAGAAATTTTACCAAAGAAATGGATTTAGTCAATTAGGGTTAAGGGGTCATGCTCAGTCACAAATTTCAAAAACTCGATTTTTCAATTTTTGTATGTTCATTAAGTGCAACATCTCAGAAATATTCTGTAAAAAATTTAAGGTAATCCGAATAAAATTGGCGGAGATATAGGCGTTTGAAGTGAACCCTCCCTCGAGCGCGCCGCCCAGGTATAGCGCGGCTACGCGAAAAACAAAGTTGTTCCTTAATACCTGCGTCGATGAGTAATTTATATCGTTAGGTATACCTGTGCTGTGCATTTATAGATGGAATTTCCAAAATATTTCCGCACCAGGTAACTGAAATTAAGGGACAGCTTCAGTTTAGCAATTGACACCGACGTGTGGGGTAGAAAATTCGCTGCAGACAAATCTATTTTGTATTCACTATGAATCAACGAAAATTTTCCAGAGAATTACGAGAAAGTGTAAATGCTCGTAAATCGCGATCAAAAAAACGTAAGCAATATTTTAATCCGAAGAATGCTGAGACCAGTGAAAGTAGTTTTAGTGCGTCAGCAAAGAAACTTAAAGGGCAAGACAAAATCATTGTAGCGCAAGACAGTTCTGTGGAATACAGGATTCTAAATTTCATAACTGTATTTGCTGCAATATCTGCAATAGTTAAGTGCAAAGTATGTGATGGAAATCTAAAGTTTCAAACAACTAGTGCGCGCGGACTTGGATTTAAGGTGGCAGTGATTTGCAAGAAGTGCATTATTAAAACAATTCCTTCGTGCCCATTTGTGGGACATACATATGAAATTAACCAGCGTTTCATATTTGCCATGAGAGTGTTAGGATTTGGATTAAAAGGTTGCCAAAAGTTTTGTGGACTCATGGATATGCCCCAGTTTTTTGTCCACAACACAAAACGCAGGAAGCTACCCGTGAAGGAAGAATGCTTCGCCGACAGCACCAGATGAATATTTTAGAGGCTTCAACTAGTGCTGAAGGTATATTATACGGGCCTGGTATTGATGACACCGTGTAAGTTGAAAAATTAACATTTTATATAAGTATAAACTTCACTTGAAACTTCAAACGCGTTTTTCTCGAAACAGCATTTTCAGAATCGGTGACCAAAATATTTAAAAAACCATTCAACCGATTTACTTCAAATTTTACAAGCTTATTGTAGGAACAAGAAACTAGTGTTTGAACGAAGGATTTTTTTATCCGATGTTTAGTTTTCTTTTAATTGACGAAAATCAAACACGATTTATGATAGAAATTGAAACTTTTTCTTTAAACATCAGCTATTTTGTCCCAAATCAATATTTCGAAAAATCCTTCGTTCAAACACTAGATAATATAATATATTAAGTAAATTCTTTTGGAATTTTAATTTTAGATGATCGACTTTCGAGCAGCAGTGGTCACCGCAGGAGCCTTTTTTGAGAGAAGCTTCGAGTGATGGACAATAACTTAGTTATTAATAAATATTTTTAAATAAAAAAATTACGATACACGGTACTTGGTGCAATCCTTAAAAGGAAAAAAGATTTTTTGAGAAATGTGTTATAGCTTTCGAGTAAAAAATTTCCGAAGATCACCCTTTTTCGGCCTCCTGACTGAGCATGACCCCTTAAGCGATACCGGCGCACCGGCTTTTACACATTCCTTTTTTCTTTAGGAATGCGGAGTGCCGCTAGAGGCGGGTGGTGACCGCCTCTCTTCTGGACCGTGCCTCGCTATCAGATCTCGCAATGTTTGTTAGTAGTAAGGGTAAGGGGATTCCAACGCAGGTCCTCTGAGGGGAGCGCGAGGGCGGGGGGAAGTGAGGGCGAGCGGGGGAGCGCGGTGGAGGGAAACATGGGCGCGGGGCCTGCGGGGAGAGGAAGACAAGTTGCGCGCGCACATGCCGCGGAGTGGGGGGAAGCCGCGATCGTGGAGGGGATCAGTCCGGGCCGAGCCGCCGTGGAGACCTCTCCACATAGGACCCACCGCCTAAACTTTCCGTCGCGGGAGAGGCCCACCCTCGAAAACATTTTCATACCTTGACCCACCCCAGAGATTTTTCCCCAAATATTTTTTAACGAATCTTAACATTAGATGGAGGGGAGAGAAGGATAAATGAAATGGTACAACGAAATACGATTATGATAATATATCGTTACATAGAAGGAAAGAATAATAAAATAAAAAATAGAAAAAAAAACATGAAAAATATGGATAATACTGATAAAAAGAAATTAAAATTAATGGGGGGTCGTGGCAGTGGCGGTGGTGCTGGTGATCCCGATCGGCGCGGCCCTCGCCGTGGCAGCCGCGCGCGCTCCCGCCGCGCCCATGGCATATAAAATATGCCCTAGAACACAGATACAAACGTTGATATAACATTGATACATTAAACATATTAAGCACGAAGCCCACAAAACACAATGCAGAATGTTACATACCTGCAGCGGCGGCGACTGCTGCGGCGGTGGCAACTGCTGCGGCGAGGGTGCCTCCGGAGGTGGCGTGGGCACTTGAGATAACTCTATGGGCTGTCCCCAGTCGGGGGACCAGCGAGGTGATCGAGGTAATTGCTGCGGCGGGTACTAGAATATAGAAACCCGGGATATAACATTCACACGACCATCTGATCCTGATCTCACTCAATTTCAAAAGTTAAACGTGATAAATGGCAAAAAATATTTTAAAGTACATACCTCATAACCCATCTTTTATTGACACAAAAAAACTTTTAACTGTCGTGACTGAATGTCTTCAAAGCCTTGAAGACGACTGGTCTCGCTGCATCTCCAGGCCCTCGCATGAAAACCCGTATCATGAAACCGAGAAGTGCGTAGGTTTGCAAAGTAAGATGCTGTTGTTTTCCAGCTTCATTTTCGCTGACCATACTCTCCTTATTCACACGCATCTTCTTTCCCTTCTTCTTTGAGCACATCATTCAACTACACCATATCACTCTGAACGTGAATCGAATGGAAACATTTTCAGACCTTGGCCCACCCCCGAAATTTTTTCCCCAAATATTATTTTAATGAATCTTAACATTAGATGGAGGGGAGAGAAGAATAAATAAAATGGTTCAACGAAATACGGTTATGATAATATATTGTTACAGAATAAAAAGAGAATATATATATATATAAAATAGAAAAAAAACATGAAAAATATGGATAATACTGATAAAAAATAAAAAAAGAAAAAATCTAAATATCGTCGTCGTCGTCGTCGTCGCTGTCATCCTCCAGCGGTGCCGAAGGTGTCGAAGGTGGCGGGGACGGTTGCGGCCACTCTGGTGGTGGTGATGGGTTCCGCGCATTTCCATGAATCACCTGCACACAGATACAAACGTTGATATAATATTAACATATTAAACATCAAACGCGCAACAACAATGTATTACATACCTGCGGAGGCGACGAAGGCGACGAAGGCGGCGAAGGCGTCGAAGGCGGCCACATATGCCACTCGATAGGACCATCAGCAAATAGTTCACTTAATAATAAATCCACAGGAACTTGCGCAGGGTTAGTTTGAAGTCCAGCAACGCTAGCCCAAAGCCCCGATATTTTATTCTTGAAAACGTTATGATCAATCTCTGTATTCACGTTTCGCCAAACCACACTCGTTGGAAAATACACATGATGATTCCGCATAAAATTCTCAAAATCGCAATCTAAAACTATTTGGTCTACATTTCGATCCAATCAATATTTCTGATCATTGTAGTCGTCACGCTCATTCGTTAGGTGACGAAATACTTTTAAATAACTGTTGCCATCCTGAATAACTTCCGCCTCAGACAGTTCCGCACATCGAATTTCTTCGGTTTGAACCGCAACATTTTGGCACGCAACATATACTTTTGAGCTGTATGGATGGAAAATCGTAGCAGTGGCGGTAGCAGTAGCTGGATGATTCAAATTGATTGGCAACAACATAATCTGAAACCGATTTTTCTTATAATTCTCAAAGTTACTAACACAACGATTTACTAAAAATATGATAGTGGAAACTTACGGTATTATTCGATTGTATCTTCTATGCGTTGAACGATTGATGATATCCTTCAAAGCAATTTCACTTAGCTCAAAAAATGAAGAGTGTTTAAAAACTGTCAAAGTGACTGCACGTCGACCACAATTTTGAATGCAACTGGTCATGATGCATTTCCCGGCTCTCGCATGTCAAAACCCCCTCCTATCACAAAATCGGGAAGTGCATAGCTTTGCAAAAGTAAAAGTGCGGGATGATATCATTTAGCAGCGCGAAGAACGATCGAACGAAATAAACGCCGAATATTAAAATTAGGTGGTGAGGAGGATGATGGATAAATGAAATGGGGAAATAATAATATGTTTTAAGAAATTTATTTAAAATTAAAAGAATATAATTTAACATTTTTGCATACGAGCATCAGCTGGAATATCGTTGATTGCACATGCTAACAGTTCGCAATCAACAAGATAATCCTCACAGTAGTGTTCGCTATCACATATTATTTTAGCAGTACGACGCGCATCCAATGTTTCGCAGGCAACATCGCTCTGCTGTAGCACGTTAAGAAAAGTTTTAAATTTTATCCTCATATCTCCTACAATTTGATGCAGCTGCGAATACACATAGTCTATACAAGGCTCAAGATTTAATAAAGATGTTACTGTATCTGGTTTGAAATACAGCGGTTTATCATCCATTGACATCCTTACAATCGGAGAATTATAGATCTCCAAAAAATCCACCGTTAATTGCTCAATCCGCACCGATTCTGATCCTGGTAATCGTGCACGTTCTTCGATGGTTGTACGACGGCTGCATAGCCTATTCCATGGATATGATGGTAACGTGAGAAACATCCCACGATTGTCGCCGAGAACCATTTCTACATCGATCGTAGGTCGTATGCGGATTCCAATTTCCAAATATTTGCTGCCTATGGATGTTAATGCATATCTTCTGACCATGATACGCGATGTTCGGCGCGGGCTAAGAGAACAATCAAAGCTATGAAATTGTCCGCTCGTATTAGGAATAAAAGTTTTGAGATGTGAAAATTAAGCCTTACCAAGCAACTGTAATCTTCCCACATTGAGCTACAGCATGATCTTGCCCGATCGGAACGTAATAATTCATGCGTTCAACGTTTCCTTCGGCACTGGTGCTGGACATTTTTTTCAGAGCACTATTTGTTCCGTCAAAATTCACTGAGGCAACTGAGCGATTGATGGAATAGCGTTCGGGAGCCGTCTTAAATAGAGGTGCGATTGCTTCCCCCACCATCACATTTTATTCTAAAGCTACCAATTTTTTTGTTCAAAATGATTTTCAATCTTAGCGTATTGAACGATCGCATGTAATTTGACTCCCACCCTCAAGGATAAAAGTCTCGACACGTGTTGAATATAATATGATACCTGTGGAAGCGTCGCATATTAGAATTCTGTGAAATCAGCAGAAACTGTGTCGGGTGATCTCGCGCACTAATTCGTCATACGCGTGAATCATAGAAAGAATTATACTGCATCGATAGAAACTGCAGAGAACCATGTTATGCATTGGACGGAGGGGATATGCCAAAAAGAGTAAGACAGACATAGAAAATCGTGATATCTGTCATAAAAGCGCGCTGCAAACAGCACAAAGCCTCAAATCGTTGCAACGTGTTGCACAGAAAAGACATTACATTTACATTCCATTTACAACCATGGAAGAATTCCCGCAAGTAGAACGCCAATTATTGGATCAATCCGCACGATTGATTTCACGGGAAGAATACCTCGCGCGGGAAGAACGGTGCAACGAGTGTATCGAATCGTTGGAAGAACACAGTCGCGTAAAACGTCCTCGATTATCGATCGGTGTTCGACAATCCATGGTTGCTCGAATCGCGCGTCTCGAAGGATTGAAACATTGTTGCGTGGCCGTTTCATGCGTCAAGGTGCCGGACATTCGAGCACAGGACTTTTGTGGCGTGAAATAGACGCTGCGTTCGAAAGCCGCGTATTAACTGGTGCCGTGTTAAATTCGAACTACATCGAACCGCGCAACTTCCTTCAGGATGCGGTGACCATCGTGCTGGAGCATGTGCGAAGTGCTCTGAGGAAACATCGAAAGCTCAAAGTGAACACGGTGTTCAACGGCGAATTTGTGACGAGTGACAAGCATGCTTGTAAAAGCATCAATACCCGAAACTGCGAACTCTTCCGCACATCCGATCTGCAGGAGTGGTATCAGCGATGCGTCATCGAACCCACCCTGACATCGCTGGAAGAGTTCCAGGAACGCGAGAGCGGATGGGCATTGATACGAATCCTCAATCTAACTGTCAATGTCAACAAGTATAATCCACTGCGCGCGGGATGCCACATCAAGTTGCCGCGTGATTTATTGTTGAAGAATGCAACAATTAGTGTACAATCCACAGACAATGCGTGTTTCGCGTGGGCAGTGGTCGCAGCTCTCCATCCCGTGGAAAGACATGCCGATCGCCCAAGTTTATATGACCACTATGCTTCCGTATTATATCTCCAAGACATTGAGTTTCCAATGTCCCTGGAGCAAATTGGGAAATTTGAGCGGCAGAACACCATCTCCATCAATGTCTACAGCTTCGAGGAGAAGACGAAGAAAGGTTCCACAGTCTTTCCACTGCGGCTTACCAGTCAAAAGAGGGATCGGCACGTCAATCTGCTTTACACGTCGAATCAAGAGCACGGCGATGTAGGACACTTTGTGTGGATCAAGAACTTGTCTCGGCTGGTGGGTATGCAGCTGAGCAGGCACAAGGCAAAGAAATTCATCTGTGATCAGTATGTATTTAAAAATTATGAAATGTTGAAAAAAATATCTCGCGAAAAAAAGATTAAATACAAATTTTGGGTTTATAGCTGCATGCACTACTTCGGATCTACCCAGAAGTTGGAGGCCCATTCGCTGGACTGTGGCAAGATGAATAATTGTGCCATCGTGCTGCCCAGCGAAGGCAACAATCTCCTCAATTTCAACATCCACTGCAGGAAGGAGCGACTTCCCTTCGTGGTGTACGCCGATCTAGAGTATATCATCGAAAAAACAGAGGACATTCACCGAATGGATGATAATAAATTACACGCGTATCAACACCATAAAGTCCACAGCATTGCATATTATATGCATTGTTCATATGATACATCGCTATCGACGTATCGATGTCGCCGCGATGCGGATTGTGTTTCATGGTTCGTAGACGAACTAAAAAATTTTGCGAATTTTGCTAAACCCATCCTGACCAGTAATGTTCCCATGCATGATTTAATCACCGAACAGTGGACGACATTTCGCGATGCAACACACTGTCATATTTGCGAAGAACCATTCGAGGCTAGCGATGTACGAGTTCGCGATCATTGCCACCTATCCGGACGGTTTAGAGGCGCAGCACATTCGGAGTGCAATTTAAATTATAAACACGCGTTTTACATCCCCATAGTTTTTCATAATTCATCCGGCTACGATTCGCATTTCATTATCGAGAAAATAGCTACCGCTTTCGAAGGTCACGTTGATGTAGTGCCCATAACTAAAGAAAAGTACATTTCCTTCACCAAAAATGGCGAAGATACGGCTGAATCAGACTTGCGGAATTATATTAAATTGCGATTCATCGATTCGTACAAATTTCTCAAACCAGTCTCGACAAATTAGCATCTTTTCTTAGCACAGATGAATTAAAAATTTTAAAATCCAAATTTGAAACATTATCTAACAAAGATTTCAATTTATTGACGCGAAAGGGTGTATTTCCATTCGAATACCTTGACTGCGCGAACAAGCTGCAGGATCGGCTCCATATCACAATGACACAGTACAAAACCACACATGCAATGTAGGACACATCAGAATAGTGCACAGCAAACAGTGCACATGCAACTTAGAGCACACGAAATTTACAGTGCACATACAATTTAGGACACATGCGATTTAGGGCACATACCATTTAGGACACATGCGATTTAGGACACATTCAATTTATGACACATACGATTTAAGACACATGCAATTTAGGACACATGCCATTTAGAACACATTCAATTAAGGACACATGCAGTTTAACGCACATTTCTTTTAGTGCACATCAGGATAGCGCACAGCAAGGTTTCGAACACAAGATAGTACACAGAAGATAATGCAGATAAAATTTGGAACACATGCGATTTATAGTGCACATACAATGTAGGACACAAGCGATTTAGGACACATACGATTTAGGACACATACAATTTAGGACACATACGATTTAGGACACATACAATTTAGGACACATACCATTTAGGACACATGCGATTTAGGACACATTCAATTTATGACACATACGATTTAAGACACATGCAATTTAGGACACATGCCATTTAGGACACATTCAATTAAGGACACATGCAGTTTAACGCACATTTCTTTTAGTGCACATCAGGATAGCGCACAGCAAGGGCAAAAAACTCTACAAGCATCACCCAGTAGATATTATGGAACAGAAAAAAGTTTCATTTTGTTGGACTGTGTTATCGGTGTTAGGGCCCTTCTTGCTTTCTAAATTTTTGGGTAGGGGAGGCCGGGGCTAGTTGATACAGGGGCAGGTTGATACAGACGAATTATATCGACACCGTATATATGTAACTCCAACTTGAGCGAGATATGTGAAGATTGTTATTCAATTCTTTCCTACGATCCAGCGTACGTGTGTCTACCTTGATGTTAACAATCGCTTTTTAAGGGAAGAGGTCACTGAAATTTGGAAATCCGAAAATATTTGAGACATGCGAAATTCCTTTTAAGGGAAGGAAGTAGGTTTGAAGTAAAGGCCTTATGCCAGTGGGAACACAGTTTTAATCACTGGTTGTCATAGAATTTACATTACGTTACAAAAATCAAGCATAACTTCAAAAATCTTCTTGCGCAAAGTGTGTGATGCCACAGCCTCCAGGATTTACAGCGAAGAAGGGTCCATAGTGAAGTAAAAAATTGTGTATCGAGAAGTTTCTACGTCTCATACTTTTTAAGCTAAAAATGATTGAATTTATTAAATGACAAAAATGCAAAATTTCATCAAAATTTTGAGGAAAAGCCAGCGCAGCGCAAAGAGTTTTGCAGATTTCTTCATGCCGATACACAATCTTTTTGGTTTCATGTCACTCTTGAAGCACGCCAAGCTGTAAGAGAATCGGACCAACAGTTTTGCGCAAGGAACATTAGATATATTAAAAAAGTAAGATTTGAGATAAATGCATTTTAAATCTAAAGAGTAAATTCCAGACTACTTCCCTTTTTATATAGTCTAAAATCCACCTGGTTGATACACATTCTCATCAATCTTGCGTCTTTTCCTATCAGCAGCAATTTTCTTTGTGTTTTGTTTCTTCTTAAAGCGCTTTCTTGTAGTGGATTGCTGTTGTGAACTGCAGGTTTCTCTTCTGTTGTCTCTGTCTCTAGCTATACTTATAGCTGTTTCAGATACAACTTTCCTAGCTGTTTGTTTCCTCACTGTCAATGAGCGTACACAACCCATATTAAATTCTGAAACAACGCATGCCACAGGTACTTCAAGTCTTGCCTGCGATACAAATGTTGTCTTCGGGCAGGATCTCCACACTTTTGAATGGAGAGATTAATTTGCATTTTCAGTGCCTCCCTTACAGCACCTTGCCATCAAATTTTCATTTGACAGTCTTTCGTATCGGGTTTTCACTTTGGTGGCCACATCTTCAGACAGCTTGAGTGACATGTGTGTGTGGCTCATTGGTTTTAGTCTAATACTTTTTGCTCAATTGTAAAAGTATCACGATTGCTTGCCCTTAGTACATCTGGCATGGTTAGGTTTGCTGTCTATAGAGCTACAGTGATCTAAAATAGCCATCACAGCATATTCCATGGCCTTTACATTTGGCATATTTTTTACAATAGCATTTTTGTAACATTAGAAATAACTTTTTCAACCCGACAGAAAATATCAAATTGATAAAATATACATGTTTTCTACAAATCGCTCTATAACCTATAATAATAGCATGCTTCATTATACTCCTACTCTTGCGATATTTTCTTCTAATGAGGTCCATTTCACTCGTTTTATATAAGCTAAGTTCACTGCACCGTAAAATCTCACTCTGTATTTTCACGTAAACCGAAGTTTTGAAAGATTTAAAAAAATATAGTGTCTAGCGCCCGACAGCGCCCGAAGAGACTGACCTCTGTCGGCAACCACTGACCCTTTTGGGCCCGCTTAGAGAGTTACCTATTGTACATGGCGGAGTTACATATTGGCCGCGTTACAGATAGCCGAGAGATACGCAACCTGACCACGACCTCCGTCACATACTGTACTTTGTAAGAAAGCGTTCGTAGTTTAGTAGGCGCAGTCGAATGCGTTTTAGAATCATGAAACGCATTTTGGCCATTGAAGAAAATAAACAATGTCAAGTCCATGCAGTTAATTTGGATTTCCCAAAACACTAGCCAGCGATTGAACATACTCGAAGAGCTAAATAATAGAGAAATATACCGAAAAACCAAGGTTTTGGTTTTCGGCTCTTTCGCAACGTTTTGGAGAAATAGGTTTTTCTGGTAGAAAGACAACACTATGTGTCAAACCATGTTGTGTACGGTTGAACAAGGGTTCAAACTTGCCAAAAATGCGAAAAAAAAAAATCTTAGAAATGGTCGAAAATCGCGATTTTTTCAGTGTCCTCTTCCCTTAACTGTTTTCGTTTATATAGAGAAAAAGTAAATAGTTTTGATACATCCAAATTGATTCTCCAAATAACATTTTTTCATTCATTTTATATGTATTTTCTCAAGTTTCCGCTTACTATATATTAAAGCGGAAGGACCAAAGTATATTTTGGCATATTTGTTATTAAGTAATTAATTCAAACAAAAATGAAAAAATTGAAAACTGAAAAACGTATCAACTAGCCCCGGTCTCCCCTACTCAATACCTATATGTGTTTCTATTGCTACATCGCAGCTGGTATATTACCTCTTAAAAGGAACTACTTTGCACATGGTTCAGTTTTTGATTTAGTAAAGAGCGGTACCGGTATAAGATATGCTATAATAACATTATAAAACAACAAACACGAATTCACACCGAGATGTACTATTTGCTTTCCTTATGAGACGGGAAAGACACTTCGGGAAAAAGAACTTTAGTAACCACATACCAGCTGCAGCGTATTACTTTAAAACACATACACGATATCACATTACCGATAACTACACGACTACAATTCGATCGGATCGACTGATGCAAAAAATTTCTCGATATACCGTGCGTTGATGATCAAATGACTAACAAGGGAAGATCCCGAACCCGAAAATTCAAAAAATTCTGAAACATTGTGGATATATAGGGAATTTCCTCCTGATTACAACGCAATTTTTTTTACTGCCCAAAATCACACTAAGGGGGTGAAATTAACCCCTGAAGATTCGGCCATTTTTTTATTTTATTTTCTAACTCGTAACCTGTAAGAGATAGAAAAGAAATTTCAAGACAAAAGTTATTTATTTTAATTAGATCTATCAAATGGTGAAAGTTTTATCAATTGTTTAAACAACTAGAAAAAAAAGTTATAAACAAAAATATTAATGTTTTTAAAATTCGTTGTTTCACGTGAAATCTGAACTGGATGTTTAAATAATTATGAAACAGCTTAATCCATATTTTTTCCCATACCATTTCAAATATGTTCCTCGACAATCGAATAATTTTTGGATGCTCGTCTAACATTTATTAGGAAATAATAAGTGACTTGGGACAGTATCCATTTTCTTTTTCTTATAAACCAATGTTGTTACACCATTTCTTCGAACGGTACAATGCTCGCTGCAACTACTACAATGCTGTACAATCAAGAAAAACGATGTGTTTAAGAAAGGAGGGGCTATCATTAAATATGATTTTCTCAATTTTTCGAAAACGGTATCGAATTTTTGAAAACTTTCAACGGTACTACAACGCGGTACACAACTAGTACAAACTAGTACAACAATGATTTTTTAATTTTTCACAAAATGGGGGCTAACTTCACACACATGAACTCTTGTTGCGAAAAAGCGAAATCTACTGGATTTTCAAAATTATTTGGTTTCTCAACAATTGGTATATCCATTCCTATACCATGCGTAAGCGAATACATCGAAATACGTTACTGATAAAAGTTATTCTCATTATCAATGCTCCACAGAACAATAGACATGAAATAACACTTTGATGGGAAACAAATATAGGTATACATATAAATTATCTTACTTTCTTACTACGTGTCACGTATTATTTCCAAATAAATGTTAGAAGAACGTTGCTCGTCGTGCAGCTTCATGGGGAACACCACTGTGACGGTTCGAAAAATAAGCCATTTTTAAGAATTTTTTTCAGGAATAATTTTCAGCTTTCATAGAAAATTTGTATTACCTATCTTTATTACCTATTTATTACCTATTTTTAGTAAAAAAAAATAGAAAAACATCCATCAATTTTAATTTACTAATTAATCTTCTAGACCTCCCACGCGAGCTGATCGAATGTGTAACTATGGAACAGCAGGTCTGAAATCAAATTTCATTTTTTTTTATAAACTACATGAGTGTAGTTTCCGATGTACGTACGGATTCTGTGATTGGAAACAAATTTTTGAAATGTGCTCGACAAACTGTCCATCCTATTCACGGATTTTCGAAACGTTTCTCCTAAAGCACACCGTTTTTTACAAAAATAATTTGTTTAAGAAATCGCTAAGTACAATGAAAACTACACTCATGTAGTTTATAAAAAAAAAATGAAATTTGATTTCGGACCTGCTGTCCTATAGTTACACCTTCGACCAGCTTACCGGGGGGGGGGGGGTCTAAAAGATTAATTAATATATTAAAATTTATATATAAAATATATAGGTAATGCAATTTTTAACGCAAACAGTAAATTATTCCTGAAAAAAATTCTTAAAAATGACTTACTTTTCCGGCCAGTATAATGCTGCTCCCCCTTAAGGTATGTTACAGTTACAATAGGATCCAATAGTTATTCGATTGTCGAGGAGCATATTTCCGCAATACAATAAAAATTGAACTTGTATGGGAAAAAATATGGATTATGCTGTTTCATAATTATTTAAACATTCAGTTCATATTTCACGTGAAACAACGAATTTGAGAAAACATTATTACTATTATTGTTTATAACTTCCTTTTTCTAATTGTTTAAACAATTGATAAAACTTTTACCATTTGATAGATCTAATTAAAAGAAGTAACATTTGTCCTGAAATTTCTGTTCTATCTCTTACAGATCGCGAGTTAGAAAATGAAATCGTAAAATAGCCGAATCTTCAGGGGTTAATTTTACCCTCTTCGTGTGATTTTGGGCAGCAAAAAAAATTGCGTTGTAATCAAGAGAAAAATCTCTACATATTCATAAAGTTTCAGAATTTTTTTAATTTTCGGGTTGGGAATCTTCCCTTGTAAGCAAAGGAAGAGAGCCGAGTACTTCAAAACCCCTGTGCTGTCACGTTAGCCTTCTTCTCATCAACGCGCAGTAGATATGTAGGCATTGTCGTTTTATGTATTTCATGCATACTGTAAGCTTTTCTCAATTCCGGTATTCTATATGCAGCTGTAAATCCTGCACCGGCAGAAGAAGCACGCTCTCCTATAAGCGGTGAAGAAGCACCAGCTGCCCAACCACTGCGACGAGGTCGACGAAGATGTCGCGGTCGTGCGCGGGTTTCACCCGATGGTGAAAACCAATCGGCAGCCCGTGCGGCAGAGCCCGATCTCAACAGTCGAGGTTGGTATGAAAGTGTTTCATACAGGCAATTAGCAACAATAGATTCCGGCTTATTTGAGATGTATTGATACACACGTTACGGGTATTTGTAAAGTATCACGTATCTTTTTCGCCTGCCAGCACATTTTACATCAGTTCGGCAAGTGCAAAATGCATATCGCGATACAATTAAAAAGACTGTTATTACATTTTAAACTTACCACAATTAGGTGAAGCGTCCGAAGGAATGACTACGGTCCTTCGCGGTCGTGGCGATAGCGACGGCGGTGTTGCTGCCGATCATCCGACCAGCGCCGATGAGATGCCCAGCACCTCGACCGGCGTTATGGAAAGTACGTAATTGATAATTGCAATTATCGTTGATTGTATTGCACCTTATTCCTGATGCAGTTGGAAGTACATACGACATGCACAGAATCTCACTTGTCTACCTGAATAAGAATGATAATTATACCATTTTAAAGGCTATGAACATGAGGAGAATTTGAATAATTACATTTTGTCATTAATATAAACGCGTGCGTCGTAAAATTTAATTGGCGTATTTCCCACCAAAATTGTTGGTTGAACAGAAAATATGTTCAAAGTTGAAAATTTGCAGTTTTTTTCAAAATCGATTTTCTCAAAAACTGAGGGTGATGGCGACAAACGGGTTGCGGATTCGTTTTCAGGGCACGAAAACCTATAAGAAACGGCTATTGAATGTTCCAAGTCCGGATGGCTGTTGTACTGTGTAATGGTCTGAATAGAGACCGAAACGTTGGGAAACTCAATTTAAAACTTGCAAAATAACTTTTATTCTATAGACCGAACCTACGCGCCGTAAACACACATCATTGAAATTAAGAATTAAGTGTTACTGAATAAATAGCCATTGTTAAGTTAAAAGCTTGGATTTTAATCCTTAACCCTCTACCAACGAACCCCACCTATCCTATACTTGAGGGGAAGCCGCTCTCCTATCAAGAACCTACTAGCATTCAGTCGCTTCCGAGCAACGGAACGTTACAAGCTGTTGTGCATCGCGGGCGAAAAGTGTAGTGGAACGGGGTTTGCAAGAGTCAGTAGGGAAGGGTTCTTTTCCTGCAGTTTATTTTACCGATTATCAATTGTTTACTGTGGTCGTAATTCTCGATCTTGAATAAATTATTTTTTTATAAAATATTTCAATACAGTTTGTGATACAGTCAAAGCGTGTTAATTCAGCGAATATATAGTATAGTATATGCATTTATAAACAGTCAATGAATGCACGCACTGATTGGTTTGGCTGAAGTTTCACATAATATACATTATACTTTTTAACTAAAGTGAAGAAATATTCGTTAATTTAAATAGATCAGGGACGATTACAGTGGTTCAAAATATACAACTGAGATTCTATAAGAACAGTGAGGACTTGAGAATTTTTCAAGAGAAATTAAAAATTGGGATTATGTGAGACGTGTAAAGAGCAGTTATATGCTCTCCACCAATCAGAAGCGAACACGAAAATCGCACTTTTCTTCAGAACAAAGATCAAAGAAAATGTGTGGAGAGAAATATCAAGTAAATTAAAAACAACAAATAAAGTACTGTTTATTTGTATGCATGTTCATAAATGTTACGACTTTTAAATAATAAACGAGCTTAGTAAGCCGAAAGCAACGTCTAGAAGTACGCGTTTGATGCTGATAGTAAATTCCGCGTTTAGCGTTTCGCTAGACACAATTGAATTGCGCGCGAAAATCACGAACGAACCTACTTTTTATGACGTCATTCGTGACGTTTGCAGCGCGGCCACGACGCCGGGGTCGCTATATTAAACGCGGGCTCCTTAAAAAACAAAAGAGAGTGTAGGCGCTCACCTCATCGTTGCACGTGGCGAGGAGGCCCGGAATCGGTTAGAAACGATACATTTGCAGTGATGGAGGGGGACCTACAGGTAGTGATAGGATCCGAAGCACTTCGACCATGATTCGTAGCTTAAAACTCTTGAAAGTCTTGATAAGTTTTGATAGGTCTTTAAAGTTTTGAAAATGAACATCTGGTTGCCAAAAACCAGCCAGGTTGATCAGCCATAATAAAAATGTAGTTCCGAGGCTCTCGCCTGGGTTGCGGTTTATGACTGTATTGCCCCGCGAGTCGGCTGTTGACGTACATACGGGTCCGAAACCTACCAAGACTTTGGAGCAAGAGTTTCAAGATTTCCACGACGATCAAGACTTTCAAGACTTCCAAATTTCCAAGACTTTCAAAACCTATCAAGACTCAAGAATTTTAAGCTTCAAATCATATTCGAAGTACTTCGAATTAGTCGCCTGATATATAAGACAGATTCGAAGTGCTTCGGATTCCATCACTACAAACACCTACAGGAGCGATGGTAATGTGTGCGTGCCAACCAAGTAGCGTCAGTTCACGCACACATTACCATCGCTGCTGTAGGTTTTTCCTCCCCCATCATTGAAAATGAATCGTTCCTAACGGAGGATTTCCAATGCGCGGCCGGCGGCGGACCCACTCGGTCTCCACTTGGAAATCCCAAGTTTACCGTCCCACACTGCTCAGAGCCGCCTTTACCAATGGACGAAATGGGCGATAGCCCAGGGGCCCCCGTGTTGCAAGGGTGCTTAAGAATCAAATATTTTGAACTGCTTTCTTCTCTTTAATTTTGGAGACAAAAATTTATTTCTAGAGCATCCTTGCGTCATGATCCGCGCGGACCTAACTGCAGGTGACAGTGAGAAAACGCATGTCTTTCCCTCAATACATGATGCCCCGGCATTGTTGAATTAAATCTACGGCTTTTCGCCGCGCCGGGGCACCTATTTTTACGCTGCGGCTGCAGTAGCTGCGACTTTGCGTGAAGCAAACATCGCGCGACATTGTGTCTCTTTTCTCTCTTCGACGAAGAAAAGACAAGTGTCGCGCAACACTCGCTTCGTGGACATTGTTTTTGTTCGTATTTGCCTTGGTGGAGACCCGGGGTTGAGATGTACTGCTTTGCACCGATTGCGAAGAAATTGCACTCTTTTGGGCGAGGGCACCAAATTTTTTTAGCCCAGGACGCTCAAATTTGTTGAGACGGCCCTGACGCTGCGTGTGGACGGTTTGGAACGATGAATTTGAAATGATGGGGGAGGAAACACCTATAGGAGCGGTGGTAATGTGTGCGTGACTGGCGCAGGCGTAGTTCATGTGTAACGAGTTATTGTCGGTGGGACGACAATCTTACCCTCCCACCATGCCGCCGACCGAAGCAACGCGTACTACGCTCTGCCAACGGTCTTGCCCCCCACCACTCGTCCGCGGGTACCGAGATTCGGCGCGAGATGGGTACACGGCGAGTGTCTCTCTCGCTGCCGAAAATCCGCGGACGAGCACATATAGGCTGGGGGCGCGGGCCTATTTGGAGAGAGACCTTCTAGAGCTATCGTACCTACGAGTACACCTCTCCCAGAGACCTCCTGTGCGATTCCACGTTCTCGTGCCGAAACACTCGTTCTTGCGAAAGACAAGCGCCCGTGTTCGCACTAGTTCTCGTGCGTCGACAGACTGAGTCTCTGTGCATTTTTGGACTTGCCCCCTCCCCGGTTTCCAGAAGGACAGCGTGAGCCATCCTCTGGACGCAGGCCGTTATCTTTTCTCGATCTCCCGAACAGAGTCATCTCCGTTCTCGAGAGCGTCCCCACAGTCTCCGATTCACCCACGGGTTGTGCCCACCGGGTGACCGGACTCAAGACTCTCCGACCAGGGTCTCACGGCAGGGCTTGCCCGCCAAGACACCGAACGATCAAATCGTCGCTCCCCTCCTCTTTCGCCGCCTCGTCACCGATTTCGAATCACGCCGCGATACTCACACACACCGACCCGTGCGCCGCGATACACACCGAAACCCGCGATAGGTTAAGCCGTATTCACACTGTGTGCCAGCATAGACCTGGCCGGGATCTCCTGTATTTAGCGTTAAGGTTTAATAAATTGCCGTACTCCATTCTACTTAAACGTTTGATTATTCGATCGACGGCCCTGGACCACCGCCCTGAGCTGGCGATACGGTACCTCCACCGTCCCACCGGTAACCCCGCGTTCTACGGTTACACATGCACACAACACCACCGCTCCTATAAGTGTTACCTCCCCCATCTAACGCCACTGAAGCTCGCTGATTCTTGGCCGCGCATTCTCGTTTTTGGTGCCTACAGTAGCGATCATGTCGAGCGAGCACATCGTAAGTAATAAAAAAATACTATTCATATATTATATATTCATAGCATAGCAGAGTTATCGTTAACCATATATATATTTTAATTCGGCTATCTTTATTAGTTAGTTTTATTTTTATTCGTGAGAAATTCTTTCGTGAATCGTGATATAAAACTAACGAATGCGCATGTAAGGTACAACATTTTGAAAGTCTTTGGTAGGCACTTTGCCTATGTTAAGTGTAAGTGGAAGTAGACCGTAATTGTATAAAAAACAACAAGAACATATTAGATACGTTGAAGCATATTTTATTCTAACTTGTAACACCAATGATTAGAAATATGAAATACATGCTTCTACGTATCCAATATCTTCTTGTTGAAACAAAAAGATATTAAATACGTTGAAGCATATTGTATTGTAACTTATAACATTAATGATTAGAAATATCAAACATATCTCAGTTGAACGTAAACGATTATGAAAATCTTTGATAGACACTTTGCCTACGTTAAGTATCAGTGGATGTAGACCGTAACTGTGTAACAAGTAATACAACAAGATATTAGACACGTTGAAACATATTCTAAATTGAGTTTGTTTGAAACATATCTGAGTTAAAATATTCTTTTTTGTATCCAATATCTTCTTGTTGTATTACTTGCTATCATATTATACAATTACGGTCCACATTCACTCATACTTAATGTAGGCAAAGTGCCTATCAAAGACTTTCATAATCTTGTAGTTACATATTCCTTTACATTCAACTCAGATATGAACTCTTATGAACTCTTGATCTTTTTTGCTAATTCTTTATTACTTTTTGTAGACAAGGAGGATGAACTCCCTACTAAATGGTAAGTTTCATTAACCATTCACTTACAGAAAAATTAAATAATAAAAATTTATACATAAATTTATTCAAATTTATTTTTCCAGACTCTGATGATGACACTTTGATGATGGTGACAAGTGATATGTATCCCGTGGCATCTACCAGTGGTGCGGCGTCGCCACCATCGCTGCAAGGGCCTAAGCAGGGGGACCCCGTGCCAAACAGCATGAACTGTTAATATCTTATTATTATTAATACGTTAATTAGATATTTTTCTGTCTTTCATATTTGAGGGGAAACCGCTCGATATGTTTGACACCACCAGCCTCGACACCCCTACCACCGCTACCACCAACACCACCACCGCTACCACCAATACCACCACCACTACCGACACCACCACCGCCGATACACTCACTCCCAACACCACCACAGAGGCTGACCACAGCACATGGTATTAATTTTTAATACTTTAATTACTACTTTCATTAGACATATTTTTATCTTTTAACAATATAAAAACTGTTCACTTTAGCCTATATCAGGAGGAGCCAGCCCTTATGGCTGCCACCGGCAGCCCAAAACAGGGCGACACCACCACCACCACCACAACCGACATCACCACCACAGCAGTCTGCACAGACGCCGCACAGTGGTACATAATCACACTTATTGTTCAAATCACCGTACAGGTCGTAATTTTTTAGTAATCATGACGATTTTTTTTTTAAATTCTTCGCAATTAAATTCTCTATCGATCCTTCCGGCCGGAATTTTGAATTTCGTTGCTGTTTTTTTTATATTTAGCGAAATATACAGCACGTATAAATCACTGGCATTGATCAACATTTCATAAAACGACTGTACATAATTATGCAAGCAATGGCATCAGAAAAACCGATCGATGTAAATAAATTTAAAAAGTATTGCATGGATACGGCGAAAATTTATGTGAATAAATATATGTGGTACCCAATGCCTTCTTCGTGCCATATGATTTTAATTAATGGGTCGGATGTAATAGAGACATTTTTAATCCCTATTGGGCAATTATCGGAAGAGGCACAAGAGGCGAGGAACAAAGATATTAAGAGGTGTAGAGAAAATAATACACGTAAATCGACACACGTAATAGCACCCCGAAAATCTATACGCACTAAGTTTTTCCAAAAAAGATAATTTTCTGAAATTTCGATTCGATATACTGAATTTGCCATCGTCAAAAAGCTCTACAATTTAGAAAAATTGAGTTTGAATTCGGAATCGGCGTCCAAAAAGTCCAACAGACACCGATTTTCTAAAAGTGCTGTATATTTCGCTAAATATAAAAAAACAGCAACGAAATTCAAAATTCCGGCCGGAGGGATCGATAGAGAATTTAATTGGGAAGAATTTAAAAAAAAAAATCGTCACGATTACTGAAAAATTACGACCTGTACGGTGATTTGAACAAAAAGTGTGATTATATACCACTGTGCGCCGGCCACGGCACATGGTATTAATTTTTACTACTTTAATTAGTACTTTCATTAAACATATTTTTATCTTTTAACAATATAAAAACTGTTCACTTTAGTCTATATCAGGGGAGGCGAACCATTTTACCTGTGCGTGCCAAAATTTTATAAAAATAATATTTATCGATTTGCTCACGTGCCGGGCAGTTTTTAATAGGGGAAAAATTAGTAGAAAATTAATCATTGCTGAATTTTATTGAAACAAGTTTAAAAATTAAGATATATTTTCATAATAAGAATTAACCAGATTTGAGCAGTAATTAATTTACATAACGGATCAAATAAAAGTGACTCTAATTATTATTCTTTACTAATTACAGAAGGACGAGTGCCCAGGCACCAGAGGAGTGGGCAGAGGGTGAGGGAACAGAAGGACAGAAGGGCAACTCTAAAAATCCTGCAAGACCAAACCACCACCCTTCGCGCCCTGGTGATGGCCCAATATACTTACCCTGGCCGTGGTCGTGGCCGTGGCCGTGGCCAAGGGGCCTCCTGGTAGTCTTATATTTTATATATCTTTTATTTTATATTATATCTTTTATTTTATTTTATATTATATCTTATTTTATTTTATATTATATCTTATATTATATTTTATTTTATATCTTTTGTTTTACATTATATCTTTTCTTTTATTTTATATTATATCTTTTATTATTGTGATTTTCTTTTTTTTTTTAAATAAATACATATACATTTTCTCCTCTAAATTATCCATTTTTCTATTGCAATCTTTTATGCTGCCGAAAGTGATCCTATACTTTTCTGTTTGAGAACGCCTGTAATCTTTTATTTTTTTTATTTCTATTACGCAACGAATCATTTCTCGATATAAATTATGTATTTACGGAAATCGTGAAGCGACGCGTACGCAACGGCTTTTTGTCTTTATCACAAGTGGGTGATTACAAGTTGGTTGGATTTATGGTTATGGGTTATATCTTTATTGATTATTATTGATGAATCGGTACATTTTTTACCCCCTCGAGGATATTTTGTTTTTAAAATATTTTATTGTCATCCAAACAACCCAGGCCTGCAAAGTTTCAAGACAACTGGATTGGTAGAATTTGTTTAAAATTTTATTTTTCAGATATGAACCAACATGCAAGAATCAAACAGAGGATGGACGTTGAATAAAATCGTTTATTTAATATAATACTATGTCCGATTTCTTTTTTCCCTCTAAATTATACAGTTTTCCATACTCATAATAAAATTCGATTTGATTTATATATACATATTTTTTAAAACTCTAAAATTGAATTATACATGAAAATGTGCTTGTTTTTTAGATTTGCTCGTGCAGCGGAGTTAATTTCTATTTCGCTTCTGCTTCCATTATCTGTAAATATATTAAAATCACATTTTTTAGTTACAACTTAACGTAGAACATATATAAATAGAGTGGCCCTTTGCTATAGTAAGTGTAGAGACTGTAAAATGTGTCCGAAGAAAGTGAGAGTGCGGAATGTCTTGTTGGAGAAAATATAAATGCTAATCGTAATTTAGTGAAAATGAATAAAGAGATCCAATATTTTTAACACACAATTTAATGGCGTTGGAATAAAATTAATTGAGTATGTTTATTGGTGAATTGAAATATTGTCAATGAGAAACTAATAAAATTAATGAATAGCGTGGGAACTACTGTGGATATTAAAATAAAGTATTATGAATATCTTTCACAAAAGATTAGATATCATCAAAGGAAATGCGTTTTCAGTGTACTTTCTTCACTAATGTGACTTACTCTACATTGCAAGCAGTACGCCATAATTTGTGAATGTATGCATGATTGTTTTATTGTGAATGGGCCTGCGGAGTGAAGTATGCGTGAGACACCTATGGGTAAAAATGGGAAGCGAAGGTAGTGGGAGAAAGGATGCATGGGGAGTGTGCGCAGTCTATGGTGAGGTTAAGCGAAAAAGCGACACGTGCTTGGCGAGTTCAGTATTTTGTATTTTCAACAGTATATTATATCCTAATTCTGAATAGTAAAGTGTTGTGCAATCACAATCCTATATAATTCCCGCTCCAACAATTGGTAGCAGAGCGTGGTTGGAAAGTCCATAGTCCAAAGATCTGTAAAAAATTACAGTGGGTAAAGCACGTGGCGCATGTGACGAGAACAAAGAAAAATGTCGTGTAGTTGGAATCTAACGAGCGTTGAGCAGCTCGATGATGCAAATTACTTTCTGTGGAAAGAAAAGATAGAGGGAATATTAAGAGCAAAGAAACTATGGAAGAAAGTGATGGGTGTAAAACAACCAGAAAAGCCTACGGAGGGAGAAGAGGGTTATGCACAAAAATTAAAAAATTGGGACGACTGGGACGATGATAATCATGCTGCAAGAACTGTCATGATAAACACAATGACAAAAGCGCAAGTATTGAAATATTGTAATGAAAAAAGCGCGGATAGAATGTGGAACTTGATAAAATATAACATGGCTGCGGAATCTGAACAAGTAAAGGCGAGAGCGTTAAGCGAATTGACGAATCTACAAATGAAGAAAGAAGAAAAGGTGGACGAATTCATGAATAGAGCTGAGGCTTTAAGGAACCAATGCGTACAATTGGGGAAACCCATAGAAGAGTATGAATTAAAGATGTACATTTTGAGAGGTTTGAGACTGGAATTCGACCAAAATGTGAGGATACTGGAAAATCAAAGAGACACAACCGTCAATGACGTAAGGTATGCACTGAAACAAGAGGAAGCTAGGAAGGAAAAAAGGAAAGAAGATAGGACTACAAGAGATCAAGAGGGCGTAAGAAGAGCAAAAGAAAAATTGAAAGGTGAGATAAGTTGCTACAATTGTGGAAAAAGGGGTCATATGTCCAGAGATTGCTATGGAAGCAAGAAGTGTTATAACTGCCAAGGAGTTGGGCATATATCAACCGATTGTAAGGAGACAAAAAATTACAAATCCTATCGAGGAAGAGGACAGAGAGGTGGATTTCAAAGGAAGAATCATCAGAGAGAAGATGGACGAGGACGAGGCAGAGGCGAGGCGATGATGACAACGACTGAAGAAGCTGTGAGGACTGCGAGTGAACAAATATGTGCGAATGAAACTGAAAGAAATGTACAAGAGGGTGTCAGAGACATGGACGTTAAGAAATTAGAGTGGCTGTTGGACTCTGGCTCAACAAGCCATATGACATGTGACGTGGAGATATTTGACAAGCTGCAAAAGGAGGAGAGAGAAATAACATTGGCCGACAAGGAGGGAAGGAAGCTGATTTCCAGAGGCATTGGAGAGGTACCTATGAAACAGGAAGCAATAGAAAATGGGGTGAGATTAAAAAATGTATTATGCGTACCAGATCTAAACACAAATTTATTATCTGTAGCCAAGTTTACAGACTATGGGTATGATGTGAAATTTAATAAATATGGTGCTAAGATATATAAAGATCAAGGAAGGGTACAGATGACAGCAGTGCGTAGAGGAAATGCATATTACGTGGAGTCAATGACAACGAGCCATGAAATGGTGACAGCAGCAGTGGAAGAGGATATATGGCATAGAAGACTGGGACATGTGAACAAGAGGACCATAGAGGACATGAAGAAAGAAGAGTTGGTAGATGGTATGAAAGAACAAGATAGAATTAACATCCAATGTGAATGTTGTATCGAAGGAAAGGCCTGTAGAAAGGTGCACGCCAGATTGGAATGTAGAAGAACTGATGGAATTTTGCAATTGTGGCACATGGACTTAATTGGGCCAATAAATCCAACCTCAAGAGGTGGAAAGAGGTATGTGTTTACCATAATTGATGATTATTCAAGGATGTTTTTTGTTGAAGTATTGAAGGAAAAAGGGGAGGCAGCGGACAAACTGAAGAGGTTAATAATACTAAAAGAGAACCAATCTGGAAAAAGACTGAAGGCGATTCGCTCAGACAATGGAGGCGAATTTATAGGAGCTGATTTGAAAAACTGGTTGGAAAACAAAGGGGTTAAGCATGAATTGAGCCCAGCTAGAACGCCACAGTGTAATGGAGTGGCAGAGAGAGGTAACAGGTCACTAATAGAGATAACGAGGTCAATAATGTCAGACTCGTGTCTGCCCATGGATTTTTGGGCAGAAGCAGTGTGTACGTCAGCACATATCAAGAATAGGGTGAAGACAAATGTACATGGAAAGACGCCATATGAATTATGGAATGGAAGAAAGCCAAATGTAAAGTACATAAGAAGATTTGGTTGTATGGCGTATTTACTGAACAAGGAAGGTTTGAAAAATAAATTTGAACCGAAAACTTTTAAGGGAATATTTTTAGGTTATGGAGAGAACAGTACTTATAGAGTATACTTACCTGAAAGGGGACTGGTACGAAACGATTGTGATGTAAAATTTGACGAAACTAAGAATGGAATGGAGCTATTAAAGGGTGACGACAGGAGACAATCCGATAAAGCTAATGAACTGGTAATTGTAGGACTAGATGATGAGAAGAAGAATGAAGAAATTGAATCATATGAAGAAGATGCTGGAGAAGATCCTGAAGGAGACAACAGCGTTTACGAGGACGCAAATATGGAAGAAATGATTGAGGAAAGTGAAGGAGAAAACGAAAACGAAAATGAAGAGGAGGCGATAGAAATTGTGGAACAGCCAATTCGTGTCAGAGATAGAGGGCGACCTGAGGGCACGACAAAGGAAGTGATGCACGCACGGAGAAATCAAGAAATGGAAGAAGAAGAACGAAGGGCAGAGAGAAGTGGGTTGAGAAGATCAGAGAGAATAAAGGAAAAACATAGCGCGATGTTAATAATCGACGAAGAGATCCCAAAAACTATAAGACAGGCAAAAGAATCAGAAAATTGGGAGAGATGGAAACAAGCTATGGACGAGGAAATCGATTCAATGAATAAACACCAAGTATGGGATGTGGTTGCGCGCCCAAAAGCGAGAAAAGTAATAAACAGCAAATGGGTGTATAATATCAAAGAAAGCCCGAATACAAGGGAGAGGAGATACAAAGCTCGTTTGGTGGCGATTGGATGTGGGCAACGTCCAGGTTATGATTACGATGAAACGTTCGCACCTGTAATACGAATCGAAACAGTTAGACTGTTGTTTAGCATAAGCGCTGAAAAGGGCAGAACCACAAGAATATATGATGTAAAAACGGCCTTCTTGCATGGAGACTTGGAGGAAGAAATATATATGGAGTTACCAAAGGGGTATGAAAAGAGTAATGACTGTGTATGCAGATTAAAGAAAAGTGTATATGGGCTGAAGCAAGCAGGAAGATGTTGGAATCAATTTCTTACAAAGGTGTTACTAAAAACTGGGCTGAAACAGAGCAAAGAAGACCAATGTTTGTTTTACAAGATAGAAGGAAAGGATTTTTTATATTGTGGCATACATGTAGACGACATGATTATTATATCAAGCAGAGATGAATACGAAAAAAATTATATGGAAGAGATAGGAAGAGAGATAGACATGAAAAATTTGGGAGAAGCAAGGAATATATTAGGAATGCAGATTGAACAGGAAGAAGGAAAGATTGAAGTACACCTAAAGGACTACATTGAAAAGCTACTGGAATTATATGGAATGCAAGACTGCAACATAGCTACATCGCCGATGGACATTAATGTGAAGATGGACAATAATGAAAATAGTCGAGTGTGCAATATAGAGGAATATCAAGAACTGATGGGGAGGCTTATGTACCTGAGCGTATATGCTAGGCCAGACATATCAATTGCAGTGAGTTGTTTATCTCAGTTTAACAAAAAACCAAAAATGATACATATGGTTGGTTTGAAGAGGATATTAAGATACTTAAAGGGGACCATCAACTACCGTCTTGTGTTTGGACATAAGAATTGTACCAAAGAAATTAAATGTGAGACTGATGCATCGTGGGATAGCACACAAGATGCAAAATCCTTCACTGGATTGTTGCTGTACAGAAATGAGGACTTAATACACTGGAGAAGCAAGAAGCAAACAAGAGTGGCGTTGTCATCTACAGAAAGCGAACTTGAAGCGTTGTTAGAGGGAGTGAAAGAAGTGATATGGTGTAATGATTTGCTGAATGAAATTGGACTGGGAGATAGAGTTAAGAAATTTATAAAGTGTGATAATTTGAATGCGGTGAGATTGGCACACGGTGGAAGTTTTAAAACTAAGTCGAAGTTATTAAATAGAAAATGCTATTATATTAGAGAAGCCGTGATAAATGAAAACATAAAGGTTTCACATGTACCAAGTGTTGAAATGACAGCGGATTGTTTGACAAAACCTTTGAGTGGCGCGAAGCTGTTAAAAAATGTTCAAAAGATTTTGGGGAATAAAAAACAATAAAACAAGGGGGGTATGTGTGAATGTATGCATGATTGTTTTATTGTGAATGGGCCTGCGGAGTGAAGTATGCGTGAGACACCTATGGGTAAAAATGGGAAGCGAAGGTAGTGGGAGAAAGGATGCATGGGGAGTGTGCGCAGTCTATGGTGAGGTTAAGCGAAAAAGCGACACGTGCTTGGCGAGTTCAGTATTTTGTATTTTCAACAGTATATTATATCCTAATTCTGAATAGTAAAGTGTTGTGCAATCACAATCCTATATAATTCCCGCTCCAACATAATTTTCTTAATTTTTAATGCTACGCTAATTTGAAAAATTTTGTCCATTTACCTTATTTAACAAATTTCCTGAAACTTGTGCGAAACAAGATGCTTCTCTGTCTATCTAACGTACTTCTTCTCTGTACTACCTCCAAGCCTGTGCATCCCCTTCATTTCTATCCAAGCCTGTGCGCCCCCTTCATTTTTATCCAAGCCTGTGCGTCCCCTTGATTTCTATCCAAGCCCATGCGTCCCGTTCAATTCTATAAGGTTTACATAAAAACTCTAATGTAAAAATACTTTACTGGTATAAAAACAATATATTATTTTGTAGAAACTTGTGCGAAAGAAGATGCTTCTCTTTTGAACCTTCCTCGTACAACTTTCAAGTATATGCATTCCCTCTGTTTCTATAAACTCTACATAAATAGTCTATTAAAAAATTTTGCCGACTTACCTTGTTAATTGAGGCAATAATTCAGTTTCCTACATGGTGTAAAAACTCGTGACATTTAAATCAAGTTTCCTTATTTGACACTTGGTAGGTTATGATCGTTTGAACTACCTCGACAGATCTGCTTCCTTGCCTGGCTGTCACATGACAACAATTTGTTACGCGATTGGCCGAAACCCGCATGCAACGATCCAATGAACGACGTCCCTGGTCCAGAGGTGCAAGATGCGAAGATTTCCGACTGCAGCGCCGCCTGCGGTGGAGTAAGGAATCTCAGCTTGTGATATCTCCGCTCTGTAAAATAATATTCTTGGGTAGTTTCGCGCTATGCAAGATGCGAAAAATTGAAGATTTTCTAATTCAGCGCTCCGCTTGTACATTGTTGGTAGTAGGGGAAAGGTGGGATAGTTGATCACAGTTTTGCTATTTTATTAAAATAATAATAATGGCTTGCTTTGTTTCTATTTAATTACTTAAGTTGCGATTCTTAGAGTATTCTCAATATACTTGTACAAATTTGAGAGTTGAAAACTGATTGTAATGACTGAATTTAAACATTTTCCGACAGTGACATTATGCACAAGTATCCCTCACTAAAGGGGGTACTTGATCAAAAGGTTATGGAGACTTGATCAGTGAATTTTAAGAGTAAATAACACATTAATTTTTCAAAAAATATTTATTATCTTAGTCAATAACGTGAAATAAAGGGAATATCATAAATGGAAAGTAACCTATAATTAACTTGATAGAATTACTGAAAAAATAAATCCGAAGACTAACCTAAACTAACCTAAAATAACATAAATGCATTCTTAAAGAACATTTCACTTAGATATCATCTGATTCAGATGACAATAAAATAAAAATTTTCCTTCTCACTTTCTTTGCCGTATTTTTCTGTTTCATTTGCCGTTCTATGGTTTGTTCTGAGGTTTTTTCAGCTGTTCAAGTATCCCACTTCACATACTGATCAAGTATCCCTCAATGCACTCGATTTGAAAAAGGTGAAAAACTAAATTTACCCTAAATACACTCCTGGAAAAAATTAAAGAAACACTATAATTTCCCGAAAATTTTGTGTCGTTTTCAAATGGCTATATCTCCGCGAAAAATGGTCGCAAAAAATATTTAAAAAAAGCATTTTAACGCTTGAAGACTCTAGTTTTTGAAACCATCACTCAATATTTTTTCTTCGTCCATTATGATACTGTTTTATCAAGATATTTTTGCCAAGTTTGGATGTATGCACGGGCCAAAAAATTTTTTTCAGATAAATCCAATGGAGGGCTCTTATAGAGAAAACATTTCTCTGTCATTTCATCTTTTTTGCTATGTTTTATGATTTTTATTCACCGAGTTATCCGCCATCAAAGCAAAAAAGGAACTTTTCACTTTGAACACCTATAACTTGCGAACGCATAATCGTAGAACATTGTTCATGAGTGTTTTGGAAAGCTAAGTCAGTTTCCTTTCAGAACCTTTAGTTGCCAAATCAATGAGATGTTTTTTAACCGTATTAAATTCATTTTAAAATGATCCCAAAAATTGCATATTTACCATTTTCTAGAAAACATGATGCCACTTCAAGGAAAATCATGGAATCATTCAAGTATTATACTAAATAATACGAAAAATTATAGAACTATAAGAGATAACTATCATTATTCATGAACCGATTGGGTTAAAAAATTAACCAGATTTTAAGACGAAAATATGAAATCTAAATATAAAGTTTTATTAAAATCTATTGAGCCATTTAAACACAATTGTGTTAACAAACATTCGAGATTTTGAAAAAATCTATTTTTTTAATAGTCTCAATGTGATCAGGAGATCCTAAAACGTGTATTTCCGCAATCAAATTTTTTTCCGAAATTTTTTTGTTACAAGAATATCTGAGTCGGAAAGTGAAAATATCCAGGAAGCCAAAATCGCATTACGGTGGCTCGTGCCGCTTGCCAGCGACCAGGGTTGCCGTTTACCGTCCAAGGCCTGTAAGAGTGAAGGAATCCGTGATAGGTACAGCATGAGTAAGTAAGACGGAAGATTCTCGAACGGCAACCTTGTCGGCACTAGAATCTCAACGTTTCAAGAGCGAGAGAGAAAGGCACATATTCACCGTCCCTCTCAACTCCCGAAATTGTCCGAAGTCATCCGAAGCGCTGGGCTCACGTACGCGCGGATCGTGGAGTTGTATGTGCATGGTGGGGGAAATTCTCGATACTCCGACCATTAACTTTAGCATCACTGAATAGAGTACGGACCGAATGAAAACTAGCAAAACTTCCTCACTCTACCGCAAGCGGCGCTCCAGTCGGAAATCTTCGCATCTTGCACCTCTGCCCTGGTCGCCACATTTTCTCTCCCTTTCATGTTCCCCTCTTGCCACCACTTGACGAAGACGATGCTTAATTTTCAGAACATAAAATTCAGCAAATTGAGACTTTACATCGAAATATCTCAGCTCATAAGGCACGTAGGAAGAAAACGAAGACACTTTTCTCATGTAAATCAAACCCAAGCTATCCATTAAGACCGTCCAAAAGCTAATCGGTTCAGCCGTTATTGAGATTTGGAAATCTCAGGGTTCTTGATAGCGAGTCGTGGCGTAATAAAGACACTCTGTGCCTCGCGCTGCGCATATATACCTATATATACTTGGCGCGAGACACTACCGTGTCTCTTGATTAGCCCCCTCAAAATCCATTCGAGGTCGCTTTAATTAGCCCCCTCAAAATCCATTCGAGGTCGCTTTAATGAGCCCCCTCAGTACCTCATCCTCCAAAGCGTGGGCCAGCTAATAGGCACCAGAAATCACTACCAAATCTGAAGGAAGGAAGACACTATCTGGGGACGCAATAATCTGCTACCTGGCTACCATCCTAGAAAGCGTGGGCAAGCTGATAGGCAACTGGAAGCCATTTCAATCAGAGAGAAGGAATCCTCTCAAAATTCTACATTCAAATCGACCTAGCGTCATTCCCTGTGTTATCAACATAACAAACTCTATTCTTTATTACCGACTTAGCGTCGTAACCTAAAAACGACTATAAATTTTATTACCAACCTAGCGTTTAAAACCAATCGCCGTGCGATACGTCGTTACGTACCGACGTCTGTTCAATTGTAAAAACTCACGTAACTGAGTACCATATATGTTCATTATAGACTTAGTGTCTCGCCATTTATTTGAATAAACCATTGTTATTTTCACGTTAAAAGAAGGGCTCTCGTGTCTTGAAATTAATTTCTCAATCGCATGCGACCCGAACCAATCCCACAATTCACAGGTAAAGCGCTCTACTTGTGAAAACTCCTGTAACTACGGCAACGTCTCGTACAAGAACGTTACACGTACTCTGTAAAGAGAGTTGGGAAACAATTGCATCAGATTTCGAAAGAAGAGCGAATTTCCCCCACTGTTTAGGAACTGTTGACGGGAAACATATCAGAATAGTCAACTCACTTGGCTCGATGTATTTTAATTAGAAAGGCTACTCTTCTGTGGTCTTGATGGCGGTAGCAGACTCGGATTATCGTTTTGTTTACGTTGATATCGGAAGTTATGGGAAAGATTGTGATTCCAACATATTTAAGAAATCCTCGCTCTGGACCGCAATGAAAAATAAAGAATTAGAAATTCCTGAAGAAAGATGTCTCCCAGGGTCGTTAAGTCCTAAGGTACCTTATTTTTGGTGGGGGATGAAGCATTCGGCCTGGACAAACACCTAATTCGACCGTATGGTGGACACAGTTTGACGGTGAAAAAAAGAATTTTCAATTGCCGTCTCTGTAGAGCTCGAAGATATGTAGAATGCTCATTTGGAATATTAAGCAATAAATGGAGGATTTTTCATCAGCCTATAAACTTGGAGCCTAATTTTGCTGTTGACATTGTCAAGGCTTGTGTTGTTTTGCACAACTATGTTCGGGATAGAGATGGCTACGGAGTAGAGGATACAATGACGATAACAGGACTTTCTGATATGCCTCGACAAAGAGTAGCCGGTGGAGGAATTTCGCCAAATAATGTGAGAAATATCTTATCTGATTACTTCTTAACAGACGTTGGATCTGTAGAATGGCAACTGTATATTCACCATTAAAAAAAGAAAATAAACATATATATAAAGAATGAGACTACTACAAAACTTCGTATTTATTGTGTGCTTGTAGTAATAATTCTGAACCTAACCGAAATCGTTCTTTTCTATGGCTGCACACTAGGTGGTCCTTATTTTTCGACCATAAAATTTTTTGCACGCCGTCCCCTAATTTTGTTCCATTTCATGAAAAAATAATTTGTGCAAAATTTCAGATTGATTGAACGTCGGAAAGACGTGGCACATCGCATGCGAAGTTTTGAAATAGAAGTAACCGCCTGCTAAGCGTAAGGAGTGGCGTGTTTCTGAAAATTTCAATGAAATATTTCATATTTTGAGGACTATAACATAATTCTTTACTTATTTACCATTGTTCTGTTCGTACGTGCATTGAAACCCAAGTTCCATTTGTGCAATATAAGACTATTTTACACTAAGCCTAACTGACCCGTAGCAGCACCAAAATATGACATACAACGTTCGACACTGAATAGACGTTGAAAGACCTGTGGCGGTCTCGCCACAGCGCCACCAGAGCGCACCACCGGTGCCTCAGCAGTTGGCGCCCTCTCGCGAGCGGCGGAAGCAGCTCCTCCAGCCTCGTGAGGTCTTCAGCGCGGAAGCGCGATCTTCCTTTGGCCAGAGCCAAAATACACGCCCGTGCAGTAGCACGTGTAAGGGCAAGTCTGCCTCGTTTCTCCTTTGTTAACCAGAAAGAGGGTAAAAATATACGCTGTGTTTGTTTCTACAAGAGTTCTTGTATTTATTTACATTCGTTGATCCAACCTGTCGCGAGATCGCAACCGCGATAATTACAGATCCGAATAGACCCTTAGCCTTGAAAATCCAGTCACAGCTGCCCAGAGATATGTTACCATCATTCATGGGTAAAGAACAAGTAGATCGATTATCTATAACAATAACTTTCAATGGAAATGAACAATTGCTTGGAATTCCATCCATTTCTTCAGGCACTAGAAAAGAACAGGATAATGCGGTCTATGACTTACTTACTGCATGGGAACTCATTGATAAAGTAGAAGTACTTTCTTGCGACACCACAGCCTCAAATATTGGACGATTACAAGGCGCATGCATAATTTTAGAGCAAAAAATCGAGAGAGATCTTTTATATTTACCTCGTCGACATCATATTTACGAGATAGTTTTACGGGCGTTTTTGAGGAAACATTGTCTAAATCTACTGGACCTAATATTCCCTTATTTAAACGTTTTCAAGGATCGTGGTCTCAAATCAATAAATTAAATTTTAAATCGGGAGTTAACGATAAAATAGTTCAACAGTCACTCGACAATGTAGCAAAATCATATAGTTTGGAATTTGAGCAACTACGAGAAGACTATCGAAAATTTCTTAAACTATCAATAATTTTTCTTAATGGAACAGTTCCAAAGTTTTTTTTCCGTGTACCAGGAGCATCTAACCATGCTCGATGGATGGCCAAGGCTATATATTCTTTACGAAGAAAATGGAATCCGCGACATTTGTATTTTTCTTATTAAACTGTATTTGAAAGCATGGATCCAAGCTCCAGTTACTGTAATAGCTCCTAAGCAAGATTTCGAGTTTTTAAAAAACTTATATGCATATGGTGCAATTAATAAAAATGTAAGTCGTGTAGCATTGCGCAAATTTTGTAATCATTTATGGTATTTAACGCCAGGAGCGGCAGCGCTGGCCTTTTTTGACTCCAACATTACGCATGACGCCAAAAAACGTTGGTAGTAGTAGCTTTAGATACTCTTAATGATACTGACGTCAAAAAATTAATAATTAGTTCGAATAATGTAACTCAGTACATCGACAACGATATTGAAAGGTTTATGTCCCAAAAAACGTTACAGTTTTTTAAAAAATTTGTAATTCCCACAGATTTTATAAATAAGGATCCTTCAGAATGGGAAAATGATCCAAATTATACTATTGGATTAAATATAGTTAACGATTCGGTCGAAAGAGGAGTGAAACTCATGCAAGAGTTTAATAATGTATTATCGCGAAATGAAGAGGAAAAACAAATTATAATGCAAATAGTTTCCGACTACCGAAAACGCTATCCAGACATAAAACAACTACGGTAATGAAAAATTTGTAAATTGTTTTTAAATGCGATTATTAAAAAGTGTGTACATTCAATAACCGTATTTTTTTTTTTTGCCTATTTATGATATAATATTATGATATAATATTCACAATTTCATATTAAAAATATTATCTTCTTATTCAATATAAAATGTTAATGACGAACATTCCACCATTTTTAAAATTAATATTATTATTAACTTGCAAATAATATAAGAAAGAACTTTAAAGAATGCTCACTTTCATTAAAATACGTAAAATTTAATATAATTAATTACAAAGATATAAATATTAATAAATATTAATTAGTTATTATGTTGAAAAAATCATACTGTAGCACTATTATCGTAAATATTTGTGCACAGAAAGAACGCTTAACCATCATTTTAATATTTTTTTCATACCTTTCCGTTCATACAAAATTTCACATTTATTGCAACTTTAAGGGAAGAGGACACTGAAAAAATCGCTATTTTCGACCATTTCTAAGAATTTTTTTTGCATTGTTGGCAAATCTGAACCCTTCTTCAACCGTACACAACATGGTGTGACACATAGTGTTGTCTTTCTACCAGAAAAACCTATTTCTCCAAAACGTTGAAAAAGAGCCGAAAACCAAAACCTTGGTTTTTCGGTATATTTCTCTATTATTTAGCTCTTCGGGTATGTTCAATCGCTGGCTAGTCTTTTGGGAAATCCAAATTAACTGCATGGACTTGACATTGTTTATTTTCTCCAATGGCCAAAATGCGTTTCACGATTCTAAAACTCACGCGTGCTCTGTAACAGAATCCATTTGACTGCGCCTACTAAACTACGAACGCTTTCGTACAAAGTACAGTACAATGTACAATAGGTAACTCTCTAAGCGGGCCCAAAAGGGTCAGTGGTTGCCGACAGAGGTCAGTCTCTCCGGGCGCTAGACACTATATTGTTTAAATCTTTCAAAACTTCGGTTTTGATGGAGGTCTATTAAATAAATCACTCTCTCTGATTCTGAATGCTCATAGATAAGTTTTAATACTATATAATGGGTTACTACCCTGTACATCTAATTCTATATATAAGTGTAAGTTAAAGATAATACTGTTTCTGTCTATTATACTCGCAACGCTCGCGTGCCCCTCTACTGAGTTCTCTCTCTATATATCTATCGCCCCGCCAGGGCCGCGCGTATGGGTAGCGGTACCCCACCAATGAAATAGTTACATCTGGTTTACGTGAAAATACAGAGTGAGATTTTACGGTGCAGTGAACTTAGCTTATATAAAACGAGTGAACTGGACCTCATTAGAAGAAAATATCGCAGAGTAGGAGTAGAATGAAGCATGCTATTATTATAGGTTATAAAGCGATTGTAGAAAACATGTATATTTTATCAATTTGATATTTTCTGTCGGGTTGCAAAAGTTATTTCTAATATTACAAAAATGCTATTGTAAAAAATATGCCAAATGTAAAGGACATGGAATATACTGTGATGGCTATTTTAGATCACTGTAGCTCTATAAACAGCAAACCTAACCATGCCAGATGTCCTAAGGGCAAGCAATCGTGGTACTTTTAGAATCGAGCAAAAAGTATTTGACTAAAACCAATGAGCCACACACACATGTCACTCAAGCTGTCTGAAGATGTGGCCACCAAAGTGAAACCCCGATACGAAAGACTGTCAAATGAAAATTTGATGGCAAGGTGCTGTAAGGGAGGCACTGAAAATGCAAATTAATCTCTCCATCCAAAAGTGTGGAGATCCTGCCCGAAGACAACATTTGTATCGCAGGCAAGACTTGAAGTACCTATGGCACGCGTTGTTTCAGAATTTAATATAGATTGTGTACGCTCATTGACAGTGAGGAAACAAACAGCTGGGAAAGTTGTATCTGAAACAGCTATAAGTATAGCTAGAGACAGAGACAACAGAAGAGAAACCTGCAGTACACAACAGCAATCCACTACAAGAAAGCGGTTTAGGAAGAAACAAAACACAAACAAAATTGCTGCTGATAGGAAAAGACGCAAGATTGATGAGGATGTGTATCAACCAGGTGGATTTTAGACTATACAAAAAGGGAACTGGTCTGGAATTTACTCTTTAGATTTAAAATGCATTTATCTCAAAACTTACTTTTTTAATATATTTAATGTTCCTTGCGCAAAACTGTTGGTCCGATTCTGTTACAGCTTGGCGTGCTTCAAGAGTGACATGAAACCAAAAAGATTGTGTATCGGCATGAAGAAATCTGCAAAACTCTTTGCGCTGCGTTTCCTTTTCCTCAAAATTTTGATGAAATTATGCAGTTTTGACATTTAATAAATTTAATCATTTTTAGCTTAAAAAGTATGAGACGTAGAAACTTCTCGATAAAATTTTTTACTTTACTATGGACCCTTCTTCGCTGTAAATTCTGGAGGCTGTGGCATCACACACTTTGCGCAAGAAGATTTTTGAAGTTATATTTGATTTTTGTAACGTAATGTAAATTCTATGACAACCAGTGATTAAAACTGTGTCCCGACTGGCATAAGGGCTTTACTTCAAACCTACTTCCTTCCCTTAAAAGGAATTCCGCATGTCTCAAATATTTTCGGATTTCCAAATTTCAGTGACCTCTTCCCTTAAGGGGGGTCACTCAGGTGAAAATGAACTACCAGTAATTTTACAGATAAAAATCTGAAAATATTTATATCCATGTCACGTCCTGGGTGGTGATGGGGTTAGGACAATGACGTGATAGGGAGTTTTTGCCCCGTCGCCGCCAACGTACCGTCTCGCCCTAAGGCCGGCCGGATTACGCCGCAATGGAGTAAACTGTGCGGGGCGAGTGGATTGGCATTTTGGGATCGAGGAGGAAAAGAAGAGGTGTGTTTCGTCTTGGAACCGCCAGCCAGACTCGTCAGTAGGGCTATAGCTGGCGGTCCCTGCCCTAGACACGCACGGGGACACAGAGGATATGATTTTGGAACTTGTATATATACTAATGACATTGAGAGTTAGGACTAGCGGGAAAGATTGGATAACTCTGGTGCCGCTCGTTGACACTACGTCGCGTGTGCTGGAGTCGGGACGTCACATCCATATTATTTTTTACGCTGAAATGAATTATGTAAGAGTTAATATAGTGTTACGTGTCGCGGCCTGTTGTGTTCGAGCGGCGCGTTTTAGACGGCCAAATTCTGATTAGGGGTATCCCACAATCATTGATTGTCAGAAATTATCGTATACGAAAGAATATTAATAAAGTAATATGGTTTACATAAAAGGTAAAATAAGAGATAAAAGGTGCAACTCACCAGACAATTGATATTGAATTGACAAATATAAATTTGTGTTTTCGTTTGGAATGATATCCTATGCTTTGGTGATAGACCTAAATCAGAAAAAGAGATGAAACGCGGAGATACACACACACACACACTTGGTTATATTAATGAATAGACCTGTATTGAATTTTTAAACGAGACCGAATAAATGTGGTTTTGAAAAGAACAATATGAATAAAAAAAAATAAATAAAATTGTTTCGCATAGTTTAGTATAGTTTAGTATAAGAATTGTTTAAAAAAAATTTAATAAAATGAATTGTTTCGCAAAGTCGAGTCTTTCACGCGGTTTCACAATAACCCGGAGAACTCTAGCTCTAAGACACTTGCGGACCCAGCGACACGCACCTCACGATTTATCGTCACAGAGTTTAGTATAAGAAGTGTTTCAAAAATTAATAAAAAGAACTGTTCCGCAAAGTTAATAAATGATTTTGTTTCGCAAAGTTAATAAATGATTTTGTTTCGCAAAGTCGAGTCTTTCACGCGGATTCACTATAACCCGGGGACTCTAGCTCTAAGACACTTGCGGACCCAGCGACACGCACCTCACAATTTATCGTCACAGAGTTTAGTATAAGAAGTGTTTCAAAAATTAATAAAAAGAATTGTTTCGCAAAGTCGAGTCTTTCACGCGGTTTCACAATAACCCGGAGAACTCTAGCTCTAAGACACTTGTGGACCCAGCGACACGCACCTCACGATTTATCGTCACAGAGTGGTGCAGCTTCGCGCTCTCGGCAACGACCAGAGTGGGTCCGTACCGAAAATGTTTACGCTGCATTTTATCGCTCGGCCGCGCTACCGCGGGCCCGTCTACTTAACGAGGCGGTGTGTGTGTGTTCATGCCTTCGAGTCGGACTCTTGATTCAATTTTATAATTGATTTTTTTTTCCGAAACATACGTACACACAGGAAAACATGACATCGCTCATTACAATTTCACACATGCTGAGGCCTTCTCTGAATGTTCATAAATTTATATATACAATTTCTGGCTAGGGGAATCCCACAGTCCTTGGACTATCAGAAATTGTGTTATGTATTTAAATTTTACAACCAACTTTGAATTAATTAATTAATCCACACGTGCTCCGAAACATGCGACAAAACCGTGGGAAGGCGCGGTTCCCTGCACCGGATGTAGGATATACAATTCCGTCAGTCTTCTAAGAAATGACCCAGTCTGTGCATTCCTGCTGTAGCCGTTACTGATTAAGTTACAATGTTTAACGCGACGGTCAGAGGTGTTCTCAACGAGGGCTCTCCCATAATGCTGCAAGGCATTGTTGAAACGCTCCCTCTGCCGCTCACACAGAACGGATTCGGCACAACAGGAGAACCACTGGTCCTTTCGAACGCGACTATCCGGTGAGAACGCCGCTGCGTCAGCACCGCCTTATCTATTTCGCGGAACGGCAATGCGTCGAGGCGACGATGCTCCAAGAAAGGGGTTTTCATTACAGAAGAATATTATTATTTAATAGGCAGGAGTATGACCAATAAGGGATTTCCCATAACGCTAGGCGTTGTTGGTCCATACTCTGACCAAAAAAGAAAAATTTTACGTTCCGAACGTAACAATAGTGACAATTTTTTTTTTCAAAATTGAAAAATAAAATTTCGAAAAAATTATTCGATTGTAAAATCCATACCCTTATTTCTGTAGAATTGTATACAAAGACTGCAAAAAAATTTCAGCTCGAAAACTTCATTTTTGTCCAAATTATAAAGTTTTTTGTTTTGGCGTAGTAACTAAAACGCTCCTGCTTCGTACGTTGGACCGTCCAAAATGAACTACCAGTTATTTTACAGATACAATTTTGAAAATATATATATCCATATGATTTTTTACGCTGAAATGAATTATTATGTAAGAGTTAATAAAGTGACAATCTTTTTTTTCAAAATTTAAAAAAAATTCGAAAAAATTATTCGATTGTAAAATCCATACCCCTATCTCTGTCATATTGTATGCCAAGCCTGCTAAAAAAAATTCAGCTCGAAAACTTCATTTTTGTCCGAATTATAAAGTTTTTATGTTTTGGGGTAGTAACTAAAACGCTCCTGCTCCGTACGTTGGACCTTCCTCTTCTTGCAATAGGCCCCTTTACACGGTCGGTCTTGCGCGCGGTCCGGCCCTCTTACAAGATCTCACCGGCCCGCGGGCCGGACCGCGCGCAAGACCGACCGTGTAAAGGGGCCTATGCCTGTTCTCTTCGTGATTGTGCGTTTGTATCATTTTTCTTGCACGTTTGTATCTTTCTGAGGCTTTCTGTTTATACCTGCGTACTCGTACTTTGTGACGGTTTTGAACAATTTTCAATGATTGTTAGCTCATTTGCATATGGTTGTCCTTGAATGCATGTAATATTGTTTTCGTCCATCCTTCATTATATTCAGGGACTGCTTCCGCGACTGCAGCTTCAATAAGATATTTTGAAGGAAAAATATCCTTTGGGCACTTACGCCATATCATGCTATGCAAACTTTCATTAGAATTTTGCGTAAGGCATTGTGCACAACGACGGAGTAGTTTTTCATCGCTTAGTCTATTATAAATTAGTAATATTTTACCTAGAAATTGTTCTTTGATAGGTGTTCCTATTTTCTTAGCATGAGAACCAGGTTTTCTTGCTTTCGCAATTGCTGACTGGTAGAAACTCCACGATTCTTTACCCGGTGGGCATTTATCATGTTGTGGTTTCGTATCAGTTGAAATTGCGTGGTATATTGTCGCGTATATGGCAGCTTTCATAGCTGCAATATTGTTTTTATTGCGTAATATAGCTTTTTTGTAATAATCTGCTAATTTTCTAATTGTAACTTCTTTCAGGGTACCACCCTGCCCTTTACCCCCTAAAGTAATGCCTTTCGTACGCTCCTGTTTTACCAAATAGGTCAAAGCTCTCCATAATCTTTTGCCAACGTGGTTCACACACTTTTTTTTCTATTTTTATGCCTTGTTCTAAAGCAGAATATCCATTGCCACTAGAAAATGCTTTGCAAATACGTACATTGACATCATAAACTGAAGTATTCATATTTTTATTATGAATTTCATAAGAACAAATCATAGAATTTATTAGAGACTTCAACCACTTTTTCGCAGTATTTGCATTTCAAAACAATTTCGTGAGCTTGCCCATACGCTATCTCACACAATTGTAATTCCAAGGAAGCCTGGTAACATTCAATACATTTCATATGTGAACAAAGATTGTTCAGATTAGGAATAGCAATAATTGCATATTGAATCTGTTTCGAAGTACAACGATATACGGTCCGGGCAAATTGTCAAATTAGAGCCTAACGTTAGACACAAGATGTGGAATCAGTATAGAAATACTTCATCGGCAATGCTATTTGACCTTTTCCTATGTCATGTAAACACATGTATGGACTTCTAGTGTCAGTTTACTTCAGATCTCTGAGTAAGTAAAGTGTAGGTCCTTATTCTTCTTCCTCGACTTTGTGACGACCACCTCATGGACGTCAGTCGCGATCGTGGAGACTCGGCCGGTAATTCAGTAGGCTCGGCTCGGCCTCGGTCGGTTGCCGCCGCATGGCCGCTCGTCGCTCGCCCGCTCGCTTCGTGACGCTACGTGACAACTTTAGAAATTTATCAATTCTTCAAAATAACTAGACCGAAGAAAAACAGACAATACTACCGTCAGAAACAGAAGAAACGATGGCAAAAGTTTCGGGTCAAACAAAATACTGTGGAGGATGACAACAATAATCTTAGTCCACAAAAATCTAGTAATACACATGATCCTTGTTCTGGTGTTGCTAGTTTCGTTCCTCATAATTCAAACGAGAATACAAGATTACAAGCATTATCAAAAAGTGCGATGACTGTATATCCTTGTGCTTCGAAACAGATTCAATATACAATTATTGCTATTTCTAGTCTGAATAATCTTTGTTCACATATGAAATGTATTGAATGTGACCAGGTTTCCTTAGAAATACAATTGGGTGAGAAAGCACATGGACTAGCTCACGAAATTGTTTTGAAATGCAAATACTGCAAGAAAAGTGGTTTGGAGTCTGTAAAGAGTTCTACGATTAGTTCTCATGAAATTAGTTCTAATGAAAATATGACTGCTTCAGTCTATGATATCAATGTACGTATATGTAAAGCATTTTCAAGTATTGGTAAAGGATACTCTGCTTTAGAAGAATTTAGTGCCATTATGGACATAAAGTGTATTTCCCAGTCATTGTATACAAAATATTCTGCAAATTTGAGATGTTCATCCATCAAAACATGTGCAGAAAATTTGCAAAAAATAAGGGACGAAGTAAAGAAACAGTATGAAGATTTGCATACTAGTGATTCTAGTTCTCCTACTGAAATATCAGTAAGTTACGATGGATCTTGGTTAACTCGTGGCCACATATCAAAATATGGAGTGGGGTGCATAATTGATGTGCTAACCGGTTATGTGCTGGATTATGCGGTACTGTCAAAGTATTGTAAAAGTTGTACATATGCAGTACGCGATTTAGACGAAAATTCTCCGGAATTTTCGATATGGATGGAAGGGCACAAAGACTTTTGTCAAAAAAATCATACCGCTTCGTCCAATGCAATGGAAATGTTCGCAGCAGCGCAAATATGGCAAAGATCAGAAGAATATGGTGTCCGACTGAAAACCTTTATTTCTGACGGTGATTGCAAACCGAGCAGTATCTAAATAGTCTACAAATATATGAGGAAGGCGTACAAATCGAAAAAGAAGAATGTGTGAACCACGTTGACAAAAGATTATGGAGAGCTTTGACCGATTTGGTAAAACAGGAGCGTACGAAAGGCATTACTTTAGGGGGTAAAGGGCAGGGTGGTACCCTGAAAGAAGTTACAATTAGAAAATTAGCAGATTATTACAAAAAAACAATATTACGCAATAAAAACAATATTGCAGCTATGAAAGCTGCCATATACGCGACAATATACCACGCAGTTTCAACTGATATGAAACCACAACATGATAAATGCCCACCGGGTAAAGAATCGTGGTGTTTCTATCAGTCAGCAATTGCGAAAGGAGGAAAACCTGGTTCTCATGCAAAGAAAAAAGGAACACCTATCAAAGAACAATTTCAGGGTAAAATATTGCCAATTTATAATAGACTTAGCGATGAAAAACTGCTCCGTCGTTGTGCACAATGCCTTACGCAAAATTCTAATGAAAGTTTGCATAGCATGATATGGCGTAAGTGCCCAAAGGATATTTTTCCTTCAAAATATCTTATTGAAGCTGCAGTCGCGGAAGCAGTCCCTGAATATAATGAAGGATGGACGAAAACAATATTACATGCATTCAAGGACAACCATATGCAAATGAGCGAACAATCATTGAAAATTGTTCAAAACCGTCACAAAGTACGAGTACGCAGGTATAAACAGAAAGCCTCAAAAAGATACAAACGTGCAAGAAAAATGATACAAACGCACAATCACGAAGAGAACAGGCATAGGCCCCTTTAAACGGTCGGTCTTGCGCGCGGTCCGGCCCGCGGGCCGGTGAGATCTTGTAAGAGGGCCGGACCGCGCGCAAGACCGACCGTGTAAAGGGGCCTATTGCAAGAAGAGGAAGGTCCAACGTACGGAGCAGGAGCGTTTTAGTTACTACCCCAAAACATAAAAACTTTATAATTCGGACAAAAATAAAGTTTTCGAGCTGAATTTTTTTTAGCAGGCTTGGCATACAAATCGACAGAGATAGGGGTATGGATTTTACAATCGAATAATTTTTTCGAAATTTTATTTTTCAATTTTGAAAAAAAAAATTGTCACTATATTAACTCTTACATAATTCATTTTAGCGTAAAAAATAATATGGATATAAATATTTTCAGATTTTTATCTGTAAAAGTACTGGTAGTTCATTTTCACCTGAGTGACCCCCCTTAACGCGAATGTGCCACGTCTTCCTCTTATCCGATCAACTTCATCTTTTACGGGAATTATTTTCTTATCCAATGGAACAATTTGAGGGGGCGGCGTGAAAAAATTTTGCAAAAAAATTTTCACCAAGAGTAGCTAAGGGCCACCCTTCTGCACACTCCTCAAAGTCACTTCTGAGTTCAATAAAACTTCTTTCCACGCGTTTTGAGTCTCCTTTCTGTCTCTGTACAAATTCAAGGTCCTGTCCCATATGATAGGTCTTTGCTCGATTAGTGAAATCAAAAGGTCAAGATTTAAGTTTTCCATTTTCTGTAAAGAAACTATACTATAACACTAACCTATGAGTTAGATATAAGACTAACCTATGCAATGTTTAGACGTTTTGCAGATTCTTCAATATGTCTCGGTGTGAGGCTTAGAGCATATACCAGCGGTGACCAGCAGTGGGGCCCCTCACGCGCCTGCTTCCCCTTCTAATCTTTTTCTCGCACAGCGTGCCTCCCGTTGTCAAGGAGACCGCGCGACGCTACGAAGGCTGCCACGACGAGCTAGCCGGGCAAGCGTCTTCGCGGTTACCGTCGCGCGGTATCCCTGACAACGCGGACGAGAGTGGGAGAACCCCGAGCTTACGCGTAAGCGACCTTGAACAGCGCTGGCATATACTATGGAGGTCTCACTGAAAGCGGGAAACTGTCGCCAACATGGTGCGAGAGAGAAAGACATGTGCGAGCGAGAGAAGTATATGTCCTAATCCACCGTAATGCGCAAGCGCCGATATCGTGCGAGAGAGAAACACATCTTCCGAGCGACAGAAGTATATGTCCTGATCGACCGCAATGCGCATGCACCGATATCGCCGGCAACGATCCGCGGTTACTATGAATATCGTTATTTACGCTCGTACGTACCTTTTGAAAAACGGTTATATGTATCGAGTTGAAATTAAAAAATACCATGGCGATATTGCTTGTTGTGTGGTAACCGAGATAAACCGGCTTCCTATTACTCGTAAGTAAATATACTGCTACAAATCTAATGGTATTTTCCAAATTTAGTAATACAGTATTTCCTCGCTGTGGGCTCGCTGGTCGGGACCGGCGTTGAACCCATATCATGAACAGAGCCCTAATTCAGAGTGTTCGTTTCTCTCTTCTTTCTGGCCGAAGGGGGGAGCGAGATGGAACGCTTTGCGTGCGCGCGGGCGTGCGCGACGGGCACGAACGCTCAGAATGAATCTGGCTGTGTAAAGATTTTGCGAAGCGGTTCCCGTGCTCAGCGTATTGGCTCGCGACCATTGCGCACGCCCGTCGCGCTCGCAGAGGACGGAGTATCACGGCGTCCGAAAGACGGAGCGAGACAAAACATCAACGTATCATCTGTCTCGTACCGCCCTTGCTCGCTTCCAGTGTGTCTCGCTCGCTCTCGTTCCATCTCGTTCTCGTCTTTGCCGGACAAGAGTGAAACAAAAGTGGTGGGGATAGCGAAAAACGCACATCGTGTACACCAAACCGAGCCCATAAGGAGACAATACTGTAATTACAATAATAATAATATTTATTTAATATTTGTTATGTTACATCGTTTACATAAATAAAGAAATCGGTAGGAAGGAAAGGCTTTAGTTTAACCCACCCACCTCTTCCCACCCCATTTGAATTTGTTTTTTTGGTATTTAGGCTACACTACCTCCGATAATGAAATGGTCCTGTATACGAAAAATAGAAAGAAATAAGATGTTCTCTCCGGAAATGAGGACGTTTGCCCTTACCCTACATTTCTATTCACCGAAGGCTTATAAATACGTCGGTAAAACCTGCAACAATATTTTTCCACATGTTTCGACCATCCATAGATGGTATGCGCAGTGATGGATGGTCGACCACCATTTACAAAAGAAATATTCGAAGCTTTAAAATGTCAAGTTCGTAAGCAACAAAGTCAAATATTTTGCAATTTACTCATAGACGAGATAGCCATTCGACAGCAGGAAATTTATGATGGTAAACGCTATTACGGTCATGTAAATTTGGGCATAGATACGGTTAATAACCAACGAAATGATTCTCGACTAGCCAAGAATGCATTGGTCTTCATGGTGGTAGCATTGAATAGCTACTGGACAGCTCCTGTGGGGTATTTTTTAACCCGGGCCTGGGAATTAAGTGAACGCAGCGGCCGATTTTCAGAGGCAACCCCTCCTTTCTCCCGCCGCGCGTCTTCTGGTTCTTGGGGGCCACGACGCGCGGCGGGAGAAAGGAGGCGTTGCCTCTAAATATCGGCCGCTGCGTTCACTTAATTCCCAGGCCTGTTTTAATCGATTCATTGACTGGAAAAGAGAGAGCCAAGTTAATGACAACATGTTTGCAACTAAATCATGAAACTGGAGTCATATTGCACTCTCTCACTTTCGATGGCGCAAGTGTAAATTTCAGCATGTGTGCTAATCTGGGTGCAAATTTTACTTTGGGAGATAAGTTTAAACCCTATTTTCGACACCCTATAACCAAAGAAAAAAATTTCTGGTTTTGGGATCCGTGGCACATGTTAAAATTGGCCAGAAACACATTGGGAGATAAGTAGTAGAAGTAAGCGGGTTCCAACCCAAATTTGAGTTTCAAGGTCACACGAAAAAATCCAAATTTGAGTTCGGCGAGCGGTGGCGGGCGGCGGATGACGTGACAGGGATGACGGAGTGGAGGGGGGAGCGCAGCGCGGAGAATTTTGGGCGCGGGGGAGCGGGGAGAGGAAGACAGGGTTGCGCGCGCACGTGCCGCGGAGTGGGGGAAGCCGCGATCGTGGAGGGGATCAGTCCGGGCCGAGTCACCGCGGAGATCTCTCAAGACCTGGCCCACCCCCGAAATTTCTTCATACCTAACCGAGTGCAGAAAATAAAAGCATGGGCAGTTAATGCGCATGTTACGCACATGCGTATTGTCGCTTCACGTGTGCTTCTGTATTCTGCTTTTTTATACCTATGAATTGATAGTTTGAAGTGTCTAGTTTTTATTAGTATGACCGAGAAAGCATAAATTTACGTTGTAACAAAGTTGGAAGATTTTTTTATAGAAGTATCTTTCTCGAGGGGCTGCGTAATTCGACACCGATAAGTATTCAAGATTAGTTAACCCAAATACCCCAACCGCCTCACGCAAGAATGCAATGTCGCGCTTGTATAAACATCCGCCAGAATTAATGTATGGATATGTATGAAAGGATATTATAAATAATACGTTATATAGGTAAAATTAGGTGAGGAGAGAGATGGAGGAAGACAGGTAAGTAAAATGTAGAAATATGTGTTTAAAAAATGATAAATATATTGTTACACTAAAAAATGAGAATATAAATAAATGAATATAAAAATATGAATATAAAATATAAAATATAAATATAAAATATAGAAAATGAATATATATAAATATAAAATATAAAATATAAAAAAAGATATAAAAATGAATATAAAAATATAAAAAATGGATATAAAAATGGATATAAAAATTAATATAAAAATATAAAAAAAGGATATAAAAATGGATATAAAAATGAATATAAAAATATAAAAAATAGATATAAAAATGGATATAAAAATATAAAATATAAAAAAATGAATATAAGAACGAATATAATATAAAATAATATAAAATAAAATAATATATAATAATAATAATATAAAGAATAAAATAATATAATATAAAAAAAACTAATTTTATAATGAGGGTGATGGGGGTGATGGCGGTGATGGGGACGGTCGCGGCCTCCTCACATCTATCCATTGAGGCGATGGTGTCAGCGACTGTCTCAGCTCTCCTAATTGTACATACGGTACAATACGTCGCCGTCGCGAAGCCATCATTAGCCCCGAATGTCGCCACATCTGTGGCCTTTGGGGGGCTGGGAGCACGATGCCCTCATCACCCATCAGGACCTGCCGCAAAAGTAGTAATTGCCCCCTAAGCTGTTCTGGGTTCTAGAACAGGTACACCAGCGCTGTCCAGCGTAGGGGCCCCTCACGCGCCAGCTTCCCCTTCCAATCTTTCTCTCGCACAGCGTGCCTTCCGTCGTCAAGGAGACCGCGCGACGCTAAGAAGGCTGCCACGACGGGCTAGCCGGGCAAACGTCTTCACGGTTAGCGTCGCGCGGTATCCCTGACAACGCGGACGAGAGTGGGAGAACCCCAAGCTTACGCGTAAGCGACCTTGAACAGCGCTGGTACACAAACGTTATTATAATTAAGCACATAAATAAATAAATAAATAAATAAATATATTAAATATGAAACATGCACAAAACAATGCAGAGAATTACATACCACTTGAGGCGGTCGTGAGGGTGATGGGGTGATGGGGGCGATGGGGGTGATGGCGGCGACGGGGACCGCAGCCTCGCCTCCAACATGAATGACATGTTCTAGAACACACAAACATTGATATAATTACACATAAATAAATAAATAAATATATTAAATATGAACCATGCACAAAACAATGCAATGCGTTACATACCTGCAGAGGCGGCGACGGCGGTGACGGCGACGGTGGCGAAGGTGGCGACGGTCCATCACCCCAGTCGTCCGACCAGATGGGCGTTGGTGGCGAGGCCTAGAAGATAAAAACTCGCGATATAATATTCGCACGAGATTCGTGCCGTCACTTCATATATACCTATTCCTACTGTGACTAGTCAAAAGACCGATCCTCGAAAAAGAATTATATTTTTTAAAATTGAACGTAGATATGCATATTTCAAGAAAAGCCGTAAAAATAAATAGCGATGTGATAACGTTGTACCTATGTGGAAAATTGTACATCAGAGTTTGAAATCGGTCAAATTGATCGGTCTGGTACGAATAATGTTAATTTCACACGATTTAAAAGGGTGAACGCGATAAATGAAAAAAATATTGATAAGTACATACCTCAGGGTCACACTCAGGCGCAATCCGTTTTAATCCCATTATTGCACGGAACAAGTCACACAAAAAAACTGTTATACAGAAATTAGACAGCTCGGTGTCACAATTGGAGAGCAACTGGTCTCGCTGTATCTCCAAGCTCCTGCACATAGGCCCATGCATAAAACTGCAAAGCTTTACAAAAGTAGGATGCCTTTCTTCTTCGCCATCATCATCATAGGCCACCTGCATTTACGCTGTCCATACTCTCCTTCATGCATCTTCTTCGAATTATTCGCTGGCCATCCTCTCGTTTTTCTTCTTCTTCTTCGCCTGCATCGTTTGTCTGAACCGTTTCTCCATTCTTGTTTGGACACATCATTTCACTATACCATACCACTCTGAACGTGAATCGAACATGAATTGATTATGTATTGAACATCTATCAAACGTGTATCGTACCACTTCCAACGTCTATCGTACCACTCTGAACGTGTATTGTACGTCTAATGTACCATATCAATCATGTATTGAACATCTATCAAACGTGAATCGAAACACTCTGAACGTGAATCGTACCACTCTGAACGTGAATAGAACGTGAATCGAACGTGAATCGTACCACTTCTGCATAATAATTATAAGTATCGTCTTAATCTAGCGTACAGCGCATATAGGAGGTTAGGTTGAGGAGGGTAAAGAAAAAATATTTTCATATACATTAAAAAATTGATTATATTTTATTTAAGCATTTCTTTCTGATGTTTAGACCACCAGTTGAATATTTTACATACATTTTGCATGGCACAGTGCTTTGCATGTCTGCCACATCGTAGAGTATTAACTACATTTAGCTTATTTAGAGATTTAATATCCTCGTAGTCAATGTCCAGCGTCTCGATGACCATGTCCGCTTTCGTATTTTCGCCGGGGAAATCTGCAAGCCAGTCGCGTTTCTGCAACCCTTTAACGTATACGATATGGGATGCGTCATCTTCTTCGTCGATCGCATCAGCTACAGCTTTCGTAATTAGCTGTTTAGCCATACTGTATGGAACGTCTCCATCGTCCCACCGTAGTCCATGATGTTTTGCCGTCAACCATCGGAGGCTCGATTTGTCAGATTTCGTAAGAAGAAATTGCGGCATCGGACTCCCAAAAATATAGTGCGAGAGAATTGTCCCCTGTCGTAGGACAGCCACTTCCTTCGCGACAAATCTTCCATCGATGATGAACCCTTGCAGGTCAACGAATATTGGTACGACCATTATCGATACAATTTGGAGGGCCACACGCTTCCAAGGTAGACGAGAAAATGCAGTCTTTCTCGAAAAACATCTCGATTTTCACGATGAAATTTTATGTGAATTTGGCACAGGAGAGGGCAGGCAAGTAGCGTGACAATTTAATTGGTTTTGCGCACCACGTTTGTCAGCGGATTGTATTGAACCACCCGATCGTGTAAAATCAGACAGTAGGCCGTAGTATTTGCAGGCACATTGTCTTTACACTTGCTCCAGCGAGATTCAACTTGGGCGAGTTTGTGCGCGTGAGCAAATTTAAAACCATCTTCAATAAAGGCTATACGCCGAATTGGACAACGGAGGTGTTCAAGATAGCCTAAGTACAGGCAACTAACCCTGCAATGTATCTGCTCGCCGATTCCTGTGGAAAACCCGTTGCTGGAGGATTCTATGAACACGAGCTGCAACGCGTCACCGATCCTGATGTGTATCTAGTGGAAAAAGTGTTGCGTAGAAAGGGGGATAAGGTATACGTCAAGTGGCTGGGGATGGATAATTCACACAATTCTTGGATAAATAAAAATAATGTATTGTAAAATAATAATACATGATTCAATAAATACAATTACACATATACATGATTCAATAAATTCAATAAATACAATAAATACAATGATACATATGCATGAGTGAAAATTTTTTATTTTTTACACATATGTCTATTTTTTTACAATTTCTATTTTATAATGGTATATTATAATGTCCCCAAGGCAGAGTGTCGGTCGAATCGGGTACGATATACCGCTTGTCATCGTGTGGGTTTAGAGCGATTTTAGATTCCGAAATGGTGTACACTTTATGCAATTTAGAGCGTATGCATGATTGTCTGCGGACCATTTCGATCTCCCTTTGCAAACACTGCGCGTAGTCGTTGAAAGTAATCGTTCTAGCTATGACGTGGGTCTTGACGCCTTTCGCCTTTTTCGTATCTTTTTTACCGTCTATGCGAAGTGCATACATTTTCGCTCTAAGACCTACGAAGTCGGTCATTATCGCACCGTTATTTTCATCCTTCATCAGCCCCGGAACCTTCTTATTTAAGTGTGGCATATTATATGGATTGTCCATAGGATAATCGCTTGTGTCGAATCTACCGATCTTATCTTTCATGGACTCGTAGATATCTTCGCATCGAATATGATAAATAAGACTGTCTGTATCGATGTATAGAATTTTACAATTTTTTCCATGCAGTGGATACATGTACTCGTGATGAAATTCATACAAACAAATTTTTGATATGTCTAGAATGCACATACCCACATATATCGGTTTGTTGAATTTCACCTCGAGTTTTCGCAATTCAACAGCTATTAAATTTTCCGAAAAAACACTTCTGTTGTGGAAATTCGGTTTCGCAATCATTGCCTCCGCGCCATATCGCCCTTCCCAATGTGTTAAAAGTTTTACATCCACATGATTTCGTACATTTTCCATAGTTTTACCGAATACCGCGTTGTTCATCAATTTGTACAAATTTTTTTCAAAATCGTTTGTCGCGCCTGTTCTAAACCGTGTATTTAGTTTGATGTAATCGCGGTGCCAGGGCGATTGAGCGAATTGAAGCACGCGGTGTATTTTTGTAATAAGAAGACCGTGACGCGTGCACTGCTGCAGGTTGCGATAATAGATGACGTAACGCTGCTTATCATATACCGTCGCGAGTGACTTGTCCTGCCTGCTGCCAGGTGGTTTGGCACGCGTCGGGCAGAACGGTAGATCAGCATGAGCGTCGTGCAGACGTTGCGGATATTCCAGATCTACCTCGATAATGTATCCCGTGGGCGAATCGATCGGGATCGAACACACGTTAAAATTTGCAACATCTTCGACCCATTGAAATTTAGCGTGTGGCAGGGGCTGACACATTGCCCATCCATACAAATTATTCACGTCAAAGTACATCAAGTACGATGACTCTTCCGATGTGTCATATGGTGGCATGTACTTATTATTGGCATGTGCGTATCTTCCGGAATATTGACTTAAACCCCCACGTATACCGCGCTCGATAAACATGATCATATCAATGTCAGTGAGCAATTCGAATGTAATTTTGGTATGTTTTAACATTGCATCCCACGTGAAACCAGGTAGAGTATAATAATGCGCTGAATCTAATCCATAACTCTTGATACAACTTTCGCGAAAATTTTCAAAAATATCTGCCAATAACAAGACATCTGTTTTCAAATACAAGTCGCTGTATTCGCCCAAGGTTCTAATGCCGAAATGCTGCCAGACAGTCTTGGCGTGTGCGTAATCGGTCTCGGATACAGTCTCACCCATTAATGAACTGTAGAATGACTCGCGCGGTGGTAAGCATGGGTCCTGCAGCTTGTTCGCGCAATCAAGGTATTCGTACGGAAAGACACCCTTTCGCGTCAATAAATTGAAATGTTTGGTGGATAATGTATCAAATTTGGATTTTAAAATTTTTAATTGATCTGTGCTAAGAAAAGATGCTAATTTGTCGAGACTAGTATTTAGAAATTTGTATGAATCGTTGAATCGCAATTTAATATAATTTCGCGAGTCAAATTCAGCCGTATCTTCGACATTTTTTGTGAATGAAATGTACTTTTCTTTCGTTATGGGCAATACATCAACGTGATCCTTCAAAAGCGGTAGCTATTTTCTCGATAATGAAGTGTGAATCGTAGCCTGATAAATTATGGAAAACTATGGGGATGTAAAACGCGTTTTTATAATTTAAATTGCACTCCGAATGTGCTGGAGCTCTAAACCGTCCGGAGAGATGACAATGGTCGCGAACTCGTACATCGCTAGCCTCGAATGGATCTTTGCAAATATGACAGTGTGTTGCATTGTGAAATGTCGTCCACTGTTCAGTGGTTAAATCATGCATGGGAACATTACTGGCCAGGATGGGTTTAGCAAAATTCGCAAAATTTTTTAGTTCGTCTACGAACCATGAAACACAATCCGCGTCGCGGCGACATCGATACGTCGATAGCGATGCATCGTACGAACAATGCATATAATATGCAATACTATACACTTTATGGTGCTGGTATGCATGTAATTTATTATTGTCTATATCACCTATTCGGTGACTGTCCTCTGTTTTTTCGAAGATACACTCTAGATCTGCATATACCACGAAGGGGAGCCGCTCCTTCATGCAGTAGTTACTGAAGCTGAGGAGATTGTTGCCTTCGCTGGGCAGCACGATGGCACAATCATTCATCTTGTCGCAGTCCAGCGAATGGGCCTCCAACTTCGCGGAGGATCCGAAATAGTGCATACACCTGTAAACCCCAAAAAAATTTTATTTAATTTTGTTTTTTTTCATGAGACATTTCAACATTTCATAAGTTTCTAGACATACCGATCGCAGATGAATTTCTTTGCTTTGTTCTTGCTCATCTGGGCGCTCACCAGCCGGGACAAGTCCTTGATCAACACAAAGTGCCCTATATCGCCGTGCTCATGATTCGGTGTGTAGAGCAGGTTGACATGTCGATCCCTCTTTTGGCTGGTGAGGCGCAGCGGGAAGACCGTCGACCCTTTCTTCATCTCCACCTCGAAGGTGTATGAGATGGAGATGGTGTTCTGCCGCTCAAACTTTGAAATCTGCTCCAGAGACATTGGAAACTCAATGCCCTGGATATTTACTGGATGGAGAGCGGCGACCACTGCCCACGCAAAACACGCATTATCCTCAGATCGCACGTTAATTGTTGCATTCTTCAGCAATAAATCACGCGGCAACTTGTGGCGGCATCCCGCGCGCAGCGGATTATACTTATTGACATTAACGGTGAGGTTGAGGATTCTTGTCAATGCCCATCCGCTGTCGCGTTCCTGGAACTCTTCCAGCGATGCCAGGGTGTCTTCGATGACGCATCGCTGGTACCACTCCTGTAGATCGGATGTGCGGAAGAGTTCGCAGTTTCGGGTATTGATGCTTTTACAAGCATGCTTGTCACCCGCCACAAATTCGCCGTTGAACACCGTGTTCACTTTGAGGTTTCGATGTTTCCTCAAAGCACCTCGCACATGCTCCAGCACAATGGTCGCCGCATCTTGGAGGAAGTTGCGCGGTTCGATGCAATTCGCATTTAACACGGCACCAGTTAATACGCGGCTATCGAAAGCAACGTCTATTTCGCGCCACAAACGTCCTGAGGGTCGAATGTCCAGCACCTTCACGCACGAAACGTCCGCGCAACGAATGTTTTAATCCTTCGAGACGCGCGATTCGAGCAACCAACGATTGTCGAACACCAATCAATAATCGAGAACGTTTCACACGACTGTGTTCTTCCAACGATTCGATACACTCGTTGCACCGTTCTTCCCACGCGAGGTACTCTTCCCGTGAAATCAATCGTGCGGATTGATCCAATAATTGGCGTTCTACTTGCGCGAATTCTCCCATGGTCGTAAATGTAGTGTGTCTTTTTCCTCGCAACACGTTGAAACGATTTGAGGCTTTGTGCACTTTGGAGCTCGCTTTTATGACAGATATCACGATTTGCTATCTCCGTCGGCGTACCCCCTCCCTCGAAAATGCGTTGCATGCAAAAAATCGCGATCCTTCCCAACATGGTTCTCTGCAGTTTCTATCGATGCAGCATAATTCTTTCTATGATTCACGCATATGACGAATTAGCGTGCGAGATCATCCGATGCAATTTCTGCTGACAACTATTTTCTAAGATTCGATGTTTCTGCTGACACCTATTTCTAAGATTCGATGTTTCTGCTGAGACCTATTTCTATGATTTGACGTTCCCCAGAAGTATCATGTTACATTCAACACGTGTCGAGACTTTTATCCTTGAGGGTGGGACTCAAATTACATGCAATGATGATACAATATACTCTTGCACATTGGTGTGTACGTGTACGTGAATCTGTATAAAATGACGTTGGTCAATCTTACAGACTTCATAACGCCGCATACTCTCGAGTGCTAACAAGTACCGCTCACACCATTTTTTCCGCCGAAAAGAATCGTACGCAGCGCATATCAAAATGTACACACGCGGCTTAAACGATTCACCATGCGCACCCGACAACGATGGTGGTTTTCCAAATAAACATCAACAACAGCAACAACATCAACAGTCTAATATGAGGTACGTACTCGTTATTATACAATTTACACTTACTTCTTTCACTGTAAACGATAGCGAACGAACGATGCATTAATTTCGTGTACATGTTTCTTACAGCTCTGGATTCGCAACGGCAAAAACGTTGAAAGTACCAAAACCATTAGTCGTACGGATCCTGGGGCGTGATTACCCATTGACCGCAACAGCTTATAAACGTCTAACTATTGGAATACGCATTGGTATGGATTCGTGCTACGTCGAGATCTCCATAGCCGACAATAAAGGCAGCGAGTTAAGCTTTTCAATGTCGACGTGGAAGCTCCTGCTGCAAAACGAGGCGGACATACTTCAACGATTACGCAGCAACGCACCATCGTCCCAAACTCACATCGTAATTGATCATTTACGACTAGAATTCACGCGTATGCATTATAATCAACTTATTACAATCAGCGATAATCACGTTGTCATATATATGACCGAAGCCACGATGCGAAAACTATTCGTGTACGAACATTGCATTGAACATATGTTTACCTGGCTAACTGAAAATATGTACACTGTAAGCAGTAAATATGCCACCTTTGTAGAAGTTCTACGTACCGCTTCCGTACCAATGGATTATGTGAAATTAATTTCCGAAAGCGAGCACTTCGAAAAGCATTCATTGGTCGATTGTGAATTATTAGCGTTAGGGTTACAATCCATGCTGCGTGATGTAAACCACGTACCACGATAGTACGGGTATATTTTTTACTAATAATAAATGTATGACTTACACATCAATACCTCTAACGTATTATTTATAATATCCTTTCATACATATACATATCCATATATTAATACTGGCGGATGTTTATACAAACGCGCCGTTGCATTCTTTCGTGAGGCGGTTTGGGTATTTGGGTTAACTATTCTCGAATAGTTATCGGTGAAGAATTACGCAGCCCCTCGAGAAGGATACTTGAGACGTCGCCCTATTCTCGATCGCAAAAATACACGGAACTCCACTCGAATAATTATCGCCTGAACGCAACGCCTAATTTATTGCTTCAGGGACATTGCGTTTTCATACGATGCATGCGAAGAAGAAGAAAAACGAGAGGATGGCCAGCGAATAATTCGGAGAAGATTTCTTGCAACGAGGCATTATTCACTGTGGCTGAATTTTTACAATTTGGTCCCCTCGTGGTGATTGATTGCTCGCGACAAAATGAGTCGATTAAGAATGGTACCGTGGACGTGCGCATAGAATTTGAGTGTAAAGACAATGTGCCTGCAAATACTACGGCCTACTGTCTGATTTTACACGATCGGGTGGTTCAATACAATCCGCTGACAAACGTGGTGCGCAAAACCAATTAAATTGTCACGCTACTTGCCTGCCCTCTCCTGTGCCAAATTCACATAAAATTTCATCGTGAAAATCGAGATGTTTTTCGAGAAAGACTGCATTTTCTCGTCTACCTTGGAAGCGTGTGGCCCTCCAAATTGTATCGATAATGGTCGTACCAATATTCGTTGACCTGCAAGGGTTCATCATCGATGGAAGATTTGTCGCGAAGGAAGTGGCTGTCCTACGACAGGGGACAATTCTCTCGCACTATATTTTTGGGAGTCCGATGCCGCAATTTCTTCTTACGAAATCTGACAAATCGAGCCTCCGATGGTTGACGGCAAAACATCATGGACTACGGTGGGACGATGGAGACGTTCCATACAGTATGGCTAAACAGCTAATTACGAAAGCTGTAGCTGATGCGATCGACGAAGAAGATGACGCATCCCATATCGTATACGTTAAAGGGTTGCAGAAACGCGACTGGCTTGCAGATTTCCCCGGCGAAAATACGAAAGCGGACATGGTCATCGAGACGCTGGACATTGACTACGAGGATATTAAATCTCTAAATAAGCTAAATGTAGTTAATACTCTACGATGTGGCAGACATGCAAAGCACTGTGCCATGCAAAATGTATGTAAAATATTCAACTGGTGGTCTAAACATCAGAAAGAAATGCTTAAATAAAATATAATCAATTTTTTAATGTATATGAAAATATTTTTTCTTTACCCTCCTCAACCTAACCTCCTATATGCGCTGTACGCTAGATTAAGACGATACTTATAATTATTATGCAGAAGTGGTACGATTCACGTTCGATTCACGTTCTATTCACGTTCAGAGTGGTATGGTATAGTGAAATGATGTGTCCAAACAAGAATGGAGAAACGATTCAGACAAACGATGCAGGCGAAGAAGAAGAAGAAAAACGAGAGGATGGCCAGCGAATAATTCGGAGAAGATGCATGAAGGAGAGTATGGACAGCGTAAATGCAGGTGGCCTATGATGATGATGGCGAAGAAGAAAGGCATCCTACTTTTGTAAAGCTTTGCAGTTTTATGCATGGGCCTATGTGCAGGAGCTTGGAGATACAGCGAGACCAGTTGCTCTCCAATTGTGACACCGAGCTGTCTAATTTCTGTATAACAGTTTTTTTGTGTGACTTGTTCTGTGCAATAATGGGATTAAAACGGATTGCGCCTGAGTGTGACCCTGAGGTATGTACTTATCAATATTTTTTTCATTTATCGCGTTCACCCTTTTAAATCGTGTGAAATTAACATTATTCGTACCAGACCGATCAATTTGACCGATTTCAAACTTTGATGTACAATTTTCCACATAGGTACAACGTTATCACATCGCTATTTATTTTTACGGCTTTTCTTGAAATATGCATATCTACGTAAAATATTCAACTGGTGGTCTAAACATCAGAAAGAAATGCTTAAATAAAATATAATCAATTTTTTAATGTATATGAAAATATTTTTTCTTTACCCTCCTCAACCTAACCTCCTATATGCGCTGTACGCTAGATTAAGACGATAGTTATAATTATTATGCATATCGCGTGGCAAGCCGGCCAAGTCTTGTTCTCGTCTCTGGGTATGTAAAGCAAGATCGAATGCGTCGTTCAAAGATACGGGGTTTGATAAAGCTACTTTAATTGAGATTCTTTGAGGTATTGCCGTAATAAATGAAATTCGAGCCAGTCGCTCCACGTCTATTAGAGTTCTCCCAACATTTTCTCCGATTAATTCCTTCGCCCGTACGGTTACCTGTCGGTACAGGCGGGCCACGCGGTGAATAAAGTCTATTAAACGCTCCCGGGGAAACATGCTTATACGTTCCAGTTTCAGTCGGAGCTCCTCATAACCGCGGCATGGGGAATATCGGACCCTTAGAAGGGAGAGCAGATCGGCTACACTTTTACAGCCTTTGTCTTCGACATAATATCTAATAGGATCTTTTAAATTGTATATGAACTCGGTCAGAAAGCTTTCTTTCTGACCGGGCGGTACGCGTTTTACGGCTCGCTGTATCGCTGCAGCGAAGTCCTCCAAGGTTACAAAATCAGGGTCGTAACGGGGAATATTGTCAAGCGCCCGATATACTCTCTCCGCATCTTCTCGGCAACGCCATACGTCTAATGCAGACGTTTCCAAGTCGTTCGTCCGTGTACCGATAGATAGTCGATTGTTCGACATCGTCGGTATGGGAGGAGTCTCAGGTATTTGAGAATTGGAGGTATTAGTTGGAGGTGATCTCAGGATACCACCAGGCATTGCTAAGCAATGCTCTGCAAGAATCTTTAAATAGTAGGAAGTATAGTCAAGTTATGAGCAGATAAGATTTTCTCTCGCTCTCTTTTTAATATATAATAAGTATGAATATAAAGGAATAAGATCCCACTTCTGACACCAGTTTGTTACGTCCTGAAGGGACAGCTGTGAACCACCCCGAGCGGTTAGGGTGATCCACGGGGTTCGTTGCTCCGTTAAGGTGCTAAAGCACGCCTTGACTATACTTGCGGGGAATGAGGAAGGTGAAAAAGGGTCAAATCAAAGTGTACAAGGGAATACGGGAATAAAACAATGGCAAAATATATTGTTACAAGAATAATACGGTGGAGTCCTACCTTAAGACGGCGCTCCGTCTCAGCTGTCACTCTCTGTGTCGGTCGAATATCGCACGGCACGCCTGCCGTCTAGCGTTTCGGTCGCTCGCGAAGTCGCTGACCCAAGGGTAGGTCGTGGTCGCTCGCTGTGTTCTCGGATAGCAGTCAGAAGTCGGTCACCTGAAGACCGTCGAATCGCACTGTCTCTAATCGTCTATTACTCTACGCGTTCCTACGTCGAACACGAGTGACGCGCAAGGGCACTCCCGGCGAGGCCGTTTCTCGGTATATCGGATGGAGTTACCCTTGCACGGTTTATTATCGGCCGTACGTATTTCGCGGACTTGACGCTAAGACGTGGTCGCGGCTTCTAGACGGCTCTCTGTCTCGTCGTGACTTCCTATCTCGAGCTTTGGAACAAGAATGATATTTTCGCGGTTCTCGATCGCGGACCGAACCTCGAACGACCCCCAGGAATGGGGGAAAACTGCCCCGTCGGCAGCTGCCGCTTGCTAATATTGTAAAATGATCGGGGCCCGGGCCGAGCGCGGTCGTTGTCCCTAACGCTGTTGCCGCGGGCTCAGCGCAACGTGATTTCTACACGCGAGGCGATTCCGCTGAATCGCCTTTGCGAAATCAAACGGCGCGAGGACAGCAAGCACGGGATGGACCTGAAGGGCCCATGTAACACGTTAGTATTTTCTAAGTCGGGTGCTATCGGGAATGTGAGTCCGTTTGGGAGATGTTGTACTGCGGTTTGTAGTAACCTAGTGATTTGCGCGCTCGACAGTACGTTTGTGTTGATGATGCCTCCTTTGAGACCGGTGTAGTATTGCAACACATCGTCTACGTCCTGAGTCAGGTCGGTCAGTAGGGCATTTAACGTAATGAAATGATCTACTATGTCAGCTCTTCGCGGTTGCTGTAGTATGGCCGTTTCAAGTTGCGTACGTAATAGTCTCGTCTGTTTTGCTAGTATTTGTTCGTTAAGCTGTATCGTTTTTTCCGCGTCATGCAGATGATGCAGCGTGTTATTTGTTATTTGGACTTGCTTTTTCATGGCCGTCATAAGTGTTTCTTGTGTTTCGTCTAATTGTGACAAATGGTTGTTAATCTGTTGGGCGTCGTTGGCGTCCATAGTCCCGAATATAGTTTTGGCTAAGGTCCCTATTCCGTTGATTAACCCACGTCGCCTATTCGGTACGTAAGTCGGCATTTCCGATACTTGGTCTATCCTTCTATACAGTTTTTCTGCTCTCCTGAGTAGAGGGTCTAAGTGTTCCCCACATGTAAGTCGGATCGCAATTTCGTTTTCACAACGACGCTGTAACTGATTAATATACGAAGCTATCATCTGCCGATTTCTGTCGAGGAGGGTGTCCATTTTTAGGTGGGTCACGATTTTCCATGAATCGGTTACCATGTGAAGTTCCCCGAGGTGCGTAAAGTGGATTCCTGCTTTATGCTTAATCGGTGCTATCGCATATGAGACCTGGTCGCCAGTTGGCGCCGCCTCGATTAGGCTTCCCGCTACGGCGGTTATCCTGAAACAGTGAAGTTGAATTCTATCCTCTCCTAGTTTGATTGATTCGCGCCTACTATATATATTCGGTTGATCGCGAGTTTTGCTCGTTATATTCGTTTTGCAACTTCTTGAAAGTGATATCCCGTCCGACTTAAATACGTCTACCTTTTTTTTTTCTTTGGAACTACCATGTATCCCGAAGCAATGCGCGAGGTAAGTACCATTACTGGTTGTATGTTTCAGAAAAATTCCTCTATTGCATTTACTGATTTCTGTTTTTCTATCATTCCTGCTAGATGTTCGCTAGGCGCCAGGTTTGGGGGTACGTTTTTGTACTAGAGATGTGCGAGACCCGGTTGGAGAGACAGCTGCACCGCCAGTACTTGAATATGTTGTGGGAGGAAGGCTACCCTGACTATTACCAGTCCGTGGATTTATTTCATCTCCGGCGGCTCTTTGGGGAGCCTTTACTGCGGATAGAAGTAAGTATCCTTTCGTGGTGACAATTTACTGGTACTCTATGTTCTTCCCTGGTTATTAATGGTTCTCTTTTCTTTTTTTTTTGTTTCAATTGGAGGATGAAGACTGGGATCAATGAGGCTGTCCGCTGCGTCATTCCCTCCCAATTTATTTTATTCGATTTTATTTTATTTTATTGTATTTTTACTTTACTTCACTTCACTTCACCTCACCTCACCTCACCTCACCTCACCTCACCTCACCTCACCTCACCTCACCTCACCTCACCTCACCTCACCTCACCTCACCTCACCTCACTTCACTTTACTCGACCACTGCTTCTGCTACCGTGGCTGCTTCTTGATTTGGCAGCGGGATCGCCTTGCTGAATTTTGTGAGTAGGTCCTGGAACGTTAATATGTAGATATTCCCTTGATTGCTCTCCGGCAGGGGCCCTACTATATCCAGCGCTACTTTTTCGAAGGGATCCCTTGGTGTATCGGTGATCTCCATTGGAGCCCTAGTTTTCCTTCCTAATTTATTCTTTTGGCAGGAGCTACATTTTTGTATATATTCCTCGATATCTTTATCCATTCTTTCCCAACTGTATTTCTGTTTTATTTTTTTTTGTGGTCCTTTTGATACCTTGATGCCCTCCTATGGGTGTACTGTGGTATTCGTAGAGGATTTGTTGTTTTGTTTCTTCGTCGTGGACGTTGGTTGTCCTTGTTTTTTCTTCCTCGTTTTGCAGCGCGTGCACATTTCTGCTTAACGCGTCTGCGTTTGTATTGTTCTTTCCTGATTTATGTATGATTTCGTAGTCGTATTCAGCTAATACAATTCTCCATCTTATTAATCTGGATCCTGGGTCCTGTACCCTAAATAGCCATATAAGCGCTTTGTGATCTGTAACCACTTTGAATGACGTACCGTAGACGTACGGTCGGAAGTGTTTAACTGCCCAGACGATAGCTAGCAATTCTTTTTCTGTTGTACTGTAGTTCCTTTCAGCTTTGTTTAGTATTCGGCTCGCGTACGCGATTGGTTTGTCTTCGCCTATTTTCCCTTGTGACAATATCGCGCCTATTGCTACACCGGATGCGTCGGTCGTTATTATGAATTCTTTTGTGAAATCTGGGTAGATTAATAGGGGTGCCGTAGTCAGTGCCTCCTTTAATGTATCGAAAGCGTTCTGCTGCTCGGCTGTCCAGATGAACTCGACCTTGCCGCTCGTGATGCTGGATAGGGGCTTAGCTATTTTTGAGTACTCTGGGATAAATCTGCGGTAGTATCCTGCTAATCCCAGGAATGCTTGTAATTCTTTTAGCTTGGTTGGGGTAGGGAATTCTTTTACGGCTTTAGTTTTTTCGGGATCCGGTTTGATCCTTTCAGGGGTGATTACGTGTCCCAAAAATCCCACTTCCTTTCGCAAAAACGCACATTTTTCTGGTTGCAGTTTTAGGTTGTATTTGCGAAGGGTGTCCAGAATTTTCCTCAGTCGTGTGTTATGTTCCATTAAATTGGCTCCATAGATGACAATATCGTCTAGGTAAACGAAACAGTCTATCCCCTGTAATCCGATAGGCGCAGCGTTCATCGCTCGCTGGAATGTCGCTGGTGCATTTTTCAGTCTGAACGGCATGTGATTGAATTCGAAATGCCCTTAAGGGGTTGAAAATGCTGTTTTGCACTTATCGCGTTCGTCCATAGGAATTTGCTGGTATCCGGATGCTAAATCGAGCGTGGTAAAATACTGCGCTTTTCCCAATTCATCTAGTATGTCCGTGATATTGGGTAGTGGGAATGAGTCGCATGTGGTGACTTCGTTGAGTTTCCTATAGTCGACTACTACGCGGTATTTTTTATTTCCCTCGTTGTCCGTTTTTTTTTTGGTACTACTAATAAGGGTGCGTTCCATGAGCTGGCGCTATGTCGGATGATATCATCCTCTAGCATTTTTTCCACCTGTTTCCGCACTTCTTGCTTGTGAATTTCGGGTAGTCTATAGGGTTTGATATTGCAGGGTGTCGTGTCGTTTTTTACAGGTACTCGATGGCCGGTTACTGTGGCCATTGATAGTTGATCTCCCGGTAAATGAAATGTGTCGTGATATTCCCTGCATATTTCTTCCATAGCTGCCTTTTCTCCTTTATTCATGTGCTTGCGGTCTACCTGTTCTAAGACTCGAGCGATGCGCATTGTCAGCGTTTCTTTCGCGGTCAAAGCCCGAACAGCTGCGGCGCTATCGTTGCAATGAATTACTTCGTTGACCGGTATTTCATTTAATTGAATTCGCGGCACGATTACTGTTTTCTCTTTTGAGGTTGTATTTATAATACAGGCCACGCATTTTCCGTCTTTGGGTCTCGTTAGTCCTTCCCCTACGTATATGCCTTCGGCTAGCTGTTGTTTTTCTATTATACCGTCTCGAATGCTATCTGTAGGGACCATTATCAGTTGTTGTGCGCGTGCGGGTATCGTTCTTTCCATGCTTTTATTTAGCGTTTTCCAGGGTTTTCCGTTTACTAGTAGGCTTTGCTCGGGGTACCGTCAAATGGGGTAACTTTGACCACCTTTGGTAAATATTTCTCCTTTTCTTCCTTGTAACTTCCAAATTAATCAATATTTTATAATGGGGGAAAAACACTGAGACAGGTCATTTCAAGTCGATGAGGATGACATTTTTAAAGAACAAAAAAAACGAGTCAAACCCCCTTAAAAAAATGACAAATGAAGGTGGTCAAAGTTACCCCGGCAGGGGTAACATCGTTTAAATGCTTGTGTTTATGAATATTATTGACAATGTTCTAACTTTTACAAACCTAATTAATGCGAAAGAAGAGGTAAAAGGATAATATAACCATTTACACAAAAATGTAATATTTATTTCGGATTTACAAGTGAAACCATGAAAAATGAAACGTAAAGACGCAAAACATTAATGTAGATTTAATCATGGGAAATCCACCACAAAATGTAACCTTTCTCTTCGATCAATGTTAGGTTCCGGAAGTAACCTAATTATATTTTCATGTGCCAGTGTGTCAATATCATCCTTTAGTGGCCAGAAAAACGAACTTTTTCCAGCAGTTCTTACGAATTTTATTGTTACCTCTTCATCATCTGTTTCTAGAACTTGCCCAACAAAATGTTGACTTGGATTTTTTTATATAGCTGTACTTGGCAACAACCCATACTCAACTTTGTATTTTTAATCTTTGACCTTCCATTTTAAACCTTTTCTGAGGCTGTAAGTCATCGTTTCCTGTTTCTGCCACCATTATTGGCATCTCTGTGTCTCCAGTGAACTTTTTATTTGACGAAAAGAGACATTTCTTTCTACACATTATTTGTCTTTTTGAAGATGGCCCTGTCGTTATACTGTTGTCCTTTTTTACTGGCCTATCATCAGCGCACACAGATCGTCCAGATATTATTTCTAATTTCTTTCTCTTTTTCGCATTGTTAATATTTGATTTTGTATTACTGCTTTCTCTCAAATTTTGTAAATAATTAACAACGACATTAGTCATTCTTTCTCTTAAGTCTTCATTTTCAGTCTTGTTTCTTATCATTTTAATCTCATCTGTCGCTGTCTTCTCAGTAACTTCCGTCTCGGCCGTCCCTGTCTTCTCATTAACTTCAGTCTCATTCGCCCTTGTCTTCTTACTTACTTCAGTCTCGTTCATCCCTGTCTTCTCATTATTTTCGACTGTTCTTGAGTTATTTTTATTTTTTGTTGTTGGATCTGGCAATTTCTTCAATAATCGTTCTTTATTTAATGGATAAATGCCATATGCAGCAAAACCAGCTGTTATATTTTCACTCATAGTACTACCTATTTCGTCAAAAACCTTTCATTCAGTTGGTTCACACAATCACTCCTAACAATCGTCTCCACGGAGATGAATCTTAACGAGTATGTAACCGCCATTACCACCAAATTTAGCAACAAAGTAACCAAAAACACGTTTGTCGAGAACGGCTAAACATATCGAATTGCATCAGAATGGGCCGATGCTTACAAACAAGAAACGGACAGTTCATGCTACCCCAAAGTTACCCCAGCGGTCAAAGTTACCCCAAAAGTAGGGCAAAATGAACTCCCTTGGCATCAGGAGCTCCTAGAACTTCAGTTTAACAAGAAGACTTTTCTTTTTCTGTTAAAATGAGTTTAAATGTACTATACATACTTATAAAATAGGTTCAGACTTATAACTCTATTCTTAGATGTCTGTCCGGTAGAAGTTTTTCACGTACCAATTCTTCCTCAACTCGCAGTATCACACTTTAACATTTATCTGATTTTCAGTAAAGGTTATTCTCCCTCCTAAACAACTACATCTTGAAGTAGGTAATTCAAGCTACACAAGGCACTTTGTCCGAGAATAATATCTGTTATACAATAGACGCTAGAGGAATTGGTTGCAAAATTTAGTTTTGTGGTCAAAGTTACCCCATTTGACGGTAGCTAATGGTTACTCCGTTATCTTTAAGAAAATCAATTCCTAGTATCCCGTCCGCGTTTGTTAAGGTGTTTCCTTCTACTACGTATAATGGGTGTATTACCCTTTTCCCATTTATTTTAAATATAGTCTCTATTTTCCCTAGTGTTCCTGTTTTTTCCCCTGAGAATGAAACTAGTGTAACGTCGGACTTCCTTATTTCGATGTTGTCCGTGAGGGCTCTCTTGGCGATTAGGGATACTTCCGCCCCGCTATCTATTAGCATACGGTTTGTTTGTTTTTACTATTTTTTATTTCTACTTCTATTCTATCCGAGGTATGTCCATCTTTGGAGAGGGATCCTATTTTGACCATGCGATAGGTTTGCGCGGTTTTTCGCGTAGGTGTGTCGCGATCCGGTGATTCGGAGCTATCGGGGCTGCTTTGCGTGGAATGTGTGCTGTCAGCGCTTCTGTGTCGCGGCTGGTGTCTTTCGTCGGAGGTCGGTCGTTGACTCTCTAGTTTACGCCCTGTCAGTTTCTCGTTTTTTCCTCTAGCCGTTACCGTTTGCACTCGTCGGCTGTTTTCTGGATAAAATTCTTCCCCGTTTTGCCTATCCTTATCCTTATTTTTCCAACACTCCTTGGTGTCGTGCCCTGATCGCTTACAATTATCGCAGTAACGCGATGCTGTTTTGTGTTTATTTTGCGTAGAAGGGTTTGTCCCGCGCGTCGCTGGTCGTTTCGTAATTGACCGTTCTTCATCTATGGCTATCGTGATTGCTTCCTCTAAGTCGGCGGGTCTTTGCGATTTCACCAAGACTTTTAGGTCATCGCGGAGTCCGTCTTCGAATATAGTCAATGTCTGATTTTTGAATACTTTCACGGTTGCGTTCTTCTCAATTAGACTGTCCTTGTCGTCGATTCCGGTCGCTATTAGTTCTCTTAGTAATTTTGATACACGATTTCCGTATTGATGCGCGCTTTCATTGGGGCCCTGTCTACTATATAACAGTTCCCTTTGTACAGTTGAAGCTGTACGGGGAGGTTTGTAAACTGAAGTTAGTACATCCTCTAGATCCTGCATGGATAATATGTGGCGCGTCTGTACTTCGTCTAGGGCGTCGCCTCCGACCCGTAACGCGATTATCCCCCGTAGGATCTGGGCTTTTTCTTCTGCCGTTTGATATGTGTGGTAGACATATTTGCAGGCGGTTAGGAAACCCGGTAGTTCCTGGGGTCCTTCCCGTTGAACAGGAGTAGGGTTTTTATAGTATGGAATATTTCTCGGGTGCCTGTTACGTTCGGTGCGTAAGTTAGGTCGTTTACCTCGAGATTAGTGGGAACGAATCGACTAGAGCGCCTCGGTTCTTCTTCTGGGTTGCGGAACCTGTCAAAGTGGACCGTGGTCCTGCCTGAAGGGCCGGGCGTTGCGTGTGTAGTGTTCATTGTTTCCCTTAGTCTACTTATTTCTCTATCTATCGAGTCGCGTGCGCTCCCCAATCTCGCGAAAGGCTTCGAATGTTGCGTCGAAGATAGCTTCACCGGGGAGCTGTTTTGCACGAACATTAAGGAATCTACGGGGGGCACTTCGGCGAATTGCTCTTGGCGAGAGGATTTCCTTTCGCTCGGCTAATTCTAAATTACGCTCGATGTCTTTATCTAATGATTTTGTTCGGCGCATGGGAATTGCGGCGTGCGGCCTGAACTCGCTGATAGTGGTATTTCACACTTACAGTACGTGGATCAGGTGATGCATCGCTCGTCGATTATGAGAAGTAGACGGTCCTGGCGGCGTCCTCTGTTGACATCCGTCGATACTGCGGAGTGACTGTCCCTCTGGTTAAGGGGTCGTTGTCTCCGCTGAGTCCTGTTGTCACCGTTAATCAGGCTTGGTCCTTACGTTAGCAGGTTCCCATCGCTGCCACCAATTGTTGTGCTGAGGCGCCTGGGGGTCGAGATTCTGGATGCGAATCTCGGGGTGCTCCTGGGCGTCCTTCGCGATTGCCGTCCTCGGGTTCCGTAGGTTCGAGTGATGATGCCGGGACGGGAGGGTTCGGTGTAGAACCCGGAGGTCAGGGATCGTCGCAGGTCGAAGAGTTAGAACTCACCGTAAGGTGTGACAAGTTTATTGGTTCCCAATCTGGGTGACAGTGACACTGAGTTTTGAAAAGTCGGGTGATGTTCCCGTAACAGAGCTTGTTCAAAATCTGAGCACGCATTGCTCGTACACGTTATTATACCTATCGTCGGGACGAAGCGGGGACCATCGGGGTCTCAACCTTTGGCCCGGTTTTCCGATATTGCACTTCCGAAATCCCTTGCGTGGCTGTGCCGGATTTCGGCCGTTCGATTGTCACAATCGGTATGTGCGTGGTGTCGACGACCTTAGGTGTCGGCCCGGGCACAACAGGTCTTTCAACGTCTATTCAGTGTCGAACGTTGTATGTAATATTTTGGTGCTGCTACGGGTCAGTTAGGCTTAGTGTAAAATAGTCTTATATTGTACAAATGGAACTTGGGTTTCAATGCACGTACGAACAGAACAATACTAAATATGTAAACAATTATGTTATAGTCCTCAAAATATGAAATATTTCATTGAAATTTTCAGAAACACGCCACTCCTTACGCTTAGCGCGCGGTTACTTCTATTGTACCGTCGCGTCGACAATGGTACCCTCTACATTTTACAAGTACTTAAGGATTCATCTGCTGTCTCGAATAAACATAATGAATATGATTCAACTGTGCCATCAACAAGTACCGATACAGCCACTGTTGCTATGCTACAAATATATTAAATATTTCAAACACAATTTCTGAACAATAAGCTTGGTAAAGTTTGCTTCATTTGTGTTCGAATATGGTTCAAGAATGACGTGAAACCAGTTGATCCCAAGCATTAACAACTATTACATACTGCTTTCCCAGCCATTAACATTCAGTATCTGGTAACATGCAACTGCAACACATGCAGAAATTGTCTGACCCGAAATAATTACATTCCAACGTCATCCAAGTCAAATGGTTTCGTATATCCACAATTACCTTCTCATCTACCTACATTAGATTTGTTGTCAAAGAGTTTAATTTCACCCAGGATACCGTCCATTCAAATTCGATGCTGGTGACGGCCCACAGGGAGAAAAGGGCGAAGGAAACATCCCCCTCTCTCCTGCACTGAGCAGTAGGGGGTGGTTACAAGGCATAGGGGGAAATTTTTTTTCATCGTATCTTCGTCGGGAACCCCTAAAAAGTTGTGAATGGGTAATAAAATGAGATCCTGAAAGTTACAGCTCGATCGGATAACGTTAAGACCTGCCTCATCAGCCCTAAAGTATGAAAAACAGCTATTTTTCTAAAAAAATCGGAGTTTTTCCGCTATAACATTAGAACGGTTTATGCTAGGAACTTGTTTTTTTTTAGTTTTGTAGAGAATGTTTCTGCCTACAATTTTTATTGTTACTACTTCGTTGACAAATTACAGATCCGAAGATATTTGGCTTTTTCGAGGACTGGACCCGGAAAATCGACTTTTTCAAGAAACTGTAATAATTCGCTTAGGTTGGTAATAATTTTTTTTTAATGTGTTCCTACTATTTTTTAGTTATATAGCATCAAAGAGTTCAAGTAAGATATCTTTAAAAGTATATATTTTTAAAAAATAGATTTTCAACCACGTAGGTGAAAGGAAGGAGTGGGTTAGAGGGGGGAGAAGAAAGCAAATATTGTCATGCGAATCATTTATATATTATAATTAAACCATACTGAATTTATAACACGAAACTTAGTTATTATACATACATATATACATGTTAATAATAATATATAAATTAATAATAATTGGTAAAGAAGTCGAATTGGCAGCTTTGTTAGATTGAGTAATTAGAATCAAGCAGGTGGTAGAGGTTTTGAAAGCATAGATTTCAATGCGTCGGGGAATAATTTTCGACATTCAGCAACTACTTGCAAAACATACTGCTTCTGCTCTTCATCTTTTGTGATGGTCGCATTGTAGTCTTGCATTAATTTGACACCCCTTTCGACCGTGTCATTTACTACCCTAAAACGTTTCACAATTCCCTGTACTTTCAAAAAATCTGGGTCTTAATTCCAAACATCCGGATCGGAATGTAAGAAATCAGTAGAAATGTTGAACCTTTTGAAAAAGTTGAATGTTAATTGTGTAATAAAGTAATCGACTTCTTGGTCCAGAAAAGAATGAGCTTCTTTCAAAGCGATTTTGCCTTTCACTATCCTATCGTCTTCTATGTTTTCTTCCTCACTGTTTTGCTCAAAAGACAACATTTTTGCAGCTATGTTTATTTTGATTCCTTTATCTAAAGTTTTATCAAAAAGAAGCGAAAGCAACTTGCTCTGGGTTTAAATACCACAAATGATTAATAAGTTTAGACAATGCTACTTTTGAAATGTCTCCATCAATTTTTTCATAATTAACTAAGGTTTTTAACAACTGTAAATCTTGGTTGGGGGCCATTGCAGCTTTAGCAGCGAAGTGAATAAACAAATACTCCTGATAGCATCTATCTCGGAGTCACTTAAAGAAAATTGACCCCTGATAACAAAAATGTTTAGGGAGTAAATGGCCTTCGCCATGCACCTGGCGTGATGCATGGCACCTGGCGCTTTGAAAGAAATGTTGTTTGGAGCAATACGACCTAAAAATATCAAACAGAATTGTAAAAATTCTTTATAATCTTGTTACGTGCCGGTTACTTTTTAAATTATTTTCAAAATTTTACACCATATTGCTACACAGATGTCGACGATTGATTCAACCATTATGTGTTCTGGGAACTTCCCTCAATCAATAGTCGATTATCTGTGAATAATTTCAATCTAAATTATCTTCTAGCCTGTCACGCCACGGCATATTCCCATGGAAGATTATTGTCAGCGATCTTCCAACGCCGTCGACGTTCTTAGAATGTGCGCTGTGATAAGCCTTCTGCAACCTACACATTGTAGTAAAGTACCTTATATCTTTCTTCTTTGCTAAATACAATAATAATTCTATATGTGTCGCTACGCCACTGCGCTCTTCCATGCGAAAATCTTCTGACACCGTCAACGTTCTTAGAACGCCAGGCGCGATAGCAACCTGGAGGCTGGGAACGTTCCGAACGGTGGCGGTTGGGCTCGTGTGCACGAAGTGCAAAATCAGCAGTTTTGACAAAGCTTGGGCCTACCCTGTGACCGCTCGTGGCAGTCGGCTGTTAAATCGCATAGTGCGTGGTCGTTCTGTCCGAGGAACGTATTGCCCTATTATTAGGTGCGTGAGCGAGAGTTCTGTCGAGTATTAGTGACCGTAGAAAAGACTCAATCCCGGTAAAACTCATATACATTTTGTGTCCTTTAATCGTTTAAAAAACTATAATCAACTTTAATCGTTTACCTAAATCAACTACCCTCTAACGTTTAAAAGAATATAAAGAGATCTGACTTTTGACATTGTGTGTGTTGTGCGACGCTCCTGCGCTTGGACACCTCGCACCGGCGCTCCAGTTCACCGAGAGAGCGAGAGAAAGAACATACAAAGAGACAGAGAGAGAGAGCGAGCGACACAGAGAGTAAGCGACAGTAAAATTTGACAGTCTCTACGCCGCATCGGGGAGTCCGTTTTATTACGATATTGAGCCTGATGAATAAAAACTAAGCAATTCCTTACAAGCAATTCCTTATTAGCAAAAGCAATTGCTTCAAAAGCAATTACTTAAACAAAAAAGGAATTTCTTATTTTCATATGAATAAAAATCATAAGCAATTGCTGGCTTTGCTAAACCGTATAAGTAAATGGTAGGTGTGACTGCTGGTAACGTTCTCACTCTCTCTTGGGTGCCCCTGCTCGCTCGCGTTCAATGCTCCTCACTCGCATTTGCAGAACAGGAGTGAGCAGGGTTGCCATGAAACATTTTGATAGACAAAAGCATTTATTTGCCCATTAATCATGTCGGACAGCAGTGTTAATACTGACAGCGAGGAATCGGATAAGCAATTAATTTTTATACATAAGTTGAAAGAAAACACAGTACTATTTAATAAATCCCAAATACCACAAATAAAGAAAGAAAAAGAAATGGCTTTAGAAACTGTTACAGAGCATTATGGAAAATTTTTTAGTATTTCGGTAACCAAGAAACAAGTTTCGAAAAAAATTAGCAACATGAAGGCAGAAGTTAAAAAAAAATTTGATATGTCAAAAACTGGTAACAAAAAAATTATATACAAACCCTGGGAAAAGATGTTGATGGACATTTTAGACGTCGAAAAAAATCCGGTGTTCACAAAAGTTCCAGGTATAAATATTTGCAAATTGAATGGCATTTCATTTTTAGTGGAATTGTATGTATGAGTAATACATATATTTATTTGATATTTAATGTGTATTTTAAGGTGCAGTATCCGTCGGTGTTCACGAAATATCTGTACTTAACGAGTGTAAAGGTTCAAATGTGCCATCACAATCTTCTGAGGTGCCATCGGTTACAACATTGAAGAAACGTAAAATTTCGACCTCCTTACCGGAAACTTCGGAAACCAAAAATTTGTCGAATACCGAATTACAACGATTGGTGTTGCTGGAGCAATTACAGTTGATAAGATTGCAGAAAGAAAAAGAGAAAGAACAATTACAATTAATAAGAGCGCCGAAAGAAAAATACATAGCAAGCGATGAAAATAATGAACCATTGTATATGGATCTTTAAGTATTAGTATATATATTATAATATAATGATATAGTTAAGTAAATACACACGTATGTACATATGTACTTCTTTTTTAAAAAGTTTAAGTATATTTAATAAAATACAAAAGTTTTCATATTACAATAGTTTTTACATATCAAAATCAAATAGATACTAAATTTGATGAAAAAGTTGATGTGTAATAAGTTCTCTCTTTTGCTGGCCTAAACGTCTAACTAAGTTTGAATTTGTATGCTCATTACGCGTATCTTGTTCAAAGTTACCAGGTTCTTCCGGCAAATAAAATACGTCATCTTTCAAGAATTTTGCAATGTTGTGCAATACAACACAACAAGTTATAATTGAAGGAACTTTTTCAATTTTGCTGCGAACTTTATACTGTAGAACAGGAAATCTTGCTTTTAATTGTCCAAAACATCGTTCAATTATAACGCGCTCTTTACAAAATATTTTATTATAGTGCCGTTGTTCAAGCGTTACTGGATTTCTCCAAGGTGTCATAAGCCAAGGCGAAATAGAGTAGCCTTCATCTCCCAATAATAGGCAATTTTCGGCTGTATTCTTCAATATGTGATATATATCAGAGTTCTTAAAAATTCTCCTATCATGAACAGAACCTGGCCACTGACAATCTATACTCGTAAATATTTCTTCAGCGTTACACGTTGCCTGCATATTTATACTTGTGAATCCTTTTCTGTTTACATACTCATCACCAAAACCATTCCATTTGGGAATTCTTACGTGAGTGCAATCAATCACACCAATAGCATTTGGAAATGTGTACATTTGTGTCCATAAGTTTTTAGCTTCAACAATTTCTGCAGAAGTTGTTGGAAATCTTATCCATATATGCGCCTTATTTAGAATCTGATTCATCACCAAAGTAAAAGTTTTCGAAACAGTGGTCTGGTGTATACCAAGTTCTTCAGCCACTCCATTCTGGAAACCAGGATCAGACACTACACGAAGAAAGATTTTCATTTTGTCAATTGGTGGCAATGCCCCACCGCGTTTTTCACCAGTATCTTCCAAAAAATAGTTAGCCAGCCATTCAACGTTTTCGCGATTAAACCGATATAATTTTCGAAAATCTTCATTTTGGCATTTGTTTCGCACATTATAAAATTTTTCTTTCCGGACATTTAAGAACTGCGCCATTTCCAATTACGACTGTTGGATGCCGAAAAGGAAACTTCGAGAAACGCCGACCATCGAGAAGTTTCCCGAATATGCTTTGTAGGCCGCCCGTGAGCCGAGACGTACGGGCGTGGAACCGCGACTCGCAATCGTTTGCAATCACTCCACAAATCACCCCTGTATAATACATATATGAATTGAGGCATTTGATGGAAATTTTTTTTTAAGCGATCTATAAAAAATGGGCAACGAAGTATGTAAACAAAATTATATGTAAATAACTAACCAAAGAAGCAATTTTGTTACGAATTTACCCGATTTACGGAAAAAGGGCACATAAACCACTTGCATAAAACTATTAAATAAAGACACATATCATTTTCAAATCATGACTTTTGTTTACGAAAGGTTTGAAGGATATGATACTACATCCTTAATAAAATTTGGATTTAATTGCATTACTTTTCATTAAGTTATACTATAATGAAAGCTTTGAAACCGATTTACTCGAAATGGCATTTTGGCGTATGTGCCCTTTTTCCATCAAATGCCTCAATTTAAAATGGCTACAATTAATTATCGTACCAGGTACCATTTATTCACATGCTTTCTCTCGAATACATACTGATGAAGTAATTGGTTCTTTAAGCAAATGTTAGCATGGGGTACAGCAGTCTTAAAAATTCTTAAGGAATTGCTTATTTAGCAAAAGCAATTGCTTCTTTTATTCATTCGTTTAGTAAGTAATTCTTTAAAAAATTAAGGAACAGCGATTCCTTTAAGTAATTCCTTGTCAATTTAGGAATTCCTACAAGATAAACAAATGCTTGTGTTTTTATTCACACGAATTTAAGCAATTCCTAGTATAATATTAAAAAAAAAAAAAGCAATTGCTTACACTTTATTCATTCGAGTAGTAAGCAATTCCTTAAAAAATTAAGGAAAAGCGATTCCTTTAAGTAATTCCTTGTCAGTTTAGGAATTCCTACAAGATAAAGCAAATGCTTGTGTTTTTATCACATGAATTTAAGCAATTCCTAGTAAAATATTAAGAAAAAGCAATTGCTTACACTTTATTCATTAGGCTCATTGTCTACATAACTAAAAAGAAACAAGTTCCTAGCATAAACCGTTCTAATGTTATAGCGGAAAAACTCCGATTTTTTTAGAAAAATAGCTGTTTTTTCATACTTTAGGGCTGATGAGGCAGGTCTTAACGTTATCCGATCGAGCTGTAACTTTCAGGATCTCATTTTTTTACCCATTGACAACTTTTTAGGGGTTCCCGTCAAAGAAATTCGGACATCGATTCCTTGTAACCACCCTACTGAGCAGACTATAAAAAAAAAACGCTCCCCTCACTTCGCATTCGTGGTGTCCGCCGTGGCTGTTGTTGCGACCGGTTGTGCCTTCCTGTACTCTTAGTTACCGCTAGTGTAAACAGTGACTATCGCGTCTTTTGCTTCTGAGTGTGTGGCTTTCCGCTACTTTTCTTCTCTTCTGGCATTCTCTTAACCAGTACTGGAGGACCTCGGAGAGGGTTCCAACCCCTCTATTAACTGGGCTCTACCCGGGGTTCCGACGGACCTACCCAAAGACGATGGGATTTCTTTAGACGCCCTTATCTCTAAAAAGATGGTAAGTAACTCAATATTCTCTGACCCTAAATCTGCACTTGCTTCAACCTCGTCCAAAAGACGGGCCCCCACCTTTCTGAATCAATCCATAGGCTCTGTCTCCATTGAAAATTCCGACCCAGCACACAACCCCGATAAAATATCTGAGAAGGCCGGCACCGACAGACACTCAGGGAAAAAGAAACATAAACATAAAAAAGTCTCTAAGCTGGACAGCAACTCTACTCGTCATAGCTCTAATAAGAGCTGCCTTACATTGCCACTAAATAAGTCTACTCCTATCAATGTTTCTCTTCCGTTAATTCACCTCCCAGAAGAAGGAAACTCGGGAAATATGGTGAGTGAAACATTTTCAAACATTCCTTTATCCAACCGATTCTCAGTGCTCGCTGCGTTCAAGCCGAATAGCGACCTTTCAACAGTTGCTTCTTCATCGGAGAAAAAACCCCGCCGGAAGTCAACATAGCTCCTCGGGGCGATGTTATGTCCCAAGCTAAACGTCCTTGCTCTCCGGGCCCCTCAGCATCTAGCATTCCAGCTCGCATCGTTAACCCCCCCCCCCCCCAACTATACATTTCCAACTTTGCTTATAATATCGCAAAATTTGAAAGTGAACTTGCCGCTGACTTCGGCAAAACGTTCCAAATAAAGTACCTGGGAAACAAAATCCGACTCCAGTTCGACGAGGTAGAAGCCTTTAAAAAGTTCAAACTCGCCCTAACTCAAGGCAACATTCCATACTTTACTTTTATACTTAACTCCGAACGTGGGCTCACTATGGCCTTAAGGGCCTCCCTGAAACTCCTCCCGAGGAAATCCTAGTTGAATTAAAATCTAAAGGCCTGAATCCCGTATCTTGTGTCTCTCTCTCTCAGGTAAAGGAAACAATAAACAATCACTCTATCACATCTATAAGGTCAATTTTCCCCCGGGGACTTCACCTACCACGGTTACAAAAATTAATGCAATTTTTAGTACCATGATTTATTGGGAGAAATTTTTCTTGAAGAAAAATTATACACAATGTTTCTGTTACGTCTCTACTTCTTATTTGGGCCGCGATTTTTAAAGGAGTTTATATTTTTTTATCCGCTTTCGAGCTAGTCCAGGGACTTATGCTCTGGGATAATTGAGTACAAAATTTAAAAAGTATTAATACTGAATATTATACTGCCTACCTTTTATTAGTCGATCAATATAAGACGCCAGGGGATGGGGATCTCGGAGATTCCGTCGATCTCTGTCGCTTCCTGGAGGTGGGGCTCTACCCAGGGTCCTGCGTTGATTATTTTTTCGTTTAATTGAACCACCGGTTGATCAGGAACTCCCAATAAAGTTTGTTTAACAGCCGGAGCACATTTATAACTATAATTTAAGCGCCTGATTTGTATTTTCCGCCCTGCTCGATTGCTTTTTGGCATCTGAGGATTAATTAGTTACTTTAGTATTTGCTCGATTGGAACCCGGTTTGCGCTTGACTCCAGAGGACACGGTGGGCAGCTGTCTGCGCGCCAGTGATTCCGAAAGTCAGCTCAAACATAGTTCATTAATTATTCAATTTTTTGATTTTTTGAAAGGATTTATTAGTATTAAATTGACCGCGTAAACAGATTGACCTCTAGAATCTAGCGACATAGTGGGCAGCTGGCTGCTCGCCGATGACGCTTTCAACGGAGGAAAATCTGTTCTTCCTTATTTTCATTTCTACGGTAGTACGTTAATAAAGCCTCAAATGCCCCAAAAAGTTGAAGAAAGAAATCGATAAAACACTTGTAACACACGAAATTTGGTTTTAACACTTTTATTAATAGTAAATAACTTCACTTACAACTGTCACACTTTCCGATTTTTAACACTTATTGAACTTATAGTTTGTTATGTAAGTATGATGATCGTGATAATTCGTTATTCAGTAAGTATATAATACATATTAATTAATGAACAATATAATTGAACATGGTAATGAGCTCCACGGGTGACCCGCCGACGTGGCGGGTGGATGTCACATGACAAATTATAGGTGGGAGACCCCACTCCACAGCCTCTACCTGGAATCTTCCAGGAAGAATCTTCCCATCGCTCTATTCTGGGATTTCTGTTTACGACTTAGGCACGTTCCATTTTAACTGATTCCCAGCAGCGACGATAGCAAGATTTTTACATTAATTCGCTTTTGATTTATGTATTATGTGTTTACATATATCTTCTTGTACGATTGGTTTCGTACAGCTTATTTACTAAGGGTTGAAGTTAAACATTATTTTGGGTATTGGTTTATCGGGAAATAACGGGAGGGCAATCTTCTGGTGAGGACCAGGGGCACAGCTCCGCGAAGGTGGTGTCGTCTCCGCTGGTTGATAAGGGGGGCCTCTGTCCCATGCTGATTATCAGCTGGTGTTGGCTGGGCCTTATCAGTGTGGGTGCGGTCGGCTACCCGGTGTACAGCTGGCTGTCCTCTACCTCCTTGACACTGGCTGTCCTGTTCGCTGCCGTCCACGTATTTTTAGCTTGATCTCTTCATATGATAACACCTTACCGGCTATTCGTTGCATAATAGTTTGTATGTTTTTATACGAGGTGAATATAATACCTCTAAGTACGAAATAGTAAATAACGATTTAAAGGTTAAATAATATTAGACTCCACGTCGCGGGACGTGACAGTTTCTGTTGCCAAGCCTACGGCCACTCGGCCTCTAATTGTGGGCTTCCACCCAAATGCGTTAAATGCGCTGGAATGCACGGCTCCGCGGACTGCCAAAGAGCTGTCGAATCCTCCCCCAAAGTGTGCAAACTGTCTCGGGCAACACACTGCCAATTACGGCCAGTGCCGTGCCCTCTTAAAATATCTAGATAAGACAAACAAAAACTCTAAACCCAATAACGGGGTTGCTTTTAATGCTCGGTCATTCCCAGTTTTAAATCCTCCTTATGGTTCTGCACTTACCTCTATTCCCCGTCCATCCCCCCCCTTTACCTTCTCCCCTCCTTCTCTACGCTGAAGCGGTAATCGCCGGTTCACGTGGACCCACTGCCCTCCCTCCTCCCCCACCCAACTGCGTGGCCTCTGTTTCACAGGATCCTTACGGGCAGCAGTCAAACAGAGTAAACTCTATGATACAGTTATTTGGAGCCATTAAAGAACTTAACTCCATTATTGATCTCAACCAAATGCTTTCACTAACCAGAACGTTAATTGATAAACTGCGACCTTGCCGCACGGTGGCCGACAAATTTCGGTTGTTCTGCTCGGTGCTTAGCTGCTTAGACTAGCTCAATGTCCCTTCCGAAGATTATGCTTTGGAATGCGTCTTCGTTTCTCCATAAGCGAAATGAGTTGATTCGCGCGGTCGCTGGACTGCAGCCTGGCATCATTTTGATAACAGAAACCTGGCTCACTCCCCAGGTAAATTTCTCGCTGCCCGGCTACTCGGTAGTTTACGCGGACCGTCCTGTTAAAAATGGCGGTGTCGTCATTTGTATACACTCTTCTATTCACTATGTTAACTTCTTACCAAATAGCCCGCTTCAGCACGACGCGTGCTTCATCAAGCTTACCGTCCCCAAAATTATCATCGGTGTGATTTACGCGCCCCCTGGCGCAAATAGGGATTCAGGGTTTTTCGACTTCCTTGTTCGGCTGGGGTCGCCCTTTTTAATCGGGGGAGACTGGAACGCCAAACATAAACTATGGAAAAACTCCGCAGAAAATAAAGCTGGCAAAATCTTGTATGAACACGTTAACAAGTATCCTTACCGAATTATTATAGTTAAAGTTTTGTCAGGTGTGGTATCACCTTCATCGGGAAAGCACAAGGTGTTACTTTCATACAGATCCAACGACGAATGCGGAATTTCAGATTTTTCCGTTCTTACATAATGGCTAGTGCAATCACTACTATCCTTGTCTTTTATGGCCCCGTGGTTCTTAGCTGTCGAGCGCTCCCTTCTTAAGGTCGAGTTTCCTAGCCGCGGTCGGCGGCGGTCCCACTAGTGCAATGGAGAAGTATGCATCTGTGTCTTCGTTGCGCTAGTGGGACCACCACCCGCCGCCGCCGCCGACCGCGGCTATCACTGAGCGGTCTATCACAGTTCTCTTAACAAAAGGCATCGCCTTTCCCATTCACGTGGCCAGATCCTCCAAAAACAGAGTCCCTATTCTTTAGCAATACAGCGTCAAGTCGCTTGCCATATCTAAACCATCTCTTCATTAAAACAAGCAATTCTTCGACACCCGATAGTTGGAAGACCCAAAACGATCGTCAGCCATCGCATGACGCCAGGACTGTTTAATCTCATGCACCCACATTCAGGAACACCTGTAGCCTAAGTCTCAGTCATAAACCATCGAAGGCCGTACAGCGTGGGGCCATCCGCCTTCGGCCTCACCCTTACCTTCGGCAAAACTCTGGTTAAGAACATTGCAATACGTTTCGTTAAAACTGGCCCGATTTATATATTTTTTTATCAATTTAATCGAGAAAATGCAATTCTACGGATGAATTCCTGTCGATTCAAAATTTTATTTATGCGCTTCGGATGAATTCCTGTCGATTCCAAATTTTATTTATGGATCTTCGGATAAATTCATGTCGATTCAAAATTTTATTTATGGCGCTTCAAATAATAAATCATTTTGGGAATTTTTATTTGCTGAGATTCGAATAAATTTTCTGCCTTTTATTCAAACACAATTTTTTATTTAAAATAATTTTTTGCCCATCGCTGCTTCTGTATAAGTTACATTTAAACGGTCTGCCAATCGGCTTCATCAAACTCGCCTCCTCTTATTTGACCAATAGATACTTGTTCGTCCACGGCCGTGGCGCACGTTCAACCATGTACGCGGTTCCGGTGGGGGTCCCACAGGGATCTATACTCGGTCCTATATTCTTTAACATTTATATAAATGACATACCCAAGGCTAACAGCTGTGATCTAGCTTTATATGCCGATGACACGGCAATTTTCTCGTCATCCTGGCAACTGTCTACACTCATTCCTCGCTTACAATTTTACCTTAACGACATCTTAACCTACTCTGATAAATGGAAACTCCAAATCAACTCCGAAAAAACTGAAGCTATTCTCTTCACCAGACGCACTAAAATCCTCTCCTCCAGGGACAAGTTCAATTTACAAATTTTCGGCACCCCAGTAACTTGGCATGATCATGTCAAGTATCTGGGATTATTTTTACACTATAAGATGCTTTGGAACCAAGCTGTTGAAGACCTTATAGCTAAAACGCTTAAAGTGGTTGGGCATCTCTATCTTTATATCAGCTACAAATCCCCTCTCAACCTCCATCTAAGACTCAGCATCTACAAAATATGCATTAGACCAGTTCTCACTTATGGTGCACAGATATGGTGGTACACCACCCGTTGTAATCAGTCCAGAGTTCAAATCACTCAAAATAAGATCCTACGACCTATCATAAATCCACCCAGTAGATACCCCACTCTTGCACTGCACGCAGATGCTAACATACCCCTCATTTCCGAATACATTAGCACTTTAATAACCCCGTACGACGCGACGTTTCCAACCACATAAATCCATTAGCTCGCCAAACAGGCACCTACGACTCAAATAATATTCCCTATAAAACTAAAATTCCCTTTCCTATGACCAAATGACACTCTAAGCATATAGGGGAGAGGTGCTATAAAAGGGACAGGTCTTAAATGGGACAAATTGAATTGCCAAAATTCTAAACGCATTGCACATGCAAGTTATTTTCCTGTTTATAACAACACTAATGCCCAGTCATTTGACGTAAACTTCACTGCGGCCTCACTTGCAACAGAGTAGTAATCCACGGTTGATGTTTTTCGGCAGTAAAAGTAAAATTTTCGTTGATTTCCTGTGTCGTTTTCTGAGAACAAGATATATACAAAGTGTTAAACTATTACATCATTAAAACATCCTGTATTCAACTAAAAGGAAAATACTTAATAAGTAAGCTTAATTGATTTTCTTTGTTTTGTGGTTCTATTATATTAAACTCACTTATAGTATTAAAAGGGACAGCATAACAAGTTTTAAATGGGACAACCGTTTCATGGCTGTCCCTCCCATACACAAGTACTGCTGGACACTATATGTATTTTACTTTCCTATAAAGTTATTAATATAAATGCCCCCGAAGAAAAGAGCTCGTATCAGCATGGAAAAAATGTTCCTTTATAACTAAAAAAGCTGCTAAAGCATTAACGATAAGTCACACTCTATAAAGATAGTAAAAAATATTGATGATTTATATTACAAAAAGTTAATTTTTTCATAGATTCCATTGTTTTGAATCATTAAGATTTACAATTATAATTGTAATACTTAATAAGTTTATTTTTATTAACGTGTCCCTCTTATGACTTATACTGTCCCATTTAAGACCACCTAGTCGTAAAAGGGACGTTTGCTACTTATTTGAAAATCGACGATTTTGTTATTTTCTATTACAATTGATGAGTTTTTATTATACTTTTATTGAAGGGGAATAAACATGCTTTCTTGAGATGTACTTGTTTTTTAAATACCTATAATGACATTATCAGAAATGGACGCTGAACAAAAGTGTCCCTTTATAGCACCTCTCCTCTACTTAGCCCCACGTCGCGCTACTCCTTTTAAATTTACCCCACCACGCTCAGGTCACTGTATTAATCGCATATCCTACCGTGCCCTCCCCCCCCCCCTGCACTATCTGCTTTCATGTTTCCAATTAATCCGAGATTTCAACATTCACACAACACTAAACTACATATCCACTAACTTCCGCTTCCTTCTATGTTTTGTGCCGTCCCCTCATTATTCTTATCTGTTTCAGGCTAGCGGTTTTTTGAAAATTTTCCCACTCAATACACATGATCACTATTCTAAGAACTTACTGTCGGTAATACCACTTAACTACTTATCAACCGGTAAATGGGCCCTCGCTCACTGGAACGGTTAAACAGAGGGCACCAGGGTGTAACACCCCTCTACTCACACCAACATTAAAAAAAAAAGCTCGCCCTCGCTCACTTCATATTCAGTGATGCCAGAATGAGAACGGGAGCACTCGAGAATTTCCCCCACCTCGCATGCACACTACGCCGGAGTGCGTGTCCATAAGCTCGGCGCTTTGCGGATACGCAGCTCCAGCGTAATGTGCATGCGAGGTGGGGGAAATTCTCGAGCGCTCCCGTCCTCATTCTGGCATCACTGTTCATATTCAGTCACTCAGTAGCAGAGTGACTGTCGTCGAGAACGGACCTGTTTTGTTTTGCTCGCGATTGTAGTGATTCTCAACAATTAAATTCTGTGCCTGGGCGAATCCTGGGCTTTCTTTCCCATTATCTTGTGCCCACCAGTGCAATTCCTCATTGGATCAAGCAGCATTTTTTACCCCAGCTTGTAATCTGGAACAACTTAGGGTCCCTCAGGACCCCCCTAAGGATGCAGGGTCCTCGCTAGATGCCCTAAACTCTGCTAGAATGGTAAGTAATTCAATGTTTACCATACCGAAAGCCACTACGAGCATGACCTCGGGGAAAAGGCCAGCTGGCCCTTCCTTGGAATCCCTCACGGATACATCCGCCGAAAACTCCGACTTATCTCCAAAATATAAATCATCTACCGCTGGAACCAGTACTGAAAATCGTCCCGGAAAGAAAAGAAAATCAAAACGTGACAACAATGCTAGGGCCAAAAGCGTTAAAACTGTTAGTTTTTCTCCAAATAACCAGCCGCTTTTCGGTCTCCGCGGCATTCAAACCATCGTGCGATTCCTACTTGCCTACCGCCGGTGAGCCCAAAAAAACACGTCCGGAAGTAAACACAGCGGCCCATAACTCTCCTGTAAATCCTCCAACTGACCGCTACAAAGCTACGGACTCGGCTGCAAACAGTACCGCTGTACGTACAATAAAACCCCCTCCGTTATATATCTCAAATTTTGAGTACAACCTCGCCCAATTCGAACGCGAGCTCGCTGATCTTTTTGGAAAGACCTTTAACATCAAGTATCTTGGCAGCAAAATTCGCCTACAATTCGACGATGTTGACTCTTTCAAAAGATTTAAATCCGCTCTATCCGAGAATAATATATCATATTTTACTTTTTATCAATGCTTTAGCGATGGTCCTTAAGGGACTACCGGACATTCGCACCCAGGAAATTCTAGAACAATTATTATGCGTGTTGTAGATGGGACTCACAATCAGCCGGTGGTTGCACATGCGAAAAATGTAGCAGCCTCTAAATAGACCTCGATTTCCCGTAGCGTGACCGTCATTAGACCCTTTTGTAGAAAGTAAGTATATTTAAAGTTATATAAGTAATAATGGTTTTACTGCTTATTTAGCAATAAAATTTGATTTAACCTGGTATGTTTTAATCTGTTCCGTTTTACACTGATTATTTCTCCCGCCGTCGAAAAAATTCTTTCACAAGGCACCGATGTGGCAGGACAGCACAAAATTGGTTCCGCCAATTTCGCGAGGTTCGGATACGAGCTATTCCACGTCAAAACGGATAGAGGGAAAATTTAGTTTCTCCGATTCTCTTCAAAATTACAGAATACGTCGATAACCTTGCAAAAACAAAGTATATTGAATTTTAAAGGCCTATGTCAAATAGTTTTCGAAATATTTAATGTTAAAGTCTTAAAATTTGGGACAAAATCGGCTGCCGCGTTATCACTTAAACTCTAATATCTCGGTTATTTTTAAAAATAATGTCTCCGTCATGGGCTCATTTTAAAGCTGAAGGAATGCTTTCCCAACCCATATTTAGAATATTTTGTTTATTGTTAATAAACTTGACGGCAATCGATGTCAAAGTTTCAAATCGCGATTTTACGTCGTTCCCCCCCACGGTCCGGCTTGAAAAAAATACCATTCGATTCGTTGAACCCTAAGCTAATAAATGGGATTTTGAAGAAAGTGGAGAAATTTTGGGAACAGTCAACAAAAAAATAAAACTTACGATAGTGCACGTCGCTTGGAACTGCACGGATCCCATGGTCAGGCCGCACGCACGCGTTTTCAAAACAATCGCCTAGCGTAGGAAAGTATTTATATACGATGCGACAAAACAAACTTTTCGCTCAGTAACATCATGTAAAAAAAAAAGGAAAAATCACTAAAAGCTACCTACTATTGCTAATCTTTTATATGGCAAGCAGATATTCCTATTACTGTTTTCAAGAATACCGAAAACACTGAACGAAAAGTTTGTTTTGTCGCATCGTATATAAATACTTTCCTACGCTAGGCGATTGTTTTGAAAGGGCGTACGTGCGGCCTGACCATGGGATCCGTGCAGTTCCAATCGGCGTGCACTATCGTAAGTTTTATTTTTTTGTTGACTGTTCCCAAAATTTCTCCACTTTTTTCAAAATCCCATTTATTAGCTGAGGGTTCAACGAATCGAATGGTATTTTTTTTCAAGCCAGACCGTGAGGGGGAACGACGTAAAATCGCGATTTGAAACTTTGACATCGATTGCCGTCAAGTTTATTAACAATAAACAAAATATTCTAAATATGGGTTGAGAAAGCATTCCTTCAGCTTTAAAATAAGCCCATGACGGAGACATCTTTAAAAATAACCGAGATATTAGAGTTTAAGTGATGACGCGGCAGCCGATTTTGTCCCAAATTTTAGGACTTTAACATTAAATATTTCGAAAACTATTTGACATAGGCCTTTAAAATTCAGTATACTTTGTTTTTGCAAGGTTATCGACAAATGCTGTAATTTTGAAGAGAATTGGAGAAACTAAATTTCCCCCCTATCCGTTTTGACGTGAAATAGATCATACGCAGATGTATTATCACTCCAATATTCCAATGGATCGGAAGCTCTAGCAGCATAACATTCTGCTATGTAATTTGCGAGTTCGCGTGTCGGGCAAAAATTCTGTGCACTAACCAAATTTTGTTCAGTCACTTTATTGTCAAACGATGACCACAATGACGTTGAGTTATTAGGATTAGGTGTTGCGTTGTTTGTGTCGGATGAGGTACCGGTAGTATCTGCTACATTTAACTTTGATATGTCATCTATTATTAAAGCCATTGCTGTTTCAGCATTTGCGGTGAACCTAAATCCTACTACTTTGAAACGTGGGTCGAGAATTGTCGCCATTGCATGTACTGAATTAGTTTCAATATGATTAAAATAATGACATGTCATCTCCTTTAATTTTATGGTTAAAATATTTTCGCGATTTAATTCGAGGCAGCTGTGTAATTGTTTAATGGCTACTGCGTGCGTTCCGATTCGCGCATGGAGCGCATGCTGCGCAGGAAGTTGCATATAGATGTATGCCCTGTTGGTGCATGAAGTGCCCTAGAATTCTTTGACTTCAGGTGCATGATTTGTGGTGCCTTTTACCATCTAGATTGAGAGTGAAAGTGGGGCGAGCCGCGAGCGTGCCATCGCTTGTTTCCGATATATGTGAAAATATATGATAGATGCAAAAATGTTGGCGATAGCAGCAGCAATAATTTCTGAATTAATTAATGAGATTGACGATGACTTTCAAGAATTTAGCGACAGTGAGAGTGAAGACGAATATTTTAATTCTGATTTGGATAGAGTCAATATAGTATACGCCATGATGATGAATGAAACACGTGCAGAGGTGACGCCTATCCCAAAATTATCCGATTACGTGGAACGCGTTATACCTGGATATTCGCGAACATTGTTTAAGGAACATTTTCGGTAAGTAATAATTATATAGATAATTATATGTTGGAAAAAACTAAGAACATTTTTTAGAGTGTATACAAATAATGAAACATTTTAGACTGTTTCCTGAAACATTTTAGACTGTTTCCTGAAACATTTCAGAATGTTTCCTGAAACATTTCAAATGATATTAGGAGTTATCGGGCCAGGGTTATGTGCAAATGCCGTATCTGGGAAGCAAGTGATATCTGCAGAGAAGCAGTTATTAATTGCTATTTGGTTTATGGCTACACCTTATTCGTATAGGTATATTTGATATATATTTTATATAATAAGAATACGACAACATACATTGCAACAAAAGTTGCAGCAATATTTAATTCACATATTGCATTACTGTAGGTCTGTAAGTTTAAAATTCGGAATTGGGAGAGGAACCGCTTTCCGAGCATTGAGGCGTGTGACTTATGCTCTCCATTGCGCTGCACCACGCTTCATCAAATGGCCAAGAAACGAGAGTGCCATACGTGTGATCGAGCAGTTTCAGTAATTGTGTGGCTTTCCAAACGTAATTGGTGCAATAGATGGCACTCACATAAAAATCAGAGCTCCCGTCACAGATGCAGATTCTTACATAAATAGGAAAGGTTTCCATTCCATGAATGTGCAAGTTATATGTACCTCCTCAGGTGTTTTTACACACTGCTACGCTGGGCAGGCAGGTTCTGTGCATGATGCACGTGTATTCAGGAATTCACCAGTGGCTCAATATCTTGAGATGCCTAGAAATTATTTTCCCAATAATTCGTATCTCATTGGAGACGCGGCATATGCTATCCATCCTTATTTCATGGTACCATTTCGAAATAATGGGCATCTTACAGATCGGCAAAAAAATTTTAATAATTCTTTATCAAAAACACGAATGGTAGTTGAAAGGGCTATCGGGCAGTTAAAAATTCGCTTCCGAATACTGCTGGACTGTTTGCCATTAACTGATTTGAAATGTATCCCAGAATTTATTATTGCGTGTTGCGTGTTGCGTGTTGCATAATATTTGCATACTACAAAATGACAGAATGCCCATAGATGAAACACTCGAGAACGATAATACAAATCACATTGTTTATAATAATGCCAGCCAATTAAACAATGAAAAGAGAAATACAATCATGAATTCGTTACAAATGCGGATATAATACCTACAGATCCGTACAGATATAGCGGGTATGTATATATAATAATATTAAAGCTTTTTATAATCGAAAGTATATTTATTAACCTTTAGAGGGCCGGGCTGGCCACTATAGTGGCCACTGGAAATTTTAAAAATTGAACTTGTTTCTAAGGGTTTTTGATATCGCTAATTACGATTCCGTGGTCAGAGTATTGAAATTTTACGCAGAAACAGTGTTGCCAACCTAAACAAGCCTAAATGAATAACAGCAGTTACATTCATATATTATTCTTTCCTTTGGCGTTACCCAGGGCTAACGACGTGGACGTAGAAAGTTTTGTAGCACATTTTTGTTTTTTGGGGGTTTTTTGTGTTACTTTTGTATTTTTGTTGTATTTTCTGATTGTACTATATATTATACGAGCTGCACTCGTGCAACGCATGCATTATACAAAACGAATAATGAATGTGTATGTCTTTGTTGCGATTTTTATCTGTTTGTTCATACTTCTTGTCCTTCCAAATGAAAAAAAAATTTATTTGTCGGATATTCAAATTTACGGTATTGATTGTTTCGTATGGAAATCCTCAAAACAGGGTGTTATGCACAATGCAGTGTCACATGTAGAGCATATATAAAGAGTTCGACGTCTAGTTTGTCGTAATGAACACAAATTGCATCGTCGGTTTTTATCCAGTAATTTTGGAAAATGACGACCTATTAGTCGAGAGGGTTTGGGCAGATCAGAAATGGAGTCATTCGGATCAAGATTCAGTAAAGCCCTAATCACTTGTAAACGAAATGAAGGAAAGGATACACGTTCATTATTCATTTTGTATAATGCATGGCCATTAGTGAGTGCCAGATCTAATAAATGGAAAAATAATTTGCGCTACCACTTCATTGATTTTCTTACCGTTTCTGTCAGAGATAATTGTCTGTCGATGTTGTTAATGCCCCCCATATTCTTATTATAATCCTGTACACAAGTTGGTTTTATTACATCTTCATTTGTACCGTAGTGTTTTTTTCCAGTTGCGCGGAACTCAAGCTCATGAATAGTCGTTATCATGTATACGTCTTTCTTATCCTTCCACTTTATAGCTAGCCAGACTCGGTTATGGGCAGCCTCTACTGTACCTCGGACTAACTTACTATTTAGTTTAGGCATTCCCTTTCTATTCGCTTTCACCGTTCCACACATTCCTGTATCACGTTCGTGTAAAAATTCAGCTAGTTGAGGAGATGAGTACCAATTATCGATAAAAATAACATGACCTTTAGAGAAATATGGTCTCAAAAAATGAGCAACAATATCTCCTGTAATACCTAATCCAAACTTTTCGTAATGAGTATCTGCTCCGCTATATACTACAAAGTCCAATACAAATCCATTTTCACAGTCAACTAGTTCAAAAAGTTTTATACCAAAACGGTTTCTTTTCAAGGGTATGTATTGCTTGAATTTGAGCCTTCCTTTCCATAGAAGCAGGCTCTCATCTATACATAGATTTTTTCCCGGATAGATACTATTTGAGAATTTTTCTTTCAGATCGTCTATAATTGGTTTTACTTTTTTTAGAGGATGATTTATGTTATCTTCATTATTTTGGAAATGTAAATATCGCAGAATCTGTAGATATCTATTCCGAGACATTATTTGTCTGAATATTGGAGTTGATAAGAGAGGATCAATACTCCAATAATGTTTTATCGCGCCTTTTCGAACGTGTCCCATTAGGATTGAGAGTCCAAGAAATTTTTGTAATTCCTCTTCTGTCAAAGGTGTCCATGGTTTCATATTCAAACGATTGGGTTCAGGATTCTGTACTTCATAACGATTCGTTTCTTCCACAATCGTTTGAAGCAAAGACGAATCGAAATAAAGTTCAAAATAGTGTACCGGCTCATTACCTTTTAGAGAAATGTCTTCGTCAATTCTAGTTTCATCAATGAAATCTTTTATAGACGGATGAAAATGACTATTATAAAAAATTTCATTTGCTGATACAACTTCGTGGTCAGCCAAATCAACATGTTCGATATCTAAATTTTCTGAATCTGTTTCACTTGGCTCAGATTCGCCACTACTCAAATTTTCAAACTCGTCCATTTGATCAAATTATTTTTTGTATAAATATTTTGATCAAATATATTTTTGATGAAAAATATATTTTGAGGAAAGAGCCGAGAATGCACGCAGAATACAGTATTTATTCGCCAGGTTCTCGCGGCTTGGTATCAGCGGGGAGCATCTAACATAGACGGGACACGATATGCAGTGTTTCTGAGGTTTTTCTTGCCGAAAGTGAGAGCGACTCAGAGCTGGGTTGCTAAGAAATCCCTACCATAGTGGAGCTACAATGTACCCGTAGTGAAGGGGGGACACGCCACGCATGCGCGTGATGACGCCGTGACCTTCCTCCGTCTAGTTTTCTTCATTTCGTTTACAAGTGCTTAGGGCTTTACTGAATCTTGATCCGAATGACTCCATTTCTGATCTGCCCAAACCCTCTCGACTATAGGTCGTCATTTTCCAAAATTACTGGATAAAAACGGACGATACAATTTGTGTTCATTACGACAAACTAGACGTCGAACTCTGTATATATGCTCTACATGTGACACTGTATTGTGCATAACACCCTGTTTTGAGGATTCCAATACCGTAAATTCGAATTTCCGAGATATAATTTTTTTTTTCATTTGGAAGGACAAGAAGTATGAACAAACAGATAAAAATTGCAACAAAGACATACACATTCATTATTCGTTTTGTATAATGCATGCGTTGCACGAGTGCAGCTCGTATAATAAATAGTAAAATCAGAAAAATAAAAAAACATCCAAAAATAACACAAAAAACGCCAAAAACAAGAAAAGAGCTACAAAACTTTCTACGTCCATGTCGTTAGCCCTGGGTAACGCCAAAGGAAAGAATAATATATGAATGTAACTGCCGTTATTCATTTAGGCTTGTTTAGGATGGCAACACTGTTTCTGCATAAAATTTTGATAATCTGACTTGAGAATCGTGATTAGCGATATCAAAAATCCTTAGAAACATTTCAAGTTCAAATTTTAAAAATTCAAATATATGCCATACCGTTCGGGGCCGGGCTGGCCACTATAGTGGCCACCTAGGAATTCGGATACTTTGCCGGCCATTTTGGTGCTATATATGCATAAATTTTAAGTAAATAAAATTTACAATTTCAATGAAAAAATCCCGGCCCTCTAAAGGTTAATACCATTGCATGTATTACAGGCTCGGGTGGATACAGCATTTGCACATAACACTGGACCGATATATATGTACAATATATAACTTATAACTCTAACTCACAACCATACATTTTAGAACAAGGAAACGGAACAAGCTTATAACATATAAAAAACTACTTATTTTCTAAACATTTGCTTAATATGTATATCAAAGATTTTTGCATCTGCATTCTCTCATCGTGCATTTTTTTCATTTCTGCTCTTCTCTCTTCTCTTTCCTTTTCTTTATCTTTTTTTTGTTCAAGTCTTTGCCTTTTTACGTCTTCCCTTTCTTCTTCTATTTTTGTTAAAAGGGTTTCTAAAATCGTCCTCACTTTTCTTTTTTTCCCTGGATTCACATTCACATTCACATTCACATTCACATTCACATATACAATATAAAATAGTACTATTATAATTCACATAAACTTACCTTTGCTAGAAGATTTAGACGTCGAGGCTATGGGTGCTGCTGGTCCCTCACTTGAGGCCTCAGCAACAGGGCTTATTGCAGCCTTCTCACCCATTATGGAATCCATTGCCTAATCAAGTAATAATAGGTTATTATTTTATATAGTACTTTGCACTGATGCCTGAAAATTTGTCCTCATTCCCAAACTTATATAAAATGTATAATCACTGAGTAAAATGCCCACGATGTTCGAGGATTTCCAGACTTTTTGTTTTCGTCACGGATATTTTTATAGGTCCGCTTTAGGCCTGACCATTTGTTACTGCATTGCGTTGCAGTAACATTGTACTTCATCCCCTGCATTATTCCGGCAATTTCTTCCCATATATTATTCCGCTTTGTTTCTAATTCTCTTTCTCGTATTAATTCAATTAAGAGGGTCACTGCCTTGTCCGGCCACGAAAATAGCTTTGTTACTGTGTCTAAAAATATAATGTAAATGTAATTACACATATTAAATATGTTGAGCACTCTTTAATAAGCGAACCTGTTTGCTGTGTGTGGTTTGTATGTTGTCTGTTGTCCTCTATCCTTAGATGTTTTTCCACAAGATTGCAGAGAAAATCTTGGTCTTTATAGAAAAAATATTTATACATTGTCACATACTATTAAAGTATTTGTAAATCTTTAAAATTTCAATTTTACCTTGAGCTGCTTTTATTGCTTCTGATTCCTGTACAAATAAACTCCTTAACTCACCTTTTACCATGACTTGCAATTCAACTAAAGCCATGATTTTAATAAAATTTAAAATAAAATTTATAATAATATAAGTGAACAATAACGAAAACAAGGAATGAATAAAATGTAACTGAATTTAACTAATATAAATGAGAATTTTTTTTCAATTCAAGTCAATAGACACGTCAAGCACAAGAGTGAACGCTTTTACTTTTGAACGATCGGTTTTACCTCCCAATCGCAAATTTATTTATAATTTAACTAAATTCTTATTCGTCGATGCATTTCCCTTTCGGTTATCAATTTTTAAAATAGCAAGCGTTTAACAACATTGCACTGATTTTGCACTTAGGGGGAGGGATAAAAAAAAATAGAGCACATTTATTCAAACATCCGTTTATTTATTAAAAGAATCTCCAACTATTTTCAAACCCCTCAGGTTTGCGCGGACTTCACTTTCTTTCCATTTCCTATTACATCCGTGTGATCCGATTCAAATTTCGCGCTTCTGTGCTCCACGCCGCTAGGCGGGAGCCGCAACTGCCTCTAGTCCGAATTGCTGCAGTTCCTGCGCGCCTCATGCACCGCAAATGCGAAAAATTCTAGGGAATCGTACGATACCACCAATACGATGCCACCATGCATCATGCGCTCCATGCGCGAATCGGAACGCACTCACTATAACTTTAGAGATAGAGACTTTGGATTCAGTACTAAATTCCATTGTTATAGAGAAAAATGGCTTTAAGGGAAGAGGACACTGAAAAATCGCGATTTTCGACCATTTCTAAGAATTTTTTTTTTGCATTTTTGGCAAGTCTGAACCCTTGTTCAACCGTACACAACATGGTTTGACACATAGTGTTGTCTTTCTACCAGAAAAACCTATTTCTCCAAAACGTTGAGAAAGAGCCGAAAACCAAAACCTTGGTTTTTCGGTATATTTCTCTATTATTTAGCTCTTCGGGTATGTTCAATCGCTGGTTAGTGTTTTGGGAAATCCAAATTAACTGCACGGACTTGACATTGTTTATTTTCTTCAATGGCCAAAATGCGTTTCATGATTCTAAAACGCATTCGACTGCGCCTACTAAACTACGAACGCTTTCTTACAAAGTACAGTATGTGACGGAGGTCGTGGTCAGGTTGCCTATCTCTCGGCTATCTGTAACGCGGCCAATATGTAACTCCGCCATGTACAATAGGTAACTCTGGCTGTGTTCCGAATCACGCATAATGCAGCATAATGCGCATGAAGTGCATAGGGTACGTGACATATCCTATGCAGTCTATGCGCAGTATGCGTGAATTGGAACACAGCCTCTCTAAGCGGGCCCAAAAGGGTCAGTGGTTGCCGACAGAGGTCAGTCTCTCCGGGCGCTAGACACTATATTTTTTTAAATCTTTCAAAACTTCGGTTTACGTGAAAATACAGAGTGAGATTTTACGGTGCAGTGAACTTAGCTTATATAAAACGAGTGAAATGGACCTCATTAGAAGAAAATATCGCAAGAGTAGGAGTAGAATGAAGCATGCTATTATTATAGGTTATAAAGCGATTTGTAGAAAACATGTATATTTTATCAATTTGATATTTTCTGTCGGGTTGCAAAAGTTATTTCTAATGTTACAAAAATGCTATTGTAAAAAATATGCCAAATGTAAAGGCCATGGAATATGCTGTGATGGCTATTTTAGATCACTGTAGCTCTATAGACAGCAAACCTAACCATGCCAGATGTTCTAAGGGCAAGCAATCGTGGTACTTTTACAATCGAGCAAAAAGTATTAGACTAAAACCAATGAGCCACACACACATGTCACTCAAGCTGTCTGAAGATATGGCCACCAAAGTGAAAACCCGATACGAAAGACTGTCAAATGAAAATTTGATGGCAAGGTGCTGTAAGGGAGACACTGAAAATGCAAATTAATCTCTCCATCCAAAAGTGTGGAGATCCTGCCCGAAGACAACATTTGTATCGCAGGCAAGACTTGAAGTACCTGTGGCACGCGTTGTTTCAGAATTTAATATGGGTTGTGTACGCTCATTGACAGTGAGGAAACAAACAGTATAAGTATATATATACAGTATATACAGTATAAGTATAGCTAGAAACAGAGACAACAGAAGAGAAACCTGCAGTTCACAACAACAGCAATCCACTACAAGAAAGCGCTTTAAGAAGAAACAAAACACAAAGAAAATTGCTGCTGATAGGAAAAGACGCAAGATTGATGAGAATGTGTATCAACCAGGTGGATTTTAGACTATACAAAAAGGGAAGTAGTCTGGAATTTACTCTTTAGATTTAAAATGCATTTATCTCAAAACTTACTTTTTTAATATATCTAATGTTCCTTGCGCAAAACTGTTGGTCCGATTCTCTTACAGCTTGGCGTGCTTCAAGAGTGACATGAAACTGTTACGTGCCGCGGCCTTTGTGTTCGAGCGGCGCGTTTTAGACGGCCAAATTCTGATCAGGGGTATCCCACAATCATTCGATTATCAGAACTTGTCGTCTTTATCTAGGTAATGGCAAGGAGGCTCGCCGCACTCGTAACAGTCAATTATTTTGTTTAATTATCTAAATACCTTATCAGAAGGATAAGGGGGTAGATTTTTGGGATCGTTGGTGCTCTAGACCCATACGGGTCTTTTCAACGGAATCAGACAGGTAATTAATGGGTATAATTTAATGAATAATAAAGCTTTAATCTTAAATATTGGACGAACGTAAAAGCATATAACATAACTGAATGTGGACAGTCAATCAATAATTTTACAAGTATAGGGTACTCGTGGTTTTAGACATAACTCCTGACTAGGGAAATCCCACAATCATTTGACTGTCAGAAATTGTCGTTAAACACGCAGTAATTTTAATAGAGATAAACAAAATGTACAGAAGAGGTAAAGGGTGCAACTCACCAGACAGTCACAGTAATGTAAATGACAATATAATTTGGATTCCGTTTCCTTTTTGGATTTTGGATAATTCTGATAGCCAGTATACCTGAATCAGAAAGAGGAATAAGACGCGAACACGCACACACTTGATTATAGATAAAATACACGCAAATTGAACTATAACATGGAACACAATTTGAAGTTAGAATAAATCGTTTAAAAGAATAAATTATTTCACAGAGTTTAGTATAAGAAATGTTTCAACAATTAATAAAAAGAACTGTTCCGCAAAGTTTATAAATGATTTTGTTTCGCAAAGTCGAGTCTTTCACGCGGATTCACTATAACCCGGGAACTCTAGCTCTAAGACACTTGCGGACCCAGCGACACGCACCTCACGATTTATCGCCACAGAGTGGTGCAGCTTCACGCTCTCGGCAACGACCTGAGTGGGTCCGTACCGAAAATGTTTACGCTGCATTTTATCGCTCGGCCGCGCTACCGCGGGCCCGTCTACTTAACGAGGCGGTGTGTGTGTGTTCATGCCTTCGAGTCGGACTCTTGATTCAATTTTATAATTGATTTTTTTCGAAACATACGTACACACAGGAAAACATGACATCGCTCATTACAATTTCACACATGCTGAGGCCTTCCCTGAATGTTCATAAATTTATATATACAATTTCTGGCTAGGGGAATCCCACAGTCCTTGGACTATCAGAAATTGTGTTATGTTGTTACGTGAGGGCGTTAATTTTAAAAGAGATTTTATAATTTTGACATAATAGGATTATTACGCAAAAATCAGGATTGTTTTGGGGGCGCGGCTTTCGTCTACAACCCATACTGGTTGTCCAATCAGGATGTGGTACTTTAGAGGAGACTGGTTCGAAACAAAATTAGACAAATTAAGGAATAATATACCATGTATTACAATATAGATATATATATATATAGGAGTTTTCAAAGGTGGAACAAAATGGTGAAAATTACATGGATTTGAACCAATGACTGATCAACAATATTTGATCGAGGGAAAACCCCACAACCCATTAAGTGGTTGGATCAATAATCGGGTGTATTGTTAATTTTACACATTCACTCGAATAATTAATGTGGTTACAATTTATATTACGCGAAACAAGCCAATTTTTAAAACGCGTCACACGCCGAAGGGAAAGTAGCAGCTAATTGAGGGAAAACCCATAAGCCACTAGGTGGTTGAATCAGCTGCTGCCTCCGTACAATATCATGACAGATCGAATCACTCACCAACCCTGTACAAGAGATTGCTAATTCGTATTTTCAAGTCCTCTCTCTCTCTCTCTCTCTCTCTCTCTGAGTTTCTCTCTCTGTATGACCTGGAGGGTCCCGCGTCCGAGATGATAAAGCGCAGGAGTGTCGCACAACACACACGCACAATGTCGAAAGTCAGTTTACAATAAAGCCCGAAGATATTAATGTTTAGTTAAATATACGGTTTGAAACAAATAGGAGTTTAAATTGTTAAAAAAAAAAAAAAAAAAAAAACACAAGAATACACAAGTCTCTACGGGGACTGAGTCCTTCCACGATCACTGGGATGCACTGGAACTCCGGCTCAAGACTATTTTAGAGAATAGTTATGTCCCTCGGACAGATCGACCACGCACTATGCGACTTAACAGCCGACTGCCACGAGCGTTCGCAGGGCAGGCCCGAGCACTTGGGACTTTGAACAAAGAGAGTCAAATTGCTGAGCATGCATTTCGTACACACAGGCCCAACCGTCGTCGCCTCGGACCGTTCCCAGCCTCGCAATGCTTAGGTTTTCGAGTGCTATCGCATCCGGCGTTCCAAGAACATTGATGCTGATGAAAGATTTTCTCATAGAAGAACGCAGTGGCGTAGCAATTATTATTTTAAATTGGTTAGTATACCATATCGGTTTATTGACAATTGATCGAGGGAACTCCCACAACATTTAATAGTAGGATCAGATGTCAACGATACTGTAATAAAATTTTAACAGGGAAGAAAAATATAAAGTAGTCTACTACAATGCCTCGAAAGACTTATCACAGCACGCATTCCAGGAACGTCGATGGCGTTGAAGGATCGTTGATAATATTCCTTCGTGAGTACCTGCCCTGACGTGACCGGCTTCAAGCAGAAATAAATCAGAAATAAGTCAAGCACTATTAAGAATATCTACAGATAATCGACTATTGATTGAGGGAAATTCCCATAACACGCTAAGCGGTTGGATCAATAGAGAACATCTGCGAAATGACTGTAAAAATTAGTAGAATTTAGAAATGAATTTGGAAAAAGTAACCGGCACGTAACAATGTATTTAATTTTTACAACCAACTTTGAATTAATTAATTAATCCACACGTGCTCCGAAACGTGCGACAAAACCGTGGGAAGGCGCGGTTCCCTGCACCGGATGTAGGGTATACAATTCCGTCAGTCTTCTAAGAAATGACCCAGTCTGTGCATTCCTGCTGTAGCCGTTACTGATTAAGTTACAATGTTTAACGCGACGGTCAGAGGTGTTCTCAACGAGGGCTCTCCCATAATGCTACAAGGCATTGTTGAAACGCTCCCTCTGCCGCTCACACAGAACGGATTCGGCACAACAGGAGAACCACTGGTCCTTTCGAACGCGACTATCCGGTGAGAACGCCGCTGCGTCAGCACCGCCTTATCTATTTCGCGGAACGGCAATGCGTCGAGGCGACGATGCTCCAAGAAAGGGGTTTTCATTACAGATGAATATTATTATTTAATAGGCAGGAATATGACCAATAAGGGATTTCCCATAACGCTAGGCGTTGTTGGTGCATACCCCGCCTAAAAAGAAAAATCTTACGTTCCGAGCGTAACATCCCTCCCTCCTTGGAACCATCGTCGTCCCCGACGATGTATACTGAAGGTATAAGGTACAGTAGCTGCTTGTGAATAGGTCTATGGGTTCGGGTTGCATTGGACTAGGGGAGTCCCATAATGTTTGCACATTGTCACAATGCAATCCCGTTACAAATTATTCGGTATGGAATAAAGGCTCATACACCAAGTCGTGCGTTACATGAAGAGAGGTATTGCGTCTATATCTAGTGTATCGCGTAACTGCCGTACCTCCGACATACAAGTGTATTTGCCCTGTCCGATGACCATTTGTCACCACCTCGTAAGCACAGTTCAGTACGGTTTTACTGATGTTTGGGCAGCTCTCCACATCGACTGTGACTATTTCTGGACACTGCCGTAGCAAGCCACAGATGTCCTCGTCAGTAATACCCTGGCTCTCTCTGCAGTGGACTTCTACCAAGCCCGTGAGGAATTGCAGTATCCATCCACCGACAGTCGGATGCATGTAATTGATATTTATGATTTTTAGTTTTTCCAATTTTCGGAGCGGTTCCAGAACGAATTCCCCTTTGATATTTGTGCAACCACTCACATTCAAGGATGTTATTTCCCCCATGTATAGGCCAATTTCCGAGACAAGGCCAGAAGCAACCCATCCGCAGAAGGTAAGACTCGGGGCTGTTATACTCCGGTATTTTGAGGGGAAAGAGACAGCCATCTCTACCGGACCCAGCTCCAGCTCGGCAAAATCTCCCCTTTCAACTGCCTCGTTGTCTTCCTCCATTTCCATTTCAGGCATGGGCTCCTCGAAACTACAGAAATGCAACTCCAAGGTCGTTAGAGTCGTCTGCAGGTCTGAATTGTTGATTAACGCCTGCAAAATACTATGTATTGTAGGTCTGTTAAATTTTTACATATGCTGATCTTTAAGTAGTTCAGATTCCGCATTTCTTGGAGAGTGATTGCTAGGTTTAAGGGTTTTAGTTGTTCGGAACGGTGGAGAGAAAGCGTTTCTAAATTTTTGTTGATTGCCAGAAGGGACTTCCCAGTGATGTCTGTGTTCGTAACACAGAATGACTTTAGACTTCCTGCTAGGGCCAGGACCCTAACGAGTTCAGGATCCACGGGACCCTCACATTTCCCCAGTTTGAGGCAAGTAAGACGCGGTGCCCCAGGTTCCATTTCCCTCAAGGCCGATGGTCGTATGGTTACAGCGGTCATGTCCAATGCCTCCAAACCAGGACAGTTCTTAATGGCAATAGCCATTACCTGCGGTTTTAGATTCCTGGCCAACTGTACTTCGTTAATAACTATGCTCTTTAAACCAACGCCCACCCTCATCATCAACCAGTGAAAAGAATCTGTGGTAATTAATTTTCCTTCCCACGCGTTCGGCCAACACCAATTATTAAGGTGAATGTGCTGAATTCCGTTGTAGGAGGCAAGACTACCTTGACGCCATCGTCTGGAGACCATCTCCAGGCGACCACGATCTGCGAATGGTAGGTAGCTTGCAATTTTAGCAATGCATTCCGTTGGTAGTGGAATTTTATCGTTTAAATCGAGTCCCGGAAATGGGTTTGCAGCTGGCAGAGGTGGAATAAGCCTGACGCTATGCCAAGGGTCTGCCATGATAACCTTTAATTTCCTCTTATGGCAAACGATGCCGGCGTCCGCTGCAGCTAGGGCTTGCTTCGATCCTTCCGTGGACTTGAAGGTCACGAAAGCCTGGTTTCCCGAGGACTTCCGCAGCACCACCACATGTTCGACTCCATACGGACGGAATACTTCATGTAGTTTGGCCTTTTTTGTGTAAGGCGCCAAGCGGCTGACAAATAATCGCCGTTCGAGAGACTTCGGTTGGCGCGAACTGCACGATGCCATTTCGTAATGCGCTACAGACAGTCACACAAAAGCAAGATCAAAATTATAAAATAACAAAATCATTATCAAAGAAGGAAAAGAACATTAGAAGAACAACAATTTCTGACAAGGGAATTCCCATAGTCCTTAGACAGTCAGGGTTTGTTTTTAGACATTTTCTAGCAGTTTATCATCGCTCTTTGAATAGGCAACGGTGGTCTGTTCTCCGAAATAGACGATTCTTGTAACGGTATTGCAACAGTTTGATTTGCTGAAGCTTCTTCAGGATCGTGTTTCGGGCCCCGTTTCCGCAGGAATCGTATCTTCCATAAGGTTTTCAGTGGATTCCAGAAATAGTAGATCATCAATCCTATTATAATTAAGGCCTGTGCCGCTATTGTTCCATACGTCAATGACAAATGTGATTTCCTTGCTCGATGATGTTCTCCAATCTCCTCTAGTTGTGTTTCAATTTCGTACAACGACTCAGATGTGCGCTCCAGTTTGTTATTGTCATTTGGAAATAGGTGTGTTGTTGTAGTGTGTTTTTCTTTGGAATACTGATAGATATTGGGTGATATCATGCTAATATTCAGTAACATATTAGGAATGTAGTAATAAGAATCTTTGCTCAGGTACGTTTTTGATCCTAACAAAGTATGATATCGTGTTTTCGCAAAACATTCCGGATGTATTTCCAAGATTCCTGTTCCAACTATTGTGGTGTGGGCATTCCTTTTCCGACCAGATAGGATCTGCATGGGTTCGGGTTGTTCAAATGAATATAACCATCCGCCAAGAGTAGTTAATTTTCGCCAAGAAGGTATGTGATAGGGCAAAACTCTAATATTACACAAGCGTAAGAATTTCGGATCCGGTTGAAGTAGTAGTGAAGTTTCACATGTTCTGTGAGCTATGTCTTGCAATGGAACATCCTGTGGGCAAATATAGTAATGCCATGCCCAAGTGCAGGAATCTAAAAATGCGGTATCTGATCCGAAGAATTTAGAATGGTCAGTGCTTATCGCCATATATGGAAATTCTGGTAGGATGAAAGCCGAAATTGTAGTTCTATTACTATCGGAATTATTATTTAGGTACTGAGGAATTGGTAGTACGTGGATTTTGTACAGATCGTATTCAATCCTATTTACTCATGGTATTTGTATCATCACGATCATCTTTCCTGTTATATATTTTAGGCTCACACGGGATATCTTGGCCAGATCCTCGATTCGTTGATGGTCTCGTGGTATAGGTAGTTCAAAATCTATTATTGAATTATGTATCTCATTTACTATCGTTTTGAAACTGGATCCGCTCAGTAATGATGGATGTAGCTTTCCGTTGCGCGCAGTGCTCAAAGCCGTGATGAAGCGTTGTGTTGCTGTAATGTAATGACTCAAAGAAATTTCAACAGACGCCGAGTATTGACTCAGTGCTAAGCTATAGTTCAAAGCTAACTGTTTATCAATTCGTATTTCTAATTCGGAAATCTTTTGTCTATTGGTTTTTACTTCTGCGGCAATTCGGTCGAAAGTTTTATGAATTTTATGCAGATCACTTATGATTATATGAGTTTGATTTCTGACAAGTTGGGTGATCTTCCTCTGATCAGCATATATCTTATCTATTTCCTTGTTAATGTATTCAGCATCATCACTGTCCAAGGTTCCAAACAAGGCATGACTAATCGAACCGATGAATCCGAAAGGTGCATTCCTGCGTGTGATAGCTTTAGGCAAATTATGTGAATCGTATTCTGGCCTCTTAATTTCTGTACTCAATTCTATCAGTTCCATCCGTAAATCTGATGCTTCTCGTACCATATTTTTAAATATTTTGTCCGTAATAAGGAATCGCATTGTATCGGGGTTGGAAATTTAATACATAAACTACGAGTTTGTTTAATATTCCCGATTTCATATGGAAATTCAGCTACTATTTTGTCTATATCTATAACTAGTATGAATCGCCAATCAGCTCTTTGGAATCTAATCGCGTTAATCTTTTCAAAGTATAAACCCGGGTTTGAATCCGTACGTGTCAGTCTGTATAGTTCCTGGGTCCGCGCGATGTGTTGCAGTGTAAGAAAGAATATCAATCGGATCAACGTCATCTCTCAACCTGAATCAGTCAAATCAATCAGAACTCCAATTTAATTGTAATTTATCGATATGTTTAGTGAGCATTTTACCAGCTTCATCTCTTAACAAAACATTATTTCCTTCCAGTATCCCAATAATCTTATATGGTCCTTGGTAACGTTTGGCAAATTTTTCTCTTTTTGGTTCTACCAAAACACGTACCATATCTCCTATTTTTCCTTTGAAGGGACGGGCGTTCCTGTCATAATACAATTTTGACCTTTCTTTTGCCTGAACCAAATTTTGTCCTGCTATTACTTGCATTTCCAAAAGTCGCGTTATCAAATCATATAAATATGAATTGTATGTGACCAAATTCTCGTCGCTCGTGAAGGAGTTTGGACAACGCGCAAGTTTGCCAAAAACTAGTTCATACGGGGTAAAATTTGTGGCTTCATGGACAGATGTATTATAAGAAAACATAGCAAAGGGTACTAATCTATCCCAGTCGTCAAAATCATTCATGTAATGGCTAATATATTCCGTTAACACTATATGACTTCTTTCTAATGCACAATTGGTTTGGGGTCTATACCCAGATGTAGTGACATGTTGAATTTTGAAAATTTTAGCTAAATTCTGAATTATCTTGTTAATGAAACTAGTCCCTTTATCCGTTAGTATTGCACGTGGCGTTCCATACTGCAATATAAGATTAGTTACCAATGCATGAGCTATTGTTTCAGCTTTTATATCTGGAACAGGGACAGCTATGCAATATTTTGTCAAATTATCTTGCATAGTTAGAATATGTTTGTTTCCGCTGGGAGTAGTGGGTAAAGGACCCACAGTATCCAATGATACTTTGGAAAATGGCTCCAATGGAGTGTCAGTAATTAACATTGGTTCGCGAGTTTTAGTTCGTACTAATTTTTGATTCTGGCAACTATTGCAAGTACGGATATAATTTTGAATATCATTACGCATACCTGGCCAATAAAATCGTTCTCGAATTCTGCAATACGTCTTTGTTAGACCCTTGTGTCCTCCTACCAAACTTTCATGTAACTCTGAAATGATTTTCAGGCGAAGTTCTTCCGGAGGTACCTGAGTGTTTCCGTAACAAAGGGCTATTTCGATATTGCTATCCTCAAATGTATTCCTTAATATTTCTATTAACGTACCTTGAGGTAATTCGTCTGTAAAGTCGCCATTCTGTGAGATTCTGTTACGTCCTGAAGGGACAGTTGTGAACCACCCTGAGCGGTTAGAGTGATCCACGGGGTTCGCTGCTCCGTCAAGGTGCTAAAGCACGCCTTGACTATACTCGAGGGGAATGTGGAAGGTGAAGAGGAGTCAAATCAATGGTTACTCGGGTTTTAAGGGAGAAACAACAAAGTAGAATTTATTATCTATCGAAAGATCAAAGTTATTATGAGACATACCCTGGGGACGGCGCTCCGTCCCTGTGATCGCAGTGAGCTCGGGTTTCGGCACGCTTGCCGCTTTTCGCTTCGTACGCTCGGTAGGTCGCTCAACCTAGCGCAGGTCGTGGTCGCTCGCTGTGCTCTCGGGTAGCACTCGGAAGTCGGTCACCTGAAGACCGTCGAATCGCACTGTCTCTACAAACGTCGTTTTCTACGCGTTCCTACCATCGGACACGAGTGACGCGTAAGGGCTCTCCCGGCTAGGCCGTTTCTCGGTACGTCGGATGGAGTTACCCTCTCGCGGTTTATTGACGGCCGTACGTATTTCGCGGACTTGACGCGGAGAAGTGGTCGCGGCTCCTAGACGGCTCTCTGGCTCGTCGTGACTTCCTACTTCGAGCTTTGGAACTAGAATGATTCTTTTTCGGTTTGCGATCGCGGAACGAACCTCGGACGATCCCCTCGAATGGGGGAAACTGCCCCGTCGGCAGCTGCCGCTTGCTTCACTAATTCTCCGGATATTTCGCAATGATCGGGGCCCGGGCCGAGCGCGGTCGTTGTCCCTAACGCTGTTGCCACGGGCTCAGCACAACGTGACTGCTACACGCGAGGCGATTCCGCTGAATCGCCTTTGCGAAATCAAACGGCGCGAGGACAGCTAGCACGGGATGGACCTGAAGGGCCCATGTAACAATTCTTAGACCCTTTATATCTAAATCTGAAAGAATTTTCCTCAGGTTCTGTAGGCCAAGTTCCAAATCCCGAGTAGAAATTTTATCAAAATGTTTCCTTTTTATGACTACGCTAAATATTCTATTTTTACCGCGTTTTGTTATTAATATTTGTTCTACTCTGGGCCTTGCCGCTTTCAAGTCATTAACATTGAAAATGCCTAGGTCGGAAAGCAATATACTCACTGGTGTAACAAGTTCGCAATCAGACGAGATGAAATGTACATAATTCGATCTGTAATACGTTAGATTTTGTCTCGTAGAGGTTACGATGTCTTTTCTTTTGTAGCGAAATTCTGATTCCATATCTGGAGGTATGTAATCAGCATCCGGAATGTATATGGATGATGAATTTGAGATTTGTGGGAAAAGTTGTCTAGGAGTAGATTTTTGAGTGCTACGTTCCCTACCTCCCTCCTTGGGAGTTCGATCAGCCGTTGGATTTGGAAATGGTGTCGAAAGTGCTATAGGGTTTGGATCTACGGTCGGGGTAGGTAAAATTGAACTGTATCTAGGCCTGTTAACGATTGTGCTATCAGGCACTCCTGTTGCAGTTATTTCTAGTTCTGATTCTTCCGGAATATCTTTCAGTTGAGGTGCTTTACTGCCTGTTTCCTCACGCCTTGGATTTGAAATTTGACAACCTTTTTCGGAATTCCTAGCTTGTTGTAGTAATTTTTCTATTCGTCTATTTAATTCCTCGTCCCCAGTATAGTCATCATATGGATCCAAATCTCGTAATATTTCCTGTCTAGTTTCGTCTAAAGTATGTCTTTCAGAAAGGGTATCCAATAAAACAACTTCTTCCTCAAGTTCCTGTAATTGAGCGCTTTTATCCAATAGTGATTTTTCAAATCTACTGAAAGACTCTTGTAACTCTTCTAAATCTATAATTTTGGACTTCTGTTTGTTCTGATCACCTGTATCACTATCGTGAATTTCGGGTAAATTAATGGCTATTGTTTTATCTACTTCGGACTCGCTCGCTTTTTCCCGCAATTCCGTACCGGCCACTGCACCTTGTGACTCCGGGATTCTAGGAATCTCCACCATCTGTTTAGGATGAAGTCCCAGATTCGGCAGGGTACTCCTACGTTGACGGAATATAGGCGGATCTGATTGTTCGTCATCGGAATCGTCGTCCTCTACTAGAGAAAGTTTTTGTGATCTACCTAATTCTTGTGTTTTTGATGGTCCCGGAGCTTCAGTAGCTTGAATCTTTGCTCGCGTTCCAGTTGCTATTGCACTGGTATCTAAAGCTACAGGTTTCCTTGGTTTAGATATTGAACTTACTGGTTTAGGTTTTGATTTTCCCGGTAAACTAGCTATTCTTCCTTTGGGTTTGGAAGCTTCAGATTCCGAAGATGTCGGTGTTCGTTTATTCGTTGTTGAGGGTTTATTTATTGGTAATAATTTTGGGCAATCAGATGCTAACTCTGACTTTGCATCATCAGAGGAATCGGATAAACTGAAATCATCAGACGAACATAATTCGTTTACTATGACTGGATTCCTTGATAAGGCATCAGCATTTGTGTTTAATTTTCCTGCCTTATGAATAAATTCGTACTCATAATCTCGCAATTTTAGTCGCCAGCGGATCAATCTTTGTCCTGGATCTTTTATTGAATTAATCCATCTTAACGGTTCATGATCACTGACGAGAGTAAATTTTCGGCCGTATAAATATGGTTTGAAGTGTAAAATTGCATAAAGGACTGCCAAACATTCCTTTTCTGTAGTGAAATAATTTTGTTCTGGTTTAGTTAAAATCCTAGAAAGGTATGCAACTGGTAGATCTTGACCATCAATTTCTTGACTGAGTACAGCACCTATAGCATAGTCTGATGCATCTGTAGTTAAAGTGAATTGACTATTGAAATTTGGATATTGAAGTATGGGGCTTTTACAAACTGCTTTTCGTAATTCCAAAAATCCTTTCTTTTGCTCTTTTCCCCAAGTGAAAGTAGAATTTTTCTTCAACAAGTCTGACAACGGTTTAGCCTTTTCTGCGAAGTTTTTGATAAAGCGTCTATAATATCCTGCTAGACCTAGAAATTGCCTAATGTTTTTCTGATTTTTCGGGCGAGGAAAATTCTTTACTGCACTAATCTTTTTGGGATCCGGTTTTACACCTGCCCGACTAATAACATGTCCTAGGTATGCAACTTCTATTTTGAGGAACTCGCACTTATCCGGTTGTAAGGTTAATTTAGCATCGGCCAAACGCGTGAATAAACGACGAATTTTCTTTTCATGTTCTTCTAAATTTTTGGCGTATACCACAATATCATCTAAATAAACGAAAACTTCTACACCCTGTAACCCGCGTAGAACTTGATCCATTAATCTTTGAAAAGTCGCTGGAGCGTTTTTGAGGCCTTCCGGCATTCGGATATATTCATAATGACCATTTGGGGTTGTGAAGGCTGTTTTTTGTCTATCCTTTGGATCCATTTCAATTTGTTGAAATCCGCTTGCTAAATCAAACGTTGAAAAATATCGGGCTTCACCTAAATTATCAAGTATATCGGTAATGTTTGGTAATGGATATGCATCGCCAATAGTTTTTCGTTAAGATTACGGAAATCTATGACTATTCTCCATCTCAGATTGCCTTTAGAATCCGGTTTTTTAGGTACAATCCAAATGGGCGAATTATATGGTGAATTTGAAGGTGCTATTATTCCATTGTTTAATTTATTACGGACCTGTTTTTCTATTTCATCTTTATGAACCGGAGGAAAACGATACTGTCGCGTATTCACAGGAACATCATCTACTGTGGGAATTCTATGTTTAATGTATGAAGTACATGGTAATTTATCACAAGGCAAGTGAAATCGTTCTGGAAATTCTTTAATGATTTTAATTACATGATCCCGTCCTTCTTCGTTCAAATGATCGAGACGCAATTTTTTAATAATTTCTAAAACTCTATCTTCCGCGATTGACAAGGTCTCATCTTCCGTATCAGAATCAAAATAATTTTGCTCCTCTTCCGGGAAGTTATGATACTCGAATGGTATTAATTCTTGTGGCGGAATTTCGACTTCGACATCTTTATCCGTTGTATTAACGGCAAAGACGTGACATGCACCTCGGTCATTTACAGACACAACAGCTTCACCAATGTACAAGCCATCTATTGTTTCAATTTTAGGTAAATATCCCTCTTTTAAATCATGATTCGTAACGTCAATGGCAACTGCTTGTCTAGTACGTGCTTTTAAATACAAAAGTCGGGGTCCTACACTACGAGGTACTGGATCATAACCAATAAAAGGTATGGGTTTAATAGGATCGCTTCGTGTTACCAATGTGTTATGGGTGGAGGAGATTTCAGCCTGTTCTTGTGTGAGATACTCTTTACCTAATATACCATCGCAACGCAGTACAAATGAAGATCTTACGACATGAAATTTTACGGGTTTGCCTAATAATGTAATTATTGTGGTACCTAAAGTCTCTGTCGTATCCGGAGTTATTCCTGAGATAGCAACTGATTCGTGAAGCGCGACTGAAACATTGTCGTCAAGGGCGCTTAACTTGATTATGTTTATATCTGCTCCTGTATCTACGAGGAAATATGCACAACCCATATTCAACTCCTTACCCATCATTTTTACTAATGGGGATTCGGGTTTTTCTACCGTTGCGATTTTTCTTGGTTTGCCAGAAATTTTACTGTTGCATGACGCTCTTTTTCCGAATGACTCGATGTCGCGTCCGTCCGTCGGGTCATTTGTGCGTTTAAATGGTCGGTTCTATCTTCGGGTTTAGTATTTCTATTATATGGAGAACCCGGTCTCGTTGATGAAGGAATGGGAGATGGAGATCTTGGTCTAGGCCCTTGCGAATACCCATCTCTTGCTGAACGTGGTGGCTCATTACTATTTGTATTATAATGATGGTAAGGGTAATAATTCGGATACGGCATTGGCGGATAGAAATAAGGCGAGTAATACGGATGTGGAGGAAATCCAGGGGGATTGTAATAATGATTGCGTGATGGAGGTTTCAAAATTCCAATTGGCGATCCACTTACGTCTGGACTGGGACTCGGAGAACGCGTGCGATTCTCTTCTTCGTTCCGAATTGCATAATTTTGATATCGAGGAGGGTTCATGGATTGGTGGTTAGCGTAATCCTGATAGTACGAGTTCGATGATCGAGAATAGCTATTATTCTGATTAAATGATACTTTTTGAGTTTCATTCGAAGGTAATATTCCGGATTTCATTCGCGTTTCTATACGTACTGCAAATTTTCATGCATCATCTAATGTTTTAGGGTCACGCGCATCTACTGAGCGTGCTATTTCATCTGGAAGTCCGCGAATATAAGCTTCCAATCCACATTCTTTTAATGGTAATAGCATTTGTTCTGCATTATTCCCATAACTATCCTCTAACGCAACTCGAGCTCCGCTAATTAATATGTTTAATCTGTCGTAAAAATCGCTAACTGATTCTTCCTTTTTCATCCGAATATTTTCTATTTCGTGTTGATAATAAGGATAATTTTTACCCGGTGCAAATCTACCCTTTAAATTTTTAATTAGTTCATTAACTGTATTAAATGTTTTTCCACAAGTACTGTCGCGGGCTGGACCCTTCAATTTCCCTAATACCGATTTTAGAAATGATCCCTCTAATGCAGGAGGCACTATACTTGCGCTATTTTGCACATCTTGTACAAAGTCTTTCAGAGGAACGCCCTTCCCATTAAAGTAAGGAATATTTAAATTACTATTCTGAATAGTCAAACACTCCGCCATGGAGGTCATCATTGCGCTTGCGTCTTGAGACATGGTTGAATATTTGTATAAAAATATATGTGCAGAATTAGTCAATAAATAGCATATAATGAACCAGCGTTACCACGACCACACTGATAAATTAGTAAAATAAAGAAATTTCATAAATTCTATCCGATTTCAATGAATATGAGCACCCAGGAATTTTTACAAGAAAATTCCTGGTATCCCACCGATGCCACCAGATCTGTTACGTGCCGCGGCCTTTGTGTTCGAGCGGCGCGTTTTAGACGGCCAAATTCTGATCAGGGGTATCCCACAATCATTCGATTATCAGAACTTGTCGTCTTTATCTAGGTAATGGCAAGGAGGCTCGCCGCACTCGTAACAGTCAATTATTTTTTTTAATTATCTAAATACCTTATCAGAAGGATAAGGGGGTAGATTTTTGGGATCTGTAAGAAATGTCTTTCTTAAGATGGATGGCAAATACGTCGGAATTTACTTTCGGTATCACACAGATATATTTTTTTACACAGTAACGATGCCGTACAAAAAGTGCGCGGAGGGCTTCGAAAGATGGCGACCAACGTCTTCCAAGGACCGTACAAAAGTGACCGCGTCCAAGCGGCCTCAGCGTGGCGTCCTTTTTCGCCGCGCTTCCGTGGGGCCTGGGTTTTTCCCAGTATTTCCCGCGTAGACGGTTCCGGCCGGTGTATTTTGGCTTCCGGACGGTAGGCCGCCTTTCCGGATAGTAGGCCGCGTTTCCGGCGCGCCATTCAAATAGGCGTCCATCGGATTTTCTTACATTCGGCCAATCCTGACAATAAGTCTGTCCGCAGACGTGTGATCTGTAATGCGAACAGTGGTTGTTTGACAGACAATCTATTAAGGAGCAGATTACATGTTCGGGGAAAGGTACTTATCCTGTGCAACGTGATGGACAAGCTAGTTTCGATTAGATTATTTAATCTGTTAACATCGAAACCGTAGTTGTCTGTTTGTTTGCTGTGCCGCACGCCATTTTTGTGCGGCCTGTGTTTGTGGCTTGTTGAAGACGAGCATTAACATGCTCGCTGGTGACTTCTGTGTAGCCTGTTTGGCGCTGGTCGGCGCTACTGCGCTCCTGGAGAAGGATAGGCATTCGTATGCCACGGCGATGTCCATCGCCGCCTTGTAGATTAAGCGCCACTGCGCTCGCTGGAGGGTAGGCGTTCTTACGCCACTGCGAAATCCAGCGTTGTCTCGCAGGGTGAGGGCTGCTACGCTCGCTGAAGGAGAAGCGTTTCCACGCTTCGCCTGCTTGTCGTTCTCTGTCTTCAGTTGTCTTGACCTAACGCCCAGCGTCAGTCAAAATCAACCATCCCCGACTGTCTCAACCTAACACCACATTGTGTCTGTCTCGATCAATCGTCTCCCGTTGACCCGGCGTAATACCCAGTATTACCCAGATATCAACCTGATCTAGAGTACCCAGTACTCATTCTCGACCACTCCACCACGACCTAGGGCACCCAGTACCCAGAGATCAACCTGATCTAGAGTAACCAGTACTCATTCTCGACCACTCCACCACGACCTAGGGCACCCAGTACCCTTTCGGTCGTTTCCGTTGCTGCTGCGTGATGGTGTTGGGTGACGTTCGATGATGTTGTCTCGTGCGTCGCCTGCTGTGGGCACCCCTGGTACCTCGTTGCTTTGCCCACAGTGTACGCCGCTCGCGAACTTGCTCGCGCGGCCGCCCGCTACTGCTGCTTTAGTGATTCAGCATCGATCTCTGTACATAAATGATATACATAGATAAAATACATATTATTTACAACTCGTGAACACCGGCCTTGTTGGATGGATAACAGTGTCGGACACTGATTATCCTTGGACATCATCGCCTTGGACCGCAATCCATGGTTTCATTTTGTGTTGACACGTCACCCATACGCCGCATGAACAAATATAACTCATCGACGTCCTTCATTTTGGCGGACTGTATCGCGCGGGGTATACCTGTATCGGGTATGCCACCGATCACCGCGTCGATCGAATCCTCGTCCGTAATTGCGTAACCTAACTTCCGCAACTTTTCCAATTTTCGCTCTATACGTAAAACATCTTCCATCCGTTGGTTGAACGATCTCGCGACGCGGAACTGATTTTTCAGGGCGTCCTGGGTTTCACGCCAGGTAGCGGAAACGTCCTGTCGCGCGTCGTACCACCTTCGAGCGTGGCCCTTCAACCGCGTAGCGATTAAACGCATAATCGTATCGTCACTCCAACGATACCTTGCCGCCAACACGTCCACTTGCTTGATCCACCGTTCTATGGTCGGGTCGTTTTCCTCCGGGTCGTAGACGGGAATCATTAGCTCGTCTCCTGCCCTAGCGTGGAATGATGTTCCTGACCGTGAACGAGAGCGTTGACGACTCATTCTCTCCACCATCCGCTCCAATCGGTCCAACCGATCCGTAACGGTGTTCGGCGTCGACAAGGGTGCAGTATATGGTCGCGAGGCCGCCCGCGAGCGTGGACGCGAGGGAGAACGCGAGCGTAACCGCAAGGGAGAACGCGAGCGTGAACGTGATCTGCGGCTCAAATTCTTCTCGATCAGCTGTTCTAGGCGACTAAGTCGCGCGTTCTGCTCCCTTACGCTCTCCTCGACGGTGGTATCAGAGGCGGAATCATGTTGTCTCCCATTTGGCCTCTCGACGGCGGCGTCTTTGTTCCGATGGGAATTGCGGCCCATGTCGTCAGTTTTCTTAGACACTAAAACTGTACACGACACTACAAGCTACTATATACACAATGTCTCTAAATGCTATCTATTTAATATATACACTCCTCGTAGCACAATGGCGTCTCTATCGCGTCAGTACGAGGCAAATGCTCGGCAACCGTTCCACAGAAAACTCCGCGAACGCGTCACAGCACGTGGCTATATCTCACTTCTGATATGTAAGAAATGTCTTTCTTAAGATGGATGGCAAATACGTCGGAATTTACTTTCGGTATCACACAGATATATTTTTTTACACAGTAACGATGCCGTACAAAAAGTGCGCGGAGGGCTTCGAAAGATGGCGACCAACGTCTTCCAAGGACCGTGCAAAAGTGACCGCTTCCAAGCGGCCTCGGCGTGGCGTCCTTTTTCGCCGCGCTTCCGTGGGGCCTGGGTTTTTCCCAGTATTTCCCGCGTAGACGGTTCCGGCCGGTGTATTTTGGCTTCCGGGCGGTAGGCCGCCTTTCCGGATAGTAGGCCGCGTTTCCGGCGCGCCATTCAAATAGGCGTCCATCGGATTTTCTTACAGATCGTTGGTGCTCTAGACCCATACGGGTCTTTTCAAAGGAATCAGACTGGTAATTAATGGGTATAATTTAATGAATAATAAAGCTTTAATCTTAAATATTGGACGAACGTAAAAGCATATAACATAACTGAATGTGGACAGTCAATCAATAATTTTACAAGTATAGGGTACTCGTGGTTTTAGACATAACTCCTGACTAGGGAAATCCCACAATCATTTGACTGTCAGAAATTGTCGTTAAACACGCAGTAATTTTAATAGAGATAAACAAAATGTACAGAAGAGGTAAAGGGTGCAACTCACCAGACAGTCACAGTAATGTAAATGACAATATAATTTGGATTCCGTTTCCTTTTTGGATTTTGGATAATTCTGATAGCCAGTATACCTGAATCAGAAAGAGGAATAAGACGCGAACACGCACACACTTGATTATAGATAAAATACACGCAAATTGAACTATAACATGGAACACAATTTGAAGTTAGAATAAATCGTTTAAAAGAATAAATTATTTCACAGAGTTTAGTATAAGAAATGTTTCAACAATTAATAAAAAGAACTGTTCCGCAAAGTTAATAAATGATTTTGTTTCGCAAAGTCGAGTCTTTCACGCGGATTCACTATAACCCGGGAACTCTAGCTCTAAGACACTTGCGGACCCAGCGACACGCACCTCACGATTTATCGCCACAGAGTGGTGCAGCTTCGCGCTCTCGGCAACGACCAGAGTGGGTCCGTACCGAAAATGTTTACGCTGCATTTTATCGCTCGGCCGCGCTACCGCGGGTCCGTCTACTTAACGAGGCGGTGTGTGTGTGTTCATGCCTTCGAGTCGGACTCTTGATTCAATTTTATAATTGATTTTTTTCGAAACATACGTACACACAGGAAAACATGACATCGCTCATTACAATTTCACACATGCTGAGGCCTTCCCTGAATGTTCATAAATTTATATATACAATTTCTGGCTAGGGGAATCCCACAGTCCTTGGACTATCAGAAATTGTGTTATGTATTTAATTTTTACAACCAACTTTGAATTAATTAATTAATCCACCCGTGCTCCGAAACGTGCGACAAAACCGTGGGAAGGCGCGGTTCCCTGCACCGGATGTAGGGTATACAATTCCATCAGTCTTCTAAGAAATGACCCAGTCTGTGCATTCCTGCTGTAGCCGTTACTGATTAAGTTACAATTTTTAACGCGACGGTCAGAGGTGTTCTCAACGAGGGCTCTCCCATAATGCTGCAAGGCATTGTTGAAACGCACCCTCTGCCGCTCACACAGAACGGATTCGGCACAACAGGAGAACCACTGGTCCTTTCGAACGCGACTATCCGGTGAGAACGCCGCTGCGTCAGCACCGCCTTATCTATTTCGCGGAACGGCAATGCGTCGAGGCGACGATGCTCCAAGAAAGGGATTTTCATTACAGAAGAATATTATTATTTAATAGGCAGGAATATGACCAATAAGGGATTTCCCATAATGCTAGGCGTTGTTGGTGCATACCCCGCCTAAAAAGAAAAATCTTACGTTCTGAGCGTAACAAAACCAAAAAGATTGTGTATCGGCATGAAGAAATCTGCAAAACTCTTTGCGCTGCGCTTGCTTTTCCTCAAAATTTTGATGAAATTTTGCATTTTTGCCATTTAATAAATTCAATCATTTTTAGCTTAAAAAGTATGAGACGTAGAAACTTCTCGATACACAATTTTTTACTTCACTATGGACCCTTCTTCGCTGTAAATCCTGGAGACTGTGGCATCACACACTTTGCGCAAGAAGATTTTTGAAGTTATGCTTGATTTTTGTAACGTAATGTAAATTCTATGACAACCAGTGATTAAAACTGTGTTCCCACTGGCATAAGGCCTTTACTTCAAACCTACTTCCTTCCCTTAAAAGGAATTCCGCATGTCTCAAATATTTTCGGATTTCCAAATTTCAGTGACCTCTTCCCTTAACTATTTTCAAACACCTCGGGCTTGTACGAACTTCACCTTGTCTCCCTTTCCTATTACATTCGTGCGATCTAATTCAACTTCACGTTTCTGAAATTTATACTACGCGCCGCTAGGCGGAAGTCGCAACACGCAACAATACATACGTTACGGTTAATTTTATACTAATGTTCTATTTGTTTTCAGCGCTAACACAATACGGAATATGGTGATTCTACAGAAAAAAGAAGTCGAAAATATAGGAAATCTTCTGATATCAGACCTAATAGGTACCACTGGTTATGGGACGTATTTCATATGAATTTATAAATGTAAATATTGAATGTTCTTCCTCGAAATTATATGCGATACCTATAATATTCTGTAACAATTGTAAAGAATGAATAAATATTTTTGGAAATATTGTTACGTATGTGGAATTTTCCCATACGCCGCTCTCAACCATTTTTCGAGCTCGCGTCTGCGAAGGGAAAACGCCCTAAAAGCCTTTTTGTTTATCATATACCACTAAGGGGGTCGTGATCTCGACCATCTGGATCATGACCATGGGAACGGGAGTGACACGACGACGACCCCGAAGGATTTCCTTATATGGAAATTCCTAACGAATCCCCACTCATTTTGGACTATATAAACCCTTTGGTTTCAACCCTCGTTGGTTCAAAGCTATACAGTCACGCGTAGAATCACGTCGTGTCACGCTCGTACAGAGTTGGTTATATTCAGTAAGATCGGGCTAAGGTCCCTCTCAGAATCAATAGTTAACCTCATAGAATCCGCGAGTTCGGTTTATATTCTATTTGGCATATTGTAATAGCCACTCTTACGCCCCGCATCGCCAGTGCGTCAACACCGTGCAACTAGTGGTAACTTACACACTTTATTTAATTATCTAATCGCGTCACTTACATTTGTACAATAACTAATTATTGAATATACGAATGGTGTCCACGTGTAAATCGAGTCGATTCGTTCAACCCATCTTTTACCCAGCAATCCTTATAAAAATTGTAGCACTCACTCACTGATACAACTTTACCGCTCGAGTTGTATCAACTTTAATTAAGAGTTACGAGGCATTACTAACATTTCCTGCGACTCCCTGATTTCGCATCAGGTTCGTTCGCAACCCTTTATCCAAAACAAGGAATCTTCTCCAACCCAGTGGCTCCCCGATTTCGCATCAGGTTCGTCCACGAAAACCTCACCCTCCTACGGCTCCCTGATTTCGCGTCAGGTTCGTCCGTATCCTACAGCTCCCTGATTTCGCATCAGGTTTGTCTGTAAATCTACCAACTTCCGAACAGCTCCCTGGTCCCGCGCCAGGTTCGTCTGTGAATAATCCAACCTCCTAACAGCTCCCTGGTTTCGCACCAGGTTCGTCTGTGAACTTTATCCTAGTGACTCCCCGATTTCGCATCGGGTTCGTTCACGACATTTCACCCTCCTGTGGCTCCCTGATTTCGCATCAGGTTCGTTCGCGCTTGACTCTATTCCTAGAGGCTCCCTGATTTCGCATCAGGTTCGTCCTCACTGTCAATAATCCTAGCGGCTCGTAACAATATGTAGAATTAATTATTTAATCCACTGCACAATCTGCTGGCAGGTTATATAGGGGGAGGGATACACCTACAGCAATAATGCTACATTTATGTTGGTGTGTAGGAACGGCCATGTGACGTCACGAGTAGGGAATTGTTTGAAAAGTCTGGCCCTCAGATGGCGCTGTTGGCTGTGCCTAGCAGACGGCAGAATCTGCTGTCCGTCTGCTGCCGATCTGACATCAGAATCTGACATCAGAATCTGTACATCAGAACGCAGCTAAATGCGGACACAGACGTCTACGGTTCTGACGTCAGATTCTGCTCCCCAAATCTGATTATCAGAGATAGTTTAAGAGATAAAAACGAGATTATTTATTCGATATTATTTGTAGATGATTTATTAATATGTTGCAAAAGCAAAGTGAAACTAAAGTACATTAAAAGTTTATTAGCTAGAAGATTCCAAATGAAAGACTTAGGTGAAATTAATACATATCTAGGGATAGAAATTAATTACAATTATAATGAAGATATTATGACACTTGATCAGGAAAAGTATATTGATTCGTTGGCCGAAAAATACCAAATTAAACAAGCCAAATTGTATGAAACACCTATGGAGCAAAATTTGAAATTAGAAACTGCGCAGTCTGTATGTGGAGAGATAAAATTTAGAAATTTGATTTGTGCAGTTTTGTATATAAGTTCTGGAAAAAGATTGGATATAAGTTATAGTGTAAATTATTTAAGCAGGTTCCAAAACTGTTACAATGAAACACACTAGAAGTACGCTATAAGAATTTTAAAGTATTTATATTTGACAAAAGGTGGACTTCCGTTTCCGGACGCGTGAGTGACAGGTGTGTGTTGGAGTGCGTGGCGATAGTTGAGGTGAAGGAAAGGAGAGTGAAGTGGCGTAGGAGGGTGGGAGACTGTGAGTGAAAGGGGTGGAGTAGTGAAGAAGGGTTGAGGGGTATAGGGAAGGGCACGGCGGTAGGGTGTGTTAGGAATTCAGGAGCGATAAGGTAGATGAGAGGTTAGGTGGCCGTGATAGGTGAATTTGGCGGGAAGGTGAGAGTCAGTGGCAAGTGATGGCTCCGTGCGGGAGAGTGGAGAAGCAAAGAAGAGAGAGTGGGTAGGCGGGAAGTTTCAAACGGGAGGTCAGGCGAAGAGTGGAATAGAAAGGATAGAGAAAGTGGAGAGTAGGATAATAGGACAGAGAAAGCCGGATAAGAAGATAAGATGGAGGACGGAAAGGGAGGGGGAAAAGGAAAGGGGAAGGTCGTCGGGGAAGATAGGATAAGAAAAGATAGCGCAAGCAGTGTGGGTAGCAGCGTGAGTAGTCTGGACACTTACTGGGGAAAGAAGCGGGAGAGAGACGAGGAGGATTTAGAGGAGGAAAAGGAGGGGGTGTTTAAGAGGAGCGGGAAGATGAAGAGGTCGCCGGAGAAAGGGGGTAAGGGTGGGGGGAAAGAGGCAGAGGAAGGGGGGAAGGGCTGGGGGGAATGCTAAGGGAGATGATGCTAGAGATGAGGAAGATGAGGGAGGAAATGAAGAGGGACAGGGAGGAGAGAAAAGAACTGAAGGAGGAAATAAAAAAGGTGAGGGAGGAAATGAGGAAGGAGAGGGAGGAAAGAAAAAGAATGGAGGAAGAGTGGAGAGGGGAGAGGAGGGGGTGGGAGGAGGAGTTGAGGGAGGAGAGGGTAAAGAGAGAGGGGATAGCGGAAAAGCTGGGGAAGATGGAAGAAAGGGAAAAAAGGATGGAGGAGATGATGGAGAAGGTGGGGAGATGGGAAAAGGAAAGAAGGGGGAGTGAGGGGAAGGGACTGGTGGGGGAGGGGGATACGGATGAATGGGGATTGAGAGTGAGAAGGCTGGAGGTGATGCAGGATAAGAAGGAGAGGGAGGGTAGAAGAAGTAATGTGGTGATAAGGGGGCTGGGGGGAAGAAAAGGACGTGAAAGGGGAAGTGGGGCATGGTTATGGGAAAGAATGGGGTTAGGGGTGGGGGGAATAAAGGAAGTGGTGACCCTGGGTAAATCAGGAAAAGAAGGGGGTAGCATGGTGCTGGTGAGATTGGAGGGAAGAGAGGAAAAGAGGAAGGTAATGGAGGCGAAGAGGAAACTGGGGGGAAGACGGGAGAGGGTGGAGGATGACCTCACGGGAGAGGAGAGGAGGGCGAGATGGAAAATAGAGAGAGAGGCGCAAATGGAGAGGGGGAGAGGTAGGAAAGTGCAGGTGGGATATTTGAAAATGTGGGTGGATGGAAAGGTAAGAAGATGGGATGAGATAAGGGAGAAATGGCAGGAAAAGCAGGGAAACGAATGAAGGGGGGGGGGGTAAGGGGAAGAGAAGTGGGAAAAGGGAGGGGAAAGGGAAAGGAAGGGGGGAAGAGCTGGAGGGTGGCGTTCTGGAACGTGGCAGGAGTTAAGGGGAAAGATGAAGAGTTTTGGAGAGGGCTGGAGGAATGGGACGTGATGGTGATGAGCGAGACCTGGGTGGAGGAGAGAGATTGGGATTACGTGGAAAGGAGGCTGCCTAAGGGGTACGTGTGGGAAAAGCAATGGGCGAGGAGAGAAAATCAGAAGGGTAGGGCGATAGGGGGAATGATAATGGGGGTAAGAATGGGGCTGGAAACGGGCGAGGGAGGAGGAGGGGGAGAGAGGGAGGGGTTGATGACGAAGAAAGTGAAGATTGGGGAGGGGTGGTGGAAAATAGTAGGGGTATACGTTAATAAGGACTTGGAAGGAAAGCTAGAGGAGTTAGGAGAGTGGATGGAAGAGAGAGAGGGAGGAGTAAGGGTGTTAATAGGTGGCGATTTCAACGCGAGAACGGGGGAGGAAGGGGGAGAAGTGTGGGAAGGTGAGGAGGAGGAAGGGAGGGTGGGGGGGAGTGGGAGTAGGTGTTCCAAGGATAAAGAGGTAAATGGGGATGGGAAGAGGTTGTGCCGGTGCCTGGAGGAGAAGGGGTGGGGTATAATGAATGGGAATATAGAGGGGGACGAGGAGGGGGAATGGACTTTCACAGGGGAACGGGGAAATTCTGTTATAGATTATGTGTTAGGGAACGAGGATACAAGGGAGAAGGTGGAAAGGATGGAGGTAGGGGAAAGAATTGAGTCGGATCACCACCCGGTGGTGGTGTGGATAAGAGGGGAATGGCGCGATGAGGGGGGTGGGGGAAAGAATGGAGGGGAAAGGGGAGGGGGCAGAGGGAACTGGTCGGAAGAGGGAAGGATGAAGTTTATGAAAAAGTTCGGAAAAAGGGGAGGGGGAGAGAAGGAAGTTGACGGGGAATGGTGTGAGCTGCGGGATAGGATAAGGGGCGCGATAGGGAGAACGGGGAAGGGAGGGGAGAGAGTAAAGAAGGGAGGGGAGAGAGTAAAGAAGGGAGGGTGGTGGGACTTGGAGTGTAGGGAGGAGAAGAGTAAGGTAAGGAGAGAGTTAAGGAAGTGGAGGAAGGAAGGGGGGAGGGGGGAAAGTACAAGGAGATGAAGAGGGAATACGGGAGGTTATGTGAGGATAAAAGAAAGAAGGAGGTAGAGAGGTGAGTGAAGGAAGTCAAAGGGGTAAGAACGGAGGGGCAAGTGTGGAAGGTGGTAAATAGAGGGAGAAAAAGGAGGGGGAGGGTTAATGAAAGGATAGCGTTGGAAGAATGGGACGGGTATTTCAGAGGGTTATTAGGGGGAGTGGAAGGGAGAGTGAGAATGGGGGGAGAGACGAGGAGGGGGGAGGACGGAGAGGCGGAGATAGGGAGGGAAGAGTTAGGTAAGGTGATAAGAAATTTAAAGGATGGAAAGGCAGGAGGGGGGGATGGGATCCCAAACGAAGTATGGAAATATGGGGGATTAGAAGTGGAGGACTGGTTACGGGGGATATGCAACAGGGTTTCGAGGGGGGAGGGGTGGCCGGAAGGGTGGAGGGAGGGGGTGGTGGTCCCGGTGTTGAAGAAGGGGAAGGGGGCAAAGGTGGACGAATATAGGGAGATAACGCTGACACAGACGGCATATAAGGTATATGCGTCTGTGCTAGGGGAGCGGCTGAGACTGGAGGTGGAGGAGAAAAGACTGCTGCCACCGAGTCAAACCGGGTTCAGGAGGGGAGTGGGATGTATTGATAATGTTTATGTGTTGAACTACCTGATAAACAGGCAAGTGGGGAGAAAGGGGAAAAGGATGGTGATTTTATTTGTGGATATGAAGGCCACGTTTGACTCGGTGGACAGGGAGGTGCTAGTGAAGGCAATGAGGAGGAGGGGGGTAAGGGAACAGCTGGTGGTGAGATGCGAGGAGATGCTGCAGGAAACAATAGGGAGGGTGCGGGTGGGAGAGGAGAAGGGGGAGAGGTTCTGGACGGCGAGAGGGGTGAGGCAGGGGTGCCCGCTGAGTCCGAGCCTTTTCACCCTGCTGATTGCGGACATGGACGAGGAATTAAAAAAGGGAGGGTGGGGGGGTGTTACACTGGGAGGGGAAAGGTTGTACACGTTAGCGTACGCGGACGACGTGGCGGTACTGGCGGAGGATGAGGAGGGGATGAAGGGTCTGATGGCGAAGTTGGAGAGATACGTGGATGGGAAGGGGTTGGAGGTAAACATAGGGAAGACAAAGGTCATAAGGTGTAGAAAGGGTGGTGGGAGATGGAAAAAGGTAACGTGGAGGTGGAAGGGTAAGGTGTTGGAAGAAGTTTTAAGGAGTTTTAAGTATCTAGGCTACACGGTGATGGGAAATGGGAGGCAGGAGGGGCATGTGGAGGAGAGAGTAAGAAAGGGAGCGGCGGTGATGGGAAAGGTCTGGGGGATAGGGAAAAGGTTATTTGGAAAGGATTGGGAAAGGAGAATGTGGCTATTTGATAAGTTGGTTTGGCCAGTGGTGGGGTACGGGGCGGAGGTGTGGGGGTGGAGGGAAAGAGAGAAGATGGAAAGGTTACAGGTAAGGTTTATGAAGTGGGTTCTGGGGGTGGATAGATGTACGCCGGGGTACATGGTGAGGGAGGAGATGCAAAGGGGCATGTTGAAGGGAAGGGCAGGGATGAGGGCATGGGGTTATGAGAGGAAGCTAGAGGAAGGGAAGGGGGGGAGTTGGCAAGGAGGTGTTGGGGGGAAGTGAAGGGGAGGCTAAGGAGGGGAAAGTGGTTGGAGGGGTGGGAAGAGGATAGGAAGGATTTTTTCGAGAAGAGGGGGTGGACGATGGAGGAGTTGGAAGAGAAGAGGGTAGTTGGGGGAATAAGAGGGGAGGAGTTGGTGGAGAGGGAAAGGAAAGCTCAGGAGGAGGAGAGGTGGGAAAGGATAGGGGAGTCAGAGTACAACAGATGGTACGGAAGGATGAAGGGGGAAGGTTTGCCGCGGTATTTAAAGAAGGGATGGGGGGAGAGTAGGTGGCGTAGAGTGGCAAGGTATAGATTGGGGAATGAGATGAGGGGGGGGGTAGGTATTGGGACGAGGGAGATAAAAGGAGGTGCAGGTTGTGTGGAGGAGAGGGAGAGACTTGGGAGCATGTGTGGGAGGAGTGCACGGGATGGGGGGTAGAAAGAGGGTGGCAGGAGATGGCGGGAGAAGTTCTGGGTGATGAGGGGGAGGGGGAGAAATGGCTAAGGATGTTAGATGATAGAAGGCAGGTGTGTGGGGGAATGGTGGTGTGAGAGACGGAATGGAGTGGTTGGGGAGTCGGGCGGAAACGGAGGTCCGGGAGGCGGGTACGTGCGAGTATAGGCGTTGGGGAGGAGAGGGGAGCGAGCGAGCGGAGTTTTTTGCTTCTTTCTTTTTCTTCTTCTTTTCTTTAAGGAATGATTGTATATAGTGTATATAGTAGCTAAGTAGTTTAGGTGTAAGATAGGTTAAGTTAATTTTAAGCTATGATAAGTAGGATAAGATAGGATAAGGTAGTGTAAGGTGAAGTGTAAAGTGAAGGGAGGGAGGAGATAGAAGATTGTAACCCCTAGGGGATCAATAAAAAGGAAAACATATTTGACAAAAGGTTTAAAGTTAACGTATAGTAAAAAAGAAAACGTAGAAATTGTGGATTGTTTTATTGATGCAGACTGGGCAGGAGACATAAATGGTAGAAGGTCAACCACAGGATATATAATAAGAACGTATGGAAATGTTGTTTATTGGAAGTCTAGAAAACAAGGTAACGTAACGAAATCTTCCACAGCTGCAGAATATGTTGCACTATCAGAAGCTATAAGCGAAGTAAAAAGAATTAGAGGTGTGTTAAGTAATTTTAATGTAAATATAAGCGAATCGATAAATATCTATGAGGATAATGCAGGAGCGATAAATATAGCAAAGTATGGAAATCTGACGAAAAACTCGAAGTACATAGAAATGCACTATCATTTTGTGAATGAAAGTTACCTGGATGGCAGTATAGATATAATTAAAGTAGAATCAGAGAACAATATCGCAGATATTTTAACAAAGTCACTTGGTAAAAATAAGTTTGTAAAATTCAGAAATGAATTAAATATAAGAGGTTAAAATATTGTGTGTGAGAAGTTAAAACAGAAAAAAAACTGGTTAATATAAATGTAAGGAGGCATGTTAATATATATACATTCCCTGATAACCAGACCTGAGGCGCAGAGCCTGACGTCAGATCCGTAGTCATCTGTGTCCACATTAGGCTGCGGTCTGATGTGCAGAGCCTGACATCAGGACCCTGACGTCAGATTGGCAGCAGATTCGCATCAGGTCCTGACGTTCGCCTGACACGTATAACAGCGCCATCTGTGAGTCAGAATTGGCAAACAATTCCTTACGCGTGACGTCACACGGCCGTCCCTACGCGTGACGTCACATGCACGTGGCTACGCAACAACACATTTGTACCGTGATTGCTATCGGTGTGTCCCCCCACCCTTTCTACTGCGCGCAGGGAATTTGTAAGCAGCAGTTTCGGAGCAGATTATATTCACATAACCTACGAGGTTTATTAAATAAGTTTTCAATTTATTTGGAAAGGTACGTATTGTTTATTTTTAATAATACAGCGATAAGTGGCACATATATATAATTAACTCTGAAAACAAATAAAATATTAGTATAAAATTGAATTGATACTGGGAATGTATCAATTCATGATTATTTTATTAAACGGGCGCTGAAAAGTGCCGATTGAGATGTTCCTTGTGAACATCGACAGGTTGTTTACGTTTGGATCTTTTAAAATGGGCACTGAAAAGTACCGTTTGGTTTCTTCGCCACTGTAAAAGGAGACACACCTCTACTTTTAATGGGCACATTTCTGAAACATAAAATATTTACCATATTTAATTATCGTTTTCCCGCGACAGTAAATCGTGACTTTTACGTTCATGACACTAAATGTCATGACTTTTACTGATACGGACCTTCAAAGGTCAGCTTCTTCTTCGGGCTGCTGGTGGTCCGTCCACAAATCGCGGCGTATTCGCAATGCATTGGAGGCTGCCGTCGCGCGAGGACCATTCTTCTTACTTCGAACCCTCTCCTTGGCGGCTCGAAGTGCCTGCTGCATCGACCGTTGAAAATCAGATCGGAGCGGCTTGGTAAGGTGCGGATTTCCAGATACCGCTTCTGAAAAAGTAATGCACGCAAAGTACGTTAGCATAATTATGCATAAAAACATGGAAATGCTTATTGCTTTGTACCGTATATTGCCATCATGATGCGAGTGTTGTACAACGGCCTTTGGCCTGTTCGGCCGAACCACGTGAAGGACTGTGTGACTTCGTCGACCAGTGCTTCCTTCAGACAAATCCCGACCGCTTCCTTCGTGCTGAATCCACCCCCGTATTTTAAATACTGAACCTGAGCAAAGTAAGTAAAGATTGATGTAAGTATGTATTATATAAAAGTAAATAAAAGCATAATTTCGTTTTCACTTACAACATTGAAATATGTTTCGTCGTCAATGGTCTCGAAACAGTCCACCTCCTCCGGTGACGATATAACAAACGATAAAATAACTCATCAACGGAGATTAACAAGGATACCTGTAAATATAATATTACTTATGAAGAGCAATACAAAAGAAGAAAATGTAAATATTGTTACGTTTCGTCGTAGTCATAGAAGAAACCGAGTATATAGGAAGTATAAATGAACATGAACTAAGTTAACAGCAAATGTAATGTAATATAATTAATACAACAGTAACAATAGGCAAGGAGGAATTGTTCGGAAATACGTCTGCTCGCAATGGCGTCTGTATCTGAAGTGACAGCTTGACAGGCGATCGATCAGATCGCCTTCTTCTCGCTGTCACTTGTCTTCGTCGCGAGCACCAGCGGACCATGGTTCCAATCCATAGGGTGCTCGCAACACTGCTCCCCCCTCTCGAGGAGCGGTCGTCCCGACCGTTGCAGCTCTTCCGTCGCCTGCAGCCGTACCCTGGTCCGGAAGGGTGGAAAGGATGCTGTGTGCTGTGTGGCCCCTTCCGTCCATCGCCTCGGCATTCGCCTTCACGCCCGAGGGGAAAACCACTCCAAAAACCCTGGGCAAGACGTGGGTACGTGGGTCCCGCGTCTCTGCCCTCCACTTGCGTCTTCGTACTTGTGAACTTCTGTCTTGTGCGGCTTTCCTCTTCTTCGACGGGGCATCTTCTTCTTGGGCAGAGGCGGGCGAGGAGGTCGTCTACTGGTTGGGACTCTTCGACTTTCTAGCCGTCGGGGTTCAGGTTGATGCTCCCGGAACGGCTCCTCTGTTTCCTGCCCTGTTCCGTTCTCCCTCGGTGACGGTTCCCTTGGGATTCTCGGATTTTCCACCGGGGCTTCCGGAACGTCCCTCGTTGATCCGCTGCATTTCCCTGAGCGTCCCTCGACGTCCCGCGGCGGTGTTGCATCCTCCTCGTGGCGCGGCCGCTGCTCGAAGTCCCCATCCTTTGTAGCTCTGGAGTCTATTCCTGGGCTGCTCGGGTGACGTCGCGTTCCGGGTCCCCTTAGTGAAGAAAGTGGACAGAAATTAATTCCCTTTCTCCTTCTGCGAGAGTCCGGTGGAGCGAGACAGAACCAGGAAAACGGAAAGGCGAGACGGAGACCGAAAGCAGGGGGTTGCAGCTAGTCACAAGCTTGCTCTCGGCCCGTTCCCCGATCAATCCGCCCAGAACTGCCAGCTCGTCTTCGTTCTTCTTTCTTGTACGCCTCCAGTTTTCCAATCCGTGGCTTCCTGATGGCCCCATTCCTCTTCGTGGCCTCTGGTGCTGCTCCAGGGGACCGTCTCGGTGCGGCTCGTCAGCGGCCCCGTCTCCGCGATGTCCCCTCTGACCGATCCGTGCGACTGCGTCGCACGTCCGTCCAGTGGTTGGGGACACCATTTCCCGTCCGCTGTCCACCTCGTAGGGAGGGACCCCTCGGTAAGCACTGTACCGGGGACGCGGCCAGGATCCCAGCCAGGAGGTTAGGGGGGTGGTTCCACGTATGTCTGCACCCCGCTGTGGACTACCACGCTATTGTGGCACATTCGGGGAATTCGGGGTCGCCTTCAAGCCGCGGCAGCAGTCCCCCGACACCTTGTCCCTCGTCGTGGGGTATCGTGTTCTCTGAAACAGACTCAAGAATGGGGGGCCGGGCTACGGGGGCAGCCTCCGCAGCCCAGTCCACCTAATTAGCTTAAACTAATCTTCTTTCTTGAGTCCTCCTCGGCGATCGGCTCACCAAAATGAATCTCTGGTTTTCCGGCAAGACATAGGACTCCTCGAGATAGGTCGATGCTGCAGCGGTGCTTCTTCAGGAACGCCGCTCCTAAGATGCACTTTTCCACCATGTCGACGACATAGAAGTCCTCCACGCTCGAGAGTCCTCCAACGCTGAGATCCAAGCTCTTCTTTCCAAAAACTTTGATTTTCTCTCCAGTAGTAGAGCGAATGTCGACCTTCGTCCTATCGAGTTCGCTTGTAGGGCATAACTCCTTCTCCAGAAGGTTGATGGGAGAACCTGTGTCTAAAATAATCGGACAGGGATTTCCATTTATTGTTCCACATACGTAGATCTCTCCAGTTGGATTCCATTGATGCCCAGTCGCCTCCTGCATCGCCACACTCTTGACGACCGGGGGACTGTACTTTCTGGTCCGGCGTCTCCCCCTTACGCCGTCCTCTTCCCGTTTCCCTCAGATTTCTTGGTTGCCACTCTTGTCTGGCCGTTCTTGGCCTGGAAACAATCCTTCTGCATATGCCCTGTTTTTCCACAAAGCCAGCACTTCGGTTTCCTCGGCCCGTCGTCCGTTCGTTCCTCGGGTTTCCCAAATCTTGGCTGTTTCGGCGGGAACCTTTCAAAGTTGTTAAACGGTTTAGCCTTTCGTTTTTCTGTGTATCGTTCTCGCGATTCGGCCGCGGGGCGGCGAGACATTGCCTCGACGGCCTCGATCTCGAGGGCCCTGGTCACGGCGGCCCTTAAAGATGTAAAACCGCCTAGTCGCAGTTCCCGCTGCATTACAGGGTTAGCCAACGCCGTGACAAACTGGGATGCGGCTAATTTATCGCGGGTTTCCGCCGGGCAATCGTTAAAAGCGGATTGCGCCAGACGTTCGATCTTTGTGGCAAGCGAGGAGATGCTCTCATCCCTTCGCTGCCTATGGCTCTGGAAGAGTACGTAATTCAGGTTAGACAGGTTTTTCGCCCCGTAACGAAACTCTAGCGCGGAAACCAACTCTGCGAAACTTTCGCATTGAGCCGCGGAGAGCGTCGTAAGGACGCTCCTTGCCGCGCCTCCGAGGGAAGCGATCAAGGCCGTAGCCTTCTTTTGATCATCCCACCCATTCGCGCGCGCGATCGTCTCGAACTGTACTTTGTACTCTTCCCACGAATTTTTACCGTCAAAAATTGTCGGTTTCACCGCGTACCCCAAACTAAGTACGCGCGGTTCTGAAAGAGAGGCAGCGGCGGGTGCGCTAACGGGTGCGGGGATCTGCGTCGATGGAACACTATTTACAGGGGCATTTTCCCCACCCCGAAGGTTCGCGCCGCTACCAACCGAACCTGTTCCGCTTTGCAATGAAGCGGTTACGACCTGGATCCGTTCTTCTAAGTTCGACATGCGCGCCTCGAAAGCCGCCTGGGTCCGCCGGTCTTCGATCTCCTTCTCCTCTCTTCGGCGATCTTCCCTCTGTCTGCGGGCTTCGTCGTCCCTCCGCTGCTCCCGCATCTGTCCCACGATACTCAATTGGAGGGAGGAGAACAGCTCCTGGATGGAAGAATCTGCCGTCGCTGCAGGAGGAGGGTTCGAAGTGACCGCGGAAGCGCGAGTGGGCATGCCACTTCGAGTGGTCATCCCACTTCTGACACCAGTGTTACGTTTTGTTGTAGTCATAGTAGAAACCGAATGTATTGGAAATATAAATGAACATGAACAAGGTTAACAGCAAATATAATTAATACAACAGTAACGATTGACAAGGAGGAATTGTTCGGTAGTACGTCTGCTCGCAATGGCGTCTGTATCTGAAGTGACAGCTTGACAGGCGATCGATCAGATCGCCTTCTTCTCGCTGTCTCTTGTCTTCGTCGCGAGCACCAGCGGGCCATGGATCTAATCCATAGGGTGCTCGCAACAATATTTATTATCTTAGTCAATAACGTGAAATAAAGGGAATATCATAAATGGAATGTAAACTATAATTAACTTTAAAGAATTACTGAAAAAATAAATCCGAGGAATGACATAAAACAACATAAATGCGTTCTTAAAGAACATTTCACTTATATATCATCTGAATCAGATGATGATAAAAAAAAGATTTTCCTTGTCACTTTCTTTGCCGTATTTTTCTGTTTTATTTGCCATTCTAGGTTTTTTTCTGAGTTTTTTTCAGCTGTTCAAGTATCCACCTCACATACTGATCAAGTATTCCTCAATACACTCGATTTCAAAAAGGTGAAAATCTAAACTTACCCTAAATATTTAGATGAATCAATCAATAGCATTAATAAGCCAGAAACTACTGTTTTTACTTAATATATTTTAAATCGTTGACAGTGCAACATTCAGTCGAAAAGGAGGAAGAACAAGGTGACCGAAATATTTACTTTTTGGGCGCAAATAAGATCGAAGCTTCTAACTATATTATTCTGTGCTCCCGAAAGAAAACTGCAGCATGAAGTGTTGCGATAATGCAAACATTACCACGATAACGTGACAGCAGGCAGAAATTGTCAATATATTAATTAAAAAACTGATGTGATCATGTATCCCCGATGATCAACTATCCTACCTTTCCCCTACATATAATCGAATTATATCATTTAAAGCTGACTTCGTTAAAAATAGTCCGATTTACATTAAATTTGATATGATTTTCATCGGAAAAACATAAGGAATCCATTTGTGTCACTTTCATATCGATACGATAAAGAATAAAAAATTTCTTAATACGCTGAAATGAACATTTCACATTTTCACCCTTGACAGCGGGGCACCGACCTGGAATCACTTCGGTCGGCCGAGGATTCATACCTGTTTCAGAAATAAAATAATTCTTTATTCTTTATCGTATCTATATGAAAGTGACGCCGATGGATTCCTTATGTTTTTACGATGAAAATCATATCAAATTTAATGTAAATCGGACTATTTTTAACGAAGTCAGCTTCAAACGATATAATTCGATTTTTCATGGAATTATGGTCGGAATTACGTCGTTCTTGGTGCTAGTTTCATCTGCGAAACATAAGGAATCGATTGGCGTCGTTGTCGCAAAAAGCTATAAAATTTGGTGAGGCACTGGGGAGTGTTGTCCTCGCTACGGGGTGCCAGGCGGCATACTGTAAATACGGGTCCGAAAGAGATTCGAGACTTCGGAGCCGATCAAGGCTTCGAAGCCGACCAAGACTTCGAAGCCGACCAAGGCTTTCAAGCGCTTCGAAGTTTTCGTCATATATATATAGATTCGAAGCGCTTCGAAGCGCTTCAAATCCCATCACTATCTCGGGTACCCGGTCCACAGCTACAGCCCTACTCCAAACCACACCCAGGGAGCCGCACCTCCTCCCCTCTCCCGCTCATTTCCTAACTCACCCTACCCTCTTTCCTTCTTAAGGTGAAATCAGACAGCGCGTGAATCGGCGAGCTTGCTCGGTTCGGCAAGTCGGCTTGGTGAGTCCGATTCGGCGATCCATGACCGATCAGACGGCTCGTGGCTCGGCGAGCTAGGGTAGGTAGGTAGTAGAGGTCCTTATTTCACGTGTATTTACATACACGTGTACACGTGTAGTAAACGTACCCGAACTTGAATCCGTGTAATTTTTAATACACGGATACCCGTGTAGTTCTGTTCACGGATATCCGTGTATATAGTTCTGTTCACGGGCAACGTGAACGTTGCCATGCCGACGTGACAACAAAGTATGTATTTCTATTTAGTTGTATTTTACGAGGCGGTATTTGGCGACCATACATCCGTGTACTTATAATCCATGTACACGTGTATTAAGAACACGGATTTTTAATTCCTTAATACACGTTACACGTGTCCCGTGTACACGTGTATTTAGACATACGTGAAAAGCCACGACCTCTAGTAGGTAGCTAGGTAGGTATAGGTAATATGGTGGGGCCACAAAATCAATTTTGCGAAACATGAAAGAGCCTAATGCGGAAAAGTTGTCTGTGGGGAAGACAACTTGAGGGGAAAAAAATTTGGAATGGGTCAATATTTGATCGACCCCTATCGGGGTCCAAGTTTTTGATTTTTGAGCAACTTTGGCGACTCTTGTATATTTTCATAAAATTTGTTTATTTCACTGGTGAGCATCAGAAAACATTATTTAAGTACATAAACACGTGAAATAGTTTTTTACATAAGTAGTAAGTATAAGGGGATTCTAACCCAGGTCCTCTGAGGGGAGCGTGGGGGCGGGGGGAAGTGAAGGTGCGCGGGGGAGTGCGGCGCGGAGAACTTTGGGCGCGGGGAGAGCGGGGAGAGCGGGGAGAGCGGGGAGAGGAAGACTCTTTGCGCGCGTACGAGCCGCGTAGTGGGGGAAGCCGCGATGATGGAGAGGATCAGTCCAGGCCGCGGAGACCTCTCCACATCGACCCACCATCGTAGATCCACCCCAGAAATTTCCCCCCTAATTTTTCCCCAAATAGAGAGGAGAGAAGGATAAAAAAAACATCGACCCACCATCAGAGATCCACCCCAGAATTTTTTTTCGATCGACCCATCCCAAGAGATTTTTAATAATATTTTAAATATCTTAAAATTAAGTGACGAGGAGAGGAGAGAAGGATAAATAAACTAGTACACTGAAATAAGTTTATGATATATATATATATATATATTGTTACATTCTAATATGATGATAAAATAAAAGAAAAAGAGAAAATATATAAAATTAACTAAATCGAATGAGAGGTCGGTGATGGGGGTGGGGTGATGACGGTGGCTGTTGTGGCGCCTGCCTATGTCGCCACGGCTGTCTCCCTGCCACCTGATATGGCAGCAGCCGCGCAATCCGATGTTCGCGCTCCTGCCGTTCCCATGGCATATAAAATATGCCCTAGAACACAGATACAAACGTTGATATAATACTGATACATTAAACATATTAAGCATGAAGCACACAAAACACAATGCAGAATGTTACATACCTGCGGCGGCAGCGACTGCTGCAGCGGTGGCGACTGCTGCGGTGGTGGCGGCGGCAGGGAGGAGGACTCCGGAGGTGGCGTGGGCACCTCAGACACATCTATGGGCCCCTCCCCCCCCCCCAGTCGGGGGACCAGCGAGGCGACCGGAGCACTACTGGTTGTAGCAAGTACTAGAATATAGAAACCCGGGATATAGTCGATTTAGTTGCGACATACAGCGGGGAGGAGCATACGGCACATGCCGAGGTCCCGGGCGTCACTCGAGCCATGCAACCAGTGAGTGTACAAACATTCAGAGAGCGGGAGTTCCCCCAGAGCTGATCATGCCGCCCGGTATGACCGCATCTCTTTCCCCTGCGCTGCCTCGGGGTTAGAGATCCTCCCTTCAAGGGCCAAGGCCGAGGGGGGAGGGACGACTTGCCAACTGGGCCAGAGGACCACACCCTCTACCCTGCACGGCCTGGGAACACGGGCCTCCCCCCAGGGGGGAGGAAATGGCTATGGATGGCCGCCTCCTCATGGTACGCATTAACCCGCCAGGAGTCTACCCCGTTTCTCGGGTACACATCTGCTTTTTATAGGCCCGGGCCAGCTTGCGGACGGACCGTACTCGCGGGGGTGACCATCAAGAAGGGTGGGCGATCCCTACCTAAGACGCACGCATAGGTGCGCCGGAGTCATTATGCTTTGCGCCAGCCACCCTCTCCGGTCTTGAGGGTACTAGCCCGTCGCTAAATAAATTCGCGATATATGGACCCGTGTCTCGACGCCGCTCTACCAGATCTCCTATCAACCCCGTAAACTCGCTTTTACTCGTCGTCCTGAACCCGGAGTAGTCAGGTCCTCTTCACGTCCCCATTGAAAGCACCTCTAGGTTGCGCGGGTACGCGCAAACCATACCTCCAGCTTGCTAGGGTGACGGCTTGTTTACCCTTATAAGGCTAGCTATCCCACCCTCCTATTCCCCCCTCTCTCCCCGTTGACTCAACGCCCTAGTACTCCCCCCCCCTTATTCCTGTTTCTTGAGACTTCCCACAGCTATACTACACTACCACCCTACCCCATTGCCCCCCCCCCTCGACCTACACTTTTCAGTCCTAAGATTATAGTATTTTAAAAAACAAGGGTCCCCACAGTAAGAGGGCCCCAGGGACACACCACCACCCCCTCACCCATTCCCAAATTAAGTCAATTCTTGGTCGGACATTGCGAGATCTGATAGCGAGGCACGGTCCAGAAGGGGGCGGTCACCACCCGCCCCTAGAGGCACTCCGCATTCTTAAAGAGGTGTCTAAAAGCCGGTGCGCCGGTATCGCTTAGGTGCTTAGAGCACCGGAACCATTCTTACTTCCTTACTCTTGGCACCGCTACCCTTCCACGGTCCCAGATCGAGCTTTCCAAGGCTCAGTCACCACTGGACCACGGTCGGAATAGCTGCCTAACCATTTTGCCCTCATTGCCCTCAGCTGCCTTTCTGTTGGAGATATGAGGGGGGCCCCTGCCTCCGCCCCCCCCCCCCCGGTGAACCACGCCGAGGGGTAACGGTCCCCTTCGAATCGCGGCTCCAGCCTCCTTCTCAGTCTACTTCCGAGTCACTGACCGAGAAGGGGGCCAGCGTAAAGGTCCTCCCCTTCTGACGGAGATGAGCCTTAGGTGTATTTCCATGGGTTCATCTCCTCCAGGAAACTCGTAATCTTGTGTATGCATAGCTCAACCCGGGATATAACATTGACACGATAATCTGATTATAGAAACCCGGGATATAACATTGACACGATAATCTGATTATAGAAACCCGGGATATAACATTGACACGATAATCTGATTTGATTTCATCCAATTTCAAAACTTAAACGTGATAAATGTCAAAAATATTTTAAAATACATACCTCATCGTCTTCTCGCATGTCATCATCACTCTCCCACACGCTTGAAGGATTGTAGTAACCCATAATTGCGCTTTATTATTATTATTATTACTATTGACAATTGTGCGGCTTTATTATTGTCGAGTGAACGTTTTGAATGCAACTGGTCTCGCTGCATCTCCAGGCTCTCGCATGTAAACTCATATCTTGAATTCGAGAAGTGCATAGCGTAGCAAAAAACTAAGATACTGTTGTTCTCCATATTCTTCTTCCAAGACCATCTCCTCCCTCCCTCCTCCTTGCACTTATCTTCATACGGTTCTAATTTGTCATACGTGAGAATCATGGAAAGAGAGGAGAGAAGGAAGACGGGTAAAAATAATATTGAGACATTATACATGTTTATGATATATATTGTTACAAATAAGGTACTAAATATACAATTTAACATTTGCTGCGAGCAGCGTCGACAATATCATTCATGGCACATGCCAACAGTTCGCAATCGACAATAGATTCACCGTCGAAGTATTCGCTATTGCATATAGTTTTAGTGATTTTACACGAATCTAAAGGTTCATCGGCGACATCATGCCGTTGTAACACGGTGACAAAATTTGAAAATTTCATGCGGACAAGATGCGTATGTGCTGTAAGCCACGAACACATGTGGTCGATACAACGCTCGAGATTAAATAAAAACTTCATAGTTTCTACATTGAAATATAAAGACTTTTTGCGTAGCGACATCTTCACAATTCGCGAATTATACATTATGCAAAATTCTACAGTCAATTCATCAATCAATAGCGGTACTGATCCTATTAATTGTGCACGTTGTTCGATGTCTTTGCGTTTTTCCATTAGCGTTTTCCATGTTGGAAGATGCAACAACAATTGATTCCCACGATTGTCACCAAGAACAATTTCCACCAGCGGTATAGATTGCACGCTGATGCCAATTTCCAGATATTTATATGATGTAGACGTTAGCGCGTATCTTCTAACCATAATGCGTGATGTTTCACGCGACCTAAGAGTCCGATCGTGAAAAATTATCGTTTATCAGGAAAACGTTTAAATAAATAACGATGATATGGTATTGTTACGTTTTGTTGTAGACATAGTAGAAACCGAATGTATTGGAAATATAAATGAACATGAACAAGGTTAACAGCAAATACAATTAATACAACAGTAATACGATTGACAAGGAGGAATTGTTCGGTAGTACGTCTGCTCGCAATGGCGTCTGTATCAGAAGTGACAGCTTGACAGGCGATCGATCAGATCGCCTTCTTCTCGCTGTCTCTTGTCTTCGTCGCGAGCACCAGCGACCATGAATCCTTTACATAGGGTGATCGCAACAGTATGAAAAAATTAAATCTTACATGTTAGATGTGTTCTTCCTACATGGCGATACATCATCTTGCATGATTGGAACGTAATAATTTGTAACACCGGTACTGCACTTTTTTTTCGAAGCACTGTGTGTATGTCGATAGTCACTGATAGGATCCAGAGCGATTAATGTATTTGTTCCGTATTTGGCGGGCCTGCTACGTCAGGCCAGAACGTCATCGCGAGAGCACGGCGCCGTTTTGTATCGTAGGTCTCGGATAAGAGTCGAAGGAAGAGTCCTTGCCAGAGTTACCGTTAGCGCTTGCCGGCGGAAGGCCGCAAGCAAATCTCTCGCTAAACTGTAAAGTTCTATAATACTTAAACTTTATATTCTTGAATAAAAATAATATCTCTTCTCAAAAGAAGAGTCAATATAACACATCGCAGTTACTACGATCCATCGTACGAAGCGTGTCGCGGTGGAGAAATCCTGCGTCCACGCCAGAGGCCACACTGGCCCATTTCTGTTCATGGTCCTTCGAGCCGGATTCCTTCAATAAAGGGAATCATCATCGGCACCTCAACAACGCTGGGCTACATTGAGAGAGGCTTGGACAAGACCGGCGCCGGCAACATCCACGTGATTCAAATAGAGGCTCGCCATCTTGCGAACAACGGCTCTTCGCCTCGTGGAGACGACGTCCGGAGTAACCTTGTCGCTGTGTCTACACCGCAGCTGCTTTCTTCAACGGCTCAAGTGGTCAGGTAACTGTGCCTACGCCAATCAGATATTTTTCGTGGCCATCAGACTTGTTAAAATGGCGGATCTCGCATCGTTAAAGCGACAGCGTGCCGCGATCAAGGCATCATGCACGCGAGTTAATACGTACGTTGATTCCATTCTGACGGTCAATCCCGACGTAATTGACCAGCTCGTAGAACGGAAAATAAAACTAGATTCCTTTTGGTACGATTATAATAGAGTACAAAACGACATAGAGGAATTGGATGAGAGCGAATCCAATGATTGGGTCCAATTCGAAGAAGCGTTCTTCGCGATATCAGCAAAAATACGCAGGCTCGTGGAGCCATCCACTTCGACTCGCGGAAGTGCGGCGCCTTCTCCTTTTACCGTGCAGAGCTCGGGAAGCGTTGAGGTCGTGCCTAAAGTCCAGTTACCGAAATTAGACTTGCCAACTTTTTCGGGAAATTACGAGGAGTGGATTCGGTTTCAGAGCATTTTCAAATCAACTGTCGATAATAGCTTGTCGCTCAGTAACACACAGCGATTTCAATATCTCATGGCGTCGCTTTCGGGAGAAGCCGCCGATGAAGTTCACGCGTTAGAATTAACAGATTCAAACTACGAAGTAGCATGGAGCCTTCTCAAGGCACGATATGACAATACCAAAGTAATCGTCTACACGCATTTGCGTGCGATAATGGAATTGCCAACCATGTCGAGAGAAACGCTTCCCGAGCTACGACAAATCGCCGGTGTGGCAAAACATCTACGCGCCTTGAAGTCCTTGAAGTGTCCGACCGAACACTGGGACGACATTCTTGTTTACACGCTGTCGGCGAAGTTGGATGTGAACACGCATCGCGAATGGCAAAAACAGCTGACTGGCTCTCAGCTGCCTACATTCAAACAATTCTTAGAATTCGTTAATCATAGATGTCAAATCTTAGAAGCTTCGGCTAAAAAATCCACGCCAGCGCCACACATGCAGCCTCGTCCGCAGCAAAATGCGAAACGACAAGCTGCGCATGTCGCGACGATTAAGAACAAGTGTACGTTTTGTGCCGGAGAGCATTTGATTTATTTCTGTTCGGATTTCTTAAGATTATCCATCGAACAACGCTGTCGCGAGATACAGCAACGTAAATTATGCGTCAATTGCTTGCGCTCAAAAAATCATCAAGCAGAAGGTTGTAAAAGTGGTGCCTGCAAATTATGTCGGGCGAAACACAATTCATTACTTCATAAACAATCACAGGCAACAAGTGCCGACGACGGTGACGTGGCAGCCGACGAATCGCCGAAGATTCCTGCCACCGTTGCTACCTCACTTTTCGTTGATAAAAGCTACGTAATGCTTTCTACGGCTTTAGTCTACGCTTACGATCAAGCCGGTTCACGCAAGTTGTGTCGCGTGTTATTCGATTGCGGTTCTGAGGCAAATTTCATTTCGCGTCAAAAACTTGATATGTTAGGGTTAAAGGCGCGAAGGTTCAAGGTGTCGGTGTCAGGGTTAAATCAGAGCTCGACGTCCTCCACTCACATCGCGCGGGTAAAAATACAGTCTCGTATCAATTCATTTACAAGCGACGTCGACTGCATAGTGGTGGATCAGATCACCGACAAACTTCTGGCAATTTCGATGAAACGTGACGGTCTAACGTTGCCGCACAACATTAAATTGGCCGACCCGCATTTTTATGAGTCTGCTAACATAGATGTGTTAATTGGAGCAGACATTTTTTGGCAATTGTTGTGTGTGCGGCAAATCAGACCTTCACTCAGCCACCCAACACTGCAAAAAACGCACTTTGGTTGGATACTGGCCTGTCGTATCGGTTATCAGACTTCAAACTCAGCAAACGTAAAAAACCTCCACATTTCTATCAGAAATGCGGAGCTTCATGAACAGTTGCATCAATTTTGGCAACTCGAGCATTTCCCAGAGCTTGCGAAGCCTCTCTCGATCGACGAGCGAACGTGCGAGAGATGTTTCGGAGAGACAACTCTTCGCGATGAAAACGGTCGATTCATTGTAAAACTCCCAATCAGGGAGGGGGGGTTGCGAACTCTCGGTGCTTCAAGGGCTTCCGCGTTGCGACGATTTCTTGCGCTAGAAAAACGTTTCAATCGCGACTCTGAATTAAGATCGCAATATGTCGCATTCGTGCGTGAATATCAAACGCTCGGTCATATGAGAATCGTCGACGAATCCAGAGATGCCAATGAATCTCTGACCTTCTATTTACCGCATCATTCTGTAATAAAACAGACGGCTGTTGTGTCGAAAATACGGGTCGTGTTTGACGGTTCTTGTAGAAGCACCACAGGCGTGTCGCTAAATAGCGTGCTTTTGGTCGGCCCGGTAGTGCAACAGGACCTGATCTCAATTATTTTACGCTTTCGAACGTTCGCTTATGTTTTTACTGCCGACATAGTAAAAATGTATAGGCAAATTTTAGTGTGTAGCTCACAAACGCGGCTGCAACGAATTTTATGGCGTGAGAACAGTTCACGAGATGTCCAGGCATACGAACTCACGACTGTGACTTACGGCACTGCGGCCGCGCCGTATCTCGCAACCAAATGCCTTCAGCATTTGGCCGAACAGGAACGGGCAAGGTTTCCTGAGGGTGCCCAGCGGGTATTGCGCGATTTTTACGTGGACGATTTGTTAACGGGTGCAGATTCTCTGCAAGAGGCCAAGGTGGTTCTTTCCGAGATCGTGGATTTATTGAAAAAGGGGTCTTTCGAATTAAGCAAATGGGCATCCAATAACACTCAATTGCTGGGGCCCTCCAAGGCAACGGCCGAAGGAGGAATGTTCGACTTCTTCAAAGGCGAGCAGTCGCGAATCCTGGGCATTATTTGGAATTCGCGGAGCGACTCGTTTCATTTCTCGGTAGAGGCCAACCGTCAACATGGCTCCATTTCAAAACGTGTAATGTTGTCCGAGGTGTCAAAATTGTTTGATCCTCTCGGACTGCTCGGTCCGGTCGTCATAATTGCAAAATTACTCATCCAGGAAATCTAGCAGTTGAGTCTCGATTGGGACGAGTCGGTGCCGGTGCACATTTACACACGATGGGTTCATTTTAAAGAACATTTGAGTGATTTAAATAACTTAACGATACCACGCCATGTCAAGGGCACAGTCTCTAGTCGCATACAGATACATGGTTTTTGCGACGCAAGCTAACTGGCGTACGGTGTCTGTATTTATTTTCGTTCCTCACTCAGAGACGGAACATTCCAAACACAGCTATTGTGTTCAAAGTCACGAGTAGCACCTCTAAAGACAATTTCGTTGCCGCGGCTCGAATTATGTGCTGCTGTGCTGTTAGCACAACTCTTGGAGAAGGTCAGTTTTTCCGTTGATTTATCTGGCATGCGTAAATTCTTGTGGTCCGACTCGACCATTACCTTAAATTGGATCTCCTCCTCGTCTCGAAGATGGTCAGTCTTCGTAGCGAATCGAGTGGGGGAAATTCAAAGACTGACAAACGCGGGAGACTGGCGACACGTGTCGTCAGGCGACAACCCAGCTGATTTGCTTTCTCGCGGAGTCGATCCGTGTTTACTTTCTGCCGCCTCGATCTGGTGGTGTGGCCCTGTCTTCTTGCAGGACACCGAAGATCGATGGCCAAAGCTCGACTTCTCCATGTCAAATACAGAATTGCCAGAAGCAAAGGGTGTTGCACTTATCGGGACGATCGAGGCCGACGCGGTTTTTGATCGTCTGCTCAACAGACGTTCTAACATTGATACAATTTATAGAGTCATAGCGTATTGTTTGAGATTCATTGCCCGGTTCAAGAGGGGCGTTAGTTCGCAATCCCTAGACATATGTCCAAAGGAAATGCAGCAGGCAATGGAAGTGCTGTGTAGGTCAATCCCATCCATGGCGTTTCATAGCGAAATCACTTCGTTAACAGCAAACCGAGAGCTCTCACCATCAAGCAATCTAGCTCCCTTGTCTCCTTTTTTGGATGAACAAGGGTTGCTTCGCGTGGGGGGAAGACTCAAAAACTCTAGCTGGTCATACTCAAACGATACCCTATATTATTGCCTAAACGTCACCGAATAACGGAGCTTATTATCACTTATCAGCACATTCGAAACTTGCATGCGGGGGTTCAAGCAACTATCGCCACGATCCGCCAGCAGTTTTGGCCGTTATCGGTGAGAGCTGTGACACGACAAATTGTGCGTAAGTGCATTAAGTGCCTTAAGGCAAAACCCTTAATTTCCGAGGCAATCATGGGAGAGCTACCAAGCCCTCGTGTTGAACCTTCGCGACCTTTTTCCCATTGCGGTGTCGACTATGCCGGTCCCATATTCATACGCGAAGGGAGGAGGCGCAACGCACGCAACGTCAAAGCGTATATTGCTATATTTGTTTGTTTTGCCACGAAGGCTATCCATATCGAAATTGTAAGCGATCTTACGTCCGACGCGTTTCTCGGAGCGCTCAAGCGGTTTTTGTCACGCAGAGGCAATGCAGTCGCGATGTATTCGGACAACGGTACCGCGTTTACAGGTGCAGCACGACAGCTGCAAGAATTCTATAACTTTTTTAAGGACACACAAGTCCAAGCAAAGATCCATAATTTCTTGCGAGATTCACGCATTACATGGAGCTTCATACCGCCAAACGCTCCACATTTTGGCGGCCTCTGGGAAGCGGCCGTGAAATCCGCAAAGCATCACATGATTCGCATTGTAGGAAACGCGCACCTCACATATGAGGAAATGTTAACCGTTTTTTGCGAAATTGAAGCAACTTTAAATTCGCGTCCGATTACGCCTCTAAGCGAGGATCCGAACGATTTAATGTATTTAACCCCTGGTCACTTTCTGATTGGCGAGGCGTTAAACAGTTATCCATGTCCTGATATCTCCGATTTGAGTCAAGGCAGACTGTCCCGATGGCAACGAGTAGAGCAGCTGCGACAACATTTCTGGGCACGTTGGAGCCTCGAATACGTCACGCAGCTCCAGGAACGACACAAGTGGCGAGCCAACGAGGGTCCACAATTGCAGTCAGGGCAACTTGTGTTCATCCGTCAACAGAGACTGGCCCCGCTGCAATGGTTCCTGGGCCGCGTCATCAAAGTACACCCGGGGTCTGACGGCATCGCACGCTCAGCCACCGCCAAGACAGCAAAGGGAGAACTCGTGCGACCACTCGCTCGTCTGGCGATCTTACCAGTCGAAACATAATGTACTGCTGGTTACAGCAACGCGACTGGTCCGTTGTCATAGTTAAATCATGCACAAATCTGTGTCGCGCATTCTCTTTATACCATTGAAAGCACTGCCTTTCAAGGCGGACGGTGTTCCGTATTTGGCGGGCCTGCTACGTCAGGCCAGAACGTCATCGCGAGAGCGCTGCGCGCGCCGCGCACGGCGCCGTTTTGTATCGTAGGTCTCGGATAAGAGTCGAAGGAAGAGTCCTTGCCAGAGTTACCGTTAGCGCTTGCCGGCGGAAGGCCGCAAGCAAATCTCTCGCTAAACTGTAAAGTTCTATAATACTTAAACTTTATATTCTTGAATAAAAATAATATCTCTTCTCAAAAGAAGAGTCAATATAACACATCGCAGTTACTACGATCCATCGTACGAAGCGTGTCGCGGTGGAGAAATCCTGCGTCTACGCCAGAGGCCATACTGGCCCATTTCTGTTCAGTAATAGCGTGCGAGGAGCTAGCTTAAGGGGTAACACCACTCTAGAGGCAGAAAAAAAGACCTAAATTTGACAATTTATTTTGGAAGTATGACAAACGGAATAGAATTTCTTTTCAGGGGGTTTATTTAATACATATTGAAGTACGAAAAACAATTTTTTAATTGTCATTTTTATACAAAATGGTGGCGATACAGCCCGTCGTCGAAAACAGTTTTTTTTAAAACACCGCTACGGGAGGACGGATTTCTCGACATCTATGGGTCCTGGAACAAAATACCAAAAAAATTTATAATCTATGTACAATTGGCTTTGGAAGTACGTAGGAGTTTTTTTTTATCAATTTTTGTGGACGTGGTGCACTTTTTAAGGAATGAATCGACTTTTTGCCCTAAAAATGAGCATTAAATTTTGTATAAAAAAAATGTTTACATTCGATCAAAAAACGGCTACGTACTTCCAAAGAGGATATTGTTGTGCAGCTACTGTAAAAATTTCAAATCGATCCATGCAATAGTCTCTGAGAAATCCGTCCTCCCAGTTTGAAAAAAGTGGTTTCGAGAAAAACGCGTTTGAAGTTTTATGAACACTTTACTCCTTGAAATTTTTGTTTACATCTAATCAGCGATGCCTGCACCATACATTTGGCCATCCATGTCGAGGTTTATCTCCTCCTCTTCCTTCCTTGATGCTCTTAAGGATATTCGGGCCTTTTTTGCAACATTGTTGAGCGATCTCTCGGAAAAGTCGATGCGGCGCTCGTCAGTTTCCACGCAGAAATTAAAACAATTAGGTCCAATTGTCATATCCAAATTCTGCATAACCCTCATAACAGTTGACAAGCTGTCATTGTAAATGCCTACACTAATATACACTGCCGTGTTGAGAACTTGTTTACCGCTGGAAGTCGATTTCGGCGCCATTGACCAGACTGTGGCGTTAAAGCTCTCGTTGTTGTTTTGCGTAGGCCGCGTACAGACTTGAGCACGAACGCGAATGAGGCAAGCCGAGGCAAACCCGAATGCCTCGGGTTGGAAAAAGTGTGATTTTTGTCCTGTGCGTCCCGCATGAGGCAAGCCGAGGCAAACTGAGGCAAATTCAGGGAATTCATATATCATATCATATACACATATCATATGTATAAGGGAGAGTGGTAAATACGAACGCGGGGCAATCGCGAATGCGATGTGTTACGTCCTGAAGGGACAGTTGTGAACCACCCCGAGCGGTTAGGGTGATCCACGGGGTTCGCTGCTCCGTCAAGGTGCTAAAGCACGCCTTGACTATACACGCGGGGGAAGAGGAAGGTGAAGAGGAGTCAAATCAATGGTTACTCGGGATTTATGGGAGAAACAACAAAGTAAAATTTATTCTATATCGAAAGATCAAAGTAATTATAAGACATACCCTAGGGACGGCGGTCCGTCCCTGTGATCGCAGTGAGCTCGGGTCTCGGCACGCTTGCCGATTATCGCTTCGTACGCTCTGTAGGTCGCTCAACCTAGCGCAGGTCGTGGTCGCTCGCTGTGCTCTCGGATAGCACTCGGAAGTCGGTCACCTGAAGACCGTCGAATCGCACTGTCTCTAATCGTCGTTTTTCTACGCGTTCCTACCATCGGACACGAGTGACGCGTAAGGGCTCTCCCGGCTAGGCCGTTTCTCGGTACGTCGGATGGAGTTACCCTTGCGCGGTTTATTGACGGCCGTACGTATTTCGCGGATTCGACGCAGAGAAGTGGTCGCGGCTCCTACACGGCTCTCTGGCTCATCGTGACTTCCTACTTCGAGCTTTGGAACTAGATTCATCGTTTTGCGGTTCGCGATCGCGGACCGAACCTCGGACGATCCCCACGAATGGGGGAAAACTGCCCCGTCGGCAGCTGTCGCTTGCTACACTAATTCTCCTAATATTGCGAAATCGGGGCCCGGGCCGAGCGCGGTCGTTGTCCCTAACGCTGTTGCCGCGAGCTCAGCGCAACGTGATTTCTACACGCGAGGCGATTCCGCTGAATTGCCTTTGCGAAATAAAACGGCGCGAGGACAGCTAGCACGGGATGGACCTGAAGGGCCCATGTAACACCTCCCCACTTAGATACGAAACGGCCTCGCGAGGCTGTTTCGTCGTCAACCCGTGTGTGGCTATCGTCGCGTGCGCTTTCTTCGCGACTTAAAACTAACGCAACGGTATTAAGTTTAAAAGGGGCGCAAGGTGTTTCGATTAACAATTCGTATTTAGGTAAAACGAAAACGCATATATTGTTACATAAAGTAGTAATGGAAGCATATAGAGAAAATATGAAAAAGAAATAAAAATGAATATAATAATAATAAGTATAATGAGAAGTATATAAGCAAAATGGGGAGAAGCTAAGAAAATTGTAAAAGCAAAAGGGGGAATAAGCTAATAATAGTAATAATAATAATATCCTGATAGTGGCAAGGGGTTGAAGCGAATTATAATATAAAAAGCAAAAGGGAAGAAGCTATATGTAATAATATAATAAATGTAATAAATGAAATAATAAGGGGTGGGGGAGGGGTTGGGGCGGCGCTGTTGGATGGCGGTCGTCCTCTCGCTTGGGCGGATCGGCTGTTCTCTGCTGCGAACGGAACGGATGGAAAACAATTATCGCTTATTCACGTCACTTTGCGTGATTACAATTTACTCGGAATTTAAAATCTACTAATTACCTAATTCGGAGGTGGCTCTTGCCTATTCCGCGCCGGCGGGGACGACCCAGGGCATGTCCCTGGGTTTCGGAGGCTCCAAAGGCCGGGGCGCCTCGAGCACCGGAAACGCCGCACAGTGGGACAAAGCGACCCGACGGCGATCAAAAATCCATAACTTTGGTTCTGGTCTAGATATTTTAATGAAATTGGGCTCAATTTAACCGCAAATTTACGGCCTTTAAGTTGTATTAATATAAATAATATTAACCCACGGTGGCCCATGCTAGGCCCCTGTATTTGGACTCATGTTTTCGAAAAGTGGGGCTACTAGCCAATTACAATACAATTTTATTCACATACTTACTAGTTACTGTATTATATTGAGGTAAACACCGTTTTTTAACATCTGCTGTTGTTTAAATGTGATTAATGCTCAAATTTTGCCAGAATCGCAAAAGTTAGGAGCTTATCAAAAACTTTTATGTTTCCCACAGTTTTTATTCACGATTCTAAAAAAATTTTCTTTGAGAGGTGCAATTTAACTTAGTTACAAAGTTAATTACACACCTATATATTCTATTAAAGCCATACATTCGAGTAAAATGTTATCAATTTCTTTTTTTACAATTTTAAAAATTGCAACCACTTGCAATGGGTGTAATTGATATCATGTGTAAGAGTGAACCCTTCTCTCTTAGAAACAAAAAGAAATAGGTGCTACTTTGTTGCACTTTGCAAGAAAATGGTAATTGAAGTAAAATCTAACTTACCTGCCCATTAGGATTATCTGTGCTATCTCATGACTCCGGCTATATAAGATACTTGCGTCACAACATCTAATAATTTAATCATTTCTTCCGGATATATCTTAGTTACATCTTTTTTCCTTCTTACTCTTCGAAACGATGAGATGTAAGGGTCCGAAGATATCAAGAGCATATTCATCAGGTCTTGATTCTGTGCACTTCGAGATATTTTTCTACTGTTATGGTAACGGTAATATTTATATTCTTTATTTTTCGTTTCCTGCGCTTCTTCTGACATCTCGCCAATTGGCAGTAAGTGATGAAGAATGATATTCTTTCCATGCCTTAAAACTTTATGTACTGTGGCTGTTAAGTTTCGCCAAGGATAATTCTGCATTAACAATTTTTCTGTTTCTTCTGCATATACACCGAATTCTTCAGCATTCACGGGAAGACCACAAGAAAGAACATTTAATATTGTCCTAAATCTTTGTAAAATTTCTACATCTATTCTAGTAATTGATGATGTTATATCGGGATATTCAAAAAATCTGCGTGCAGTGTTGCCATCATTTGTGTTCCCAAATCCTTGTTTAGGTGTGTCAATGATTAATCCAAGCTGATTCCTGAATTCTTTTATAATCCTTAACTTTTCCTCTTGCCTCTTCTGTTTATTCTCTGAATTATCTCTAACTCCTTCACCCTTAAAGCTTAAATCGTAGCTTACATGTAACACGAACTCCATAAATCGTATTCTTGCGTGTAGGGGTGAAAGGCCATACTGGTAATTCTCTTCAATATCTTTTCCTCCAGTAGTAACAAAATTTTTAGGACTTTTTTGGCAAATGATACACGTGGAACTCGATTTAGTATCTGTTAAATGTTGAGCAACTTTTCCATCTAACATTGTCAAATGTAGTTTATGAGACACTGATATTTCTTTTCCATGGATTACGCGTTTTGTACACACTAATGAATTAATTTGATTTTTTATAAATTCGACTTCAGTCTTAATTAATTCTTTTGTTTCTTTTAAGTATTGAAACTTAATAGGCCTACAAAAGTGGGCGGACGAAGGACGAGGATTTTTCCACAGGAGGTTGTCCGTAACACTGCATTGTAAACGCAGAGGAACCATTGATGTTATAAACATATTATTATCAGTTAAGTTTGAACTATTGTCCTCACTAATCTTCTGCTTGTATTCGCTTTGTCCTGACGAACCATCACATCCCCATTTGCTCACCAAAACTAGACGGGTATCACTCAGCGCTTCGATTTCATCCTGTGTTTTTAATTGCAAAATTCTGTCCGTTGTGGAATCAAGCAAGTTTTGAAGAGAAACTGAAGCAGAAACGTTGGTGACCTCCATTTCTGGCAAGCATTTTTTTTTCGCTTGAATAATTTTATTATAGCTAGGTAAAGCATCGTGCTTTCTCTTCTGTAACTCATTTCGAAGCACAATATATTTATCTTTCGAAAGTCCCAAGTCCAAAAACAAAGACAAAGCTTCTTCCGGTGTAAATTTTTGCGGCTGATCTTTTGGAGTTAAAATGCTATTCTTAATTTTTTTCAAATTATGTGGTCCAACTTTATCAACAGCTTCTAAAATAAACGCTTTTTGGTGTTGTTTTTCAGATTTATATCGTTGGCAAAGTGATTGTTTTACTAAATCAGTTGACAGATTTTTGTTGTGTTCTCTCAGCTTCCGTCTTTTGGTGACTTCTGAACAATTGTCCAAAGGTTTAGCTGGCCTGCCTTTGTTGGATGAAGTTAAAAGTTCACATGTTGTTGAAATTTTAGATATTTTTGTAGTTTTTAAGGGCATTAGTATATCTAGCCATGACTGATATTTCTGTTCAAATTTTGGCACAATTCTGCCAGAACATGCCCACTTTTCTTTAAAAACTCGAAAATAATGCCGGATAGGACTTTCGTCCACAATTTCTACATCATAAGTACTTGAAATATAATCCAAAAGTTCTTGATATTTATTAAATTTGTTGTCACGAATTATTTTGTAAAGTTCACGGTACGAGATTTCCATATTAATGTCTTGGCGATACTTTGTGATTTTGTTTACATAAATCAGAATTGCACACAACACAACAAGATAACACAGCAAAATGCATAAAATATGTTTACGACACTTCTATAACGATCCAGAAACGCATCTGGTCAGCTACCGTTCAATCAATATAAATTTGCCGATCGCGTTTTTAGATTGTTTTCAACTGTTGTTATCCTGTCAATTGTTTTCCTCTGCATACTCAATTAAGCCCTCATACATTAGCGATATATCATACATACATACATCACAAATCTGGCAGAATTGTGGCAAAATTTCAACATAAATATCAGTCCATGAAAAAGAAATATTGACACACCTAAACAAGGGTATGGGAACAGATAATCCTAATGGGCAGGTAAGTTAGATTTTACTTCAATTACCATTTTCTTGCAAAGTGCAACAAAGTAGCACCTATTTCTTTTTGTTTCTAAGAGAGAAGGGTTCACTCTTTCACATGATATCAATTACACCCATTGCAAGTGGTTGCAATTTTTAAAATTGTAAAAAAAGAAATTGATAACATTTTACTCGAATGTATGGCTTTAATAGAATATATAGGTGTGTAATTAACTTTGTAACTAAGTTAAATTGCACCTCTCAAAGAAAATTTTTTTAGAATCGTGAATAAAAACTGTGGGAAACATAAAAGTTTTTGATAAGCTCCTAACTTTTGCGATTCTGGCAAAATTTGAGCATTAATCACATTTAAACAACAGCAGATGTTAAAAAACAGTGTTTACCACAATATAATACAGTAACTAGTAAGTATGTGAATAAAATTGTATTGTAATTGGCTAGTAGCCCCACTTTTCGAAAACATGAGTCCAAATACAGGGGCCTAGCATGGGCCACCGTGGGTTAATATTATTTATATTAATACAACTTAAAGGCCGTAAATTTGCGGTTAAATTGAGCCCAATTTCATTAAAATATCTAGACCAGAACCAAAGTTATGGATTTTTGATCGCCGTCGGGTCGCTTTGTCCCACTGTGCGCCGGTAGGTAGCTTGCCTCCGCATCCAATATGGCTCTAAAGCACCCAGTGCAGTTGCCTGGAGGCGCCCATCGTAAATGTGGGCGCCTGCACTGTGTGCATCTGGTGATGCTGATGGCCCTAGTCTCCTCCGCCAGCCAGTGGACCGGTGTTTGGTTGTATTTCCCGAAATCGGCTGGTGGTCGCAACCAAGCGCAGGCGTAGCACAAGGTCCTAGTTTTTATCTCCCGGTGCGTCCACACTTGTCCGTTTCCCCAATGAGTAGTGAACGGCCTCACGCACAGTCGGCGCCCGAAGGGGGCGTGTAGGTGTTGTGGCAGGATTGCCTCGGCGAGGCTTGATCGCGTGTACCTTGTGTCGTTGAATTTTGGCGCGTTCATGGTGGGTGTTCGTAATTCAAAGTTTATAATGACTGTCCGCGTTTGACTTAATTGCTAACTTATATTCTATTGTCCCTACCATCAAATTTTCGCAGCAGAGCGCCTCGTGGGAGTCGATTCTTAGAGTTAAGGCGCGGGACTTTCTGCTGCTATCAGCGAGGTACTTCCTAGAATACATCGAAGTACGGCTCGGTGCCCGCGAAACTTCTCGATCGTTCCACGTCAGCTCTATATCCTGTCCTCGTGGATGGTATAACGGGTAGGTCTGGAGGAAAAGATGTAATGGCTAGGGGACGGGGTCTGGAAATTATTTGAGGGGCGGAACGGTGTGGTGTCATTTCAATATTAACCTTTGTCTCTTTCCTTAAGGGCTCACGATGTTGGTTTTGACATGTCCTAAAGACACGGTATCCAATCCAGATAATGAGGATGATTACGATAGTGCCTCCTAGTCCTGGTAGTCCATAGGTTACATATGTTGATAAATTTTCTGTACGGTGATGTGTAGCTATTTCTCTTGCTTGTCTCTCTATGTCGTCCAAGGCGATTGCATTAGCTTTCGCATGGGCATCTTGAAGGGTTCCTTTAGGTTCCTTTTGTTGATAGTCAGCTAAAATTTTTACATGATGTTCCGTGAGGGTTGGTAGAATTTCCGAAATGTTGATGCCAATAGATGGTTTGTAGATGGTTGTTAATTCGTCGGTGTCCACTCCGGTTGCCCAAATCTGGTCGGTCCCGATTTTGGCCTCACAATCTCTCCTCAGTTGTAATATTCCTGCCCCCTGTAGCACTTCATATCCGGCTGCGTGCTTATTGCATCGAACCTGCAGTGCCAGGGTGTCTTTGACGGAATATATCCAGGTGTTGGGTGCGATTAAGTTCTTCAGGTAGGTTCGGCCTCCGGGAAGAGCTTGAATATTGCACTTGATGTTTTGAGGTTTTAATAGGGCGTTCGTTTCGCAAGTTGGTGCCTTTTCCAAATCTTGGAGTGGTACGCTGAGTTCACACATGTACATCCGGGGGTGTTTTCTGCATCCCATGATGTAATTCTCGTCGGACATGAAGTATTGAGAGTTGATTTGGTTGATTGCTAAATATGCCGTTCTTGGTTTTATGAAGATAGGGGTAGAGACATTGGTCGTTATGGTTTGAAATGAAGGGCAGGGTTGAAGGTAATAAAGGTCGAAGGGAATTTGGTCCAATAAAGGGATGTCGAGTGACAAGATAATTCGGCCATGTGAATAAACTACGTTTAGTTTGGTCACCCCTTGTAGCTGTTCGGAATTTAATTCTTCTGGGGTCAGCGGGAATTCGTACGGAGTGGTTCCGCGAATTCGTTCGCAAGTCTGCGCTAGTTGGGCAGGTGAAAGAACGGCCGGATGTAAGATACCAAGTTTCGCGAACGTGAGCGCGTCCGTAATTACAGTTTTAAGTGAATCGTGTATATCCTGAAATTCCGATTTTATAATGTGCGTTTGATTTGCTAAAAATTCGGCGAGACGGTTCTGATCTTTATAAAGCTTCTCTATTTCCTTATTGTAATATTGCGCATCGTCGCTGTCCAGGGTTCCGAAAAGGGCCTTACTCAGCGAACCGATGAATCCTAATGGTACAGATCGTTTGGAACGGCGGAATTGTGGTTTCCCCAGTATGTTAAGTAACAATTCCTCGTAGCGTTTGCCGTCTAGGAGTTTACGCTGTAGGGCCGCGTTAAGGGCGTCGGCCGGGCAGGACGTCCAGTTATATGTTGTGCATAACGCTTTCATTCTGTTGATCTGGGGTTGCGTTTGCGGTCGCGAGGCCAGTATCTCAGCGACTCCTATACCCGTGACCAGTCTCCATTGGGTGTGGAATACTCGGAGAGGTCGGATTTTTTCGTAGTACAAGCCCGGATTGGGGGCTAGTGACGATATTTTGTAGTCTCCATCTATGGTGTTACTGCTTGCGCTTGTCCATAGGAACGTAAATAGTAGAAAGCCACGTCCGTCCATAGTGGCTGTAATTCACGGTTTTCCGAATAGTCTGACACGGAGAATTCTATTGTTTTAAGGAATTGTCTACTGTAAATACGAAAGACAGGTGAGATTACGAAGAAGGGTAAGAATTTAATTATTCTATGTAAATAAACTAAAAATACAATAAACTAAAAATACAAAATAAGTAAGGTAAAGGAGGAAAAAGGTATCCGATTTTCGGAATGTGGGACCTTGGTTATGAGTGTTGCGGCCGCCTAAAGCGCGCCGCGGCTCGCGTTTGAATGTTTGCCCGTTGACTCGCTCGATCAGCTGACGAGTCAGCTGAGGGCGTTGACACCCCGGCGTACTGTAACGTCTTTTCGACGCGCTCGCCCGGCGACCGTTAGTTACCTCAGAATGGCTGTCGTGACACGCACGTACGCACGCAGCTCCAGATCGTCGTTGCGCCCATTGCGCCATTTTACGGAGGTCTACTTAGCGACCCAAGTCGCCAAACGCCCACGCGTACCTGTATTATAGTGTGTTGTCTACATGTATTCAGTGTTGTGACGTCCAGTGGTCGATTTGTCCACTGGAAAATAAAAGAGTGCAGTCCCACCAAGAGTAGAGTCGTTTGTTCACCTTCCCTTCGAGTCGCCCCAGCGCCGGCAAATTTAAACTTCGCACCTGGCGAAAACAATGAGGATTGGCAATATGAGCCCTCCTGCTGGTCCGTTATAAGCTGGAGCCACGTAGAATACGCTCTATTAGCGTCAAGGCGACTTTTCTTTAAGGGAAGAGGACACTGAAAAAATCGCGATTTTCGACCATTTCTAAGAATTTTTTTTTTTGCATTTTTGGCAAGTCTGAACCCTTGTTCAACTGTACACAACATGGTTTGACACATAGTGTTGTCTTTCTACCAGAAAAACCTATTTCTCCAAAACGTTGCGAAAGAGCCGAAAACCAAAACCATGGTTTTTCGGTATATTTCTCTATTATTTAGCTCTTTGAGTATGTTCAATCGCTGGCTAGTGTTTTGGGGAATCCAAATTAACTGCATGGACTTGACATTGTTTATTTTCTTCAATGGCCAAAATGCGTTTCATAATTCTAAAACGCATTCGACTGCGCCTACTAAACTACGAACGCTTTCTTACAAAGTACAGTATGTGACGGAGGTCGTGGTCAGGTTGCGTATCTCTCGGCTATCTGTAACGCGGCCAATATGTAATTCCGCCATGTACAATAGGTAACTCTCTAAGCGGGCCCAAAAGGGTCAGTGGTTGCCGACAGAGGTCAATCTCTCCGGGCGCTAGCCACTATATTTTTTTAAATCTTTCAAAACTTCGATTTACGTGAAAATACAGAGTGAGATTTTACGGTGTAGTGAACTTAGCTTATATAAAACGAGTGAAATGGACCTCATTAGAAGAAAATATCGCAAGAGTAGGAGTAGAATGAAGCATGCTATTATTATAGGTTATAAAGCGATTTGTAGAAAACATGTATATTTTATCAATTTGATATTTTCTGTCGGGTTGCAAAAGTTATTTCTAATGTTACAAAAATGCTATTGTAAAAAATATGCCAAATGTAAAGGCCATGGAATATGCTGTGATGGCTATTTTAGATCACTGTAGCTCTATAGACAGCAAACCTAACCATGCCAGATGTCCTAAGGGCAAGCAATCGTGGTACTTTTACAATCGAGCAAAAAGTATTAGACTAAAACCAATGAGCCACACACACATGTCACTCAAGCTGTCTGAAGATGTGGCCACCAAAGTGAAAACCCGATACGATAGACTGTCAAATGAAAATTTGATGGCAAGGTGCTGTAAGGGAGGCACTGAAAATGCAAATTAATCTCTCCATCCAAAAGTGTGGAGATCCTGCCCGAAGACAACATTTGTATCGCAGGCAAGACTTGAAGTACCTGTGGCACGCGTTGTTTCAGAATTTAATATGGGTTGTGTACGCTCAATGACAGTGAGGAAACAAACAGCTGGGAAAGTTGTATCTGAAACAGCTATAAGTATAGCTAGAGACAGAGACAACAGAAGAGAAACCTGCAGTTCACAACAGCAATCCACTACAAGAAAGCGCTTTAAGAAGAAACAAAACACAAAGAAAATTGCTGCTGATAGGAAAAGACGCAAGATTGATGAGAATGTGTATCAACCAGGTGGATTTTAGACTATACAAAAAGGGAAGTAGTCTGGAATTTACTCTTTAGATTTAAAATGCATTTATCTCAAAACTTACTTTTTTAATATATGTAATGTTCCTTGCGCAAAACTGTTGGTTCGATTCTCTTACAGCTTGGCGTGCTTCAAGAGTGACATGAAACCAAAAAGATTGTGTATCGGCATGAAGAAATCTGCAAAACTTGTTACAAATATGTATCGGAACGGGCACTAATAAACAGTTTATGTATTGAATTTAGTGTACGATTTATTTTAGGAGCGATTCAAGCGAACGGCACGATGTTTTAAGCGATTAAGTTAACACAACAGTTATAATTCAAATTTGTACAGAGGTCAAAGCACGATAAAGTAACAATTAATATCACACTCACAATTTACAATGTCTAAATTAATGTCTAAATAGAGTTAGGTATTAAGGCGTGCAAAGAACTTGCGAAGCAAAGTCGCGAAGCGAGGTAAGCAAGACTCGAAGCAATGTCGAAGTAAAGCGCAAGCAAAAGTGCGTAAGATATATTACCATGCGTGATGACTGGAACAGAGAGAGCGATTCCCAGAAATCGACCGTGATTTCTAGGAATCGAGACGCTTCCCCCTCCATGGATCGCGAGTCGATGGAGGGGGGCGGGATCAGCGCTCCACATGAGTAAGCAGGCCGTTGCCACCTGCCTAATTAGTCAAGATGATTAAGAGATGGCGTTAATATGTCGCTTTCGCGTACATTTTCCTCCCCGGGATTCATCACTCGATGAATCTGAAGCTATCTAGTGATCGATGCAAAATCGATAGGGCGGTAGAAGACCTCGCGGCGGTGGCGCCGCTCAACTCATGTGGAGGCGTCGGGCAACGAAAGTGAAGTTATTGATTGTGATCTTGTGACAATGTGGATTCAGTGCTTTGGGCAAGGGGCAGGAAAACTAACTTCGAAATCGGTCGAACTAATTCTGAACGCGCGGTTTTTACGGTGACAACGCGAGTCAGATTATCGGAACCAGGATGCAACTTGACGATACGGGCGAGTGGCCACCTGGCAGGTGAGGTTAATTCCGATTTGATCAGACACAAATCGCCGACGAGAGGTTGGGGACGCTGGTGAGTCCATTTATTGCGGGCCTGGAGCGACTGCAAGTACTCAGTGGCCCACCGCTTCCAAAACTGCAACCTCATTTGTTGAAGTAGGTGCCATCGGGAAAGCCGGGTGGCGGGAACATCCTCGACGGCGGGATCGGGCAAACTCAGCAGGGCGTCTCCGATCAGGAAGTGGCCAGGTGTGAGCGTGGATAAGTCCCCCGGATCGTCGCTCATCGCCTGCAGTGGGCGAGAATTGAGGCAAGCCTCGATTTGGTGGAGCAGCGTCGACATCTCTTCGAAGGTGAGGTGTTGATCGCCTATCACCCTCCTTAGGTGATACTTGGTCGACTTGACGGCAGCTTCCCAGAGTCCCCCAAAGTGAGGGGCAGCAGGCGGGTTGAACCGCCACTCGGTGCCTTCTTTCAGGAGAGTGGAGTGGATGAGGTCGTTTCCAGCGTCTCGTTGAGCCAGCATCTCTCGCAAGGAACGGGAGGCTCCGACGAAGTTAGTCCCTCGGTCGCTCTGGATCACATTGCAGAGGCCTCGCCGTGACGTGAAACGGCGCAAGGCGGCGATGAAGGCTTCTGTACTGCAATCGGAAACGAGTTCTAAGTGGGCGGCGCGAGTGCTCAGGCATACAAAGATTGCCACATAGCCCTTATGCGTGCGCTGGCCTCTGCCCCGAACCATGAGCAGTGATACAGGCCCCGCATAATCGACCCCCACGTGTTGAAAGGGTCGCGCTGGTGTCACTCGGGTAGCTGGTAGATCTCCCATCCGCTGCTGTCCGGTTGCAGCTCGCCACCGAATGCAGGTAGGGCAGCGATGAATGATGGACTTCACCCGCTGCCGACCCTGTAGTATCCAGTAGCGTTGACGTAGCGTTACCAAGGTGAGTTGCGTTGCTCCATGTAGTGTGCGTCGGTGGGCCTCATCTACCAGCAATTCTGTTAAACGATTATCTCGCGGTAATAGTACCTGGTGTTTGGCGTCTTGGGCTAGGGCTGCATAGCGTAGACGGCCCCCGACTCGAAGCAGGCCTTGGTCATCCAAGTAGGGGTTGAGTCGTAATAAGCGGCTGCGGCTCGGCAGCGGGCGATTCAGTTGCAAATGTTGAATCTCCATAGCGAATTCTTCTTGTTGCACAAGTGACAGCCAGCGGTACCGTGCTGACTCTATCTCGGAGGGTAGCAGGTGAGTCCCTCTTTGATTGGCTGGATCTCTTTTCAGCCACCGCAAGCACCAGGCGGTGATTCTAAGGAGAAATTGAAGGGATGAATATTGTTTTAGCAGGGCTCCGTCCTTCGGAAGTTCACCCGACGTCACAATGGACGTAGTCCGGGCCTCCAGCTCCGTCCCTGGCATCTCGCCGGTCCATCCTGTAGATGATGTCAGTCAGCTCGGTCCAGTCCACCACAAGGCAAAGTCGGGTAGCTGGTTGGGTTGTAGACCTCTGGAGGCGCAGTCGGCAGGATTGTCCTTGCTGGGTACGTGATGCCATTGAGCATCAGGCAACGTCCGTTGAATCTCAGATACTCGGTTGGCCACGTACGTCTTCCAGTGCGAGGGATGTCCTTGGATCCAGGCGAGTGTGATTGTGGAATCACTCCACAAGTGGATTGTGGCATCACTCAGGCTTAGACTTTCGCAGGTGAAGGCCATTAAGTTTGTCAGCAACACTGCCGCGCACAGTTCGAGTCTAGGAAGTGTTATTTTCTTTAACGGAGCAACGTTTGTCTTAGCAGTGACCAATTGTGTGCGAACAGTTCCATCCAGTTCCACGATTCGGAGGTAGATCACTGCAGCATAGGCACGTTCTGAGGCATCTGCGAATCCATGGAGCTCTCGGTGTTGGGAAGTCGGCTGTAGTCCGAGCCAGCGAGGGGCTGCAATACGGTTCAGCGCGGGCAGCTCAGCAAGGAACTGCCTCCAATAATCAGCGTTGGCCGGCGGCAAAGGCGTATCCCAGTCTAGATGTAATAACCAAAGTGATTGTAAAAATATTTTAGCAGTGACTGTAACTGGTGCAACCAGTCCCAGTGGATCAAATAATTTAGCAATTTTTGATAGAACCAAGCGCCGTGTGATTCCGCTCCCCGGCGTGGTAGGCTGCACATGAGCTCGGAAGCAGTCGTCGGCCAAGCTCCAATGAACTCCCAATGCCGTGTGGGTTTCGCTGGACTGCCATTTGCATTCTGGAATGGCATCCTCGGTAGGTACTCGTTCCATCAATGCGGGTTGGTTGGAGGCCCACTTCCTCAGATTGAAGCTACCTGCCTTGCATAGGAGACGGAGCTCGGACTGGATCTCGCTGGCTTCTTGCTCGGAGTTCGCGCCTGTCAAGACGTCGTCCATGTAAACGTCGCGCTGCAGGATGGCCGCCGCCCGAGGATATCGCGACTGCTCGTCCGACGCCAGCTGTCGTAATGTGCGGATAGCCAAGTAAGGAGCACAAGCTAGCCCATACGTGACGGTGTTCAACTGGTACTCGCATATATCACTGCTCTCGTCTTCTCGCCAGAGTATTCGTTGAAATCGACGATCATCAGGATGGAGAAGTATCTGGCGATACATTTTCTCCACGTCAGCAGTGAGGCAGATACGATGAATCCTCCATCGGAGCAGTAATTGTTGTAGGTTTGGCAGAAGATTCGGGCCCACCATCAGCACGTCGTTGAGTGATTGTCCTGAAGTCGTGGCGTAGGACCCGTTGAAGACAACCCGTAATTTGGTAGTAGTACTGCTTTCCTTCATCACGCCATGGTGCGGCAGGTAATAGCTCGACTCTACTAAATTGTTTGTGACCTTAGACATGTGTGTGAGTTGCATATACTCACGCATAAATGTGCTGTAGGCCTGAGCGAATGTCTGGTCCCTTTTAAATTTGGCTTCCATCTTCTGTAGCATTCTGCGAGCACCGTGGCGAGATTCGCCGAGTTCCGGGACTTCACGGAAAGGCAGGCGAACCATGTAGCGTCCGGAAGGCAATCGAAGGTGAGTCGCTCTGAAGTGCTCCTCGCAGCTCTGTTCCTCTGTGGTATAGGCCGGTGATACCACAATCTCTTCCTGTTCCCAGAACCGTCGCACTAAGGGTAGCAGGTCCTCCTCGGGAGCGCAGGTAAGGGATGTGAAGTCGTGCTTGCCAGCGGATCCGCCTCCAGTTTGCGGCGCGGCTGGCCCAGACACGATCCAGCCAAGCGTAGTCTTCTGGGCAATAGGCTCTCCGGGCTGTCCTCTAACAATGCCGTCGAGCAAGACGAGGGCAAAGGCATCAGCGCCTAGTAGCAGCTCGATCGGTCCACTGCAGTCGAAGTGGGGGTCAGCCAGAGTAAGTTCCTTCAGATGGTTCCAAGTAGCTGCACGACCATCGAGGCGTAGCTGGTACGAGGTGATCCGCGGCAGGACTACGGCGCCTATCAGGTGTCGCTCTGCGGAATTGAAATAAGCAGAAAATTCCAATTGTACCTTGCCGCGGATCCGTTCTGGAAGTTGACTCCCGACACCGACGAGGCTGACGTTGGCAGGTTTTCTAGGAAGCCGTAGCTGCTGCGCCAATGCTTCGGTCAAGATCGACACCTCACTTCCTTGATCCACGAGAGCACGCACGAATCTCGAGCTTCCATCGGGCTGCAGCACTTTCACCCTCGCTGTGGCCAGTAGAACTGCAGGTACTGCGTTTAACGAACAGCTAGCAGTGTTAGTAGTACAGTCCTGATTCAACGTAACGTCGGCACTGTCTTCGTGTATCGTCGTGTGATGTTTCCCCTGGCACCTCTGGCAGCGTTTCTCCGATGAGCAGTCTTTAACTTGATGTTTGCCGAGACAGTTGTAACAAAGACTCGCCTCTTGCAGCGCTGCGCGGCGCTCGGCCGGTGTCTTTGATTTATATAACCGGCAGTAAAGTATAAAATGATTTGCCTGGCAGAGGCGGCAGGGTTCCGGGGAACGCTTCGCTTGACTGACCTGATGTACCTTGGCCGTTCGTTGATTTGCTGCAGGTTTCACAGAGCGGCTCTCAGGTCCCTTGCGCTGCTCCGCCAAGGCCTCAAGAGTGTTGACCCTGCCCTCCAAGAATCCTTGTAGTTCGGCGAAGGTAGGCGGTGTCCTTTTCTGGCCGATAAGGGTTTCCCACTCGCGTCTGGACTGTGGATCTATTCGTTCGACAATTAAATGAATAAGCCAGTCGCCGCTGGCATCGTAAGGTCGCTTCATGGCAGCAAGGGCCTTGACGCTATCACACACGGTGTAGAATAGACGCTTGAGCTCGGGTCCCGATTCACGCGCGATGCGGGGTAGGGGGAAGCGGTCCTACGGTGTCCAAGGCTACTTTATCAAAAGGCCGTGCAGGCGTATCGGTAATTAGCATGGGTTCCCGTGTTTTAATTCGTACAAGCTTTTGTTCTTGGCAGCTAGGGCAACTTCGCACGAAATCCTCTAAGTAGTATGTATAAGGGGATTCTAACTCAGGTCCTCTGAGGGGAGCGCGGGGGCGGGGGGGAAGTGAGGGCGCGCGGGGGAGCGCGGCGGAGGGAAACATGGACGCGGGGCCTGTGCGGAGTGGAAGACAGGTTGCGCGCGCACGAGCCGCGGAGTGGGGGAAGCCGCGATCGTGGAGGGGATCAGTCCGGGCCGAGCGGCCGCGGAGACCTCTCCAGACCGGACCCACCGCCGGAAATTTCCACGGAGGTGAATGACCCCCAAAAAATCTCTTTCAGACCTCGGCCCACCCCAAAATTTTTTTTATACCTAACCGAGGGAGGGGACGACCCCCAAATAATTTTCCAAACCATTATGCGATGGAATTGTTTAATACATTATCAGAAATTGTTTCGGACAATGTTGGGAAAGATTGGTGTTTTCACACCGCGTCTTCGGAGGGAAAGAGACAGAGCATTACCTTTAAAGCTAAAATTTTGGAAGAGGGAAAGAGACAACACTACTTGGCGATACAATCGCACGCATTCTAAAGCTAACAGTTTTTAAAGCTAACAGTATTCTAAAGCGTTCCGATTTATCAATCTTAGCGTCGCGCACGATCGTGCATAATTCGAAACCTCCGGAGCAGCCGTGCAGGGTGACATCATTTAACAGCGCGAAGAACGAAATAGAATTATGTGGCGTCAGCAAATCTTAAAATTAGGTGACAAGGAGGAAGACTGGTGAATAAAATGGTACTCTGAAATACGTTTAAGAATATATATTGTTACAAAAAAAACTATTAAAGATAAAAAAAGAGAAAAAACATAAAAATAAAAGAGAAAAAACAAAAATAAAAAAATACATTATGGCCACGACGATGGGGGCGATGGCGGCGGCGGTGGTGGTGAGGACGGTGGCGAAGACGGTGAGGACGACGTCGGCGGCGGCGAGGACGGCTGTGAGGACGGCGTCGGCGATGGGGGCGACAGCGGCGAGGACGGCGATGGGGGCGAGGATGGTGTCGACGGCGTCGGCGGCGGCGAGGACGGCTGTGAGGACGGCGTCGGCGATTCGAATTGCTCACCGACGTCGATATGGTCATATTTATCGAACGTGGCATACGTGGGGGTTTATGGTGGCGATGATGACCCCGGGGGCGTCATTACCCACCCCTGCAGCGACTGCGGCCTGCTGACATCAATCCACCCAGTTTCTTGCGGTGATGGAGGCCGCGGTCGCCGCAGGGGCCCCACCTGCCTGTATGGCACCCACGGTTGCCTCAGCCTTTCGACCATGGTAGGGCCGACCGCCAATCCCGCCCGTCGCCGCATCTCCTCCTGATTAGGGGCTGCAGATGCAACGTCCTCCAGTCTCCGCGCCAACATCCCCAACTGCCTCATGAGGAAGTCGTTGTTCTAGAACATATACACAAACGTCGATATAATATTAATACTTCAAAACGGATAAAAAAGAAAAAAAGAAAAACAGAAAAAAATACAAAGTATTACATACCATTGGAGGTGGCGGCGGCGATGGCGACAGCGTCGGCCTGCTGACATCAATCCACCCAGTTTCTTGCGGTGATGGAGGCCGCGGTCGCCGCAGGGGCGATGGCGACAGCGTCGGCGTCGGCGTTGGCGGTGGCGAGTTCTGGAAAATAGAACCCACGATATAACACTAACACAACAGCCGTCTGATTTGATCTCGCTCGATTTCAACGGTTAAACGCGATAAATGTTAAAAAATATTTTAAAGTACATACCTCAAAGACGTCGGAGCATGGCTCCTCGTCCCACTCCGGCGCGATGCGGTTGATTCCCATTTTTTTTTTTTTTTAAATATTTGTTGCACAAAAAAACTGTCGCGCACAAAAAACTGAACTTTGTCTAATGAAGTTTTGAATGCAACTGGTCTCGCTGCGTCTCCAGGCTCTCGCATCTAAACTCATAACTCGAAATCGAGAAGTGCTTAGCTTTGCAAAAGCTATGTTCTCCCACCTACATTTTTTTTCGCTGATTATCCTCCAGCACTTATCTTCATCACTGCCCATCCTCTCCTTTTTCACACGCGTCTTCTTTCCCTTCTTCTTTGACGTATCATTCAGCTAGACCATATCACTTTGAACGGTTTTGAACGCGAATCAAAACGGGTATCGAACGGTATGGAACGGGTATTGAACAGGTATTGAACGGGTATTGAACGGTTTTGAACGGGTATCGAACGGTATTGAACGGGTATCGAACGGTATTGAACGGGTATTGAACGGTTTTGAACGGATATCGAACGGTTTTGAACGGGTATCGAACGGTATTGAACGGGTATTGAACGGGTATCGAACGGTTTTGAACGGGTATCGAACGGTATGGAACGGGTATCGAACGGTTTTGAACGGATATCGAACGGTTTCTACATAATAATTAAAACTATCGTCTTAATCTAGCGTACATGCAAGAGGTTGGGGAGGGTGAAGAAAAAAAACATTTATGTATTAAAAATTGGTTATATTTTATTTAAGCATTTCTCTCTGGTGTTTAGACCACCAGTTGAATATTTTAAATACATTTTGCAAGGCACAGTGCTTTGCATGTCTACCACATCGCAGAGTATCAACTACATTTAGCTTATTTAGAGATTTGATATCCTCGTAGTCAATGTCCAGCGTCTCGATGATCACGTCCGCTCTCGTATTTTCATCGAGGAAATCCGCAAGCCAGTCGCGTTTCTGTAGCCCTTTAACGTATACTATATGAGATGTATCGTCTTCTTCGTCGATCGCATCAGCTACAGCTTTCGTAATTAGCCGTTTAGCCATACTGTACGGAACGTCTCCATCGTCCCACCGTAGTCCGTGATGTTTTGCCGCCAACCACCGAATGCTTGATTTGTCGGATTTTGTAAGAAGAAATTGTGGCATAGGACTCCCAAAAATATAGTGTGCGAGAATTGTCCCCTTGCGTAGGACAGCTACTTCCTTCGCGACAAATCTTCCATCGACGATGAACCCTTGCAGGTCAACGAATGTTGGTACAGCCATTATCGGTACAATTTAGAGGTCCGCTCGCTTTCAAGACAGACAGGAGAATGCAGTTTTTCTCATAAAGCATCTCGATTTTCACGATGAAATTTTGTATGAATTTGACACAGGAGAGGGCGCACAAGTAGCGTGGCAATTTAATTCATTTTGCGCACTACGTTTGTCAGTGGATTGTATTCAACCACCCGATCGTGCAGAATCAGACAGTAGGCTGTAGTATTTGCCGGCACATTCTCTTTACACTCGAATTCTATGCGCACGTCCACGGTGCCATTCTTGATGGACTCATTTTGTCGCGAACAATCAATCACCACGATGGGACCAAATTGTAAAAATTCAGCCACGGTGAATAATGTCTCGTTGCAACTATGTCCATAATACGATTTACCGAATTGCGTATACATGTGATACAAAATGGCATGCTTATTCTTGTCAAAGTCCAAGTTCATGTCATCGTATGGGTAAAATTCCGAGTTGAGAAAAAGTTTGACATTAGTCAATTTACAGTTGTTGAACTTAGTAACGTCTTCGCTCGTCACATTCTTTCGACCAGTCTGTAGAGCAAGGATCACGCATCGTGGCTTCTCTAGCTGTGCGGATGCCTTTACGGCCCACGAATGCTTGTTTGTGTTTTGCAACATAGGATACTCGTACAGATCCCACGATTGAAAACAAATGCTCAGGTTTTGTCCACTTTCCAAAGTACGTAGCAACGATAGCTTATTAATGTCGTTCAGCGTCACATGAGGCATCCGCCATTGTAGTTTAAATAATTTAATTTCTGGTTCCAACACCGATGATCCTATCAGTGCATTGTTGTCGTTGCGCGACCGTATTAAAATCAATTCGTGACGCGCATTAATAATCATGTGTTTGTAGTTCTCGCAAAATCCTAGCAAATATTTGAGTGGGATGCAAAAATTGAAATGATTTTTGACTATTGACCCATCGCGTCGTTTCAAGCCCCATCCGGCATTCTCCATATTTTTGTCTTCGTCCGATGTCAGCGATACATAGTTTTTAAGCGTGCTAGTTATTCCAACGTTTCTGTTGCGATCAATCTCCACGCCATTCAGCTCATATCGAATCTCATCGAATAAGAACGCCACACAATTATTTCCCAACATCACCGTTAACGCATCATTTGGCTTATTTATCTTCAATTTCCCCTCCACATAGAGGAAACTTTCACACGGCAATGTGTATAAATCCTGCTGCTGTATCGGTATTCTTATCTCATCGCTGTATCCAAACGTTGTGTTTACGTATGGGTTGTATGTGTGAGTCTCAAGCTTGACGATGCGATCATCAAACGTCGGCTTCCCTCCAATGCTTAGAATATCAGCCATTTTTTTTTTTCCAACTTAAATGCGCACAATGAATCCCAAAGATTTCAAAAATGCAATGTTCGCAGCACTGAGCCTCTTCTTTTTAGCGTGATCAGAGCTGTTGGTGTTGTAAACAATTTCACTTGGAACAAACGGGTTTCTGGAGTCGTTCAATACAAGCATTTCTTTCGCACCACACGTATTATCGTAGTCGTCGTCGCACGTGCAGTCTGATTGTAATCTCTTCACCTCGAAAATCAAGCAACCGTCCGTCTTGATCCACAACGCGTATCGTCAGATCCGTAATGACTCGTGCGGTGATTGGAAGGTAAATGATCTGCGCGGGCGTTTCCGATATCTTATATCCTGGTGGAACTCTCGGAGAAAATTCATGTATCGTATGTACGCGCCTCCCATTGTTGTACGCCCCAGCGGTCACGCTACATTCTATGCGAATAATGTTCACGTTCATGATATTAATTGGATCGTCCGATTCGTGCCATCGTTCTGGTGCTAATACCCGATTCGTGGAGAATCCCAGTAGCGATCCAATGTTGTTGGGCTTTGTAAAGTCTACGGTGAACCGACAGTACAGTTCGCTTTTCATGGTATTGTTATTGGGACGCAACACTATAGGATACACATCGTTGTCCCCGTCATCCCCATCGCCATCGGTGTCACCAAGATTTTTAGGATACCGTTCGAGTAATCGTTGCTTCAGGTACTTGGCAATGGCGTCTAGTTCGTAGGAGCCGTGGGGAATCGTAATGTATTCATAAGCGGTGTCGGCACTGTTGTTTACGATGAAGTAGAATTTATCGTTGCTCGAGTCGATGTTCGGTATTGTGTGATAAGTTTCAAAGGTTGTTAGACCAAGCTCGTAATCGTCATCGCTCAAATCTATGGGTGGAAAGTAGCTCGCCGCGAGGGTGCTACTCTTGCCGGTTAGAGTGAATGTTAACGACATATTCTGCCCGAACTGCTCAACCAGTACTGAATCAGAGTGGTGGGAAGTCAATCCTTAAATTTGGTGCCGATCGTTTGTAGAAAGCGTAGACATAGTTGTCCGCAATTGCTCTGATCGTACTTCTGATAGGACGTTCGATTGTATTCAATTTTCACAGCATCCTTATCCAGATATTTTACCAATTCCATAGGTGGTCGAAGATTCCCAAAGCTGTCGAAATATATAGCTCGACACCCTCTCTTCGCATACGCCACCCAATGAGTCCCCGGCCCCTCGGCATTGTCCAAATTTACGATACCGCTCTCGTTTCGACGTACTCCACCAGCTGGTAACGCGTTGCGCATAAAAACACCTCTAAAGAATGGAATACGCATACGTTTTGCCAACTCCTCCAATTGCACATCGGTAGTTACGCCCGCAGGCATTTTTATTTTCTTTTCGACGTTTTTTTTTTTCGTTTAGATATTCCCTGTCCGCGCTTGTACGGCGCGAGATAAAGTCCGCGACCTTCCATGGAGCGATTATGGCGTTGCATTTCCTGCAGCTGACGTTGCGCCGCCTTATTATCGTTTACCGCCTTGGCGATCCCCGCCGCTCCACCAGCCAATGATCCGAGAACACCCAACAGCGGTAAAAGTGGTAATATACCACCCCGTTTTGCCACCGGAAGAATCCGCTTTTGCGATGCTCTCTTTGGAGTCCTTTTGCGAGTTTTTGTTTTCATCCCCATTCCGATCTTCGTCTTGGCCTTCATAGCAGCCCAAACAGCTGTAGCAGCACCTCTTTCACCCAGAGTCGAGTCTCGCGCAACGATGCGTTTTCGCGCTTTGTCAGCGAGAACGTTATCTGCCGCGTGCCTTTCGCCGAGGTCGTTGCTACGCGAATATGCAATATCGTGTTCGCGACACGCTGCGTCCAACGGATTGATACCTCGATCCCCTCTAGCCAATCGTTTTGCAAGATGAGTTCCTGGACCGCAAAACTGATATCCCGGGATGTGTAATTCGATAGGTAGCGCGTTTATAGCTCGATTTAACAAACCACAACCTTTCTTTACTCTCGTCGGTGACATTCGCTACAGTTTTTAATCAGTGGTGTTGGACCGTCGATATGCGTTCGCTGCCAAGGGCGATTATAATGTTCCAAGCACCGGCGATACTGCTGAACTTCGGAATTGGCTTTTATATGCTCGGGGAGCCTGTCCCACAACCGATCAATGTGCCTGCCAAAGTCTCGCAGTAGAATAATCTTTGGTATATATTTCAATTGCTCAGAGGTTAGGTCTCGAATATCATAATTATCCGACAGGATCAGAAGCATTTTGAATACTGAGCCATCATGTTTCAGCGCGGACCTATAAATAGGGTGCATCACCGCCTCGACGTATTCAAAATCATTTTTCACGGTTCGCGGGGAGGATGCGATTCGTGCGACAACCTGTAACCATACGCGTGACAAATTTTGACGATAAATCGCGAGTGATGGCTTCGAAAACAGGACGCAGACATGGTAGCATGCTACCAAACACTATCCGCTGCCTCATTTGTGGTCCATCAAATTGTGGAAAGACCAACGTGCTGGTCAGCTTGTTGGAAAGTCCTCACGGCGTCCGCTTCGAGAACGTGTACGTGTATTCCAAGTCGTTGCAACAGCCGAAATATCAGTACTTGGAGAATTTATTGGCTCCGATAGATGAAATTGGCTACTTTACGTTTTCGAATAACAGTGACGTCATCCCACCGAGCGAATCGCTTCCGAATTCCATTTTTATCTTTGATGACGTGGCATGCGACAAGCAAGATACGATACGAGAGTACTTTGCAATGGGGCGCCACTCGAACGTTGACTGCTTCTATCTCTGTCAGACGTATGCAAAGATTCCCAAACATCTAATACGTGACAATGCGAATCTGTTGATTCTGTTTAAGCAGGATGGTACCAACTTGAAACATGTGTACAACGATCACGTAAACACCGACATGCCTTACGAGGATTTCTGCGCTTTGTGTCGTAATTGTTGGCAACGGGAGTATGGTTTCGTGGTGATAGACAAGGAGAGTGCAATGTCCAATGGACGTTATAGAAAGGGATTTAACGAGTTTGCCATACCATGAGATGGTCAATTGTCGTCAACACGTCGGTGGGAAAGCAACGTCTGCGGTACAGCGATGATCGATATCGATAGTCTGGAGATTAAGGATCGCGAGAGAATAGCGAAGGAAATTGCAAAAACCAGCGAAGCCATTCGTCAGAAACATCAGGCTTTGAAGACTGGCAAGATGGAGGAAGATATCGCGTTGGAGAAATACTTTAAACCTATCGTCGAACCACTAAAACATATTGCGGAAAATACCGCAGCGACGGAAGCTGACACATCGCCGCTGATGAGCACAGACGTTGAGGGGAATGAAACATTAACGCCTAAAAAAATCCTTCTGAAAGGGAACACATCGCGCAAGGCAAAGAGGAAACAACACATGTCGGCGGAATATTCACCCATAACCTCGACACCAGTTCAAGCGAAGCGGAACCGACAGAATGCCAGATCAAACGATTCTCCGACTCCACCCACACCAATAAGTACATTTCCCAATGTGCAATCACTCTCAACCATTGATGATGATGTTTTCGAAACTAGTCCCAATGAGTCGTTTGTAACATCTATTAGACAGCAATTCCAAACATCCGAGGGACAAGAGACGTTTCGCAGTCATTTCGGCCCGCTGGGGCAAAAATACATGAGCGCGATCCTAAGTGGTGATAAGGATACAACAATGGACTATGTGTACGGCGTATACTTTGGCAATAGTGGAACGATGCTTGGAGATAAGGCTTTCGATATAGACAAGGATGATAATATAATCATAGATGGTGTAAAATACAGAGGAACACCCGGTCTTTACGAACTGATTTTCAAGAGAATTCCCGATGATGCTCTATACACCGATGCCGATAAACAAAAATATAAAAGTATACTGCTGGCGACGAACGCCCACAGACGCGGTCATGGTGCTAAAAATCCCATATTGAGCAACAAGGGACACAAGTACAAATATGTAATTGCACCGCTACTCCCTCGCGCATCAGCTAGTAGGGCAGGGAAAGGTCTAACGGTACCGCGCGCTATGGTGGTAAACGATAACAAGATCGATTACGTACACTGGAACGATCCCAACGAGCTGGTGGATCGAATGCGTTTGCTTGAAGCGTCGCGTCAGGCGGGTAACAACTCTCACGATCCCGAAATTCTATCGATTATCGAGGAACTCCGCGAGGTAGGCCTCATTATAAATTAAACCGCATGCCGATGATGTGCGCTGTATGCATCGAGATGTCGATCAACAAATTTGGGGTATCGCTCGAGAAGAGTGGAGCAGCTACAATGGACTATTACAAATGGAGCGGTTTGCTTCGAAATTACATGCGAGATAACACCCTTTGCATGGCTGGTGTCGACTTTGATGCGAAATCACGCAAGATACGACGTGTAGCTCAGCCGGTGGCCGACACCGATGTCGTCAATAAACTATACGTGGAAAAGAACATTAAACTTTTGAGAGAGCAGCAGGAAGAATTAGAGAGGAAGCTGGTTGTGTTTCAGAAAGATATGCTGACGTTGCAAAACAGCGTTCAAAAGATATCGGAGGCGTTCAATTCTATCCCGCAGCCCGACAGCGAAACTCGTAAAGTTATAGAGGCTATAACCGCTTTTGCTACGGAGCAGCAACTTGTCCAGAATTTCCTCGGACCGATGAGAAGCACATAATAAATGTATGCGATAATTATCGCATCATTCGTGTCCAAGACACCTCTGCGATCAAACATGCGACCATTATCGAAATCCAAGAGTAAAGAAGAAAACCATGGCTACAAGAAGCTACAACTCGTTGAGGAATTGCACGCTCCAGCTCGAAGACATTTCCCGCGGAGACGCGTCGTAGTGCAGGGATACGATGATTTGTGGCAAGCTGACATTGTAGAAATGCGTCCATACTCGCGTTTCAACCAAGGTCGCCACTACATACTTACCGTCATCGATGTGTTGAGCAAGTATGCATGGGCGGTGCCGCTCAAGACTAAAAGTGGCGCTGAGGTGACTAAAGCGTTCGCAAAGATATTTAGAGATCGATATCCGAAAAATTTGCAAACCGATCAAGGAAAAGAATTTTACAACGCCGATATGCAGAAACTCTTGACAAAGCACGATAATCATTATTCGACGTATTCGGTGATGAAGGCCTCCGTCGTAGAACGTTTCAATCGAACTTTGAAGAACAATATGTGGAAATTGTTTACGCTCAATGGAACCTATAGATGGATCGATGTGCTACCGCGTCTGCTTGCAGAGTATAACGCACGAAAACATAGAACCATCAGAATGCGTCCTTGCGATGTTACCCCTGTGATCGCCGACAGGCTGCTAGCCACCGTATACAGCAACATAAAGATCGCTGCTCCAGCGAGATTCAAGTTGGGCGAGTTTGTGCGCGTGAGCAAATTTAAAACCATCTTCGATAAAGGCTATACGCCGAATTGGACAACGGAGGTGTTCAAGATAGCCAAAGTACAGGCAACTAATCCTGCAACGTATCTGCTCGTCGATTCCTGTGGAAAACCCGTTGCCGGTGGATTCTATGAACATGAGCTGCAACGTGTCGCCGATCCTGATGTGCATCTAGTGGAAAAAGTGTTGCGTAGAAAGGGGGATAAGGTGTACGTCAAGTGGCTGGGGTTTGATAAATCACACAATTCTTGGATCAATAAAAATAATATATTGTAAAATTAATAATTCAATAAATACAATGATACATATGTGTAAATGTGTAAACAATTTTTTTATTTTAACACATTAATCCCACTATTTATAATACAATAATTCCACTATTTATAATACAATAATTCCACTATTTATAATACAATAATACAATAATTCCACTATTTATAATACAATAATTTCTATTTTACAATGGGATATTATAATGTCCCCAGGGCAGAGTGTCGGTCGAATCGGGTACGATATGCCGCTTGTCATCATATGGACTTAGAGCGATTTTAGATTCCGAAATGGTGTACACTTTATGATGCTTAGACCGTATACATGATTGTGTGCGAACCATTTCGATCTCCCTTTGCAAACACTGCGCGTAATCGTCGAAAGATATCGTTCTGGCTATGACGTTGGTCTTGACGCCTTTCGCCTTTTTCGTATCTTTTTTACCATCTACGCGAAGTGCATACATTTTCGCTCTAAGACCTACGAATTCGGTCATTATCACACCGTTATTTTCATCCTTCATCAGCCCTGGAACCTTCTTATTTACACGTGGCATATTATATGCATTGTCGATAGGATAATCGCTTGTGTCGAATCTATCGATATTGTGCTTCATGGTCTCGTAGATATCGTCGCATCGAATATGGTAAATGAGGCTGTCTGTGTCTGTGTATAGAATTTTACAATTTTCCCCATGCTTGGGCGACATGTACTCGTGATGAAATTCATACAAACAAATTTTTGATATGTCCAGAATGCACATACCCACGTATATCGGTTTGTTGAATTTCACCTCGAGTTTTCGCAATTCAACAGCTATTAAATTTTCCGAAAAAACACTTCTGCTATGGAAATTCGGTTTCGCGATCATTGCCTCCGCGCCATATCGCCCTTCCCAATGTGTTAACAGTTTTACATCCACGTGATTTCGTACATTTTCCATAGTTTTGCCAAATACCGCGTTGTTCATCAATTTGTACAAATTTTTTTCAAAGTCGTTTGTCGCGCTTGTTCTGAACCGTGTATTGAGTTCGATGTAATCGCGGAGCCAGGGAGATTGAGCGAATTGAAGCACGCGGTGTATCTTTGTAATACGAAGACCGTGACGCGTGCACTGCTGCAGGTTACGGTAATGGATAACGTAACGCTGCTTATCGTATACCGTCGCGAGTAATTTGTCCTGCCTGCTGCCAGGTGGTTTGGCACGCGTCGGGCAGAACGGTAGATCGGCATGAGCGTTGTGCAGACGTTGCGGATATTCCAGATCTACCTCGAGAATGTACCCTATGAGCGAATCGACTTTGATTGATGATACATCAAACTTTGCGACATCTTCGACCCATTGAAATTTAGCGTATGGTAGGGGCTGACACATTGCCCACCCATACAAATTATTCACATCAAAGTACATCAAGTACGATGACTCTTCCGATGCGTCGTAAGATGGCATGTACTTGTTATTGGCATGTGCATATCTTCCGGAACATTGGCTTAAACCACCACGTATGCCGCGTTCGATAAACATGACCATATCGACGTCGGTGAGCAATTCGAATTCAATTTTGGTATGCTTTAGCATGGCATCCCACGTGAAACCGGGTAGAGTATAATAATGCGCCGAATCTAATCCATAACTTTTGATACAACTTTCGCGAAAATTTTCAAAAATATCAGCCAATAACAAGACATCAGTTTTCAAATACAAGTCGCTGTATTCGCCCAAGGTTCTAATCCCGAAACGCTGCCATATAGTCTCAGCGTGCGCGTAATCGCTCTCGGATACAGTCTCACCCGTTAACGAACTGTAGAATGACTCGCGCGGCGGTAAGCATGGATCCTGCAGCTTGTTCGCGCAATCAAGGTATTCGTACGGAAAGACACCTTTTCGCGTCAATAAATTGAAATCTTCGGTGGATAATGTTTCAAATTTGGATCGTAAAATTTTTAATTGATCTATGCTAAGAAAAGATGCTAATTTGTCGAGACTGGTATTGAGAAATTTGTACGAATCGATGAATCGTAATTTAATATAATTTCGCGAGTCTGATTCAGCCGTATCTTCGACATTTTTTGTGAACGAAATATACTTTTCTTTGGTTATGGGCAATACATCAACGTGACCGTCGAAAGCGGTAGCTATTTCCTCGATAATGAAATGTGAATCGTAGCCGGATAAATTATGGAAAACTATGGGGATGTAAAACGCGTTTTTATAATTTAAATTGCACTCCGAATGTGCCGGGCCTCTAAACCGTCCGGATAGATGACAATGATCGCGAACTCGTACATCGTTAGCCTTGAATGGTTTTTCGCAAATATGACAGTCTGTTGCATCGTGAAATATCGTCAACTGTTCGCTGGTTAAATCAAGCATGGGAACATTACTGTTCAAGATGGGTTTGGCGAAGTTTGCAAATTTTTTCAGTTCGTATACGAACCATGAAACACAATCCGCATCGCGGCGACATCGATACGTCGATAGCGATGTGTCGTAGGAACAATGCATATAATATGCAATGCTATGCACTTTATGGTGCTGATATGTATGTAACTTATTATCTAGATCACCCACGCGATTGTCCTCTGTTTTCTCGATGATGCACTCCAGATCTGCATACACCACGAAGGGGAGCCGCTCCTTCCTGCAGTGGTTCTCGAAGCTTAGGAGATTTTTTCCTTCGCTGGGCAGCAGGATGGCGCAGTCGTTCATCTTGCCGCAGTCCAGCGAATGGATCTCCAACTTCTCGACAGATCCGAAATAGTGCATGCATCTGTAACCATAAATTTTTTTATTTAATTTGTTTCGTGAGACATTTCAATATTTCACAAGTTTTCTGTACATACCGATCGCAGATGAATTTCTTTTCCTTGTGCCTGCTCAGCTGCATGCTCACCAGCCGGGACAAGTTCTTGATAAGTACAAAGTGCCCTACATCACCGTGCTCTTGATTCGGTGTGTAGAGCAGGTTGACGTGTTGATCCCTCTTGTTGCTGGTGAGACGCAGCGGAAAGACCGTCGACCCTTTCTCCTCGTCGAAGGTGTAGACGTTGACGGAGATTTCGTTCTGTCGCTCAAACTTCCCTATTTGCTCCAGGGACATTGGGAACTCAATGCCCTGGAGATTTAGCACGGAACCATAAGGCGGGTACGAACTTGGGCGATCGGCATTTCTTTCGACAGGATGGAGAGCGGCGACCACTGCCCACGCGAAACACGCATTGTCCGGGGATTGCACGCTAATTGTGGCTTTCTTCAAAGACAATATACGCGGCAACTTGACGTAACATCCCGCGCGCAGCGGATTGTACTTGTTGACATTGACGGTTAGATTCATGATTCTCGTCAATGCCCATCCGCTGTCGCGTTCCTGGAACTCTTCCAGCGATGCCAGGGTGGGTTCGATGACGCATCGTTGGTACCACTCTTGTAGATCGGATGTGTGGAAGAGTTCGCAGTTTCGGGTGTTGATGCTTTTACAAGCATGCTTGTCACCCGCCACAAATTCGCCGTTGAACACAGTGTTCACTTTGAGGTTTCGCTGTTTCCTCAAAGCATCCTGCACATGCTCCAGCACGATGGTCCCCGCATCCTGAAGGAAGTTGCGCGGCTCGATGTAATTCGAATTTACCACGGCACCAGTTAATACGCGGCTATCGAACACAGTGTCTATTTCGCGCCACAAAAGTCCCGTACTCGAATGACCGGCACCTTCGCGCACGAAACGTCCGCGCAACGAATGTTTCAGTCCTTCGAGACGTGCGATTCGAGCAATCAGCGATTGCCGAACACCGATCGATAATCGTGGGCGTTTCACGCGACTTTGTTCTTCCAACGATTCGATGCACTCGTTGCACCGTTCTTCCCACGCGAGGTACTCTTCCCGAGAAATCAATCGCGTGGATTGATCCAACAATTGGCGTTCTACTTGCGCGAATTCTTCCATGGTCGTAAATATAATGTGACTTTTCCACGCAATACGTTGCAACGATTTACGGCTTTGTACAGTTTAGAGCATATATTTATATCCTCATCATGATTTGGTATCTCTGTCTAACTCTTTTAGCGCACCCCCTCCCTCGAATGCATTAGTTTCTGCTAATACTGTATAATTCATTCTTTTTTGGCGTACCCCTCCCCAAATGCATTAGTTTCTGCTGATACAGCATAATTCTTTCTACGATTCACGCGTATGAGGAATTAGCGGGCATGATCATCTGACATAGTTTCTGCTGATACAGCATAATTCTAAGACTCGACGTTCCCAGAAATATTATATTACGTTCGGCACGTGTCGAGACTTTTTATCCTTGAGGATGGGACTCAAATTACATATGCTACGACGTTGAGATTTCGGCACATTATGGAAAAATTGGTAGCTTTATAATAAAATGTGGTGGCGGGGGGAAGCAATTGCACCTCTATTTAAGCAAGTCTCTCGGATGTCATTCAATCAATCGCTCAATAGTCTCAGTGCCTTTCGACGGAACAAATTGTGCTCTGAAAACAAAAATGTGCAGTACCAGTGCCGAAGGAAACGTTGAACGCATGAATTATTACGTTCCGATCGTGCGAGATGACGGCGTGGCTCAATGCGGGGAGGATACAGTTGTTTGGTAAGGGTTAATTTTCACATCTTAAAATTTTTATGTTTATTCCTAATACGCGCGAGCAATTTCATAGCTTTGATTGTTCTCTTAGCTCGCACCGAACATCGCGTATCATGGTTAGAAGATATGCATTAACATCCACGGGCAGCAAATACTTGGAAATTGGGATCAGAGTATGGCCTACGATTGATGTAGAAATGGTTCTCGGCGACAATCGTGGGATGTTTCTCACGTTATCATGGGATACATGGGGTTTGCTATGCGGCAGTCGTACAACCATTGAAGAACGTGCACGATTACCTGAATCACCTTCGATGCAAATGGATCAATTAACTGTGGATTTTTGTGAAATCTATAATTCCCCGATTGTAAGGATGGCACTACATAATAATAATAAGTCGCTGTATTTCAAACCGAATACGGTAACATTTTTATAAAATCTTGAACCATGTATAGACTATGTGTATGCGCGGCTGTATCAAAATGTGAGAGATGTTAGGATAAAATTTGAAACTTTTGTTAAAGTGCTACAGCAAAGCGATCTTGCCTGCGAAACATTAGATGCGCGTCGTGCTGCTAAAATCATACGTGAAAGTGAACATTACTGCGAGGATTATTATGTAGATTGCGAACTGGTAGCATGTGCATGTAAAATTATATTCTTTTAATTTTAAATAAATTTCTTAAACACATATTATTTGTCAATTTCATTTACTCGTCTTCCTCCTCGCCACCTAATTTTAAGATTTGCTGACGCCACATAATTCTATTTCGTTCTTCGCGCTGTTAAATGATGTCACCCTGCACGGCTGCTCCGGAGGTTTCGAATTATGCACGATCGTGCGCGACGCTAAGATTGATAAATCGGAACGCTTTAGAATACTGTTAGCTTTAAAAACTGTTAGCTTTAGAATGCGTGCGATTGTATCGCCAAGTAGTGTTGTCTCTTTCCCTCTTCCAAAATTTTAGCTTTAAAGGTAATGCTCTGTCTCTTTCCCTCCGAAGACGCGGTGTGAAAACACCAATCTTTCCCAACATTGTCCGAAACAATTTCTGATAATGTATTAAACAATTCCATCACATAATGGTTTGGAAAATTATTTGGGGGTCGTCCCCTCCCTCGGTTAGGTATAAAAAAAATTTTGGGGTGGGCCGAGGTCTGAAAGAGATTTTTTGGGGGTCATTCACCTCCGTGGAAATTTCCGGCGGTGGGTCCGGTCTGGAGAGGTCTCCGCGGCCGCTCGGCCCGGACTGATCCCCTCCACGATCGCGGCTTCCCCCTCTCCGCGGCACGTGCGCGCGCAACCTGTCTTCCACTCCGCACAGGCCCCGCGTCCATGTTTCCCTCCGCCGCGCTCCCCCGCGCGCCCTCACTTCCCCCCCGCCCCCGCGCTCCCCTCAGAGGACCTGAGTTAGAATCCCCTTATACATACTACTCCTCTACGTGTCTGCGTAAGTGTGGCCAGTCGAAAACGCTACGTATGCGCCGGTACGTTTTTGTCACTCCCTTATGTCCTCCTATCAGGCTTCCATGATAGTGGCGGATAATATTTCCCATTCTATTTTTGGTGGTTGTTGAACCTCGCCAGTGCAAATTTTAATTATGATGGGTGTTTGGCTGAAAACAATTAAAAATGTCGTTGGAGCGTTTCGGCGTCGAATCGGTGTAGGGTTTCGCCATGTGCCGCTATACGAAACGAGCGGACGTGTTCGCTTTCCACGGCGTCCCTGAGCGCCATTAATGCTGATGCCAGGTCGGCTTCTTTCATTTCGTGGTAAAAGTTGCTTGCTCCCACGATGCTAAAAATTTTTTCTTCAGGTGTGGACACCTGATTGGGTGCAAGTTCTATACGAGAAATCATAAGCATGCATCTCGCCAAACAGTAGTATGAACAATGAAGTGTCCGACCTCTGTTTCGGTCACTCAATCGAACAGCAAGTGCAAAAAAATTATAAATAAACATGTATAGAAAGGGGCTCGTCTTTCCCTTGCTTTGGCCGCATGCCTCGGGCCGATCCGATAACTTTGGAACGGCCCGAGGCATGCGGCGAATGGTGCCGCGGCACGTCCTGCCTCGGAACGACACCCGCAATGAGTACGAATTAATTTTTTTTGACCGATAGCGTGCGGCGGACAGCCCCGAGGCAGCGGCGAACGGCCCGAGGCATGCCGCGGACGGCTCCGAGCAAATGCTCAAGTCTGTACGCGGCCTAAAGCCGCCGATACAACGAGAAAGCATTTCGTCGCGGCTTAAATCGTGATAAATGGGAGAAATCGCTTCGTAAACTTCTTGTGATAGAGGTGGTTTATGTATGTGGTCTGATCCAGTAGCCTGTGCCTTTTGCCATGAGCACCATGAATTTTCTCCGCGCGGGCATTTGTCGTGTTTTGGATCATCGTCAGTCGACAATTTGTGGTCTAGCGTCGCATAGATTTCATTACGCATTTTGTTTATACAATGATGGTTTCGTCGTATTGCTAAACCATAATAAATTGACAACTCGTCAATTAGTTTACCTGTTAGCTTGCCTTTTCCTCCAAGGCCTTTTGTCTTTTTTTTTTAAATTGCGAAGGCGACTACCCATTCGCTTTTGCACGTGATCTATGCATTCTTTCTTTTTAATTGTAAAATTTCCATAGGGCTGTGAATCTAAGATGGTTTTAAACGTTTTTGAATCTCCGTCTCCCACGTAATTTTCATACTTCAATTCGTGCAAAGATTCTGAGCGCTAGAACATTTCGATAACTGCGTCGACTTCCATCTTTCCCGCGGATCCCTGGTGGTTCGCTTGGCATTCATCTTCGTGAGTTTCGGCCCATTCCTTGTATTCGTCGGTATCCGATCTTTTCTTCCAATGTTCGCAACTCTTACAATATTTGGATTTTACTGAAACATCGACCACTTTGCCAGTAAACCATCCAATAAGTGATACGAATCCGAAAAGTGACGAAAAGCCGCGTTTCCTCCACGAACCATCACCAGATACTGTAATGCCACTTGTGTTCGTCACTTTTTCGTCATTTTTTTCCTTCTCTTCTCGAGCTGCACTTTTCATACTAAGCTGACAAACCGTCTCTGCTGCAACAGCTATCTTTTGAACAACCTTGTCATAACATGTTTGGAAAATTGGCCGCGGGAGATCCATGAACGCGCAAAATTTCATGATTCCATTCAATCCTACGCCCAGCAGCCGCATAGCAAGAATAATTCTCCGATTAATTTCGTATCCTTTTTCAATAAATGGAGAACTAGGAATATAAATCTTGTCGCATTTTTTACATAAAATTACAATTTTGCATCCCATTCCGCGGTTTCCAGATTTGGCGAATGTCACATCCGAATTGCATTTTCTGCACACCAGAGCTTGCGATATAGCAGAGAACACAGTTAAAAAGTTCAAAATTCGGTAACCAAAACCTTCGTGTACTTCAAAATCGTCAGGATCAATTGCTGATAATTTTTTAGCCGATGTGCCAACATTCTCGACGCTAGGGTTCTCCATTTCGTGCCGGTTCAACGGCCGCCGCTTTGAAATTTTTGGTCTCTTCAATTTGCTGCATTTCCCCTTTGTGGCCTTTTTTCACTGTACACTGGTGTTTCCTCACTCATATTATTTTTTTTTGTTATTCACTTTGAAGGAATAGGAGATTGGCTCAGTTTCCTTATTGAAACACACAATAGTTCACAAGTAAGTCTTTATTTCAATGTCTTATGACAGAGAAGAATTTTCCGAGAAGACGCGCACGACTCAAAACACCTACTAATTAGGTGGCCTGATACCTGTGCCAACCCATCGGTACTTTTCCGGTTCAAAATCGCGCCACCTATTTCGCGTGTCTTCGACGCGCTTTATCGTAACGGGGGTGAGATTTAGCGGGACAAAAACTCCTGGCAATGCAGCGGGGTTTCCCCCAGGCCGCGAGGCGCGTGATGTAGCCGGTCGCAGGCCCCCCGGGTAAGACCAGCAATAACTATTGAGGCCATAAACAAAGGTCTCGAAGGAAAACATGCTTTGTTCAAAATTCAATCACTTCAACACAATGAAATATATAATATACATGTGTATAAAACAGAGAAATGAACGGAAAAAGCAAAACGAAGCGTGTGAACGGCGTGACTTGTCAGCTATACTAACTCACACATACACGTTTATTATAGTATTAGCGTACACTGGTGACCTTTTGAGGAATCCTAAGAACAGTTTGCATTATTGTTAATAGGTTAACGTATTATTTCGAAAGGTAAAAGCAGTACAAAAGCGAGGAATCACAGCGCGCCGCGTGACTGCTTAGCGCGCCGCGTGACTGCTCAGCGCGCGCTATGAGGCGCTGCGGCAAAATCGGTAATTGAACCTTTTAACATTTGTTTTCCACTATAAATCAAATGGCATATTGTTCTTATGACCCTAAAGTATCGTTTAAGTAAAAAAAAATCGATTTTTTTTAAATCCTAGAGTGGTGTTACCCCTTAAATAGTGGTGTGCATCACCACGTCTATCATCTACCCCTCCTCTTATTCCTCATATATATTTTTATGATGTGAATACTTCGAGAAACGGCATATGCATGAATCATAGATTTATGCTATGTGGACAGAAACTGTATCGAATGATTTGGAGTTTGCATACCATATAAGGTTATATCACACGATCGTATATATAATTTGAGTCCCACACTCAAGGATAAAAGTCTCGACACGCGTTGACTGTAATATAATACTTTTGGGAACGTCGAATCTTAGAATTATACTGTATCGACAGAAACCGCAGAGAACCCTGTTGGGACGGATCATCGTTTCTTTTTGCATGCAATGCATTCGAGGGAGGAGGTACACCAAAAGAGTAAGACAAAGATAGCAAAATCGCGGTATCAGTCATAAAAGCGAGCTCTAAACTGCACAAAGTCTCAAATCGTTGCATGGAAGAAGACATTACATTTTCATTCCATTTACAACCATGGAAGAATTTGCGCAAGTAGAAAGCCAATTGTTGGATCAATCCGCACGATTGATTTCGCGGGAAGAATACCTCGCGTGGGAAGAACGATGCAACGAATGTATCGAATCGTTGGAAGGACAGAGCCGTGTGAAATGTCCTCGATTATCGATCGGTGTTCGACAATCCGTGGTTGCTCGAATCGCACGTCTCGAGGGACTGAAACATTCGTTGCATGGACGTTTCGTGCATGAAGGTGCCGGACATTTGAGCACAGGACTTTTGTGGCGCGAAATAGACACTGCCTTCCATAACCGCGTATTAACTGGTGCCGTGTTAAATTCGAACCACATTGAACTACATTTGAACCGCGCAACTTCGTCCAAGATGCGGCGACCATCGTGTTGGAGCATGTGCGGGGTGCTTTGAGTAAACAGCGGAACCTCAAAGTGAACACGGTGTTCAACGGTGAATTTGTGGTGGGTGACAAGCATGCTTGTAAAAGCATCAATACCCGAAATTGTGAACTTTTCGGCACATCCGATCTGCAGGAGTGGTACCAACGATGCGTCATCGAGCCCACCCTGGCATCGCTGGAAGAGTTCCAGGAACGTGACAGCGGATGGGCATTGATGAGAATCCTCAACCTCACCGTCAATGTCAACAAATACAATCCGCTGCGTGCGGGATGCCACTTCAAGTTGCCACGTGATTTATTGCTGAAGAAAGCAACAATTAGCGTGCAATCTCCAGACAACGCATGCTTCGCGTGAGCAGTGGTTGCCGCTCTCTATCCAGCTGAAAGACATTCCGATCGCCAAAGTGTATATGACCACTATGCTTCCGTATTAAATCTCCAGGGCATAGAGTTTCCAATGTCCCTATCACAGATTGGGAAGTTTGAAGGGTTGAACAACATCTCTGTCAACGTGTACACCTTCGAGGTGGAGATGAAGAATGGTTCGAAGGTCTTTCCACTGCGTCTCACCCGCCAAAAGAGGGATCGACACGTCAACCTACTCTACACACCTAATCATGAGCATGGTGATGTAGGGCACTTTGTGCTGATCAAAGACTTGTCCCGGCTGGTGGGCATGCAGCTGAGCAGGCACAAAGCAAAGAAATTCATCTGTGATCGATATGTATAGAAACTTATGAAATGTTGAAAAATGTCTCGCGAAAATTTTTTTTATTACAGATGCATGCACTACTTCGGATGTATCCAGAAGTTGGAGGCCCACTCGCTAGACTGTGGCAAGATGAACGACTGTGCCATCCTGCTACCCAGTGAAGGAAACAATTTTCTCAGTTTTAATAACCACTGCAGGAAGGAGCGACTTCCATTCGTGGTGTACGCCGATCTGGAGTGCATCATTGAAAGAAAAAAAACAGAGGAAAACCGAGTGGGTGATGCAGATAATAAATTGCGCGCGTATCAGCACCATAAGGTGCACATCATTGTATATTATATGCATTGTTCATACGATACATCGCTATCGATGTATCTGTCACGTCCCGGGTGTAGGTTTTTTGGGATAATGACAATGGGGTAAGAAAGGAGAAGCCAGGCTCGAATGCGAGATTCGCACACTGAGGGTTGAAGGAAGCCAGGCTCGAATGCGAGATTCGCAAACTGAGGGTCGGAGGAAATAGGCTCGAATGCGAGATTCGTACACTGAGGTTAGAGGGAGATAGGCTCGAATGCGAGATTCGCACACTGAGGGTTGAAGGAAGCCAGGCTCGAATGCGAGATTCGCACACTGAGGGTCGGAGGAAATAGGCTCGAATGCGAGATTCGTACACTGAGGTTAGAGGAAGATAGGCTCGAATGCAAGATTCGCACACTGAGGTTAGAGGGAGATAGGCTCGAATGCGAGATTCGTAACACTGCGGGTTTGAGGGAGATAGGCTCAAATGCAAGATTCGCACACTGATCGTGGATGGATTTTAGACTCGAATGCGTGATTCGTAACACTGATTGACCAGGGAAGGTTTAGATAGTAATCACCGCGGTGGGTGACACCTGTTAGAGCACTTTGTTTTGGTTCGGTAATTGGATTTACCGTTGCACGAGTATAAGAAGTTATACGTAATATTTTCTCGAAATATGTCTAGACGTATGACTGTACGCGGACTATGCAAAGGTAAGTTGATAAACACAGCACGAACTCTCGCGTTCGCGAACCAGAATCAGCTGATGCAGGAGTCTGTTTTTATTTGGTGCCTTTGTTAGCAGAGGATAGGCACAATAACTCGAAGCGTGTTTAAAGTAAAGCGATTTATTAGCTTGGTTAGCGCACGTTTATATGCACGGTTTTGTGGTTTGTTGTAAGAATGCGTTGGACGTTAAGCATTAACACAGTACATTTATATAAAGTAGTATATGATATAGAATATATGTATGGACATGAATACAGGTGTATAAACCGAAGAACGAAATAAGTTTAGCAATGAACGTTGATAATACACAGAAATGCAATAAACGTTTAACAAATAATATGAGGTATGATAAATGTTCGTTATACGAAATATATAGATACGCAGTAAGCGTGAATAAGATGAATAGATATAAAATTTTTTTTTAAGGATTCCAAAATTAAATTGCTGGAATGTCCAGCACAGAGCCCCGACTTGAATCCGATAGAGAATTTATGGAGTTTACTGGACGCTAATGTCCCATTAGATAAGCGAAATAACAAAATCGATCTTTTAAAAAATTTACAGTCAGCATACGCAAATATTAATAAAGATTACATTGAAAATTTAATAAAGAGTATTCCACGACGTTTGGAAGCAGTAATTCGAGCAAAAGGCGGCAATACCAAATATTAATTTTATTATGTATTTTATTTATTATTTATTTTATTATGTGTCCACTTATTTTTGTCTCTCGCCAAATAGCTTACTATTTCGTTAAATATGGATTGTTCACACAAAAATGTAAACATGGATTTCATTCACTCACTCAATAATCTATGTACTATAAGGATATGTGATAAATAAATCTTAAGTTTATAATACTAGTACTAGTTCGATTAAACTTCGTTTATACCTACTTTCAGTACCTGTTCACTCATTTTTGTCCCCGACTGTATGTAGATTTTGCGCAAGTTTCACTTCTGTAGTGTGTAGTGTAAAATACACGGTCCTTTTTTTATTATTTTATTATTATTTTATTATTTTAAACAGAAAGCCCTTTGATCAATACAAATACAATAGAATATACACTGAGCAATGAAGCACAGATTAGGAACTTATAAACATAATACGCAATATGGTGGCAGTATGAAACGCATAGAGATAAAAACACAAAAAGCTCATTATTACCTACTTTTAGTACAGTATGAGTGTACTTTCTGCTCCATGTACGGATTTTTTAAACAAATTATTTTTGTAAACCTGGTGTGCTTTAGAAGAAAAAGTTATGAAAATTCGCGAATATGAGGGACCGTGTTTCGAGCGTATTTAAAAAAATTGTTTTCGATGAAACACTCCGTAGGGCAGGGCTTCACAAGGAGCTGTTTACAGCGCCTAGCGGCGAGCAACCCACCTGTCGCGTTGCTAAGGTTAGAATCGAGGAGGAGAATTACAATAGTGTATGTGCGTGCTCGTAGGCGCATAGCGTCAGTATTGTTACGTATGTGGAATTTTCCCATACGCCGCTCTCAACCATTTTTCGAGCTCGCGTCTACGAAGGGAAAACGCCCTAAAATCCTTTCGTTTATCAAACACCAGTAATGGGGGTGATGATCTCGACCATCTGGATCACAACCATGGGAACGGGAGTGACACGACGACGACCCCGAAAGATTTCCTTATATGGAAATTGCTAACGAATCTCCACTCATTTTTGGACAATATAAACCCTTTGGTTTCAACCCTCTTCGGTTCAAAGCTGTACAGTCACGCGTAGAGTCACGTCGTGTCACGCTCGTACAGAGTTGGTTATATTCAGTAAGATCGGGCTAAGGTCCCTCTCAGAATCAATAGTTAACCTCATAGAATCCGCGAGTTCGGTTTATATTCTATTTGGCATATTGTAATAGCCACTCTTACGCCCCGCATCGCCAGTGCGTTAACACCGTGTAACTATTGGTAACTACACTATTTAATTATTAATCGCGACACTTACATTTGTATTATAATTGACTATTCAATATACGAATGGTGTTCACGTGTAAATCGAGTAGATTCGTTAAACTCATCTCTTACCCAGCGATCCTTATAATATTAGTAGCACTCACCCACTGATACAACTTTACCGCTCCAGTTGTCAACTTTAATTAAGAGTTACGTGGCATTACTAACATTTCCCGCGACTCCCTGATTTCGCATCAGGTTCGTTCGCAACGTTTCATCCAAAACAAGGAATCTTCTCCAACCCAGTGGCTCACCGATTTCGCATCGGGTTCGTCCACGAAACCTCAAAATCTTATGGCTCCCTGATTTCGCATCAGGTTCGTCCGTATCCTACAGCTCCCTGATTTCGCATCAGGTTCGTCTGTAAATCTACCAACTTCCGAACAGCTCCCTGGTTTCGCACCAGGTTCGCCTGTGAACTTTATCCTAGTGACTCCCCGATTTCGCATCGGGTTCGTTTACGACGGTTCACCCTCCTGCAGCTCCCTGATTTCGCATCAGGTTCGTCCGCGTGTGACTCCATTCCTAGAGGCTCCCTGATTTCGCATCAGGTTCGTCCTCGCCGTCAATAATCCTAGCGGCTCCCTGATTTCGCATCAGGTTCGTCCGCGCACCTAACTAACAAACTCATAAACCATATTTCTTGGAAAATACCCCTCTCGTGTTGCCACAGCCCCGGCTCGTAACAGTATACATGGCTGGGTTCAAGTCATACCAAATGCACGTACACTACTGCAGTTCTCCTCACCGATTCTAACCTTAGGAACGAGATAGGTGGGTTGCTTGCCGCTAGGCGCCGAAAACAGCTTCTTGTGCAGCCCTGCCGTAGGGTAAAGTATCCAATTACTGCGGGTTACCCAATTACTGTGTCTCTACTTTATCATTAAGCATAATTAACTTTATATTTATCAAATAAAAGATATTAAATTGTTTTATTTAAATTCAGTTAATTATTTATTTGTTAAAATTAAACATGTCACACACAAAAGTTCTTAAAATACTAAAAAAATTAGTTTTCTTTCTTGACAACGAATTCGCAATATTTTTTGTAAAACTTATGGAAAAGCTTAAGAAAATACTGAACGAATGAAGATCAATATTCAGTCAAATAAATCGTTCTAGGTAAGATTCATAACGTTAATTATATTAGTAAAACATATTTAGATTACGGAAAATCAAAACAGGGATTATCTATTTGATTTTCTGTATTTATTTCCAACAAATTCAGTAACTGAAATGAATTTGGAAGTAGCGCCATTTACTGTGTACAATAACTAGATCAGTTTTTATAACTTATTAAAGTGGTCATCTCTATTGTGAACTTTTAAGTGACTTATTATGATATTTTATTTTTATTACAGAAAAATTTAACTTAAAAATGATTGTAGCGAATAAAAAACGTATGATGTAACTGATATTTTTTGTTTCAATAAAATATTAATTAAATTATAATTAAATAGTTTGTTCACATTTATTTCTTAAAATAAAGTTATTATTAATATTATTACTACTAAAATTTATTAGAGTATGTTACCTATTACATTTTTATCGTGCACAGTTATTGGGGCACAGAATTCAGGGAAATAACAGTAATTGCAGCACAGTATTCAGGTAGGAAGCACAGTAATTGCAGCACAATTATTCAGGGAGGGGCACAGTAACTGAGGCACAGGGGCACAGGGGCACAGTAACTGAGGCACATTAATATCTGATCTTTGGAGATTTTAGGCACACAGTAACTGACTCCAGAACTTCTTTTTTGTGTTTAATAATATCCAAAGAAGATGTGATATTTGTTTCATGGAAAAATGTATATCGATAAAAGAAACATTGAAATTTATCTTTAAATTCTTAAGACAATTCAATTTCATTACTAAAGTTATTTTTACTAGCGAAAACCCCGGAAGTCCAGCAACAGGGCACAGTAATTGGATAGTTTACCCTACGTGCAACGGAAAGTACACTCATACTGTACTAAAGGTACATAGGTAATACAAATCTTATATGAAAACTGTAAATTATCAAAAAAAAAACTCAAAAACGGCTTACTTTTCCGGCAGTCACAGTGGTCGACCTCCTTAAGGGGGTAGACACGCCACGTGACACGGGCAATTCACCGCTCTGTAATACCGACAATCTAACCTGAAACATGGGTTTGGAATTTTTCATTTTTCGTCCTTATATGAGCAGATTGTGGGCTGGGCGAGGTCTCCTTCGAAAGAGGAAGATTCAATGCTGAGCGCTCTGCTCATCGTTTGAGTGACAAAACTCTTTTAGTGACCTAAAAATACTTAAGGAGGTAAACACGCTACGTGACACGGGCAATGCACCGCGCTGTAATACCGACAATCTAACCTGAAACATGGGTTTGCGCGCTGACATTGTTTGTCCTTATATGAGCAAATTTTGGGCTGGGTGAGGTCTCATTCGAAAGAGGAAGGTTCAGTGCAGCGCGCTCTGGTCATCGTTTGAGTCACAATACTCTTTTAGTGACCTAAAAATACTTGGATTCTTGCGGGTGTATTTTCTCGAAATTTGCTCTACTTTGAACACTCATATTATTAGATATCAACACAATCTCGTCGAACCATGACCAGAGCGCGCTGCACTGAACCTTCATCTTTCGAATGAGACCTCGTCCAGCCCAAAATTTGCTCATAGAAGGACAAACAACGTCAGCGCGCAATCCCATGTCTCGGGCCAGATTATGTCGGTTTACAGAGCGCTGCATTACCCGTGTCTACCCCCTTAAAGTTTGTCACTATTAAAATTAACTTAACTTCTTAACTAAACACTATGTTGCCATGCAACAGCGCCGTGTGTATTCCCAGATAGCACATACATTCCAAGGACGTCAGTTTCATGTCCAGTTTATATCCGAACGTCCTACGTCCATTTTGGACATACCTAGGGTGTTCTTAGGATTTAAATTTCGGATGATCTAGGACAGGCATGGAACTAAAGTGAACGCCGCGGCCGTTTTTCGGAGGCAACGCCTCCTTTCTCCCGCCGCGCGTCTTCGCCCCCGCGGCGGGCCTAGGAGCTTCGAGCGCCTCAGACCCGTACCATATGAACCGCGCGTGGCGCATTAGGGCGACACCCGTATCAATAGATTTCCGCATCACCCATGGGGTACTATTATCGATGCGTTTTTTTTTGACAGTGGTATCCCCTGTAGGCCTATTCCACTGTGTCACGCGATAAAAATGGATAGAAGAAACGCGTTTTACTATCAAAATTTTAAATACGTTTGGGAAAACTTAATTTTCGCGCACGTTTAGACGTGCTGGGCATTTCTAAAATATCAACGGGGAGGCTGGTCGACGTTGTACGTATTAAAGTTGAAAGCGAGGAATCGCTTAGCCGTGTGCGCTGTTCTGTCTTAATGGCACGCATTTTTGAGAACGAACATTCGCACAAATATGTTGACCCGAACATGGAAAAAATTTGGAGCGCGAAATTTCTAAGTTTAGGGTATGTCGATTCTTCCAGCGTTTTAAAGAATTCGGCTCCTTTTTCTTCCCTCGTTTTCAAAGAAATGTCGTGCTGAAGATCGCACAGTTCTTCTTGATACTCGAGGGCCTGTTCTTCAATTTTTACGGTGAGGGGATTCTCAAAGAGAATTAGATCATTTCTGAGCGAGTCGAAGTCAGTGAAACGCTCATCGAACTGATCTATCACCGATTGAAGAACGTGTAAATGATTATCAAAATCACACTCATTGCCGAATTCCTCGAAAATTACCCTACACGAGGGAAAAAAGAAAAAAAATTTTCTTCCAACAGGAGATGATTTTGATACACTAGCAACCTCCTACGAAAAGAATCGACGTGGCTGAACAACTGCGAAATAGTTTGACCGGGTTTCTGCAGTTTTAAATTTAATGTATTTAAATGATTAGTCAGATCTACTATAAGTGAGAGTTCACAAAGGAAACTCGCATCTGTTAATAAGGGGAAATATTCTGCTCCCTTTTTTTCTTGATATTCTTGCAAGAAATGGAAGATCTCATTTCTTATAGCAAAGAATTGACTTAGACATTTCGCTGCACTGAACCAGCGTACTTCGCAATGCAAAGGGACATCAGTGTAAGCAGCGTTATCTGTTTCAAGAAATTCTATGAATTTCCTGTGAGATAGAAATTTATTTCCGCCCTTGATAGAGTTGATTAGTTGCGTCTGTTCGATCTGTACGAATGGAAACGTCTGACCGAAAATACGTGACATACAATGTTGGAAAACAGAAAACAGTCGCTGATACAATGTTGGAAAACAGAAAACAGTCTCTGTAACTGTAACGTATTTTCGTTTCCATTCGTTCAGATGGAACAGACGGCGAAACAGATCAAGATGTCTACAGAGCAAAGGTATTATCAAAATTTTGACAAGGTATGGGAAAACTTTTTTTTCGCTAAAATTAGTGATCGTACGATGTGTCTTCTTTGCGGATTTGAGCCTGCCCTAGTAAAGAAAAATGCTATTGAACGGCACTTTTCAAGTTGTCATGCGCAAAAGTATACATCGTATGAAAGCCGCGAAAAATTTGATTTAATAGAGGGGCTCAAATTAGTATATCAAGAAGGTCGTACGTATGTTTCTGAAGAAGCTTCTTCGGTGGAAAAAGCTCGCATAGCTTCTTACGCCATTTCTCATTTAATAGCAAAGCAGGGTAAACCGTTCACTGAGGGCGATTTCGTAAAGAAATGTCTCATTGAAGCGGTTAAATCCTTCGGGACGTGTATCACTCTTGAAGAAGCTGAGAGTATCGCATTGGGTAGAAAAACTGTGAGCTCCCGAATTTTTTATATAGGCGCATCCACAGAGCAAAAATTAATTGAACTTTTAATTAACTGTCGTTATTTCTCTTTGTGTTTGGATGAAAGCACCGATAACCGGCATACGAGTCAATTGAGCATTTTCGCTCGCATTGTACAAAATGATTTTTCGTATGTCGAGGAGCTTTTGGACTTCGTGCCTTTGCACAATACAACGACAGGACTGGATATTTTTAACGCAGTAGAGAACACTGTTAAAAAATTCCAGGTTGACTTTTCTAAATGCTCTGTAGTGGTAACCGATGGTGCAAAAGCCATGACAGGTGCCAAAATAGGACTGAACGGGCAGTTTAAAAAACGCGGGTTTAAATTCCCAATGATGCACTGCATCATTCATCAGGAAGCGTTATGTGGGAGAGATATAAAATTATCTTCCGCCATGAAGAAGGTTACGCAACTAATCAACTCTATCAAGGGCGGAAATAAATTTCTATCTCACAGGAAATTCATAGAATTTCTTGAAACAGATAACGCTGCTTACACTGATGTCCCTTTGCATTGCGAAGTACGCTGGTTCAGTGCAGCGAAATGTCTAAGTCAATTCTTTGCTATAAGAAATGAGATCTTCCATTTCTTGCAAGAATATCAAGAAAAAAAGGGAGCAGAATATTTCCCCTTATTAACAGATGCGAGTTTCCTTTGTGAACTCTCACTTATAGTAGATCTGACTAATCATTTAAATACATTAAATTTAAAACTGCAGAAACCCGGTCAAACTATTTCGCAGTTGTTCAGCCACGTCGATTCTTTTCGTAGGAGGTTGCTAGTGTATCAAAATCATCTCCTGTTGGAAGAAAATTTTTTTTCTTTTTTCCCTCGTGTAGGGTAATTTTCGAGGAATTCGGCAATGAGTGTGATTTTGATAATCATTTACACGTTCTTCAATCGGTGATAGATCAGTTCGATGAGCGTTTCACTGACTTCGACTCGCTCAGAAATGATCTAATTCTCTTTGAGAATCCCCTCACCGTAAAAATTGAAGAACAGGCCCTCGAGTATCAAGAAGAACTGTGCGATCTTCAGCACGACATTTCTTTGAAAACGAGGGAAGAAAAAGGAGCCGAATTCTTTAAAACGCTGGAAGAATCGACATACCCTAAACTTAGAAATTTCGCGCTCCAAATTTTTTCCATGTTCGGGTCAACATATTTGTGCGAATGTTCGTTCTCAAAAATGCGTGCCATTAAGACAGAACAGCGCACACGGCTAAGCGATTCCTCGCTTTCAACTTTAATACGTACAACGTCGACCAGCCTCCCCGTTGATATTTTAGAAATGCCCAGCACGTCTAAACGTGCGCGAAAATTAAGTTTTCCCAAACGTATTTAAAATTTTGATAGTAAAACGCGTTTCTTCTATCCATTTTTATCGCGTGACACAGTGGAATAGGCCTACAGGGGATACCACTGTGTTCGAGCAAGAACGAGGAGATCCTCTGTCTTGCAATTACTTTGAAGCACACTTTTAATACAGTACTACTACGCAAGTAACGGAGAAATATCGGAGCGCCGATAGCTCTTTATTGACGCGCACTCGACACTAGATGTGTATCGTAGCACGACCCACAGAGGAGAGAGCGATCGCGGAGACGGCACGGGCCAAGCCACCGATTCGGGAGAGCAGACACCTGGCCAATCAGCGCGATCCACGTACCTCACGCGATACAAAACTAATTAGTGGGGAATACAATAGCTAATTAGTCCATGCGTCTACCCCGAGATGGCTCAACGAGGCCGTCACCGCGATCGCCCAGCAGCTACATCGGTAGCAGAAGCGCGTTCAAAAGCCGCGCTGCACAGCGATATCGCGCATGCGCTTGGTTGGTCGCATCGCTGCGACCAATCCCAAACATTCCCGCCCGCCTTCGTCAGTATGACGAAATTGCTAAGTGCAACATGCATCAACGCGAGCACGCGAAGAAAGTAAGTAAAAGTTATACTAACGCCTTAAATGCTAAGAATAAGTAAATAAAAACGTATATAATAAGAGAAAAACGCAACAGGTCAACTCTGAGGAAAATGGTTAACTGGCGTACCGAGGTTATGACGATTGGTATCATAACTACGTACCACTTGAAGAGCTCCCAGCATCCGTCTCAGTGACAGCAGTATACGGCAAGGGAATAAGTTTACTCAACGGTCGCGTGAACTTTGACGTAGCCGTCTTAAGAGTCAGAACGCGTGTTAGACCGTCGGACCCAGGATGAGTTTGGATAACTCGAGCGAGAGGCCATCGCGACGGTGGCTGCAGTTCGTTTTTTATTAGGCATAAGTCACCCTCTCGAATTGCAGGCTGAACGCGGTTCCATTTCCCCCGAGTCTGCAGAGTGTTTAAATAATCCCTAGACCACCGTTGCCAGAAATGCTGCTGCATTTTCTGGACTAGCTGCCAACGTGAGAGCCGGTTGTCTGGGAACTCCTCCAAGTTTGGTTCGGGAAGTGCGGTGATCGCTTCACCGACCAAGAAATGACCCGGCGTCAATACATTGAGATCGTCCGGATCATCAGATAGAGGTATTAATGGCCTGGAGTTTAAGCAAGCCTCTATCTCGGCTAGTAGCGTGGCCAGCTCCTCGTAAGTCAGCCGGTGTTCACCAAGCACCCTCCGGAGGTGGTGCTTCACGGACTTCACCGCGGCCTCCCAGATTCCGCCGAAGTGAGGAGCGGACGGTGGATTAAATTTCCACTCGATTCCTTCAGAGGCCAGCCGATCCAAAAGTTGTCGGTTTTCCGTGCTGACAGTTTGAAGGAGAGCTCGGAGTTCCTGGTTGGCACCCACGAACGCCGTACCGCAGTCGCTGAAAATCTGGGAGCAGAGGCCACGGCGAGAGGTCAGTCGCTTCAGTGCGGCCAAGAAGGCCTCTGTGGTTCCGTCCGACACCACCTCCAGATGTACTGCTTTGGTGGCTAAACAAATAAAGAGAGCAATATAACCCTTGCGAGCTTGCTGACCACGCCCTCGGCTGGAGCGTATTAAAATAGGCCCTGCATAATCAACTCCAACACGCAGGAACGGGCGACAAGGAGTCACTCGTGGAGACGGTAGCACCCCCATCAGCTGGCTCGATGTCTGGCCCCTCCATCGTAGGCAAGTGAAGCACCGATGGATGCAGTATTTCACTAGATGCCGACCTCGTAGAATCCAGCAGTGCTGTCGAAGAGTAGATAGGGTAAGTTGTACCCCTCCGTGCAGACAGCGCTGATGTGCCTCATCGACCCACAGTGAGGCTAGTGGTGAGTCATCAGGGAGAATCACGGGGTGTCGGTGATTGTAGGCGGTCCTCGCATAATGCAGCCGCCCACCAACGCGTAAGGTGCCGTCAGCTGGGTCCTTGAAGGGGTTGAGCCGTATTAAGCGACTCCGTCGAGACAGCGGTTGCCGTTCTTGAAGAGCGTGAATTTCAGCAGTGAAAGCCGCTGTTTGCACGCATCGGACCAGCTTCGTCTGGACATCTCGAAGCTCGCTGGCAGTAAGGTAAGGTAACCTTTTCCCTTTAGCCGAAGGGAGCCAGCGATAGCACCAAGCTGTAACTCGAAGCATTCGCCGAAAATTAGAAAACTGTTTTAAATGCACGTTAACCTTATCATCTAGGGAATGCTGGATGTGGTGTGTTTGTCTTCTCTCTTCGTAAGGCATTTCAATCGGTTTTTCGGAAGTGGTGGGTCGTCCTTCGTTTGCAGACAACCAAAGCGGCCCAGTCCACCACAAAGAATGCTTGGGAAGTTCAGCTGGTCTCAACCCTCTGGAAGCACAATCGGCAGGATTGTCCTGGCCTTGAACGTGGTGCCAATTAGCTTGAGGTAGCGTTCGCTGAATGTCCGCTACTCGGTTGGCAACATAAGTTTGCCATCGACTGGAAGGAGCCTGGATCCAACCCAGGACTATTAAGGCGTCGGTCCACAAATGCACGCCATCGATTGGAAGTGACAGCGTAGACAACAGATGAGCCACCAGATGGGTGAGTAAGTGGGCACCACTTAACTCAAGACGTGGCAACGACTGTTGTTTAATTGGAGCTACCTTTGTTTTGGCAGAAATTAACTGGATTTGAACAGCGCCTGATTCGTCTTGGACCCGTAAGTAGACCACCGCAGCGTAAGCTCGCTCCGAAGCGTCGGAAAACCCATGCACCTCCACCACTTGACTAGTGGTGTTCAACCCCAGGCAGCGTGGGATCTGGATTTGACGAAGTGTTGGCAACGCAGTCAGAAATTCGCGCCATTCGTCCTCCAGCTTCCCCGGTAACGGCTCATCCCAATCTGTCGTGAGTTTCCAGAGTGACTGGATGAATATTTTTGTCCATACGGTTACAGGTGCGAGCCAACCTAAGGGATCAAAGATTTGAGCGGCCTGACTTAGGACGCTCCGTTTGGTGTTACCCGGCGTCGAGCTACCATCCAGAAGTCGTATCTGAAAGGTATCAGTATCGGGAAACCACTGAATTCCCAATACACTATGCTGGGTGTCCGTATCCCAGTGACGTATCAAGCCAGCGACGTTATTGTGACACGCACTCATAACTTCGGGCGAATTCGACGCCCACTTGTGCAGTTGAAAGCCGCCCGCCAAGGAGAGCTGATCCAATTCACTTTTCAGGGTCAGGGCTTCCTCCACCGTAGTGGCACCAGTTAGGATGTCGTCCATGTATACCTCTGAGGAAATCGTCCTAGAAGCTAAAGGAAACAATTTGGATTCATCGTTAGCCAACTGATGCAAACATCGAAGTGCCAGGTAGGGTGCGCAAGCTAGACCGTAAGTGACGGTGCACAACTGGTATTCCTTCAATTTTGACTCCTTCCCTTTTCGCCAGAGTATGCGTTGATAATCGCGATCGTCAGGGTGTATCACAATTTGGCGATACATCTTTTCGATGTCAGCGACAACGGCGATGGAATGACGCCGCCACTTTAGCAATAAGTCGGCTAAGGATGGCAGTAAATTGGGTCCCGTGTGAAGTACGTCATTGAGAGATCTCCCGTTGCAAGTCGTCATCGAGCCATTGAAAACTACTCGTAGTTTTGTAGTGGAGCTCGTTGACTTTAAAACACCGTGATGTGGTAAGTAAAAATGTTGACCTTCTGGGGGAGTACGTGCTGCTACCATGTGACCAAGATCTTCATATTCTTTTAGAAAACTCTGATAGGCTCGATGATATTCAGGATTCTTACGGAAGCGTTTTTGCATCGAATCTAACGTGCGAAGAGCGATAGGTCTCGACGGTCCCAGCTCAGGAGTAAATTTAAACGGAAGTCTTACCACGAAACGACCCTCGCTAGTGCGTCGATGTGTTGACTGAAAGTGATCTTCAGCATCTTGGTCGTCGCGAGACAGCGTGGGTATGGACAGGACTTCCTCTTGCTCCCAGAATCTTTTCAGCAGCTCAGGTAACTCCTTGTTGATTGAGCAACATTGCACAGTTGGTGCTCTCTTGCAACCGCTAGCCGGGCTTTTCCTAAGGCCACCGGTCAGTATCCAACCAAAGGTCGTTTCTTGAGCCAAAGGAGAGCCTGGTGTGCCCTTGCGAACGCCCTCTAACATAATGTCATTGTAGATATCGGCGCCCAGTAAGAGTTCTATGGGATCCTGGCTTTTGAGGCGTGGTTCGGCCCAGTGAAGACCTTGCAGATGAGGCCAGGATGTACCGTCGAGCACGGCGGGAGGTTTGTAGCTGGATAAATCCTGCAAAATGAAAGCCGACAACCCGAGCGTTTTCTCACCAGCACGGTCGGCAGTAATGTCTAAGTGCACTGCTCCTCGTGTACTCTGCGATGGAGCACCACCAGCGAACAGTAGTGAAACACGTGCGCGTTGCCTCTTCAAACCAAGTCGTTTTACAAGCTGTTCGGATACTAACGACACTTCACTTCCCGGATCGATTAGGGCACGTACTGACGTATACTGGCCCGCGGGAGTGTATGTACGCACTCGTGCGAGGCCGAGCATCACCGAAGCAGTATTGAGCACTCGTGGAGTAACGTGCTGCACCACAGCACCAGTAGAAGTCTGGAATGCGTCGTGGAGGTAAGAATGGTGTTGCTCAGCGCATTTTTGGCAACGTTTGACCGACTGGCAATCGTCGATTTGGTGTTTGCCCAGGCAATTAAAACAACATTGCAATCTCTCGACAGTAGCCTTCTTCGACGCAGCATCCTGGCTTTTAAACCTTGGGCAGTACATTAAGTAGTGACTGTTCTTGCACAGCCCGCAGCTCTTTGAGGGCGAAGGTGTCGCGCCGACTTGATGTACAGCAGTGGCCTTGGCACTGGCACCCTTGGTAACCTTGTCCTTTGATGCAGGTTGTTTACCCTCGGTTGGTGTGTCACGCTTCCGTTGTGTTTCCAGGGCCTCGACAGTATGGATGCGAGTTTCAATAAAGACTCTTAGAGCCTCCAAGGAAGGGGGATCGGTGCATAAGCCGAGAGAAGCTTCCCATTCTCTACGTGATTGCTCGTCTAACCGGTCGACGGTCATGTTGACTAGCCAGTCAGTGGTAGTCACAGGACGATTCATTGCGGCCAGAGCACCGACCACGTCCCAGGTTCCGTAGAATAACCTTTTTAGCTCCACTGACGATTCACTTTTCACGGCAGGTATGTCGTTTAGTAGATTAAGTTGTGCTCTCACTAACAGGCGTTTATTTTGAAAACGTTCCTTTAAGGCATCCCAGGCAGGGCGGAAATTGTCGGCCGTCGTGGCGTGATTTCGGATCACAGTGTTCGCCTCGCCCTTAACACAACCCTTTAAGTAGTGTAGCCGGTCCACATCCATCAGTGAAGGATCCTTGATGACTAGCGAGACGAAAGAATCATGGAAGGATTGCCATTCGCTGTATCGGCCATCGAAGGTAGGTAGAGGGATGCGGGGTAGAGTGGCGCGAGATCGTGCCTCTGCGACGGGAGTGCCGCCGGAAAGAGGGGCCACGCCGGCTACGGGCTCCGACTTCCGCTTTAAGTCACGAAGAAGATCAAGTAATGATCCCTTTTGGTCAAGGAATGAATCTTCGGCAAGTCCAAAGCAATCCTTCGTGAAATATTCATGGCTCGCCAATTCTTCCGTACGACTTCGCACTAGAACACTATGTTGACTAGAAAATTGCTGCCAGAGCGTTTGTAATAAATCCAGTCTAGCCTGCACCGAACCTTCAGTCATTTTTGCAACGCCTTTCTTTTTCAGGTTTTCGTACACTCGCGTGAGCCGATGATACAGCTCGATCTGTTCTGGTAGTGTGTCGGCCATGATGGTGTAACGGAACGAGCGATAGAACCACGAGGCACAACGAACGGCACAACGGACGGCACTACGAACGGCACTACGAACGGCACTAGCAAGTCACCGGAGATCCGGCTCGAAGGACCAACTTTATGTTCGAGCAAGAACGAGGAGATCCTCTGTCTTGCAATTACTTTGAAGCACACTTTTAATACAGTACTACTACGCAAGTAACGGAGAAATATCGGAGCGCCGATAGCTCTTTATTGACGCGCACTCGACACTAGATGTGTATCGTAGCACGACCCACAGAGGAGAGAGCGATCGCGGAGACGGCACGGGCCAAGCCACCGATTCGGGAGAGCAGACACCTGGCCAATCAACGCGATCCACGTACCTCACGCGATACAAAACTAATTAGTGGGGAATACAATAGCTAATTAGTCCATGCGTCTACCCCGAGATGGCTCAACGAGGCCGTCACCGCGATCGCCCAGCAGCTACATCGGTAGCAGAAGCGCGTTCAAAAGCCGCGCTGCACAGCGATATCGCGCATGCGCTTGGTTGGTCGCATCGCTGCGACCAATCCCAAACACACTGTCAAAAAAAAACGCATCGATAATAGTACCCCATGGGTGATGCGGAAATCTATTGATACGGGTGTCGCCCTAATGCGCCACGCGCGGTTCATATGGTACGGGTCTGAGGCGCTCGAAGCTCCTAGGCCCGCCGCGGGGGCGAAGACGCGCGGCGGGAGAAAGGAGGCGTTGCCTCCGAAAAACGGCCGCGGCGTTCACTTTAGTTCCATGCCTGATCTAGGAACATCCGTTTTGTAACTCCTACGGATGTTCTTAGGACTTAAATTTCGTATGTTTTGAGAACATCCGTTTCTTAAGTCCTACGGATGTTCCCCAGACCTAAATTTCGTACATATATGTTCTAGGCACGTCCTTTTCTTAAGTCTTACGAATGTTCTTAGCATATAAATTTCGGATGTTCTACAAACATCAAACAATCTTGTAAGTCACGTGATTGTTTTGTACTACTACATTTCGAATGTTCCGAGAATCTTCGTCTCGTAAGTCTTGTGAATGTTTAGAAGAACTGAATTTCTGATCTTCGAAGAACAACCGTCTTGTAGGTTTTACAGATGATTAAGGTTAGGTTGCAAAACAGTCTTATAATTGAATCTCGCATTTGCGTAATTTTTTTGTGCAATGAAGCCGCTGAAATGTTCCCAAATAGCACACGACGTCTTACGACAGACATCTTTAATTCTTACACACAAGACGTCTGTCTTAAGACGTCGTTAACACATCTGTCTTGAAACGAATGTGAAATTTTAAGCAATGAGTCAAGAGGTCGAATGATGATATTCTGTAGAATATTTCGCGTCAATGCGTATTTTTTATAAACAATTAAATCTAGTTATATACCTAGAAATTAGAGCTATTTTCAAGGAAGTGTCTTGGGTAGTTGCGAAAGGCGGTTGCTTCATAAATTGGGAGACCTGGTTTCGATTCTCGTCACCAATAAGTTTTTTTTTCTTAACGTCCTAACCCAGACGTTTTTACGACATCTGCAAAATGTTTTTAAGACGCCTTTTGGACGTATTTAATTGTACTTTCGGACATTCAGAAAACGTTCGGAGAATGTTGGCACAGCACATCTTCGGGACGTTCTACTTTGTAAATAGGACATTCCTACGACATTTAATGAACTTTACGGGGACGTACAGGGGACATATGGACACTCTTGGGACATCCTCTGAACGTACAGTACGTCCGGAACGGACGTTCTTCGGACGTACATAAGACGTCTTTGTGCTATCTGGGTTAAAATATTGTGCATAATAGTCTCTAACACTTTTCGCATCCAATTGGGATTGTTGCGAACTGTTTGCAACGGTGCAAACGAATTTCGGCTTGGTTCATCATTTCTCCACGTACCAAGAATTAACTGTTGTGGGTTATGTTTGAAAACAAAAAATATGTATTTGCGTATATCTGTGTACAAAAGTAAAATATAAATGAAATAAACGAATCGTGTTTCTATAAATCGGTAAGTCAACTGACATAAATCAAAACTTTACGATACACGCTTTCCTTGACTACAAACTCTCTCGGGACTCAAGCGCTTCTACCTTCGGCTCGCGACCCCCACTTAGTCGGTACAACAGAGTGATTATTCATCCAACATTAACTGCCCATTTAATTCGGCATCTACCAAATGATGAGGTACATAAGTACTGCTAGAAGTTGCACTTTTATGCAAAAAATTGTACAATAAAGCACACGTCATTGTGATTTGTGTCACTCTGTTGGGCTGCAATAGCAATGGTTTTCGAAATACACGAAAAACTGACGTCATTATTCCAAACACATTTTCAACTACTCTTCGAGTCCATGAAAGCCGGTAGTTGAAAATGCGTTGCATAGTGCCTTTATCGTGAATGCCAGAATATTCTTTTAGCAGGTGTCTGGTAAGCCCAAATGCATCGTCCGCCACAAACACATATGGCAGCGGTTTGTCACATGGAGGAATTAGCTCATCCACAGGCAGCATCAATTCGTCGGCATCCATTTTTCGGGACAATGATGTGTTGTTGAAAACACCCCAATCACTGATCCTGCCTTGGAATCCAATGTTGACGTAAATAAATTCGTAGTTGGCGTTTACGACAGCCATAAAGACGATACTAAAAGTTCCTTTATAATTGTAAAATTGGGAACCGTTTTTAAATGGTGACTGCATGACTATGTGTTTCCCGCCGATTGCACCCAATGAGGAAAATTCCATTTGCTTTCGAAATCTGTTGCGATCTTCCGCTATTCATTTGGGTTTTCAAGCAACTATAAAAGGAAATTGTGGTCTGGATTAAAAATTACACGAATGTAACCAATTAAATGAGTTTGTAATATTATAGTAGGGTAGACCAGGGGCGATAGTAACAGGAATACGATTGTAACACGTTAAATATCTCAGAACATATGATATATATTAACACAAATTTTGGATATATGATGAAGAATGACATTTGGAACACATACATCCATGTCCTAGCAGTATAGATACACAATAGGCATGTATAGTGGGGAAACTGACTTTTCGATACCCTAAAGTAACTTTTTCTTACTGATTTAAAATTGTAATATAAATACTCCCTTTGCAAGTACGTGTTTTTTCTTCTTTTTTTTAAATATTTAATCTGGCCATTTTGAAAGTAATACTGATCGTTAGTTATCACTTTTAAGTGTCTCATTAATCAAAATTTATAATTTAAGTTCAAAAGCGGTTCTGCCGCGGGTTGGTTGTACCGCGGCAGAACCGAATAGTGACAAAGACGATGAATAATATTGTCTTATTGGCATGGAATAATATAGCACAGCACACGCAAAACAACTGAATAGAAGGTGTAATTACTGAATGGAAGAATTGATCAAATGAAGAATGTACCAGCTAAAACATTTTCTATTTCTGTCACAATTGCGATACCGTATAATTGATTATAAATTTTACTTTTTTGTAATAATAAATTGTATTAGATTTTTTTTTAAAAATTAATTAACATACCCGTGTTTCGTCCTTCAGTTCCTCTATCAGTGCTTTGCAAACTTCTTCCACACGTATCGAAACAGTTTGGGGACTGAATTTAAATAAAAATGACAGGCTTCGAAAACTGTCACCAGTCGCTAAAAAACGTAGCGTCACAGCCAACCTCTCTTTCACGGGTATGCTGTTTCGCATTGTGGTGTCTTTTTTTTTAGAGTACGGGGTCTAATTTGTTGACGAAATATTCAAAATCTGTAGCCGACATTTTACAAAAATTTTCAAAATGTACGGACGGTTGCCGAGATAAATCTCCCAGCATATCTGTCATGTTATACCTGGAAAAAATAGAATTGTGGATATCAATAAAAGTAAACATTAATTAAAGGGCCATTAGACGCGAAATCGAACATTTTGCGGAGTAACATTTATGATCTTGATGAAACTTGTATATGTTGTAATCTTTAATGATATATACTGTTGGTAATTTGGAATACCGAAACCGAAGTATCTAATAAGCTACTAACGTTATCTAATTTGTAACACGTAGATAATAGGGACTAATGACCTGTTAACAAATGACATTTGTGGATGAACCGCCATTTTGACTTTTTCGACTTAATCTGCAGAATAAGAAAACGTTAATTAGCAAACGTTTATCAGCAACTATTCCATCGTTCCAATCATTTATTTGTTTCATTATTAATTATTACACGGGACAAGCCCAATATGGTACACGTAATATATAAGGGTACGCAATAAAATACTGTTACCATTGAGTACAGACAATAAAACACAATCACGACAAGCGAAGAAAAGGTTGCAGTTACCCCCAGTGCGAACCAAGGAGTGCGGTGACCGACCGTTTAAATACTACCAGCGAGGAGCCAAAAAAATCCACCTGATCAGCCAACTCGCACCCGCGCAAACATACCCTCGTGATAGGGTCACTCTGTCGAATGTTAGTTCGAAAAAATTTAACCCGAAAAAACGGATTAAATTGCAAAGGTCTGGACAGCGCGCTAAAGTTAATTAATCCCAGCAGTTGGGGACAAGTAATGCTCCCATTTATAATCCTAAACAGAAAAGACAGGTCGGCCAGCTCCAATATCTGCTGAATCGTCATAAAATTGAATCTTCGCAATGACGGCCCGTAATCATGGTCAAACACACTGATGGGTTGTCCGAGGCGAAAAGACGCAAACCGCAAAAATCTATGCTGGACCCTCTCTAGCGCAACCATAAGGTATACCTGATGAGGGAACCAAATCACCGACGCGTATTCCAGGTGTGGCCTAACCAGCGCATCGTACAATAACTTAAAAGTACTAATGTTCCTAAACCCACGTGAATGCCGCATGATAAAGCCGATCTGTTTAGAAGCTAAGTTAGTAGCTCTGATAATGTGTGCCGCAAAGGATGGTTAAAATATGTTAAAAGATCATGGTTAAAATATGTTAAAACTTTAGAGTTGAACACTTAATCTACTCATTTGCACGTTCCTTCTATGGTTCCGTGTCAGTTTTGCGATAATTTCGAGAATACAAAGTGTGACATGAAATTTTAGGTTTCAATGGAATGTTGCTAATTCGGAATACCGACGGTGAAGGGGATTTGGAATATTCCAAAGCTTAGCGATGCTTTTGTTTCACGCTTACAGGCTACCACCATGTCGATTTGAACCAGAGCTGTCTATTTATATTTACCCAAGATTGTTTCTATGTTGCGATTTTTCGGCCTGATTAGATCATAAAAGAAATAATTTTGTTATCTACGTATTTTTTTAAGTTTATAAAGTGAAGGTAAATTGAATATTTGTTCCCATCCTGTGCCCGTAATTTTTTATTTGTCTTAAACAAACTGGTATTCCAAATATACTGCACTTCCTCTAAACGTATCTCGAAGGATTATTAAAATTAAAAAAATTGTTGATCTGTCACGTCCTGGTTGGAGGTCTTTAACCCCTTAACGCACAGATTTTTTCAACGGGTAGGGTCCAAAAATGCACAATTTTTTTTGCATAAATTGATGTATTCGGGGTGTTGTAACTTGTTTTGTACATTGGCAGTGGTGAACGAAGGATTTTTGCCGAAATATAGCAAAGAAAGCAAGAAATGGTATATAACACTTTATATTCTATTTCATGCAATACCTATAGTTTATTATAGAGCCATATAACAAAGAGGAATTAAAAATGTGATATGGTGTGATAAATCTTGAAACAAGGCACGGCACATAAACCTACATTACAATCATTGCACATATATCGTGTTTCTTTCCTACGTTTTTTCCCCCTTGTATCTCTTTTGCTACTACAAACAACACAGATTCTGTATGGTGTAGTTTTTTTTCTGTTGCTGGAATGAAATCTGGAAAATGTCTTTCCGGTAATCTTAATGATCCCGGGTCCACACTAGGACGGCCTACTTTTTTTGTAAAATTTGGGGAATGATATTTTTGTATCATATTTTGGACCAGGGTTTGGCGAAACTCCAAATGCTTCATTTGCCCCCCATTTTTTTGGTATAAAATGAAGGAATTCCACACAGTAATATCCAATAAGTGAAAGAATATTTTTTTATAAAATTTCTTCCCCCTCTTTTTTGTTATGGCATAATCATGTAGGTGTTGATCTAATCGGTCAACACCTCCCATAGTACAATTATAGTCCACAACTACACGCGGTTTTCTGATTGAATATCCATCCTTGTCAATTTTATTAGTCGTAACAATTTCTGTATTATGAATTGTTGACAAAAGACTAACATTCTTTTTGTCTAACCATTTTATTGTCATTATTTTGTTTCTTTTGAAAGCTATTACTTCGCCTTTTTCTAATGTTTTATTTTGTAATTGTTTTGGTATGCCTTTCCTTTGTAACCGAACTGTTCCGTATATATCTGTATTCCTTTCCACAAGAAGTTCCGCAAGATCTACAGATGTGTAAAAATTATCTGTAGTTACACAATATCCTTTCCCTAATAAAGGTTCAATCAAGCATAAAACTACTTGTGTTGACATTGGCATATTTTTATATTTATTGTTTATTATTGTTCCTTCCCCAGTGAATATTATGAAAGAATATAAGTATTCTGTCATTGCTTCACACAAACAAAACATTTTTATTCCAAAACGGGCTCGTTTTAGTGGAATGTACTGCTTCCAACCTAATCTGCTTTTATATAACAATAAACTTTCATCAATTGAAATATCTCTTTCAGGAATACATAAGCTGGCACATTGTTTATTTATACAATCATAAACAGGCCAAATTTTATTGAGCTTAACATTTGGATGAGTACTTGGATTATAATCTTCATTATTACAAAAATGTAAATTTTTTTATATACAAATATCTCCGCAAAGTAGTCAATTTCGCAAAAATTGGTGTTTGGAAAATTTCTGAAGGTGTCCAATACGATCTTTCATCTGGCTTTTGTATTATGCCTTGAATTATGTTTGTAGCAAAAAACATATACATTTCCTCCATTGTAATTGGTGCATTATTGCTCGAAGACGTACCTGGTTGCTGTTCGGCATATCTGTTTGTCTCCGTGACAATAACATTTACTAAAAAGTTCGAGAAAAATAATTCAAAATATGACAAACAATTAGAATTACTTTCGACCGTAAACGTGCAACCAGGCGTTTCTATGAATTGAAATCTTGGTGGAGCAGGATTTGGCTTGCAAACATTTATGCGTTCCCAATTTCGATCATCTAATTGAATTTCGCGGTCACTTTCCTGTTCTCCGTCTGTTTCACTCTCATCAGAAGTATCAGTACCGCTCTCTGATAAATTCATATACTCTACGTCAGTAAACTCACTATCCGACATTTTCAATTTCTTATACAAGCAGCACTGACAGTAACTAGAAGAATAAAAAACAAAAATAACAACAATGAAAACCACGAAATTGAGGTTGGAAGAATAAGTATTGTAAGAAAGACGATTACTGAATGCCAGTTACCCAAAGACTGAAGAAACAAATCACAGGAGACGGCAAAAATTGTAGATATTAATACTTGTACAGTCTACAATAGATTGTGTAAACACAGCCATCTACATGCTTTCCAGTTCGTATATTAGATAGTATTGCTTGGACGCACAGATAGTAGCGCCTAAATTAAATAAACCGTCAAGCGGCGAACGAATGAACTACATGCCCGTGACTGTCACGGGCATGTTCAAATAGTACGGTTCAGCGTGTCCCGGATATGTCACGGGCGTGAACGTTAAGGGGTTATGGACCATGACACGTGGGGTAAAAGTCAGGCGAGAATACAAAATTCAGCACACTGAGGTGTTGTGCCCAGGCAACGCCCAAGTACACGTGCCAGGCATATCGCGACATATTATACATATTATATTACGTTACGAAACGTTCGAGACGTTTCCAAGCTAAGACAGCCGCTAGCGACCGAATCGACAAATTCAGCAATATGCAAGCGCATCGCCACGACCTGGCATGGTAACGCGTACCACACCCAGGAAGGATATAAAAACCAATCCGGTACTGCAAAAGGCAGATTCTAGACCTGACACTCGACCTGTCAACACGGCTATCACTCTTGTAAATCTCAGTCTAGATTAGTTAAAAGTTTGAATAAAGACTTAGTCTCTGAGTTTAACCAAACTTAGCGTACTTCACCCAGTAGATTCCCATCTTTTGTTCACTCCCGAACCTACGATATCGCCAAATCCCGTACCAGCCTTGCGAGCCATCACGCAGGGCACAACAGAGGTTTGACGGGATTCAGGCGAGAATGCGAAATTCAGCACACTGATTTATTTAATAATACTTGAAGCGTTGAACAATAGCTTTCTTCGATAGATTTCGTCGAAAGAGGATCTCTGTCTCAAGGTCCTTGTATTTATGTGATTTTACAAGATTGTTGCGGGGGTACGCGCGGTATGGACCTTGACACATTTAAGAAATAAGTCGCAGTAGGATTTCCGTGGTTTTTACAAAAGGTGCGTCTATTATTAGACGTATTTATGTCACGTACACCAAATATTCGTCGCAATTACACTTCCGGGGTTTTTATGACTGTGAAAAGGAAATACTCAACCTATCGAATGGATTTTGGGCGTTTTAATAGGAAAGGGGTAATTGTGGTCATGACTTGGAGGGTCTTAGATAAGGGGTGACACGTAATCTCGATTTAAGGGGTTTTTGGGGCCAAGGACTTGTTTAGATTTAATATGAGGGAGGAATATGTGCCTCGTTGGACGAATAGGTGAATGAGGTTTCGTACCGACCATCTTGAGATGGGGACCGCTAAGGTACATCGTCAAGGTGATCAGTGATTGGGGAAAAGGGGTAAGAGTTGAGTTTGAGGGACTTTGGTGGAGTGATTTTGCGATTTATGACAGAGTTTTAGAATAATACCGCGCGAAAAATAGTGGGACATCACAGATCTTAGGGCTCTGAAACATACTGTTGACCTTCCTCAATAAATTGTAACTGTTGAACTAACAAAGTGATAAAAATGAGCTTTGGGGTGGTTACAGTGGAGACATAAAAGTGTCTAATAATAATTATTTCAGTTACAAGAAACAAATTTATGGTCACTTATTTTGAAATTATTTTTAAAAAATGCAGTTTTATAATAGCACGGCAGTATTGAACAATTTAAACAAAAATAAAGATATAATCTTGTTTGACCTTTTTACGGACAAGTGTTCAGATATACAAATAATTGAAGACCAGGGTTTCGTGATAAAAATCTTATTTTATTAGTAACTAATAAATAATCTATTAAAAAATAATTCTATACGCAGTGGCGAAAACAGCGACATTTTGTAAAATTACGAAAGAGTATCTTCGAAACAACAAAAAGGATTGCCGCAAATTTCATTCCGATATCTTAAAAAAAGGCGCCAACTTTTCAATCAGGCCCACTGCGTATCGGCGAGACGGCCACCGACACCTGTCATTCTTCTACAAATACAGAGTTCTCGCAAATGATATTAAAAAAAAAGTGGAATAGCCTTTCTGTTTTTTATACACAACACAACACGGTATGTTAATTTTTTTTTGGTCACTGTGACGTCCCGACTCCAGCACACGCAACTCAGTGTCAACGAGCGTCACCAGAGGTCTCCAAATCTTTCTCGCTAGTTCTCAATTCCCCATTCATTCTTGTATATACAAGTTTCGAAATAATATCCTCTGTGTCCCCGTGCGTGTCTAGGGCAGGGGCCGCCAGCTATAGCCCTACTGACGAATCTGGCTGGCGGTTCCAAGACGAAACACACCTCTTCTTTTTTCCTCCTCGATCCCAAAAAGCCAATCCACCTGCCCCGCACAGTTTACTCCATTGCGGCGTAATCCGGCCGGCCTTAGGGCGCGACGGTACGTTGCAGGCAACGGGGCAAGAACTCCCTCTCACGTCATTGTCCTAACCCCTTCACCACCCAGGACGTGACCGTCACAATATTTTTCGTAAACCCAAGGTGACCTTCAAGTTTTTAAATACAATGCTATATGTATATAATTAATTACCCGATATGAAAGCGGCTGTCAAGACAAACTGAAGTGACCTGGAAGGTCACACAAGGACAGACCTGAAACAAATAGTTTGAATAGGTTGACTTTTAATCACTTTGCTAGTTCAACAGTTACAATTTATTGAAAGAAGGTCAGTACTATAATTCAAATAGGTGTAAGACGAATAATTTTTATAATTGTGAAAAGTCCTTTGAGATACGTTTATGTCACTAAACACTACTATGTATCCAAGTTTCATCAAAATCAGAAATGTTACTCCGAAAAATGCCCCCCCCCCCCCCCAAAATTGTTTTTGACTTATTTTATTCACTTCAACATTATAAACAATAAACTTTGTGACACTTACCTATCCCGACTTTTATACAACGTCCTCATCTACCAGCGTTTTGGCTTGCTTTTTTTAATCGTCAGAAATTGATAGCCTAGTAGCTGTGACGTCCCACTATTTTTCGCGCGGTATTATTCTAACGTCTCCCTCCTAAATCTCAACACAACTCCATCAAAATCCCTCAAACTCAAGACCAACCCCTTTCTGACTGGTTTAAAAGAAATGAGACAAGATTTATATGAATATGTACCATGTATCGCAATAAGAAAAGGAAGGAAATGAAGGTAGCACAATAATTTGGAGTTTATACATGGTTTTAAAACAGTTTCGCAAAGACGCGCGATGTTTCGGACTCACCGATGCGGCGTAAAGACTGTCAAATTCTCTCTCTCTCTCTCTCTCTCTCTCTCTCTCTCTCTCTCTCTCTCTCTCTCTCGCGCGCTGAACTGGGGCGCTGGTGCGAGGTGTCCAAGCGCAGGAGCGTGGTGGCCTCTTGAAATGATTGGAGGTCACTTGGCGTCGTTGGGGAGGGGGCATCGATGGTGATGACTTCCATGATAGGCACTGCCTCCCTGATGACAACCCAGGAGGCGACCCTTGGAAGGAGGAGTGAAAGGCTGCTACCTTCTTTGGCCGCCTCCCAACGCATCCACCGCAGGTAGGACAGCCGCCTGGCAATTCCTCCCCCTTCTGATCGTTGAGCCGGGCGACCCTTGCCCCATCTATTCGGCATGGTGCTTTCAGTAATTGTCGTAGAGCACTGAAGCTAAGGTTTAACACTTTAAAGTAATACTTTTGTAAGAATAGCGATACCGTTCTGCCGACGATAAATTTCTGTCGTAGAAAGAGATCCTGGCCTCTCGATCCTTCATATTTATATGATTTACAGGAATGTCAGGTGTGAAGGGTGTTGCGCGCTACGCACCTTGACCCATTTACGAATTATGCGTCGCAATAGGACCTCCGGGTTTTTTTTATAAATGTCTATATTTAGACCATGTTTATGAATCATGCGTGAAATATGCGCCGCAATAAGGTTTTCAAGATTCTGTTTGACTATTGATAAGAAGATACTCAACCCATTAGATGGATTTTAGGCATTTTGACAGGAAAGGGGTTTGAATGACTTTGACTCGGTGAGTCGTAATGAAGGGGTGAGACGAGGTTTCGCATTACGATGTTTTAGGACGAGGGACATGTTTGAATTTAGATATTTGGACGGATTTCGCGCCTCATAGGGCGGATAGTCGAGGGAGTTTTATAACTGACCATCTTGAGATGGGGACCGCTAAGGTGCATCGCCAAGGGGGTCAGTGATTGGGGAAAAAGGGAGTAAGACTTGAGTTGAGAGATTTTGGTGGAGTAGCGGAGTAGTTCAAGAGGGAGACTTGAGAATAATAAGGCGGAAAATTTCGTGGGTCATCACAATGTAACAAACGAAAAATTTGGACTTTCGCCACTTTCATAATAACCGGCACATATAGTAAAAAAAGACAGGAATAGTAAGCGTGAAGGTACTTACGATGTTTGCTCCTCGACAGTCGCTTTTTTTCTGACCATCGAGCCTTTGCTACCCTCAAGGGTGGGCAAGGCCCAAACTGCCTTTCTCACTCCCTCAAGATTTTGTATTTCACTCGCACCAAGGACCGAGCGGGGCTTCATCGGCCCGCGTAAAAGTTCGAATGCGCGAAGGTTTGAAAACGCGGTGCGTGCCCGCGCATACTTGCGGGGTGGTCCTTCACCGTCAGGCAAGTGAGAAAGGATAATGGTAGAACGAAATATGAATTCTTCGCTAATAATGTCGGTGATACGTCAAAAGTACACTCCTCACATTAATTAAAGGATCACCTCTGGGAGCCCGAAAAATAGGGGCAAGTTCAAATGGTCATAACTCCGGTAAAAATAGTCGTATCGATATTTTGAAAATATGGTTTGAAAGCGTGGAATCTCTACTTTCAGCTGCTTTTTCTAAATTTCAGATGCATTGCTTTTTGGCAAAGTTATAGCAATATAAAGAGCACTTGGTCAGTTTGAAACATTTTTCTTCAACTTTGCGATGTTCCACGGCGTACACGAAATTTTCTACACAAATTTCACCTACACCACTCGAAAGCGGCTACTTTCCTGTGTTAAAAACGAGTAATTAATTTCTTGTACGATTTTTTTTGGCCGAGTTATTCAACTTTGAAGCAAAAACCGTTTTTTTTACTTTAATTGCTTCTAGCAAACGAAGCGATCATCGTAGAACGTTGCTGAAAAAACCATTAGAAAGATCAGACTTTCCTCTTTAAGACGCATCTTCGACTTTTTCGATTCGATTAAAATTTGGGTCTCTGATGTCCTTTCCAAAATATGCTTAAAAATTGCACAAATTCCATTTTCTCTTCAACTCGCTGTATCTTCGCGAGGGATGATCGGGACATCAATATCTTAAGCCCATTTTAAAGCGGAGAGTCTGCCGATTCTTTTGAGTGCCCCCCGAACCGGCTGTGATAATTTTTTACCTGTGGCCTTTATGTTTGAAGTTACCATTTCGGAAAAATAAGGCTACAATGGTATTGTGCCGAACTGTCGTTCTCGCGACGGCGATCGGATTTTGTTTTCTATCCCCACCCGTCTACATACGTAGGCGAAAGCGAGCCGATCTACGGCGTCCTGTAAGCACATGTGCAGTAGAGCTGTTCGAGTAGCTTGAAATGCGAACCGACCGGGACTCGATTTTTCGAGCCGAGCCGGGACCCGAACAGATCCGAGTAACCCGAATGTTTCGAGTAGCTCGATTCTTTCGGGTAGCTCGATTCTTTCGGATAGCTCAATTTTTTTCAACAGTTCGAACGTATTCCGGGCAACCCGACGGTACCGGGCAGTCTGCTTGCTTAAAGTACATGGGATGTTTTAAAATGAGGAGATTATATCTTTCTCTGTTTGAGTTTTCTTTCGAAATTTCGTCAAAAATGACGTAGGACCAGCCGTTTAGGAGATACGCAGCGTCAAAATGTCAAAAAGTGAACTCTGAATTCCATCTTCTAAACGGTACCGTCGTTGTTGGCGTCGTGTGAATGTTCAGATCGCTTCGTTTTTCAGCTACTCGAAAGAATCGAGCTAACCGAAAGAAATCGAGCTACCCGAAAGAATCGAGCTACCCGAAAGAATCGAGCTACCCGAAATATTCGGGTTACTAGAGACTTTCTAGTTTATTTTAATCACTCGGTCGATCTGCAAAAATTTGCAAAACTATATTTTTTTAATTGTTTTCGAGCGCGACGCTCGACAGGAGAGATATCACAGTCGCGCTCGAAAACAATAAAAAAAATATAGTTTTGCAAATTTTTGCAGATCGACCGAGTGATTAAAATAAACTAGAAAGTCTCTAGTTTCCTTACATTCAACCCTTGTCGCGTGGATCGACATGGAACATATAGTAAAACACTATTTTAATCCACTGAGTAGTGCTACCGAGCATCGCGCCCGAAAACAATTAAAAAAATATAGTTTTGCAAATTTTTGCAGATCGACAGATTGATTAAAATAAATTAGAAAGTCTCTACTTTCCTTACATTCAACCCTTGTCGCGTGGATCGACATGGAACATATAGTAAAACACTATTTTAATCCACTGAGTGCTGGTACCCAGCGTCGCGCTCGAAAACAATTAAAAAAATATAGTTTTGCAAATTTTTGCAGATCGACCGATCGATTAAAATAAACTAGAAAGTCTCTACTTTCCGTATATTCAACCCTTGTCGCGTGGATCGACGTGGAACATATTGTAAAACACTATTTTAATAGCGATGCAGAGAAAACTGAGTTCAAAAACCAGGTTTTATAACTTAAAAACTCAGAAATTACAGGAATAGACATAATGTTATAATTGTTAATTATATTTAATGTACAATACTGTCGTTTTGTCCTTTTTCCTTTAGTGAATTAGTGATATTTTTATATTAATGCTATTTTTAGTTAAATAATAAACTGTAATACAAATCAGGTATGTTTTCTAACAATTTGGACCCCCATATGAACCCAAACCCGCCAAAAAATAATTTTGTCCAGCTAGCATGTAGTATACTCGAACCACTGTGCGTTACTTTGAAAGGGACCATCTTAAAATTCTCGAAGCTCGGGCATCACCGCTGATCAGCGGTCGCTGGCAGCTCAGAACGCCGGGCCGGTGCGAGAAATGGCTTCGAGAAGTGTGCCTCCGTTTGAAAGTAGAACTTCGGTCACACTCGGGCCTCGTGGCGGGCAGACACCCGTTGCCCGGTTCGGCCACGTTCGGAACGCGTCGCGTCACCGATCGTGGAGGGTCGTTCCAGCGCAAACGTCTTCAAATAATAGTAACATGAATAGAGGATCGAAGTGGGAACTGATTCTTGCATAATTGTTTTGGGGAAAAATTTTAACATGTGAGGTGCCACACGATTTGCCACATTGCTGAATGTTTTAATCTTTTAGCTACGTAACGCCACGCCTACACCGGCTTCCGATTATGTAATTTTTTTAAACGATACGCCATTATTGTGGCTTTTACATTCAGTTGGCGAAAAATCTCTCTGTACAGGGGTATAACGCCGCGGTCAACCCTGTCGCGGCTAAAATTATTGAAATTGAGACGGGTATAGGACCAGTCGACACATTGTTTGCAAATATCATTATCTACCAGCTCGCTTATCTGAGGCGGAGGCCTCCGCTTCACCACCTAATAACTGTTTGCGATTTTAATTTAAAAGGGACCATTCTAGAAATGAGCTGATTTTGTAGGTAGCACATCAACGAACTGTTTCTGGTGTATAAAAACGGCAGAATACTAACATCCTCCATCCATCAGCTGCAATCAGTTTTCGGTAACGAACGTTTCGAATCGCTTCGTGTGTTATTCGAACGAGGAAGTTCTGTTTTATTATTTTAAAACCACCGTCTATTTTACACAGAGACATAGAAAATAACTTTACTCGGCAATTAATATTTTTGTTTTAAAACTACTTGCAAGTTTTACAATATTCAAGGGATGTCTAAGATTTCCCAGAACATCTTAATTCGAATAAAGATCGAAGCGAATTCCAAACTTTTGTCCGGAATTTGAAGAGAATCTCGAGGAATCGAGATCTCGCCCGAATTTTTCCAGCCTGTCCCGAAGCTCCGGTTTCCAAGTCCCCGGTGACCGAGTGCCACGAACCGCGCGACAGCCCAACTCCCGGTCTCGTTGTCGGTCGCGCGTTCCTGGAGTTCTTAACTCAACTGTGTCATTGAGAGTTTCTGAGACCAAAATTATTGTATTGCAATATCCTTAAAAAATGCTAATATTAATTAATTAAAACGAGGCATAAATTCTTTGGTAACTATAGTTAACAAAATGCGAATCGCAACAGATTTAGCATGTAAACTTTGACCGTTTTTTCATCGATGTTTTCAACGATGCATCTTTTAATTGAAAATATATGTAGTGCTGGTTGCTGATTTAACTGCGTTTCCCGACGACGTACTACTTTAAAAAAATCTCAAATTGAATGGTTAATGGTGACCATATGGGGAATTGTGAGCGATTTTTGTGGCAATGGCTGATACGTTTATGGAATCAGTTATGTTTGTTGAGATGATATGTTTGTTTATCCTCATGTAACGTACCATTACGAACCGCCCTACATTTTTTCGTTTCCTTATTATATTAATTAACATTTGTGTTCATTTTCGTTCATTTTACCTTATGTATTATTAGTACTCTAAGCAATTACAAGCGACATCCCATGCGGCGGGAATACAGTGAATCGAGTGACGCACAACGCATGCACATAGCCGAGAATTCAAACGATAGACTCAGTGCCGCGTGTGAATGAAGCGCGCATGCGCATATCATACGAACAACCGGACGCCGAATATTCTCAGCGTAGTACGCGAGTGGCGCGAACCGGATCTGAATTATAATTGGTGCGCAAGATTCACACTACCTTTTTTTTTTTTTTTTAGAGGGGGAAAATGCTTTATGCATACCCCGGTACGGATACCGGGGTTATGTGGGACTCGCCACCCTAGTGGTGGGATACCCACTAAAAACCCCCTCTCTTAGGTCCGTCTCTCTCGTGTCTACCCGCTGTGGTGGGAACTTCGAGACAGTACTACCACCACAGCGTCCTTAGCGGTGTAGACCACGCCTCCTATGTACAATTTATAAATACTTACTTACCTAAATAAATAGATAAATAAATAAATATCATGCACACATTCACACACCCAGACGTACACTCATAGCATTCATACCCACACAAGCCGGAATAAATACGCGATACATCCATTCCCCCCCACAAAAAAACAACGGAATAAATACGCGAATTAATTAACGGGGGATACCCACGTATCCCCGGATCGACCCACCTTTATTGGAGGGGAGGAGGAACCAGTCTCCTCACCCTTTTACTAGGAGGGGTGTAACCCCTTGGCCCGCCCCACCCCTCTTTCGCTTCAGGGCCCTTCTCCTTCTTTCAAGGGCCCTCCTTTGGGCCTCTTGTTTGGCCGCCGCCGCCCGGGCGTCCCTCGCGGCTTTCTCCGCCAGGGCCTCTCTCCGGGCATTTGCACCCATGGCAGTGGATGCAAAGGTCCGGAGCTGCTCCCACTTACTGTCCGCCCCCATAGCGAGGCGGACCAATGTACTGGGGTCCAACGGGGCCCCCAGGGCCTCGGCCAATGCCCGGCGCTCTTCCTCAAACACCGGGCATGCCGTGAGGACGTGCTCGGCGTCATCCAACGCCGCCCCGCACTCCTCACATGCCCCAGTAGGGGCCTTCCCAATTCTCCTCCTGAAGGCCCCGAAGGACCCATGTCCGGTCAGGAGCTGGGTTAGCCAGTAATCTGGCTGCCGCGCCAGCCCGGCTCCCACCGCGAACGTTCGGACCTCAGGCACCAGCCTCCACGTCCAATACGTGGGGCCCATCCCGTCCCAGGCCTCCTGCCACTTAAGCATGGCGGAGGCCAGGGCAATGCGTCTATTCTGCGCCTGCTTTGCCCTTAGCGCCTTTGGGTCTCGCATTAGGGCCGGGTTCGCCCTATCCCGCGCCCTCCAGTCGTGGACTTCCCTCCACATGGCCACCTTGATCTCCAGTGGCATCCTCCCCGCGAGGACACAGAGTGCCTGCCGCGACACCGTCCGATAGGCCGCTGATGTCCTGATGAGGGCAGATCGCTGGGCCCGTCGGATGGAGGTGAGGTTTACTCCCACCTCCAAGGCCGACGCCCATGCCGGGGCGGCATACGTCAGCACTGACTCCCAAACGTTGTAGTACAGTCGCCTCGATGCGACCGAGGGACCTCTAACATTCGGGAGCAGCGCCGACAGGGCCCCTACCACCTTGTCTGCCCTGATGACCGCCCCGTCAAGGTGCGTCTTGAACCTCCGACGGCAGTCCAGCGTGACCCCCAGGTACTTGGCCGACCGCGTGGCCGCCACCACCGATCCCATCACCGGGAATTCCCTTCCTTTGTCCGCGCGCAGGCCCGCCAAGATGATGACCTCGGGTTTATCCGAGGCCATCCCAAGGCCAGTGGACTCGAACCAGGCCCCAACCTTTCCGAGCGTTTCAGCCATCATTGCCTCGGCCTGGGTTACGTCCCTAGCTGAGAACATAACTGCCAGGTCGTCGGCATAGACGATGGCCTTGATAAAACGCCCGGGACCAACGGTCTTAAGAACCCCGTCATAAACGAGGTTCCACAGGAAAGGGCCTAGGACCGAGCCCTGAGGAACCCCCGCGCAGACTCCGGTCGTGACCTTGCCGTGCTGCGTGTGCACCGTAATATAACGGTCGAAGAAGTAATCCCTAAGGACTCTCCGGACCGTTGGGTGCACACGCCTCACGACGAGCTCCCGTGCGATGGTATCCCAGCGGATGGCGTTGAAAGCGTTACGAACGTCTATCAACACCATCACGCAGAGCCTAGGCTTGGTGGAGGCCACACAGCCCTCGGAAAACGCCATGACCTCCCGGGCAGCCTCCACTGTCCCGACCCCTCTCCTGAAACCGAACTGGTTCGGGGAGAAGGGGTCCCGGCCAATCTGCCTCTCGATCAGCTCCTTAACAGCGTACTCCCACACTTTACTAAGTGCTGGGAGCACGCTGATCGGACGGTACGCGTTGGGCTCGGTGGGCTGCTTGCCGGGCTTGGGGACAAGCACCACCCGCGCCCTCTTCCACGCCGCGGGGATGGATCCCCTCCTCAAGGTGTCCGCGATCACCTCCACGAGGTCCTGTCGGAACGCCCTCGACACGGCGACCACGACCTCCGCCGGGACCGCGTCCAAACCCGGGGCTTTGTTCGGCTTGAGGCGTGATATGGCCTCCTCGATCATCTCCATATCCATCTCAGGGGCCGTCATCAAAGCCCTCAGGGCCCCGTCCTCAGGAGCAGCACCATAATGGGGGGGGGAGGGGAGGGGGAGGTACCGTTACAAAGAGCCAGTCCAGTATCTTCCGGACCTGGGCCGGGGTCATCGTCATCCTCGGTGGTCGCCCACCGAGTTTGGCCATGACCGCCTTGTAGGGCCTCCCCCAGGGGTCCAGGTCCACCTGGGCGCACATGCCCATCCACTGGGCTTCCTTTGCCCTCCAGATGGCAACATGTGCCCCTCTCCGGGCCACCCGTGCCTCCTCCGCCTCCGGGCCACCCCTCCTCCTCCTCTTCTTCACCCTACGCCTGGCTTTCAGGGGCGCCGCCCGTGCCACAGCCACCTCCCTGCAACACCACCCGTTGGGCTTACGGGTTCCGCGGGGGAGGGACTTCTGCGGGAGCTTGTCCCTACAGGCCTCCTCAAGTGTCCTTTGGAGCTTGTCCGCCTTCGGTTCACCCGGGGGTCCAGGCTCACCTAGGTCCCCCCCCATCGGCACCCGCATCCCGCCGTCCGCGCAACAGCCCGAAGTGCGCCACCACCTCGGCAGCGCCTATATCCTTTATGCAATACGGCTGCGAGGCGACTGTCCTGATCACAGACCTTGTCCTCCGAATGGTATGGAGGACATATCTGTGGTCAGAGAACGAGTCTTGATTAAGGACCTCGCTCTTGATACTTCTAGCTGTCGCACGGTCCGCAGACAGGATGTCGATGAGGGACCTCCTCCCGTTCCTCTCGAAGGTGAACCTGAACCTCTCCGGGATCTTAATCGGAACCAGGCCTAGGCCGGCCAGCAGGTCGAGAATCGCCGTCCCCTTCCTGTCCAGCCGTACCCCTCCCCAGGCCGGAGACCTGGCGTTCCAGTCACCTGCCAGGAGCACGCCCATGCCCAGTGACCTCATCTCCGCAATAATGCCCTCGATGGTGTTGAGGTAGTCTCCAAACTCCGCCAATTTAGTTTTGGGTGAACAGTAGCAACTCAACAGCACTTTTCCTTCCCAACTGACCGCCGCAACCCCGTTTGCCACCCCGGGGCGGGCCATCGTTGGGAAGTGGCCGTTGAATCCTGTCACCCAGATGGAGGCATCTCCAGCCGCATCGTTGAACCAGTAGTTCAACTGGCGATACGGCTCGGAGATGATCACCACATCCACCGAGAGCTGAGACATCAGATGCTCCATGAGGTCCTGGGCTAGGCGGCTCCTGTTCAGGTTGATCTGGGCAACCTTAAGGGCCATTCCCGGCGCTGGTTCCCCCTCGACCCTTGGGCTCCGTCCTGGGCGCAACTCCTCTGGGCGGCCTGTTGAACGGGCATGCGAGCGATGCCGTCACGTGCGCCGTACCTGGGCCCTTCCGCCCCTCCTTCAGGCACACGGCGCACCTAGGAGGGTTGGGGCATTTGGCGATCAGGTGGTCCGAAGCCCCGCATCTCCTGCAAAGCTCGCACCCCTCCCTGACCGCCCCGCAGTCCCTGGCCATATGGCCAATAAGGTGGCACCTATAGCACCTCGTGTTTTTAGGCAGAACCCTGGCCTTCGCCCAGGACAGGCACGACCTGAAGCGGGCTCCTCCCTCCCCGAGGTTCTTAAGGAGGCTCAGTGGAACCTCAACCACGGCTGCTTGGGTGCCCCTGGGGCCCAGCCTCAACATCTTGAGCCGGAGGTCCCCCGGGTCCACCTTAAGGGCGTCCCCTAGGTCTCGGAGAACCTCCGGGCCCTCGACCGAGGGATCCAGGTCCCTAACCTCCAGGGACACCCTGTTTTGGAGCGGGGTGCACTCCAACCCCGCCCCAATTTTCGCCTTGATCGCCTGCGTCAAGGCTTCCACGCTGGCCCCCTTCTCCACCTCGAGGAGGATGTGGCCCTGCTGAGTCTTTTTCACCCCCCTAACCCTGTCGAGGGTCTCTCTCCCCATGGACAGCAACAACTTGTATGTGTCCAAGTACGTTGCTGTGGGGGGGACCTTCACCAGCACCGCCTCCGGTCGTTTCCTCACCGGGGGCGGGGGCTTCGGGGGGGGGGGTCTTACGACCCGCCTGCCCATGTTCTTTGGGGGGGGGGGGGATTTTTTGGGTTCGGCGTCCCGGACGCCCCTCCCCGATCCCCCTGTGGGCCCTGGGGCCCCTTCTGCCGCCTGGATGGCTGGACCCGCCACTGCTGTTGTTGTTGCAGCTGCAGTTGCAGCTGCTGTTGTTGCTGCAACTGCTGCTGCCAGGCCCTGAGCGCCTGCAGCTGTTGGACCTGGGGGTCCCTGGGATCCCCCGGTACGCCCTGCGCCTGCCCTAATGTGGGCCACTTTGACCACCACTGCAGCTGCATGTCCTGCATGGTAGGCCGCAGTAGTGGCCATTGCGGTGGGGGCGATCCCTTCCCAGGTTCCCCCTGGGCGGACATCTGGGATCCAGCGGAGGGTCTCTGGGCCAGGAGGTCCTTTCTCCTCTGCTCCTTCCTGTCCCTCCTCGCCTGCCCTTTCGTCCTCGGCGTCTTCCCCGCCCCGGCTCCAGCGCCAGCGCCAGGCCTCAGTGACGGTGACCCGTCCCCGTGCCCTATCTCCCCGCGGGGGGTCTGGGCCGGGGTACATTGCCCCAGCGGCGTGGCTGGGCGCTCAGGACCTATAGCCCCCACTGGGGTCTCCACCTTCTCACAGGCCCTCTTCTTATTCCCCTCCTGCGGGGATGCAGGGGAGTCCCTGGCCCTCTTTGCTCCACCCTGGCCTCTATCCTTCCCCCTCGCTGGGTCTTCTCCTCCATTCCCCCCGGGCTTCCCCTTAGGTGGGGTGGTCTGGGGGTGGGGGAACTTCCCCTTGCCGCCTACGCCTGGCGGGGGGGAGTGCTGTGTCCCCGCGTCCCTCGTGAGTCTCGCCGGTGGGGCGGGGGGAGGCGGAACCTCCATCCCCCTCCCAATCTCGCCGTCCGCGATAACACCCGCGACTGCGGCTGCCGCCCTCTCACATCTCCTGGTGACCTTGGAGATCAGGTCAACAACCTTATTCGCAGAGACGACCTTCGACGACGCCTTTCTGTCGCCGTACTCCGCGGTCGCCTTCGCGCAGTCGCGGATGACGGCCCCCAACAGGTTGGCCACCTCCGCCAGGCGGCGCGCTCCCTCCCCAGGGGTCGCCTCACCCCCCCCCCCCTCTGTGTATCGGGCCCCCTTGCTGCACCGCCCTGTTGTTGCAGCAGGGGGACGCCCCCGAGCTTTGTGGGGTTCCTCGGCTCCCCCTCCCGTGTTTCGTTGGGGCATCCCTCCACCCTCGGGGCCGAGCAGGACCTGCCCTCCTTCTTCTCGGTGGCCTTTTTGGTGGAGGTGGAGGGACCCGCCAGCTCGCTCGGGGTCTCCATCTCCCTGGTCCCCGCAAGCTTCCCCGTTTCGTTCCCCAGGGGGCCCGTGCTCTCCTTCAAGGGGGGTGTCCTGGCCAGCGCCTTCCCCTTGAAGATGTCAGCCAGTCCACCCCCGGCACCCTTGGTCTGGGGAGTATCCCTACCCCCCCCCCCCCCCCACCCAATTGTCCCGTCCTACTCATCCCCTTTCCTCCCGGAGATGGAGTCTCAGGGATCAGAAACGGTCCACGGTCCTCGTTTATCGGTCGGAGGACCGCCTCTGCTTCGTTCTGGGGAAGAATCTCGTAGAGGATCTCCTCCAACGTCATCTCCTCACCCTCCTTCGATTAAGATGGTGGTCCCGGGCCTCCCTTGCTCGTTCCCACCCCCTATCTGTCCAATCCATATCCTTGCCCATGTCCTTTGCCTCGCCAAGGTCTGCAGCTGTTGCATTTTCCGGGGCTATCGCCCCGGTGGCACCGGCCCGCCGCATCAGCTCGGTGTCGTCGGTCTGAACTCTTCCTCCCTCCTTGCTGCCGACGGGGCGAGAGAGGGGGGACGGCCTAATGCCCCCAACCGCCTGTTTTACATCCGAGGCCAGGCTTGTTGTCGTCATTATTCCATCAAATGTCTTAGGGGCGACGGCCCCACCGCCCAGCGGATTTCACCCACACGACGGCCCTGGTGTTATGGCCGCCCGCGGCACTGCCGACCCCATTGTCGGAGGGACCCCCTGACGCCGCTAGGTCCTAAAGACTCACACTACCTGTGATTGGTGCGATTAGTACCGCGAGCCGGTATAAATACCGGGCCGCCAGCAGCAGAAAGTCAGACTTGGTTCTATCACCGAACCCACCCAGACCTAGGCAGCTTTCATTAGCTCCTTTGTCAAGAAGAAGTTTATTTTAAATTCCAATCTCCCTCTCGAGGCAGCTTTAGTTAGCTCCTCCACTTCCACTCGAGGCAGCTTTAGTTAGCTCCTCAACCACGATCAATCCACTAGAGGCAGCTTTAGTTAGCTCCTCCACTTCCTCTCGAGGCAGCTTTAGTTAGCTCCTCCACTTTCTTTCGAGGCAGCTTTAGTTAGCTCCTCCACTTTCTTTCGAGGCAGCTTTCATTAGCTCCTCTGCCAAAAACCTAGACCTACACAACGACCAACTCCAAAGCGTGGGGCCAGCTTATAGGCACCAGAAGAACAATAAATAATCTGAGGGAAGCCAATAAACATCTATCTGGGGACGCAATAATCTTGCTACCTGGCTACCATCCTAGAAAGCGTGGGCAAGCTGATAGGCAACTGGAAGCCATTTCAATCAGAGAGAAGGAAACCTCTCCCAATTCTACGACAAATCGACCAAGTGTCATTCCCTGTGTTATAACAAACGAACTCAATTCTTAATTACCGACTTAGCGTCGTAACCTAAAAACGATTATAAACTTAATTACCGACCTAGCGTTTAAATCCAATCGCCGTGCGATACATCGTTACTATTTCAGTTTTATTGTAAAACTCAAGAGACTGAGAACCATATATGTTCATTATTTGAATAAACTATTGTTATTTTTCACGTTAAAAGAAGGACTCTCGTATCTTGAAATTCATTTCTTAATCGCATGCCACCCGAACCAATCCCATAATTCACAGGTAAACCGCTCTACTTGTGAAAACTCCTGTAACTACGGCAACGCCTTGTACAAGAACGTTACAGGTAGTCAATTTTTGTGACAGCGGTGGGATAAAATTTGCTTGAAACCGCGAACGCGTGACGAAGGAGATCAAACTCTCCTAGCGAAGAACAAGACTCCTTTCTTACTAAGTCAGGCGCGTTAAAAGAAACAAAATCATGAATACTACAGGGTCAAATGCCCCTCCGGTAGACGCAGTTATAGAAGAATTACGACGGTTACAATTAAGCCAAGAAAACGGGCGTCAGCCGAATATTAGAATTCGCGATGCTGCGGACACGGTTCCAACCTTCGACGGGCGGAACATTACCATACATCAGTTCACAAAATGCTGTAGGAACGCGAAGAGTATGATCGCGCCGAACGCCGAATACGGTTTAGTACAGCTAATTAAATGCAAACTATCCGGACAAGCCTCTCGAGTCATACTTAACGGGGATTATAACACGATCGAAGAGGTAATTAAAGTCCTCAGCTCTCGTTTCGCTCCACTATATTCTTCAATCCAGTTATATGGAGAAATGTCAAAGATAGCTCAGTTACCGAATGAAGCCACTGTAGATTATAGCAGTCGTGTCTCCGGGATCCTTCTACAATTAAGATACTGTAATGAAATAGAGGTTCCTTTACACGTAGCGCAATACAATCAATCCGCGGAAACAAATTCCATTAAAGCTTTCTTAACAGGGTTAAAACCTGAAATCTACGCACGAATGCGAACCGTCGAATTCGCTGACCTCGATACCGCCATTAGTACCGCTATCAAAGCCGAGGCAGAGTGTCAGGAAAACATAATGAGGAATAAATTCGCAGAAGGACTATCGCACTCCGCGCAGTGCAGTAATTGTTTCGGGTACGGACACTCAGCTACTGAGTGTAGCAGTAAATTCCGGGCAGGACAAATAGCACAAATTAGTTGGCGATCTAAATATTGTAAGCACACGGTTCAGGAATGCCGGAACGTAAACACCGCGCCCCAGTCAACACCTAATAATTCTGGGTCAAGGCCGTCGCCATACAATACCGGGTCCCAAACAAAGCCGCGCCCAACTCAATTAATAGAATGCAGATATTGTAAAAACAAGGGACACAGTATTCAGGAATGTCGAAAGAAAATGTACAACGACAAACGAAGATCCACAAACACACCAAATTCCGAACATCAAACACCCCCCCCCCCCCCAAAAATCCTGTACGTAGTCAAGCCGTGCTTAAATTACGATTATCCGAAACATGGAGAGCCCCTAGTCTAGCACTATCGAGTCCAGAATTAAAGCCAGATAAGGTAATAATGATGATTGACACCGGAGCAGATTTGAGCGTAATCAAAGAAGAAGCCGTTTGTCCAGGCACCCCAATTTTTTCCGACGTAACCTACGAATTAACGGGAGTTACAGAAGGTTGTCTATCAACAATAGGATACATTAAAACCAAAATATTAAACACGGTAGCAGAAATTCATGTAGTCAAAACTTTACCTACAGCTCAGGACGGAATTTTAGGCTCAGATTTTTTCCACGGGAGCGGAGCCGTTATAGATTATACAAGGAAAGGGATAACAATAGGAAACGAATTACTACCTTTTAAAAACGTGGAAATAAAAATTCCTGCCCGAATGAGATATCAAATCCCAATCAAAATTCTAAATAAAGGTCTAAAAACGGGATTGTGCCGAAATTAAACATACACCCGAAAATCTTAATGGGTAATGCTATAGTTACTAATGATGATGGAATAGGATATCTATATGCCATTAACACATCTTCCAACGATGTCAAAATCGAAATACCCTCGGTAGAAATTGAAGCATATGAGGAAATAAATTTTGAAGGAGAAATAGCTTCTCCAGACCACGTTAGGCAAGTATTAGACCTACTTCGCCTTAATCACCTAAATCCTGAAGAAAGAGCCAACATAGTAAAATTAATCAAACAATACGCAGATAGATTCCACCTCCCCGGTAGCGAACTAGAAGCAACAAACGCAGTGTCTCACAGGATAATTACCGAAAACGAGGCACCAGTAAACGTAAAACAATATCGATACCCCCAAGTCCATAAAGAAGAAATTAATAGACAAATAAATGAACTAATACAGAATAAAATAATCTCACATTCAACCTCACCATATAACTCACCACTGTTCATAGTAACCAAGAAACGGGATAATCAAAGGAACATGCGTTGGAGAATAGTAATAGATTTCCGTCGACTAAACGAAAAAACTATAGGCGACGCGTATCCGTTACCTAATAGAGTGGAAATACTAGATCAATTAGGCAGTGCAAAATATTTGTCAATATTCGACCTAGCATCGGGATTCCATCAGATACCGATGCATCCAGACGATAAGCACAAAACCGCCTTTTCGACGCCCTATGGACATTACGAATTCAATCGTATGCCATTTGGTCTCAAAAACGCTCCAGCTACATTCCAAAGGTTAATGGACCAAGTTCTCACCGGATTACAAGGAATAGAATTATTCGTGTACCTTGACGACATAGTAATCTATGCTAGCTCACTTCAAGAACATACGACAAAATTCATAAGATTAATGAATCGGCTAAGGGAAGCAAACCTATCTCTGCAACCAGATAAATGCGAATTTTTAAAAAGAGAAGTATGCTATTTAGGACATATCATTAGCGAAGACGGAGTTAAGCCAGACCCAAAGAAACTAGAAGCAGTTAACCAATTCCCACAACCTAAAACTCAGAAAAATATAAGACAATTTTTAGGACTAGCCGGATACTACCGTAGATTTATAAAGAATTTTTCAAAAATAGCAAAACCATTATCCGACCTAACTAGAAAGGATTACAAATTCGAATGGACAATCAAACAACAAATAGCATTCGAGACTTTACGGGACGCCCTATGTAAGGAACCAATATTACAATATCCAGATTTCAATAAACCATTCATCATTACCACAGACGCCTCTGGTTACGCAGTAGGCGCTGTTCTAAGTCAAGGAGAAATTGGAAAAGACCTACCCATAGTATACGCCTCACGAATATTAAACGATGCCGAAACACGGTACGCTCCAACAGAACGCGAACTACTCGCGCTAATATACGCCGTACAACATTTCTGTTCATACGTATACGGGAAACGTTTTACCCTAGTGATGGACCATAAACCACTGGAATGGCTACATACACTAGACAACCCTACCTCCAGGCTCATGCGCTGGAAAATAAAATTAGCAGAATACGATTACAAGATAGTATACAAGCCCGGGAGATATAATACTAACGCAGACGCCCTCTCGCGGAATCCAGTAACTATGCTCCCGCTACAAGTGGAAGGGTAACGGTCGCGCCCCCAAACCACCACGAGTCCGGGATCCCCAAATCCAAGTCCCACGAAACAACCTAAGGGAGATGGATCATCCTCCTCATCATCATCCGACTTTAATCCTGATCAAATACAAATGAGAAGAAAATTAAAAAGGAAGCTTAAAACCACAACTACCACATCATCATCAAACAGACCGGCTGAAAAGAAAAGGGGAATTGCCCCAAGAGGGGATTCTGAAGAAATGGAAGTATCCACCGATAGCTTCGAAGCAGCCCAAAATATCCAGGTACCAGTAGAGGTCCACCCCTCCCCTGGACAAATCGGTCTTCCACCATCAAACCCCAGACCAACCACCCTTAACCGAGCTCACAGTCCGCAACGAATGGAAATAGAAGTATTAGAAAAAGACTGCGATCAAATTATGGAAATAAGCAACGCGGAAGTTCCCCAAAGACATGCTTATAGAGAACCACCCAAAATAGACTCCAGCAATACTAGCAGCAGCAAGGAATACAGCCCACCAATAAGAGGTAGAAAATATTGTACAAGAGAATCCAGTGAAACACTATCAGGACCAATATCCCCAATTACAATAAGAAAAGATCCACAAAATAACTTTAAAACATCCACGGGACCACCCCGACAACAAATACAATCACGCCAACAGAAATCACCCCAGCAACAAAAATCACCACCTCAACAAGCACCACCAAGAATAGTGAATCAAGAGGTATATCAAAGTAGAATCAAAGAAATTGCAGATCATTTATGGATAAGAAGGGAAACCGCAGGGATATTTATCACTATACATGGGAAACCAGTGGGTGAAGGAAGTATGGAATTCATGAATAAAGAACAAATTAAAATTACCTTACCCCTGCCACTTCAGGCAGGAAGTATAATAGAAATTCCCAAACAAGAACGAACCATCTTAGGTATGGTAATGCCAGATCCTCCAAACGAAGAAGCCTATCATACCATCATTAGACACCTGTATAATAAATTAACACAAAGTAATATTAACAAGATCTCATTACCCAAAACAGAAATTAATATATCATGGAAAAAATTAAAACAAATGATCACCCTAAAGTTCCTACAAACAAATATCAGCATCACAATCTGCAACGGCACTGTACAGCTGCCATCAGAACAAGATCGTCAAACAATAATTAGGGAAAACCACGAGTCACCAGTAGGAGGACATAAAGGGGTAACCAAAACCTATAACAGAATTAGAAACCTGTACCATTGGCCAAACATGAAAAAGGATGTAAGGCAACACATTAAAACATGCATAAGTTGTCAAAAGAAGAAACTAGTACGAGCTAAAACAAAAGAACCTATGATTATAACAGACACACCACTAGACGCCTTTGACAAAATATCCATGGATATTGTGGGACCATTGCCACCCACAAGATCAGGAAAAACATATATACTTACCATACAGGACAATCTAACAAAATTTTTATTAGCAATACCATTAGTTTCATTCAAAAGCGAAGAAATAGCCCAAGCATTCACCACATATTTCATATGCCAATACGGATGCCCAAAGCCGTTCTCACAGATCAAGGATCTTCATTCATCAGCTCTCTCATGCGAAACTTTGCCAAGGCTTTCAATATTAAGCAGTATAAAACTTCAGCATTTCATCCACAGTCAAACGGTTCCCTGGAAAGAAGCCATCATGTATTAGTTGAATATTTAAAACATTACATAACTAAAGAAAAACAATGAGATCAGTGGCTACCACAGGCAATGTTCTCATATAACACTAGTATACACGAAGGTACCAAATACACTCCCTACGAATTAATATATGGTAAAAAGGCCAGACAACCATCAAGTTTAATGACAAATGACTCGTTAACTACATATCCAGACTTTGTGGAGAGGTTAGTAACAAAGTTGCTCAACATTCGCGAACTGGGACGCCAAAATTTAGAAAAATCAAAATATCGTCAAAAACACTACTACGACCGAAAGGTATCCTCCGTTAATTACCACAAGGGAGAACAAGTACTGGTTTTAAAACCGAAAAGAGATAAATTTAGTGACGAATACGATGGGCCTTACACAATCATCGAGATTTTAAAAAACAACAATGTAAAGATAGCCGTGAGCCCCCGTCGAACTAAGGTCGTCCACAAGGATAGAATAAAAAAGGTCTATACGCCACCAGACTGCGCCGCCCCTAGGGATATTTCGGCAAACCATTAACAACTTCACAGCGCTAAATTTAAAAGTGGTAGGGATTACGCAAAGGGCTCATTCTGGAAAGTGATACCTTGCGAAAAGCACGCGGAAAATTTTCTACAATAAAAGGAAGCAATACTCAAGGACCGACCATTCAAAGGCTAAGGTAGGAACTATATAAAACATATTAACAATAAAAAGAAAAGAGAAAAATAAATTACAAAAAGAAAAATCAAGTTATTATTAAAACGTGGTGTGCCGGTACAGACAAGATGCCACGAAAATCTGCGGAGGAAAAATGGATTCACCGCCCTCGTCCACAAGACAAAGATAAAGATCCAATGATCTAGTTACTTGAAATGGTGTGCCTACGGGCGAAAGGACCTGCATACAGGACAGATTGCAGCGATTTGTTTAGGCGCAAAATCTGCTACCCGTGCTATAAGAACCTGTACGCAGAAGATACTATATACTACACCCCCGCAAACCGGCACCTGCTCACTCTACGCAGGCACCTAACAAACTTTAAATATTGTTTAATTTGCACAAAAGAAATATACGAATGGGGAGTGGCAGCCCAATGCCAAGACTGCATTGACACATTTTTTGTATTAACAGAAAAGAAAAGGAAGCCCTAGATCTTGGGGTAGCCCTCAATGTATTAACAAGAACTGAACGGCAACTTCCACAATAAAAATTTCTTTTTCCTTTCCACTACATACACGTGTAAAAATTCAATTACCTTCCCAAATAAATCCAATCATATCCTGCTACATATTCACGTAATATACTTTGACATTCCTGAAACTCCCTTAGCAACAATGTATAAGAAGGACAGCTATACACCGAGGTCAGCGAGGCCGCGATGTAAACAAACCGCGCATTCCTGAAACATAGAAAAACAGAGTCGCGTAGTAAATAGAATAAGATAGAGGCATTCCAAGAAATTACAAACCCCAAACCATAAAGTAGCATCACGAACAGAAAAGGACAGTAAATTCAGGGGAATATGTAGACAATAATGGGGATAGATTCAACGTAAGGAGAACAATATATATTCAAGGGACATCATACAGTCAGGCTTCATTCGATTCCAAGTTTGCAATACGACAGGAAGCGAAACCTTAATCAAAATGCCCAAGCGATCGGGAAAGAAAGTAAGGAGATTAATAAATTCAATATCAACTCAGTCAACGCCGTCAATTCCGTCAACGCCGTCAACGCCGTCAATTCCGTCAACGCCGCCAACTCCGCCAACACCAACATGCAAATTGCACAATATAACAATACCAGAAGTGGACTGGCAACCATACACGCGGCTTACCCATTCCGATCCACGGAGGCGCGCATGGAAATATATTTTTCTATTCGGCACGGGAAACGCACCACCCCCGACGACAGGGTCAACGATAAGGCCTAGTATGAACACCAACACATTAAAAGAAATAGAAGACGAAGTCGAGCGCCAGACTTCATTTCGCGAACCGCTAAACCACGCGAAATTATATATTTAAATATATCTCTCGGGACGAGAGAAAAACCAGGCGGCGAGATGTAACGTACCATTACGAACCGCCCTACATTTTTTCGTTTCCTTATTATATTAATTAACATTTGTGTTCATTTTCGTTCATTTTACCTTATGTATTATTAGTACTCTAAGCAATTACAAGCGACATCCCATGCGGCGGGAATACAGTGAATCGAGTGCACAACGCATGCGCATAGCCGCGAATTCAAACGATAGACTCAGTGCCGCGTGTGAATCAAGCGCGCATGCGCATATCATACGAACAACCGGACGCCGAATATTCTCAGCGTAGTACGCGAGTGGCGCGAACCGGATCTGAATTATAATTGGTGCGCAAGATTCACACTACCTGTGATTGGTGCGATTAGTACCGCGAGCCGGTATAAATACCGGGCCGTCAGCAGCAGAAAGTCAGACTTGGTTCTATCACCGAACCCACCCAGACCTAGGCAGCTTTCATTAGCTCCTTTGTCAAGAAGAAGTTTATTTTAAATTCCAATCTCCCTCTCGAGGCAGCTTTAGTTAGCTCCTCCACTTCCTCTCGAGGCAGCTTTAGTTAGCTCCTCCACTTTCTTTCGAGGCAGCTTTAGTTAGCTCCTCCACTTTCTTTCAAGGCAGTTTTCATTAGCTCCTCTGCCAAAAACCTAGACCTACACAACGACCAACTCCAAAGCGTGGGGCCAGCTTATAGGCACCAGAAGAACAATAAACAATCTGAGGAAAGCCAATAAACTTCTAACTACAAGAAATCTTGCTACCTGGCTACCATCCTAGAAAGCGTGGGCAAGCTGATAGGCAACTGGAAGCCATTTCAATCAGAGAGAAGGAAACCTCTCCCAATTCTACGACAAATCGACCAAGTGTCATTCCCTGTGTTATAACAAACGAACTCAATTCTTAATTACCGACTTAGCGTCGTAACCTAAAAACGATTATAAACTTAATTACCGACCTAGCGTTTAAATCCAATCGCCGTGCGATACATCGTTACTATTTCTGTTTTATTGTAAAACTCAAGAGACTGAGAACCATATATGTTCATTATTTGAATGAACTATTGTTATTTTTCACGTTAAAAGGACTCTCGTATCTTGAAATTCATTTCTTAATCGCATGCCACCCGAACCAATCCCATAATTCACAGGTAAACCGCTCTACTTGTGAAAACTCCTGTAACTACGGCAACGTCTCGTACAAGAACGTTACACTCGTTAATGTTTTTGGTGGCCCTGAAAAGGGCCGTTGGTTGCTGCTAGCCCTGAAGCAGGGCCGATGATTAATACTTTATAAGTATAATATTATGATTTCGGCGCAACGGTTCGGTCACTTTTATAAATTAAAATTTAAAAGGTCATTTTGCAATTAATTCAACTGTCTATACAACATAGACTTTCCGACGTTTCGGTCCAGATTTGGACCTTTATCAAGGAAGGATATAATTATAAAAAAATTGCGTGAACTATTAAATGTATTAGCCGGCACGTTTAAATATTAACGTCCGACTCCTGAGTCGGTTGGAGGAAGACTAAAGTAAATACCGGGCAAAGGACAAGCATCTAGAAGGCGTAAACAATGGCAAGGTTAAAACGAACCGTTGAATAATATGTAAGAACCGTTAAATTTTTGAAGTAATACCGCTTATAAAACCAATCACTCAGTTGCCAGTATGTCATATGTCATGACATACATACTGGCAACTGAGTGATTGGTTTTATAAGCGGTATTACTTCAAAAATTTAACGGTTATTACATATTATTCAACGGTTCGTTTTAACCTTGCCATTGTTTACGCCTTTGTAACGTTCTCGAACGAGACGTTGCCGTTCTTTACAGGAGTTTCACAAGTAGAGCGGTTTACCTGTGAATTTGTGGGATTTGGTTCGTGTGGCGTGCGATTAAGAAATGAATTTCCAGATACGAGAGTCCTTCTTTTAACAATATATAACAAAGATTTATTCAAAGAGTTTTGGCACTTGGTCTGATGTGCATATATGAAACTCAGTTATGTGAGTTATTACAGTTACTATAGCTACGTATTAGTCGGTAATTGGTTTTTAACGCTAGTTCGGTTTTGGTTCGGTTTAAGGTTAGGCGCTAAGTCGGTATTAAAGAGTATAATTTGGTTTAGGTTACGACGCTAAGTCGGTAATAAACATATAATAACGCTAGGTCGGTAATACAGAGTAGGACGCTAGGTCGATTTGAATGTTTGAAAGTGCGAGAGGATTCCTTCTCTCGGATTTGGTGTATGCTTCCAGTTGCCTATAAGCTTGCCCACGCTTTCTAGGATGGTAGCCGAGTTACTAGCAGTAGCGTCCTCGGATGGTAGCCAGGTAGCCGGTTAGGGCGTCCCCAGATGGAAGTGGATAAATGGCTTCCTTCCTTCTGATTTAGTAGTAGCTTCTGGTGCCTATCAGCTGGCCCACGCTCGGTAGGATCAGGCGTTGAGGGGCTAGTGAAAGCGACCTCTGATGGAAGTTTGAGGGGCTAGTCAAAGCGACCTAGGTCTTGTTCTTGGTTCGGTGGCAGAACCAAGTCTGGTTTTCTGCTGCCGGAGTGCCTCTATTTATACCGTCTCGTAGCACTAGTCGCACCAATCACAACTCACATCCGGTGTGCGCCACTCGCGTATTACACTAGGTTAATTCAGCGTCCGGTGGCTCTGCGATGTGCGCATGCGCGCTCAATTCACTCGCGGCACTGAGTCTGTAGTTTGAACAAGCGACTAAAGCGCATGCGTTGTGCGTCACAGGTTTCTGTCGCGCGCTATTTGGACGCGTTGTACGTTATCTTAAATATTAGAGGAAATTAACAATGTATGAACAAAAGGAAAAATTTACAGTGAATGGTAGCGGTACGTTACACCTTCTAGATGCTTGTCCTTTGCCCGGTATTTACTTTAGTCTTCCTCCAACCGACTCAGGAGTCGGACGTTAATATTTAAACGTGCCGGCTAATACATTTAATAGTTCACGCAATTTTTTTATAATTATATCCTTCCTTGATAAATGTCCAAATCTGGACCGAAACGTCGGAAAGTCTATGTTGTATAGACAGTTGAATTAATTGCAAAATGACCTTTTAAATTTTAATTTATAAAAGTGACCGAACCGTTGCGCCGAAATCATAATATTATAATATATCCGGTCGATAATAATCTTAAATAACTTTATAAGTATTGTTGGAAGTGGCCGCCGTTGTGCCTTAGACAGATGCGTGTCCTCTTCACCTTGTTTGCGATAATAATGTTGGCGATCGAACGGTGATGTTGTCGCGCAACTGCTCCGTGGTGACCGGATTAGAGGCGTACACCTCGTCCTTCAGCTTACCCCATAAAAAGAAATCCGGGGGCGTCAGATCTGGCGATCGCGGCGGCCACAACCCCTGTGCAATTACCCATTCGCCAAAAAATTCCTGTAGCATCTCCATCGTTGTTCGTGCTGTGTGTGCTGGCGCCCCGCCCTGTTGGAACCAGCATCCCCTTTCCTCGTGTTCCAACAGGTAAATAAACTGAAAAACAATTTCTTGATACCTGTCGAAGAAGAATGGTCCTACGACTCGCTTACGCGATATCGCACACCAGATACCAATCTTCGCCGAATGAAGGGGCTTCTCCCAGATTTCCCTCGGATTCTCTGTGCACCAGCTCCTGCTGTTTTGGCTGTTAACCTGGCCGTCTAGGTGGAACCATGCTTCGTCCGTGAAAAATAATCTGTCTGGAACAGAAATATCCTCTGCCTGCAGGAAATTAAGGAACCAATTGCAATACTTACGTTTTGCCGCATAATCCGGCTCCATGAGCTCCTGAACCGTTTGCTGCCGATATGGGTGCAAATGCAGCTGTTGTGTTGCACGATGAGCGCTTCCATACGACAAAGCGGACTGTTGTTGCAGTTTCGCTAATGACGTATGAGGCGCTTCCTCGAAAACTTGCTGCACCTCAGCCAGCTTCTGGTTCGTCAGCACAGTTGACTTCCGGTTGTGCTTCTTGTTTTGCACGTCTCCACTCTCGCGTGATTTCCGTGATAAACGGCTAATGGTGCTCTTGTGCGGTACTGGAGAGTCCGGGTATTTATTCCGAAACGCCAATTGGGCTGCCACGTATGATCTCATGCGCCAATAATTGTGCACGAGACACGTCCGCTGCTCTACGGAAAAGTACATTCCTACTTAATAGGTATGCAATGCCTTTCGGTAGTACTGAAAAGTACTGATTGTAGTGTTTGCTGTACGGTGTAACACTGAAGAATACTGATGCTCTGCGTTGATGCGTCGCTCCACGATGTGCTCTGCTTCTGTGCTGAGTTAGTACTAGTTTTCTTTTTTTAATTTACTTAGTAGGGGGGGGGGGGGAGATCTAGCCGTCTCCTCCTCCTCCCTGTGGGTCGTCCCTCAGAGCTCGAAGCCTTGTTATCGACCAGGGTGATGTAGGTGAGGTATTACCTAACCAGCGGCAGTGGCCGCGGTGAAAACACCGTTTCCCGTTCGATCACCGAAGTTGCGCACCGCGGGGCGCGTACCGGAGAGGGATGGGTGACCGACCACTTTTCTCCCGGTGCGTCGCTTGCTGCTGGTACGGCACGGCGACGCCGCGTTGGGGCGTGTCGGCATTTCTTGGGCTGGGCTTGCCTACCCCCCGCCCGGCCCGTTCTAAACAGGACGGGCCGGGTGACGCGGAGACACGGATACGCAGTCGCACAGTGGGGCATTACGGGTCGAAACGCGGCACAAAACATTTTCTGACTGAAATCATATATTTATCGTTAATTTTTTGATTTCATTCAGTTAGGGCATATATTTGTGGTCCTATTGATACAGAAAAATTAATGAAATTTGTTTATTTAAGCGGGCATAGTACTTTTTTGGCCTGAAAATTGAGCAGTCCTTATGAATTTTTTTCTATCTGAAACTGAAAAGCTAGAAACATGGGGTTTGTTGCGAATGAAAGATCGCTGTTTGAAAATATTAAAAGAATTTTGATTTAAAAAAGACAGTTCGCAATGGCGCGCCATTTTATTTGAAATGCGAAATTTAAGAATCGACTCGGTCAACAAAACAAAATGTAATAAAGTTTAATGTCTTAATTTGTTTTTATGTTTCAGGTAAGCATAGAAGGCGGAATTTATGGCACCGTAATTTTACTTATTCCGCGAGCAACCTTTGAGAGCTTATAGCGAAGGGAGGAATGGTGTCTTTTTTTAATACTTTCAATCAGTGATCTTTCATTTGCAACAAACACTATCTTTCTAGCTTTTCAATTTCATATAGAAACAAATTCACAAAGATTGGTTAATTTTCGGGCAAAAAAGTACTATGCACCCTTAACTGTATTTGTAAATAAACTTTTGGGGAACATTTAAATCATATAATATTGAATAGTTATAAAATCTTTATTTACGTAACTTCAAAACTATTTAACAAACATATTTTATTAATGTAAACAGTGAAAGATATTTATCACAGATTTGAGGTATAAGTGGGAAGTCAGTCTTGCTCGGTAATGAAGTGCTTATCTCACTTTACTGAATTACTTCAGCATTCTTCATCTTCTTCTTCGTCATCGTCTTCCTCTTCGTCCTCGTCTTCCTCTTCGTCCTCGTCTTCCTCTTCGTCCTCGTTTTCCTCTTCGTCCTCGTCTTCCTCTTCGTCCTCGTCTTCCTCTTCATCCTCGTCTTCCTCTTCGTCCTCGTCTTCATCTTCGCTCTCATTGTCATCTTGGTCCTCATCATCAGAAGATTCTGTCGCAACAAATAATTTCTTCGTTTCTCTTAAGAACGGTTCCGATTTTTTATTTGACCTCTTCCGCATACTGGAGATCAGTAGGTCAGAAGTGAGTAAAAGCCTATTTATAATTCAAGAAAATGAGTAATCGTCAATTGTTAAAATCAGTTGTAACACGCGCCATGCCATAAGCCAGGGTATCGATATGTAATCGTACCTGTTTAAAACATCCCTATTGCATTGTTCCCGCGAAAATTTTCTGGCATGATGTAAACGAAACGAACGAATGTGTTTGTTTCGTGCTTCTGCCGCTTCCTCGGATAATTGTCCGATTGGTAGTAATGCGTTTGCCACTACTAATGGCCCATGCATTAGTATTTTGTGTATTGTTGGGGTCATTGGGTGCCATGGATATAAACGAATATATAGCTTGGCTGTACCTCTGCAATAAACTTCAAATTTATTTACGTCAATCTCGCGGCCGCTTGATATGGCCTCTAAGATGACTTTAAACCTTTGAAAAATAGAAAGAATTGTGTTAAAAATATGAAACAAGCATAAAATTTTATAAAATTGGAATGTAGATAAGCAATACAGAGAAAATATTGATGGTTAGGACTCTGTACCTTCTTATTAACCGCATATCTACTGTGCTCCGATGGAAAGATGAGCCCCGAAATGTCAGGGGGGCGAGAGGAGTTCTTCGCTCCCACCGCCTCCTTCTCTCGCGCGACACTCCTCACATCCCCACTCTTAGGTTCTTAGCGGCACACGCTGCATAGTCGTAGGATGCCCGTATCTACGGGGGATATTCGTTGAAATGACTCCGATCGAAGCCGCCAGGCCGAAACTCTTAATTTGTATCCAATTGTGGGCAACATTGTTGACAACTTGTGTCCAAGCAATTGTTGCACGTGAAAAATAAGGAAATTTATAGGTACATTATACCTATAGTGGTTAACACTATAAGACGTCTACGCTATTGCTTTTCGTCGGGTCCGTGGATATAGCTCTGTTTCTCTCGAACTCTGTGTGTTTCGCTCGCTCTCTTCGTCACGCGATGCTACTGACCGATTCGGCGATGGTGTCGCGTCGGCCAATAGCGGCAATACGTGTGCCCTACCTCTACGATTTTGCTACAGAACGCGGGCCTATGGGGATAAGCCATTTAGACTCTAGAGTTTCTCAAGTCTCTTCTTTCCATCGGTGCACAGTAGAGAATGTATTTGGGATATGTTCTTCAGTATTTCGTATTTTGAGGAAACCTATGCTATTGCAGCCGGAAAAAGCTGAGATTATTGCACTAACAATTGTGTATCTACACAATTTTCTGCGAAATTCGAAAAGTTCAAGAGCATCCTACTGTCCATCAGGGATGTTGGACAATGTCAGGAATGGAGAATTAGTAACAGGTAGCTCGAGGACACAAACTACTGTAACGATTTCGAGCGTAGCGTAACGCTCCCTACAGGATTTCGGGATTGGTTCGTGTGGCGTGCGATAAAGAATTAAAATTCAAGAACAAGAATTTAACTTAAATAGTGTTTATTCAAGGAAAACACTTTTAAATGATACATAAAGCTATAATTTAACGCCTTAATATTAAAGAAATTAAAGAAATTAATTAGGTTGCGACACTAGGTCGTTACAAAAAGTAAAGTTGATCGTCTTGGGTTGCGACTCTAGGTCGTTACAAAAGAAATGTCCGTTCGAACGATCGATTTTGAGTAATATAGCTTAAATAATTAATAATGACGTTTAGTCGAATTATAGGAATTGATTAATGGATTATGACCTTCGGTCGATATAGGAGTTGGTTAATAGGTTATGACTCTCGGTCGATATAGGAGTTAGCTTATAATTTAGGAATTAGCTTATGGATCTAGGAAATTGAATATGTTAAGTTGAGAATCGTTTGAATTGTTTCAGTGTTTCATCAGGGGCGATTTTGCCACCTGGAATAGTATTGTTCCCTCGTTGCTCAGGAGTAATTTTACTAACCTGAGAATTATTATTCATAAATCTAGCTTGACAACTAAGGGGCCTACGAGGCGGCTTCCAAGGCAGATACGTCGTTAGACCAGGCGATTATCTACTGCTTCTGATCCTTGCTCTCGTCGATCCGCTGATCGACTGAGGATCGCGCATGCGTTCGATTTTCCCACTCCTTTACTCTCAATTCTCTTTCGTCATACTCGCATCTCGCGATATCCTGAACTAATATTAATGTTAACGCTAAACACTCTTATAAAAATAAGGATAATAGGAATATAATAAAATATAAATATTTAAATGTTTATTAATTAGGGTTATTAATTAAAAAAAAAAAGAAAGGCTTTTTGGGATTTGTTACACTACTGTAAACACTTCGTCGTGTCTGCCTGTTAATAATGTACCTCGAAGACCGTCTCAAAAATCACAAAACATTAGACAAGAATTTACTAATTATTTCGTTACCAGCGGAACTGTGCCTTGGCAGAATGACTGTGCGTGACGGAAATGATTTAAATAAAACTATTTTACTTACATTGCTTGTATTTACGGTTCGCCTGGGTTGATTTTTGTCCATTAAAAAGTGCATTCGTTTGAATGCAAACCATTTGGACCTGTACACCTCCTGCCGTCCTGAAATGTAACAATTATTTGTATTTGAATAATTAAATAAAGATTGTGAATACAGAATGCACTACAATACATTGTAGAAAACCAACAGTTTTTTTCAACGTACCTTTCTCAGTGCCAACGGAACGTTTTCCTTCAGCCTTCTGTTGACGAAAGGACCCTAATAGACTCGTCATTTTTTGACGTATGTTGTCTTCATCAATGCCAATTTCTTTTGAAATTGTCTGCCATGCGTCTTTCTTCTTGTTTTTGGAGAAGTAACTCTGGTGTGTGGGTTGCCATAGAACGGGCTGCCTTTCATATGCCCCTATCAATTGTAGACATTGCTCCTCTGACCACTCCAATTCCATTGTTGTATACTGTACATAAAGATGTGTATATTTCTATTAATACATATAATTAACTCGACTTCCTTTTGATCTACTTGAGGGGGCAGTCACAATTCGTTTCAGGAATTAATATTCAATATTTTATAGAGATATTCACTTAAATTTCTATACCTGACTATTTAAGAATTATTTTTATACGATTTTTGATTCCATTAATATTTATTAGGGTAGATCGGGGCAGGTTGTAACACGGGGTAAATTGTAACATAAGTAAAATCTTTTGAACGACAAATCTGGTAACCTACACCATTCGAGAGCTGCTTGACAATATTAGCACCGTCGGTTTTAGTGACACAAACGAGCGTTATGTATTCATTTTGTGGTTATAGCCCAGAATTTTAGTTTTTAGGTTACGTAAGTAAATGTTGTCTCAGCACTTTTATTTCAATTAACCGGCATTAGAAACCGTTTGAATTTTTGCTTCTTTGTCGCAAACGAATCAGTACACATTGGTTTATAATAATGTATACGCATTTTAGTGATTTGATGTTTAGTTTCTCGTTTCCTGAGATAAAACGCAAAAATTCGACCTCGGGGTAAATTGTAACATGTTACTATACTTACTCCACTCCAAATGGTGATAAAGCAAGCTATTTGCTGACACACCGGAAAAAGATGCTCAGACGAACAACAGAACAATCGAGAATCCAAAAAAGTAGAAAAAAAAGTATAAAGGATAAAGTAAAGAAAGCGAAGAAGAAGATTTTGATAGAATCAGATGAATATGCAATGATTGTTTAACTCGTGTATATCAAATGTTTAATAATGATCGGTGTTTTCATTCATATTTTTTAGAAACGTTTATTTGTGTTCATATTTGTATTTAAATAAGTAAAACAGATGTGTTACAATTTACCCCAGGACTGGGGCACATTGTAACAAAGATTCAGATTTGTTTAAGATGATGTCAGATGTTAACAGTCCAATATTTTGTCACGTACTTTCACGCAATCAGTTCACCACATATGCAAGTAGTAAATCACGCAAATTATTTCCTGATTGAGGAAAACACTTTCGAGAAATAACTGTGTAAACTTTTTTTGTTACAATCTGCCCCGGTCTCCCCTATATGTATTTTAATTAAATTCATTTAAGTTAAAAATAATTTGAATATTTAATGCGACCAATTTAAAGTAAAACGTTGTATATCCATATCAATAATAAATTTTAACGGAAAATAATGATTAATAAATATTCTTCGATGTTTGTGTGACGTCCCACAAATTTTCGCGCGGTAATATTATAACTTCTCCCTCATAAATCTCGACATAACTCCATCAAAACCCATCGAACTCAAGACTAACCCTTTTCCCCATATCACCGATCACCTTGGCGATCCCCATCTCAAGATGATCAACTACTACTTCCAAAACCCCTCTTCGACTTACGTGGCATGACCACTTCCCTCACAATCTACATCAAACAAGTCCCTCGTCCCTAAAAACTCCTCTTAAATCGAGACCACGTCTCACACCCTCTCTATGACCAAAGGAGTCAATACCTCACTTACCCCTTTCCAATACGACCTCCTAAACTCCATCAAATAGGTTAATTATTCCTTTTTCAAGAAACCTATGTATAAAAACCCCGGAAGACTTTAGGGCAAATGTTGAATACAAGCCCGTATAAAAACTCCGGAAGACTAAATCTACTAATAATATTACTGCGACACACATTTGCAATTAGGTCAAGGTGAAGACCGCGCGTACCCTTCATCCCTTACAATCTTCAAAATCACATAAATAGAAGGGCCCCAGAGGCCGTAGCTCTCTTCTACGGAAACCACTCCCGCGAAGTGTTACGTTGCTCTTGCTATTTTCATTGTGTTAGCTTACAACATTGTTAAAATCAGTGTTCTACGGCAAATACCGTAAGCCTATTATTTCACATTATTATACGTATATCACCCCCATACCATTTATCATTTTTACGTTATTAACGCTCATTGCGTACATATATATATATTTGTATTTCGAACGTTTATCGTATCTTATATTATTTCAGTAAACGCTTATTGAATTTATATCTCTTCATCTTAAGCCGCGTATTCACCTGTGCATGCGCCCCGAGTGTGCATTCGGCGCGCATTCGGCGCGCATTCACAACAGTCCCTATAAGCACCGATCCGAAGAACGAGGAGAAAAGTCTGTATTGTATATATTGCTAAAAAAAAAGGATTGTTACATGGGCCCTTCAGGTCCATCCGTGCTCGTTGTCCAGCGTATTTTTCCGGCGGTGATTCAGCGGAATCGCCTCGCGCGTGCCGGTCACGTTGTCGAAGAACGTGAAGCGACACGCGGAGCGTCAACGTGACCGTCGCCGGCCCGGGCCCCAGAACCTTCGCGAGCGAAACAACTGCCGACGGGGCAGTTTCCCCCATCGTGCGAAATCGTCCGACGAGCGGCCCGCGATGCGTAAAGTAGGCGAGTTAATTTTCGGATTCCGTTGAGAACGGACTAGCGAACGTGCTACGCAGGAAAAACTTCGAATCGCGCTCGGCCGATCAGGTTAGGCGAAGTGTGCCTCCATCCGACGTACCGAGAAACGGCCTAGCCGGGAGGGCACTTACGCGCCGATACGGACCACCGCGATTAGGGGGAAACTCCGTAGTATCGAAGTTAGGCGTTTTCAGGAATCCATCGTAATCAATCGAGGGAAACCGTCCCTATCAAAGAACCGCGTCTTCGACTTTACGTAATTACGTGGCGTAACTCCATCCGACGTACAGTGAACGGCATAGCCGGGAGAGCAACCACGCGCGTGTACGGGCTAACGCGAACGCGACAGATTGTAACGCGAACGGTCAACGATAAACGCGGAGTTCGACAAACCCCGAGTGCCAGGTGAGAGGACGACCGCGACCTACACTCGTCCAGCGGCACGCGAGCGCGGCGATAACAGATAGCGAATCATCCTGTAAGCAAAGACCTGCGAGCGACGGCTGAGACGAAGCGCCGTCTCAAGGTAGGATAATCCAGAATCTTCTATGTAACAATATATTTTTCTCTATTGTTTTTCCTTTATATCCATTGTATTATTTGGTTTAACCCCTTATCACCTTCCTCTTCCCCCGCGAGTATAGTCAAGGCGTGCTTCAGCACCTTGACAGAGCAAGAACCCGGTGAGTCACCCTAACCGCTCGGGGTGGTTCACAAAAGTCCCTTCAGGACGTAACAGGATAAAAAGAAGAAACGTTGCTGGCCGAGAAAAATATATACAGCAGGTGCAACGAAACATTTCTACGTGATTTAAATGCTGAAGTGGGAAGCAACCAATTTCAAAACTTCACGAGAATGTTATCGGAAGATTTTTTTATTATATTAAATTATATTCGCGATAAAATTGCAAGACAAGATACTGCTTACAAAAAAGCGATTATGCCGGAAGAGAGATTGGCAATTACTTTAATATCATACCACAGTTGTGGTGCTTTTCTTAATTTTCCCCTTTTCCCGTCTGTACGAGCTTTTTAGACTCTCCACTTTCCTCTTGCAATCTTCCGCCTCCGTTTCGATCTTTTGGGCAATTGTACACCACGCGTCGTCCTTTTTTACAGTATCGAAATAACACGAGTGTCTGGAATTCCATAAGGATTCGTGTTTCTCGAATACCTCAAGGAGCTTGAGACAAATTTGCGGCAGCCACTCCATCATGGTGTCGTTCGGACGCGAATGCACGCTTTGATGGACCGCCAGCAAGCGGATCGGCACGAATGGCCCGGCGAACGCTCGCTTCGTAATCGCCTCGATCTCGGTCCATACATTGTATCCGCACTCGTCGTTTGCGCGCCGAATGTGCGCCGAATGCACGTCGAGCACCGAACGCGCGCCGAATGCACATCGAGCACCGAACGCGCGCCGAATCCGCGCCGCACGAGCAAAAAATCGGTGCGCGCCGAATGCACATTCGGGGCGAATGCACATTCGGGGCGAATGCACATTCGGGGCGAATGCACATTCGGGGCGAATGCACATTCGGGGCGAATGCACATTCGGGGCGAATGCACATTCGGGGCGAATGCACAGGTGAATACGCGGCTTTATTCACGCTTACTGCGTATCTATATATTTCGTATAACGAACATTTACCTCATATTATTTCTTAAACGCATATTGCATTTTTGTGTATTATCAACGTTCATTGCTAAACGTATTTCGTTCTTCGGTTTATACACCTGTATTCATGTCCATACATATATTCTATATCATATACCACTTTATATAAATGTACTGTGTTAATGCTTAACGTCCAACGCATTCTTATAACAAACCACAAAACCGTGCATATAAACGTGCGCTAACCAAGCTAATAAATCGCGTTACTTTAAACATGCTTCGAGTTATTGTGCCTATCCTCTGCTAACGAAGGCACCAAATAAAAACAGACTCCTGCATCAGCTGATTCTGGTTCGCGAACGCGAGAGTTCATGCTGTGTTTATCAACTTACCTTTGCATAGCCCGCGTACAGTCATACGTCTAGACATATTTCGAGGAAATATTACGTATAACTTCTTATACTCGTACAACGGTAAATCCAATTACCGAACCAAAACAAAGTGCTCTAATTGGCTTCTCCTTTCTGACCCCATTGTCATTTACCCAAAAAACCTACACCCGGGACGTGACAGGTTGTATAATAGATTTTTTATAAACAAAACTTTATTTCCTTTAACATTTACAAAGATATTATGAGAAACAGATAAACGTGTAGAAATGGACGCGCAAAAAGTATTCGTACAGTTGAATAAAGGCTTAATAAAGTATGTAAATAAACTAAATATTTAATGTTTTGATCATTTCTGGGGTTGCCTTTTGATTATATAATAGCTTTGAGGCTACTTGGTATGGAATTTACTAAGTTTGATGTTATATTTTATTCTACTCTTCTGGCGGAGTGGCTTTTAAACGTTCTTTAGGCCCGATTTGTATGAAGAAGTTCACACGGGAAGCAAATTTGAGCGGGTACCGCTGTACCGAACGCTGCCGCGATGCGGCGAAGCACACGAGCGGTTTGCGTTTATTTAACGCATATGAACTGCTAGAAAAATTTCACGCGCGTCTCGCGGCGGCAATTTGTCGCGGCGGCAAACTGCCGCAAACCGCTCGTCTGCACCGGGCCTAAAGAATGTTTAAAAGCCACTCCGCCAGAAGAGTACAGTAATATATAACATCCAACCTAGTAAATTCCATACCAAGTAGCCTGGAAGCTATTATATAATCAAAAGGTAATCCCACAAATGATCAAAACATTAAATATTTAGTTTATTTACATAGCTTATTAAGCCTTTATTCAACTGTACGAATACTTTTTGCGCGTCCATTTCTACACGTTTATCTGTTTCTTATAATATCTTTGTAAATGTTATTTAATAAGTAAATAGATTTGTATGAAATTGTTCCGATTATGGAGAGTCAAGGCCCCCCACCCCCCCCCACATGGACATCGTCACAATATTAATAACTGAACAAGAAAACACTCAACACAAGTATGATTCACTGTACACGAAGTTAGAATCGATAATTATAAATTGACAAACGATGTAGAGATATATAGAAATAGTGTTAAATAAAAATAATAACTATTAATACTTACGATGGAAGTTGATCGCACTTTCAGCACAAAATATCGAACTGCTGTTCTGCACTGAAGCTTCTTAGAAAATTTGCACGCACTAAATACAAACTGTGTGGTTCACTGTTCGCGCTGAACTGATCTAGCGATGCAAGCTTTCTTCGGAAGTTGACACTAAACTCACGCTATTGGTTTGCATTCAAAAAGCGGGGGTTGAAATGAGCTTTCTGATTAGTCATTTCCGAAAGGAGGGGATGAGGAAGGAAGAAGTGTCGGTCGCAGAAGGTAGGGGAAAAATTAGGGTTTTTCCCGATCCGCGGTTCCGGTGGATGAGAAACCCGCGTACGGTGCCGAACGGTCAAAATTTCACCCGAACCTGGTCCGCGGTCATTTGGTACGCAGCTGAAATAATTTACAGAACTGCTTCTCCGTCGACTGTGATAGAGAACTTTCTTCATTTCATTTGAAACACAGTTTCCAGTAATCGGTGACCGCGACGTAGTAAAGCCCTTCAAACATCTCAAGTACCTAGTGTGGAGTGTAAAGGCGTTGTTTCGGCTACTGAACCAACCGCCGGCGTTACCTTTATTATTTAAAAAAAAAGGTACAAAAAAGCGCCAAGTATATAATCGCATAAAAAAGAATCCCATTTAAAAACATTGTCGTAAATTCATATAAATTTATTAATGTGCCATATTTAACTTTATAAAAGTAATGATATACAAAAATTGCGACAATTATCACAATGACTATTTATATGAAAAAAATTTATTAAATACGTATTGTCTCCTTATGGACTCTGTTTGGTGTACACGGTGTGGGTAAATAGCCATTGTGATAATTGTCGCAATTTTTGTATAACATTACTTGTATAAAGTTAAATATGGCACATTAATAAATTCATATTAATTTACGACAATGTTCTTAAATGGGATGTTTTTTATGGGATTATATACTTGGCGCTTTTTTGTACCTTTTTTTAAAAAAGGTAATTTTGCCCGTCCAGATCTGAACCGAACCCCGAAAGTTTTAATTTGAAAGAAAAATGACCCAGGAGGAGTCGCGTTCAGTCAGTGGACTATCCCTTTTCTCCTTGTGTGCTGTCTCCACGAGGTATATTGATGGTGGATAATACATACTTTTTAATTGCTATAACCTATTCGTGACACATTTCTCACGTGCGTCGAGACAAAACCGGGCTCCGTGACCGGTGAAAATTCATTCGATCTTTACAATCGATAATTTATTATTTTTCCAATAAAAAAAATGGGTGACATTGTTCAATCAAAGCGAATCCATATATTGCTCTGTAGGTAGGTAGTACGAGGACCCACGCGTACCGTTCTCTATAGCTGGCTCGCTGGACAATACGGTCATAAACCGCGACCCTCTCGGAACGCTTTGGCCAATCACCGTGATAAATTTTTGAGAACCAGGTATGGCAGACAAAACAGCCCGTACAGTTATATTTATGTATTTGATTTTTCTTCCTGCCCCCCCCCCCCCCCACAAGACATCTTACCAGTTTGGAAAGTAGAAAGGTCGTGAAATCGGTATCATGTTAAAACACACAGGGTAAACTCGGATAAATCCGTGGTACAGGTTATTCCGTGATACTTCCGGGAGTCCCGTAGACATTTCGAACCGTAGGCGTAGGTATATACATTGGAAAGGTCTGTGGGACACTCTTCGTTTATTACCACCCTGTCTTGCTTCTTTAAACTACTTGACACCCCCAATTGTAAGGACGACAACAAGTCATGGTGATGTGAGGGACAGGGATGCACCACTACAGTTGTTTACCCCATGTGGGTGAGCCATTCCTTTGATGGTTCGGGACTTTAACAACATCGGCTGGGAAGAGCCCGAACATCGCAGCGAGCTTGACTTTCCTTTGGTCGGGGGTCCCGCGGTCCCTTCCTCGGTGTCATATGTCAGGCATACCTTTCGTCTGCACTACTCTAAACACTCTCTGTCCTTCTGTCCTTAGCTGTCGCGAGCCACGAGACTCTGTCGAAACTGGCGAAGAAGATCGCTAGAAATATACGTTCGACACGTAGGAACTACGGAATTAGGGAGTCTCAAGTGAACGCGTGTTTATACTCCACAGATAAGGGATCCGCCTTCAATTTGAACCACGTGCAGTCAGCGAGCAATACATTTTCTTCCTCTGTCTCTGCAGGAGGCGTATTGATAGCGGATAATACTTTGTAGTTGCTATATTGGTGGGATTTTTCTCACGTGCGTCGAGATAAAAGCGGGCTCAGAGCCAGGCAAAAATTCATTCATTCTTTACGATGGGTAATTTATTATTTTTCCAAGAACGTTTCGACAACATCTATTTGCCAGATTTCTAAAGGGGAATCGATTTAATGGGGTCTTTAAGAATTTTAGACATTGTTCAGTCCGTGTTAATCCGTATATTGCTCTGTCGCCGGGTAGTACGTACGATGGCTTCGGACCCACACGTAGGTACTGTTGTTAAGGGGGTTCCTGGTGTAGATCACCGAAAATAAAGGAATTTTTTGGAATTTATTTTAAAGAAAATATTTATTAAATCGCATTCGGAGCTATGCGGTTTTAATTGTTGTTCATTAAACTATGTAAAAATTTTTTTTTTTTCGTTTTAAAAAAATTATATAGTAGAAGTAGGACGACATATGTACAGTGTCTCGGCGTCGAACGTCTGAATTTTGCGGGTGCTCCTGTTCCTTTTGTACTCGTCTGAAATAAAAATACAAAATATTTCTTACTCTTTATGAACACAGTTTGTCGATGGACCGTGAAAACTGAAAAAAACTTGAAAATTGACAAAATGGCGGCACTTTGAAAATAAAACGCGATTTTTCGCTGGAAAATTCATTTTTGTTCATGCAATAAATATGCTTTAAATTAATTAATATATTTATTTTGTAGCTTCATCGACTAGTACGTGTAATAAACTATATGTGTGTAAAATTGCAACCCGATTAGTCAAGTAGTTTTTTAATTATTTGACCCGCAAATCGTAAGAAAGTAGTTTCGAGAAAAACACGTTTAAAGTTTTTGGTACAGAAAAGTAGGAAAGAATGTGATTTTTGGATACTTACAGCTGTTTTCTGTTAGTCTGCTATTCCAGGTCCGTATAACAATCCTTCCGCTTCTTCGAACAACTCATTTTGCTCGATTTGCAATTGTCTTCGAGCCATTCGAGCCTCTTTGCTGCTCCATAAGTTGCGGCGCTCCTGCCTCTTCGTCCGCTCGGCATTGTAAGTGTCGGCGTACAACTTACACTGAGGTCCTATTGTTATTTGTAATGTTTCCATTATATGTAAAATGGCAGCATACCCTTCATTAAATATGCCAGCGGCTATATAGCTGGCGATTTCAATTATTTTTCGCCCCGAATGCAAATGCTTTGGCGTTAGTCGCCAAACTGTAGCATTAAAGCTTTCATTTGCATTTTGTGTATGCCCGCCGAAGCATCTTTCTAATAGGTCGTGATTAGAAAGGCTTTGATAAATGGGCAAAATATTTTTCTCGACATCTGAATGAAGCGGAGGCGGGTGCTTGAAATTTTGACCTGAGGCCTGAGCGGCATGATACCCACACCTGCTGTCTGCACCTACCGGGCAATTATCGTGCCTTGGATTTTCATCCGTCGAACATAAATGAAAATAAGTTGCCATTATGGCTTTCTCCATTTCATCAGCGGATTCAATATTCCTCCTGATTGCTAGTCCGTAGTATTTTGTTAGCTTTTTTATGAGGGTGTCAGTTAGCTTCCCTCTCCCGCCAAGTTTCTTTTCTTTTTTTACGTTTCGTAGCCGACTGCCCATTCGTTTTTCAACGTGGGAAATGCATTCACTTTTTGTTACTTGGAAATCGTCTCCATATGGGTTTAAATCTAAAACAGCTTTAAATGTTTTAGAGTCACCGTCGCCGATGTAGTTTCCGTATTTTACTCCATATTTTTCTTCGGATGTACAAAACATTTCTATGATGGAGTCAACCTCCATTTTTTCCGCCGAACCATCATGGTTTGATGAGCACTCTTCTTTATGATCTTCATACCATTCGGCATACTCCTCTGTGGCTTCTTTTTGTCGGCAAATCGTACATGCTTGACAGTAGCTGCTTTTGACAACGAGATCTACCACTTTGCCGCTATAGTAGCCAATTAGTGTTGTTACACCAAACAACGAAGTGAAGCCGCGTTTTTTCCACGATCCATCGCCGGAAACTTTTAAATTTGTTGGTGATCTTCCTTTTTTCTCGGTTTCTTCTTATTCCTCGTGTACTGCTTTTTGGCATAAACTGTCGAATACTGTTTTCGTGGCAGTATGAATATGCCCCACCACAAGGTCGTACGTGGATTTACTGAGCCCTTGCTCGATGTCCATAATGCCGCAGAATAAATTTATGCCGTCTCTACCGACGCCTAGAAGTCGCATAGCGAAAACTATTCGTCGATTGATTTCATATCCGTTATTTATGAAAGTCGCACAAAATAACCACTTTAAATCCGACGCCCCGAATTTTTTCTTCTTCCAATTTTATATCTTTTTTACACTCTTTGCAAATAATTATATCTGATAGCGCACCAAAAAAACTTACGAATTCTATTATTCGATACGAAAACTTAGAAACATGGGTAATGTCGGAAGTACTCGAGGTCGATAATTTTCCAGCGGATGCACTTTCTCCCATAAGTTCATCTTCTTTTTGAACATACTGATTCCCGTGAAACTTTCGCTTTGGAGGCTTCGATGCACAAGTATTGACGTCCCTGTTTCTTTTTGGATAGGACATTTTGATGCACAAGTTTGTTGTTATGAGTCAAGTGAAGAGGAATATATACACTTTAAAATAATAAAATACACTTAATTAATCAGGAAACGACAAGAGTATCCTCGAATACTCTGCTGCGCGTAAATAGCTTCGTTATAATGACTGCTCGTGTAATTTCACGGTTTGGAACTGACCGGTCATGTTTTTTGGGGTCCTATTATATGCACCATTTTTTTGTGGTGGGGTACAGGGTGATGCATCCATGGTGGCGCATCCACGGTGACGTGACTGTTATGATACAAACCTAGTACCCTTTTGATAACGCGTCGGAGTCATGAACGAACCCCAGTAATTTATTACCGTACAACTAATAGTAAATACATTTGTGTTACCTAAACTTCAAAAATAGCTTTTAGCAGGTATACAATGACTCACATAATAGTTCAATAGTTGATCTGCTTAGCTACAGCGCAGGAAGAGCGAAGAGTGCCGACAAAAAAGCCGCCGTGCGCGTGGCGCTCCGCTCCGCGCTCATATACCTGAGCGTAAGAAATGGGCTGTGGGGCCCTTAATACTTCGCATTTCCAATTGCAACTTTGGGAATATACTCTATGGAAGTTGTACTATAGATTAAAGCAAAAAAACTCGATTTTTACACCAGGATCCCCCCTTAATCGCCACGCCGACTAGTGGGACAATAGGGCCCTTTACGCGGACGTTCCGGCGCGCGGTCCGGCGCGTCACACGCCGCACGGCACGCAAAAATACGTGAAGCCGGATCGCGGCGGTTCTTCGCGCAGGCCAGGAGGTTGTACCCGTCACTACTTAGAGACAGCGAGTTCGGGCTCCCATTTCTAAGTCGACTCCACATGCTTTTTACACGATCCACCGCAGTGGTATATTGTGCATTACCTGTTCGATGTATATCATCGATCTGCGAAACGATCGGCAAGACACGTTCGCGAAAAGTATACAAATTCCTCGATATACCTGGCTTATAGAAAATATCATAAATGCTGTTACTGTAGGGTACACTGAAACATCTGTTTTTAAGAAGCTACATTTGGTTGACCTAAAGGAGCTATAAATTCTGGAAATGGTTTATGACTCAGTTATAATGATTGTAAAATTTTACAAGGGTACATTAAAAAATGTCCAAATGTTTCCCCGGCAATGCGTTGACAAATGAAATTGCAGTTAACACATTCACCGTTGTGACGATCATAATTACCATGTTATTGTTTGTTTTAATATAAAAACTAATATTGATAGACAATAAATACACGTAGGTATGCAAGTGATGTTATATTGTAAGATAAATGCTGAAGAGGTGTAATATGCAAGATGTTTTGAAGAAAGGGGGTAGTCTTCTGCTTGCGCGTGATGCAGGTCAAATTTTTCACCCACGCACTTGCGTGGCGCGCAAGAAAGCGCCACGGTCCTGCCCGCGCGACAAGAAGCACCACGGTCCTGTTCCCGCTCCAACCTCGATTCCAGAAGAGTTTACATAAGAGACAGAAAAGGTAGTTGGAAAAGGACAAAACGACGTTTAAAACCAGGCTCGTCGCGCGCCTCAGGATTTCTGACAGTGCAGGAATCCTGAGGCGCGCGACGAGCCTGGCAGCCGATCCAAGGGTCTAGGGGCAACGCCGTCGATAAGCCGTGCCTCGATGGGTTTCGAGGGCTTCGACCCTCGAGACCAGGGGGGCGGGGGCGCGTAAAATGTTGCCCCCTAAGACGTGGCGAATAAAAAATTCTACATTGCTCACCGGATCTTGGCGAATGTGACGTGAATCGTTTCCTTATGTTTTCCCGATGAAAATGGTCCAAAAACGACACAAATCGGATTGTAATTAAGGAATCTTCATACTAAATTGATTTCCATAACTTCGTTAAAAATAGTTCGATTTATATGAAAGTTGGTAGGCATAATTTTCATTTGAAAAACATGAGAAATCCATCGGTATCACTTCCATATCGATACGATAAAGAATAAAGTATACAATTTTTCTGAAACAGGTATTATGAATCCTCGGCCGACCGTAGCGAATCGAAGCCGGGGACCCAAAGTGGAGGGTGAAATATTCATTACAGCGTATTAAGAAATTCTTTATTCTTCCTCGTATCGATATGAAAGTAACACTAATGGATTCCTGGCGTTCTCCCAATTAAAATTATCACAAATATCGTGCAAATCGGACTACTATTACACAAACAATACAAATTATGAAAGGGGTAGGCATTCCGTGGTCCGAACGATGACCAGAACGAGCAAAGAACCTAATAAAAAGAGAATAAATATAAGGAAAGTAACCGTAATAAACGTACCAATGGACTAATTTTTGTACCTATTTAAAAATTATATGCAAAAATTCATTCATTCGTTTACAACAGCGCTGCCCAGCGTAGGGGCCCCTGACGTTTACAACTAGGCAATTGCTTGTTTCCGAAGGTTTCGTCGGGAAGCATTTGTCTGCCAGATGTCGAAAAGGGGCAATCGACATCGTGCCCTTTTTCAGGATTAAGACTTTCTTCGCTCTGAGTTGATGAGTATATTGCTCCATCGACGGGTTCCACCGCTGACCCGCGGAACAATACGGTTATAGACCCCGACCGTGTCGAGACTCTGGGCGATCCATCTGGTTATTTTTGGTAAGCAGATGTCTAATTTTCACCCTCTACGTTGCAAAGAGGGGGAGGAGGGTTCCTTCTACACCGTCGAACTCACAGAGAGAAGGTTCCTCCTCCCCAAGGAAAATTTGGCCAATCAGCAAGGTTCTTTGCTCGTTCTGGTCATCGTTCGGACTACGGAATGCCTAGGGGAGAGTGGGGTAATCACGAACGCGATAGTTACAGGGTTTTAATAAATAAAAACTGATGTTTCTTCTCCACTAGCTAATAGTTTAGGGCGTATCCAACGCCAGGCAGAAAGTAATAAATACAGAACGCTCATGCTAGTCAAGATAAACACAATTTCAAGTTTCAAGTTTCACAGTTTCAAGTAATATTTTCTCCATTTTCAATTGCATGTAATTACTGTTGAATTAATGATACAATTGGGATTTTTTTAAGTTGAAATAAAGCACTTTTTTACCAACATTTTGTGACCAAGGCGTGGCTTGAATCATGATTTTAACCCCTGAAATAAATTCCTTTTTATTTTTTGATGTCATGTGGTAATGCCGAACATATCCTTAAGCGCCTTGTAGCTCAGAACAACGTTAACCGATTTTGATGAAATTTTCAGCTTGTATAAAACTTATTTAAATGTACAAAAGGGATTTTTGGATTTTCAGTACAGGCTCAAAAAAAAGTATATAAATGGCCTTTACTATATTTTTTCGATATTCCGACCGATTGCAATTTTTTCTAACGCACAAGAAGAGGAGTTTGAAAAATACATTAGGTATGGGTTGTAGGAACGTTTTTTATGAATTGACCATTGAAATCGCGCTTTCTGTGCGACTTCTGCGATATTTAGCACTCTGTGCGTGATTACCCCACTCTCCCCTACTCCTTTTATGATTTGTATTGCAACTAGGGTAGGGTGGGGCTAAAAGTCCCGTTGTTGGTATAAACCTCTGTAAAATTTAGTACTAACAATCTAGAGATATCCGGTGTTATTTTGTGTAAACTATAATAACTATTATATAAATTACTAAAAAACTCTTTTAAAATCAACAAATATGTATTAAACCATTTTTTTGGGTATAGAATATTGAAAGGAAAGCATGACTTCTTTAACAAAAAAAAATATAAGTCAGAGGCTCACTTTGATCTAAAAACTAAAAAAAATCGTTCAACTAAAACAAAAACACTATTTAAAGACTTTGTCATCATTTCTTTATACTTTGGCCATCTTATTATGAAAACAAATAATAATATATAATATATAATATATATAAGTATGTATGTATATATATATTTTCAGTCTAAGGGACTTTTTGCCCCAATGGTACCTTTATAGTTTATGCGATATATAAGTTAGAAAATACTATCATTCTGCAATAAACAATCTTAACATAATTCGCTGATACGCTTTTAAACTGTGGTTTACTTCGTGTAAGACAATAAAGACGACATATTTCTTTTAGTTTTCGATACATAAAATAAAATCAATACATTGAAACTCAATACATTGTTTAGGAATAGAGATTTTGCATTCCGGACTTTTTACCCGCCGGACTTTTAGCCCCACCCTACCCTATTCAAACGGAGCGTCTGAAAATAGTTTAAATAAATAAAATACACAAATTTTCATATGAATTCGCGATCGTGGATTAGCCTTTCCCCATTAATACATCATTTCATTAATAAAGTATTATTGTTAGTCTACACGTATTATTAATTTTTAACCCTTACCTTTAAGAACTCTGTCCGTAGGGCATCATACACTGCTTTGCACGTCTCAGGAATTATTTTGGATAACGAAGGAGCTGATATTCCTGTTGTAAATTTTAGATCTTCTAAGCTACGCCCAGTTGCCAAAAATCTTAATGTGGCAATAAGACGTTGCTCTGCAGGGATGCTCTGTCTCATAACGGTGTCCATTTTCTTAATTCTCTTTTGAACTAAACTAAGTAGATCATCAAACGCTTCGCAATCCATCCTCAAATAATTCCTGTAGTCCTCTGGATAATTTTCTCTAAGTTCTCGAACAAGGGGCTGATCACTGCAATGTCCGCGGTATTCTTTCACCCAAACCTGGCGGTTTCTTCTTCTGCTTCTTCTTCGGTCTGCTACTGTTAAATGCACAGCAGCAGCAGCAACAACAACAACAGCTATGTTCCGGTCACGATTACTGTTCACCACAAACATGATAAAGCTTTTCACACTTTCGTACACCGCGTTCTTCACACAGGCTTAGCTGCCAACACGCCGATCAGAAATTTTCTGGCGAATAAATTTCGCCTTTTTCCGAACTTTATTGCTTTTTACACTTGAAGTGGTTTGGTGTAAGGATAATACCCATAACTCAATCAAGATAATGCCAAAATAACAGTTAAAAATAACAATTAACAATAACAATTAAAAATAACAATTAACAGAAACAATTAACACTACCAAGTAACGGTAATAATTAACGGTAACAACTAAGAGTAACAATTAACGGAAATAATTAAAAGTAACAATTAACAGTAATAAATTAACAGTAAATATGGGAAAATAGTAAAAATGCGTGCGCGGTACGTGTTGTCTGATAGCCGGTTCGAGACCAAGTGTCCGCTCCGTGAATTTTCGACGGTTAAAAAGGAAAGAGTAGACAGAGTTAGAGTTAGCGAATGAAAGAAAAAAAACAGAGAAAAACATAGAGAGGGTGAAAAGAAAGCGTGGGATAAGAAAGCTGTCCTCCGGTACGCAAAGGCCTGGTCGCCAAATGTTCCTGACGCTGACCAGGCCTGTGCGAACCCTTGAAATTAAGTACGTAGATGGAAGCAGAAACGGCAGGAAGAGGTAGGTACATATAAAGGAGTAAAAGTGAAAGTTGGAAATAGCTGCAGAAACAGAAAAAAAATATGGCAAACACGTAGTTTAGTATGAAAGTTGTAGTTTTGTGTATCCATTACTCTATTCTGATAGCTAATGGACAAAGTATGTAATCATGCAAACAAATATGTCGTATAGCTCTTATACTTCGTGAGTTTCCGGTTACCCGGGTACCCGGTGACCCGGGTCCTACCCGGTTACCCGGGCGCGACCCGGGTCTGCGGGTAAGGCCCGGTTCAGACGAGCGGTTTGCGGCAGTTTGCTGCCGCGGCAATCTGCCGCAGCAAGACGCGCGTCAAATTTTTCGAGCAGTTCACACGAGCGGTTTTGCAACGCCACGATTTGCGTTCTGCGCTTTCATTTTGCATTTAACTATGGAGCTGACACGTAACCAACAGAGGGAAAGAATTCATTTTCTTTTTGCAAGTTATTTAATATTATATCGATGTACTAGGAAAAAAAGATATTGGGTACATCCCTTCATTAGTGCAAGACTTCTCAAAGGAGCATTTAGTTCCATGTTTATAGATTTGAGAGAGAATGAGAGCAAATTTTTTAATTATTTCCGTATGAGCATAACATCTTTTGATGAATTAAGTGCAAAAATTTCTGAAAGTTTGAAGTCTCAAAACACTGTCATGAGACTTGCTATTCCGCCACTTGAAATGATTGCTGTTACATTGAGGTAAGAAGGACATTAATTTGTTAAAAATAGTGTAATACAATTTTCAAGAGTGTTTTAAGAAAAGTTCTGTGACAAAATTCCAAACAACGAATTGTAAATGATTTATAGAAGAGATGATGAAATTAGCAATTAAACGAAAAAAACAAAATAAACTAACCAACAAACAATGACATTGTACTAGTAAACAATAAAACAATAAATAATTTATTAACAACTTTATAACTTATAAATGATAAATACTTTCGGATGCTGTTGGAGGAAATACGTGATGTTCATTCATATTGTATGTTATGGATTGATACTGTGGATAAGTTCCAAATTGTTGATAAGAACGTTCATAAAAATTACTATTTGTAGGATGAAGGGGTTGTTGATGGTAACTAAGAGAAGGCATGTTTTTTTTCGAATTTGGTTTAGGATGTGTAAAACTTCAGTCCTAAATTCAATTTTTTGATCTGTGCTAAAATCTTTTAAAATGGGAATTAATGATTGAAAAAATGCCGTATCATCGTTATTATCGTTTGGAATTTCGGAATTACGCATATATTTTAGCATCGCTTCTTCTATACATCTTTTACGTTTTGTCGATGATTTTGGAATTTGAATTTCTTCATTTGATGCACGGTCTTCTTGAATTTGAATGATTGGGTTCGAAATTTCTATTTGTTCTTCGTTCTCATTTTCTTCCGTTATACTATTTTCTGTTGTTACTGAACTTTGTGCTGAATTTAAAAATGTTAATTGCTGTGCATAAATATATTTTCTCCCTTTGGCAGCACTCCCAGATTTTAATTGTTTTTTAACATTTTTCGCGTAATTATCTTTCAAGTTTTTCCATTTTTTCATTAAAAGTGAACCTGGAACAAAATTTAAAGTTTTTGTATAGGTATTTAGGAAGTGGATGCAACCTAATTGACTTGTACTATTCATTCAGAATTGGACGATCAACGTTATGTTTGATCACAAGAAAGGTCTGCTCAACAATTTGGACAATTATGAAAGAGGAATGTATACCAAAATTTAATGAATATAATATGTGGCTTGAAGTAGCCAAACATTTTGAACACCGTACAAATTTTCCTAACTGTTTAGGAGCCCTTGATGGAAAACATATACGTATTACGAAACCTACGATGAGTGGCTCTACGTACTACAATTACAAAAATTTCTTTTCAATAGTTCTGTTTGCTATAGCTGATGCCAACTATAGGTTTCTCTATGTCGATATTGGTTCTCCAGGGAAGGAAGGGGACAGTACCATATTTGAAAATTCTATATTTTATAAGAAATTAGAGAATAATTCTTTATGTATTCCTCCTGGAAAACCATTACCCGGAACAAACGGTCCAACTATGCCCTATATGTTTGTTGGAGATGAAGCTTTTTCGCTATCCAATCATATATTAAGGCCTTACAGTGCAAAATTTTTGTCCCATGAGAAAAGAATTTTCAATTATCGACTCAGTCGTGCTAGAAGATATGTAGAGTCCACGTTTGGCATTTTGTCGAATAAATGGCGTATTTTTCATAAAGCAATGAATGTTAAGTTACAGTTTGCAATAGATATTGTTAAATGTTGTTGTGTACTACACAACTTTGTTCGAGACCGTGATGGTTACCAGGAAGAAGATACTTATTCCATTGAAGGTTTCTATGAATTAGAACATGAGCCAGTAATTGTGCAAGGAGGTCGACAATTAAACCAAATCCGACAAGAATTCACAAACTATTTTGTAAGTGATATTGGGAAAGTATCATGGCAAGATAATATGGTTTAATTGTTTAGTATAATCTTATTATTAAAATTGTAATGTGTTCATGTGTTAAAATAATTATTTAATGTAGTTCTCCGTATGTATAATAATATTACAGTATGTATAATATAAAAAATATGTGGAATTTATAATTACCAAAATTTGTTTTATCTTTTGCGGACAAATTTTCAAAATCTGGATTTATTGCGGTGCACACTTGTACCCACGCATCCTCCTTCTTATTTTTGTTGTGGTATTCTTCGGTACTAGAATCCCATATGGCTCGATATTTTTTTATTTCGTTGATAAATATTTCCACATCTATTTCGGACATTTTCTTGCGTTAAATAAACGCAACACGCTCGTGTGAATTGCTTGTATATAAAACAATGTACTGCTTCGCCGCTTTGCGGCAGCGTTCAGTTGCGGCGAAGCGGGACGTGCGTTCGTCAAAACGAACGCAAACATGCCGCCTAGTAGCCGCTCAAATTTGCGTCCCGTGTGAACTGCTTCATATAAATCTATGATCTGCTAAAACGCGCGCGGCAGATTGCCGCGGCGGCAAACTGCCGCAAACCGCTCGTCTGAACCGGGCCTAATACGGTTACGATTACCCGATACTCGTGGATATCTAACCGCAAACGTTGAAACAATTGAATACCTAAAATCTCGATCTCGAATCCGACTTTATATGTTCATGCGTATAGCTGATGGCTGGCAAACTGTGTTACCCGTATCATATGAGTATCGAGTACCCGTAACCGTATTACTCGCAGACCCGGGTATCACCCGGTTAACCGAGTACCCGGGTCTCCGGGTATCAAGAGCCCTAATGTCGTATTCATCAATTCATGTTAATTACAAAAAAATTGATCTGAAGTTGACCTTTCATATTCGAACGACCATAGACTGTGTGAGCCAAGGTGAGCCAGAAATCCATTTGTCACATCTATATCGATACGATAAGAGAGTGCGTTTAAGAAATGCCTACCCCTTTCATAATTTGTATTGTTTGTGTAATAGTAGTCCGATTTGCACGATATTTGTGATAATTTTAATTGGGAGAACGCGAGGAATCCATTAGTGTTACTTTCATATCGATACGAGGAAGAATAAAGAATTTCTTAATACGCTGTAATGAATATTTCACCCTCCACTTTGGGTCCCCGGCTTCGATTCGCTACGGTCGGCCGAGGATTCATAATACCTGTTTCAGAAAAATTGTATACTTTATTCTTTATCGTATCGATATGGAAGTGAGTAGTAGAGGTAAGGGGATTCTAACTCAGGTCCTCTGAGGGGAGCGCGGGGGCGGGGGGAAGTGAGGGCGCGCGGGGGAGCGCGGCGGAGGGAAACATGGACGCGGGGCCTGTGCGGAGTGGAAGACAGGTTGCGCGCGCACGTGCCGCGGAGAGGGGGAAGCCGCGATCGTGGAGGGGATCAGTCCGGGCCGAGCGGCCGCGGAGACCTCTCCACACCGGACCCACCTCCGGAAATTTCCACCCAAGAAAATTTTTCCCTCAATTTATTGCATCGACCCACCATCGAAGATCCACCCCAGAGATTTTTTTCCCCAAATATTTAACGAATCTTAACATTAGATCGTCAGCAAATCTTAAAATTAGGTGACAAGGAGGAAGACTGGTGAATAAAATGGTACTCTGAAATACGTTTAAGAATATATATTGTTACAAAAAACTATTAAAGATAAAAAAATAAAAAAAGAATAAAAACATAAAAAATAAAAAAACAAAAAATAAAAAAAATTGAAAAAATTATGGCCTTGGTGGCGATTGGGGTGACGGCGGCGGCGTAAATTCGCCCTCCGCCCACTCGGGCGGTGGCGATGGGGGCGACGGCGGCGGCGTAAATTCACCCTCCGCCCACTCGGGCGGTGGCGATGGGGGCGACGGCGGCGAGGACGGCTGCGAGGACGGTGTCAGCGGCGAGGACGGCGTCAGCGGCAAGGACGGCGTCAGCGGCGAGGACGGCGTCGATGGCGTCGACGGAGGCCACCAGGGTGGTGTGGACGACGACGACCCCGGAGGCGTCCACATCACGGATGGTGGCGATGCTGACTCCGGGGGCGTCATCACCCACCCCTGCAGCGACTGCGGCCTGCTGACATCAATCCACCCAGTTTCTTGCGGTGATGGAGGCCGCGGTCGCCGCAGGGGCCCCACCTGCCTGTATGGCACCCACGGTTGCCTCAGCCTTTCGACCATGGCAGGACCGACCGCCAATCCCGCCCGTCGCCGCATCTCCTCCTGATTAGGGGCTGCAGATGCAACGTCCTCCAGTCTCCGCGCCAACATCCCCAACTGCCTCATGAGGAAGTCGTTGTTCTAGAACATACACACAAACGTCGATATAATATTAATACTTCAAAACGGATAAAAAAAAAAAAAAAAAGAAAAAAAGAAAAAAATACAAAGTATTACATACCATTGGAGGCGGCGGCGATGGCGATGGCGATGGCGATGGCGATGGCGATGGCGATGGCGATGGCGATGGCGATGGCGATGGCGATGGCGATGGCGATGGCGATGGCGACAGCGTCGGCGTCGGCGGTGGCGAGTTCTGGAAAATAGAACCCACGATATAACACTAACACAACAGCCGTCTGATTTGATCTCGCTCGATTTCAACGGTTAAACGCGATAAATGTTAAAAAAATATTTTAAAGTACATACCTCAAAGACGTCGGAGCATGGCTCCTCGTCCCACTCCGGCGCGATGCGGTTTATTCCCATTTTTTTTTTTTTAAATATTTCTTGCACAAAAAACCGAAACTTTGTCTAACGAAGTTTTGAATGCAACTGGTCTCGCTGCGTCTCCAGGCTCTCGCATCTAAACTCATAACTCGAAATCGAGAAGTGCTTAGCTTTGCAAAAGCTATGTTCTCCCACCTACATTTTTTTTCGCTGATTATCCTCCAGCACTTATCTTCATCACTGCCCATCCTCTCCTTTTTCACACGCGTCTTCTTTCCCTTCTTCTTTGACGTATCATTCAGCTAGACCATATTACTTTGAACGGTTTTGAACGCGAATCAAAACGGGTATCGAACGGTATGGAACGGGCATTGAACGGTTTTGAACGGGTATCGAACGGTATTGAACGGGTATTGAACGGTTTTGAACGGATATCGAACGGTTTTGAACGGGTATCGAACGGTATTGAACGGGTATCGAACGGTTTTGAACGGGTATCGAACGGTATGGAACGGGTATCGAACGGTTTTTGAACGGATATCGAACGGTTTCTACATAATAATTAAAACTATCGTCTTAATCTAGCGTACATGCAAGAGGTTGGGGAGGGTGAAGAAAAAAAACATTTATGTATTAAAAATTGGTTATATTTTATTTAAGCATTTCCCTCTGGTGTTTAGACCACCAGTTGAATATTTTAAATACATTTTGCAAGGCACAGTGCTTTGCATGTCTACCACATCGCAGAGTATCAACTACATTTAGCTTATTTAGAGATTTGATATCCTCGTAGTCAATGTCCAGCGTCTCGATGATCACGTCCGCTCTCGTATTTTCATCGAGGAAATCCGCAAGCCAGTCGCGTTTCTGTAGCCCTTTAACGTATACTATATGAGATGTATCGTCTTCTTCGTCGATCGCATCAGCTACAGCTTTCGTAATTAGCCGTTTAGCCATACTGTACGGAACGTCTCCATCGTCCCACCGTAGTCCGTGATGTTTTGCCACCAACCACCGAATGCTTGATTTGTCCGATTTTGTAAGAAGAAATTGTGGCATAGGACTCCCAAAAATATAGTGTGCGAGAATTGTCCCCTTGCGTAGGACAGCTACTTCCTTCGCGACAAATCTTCCATCGACGATGAACCCTTGCAGGTCAACGAATGTTGGTACAGCCATTATCGGTACAATTTAGAGGTCCGCTCGCTTTCAAGACAGACAGGAGAATGCAGTTTTTCTCATAAAGCATCTCGATTTTCACGATGAAATTTTGTATGAATTTGACACAGGAGAGGGCGCGCAAGTAGCGTGGCAATTTAATTCATTTTGCGCACTACGTTTGTCAGTGGATTGTATTCAACCACCCGATCGTGCAGAATCAGACAGTAGGCTGTAGTATTTGCCGGTACATTCTCTTTACACTCGAATTCTATACGCACGTCCACGGTGCCATTCTTGATGGACTCATTTTGTCGCGAGCAATCAATCACCACGATGGGACCAAATTGTAAAAATTCAGCCACGGTGAATAATGCCTCGTTGCAACTATGCCCATAATACGATTTACCGAATTGCGTATACATGTGATACAAGATGGCATGCTTATTCTTGTCAAAGTCCAAGTTCATATCATCGTATGGGTAAAATTCCGAGTTGAGAAAAAGTTTGACATTAGTCAATTTACAGTTGTTGAACTTAGTAACGTCTTCGCTCGTCACATTCTTTCGACCAGTCTGTAGAGCAAGGATCACGCATCGTGGCTTCTCTAGCTGTGCGGATGCCTTCACAGCCCACGAATGCTTGTTTGTGTTTTGCAACATAGGATACTCGTACAGATCCCACGATTGAAAACAAATGCTCAGGTTTTGCCCACTTTCCAAAGTACGTAGCAACGATAGCTTATTAATGTCGTTCAGCGTCACATGAGGCATCCGCCATTGTAGTTTAAATAATTTAATTTCTGGTTCCAACACCGATGATCCTATCAGAGCATTGTTGTCGTTGCGCGACCGTATTAAAATCAATTCGTGACGCGCATTAATAATCATGTGTTTGTAGTTCTCGCAAAATCCTAGCAAATATTTGAGTGGGATGCAAAAATTGAAATGATTTTTGACTATTGACCCATCGCGTCGTTTCAAGCCCCATCCGGCATTCTCCATATTTTTGTCTTCGTCCGATGTCAGCGATACATAGTTTTTAAGCGTGCTAGGTATTCCAACGTTTCTGTTGCGATCAATCTCCACGCCATTCAGCTCATATCGAATCTCATCGAATAAGAACGCCACACAATTATTTCCCAACATCACCGTTAACGCATCATTTGGCTTATTTATCTTCAATTTCCCCTCCACATAGAGGAAACTTTCACACGGCAATGTGTATAAATCCTGCTGCTGTATCGGTATTCTTATCTCATCGCTGTATCCAAACGTTGTGTTTACGTATGGGTTGTATGTGTGAGTCTCAAGCTTGACGATGCGATCATCAAACGTCGGCTTCCCTCCAATGCTTAGAATATCAGCCATTTTTTTTCCAACTTAAATGCGCACAATGAATCCCAAAGATTTCAAAAATGCAATGTTCGCAGCACTGAGCCTCTTCTTTTTAGCGTGATCAGAGCTGTTGGTGTTGTAAACAATTTCACTTGGAAGAAACGGGTTTCTGGAGTCGTTCAATACAAGCATTTCTTTCGCACCACACGTATTATCGTAGTCGTCGTCGCACGTGCAGTCTGATTGTAATCTCTTCACCTCGAAAATCAAGCAACCGTCCGTCTTGATCCACAACGCGTATCGTCAGATCCGTAATGACTCGTGCGGTGATTGGAAGGTAAATGATCTGCGCGGGCGTTTCCGATATCTTATATCCTGGTGGAACTCTCGGAGAAAATTCATGTATCGTATGTACGCGCCTCCCATTGTTGTACGCCCCAGCGGTCACGCTACATTCTATGCGAATAATGTTCACGTTCATGATATTAATTGGATCGTCCGATTCGTGCCATCGTTCTGGTGCTAATACCCGATTCGTGGAGAATCCCAGTAGCGATCCAATGTTGTTGGGCTTTGTAAAGTCTACGGTGAACCGACAGTACAGCTCGCTTTTCATGGTATTGTTATTGGGACGCAACACTATAGGATACACATCGTTGTCCCCGTCATCCCCATCGCCATCGGTGTCACCAAGATTTTTAGGATACCGTTCGAGTAATCGTTGCTTCAGGTACTTGGCAATGGCGTCTAGTTCGTAGGAGCCGTGGGGAATCGTAATGTATTCATAAGCGGTGTCGGCACTGTTGTTTACGATGAAGTAGAATTTATCGTTGCTCGAGTCGATGTTCGGTATTGTGTGATAAGTTTCAAAGGTTGTTAGACCAAGCTCGTAATCGTCATCGCTCAAATCTATGGGTGGAAAGTAGCTCGCCGCGAGGGTGCTACTCTTGCCGGTTAGAGTGAATGTTAACGACATATTCTGCCCGAACTGCTCAACCAGTACTGAATCAGAGTGGTGGGAAGTCAATCCTTAAATTTGGCGCCGATCGTTTGTAGAAAGCGTAGACATAGTTGTCCGCAATTGCTCTGATCGTACTTCTGATAGGACGTTCGATTGTATTCAATTTTCACAGCATCCTTATCCAGATATTTTACCAATTCCATAGGTGGTCGAAGATTCCCAAAGCTGTCGAAATATATAGCTCGACACCCTCTCTTCGCATACGCCACCCAATGAGTCCCCGGCCCCTCTGCATTGTCCAAATTTACGATACCGCTCTCGTTTCGACGTACTCCACCAGCTGGTAACGCGTTGCGCATAAAAACACCTCTAAAGAATGGAATACGCATACGTTTTGCCAACTCCTCCAATTGCACATCGGTAGTTACGCCCGCAGGCATTTTTATTTTCTTTTCGACGTTTTTTTTTTTCGTTTAGATATTCCCTGTCCGCGCTTGTACGGCGCGAGATAAAGTCCGCGACCTTCCATGGAGCGATTATGGCGTTGCATTTCCTGCAGCTGACGTTGCGCCGCCTTATTATAGTTTACCGCCTTGGCGATCCCCGCCGCTCCACCAGCCAATGATCCGAGAACACCCAACAGCGGTAAAAGTGGTAATATACCACCCCGTTTTGCCACCGGAAGAATCCGCTTTTGCGATGCTCTCTTTGGAGTCCTTTTGCGAGTTTTTGTTTTCATCCCCATTCCGATCTTCGTCTTGGCCTTCATAGCAGCCCAAACAGCTGTAGCAGCACCTCTTTCACCCAGAGTCGAGTCTCGCGCAACGATGCGTTTTCGCGCTTTGTCAGCGAGAACGTTATCTGCCGCGTGCCTTTCGCCGAGGTCGTTGCTACGCGAATATGCAATATCGTGTTCGCGACACGCTGCGTCCAACGGATTGATACCTCGATCCCCTCTAGCCAATCGTTTTGCAAGATGAGTTCCTGGACCGCAAAACTGATATCCCGGGATGTGTAATTCGATAGGTAGCGCGTTTATAGCTCGATTTAACAAACCACAACCTTTCTTTACTCTCGTCGGTGACATTCGCTACAGTTTTTAATCAGTGGTGTTGGACCGTCGATATGCGTTCGCTGCCAAGGGCGATTATAATGTTCCAAGCACCGGCGATACTGCTGAACCTCGGAATTGGCTTTTATATGCTCGGGGAGCCTGTCCCACAACCGATCAATGTGCCTGCCAAAGTCTCGCAGTAGAATAATCTTTGGATATATATTTCAATTGCTCAGAGGTTAGGTCTCGAATATCATAATTATCCGACAGGATCAGAAGCATTTTGAATACTGAGCCATCATGTTTCAGCGCGGACCTATAAATAGGGTGCATCACCGCCTCGACGTATTCAAAATCATTTTTCACGGTTCGCGGGGAGGATGCGATTCGTGCGACAACCTGTAACCATACGCGTGACAAATTTTGACGATAAATCGCGAGTGATGGCTTCGAAAACAGGACGCAGACATGGTAGCATGCTACCAAACACTATCCGCTGCCTCATTTGTGGTCCATCAAATTGTGGAAAGACCAACGTGCTGGTCAGCTTGTTGGAAAGTCCTCACGGCGTCCGCTTCGAGAACGTGTACGTGTATTCCAAGTCGTTGCAACAGCCGAAATATCAGTACTTGGAGAATTTATTGGCTCCGATAGATGAAATTGGCTACTTTACGTTTTCGAATAACAGTGACGTCATCCCACCGAGCGAATCGCTTCCGAATTCCATTTTTATCTTTGATGACGTGGCATGCGACAAGCAAGATACGATACGAGAGTACTTTGCAATGGGGCGCCACTCGAACGTTGACTGCTTCTATCTCTGTCAGACGTATGCAAAGATTCCCAAACATCTAATACGCGACAATGCGAATCTGTTGATTCTGTTTAAGCAGGATGGTACCAACTTGAAACATGTGTACAACGATCACGTAAACACCGACATGCCTTACGAGGATTTCTGCGCTTTGTGTCGTAATTGTTGGCAACGGGAGTATGGTTTCGTGGTGATAGACAAGGATAGTGCAATGTCCAATGGACGTTATAGAAAGGGATTTAACGAGTTTGCCATACCATGAGATGGTCAATTGTCGTCAACACGTCGGTGGGAAAGCAACGTCTGCGGTACAGCGATGATCGATATCGATAGTCTGGAGATTAAGGATCGCGAGAGAATAGCGAAGGAAATTGCAAAAACCAGCGAAGCCATTCGTCAGAAACATCAGGCTTTGAAGACTGGCAAGATGGAGGAAGATATCGCGTTGGAGAAATACTTTAAACCTATCGTCGAACCACTAAAACATATTGCGGAAAATACCGCAGCGACGGAAGCTGACACATCGCCGCTGATGAGCACAGACGTTGAGGGGAATGAAACATTAACGCCTAAAAAAATCCTTCTGAAAGGAAACACATCGCGCAAGGCAAAGAGGAAACAACACATGTCGGCGGAATATTCACCCATAACCTCGACACCAGTTCAAGCGAAGCGGAACCGACAGAATGCCAGATCAAACGATTCTCCGACTCCACCCACACCAATAAGTACATTTCCCAATGTGCAATCACTCTCAACCATTGATGATGATGTTTTCGAAACTAGTCCCAATGAGTCGTTTGTAACATCTATTAGACAGCAATTCCAAACATCCGAGGGACAAGAGACGTTTCGCAATCATTTCGGCCCGCTGGGGCAAAAATACATGAGCGCGATCCTAAGTGGTGATAAGGATACAACAATGGACTATGTGTACGGCGTATACTTTGGCAATAGTGGAACGATGCTTGGAGATAAGGCTTTCGATATAGACAAGGATGATAATATAATCATAGATGGTGTAAAATACAGAGGAACACCCGGTCTTTACGAACTGATTTTCAAGAGAATTCCCGATGATGCTCTATACACCGATGCCGATAAACAAAAATATAAAAGTATACTGCTGGCGACGAACGCCCACAGACGCGGTCATGGTGCTAAAAATCCCATATTGAGCAACAAGGGACACAAGTACAAATATGTAATTGCACCGCTACTCCCTCGCGCATCAGCTAGTAGGGCAGGGAAAGGTCTAACGGTACCGCGCGCTATGGTGGTAAACGATAACAAGATCGATTACGTACACTGGAACGATCCCAACGAGCTGGTGGATCGAATGCGTTTGCTTGAAGCGTCGCGTCAGGCGGGTAACAACTCTCACGATCCCGAAATTCTATCGATTATCGAGGAACTCCGCGAGGTAGGCCTCATTATAAATTAAACCGCATGCCGATGATGTGCGCTGTATGCATCGAGATGTCGATCAACAAATTTGGGGTATCGCTCGAGAAGAGTGGAGCAGCTACAATGGACTATTACAAATGGAGCGGTTTGCTTCGAAATTACATGCGAGATAACACCCTTTGCATGGCTGGTGTCGACTTTGATGCGAAATCACGCAAGATACGACGTGTAGCTCAGCCGGTGGCCGACACCGATGTCGTCAATAAACTATACGTGGAAAAGAACATTAAACTTTTGAGAGAGCAGCAGGAAGAATTAGAGAGGAAGCTGGTTGTGTTTCAGAAAGATATGCTGACGTTGCAAAACAGCGTTCAAAAGATATCGGAGGCGTTCAATTCTATCCCGCAGCCCGACAGCGAAACTCGTAAAGTTATAGAGGCTATAACCGCTTTTGCTACGGAGCAGCAACTTGTCCAGAATTTCCTCGGACCGATGAGAAGCACATAATAAATGTATGCGATAATTATCGCATCATTCGTGTCCAAGACACCTCTGCGATCAAACATGCGACCATTATCGAAATCCAAGAGTAAAGAAGAAAACCATGGCTACAAGAAGCTACAACTCGTTGAGGAATTGCACGCTCCAGCTCGAAGACATTTCCCGCGGAGACGCGTCGTAGTGCAGGGATACGATGATTTGTGGCAAGCTGACATTGTAGAAATGCGTCCATACTCGCGTTTCAACCAAGGTCGCCACTACATACTTACCGTCATCGATGTGTTGAGCAAGTATGCATGGGCGGTGCCGCTCAAGACTAAAAGTGGCGCTGAGGTGACTAAAGCGTTCGCAAAGATATTTAGAGATCGATATCCGAAAAATTTGCAAACCGATCAAGGAAAAGAATTTTACAACGCCGATATGCAGAAACTCTTGACAAAGCACGATAATCATTATTCGACGTATTCGGTGATGAAGGCCTCCGTCGTAGAACGTTTCAATCGAACTTTGAAGAACAATATGTGGAAATTGTTTACGCTCAATGGAACCTATAGATGGATCGATGTGCTACCGCGTCTGCTTGCAGAGTATAACGCACGAAAACATAGAACCATCAGAATGCGTCCTTGCGATGTTACCCCTGTGATCGCCGACAGGCTGCTAGCCACCGTATACAGCAACATAAAGATCGCTGCTCCAGCGAGATTCAAGTTGGGCGAGTTTGTGCGCGTGAGCAAATTTAAAACCATCTTCGATAAAGGCTATACGCCGAATTGGACAACGGAGGTGTTCAAGATAGCCAAAGTACAGGCAACTAATCCTGCAACGTATCTGCTCGTCGATTCCTGTGGAAAACCCGTTGCCGGTGGATTCTATGAACATGAGCTGCAACGTGTCGCCGATCCTGATGTGCATCTAGTGGAAAAAGTGTTGCGTAGAAAGGGGGATAAGGTGTACGTCAAGTGGCTGGGGTTTGATAAATCACACAATTCTTGGATCAATAAAAATAATATATTGTAAAATTAATAATTCAATAAATACAATGATACATATGTGTAAATGTGTAAACAATTTTTTTATTTTAACACATTAATCCCACTATTTATAATACAATAATTCCATTATTTATAATACAATAATTCCACTATTTATAATACAATAATTCCACTATTTATAATACAATAATTTCTATTTTACAATGGGATATTATAATGTCCCCAGGGCAGAGTGTCGGTCGAATCGGGTACGATATGCCGCTTGTCATCATATGGACTTAGAGCGATTTTAGATTCCGAAATGGTGTACACTTTATGATGCTTAGACCGTATACATGATTGTCTGCGAACCATTTCGATCTCCCTTTGCAAACACTGCGCGTAATCGTCGAAAGTTATCGTTCTGGCTATGACGTTGGTCTTGACGCCTTTCGCCTTTTTCGTATCTTTTTTACCATCTACGCGAAGTGCATACATTTTCGCTCTAAGACCTACGAATTCGGTCATTATCACACCGTTATTTTCATCCTTCATCAGCCCTGGAACCTTCTTATTTACACGTGGCATATTATATGCATTGTCGATAGGATAATCGCTTGTGTCGAATCTATCGATATTGTGCTTCATGGTCTCGTAGATATCGTCGCATCGAATATGGTAAATGAGGCTGTCTGTGTCTGTGTATAGAATTTTACAATTTTCCCCATGCTTGGGCGACATGTACTCGTGATGAAATTCATACAAACAAATTTTTGATATGTCCAGAATGCACATACCCACGTATATCGGTTTGTTGAATTTCACCTCGAGTTTTCGCAATTCAACAGCTATTAAATTTTCCGAAAAAACACTTCTGCTATGGAAATTCGGTTTCGCGATCATTGCCTCCGCGCCATATCGCCCTTCCCAATGTGTTAACAGTTTTACATCCACGTGATTTCGTACATTTTCCATAGTTTTGCCAAATACCGCGTTGTTCATCAATTTGTACAAATTTTTTTCAAAGTCGTTTGTCGCGCTTGTTCTGAACCGTGTATTGAGTTCGATGTAATCGCGGAGCCAGGGAGATTGAGCGAATTGAAGCACGCGGTGTATCTTTGTAATACGAAGACCGTGACGCGTGCACTGCTGCAGGTTACGGTAATGGATAACGTAACGCTGCTTATCGTATACCGTCGCGAGTAATTTGTCCTGCCTGCTGCCAGGTGGTTTGGCACGCGTCGGGCAGAACGGTAGATCGGCATGAGCGTTGTGCAGACGTTGCGGATATTCCAGATCTACCTCGAGAATGTACCCTATGAGCGAATCGACTTTGATTGATGATACATCAAACTTTGCGACATCTTCGACCCATTGAAATTTAGCGTATGGTAGGGGCTGACACATTGCCCACCCATACAAATTATTCACATCAAAGTACATCAAGTACGATGACTCTTCCGATGCGTCGTAAGATGGCATGTACTTGTTATTGGCATGTGCATATCTTCCGGAACATTGGCTTAAACCACCACGTATGCCGCGTTCGATAAACATGACCATATCAACGTCGGTGAGCAATTCGAATTCAATTTTGGTATGCTTTAGCATGGCATCCCACGTGAAACCGGGTAGAGTATAATAATGCGCCGAATCTAATCCATAACTTTTGATACAACTTTCGCGAAAATTTTCAAAAATATCAGCCAATAACAAGACATCAGTTTTCAAATACAAGTCGCTGTATTCGCCCAAGGTTCTAATCCCGAAACGCTGCCAGATAGTCTCAGCGTGCGCGTAATCGCTCTCGGATACAGTCTCACCCGTTAACGAACTGTAGAATGACTCGCGCGGCGGTAAGCATGGATCCTGCAGCTTGTTCGCGCAATCAAGGTATTCGTACGGAAAGACACCTTTTCGCGTCAATAAATTGAAATCTTCGGTGGATAATGTTTCAAATTTGGATCGTAAAATTTTTAATTGATCTATGCTAAGAAAAGATGCTAATTTGTCGAGACTGGTATTGAGAAATTTGTACGAATCGATGAATCGTAATTTAATATAATTTCGCGAGTCTGATTCAGCCGTATCTTCGACATTTTTTGTGAACGAAATATACTTTTCTTTGGTTATGGGCAATACATCAACGTGACCGTCGAAAGCGGTAGCTATTTCCTCGATAATGAAATGTGAATCGTAGCCGGATAAATTATGGAAAACTATGGGGATGTAAAACGCGTTTTTATAATTTAAATTGCACTCCGAATGTGCCGGGCCTCTAAACCGTCCGGATAGATGACAATGATCGCGAACTCGTACATCGTTAGCCTTGAATGGTTTTTCGCAAATATGACAGTCTGTTGCATCGTGAAATATCGTCAACTGTTCGCTGGTTAAATCAAGCATGGGAACATTACTGTTCAAGATGGGTTTGGCGAAGTTTGCAAATTTTTTCAGTTCGTATACGAACCATGAAACACAATCCGCGTCGCGGCGACATCGATACGTCGATAGCGATGTGTCGTAGGAACAATGCATATAATATGCAATGCTATGCACTTTATGGTGCTGATATGTATGTAACTTATTATCTAGATCACCCACGCGATTGTCCTCTGTTTTCTCGATGATGCACTCCAGATCTGCATACACCACGAAGGGGAGCCGCTCCTTCCTGCAGTGGTTCTCGAAGCTTAGGAGATTTTTTCCTTCGCTGGGCAGTAGGATGGCGCAGTCGTTCATCTTGCCGCAGTCCAGCGAATGGATCTCCAACTTCTCGACAGATCCGAAATAGTGCATGCATCTGTAACCATAAATTTTTTTATTTAATTTGTTTCGTGAGACATTTCAATATTTCACAAGTTTTCTGTACATACCGATCGCAGATGAATTTCTTTTCCTTGTGCCTGCTCAGCTGCATGCTCACCAGCCGGGACAAGTTCTTGATAAGTACAAAGTGCCCTACATCACCGTGCTCTTGATTCGGTGTGTAGAGCAGGTTGACGTGTTGATCCCTCTTGTTGCTGGTGAGACGCAGCGGAAAGACCGTCGACCCTTTCTCCTCGTCGAAGGTGTAGACGTTGACGGAGATTTCGTTCTGTCGCTCAAACTTCCCTATTTGCTCCAGGGACATTGGGAACTCAATGCCCTGGAGATTTAGCACGGAAGCATAAGGCGGGTACGAACTTGGGCGATCGGCATTTCTTTCGACAGGATGGAGAGCGGCGACCACTGCCCACGCGAAACACGCATTGTCCGGGGATTGCACGCTAATTGTGGCTTTCTTCAAAGACAATATACGCGGCAACTTGACGTAACATCCCGCGCGCAGCGGATTGTACTTGTTGACATTGACGGTTAGATTCATGATTCTCGTCAATGCCCATCCGCTGTCGCGTTCCTGGAACTCTTCCAGCGATGCCAGGGTGGGTTCGATGACGCATCGTTGGTACCACTCCTGTAGATCGGATGTGTGGAAGAGTTCGCAGTTTCGGGTGTTGATGCTTTTACAAGCATGCTTGTCACCCGCCACAAATTCGCCGTTGAACACAGTGTTCACTTTGAGGTTTCGCTGTTTCCTCAAAGCATCCTGCACATGCTCCAGCACGATGGTCCCCGCATCCTGAAGGAAGTTGCGCGGCTCGATGTAATTCGAATTTAGCACGGCACCAGTTAATACGCGGCTATCGAACGCAGTGTCTATTTCGTGCCACAAAAGTCCCGTACTCGAATGACCGGCACCTTCGCGCACGAAACGTCCGCGCAACGAATGTTTCAGTCCTTCGAGACGTGCGATTCGAGCAATCAGCGATTGCCGAACACCGATCGATAATCGTGGGCGTTTCACGCGACTTTGTTCTTCCAACGATTCGATGCACTCGTTGCACCGTTCTTCCCACGCGAGGTACTCTTCCCGAGAAATCAATCGCGTGGATTGATCCAACAATTGGCGTTCTACTTGCGCGAATTCTTCCATGGTCGTAAATATAATGTGACTTTTCCACGCAATCGTTGCAACGATTTACGGCTTTGTACAGTTTAGAGCATATATTTATATCCTCATCATGATTTGGTATCTCTGTCTAACTCTTTTAGCGCACCCCCTCCCTCGAATGCATTAGTTTCAGCTAATACTGTATAATTCATTCTTTTTTGGCGTACCCCTCCCCAAATGCATTAGTTTCTGCTGATACAGCATAATTCTTTCTACGATTCACGCGTATGAGGAATTAGCGGGCATGATCATCCGACATAGTTTCTGCTGATACAGCATAATTCTAAGACTCGACGTTCCCAGAAATATTATATTACGTTCGGCACGTGTCGAGACTTTTTATCCTTGAGGATGGGACTCAAATTACATATGCTACGACGTTGAGATTTCGGCACATTATGGAAAAATTGGTAGCTTTATAATAAAATGTGGTGGCGGGGGGGAAGCAATTGCACCTCTATTTAAGCAAGTCTCTCGGATGTCATTCAATCAATCGCTCAATAGTCTCAGTGCCTTTCGACGGAACAAATTGTGCTCTGAAAACAAAAATGTGCAGTACCAGTGCCGAAGGAAACGTTGAACGCATGAATTATTACGTTCCGATCGTGCGAGATGACGGCGTGGCTCAATGCGGGGAGGATACAGTTGTTTGGTAAGGGTTAATTTTCACATCTTAAAATTTTTATGTTTATTCCTAATACGCGCGAGCAATTTCATAGCTTTGATTGTTCTCTTAGCTCGCACCGAACATCGCGTATCATGGTTAGAAGATATGCATTAACATCCACGGGCAGCAAATACTTGGAAATTGGGATCAGAGTATGGCCTACGATTGATGTAGAAATGGTTCTCGGCGACAATCGTGGGATGTTTCTCACGTTATCATGGGATACATGGGGTTTGCTATGCGGCAGTCGTACAACCATTGAAGAACGCGCACGATTACCTGAATCACCTTCGATGCAAATGGATCAATTAACTGTGGATTTTTGTGAAATCTATAATTCCCCGATTGTAAGGATGGCACTACATAATAATAATAAGTCGCTGTATTTCAAACCGAATACGGTAACATTTTTATTAAATCTTGAACCATGTATAGACTATGTGTATGCGCGGCTGTATCAAAATGTGAGAGATGTTAGGATAAAATTTGAAACTTTTGTTAAAGTGCTACAGCAAAGCGATCTTGCCTGCGAAACATTAGATGCGCGTCGTGCTGCTAAAATCATACGTGAAAGTGAACATTACTGCGAGGATTATTATGTAGATTGCGAACTGGTAGCATGCACCATCAATGATATTCTAGCTGATGCTCGTAGGAAAAAATGTTAAAATTATATTCTTTTAATTTTAAATAAATTTCTTAAACACATATTATTTGTCAATTTCATTTACTCGTCTTCCTCCTCGCCACCTAATTTTAAGATATGGCGTTTCTGCTAACGGTGCATAATTCAAAGATTCGACGTTCCCAGAAATATTATATTACGTTCAACACGTGTCCGAGACTTTTATCCTTGGGGACTCAAATTACATATGCTACGACGTTAAGATTTCAGCACATTATGGAAAAATTGATTGCTTTAGAATAAAATGCGGCGGTGGGAGAAGCAATTGCACCTCTATTTAGGCCTGTCTCTCGGATACCATTCAATCAATCGCTCAATAGTCGCATACGTTCGTGCCAGCACAATTATTAACTGCTTCCATTCAATACACTCCGTCATAGTACTAACAGTTGAACTGGAACAGTTTTTTGAAACACTTGTGAAACTGCTTTGAAGGATATCATTCACCATCCAACGCATAGAAGATACAATCGAATAATACCGTAAGTTTCCATTACCATATTTTTAGTGAATCGTTGTGTTAGTAACTTTGAGAATTATATGAAAAAATCGATTTTAGATTATGTCTATACCCATGGATTTGTATTGGAAAGTTGCTGCTGTGATCCCCAGTCGCGCATCCCATCCCAAAATATATGTAGCGTGTCAGAATGTTGCTGTGCAATGCGAAGAAATTCGAGGTGATGAATTTCACAAGGCAGAAGATTTTTACGATGAGGATGAGGATGAGGATGATGATGAGGAGGAGGTTTATTTGAAGGTGTTCTACAATGGTGACTGTGAAAACAACTATTTACCGCGTAGTGAATATGGGTGTATGCATTTTTGGCTAGATATGCATAGGCAAACTTCATTCATCATTGGTGAAGATGATCCGGATGATGTGGCTCCGTCGAGCTGGGAGAAGGCCCTACAATCTGTTGTATGGCGGAAATGTATCAATGCGGGACAAATCGACGAAATCGCAATTAATCGCAATGCAATATCGGGGATTGAAGTTCGTGACATTGCAGTTCAGGTTAACGAGTCTGATTTTAATACGAGTACGCCATCGCAAGTTGATATATTTTTTACTGATGATGATTTATTTACTGAAATCATCAACAATGCATTCTTTACGAACGATATTGATGATGCTATATTCAACGATGATGTTGACCAGTGGGATTGATAACTCCATCCCAATCATCATCGTCGCCATTGCCATCGCCATCACCATCACCGCCTCCGGTGGTATGTAATACTACTTTACACTGATTTATGCATTTTGATGTGTGAGTATTATATCAACGTTTGTATCTGTGTGCAGGTGATTCATGGAAATGTGTGGTACCCACCACCGCCGCCGCCGCCATCGCCCCCATCGCCGTGGCCATAATTTATTTTTTTATTTTTATGTTTTTTCTCTTTTATTTTTATGTTTTTTCTCTTTTTTTATCTTTAATAGTTTTTGTAACAATATATTCTTAAACGTATTTCATTGTGCCATTTCATTTACCCTCCTTCTCTCCTCGCCACCTAATTTTAAGATTTGCTGACGCCACATAATTCTATTTCGTTCTTCGCGCTGTTAAATGATGTCACCCTGCACGGCTGCTCCGGAGGTTTCGAATTATGCACGATCGTGCGCGACGCTAAGATTGATAAATCGGAACGCTTTAGAATACTGTTAGCTTTAAAAAAACTGTTTTTGTAACAATATATATTCTTAAACGTATTTCAGAGTACCATTTTATTCACCAGTCTTCCTCCTTGTCACCTAATTTTAAGATTTGCTGACGATCTAATGTTAAGATTCGTTAAATATTTGGGGAAAAAAATCTCTGGGGTGGATCTTCGATGGTGGGTCGATGCAATAAATTGAGGGAAAAATTTTCTTGGGTGGAAATTTCCGGCGGTGGGTCCGGTGTGGAGAGGTCTCCGCGGCCGCTCGGCCCGGACTGATCCCCTCCACGATCGCGGCTTCCCCCTCTCCGCGGCACGTGCGCGCGCAACCTGTCTTCCACTCCGCACAGGCCCCGCGTCCATGTTTCCCTCCGCCGCGCTCCCCCGCGCGCCCTCACTTCCCCCCGCCCCCGCGCTCCCCTCAGAGGACCTGAGTTAGAATCCCCTTACCTCTACTACTGAAGTGATACCGATGGATTTCTCATGTTTTTCAAATGAAAATTATGCCTACCAACTTTCATATAAATCGAACTATTTTTAACGAAGTTATGGAAATCAATTTAGTATGAAGATTCCTTAATTACAATCCGATTTGTGTCGTTTTTGGACCATTTTCATCGGGAAAACATAAGGAAACGATTCACGTCACATTCGCCAAGATCCGGTGAGTAATGTAGAATTTTTTATTCGCCACGTCTTAGGGGGCAACATTTTACGCGCCCCCGCCCCCCTGGTCTCGAGGGTCGAAGCCCTCGAAACCCATCGAGGCACGGCTTATCGACGGCGTTGCCCCTAGACCCTTGGATCGGCTGCCAGGCTCGTCGCGTGCCTCAGGATTCCTGCACTGTCAGAAATCCTGAGGCGCGCGACGAGCCTGGTTTTAAACGTCGTTTTGTCCTTTTCCAACTACCTTTTCTGTCTCTTATGTAAACTCTTCTGGAATCGAGGTTGGAGCGGGAACAGGACCGTGGTGCTTTTTGTCGCGCGGGCAGGACCGTGGCGCTTTCTTGCGCGCCACGCAAGTGCGTGGGTGAAAAATTTGACCTGTATCACGCGCAAGCAGAAGACTACCCCCTTTCTTCAAAACATCTTGCATATTACACCTCTTCAGCATTTATCTTACAATATAACATCACTTGCATACCTACGTGTATTTATTGTCTATCAATATTAGTTTTTATATTAAAACAAACAATAACATGGTAATTATGATCGTCACAAGGGTGAATGTGTTAACTGCAATTTCATTTGTCAACGCATTGCCGGGGAAACATTTGGACATTTTTTAATGTACCCTTGTAAAATTTTACAATCATTATAACTGAGTCATAAACCATTTCCAGAATTTATAGCACCTTTTGGTCAACCAAATGTAGCTTCCCAAAAACAGATGTTTCTGTGTACCCTACAGTAACAGCATTTATTATATTTTCTATAAGCCAGGTATATCGAGGAATTTGTATACTTTTCGCGACCGTGTCTTGCCGATCGTTTCGCAGATCTATGATATACATCGAACAGGTAGTGCACAATATACCACTGCGGTGGATCGTGTAAAAAGCATGTGGAGTCGACTTAGAAATGGGAGCCCGAACTCGCTGTCTCTAAGTAGTGACGGGTACGACCTCCTGGCCTGCGCGAAGGACCGCCGCGATCCGGCTTCACGTATTTTTGCGTGCCGTGCGGCGTGTGACGCGCCGGACCGCGCGCCGGATCGTGCGCCGGAACGTCCGTGTAAAGGGCCCTAATACGTCCATAAACCGCGACCTTAGCGAAACGGTCCGGTCGATCGGCCCTGGTAACTTTTTGGCAACCAGATGTGGCATTTCTCTCCTCTACTTCGTCAAGGGTGAGAGGATTCCTCCTCTACAAACGAAGTCACTGAAGGAAAGTTCCCCCTTTTCAAGGAACGGTGTTCCCAATGTATGTTTCATAATTATATTAAAACTACAATTACTTTCATGCATATGAAAAAGATGTCACCAATATAGCAATTAAAAAGTATTGTCCACCATCAATTCGCAACCTGCAGGCTGGAGGGACGCCTGGTTCCCGCCTGCGCCGTTTTCTCCTCGAATTGAAGACGGATCCCATATCTTTGGAGTAACCACGCGCTCCAGTATCAAAACAAAATCAGGCACAGGCGTATGCACTGCGAAAAAGGGTGAGGCGTAGGGGGGAGATTATTATTATTATTATTATTATTATTGATTAACGGGAGAACCCTTTAGAATACAAGAAAATTAAACAGAGTGGTACAACACGTATAAAGAAAAATATAAATATGAATAACAGAGAAAACATAAAAATATAAAGATAATCTGAGCATAACAACAAGAAAAACAAAAACGAAAACAGTCTTACAAAAATCGATATCCCAGTACATAATGGTACATATAGTTAAGGAGGTAACAGACTCCTAAGCACCCGAGCACGGAAGGATGCAAGGGAGGATAGAAATAAATCAATGTCCGAAGGACATTACCTCTTCCATAGCGCGATTTATCGGATCATTGCTGTAATAACGAAACTTCGGGACTCGGGGTGCAACAAGGGGTCTCCTTCTCAGCGACCGTTGTGGAGCTTGAAAATTAATTTGCGCGACAAGTTCATGGCAGTTAATCTCTCCGTGGAAAACTTTATAAAGGAAAATTAGATCGGAGATAACACGGCGATCACTCAGAGTAGATAGACGAGTTACCAATAAGGCAGGGCCATAGTCATGATCATCGATCCGCATAGGGCTACCAGACGTCCTCATGGCAAGTCTTAGAAACTTATGCTGGACCGATTCTATTGAGCGGATAAATTGCTTATGCCTAGGACTCCAGATCACCGATGCATATTCGACCTGCGGCCTTACCAGAGTGACAAATAGTAACTTAAGTGTCCTACCCTGTCGAAAGTGTTTTCCGAAACGGGCAATAAACCCAAGGGTTTTCATCGCCTTGCACGTGATCTTACGATAATGATTACGAAAATCCAGACCTGGCGTGAACGTGACTCCCAGGTCAAGGACTTCCGAAACCTCAGACAGAGTAGCACCATCTAATGTATACACCGAGGGAATACCTGAGATAGCCCTATGGGACCTAAGTAAAACGCATTTCCCTGTATTTAGCCGCATCCTATTGACGGTACACCACTGTTCAAACCTCGTGAGATCAGCCTGTAACAGTTCCACATCCGAAGCTCCCCCAATCGTTCGAAAAAATTTTAATTCTATGTTATGTAGAAAAACCTCACTAAGGTCGTTAATAAAGATGAGGAACAAGAGAGGACCTAGGTGTGATCCCTGCGGGACACCAGAGGTCACATTAACCGGATAAGATAACCTATCCTGGACCTTGATAACCTGCACACGTCCCTGAAGGTAGCTAACGATCCAAGCTAGAAGTGATCCACTAAACCCAGTTGAGGCTAACTTTATTTGCAGGATTGAATGGTCTACCGAGTCAAAGGCTTTCCTGAAATCCGTATATACGGTATCAACCTGAAACCCTGCATCAAGTGCTGAGGTGGCAAAACAGTGGTATATCGCCAGATTTGTTGTCGTCGACCGACCAGGCACAAATCCATGTTGCTCGTCGCAAATGACATTAGTGAGATAGGGCGTTAAATGCTGTGTTATTAAATCCTCGAAGATCTTGGGCATTGCCGATAACTTACAAATTGGACGATAGTTTCTAACGTCAGAGCGGTCACCTGCCTTGAACACCGGGGTAACCAGTGAGGTTTTCCAGGCTTCTGGGAAAGTCCCCTTAGCTAATGAGGAATTAAAAATATGCCAGAGAGGCCTTGCCAGTATGAAACTACATTCCTTTAAAAACAGGGGCGGGATACCGTCAAATCCAGGGCCCTTTGACGTATCGAGTGACTCGAGCCTGGAGTAGATTTGACCGATAGAGATGGAAATCGTATGTAAGTTTACATCATTGCACGAGGCCGGAATAGGAGTCAAAGCAGGCGATCCTCCAGTATTAGGGATATAAACAGATCCAAAGAAATCCGCAAAGAGATTAACACCTGTCACATGCGACGAGGCAGATTATATTATGACCAATCGGACTTGCATTCGTTGCAGACGCAACGTTTTCACCTCTTCATAGTAATATTTTCTCTTTATGACCCACGTTTTCTCGCAGCACATATGTCAGTACGTACTTTTGTTTTGATATTGTAACACGTGCTTATACTGAAGAGATAAGAGATCAGTCTCCAATTCGAAGGGAAGACGTCACAGGCGGGATCACGCGCAGTGCAACGGACACCTCATTTTCTACCTGCGTCCCTCCACGAGGCTTATTGCTGCCCCCCCCCCCCCAACCCTACCCCGAGTAATCTCGTGTGATTTTTTAACACAACAGCGTGTCGGCAAGGCTGTATGAATTTAGAACAATGCAGGATGTACTGAAGAAAAGAAAGACAAATTATTCAGTATAATAGAGCTTTAAAGTCTATCATATGTTAATTGCATTATTATTATTCAAAATGTAATTTTTAAATTTTTGATTATCTGCTTATGTCAATATTAACAATGGATTAAATTTATTTAGTCTATGCCTTCAATAATTTAAGACATTAAAATTAATTTCTGTAGGAGTTTCGTAAAAATCACCGAAACCAGGAAACTTTGATGATTTGTATTTTTTAAACAATTTCGAATCTGCAAAAATGAGGACTTAACCCTCCCTAATTTCATATGGACTACCATATATGTATTTCAGTATCATGAAAATCAGAGACATCGAGGAGTTTAGAAAAGTATCACATTCTGCCTCTATCTTCCACGCTGAACGCAAACTCCCTTTGTGCTTTCGCCGGCATGCACGAGTCGGGTCGCATGCGCCGAGTCACTACGAGTGGCCCGTCCACACTAGCATATGCGTTCACGCTCACCCATTCTCACGTAGAAGCATGCGGCCCTGGCTACCGTTTCACCCGCCCACATCAGAAAATTCGTGCGTGGCTCAGCCTGCTCAGCGTATACGCATTCAGGTCTGGCCCCGGCTTAACGTGAGCAGAGAGGTAGTCTGTGAGAAAGTAGAAGATATATGAGAAAAGATTTTTGAGACAGTGAGTCAAAAAAGAACCGTGCACGGGGACCTTAGAGTAAGGGCGGTCCAAAGCAGAAAGTGAGTGGTGCAGAAGCATGCGCTGAACAGATAGGCTAGAAGCAGAAAAAGAGAATTAGCGTAAGGGGGGATAGGATGGGGTGGGGGGGGGGGGACAAAGAGGATGAGGAATGGAAGGGGGAATAAGAGGGGCGGAAGGGTTGGTTAAATGGACATTGGAAAAGGAATTTTGACCTTATAGGGTATCCTATTTCAGTCATATGTGCCCGTGATCCGGACGAGGGGATTAGGGCGGTCAGAGACTAAATAGTTATTCATGAGTATGTCAATGAAGTCATGAATGTATGGGATGTTGGTGTCCGAGTGCAGTGCTCTGGTGGAATATCTGAAGAGGGAGTGCGTGATAATTTTTAAAATTTTGTTTTGGAAACGTTGAGTTAGGTTCCTATTGGTTTTTAACGTGGCCCACCAGACCTGGGCCCCGTATGTGAGAACAGGCCTGACGCAAGATTTATAAATAAGTAGTCGGATGTTAAGTCTAAGGGGAGACCGGTGACAAATATGACGGTGAAGACGGCCGGCGACTTTTAGTGCCTTGTTGACGCGGTCTTTGATGGCAGTATCCCATAGCAATTTAAAATGGAAAATGATTCCAATGTATTTCACCTCATTTGCCCAGGGCACTGCATTGGTATTAATGTGTAACGTATGTCTCTGCCTGCTGGCAATTATAATCGGGTTGCGGGAGAAGATAATCGGTTCCGTTTTTTCCGAGTTAATGCTGAGTTTCCAAAGTTTGAAAAATTGAAGGACTTCGTCCAGGTAGGCTTGGAGTCGCGCGACCAATATCGGGAGCTGCCAGGATGATGTAATAACCGCGGTGTCATCCGCGTAAAGCGCGAGTTCGCAGGCACTGGTAGTAGGAATATCATTGATGTAGATATTAAATAGGATAGTCCCGATAATTGAGCCCTGCGGCACGCCGGCCACGACTCAATGCAAGGAAGATTTTGCTCCACCGCAGGAGACGAGCAGCTATCTGTCAGCAAGGTAGGAAGCAATAAGCTTTATAAAACTGCATGGGAGCCCGATGCACTGAAGCTTGTTGTCATGTATCGACGAACGATCTATTATCGACTTAGCATCTGTTGTTGTCGGTCACGCTCGATGCGAGCGTTGTTGTCTTTATCATCGCGACTTGTCTGCGGACGACACTCTCTGAATAATGTAATCAGTTTTGTAGCCGGAATGTTTACTGAAATAAATGTCGAGTAATTGTTATAAAGAGTGCTGTTTCCTCCTAAAGACGTAACAAATGGCGACGAGGAAAATTTAAAACGACGCGGCATAATAGTATGTGAAAAATTAGTTCCTATTCACGAAAAAAGGAATTAACACGAGGCCCAGAGCACTTGTTTAAGAAAATTGTATGTCGAGATCGACACAAGAAGGTACAGAGTCAACCTCGAAGGAAGACTCATCACAATTTGGAGCTAGCCTACAAGGGAATAAAGGAAGTATTCGCAAAAAACAAGAAGTACAAATAGAGAAACACGTGGAAACTTTGGAGGTTAGTAACAAAAATAATATGGCGCGACTAATTGGTACGTTACCAGAATTCGACTCTTCCAAAGAAAAATGGGAAGCATATATAGAACGATGCGGGTTCTATTTCTCGGCGAATAAAATCACGTCTGAGGACGATAAAAAATGCACTCTCTTAATTGCGGTAGGCCCAAAGACTTACGAAATCATAAAAAATCTTATGGCCCCGGAAGAATTAACAGCGGTAACGTACGATAGCATTATTCAAAAATGCAAAATCCATTTTTGTAAACCGGTAAACGAATTGCTAGCCCGTGTCCGATTTCAGAAAAGAGACCAACGTCCCGGAGAAAGCCTCAAGGACTTTGAAAGGGAGATTCGGACACTCGCGAGAGACTGCAAATTTGGCGGAGCCAATGACGCACTGCCACAAAGCGTAATGATCAGAGATCGATTTGTTGCAGGGATAGCTGATGCAGAATTGCAAAGATACTTATGCCGGAGACACGAAGAAAGCGTGTCGGCAACGAATAAAATAGGGTTGACCTTAGAAAAGGCCCTGGAAATTGGAAGCAGCATTGAAGGAACTGAAAAATTACAAAAGATCCTAAAAAACCCGGAAAATAATCTTGTTCACAAAATGGAAAAAAAGGTTTGGAAAAGGAATACCGATAATGGAAAGAGAGGGAAGGCGTGTTTTAGATGTGGGAAAACAAACCACGACCCAAAGGACTGTTACTATAAAAATAAGAAATGCAACGCATGTGAAAAGGAAGGGCACATCGAAGCAGCGTGTTTTTCAAAGAAGAATGCACTAAAAGTCAAAAAGAAAAACCAGTCAGCTACTCATCGAATGCATCGAACATCCGACGAAGATTCGGATGGAACCGCAATTTTTTCGACGAAAGACAAAAGCATTAATTACGCAGGAAAATCAGAATTTAACACTAAAGTTAAATTAAACTCAATTGAGGTGGATATGGAAGTGGACAATGGCGCCCAAGAGTCATTAATCAACGAGTCTACTTACAGAAAAATCTGGAAAGATACAGAACCAAATTGGACAAAAAAATACTCAAAATTAAGGGCATGGGGAAACAGACCCATAAAAACAATAGGCATAGCCATGGTTAACGTCCAATATAAGGGAATAATAAAAGAATTACCAGTAGTAGTCACGGCAGAAGATGAGGGACCAAATCTATTTGGATCAAATTGGTTCAAACCTTTTGGAATTCAGGTATCTGGAATAAAAAAAGTAGAAAATGCAAAACCGGATTATAATTCAATGTTAAAAGAATTTCCAGGGTTATTGAAGAAGGAACTGTCAGGACACAAAGGCACTCCCATACACATAGAACTGAAGGCAGGGTCTTCACCAAAATTCTTCAAATCGAGAAGAGTACCATATGCAATGGCCGACGCAGTAAACGAGGCATTAAGCGAGATGGAAAGAGACGGGATGATTAGCCCCGTAGACCAATCAAATTGGGCTACACCAGTAATCTTTGTAAAAAAAGCAAATGGGAAAATCAGAGTAGTTGGAGACTATAAAATAACGGTTAACCCGTTTGTAAAGGACTCGGAATACCAGTTGCCAACAGTAGCAGAAGCAATGGCATCGCTAAATGGCGGAAAATTTTTTTCTCAATTGGACCTAAAGAATGCCTATAAGCAGTTACGAGTAGATAAACAGACGGCAGAAATACTAACTATCAGCACCCCGAAGGGATTATTCGAAGTGAATGTTCTCCTCGACGGATTAAACATAGCACCGAGAATATTTCAAAAGTTCCTGGTAACACGTTTGCAAGGCATCCCGGGAATATTAATCTACCTGGATAATATTAAAGTACAAGGGAAAACAAAAGAAGAACATGACGCCAGACTAAAAGTCGTACTACAGCGTTTGGAAAACGCAAACCTACGTATAAACGAAGAAAAATGCATAATGGGAGTAGACACTATGGAATTTTTGGGCTATCAGATTTCAGAACAAGGCATAAAACCATTAAAAAAGAAAATAAAGGCAATAAAAGATATGCCGACTCCAACTAATGTTAAGGAGCTTCAAGCCTTTCTGGGGAGCATAAATTTTTACAGCAAATACATCCCAAGCCGAGCTGAAATAGCCGAACCTTTACATAGATTGTTAGAAAAAAACGAAAAATGGACTTGGAATGAAAACCATGCAGAGGCATTCAATAAACTAAAACAAATGATTACATCTTCGCCAATCCTATGTCACTTTGACGAAGGAAAAAAAATTGTTGTCGCGGCCGATGCTTCACCATATGGCATCGGAGGAACACTCTCGAATGTGGGGGAAGATGGGTTTGAGCATTTGGTAGCAGTTACATCGAGAACCCTATCAAAGACGCAAAGAAACTACTCGCAATTAGATCGGGAAGCATTAGCTTTAGTTCATGCGGTGACGTACTTCCACCAATATATTGCGGGACGTGCATTCACCCTGGTGACAGACCACAAGCCTTTGTTAGGAATTTTCAACCAAAATAAGGCAACGCCAGAAATCATCTCCCCAAAACTGATTAGATATCTCAACACGCTCAGGGCGTATGATTACGACCTACAATATAGAGAAGGGAAAAAACAAGGAAATGTGGACGCACTGTCACGTCTACCTTTGCAAGAGGATTTACAGGAAGAAGAAGAAGAATTCGGGGAAGTCCTCATGATTGAAGATACGACAAGAGATCCCATATCACCTGAAGAAATTGCAACAGAAACGAGAAAAGATCCAATGCTAAAACAAGTAGAAGATTGGATAACTAAAGGATGGCAAAAAAAGGTGTCGGGGGAATACTCCCCATTCTGGGCAAAAAGACAGGAATTATCAACATACAAAGGATGCATCCTATGGGGAAATAGAGTTGTAATACCGAACTGCCTACGAAAAACGCTCCTACAATACCTACACGCAAACCACCCGGGGATAGTGGAGACAAAAGCAACTGCACGATCCTACGCATGGTGGCCGCGTATCGATCACGATATCGAAGTAATGGTAAAAAACTGCAGAGAGTGCATGGAAACTGCACCATCACCGAAAAAAACTCCCACACAGAAGTGGACAGCTCCGGAAACACCATGGAACAGGATCCACCTAGACTTTGCCGGCCCACACGCTGGACAAACATTCCTAATTGTCGTTGACTCCACAACAAAATGGCTGGAAGTAAGAAGAGTGAGAGCGCCGAATTCGGCTGAAGTTATAAAGACACTGCGTAGATTGTTCGCAACTTTCGGGATTCCGGATACAATGGTGTCGGATAATGGAACAGCATTCACCTCACAAGAGATGAAGGACTTCTGCAAAAGGAATGGGATTAAAATAATATTCACAGCCCCGTACAACCCACAATCAAATGGACAAGCAGAACGGATGGTACAAACAACAAAGAAATCTCTGGAAAAGTTAAAGAAGGACGATTGGGAAGTAAAGTTAGCCAGGATACTGCTGAAACAACATAACGCCTCTTCAACAACAACAGGCAAATCACCAGCAGAAATGATGCTGGGAAGACCGCTGAGGACAGCACTGGACAGATTAAACCCAAAAAATCAACCACTAAGAAGGGAGGAGAGTGGATACAATAATACAGATATTCGAAGATTGAAGGCTGGCGATAGGGTCAGAATGAAAAATTATAGAAAAGACGGACCGAAGTGGATTGTTGCAAAGGTGACAGAAATTCTGGGGAATAGGAATTACCTGGTTAAAGAACGAGATACAGGGCTGATACACAAGAGGGACATCGACCAACTGGCACAACTGCCTCCGATCGAGCCAGAGGAGGACCCTCCGAAATCCATTCGCGAATCTCTAATTAACACACCATTCTATGATAGCGTAGACGTGGGTTTTGAGTTGCAGGAAAACGAGGAGCGCCAGGAGCCAGGACGAAGGGCTCGACCAAGAAGGAAATGCGTCGAGGACAGTAACAACAGATATAATGACAGCCTGTTAGATGCAAGCGTTCACGAAGGGCTCCCTTAAACGAAAAGTAAAAGGGGAGGGATGTCATGTATCGACGAACGATCTATTATCGACTTAGCATCTGTTGTTGTCGGTCACGCTCGATGCGAGCGTTGTTGTCTTTATCATCGCGACTTGTCTGCGGACGACACTCTCTGAATAATGTAATCAGTTTTGTAGCCGGAATGTTTACTGAAATAAATGTCGAGTAATTGTTATAAAGAGTGCTGTTTCCTCCTAAAGACGTAACACTTGTATACGAGTGCCTCGTGCCAAACCGAATCAAACGCTTTTGATAAGTCGAGTAAAACCATCCCGATGGCCCTATTCACATTGAGTTCGTGGGTGACCATCTGTGCAATACGAACGTCCTACTGAATCGTGGAATGTCCAGCACGGAAACCGAACTGCCGGTTGTATATAACGTTTTCCCTCAGGAGGAACTCGGAGAGGAACGAGTAGATGCATTTTTCGAGGAGCTTGCCAAAAATGGGGAGCAGGCTAATCGGCCTGAAGCTAGTCGGTAGTTCGCGCGGTCTACCAGGTTTGGGTATCGGAATGACCTTGGAGATTTTCCAAGGGTCCGGAAAATACCCATGTTTGATCGCGAACACGAAGATATAGTACACCTGACAAATGACCTTTCGTGACGCGTGCTTCAACATAAGAACTGAAACTCCATCTAAACTAGGGGCTTTCTTGGAGGCCATCTTTTTAATATGCTCCGCGATTTGGGCCGGGGAAATGGAGAAACCAGAAGTCGGACCAGGAGTGTGGGGGATCAGGGAGGAGACATATTCATCCACAGGCTGCTCCATGGACGAGGTGAGGTGATGGGCCTCGGAATGAACCTTGGCAAAGGGGGAGGCCAGGATTTCAGCTTTGTCTGCCTCGGCGGTTGCAGACGTTTAGCCGACGAGGAGAGGAGGTAATATTTTTTACTCTAAGTCGCCCGATATTTTTTTAAAAGTGCCCCAGAAGGTAGGGTCGGGCCTACTGAAGGCCCTCAATATTCGGTTCCATTCCAGAATACGAAGGAGCGAAATTCTCTTTCGGATAGTCACTGTGAGATCTCGGATAACGTCGGCCACCACCATCATTCCAAACAGTCCTCTACGACGCTGGGCTCTGTGGTGACGGATGAGAGAACACAGTATTTGGTCAGAAAGGAGATTTACATTCCTACTGTATGATATGTAAAATCAGGGACAACAGAGCGTTTGCGACACTCGTGGAGGAACGAGGTCAGTTCCCTTATGCAGTAGTTAATTTCTCCTTTCGACTTAAAGCCGCTCATAATTTTATACTTTAGCGTATAATTATGGTAAGACTCCCAGTCAGTAGCCGTTTCCAGGGTGGTAGGGCCACTGGACGGTTTAGCAGTAAGGATGACTGGGCAGTGAGGCGTGTCGAAGTGATCCGTCACGACGCAGGCAAAGTCAGCAGGGTAGTTTGAAATGAAGAAGTCGATGACAGACAGTCAACAGCGGCCTGACTGGTGGGTGAAGTCCTCAGGGTGAATCACCCTGTAGGGAACTTGCTGTTATGCTCGTGGAGAATTTTTCCAGCTTTGTTATCCGAGAAGTTCCCCCAGAGACGGTGTTTGGCATTCCAGTCTCCGCCAATCAGGAACGGGGAACCCAGCCGAATGAGAGAATCGAAGAGCCTGGCATCCTTGATCGCACCCGGGGGCGCGTAGATGACACCGATTAAAATTTTGGGAGTATTTATGTAGATGAAGCACGCGTCAAACTCGAGAGCCCTGGTAGGGGTAAAGGTCGTGTAATTAACCGAGGCGTGTATAAACATGGCAACGCCGCCGTTTTTGACCGGGCGGTCGGCGCGAACTACCGAGTATCCAGGAAGCGAGAAATTAACCTGAGGGGTAAACCAAGTTTCCGTGATAAGAATAATACCGGGTTGCAGTCCGGCGACCGCGAGGATGAGCTCGTTTCTTTTACGCAGCAGCGATGACGCATTCCACAGCATGATCTTTGGAAGGGGCATTTGACTAGTCCAAGCAACTGAGTACAGTGCAGAAAAGTTGAAACTTTTCTGCCAGCGTGCGGCAGGGCCTTAGTTTTTCTACTAACGATCGGGTTAGTTGGAGCATGTGCTTTGTTGGAGCCTGCAGGGCTCCAATTAAATCCAACATGGAGTTTACTGGCGACTCTGAGTGAGCGAGGAAGGATCGTTGTGAGGGGGGGGGTAGACGGGGGTCTATGGGGACCGACGACAAGCGCGTCGGCGTAGGAAAGGAAAGGAGAGGAAAAGGACTGTGGAGGGCGAGAGGAGGAAGGACGGGGGGCTGCAAGATTTGGGAAGGAAGAAGGACCCAATTGGGCATTAAGGGCCAGCCCATTAACCGGCTTAGAATTTGCATTTCTTTTTTCAAGGTACTTTAGCAGGGCTAGACACTGGCCAAAATTGGCTGTATGCTGACCCGTACAATTTACACACTTGGGTGGAGTATCTCGAAGTCTTCTGGCAATTAGCAGTGCGATGTGCACCGGCGCATTTAACACATTTTGGGGGAAGCCCGCAATTTGAAGCCGAGTGGCCGAAGGCTTGGCACGAGAAGCACTGAGTATAATTTTTCTTGGAGAAAAATTTTTCTCAGTAGATTCTCGTGCTGAAGATAGCATTTACTTTGGTGACCGAAGTCGGGGAAATTTCCGGGGGAAAGTTGACTCTGTAAATATGAAACGGGTACGTTCTGTTCAATCCATCACCACTCATTGTCAGAGGTACACAGGATAAGGGAGTTAAACCTTTGCTTTTTAGTAGTAGGAGTAAGCGGGTTCCAACCCAAATTTGAGTTTCAAGGTCACATGAAAAAATCTTATCTCGTGAAAATTTTATATTTAAATCTTATTATCGTATATTCTATTTCATGTCCATACACATGTTCTTTAATTCACATATATTTATATAAACGTTATGTGTCTATGCTCAATGTCCAACGCATAACGTGTTACCCGCTAAACGCATATAGAAGTGCATGAACCAATAAACCATTCTTTGCTTTTAAATCACGCTTCAAATCAGTTGTGTTTACCCATTGGTTACGAAGCCTCCTAAAATCCAAACTAGCAAGTGAAACAGCTGATTCCGGTTCGCGAGTGCGAGAACAGTTATACTGTTTACAAACATACTGTTGCACGGTTCGCGTACAGCTGCACTTCTAAATCTATCCCTAAAAACATTACGTGTAACTTTTGCGCGAGTGCAGCAGTGAATCCCGTTATCGAGCCAAATCAAAACAAGTGTGCTAACGGGTGTCCCTCAGATACTAATTCACTTCAAACTTCCCTGGTCGATTAGTGTGCTGGATTACAGATTCGCGCCTGACTCCTCTAAAACGATCAGTGTGACGGATTTAATATTCGCGCCTGATTCCTTTAAAACCCTCAGTGTGCTGGATTACAGATTCGCGCCTGATTCCTTTAAAACCCTCAGTGTGACGGATTTAATATTCGCGCCTGACTCCTTTAAAACCCTCAGTGTGACGGATTTAACATACGCACCTGATTCCTCAAAATCTCAGAGTGCTGGATTTTGGATTCGCACCTGAGTCCCCTCAAAATCTCAGAGTGCTGGATTTCAGATTCGCGCCTGCCTTTTTCCTTCCCCATAGTTATCGTTCCTAAAGACCTCACCCGGGACGTGACACCGGACCCACCCCCGAAATTTTTTTATACCCAAAAAATAGAAAAAAAGAATATAAAAGAAAAAAATCTACGCCTTAAATATAGAATAATAGAATAATAGAATAATAGAATATTAGAATAATAGAATAATAGAATAATAGAATAATAGAATAATAGAATAATAGAATAATAGAATAATAGAATAATAGAATAATAGAATAATAGAATAATAGAATAATAGAATAATAGAATAATAGAATATAAAATTAGGTGAGGAGAGTGTTGCGGCCGCGTAAAGCGCGCCGCGTCTCGCGTTCAAATGTGTCAACCGCTGACGAGTCAGCTGAGGGCGTTGATACATTTATGTTTACTTTAACGTCTTTTCGACGCGCTCGCCCGGCGACTGTTAGTTCGAAACCATCTTTGTCGTGACACGCACGCACGCACTCATCTCCAGATTGTCGTTGCGCCCATTGCGCCGTTTTACGGAGTTTTGCTCAGCGACCCAAGTCGCCAAACGCCCACGCGTTCTTTGTAGTATAGTGTGTTGTCTACTTGTATCAGTGTTTGTGACGTCCAGTGGCTGATTTGTCCACTGGATAATAAAGAGTGGCAGTCCCAAAAAGGGTCGTGTCGTTTGGTTCACCTTCTCTTCGAGTCGCCCCAGCGCCGGCAATTTTAACTTTCGCACCTGGCGAAAACAGAGAGAGATGGAGGACGACAGGTAAATAAAATGTATAAATAATATGTTTTTAAATGAAAATATATTGTTACAAAAACGGAAAAAATGAATATATATGTAAAGAGAGTATACTCTCTTTAAGTTTAGCGCGCTTAGAATGCTCCGCGCGCGCTCCTATGACACCCGCTAGATGTCTCGTCGAGGATCAAAGGTATCGACATCAAGGAGAGCACGTGTTAGCCCAAAGGCTACAAAAGTGAATTAACAGTTATAAACAATATAGGCGATTAAGCAGAGTTAGGAAGGAGAGACGAATAAGTAACCTTACTTGTCGTTTCTCTTATTTACAGGTACTTGTAAATATTGTACATACTTATATACATACATACTTACATAAATAGAAACACCGATTATAATATTAAAAAAAAACTCTTATTTACAGAGAAACTAATTCGGTTTATTTATTCCATTGTTACGTCCTGAAGGGACTTTTGTGAACCACCCCGAGCGGTTAGGGTGACTCACCGGGTTCTTGCTCTATCAAGGTGCTAAAGCACGCCTTGACTATACTCGCGGGGGAAGAGGAAGGTGAAAAAGGGGTTAAACCAAAGAATACAATGGATATAAAGGAAAAACAATAGAGGATATATATTGTTACATACAACTGCCCTACCTTGAGACGGCGCTTCGTCTCAGCTGTCGCTCGCAGGTCTTAGCTTACAGGGTGATTCGCCTAGTCGTTATCGCCTCGCTCGCGTGCCGCTCGAACGCCGTAGGTCGCGGTCGTCCGCTTCGCTGGCACTCGGGGTTTGACGAACTCGCGCGTCTATCGTCGGTCGCTCGTGTTACAATCTGTCGCGTTCGCGTTTGCACGTACACGCGCGTGGTTGCTCTCCCGACTATGCCGTTCACTGTACGTCGGATGGAGTTACGCCACGGCAGATGATCGCGGCCGAGCGCGATTCTGTGTTTGTAATCGCGTAAAGTCGAAGACGCGGTTTTTTGATAGGGACGGTTTCCCTCGATTGATTACGATGGATTCTTGGAAACGCCTAACTTCGATACTACGGAGTTTCCCCCGAATCGCGGTGGTCCGTATCGGCGCGTAAGTGCCCTCCCGGCTAGGCCGTTTCTCGGTACGTCGGATGGAGGCACACTTCGCCTAACCTGATCGGTCGAGCGCGATTCGAAGTTTGCCCTGCGTAGCACGTTCGCTAGTCCGTTCTCAACGGAATCCAAAAATTGACTCCGCGACTCTACGCAACGCGGGCCGCACCTCGGACGATTTCGCACGATGGGGGAAACTGCCCCGTCGGCAGTTGTCCCGTTCGCGAAGGTTCGGGGGCCCGGGCCGGCGACGGTCACGTTGACGCTCCGCGTGATCGTCTCACGTTCTTCGTCAACGTGACCGACACGCGCCAGGCGATTCCGCTGAATCGCCGCCGGAAAAATACGCTGGACAACGAGGACGGATGGACCTGAAGGGCCCACGTAACACCTTCCCCCTTAGACACGAAACGGCCTCGCGAGGCTGTTTCGTTCGTGCGTGCGAAGCTGTCCTGCGTGTTTTTTTTCGGTTTACTACTTAAAACTAGCGCTACGCTATTAAATTTAAAAGGGCGCAAGGTATTTCGATTAAACAATTCATATTTAGGAAAAAATAAATAAAACCATATATTGTTACATAATAATAATAATAATAACTGAAGCAAAATGGGGAGAAGCTAGGGAAATTATAATAGCAAAAAAAGGGGAGAAAGCTAATAATAATAATAATAATAATATGATAGTGGCAAGGGGGTTGAAGCGAATAGTAAAAACAGCAAAATGGGAGGAAGCTGAATGTAATAATAAGGGGTGGGGGAGGGGTTGGGGCGGCGCTGTTGGATGGCGGTCGTCCTCTCGCTTGCGGATCGGCTGTTCTCTGCTGCGAACGAAACGGACGGAAAACAATTATCGTTTATTCACGTCACTTTGCGTGATTACAATTTTCTCGGAATTTAAGAATCTACTAGTTACCTAATTCGGAGGTGGCGCTTGCCTATTCCGCTCCGGCGGGGACGACCCAGGGTATGTCCCTGGGTTTCGGAGGCTCCAAAGGCCGGGGCGCCCCAAGCACCAGAAACGCCGGGAAGTGCTTCGGGTTTGCATCCAATAATGCCCGGATGCAACCCGTGCAGTTGTTAGGTGATGTCCATCTCAGGTGCCTATTCCGGCATCTCACGCACTTAGTGAGGTCGATGGCTCGCTGTTCTATTGCGAGCCAGTGAATAGGGACCCGCCTGTAGTCCTCGAAATCTTCGGGGGGGTTCACCCACGCACAGGCGTCGCACAACACCTGCGTCTTGTGTAACTGGTGCGTCCATGCTTTACCGTCTCCCTCCATGGTGTTTGCGGGTCTTACGCAGAGTCTTCTCTCGAACGGGGCGTATAGATGCCGGGGCAGCACCGCTTCGGCGAGGGATGTTCGCGGGTACTTCTCGTCGTTGAATTTTTTTGCGTACATGTTGTTGCGATAGTCGATTGAGGCCGTGAAAATTCGTACTGACTGTCCGCGCTTGACTTAATTGCTAACTTATATATTAATATCCCTACCATCTAATTTTCGCAGCAGAGCGCCTCGTGGGGGTCGGTTCTTAGGGCTAGCGCGCGGGGATTCTTGCTGCTATCAGCAAGGTACTTCCTAGAATACTTCGAAGTACGGCTCGGAACCCGCGAAACTTCTCGCTCGCTCTACATGGGCTCTGTCTCTTGTCCTCAAGGATTGTATAACGGGTAGGTCTGGAGGAAAAGATGTAATTGCTAAAGGACGGGGTCTGGAAATTATTTGAGGAGGGGGACGGGTAGGTACCATTTCTATATTAACTTTTGTCTCTTTCCTTAAGGGTTCTTGATGTCGATTCCGGCGGTTCCTCAAAAAACGGTATCCAATCCAGATGATTAGGATGATTATGAAGGTGCCACCTAGTCCTGGTAGTCCATACGTGACGTATGTTGATAAATTTTCGGCTCTGTGGTGGGTGGCTATTTCTCTTGCTTGTCTTTCAATGTCATCCAGTGCGATCGCGTTTGCTTTCGCATGGGCATCTTGAAGGGTTGCCTGGGGTTCCTTTTCCTGATAGTCGGTTAAAATTTTGACATGATGTTCCGTGAGAGTTGGCAGAATTTCCGAAATGTTGATACCAATCGATGGTTTGTAGATAGTTGTTAATTCTTCGGTGTCCACACCGGTTGCCCAAATCTGGTCGGTCCCGATTTTGGCCTCACAGTCTCTTTTCAGTTGTAGTATTCCTGCCCCCTGTAGCACTTCGTATCTGGCAGCGTGCTTATTGCATCGAACCTGCAGTGCCAGGGTGTCCTTGACGGAAAATAACCAGGTGTTGGGTGTTATCATCTTCTTGAGGGAAGTTCGGCTTCCAGGAAGGGCTTGAATGTTGCAGCTAGGCCACCTGATGTTTTGTGGTTTCAATAAGGCATCCGTTTCGCAGCTTGGTGCCTTTTCCAAATCTTGCAGTGGTACGCTAAGTTCGCACATGTACATGCGAGGGTGGTTTCTGCATCCTTCGATGTAGTTCTCGTCGGGCATGAAGTATTGAGAGTTGATATGACTGATTGCTAAATATGCTGTTCTTGGTTTGATGATTATCGGAGTAGAGACATTGATCGATATAGTTTGGAAAGAAGGGCAAGATTGAATGTAATAAAGGTCGAAGGGAATTTGATCTAATAAAGGTATGTCGAGTGACAAGATAATTCGGCCTTGTGAATAAACTACGTTTAATTTGGTCACCCCTTGTAGTTGTTCGGAACTCAATTCTTCCGGAGTCAGCGGGAATTCATATGGAGTAGTTTCGCGAATTCGTTCGCAAGTCTGCGCTAGCTTGCTGGGAGAAAGAACGGCCGGATGTAGGATACCAAGTTTCGCGAACGTGAGCGCGTCTGTAATTACGATCAACGCGGTCACATATTCGTCCACGTGCCTTGTCATTAGAAACGTCCACGAAGAGAAGGCTAATTCTAATTCTATTTTCGTTTCGCGCTCGTCTAGTTGTAGAGTACCCGACGCTATTTCCTTAATTCTATCGCCCATAGTTCGCATGGTGCCTGTTACAGCTTTTAACGTTTGGTGTATGTCTTGAAATTCCGATTTTACAATATGAGTTTGATTTCCTAGTAATTCGGCGAGGTGATTTTGATCTTTGTATAGCTTATCTATTTCTTGGTTGTAATATTGCGCATCATCGCTGTCCAGGGTTCCAAAAAGGGCTTTACTTAGCGATCCGATGAATCCCAAGGGTACCGATCGCTTGGTACGAGGGAACTGTGGCTTTCCTAATATGTTGAGCAGCAATTCCTCATATCGTTTACCGTCGAGGAGTTTACGTTGCAGGACCGTGTTAAGGGTGTCGGCCGGGCAAGACGTCCAGTTGTATGTTTTACAAAGCGCTTTCATTCTGTCGATTTGGGGTTGCGTTTGCGGTCGCGAGGCCAGTATTTCGGTGACTCCTAACCCCGTGACCAATCTCCATTGCGTGTGAAAGACTCGGAGGGGTCGGATTTTCTCGTAATATAGCCCCGGATTAGGGTTTAGCGACGAAATTTTGTAGTCCCCATCTATGACGTCACTGCTTGCGCTTGTCCATAGGAACGTAAATAGGAGAAGGCCACGTCCGTCCATGGTGGCTTGAGACGGTTTTGCGAATAGTCTGACGCGGAGAATTCTATTGTTTTAAGGAATTGTCTACTGTAAATACGAAAAACAGGTGAGATTACGAAGAAGGGTAAGAATTTGATTATTCTATGTAAATAAACTAAAAATACAATAAACTAAAAATACAAAATAAGTAAGGTAAAGGAGGGAAAAGGTATCCGATTTTCGGAATGTGGGACCTTGGTTATGAGGATTGGCAATATGAGCCCTCCTGCTGGTCCGTTTTAAGCTGGAACCACGTAGAATACGCTCTATTAGCGTCAAGGCGGCTTTTCTTTAATATAAGCATGTTTTAATTTGTCGAAATGTTTAATTAGCTGTTGACCCTCGTCCGTAATCAATATTGCGTTATTTTATTCAGTAATTGCTTTTATCTTCCAGTGGCCGACGTACTGGGGGTCGAATTTATGAAGTCGAGGTTCCTTTTGTACATATACAAGATCATTTACCGCGAATGTGACTCGATTACTTTTACGGTCATAAATATTTTTCGAACGTGATTTGCTTGAGTCCAAATTTGATCGCGTAGTGTTTCGGATTTCGTCTAAGCGCTCTACCAAATTTTGTACGTAGGTAGGGTACGTTAATAATTCTTCGCGGCTCATCGGTATAAACGGATCTCGGGCTAGTTGTCCGAAAACCACCTCGTATGGTGTGAACTTTGTGGCTTCGTGTACCGAGGTGTTATATGAGTACATCGCGAACGGGAGAAGCAGATCCCAGTCTTCGTATCTTTCCAAGTAATGTTTCAGGTATTCTGTTAAGACGATATGGCTTCTTTCCAGAGAACCGTTAGTCTGTGGTCGGTATCCTGATGTGGTTACGTGTTTAATTCTGAACGTTTGAGCTATTCCCTGTATTGTGTTATTAATGAAGCTCGTTCCGCGGTCCGTTAATATCGCGCGCGGTGCACCGAAGATTGCAATAAAGTAACGCGATAACGCGTCGGCCACGGTGATGGCTCGTATGTCGGGCAAGGGCACGGCCATACAAAATTTAGATAATAGACATTGCATTGTGAGTATGTGACGGTTTCCACTAGGGGTAGGGGGAAGCGGTCCTACGGTGTCCAAGGCTACTTTATCAAAAGGCCGTGCAGGCGTATCGGTAATTAGCATGGGTTCCCGTGTTTTAATTCATATAAGCTTTTGTTCTTGGCAGCTAGGGCAACTTCGCACGTAATCCTCTACGTGTCTGTGTAAATGTGGCCAATCAAAAACGCTACGTATGCGCCGGTATGTTTTTGTCACTCCCTTGTGTCCTCCTATCAGGCTTTCATGATAGTGGCGGATAATATTTTCCCATTCCAATTTTGGTGGTTGTTGAACCTCACCGGTGCAAATTTTGATTGTGATAGGAGTTTGGCTGAAAACGATTAACAAATGTCGTTGGAGCGTTTCGGCGTCGAATCGGTGTAGGGTTTCGCCATGTGCCGCTATACGAAACGAGCGGACGTGTTCGCTTTCCACGGCGTCCCTGAGCGCCATTAATGCTGATGCCAGGTCGGCTTCTTTCATTTCGTGGTAAAAGTTGCTCGCTCCCACGATGCTAAAAATTTTTTCTTCTTCATTATGGCTAATTATGACGCGATTTCTGGTTAATTCTTCGGATAATAATTTTGTTTCATCGAGAAGTCCTATAGCTTTTAGAGTTTTACAAATTGGGCTGGTTAGTATTCTATCCGATGATATAAAGTGAACATAGTTATCTGGAGTTGCTGCAAGCGTGGTTCTTACGATTTTCATTTTGCATTTCGTCAGTTGGTTTTCGTATTTCAAGGAGTCTATCGTATTTTCGCGATATTCTGGTAACTCTCGCGTGATTTGACGAGGACTTGATGGGTCCGTGTATGACTCAGGGGTTATTCTGAATCGCTCCGGTGGAATGGGGATCTTAATTCTGTCAGGTTCTGGATTTGGGTTAGAAATTTCTTTCGGGGGTAATTGATCAGTTAGTTCCTCCAGGGTTTCATCTTCCGGACAAATCATGGTCGATTGTGGGACGCCTAAGGCTTCATTGTGCAGAGGTATACCCCATGACACTCTTTTCTTTGGGCCTGCTCGGGACGTTGTTTTCGGGGGGCTCGCGTTCTCGAGGAGATTCGGTGTTTTCTCTTCTTTTCTGGGTAGACCCTTCCCGGTGATAATGCGCATTTCCGTTTCTGGGCCCCGCGGAGTGTTTATGGTTCCGAAGGTAGGTTCGCAGTCTTCCCTTCCTGCCTCTGTCCAGGTGGGCGGCGCGTCCAAGCTTTTTAAGAAGGCTAGTTCCTCGTACGTATATTGGCCCTTGTAGGGACCTTCCGCGATCATGGGGGAAAATGGGACTTCAAAATCTTCGACAACGTGGTGGTCGGGTTGTCGGTACGGTATTAATCCCGGAGAGTCCTCGTCTTCCATACTCTTCAAGATTGTGATTTCTTCCTCGGTTAACGGACCGACACTCGAATCGTCGCTTCCGAAAGTGGAATCTAGGATGGTTTTTTCCCGGTCCGTATCTTCATCCAAGAATTCGGGCATCCCCGTTCGTTCTTCGACTGTGTCCAGAACGGTAGAGTTGGCTCTGCTCTCCATACCGTCAGTAATTTCTCCTGCTTCAGTGGAATCGTCAATGAGCGACGGTGATTCTTCGTAGTTCGGCCTTGGCATGGCTTGGCGACGCGCCTGTACGCGTGTTCCTATCCCTTCATCGTCGCCCTTTGGTGGGTTTTCCTCTTCAATAGTCGGGAATGCGTGCGAAACCGGGTTTCGAGATAGCGCGTCGGCGTACGCGTTAACACGGCCGGGTTTATAGACGATCTCGTAATTGTAGTCGGCGAGTGTAATTTTCTATCGAGCGAGTCGCGACATCGGATCTTTTACCGAGAATAACCATTGCAGTGGCCGGTGATCACTTACTAAGGAGAATTTTCGCCCGTAGATATAAGTACGGAATTGTTTTACGGCGTAAATTATCGCGAGGCATTCCTTTTCGGTAGTTGAGTAATTTTCTTGAGCAGAATTGAGCATTTGTGAGGCCTACGCTATTGGTGGATCTTCGCCTATTTTACCTTGGCTTAGTATTGCCCCGATGGCTACGTCGGATGCGTCGGTTGTAATAATAAACGGTTCATCGTAATTCGGATAACGTAAAACCGGCTCTTTACAGAGCGCCTGGCGTAGGTCTTCGAAGCTTTCCTGATGTTTTTCAGTCCAATAGAATGGAATTTAAGTGCTAGTCAAAGTTGAAAGGGGTTTAGCTCGTTTAGCCATATTTGGGATAAAGCGACGATAATAATTTACGAGACCCAAGAATTGTTTTACATTTTTACGGTTTTTAGGAACGGGGAATTCGGCGACGGCCTTTATCTTTTCTGGATTAGGACGTACTCCGTCGGCTGCGATTATATGACCTAGATATATAACTTTGTCTTTCAGGAACTTGGCTTTTTCCGTCTGTAGGGTTAAGTTATGCTTGCGTAAGCGTTCGAAGAAAGTCTCGAGTCGTTGCTCGTGCTCCGCGAGTGTACACGAATATACAACCACGTCGTCTAGATACACGAATAACTCTTTCCCGATAAGCCCTCTTAGAACGTTGTTCATTAAACGCTGGAAGGTAGCCGGGGCGTTTTTTAATCCGAAAGGCATGCGGAGGTATTCGTAGTGTCCGTCCGGGGTGGTAAACGCGGTTTTTGCACGGTCCTCGGGAGCCATAGGGATTTGATGGAAACCGTTTGCTAAGTCGAAAACTGAGAAATATTTGGCTCCACCTAGTCTATCGAGAATGTCCGTGATTCGCGGTAAAGGAAAGCGGTTATCAATCGTTTTCGCGTTCGTAATTCTGAAATCTGCTACCACTCTCCATCGTTTCACTCCATCCTCGGTGGCCTTTTTCTCTACCGCGTGCAAGGGTGAGTTATGCGGTGACGACGAAAGAGCGACTATTCCTAGCTCCTCCAAATTACGCGTTTGCTTGGTAATTTCTTCTTCCATCCGCGGGGGATGCGGGTATTGTCTAGGGAACGTGGGCGTAGAATCTGTTAACGGGATAGTGTGTTCTATCGATGAGGTTACGCCAAGAGGGTCTCCCGGTACGAAAAACCTATCCGAATATCTTATAACCAAAATTTCGATTTTTCGACACGTTTCCGGATCTAAGTCTTCCAATTTCAGCGTTTCGAATATATGCTGTAAACGTTCTTCGTCAGATTTTGGATCTACTCGGTATTCTCCCAGATCGAGGTCTTCGTTAGTGTCGAACTCTTCTCCGAAAGAGGGGGAGGGGCAATCTCGCTCGTCCTCTTCGGAACAGTCACCGTTTTCAGGGATGCAGATGTTTATTTCATTCGCGTTGGTCTCTGATTTATTAAAGTCTTTTAGAAAATCTTGGTGGCACTGCTTATAGCCTTCTAGCGTACCTTCTAAATCTTCAAAGTTGGAGAAAATTACGGGGCTGATTGGATGTTTCGCGGTTACCATCGTGCGCTGGTGGTATGAGACGATGGCTTCTTCCTGAAGCAGATACGGGCTTCCAACAAGACCCGCAATCCCCTTAGGTAAATGGGGCATACGTATTACGTGGAATAATGCCCAGCTACCGTTAATTTTCAAGACGGTTGTCCCTAAGGTCAAGACCATCCCGTTTAAACCGGTAATTTCGGAAGGGACTTTTGTGAACCACCCCGAGCGGTTAGGGTGACTCACCGGGTTCTTGCTCTATCAAGGTGATAAAGCACGCCTTGACTATACTCGCGGGGGAAGAGGAAGGTGAAAAAGGGGTTAAACCAAAGAATACAATGGATATAAAGTCAGCTGTTAGCTGTTGTGGTATACGGACGTGTAGTTTGCTCGCTCCCGTGGTTGTTGTGTACCTTGTGATGTCGTCTGGTTTTCATATTCGTGACACGCTGCCTTGCTTGTCAATTTAAATTAACTGGAATCGGTGCATCATGATTGCTACGGGCAAAAGGGTGTGTAAAGGGTGTAAGTCCACTGTGGTAAATCCTCTTTCGTGCCAAAGCTGTGGTGTTTTATCGCATCCTGGCTGTCTCGGTCGCACTGGTCACCAGTGGAGGACTGGTATGCTGTTGGATTGCAAGGAAGACTTAGGGAGTCGGTCTCCCTCGGCAGGGCCCTTAAGGGCTGTGGTCTACCAAGAAGACGGGCCATATGATCCTTCCGTCGCTAATCAAGCTTTACTAAGCTCTATGCAGCAGCTCATGAGCGCTGAGTTGGGCAAGTTTCGAGATCTGCTCAGGAGTGAATATCGTGAGGAGCTCACAAACTGTCGTTGCGATATTCTGCGAGAGGTCAAGGCAGAGTGCAACAAGCTGGGTTCTTCGGTTAGTGCTTTGTCTGGACGGGTGGACGCTATGGAAGCTAGGCTAAATGAGATGGCGTCGGTGGATTCAGTATCTGCAGCAAGGGACACGGATGTAATTGAGACGGCGGTTGCTGAAGTATATGATAGGAAGAGCAGGGAGAACAATTTGATGATTTTTAAATTGGAGGAAACCGTTTCATCTGGTTCAACGGGGGCCGGTACAGCAACCGATAGCTTCGACCGTGACAAGGTGGCGGTTATTTTGAACAAGGTGGCTCCGAACTGTTATGATAACATAACTGTCAGGAGGATTGGGAAAAGGAGCCTGGGCAGAGTTCGGCCCATTAAAGTTACGTTGCCGGCGGATTTATCTGCGCGTTCTATCATCCGCCTGAAGAACAACTACAAGGGCGTTGAGAGAATAGCACTAGACTATACAGAACAGCAGAGGAAACATCTTCGGGGCCTGCAAGAGAGGATCCGCCTCGCTGAGGACCCCGCGCTGGCCATCAGATTCAGGAACGGCACTCCGATGATCGCTCGAAGAGGATCGGCTTCTGCTCCAAAAAACCGCGAATAGCCCCTCTGGTTTATTACCAGAATGTTAGAGGGCTGCGTACTAAATTGCAAGGTCTAAGCGATTCTGTCTTGGCGCATCACGTTGTCTATGATGTCCTAATTTTTACTGAGACGTGGCTAACGGAGGATATTGCTTCCGTAGAACTGGGGTTGCATAATTATAGTATTTTTCGTAAAGATAGGTGCGCTGCGACTAGCATGCTCTCCCGCGGAGGCGGTGTCCTTATTGCTGTTAATAAAAGCTGGAGTGCGGCAGAGCTGAGTCCTTCAGTCGATAATATAGAGCAGGTTTTTGTTAAAGTTATCATGGGTGAATCGGTTTACATCTTCGGTACTGTTTACTTTCCGCCCGGTTCACCGCCAGCGTCCTATGTAGGGTACTGTAATTGTATAGACGAGTTACTAGTTGATGCGGAAGATATAAATCTATGTGTTGTGGGTGACTTTAATCTGCCACGTGTCACTTGGCATTGTGATTCTTCCTCAGCGCTGGTCCCAATATTGCAGTCGGGCTGTGCGGATGATATTTTGGCGACTTCTGCGATGGCGGAGTGTTTGAATTTCCATAATGTGTTGCAATTTAATCTCGTGGGTAACTGTGATGGTAGAAAGCTTGACTGGATATTTGCTAACTTTACGGTGATGAATATTTCTAGTCCTGTCGTAGCGATCGTTCCAGTTGACTTATATCATCCGCCCCTGTCATTTTCGGTTATGGATACTTGTGGAAGACCCCAGTCTGGGACTGCGATCAAGTCTAATTTTCGTAGAGCTGATTATGTCTCCATTAATTCGGCGCTTATTGGCATTGATTGGGACAGTGCATTGATGGATTTGTCTACTGACGAGTGTGTATGTGAGCTAAATTCGCACCTAAGTTATTTAATAGAGTCGTATGTACCTAAATACCGTACTTTTAAGTCGTCTTTCCCGAGTTGGTTCTCGCGTGAACTAAGGCAGGTAATTAGAAATAAGAAGATAGCACATGGTATCTGGAAGAGCTCAAATTTACAGTGTAATTTCTATAGTTTCTCGTTTCTCCATGCGCGGTGTAAAGAATTGATTAAAAGAGACTATGCGTACTACTTAGCTAGGCTAGAAGGTAACATATCGTGTAATATTAAGGCTTTCTGGGGGCATGTCAATTCCAAAAGGGGGGATACTTTCTTGCCTGCAAGCATGCATCTTGGCAGCAGGGTCTCGGACGCGGATGAGGGAATTGCCAACCTTTTTGCGGAACAATTTAAATCGGTATTTGTCCTGCCCTCACAGACATCTTTGGACACGGTCCCTGTTTCTGCTTCGATGGTACATCTTTGTAACTTAGATATTAGTCTCGCAGAGGTGTTTGAGGCTATTAATGATCTTGACTCGAATAAGTCTGCTGGTGAGGATGGTTTACCTCCGATATTTGTTAAATCCTGTGCGTACGGTCTTGCCAGAGTGTTATGGATAATCTTTAATAGATCACTCAATTCTGGGTCCTTCCCGGAGTCCTGGAAATTGAGTGTAGTGACGCCGGTATTTAAGTCGGGCCTGAAGAGTGAGGTTGGGAACTATAGGCCAATTTCACTTCTTAGCTGCTTCCCTAAGATTTTCGAGAAGCTAGTCACCAGCAAGCTTTCGGGTCTGATCAGAGGTAGTCTCTCGGATGCCCAACATGGGTTTTTCCCGGGAAGATCTACGGTGACAAACCTGGCAATTTTTGCAAATTTTGTGTCCTCTGCTTTGGACTCGAGACAACAGGTGGATGTGGTCTACACCGATTTCAGAAAGGCTTTTGATTCAGTGGATCACGTCATTCTGCTGAGAAAATTGAATATGTGTGGGATTCATGGAGTGTTATTGCAGTGGCTCGGTAGTTACTTATCAGGCCGTTCTCAGGTTATTACTGTGCGTGGTTGCCGATCGCAACCGATACAGGTCTCATCTGGGGTGCCCCAGGGTTCACACCTGGGGCCCTTGCTTTTTTGTATTTTCATTAATGACCTCGCGGAATTGTTTCGTTTCGGTACTCCGTTACTGTTTGCGGATGACCTTAAGTTATTCGCTACTGTCAACTGTTTAGACGATGCCGTAAAGCTCCAGGGTGACCTGGATAATTTATGTAATTGGTGCGTGCTAAATAGGCTGCCGTTGAACTTGACGAAGTGTCAAGTCCTCAGGATTACTCGTGCTCGTTTTACATGTTCTTTCGCGTATTCGTTAGGCCTGACGGTATTATCCAACATTGAGAGAGTGCGGGACTTGGGGGTGACCTATAATGCTGCCTTTTCCTTTGTTGACCATATTAATGGTGCTAAAAACTTAGCATCGAAGCAACTAGGTTTTATCATGAGGCATTCACGGGGATTTAAGAACATGAGGATCTTCAAGCTCTTGTATGATGCGTTGGTTAGGCCTCACCTCGAATATGCGTCGGTTATTTGGGCTCCGCATCAGGCTTACCTTATGGTAGCTATTGAAAGAGTACAACACAGGTTTCTACGGTTTGCGTCCTTTCGTCTTGGGCAACCTCTCAATGCTTACGATCATGACTATGGGCCTGCGCAGCGTAGATTCAATTTTTTAACGATGCAGCAGAGATTGGTGTTGGCGGATCTGTGTTTTCTGTTTAGAATTATAAATGGTGACATAAATTGTCCACGGCTATTGGAGTTAATTAATTTCAGTGCTTTGTCCAGACCGCTACGCTTTACTCCTCTGTTTCGTGTTAAATTTTTCCGAACCAACATGCGTCTGAGTGATCCTATCACTAGGGTTTGTGTGCGGGGAAACGAGATAGCCGACCGGATTAACTTTTTTGGTTCATCGCTAGATGCTTTCAGACGGTCGGTAATCTCGCATTTTCGTGCATCCATGCCATAGGTTTTCATGTGGTATGGTACTTGTCTGTATACTACTGTACTTAATACACTAGGGTGTACTTTTCTGTTGTTCTATTGGGCTGGTCCCGTGAAATATATAAATAAATAAATAAATAAATAAAGGAAAAACAATAGAGGATATATATTGTTACATACAACTGTCCTACCTTGAGACGGCGCTTCGTCTCAGCTGTCGCCCGCAGGTCTTAGCTTACAGGGTGATTCGCCTTGTCGTTATCGCCTCGCTCGCGTGCCGCTCGAACGCCGTAGGTCGCGGTCGTCCTCTTCGCTGGCACTCGGGGTTTGACGAACTCGCGCGTCTATCGTCGGTCGCTCGCGTTACAATCTGTCGCGTTCGCGTTTGCACGTACACGCGAGTAGTATGTATAAGGGGATTCTAACTCAGGTCCTCTGAGGGGAGCGCGGGGGCGGGGGGAAGTGAGGGCGCGCGGGGGAGCGCGGCGGAGGGAAACATGGACGCGGGGCCTGTGCGGAGTGGAAGACAGGTTGCGCGCGCACGTGCCGCGGAGAGGGGGAAGCCGCGATCGTGGAGGGGATCTGTCCGGGCCGAGCGGCCGCGGAGACCTCTCCAGACCGGACCCACCGCCGGAAATTTCCACGGAGGTGAATGACCCCCAAAAAATCTCTTTCAGACCTCGGCCCACCCCAAAATTTTTTTTATACCTAACCGAGGGAGGGGACGACCCCCAAATAATTTTCCAAACCATTATGCGATGGAATTGTTTAATACATTATCAGAAATTGTTTCGGACAATGTTGGGAAAGATTGGTGTTTTCACACCGCGTCTTCGGAGGGAAAGAGACAGAGCATTACCTTTAAAGCTAAAATTTTGGAAGAGGGAAAGAGACAACACTACTTGGCGATACAATCGCACGCATTCTAAAGCTAACAGTTTTTTTAAAGCTAACAGTATTCTAAAGCGTTCCGATTTATCAATCTTAGCGTCGCGCACGATCGTGCATAATTCGAAACCTCCGGAGCAGCCGTGCAGGGTGACATCATTTAACAGCGCGAAGAACGAAATAGAATTATGTGGCGTCAGCAAATCTTAAAATTAGGTGGCGAGGAGAGAAGGAGGGTAAATGAAATGGCACAATGAAATACGTTTAAGAATATATTGTTACAAAAACTATTAAAGATAAAAAAAAGAGAAAAAACATAAAAATAAAAGAGAAAAAACATAAAAATAAAAAAATAAATTATGGCCACGGCGATGGGGGCGATGGCGGCGGCGGCGGTGGTGGGTACCACACATTTCCATGAATCACCTGCACACAGATACAAACGTTGATATAATACTCACACATCAAAATGCATAAATCAGTGTAAAGTAGTATTACATACCACCGGAGGCGGTGATGGTGATGGCGATGGCAATGGCGACGATGATGATTGGGATGGAGTTATCAATCCCACTGGTCAACATCATCGTTGAATATAGCATCATCAATATCGTTCGTAAAGAATGCATTGTTGATGATTTCAGTAAATAAATCATCATCAGTAAAAAATATATCAACTTGCGATGGCGTACTCGTATTAAAATCAGACTCGTTAACCTGAACTGCAATGTCACGAACTTCAATCCCCGATATTGCATTGCGATTAATTGCGATTTCGTCGATTTGTCCCGCATTGATACATTTCCGCCATACAACAGATTGTAGGGCCTTCTCCCAGCTCGACGGAGCCACATCATCCGGATCATCTTCACCAATGATGAATGAAGTTTGCCTATGCATATCTAGCCAAAAATGCATACACCCATATTCACTACGCGGTAAATAGTTGTTTTCACAGTCACCATTGTAGAACACCTTCAAATAAACCTCCTCCTCATCATCATCCTCATCCTCATCCTCATCGTAAAAATCTTCTGCCTTGTGAAATTCATCACCTCGAATTTCTTCGCATTGCACAGCAACATTCTGACACGCTACATATATTTTGGGATGGGATGCGCGACTGGGGATCACAGCAGCAACTTTCCAATACAAATCCATGGGTATAGACATAATCTAAAATCGATTTTTTCATATAATTCTCAAAGTTACTAACACAACGATTCACTAAAAATATGGTAATGGAAACTTACGGTATTATTCGATTGTATCTTCTATGCGTTGGATGGTGAATGATATCCTTCAAAGCAGTTTCACAAGTGTTTCAAAAAACTGTTCCAGTTCAACTGTTAGTACTATGACGGAGTGTATTGAATGGAAGCAGTTAATAATTGTGCTGGCACGAACGTATGCGACTATTGAGCGATTGATTGAATGGTATCCGAGAGACAGGCCTAAATAGAGGTGCAATTGCTTCTCCCACCGCCGCATTTTATTCTAAAGCAATCAATTTTTCCATAATGTGCTGAAATCTTAACGTCGTAGCATATGTAATTTGAGTCCCCAAGGATAAAAGTCTCGGACACGTGTTGAACGTAATATAATATTTCTGGGAACGTCGAATCTTTGAATTATGCACCGTTAGCAGAAACGCCATATCTTAAAATTAGGTGGCGAGGAGGAAGACGAGTAAATGAAATTGACAAATAATATGTGTTTAAGAAATTTATTTAAAATTAAAAGAATATAATTTTAACATTTTTTCCTACGAGCATCAGCTAGAATATCATTGATGGTGCATGCTACCAGTTCGCAATCTACATAATAATCCTCGCAGTAATGTTCACTTTCACGTATGATTTTAGCAGCACGACGCGCATCTAATGTTTCGCAGGCAAGATCGCTTTGCTGTAGCACTTTAACAAAAGTTTCAAATTTTATCCTAACATCTCTCACATTTTGATACAGCCGCGCATACACATAGTCTATACATGGTTCAAGATTTAATAAAAATGTTACCGTATTCGGTTTGAAATACAGCGACTTATTATTATTATGTAGTGCCATCCTTACAATCGGGGAATTATAGATTTCACAAAAATCCACAGTTAATTGATCCATTTGCATCGAAGGTGATTCAGGTAATCGTGCGCGTTCTTCAATGGTTGTACGACTGCCGCATAGCAAACCCCATGTATCCCATGATAACGTGAGAAACATCCCACGATTGTCGCCGAGAACCATTTCTACATCAATCGTAGGCCATACTCTGATCCCAATTTCCAAGTATTTGCTGCCCGTGGATGTTAATGCATATCTTCTAACCATGATACGCGATGTTCGGTGCGAGCTAAGAGAACAATCAAAGCTATGAAATTGCTCGCGCGTATTAGGAATAAACATAAAAATTTTAAGATGTGAAAATTAACCCTTACCAAACAACTGTATCCTCCCCGCATTGAGCCACGCCGTCATCTCGCACGATCGGAACGTAATAATTCATGCGTTCAACGTTTCCTTCGGCACTGGTACTGCACATTTTTGTTTTCAGAGCACAATTTGTTCCGTCGAAAGGCACTGAGACTATTGAGCGATTGATTGAATGACATCCGAGAGACTTGCTTAAATACAGGTGCAATTGCTTCCCCCCCGCCACCACATTTTATTATAAAGCTACCAATTTTTCCATAATGTGCCGAAATCTCAACGTCGTAGCATATGTAATTTGAGTCCCATCCTCAAGGATAAAAAGTCTCGACACGTGCCGAACGTAATATAATATTTCTGGGAACGTCGAGTCTTAGAATTATGCTGTATCAGCAGAAACTATGTCGGATGATCATGCCCGCTAATTCCTCATACGCGTGAATCGTAGAAAGAATTATGCTGTATCAGCAGAAACTAATGCATTTGGGGAGGGGTACGCCAAAAAAGAATGAATTATACAGTATTAGCTGAAACTAATGCATTCGAGGGAGGGGGTGCGCTAAAAGAGTTAGACAGAGATACCAAATCATGATGAGGATATAAATATATGCTCTAAACTGTACAAAGCCGTAAATCGTTGCAACGTATTGCGTGGAAAAGTCACATTATATTTACGACCATGGAAGAATTCGCGCAAGTAGAACGCCAATTGTTGGATCAATCCACGCGATTGATTTCTCGGGAAGAGTACCTCGCGTGGGAAGAACGGTGCAACGAGTGCATCGAATCGTTGGAAGAACAAAGTCGCGTGAAACGCCCACGATTATCGATCGGTGTTCGGCAATCGCTGATTGCTCGAATCGCACGTCTCGAAGGACTGAAACATTCGTTGCGCGGACGTTTCGTGCGCGAAGGTGCCGGTCATTCGAGTACGGGACTTTTGTGGCACGAAATAGACACTGCGTTCGATAGCCGCGTATTAACTGGTGCCGTGCTAAATTCGAATTACATCGAGCCGCGCAACTTCCTTCAGGATGCGGGGACCATCGTGCTGGAGCATGTGCAGGATGCTTTGAGGAAACAGCGAAACCTCAAAGTGAACACTGTGTTCAACGGCGAATTTGTGGCGGGTGACAAGCATGCTTGTAAAAGCATCAACACCCGAAACTGCGAACTCTTCCACACATCCGATCTACAGGAGTGGTACCAACGATGCGTCATCGAACCCACCCTGGCATCGCTGGAAGAGTTCCAGGAACGCGACAGCGGATGGGCATTGACGAGAATCATGAATCTAACCGTCAATGTCAACAAGTACAATCCGCTGCGCGCGGGATGTTACGTCAAGTTGCCGCGTATATTGTCTTTGAAGAAAGCCACAATTAGCGTGCAATCCCCGGACAATGCGTGTTTCGCGTGGGCAGTGGTCGCCGCTCTCCATCCTGTCGAAAGAAATGCCGATCGCCCAAGTTCGTACCCGCCTTATGCTTCCGTGCTAAATCTCCAGGGCATTGAGTTCCCAATGTCCCTGGAGCAAATAGGGAAGTTTGAGCGACAGAACGAAATCTCCGTCAACGTCTACACCTTCGACGAGGAGAAAGGGTCGACGGTCTTTCCGCTGCGTCTCACCAGCAACAAGAGGGATCAACACGTCAACCTGCTCTACACACCGAATCAAGAGCACGGTGATGTAGGGCACTTTGTACTTATCAAGAACTTGTCCCGGCTGGTGAGCATGCAGCTGAGCAGGCACAAGGAAAAGAAATTCATCTGCGATCGGTATGTACAGAAAACTTGTGAAATATTGAAATGTCTCACGAAACAAATTAAATAAAAAAATTTATGGTTACAGATGCATGCACTATTTCGGATCTGTCGAGAAGTTGGAGATCCATTCGCTGGACTGCGGCAAGATGAACGACTGCGCCATCCTGCTGCCCAGCGAAGGAAAAAATCTCCTAAGCTTCGAGAACCACTGCAGGAAGGAGCGGCTCCCCTTCGTGGTGTATGCAGATCTGGAGTGCATCATCGAGAAAACAGAGGACAATCGCGTGGGTGATCTAGATAATAAGTTACATACATATCAGCACCATAAAGTGCATAGCATTGCATATTATATGCATTGTTCCTACGACACATCGCTATCGACGTATCGATGTCGCCGCGACGCGGATTGTGTTTCATGGTTCGTATACGAACTGAAAAAATTTGCAAACTTCGCCAAACCCATCTTGAACAGTAATGTTCCCATGCTTGATTTAACCAGCGAACAGTTGACGATATTTCACGATGCAACAGACTGTCATATTTGCGAAAAACCATTCAAGGCTAACGATGTACGAGTTCGCGATCATTGTCATCTATCCGGACGGTTTAGAGGCCCGGCAAATTCGGAGTGCAATTTAAATTATAAAAACGCGTTTTACATCCCCATAGTTTTCCATAATTTATCCGGCTACGATTCACATTTCATTATCGAGGAAATAGCTACCGCTTTCGACGGTCACGTTGATGTATTGCCCATAACCAAAGAAAAGTATATTTCGTTCACAAAAAATGTCGAAGATACGGCTGAATCAGACTCGCGAAATTATATTAAATTACGATTCATCGATTCGTACAAATTTCTCAATACCAGTCTCGACAAATTAGCATCTTTTCTTAGCATAGATCAATTAAAAATTTTACGATCCAAATTTGAAACATTATCCACCGAAGATTTCAATTTATTGACGCGAAAAGGTGTCTTTCCGTACGAATACCTTGATTGCGCGAACAAGCTGCAGGATCCATGCTTACCGCCGCGCGAGTCATTCTACAGTTCGTTAACGGGTGAGACTGTATCTGAGAGCGATTACGCGCACGCTGAGACTATCTGGCAGCGTTTCGGGATTAGAACCTTGGGCGAATACAGCGACTTGTATTTGAAAACTGATGTCTTGTTATTGGCTGATATTTTTGAAAATTTTCGCGAAAGTTGTATCAAAAGTTATGGATTAGATTCGGCGCATTATTATACTCTACCCGGTTTCACGTGGGATGCCATGCTAAAGCATACCAAAATTGAATTCGAATTGCTCACCGACGTTGATATGGTCATGTTTATCGAACGCGGCATACGTGGTGGTTTAAGCCAATGTTCCGGAAGATATGCACATGCCAATAACAAGTACATGCCATCTTACGACGCATCGGAAGAGTCATCGTACTTGATGTACTTTGATGTGAATAATTTGTATGGGTGGGCAATGTGTCAGCCCCTACCATACGCTAAATTTCAATGGGTCGAAGATGTCGCAAAGTTTGATGTATCATCAATCAAAGTCGATTCGCTCATAGGGTACATTCTCGAGGTAGATCTGGAATATCCGCAACGTCTGCACAACGCTCATGCCGATCTACCGTTCTGCCCGACGCGTGCCAAACCACCTGGCAGCAGGCAGGACAAATTACTCGCGACGGTATACGATAAGCAGCGTTACGTTATCCATTACCGTATCCTGCAGCAGTGCACGCGTCACGGTCTTCGTATTACAAAGATACACCGCGTGCTTCAATTCGCTCAATCTCCCTGGCTCCGCGATTACATTGAACTCAATACACGGTTCAGAACAAGCGCGACAAACGACTTTGAAAAAAATTTGTACAAATTGATGAACAACGCGGTATTTGGCAAAACTATGGAAAATGTACGAAATCACGTGGATGTAAAACTGTTAACACATTGGGAAGGGCGATATGGCGCGGAGGCAATGATCGCGAAACCGAATTTCCATAGCAGAAGTGTTTTTTCGGAAAATTTAAGAGCTGTTGAATTGCGAAAACTCGAGGTGAAATTCAACAAACCGATATACGTGGGTATGTGCATTCTGGACATATCAAAAATTTGTTTGTATGAATTTCATCACGAGTACATGTCGCCCAAGCATGGGGAAAATTGTAAAATTCTATACACAGACACAGACAGCCTCATTTACCATATTCGATGCGACGATATCTACGAGATCATGAAGCACAATATCGATAGATTCGACACAAGCGATTATCCTATCGACAATGCATATAATATGCCACGTGTAAATAAGAAGGTTCCAGGGCTGATGAAGGATGAAAATAACGGTGTGATAATGACCGAATTCGTAGGTCTTAGAGCGAAAATGTATGCACTTCGCGTAGATGGTAAAAAAGATACGAAAAAGGCGAAAGGCGTCAAGACCAACGTCATAGTCAGAACGATAACTTTCGACGATTACGCGCAGTGTTTGCAAAGGGAGATCGAAATGATTCGCAGACAATCATGTATACGGTCTAAGCATCATAAAGTGTACACCATTTCGGAATCTAAAATCGCTCTAAGTCCATATGATGACAAGCGGCATATCGTACCCGATTCGACCGACACTCTGCCCTGGGGACATTATAATATCCCATTGTAAAATAGAAATTATTGTATTATAAATAGTGGAATTATTGTATTATAAATAGTGGAATTATTGTATTATAAATAGTGGAATTATTGTATTATAAATAGTGGGATTAATGTGTTAAAATAAAAAAATTGTTTACACATTTACACATATGTATCATTGTATTTATTGAATTATTAATTTTACAATATATTATTTTTATTGATCCAAGAATTGTGTGATTTATCAAACCCCAGCCACTTGACGTACACCTTATCCCCCTTTCTACGCAACACTTTTTCCAGTAGATGCACATCAGGATCGGCGACACGTTGCAGCTCATGTTCATAGAATCCACCGGCAACGGGTTTTCCACAGGAATCGACGAGCAGATACGTTGCAGGATTAGTTGCCTGTACTTTGGCTATCTTGAACACCTCCGTTGTCCAATTCGGCGTATAGCCTTTATCGAAGATGGTTTTAAATTTGCTCACGCGCACAAACTCGCCCAACTTGAATCTCGCTGGAGCAGCGATCTTTATGTTGCTGTATACGGTGGCTAGCAGCCTGTCGGCGATCACAGGGGTAACATCGCAAGGACGCATTCTGATGGTTCTATGTTTTCGTGCGTTATACTCTGCAAGCAGACGCGGTAGCACATCGATCCATCTATAGGTTCCATTGAGCGTAAACAATTTCCACATATTGTTCTTCAAAGTTCGATTGAAACGTTCTACGACGGAGGCCTTCATCACCGAATACGTCGAATAATGATTAATATCGTGCTTTGTCAAGAGTTTCTGCATATCGGCGTTGTAAAATTCTTTTCCTTGATCGGTTTGCAAATTTTTCGGATATCGATCTCTAAATATCTTTGCGAACGCTTTAGTCACCTCAGCGCCACTTTTAGTCTTGAGCGGCACCGCCCATGCATACTTGCTCAACACATCGATGACGGTAAGTATGTAGTGGCGACCTTGGTTGAAACGCGAGTATGGACGCATTTCTACAATGTCAGCTTGCCACAAATCATCGTATCCCTGCACTACGACGCGTCTCCGCGGGAAATGTCTTCGAGCTGGAGCGTGCAATTCCTCAACGAGTTGTAGCTTCTTGTAGCCATGGTTTTCTTCTTTACTCTTCGATTTCGATAATGGTTGCATGTTTGATCGCAGAGGTGTCTTGGACACGAATGATGCGATAATTATCGCGTACATTTATTATGTGCTTCTCGTCGGTCCGAGGAAATTCTGGACAAGTTGCTGCTCCGTAGCAAAAGCGGTTATAGCCTCTTTAACTTTACGAGTTTCGCTGTCGGGCTGCGGGATAGAATTGAACGCCTCCGATATCTTTTGAACGCTGTTTTGCAACGTCAGCATATCTTTCTGAAACACAACCAGCTTCCTCTCTAATTCTTCCTGCTGCTCTCTCAAAAGTTTAATGTTCTTTTCCACGTATAGTTTATTGACGACATCGGTGTCGGCCACCGGCTGAGCTACACGTCGTATCTTGCGTGATTTCGCATCAAAGTCGACACCAACCATGCAAAGGGTGTTATCTCGCATGTAATTTCGAAGCAAACCGCTCCATTTGTAATAGTCCATTGTAGCTGCTCCACTCTTCTCGAGCGATACCCCAAATTTGTTGATCGACATCTCGATGCATACAGCGCACATCATCGGCATGCGGTTTAATTTATAATGAGGCCTACCTCGCGGAGTTCCTCGATAATCGATAGAATTTCGGGATCGTGAGAGTTGTTACCCGCCTGACGCGACGCTTCAAGCAAACGCATTCGATCCACCAGCTCGTTGGGATCGTTCCAGTGTACGTAATCGATCTTGTTATCGTTTACCACCATAGCGCGCGGTACCGTTAGACCTTTCCCTGCCCTACTAGCTGATGCGCGAGGGAGTAGCGGTGCAATTACATATTTGTACTTGTGTCCCTTGTTGCTCAATATGGGATTTTTAGCACCATGACCGCGTCTGTGGGCGTTCGTCGCCAGCAGTATACTTTTATATTTTTGTTTATCGGCATCGGTGTATAGAGCATCATCGGGAATTCTCTTGAAAATCAGTTCGTAAAGACCGGGTGTTCCTCTGTATTTTACACCATCTATGATTATATTATCATCCTTGTCTATATCGAAAGCCTTATCTCCAAGCATCGTTCCACTATTGCCAAAGTATACGCCGTACACATAGTCCATTGTTGTATCCTTATCACCACTTAGGATCGCGCTCATGTATTTTTGCCCCAGCGGGCCGAAATGATTGCGAAACGTCTCTTGTCCCTCGGATGTTTGGAATTGCTGTCTAATAGATGTTATAAACGACTCATTGGGACTAGTTTCGAAAACATCATCATCAATGGTTGAGAATGATTGCACATTGGGAAATGTACTTATTGGTGTGGGTGGAGTCGGAGAATCGTTTGATCTGGCATTCTGTCGGTTCCGCTTCGCTTGAACTGGTGTCGAGGTTATGGGTGAATATTCCGCCGACATGTGTTGTTTCCTCTTTGCCTTGCGCGATGTGTTCCCTTTCAGAAGGATTTTTTTAGGCGTTAATGTTTCATTCCCCTCAACGTCTGTGCTCATCAGCGGCGATGTGTCAGCTTCCGTCGCTGCGGTATTTTCCGCAATATGTTTTAGTGGTTCGACGATAGGTTTAAAGTATTTCTCCAACGCGATATCTTCCTCCATCTTGCCAGTCTTCAAAGCCTGATGTTTCTGACGAATGGCTTCGCTGGTTTTTGCAATTTCCTTCGCTATTCTCTCGCGATCCTTAATCTCCAGACTATCGATATCGATCATCGCTGTACCGCAGACGTTGCTTTCCCACCGACGTGTTGACGACAATTGACCATCTCATGGTATGGCAAACTCGTTAAATCCCTTTCTATAACGTCCATTGGACATTGCACTATCCTTGTCTATCACCACGAAACCATACTCCCGTTGCCAACAATTACGACACAAAGCGCAGAAATCCTCGTAAGGCATGTCGGTGTTTACGTGATCGTTGTACACATGTTTCAAGTTGGTACCATCCTGCTTAAACAGAATCAACAGATTCGCATTGTCGCGTATTAGATGTTTGGGAATCTTTGCATACGTCTGACAGAGATAGAAGCAGTCAACGTTCGAGTGGCGCCCCATTGCAAAGTACTCTCGTATCGTATCTTGCTTGTCGCATGCCACGTCATCAAAGATAAAAATGGAATTCGGAAGCGATTCGCTCGGTGGGATGACGTCACTGTTATTCGAAAACGTAAAGTAGCCAATTTCATCTATCGGAGCCAATAAATTCTCCAAGTACTGATATTTCGGCTGTTGCAGCGACTTGGAATACACGTACACGTTCTCGAAGCGGACGCCGTGAGGACTTTCCAACAAGCTGACCAGCACGTTGGTCTTTCCACAATTTGATGGACCACAAATGAGGCAGCGGATAGTGTTTGGTAGCATGCTACCATGTCTGCGCCCTGTTTTCGAAGCCATCACTCGCGATTTATCGTCAAAATTTGTCACGCGTATGGTTACAGGTTGTCGCACGAATCGCATCCTCCCCGCGAACCGTGAAAAATGATTTTGAATACGTCGAGGCGGTGATGCACCCTATTTATAGGTCCGCGCTGAAACATGATGGCTCAGTATTCAAAATGCTTCTGATCCTGTCGGATAATTATGATATTCGAGACCTAACCTCTGAGCAATTGAAATATATACCAAAGATTATTCTACTGCGAGACATTGGCAGGCACATTGATCGGTTGTGGGACAGGCTCCCCGAGCATATAAAAGCCAATTCCGAGGTTCAGCAGTATCGCCGGTGCTTGGAACATTATAATCGCCCTTGGCAGCGAACGCATATCGACGGTCCAACACCACTGATTAAAAACTGTAGCGAATGTCACCGACGAGAGTAAAGAAAGGTTGTGGTTTGTTAAATCGAGCTATAAACGCGCTACCTATCGAATTACACATCCCGGGATATCAGTTTTGCGGTCCAGGAACTCATCTTGCAAAACGATTGGCTAGAGGGGATCGAGGTATCAATCCGTTGGACGCAGCGTGTCGCGAACACGATATTGCATATTCGCATAGCAACGACCTCGGCGAAAGGCACGCGGCAGATAACGTTCTCGCTGACAAAGCGCGAAAACGCATCGTTGCGCGAGACTCGACTCTGGGTGAAAGAGGTGCTGCTACAGCTGTTTGGGCTGCTATGAAGACCAAGACGAAGATCGGAATGGGGATGAAAACAAAAACTCGCAAAAGGACTCCAAAGAGAGCATCGCAAAAGCGGATTCTTCCGGTGGCAAAACGGGGTGGTATATTACCACTTTTACCGCTGTTGGGTGTTCTCGGATCATTGGCTGGTGGAGCGGCGGGGATCGCCAAGGCGGTAAACGATAATAAGGCGGCGCAACGTCAGCTGCAGGAAATGCAACGCCATAATCGCTCCATGGAAGGTCGCGGACTTTATCTCGCGCCGTACAAGCGCGGACAGGGAATATCTAAACGAAAAAAAAAAACGTCGAAAAGAAAATAAAAATGCCTGCGGGCGTAACTACCGATGTGCAATTGGAGGAGTTGGCAAAACGTATGCGTATTCCATTCTTTAGAGGTGTTTTTATGCGCAACGCGTTACCAGCTGGTGGAGTACGTCGAAACGAGAGCGGTATCGTAAATTTGGACAATGCCGAGTGGCCGGGGACTCATTGGGTGGCGTATGCGAAGAGAGGGTGTCGAGCTATATATTTCGACAGCTTTGGGAATCTTCGACCACCTATGGAATTGGTAAAATATCTGGATAAGGATGCTGTGAAAATTGAATACAATCGAACGTCCTATCAGAAGTACGATCAGAGCAATTGCGGACAACTATGTCTACGCTTTCTACAAACGATCGGCGCCAAATTTAAGGATTGACTTCCCACCACTCTGATTCAGTACTGGTTGAGCAGTTCGGGCAGAATATGTCGTTAACATTCACTCTAACCGGCAAGAGTAGCACCCTCGCGGCGAGCTACTTTCCACCCATAGATTTGAGCGATGACGATTACGAGCTTGGTCTAACAACCTTTGAAACTTATCACACAATACCGAACATCGACTCGAGCAACGATAAATTCTACTTCATCGTAAACAACAGTGCCGACACCGCTTATGAATACATTACGATTCCCCACGGCTCCTACGAACTAGACGCCATTGCCAAGTACCTGAAGCAACGATTACTCGAACGGTATCCTAAAAATCTTGGTGACACCGATGGCGATGGGGATGACGGGGACAACGATGTGTATCCTATAGTGTTGCGTCCCAATAACAATACCATGAAAAGCGAGCTGTACTGTCGGTTCACCGTAGACTTTACAAAGCCCAACAACATTGGATCGCTACTGGGATTCTCCACGAATCGGGTATTAGCACCAGAACGATGGCACGAATCGGACGATCCAATTAATATCATGAACGTGAACATTATTCGCATAGAATGTAGCGTGACCGCTGGGGCGTACAACAATGGGAGGCGCGTACATACGATACATGAATTTTCTCCGAGAGTTCCACCAGGATATAAGATATCGGAAACGCCCGCGCAGATCATTTACCTTCCAATCACCGCACGAGTCATTACGGATCTGACGATACGCGTTGTGGATCAAGACGGACGGTTGCTTGATTTTCGAGGTGAAGAGATTACAATCAGACTGCACGTGCGACGACGACTACGATAATACGTGTGGTGCGAAAGAAATGCTTGTATTGAACGACTCCAGAAACCCGTTTCTTCCAAGTGAAATTGTTTACAACACCAACAGCTCTGATCACGCTAAAAAGAAGAGGCTCAGTGCTGCGAACATTGCATTTTTGAAATCTTTGGGATTCATTGTGCGCATTTAAGTTGGAAAAAAAATGGCTGATATTCTAAGCATTGGAGGGAAGCCGACGTTTGATAATCGCATCGTCAAGCTTGAGACTCACACATACAACCCATACGTAAACACAACGTTTGGATACAGCGATGAGATAAGAATACCGATACAGCAGCAGGATTTATACACATTGCCGTGTGAAAGTTTCCTCTATGTGGAGGGGAAATTGAAGATAAATAAGCCAAATGATGCGTTAACGGTGATGTTGGGAAATAATTGTGTGGCGTTCTTATTCGATGAGATTCGATATGAGCTGAATGGCGTGGAGATTGATCGCAACAGAAACGTTGGAATAACTAGCACGCTTAAAAACTATGTATCGCTGACATCGGACGAAGACAAAAATATGGAGAATGCCGGATGGGGCTTGAAACGACGCGATGGGTCAATAGTCAAAAATCATTTCAATTTTTGCATCCCACTCAAATATTTGCTAGGATTTTGCGAGAACTACAAACACATGATTATTAATGCGCGTCACGAATTGATTTTAATACGGTCGCGCAACGACAACAATGCTCTGATAGGATCATCGGTGTTGGAACCAGAAATTAAATTATTTAAACTACAATGGCGGATGCCTCATGTGACGCTGAACGACATTAATAAGCTATCGTTGCTACGTACTTTGGAAAGTGGGCAAAACCTGAGCATTTGTTTTCAATCGTGGGATCTGTACGAGTATCCTATGTTGCAAAACACAAACAAGCATTCGTGGGCCGTGAAGGCATCCGCACAGCTAGAGAAGCCACGATGCGTGATCCTTGCTCTACAGACTGGTCGAAAGAATGTGACGAGCGAAGACGTTACTAAGTTCAACAACTGTAAATTGACTAATGTCAAACTTTTTCTCAACTCGGAATTTTACCCATACGATGATATGAACTTGGACTTTGACAAGAATAAGCATGCCATCTTGTATCACATGTATACGCAATTCGGTAAATCGTATTATGGGCATAGTTGCAACGAGGCATTATTCACCGTGGCTGAATTTTTACAATTTGGTCCCATCGTGGTGATTGATTGCTCGCGACAAAATGAGTCCATCAAGAATGGCACCGTGGACGTGCGTATAGAATTCGAGTGTAAAGAGAATGTACCGGCAAATACTACAGCCTACTGTCTGATTCTGCACGATCGGGTGGTTGAATACAATCCACTGACAAACGTAGTGCGCAAAATGAATTAAATTGCCACGCTACTTGCGCGCCCTCTCCTGTGTCAAATTCATACAAAATTTCATCGTGAAAATCGAGATGCTTTATGAGAAAAACTGCATTCTCCTGTCTGTCTTGAAACCGAGCGGACCTCTAAATTGTACCGATAATGGCTGTACCAACATTCGTTGACCTGCAAGGGTTCATCGTCGATGGAAGATTTGTCGCGAAGGAAGTAGCTGTCCTACGCAAGGGGACAATTCTCGCACACTATATTTTTGGGAGTCCTATGCCACAATTTCTTCTTACAAAATCGGACAAATCAAGCATTCGGTGGTTGGTGGCAAAACATCACGGACTACGGTGGGACGATGGAGACGTTCCGTACAGTATGGCTAAACGGCTAATTACGAAAGCTGTAGCTGATGCGATCGACGAAGAAGACGATACATCTCATATAGTATACGTTAAAGGGCTACAGAAACGCGACTGGCTTGCGGATTTCCTCGATGAAAATACGAGAGCGGATGTGATCATCGAGACGCTGGACATTGACTACGAGGATATCAAATCTCTAAATAAGCTAAATGTAGTTGATACTCTGCGATGTGGTAGACATGCAAAGCACTGTGCCTTGCAAAATGTATTTAAAATATTCAACTGGTGGTCTAAACACCAGAGGGAAATGCTTAAATAAAATATAACCAATTTTTAATACATAAATGTTTTTTTTCTTCACCCTCCCCAACCTCTTGCATGTACGCTAGATTAAGACGATAGTTTTAATTATTATGTAGAAACCGTTCGATATCCGTTCAAAAACCGTTCGATACCCGTTCCATACCGTTCGATACCCGTTCAAAACCGTTCGATACCCGTTCAAAACCGTTCGATACCCGTTCAAAACCGTTCGATACCCGTTCAAAACCGTTCGATATCCGTTCAAAACCGTTCAATACCCGTTCAATACCGTTCGATACCCGTTCAAAACCGTTCAATACCCGTTCAATACCTGTTCAATACCCGTTCCATACCGTTCGATACCCGTTTTGATTCGCGTTCAAAACCGTTCAAAGTGATATGGTCTAGCTGAATGATACGTCAAAGAAGAAGGGAAAGAAGACGCGTGTGAAAAAGGAGAGGATGGGCAGTGATGAAGATAAGTGCTGGAGGATAATCAGCGAAAAAAAAATGTAGGTGGGAGAACATAGCTTTTGCAAAGCTAAGCACTTCTCGATTTCGAGTTATGAGTTTAGATGCGAGAGCCTGGAGACGCAGCGAGACCAGTTGCATTCAAAACTTCGTTAGACAAAGTTTCGGTTTTTTGTGCAAGAAATATTTAAAAAAAAAAAATGGGAATAAACCGCATCGCGCCGGAGTGGGACGAGGAGCCATGCTCCGACGTCTTTGAGGTATGTACTTTAAAATATTTTTTAACATTTATCGCGTTTAACCGTTGAAATCGAGCGAGATCAAATCAGACGGCTGTTGTGTTAGTGTTATATCGTGGGTTCTATTTTCCAGAACTCGCCACCGCCGACGCCGACGCTGTCGCCATCGCCATCGCCATCGCCATCGCCATCGCCATCGCCATCGCCATCGCCATCGCCATCGCCATCGCCGCCGCCTCCAATGGTATGTAATACTTTGTATTTTTTTCTTTTTTTCTTTTTTTCTTTTTTTTATCCGTTTTGAAGTATTAATATTATATCGACGTTTGTGTGTATGTTCTAGAACAATGACTTCCTCATGGGACGGTTTGTGATGTTGGCGCGGCTCCTGGAGGAGGCTGCTGCACCTCAGGCGGTACCTGCCCAGGAGCCGCAGATGCGGCGGAGTTCGGGGCCAACGATCGGTCCTGCCATGGCGGAAAGGTTGCGGCGACCGTGGGTGCCATACAGGCAGGTGGGGCCCCTGCGGCGACCGCGGCCTCCATCACCGCAAGAAACTGGATGGATTGATGTCAGCAGGCCGCAGCCGCCGCAGGGGTGGGTGATGACGCCCCCGGAGTCAGCATCGCCACCATCCGTGATGTGGACGCCTCCGGGGTCGTCGTCGTCGTCATCTGCCACACCACCCTGGTGGCCTCCGTCGACGCCATCGACGCCGTCCTCGCCGCTGACGCCGTCCTCGCCGCTGACACCGTCCTCGCAGCCGTCCTCAACGCCGTCCTCGCCGCTGACGCCGTCCTCGCCGCTGACACCGTCCTCGCAGCCGTCCTCGCCGCCGTCCTCACCGCCGTCCTCACCGCCGTCCTCACCGCCGCCGTCGCCCCCATCGCCACCGCCCGAGTGGGCGGAGGGTGAATTTACGCCGCCGCCGTCGCCCCCATCGCCACCGCCCGAGTGGGCGGAGGGTGAATTTACGCCGCCGCCGTCGCCCCAATCGCCACCAAGGCCATAATTTTTTCAATTTTTTTTATTTTTTGTTTTTTATTTTTTATGTTTTTATTCTTTTTTTATTTTTTTATCTTTAATAGTTTTTTGTAACAATATATATTCTTAAACGTATTTCAGAGTACCATTTTATTCACCAGTCTTCCTCCTTGTCACCTAATTTTAAGATTTGCTGACGCCACATAATTCTATTTCGTTCTTCGCGCTGTTAAATGATGTCACCCTGCACGGCTGCTCCGGAGGTTTCGAATTATGCACGATCGTGCGCGACGCTAAGATTGATAAATCGGAACGCTTTAGAATACTGTTAGCTTTAAAAAAACTGTTAGCTTTAGAATGCGTGCGATTGTATCGCCAAGTAGTGTTGTCTCTTTCCCTCTTCCAAAATTTTAGCTTTAAAGGTAATGCTCTGTCTCTTTCCCTCCGAAGACGCGGTGTGAAAACACCAATCTTTCCCAACATTGTCCGAAACAATTTCTGATAATGTATTAAACAATTCCATCGCATAATGGTTTGGAAAATTATTTGGGGGTCGTCCCCTCCCTCGGTTAGGTATAAAAAAAATTTTGGGGTGGGCCGAGGTCTGAAAGAGATTTTTTGGGGGTCATTCACCTCGGTGGAAATTTCCGGCGGTGGGTCCGGTCTGGAGAGGTCTCCGCGGCCGCTCGGCCCGGACTGATCCCCTCCACGATCGCGGCTTCCCCCTCTCCGCGGCACGTGCGCGCGCAACCTGTCTTCCACTCCGCACAGGCCCCGCGTCCATGTTTCCCTCCGCCGCGCTCCCCCGCGCGCCCTCACTTCCCCCCGCCCCCGCGCTCCCCTCAGAGGACCTGAGTTAGAATCCCCTTATACATACTACTCACGCGCGTGGTTGCTCTCCCGACTATGCCGTTCACTGTACGTCGGATGGAGTTACGCCACGGCAGATGATCGCGGCCGAGCGCGATTCTGTGTTTGTAATCGCGTAAAGTCGAAGACGCGGTTTTTTGATAGGGACGGTTTCCCTTGATTGATTACGATGGATTCTTGGAAACGCCTAACTTCGATACTACGGAGTTTCCCCCGAATCGCGGTGGTCCGTATCGGCGCGTAAGTGCCCTCCCGGCTAGGCCGTTTCTCGGTACGTCGGATGGAGGCACACTTCGCCTAACCTGGTCGGTCGAGCGCGATTCGAAGTTTGCCCTGCGTAGCACGTTCGCTAGTCCGTTCTCAACGGAATCCAAAAATTGACTCCGCGACTCTACGCAACGCGGGCCGCACCTCGGACGATTTCGCACGATGGGGGAAACTGCCCCGTCGGCAGTTGTCCCGTTCGCGAAGGTTCGGGGGCCCGGGCCGGTGACGGTCACGTTGACGCTCCGCGTGATCGTCTCACGTTCTTCGTCAACGTGACCGACACGTGCGAAGCGATTCCGCTGAATCGCCGCCGGAAAAATACGCTGGACAACGAGGACGGATGGACCTGAAGGGCCCATGTAACAAGGTACATTAAAAAATTGATTATATTTTATTTAAGCATTTCTTTCTGATGTTTAGACCACCAGTTGAATATTTTAAATACATTTTGCATGGCACAGTGCTTTGCATGTCTGCCACATCGCAGAGTATTAACTACATTTAGCTTATTTAGAGATTTAATATCCTCGTAGTCAATGTCCAGCGTCTCGATGTTCACGTCCGCTCTGGTATTTTCATCAAGGAAATCCGCAAGCCAGTCGCGTTTCTGCAACCCTTTAACGTATACAATATGGGATGCGTCATCTTCTTCGTCGATCGCATCAGCTACAGCTTTCGTAATTAGCTGTTTACCCATTCTGTATGGAACGTCTCCATCGTCCCACCGTAGTCCATGATGTTTTGCCGTCAACTATCGGAGGCTTGATTTGTCAGATTTCGTAAGAAGAAATTGCGGCATCGGAATCCCAAAAATATAGTGCGAGAGAATTGTCCCCTGTCGTAGGACAGCCACTTCCTTCGCGACAAAACTTCCATCGGCGATGAACCCTTGTAGGTCAACGAATGTTGGTACGACAATTATCGGTACAATTTGGAGGTCCACACGCTTCCAAGGTAGACGAGAGAATGCAGTCTTTCTCGTAAAGCATCTCGATTTTCGCGATGAAATTTTATGTGAATTTGGCACAGGAGAGGGCAGGCAAGTAGCGTGACAATTTAATTGATTTTGCGCCCCACGTTTGTCAGCGGATTGTATTCAACCACCCGATCGTGTAAAATCAGACAGTAGGCCGTAGTATTTGCAGGCACATTGTCTTTACACTCAAATTCTATGCGCACGTCCACGGTACCATTCTTAATCGACTCATTTTGTCGCGAGCAATCAATCACCACGAGGGGACCAAATTGTAAAAATTCAGCCACAGTGAATAATGCCTCGTTGCAACTATGTCCATAATACGATTTACGGAATTGCGTATACATGTGAAACAAGATGGCATGCTTATTCTTGTCAAAGTCCAAATTCAGGTCATCATATGGGTAAAATTCCGAGTTGAGAAAAAGTTTTACATTGGCCAATTTACAGTTGCTAAACTTAGTAACATCTTCTCGCATCACATTCTTTCGACCAGTCTGTAGAACAAGGATAATGCATCGCGGTTTCTCCAGCTGTGCAGATGCCTTCACGGCCCATGAATGCTTGGTTGTGCTCTGTAAGAGAGGATACTCATACAGATCCCATGAGTGAAAACAAACGCTCATGTTTTGTCCACTTTCCAAAGCATGTAGCAACGATAGCTTATTAACGTCGTTCAGCGTCACATGTGGCATCCGCCATTGCAGTTTAAGTAATTCAATTTCTGGTTCCAACACCGGAGATCCTATCAGAGCATTGTTATCGTTGCGCGATCGTATTAAAATCAATTCGTGACGCGCATTAATAATCACGCGTTTGTAGTCCTCGCAAAATCCCAGCAAATATTTGAGTGGGATGCAAAAATTGAAATGATTTTTTACTATTAGCCCATTGCGTCGTTTCAAGCTCCATCCAGCATTCTCCAAATTTTTGTCTTCGTCAGATGTGAGCGATACATAGTTTTTAAGCGTGCTAGTTATTCCAACGTTTCTGTTGCGATAAATCTCCACACCATTCAGCTCGTATCGAATCTCATCAAATAAGAACGCCATACAATTATTTCCCAACGTTACCGATAATGCATCTTCGGCTTATTTATCTTCAATTTCCCCTCCACATAGAGGAAACTTTCACACGGCAATGTGTATGAATCCTGCTGCTGTATGGGTATTCTTATCTCATCGCTGTATCCAAACGTCGTGTTGACGTATGGGTTATATGTGTGAGTCTCGAGCTTGACGATGCGATCATCAAACGTCGGCTTCCCTCTAATGCTTACAATGTCAACCATTTTTTTCAACTTAAATGCGCACAGTGAATCCCAAAGATTTCAAACATGCAATGTTCGCAGCACTGAGCCTCTTCTTTTTAGCGTAATCAGAGCTATTGCAGTTGTTGTTGTTGTTGTTGTTGTTGTTATTGCAAACAATTTCGTTTGGAAGAAACGTGTTTCTGGAGTCGTTCAACACAAGCATCTCTTTCATTCGCACCACATGTATTATCGTCGTCGCCGTCGTACGTGCAGTCTGATTGTAATCTCTTCACCTCGAAAATCGAGCAACCGTCCGTCTTGATCCACAACGCGTATCGTCAGATCCGTAATGACCCGTGCGGTGATTGGAAGGTAAATGATCTGTGCGGGTGTTTCCGATATCTTATATCCTGGTGGAACTCTCGGAGAAAATTCATGTATCGTGTGTACACGTCTCCCATTATTGTACGCGCCAGCGGTCACGCTACATTCTACGCGAATAATGTTCACGTTCATGATATTAATTGGATCGTCCGATTCCTGCCACCGGCCTGATTCTAATACCTGATTCGTCGAGAATCCGAGCAGCGATCCAATGTTATTGGGCTTTGTAAAATCTACGGCGAACGAGCAGTGCAGCTTGCTTTTCATGGTGTTGTTGTTGGGACGCAATACTATTGGATACACATCATTATCATCGCCATCGGTGTCACTGAGATTTTTTTTGAGGATACCGTTCGAGTAATCGCTGCTTCAAATATTTGGCAATGGCGTCTAGTTCATAGGAGCCATGCGGAATCGTAATGTATTCATGAGTGGTGTCATCACCGTTGTTGTTGATATCATAGTTTACGGTGAAGTAGAATTTATCGTTGCTCGAGTCGATATTCAGTATTGTATGATAAGTTTCAAAAGTTGTTAGACCAAGCTGGTAATCATCGTCGCTCAAATCTATGGGTGGAAAGTAACTTACCGCGAGGGTGCTACTCTTACCGGTTAGAGTGAATGTTAACGACATATTCCGAGCTGTACGACTGGACTAGTACTGAATCAGAGTGGCGTAAAGTCAATCCTTAAATTTGGTGCCGATCGTTTGTAGAAAGCGTAGACATAGTTGTCCACAATTGCTCTGATTGTACTTTTGATAAGCCGTTCGATTGTATTCGATTTTCACAACATCTTTATCCAGATATTGTACCAATTCCTTAGGTGGTCGAAGATTCCCAAAGCTGTCGAAATATATTGCTGGACACCCTCTCTTCGCATACGCCACCCAATGAGTACCCGGTCCCGCGACATTGTCCAAATTTATGATACCGCTCTCGTTTCGACGTACTCCCCCAGCTGGTAGTGCGTTGCGCATAAAATCACCTCTAAAGAATGGAATAGGCATACGTTTTGCCAACTCCTCCAATTGTGCATCGGTAGTTACGCCCGCAGGCATTTTTATTTCCTTTTTGACGTTTTTTTTTTTCGTTTTGATATTCCCTGTCCACGCTTGTATGGTGCGAGATAAAGTCCCCGACCTTCCATGGAGCGATTATGGCGTTGCATTTCTTGTAGCTGTTGTTGCGCCGCCTTATTATCGTTTACCGCCTTGGCGATCCCCGCTGCACCACCAAATCCCTAATGATCCGAGAACACCTAGCAGCGGGAGAAGTGGTAATATACCCCGTTTTGCCACTGGAAGAATCCGCTTTTGCGATGATCTCTTTGTAGTCCTTTTGCGGGTTTTTGTTTTCATCCCCATTCCGATTTTCGTCTTGGCCTTCATAGCTGCTTAAACAGCTGTAGCAGCACCTCTTTCACCTAGAGTCGAGTCTCGAGCAACGATGCGTTTTCGCGCTTTGTCAGCGAGAACTTTATCTGCCGCGTGCCTTTCGCCGAGGTCGTTGCTGCGCGAATACGCAATATCGTGTTCTCGACACGCCGCGTCCAACGGATTGATGCCTTGATCACCTCTAGCCAATCGTTTTGCAAGATGAGTTCCTGGACTGCAAAACTGGTATCCCGGGATGTGTAATTCGATAAGTAGCGCGTTTATCGCCCGATTTAACAAACCACAGCCTTTCTTTACTCTCGTCCGCGACATTCGCCACAGTTTTTAATCAATGGTGCTGGACCGTCGATATGCGTTCGCTGCCAAGAACGATTATAATGTTCCAGACACCGACGATACTGCTGAACCTCAAAATCGGCTTTTATATGCTCGGGGAGTCTGTCCCACAACTGGTCAATGTGTCTGCCAAACTCTCGCTGTAGAATAATTTTTGGTATATATTTCAACTGCTCAGAGGTTAGGTCTCGAATATCACAATTATCCGACAGGATCAGAAGCATTTTGAATACTGAGCTGTCGTGTTTCCGCGTGGATGTATAAATAGGGCGCGTCGCCGCTTCAATGTAGCAAAATCATTTTTCACAGTTCACGGCGAGGATGCGATTCGTGCGACAACCTGTGACTATACGCGTGACAAATTTTGACGATAAATCGCGAGTGATGTGTCCGAAAACAAGACGCAGACATGGTAGCATGCTACCAAACACTATCCGCTGCCTCATTTGCGGTCCATCAAATTGTGGAAAGACCAATGTGCTGGTGAGCTTGTTGGAAAGTCCACACGGCGTCCGCTTCGAGAACGTGTACGTGTATTCCAAGTCGTTGCAACAGCCGAAATATCAGTATTTGGAGAATTTATTGACTCCGATAGATGAAATTGGTTACTTTACGTTTTCGAATAACAGTGATGTCATCCCACCGAGCGAATCGCTTCCGAATTCTATTTTTATCTTTGATGACGTGGCATGCGACAAAGAAGATACGATAAGAGAATGCTTTGCTATGGGGCGCCACTCGAACGTTGACTGCTTCTATCTCTGTCAGACGTATGCAAAGATTCCCAAACATCTTATACGTGACAATGCGAATCTGCTGATTCTGTTTAAGCAGGATGGTACCAACTTGAAACATGTGTACAACGATCATGTAAATACTGACATGACTTACGAAGATTTCTGCGCTTTGTGTCGTAATTGTTGGCAAGGGGAGTATGACTTCATGGTAATAGACAAGGATAGTGCGATGTCCAATGGACGTTATAGAAAGGGATTTAACGAGTTTGCGGTACCGTGAGATGGTCAATTGTCATCAACACGTCGGTGAGAAAGCAACGTCTGCGGTACAATGATGATTGATATCGATACTCTGGAGATTAAGGATCGCGAGAGAATAGCGAAGGAAATTGCAAAAACCAGTGAAGCCATTCGCAAGAAACATCAGGCTTTGAAAACTGGCAAGATGGAGGAAGATATCGCGTTGGAGAGATACTTTAAACCTATCGTCGAACCCTTGAAACATATTGCGGAAAATACCACAGGAGCGGAAGCTCATGAGCATCATGACGTATCATCGTTGATGAGCACAGACGTTGATGGGAATGAAACATTAACGTCTGAAACAAAAATCCATCTGAAAGGGAACACGTCGCGCAAGACAAACGGGAAACGACTCAAGTCATCAGAATATTCACCCATAACCTGAACACCAGTTCAATCGAAGCGAAAACGACAGAATGTCACATCAAACGAGTCCTCGGTTCCTCCCAGCGTACAATTGCTCACAACCAATGATGATGACGTTTTTGAAACTACTCCGGATGAGTCGTTTGTAACATCTATTAGACAGCAACTCCAAACATCCGAGGGACAAGAAACGTTTCGCAGTCATTTCGGTCCGCTAGGGCAAAAATACATGAAAATAATCCTAAGTGGTGATAAGGACACAACAATGGACTATATGTACGGTGTATACTTTAGCAATAGTAAAACAATGCTTGGGGATAAGGATTTCGACATAGACAAGGATGATAATATAATCATAGATGGCGTAAAATACAGAGGAACACCTGGCCTTTACGAACTGCTTTTCAAGAGAATTCCAGACGATGCTATATACACCGATGCCGATAAACAAAAATATAAAAGTATACTGCTGGCGACGAACGCCCACAGACGCAACCATAGTGCTAAAAATCCCATATTGAGCAACAAGGGATATAAGTACAAAGATGTAATTGCACCGCTAATCCCTCGCGCATCGACTAGTAAAGCAGGGAAAGGTCTAACGGCACCGCGAACCATGGTGGTAAACGATAATAAGATCGATTATGTGCACTGGGACAATCCCAACGAGTTGGTTGATCGGTTGCGTTTGCTTGAAGCATCACGTCAGGCACGTAACAACTCTCACGATCCCGAAATTCTGTCGATTATCGAGGAACTCCGCGAGGTTGGCCTCATTATAAATTAAACCGCACGCAGATGATGTGCACTGTATGCATCGAGATGCCAATCAACAAATTAGGGGTATCGCTCGAGAAGAGTGGAGCAGCTAGAATGGACTATTACAAATGGAGCGGTGTGCTTCGAAATTACATGCGAGATAACGCTCTTTGCGTGACTCGTGCAGACTTTGATGCAAAATCACGCAAGATACGACGTGTAGCGCAAACCACAGCCGACACCGATGCTGTCAATAAACTATACGTGGAAAAGAGCATTAAACTTTTGAGAGAGCAGCAGGAAGAATTAGAGAGGAAGCTGGTCGTGTTTCAAAAAGATATGCTGACATTGCAAAACAGCGTTCAAAAGATATCGCAGGCGTTGAATTCTATCCCACAGCCGGACAATGAAATGCGTAAAGTTAAAGAGGCTATAGCCGCTTTTGCTACGGAACATGAACTTGTCTAGAATTTCCTGAGACCGACGGGAAGCACATAATACACGTACGCGATAAGTATCGCATCATTCATGTCCAAGACACCTCTGCGATCAAACATGCAGCCATTATCGAAATCCAAGAGTAAAGAAGAAAACCATGATCACAAGAAGGGACAACTCGTTGAGGAATTGCATGCTTCAGCTCGAAGATACTTTCCGCGCAGGCGCGTCATAGTGCAAGGATACGACGATCTGTGGCAAGCTAACATTGTAGAAATGTGTCCATACTCACGTTTCAACCAAGGTCGCCACTATATACTCACCGTCATCGATGTGTTGAGCAAGTATGCGTGGGCGTTGCCGCTCAAGACTAAAGGTGGTGCTGAGGTGGCTAAAGCGTTCGCAAAGATATTTAGAGATCGATATCCGAAAAATTTGCAAACCGATCAAGGAAAAGAATTTTATAACGCCGATATGCAGAAACTCTTGACAAAGCATGACATTAATCATTATTCGACGTATTCGGTGATGAAGGCCTCCGTCGTAGAACGTTTCAATCGAACTTTGAAGAACAATATGTGGAAAATGTTTACGCTAAATGGAACCTATAGATGGACAGATGCGCTACCAAATCTACTTGCAGAGTATAACGCACGAAAACATAGAACCATCAGAATGCGTCCTTGCGATGTTACCCCTGCGATCGCCGACAGGCTGCTAGCCACCGTATACAACAACATAAAGATCGCTGCTCCAGCGAGATTCAACTTGGGCGAGTTTGTGCGCGTGAGCAAATTTAAAACCATCTTCGATAAAGGCTATACGCCGAATTGGACAACGGAGGTGTTCAAGATAGCCAAAGTACAGGCAATTAACCCTGCAACGTATCTGCTCGTCGATTCCTGTGGAAAACCCATTGCTGGAGGATTCTATGAATATGAGCTGCAACGCGTCACCGATCCTGATGTGTATCTAGTGGAAAAAGTGTTGCGTAGAAAGGGGGATAAGGTATACGTCAAGTGGCTGGGGATGGATAAATCACACAATTCTTGGATAAATAAAAATAATGTATTGTAAAATAATAATACATGATTCAATAAATACAATTATACATATACATGATTCAATAAATTCAATAAATACAATAAATACAATAAATACAATAAATACAATGATACATATGCATGAGTGAACAATCAACAAGAAATTAAATAAAAAAAGGATTCCGGAATACCAAGGTCTCTAATAATCCAATGAAATTCAGTTGCTTTATGAATTCCTCGAATTTAGTGAAGAATTATGTATCTTTATTTACTAGCTCATGGATAGCAAAGAAAGATATATATATAAGTCTTCAATAAATTCAGGGAATTCATAAAACAACTGAATTTTCATTGGATTAACAGAGACTTTGGTATTCCAGAATCCTATTTTTTTTTATTGTCTCATTTCACCATCGTCCCCTTTATGAAACTATACAAACGGTATATTATAATGTCCCCCCAATAAATACAAGAATTTCTATTTTATAATGGTATATTAAAATGTCCCCAAAGCAGAGTGTCGGTCGAATCGGGTACGATATACCGCTTGTCGTCGTGTGGGCTTAGAGCGATTTTAGATTCCGAAATGGTGTACACTTTATGCAATTTAGACCGTATGCATGATTGTCTGCGGACCATTTCGATCTCCCTTTGCAAACACTGCGCGTAGTCGTCGAAAGTTATCGTTCTAACTATGACGTTGGTCTTGAGGCCTTTAGCCTTTTTCGTATCTTTTTTACCGTCTATGCGAAGTGCATACATTTTCGCTCTAAGACCTACGAATTCGGTCATTATCGCACCGTTATTTTCATCCTTCACCAGCCCCGGAACCTTCTTATTTAAGTGTGGCATATTATATGGATTGTCCATAGGATAATCGCTTGTGTCGAATCTACCGATATTATCTTTCATGGACTCGTAGATATCCTCGCATCGAATATGATAAATGGGGCTGTCTGTATCGGTATATTGAATTTTACAATTTTGTCCATGCAGTGGAGACATATACTCGTTAGGGTTTATACAAAAACCGACTTTTGGAAAAACCGGTTTTCGAATTCCACTATTCCAAAAAAACCGGTTTAAACCGGTTTTCGAATTTTTACAGAGAAAAACAAAATAGGTATAATTAAGACAGTAAAAAATATTTATGCTTAATTAGGTTAAAATATTTAATACGTAAATATTTATATTTACAAAAATACAACAAAATAAAATCTGCTTCATACAAAAACTAACGACAAAAACTAAAATAATTAAAATCGGTACAGAATATAAATGATAAAGCTTTATTTTATTTAGTGTTTTTTTCAGGAAATATGATTTCAAAAAACATACAGTGTCCACTGAACGAAGACTTAATCTTGTTCTTGTTTTAGATGCAAGATTGCCTGAAATGGAAAATATTCTCTCACTGGCTACTGAACTTGGTTTTATCGTTTTGAGAGCATCAAATAATAAATCCAAACTCTTTGATCTTATATTAGTTGCCTCAAACACTGAAAATTCGGCCTTCCGTGTCTTCGGATTTGATATTTCCTCAGATTCCTCAAGAACCCTAAGAATTGATTCCATGGCGTTTTTTAACGTTAGAGTTCTCGCGCTAGAATTCTCACGTTCTCGATTTACCCTCAATAGCGAATGTTCGCGAAACAACTTCAGACCGACCAACATATCTCCCCTCCAGCATAGTCCTCCACATATAATAGCATATCTAATAGAATAAAATTGCGGATTTTCATGTCAAACATTCACCTTACCCCTGAATCATGAAGATTAGTTTTACAGTAAACCTTTAGTACAATATGTTTGTACTTGTACCAGAGGCGATTTCAAGATAAAATGTTAACGTTTTTAATTAAATAATTAATTAATAATGCATAATAATTCTAGCATGAAAAACCGGGTTTTTAACTTTAAAACCGGTTTTCGAATTTTATAAATTTATTAGAAAAACCGGTTTTTAAAAACCGACAAACCCTAGTACTCGTGATGAAATTCATACAAACAAAGTTTTAATATATCTAGAATACACATACCCACGTATATTGGTTTGTTGAATTTCACCTCGAGTTTTCGCAATTCAACAGCTATTAAATTTTCCGAAAAAACACTTCTGCTGTGGAAATTCGGTTTCGCGATCATTGCCTTCGCGCCATATCGCCCTTCCCAATGTGTCAAAAGTTTTACATCCACATGATTTCGTACATTTTCAATAGTTTTACCGAATACCGCGTTGTTCATCAATTTGTACAAATTTTATTCAAAATCGTTTGTCGCGCCTGTTCTAAACCGTGTATTTAGTTCGATGTAATCGCGGAGCCAGGGAGATTGAGCGAATTGAAGCACGCGGTGTATTTTTGTAATAAGAAGACCGTGACGCGTACACTGCTGCAGGTTGCGATAATAGATGACGTAACGCTGCTTATCATATACCGTCGCGAATAACTTGTCCTGCCTGCTGCCAGGTGGTTTGGCACGCGTCGGGCAGAACGGTAGATCAGCATGAGCGTCGTGCAGACGTTGCGAATATTCCAGATCTACCTCGATAATGTATCCCGTGGGCGAATCGATCGGGATCGAAGACACATTAAAATTTGCAACATCTTCGACCCATTGAAATTCAGCGTGTGGCAGGGGCTGACACATTGCCCATCCATACAAATTATTCACGTCAAAGTACATCAAGTACGATGACTCTTCCGATGTGTCATATGATGGCATGTACTTATTATTGGCATGTGCGTATCTTCCGGAACATTGACTAAAACCCCCACGTATACCGCGTTCGATAAACATGACCATATCAATGTCAGTGAGCAATTCGAATGTAATTTTGGTATGTTTTAACATTGCATCCCACGTGAAACCAGGTAGAGTATAATAATGCGCTGAATCTAATCCATAACTCTTGATACAACTTTCGCGAAAATTTTCAAAAATATCTGCCAATAACAAGACATCTGATTTCAAATACAAGTCGCTGTATTCGCCCAAGGTTTTTTTTTTTTATTACGCAGTTTCAATCTCCATAAGGAGATTATTCTGCCAGACACTCCATACCCATTACAAGCTCTTTAACATCCTTATTTATAATACAGTGATCTTTTAAATCGTTAGGTTACATTCGTTTAGATACATGTAGACTAGTTTGCATATTGCCTCTGTGGGCTTGAAAAGTATTACATTGCATGAAAGTGGGAGAGCAAAGCCTCGCGCTCGCAGTCCGTCAATAAGTTTGATCCTTTGCTGGTCGAATAAAGGACACTGCCACAACACGTGGTCAATGTCCTGGTTCTCCCAGCCGCACGCACAGCTTGGATCGTTTACCAGTCCTAATTTGACGAGTGAAAAGGGAAGATTATAATGTCCAGATCTACATCTATTGACTGTGACGACGATCTCGCGAGGCAGGTTTTTACCGACAAACCATGGCTTTTTACTTTCAACGTGGAAGTGCTTGAAATAATTGACGCCCTTGAACGAACTTTCTTTGGTTACAATGTCATTGGTATTGTTGGTAGCCATCAATTTATATATTTCCCTGAAGTCAGTGAACGGGATCTTAGGAGAGTTCGTTGGGGGATTACTGGTGGCGTTTTTAGCCAGACCATCTGCTGTCTCATTGCCTTGTATTCCTGTGTGGGCCGGAATCCAATAAAATTGGATTTTGTTAGCGTTTAGGTTTATTTTGGAGAAGTCGTAAGCTTTCTGCCTTATCTTGAGAATGTAGGGATTGGTCCTTGCGCCAAAGTTAGAGTGTTTTAAAGATTTTAATGAGCTTAAAGAGTCAGTGAAAATAATGAAGTTTCGATTAGGTTTGCTTAGGGCAATATCAACAGCATCGTTTAGTGCGATACATTCAGCTGTGAAGATTGACGCGTTCTTGTTTATACTTCTTTCTGTGAGTATATCTAAGTCGCTACACCAGCAAGCACTCCCAACAGAGATCGCGCCTTTAGATTTACTGCCGTCTGTAAATATGGCATGAGCTCCCTCCTGCCTTGCCAGTCGCTCTATTAAGGAGTTGGGATTTTTGGCAATTGCTACGTCTTGACCGTATGAAGTGTTGATATCAAGGTCTTTTGTTAGGGCGTGGTAATTATAATTGTGGATATCATATCGAGAGGAAGAGTAGATGAGATCGTTGATATTGTATGTGTTCTCTATACATTGTCACAGTAATCGATTACTAAATTTACGTTTTCTGCTGTGGTTACTTATCATATTTTGGAATCGTGATACAGTTTTGTGTATTAATAGCTCTTTGTTAGAATAAATTTTGCACAGATAGCTGTTACATAAAAATCTTGAGCGTTCTTGTATGAGTTGTAATTTGGATTCCGATAACAGAATGTTAGTGGGTGTGCTAAGTCTATAGCCCAGGGCCAGTCAATAATTGAGCGAACGAAGCTCTTATAGAGTATTGTTAAGGTTTCTGGATGTGCTCCCCACCAAGTGCCTCGGAGAAACTTTACAATGTTCAGTGCTCTAGAGCACTTTTTTTGCACTTGTTCAGTTTGATTTTTAAAAGACATCTTATAATCAAAGATGATGCCTAAGAAACGCGCTGACTCACTGGATTTAATTGTTGTATTGTTAATCTCAATTTCTGTTCCTCCTGGCAGTATATTACGGTTGTTAAAGTGAAGGAATACTGTTTTATGTGGTGATAGTTCTAATCCTAAATTCCTAAGGTTGCCGTAGATTAAAGAGATTGATTTTTCTAACAGTTTTTTACATGACTTGATTGAAGACCTCTTGCAATACAACGCAATGTCATCAGCAAATTGTGAAACAATAACACTCTTGGGTAGATTTTTAGCAACTTCGGAAACATAGATATTGAATATCAGAGGACTCAGAACGCCACCTTGGGGGACACCCTTATGTACCATCCCAGCTTCATTGTCCAATGCATCTGTGTATATTAATCTTTCGGAAGTAAGAAATTTTATAAACCTAATCAAATGCATTGGACATCCAATCTCAGCTAGTCTATCCAAAAGGGTGTTTATGTTAACATTGTGAAAGGCACTATTGATATCTAAAAACGCAGCCAAAAGGTGTTTTTTATTGCTAAAAGCCTCATCAACGCTTAATACGAGGTTGGTCAGATTATCAATAGTAGACTGGCCCTTTCGAAACCCCGATTGAGTTTTGGGAAGAAAATTATTATGTTCAATCCACCACTCTAATTTGCTTTTCACCATTGTTTCGAAGAGTTTACATGAGCAGGATGATAAAGAAATCGGCCTAACACCCTTCCCATCCGATTTACCTATAAAGTGTACGTATGATTTCTTCCATTCTGATGGATAAATATTATTAGTGAACATTTCGTTGAAAATATCCAGAAGAATTAGTTTATATTTAACTGGCATTCTTTTTAGAATTTCATAATCGATCCCTTCGATACCGGGAGCTGAATTGATGTTTTTATTTTTAAGAGCAATGATAAATTCTGTAAATTCAAAAGGTGAATCGAGAAAGTCGTTTTCGCCGCAAGTTGGTAAATAATTTGGGTCGTCAGGAACCCACGGAGGACTGATGTTGTCTAATGCTTCCTTGATTTTGTTCTCAGACTGGTGATTCTCCGAAGTGTGAGAGGGTATTATTTTGATCCATTTATTCTTAAGGATTTTGGTAATGTTCCAAACATATTTTTTACTAGTACTGAAGTTTATATTCTTAGCAAATTCTTTAAAATAACTTCTTTTCTTTTGTTTGAAAGTTCTCTTAGCTAGAGCTACGGATTTTTTGTAATCAAAATAATCTGCAAGGTTGTTAGTGAATTGCCATTTCTTGAACGCTGCCCTTCTGAGCCTTTTAACCCTCTCACATTCTGGGTCCCACCACGGTACAGGGTTTCTATGTACACGATTATTCACAACTCTTTTTTTTTTGGTGTGTTTAAAATGACAGCGTCCGAAAGTATGTTCGTAAAGAAGGAATGTTTATCACCAGTGTTACGTGAGGGTGTTAATTTTAAAAGAGACCGAGCGGTTGAGTCTAATTTCCTCAGGTAACGCTTAACGAATTTTAAAGAGATTTTATAATTTTGACATAATCGTATTATTACGCAAAAATCAGGATTATTTTGGGGGCGCTGCTTTCGTCTACAACCTATACAGGTTGTCCAATCAGGATGTGGTACTTTGGAGGAGACTGGTTCGAAACAAAATTAGACAATTTGAGGAATAATATACCATGTATTACAATATATATATATAGGAGGTTTCAAGGGTGGAACAAAAACGGTGAAAATTACATGGATTTGAAACAATGAATGATCAACGGTAATTGATCGAGGGAAACCCCACAACAAGTGTTGTTACAATTATATTACGTGAATCAAGCCAAATTTAAAAAAAACAAAACGTGTCACACGGCGAAAGGAAAGCAACAGCCGATTGAGGGAAAACCCACAACCCACTAGGTGGTTGAATCAACTGTTGTTTCCGTACAATATCATGACAAATCTAATGACTCACCAACTCAGTACAAGAGATTGCTAATTTCGTAATTTCGAGTCCTCTCTCTCTGTATGTCTCTCTCTTAGTATGTCTTAGAGGGTCCCGCGTCTGAGATGGTAAAGCGCAGGAGTGAACGCACCACACACACACACAATGTCGAAACTCAATGTAGAATAAAGTAAAAAGATATTAGAGTTTGATTAAATATACGGTTTGAAGCTAAAGGAAATTTATATTGTTTGAAAATGCAAAAATGTACAAGTCTCTACGGGGTGTTACGTCCCGAAGGGACAGTTGTGGACCACCCCGAGCGGTTAGGGTGACTCACCGGGTTCTTGCTCTATCAAGGTGCTAAAGCACGCCTTGACTATACTCGCGGGGGGAAGAGGATGGTGATAAGGGGTTAAACCAAAGAATACAATAGGGATAAAGGAAAAACAATAGAGAAAAATATATTGTTACATAGAAGATTCTGGATTATCCTACCTTGAGACGGCGCTTCGTCTCAGCTGTCGCTCGCAGGTCTTAGCTTACGGGGTGATTCGCCTTGTCGTTATCGCCTCGCTCGCGTGCCGCTCGAACGCCGTAGGTCGCGGTCGTCCTCTCAGCTGGCACTCGGGGTTTGTCGAACTCCGCGTTTATCGTTGACCGTTCGCGTTAACCCGTACACGCACGTGGTTGCTCTCCCGGCTATGCCGTTCACTGTACGTCGGATGGAGTTACGCCACGCCGGATGATCGCGGCCGAGCGCGTTTTGTGTTTGTAATTACGTAAAGTCGAAGACGCGGTTCTTTGATAGGGACGGTTTCCCTCGATTGATTACGATGGATTCCTGAAAACGCCTAACTTCGCTACTACGGAGTTTCCCCCCGAATCGCGGTGGTCCGTATCGGCGCGTAAGTGCCCTCCCGGCTAGGCCGTTTCTCGGTACGTCGGACGGAGGCACACTTCGCCTAACCTGATCGGCCGAGCGCGATTCGAAGTTTTCCCTGCGTAGCACGTTCGCTAGTCCGTTCTCAACGGAATCCAAAAACTGACTCCCTACTTTTCGTATCGCGGGCCGCTCGTCGGACGGTTTCGTACGATGGGGGAAACTGCCCCGTCGGCAGTTGTTTCGCTCGCGAGGGTTCTGGGCCCGGGCCGGCGACGGTCACGTTGACGCTCCGCGTGTCGCTTCACATTCTTCGACAACGTGACCGGCACGCGCGAGGCGATTCCGCTGAATCGCCGCCGGAAAAATACGCGAGGACAACGAGGACGGATGGACCTGAAGGGACTACGTAACAGGGGACTGAGTCCTTCCACGATCGCGTAGATTCGATTCACTGGAACTCCGGCTCAAGACTATTTTAAAATAGATACGTCCCTCGGACAGATCGACCACGCACTACGCGACTTAACAGCCGACTGCCCCGAGCGTTAGCAGGGCAGGCCCGAGCACTTGGGACTTTGAACAAAGAGAGTCAAATTGCTGAGCATGCATTTCGTACACACAGGCCCAACCGTCGTTGCCTCGGACCGTTCCCAGCCTCGCAATGCTTAGGTTTTCGAATGCTATCGCATCCGGCGTTCCAAGAACACTGATGCTGATGAAAGACTTTCTCATGGAAGAACGCAGTGGCGTAGCAGTTATTAATTTAAATTGGTTAATATACCATATCGGTTTATTGACAAATGATCGAGGGAAACTCCCACAACACTTAATGGTAGGATCAGATGTCAACGATACTGTAATAAAATTTTAACAGGGAAGAAAAAATATAAGGTAGTCTACAACAATGCCTCGAAAGATTTGTCACAGCACGCATTCCAGGAACGTCGATGGCGTTGAAGGATCGTTGATAATATTCCTTCGTGAGTACCTGCCCCGACGTGACCGGCTTCAAGCAGAAATAAATCAGAAATAAGTCAAGCACTATTAAAAATATCTACAGATAATCGACTATTGATTGAGGGAAATTCCCATAACACGCTAAGCGGTTGGATCAATAGAGAACATCTGCGAAATGATTATAAAAATTAGTAAAATTTAAAAATGAATTTGGAAAAAGTAACCGGCACGTAACACCCCTCCCCCCTTGGAATCATCGTCCCCGATGATAATTAGGCGTAAGGACATTTGGAGTGCCGTGTATAAATTAAGAAAACGTGGAGTAGCTGCCTGTCACGCCTACGGGGCATCGCACTCGTTCCCCCGACACGAATTTCGGTTCGGTGATTGTGAGGATCGCCTCGCAGGGCGGAGTATACGCATTCTATAAAAGGGCGTCCTATATTTACGCAGCCCTCCAGGTCCATCATTTTTATGGTTTTGCTATCTCTGATGAGTCCGCAAACGTCCTCATCTGTTACGCCCTGATTATCCCTACACGTCAACTCCCTGAGCGACGACATGTCCTTAAGGAATTGGGCACCGACGTCCGGGTATAGTAAGCTGATCTGTAGTTCGGTACAATGGTTCAGACCACTGAGTGTCTCGAGGCTAAACTGCCCTCTGATGTTGGTACACCCAGTGATGTCTAGTTTAATGAGGTGCTTCATGTGACGACCCACTTCGCCGATGAAGGTGTTATCCACCCAGCCGCAGAATGCAACCCCGAGCTCGGTGACCAGAGGGTAACGGGAAGGTAGGCTGACAGCCATCTCAACGGGACCGAGGTCGAATTCAAAGAAATCCTCTGACTCTTCCTGTTCGGCTTCCGCATCCTCCTCCCGCGGTTCTCCGCCCCCGGTCCAGGGGTTACATCCCACGGATTCCATCGACTCCATGGATCGTGGTAATGTAGGGTTTGCTATTAGTTCCTGTAAGATATCAGGATGAAAATTTTTTGGTCTAATTAGACAAAGATGTGATAGTTTTGTGAATTTTGAAATGGCTGCGGCGATGTATTCGCCTCTAGCCGTGCAATCGCTTAGATTTAGTTTTATTAGGTCCCTCGATAGATGTAGCAGGGACTTTCCGGACAAGTCGGTGCCCTTAGCCCTGAACTCTTCTAATGTCTTATTGACACTGAGAACCTTTCCCAGTTCAATGTCGCTGCAGTTCGTGCAACGCCCAATTGCCAGGTCGCTCAGAGAGTTGACGCTTGCCGCCAGTTCTCGAAAAGCCGATGGTCGGGCTTCAACGGCCGTTACATCCAGCCTCTCCAGTGCAGGACAGCTTTTGGCAATCAGGGCCAACAGCTGAGGTCGCAGGTCTTCGGCGGTCAGCTCATAATCTAAAATAATGCTTTTTAAGTGAGGGGCGCACCGCGCCAATACCCAATAGAACCCTTCCGTTTTAATGCGTCTCCATCCCTGCATTCCCGGCCATCTCCAATCGTTAAAATCGAGATGCTGCATTTTCCGAAAGGCTTCCTGCACCCCTGCTCTCCAGGTCTTCGATACTCGCTCCATGCGGGCGCGATCGGTGAATGGTAGGAACGCTGCTATCCGTGCGACCACTTCCACTGGCAAGTGCGCAGAGTAGACCGGTTCATACCCTGGGAATGGATTATCCCAACTGCTTCCGATGCTAGTAGACGGCCCGCTGCCCGAGGATGGCAGGTTGAACCCATGCCATGCGTCCGCAACCATGACTCTGAGTTTCCTCTTATGGAGGACGATTGGCTGCGTAAGGGCGTCGCTCGCCACCCTAGCTGCTTGCTGCGGGGTGTTAAAGGTGACGAAAGCCACGTTTCCGCTAGGCTGGACCCTTAGCACTGCATGCTCGGCGCCATGTGGACCCAAGAGTTTTAGGAGGTCCTTTTGCTTTGTGAACCGCGCAAGGCGGCACACAAAGATCCTCCTGGATGTCCCGTGGTTGTTGCTGACAGGTTCGGACATTGCTATTAGACTGATAAACAAACAATAGGAGTAATACAACAAAAAAAAACAAAGAACTATTCGATTATTGATCGAGGGTTTCCCCGTAACGCTTAATGGTTAGATCAATCATTGTCCCTGTAGTCATTGGCTAATTCACTATTGCCCGCTGGCATGGTAATGACGATGTGGTGGTGGCCGGTTTCGGTGGAACCCCGCGTATTCCCTCTTCTAAAACGTCTGCCGTTTCAGATGAAGTGCTCGACTTCCGCTTTTTGCAGCTCCAGGTTGGTAACAATTTCCAAAGGATCCCTCTCATACAATACAACACCAGTCCCAGGGCGAAAACGGATGATAGCGTTAGTCCGCCATGTAGTAAATGATTGTTGAAATTTTTATTACGGTGGTGTCGTCCTATCTCATCAAGCTTTTCCTCTATTTCAGACATGGTGTCTTCCACGATTGGAGTACTTACATGTTTAGTATCCAATGGGCGAATATCATGATATTTGTGAATTTGGGGTAGAAGTTCCGAAACATTTAATAGTAAATTTGGCTGATAGAGGTACTGTTCTTTATTTTCCAAATGTTGAATTCCGACTAGGGTCACATAAGTGGTTTTCGCGATGCATCCCGGTCTAAGATGCAAAATTCCAGTGCCTTCCATGGTTATTAGATCGTCTTTCATTCCGCTACATATGATTTGCACTGATTCTGGTGTCTCCAAGGAATATAACCATCCCTGTGTTGATGTTAGTCGCACCCAGAATGGAGTGTGCTGCGGTCGTATACGCACATCGCAGTGCTTAAATACTTGAATGGTTGGTCGCAATAATAGCGATACCTCGCAAGCGTCAGTGGACGAGACCTCAAACAATGGTTGGTTCAATGGGCAAAGGTGCGCGTAAGAAGTTCTGTGGCAGCTATTAATATATAATTCATCTGCATTAAAATAGAACCGATGATCATTACTTATCGCCAGATATGGGAACTTCGGATGTACATAGCTTGACCCTGTCGAATTTCGAGTAAATTTTTGTGGCATAGGCAAGGAATACGGCCGGTAAAGGTGGTATAATACTCCATCTACCAGAGGCAGTACTAATAACAGCCTGCCATTATGGTGTCCGATTTTTATACTAGACAACCTAATTAATTCCTCTATTCCTTGATATCCTTGTGGTATCGGGAGGTCGTATGAAGTTGGTGTGTTTCTAATGTCCGTAATTATACGGCGAAATTTTGATCTATCTAAAATCAAGCCGTGTACCTCACCTGCTCTTGCGGCGTATATTGCAGCAAGAAATTTCTCGGTTACTTTTATATATTGATCCAAAGACAGTTCTAAGGAATGTGCGTAATGTGATAGCCAATATGTCACCCGAGTGTAGTTCAGAAGTTCATGTACGTCTTTTACTGCTGCAGAGAGCTGATTGATTTGAATTCGGTTTTCGTTCATCAATTTTGTATTTCGGTCCAATGCTTCATGGTATTTATGGAGCTTACTGGTAATAATGTGAGTCTGATTCTTTATAACTTGTGTTATCTCGTGCTGTTCCTGATATAATTTATCAATTTCCGAATTAAAGTATTCTGCGTCTTCTGTTGTTAGTGTACCAAAGAGTGCGTGACTCAACGATCCGATGAACCCGAAAGGGACACTTCTTCGCACTATGGTCCTGGGATTGTGAAAATCTTCCGGAACTTGAATCGCTGAAAGTAGCTCCTGTAGTTCCAAACGCAACGCCAAAGCTTCTTCTATTCTCCCATTGAGATAAATCCTACGTAAGACGCTGTCGCATTGATTTGCCATCAGCAGAGAGATGCAGTAGTTGTATGTTTCATTTAACCTTTTATAGTCTGTTGGGAATTGAGTTTCTAATTTGTGGGTGTCGAGGAAAATCATGACTCGCCAATCAGCGGTCATCAGTCTCATGGTGTGTAGTCTTTCAAAATACAGTCCAGGGCTAGCGCCAATTCTTGAAATCTCGTACGTTTTCCGATTTTCTCCAAGACTCGTTGTGATCCAGGTCATCAGAGAGAGGAGCGTGACCAACTTCATTATGCTTGATTCCATTTAATTCAACTCGATTCGATTTTACGATCAGATCGGAAACTAAAGCCTAATTATTTTAGTGGTGTAGTAATAATTTATCAGCATGCTTTACAAATCGTTCGCCAGATTTCCCTTGTAATATAATGTTATTCTTTTCCAAAATTCCAACAATTTTATAAGGACCAAACTCGTGCCATGTCGCCAATTTTACCTTGGAATGGTCGCGCCTTTTCATCGTAGTGTAATTTTGATTTATGTTTAGCCGATATCAAATTTTGTGCAGCCAAGGTCTGCATCTCGGTTAAACGCGTTAATAAATCTTGAAGATAACCGTTATACGTTGACAAGGACTCGTCTGTAGGGAACGCACTAGGACAGCGTGCTATTTCGCCAAATACTAATTCGTGTGGAGTAAAATTTGTTGCTTCGTGAACAGACGTGTTATACGAAAATATTGCAAATGGTACTATTTTATCCCAGTCATCAAAATCATTTAGATAATGTTTTATATATTCAGTTAAAACTATATGGCTACGTTCTAAAGCACCATTCGTTTGCGGACGGTACCCAGAAGTAGTTACATGATTAATTTTGAAAACTTTTGCCAGTTCTTTTAAAACTTTATTAACGAAACTAGTACCTTGATCAGTTAAGATTGCGCGTGGAGCCCCATATTGCAAAACCAAATGCGTGACCAGCGCGTGAGCTACAGTTTCTGCTTTTATATCCGGTACAGGAACTGCAATGCAGTATTTCGTAAGGTTATCCTGCATAGTCAAAATGTGCCGATTACCGCTAGGAGTCAATGGAAGAGGTCCCACAGTATCTAAGGATATTTTATCAAATGGTTTTAATGGTGTATCGGTTATTAGCATTGGTTCGCGAGTTCTTGTCCTAACAAGTTTGTTTTCCTGACAACTATTGCATGTTCTAATGAAATTTTGAATATCGTTACGCATCGATGGCCAATAAAATCTTTCCCGAATTCTTTGATATGTCTTTGTCACGCCCTTATGCCCTCCTATTAAGCTCTCATGTAATTCCGAAATGATTTTCGGACGGAGTTCTTCGGGCGGTACCTGTACGTTTCCGGTGCACAGTGTTATTTTGATATCGCTATCCGCGAAAATATTTAATAAGATACCAGCTAGTGTACCCTCCGGAAGTGTATCAGTAAATTCACCGGATTTCGAAATTCTAAAGGTTTTTATGCCTGATTGTGAAAGTGTATATTTTAAATTTTTTAAAGCATTACCTAATTTTGCGATGGAAGTATCATCATAATGCCTTTCCTTGATTACTACACTGAAAATTTTGAATTTACCTCGCGGCGTAACGAGTACTTGGCCTTCTTTTGGCTTTGAATTTCGCAGATTTTCTATGCTTATTGCACCTATATCTGCGAGCAACTTACTTATCGGAGTTACCAATTCTACATCGGAAGAAATGAAATGAACATAATTTTCGCGAATGTTTGTTAAACTGTTTCGAGTAAATTTAATATTCTCTTCGCGTGGGCTTCGCCCAGAAGGTCGGTGACGTTAATACGTCGGGAAGTATACTTTCTGTTATTTGAATTCCTGGTCGGTACTGGTCAATTTTACTGTGGTCAATTGATTCAGGTGCAAGTGAACGTTTAGGAGTAGAAGGTGGATCAGAAACTGTTCCTGGTTTTGAATAAGTGGATTGTGAATAAGGAGTAGATAATGCAAGCGGTCTGTTGGACGGTAACGGGGTTGGTATCATGGATCTGCGCGGTGGACGGCGAATTAACGTATTGTCGAATATTGAGGCAGTGTTTGGTTCTTCTTCCTCCTGTATGGATTCCAAAGGTCTCCCTGATTCGGATCTCGAAGTTACTACCTCGGTGCTTGTTGTTCCAGCATTACCTTGGCTTCGCGATTTATATTGTGCCCACAAATCTTCTGCGCGTTTGTCCAGTTCTTCCCGGAATGAATTTTCTGCATCTAATTCTGATTCGTCGGATGATTTTTGAAGAATGTCGCTATGCTCCTGCAGCGATTTTTCGAAACGATTAAAAGATTCCTGAAGTTCCGAAAGCCTAATAGATTGAGAAGTGTCGAGCTGAATCTCGTTATCATCACTATCACCCGATGGAGGTGCAATGTCTATGGTTATGCCTTCGGCAGGCATTGCAGGCGCAGCAGCTTCATCCTCTGTAGTGTCCAAAACCTCAGACTGGTTTTCAGATTGTACTTCTTTAGAAAGGGTGCGTTGAAATTCTTGAACCAATATTGGTGATTTGAGATTGGGTAACACGCTTTTTCGACCTCGAAATACCGGTGGGTCGACCACCTCGGTAGGCGGTTCTTCTTCGGAATTTTGTGAAGATTCAGTAGTAGTTAATTCCGCGTAATTAATGGGAGTTTTAGATCCGGCAGGTTGAAGTGCGGAACGCGTTCTTGTTGCAATGGCACTTTTATCTAAAGGGAACGTACGCTTTTTCCTAACTGTTGGTTTAACTACAGATTTTGATTCTACAGGTACGGATTTAGAAATGCTCGGAGTTGGTAATCTTTTATCACCGGAAGGTTTCTTAATAGGCATGACTTTGGAAATCTTACTATTACATTCCAAATCGCTATCGGATGTGTCTTTTGAACTGGAATCGGAACTAGTATCATTTTCTATTACCGGGTTTCGAGACAGAGCATCTGCATTGGAATTTAAACGTCCCGGTTTATGTACAAATTCATATTCATAATCGTGCAATTTTAATTTCCAACGCACTAATCGTTGTCCCGGATCTTTTATCGAATCTATCCATTTTAGAGGCTCATGATCACTAACCAAAGTAAATTTCCTTCCGTAAAGGTATGGTCGAAAATGTAATATTGCAAAAAGTACTGCTAGACATTCCTTTTCTGTGGTAAAATAATTTTGTTCCGGCTTCGTTAAATTTCTCGAAAGGTAAGCTACCGGCAAATCGTGTCCATCCACATTTTGACTGAGTACGGCACCTATCGCGTAGTCAGATGCATCTGTAGTTAATGTGAAAGGCTTATTGAAATCGGGATATTGCAATATAGGACTTCTGCACAAAGATTTACGTAGAATTTTGAAACTCTTTTTATGCTTACTTCCCCATACAAATTTAGCGTTCTTTTGTAATAATTCTGTAAGAGGCTTGGCTTTGGCTGCAAAATCTTTGATAAATCGACGATAATATCCAGCTAATCCAAGAAATTGTCGTACATTTTTCTGATTTTTAGGACGAGGAAAATGTTTTACTGCCGTTAATTTCTTTGAATCTGGTCTTACTCCAGAACGACTAATAATATGACCTAAATAAGTGACTTGGTTCTCAAAAATTCGCATTTATCTGGCTGAAGGGTTAATTTTGCATCATTTAATCGAGTAAACAGACGTTGAACTTTCTTTTCGTGTTCTTCCAAATTTTTCGCGTAAACAACAATGTCATCGAGATAGACAAATACTTCCACACCCTGTAATCCGCGCAATACCAGATCCATCAGCCGTTGAAACGTCGCGGGAGCATTCTTAAGCCCTTCGGGCATACGAATATATTCGTAATGACCATTAGGTGTAGTAAAGGCTGTTTTAGCACGGTCTCGCGGATCCATTTCAATTTGTTGGAATCCACTAGCGAGATCAAAGGTGGAAAAGTATTTTGCTTCGCCCAAGTGATCTAGAATTTCTGTGATGTTAGGAAGCGGATATGCATCACCAATTGTTTTTTCATTAAGATATCGAAAGTCGATTACTATTCTCCACATTGGATTTCCCTCGGAATCAGGTTTCTTTGGTACTATCCAGATTGGTGAATTGTACGGAGAATTTGAAAGTGCAATAATTTTATCTGCCAATTTATTAGAAATTTGACGAGCTATTTCTTTTTGATGGACTCGTGGAAACCGATATTGCCTGGTATTAATGGGCAAGTCATCTATTGTAGGTATTCGATGTTGTATTAAGGGAGTAGATTCTAATTTATCACCTGGTAGACGAAACCGTTCAGGGAATTCCTCGATTAATTTGATTACATGATCTTTTTCTTCGTCATTTAAATGACCTAAACGCAATTTTGATAAAATTCTGGTTATTCGGTCCGCTGATACCGGTGACTCCTGCTGTTCAGAGTCAGAATCGAAGTATTCACGTTCTTCAGGAAAGTTGTGATATTCAAATGGTAAAATTTCTTGAGGCGGTATTTCTATTTCAATGTCTTTATCCAAGGTATTTATTGCGAGAACATGGCACACGTTATTTTTAACTTTTACAAGCGCTTCCCCTATATAAATTCCATCCATTGTTTTAATCAATGGTAAATATCCTTCTTTCAAATTACAATCGATGGTATCTATGGCGATTGCTTGTCGGGTACGACTACTAATACGATAAACACGCGGTGTACTATTTTTCTGAGGTGCTTCCTCCGGAGGAGCCTCGCCAATAAAATGAATCGGTCGAATTAGTTGACTTTGTGTAACTATTGTATTGTGTGCAAAAGAAATTTCGGCTTTTTCTTGTCTCAAATAAGCTTTTCCTAAAATACCGTCGCTATGTATCGGAAAATTTGATCTTACTACATGAAATAGGACTGGTTGATCCAAAATTGATACTATTGTGGTTCCTAATGTTTCCATTCTCTCGTCCGTAATTCCTCTCATTTCGATAGAATCGTGTACGTCGACGGTTACATCCTCGTGCAATGCACTTAATTTTATTACATTTATGTCTGCACCCGTATCAATCAAAAATGTTGCAGTTTTATATCGTAATTGTTTCGCGGTCAATTTTACAACAGGCGATTCGTCATTACAACCCAAATTTAATATTGATGATCCTTTTCCAGGAATCTTACTGTCGGACGATGCTCTGAGGTTTGATTGCTCGACGGGCGACGCTCTGGATTTTGGTAACTCGTCGTCGCGTCTGTTCGAGGAGTTACTCGGGAGTTTAAATCCGAATTGTTTCGTGGTTCAGATGAATTTTGACTCGGCGAATATGAACGATTTTGATTCGGCGAATACGGCCTGGACTCGCGAAATGCTACGGAATTTCGCGAATCAGGGTTCGAATTTCGGTAACTAGCTTGGAAATTTGAATTTTGAGGTGCGACTTGCGTCGCTTGGGGAATTGGACTCGTGCTCCGTGCCAATTGTGGAGCCGTTGGAGTTTGGACGTACCGTGAATTTGACGGAAAATGTGGATAATGTGGATAATACGGTGGATATGGCATTTGATAAAATGGTGGGTAAGGCATGTAGGGATACGGGGAATGAGTAGGATACCCATGTTCTGGATATCTACTCGATTCCGTATTACTTCGCGGGGGTTTAAGAATCCCTGCCGGGAGTTTTGAATAATCCGAATTTCCGGTCGGGTTCGGACTCGGACTTCGCGAACGGGAATCTCCAAAATTTTGATTTTGCGAATCGCGATAAGTGAATAAACTCTGGCGTGAATTACTTTGAATAGGCGAGTCTGAACGGGAATTTAAACGAGAATCATCCTGCCTTGAAAGAAAGAGTCTGTTTGTATCTCCGGTCGGTATTATTCCAGACCTCATTCGAGTCTCGACTCGCGTCGCATGCTTTACCGCGTCTTCTAAAGTTTTTGGATCGCGAGCGTCTACGGCCCTGGCTATCTCGTCAGGCAAGCCCCGAATAAATGCTTCTAGCGCGCACTCCTTTATCGGGCGCAACATCTTATCCGCGTCCTCGCCATACGAGTCCTCCAGCGCGAGTCGCGCACCGCTAATCAAAATATTAAGCCGATCATAAAAATCATTTACAGTTTCGTTTCTACGCATGCGGATGTTTTCAATTTCATGATGGTAATATGGATAATCTTTCCCGGGAGCAAATCTAGTTTTCAAATGTTTAATTAATTCATTTACGGTATTAAAAGTTTTTCCGAAAGTACTATCGCGCGCAGCTCCTTGTAATTTTCCAAGGACTGCTTTTACGAACGGGCCTTCTGACGCAGGTGGTACGAAAACTGCACCGTTTTGCACATCTTGTAAGAAATCTATTAGGGGTATATTTCTCCCGTTAAAGAAAGGAATATTCAGTGTCCCGTGCTGCAAAGCAAAGCATTCCGCCATAGACGTCATCATTGCGTTCGTTACTGATAAATTCGCGGACGCGTTTCCCGACGCACTACCGGTTTCGTTGGGACTAGCCATTTTGCTAAATTTTTCAAATTATTTCAAAGAATATACACAAAATATATAAATAAGCTGAATATATATATATATATATATATATATAAGCTGAAGATAAATTAGAAGGCGATATCACGGATTTCCCAAAACATTCAAAACACAAGAGAAATAAAAATGCAAAACATACCAATTAAATCACATATAAAAATTACATAGGCATTCTTTTATCTCGAACGTCTCAGAAAACACCACAACGGACGGGTTTGACAAAAGCAGTATCCCACCGCTGCCACCAGTTTAGCTGTTACGTGAGGGCGTTAATTTTAAAAGAGACCGAGCGGTTGAGTCTAATTTCCTCAGGTAACGCTTAACGAATTTTAAAAAGATTTTATAATTTTGACATAATCGGATTATTACGCAAAAATCAGGATTGTTTTGGGGCGCGGCTTTCGTCTACAACCCATACAGGTTGTCCAATCAGGATGTGGTACTTTAGAGGAGACTGGTTCGAAACAAAATAAGACAAATTAAGGAATAATATACCATGTATTACAATATAGATATATGTATAGGAGTTTTCAAAGGTAGAACAAAATGGTGAAAATTACATGGATTTGAACAATGACTGATCGAGAATAATTGATCGAGGGAAAACCCCACAACCCATTAAGTGGTTGGATCAATAATCGCGTGTATTGTTAATTCTACACATTCACTCGAATAATTAATGTGATTACAATTTATATTACGCGAAACAAGCCAATTTTAAAAACGCGTCACACGCCGAAGGGAAAGTAGCATCTAATTGAGGGAAAACCCATAACCCACTATGTGGTTGAATCAGCTGCTACCTCCGTACAATATCATGATAAATCGAATCACTCACCAACTCCGTATTCTCAAGTCCTCTCTCTCTCTCTCTCTCTCTCTCTCTCTCTCTCTCTCTCTCTCTCTGAGTTTCTCTCTCTGTGTGACCTGGAGGGTCCCGCGTCCGAGATGATAAAGCGCAGGAGGGTCGCACAACACACACGCACAATGTCGAAAGTCAGTTTACAATAAAGCTCGAAGATATAAATGTTTAGTTAATATACGGTTGAAACAAATAGGAGTTTAAAAATAGTGAAAACGCAAGAATATATAAGTCTCTACGGGGACTGAGTCCTTCCACGATCACTGGGATGCACTGGAACTCCGGCTCAAGACTACTTTAGAAAATAGTTATGTCCCTCGGACAGATCGACCACGCACTATGCGACTTAACAGCCGACTGCCACGAGCGTTCGCAGGGCAGGCCCGAGCACTTGGGACTTTGAACAAAGAGAGTCAAATTGCTGAGCATGCATTTCGTACACACAGGCCCAACCGTCGTCGCCTCGGACCGTTCCCAGCCTCGCAATGCTTAGGTTTTCGAATGCCATCGCATCCGGCGTTCCAAGAACATTGATGCTGATGAAAGATTTTCTCATGGAAGAACGCAGTGGCGTAGCAATTATTATTTTAAATTGGTTAGTATACCATATCGGTTTATTGACAATTGATCGAGGGAAACTCCCACAACACTTAATGGTAGGATCAGATGTCAACGATACTGTAATAAAATTTTAACAGGGAAGAAAAATATAAAGTAGTCTACTACAATGCCTCGAAAGACTTATCACAGCACGCATTCCAGGAACGTCGATGGCGTTGAAGGATCGTTGATAATATTCCTTCGTGAGTACCTGCCCTGACGTGACAGGCTTCAAGCAGAAATAAATCAGAAATAAGTCAAGCACTATTAAGAATATCTACAGATAATCTACTATTGATTGAGGGAAATTCCCATAACACGCTAAGCGGTTGGATCAATAGAGAACATCTGCGAAATGACTGTAAAAATTAGTAGAATTTAGAAATGAATTTGGAAAAAGTAACCGGCACGTAACAGGGGCATTGAACCCTGATACATTCCCCTCCTTAGTCCTAGCCAGGAGTATCGCCGGTTCCTCATGCGGTGTCCTCCCTCCGGTCTCCCCCTATTCTTTGGGGCCCGGCTCCGGGGCATTGCCATAGGAGGTAGACGGAGGGGTCCTCGCTAGACCCTTACCTCTGAAAGCGTCTACCCTCCCTTTTGGTGAGGGGGTTTCCGGCACGAAAGAGGACCCTGGGTCCTCCCTCCGCATATTCGCCCTTGTACTAGGGATCTCCTCCTGTTGCTGGAGTTCCCTAAGGATTTCCTCATACGTAGGGTCCCTCTTCCCTCCCTCCGATGTCTTGGGCTTCTCCTCCTTCGTCTCCCGCCCACCTCGTCTCCCAGTCCTTTCGTTTCCATACTCGTCATCCAAAAGTAGATTGCCCTGGTCGGCTGCTGTAGTATCTTCCGGGGCTATTGCCCCGGTGGCACCGGCCCGCTGCCTCAGCTCGGTGTCGTCGGTCGTCTTACATCCCTCCACGCTGCCGACAACCCATGTGGGGTCTGCCATAATGTCAGAGATCGCCGTTTTTTCATCCGAGGCACGGCTCAAAAATGACATTGGACATGTAAATGTCTTAAGGGCGACGGCCCTACCGCCCGGCGGGTTTCTCCCACTCGACGGCCCTGATGTTATGGCCGTATGCGGCACTGCCGAGCAAATGTCGGAGGGACCTACTACCGCCGCATGGTCCTAACCCAGGGCTACTGCCCCACCCCTTTCGGGCTACTCCTACCCCCCTAACCCCCCTAACGGTCACAGCACACGCCAACATGCACACCCACACTCACACACACATGCATACACATCCCCCAGATCTCCACATCCCCCCCCCCCTCTGAGACCGGGCTATTACAATGGGGGGGGCCGCCATCCCCCCCCAAGGGAGCTGGTCCGCGGCAGGGCCTTCGCCTTCCACGTGAGGTTTTTAGGCCCCAGGGTCAGCTTATAGCTCCTGCTGACCGGGGCGCATCGCCATCCCTCCCCCGCCCCGGGCTGGCCACCGCGAGGTGAACCACCCCGGGCAGGCGAGGGGCCGCCACATACCCCGGCCCTTCTCCTATCCGTCACCTGGAGACGCGCTCGGTCGGTGCTCAACCTAGTCCCCCGCTCCCCTTTACGGGGATAGGGGGACACCGAGGGTATCGGCCTTCGTCTAGAGATCGGCGAACTCGCATTTCTCTAGGAGCCGTGGAGGTACGGAAGCCCAAAAATTCACAGTGGTATAGCTTGCTTACACAAGTGATCACCGGGAGAGTTCTGACCGTTTGCCTGTAGCGCTCGTGGCAGACTCTGCCTGACGGGCCCATCGTGCTGATCTATATTGGGCGTCGCGGCAACTTCGCCAGCGAGAGCGCCGCTCGGCGCGCGGCCATCTCGCGGCCGTGCTCGGTAGCGACGGACCGCGCCAGGCGCGCGTAGTGGGGGGAGATTCGCGTCCCATAGCAACCAACTCGTTACAAAATCCCAGCAAGCTACATAGTGGTATGGGCCTTTATTTGGGCGTTTTAAACAATATGTAAAAAATCCCCATTGATCCGACCGCCGCTAAAAATTTTACAGAGGGTTGAAAAAAAAACAACGATTTTTTGCGAATATCTCGTTATCTAACAGTTTTCCGACAAAAATAGTTATTATACTGTGACGTCCCACTAATTTTCGCGCGGTATTATTATAACATCTCCCTCATAAATCTCAACATAACTCCATCAAAATCCATCGAACTAGAGACTTAACCCTTTTCCCCAAATCACTGATCACCTTGGCGTTGAACCTTAGCGGTCCCCATCTCAAGATGGTCAACTACGACCTCCAAATCCCCTCTTCGACTTACGTGGCATGACCACTTCCCTCCTATCTAATTTAAACAAGTCCCTCGTCCCTAAAAACTCCTCTTAAATCGAGACCACGTCTCACACTCTCTCTATGACCAAAGAAGTCAATACCCCACTTACCCCTTTCCAATACGACCTCCTAAACTCCATCAAATGGGTTGAGTATTCCCTTTTCGAAAACCTATGTATAAAAACCCCGGAAGACTTTGCGACAAATTTTTAGTACAAGGCCATATAAAAACCCCGGAAGACTAAATCTATTTATAATATTACGGCGACGCATATTTGCAATTAGGTCAAGGCGAAGACCGCGCGTACCCTTCATCCCTAACAATCTTCCAAATCACATAAATACAAGGGCCCCAGAGGCCGTAGTCCTCTTCTACGGAAACCACTCCCGCGAAGTGTCTCGTTGATTCGAATATTTTATTGTGTTAGCTTACCGCATCACTAACTTCTGTGTTCTACTGCAACAACCGTAAGCAGTTATTATTATTATTACAATTATACTGTATATCATCCCCATACCATATATTAATTCGTTTACTAACGCTTATTGCGTACATATTATTTCATATTATTAACGTTTAACACTTTTCATATTATTTCGGTTACTAAACGCTTATTGCGTACATATTATTTCATATTATTAACGTTTCACGCTTTTCATATTATTTCGGTTACTAAACGCTTATTGCGTACATATTATTTCATATTATTAACGTTTCACGCTTTTCATATTATATTGTTTATTAACGCCTACAGCGTTCAAATAATCTTGTTTTATTAACGCTTATCGCGTTCATATTTCTATGTATTACTAACGTTCATTGCTAAACGTATTTCTTTATTTTATTGTAACTCATGTCCATATTCTGATACTATTGTTAACCACCATCGCATTAACCATGTATATAAACGTGCTCTAACAAAGTTAATAAACCGCTTTGCTTTAAACACGCTTCCAATTATTGTGCCTATCCTCTTGTAACGTTCAGCTGTCCGGGGACGACTGAATGCCGACAGGTTCTCGAAAGGAGAGCGGGGTCCTTTCGAGTATAGGATAGGTGGGGGCTCGTGAATAGAGTAAAGGAGTAGAATTCAACTTAAAACACAACAATGACTTTATTTTAAATAACACTTATTCTAATAACTATAATATTTCTTACAATTACGATTATATATTAGTAGTAGGAGTAAGCGGGTTCCAACGCAAATTTGAGTTTCAAGGTCACATGAAAAAATCCAAATTTGAGTTCGGCGGGCGGCGGGCGGCGTCACAGAGATGACGAAGTGGAGGGGGGAGCACGGCGCGGAGAATTTTGGGCGCGCGGAGAGGAAGACAGTTTGCGCGCGCACAAGCCGCGGAGTGGGGGAAACCATATAATATAAAATTAGGTTAGGAGAGAGATGGAGGAAGACAGGTAAATAAAATGTATAAATAATATGTTTTTTAAATGATAAATATATTGTTACAATAAAAAATGAATATATAAATATAAAAAATGAATATACAAATATAAAAATGAATATACAAATATAAAAATGAATATATAAATATAAAATATAAAAAATGTTTGGGATTGGTCGCAGAGATGCGACCAATCGTGCGCATGCCCACGGTTGGGCAAAGGCGCGGGTTTTTGAATGCGGTTCTGCTAACGATGTAGCTGCTGGGCGATCGCGGTGACGGCCTCGTCGAGCCATTTCGGGATGGACACATGCACTAATTAACTATTGTTCCCCTCTCTAATTAGTCTTGTCTCGCGTGATGTACGTGGACCGCGTTGATTGGCCAGGTGTCTTCTCTCCCGAACCGGTGGCTTGACCCGTGCCGTCTCCGCGATCGCTCTCTTCCTTGTGAATCGTGCTACAGTAAACATCTCTTGTCGTGTACACGAAAACAAAGAGCGATCGGTGCTCCGATATTCCTTCTGCTAACGTGAAATTCTATAAATCACGTCACGTGCTTGCGTGGTATTCAATCTTTGGTATTTCAACCTTATTAAATTCACGGTATTTTCATTGCGTGTGAAAATTTATTGTGCGTGTTTTATTGTGACGCCATTACGCTACAAGTCAAACGTATAATCTTCTTAGGAGTAAATTGAGTATAGTTTTCGCGAATTATACAAAAGGACAAGAGCGTCGGCGCTCCACGCTCTAGTCTCAAATATAAAGTTGGTCCTTCGAGCCGGATCTCCGGTAATTTCGTGCCTTTCAAGTGCTGTGTCGTGACCGCGTGCTTCGAGATCTCGTTTCCGTTACACCATCATGGAGGACTTGCTCGCGGAACAGATCGAGCTGTATCATCGGCTCTCGCGTGTGTACGACAATCTGAAAAAGAAAGGTATCGCTAAAATAACTGAAGGTTCGGTGCAAGCCAGACTGGAACTACTTTTTTTTTTTTTTTTTTTTAGGAGGGGAAAATGCTTGATGCATACCCCGCCAGATTAACTAGCGGGGTTATGTGGGACTCCCAGCCAAATAGGCGGACTACCCACTAAAAACCCCTCCAGGTGCGCCACCTAGGTTTGTGCTCACGGGGGAGGGGCGTACTTCTATGTATTACTTGCTCCCTCCCCCCCCAAGCTATTGGGAGCACTCTCCTCGCCACTCTCGTGGGCCACCTCACACTCATCCACATTCACGCGCGGTTAAATACGCGGAGATCCACACCACATATATCACACACACACACACACGGCGGTTAAATACGCGGGGGACCTCAACGTATCACACGCACACCACATACAAGCGAATAAATACGCGAGGACACGCACTGCGCACACAACACAAAGCGGTTAAATACGCGGGGAGCACACGCAGTACACGCACAACACACCTAGAAGCGAATAAATACGCGAGGACACGCACTGCGCACACAACACAAAGCGGTTAAATACGCTGGGACCACATGCAGTACACGCACAACACACCTAAAAGCGGATAAATACGCGGGGACTCGTACTGCGTACACAACACAAAGCGGTTAAATACGCGGGGACCACACGCAGTACACACCCAACACCTAGGGCGGTTAAATACGCGGTTAAGCGGGTAAAGAGGGAACGCGGATAAAATACAGTGCGGTAAATCACCTACGCCGTCTAGCCCAACCGGCATGTCCACCCATATCGCCTACGTCCTAGCTCCCGGGGGTGGGGGGGGGGGAGTACCTTTCTCCTCTTGGGGAGGCGCCCGTGGATGTTCTGGGCCCCCGGGGGTTTCCTCTTTTGCCCCCTTCCCCCCGCCGCAGCCCGCCTCGCGGCGGCCACCCTCACGGCCTCCCGGCGCTTGGCCGCGGCTTCTTGCCTGATGGCCTCATTCCTGGCCGCCCTCTCTTCCGCCACCTTTTGGGCCTCCTTGTGGACCTTATACCCCATCACTGCGTGGGCAAACGTCCTAAATGCCCCCCACCTAGTTTCGGTCTTTGTTACTAGTTCGATGAACGTGTCCACTGCTACCGGCGCCTGCAGCTCCGCCGCGAGTATGCGCCTCTGCTCCTCATATGTCGGGCAGGCCGTGAGGGCGTGCTCGGCGTCATCGCGGACCTCCCCCCCACAGTCGTCGCACCAGGGGGACGACGCTTTCCCAATTTTCGTCCTAAAGGCGTTGAAGGACCCGTGTGAGGTGAGGAGCTGTAAGACCCAGTAGTCCATAGGGGCTACTGGGCGCCCCTCACCCGCCAGGAACGTCGTCGCTACCGGTATTAGTCGGCGGGTCCAATTATTCGTGTCCAGCCCATCCCAATCTTCTTGCCATTGTCTCAGGGCTGAAGCCATCGCCTCCTTTTTGCGTTGAGTCGCTCTCTCTTCCACCAGTTGCGGGGACACCCCGCGGCGCAGGTCCTCCCTATCATTACGTTTGCCAGTGTATATCTCTGACCACCTATTGACCTTCAGGTGCGCCGGCATCTGGCCCGATATCACGCAAAGGGCGTGGTAGGCGACCGTCCTGTACGCCGCCGTCGTTCGAATCAGGGCCGATTTCTGCGCTCTTCGCAGGATGGCCCTATTCGTCTCCGTCTTGAGGGCTTTTGCCCAAACCGGAGCGGCGTACAGGACGACCGACTCCCACACCGAATAATACAACCTCCGGGATTGTACCGAGGGTCTCCCCACGTTGGGGAGAAGGGGCGCCAAGGCCCCCAGAATCCTCTCGCCCTTGGCCGCGGCCGCCAATAGATGGTCCTTAAATGACTTTTTATTGCCCATGAGTACCCCTAGGTATCCCAGAGTCGCGGCGGGTGTCACGGGAGCCCCCATTACCACGAATGTCCTTGGTCCGCTGATTTGGCCCCCCGATAGGGCTATGATTTCGGTCTTCTGCGTCGCGATTTCTAGGCCGGTCCGCCTGAACCACTGCCCAACCTTAGCCATGACCTCGGCCAGCCTCACCTCGAACTGGGTGACGTCCGCTACGGAGAAGAGAATCGCCAGGTCGTCCGCATACGCGATCGGCCTGACTCTGCCCTCCCCCGTAACGAGGTACAGGAGGTCGTCATACACCAGGTTCCAGAAGAAGGGACCCAGGACCGACCCCTGAGGCACCCCCGCCCAGATTGCGCATTCCACATGCTCTCTAGGGTTGTGCACCACCACCCGCCTGTCCCTAAAGTAATCTTCGATTACCTTGGTGACGATCGAGGGAACGCCCCTCCTCGCTAGGGCCCCAAGTATGAGGTCCCAGCGGACGGAGTTGAAGGCGTTCTTAACGTCGATCGCCACCATCAGGCACCGGCGGTTCCTGGCAGCACATTCCCCCGCGAATCTGGTGACTTCAAGGGTAGCGTCCACCGTACCGACCCCCCTTCTGAAACCGTACTGGAACGGGTGGAACGGATCCGGACCGGTGTACGTCTCCATCAGCCCCTTCATAGCGTACTCCCACACCTTACTCAGGGCCGGGAGCACGCTAATAGGTCTATACGCCGATGGAGAGGCCGGGTCCTTCCCCGCCTTGGGCAGGAGGATCACCCTCGCCCTCTTCCATGAGGGCGGGATGGCCCCCCTAACCAGCGTGTCCCTCACCAGGGCCGCGACGTGGTCGGGGTAAGCCCTGGCCACGCACGCGACTACCTGTGAGGGGACCGCATCCAGGCCCGGGGCCTTCTTCGCCTTAATTCGGGCGACCGCGGCTCCCACCAGTTCCCCGTCCACCCTTCCAAGGACGGCCTCCTCGTTCCCTCTGATTACCCAGCTCCCGAGGCCCGCCGGGGCCCGAGGGGCGTCCCTCGGGGGAACCGTCACAAACAGATGCTCTATGATGGCTCTGACCTGCCGGGGAGTCTTTATCTCCTCAGGAGATCTCCCCTTGAGGGAGGCCATCACCATCTTATACGGTTTCCCCCAGGGATCCGCATCCACCGCACCCCTCATTTCAGCCCACTGGGCATCCTTGGCCCTCCAGACCTCTTTTTGGAAGGCCTTACGTGCGGTGGCATACGCCTCCCTTGCCTGTTCGGCATCAGGGCGCCCCTTTTTACGGCGGCGCTGAAACCACCTCGTAGCTCGGTTCGCCGCGGCCTTTGCAGTCGCGACCTCCCGACACCACCAGGATTTTGGTTGCCTGCCACCTCTGGGCTGTGACTTCTTGGTCAACAGCCCCTCGGTGGCCCGTTCCAGCGCGGACTGCATTCTGTCCGCGAACGGGGTGGGGTCGGTGGGGCGCGCAGCGGCGTTCGTGCCTAGGAGGAGGCCCCCCCCCTCCCGGATGATTTCCCCGTAGCCGGCCACCATCCGCTCCGGGACCAAGTCCCGGACCGAATACTGCGTCCAGGCCGGGGAGGGAGGAGGGGGTCTCTTGGTATCCCCCAGTACGTGGGACACGTAACTATGATCCGAGAAGGAGGTATGTCCCAGCACCGCGCTTTTCGTGAAGCGTCGGGCAGTTACCCGGTCGGCCGACATAATATCTATGAAGGACCTACCTCCATGCTTATGGTGCCTGAAGGTGGCCCTCGCTTTGACCTTGATGGGGACAAGGCCCATCACCGCGAACGCCTCGCAGCACGCCTGTCCCCTCCGGTCCAAGGTCTTGCCCCCCCATACCGGGGACTTGGCGTTTAGATCACCCGCAACTATTATACCCCGGGTGCGCTTCCTAGCCTCCCTAACAAGTTCCGCCAGCGACTCCAGGTGTGTCGAGAACCGGTCAAAATCAATATTGGGCGAGATATATCCGCTGATGTAAGTCGTGTCTCCTATCACCGCGGTCGCGAACCCCTCCGCTGACAGCTGGGGGACACAGGCCGGGAGCCTGCCCCCGAACCCCGTTACCCATACAGACGCTTTACCCAGGGGGTCGTTGTACCACCTATCCAGTTGGCGGTAGGGCTCGGATATCATGACCACGTCCGCATTTACTACGGCCATATTGTGGGTCATGATATCCTGAGCCAGCCTGGACCTATTGAGATTAATCTGTACCACCCTAAGGGGCATTATTCCTATTTATCTTGCCTACCTCCTTTAGGGCCGGGCCTCCTCCCCGGGGTTTAGCTCTATTTGACGGGCAAGCCAGGGAGGCCGTCACGTGGGCGGCCCTAGCTCCCGTCGCCCCTTCTCTCGTGCAGATGATGCACTTAGGGGGGTTCGGGCAGTTCGCAATGGGGTGACACCCACCCCACACCTCCTGCAGATCTCCCCCGTATCAGCGGGGGTTTTGCATTCTCTAGCCAGGTGTCCTGCCTCGTGGCACCGGAAACACCTGGTGATCTTCGGGAGGACCCTGCACCTGACGATTGTAAGCCCGATTCTCATTTTAATCCCCTCCGGGGGGGGGGGGGGGTACTCAGCGCGTTCGTCGGGCACGACACCACCGCGTACTGGGTCCCCGCTGGGCCCATTCTAAGGGCCTTCAGGGTCAAGGTTCTCGAGTCTGTCTTGAGGGCTGCCCCTAATTCCTCTAACACCTCTGTGCCCTCAGCCATAGGGTCGATCCCCCGGATTTCGACCGCCGTTTGATCCTGTAGGGGGGCACAGGTGATCCCCGTGCCCTTCATCCTTTCCTCTATGCGGGCACCCAGGGCCTCCGAACCGCTATCCTTCTCAAGCTCCAGCAGTATGTGCCCGAGCCGGGTCTTCCTAACGGTGGTTATGCCCGTAAAAACCTCCCTGCACCTCGTCACCAGGGCCCTGTATACATCGATGTACGTCGATTCCGGCGGGACCCTAATGAGGACGGCCTCCGGCCTCTTCCTAGGGGGCCTGGGTCTTTTCCTCGTTGCTGCTTTCCCCGTTTCCGGTCGGGGTCCCGGCGGGGTCGCCCCCTGTCCCGGGGTCCGGGGTTTCGACGGTTTCGGCTTCGGTTTCGTTTGCTGGGGGGGAGTAGGCAGCTGCTCCCCTTGCCGCTCCACCTGGGGGGGGGGGGGATTGCTCCCCCGTTACTCGTTGGGCGCCACTGGTGGTTTCTCTCCCCTTCTGCCCAGGGTTCAGAGCGTCCGACTTGCGGCTCTTCCTCCTTTCCCTCTTTGCCGCTTTCCGGGACACCTGTCGCTGCCATTTCTCCTCCTGGGCAGCTACCTCTTCCCCCTCTCTCTTGTTCGCGAGGCGGAACTCTACCCCCTTTTTGCTCGGGGGGGGGGAGGGTCGGGGTGTCACCGGGCGGGGCCTCAGCCACCGCCTCCGAGAACAGCCTCCTCGTCGTAGTTGCTTCCCCTGGATCAATCGGGGACGACCGAGGCCTCTTGGAGTCTCCTTTCCCTTTTCCCTCTTTACCCTCCTTTCTCTCCCTATGGTCCTGATGGGGTGGGGGGCTAGTCCTCTGGGACACCGGGTCGGTCTGTACCGCCACTTCCGCCTTCCCCACTTTGGGTTCAACGGGCGGCCGTGGGGGCATCGGGTCCGAGCTCGTCGCCCGGGCCGTCGACCACCGATGGATCGCCTGGGCGGCCATTGCTTCCGCCACCGACACCGAGGCTCTCCCGCAGTCCTCACTCATTTGTTCTGCAAACCGGAGGACCCCCTTAATGGATGAGACTTTCTTAGTCCTCACCGCAAGCACCAGGTCCGCACAGGTCTTTGTAAGGCCATTCAGCAGGGTGGCAACCTCCGCCAACAGCTTATCGGCCCTAGCTTCCGGCGTGCCTGCCTCCGCCGGATTATTTGCCCGAACCTCCGACTTGAGTATCGGTACCTGCGGGACAACAAAGTCAAAGGGCTGCAGGCCCATCCCCTCCCTTTGCCTACGCGGGGCATCCTCCACTCGCGTTGCCGACCTGGCCCTAACCCTATCCAGGATATCTGCCGGAAGTTTCCGTAGGGAGACTACAGGGCCCTTCCCCCTGTCCCTGGGTCTTCTGGCCTCCGGCCCAGACCTCTCCTCCCCGGTGATCGTGTCTCCCTGCCTAGTCGTCGTGGTGCTGGTATCTCCTGATTTCCTCTGCTGGGGGGGGGGGACCTCGGAATAGTCTTACCCCTGAACAATTCCTCAATGGTCACCACCGGCTTCCCTTCCGGTGGGGTACGTTTTAAAGACCACCCTTTCTTAACCCCGCCCTTCGACGGCGTGGGTGTCTTGGGGACGAGTATTTCTACTTCAGGGTCCCCGGGTGCACTAGGGTCATTCTCCATTGTCCCACGTCGTGCCGCCATTTGGCGCCAGAGCGACAGGTCCCCGAGACCTTTTTTCTGCCCCGGAGTGTGTTTGGGCGTAGCCTGGCTACGGTCCAACACACTCCTGGCATCAGTCCATATCTCGCCCGAATCATATTCCAGGGACGTTTCGCCAAGTCCAGCAGCTGTAGTTTCTTCCAGGGCGTGCAATGGTGCCGTAGCACCCGCCCCGGTGACACCGGCCCGCTGCTTCGGCTTGGTGTCATCGGTCTTATTTCTTCCACCCTTCGAGCTGCCGACGGGGCCCGAGAGGGGGGATGGCCTAATGCCTCCGATCGCCTGCTTTTCATCCGAGGCCAGGCTTGATCGTTGCATTTTCCATTTCCGTGTCTTAGGGGCGACGGCCCCACCGCCCGGCGGATTTCTCCTACCTCGGACCCGGTATCACGTCCGCGACCTAACCGCAAATCCCTTCGCGGGGGACCCCCACCGTCGCTGGGTCCTGTCATGGCCGACCCTTAGCCAGGAGGGCAGCATCCCCCTGCGGCCAATATGCCCGGAATTTCATTCCGTGCACATCGCCCGGAGGGGAACGTAGCCGCCCTCCCAGAGCCCCCTCACCACGCTCAAGGCGGTCGGCCCTGGAGGGGGAGACTGGAACTACTAACGTCGCTCTGGGAGCAATTTTCGAGGCAGCATAGTGCTTTAATGAAAGGCCGTACTGAAGAATTGGTGCGACACGATTATTTTACTAAGAATGGATTCGATCTTCGCGAAGAATCCTATCTCGAGCAAAAGGGGCGACTTCTAGACCTTCTACGTGGATTCAACCGGAAGCCAGAGTCCGCCGCCATGACTTCGTCTTCCGCTGGTGCTCTTCCTGCCGAAGAAAGACGATCGCGGGCTCCTCTGCCCCGAATCCCCCTCCCTAGTTTCGACGGGAGCTACAGCGAATGGCAAGCATTCCACGATTCCTTCATCTCTTTGGTCATCAAGGATCCTCACCTAATGGATGTAGATCGTTTACATTACTTGAAGGGGTGTGTCAAAGGCGAGGCCAGCACCGTGATTCGCAATCTCACTATAACGGACGATAATTTTCAACCAGCTTGGGATGCGTTAAAGGAACGCTTTCAAAATAAGCGTCACTTAGTGACTGCCCAGCTTACGCTGTTAAATGCATTGCCTACGGTGAAAAGCGAATCGTCTGCCAAACTGAAAAGATTGTTCTACGGTACATGGGATGTGGTCGGCGCTTTGACCGCACTGAACCGCCCTGTAACCATTACTGACTGGCTAGTTAACATGACTGTCGATCGTCTGGACGAACAATCGCGCCGCGAATGGGAGACTTCTCTCGGCTTATGCACAGAGCCGCCCTCCTTGGAGGCGCTAAGAGTCTTTATCGAGACACGCATACATACGGTGGAGGCTCTGGAAACTCAACGTAAGCGTGATCCTCCTGTGACTCTCGAAGATAAACAAACAACCGCCAAAGGCACTGCTGCCAAGGGCTCCGTTACTAAAGGCGCCTCTGTGCATCAAGTCGTCGCAACGTCATCGACCTCCAAGGACTGCGGGTTGTGTAAGGGCTTCCATTACCTACTGTTCTGCTCGAAGTTTAAGGGCCAGGATGCTTCTTCTAAGAAAGCTACTGTGGAAAGGTTGCAGCGATGCCTGAATTGCTTGGGCAAACACCAAATCGACAGTTGTCAGTCAACCAAACGGTGTCAAAAATGTGCTGAACAACATCATACTTGTCTCCATGATGCCTTTTCTTCGCCCTCGGGTGCGGTAGTGCAACACGTCACTCCTCGCTTGCTCAACACTCCGCCAGTGATGCTCGGCCTTGCTTGAGTTCGCGCTTATACTCCGGTCGGTCAACATGTGTCAGTGCGGGCCCTAATCGATCCCGGGAGTGAAGTGTCATTAATTACTGAACAGCTCGTACAACGACTTGGTTTAAAAAGACAGCGTGCTCGCATACCTTTGCTGTTCGCCCGCGGTGCTCCGTCACAATGTACTCGAGGAGCTATTTATTTGAACATCACTGCCGACCGAGAAGGTGAGATGATCCTTGCTCTGTCGGCATTAGTGCTAACTGACTTGTCATGCTACATGCCACCCGACGTACGCGAAGGCATGGTGTGGCCTCATCTACAGGGCCTTCAGTGGGCCGAACCACGATTCGACTCTCAGGACCCGATCGAGGTGTTGCTGGGCACGGACGTTTACAACGACTTCATGTTAGAAGGCGTTCGCAAGGGCAAGCCAGGCACTCCTCTAGCGTAGGAGGCTATCTCTGGCTGGATACTCACCGGCGGTCTTCGGAAAAGGCACGTATTCAGCCGTAATAATGTTTCTACAGTCCAGTGCTGCTCAATTAGCCAGGAACTTCCTGGCCTGCTGGAGAGGTTCTGGGAGCAGGAGGAGGTCCAGGCACCACCCACTCTTTCTCGCTGCGACCAAGAAGCGGAAGATCACTTCCAGATCACGCACCGACGCACGGCCGAAGGGCGCTTTGTGGTAAGGCTTCCATTCAAAGTTATTCCGGAGCTGGGATCATCCAGACCCGCTGCCCTTCGCACATTGAATTCTATGCAGCAGCGCTTCCTTAAGAATTACGAATATAAACGAGCCTATCAAGATTTTCTACAAGAATATGAAAGTCTCGGCCATATGGTGGCGGCGTGCCTCTCCTGAAGTCCGAAGCTGCGCGTAGTATTCAATGGCTCGATGACAACCAGCAACGGGAAGTCTCTCAATGATGTTCTGCACACGGGGCCCAATTTATTACCGGCCTTAGCCGATTTGTTGTTGAAGTGGCGTCGCCATCCCATCGCTTTTGTCGCTGACGTCGAAAAGATGTATCGACAAATCATTATACATCCCGACGACAGAGATTACCAGCGTATACTCTGGCGAAAGGGAAAAAAGTCTAAATTAAAGGAATACCAACTTTGTACAGTCACTTACGGACTAGGTTGTGTGCCTTACCTGGCTCTTCGATGCTTGCGGCAGTTGGCAAGTGACGAGGCTGAATCGTTTATGTCTAATGATGTCTATATGGACGACATATTGACCGGATCATCGACGGTGGAGGAAGCCCTGACAAGTAAACATTCACTTATAAGGAATGGAGTTTCCCGATTTGGAATATATATCTTTAAAGTACTTATAGTAACTAAGAAATCCTGAAAATTATATCTGCAATGGACCTATTTTACTCATGTTATCAATAACATTCAATGTAGCCTCAAGGCGTATGCGAAAAACGGCAAAATCCTCTTATTTAAGAATAATTGGCTAAAACCTAGCATCTGTATGTTTTTTGTGGTGTTGAATCTGAATATGACATTATTGTTTGCGCAAAACAAAATCCTAAGGTAGTTCTCTTAATAAAAAATCGTTTTTTTTTGGAGATAACTGAAAAAGAAAAGGCTGGGGAATTTTTTAAATAGACGACTTCAAAGTTAACATGGTGAAACATGATGAAAATAATTACAATTTTATTCCAACACGATAGAGCAGTCAATGTGAAGATCGTCGAACAATGCATGACTCATACATATACTCATCTCACAGTGAGCACACTTCACAAACGCCAGATTGCCGCACTTGAAACACTTGTCATTAACAATGGAGTCGAAACAGAAGTTGTAGGGGCTGATCCAAGTTTCAGGCTTCATATCCAAATATCCAGACTTGTAGAAGGCAAAACGGATCATGTTCCGGAATCGGGGTGCACTGAACTGGAAGATGGCGAAGGACTGCAGATCCAGGAATCTGTCCCGATGCCAGATGTTCACGTCGCCGTCTTGAATCGCAGTGTCAGTAATGAACCGCACGAATGATTTGTATGGTCTGAAGAAGTACACGTCTAACGGCTGGATCATGCCAGTGCAGCCTCCAGGAATGAGCTGTTTGATAAGCTCGACATCGTTTGGTTTTACCTGATCCGAAAGGGCATCATCTTTGTTAGAAGTCCACGAATCCAGCAGAAGCAGGATCTTCCGCTTCTCCGGAATACTTGGCCAGAAGACGTCAGTGTAGAATGTACGCAGGTCGTCTTTGGTCATGTTAGCCGTGCGCCCGGCATAGGACTTTATGTTTGGCGGATCGTCCTTCTTTGATTTCGGGAAGACGCCTTTAGCTTCGGCTATGAGCACGTACATTGGTCGCATGATTTCGCCATCCATGGTAACGACTAGCATTACCATGTATGAATGAGTCGTTGCGGCAACAGATCCAACTGATGCTCTAATTGCAAACGCTCCTCTTTCACGCAAGGTGCGATAGGAATGTACTCTTTCTCGAAGCGACTCTGATCGAAATTCAAAACGTTACAAGGATGGATGTTATCGTTAATAATGAGCTGACGAATCGTAAGTACGAACTGGTCAGCCTTTTCCACGAGAACCGCTTCTTTCGTCTTCCAGTTTTTGCCTACCCGGTGTGTGATTGCACGGCTCACGATCTGGTTCCGGTACTTGAAGCGATACGCCCACGACGGCGAAGCCTTGAAGGAAAGGGTATTCACCGGTTCTATTTCTGCAGCAATTTGAAGTGCCCACAGGCGCAGTGTCCGGTCGTGTATGATTGCGCACCGTTCGACCATCTCCCTAAACTTGACCAAAACTGCCAGATTGATGGCACGAATGGTCGGCTTATTCCGGGTCTTCTCGTAATCGTAAAGGATTTGTATTTTCGTGATGAGCCTGTACCGCGTCAAGACGGTATTCGCAGCTTTCCGTTTCTTCAGGAGTTCTCCGGTCGCACCATTCGTTGTCCAGAACAAATACGCTTTCTCCTTGTACTCGTTACTCAAACTGGTGCGCGGCTTTTTCGTCGGTGACGGCTGGTATTCGGAAGCGCTTGTGGACGACTGCGAAGATGGCGGCTGCTGCGAAGACGATGGCGTGCTAAAATCCATTTCATCATCCCCGAAATCCATGTCGTCTCCCTGATCGTCTCTCTGTCCGATCGCAAAACCCAATGTCTGGATTTCTTCCACTACTTCCATATCACTCTTTAGGTGAGAACAGATGTGTGTGAAAACATTCACTTCTTCCCGATTCATCTGCCGTTCGTTTGTCCCAAACTCGGCTACCAAAGCTCCAACGATGACTTTCAGATCCATCTGCTGTCGATATGTGAACCACTAAATTTGTTGTGAGCTATTGCGTCGCCTGTTTTTGGAGGTCGTAAATCTCCGACGGCGCAACGTCACTCTCTCTGTGGTGTCTTACGACCACAAGAGTTCACTGGAGAGGGTGTGATTAAAGGATGATCTTGAATAAATTGAGGCACCGCACATTTAACAATAACAGTGAAAACTGTATTTAACTGAACTAAACTTGAACAAAGGTGATTATGGCAATTAACAAAGAGTTGTAGCAGTCCCTATGTTACCCGTGTGGGTCTTGGTTTTAGACTAACTCTTCGACACTTTCGCTGGCGACAAGGTTACGTCGAAGATTCCCTTTAGGGGTGGAGTTTTACAAAGCAGTGGTAGGAAACGTTGTCTATTGGCAGAAATGATTTGGTTGTAGGTGGTAACGAACTATAGGAAAGGGACAACTGATCAAAGTGTTGGTGAATCCGTGTGCTGGTTGTCACGAGGCCGTCTATATTCTATCACGGCGATCCTGGGACACTTGGCCATGACTTGGGCTGATCGCCTGCGTTTCCGTTGGTAAATTTATGTGTTTACAACGGTTCCAGGTCTACGAGGCGCGGACTGACAGACCAAGTGTCTGCCAGATGAGGTTTGGGAAATACAAGGCGCCCTTGTGCGTCCTTGGTGGCCCGGCAACGAGCTAACGCTCAACAAAATTTACAAATTTAAAACTCATGTAGAGATGGAAAATATAATGTTTATTAAAAAAAGGAATAAAGGTATATAAAGTTTGTACAAGTAACAATGAGATACGCGTTTGTCGTCGCTTCGCTATCCGTTCGCCTTAAGGCTGCCGGTAAGTGGATTTAGGTAGAAGGGTTTGGTATTAGACATGCAGTGGTCATTTCTCTTGTTCAGGAAAATTATTATTATTATTAAGTGTCTTTATTGTGCAACACAAGTATATAAGCAAGAAAAGGAAGAAAGAAAACAGGGAAACCCAAAGGCGAGAATCAGTCACAGACTGTTTTTCAACCTAACCTAAACTGGTTATGAATTGGTATCTTGCCCTATGGGCCCAAATGTAACCGCTGGGAGTTAAAAACTGGTTAAAATGGATTTTGAAGCAAATTGGTACGAGTAATCCGAAAAAAATATTTTAAAAAATTCTCCGGCCTTTCCTTTTTGAATTATCTAAAAAAAATTTTTTATTAAGAGAACTACCTTAGGATTTTGTTTTGCACAAACAATAACGCCATATTCGAATTCAGCACCACAAAAAACATACAGATGCTAGGTTTTAGCCAATTATTCTTAAATAAGAGGATTTTGCCGTTTTTCGCATACGCCTTGAGGGTATATTGAATGTTATTGATAACATGAGTAAAATAGGTCCATTGCAGATATAATTTTCAGGATTTCTTAGTTACCATAAGTACTTTAAAGATATATATTCCAAATCGGGAAACTCCATTCCTTATAAGTGAATGTTTACTTGTGAGTCTACAAAAAGAATTGGATCAGCTCGCTAAGACGGGCGGCTTTCAACTTCATAAATGGGCGTCGAACTCACCCGAGTTCATGAGGTCAATCCATAATAACGCCACCTGCACTGCGCGTCACTGGGATACGGACACTCAGCATAGTGTTTTAGTTATTCAGTGGTTTCCCGATTCTGATAATTTCCAGATCAGGCTCTTGGATGGAAGCGTGAAACCAACGACCACGAAGAGGAGCGTCTTAAGCCAGGGCGCGCAAATCTTCGATCCCCTAGGTTGGCTAGTCCCGGTAACGGTATGGACAAAAATCTTCATTCAGTCACTCTGGGCGCTTCCTTCGGACTCGGATAAACCATTACCGGTGCAATCTGAGGGTGCATGGCACGAATTCTTGAAGGCATTGCAGCTCTCCGTCAAATTCAGATTCCACGTTACATGGGCTTGACCTCTACCAGCCAAATGGTGGAGGTACACGGCTTTTCCGACGCCTCGGAGCGAGTTTACGCGGCGGTAGTGTACCTACGAGTTCAAGAGGAATCAGGTGATGTCCAGGTTCATCTAATATCAGCCAAGACGAAGGTGGCCCCTCTCAAACAACTGTCACTTCCGCGCCTCGAACTGAGTGGCGCTCATCTACTCACTCGTTTGGTGGCCCATCTTCTGTCGACTCTGGCACTTCGGGTCGACGGCGTCCCCATGTGGACTGACGCTTTGGTGACCTTGGGATGGATCCAGTCTCCTTCCAGTCAGTGGCAAACCTACGTGGCCAACCGAGTAGCTGACATACAACGCACGCTACCACAGGCTCACTGGCGTCACGTTCCCGGTCGGGAAAATCCTGCCGACTGTGGCTCGAGAGGACTGACACCGTCTGACCTTCCCGAACACTCGCTTTGGTGGTCTGAGCCGTCTTGGCTGTCTACTAGCGAAGGACGTCCTGTCGCTTGAGAGGAGCTAATTGAAATGCCTCACGATGAGAGAAGGCGCATCTTACACATCCATCGCTCCTCGGATGATAAGGTGAGCCTGCATTTAAACTTCTTCTCAAACTTCCGTCGATTACTTCGAGTTACAGCGTGGTGCTGTCGTTGGCTCCCGTCAGCCAGAGGAAAAAGACTGCCTTACTTGGTCGCCAGCGAGATAAGAGATGCTCAAACAAGACTGGTCCGATGTGTGCAAGCTACGTCCTTCGCTTCAGAATTAGACGCCCTTCAAAAACGCCAACCGCTGCCTCGACGAAGTCGTTTGCTGCGACTCAATCCTTTCAAGGACCCGACGGACGGCACCTTACGCGTTGGCGGGCGGCTGCATTATTCGAGGATTGGCTACAATCAAAGACACCCTGTGATACTAGCAGACGATTCGCCACTGGCCTCTCTGTGGATCACCGAGGCTCACCAGCGCTGTCTGCACGGAGGGGTGCAACTTACGCTGTCCACTCTTCGCCAGCATTGCTGGGTCCTGCGAGGTCGTCATCTGGTCAAGGCCTGCATTCATCGGTGTCTCACTTGCGTGCGATGGAAGGGCAACACCACGGACCAGCTGATGGGGGTGTTACCTACACCTCGAGTAACCCCTTGTCGTCCTTTCCTGCGTGTAGGCGTCGATTATGCAGGGCCCATTCTTATTCGATCCAGCCGAGGGCGTGGTCAGCATGCTCGAAAGGGCTATATCTGCCTGTTTGTCTGTTTAGCCACCAAAGCCGTGCATCTGGAGGTGGTGTCGGACGGGACAAAGGAAGCCTTCTTGGCGGCTCTGAAGCGTCTAACCTCTCGCCGTGGCCCCTGCTCCCAGATCTACAGCGACTGCGGCACGGTATTCGTGAGTGCGGACAAGGAACTGCGCGTCCTTCTACACGCAGCCAGCCCCCAAAACAGACAACTCTTGGATCATCTGGCCTCTGAGGGAATCGAGTGGAAGTTTAACCCTCCTTCTGCACTTCATTTCGGTGGGATCTGGCGGGCTGCGGTGAAGTCCGTCAAGCACCACCTCCGAAGAGTACTCGGCGAACATAAATTGACGTACGAGGAGCTGGCCACGCTTCTCGCTGAGATCGAAGCTTGTTTAAATTCGAGACCGCTAATTCCGCTGTCGGACGATCCCGACGATCTTAATGCATTGACGCCGGGTCATTTTTTGGTCGGTGAGGCGATCACCTCGATACCCGAACCGACTTTGGAAGAGCTTCCAGACAATCGACTCTCACGGTGGCAACTGGTACAGAAAATGCAGCAGCATTTCTGGCGCCTGTGGTCTAGGGACTACTTAAATACGTTGCAGACTCGGGGAAAGTGGAATCGTGCTCAGATGGCCATTCGGGAGGGCGACCTGTGCTTAATCAAAAGTGAAATGCAGCCGTCCTCACGATGGCCTCTGGCTCGAGTTCTCAAAGCCCATACAGGCCCTGATGGTCTCACACGTGCTCTTACACTTAAGACGGCGACGTCGGAGTTCACTCGCCCGTTAAGCAAGTTAATTCTCTTGCCTTTTATTGCCGCCGCGGGGGTCGATGCTGGGAGCTCTCAAGGTGACGTCGTCGATTGACGTTGATCGACATAAGCTGGTCACTTCTTTTAAACTTTGCATCTTAAGGTTCGTCCTGTTGCGTTCTTCCTTTATGGCTGTTCGGTTTTATCACTTTTAACTTGTGTGTATAACTTTCATTTCTTCTTTAACTGTCCTAAATTTTAATCACACATTCACTGTCAACCACTTGGTACCGTACTGCTGTGCACGAAGTGTCTGTTTCGTCAGAATATGACGAGACGGGCGGGAATGTTTGGGATTGGTCGCAGAGATGCGACCAATCGTGCGCATGCCCACGGTTGCGCAAAGGCGCGGGTTTTTTAATGCAGTTCTGCTAACGATGTAGCTGCTGGGCGTTCGCGGTGACGGCCCCGTCGAGCCATCTCGGGATGGACACATGGACTAATTAGCTATTGTTCCCCTCTCTAATTAGTCTTGTCTCGCGTGATGTACGTGGACCGCGTTGATTGGCCAGGTGTCTGCTCTCCCGAACCGGTGGCTTGGCCCGTGCCGTCTCCGCGATCGCTCTCTTCCTTGTGAATCGTGCTACAGTAAACATCTCTTGTCGCCATTACGCTACAAGTCAAACGTATAATCTTCTTAGGAGTAAATTGAGTATAGTTTTCGCGAATTATACAAAAGGACAAGAGCGTCGGCGCTCCACGCTCTAGTCTCAAACAAAAATGAATATAAAAAATGAATATAAAAAATGAATATATAAATATGTGTTGCGAGCACCGGGTATAGGCCCGTGCATAGCCTGCTGGTGCTCGCGGCGGCTGACAGAAGAGGATCGACCCCCTTCGAGAAGACTGTCGGGAAGACGCCATAATTGTCTTGCATCGAATGCCTTAGCGTTCGGACGTGTTTACTATTCTGTACAAGGAAATATAGTCGTGTCGTGCACCCGTGTTTACTTTCTTATATTTCCGTTGCGTCGGGGTGGCCGGTAATAAAATCACCCCGGCGCAACAATATAAATATAAATATAAAATATAAATATAAAATATAAATATAAAATATAAATATAAAATATAAATATAAAATATAAATGTAACGAAAGTATACTTTCGTTAATCCGAATCTTGCCGCGCTGCTCATGCTCCGCGCGCCTTTTAATGGACTACCGCTAGATGGAATGGGGGGAGACGTAGATTACGTAATAGAGCACATGGGAAAAGCATACAAAATAATATTATAAATTGATTAGGAGAAATAGAAAAGTGATAGTTGTAAACTGTAATTGTCGTTTCTTTGTTTACAGGTAAGAGTGTAAATAATGTAAATAATTGTTGTAAAACAGCGAATAAAAGTTTAAAAATCTTTGTTTACAGAGAAACATATTTCAGTTTATTTATTCATCGCTATCCGTAATAATAATAATAATAAGAGACTTATAAAACGACAATTTTGCTTACAATGGCGAAAAGATTGCAATTTGTATTTAAATCTGTGGCATCACCAAAAGATAAGAAAACAACTGTAATCGCCATAACCTCAATTAAAACAGAGGAGATTAAAGAATATGCGTTGCCACAAGATATGATGTTTATGAGTGAACATGAAGAATTGATGAAGACAGATGTTTATAAGAGAGTGAGAAAAAGTTTGACTCAAAGAGGTCAAGAGAGGATAGTGTGGATTACACTTACAAAAGAATTAGAGGAAATATATTTGGATACAGAGGGTAATATAATGTTTAATGATGTATATTTAGAACAGATAGTAGAAAAGGATAGAGTAGTGGAATCCACACAAAAGAAAGAGAGCCAATTGAATTTGAAACATGTAGCAGAGAAGTTCATGATTGAAAAGTTTACATGCAAACATTCAAATACAAAACAGTGGCTAGACACATTTGAAAAAGAATGTAAGAGATTGGAAATCAGGGAAGATAGTACTAAGATCGAGATACTGAGGTTATTCCTTGAAAAACCATGTTTAGATTGGCACTCAGCAACTTTAACAACATTGACAATGGAGTCGCAATGGGATGAATGGAAAAAGAAGTTTTTAGATACATTTGCGGACAAGGGATGGAGTACAGGAATGTATGCTATAACTTACAAGTATAAGGAAGGTTCACTGATGGAATATGCTATAAGGAAAGAAAAACTAGTGCTAGACATGGATAATGATATTAGTGCACAGACCCTAGTGATGCTTATAGCAGCAGGATTACCTGAATTTATCAGGAATAAAATAGATAAAGAAAAGTGCAAAGACTCAACTGAACTACTACATGAAATCAGAAAATGTGAAGGCCTAGTAAATAAAAATAGTTTCACAAAAAAGAGGGAGGAAAGACAAGAGAATAAAAAGAAATTTGAAGAGAAAAAACCATGCAAAAATTGTGAGAAATTAAACAAAGGTATCAGGTACCACCCAGAGGACTCATGCTGGTTCAAAAAGAAAGATGGAAATGAAGCTAGAGTAATAGGAAGCAACTCGGTAATAGAGGTAGACCTACATGCAGAACAAAAAAACGAGTAATCACACCATTGATTAAAGTAAAAATATTATTGGAAGAAACACTAGAGATAGACGGAACATACGATGCAGGTTCCCAAGTCTCTCTAATAAATTCAAAATTAGTTAAAATAAGAAAAAAGACAGAAGATGTAAATAAGATATGTTTAAAAACAGTCAATGGTGTGACACAAACAAAAGGATTGGTAACCATAAAAATAAAAATTTTTGAAAAAGAAGAATACGTTGATGTATTCATTGTAGAAAGAGATGATTTTGAAGATTTTCTTATCGGCTTAGATATAATAACAAAATTCAAACTAATTCAGGACGAAAATTTACAAATATCTCAGAAGAAAGAAATACAAATAGGGAAAAAGATAAATACATTGGATAAAAATGAAGAAATAGAAGAAATTAAAATAAATTTTAACGAACATGTAAACGAAGACGGGTTCAAAATGAATTTAGATCACCTGGATAGTATAAAAAAGATAAAAATTGAAAAACTAGTAGGAAAATATAATTCAGCATTTGCAAAAAATAAATATGATGTAGGCACTGTTACGGACTATGAAGCTCGGATAGACTTAAAGGTTGATAAATATTGTAGTAAGAGACCATATAGATGCACTATAGAGGATAAGAAAGAAATAGAAAATCAAGTGGCAAAATTACTAGAAAATAAGTTAATAGAAGAATCTTACAGCCCATTTGGAGCACCAGTAACTCTAGCATTCAAAAGAGAGGAAAACGAACGAACAAGATTGTGTATAGATTTTACCGACTTGAACAAAATAATTATACCACAAGCTCAACCATTCCCATTAATAAATGATTTAATAATGAAAACAAGAAACTGCAAATACTTCACCACATTAGATATAAATTCCGCTTTTTGGTCAATTCCACTACGCATCGAGGATAGACAGAAAACAGGATTTGTTACACAAGAGGGGCACTTCCAATGGACGTGCCTACCGTTCGGCTTAAAAACAGCACCAGCCATTTTCCAGAGAATTTTATCCAATATCTTAAGAAAACACGGTTTAAAAGACTTCTCCGAAAATTACATAGATGACATCTTAATTTTTTCAGAATCATTTAAAGAACATGTAGAACATATAGAAAAAGTAATAAAAGCAATAGCAGATGAAGGTTTTAGACTAAAATTTAAAAAATGCACATTTGCAGCAGAATCAGTGAGATACCTCGGACATATAATAGAACACAATACAGTAAGACCAGTGAACGACAATTTAATTTCAATCAAAAATTTTCCCACTCCGAAAACCCAAAAGAATATTAGACAATTTCTCGGAAAAATTAACTTCTATCATGAGTATATACCGAAAAGCTCGATATTGCTAAACCCGTTACACAAATTATTACGCAAGAATGAGAAATTTATATGGTCTGAAGAATGCGAAAAATCCTTTACGGATATAAAAGAGTTACTATGTTCTCAGCCAGTGTTGGAAATATTTGATAAGGATTTACCAATAAGAATTTATACAGATGCATCACTAGAAGGTATTGGTGCAATATTTAAACAGGTACAAAATAATGGTAAAGAAAAGCCAGTAGCGTATTTTTCAAAAAAATTAAATGATTCTCAAAAACGAAAAAAAGCAATTTATTTAGAATGCCTGGCAATTAAAGAAGCGGTAAAGTATTGGCAACACTGGCTGATTGGAAGGAAGTTCACAGTATTTTCAGACCACAAACCACTAGAAAATATGAATATAAAATCTAGAACGGATGAAGAACTTGGTGAGTTGACTTATTATTTGTCACAATATAACTTCGAAATTAAATACATTCCGGGAAAAGAGAACGCTGAAGCAGATAGTTTAAGTCGAAATCCGGTACTAGAAGACACTGAAAATGAGGATGAAATTCTGAAAATAGTAAACTTGATAAAATTGGATGACATCAAAATAGATCAGAGAAAAAACGAAAGGATACAAAAAATGAAAACAAAATTGATAGAAAAAGATGGAGTATTCTACAAAAAGATTAGAAATAGAGAAAAGATTATTCTAGCTGAAGAATTAAGTATAGGTATGATAAAAGACATACACACTAGGGTGGTCCTTAGCTATAGGGGTCGAAATTTTTTTTTGAGTTTTTTTTTGTCGCACCCCCCTAAATTATGACACTTGATGAGAAAATGATATGTGCAAAATTTCAAAGTGATTGGACAACGGAAACTCGTGCCACATTTGAGTTGAAGTTTTGAAATTTTAGTAATTTCTCGTCAGTTTCGATCATAATTGTTTTCGGCTATTTTTGAAGTATCAGTGATTATTTTTTAATAAAAGCACAATTTATTACATACATAATAATAATATTTATGTATTATTTACAATAATATATAAGAAATCTTCGAGTTTCATATCATAAAACTAGTATATAAAGCAGCGTATAAACTAGTGTACGCAGTCGTGTGGTTGTCGAGTCCAATCATAGTTCTTTGTCGATGCCCAAAAAGTTTATTATTTGTTTTTGTAATAATGATTATAGTATTAGTACTTGAGAATGATATTTTTTTACATGGTTATAAAGAAAATACTCTTTATTGAAATTTAAGTTATATATTATAGATTGAAGGTAATAAATTGACGTATTATTAAATTGAATGTATTTTTCATTATACATTTTGTGTTAAGGTACATTTTTTCACATTAGGGTAATGTCTCCTATAGTCTTCAATTATTTGTAAAATATATTGTTTTTCTTCTTCGTTTTTGGTCAGCAGATTATTGTATTCTGATATAAGTTTGACACCACGTTCAGCGGTATCATTCACTACTTTTAAATGTGTTGCAATTTTTAAACCTTTCAGATACGAAATGTCGTTTGCCCACAATGAAGGGTCCTTTTCTAAAAAGTCTGTCGGTATACTGTACCTATCAAAAAAAATTTTCGTTTCTATGGAAATGAAGCTATCAATATTTATTTCTACATAATGTTTTACGTTTTCTGGAAGTATTGAAACTTTCTTTACCGAATCTTTCGGCTTCTCCTTTTTTAGAGCCATAATCATACGCTTTTTTATGTCTAAAGGTATTGTATCATCGAAAAAGGATAATGCCACATTCTCTGGTGCAAGATACCATAAATGGCCGCAAAATTTACGTATTGCTATTCTACTAATATTTTCGTCAATTGCAGAATACGAGTATAAATTTTGAAGGAATTTTAGATCTTGAAACGGTGCTTTTACGGAAATGGGTGCATTAATCCAGGCTTTAATATATAAATTAGCTAAAAAGATACATATATCACTAATTCCTAGTATTTCGCTACTGCTCAATAAAAATTCTTGGCGGAATAAATATATTTTAAGTATATAAATTGCCTTAGCCATCCATCTGGCATGATGGAAAGCTCCAGGAACACGGAAAGTATTTCCTCGTGGATGAGATCCACGAAGAAAAACTACCATCAGCTCTAGAAATTCTTTGTAATCTTCTCGTGGCTGCTTCTGCTCTATGTTGTACAAGCAGAAGTCTAATTTTTCTTGTATATCCTGGAGCTTTCCATTAACATAATTGTCTTCTGTACTTGATTTAAATTTTAATTGATCAATATTAGTCCAAGCTTTACGGAATTTTTTAAAAAGAGGTATTTCAGGACCGGTTGATTTGAAAAGCTTTTCCTCAAACACACTTTTTAAAATTATCTCATATATGTGATGACGACAAGGAAGATATAATATATCACGTCCTATCATTTGCTCTAACAGAACACAAGCTCCTTGTAATCGTCCTGTATTTGAAGCTGTAGTGTCACAGCACAGGGCTTGTACGTTGTGTGTTAGGTCCCAATCTTGTAATAAATTGTAAATTGCTGACGCTTGTTCCTTGCCGCTACTGTTTGGGATTGCAGGGATCCCTAATAATTTCTCCATGTTGTCGTACGTAATTATAACAGGAAGCCTATCTATATGCTCCGTTTTTGTTGCGGATGGCAATAATTTCCCGTCCCAATGAATAGTAGCCGTCAATGGTGGAGTTAGCTGAAATGCTTCGCGTAGTTTTGTGGTGCGTTCTGCACGGATACGTTGTCGAGAGCGATGGATTGAAGATCGATTAATTATAAGCTCATCTAAATTGTGATGCAGAGCTTCAGCAGTAGCAATTATAATTTGAACTGCATCACGATCACTTATTTTGCACTTATCTAGAACTGCAACTAGCTTGTCAGTAATAACTTCTTTCTTTCCTCTTCTTTGTTTTTTTGGATTACTTGGCCCGGGTTCATTAAAAGATTCAGGTACATCATCTATATAATCGCGTACAGTATTTTCCGTTCCACTACTTGACGAGGACTGTAGTTCTATTTCTTCTACAATGGAGATACACAAACATTTAAAAAAGAAATAGGATGCATAGATAAACAGAAAAATTTATAAAAAATATATCATACCTTGTAGTTCCACCATGGCTTCAAATCGTTCTCTTCGAAGCTCTTCTTGCTGGAGTCGAACTGCTTGTCGCTTTTCTTTCTGCACTAAATTTTGGTCGGCTCCAATCATAAGTCCTGGTCGTCCCTTTTTTCTCTGGTTTAGTAAAAAAACTTTATCCTCTTGAATTTTAATTATATTTAAGGCGTTGCTGTGAGCAATGTCGAAAAGATCATCCATCGCATCAAGAAATTCTCTTTCCTTTAATTCTTGCGATTCACATCGGCGTTTTCTAGTTTTTTGCAATTTTCGCCAATTTTGATGTAGTTCTAATAACTTGTCGATACTGTGATGTGTTTCTCTTACAGGTATACGTGCTTTATCCCAGAAAACTTCCACTTCCTTTATCGCGATAGCAGCACTTGGACGGAGATCGAGTTTCACTTTCCGTACATTATAAAATAGGACACGCAAAACTTGTCCATTACTTGGTAATTTTGAGCCAATAATTTGGGATTCATCATGCCCCAACAAATATATTCTATCAGCATTTCTGGTTTCCATCTTCTTAATTTCACTGTATCTATTCTTGACTTAAACTTCACGATACGAACACTTCGAACTCTCAAAACAGACTGAAAAATCACTGCTGTGACTAATAGCAGATACATTTGGTCGCCAGAGACTTTACCAGGTAATATCATAAAACGCTACCCCTCGAACGGTATAACGCGGTAATATTCACGGCAGCTTCTTAAGCTTTCTGCCGGGAAAAACCCGACCATCCGCAATTCCTTAACCAGGTAAAGCGCGCTAATATTCACGATTTCAAAAATTGACATAGAATCACTACAACTTCAACTTTAATTACCGAGGTTCAAACCATTAGAAATTTTTTTCAGGGATCTTTTTTCCGCCTAGTGTTACAATGTTGGGGGGGGGGGGGTACAAAAAAAATCGGAAGTAGTAAAATAAGACTTCACGTAGCCGCGCATAATGGCTCAGGCGTTGTATTGTACGCTAATTTTAATCGTAAAATTCAGAGATTTTGAGAATACTGTTTGCTTTCACACAGAAATGATACTATTATACACCTAAGAAATTGTACTTTTATTAAAAAACATTCACTGATACTTCAAAAATAGCCGAAAGCAATTATATTCGAAGTTTACAAGAAATCACTAAAATTTCAAAATTTCAACTGAAATGTGGCACGGGTTCCCGTTGTCCAATCACTTTGAAATTTTGCACATATCATTTTCTCATCAAGTGTCACAATTTAGGGGGGTGCGACCAAAAAAAAACGAAAGTCGAAAAATAAGGACCACCCTAATACACACCGAATGGTGTCATATAGGAATCAGACAAATGATGAACAAAATATGTCCCTATTATACAGCTAGAAATCTAACATCTAATATAAAAAAGATATGTAAAAATTGTGAAGTATGTATAAAGAATAAATCGAGAGGTCAAATAAAATATGGATTGATGTCACACTTGGGACCAGCAACAAAACCATTTGAATTAATGTCAATAGATACCATCGGAGGTTTTGGAGGACAAAGATCAACAAAAAGATATCTTCACTTGATGGTTGACCACTTCACAAGATACGCTTTTATTTTAACATCTAAAACACAAAATGCCACTGATTTCATAAAGTTAGTTCAGAACGTGCTGAAAACGGATGAGATAGGAACGATACTGACGGATCAGTATCCAGGGATAAACTCTAGAGAATTCAAAGAATTTCTAAGAAATAATAATATTAAACTAGTCTTCACAGCAGTAAACGCACCGTTCTCGAATGGGTTGAATGAAAGACTGAATCAGACTCTAGTCAACAAAATAAGATGTAGAATAAATGAGAAAGAACATAACAAGGCGTGGACAACGATTGCAAGAGAATGCGTAGATAAATATAATCGAACGGAACATACAGTCACTGGATTTACACCACAATATCTGTTAGACGGTACAAACACAAATATCCTACCAGAAGAACTAAAAGAAGAAATAAATAATGAAGACTGGATAAGAGATAAAGAAATAGCGTTAAAAAGAACAAAAACATCACACGACTACAATAAAAAAATATATGACAAAAACAGAAAACACCATGAGTTCAACATAGACGAAGTAGTATACGTAGAAAACGGAAATAGACTGAATAGGAAAAAATTAGATAATCTAAGAATTGGACCATTCAACGTAGTAGAAAGAATATCAAATTCCATATATAAAATTAAGACTGGAAAGAAGAAATCAGAAACGAGTTTGTTCCACATATCGAAATTACTTCCGGCATCGGACATGGAAGAAGATTGAAAATATTGGGAATTTTCACCCCGGCGGGGGGAGATGTAACGAAAGTATACTTTCGTTAATCCGAATCTTGCCGCGCTGCTCATGCTCCGCGCGCCTTTTAATGGACTACCGCTAGATGGAATGGGGGGAGACGTAGATTACGTAATAGAGCACATGGGAAAAGCATACAAAATAATATTATAAATTGATTAGGAGAAATAGAAAAGTGATAGTTGTAAACTGTAATTGTCGTTTCTTTGTTTACAGGTAAGAGTGTAAATAATGTAAATAATTGTTGTAAAACAGCGAATAAAAGTTTAAAAATCTTTGTTTACAGAGAAACATATTTCAGTTTATTTATTCATCGCTATCCGTAATAATAATAATAATAAGAGACTTATATAAATATAAAATATAAATATAAAATATAAATATAAAATATAAATATAAAATATAAAAAAATGAATATAAAAATGAATATAAAAATGAATATAAAATATGAATATAAAATATAAAATATAAAATATAAAAATGAATATAAAAATGAATATAAAAATATAAAATATAAAAATATAAAATATAAAAAATGAATATAGGAAAGAATATAAATAGAATATATATAAAATATAAATAAAGAAGAAATAAATAATATATAATAAAAAAAACTAATTTTATGATGAGGGCGATGGAGGTGATGGCGGTGATGGCGGTGATGGAGGTGATGGCGTTGGCGGGAACGGTCGCGGCCTCCTCACGTCTATCCATTCTGGTTATGGTGTCCGCGACCGTCTCAGGTCTCCTAATTGCAGGTATGGTACTATGCGTCGCCGTCGCGAAGCCATCATCAGGTCCGAATGTCGCCGCATCTGTGGCACTTGGGAGGCTGGGGGCACGATGCTTGTTCAGTCTCTGTTTATCTGTTTCCTGACAAACCGATACCTCTCGAAGAGGTTTACCATTTGCCGAGGCGTTCCGCTAATTAGTTAGAGAAATTCATGGTCACTTCGCTCTGTCGCACCGGTTTAGGATTTATTGCTTCCCATGCGCCCTTTTTTCCGCTCTTTCTTTCCTGCGTTTCGAGTACCGACTTTTCCTATTTTTAGCCTGGACTCAGGTTTACGCCTGCACTCAGGGAGTCACCAACGTGCGTCCTCGCCCTTTCCCACCATCTTCATCCCTCCTTTTGCGACCCGAAGGCTTTTGGGAATCGAGTCAGTCTACGAAGAACCATCAAGACACTACCTTCGACCATTCCGTAGTTTTATTTTGTATAGTCTTTAATCAATTTAGTTAAGAATATATAGTTTTTTTTTGTTTTGTGTAACCACTGAGCATCATTCATCCTGAACCCATTCTATTTGATTAATATCAAATAGAATATTCGTTCCTAGTAAGCGACAAACGGGATTCACGACCTCGTGAGTGAAGCCGCGATAGCCGGGACGGAACATTTTTGGTCCTTCGCGCCGGATACTTATTTTTACTGTGTTGTGCGGATATCGTGTGAGTGTTAATATTCTTCAGGTTCCTGCGACGCTCTATAATGCCAGCTAGTGAAATCAAGGACCTTATTCACAAACGCGGTGTCATTATAGGTCATCTGACCCAATTCAAGACCTATTTAATCAAGTACCGGGACCAGCCAGACCCTGTTAAATTAACGGTGAAGATGAAGCGTTTAAATCAGAGCTTCGATACATTTGAAGGTGTTCAACAGAGCATTGAGCAATTATTGGATCCTGGTGCACAAGTGATTGAACGCGAAACCATCGAGGAGCTGTATGATGATTTAATCACGACAGCGGAGAAAATCTTGAACAACAATGCCGCGACAACGGCTACGGGTGTGCCGATTTCCCGGGCGTCTCCTTCATACTCATTCAGCGGGGGAAGCGGTGTCAAATTGCCGAAGGTGGATTTACCACAATTCGATGGGACAGCAGAACGTTGGCTCTCTTTTAAAGATCAGTTTGCATCGTTGATTGATAATCAAGCAACTCTTACTAATGTCCAGAAATTACAATATTTGAGATCAGCTCTGTCAGGTGAAGCATCCAAGGTTTTAGACGCAATGGATACAACGGACGACAACTACTTTCACGCATGGGAATTATTAAAGAAGAGATATGCTAACAACCGGTTGATGGTCTGGCGTCATGGCGAAGTATTATTCAATGCGCCCCTGATTGAGAAAAATGCATCTACTTCTTTAAAACATTTTATTAATCACATCAGGCAGCATGTACGTTCGTTAAAAACATTGGGCCAACCGGTGGAAACTTGGGACACGGCGATCATCCTATCAATTTTGCCTAAATTAGACAGAGATATGCGGATAGAGTTCGAAAAACCGTTCAAATCGGAGATCATTCCGACGTTAGAAGATTTATTAACTTTTCTGGCAGATGAGGCGCGATGTTTAGAGACAGCAAATAAATCACCCATTCCAGTCAATGTCATCTCTAAACCCGTTACAAAATCCACACCATCGGACGCACTAAAAACAATGAAGCCGCGGTACAATCAAGTGCTCACCACCGTGATAATTCCGTGCTCGATCTGCAAGAGTAGCGCTCATCGGGTATACGAATGTGACGAGTTGCGCGGTGTCCCGGTCTCAGAACGCACGAAACTCGTTCAACAGCATGCATTATGTTACAACTGTTTAAGAAAAGGGCATACCGCCGCTCAATGTCGGTCCATTCGATGCAGAGTATGTGAAGGGCTTCATCATACGTTGTTACACGTAGAGGCATCAGAACCGAACCAGTCAGGGGAAATTCAGGCATGACAACTACCATCTGGGACACAACAGCATATTGCTCTGATCACTAAGACCACAGGGAATGAGTTAATGGCCACTGCTGTGATCAAGGTATGTGGAAAACATGGCACCGAGGTAAATTGTAGAACATTATTAGACACTTGTGCGACTGCAAACTTTATAACTGAAGACATAGCCAATTCTCTACGACTCGAAAAAAAACGCTGTTGGGTCCCGGTTGGGGCACTAAATTCATTACACACCATATCCAAATTCTTCACCAAGGCTACAATCAAGTCAAGACACACAATCTAGTGAAGGAGCTTTATTTCTTCATCGTTCCAAGCATTGCAAAATTCACACCACTTGAATCCATCAATCGGGAGGTATTGCAGATACCTCATAATCTCAAGCTCGCTGATCCGAACTTTCACCAATCAGCACCCGTACAAATGCTAATCAGTGCAGGAGCGTCTCTGTCATTCTTCAGTGTAGGACAAATCAATTTATCCACATCACCAGAGACAGATCTGATACTGCAAAAGACTCAGTTAGGATGGATTCTTGGGGGTTACGCGCCCAGTCTACCACCCCAAGATACATCATTTCAGCAACAAACTTGTCTCCTTGCGGACCTCCAGTTAGAAATGGATAAATTCTGGAAAATCGAAGAGGGTTCGTTCGAGCCTCATCGTTCGTTAGAGGAACTAGCAGCAGAGGAACATTTTGCGGCTAACTTCCGCAGAACTCCAGAGGGCAGGTATGTGGTGGCATTGCCATTTAGAAAGAATTTCGACCAATTAGGAGACTCGCATGCAAGAGCGTTGAAAAGGTTTCGATATCTCGACATAAAATTGGCATCTAATCCAGAATTAAAGAAACAATATACAGCGGTGATACAAGAGTATCTTGATTTGGGACACATGTCCCTCGAGGAAGATATTAGTTTGCCAGGGTTTTATTTACCACATCATGCTGTGTTTAAGGAGACTAGTCAGACTACCAAGGTACGCGTAGTATTTGATGGATCAGCGAAAACTAACACTGGAATTTTGTTGGAGATTCGGTAGTTCCGATCTCCGCCACATCCAACTCATGGCAGCACCTCCTGGACAGCACAGCACTAAGCCCGATCCACAATCGATACGCCAATCAGGTGTCAGCGACAGAACGCTCAGCCAATCGCATTTCCCCACGTCGCGCGATCCTCCAGAATTTTGGAGAAGACGACTAACGGAAATCGATCGGCCATATTGATCTTCATTCTTGTTCACGCAGAGTACAAATACAGACGCGTCGGTTTATGTGAACGTTTAACCCTTTGTAACTGGTGAATTCTCGCATAATTGCTCACAATCATTGCTCACTTCGTGATTTCTCACCGCTCACACGTTAATTTCTCAGTCTCAAGCTCATCGCGGCGATTGTGGATCGTGGCTAGTCACGCGTCCACGTGCTCGGCTCACCGCGATTTGTCTCAGTGAGACAACAGTTTTAGATTCTTAAGATAAAGTGCTCACGCTCACGCTCACGTGCATTTTCTTAATTTTCGACTACCACTCCGCGAGTGTAAAATAAACATTGACGCTCTTCTCACCACATACTGGCTATTTCTTACACCTAACCTAACCGGTATCACACCTCGATCACTTTTTCTCAAACAAATTTCATTAAACGATACGTTGATGGTTGGGCCACGCATTCAGGACGCTATCATTTCATTAATACTTCGGTTTAGATTATACAATTATGTCCTGACAGGAGACATCGAGAAAATGTATCGACAATTTCTCGTCAGACCCCAGGATCGCAGTTTTCAAAGAATACTATGGAGGAATGAGAGCGGCGGAATTTCAACATACCGGCTTAATACTGTCACCTTTGGTTTATCGGCAGCGCCTTTCCTGGTCACACGTTGTTTACAACAGTTGGCACACGACGAAGCTCACTCATTTCCGACTGCATCCAAGGTTCTGAAGCGCGATCTCTATGTTGACGATCTCATCACTGGTACACAAACTTGGGATGAAGCAATTCAATTGCGTGACGAAATAATTCAACTTTTACAGCGGGGCGGCATCCATATTCGACAATGGGCGTCGAATGAGAAATCTTTGTTGAATGGATTGCCGAGTAGTAGTGTTAACATGTCGTTACAATCGGACGCTGATGAAACTTTAAAACCGTTGGGAGTGGTTTGGAACTCTGGTATGGATGCTATCGTCTATTCGGTGACTTCGATTCCAATTGGAGATCGAATTACAAAACGGACCATCTTATCAGTGATCGCTAGAATCTTCGACCCACTTGGACTTCTGGGACCAGTCATTGTAACTGCGAAGATTCTGTTGCAGAGCCTTTGGTTGTTGAAACTGAATTGGGATGAATCAGTACCCATGTTACGTCCTGAAGGGACTTTTGTGAACCACCCCGAGCGGTTAGGGTGACTCACCGGGTTCTTGCTCTATCAAGGTGCTAAAGCACGCCTTGACTATACTCGCGCGGGGAAGAGGATGGTGATAAGGGGTTAAACCAAAGAATACAATAGGTATAAAGGAAAAACAATAGAGAAAAATATATTGTTACATAGAAGATTCTGGATTATCCTACCTTGAGACGGCGCTTCGTCTCAGCTGTCGCTCGCAGGTCTTAGCTTACGGGGTGATTCGCCTTGTCGTTATCGCCTCGCTCGCGTGCCGCTCGAACGCCGTAGGTCGCGGTCATCCTCTTCGCTGGCACTCGGGGTTTGACGAACTCGCGCGTCTATCGTCGGTCGCTCGCGTTACAATCTGTCGCGTTCGCGTTTGCACGTACACGCGCGTGGTTGCTCTCCCGGCTATGCCGTTCACTCTACGTCGGATGGAGTTACGCCACGGCGGATGATCGCGGCCGAACGCGATTCTGTGTTTGTAATTGCGTAAAGTCGAAGACGCGGTTCTTTGATAGGGACGGTTTCCCTCGATTTATTACGATGGATTCTTGAAAACGCCTAACTTCGATACTACGGAGTTTCCCCCGAATCGCGGTGGTCCGTATCGGCGCGTAAGTGCCCTCCCGGCTAGGCCGTTTCTCGGTACGTCGGATGGAGGCACACTTCGCCTAACCTGATCGGCCGAGCGCGATTCGAAGTTTGCCCTGCGTAGCACGTTCGCTAGTCCGTTCTCAACCGAATCCAAAAATTGACTCTCGACTCCACGCAATGCGGGCCGCACCTCGGACGATTTCGTACGATGGGGGAAACTGCCCCGTCGGCAGTTGTTTCGCTCGCGAAGGTTCTGGGCCCAGGCCGGCGACGGTCACGTTGACGCTCCGCGTGTCGCTTCACGTTCTTTGACAACGTGACCGGCACGCGCGAGGCGATTCCGCTGAATCGCCGCTGGAAAAATACGCGAGGACACGAGCACGGATGGACCTGAAGGGCCCATGTAACACCCACAACTATTCACACTACCTGGACTGCTTTCTGCGCAAATTTACATCTTGTGAATAACATGACATTCCCTCGTAATGTCTTCCTGAAGGATTCTGTTGAAATTCAAGTGCATGGTTTTTGTGATGCTAGTGAGAGAGCATACGGAGCCTGTATTTATGTACGGACATCAAATAAGGACCAGGTTCGATGTACGCTGCTTTGTGCGAAATCCAGGGCGCCTGTTAAGGTTATTTCATTGCCACGCTTGGAGTTATGCGGTGCTCTTTTACTGGCTAAATTGTACCGTTCTGTAATCCATGCAACTAATATTAAAGCTAATCACACGGTATTTTGGACGGATTCCACTGTCACACTACATTGGATCAAAACGCAACCAGCATTTTTAAAAACCTTTGTTGCGAATCGCGTCGCAGAAATCGGAGAGAAAACAAATATCGCAAGTTGGAGACATGTACCGTCAGAAGACAATCCAGCGGACGTTCTTTCCAGAGGGCAATCACCTGGCGAATTTGTTCGTAATCAAATGTGGCAGACCGGACCATCCTGGGTCGTATTGGACGAAACAGCTTGGCCTCATCTTGAAATCTCGCGACCGGACGAAATTCCTGAGATTCGAGAACATACATGTTTAATCACCGACATCGAACCAAATGAACTTGTTCATCGCTATTCTGACTTCAATAGACTCATACGAATTGTTGCTTATTGTCTGCGTTTCAGGAATCCTGGCAAAACCAGAGGTTTTTTGCAGTTGGGCGAATTGCACAACGTCCATGATCGAGTTATTAGTTTGGTTCAGGGGGAATGTTTTCAAGAGGAGATTCGGGATCTCCAAGTTAACGGGGCTGTCAAACCAAAAAGCCGACTAGCTTCTTTAAATTCTTTCCTGGACTCGTGTAGAATTATACGTGTTGGGGGTCGTTTGCGACATTCTAATATCTCATATAACCAGCGGCACCCTATAGTTTTACCACGAACACATCACCTTACATCCATTATCATACGACAATGCCATGTCCGGAATCTGCACACGGGTGTCTTAGCAACACTCCACAACCTTCGACAACGATATTGGATTCTCAATGGCAGGAACCAGGTCCGTCGGATTATCAGACAATGTGTAAGATGTTTCAGAATCAATCCACCTGTCACCAACTGCATCATGGGAGATCTACCAACAACGCGGGTCACTGTTTCACGTCCATTCAATACTGTGTGTGTTGATTACTGCGGACCTTTTTTCATAAAAGAGAAGAAATTCCGTAATCGTCAAAGAGTCAAAGTATACGTGGCTGTGTTCGTGTGTTTCGTAGTTAAGGCTGTTCACCCAGAAGTTGTCAGTGATATGACGACTGATGGTTTCCTAGCAGCATTACGGCGTTTCATTGCGCGGAGAGGTAAATGTAGTTACATTTTCTCCGACAATGGCTCAAATTTCATTGGAGCAAGGAATGAGTTAAGAGAACTCTATGATTTATGGAGTTCCGAAGCACACCTCGAAAGCATTAACCGTTTCTCATCTGAAGAAGGTATCACATGGACGTTTATACCTCCTCTATCTCCAAACTTTGACGGGTTATGGGAATCCGCAGTTAAATCTATGAAACATCATCTGAAGAGGGTTGTTGGTCAAGAGCTGTTCACTTTCGAAGAATTTAACACTTTTATCATCCAAATTGAAGCTGTTCTTAATTCCCGACCTTTGACGGCGCTTTCTGCCGATCCGAATGACCTCTCTGCCTTGTCGCCAGGACATTTTTTAATTGGTCAGCCATTTACAGATTTGCCCGATTCAGATTTTCGAGATGTTCCAAGGAATCGCTTATCAGTGTGGCAGCACATACAGAAGGTACGGCGTGATTTTTGGATACGCTGGCATAAGGAGTACCTCAATGAACTAACCGTTCGGCATAAATGGACCCATGGGACGCATGCGATCCGAGAAGGCACGCTGGTTTTGTTGAGAGAAAACAATTTACCACCCTTACAATGGAAATTAGGTCGAGTCATTCAAACTCATTTTGGACAAGATGGCATTGCGCGTACAGTTACTGTAAAAACATCCACGTCCACCTTAATCCGTAAAGTTAGAAAATTATCACCGTTACCTCTAGACGATAAGACATAGTTACTAATCATATCGCTGTTTTGTTCACGTTCCTATAGCGTTTTTTATTCTTCCCCAACAAATGTATTATTGATTAAGATGTGTTGTATTATCTCGGTTAAACTAATGCGTTTAACGGGGCTGGCATGTTCAGTCTCTGTTTATCTGTTTCCTGACAAACCGATACCTCTCGAAGAGGTTTACCATTTGCCGAGGCGTTCCGCTAATTAGTTAGAGAAATTCATGGTCACTTCGCTCTGTCGCACCGGTTTAGGATTTATTGCTTCCCATCCGCCCTTTTTTCCGCTCTTTCTTTCCTGCGTTTTGAGTACCGACTTTTCCTATTTTTAGCCTGGACTCAGGTTTACGCCTGCACTCAGGGAGTCACCAACGTGCGTCCTCGCCCTTTCCCACCATCTTCATCCCTCCTTTTGCGACCCGAAGGCTTTTGGGAATCGAGTCAGTCTACGAAGAACCATCAAGACACTACCTTCGACCATTCCGTAGTTTTATTTTGTATAGTCTTTAATCAATTTACGTGTAGTAACTAACCCATTCTATTTGATTAATATCAAATAGAATATTCGTTCCCAGTAAGCGACAAACGGGATTCACGACCTCGTGAGTGAAGCCGCGATAGCCGGGACGGAACAATCACCCATCAGGGCCCGCGCCAAATGTTATAATTGCCCCCTAAGCTGTTCTGGGTTCTAGAACAGGTACACAAACGTTATTATAATTAAGCACATAAATAAATAAATAAATAAATATATTAAATATGAAACATGCACAAAACAATGCAGAGAATTACATACCACTTGAGGCGGTCGTGAGGGCGATGGTTACGAAGGTGGCGACGGCGCGTCACCCCAGTCGTCCGACCAGGTGGGCGTTGGTGGTGAGCCCTAGAAGATAGAAACTCGCGATATAATATTCGCACAAATGCCTGATTTAACACTATTCGTACCAGACCGATCAATTTGTCCGGTTTCAAACTTTGGTATACAATTTCCCACATAGGTACAACGTTATCACATCGCTATTCATCTTGTAGGGAATAATAAATTCGGATGAACCTTAACAGAACGTTTATTTCGCTGTCTCTCCGTTGCTCGCTGGCTACGCACTAGCCTTTCCGCACGCGGCGCGGTAGTCGACGCTCGCTTGCCTAGCGACGCTTGTCGCTGGCAACAGTGCCTTACAGTTTCGGCCATTTCTGACCTTAGTCCGCCCTCAGACTGCCGGGTACATACAAATTTCCACGCATCTCATACCCACCTCCACAAACCATATCCTTAAAGCCGAGAAAACAAAACAAAACAACATTACGCATGGAAAGAGAAAAAGAAACATAAAACAAGTATTAAGGATTGGCATTAGCAATCCATGGTCGCATATTACACGACTCCCAGACCCCTTGATATGGCTTATTAGTGTTTTGAAACCCATCTATATCCTTTATTACATATCTGTTATTTCTAAGCTCTTTGAATATGACATAAGGTCCTTTAAATTGTGGTAACAATTTCTTAGGAGCACCTGGGGTGCTGTCAAAGTTACGAATCATTACTAAATCACCTTGTTGGTATTCGTGTGCTCCTTTACGCTTTTGATTCACGCGATGCTCATTTTGTTCTTGAGACTTGACAATTTTAAATTTCATTCCATAAACATAAACTCGGAAGCGACGCAAGGCATAAATCACTGCAAGCGCCTCTAACTCGAAGCTATGGTAACGACTCTCGACCTCCGTTGTCCGCTTTGAGAAGTAAAAGACCGGGTGAAATTTCATATCTGATTTGCGTTGCATTAAGATTGCGCCGAATCCAACCGAACTCGCGTCGCAATGTAACTCAGTCGGGTCGTGCGGACTATAAATGGCTAAAATAGGTGCAGAAACCAACCTGCGTTTAATTGTCTCAAAAGCCTCCAATTCCTTTGCACCGAACATAAACGTAGCTCCGGCCTTCATCAAATCAGTCAGTGGTTTAGCTAAAACCGCAAACTTCTCGATGAACTTTCGGAAGTAAGAACTCAAGCCAATAAAACTATGAACTTCTTTAAGGTTTCTGGGAATTGGAAAGTTATTCACTGCTGCTATCCCGTTAGCCGTAGGTTGTATACCCTTGCCTGTAATTGAATAACCCAAATAATCGATGCTGGTAGCCGCAAATTTGCATTTGTCTAATCTTAGTTCCATTTTGTTTCGCACTAATAATCTGAAAAGTATTTTCAGAACCTTTAAATGGTGTTCCAGCGTTTCGGTAATGACAAGTATGTCGTCCAGATACACCGCAACATCTCCCGAGTCAATTAATACACGCAACGCGTCCTGAATGAACCTTTGAAATCGAGCCGGACCCACCTTCAACCCGAAAGGCATTTTCAGGTATTCATAATGCCCTATAGGCGTAGTAAAAGCTGTATATTTGATGGACTCTTCGGCCATAGTTATGTGGAAAAATCCATCTTTCAAATCTAAACGGCTAAAATATTTCTTATTATTCAAAATAGTTAGTTGATCTTCGATCAACGGCAGGGGATGATTGTCTCGAGCTAAGTATTTATTTAACATTGTATAATCAACGCATTTTCGTTTCTCCCCGTTCTTTTTATCAACCAACACAATTCGCGAAGCATATTCGGAATCACTAGGCCGGATGATTTTCTTTGCAATCAAACTATCTAATATGGCACGTAATTCCTCTTTTTCACTATATGACAGACGTCTAGGCTGAAAATGAAACGGTTGTGCATTATTAAGAGTCAACTTAAGCTCTGCTTTTGTTTCTGGTATTTCCGGACGTTCCGGCTTAACGTAATTTTCCAGAAATATTTGTATCAGCTGGGTTTTTTCGCTATGTGGAATTTCCGCATTGATATCTAATAAATCAGCTATGCTATCTGTGCTGGAGCTAACATTTATATTCATAATGGCGTTAACGGCTTCCAATTCTTCATGCACATCATCGTTCACTAATCGTAGTTTAAATTGTGAGAGCACATCGCGACCCAACACGACGCACGCGGTCATAGTATCGTCCGGTACTACATATAATAAGAGGTTTTCTTTCGTCTGTCCGGCTAGCGTAACAGTGGCTGTCAACGTTCCTCTAATAATGAGTTTCGACCGATTTATCCCACAAAACTTATCCGAAACCTTATAATCTAGATTCTCTACTAATTTCTTTACGAACTGGTCTTTCACGAAGCTTATCGGGCTTCCCGTATCTAATAAACTACTTAAACATAGAACGTAATTAATATTGTCTTTAGTTATCTGATAAATGATATTCCTTTGAAACTCGTTTTCCTCCGCAAGGCTGTCCACATTGCCGATATCTTTCTGCGGTGACTGCTTGTCCGCATTGCCGGCTTCTTTCTTCGGTGGTGGCTTCTGCGTACAATCCTTTATCATATGTCCAAATTCTCCGCAACGGTAACACGATCCTCTTTCTCGCTTGGGGTATCTACAGTTGCTGGTAAAATGGCCCGCTTTGTTGCAGTTATGACACCGCACGGCGGTTGATGCCTCCTTGTTGCCTTTCGTCGAACTGCCGCCGTCCTTGGTGTTGACTTTTGTGTTCTCCGAAGATGTTTTTGTCTGTGGCTTTCGATCAGGCCGAAGGTTTATTTGTTTGAATGCACTTAACATGTCCGACACTGATGAATAATTTTGCATTTTTGCGTTATCTTGCATTACAAAATCTGGGAGACCTTCGATAACGTACTTCAGCAGCTCATCCTCTGGTATTTGCGCTTCATTTGCTTTGGTTAATTTGTCGTAATAGTATTCTTGAAAACTCTCGCCCACTTGCCACTTTCGCGCCTCAACTTTCCTGCGCAATTCGACTTTATCAACGCGACAATCAAATATTACTTTCATTTGCCTTAATAGTTCGTCGACGTTCACTTGTAAATGTTCTGGTTTTGAGTGTAGCCATTCCAACGCCTTCCCTTTGAGACGACTTCCAACCAATATTCTTGCACGTCCGTCATCAAGGGCGTAACTGTCGCGTAACAAACGTAACTGTCTTTCCCATTGACCAAAATCTTGATCCACACCGGAATATTCACACAATAAAGAGCTCACCGCTGTAATATTTACCGGAGGGCCCATAGCACGTTCACTTCCACTAGCTGGAGAGACCGACGATCTTCGTAAAAATTCGTTTTCACGTCGCGCCAAATCCAATTCACGGAGTAACAATTCTCGCTCCCGCTGCCATAGATCCTCGACCATTATGCTGTTGTTGTAGCTTGCTGGCTGTACCGATCCTGTCGGGTCTACTGAAATCCGCACCTGATCAGTTTGGGACCTAACCTCAGATTGCTGCCCACTTGAACCCGGCAATGCCGAACTGTTTTCCAATTGTGTATCAGCCTCCTCAGTCTCCTCGTTTAGCCAATTGCCCTCTGGATCTGCCTGCATAATTCTAGCCAACAATTCGCTTTTGTTTCCCGTTGTCGACAGATTCCTTTTCTTCAATTTGGTCTTCAGCTCCATGGTCGTAAAATCTTGCGGCTTCTTTACCATTGTGAATCACCTTACGAATACACTGCACTCAATTAGTCCTTTATCCCACTTCTGAAAATTGTAGGGAATAATAAATTCGGATGAACCTTAACAGAACGTTTATTTCGCTGTCTCTCCGTTGCTCGCTGGCTACGCACTAGCCTTTCCGCACGCGGCGCGGTAGTCGACGCTCGCTTGCCTAGCGACGCTTGTCGCTGGCAACAGTGCCTTACAATCTTTACGGTTTTTCTTGAAATATGTATACACTGAATCATTTATTATTATTTAATTCTGTATCAAATTGACTACTATCTACGTTCAATTGTAAAAAAAATATAATTCTTTTTCAAGGATCGGTCATTTGACTGGTCACGGTAGGAATAGGTATATATGAAGTCGGCAGGCTCACCTTCCGCCTGACGCAGGTGATCACCGGTGTGGGATGTTTCGGGGATTACCTGTGTCGAATAGGGCGGGAGGCCACGTCGCAGTGCCACAACTGCGGCCGGGGCGTCCGGGACTCGGCGGACCACACGCTGATGGACTGCCCGGAGTGGCAGGACGACCGCCGAGTCCTGCGGCTGCAGCTGGGCCCCGACCTCTCGCTGGCGACGGTCGTGCGTCGCATGGCGGAGGATCGGGGCTGTTGGGAGGCGGTTGCCTCCTTCTCCGAGGTCATAATGACGGAGAAGGAGGAGGCGGAGAGGGACCGCGAGAGGGCGGATCTTCGCCCCGGTAACGCGGGTCGGGCGAGACGGCGCGGCAGAAGATGACCCGGGGTTGGGGGAGGTCGGGCGGCGACTTAGTTGCGTAGGTCGCCCCGCTCCCCCGGTGGTTGTTACCGCCAGGCCCCCGGGCCGTGTCGTGCCGCTCCCCCCCGATAATGGGGGAGAGGGAAGGGGCCGCGCCGCGCAAAGGGCGCGGCCGATATGCCCGGTGCGCCCCCTCTGTGAGAGAGGGGGGCGCGTGCTAGCGGGCGGTGGGAGGGAGGTGCGGCGGCTCCGGTTGACAGGGGCCGCCGCTGACTGCGCGACGAGACAGTGTCGCATGGGGTGGATGAACGGGGGGTCCAAGTTAAGGGCCCCCCCCCCTTAACTTGGCGGTGGTTTAGACCGCTCCCCGTAGAGCGATCGAGCTCTCGGGGCGCGACGGGCGGCCGGTGTCGGGCCGCCCCGTAGGCGTTCTAGCCAGCCGTCCGACCAACGTCGGGCGGCATGGGCGGCCCCGAAGGCCGTCAGCGCCCCGGCCCGGCCGCGATCGTACCGTTAATCGCGCGAAGCGGCCGGGTAGGAGTTCGATCGCGGGGTCGCGGGGCGGGGGTGTCGGGGGACACCACTCGCCCTAGCAGCAACGACCCCGGAAGGGGCGACGCGGGCGCGTGATCCGTCGCGCGTCGCCGGTCCCGGAGACCATTGCTGGGGGCAGGTTGTGATACTCCCCCAGGGACGACCCTGTTTTTTAGGGGACCTCGCGCGGTGCTGCACGAAGCGCAGGGGGGGGGGGAGGGTAGTGAACGTATCGCTAGTTTGATCTCGCAACCAAATCCCTCCCCTCAGGCGCGCAGCCCCGCGCGCGAGGTAGATCACCTTGGTGGTTTTAGTGGGTTCGAGTCCCACATAACCCCCGGCCCGCCCCCGCGGATTTCCTCCAAGTAAATAAAAAAAAAAAAGGTATATATGAAGTGACGGTACGAATAGTGTTAATTTCACACGATGTAAAATGTTGAACGCGATAAATGTAAAAAAATATTGATAAGTACATACCTCAGGGCCACACTCCGGGGCAATCCGTTCGACTCCCATTGTATCACAAAAAAATGTCGTAACCTTTCACACACAATGTACTCACTGTCACGATTGAAGAGCAACTGGTCTCGCTGCATCTCCAAGCTCCTGCACATAGGCACATGCATAAAGCTGCAAAGCTTTGCAAAGTAGGATGCCCTTGTTCTTCGCCATCGTCATCATAGGCCACTTTCTTTTATATTTTTTTTTATAGAGGGGGAAAATGCTTTATGCATACCCCGGTACGAGTACCGAGGTTATGTGGGACTCACTACCCTAATGGTGGGATACCCACTAAAAAAGTGGGGGGGGGGGGGACTTCAATTCATTACTTCCTCCCACAGTGTCCATAAACGGTGAAGGCCTCTCCTACATTAATCGGGATAAATACGCGCTAACGGCACAAAATAAATAAGTACACCACGAGCACGACATTTATCACATACATCGAAATAAATATGCGGTAGCGACACGCAACAAATTTCGAGTTAAATACGCGCTAAAACACACGTCGCTCGAACCGCCTTTATGGGGGGCACCCTCCTCACCCTCTTGCTGGGGGGGGGGGGGGTCTAACACCCTGGGCCGCCCCATTCCGCTTTCTTTTTTGGGCCTTCCTCCTTCTCAATTGCGCCCTCCTTTGGGCCTTCAGCCTGGCAGCCGCAGCCCAGGCGTCCCTCAGGGCCTTCTCCATTCTCACCTCCCTCCGGGCCTTCGCCCCCATGACCGTGGTTGCGAAGGTACGGAGGTGCGCCCACTTATCGTCCGTCCCCATAGCGAGGCGGACCACGGTGTCGGGGTCTATCGGGGCCCCCAGGGCCTCGGCCAATGCCCGACGTTCTTCCTCGAACGCCGGGCATGCCGCGAGAACGTGCTCGGCGTCGTCCATCGCCGCACCGCACTCCTCGCATGCCCCGCTACTGGCCTTGCCACTCCTCTGTCTGAAGGCCCCAAAAGACCCGTGACCTGTGAGAAGCTGGGTCAGCCAGTAATCCGGCTGTCGTGTAATCCCAGCTCCCACCGTAAAGGTCCTCACCTCGGGGACCAGCCGCCTGGTCCAGTAGGTCGGGCCCGTCTCCTCCCAGGCCTCCTGCCACTTCGCGAGGGCAGTCGCGAGAGCCCTCCTCCTAAGGTCCGCTACCCTCGCCCTCATCGCGGTCGGGTCATCCCGTAGGGCAGGGTTCGCCCTGTCCGCCGCCCTTTGGTCGTAGACCTCCCTCCACATCCCCACCTTTAGCTCGAGGGGCATTCTTCCCTCGAGGACGCAGAGCACCTGGTGGGACACCGGACGGTATGCCGTTGTGATTCTTATCAGGGCTGCCATCTGTGACCTGCGAAGGGTGGTGCGGTTCACACCCACCTCCAGGGCTGAGGCCCACACCGGGGCGGCATACGTCAAGACTGACTCCCAAACGTTATAGTAGAGTCTCCTCGACGCCACCGAGGGACCTCGCCGTTCGGGAGGAGTGACGACAGGGCACCCGCCACTTTGTCCGCCCGTATGGCCGCCCCGTCCAGGTGCTTCCTGAACCTCTGGCGACAGTCCAGGGTCACCCCAAGGTATCGGACGGACTCCGTGGCCGCCACCAGCGACCCCATCACCGGGAAGCCCCTCCCTTTGTCGGAGCGCAGGCCCGCCAGGACGATGACCTCGGTTTTATCCGAGGCCACCCCAAGGCCGGTGGCCTCGAACCAGGCCCTAACCCTCCCGGGCGTTTCGGCCATCATTGCATCCGCCTGGGTTACGTCCCTAGCAGAGAACATAACTGCCAGGTCGTCGGCATATGCGATGGCCTTGACAAAACGCCCGGAACCCACGGTCTTTATAACCCCGTCGTAGATGAGGTTCCAGAGGAAAGGGCCCAGGGGGACCCCCGCGTACACGCCGGTCGTGACCTCACCGTGTTGCGTGTGCACGGTCACTCAGCGGTCAGAGAAGTAGTCCTTAAGGACTCTTATGACCGCTGCGTGCACACGCCTCCTTTCGAGCTCCCGGCTGATGAGGTCCCAGCGTATGGTGTTGAACGCGTTAAGTACGTCGATCAACACCATCACGCAGAGTCTCGGCTTAGTGGTGGCCACACAGCCCTCGGCGAATCTCCTCACCTCCTGGATGACCTCCACCGTCCCGACCCCTCTCCGAAATCCGAACTGGGTCGGGGAGAAGGGGTCCCGGCCGATCTGCCTCTCCACCAACTCCTTCAGCGCGTACTCCCACACCTTACTCAGTGCTGGGAGCACGCTGATCGGGCGGTAGGCACCGGGTTCGGTCAAATCCTTGCCGGGCTTGGGGATAAGGACCACCCTCGCCCTCTTCAAGGCCGGAGGGATGGTCCCCCTCTTTAGGGTGTCGACGATGGCCTCCTTCAGGTCCTGGTGGTACGCCTTCGATATCCCGACCACCACCTCCGACGGGACCACGTCCAGGCCCGGGGCCTTCCTGGGCTTCAGTCGGGCAATAGCCTCGTCCACCAGGTTCAGGTCCACGTCCGGGATCTCTTCGCCGATCGCTGAATCGGCCCCTTCCCTTAAACTCGGACTCGTCCCCCCGGTGGCTCGGCCATGGGGCGAGGAGGTCCGGGGGGTGGGTGGGGGGGGGGCAGCGAAGGGAAGAGAGGGAGGGGGGAGCCGTAACAAAGAGGTGGGACAACACCTTCCCCACCTTGGCCGGGGGTCATGGTCATCCTCGGTGGCCGGCCCCCGAGTTTGCTCATGACCGCTTTGTACGGCTTCCCCCAGGGGTCCAGGTCCATCTGCGAGCAGAGGCCCTGCCACTGGACCTCCTTTGCCCTCCAGATCTTCACCTGTACCTCCCTTCTTGACCGGGCATACGCCCTCCTGGCCTCCTCCTCGTCCGGCCCGCCCCTTTTCCTGCGCCTCTGCCACCGCCTCCTCGCCCGGAAGGACGCAGATCGCGCATCGGCCACCTCGCGACACGACCAGCCGTTGGGCTTCCTGCAGCCCCGGGGGAGAGACTTCTTACGCAGAGACATCCTCGTTACCAACTCGAGGAGCCGCTGAAATCTCTCCGCCCTAGGCTCCGGCACTGTTGGCGACGTCACTGTCGTCTCCCCCTGATCCCTCAACTGCGCAAAGAGGGTGCTGATATCCTCCATATCGAGGCCCTTCGTACTGTACCTCTGCTACAATGGGGGCAGGGTAAAGCCCCTGGGCTTCCTGATGGTGTGGAGGACGTACCTGTGGTCGGAGTAGGAGTCCTGGGTCAGCATCTCACTCCTGATACCTTTGGCCGTCCCCCGTCGACGGACATTATGTCGATAAATGACCTCCGGTTATTCCACTCGAAGGTATACTTGTACTTCCCAGGGACTTTGACCGGTATCACGCCGTGTCTCCCGCACAGGTCGAGGCGGGAACCACCCCATACGGGTGACCTGGCGTTCCAGTCACCCGCCAGGATCGCCCCCATCCCCGGAGACCTCAGCTCAGCCATGACCCCCTCGACAGAGTCCAGATATTCCTCGAACTCAGGGAGTTTGCTCTTAGGGGAGCAGTAGCAGCTCACCACCAGCTTATTCTCCCAGATTACTGCTACCACCCCCCTGGCCTCCACCGAGCGCGCCAGTGTAGGGAAGTGGCCGTTAAACCCGGTAACCCAGATGGAGGCATCACCGGCAGCATCGTTGAACCAATAGTTCTGCTGCCGGTAGGGCTCCGAGATAACGACCACATCCACACCCAACTGGGACACAACGTGCTCTATTGTGTCCTGCGCGAGGCGACACCTGTTAAGGTTTACCTGGACAATCCTGAGGGCCATTACCGCGCTGTACCCCTGCCATACTCCGATCCCTGGGGATCCGTCCCCAGCCTCACTCTATTAAAGGGGCACGCCAGGAATGCCGTAACATGGGCCACCCTGGTACCCGTGGCTCCCCCCTTCGTGCACACCGCACATTTCGGGGCATTCGGGCATTTGGCAATCACGTGGTCTGCCTCCCCGCACCTTCTGCAGCGTTCCCCGGCTCCTGCGGGCATCTTGCACTTCTTCGCGATGTGGCCCAGCTGATGGCATCGGAAACACCTGGTCAGTTTGGGGAGGGTTCGGACCTTGGCCCAGTAAAACCCAGACCTGACCCTCATACCCTCAATCAGGTGCTTAAGCCCGTTCGTCGGAGTCTCCACCACCGCCATCTGAGTGCCAGCCGGTCCCATCCTTAGGACCTTCATAGCCAGCCTCTCCGGCTCTATTTTAAGGGCTGCCCCCAAGTCCCTCAGGACCTCCATCGCCGGGTCCAGGTCCCTAATTTCCAGCGACCTGCGGTCTTGGAGCTGCGTACAGGCCACCCGTCCGGGCCAGGTCCTTCCCTTTACCGCCACTACCACCCCCCTGTCAGCGGTCACCCGGTCCGTATTACCGGCCTTAGCCGCCCCCAGTAAGGGTATATTCGGCCCGCCCTCGAAGTGTTCCATCGGGTGCCCACACCGAACAGCTCCTTGGGAGGCCGGAGAGTTACCCACGGAGCGTGACCTCTCCCTTGTATCGTGCTCCCTGACACTGGCCCTCCACTGCTCCATCTTGTGGGTCGCGATCACCTCGGCCATCAAGGTTCTGGCCTCCTTACATCTAACCAGGGCCTGAGTCGTGGCCGTTGCTACTTCCGGTGGGCCCTCCGGGCCTCCAATCCTGGCCATCTCCACGACCATCTCGGCCAGCCCGTTGACAAGGCTTGCCACCTTCTGGAGCACCCTACCCATTTTGTCCCCCGATGATTCCTTGGGACGGGGACTGCTTCTTTTTCCCTTTGCCCCTCATCGTGTTGGGGGGGGGGGGGGAACAGGGACGACAAACTCACCTGTCATTGCCCCACCCATGTGGGTCTCCGTGGTCCGGCCGTCATCAACCCCGCCCTCAGCCTGATTCCCCTCCAGGCTTACCAGTGTGGCTGTGGGCACACTCGTCTGGGGCGGGGCGAAGGCCCAAGCTCACCTGAGGGAGGAGTCCTCGCAATGGACTTCCCTTTCGGGATATACCCCGGCGCCCCCCCCCCCCAGTCTCCCGGGTGAGGGGCTCCGGGGAGGGCGACTCCGAGACGGACGCTCGGCTTTCCTGGAGGGCCTGCTTCAACTTCGCATTCATGAATTCCGCTAGGGCTCCACCCTTCCACGCCTGATGTCCTCTGAGGGGGGAGTCCTCGATTACTCCGTACTCATTGTTTCATTCCATTCCCTTGTCCATGTTCTCGTCCCTGGAAGAATTGCCGAGTCGAGCAGCTGTTGCTTCTTCTGAGGCGTGCAATGGCGCCTTCGCGTCCACCCCAGTGACACCGCCCCGCTGCTTCAGTACGGTGTCATCGGACTTATTCCCGGTACCTCTCTTGCTGCCGACAACGCAAGAAAGGGCTGGCTTCATCCCAGTTTTCGCCTTGTTGTTATCATCCGAGGCAAGGCTACGATCTGACATAAATCCATAAAGTGTCTTAGGGGCGACGACCCCACCGCCCGGCGGATTTCTCCCATCTCGATGGCCCTGCTGTCATGGCCATACGCGGCACATACCGACAACTGTCGGAGGGACCTTAAGATGCCGCTCGGTCCTAACCAAGGGCTAAGCCCTCTCCCAGCGCCACCCGAGGCTACTAAGGACCCCGGTGGGCCTTCCCCCCATAACCCCAGAACGCCCAGCTAGGGGCGTACCCCACCATTCCCACGCAGGGGGCGTGCACAGGACACCACACCTCTGCCCCACGCCTTTCTGGGCTAATCTTTCCCCCCGCGCGGCCACAGCACACAAACACTCCTTACACTCCTACCCCTCTGTGGCCGGGCTATTACAATGGGGGGCCACCATCCCTCCCAAGGGAGCTGGTCCGCGGCAGGGCCTTCGCCTTCCACGTGAGGTTTTTAGGCCCCAGGGTCAGCTTATAGCTCCTGCTAACCGGGGCACACTGCAGTCCCCCCCCCCTCCGTCCCGGCCTGGCCACCGTGAAGTGAACCATCCCGGGCAAGCGAGGGGCCGCCACACGCTCCGGCCGTTCTCCTATCCGCCACCTGGAGACAGACTCGGTCGGTGCTCAACCTAGATCGACCCGAGCCGATCCATCCCCCCCCCTCCCCTTCACGGGGATAGGGGGACAGCCGAGTCATCATAGGCCACCTGCATTTACGCTGACCATATTCTCCTTCTATGCATCTTCTCCGAATTATTCGCTGGCCATCCTGCATCGCTTGTCTGAACCGTTTCTCCATTCTTGTTTGGACACATCATTTCACTATACCGTACCACTCTGAAAGTGAAGCGAACGTGAATCGTACCACTCTGAACATGAATTGATTATGTATTGAACATCTATCAAACGTGTATCGTATCACTTTTTCACGTCTATCGCACCACTCTGAACGTGTATTTTACGTCTAATGTACCACATCAATCATGTATTGAACATCTATCAAACGTGAATCGTACCACTCTGAACGTGAATCGTACCACTTCTGCATAATAATTATAAATATCATACAAATGTTTTCGGCGCACTGATTCGGTCAGTTTAATTTTTGCTATAGCAGAAACTGTAGACATTTTAGAATTGTTCATAAAGTTTTTTGAAATAAAATTAGGAATGATATCCTTACTTCTGCATTTGAGTGGAAATAGTTTTCTATTACTTATCTTAGTTAAATGGGATCTGCTGCTAGATAAATCCTTAAGTATTCTCACGGTTTCAAGTCCATACACTCTTGATATAAACGAAAAGAAACCATCCTTAATCGTAGATGTGGATGTTTCGCCATTCATTTTAAAAGTTGTTTATAAATTTCGACCGTACTAATTAATAAACCGGTCAGTCTAAAAAATTTAAATTTAAATATTTAAACTGACCGAATCAGTGCGCCGAAAACATTCGTATTAATTAGTACGGTCGAAATTTATAAACAACTTTTAAAATGAATGGCGAAACATCCACATCTACGATTAAGGAAGGTTTCTTTTCGTTTATATCAAGAGTATATGGACTTGAAACCGTGAGAATACTTAGGATAAGGATTTATCTAGCAGCAGATCCCATTTAACTAAGATAAGTAATAGAGAACTATTTCCACTCAAATGCAGAAGTAAGGATATCATTCCTAATTTTATTTCAAAAAACTTTATGAACAATTCTAAAATGTCTACATTAAACTGACCGAATCAGTGCGCCGAAAACATTTATATTAATTAGTACGGTCGATATTTATAAACAACTTTTAATTATAAATATCGTCTTAATCTAGCGTACAACGCATATAGGAGGTTAGGTTGAGGAGGGTAAAGAAAAAACATTTTCATATACATTAAGAAATTCATTATATTTTATTTAAGCATTTCTTTCTGATGTTTAGACGAGTTACCTTCACTTCACCGACAATCATTTCATCGACAATCATTTCACCGACACGATTTCATCGACACCGCATTTCGCCGACAGTATTTTCTCACCGACACGTTTAGATCACCGACAATCATTTCACCGACAAGGGCCGTCCTAACAAATTTGAGCGCTCTGGGCTATAAAATTTGGTGCCTCAACACCTCAAGTAAACTGCAGTTTCTTCCCAATCGGTGCATGGCGGTACATCGTATAAATTTAATGGTTGCCGTGAAAAAAGAATTTCAACATACTCCATTCTTAACCGCCCTTGCATATCCAGCGACCCTGGGTTATACCCCATTTAGCCCACTGAATAAGGAGGCCCTGTGTTACTTATCGATGTCAACTTCTAGTGCGTATAGTGATTGTTATTGCAAACCATAAGTTATTGTTACGTATTCACAATTTTTCATAATTAATATTATTAATAACAAACTATAATAACACAAATGAATCCATAACATAAATTATTATATAAATTAACATTACTTTAGTTGTTACCTTAACTGATTAAATAAATTAGTACATAAATTAATACTGATCTTTATTATTGATTAATGTCAGAAAGTATAACAGCATAGTGTTTTCCTTGATTTATACGTCATAATAAATAACATAAATTATTACATAAATTAACTTGTATATAACTTCAATGAAAACATAAATATTAATAATTGTATTATTACAGATACAAGTTAATAAATAACATAAATTATTACATAAATTAACTTGTATATAACTTCAATGAAAACATAAATATTAATAATTGTATTATTACAGATACAAGTTATGCGCTAAGGCGCTCACAAAATCTATTTTTGTGTACGTTTCCCGATTTTCTACGATCCTCTGCACTCTTTCTTCTCTAAGCTTATCTTTATTTTTCTTCTTTGCTGGGGGTTGACCACGTGCTACCCGCTCAAATGTATTTTCCACTATGACCTGTTCTTTTTTTATTTCAATTATAATTTTAAATAGTGAAATCGTATGGCGATCAACTACACATTGCCAACGCCGATGCCATGATTCAATACAGTTTTGTGTTCGTTGAAAACCATTGATTTCATTGTCATGGACCGACCACATATCTGGTGGAAAAAGTGGGAGCTGCAGTACTACTCTCCCATAATTCGCTCCCACGATATTTTAAAGCACAATCATGCTCCGGAGGCATCGCGATTTCAAATAATGAAATGTAGTAATACGGTGAAAGAACTAGCTGAACTTACGGAGGAGAAGCCATGTAAAATAGTTAGAAATGTAATCGTAGATACAGAAAGATCCATTCAGCCACATCTTCCTTCCAACAATGCCCTGAAACAGCAAATTCTACGTAAACGAAGAATTAATAAGCCTACCGAGCCTCAAAGTATAGACGAAATTAATTTGCCCGACGATCTGTCTAAAACTTTAGATGGAAAACCATTTGTCAAAATAATATAAGAAGAATCAGAATGTATAATATTATTTACTACAGACGACAATATTAAAACTTTGGCAAAAATGAACACGTGGTTCATGGATGGAACGTTTAAAATGGTTCCCACCCTGTTCAAACAATTGTATACAATACATGGGAATATTAATAATAAGGAAGGCTCAACTGTTCCTCTAATTTACGCATTACTATCATCAAAAAAACAAGAAATCTATAAGTTATTGTTGAAGGAAATTTCAATTTTAGCTTCTCAATTAGGCATAGCCTTGCACCCTGAATTCATTCTTATAGATTTTGAAATTGCAATGATAAATGCAGTAAAATCCATTTTTCCAACGTCAAAAATAAAAGGTTGTTTTTTTCATTTATGTCAGAATGTATATAGGAAGATACAGAAGAACGGGTTAGTAGCAAAGTATGGCACAGATGAATCATTCAGTACACTCATACGATGCATTCCATGTCTGGCATTCTTACCAGATACAGATATTCCTAATACATTCAATAATTTAAAAACTTTACTCCCTCCCGAAGCAGAAGTTATCCTCAATTGGTTTAGTAAATATTATGTAAATAGTAGTTTGAAAGAAAGACCTAATGGGAGAGTAGTACTGCAGCTCCCACTTTTTCCACCAGATATGTGGTCGGTCCATGACAATGAAATCAATGGTTTTCAACGAACACAAAACTGTATTGAATCATGGCATCGGCGTTGGCAATGTGTAGTTGATCGCCATACGATTTCACTATTTAAAATTATAATTGAAATAAAAAAAGAACAGGTCATAGTGGAAAATACATTTGAGCGGGTAGCACGTGGTCAACCCCCAGCAAAGAAGAAAAATAAAGATAAGCTTAGAGAAGAAAGAGTGCAGAGGATCGTAGAAAATCGGGAAACGTACACAAAAATAGATTTTGTGAGCGCCTTAGCGCATAACTTGTATCTGTAATAATACAATTATTAATATTTATGTTTTCATTGAAGTTATATACAAGTTAATTTATGTAATAATTTATGTTATTTATTAACTTGTATCTGTAATAATACAATTATTAATATTTATGTTTTCATTGAAGTTATATACAAGTTAATTTATGTAATAATTTATGTTATTTATTATGACGTATAAATCAAGGAAAACACTATGCTGTTATACTTTCTGACATTAATCAATAATAAAGATCAGTATTAATTTATGTACTAATTTATTTAATCAGTTAAGGTAACAACTAAAGTAATGTTAATTTATATAATAATTTATGTTATGGATTCATTTGTGTTATTATAGTTTGTTATTAATAATATTAATTATGAAAAATTGTGAATACGTAACAATAACTTATGGTTTGCAATAACAATCACTATACGCACTAGAAGTTGACATCGATAAGTAACACAGGGCCTCCTTATTCAGTGGGCTAAATGGGGTATAACCCAGGGTCGCTGGATATGCAAGGGCGGTTAAGAATGGAGTATGTTGAAATTCTTTTTTCACGGCAACCATTAAATTTATACGATGTACCGCCATGCACCGATTGGGAAGAAACTGCAGTTTACTTGAGGTGTTGAGGCACCAAATTTTATAGCCCAGAGCGCTCAAATTTGTTAGGACGGCCCTTGTCGGTGAAATGATTGTCGGTGATCTAAACGTGTCGGTGAGAAAATACTGTCGGCGAAATGCGGTGTCGATGAAATCGTGTCGGTGAAATGATTGTCGATGAAATGATTGTCGGTGAAGTGAAGGTAACTCGTTTAGACCACCAGTTGAATATTTTAAATACATTTTGCATGGCACAGTGTTTTGCGTGTGTGCCACATCCCAGAGTATTAACTACATTTAGCTTATTTAGAGATTTAATATGTTCATAGTCAATGTACAGCGTTTCGATGACCACGTCCGCTTTCGTATTTTCGTCGAGGAAATCCGCAAGCCAGTCGCGTTTCTGCAACCCTTTAACGTATACGATATGGGATGCATCATCTTCTACGTCGATCGCATCAGCTACAGCTTTCGTAATTAGCTGTTTAGCCATACTGTATGGAACGTCTCCATCGTCCAACCGTAGTCCATGATGTTTTGCCGTCAACCATCGGAGGCTTGATTTGTCAGATTTCGTAAGAAGAAATTGCGGCATTGGACTCCCAAAAATATAGTGCGAGAGAATTGTCCCCTGTCGTAGGACAGCCACTTCCTTCGCGACAAATCTTCCATCGACAATGAACCCATGCAGGTCAACGAATGTTGGTACGACCATTATCGATACAATTTGGAGGTCCATACGCTTCCAAGCCAGATGAGAGAATGCAGTCTTTCTCGTAAAGCATCTCGATTTTCACGATGAAATTTTATATGAATTTGGCACAGGAGAGGGCAGACAAGTAGCGTGGCAATTTAATTGATTTTGCGCACCACGTTTGTCAGCGGATTGTATTCAACCACAAATTGTAAAAATTCAGCCACAGTGAATAATGCCTCGTTGCAACTATGTCCATAATACAATTTACGGAATTGCGTATATATGTGAAACAAGATGGCATGCTTATTCTTGTCAAAGTTCAAATTCAGGTCATCATATGGGTAAAATTCCGAGTTGAGAAAAAGTTTTACATTGGCCAATTTACAGTTGCTAAACTTACTAACATCTTCACTCATCACATTCTTTCGACCAGTCTGTAGAACAAGGATAATGCATCGCGGCTTTTCCAGCTGCGCAGATGCCTTCACGGCCCATGAATGCTTGGTTGTGCTCTGTAAGAGAGGATACTCATACAGATCCCACGAGTGAAAACAAACGCTCAGGTTTTGTCCACTTTCCAAAGCATGTAGCAACGATAGCTTATTAACGTCGTTCAGCGTCACATGAGGCATCCGCCATTGCAGTTTAAGTAATTCAATTTCTGGTTCCAACACCGGAGATCCTATCAGAGCATTGTTATCGTTGCGCGATCGTATTAAAATCAATTCGTGACGCGCATTAATAATCATGCGTTTGTAGTCCTCGCAAAATCCCAGAAAATATTTGAATGGGATGCAAAAATTGAAATGATTTTTTACTATTAGCCCATTGCGTCGTTTCGAGCCCCATCCAGCACTCTCCAATTTTTATCTTCGTCAGATGTGAGCGATACATAGTGTTTAAGCGTGCTAGTTTTTCCAACGTTTCTGTTGCGATCAATCTCCACACCATTCAGCTCGTATCGAATCTCATCAAATAAGAACGCCATACAATTATTTCCCAACGTTACCGATAATGCATCGTTTGGCTTATTTATCTTCAATTTCCCCTCCACATAGAGGAAACTTTCACACGGCAATGTGTATAAATCCTGCTGCTGTATGGGTATTCTTATCTTATCGCTGTATCCAAACGTCGTGTTGACGTATGGGTTATATGTGTGAGTCTCGAGCTTGACGATGCGATCATCAAACGTCGGCTTCCCTCTAATGCTTAGAATCTCAACCATTTTTTCTTCAACTTAAATGCGCACAGTGAATCCCAAAGATTTCAAAAATGCAATATTCGCAGCACTGAGCCTCCTATTTTTAGCGTAATCAGAGCTATTGCAGTTGTTGTTAGTAGTAAGTATAAGGGGATTCTAACCCAGGTCTTCTGAGGGGAGCGCGGGGGCGGGGGGAACTGAATGTGCGCGGGGGTGTGCGGTGCGGAGAAGTTTAGGCGCGGGGGGGAGCGGGGAGAGGAAGACTCTTTGCGCGCGCACGAGCAGCGGAGTAGGGGAAGCCGCGATTATGGAGGGGATCAGTCCAGGCCTTGCCGCCGCGGAGACCTCTCCACACCGGACCCACCGCCTAAAATTTCCACCCAAGAAAATTTTTCCCTCAATTTATTGCATCGACCCACCATCGAAGATCCACCCCAGAGATTTTTTCCCCAAATATTTAACGAATCTTAACATTAGATGGAGGGGAGAGAAGGATAAATGAAATGGTATAACGAAATACGATTTTGATAATATATTGTTACAAATGTACTAAATATACATCACGAACGACTTTTGTAAACGGTGTCGTTGAGGAATGGAGAACGTTACACGTGGTAAATTGTAGAAGCCCCGCGCGCGCACTTTAATGCTTAATAATACCGCAGGAAAACTTCTCTCGAAAAAATCAAGAACCGGGCGGAGGATGAGAAAGAAAGAACTGGAACAGTAATAAGTAATACCTTTTCCGCTAAATTGACTGTAATTCTCCTAGCATCCTCGAACGCGAAAGTTGCTCGGCAAAAGTGCCCGATAAATATGGATGCGTTGGTCGAATGATAAATTCAAACACACGATGATCTTAAAATTAATGGGGGGGGGGGGGGGTCGGGGCAGTGGCGGTGATCTCGATCGGTGCGACCCTCGCCGTGGCTGTTCCTCTGCCACCGGATATGGCAGCAGCCGCGCGATCTAACGTGCGCGCTCCCGCCGCTCCCATGACATATAAAATATGCCCTAGAACACAGATACAAACGTTGTTATAACACTGATACATTAAACATATTAAGCACGAAGCACACAAAAAACAATGCATTACATACCTGCTGAGGCGGCGGCGACTGCTGCGGTGGTGGCAACTCCTGCGGCGAGGGTGCCTCCGGAGCCCTCCCATACACCTCAGGTGCATCGACGGGTTGGCCCCAGTCGGGGGACCAGCGAGGCGACCGGAGCACTACGGGTTGTAGCAAGTACTAGAATATACAAAACCCGGGATATAACATTGACACGATAATCTGATTTGATTTCACCCAATTTCAAAAGTTAAACGTGATAAATGTCAAAAATATTTTAAAATACATACCTCATTGTCTTCTCGCATGTCGTCGTCGTCTCCTCGCATGTCGTTCTCGCTCTCCCACTCACTTGAAGGGTTGTAGTAACCCATAATTTTAAAATTGCAAATTAGCTTTAAAACTGTTAAACGGACCGAATCAGTGCGCCGAAACCACTTAATCGTTGTCAGGTGAACGTTTTGAATGCAACTGGTCTCGCTGAATCTCCAGGCTCTCGCATGTAAACACATATCTTGAAATCGAGAAGTGCATAGCGTAGCAAAAAAGTAAGATACTGTTGTTCTCCATATTCTTCTTCCAAGACCATCTCCTCCCTCCCTTCTCCTTCACTTATCTTCATACAGTTCTAATTTGTCATACGTGAGAATCATGGAAAGAGAGGATAGAAGGAAGACGGGTAAAAATAATATTGAGACATTATATATGTTTATGATATATATTGTTACAAATAAGGTACTAAATATACAATTTAACATTTGCTGCGAGCAGCGTCGACAATATCATTCATGCCACATGCCAACAGTTCGCAATCGACAATAGACTCACCGTCGAAGTATTCGCTATCGCATATAGTTTTAGTGATTTTACACGAATCTAAAGGTTCATCGGCGACTTCATGCCGTTGTAACACGGTGACAAAATTTGAAAATTTCGTGCGGACAAGATGCGTATGTGCTGTAAGCCACGAACACATGTGGTCGATACAACGCTCGAGATTAAATAAAAACTTCATAGTTTCTACTTTGAAATATAAAGACTTATTGCGTAGCGACATCTTCACAATTCGCGAATTATACATTATGCAAAATTCTACAGTCAATTCATCAATCAATAGCGGTACTGATCCTATTAATTGTGCACGTTGTTCGATGTCTTTGCGTTTTTCCATTAGCGTTTTCCATGTTGGAAGATGCAACAACAATTGATTTCCACGATTGTCGCCAAGAACAATTTCCACCAGCGGTATAGATTGCACGCTGATGCCAATTTCCAGATATTTATATGATGTAGACGTTAGCGCGTATCTTCTAACCATAATGCGTGATGTTTGGCGCGACCTAAGAGTCCGATCGTGAAAAAATTATCGTTTATCAGGAAAACGTATAAATAAATAACGATGATATGGTATGAAAAAAGTAAATCTTACATGTTAGATGTGTTCTTCCTACATGGCGATACATCATCTTGCATGATTGGAACGTAATAATTTGTAACACCGGTACTGCACATTTTTTGAAGCACTGTGTGTATGTCGAAAGTCACTGATATGATCCAGAGCGATTAATGTAATAGCGTGTGAGCGAAATGGACTTCGATTGGCGAAGTCTTGATCCCGCACGCACTTTCGATAGCGCAGGAATGTTCTGGATTCTCGGAAAGTCGGTTCGACACTTGTGGTTGAAGGAAACTGTTTATCTGTTATAAATTTATCAGTATAAAATTTACTCCGTTCCAAAGAAACGGAGCATAAACAGCTCGTCGCGACGAGGCAAGTATTTCGCCGTAAAGAAACACAAACGGCTCGAAAAGGCCGAGGCCGGTTACAATAATTCGCGGACGACGAATTACACACGTGTAGAGACACGGAAGGATCGCTATACAGCGGTAAATGCGAAGACAGTGCGTGTTTACTCTAGAAGTCCGCGACGGAGAAGCAGGACCCGGAAGGCCTTACGCCGGTAAATACACTTGCCCGCCCCCCTGCCGTACCCGCGATCCGAGCTACTCGGTCCACCCAAATCGCGGGAACGACTGAGGGGACGAGACAAGCCCGCTTATTGGTCGCACGAGAGCGCTAAATACAATTAGCTTAAGAACTATTAATAATAAAGCATAAATTTTACGAAACAAGCTCAGTACCAATCAATCCCACTCTTCCTCACGAACATACCGCCCGCCTCGTCCGAGGAGACGAAGACGAAGTAAAACGCACATAATCTCTAACCTCGGAAACAGCGTGATCGGCGTAAGAAGCCCGCTTGATCACGCTAAACCGTCGAGGATAAGTGGTCTAAAATGATACAGATCAAATATGAATATAAGATCATTAAAAGCTAATAACATAAGTTTTGAAAGAACAAGCTATATACAAAGGCGGAGGAGTAAGTAGTAATTAATATAAAACTAGAAACATAAACTTTAAAGAAACTGTACAAGTTAGGAGGAACTAATAAGTTCCGGACGTCGCATACAGCAGCAAGGCACGCCGCCCGCCGTGACGACCGACCGATTCGTAAATTACGGCGCGTCGGGCAGTGACGTGGAGGGTCCAAAGTTCGGGTTGTATGCAGGTGATGTCCACGCAGGTAAAGGGCATGGCGTCCCGATAGAGCGAGTAGACGCCTTCGATGCGGTTTGGACCTTGACAACTCGAACCAGGCCATCCTTGCCCGGGTAAACCTCCAGGATTCTGCCAAGGGCCCATTTTGTCGGTGGCTGGAGTTCGTCTTTGACGAGGACCAGAGACCCGACCTTCCAGTTTTGCTGGCGCCTCCTCCATTTTGGCAGCTGTTGGAGCTGGTGGAGGTACTCCTTAACCCACCTGCGCCAAAAATGGTCACGCAAATTAGAGATAAGTTTCCAACGGGACAATCCGTGGACAGAGGTGTCCGCAGGATTGGGTTCTGGAACGGACGCCAATGGCTCGCCAACCAGAAAGTGACCCGGAGCCAACGTAGAAAGATCCAAGGGATCATCAGATAAAGCGGTTAGTGGCCTTGAATTTAGGCACGCCTCAATTTGACACATCAGGGTAGTAAGCTCCTCGAATGTCAATGTGTGGTCACCGACAACCCGGCGAAGGTGATACTTGGCCGATTTTACGGCGGCCTCCCACAGACCACCAAAGTGAGGCGAATACGGGGGAATGAACGTCTACTTCGTTCCGTCCATCGCCAGTGTCTCAGCGACTTCACCGTAGAATTTGGACGCCGCCTTGAAGAGGTTCCTCAACTCGCCGTCGGCTCCTCGAAACGTGGTGGCATTGTCGCTAAGCATTTCAGTACAGCGACCACGACGAGAGATAAACCTGCGAAACGCAGCGATAAAGGAAACAGCAGTCAGATCCGAAACCACTTCCAGATGGACGGCCTTGGTGCAGAGGCACACAAATACCGCAATGTAGCCTTTATAGGCCTTGTGTCCTCTTCCCTTAGTGGTGCGCAGCATAAGCGGCCCAGCGTAATCGACACCGCTTCTCCGGAAAGGCCTGGAAGGTTGCAGTCGGGCTGCTGGTAAGTCACCCATCTGCTGAGTTCCAGTGGCTCCACTGAATCGCAAGCATCGTAAGCAATGTTGAACGACCTCCTTGATCAAGGTACGACCTTTAGGAATCCAATATCCTTGTAACAAATAACAGCGTGTTAGAGTAGAACCACCGTGCAGTGTGGCCATATGTGCATCAGTCACTAGAGGTCGTGCCAACGAGGAATGTCGACTTATGACAATCGGATGCTTGTAGTCCAATGGCAACGCAGCATGACGTAGCCTGCCACCGACTCGAATCAGACCTTGCTCATCAAGGAAGACCCGAAGGGGCGCCAAAGAGGAAGACAGTTTAACTGACCTCCCCTTACGAAGATCATCAACTTCACCAGAGTACGTCTCCATTTGGCTGAGTCGACACAGTAGAGTCCTCGTCTCTGATAATTCGCTTGAGGTAAGGAATCCCGTACGCCTATGACCAGTATGGTTTAAATTAAAGATAAAACGTCGAACCAGAGTGATGATTCTACGAAGTCGAGTAAAAGTGGAGAACCGAGCTAGCAGCTCATTTTTTCGTTCTTCTTGTACAGTATTGACAAGCACCGTGCTTCGCTGCTCAGGAGCCTCGACCAACCTCAAGTCCAGCTTAGACTCAGGCCACTCCAAAGGACAGCGAAGTAGCCACGGAGGGCCTCGCCACCAGAGCGTGAGTTCCTTAAAGGTAGAAAGATCCAGCCCTCTAGTCGCCAGATCGGCGGGGTTGTCCGAAGAGCGGACATGGCGCCAAGGAATGTCAGGTAAGAGGCGCTGAATTTCCGCCACTCTATGAGCCACGAAGGGTTTCCAACGGGACGCGTGTGATCGAGTCCAGGCTATCACGACCGAAGAGTCGGTCCAGACAAAGGTTCGAGCTTCAGGAAGCGCCAGTTCTCGCTGCGTTTGTGTGAGTAACCTAGCAAGGAGAATTGCACCACAAAGTTCAAGACGCGGCACACTTATAACCTTTACCGGCGCGACCTTGGTTCTGGCGACCAGAAGATTCGACAACGTCTGAGTTTGGCTCGCATCATGGACCCTAAGGAAAACAGTAGCGCAGTAAGCACGTTCGGATGCGTCACAAAACCCGTGGAACTCGACATGAGTCCGATTCCGAACGTAAGAAATCCACCTGGGGACTCGGATGTGACCAAGCTCGAGCAAGCTCTCCCGAAAGGATCTCCACGAAGTGTCTACTGCCGTGGGGATCGGTTCATCCCACCCGACTCAACAGAGCCAAAGGTCCTGCATTAGGATCTTACCCTTCACCAACACAGGGGCGAGCCATCCCATGGGGTCGAAGAGGCGCGCCAACTCCGACAACACCTTCCTCTTGGTCCAGCAATGATCCGACTGGACCTGGAGCAATACCGGTCCTTTAATGGACAGGCAGTCTGAGGCAGGAGACCAGACGAGACCCAGCGCCCCATGCGTGTCCGGTTCCTGAAATAGTTTCGTTCTCTCTGGTTCCTGCGGGTTCAGAGCGGTATGACTGGTGACCCACTTGCTGAGTTGGAACCCTCTTGGCCGCCCGCCAGGAGGTCGTCCACATAAGAATGTTGCAGAAGAACCTGGGCGCCACGCGGAAAGCGCTTGCCTTCGTCCAACGCAAGTTGGCGCAGGACCCTTAACGCTAGGTACGGCGCCGGGGCAGTTCCGTACGTCACAGTGGTCAATCTGTACGTCTCCAGTGAGTTGCTGGGATCCGATCGCCACAGGATGCGTTGCCAATCACGATCTGCTGGATGCACCAATATTTGTCGAAACATCTTAACGATGTCTGTGGAGAAGGCAAATTGAAAAAGCCGCCACTTCGTTAACACGCTCCACAGGGTGGTCTGCAGCTTTGGACCTGGCAACAGCGAGTCGTTCAAGGAAACTCCTGAAGAGGTAATACAAGAAGCGTTAAAAACGACACGAATTTTGGTATTCTCCCCCTCGCCTTTCCACACTGCGTGATGGGGAAGGTAGTAAAGCGCAAGGGGAGTTGTTGAGCCTTCTGGTATGGACTCCATATGTCCAAGCTGTTGATACTCCTTCATGAAGTTCACATAGCTGCTACGTAACTGAGGGTCCTTCTGCTGCCGTCGTTCATTACTGAGCAGCGTCCTCAGCGCGGCTGGCCTGGATGAGCCGAGTGTGGTCGGAGAGTTCCGATTGAAGGGTAGACGAACGATGTATCGCCCTGTCTTGTCCCGCTGATGAGTGGCCACGAAGTTCTCCTCACACCAGTCATCCTCAGGGCCCACGGGCGTGGGCTCCGAAATCTCCTCCAGCTCCCAGAAACGTTGAAGCTCAACGGATAAGGGGTCCTGGATCCGCGTGTGGAACATACGGCGCGATGCAGGACTGGCAGTATCAGCTGACTGAGTAACCGGGCCGAAAAGTACCCATCCGAATGGGGTGTGCGTTGCAGCAGGAGTACCAGCTGGACCTTGGCGCGTCTCTCCGAACAGTGCGCAGCAAACATCAGCGCCAAGTAGAAGATCAACCTGGGACGGCGAGTGGAACTCCGCATCGGCAAGGTGCAGATCCCTTATATGAGGCCAGACAGTCGCTGGAGCCAGGCGTGAAGGGGTCGGAGGCATCACTGCTCGCGTCACCAGTGCATGAAATGAATGTCTAAAAGAAGAGTCGAAATCAGCTGTCACTATCAACTCAACCTCGTGCTTGGCTACCCCGACATCTCGACCCTGGAATCCAGCAAGGGCAACGTGCGTAGCCCTCCTCTTCAGACGAAGTGTTTGGCCACCCATTCGCTCACGAAGGAAGCATCGGCGCCCTGATCAAGCACCGCTCGGACGGAGATAAATTCTCCGTTCGGGGCCCAGAGACGAACACGGGCCGTCGCCAAGAGCACCAAACGTTTGGCACAAATAGAATTCACCATAACCTTGGAGATGGATTCTGGTTGAACATCGGGGATGCCATCCGTCTTAACCTCGGAGTCGACGTAAGCATCGTGTAGAAGCGTGTGATGCTTGGAATTGCACACCAGACACCGAAAGGAGGAAGGGCAAGCAGCCACGACGTGCCCGGGATTGAAGCAAGATAAACAAACGCCTACCTTAATAGCCTGGGCCTTGCGGTCACCCGCTTTCATTCCCTTGAATTTGGAGCAGTAATTCAAGTTGTGATTGCCTTGACACAACGGACACTGACGGTTGGATTTTCCCCTCTTAGATGGAGCGCTAGCTTTCACCGGCAACGCCGTTCTGGAGCGTTCGGATGTAGGCTTCGTCCCTTTGGCGGCGTCCCGTTGTTTCGACGACGCCGCCGACTCCTGTTTGTGTGCAGCAAAGAGGGCATGGACGCGATCCTCAAAGAAGTCCTCAAGAGATGAGAAGGTAGGGCTGATCGAACGATCTTTAAGCGTGACTTCCCACGCGAGGCGAGACGTGGAATCCAGCTTCTCCGCAAAAAGGAAGACGAACCATTCGTCCCATTCCTTCACAGGTCTGTCCAGTGCTGCAAACGAGTCAATGGCCTGACCGAAATCGTCGAGCAGACGTTTGATCTCCTCAGGGCGTCCTTTCGTCACTGGAGCACAGTTCACGAGCCTCCTCATATGCGCCGCGGAGAGGATCCGTTTATTCTCGAAACGTTTCTGCAAGCTCGCCCAAGCGCCATCGTAGTTGGCATCGGTGATTGGAGTGCGCTCCAACATAGTCGCGGCCTCACCAGTCAGGCTAGACTTCAAATACTGGAGCTTTCTAACCTTAGAAAGGCGTGTAGAATCGTGAATCAAGGAGCGAAACCGGTCACGGAAGCTTTCCCACTCCAGGAGGTCCCCTGAGAAGGACGGTAAAGGTATCTTAGGAAGTGTGGAGTCTTCATCGTGCTCCACACGTCTAGAGGTCGAAGCGCCCTTGGATTCGGTTTCGGCTGCCGGTCTCAGTGTACGCAGCATGTCCTTCAACACTGCCGAATGCTGAAGAAAAATCTCTTCTATATCAGCGAACCGATCACTGTTAATATAGTCACTGGCACTCGCGTCTGGCGAACGAATCACACGGCGATGACCCTCGTAGAAATCCTTCCAATACGTCTGCAGAAGCTCCTGTCCAGTTTCCAGCACGGAAAGCGTTATATTATTTATTCCTAGCTTGCGTAGATTGACCAGGAACCGCTCAATTAGTCCAGCGGTTTCGTCTTGTTCGCGAATCAAATCGTCCAGCGTGGTCGCCATTTTTCAAACCGGAAACGAATGCAATCACACAAGTTAAAACGGAGTAAAATTCGGAGCAAACCCGAAAAGAGCGCGAGCTCACGGTCGCAAGGCACTCCACGCAGTTTCCGATACACCGAACGGAAGTCGCTCTCAAAGCCGCAGAGGACCGTCTCGCACTACACTTTCGCACTGGTACCACGTGTCGCGGAAGTACAGAGAAGGTTCGCGAAGCACCCGCGCACGTGCTCGAACCGAAAGGAATCCGACCGAATCCACTTAAATCCGGAAGATATCCGGCTCGAAGGGCCAGAAAATGAGCGAAATGGACTTCGACTGGCGAAGTCTTGATCCCGCACGCACTTTCGATAGCGCAGGAATGTTCTGGATTCTCGGAAAGTCGGTTCGACACTTGTGGTTGAAGGAAACTGTTATAAATTTATCAGTATAAAATTTACTCCGTTCCAAAGAAACGGAGCATAAACAGTTCGTCGCGACGAGGCAAGTATTTCGCCGTAAAGAAACACAAACGGCTCGAAAAGGCCGAGGCCGGTTACAATAATTCGCGGACGACGAATTACACACGTGTAGAGACACGGAAGGATCGCTATACAGCGGTCAATGCGAAGACAGTGCGTGTTTACTCTAGAAGTCCGCGACGGAGAAGCAGGACCCGGAAGGCCTTACGCCGGTAAATACACTTGCCCGCCCCCCTGCCGCACCCGCGATCCGAGCTACTCGGTCCACCCAAATCGCGGGAACGACTGAGGGGACGAGACAAGCCCGCTTATTGGTCGCACGAGAGCGCCAAATACAATTAGCTTAAGAACTATTAATAATAAAGCATAAATTTTACGAAACAAGCTCAGTACCAATCAATCCCACTCTTCCTCACGAACAGCGTGCGAGGAGCTAGCTTAAATAGTGGTGTGCACCACTACCTCTATCATCTACCCCTCCTCTTATTCCTCATATATTTTTTTTTATGATGTGAATACTTCGAGAAACGGCATATGCATGAATCATAGATTTATGCTATGTGGACAGAAACTATATTGAATGATTTGGAGTTTGCATACCATATAAGGTTATATCACATGATCGTATATATAATTTGAGTCCCACACTCAAGGATAAAAGTCTCGACACGCGTTGACTGTAATATAATACTTTTGGGAACGTCGAATCTTAGAATTATACTGTATCGACAGAAACTGCAGAGAACCCTGTTGGGACGGATCATCGTTTCTTTTTGCATGCAATGCATTTGAGGGAGGAGGCACACCAAAAGAGTAAGACAAAGATATAAAAATCGCGGTTTCAGTCATAAAAGCGAGCTCTAAACTGCACAAAGTCTCAAATCGTTGCATGGAAGAAGACATCCAATTGTTGAAAGAAAGCCAAGTGTTGGATCAATCCACACGATTGATTTCGCGGGAAGAATACCTCGCGTGGGAAGAACGATGCAACGAATGTATCGAATCGTTGCAAGGACAGAGCCGTGTGAAATGTCCTCGATTATCGATGGGTGTTCGACAATCCGTGGTTGCTCGAATCGCACGTCTCGAGGGACTGAAACATTCGTTGCTTGGACGTTTCGTGCATGAAGGTGCCGGACATTCGAGCACAGGACTTTTGTGGCGTGAAATAGACGCTGCGTTTGAAAGCCGCGTATTAACTGGTGCCGTGTTAAATTCGAACTACATCGAACCGCGCAACTTCCTCCAAGATGCGGCGACCATCGTGTTGGAGCATGTGCGGGGTGCTTTGAATAAACATCGAAACCTCAAAGTGAACACGGTATTCAACGGCGAATTTGTGGCGGGTGACAAGCATGCTTGTAAAAGCATTAATACCCGAAATTGTGAACTTTTCGGCACATCCGATCTGTAGGAGTGGTACCAACGATGCGTCAACGAGCCCACTCTGGCATCGCTGGAAGAGTTCCAGGAACGTGACAGCCGATGGGCATTGATGAGAATCCTCAACCTTACCGCCAATGTCAAAAAATACAATCCGCTGCGTGCGGGATGCCACTTCAAGTTGCCACGTGATTTATTGCTGAAGAAAGCAACAATTAGCGTGCAATCGCCGGACAACGCATGCTTCGCGTGGGCAGTGGTTGCCGCTCTCTATCCAGCTGAAAGACATTCCGATCGCCAAAGTGTATATGACCACTATGCTTCCGTATTAAATCTCCAGGGCATAGAGTTTCCAATGTCCCTATCACAGATTGGGAAGTTTGAAGGGTTGAACAACATCTCTGTCAACGTGTACACCTTCGAGGTGGAGATGAAGAATGGTTCGAAGGTCTTTCCACTGCGTCTCACCCGCCAAAAGAGGGATCGACACGTCAACCTGCTCTACAGGTTGTACCTAATCATGAGCATAGTGATGTAGGGCATTTTGTGCTGATCAAGGACTTGTCCCGGCTGGTGGTCATGCAGCTGAGCAGGCACAAAGCAAAGAAATTCATCTGTGATCGGTATGTATAGAAATTTATGAAATGTTGAAAAAAATCTCGCGAAAATTTTTTTTATTACAGATGCATGTACTACTTCGGATCTATCCAGAAGTTGGAGGCCCACTCGCTGGACTGTGGCAAGATGAACGACTGTGCCATCCTGCTGCCCAGTGAAAGAAACAATTTGCTCAGTTTCAACAACCACTGCAGGAAGGAGCGACTTCCATTCGTGGTGTACGCCGATCTGGAGTGCATCATTGAAAAAAACAGAGGAAAACCGAGTGGGTGATGTAGATAATAAATTGCGCGCGTATCAGCACCATTGCATATTATATGCATTGTTTATACGATACATCGCTATCGATGTATCAATATCGCTGTGACGCTGATTGTGTTTCATGGTTCATCGAGGAGCTAAAACATTTTGCGAATTTTGCTAAACCCATCCTGGCCAGTAATGTTCCCATGCTTGATTTAACTACCGAACAGTGGACGACATTTCACGGTGCAACACATTGCCATATTTGCGAAGAACCATTCGAGGCTAGCGATGTACGTGTTCGCGATCATTGCCATCTATCTGGATGGTTTAGAGGTCCAGCACATTCAGAGTGCAATTTAAATTATAAAAATGCGTTTTACATCCCCATAGTTTTCCATAATCTATCCGGCTACGATTCACATTTCATTATTGAGGAAATAGCTACCGCTTTTGAAGGTGACGTTGATGTATTGCCCCTAACTAAAGAAAAGTACATTTCATTCTGTTTGGGAATGAAATTAGTTTCCCACGCCGCCACACTCATTCTCATGGCAGCACCTCGCGGACCGCGATTCAGCAGCGCTGATCGATTGGCAAGCCGCCAATCAGTGGCGATCGATCAACCGTCGCCGAAATCGAAGAGCCAATCAGCGAGCCGCGTCGAGGTTCGAGAAGAACGGAGAAGACGCGGTAGCGGAAGTCGGCCATGTTCAGCCATTCTCTTGCGTGCTTTGTACCAAGAACGTGCCCAGATTCTTATATCGCGAATTGTTGTATTTTATATCTGTCTCACGCTCATCTCACGCTTCAGATCAGTGCCTTGTGCAACGCGATCTTCGATCACTCATCTCATCTCATTTGAACTCTCACCAAAAACTCCTCCGATTATTATAATCGCGTGGAGGCCACGTGGCGATATCGCGCGGTTTCATTTTCGTCTCATCCAGTATTGTACCGCGATAAATATTATCAAGGCTTCTCATTGTGCTTCAAGGCTTCTCATTGTGCGCTTTTTGTGTTTTTTGACAATAAACTTCGACAAAGTGTTTACTGCAAACGTTCTCAGTGCATAACCTGTCTTAGATTCCTCTCTTCTCACACTCACTCAACCTCATCTCAAACACATTCACAAAACATGTCGAAGATAAGACTGAATCAGACTTGCGAAAGTATATTAAATTGCGATTCATCGATTCGTACAAATTTCTCAATACCAGTCTCGACAAATTAGCATCTTTTCTTAGCACAGATCAATTAAAAATTTTAAAATCCAAATTTAATACATTATCCACCGAAGATTTCAATTTATTGACGCGAAAGGGTGTCTTTCCATACGAATACCTTGATTGCGCGAACAAGCTGCAGGCCCCATGCTTACCACCGCGCGAGTCATTCTACAGTTCATTAACGGGTGAGACTGTATCCGAGACCGATTACGCACACGCCAAGACTGTCTGGCAGCGTTTCGGCATTAGAACCTTGGGCGAATACAGCGACTTGTATTTGAAAACAGATGTCTCGTTATTGGCAGATATTTTTGAAAATTTTCGCGAAAGTTGTATCAAGAGTTATGGATTAGATTCAGCGCATTATTATACTTTACCCGGTTTCACGTGGGATATCATGCTAAAACATACCAAAATTACATTTGAGTTGCTCACAGACGTTTGATATGGTTATGTTTATCGAACGCGGTATACGTGGTGGTTTAAGTCAATGTTCCGGAAGATATGCACATGCCAATAACAAGTACATGCAATCTTACGACGCATCGGATCAGTCATCGTACTTGATGTACTTTGACGTGAACAATTTGTATGGATGGGCAATGTGTCAGCCCTTACCACATGCCCAATTTCAATGGGTCGAAGATGTTGCAAATTTTAACGTGTCTTCGATCCCGTCCGATTCGCTCACACGATACATTCTCGAGGTAGATCTGGAATATCCGCAATGTCTGCACGATGCTCATGCCGATCTACCGTTCTGCCCGACACGTGCCAAACCACCTGGCAGCAGGCAAATGTACACCATTTCGGAATCTAAAATCGCTCTAAGTCCACACGACGACAAGCGGTATATCGTACCCTATTCGACCGACACTCTGCCCTGGGGACATTATAATATACCGTTATAAAAAAAATATCATTTATTGTCTGGTTTTCTCCCTCGCTCTTAATGAGACTATAGATCCTGTTGATACTAAGTCTTCAAATTTGTGAGCGTGTTATAGCGGTGTGATGTCGTCGATGAAACTTTAGACTCGTGCTGCACCGTTAAAGCTATACGTCAGGGGTGCACAAGGGAACTGATTTGGCGCCTAGCTGCGAGCAACCCACCTGTCCCGTTGCTAAGATTAGAATCGGTGAGGAGAACTGCAATAGTGTATGTGCGTGCTCGTAGGCTCGTAGCATCAGTATATATGGCTGGGTTCCTTGTGGGGCCCCAGTGCAGAAGAGGTCGCGTAATAAAATTCAGGGGGGCCATGAAATTTCCAAAACATTTGCTACTGCCGGAATTTGGTATGACTTGACGGTTCGATTTTACTGATAATGAAACATTTATTGCTAATAATACTTATCTTTTCACCGATACATAAAATATTTAGAAAGTTAATACTATACAAATAAATAACTCGGACACAAAGAAAACCAAATTTTAATTAACGATAACGATTATTTATAAATGTTAAAAAGTTATACACGCATGTGGTGCCCACCATTGCACTTAGCGTTATTTACAAGCACAAAAAATTACATAACTAATAAATATATACATTTAACAATATACGGGGAGTTAACGAAAATGTAACAATAATAATATATACGTAATATGTACATAACTGAAAAATTATATACACAAGGATACACAGAACAATACATGCAGACTTTGTGAAAGGTACTAGGTGGGGTACATGCAATTAGAAAAACTTTTGATTGTCGCGCTTTGTTGCCGGCAGCAGTTTTTGTTGCACCAGATATTCTATGTTTAGTTGTATTGTTCGGTTTGAGCTCAAGAGCAACGAACATTTTAAATTATTATCCGTCGTGACTGTCCGGAACGGCGACTTCGCTGTCTTCATAGTGGAAAATAACTCCTCGCACACGTATGTAGACCCAAATATTGATAATATTTTTGCGACGCATTTGTGCAAATACGGATATTCAAGTTTTGATACATTAACAATACCATCCTTTTCCTGAATTGTTTTTGTCATTTCTACGTCACCTCTTAAATTTCTCAAGTCTGTTTGCAATTGCGGTGACACTGTGTCTATATTAGCAGTTAGTGGACAGGTAACTATATTCAATTCATTTTCAAGTGCATACAAATCTTGATAACGGTTTTGGAACTTCTGCAATATACTTTCATAATGATCAAAATTAATATGCTGTATCATAACTGATCTTAATTTTGGGAAATTGCGCAAATTGTTTGTCTGTAATTCTGCGTTCCATACTTGAATTTTTTGTTTAAAATCGCAAATTAAGTTAGAAAATTGAAATATGGTCTTATCTTTTCCTTGCAGCTGTGTATTTAAAATATTTAAATGGTCTGCCACATCCGAAGTAAATCCTAAATCACAGAGCCAATCTGTATTTTCAAACTCGGGAGCAGGGTTTCCTGACATTTCCAAAAAAACGGAAATATCGCTATGAAGGTGGAAGAATCGATCTAAGGTTCTTCCACGGCTAAGCCACCGTATTTCCGTATATAGAGGTATCTCCCTGAAGTCTGAATCTATATCTTTTAAAAAAAATTTGAACTGCCGGCGTTTTAAAGTATTCATTCTGATATAATTAGTTATTCTGGTCACAACGGACATAACGTGTTCCATCTCTATACTTTTTGCACACAAATTCTGCTGGTGTATTGCACAGTGCATCGCGCTAATTTCCTGAGGAACTGCTAGATTTTTTAATTTGCGTCGGAGGCGGCCAACGAAACCACGATATTTCCCAATCATCGCTGGAGCACCATCAGTAGTGACGGACACTAATTTGGTCCAGTCTAATTTATGATTATCAACCGCCTCCTCCACGCAAGACAGTATATCCTCTCCGGTCGTGGTTTCTTCTAACGAAGAAAAATCTAGCAGTTTCTCAGTTACTACTAAATTTTCGTTAACCCCCCGAATAAAAATTGCCACTTGTGGAGTGCCGGAGATGTCTGTCGATTCATCCAGGGCCAAACTATAAACAATAAATGTTTCCCCTAACTCCCGCAATTGCCGCGTCACATCTGCAGCCATCTCTTGTATCCGCCGCATGATGGTCATCCGCGAGAGAGTGGTCGCTTCATATATTTTACACTGTTGCGCATTTTTATCCACTGTCGCCAATAAACAACTTTTTATGAATTCCCCATCCGTATATGGGCGGGATGCTTTCGCTATTTCCAGCGCGATTTTATAACTACATTTTATTGCAGCGATACTTTCCTTGGATCAAAACAATGAGTTACTATAATGAATCTTAAAACAATGATTGATAATCGGGGTTATTCCACGTTAAAATTAAAATTAAAGAAATTGCATTGCTCATATTTGAATAAAGGATTCGATCAGTTTTAAAATGATTATAAACACAAGACAATACCTTGAAACAAAGCGCAAATATTGAATAGAATGATTCATAGATTGCAAAATAACTTACTTCGTCTGAGATGTGTTGCTCCTCCTGTAGCGCTCGTCCCTTTAAAAGTTGTATTTTTTTAAGACGTTCCACACCCGTGAACTGATTGTAAACAGTCGCATGATGCCGAGTGTAGTGCCGCTTTAAATTGAACTGTTTGACCTGTGCAAATGTGGTGTAACATACAAGACATTTGGCACCACCTCTGTACTCGGTAATCAGGAAGGCTTCCTCCCATTCCATCTTCAAAGGGGTCAGTGCACTTGCACCCTTCCTTTTTTATGTCGATGCCAATTGCTCTATATTTTGCACACTTATATATATTTCGTACAATGATATTTCGGTATATAATTAGTAGATACTTACCGATTGATAGGTTACAGTCAGTCGGAAATTTCGTAATGGTCGAAACGCAATTAATAAAGAAGAAAACAAAGGCGAAATGATAATCGATAGAAATGGCATTGAACGAAGCCCAACCGGTTGCTCTTTAATAGACATTTCGGGCTGGTATTTAACGGAATATAAAAATGCTTTTCACTGCAAAACTAAGCATTCCCAGACATATACGTATACCCACTTATCTTATTATCTTGATGAGTAGAACCGACGTTCCAATATTGTGATAAGCATTTTTATATTCCGTTAAATTCCGTTAGAATTGTGTGATTTATCAAACCCCAGCCACTTGACGTATACCTTATCCCCCTTTCTACGCAACACTTTTTCCACTAGATACACATCAGGATCGGTGACGCGTTGCAGCTCGTGTTTATAGAATCCTCCAGCAATGGGTTTTCCACAGGAATCGACGAGCAGATACGTTGCAGGGTTAGTTGCCTGTACTTTGGCTATCTTGAACACCTCCGTTGTCCAATTCGGCGTATAGCCTTTATCGAAGATGGTTTTAAATTTGCTCACGCGCACAAACTCGCCCAACTTGAATCTCGCTGGAGCAGCGATCTTTATGTTGTTATATACGGTGGCTAGCAGCCTGTCGGCGATCGCAGGGGTAACATCGCAAGGACGCATTCTGATGGTTCTATGTTTTCGTGCATTATACTCTGCAAGTAGATTTGGTAGCGCATCTGTCCATCTATAGGTTCCATTTAGCGTAAACATTTTCCACATCCTTCATCGCCGAATACGTCGAATAATGATTAATGTCGTGCTTTGTCAAGAGTTTCTGCATATCGGCGTTGTAAAATTCTTTTCCTTGATCGGTTTGCAAATTTTTCGGATATCGATCTCTAAATATCTTTGCGAACGCTTTAGCCACCTCAGCACCACCTTTAGTCTTGAGCGGCAACGCCCACGCATACTTGCTCAACACATCGATGACGGTGAGTATATAGTGGTGACCTTCGTTGAAACGTGAGTATGGACGCATTTCTACAATGTTAGCTTGCCACAGATTATCGTATCCGTGCACTATGACACGCCTCCGCGGAAAATGTCTTCGAGCTGAAGCATGAAATTCCTCAACGAGTTGTCGCTTCTTGTGGCCATGATTTACTTCTTTAGTCTTGGATTTCGATAATGGCTGCATGTTTGATCGCAGAGGTGTCTTGGACACGAATGATGCGATAATTATCGCGTACGTGTATTATGTGCTTCCTATCGGTCCCAGGAAATTATGATCAAGTTGCTGTTCTGTAGCAAAGGGTCTATAGCCTCTTTAACTTTACGCATTTCGTTGTCCGGCTGTGGGATAGAATTCAAAGCCTGCGATATCTTTTGAACGCTGTTTTGCAACGTCAGCATATCTCTTTGAAACACGACCAGCTTCCTCTCTAATTCTTCCTGCTGCTCTCTTAAAAGTTTAATGCTCTTTTCCATGTATAGTTTATTGACGGCATCGGTGTCAGCTGTGGGTTGTGCTATGCGTCGTATCTTGCGTGATTTTGCATCAAAGTCTGCACCGGTCATGCAAAGAGCGTTATCCATTTGTAGTAGTCCATTCTAGCTGCTCCACTTTTCTCGAGCGATACTCCAAATTTGTTGATCGGCATCTCGATGCATACTGTGCACATCATCAGCGCGCGGTTTTATATAATGAGGCCAGCCTCGCGGAGTTCCTCGATAATTGATAGAATTTCAGGATCGTGGGATTTGTTACCCGCCTGAAGCGACGCTTCAAGCAAACGCAACCGATCCACCAACTCGTTGGGATCGTCCCAGTGCACATAATCGATCTTGTTATCGTTTACCACCATGGCCCGCGGTGCCGTTAGACCTTTCCCTGCTCTACTAGTCGATGCGCGAGGGATTAGCGGTGCAATTACATCTTTGTACTTATATCCCTTGTTGCTCAATATGGGATTTTTAGCACTATGGTTGCGTCTGTGGGCGTTCGTCGCCAGCAGTATACTTTTGTATTTTTGTTTATCGGCATCGGTGTATATAGCATCGTCGGAAATTCTCTTAAAAATCAGTTCGTAAAGGCCAGGTGTTCCTCTGTATTTTTCACCATCTATGATTATATTATCATGCTTGTCTATGTCGAAAGCCTTATCCCCAAGCATCGTTTTACTATTGTTAAACTATACACCGTACACATAGTCCATTCTGGTATCCTTATCACGACTTAGGTTTAATTCCATGTATTCTTGCCCCAGCGGACCGAAATGACTGCGAAACGTTTCTTGTCCCTGGGATGTTTGGAGTTGCTGTCTAATAGATGTTACAAACGACTCATTGGGAGTAGTTTCAAAAACGTGATCATCATCATCATCATCATTTGTTGTGAGCAAATGTACACTGGGAGATGTATTTATTGGTGTGGGAGGAGGAGCCGAAAAATCGTTTGATGTGGTATTATGCCGTTTCCGCTTCGATCGAACCGGTGTTGAGGTTATGGCTGAATATTCCGATGACATGTGTTGTTTCCTCTTTGTCTTGCGCGATGTGTTCCCTTTCAGATGGATTTTTGTTTTAGGTGTTAATGTTTCATTCCCATCAACGTCTGTGCTCATCAGCGGTGATGTGTCATGATGCTCATGGGCTTCCGCTCCGGTGGTATTTTCCACAATATGTTTCAAGGGTTCGACGATAGGTTTAAAGTATCTCTCCATCGCGATATCTTCTTCCATCTTGCCAGTCTTCAAAGCCTGATGTTTCTTGCGAATGGATTTACTGGTTTTTGCAATTTCCTTCGCTATTCTCTCGCGATCCTTAATCTCCAGAGTATCGATATCAATCATCATTGTACCGCAGACGTTGCTTTCTCACCGACGTGTTGATGACAATTGACCATCTCACGGTACCGCAAACTCGTTAAATCCCTTTCTATAACATCCATTGGACATCGCACTATCCTTGTCTATTACCATGAAGCCATACTCCCGTTGCCAACAATTACGACACAAAGCGCAGAAATCTTCGTAAGTCATGTCAGTATTTACATGATCGTTGTACACATGTTTCAAGTTGGTACCATCCTGCTTAAACAGAATCAGCAGATTCGCATTGTCACGTATAAGATGTTTGGGAATCTTTGCATACGTCTGACAGAGATAGAAGGAGTCAACGTTCGAGTGGCGCCCCATTGCAAAGTATTCCTTTATCGTATCTTGCTTGTCGCATGCCACGGCATCAAAGATAAAAATAGAATTCGGAAGCGATTCGCTCGGTGGAATGACGTCGCTGTTATTCGAAAACGTAAAGTAACCAATTTGATCTATCGGACTCAATAAATTCTCCAAATACTGATATTTCGGCTGTTGCAACGACTTGGAATACACGTACACGTTCTCGAAGCGGACACCGCGTGGACTTTTCAACAAGCTCACCAGCACGTTGGTCTTTGCACAATATGATAGACCGCAAATGAGGCAGCGGATAGTGTTTGGTAGCATGCTACCATGTCTGCGTCTTTTTTTCGGACACATCACTCGCGATTTATCATCTAAATTTGTTACGCGTATAGTCACGGGTTGTCGCACGAAACGCATCCTCTCGGTGAACTGTGAAAAATGATGTTGCTACATCGAAGCGTCGACGCGCCCTATTTATAGGTCCGCGCTGAAACACGACAGCTCAGTATTTAAAATGCTTCTGATCCCGTCTGATAATTGCGATATTCGAGACCTAACCTCTGAGCAGTTGAGATATATAACTGTTACGTCCCTACTTCTTATTTGGGGCACGATATTTAAAAGGAGTTTATAATTTTATCCGCTTTCGAGCTAGTCCAGGGACTTACGCTCTGGGATAGTTGAGTAATAATTTAAAGGGTATTAATACTGAATATTATGCTGCTTACGTTTTATTGCTCGATCAGTATCAGACGCCAGGGGATGGGAATTTCTGATATCCCGTCAATTACTGGTGCTGGGTTTGTTTTTCCCGGTACCCAAACTCCGGCGTTGATTATAATGTTTTTGGTTTCCTGGGCACTGCAAATTCGTCGTGACGTATATGTCCCAAGTAAAGTTTGTGGGGTCGCCGGGGCGCACTTATAATTATAGTTCAATCGTCGAAGTTGGACTTTTCGACCGGCTCGATTACTTTTAGGCATCTGAAGATTATTTAAATCTTTTAGTCTTTACTCGAATGGAACCCGGTTTGCGCTTAACCCCAGAGGACACGGTGGGCAGCTATCTGTGCGCCAATGATTCCGAAAGTCAGCTCAAACGTAGTTCATTTATTATTCAAATTTTATAATTTGAAAGGATTTATTTGTATTAAATTTGACCACGTAAACAGATTGACCCCTAGTATCTAACGACATAGTGGGCAGCTGGCTGCTCGCCGATCACGCTTTCAACGGAGGAAAATCTGTTTTCTTTATTGACATTTTTACGATAAATAAAACCTCGAAATGCCCAAAAGTTAAGAAAAGAAATTAATAAAAACACTTGTAAAACACGAATTTGATTTTAACACTTTTTGTTAGAAAGCTTTTAGAAAGATCGGCGCAAAGGACTGCAGGAGCGATATCAAAGCACGACGAAGAGTCTTAATCTATTTTAACACGAGGACTTTACAGAAACGTTCACTATTACACTTATATTTAATTATGTACAACGCGTGGGACAAAGCGACCCGACGGCGATCAAAAATCCATAACTTTGGTTCTGGTCTAGATATTTTAATGAAATTGGGCTCAATTTAACCGCAAATTTACGGCCTTTAAGTTGTATTAATATAAATAATATTAACCCACGGTGGCCCATGCTAGGCCCCTGTATTTGGACTCATGTTTTCGAAAAGTGGGGCTACTAGCCAATTACAATACAATTTTATTCACATACTTACTAGTTACTGTATTATATTGTGGTAAACACCGTTTTTTAACATCTGCTGTTGTTTAAATGTGATTAATGCTCAAATTTTGCCAGAATCGCAAAAGTTAGGAGCTTATCAAAAACTTTTATGTTTCCCACAGTTTTTATTCACAATTCTAAAAAAATTTTCTTTGAGAGGTGCAATTTAACTTAGTTACAAAGTTAATTACACACCTATATATTCTATTAAAGCCATACATTCGAGTAAAATGTTATCAATTTCTTTTTTTACAATTTTAAAAAATTGCAACCACTTGCAATGGGTGTAATTGATATCATGTGAAAGAGTGAACCCTTCTCTCTTAGAAACAAAAAGAAATAGGTGCTACTTTGTTGCACTTTGCAAGAAAATGGTAATTGAAGTAAAATCTAACTTACCTGCCCATTAGGATTATCTGTGCTGTCTCATGACTCCGGCTATATAAGATACTTGCGTCACACATCTAATAATTTAATCATTTCTTCCGGATATATCTTAGTTACATCTTTTTTCCTTCTTACTCTTCGAAACGATGAGATGTAAGGGTCCGAAGATATCAAGAGCATATTCATCAGGTCTTGATTCTGTGCACTTCGAGATATTTTTCTACTGTTATGGTAACGGTAATATTTATATTCTTTATTTTTCGTTTCCTGCGCTTCTTCTGACAGCTCGCCAATTGGCAGTAAGTGATGAAGAATGATATTCTTTCCATGCCTTAAAACTTTATGTACTGTGGCTGTTAAGTTTCGCCAAGGATAATTCTGCATTAACAATTTTTCTGTTTCTTCTGCATATACACCGAATTCTTCAGCATTCACGGGAAGACCACAAGAAAGAACATTTAATATTGTCCTAAATCTTTGTAAAATTTCTACATCTGTCTAGTAATTGATGATGTTATATCGGGATATTCAAAAAATCTGCGTGCAGTGTTGCCATCATTTGTGTTCCCAAATCCTTGTTTAGGTGTGTCAATGATTAATCCAAGCTGATTCCTGAATTCTTTTATAATCCTTAACTTTTCCTCTTGCCTCTTCTGTTTATTCTCTGAATTATTTCTAACTCCTTCACCCTTAAAGCTTAAATCGTAGCTTACATGTAACACGAACTCCATAAATCGTATTCTTGCGTGTAGGGGTGAAAGGCCATACTGGTAATTCTCTTCAATATCTTTTCCTCCAGTAGTAACAAAATTTTTAGGACTTTTTTGGCAAATGATACACGTGGAACTCGATTTAGTATCTGTTAAATGTTGAGCAACTTTTCCATCTAACATTGTCAAATGTAGTTTATGAGACACTGATATTTCTTTTCCATGGATTACGCGTTTTGTACACACTAATGAATTAATTTGATTTTTTATAAATTCGACTTCAGTCTTAATTAATTCTTTTGTTTCTTTTAAGTATTGAAACTTAATAGGCCTACAAAAGTGGGCGGACGAAGGACGAGGATTTTTCCACAGGAGGTTGTCCGTAACACTGCATTGTAAACGCAGAGGAACCATTGATGTTATAAACATATTATTATCTGTTAAGTTTGAACTATTGTCCTCACTAATCTTCTGCTTGTATTCGCTTTGTCCTGACGAACCATCACATCCCCATTTGCTCACCAAAACTAGACGGGTATCACTCAGGGCTTCGATTTCATCCTGTGTTTTTAATTGCAAAATTCTGTCCGTTGTGGAATCAAGCAAGTTTTGAAGAGAAACTGAAGCAGAAACGTTGGTGACCTCCATTTCTGGCAAGCATTTTTTTTCGCTTGAATAATTTTATTATAGCTAGGTAAAGCATCGTGCTTTCTCTTCTGTAACTCATTTCGAAGCACAATATATTTATCTTTTGAAAGTCCCAAGTCCAAAAACAAAGACAAAGCTTCTTCCGGTGTAAATTTTTGCGGCTGATCTTTTGGAGTTAAAATGCTATTCTTAATTTTTTTCAAATTATGTGGTCCAACTTTATCAACAGCTTCTAAAATAAACGCTTTTTGGTGTTGTTTTTCAGATTTATATCGTTGGCAAAGTGATTGTTTTACTAAATCAGTTGACAGATTTTTGTTGTGTTCTCTCAGCTTCCGTCTTTTGGTGACTTCTGAACAATTGTCCAAAGGTTTAGCTGGCCTGCCTTTGTTGGATGAAGTTAAAAGTTCACATGTTGTTGAAATTTTAGATATTTTTGTAGTTTTTAAGGGCATTAATATATCTAGCCGTGACTGATATTTCTGTTCAAATTTTGGCACAATTCTGCCAGAACATGCCCACTTTTCTTTAAAAACTCGAAAATAATGCCGGATAGGACTTTCGTCCACAATTTCTACATCATAAGTACTTGAAATATAATCCAAAAGTTCTTGATATTTATTAAATTTGTTGTCACGAATTATTTTGTAAAGTTCACGGTACGAGATTTCCATATTAATGTCTTGGCGATACTTTGTGATTTTGTTTACATAAATCAGAATTGCACACAACACAACAAGATAACACAGCAAAATGCATAAAATATGTTTACGACACTTCTATAACGATCCAGAAACGCATCTGGTCAGCTACCGTTCAATCAATATAAATTTGCCGATCGCGTTTTTAGATTGTTTTCAACTGTTGTTATCCTGTCAATTGTTTTCCTCTGCATACTCAATTAAGCCCTCATACATTAGCGATATATCATACATACATACATCACAAATCTGGCAGAATTGTGGCAAAATTTCAACATAAATATCAGTCCATGAAAAAGAAATATTGACACACCTAAACAAGGGTATGGGAACAGATAATCCTAATGGGCAGGTAAGTTAGATTTTACTTCAATTACCATTTTCTTGCAAAGTGCAACAAAGTAGCACCTATTTCTTTTTGTTTCTAAGAGAGAAGGGTTCACTCTTTCACATGATATCAATTACACCCATTGCAAGTGGTTGCAATTTTTTAAAATTGTAAAAAAAGAAATTGATAACATTTTACTCGAATGTATGGCTTTAATAGAATATATAGGTGTGTAATTAACTTTGTAACTAAGTTAAATTGCACCTCTCAAAGAAAATTTTTTTAGAATTGTGAATAAAAACTGTGGGAAACATAAAAGTTTTTGATAAGCTCCTAACTTTTGCGATTCTGGCAAAATTTGAGCATTAATCACATTTAAACAACAGCAGATGTTAAAAAACGGTGTTTACCACAATATAATACAGTAACTAGTAAGTATGTGAATAAAATTGTATTGTAATTGGCTAGTAGCCCCACTTTTCGAAAACATGAGTCCAAATACAGGGGCCTAGCATGGGCTACCGTGGGTTAATATTATTTATATTAATACAACTTAAAGGCCGTAAATTTGCGGTTAAATTGAGCCTAATTTCATTAAAATATCTAGACCAGAACCAAAATTATGGATTTTTGATCGCCGTTTACAATCACGACAACTATTATTTAATAATGTGGTTTAACGCAAGCAAGCGCGTAAATCCCATAAGTACTAAAGTCTGTTACAAGCAAGGCGTAACGTTCTGAAGTAATAAGTGCGAGAGAGCAAAGTTAAGGCGTGTTGACAGAAGCAAGGCTGCGAACAGATAGCGATCCAGGAAACCGCGGTCGATTTCCTGGAAGGAAGAGCCTTCCCCTTCCATCGATTGCGAATCGAGGGAAGGGGGCCGATCGCTGCTCCACATGAGTCAGCGGGCCGGGCCACGAATCGCCTAATTGTTAGCGATCCTGGAAGATGGCGCAAGAATGCATATTTTCTTGAACACTTTTATTAATAGTAAAAACTTCACTTACAATGTTCACACTTTGGGATTTAACACTTTATAACTTGTTATTCACATTTATTGTTATTAACAATGATGGTTGTAATTAGTTTTATATTTGTACATGGTAATGAGCTCCGCGGGTGGTCCGATCCCTTTTTATAGGGCAGTCGGTCACTCCTTCTTTATGATTTGTCACATGACAAATCATAGGTGGGAGACCCCATCCCACAGCCTCTACCTGGAATCTTCCAGGAAGAATCTTCCCATCGCTCTATTCTGGGATTTCTGTTTACGACTTAGGCACGTTCCATTTTAACTGATTCTCAGCAGCGACGATAGCAAGATTCTTACATTAATTCGCTTTTGATTTATGTATCACGCGTTTACAATATCTACTTGTACGATAGGTTTCGTACAGCTTATTTACTAAGGGTTGAAGTGAAACATTATTTTGTGTATTGGTGTATCGGGAAATAACGGGAGGGCAATCTTCTGGCAAAGACCAGGGGCACAGCTCCGCGAAGGTAGTGTCGTCTCCGCTGGTTGATAAGGGGGGTCTCCGTCCCATGCTGATTATCAACTGGTGTTGGTTGGGCCTCATCGGTGTGGGTGCGGTCGGCTACCCGACGTACAGCTGGCTGTCCTCTACCTCCTTGACACTGGCTGCCCTGTTCGCTGCCGTCCACGTATTTTAGCTCGATCTCTTCTTATGATAACGCCTTATCGGCTACTCGTTGCATAACAGTTTGTATGTTTTTATACGAGATGATTATAATACCTCTAAGTACGAAATAGTAAATAACGAGTTAAAGGTTAAATAATATTAGACTCCACTATAGCAAATATTAAAGATTATTCTACTACGAAAGTTTGGCAGGCACATTAATCAGTTTTGGGACAGACTCCCCGAGCATATGAAAGCCGATCCTGAGGTTCAGCAGCATCGTCGGTGTCTGGAACATTATAATCGTCCTTGGCAGCGACCGCATATCGACGGTCCAGCACCATTAGGCCCCTTTACACGGTCGGTCTTGCGCGCGCCGCGCGGCCCGGAAAAGTACGTGAAGCCGGATCGTGGCGGTCCTTCGCGCGGGCCAGAAGGTCGTACCCGTCACTACTTAGAGACAGCGAGTTCGGGCTCCCATTTCTACGTCGACTCCACATGCTTTTTACACGATCCACCGCAGTGGTGTACTACTTGTTCTATGTGTATCATCGATCTGCGAAACGATCGGCAAGACACGATCGCGATATACGTTCGCGAAAAGTATCTGAAATTCCTCGATATACCAGGCTTATAGAGGATATCATAAATGCTGTTACTGTAGGGTACACTGAAACATTTGTTTTTAGGAAGCTACGTTTGGTTGACCTGAAGGTGCTATAAATTGTGGAAATGATTTATGGCTCAGTTATAACGACTGTAAAATTTTACAAGGGTACTTTAAAAAATGTCCAAATGTTTCCCCGGCAATGCGATGGCAAATGAAATTGCAGTTAACACATTCACTGTTGTGACGATCATAATTATTACTATCAACGGCAATAATTACCATGTCACTGCTTGTTTTAATATAAAAACTAATATTGTCCATTAGCTATCCGAATAGAGTGATGGATACACAAAAGTACAACTTTCATACTAAACTACGTCTTTGCCATATTTATTTTTTTATGTCTCTTCAGCTGTTTCTAACTTTCACTTTTACTCCTTTATCAGTACCTACCTGTTCATACCGTTTCTGCTTCCATGTGCCTGGAGTCAAGGGTTCGCACAGGCCTGGTCAGCGTCAGGAACATTTGGCGACCAGGCCTTTGCTAACCGGGGGACAGCTTCCTTACCCCACGCTTTCTTTTCACCCTCTCTATGTTTCTTCCTGTTTTTTCCTACTTCATCTTTCTTCTATCTTCTTTTATTCGCTATCTCTAACTCTGTCTAGTCTTTCCTTTTTAACCGGCGAAAATTCACGGAGCGGACACTTGGTCTCGAACCGGTTATCAGGCAACAAGTACCGCGCACGCATTTCTATTGTTTTTCCATATTTACTGTTGATTTATTACTGTTAATTGTTACTTTTAATTATTTCTGTTAATCATTACTTTTAATTGTTACCATTAATTATTACCGTTCCTTGGTATTGTTAATTGTTTCTGTTAATTGTGATTGTTAATTGTTATTTTTAATTGTTACTGTTAATTGTTATTGTTAATTGTTATTTGTGGTTTAACTTCATTGAATTGCGTATTATTTAAAAAAGTGCATCGCAAGTTTTGTGATGTTTGCGGCAAACAATGACCGGAACTTGGCTGTTGTTGTTGTTGCTGCTGCTGCTGTCCAGTTGACAGTAGCAGAGCGAAGAAGAAGCAGAAGAAGAAACCGCCAGGTTTGGATAAAAAAATATCGCGAAGACTGCAATGATCAGCCTCTTCTTCGAGAACTGCGAGAAAATTATCCGGACGATTATCGAAACTACTTGAGGATGGATTGCAAGGCGTTCGACGATCTACTGGGTTTAGTTCAAAACCGAATAAAGAAAATGGACACCATTATGCGGAAAAGCATCACCGCAGAACAACGCCTTATCGCTACGTTGAGATTTTTGGCAACTGGGCGGTCGTACGAAGATTTGAAATTTACGACAGGAATATCGGCTCCTGCGTTATGCAAAATAATTCCTGAAACGTGCAAAGCACTGTATTATGCGCTACGGACAGAGTTCTTGAAGGTAAGGGTAATAATTTATTAATGAAATGATAATTCGCGCTCGTATTTATTGGTTCGTGTCTTCCCGGCTCGGCCCAGCATAAAACCTACACTGGTTGTCGCAGAGGTCTGTATCTGGTTTTAATGATCCTAGGAGCCCTCTCCTCAACACGGTTGCAATTAAACTGTCCGCGTAAATCGCCTGCCGCGGCTCCATCCGTTCCAATTGCTTGGCAACTTTTATTCCCGTGGCTTCATATTCGGATATATCGATGCGGCTGATGGTGGGATTCTTCAGCGCGTCAGCACAAGTTTCCAGAACTTTCATCACGCCACCATCGTCACTTTTTCTTTTCTTACTGCGACGTGAAATTTGGCTGGCCGGCCGTTTCTGGCTGCTTGGACCCGGTTGCGATTCCAATGCTTCGTCCTTCGTACAAAAAAAGCACATATAATTTAATAAAATAAGAAATAACAAGGAAATTCAATTTTGTTTATATTTGTATTGTTTTTTGTTTTGTCATAGTTCCCCAATAACAAGGACGAGTGGAAAAAAATAGCCGATGGATTTCGCGACAAATGGGATTTCCCCAACTGCGGAGGTGCCATGGATGGCAAACATATCAGAATTGTTCCACCACCGGATTCCGGGGCCTTGTATTATAACTATAAAAATTATTACAGCACCGTACTAATGGCGTTAGTCGACTCCAATTACGAGTTTATTTTTGTCGATGTCGGCAAAAATGGAAGGGTATCAGATGGTGGTGTTCTCGAACACACTGAATTCATGAGGCGTTTAAATAACGGGCAATTAAATTTGCCCGAGAATAATGAAACGATAAAGAATTTGAAATTCGTGTTTGTAGGCGATGAAGCGTTTTCTTTAACAAATAACTTCTTAAAGCCTTATGCTCAAAGGGAATTGGATCACGATAAAAGAATATTTAATTATAGATTATCCCGAGGTAGGAACGTAGTGGAAAATACATTCGGCATATTAGCCTCGCGATTTAGAATATTTAATACAGCAATTAATATGAAGGTCGAAAATATTTCATATGTTGTATTGGCTGCCTGCGTTCTCCATAATTTCTTAAGGAGACGGAGCGCACCATACACAACGAACAACAGGAGTAGGCAGGAGGGGAATTATCAAAACGATTTAGTGCAGATGGATAATTTGCAACCCCTTAATCGTGGGAATTTAAATAACTCTGCCAAGCAAAATAGGGACCGGTATAAAGAGTATTTTGTAGGAGAAGGAAGTGTTCCGTGGCAGGAAGATATGCTGAATGCGTATAGAGCGTGAGTGTTTGATGTATGGAGGGGGTATATCCGTTTGAACCCTCGGAAAATGTGTACATTTTGTGGATTTTTTTACAGGTCAACGGTTTGATGCAAATTCGCCGTTTTTTTTACTCTCTTTACATAGTATTATGAACTACTCATACAAAAAATTATAGACGATCTCCCGGCATGAACAGCCGGCATTTTATTTTAAATTCATTTTTCGGGATAATGACCTGTTACATGGGCCCTTCAGGTCCATCCCGTGCTGGCTGTCCTCGCGCCGTTTTCTTTCGCAAAGGCGATTCAGCGGAATCGCCTCGCGTATAGCAGTCACGTTGTGCTGAGCCCGTGGCAACAGCGTTAGGGACAACGACCGCGCTCGGCCCGGGCCCCGATCATTGCGAAATATTAGCAGAATTAGTGTAGCAAGCGGCAGCTGCCGACGGGGCAGTTTCCCCCATTCGTGGGGATCGTCCGAGGTTCGTTCCCCGATCGCGAACCGCAAAAAGAATCAATCTAGTTCCAAAGCTCGAAGTAGGAAGTCACGACGAGCCAGAGAGCCGTCTAGGAGCCGCGACCACTTCTCCGCGTCAAGTCCGCGAAATACGTACGGCCGATAATAAACCGCGCAAGGGTAACTCCATCCGACGTACCGAGAAACGGCCTAGCCGGGAGAGCCCTTACGCGTCACTCGTGTCCGATGGTAGGAACGCGTAGAAAAACGACGTTTGTAGAGACAGTGCGATTCGACGGTCTTCAGGTGACCGACTTCCGAGTGCTACCCGAGAGCACAGCGAGCGACCACGACCTGCGCTAGGTTGAGCGACCTACCGAGCGTACGAAGCGAAAAGCGGCAAGCGTGCCGAAACCCGAGCTCACTGCGATCACAGGGACGGAGCGCCGTCCCCAGGGTATGTCTCATAATTACTTTGATCTTTCGATATATAATAAATTCTACTTTGTTGTTTCTCCCTTAAATCCCGAGTAACCATTGATTTGACTCCTCTTCACCTTCCACATTCCCCTCGAGTATAGTCAAGGCGTGCTTTAGCACCTTGACGGAGCAGCGAACCCCGTGGATCACTCTAACCGCTCAGGGTGGTTCACAACTGTCCCTTCAGGACGTAACAGACCGATTAAGCACTTGATAATTTAATATACTAACTAAATTTGTTCGAGCCAGGTCAAAGCTACAGTGACGGTCACCATAAAGTGCTTAAATAAAAAAAAGATGCCGGGAGATCGTCTATAATTCCATTATTTATTTATAGGGTAGATGTACCGTTTGTGGCCATTGTACCGTTTTTCGCCATGTGCATAATTATCGGGTTTTTTGGCTAGAAATTGCTTGCAGACACATAATTATTTGTAGAATTTCAAACCGTAAATATTTTGTTTAATATACTAACAGAAATATAAGGTTACATTTATTGCTTACGCGAAAAGTGGCAAGTGGCCAGAAACGGTGAAAAATGGATTTCTTATATTTTTTAATTTTCTTAATTCTTTAACGATTTCTCTAGTTAATGGTAACGTATATATATTAATAGTAAAGATAGTGTAAAATTTAGTAAAGCTTTTAGTTTCCTGATTTGAAGTACAATTTTAACCCTTCGTTGACTCTCTGGGTGTGAGCCACCCATAAGCCGATTTTGACTCTCTGAACCTTTTATTTGCAAAATAAATACCTTTTTCTCAAAGTCGACTTACAAATTATTTTTCCTCCTAAAATATTATATCCGAACATCAACTCTGTAGATTTTTAGCTTTTAATATTGACATTTGTAAAAGTTACAATTTTTTCAAGATTTTCTTCGTTTTTTCTCGACACGTGGTAATGTAGAATTATTTTACAAAAACTGTGATGAAATTTCAATAAATAAATTATTGGAATACATTTTAAAGACCTTGAAATTGATCCATGATTTTTTTAATAATAATTGGATTCTTTGGATGAAAATGACACTCGTTCCAAAATTGCTCTGGGTGTGAGCCACCCAGGTATGTCAAAGTTGATTGAAAAAAGAGGTGTGTCAACGAAGGGTTAAAGATAATTACGACGAAAGTCACTGAAATCATTAAAGCGGCCACAAATGGTGCATCTCCCCTATATCTTTCATGTGTATATGACTATGATATGTACTCGCGTAACGTATGTTAATAATAATCATTTGCGTACACTATGCGTATATCATTTATGGGAGGGCCGTCAAAAAACATGAATGTTACCTATCATATATTATTTGTATTATTTATATGTATCATATATTATGACTTGTTAAAATTAAAATAACACATGGTGAGCGGGTTTGCGGGTAACACATGTTTTGGGGGCGAATGTGCACCTCTGGACAATTGGAGATTTGTTAAAACAAACGTGCTACAAAATTGTTTATAACATTGAAAATGATGTTTCAAAGATTCCATTGTATAGAATTGCACGTATAGGCATGGACCTACCACTACTCTGCCGTTTTAGCAGCATCTACCCAAATGGTGGGGCCTGGCCCAGTGCGCACCCCTAAACGTAAACAAACACAATCCCACGTTTAAAGGGACAGAAGGTAGTGCAAGGTGCATTGACCTAGTTCAGGCCACTGTGCCAGACCCCACCATTCGAGTGCATACTACCAAAACGGCAGAGTGGCGGGTGGGCCCATGCCTATACGTGCAACTCTATACAATCGAATCGTTGAAACATTAGTTTCAATGTTATAAACAATTTTGTATCAATTTTTTTTAACAAATTCACTCCCCAAACCAGTGATCATTACTTTTTGAACTCCTTGTACATTAAGTCGATCTGCGCATGCGTTAATATTATTGTTTGAATACGATTTAATTGAATTATTTTGTAATCATAATTCATGAACTAATTCAATTGTAATTCTGCACATCTCTGTCCAATTATAATACACACATACTTAGTCACACTAATAAAATAAAATTTCACAAAAAGACAACCATATGTTTCCTTTTTCTTGTCTGTGTCCATTGTTAAATTATTTTCAGTTTCTTGTTTACCTTCAGTGCTACATTGAAATGATATTTCCACGTAGTTGGAGCCACTTTGCAAAATGGCGTTGAAGCGTTTCGGCGTCGAATCGGTGTAGGATTTCACCGTGTGCCGCTATACGAAACGAGCGGACGCGTTCGGTTTCCACGGCGTCCCTGAGCGCCATTAATGCTGATGCCAGGTCGGTTTCTTTCATTTCATGGTAAAAGTTACTCGCTCCCACGATGCTAAAAATTTTTTCTTCTTCGTTATATTTTCAGCCTTTCCTCTTTTATGGTATATTCTATCACATCTTTGGTCGCAGAATAATTGAGAATTGTTGGCGGTCTTTCTTCACTTTCTTCATTAATTTCTGTTCGCCTGACAGAAATGCATTTACTGTAGTCTATAGCATTTACATTTAAGGGAAGAGGACACTGAAAAAATCGCGATTTTCGACCATTTCTAAGATTTTTTTTTTTTTGCATTTTTGGCAAGTTTGAACCCTTGTTCAACCGTACACAACATGGTTTGACACATAGTGTTGTCTTTCTACCAGAAAAACCTATTTCTCCAAAACGTTGCGAAAGAGCCGAAAACCAAAACCTTGGTTTTTCGGTATATTTCTCTATTATTTAGCTCTTCGAGTATGTTCAATCGCTGGCTAGTGTTTTAGGAAATCCAAATTAACTGCATGGACTTGACATTGTTTATTTTCTTCAATGGCCAAAATGCGTTCCATGATTCTAAAACGCATTCGACTGCGCCTACTAAACTACGAACGCTTTCTTACAAAGTACAGTATGTGACGGAGGTCGTGGTCAGGTTGCGTATCTCTCGGCTATCTGTAACGCGGCCAATATGTAACTCCGCCATGTACAATAGGTAACTCTCTAAGCGGGCCCAAAAGGGTCAGTGGTTGCCGACAGAGGTCAGTCTCTTCGGGCGCTAGACACTATATTTTTTTAAATCTTTCAAAACTTCGGTTTACGTGAAAATACAGAGTGAGATTTTACGTTGCAGTGAACTTAGCTTATATAAAACGAGTGAAATGGACCTCATTAGAAGAAAATATCGCAAGAGTAGGAGTAGAATGAAGCATGCTATTATTATAGGTTATAGAGCGATTTGTAGAAAACATGTATATTTTATCAATTTGATATTTTCTGTCGGGTTGCAAAAGTTATTTCTAATGTTACAAAAATGCTATTGTAAAAAATATGCCAAATGTAAAGGCCATGGAATATGCTGTGATGGCTATTTTAGATCACTGTAGCTCTATAGACAGCAAACCTAACCATGCCAGATGTACTAAGGGCAAGCAATCGTGGTACTTTTACAATTGAGCAAAAAGTATTAGACTAAAACCAATGAGCCACACACACATGTCACTCAAGCTGTCTGAAGATGTGGCCACCAAAGTGAAAACCCGATACGAAAGACTGTCAAATGAAAATTTGATGGCAAGGTGCTGTAAGGGAGGCACTGAAAATGCAAATTAATCTCTCCATTCAAAAGTGTGGAGATCCTGCCCGAAGACAACATTTGTATCGCAGGCAAGACTTGAAGTACCTGTGGCATGCGTTGTTTCAGAATTTAATATGGGTTGTGTACGCTCATTGACAGTGAGGAAACAAACAGCTGGGAAAGTTGTATCTGAAACAGCTATAAGTATAGCTAGAGACAGAGACAACAGAAAAGAAACCTGCAGTTCACAACAGCAATCCACTACAAGAAAGCGCTTTAAGAAGAAACAAAACACAAAGAAAATTGCTGCTGATAGGAAAAGACGCAAGATTGATGAGAATGTGTATCAACCAGATGGATTTTAGACTATACAAAAAGGGAAGTAGTCTGGAATTTACTCTTTAGATTTAAAATGCATTTATCTCAAATCTTACTTTTTTAATATATCTAATGTTCCTTGCGCAAAACTGTTGGTCCGATTCTCTTACAGCTTGGCGTGCTTCAAGAGTGACATGAAACCAAAAAGATTGTGTATCGGCATGAAGAAATCTGCAAAACTCTTTGCGCTGCGCTTGCTTTTCCTCAAAATTTTGATGAAATTTTGCATTTTTGCCATTTAATAAATTCAATCATTTTTAGCTTAAAAAGTATGAGACGTAGAAACTTCTCGATACACAATTTTTTACTTCACTATGGACCCTTCTTCGCTGTAAATCCTGGAGGCTGTGGCATCACACACTTTGCGCAAGAAGATTTTTGAAGTTATGCTTGATTTTTGTAACGTAATGTAAATTCTATGACAACCAGTGATTAAAACTGTGTTCCCACTGGCATAAGGCCTTTACTTCAAACCTACTTCCTTCCCTTAAAAGGAATTTCGCATGTCTCAAATATTTTCGGATTTCCAAATTTCAGTGACCTCTTCCCTTAATGGAAACAGTCCACAGGCTTTGAAGCTGTTTATTATTACCTCCTTCTTGATAGAATCAAATGCTGGTTGAAATAATTTTGCAAAGTTTTTTTTATTTATAGTTATTACAAGTTGTTTAGCTCTTCTAACGGCACTTTTCCATGCCACTTTCAGACAGCGAAAAATGCCCACATCACAAGGCTGGATGATGTGTGTGGCATTTGGTGGTAAGCAGTACATAATTATTTTATTCTCAGCACACAACTTTGACAACTGTAAACTTAGATGGCTTTTGTGACCGTCTAGAAATAATATGACCGGGAGAGGGACATTTTTTTCCTTTATCCAAGGCGTTAAAACTTTAGTGACGTATTCAAAAAAAGTTGCAGATACCATCCAGCCAGAATCAGAGCGACCAACAGCCCAACCTTCTGGTATGTTGCGTACTATTTCAGTAGGGATCCTTTTATATGGGTAAACTACCATAGGTGGTAAGGTTGCACCATCTGCACTATAAGTGCATAATACAGTAATGGACTCCTTTGCATTTCCCAAATTGATTTCATATAAATTGCGAAATTGTTTTGGTCCTAAAACTTTCCCTGTATTAGGGCACGTAACACAACCAGTTTCATCACAATTAAGCACTCTCCTACCATCTTCAAATATATCAACATAATTGTTGTCTTCCAAAAACTGTGTCAAATCTGTGAACCATTGGGTCAGATTTTCTTTTGTAACCAATGCCCGAGCTTTTGAAATTGCTTCTGTGTTTCGCTTTACAATTTCTGGATGCCTTCTTAAAAATAAAGATAACCATTTGTCGCCCGGCCTGTTTTCAGTAAATGGATTTTTCCTGGGACATTCTACCAACACTTTCTGAATTGAATCCTTGATATCGTCGACATGCATAGGGAATCCTAGCTTCGCCTTATCCATAATCCACTTCGCCACATTGCTCTCCTCCTCATTTGTGAGAATTGTAGCCGGTCCCATCTTCCTTTCCATTGGCACTTTATTTTTAACTTTATTATGTAAAGTCCCCTTGTGGATATTATATACACGTGATGCTTCACTAAGCGACATCTTTCCCTCCTTTATTTCTTTGACTGCTTCCAATAGACTTTTTTCAGAATATTTAAACCGTTTTTGCCCACAACAGTCTTCCGCACTAGTACTCTTTCTTTTGCCAGACATCTAAAATAAGGACAGTGAAATTTTGGTAGATGATTGATAGCATATATTGCTTTCTTTGCCAATTAATATTAAGCTGACACATAAGGTGATTGCATGTATATTACAAAAGTGTAAAGAGAGAGAAAAGACTGGGTAAGTTGTTCATTCATTGGTAAAGTATCTACAAAGAGCTCACCAATGAATGAACAAGCAGGTTTTCTTATCAAAACCCCCTGTTCATTTACTGGTAGGAGATGTTTTTAAGCTGTGCTGAAGCTGTCACGTCCCGGGTGGAGGTCTTTTGGGGACAATGACTTGTGAGGGAAATTTCAGGCGCGAATCTAAAATCCAGCACTCTGAGATTTTGAGGGGACTCAGGCGCGAATCTAAAATCCAGCACTCTGAGATTTTGAGGGATTAGGCGCGAATATTAAATCCGTCACACTGAGGTTTTGAAGGAATCAGGCGCGAATATTAAATCCGTCACACTGAGGGTTTTGAAAGAATCAGGCGCGAATATTAAATCCGTCACACTGAGGGTTTTGAAAGAAACAGGCGCGAATATTAAATCCGTCACACTGGGGTTTTGAAGGAATCAGGCGCGAATATTAAATCCGTCACTCTGAGGGTTTTTAAAGGAATCAGGCGCGAATATTAAATCCGCCACTCTGAGGGTTTTTAAAGGAATCAGGCGCGAATATTAAATCCGCCACACTGATCGTTTTACAGGAAAGGTACGTCAGGCGCGAATCTATAATCCAGCACGCTAATCGACCAGGGAAGTTTGAAGGCTTGAGCGTATCAGGGGGACACCCGTTAGCACTTTGTTTTGGTTTTGCCTAATTGGATTTACGGTTGCATAGGCACAAAAAGTTACTCGTAATATTCCCTGAGAAACACGTCTATACGTGCAACTGTACGCAGGCTATGCGAGAGTATGTTTGTAAACACGATCACTGCTCTCGAGTTCCCGAATCGGAATCAGCTGTTTCGCTAACTCGTTTGTTTGTATTTTAAATGTTTTGTAACCAATGAGTGAACAGATATAATTTAAATCTTGATTTAAATAAAGCGGTTTATTAACTAGGGGGTTTTGTATTCACACATAAGATTCATTTAGAGATTATGACATTTATATTGGTATGGACATGAAATACAGTATATAAGTCATAGAATGAAATACCTTTAATAATGATCGTTAAATAGTATAAGGAAATATGATCGCGGTAAGCGGTTATTAGACAAAGATATATATATATATATAAAATAAGCGTTAATGAAAGAACGGTATAATATGAAAGTCATAGGAATAATAATACGTAATATATTTATATATGCAATATGCGTAGTTAAATGAAATAATAATATGATTGCAATAAGCAATAACGAAATAATAGTAACGAAATATGATCGCAATAAGCGTGTGTTATATAAGAATTGTAACAAATAGTGTGATATGAAGATGATATGCACAGTAGTATAAGATAATTATAAATGCTTACAATCGTTGTCGTAGAGCACTGATTTTAGAGTTTAACACTTGTTTAAATATACTTTTCAAAGAAAGTGTTCGTCGTTGAACGATTTGTCGTAGAAAGAGTTATCGATGAAAGATTTGTCGACGAAAGAGGTCCTGGCCTCTCGATCCTTCGTATTTATATGATTTACGCGCGGTCCTTGCGGGGGTTGGACCTTGACACAATTTACGAATTATGCGTAGTAGGACTTCCGGGGTTTTTCTATAATATTCTATATTTAGACTACGTTTACGGCACGTACGCCAGGTATTCTTCGCAGTTAGGCTTTTGGGGTTTTTCTATTAGTCTATATTTAGACTACATTTATGAATCATGCCTCGCAATATGATTCTCAAGATTCTGTTCGGCTATTGCTAAGAAGATACTCAACTCGTCGAAGGGATTTTGGGTGTTTTATAGGAAAGGGGTTAGAGTGGCTTGCACTCTGTGAGTCGAAAAGGGGGGGGGGGGTCGAGACGTGGTCTCGATTTAAGAGGGATTTGTTTGAATTCGTTTTGGAGGGAAGGATTCGTGCCTCATAGGGCGAATAGGCGAAGAGGTTTTGTAACGATCATCTCGCGATAGGGACCACTAAGGTACATCGGCGAGGTGGAGTTTGTATCGATCATCTTGTGTTGGTGACCGCTAATGTACAACATCAAGGTGATCAGCGATCGAGGAGATGGGGTAAGAGTTGAATTTGAGGGACTTTGGTGGAGTGATTTTGAGGTTGTTACGTCCTGGAGGGACTTTTGTGAACCACCCCGAGCGGTTAGCGTGACTCACCGGGTTCTTGCTCTATCAAGGTGCTAAAGCACGCCTTGACTATACTCGCGGGGGAAGAGGAAGGTGAAAAAGGGGTTAAACCAAAGAATACAATGGATATAAAGGAAAAACAATAGAGAATATATGTTGTTACATACAACTGTCCTACCTTGAGACGGCGCTTCGTCTCAGCTGTCGCTCGCAGGTCTTAGCTTACAGGGTGATTCGCCTTGTCGTTATCGCTTCGCTCGCGTGCCGCTCGAACGCCGTAGGTCGCGGTCGTCCTCTTCGCTGGCACTCGGGGTTTGACGAACTCGCGCGCCTATCGTCGGTCGCTCGCGTTACAATCTGTCGCGTTCGCGTTTGCCCGTACACGCGCGTGGTTGCTCTTCCGGCTCTGCCGTTCACTGTACGTCGGATGGAGTTACGCCACGGCGGATGATCGCGGCCGAGCGCGTTCTGTGTTTGTAATTACGTAAAGTCGAAGACGCGGTTCTTTGATAGGGATGGTTTCCCTCGATTGATTACGGTGGATTCCTGAAAACGCCTAACTTCGCTATTACGGAGTTTCCCCCGAATCGGGGTGGTCCGTATCGGCGCGTAAGTGCCCTCCCGGCTATGCCGTTCTCGGTACGTCGGATGGAGGCACACTTCGCCTAACCTGATCGGCCGAGCGCGATTCGAAGTTTGCCCTGCGTAGCACGATCGCTAGTCCGTTCTCTCCGGAATCCAAAAACTAACTCCTCGACTCTACGCAACGCGAGCCGCACCTCGGACGATTTCGCACGATAGGGCAAACTGCCCCGTCGGCAGTTGTTTCGCTCGCGAAGGTTCTGGGGCCCGGGCCGGCGATGGTCACGTTGACGCTCCGCGTGTCGCTTCACGTTCTTCGACAACGTGACCGGCACGCGCGAGGCGATTCCGCTAAATCGCCGCCGGAAAAATACGCGAGGACAACGAGCACGGATGGACCTGAAGGACCCATGTAACAAGGTTTACTGGTGTATTTTGGAATAGGAACGTGCGAAAAATAGTGGGACGTCACAAAGCATAAAATGGATAGCCAACATTTTTTAGAACAAAATAACCTGAAAATCTTTGTAAAATAAGAAATGTCCACATTTGCCAGTGAATGAACGGCCGTTCACTCACTGGTATTCACTGCTATCTCACATCCAATGCATGAACACCTAAAAAAACTCGACAAATTCTTAGAAATCCATTATTTCATTCGTTATGTTTTGTTAAAGGAACATACAACAATGTAACTATAACCTCAAATTTAACACAGGACCATTAAATGCACCTCAAAATCCAAATTGTAGATATCACGTAACAAGCCTTACCTTGAACTTGTGGGACGCCATGAGGACAAGTGTTAAACAAACGGAATTATTACCGTATTGGTTAGACTTAAACAGAAAAATGTTTTTGCGAAATATCTGTAGGTCTTCACTCTAAATGTCAGTGCCGGTTACAACGTGAAGTTAGCGCCATAGGCGTTATTTTTTCAAATTATATGCGCTACGTTCACTCATTGGGGGGTGTTCACTCATTGGACAGGTCACCCTACGGAGAAATTTTATTACACTTTTTGATACAGTATGTAAAAGCCATACTTTGTTTTTGGCTGCTTGTAACGGTATACCAGAACTTTTTTTATATACCTAATGTAAGTTTCTATTCGATGAATGGTCAAGTATATGCATGACATAACATTTTCCGTTTACCATTTTTTAATTAATTAATTAAGACATACAGGGTACGCTAAAGTTAGATGCCCAAACTGTACTAACAAAATTAGAAAACAACTTATCACTCGTTTTAAGGACGTATACTCTGATTATGCAGCAAATCATGTAAATTACATTGCATTTATGCAATATCACAATGCGTGACAAGGGAGAGAAGTAAGCGATTCCGACGAGCGTGAAGATTGCTGCCCGAGCTGCGGTTCAACGGTTCCCGCGAGGCGAGATCCCTTACTTCTCTCCCTTGGCACGCACTATATTTTTTTCAACACCTACATGAAAGGTGTTTTTGAAAAGCCTGCTGAGCTATTCGCAAAAAAAATATGCATTTTCGATTGCTCATTTATTCTGTCGAAATTGATAAATACGTGTATTCTGATCATTACTCATTTTATCTTTTAATTGTACCTTTAATAAGAAAGGGTGCTGTGACAGTTGTAATATACGACCTCACAAAAAACTTCAAAAAAGTAAAAAAATTACGCCAAGTACATGAAAAATCAAATAAATCACAAAAAATAGAAGATAATAATTACATAATAAAAAAAAGATGTGAAATCAAAATGAGCTGCCAGTACATAAAGGTGCTTTCCAACTGCGCTTAAGATGACACAACTACATACACACAGCTAAAATGCTGTGTTCGTACATTGCATTACTCATATCGCGGACATTTTAATTATCCCATCAAAAACAATCCCATTTAAAAACATTGTCGTAAATTAATTAATAGCTTTACAAAATTAATGATATACAAAAATTGCGCCAATTATAACAATAGCTATTCATACAAAGAAAAAAATGTATTACATAATATTAAGCAGATATATTTTTATACAAATAAATATTTTAATACGAATAAATATTTTATTCAAATACTATGTCTTTAGACAAATTTTGTCGATTTACCTTATTTGACAAAGTTCCAGAAACTTGTACGAAACAAGATACTTTATCTATCTAATCTTCTCCGGACAACCTCCACACTGGTGCATTCCCTTCATTTCTATCCATCCAAGCCTGTGCGTCCCCTTCATTTCTATAATATAATAAGCTTTATATAAAAACTCTAAATTGCTGATATACAAATACAAATATCTGGCAATTTAAATGCAATGCAATTTTTTACTACAGTATATTATTTATTATTTTGTACATGCATGGTACAAATTTCCAGAAACTTATGCGAAAGAAGATGTTTTTCTGTCGAATCGAACCTTCTCCGGACAACTTCCAAGTCTGCGACTCTACATAAGAAATCTATTAAATCAATTTGGCGACTTACCTTGTTAATTGAGGCAATAATTCAGTCTCCTATTTAGTGTAAAAACTCCTGATATTTCAAATTTAGACCACTTATATTATTTGACACTTGGAAGGTTAAGATTATATTTAAAAATATGTACAATGACGGACGACGATCCCTGCCGAATAATCCTGAGAGTCGACGAACGAAGAACGAAACATGTGTTGGTTTCTTGGAGAATCAGAAGAATCAGAAGAAGAAAAATCTACCGTTTTCGACTGATCCATGAGACGATATTATCATATCTCTGTTATGCGTGGACCGATTTTATTGGAACTGGTCTTATTCGAAAACTGATATGCGGTTTACATGAGAAAAATGCCTTTAAATTTAGAAAATATTGCAGGCGTGATGAGATATTAATGTATAAATGTCAGAATTAGGTTGGAATGGCTCCGCGACGAGTAAAGATACACGGTAGCGACAGTCGACATATACAGGGTGTTTTTCATGTACTTGGCGTCGAGACGCTACCGCGTCTCTAGATGAAACACACATGATCGATAACGATTAGCCGAACAACTGCATCTTCATACCACAGGGTAATGCCAAACTCCAGTTTTCTTAACCGTGAATATGTCTGAAATTGGTCATTTTGCTCCCGCTCAGCAGGTGTAAAAAACACACATTTTCATGCAGGTGTTGAAAAAAATATTATCTTATTTGATGTATGTTATATTCTATTCTACATTATGTCCAGTTTTTTCGTATGCGCATTATTACTTTTCTAATTATTGAAAATTTGTTTTAATGGAACTGTATCTTTTTTCATTATTGCCACTCTATTATCAATTTTAAGATTTTGTAGATGTACACATTATGAATAGAAAACACTACACGAACTAGAAATTTGCCATCAATATTCATAAAGATATCCGGTAATTTATAGTTCAAACATACTACACATCGTTGAAAGCGTCTTAATAAAAAATCGAATAATAGCGAATAATAAAAAATTCCATTTAAAAAAATACCATTTATATTGAAATCTCCCTAAATAATAGCTTAGACGCAAATCCTAATATTCCATTAAGTTTCCTTCATCAAATCTGACAATTTTCATCTGAAATATTTTTTTTGCTTTTTCAATCGTTAGAAACATAATAGCGTGTATACGAACAAACCGGACATACTGTATATGTAATTTGAATATTTTATCTGGAAATGTTGGAATATTTCGTAATGTGTCGAAGATAAAAAAGATCGTTTCTGCAAAGGTTGTTTAGTATAAAAGAGGGTGGGGTGGCTTTTGCAGTGCAACATGTTTTTCTCTTCAGTTTCAACTTATTCTCTTTGTTGATTCTGGTAAAGGTCCAAAATAAACTGGTATCGCACGCACGCGAATGCAGGCGCAAATTTATGTAGTACCTATACGCGTGTATTTTTTTTATCCTTTTTCAGTCACATCTATTGCTTTAACCCATTGTATAAAGGTGGAATTTCCTAAGCGCGATGGGCCGCGGCTGGCCGATTTTATGAGTGCTCGAGGATGAAATAAACCGACGATGCATCATCAATGTTCGTACCGACACGCACGTGAAATTCGATATTACTTTCGAGGTTGTAAAGCCCGATTCACTTTTTGCAGAACGCGTGTATCGGACGAGCGTATCACCCGCCAAACTAATATTGGATGACTGTTTTAATTTATTCGAAGAAGTAGACTCTGATCCGCACGATGATCAGAATATGAAAATGGCTATGTTCGTGCTTGAGGTCCGAACGGTGACCCGATCAAGCAGCTGAACCTTGCTTTTGATGAGACGAATGAGTTCTAAGTAGACTCTGATCCGCACGATGATCAGATATGAAAAGTCTATGTTCGTGCTTGAGGTCCGAACGGTGACCCGATCAAGCAGCTGAACCTTGCTTTTGATGAGACGAATGAGTTCTGTCTTGTCTAGCTTTGCGATGTTAAAGGTAGACAAGACACCGGAATTTGGGAGGTGCCAAAATGCCTGATTGGCCCCGCTTCCCTTGAAGAAGAGGAACCTTCCCTCTTAGATTTCGGTGAAAGAGGAGGAATCGTCCCTCTGTGATGTCGGTGGTGGAGGAATCCTCTCCCTCTTGGTGACGTAGTGCGGGAAAAACCGGGCATCTGGCTAACAAACCTTCGCCAAGTTGACCGGTCGAAGAGTTTTCGCCCAGGGTCGCGGTTTACGACCGTATTGTCCCGCGAGTCAGCAGTGAGTCGAGGTTACGGTATACCCCGCTGGCGAAACAATGAACGGATTTTCTCAGAGCGAGGACGGTCGAGCTGTCCAAAAAAATGGCACGATGTCGATTGCCGCCTATTAGACATCTGGCAAGCAAATGTTTCCTGGAAGGCTTCGACGGTAAGCAATTGCCTGGCAATATCGAACTGTTAAATTACCGCCTCGCTCTGAGCCCCTTTTCGTTCCGGTAAGACGGAACAATCAAAGACAGCGAAAAGCCTAGCCTTTTTTTACATTATGTGCATCTTGCTGTGTTTATCTGACGGCGGTGGTTTGGTTTAGTAGCCAAAAGAAGGATTTCATACATGCCTACTTCTTGAGATGTTCCAAAGGGTGTACTACATACAGTGATTCCCGAAAATATTCGCACACTTTTTAAAAACGCATAACTTTTTTAAAATTAATCCAAACGACTTGAGTTTTTTTGAGAAGCTAGAAGGATTAGTTTGCTACGTGAAGATTGTTTTTTAAACTTTTTTGTGATTCTGTGATGAAAATCCAAAAAAAAGTTTAAAAAACGACCTTCACTATTTTCTTCGCCATTCCGATCAATTGCAATTTTTTCCAAAACGGCGAAACATGTCACGTAGCAAACTAATCCTTCTAGCTTCTAAAAAAAACTCAAGTCGTTTGGATTAATTTTAAAAAAGTTATGCGATTTTAAAAAAGTTTCCGAATATTTTTGGGAGTCACTGTAAGTCTCGTTTATCGAATACAGGAAACCAATTGCTATATTGGTGGCATCTTTTTCATATCGGGCATATTTAGGTAAAAACTGAACAGGCCGACTTGTGTACTGAACCAGGTTCCTGAAAAATAATCAGGCTGAAGGGCCACAACGTCTCGCGAGGGTCGCGGTTTATGACCATACCTGGTCCTACCTAATAGTATCTACGTGTGGATCCGAAGCCATCGTACGTACTACCCACCGATAGAGCAATATATAGATTAACTCAGGCCGAAGAATGCCTAAAATTCTTAAAGACGTCACCACGTACTTGATTGCCCTTTAGAAATGCTGACAAACAGATGTTATCGAAACGTTTTTGGGAAAACAGGTATGAAATTAACGATCGTAAACAACAAATGAATTTTCGCTTCTCTGTGAGCCCGCTTTTGTTCCGGCACACAGTGGGCCTCAATCCCAAGAAATAGAGAAAAATTTCACATGTTAATTTTCCCTATCAAACTGCCGAATCTTCTTAAGCCACTTTATAATTTCGCAGGAATGTATTAACATTTTGTGGACAGTATTTGATATATTATAGGATAACATGGATACAGGTTTACCAATATTTCTGCTCTTCTCGTGGTATATTTGTTAAATTCTTTGAGTTTTATTGGAATAATTGACATTAATTATTGACGAATTGACCTTGGTTTGTTTTAAATAATGTCAAACCTTCGTATGCATTGTATGCTAACACTTTCTGTGCGAACTTCCTTAATAACACTGTCCAACACGATTTTTGGTCTGCAAATTCCACTCGGAGGTTCTTGTAGAGTTTTTCGCCCTGAACACGAATCCGTAAGTAAAATTGCTCTATCACCCTCAGTTTTTGAAAAACACGAGCTTTTGTAAAAACACACGATTTTGGGCAAAAGTGAGGTATTACGTGAAAACTAAAAACGCTAGAAAGTTCAGCCTAGTCTCAAAAGATAGAGGAGAGTTTAACGAATATATCAGTGTACATGTTTGTTAAATTTGAATGTTTAGAATTGTTGTAAATGGCCATCAAAGTTTGAAAAAGTGTCGATGTGCATGGTTTCCACTCAATATTTTTGCATTTTTACGAAAAATTATTTACCTAGCCCGAAAACGCAACCCAGCATCGGATTCTGTAGACATTTCTGAAGAGGAAACCATGCAGAAACATTGTGGCAACGGTTTTTAACTCGAACTAGTCGAGAAAATATCTATCGGCAACGCGTTCACGATGTTTTGCCGCCTGGCGGCCATTGCTCGCCTGACGCGACTCGCCAGGGCCGTTGCTACGCGTAATCGACGCGCCGATGGTGGGTACCGAACAGTGGGCACCGACTATCTATACGTATCAGCCATATTTTTTTCGTGTATTCGTGGATACTTTTCACAGAATTGTATAGAACATTCTAATCAATTTCAATTGTTGAAAATTCTGACGGTTGCACAGTTCCAAACATTTTTTAAATTTTGTTAAACTGCAGAAAAAATGAAATATATGAAATAAAAAATTACCTGTAGCATCGCTCACGCAAACAAATTTAAAAATGTTTACGTGCTGTTTTACGTTTGTACATCGTGTTCTTGTTGTCGTTCATAAGCGTTCAACAATAGTCCGAAAGCATTGCAACCATATCCTTGCCCTGGTAACGCTTTTCCATTTTGTAAACATCTTGATGGAAACGTTCTCCTTGTTCGTCACTCACATCACCAAGATTTGACGGAAAAAATTTCACATGGGAGTGTAAAAAGTGCATTTTTAAGGACATATTACAGTCCAGATTTTTACACGATTTTAAAAGTTGGTTTACAATGGAAACATATTTTTTTGATTTCTGTTTACCGAGGAAATTTTCTGTAGTTTTTACGAAACAGCACCATACTTTTCTTTCCAACGGATTTAATTTCTTTGGAAATTCTGGATCTTTCATTAAAGTCCTGATCTGAGATCCAACAAATATTCCATCTGTTATTTTTGCATCGGATATGGACGGGAATTCCTAATTTTATATGTAGCGGTGGTAAAAACACATTTTTAGGATCAATTAGGTTATTATGTTGTACATTTTTTTGCCCGGGAATTAACTTGTGTCGCGGAGCCCAAACTGTTTTAGAATAATGTTGATTTCTTGCTCTGCTGTCCCATTCACACAAAAAACAGCAGTATTTAGTGTAGCCCATTTGAAGACCTAGTAGTATTCCAATTACTTTCAAATCACCACAAACGTGCCATTTATACTTTTCGTATTGTATTTTGGACAAAACCATCTTTAAAGAGTCGTAAGATTCTTTCATTGTTGTGCTATATGCAATCGGGATGGGAGGATGCACATTTCCGATGTGCAGCAATACAGTTTTTAAACTGCTTTTTGATGCGTCTATGAATAGACGCCATTCTTTTGGCTCATACTTCATTCCCAAGGTTTCCATTAATCCATTGATATTTGTGCAAAGGCAAAGTTCTTCATCAGTATATAAATATTCCCTCAATGCATTGTCGCGTTTTCTAAAATATGTAATATTAGTTTGCTTATTAAGTAAATTCCAGCCTTGTAGTCGGGATCCTAATAGTTCAGCGTGGTCTTTTGACAGTTGCAAGTCTCGTACGAGATCGTTGAGGTCCGATTGAGTAATTAAATGTGGCTTGGGTAATGATGAAGAAGGTTCTTCATAAATATCTATGATTTCTTCGGATTTTGCTTTTTCGGTATCATCCTCATATCTATCGGGTATCTTTGGCGGTGGTTTTGGTACGGGTAATTCTTTAGAATGTGCTACAGGGCAGTCTGTAGCGTGATTCGTCGGTTCTGTCCATATCATTGAAATTGCGAATGACATTTGCTTTCGAACTCCCTGTATCCAAGCTAGAAGAACTTTGGCACATCGTTGACAAGAAATATGAGGAGCCCAACATTTGTCTTGATCGCCGAGTTTGCATCCAAAATACTGTTCATATGCGAAATTTATTGTAGGCGTTATATTTCGATGGTTAGACTTTAAAACTAGTTCCCCGCAAATATAGCAAAATGAATCTGGATGATTTTGACACTTTCGCGACATTATACTACACCACACAAAATACTATACAATGTATATATACACACCTTACACTAACACACCACAGGCCTAACAATATATACACACACAGTCAAAAAAAATCTCCAAGTAGGTACACTGTAATTCACAATTTGTCGCAACATACGTTTTAGTCGATGCAAAGAAAGACTTTCTGAACTGCTTAGCACGACTGACTCGAATGATTTTGGAGACAAAACTGAGTTCTGTCTTACACGATGCATAGGATACCAGAGCATTTCAAGATATTTATTTTTTCTCTGATTGTATCGCGCGTTAGGGAGAGACGCCAAGCGATGTTTATATATCGTAAGAGTTCCTGCAAAAGCTACGAACTCTTACTTCTCCGTCTTCACTAAACCTCAGAAAATTATATTACTTTCGTATCTCAAACTCTGTTTTAGAAATATTGAATAATGAATTTATTAAAAAAAGATGCCGAAAAGATATTTAAATAGGCTTTGCGTTGCCTTCAAATACTGTTTAATGAGTTTTGTTTCGTCTTAAAGGACAAAAGCGAGCTCAGGGCGAGGCGAAAATTCAACGTCTTTTACGGTAGGCAATTGTTTGTTCTCGAAGCGTTCGTTGGGAACCATTTGCCTGCCAGATGACTAAGAGGCAATCGACATCGTGCCCTTTTTTCTGATATTTTCGACTACTTTCGTCCTGAGATAATCCGTTAAATTGCTCCGTCGGCGAGGGTACACGGTTACCTCCGACCGGTACATACCGTCGTCCACCGCTGACTCACTGAACAATACGATCATAAACCGTGACCCTGACTAAACGCTCCGGCCGAGCAACCTAGCTAGGTTTGTTAGCCAGATGTCTGGTTTTTCCACTGCTACGTCACCAAGAAGGAGAAGCCTTCCTCCTCCACCACCGAAATCGCGGAAAGAAGGTTCCTCCTCTTCGAGGAAAAACTAGCCAATCAGCAATTTGGCACCTCCCGAAGTCTGATGTCTCGTCTACCTTCGAGATCGAAGGGCGAGACGCGTTAGAATTCAATCGTTTCTCAAGCGAACACATTCGGTTCTTGTGACAAAAACCTCGAACAGCTATAATCGACGATACATTCGAATATAACAAGTCAGTCAAACATTCGTGACTAAGACTCATACTCTAGTCATCATACGGACCAACAAGTTCTCTTTCATCGCATAAATAAAATAGTCACTCAAAATTAACTTGGCAAGTGATAAGGCGATCAACACCGCGTACCACGGAGTCCTTGGGCCTTACAACCCCAAGAGGGAAGACGAACTTTCGCGCGTGTGTCGGTCGCTACATAGTTTTGGTCCTTCGAGCCGGATACTGTGATCGTGAAAGTGAAGTGATCAAGAACATACATTACTTCTTTCGCATGGATTACTGAATTCCAACAACGAGCAGTGGACATTCGAAGCGGAGACGATTCAACCAACGCAAAAGGCATCGATCAAGGTAGGCTCGTTATTGGATATTATCAGTCAGTTTTACTAGTGACCTTCCCGTTTTCGTATAATCCTATCCAACAATGACGAAACCGAACGCGAATACACGTGCGAGCGCAAACGTAACTGATAACAATCAGATAATTTCAAATTTAAAGCTTAAACGACGCACATTCAAGGCACAAATCACTGGCTTTTCTAAGTATGTTGAGTCGTATCAGCATTCCGATAAGGAACGCGTCAAACTTCGCGATCGTGTCGATCGGCTTCGGAAATAATTTGACATGTTTAACGATATTCAAGATGAATTGGCACGTCTTGAAGATTTCGAACAAGCTGATGCTGAACGCGAGGAAATCACGAATCATGTTATAGCTACAGCGGTAGTTTTATTAAATAGCTGCGAAGCATCCACCAGCCGCGTTCAAATACCAGCAAATGTTGAAAATGTCTCGCGAGATTCTCCTGCGCCATCCACGTCCGCGTACGGACTTTCGGTCAAACTTCCGAAAATTGATTTACCGAAATTCGACGGTCGTATGGAAAAATGGGTCACGTTTAAGGGTGCGTTCACCACCATGATTCACACGCAATCCGCGTTAAGCAGTATGCAAAAATTAAACTACTTACGCCTTTCATTATCGGGCAAAGCTGAAGCAGCAATAGAAGCATTCACGATATCCGACGAGAATTACGAGGAGGCTTGGAATCATCTGATCGATATATATGACAATAAGCGCGCTCTCATTCTCCGCCACGCCGCTCTCCTTCGAGACACACCGGCTATGCCCGACGATACATCAGAGTCCATTTTCGATCTCGCTAATTATATGCAATTGCACATTCGTTCACTACAAGCTCTCGGTCGCACGTGGGAGAATATTGCAAATGACTTGCTGACAAGCATCGTAGTGGCTCGCATGGGAAACGATATTCGTAAGACGTGGGAACGAACTTTGATGGATACCGAAATGCCGGAAATCACAAAAATATTTAAATTTTTATTCACCGCGTCGAACCAGTGCAAAGATTACGAACCGGAATCCACCGTAGTCCGCTCGCATCCGCGCTCGCAAACTGAGACACAACGCCGTCGCGAAATCAATATATCAGATTCACCTCGCACAAAGGCAGTCAAACGGCGATATTCACCTCCAGCACCTCGAGCAAAACGTCAAGCATTCGTTAGCAATTACATCAACAAATGCCGTATTTGCGATAACGACTCGCATGCCGTTTATCAATGTGCAAAATTTATTGATATGACCGTCGACAAACGCATCGAAGCCGCGCGTAAGGCACAATTATGTTTAAATTGTTTGCGCTCAGATCACCAAATAGAGAATTGTAAATCCGGAAGATGTAGAGTATGTAATGAACCACATAATACGAAATTGCATCAAGAATTGCCCATTCGCGCCGACGCTAAATCCTGACTATCCGCATCGCGTAAAGAGCCACAGAGGTTCGAATTAAAATCTCGGGAACGTAATCACCAGAAAATAGTTCCAATCATTGATGGGCCGACCAACGGATTAATGACTACTGCGATCGTCAACGTTCTTGATCGCGACCAACAACCAACCGAGTGTCGGACATTGGTGGATACGTGTGCGAACGCGAATTTCATGACAGAAGAGCTCGCTGCGAAACTACGCCTTCCAAAAAAAAAGATTATCAGTAACTATCGAAGCTCTTAATGCCATTAACACTGTAACAAATCAAATCGTCGCGATCTCCATCAAATCACGGTCATCAAATTATAAGCGGAATCTAACATTCTTTACGATACCTCGAATAGCAGGATTACTACCGGATACACAGATCGATCGTTCGAAACTACAAATTCCAGCGAATATTCGATTAGCCGATCCGCATTTTCATCAACCTGCACCAGTCGATATGTTGATTGGAAGCGGTCCTTCACTCGCGTCTTTAAGTGTCGGGCAAATTAATCTGTCCCCTCTTAACGCACCGCACCTCATCCTCCAGAAAACGCAATTCGGATGGATGATCGGGGGGAGCGCACCATCAACGACGACGCGTGCGAAACGTAACACCTTCCTAACGAAGCTAGATTTCGATCTAAAAAGTTTTTGGGAAGTCGAAGAAGGACCACACGGACGGCACCTCTCATCCGAGGAGCGGTTATGCGAGGACCATTTCTCTAACCACGTTCAACGGGACGTATCGGGTCGATACATCGTCGCGCTACCGTTCAATGAAAAAATATCGCTCCTCGGTGATTCGTACTCGCAAGCTCTTAATCGGTTTTCCTCGTTAGAACGAAAATTCAATCGCAATCCGGAATTGAGACAAGAGTATTCAACAGTAATTGAAGAATATTTCACGCTCGGTTACATGAGCCAGATACGAACGGACAACACGCACGGTTTTTACCTGCCTCATCACGCGGTCATTAAACCTTCCAGCATGACAACGAAGGTACGGGTTGTATTCGACGGGTCCGCCAAATCTAGCAGCGGCTTATCGCTCAACGACACGTTAAGGATAGGACCTACCATTCAGGACGATGTTTTTTCCTTGCTCTTACGATTTCGCATTTACACTTATGTGCTGACCGGGGATATTGAAAAGATGTATCGCCAATTCCTTATTCGACCAGAGGATCGTAAATATCAACGCATCTTATGGCGAAATGAACAAAACGAAATCGCGACATACGAACTGAACACGGTCACGTTCGGATTATCTTCAGCTCCATTTCAAGCAATAAGATGCCTTCATCAACTTGCGGACGACGAAGCGGCCAATCATCCGAAAGCTGCAATTATATTGAAGAGAGATATGTATGTTGATGATCTTCTGACTGGTGCAAATACGTTCAACGAAGCACGAGTTTTGCGCGATGAGATCATTAGCATACTCTAGCGAGGAGGTTTAAACATTCGACAGTGGGCATCAAACGAGCCCGAACTTCTCGCTGGACTCACGGAGCAACAAATCCATCCTAAATTCTTCGGTGACTCCACAACAGTGAAGACATTGGGCATCTTCTGGAATGTACGAGAAGATAAGATCAACTACACTGTAGATCCACACATAACAGGAAAGGTTACCAAGCGTGCAATTCTTTCATCCATCGCAAAGATCTTCGATCCACTAGGTCTGCTGGGACCAGTCACCATCACCGCTAAGATAATTATGCAGCAGTTGTGGCAACTGCGACTTGATTGGGATGAATCGTTACCGATCAAATTGCACACAGAATGGGCTACATTCATAAACGATTTAACATATCTCAATGGTTTCTCATTCAGGCGAAATGTCACGCAACACGCGTTTAGCAAACTCGAGCTACATGGTTTCTGTGATGCAAGCGAACGAGCATACGGGGCCTGTCTATATGTCAGATCAATCAACAAAACCGGACAAGTCAAAACCAACCTTCTGTGTGCAAAATCCCGCGTTGCTCCATTAAAAACCGTCACTCTTGCACGTCTCGAACTCTGCGCTGCCGTCCTTTTAGCCACTTTATACAACACCGTTCAAGAAGCAATGACAGAAAAAATCAAAACCGCCACCTTCTGGACAGATTCGACCATAGTCTTGAATTGGCTTAACAAAGAACCGAACAATTTAAAAACTTTCGTTGCGAACCGCGTAGCTGACATTCAAACACCACGTTAAACGCGTTGTTGGTGAAGAATTGTTTACTTTCGAACAATTCAACACTTTCGTCATTGAAGTGGAAGCTATTCTTAATTCACGACCTTTGACACCCTTATCATCCGATCCTAATGATCCGTTAGCCCTCACCCCTGGTCACTTTCTGATTGGTAGTTCTTTGACGGGTTTGCCCGAGATCGATTTCAGCCAAACACCAAGCAATCGGCTATGCAACTGGCAACATATTCAGAAGGTCAAACAAGATTTTTGGACTCGATAGCATAAAGAATACATCAGTCAGCTCAATGTACGTCAAAAGTGGACCAAGGGATCTCACAACATTAAAGAAGGAACCATCGTCGTGCTGAAAGACGATCATCTTCCGCCACTACAGTGGCATCTCGGACGAATCGAAACGGTTCATCCCGGCAAGGACAAGGTCATTCGAGCTGTCACCGTACGGACAACCAACGGACTCTACAAAAGGAACGTGAAGCAACTAGCACCACTTCCCATTCAGGAAGAACCTTAAGGGCTTGTCATCTCAAGGTTTTTCTTTATTGTAATCATATATCTCAGTGTATCATATTTCGCTCGTTATGGTATATCATTGATCGATACAGTCTCTCAACGGGGGGAGCATGTTTCGTGTTAAAGGACAAAAGCGAGCTCAGGGCGAGGCGAAAATTCAACGTCTTTTACGGTAGGCAATTGTTTGTTCTCGAAGCGTTCGTTGGGAACCATTTGCCTGCCAGATGACTAAGAGGCAATCGACATCGTGCCCTTTTATCTGATATTTTCGACTACTCTCGTCCTGAGATAATCCGTTAAATTGCTCCGTCGGCGAGGGTACACGGTTACCTCGGACCGGTACATACCGTCGTCCACCGCTGACTCACTGAACAATACGATCATAAACCGTGACCCTGACTAAACGCTCCGGCCGAGCAACCTAGCTAGGTTTGTTAGCCAGATGTCTGGTTTTTCCACTGCTACGTCACCAAGAAGGAGAAGCCTTCCTCCTCCACCACCGAAATCGCGGAAGGAAGGTTCCTCCTCTTCGAGGAAAAACTAGCCAATCAGCAATTTGGCACCTCCCGAAGTCTGATGTCTCGTCTACCTTCGAGATCGAAGGGCGAGACGCGTTAGAAATCAATCGTTTCTCAAGCGAACACATTCGGTTCTTGTGACAAAAACCTCGAACAGCTATAATCGACGATACATTCGAATATAACAAGTCAGTCAAACATTCGTGACTAAGACTCATACTCTAGTCATCATACGGACCAACAAGTTCTCTCTCATCGCATAAATAAAATAGTCACTCAAAATTAACTTGGCAAGTGATAAGGCGATCAACACCGCGTACCACGGAGTCCTTGGGCCTTACAACCCCAAGAGGGAAGACGAACTTTCGCGCGTGTGTCGGTCGCTACAAGTTTCAAATGTTATAATATCTGGAAAAGTGTTCTAAATCTGGTAAAACCATAATAATATAAATCTTGTAATTTCATAAATAACTGTGTTTGTTTTTATACGGTTCCATATTAGCAAGTCACATGTAGGTATTCATGCATTGAGTATCGAAATTGTTTATCACAGAGACTGATCGAGAAAAGTTTGTTTAAATGCGTGAATAGTATCCATGAATACACGAAAAAAATATGGCTGATACGTATAGATAGTCGGTGCCCACTGTTCGGTACCCACCATCGGCGCGTCGATTACGCGTAGCAACGGCCCTGGCGAGTCGCGTCAGGCGAGCAATGGCCGCCAGGCGGCAAAACATCGTGAACGCGTTGCCGATAGATATTTTCTCGACTAGTTCGAGTTAAAAACCGTTGCCACAATGTTTCTGCATGGTTTCCTCTTCAGAAATGTCTACAGAATCCGATGCTGGGTTGCGTTTTCGGGCTAGGTAAATAATTTTTCGTAAAAATGCAAAAATATTGAGTGGAAACCATGCACATCGACACTTTTTCAAACTTTGATGGCCATTTACAACAATTCTAAACATTCAAATTTAACAAATATGTACACTGATATATTCGATAAACTCTCCTCTATCTTTTGAGACTAGGCTGAACTTTCTAGCGTTTTTAGTTTTCACGTAATACCTCACTTTTGCCCAAAATCGTGTGTTTTTACAAAAGCTCGTGTTTTTCAAAAACTGAGGGTGATAGAGCAATTTTACTTACGGATTCGTGTTCAGGGCGAAAAACTCTACAAGAATCACCCAATGGATATTGCGGAACAGAAAAAATGTTTCATTTTGTTAGACTGTGTTATAGGGTAGACCGGAGCGAATCGGATCACTTTGAGTTTGACGGTAAAAAAATAATAGTCAAACATTCAAAAACTAGTTTTTTATTGTATATTCGTGACCGGTACACCTTTGGCTTTAAAATGAATATATAAAAATTAAAACTAAACATAAAAATCTTACTTTTATAATCAAAAAAGGAAAAAGTGAGAAATATCCGATTCGCCCCAAGTTTCGGGGCGAATCGGATCACCCAAAAATCTTTAAAAACCACAAATTTTAATAACAAATCTTTGGAATTAACTTGAAAAAATATAATTCAATAACAATGAGAGCAATTGACACTACTTGGCACATAGATCGCAAGCATATTGTCCCTTTTTACCGCTTCTATCACCGCAACTCTCATGGCACCACTCCTCGCAGATGTTGCACTGAATCCCATCTTCTGCAAGTGGGTGAATAAATTTTGCTCCGCAATAAATACAATGCCACCGTCTTAATAGGTTGTTTCTACCTTTACTTTTCATCCCTGGTGTTGCTTTATCCTTTTTTTCCATTGCGAATGGGTTTTTTATTTTCTTTCATTTTTTTTTAGAGTTTACATTCTTCGGCCTTTAGTTTCTTCTGCTTTTTTTCTTCAAGATTTTTGTTATTTTCGGGTGATGTCAAATGTAAGATTGGTTTAACGATTGTCCGAGATCTCTTGACAGTTGTTTTCCTTGGAGGCGATGAAAGAATGTCTTTTATGGCCTCAGTGACTTCAGTGCTTGCACTAGTTGATGGTTGTGCATTAGCAGTTGTTGATAACATGCCAGGGAACTGAGTTTGAGATGCTTGCGGTGTTATCCCCGATAAATTTGTGATCTGGTATTGCATAGGGATTCAAAGAATATATTCCTGTCTTCTCAAAGCCTTTTGTAGCATTCCCAACTGTAGCTGCCAAATTCCAAGCATGCTTTAATAAGCCTCCGAAGACAACTTTACTGATTCCTTTATTCGGATTTGAATGTTGCCATACCATCGCTTGCTGGTGATAATAAGTTTTTAATGGCTTAAAATATGACACATCAAGCGGCTGGAGAGCATGAGATGTGTGCGGAGGAATCAGAACCATCTCAATTTCCAAAGATTCACACAAGTCTACCACTGCTAAGTTTGTATGCGACAAGTGACCATCCAAAATTAAAATGACTTTCCCTTTTGTGCGGTAGCGATTGAAATGTTCCAACTACAATTTAAATGCTTTTTCAGTCACTCAACCTTTTTCAGTCATAGCAATCTGGGTACCAGAAGGCACTCCTATCATAAAATCGTCTCGTTTACGTACACCCTTAAAAAGAACAAATGGGGGTATGTATTGTCCTGCGGCGTTCATACAGGTCAAAACTGTCACGTTCTCACCTCGCTCTACACTGGCAATGCTCACTACATCTTTACATCCTTTTGCCGCGATCACATTCGGAGGACGGTTGTTAAGTGGTAGTCCAGTTTCATCTTGATTATAGATACATTCGGGCCTTCCCCGTAGATTATTATTATCGATGACCTTCTCTAAAGTCTTGTAGAAATTTGCCACTTTATCTTTTTCCATACCATTAATTCTGGTTCGAGATAGACCCTCTGGTTTTCGAATTGTTATATTCTTGTTTCTTTTCATAAATTTGTGGAACCAGCCTTCCCCTGCCATCTCTTTCTCTGTGTTAAAATTATGTTTTAATTAATAAAGAATCTCACGTATTAATTCAGATAATGTTGCATACGCCAGATATGCAATATTGGCATATTTTTCATGCACATTGGCATATTTTACGTGCATAAACGTCCGCAGTCTATTAAATATGAAGAATTTTAAAAAAAAGTTGTCAAGTTTACTGAAAAATTACGACCTGTAGACAGATTTGGAAAAAACTTCCTCATCTATCACTGTGCGCCGCGGCCAACCGCTGGTGGGAAATCCCCACTTGAGAAGACCCTACGTGCACAGAATATAATTCTATGTGTAATTATAGTTCCCTTTTGTTTCGCCTTGACAGGGAAATATCAGGACATTTATAGACGGTTCAGTTGTACTTTTAAAATGCGGGAATAGGTATAAACTGGTATGCATATTCCAAGTTTGTATATACTTGGTTTGTAGAGGATGTTGTAAATACCTTTATTATAATCGCCTAAAAACTACCCCGGTTGAGCGGCCAGAGGGCCTCAGCGGGGTCGCGGTTTATGATTGTATTGTCTCGCGAATTGGCGGTGAACTGCGGCACACACAGATCAGAATTAACGACGAGCAAAAACTGTTAAAATCTTTAAAGGCTGCACAGGCTTTATTGCCTTTTCAGAATCTAAGAAGCAGATGTTTTCGAAGAACTTCGAAAGCAAGCAATTATCGGTTCTAAACGACGAACGAAGTTAGGCTCTTTTGTCCTGTAAGACGGAACATCATCGGGTAGTGCGAAATATAAACCCTCGCTTTGACTACCGAACCTAACCGTCGATCCTAACGTTTTTTACTGTTTGATGTGGCTGACCTGTGCCGCCAAGAATGCACGCGAATGCGGGTGCGCACGTCAGAAACAGTGGAAAGATCTAGGGTAATTGTGGAAGTGCTGCCGCACGTTACGCAAAATTGTCACCGTGTCTAAATTTTGCAATGAAAATGTTTTCCAAGGATACATATTATTAGTTCAACATCTTGTGATTCTTCTAGCATTAAAAAAAATAAAAATGTTATTTGCCACCCTTAAAAAATTGAAACTAAAAACATCTCTTTAGTAGGAGAGACGCCACACATGAGGGTGTGGTGCCGCATTTCGAAAAACGTTTAATTTTCGATTTATACTTGTAAATTCTAACTTTTTATATAAAAAAGTAGTAAAAACATGTAACCTCGCTTCGCCGAGGTTAGCTACCGGAAGGGTATTCGGGGCGGCCGAGTGAATGAGGCGGGATGATCTGTTGCACGGGTCTTTATTCTTAATGTTAGAGTACAAGTTCGCCCGGCCAGGTCTGTGCTGACTAACAGGGTCTGTGCGGCTTAGTCTATCGCGGCGTTTAACGTAGTGACTCGCAGGCGGCGCGTCGCGATCGCGGTGGTCTCGAAGCGTTTCGGCGGAGGTGGGAAAGGTGGGTGGTCGTTCTGGTGCCTTGGCTGTGGTCTCCACCAGTGGCCCTGACCGGGAAGCCTTGAGTCCGGTCGCCCAGTGGGTTAAACCCGCGGGAGAAACGGAGGCCGTAGGATGTCCTCCGGGGCAGACAAAGCCTGACCCTAAGTGTGACAATGGATATCGACCTGCGTCTAGAAGTCGGCGAACTCGCGTCTTTCTAGGAGCCGTGGAGGTAGGGGAATGCAAAAATTCGCAGTGATACAGCTTGTTTTCACAAGTGATCACCGGGAGAGTTCTGTCCGTTTGCCTGTAACGCTCGTGGCAGACTCTGCCTGACGGGCCCGTCGCGCTGGCCTATATGGGCCGCCGCGCCAACTTCGCCAGCGAGAGCGCTGCTCGGCGCGCGGCCATCTCGCGGCCGCGCTCGGTAGCGGCGGGCCTCGCCAGGCGCGCGTGGTGGGGGGAAGACTCGCGTCCGCCCGTAACTAGTTCGTTACAAACAAAGTAAAACGAAACATTTTTATTGTATACAATTATGAAATTGGAGAATTAAATGGGTACAGTAGGTACATATATTATTTTTGCTTTTCTAAATTTAACATTCTTTTTTCTTCCTCCCACATTCATTACACATAGTGTTATACAGGGTGCATGTTTCATGAAGCCACTTTCTACATTCTGGACAAATAATCCAGTCAGCCTTGGATTTTGTGGTATAATAATTCTCCCAACACTCAACACAATTGTTCGTATATATCTCTTCGGCTGGCGATGAGATGAGTTGAACTTCAACCACTTTCATATGAATTTTTCTTTTCCTTCCTTTTTGAGGCTTACATTTATCCTTCACTTGAGTTTTTTTCTGATCTTTCTCTTTCTGTAAGCTTATATTTTCTGCAGATGTCAAAACTTTTGCCGATTGTTTTCTACGCGGTTTAGTGTTCAAAACAGGTAATGGACAAGGGAGAATAGATTCGTCGGAACGGGAGTTATTAATAGTGGTTGGCTGAAAATTGTTACTAGAGGTTGAAGGTAACTGAAAATCTTTTGAGGTACTCGGAATAGGTTGCACAGATTCAGAGCATATTAAATTGTTGTTTTCGCTTTAAATTAGTTGCTGAGTTTCTCTCTCCCTAATTGCTGCATAGTCAGAAATTTGAAAATAGTATTCAGGTATAATAGACGGATTGAATGGAGAGATTCCCGGTTTTTGGATGCCATTAATAGCGAAAACAGGTAAGGCTGTTTTCATCCAGGCATCTCCTATTAACTTTCCTGCTTCATATCTTGTTATTTTCCGATTCGCGTTCTTATTTTGCCAATATTGAGCAAATTTCCGGAAATTTATTTTTAAAGGTCCATAAATACTTACATCTAAAGGTTGTAACGCATGTGTGCAATGACTTGGTAAACAAATCAAAGAAATATCATTGTTTTCCGCTGTTTCTAATAATTTCAAACAATTTGTATGGCTTGCGTGCCCATCAAGAATGAGGATTCCTTCCGGGTGCTTTTATTGGAATGAATTCTTCATTAAACCATTTTAAAAATAATTGTTCATATATATATACGCTGACTTTGGGTTCATGTAAACATTAGACCCATGTGGTAGTCCTACAGAAAACTCTGGCTTTCTTTTAGCTCCCTTTAAAATAAGTGTAGGAGGCAAAAAATCCCCCTCGGCATTACAACACCCAATTAAAGATATTGTTTCACCTTTCTCAGCACCCGTGATTACCGGGACATTCTTTGCTCCTTTTCATGTGATAACTTGTCCAACCTTATTAATGAGTTAGATACCTGTTTCGTCTATATTCCAAATATTTTGTGGCTTGTTCATAACTTCATATTTGGAAAGTTCAGCCCTTAGTATTTCAAAGTAGCCATTAACTATTTCTCTTCCTACGCCGAGGGCTCGGGCAATTGATAAACCTTCTCCTTTTCTAATTGAGAGATGAGGATTTCTTCTAAGAAAGCTATAAAACCAAGCCCATCCTGCTACTTTTTCTTGTTTTGTCACGTCCCGGGTGGAGGTTTTTGGGGATAATGACAATAAGGTCAGAAGGGGGAAGCCAGGCTCGAATGCGAGATTCGTACGCTGAGGTTTGGAGGAAGCCAGGCTCGAATGCGAGATTCGTAATGTTACGTCCCTACTTATTATTTGGGCCGCGATTTTTAAGGGAGTTTATATTTTTTATCCGCTTTCGAACTAGTCCAGGGACTTACGCTCTGGGATAGTTGTGTACAAAATTTAAAGTACTAATACTGAATATTATACTGCCTACCTTTTATTGGTTGATCAATATAAGACGCCAGGGGATGGGGATCTCAAAAATTCCGTCAATTTCCGGCGCTTCTGGTGTTTTAGGCACTGCCCACGGTCCCACTTCGACCAGCTTCCCGAAAGGTTAGTGGTTGATTGTTCTTATAACAGCCGGCTGCGCAGGGACTTCCAAATATATGTTCTCCGCTGGCGCGTTTCGGAAAGCGAATGCTAATTTCCTTAAGGGGACTAGGCAGTCAGAAATTCGATTTTTTTTTATTGCATTTTTCGAAAGTACCACCCTTCCCGAGTAAAATGCCGTTTGGTACATGTTAATCTTCGCAAGATTAAGAATTTTACAGCCGAAAAGGTCGAGCGCGCCATAAACCGTTTCTGCGCGCACGCAGGTAGAGTAGATTCCTCGTATTCAAGAAAGGATTTACACCTTACCTGTCGCATCATTAGTGTATTATGTACACAAAAGGTTCACATCGACCTCTCATTGTTGTATTTTATTAAATTATTGCACTGAAATGTTACTGTTATTCTAAACGTGTAGAAGCGGCGTCCTTCAGTTTCGATCGACCATTCGAAGTGAAAAGTGCGTCGTGTACGTTGAGAGAAACAATATTTTGGAGTGTACTTTTATTTTTTTTTGTTAATCATGAGTGGCATATATCCTAGTACATATAAATGTGATAGGAAAAACAGAGGAGGCAGGCCGAAAAAATGCAAGTTTCGGGGCAATCAATTTGTTAAAAAAATGAAAATGCAGAAAGGGAAGCTTCGTCTTCGGCAAAAAAAATAAAAAATAATGGTGTTATTTCTTATACAGTCACTCCTGATGTTCAGTTTGAAATAATAAACTTTTACGCGGTTTTTAATATTATATCTTCACTCGTTACGTGTAAAGATTGTGGTGAAAGTGTTACATTTGACAAGTGTCTGCATCGCGGGCTTGGATTTCAAATTAAAGTGTCCTGCAATAAATGCAGCGACAGATTTATTCACTCTTCTACTGCATCAATGGTATACAGTAATGTTGTGTATGAAGTGAATTCAAAACTTTTTGCAGTTATGAGATATCTAGGTATCGGTTATAGTGGTGTACGACATTTTTGCGGACTTATGGATCTGCCCGTGCCCTTGGCTCAACGCACATATGATTTATTTGTGAAGGAAATGCGCAACGTCGCCGCGGCTATCGCTAAATTATCGACGACTTCGGCAATAGCACAAGAAATTCGTGGATCTGACAATGCGGAAAGCTTATTAGTTTCCGGAGACGGTACCTGGAGAAAACGAGGGTTCCAATCTTTGCACGGCGTCGCATCTCTCATTGGACACCATACCGGAAAAGTCGTTGATGTCGTTATAAAATCCAGTTATTGTGCTGCCTGTAAACTTTGGGAACCTCGCAGTGGTACGGACGAATATATGGATTGGCTAGAGAGTCATGAAAACGTGTGCCAAGCGAATCACGAAGGTTCCTCAGACAAGATGGAAGTGGTCGCCATTCTTGATATGTTCAAAAGATCCGAGGATGAATACGGTGTCAAATATAAATATTATATTGGAGACGGAGACTCGAAGACATTTAAGACAATTTTAGATGAAGGCACGTACGGCGAAAGCTATGAGGTTATAAAGAAAGAGTGCGTGGGACACGTGCAAAAAAGAATGGGTACTCGACTGCGTAACGTGAAAAAAAATATTAAAGGACTCGGTGGTAAAGGGAAATTGACAGACAAAGTTATCGGGGAATTATCCAAATATTATCGTAACGCTATGTTGGAGATTCGGTAGTTCCGATCTCCGCCACATCCAACTCATGGCAGCACCTCCTGGACAGCACAGCGCTAAGCCCGATCCACAATCGATACGCCAATCAGGTGTCAGCGACAGAACGCTCAGCCAATCGCATTTCCCCACGTCGCGCGATCCTCCAGAATTTTGGAGAAGACGACTAACGGAAATCGATCGGCCATATTGATATTCATTCTTGTTCACGCAGAGTACAACTTCAGACGCGTCGGTTTATCTGAACGTTTAACCCTTTGTAACTGGTGAATTCTCGCATAATTGCTCACAATCATTGCTCACTTCGTGATTTCTCACCGCTCACACGTTAATTTCTCAGTCTCAAGCTCATCGCGGCGATTGTGGATCGTGACTATTCACGCGACCACGTGCTCGGCTCACCGCGATTTGTCTCAGTGAGACAATAGTTTAGATACTTAAGATAAAGTGCTCACGCTCACGCTCACGCTCACGTGCATTTTCTTAATTTTCGACTACCACTCCGCGAGTGTAAAATAAACATTGACGCTCTTCTCACCACATACTGGTTATTTCTTACACCTAACCTAACCGGCATCACACCTCGATCACTTTTTCTCAAACACGCTATAAGAAACAATAACGAAAGCGTTGAAAAAATGAAGAAGGCGATTATGGCCAGTTTATATCACAAGTGCTCGACAGACGCCCGCCCGCATCACCAGTTTTGTCCGGAAGGACCAGATACGTGGTGTACCTGGCAAAAAGCAAAAGCCCAAAAAGTATTAAAAAATTACAAACATAAACCTGCACTCCCCGATGATGTTTTTACAGCTATATCACCAATTTATGAAGACTTGAGCAACGAGGATTTACTCACGCGATGTATCGGCGGATATACACAAAACACAAATGAAAGTTTCAACAACTTGATCTGGAAAATAGCTCCAAAAACGACATTCAGCGGAACAGAAATTGTGGAAATTGCTACATATTTATCAATTTGTATATTTAATAATGGATTAAAACTACTATTATCATTTTTGAGCCAATTACAAATACAAGTTGGAGAGCGCGCTAAAGCAGAGTGCGCGGAGGAAGACAACCGGCGGATACGCGAAGCTGAAGCTGATACAAAAAGGAGGTCAAAAGAGAACAAAATTAACAGAAGGATTGCTGAACACCAACAGGCTGATGCTGATCAAGCTCTGGAAACATGTTATTACGCTGCTGGACATTTTTAAGCGAGGTATGTAGTATTTATTGTACTTCAAAGTCATTCGAAACTTTAAACGCGTTTTTCTCGGAATCATATTTCCTCTTCGTTTTGCAGTGATTGCGAAAAAACGGAGGTCCAAATCAATTTGAAAAAATTGGGCATATGTAAAACATGTCTTATTACGACCTGGACCTAAGCATAAGTCTGTGAAAACTTCTATTTTGACAAAAAAAAATAAAAAATAGCTCTTTTTCCTGCCGAAAAATCACGTTTCTTTAAAATTTGGCGTTTTATAGCCGCGATTTGCACAATTTTGATATTTTTTCTTTTTCAATAGGTCCAGGGCAGAATAGGGCCAGGGCAGAATGTAAATTTCAAAGGACAGGTCAAAATTAAATTTATTACGGTCAGAATCACTGCAAAATTACAGCGGCTCTAGAAAAAACACTTACACATCAGATGACTGTAGCGTTGTTATACATATGTATATATTATTGAAATAATTTTTGTTTTACTGTTTATAGTATTAATAAACATTACCCAAAAGTACAAGTCACAATTTGTGTTCATCTCCTTGTAATTAATTCGCAAAAAATACTTGATTTTCGAGCGATCTGACTGCCTAGTCCCCTTAAGGGAAGAGGTCACTGAAATTTGGAAATCCGAAAATATTTGAGACATGCGAAATTCCTTTTAAGGGAAGGAAGTAGGTTTGAAGTAAAGGCCTTATGCCAGTGGGAACACAGTTTTAATCACTGGTTGTCATAGAATTTACATTACGTTACAAAAATCAAGCATAACTTCAAAAATCTTCTTGCGCAAAGTGTGTGATGCCACAGCCTCCAGGATTTACAGCGAAGAAGGGTCCATAGTGAAGTAAAAAATTGTGTATCGAGAAGTTTCTACGTCTCATACTTTTTAAGCTAAAAATGATTGAATTTATTAAATGGCAAAAATGCAAAATTTCATCAAAATTTTGAGGAAAAGCAAGCGCAGCGCAAAGAGTTTTGCAGATTTCTTCATGCCGATACACAATCTTTTTGGTTTCATGTCACTCTTGAAGCACGCCAAGCTGTAAGAGAATCGGACCAACAGTTTTGCGCAAGGAACATTAGATATATTAAAAAAGTAAGATTTGAGATAAATGCATTTTAAATCTAAAGAGTAAATTCCAGACTACTTCCCTTTTTGTATAGTCTAAAATCCATCTGGTTGATACACATTCTCATCAATCTTGCGTCTTTTCCTATCAGCAGCAATTTTCTTTGTGTTTTGTTTCTTCTTAAAGCGCTTTCTTGTAGTGGATTGCTGTTGTGAACTGCAGGTTTCTTTTCTGTTGTCTCTGTCTCTAGCTATACTTATAGCTGTTTCAGATACAACTTTCCCAGCTGTTTGTTTCCTCACTGTCAATGAGCGTACACAACCCATATTAAATTCTGAAACAACGCATGCCACAGGTACTTCAAGTCTTGCCTGCGATACAAATGTTGTCTTCGGGCAGGATCTCCACACTTTTGAATGGAGAGATTAATTTGCATTTTCAGTGCCTCCCTTACAGCACCTTGCCATCAAATTTTCATTTGACAGTCTTTCGTATCGGGTTTTCACTTTGGTGGCCACATCTTCAGACAGCTTGAGTGACATGTGTGTGTGGCTCATTGGTTTTAGTCTAATACTTTTTGCTCAATTGTAAAAGTACCACGATTGCTTGCCCTTAGTACATCTGGCATGGTTAGGTTTGCTGTCTATAGAGCTACAGTGATCTAAAATAGCCATCACAGCATATTTCATGGCCTTTACATTTGGCATATTTTTTACAATAGCATTTTTGTAACATTAGAAATAACTTTTGCAACCCGACAGAAAATATCAAATTGATAAAATATACATGTTTTCTACAAATCGCTCTATAACCTATAATAATAGCATGCTTCATTCTACTCCTACTCTTGCGATATTTTCTTCTAATGAGGTCCATTTCACTCGTTTTATATAAGCTAAGTTCACTGCACCGTAAAATCTCACTCTGTATTTTCACGTAAACCGAAGTTTTGAAAGATTTAAAAAAATATAGTGTCTAGCGCCCGAAGAGACTGACCTCTGTCGGCAACCACTGACCCTTTTGGGCCCGCTTAGAGAGTTACCTATTGTACATGGCGGAGTTACATATTGGCCGCGTTACAGATAGCCGAGAGATACGCAACCTGACCACGACCTCCGTCACATACTGTACTTTGTAAGAAAGCGTTCGTAGTTTAGTAGGCGCAGTCGAATGCGTTTTAGAATCATGGAACGCATTTTGGCCATTGAAGAAAATAAACAATGTCAAGTCCATGCAGTTAATTTGGATTTCCCAAAACACTAGCCAGCGATTGAACATACTCGAAGAGCTAAATAATAGAGAAATATACCGAAAAACCAAGGTTTTGGTTTTCGGCTCTTTCGCAACGTTTTGGAGAAATAGGTTTTTCTGGTAGAAAGACAACACTATGTGTCAAACCATGTTGTGTACGGTTGAACAAGGGTTCAAACTTGCCAAAAATGCAAAAAAAAAAAAATCTTAGAAATGGTCGAAAATCGCGATTTTTTCAGTGTCCTCTTCCCTTAACTGATATTTTCTGCCGGCTCGGTGACCTCTAGGCATCGCCACCTTTTATGTAAGAAATATATTTGATTTAAAATTTCTTTCATCCGTGGATTATGGTTTACGTCTAATTTCCAGTGACACCGTGGGCGGCTGTCATGATTATAAGTGTCACTTTCAACAGACGCAAAACATGATCACGTACTAAACAAATTCGTTCGGTTAATTGAACACGCGGATCGCTCTCTGCAACCACTGTTTGGTGGCACCGTGGGCGGCTGTCCTGCTTATAGGTGTCACCTTTGGTGGAAACAAATTGCGAACATTTTAGACTCATTTTAACGATAATGATTTTAATCACGAAAAATCGTGTTTCACACCCAATACCCGATGACACCGTGGGCGGCTATCCTGCTTATAAGTGTCATCATCGACGGGTGCAAATCACGATCTGCCCAACCATTATTACTTGGTTATAAAAATCAATTAGAGAAAAATGTAAATGCCCAAAGTAGGAATATGGATTATTATTATAAAACTTCACTCACTTTTAAAGTTTTTAATAACACTTTTATTATCACTTTAACACTTAACAAGTTTTATGATAACTGAAATAACGTTTATGATAACAAGGAATATTATAATGAATATCTATTCGCTCCGCGGGTGGTCAGTCCCTTTTTATAGAACTACTGATCACTCCTTCTCCAGGTTTGTCTCATGACAATTAAGACAGTGGGAGATGAAATCTCCCAATCATCTGCCGTGGGATCCACCTGAAGAATTCTTTCCAGCGGGCTATCCGAGAGTTTTGTTTACTGCAGAATTTGAGCTATTGCGCACCTATTTCGGTGTCTTCTACGTGACTTAAGACGTATTTCTGCAGTTATACGAAACCCTCAGCAGCGTCGATAGTCAAATTCTTATTTTAATTCATTTTTTAGAAGTTTACGCTACTGGGTTTTCGATGTGCTCTGTACGATTGGTTTCGTACAGCCCACATACTAGGGATTGAAGGTAAAATACATCGGTTCCGTATTGGAGCTCGATTTACGGGATGTAATAGGGAGGGCAAATTTGTGGCGATGATCAGGAGCGCAGCTTCGTGAAGGTGTCGACTCCGCTGGCGGAAGGGGCCTCTGACCCATCAGCTGGCGTCCACTGGTCCCCTCTGTGTGCGCTCGATTGGCTAGCTGGTGTGCAGCTAGTAGGTGTGCGGCTACCTCCTTCGTGCTGATCCTCCTGCTCGCTGTTGCCGTCCGTTGATTCTTGACTTGATTTCTTCTTGTAAATTACGGATTACAATGCCTTATCGGCAACACTTGTATACTAGGTGATTACAATACACCAAAGTACGAAATAGTAAATATATTCGATTTAAAGGATTAGATAATAGTAGACTCCACGTCGCGGGACGTGACAGCATCTGAGGATTAATTAGTTTCTTTAGTACTTGCTCGATTGGAACCCGGTTTGCGCTTGACTCCACAGGACACGGTGGGCAGCTGTCTGCGCGCCTGTGATTCCGAAAAGTCAGCTCAAACGAAGTTCATTAATTATTCGATTTTTGATTTTTTGAAAGGATTTATTAATATTAAATTGACCGCGTAAACAGATTGACCTCTAGTATCTAGCGACATAGTGGGCAGCTGGCTGCTCGCCGATGACGCTTTCAACGGAGAAAAATCTGTTCTTTCTTATTTTCATTTCTACGTTAATAAAACCTTGAAATGCCCAAAAATTAAGAACCAACCGGGAAAACACTTGAAAACACTCAAATTGTGATTTTAACACTTTTATTAACCCTTTGACTACGGAAGACTTTGGCACGCACTGGCCGTACGGTACGGTACGAATTTACTCGCGACGTCCCCTGGGTACGGCGAAATTTTTCGTTAGACATGCATTTCTGAGAAAGTATATTAAAATATTCAAAATACTGAAAATGTAAGATTAAAAAGAAAAAAAAATCGAAATTTGATTTGGACGCCAATAGGCGTCAACAGTACCGGCAAGCCATCATGTGTCGGACGCCAATAGGCGTCAACAATAGTCAACCCTTTGACTACGGAAGACTTTGGCACGCACTGGCCGTACGGTACGGTAGGAATTCACTCGCGACGTCCACTGGGTACGGCGAAATTTTTCGTTAGACATGCATTTCTGAGGAAGTATGTATATTAAAATATTCAAAATACTGAAATTTATTACATTAAACGAATATTACATGAAGTGAACTTTATTTTTAAGCTTTTTTTAGATAACAATATTTTATTTTTTTAAATAACAATGTTTAATAATAAAATTTAATAATATAATAACGTATGATATATTTCAAAACACGGATGAATACATAATCCTACATTACATTTTTTACATTCGTAATGTGTATCCTTTCTTTTATCATTTTTTGTACACACTACGCATCTACGCCTTGCACTTTTCCGAATTGCTGTATTGCTTTCATATGGAGACGGAAAATGCTTTTGCGTCAAACGAAAAGGCTCATTGTTAGTATCTCTACCTCTTAATTTATATCCATTAATTCCATCTAAGTATTTTCTTAATATTTGTTTTATTAAATTTAAATGAAATTGATGAAATGTTAAATTTCTTCCAGTTACATAGTTATATAATATAAATGTGTTATATACAGCTAAGTCGAATAAATGAAAAAAAAATTTCTTATACCATTTTAAGCTTTTTCTGGTAGAATTTAGAGTGTGTAAAACTTGATCAACTTTGTCAACCGTTCCCATTGTTTTATTATAATCAAGTATGCATTGCGGTTTTACTATTTTTTCTTTTGTTACGTAGTTTATCTTGTCGGTCTCAATCATATTGGGACAATGATAGGTGGAAATCATCCACACATCCCTTTTGTCCATCCATTTCAACGCTAATACATTCTTCACTGAACGAAATATGCATTCTCCTTTGTTTATCTTTTTATCTAATTCCGACCTATTTTTTCCCAATCTGTTTTTTCTTACTGTTCCATATGCGTTAGTTAAGTTTTTATGTAACAGTAAGAACAAACTCGGACTGCTGTACCAATTATCTGTCACGAGTGTATGACCTTTTCCAAGATACGGTTCTAGAAGCGTCATTACTATCTGGCCAGACTTTCCTATCGATGTTGACGGTACTTCTTCAGATATTATCATGTTGGCCCCGCAATATACAATCAAATCTTGAACAAAGCCTGTCTTGCAATCACAGAGGACAAAGGATTTAATCCCAAACCTGCTTCTTTTTGACGGTATATATTGTTTAAAATAACATCTTCCTTTGAATAATAGTAAACTTTCATCTATGCATAACTTTTCAAATGGATAAAATGCTGCTTTGAAGGATGTTTTTAATTTTTCAAGGATTGGACGTATTTTCCTGATTGGATCATCATTTTCAATGTTATTGTCACAAAAATGCAGGATCTTTAATAAAAATATATATCGATCCCTTGACATTATTTCACCAAATGATTCAGTCCTTATCAGCTTGTCCTTACTCCAATATTCTGCTAAAGATACTTTACGTACTCGTGACATTAGCATAGTAACGGCCAAAAAATTATATATTTCGGGAACTGTAGTTGCCGCAAAATTATGTACATTGCTTCTTGTGCCATTTTCATAATATTTATTACTACGTTCAACAATGAATTCTATAAGCTCTTCCGAAATGAAAATTTCAAAAATATCGAGAATAGATGATTTCCTGTTTATATTTACTTTAACTCCACTGTTCTTGTTATTAAATTTGTGAATTACAGGTTTGAAAACTTTCTGAGTCCAGAAAAATTCATTTTTACGTTTCGATTGCTTTGGTTCTGGTATAGCTACTGTACTCACTATTGACTCTAATGAAGAGGATATGACACGACATTTTTTAGTCATACGGTTGTACAAAGGAACTTCAAAATCACTAGTTTCCTCAGAATCAGAACATGAATCATTTGTTAAATCATGCTTGTATGTACTTTTATTGGCGATTTCTTCACTTTTTTTTCTTTTATTATCCCTCTTGTTCATTTTAAGGGTTAAGGAAGAAAACAACTGAAAATAAACAGATTTACTTAACTTGATAGTAATATTTAACTAATCGAAAATGTCTTTTTAAATTTTGCATCTCTTTTTTAATAATCAAAAGCTGTTATTTAATTAATATATGACTAACGGAATATGTAATTGTTGAATTAACATTAACTTACGTCTGTTTCAAATGAGATTTATTACAATTATGATCGATAAAATTTCGCTAGCTCCTATAAGCGCCTCTCGTGGCTGTGAATCAAAATAAGTTAATCGAAATAGGTAATCTACATTACCATTAGAGGTCTACATTACCATAAGACCAATAAATTATAAAACAAGCGAAATTTGATTTGGACGCCAATAGGCGTCAACAGTAACGGGAAGCCAACATGTGTTGGACGCCAATAGGCGTCAACAGTACCGGGAAGTCAACATGTGTCGGACGCCAATAGGCGTCAACAGTAACGGGAAGCCAACATGTGTCGGACTCCAATAGGCGTCAACAGTACCGGGAAGACAACATGTGTCGGACGCCAATAGGCGTCAACAGTAGTCAAAGGGTTAATAGTAAATAACTTCACTTACAATGTTCACGCGTTGAGATTTTTAACACTTTATAAACTTGTTATAAATGATATAGGTATTATTAGACACATTAATAATAATTAATAATGAACATGGTAATGAGCTCCGTGGGTGGTCCGATCCCTTTTTATAGGGCAGTCGGTCACTCCTTCTCTATGATTTGTCACATGACAAATCATAGGTGGGAGACCCCATCCCACAGCCTCTACCTGGAATCTTCCAGGAAAAATCTTCCCATCGCTCTATTTTGGGATTTCTGTTTACGACTTAGGCACGTTCCATTTTAACTGATTCCCAGCAGCGACGATAGCAAGATTCTTACATTAATTCGCTTTTGATTTATGATATTATGTGTTTACAATATCTTCTTGTACGATCGGTTTCGTACAGCTTATTTACTAAGGGTTGAAGTTAAACATTATTTTGTGTATTGGTGTATCGGGAAATAACGGGAGGGCAATCTTCTGGTGAGGACCAGGGGCACAGCTCCGCGAAGGTGGTGTCGTCTCCGCTGGTTGATAAGGGGGGCCTCCGTCCCATGCTAATCGTCAGCTGATGTTAACTGCGCCTCATCGGTGTGGGTGCGGTCGGCTACCCGGTGTGCAGCTGGCTGTCCTCTACCTCCTCGACACTGGCTGTCCTGTTCGCTGCCGTCCACGTATTTGTAGCTCGATCTCTTCTTATGATAACGCCTTATCGGCTATTCGTTGCATAACAGTTTGTATGTTTTTATACGAGGTGATTATAATACCTCTAAGTACGAAACAGTAAATAACGATTTAAAGGTTGTGACCGTTGTCACGTCGGGGATCGGAGAGGATGCGCTCAGTCGGGATGCCAGAGTCTGCTGAACTCCTCGTATTAAAACTTACTACCTTTATTTCTTGCTTTTCTATGTACACTATTTACATGCGTTAATACAACCAGGCGTTTACCACCGTCGTGATATGGTTCGCGGTGTCTCGGTTGTTGGCGTCTCTGTTTCGGAGCGGTAGAGGAAACGAGACCGGGCAGCGTCCGGGCGTCTCTGTTTCGGAGTGGTAGAGGAAAAGAGACCGGGCAACTTCCAGGCGTCTCGGTTCGGAGCGGTAGAGGAAAAGAGACCGGGCAACTTCCAGGCGTCTCGGTTCGGAGCGGTAGAGGAAACGAGACCGGGCAGCGTCCGGGCGTCTCTGTGTCGGAGTGGTAGGTAGAGGAAAAGAGACCGGGCAACTTCCAGGCGTCTCGGTTCGGAGCGGTAGAGGAACAGAGATCGGACAACTTCCAGGCGTCTCGGTTCGGAGCGGTAGAGGAACCGAGACCGGGCAGCGTCCGGGCGTCTCTGTTTCGGAGTGGTAGGTAGAGGAAAAGAGACCGGGCAACTTCCAGGCGTCTCGGTTCGGAGCGGTAGAGGAAAAGAGACCGGGCAACTTCCAGGCGTCTCGGTTCGGAGCGGTAGAGGAACAGAGACCGGGCAATTTCCAGGCGTTTCGGTTCGGAGCGGTAGAGAAAACGAGATCGGGCAACTTCCAGGCGTCTCTGGTGGTGGGGCTCCGTATCCCCACTGGAACTACCGGTCCTTCGTCGCGTCAGGGCTTATGTCCCGATTCTCGGAAATTTCCAGCTGCGAGAAAGCGACGCGATCTAGTGGCGCGGTGGGGAGCGAGCGTCACCGCGCTGACGTGTTGCGAGACCGGTGCGCTTCGGCCCGGTTCGGTGGAGCTCGGTCGCCGTCGCCCGTGCGCTCGGCTGATTGCTCACTCCCGGCCACACCGCCGCGTACTCGCTTCCTCGCACTGGGACGCTACGTCACATCCCCCTCTTTCTTCGGAGGATGTGAGCGTAATAATTCGCGGGACGCGTCCGTTTGTGTCTTTCACTGGACTGTTTCTTTTTTTATTTGTTATACATTTTTCCTTGTACTTACTTATGCCATGTGGCTACCCGTCACCCTTAACCTATCCCTCTGGGCTTTGACTTAACCTAGGCTCATGGCTATTATTTAACCTAACTTAAATTTAATCAGTGTGAGGGAGAGCCGACGCAGGTGGATCACCCGTCCGACTTGGCGTACGCGGAAACGCTGTCCCGTCCGTAGGCTTTCCAAGCCTACGATCGTCCAGCCCTGTTCGTCCGGTCGCTCCTCCGGATCTCTGGGGGTTGGGGCCTCCGTGACGGCGCGTGAAGAGCCTGGTGTGGTATTGGCGAGTGGTCTTGTCCGCGGGGGCTTGTCCTTGGGGTTGGATGGTCAGGGCTGCGGCGCTGCTGGCGGTCGGGCGGCTTCCGGTGGCGGAGTCCGTGCTCGGACTGGTGCCGGATCGACGCTGGAGGGTACCGGTGCCTTGCTGACCTTGGTGGTCGGCGGGTCCGTCCCGGGTACTGGTGCCAGGGGTGGCTGGGTGTAGGGCCTGTCCAGGGGACAATCCGTGGCCTCGTTGGGTGCTCGTCTCGTCGCGGTTTTTGGGAAGGCGGTGTCTTCCCCTTGTTGAGTGGCGGGGCCCTTCTTGTCGTTGGAGGTTGCCGTGGTCGGGTAGGTTTCCGCTTGCCTCCGGGTGGCGTTATGGGTAGCGACCCGATCCGGTGTGGTGGTGACGGCGCGGCGTCCGTGTAGGTCGTGGTTCGGCCAGTCTTATGTTCTTGCCAGGGGTGGGGGGCAAGGTTGGTGGCGGACTGTTGGTCGGTGGAGTGGTGTCCTCGTCCGAGGACTCCCCGAATAACTCGCGGAATTTCCACTTCAGGTGCGGGCTCTCGAGCTCCGGCAACTCGTCGACGTTAGTAGTAAGGGTAAGGGGATTCTAACTCAGGTCATGTGAGGGGAGCGCGGGGGCGGGGGGAAGTGAGGGCGAGCGGGAGAGTGCGGCGGAGGGAACTTTGGGCGCGAGGCCTGCGGGGAGAGGAAGACAAGTTGCGCGGGCACGAGCCGCGGAGTGGGGGAAGCCGCGATCGTGGAGGGGATCAGTCCGGGCCGAGCCTCCGCGGAGACCTCTCCACACCGGACCCACCGCCTAAACTTTCCAATTGACCTTGGCCCACCCCCGAAAACATTTTCATACCTTGACCCACCCCAGAGATTTTTTCTCCAAAAATTATTTGAACGAATCTTAAAATTAAGTCGCAAGGAAAGAAGGAGAAGGTGGAACGCGGGTAAATAAAATGGAGAAATAAAATACCTTTAAGAATATATATTGTTACAATTATATATTATATATTATAATTACACACTCTGCGTCAAAATTAAGGGAACACTATAATTTCCAGAAAATTTTGGTCATTTTCAAATGGCTGTATCTCTGCGAAAAATGGTCGCATAAAATATTTAAAAAACGCATTTTAAAGCTTGAAGTTTCTAGTTTTTGAATCAAGTACTCAATTTTGTTTCTTCGTCCATTATGATGCTGTTTTATCAAGATGAAGTGCAGGAAACAAAGTTTCAGAAATTTTTGCCAAGTTTGGACGTATGTACGGGCTGAAAAAAAATTTCCAGATAAATCCAATGGAGAACTCTTATAGAGCAAACATTTCTCTTTAATTTCGTTTTTTTTTGTTAGTTGTATGATTTTTATTGACCGAGTTATTCGCTATCAAAGCAAAAAAGGAACTTTATACTTTGAACGCCTATAACTTGCGAACGAATGATCGTAGAACATTGTGCGTGAGTGTTTTGGAAAGCTAAGACAGTTTCCTTTCAGAACCTTTAGTTGCCAATTCAATAAGATTTTTTTTAACCGTATTATATTCATTTAAAATGATCCCAAAAATTGCATATTTACCATTTTCTAGAGAACATGATGCCACTTCGAGGAAAATCATGGAATCATTCAAGTGTCCACGTTTTTTCTCAGGTGAAACTATCCCTTAATCACTGTGCAAAAGGCCGGACCGATCAGATTTTTTTTCCGTATGTCCTTGATGGTCAAACATGCGATACTGTCTGAAAAATTGAAGGATCACCTGTTTTACGTTATGTTTCTCTGTAAAACCCTATCTTTTGTTCTCGCGGCTTTTCAACACTTGTTGCACGTTTTTTTTTGTTAGTCCGTCATTTTACTAAAAAGAAAAGGTTTCAAACATTTAAAAAAAAATTTTACCCAAACTCTTCGCAATGACGAAAACTGTACTTCCATAACTGGCATTAGCACCATCTAAAGCGCGCCACGAGCTGGCGCCTGCGCGGTCGGATTTACACTTCAGTGTATGTGCGTCACATGGAGAGATGAAACCCTGCGGTTCGTCACTCCCGCAGTATTTTTTTACTCCAAACTCACTCTCCGATGCGTATGTGTATGAGGGAACGTGCGTGCGTTGTGTATGGCTGTGTGTATTTGTGTGTGGTCTAATAATGTGTGTTGCCACCTCTCTGCATGATGACTTCCCTCAATCGGTTGCGCATGTTAATACACTTACGAATTTTCCGTTGGGGAATTCTCTGCCAAATTTGGCGGAGGTCGTCTGCTAATCGTCCCAAATTCGCCAGGTTCGGGTACTGTTGTCGCAAACGTCGCCCAAGAATGGAAAATTCGTAACTGTATTAACATACGCAACCGACACGCACGCACGTTCCCTCATACACATACGCATCGGAGAGTGAGTTTGGAGTAAAAAAATACTGCGGAAGTGACGAACCGCAGGGTTTCATCTCCCCATGTGACGCACATACAATGAAGCTCGTGGCGTGCTTTAGATGGCGCTAATGCCAGTTATCGAAGTACAGTTTTCGTCATAGCGAAGAGTTTGGGTAAATTTTTTTTTAAATCTTTGACTTTTTTTTCTTTTTACTAAAATGACGTTGAACTAACAAAAAAAACGAGCAACAAGTGTTCAAAAGCCGCGAGAACAAAAGAGGGGGTTTACAGAGAAACATAACGTAAAACAGGTGATCCTTCAATTTTTCAGACCGTACCGCATGTTTGACCATCGAGGACATACGGAAAAAAAATCTGATCGGTCCGACCTTTTGCACAGTGTTTAAGGGGTAGTTTCACCTCAGAAAAAACGTGGACACGTGAATGATTCCATGATTTTCCTTGAAGTGGCATCATGTTTTCTAGAAAATGGTAAACATGCAATTTTTTGGATCATTTTAAAATGATTTTAATACGGTTAAAAAAAATCTCATTGAATTTGCAACTAAAGGTTCTGAAAGGAAACTGTCTTAGCTTTCCAAAACACTCACGAACAATGTTCTACGATCATGCGTTCGCAAGTTATAGGTGTTCAAAGTAGAAAGTTCCTTTTTTGCTTTGATAGCGAGTAACTCGGTCAATAAAAATCATACAACTAACAAAAAAAAACGAAATTAAAGAGAAATGTTTGCTCTATAAGAGTTCTCCATTGGATTTATCTGGAAAATTTTTTTTCAGCCCGTACATACGTCCAAACTTGGCAAAAATTTCTGAAACTTTGTTTCCTGTAATTCATCTTGATAAAACAGTATCATAATGGACGAAGAAACAAAATTGAGTACTTGATTCAGAAACTAGAAACTTCAAGCTTTAAAATGCGTTTTTTAAATATTTTTTGCGACCATTTTTCGCAGAGATACAGCCATTTGAAAATGACCAAAATTTTCTGGAAATTATAGTGTTCCCTTAATTTTGACGCGGAGTGTATATTATATATTATAAATACACCCCCTATTTTAAGGGGGAAGGTGGGGAGGGGGGTGATGGGGGCGATGCGGGCGAGGGTGGTGATTGGGAGCGCGGCCACTTCAGCTGTAGGGGCACCAATCGCTGGTGTGGCACCCAAGAGCGCCGCAGCCGAGCCACCGTCGCGGGACCAATAATCCGCGGTAGATCCTAGAACACACACACACACACAAACATCGATATAATATTAACACATCAAACACATCAAGTAATGCAAAGTATTACATACCTGTAGAGGCGGCGACGGCGGTGGCAATGGCCAACGGGGCGGCGAGGGGGGTGAAGGCGGTCCTGGAACCTACAAACATCGATATAATATTAGCGCGTTAAAAACATAACAAACGTAATAAACATAAACATAAAAAACATTGTTGTGTACTTACCTCAGGGTTGTCCCGACATGGCTCGGGGTCCCGGGTCGAGCACTATCCTTTCCAATCCCATTTTACACAAAATTATTCTTCTAGAGACCTGACTGTTAGCCGTCAAGCTTTGAAGACAACTGGTCCCGTTGCATCTCCAAGCTCTCGCATGCAAACCCTTATCATAAAACCGAGAAGTGCGTAGCTTTGCGAAGTAAGATGCTGTTGTTTTGTCTCCTTATTCACCCGCATCTTCTTTCCCTTCTTCTTTGGACACATCATTCAACTACATCATATCACTCTGAACGTGAATTGTACCACTCTAATCGCGTATTGAACGGCTTTGATCGGGTATCGAACGGGTATTGAACGGCTTTGGACGTGAATCTAACGGGTATTGAACGGCTTTGAACGTGAATCGAACACATATTGAACAGCTTTGATTGGATATCGAACGGGTATTGAATGGCTTTGAACGTGAATCGAACGGGTATTGAACGGCTTTGAACGGGTATCGAACGCGAATCGAACGGTTTTGATCGGGTACCGAACGAGTACCGAACGAGTATCGAACGCGAATCGAACGGCTTTCAACGGGTATTGAACGTGAATCATACCACTTCTACATAATAATTATAACTATCGTTTTAATCTAGCGTACATCGCATATAGGAGGTTAGGTTGAGGAGGGTGAAGAAAAAAACATTTTCATATACATTAAAAATTGATTTTATTTTATTTAAGCATTTTTCTCTGGTGTTTAGACCACCAGTTGAATATTTTAAATACATTTTGCATGGCACAGTGCTTTGCGTGTCTGCCACATCGCAGAGTATTAACTACATTTAGATTATTTAGAGATTTGATATCCTCGTAGTCAATGTCCAGCGTCTCGATGACCACGCCCGCTTTCGTATTTTCGTCGAGGAAATCCGCAAGCCAGTCGCGTTTCTGCAGCCCTTTAACGTATACGATATGGGATGCGTCATCTTCTTCGTCGATCGCATTAGCTACAGCTTTCGTAATTAGCTGTTTAGCCATACTGTATGGAACGTCTCCATCGTCCCACTGTAGTCCTAAGATCTTTGACGAACTAATAACGGAGGGTTTAACTCCCTGTCTCTCCAATGTCATTTGCGATGAACAGCATGGATTTGTTCCAGGTCGATCGTGTGAATGTATGCATGATTGTTTTATTGTGAATGGGCCTGCGGAGTGAAGTATGCGTGAGACACCTATGGGTAAAAATGGGAAGCGAAGGTAGTGGGAGAAAGGAGGCATGGGGAGTGTGCGCGGTCTATGGTGAGGTTAAGCGAAAAAGCGACACGTGCTTGGCGAGTTCAGTATTTTGTATTTTCAACAGTATATTATATCCTAATTCTGAATAGTAAAGTGTTGTGCAATCACTATCCTATATAATTCCCGCTCCAACAATTGGTAGCTGAGAGTGGTTGGAAAGTCCATAGTCCAAAGATCTGTAAAAAATTACAGTGGGTAAAGCACGTGGCGCATGTGACGAGAACAAAGAAAAATGTCGTGTAGTTGGAATCTAACGAGCGTTGAGCAGCTCGATGATGCAAATTACTTTCTGTGGAAAGAAAAGATAGAGGGAATATTAAGAGCAAAGAAACTATGGAAGAAAGTGATGGGTGTAAAACAACCAGAAAAGCCTACGGAGGGAGAAGAGGGTTATGCACAAAAATTAAAAAATTGGGACGACTGGGACGATGATAATCATGCTGCAAGAACTGTCATGATAAACACAATGACAAAAGCGCAAGTATTGAAATATTGTAATGAAAAAAGCGCGGATAGAATGTGGAACTTGATAAAATATAACATGGCTGCGGAATCTGAACAAGTAAAGGCGAGAGCGTTAAGCGAATTGACGAATCTACAAATGAAGAAAGAAGAAAAGGTGGACGAATTCATGAATAGAGCTGAGGCTTTAAGGAACCAATGCGTACAATTGGGGAAACCCATAGAAGAGTATGAATTAAAGATGTACATTTTGAGAGGTTTGAGACTGGAATTCGACCAAAATGTGAGGATACTGGAAAATCAAAGAGACACAACCGTCAATGACGTAAGGTATGCACTGAAACAAGAGGAAGCTAGGAAGGAAAAAAGGAAAGAAGATAGGACTACAAGAGATCAAGAGGGCGTAAGAAGAGCAAAAGAAAAATTGAAAGGTGAGATAAGTTGCTACAATTGTGGAAAAAGGGGTCATATGTCCAGAGATTGCTATGGAAGCAAGAAGTGTTATAACTGCCAAGGAGTTGGGCATATATCAACCGATTGTAAGGAGACAAAAAAATTACAAATCCTATCGAGGAAGAGGACAGAGAGGTGGATTTCAAAGGAAGAATCATCAGAGAGAAGATGGACGAGGACGAGGCAGAGGCGAGGCGATGATGACAACGACTGAAGAAGCTGTGAGGACTGCGAGTGAACAAATATGTGCGAATGAAACTGAAAGAAATGTACAAGAGGGTGTCAGAGACATGGACGTTAAGAAATTAGAGTGGCTGTTGGACTCTGGCTCAACAAGCCATATGACATGTGACGTGGAGATATTTGACAAGCTGCAAAAGGAGGAGAGAGAAATAACATTGGCCGACAAGGAGGGAAGGAAGCTGATTTCCAGAGGCATTGGAGAGGTACCTATGAAACAGGAAGCAATAGAAAATGGGGTGAGATTAAAAAATGTATTATGCGTACCAGATCTAAACACAAATTTATTATCTGTAGCCAAGTTTACAGACTATGGGTATGATGTGAAATTTAATAAATATGGTGCTAAGATATATAAAGATCAAGGAAGGGTACAGATGACAGCAGTGCGTAGAGGAAATGCATATTACGTGGAGTCAATGACAACGAGCCATGAAATGGTGACAGCAGCAGTGGAAGAGGATATATGGCATAGAAGACTGGGACATGTGAACAAGAGGACCATAGAGGACATGAAGAAAGAAGAGTTGGTAGATGGTATGAAAGAACAAGATAGAATTAACATCCAATGTGAATGTTGTATCGAAGGAAAGGCCTGTAGAAAGGTGCACGCCAGATTGGAATGTAGAAGAACTGATGGAATTTTGCAATTGTGGCACATGGACTTAATTGGGCCAATAAATCCAACCTCAAGAGGTGGAAAGAGGTATGTGTTTACCATAATTGATGATTATTCAAGGATGTTTTTTGTTGAAGTATTGAAGGAAAAAGGGGAGGCAGCGGACAAACTGAAGAGGTTAATAATACTAAAAGAGAACCAATCTGGAAAAAGACTGAAGGCGATTCGCTCAGACAATGGAGGCGAATTTATAGGAGCTGATTTGAAAAACTGGTTGGAAAACAAAGGGGTTAAGCATGAATTGAGCCCAGCTAGAACGCCACAGTGTAATGGAGTGGCAGAGAGAGGTAACAGGTCACTAATAGAGATAACGAGGTCAATAATGTCAGACTCGTGTCTGCCCATGGATTTTTGGGCAGAAGCAGTGTGTACGTCAGCACATATCAAGAATAGGGTGAAGACAAATGTACATGGAAAGACGCCATATGAATTATGGAATGGAAGAAAGCCAAATGTAAAGTACATAAGAAGATTTGGTTGTATGGCGTATTTACTGAACAAGGAAGGTTTGAAAAATAAATTTGAACCGAAAACTTTTAAGGGAATATTTTTAGGTTATGGAGAGAACAGTACTTATAGAGTATACTTACCTGAAAGGGGACTGGTACGAAACGATTGTGATGTAAAATTTGACGAAACTAAGAATGGAATGGAGCTATTAAAGGGTGACGACAGGAGACAATCCGATAAAGCTAATGAACTGGTAATTGTAGGACTAGATGATGAGAAGAAGAATGAAGAAATTGAATCATATGAAGAAGATGCTGGAGAAGATCCTGAAGGAGACAACAGCGTTTACGAGGACGCAAATATGGAAGAAATGATTGAGGAAAGTGAAGGAGAAAACGAAAACGAAAATGAAGAGGAGGCGATAGAAATTGTGGAACAGCCAATTCGTGTCAGAGATAGAGGGCGACCTGAGGGCACGACAAAGGAAGTGATGCACGCACGGAGAAATCAAGAAATGGAAGAAGAAGAACGAAGGGCAGAGAGAAGTGGGTTGAGAAGATCAGAGAGAATAAAGGAAAAACATAGCGCGATGTTAATAATCGACGAAGAGATCCCAAAAACTATAAGACAGGCAAAAGAATCAGAAAATTGGGAGAGATGGAAACAAGCTATGGACGAGGAAATCGATTCAATGAATAAACACCAAGTATGGGATGTGGTTGCGCGCCCAAAAGCGAGAAAAGTAATAAACAGCAAATGGGTGTATAATATCAAAGAAAGCCCGAATACAAGGGAGAGGAGATACAAAGCTCGTTTGGTGGCGATTGGATGTGGGCAACGTCCAGGTTATGATTACGATGAAACGTTCGCACCTGTAATACGAATCGAAACAGTTAGACTGTTGTTTAGCATAAGCGCTGAAAAGGGCAGAACCACAAGAATATATGATGTAAAAACGGCCTTCTTGCATGGAGACTTGGAGGAAGAAATATATATGGAGTTACCAAAGGGGTATGAAAAGAGTAATGACTGTGTATGCAGATTAAAGAAAAGTGTATATGGGCTGAAGCAAGCAGGAAGATGTTGGAATCAATTTCTTACAAAGGTGTTACTAAAAACTGGGCTGAAACAGAGCAAAGAAGACCAATGTTTGTTTTACAAGATAGAAGGAAAGGATTTTTTATATTGTGGCATACATGTAGACGACATGATTATTATATCAAGCAGAGATGAATACGAAAAAAATTATATGGAAGAGATAGGAAGAGAGATAGACATGAAAAATTTGGGAGAAGCAAGGAATATATTAGGAATGCAGATTGAACAGGAAGAAGGAAAGATTGAAGTACACCTAAAGGACTACATTGAAAAGCTACTGGAATTATATGGAATGCAAGACTGCAACATAGCTACATCGCCGATGGACATTAATGTGAAGATGGACAATAATGAAAATAGTCGAGTGTGCAATATAGAGGAATATCAAGAACTGATGGGGAGGCTTATGTACCTGAGCGTATATGCTAGGCCAGACATATCAATTGCAGTGAGTTGTTTATCTCAGTTTAACAAAAAACCAAAAATGATACATATGGTTGGTTTGAAGAGGATATTAAGATACTTAAAGGGGACCATCAACTACCGTCTTGTGTTTGGACATAAGAATTGTACCAAAGAAATTAAATGTGAGACTGATGCATCGTGGGATAGCACACAAGATGCAAAATCCTTCACTGGATTGTTGCTGTACAGAAATGAGGACTTAATACACTGGAGAAGCAAGAAGCAAACAAGAGTGGCGTTGTCATCTACAGAAAGCGAACTTGAAGCGTTGTTAGAGGGAGTGAAAGAAGTGATATGGTGTAATGATTTGCTGAATGAAATTGGACTGGGAGATAGAGTTAAGAAATTTATAAAGTGTGATAATTTGAATGCGGTGAGATTGGCACACGGTGGAAGTTTTAAAACTAAGTCGAAGTTATTAAATAGAAAATGCTATTATATTAGAGAAGCCGTGATAAATGAAAACATAAAGGTTTCACATGTACCAAGTGTTGAAATGACAGCGGATTGTTTGACAAAACCTTTGAGTGGCGCGAAGCTGTTAAAAAATGTTCAAAAGATTTTGGGGAATAAAAAACAATAAAACAAGGGGGGTATGTGTGAATGTATGCATGATTGTTTTATTGTGAATGGGCCTGCGGAGTGAAGTATGCGTGAGACACCTATGGGTAAAAATGGGAAGCGAAGGTAGTGGGAGAAAGGGGGCATGGGGAGTGTGCGCGGTCTATGGTGAGGTTAAGCGAAAAAGCGACACGTGCTTGGCGAGTTCAGTATTTTGTATTTTCAACAGTATATTATATCCTAATTCTGAATAGTAAAGTGTTGTGCAATCACTATCCTATATAATTCCCGCTCCAACAGATCGACCGTATCGAATTTGGCGGTGTACCACTGCTTCACCTCTGCTGCGCTTGATGCAGGTAGTCAAGTCGACACTGTGTATACTGATTTCCGGAAAGCCTTTGACTCGGTGGATCATTGTATCCTGCATTTGAAACTAGCTGCAATTGGGATCAGCGGTTCGCTCCTTGCTTGGATTATTAGCTACCTCGAGGGCCGTGTGCTGGTTGTCAAGGTACGGGAGCGGTTTTCCGAGCCGATCAATGTGACCTCGGGAGTCCCTCAGGGATCGCACCTTGGTCCTCTCCTGTTCCTTCTATTTATCAATGACCTTGGGGGGGGGGGGGGGTTTCCAGCATAGTAGATACCTTATGTATGCAGACGATCTGAAGATTTTTCGTACAATAAAAGGTGCTTCCGACGTGGATCTGTTGCAGGCAGATTTCACGAGGTTTGAGCGGTGGTGCTCCGTCAATGGGATGCGGCTAAACACAGCGAAATGTGTACTATTAAAATCTCATAGGGCTGTCTGTGGCATTCCCTCGAAGTACTTATTGTGTGACACCACATTGTCTGAGGTTGCGGAAGTCTTAAATCTTGGTGTTACATTTACGGCAGGACTGGACTTCCGTAACCACTATCGCAGGATCACGAGTAGGGCGATGAAAACCCTTCGGTTTATTGCTCGTTTCGGGAAACACTTTAAGCAGATCAGGACACTTAAGTTGCTTTATGTTGCATTGGTAAGGCCGCAGGTTGAATACGCGTCGGTGATCTGGAACCCTAGGCATAAACTATATATCGTCTTGATCGAATTAGTCCAGCACAAGTTCCTCAGGCTTGCTATGAGAGCTTCAGGTAGCCCTATGAGGTTGAATAACCATGAATATGGTCCTGCTTTGCTAACAACGAGGCTGTCTACGCTTCGCGATCGTCGTGTCATTTCGGATTTGCTGTTCCTTTACAAAGTCTTCCATGGTCATATTGTTGTTAAATAAGCCTTGTACTGAACTTAGGATTTATTCACAGGTAAAAAATAGAAAGAAAAGAAAATAGGATATATATTTAAGAAAAGGGAAGAAAAATTTTTGCACGCAGATATACACCAAGCGGATGCTAGGCACGGACTAATCAGGACACCACACATTCGGCACTCAACACGCAGTTACATACTTTGTGTATGGATAGAGTAGGAAACTACTTATCCGCAACACATATTAACTGCCAGGAGCTTGTATCATTGATTCGTTTCAATGCTCCGCAACGGTCTCTGCGTTTGAGACCCCTTTTTGTATCGGCTGCTCCGGAATATCAGTATTATTCCAACGATCCCGTTAATCGCGCTATGTGTTGGTTAAACCAATGCCCTATAGATGTTGATCTATTCCTAACCTCCCTCGCTGCGTTTAGAACTCAGGTGCTTAGGAGTATACCATCTCCTTAGTTGTACGCTATTTTCTTTTTGTTGTGTCACAGACTGTTATGTTTTTAGTTACTTTTCTGTTATAGTTTATTGCTATTTTTATAATATTTCTCGGCTTCATTTTGTGCTTTGTTTTATGTATATTTGTATTCTAAAGGGTTCCCCCGTTTATTAATAATAATAATAATAATGATGTTTTGCCGTCAACCATCTGAGGCTTGATTTGTCAGATCTCGTAAGAAGAAATTGCGGCATCGGACTCCCAAAAATATAGTGCGAGAGAATTGTCCCCTGTCGTAGGATAGCCACTTCCTTCGCGACAAATCTTCCATCGACGATGAACCCTTGCAGGTCAACGAATGTTGGTACGACCATTATCGGTACAATTTGGAGGTACACACGCTTCCAAGACAGACGAGAGAATATAGTCTTTCTCGTAATGCATCTCGATTTTTACGATCAAATTTTGAATGAATTTGGCACAGGAGAGGGCGGGCAAGTAGCGTGGCAATTTAATTGATTTTGCGCACCACGTTTGTCAGTGGAGTGTATTCAACCACCCGATCGTGTAAAATCAGACAGTAGGCCGTAGTATTTACCGGCACATTCTCTTTACACTCAAATTCTATGCGCACGTCCACGGTACCATTCTTAATCGACTCATTTTGTCGCGAGCAATCAATTACCACGAGGGGACCAAATTGTAAAAATTCAGTCACGGTGAATAATGCCTCGTTGCAACTATGTCCATTATACGATTTACCGAATTGCGTATACATGTGATATAAGATGGCATGCTTATTCTTGTCAAAGTCCAAGTTCAGATCATCATATGGGTAAAATTTCGAGTTGAGAAAAAGTTTTACATTGGTCAATTTGCAGTTGTTGAACTTAGTAACATCTTCGCTCATCACATTCTTTCGACCAGTCTGTAGAGCAAGGATCACACATCGCGGCTTCTCCAACTGTGCAGATGCCTTCACGGCCCACGAATGCTTGGTTGTGCTCTGTAAGAGAGGATACTCGTACAGATCCCACGATTGAAAACAAATGCTCAGGTTTTGTCCACTTTCCAATGTACGTAGCAACGATAGCTTATTAATATCGTTCAGCGTCACATGAGGCATCCGCCATTGCAGTTTAAGTAATTCAATTTCTGGTTCCAACATCGGTGATCCTATCAGAGCATTGTTGTCGTTGCGCGATCGTATTAAAATCAATTCGTGACGCGCATTAATAATCATGCGTTTGTAGTCCTCGCAAAATCCCAACAAATATTTGAGTGGGATGCAAAAATTGAAATGATTTTTCACTATTAACCCATCGCGTCGTTACAAGCCCCATCCGGCATTCTCCATATTTTTGTCTTCTTCAGATGTCAGCGATACATAGTTTTTAAGCGTGCTAGTTATTCCAACGTTTCTGTTGCGATCAATCTCCACGCCATTCAGCTCGTATCGAATCTCATCAAATAAGAACGCCATACAATTATTTCCCAATGTCACCGTTGATGCATCATTTGTCTTATTTATCTTCAATTTCCCCTCCACATAGAGGAAACTTTCACACGGTAATGTGTATAAATCCTGCTGTTGTATCGGTATTCTTATCTCATCGCTGTATCCAAACGTCGTGTTGACGTATGGGTTGTATGTATGAGTCTCGAGCTTGACGATGCGATCATCAAACATCGGCTTCCCTCCAATGCATAGAATATCAGCCATTTTGTTCCCAACTTAAATGCACACAGTGAATCCCAAAGATTTAAAAAATGCAATGTTCGCAGCACTGAGCCTCTTCTTTTTAGCGTAATCAAAGCTGTTGTTGCAGTTGTTTTTGTTGTTGCAAACAATTTCGTTTGGAAGACACGTGTTCCTTGAGTCGTTCAACACAAGCATCTCTTTCGATCGCACCACATGTATTATCGTCGTCGCCGTCGTACGTGCAGCCTGATGATAATCTCTTCACCTCGAAAATCGAGCAACCGTCTGTCTTGATCCACAACGCCTATCGTCAGATCCGCAATGACCCGTGCGGTGATTGGAAGGTAAATGATCTGCGCAGGGGTTTCCGATATCTTATATCCTGGTGGAACTCTCGGTGAAAATTCATGTATCGTATGTACATGCTTTCCATTGTTGTATGCGCCAGCGGTCACTCTACATTCTACGCGAATAATGTTCATGTTCATGATATTAATTGGATCGTCCGATTCGTGCCACCGCCCTTATTCTAATACCCGATTCGTCGAGAATCCCAGCAGCGATCCAATGTTATTGGGCTTTGTAAAATCTACGGCGAACGAGCAGTACAGCTCGCTTTTCATGGTGTTGTTGTTGGGACGCAACGCTATTGGATACACGTCGTTGTCGCCACCATCGGTGACACCGAGATTTTTTTGAGGATACCGTTCGAGTAATCGCTGCTTCAAATATTTGGCAATGGCGTCTAGTTCGGAAGAGCCGTGGGGAATCGTATGGTATTCATGCGCGCTGTCGACGCTATTGTTGTTGATATCATAATTTACGGTGAAGTAGAATTTATCGTTGCTCCAGTCGATGTTCGGTATTGTATGATAAGTTTCAAAGGTTGTTAGACCAAGCTGGTAATCATCATCGCTCAAATCTATGGGTGGAAAGTAGTTTACCACGAGGGTGCTACTGTTGCCGGTTAGAGTGAATGTTAACGACATATTCCGAGCTGTACGGCTGGACTAGTACTGAATCAGAGTGGTGTAAAGTCAATCCTTAAATTTGGTGCCGATCGTTTGTAGAAAGCGTAGACATAGTTGTCCACAATTGCTCTGATTGTACTTTTGATAAGCCGTTCGATTGTATTCGATTTTCACAGCATCTTTATCCAGATATTGTACCATTTCCTTAGGTGGTCGAAGATTCCCAAAGCTGTCAAAACATATTGCTCGACACCCTCTCTTCGCATACGCCACCCAATGAGTCCCTGGTCCTGTGACATTATCCAAATTTACGGTACCGCTCTCGTTTCGACGTACTCCTCCAGCTGGTAGCGCGTTGCTCATAAAAACACATCTAAAGAATGGAATACGCATACGTTTTGCCAACTCCTCCAATTGTACATCGGTAGTTACGCCCACGGGCATTTTTATTTTCTTTTCGACGTTTTTTTTTCGTTTAGATATTCCCTGTCCGCGCTTGTATGGCGCGAGATAAAGTCCCCGACCTTCCATGGAACGATTATAACGTTGCATTTCCTGCAGCTGATGTTGCGCCGCCTTATTATCGTTTCCCGCCTTGGCGATCCCCGCTGCACCACCGCTATGCACCACAGCTAATGATCCGAGAACACCTAGCAGTGGGAGAAGTGGTAATATACCTCCCCGTTTTACCACCGGAAAAATCCGCTTTTGTGATGCTCTCTTTGGAGTCCTTTTGCGGGTTTTTGTTTTCATCCCCATTCTGATTTTCGTCTTGGCCTTCATAGCTGCCCAAACAGCCGTAGCAGCACCTTTTTCACCCAGAGTCGAGTCTCGCGCAACGATGCGTTTTCGCGCTTTGTCAGCGAGAACTTTATCTGCCGCGTGCCTTTCGCCGAGGTCGTTGCTGCGCGAATACGCAATATCGTGTTCGCGACACGCTGCCTCCAACGGATAGATGCCTTGATCACCTCTAGCCAATCGTTTTGCCAGATGAGTTCCTGGACCGCAAACCTGGTATCCCGGGATGTGTAATTCAATAGGTAGCGCGTTTATCGCGCGATTTAACAAACCAGAACCTTTCTTTACTCTCGTCGGCGACATTCGTCACAGTTTTTAATCAATGGGGCTGGACCGTCGATATGCGTTCGCTGCCAAGGACGATTATAATGTTCCAGACACCGACGTTACTGCTGAACCTCAGATTCGGTTTTTATATGCTCGGGGAGTCTGTCCCACAACTGATCAATGTGTCTACCAAACTCTCGCAGTAGAATAATCTTTGGTATATATTTCAACTGCTCAGAGGTTAGGTCTCGAATATCGCAATTATCCGACAAGATCAGGAGCATTTTGAATACTGAGCTGTCGTGTTTCGGCGCGGACCTATAAATAGGGCGCGGCGCCGCTTCGATGTAGCAAAATCATTTTTCACAGTTCACCGAGAGGATGCGATTAGTGCGACAACCTGTGACTATACGCGTGACAAATTTTGACGATAAATCGCGAGTGATGTGTCCGAAAACAAGACGCAGACATGGTAGCATGCTACCAAACACTATCCGCTGCCTCATTTGCGGTCTATCAAATTGTGCAAAGACCAACGTGCTGGTGAGCTTGTTGGAAAGTCCACGCGGTGTCCGCTTCGAGAACGTGTACGTGTATTCCAAGTCGTTGCAACAGCCGAAATATCAGTATTTGGAGAATTTATTGATTCCGATAGATGAAATTGGTTACTTTACGTTTTCGAATAACAGTGACGTCATCCCACCGAGCGAATCGCTTCCTACAGATTCGCAGAATAATTCAAAATCGTTTGTCGCGCCTGTTCTGAACCGTGTATTTAATTCGATGTAATCGCGGAGCCAGGGAGATTGAGCGAATTGAAGCACGCGGTGTATTTTTGTAATAAGAAGACCGTGACGCGTGCACTGCTGCAGGTTGCGATAATAGATGACGTAACGCTGCTTATCATATACCGTCGCTAGTAACTTGTCCTGCCTGCTGCCAGGTGGTTTGGCACGCGTCGGGCAGAACGGTAGATCAGCATGAGCGTCATGCAGACGTTGCGGATATTCCAGATCTACCTCGATAATGTATCCCGTAGGCGAATCGATCGGGATCGAAGACACGTTAAAATTTGCAACATCTTCGACCCATTGAAATTTAGCGTGTGGCAGGGGCTGACACATTGCCCATCCATACAAATTATTCACATCAAAGTACATCAAGTACGATGACTCTTCCGATGTGTCATATGATGGCATGAACATATTATTATCATGTGCGTATCTTCCGGAACATTTACTTAAACTCCCACGTATACCGCGTTCGATAAACATGACCATATCAATGTCAGTGAGCAATTCGAATGTAATTTTGGTATGTTTAAATATTGCATCCCACGTGAAACCAGGTAGAGTATAATAATGCGCTGAATCTAATCCATAACTCTTGATACAACTTTCGCGAAAATTTTCAAAAATATCTGCCAATAACGAGACATCTGTTTTCAAATACAAGTCGCTGTATTCGCCCAAGGTTCTAATGCCGAAACGCTGCCAGACAGTCTTGGCGTGTGCGTAATCGGTCTCGGATACAGTCTCACCCGTTAATGAACTGTAGAATGACTCGCGCGGTGGTAAGCATGGGTCCTGCAGCTTGTTCGCGCAATCAAGGTATTCGTATGGAAAGACACCCTTTCGCGTCAATAAATTGAAATCTTTGGTGGATAATGTATCAAATTTGGATTTTAAAATTTTTAATTGATCTGTGCTAAGAAAAGATGCTAATTTGTCGAGACTGGTATTTAGAAATTAGTACGAATCGATAAATCGCAATTTAATATAATTTCGCGAGTCTGATTCAGCCGTATCTTCGACATTTTTTGTGAATGAAATGTACTTTTCTTTCGTTATGGGCAAAACATCAACGTGACCTTCAAAAGCGGTAGCTATTTCCTTAATAATGAAGTGTGAATCGTAGCCTGATAAATTATGGAAAACTATGGGGATGTAAAACGCGTTTTTATAATTTAAGTTGCACTCCGAATGTGCTGCACCTCTAAACCGTCCGGATAGATGGCAATGATCGCGAACTCGTACATCGCTAGCCTCGAATGGTTCTTCGCAAATATGACAGTGTGTTGCATTGTGAAATGACGTCCACTGTTCAGTGGTTAAATCATGCATGGGAACATTACTGGCCAGGATGGGTTTAGCAAAATTTGCAAAATTTTTTAGTTCGTCTACGAACCATGAAACACAATCCGCGTCGCGGCGACATCGATACGTCGATAGCGATGCATCGTACTAACAATGCATATAATATGCAATACTATACACTTTATGGTGCTGGTATGCATGTAATTTATTATTGTCTATATCACCTATTTGGTGACTGTCCTCTGTTTTTTCGATGATACACTCTAGATCTGCATATACCACGAAGGGGAGCCGCTCCTTCATGCAGTAGTTACTGAAGCTGAGGAGATTATTGCCTTCGCTAGGCAGCACGATGGCACAATCATTCATCTTGTCGCAGTCCAGCGAATGGGCCTCCAACTTCGCGGCGGATCCGAAATAGGGCATACACCTGTAAACCCCAAAAAAAATTTTATTTAATTTTGTTTTTTTCATGAGACATTTCAACATTTCATAAGTTTCTATACATACCGATCGCAGATGAATTTCTTTCCATTGCGCCTGCTCAGCTGCGTGCTCACCAGCCGGGATAAGTCCTTGATCCATACAAAGTGCCCTACATCGCCGTGCTCTTGATTCGGTGTGTAGAGCAGGTTGACGTGTTGATCCGTCTTTTGGCTGGTGAGGCGCAGCGGGAAGACCGTCGACCCTTTCTTCATCTCCACCTCGAAGGTGTATACATTGATGGAGATGGTGTTCTGCCGCTCAAACTTTGAAATCTGCTCCAGAGACATTGGAAACTCAATGCCCTGGATATTTAGCACGGAAGCATAAGGCGGGTATGATCTTGGACGATCGGTATGTCTTTCAACTGGATGGAGAGCGGCGACCACTGCCCACGCAAAACACGCATTATCCTCAGATCGCACGTTAATTGTTGCATTCTTCAGCAATAAATCACGCGGCAACTTGTGGCGGCAACCCGCGCGCAGCGGATTATACTTATTGACATTAACGGTGAAGTTGAGGATTCTCGTCAATGCCCATCTGCTGTCGCGTTCCTGGAACTCTTCCAGCGATGCCAGGGTGGGTTCGATGACGCATCGCTGGTACCACTCCTGTAGATCGGATGTGCGGAAGAGTTCGCACTTTCGGGTATTGATGCTTTTACAAGCATGCTTGTCACCCGCCACAAATTCGCCGTTGAACACCGTGTTCACCGCGCAATGAATGTTTTAATCCTTCGAGACGCGCGATTCGAGCAACCAACGATTGTCGAACACCGATCAATAATCTAGGACGTTTCACACGACTGTGTTCTTCCAACGATTCGATATACTCGTTGCACCGTTCTTCCCACGCGAGGTACTGTTCCCGCCAAATCAATCATACCGATTGATCCAATAATTGGCGTTCTACTTGCGCGAATTCTCCCATGGTCGTAAATGTAGTGTGTCTTTTTCCTCGCAACACGTTGAAATGATTTGTGGCTTTGTGCACTTTGGAGCTCGCTTTTATGACAGATATCCCGATTTGCTATCTCCGTCGGCGTACCCCCTCCCTCGAAAATGCGTTGCATGCAAAAAATGGGGATCCTTCCCAACATGGTTCTCTGCAGTTTCTATCGATGCAGCGTAATTCTTTCTATGATTCACGCATATGACGAATTAGCGCGCGAGATCATCCGATGCAATTTCTGCTAACAACTATTTTCTAAGATTCGATGTTTCTGCTGACACCTATTTCTAAGATTCGATGTTTCTGCTGACACCTATTTCTAAGATTTTACGTTTCCCAGAAGTATCATGTTACATTCAACACGTGTCGAGACTTTTATCCCTGAGGGTGGGACTCAAAATACATGCAATGATAATACAATATACTCTTGCACATTGGTGTGCACTAGGGTGGTCCTTATTTTTCGACTTTCGTTTTTTTTTGGTCGCACCCCCCTAAATTGTGACACTTGATGAGAAAATGATATGTGCAAAATTTCAAAGTGATTGGACAACGGGAACCCGTGCCACATTTCAGTTGAAATTTTGAAATTTTAGTGATTTCTTGTAAACTTCGAATATAATTGCTTTCGGCTATTTTTGAAGTATCAGTGAATGTTTTTTAATAAAAGTACAATTTCTTAGGTGTATAATAGTATCATTTCTGTGTGAAAGCAAACAGTATTCTCAAAATCTCTGAATTTTACGATTAAAATTAGCGTACAATACAACGCCTGAGCCATTATGCGCGGCTACGTGAAGTCTTATTTTACTACTTCCGATTTTTTTTGTACCCCCCCCCCCCCCCAACATTGTAACACTAGGCGGAAAAAAGATCCCTGAAAAAAATTTCTAATGGTTTGAACCTCGGTAATTAAAGTTGAAGTTGTAGTGATTCTATGTCAATTTTTGAAATCGTGAATATTAGCGCGCTTTACCTGGTTAAGGAATTGCGGATGGTCGGGTTTTTCCCGGCAGAAAGCTTAAGAAGCTGCCGTGAATATTACCGCGTTATACCGTTCGAGGGGTAGCGTTTTATGATATTACCTGGTAAAGTCTCTGGCGACCAAATGTATCTGCTATTAGTCACAGCAGTGATTTTTCAGTCTGTTTTGAGAGTTCGAAGTGTTCGTATCGTGAAGTTTAAGTCAAGAATAGATACAGTGAAATTAAGAAGATGGAAACCAGAAATGCTGATAGAATATATTTGTTGGGGCATGATGAATCCCAAATTATTGGCTCAAAATTACCAAGTAATGGACAAGTTTTGCGTGTCCTATTTTATAATGTACGGAAAGTGAAACTCGATCTCCGTCCAAGTGCTGCTATCGCGATAAAGGAAGTGGAAGTTTTCTGGGATAAAGCACGTATACCTGTAAGAGAAACACATCACAGTATCGACAAGTTATTAGAACTACATCAAAATTGGCGAAAATTGCAAAAAACTAGAAAACGCCGATGTGAATCGCAAGAATTAAAGGAAAGAGAATTTCTTGATGCGATGGATGATCTTTTCGACATTGCTCACAGCAACGCCTTAAATATAATTAAAATTCAAGAGGATAAAGTTTTTTTACTAAACCAGAGAAAAAAGGGACGACCAGGACTTATGATTGGAGCCGACCAAAATTTAGTGCAGAAAGAAAAGCGACAAGCAGTTCGACTCCAGCAAGAAGAGCTTCGAAGAGAACGATTTGAAGCCATGGTGGAACTACAAGGTATGATATATTTTTTATAAATTTTTCTGTTTATCTATGCATCCTATTTCTTTTTTAAATGTTTGTGTATCTCCATTGTAGAAGAAATAGAACTACAGTCCTCGTCAAGTAGTGGAACGGAAAATACTGTACGCGATTATATAGATGATGTACCTGAATCTTTTAATGAACCCGGGCCAAGTAATCCAAAAAAACAAAGAAGAGGAAAGAAAGAAGTTATTACTGACAAGCTAGTTGCAGTTCTAGATAAGTGCAAAATAAGTGATCGTGATGCAGTTCAAATTATAATTGCTACTGCTGAAGCTCTGCATCACAATTTAGATGAGCTTATAATTAATCGATCTTCAATCCATCGCTCTCGACAACGTATCCGTGCAGAACGCACCACAAAACTACGCGAAGCATTTCAGCTAACTCCACCATTGACGGCTACTATTCATTGGGACGGGAAATTGTTGCCATCCGCAACAAAAACGGAGCATATAGATAGGCTTCCTGTTATAATTACGTACGACAACATGGAGAAATTATTAGGGATCCCTGCAATCCCAAACAGTAGCGGCAAGGAACAAGCGTCAGCAATTTACAATTTATTACAAGATTGGGACCTAACACACAACGTACAAGCCCTGTGCTGTGACACTACAGCTTCAAATACAGGACGATTACAAGGAGCTTGTGTTCTGTTAGAGCAAATGATAGGACGTGATATATTATATCTTCCTTGTCGTCATCACATATATGAGATAATTTTAAAAAGTGTGTTTGAGGAAAAGCTTTTCAAATCAACCGGTCCTGAAATACCTCTTTTTAAAAAATTCCGTAAAGCTTGGACTAATATTGATCAATTAAAATTTAAATCAAGTACAGAAGACAATTATGTTAATGGAAAGCTCCAGGATATACAAGAAAAATTAGACTTCTGCTTGTACAACATAGAGCAGAAGCAGCCACGAGAAGATTACAAAGAATTTCTAGAGCTGATGGTAGTTTTTCTTCGTGGATCTCATCCACGAGGAAATACTTTCCGTGTTCCTGGAGCTTTCCATCATGCCAGATGGATGGCTAAGGCAATTTATATACTTAAAATATATTTATTCCGCCAAGAATTTTTATTGAGCAGTAGCGAAATACTAGGAATTAGTGATATATGTATCTTTTTAGCTAATTTATATATTAAAGCCTGGATTAATGCACCCATTTCCGTAAAAGCACCGTTTCAAGATCTAAAATTCCTTCAAAATTTATACTCGTATTCTGCAATTGACGAAAATATTAGTAGAATAGCAATACGTAAATTTTGCGGCCATTTATGGTATCTTGCACCAGAGAATGTGGCATTATCCTTTTTCGATGATACAATACCTTTAGACATAAAAAAGCGTATGATTATGGCTCTAAAAAAGGAGAAGCCGAAAGATTCGGTAAAGAAAGTTTCAATACTTCCAGAAAACGTAAAACATTATGTAGAAATAAATATTGATAGCTTCATTTCCATAGAAACGAAAATTTTTTTTGATAGGTACAGTATACCGACAGACTTTTTAGAAAAGGACCCTTCATTGTGGGCAAACGACATTTCGTATCTGAAAGGTTTAAAAATTGCAACACATTTAAAAGTAGTGAATGATACCGCTGAACGTGGTGTCAAACTTATATCAGAATACAATAATCTGCTGACCAAAAACGAAGAAGAAAAACAATATATTTTACAAATAATTGAAGACTATAGGAGACATTACCCTAATGTGAAAAAATGTACCTTAACACAAAATGTATAATGAAAAATACATTCAATTTAATAATACGTCAATTTATTACCTTCAATCTATAATATATAACTTAAATTTCAATAAAGAGTATTTTCTTTATAACCATGTAAAAAAATATCATTCTCAAGTACTAATACTATAATCATTATTACAAAAACAAATAATAAACTTTTTGGGCATCGACAAAGAACTATGATTGGACTCGACAACCACACGACTGCGTACACTAGTTTATACGCTGCTTTATATACTAGTTTTATGATATGAAACTCGAAGATTTCTTATATATTATTGTAAATAATACATAAATATTATTATTATGTATGTAATAAATTGTGCTTTTATTAAAAAATAATCACTGATACTTCAAAAATAGCCGAAAACAATTATGATCGAAACTGACGAGAAATTACTAAAATTTCAAAACTTCAACTCAAATGTGGCACGAGTTTCCGTTGTCCAATCACTTTGAAATTTTGCACATATCATTTTCTCATCAAGTGTCATAATTTAGGGGGGTGCGACAAAAAAAAACTCAAAAAAAAATTTCGACCCCTATAGCTAAGGACCACCCTAGTGTGCACGTGTACGTGAATCTGTATAAAAATGACGTTGATCAGTCTCACAGACTTCATAACGTTGCATACGCTCGAGTGCTAACAAGTACCGCTCACGCTATTTTTTTTCCGCCGAAAAGAATCATACGCAGCGCATATCAAAATGTACAAACGCGGCTTAAACGATTCATCCTGCGCACCCGACAACGATGGTGGTTTTCCAAATAAACATCAACAGCAACAACATCAACAGTCTAATATGAGGTACGTACTCGTTATTATATATATATATATTCCTCTTTATTGGGCCCCTAGGGGTTACAATCTCCTCCGACCTCGTTCCCTCCACTCTTTACAATCTCTCCCCCTACCCACCTTAACCTATCTTAATTTATCTTAATTTAACTTAACCTAGTTTACCTTAAACCTTAAAATTACCTTAATATTACACTATGTACAATATTTACAGACATCGGATTTCGAATCCGCTCCGCCCGCACGCTCGCTCGCTCTCCCCTTTCCTCCTCCGCGCCCCTCTGCACCTATCCGCCACCGGACCTCCGCTTCCACTCGTCTCCCCTTTCATTCCATTCCTTGTCACCCACCTCCACTCCGCTACACAACATCCTCCAATTCTCTATCTTCCTCATCCATTCCTCCCCCTCCCCTTCATCACCAAGCATCTCTCCCACCATTTCCTGCCACCCCCTCTCTACCCCCCACCCCATGCACTCCTCCCACACATGCTTCCATGTCTCTGCTCCACTTCCACATACCCTACACCTCCTCTTCTCTCTATCCTCCCAGTATCTACCCCCCCTCATCTCGTTACCCAACCTAAACCTAACCTCCCTTCTCCACCTACTTTTCCCCCACCCCTTCTTTAAGTAGCCAGGAGAACCGTCCCCCTTCACCCTTCCGTACCACCTATTGTAGCCTGAGTCCCCTATCCTTTCCCACCTCTCCTCCTGCTGCATTTTCTTTTCCCTACTCACCAACTCTTCTCCTCTTAGCCCCCCAGCCTCCCTAATCCTTTCCAAATCTTCCATCTTCCACCCCCTCTTCTCGAAGAACTCCTTCCTTTCTTCTTCCCACCCCTCCAGCCCTTTTCCCCTCTTTGATCGCCCCTTCAACTCCTCCCAACACTTCCTCGCCAGCACCCCCCCCCCCCTGCCCCTACTCCAGCTTCCTCTCGTACGCCCAGGCCCTCATCTCTGCCCTTCCCTTTAGCATTTCCCTTTGTACCTCCTCCCTCACCAGGTACCCCGGCGTACACCTATCCACTCTAAGCACCCATTTCAGGAATCTATCCTGAAGCCTTTCCACGTTCTCCCTTTCTTTCCACCCCCACACTTCCGCCCCGTATCCCACCACCGGCGACACCAATCTGTCGAATAACCAGATTCTTCTTTCCCAGTCCTTTCCAAATAGCCTCTTCCCAATCCCCCAAACCTTTCCCATTACCGCCGCTCCCTTCTTCACCCTCTCCTCCACATGCCCCCCTTGCCCCCCATTCCCCATCACTGTATAACCTTAGTACCTAAAACTCTTCACCTCCTCCAACTCCTTGCCCTTCCATCTCCACTTCACATTCTTCCATCTCCCTCCCCCCCTCCTACACCTCATAACCTTCGTTTTCCTTATATTTACCTGAAGTCCCTTCCCGTCCACATAACTCTCCATCTTTCCCAGCATTCCTTTCATCCCTTCTTCGTCCTCGGCCAGCACCGCCAAATCGTCAGCGTACGCTAACGTGTATACTCTTTTCCCCCCAACTTCACCCCTCCCCACCCTCCTTTTCCTAGCTCATCATCTATATCCGCTATCAGGAGCGTGAAGAGGCTCGGGCTCAGCGGGCATCCCTGCCTCACTCCTCTCGCCGTCCAGAACCTCTCCCCCTCCTCATCCCCCACCCGCACCCTGCATATTGTCTCCTTCAACACCTCCTCACATCTAACCACCAGCGCTTCCCGCACCCCCTCCCCCTCATTGCCTTGGCTAGCACCTCCCTGTCCACCGAGTCAAACGCGGCCTTCATATCTATAAATACAACAACCATATTTTTCTTACCACCCCCCTCCTAAACCCCGTTTGACTCGGTGGCAACAGTCCTCTTTCCTCCACCTCCACCCTCAGACTCTCCGCTAACACAGACGCATACACCTTGTATGCCGTCTGTGTTAGAGTTATCCCCCTGTAGTCGTCCACCTTCCCCCTCCTCCCTTTTTTAGTACCGGGACCACCACCCCCTCCCTCCAACCTTCCGGCCACCCTTCTCCTCTCCACACCCTATTACATATCCTCAGGAACCATTCATCCACTTCCGCGCCTCCATACTTCCAAACCTCATTTGGGATCCCATTCCCCGCTCCCGCCTTCCCATCCTTTAAACTCCTTATGACCCTTCCTATCTCTTCCTTTCCTATCTCTGCCTCATCGTCCTCCCTCCTCCTTATCTCTTCACCCTTTCTTACTCTCCATTCCACCCCCCCCCCAGCAGCCTCCTGAAGTATCCGTCCCATTCCCCCATTGCTATCCCTTCATTCACCCTCCCCCTCCTTTTCCTCCCCCTATTTACCACCTTCCACACTTTTCCCTCCGTTCTTACACTTTCCACCTCCTTCACCCACCTCTCCACCCCCTTCTTCCTTTTTTCCTCACATAGCCTCCCATACTCCCTCTTTCTCTCCTTATATACTCTTCCCTCCCCTCCTTCCCTCCTCCACTTCCTCAGCTCTCTCCTCACCTTCCTCTTTTCCTCCCTACACTCCCCATCCCACCACCCTCCCTTCTTTACTCTCTCCCCCCTATCCCCATCTTACTTATCGCGCCCTTTATCCTATCCTGTAACTCACACCATTCCTCCTCCACTCCCCTCTCCCCCCACCTCTTTTACCAAACTTCCATCCTTCCCTCCTCCGTCCAGTTTCCTCTCCCCCCTCCCCTTTCACCTCCTTGTTTCCTAGTTTGTTTCCCCCATTCCTCGCCTTCCCTCCCCTCCCCTCTCAGCCACACAACCACCGGGTGGTGATCCGATTCAATCCTTTCCGCTACCTCCATCCTCTCCACCTTCTCTCTTGTTTCCTCGTTCCCTATCACGTAGTCAATCACAGTATTTCCCCGCCCCCCTGTGAATGTCCACTCCCCCTCCTCGTCCCCCTCTGTATTTCCATTCATTATACCCCACCCTCTTTCCTCTAAGCACCTGCATAACATCCTCCCTTCCCCATTTATCACCTTATCCTTGGATCTCCTACTACCCTCTTCCCTCCCCTCCTCCTCCTCTCCTTCCCAAACCTCACCCCCCTCTTCCCCCGTACGCGCGTTAAAATCCCCACCTATTATCACTCTAACCCCCGCCTCCTTCTCTTCCATCCAATCTGCCAGCTCCTCTAGCTTCTCTTTCAGGTCCCCATTCACGTAGACCCCCACTATTTTCCACCACCCACCCCCAAACTTCACGTTCTTCACCTTAATCCCTTCCCTCTCCCCCCCCTCGCCTACTTCTAACCCCTGTCTAACCCCCAATAACATTCCCCCTATCGCTCTCCCCTTCTTGCTTTCCCTCCTAGCCCATTGCTTCTCCCACGCGAAACCCCTAGGCAGCCTTCCTTCCACATACTCCCACTCTTTCTCCTCCACCCAGGTCTCACACAACACCATCGCGTCCCACTCCATCAGTCCCCTCCAGAACTCGTCGTCCTTCCTCCTCAGTCCTGCCACGTTCCAGAAAGCCACCCTCCAACGCCTCCCCTTCCTTTCTATTCCCCCTTTTCTCTTCCACACTCATTCCCCCTCCCCGCATCATTCGTTTCCCTGCTCCTCACACCATTACTCCCTTATCTCGTCCCACCTCTTTACCTTCCCATCCACCCACATCTTCATGTAACCGACCCGCACCCTTCGTTCTCTATCCCTCTCCATTTGCGCCTCTCTCTCTATCTTCCATTTTGCTCTTCTTTCCTTCTCCGTGAGGTCATCCTCCACCCTCTCCCTTCTCCCTCTCAACCTACTTTTAGCGTCCATTACTCTCCTCTTTTCCTCTCTCCCTCGAGCCTAACCAAGACCATTCCACCCCCCTCCTTCCCCGCTCTCCCCAGTCTCACTACTTCCTTTATCCCCCCCACCCCCAACCCCATTTTTTCCCATAGCTTCCCCACCTCCTCCATTGAGTCCCTGCCTTCTCCCCCCATCCCCCTTACCACTACATTACTTCTTTTCCTCTCTCTCTCCTTTTTATCCTGCCCCACCTCTAGCTTTCTCAGTCTCATTCTCCATTCCACCTCTTCTCCATCCCCCAGCTCCCCTTTCCCTTCTCTTCCTATTTTCTCCTTTTCCCATCTCCCCACCTTCTCCATCCTTCTCTCCCTTTCCTCTAATTTCCCCTTCCTTTCCACCAACTCCTCTCTCCTCCCTCATTTCCTCCTCCCACCTCCTTCTCTCCACCCTCCACTCTTCCTCCGTCCTTCTTCTTTCCTCCCTCTCCTTCCTCATCTCCTCCCTCTTTTCCCTTATTTCCTCTTTCAGTTCTTTTCTCTCCTCCCTGTCTCTCTTCATTTCCTCCCTCATCCTCCTCATCTCCAGCATCATTTCCCTCATCATCCCCACTATCCCTCCACCCGCCTCCTCCACGTCTTTCTCACCCCCCTTCTCCCCTTTTTTCCCCGGCGACCTCTTTGTCTTCCCGCTTCTCTGTTGCCCCTTCTCTCGTCTCCGCCCCCCCCGTCCTCCTCCCTCTCTCGCTTTTTTCCCCATAGGTTGTCCACGCTCCCCACGCTGCTGCCCACACTACTTATACTTTCTTTTCTTTTCCTTTCTTCACTGGCACCCCTTCCCGTTCCCTCCTCCATCTCTTCCACTTTCCTTCCTCAGCAGTTTGCCCTTCCCCCTTCCTCTCAAATCCTCCCTATCCAGTTATCCTTTTCTCCTCTATCCTTCACCCTTTCGCCTTATCGCCCGTTCAAATTTCCCGCCCGCACGCTCTTCTCCCAACCTCGTTCCTCTCCCGCTCGGCGGCACCACTCTCCACTACGCTGCTCTCTCCACGCTCCTTCCCGCCTTTTCCTGCCTACCGCCACCACCTAACCTCTAAACCTCCTTACAACCTCCTGTATCCCTATCACCTCTCGTCGCCTGCCCTCTACTCTTTCCCTCGTCCCTTCCTCGCAACTCCACCACCTTCCACCTACACTCTCCAGCCCTCCTTCACCACCTCACACACCTTTCTTTCACTTCGCCTAACCGCTTCTTATTCACACACCTGTCACACACGCGACCGGAAACGGAAGTCCGTACTCGTTATTATACAATTTACACTTACTTCTTTCACTGTAAACGATAGCGAACGAACGATGCATTAATTTCGTGTACATGTTTCTTACCGCTCTGGATTCGCAACGGCAAAAACGTTGAAAGCACCAAAACCATTAGTCGTACGGATCCTGGGGCGTGATTACCCATTGACCGCAACAGCTTATAGACGTCTAACTATTGGAATACGCATTGGTATGGATTCGTGCTACGTCGAGATCTCCATAGCCGACAATAAAGGCAGCGAGTTAAGCTTTTCAATGTCGACGTGGAAGCTCCTGCTGCAAAACGAGGCGGACAACATACTTCAACGATTACGCAGCAACGCAACGTCGTCCCAAACTCACATCGTAATTGATCATTTACGACTAGATTTCACGCGTATGCATGATAATCAACTTATTAAAATCAGCGATAATCACGTTGTCATATATATGACCGAAGCCACGATGCGAAAACTATTCGCGTACGAACATTGCATTGAACATATGTTTACCTGACTAACTGAAAATATGTACTCTGTAAGCAGTAAATATGCCACCTTTGTAGAAGTTCTACGTACCGCTTCCGTACCAACGGATTATGTGAAATTAATTTCCGAAAGCGAGCACTTCGAAAAGCATTCATTGATCGATTGTGAATTATTAGCGTTAGAATTACAATCCATGCTGCGTGATGTAAACCACGTACCACGATAGTACGGGTATATCTTTTACTAATAATAAATGTATGACTTACACATCAATACCTCTAACGTATTATTTATAATATCCTTTCATACATATACATATCCATATATTAATTCTGGCGGATGTTTATACAAACGCGACGTTGCATTCTTTCGTGAGGCGGTTGGGGTATTTGGGTTAACTAATCTCGAATAGTTATCTGTGAAGGATTACGCAGCCCCTCGAGAAGGATACTTGAGACGTCGCCCTATTCTCGATCGTAAAAGTACTCGGAACTCAACTCGAATAATTATCGCCTGAACGCAACGCCTAATTTATTGCTTCGGGGACATTGCGTTTTCTTACGATGCATGCGAAGAAGAAGGAAAACGAGAGGATGGCCAACGAATAATTCGGAGAAGATTTCTTGCAACGAGGCACTATTCACTGTGGCTGAATTTTTACAATTTGGTCCCCTCGTGGTGATTGATTGCTCGCGACAAAATGAGTCGATTAAGAATGGTACCGTGGACGTGCACATAGAATTTGAGTGTAAAGACAATGTGCCTGCAAATACTACGGCCTACTGTCTGATTTTACACGATCGGGTGGTTGAATACAATCCGCTAACAAACGTGGTGCGCAAAATCAATTAAATTGTCACGCTACTTGCCTGCCCTCTCCTGTGCCAAATTCACATAAAATTTCATCGTGAAAATCGAGATGCTTTACGAGAAAGACTGCATTCTCTCGTCTATCTTGGAAGCGTGTGGACCTCCAAATTGTATCGATAATGGTCGTACCAACATTCGTTGACCTGCAAATGTTCATCATCGATGGAAGATTTGTCGCGAAGGAAGTGGCTCTCCTACGACAGGGGACAATTCTCTCGCACTATATTTTTGGGAGTCCGATGCCGCAATTTCTTCTTACGAAATCTGACAAATCAAGCCTCCGATGGTTGACGGCAAAACATCATGGGACGTTCCATACAGTATGGCTAAACAGCTAATTACGAAAGCTGTAGCTGATGCGATCGACGAAAAAGATGACGCATCCCATATCGTATACGTTAAAGGGTTGTAGAAACGCGACTGGCTTGCAGATTTCCTCGACGAAAATACGAAAGCGGACGTGGTCATCGAGACGCTGGACATTGACTACGAGGATATTAAATCTCTAAATAAGCTAAATGTAGTTAATACTCTGCGATGTGGCAGACATGCAAAGCACTGTGCCATGCAAAATGTATTTAAAATATTCAACTGGTGGTCTAAACATCAGAAAGAAATGCTTAAATAAAATAAAATCAATTTTTTAATGTATATGAAAATGTTTTTTCTTTACCCTCCTCAACCTAACCACCTATATGCGCTGTACGCTAGTTTAAGACGATAGTTATAATTATTATGCAGAAATGGTATGATTCACGTTCGATTCACGTTCAGAGTGGTACGATTCACGTTCGATTCACTTTCAGAGTGGTACGATTCACATTGGATTCACGTCCAGAGTGGTACGATTCACGTTCGATTCACGTTCAGAATGGTACGATTCACGTTCGATTCACGTTCAGAGTGGTACGATTCACGTTCGATTCACGTCCAGAGTGGTACGATTCACGTTCGATTCAGGTTGAAAGTGGTATGGTATAGTGAAATGATGTGTCCAAACAAGAACGGAGAAACGGTTCAGGCAAACGATGCATGCGAAGGTCCGGCACCTTCACGCACGAAACGGCCACGCAACGAATGTTTCAATCCTTCGAGACGCTCGATTCTAGCAACCATGGATTGTCGAACACTGATTGATAATCGAGGACGTTTTACGCGACTGTGTTCTTCCAACGATTCGATACACTCGTTGCACCGTTCTTCCCACGCGAGGTATTCTTCCCGTGAAATCCAATTTTTTGATACTCGTTGCACGTTGATCCAATAATTGGCGTTCTACTTGCGGGAATTCTTCCATGGTCGTAAATGGAATGTAAATGTAATGTCTTTTTTCTGTGCAACACGTTGCAACGATTTGAGGCTTTGTGCAGTTTGCAGCGCGCTTTTATGACAGATATCACGGTTTGCTATGTCTGTCTTACACTTTTTGGTGTATCCCCTCCTTCCCATGCATAACATGGTTCTCTACAGTTTCTACCGATGCAGCATAATTCTTCCTATGATTCACGCGTATGACGAATTAGTGTGCGAGATCACCCGACACAGTTTCTGCTGATTTCACAGAATTCTAATATGCGACGCTTCCACAGGTATCATATTACATTCAACACGTGTCGAGACTTTTATCCTTGAGGGTGGGAGTCAAATTACATGCGATCGTGCGATACGCTAAGATTGAAAAACATTATGGAAAAGTGGTAGGTTTAAAATAAAATGTGATGGTGGGGGAAGCAATCGCACCTCTATTTAAGGGGTAACACCACTCTAGAGGCAGAAAAAGTGACCCAAATTTGACAATTTATTTTTGGAGTATGACAAACGGAATAGAATTTCTGTTCAGAGGGTTTATTTAACACATATTTGTAGGCGCTTGGCGCTCGGAGACGGGCCTATGGTGCGAGAGTGGCCCATAGGTGGCGTCTGTTAAGGTAGGAGTTCAGGACTAAGAGATCGGGGGAAGCCGTAGTGGCGGAATCGGTAAGGCGGCTGGCCAGCACGCGGGATGGCCCGGGTTCGAGTCCCGGCGAATGGCTTTCCTTTTTCCGGCTCCTACAGTTCAGAAGTGGGATTGACAGCGCTCCGGTGATTGATATTGTATTGTCTGAGGTTGCCTCCTCGTGCTGACGTGTCCGGTTCCGTATTGTTTAGGAATTTTGAGGAACGCGGCCGGGGACGGCCGCAATTGTCAGAATGACCGAGCTGTAGGCGCTTGGCGCTCGGAGACAGGCCTATGGTGCGAGAATGGCCCATAGGTGGCGTCTGTTAAGGTAGGAGTTCGGGACTAAGAGATCGGGGGAAGCCGCAGTGGCGGAATCGGTAAGGCGGCTGGCCAGCACGCGGATGGCCCGGGTTCGAGTCCCGGCGAATGGCTTTCCTTTTTCCGGCTCCTACATATTGAAGTACGAGAAACAATTTTTTTATTGCCATTTTCATACAAAATGGCGGCGACAGAGCACGTCGTCGAAAACAGCTTTTTTGAAAACACCGCCGCGGGAGGACGGATTCCCGAACGCTATTCCATCAATCGCTCAGTTGCCTCAGTGAATTTTGACGGAACAAATAGTGCTCTGAAAAAAATGTCCAGCGCGAGTGCCGAAGGAAACGTTGAACGCAGTTGCTTGGTAAGGCTTAATTTTCACATCTCAAAACTTTTATTCCTAATACGAGCAGACAATTTCATAGATTTGATTGTTCTCTTAGCCCGCGCCGAACATCGCGTATCATGGTCAGAAGATATGCATTAACATCCATAGGCAGCAAATATTTGGAAATTGGAATCCGCATACGACCTACGATCGATGTAGAAATGGTTCTCGGTGACAATCGTGGGATGTTTCTCACGTTACCATCGTATACATGGAATAGGCTATGCAACCGTTGTACAACCATCGAAGAACGTGCACGATTACCAGGATCAGAATCGGTGCGGATTGAGCAATTAACGGTGGATTTAGGATGTAGGTGAGAAACGCCGGTGTGAACCCGGTGCTTTCGTGTTTGGCGGTATTGTAGGCAAAGGCGAGTTCGTGTATCCACCGGTCCCAGTGTCGGTGGTTCTCGTTGGTATATTGCGCGATCATTGTTTTTAGGACTCGGTTGACGCGCTCGACGGGGTTGCACTGTGGGGAGTACGGCGGAGTTTTCCGATGCTCGCAGCCGGCGTCCTTTAGTAGCTAACCGAATTCCCGGCTCTCGAACTGCCGGCCGTTATCCGTGATGCGGGGGCAGCCGTGTCGGAAGAGGATCTGATCTTTCAGGGCTCTGGTGACGGCCGGAGCGGTGGCTTGACGGAGGGGCTGTACCTCTACCCACTTTGTGAATTTGTCCTGGAAGACACACAAAACCGTGTGGCCCTTGCTGGACCGTGGTAGCGGGCCCACGAGGTCTGCTGAAACCACTTCCCATGGACGGTTGACCGGGGTGGTGTACATTTGGCCGGCTGGTGCTTGCTGTTGCGTTTTGTATTGCATGCACGAAGTGCATTGTCGGACGTGTTTTGCAGCTTCTCTGAACATGCCGGGCCAATAGTAACGCTCTGCGAGTCTCGCCGCGGTCTTCGTGGTGCCCAGGTGGCCGGCGGTCGGGGCGTTGTGGTTTTCGGCTAGGATTGCTGGTCGCAGTGGTCGGGGTACACATAACTTCCATTCGGTTGCGTTGTTGTCGGGTTGCCCGGTGAGGTCGGGGAATCGGCGGTACAACTGGTCTTCGGTGATGCGATATTCCGGGTATTTTTCTGGTTCTTGCTGGACCTTGTCATTCGTGCGTGCATACCATGAGCAAGTTGGAGGTTCGTCGACTACGAGGATGTCGCCGGGCTGTCTGGAGAGTGCGTCTGCGACCAGGTTGGTCGATCCTTTCCGATACTTAATGGTGAAGTCATATTGTTGCAACTCCAGGCTCCATCGGGCTAGGCGACCGGACGGGTTTTCGATCGTACGTAACCATCTTAGTGCCTGGTGATCGGTCAGCACGGTGAAGGAGTAGCCTTCTAGGTATGGCCTCATTTTCCATATTCCCCAGACCACTGCCAGGCACTCTTTTTCCGTGGTGGAGTAGTTTTGTTCGGCCGGGTTCAGCGTGCGGCTGGCGTACGCGATGACTCGTTCGCCTTGGTCGGCGTCCGTCTGTAGTGTGAAAGGCCGGCTAAAGTCTGGGCACGTAAGTACGGGGGCGTCGGCCAACTGGCGGCGCAGGGTGTGGAACGCCGCGTCCTCGCCAGTTCCCTATGTCCACTTGCGTGTCTTCTGCAGGAGTTTCGTGAGTGGGGCTGGTATCCCTAATATGGCCTGTATCTTGTCGGGGTCGGTTTTGACCCATTGCGCGGTTACCACGTGGCCGAGATATTTGAGTTCGGTCCGTCCGAAGGTGCATTTTTCTGGGTTGATTCGTAGATTGGCGGCTTGGAGTCTGTGCAGGACCTCGCGTAAGTTCTGTAGATGTTCGTCGAAGGTTCGTCCGAGTATGATTATATCGTCCAGGTATGCGAATGCTCGCGGTTCCATCTCTGGCCCGATGACGTGGTCAAGTAGTCGCTGGAACGTGGCCGGTGCGGAATGCAGGCCGAAAGGTATGACTCGAAATTGATAGAGTCCTCTGCCGGGCACGGTGAAGGCGGTAACTGGTCGACTCTCCGGTGCGAGGGGTACTTGCCAGTACCCATTGGCCAAATTTAAGGTGGAAATGAAGCGGGCCTCTCGAAGCTTGCTGAGGGTTGCTTCGACCTGTGGCAGGGGGTACGCATCTCGTTCGATAACCTGGTTGACCCGTCGGAAGTCTATACAGAATCGGCGCTTCCCATTCTTCTTCCGGACAAGCACGGCTGGCGAACTCCACGGGCTTCGGGATTGTTCGATAATGCCGTCGGACAACATTTTGTTCACTTCTGCGTCGATTATCGCCTGCATGGCCGGGTTACGGGGGGTTTATCGTTGTTTGAGGGGTGGGGTGTCCCCTACCCGTATGGTGTGTTCAACGAGTTGGGTGGTACCATGGAGCTGTTGAAATCTTGGCAGTTCTTCGTCCAGGAGCTGTTGCAAGGCTTCGGTTTGGGCGGGGGTGAGGGCGGTCACCCCACTGAGGGCTTCGATGGTGGTGGCGTCGGGGATTAGTAACCGGTGCCCGAAGGTCAATTGGACCCGGAGTTTCTTCAGTGCGTCCATGCCAAGTATGACCGGATGGGTGAGCGCCGCACAGTGGGAAAAAACCGGTGCGTCACCGGCCAAAAATCTATAACTTTTGAACGGATGAAGATAAAGTAATAATTCTTTTTGCTCTAATGAAGTTGAAGTGTCCTTCATTGGTTAAATAATATTACGTTACTTATATTAACCCTCGGTTGTCACACTGGGGCAAAATGACTCAAAATTTGACTTTAAGGTATAATATCTTTGAGGCATCATTGAAAATAGTCCTACTGGTGCCATGTAGTAGTAATTTCGTGTATCCTCTACAGGCAGAGACGCTCCCCCAGTGATTTTTTTAAACAAAAAAAATTCCAGGAACTTTTTCTTTCAAATTTTTTTTAACATGATGATACATTAAATATTAATTTTCAACGATGAACACATATTCTACAATGTTGAAACTTGATCTCAAAATTGTGTCGACTTAATTTAACAGATTGTTTTTAAACAACAGCTGATTGAAAATTGGCTTGAATCGAATCAATCCAGTGTGTTACATGGGCCCTTCAGGACCATTCCGTGCTCGCCGTCCTCGCGTATTTTTCCTATGGCGATTCAGCGGAATCACCTCGCGCGTGGCAGTCACCGAGCCGCGGGATCAATCTTCTTGTTTGAGAGCTCGAGATAGGGAGTCACGGCAGGCCAGAGAGCCGTCTAGAAACCGCGATCACGTCTCCGCGTTAAGTCCGCGAAATACGAACGGCCGAAAGTAATTCGTGCCAGGGTAACTCCGTCCGACATACCGACAAACGGCCTCGCCGGGAGTGCCCTTGCGCGTTAATCGTAATGGACGTAGGACCGCGTAGAGAAACCGACGTTTAGAGACAGTGCGCAACGACGGACTCCAGGCCACCGACACCCGAGTGCTATCCGAGAGCACAGCGAGCAACCACGACCTACCCTTGGGTCAGCGACTCTGCGAGCGATTGAAACGCTAGACGGCAAGCGTGCCGTGCGATACAGCGAGCGACAGCTGAGACGAAGCGCCGTCTCAAGGTAGGATAATTCAGCATCTTTTATGTAACAATATATTTTTCTCTATTGTTTTTCCTTTATATCCCTTGTACTCTTTGATTTAACCCATTATCACCTTCCTCATTCCCCACGAGTATAGTCAAAGCGTGCTTTAACACCTTGATAGAGCAAGAACCCCGTGGATCACCCTAACCGCTCATGGTGGTTCACAAAAGTCCCTTCAGGACGTAACAAGTGTGATAACAATATTTCACCGAGGGTTACGTAAGGTGTGACAACCAAGGGTTACATAATACTTAATTACATTAACTAATATGATAATGTTACTTACAATATTTGTTGAGAAGAGAAAGTAGAAACCGTTAAACCATCGAGGCCAGAAAGGACCGTCGTCGTATTGTCATTTTTATGTAGAGGACACGCGTCTGTTTTTCGTCAGTCCAAGCGTAGGGCTGTTGCCCAGTCATATATTACCGAGGCTTGAACCATCTCTTAAGCCGGAACTAAGGTTTCTAGGGGTTAAGGGTTCCACACGGGTGGCCTGCGTCGAGTTATTTAGCCGGTCGCCAAAACATTGTAAAACGATAAATTAAGTACCGATGGTTCGAGATTTGGAAAGTTCCCTTTCTCACGCTTCAACCACCCTCGAGATTGACACGCCTCCGCCAATAGACAGTTTTCCTTTACCACCTCTCTGTTATAATTCCACCAATAGTTTAGATGTTTGCCCTGTAACTTTAAGACTCCACCCCTGCGAGGAATCTTGGAGTCATCGTTCGCGAGCGAATGTTCCGTCGAGCTAGAAGCAAATTAGAAACACACGAGGATCCATCGAGCTCTGCTTGCGAGCAGGAGACCTTCCATATAGTTTTGTTGCTGAGTTTTCATATTTCAAATATAGAATAAGCATTGTGTTTTTAAATTGTGTGCGGTGTTTTTCTCAATCACCCTCATTACTCGCTTCTCATTTCGGAACATCAGTTTCGAATCCTTGGGCTCTTGCACGATATCACAGTGCAGGAGAAGTGGTCAGAGAATCGTGAAGATTTACAACCTTCAACAAAAGCGACGCTCTGCCACAACATAATTTGGTCCTTCGAGCCGGATATACAAGCGCTAGGAGAGCCTTGATCCATTTCATCAAACGTTTGGGGATTCATCGGTCAGGGTGAGAAGGAAGTCCACCCTGAGCCATCATCAGGATCCAGCAGGATCGGAATCTAACTGCATTGGGAGTGCAACAGGACAACGCTTGTCAACCATTTGCAGCTGATCAGGAACGGTGTGGGTCATCAGGAACAGTGCGAGGGCAATCGCACAGGTACGTCGACTCAGCGGCAAGGACCACATCGAGAGCCTGCAGCCAGCCGTCGCTAGCAGCCTTCCAGCAGCAGCGCTGACATCGAGCGTCATTTCATCAGGCCACAGTCATCGACAACGTAAGTCTGCACTCAGTTTTTGTTTTTGAGTCACCAATTGAAATCCGTGCGAGTCATTTGGCATTCGGTTAGGTTCGTGAGTAATTGTTTCGATAAAGCACACTATGGCGCCAACGCTAGAAGAACGCGTCAAGAGTTTAAAAATGAAACGTGAAGCGTTCAAATTAGAAATTGATCAGTTCAAAATCGCATTGAATGCATACCAGTCTGGATCCTCAATTAGTGAGGTCAAGATACGATTCGACGAAATGGAGGCGGAATACGCAGCTTTTTGTAAATCTCAAGGCGAGTTAGATATAGCAGACGACAATGGTGAGTTTCTATTGGAGAGAATCACATTGAAATCTCTGTACGCGACTTATAAGGCACGTGCCATCGACATTTTGAATAGTGCGAGTAGTACCGCGAGTTCAAGAGGTGTAGCGGGTTTTGAGTCGCTCAATGTTCGAGAATCACCTGTATCACTGGTAGACATGGTAGACAGTGATGTTCGCTTACCGAAACTTGATTTGCCTACATTTTCGGGAGCACACGAAGACTGGCCAGGGTTTGTTGATCAGTTTAAGTCATCGGTGCACGACAAGGGACGTATCGATGACTGTAAAAAGTTAATGTATTTGCGGTCGTGTTTAAAGGACGAAGCAGCAAATGACATTAAATCGTTAGGAAATTCCGCTGAGAATTATAAAGTCGCGTGGAACATTTTGGAGAAACGCTATAACCAGCCCGCGATAATAGTTGCCAACCATTTGCAATCGTTGTTTGATGCACCGTCGTTGACGAAGTCAAACCACCAAGAATTTAGAACCTTTATAAGTACGACCGAGGTGCATTATCGGTCCTTGCAAGTGCTCAAGCAGCCAACGGCAGATACTATTCTGATCCATTTGTTGTTGTCTAAATTGGATACTGAAACGGTTGTAAAGTGGAAGGAATCCAAGCGTGAGAATACGTTTCCAAGTATGGACAAGTTTTTTGAGTTTTTGCACGATCGTTGCAACGTTAGTGAACCGCTAAAAAAAGTCGAAGCATCAGAAGTCGCGCCTACCCCACAGTCGGTTAACAATCGCGCGCGACAGGGTCCTCAGGTTCGCAATAAACCTCCAGGTAGAGAGTTGCGTTCGAATACTAATGTACTCGTCTCGCAACCGATAAAATGCAATTTTTGTGTAGGTTCTCATTTGTCACACAATTGTGACAAATTTGTGAATCTATCAGTAGCCGAACGGTTTAAATTGGCAAAGGAAAAACGTCTATGTTTCAATTGTCTGCGTGTTAGTCATTCGGCAATTGACTGTCAGGCAGGTACGTGTCGACAGTGCCATAAAAGGCATCACACCTTGCTTCATTTCGAGTCTAGCCAACAACCACAGCCAGTTCAGGTAAACAACACCTATTCCGTCGGCATTAACCCATCTCAGGTTATGTTCGGGACAGCGGTCGTCGACATCATTGATACATTCGGGAAATCTAACCCGTGCCGAGTATTATTGGATTCATGTGCAGCATCACATTTCTTATCTGAGAGAATGTGTAAATTGCTTAAGTTGAATACTCAACCGAGTTCCGTGCAGCTTCGTGGCACAAATGCAATGTCGTCCGTGGTTAATAAAGTAGCATGCGCGGAGATAAAGTCACGGTATTCAAAGTTTGCTACGACGGTAACATTTCTTGTAGTGAAAGAAGTGTCCCAACCGTTACCGCAGGAAAACATTGATCGGAATGTCCTACACATTCCATCAGGGATTCATCTTGCGGACCCGAATTTTCATATTCCGGGAGAAATAGATGCGCTCATAGGTGGTCAGTATTTTTGGGATTTGTTGTGTGTTGGACATAAAACGCTAGCAAATCAAATTACTAGGTTGCAGAAAACTCAGTTAGGCTGGGTTGTAGTAGGACAATTGCCGACTAGTCAGCCTGCCGCGGTTACTAATTGCAATTTGACTCTTGACACACTTCAAGAGGACGTGCATAAATTTTGGGCGATAGAAGAGTGTCCATCTACAAAATTGTTCTCTCCGGAAGAACATGCGTGTGAGGAACATTATCAGGCAAACACGACTCGAGATTCTATAAGTGGGAGATATACTGTTAGCCTTCCATTCAATAGCAAACAGGACAATCTTGGGGAATCATATTCATTGGCAATGAAACGTTTTCTTTCTTTGGAGCGATCATTGAGTAGAAACCTGAGTACGAAAACTCAGTATGTTGAATTTCTTAGGGAGTATGAACAGCTCGGTCACATGACAGAGATTGTAGAAGAGAGCACCTCTGGGTATTATTTACCTCATCATCCCGTCGTGAAAGTCGATAGCGTTACTACAAAAGTTCGAGTTGTATTCGATGCATCCGCGCGATCATCATCTGGGTTGTCTTTGAACGACACGCTCATGGTAGGGCCTACGATTCAGGACGATTTAGTGAGCTTAATCACGCGTTTTCGCTTTCATAAGTATGTTCTGACAGCAGACATAGCCAAAATGTACAGGCAAGTAAGTTTAAATGGTAACGATAGAAAGTATCATAAGATTTTGTGGCGCGAGAATTCAGACGCTCCACTTAAAACTTATCAGCTAAACACGGTTACATACGGAACCGCGTCAGCTCCGTATCTCGCGATTAGAACCTTGCATCAACTTGCACGAGATGAAATTTCGGAGCATCCGCTTGCCGCGGACATCCTTCTTAAGGATTTTTATGTGGACGACGTCCTGACTGGAGCATCGTCGATGCAGGACGCAATCGCGATACGAGACGATCTTATTGCTGTGACCGCGAAAGGGGGGTTTCAGCTTAGGCAGTGGGTGTCGAACGACCCACGGTTGCTAGAGAGTCTTGAAGCAATAAATCCTACAGAGCACATGGTTCTAAATGAACTTGATGGGAAAAAAACGTTGGGTTTATATTGGAGGTCCCGGCAGGACACTTTAGGCTATACCATAAAACAATTAAAACCGTTAAGTAGGGTAACTAAAAGAACTATTCTGTCTCGCATTGCACAGTTATTTGACCCACTTGGGTTATTGGGCCCGGTCATTGTACAAGGGAAACTTCTTATACAGGCTTTGTGGAAATCCCGACTAGACTGGGATGATTTGCTGCCATCAGACATTCATGCTTCATGGGTTACCTTTCAATCGCAGTTACATTTAATTACGAAAATTACAGTTCCTCGGTGGGTTCTGGTCGAGAGCCACGAGAAAATACAGGTGCATGGGTTTTGTGATGCGAGTGAGCGTGCATACGGCGCCTGCATCTACATTCGGACGTCGGGTGATGGTCAAATTCACGCAGTTAGATTACTATGTTCGAAATCTAAAGTCGCACCCTTGAAGACGCAGTCGTTACCGCGATTGGAGTTGTGTGCTGCTGTATTATTAGTTAGATTATACAATCTTATGAGAAAGGCAGTTAGTACGATTACATTTGATAAAATGGTCTTTTGGTCAGATTCAATGATTACGTTACATTGGATCAATGCGCCACCACACACACTAAAACAATTTGTTGCTAATCGGGTAACGGAAATACAACGTCACAGCAACGGAATTCAGTGGTCACATGTACCGTCCGAGCACAATGCTGCAGATTTGTTGTCACGAGGAGCTAATGCCGCTAAGTTTCTTGAATCGAGCACATGGTTTCAGGGTCCTCATTGGTTGGCTGAACCTGAGGATAATTGGCCTCGCCATGATATGGAGGCAATGGAGATTCCTGAGCAGCGGAAAATCGTAGTTTTGCAAACAATGGTTCAGTCGGATTGTCAAATTTTAACTCGATTTTCGTCGTTTAACGTTCTAAATCGTATATTTGCTTATTGTGTCAGATTTTTTGTTATTGCACATCAGAAGTTAAAACAAACTGGACCACTGACTGTGGATGAATTGCAACAGGCCCATGGTCGGATAATGCGGATGTGGCAACAATCTGTGTTCTCGAAAGAAATACGCGAGTTATCTAATGGTACAGGTGCTCGCGGTAATAAGTTGTCAGGATTGTGTCCATTCATGGATAAAGACGGACTGTTGAGAGTGGGGGGTAGACTTCAACAATCACAGTTACCATTTTACAAAAAGCATCCGTTAATAATACCTCAACGGCATCATTGTACGGAATTAGTTATTCGGGAAGCACATATAAGACACGGTCACAGCGGAGCACAGGGGACCCTTAACGCGGTGCGTCAAACGTATTGGCCTATTAACGGGTTGGTCGCGGTCAAGGCTGTTCTTCGGAATTGTACTACCTGTCGTAAGCTGCAACCCATAACACCTCAATATCAAATGGGACAACTTCCCAAAGATAGGGTCACTTGCAATCGACCGTTCTTAACAACCGGTGTGGATTATTGTGGTCCATTCTTCATTAAGGAGAAAAAACACCGGAATACAAAGCGTATAAAAGTTTATGTGGCAGTATTCGTGTGCTTCAGCACTAGGGCAGTGCATATTGAACTTGTAAGCGATTTAACTACCGATGCATTTCTTGCCTCATTAAAACGATTCATTGCTAGACGAGGTAAATGTACTGACATTTACAGCGACAACGGCACTAATTTTGTAGGGGCTGATCGCGAACTAAAAAGGATACATAAGGAAATTTTAGCTGAAAATTCTGATAATAAGATTTACAATTATTTGGTGAACCAGAAAATACGATGGCATTTTATACCACCACGTGCTCCTCACTTTGGAGGATTGTGGGAAGCCGCCGTAAAATCTTTAAAGCATCATCTTGTGCGAATTTTCGGCAATACATTGCTCACGTATGAAGAGTTTACTACATGTTTGGTAGAAGTAGAGGCAATATTAAATTCGAGACCTTTGACTCCGTTGTCATCGGATCCAAATGACTTAATGCCGCTGACTCCGGGACATTTTCTTATTGGTGAGTCACTAACGAGCGCGCCTGAGTGCGACTTAACGTATGTCAAGACAGGTCGCCTTTCGTCCTGGCAACACCTTCAGCAGCTTCGCCAGCACTTCTGGACCCGTTGGTACAAGGAGTACCTGAACGAGCTGACGGTCAGAAGGAAGTGGCACGACAACAATACAATCAAAGTCACTATAGGAATGCTGGTTGTCTTGAAGGAAGACAGCGCACCACCTCTATGTTGGCCTATGGGCCGCATCACTGCTATTCATCCCGGTGAGGACGGTGTCGTTCGAGTGGTGACTGTTAAGACAACAGGTGGCGAATATAAGCGCAGTGTAAAGAAATCAGCTCCACTGTTTGCCGATGAGACATAATTGACTATTTTAGTTTGGTATTTGTTTGTGTGTTCGTATGTTCCATATAAGTTGTGTGACTACTTTATACTAATCTATATTAGTTTAGGAGTGTATGTTTTTTGTATTTGACTTGATGATTTATTTTATATTCATTCTCTGGTGGTAAAGTGCATTCGTGCATAGCATAAGTCTTGTATAGTTTTCGTTATATATAAGTCACAAGTATTGATAGGTCAATAACAGGTATGCATTTACAGTTTGCATTATTATTGAACGTGTCCGTTCAAGAGGTGGCGGCATGTTGAGAAGAGAAAGTAGAAACCGTTAAACCATCGAGGCCAGAAAGGACCGTCGTCGTATTGTCATTTTTATGTAGAGGACACGCGTCTGTTTTTCGTCAGTCCAAGCGTAGGGCTGTTGCCCAGTCATATATTACCGAGGCTTGAACCATCTCTTAAGCCGGAACTAAGGTTTCTAGGGGTTAAGGGTTCCACACGGGTGGCCTGCGTCGAGTTATTTAGCCGGTCGCCAAAACATTGTAAAACGATAAATTAAGTACCGATGGTTCGAGATTTGGAAAGTTCCCTTTCTCACGCTTCAACCACCCTCGAGATTGACACGCCTCCGCCAATAGACAGTTTTCCTTTACCACCTCTCTGTTATAATTCCACCAATAGTTTAGATGTTTGCCCTGTAACTTTAAGACTCCACCCCTGCGAGGAATCTTGGAGTCATCGTTCGCGAGCGAATGTTCCGTCGAGCTAGAAGCAAATTAGAAACACACGAGGATCCATCGAGCTCTGCTTGCGAGCAGGAGACCTTCCATATAGTTTTGTTGCTGAGTTTTCATATTTCAAATATAGAATAAGCATTGTGTTTTTAAATTGTGTGCGGTGTTTTTCTCAATCACCCTCATTACTCGCTTCTCATTTCGGAACATCAGTTTCGAATCCTTGGGCTCTTGCACGATATCACAGTGCAGGAGAAGTGGTCAGAGAATCGTGAAGATTTACAACCTTCAACAAAAGCGACGTTCTGCCACAACAATATTACTATTTAAAATTCGAAAATATTCCTAATCTCTTCTGGCCACTCTTCTTGAATATCGTTCCCTTTTCGTTGCAACCTTAAGGATGATATTAAAGGGTCCGAAGAAAGTAGCATAATACAGACGAGATCTTGATTAATTCTCTGTCTTGATATTTTACAGGTGTTGCTAAGTCTTATCCTTCGATATTCTTTGTGATTAGCCTCCTGGGCCTCCTCAGAAAATTCTCCGATGGATAAAATATGAGAACTAATAATATATTCACCATGGCTCAGAATTTTGTGAACGGTTGGTATTAAATTTCTGTATCAATCACCAAAACTGTATACTTTTCTTTAAAACTTCTATATTATACGTAAACGGTTAGAGACGGATATTATTCTTTGCACACTCGTCAGCGACATATGGTAGAATAATACTACATTAACAGTGGAACCGTGAAACTTAGTGATTCGTTCGTTTCAAACAATGTATGTAACTCGAAGACATTGTAGGCGAATGCTTGTAGTTAAAAATAAATGTTCCTGTATATACTTGAATCATTCTATCCTAAAACACCCAGAGTTTAATTATTTAACCAAAAAAGAAAACAAAAATATTTCAAAATATCAAGACAAAGAGTTAATCAAGATCTCTTCCGTATTATGTTACTTTCATCGGATCCTTTAATATCATCTTTAAGGCTGCAACAAAAGGGGAAGGATATTCAAGAAGAGTGTCGAGAAGAAATATTTTTTAATATTAATTAGAAATAACGTTAGTGTTACGTTCTTGTGTGAGATACTCTTTACCTAATATACCATCGCAGCGCAGTACAAATGAAGATCTTACAACATGAAATTTTACGGGTTTGCCTAATAATGTAACTATTGTGGTACCTAAAGTCTCTGTCGTATCCGGAGTTATTCCTGAGATAGCAACTGATTCGTGAAGCGCGACTGACACATTGTCGTCCAAGGCATTTAATTTGATTATATTTATATTTGCTCCTGTGTCTACAAGGAAATATGCACAACCCATATTTAATTCTTTACCCATCATTTTTACTAATGGAGATTCTGGTTTTTCTACCGTTGCGATTTTTCTTGGTTCGCTAAAAATTTTACTGTTGCATGACGCTCTTTTTCCGAATGACTCGACGTCGCGTCCGTCCGACGGGTCATTTGCGCGTTTAAATGATCGTTTCTTGAATCTTCGGATTTAGTATTTCTACTATAAGGAGATACAGGTCTTGGTCCCGAAGGCCCAGGAGATGGAGATCTTGGTCTGGCCCCTTGCGAATATCCATCTCTTGCTGAGCGTGATTGCTCATTACTATGTGTATTGTAATGTGAATAAGGGTAATAATTCGGGTATGGCATAGGCGGATAGAAATAAGGCGAGTAGTACGGATGTGGAGGCAATCCCGGCGGATTGTAATAATGATTGCGTGATGGAGGTTTCAAAATTCCTATTGGCGATCCGCTTACGTCTGGACTGGGACTCGGAGAACGTGTACGATTCTCTTCTTCGTTTCGAATTGCATAATTTTGATAGCGAGGGGGATTCATGGATTGGCGGTTAGCGTAATCCTGATAGTAAGAGTTCGATGATCGAGAATAGCTATTATTCTGATTAAATGATACTTTTTGAGTTTCATTCGAAGGTAATATTCCGGATTTCATTCGCGTTTCTATACGAACTGCAAATTTTCGTGCATCATCTAATGTTTTAGGGTCACGCGCATCTACTGAGCGTGCTATTTCATCTGGAAGTCCGCGAATATAAGCTTCCAATCCACATTCTTTTAGTGGTAGCAACATTTGTTCGGCATTATTCCCGTAACTATCTTCTAACGCAACTCGAGCTCCGCTAATTAATATGTTTAATCTGTCATAAAAATCGCTAACTGATTCCTCCTTTTTCATCCGAATATTTTCTATTTCGTGTTGATAGTAAGGATAATTTTTGCCCGGTGCGAATCTACCCTTTAAATGTTTGATTAGTTCATTAACTGTATTAAATGTTTTCCCATATGTACTATCGCGGGCTGGACCCTTCAATTTTCCTAATACTGATTTTAGAAAAGAACCCTCTAATGCAGGAGGTACTAATGCTGCACTATTTTGTACATCCTGTACAAAATCCTTCAAAGGAATGCCCTTCCCGTCAAAGTAGGGAATATTTAAAGTACTATTCTGAATGGTTAGGCACTCTGCCATTGAGGTCATCATTGCGCTTGCATCTTGAGCCATCGTTAAATATTTGTTAATAAATATACAGAGCAAAAACTAGTCAATGAATAGTAGATAATATACCCAGCGTTACCAAGACCACACTGATTTTTTTGTAATTTGGAAAATGTTCATAAATTCTATCTGATTTCAATGAGTAAGAGCACCCAGGAATTTTTCGTAAGAAAATTCCTGGTATCCCACCGCTGCCACCAGATCTGTTACGTGCCGCGGCCTTTGTGTTCGAGCGGCGCGTTTTAGGCGGCCAAATTCTGATCAGGGGTATCCCACAATCATTCGATTATCAGAACTTGTCGTCTTTATCTAGGTAATGGCAAGGAGGCTCGCCGCACTCGTAACAGTCAATTATTTTGTTTAATTATCTAAATACCTTATCAGAAGGATAAGGGGTAGATTTTTGGGATCGTTGGTGCTCTAGACCCATACGGGTCTTTTCAAAGGAATCAGACAGGTGATTAATGAGTATAATTTAATGGATAATAAAGCTTTAATCTTAAATATTGGACGAACGTAAAGCATATAACATAACTGAATGTGGACAGTCAATCAATAATTTTACAAGTATAGGGTACTCGTGGTTTTAGACATAACTTCTGACTAGGGAGATCCCACAATCATTTGACTGTCAGAAATTGTCGTTAAACACGCAGTAATTTTAACAGAGATAAACGAAATGTACAGAAGAGGTAAAGGGTGCAACTCACCAGACAGTCACAGTAATGTAATTGACAATATAATTTGGATTCCGTTTCCTTTTTGGATTTTGGATAATTCTGATAGCCGGTATACCTGAATTAGAAAGAGGAATAAGACGCGAACACGCACACACTTGATTGTAGATAAAATACACGCAAATTGAACTATAACATGGAACACAATTTGAAGTTAGAATAAATCGTTTAAAAGAATAAATTATTTCACAGAGTTTAGTATAAGAAGTGGTTCAAAAATTAATAAAGTGATTTTGTTTCGCAAAAGTTAATAAATGATTTTGTTTCGCAAAAGTTAATAAATGATTTTGTTTCGCAAAGTTAATAAATGATTTTGTTTCGCAAAGTTAATAAATGATTTTGTTTCGCAAAGTCGAGTCTTTCACGCGGATTCACTATAACCCGGGAACTCTAGCTCTAAGACACTTGCGGACCCAGCGACACGCACCTCACGATTTATCGCCACAGAGTGGTGCAGCTTCGCGCTCTCGGCAACGACCAGAGTGGGTCCGTACCGAAAATGTTTACGTTGCATTTTATCGCTCGGCCGCGCTACCGCGGGCCCGTCTACTTAACGAGGCGGTGTGTGTGTGTGTTCATGCCTTCGAGTCGGACTCTTGATTCAATTTTATAATTGATTTTTTTCGAAACATACGTACACACAGGAAAACATGACATCGCTCATTACAATTTCACACATGCTGAGGCCTTCCCTGAATGTTCATAAATTTATATATACAATTTTTGGCTAGGGGAATCCCACAGTCATTTGACTGTCAGAAATTGTGTTATGTATTTAAATTTTACAACCAACTTTGAATTAATTAATTAATCCACACGTGCTCCGAAACGTGCGACGAAACCGTGGGAAGGCGCGGTTCCCTGCACCGGATGTAGGATATACAATTCCGTCAGTCTTCTAAGAAATGACCCAGTCTGTGCATTCCTGCTGTAGCCGTTACTGATTAAGTTACAATGTTTAACGCGACGGTCAGAGGTGTTCTCAACGAGGGCTCTCCCATAATGCTGCAAGGCATTGTTGAAACGCTCCCTCTGCCGCTCACACAGAACGGATTCGGCACAACAGGAGAACCACTGGTCCTTTCGAACGCGACTATCCGGTGAGAACGCCGCTGCGTCAGCACCGCCTTATCTATTTCGCGGAACGGCAATGCGTCGAGGCGACGATGCTCCAAGAAAGGGGTTTTTATTACAGAAGAATATTATTATTTAATAGGCAGGAGTATGACCAATAAGGGATTTCCCATAACGCTAGGCGTTGTTGGTCCATACCCTGACCAAAAAAGAAATTTTACGTTCCGAACGTAACATTAGTAATTTTATCGTATTAGTTAATGTAATTAAGTATTACTTAATATATGTAACGTAATGCTATCTAACTAATGAAGGACATATCAACTTCATTAAGGCAAAAAGAATTATTACTTTATCTTCATCCGTTCAAAAGTTATAGATTTTTGGCCGGTGACGCACCGATTTTTTCCCACTGTGCGCCGAGAGGACGGTGTAATTATGGGTGATCCGTTGGTTTCCTACTCGTGCCGAAATTCGCAGGTCCCCGGTGAGCGTGGCTTCAAAGCCGTTCGCGAGGCGGACTCGGTGGGTCGTGGGGGTGAATTTGGCGCCGCGGCGGTAGCAGTGAGCGGCCACGTCGTTGTGAATGTAGGAACATGTGGCTCCGGTGTCCAGGAGAGCCCGATATCGTCGACCGTGCAAGACGATGGTCACGAACGGTCGTGTGGTTCGGCCGGTGGCTCTTACTGGGGCGTTGGATTGGCCGGTGTTTGGGAAGCGCCCCAGTCCCCAGGCCCGGTTGCGTTTCCCGCTGGTGGCTGGCATGGGCAGTCGCGGGAGAGGCGTCCGTCTTGTCCGCAGCGAGAGCAGAAAAGGCGGGCAGGCTGTCGGCAGTCCTGGCGTCGGTGTCCCCGTTGTCTGCACCTCCAACAACACATCTCGCGATTGTACTCGGTCGTGGATGTGGCGAGCGCTGATTGGGCGGTGCGTGGTTTTGGAGCGGGGGTGGTTCCACTGGCTGGCGTCCCGGTCTTTTTGTCTGCTCTGATGGCTTCGTATTCGACGGCCGTCTCTAGTAGTGCCGTGATAGTGGGGCAGTCCTTTCGTCGGACATATTGCCGATATTCTGGGAGCAAGTTTCGGTGGATCAACTCGAGTTGTCGGTCTAGGGGGAGTTGACCGCGGCGACGGATCAGCGTCTGTATCCCGATGAGATAGTCGCCGGCTCGTTCCCCGGGTTTCTGCTTCCTTTGCAATATTGCTTCTTCCAGGTCGTATCGACTGGTGGTCGGTATGTAGAACAACCGGAAGCTTTTCTTGAAGTCGCTCCAGGTGGTCCATTCGGTGCGGTTGCTTCGGTGCCACAGGAGGGCTTGGCCCTTTAGCAATTCTGGGAGGCACCGAAGGAGTTGGTCGTCCGTGATGCCGTAGCCTTCCTGGAGCTCACATATTCGTTCTAAGAAGTCGCGGCTGTCTTTGGTGCCATCGAAGTGGCAACCCCACTTGCGCACGCGGTCCATGGCGTTGGCCATGGGGATAAGCGTGGGGGCGGCTTCGGGTTCGGTGATCCCGCTGGTTGGTGGTGCGTGGTTACTCGTAGTACCGGTCTGCTGGTTTTCCTCGTCTTTTCCCATCGTGGCAGTGGTGACTATGTAGTGGCGAAGTCGGGCGCGAAGTTGTTCGAAGTTCCCTTCGATGTTTTCGTTTGCTGCCTTCAGGGCCTCGACGAGTTCTTCCTTGTTCAGGTGGTACAGCTGTGAGAGTGCTGAGCTCATTCGCACTTCTTCCTATGGTCTTCTGGTCCCTGTTCGGGCGCTAATTTGTGACCGTTGTCACGTCGGAGATCGGGGAGGATGCGCTCAGTCGGGATGCCAGGGTCTGCTGAACTCCTCGTATTAAAACTTACTACCTTTATTTCTTGGTTTTCTATGTACACTATTTACATGCGTTAATACAACCAGGCGTTTACCACCGTCGTGATATGGTTCGCGGTGTCTCGGTTGTTGGCGTCTCTGTTTCGGAGCGGTAGAGGAAACGAGACCGGGCAGCGTCCGGGCGTCTCTGTTTCGGAGTGGTAGAGGAAAAGAGACCGGGCAACTTCCAGGCGTCTCGGTTCGGAGCGGTAGAGGAAAAGAGACCGGGCAACTTCCAGGCGTCTCGGTTCGGAGCGGTAGAGGAACAGAGACCGGGCAACTTCCAGGCGTCTCGGTTCGGAGCGGTAGAGGAAACGAGACCGGGAAACTTCCAGGCGTCTCTGGTGGTGGGGCTCCGTATCCCCACTGGAACTGCCGGTCCTTCGTCGCGTCAGGGCTTATGTCCCGATTCTCGGAAATTTCCAGCTGCGAGAAAGCGACGCGATCTAGCGGCGCGGTGGAGAGCGAGCGTCACCGCGCTGACGCGTTGCGAGACCGATGCGCTTCGGCCCGGTTCGGTGGAGCTCGGTCGCCGTCGCCCGTGCGCTCGGCTGATTGCTCACTCCCGGCCACACCGCCGCGTGCTCGCTTCCTCGCACTGGGACGCTACGTCACAAGGTTAAATAATTTCGGTTAAATAAATTCTCGAAAGGAGAGCGGCATCCCTTCAAGTATAGGATAGGTGGGGGCTCGTAAATAGAGTAAAGGAGTAAAATCCAACTTAAAACACAACAATGGCTTTATTTTAAATAACACTTATTCTAATATTTCTTACAATTACGATTATATATTCTTTATGTTTTTGTGTTTTTATGGGTTTTTTTATAACTGTTATTCTAATAACTATAATATTTCATACAATTACGATTATATATTCTTTATGTTTTTGTGTTTTTATGGGTTTTTTTATAACTCTTATTCTAATAACTATAATATTTCTTACAATTACGATTATATATTCTTTATGTTTTTGGGTTTTTAGGGTTTTTTTTTTATATATCTCTTATTCTAAGGCGCTTAATAATATGTATATGTATGTATCTATGTATTTATACATGTGCTACTGCCGTAGGTTCGGCCGCTGCCGTTTCCGGAGCGGTTCACGAAATTTGACAGAGTGTGTGTTTTACCGATTCTGCTGTGAGAGCGGCCGCTGCCGTTTCCGGAGCGGTTCCCGACACTCTTGGCAGAGTTTTTGTTCTAGTGTTTTATAGACCTTGCCTTCGCTAAGCGGCTAAGCCGCTGCCTACTAATAGGAGCAACGCTTGAAACCGCCGTGAAAACAAAGTTCTCAACCTTTTAAATGAAAGATCCAAAAAGGAGCACCCAGTACCTTTGTACACTGAGAACCAGTCGCTGCCGTCTCCGGAGCGTGCTGAAATTCTACTGGATAGTACGAAGCTGCCTCTAGCAACTAACATTCGTTGGTCGTAAGAACGTATTCGAATGAGTGCGCTCGGTTTTTTTTTTTTTTTTTTTTTTTTAATATCCTATCAGTAGGGGGTGAGTGGTACCACACCCTATGAGCCGTCCCTCTGAGCGAGTGGCTCAGTTACCGGCCAATTAAAGTTGCTGGTGTTACCAAGATTGATGTGGTGAATAGTAACGTATTAGTCGTTGCGGAAAAATTGCAAAAAACCGCAAAACCAGAATAAGGGCTGGGCCTGAACAGAAAAATAGTTATAGGACGGCACGGGACAACACAAGACGAGAAACACAAAAAAAAAAGCCGGAAGCAACTCGCAGAGAGCACCGGGTACTATAGGTAAGTGTAGAAAGGGGATTTGAGAGTCATAAAAGTAAGGTTAAGGTAAGCGCGCGTAACCGTGGTTTGATGGGTTAACTGGAGAGGGGAAATGGAATTTTAACCCGGTAGGGGATTCTATTAATGTCATAAAGGCCGGTGCAGCGGGCCAGTGGGTTGGTGTGATCAGAGACCTTGTAGTTATCGATGGTGTGTTGAATAAAGTCACGAATATATGGGACATCCGTATCGGAGTGAAGAGCCTCAGTGGCATATAGTGTGGGAGATCCTGTAATTATTTTTAGTATTTTATTTTGCACGCGCTGGAGTTTAACCCGGTTTGTTTTGGTGGTGTTCCACCAAACATGAGCGCCATATGTGAGCACCGGTCTGATGCAGGTCTTGTAAATACCGATACGCAATTTAATGTTAAGTGGTGATTTATGGCTGATGTGGGGATAAAGAACACCGGCGACTTTTAAGGTCTTATCAATTCGGTCGGAGATAGCTGCGTTCCATGCCATTTTGTGCTGTAATAAAATTCCAAGGTATTTGACCTGGTTGAACCAGGGAACAGCGTTATTGCAGATGGTCAATTGGTGGTTGTCAATGGCAGCCAGGACTTTAGTGCGGATGGAAAAAATGATCGCCTCGGTTTTACCCGGGTTGATCTGCATTTTCCAGTCCGAAAAGAACTGCAGGACTTGGTCTAGATAGGCCTGAAGTCGAAGAACCATGGGAGAGAGTTGCCATGATGACGTAAATATGGCAGTGTCGTCCGCGTATAGGGCGAGCTCACAGTCAGCGCGTTTGGGTAAATCGTTAATGTAGATGTTAAAAAGCGTTGGGCCGAGGATGGAACCCTGCGGCACTCCGGCTAGCACAGGATGCGTCTCGGTTTTTACACCCATATAAGACACGAACATTAGACGGTCCTTTAGGTATGACGCCACGAGTTTAATAAAGCCTGTCGGGAGACCGAGCAGACTCATCTTGTAAAGAAGAGCATCGTGCCAGACCGTGTCAAAGGCCTTTGAGAGGTCAAGAAGGACCATTGCTGTACTACGGTTTGTGTTAAGCTGATGTGTGATATGCTGTGATATTCGTAGGATCTGTTGTATGGTAGAGTGACCCTCGCGAAAGCCGAACTGCTGATCGATGATTATATTATTGTTTAATAGGAATTGATTTAAGTGCGCGTGGATACACTTCTCGAACAGTTTGCCTAAGATGGGCAGAAGGCTGATCGGTCTATAGCTACTGGGTAGCTCGCGCGGTTTGCCGGGCTTAGGGATGGGTATGACTTTAGAAATTTTCCATGCTGTGGGGAAGTAACCCAGAGAAATAGAGGATCTGAAGATGTAATACAATTGACAGATGACTTTGCGCGAGGAGTGTTTCAACATAGGAACCGAGATGCCGTCGGCCCCGGGGGCCTTTCTCAATGCCATGCGCTTGATAAAGTTAGAAATAAGTTCGGGAGAAAGTGGAACGCCAGGTGCTCCAGTGGGTGGTGCATCACACAGTGCGGAAATGAAATCGGCAACCAGAGCAGAGCTAGGTGATGGTAACCGAGCCGCGTCATCGTGAGTCCGACGGAAGGTGGAAGCCAGTAGGTCCGCCTTACCGTCGTCCGAGGTGACAATATCCGGTCCATCACGGAGAGGGGGCAGCGTTCTGGACGTTTTGGAGCTGGTGATTCTCCTGTACGTCGCCCAAAAAGTGGGATCCGGTTTAGTAAATGATCTGAGGTTACGATCCCATTGCTGTATTCGGAGATATGCGATTCTCTTGCGGATGGTAGCTGTCAAATCACGGATCGCTGGTGCAATAACATGCATCCCGAGACGCTGTCCACTACGACGTAAAGCACGGCGATGTCGAATAAATGAAAGAAGCATGGGGTCAGTGAGGAGGTGAGCCTCTTTGTTAGTCATCGTTGAGACGACGGTAGCCTTACGGCGACACGCTTGTAGGAAGGAGGTAAGCTCCTTAATAGCTCCATCAATGTCCATGACAGATGGGAGATTATTTGTAATTCGACATCGGTGAGTGTTGCTGTTGTAAGTCGCCCAGTCAGTTGTGGCGTCAATGCCGGGGAAGGCAGGACCATGCGTTACTGTTAGCATAACGGGACGATGCGTGGTGTCAAAATCGTCCGTGATGCAACAATTAAAGTTTGTGTGATAGTCCGTGATAAAAAAGTCAATAGTGGACGGGCGCGCGGATCCGTGATAGCAAGTGAATGAGTCGGGATAAATGATGCGGTAGGGATTTTTGCAGTAATGGTCGTATAACAGTCTGCCGGCCTGGTTAGTGGTGTAGTTGTTCCATGAACTGTGTCTGGCGTTCCAGTCTCCCCCGACCAGGAATGGGGAGCCCATTCGAATGAGTGAGTCGAAAACTCCCGAGTCCTTGATAGCGGAGGGGGGTGCATATACGACACCTATGATAATCCGGGGGGCCGCGAGGTTAATGAAACACGCCTCGCACAAGGGAAAACCAGCGTGCTGGAGACTGGCGAATTTGATGGTCTCGTGGATAAAAATCGCTACACCTCCGCCCCTGGTGGGGCGATCCGAGCGGACCATCGAATAGCCCGGGAGAACGAAAGTATCGGCAGGCGAGAGCCATGTCTCAGTGACCAAGACAATACCAGCCCTCCGGCCAGCCAGCGCGAGGATCAACTCATTACGCTTCCGAGGAAGCGAACCAGCGTTCCACAACATTATTTTAGGGAGAGGCATCAAGAGAGTCTAACCTACTCATCATTGTAAAAAATACCTGGAATTTTTCGGCCAGAGTGCGGCAGGGTCTGAGATTGACAATGAGCGATCGGGTGAGTGAGAGCATTTGCTCGACATTGACAATTGCGTTTAGTTCCTTCAGAGCCGACATCAGACCGAACATGTGCTGTACTCCGGTTTGGGACCCGCTGTCGATGCGCGAACCAGCTGATGTACCAGTGGTGGTAGGAAGAGGGAGGGGAGTAGTGGAGGGATGTCTGTGAGTGCCTGTGACGGCATCGGAGTAGGAGGGGAAGGGGGAAGGGAACAAGGAGTGAGAGTGGGAAGTAGTGGGAAGGGGGATGGTAGAGAGAGGGAGGTCAGCTTTTGGCATGGGCGTCGTGTTAATTAATATGCCTTTTGAAGCAGTAGGCTTGCTTTTGCGGTTGTCTAGGAATTTGAGAAGTGTTGGGCACTGGCTGTAATTTGCAGTATGAGCACCAGAGCAGTTAACACACTTTGGGGGGGAATCCCTCATTTTTTGGCACTCCGAGGAGTGATGGGTCCCTGCGCATTTAACGCATTTAGCGATGAGTTTACAGTTTGAGGCGGAGTGGCCAAACGCCTGGCATCTAAAACATTGGGTATAGTTTTTTCTGGAGAGAAATTTCTCCCAGTAAATTCGGGTACTAAAGACCGCACTGACCTTTATGACACTATTAGGGGCTGTGCCCGCAGGAAATGTGACCCTGTACAGGGCGTAATTAGAAGGGCCATTGCGACCTCTGGCACTTATATTTGAGCATGAGGAGGGGTTTAGCCCCTTAGCTTTAAGCTCGTACAGGACTTCGTCCACGGGAATCTCTGGGAGGCCCTTGAGAACCATGGAGAGAACGCGTTCAGCATTAATTGAGAATGTGTAATATGGAACTTTGTCGTTATTCAAAGCCTCTTTAAATTTAGAGTAGGAGTCAACATTATCAAACTGGAGTCTGATTTTGTTGCCTAAATATTTGATGTTGAAAGTTTTTCCGAAGTCTTGAGCGAGTTCACGCTCAAACTTCGGAATGCTATAACAAAAGTTAGAAATGTACAGAGGGGGGGGTTTTTTAATGCTACTTACAGGGCCGCCGAGCGTGTTGGCCGCACCTGGGGAGCCCGAGGCCTGTTTTGTTTTGGTAAAGGATGAGATAGACACATCCGGCGACGTTTTTTTGTCCGGTACGGAGGTTAAAGAGGTGAGTAACGGGTGATCAGATTTGAATGCGGCAAGAGCGTTAAAACGGTTTTGAACGTTAACGTTAGGAATAACATCCAGGTTCTTAGCCGATTCGGTGCATGAAATTAGAGGAAGAGAAATAGGAATTGAGGGAGGCGGAGGAAGCGCACAGGTCGACGCATGGGCTAAGGAGTTGAGTCCATCAGAGGAGCTCTTGCCTTTCCTTTTTTTAGTCTTTTTTTTAACAGGAGTATTACCGGCCCCGGGTTTCGATACTTCCGTCGAGTGGGAACGGTCCGAAATCTCGGAGGATGAATTTAATAGTTGCATGTCAATAGCGCTCTCTGCAGGGCGCTTACCAGCATGAATATTCATATTCGAAAGTGGAGTAGTAAAAACTGAATTACTTACCAGTTTGGAGGTGGACAGTTCTATAAGGTTTATGTCTGTACCATCATCATTCTTACTGACAGGGTCCTCTGAGTCCCTGTGGACGTCGAGGCTGCCGAGGGCAGCAATTTTTGAAAAGCCTTACGATGAACAATAAAGCGGCTGCTTTTCACTCCAATTTAGAGACTAAATTTCCCGAACTGGGATTATCTCCGCGATAGAAGTCGAAGAACTAGTACTCGGTTGTTAAAAACACACTGCGCTATGGGTCCGAAGACAAAAACACGTCTTTACGCGTCGGCACTCACAGGCGAACGAGGATTCGAATGAGTGCGCTCGGTCCTGCGCACGCCTCCTTTTATACTGGAAAATTGGCGGTTTGGCGCATGCGCAGTGACTGGATATTCGTTATTTCGCAGTTTTCTCGCTTATTATATAATGTTTTGTTTTGCGCTTTTATCATTGCTTATAATAAATTATTCCTAACGTGTCTACAATATTTGTTTCTTTAATATTCGCTTATTTTAAATTTAATGTATAAAAGTATGTACAATGCTTGTGCGTGGTAACATGGGGTTAGCTGCGCGGTAATGTAGTACAGTCCTTCTGTATCGACGGTCGGTAATACCGGTTTCGAGTCCCCGTGGGACGTTACAGTACACTGATCGTGGATAGATTTTAGGCTCGAATGCGTGATTCGTAACACTGATCGACCAGGGAAGGTTTAATTGTAATCACCGCGGTAGGTGACACCCGTTAAAGCACTTTGTTTTGGTCTGGTAATTGGATTTACTGTTGCACGAGTATAAGAAGTTACACGTAATATTTCCTCGAAATATGTCTAGACGTATGACTGTACGCGGGCTATGCAAAGGTAAGTTGATAAACACAGCATGGACTCTCGCGTTCGCGAACCAGTGTAACAAACCTCAAAAAGCCCTTTCTTTTTTTTCATTAATAAACTTAATAATCATTTAAATACTTATATTTTTATTATATTCCTATTATCTTTACTTTTATAAGATTGTTTAGCGTTAATATTAATATTAGTTCAGGATATCGCGAGACGCGAGTATGACGAAAGAGAATTGAGAATAAAGGAGTGGGAAAATCGAACGCATGCGCGATCCTCAGTCGATCAGCGGATCGACGAGAGCAAGGGTCAGAAGCAGTAGATTGTGATTCGTGCATGATGAATGAGAGAGGGAACCGAGCGTTCCATGCGTGTGCCTGCGTACTAATCAGTCGCTTAATAGACCGACTAGAGAACGGATCGAGAGCAATACGAGAATGATTGACGCGTAATAGTCGAAATCCATTCCTATTGGTCCCAGTACTCCGAATGTGTATAAATACGGGCAGGAAAGCCCAGAGAGAATCATTCAGACATATGAATTCAATGAAGAATCATTTAAAGCAAATTGCTGATTCCAACATAACTTTAATGCTCCAACTTTGGAGGCCGCCTTGCTGGACACTTGGCTGTGCTAATCGTTTAAACTAAGGGCATAGTCGTCAGGTTTAGCGAGAAGTTCCTGCCTTGGGGGCCGCTTTGTAGGCCACTTAGTTGATAAAGCTGAGTTATTACCTATTATTTATTAATCTCAGGTTAGTAATATTACCCCTGAGCAACGAGGGAGCAATACCATTCCAGGTGGCAATATCGCCCCTGATGAAGATTATTCCAGGTGGCAAAACCGCCCCTGATGAAACATTGAAACAATTCAACGATTCTCAACTTAACATATTCAATTCCTAAATTATAAGCTAATTCCTAAATCATAAACTAATATCGACCTAGATATTCCTATATCGACCGAGAGTCATAACCCATTAACCAATTCCTATATCGACCGAGGGTCAAAATTTATTAATTAATTCCTATAATTCGACTAAACGTCATTATTAATTACTTAAGTTATACTACTCAAAATCGATCGTTTGAACGGGCATTTCTTTTATAACGACCTAGAGTCGCAACCCAAGATGATCAACTTTACTTTTTGTAACGACCTAGTGTCGCAACCTAATTAATTTCCTTAATTTCTTTAGTATTAAGGCGTTAAATTATATTTTTATGTATCATTTAGAAGTGTTTTTCTTGAATAAACACTATTTAAGTTTGTTCAAGAAATTCTGCATTCTTACGCCATCTCCTACGCCCACGGATAATTAGGCAATGGCAACAGCCCAGCTGACTCATGTGGAGCGTCGATCACTGCCCCTTCCATCAACTTGCGATCGATGGAAGGGGGACTCTCTTCCTTCCAGGAAATCGAGCGCGGTTTCCTGGATCTACCACTCTGTTCTCGGACGCCTAATCAGCCGATAATATATCTTTGCTTACGCACCTTGCTTGCGCTTTTACTTGAACGGCTTCAACTTGCTAAGCTTCGCGACTTTGCTTCGCTTGAGTTTGTTCTTGTTTATAATAACTGCCGGATTTGTGTAATAACTGTTCGTAATTGTGGTGTAAAATAACTGTTAATTTATTGTGCTTGACCTTGTGAATACATTCAAATTATAACTGTAATTTAACTCTACAAATTCTTAAATATACTTTCGTGTTCCTCTAATCGCATTACAATAAATTCAGTGCTTCGCTAAACGTGTTAATAACTTTCTTGCGCTGATTCTCTAATACGCTTTCTAACAAAGTTAAACTCTAGTTCTTGAATTTTAATTCTTTATCGCACGCCACTCGAACCAATCCCGAAATCCTGTAAGGAGCCTTACGCTACGCTCGAAATCGTTACACCAGAATCAGCTGATGCAGGAGTCTGTTTTTATTTGGAGCCTTCGTTAGCGGAGGGTAGGCACAATAACTCGAAGCGTGTTTAAAACAAAGCGGTTTATTAACTTGGTTAGAGCACGTTTATATGCACGGTTTCGTGATTTGTTATAAGAATGCGTAGGACGTTAAGCATTAACACAGTACATTTATATAAAGCGATATATGATATAGAATATATGTATGGACATGAATACAGGTTTATAAACCGAAGAACGAAATACGTTTAGTAATGAACGTTGATAATACACAGAAATGCAATAAGCGTTTAAGAAATAATATGAGGTACGATAAATGTTCGTTATACGAAATATATATACACGTAGTAAGCAATAATAAACGAAGAAATATGAACGCAGTAAGCGTGAATGAGATGAAGAGATACGAATGCAATAAGCGTTTACTGAAATAATATAAGAGACGGTAAACGTTCGAAATACAAATTATATATATATGCATACGCAATGAGCGTTAATAACGTAGAAATGATAAATGGTATGGAGATGATATACGTATAATAATGTGAAATAATAATGGCTGACGATATTTGCCGTAGAGCACTGAATTTAGTGACGTGGTAAGGTAACACAATAAAGTATCAAAAGCAACGTGGTACTTCGCGGGAGTTGTTTCCGTAGAAGAGGACTACGGCCTCTGGGGCCCTTGTATTTATGTGATTTTGAAGATTGTAAGGGATGAAGGGTACGCGCGGTCTTCGCCTTGACGTAATTGCAAATATGCGTCGCAGTAATATTATAAATAGATTTAGTCTTCCGGGGTTTTTATATGGCCTTGTACTTAACATTTTCCGTAATGTCTTGCGGGTTTTTATACACAGGTTTTTCGAAAAGGGAATAATTAACCCATTTGATTGAGTTTAGGAGGTCGTATTGGAAAGGGGTAAGTGAGGTATTGACTCCTTTGGTCATAGAGAGGGTGTGAGACGTGGTCTCGATTTAAGAGGGTTTTTTAGGGACGAGGGACTTGTTTAAAGTAGATTTGGGGGGAAGTAGGGTGAAAAGGCCAGTAGCGGGACAGGGCCCAGCAGATGGACAAATCGTTGGTTAATCGTTAATATTGATAGAACTAGAGTTTTAATCTACATTATTATATTTTTATTTTGTAGAAAAAACGTTTGTTGTTTTATAAAACATTGACATATTTATCGAAAAAACATTTTGTATGCAGAAAATGTATTTCTATGTACGATTTCACGTCACTGACAATAGGCCAGGGAATAAATGGCAACAATTATTTTTAAAGAGACATCCTGAAATAGCAAAGCGAAACACAGAAATGATTTCAAAAGGTCGAGCATCTGTGACTGAGGAAAATTTGAGAGGGTGGATGCGAGAACTAAAATCATATTTGGAAGAGAATACTCTCAATAGTATTTTAGAAAGACCAAAAAGCATATTCAATGGAGATGAAACTGGTATTCAGCTCTCTCCAAAAAGTGGACATCTTTTAGGTCCAAGAAATGACAAAGATTTTTATGAAATATCGTCAGGGAAAGAAAAAGAATCACTCACTGTCTTGTGTACATTTTCTGCTGCAGGTGATGCATTGCCACCAATGATCATGTACCCATATAAAAGAATTCCAGCACATATATCCGATTCCGATCCGGAAAATTGGCCAATAGGACGATCAAACACAGGGTGGATGATTTCAAGCACATTTTACGAATACATAGCGAAGTATGTGGATATATATTTTTACTTTTTGCCACTAAGAAAATATTAAAAAGGTTACTTATTCAATCCGGCACACTTTCTCAGATAGTTTTCATTGCGGGACAAACAATTCAAATCCGGGACAGTTCCACACTTTAGGCTAGACGTAACCTCACTTTTTTTGCGGCCTGAGCCCATAACCTGTTGCATAGTTTTCTGGCAATGAAGACTCCGTGCGTTTTTAGTTTTGATGCAATAAACTATATTTTAACAAAAAATAACTTAATTTAGGTATCTACTATAGCTAATAAAGTCTTTTACTTGTCTAGCCAAACACCCGTCCATCTATTGGTTCTGAACTGTCCATCTGCTAGCCCTATTGTCCATCTAAAGGTGATACGGGGTATCAATAGAATTTTCATCATTTTACCCTTATATACATTAATTTTTTTACTTGCAGTTATTTTTTTCTTTAAATAACTTTTTCTGTACATTTTTACGTACAAAGCTTTTGATTTTTGTTTAATACAACAGATATTACTAAGAAACACCTTGATGTAAACTTCGGAATCAGGTAAACTGTCCCGCTACTGGCCTTTTTACCCTAGTCATGCCACGTGAGTCGAAGAGGGGATTTGGAAGTCGTAGTTGACCATCTTGAGATGGGGACCGCTAAGGTACATCGCCAGGTTGATCAGTGATTTGGAGAAAAGGGCTTAGTCTTGAGTTCGATGGATTTTGATGGAATTTATGTCGAGATTTATGGGAGAGAAGTTATAATATTACCGCGCGAAAAATTGTTGGACGTCACACTTTATTAAACGGTTGATTAATTCCCAAAGATTCGGCAAACTGAAATGCCATTTTACGTACTCCTACTCTATCGGGAGAAAAGCCCACTTCGCTCAAACGCATAATATGTTCGGCTAGACGTCTTTCATTTTTGTATCCCAAAAAGCTTAAAATAGGTATGTAAAGAAAGTAAATAAATAATTATTATTAATAAAAATGCAATCAGGTCCTAATCGAGTTTTCGTAGTGTTGTTAGTTTCAAGACGTCTTCCTAAAGTTCTTGCCGAAATTCCATAATATCGTTCCGCTTCACGTTTGCCGATTTCACCAGCTTTTATTCGATGTAATGCTTCGATCAAAGTTTCTTCACTCCACTGAGCTTTAAGCTTAGCGTTAGATTTTCTTTTATATTCAGTTGGCATCTTGAAATCCTAAATAAAAAAATGTGGAAAAAGAGTAAATAGTCCACAAATATATGTAGATTATAAGATTATTCATTTAGAAATAAATAATTTGCCTAGAGATACCACGTTAGCTATTTTAAAAAACTTTTTTGGTATTTTAAACATTAAATACATCATTTAAATCGACTTAGTTTCCGAAACAGTACGTTATCAATGTGCGGCATCTATCCTAAGAAAAAATGCCTCGTCTATCCGAAATGGCCAGGAGAGGCGCCGCACTGTCGTATTTCCACATGCTATGTCGAAGGTAACCTATTCAACCAAGGAAATATTCTACAAGGTCCCTTTAACGTATTACAAAAGTTGTATTAAGAAAAACTATGAACTTTAGCTACTATGATAGTAAAAATAAAAGTGACGTATAACTATTCAGGCGAAGCGCGCTAGGCTTACCTCGAAAAACAGCAAAATCTTTAATAATAATACAGGAAACACGCTCGTGCTTGGTAAACTGGTCTAGATCAACAGTCGCAAACAAATGAAATCGACAATGGTCTGTTTTATCGACGACATCCCTGAAATACCGATAGTGCGGCGTCTCTCCGAGTGCGGCACCTCTCCCATAATTACCCTACACTGCTTTTAAACATCTGTCCTAGTGTTACTTGGGACCAACGCAACGATTGAGCTCAGTAGCGGAAGCAAGGGTTTCACAATTCATACTACATATTTGAGATGTTCCCAGCAGGCCATTTATCAATTGTACCTATGTAGGGTAAGTCCGGGATAGTTGGACCACCGGAAGAGATCGGTCTTGATATTTTAACACTATTCGTATCGACACTTCATGTATGTATACCTATTCCTTGAAAAAGAGATATATTTCTTACAATTGAACGTAGATAGTAGTCAATTTGGTACTTAATTAAATAATAAATGATTCATTGTATGCATATTTCAAGAAAAGTCGAAAAGATAAATAGCGATGTGATAACGTTGTATATGGGAAATCGTACGCTAAAATTTGAAAACGGTCAAATTGACCAGTCTAGTACGAATAGTGTTAAAGGCCCCCATACACGAGTGAGCCGCTCGCTGAGCCGCTCACGTCAAGCTCATCGACATGCTGACGGGAGCCTTTAGAAAACGAATTTTAAATTTTACTTGCGTGCATTCAAACATATCCCCGTGTTTTCCTGGCTATGCGATGGCAAATGAAATTACGGTTAACAGATTCGCTGATGTCACGGTCATAAATATTACTACTGACAACAATACTGCCCTCCTTAGTTAAAATGTCGTATCTAGCATTTTGAAACAACTGAGGAAATTGAAGTTTTATCATTTACTTTGTACTGTCCTCATTTTCCTTCATTCAAATTAAAACATGTTGTCATTATTTCGTAACAGCCTAATATACTTTTTTTTAATAGGTGTACCAGCAAGTAATGTATTATTAACGTACGTATAGGACATTTTAACTAACGAGGGCAGAATAATTATTATGTTATTGTTTCTTTTAATATAATAACTAATATTGATAGACAATAAATACATATATGCAAGATGGGCCATAGCGACGACATTATCGCAGGCGGTTCACGGACAACACACACACACACACACACAGACGTGCAAGTTGGGCTGGCCATTTCCAACGAGCCAAGCATTTTAATCGCTCGTCGATCCCACACACCAGAAAACAGCAAACATGCCGTTCGCGAGAGGATCGTTCGTGTATGGGGCCTTAAGGAGGGTCACTCAGGTGAAAATAAACTACCAGTAATTTTACAGATAAAAATTTGAAAATATGTATATCCATATGGTTTTTTAAGCTGAAATGAATTATGTAAGAGTTAATAAAGTGACAGTTTTTTTCAAAATTTAAAAAAGAATTTGAAAAAATTATTCGATTATGAAATCCACACCCTTATCTCTGTCGTATTGCATGCCAAGCCTGCAAAAAAATTTCAGCTCGAAAACTTTTTACCAAATCGGTCAAAGCTCTCCATAATCTTTTGCCCGGGTGAAGGATGGACGAAAACAATATTACATGCATTCAAGGACAACCATATGCAAATGAGCGAACAATCATTGAAAATTGTTCAAAACCGTCAAGTACGAGTACGCAGGTGTAAACAGAAAGCCTCAGAAAGATACAAACGTGCAAGAAAAATGATACGAACTGCACAATCACGAAGAGAACAGACATTGCAAGAAGAGGAAGGTCCGACGTACGGAGCAGGAGCGTTTTAGTTACTACCCCAAAATATAAAAACTTTATAATTCGGACAAAAAGGAAGTTTTCGAGCTGAATTTTTTTGCAGGCTTGCCATACAATACTACAGAGATAAGGGTATGGATTTCACAATCGAATAATTTTTTCGAACTTATTAACTCTTTATTAACTCATACATAATTCATTTCAGCGTAAAAAGCATATGGATATTGTAGCGGACTGTAGGTCGAGAGAAAGTTTAATTTATTTCTTAGGCCTAAAACGGTCGGTTGCTCGAGTGCCTATTGCGGGTGGTCGAGCTTGAAGGGGCTAGGGCAATAAAAGTGACGATCGCCAGAGCCCCAGTGAAATCCTGAGGACAACGTGTCCTCGTTCGCATCCTTGAGGCGCGTGGGAAATTTGTTTTCCCCGTCCGTTATTTTCGGGTGTTCGTCAAGCGCCGAAGAAAAAGGGCAGAACCTTCCGAGACATCGCGCCGAGCGTTTCGTGCTCCTTAAACGTTTCTCTGTATAATCTGTTTGTACCAACTTTAGTTATTTGTTGAATATATGTGGTTATTGTTACATATATACTGTGCCTCATTTAACATTCACACACCAGTATCCAAATTGGTGACCCCGACGTGATCAGTGCTCAACGCGATACTGTGTGTGGTGCGTTGATAACTAGTGAGTGCAACATGGAGGGAACCGGTGGTACGACTGAATCGACTAACGCGGTAGTTCCAGATGCCGAGGATGTAAAGGTTGTTACGGCTGCTTCTATACAGGTTCCTACTTTTTGGCCACAGAAAACGACGTTATGGTTTCGTTTATTGGAGGCACAATTCGTTATTGCGCGGATAACCAAGGACGAAACTAAATATGGTTACGTGGTGTCTCAACTCGGGCAGAAGTATGCTGAAGAGGTCGAGGACGTTATTTGTAACCCACCCGACACCAAGAAATACGAAGCCATCAAAACCGAGCCCATAAAACGCTTGTCGGATTCGGGCACAACGCGCGTCCGAAAATTAGTGGAGACGGAGGAGATCGGCGATCGGACGCCCTCTCAATTTTGGCGTCATCTGAAGGACTTAGCAGGCTCGGCAGTTAATCGTCTTCCAAGTAAGATGCAGCTCGTTTTGGCGGCAACGTCCGATAAGGATGGGGCGAAATTAGCCGAAATAGCTGACCGGGTTCATGAGCTACCGAGCGAAAGAGGAAAGATTGCCGCTACTTCGCATGCTTCGGAGATGGATCTGCTTCGCGAAGAACTGAGACAAATGAAGTTACAGTTAAATGTAGTTGAGAATAAACAACGGAGACCGCGAGGCCGATCGCAGTCAAGAGATCGGCGGGGGAAGAAGTCCTTTAGCAAAAATTGCAGCCCCGAGGATAACAAGCCGCGGGATTTATGTTGGTACCACTACAATTACGCCGAGAAAGCGGTAAGTGCGTTGCTCCCTGCAAGTGCACCGGACCTAAGCCGGAAAACCAGTAGGACCGTCGTACGTTAACGCGGTTGAGCTTGACGGTCCCAAAATCGGTCGCATTTTTCTTACGGATCATTATTCCAAGACACAGTTTCTCGTGGATACGGGTGCCGATTTGTGTGTGTTCCCCCGATCGCGAGTGCGTGGCCGCCTGTACAAAGACGATTACGTGCTTTACGCGGCGAACGGTACTCATATTGCAACTTACGGTACCATAAATTTAAGACTAAATTTTTTATTGCGTCGAGAGTTCGTCTGGAGTTTTGTTGTGGCCGACGTAGCAGGACCAATCATTGGCGTGGACTTTTTAAGCCACTATAACTTATTGGTGGATTCGCGGAATAAACGTTTAATTGACGCGACGACGAACTTATTCACGGTCGGGCAGTCCGCCGGCGATACCGTCGCGTCCATAAAAACAGTTGTGGGTGATTCAGTATATCACAGTCTTCTCGCCAACTATCGTGATCTTACCAGATTGATTGATTGATTGATTCTTTATTAGTTTTCTCAACTATTTTCGATTACATTTGTGTTACACATTTCTTAGCACGAATTCCTTTACCATTCTCTTAAATATGTCTAAACCTTCCACAGCCTTTTACTTCATCTGGTAGTGCATTATACATCAAAACTCCTTCGTAAAATAGACTTTTCTGGGCACTTCTCGTTTCACGAAATTCTACTGCAATATTCCCAGCTTGCCTTGTTTGCATTGCACTTTCATCGCCTACTATTCTCAGCCTATTCTGTAAATGCTCCGGAAACATATTTTTTAAAATCTTAAAAACAAATATACAGCCATAAACTGCAGCGTTTGCAGCATAGTCTCTACTTTGGTTCGTCTGTCACATTGCAATATGACTCTCATGGCCCGGTTCTGTGCTTTTTGTAGCCTACTTATCTGTGTTGTCCCCATATTGATTAATAACGTCGCACAATACTCAAAGTGAGGTGCTATGATTGTCTTGTATATAACACATCTAGTATAAGCTGTGACATAATTTCCCACTCGATTCAGAAAACTTGTTTTCTTCCCTATTTTCTTTAGCATATAATCACAATGGTGTGTAAATCCTAGTCTATCATCAATAATTACTCCTAGATACTTTATCGCTTCCACCCGTTCTATTTCAGTTTTATCGAAGCATTTCACAGCCATACTACCTTTTAACTCCTTCCTTGTACTTCTAATTATCATATATTTCGTTTTCCCTGCGTTCATCTTCAGTCCGTTAGAATTCATCCATTCTTCCACTACATTAAATGCTACTCCATACAACTCTCACCTGTTACATATATTAAGGTATCGTCTGCGAACATTTTTATATTACAGTCCTCCGAACAAACTTTAACGAGATCATTTATGTATATTATGAATAATAACGGGCCTAACACCGATCCTTGTGGCACTCCATATTCCGTTAATAATAACTTAGAGCATACATCATTACATTTCACTTGCTGCATTCTGTTTGTTAGATACGATCTAAACCACTCAAGAACCGCTCCTGTCAAGCCATACTGGTGCAATTTCTCTAATAACCTATCTCTATCAATCGTCTCGAATGCGCGCTTAAGATCCATAAATATTACTCCTACCATTTTCCTTTCGCTAATTATCAATTTCCAATCATCAATGACTGTTTGTACTGCTGTTTCACATGAATAGTTTCTTCTAAATCCCGACTGTTGTTCCGTTATAATATTATTAGTCTCCAAATACCTTTCAATTTGTTTTTTGACTACTATCTCTAGTACATTCTCATATATTCGTAGCATATTAATGGGCCTAAATTCGCTTGCCCTTTTTGGTTTCACTACCTTAGGGATTGGAATTATGATCGATGTTTTCCAGTCTTCTGGGAAACAGCCTCCGCTTAATGATTCATTTATTATACTAACAAATTCTTCCCGGATTACACAAAACACCGCTTTTAATATATCACTACTTATTCCTTCTTCTTTACCCTTTTTCTTTGGTAAATCCCTAACAATTTCACCTAACTGTTCCTCCGTAACCATTTCAAATTTTTCCATCTCTCCTTTATTGTCAATGACATAAACAATTCTCCTACTTATACTCGTCCTATTATTTCCCTTTATAGATTTTATTATATCCTTAATACTCTCTATATAATATAAATTGAATTTATCAGCCAAATTGCACCCTGTACTGTTATTCACTATCTCGAAATCTATATTGTCCAATGCTTTTGTCCCTGCTGATTCGCCCCTGATGACTTCCTTTAAAGCTTTCCACATATTTGTAGGATTATTCTTATTATGGTCAATTACATTTTCATAGTACTCTTTTTTCTTTTTTTTAATCAATTTGACTACTTCATTCCTTCTAATTTTGAATTGTTTCCAGTTTTGATCCGTTTCCTCGTACAATGCTTTTCTATACGCTTCATCTCTTTTGGTTGCTAGTTCTTCTATCTCTTTCGAATACCATTGTTTACCTTCCCAAATTTTTGGGATTTTAAAGACTTTCTTGGGTGCATAGATGTCTAGCGCCTCTACTATACTATTTATAAGTCTCCACGCTCTTGTATTCACATCTACATCTACATGCTGGGATACTAAATCTTGTTTAGTCCATAAGTTATATTCGACCTGCTTCGTAAAATCGTCCGCAATAAATCTACTGTAATCCCTACCACTAAATTCTTTATATTTATTTACATTCTTGTTCATATTTAGCATTACTTTTAACCATGCATGGTCCGTTATCTTAGGTTCATGAACTACTTGTACATTTATCTCCCTATTTGCAAAGATTAGATCTATGATTGTTTTACTATTGTTTGTAATTCGTGTTGGTTCGTTAACATATTGTTTCATGCCTAGACTCTGCATAGTTGCTAAGAGCTTATTTGTATAAAAAGAATCCGTCCTACAGTCTATATTAAAGTCTCCTACTAACATGCACTCTTCTTTTATCGTTAGCTCTTCAACTACTTCCTCTAGGTATCCTATAAAGTCACCATGTGACGCACTCGGTGAGTGGTATACTACCATTAACACTCCTTTGTACATTTCCAGTTCTACTTTTATCGCGACACCCCAGCAGTTTCTATCAATCTTTTTCAATAGTACTACTTCGTAATTGATCTTCTCTCTTATATACAAAGCAACCCCCCCCCCCCCCCCGGTATTCCTAGTCTCCGCATCGCATCTAATCTCATTATAACCCGGTATATTTACTTCCCTATCCTCGATGTCAGCAATTAGTCTAGTCTCCGATAACGCTATGATCGCAGGATTTATTTTCTTCATAACCTGATGCTGTATTTCATCTTTGTGTGCCATCAAACTTTGGGCGTTTGTATACATTATTTGTTCCCCTTTCTTCTGTTGCTGCTATTTCTTAGTGCCAGCAGACCAGCAGTTTTTAGCAGAGAGACGGTGAAGCACAACATTGAGCACCACATCGTGACGACACCGGGACCACCTGTTTTTAATAAGCCACGACGTCTTGCTCCGGATCGACTGAAAGCAGCGAAGGCCGAAATCGACTTGATGCTGCGACAAGGGATCATGCGACCATCCAAAAGTTCTTGGTCTTCACCGTTACATCTGGTGGTGAAGAAGAAGACGAAGCAAGGAAAAAAGGAAGAAATAGCCTAACGACCATGCGGTGATTTTCGTGGAGTTAATGCTCGCACCGTTCCTGACAGGTATTCGCCCCCGCATATAGAGGACTGCGCGCAAGGTTTGCATGGAAAGAACATTTTTTCAAAGATAGATTTAGTTCGCGCATATAATCAAATTCCGGTCGCGCCGGAAGATTGTCAGAAAACGGCTATTACAACTCCGTTCGGATTATTTGAATCAGTTTTTATGCCATTTGGGCTGAGAAACGCTGCACAGACATGTCAACGTTTTGTAGACCAGGTAATTCGCGGGCTAGACTTTGTATACGCTTATATTGATGATTTCCTTATTGCGTCGGAAAATGAAACCGAACATAAGGAACATCTTAGAATTCTTTTCGAACGTTTGAAAAAGTACGGTATTGTAATAAATCCTGCAAAATGCGTTTTCGGTGTTAAACAAATTAACTTCTTGGGCTATACTATTAGCGGGGATGGTATGAAACCTTCGGCAGAACGCGTCGAGGTAATAACAAATTTCACGAAACCCACGACTATGAAATTGCTTCGAAAATTTTTAGGTATGGTTAATTTTTATCGACGATTCATACCTGGCGTTGCGAATTTAATGCAGCCATTGAATCACCTGCTCAAGGGACCTAAAAAGGGTAATACACCTGTGCCCTGGTCAGAAGCGGCAGAGAAAGCTTTTGACGATGTAAAGACGGGGCTCGCCAATTCCACGATGCTTGTGCACCCTGTACCCGGTGCATCAATTAATATTACTGTGGATGCTTCAGATTATGCCATTGGAGCTGTTTTACAGCAGTTCGTGGATAATATGTGGCAACCCCTCTCCTTCTATACGAAAGCTCTTTCTGCGGCCCAGCGGAAATATAGCGCCTATGACCGCGAGTTATTAGCGATTTATATAGCAGTTAAGCGATTTAGACCGTACGATTTAGATCATAAACCGCTGGTATTCGCTTTCAAACAAAAGCTTGATAAAGTGCTCGCCGCGCCAGTTCCGTTATTTAGATTTTATTGCCCAGTTTACAACGGATATTAGGCACATTAAAGGCGTCGAGAACACCGTAGCGGATGTATTGTCGTGAGTTGAGGCTATAACACCAGCCCCAGATTATAAGGCACTCGAGCAGGTACAAGAGCAAGATTTAGAGCTCAAAGAAATTTTAAAATCTGAGTCGTCTGTGCTTCGACTCAGGAAAGTCCATTTTCCTGCGTTCGAAGTTTCTTTATATTGCGATACGTCTAACGAAACAATTAGACCCTTTGTCCCAAAATCATTACGACGGGCATTTTTTGATTCCCTTCACGGACTTTCGCATCCAGGCATACGAGCGTCACAAAAGCTAATAACAGAACGGTTTGTTTGGCCTGCAATAAATAAAGATTGCCGGGAATGGGCAAAGCATTGTATTCCTTGCCAGTGAGCGAAGATTACACGACATATTACAACTCCCGTAATAGATTTTAAAGATTCTGGCAGGTTCGAACACGTGCATATTGACATAGTAGGGCCGTTACCAATGTCCAAGGGTTGTAGATATTGTTTAACGTGTGTAGACCGTTTCTCTCGCTGGCCAGAGGTTATACCAATCGCAGAAATTGACGCGGAAACCGTTGCAAAAGCCTTTCTTAATATCTGGATTGCTCGTTTTGGCGTGCCGTTGAGGATTAAAACAGATCAAGGACGCCAATTCGAATCTCATTTATTTAAAGAATTATCGCAGTTAATTGGTGCGACACATTTAAGGACTACCGCGTACCATCCACAAGCAAATGGTATGGTGGAAAGGCTTCACCGACAACTCAAGGCGGCTGTAAAATGTCACGCGACCGAAAATTGGGTAGAAATTTTACCTGTTGTCCTGCTAGGTATTCGGTCGGCATTTAAGGAGGATTTGAAGGCCACCGCGGCTGAAATGATTTATGGTACAGGCATGCGATTGCCTGGCGAGTTTTTCATGTCAAACGGTGTTGAGGGATCTTCCGATTTTGTTACTCAATTACGGAACAGTATGAAACAACTTAGACCTTCACCCGTTATGCGGCATGGTGCAAGAAAAACTTTTATTTTTAAAGAACTCGCCACGTCTTCGCACGTATTTTTGCGTCATGATGCTGTCAAAGGCCCTTTACAATCTCCTTATGACGGACCCTTCGAGGTGTTACAACGCGGTGATAAGAATTGCGTTATTGATATTAGAGGGAAACTTATTAGGGTTTCCAACGATAGGTTGAAACCAGCTTTCATTTTTGCTGACGATGATAACTATCAATCGTTGAATGCACCTCAAACTGACAATAACGACTTACATGACGACGTACAAACGACACGACCGGACAAAAACGATTAACGAACATCAGATGACGGTTTTAAAACACGATCTGGTAGAAGTGTTCGATTTCCCGATAGGTTACAAGTTGGGATCTAATTGAATCGTGTCGTATCGCATTATATTGTAGTGTAAGTGTGTATTATATTTTCTATTGTAAGGATATGTTATAGTAGGTATTATAAGTATATCATATTAGTGTAATGTAGGCTATTCATCTACATTATTTAGTATTATGGTTTTACTTTACAGTATGACTGACTTCTACATATGTATTATGTAGCGTGAATCTTACTAACGATTCGTACATATGCAATTGTAAGTCAGTTTTGTTTTCTTACCCCTGTAGCGTTATCACTGATAGGGGGGTAGTGTAGCGGACTGTAGGTCGAGAGAAAGTTTAATTTATTTCTTAGGCCTAAAACGGTCGGTTGCTCGAGTGCCTATTGCGGGTGGTCGAGCTTGAAGGGGCTAGGGCAATAAAAGTGACGATTGCCAGAGTGTTGCGAGGTTTGATGGGGTGGAGATTCTCTTGCAGAATCTTACCGCACTCCGGGTGTATCCTCGAACGGATCGTGCCTCGGGCTCCGATAGGACGGGTGAATATGCCGGGAACGGGAATCTCGGGTCGAGCCGAGAGGTAGTGGATCGTGCCGGTTGAAGAGTTAGAACTCACCGTAGTTATAACAAGTTTATTGCACTGACGCGACGGGCGATCACGGGCGTGATCGCGTACTGATCTTTTACAAGTAACTCGCATGATTGATCTGTTGTGGGTTTATATACAATGTTTTAGGTCACGGTTTGGTGGCCGCGGGGGAAGGCCTAATGGTCTACCTGGTTACGCCAGGTGTCATCGGTTATGATTTGGGTCATAACAAGAGCCCCAGTGAAATCCTGAGGACAGCGTGTCCTCGTTCGCATCCTTGAGGCACGTGGGAAATTTGTTTTCCCCGTCCGTTATTTTCGGGCGTTCGTCAAGCGCCGAAGAAAAAGGGCAGAACCTTCCGAGACATCGCGCCGAGCGTTTTGTGCTCCTTAAACGTTTCTCTGTATAATCTGTTTGTACCAACTTTAGTTATTTGTTGAATATATGTGGTTATTGTTACATATATACTGTGCCTCATTTAACATTCACACACCAGTATCCAAAATATACATATTTTCAATTTTTTATCTGTAAAATTACTGGTAGTTCATTTTCACCTGAGTGACCCCTTAAAACGGAAGCAAGATAGAGCTCTGTGTATCATTGAAACAAAACATATTGTTTTTAATTGTTTTAAATTGACCGAATCAGTGCGCCGAAATCATATATATATATTAATTAGTACGGTCAAAATTAAATTTATAATTAACTATTGAAACAAAACATATGAATCAGCTTGTTGTTTATCTCGGGCTGACAATTGTTGCAAACGCGTGTTTAAATTATAAGTGGACTGCAGCAAAAGCTTTATGCAAATTCATATACTGATATGCTATTATTATTTTGCAACTTGCATATGCTTTATTAAAAAGCATATGCACACATGTGACATATTTCTATTATATATACATACATATATATATAATATATATCTCACTGTATTTGGTTGCGATTAGGGGAGAGTGGGTAGGTTTGCGTCAGATTTCAATTAATCTCTAATATTGACCAAAATGAGAGAGAAACATGCTTTAAATGTGAATTGTTATAATTAGTAAGGTTTTGCCATCAAATCTTTAAAAGTATAAAAGTTCTTAAAGTAAGTATTTGACCGATACCCCCCTTGTGTGGGGAGGTTCAGGACAGGAAATGGTGATGAATGGGTCGTTTAAGTTTTCTTGACTTTTATCTCTTCTCTACATATATAAAGCGGAAAGTATTATTGCGTTTCCAACGGGTAAACTCGGAAAGTACTTAACCAATTCTCCTGCGGTGTCGCAGATGTCTAGTGACAACATTTGGGAAGGTTTTAGGCTATCTATCATCTCGATATTACTAAATGGGACTGAGTAATAAGCGAAATAGTGAAGCGAGGCAGATAAATCTTGCGTGGCGTCCACCGCGGTGCGCGTAGGGATCACAGTTGCCAAAGATTATTTCGAGAATCTATTAGTTTTCCAGTTAATTTTAAAATATTAATGTTGCCGTTATTAATACATATGAGAAGCCCGGGCAACCCAATGTTATTCTTCGAAAATGGAAACAAACAATTTTAATATATTGCAAAGTCGCTCGCGGTCGGTTCGCGCGGAAAAACCCAAATGTGGCGTCACCCTAAAACCGTGCAACGGTTCCCGAGAATCTAGCGTCTCCGAATACCCCCCACCCGCGATTATTACGTGGACGCGTATACTACATGACCTGGACGAGATTCCACGCGGACAAAGTAGTACAAATTGTTGCCGTTCATTATAAGGTCGTTGGATAATTTTGCCCAATCACGAACAACTATCGGAAAGGAGCCAATTACAGGAAGCAGAATATCGGTACCCCCACCCCCGCCGAAATTTCCAACATAAGACTGTCGAGTACGCTCTCCGTCGAAACAAAAATCAGTCACCAACAACCCCTTTGTGTCAAGCCAAGTGTCAGTATGTCAGTGCCGGACGGAAAATTGATTGTGCTAGTGCAGCAACACGAGTGCCTATATAATCAGGCGCATACAGCCTACAGCGATGCCAAGGAGAAGAGGGAGTTGTGGTCCACTGTAGGAAAACAGTTGGGATTGTCCGGTAAGTAATACACACAGTTACGTGATTATAAAATTTATAATATAAATAATGTAGGGTATTGACAGGAAAATAAACATGATTAGTACAAGTTTCATAGCAGTACCGCAAATTGGGGGAACATTGGCAATTGTTACGTCCCGAAGGGACTGTAGCGGCCATCGGCACGACCAAATACGAACATTTGGCGTGCAGATGGTCGGCATGGTTTATGACACGCGCGCCAGCAAAACTATTTTTGAGTAAGCCGCTTTCCGTTCCTTTCGTGATTGAATTTTGAACAAAGCATGTTTTCCTTCGAGACTTTCGTTTACGGCCTCAATAGTTATTGCGGGTATCATAAACCCCGTGTTTCCGAAGGGCCCACGATACGAGGCCGGGCGGCCTGCGACCGGCCGCGTCACGCGCCTCGGGGCCTTGGGGAAATCCCGCTGCATTGCCAGGAGTATTTCTCCCGCCAAATCTCACCCCCGTTACGGTGGAAGCGCGTCGAAGACGCGCAGAATAGATGGCGCGATTTTGGGCCTGAGCGGTACCAATTGGTTGACACTGGCATCGGGTCAACCAATTAGGAGGGGTTTTTCAGTCGCGCGGGTCTTGCCGGAAAATTGTGCGTCCGGCAGACACCAGTCTTCGCCCACACCTCAACAAGTGTTAACATCTTGTCAGACATTGAATAAAGACTCAATCAGAACTATTGTGTGTTTTAATAAGGGAACAGGGTTTTACCTTCCATTCCTTTAGTGGTGACCCCGACGTGATCACAAGTTCGAAGAGTTTTTGAGTTTTTTTTTCAAGTAAAGTGTTTCGTGAACAGTAAATCATGTCATCGGTAGAAGACGCAGCCTCCGCGATCGGTAGTGATGCAGCTGATAATGTAAATTCTGCTGCTACTACACCTACGAATACCGCCCCTATGGTTTCCGCCATGACGCCGGTAGTGAATCGTGTTAGTATTCGCGTTCCGCCGTTCTGGCCAGAGCAACCCGGCGTGTGGTTCCACCAAATAGAGGCTCAGTTCGCGATAAATGGTATTACGGTGGATACCACAAAGTTTTACTATGTGATGTCGCAATTAGAGTCCAAGTACGCGTTGGAAGTTAAAGATATTTTCGACTCTCCGCCGACGACCGATAAGTACGGAACGTTGAAGAGGGAACTCGTTCGTCGGTTGTCTGCATCACAATCTGCACAGATTCGGCAGCTCCTGGAGCAGGAAGAGATTGGGGACAGAACTCCGTCCCAGTTCCTCCGGCATATGAGGAATCTGGCAGGTACCACTGTATCGGATGATTTTCTACGAACATTGTGGGCCAGCCGACTACCCGCCATGACTCGAGCCATCGTGACAGCGCAAACGGACCTGGAGTTGAACAAATTGGCAGAAATCGGTGACCAGATTCATGAAGGTACGGGACGAACGCAAGTGGCGAGTGTGGCACAAGACACGGTTTCAGACGTTTTGTTAAAACGCCTGGAAAGCATGGAGCTGAGAATAGCGGAGTTATCGAGGGCACGTCCGCGCGATCGTTTCGTCCGGGGATCTCGCCGGCGGTCGGGGTCGCGTAGTGGTAGGCGTTCTCTTTCGCCAGCAGCAAAGGAACACTGCTGGTACCACCGGATATTCGGAGACAAGGCAACGAAGTGCCGTCCCGGGTGCAAATATTCGGCGGGAAACGAGAAGAATCGGCACTGAATGCGGCTATCAGTGACGCCCCGATGGCAAGTCGCCTTTTCGTTGTCGATCAGGAAACGAAGGAACAATTCTTGGTCGATACGGGCTCGGACCTTTGCGTGTATCCACGTACGCGCGTGAGAGGACGAGTCGCGAAGTCAACATACGAAATGTTTGCGGCTAACGGCTCCGTCATCAGCACATACGGCGTGCGAGCATTCAGCTTGAATCTGGGTCTTCGCCGCGCTTTCAACTGGAGGTTCGTAATCGCCGACGTCTCCAAGCCGATCATCGGAGCTGACTTCCTCAGCTACTACGGGCTGCTGGTTGACCTGCAAGCTCGACGCCTTCTGGACCGGACCACGTCCCTGTTTGCTATTGGAAAAGTAGCCACGGACAGCATTGAATCGGTGAAGACCATCACCGGCGATTCATATTATCACCAATTGCTGGCGGAGTTTCCAGACGTCATGCGGCCGACAACAATAGGCCGTGAGGTTAAGCACGAGGTAGTCCACCATATTAACACTACTCCCGGGCCACCGACATTTTGTAAACCGCGTAGATTGTCCCCGGAATCGTTTAAGATCGCGCGAGCGGAATTTGAAATCCTCATTCGTCTGGGTTACATACGTCCTTCGAAGAGCCAATGGGCTTCAGCCTTACACATGGTCGCGAAGGGGGAAGATGAAAAGAGGATAGTCGGTGATTTTCGCAATCTCAATTTTCGCACGGTACCGGACCGCTACCCGATTCCGCATATTGAGGATTTTTCGCGTATGTTAAACGGTAAAACTGTATTTTCGACATTAGACCTGGTGCGCGCGTATCACCAGATACCGGTACACTCGGCTGACATTCCAAAGACCGCGGTGACGACGCCCTTCGGTTTATTCGAATATACAGTCATGCCATTTGGTTTGAGAAACGCTGCGCAAACGTTTCAGCGGTTCATCGATACCGTCTTGAGGGGCCTCGACTTTTGCTATGCATATTTAGACGATATTTTGGTCGCCTCAAAAGACGAGATTGAACATAAAGAACACGTGAGGCAGCTTTTGTCACGCTTAAATCAATACGGTATAGTCATTAAACCGAGTAAATGCGTTTTCGCCGCGAAAGAGGTGAAATTTCTCGGGTACACTGTGAATGCGGAAGGTACGAAACCGCTTACCGGTAAAGTCCGGGCAATAATCGACTTTCCCAAACCACGCACGGTTAAAGAACTTCGCAGGTTTTTAGGCATGATAAATTTCTATCGCAGATTCATACCTAGAGCCGCGAAATTACAAACACCGCTTAATCAGCTGCTAAGAGGTGTGAAAGTTAAAGGCGGACGCCCCCGTGCAATGGTCGATTGAGACGGAAACCGCGTTGCAACAATTGAAAGATGCGCTAGCTGATGCTGCGCTATTGGCACATCCATCAAGCAGTTTACAGCTCGCGATTATGGTAGATGCGTCAGATTTTGCGTTAGGCGCGACTTTGCAGCAGCGAGAAGGAAATTCGTGGCAACCGTTAGCTTTTCATACGAAATCTTTGTCGCAGACACAACAAAAGTATAGTACATACGACCGGGAATTATTAGCGATATATTCGGCTGTGAAGCAATTTCGACATGCGATTGAGGGTCGAACATTCACAGTGTACACCGACCATAAGCCTTTGGTGTATGCATTTAAGCAAAAGCAGGACAAATGTACACCGAGGCAGTTTAGGTATTTAGATTTAATCGGCCAGTTCACGACTGATATTCGGCATGTTAGTGGCAACGAGAATGAGGTAGCAGACGCGTTATCGAGAATCGAGTCCGTAACCACATCGCTAAATTATGACGATTTAGCTCGGTCGCAAGTGTTGGACGAGGAGTTAAAGGAACCCCTTACTGCGTCTGGTACCTCATTACAGCTCAAACGGGTCAAGTTATTGAACAGCGATACCGAAATTTATTGCGATATTTCTATAGGTAGGGTCAGACCGTTTGTTACGAGACCTTTCCGACGACAGGCATTCATGTCCACACATGAACTTTCACATCCCGGGATTAAAGCCACGGTAGGTTTAGTTAAACAGCGTTTTGTGTGGCCTTCCATGGATAAAGATTGTCGCGAATGGACTCGTAGTTGTCTCGGTTGCCAACGCGCTAAAGTAAGCAAACACATATCCAGTCCTGTCGGTAATTTTGTGTTGCCGTCCACTAGGTTCGAGCATGTACATATCGACCTAGTGGGCCCTTTGCCGATGTCGCGAGGCAATAGGTATTGTCTGACGTGCGTGGACCGCTTTACGCGATGGCCGGAAGTTTTTCCGATTGATAATATCGAGGCCGAAACAGTCGCGAGAGCGTTCGTTGCTGGTTGGGTTGCACGTTTCGGTACACCTCTACGTGTTACCACCGATCAAGGCAGACAATTTGAGTCGCATTTGTTTAGGCAACTTAATGTTTTATTGGGTACTACGCATTTACGGACTACCGCGTATCATCCGGCAGCGAACGGTTTGGTTGAACGCTTTCATAGACAGCTGAAAGCAGCGATCAAATGCCACGGTGACGAACGGTGGTCCGACGCGCTACCTGTAGTTTTATTAGGCATTAGAGCGGCTTACCGTTTAGATTTGGGAGCATCAGCCGCTGAATTAGTGTATGGCGAGAATTTACGTTTGCCTGCTGAATTCTTCGCCGATTCGACGAGAGGCGACGCGGAACCGGTAGAATTGGTGGGGCAACTTCGCGCACGGTTTCGGGATCTACGACCGGTTGCGGGATCACGACACGGAGTGAAAAGAGTTTTCGTGTTTAAGGATTTAGCCACCGTTTCACATGTTTTCGTACGTGTCGACGCTGTAAGGGCTTCTTTGCAAAACCCTTACGAAGGACCGTTTCTCGTCGTTTCTCGTTCTGAAAAAACGTACGTAGTCCGGTTTAAAGGAAAAGATGCGACAATATCGATCGATAGACTCAAACCGGCGTACTTATTCGAAAATAATGACGAGTCAACCCAGACGCAAGTGCAGACGTCATTACGTACCCCGCAACCAGGTACCAGCGACACTACGTTGACTTCCGCGCAAGAACCGGTACGGACACGTTCCGGTAGGCGTGTGAGATTTCCGTCGCGTTTACAAGTCGGTTTCTAGTAAATTTTTAGTGTAAATAGTTAAGTAGTTGTAGATTTGTAAATAGCTTACATGTTTAAATTTAGTGTAACTTAGCTGATAACTTAGTGTAACTAGCATCATGACTTCGTAGAGTAACGTTTGCACTGGCAGGGGGGTGATGTAGCGGCCATCGGCACGACCAAATACGAACATTTGGCGTGCAGATGGTCGGCATGGTTTATGACACGCGCGCCAGCAAAACTATTTTTGAGTAAGCCGCTTTCCGTTCCTTTCGTGATTGAATTTTGAACAAAGCATGTTTTCCTTCGAGACTTTCGTTTACGGCCTCAATAGTTATTGCGGGTATCATAAACCCCGTGTTTCCGAAGGGCCCACGATACGAGGCCGGGCGGCCTGCGACCGGCCGCGTCACGCGCCTCGGGGCCTTGGGGAAATCCCGCTGCATTGCCAGGAGTATTTCTCCCGCCAAATCTCACCCCCGTTACGGTGGAAGCGCGTCGAAGACGCGCAGAATAGATGGCGCGATTTTGGGCCTGAGCGGTACCAATTGGTTGACACTGGCATCGGGTCAACCAATTAGGAGGGGTTTTTCAGTCGCGCGGGTCTTGCCGGAAAATTGTGCGTCCGGCAGACACCAGTCTTCGCCCACACCTCAACAAGTGTTAACATCTTGTCAGACATTGAATAAAGACTCAATCAGAACTATTGTGTGTTTTAATAAGGGAACAGGGTTTTACCTTCCATTCCTTTAGGACTTTTGTGAACCACCCCGAGCGGTTAGGGTGACTCACCGGGTTCTTGCTCTTTCTAGGTGCTAAAGCACGCCTTAAGGGGACTAGGCAGTCAGAAATTCGATTTTTTTTTATTGCATTTTTCGAAAGTACCACCCTTCCCGAGTAAAATGCCGTTTGGTACATGTTAATCTTCGCAAGATTAAGAATTTTACAGCCGAAAAGGTCGAGCGCGCCATAAACCGTTTCTGCGCGCACGCAGGTAGAGTAGATTCCTCGTATTCAAGAAAGGATTTACACCTTACCTGTCGCATCATTAGTGTATTATGTACACAAAAGGTTCACATCGACCTCTCATTGTTGTATTTTATTAAATTATTGCACTGAAATGTTACTGTTATTCTAAACGTGTAGAAGCGGCGTCCTTCAGTTTCGATCGACCATTCGAAGTGAAAAGTGCGTCGTGTACGTTGAGAGAAACAATATTTTGGAGTGTACTTTTATTTTTTTTGTTAATCATGAGTGGCATATATCCTAGTACATATAAATGTGATAGGAAAAACAGAGGAGGCAGGCCGAAAAAATGCAAGTTTCGGGGCAATCAATTTGTTAAAAAAAATGAAAATGCAGAAAGGGAAGCTTCGTCTTCGGCAAAAAAAATAAAAAATAATAGTGTTATTTCTTATACAGTCACTCCTGATGTTCAGTTTGAAATAATAAACTTTTACGCGGTTTTTAATATTATATCTTCACTCGTTACGTGTAAAGATTGTGGTGAAAGTGTTACATTTGACAAGTGTCTGCATCGCGGGCTTGGATTTCAAATTAAAGTGTCCTGCAATAAATGCAGCGACAGATTTATTCACTCTTCTACTGCATCAATGGTATACAGTAATGTTGTGTATGAAGTGAATTCAAAACTTTTTGCAGTTATGAGATATCTAGGTATCGGTTATAGTGGTGTACGACATTTTTGCGGACTTATGGATCTGCCCGTGCCCTTGGCTCAACGCACATATGATTTATTTGTGAAGGAAATGCGCAACGTCGCCGCGGCTATCGTTAAATTATCGACGACTTCGGCAATAGCACAAGAAATTCGTGGATCTGACAATGCGGAAAGCTTATTAGTTTCCGGAGACGGTACCTGGAGAAAACGAGGGTTCCAATCTTTGCACGGCGTCGCATCTCTCATTGGACACCATACCGGAAAAGTCGTTGATGTCGTTATAAAATCCAGTTATTGTGCTGCCTGTAAACTTTGGGAACCTCGCAGTGGTACGGACGAATATATGGATTGGCTAGAGAGTCATGAAAACGTGTGCCAAGCGAATCACGAAGGTTCCTCAGACAAGATGGAAGTGGTCGCCATTCTTGATATGTTCAAAAGATCCGAGGATGAATACGGTGTCAAATATAAATATTATATTGGAGACGGAGACTTGAAGACATTTAAGACAATTTTAGATGAAGGCACGTACGGCGAAAGCTATGAGGTTATAAAGAAAGAGTGCGTGGGACACGTGCAAAAAAGAATGGGTACTCGACTGCGTAACGTGAAAAAAAATATTAAAGGACTCGGTGGTAAAGGGAAATTGACAGACAAAGTTATCGGGGAATTATCCAAATATTATGGTAACGCTATAAGAAACAATAACGAAAGCGTTGAAAAAATGAAGAAGGCGATTATGGCCAGTTTATATCACAAGTGCTCGACAGATGCCCGCCCGCATCACCAGTTTTGTCCGGAAGGACCAGATACGTGGTGTACCTGGCAAAAAGCAAAGGCCCAAAAAGTATTAAAAAATTACAAACATAAACCTGCACTCCCCGATGATGTTTTTACAGCTATATCACCAATTTATGAAGACTTGAGCAACGAGGATTTACTCACGCGATGTATCGGCGGATATACACAAAACACAAATGAAAGTTTCAACAACTTGATCTGGAAAATAGCTCCAAAAACGACATTCAGCGGAACAGAAATTGTGGAAATTGCTACATATTTATCAACTTGTATATTTAATAATGGATTAAAACCACTATTATCATTTTTGAGCCAATTACAAATACAAGTTGGAGAGCGCGCTAAAGCAGAGTGCGCGGAGGAAGACAACCGGCGGATACGCGAAGCTGAAGCTGATACAAAAAGGAGGTCAAAAGAGAACAAAATTAACAGAAGGATTGCTGAACACCAACAGGCTGATGCTGATCAAGCTCTGGAAACATGTTATTACGCTGCTGGACATTTTTAAGCGAGGTATGTAGTATTTATTGTACTTCAAAGTCATTCGAAACTTTAAACGCGTTTTTCTCGGAATCATATTTCCTCTTCGTTTTGCAGTGATTGCGAAAAAACGGAGGTCCAAATCAATTTGAAAAAAATTGGGCATATGTAAAACATGTCTTATTACGACCTGGACCTAAGCATAAGTCTGTGAAAACTTCTATTTTGACAAAAAAAAAAAAAAAAAGCTCTTTTTCCTGCCGAAAAATCACGTTTCTTTAAAATTTGGCGTTTTATAGCCGCGATTTGCACAATTTTGATATTTTTCTTTTTCAATAGGTCCAGGGCAGAATGTAAATTTCAAAGGACAGGTCAAAATTAAATTTATTACGGTCAGAATCACTGCAAAATTACAGCGGCTCTAGAAAAAACACTTACACATCAGATGACTGTAGCGTTGTTATACATATGTATATATTATTGAAATAATTTTTGTTTTACTGTTTATAATATTAATAAACATTACCCAAAAGTACAAGTCACAATTTGTGTTCATCTCCTTGTAATTAATTCGCAAAAAATACTTGATTTTCGAGCGATCTGACTGCCTAGTCCCCTTAACTATACTCGCGGGGAAAGAGGAAGGTGATAAGGGGTTAAATCAAAGAATACAATGGATATAAAGGAAAAACAATAGAGAAAAATATATTGTTACATAGAATACTGAACTGTCCTACCTTGAGACGGCGCTTCGTCTCAGCTGTCTCTCGCAGGTCTTTGCTTACAGGGTGATTCGCTATCTGTTATCGCCTCGCTCGCGTGCCGCTGGACGAGTGTAGGTCGCCGTCGTCCTCTCAGCTGGCACTCGGGGTTTGTCGAACTCGCGCCTCTATCGTCGACCACTCGCGTTACTCTCTGTCGCCTTCACGTTAGCCCGTACTCGCGCGTGGTTACTCTCCCGGCGAGGCCGTTCACTGTTTATCGGACGGAGTTACACCACGGCGAATGATCGCGGCCGAGCGCGGATTACGTTTGATATTACGCGAAGTCGAAGACGCGGTTCTTCGATAGGGACGGTTTCCCTTGATCGATTCCGATCGATTCCTAAAAACGACTAACTTTTGATACTACGGAGTTTCCCGTGTCTCGCGGTGGTCCGTATCGGCGCGTAAGTGCCCTCCCGGCTAGGCCGTTTCTCGGTGTGTCGAACGGAGGTACACTTCGCCTCACCTGATCGGCCGAGCGCGATTCAAGGGTGCTCTGCGTAGCACGTTCGCCAGTCGTCCGTTCGGACCGGAATCTCAAAACTGACTCTCGACTTTTCGTATAGCGGGCCGCATCTCCGACGATCTAGCGCGTTTGGGGGAAACTGCCCCATGGGCAGTTCTTTCGTTCGCGAAGGTTCTGGGGCCCGGGCCGGCGACGGTCACGTTGACGCTCCGCGTGTCGCTTCACGTTCTTCGACAACGTGACCAGCACGCGCGAGGCGATTCCGCTGAATCGCCGCAGGAAAAATACGCAAGGCAACGAGCACGGGATGGACCAGAAGGGCCCATGTAACAGTGAATGCAAAGATCGGTGGTCTTCTTTACGGGACCAGTATAGGAGAGCCGTGAAGAATAGAAAAACCAAATCGGGCCAAGCGGCCTCTAAACAAAAACCGTGGAAGTACGAGCAGCAGATGGCATTTGTACTGCCGTACTTCGAAGAGCGGGACACGCTCTCGAGCATCCCCTTGGATTTCATGGAGCCGTCCACATCCGACGCAGGGGACCACAGTTCGGCGACTGTCGCCACCCCCTCCCCCCCCCCACAACCTCGCCGACAGATGAAATTAATGACGAGGTCGAAGATACTGACGAAAACCACCACAAACCCCCTCCCGCAAAAAAAGCAAAAAATCTGCGGACTACGAATCACCCTCCGCGCAATTAATGCGATTCGTGATTGATAACCACGAGAAACAACAACAACAGACACGGTTAAATAAAAAGGCAACAGAAACCCCCAAAAACGACACCCCATTCGTAATTTTTTAGATAGCATCGGAGATATAATTATGACATTTAACAAAATGGAACAACATATTGCAAAGAACAAAATTTACACCGCGATATCCGACATGGAGTTCGAACACATTATGAACGCGACTTCGTCACAATCCATTTCGGACAACTCCCCGTCCCTCTCGCCCGATCCATCGGTTTAATTTTATGGATTTAGTTTAGTTTTTAGTAATTTTAGTTTATTTTAATTTAGTTTTACTTTAGTCTTAGTTCATAACTATTTTATACAACGTTTTCCTTAGCGCTATATTTTTAATGTACATATTTTGTAATAAGGATTATAAATGACGGGTAAACTTGTCGAATTGCATCTTCCTCAGGAATTTCAATGACTTGGAAATATTTTTTCAAGGTCAACATTCTGAACATTTTTTCCCCATACATGTAACCGGCGTTCGGCTTCAGTTTTCGAGATGCTGGAAAAAGCTGTGAACGGTCCAGTGACCAATTAAGTGGTTTTTGCGAATATCTCGAAAACTAAAACCGGTTACATGAATAGGGAAAAGTTGTTGAGAATGTTGATCTTGTGTTACATGGGCCCTTCAGGTCCATCCCGTGCTAGCTGTCCTCGCGCCGTTTTATTTCGCAAAGGCGATTCAGCGGAATCGCCTCGCGTGTAGCAATCGCGTTGTGCTGAGCCCGCGGCAACAGCGTTAGGGACAACGACCGCGCTCGGCCCGGGCCCCGATTTCGCAATATTAGGAAAATTAGTGTAGCAAGCGGCAGCTGCCGACGGGGCAGTTTCCCCCATCCGTGGGGATGATTCGAGGTTCGTTCCGCGATCGCGAACCGCAAAAGATTGATTCTAGTTCCAAAGCTCGAGACAGGAAGTAGCGACGAGCCAGCGGGCCGTCTAGATCTCGCGACCTCGCCTCCACGTAGTAACCGCGAAAACCGTCCGGACGGTCGAGATCAGCCCTGGGTATCTCCTTCCAACATACCGCGAACGGCCTAGCCGGGAGAGCCCTCGAGCAAGATACGAACCGCCGTTGACCCCGCGAAGACGTGCGACGGAACGAGATAGAGCGACCATCGACGGACTCCGATTGCGCCGACTTCCGTGTGCTACCCGAGAGCACAGCGAGCGACCACGACCTGCGCTAGATTGAGCGACCTACAGAGCGTACGAGGCGAAAAGCGGCAAGCGTGCCGAAACCCGAGCTCGCTGCGATCACAGGGACGGAGCGCCGTCCCTAGGGTATGTCTCATAATTACTTTGATTTTTCGATATAGAATAAATTTTACTTTGTTGTTTCTCCCTTAAATCCCGAGTAACCATTAATTTGACTCCTCTTCACCTTTCTCTTCCCCCGCGAGTATAGTCAAGGCGTGCTTTAGCACCTTGACGGAGCAGCGAACCCCGTGGATCACTCTAACCGCTCGGGGTGGTTCACAACTGTCCCTTCAGGACGTAACACTTGAAAATATATTTCAAAGTCATTGAAATCCCTGAAGAACATGCAATTCGACAAGTTTACCCCAAAATATATGTATATAAAAGTGTAAAATATATGAAATACTTAATCTCAGTTTATTTTTAATTTCGTTAATTTGGGGAACGAGATATATGTGAAACGCATACGCGAATAGATAAAATACTGTTTAGAATTGGACTAGAGTAAAATTGTAATATGTAATGTAAATGTATTTACCTTAAGCATACTGCCAACTTCTCAATTGGCGTTATTGCCTTCCTAAATCTCGTATCCTGCTTGGCTATTGATGGTCCTAATTTCGCCAATAATTCGTTGAATTGGGAGATTGACATACGAAAATATTGATGAAACTTTGAATCATCCATTAATTCCTTGTACAGCGTGAAAAATTCTCCTTCCGTTTTCCGTTTTAACCCTCCGTATTCTGAGCCTGGGTCAATTTTAACCCACCGTTTCAGAGCGCTCACGCACACAGTGACAGAGCTGTTAATATTATTCGCAGGCAAGCGGTCATTTAGCTGTCGTCAAGGAGGGCCTCACGCTTGGGGGTGTCATAAACGGGGTTTTTCCGCGGACTGTGTTGGGGGCTAAAGAGTCGGTAGCTCGGAGCGACTGCGTTGTCTTGGGGCATTCGGGAATGTATAGCCGACAACGACGCTTCGCTGCTTTCTCGTGTTTTTTCCTGTGTCTAGTATTTTTCTTACCTTTGTTGTTTTTACTATTATCATTGTTATTATCGTTATCGTTGTTGTCGAGAAAGTTATTTTTACAAGAATTATCCAAAATTTTAACTGCTAAAAATATTGATAGACGGGCTATTCAATTTGAAAATGAAGAAGGACGGCTACAAGCAAATATTGTAATCAGGATAGAAGCGATGGGAAAAAATTGTAAAAAAAAAACTAGCAGGTCATAAGGGTGGTAGATGTTGTTTCTATGGAGAGAACAATAACAAATATCGCACTGTATGCGATTCGTGTAAATAACATGTCTGTAAAAACCACTTTACAGGAAACCGCACATTTTTATGTAATATATGTGGTAATATAAATGTTGAATAAACATAATTTTTTTATAATTCACAAATCGCAACCCTATTATTGTTTCGTATATGTACAAGTATTCAAACGTAATCCAAAACCCACTTCCACCACGCTCCGTAGTATTTCGGCGAGGATCTCGAGCTTGAGCGACCATCCCTACCTGAGTACTATATCGGTGAGGGTCTCGAGCCACCGTGAATATGCATTAGTGAACTATCGGTGTGGGTCTGCAAAGACCCAGGCTCAGTACTCGAAGTCCCGTACTCGGAGGGTTAATAAACTTTTGTGCACTCATTCTCTTGGCATCTTGTTTTGTTGAGCGTTGTTCTCCTCCTCCAACGAAATAGCAATAGCTGCTAACTCCACTAACGAAAAATTTCCAAACATTTTGGGCTCTGATTTTTCGGTACTATCCGTAGTGCGTATAGAACGAAAACTAAATCACTTCTGCAGGGCAGATCTCTGGGCACAGTTAAAATAAAACACTGGTGGAGGGGGCCAGGTCAGTCTTCTACGGACGGTACCTGCCTCCCGCTGCCCGTCGATCGTTGCCCGCCGCCCGACGACCGCGGCCCGCCGATCGTCGCCTGCCGCCTAACGCTGCCATATTTAATGCCCTTTAATCTTTTAAAGGGAAACTTTTCGTTTCCATGTTATAAGGAAAAGCAAAATAGTACTTTTATTATATGTATGTGTATATATATATTATGAAGAATAAATGATAATGCTAAAATTGTATTCTCTCTCAATAGGTAGGGTAGACCGGGGGCGGTAGTAACACTTTGACTTTGAAATATGATTACGCAAGAACTATTACAGTTAGAATAAAAGTTCTTATTCGAAAATGTTACTTACTTATCTAACATAATGGAGACACAACAGTCCCGATATATGTCAAGTAGTATTCAGGTTATTAATAAAAAATGGGAAGCGGAGAAAATGTTACAACCGTCCCTGATCCCGGGTTGGTTGTAACACTGTATGGAGTCGACAGTAGCACAAATTTAACATAACAAAATTGAAATATTTATTGATTTTAATTATAATAATAAATGAAAAAAGTAAAAGAGTCTATCAGGGTAAGTATGGGCAAACGGCCCCCACGCCGATTCCAGGAGTTGTTATTTTTTAAACAATGCTCCTTGCCTGAAAAACCATTGTGTAAAGTTTTAGATCGCTACCTCCCTCACCCCCCCCCTCCCGTTTAAGGTTAATACAGGGGTAAACGCCCTTATCGTTATTTTTTTCTCGGTTACTACTTAAGATATTTCAATGAAACAAAAGCGACAAAATAGCTACATATTAGCTGTAATTCATATATTTTTTCCGAATTGTAAATCAATTATTACGGGTAGAAAAAAAAATTATTTTTTGGGTGTGGTTTTTGCTGATTTATCGACATTTATTTGCTTGCGAGTTTACTAATGGGGAGAATCAAAAACATTACGATAAAAATTATTTGAGTGCTTTAGCTTTAATAGATTATAAGTTATCAGCGTTTATATAATTAGAAAGACAGCAAAATATGCCTGGCGAAGTAGGATTACATATACCTTCGATAGGTTGAAACAAATAAGCGATTATCACGACAAGGGGTTGTCACTCATAGGGTTGTTTGCAAAAACCACACCCAAAAAATAATTAATTTTTTTCGTAGTGTGAATGAACCAACCAGCTGACGGTCGTTTGCTGGACGGTAGCCTGCCGCCGTCCAGACGGCTAGTGTGAATCTAGCTTTACGGTTGACCGAAAGTCTAGACCGGTTAGGAATACGGTCGCGTTAATTTATGGAGAGGTTCGAGTTAATGTATGGAGAGGTTCGCAAAACGGTCACCCGAGAGTCTCGACCGATTGCAATATGGTTGACACAAAGTCGGGAGAGATAGAAATGCAGGCAACTAGAATTCATCACCTCACGAGAAATAGGAAGAAAATAGAAATACGTTCAATTAAAATTTTGTGAAGCAAATTGTTACTATCCCCCTTGCGAATCGCAAATCGTGATTAAAATTATTTAGTAGATTGGTTATTTTAATTATTTTTTATCACGTTAGTAACCTGGCCTTGCATCTTTTGCAATCCACAGCGAAATACATAGTATAAATTAAACAAATTTATAATAATAAATAAAATCAATTAATTTAATTCGTATATAAACTCTTAAAAATACATTTACGTCTTTTTCTAAATTTATTAAATTTGATAGATAATTTTATAAACACCTACTTTAAATATTTTTATAAATGAAATATTACTTTGACAGTCGCAATGAAACATTTATATAAATAATTTTCAGAAATAATTCATATTTTTATCAATAAAATGTTTAGTTATAAATAAATAAAGCTAATGATAGATAATTATTAAGAATTAACAATTTGTTTTCAAAATAACAACAGTCAATTTAATAACGCCAAAGTTTTTTCAAAAGTAAAATGTTAATGTTGATAAATTTTTCACCATGTATAATGCATCTACGCGTATTGTACAAGACATGGAATTTTTTAACCAATTGATATAATGAATGAAATTGCAAACATTTATGATGTTTTCAATATTACAAGCACAATACTATGTGTTTTTATTTTTCGACTAACATACCAGGAAGATCATCCCACTCGATAACTTTCTGACGTCGATGTCAGGAATTTTGATCAAAATGAAAGATATTATTATTTTGATGGTTCCGAATTTGTTACAGAACCACAGTTGGGAATTAATTACTTTTTGCACATTCCTTTTTGAAATTACGCTATATTTTATAGATTATTTTGCCTATTCACATAATAGTTTTTGTAACATCAAAAAATATAGGCAAATTCTTATTTTCCCAATTTTGCCTGCAACATCATATGTTTTTAAATTCTAAATAAGTATGACCATTTTTCTATCCTACTGTCTACAAAATAAGGTTTTTTTGTAGGGTGGTATGTACGAAGGCAGCGGTGCGCCCCGTTTCAGGTAAGCGAGTCGCGCGCTGCACTATTGCGGACGGTTTATTACCATACCACCCGAACCCCCGTATTACTTCAATTAGATCAAAATATAAAATCAACTGGTCTCGTATCCGCCATAATTGGGTCATTTATGCCTGCGAAAGCGTATTTTAATTGCTTTTGTTTGAACTTCAATGGGGGTTAAGTATACCCAAAAGTCCCTGTTCTATATAATATTATGGTTTAACGCAAATACAGGGTGTTTTGTCCGCGCCCTACAGAAAACGAAACCTTGAAATGATCCATGAACAAAATTTCGTGATGCGTCCTTTCGTCAATGAGGGTCTATGATATAACAAGAAAGTGCAGTTTACGAGTGGCTAAGTCGCGATCATAAAGCCATTAGTAAAATAGCAAAATCAAAAATATATTTTCAATCATTTTCTTGTTATTTCGATTTTATCAATCATTTATTTTATATTAACTGCTTCTATTAATTCAAATACAACAATGCCTCGGTAGAACGGCGCACTTTGGGACCGATAGTGTCAGAGTATTAACAAATAACTGCAACAGTCTGCTTTCACAAATCCCGTCACGAGAGAGACAAACAATGAGACCGACAGGGACAGCATACATACCTTCCCGGCCTATTCAAGTAGGTCGAACTGAATCGAACCCACCCGAACAAAACCGATCTGGAGCCCTAACCAGTCAGCGGACCGCTTGTGGCGGCCGATCGACCGACCGGTCCCCGTTCGTCTCAGAACGCGGTCCCCGATTCCCGACCGAAGTGCAATTGGTCAGGAGCTTCGGTTCCCTTTTGCAACCTCTCGCTATTACGGTCAGAATTTCTCTCCTCTTTCGTTCCGGTTACTGGTTACATGACCGATATGTGACCGGTCTGAATTTCGGTTTCTGCTTTGGTCTCGACTCCCTGCTTCTAATACTTCAACCGGAAAAAGACGGGCCGGGTCCGCCTTAGATCAGTCTATTGGGTCTGCATCCTCCGAAAATTCCGACCTATCTCATAATCCAGAGAAAAATTCTGACAGGGCCAGTGTCGAGAGACACCAGGGGAAAAAAGTCCAAAAGAGACTCCAAACGCGACAATCGAACCTCTGGAAATAGTCAAAAAAATAACCCGATTCCCTCGCCTGCCGAAAAGTGAGCATCCATCAGTGTCTCTCTCCCAGGAATCAGCTTCCCCAAAGAGGGAAATACGGATGATATGGAGCTCGAGACAAACTCAAATATTCCTGTCTTTAACCGTTTTCGGCACTTGCTGCCTTCAAACCATCCTGTGACTCTCCGTTAACCTTTGAATATCCGCCCCAAAAAAACCTCGCCGGAAGTCAACGAAGCTCCTCGGAGCGATATTATTCCACCTTCTGAGCGACTGAGCTCACCGAGCCCATCGGTAAACAATGTCCCTACCCGCTCAGTCAAACCACCGCCGTTATATATTTCCAATTTTGAACAAAGCATTGCTAAATTCGAGCGTGATCTCGTCACAGATTTCGGTAAAACGTTCCAAATAAAATACTTGGGCAACAAAGTCCATCTCCAGGTCGACGAACTCGATGTATTTAAAAAATTCAAACATGCCCTAACCCTAGGTAAAATACCGTATTTTACCTTTTCAATCAACTCTGAACGAGGTCTAGCCATGGTCCTAAAGGGCCTCCCTGAAACTTCTCCAGAAGAATTACTCGAAGAATTAAAAACTAAAGGCTTGTGCCCCACGTCTTGTATCTCGCTCTCGGGAAATGGGAACAAAAGGCAATCGTTCTTCCATAATTACAGGATTAATTTTCCTCCGGGGACCTCCCCTTCCGCGGTTACAAAGATCAACATCATTTTTAGTACAAAAATATACTGGGAAAAATATTTTTCCAAAAAAAATTACACAATGTTTTTGCTGCCAAGCCTACGGTCATTCGGCTTCAAATTGCGGACTCCCGCCCAAATGCGTCAAATGTGCTGGTACGCACCGCTCTGCGGATTGCCAAAAGGCAAGGGAGTGTTACGTCCTGAAGGGACTTTTGTGAACCACCCCGAGCGGTTAGGGTGACTCACCGGGTTCTTGCTCTATCAAGGTGCTAAAGCACGCCTTGACTATACTCGCGGGGGGAAGAGGATGGTGATAAGGGGTTAAACCAAAGAATACAATAGGGATAAAGGAAAAACAATAGAGAAAAATATATTGTTACATAGAAGATTCTGGATTATCCTACCTTGAGACGGCGCTTCGTCTCAGCTGTCGCTCGCAGGTCTTAGCTTACGGGGTGATTCGCCTCGTCGTTATCGCCTCGCTCGCGTGCCGCTCGAACGCCGTAGGTCGCGGTCGTCCTCTTCGCTGGCACTCGGGGTTTGACGAACTCGCGCGTCTATCGTCGGTCGCTCGCGTTACGATCTGTCGCGTTCGCGTTTACACGTACACGCGCGTGGTTGCTCTCCCGGCTATGCCGTTCGCTGTACGTCGGATGGAGTTACGCCACGGCGGATGATCGCGGCCGAACGCGATTCTGTGTTTGTAATTTCGTAAAGTCGACGACGCGGTTCTTTGATAGGGACGGTTTCCCTCGATTTATTACGATGGACTCTTGAAAACGCCTAACTTCGATACTACGGAGTTTCCCCCGAATCGCGGTGGTCCGTATCGGCGCGTAAGTGCCCTCCCGGCTAGGCCGTTTCTCGGTACGTCGGATGGAGGCACACTTCGCCTAACCTGATCGGCCGAGCGCGATTCGAAGTTTGCCCTGCGTAGCACGTTCGCTAGTCCGTTCTCAACGGAATCCAAAAATTGACTACTCTACTTTTCGCATCGCGGGCCGCTCGTCGGACGATTTCGCACGATGGGGGAAACTGCCCCGTCGGCAGTTGTTTCGCTCGCGAAGGTTCTGGGCCCGGGCCGGCGACGGTCACGTTGACGCTCCGCGTGTCGCTTCACGTTCTTTGACAACGTGACCGGCACGCGCGAGGCGATTCCGCTGAATCGCCGCCGGAAAAATACGCGAGGACAACGAGGACGGATGGACCTGAAGGGACCACGTAACACTAACTTTAATAATAATAACCTAATTTTATGAATTATCGTACGCTATATCATATTTATATTCATTTCCATAAAGACATCATAAAGACATAATCAATCGGGTACAAGAAAAGGAAGTCTAGATACATATTTACTCGTTTCGTCCCACATGCGTACACAATTTAATTAATTCTGCAAAAGGGTGCAAGTTGGCGCAACTGGAAATTGGATTTTCTAAAACTAGAATGTTTAGTGATTATATGGGTATTTTTTATTTTCTGGACAAATTTGGACACTTTTCTAAATCGAGAAATTTTTTTTCGAGAGGTTGAAAAAACATCAGTAAAATCATTAAATTATGTTTTTATACTACATAAATAACTTCTTAACAATCAACCCTAATGTGTAATATGATGGTAGAATTTTTTTCAGTATTCTAATACTAATTACAGTATTTCCTCGCTGTGGGCTCGCTGGTGGGGACCGGCGTTGAACCCATATCATGAACAGAGCCCTAATTCCGAGTGTTTGTTTCTCGCTTCTTTCTGGCCGAAGGGGGGAGCGAGATGGAACGCTGTGTGTGCGCGGCGGGCGCGAACGCTCAGAATGAATCGGGCTGCGTCAAGATTTTGCGAAGCGGTTCCCGTGCTCACCGTATGGCCTCGCGACCATTGCGCACGCCCGTCGCGCTCGCAAAGGACGGAGTGTCACGGCGTCCGAAAGACGGAGCGAGACAAAACATCAACGTGTCGTCTGTCTCGTACCGCCCTTGCTCGCTTCCAGTGTCTCTCGCTCGCTCTCATTCCATCTCGCTCTCGCCTTCGCTGGACAAGAGTGAAACAAAAGTGGTGGGGATAGAGAAAAACGCACATCGTGTACACCAAACCGAGCCCATAAGGAGACAATACTGTATTTACATTCATATGACAACCGTCTCCAGAAGTGAACGTGTTTGCTGTTAAAAATTCATGATTTAAGCTGTTTAAAAAAATTTTTTTTCATCATTTCGAATCCATTAATACTCGAGGATAATGCTCATATAACTATATCAATGAAAATAGGTACTTCATATTTTCGTCGATGTCCGAGAATTTGCACGCGTCATCCCACTGTGCGACGTCTCCAACCACATAAATCCATTAGCTCGCCAAACAGGCACCTATGACTCAAATAAAATCCCCTATAAAACTAAAATTCCCTTTCCTATGACCAGATGACACTCTAAGCATATACTTAGCCCCACGTCGCGCTACTCCTTTTAAATTTACCCCACCACACTCAGGTCACTGTATGAGTCGCATATCCTACCATGCCCTCCCCCCTGCACTATCTGCTTTCCTGTTTCCAATTAATCCTCGATTTCAACATTCACACAACACTAAACTACATATCCACTAACTTCCGCTCCCTTCTATGTTTTGTGCCGTCCCCTCATTATTCTTATCTGTTTCAGGCTAGCGGTTTTTTGAAAATTTTCCCACACAATACACAAGATCACTATTCTAAGAACTTACTGTCGGTAATACCACTTGACTACTTATCAACCGGTAAATGGGCCCTCGCTCACTGGAACGGTTAAACAGAGGGCACCAGGGTGTAACCCCCCTCTACTCACACCAACATTAAAAAAAAAACAGCTCACCCTCGCTCACTTCATATTCAGTGATGCCAGAATGAGGACGGGAGCGCTCGAGAATTTTCCCCACCTCGCATGCACACTACGCTGGAGTGCGTGTCCGTGAGCTCGGCGCATTGCGGATACGCAGCTACAGCGTAGTGTGCATGCGAGGTGGGGGAAATTCTCGAGCGCTCCCGTCCTCATTCTGGCATCCCTGTTCAGATTCAGTCACTCAGTAGCAGAGTGACTGTCGTCGAGAACGGACCTGTTTTGTTTTGCTCGCGAGTGCAGTGATTCTCAACAATTAAATTCTGTGCCTGGGCGAATCCTGGGCTTTCTTTCCCATTATCTTGTGCCCACTAGTGCAATTCCTCATTGGATCAAGCAGCATTTCTTGCCCCAGCTTGTAATCTGGAACAACTTAGGGTCCCTCAGGACCCCCCTACGGATGCAGGGTCCTCGCTAGATGCCCTAAACTCTGTTAGAATGGTAAGTAATTCAATGTTTACCATACCGAAAGCCACTACGAGCATGACCTCGGGGAAAAGGCCGGCTGGCCCTTCCTTGGAATCCCTTACGGGTACATCCGCCGAAAACTCCGACTTATCTCCAAAATCTAAATCATCTACCGCTGGAACCAGTACTGAAAATCGTCCCGGAAAGAAAAGAAAATCAAAACGTGACAACAAAGTCACGGCCAAAAGCGTTAAAACCGCTAGTTTTTCTATATATATGATTTCGGCGCACTGGTTCGGTCAATTAAAAACAATAAAAACAAGCTATTTTGCAATTATAATTATATAAGCTTCCGACGTTTCGATCTTGGTTTAGATCATCTTCAGGAAAGTTTAGAACAAATATAAGATACTGCTTTTGCTTATAAAATTGAGTCACAGTGCTCTGGCACTACGTGCGACCCGCGAGTTGGTTGGAATAAGACTAACGTATACCGTGAACAAAACATCTGCTTCTAGAAGCTGAAAACAAGGTAAATACCGTTGACAGTTATAAACATATTAAAACTCCCTGGAGTTCAAAATTAAAGGATATACCGTTTGCAGTAACCAAGCATTCTTGCTCATATGGTGTGTTATACACTCTAAAGGTGTTAAGGTAGTACTACCGATACGCCTTGAGTCAAGTGCGTGTTAGATCGTCCTTTGACTTCCGTGGTGATATGATTTTGCAACACTATTTGGTAGCACGATTGATTGTGTAGTTTTCTTCTGCTCAGAGAAGGTATTCAATAAAAGGGTACAACAAACTGAAGTAGGTAAATGCTTGCACATAGTAGGATTTGATAAACAAAATGCTAACCTCGAAAATAATGAAAAAGTAATCATTGAACGCCAAACTTCTGAGTTGGTGTAGATTTCCAAAAATTTACATGAGTCAGTGTAAGGTCAAAACAAACTACTGTACAAAGTTTTAGAATTTTCTGAACAGTGTTTCAAAACCGGTAGTACTACCTTAACGAGCAAATAAACAGTTACATACCAATCAACTGATATGTAGACAATTAGTTCGATCATATAAAATTCTATGGAGCAAAGACATCATAAGACATTACTTCTTTAGTAATGTTGCGTAATATTCTTGTATTTTAGGTGTTTCATACCTAAGATTTACGCTAGGCTATTTAATCATGTGAATTGTCTCAAGAAGAATTCTCTGATTTAAATTAGTTTCTTTATCAACAATCTTAACATTGTCAAAATCGGACTTCCATTTCCGGTCTGTAAGAAGCGTGACGTGAGAGTGAACAGAGCGAGTGAAAGAAGTGTGAAAAGGTGCTAGTAGGGCGGGCAGGGAGTGAAAAGTGGGTGCAGAGGGAGAAAGGAGAGTTGGGAGTGAAGGGAGAGATAGGGCGAGGAAAAAGGGAGTGAGGGAGAAGGGGAAAACAGTGTGGAAGCACGCGAGTGTTGAGGTTAGGGTAAGGAGGGAAGGATTGAGCGGGAGAGAAAAAGGCGGAAGAGTGGAGAAAGAGAGGAAGATAGAGACATCGGGCGGTGAAGAAAGGAAATAAGGATATAGCGGAGACAGTAGATAAAGTAGGGAGTGAGAGAAAAGGAAATAGGCAGAAGGTGAAGAAGTTAGGATGGAAGGGAAAGAGGGGGAAAAGAGAGAGGTAAAAGGTAAAGATAGGGCAGAAACAGAAAGGAAGGTAGACGAAAAGGAAGAAGAGGCGAAAAAGAGAGGCAGGAAAACGAATGCAGAGAGACTCGCAAGGGAAAGGAGCTTGAGTAGAGGAAGCATAGGGGAAATTACGGAGTTGTGGAAGAGAAAGAGAGAGAAAGAGGAACAGAGGCATGGGCAAGAGAGAGGAATAGAAGCGTTCCAAAAGAGCAGAAAGGTAGGAAGATCACCGGAGAAAAAAAGAGAGGGGGGGAGGTATAGAGAGGCTAATAGAGGAAATGAGGGCAGAGATGAGAAATGATCTGAAGGAAGTGAAGGAACAAGGGAGAGAGGCGAGGGAAGATATGGCGATACTAAGAGAGAAAATGGAAGAGTGGGAGGAGAAGTGGAGAAATGAGAAGAAAGAATTGAGAAATAGAATGGAAAGGGTGGAAAAAGATTAGAGGAGGTGGAGAGAGAGGAGGAGAAGATTAAGGAAATGGAGGAGAGGCTAAAGAAGTTAGAAATGAGGAGGAAAAAGGAGGAGGGAGCCGGAGAAGGAAGGAGAGGAGAAGGGGTGGGGAAGGACACAGGACAGGAAGAATGGGAAACAAGGGTACAGGGGGTGGAAAGAAAACTAGAAATGAAAGAGAGAGAAGAGAGAAGGAAGAACATTATAATCAAGGGGGTAGGTAGGGAGGGAACGGCGATGAGGAGGGCAAAGGAAGTGCTGGAGGTAGTAGGGGTACAGGGAAGAATAGAGGGAGTGAGGGAGCTTGGAGGAAGAGGGCAAGGGAGGGAGGAAATGATGCTGGAGGTGAAAATGGAGAGCATGGAAGTAAAGAGGGAAATAATGAGGAACAAAGGAATGCTAAAAGGGAGAAAGGAAATGATAGGAGACGATTTGACCTGGAAGGAAAGAAAGATGCAGTGGCAGTTAAGGGTGATAGGAGAAGAGGAGGAAAGAAAAGGGAAAAGAGTGAGAGTAAAGTACGGGAAGATAGAGATAGAGGGGAAAACGTGGTTCTGGGATGAGCAGGGGGAGGTATTAAGAGATTGGAGAGGGAAGGAAAGGGGAAGGGCAGAAGGGGGAACACAAGAGGGGCGAGAAAGAGAAAGAGAAAGGGGCAGAGAAGAGGTGGGAAAGACAGAAGGGAGACAGGGAACTGAAAGATAAAAAACTAAGGGTGGAGGGGGAGAAAAGGGGAGAGAAAGAACGTCCGGAAGAAACGAAAAGCTGGAAAATAGCATTCTGGAATGTTGCGGGGGTAGCAAACAAGGAGGATGAATTTTGGAAGGGGATGGAGGAATGGGAAGTAATAGTGCTTTTGGAGACATGGATAGAGGAGAAGGGATGGAACAGGATTAAACACAGGCTGCCAATGGGATACAGGTGGAAGACGCAGTGGGCAAAGAGAAGGAATAAGAGAGGGAGAGCGATAGGTGGCATAGTGATAGGGGTGAGAGAAGAGATGGAAGTAGGACAGGAACGAGGTCAGGGAGAAGAAGAAGGAATTTTGGTGGAAAGAATAAAGGCGGGGGAGGAGGAATGGACGGTGGTGGCGGTATACGTGAACGGGGACATGGAGAGGAAGCTGGAAAGGATCAGAGGATGGATGGAGGGGCAGAAGGAGGGAGAGAGGACGATAATAGGGGGGGACTTCAACGCGAGGACAGGAACGCTGGGCGGCAGGATAGAGGGAGGAGAGGAGGAGGAGGGAGGGGGAAGAATATCGAAAGGTAAGAAGGTAAATAAGGACGGAAGAAGCTTAGTAAAACTAGTAGAAGAGACGGGGTGGGAAATTTTGAACGGGAGCATAGAAGGGGACGAAGAGGGGGAATACACTTACACCGGGGGAAGAGGGACAACGGTGATCGACTATGTGTTGGGGGACGAGAGGACGATAATGGGGGTGGAAAGGATGGAGGTAGGGGACAGAGTGGAGTCAGATCACCACCCGATAGTGGTGACGATGAGGGAGGGAGGAGTGGGGGGACAAGGGGAAAGGTGAGGGAAAGAAAGGTAGGAGGAGGGAGGTGGTCGGCAAGGATGAAAGAGGTGTTTATGAGGGGGATGGAAGGAGTGGGCATAGAAGGGGAGGGGATTAGAGGATTAGACGGTAGAAAAGATTAAAGAGGAGATGAGGAAAGGGGAGGAGGCAGGAGATAAGGAAACAAGACGGAAGGGGGAGGGGTGGTGGGACAGGGAAAGCAAGGAAAGGAAAACGCAGGTGAGAAGGGAGTTAAGGAAATGGAGAAAGGGGGAGGGGACGAGGGAAGGGTACAAGAAGAGAAGGAGAGAGTACAAAGAGTTGTGCGAGAGGAAAAAAGAGGAAGAGCGGGAGAGGCTGATAAGGGAAGTAGCGGAAGCGAAAACCGAAAACAAGGTTTGGGAGATAGTAAACAGGGGAAGGAAAATAAGGAAGCGGGTGGACGACAAGATAACGAAAGAAGAGTGGAAGGAGTACTTCATGGGGCTGTTAGGAGGAGTGGAAAATAGAGTAAGGATGGGAGGGGAGGGGAATAGGAGGAAGGGAGAGGAAGGGGGAATTAGCAAAGAGGAAGTAAGAAGCGTAGTGAGAAGTTTGAAGGAGGGAAAGGCGGTGGGATGTACGGCGGGGAGAAAGGGGTAGAGGTAGCTTGGGAGATATGTAGGAGAGTATGGGAGGGAGAAGGATGACCGCAGGGATGGAAGGAGGGGATAATAGCGCCGCTGGTGAAGAAAGGAGGGGGGACAAGCGTACAGGACTATAGGGGAGTAACTCTCATGCCGACATTGTACAAGGTGTATGCTGCAGTGCTGGGAAAGAGGCTGGAGCAGGAGGTGGAAGGGAAGGGGATGATCCCTGAAAATCAGGCGGGGTTCAGGAAAGGGAGAGGGACAATAGACCACATATATGTGCTAAACCACATGATAGGGAAGCAGACCAGTAGCAGCAAGGGCAAACTGGTGGCGCTATTTGTGGACTTAAGGGCAGCGTTCGACACGGTGGATAGGAGGAAACTGTGGGAGGCGATGGAGAAGAGAGGGGTGAGGGAGGGGCTGCGGGATAGAGTGAAAGAAATATACAGAGAGACAATCAGCAAGGTGAAGGTGGGAGGGGAGACAGGGGAGAATTTCTGGACATCGAAAGGCTTGAGGCAAGGGTGCCCGCTGAGTCCAATATTGTTTAACCTGCTAATAGCGGATGTGGAGGAGGAATTAAGGAAAGGGAATTGGGGTGGGGTGAGAATAGAAGGTAGGAGAATATGCTCTCTGGCATATGCCGATGACCTGGTGCTGCTGGCAGGGAAAGAGGAAGAGATGGAGTGGATGATCAGGCGACTGGAAAGGTACTTGGAGGGAAAGAACCTAGAGGTAAACGTGGGGAAAACGAAAGTAGTAAGGTTCAGAAAAGGGGGAGGGAGAGAAAGAAAGGTGGAGTGGAAATGGTAAGGGAAGGAGATCGAGGAGGTGAAAGACTTCAAGTACCTAGGGTATGTTTTCAAGAAAAACGGGGGCCAGGAAACACACATCAGGGACAGGGTGAAAAAGGCGGGGGTAGTGATGCGACAGATCTGGGGAATTGGAAAAAGGAAATTTGGAAAGGATTGGAGACGAAGAATGTGGCTGTTCGACACGCTGGTGTGGACGGTGTTGGGTTACGGAGCGGAGGTGTGGGGGTGGAAAGAGAGGGAGGAGGTAGAGAGGGTCCAGGAAAGGTACGTAAGGTGGTCGCTAGGAGTGGATTGGCGAACACCGGGATACATGGTGAGGGAGGAAACGAAGAGAAAGAAGTTGAGGACGTGGGCGGGGGGGGGGGGAGGGCGTGGAGGTAAGAAGAGAAGCTGGGTAGGGGGGAGGGAGGGGAATTGGCAAGGTTGTGTCTGGAAGAGGTGAGGCAAAGAGAAAAGGAAGCGGGGACGGAGTTGTCAGCATGGGAAAGAGAGAGGAAGGAGTTTAGAATGGAGAGGGGGGCGGAGAAAGGGAAAGGGGGTACGAGGAGATAGAAAAGGAAGATTGCAGGAAGCAGGAAGAAGAAAGAAGTGGGAAGATAAGGGAATCAAGGTACAACAGCTGGTACAGGGAGGTTAGAACAGAGGGGGTGCCGAAATACCTGCAAGTAGGATGGAGCGAGGAAAGATACGGGAGGATGGCTAGATTTAGACTGGGGAACGAAATGAGGGGAGGGAGATATTGGGAGGCGGAGGAGGAGAGGAGATGTAGGGTTTGCGGAGGAGAAGTAGAGACGTGGGAGCACGTGCTGGAGAGGTGCACGCGAGAGGAAGGGGAGGAGGGGAATATAGGGGAAAAGATAAAGGAGATTTTGGATGAAGGAGGAAAAGGAGAGGAATGGATGAAAAAGCTAGAGGAAAAGAGGAGGGAGGAGGAAGGATGCAATAAGGAGGGGGGGGGGGGGGGGGCAAATGAAAATGGGAAGGAGTGAAAGAAGGAATGGAATGAAAGAGAGGAAATGGAAGTCGAAGGCGGAGGGAAGGAGAGAGATTAGGGGCGTGAGAGGCGTAGATGTATACTAGGAATAAGAGCGATAGGTTAAGGCTAGGGTAAGAACGGAGCGAGCGTGGCGTGCGAGAGGGAGAGGAGACGGTGCGGAGAGGTAGTGTAAGGGATAGTTTTAAGGCTAGGTTAAGGTAGGTTAAGGAAAACTGTAAGAGCGAAGAGAGAGGAGGAAAGAAAAGGAGGCATGTAACCCTAAGGGGAAGACATTAAAGAGATACTACTACATTGTCAAAATGAAACCTATGATCAAACTGTAACGAATGCTTGGTTAAAGAAGCATGTTGTAAGGGAGATAAAAAAATTTCTTTTATGTTCATATACTCGTCTTTCTAAAAGTCTAGATGTTTGCCCGATATAAACTTGAATACAACCCAAGCAAGGAATTGAATATACGATGTTAGAGTGTTTTAAAAGAGGTATTTTGTCTTTAATTAAAGGGAACAATTGTTTCGTGTAAAACGGTAATTTAAAAATAGTGTGAATTCCGGCTTTTCTAAAGATTCTTCTTATGTCATTAGAGATATTATTATAAAACGGTAATACAACGGTGTTCTTCCAACTAATTGATCCTACTTCATTTTTCCTTAATTCTTTCCATCTTTCTGTTAACAATGGATGGTAAATTTCAAAAGTACGTTCTTTAATTGTAGAAGAAACCAGTTCTATAGGATACCCATTACGTTTCAAGGTGTTTTTTAAAAGAAGCAAATTAGCTGGTCGGAATTCCGGATTCTAAAGTAATTAATCCTACCTTGTGTTGCATGGGATGCGCAGAAAAGAAGTTAATGTATCTGCCCGACCAACTCGGTTTATGATACCAGTTTGTGATAAATTTGTTATTTGATCTAATTACTATTGTGTCAAGAAAGTTAAGACATGAATCCTTTTCAATTTCATGTGTGAATTGAAGTCTAGCATGAAAACCATTAAATATATCAAGTAATGTTTGCAGGTCCTCAAGTCTAAGACAAGTAATAATATCGTCCACACATCTTTTGTAAAAAATAAGTTTAAAAGGTACCTTCGAGAGGGAAATCGTCTCTAATCTTTTCATTACTATATTTGCAATTGCAGGGGAGATTGGAGACCCCATAGCCGTTCCAAATACTTGTTTGTAATACACTCCATTAAATAAGAAAATGTTTGATTCCAATACAAACTTACCTGCTCGGAGAAAATCGTCTCGATCAATTTTGGTGTGTTCCTTGATTTCATTCCAACGATGATGTAGTATCTGTATGGCTAGATCGACAGGAATGTTAGTAAAAAGGGATACAACGTCCAAAGATACCAAACGTACAGATTCATCATTAACATGAACATTCCTGATTTCTTTGCAAAATTGCCAACTGTCCACTGTGTGGGACGAAGATTTTCCAATTATCTTGGAAAGAATATTGGCTAAAAAACCCGATAATTTGTAAGTAGGACCACCGATCGAAGAAACGATAATTCTCTAAGACAAGCTCTCTTTGTGTGTTTTAGGAAGTGCGTACGCTCTAGGTACGACCGCATTGTAAGTCTTAAGAACTTTGTATACTTATTCACTTATTTGTTTCTTTTTACACATATTAGAAATAATGGAATTCGCCTCTCCCTCGAAGGTACAAGTATATTCAAATCTGTTAGAGATACACGAAGAATAGGACCCATCGGTATCCCAATATGACTGCGCGCCGGTCATGAGTGTGTGTATGTCGGCTACGCGTGTGTGCGTGCCGATGGGTGATGAACGCAACTCGTGCGTTACCCAGTGTGAAAACCAGCGAGTTTCCGGCGTGCATGCGATCACATATAATCAAGCGTTACTCTTGTCCCCTTTTGTTTAGTCTATGTCACATGTGTTTATAAAGATAAATCGATTCTTTCTCGAATTCCACGTAACAAAGTGGTAGCAGAGCGTGGTTCGGGAAATAATCAAGTGCGACGAGGCTGAGAGGTTAGGAACGGCACGTGGTCGGTATAACGAACTGGAAAAGGCGACGCACGATGGCCGAAGGGGCAGTAATTCCTCTCAGCAAAATAGAGCTGTTGAACGGCAAAAATTATCACGTGTGGGCATTGAAAGTGGGTGCAGTTTTGAAGGCACGCAAATTATATAGAGAAGTGATTGAAATGAATCCCCCCCCGCCGGCCGCGGATCCTGAGACGGCTGCGGGAAAGAAAAGGGCCTTATGGGAAGGCAAGAACGATGAGGCATTCGGAATTATAGTAACGACGCTGGCAGATGCACAAGCAGGTGTGGGAAACACTGAGAAAAATCCACGCAGGCAACGCGGACGATCGCAGGATCGACATAGGCCTGGAATTGAAAAACATAAAAATGGGCACCAATGAGTCGGTAAACGAGTACGTCACGAGGGCAAAGAACATAGCGTCCAGGAGTGCCAGCATCGGACATCCCATCGAGGAAAGGGAGGTAACGTACCATGTCGTTAGAGGTGTACTTTCAAAATTTGAACAGATCGCTGCAGTACTAAGGACACAAAGGTCCCTCAAACTGGATGAAATTCAAATAGCCTTGATGGAAGAGGAGGCTCGGCTTAACCAGGAACAAGAAACAGAACCCGCTGGAAGCAGTAAGGGGGAAAAGGCGTATCGTGCAACCAGACGCCCATCGCCCAATGCATATAGTGGGTGTTACATATGTGGGAAGAAGAATCACAAGGCCAAGCAATGTTATCAGCGCCACGAGAAGGGACCGCAGAGCCCCAATAGCAAAGGTAAAAACAGAAACAATAATAGTGAACAAAATAACTTGGAAACCAAGAAGGGGGGGCCACGGAGAGAGCAAAGCAGCCTGGTGACAGACTGCAGGGAAGAGCGCACGTTCCGTGCAGTGGAAAGAACTCCCATGCTCTCAGCATACGCAGCACGACAAGGAATCGAGGAGTGGACACTCGACTCTGGATCGAGCTCTCACATGTCACCCAATATGGAAAGGATGTTAAACCGAAGGCCATGCGAAGCCAGCGTCGACCTCGCAGAGTACGACAGGGCACTAAGAGCAGAGGCAGTGGGTGACATCAGGGTTGAAGTGAGAGTCAAGGACAAAACAGAAACAGTCTGTATCAAGGACGTATTGTACGTACCCCAATTACGCTCAAACTTATTATCAGTGAGTAAACTGAACCAAGAAGGAATTCAAGTAACGTTTGCAAGAGGGACGGCCATCCTGAGCAATGCCAACGAAGAACCAGTAGCGGAGGCAGGTGAGGAAGACGGCATATTTATTCTTAAAGTGAAACCCGTAGAAACCTGTAGGCTGATCACCGAAGACTGCCCCAACCCTACGATGGAGAAGACAGAAGATAAGAAGATGCGATGGCACCGACGACTCGGACACCTGTGCGAAGAATATCTGGATCAAATGAAGAACACAGGCGCCGTCCGAAACCTCAGCTATCGACCTGGGAAATTGGGGTTGTGCGAACCCTGCGTAATGGGAAAAATGTCCCAAAAACCACACCGAAGGGTGCTAAACGTCCAAGCCAAAGGCCCACTCGAGCTGATTCACATCGACGTATGTGGACCCATGCCAGTGGAGACCCGGGGAGGAAGTAGGTACCTGTTCGTGCTGGTCGACGAATACAGCAAGTACATCAAAGTGTACCCGATGAGGAGCAAAGCAGAAACGTGTGAGTACTTCATAAAATATGCAAATAGATACGAAAATGAGTTGGGCACAAAAATTAAAAGGGTACGCTCCGACAACGGAGGAGAGTTCGTTAACAGGAAATTCGAGGAAATTTTTAAAACAAAAGGCATCGCGGATCAAAAGACGGTACCCCATAACCCCCAAAGCAACGGCGTGGCTGAGAGGGCCAATAGGACAATTTTAGACAAGGTACGTGCAATGTTACTAGATGCGGGACTACCCGAGGAATTTTGGGGCGAAGCAGCAGTCACGGCTGCCCACCTGAGAAACCTGACAATAACGAAGGCAGATAAGGACAAAACACCGCAGGAACGCTGGAACGGACGAAGGCCTACGGTGTCCTATCTGAAGACCTTTGGCTGCGTAGCCTATTACCACATTCCAAAGGTGGACAGGAACAAATTGGAAGCCACCACAAGAAAAGGTATATTCGTTGGCTATTCAGACGACACAAAAGGGTACAGAATACATGACCCAGAAAGTCGAAAAACATACGCAGCCAGATCAGTGAAATTCGACGAAAGTACAAGAGGGGGTAACCTCTTACAAGGGGAAGAGGAGAAGCCTAAAGGGAAGCATGACGCAATGCCGATACGATTGTCCGCCGGATGGACAGAAAGTGAGGAGCAGGACGAAGCGCAAGATCGAGAGGAAGATGAAGCAACGACGGAACCCGAAGAAGATACCCCAGAGGGGAGGGGGGACCTACCTCCAAACCAGGGTATCGAGGGAAAGCCGAAGGAAAAGGCCAAGAAAGGACGTAAGCCAGGCGTCACCAATGCCGAGAGCCAGGCCGAATGGCAGCGCAAAAAGGAAGAACGCGAAAAGAGATTACAAAAAGAAGGGGTGAGACGCTCTGAAAGGCTCGGGAGCACAAATCAGCAAGCTCAATTAGCACGAAGATGCATCCCGAGACCGAAAACCTACAAAGAGGCGGTAGAATCACGCGACAGCGAGAGATGGATGACAGCGATGGAAGAAGAAATGAAGAATACGGAAAGACACGAAGTCTGGGAACTTGTACCAAAAACAGAAAATATGAAAGTAATCCGTAGCAAATGGGTCTACAATGTCAAGAGGCCAGAAGACGGCGGAGCAACGAAATATAAGGCCAGACTAGTGGCCATAGGGTGCGGGCAAAGGCCCGGGATACACTACAAGGAGTCCTTCGCGCCAGTCCTGAAGCTGGAGAGCGCGAGAATAATGCTAGCAATAGCTTGCTCACAGAAAATGGCGATCAAACAATATGATGTAAAGTCCGCATATTTATATGGGAAATTGGACGAAGAAGTATACATGGCACAGCCACCAGGGTTCGAAGAAGGTGCTGAAAAAATCTGCAAACTGAGAAAAAGCATTTACGGTCTCCCGCAATCCGGATACCATTGGAACAGAAAAATAAGTGGAACATTAACGTCGCTAGGATGGAGAAGAATGGAGGAGGACCCGTGTGTATACAAGCGAGAAGGCACACGCGGTACAGTGATATTAGGGCTGTACGTGGACGACTGCCTCGTAATCGGATCCAGCCCGGAACTAATTGACAGGGAAATGGATGACTTGAGAACCCACTTCGAGTTGATGGAGGCAAAGGACACAACCTTCCTAAACATCCGGATACGGCAAACCGAGAGGGGAGTGGAGCTGTCCCAGGAGGAGTACATCGAAGAAATCCTAACCAAATTTGGAATGGACGACTGCAACGTGGCGAAAACACCAATGGACCCGCAACAGGCCCTGGATGGACACGAGGACTCGCCAGAAGTGGAAGCCACCGAGTTCCAGGAAATGCTGGGCTCTCTGATGTACCTGGCACTCGGAACGAGACCAGACATAATGTTTGCGGTGAGTGCACTCTCTCAATACTCCACTCGTTGTAAACAAATACATGTAACAGCACTAAAAAGAATTTATAGGTTCCTTAGAGGTACGAAAAAGTACAATTTAATATATAAGAGAAATAACACGCAATTATGTTTAAGTACCGACGCCAGCTGGAACAGCACCGCGGACGCGAGATCGTACAGTGGCTACATAATAAAATTGGGTGGAAACACAATAATTTGGAAAAGCAGCAAGCAGGAACTGGTTGCCTTGTCGACCTGTGAGGCCGAACTAATGGCCCTGTGCGAAGGAGTACAATCGTAGAACTGGGCACGTGGATTGCTGGAAAACCTAGGCATAAATGTAAGACAAGAAGGTGCAACGGTAGTAGAGACCGACAGCAAGGCCGCGATAGACTGGGTTCGAAAGGAAAAGGTGACCAATCGCACAAGACATATAAATCGGAAATATCACTTTATTAAACGAGAGGCTGCGGAAGAATGTATTAGATTAAAGCATGTGAAGTCCGAAAATATGAGCGCAGATATGTTAACAAAAGCTCAAACTAGAGAAAAATTGAAAAACCACTGTATTAGCTTAGGGTTAGAATTTAAGGAGACCGACCCGCAGCCATAGGGGGGTTCTGTTAGAGATACACGAAGAATAGGACCCATCGGTATCCCAATATGACTGCGCGCCGGTCATGAGTGTGTGTATGTCGGCTACGCGTGTGTGCGTGCCGATGGGTGATGAACGCAACTCGTGCGTTACGCAGTGTGAAAACCAGCGAGTTTCCGGCGTGCATGCGATCACATATAATCAAGCGTTACTCTTGTCCCCTTTTGTTTAGTCTATGTCACATGTGTTTATAAAGATAAATCGATTCTTTCTCGAATTCCACGTAACAAAATCTACTAACAATGTATGTGGTCTTGTCACTCAACAATTTGATCACTTCTGACATATAAAATTCTTTATCTACTAATACTGTAGTGTTACCTTTATCAGACTTTAAAACTAATAAATTATTATTTCTTTTGAAAAATTGCCTAGTTTCAGCAATCACGGCTTCAGACACAAACATACTGTTGGGTTTCGTCATATTGGTGGTGTAATTCAAGATTTTATTAACTATTTTACTTTTTTTACCATTGTTTGAAATTCGACTTTACAGAGATTTTTAAGCCAATTGTCGTTATTATTATCTAAAGTCGTATTTTCAGAAGGAACAACCCCACCACTATCATTGTTAGTAGAATTAATTTTGATTTCTAGCAAATTGTTGAATTTCTTAATGCAACTATTTTTATGGATTTTAAACAATCTTTTGTATTTCTTATTTTCAAGGGTACAAAATCATTCAAACAAATGTGACGGGAGAATGAATGGAATTTCCTCATTCAGATATTTAATTCTATTTAAAATGGAGTTAGTTTTTCTCCAGATCGCACTAGCATCACTCTCTCCATTGCACTTCCTGCAGATCAAATGCAAAAAGCCACAAATATGGAGCACGACAATATCCCTACCATCCCGCTAACCAAACGCTTTTCGTTCCTCGCGGCATTCAAACCATCGTGCGATCCCTACTTGCCTACCGCCGGTGAGCCCCCAAAAAAAGCACGCCCGAAAGTAAACACAGCGGCCCATAACTCTCCTGTAAATCCTCCAGCTGACCGCTACAAAGCTACAGAATCGGCTGCAAACAGTACCGGAGCACGTACAATAAAACCCCCTCCGTTATATATCTCAAATTTTGAGTACAACCTCGTCCAATTCGAACGCGAGCTCGCTGATCTTTTTGGAAAGACCTTTAATATCAAGTATCTTGGCAGCAAGATTCGCCTACAATTCGACGATGTTGTGTCACGTCCCGGGTGGAGGTCTTTTGGGGACAATGACATGTGAGGGAAATTTCAGGCGCGAATCTAAAATCCAGCACTCTGAGATTTTGAGGGGACTCAGGCGCGAATCTAAAATCCAGCATTCTGAGATTTTGAGGGATTAGGCGCGAATATTAAATCCGTCACACTGAGGGTTTTGAAGGAATCAGGCGCGAATATTAAATCCGTCACACTGAGGGTTTTTAAAGGAATCAGGCGCGAATATTAAATCCGTCACTCTGAGGGTTTTTAAAGGAATCAGGCGCGAATATTAAATCCGTCACTCTGAGGGTTTTTAAAGGAATCAGGCGCGAATATTAAATCCGTCACACTAATCGATTTACAGGAGAGGTACGTCAGGTGCGAATCCATGGAAGTTTGAAGACTTGAGCGTATCAGGGGGACACCCCTTAGCACTTTATTTTGGTTTTGCCTAATTGGATTTACGGTTGCATAGGCACAAAAAGTTACTCGTAATATTCCCTGAGAAACACGTCTATACGTGCAACTGTACGCAGGCTATGCGAGAGTATGTTTGTAAACACGGTCACTGCTCTCGAGTTCCCGAATCGGAATCAGCTGTTTCGCTAACTCGTTTGTTTGTATTTTAAATGTTTCGTAACCAATGAGTGAACAGAAATAATTTGAAGCGTGATTTAAACAAAGCGGTTTATTAACTTTGTTGAAGCGGTTATTATAATTATGCGTGGGGTTTTTAGCATTGACACATAACATTTATAATATGAATTATGACATGTATATGTATGGACATGAGGTACAATATATAAGTTATAGAATGAAATACCTTTAATAATGATCGTTAATAATATAAAGAACTATGATTGCAATAAGCAGTAAATGAAATAATAATATGATTGCATTAAGCAATAACGAAATAATAGTAACAAATAGTATGGTATGAAGATGATATGCAGAGTAATATAAGATAATTATAAACGCTTACAATCGTTGTCGTAGAGCACTGATTTTAGAGTTTAACACTTGTTAAGATAAACCTTTCAAAGAAACACAGTTCGTCGTGAACGATTTGTCGTAGAAAGAGGTCCTAGCCTCTCGATCCTTCGTATTTATATGATTTACGCGCGGTCCTTGCGGAGGTTGTATGCGGTAAGGACCTTGACACAATTTACGAATTATGCGTAGTAGGACTTCCGGGGTTTTTCTATAATATTCTATATTTAGACTACGTTTACGGCACGTACGCCAGGTATTCTTCGCAGTTAGGCTTTTGGGGTTTTTCTATTAGTCTATATTTAGACTACATTTATGAATCATGCGTCGCAATATGATTCTCAAGATTCTGTTCGGCTATTGCTAAGAAGATACTCAACTCGTCGAAGGGATTTTGGGTGTTTTATAGGAAAGGGGTTAGAGTGGCTTGGACTCTGTGACTCGAAAAGGGGGGGATCGCGACGTGGTCTCGATTTAAGAGGGATTTGTTTGAATTCGTTTTGGAGGGAAGGATTCGTGCCTCATAGGCAGGGCCGGCGCGGGGATGGTTGGCGCCCTTATGCAACGCATTACTTGCATAATGGATTCCGCCGGCCCTGCTCATAGGGCTAATAGGCGAAGAGGTTTTGTAACGATCATCTCGCGATGGGGACCACTAAGGTACATCGGCGAGGTGGTGTTTGTATCGATCATCTTGTGTTGATGACCGCTAAGGTACAACATCAAGGTGATCAGCGATCAAGGAGATGGGGTTAGAGTTGAATTTGAGGGACTTTGGTGGAGTGATTTTGAGGTTTATTGGTGTATTTTGGAATAGGAACGTGCGAAAAATAGTGGGACGTCACACCTCCCCCCTTATATGAAGAAATGCGTAGCATTTCTTAACACAGGGTTTGGGTGCTTTGAAATGAGGGGATAACGAAAAGAAAATAAAATATGTGGCCCATTTGGCGTGGTAATAATAAAAATAAAAATAAAATAATACAATGTTTGGCCTATTTGGCGGAAAGAAAATAAAATAAAAGGTATGATTTGAATAATAAAAAAAATAAACGAGGTATTTATATATATAAAGGAAATAAAATAAATTGTACTTTGTATTAAATTAATTCTAAGGGGAATATATATACAAAGGAATATTTACAAGGGATGGTTGGGATTAAAGGAAGGAATTAGAAAGGAGGATAGGAATATTCGAGGTCTTGGAATGTGGCGTCGTCTAGGATGAAAGTGAGGTCCTGACCACTCTGATACAGGTCATCGAACCATCCCAGGAACTCGGGAGTCAGCTCCGTGTGATCTGGGACCCTGGTTGCTGACCCCGTGTCCAGGATATCCACTACACCTGGCCAAGGAGGGATGGTGGAGGGGATCGGGATTTCGGGAACGTGATGTGGAGGGTGGTAAGGAGAGGGTGGTGGACGAGAGAATATCTCACTGTTTCCTGCGGGAGGGCGGTAAGGGGGTGGTGGAGTTGTGGCCTCCTGAAACGTCCGTAGATGATTCGGCGTTTCCGGGGGCGAGGGCTCAGCCTCCCTGATGATGAGCGTGGAGGTCACTCTGAGAAGGAGGGGCGACAGGCTTCTCCCTTCCTTTGCGGCCTCCTTACGCATCCATGTGATGTGGGCGAGCCTTCTCTTGAGGCCACCCCCACCTTTCCTGGCCCCATTTGGCTTGTGGGCCCTTTTATGTGGCATGGTAGTACTATTTTTTAATAGAAATGAAATAATTAATACATGTTTTCTATATTTTTGTCAACCGGGATCACCGCGTAACCGACTAAGACGCGCTTTGTTAGCGTGTATGATTTTAAGTTTTCCTTTCCAGGATATTTTTAAATTTTGTGACGGGATTACCTCTAGTATAGTGTGTGGACCAGAATACTGGTCGCCAAATTTTCCTTTTCGCGGTTCTATTAGAACGAAGACCGAGTCGCCCGGTCTGAAGGTCTCCGCGTTTATGTGTCTATCGTAATATTTTTTATAACGCAGTTTCGATTGATTTAACTTTTCCGCTGCAGCGGTTTGCAGCTCTTGCATTCTTATGCTTAACTTCGAGAGGTATTGGTTATAAGTTTCATTTTCAAAATCTTCGAGCACTCTTTTCCGACTGGGTACCCGGGCTATTTTACCGAACACTAATTCATGTGGAGTGTATCCAGTGCCCTCGTGGACGCTGGTATTATAAGAAAACGCGGCCATGTCGGTCCATTCGTCCCAGTCGCTGTATTTACCGATAAACATTTTCAAATATTCTGTTAGGACGAGGTGCGATCGCTCTAAAGAGCCGTTAGTCTCAGGGTGAAAAGCTGTGGTTCTAAATTGTTCAATTTTAAATTTTTGCGCTATAGTTTTCATGAATTTACCAGTGAAATTAGCTCCTTGGTCAGTGAGGATGGCTCTGGGAGCTCCGAACTGGCAGATAAATTTTTTTATAAATGCATCTGCAATTTTTACTGATGTTGATTGTTTGAGTGGTTCGCACACGAAATATTTGGTCAATAAATCTTGCATGGTTAATATGTATGTATTTCCTTCTCTTGTGGTAGGTAACGGGCCTACTGTATCTAATGCTAGTTTATCAAAGGCGCGTCCAGGCGTGTCGGTAAGGATCATTGGCTGCCTGGTTTTAACACGGACGAGTGTTTTCCGCTGACAGTCCTCGCATCTTCGAATATAATCTTCTACTGCTTTTTTCATTCCTTTCCAGAAGTAATAGTGACGAATTCGATTATAGGTCTTTGATACTCCTTTGTGTCCAGCTAATGCAGACGCGTGATTTTCGGTAATAATGCTTTGTCTCTTTGATTCTTCGGGAATCTGAACTATTTGTAAGCATATAGTTACACTGATGTCTTCTTCGTTAATGGCTTCGAGAACGTCCATTATAATATCTTGCCAACTTAGTTGATCAATATTTGTCGTCTTGGCAATACTGAATGAGTATATGATTAATTCACGTATTACATCTGTTGGAGATTCGGCAGTTCCGATCTCCGCCACATCCAACTCATGGCAGCACCTCCTGGACGGCACAGCACTAAGCCCGATCCACAATCGATGCGCCAATCAGGTGTCAGCGACAGAACGCTCAGCCAATCGCATTTCCCCACGTCGCGCGATCCTCCAGAATGTTGGGGAAGACGACTAACGGAAATGCGATCGGCCATATTGATTTTCATTCTTGTTCACGCAGAGTACGGAAGTAGACGCGTCTTTTATTTGAACGTTTAGCTCATAGTAACTCGTGAATTCTCGTAAATTGCTCAAGCTAGTGCTCAACCTCGTGATTTCTCACCGCTCACACATTGTGCTCTCGTTCTAAAACTCATCGCGGCTATCGATTGTGGATCGTGGTCAGTTACGCGGCCACGTGTTCGGCATAGCGCGATTCGTCTCAGCGAGACAATAATTGTTTTATTCTCCGCACAACGTGCCCACGCTCACGCTCACGTGTAACTATTTTACAATCTGACTCACTCCGCGAGTGTATAATAAAAATAAGCGCTCTTCTCACCAAGTGCTGATCCGTTATTGCACCTAACCTAACCGGCATCTCACCTCGATCACCTGTTCTCAAACATTTCTGGTCCTTCGAGCCGGATTAGTGTGTGAAAGTGCTCAGTGCTCATCAGCAACGCTCAAGCTCACCCCATTGTGCTCACCCTCTGTGCTCAAGCTCAGCGACGCAAGATGGATGCAACCAATCAAGATTCTACCAAGTCTAGCTCCGAGTCCCGGTCCCGGTCGTCGTCACCGAGCCCGCCGGGAGAGATGAGCCTCCAGGTGCCCACCGGGCAGTCATCTCAGGCTACCGGCAGAACGAGGGCGACGTCCCCCTCAACAATACCGGCGCCGCTCATCATTAAATCGCGGTCGCAGGTGAGTCGCTTTTTGGCGTTACAGGCGATTCAGGCCGAAATCCCCACCGACCCCGAGACAGCGTCCCTTGGGGAAGTGCAGTCTCTGCTCGAGAGCGTCGCAGAGCTGCACAAGGCGTTCTTGACCGAGCACGCTCACCTCGAGGAGTTCTGGCCCGTGAAGTGCCTCACTCACGAGTATTTCGCCTCGGATCTCTTGGGCCGCGAGACCCAGCTGGTGGCTCAGGTGAATAAAACGCTAAAGGGTATCATGACTCACCGCTCACCCCCCGCTCAACCAGGCTCATCATCTCCGGACTCATCCGCGGCGAGCAGAGCCGCAAAGCTGCCGACTATCGCAATCCCCAAATTTTCTGGGAACTATGCGGATTGGCCAGCGTTCAATGAACTATTCACGTCGCTCATTATCAAAGACTCACGTCTCATGGACATCGACAGGCTGTACTACCTTCGGGCCAGCCTGTCCGGCGAACCTGCACGCAGGGTGAATTCGTTTCAACTCACCGGCTCATCATTCCAACCATGTTGGGCTTATCTCAATAAGCGATTCACGAACAAACGACTGCTCATCAAGGAGCAACTGGACAAACTCTTTTCAATTGCTCCGCTCACCACAAGATCAGCCTCAGCGCTCACCAACCTGGCTGCGACCATCGCAGAAGTGAATGAGGCCCTGGTGGCCCTGAAAGCTGACCAGGACATGCACAATTGCCTCCTGGTGCATGTGCTGACGAACAGCCTTGACAAGGTCACGCGAGAGGCTTGGGAGACCTCCCTGGAAAACGTCACTGAGTGCCCTCGCTACCAGGACTTGCTGGCCTTCGTCGAGAAGAAGGGCGGGGCCCTGGAGCAGATAGAGTCCTCACCCAAAAGGCCAGCTGCTCCAGTCGCCTCCACCTCACGCTCTGCTCAACGGAAGGCAACCGCTCACCCTGCAACGCAGACAAAGACTCATCCACCATCTCAACCTCCATCGAGGGCGCTCTCAACGCGGTACCCGTGTGATCACTGCTCTGAGGATCACTTTATAGTGATGTGCCCAAGCTTCCGCGACAAGCCTGTGGCTGAGCGGCGCAGCTTCATCACGGCTCACAACCTGTGCAGGAACTGCTGCGGCCGCCACCAAGTCGATGTGTGCAAGTCTGCACTCCGGTGCAAGACTTGTGGTATGAAGCACCACACAATGCTGCACCCCACTCAGCAGTCAGCTCACCCACCTGCTCACCCTCGACCCGGCACATCCACTGATTCAGGTCCAGCTGCTCAAGCCCCTCCGATGGAAGGAAGAAAGTCAGAAGGCGATGCTGACGTTTGAAGTGTCGGTGCAGTCGCCAGCTCATTCTCAACAATAAAAGGTCATCCTCATCCATCACTCTCACTCTCAGCTGCAGGTGGGTTCGCCACCCCACACACGCTCACCTTGTTGGCTACAGCCAACGCTCTGCTCATCTCACCGGTGGCCTCGCTGCCAGTGAGACTACTCATCGACTCAGGGTCGGAGCTCACCTTCGTCAAGGAGGAGCTCATCACTCAACTTAACCTTCAAAGAGCCCACTCATCAATCTCAATTATTGGCATTGGAGGTAACAAGACTACTCACACTCGTGGGGTCGTGTCAATCACTCTACAATCAAGTTACGACTCCTACTCGGTCACCACACAAGCTCATATCCTGCGGACTCTCACCTCAAGGCTACCATCCGTTGAAGCGACTCGTCAGGAGTGGCCACATCTCACCAGGTTAAGGTTAGCTGATCCAGATTTTCTAAAACCTAGGCCCATCGACATAATCATTGGTGCCGACTCATATGGAAAAATTATAAAACCTAACCTCAAAAAAGGTGACCCTTCAATGCCAATTGCCCAGCTCTCAATCTTTGGGTGGCTCATTCTTGGGCCAGTTAAAACACCTCAAGCTCAATTCAGCTCGTCGCACACAGCTGCAGTCATGCAGCACAGCGATAAAACAATACAAGAGTTGTTGACTAGATTCTGGATTCAAGAAGAGCTCCCAACAGATACACCTTCAACGCTCACCCCTGAAGAACAAGAATGTGAGGATCACTTTCGGGCGACACACACTCGTGATTCTACAGGAAGGTACATCGTGCGCATCCCCCTCAAGTCGTCTCGGAGTCTGCTGGGCAATTCCTACCAGACAGCCCATGCCTGTCTGAAGCGAACACTCAACAAGCTCAACAAAGATGCTGATTATCGCAATCTCTACCAGGGGTTCATGAAGGAATATGAGGCTCTCCATCATATGGTAAGAGCTCCCTCACTCTCACCCAATACTCACTCTGTTTTTTATCTTCCACATCATGGAGTACTCAAGCTCGACAGTCAGACCACCAAGTTGAGGGTCGTCTTCAATGGCTCAAGCCCTACCTCAACGGGGCACTCTATCAACGACCTCATGCACACTGGTGCGAACCTGCTACTCAACATCACCGATGTGCTGCTGTGGGTTCGCCAGCACAAGTACATTTTCGCCACAGACGTGACAAAAATGTACAGACAAATCAAGGTCCACGAAGACGACCAGGACCTCCAGAGGATACTGTGGATTGACGAGGATTCAAAGAAGGTGCCCTACAAGCTCACTACGGTCACGTATGGAACCAAAGCAGCGCCGTTCCTCGCCGTCAGAGCACTACTGCAATTGGTCGAAGACGAAGGGCATCGTTTTCCACTGGCAGTGCCTTCAATCACTCATGCCAGATATGTCGACGACATATTCGGCGGCGCCGACTCAGGTGAGACACTCATTACAATTGCTCAACAATTAAATGACCTGTGCAAGGCGGGAGGCTTTCCACTTGCCAAGTGGCAATCAACCTTCCCTCCATTGCTTGAATCAATTTCTCACGATGTACGAGCTAGCAACTCGTACATAGCACTTGACGACTGCAATACCAAAATTCTCGGACTACAATGGAATGCTCTCAATGACAACTTCTCATTCTCGACGAAACCTCTCAGCGATTCAAGGCTCACGAAACGCCTCATTCTCTCTGAAGTAGCAAAGATATTTGATCCGCTTGGCTTCTTAGCTCCAGTCATCATTCGGGCAAAAGCACTTTTGCAGGAATTGTGGCTGCACAACCTCAACTGGGACGATCCACTGCCCTCCCAAATCACTGCTCACTGGCTCACCATCAGAGAGGATCTAACAAGTCTGGCCAGACTCTCAATACCAAGGTGGTTCAACACCTTTTCCTACTCTACAGTGGAATTACATGGATTCTCTGATGCGTCTCAGCTCGCCATGGCAGCGGTAATTTACATTATCGTGTCCTCACCGTCCACAGCTCACAAGGTGTCGACACTCGTGTGCTCCAAAACCAAGGTAGCACCACTCAAGAAACTCACAATCCCGAGGCTCGAACTCACTGCTGCTTTGATGCTTGCAAAGCTTACAAAGTACGTTCAAGCTACTCTTCAACTCAACGTCTCTTCAATCCATCTGTGGACGGATTCTCAAATATCACTCTCATGGATCAAATCACATGCTGCACGCTGGAAGGATTATGTACGGAATCGTGTCTCCCAAATTCAAGAGCTCACCCCACACGCACATTGGAGACACGTTCCTGGAACAGCGAATCCAGCGGATTGCGCCTCTCGAGGCCTCACAACACATCAGCTTGAACACCATGAGCTTTGGTGGACGGGACCATCTTGGCTCACTCAACCCAGTGACTCATGGCCCTCTCAACCCACATTGAAGGACAGTCCAAGCATGCCGGAAGCTCGTCCTGGAGTCTCAAATCTTCTCAACATTCGAAAAATCGAATATCACTGGGACCTCATTTACAAATACTCATCTCTCAACAAACTCTTTCGTGTCACTTCAGTTTGTTTCAGAATTCTGTCACGCTTAAAGGGGTCAACGATTTCCTTACCACTCATCGTTCAGTCGCCCGAAGATCTGGAGAGGGCCAGGATTTTTTGGATTAAGGCGACGCAGTCCCTTTATTTCGCACATGAATTAAAGTCGCTCAGCTCTGGCGCAACGCTGCCATCGTCTCACACCTTCAATCGGCTCACGGCCTTTATCGACCAAGAAGGAGTGATCCGAGTCGGGGGCCGACTCAACAACGCTCACATTGCATATGGAAGTAAGCATCCTGCAATTTTGCCTCGTCACTCACGTCTGTCCGATCTGATTATAGATCAAGCTCACCGACAAACTCTCCATGGAGGGACTCAGCTCACGCTCGCTCAAATCAGACAGACCTACTGGATCATCGGTGGTCGAGCTCCAGTGAAGTCTCACATTCTACGGTGTGTTGTGTGTGCTCGGCAAAGGGGGATCCGTGCCCATCAACTGATGGGCCAACTACCTCTTTCACGAGTCACACCCACACGCCCTTTCACTAACACTGGACTGGACTATGCTGGTCCCATCACCTTAAGGACGTGGAAAGGACGAGGCGCCAAGACTCACAAGGGATGGATCTGTGTATTCGTCTGTCTCACCACATCAGCTGTTCATCTCGAGCTAGTCACCGACTACTCCACGGAAGGTTTCATAGCGACTTACAGACGGTTCATCTCACGGAGAGGAATCCCTCACTCACTCTACTCAGATTGTGGCACCAACTTCATTGGAGCCGATGCCACGCTCAAGAGGATGTTCACTCAGGGCTCTCAAGATCACCAAACTATCGCTCAGCTGTTGGTCAACGACAACACTCGTTGGTGTTTCAATCCTCCAGCCGCGCCCCACATGGGGGGCAAATGGGAGGCTGTGGTGAAGTCCACCAAACACCATCTTCGGCGAACAGTGAGTGAAACAGCACTCACCTACGAAGAGTTCAGTACACTTCTCACGCAGATCGAGGCCCTGCTGAATTCGCGACCTCTCGAGCCCCTCAGCGACGATCCTGACGACGTCGCAACGCTCACTCCTGCTCACTTCCTCATTGGCCACCCGCTCTCAGCTCTACCGGAACCTTCTGTGGAGCACACATCCATCTCACCGTCAGCGCGGTGGCAACTCATCCAACAGAAGACTCAACAATTCTGGACTCAATGGTCAGCCCATTATCTGCAACGTCAACTCTCAATCTCGAAGTGGCATCATCCATCCAACGCCATCAAGGTCGGCTCTCTGGTGCTCATCACCGATGAACGGTTTCCCCCTAGCAAGTGGCCACTTGCTCGGGTTCTCACTCTTCACCCAGGGAAGGATGGACTGACCAGGGTGGTGACTCTCAAGACCGCCACCACCACCTTGACCAGGCCGATAGCAAAGTTGGCTGTTTTGAATGTTACAGATTCATCATCAACATCTTCTTCCAGCTGTTGAGGCCGGGAGCATGTTGGAGATTCGGCAGTTCCGATCTCCGCCACATCCAACTCATGGCAGCACCTCCTGGACGGCACAGCACTAAGCCCGATCCACAATCGATGCGCCAATCAGGTGTCAGCGACAGAACGCTCAGCCAATCGCATTTCCCCACGTCGCGCGATCCTCCAGAATGTTGGGGAAGACGACTAACGGAAATGCGATCGGCCATATTGATTTTCATTCTTGTTCACGCAGAGTACGGAAGTAGACGCGTCTTTTATTTGAACGTTTAGCTCATAGTAACTCGTGAATTCTCGTAAATTGCTCAAGCTAGTGCTCAACCTCGTGATTTCTCACCGCTCACACATTGTGCTCTCGTTCTAAAACTCATCGCGGCTATCGATTGTGGATCGTGGTCAGTTACGCGGCCACGTGTTCGGCATAGCGCGATTCGTCTCAGCGAGACAATAATTGTTTTATTCTCCGCACAACGTGCCTACGCTCACGCTCACGTGTAACTATTTTACAATCTGACTCACTCCGCGAGTGTATAATAAAAATAAGCGCTCTTCTCACCAAGTGCTGATCCGTTATTGCACCTAACCTAACCGGCATCTCACCTCGATCACCTGTTCTCAAACAACATCCTTAAGGGAAGAAAGAGCTTCGTTCCAATTTGTCGTGGTTAGGGGAGTATTTTGAGTTTCTTTGATAACTAACCCTACGAGAATTTGTCCCTTTTTATATGACACATGAGCCCTGCCTAGAGTGAGTTCGCTTGTTATTAGGCCCCTTTACACGGTCGGTCTTGCGCGCGGTCCGGCCCGCGGGCCGGACCGCCGCGCGCCGCGCGGCCCGGAAAAGTACGTGAAGCCGGATCGTGGCGGTCCTTCGCGCGGGCCAGAAGGTCGTACCCGTCACTACTTAGAGACAGCGAGTTCGGGCTCCCATTTCTACGTCGACTCCACATGCTTTTTACACGATCCACCGCAGTGGTGTACTACTTGTTCTATGTGTATCATCGATCTGCGAAACGATCGGCAAGACACGATCGCGATATACGTTCGCGAAAAGTATCTGAAATTCCTCGATATACCAGGCTTATAGAGGATATCATAAATGCTGTTACTGTAGGGTACACTGAAACATTTGTTTTTAGGAAGCTACGTTTGGTTGACCTGAAGGTGCTATAAATTGTGGAAATGATTTATGGCTCAGTTATAACGACTGTAAAATTTTACAAGGGTACTTTAAAAAATGTCCAAATGTTTCCCCGGCAATGCGATGGCAAATGAAATTGCAGTTAACACATTCACTGTTGTGACGATCATAATTATTACTATCAACGGCAATAATTACCATGTCACTGCTTGTTTTAATATAAAAACTAATATTGATAGACAATAAATACATATAGGTATGCAAGTGATGTTATATCTAAGATAAATGATGAAGAGATGTAATATGCAAAATGTCTTGAAGAAGGGGGGTAGTCTTCTGATTGCTCGTGATGCAGGTCAAATTTTTCATCCACGCTCTTGCGTGGCGCGCAGCAAGAAAGCATCACAGTCCTGCCCGCGCGCCAGAAAGCGTCACGCTCCTGCCCGCGCGCAAACCTCGAATCCAGAAGAGTTTGCATAAGAGACAGAAGAGGTAGTTAGAAAAGGAGAAAACGATAGTTGAAACCAGGATCGTTGCGCGCCTCAGGATTTCCGACAGTGCGGACAAGTCTGAGGCGCGCGACGAGCCTGGCAGCCGATCTTCTGGCAGCCAAGGATAAATAAGCCGTGCCTCGATGGGTTTCGAGGACTTCGACCCTCGAGACCAGGGGGGCCGTACTATGTTGCCCCCTAAGACGTGGCGAATCGAAAATTCTACATTTCGCACCGGATCTTGGCGAAAGTGACGTGGATCGTTTCCTTATGTTTTTCCGATGAAAATGGTCCAAAAACGACACAAATCGGATTGTAATTAAGGAATCTTCATAATAAATTGATTTCCATAACTTCGTTAAAAATAGTCCGATTTACATGAAATTGGGTATAATTTTCATTTGAAAAACGTAACGAATCCATCGGTATCACTTCCATATCGATACGATAAAGTATAAAGAATTATTTTATTTCTGAAACAGGTATGAATCCTTGGCCGACCGCAACGAATCGAGGTCGACGACACACAGTCGAGGGTGAAATATTCATTACAGCGTATTAAGAAATTCTTTATTCTTCGTCGTATCGATATGAAAGTAACACTAGTGGATTCCTGGCGTTCTCACAATTAAAATGATCACAAATATCCTGCAAATCGGACTACTTTGACACAAACAATACAAATTATAAAAGGAGTAGGCTGATATCGCCAGAAACGGCAGTACGTTTGCGCACGCGGGGTCCCGCCTGCGCCATCCTCTCTTCAAATTACAAACGGATCCCTTATCGCTCGGGTATAAACACGACATATTTGTTTGCATGGTTATAAACTTCGTCCATTAGCTATCCGAATAGAGTGAATAGACATCGTGCCGTTTTTCAGGGATTTCGACTTCTTTTCACTCCTAAACACGTCGTGAGCTAAAGCCCATCAGTGACGGCCGCCGTTGGAGCAATATACTCATTAACTCAGAGTGAAAAGAAGTCGAAATCCCTGAAAAACGGCACGATGTCTATTGCCCCTTTTCCACATCTGGCAGACAAGGGGGCACGGCGCAGGCGGGACACCGCGTACGATAATAAACCGCGACTTCCAAGGTAAGGCAAGGTAAGGCTCCAACGGCGGGTACCACCGGTGACCTATTCCTGGGACTCTGCGACGTGTTTATTGCTGGACTAAACGTTTAGAATCCCAGGACAATGGTCAAATAAGGAAATACCTCGCGAAGCTTGCACATCTGGCAACGAAACGTTAACTAAAGACGTATTTACAACCCCTGATTTTTATAACACGACCGCCGTTTGGGCAGAAGGACGAGAGCGTTTTGCATTTCTTCCTGGGCTAAAATCCGCCCCTTTTGTCACGCCTTAACCAATTACATTTTGCCATAACCACCCCCGCTAGGAATTTGACCTATGGAGGGAGTAACCATTGCTTACGTTTTAAGTGAATGCACGGAGAAAAGGCAGAATCAAACGAAAAGTCAAAGTGTCGATACGTTCGTATAGTTTTGTTCCTTTTTTGTGATTTTCTTGGTTATTATGGAGGATACAAAGTGGAGCAGCAAGGCGGTAACGGGTTTGATTACCTTATATAAAACGATGCCATGTCTATGGAAAGTCAAGAGTAAGGAATATCAAAATCGCAATTTGCGCAATGATTGTTACGATAAATTAATAAACTACTGCAGACCAATATTCCCAAATGCGGACAAAGAGTTTGTCTGCAAAAAAATACAATCACTACGTGGGACATTCCGAAAAGAATTTAGAAAAGTGGCGGCATCGACACGCTCTGGTAACGGGACCGAGGATGTATATGTACCGACACTTTGGTACTACGAGCTGCTATTATTTACTAAAGATCAGGACATCCCAACGCCGAGCATAAGTAACATCGAGGAGGAGATATCTCTCCCGGAAGAGCCGGAAACGATGCGGGAAGAACCTGAAGAAATTGAAGGTGAAGCCATCGACGTTCAGGACATGGACGACCCCGAGACGCAGCCTAGCAATCAAGTAAGTTTATTTATGACCTCATTTATTTTATTACTACACTCGTAAAAAAAATCGGTATAGCTGGAACCACGGACGAGTTTCTATCTTGTAAAAAAATAATTGTACACAACGAAAACAAGCTAAATGTCACTCCAAAGTTTTATTCTTAGGGAGCCTCTGTGGCTCCAACTACGTGGAAATATCATTTCAATGTAGCACTGAAGGTAAACAAGAAACTGAAAATAATTTAACAATGGACACAGACAAGAAAAAGGAAACATATGGTTGTCTTTTTGTGAAATTTTATTTTATTAGTGTGACTAAGTATGTGTGTATTATAATTGGACAGAGATGTGCAGAATTACAATTGAATTAGTTCATGAATTATGATTACAAAATAATTCAATTAAATCGTATTCAAACAATAATATTAACGCATGCGCAGATCGACTTAATGTACAAGGAGTTCAAAAAGTAATGATCACTGGTTTGGGGAGTGAATTTGTTAAAAAAAATTGATACAAAATTGTTTATAACATTGAAACTAATGTTTCAACGATTCGATTGTATAGAGTTGCACGTATAGGCATGGGCCCACCCGCCACTCTGCCGTTTTGGTAGTATGCACTCGAATGGTGGGGTCTGGCACAGTGGCCTGAACTAGGTCAATGCACCTTGCACTACCTTCTGTCCCTTTAAACGTGGGATTGTGTTTGTTTACGTTTAGGGGTGCGCACTGGGCCAGGCCCCACCATTTGGGTAGATGCTGCTAAAACGGCAGAGTAGTGGTAGGTCCATGCCTATACGTGCAATTCTATACAATGGAATCTTTGAAACATCATTTTCAATGTTATAAACAATTTTGTAGCACGTTTGTTTTAACAAATCTCCAATTGTCCAGAGGTGCACATTCGCCCCCAAAACATGTGTTACCCGCAAACCCGCTCACCATGTGTTATTTTAATTTTAACAAGTCATAATATATGATACATATAAATAATACAAATAATATATGATAGGTAACATTCATGTTTTTTGACGGCCCTCCCATAAATGATATACGCATAGTGTACGCAAATGATTATTATTAACATACGTTACGCGAGTACATATCATAGTCATATACACATGAAAGATATAGGGGAGATGCACCATTTGTGGCCGCTTTAATGATTTCAGTGACTTTCGTCGTAATTATCTTTAAAATTGTACTTCAAATCAGGAAACTAAAAGCTTTACTAAATTTTACACTATCTTTACTATTAATATATATACGTTACCATTAACTAGAGAAATCGTTAAAGAATTAAGAAAATTAAAAAATATAAGAAATCCATTTTTCACCGTTTCTGGCCACTTGCCACTTTTCGCGTAAGCAATAAATGTAACCTTATATTTCTGTTAGTATATTAAACAAAATATTTACGGTTTGAAATTCTACAAATAATTATGTGTCTGCAAGCAATTTCTAGCCAAAAAACCCGATAATTATGCACATGGCGAAAAACGGTACAATGGCCACAAACGGTACATCTACCCTATAAATAAATAATGGAATTATAGACGATCTCCCGGCATCTTTTTTTTATTTAAGCACTTTATGGTGACCGTCACTGTAGCTTTGACCTGGCTCGAACAGAGTTGCTCGCTGACCCTCGTAGGTAGCGGACGTGTCCTTTCGAGGCCCACGCTCTGGTACCTCGACTTTTACAAGTGAAGTTCCGAAAATCCCGGTTACTCAATTATCTCTAGTAAAGTGCGATCTCCCTACCAAAATAAGTGAAAACTCTATCTACTTTCAGGGGGCTACCCCCCCTGAACCAGTGTGTGAAAGCCTTCAAAAAAATGGAAGTGAGGACAAAATTAACATCAGAGTCTCCACTAAGGTAACCAGTCTCGTTAACGACGGTTGGAACACGCATCCGTGCAATCCCAGCATCAATGCACAATTAGGGCATATTCTTAAATCAAAGAAAAAGTTGAAAAGATTGCCACCAAGGTCAAAAACTCCATCCAGGAAGAAAGTTACACCAAGTGATGCCCAGGACTCCACAGCAACCATGACGAAATCAAACGTTTCACTAAGAAAAAACAAGAACGCCGCAACCAAAACCGGCGATAGTAATCAGACCGGACTATTAAAAACAATAGAAAATCTTAAATTAACGGTAGAAAACCTTTCGAAGCAGCTTGAAGAGGAGAGAGCTCAAAATGCCGCAAGAGCGCTGGAAAATGCCATGGCATCTACAAGGACGCAAGCAGAGGCTAGCAGCCGACACCCAAGGACAGAGGAAGAGTCCCACCCCCTCCCCCTACGCAACAATGAACCAGAGACAGAGGTACACGAGGCATGGACTGAAATCACCCCATCGAAGCGCCCGCGCACGGACACACCACCCAGGTATAGTGCAATAAACTTACCTACCCCTAACCTGGCGGGACCCAGCAACAATGAGCACAGGACCGCTTCACCCAATACACCACAACAGATGGAATACGCCTTACTCCAGAGCCGTAGCAACCAACAGAAGAGCCCACATCCACCGACAGGTACACAACACTACTCAAATAATTCCTTCGCAAAGTCATCTTTAGCCAAGCCACCCATAATAAACATCATGGAGTCCTCACAGCAGACCTCATACAGAATTGTCAAAGAATCATTAGGTATAAACAATTTTAGAATTAAGCGAATCAACAACACTAGGCACTATATACAACTTGAAAATCTAACAGATCACATGGCCGTTCTAGATATTTTATCACAGCGAAAAATCAAATATTTTTCATTTACCCCAAAATCCATGAAACCACAAACGCTACTACTAAAAGGACTAGACAACAGCTTCTCCCCGGAAGAGATATTAGCCGAGCTTAAAGACCTCAATCTCCCAAATACTAATATATTAAAAGTCTCCAACTTCGCTACCACCAATTCAATCAAAAACAACGTAGTCCTACCCTTTTTCTTAATACAGATCTCACCGGAGAGCGACCTAAACACTTTAACAAAAATCAAATCCCTACTTCACCAAACAATTACCTGGGATAAAATAATAAAAAAAGACCCAATAATGTGTTCCCGCTGTCAGAGAACGGGACATTCAGCTTCAAACTGTCATCTCGACTATAGGTGTGTCAAATGCGCAGAAAATCACGAACCAGGAAACTGTAAAATTAAAAAAGACGAAAAAGTTATTCCGAGTAAATTATTCTGCGTTAGATGTAAGGATTTCGGTCACCCTGCGTCCTACAAAGGTTGTCCACAATACAAAGAAATTAAAGCTAGGCTCTTAAACATAGCAGTACAAAAGACAGAACACAAAATCACATCACTTGACGGAATAAGAAATAACCTAAACCAGGCATGGAACTAAAGTGAACGCCGCGGCCGTTTTTCGGAGGCAACGCCTCCTTTCTCCCGCCGCGCGTCTTCGCCCCCGCGGCGGGCCTAGGAGCTTCGAGCGCCTCAGACCCGTACCATATGAACCGCGCGTGGCGCATTAGGGCGACACCCGTATCAATAGATTTCCGCATCACCCATGGGGTACTATTATCGATGCGTTTTTTTTTTGACAGTGGTATCCCCTGTAGGCCTATTCCACTGTGTCACGCGATAAAAATGGATAGAAGAAACGCGTTTTACTATCAAAATTTTAAATACGTTTGGGAAAACTTAATTTTCGCGCACGTTTAGACGTGCTGGGCATTTCTAAAATATCAACGGGGAGGCTGGTCGACGTTGTACGTATTAAAGTTGAAAGCGAGGAATCGCTTAGCCGTGTGCGCTGTTCTGTCTTAATGGCACGCATTTTTGAGAACGAACATTCGCACAAATATGTTGACCCGAACATGGAAAAAATTTGGAGCGCGAAATTTCTAAGTTTAGAGTATGTCGATTCTTCCAGCGTTTTAAAGAATTCGGCTCCTTTTTCTTCCCTCGTTTTCAAAGAAATGTCGTGCTGAAGATCGCACAGTTCTTCTTGATACTCGAGGGCCTGTTCTTCAATTTTTACGGTGAGGGGATTCTCAAAGAGAATTAGATCATTTCTGAGCGAGTCGAAGTCAGTGAAACGCTCATCGAACTGATCTATCACCGATTGAAGAACGTGTAAATGATTATCAAAATCACACTCATTGCCGAATTCCTCGAAAATTACCCTACACGAGGGAAAAAAGAAAAAAATTTTTTCTTCCAACAGGAGATGATTTTGATACACTAGCAACCTCCTACGAAAAGAATCGACGTGGCTGAACAACTGCGAAATAGTTTGACCGGGTTTCTGCAGTTTTAAATTTAATGTATTTAAATGATTAGTCAGATCTACTATAAGTGAGAGTTCACAAAGGAAACTCGCATCTGTTAATAAGGGGAAATATTCTGCTCCCTTTTTTTCTTGATATTCTTGCAAGAAATGGAAGATCTCATTTCTTATAGCAAAGAATTGACTTAGACATTTCGCTGCACTGAACTAGCGTACTTCGCAATGCAAAGGGACATCAGTGTAAGCAGCGTTATCTGTTTCAAGAAATTCTATGAATTTCCTGTGAGATAGAAATTTATTTCCGCCCTTGATAGAGTTGATTAGTTGCGTCTGTTCGATCTGTACGAATGGAAACGTCTGACCGAAAATACGTGACATACAATGTTGGAAAACAGAAAACAGTCGCTGATACAATGTTGGAAAACAGAAAACAGTCTCTGTAACTGTAACGTATTTTCGTTTCCATTCGTTCAGATGGAACAGACGGCGAAACAGATCAAGATGTCTACAGAGCAAAGGTATTATCAAAATTTTGACAAGGTATGGGAAAACTTTTTTTTCGCTAAAATTAGTGATCGTACGATGTGTCTTCTTTGCGGATTTGAGCCTGCCCTAGTAAAGAAAAATGCTATTGAACGGCACTTTTCAAGTTGTCATGCGCAAAAGTATACATCGTATGAAAGCCGCGAAAAATTTGATTTAATAGAGGGGCTCAAATTAGTATATCAAGAAGGTCGTACGTATGTTCCTGAAGAAGCTTCTTCGGTGGAAAAAGCTCGCATAGCTTCTTACGCCATTTCTCATTTAATAGCAAAGCAGGGTAAACCGTTCACTGAGGGCGATTTCGTAAAGAAATGTCTCATTGAAGCGGTTAAATCCTTCGGGACGTGTATCACTCTTGAAGAAGCTGAGAGTATCGCATTGGGTAGAAAAACTGTGAGCTCCCGAATTTTTGATATAGGCGCATCCACAGAGCAAAAATTAATTGAACTTTTAATTAACTGTCGTTATTTCTCTTTGTGTTTGGATGAAAGCACCGATAACCGGCATACGAGTCAATTGAGCATTTTCGCTCGCATTGTACAAAATGATTTTTCGTATGTCGAGGAGCTTTTGGACTTCGTGCCTTTGCACAATACAACGACAGGACTGGATATTTTTAACGCAGTAGAGAACACTGTTAAAAAATTCCAGGTTGACTTTTCTAAATGCTCTGTAGTGGTAACCGATGGTGCAAAAGCCATGACAGGTGCCAAAATAGGACTGAACGGGCAGTTTAAAAAACGCGGGTTTAAATTCCCAATGATGCACTGCATCATTCATCAGGAAGCGTTATGTGGGAGAGATATAAAATTATCTTCCGCCATGAAGAAGGTTACGCAACTAATCAATTCTATCAAGGGCGGAAATAAATTTCTATCTCACAGGAAATTCATAGAATTTCTTGAAACAGATAACGCTGCTTACACTGATGTCCCTTTGCATTGCGAAGTACGCTGGTTCAGTGCAGCGAAATGTCTAAGTCAATTCTTTGCTATAAGAAATGAGATCTTCCATTTCTTGCAAGAATATCAAGAAAAAAAGGGAGCAGAATATTTCCCCTTATTAACAGATGCGAGTTTCCTTTGTGAACTCTCACTTATAGTAGATCTGACTAATCATTTAAATACATTAAATTTAAAACTGCAGAAACCCGGTCAAACTATTTCGCAGTTGTTCAGCCACGTCGATTCTTTTCGTAGGAGGTTGCTAGTGTATCAAAATCATCTCCTGTTGGAAGAAAAAATTTTTTTCTTTTTTCCCTCGTGTAGGGTAATTTTCGAGGAATTCGGCAATGAGTGTGATTTTGATAATCATTTACACGTTCTTCAATCGGTGATAGATCAGTTCGATGAGCGTTTCACTGACTTCGACTCGCTCAGAAATGATCTAATTCTCTTTGAGAATCCCCTCACCGTAAAAATTGAAGAACAGGCCCTCGAGTATCAAGAAGAACTGTGCGATCTTCAGCACGACATTTCTTTGAAAACGAGGGAAGAAAAAGGAGCCGAATTCTTTAAAACGCTGGAAGAATCGACATACCCTAAACTTAGAAATTTCGCGCTCCAAATTTTTTCCATGTTCGGGTCAACATATTTGTGCGAATGTTCGTTCTCAAAAATGCGTGCCATTAAGACAGAACAGCGCACACGGCTAAGCGATTCCTCGCTTTCAACTTTAATACGTACAACGTCGACCAGCCTCCCCGTTGATATTTTAGAAATGCCCAGCACGTCTAAACGTGCGCGAAAATTAAGTTTTCCCAAACGTATTTAAAATTTTGATAGTAAAACGCGTTTCTTCTATCCATTTTTATCGCGTGACACAGTGGAATAGGCCTACAGGGGATACCACTGTCAAAAAAAAACGCATCGATAATAGTACCCCATGGGTGATGCGGAAATCTATTGATACGGGTGTCGCCCTAATGCGCCACGCGCGGTTCATATGGTACGGGTCTGAGGCGCTCGAAGCTCCTAGGCCCGCCGCGGGGGCGAAGACGCGCGGCGGGAGAAAGGAGGCGTTGCCTCCGAAAAACGGCCGCGGCGTTCACTTTAGTTCCATGCCTGACCTAAACATACACAATATGCGTACAAATGTACCATATGCTCAAATGGTTAAAAAAAAAACCAACAGTTCACACACACAGGTAAATGCAAATCGCTCCTCCCATACCAATCAAAACTCTCCAATCCAGCGTCACCGCTCACAACACACAATCTCCTCCTCCTCCACATCCACCCCATCACCCACCCCATTCACTCCAACCATCACACCCCATTCACACATTTACGCCCAAACTCATCCACCACAACTCGTAGAGGACCTTTTTGCGGATTTTAAAAATCTTATAATCCAACACATGTCCAGGCTAGAAAACCTTATAACTCACAACTCACAAAACATACAAGAGCTTCACGATATATACTTCGGGTTTAACTCAGACCCCATAGAAACAAATCCCAACGATTCACCCATACCCAAGCCGACTAATGAATAACACAAATAACAGACATTTCAATCTAATATCGGCCAACGTTAACTCCATAGCATCGAACGAAAGAAGATATAATCTTCTTCAACTTATAGAAAAAGAAGACCCAGACCTAATACTTTTAAATGAAACCAAACTAAAACCACATCATAAGCCAAAATTTAAAAACTACATTTTTATCAGGAACGACAGAAAATCATCTAACGGAGGAGGAGTTGCTCTGCTGCTAAAAAACCACATAAATTTCGAACAGATCATACTAGACAAACACATATCATCCATAGAAATCATCGTCATTAAAATAAAATTACAGAATAATAATAACCTATTTATTATTCCGGGCTATGCACCTGGAACGGAATCCTCAGAATTCATCAAAGATATGGAATCCATATTCAATCTCCTTTCACTAGATAACCTCTCTAACTATTACATAATAGCAGGCGACTTTAACGCCAAACATCAACACTGGAACAATTACTATCATAACGGTAGAGGCTTAGCACTCGCTAACTGGCTGATCAACAAAAGCATAGAATACAAAATCTCCCTAAAAGGCACAAATACCCCGACATACCCCAGAAGTAACTCGTTCTTAGACATAGGCCTAATCGACAGCAGACTCAAACTGCACAATTTAAACTCAGACGGTACAATCCCCACCATAAACATTGACAGCGACCACAGGGCCATCAATATTTGTTTTTCTCTCCCAAATAGAGACGACAAAATACTATTCATAACCCCTAACAAACCCTTAAACTTCAACAAAACAGATTGGTCAGCATTCCAGCAAAACATAAACAACAAATGGACAACTATTATCCCTCAAAATAGAAACCTCATAAATCGCGAAATAGACAAATTCCTTGAGGATATGAACGACATAATTCTCAAAGTAATTGAAGAACAAGTTCCCACACACCCAGACTATAATTCAGCAGAATTATACGTAAACACAGAAATAAAAAAACTCCAGAAAATCAAAAGCAACTTAATATCCATATTAAATAAAGAATTCAGGCATCCATCCCCTCAGTCCCCAACTATTATCAGAGACACCAAATCGCTAATTCGAAAATGCAAAGTAACAATTAAACAAGAATTCCAAAAATCAGTCAACACCTACTGGGAAAACAAAATAAAGAAGATCCCTGTTAATTCGCCAAAAATGTTCTCACAAATAAACTCAATTTTCAGACAAAAAGACAAAATATCATTACCAAACCTAGAAATCCACAATAGTCAAATCAATCTACTCAATGACGCAAAAATCATTCCCAACTCACTTCAAATAAACGAAAAAGGAAACTTTATAATCACTAACGAAAGAGACAAATTAAACATCTTAGGAGCTAATTTTGCAGCGGTATATACACAGAATAAAGATCTAGGTGACCCTAAGCTCTCTGAGCAAATCGGAAATCATCATAAAGAAATCATGCAATCTATAGAGAACGACATAGCCTCAAATACACATTTAACCCTTTTCTCAGAAAGCAACACAGCCAGTAACCCATCATGGGACACAGAACAGGAATACTTTACTAATCCCATCCAAACTCTCAAACTATTCAGAAGTCTAAATAACAAAAAATCCTCAGGTCCAGACAAAATTCCCAATATTGTTCTCAAAAACCTGCCGTTTGATTTCATTTACAGTTACACCATAATTTTCAACAACTGCTTAAATAATTGTTACTTTCCCAAGGCTTGGAAATCGGCCAAAGTAATCCCCATACACAAAAAGGGTAAAAACCCAGAACACCCTTCCAGCTACAGACCAATTAGTCTACTACCCAATATCTCCAAAGTCTTTGAAGTCATATTAAAAAAAGCACTTGATAGATGTTTCGATTCAAACAACCTAATTCCCGACACCCAATTCGGATTCCGCCACAATCTTAGCACAACCCATGCGCTACAAAAACTTTCATCAGACATCCACGCCTCTCTTTTCAACAAAGAAAATGTAGCCGCTTGTCTCATAGATTTAGAAAAGGCATTTGATACGGTCTGGATACAAGGCCTCTTATTCAAACTACATAAATCAAGATGCCCACCACATCTCATAAAAATCACAGCCAGTATGCTACAAAATAAAAAATTTTACACAGCAGTGAATAATGCTTCGCAAGACACCACTTTCGAACTAGCAGACGGTCTTCAACAAGGAACGGTCACTGCCCCAGTTCTATTCAACTTCTATAACTCGGATATCCCAAACCTCCCAGGACTCTCAGACTCTATTGATACAAAAGTCCTATTTTTCGCGGACGACCTAATAGTATATATAAAGGGGAAAAATGTAAACAAATTACAAAATAAAATGCAGGTCATATTCGACAAAATTAACGAGCACTACAAATCGTGGAAATTAAAAATTAATCCGACAAAATGTGAAACCATACTGTTCAGAGACAAAATCAGGAACCAATGCAAAACCTTTCGCAACTCTTACAAATCCTTCCACATCAAATCAAACAACATTACAATCCCGCATGTCAAGATAGTTAAATACTTGGGCATAAACCTAGACGAACGCATGCTCCTAAACAAGCACATACAAACACAACTCGAAAAAGCTAGGAAGTCCTTTTTTGCCAACAGTAGAATCTTCTACTCAGACTACCTATTCCCCAAAATAAAAATCATCTGCTACATGCTCCTAATCCGTCCTATCCTCACTTATGGATGCCCAATCTGGTACAACATAAGCCCACACACTATGGAAAAAATCAGAATTTTTGAAAGAAAATGTTTAAGAGCCTGCACACGGATATACAGAAGCGAAAGATCCAATTTTCTACACTATGAAAATTGCAAAATACTATATGACAAATCAAACATTCCAAGAATAGACAGCCATATAATAAAGCTAATTAGAGACTATTTCGTTAACATAAATTTAATTAAGAATAACAATCTCATTAACAGTTCCTTATATCCGAATGACGAATATTATAAAAGAACTTTTATTACTGGCAACATACCACCAGAAGCCTTCCCGCTTCTAGACAGAACAGGACGAATCTCAGATAGAAACAATATACCAATAATATACCATAACTTCAGAAAAACAAACGACAAAAAAATCTTGTATAACCCGAACATAAACTGCCTGAATTCTGATTCACGACTAGTCTTTAATATGGCTCTCCCAACCAAAGATACTACAAACAATTACCATAAAAACAAGGAAAAATATTGGTGGATGGTCAACGAGTCTTAACATTGAAAAAAATTAACTCTATACGGAGCGAAACAATAGATATTAGTATTTTAATCTGTGAACAACTAATGTATAAAGTTATATATGTAAATACTGTACATTTTTAGACATAAAATAGGGAATTAAGAAGCATGCCTGAGTTCAGAATGAGTATGTAAATAGTGTGTATATGCGTGTGAGCTTTCTTTTCTTTCGGTTTTCCTTCATTTACATTATATATCCCCCGCACTACGAGGTTAAGAATTGACTTTTCCGTTCTTTTTCGCTGGTTAGCTATTTTTGCGGAAACCACCAATTTATATTATTGTTGTTACCCAATATTTCATGGGAAAAGCGAAAAAAAAAATTATTGATCGAGCTAGCATAAAACTAATCTCAGTGCAGATTGTGAGCGTCGCCATCGCGATCGGGCAATCCTTTACTATAAGTAAAAATTATATCACCGTAGATTATTCACTACTTTTGTACAATGTATAAATTATAATCATTGTTCTTGAATAAAACACTTGAGAAAAAAAAAAAAAACCTGGCTCGAACAAATTTAGTTAGTATATTAAATTATCAAGTGCTTAATCGGTCATTATCCCGAAAAATGAATTTAAAATAAAATGCCGGCTGTTCATGCCGGGAGATCGTCTATAATTTTTTGTATGAGTAGTTCATAATACTATGTAAAGAGAGTAAAAAAAACGGCGAATTTGCATCAAACCGTTGACCTGTAAAAAAATCCACAAAATGTACACATTTTCCGAGGGTTCAAACGGATATACCCCCTCCATACATCAAACACTCACGCTCTATACGCATTCAGCATATCTTCCTGCCACGGAACACTTCCTTCTCCTACAAAATACTCTTTATACCGGTCCCTATTTTGCTTGGCAGAGTTATTTAAATTCCCACGATTAAGGGGTTGCAAATTATCCATCTGCACTAAATCGTTTTGATAATTCCCCTCCTGCCTACTCCTGTTGTTCGTTGTGTATGGTGCGCTCCGTCTCCTTAAGAAATTATGGAGAACGCAGGCAGCCAATACAACATATGAAATATTTTCGACCTTCATATTAATTGCTGTATTAAATATTCTAAATCGCGAGGCTAATATGCCGAATGTATTTTCCACTACGTTCCTACCTCGGGATAATCTATAATTAAATATTCTTTTATCGTGATCCAATTCCCTTTGAGCATAAGGCTTTAAGAAGTTATTTGTTAAAGAAAACGCTTCATCGCCTACAAACACGAAGTTCAAATTCTTTATCGTTTCATTATTCTCGGGCAAATTTAATTGCCCGTTATTTAAACGCCTCATGAATTCAGTGTGTTCGAGAACACCACCATCTGATACCCTTCCATTTTTGCCGACATCGACAAAAATAAACTCGTAATTGGAGTCGACTAACGCCATTAGTATGGTGCTGTAATAATTTTTATAGTTATAATACAAGGCCCCGGAATCCGGTGGTGGAACAATTCTGATATGTTTGCCATCCATGGCACCTCCGCAGTTGGGGAAATCCCATTTGTCGCGAAATCCATCGGCTATTTTTTTCCACTCGTCCTTGTTATTGGGGAACTATGACAAAACAAAAAACAATACAAATATAAACAAAATTGAATTTCCTTGTTATTTCTTATTTTATTAAATTATATGTGCTTTTTTTGTACGAAGGACGAAGCATTGGAATCGCAACCGGGTCCAAGCAGCCAGAAACGGCCGGCCAGCCAAATTTCACGTCGCAGTAAGAAAAGAAAAAGTGACGATGGTGGCGTGATGAAAGTTCTGGAAACTTGTGCTGACGCGCTGAAGAATCCCACCATCAGCCGCATCGATATATCCGAATATGAAGCCACGGGAATAAAAGTTGCCAAGCAATTGGAACGGATGGAGCCGCGGCAGGCGATTTACGCGGACAGTTTAATTGCAACCGTGTTGAGGAGAGGGCTCCTAGGATCATTAAAACCAGATACAGACCTCTGCGACAACCAGTGTAGGTTTTATGCTGGGCCGAGCCGGGAAGACACGAACCAATAAATACGAGCGCGAATTATCATTTCATTAATAAATTATTACCCTTACCTTCAAGAACTCTGTCCGTAGCGCATAATACAGTGCTTTGCACGTTTCAGGAATTATTTTGCATAACGCAGGAGCCGATATTCCTGTCGTAAATTTCAAATCTTCGTACGACCGCCCAGTTGCCAAAAATCTCAACGTAGCGATAAGGCGTTGTTCTGCGGTGATGCTTTTCCGCATAATGGTGTCCATTTTCTTTATTCGGTTTTGAACTAAACCCAGTAGATCGTCGAACGCCTTGCAATCCATCCTCAAGTAGTTTCGATAATCGTCCGGATAATTTTCTCGCAGTTCTCGAAGAAGAGGCTGATCATTGCAGTCTTCGCGATATTTTTTTATCCAAACCTGGCGGTTTCTTCTTCTGCTTCTTCTTCGCTCTGCTACTGTCAACTGGACAGCAGCAGCAGCAACAACAACAGCCAAGTTCCGGTCATTGTTTGCCGCAAACATCACAAAACTTGCGATGCACTTTTTTAAATAATACACAATTCAATGAAGTTAAACCACAAATAACAATTAACAATAACAATTAACAGTAACAATTAAAAATAACAATTAACAATCACAATTAACAGAAACAATTAACAATACCAAGGAACGGTAATAATTAATGGTAACAATTAAAAGTAATGATTAACAGAAATAATTAAAAGTAACAATTAACAGTAATAAATCAACAGTAAATATGGAAAAACAATAGAAATGCGTGCGCGGTACTTGTTGCCTGATAACCGGTTCGAGACCAAGTGTCCGCTCCGTGAATTTTCGCCGGTTAAAAAGGAAAGACTAGACAGAGTTAGAGATAGCGAATAAAAGAAGATAGAAGAAAGATGAAGTAGGAAAAAACAGGGAAGAAACATAGAGAGGGTGAAAAGAAAGCGTGGGGTAAGGAAGCTGTCCCCCGGTTAGCAAAGGCCTGGTCGCCAAATGTTCCTGACGCTGACCAGGCCTGTGCGAACCCTTGACTCCAGGCTCATGGAAGCAGAAACGGTATGAACAGGTAGGTACTGATAAAGGAGTAAAAGTGAAAGTTAGAAACAGCTGAAGAGACATAAAAAAATAAATATGGCAAAGACGTAGTTTAGTATGAAAGTTGTACTTTTGTGTATCCATCACTCTATTCGGATAGCTAATGGACAATATTAGTTTTTATATTAAAACAAGCAGTGACATGGTAATTATTGCCGTTGATAGTAATAATTATGATCGTCACAACAGTGAATGTGTTAACTGCAATTTCATTTGCCATCGCATTGCCGGGGAAACATTTGGACATTTTTTAAAGTACCCTTGTAAAATTTTACAGTCGTTATAACTGAGCCATAAATCATTTCCACAATTTATAGCACCTTCAGGTCAACCAAACGTAGCTTCCTAAAAACAAATGTTTCAGTGTACCCTACAGTAACAGCATTTATGATATCCTCTATAAGCCTGGTATATCGAGGAATTTCAGATACTTTTCGCGAACGTATATCGCGATCGTGTCTTGCCGATCGTTTCGCAGATCGATGATACACATAGAACAAGTAGTACACCACTGCGGTGGATCGTGTAAAAAGCATGTGGAGTCGACGTAGAAATGGGAGCCCGAACTCGCTGTCTCTAAGTAGTGACGGGTACGACCTTCTGGCCCGCGCGAAGGACCGCCACGATCCGGCTTCACGTACTTTTCCGGGCCGCGCGCAAGACCGACCGTGTAAAGGGGCCTATTGTCAGTTCTCCCGCTTCCTGTAATTGTTTGGCTCCTTCGTCGCAAGGTTTTCCGTCGGCGCTTAGAAAGAAGACGAGCGTTTCTTTACGTTTTTTCCGTAACGTGAGTAGGTGGCGGGTCGCGGGTATGTAATATTTGGTGTCGTTGGCGTTTAGATTCCGGTAACATTGAAGGCAAATCTTCCGTCGAAATAGATCATTCAGATCCGTCCGATATCCCGCCCATTTTGGTTTTAGACAAATCACGTCTAAAAGTCTAAGATATGGATCTTCTTCCTTCTTTTCGCGAGGGCGGTCGATCCATTTTTCGTCGGGTGATCTGAGAGACATTGCCTATACAGGCACACCACGTGTTTATTTTAATAATTTAATTTTTTTAATTATAATTTATTGCTTTTTTAATATATACTTTATGCTGTCCCTACCTTAGTTTTTCGTCTTAATTTCGTCCCGATCTTGGTGGTTTTCTTTATTTTCTTTGTACTTCTTATTGTCTCACAAAAATGTATGTACTCGTCACAAGGGTGTCACTTTACGAATGGACTTTTGCATAGCTCCCCACTACCTTTGAATTTTAGCGCTGCGAAGTTGCTAATGGTTTGCCCTAATATCCCTATGGGCGTCACAGTCTGGCGGCGTATAGGCTCTTTTTATTCTGTCCTGGTGGATAACGTTAGTTCGACGGGGGCTCACTGCTATCTTTACATTGTTGTTTTTCAAGATTTCTACGATTGTGTAAGGTCCATCGTATTCGTCGGTGAATTTGTCTCATTTTGGTTTTAATATTAATACTTGGTCACCTCTGTGGTAATTAACTGAGGAAATTTTTCGGTCGTAGTAACTTTTTTGTTTATGTTTTGAGTTTATTAGATTGTGTCTTCCTATTTCACGGATATTAAATAACTTTGTAACTAACTTATCCACAAAGTCTGGATATGTCGCTAACGAGTCATTTGGCTTTAAACTTGATGGTTGTCTGGCCTTTTTACCGTATACTATTTCGTAGGGAGTGTATTTAGTTCCTTCATGTATACTTGTGTTATAGGAGAACATGGCCTGTGGTAGCCACTGGTCCCATTGTTTTTCTTTAGTTATGTAATGCTTTAAATATTCAATTACGACATGATGGCGTCTTTCCAGGGAATCGTTTGACTGTGGATGGAATGCTGAGGTTTTGTACTGGTTAATGTTAAGGGATTTTGCGAACTTTTGCATGAGAGAGCTGATGAATGAAGATCCTTGATCCGTTAGAACAGCTTTTGGGCATCCGTATTGACATATGAAGTGTGTGGTAAATGCTTGGGCTATTTCTTCGCTTGTGAACGAGACTAATGGTATTGCTAATGAAAATTTCGTTAAATTATCCTGTATAGTAAGTATGTATGTTTTCCCTGATTCTGTGAGTGGCAATGGTCCCACGATATCCATGGATATTTTGTCAAAGGCATCTAGTGGCGTATCTGTTATTATCATTGGTTCTTTATTTTTAATTCGCACTAGTTATTTCTTTTGACAACTTATGCAGGTTTTAATATGTTGCCTTGTTGGTTTTGCTTATCGAATGAAAGTTTATTTATGCAAAAATTATCTTTTATATTACTGCTGTGGAACGCATGAGAGGACAGGGTTGTAATGTTTATGTTAGGATGTTTATAGCGATAGCATGACCAACAGATAGACTCCGTGCGCTCGACGGATCTCTCCTTATGATTTCATTCTGCCGAAACGTTTCGTTCGTTAAAAACGTTCCAAGTGTCCTGAATACATCTAGATTCAAAATTATAATATGTGTCTAGAGTTTTTCATAGCCTAATTCCCAATAGGTTATGGGCCCAGTTACGTCGTCAGTTGCGTACGTACAGTGAAAAAGTGAAAAGTTTGATTTTTCGTGTAAAGACATTAGTTAAAAGGGACTGTTACTTCTTTTAAAAGACAATGGAGAAGTTAAATATGAAAAGAAACATTAAAGCCTTTAACGGCGAAAAATATAGTGTGTGGAAATTTAGAATTCGTGCTTTGCTAACTGAATTAGATGTAATTAAAGTTATCGATGATCAAATTCCAGAGAAGTTGACTGATGACTGGATTAAAGCTGATAAAACTGCCAGAAACATTATTGTGGAATATTTATCAGACTCTTTCCTTAGCTTTGTTCAGACAGAAAGTAGTGCTAGACAAGTGTTGTATAATTTGGACGCTATTTATGAGCGCAAAAGCATCGCCACGCAATTAGCCTTACGAAAAAAATTATTAGGTTTAAAATTACAATGTGATACGTCGTTAATAAGTCACTTCAAAATTTTTGATGATCTAATCTCGGAACTATTGGCAGCGGGTGCAAAGTTGGAAGAAACTGACAAAGTGTCTCATTTATTATTAACTTTGCCTACATCCTACGATGGTGTAATAACTGCAATAGAAACACTATCTGAAGACAATTTAACATTAGGAATCGTCAAAACGAGACTTCTTGATTATGAAGTGAAAGTGAGAAACGAGAGCAGTGACACGAGTGTAAAAGTGCTTCAAGCAAATAAAGGCAATATTGCAAAGAGACAAAACGTCGAAATCCCGAGACCGCCCAAGAAGTTTTATCGAGGAAAAAATAAGACACGGTCGTTCAAACCGAATAAGTCATCATCTATTGTAAAATGTTACCATTGTGGGAGGACGGGTCACATCAAGAAAGATTGTTTTTATTATAAAAGAGGACTTCAACAACAGAATGCTGAGAAAACTAAAACCGTTCAAACGGTACAAGTACCTCAACCATCGACAGAAGCAAATGTCTCAAGTTTTGCATTTATGGTTGGAGATTTTCAATCTGAAGTCGATGTTAAAAATAAAATTACTTTTCTCCTTGATTCTGGAGCTTCCGATCACCTCACCAACAGAGAAGATTTAGCTGTAAATTTTAACGAACTGAAAGTGCCCATAAAGATTTCCGTGGCGAAGAACGGAACATTTATAAGTGCGACGAAGAAGGGAACGATGAATGTCACCACCAACATGGGTATCTAAGGGACCATAGACAATGTCTATTATTGTCCAGATGTGCCCTACAATTTGATGTCTGTCCGAAGACTACAACAGGCCGGAATGACCACCACTTTCGACGACAAGGGCGTTAAGATAAGTAAAAACGCAAATATTGTGATGACAGGTAAACAACTAAATAATTTAACAGGAATTGAGTTCATAGTTCATTCAAATGAAGTAAATTCTATTGTCCAAGTAAATAGTACCGAAAAGGATAGTTATGAATTGTGGCATCAACGGTTAGGTCATATTGGAAAAACTAAATTTTTAGAATTAAAAGCTAAACAAATGTTTGAAGATATAGGGCAGATCGAAAAAGTAATAGTTAACAATGAATTATGTGAAGCTTGTATAAATGGCAAACAAGCACGATTACCATTTAGAAAAGCAAAAGAAAAGAGTTATATAAAACGACCATTATTTATTGTTCACACGGATGTTTGTGGTCCAATCACTCCTTCGACGGTTAATAATAAAAATTATTTTGTATTTTTTGTTGATGAACACACTCATTATTGTGTTACATATTTGATTACCCATAAATCAGATGTGTTTTCAGTCTTTCGAGACTATACTGCAAAAAGTGAAGCTCACTTCAATTTCAAAATTGTCAATTTGTATAGTGACAATGGCGGAGAATATTTGTCGACTAAGATGAAGGAGTATTGTGTAGAAAAAGGTATTAGCTACCACTTAACAGTTCCAAGAACCCCACAATTAAATGGTGTATCAGAACGTATGGTAAGGACAATAACTGAGAAGGCTCGAGCAATGGTAACTGGAGCTTGTTTAGAAAAATGTTTTTGGGGCGAAGCTGTTCTTACTGCCACGTTTTTAATTAATTTGACGCCAACTAAAGCTTTAAAAGAATTCAAAACACCATATGAATTGTGGCATGGTAAAAAGCCTCAGCTAAAATATTTAATATTTTTTGGTTCAACCGTTTATGTACACAATAAAACTAGACAATCGAAATTTGAAGAAAAATCTTGGAAGGGCATTCTAGTTGGGTACGAACCAAACGGATATAAAGTGTGGGATGTTGGAGCTGGAAAGTTTGTAGTAGTTCGAGATGTTATAGTAGATGAGACTAATTTCTTGGTATCCAGGCCCGTAATAGTACAGCCTGAAACTGATTCATCTGACATGAGGTCAAAATCAGTACAGCCTAAAACTGATGCATCTGACATGAGGTCAAAATCAGTAACGTCTCATAAATCTGATAGTAATAAATCAGATATATTGAAATCGAAAGAAGTAGCCATTAATAAAAATACCGAATTAAGTCATGGACTAAATAAATCTGTAGTTGAAACAGATATACACGAGCCTTCATCTAGAAATAATCGAACTAAAAGACAAATATCTCCCGAGCGAAGAAGAAGTGATAGGATTAAATATCGTCCACCAATTTCCTATAATGAAGTCGATATGCCGGATGATTGCCTTATGTGTGCTCCATCTTTAATTTACAAAATTCCAACGTCATATCAGGAAATTGATAATAGAGATGATAGAGTTCAGTGGGAGCAAGCAATTAGGGATGAAATAAATTCTGTTTTAATTAATAATACCTCGACTCTAGTATCAAAGCCTGAAAATAAGAATATCGTTGATTGTAAATGGGTATTTACAATAAAGAATGACGAGTTTGGAAATCCACTAAAATATAAAGCTCGACTTGTTGCTCGAGGATTCAGCCAGCAGTATTTAGTGGATTATAATGAAACATTTGCACCAGTTGCAAGGATATCAAGTTTCAGATTTATAATGGCGTTCTCTAATCAATTTAATTTGTTAGACCATCATATGGATCTGAAAACTGCATTTCTAAATGGTATATTGAAAGAGGAAATCTACATGAAAGTTCCTGAGGGAGTAGCAAGTAGAGATAATCAAGTTTGTAGATTAAACAAGGCCTTATATGGATTAAAGCAGGCAGCAAGATGCTGGTTCGAAGTTTTCGAAAAATCACTTATAGATAAAGGTTTTCGAAATTCCTCTGTTGATAGATGTATTTATATTTTAGACAAAGGAGATATATCAAAAAGTATATATGTAGTACTTTATGTAGATGACCTTGTCATTGCCACAGCTGATATTGAAGCAATGAATATTCTTAAATATTATTTGATGAATAAATTTTGCATGGTAGATTTAAAAGATATCAAATTTTTTCTGGGGATAAAAATTGAAAGAAGTAAAGATAGGATAACTATGAGCCAGAGTGCATATATTAAAACTATTTTAAGTAAATTTAATATGTGAAGGGTGTTTGACTCAATCCGCACTTTGAATCAACCCGCGCGACACCGCGTACGTAACGTCCGATTAGAAGAATCGCGAAGGATCGAGAACATTCCTGTTTCCTGTTCTCCACCACTGATCCTTATCTCGATGTACCCGAATATGACTCACTCCTGTTTTGTACGCCATGTGGCAAGCCTCGACGTTCCGCGATTTACCACTATTATTTTTCTTTATACATCGTGTATACATCGTGTGTACTACCTTTGCGGTCCTACCCACAATATGTCTGACTGCAATCCTGTGAGTACACCTCTTGAAAATAAATTAAATCACGTAGCTTTAAACTCTGATGAAGAAAGTGATGCTCCTTGTCGAAATCTTATCGGACGTTTGATGTATGTAATGTTATGTACTCGACCTGATTTAAGCACAGCCGTTAATATTTTAAGTCGATATCTAAATAAAAATAACAAAGATCTCTGGCAATGCTTAAAACGGGTACTCAGATATCTCAAAGGATCAATTGATCTTAAATTAACTTTTGTCCGAGGTGATTACAACGATCTTTTAAGTGGTTATGTTGATTCTGATTGGGGAGGAAACGATGAAAATGATAGAAGAAGTACTACAGGTTTCTTATTCAAATTATTTGAACGTTGTACAATATGCTGGAACACAAAAAGACAAGCATCTGTAGCAGCCTCATCGACTGAAGCTGAATACATGGCTCTTTTTGAAGCTGTCAGAGAGGCATTGTGGCTAAAATCATTAACAGACAGTATTGAAATAAATGTTTCCAATCCAATTATTATTTATGAAGACAATAATGGTTGTATTAGCATAGCGAACAATCCAACTAACCACAAAAGATCGAAACATATTGATATAAAATATCATTTCTCGAGAGAACAGATCGAGAAAAATATAATAAAATTGAAATATATCCGTACAGGAAATCAGTTGGCCGATGCTTTGACGAAACCACTACCAACTGTTAAATTCCTGGAGTTCAGGACTAGGATGTGTTTGGAATAATATATAGATATTAGTGATAATGTTTGTAATTATATACATATATATAGATATAGTTTTCTTAATGGTCTGATCAGGTTTTTCTGGGTTTCCCTGATCCTAAGCAACAAATGTTGGACCATATGTAGTTTACCCCAGAGAGGACACAAGGAAAGTATTTTTGTTTAAAATATAATCGATTAATTTTTGAGGAGGCGTGTTGGTTTTGCTTATCGAATGAAAGTTTATTTATGCAAAAATTATCTTTTATATTACTGCTGTGGAACGCATGAGAGGACAGGGCTGTAATGTTTATGTTAGGATGTTTATAGCGATAGCATGACCAACAGATAGAGTCCGACGGATCTCTCCTTATGATTTCATTCTGCCGAAACGTTTCGTTCGTTAAAGACGTTCCAAGTGTCCTGAATAAATCTAGATTCAAAATTATAATATGTGTCTAGAGCTTTTCATAGCCTAATTCCCAATATGCCTCACATCTTTTCTCATGTTTGGCCAATAGTATAAGTTTCTGATTCTGTTGTAGGTTTTGGTTACCCCTTTGTGTCCTCCCACTGGCGATTCGTGATTTTCTTTGATTATCGTTAGACGATCTTGTTCTGATGGCATTTGTACGGCGCCATTACAGATTGTGATGCTGATATTTGTTTGTAAGAACCTTAGTATGATCATTTGTTTTAATTTTTCCCATGATATATTAATTTCTGTTTTGGGTAATGAGATTTTGTTAATGTTTTCCTCTGTTAATTTATTATATAGGTTCCTGATTACGGTATGATAGGCTTCTTCGTTTGGAGGATCTGGCATTATCATCCCTAAAAGGGTCCGTTCTGCTTTTGGAATTTCAATTATATTTCCTGCCTGGAATGGCAGGGGTGAGGTAATTTTAATTTGTTCGTTAGTTATAAATTCGATGCTTTCCTTGCGTATTGGTTTCCCATGTGTGGTGATAAATATCCCTACAGTTTCCCTTCTTATCCATAAATGGTCTGCAATTTCTTTGACTCTACTTTGGCACACTTCTTGGTTCACTACTCTTGGTGATGCTCGTTGTTGTGGTGATGTTTGTTGTCGGGGTGGTCTCTGTTGACGTGATTGTACTTGCTGTCGGGGTGGTCCCTGTTGACGTGATGGTACTTGCTGTCGGGGTGGTCCCGTGGATGTTTTAAAATTATTGTTTGGATCTTTTCTTATCGTTATTGGGGATATTGGCCCTGATAATGTTTCACTAGATTCTCTCGTACAGTATTTCATGCCTCTTATTGGTGGACTATTTTTCTTGCTGCTGCTACTATTGCTAGAGTCTATCTTGGGTGGCTCTCTATAAACATGAATTTTTGGGATTTCTGCGTTGCTTATTTCCATAATTTGATCCCAATCTTTTTCCATTATTTCTATCTCCATTCGTTGCGGGCTGAGAGGACGGTTAAGGGTAGTTGGTCTGGGGTTTGATGGTGGAAGACCGATTTGTTCTGGGGAGGGGTGCACCTCTACTGGCACTTGAATATTCCTGTTTGCTTCAAAACTATCGGTGGATACTTCCATTTCTTCTGAATCCCCCTTTGGTGTGATTCCCCTCTTTTTCTCCGCCGGTCTGTTGGATGATGAAGTAGTAGTTGTGGTTTTGAGTTTTCTTTTTAATTTTCTTCTCATTTGTATTTGATCAGGATTGAAATCGGATGATGATGACGAGGATCCATCTCCCTTAGGTTGTTTTGCGGGGCTTGGGTTTGGGGATCCCGGACTTGTGGGGGTTTGTGAGTGCGACCGTTTTCCCTCCACTTATAGTGGGAGTAAAGTTACTGGATTCCGCGAGAGGGCGTCTGCATTCGTATTATACCTCCCGGGCTTGTATATGATTTTATAGTCGTATTCAGCTAGTTTTATTTTCCAGCGCATGAGTCTGGAGGTAGGATTATCTAGGGTATGTAGCCATTCTAGTGGTTTATGGTCCATTACTAATGAGAATCGTTTCCCGTATATGTAGGTGCGGAAATGTTGCACGGCGTATATTAAGGCGAGTAGTTCCCGTTCTGTTGGAGCGTACCGTGTTTCGGCATCGTTTAATATTTGTGAGGTGTATGCTATGGGTAGGTCTTTCCCAATTTCTCCTTGACTTAAGACTGCCCCTACTGCATAACCAGAGGCGTCTGTAGTTATGATAAAAGGTTTGTCGAAATTTGGGTATTGCAATATAGGTTCTTCGCATAATGCGTCACGTAACGTTTCAAATGCGTATTGTTGTTTGATTGTCCATTCGAATCTTTGCGATTCTTTCTAGTTAGGTCGGACAGTGATTTCGCTATTTTGGAAAAGTTCCTTATAAATCTCCGATAGTATCCGGCTAATCCTAAGAATTGCCTTATATTTTTCGTATTTTTGGGTTGTGGAAACTATTTTACTGCTTCTAGCTTTTTTGGATCTGGCTTTACTCCTTCCTCGTTAATAATATGCCCTAAATAGCATACTTCTCTTTTAAAAATTCGCATTTGTCCAGTTGTAGAGACAGGTTGGCTTCTCTTAGTCGATTCATTAATCTTATGAATTTAGTAGCGTGTTCTTGAAGTGAACTTGCATAGATTACTATATCGTCGAGGTATACGAATAGTTCGATTCCTTGTAATCCAGTGTTACGTCCCGAAACTTCAAAATTTTTAAAATCGATGATTGGTTGTGTTTTTCCTTTGTTAGTGGGCAGAGTGTTTCGACAACGCTTAGCGTTCTGGGAAATCCCTAATCGAGCGCACTTCTGCTTACTGTATTTTATCTATGAAAACGGATACTCGGTACTAGGAACGTCGTCGTCGCCGCGACGTTTGATCGCTGCACTGTACCCTGAACGTGGGACTGTGCTGAGGCATCAGCGTGGTTCTCAGTAGATCGTTCAAAATGAGCAGTGGTTCTCATACCTCGCGACACTGATTAAATGTAAGCGGCGGGGGTGTGTCTTGACAATGCATTTAGCATTCTGGGTTAACCTAATCAAGCGCATTTCTGACCGTCGAATCGTCGCATCGATGTAAAGGAGTGATCTGAGTGTGAGAAGCGTGAGGATGAGAATACCCTGTTCTACGCCGGTAGCGCATAAGTAAAAGGTATGGAAGAATGAAAGTGAGAACATCTAATAAAATCATGCGACGGTTGCTGGGGCATGATTGGGACTGCAGCGTCAGCTTTTCTGAGCGGGTCTCGCGGCTGGACGCTCTCGGGGGCGCGAAGCCTAAATCACTCTTTGTCGTACAGTCGCGAGGTGCGTGACGAGTGTCCGTGGAAAGTAATTTCTTTTCTGTGATTAAAAATTTCACGTTTCGACCCGGAGATTCATAATTCATAGTGAATGGACTCAACATTTCCACGTTAAAATTATAGTATAACTTCACGTGTACCTATAATCATTTAAACGTTTTTTTAAATATTTTATTTGTGTAATCACTGTGCTTACGTTCGTCTATTATGTTTCGTAGTACCTTATTTAATCGCGATGAGATCAACCTTCAGTTAGATCTCATCTGTGTGTGTGTTAAATCTTTTTCTATCGCTTAAATATATATATATGTATATATATTCATTAGATAACAAGAGTGAGTGCGATTCTTTCTTTCCCAGGCACAGAATACATGCCGTATAATCCAAAGGCAATACCAAAAAGGATATAGAAATCGAATAATAGTAAAACTGATCGATAGAGTGGGTGAGTTGCTCATTATTTCCTCGAATTAGTCAAATTGTATGTCGATAGGTTAACGCCGTCTCATGTAAAATTTTAATTCTTGTTCAAAAAGAAAATTACGATTGTCCGAGGTAACGGAGGGTCAATATTGGCATTAGCCAATATTTTGGGTTCGCCCTTGGCTCCTCAGCCTCTCTAACAACTGATATAAAAAGGAAAGAATAAAAGGAATGAATATTCACTCTTGAACGTTTACATTTGAGCAGAAGTTATTTAATGATAACCTAACTAAATCCTCACAATAACTCAGTGCGGGGCCTGTATAGGACTAGATCTTGAATTCCCGATATCAAACAAAATTCTTTAAATTATTAAATAATAATTTGTATTGTAACGCGCATAACCTCCTTCCGATTAGACTGATTTAGATACTAATTACTCGGACTCCACGTTTACCGCGTAACCGCGTTACACCAGTGAGGACTTGGTCCATTAATCTTTGAAATGTTGCTGAGGCGTTTTTGAGACCGAAAGGCATTCTATTGAATTCGTAATGTCCATAGGGTGTTGAAAAGGCGGTTTTGTGCTTACCTTCCGGATGCATTGGTATCTGACGGAATCCCGATGCTAAATCGAATATTGAGAAGTACTTTGCACTGCCTAGCTGATCTAATATTTCCACTATATTCGGTAAGGGGTACGCGTCACCTATAGTTTTTCATTTAGTCGACGGAAATCTATTACTATTCTCCAACGTATGTTCCCTTGACTATCCTGTTTCTTGGTTACTATGAACAATGGGGAGTTATACAGAGAGCTTGAATGTGATATTATTTTGTTTTGTATGTGTTTGAGATGAGAAAGGGTGAGTATGAAAAGAGAGGAGTCTAAGACAGGTTAGTTGAAACTTGAGAACTTTTGCGGTGAACAGTTTGTCAATATATTTGAAACAAACACAATGAGCGCACAAAGTACAGTTTTAAGCGAACTTGAGAGGCACGGATAATATTTATCGCGGCGACGGTTGAGAATGAAAGCAACGTGAACCGCGTGAGAACACCACGTGGTGTCCGCACGATATTACTGATCGGCGGACTTTTGAGCGTTCAAATGAGATGAGAAATGTCACAAACTATTGCGCGATGAGAAAACACTGATAACAAGGTGAGCTGAGTGTGAGAGAATACAGAGAATATCGATAATTCGCGATGCGATACAACAACGAACGTTCTTGCTACAAAGCACACAAGAGAATGTCCTGAACATGGCCGACTTCCGCTACCGCGTCTTCTCCGTTCTTTTCGAACCTCGACGCGGCTCGCCGATTGGCTCATCGATTTCGGCGACAGGTGATCGATCGCCGCTGATTGGCGGCTCGCCAATCGATCAGCGCTGCTGAATCGCGGTCCGCGAGGTGCTGCCATGAGAATGAGTGTGGCGGCGTGGGAAACTAATTTCATTCCCAAACAGTATGAGTTCATTTATCTGTCTATTTATTTCTTCTTTATGGACTTGGGGATATCGGTATTGCTTAACATTTACTGGTCCCTCGTTTTCGGTTATTATCCTGTGACTCACTACGTTTGTTGCTCCTAGTTCACTACCAGGGAGGTGGAATCTATCTGCGTATTGTTTGATCAAGTTCTCGATGTTGGCTTTTTCTTCCGGATTTAGGTGATTTAGGCGAAGTAGTTCTAGTACTTGCCTAACGTGGTCTGGAGAAGATATTTCTCCTTCAAATTTTACTTCCTCGTATGGTTCTATTTCTACTGAAGGTATTTCGATTTTTATATCATTAGAGGATGTGTTTATGGCATAGACATATCCTATTCGATTGTCGTTTGTTATTATAGCATTACCCATTCGAGATTTCGGGTGTACATTTAGTTTCGGCACGTATCCAGTTTTTAGACCTTGATTTAAACTTTTGATCGGTATTTGATATCTCATTCGAGCAGGAATTTTTATTTCCACGTTTTTAAAAGGAAGTAATTCGTTACCTATTGTTATCCCCTGCCTCGAGTAATCTATTACGGCTCCGCTGTCGTGAAAAAATCTGAACCCAAAATTCCGTCCTGAGCGGTTGGTAGAGTCTTTACTACATGAATTGCTGCCATTGTATCTAATATTTTAGTTTTAATGTATCCTATAGTGGCTAGAGAACCTTCAGTTATTCCTGAAAGATTGTATGTAACGTCGGTAAAGATCTGTGTGCCTGGTGAAACGGCTTCTTCTTTTATCACGCTTAAATCAGCTCCGGTATCGATCATCGTTATAACCCTATCTTGTTTAAATTCTGGGCTAGATAAAGCTAAACTGGGGGCTCTCCATGTCTCAGATAGTCGTAATTTTAGCACGGCTTGACTTCGTACAGGATTTTGGGGGGAATTTGATGTTTGCTGCTCGGAATTTCGTGATTCTGCGGACCTTCGTTTGTCATTATACATTTTCTTTCGACATTCCTGAATAGTGTGTCCCTTGTTCTTACAGTATCTACATTCTAATTGTTGGGATTGACGTGTCGCGAGATTACGCGATGTTGTTGTTGACCCAGAATTTCGCGGCGCGGCATTTATCCTCCGGCATTCCTGAACAGTGTGTCCAACTTTTCGACAATGAGTGCAATATTTTGATTGCCAACTAATTTGAGCTATTTGTCCAGCTGGAAATTTACTACTACACTCTGTGGCCGAGTGTCCGTACCCAAAACAATTACTGCACTGCGCGGAGTGCGATATTCCTTCAGCAAATCTATTTCTCATTAAGTTTTCCTGACACTCTGCCTCGGCGTTAATAGCGGTGCTAATGGCGGTATCGAGGTCAGTGAATTCTACGGTTCGCATTTGTGCGTAAATTTCTGGTTTTAATCCCGTTAAGAAGGCTTTGATTGAATTTGTTTCAGCGGATTGATTATATTGCGCGACATGTAAGGGAACTTCTATTTCATTACAATATCTTAATTGTAGGAGGATTCCGGAGACTCGACTGCTATAGTCTACAGTGGCTTCATTCGGTAACTGAGCGATTTTCGACATTTCCCCATATAACTGGATTGAGGAATGTAGTGGAGCGAAACGAGAGCTGAGGACTTTAATTACCTCTTCTATTGTGTTATAATCGCCGTTAAGTATGACTCGAGAGGCTTGCCCGGATAGTTTACATTTGATTAGCTGTACTAAACCGTATTCGGCGTTTTGCGCGATCATACTTATCGCGTTCCTACAGCATTTTGTAAATTGATGTATAGTAATGTTCCGCCCGTCGAAGGCTGTAACCGTGTCCGCGGCATCGCGAATTCTAATATTTGGTTGACGCCCGTTTTCCTGGCTTAATTGTAACCGTTGCAATTCTTCTATAACTGCGTCTACCGGAGGGGTGTTAGTAGGCATGTGTTAGCTTCTTTTAACGCGCCTGACTTAGTAATAAAGAAGGAGTCTTGTTCTTCGCTAGGAGTGATGATCTCCTTGCCACGCTATCGCGGTTTCAAGCAAATCTTATCCCACCGTTGTCACCAAAATTAACTACCTGTAACGTTCTCGAACGAGACGTTGCCGTTCTTTACAGGAGATTCGCAAGTAGAGCGGTTTACCTGTGAATTTGTGGGATTTGGTTCGGGTGGCGTGCGATTAAGAAATGAATTTCTAGATACGAGAGTCCTTCTCTTAACTATATGTAACAAAGATTTATTCAAAGGAGTTTTGACGCTTGGTTTGATTAACATATACGGAACTTAGTTACGTGAGTTATTAGAATTAATATAACTATGTATCGGTCGGTAATTGGTTTTAGACGCTAGATCGGTATTAAAGAATATAATTCGGTTTTGGTTACGACGATAAGTCGGTATTAAAAAATATAATTAGGTTTAGGTTTATAACCCTCTCCAGGGCCGACCACCTTGACGATGGTGAGAGGGCTCTAGGGCAGCGGCGATGGCCCCCCTCGGGCGCTGTGTGAGGGGTATTACCCTCGCGCAGTGGCCGGTGGGGACTGCTACTGCCTCTAGCTAAGGGTCGACCAAACAAACATATACTACGGTGGGGTTTTCCCCCGTGGTATGCGGCGCGCGACTGTGCCGCCCCAGCCGGATCCCCCCCGCTCACCCGTGGCGCGTGTGAGTTCGCGGGTGAGTGTTATGAGTGTGACCCTCGTTATCCCCTCCCCCCGCCCCCCGTCCTATGCGCGTTTTGGACGTATGCGGGACGGGAGGCGGGGGTCCCTGTCCCCCCGACCCCCCTGTCCTATGCGCGTCGTCTCACGTATGCGGGACTGGGGTGGTGCGGACCTTCCACCTTCCCCCCCCCCCCTGCTCCCCGGCCCTATGCGCGTCTCGGACGTATGCGGGACCGGAAGTGGGGGTCCCTGCACCCCCATGACCCTGTATAACTACGTGTCTGTCCCACCCTCCGGCCCCCCTCTCCTAGCGCGTCGCTGGCGTATGCGGGAGGGGGGTGGTACGGACTCCCACCCCCCCCCCCCCGTTCTCCCGTCCTATGCGCGTTTCGAACGTATGCGGGATGGGAGTCGGGAATCCTTTCCCCCTCTGGGGGTTGTGTGAATGTGTGTGTGAGTGTGTGTGGATGGGGTTGTTCCCCATCTCCCCCCACCCCCCCCCTCCGGCGTTGGGTGGTACCGAGCGGGTAGCCAAGGAGAGGTTATTGGAGCCGACGAATGTTGTCGGAGGAGAAGGAAGGGCCCTCGAGTGACTGGCTGTGGGGGCCCGGCCGGATTGCCGGCTGAGATCCAGTCTGGGCCAGTAGAACCGGGCCCGTGTTTGGTGAAATCCGCTGGGCGGTGGGGCCGTCGCCCTTAAAGACATATATGGATTCATATCATATTATAGCCGTGCCTCGGATGAAATAACGGCGATATCTGGTGTGAAGACAGATCCCACTCGCGTTGTCGGCAGCGTTGTGGGGGTGAGTAAGTCCGACGACACCGAGCTGAAGCGGCGGGCCGGTGCCACCGGGGATTTTTCCCCGGAACAAGATACAGCTGCTTTGATAATTGGCGACCAGAAAACGAACGACGAGATGGATACGGTTTGGAGCGACGACGAGCGTAGGAGGAGTGGTAGCGAAGCGCAGCAAGTGACCCGACAAAGCGGACAGAAATCGAGGCCTGTGGGAGGTGACCCCCGGAGCGAGGGAAACTGCCTGATCCCGGAGACGCCGTCTCCCAGGACGGGTTGGAGGAAACGTGGGCCCCTTACAAGGTCCCCTACGGAGACAGTTGATGTCCCCCCCCCCCCCCCCTAATAGTGTTTCAGGGGAAAACCCTGGCGAGGACACCTCCGTCTAGGGTATCCGAGAAGCCTCCCGAGCTGGAGCAGCACCGGGTTGCGAAGTTGGGACACGAAGAAACCGCCACGCGCATGACCCGTGAGGAAGCGGGGCAGTGTTCGAATGTGAGTACGGCCCCGCAGATTAAGGAGGCGCCCAACAGGGGTCTATCTGGTTGGGTTACGAGGGTGAATAGCGTTGCCCTGGGCCCTACAGTTCGGCCAGAACCAACCATAAGGACCGAGGTGAGTGTCGAGGCCCCACCTCGGGTCAACACCCAGGAAGACACGGCGAGCAGACGTCTAGTGGACGTAGCGGCGAGTCTGGATGGCCTTGTAGATATGTGTGATAAGGCGATCGATGAGCTTAGCAACCGGAAGGCATCATCGAAGGTTGCATCGGTCAAATGGGTACTGTTTGAGAACAGGTGATCGAGGTGAGATGCCGGTTAGGTTAGGTGCAATAACGGATCAGTATTTGGTGAGAAGAGCACTTATTTTTATTATACACTCGCGGAGTGAGTCAGAATGTAAAAGAGTTACACGTGAGGGTGAGCGTAGGCACGTTGTGCGGAAAGTAAAACAATTATTGTCTCGCTGAGACGAATCGCGCTATGCCGAACACGTGGCCGCGTAACTGACCACGATCCACAATCGATAGCCGCGATGAGTATGAGAACGAGAAAACAATGTGTGAGCGGTGAGAAATCACGAGGTTGAGCACTAGCTTGAGCAATTTACGAGAATTCACGAGTTACAATGAGCTAAACGTTCAGATAACCGACGCGTCTGTACTTGTACTCTGCGTGAACAAGAAAGAAAAAGAATATGGCCGATCGCATTTCCGTTAGTCGTCTTCTCCAAAATTCTGGAGGATCGCGCGACGTGGGGAAATGCGATTGGCTGAGCGTTCTGTCGCTGACACCTGATTGGCGTATCGATTGTGGATCGGGCTTAGTGCTGCGCTGTCCAGGAGGTGCTGCCATGAGTTGGATGTGGCGGAGATCGGAACTACCGAATCTCCAACATGCTCCCGGCCTCAACAGCTGGAAGAAGATGTTGATGATGAATCTGTAACATTCAAAACAGCCAACTTTGCTATCGGCCTGGTCAAGGTGGTGGTGGCGGTCTTGAGAGTCACCACCCTGGTCAGTCCATCCTTCCCTGGGTGAAGAGTGAGAACCCGAGCAAGTGGCCACTTGCTAGGGGGAAACCGTTCATCGGTGATGAGCACCAGAGAGCCGACCTTGATGGCGTTGGATGGATGATGCCACTTCGAGATTGAGAGTTGACGTTGCAGATAATGGGCTGACCATTGAGTCCAGAATTGTTGAGTCTTCTGTTGGATGAGTTGCCACCGCGCTAACGGTGAGATGGATGTGTGCTCCACAGAAGGTTCCGGTAGAGCTGAGAGCGGGTGGCCAATGAGGAAGTGAGCAGGAGTGAGCGTTGCGACGTCGTCAGGATCGTCGCTGAGGGGCTCGAGAGGTCGCGAATTCAGCAGGGCCTCGATCTGCGTGAGAAGTGTACTGAACTCTTCGTAGGTGAGTGCTGTTTCACTCACTGTTCGCCGAAGATGGTGTTTGGTGGACTTCACCACAGCCTCCCATTTGCCCCCCATGTGGGGCGCGGCTGGAGGATTGAAACACCAACGAGTGTTGTCGTTGACCAACAGCTGAGCGATAGTTTGGTGATCTTGAGAGCCCTGAGTGAACATCCTCTTGAGCGTGGCATCGGCTCCAATGAAGTTGGTGCCACAATCTGAGTAGAGTGAGTGAGGGATTCCTCTCCGTGAGATGAACCGTCTGTAAGTCGCTATGAAACCTTCCGTGGAGTAGTCGGTGACTAGCTCGAGATGAACAGCTGATGTGGTGAGACAGACGAATACACAGATCCATCCCTTGTGAGTCTTGGCGCCTCGTCCTTTCCACGTCCTCAAGGTGATGGGACCAGCATAGTCCAGTCCAGTGTTAGTGAAAGGGCGTGTGGGTGTGACTCGTGAAAGAGGTAGTTGGCCCATCAGTTGATGGGCACGGATCCCCCTTTGCCGAGCACACACAACACACCGTAGAATGTGAGACTTCACTGGAGCTCGACCACCGATGATCCAGTATGTCTGTCTGATTTGAGCGAGCGTGAGCTGAGTCCCTCCATGGAGAGTTTGTCGGTGAGCTTGATCTATAATCAGATCGGACAGACGTGAGTGACGAGGCAAAATTGCAGGATGCTTACTTCCATATGCAATGTGAGCGTTGTTGAGTCGGCCCCCGACTCGGATCACTCCTTCTTGGTCGATAAAGGCCGTGAGCCGATTGAAGGTGTGAGACGATGGCAGCGTTGCGCCAGAGCTGAGCGACTTTAATTCATGTGCGAAATAAAGGGACTGCGTCGCCTTAATCCAAAAAATCCTGGCCCTCTCCAGATCTTCGGGCGACTGAACGATGAGTGGTAAGGAAATCGTTGACCCCTTTAAGCGTGACAGAATTCTGAAACAAACTGAAGTGACACGAAAGAGTTTGTTGAGAGATGAGTATTTGTAAATGAGGTCCCAGTGATATTCGAGTTTTCGAATGTTGAGAAGATTTGAGACTCCAGGACGAGCTTCCTGCATGCTTGGACTGTCCTTCAATGTGGGTTGAGAGGGCCATGAGTCACTGGGCTGAGTGAGCCAAGATGGTCCCGTCCACCAAAGCTCATGGTGTTCAAGCTGATGTGTTGTGAGGCCTCGAGAGGCGCAATCCGCTGGATTCGCTGTTCCAGGAACGTGTCTCCAATGTGCGTGTGGGGTGAGCTCTTGAATTTGGGAGACACGATTCCGTACATAATCCTTCCAGCGTGCAGCATGTGATTTGATCCATGAGAGTGATATTTGAGAATCCGTCCACAGATGGATTGAAGAGACGTTGAGTTGAAGAGTAGCTTGAACGTACTTTGTAAGCTTTGCAAGCATCAAAGCAGCAGTGAGTTCGAGCCTCGGGATTGTGAGTTTCTTGAGTGGTGCTACCTTGGTTTTGGAGCACACGAGTGTCGACACCTTGTGAGCTGTGGACGGTGAGGACACGATAATGTAAATTACCGCTGCCATGGCGAGCTGAGACGCATCAGAGAATCCATGTAATTCCACTGTAGAGTAGGAGAAGGTGTTGAACCACCTTGGTATTGAGAGTCTGGCCAGACTTGTTAGATCCTCTCTGATGGTGAGCCAGTGAGCAGTGATTTGGGAGGGCAGTGGATCGTCCCAGTTGAGGTTGTGCAGCCACAATTCCTGCAAAAGTGCTTTTGCCCGAATGATGACTGGAGCTAAGAAGCCAAGCGGATCAAATATCTTTGCTACTTCAGAGAGAATGAGGCGTTTCGTGAGCCTTGAATCGCTGAGAGGTTTCGTCGAGAATGAGAAGTTGTCATTGAGAGCATTCCATTGTAGTCCGAGAATTTTGGTATTGCAGTCGTCAAGTGCTATGTACGAGTTGCTAGCTCGTACATCGTGAGAAATTGATTCAAGCAATGGAGGGAAGGTGGATTGCCACTTGGCAAGTGGAAAGCCTCCCGCCTTGCACAGGTCATTTAATTGTTGAGCAATTGTAATGAGTGTCTCACCTGAGTCGGCGCCGCCGAATATGTCGTCGACATATCTGGCATGAGTGATTGAAGGCACTGCCAGTGGAAAACGATGCCCTTCGTCTTCGACCAATTGCAGTAGTGCTCTGACGGCGAGGAACGGCGCTGCTTTGGTTCCATACGTGACCGTAGTGAGCTTGTAGGGCACCTCCTTTGAATCCTCGTCAATCCACAGTATCCTCTGGAGGTCCTGGTCGTCTTCGTGGACCTTGATTTGTCTGTACATTTTTGTCACGTCTGTGGCGAAAATGTACTTGTGCTGGCGAACCCACAGCAGCACATCGGTGATGTTGAGTAGCAGGTTCGCACCAGTGTGCATGAGGTCGTTGATAGAGTGCCCCGTTGAGGTGGGGCTTGAGCCATTGAAGACGACCCTCAACTTGGTGGTCTGACTGTCGAGCTTGAGTACTCCATGATGTGGAAGATAAAAAACAGAGTGAGTATTGGGTGAGAGTGAGGGAGCTCTTACCATATGATGGAGAGCCTCATATTCCTTCATGAACCCCTGGTAGAGATTGCGATAATCAGCATCTTTGTTGAGCTTGTTGAGTGTTCGCTTCAGACAGGCATGGGCTGTCTGGTAGGAATTGCCCAGCAGACTCCGAGACGACTTGAGGGGGATGCGCACGATGTACCTTCCTGTAGAATCACGAGTGTGTGTCGCCCGAAAGTGATCCTCACATTCTTGTTCTTCAGGGGTGAGCGTTGAAGGTGTATCTGTTGGGAGCTCTTCTTGAATCCAGAATCTAGTCAACTCTTGTATTGTTTTATCGCTGTGCTGCATGACTGCAGCTGTGTGCGACGAGCTGAATTGAGCTTGAGGTGTTTTAACTGGCCCAAGAATGAGCCACCCAAAGATTGAGAGCTGGGCAATTGGCATTGAAGGGTCACCTTTTTTGAGGTTAGGTTTTATAATTTTTCCATATGAGTCGGCACCAATGATTATGTCGATGGGCCTAGGTTTTAGAAAATCTGGATCAGCTAACCTTAACCTGGTGAGATGTGGCCACTCCTGACGAGTCGCTTCAACGGATGGTAGCCTTGAGGTGAGAGTCCGCAGAATATGAGCTTGTGTGGTGACCGAGTAGGAGTCGTAACTTGATTGTAGAGTGATTGACACGACCCCACGAGTGTGAGTAGTCTTGTTACCTCCAATGCCAATAATTGAGATTGATGAGTGGGCTCTTTGAAGGTTAAGTTGAGTGATGAGCTCCTCCTTGACGAAGGTGAGCTCCGACCCTGAGTCGATGAGTAGTCTCACTGGCAGCGAGGCCACCGGTGAGATGAGCAGAGCGTTGGCTGTAGCCAACAAGGTGAGCGTGTGTGGGGTGGCGAACCCACCTGCAGCTGAGAGTGAGAGTGATGGATGAGGATGACCTTTTATTGTTGAGAATGAGCTGGCGACTGCACCGACACTTCAAACGTCAGCATCGCCTTCTGACTTTCTTCCTTCCATCGGAGGGGCTTGAGCAGCTGGACCTGAATCAGTGGATGTGCCGGGTCGAGGGTGAGCAGGTGGGTGAGCTGACTGCTGAGTGGGGTGCAGCATTGTGTGGTGCTTCATACCACAAGTCTTGCACCGGAGTGCAGACTTGCACACATCGACTTGGTGGCGGCCGCAGCAGTTCCTGCACAGGTTGTGAGCCGTGATGAAGCTGCGCCGCTCAGCCACAGGCTTGTCGCGGAAGCTTGGGCACATCACTATAAAGTGATCCTCAGAACAGTGATCACACGGGTACCGCGTTGAGAGCGCCCTCGATGGAGGTTGAGATGGTGGATGAGTCTTTGTCTGCGTTGCAGGGTGAGCGGTTGCCTTCCGTTGAGCAGAGCGTGAGGTGGAGGCGACTGGAGCAGCTGGCCTTTTCGGTGAGGACTCTATCTGCTCCAGGGCCCCGCCCTTCTTCTCGACGAAGGCCAGCAAGTCCTGGTAGCGAGGGCACTCAGTGACGTTTTCCAGGGAGGTCTCCCAAGCCTCTCGCGTGACCTTGTCAAGGCTGTTCGTCAGCACATGCACCAGGAGGCAATTGTGCATGTCCTGGTCAGCTTTCAGGGCCACCAGGGCCTCATTCACTTCTGCGATGGTCGCAGCCAGGTTGGTGAGCGCTGAGGCTGATCTTGTGGTGAGCGGAGCAATTGAAAAGAGTTTGTCCAATTGCTCCTTGATGAGCAGTCGTTTGTTCGTGAATCGCTTATTGAGATAAGCCCAACATGGTTGGAATGATGAGCCGGTGAGTTGAAACGAGTTCACCCTGCGAGCAGGTTCGCCGGACAGGCTGGCCCGAAGGTAGTACAGCCTGTCGATGTCCATGAGACGTGAGTCTTTGATAATGAGCGACGTGAATAGTTCATTGAACGCTGGCCAATCCACATAGTTCCCAGAAAATTTGGGGATTGTGATAGTCGGCAGCTTTGCGGCTCTGCTCGCCGCGGATGAGTCCGGAGATGATGAGCCTGGTTGAGCGGGGGGTGAGCGGTGAGTCATGATACCCTTTAGCGTTTTATTCACCTGAGCCACCAGCTGGGTCTCGCGGCCCAAGAGATCCGAGGCGAAATACTCGTGAGTGAGGCACTTCACGGGCCAGAACTCCTCGAGGTGAGCGTGCTCGGTCAAGAACGCCTTGTGCAGCTCTGCGACGCTCTCGAGCAGAGACTGCACTTCCCCAAGGGACGCTGTCTCGGGGTCGGTGGGGATTTCGGCCTGAATCGCTTGTAACGCCAAAAAGCGACTCACCTGCGACCGCGATTTAATGATGAGCGGCGCCGGTATTGTTGAGGGGGACGTCGCCCTCGTTCTGCCGGTAGCCTGAGATGACTGCCCGGTGGGCACCTGGAGGCTCATCTCTCCCGGCGGGCTCGGTGACGACGACCGGGACCGGGACTCGGAGCTAGACTTGGTAGAATCTTGATTGGTTCCATCCATCTTGCGTCGCTGAGCTTGAGCACAGAGGGTGAGCACAATGGGGTGAGCTTGAGCGTTGCTACTCCGGCTCGAAGGACCAGAAATGTTTGAGAACAGGTGATCGAGGTGAGATGCCGGTTAGGTTAGGTGCAATAACGGATCAGTATTTGGTGAGAAGAGCACTTATTTTTATTATACACTCGCGGAGTGAGTCAGAATGTAAAAGAGTTACACGTGAGGGTGAGCGTAGGCACGTTGTGCGGAAAGTAAAACAATTATTGTCTCGCTGAGACGAATCGCGCTATGCCGAACACGTGGCCGCGTAACTGACCACGATCCACAATCGATAGCCGCGATGAGTATGAGAACGAGAAAACAATGTGTGAGCGGTGAGAAATCACGAGGTTGAGCACTAGCTTGAGCAATTTACGAGAATTCACGAGTTACAATGAGCTAAACGTTCAGATAACCGACGCGTCTGTACTTGTACTCTGCGTGAACAAGAAAGAAAAAGAATATGGCCGATCGCATTTCCGTTAGTCGTCTTCTCCAAAATTCTGGAGGATCGCGCGACGTGGGGAAATGCGATTGGCTGAGCGTTCTGTCGCTGACACCTGATTGGCGTATCGATTGTGGATCGGGCTTAGTGCTGTGCTGTCCAGGAGGTGCTGCCATGAGTTGGATGTGGCGGAGATCGGAACTACCGAATCTCCAACAGGTACTGGGACTTATCGGAAAGCTTTCCCGGGGTTGTGGGAAAGCCTCGTCTGTGGTCGCGGAAGCAGCAGCGGCCGAGGCGATCACCCGCTGGAAGGGGACCCTCGCGAGGATTCCCGGGCCGGATATAGGCATAGAGCCGAGGACGGAGAAACCCCCTCCCCTGAGGTCCTCTACATCTAACGGAGCTGAAACACAGGTTAAATCCACCAGGGACTGCGGGACCCAGTACTCTCCCAGGGGAGATGGTGGGGGAGTGACCCCTACCCAGCATAACCGAGAGGGGACGGGGAACCTGACCAAGAAGGATCCCCGGCACGGGAAGTCGCAGAAGGCCAAGCGACCCCGGACATCCCCAACCGAGGAAAAGGAGAGAGCCCATTTAAATAAAAGGGCTCTTCGGGCGCTCGATATACTGCGGGCGGGGGGTCGTTTAACTCTCGCGCCGATGGTCCCGTCCACGGTCCCCGGACCTCGGAACAGGTAACCCCCTGGCAGCATGTCATGACCAAGGGGCAGAGTAAGAGGGCCCGGCAGGCCCAAAGAAGTCTGGACCAGCAGGCCCAAAAGCTTTTTATGGGCACTCTGCTGGACTCCGAGGCGGGGTCGCAGCAGCAGCGCCAAGTGGGTAGGTCGCCTCCGATGCAATGGCCGCTGCTGCAGCAGGCGCGGGGGCTGCAGAACCCGAGCCGGAGTGGTGCGCAACCGCAGCAACAACAACAGCGGTGTCAGGGCACGGTGCGACAGCAGAAACCTCCTCCGCAGCAAGTACAACAGCGGCAACAGCAGTACCCTGGGACAACCCCCCGGGCTGCGGATCCACGAAGTGGGCAGGGGGGGCGTAAAAACCCCCTGAAACCCCCTCCCCTTGCGCGTAGGAGACCGGAGGCTGTACTGATGAAGGTGGCCCCTGCGTCCTCATATATTGAGACGTATAAACTCCTGCTGTCCAAGGGTAGGGAGACACTGGCCGGGGTTAAAGGCGTAAAGAAATCCCGTCAGGGACATATTCTCCTCGAAATTGAGAAGGGCACGAATGCGGAGGCTCTGGCCCAAAATATAAGAGCGAAGATCGGTGTGGGGCTGGTCTGCACCCCGCTGCAGAATCGGGTGTCCCTAGAAATTAGGGATTTGGACCCAATGGTCGAGGGCCCCGAAATACTGCAGGACCTAGGCGGGGCCCTCAAGGTCCCCCCCCCCCCCGGGGGACTTAAGTTGAGGACCCTGAGGTTGAGCCCGAGGGGCACCCAGACAGCGGTGGTGGAGGCCGCCCTTAACGACCTGAGCAACCTCCGCGAGGGCAGGGTTCACTTCAGGTCGGGCCTCACGTGGGCTAGGGCCAGGGCCCTCCCCCGCATCACGAGGTGTTTTAGATGCCATATGGCCGGTCACAAGGCGAGGGAGTGCCCTACCGTGGAGGTGGGGAAGGAGCTTTGTAGGAGGTGCGGGGCGACCGACCACCTAATTGCCCAGTGCTCCAACCCCCCCAAGTGCGGGATATGTTCGAAGGAGGGGCTGACGGGGCCCAGGATCGCCCATGTTACGGCGTCCCTGGCGTGCCCGTCTAACAGGCCGTCTAGCGGTGCTGCCAAACCCAGGACGGAGCCTAGGGGTCACGGTGGTAATGGCCCGGGACATGGCCCTTAGAATCGCCCAGATTAATCTGAATAGGTGCCGCCTTGGCCAAGATATGATGGAGCACACCATGTCAGAGCTGGCGGTAGACGTGGTCTTCATTTCCGAGCCCTACCGCCAGCAGAGGTTCTGGTTTAATGACGCGAGCGGGGATGCGGCCATCTGGGTGACCGGCTTTAATGGCCATTTTCCCACGATGTGGCGCCCGGTGGCCGCAAAGGGAGTGGCAGCTGTTAGCTGGGAGGATAAAGTCCTCCTCAGCTGCTACTCTTCCCCTAGGACAAAGCTCCCGGAGTTCGGGAGTTTTCTCGACTCAATCGAGGGGATTCTCGCTGAGAAGAGAGCGGCGGGTTTTGGAGCTGTGCTGGCGGGGGACTGGAACGCGAGGTCCCCCGCCTGGGGGGTTGCCGTCTGGACAGAAAGGGGATGGCAATCCTGGACCTGTTGGGGAGGCACGGGCTGGTGCCTGTAAGGGTCCCCGACAGGTTCAAACATACGTTCGAGCGCAATGGGCGCAGGTCGTTTATCGACATAATGTCGGTGGATCGGGTCACTGCCCGAGGGCTCAAGAGCGAGGTCCTCGGGCAGCCCTCGTACTCGGACCACAGCTACGTGCTGCATAGTATCTGCAGGAGGACGAGAGGCCCTGCACGCGCTGTGGTCTGTCGGCGGTACTCGACAAAGGGTATGGATCCTGACGAGGTGGCCCGGGTCTTCGGACACTTAAACGACCACGGGCCTAACGATCAGAGGGGGTACTGGTGCCCGCCGACGAGTCGAGGGCTGAGAGGCTACAGAGGACCCTCGAGGAAGTAACTCGTTCCACCTTGCCGTTGAAGTCCCTTCCGCGGGGCTCGCGGAAACCTAACGGCTGGTGGAACGAGGACATCGCCGAAGCCCGGAGGGAGTCCTTCCGGAAGCGGAGGTCCTTCCAGAAAAAGAGAAAGAGGAAGGCCGCGGACGTTGAGGTGGCCAGGCTGGCATACCTAGACGCCTGCAAATCGGTCCAGTTCAAGATCTGGAGGGCCAAAGAGGCCCAATGGAGGGACCTCCACGTGCTGGTGGACGTCGATCTCTGGGGGAAGCCTTATAAGGCCGTTATGTCCCGTTTGAAGGGGGCCCTCCAGAGGCTCGTGATGTCGCCAGCGCAGGTCCGGGAAGCTATCGGGGCCCTCTTCGTCACCCCCCCTGCACCACCAATATCATCCCCCCCTATCCCCTCTCAGGGAGGGGGGGGGGGTGTGCCTAACCGGGGGGTGGCTGTGCCCGACAACGAGGACATCGTGCAGACTATAGGGGGCGTCAGCGACGCAATGGTGCGGGATGCCGTGGGGCGGATCAGACCCAAGAAGGCCCCCGGCATGGACGCTGTCCCGTCCGAGGTGGTCGCCTGCGTCGCGAAGGCGTTCCCCTCGGAAATTACGGAGATGGTCTGCGACACGTTAAGACGGGGGACGATTCCCCCGTCTTGGAAGAGGGCAAGAGTGGTCCTGATCCCGAAGCCGGGTAAGGACCCTATGACCCCCGGGGCTTTTAGACCCATAAGCGTGTTCCCCGCCCTGAGTAAGGTGTGGGAGCACATTATCAAGGCGATAATCGAGGGCCAAATCGGCAGTGACCCGTTTCACCCTAGCCAGTTTGGCTTTAGAAGGGGCCGTGGCACGGTCAACGCGATTCTCGAGGTCACCAGCTTCGCGGAAGGCTGTGTGGCCAAAACTAAGAAGCGATTGTGTGCCATGGTCACCTTGGACGTCAAAAATGCGTTCAACACCCTGGGCTGGGACCTGATCCTTGCGGAGTTGGACAGGAGAGGGGTGTCAAGGGCCGTCCAGAGAGTTATGAGAGACTACCTCTCCGATAGGTGGGTGACGGCCTACACCCCACAAGCTCGTGTCGATAGGGAGATCGTGGCGGGTGTCCCGCAGGGATCGGTCCTAGGCCCGTTCCTATGGAATTTAGTGTACGACGGAGTGATAACCGCCCTTAACACGGGGCGGTTTACGAAGGCGGTTGCCTATGCGGACGACCTTGCCCTGCTTTTCTCGGCCAGGGATGTTCCGCAATTGGAGGCGATGATGGGGGCCGCAATGGGCAAGGACGCGCATTGGTTCGGGACGGCTGGCCTGGAGATTGCCACCCACAAAACCGAAGTGGTTTTGTTGGCTGGCCTCAGGTCGTCCAAGATTAGGGACTTTGACGTCCTGGGGGCGAAATGTATCTCGGGGCGGTCAGTCCGGTACCTGGGAGTGACGTTGAATTGCAGGAGGCGTTTCAAAGCTCACCTCAGCGACGCGACATTGCGAGCTGATAAGCTCGTCGGAGCGCTCGCGTCCCTCCTGCCCAACACCAGGGGTCCCTCGAGACACGCCAGGCGTCTTTATTACGCGGTTTGGGAGTCGGTGGTCCTGTATGCCGCCCCGGCGTGGGCCGGGGCCCTTAGCGTCAAAGTTAACAGGGCCATCCTGAGACGCTCTCAGAGGTCGGCCCTGATCAGGACCACCACCGCATATAGGACCGTGGCGCATCAGGCGGTCTGCGTCTTGGCTGGCAGAATGCCCCTGGACGTCAAGGCCGGAATGTTGAGGGCTGTGTTCCTTGCCTCCGCTGGGGACCTGGTTAGTAGGGGTCCCCCCGTCGATGCGGGGGCTCGTGCGAGGATCACGGCCCACAAAAGGAGCGCCCTGGAAGAGGCCATGAACACCTGGCAGTCCCTCTGGGACGATTTCGACAGGGATAACTGGACCCGGAGGCTGATAGCCTCCGTTCGTACATTCTGCGAGGGGAGTATGCTGCTCCAGATGGATTACTGGACAATGCAGCTGCTCACCTCGCACGGGTCCTTTGCCTCCTTCCGGGTCCGACTCGGCAAGGCCGGTAGCGCGGCCTGTGGCGACTGCGGGGCACCCCGAGACGATGCGAAGCACGTCTTGATCGTTTGTCCCGCCTACAACGTGGAACGTGCGGAGCTCGAGGGAACCCTGGGTGCCCCGGTGGCGGTTGCCACGGTAATAGGCTTAGCCGCGGGCTCGACCGTGAAATGGTCGGCCTTCCGGGCCTTTGCCGAGAAGGTAATGGGAGACAGAGCCCATAAAAAGGTCGAGCTCGAGAAGAGAACCCGTGAGGAGCTGGGCAGACGGGCCCGGGAGGAGGCGGCTGCCAGGGCGCTCCTTAGAAGGCGGAGGGCCGGGAAGAGGAAGAACGGCCCTCCGGTTGGGGAGGGGGGGAAACCCCAGGCCGGCCAAGGTGAGGAGGATAACCCCCGCCGGGGGGACTTTGGTCCCCTGGCTTACGGCCAGTGGTCGGTGACCCATGGCCGGGGGGCACGATTTTGTCCTCTATTTGTGGAACTCGTAGTAGGTCCCGACCGATGTGTCTTCGCGTATTTATTCCGTCGTGTCTGGGTGTTTGTGTTACTTATTTTAGTATGTATTTCATGTTACTTTTTACTTATTTTTATTTTTCTTTTACCCGTTTTACTTTACCCGCGTACTTTTACCGTCACCGTTTTTTTTTTCTGGTGTTTTATGTTACTCTTTGATTTTATTTATCTTTATCCGCGTATTTATTCGTCACCGCTTTTTTTGGTGTTTTATCTTATTTATTTATATTTATTTATACCCATTTTATTATTTATTTTTAATTTTATTATGTGTGCTCCGCCACAGATGTTTGGTGGCTGCGCGGGGGGGTTGTTCTCCGCGCACCATGGTGGCACCCCCCGTCGCTCCCCCTATATGGGCGGCGGTGGGAACAAGGCGGAGTCGGGAGTGTGTCCACACTAAGGTGCGAACCCTTTCCATCCACGGATGGGAGGCTGGGGGGGCAGTAATATATTAAGCCCCCCCCCCCCCCAGCTGAAGGGTTAGGCAAGGCGGCACCTAGAGGTGGGTTTTTAGTGGGTATCCCGGGAATATCCCGAGGAGTCCCACATAACCCCGGTATTACTCGCGCCGGGGTATGCATAAAGCATTTTCCACCTCTATAAAAAAAAAAGGGTTTAGGTTTATAACGCTAGGTCGGTAATAAAGAATACAATTTGGTTTAGGTTACGACGCTAGGTCGGTAATAAAGAGTACGATGCTTGTTTGTTTTGAATGTTTTAAATTCAGTAAATTGCGAAAGGATTCCTTCTCTGTGATTTGGTGTATGCTTCCAGTTGCCTATAAGCTTGCCCACGCTTTCTAGGATGGTAGCCGAGTTGCTAGTCGTAGCGTTTCTCGGATGGTAGCCAGGTAGCCGGTTAGGGCGTCCCCTGATGGAAGTGAATAAGTGGCTTCCTTCCTTCTGATTTAGTAGTAGCTTCTGGTGCCTATCAGCTGGCCCACGCTTGGTAGGATCAGGTGTTGAGGGGCTAGTGAAAGCGACCTCAGATGGAAGTTGAGGGGGCTAGTCAAAGCGACCTCTTATAGGTGTTAAGGGGCTAGCTAAAGCGACCTTATTTGGAAATGATTTTGGAAGTTTAAAGGTAAACTTTTAGAGACAGGGGCTAGTTAAAGCGACCTAGGTCTTCTTCTTGGTTCGGTGGCAGAACCAAGTCTGCCCGTCTGCTGCCGGAGTGCCAGTATTTATGCCGCCTCGTAACACTAGTCGCACCAATCACAATTCACATCCGGTTCGCGCCACTCGCGTATTACACTAGGGTAATTCAGCGTCCGGTGGTTCTGCGATGTGCGCATGCGCGCTCGATTCACTCGCGGCACTGAGTCTGTAGTTTGAATAAGCACCTAAGCACATGCGTTGCGCGTCACAAGTTTCTGTCGCGCGCTATTTGAACATGTTCTCGTACGCGTTTTACGGTATCTTAAATATTAAAGGAAATGTGGCGGCACGTGCAACGAGCACGCCGCAACATTGTGTCCGAGGCGGCATCACTTAGAACATCGGCGGCATCGGCGAGGTATTGTATTTCGGCGCCGGTGCGCCGCGTTACGTCGGCCGTTCAGGAGTTCCCGGAAAGCGGCGAGGACCGTCGTCGATACGATGGTAAAAACATTTCGTACGGCGCGAAAGACGACGGCCCTCAAAAGATCCGCGCCGGGAACCCGCAACTCGACACAGTCGAATCGTAGCAGTCTAAACGAACGGCACGGACGACTTCGCTGCTTGTTCGACGTCCTACCAAAAATAAAGGATTCAGCGACTAAATACCCGAGTACTTCACTTTCCCGTTACCACAGAAATTAACAATGCATGAACAATAGGAAAAAATTGACGATGATTGGTGGCGGTACGTTACACGCGCAAAATTTATCCTTTTATGCATGTTTTTCATGGATATAAATGGCTTCTTAGCAGCAATCTGCTAAATCTGCAAAATCAAAATTTTCAACCAACACTTTATCACGGATTTCTGGGGCTGTTAGCTTTGGGTTCTCTATTGATTTTCGAATTAGGAGTCGGTCCGTTCTAAAAATATTTATCGATTTTAATGAAATTTTGTTGCCAAAATAAGACTTAAATGTGTAATATTAACCTTTCATTAGTTTTTCTTGGTCGCCCTCGATTCTCCACAACCAATGGATTCTTTTCACGACAATAAATGCGACGAATTGTGCTTTTATCCATCTTCATATGCTCAGCAAGTTATTGAAAACTACAGCCTTCGTCATCGCGTAACCGAACTATTAAATGCGGCAATTGGGGATCAGTTCTCTTTCCACGGGGCATTTTTAATTGGTTTTAACCTCTTAAGCGTCTACTCAAAACAAAAGAACACAGCAAACAAGCGTAAACCAGAAAAACGGAAGACAAATACGCGGGAATTTGAAAGTGGTAACTTTTTTGTCGGACATAAAAATGTATTGCTTCTGTATATTGTTATATAAAATTTTGGTCTGTTAATTAATAAATACGACTATAACTAAGTTTTACGCAGCTTTTAATTCTCTTTCAGAACATGTATAATAAACACATACTATAGTTTTAAGTTGCTGTTAAAAAAAATAAAAATAGAGAAATGTAGACAGTGGTAACTTTTTTGTCCGCTACTGTGTAACGAGTTAGTTACGGTGGGACGCGAATCTATCCCCCACCACGCGCGCCTGGCGTAGCCCGCCGCTGCCGAGCGCGGCCGCGAGATGGCCACGCGCCGAGCGGCGTTCTCGCTGGCGAAGTTGCCGCGATGCCCAATATAGGCCAGCGCGACGGGCCCGTCAGGCAGAGTCTGCCACGAGCGTTACAGGCAAACGGTCAGAACTCTCCCGGTGATCACTTGTGAAAACAAGCTGTATCACTGCGAATTTTTAGACTTCCATACCTCCACGGCTCCTAGAGAAACGCGAGTTCGCCGATCTCTAGACGAAGGCCGATATCCGCCGTCAATCTTAGGGTCAGACTCCGTCTGTCCCAGAGGACATCCCATAGTCTCCGTATCTCCCGCGGGTTATACCCACTGGGCGAACGGACGCAAGACTTCCCGGTCAGGGCTCTTGGTGGAGTCAATAGCCAGGGCACCTGTGAGACCAACCCCACTCCTCCCCCCTCCGCCGCCGAAACGCTCCGAGATCGCGAACGCGACCGTGACGCGCCGTCCGCACTCCGCCGCGACCGAACCGCGACCCGCCGCTAGTTTTAGTCGTAGGATAAGCCGCTTTGGCACTGTTAGCCAGCACAGACCTGGCCGGGCTCTTTTGTATAAACGACGAAATAAAGCAAGTCTACCCAGTTCACCTTGTCTCACTCTCTCGGTCACCCGGAACACCCGTCCGTTAGTTAACCTCCACGGAGCAAGGTTACATTTGGCGCCCGAACAGGGACATTCTATAGAGTTTTGCCGAGCGAATGACCAAGGTTACCTGGGTATACGGGCTATCGAAAGCCAAACTCACGGAGTGGGCCAAACTGCGGGGAATCGATCCTTCGGGGGATCTCGACACCCTACGAGCTCGGGTAGTAGCCCACCTCAGAACCATGGACCAGAGTGGCACCGGAGGGGACGTCACCATCAGCATCGACCCGAATGCCAACGAGGGAACATCGTTGACCGTACCCCTACTAAGCTTCTCCCCGGCGCCCGAACACCAGCAAACGCCGGAAACCGACACCTACCACGTAATGGAGCGAGTACGGCGGTGGGGCGGCCATTATGATGGCGGGAAAGGAGCAGAGGACTTCCTTGATCAACTCGAGGAACTACGAGACAGCTACGAGGTCACGCCGGACCAGATCCTACGCTGTCTCCCGGGGATCCTAAAAGGCTCGGCCCTGCAATGGTTCCGGAACGAAAAGGCAGATCTCCCCACCTGGGAGGCATTTCTGGAAGCCTTCCGGCAAACCTACTTGCCGAGGCGACGACAACACAAATTAGAAATGGCCATCCACCAGAGGCGCCAACGCCCCGACGAAAAGGCTCGGGATTTCGCCACCGCCCTCCGGACGCTGATGCGCCGCCACGGCCAAATGTCCGCCGCCACCCAGCTGGATTGGTTATACTCCAATCTGCGGACAGAGTACCGCCACTACATTAAGCGAGCGGACTTCAGTTCGCTCTCCGGACTACTCGGTCTGGCCGCCGACTACGAAGCACTGTGCGCCGAGGAACCCAACCGCACCCCAGTCCAGCCGGACAATCCGACGCCTAGCCTAGCCGAGGTAGGTAGCCGATACAACCGGGACCAGTGCTGCTGGAATTGCGGCCAGCGAGGCCACTTTCGCCGAGACTGCCGCCGGCCAGGGCGGCGATTCTGCACCCGCTGCGGCACCGAAGGCCGGCTCAGCCGAGAATGCGACTGCGCCCCGGCGACGGGAAACGACAACAGGTCCGGCGGACAAGGCCCCGACCGGACCCCACCACCCCAACGCACAGTGTTTCGCGTAATGCTCAAAAGTCAAAAATCTAAAGTGATCGATCCATAAATTCTTGTATCTTAAAATGTTAATAAAGGAACGTAGATTTTAATGTTAACCATAATTTTTGCTGAATGTACCAATTTGTTGTCCAAAATGATGCTTGAAATTTATTCCAATTTTCGGTGCGGTTCTTTAAACACGTGCTATTTGCCGAATGTTTATCTGATTAATTTGAAGTTTATGCAGATATGTTTAGTATTATATGACCTTCCAAACTGCCATAAAACTTTTTTGCAATATCAACAATTTATCCCAATTTTTTATGTTAAATGTTTATCATCTTTGACTTGAGTTTTAAAAAAAGTACCAAAAAGTACCTCCGTGATTTTTTGTATATAAATTGAGGGAACATTAAACTTTATATTAACGTCAATTTGAACTGCTCGAATTTGCCCGAAACTGAAAAAATAGCCAAAATCTTTAAGACGTTCACCGCTGGGGCGCGTGCCAGCTACGCCCGGCGCGTATCGTAGGGTCCGCTCGTGTGGTTTCTTCAAGCGATAAGACGGTTAATGTAAACATTCAGTTTCTCTCGAATGTAGTTTATACAATGTATCGGCATTTGTTCATCGTGGATACTGTCTTTAGTTCTGGAAAAGCAGTCACAGGCAAGACACACAGCTGTATAGTTTCACGAGGTTTCTAAGTTAATACATAGTGTTATTCATAGTGTTATAGTCTATAGTATGGTTAAAGTTTTTATTATTATTAATTGTTATTATTAAACTATTAATTTGGAATAGTTAACTTCTATAGTTAGTTTACACAGTATTATTGCAGTATTATAGTTATATAGACTTACTGCTGAACCCGTGTTTAAAAGTAAAAGAAAGTGTAGAAGAAACCAACAATATGAGTGGTCAATCGATGAATGGTAATGTATTATTGACTGAACGAACTACATGTAATATAATTATTTAATAATATCTGACTTCAAATTGAAAAATGCCGTGTTTCACAAATTAACTTTTATTTTAGAGCAGTGTCACTCTGTCACGTATGGCAAATGTTTCGAAATATGGAAAAGTACCATTTCCAATAAAATTATTGCTTTATCAAATTTCATTGAACAAGAATTGAATTTTACTGACACACCTAATTGGGTTAAGGAAAGCATTGACAAAATATCAAAATTTGTTCATTGTAAAATAAAAGGAAAATACGAAAGTTGCAATAGAAACTGTGACAGAGTTTATGAACAGCATGCCATATTTCTTGCAACGAAAATTACTATAAATGAACGTGTAACTGCTTATATAAATTTAAGTCAGGCTGGACCAAGCAACGTCACATTAAAAAAAGGAAGACCGCTTAAAGATTTCACGCAATGTACTCAAAAATCTAAAAGACGTAGAGTCGCTGACTTACTTAAAACACGATCAGGTGAAGAACTGCAGTTTGCTGCTCAGATATCAAACAGATTAACGCATCAAAATAAAAGTTTTTCAATGATTGAGGCATTAGCTTTATGTCTAGATTTAAAATTGTCCGTTAGACAGTATAAACTTTTACGTCGCAAAATGAATTCGTTACACCCAGAGACTTTTCCTTCTTATTTGAAGATAAAAAAGTATAAAGAATCACTTTTACCAAGTGAATATACAATCACTGAAATTAGTGCTGAAATAAAAATGCAAGAGCTATTGAATCAGACAGCTTCATCGATTATTGAATTGGTACCACTCAAAAATTTTAAATCAGTGACACTTTTAGTGAAATGCGGCTTCGATGGAAGTTCGGGGCATAGCCGATATAAACAAAAGTTTACAGATCCTTTTTTAACAGACGAATTTATGTTTTTCGAAGCTATGGTACCCATTCATATGGAGGATAATGATAAAAAATGTATAATATGGAAAAATGAAACTCCCTCATCTACGTTGTTATGCAGACCTCTTAAGTTCCTATTTACCAAAGAATCGCCAGCTCTGGTTGAACAGGAATACGATAATTTTAAAAAAGCAGTATTAGATTTGACCCCTACTACTATTGGTGAAAACGACGCTATAGTAATTGTTGTTTTTGACGTACGTTTTACAATGATAGATGGCAGCATATGCAATATCATATCAAAGACAAATTCCACTCAAGTTTGCTATATCTGCGGTTCAAAACCATCGGAAATGAACACTGCTGCAGTTTTTAATAAAACCCCAAATGAAGGGATGTATCAATACGGGCTATCGTCTCTTCATCTATGGATCAGATGTTTTGAAAATATACTTCATATTGCATATAGATTACCTTTTAAAAAGTGGCAAGCCAGGGGGGAAGAGAACAAAAAGCTCTTCGCTGAAAATAAAAAGCAAATTCAGGACCAATTTCGAGATAGAATGGGATTATTAGTAGATATGCCGAAAGTTGGATTTGGCAACACTAATGACGGCAATACTGCTCGCAGATTTTTTAAAGATCCTACAACTAGTTCAAACATAACAGGTGTTAACTATGAACTAATATACAATTTAGGGATTATATTGAGGGTAATTTCGGCAGGTCAGAAAATCAACATAATAGAACTTCAGACATTAATTGACGAAACAAGAAGAATTTACGTAACAAATTATCTATGGTACAATATGTCTGTTACAATGCACAAATTGTTAATACATGGAATAGATATTATTTCAAACATGTTAGTACCAATAGGCCAATTATCGGAAGAAGCCTTGGAAGCTCGTCATAAGGAAATAAGATACTTGCGCGAACATCACACAAGGAAAAATTCCAGAATTAATACTAATAAAGATTTGTTCCAAGTACTTTTAATAAACTCTGATCCACACGTATCAAAATATAGGGCAAACCATATTAAATTGAAGAAAAAAAAAGACTCAGACATAATAAAATACTTGATAGATGATTCAAATTATTGCGAATCATCAGATACAAACCGAGACACATGTTCCGAGTCCGATTCTGATTTGATATGACAAAGAAATTTTTCCATTTTATTATTATTTATATTGTTATTTAATTTTTTGATTAATGTTTTCATTTTTATGTTTGTTACATGGGCCCTTCAGGTCCATCCCGTGCTAGCTGTCCTCGCGCCGTTTGATTTCGCAAAGGCGATTCAGCGGAATCGCCTCGCGTGTAGAAATCACGTTGCGCTGAGCCCGCGGCAACAGCGTTAGGGACAACGACCGCGCTCGGCCCGGGCCCCGATTTCGCAATATTAGGAGAATTAGTGTAGCAAGCGGCAGCTGCCGACGGGGCAGTTTCCCCCATTCGTGGGGATCGTCCGAGGTTCGTTCCGCGATCGCGAACCGAAAAAGAATTAATCTAGTTCCAAAGCTCGAAGTAGGAAGTCACGACGAGCCAGAGAGCCGTCTAGGAGCCGCGACCACTTCTCCGCGTCAAGTCCGCGAAATACGTACGGCCGTCAATAAACCGCGAGAGGGTAACTCCATCCGACGTACCGAGAAACGGCCTAGCCGGGAGAGCCCTTTACGCGTCACTCGTGTCCGATGGTAGGAACGCGTAGAAAACGACGTTTGTAGAGACAGTGCGATTCGACGGTCTTCAGGTGACCGACTTCCGAGTGCTACCCGAGAGCACAGCGAGCGACCACGACCTGCGCTAGGTTGAGCGACCTACCGAGCGTACGAAGCGAAAAGCGGCAAGCGTGCCGAAACCCGAGCTCACTGCGATCACAGGGACGGAGCGCCGTCCCCAGGGTATGTCTCATAATTACTTTGATCTTTCGATATATAATAAATTCTACTTTGTTGTTTCTCCCTTAAATCCCGAGTAACCATTGATTTGACTCCTCTTCACCTTCCACATTCCCCTCGAGTATAGTCAAGGCGTGCTTTAGCACCTTGACGGAGCAGCGAACCCCGTGGATCACTCTAACCGCTCAGGGTGGTTCACAACTGTCCCTTCAGGACGTAACAAACTGGTGTCAGAAGTGGGATTTTATTCCCTTATTTTATACTTATTATATATGTAAAAGAGAGCGTGCCGTCGCTATCTTCCGCGACCAGCCGCAATTTTATCTGCTCGTAACTTGACTATACTTCCTGCTATCTAAAGTCTTGCAAAGCATTGCTTAACAATGCCTGGTGGTATCCTGAGATCACCTCCAAATAATAACTCTAATTCCCAAATACCTGATACAGCTCCTCCTACAATTCCTCCTCCCCTGTCAACTTTGCCGAACAATCGACTATCGTTCGGTTCACGGACGAACGACCTAGAAATGTCTGCACTAGACGTATGGCGTTCCCGAGAAGATGAGGAGAGATTGGCTCGAACTTCATTTATTACGGCAATACCTCAAAGAATTTCGATTAAAGTAGCTTTATCAAATCCCGTATCTTTGAACGACGCATTCGATCTAGCTTTACATACGCAAAGACGTGAACAAGACCTGTCCGGTTTGCCGCCCGATGACGCGAATGAGTACGCTCGGAGCGTGCGTTCCCCGTCCCCGTATGACCCCCAACGTAAATGGCCCGAATGGGAACAGTCCCGCGAGGATGATTCCCACGAGGAGCCGAATTCCTCGTACTCCGCTTATAGTTACCCTAACTATCGAAATGATTATTATTGCGATTTGCACCTCCGCGAGCCGTATTATCGCGATCCGACGCCGCCGCGCTGTACAACGACCCTGCTGACGAGACAAGGCGAGCATTCGCTGGATGACGAACGCAGTGATTTCGGATGAGGGCCATCAAATCATCAAACATTTCGACAAACTAAAATACGTTTATATTAAAGATAAGCCACCTTGACGCTAATAGAGCGTATTCAATGTGGTTTAAGCTTGTTTTTGTATTCGTAAAACAATAGAATTCCCACCCTTTTCCGTAATCTTACTTGTTTTCGTATTTGCAGTATCCAATTACTTAAAACTAAAGAATACTCTCGCGAAAGATATCTCAGATACCCTCGCTAAGGATATTTTTGAGAAGCCCTCCTACTGGTGTACCAACGACCACCATGGACGGACATGGCTTGCTTTTGGTTCACGTCCCTCTGACAGAGTACCACTACCAAGGTCATCGACGGGGACTACTCGAAACCTCCTCGACGGCAAACGACACGAGGAACTGCTACTCAATATACTAGGAAAGCCACAGCTTCCTCGCATCAAGCTATCAGTACCATTGCGATTCATCGGATCGCTGAGAAACGGACAATCAATTCGGATTTCGGAGTTCGTCAATGACACGCCTATGTGCGGAGTAACTCAGAATCAGTCGTTTTGAGAGTTCGATTTAGGATGCAACAACGAACAAAACGTGCCGCGTAGAGCACCCCGCGAATCGCGCTCGGCCGATCAGGTTAGGCGAAGTGTACCTCCATCCGACATACCGAGAAACGGCCTAGCCGGGAGGGCATTTACGCGCCGATACGGACCACCGCGAGATGCGGGAATTTTAGACGCGGAATATTCATTCATATCGGAGAGCTCGAGCTAAGAAGCCACGACGAGCCAGAGAGCCGTCTAGAAACCGGGACCACGTCTCAGCGTCAAGTCCGCGAAATACGTACGGCCGATAATAAACCGCGCAAGGGTAACTCCATCCGACGTACCGAGAAACGGCCTAGCCGGGAGAGCCCTTACGCGTCACTCGTGTCCGATGGTAGGAACGCGTAGAAAAACGACGATTAGGGACAGTGAGCTACGACGGACCCCAGGTCACCAAATTCCGCGTGGTACCCGAGAGCACAGCGAGCGAACCATGGGCGATAGAATTAAGGAAACAGCGTCGTGTACTCTTCAACTAGACGAGCGCGAAACAAAATAGAGTTAGAATTAGTTTTTCTTCGTGGATGTTTCTAATGACAAGGCACGTGGACGAATATGTGACTGCGTTAATTGTAATTACGGACGCGCTCACGTTCGCGAAACTTGGTATCTTACATCCGGCCGTTCTTTCACCTGGCCAGCTAGCGCAGACTTGCGAACGAATTCGCGGAACCACTCCATACGAATTCCCGCTGACTCCGGAAGAATTAAATTCCGAACAGCTACAAGGGGTGACCAAATTAAACGTAGTTTATTCACATGGCCGAATTATCTTGTCACTCGACATCCCTTTATTGGATCAAATTCCCTTCGACCTTTATTACCTTCAACCCTGCCCTTCATTTCAAGCCATAACGACCAATGTCTCTACCCCTATCTTCATAAAACCAAGAACGGCATATTTAGCAATCAACCAAGTCAACTCTCAATACTTCATGCCCGACGAGAATTACATCATGGGATGCAGAAAACACCCCCGGATGTACATGTGTGAACTCAGCGTACCACTCCAAGATTTGGAAAAGGCACCAACTTGCGAAACGAACGCCCTATTAAAACCTCAAAACATCAAGTGGTCTAGCTGCAATATTCAAGCTCTTCCCGGAGGCCGAACCTACCTGAAGAAGTTAATCGCACCCAACACCTGGATATATTCCGTCAAAGACACCCTGGCACTGCAGGTTCGATGCAATAAGCACGCAGCCGGATACGAAGTGCTACAGGGGGCAGGAATATTACAACTGAGGAGAGAATGTGAGGCCAAAATCGGAACCGACCAGATTTGGGCAGCCGGAGTGGACACCGACGAATTAACAACCATCTACAAACCATCTATTGGCATCAATATTTCGGAAATTCTACCAACCCTCACGGAACATCATGTAAAAATTTTAGCTGACTATCAACAGAAGGAACCCAAAGGAACCCCTCAAGATGCCCATGCGAAAGCTAATGCAATCGCCTTGGACGACATAGAGAGACAAGCAAGAGAAATAGCTACACATCACCGTACAGAAAATTTATCAACATATGTAACCTATGGACTACCAGGACTAGGAGGCACTATCGTAATCATCCTCATTATCTGGATTGGATACCGCGTCTTTAAGACATGTCAAAACCAACATCGTGAGCCCTTAAGGAAAGAGACAAGGGTTAATATTGAAATGACACCACACCGTTCCGCCCCTCAAATAATTTCCAGACCCCGTCCCGTAGCCATTACATCTTTTCCTCCAGACCTACCCGTTATACCATCCACGAGGACAGGATATAGAGCTGACGTGGAACGATCGAGAAGTTTCGCGGGCACCGAGCCGTACTTCGATGTATTCTAGGAAGTACCTCGCTGATAGCAGCAGAAAGTCCCGCGCCTTAACTCTAAGAATCGACCCCCACGAGGCGCTCTGCTGCGAAAATTCGATGGTAGGGACAATAGGATATAAGTTAGCAATTAAGTCGAGCGCGGACAGTCATTACGAATTTTCTACGGCCGCCAAAATGGAAACTCCGAAATTTAACGACGGAAAGTACACCCGATCAACCTTGGCCGAGGTAATATTACCACGGCAGTTACACGCGCCCTTCGGACGCAGACTGTGCGTGCGGCCGGAGACGAACGGCTTCGGACAGGACGGCCTCGTTTGGGTCTTCAAAACACACACTTTGTGCGCGGCGTGCGCGTGGTTGAGGCCTCCTCCGAACTTCGCCGACTTCCGAAGGATCCCGGTCCACTGGCTAGCAGTGGAAGCGAAGGCCATCGAACTGACCAAGTGCGTGCAGTGCAGAAGACGGCACCTACGGTGGGAAATCCCAGGCAACTGTACGGGATGCGTTCGCGCCATCCTGGAGAGGGACCCAAGACACCTGCCCGCCTTCCCCATATTGGAGGCCCCTCGTCCACTGGAGCCCCCGAGACCCCGGGATGTACCCTGGACGATCCCCGCCGGCGCGGAATAAACGCACCATAACCCTCGCATTAGGTAAATACCTACAAAATTGTAATCACTTCGAGTGACGCGACAAAGTGTAATTGTTTTCGTTCAATTTGGTTCGCAGCAGAGCGTCGCCCGACCCTGTCATCATCGCCACCACCATCTGCGCCGCCCAAACCCCCGCCCCTCCCTTTATGTTTATTATTATCTTCCCCTTTTACTTACAATTATATTCAATACCCCTTTGCTTACTTCTATTATATCCAGCTTTTCTTTTTCTATTATATTCGATTACCTTATTTTATATGTAACAATATATGGGTTTTGGGTTTTCACACATAATTACGAATCATTTACTCTATCACCTTGCGATCCCTTAATTTTAGTTGCGTTATTCATAGTTTTAAGTCGCGAAGAAAGCGACGCGACGACAGCTACACACGGGTTGACGACGAAACAGCCTCGCGAGGCCGTTTCGTATCTAAGTGGGGAGGTGTTACATGGGCCCTTCAGGTCCATCCCGTGCTAGCTGTCCTCGCGCCGTTTGATTTCGCAAAGGCGATTCAGCGGAATCGCCTCGCGTGTAGAAATCACGTTGCGCTGAGCCCGCGGCAACAGCGTTAGGGACAACGACCGCGCTCGGCCCGGGCCCCGATTTCGCAATATTAGGAGAATTAGTGTAGCAAGCGGCAGCTGCCGACGGGGCAGTTTCCCCCATTCGTGGGGATCGTCCGAGGTTCGTTCCGCGATCGCGAACCGAAAAAGAATTAATCTAGTTCCAAAGCTCGAAGTAGGAAGTCACGACGAGCCAGAGAGCCGTCTAGGAGCCGCGACCACTTCTCCGCGTCAAGTCCGCGAAATACGTACGGCCGATAATAAACCGCGCAAGGGTAACTCCATCCGACGTACCGAGAAACGGCCTAGCCGGGAGAGCCCTTACGCGTCACTCGTGTCCGATGGTAGGAACGCGTAGAAAACGACGTTTGTAGAGACAGTGCGATTCGACGGTCTTCAGGTGACCGACTTCCGAGTGCTACCCGAGAGCACAGCGAGCGACCACGACCTGCGCTAGGTTGAGCGACCTACCGAGCGTACGAAGCGAAAAGCGGCAAGCGTGCCGAAACCCGAGCTCACTGCGATCACAGGGACGGAGCGCCGTCCCCAGGGTATGTCTCATAATTACTTTGATCTTTCGATATATAATAAATTCTACTTTGTTGTTTCTCCCTTAAATCCCGAGTAACCATTGATTTGACTCCTCTTCACCTTCCACATTCCCCTCGAGTATAGTCAAGGCGTGCTTTAGCACCTTGACGGAGCAGCGAACCCCGTGGATCACTCTAACCGTTCAGGGTGGTTCACAACTGTCCCTTCAGGACGTAACAAACTGGTGTCAGAAGTGGGATTTTATTCCCTTATTTTATACTTATTATATATGTAAAAGAGAGCGTGCCGTCGCTATCTTCCGCGACCAGCCGCAATTTTATCTGCTCGTAACTTGACTATACTTCCTGCTATCTAAAGTCTTGCAAAGCATTGCTTAACAATGCCTGGTGGTATCCTGAGATCACCTCCAAATAATAACTCTAATTCCCAAATACCTGATACAGCTCCTCCTACAATTCCTCCTCCCCTGTCAACTTTGCCGAACAATCGACTATCGTTCGGTTCACGGACGAACGACCTAGAAATGTCTGCACTAGACGTATGGCGTTCCCGAGAAGATGAGGAGAGATTGGCTCGAACTTCATTTATTACGGCAATACCTCAAAGAATTTCGATTAAAGTAGCTTTATCAAATCCCGTATCTTTGAACGACGCATTCGATCTAGCTTTACATACGCAAAGACGTGAACAAGACCTGTCCGGTTTGCCGCCCGATGACGCGAATGAGTACGCTCGGAGCGTGCGTTCCCCGTCCCCGTATGACCCCCAACGTAAATGGCCCGAATGGGAACAGTCCCGCGAGGATGATTCCCACGAGGAGCCGAATTCCTCGTACTCCGCTTATAGTTACCCTAACTATCGAAATGATTATTATTGCGATTTGCACCTCCGCGAGCCGTATTATCGCGATCCGACGCCGCCGCGCTGTACAACGACCCTGCTGACGAGACAAGGCGAGCATTCGCTGGATGACGAATAACATGTCGGATAACATGTTAATTTTTATGTTTTACGTACTACATAATGAAAACTACAAACCAAATATAAGAAAAATTTTGAATGTATACGAAGTTATGATATTTGTCTCCCAAATCCATGTATGTAAACCGACAGCAACGGTTTTCAGGTATTTCTGCGAAACTGATGAAAAAAATTTTCCAACAAAAGTAAGTCAGTATTCAGTTGACAACAAATTGCAAAAGTAAAAAATTAATAAAAAAAAATTTATTCCATAAAAAATCAAGATCACCTCATAATTTTTAACGTAACTGCATATTTTTTATACATCTATCGATGCATCTTTATATTCTCTTCAAAAAAGTATTAGGGTACTTAGGTCGAAAACTGATTAGTTCAGAAGCTATGAGTTTTGTCCCGAACGCCCATATACGCGAAACACTGTGCAACGGCCTCAGCAACCCCAACCACCGATAGCCGCTCGCATCTGCCCGTAAATTTTTACGGCAGGGAGTTCCGGGCCCTGCTAGACACGGGCGCCTCACTAACATATATTAATCGAGAGGTAGCGGACTGGTGCAAACAAAACGGCGACGAAATCACCCACACCGATCGGTGGGTTCAAGTCGCCAACGGCGCCACTGCGGCACTCAACGGCGAGATGCTAGTAAGAATGGTCGTCGCAGATTGCGCCCTGGCTATTACGTGTGGGGTCCTCCCCAGTCTGACACAGGAAGTAATACTGGGAATCGACGCTCTCCAAGCTCTGGGCCTAACAATACAGCTGCGGGGCATGCTATGGAGCCCAACGGATGAGGCCGCCACCATTGAACCTCCCCCCGGCTTCCAAGAATGCACCCCGGAGCAAGCACTCCGCCTCGGGGCATTTCTCACCAGCGAACTGCAACAGTTCGATCGATTACCAGGGCTAACCCACATGGCGAAACATCGCCTCCGATTGAAGGCCGGGACCGAACCCATAAAACATCGGTACACGCCACGTAACCCCGCAATGCAAGCAATTATAGACGAGGAGGTGACTCGCATGCTCACGGAGGGAATAATTGAGCCGTCTTCCAGCCCGTGGAGTTCGCCGGTCGTCATCGTCACAAAGAAGAATGGGAAAAAACGGTTCTGCATTGACTTCCGCCGAGTGAACGAAGTCACGGAAAAGGACGCGTACCCTTTGCCCCAAGTTCAGGCCACGCTAGAGAAATTGCGAGGCGCCCGGTATATCTCCACATTGGATCTGGCCAACGGGTACTGGCAAGTGCCCCTGGAGTCCGACAGCCGCCCAATCACCGCTTTCACGGTACCGGGGAAGGGACTATTTCAATTTAAAGTCATGCCCTTCGGACTACACTCCGCCCCGGCCACCTTCCAGCGCCTGTTGGACCAGGTCATCGGACCTGAATTGGAACCCCGTGCATTCGCATATTTGGACGACATCATCGTACTCGGAGCAACCTTCGAAGAGCACCTCGAGAACCTGCGAGAGGTCCTCCAGCGGCTACGGGCGGCAGGACTCAAACTCAACATGGACAAATGCCAGTTCTGCCGCACCGAATTGCAGTACCTCGGGCACACAATAACAAGCGAAGGCGTGGCCACCGACCCCGAAAAGGTACGAGCCATCGCCCAGATGCCCCCACCAACCACGATAAAGGAACTCCAAAGGTTCCTAGGGATGGTATCCTGGTACCGACGATACATCCCCAGATTCGCCGACTTAGCCGCCCCACTCACACGACTGCTGCAGAAGAAACAGAAGTGGAACTGGGGCCCGGAAGAAGCAGCGGCGTTTGACGCCCTCCGTCAGCAGCTAGCCGCCGCCCCTATCCTGACATGTCCAGATTTTAACCAGCCCTTCATTCTCCAGACGGACGCCAGCAACGAGGGGCTCGGGGCCGTACTCACGCAGGAAGTGAACGGAGAAGAGAGGGTCATAGCCTACGCAAGTCGTACGCTCAACGCCGCGGAACGAAGTTACTCCGTGACGGAGAAAGAATGCCTCGCGGTGGTATGGGGCATTCGGAAAATGCGGCCATATTTAGAGGGATACCGATTCACCGTGCTTACCGACCACCAGTCCCTCAAGTGGTTGCAGTCGATGGACAACCCTTCCGGCCGCCTGGCCCGATGGGGCCTCGAACTCCAGCAGTATGACTTCGTCATCCAGTACCGCCGAGGAGAGTCCAATGTCGTCGCGGACGCCCTCTCCCGGCAGCCAGAAGGCGACCCCTCCCCACCGGCAGAGGAGGTGGACAGTCTCGACCCACCGTCCGGATGCGCGTGGTACGACCGAATGAAGGCCGCCACCGAAAAGGAGCCACACCGGTACCCGGAATACCGAATCATCAAGGGACGCCTATACCGCCACATTTCCAACACCCACGGGCCCCGGTCCGAAGAAGAGTGGAGGACGTGCGTTCCTCAACCTCTCCGGGAAACAGTACTTCGGGAAACACACGACGCGCCCACCGCGGGACATTTGGGTATCAGCAAGACCGCCGACCGACTGACACAAAAATATTTTTGGCCAGGAATGGTCCGCGAGGCACGCCGGTACATCCAACGGTGCCAGAAGTGTCGAGAGCACAAGGTAAGTCAACAGGCTCCCGCGGGCGATATGCAGACGACGCCAGCAGCAAACCCCTGGGACGTAGTGGCTATCGATCTAGTGGGACCCCTGCCACGATCAAATCAAGGTTTCACGATTTTGGCCGTGATGCAGGATAAGTTCAGCAAGTGGGTCGAACTACAGCCACTCAGACGAGCCACCGCCCCAGCAGTTACCAGAGCCTTCAGGGAAAGGGTGGTGCTCCGCTTCGGGTGCCCTAGACGCGTCATCTCGGACAACGGGAAACAGTTTATAAGCCGAGATTTCACCGAGATGCTCCGGGGGTACGGGATTGAACACCGTAAAACACCCCCGTACACTCCCCAATGCAATCCCATAGAACGAGTAAACCGGGTCATAAAAACCATGATCGCGCAAGTAGTTAACGGGAACCACCGGGAGTGGGACAAATGGCTGCCCGAAATAGGGTTTGTATACAACTCCGCTCGCCACGACTCCACGGGATATTCACCGGCATTCCTTAACTATGGGAGGGAACCGGCCACCCCCGGGGCACTCCACCAGCCGACGACGGACATCGTGGAGGAAAACGGCCCGGAGCAGTACGCGGCACGATCCGGGGAGTTGGATCGCCTACAAGAAGCGATCCGCCTCGCCCGCCACGCGCAAGCCCAAGCCACAGAAACGCAAAAGAAGGCTTATAATTTGCGGAGACGGGATTGGCGGCCCCGCATCGGGGACGCCGTCATGCTACGGGAACATCCGTTGTCCTCCGCCGAGAAGAATTTCGCGGCGAAACTGGCACCCAAATTCTCCGGCCCGCACCAAGTACGCGAGTACATCGGGCCGAATCTAGTGGTATTACGGTGCGGACGGAAAACCAAAAGAGCCCACCTCCAGGACCTCAAGCCCTGTGAGGGTGGGGAAGAGGACTTCCCCGCCGCGGGTCCCCGCACGAGGACGTCTCACACCGGCGTAGACACTGACGAGGACCTCACCGTAGCAGGACTCGTGCACTCAACCGCGACCACCGAACGTAGTCAACAGAGGGCCACGGTGATAAGCCCCGAACTACAGGATTCGCGCTGGCGAAATTATCACGGAACAATAGATAAGGCCACGGAAGGAAGCAGGCAGGAAAAGGCAGGCCAGCGCTCGCACCAGCAGGATGCCATACCGCAAACGGATCGCGCACGATACGGCGAGACAAGCGGCAATACCGCTCCGTCGACAAGCCCAGGACCGGCCGGTTGAGTGTCGGTTAAAGAAGCCGGGAGCGGACACCACCCGAGCGACACCGGCAGCCAAGCGACGCCTCGACTTCGAGGGGCCCCCTCCAGCCGCCAGAGGACCACCCCCGAAGCAGCGCCCGCCACCAAGGGTCAGCACCGCCACAGCCAGGGCTGTGGCTACTCTCGAGGCGGTGGAAACCAGCCGGCTGCCTCCACCCCTGGTACCACGGCCGGCACCTCCGAAACCGCGGATCATCGAGGACCGCCGGGTGACCCCACCGGAGACGACCAGGTTCGGGACGTCGCTGCTGGAGGCACTGCTACAAGCACCACCACCGCCAGGACCAGCAAGGGCCACGCCGATCCAGCAGCGACCCCGGACACCGCCCCAGACGCAGCACCCGCCGGGCCACCAGGCGCCTCCACCGCGGCCACCGCTGCCAACACAGCCAGCGTCGAGCCGCCGGGTGCCCCGACCGCGACCACCGCCGCCGACACGGACGCGGCCACAGCCGCGGACAAGCCAGCAGGCGCCTCCACAGCCGACAGCGCCAGCGCAGAAGGCGACGAGCCACCAGCCGCCGAGCCACCAAGCGCCGAGCCACCAGGCGCCTCCGCCGCAGCCGCCACGGACGTCACCGACGCAGCCACGGACGAGCCAGCCTGCACCGCCACTCCAGGACCTCAGAGCCCCCCTAACCCCGGCCCCGATGGACATCCAGGGGCCAAACACAGCCCCCCCACACGCCAACACCAGCCATCCCCGCCCGACCCCCACGGGACCCCCGTGGCGTCTCACCCCCAACCTCCCGGAGTTGCGGATAGATATCCCCGCCCTCCGCGAGGGGCAGAAGTTCCGGGTACCCACCCCCCGGGGGTACCTGGACTTCAAAATGCTCCGGAGGCAGCAGCTCCGGGTCCGGTTCGACCCCGCGTGAGGCCGGCCCGCCTGGCCGATTATTTTTAAGTTCATGGTGGTGGGTAGCTAGTAAGTTTGTTCGATTTAGGTTTAAGGATGGTGATGGGTAGTACGTAAGATTGTAAATAGTAGTTATAAGACGAAATAAAGACGTACCAGCGGTGGGGGAAGTTCGCGTCCTCCGAAGGGAGGGGGAGATGTAACGAGTTAGTTACGGTGGGACGCGAATCTTTCCCCCACCACGCGCGCCTGGCGTAGCCCGCCGCTGCCGAGCGCGGCCGCGAGATGGCCACGCGCCGAGCGGCGTTCTCGCTGGCGAAGTTGCCGCGATGCCCAATATAGGCCAGCGCGACGGGCCCGTCAGGCAGAGTCTGCCACGAGCGTTACAGGCAAACGGTCAGAACTCTCCCGGTGATCACTTGTGAAAACAAGCTGTATCACTGCGAATTTTTAGACTTCCATACCTCCACGGCTCCTAGAGAAACGCGAGTTCGCCGATCTCTAGACGAAGGCCGATATCCGCCGTCAATCTTAGGGTCAGACTCCGTCTGCCCCAGAGGACATCCCATAGTCTCCGTATCTCCCGCGGGTTATACCCACTGGGCGAACGGACGCAAGACTTCCCGGTCAGGGCTCTTGGTGGAGTCAATAGCCAGGGCACCTGTGAGACCAACCCCACTCCTCCCCCCTCCGCCGCCGAAACGCTCCGAGATCGCGAACGCGACCGTAACGCGCCGTCCGCACTCCGCCGCGACCGAACCGCGACCCGCCGCTAGTTTTAGTCGTAGGATAAGCCGCTTTGGCACTGTTAGCCAGCACAGACCTGGCCGGGCTCTTTTGTATAAACGACGGAATAAAGCAAGTCTACCCAGTTCACCTTGTCTCACTCTCTCGGTCACCCGGAACACCCGTCCGTTAGTTAACCTCCACGGAGCAAGGTTACAACTGTATGTGTGTATTACAATTGGACAGAGATGTGCAGAATTACAATTGAATTACTTCATGAATTATGATTACAAAATAATTCAATTAAATCGTATTCAAACAATAATATTAACGCATGCGCAGATCGGCTTAATGTACAAGGAGTTCAAAAAGTAATGATCACTGGTTTAGGGAGTGAATTTGTTAAAAAAAATTACTACAAAATTGTATATAACTGTGACGTCCCAGCCCCACCACGGGGTCCGCGCTTGGTTAGTATTCGCCAGCGCCGCTAGATGTCTAATCCTCTCACAAGTCATAAACTCTCTAATCTCGTTCATATATATACAAGTTCCAAGTTTACTCCTCTTAGTCCCCGTGTGTCTAGGACAGGGGCCGTCAGCTATAGCCCTACTGATGAGTCTGGCTGACGGTCCCAAGACGAAACGCACATCTTCCTTTCCTCCTCTATCTTTAAATCTTTGAAATTGCCAATCCACCTACCCTGCACAGTACTCCAAAAAAGCGTGACCGGCCTTAGGGATTACGGTTGCGCCGGAGGCGACGGGGCAAGATCCCCTCTTTACGTTGCGAAGTCAATCAACAATTAAAAACCTCGATTTCAGACGTAACAATAACATTGAAAATAATGTTTCAACAATTCGATTGTATAGAGTTGCACGTATAGGCATGGGCCCACCCACTACTCTGCCGTTTTGGTAGTATGCACTCGAATGGTGGGGTCTGGCACAGTGACCAGAACTAGGTCAATGCATCTTGCACTACCTTCTGTCCCTTTAAACGTCGCACAGTGGGAAAAAATCGGTGCGCCACCGGCCAAAAATCTATAACTTTTGAACGGATGAAGATTGTGCAAAATGAACTTTGATGTTCCAAAGTTCTGCTTATGCTACACGTTCGATAGTTTAAGAAGGTAGGTTAGTCGGAAATATGACTCGTGTCCGTGTTGCAGTTCAATTTATTTGTTTCTCCGAAAACAGTGTTTCAGAGCGCGCACAAATCGTTACGAAGAAATACTGAAAGGCTCGTTAGAACGAGGCCATTTCTAATTACACGCGCCCGTTTATATAAGAAATGGCAGACTCGCGATACAGAGGTCGGCGAGACAACAGGCACGTGTTGTCACTTGAAGCGCGTGAACAAGAAGGAAATCAAAAGGTGCCGCTACATCGCGGTTCGCCGAAAGAGGATCATCCCCGCTCCGCCGATCCCGAGGCCCAAGCTACTCGGTCCACCCAAACCACGGGAGCAACGAGAGCGGCAAGATCAAACTCTCATTGGGTGTACGAGAGCGGGCAATTACAAATTTAAGTTAAAGGACACGCTTAAGATTGCGGAATATGATGCTGTACAAAATTAAAAATAATAAACTAAGCGTCTCGCTTATTCATCACGAACAAAGATAAAGTAATAATTCTTTTTGCGTTAATGAAGTTGATATGTCCTTCATTAGTTAGATAGCATTACGTTACTTATATTAAGTAATACTTAATTACATTAACTAATACGATAACATTACTAACATTATTTCTATTTAATATTAAAAAATATTTCTTCTGGACACTCTTCTTGAATATTCGTCCCCTTTTGTTGCAGCCTTAAAGATGATATTAAAGGATCCGATGAAAGTAACATAATACGGAAGAGATCTTGATTAACTCTTTGTTTTGATATTTTGAAATATTTTTGTTTTCTTTTTTGGTTAAATAATTAAACTCTGAGTGTTTTAGAATAGAATGATCCAAGTATATACAGGAACATTTATTTTTAACTACAAGCATTCGCCTACAATGTCTTCGAGTTACATACATTGTTTGAAACAAACGAATCACTACGTTTCACGGTTCCACTGTTAATGTAGTATTATTCTACCATATGTCCCTGACGAGTGTGCAAAGAATAATATCCGTCTCTAACAGTTTACGTATAATATAGAAGTTTAAAGAAAAGTACACACCTTTGGTGATTGATACAGAAATTTAACACCAACCGATCACAAAATTCTGAGCCATAGTGAATATATTATTAGTTCTCATATTTTATCCATCGGAGAATTGTCTGAGGAAGTCCAGGAGGCTAATCACAATGAATATCGAAGGTTAAGACTTAGCAACACTTGTAAAATATTAAGACTCACTCTACCTTGACGGCCTGAACAGGAGCGCGATATTTGGGATTTTTTTCAGAGAAACCCACAAATTATATTAATTGAAAACTTTATGCCTATATTTGTACATATTTTGGCAGCATTTAAAAAAAATTTAAGCAGAGGCTTGGCTGACAGTGCGGAAATCCTGAGGCGCGCGACGAGCCTGGTTTCAAGTGCCGTTTTTTCCTTTTCGTATAATATTTAGATAGGTACAAAAATTAGTCCATTAGTACGTTTATTACGGTTACTTTCCTTATATTTATTCTCTTTTTATTAGGTTATTTGCTCGTTCTGGTCATCGTTCGGACCCCGAAATGCCTACTCCTTTTATAATTTGTATTGTTTGTGTAAAAGTAGTCCAATTTGCAGGATATTTGTGATCATTTTAATTGGGAGAATGCCAGGAATCCACTAGTGTTACTTTCATATTGATACGACGAAGAATAAAGAATTTCTTAGTACGCTGTAATGAATATTTCACCCTCGACTGTGTGTCGCCGACCTCGATTCGCTGTGGTCGGCCAAGGATTCATACCTGTTTCAGAAATAAAATAATTCTTTATACTTTATCGTATCGATATAGAAGTGATACCGATGGATTCGTTACGTTTTTCAACTGAAAATTATACCAAATTTCATGTAAATCGGACTATTTTTAACGAAGTTATGGAAATCAATTTATTATGAAGATTCCTTAATTACAATCCGATTTGTGTTGTTTTTGGACCATTTTCATCGGAAAAACATAAGGAAACGATCCACGTCACTTTCGCCAAGATCCGGTGCGAAATAGGGGAGAGTCGTGCAGTACCGACCGCTCTAGGTTTTTTGGTTATATCTTCGGCTAGAGTCGATAAAAATCAAAAATTCAAAAACGTGTTTGTAGTATAGATGGAACTTAATAAGAGGAGGAAGATTATTTTTGTGAAATTTAATAATAAGAATTGATAATTCGCAAAAGTAAAAAAGTTGTAATTTCTAGGAAACGAAAAAGTGTCGTCCAGTACCGACCAACTGTTAAATTAGTAGATTTTTAAGTCTAAACGACTAACAGTGTTAATAAAAAGACATTTAATTGTTACAATAGAAAAAATTTTCAAATTTTATTAGTACTAACATCGCAAACAAAATAATTAATATTGTCCTGATCTGTGCATTCGACGTGTGCCCAACCTTCATATTCGATACACTGCACCCAATCTTCGTCAAATGATTCCTTGCAAATAACACAGTGGGTAACTTCTTTATTAATTCCTAGCTTCCTGTTGAGTCGGTTATCACACCTATCCTTATTTACTTTATCCCATAATTTTCTTCTTTTCAAGTTTTTTTGAGGTTTCCTTAATTGTCTTTTAGCTTTTCTTTCCTCTGCTTGTTTTACACTTTTGTTTCATTCGCTTTTCTTTAATTCTCTTTTAGCTTTGTTGGTCGGTACTGCACGACAGTCGGATGGTCGGTACTGTACGACAAACATGTAGGCACATTTTAGATCATGGTATATTATGTACCAAAAAATATTGAAAAACTAGGGCGTTTTATTAAATTTAATAGACTAGACACAGTACACATCATAGAACATAATCATTTACGTACCTGAGAAACAAAAAATTGGCTTTACAAAATAACTTTTAACCTATTGAATATCAACGAATACGTTTAATGTCTCATAACATCAAGCGCAATGGAGTAAACGATATCCCCATAAAAAAACTTTCAAAAAGTAAAAAAATTACGCCAAGTACATGAATTATCTTTGTGAAAAGAAGTGAGATCCCCATAAAAAACTTTCAAAAAGTAAAAAATCACAAAAAATAAAAGATAATAATATAAATCACAAAAAAATAGAAGAAAATATACAATATAAAAAAAGATGTGAAATCAAAATGAGCTGCAAGTACATAAAGGTGCTTTCCAACTGCCCTTAAGATGACACAACTACATAGACACAGCTAAAATGCTGTGTGCATACATTCCATTACTCGTATCGCGGACATTTTAATTAACCAATCAAAAAGAATCCCAATTAAAAACATTGTCGTAAATTAATTAATAGCTTTACAAAATTAATATACAAAATTGCGCCAATTATAACAATGGCTATTTATAAAAAGAAAAATGTATTAAATAATATTAAGCAGATATATTTTTATAGAAATAAATATTTCAATACCAATAAATATTTTATTCAAAATACTTGGCGCTGCTCACCGCATTGGTGTTGCTAAACTGAATACATATGTATAAATTGCTTTAATCTTTTTCTTTCTTTCTTGTGCGGGCATTCGTGAATGTGTGTATGTGTGCGTGTGCATATGCTACGTGTGATATTAGAATTAAATATATGTAGAATAAATCTGACTGCGTTTCTAATATGTATATGTTTATGTATTTTAGATTGTAAGAGAGTTATTGTAAATTTTTAATTTACTATTAATAAGACAATTAACATTTTTTCGGTATCGCAGCGCCAAGTATTTTGAATAAAATATTTATTGGTATTGAAATATTTATTTCTATAAAAATATATCTGCTTAATATTATTTAATACATTTTTCTTTTTATAAATAGCCATTGTTATAATTGGCGCAATTTTGTATATTAATTTTGTAAAGCTATTAATTAATTTACGACAATGTTTTTAATTGGGATTCTTTTTGATTGGTTAATTAAAATGTCCGCGATACGAGTAATGGAATGTATGCACACAGCATTTTAGCTGTGTCTATGTAGTTGTGTCATCTTAAGGGCAGTTGGAAAGCACCTTTATGTACTTGCAGCTCATTTTGATTTCACATCTTTTTTTATATTGTATATTTTCTTCTATTTTTTTGTGATTTATATTATTATCTTTTATTTTTTGTGATTTTTTACTTTTTGAAAGTTTTTTATGGGGATCTCACTTCTTTTCACAAAGATAATTCATGTACTTGGCGTAATTTTTTTACTTTTTGAAAGTTTTTTTATGGGGATCTCACTTATTTTTACAAAGATAATTCATGTACTTGGCGTAATTTTTTTACTTTTTGAAAGTTTTTTATGGGGTAAGGTATATACTTGGAATACTCGTAATAGCGCAAAGCAGCTCAGCGAGTGTACTTTATTTATTTTTTGGTGAAGGATAAATTCTACGTAAGTTTAACAACTACGAAAAGAAACCATGCGCACTGCATTGCCGATTTATATGTATTTTATGGCGCTGAACGTATTTAACATTCACATTGAACTGTAATAACAACCATGATTAACACTTTTCGAAGAAAAATATGTATGCATTTTTAGCATTTCGTGGCCAAGCTTGTTTTTCTACTCGTAAATCATCAACGGATACCCACGCTGTGCCCTTACCCCTTACCATACTCGTGTAATGACCATCGGCAATACTTTTACCGTGGTGGAAAATCGCTGCCTTAAGTTTATAACAGTGATCCCCCATTTGTATTTTAGTAGTAGGTATTGCTTTGATGTAGAAATTTTCCACTTTCGTTGTTGTTCCACTACTATCGTGATCGAACAAATGTAATTTTGCAATAAGAATTTGTTTGGAAGCAGTTATATCGATTTTCTTTATTGTGTTTGAATTTGAATTATCACAATTAGGGCAAGAATCTTTCAGGTTTTTCCATCCTACGAAATTGTGTTTTATTATATCTTGAAATTCAAATGATTTTTTTTTTAACATCTTGGGCAGTGCAAGATGTACCACACAATTTGTACTGATAGTAGTACTTGTGTAATTACACTCTAAACATCTTAATACCGTTGTAATTTCGTGTTGTACTGCATTCTTAATAAGAATCTCACGATCACAAACAGAGGTAATAAACTCAGCTGCATCATGTAGCTGATTGTTAGCGTATTTTTCTCCTGCGAATTGCCGTAATGATATTATGTTTGGACTTTGATCCGATTTATATTGGTCCATAAAGACTTTTATAATATGATCAGCTTTTTCAGTCGAAAATAAGTTTTCTTTTATTGATGAACAATATAACATACATTGGATCGTGGCATTCGCATAACAAGACACACCATCAGAATTCGGGAGACCTCTGACGTAGTATTGAATAGTATCCACGATGTGATCATTAGTATTCTGACATTCGGATACATTATAATTAGGTACTGCCCAAACAGCATCACGAACCTTGAGAACGCGGTTTTTAGAAATTGAAATAGTCATAAGATCAGGTCTATATTTTTTTCGCAATCTATTGTACTCTATTATAGCCGATTCTTGTGCCTTTACGGAAGATGGATCATAATTGATAAGATGCAGTCCTTGTAATGTGGTCACCCGAGAAAGAGCAACGTAAGTTTGTCCGCAAGTAAATATTGAATTACCTGCTTCTATGATAGCATTCTGCAAGCTTAGTCCTTGACTTTTGTGAATAGTTATACCATAGCTGAGGCAAATCGGAAATTGTTTTCTAATAACGAACGCTCTATCCATTACTTCAAATTTAACACTCACACGTTCTATTATATGTTCTTGCCCCGTGGGTAATATAATTTTCAATTTTTCGACGTCATTATCAACACCTCGTGTAACTGATACAAGTTTAGCAATGGTACCGTTGACAAGACCTAGCGTAACATCAATATTTCTTCTAATCATGATTTGCACTCCTACTTTAACAATTACGACCCTTGCAAGTCCCGCCGTTCGGGAGCTATCATCGTCATTGTTCAATACCTTTGACACCTTTTTTTTCAAGTACGGTGCACAATTCGTTGTATCATGAGCAATCAAATGGATTTCTTCGGACGGAAATCGACTCAGCATTGCAGCGTTCAAAACATCACACTGAACACATGTGGGAAGTAAACACACCGTATTAGATCCCACATTAAGCATGTAATCACTTAATTCCTTTAATCGGTCATTACAATTTGTCGCTTTGAAATTTAATTTCCTCGATTCTAAAAGCTTCGTATCCGAAACGGTCACTACTCCGGTCCGAATTCTCGACAAGATCTCTTTGTAAATATTATCACCCTGCTGTCGCATATTTATTGTCAATTCGTCATAGCTAAACAAAGCAGACCATAAATTATAAGAACCTAATCCTCCAACATTTTTCTCTATACTGTTATTGGATAATTGTATAAAAGCAGGTTCTTCGTGAACAGGAGGAAGTTGTAGTAAGTCACCAAATAGCAGCATAGGCTTTTTTCCGAACCAAGCATCATCGGAATCTGTAGTATCATCAAATATTTCTGTAAGTCGCAAATGTATGTACAGAAAAGTTACGTTAGAAACCATCGAAATTTCATCGATGATTACTAGAGCAACATTTTTGAGTTGATCTCGTACAATTTGAAGGGCTGCATCGCTAAGTTGGCTATACTGGGCTGTATGCCCATGTTCTACGGGTAATTGGAATAATCGGTGTATAGTAAGACCATCGATATTAAAAGCTGCGATTCCAGTAGGAGCAGTTACTGCTGTGTCTTTTCCGATAGTCTGCTTGATCCAGTGTCTGATAGTTTTTATTAAAAAACTTTTCCCAGTGCCACCTTCTCCACTCACATAAAGTCTGAGAATGTTATCGTTAGACGTCAAGGACTCAGTAACTTTATCAAATATCCGCTTTTGATCATGGTTCAATTCCGAAATCATTTCTTGAAGATCACCACAGTCAAATTTATCTCCCGCGTCTTTAAAATCTTTCATGGCACCAACAGTTTCAACGGGGACACACTCTATTGGGTGATCGCCTTGATCATTTTCTTCTTGTTCCACAGTATTCAACACGTTCTTTTCAATTTCTTCCTTTATATGATCACGCGCTTCTTGAATATCCGTTATTCGTTCGTGATATTGAACTGCTTCTGTCAATTGTGATTCTAGCGACAAAAAAGCCTCCGCATATGTGTTAAAACCAATTTTCAATTCGTCGGTTTTTCTCCAAGGTTTGAATAATAATAATAATGAGAAATAATAATTCTCAGGTTGGATTTGAACATTGTACTTATAATGATTGATAAGATAGCCTCTGCTCCTTTTTTTCAAAAACAAAGAAGCACGGATTTCATAATATTCAGTTTTTTCAGACGGTCTATCTTTAGTAACGTCATACCACATAGCAAAATCGTACAGATGCATAGATTCTAATTCCTCAGGTCTGTTAGGATAGTGATCATCTATGAGGGATGGACAAAATATGTCTGTGGATTCACCTACCAGATCCTCAATCTCTTTGCGAGTTTTCAATTTCCTACTTCTCAGTATATTTACATCTAACCATCTAATAGTAGTACTGGAGTCAGTGCCATGCAATGATAATCCTAAAAGAGTATCAGCGCATTCAGGCGCTCCACATTCTCTATGATTTAGCATGCGCATTCCAAGGTTGCACAGCAGACTAGCCAATGACTTAGTAGAATTTATTGCTGCCATAGTGTCCGTAGCGTAACTTTTTTCCGGCTTGGACACGTACTTAGTACAGTAACATGTCACCAACCCTGTCCTTTCCCCAATATATTGTATATCCATGTTACCTCTCCAAACCGTAAGAACGGCAGCATTAAAATCATTGATACGAACTTCCTTTATTGAACGTGGAAGATCATAGAGTCTACCTTTCGCTTTCAATTGTTTTCTAGCACCTATAGAAACAGCCACATCCCTTATTATCAAAGTATCTGTAACTGGACGTGGAAATGAAAATCGACATACTTTACAGAAGGAATTTTTAGTTTTTTTGTTGCGTAGACAGTAACTATTGCATTTATGCATTTGATGTGCAATTACACGTCTATATAATTCTGGCGACACATGCGGTGATGGCAATCTGCAAGTGACGTATTTCATAATGAATGCTGCTACTTCTTCCTTCGAAGATTTATCGATTATAGGAGCATCTTCAATCCAAATTAAAAGATGAAAATGTTGTAAACCCCTGCTCTGATATTCTCTGCGCCAAAAGTAATGAGTGACCTTGCCAATCGGATTGTCGGGCGAACAAATGAAATCCAGCATAGCGTGGAATGTATTATCTATAAATCGAGAAGTTGAAACGGGATCAGAAGCAATGAGTTCGTTCGGCGACATTTTAGCCACCGATGGGCCGTTTACATCGCGAAGATATTCTATTAAATCTGTCCATAGCCACTCACTTGGACTGAGCGTGAGGAACCATGTAGCTGGTCCATAATGGTGTATCATACAGTTCAAATCATTTCTCGGTTTTCGCCAATACTGTGCTGTATTACGTAATCTGGAAAATATAGTGTTCAAGTTCGTTTGTAGCTGATCTTTAGAGAGTTGCTCTAGAAAACTAGCAGCTGTGTATTTTTCGCGTGGATTTACGACGTTCATTTTGTGAAAAATTCCAGCGTTCAATTGCCGCATATTGGTATCGTGTAATAAATGAAAAATATATTGCATGTTCAATCGAAATTGCGAATGCTTGGACATCAGTTTGGACTTAATGAATTCATGATCAGTCAAACGAACCAATCTTTCTTCATGCTGTCCGTTCACCCCATAAGGATATAAATCTGGGAAACATTTCACATCTAAGTGTTCAGCACGATGGCTCAACGGAATGTCCTGAACTTTAAGCATTTGATAGAGCGCGGTAGCAGATTCGTTAACCCTTTTGTCATACATTGGATAAATCGTAAACTGATCATAATATGAATCAGATTGTGACATTTGCGTCAATAATGCACGTTTGTGGTTTTCATCGATATTAAGTGTTTCACCTTCAACGTCCTCGATAGATTCGTTATTATCATCATTGGCAACAACTTCTTCTTGAAATTCTGTATCTGGTAATTTGGCACTCAGCAATAAATCGTGCGATTGTGGTAAAACAATTTCTGAGTATAGAGGATTATTGGCTTTCAACCATACTAAGGCATTCCATACTTTCTTCAAGTCAACTAACTTTTCCCAAACTATTTTAGATTTTGTTGGAACGCCCCGCACCAATATGTATAATTCATGATTTTGATTTAAAGGTTCGGTCGAAGGACAGATTTTTTTTAAATTTTCTTCTAACGGTAAAGGAAGGTGAAATGTTCTCCCCTTTACTTTTGGAAACATATGTTTATGTGGCATATTTTTACGCATTACTGTATCCATTCTCACAACCGTTTGAAACGGTTTAGCTCTTTGAATGAGAATTCGTTCGTAATCGTTCAACACTGCTATTTCTGGAACTGAACGTACATCAAGCTTATTTAAAATACATTTTGGTGGTATGGAATCTTTGCGAATTTTATCGTGACAATATCGGCAAATAAAATTCACGTCACCAACTTTGTATACAATATGATTTATCAATGTTTGCATTACATTTCCCGTATATGTTCTTTTAGAAATATCAAACTTACGAACCTCTCTTTGAAAACAGAGTTTCTCGCAGGAAACGCACGGGATGCGTGGTGTGTCCATAGACCGCTTTGTGAAAGCTTTAAATGCTAAATAATATCGAGATATAATCTCTTCTTCGTTCAAACTTACGTCAGTATTATTTTTTTGTAACGCTTCAGCTTCTTTCCGAGCTTGCAGTGTTATTCGACCAAGTGTCTCAAGGTCACTGTCGTTTAAAGCTTTGTCTAAATTATGTAATAGGTGTTTATAAATGTACACTATTCTGTATATCATTCTCTTCAAATTTCGTAAATCCGGAAAGTGAGGTGCCAGTATCTCAAAAGCTAAAAAATTGGACTTACATAGTTTAGGGTTTATGTAACAACCATGAGAATGGCCAACTTTTTCATCATGCACTTTATTAGAACAGCTACTGATATGGTTGTTCAACTTATGTACCTTTTTTAATGAGCATTCTAACAATCGTTTGAAGAAATCCTGTAAATTATTCAGAATTTCAACATTTTTTGTTTTACAAAGATAACTACAATGCCATGCCTTTGTCGTCTTCTTCGATTGCAATACAGGTAGAACGTTTATAGCTTTCCCTTCCGAATTCAGTATGATTGATTCAGAACCGGTGAAAGTATGGTACGAACTTTCCGCAAAATATGATTCTGAAGAAGATGTATGTCTGGATTGTCCACACAAAGCATTAATCCTGTCATCAACTTCTAAACATTCTGCTGCGCGCGTTAAAGAAACTTCCACTTTTTCTTTACAATCTTTCAACAGTTTCCTCATTTCCAAAATGTACTTTTGCCTAATATGAAAACACCATTTTATTATACGCTCAGCTTCCAATCTACTTGCTTCTCCGGACGGCAAGCTAATAATTTTTGAAAGTTTTCTAATATAAGTTTCTTTGTTATTTTTGGTTTCTATATTGTTATTCGTTACAGCAATATTACGATACTTTTTTATTATTTTCAGAACAGCACGACGTTTCGCTACTTTATTATAATTATCTTCCTTACGTATTTCATTATATACTTTCCGCTTTTTGGAGATAACTTCTTTATTTAGCTGATAATAATTTTTTTGCTTACCGCATTTCACTTCTTTATTTGCGTCATACTCCATTTTTGCTTTTTTGATTATTGCTTGTTTATTTAGCTGATAATAATTTTTTCGCTTTCCGCATTTCACTTCTTTATTTGCGTCATAATGTATTTTTTTATTTTTTATTATACCTTCTTTGTGGGCGTTATAATAATTTTTCCGCTTTTCATATATCACTTCTTTATGAGCATTATAATATTCATAATTAGAAATGCTTTTCCCCCTTTTATTACAGTCTTTGCCTTTTTTCATGTTACACTCCCCTTTCTTTGCTTTATAAACAGCTTTTCTTTTTAAATTAATTTCCTTTTTCTGCCTTTTATAATAATTAGACATGTATTCTGTCCTACTACCTGGAAGGTATACATTGCTGATTTTTGACTTCGAAACCAACGGAAGATGTGGGTCCGTTTGAATTATATTTTTTGTACAAATGGTGACTTCTTTGTCACTATGTACTACATTTTGAACTGGGGATATTTTATTATCTGTTTCGTTTGTAATATATCTTTGACCGATTTTAAATGCTGGATCATTTCCACAAGAGGGATTTTTATTAATTGTACTACCAATTGCAGATTCATATTCGTGCACACAACGTGTTAATTGTTGATCCTGAGTGCTTGGAAAATGTTCTATACGATTTGATTGAAACATTTTGATCAAATGTTGACGCATCAATGCATGAGTGTACGTTACTTTATCAGGTAATATTTTGAATAATAACGAGACAGCAAATGCAATCGCAAAAACTCCGCAATCCCGACCGTTAGGTTGAGTTTGTACACGTGGAAATTCAATAAATTCTTCGTCAATTGCACCGTCATGTTTATTAAAAAATGGGTATAACTTATCCAGAAAAATTTTATGATGACTATGCAACTTCGAGGAATTAAGAGAATCATAAATATAAACTCTTCTTTCAACATGTTTATAGAAGCTACAAACCCAATGTCCCCCTGCATTGGTTCCAATCTTATCGCTTTGGTGCAAAATCTGTATGTGATCCTGATTTTCAGGAACTGGTTGAATTGTATTAGGTAATTGAACTCTCCACGTATCGCGTGGTTTGTAATTGGAGTTAGCTTCTAATAATTTGTGAAAATATTCGATATGGTCATCTGTTAACCATTCGCCTTTATTGATTATTTGCATATTATGAAAACTGAGTGGTGAGATATTAATAATACTTTTAATTACAGCCATGACGAATTATACTTTTTTTTATATTTCTAGTTTTCTAGTATACACTAATATATTCTATTGTATACGATAAAGCGCGTTGCAGCCAGCAAAGCTTATATCTATTCTAGTATACACTAATATATATTCTATTGTATACGATAATTATTGAAATTGGTCTTATTCGAAAGCTTATATGCGGTTTACATAAGAAAAATGCCTTTAAATTTAGAAAATATTGCAGGCGTGATGAGATATTAATGATGAAATAAGTTTCAGGTTAGTTTGGATTAGCCGTTTCTCGAGTAAATGATAGCGGTAGCGACAGTCGACATATACAGGGTGTCTGTCCTGTATTTGGCGTCGGGACGCTGCCACGTCTCTAGATAGAATATAATATAATAATATCGATAGTAATGATAAATCGATAGTAATGATAAATCGTCTTTATTTCGTCTTTATTCCTTTTTCTTTTTTTTTAACATACGATACAGATACAGTACAATTAGAATCGCAAATAACGGAATACAGCGCGATACAGTGAGTAAAGCTTATTATAAATCTAGTTTTGTTGTATACACTATATAATATATAAAATACAGCGCAATACAGTCAGTAAAGCTTAATTATTATAAATCGATTTTTTTGTATACACTATATCCTATTGTATACGATAATATAATATAATACTATAACAGTATGGGCAAGGCTCAGCGTGGCTATTATTATTATGCCTGACCCGATAATCAAATGTATTTATTTGATTGATGAAGCGCAATGCAGCCTGTAATATAAAACTACTCGCAAGGGCGCAAAGCATCCCAGGGTAGCGCAAAGCAGCCAACCGAGTGTACTTTATTTTTGTTTTAAAAACTCCAACCTGTAAAAAACGAAAAATTTGTAATAAACACTAAACTAATATCATACATATTATTTTATTTATAAATAAATGTAAACGTCACTTACAAATATAATATTTTGCTCTGTTGCTTCTCCTTCTGATGAGAAGATTTGGTTTCCTTCCAAGGGACTTGAAACTAAAAAGATACACATTTCAATGAAGAAATAGGTTAGCAAAAAATATGTTTGATTATTATTTAATACATGTAATGTAACAAATAACCTATTCGTTTCATTATGTGTACACCTAAATTAATAATAATGAGGCACACTTACATGCAAGGAAATCAGGAAAAATTTTCGGTCGCCGTGACATGCGTGCAGTGATGGGCACGTAAAATCACGTAAAATACGCAACGTATAATACGCACGTATTATACACGTGCGCTAGTGACAGAATTAGCGGATTGGTTGGAGTATTCACCGCGCTGGGGGACCGAAGACCCGCGAACCAATCAGCGGGGAGAACCGCGATACCACGCTGGTGTCGCGCGAGATTTATGCTTAAGGAATTGGTAGCGTTTAAGATTCCAAACTTCCCTTTATTATATAAAGAGATTTATGTTGTTACCTACCTCGAGTGCTTCCTTTGTGGACCTGCCCCGGCAATATAGAGCCTAGTAGGAAGTACCCCATACATTTTTCAAGATTTATTTATTATATAACTTTGGTTATGTCATCTATGTAATTTACGTGTAATTTACACGTAACGTAAATACGCAAATTAAAGTTTAATTAAAAATGCATTTATAACAACGTATTATTCTAATCATCTCTTTCACCGGTGTTTTCATATTCTTGTACTGCGAAAATATTTCATTTCGAACCTTTCGGCGCCTGCAATTGTCGTGTAGGTAAAGTGGGATAGCCGTTAAAATAGCCGTATTTTTAACATTAAAATTTGCGTAGAGAAATAAATCACATAATATATGTAACGTACTAATAACATATTAATACGTACAGGCCCGGATTAAGATTTTTGGGGCCCGGGGCTATCCAACCCTCGGGGGCCCCCGTGGTTGAATAAGCGGGGGGGGGGGGGGGGAGAGTAACAAAAAGTTAAACAATAACGAGTTTAAATTGCTTAGAACTGTAGGCTTAGCCCCCCCCTTAAATCCGGGCCTGAATACGTAATATCCACAAAATATATTTCCACGGGAAAAATTGTTAACCCATTCGACAAAAAGCCGAAATGGTATTTTTTTTTCTAACTACGTGAATACTACAACCCCCGTATGTACGATTGTTCCCAAAGCGATTTCCACATTCGTGGCGTCCCCTTGTTAGCTTCCCGGCTTAAAAATCAACAATTCAAAGAGCCCGCGGCAGAATATGCCAAAAGCGGGCTCCTTAAAAACAAAAGAGCAGCGGAGGAGCTCGCCTCATCGTTGCACGTGGCGGGGAAGCCCATTCTCAATTGTGGCTGCGTGCAAAGCACTCGATCGACTCGACAATGTCACAAACTGAATTTAAAAATGTAAGTAATAAAAAAATACTATTTATATATTCGTAGCTATCGTTATTCATATGCTCTAGCCCAGTTTTATGTGTATTCGCTAGTTTTATTCGTGAAATATTCGTGAGATATATTTGTTTTTATTCGTTAGTTTTATACGTGATTCGCGAGATTTTTTCGTCACTTACAAGCAGCGTGTGATAGAAGTAAGTAATACATCTAGCGCAAGAATACGTATGTAATGTTAAAAATTACATTACATTAAATACAAAAAACTGTAACGTATTATAACATTATTTTGTGATTCGCAGTTGTAACTAGTAGCAAAACAAAAAGATATTGCACACGTTGAAGCATATTCTAATAACTTATAACGCCAATGAGTAGAAATATAATATAATATATATATCAAACATATCTTATCTGAGTTGAACGTAAACGAACATGTAAAGTACAACATTTTGAAAGTCTTTGGTAGGCACTTTGCCTACGTTAACTATCAATAGGCATCTGTATAGCAAGTAATATATACAACAAGAACATATTGGATACATAGAAGCATATTTTAACTCGGATGTGTTTCAGACTTCTAATCGCTGGCGTTACAAGTGACAATATGCTTCAAAGTGTGCAATATCTACTTTATATACTATATGTACTTTACATGTTCGTTTACGTTCAACTCAGATATGTTTGATAATATTTCTAATCGTTGGCGTTATAAGTTATAGTAGAAATATGCTTCAACGTGTGCAATATCTTCTTGTTTTACTACTAATTACAACTGCGAATCCTTCACAAAATAATGTTATAATAAATTACAGTTTTTTGTATTTTGAATATAATGTAATGTAATTTTTATAATTTCGCATCATACACAAATTCAGTTTTCAAATTTATATATTTCCTAATTTCCAATTTGTAATGGAACAATATGTACCCTTGCGCTACACGTATGACTTTCTTCTATCATACAGCTTTTATGAACTCTCTTGATCTTTTTTGCCAATTAATTCTTTATCAATTTTTGTAGGTTGCTGCGGAGGACGACGCGTTCCTGGCAGGTAAATAATGAAAATTTATATACCTACATTTATTCAAATCAAATTTATTTTTCCAATCAATTAATGATAAAATTAATTTTTAAATATTGACGCAGAGTTAGCCAGTTTTAATATGGCGGAGGCGAGGGAGGTAAATGCCACTGTGGCTCAGACGCCACCACCACAGCCAACACCACCATCGCTACCACCAGCAGCAGCAGCGAACCCGGCCACGGCCGATGGTAAATACGTAATAATAACATTCATACACATTTTAAGAAGTTACAGTCGGTGTAGATAGAAAGTATTCGTGCAGCGAAGAATTTAAAGTAATACTTTGCATATCCATGTCAGTAATAAATTTTAACGGAAAACAATGATTCATCAATATTCTTTGATGTTTGTAGAATAGATTTTGTATAAACAAGATTTTTTGTCCAATTAATCCCACAGATGCTATATGGGATTGATATGTGGTGATTATGGCGGCGTTTTAAAATATTTTGGTGCGTTATGTCGTGATCCCGGGGTAAAACAAAAATTCGAATACTTGTATAAAACGAAACACGTCTTTATTATACAATATGTTGGAGTATGACTTCACAGTGCCACGAGTCAAAGCTTTCTAATGCTAGAGACGAACTCCGGGATGAACGCGGACAAATTGGCAAATCCTATTGGTTGTTCTATTGCGAGGGTGTGGGAAATGGAACTGGTAAGGGTGGAAGTGGTAGTCTAGAGAAAGTTCGGTTGTAACGGTTTGAAGAAAAAGGGCCTTGGGGCCTACGGCCTATTCCGCCTGTTTTCCGTTAAGTTACGGACGCTTGAAACGGACTAAGGGTCTTAAGAGGGTGACAATGACCAGATGTGCTTAAAGAGAAAGTTACGAAGCTAGGTATCTAACAGTTATATAAAACCCTCTGCCTAGTATTATATGCAGAATGCTTAGGATCATTGTCATGGATAATTTTGATTTTGTTGGCGTTAGTGAATTCGAAATATTTGGGTCCAAAACACACTTCACAGTATGGAAAAAAAAGAATACAGAGTTTAGGAAAGAAAATTTGCGATCTATGATGAAATAATGTAAAAAAAAATACGTAATCATAATATTATATCTAAATAAGATAGTTTGAAAGCCATTCTGCTACAAGAGTAGAATAAAATACAGCCTGCTGTAATTTCATATATATACCTAGTAGCCTCGAAGCTAGTATATCCACAAATTATTAATACATTAAATATTTAGTTTATTTCCATAGTTTATTAATTCTTTATTCAACTGCACGAATACTTTTTGCACGTCCATTTCTGCGCGTTTATCTGTTTTTGTTTTTTTTCTTTGTATATGTTAAAGGAAATAAAATTTTGTTTATACAAAATCTATTCTACGAACATCAAAGAATATTGATTAATCATTGTTTTCCGATAAAATTTATTACTGACATGGATATAAATACAAAAAGTTTTACTTTAAATTGGTCACTGTACGAATACTTTCGACACCGACTGTATATGTTTTTAGAATGCTTGAAAATAAGTCTAAATTTAAATACTAATAAATTTATTGTTATTTATTATACTACTTATTACAGGACCGCACGTGGCTCGGCACGCGAAGGGTGGGTGGAGGCGGACGGCCCAAAAACAAAATTGGGCAGCTTTGGAGATTATGAGGGCCCAGGCCCTCAGCCTTAGAAATATTATTGTGGACCAGTACCGCGGCCGGGGCCGTGGCCGGGGCCGGGGCCGGGGCCGAGGCCGTGAGTGGGAGCGGGGCCAGGAACAGCGGGGTCATGGCAGCGGCCATTAAATTTTTTTCTATGAAAAAAAAAAAAATTTTTATTTTGTGAAAAAAAATGTGATTATTTCATTTACTCTTTTTATTTACATTTATTTCATTTTCAGTAATGTTGAAATAATTATCTTCGTCTGCATCGTTAACTGAAAAATAGGACACATTTATTAATTATTATTTATAATTTATCACACATGCTCAAGATCATTGAATGAATAATTACGTATGCAAAACCCTACCTGCAAATTTGTGCGTACATAGTCTGGCGTAGATCACAGTGCATCACCTTCTGCTTCTATTATCTGTAAATATATAATATAATAATATAAAGCCACATTTTAGTTATATACTACAACTTAACGTAGAACTTATTGCAGGAAATTTAAATTAAATCCTAATGGTAATAATTCAGCGAAAATGAACGTAGAGAACCAATATTTTTAACGCACAATTCATTGGTGTTGGAATAAAATTAATTTAGAATGTTTATTGGTGAATTGAAATAACGAGAATCGAAAAAATTAATGAACTAATGAATAGCGTGGCAACTACTGTGGATTTTATTATATTATTATATTAAAGTATTACGAATGTGTTTCACAAATCAAGGGAGATGTGTTTTTAGCGTACTTTCTTGACTAATGTGACTGACTCTACATTGCAAGCGGTACGCCATAATATTCTTAATTTTAATTCTTAATGCTACGTCGTTTGACAAATTTTGTAGATTTACCTTATTTGACAAATTTCCAGAAACTTGTGCGAAACAAGATGCTCTGTCTATCTATCTATCTAATCTTCTCCGTCTAATCTTCTCCGGACAACCACCAAGCCTGTGCATTCTCTTCATTTCTATCCATCGAAGCCTGTGCGTCCCCTTCAATTCTACTATCGAAGCCTGTGCGTCCCCTTCATTTTTATCGAAGTCCTGTGCGTCCCTTTCATTTCTATAATATAATATTAATAAGCTTTACATAAAAACTCTAAATTGCTGGTATATACAAAAATACAAGTATCTGACAATTTAAATGCAATGCAATTTTTTACTACAATATATTATTTTGTACATGCATGGTACAAATTTCCAGAAACTTATGCGAAAGAAGATACTTCTTTGTCGAACCTTCTCCGGACAACTTCCAAGTCTGCGACTCTACATAAGAAATCTATTAAAAAAATTTTGGCGACTTACCTTGTTAATTGAGACAATAATTCAGTCTCCTATTTAGTGTTAAAGCTCCTGACATTTCAAATTTGGACCACTTACATTATTTGATGACACTTGGCAGGTTATGACGGTTTGACATTTGGTAGGTTATAAACATGGCGGACGCCGATCATACATACACTAGTTTCTTTTGGCTGAAGGTGTGCGTGTAACGCGTATACGTATTATGTTGACGAAAATTTGACTGAAGGAGAATCAGAAGAAAATCTTACCGTTTCTGACAGATCCATGAGACGATATTATGATATCTCTGTCATGCGAGGACCGATTTTATTGGAATTGGTCTTATTCGAAAGCTGATATGCGGTTTACATAAGAAAAATGCCTTTAAATTTAGAAAATATTGCAGGCGTGATGAGATATTAATGTATAAATATCAGAGTTAGGTTGGAATGGCTCCGCGACGAGTAAATGATAGCGGTAGCGACAGTCGACATATACTGGGTGTCTTTCCTGTACTTGGCGTCGAGACGCTACCGCGTCTCTAGATGACCCCGAAATAGGTTATGCAGAATTGTGATTTTTATTTATTTATTCAAGTACAACGCTCATATCTGGTAGAAGAAGCGAGAACTAGCTTTGGTCGGTATTGTAAGCTGGTTGGTACTGTATGACTCTCCCCTATAGAATTTTCGATTCGCCACGTCTTTAGGTGGCCGTTCCAATGAGCGGCTGGAGCCGCCAGCGACTGCGACTGGCGGCTACAGCCGCCAAGCGATTGCAACTGGCGTCGTCGGAAATGGTATTTCCTATACCTAAGCGTCGACGCCATGGCCCCCACCACTGCAACGACGCGCCGCACCATAGGAGGCCCTTTTCGAGCACTTGAAAAGAGGGTCTATTGTTGTATGAGGTCTCGAGGACCATCGAAGACAGTGAAAGACTAGCCATTTTTCTTATATGTACATCATGCTCTGTTTATCTGCCGGATTGAAGAAATCAATGGCATTTGGGTGTTTCTTTTAAAATATCGGAATTAAAATTATGGCAAAAAATAGGATAATTTAATATTTTTTAAGTCTGATACTTTTGCTACAAATCCCCCCCCCCCCCCCCCCCCCGAGAATCGCTAGTATTACAGAAGCAGGAGAGTAAACTTATTGGAAAGGTAATCTGTAGGCGACTTTTATTCAGTGTGACTGTAACATTAGGAATATATTTTTTTCTGTGTCAATTTATTATATGTACAGTATTCGTGAGTTATCAAAAGTGAATTACATGCTTTTTGAAAAATAGAAACGTAGATATAAATAAGTAACCGCATACATTTTTGTCAACTTTACAACATTTATGGAATAAATTATTGTTTCAACCATGTCATCCAATTATTTTGGATTTTTGTACAAAATTTTAATTAGATACACGGAATTTTGCGGAGATTTTTCATGAATTAAATTTTTCTGATCTCTCTACTCGATGACAGTAGTGGTTTATGTAGTAGCAAATTATAATATTTAACAGTAATGCGGTACGTTTCCGCGTTTCGCCAGACAAAAGAAAACAGTTATCAATTGCAACGCGTTTTCGTACGCCATATAATTCCAGATGTAAGATAGATTATAGAAGAACAATTGATTTGTGACGTTCAAAATAATCCTATTATATACGATATAAAAATAGCCGGTGACAAAAGTGGAAACGCACTTTAAAACTTAAGACTTTAAAAATCAAAACGTATTATACATTAAAACATAATATAAATATTTACATAAATCAAATACTAAAACATTATTTTATTATGGCTTCATATTGCCAAGGAACTTCTCCAGCAGGCGAAATGAGCCAGTCTGCAGAATTTGTTTATTCGGTCTTGCATAACGCCTTCACTGCTGATCGTTACAATATCTTTTGGCAGACAATTTCCTGATGAAATATATTGCGTATATATGCCATTGTCGTTGCTGCTATCTTCACAAAACACACCATTGGGTATGTAGTGTAGTGTCCAATGCTTGAAAAGACATTCCAGTGGACAAAAATCTAAAATATTATTTTAAATATGGAAAACTTAATTTAAAAGAGCAAATAGTAACTTAGCATTTGAATAATTACAAATGGATATTCAAAAATTACTTCTCAATATACATAGAATTTTATTGTGTCTGTAACATACCCGCTGTGGTTGGCTATATTTTTGCAGGTTCCTTGCTACTGGGGAATCATTCCAATCCCTGCCGTCGGGGTATGTAGGCAGAATTGTAAAAGATGCTCTTCAACATCTATGCCGCAGATTAGTACCAACATTTCTGCCGCAGCCCAGTGATTCGAATTTCCAAAAAATTGCTGAGCAATTCTCTGCTAAATGGAATTTTCCAAATTGCATCGGAGCAATCGATGGGAAGCACATTAGGGTAATGTGTCCTCAAAATAGCGGATCCTTGTACTTCAACTACAAGAATTATTTCTCGATCGTGCTATTAGCATTAGTCGATGCCGACTATAAATTTATCGTAACTGACGTCGGTTCCTATGGAAGAGAAGGGGACAGTGGGATATTCGAAAAGTCGGTGATGGGTCGACAGATTCGGACGGGAACATTCAACTTTCCCACGGAGAAGGCACTGCCAGGATCTGATGCAGTGTTGCCGCACGTCATCGTGGGTGACGAAGCCTTCAGACTGACGAAGCATATGATGAAGCCATATCCGAAGAATCAAGCTGCGGAAGATGAGACCAAGAAAATCTTCAACTATCGTTTGTGCAGAGCACGAAGGGTCTCGGAGAATGCGTTCGGACTGCTATCGCAGTGCTTCCGGATATTTTATTCTCCCATCGCGGTATCGCCGGACACGACGGATTCCATCGTCACAGCAACGTGCTGCCTGCACAATATGTTGCGTGACGAGTATATACAAAATAATAGTGGGAATCAACAAAATTCGGAAGCAGAATTACCAGCGGGAAATATGTTGCCGTTGGGTAGAGCAGGCTATATAGACGGCTTCGACGTACGGACCAAATTTCGGCAATATTACAACGCACCAGACGAGTCTGTAGCGTGTCAAGAAAACTGTCTCGAAACCAGCGACCCAAGACTCAGCGGCAGGCTATTTCATGATTTAAAATTTTGCTTTTATATGCCATTGTCGTTGCTGGTATCCTCACAAAGCAAAAAATTCTGTAGTGTCCAATGCTCGAAAAGACATTCCAGTGGCCAAAACTGTAAAACATTATTAAGGAAAAAATAATTAAAATATAAAAACGAATAGTAACTTAGCAATTGAATAATTACGAATGCAAATTCCAATATTACTTTTCAATATAGAATTTGGTTGTGACGTTAATAATATTAACTTAATATACCTGTTATGCTTGGCCAAGGTCATATACTTGGGACTAGCTGTGCACTATGCGCGTCCGTCAGTGACTAGGTTCGGTACAGTGATCCTGTGACACGGGTGTTCTAGGTGCAGGTGAATTGCTACGTCTTTTTAATTTGCTACTTTTCACGCCCAACGCGTAGCCCACTACCCCGGCAGATCGGCTGACAGACTCGCACACTGGTTGGGGTTTTGTCTTATATCTCGTTAACAAACCCTCGGAGAACATTTTCGCTATGGAAAATGCTGTTTCCAGTCACTCCACGAGTCACACTTCTTGAGGGACTCTGGCATTTTTGGCAAACCCTGTATAAACAATTAAATGAATTCACTTACACAATGACACACAAACGATGGGTATGTAATTTTAATTTAAAAATGAAAAATTACCTTAAGGTTGTTGCTAAACCTTCTCTAAATACAGCTTAGAGCTGTGGGACTATGCTAAATTACGCCGCTTTATAGACAATTTTCTTGCCACGCCACAGGTCCTTCTGGTGAGTTAAAGTATTGCCGAAATTTGGTCCGTACGTCGAAGCCTTCTAGATTTCCAAAGCCTCCTGCTCTACCCAACGGCAACATATTTCCCGCTGGTGATTCTGCTTCCGAATTTTGTTGATTCCCACTATTATTTTGTATATACTCGTCACGCAACATATTGTGCAGGCAGCACGTTGCTGTGACGATGGAATCCGTCGTGTCCGGCGATACCGCGATGGGAGAATAAAATATCCGGAAGCACTGCGATAGCAGTCCGAACGCATTCTCCGAGACCCTTCGTGCTCTGCACAAACGATAGTTGAAGATTTTCTTGGTCTCATCTTCCGCAGCTTGATTCTTCGGATATAGCTTCATCATATGCTTCGTCAGTCCGAAGGCTTCGTCACCCACGATGACGTGCGGCAACACTGCATCAGATCCTGGCAGTGCCTTCTCCGTGGGAAAGTTGAATGTTCCCGTCCGAATCTGTCGACCCATCACCGACTTTTCGAATATCCCACTGTCCCCTTCTCTTCCATAGGAACCGACGTCAGTTACGATAAATTTATAGTCGGCATCGACTAATGCTAATAGCACGATCGAGAAATAATTCTTGTAGTTGAAGTACAAGGATCCGCTATTTTGAGGACACATTACCCTAATGTGCTTCCCATCGATTGCTCCGATGCAATTTGGAAAATTCCATTTAGCAGAGAATTGCTCAGCAATTTTTTGGAAATTCGAATCACTGGGCTGCGGCAGAAATGTTGGTACTAATCTGCGGCATAGATGTTGAAGAGTGTCTTTTGCAATTCTGCCGATATACCCCGGCGAAATTCTAAATGCAAATGACAGGGATTGGAATGATTCCCCAGTAGCAAGGAACCTGCAAAAAATATATGGAAATGAAGTAGAGCAACAAATACGAGGCAGGATCGGCACCAATTGCGGAAACATGATGCCCGTTGTTGGAGCAACTAATTTTTTGAAAAATGCCTCTCGTTTGCAAGGAGGCAAGTTTGTTTGGAACACTATATGAGTTATAAAGTATGATAAATTTAAAAAATTTAATTTATATATTTTATCGTAGTACCCGCCGTAATATAGAAGAAAGCGAAGAGGTTCAACAGATCAGAAGCAGTACGGATAGCAACATTCCACAAACATTAATGAATATTCTAAAAACAACTGCAAGGTATGAAAGTGTTATAAAAACACAGTCAGAGATGAATATTCCTGTTTGAAGGTCAGTGTCAAAAAGGCGCAGAAATGGTTTCAGCACTGGACTGGATATTTTGGAAACAAGAGCTATTGGAAGAGAAAAACTAATGGACAGTATTAATCTGCAAATCAATGTATTGCGACTCTACTTCGATCTTTTTTAAAAGTATGGTGATGACGGTTAAAAAATTTCCGCCGTAATTAATTTTTAAAGCAAACGCTTCTTTGCTTCAATTGATTAATGATCTATGACTGTGATGTCCCCGGGGACCCACCAAATATGGAATAAGCAGCTAGCGAAGCGAGAGCGTACAACGTGTGGACGTGAAAATCACTCTACGGAGCGTGATTATTCTGAGATCTTAGCTACTATCCTAACACAGACCTTAGATACTTTGCATTCACTACAGTCAAAATATACAATAGGTACCTACTATAATGAAATTACGTTAGGAAAAAATTAAATACGTCTTGGAAAAATTAACTTACCTTAATGTGAGGAGCAACTTTTCCTGGGGGGAAATTGGAGATTTCACTCTCCTACACGGATGTTTTGTTAAATCGTTGCCAACCATGTTTAAGACCAAATCGACCTGCTCCTTGCTTAGCCTAAAGAATTGTCTGAAGGCTTGGTCATCTTCCAATAGATGATTCGTTATTAAAATCTTTGAATAGCCCTCGGTGTCGCGAGCCTTGTACATGGCCTTCACTTGCTTCCTTTTCCTCTTCCTTTTCCTCCCGTCACAATGGACAACCAAAAGCGCGTCATCGTCATCTTCTTCTTGCAGCACAAGGGCAGCAAGCAGCAATCTCCGATTCATCTCACGGCAGAATGAAATTATCACCACACTACGAATTTGCTCACTCGCGATGTTTCCACCTCGAAGTCACAGTAACGAGTGTCGCTTTAGCAAAGGTTGAAAGAGGTCCTAACCCAAAGGGAATAAAGTGACTGCATTTATGACATCCTCCAGGTATAAAAGCTCTTTTAAGGTGGAATCAGACGGCGCGTGGGCTCGGCGAGTCTCGTGCCAGGCTCGCCGAGCCCACGCGCCGTGAGAACACTCATGGATCGCCGTCACGCGAGCATGGTCAGCCTTGGCGAGCCGAGCCGGTACGCCGATCCACGCGCCATGAGAACGTTCATGATCACCGATTGACGAGGGTAGACGATCCTCGGTGAGCCGAGCCGAGTGCTTGTTTTTCCATTTCAAAAATGCGAATTAACCAGAGGGAGTAATACACACGTATGTATGTATATGTATGTATGTGTGGGAACATGATGTATAAGAATCGAGTCACCGAGTAGTATTATAATATTTGTAAGAAATCACTTATTGGGTACGACGAAATGTATTGACAATTCTGTAGGTTATGTATAGAACATTTTCATTCGGTTTTAAATGTTGCTGGGAAAGATTAAAAAAAACTATGGTGTATGAGAGTGGAATATCCATAGATTTTCTTCAGTAGCAGCTTATTTTTTCCTTAAAAGTGCAGAATCGACGCAAGAAATGTGGAACTGTGCCCATCGTTGCTACTTCGATTGTTCTCAGATGATTAAAGGAATTTTCGATCTCAATTTCGGTCGATAAAATGACGTTTATCACATATTTCCATCGATTTCACCCAAACTATTGAATCGATTTGAAAATTTTGTCAGGACCTTTTGGTGGTAATTCAATTATCTTTAATTTGTTATGATTTTCTATAAAATCGGACTTTCGCAACACGAGACATTCGCAATTAAGTGGGACTATCTTTTTGACAGGCAGGTAAAATCTAACGCGCTCTCCTTCACTCGTCGTTTTTTGCAGACACGCTAATGTTTTTTTTTTTTTTTTTTTTTTAGCGTGGGGAAATCTTCATAGACAGCTCGGCCTCCTGAGGTGGGAGACCGAGGTAGTGTCGGATTTGTACCGACTAAAACCCCACGGTGAACACGTCTGGTATGGAATTCCTAAAGTGAATCACACTCGTGGTGAAGGGGGAACTCACAATGACTATGGCGGTCATTGACCGTGACCATTGACCTGACATTGACCGCCATAGTCATTGTGAGTTCCCCCTTCACCACGAGTGGGATTCACTTTAGGAATTCCATTCCTGACATTGACCAATTCTCTTTACACTGTGTCCGGTACACTGATAGTGACGGAGGTGTTGTGGGCCAGTGTAGCCTCCCAGTCATTCATAATTTTGAAGACTGACGCCTTTGCTTTTGAAAGCACATCCGGGGGAAATGTTTTTCCTAGAGCCCCCATACTCTTAAAAAAAACCATCGTTGCATCCTCTTCTTCATTCAGGTCATTAATGCGTTTCAATACTTTTTCGCGTTCCTTGGCCCTTTCCTTCCATGCACTGATGACAGCGTCGCTGTCATTTTTGTGCCTTTTGTGGACTGCAGATTCTTCGCTGTCCCTGGATCGCTTCTTTGATGAAGACATGTTGCTTTGCTCTGACGGTGTTTCGCTTTCTTCGAAGCAGGCCGGTTTCGTGACGGGAGAGATACTCTCGACTTCATTCGGTGCTTCTCCGATGTCCCCTGGCGATGTTTCCACATCTTCTGGAACACCTTCCCAGCAGGCAGCAGTTTCTATGCTGTTGTATCCTGGGGGGCTCACTCCTACGTCTTCCACATTACTGTGGGTACTATGTATAAAAAAAAATAAAATAATTTTTTCAAAAGTTTGAAATTCTTCTTATTTCAAAACCTATAGTGTGTGTAAAAAATACTTGCCTCCTCTCAAACGGGACATTATCCATAAACAATAGAAGATTTTTCAAGGGCCATTCCTTTTTTGTTTTGGCTGCCGACCCTGTGCCGCATTTCCCTTCCCTCTTCTTTCTCGTGTAGGTGTCCCTAATATTTTTCCACCTTTTCTTACAGTCAGTAACTGAAATAATTAGATAATATATTTCTTGTATTTTCCTAGGTACTAGAGAAACATTCAGATCGTTGTCATGAATCGTTAACACACATTTTTGCGCAAAATATTTCTCTGCAAAAATGGATAAGATTGAAGTGTTATCTATTTCAGCGCTGTTCAAGGTCTCTCCCGCGGGAGATTAGGGTTCTCCCACTCTCGTCCCCGTTGTCAGGGATACCGCGTGACGCTAACCGTGGAAACGTTTGCTTGGCTGGCCCGTCGTGGCAGCCTTCGTAGCGTCGCGCGGTCTCCTTGACAACGGAAGACACGCTGTGCGAGAGAAAAATTGGAAGGAGAAGCAGGCGCGTGAGGGGCCCCACCGCTGGTCGCCGCTGCAACAAAGGGACTAGCGCTCGAAAATGTGAAAAAGTATTGTCCAATCAGTAAGAACAATTGGAAAATTAATTGTTGTTAAACTGCATTTAAAAAAAAATCTTGTAAATTTAGTCACGGCACATATTTTTTCTATTTACAATTTCTTTATCGAATCATTAGTATTCGAGATACAAATTATAAACAAAAAAAATTCTTCGACCAAACTGATTATTTCTTTAAACAAAAATTGCGATAACTGAAGTAAATATTAACGGATCGTTATGAGACTCGAAACCTAAAACTTAGAAAATTCTAGCGAAGCCATAATTAAACATTATTAAATTTTCTAACATAATGGCTTTGTGCATACATTTTATGGCTTCGCTAGATTTTTGTGAGTTTTATGTTTCGAGTTTCATTACGATCCGTTAATATTAACTCCAGTTATCGCAATTTTTGTTTAAAGAAATAATCAGTTTGGTCGAAGAAATTTTTTGTTTATAATTTGTATCTCGAATACTAATGATTCGATAAAGAAATTGTAAGTATAAAAAATATGTGCCGTGACTAAATTTACAAGTCTATATTTTTTTAAATACAGTTTAATAACATTGAACAATACTTTAAAAAAGTATTGGACAATACTTTCTCACATTTCCGAGCGCTAGCCCCCTTATTGCATCCAAGCCTTCATTATTTTATAATGTTTCATATCCTACGTCAATGTTAATAACTCTGTGGGCGATATACTGCCACGCATATTTGTGTCATTTCGCAATATTGAACTATATATGATATTAATAATTTACACGAATGTGTACTAAAATAATTTAAAAAATGTATTGCTATCAGTTAAAAGATTTTGAAATAATACATGAAAAAAATTCCATTTTTAAAGTCCTACTACTTTTATGTAAAATCTAAATACACAATAATTCAATCTAATCCATTTTTTAAGAGAAATATTTTATCAAGAAATGTGATTTGAACTTTAATTAAAAAAAAATTACTTTTCGATTGTATTATTAGCCCTAGTTGATGATTGATGTAACTAAATATAATTAAAGGATACATTACCTGTTCTCTCCACTTTGGCAGATATATCTTTCCAGAGATTGTCCTTCCCTTCGTAGGTTTTATGATCATTCCTACTTGCATTGTATATTAGTGGGTAGGTTGATACCGCGTGTATCAGTCTTTCATCCTCCTGATGCGAAAAAAGAACTTGCGGTACCTTCGGGGTCATTTCAGACACACTGACACACACTGGCACACACTAACACACGGAGTAAACTGTGGAGCACTTTTCACTGATGTGAAACGCACAAGATTGTCTTCCGTACTGACGAACTGTTGGTGTAGTTTCAATATTTTCTTCAGGGTGTATATATGTATACCCTCTTCCACCTCCACAAATCGTAGGCGTAGAGGTGGAAAATACAGTAAAACAATAAGGACACGATTTTCTTGGTTTTCTTCGGGCGGGAGTCCCATGATGTAGCCATTAGCCTGATGCCCAAAAAGGCACTATTAGTGGGCCACGGTTACTACCGCTTTATGACACTAGACCAAAGGTCCCCAACACGATATAAAGTAATTAGAAAACATTTGCCAAATAAGCTGTAGAACTACAGGACAGTTTTTAGGTTTAATCCTCGATTGCTACAAGCTACACCCTCCACGTTCGGCCGGCAATAATCCGTGCTCTGCTACAGCATAAAGAAATTATGACTATGTTCCGAACGCTGACCGGGGCGAAAATTAATCTTCTGGCTCGCACGATGAGCAAAACAAGATGTTCTTATGTTAGATCGAAGAATGTTTCCCTGGCAAAGAGGTAGGAAACGAAATTACTCTGAAGAAGTACCAGTACAACTTGCGTTCAGGTGCAGGAAGAAAATAGGTAGTTCGCTGACTGCGGTTGTTCCCGCCTGCGTCATCGTCCCTACAAATTCGAGATAGATCACTTATCTCTCGAGTACGTGCACGCGCTCGAATATCCCAATAAAAGTACGCGCGACGTATTGGATGCAAGAAATGGTTGCTCATAGGGGGGATATGTCACTATGAAGAGGTGAAAACTTTGCGTCTGCAAGGAATGCAGGTCCGATTGGTGCAAATATAATGACATTCCTGTGGCCCACCTTTTCTTGCACCCGATAGGTCGCGCGTGCTTTTGTTTTACTATTCGAGCGCGTGTATATAATCAAGCGATAAGGTATCCGTCTTCAATTAAAAGGGAAGCCGACGCAGGCTGGGCCATGCGCAGCCAGATGATTACCCCATTTGGTCCTGTGTTCTACCACCCGCTGACATAGGAATTAACGAAAAGACCGCTTTTTATAGTATTTTCAATTTTTATTATAATTTTGACATTTATCTTGAATTCTGTATTTTGCCTTTATGTTGTGTCCTTCATTGACCCAAAGGAAGCAGTCCCTGGGAGGTAACAGTTGAGAGCAAAGCGAAAATTCATTTATTGTTTATGGCCGGCAATTTGTTATTTTCGAAGACGGCTTCGACAACATCTGGTTGCCAGCATTCTAAAGAGCAATCAAGAACATGGTGCCGTCTTTAAGGCTTTTAGGGATCCTTCGGTCTGAGTTAATCCGTATATTGCTCTATCGGGGGGTAGCAGGTATCTACCGTTGTCAACCACCGACTCGCGTGACGGTACGGCTATTAACCGCGACGCAGGCAAGACACTCTGGCTGATCAGCCTGGTTAGTTTCTGGCAACCAGATGTGGGAATTTCCCCCTCGATTTCGTCAAGAGGGAGAAGGTTCCTCCTGTTCGCTCGAATATCAAAACAAAGCACGCCAGGTAAAAGGTATACCATAGGGCAGCGGTGACCAGCGGTGGAGCCCCTCACGCGCCTGCTTCCCCTTCCAATTTTTCTCTCGCACAGCGTGCCTTCCGTTGTCAAGGAGACCGCGCGACGCTACGAAGGCTGCCACGACGGGCCAGCCGGGCAAGCGTTTTCGCGGTTAGCGTCGTGCGGTATCCCTGACAACGCGGAAGAGAGTGGGAGAATCCCAAGCTCCCGCGGGAGCGACCTTGAACAGCGCTCCGGTATTGGTATTCATAATAATTATGACCAATCGGACCGCATACCTTGCGGGCGGCAACTTTCGACCTCTTCATAGTAATACAGAGTGTTTGGGAATGAAATTAGTTTCCCACGCCGCCACACTCATTCTCATGGCAGCACCTCGCGGACCGCGATTCAGCAGCGCTGATCGATTGGCGAGCCGCCAATCAGCGGCGATCGATCAACCGTCGCCGAAATCGATGAGCCAATCAGGGAGCCGCGTCGAGGTTCGAGAAGAACGGAGAAGACGCGGTAGCGGAAGTCGGCCATGTTCAGCATTCTCTTGCGTGCTTTGTACCGAGAACGTGCCCAGTTTCTTATATTGTGAATTATTGTATTTCATATCTCTCTCACGCTCATCTCACGCTTCAGATCAGTGCCTTGTGCAACGCGATCTTCGATCACTCATCTCATCTCAATTGAACTCTCACCATAAACTCCTCCGATTAATATAATCGCGTGGAGGCCACGTGGCGATACCGCGCGGTTTCACTTTCGTCTCATTCAGCATTGTGCCGCGATAAATATTATCGGAGGCTTCTCATTGTGCTTCAAGGCTTCTCATTGTGCGCTTTTTGTGTTTTTTGACAATAAACTTCGACAAAGTGTTTACTGCAAACATTCTCTGTGCATAACCTGTCTTAGATTCCTCTCTTCTCACACTCACTCAGCCTCATCTCAAACATTTTTTGGTCCTTCGAGCCGGATCTAAGGCAGGTGTAACGTGAACGCTCACTGGAGATTCAAGTGGGAAGTGAACTCTCAGTGTCGTGCAGTGAACGCAACCCCTAACCTCAATATGCCGACCGACGACCAGCAGCAGAAGTCGACGACTGGCGCGCAGACATCGTCGAGGCCACCCACGCCTACGATCAACCTCCCAACGGGACAAGATGCACTGCTCCCCACCTCTGGGGTACAGACGAGATCCTCGTCTCCGGGTGGCGTTCCCTCGGAACTCAGCTCAAAGGCTGAGACTCAGCTCACCCGGCTGGAGTCGATGCGCTCGATCAAGCGCCGACTCCCCGAGTGTGCCCCCAACACAACCATGGGGGAACTCAAGGTCTACGGACAGCAGGCCGATGAGCTCCTCAAGGCCTTTCACAAGGAGCACGCCAACTTCGAGGTAGCATGGCCCAGGTCGCAGCGCGACCATCCCTACTACCACGACAACTATCTGTACCAGATGCAAGAGTTGATCACCGACATCAAGGTGCAGATAGGGCGTCTCAGCGAGGAGTTGGCCCCGTACCAGCCATCAGGCTCAACGAGCACGGCGTCGCCTCCAGGGAAGCTCCCTGAGCTGGCACTACCGTCCTTCTCAGGGGACTACGCGAGATGGCCGGCCTATAGTGAGCTGTTTTCATCTTTGATCATCTCACGGAAGGATCTGACAGACATCGAACGCCTTCAATACTTGCTGTCCAGCCTGACAGGCGAACCAGCAGAGAAGGTAGAGGCTCTACCTCTCAAGGGAGCCTCCTTCACCCCAGCCTGGGAAATGTTGAAGGAGGCTTACGCCAACAAGATCCATCTGATTCAGGCTCAGCTCGATAGGCTGTATGAGCAGAATCCTGCGAATCTCAAGGTGCCTGCCGCATTAAAGCATCTCGTCTCCAAGCTGGAAGGTGCTCAGACCTCGCTCAGCTCACTGGGCGTAACTACAAATCTGGGTGATGCCATGTTGACTCACCTCATGGCAAGCCAGCTGGATAAAGGCTCCAGACAGGCATGGGAAACTTCCAGAAGCCCCAGCAATGAATATCCCACCTTCCAGCAGATCAGGGAGTTCGTTAACAACAGGATTAGGGCACTGGAGAGGGCGGAGGCTCCGTCCTCCCAAGGCCCCACCAACTCATCGGCGAAGGCAGCGCCCAAACCACCAGCTCAACGAGCCTCATCTCACTCGGCTTCTCAAGGCCCCCCGCGCCACAAAACATTCCCTTGTGACGTTTCCAAGGGGGACCACTTTGTGGTTATGTGCCCAAAGTTCAGGGCGATGACTGTGGCAGAAAGGAGGAAAGTTGTAGCGAACAACATGCTATGCTACAACTGCTGCGGGCGCCACTCATCAGCAAACTGCAAGTCGCCGCACAAGTGCAAACATTGTGGAATCCAGCACCACACTATGCTGCACATCCCTGATTCAAGGCCTGCTCAACCTCCACCTCAGACTGAGGCGTCACAGACGTCAACATCTCAACACTGAAGTCTCACCGCAGTCGTCGACTCCTCATCTCAGCTCACCCTGGAACGCTCATCTCACTCACGCTCAGCTAGCAGTCATCTCACTCTCCTTGCAACCGCACAGGCTCATCTCAGCTCACCAATGTCAACTCATCTGGTTCGTATACTCATAGATTCTGGTTCAGAGCTTACCTTCGTGAAGGAGGAGCTCCTCACTCAGCTCAATCTCAAGCGGTCACGGTCGTCCATATCAATTATTGGCATTGGAGGGAAGAAGTCCACGCAGACAAGAGGCATTGCTTCAATAACGCTGCATTCAATCCATCGACCATTCTCAATTTCCCTTCAAGCCCATGTTCTCAGATCAGTGTCTGCAAGGGTACCTTCAGCGGAGGTGCCCAATCAAGATTGGCCACATCTTGGTGGGCTCACGTTGGCAGATCCTGATTTCTTAAAACCACGACCTGTCGACATCATCATCGGAGCTGACACATATGGACAGATCATAAGGCCAAATATAATCAAGGGCTCTCCATCCATGCCGATCGCTCAACTCTCAATCTTTGGTTGGCTCATACTTGGACCAGTGACTTCTTCCGACACTCTCATCCAGTCATCATATCATGCATCACTTGTACAAGAGGGCGAGCCGTCCGCACGTGATTTATTGGAGAAGTTCTGGATTCAAGAGGAGCTGCCGAATGACACCTCATCTCAACTCAACTCTGAAGAGCAAGAGTGCGAAGATCACTTTCGAGCAACACACACCAGAGATGCTACAGGGCGATACATCGTTCGCATCCCTCTCAAATCACCACCCAGTGCATTGGGCAACTCATATGCAGCAGCTCATGCATGCTTGAAGCGCACTCTCGTCAAGCTCAACAGGGACGATGGGTATCGTAAACTCTATGATGATTTCATGTCAGAGTACGAACATCTCAATCATATGGTAAGAGCACCATCTATCTCACCTCATAACAACTCAATCTTTTACCTTCCTCATCATGGAGTGCTCAAGCCCGACAGCAAAACCACCAAGCTGAGGGTTGTCTTCAACGGATCGTGTGCAACGTCCTCTGGGTATTCGCTCAACGATCTCATGCACACAGGACGTAACCTTCTGCTCAATATTTCAGACGTGCTGCTGTGGATTCGGCAGCACAGGTTCATCTTTGCCACAGATATCACAAAGATGTATCGACAAGTCCGAGTCCATGAAGACGATCAAGATCTCCAACGCATACTGTGGATAGATGAGGAAGGGGAGGAAATCTCATTTAAGCTCACGACTGTCACTTACGGCACCAAGGCTGCTCCGTTTCTGGCTGTCCAAGCATTACTACAACTGGCGGAGGACGAAGGGCACCGCTTCCCATTGGCTGTACCTTCCATAACTCACGCACGATATGTCGACGACATCTTTGGCGGTGCGGACACAGGTGAGCAACTCATCAAAATTGCACAACATCTCAAAGGCCTGTGTCACGCGGGAGGTTTTCCACTCGCCAAATGGCATTCTACGCATCCTGCATTGCTAGAAGAAATATCTTCCATCTCAAGAGCTCAAAGCTCGACCATCTCACTCGGCGACTGCAATACAAAAATTCTGGGGTTGCAATGGAACAGTTTCCAGGACAACTTCACCTTCTCATCGAAACCTCTCAGTTCATTCTCTTGCCCAACGAAACGTATCATTCTGTCAGAAGCTGACTTGGTTAAAAATAGTAAGATTTACATGAAATTTGGTATGATTCCCTTCGGAAAAACATAAGGAATCCATCGGTGTCACTTCCATATAGATACGATTAAGAATAAAGAATTATATTATTTCTGAAACACGTATAAATCCTCGGCCGACCCTGGAAAATCGGGGTCGACCCCCCGTAATCAAGGGTGAAATATCCATTACAACGTATTAAGAAATTCTTTATTCTTTATTGTATCGACATGGAAGTGACACCGATGGATTTCTTATATTTTTCCGAATGGAATCATACCAAATTTCATGTAAATCTTACTATTCTTAACCAAGTCAGCTTCAAATGATATAATTCGATTTGTCATGGAATTTCCTTCATTATGGTCGGAATTATGTCGTGCTTGGTGTTAGTTTCATCGGGGAAACATAAGGAATCGATAGGCGTCGTTTTCGGAAAGATCTGATGAGAAATTCGGACATCCTGGACATTTCGGACTTTTTAATCGTATTCCAACCCTTTCGAAGGTCGAGAGCCATCAAATTTGGTGAGGCACTGGAGGGTACTGTCCTCGCCACAGGGTAGTAGGAGGCATCTCTTTCACAGGCGTCGCTGGAGAATCACCCTGTATCTCTACCCTACAGGTGCGCGTCGACTTTGCGAGGGCTGCTGGCGAGGCTAGCCTCGCCGCGTGGAAAGTCTGGAAACTGATTCCCTCCCTCATAGAAACCATCCTCGATTTTCGAAAGCAGCCTTGCGTGCGAGGCGACTATCGGTTTTTTGACATAATCAAAGGTGCCTCGCGGCCACAAGAGCAAAAATCGCATGTTGTGGAAATATATCTTAAAACAACAATCGAAGAAAAAATTAGCCTGCGCTAGTAAATTTACCCCCTTGAACTATGCAATTGCATACAAATAATTTTTTTATTTATCTCCAATACATTAAGAAATATCCAGCTGTTTACTGTTCCCGCCGACACCCGCGAATTAATAAAAAGTCACGCTTTTGTTCACAGCGAATAATATCTGAATTCTTAAAGACGGCAATGTTACGTTTCTGATTATCCTTTGAAAATCTGGCAAACAGATGTTGTCGAAGCCGTCTTCGAAAATACCAAATTGCCGACCATAAACGATAAATGAATTTTTGCTCCGCTCACAACTGTTACCTTCCAAAGGCTGCTTCCTTTGGGATAATGAAGGACCCAACATAAAAGCAAAATACAGAACACAATATAAAGGTCCAAAGTATAATAAAATTTGAAAATATAATAAAAAGCGGCCTTTTCGTCAATCCGTATATTGCTCTGTCAGCGGATGACAGGTACAGGTTAAATGGTTACTTCCCACCCGTAAGCACTGTTGTCCGTCGTCGAAGTGCGGGACAATGCGATCATAAACCGCGACTCTATAATGAGACGCTCTGGCTGATTAACCTGGCTAGTTGTTCAGAAACATCTGGTTCCATTAGGCCCGAAATATTACGGTAAAATTTTACGCCAAAATGGACCAACAATTTATAAGAAAAAGGAGTCAAAAAGGAGTACTTTTTAATAATTTGATTGCGTGACTGGATTCGTTATAAAAAAGTACATCACTTTTGCCAAACAGATTATTCTATATGGTGCATATTTTCCAAGATATTGGGGCAAACGTGTTTTTCACCCCCAGATATAGATGATTAGCAGCGCGAGGCTGTTTCGCAAAGTGATCATGATCGCGGTATGTAATTTCCAGATATCCAACTCTGCGAAGCATGCCACGCGAGGAATCCTCGCACAGTCGCTACGCACTTTATGGCCAACCTTTTCTAGTACTCAATACGTCAGCGCGTGCTTCTGTATTTGATAATGCAATACGTGTTTATACTCGAGAGATAATTGATCATCAGGTCGGCGCCAAGGTTCGTTCGCTTTATCGATACAAATTGTTTATTACAAATATAAGAGAGTTCCTATTCTTTGGCGATACGGCGTCAGGCCGCTTACTGTATCTAAACTCTCTCATCATTCAAACAAACAATGCTTTGAAGATGTTTCGGAAACGGGTAGGAGCGGGAGTTTTAAAGGACTGCTTCGGGTCGCGAGAGGCGTTCTTGTCTTTTCGTTTCTTATATTATCTTAATCTTCGTACACTACGCTTATGCTATCTTAACCTACGCTTATTCTAGCTTACACTACGCTTATGCTATCTTAATCTACGCTTATTCTTACATTATACTTATGCTATTGTATTATTTCCTACAGACTGTTTTTTACAATAAATAGGAGCGCTCGCACGACGGGATTGAGGCATCGGCGGCCGTGCCCCCTCCCCCCGCGTCCCGCGGGACCCCGGGTGGACCGAGTAGCTCGGCTCTCGCGGGTGCCGCGGGGGGAGGACGTTGGCCCCCTCATTACCGTCTATATTCGGCGAGCCTGCTATTGTCTCAATAGCGACGACGCGGTATACCTCGTCTTTCGAGTGCTCCGATCATTCAGTTTTCAAAGTGCGTACGTTATTCGAGTTTCAATCCGTCGAACGTAATTCGTAGACGAATCTCGTGTTCTTTTAGGACCTTCGCATATCGAGAACCGGCAAATTTTATCTTGGGCTCGGGGTAAATCTTTTCAGCAGGGGAGATTCCCGAACAAGAAATCGTGGTCCTTCGAGCCGGATGCATATCTCGTGTTGCTTTGAAGGCCTAGTATTCGCTCCGATTTTCATTCCGTCGGTTTCACGCGGAGTGAGAAGTAATCTTTCTGCAAAAATCCGCGTTGTTCGTGTGTGAGTGTTCTTCACGTGTCGTGTTGGCGAATTCGAAATCCTCGGCGCTCGAGTAATCGCATTCCGAAAGCCGCGAAAGTGCTCCGAACACAACTGCAGTGCTGGAATAAAAATAAGAAACAACAATCTTCAAACTACGCGTTTGAGTGAGTTTTTTGGGTATAAACGGTCTCGTTTCTCTCGCGTAACGCTATTCGGCCTACGAATTTGACTCCGTAACGGTCTCCTTCGGGTAAACACGCCGGTGCAAAAACGTTCCGCTCAAGGTGCGCGAATACAAGGTAACGTCTCGATCTGTCCTTCGAGGGTTTGAAATCCCAAACAGTCTTTCTCCGAAGCGTAAACAGTTGTTCGTCGAATCGAGATTTCCGATACAATGGTGACCCTGGACGATTTATTGCGCTCTCAAAAGGAGGTGGCCGCTCGTATTGAACGGTTTATGGTGAATACCCGCAAGACGGGGAAAGAAAAGATGGTCGGGCATTTTTTGAAGAGACGGCAACAATTGTTAGGATATTACTGGACAGAATTTCAGGACGGACACCGAGCGATTGCCCGTCGATCCGACGCCGAGGGCTCAAGCTATTTGGAAAGTGATTTCTACTCACAGGTCGAGGACGCGTATCTCTCCCATGCCGTGGAGTTGGACGACATGATCCGAGGCCCGGAGACGGCTTCCAAGTCCTCCAATGATCGGGATGCCGCGCGCGACTCCGTGGCATATGGCGATCCAAACGTTTTGCTTCCGAGGGCTACGTTGCCCACTTTTTCGGGAGATATGCTGGAATGGGAAGGGTTTCGTGATTTGTTTCAGTCCATGGTCGACGAGATTAAAGGAGTCTCGAATGTTCGAAGGCTTCAATACCTGAAGTCGAGCCTCAAGGGTGAGGCCGCAAAGATGCTCCAGAACACGCCGATCTCAGCCTCCAATTATGAGGCCGCGTGGGCAGCGTTGGAACGACGTTATGGCAATCGACGCCGTCTGTCAGAGGCTCACATGCGTCGTCTCATAAACTGCGCTCCGTCGGTTAAAGGCCAGCCTGGAGAATTGAAGCGGGTCTTGGATGAATTCAGCCAAGCCCGGGACGCTTTTAAATCGCTCGGGAAACCCGTCGACGCTTGGGACGAGTGGTTGGTATTTCTACTGTCCGAACGTCTAGACCAGCCCACGCGTTTGAATTGGGAAGACTCACTTCGATATCCCTGTGCAACGCCTCGTTTCTCGGAGCTGGAGACGTTCTTAGAGAATCGAGTCCACTCAAGGACGGCATCCAGCAACCCGACTGCCAATCCTCCTCGGAAAGACACCGCATCTGGAAGACAGAAGGAGAACCACCGCGGTCAAGCATCGCAGCCCAAGCTCACGATGGCCACCAATCTCTCGGAGTCCTCACCGAAAGACAAGGGCACCAAGAAGTACCGCAACTGTACGATGTGTTCAGGTAAACACCCATTGGGTTCCTGCCACAAATATAAAAATTTGAGTGTCACAGATCGGCTCAGCTACGCCAAAAGGGAAGGATTGTGTTTGTCTTGCCTTCACTCTGGGCATTCCCAAGTGGACTGCCCGTCGACGAACCGCTGCTGGGCGTGTGGGGCTGGTCATCACACGACCCTCCATGACCTTTACGGTTCTCAGCGGCCAGCTGACGAGGCGACCGCCTCCGCCTCTGTTTCATCAACCTTTGTTGCGTCCACGACTACCCGACAAGTCGTATTATTGGCGACCGCACAGGTGAAGCTCGAATCGCCCGAAGGGCGTGTACTGCATGTTCGAGCACTCATCGATACCGCTGCGGAATCGTCCTTCATCAGCGAGTGGGCGGCCCAGGCTCTGCGACTTAGGAAGCGTCCGGTCCATATGACACTCACGGGTCACCAGGAGACTCCGGTGGGGGTCGCGAGTCATGAAGTCATGGTGAGGTTACGGTCCCGTGTCGATGACTCATTCATCGCGGACTTCGGAGCGCTGGTGTCAAAGAGGCTGACCACGCCAACACCTTCGCGGCCCATTTCGGCCGATGACTGGGACCACGTTAAGGGTCTGCCTTTGGCCGACGCAGATTTCGGGATGCCCTCCCGTGTCGACGTCCTTCTGGGAGCTGACGTCTGCGCCAGGCCCTTCAGCGGAAGTCATGAAGGACGACCTGGTACCCCAGCCGCCATACCAACCCCTTTGGGATGGGTTCTCCTTGGAGCGGGAGATCTCCGCGACTCCGGTATGTCACGTGACTCGACACGAGTTCTCCAGGTTCGTTGCGACACCGAGTTACAGGAGCAGCTCCGACGATTCTGGGATCTTGAGGAGATGTCGTCCAACCCTACGCTGACCCCAGACGAGCTGTCGTGCGAGGAGGCCTTCAACCGGGACCATCGACGAGACTCGAGCGGAAGGTATCATGTCCGCTTACCCTTTCGTGACGTCCCGTCGCTTCCGGCAGGTCCTTCGCGGAGAGTGGCTCTCCGACTTCTACTCGGTGCTGAACGCCGGCAACAGAAGGACGCAGAATTAAAAACGCAGTATCGAGATTTCCTTGCAGAGTACCTTCGGTTAGGCCATATGGAGGAAACAGCTTCGCCACTCGCTGATGTTGCCCTCGGATTCTACCTGCCTCATCATGCGGTATGGAAGCCCATCGGAGACCATAAGAAGATCCGAGTGGTCTTCAACGCCTCCTGTCCCTCGGCGTTCCGTCGCTCGCTCAATGATGAACTGCTGCCCGGGCCGAAATTGCAGTCCGAGCTCTGGATCGTCCTTTCCCGATGGCGCCTCTTCCAGTTCGCATTTTCTACGGACATTGTGAAGATGTTCCGTCAGATAGGAGTCCGCACCGAGGATCAGGACTGGCAACGGATCCTGTGGAGACCGGAGCCTAGCGCCGAAGTGCGTGAGTATCGGCTCACCTCAGTTACCTACGGCACCGCGTCGGCCCCGTACCTCGCTTTGAGGGTACTTCGACAGTTAGCCGAGGACGAAAAGAACCGCTTTCCGCTGGGTTCGCAAGCCATACGGGACCACTCCTATGTCGATGACATTTTGGCCGGGGGAGACATTCTGCAGCAGGCGTGGGAAGTCCGTCGACAGTTGACGGGAATCCTGCTTTCCGGAGGCTTTCCGTTAGACCGTTGGGCGAGTAACATTCCGAATCTTGGGGATGACGCTGCTCGCGAAACTTCCTTATTTCAGGAGTCCGAAATTCACGGCGCGCTGGGACTTCAATGGGACACCAGGAAGGACTCGCTCACCTTGAAGGGCCCTCGCTGTAGGCTCCACGTCAACGCCGACCATTGGACAAAGAGGTCGGCTCTCTCGATGGTCGCCAGCCTGTTCGATCCCCTAGGGTGGATGGCGCCGGTGTTGATCCAGGCGAGAATCCTCCTCCAGGACTTGTGGCTGGCGGGACTAGAGTGGGACGCTCCGATCCCCGCTGAGCTGGCTGCACGTTGGTCGGCGTTCATGGACGAGGTGGACTCTCTCACCGGTATGGTTGTGCCGCGCTGGGTCGGATTTACCAGCGTGGGCACCGTCGTGGAGGTCCACGGATTTTCCGACGCCTCGGAACGGGCGTATTCGGCGGCGGTCTACCTTCGCGTGGTCCATCCTCAGTCAGCGAAGCTCAGCCTCCTTGCCGCCAGGACGAAGGTTGCACCGACGAAGCTGCAGAGTGTTCCACGGCTAGAGCTCTGCGGGGCGCTGCTGCTGGCACGTCTGCAGTCCACGCTACAAAATTCATTGAGCTTAGGACGGTTCAAAGCCCACTCCTGGACGGATGCGTCTGTGGCTCTAGCGTGGATTCGAGCACATCCATCAAAATGGAAACCATTTGTCGCGCACAGGGTAGCCGAAATTCAACGGTTGCTGCCGGGCACGACCTGGAGCCACATCGGCACGACGGACAACCCAGCGGATCTTGCAACCAGAGGAATCTTGTCGGCAGAGTTGCGAAACTCGAGTCTTTGGTGGAATGGCCCGACCTGGCTGAACGACGTCTCGACGGAATGGCCATCCCCTCCCACTCTCTTAGATCACGGGTCTATTCCAGATCAACGGTCGGGAACCGTCGTTGCCGTCCACCAAGTCGCACCGCCGAACGAGTTTATATCCAATTTTTCGAAGTGGTCCCGACTCGTCAGGGTGACCGCGTACATTCTTCGATTCGTTCGAAACGCACGAGACCCCACGAGAAGGATGATCGGCCCACTCAGTGCGAGCGAGCATCATCGAGCCGAGACCACCATTTTTCGACTGAGTCAACTCGAGGGATATCCTCTCGAGATCGAGGCGCTTACGCAAGGTAAGCCAGTGCGCGTTTCGTCCCCACTAATAAGCCTCACTCCTTTTATAGACTCAGACGGAGTGATGAGAGTCGGCGGCCGTATCCAGGACGCCCCGGTGCCGTACACGCAACGTCACCCAATCATTCTTTCACGCCACACGCATGTGGCCACATTAATTATCGAAGCAGCTCACCTGTACACTCTTCACGGCGGTGTAGACCTCACAAGGACCTCATTGCTCCAACGCTTCTGGATTCCACGTAGCCGCCCCCTCGTGAAGAAGCTGCTACGTCGCTGTCTTCGATGCACCCGCTTCAAGGCCGTGACCGGCCAACAACAGATGGGCAATCTTCCTGGCGTCCGTCTCCAACCTTCGAAGCCGTTCGAGCACGCAGGTGTTGATTATGCTGGGCCAATTCTAATCAGGACATCTAAGGGTCGAGGGCAGAAGGCCTATAAAGGTTATATGATCGTGTTTGTTTGTCTTTGCACAAAGACCGTCCATTTGGACGCGGTAACGGATCTAACGTCCACTACCTTTATAGCGGCATTCCAACGCTTTATTTCACGACGGGGTCGATGTGCTCAGTTGTGGAGCGATAATTCCACAACATTCCGTGGAGCGGACGCGGAATTGCGACGTATGTTTCAGGGCACTTCGGAGTTCTGTCGCACGGCCACCCAGGAACTGGCAGCGAAAGGCACGGAATGGCGGTTCATTCCCCCTTATGCTCCCCACTTCGGCGGCCTTTGGGAAGCAGCGGTCAAATCGGCAAAATATCATATTAAGCGGACCATAGGGGATCAAAAATTGACTTACGAGGAGTTGAGTACGCTTCTGTGCCAAGTTGAAGCCTGCCTCAATTCTCGTCCGCTCATGCCGATCGCCGAAGACGCCAAAGATTTGCTCCCCCTCACTCCGGGACATTTCCTGATCGGGGAACCCGTCACGTCCCTCGAAACCTCCTCTGACGTCGACTTCGACGTTACCGGACTGAAACGTTGGAGGCTTGTTAATAACCTTCGCAATCATTTCTGGCGCAGGTGGCAGCAGGAGTATCTTCACCTCCTTCAACAACGGCCAAAGTGGAGAAGACGCGTCGAAAACTTGAGGGAAGGATCGTTGGTGCTCATTCGTAACGAGCTGTCCCCTCCGACGAAGTGGCCGCTTGCACGTGTCCTCAAGCTTCACACCGGAACGGACGGTCTCGTCCGCGTGGCGACCCTTCAAACCGCCACGAAAACTTGCACGAGACCACTCACAAAAATTATACCACTCCCGGTACAAATAACCGACGCCGAATCGAAAGATGCGTCGCAGTAGCTGATCGCGACGTTTACTTCCTTTGTCGCGGTCACAGTCGTTTACGGCGGGTGGCGCGTGCGTTCGGAAAACATTCGTCGCGTCCGTCCCCTTCCGTCTCCCCCCAACGTACTATCCGTATTGACTTGCGCATCGATCAGTGATTTCGCCGCAGAGCGTCTGCCGGCGAGGCGGGCGGCATGTTTCGGAAACGGGTAGGAGCGGGAGTTTTAAAGGACTGCTTCGGGTCGCGAGAGGCGTTCTTGTCTTTTCGTTTCTTATAATATCTTAATCTTCGTACACTACGCTTATGCTATCTTAACCTACGCTTATTCTAGCTTACACTACGCTTATGCTATCTTAATCTACGCTTATTCTTACATTATACTTATGCTATTGTATTATTTCCTACAGACTGTTTTTTACAATAAATAGGAGCGCTCGCACGACGGGATTGAGGCATCGGCGGCCGTGCCCCCTCCCCCCGCGTCCCGCGGGACCCCGGGTGGACCGAGTAGCTCGGCTCTCGCGGGTGCCGCGGGGGGAGGACGTTGGCCCCCTCATTACCGTCTATATTCGGCGAGCCTGCTATTGTCTCAATAGCGACGACGCGGTATACCTCGTCTTTCGAGTGCTCCGATCATTCAGTTTTCAAAGTGCGTATGTTATTCGAGTTTCAATCCGTCGAACGTAATTCGTAGACGAATCTCGTGTTCTTTTAGGACCTTCGCATATCGAGAACCGGCAAATTTTATCTTGGGCTCGGGGTAAATCTTTTCAGCAGGGGAGATTCCCGAACAGAAGATTTTCCATATATTTTTTTACTACAAAAAATGACAAATTGAATAACAATAACAGAATGTATCATTTGAAGTATCTGAGGTTAAAATAATTTTAAATGTATTCATTGACGTACCGCATTAAAACACAAATTAAAAGAAATTAATGTTTCCAAATCATGGTTTGTTATAATTGGAAATATATTTATATTTTTAAAAAACACTTTGTATCAATATATTGATACACGGTTTGTTATAATTGGCAAATTTACCAGTTCATCTAGGTGCCAGAAAATTGGGCAAAAAATATAAATATTGAAGAAAAATATTTTCGTTTCAAGGCTGGCGTTCCAATGAGCGGCCGGCGACGGTCCCACTAGTGCAAGGGAGAAGGATGCATCGGTTTCTCCCTTGCACTAGTGGGGCAGTCGCCGGCCGCACATTGGAACGCCACCCTTGAAAAGTATGAAATATATTTATATTTGTAATAAACACTTTCTATCAATAAAGCGAACGAACGTATGCATAAAACAACAAATTTGAGACGTGTTTACACGCAGATCAGATGTAGCCGTCATGATAATTTTACCTTTGTTTACAAGAGCTCATATTATTAGTTTACAAGAAATATATAAAAACAACATAATTCCATAAGTTATGAATTCTGATTTCTTTCCTTATTTCTGGATAATCTGTCCGAATGTGACGATGAATCACAGAGCGGCTGGAGTCGCAGAGCGGCTAGAGTCGCTAGACTGCTTCTGGAGCAGTAGAGCGACAGTCGCTGTGCGACTAGTAGATTCTGCCGTTATGGCGGAAAACAGACACTCATGGCATTGTGTTGTGTCTCGAGTAGCCTAGGCTGCTCATGAACCAGACGCGCATAGGCTATAGCAATCCTGGCGCGGCCGCAGCAGTTGCAGTCGCCCATAGGAGTTGGGATGAATGCTTTTCCATTGTACCAGTCTACGGCGGCTACAGCCGCTCATTGGAACGGCCACCTTAACACGGCTTGAACGATCGAGCCGAGCCGAGTACCCGAATGAACCGAGCGGCTTGAAGGAACCGAGCGGCTTGGATAGAACCAAGTAGCTTGAATTTTTCAAGCGGCCCGAAGTAAGCGGGCGGCTCGAACAGAACCAAGCGGCTTGAATTATTTCAAGCGGGCCGAAAGAACCGAGGCGGCCCGAATGTATGTCTGTACATTGTAGTACAATGTACTACGAATTGTACTACAGTTCCCGAATGTATGTCTGACATTGTAGTACAATGTACTACGAATTGTACTACGATGTAGAGACATACATTCGGGCCGCCTCGGTTCTTTCGGCCCGCTTGAAATAATTCAAGCCGCTTGGTTCTATCCAAGCCGCTCGGTTCTTTCAAGCCGCTCGGTTCATTCGGGTACTCGGCTCGGCTCGATCGTTCAAGCGTATACTGTCGTTCCAAAAGCGATTTCCGCATCCGTGGTGTCCCCTTGTCAGCTAGGTAGTCGAGCCGATGCTGGGCCACGCAGCGTTACATTCAATTAATTTTCATGCGACCAATTTTAAAGTGTCCGCGTTTCTGAAAACGTGTCGGCAAAGAGCACAGGTAGGGCTATATCCTCATTTTTTCTCACTTTTTAAAGTAGTGCCCTGCTAGTAGAAAATTGTACTTGTTTAAAACAATTGCAGAATAAATGGTCTAAAAATTGTTTTTTTTTTACGTGACATAATTTTTATTAGGTGCTCTTACTTCCCCAGTGTAGGCACCCAAAAGCTCATTCTTACATGTCTCTTAGTTCAACAGTTATAATTTAAAGGAAAAAAGTCAATTTCCACAATCTTGAAATTTTTGCAAAATTCTTTAAAATACGTTAATACATCATTAAAGACTACAACATATCCAAGTTTCACCAAGATTCCAAATGGTACTCCGAAAAGTGTCCGCTTTCACGTGGAATGACCCACGATTGAAATGCGAAAAGTATTCTTTTCATACGCGGTCAAGTGCACGCGTGCCAGCATACACACACAGCCGCGTTTCGCAGCGCGGGCTTGCTGCTTGTGGCTGCCTTCGCTTGCGAGTAGCGGAGACGGTTGTGCAGTAGGCTGGGCCGAAAAAAAATTTGTATTCTTTCCTCGTCATAGTGACAAAAAGGTGTGAGGTGTGTCAAAAAACTCCTCGCTGATGTTTTTTTATAATTTTAAAACTGTATTTAGCCGCGCCCCGGCGGGGTGAAAGGTGTCGTTCTTTCAAATTAATAGTTTTTGTAGATCATAGGGCGCAATCGGTTTCTACCAAGCTAGTAAGTAACCAAAAGTTTTTTTGTTAAATTATCTCAATGTTTCACTGCGCCTTGCTATCAAAAAGGAATGTGTATTACATACGTAGTAACCGACGCGATGTTGCCAACGTCTCAACGCCTGTCCTCCGCCACTTACACAGTACAACAAAATTTGACTTTTTCTCGGACTTATAATATTCAATAGCCGTTCCTTATAGGTTTTCGTGCCCTGAAAACGAATCCGCAACCCGTTTGTCGCCATCACCCTCAGTTTTTGAGAAAATCGATTTTGAAAAAAAACTGCAAATTTTCAACTTTGAACATATTTTCTGTCGAAACGGTACTAGTTATTCCATTGTTCGTTGCGTCAAATTATTCTATGAACCTTCCCGAATACAACGATGTAAGTGATTATTGCGTTATGAACATTTAAATATGTTTAAACAACGATCAAAGGGAAAAGGACACCCGAAATGCACCAATTTTTGCGGATATATTTCAATTTATTTCCAAAACTAAGGGTCTGAGACGAAATCTGACCATCCCACGCGATGCAGCAGACATTGTTCCTTCGGAAAGCGTCGGCAAAAGTGGTAAGTCTCGTTTCGTTTTCAATACAGAGACGAAATAGTTTGGCAAAACGCGCGGAGTCGACAGTGGTAGTCAACGGCGCGGCGGCCAGGCTGGGTTATTACCTACCTACGCTGGCCGCCGCGCCGCGCAGATTGAATTCCTTCTTTCATTCCTAACTATGTGTAGTCTTCAAAGTCATAGTATACCGTATGGTTGAATTTGTCTTGACAGTCACTTTCATCCTTGATTATCAAATATATAGCATTCCATTTTAAAAATTACGGGTCACCTTCGTTTCAAGGAAAATAGTGCGAACACCAAAAATGGAGTTACCGCATTATGTTGTGCATAACAAACAGTAACAGATTTCCTTCTTCAGTTTTTCACATATACTTACCATATTCGAGAACACTGTATAGGAATAGCAGATATAGCCACTTGGCCGCTGCGAGTACCGCATGGCTCAGCCAGTCGAGCCGGTGTGATTTGACGCAGCGTTAACTTTCGGCAATTTTTACAGCGCTAATTTTCAAATGTCCACATTTTTGACAATTGGACCATGAAGGGGAAGAATAGAACTATATTCTGACTTTTTCCAGATTTTTAAAATCGCGCCCGATGTTAAAAAACTGCATTTGTTTATAATAATTGCACAGAAATGGTTCAAATTTTATTTTTTTAAAATTGAAATAATTTTTTCTTAAAACTTCAATGTCTTCTCTATAAGCACCATAAATTTCATCTCCATCCGTTCACTACTTCCATAGCTATAATTTACTGAAAAAAAGTTAGCACTTACCTTCAAATAGCTGTAAAATCGACATTTTTCAAAAATTTCAAAAATCCTTCGAGACATGTTTATACATCCCCAAAAGACTACAACATATTCAAATTTGAGCCACATCCGAAATGTTACTCCAAAAAGTGTCCGATTTCGCGTGGAATGTCCTATTGTCTCACACCTACTTACAGGGGTATTTAAATTTACTTCGTTCCGAGGCTTTCGCTTACATCGAGACTTTACTGTACTATATCTTTTTTTACTTTGCCTACTTTTCTTTTGTGCTGTATGTTTTTCTTATTTCTATGTATGTACCACGTGTTACTGATTACTGACTCTTTATGTGCAGGCAGCGATTGAAAAGAGCAATGTGCCTCACGGTAGGTCAGGGCACCGTGGTGGAAGCAGGTACTTGTGCAGGTACCTCGTACGAAACACTTCCAAGAACATCTGCTGCGGATGATTGTCTTACGGGCAGAACACACGAAGACGTAGGAAATTTTGAGGATTTTCCAATTATCGAAGGAATTATAGAAGAAGTATATTTCGATACGGACGCAGAAGATATTGAAGAAGAAATACATTTCAATGCGGACGAAGAGGAAATTGTAGAAGAAATGCATTTCGAATCGAACGAAGAAGAAATTGTACAAGAAATAGACTTCGACGCAGGCTGCGATGAGATACATTCCCTGATAGACATAAACGAAGAAACGGATGAAGATATTGGAAGTGATGCCGATTACTGGGTGGTGGAGGCTGCAGAACCAGAACAGCCGGAAAACCCAATTTCCGAAGGAATCGACTTCGTTGATTTTCCGCATGTTTTCGAGCAAATAAAAAATCTTCGAAAACATTCGACTACTGGCTGTGGCATCGAAGATTTTGATATAGTTAGATGTGAAAAGATTGGATTAGAAAAAGTGTATTATGTAGAGTGTAAAATGTGCAAATACACAGAGCGCATATCCTGTCTTCGGAAGAGTGATGCCACTATGGATATCGACCACGCCGCTGTTGCCGCAACAATGATGACGGGCGGCGGATATAATCAACTGGAGGACATATTGACTGCCATGAACGTGTCCTGTATGACGAAAAGGATCTACGAGAACTGTCAGAGTGACCTAATCGATGCCCTCGATGTGGCCGCACAACGCGAAATGGAAGATGCTGGAAAAGAGGAAAAAGCATTAGCTATGGCAAGAGGCGACGTTTATCCAGAATCTAATGTGCCATTTATCCCAGTTGTCGCAGATGGCAGCTGGATGAAAAGGTCATACCGCGGAGGAGATTACAATTCTCTTTCTGGCGTAGGAGTCATCGTGGGATACCACACGAAGAAAGTGCTGTACATCAGCGTAAAGAATAAATTTTGTATGACTTGCCAAATAGCATCTACGAAGAAGGAAGAACCGCGCGAGCATCGTTGCTTCAAGAACTGGGGTCGTAATCAGAGTTCAACTGGCATGGAGAGTGTTGCTATTGTCGAAGGCTTCAATTGCAGCATAGATATGCACGGCCTAATATACTCTATATTAGTTGCCGATGGCGATAGCAGTGTGTATAAGAAGATATTGGACAGCAATCCATATGAAAAGTACATGGTGCAGGTACGAGAAATAGAATGCACCAATCACCTGTTACGCAATTTCAGTAGAAAAATAACCGAAATTGTAACAAAAGGCCGCAATAAAGATCTAAGAGCTGTCGTACAGAATAATGCTCTCCGCCTGCGTACCGGTATAAAGAAAGCTGCGGAATACCGGCTCAAAGAAGAATTAACACTCGAGGAACGAATACAAAATTTGAAGAACGACTTGACAAATGTACCGAGTCACGTTTTCGGTGAACACAAGGAGTGTCAGAAGTTAGCATACTTCTGTAATAAATACGCTGATCCCCACAGAGTAGACTACGTTCCCCGACTGAGAGAAGCTGGCATTTATCAAAGTATCGAAGAAGCGATGCAGCCACTTTTCGCTAAAGCTGACAGTTTGCTGCGCGGTCTCAATAACAATGCTGTTGAAGGTTTTAATAATATAATCGCTAAATTCATCGGTGGCAAAAGGATAAACTTTGGACGAGGGGGCTCGTATCAGGGAAGAGTCTCCGCTGCAGTCGTCCAATATAACACTAAAGAGGTGTTTAGCAGATTGAGTACGGCAATGAAGAAAGAGCCGTCAACCATGGTAGGAAAACTAGAATAGAGTAGAATATAAAAAAGAAGCGAAAGCATCCTCCTTCCGAAATAACAAACAATCGTGCGACCAGGATTATGGCCCCAACGCAGCAAAAGCAGATACGGATACAACGAGCATAAAAGGCACGCGGATATACTTCTTAAGTGGCAAACGAGGCGAGACGAGATCGAAATAGAAACTCGCGATCAGGCGAATAGCGAAAAGTGGAACGGTTATAGGAAAAAAATTATTAACTGCATCGAATTTCGGCAAGGTATGCCGATTACGAAAAAGTACACCACGGGCAAATACTGTGAAGAGTATAATGTACCCGCAACTCCACAATTTACATTCCCTCCAATACGGAAGGGAAAATGAGGCAAACGCCTTAAAACAAATGCAAGAAGAATTAGGAATGCATATTCTACCGTGTGGCCTCTTCATCGATGACACTGTGCCTCACTTAGGTGCAACTCCTGACGGCCTCGTGGGCAATGATAAAATCGTCGAAGTAAAGTGTCCTGAATCGGCGAAGGATTTAACACCTGCTGAAGCCATAAAGCAACTTGACAATATAAGACGTATTTTCAAGGGTAATGAGATGAATAAGAATCATCATTACTATTATCAAGTGCAAGGACAATTGCACATAACGAAAAGGCAACGGGCCTATTTTTGTTTATGTACGCCGAAAGGCATGAAAGTTACAACAGTATCGAGAGATGATCGATTCTGGGCAACAGAGATGGAGGAAAAACTGAAGAAGTTCTATGAGGACTGCATGTTGCCAGAAATTATAGATAGTCGATGCAATCGACAACAGCCGATTAGAGAACCTCCGTACATAAAAATAGGAGGAGCAGGTACAAGTACACAAGAAAGTACACAAAACGATGGATGAAAACATCGCAATAGCACCGACGAGTTCATCCAGCGCATATGAAGGGCTGCCGAATCAACCAATTGCAATTCAAAGTCACTATTGCACCGGCGAGTGCATCCAGCACATATGAAGAGCTGTCGAATCAACCAATTGCAGTTCAAAGTCACTATTGCACCGGCGAGTGCATCCAGCGCATATGAAGAGCTGTAGAATAAGCAATTGCAATTCAAAGTGACTATTGCACCGGCGAGTGCATCCAGCGCATATGAAGAGCTGTTGAATAAGTAATTGCAATTCGAAGTCACTATTGCACCGGCGAGTGCATCCAGCACATATGAAGAGCTGTCAAATAAGGAATTGCAATTCAAAGTGACTATTGCACCGGCGAGTGCATCCAGCGCATATGAAGAGCTGTCGAATAAGCAATTGCAATTCAAAGTAACTATTGCACCGGCGAGTGCATCCAGCGCATATGAAGAGCTGTCGAATACGCAATTGCAATTCAAAGTGACTATTGCACCGGCAAGTGCATCCAGCGCATATGAAGAGCTGTCGAATCAATCAATTGCAATTCAAACTGACGATTGCATTGGCGAGTGCATCCAGCGCATATGAAGAGCTGTCAAATCAATCAATTGCAATCCAAAGTCACTATTGCACCGGCGAGTGCATCCAGCACATATGAAGAACTGTCGAATAAGTAATGTTCCAAAATGTAAGTAAGAAAGTATGTAGAAGATACATACGGATAGTGAATAGGACCGTCTATGACGGGGGTGGTGGTGGGCCTTTTCACACTCTTCTAATAATAAATAGCTATAGCTATTCTTTCATATGAAGTGGAAATGACATGTATAAAAGCGTAAAGGTACGTATACACGACGACACTTTTGTGTCTAGATCAAGTGTCTAGATCAAGACACTTATGTCTAGCAGTGTCCACACGTATCGCAATTTTTTAATCTAGAGCAGTGTCGTACACTCGTATCGAGAACGAATGGCAGCAAGAAGTGTCGCGTGCGTCTACACGTCTCTAGGTTCAAACTTCAGGCAATAGATTGGGAGTTCACTCGGTCTGTTTGCGCCTTAGGGTACGTATATGTTGGAGCTGCGATAAACAATCAGAGCGACGATAAGAGCGAGATGACTATATAAATGACAAACAATAAAAGCATCGAGAAACAAATATTTCTCTTTCTTCGCTATGAAAAGGAAAAAAAAGAAACGAAAGGTATTCATCTTTTCAGACTGACGAATTCTCGTGTACTTTGTACACGAACGCGCCCGCCGCAATGTTAAAACTGAACTTTACAACAGATAAAATATCTAAATGAAGTAGACTGATAATGTTTTACGTTTAACCGTTCTTTTATTATAAATTAATCAATACTTACATGGCAATGGATGTTTAAACATTTGAACTCCATTTATAACTCTCATTTTTACGAGCTGGTTTGTAAAGCGGCCATTCTACATCCGTACGCGAAAGTGGAAATAATCTCGTATGCACGAATTAACTTGAGTGTCGCGAACGGCTCTAGGCACATTCAAGTCTTTCCGGAAATTTTTCGCGAGTGTCGCCTGTGGTCAAGATGGCAAAAGAGTGGTCAAAAGAAAACACTAAACTTTTGATATCGCTGTGGGAAGGGATTCTGCTATTGTGGGATATATCTCAAGCAGATTACAAAAGTCGTACAAAACGTACGTCAGCAATTGAGTGCACTCCTGAAGTGCACCGGAAAATACATAATATGAGGACCCAATTTAATAATGAATTGAGAAAAACGAGGAAGAGGAAAAGTGGACAAGGGTCGGCTGAATTGTATGTTAGCAAGTGGGAGTGGTTTAATGCTCTAAAATTCTTGCTGCCTTCCTCGAAATGTGCAGAAACTCAAAGTAATTACGTAAGTACTACATTTTATTTGAATTGTGAATATTTTACAAATATTTTACTGTATTTACATTTTATTTCAATAAAACAACACGCGCGTTCCAATAATAGATATAATTAAAGATGGGTCCAAACCAACCGCACAACCGCGCAACCAGCGTTTGGTTTGGACCCACCTTTCTATGTGTATACATGTACTATATGCACTGGTATTGCCACGGTACTTCGCCTTGAGGTGAAACAAAATAATTTTTAAACTCTTCGCGTATTTCTTTACTGTTATTGCTGTAATTATGTGCAAAATTTCGCCCTAGCGGAAAGAACGCGTTTTCTGGTAAATTTTCTTCTCTCCAATTTCCACTCGATATTTCCTCCGCAGTATCGTTATCAAATACACCAGGTGGTGCATAAATGTGTCGTGAATGTCTACTAATAAGAAAATTATGCAAACACACGATAGCTGAGACGATAATTTCCACTTTTAGTGGTTCCAACAACATCGCATTTCTTAAAATTCTAAATCTGTTTGAAATTAATCCAAATACGTTTTCAACAATTCGCCTCGACCTTGACAATCTGTAGTTATAAACTCGATTTAATCTAGGTTGATTTTTGAATGGGTACGGTTTCATTATATAAGGCTTCAATGGGAAAGCATCATCGGCTGTAATTATGAACGGAACAGGTTCATCTCTTCCCGGAAGAGGTTTCGGCTCGGGTATATGTAATGAATTTGTCTCAAGTGCGTTTGATAAAGAGCAATTTTGAAATACACCACCATCTGACACTCTTCCATTGCAGCCGATATCAACATAAATAAATTTGTAATTTGCATCAACCATAGCCATCAAAACAATGCTAAATGTGTGTTTATAATTATAATAAATACTTCCGCTATGTGCCGGCTTTTGCATGACAACATGCTTTCCGTCCAGAGCTCCTATGCAATTGGGAAAATTCCACATCCTTTCGAAATCACGTGCAATATTATTCCATTCGTCCACAGATGAAGGCACCTGCGAAATAAAATAGTATAGGATGTGCTTGCTGCAACGAAATACCTAATAGTAGTTTAATGAATTATTTTACAATTTTAGGAATCACGCGATGAAGACTTAAATCTGGAATCAGCGGAAGCACCGCCGAATGATACACCAAATAAGGTGCATAAACCTTTGAAAATTCAAAAAGAAGATGAAATTCTAAATAAGGCATTGGAAATTATGAACGATAAAAAGGCTCCGGATGATGATGCTCAAATTTTCGGAAATTTTGTAGACGCAGCATTTAGAAATTTGCGAACACAGGAATATCAACGGCAATTAAAGCGAAAAATCCAAGCAGCGATTATAGAATATGAAGAATTGGATGATGCTACGTGGTGTGCTACTGATGGAAATATTAATGCCACCTTTATGCAACTGTAGGATAATTTTTTTCTGTTCTGAATAAAAACTGTTTATGCAACTACCACAATTTTTTAAAAATATTTATATATTAAAACTATTTACGTACCTTCAAATATTCATTCTTCAAAACCTGAGATATAGCTTGACAGCATTCTGGGACAATTTTTGAAATGGTCTGTGTTCGTACCGACACGCACGTGAAATTCGATCTTCCTTTCGGGGTTGTAAAGCCCGATTCACTTTTTTTAGAACGCGTGTGTCGGGCGAGCGTATCACCCGCCAAACTAATATTGGATGACTGTTTTTATTTATTCGTAAAAATTAGACTCTGATCCGCACGATGATCAGATATTAAAGTCTATGTTCGTGCTTGAGGTCCGAACGGTGACCCGATCAAGCTGCTGAAGTTCACTTCAGGTGAGACGAATGAATTCTGACTTCTAGCCTTGATGTTGAAGGTCGACAAGACACCGGAATTTGGGAGGTGCCAAAATGCCTGATTGGCCCCGCTTCCCTTGAAGAGGAGGAACCTTCCCTCCTAGATTTCGGTGGTGGAGGAATCCTCTCCCTCTTGGTGAGTGCGGGAAAAACCGGGCATCTGGCTGACAAACCTTCGCCAAGTTGACCGGTCGAAGAGTTTCGCCCAGGGTCGCGGTTTACGACCGTATTGTCCCGCGAGTCGGCAGTGATTCGAGTTTACGGTATACCCCGCTGGCGAAACAATGAACGGATTTTCTCAGAGCGAGGACGGTCGAGCTGTCCAAAAAAATGGCACGATGTCGATTGCCGCCTATTAAACATCTGGCAAGCAAATGTTTCCTGGCAATATCGAACTGTTAAATGACCGCCTCGCTCTGAGCCCCTTTTCGTTCCGGTAAGACGGAACATGCTCCCCCCGTTGAGAGACTGAGTCGATCAATTACATATACACTTAAAGCTACGATATTGAGTAAACTAAAGTCTTGGTTTATGTGACGAGTTGTCCGGCCTCGTCAGGAACTGGAAGCGGCGCCAGTTGCTTCACGTTGCGACTGTAAACACCGCGGGATGTCCGCACGGTGACAGTCCGTATGATGTCGTCTTTCCCGGGATGAACCTTCTCGATACGGCCGAGATGCCACTGTAGCGGTGGAAGCTGGTCATCCCTCATGATCACGATGGTGCCCTCCTTGATTGTATGGGAGCCCTTGGTCCATTTATGGCGCACGTTCAGATGGTGAATATACTCCTTATGCCATCTGGACCAGAAGTCTTGTTTAACCTTCTGGATGTGCTGCCAAGTTGACAACCGGTTTGTCGCTGTTGCCTTGAAATCGGTCTCCGGTAGACTCGTTAAAGAATTACCAATTAAAAAGTGACCAGGGGTTAAGGCTATAGGATCATTGGAATCACAGGAAAGGGGTGTTAAAGGACGAGAGTTTAGAATCGCTTCGACCTCAATAACGAACGTATTGAACTGTTCGAACGTAAACAGTTCTTCACCAACAACGCGTTTTACGTGGTGCTTGAAGGATTTTACCGCAGCCTCCCAAAGTCCGCCAAAGTGCGGCGATAGGGCTGGTATGAAATGCCACGATATTCCCTTGTCCGCGAGGAAATGTTGCACCCTTTCATCCTTCAGGAGGTCTTCATGAATTTCTCGCAATTCATTATTTGCGCCGATGAAATTCGAACCGTTGTCTGAATACATATTACGGCACATCCCTCGACGTGCAATTAGCCGTTTTAACGCCGCGATGAATGCTTCGGTCGTCATGTCGCTGACGACTTCGAGATGAACGGCCTTTGTTGCGAGGCATATAAAAACAGCAACGTAGACCTTGATCCGGGTGCGGTTACGGAAACGTCGCTCCTTAATATAGAACGGACCGCAGTAGTCCACGCCGCAGTTGTAAAACGGTCGGGTTTCGGTGACTCGAGCGGCAGGTAGATTGCCCATGACGTAGTCGGTGACAGGTGGATTAAGGCGGAAGCATCTTACACATTGTCGGACAATTTTTCGCGTCATGTTTTTACCGTCGATCGGCCAGTACGTTTGACGAACGGTGTACAGAGTTGAGTTGATACCTGCATGGTGATGTTGTAAATGAGCTTCGCGAATGATGAGCTCAGTAATACGGTGACCTTTCGGTAGGAGAATCGGATGTTTCTGTTCATACGGCAAAGTGGAGTTTTGTAATCGCCCTCCGACCCGTAATATTCCCTTATCGTCGACGAAAGGGTGTAACGGCAAAAGCTTACTCTTCGGATGAAGTCCTGCTCTGGTCTTGAGATCGTGGAGGTCTTGTGTGAAAGCAGACGATTGCACAAGTTGTACCACACGATCGTTCGCTGCGTGTAGTTCTTCTACGGTCAGAGGTCCCTTGAACTGATGAGGTAGTCTGAACCGCAGACAATATGCGATGACTCGTCGGAGGCGAGACAAACTTGAATAACGATTCAAGATCTCGTCACTATTGATCGTGGCGGCTATGAAGCAGGTGAGAGGCTTGATTTCCGGAACCTCTTCAACGATTTCAAACCTTGACTTTGGCCAAGCCGATTCGATGCTTGAGAGCCAATGCGGTCCGTGCCGCCAGTTGGAATCGCGAAGAAATTGTACCGGTGATTGTCCTCTTGAAAGTAGATCTGCCGGATTGTCGCAAGATCTAACGTGACACCATGCGGTGATGTCAGTTTTCGCTTGAATTTCGGACACTCTATTCGCGACGAATGTTTTCAGAGTGCACGGCTCTTTATGTAACCAGTTCAGCACAATGGTAGAATCGGTCCAAAAGATAGCGTTGTCGATTTCGCGTTTGATGGCCTCTCGAACAGTGGCATATAACGAAGCCAGGAGAACTGCACCGCACAGTTCTAAACGAGCGAGACTTATCGTTTTAAGCGGCGCGACACGAGATTTCGCGCACAATAGATTTGCGTTAATTTTACCGCATTTGTCGATTGAGCGTATGTACAAACATGCTCCATATGCCCGTTCACTTGCGTCACAGAACCCGTGAAGCTCGATCCTCCGAGTTGCGCGCTGAGTAACGTTTCGACCGAAGGAGACATTATGGAGATGTTTGAAATCGTTCGCGAATCTTGTCCACTCTGTGTGGAGGCTGGTTGGCAATGATTCGTCCCAGTCCAGTTTAAGATGCCAGAGACGCTGCATCAAGATTTTCGCGACGACGGTAACAGGAGCGAGTAACCCTAACGGATCGAAAATTCTCGCGATGGTTGAAAGAATTGTCCGTTTCGTGACCTTCGTGGCAACGTGTGGGTCAACGGTGTACGTAACCGTATCGTTTCGCGCGTCCCATGATACTCCGAGCGTCTTGACCGTTGAATCGCCAAAGAATTTCGGATGGATCTGTTCTTCCGTCAACCCATCGAGAAGCCCAGGCTCGTTGGAGACCCATTGTCTGATGTTGAGTCCTCCTCGCTGAAGCAGGTTGATGACCTCGTCGCGTAGATCCTTGGCTTCCGCGTATGTGTCGGCCCCGGTTAGCAAGTCGTCGACGTACATGTCCCGCTTCAAAATGGATGCCGCCTTTGGAAATGAGTCCTCTTCGTCGTCCGCGAGCTGATGGACACATCTTATGGCGAGATACGGTGCTGAAGACAGTCCGAATGTGACTGTGTTCAATTCGAAAGTCGCGATGTCGTTCCGTTCGTCTCTCCACAAGATCCGCTGATAACGACGATCCTCTGGTCGAATGAGGAATTGGCGATACATTTTTTCGATGTCCCCGGTCAGCACGTATGCGTACATGCGAAACCGCAGGAGCAAAGAAAAAATGTCATCCTGGATGGTCGGACCGGTAATTAGCGCGTCGTTTAATGATAGGCCGCTGCTCGATTTCGCGGAGCCGTCGAATACCACTCGAACCTTTGTAGTCGTGCTCGAGGGTTTTATGACCGCATGATGCGGCAGGTAGAAACCGTCCGAATCGCGTGTTTCCACCTTGCTCATGTGACCAAGTGAGATATATTCTTGAATGACGGACGAATATTCTCTTTGTAACGATTTGTCACGATGAAGCTTACGTTCTAACGAAAGGAACCGATTATACGCTCGCGAACGCGAATCACCGATGGATTGCTTCTTGTGGTTAAAGGGTAGCGCGACGAGATAGCGTCCTGTTTCGTCCCGTTGGACGTGGGCGGTGAAGTGATCTTCACAGATGCGTTCCTCGGATGACAGGTATCGCTGCTGTGGCCCTTCTTCGATGTCCCAAAATTTCGAAAGATCGAAATTGACGCTGGTTGCAAACGTCTTGCGTTGTATGCGCGACGACGTTGACAACACGCTCCCCCCGATGATCCATCCTAGCTGCGATTTTTGCAGGATGAGATCAGGCCCGTTACGAGGGGAAAGATCGATTTGCCCGACGCTAAAGCTCGCGAGCGAAGGGCCGGTGCCTATCAGCATATCGACGGATGCTGGGCGGTGGAAATTCGGGTCCGCTAATTTCAAGTTTGCCGGAATCTTTAATCTCGTGCGATCGATTTGAGTGTCCGGCAACAGTCGCGAAATTCGTGGTATTACGAAAAATGTTAGATGCCGTTGAAAATCTGATAACCGTGACCTTACGGTGGTCGAAACGAGTTTGTTCGTCACGGTGTGTAGTGCATTTAATGCTTCGATGGCCACGGAAGCCTTTTTACACCGAAGATGTAATTTCGATGCGAATTCTTCGGTAACGTAATTCGCGTCGGAGCATGTGTCGACTAACGTTCGACATTCGATCGGTCTCTGCTCGTGATCTAACGCATGAACGATCGCGGTAGGCATGATCCCGTCGGTATCTGTATTAGCGACTAAGGTGGTTGTTCGGCGGTTGCGTTTCCGAGGGTTGCGTTTGCGTGGGCTGCGTTTCCGAGGATTGCGATTTCGCGATTTTGTACGCAACGATTCCAGTCACGATTCAGTGTATGTTTCTGAATGAAGCCTAGTGTTGTGCGCTTTGTTGCACACGCGACATTTTCCTGCCTGACACTCGTCGGTTTTGTGATCCGAGCGTAAACAGTTCATACAAAGTTGTGCCTTACGTGCGACTTCGATACGTTTTTCTATAGACAATTCGAGAAACTTTGTACATTGATATGCCCCGTGATTTTCCGCGTTACAAATCTTACACTTGGGATATCGATTCGTGGCGAATGTTTGTCGCGGCTTCTGCGAAGATGGCGGCGACTTCTGCGAACGAGTCGTTTTCGCGCGATATGTATTCGACGTATCGTTTCGGCGTTGCGCTCCTGAATTCGTTTTGGTCGCATCCGGCAAGTCCCGACTTGTATTCTCGCGCGATGTAGAATACTCTTCGCATTGATGCGCGGCGATGTGCAAATGTTTAATCACAGTTGCGACCTTCGGAACCTCCATGTCGGACAACGTGCGTTCCCACGCCTTTCGAGATTCTTCCGCCATACTGGTGACCACGATACTCAATAAAAGATCGTTCGCGATGTCTTCCCACGATCTTCCGAGCGCTTGCAGCGACCGAATGTGCAGCTGCATGTGGTTGGCCAGATCGCGGTTCGATTCTGATGAATCGTTTGGCATCGCGGGTGTATGGACGAGAAGCGAGGCGTGACGCAAAACGAGAGCGCGTTTATTGTCGTAGATTTCGAGGAGGTGATCCCATGCAGCCTCATAGTTATCGTCGGTGATGGTGTACGCCTCGATCGCGGATTCTGCTTTCCCGGACAATGAAGCGCGTAAATAATTCAGCTTTTGCATGTTGCTGAGACCGGGTATTGCATGGATTGTCGTTTTGAATCCATCCCTGAACGTGACCCATTTTTCGATGCGACCGTCAAACTTTTGTAAATCAAGTTTTGGAAGCTTCACCGAAAGAGGAAACGATGATGCGGTTGACGGCGCGGGCGAATCTCGTGATACGGTATCGATGTTCGGTCGCGGAGGATTCACGGACTCTGCGGCAGGGTCGATTATGATTGCTGCTGTAGCTAATGTGTCGTGATATTGTTCTGTTACATCCTCACGATCGACTTCCGCTTGATCGAAGTTGTCAATACGAGCCAGTTCGTCTTGAATCTCGTTAAAGGTTTCGAATTGACTACGAAGCAGTCCGATGCGTTCGCGAAGCTTAACACGATTCTTTTGCGAATCTTGATACGACTCGAGATATTTGTTGAAGTACGTAATTTGCGATTTGAACGTTCGCCGTTTCAGCTTCAAACTGGTTATACGCGCGGTGATATCCTCGTTTGCCATTTTAGTCGAAGTGGAATGGATACGATAGGAATTAACGGAAGGATAGATCACGTGTGCTTAACTGAGTGGTAATTCTTCAGTAACGAGCTTACCGTAACCGAAGTCCTTGTGTTGGTGGAATCGTCTCTGGTCCGGATGATGCCGTTGACGAATGCGTTGTCCACCTCAAGGCTGGTTGCTCAGCTTCCACGGTGATTGGTTCCTTTCCGTCCTGAATGAATTCTACTGCACGTGGTAGAATTACGGAATACACTTGAAGGAAGTTTAAAGTCTTTGCACACTGCACTTCCACGGTCGTGGTATCCGGCTCGAAGGACCAAACTATGTTCGTACCGACACGCACGTGAAATTCGATCTTCCTTTCGGGGTTGTAAAGCCCGATTCACTTTTTTTAGAACGCGTGTGTCGGGCGAGCGTATCACCCGCCAAACTAATATTGGATGACTGTTTTTATTTATTCGTAAAAATTAGACTCTGATCCGCACGATGATCAGATATTAAAGTCTATGTTCGTGCTTGAGGTCCGAACGGTGACCCGATCAAGCTGCTGAAGTTCACTTCAGGTGAGACGAATGAATTCTGACTTCTAGCCTTGATGTTGAAGGTCGACAAGACACCGGAATTTGGGAGGTGCCAAAATGCCTGATTGGCCCCGCTTCCCTTGAAGAGGAGGAACCTTCCCTCCTAGATTTCGGTGGTGGAGGAATCCTCTCCCTCTTGGTGAGTGCGGGAAAAACCGGGCATCTGGCTGACAAACCTTCGCCAAGTTGACCGGTCGAAGAGTTTCGCCCAGGGTCGCGGTTTACGACCGTATTGTCCCGCGAGTCGGCAGTGATTCGAGTTTACGGTATACCCCGCTGGCGAAACAATGAACGGATTTTCTCAGAGCGAGGACGGTCGAGCTGTCCAAAAAAATGGCACGATGTCGATTGCCGCCTATTAAACATCTGGCAAGCAAATGTTTCCTGGCAATATCGAACTGTTAAATGACCGCCTCGCTCTGAGCCCCTTTTCGTTCCGGTAAGACGGAACAGTCTGTACTGGAATCCTGAATAAATACATCAGAGAATGATAGGAATCACCTAAAGAAGGAAATTCTGACATGAGTATCAGCTGATGATGGAGGAAAATTGTATAATATACCATTAGTAGATAGGTATGTTACCGGTAGCCAGAAATCGTAGTGTTAATGCTAATCTTTCTCCTGGCGATATAGATGTTCTCATCATAGTATCTTTTTCTTTATAATCGGTATAACACTTTCCAGCAAAAAATCAAAATCAATAGGTGACATGCGCAGGAAGTTTACGTAAAATATTTCGTCGCCAAGTCTTAATTCGCGCAATAATGTGTGGAAACAACCAAAATTTGGTCTTCGTTTCACCCATTCCCTTACCCACATTGATCTTTTTCGTGATCGACGTTTTCTTTTAATAGTAATACAAGCGACTATCACAGCCGATAGTACACTTTTCTCCATGTCCCGTGTGTACTGCTTGAGGACAATTTGTCGTGCGGCAAAGAAGAGTACACGAGAATATCTCCACCTTCGCGTACGGCTGTAGAATGACCACTTTACAAACCAGATCGTTTAAAATATATTTTGTTTATTACACAATGTCCTTAGATACTAAAACCCAATCAGAGAATTAGTAATAAGACGATAAATTCCCATTCGCTGATACATTTCCACTCGGTCACACATTTAGGAAAAGAGTCTTGCGACACCTGCGAAAAATTTCCGGAAGATTGGAAACAGCCTAGAGCAGTCCGCGACATTGAAATTCACCCGTCCACACGGGAGTTGCAGCTAGTCTCAGGACACTGCAACTTGCTGTACCTAGATCAGTCTAGGACACTGTTCCCACGCCGACACTGGATGTATACACTTGATCTAGACACAAAAGTGTCGTCGTGTATACGTACCTTTACCGCTCCCGAGCACACGCTCCCCCTCTCTCTCTCTCGCTCTCTACTGCCAGAGTTATTTGAGTTTCAAATAATTTTCAAATACAAATGAATGAAAAGACGAAAATATTATTTGAAGGTTAAAATGAATTCCCGTCAAATAAAAAATCATTTGTTGCCGTCGGATAATTGCCCCTCAAACAAAAAAATTGTTTGTGGCCGTCGGATAAATTCACGTCGAACAAGAAGAATTATTTGTGACGTTTCAAATAAAAGTACTGTGCCCGATGGAAAGAAGAGACTTGAGAAACTCTAGAGTCTAAATGGCTTATCCCCATAGGTCCGCGTTCTGTAGCAAAATCGTAGAGGTAGGGCACACGTATTGCCGCTATTGGCCGACGCGACACCATCGCCGAATCGGTCAGTAGCATCGCGTGACGAAGAGAGCGAGCGAAACACACAGAGTTCGAGAGAAATAGAGCTATATCCACGGACCCGACGAAAAGCAATAGCGTAGACGTCTTATAGTGTTAACCACTATAGGTATAATGTACCTATAAATTTCCTTATTTTTCACGTGCAACAATTGCTTGGACACAAGTTGTCAACAATGTTGCCCACAATTGGATACAAGTTAAGAGTTTCGGCCTGGCGGCTTCGATCGGAGTCATTTCAACGAATATCCCCCGTAGATACGGGCATCCTACGACTATGCAGCGTGTGCCGCTAAGAACCTAAGAGTGGGGATGTGAGGAGTGTCGCGCGAAAGGAGGCGGTGGGAGCGAAGAACTCCCCTCGCCCCCCTGACATTTCGGGGCTCATCTTTCCATCGGAGCACAGTAACTCTAGCTTACTTTTTTTTTAAATAAAAATTAGAGCTCTTACTTTTTGACCCGTCGGGTACCCGTCTACCCGAAACAACTTCAAGCCATTGAATGTGGTATTGTTCCATCATATTTGGCTAACATCAAACTATACCACAGACAATCACAAACACTACTACATTCAATTCCTTGAAGTTATCCCAGGTAATGTCCGGGTACCCGACGGGTCAAAAAGTAAGAGCTCTAAAATAAATCTGAGATATTTTTATTTCATGACAAATAAATATAAAGTCCGTTTCATTTGATACGTTATTTAAATAATTTTTTATTTATAATTATTAATAATTTTTTATTTAAATAATGCCCATCTCTGGGCGATATTAAGTACGGTCACCCTAATCATCATTATACCCATTATAAGCGGCAACAATTAAAATTTAAAAACTGATTTAAAAATTATAAAATTGAAAAATTTCATACAAATTGTATACTTTGGTGCCAATAATCAACCTGAAGATAAAGTTCGAGAAACAAATCCTTTCAAACGCAGATTATGGACACCTTGGGCAACTTTTGACAGATACATCAATGTTATATCTGAAAAAAAATATATTTTCGCTCCACCCTAGCGTCCTATCAGCGAGAGAATCATCCTGTATGTCCATACAATCATACTATTTCCCATATTTGCCATAAAATAATACGTTTATTATTACATTTTCAGATGCACCGAGCAATAATTGATGTGGGCGAAGGAAACTCCACGAAGGAACCGGAGAGAAAGGAGGAGGAAGCGAGGAAAGCAGGCGGGAGTGTAAGGGAGAAGGAGACGCAGCGAGTAAGGGAGCCTGTAAGGGAGAAGGAGGCAGGAGAAACAGCGCCTCTGAAAGCATACAATACGGCAATTATATGCAATACTAAATAATATATTCTTTTGTTCGTAATAATGTACCTCTGTTGAAGACGAATTGAACAATGTGCTATACGTTAATATTTAAAGGGTCTAGCAGGGTAAGCATGGGCAAACGACCCTTATGCCGATTGTTGGAGTTGTTATTTTTTAAACAATGCTCCTTACCTGAAAAATAATTACGTAAAGTTTTAGATCGCTACCTCCCCGTTTACGAGTAATACGGGGGTAAACGCCATTTTCGTTATTTTTTTTTCTCGATTACTACTTAAGATATATAAATGAAACAAAAGGGACAAAATAGTTACATATTAGCTGTAATTCATATATTTTTCCGAATTGTAAATCAATTATTACACATAGGAAAAAATAATTTATTTTTTGGGGGTAGTTTTTGCAATCAGCGTTGATATAATCAGAAAGACAGCAAAATACGCCTGGCTAGGTACAGATTATACCTTCGATAGGTTCAAACAAATAAGCGATTATTCCGACAAGGGGTTGTCACTCATAGGGTTGTTTGCAAAAACCACCCCCAAAAAATAAATTATTTTTTTCTGCCCGCAATTATTTATTTACAATTCGAAAAAATATATGAATTACAGCTAATATGTAACTATTTTGTCGCTTTTGTTTCATTTAAATATCTTAAGTAGCAACCGAGAAAAAATAATAACAAAGGGGGCGTTTACCCCAGTATTACCCGTAAACGGGGAGGTAGCGATTTAAAACATTACATAATGGTGTTTCAGGCAAGGAGCATTGTTTAAAAAATAGCAATTCCAAGAATCGGCATGAGGGCCGTTCGCCCATGCTTACCCTGCTAGACTCTTTCATGTAAGATCAACATATCAATATTTCACAAGTTTCAATAAAACGAAATATCATCGTATATTGTATCAATTTGTCTCACAAAGAGCTGCAATGTTATGAATAAAATAATACAGCATTGTATTTAATGAAACTGACTTAACCGTATGTTATTCCGTTTGTGTCCGAATATTTTTGGGATCCATTATATGTATGGGTAGAAATAGAAAATTTAATTTTTATGTTATTATTTCAGGTGAAAAGACAGATCCGAAAGATCGAATACGAACGCCGAGGACAGGGTGGGCGCCGGGGAGGACAGCGCGGTAGGGACCAAGGAGGATGGAGCGGTAGAGACCAAGGAGGATGGAGTGGTAGGAACCAAGGAAGATGGAGCGGTAGGAGCCAAGGAGGATGAAGTGGTAGGAGCCAAGGAGGATGGAGCGGTAGTGGCCGGGGATAGAGCGGTAGTGGCCGCGGAGGATGGAGCGGTAGTGGCTGGGGAGGCGACCTAAAAAATTTGTATATATCATTTTAAAGATAAATAAAAACCTTCTTTATTAATTAATGTCGTGGGTTTTATTTCCAAGCGGGCAAAAGTGATCCATTTCAGTTGGAATGTACAATGTCGTATATAGGATGAATGTAGCAGTAAATGAGCACATAGGGGAGACCGGGGATAGTTTGGACACGGGGATACATTGGACAGTTTAAAAATAGCCGCCATAGTGTTATGATGATTGCAATTGTTTTTCTTGTTTGTGTCTATGTTCAAACCAAATCAACTGATATTCAATATGGCGTGTTGCATTCACGAATAACAAGGTAAGCCACACTTTTCAATTCTTGTATGTTACGGTATAATATTTTCATCTACTTTTTGTTGTGATTCGGATACTTTATTATGGAAAAATTTGATTGTAACTTTTTTGAGGCATTACTGAATGTGTTTAGAATAAAGTAATGCTATGCAAAAATCAAAGTATCCTTTTTGAGGAAGGGCACGAATAATTTGGTTTTGATATGATATGAGGGGTTACATTGGACAGACCTGAGAATACATTGGACAGCTTGCCAAGTCTGTCCAATGTATCCCCCCCCCCCCCAATGTAATCCATATTTTACTTTGTTTACAAATATTTAAAAGTAACGGTGAAGTATTGTTTTCGGCTTCTTTGTAGATGGTTCGAACGTATAAAAAACGCACAGAAAGACAATTAGAAGGGGGGGATACAAAAGCTGCAGTCGAGGACGTAATCCAAAAGGGGGTGTCATTGCGTGCTGCGGCGGCCCAACACGAAAGTGAAGAAGTCCCGCTTGGGATACCTAGTTACAAAGGCCAAAGAGTGCGGCCTTGACAATATGATATACAACAGTAACTTCAAAAATAGGCAAATCATTTCGGACACAATGGAGAAGTCGCTTGCTGAATACCTTCTGAAGTGTTCTAGCATGTTTTACGGACTAACACCAAAAATGACCAAAAAATTAGCGTACCAGTATGCCAAACAGAATGCCATACGAGTGCCACCTAGTTGGGATGAGAGGGAAGAAGCTGGCCAAGACTGGTTCGGAGCTTTTATGAAAAGACAACCTAGTCTTTCTTTACGCTTACCGGAAGCGACAAGTTTGGCGAGAATGACCGCATTCAACAGGCACACTGTGGGCATATTCTTCGATAAACTCGAAGAAGTGCTGAAGAGGCACAGCTTCCGTCCACATCATATATTCAATTTAGATGAAACTGGTGTGACCACAGTTCCTCATACCGAAAAAGTTATTGGGCAGAAGGGCCGCAAACAGGTGGGACAGGTCACGTCTCGGGAACGTGGAGAGCTAGTTACACAGGTGGGGATAATTTGCGCCAATGGCAATGCACTGCCACCAGTGTGGGTTTTTCCTCGGGTGCGCTTCGATGAAAGCCGCATAATGTCTGGGGCTGCAGTTGGTGCTCTTGGCCTAGTACATAAATCAGGCTGGATGACGTCAGAAAACTTTAAAAGAGTCCTTGAGTTTTTTAAAGGTAGTGTGCGGTGTACTAAGGAAAGTCCTGTACTCCTGATAATGGATAATCATGAATCACATTTGAGTGTTGAGGGTTTAGACTTTTGTAAAGAAAATGGGATTGTCGTGCTGACACTCCCACCGCACACATCCAACAAGCTACAGCCATTGGATCGTTGTGTATTTGGTCCATTTAAAAAATTCTTCACCTCAGCTGTCAACTCTTGGATGAACAACAACCCAAACATGACACTAAACATTTATGCACTCCCAAAATTGTGCAGTTCTGCCTGGGATCGAGGAGCAACGCCAGAAAAAGTTAAATCTGGTTTTAGGGCTGCAGGCATTGTACCCTTCGACAGGAACATCTTCTCTGATAAGGACTTCTTATCTTCTGCAGTATCAGATCGTCCCCTCCCGACGTGTAGGCCCAATGATGAAGCTATCACCCAAGCAGCCGACAAAAGTCCCTTGATTGCTGAAACAAGCACTTCGCCGATTTCTGGAACAAGCTGTGCGGCGATAGATGCTCTCTCGCCAGAATATATAAGGCCCCTTCCAAAGGGAGCTCCTAGGCAACAGTCCACACGTGGCCGGAAACGTGGTCGATGCATGATTGCTACCGACACTCCCGAGAAGATGGAGCTGATGAAGAAGAGTGGCGGTCCCATTCCCAAGAGACAACTTCTTATGTCGTCATCTTCCAGTGAAGATGACAATGACGAATGTGAAAAGTCAAGGAATTCCCCGTTCTGTTCATCAGAGTCTTCCAAAGGTGATAAAAGTAAAAATGAAGTGAACGAGGCAGATTTTGTGGTAGTGAAATTTCCTAAAAAGAAAACATTAGTGCACTACATCGGTAATGTACTGAGAGTAATGCAACCGGCGATCCAATACGAAATTAAATTTCTGCGACGGCGAGGAACGGCTTTTATTTATCCCCAAAAAGAAGATAAGGCAGTTGTCGCATTTAAAGACATTTGCCAAAAAGTTCCCCTGTTATCGGTCAGGAGAGGACAGCATTATTTCCAAGCAAAACAAATAAAAAAGTTCCTAAACCTATGTTAGATGTGGTGCATTTTATATTGTAAGCCAGTTGGGGCCAGTTGAGACATTAAGGAGCCCGAGCACCATGATGTTTGTCATTATTTGTCATTTTAAATAAATTATATATTCATTGGATTAATCATTATCATTTCTTTCAATCTGTCCAAACTATCCCCGTGCTATGTCCAATGTAACCCCACCAATGGGGATACTTTGGACAATATGCATCTCTGAACTTTTTTCATCTCAAAATAATACTAGGGAATGTGAGGCCCGTTTATCAGGTTCAAATGAATAGCGGACATTCTAAGTTATCGAATGGTGTACCATTTATAGCCGTAAGGCATCTTACCGGCCCGCTAAAGACTATTAATCAAAAATTGTCCAACCTATCCCCGGTCTCCCCTACCCGTAATATGCCTATACGTAGTGAATGGGCATTTTATTTGAAAAGGTGTAAAGCAAGTTATTAAAACGAGCAACTAATTAATTAGAGACTTCTTTGAAATTCTTACTTCATATCCAAACAATTTTTGCAGCACGTGGAATCAATCGCGCTGCAAACATAATTTTATACTATTTTTCATTCATTAGCCTTAAGTGTTCATTTATTGGTGCGTTTACCTTACGGTTCATTTCACACCAAGCGGATCAATTTGCGCACTCGATGGGTGAAATTTTGTTCAAATTGAAACACGTTATAGTGCATGTGAAAATAAGAAAGTTTAAAATTATCAAATTTTGCACATTGAAAATTTGTTAAAAAATTTAGACCCTCAAAGTACACAATTTTCATCGATTTTTTTGGAAAACTACATTTCGAATTTGGCAAAATAATTATTTAAACACACCTTATTTTTCACATGGACTCTAACATGTTTTTTTTTTAAATCTCATCTATTTTCTTACTTAATTTATCAGTAACAGTACGCTGCTCTTCCTGTGGTAGTAAACGGTGTTTAAATCTAGGATCTAAAAGCATGACAATTATAATTTCACATCTTATAATGTGATTGAACCGTTTCTGAAAATAAAACACCTATTTCATTTAATAAAGTCTGTATCATTTCTACAGTAAGCCATTAGCGAAATAAACAGTTAAAATAATTTACATTAAATGTATCGCGGACGTTGTTACAACATTGCAGTGATTTATTGCATTTGTCATACTCTCAGGATGAAGGACATTGAGTAACGTAATGTACATGGGATAGTACTGTGACAATGTGGGATACAGATCTCCACTCATTAATTCTGTTACTTCTTTCGTGTGTGCTAGGACTGCTGTTACAGCTTTCAAAAACGTCCATTCTTCAGGATTTAAATTTTCCGACATGTTTTGGTTCGATAGTGCAATATTAAGGGGAGTCTGTAGTTAAGAAAATCTATGAAACATCATATACGTGGAATTCCATCGTGTGTCTACTTGTTGTACCAATTGCAGAGGCATTGTGTCGGAATCCCTAGACTTTTAATATTGTATAAATGTTTCTCTCCCAGATGTTGAACGTGCAAAAAATCCAACTATAGTTCGGAATTTCTTAGGAATTATTTCATATCGCTCATATTTTTTAAGCAAGCCCTAATAGCCAGATGAAAACAATGTGTAAAATATGGTATTCGAGTCCATTTTGCTCGTGTATTTATGGCTTTAGCAACATTTGGAACATTGTCTGAACTGAAAAAAGCTTATTTTCCTTTAATTATGCCCCACGTGGTCAATGAAATTACTGTTATGCCTTGAATATGTTTATATCTGTGTTTTGTCGTTAAATATTGCAAATTTAGTATATAATGATTAATGAAAAAATTGTTACCAGAGAACGTAGAACAACTATGTTTCTTACATGTTAATTTAAAATACTAAAGTATTCGCCTTACCGTATATTTTTGTTACTATGAAACGCCCAGGAAATATTTCTGTCTGTATGCTTATAGTTGTTTGTACATTTTTTATTCGAAATCAGAAGCTCCCCCGAAAAACATAATTCCCGATATGTTCCCTCTGCATAAAGTATTAAGTAAGTATGAAGTATATTTTATTATTATTTGAAAATACGGTATAACGCAGTACACCGCGGTACAAACTTAGTACAAACTGGTACAACCACGCGTTTTTAATTGTTTGGAAATTTTTTCTCAGTAGTACGACTCGACACTATGGTTATTTCGATTTTTCTCGGAAACCAAAAGAGTTAAACAATATCTACGAACGGTACCACGCGGTACAAACCTAGTACAATTCAGTACAATCGCTAAAAATCGAAATTTCCAAAAATCGGGGGCCAGCGTGATTTTTTATTTTTTGATTTTCTCGAAAACGGTTTCGAATTTTTGAAAACTCGGAACGGTACAACGCGGTACAAACCTAGTACAAACTGGTACAATATCGAAAATTTATGTTTTCAAAAAAGGGGGGGCTAACTTCACACAGATACTCCAACGGCTAGTTAAAATGGATTATGGTTCAAAGACAACTTCTGATGTGTGAAGTGTCTCTTTATTTTAGGATACTTTCATTCGATATAAGTAATGAGTCAAAGTATCGATACCTTGGCGGTATCGATTCATCCCTACCCGAGTGGGGTGTATGTAGGCTGAAAAAGGGGGCACCTTCAAGGACCACCGTTGGTGAGCGTCTTTATGTGTGATTTCCCTGGCCCGATGCAAGATAAATTCTTGACCTTTGTATTTGATATAAAAAGAAACAAGGTAATTTCGAACCACTATGGCCTGCTGCCACATCTGCAAAGAGTTGTAAACCAAGGTAGGTTCGAACGGTCACGGCAAGGGTGTTTCGCGATAGCCGTGGGGAAAACCGTCATGAGCCATCATGGGTCGCGATGCTTTACCATAAACCAGCGCTGTCCAGCGTAGGGGCCCCTCACGCGCCAGCTTCCCCTTCCAATCTTTCTCTCTCACAGCGTGCCTTCGGTCGTCAAGGAGACCGCGCCACGCTAAGAAGGCTGCCACGACGAGCTAGCCGGACAAACGTCTTCGCGGTTAGCGTCGCGGGGTATCCCTGACAACGCGGACGAGAGTGGGAGAACCCTAAGCTTACGCGTAAGCGACCTTGAACAACGCTGCCATAAACTGTACACGCAGGTAGGTTTCTTAATTGTGCCACCTTCAACTAAGCTCCGCCAGGGTGGTGGTCATTGGAAAATCGGAGATTTCGTTAAACCGTTAAAGTGAGGGATAAATTAGTATCAAAGTAACGCCGACTGAGGGGAGTCGCTAGTACCTACACGAAATTCTTGTCCGCGCCCTATGACGGTGATCCGACAGTGTCCGAGCGTCAGTTTTCGTTCACATTTTGCGCCCACATCTAAATCGATGAAACCACTCGTACGCGCTGCAATTATCATGTAGTCAAAGCAGACAGTTATCGATTTTTTGCAATTCTATGAAAGTGAGCCGTGCATATGGAACCCGAGTAATACCGCACATAAATCTAGAAATTCGATACACGATGTGTGTAAGCGCATAGACGGGAAATTACCAGCTGGATTTACAGTAGAAGATTTGAAAACGAAGAAGGACTCATTGATGGCACATTACTGGAAATTATTAAAAAAAGTGAACGCGAGCATTCGCAGTGGTTCCGGAACCGATGCAGTTTACAAACCGGATTGGTTTGCATATAAATACATGACATTTCTGCAAGGGATCTATACACCAAATGCAACACAACATTCGGAGGTATGTTATATTTTAATCATTTTTCTGCATATGTAATATAAAAGAATGGGGGGCTTCAATTTTGTCAGTTTTAAAATTAATATGAAGTCCATGTTGCAATGCGACTGTGCCGTTCGTGCTAAATGATTGTGCATAGTAATAGGGGAGAGTCATGCAGTACCGACCGCTCTACGTTTTTGAGATATATCTTGGGGTAGAGCCGATAAAAATCCGAAATTCTAAAATGTGTTTGTAGTATAGATAGAACTTGGTAAGTGGAGGAAATTTTTTTTGTGAAATTGAATAACAGAATTGATAATTCGCAAAAGTAAAAGAATTGTAATTTCTAGGAAACTAAAAATTGTCGTCCAGTATCCACCAACTATTAAATTAGTAGATTTTTAGGTCTAAATGATTAACAATGTTAATAAAGACATTTAACTAGTACAATACATGATTCTTTTCAAATGGTATTTGTACAAACTCGCAAGTCAGATGATTAATATTCTCCTAATCTGTGCATTCGACGTGTGCCCAACCGTCACATATGGTACACTGCACCCAATCTTTGTCAAATGATTCCTTGCAAACAGAGTTGGGCAAAATTTTTATTCCAATAAAATTTCGAATAACGAATAAAAAATTACCTTTCTTCGTCGAATACAAAAATCAACTTTGTTCGTCGAATAAATTCTCATCGAATAAAAAAATTAACTTTATTCGTTGAATAATCAAAAGTTAATGTAACTTTTATTCGATCGTTATTTATATAATTTTTTATTTAGTTAATGCCCAACTCTGCTTGCAAATAACACTCTGGATAACTTCTTCATTAAATCCTATCTTCCTGTTTGTCAAATTATCATACCTATCCTTATTTACTTTATTTTTCTGCAGGAAAAGGTAGAAGGAAGGCTAAATAAGCATTTGCTAACAGATTGAACTGAAAGATAAGATAAATTTGGTCTCTACTGGTTGTTAGAGTCTGTTGGTCGGTACTAAACGACAGTTAGATGGTCAGTACTGTACGACAAACACGGGGAAACATTTTAGATCATGGTGTATTATGTACAAAAAAGCATTGCAAAATTGGGACGTTTTATTAAACTTAATAGACTAGAGATAGTATCCATAATAGAACAAAATCATTTACTTACTGTTTGAGATTGAGGTGGTTCAGCGGTCTGGAAGTGGTTGATGTTAGGTTGACGGTAAGAAAGGCAAAATGACACACAGCACTTGCACTAAGAGTTTGTCTGTTCATTATAAAATCACACGCGGTGAAAATGAACGTGTTTTAGAGTAAATCAAATGAGTACAAAGCACACGCGGTGAATATAAGCAATGAGTTATAAGCCACTGAACACGTGGTGAGCCTCGTGGATACCGACACCATGCAATACGATTCTCACACGAGAATTCCACGATCTATACAATGTATGAGCCACGCGACAATACAGCGGTAACGAGTTAAGCAACATAAATGAAGCGCGACAAGAGTAAATGCACTCACTGTTAAAGATAAATTCTGCTAAGCGATCGAAGCGTCCTTCTCTAAACTCAGTGCGAACGAAAGAGATTTCAAAGACCGATGAGCACTGATAATTCACGAGTTGATCTTGAACAACGGCATCGCACGCAACACGTCTTTACAATCACGCTACGTGAACAAGAGAGAGTCGAACAAAGACTGATCGTTTCCGGTACGCGTCTTCTCGAACATGCTCGAGAGATGATTGACGTGGGGAAATCTGATTGGTGGTTGAGTGTCGCAACGTATTTTCTCGAACCGAAACCGCTTCAGGAGATGCGCTCATTGGGCGATCACTGGACGCTCAGTGGTGCTGATTGGCGATCGACCGTCGATCCACGTCGATGGTTGGTCGATCGATCGTCGATCAGTGACTCGCAGCTAAGCCCGTGAGGTGCTGCGCCGAGAGCGAGTGTGGTGGCTTTGAGAAGTAATACATTCCCAAACATTCTGCCCGTCATCATCAGCTGGACCGAAGATGGTGATGGTATCTGAAACAATTGAAACTGCCAACCTCGTGATTGGCATGATTAGAGCAGTTACAGCTGATGCGGGCTGAGATGAGCATTGCCTCTTGAGCTGGATGTAGATGAGGAGCATCAGTGAGCTGAGTCAGGATTCACTGGAGGGATAGTGCCGCTTGAGCTGGATAGAGTTGTTCTTGTAGAGATGATGTCGAACGATGAGTCCAGCAAGCGGCTGTATCACCTCGCAGTATGAAGTGAGCCCTGGTTCCGAGGTTGCATTGGTGATGCAAGTGGCGCATGATCCACAGATGGTCTTGGTCTTGGGTGAGTTGAACCTTGCCCTTTCCACGTCTGGATAGCAGTTGCACTGCTGAAGAGTCCGTTCGTGATTAAGAAATACACGAAACGTCGTTGCGATAAGCAGCTTCCCACGAAGGGCGACACCACATGATTATATCACTACATGTGGGCACCTGTGAGTCACTATTGGATGTATGAGACTCCATCCAGAGAATTTGACTGAAGGGTGAGTCTGGCCGAGCGAACAATCAGTTGGTCAGTCAGGACTGTCGAAGTAGAGTGATGTTGAATGCTGTGAGGGCGTGACTCTCGAAAGAGGTAGTTGGCCCATCGTGTGATAGACACGGATCCCCCTGCGTCGAGCACACACCACACACCGATGACGTTGACTTCTCACTGGAACTCTTCATATGTAGATCCAGCGTGGTTGTCAGATGGAAATGAGACATCACTGTATTCTACCCTGCGTCATTGGTTGTGAGCGTGGACCTGATATAAGCCGTGAAAGGCAAGGAGCACTTGATGATTGTTACCTTGATGATTGACAGAAGTGATGCAGATGAACGCTGGCTTGAGCCGATGAATCGCGATGCCGTGCGTTGAAGCATGACTTCAACGTGCTCGGAGAAAGCGCCTGCCTCCAATGTGACTTATCGCTTGAAGGAAGTCTTGAGGGCTAGGATGACTTAGTTCGCGAGCACTGCATTCGATAGGGATGCAGGTTGATGGTGAGGCTGTCATCTGCATGATCTCTGCCCATCTTCATCCCACATTGTCGAGATGAGATGGATGCGACTGAGAAACATCTTCTCAATTTGGCGATGATTCTGAAACAAACTGAACTGGGGTGAGTGGATGTGGTGAGAGTTCAGGATTGTATGTGGACTCCAAATGATACTTGAATGTTGAATGTAGAGCGAGTCAGGGAGTCTCGATCTGGTCTCAGACGAACAGCAGCTCGCCTCAGAATTATAAGGATACAAGAGAGTACAAGTGAGCCATGGGGAGAAGAATTGCAATTTCTTCTGAGTCCCATGCTGGTGAGCGTCACCTCGAGGTCCGAGAGCAGCCAGCTGACGCATGGTCTGCAGACGAGTCCCTCGCGGAAGTAGTGATGTGATTCTGAATGCGAGACTTCTATTAATCAGACTTCTTGGCTGTTGTGCAATGATGGTAACACAGAGTTGTAAATTCTGTCTGCACGGCTGTGAAGAATGCTGTCGCAACGACACAAGTTATAGTACTCTGTTCACCGGAGCATTCGATGCTCCTGGAGTTGATGAGCTGATACTGATGTTGAATCATTTGGGGTGAGTGTGCTTGGAGTCTTCCATTGCACATATTTGGTGACTTATTGATTATAACCTACCAGTATAATGTTCTTGAGGAGATCCATTATGTATGTAACTTGATAGTCCGTCCACACATGAGTAGTAGCAACGTTGAGGTGAGAATAGATTGAATTGATTGATTTGATTGGCACTCCTGGTCTGAGTACTGCAGTAGTGAGCTAGATTGATGATTTGAGGTTATGGAACGGTGTTGCCTTGGTTTGGATCACACTAGTGAATGCCGTTGATAGGCATCGAGTGTCGAAACTTTATGATCTGTGGACGGTGAGGTAATGGCAATGTAAATTACAGCTGTCATGACGTGTTGATGGACATCAGAGAGGTTGGTTGATTCCACTGTAGAGTCTCTGCAATCGTTGACGACTGAGAACAAGAGTGCTTGCAAGCATGTGATTACCTTTCTGATGTGGAGCCAGTGAAAAATGATTATGGATGGTATCATCCTTGGGAGGACAGTGTATTATCCCAATAGAGCATGAGCAGCCACTACTCTTGCACTCGTTCTTGCTTGGAGTGTGACTGTTGATAGGATGCGAAATGGATCTTTCCTTTGCTACTTTTGGAGAGGATTAAGATGATTGGGTGGGGCGTCATAATCGACTTGGAAGGTAACTGGAGTGATAATTGTGATTGAACTAGAAGATATGGAAGCTGACTGGAGTGATAATTGTGATTGAACGAGGAGATATGGAAGGTGACTGGAGTGATAATTGTGATTGAACTAGAAGATATGGAAGGTGACTGGAGTGATAATTGTGATTGAACGAGGAGATATGGACGATTATTTGAATTGAAGTTGAGGATGAGGGCTTCCTTGGAAGCCAGGTGATCAGGATGTTCAGTCGGGCAGTCGTTGATCCAGATAATTGATAGAGCTGTCACCTGTGAGTCCAATGTTGAAGGGTGACTGAAATCCACTTGAGGATCGATACCGCCGTTGGCGTACGGGTTGATTGTTGAGGACTGTACATTGAGACGCTGCCCGCGTCGAACAAGTCATTATGATTAGTACTGAGACGCTGCCCGCGTCGCACAGGTCATTATGATTCGTACGTTGTGTCAATGAGTTCGTCAGCTGTTGCGCCATTATTACATACGTCGATGATTCATTGCGCATACTTGAACAATGGCTAGAATAGAGCAGCGATTATCAGTAGATAAAATTGATGGCGCTCTTACCATGTGGAGAATGTCTTTAGGCTCCTTTCTGAGTCCATGATTGCTGTTACGATACTCATTGATCTTGATGAGGTTGATGAGCATGCCTGTATGCAGGCACGTGTGGTAATGAATGATCTGTACCTTTTGCAGAGAATGGTTGAGTGGATTGAGTACAATGAATCGCCATGTTGATTCATGAACGTGTTCCTCGAGGATCTTGTCCCCTTTCCTTGACACTTTAAAGTTGGATTATTAGCATTGATGAGGCGTCTGAGATGAGTTGGGCTTGAGGAATTCTATAAGTTGCTGCGTCACTGATGGAATTGGCGCGTCTGAGCTTTGGAGAGTCCACTTCAAGGTTCTTGATCAGTGGCGATTTTGATGCAACTCGAGATTGCGTAGAGTTCTGGGCACTCATGCCTTTGATGATGATAGAAAATGGCATTTATTGAGCGTTGAGAATGTTGGTGAGGATCTTCATGCCACAGGAATGATTGAGGCTTAATGAGGCGAAGCCTTATGATGGTGTACTGATGCACTGACAGATTGACTGTGTTTCTGTAAGCAGGCGTACCTCGGAGAGGAGCGAGTCATGAGTCCATGTGTGAATGTTGCCAAAAACGGCTTAGAAAATATTGAAACGACCCACCTGGGTTTTGATGATGAACTTGATGAGTCCTGCGCCATGAGTCTGAGAGTTGACAATGCCTTGTTGATTTCAGGATGATCAGATGATTTAGGTGCCCGGCCACTCCGGCGATGATTTGGCGGTAGGCTTGGCCACAGCCTTAGCCTTCACCGGTGAAGTTGATCGCTGATTTGCAGTTGACAGTGCTGTGTCGGCCACAGCAATTGCGTCAAAGGCGTTTTTTGGTGATGAGCTGTCGCCTCTCCTTGATCTGTAGCTTCCGGAATCGAGGGCACATGACAATGAAGTGATTGGAAGCACAGCAATCACGTAGGTACATGATAGACGAGGCGGGTTGTTGAACGAGGACACTGTCACCTTGATGAGAAGATGACTTTGGCTTTAATGAGCCTGCAGTCTCAGCAATGAATGCTACTCGCGTTTCAAATCGAGGATACTCGTCTGATGCCTCGATTGAGTGTTCCCAAGCCCGGAGAGTGATTCTGCCCAACTTGTATGAGATAAGATGGACTAGCAGGCAGTCTCCTAGGTTAATTGCATTATCCGTGGGGGACAATGCAAGGGGCTGCTTGACCTCAGTAGTAATTTTAAGATTTTCTCTCTCTCTCTCTCTCTCTCTCTCTCTCTCTCTCCCTCTCTCTCTCTCTCTCTCTCTCTCTCTCTCTCTCTCTCTCTCTCTCTCTCTCTCTCTCTCTCTCTCTCTCTGAGACGAGACGTGGTATATATTGCTCCGCAAATGTACAGCATTTTGTGCGGTAAAAGTGTGAGACAAAATTATAAAAAGTGGTGTGACTAGAGAAATATAGGCAAGGATCAATTATACAAGTTATCAGTCCGGAAGGTGCTGATTCTTGGACGATTTGTCAATATACTTTCTGTGGAAGCAAAGGGGACACGCGACAGGTAGACATTAGCGTTGACGTGGCATTGCCGCGGTAGTGGGAACCCGTTGATAATATCGGCGGCAGCCGATAATTTTCGACATGGATGATGAAGATCGAATATCGATGTCCGGCGTGTAAGAAAGCAATAAGAAATCTGGTCGTGGCATGTAAATCGTGTGTTAAACTCTTCTGTCATCCTCGCTGTGTGTGTAAACATAAAATTTATGACCGAAACAATGAGCTCGTGGTATGTCCCGGCCCGTTTGAGAAGTTCTTATTGGAAAGTGAAAAAGTATCGTCACTGGCGGAAAGCAGCAGAGATAGACTGGGATCTACAGGATCCATAAGGGAATCTAAGGATATCGATGTGAAAATAGATTGGCTGATAAGAACTGTTAAACAAATGAAAGACGGAACAACAGGAAAAAGTGAAATAAAAGTGATGATCAAGGAGATTGTGCATGAGGAAGTAGAGGCTATCAAACGTGACCTGGACGACTTGCGTAAGATGATACAGAAAGGAATGCATACTTCAGTGGAAGGGGGGCACGTGAGTTACAGCGAAACACTTACGAAGAAGAGGGAAAATATAATTATCATCAAACCAAAGAATCAGCAGGAAAGCGAGACAAATGGTAAATATAAAAGGTACAATGCAATCCAAGCTTGGTGAAAAGTATAATATAACGGAGTCGGTGCAGATGAAGCCGAAAATAAAAATTATAAATATCGATGGAGAAGAGATGGATTTGGGGGATGAGGAGTTGATAGATACAATCGGCAAACAAAATAACATGGGAGGATCCCATATAAGCATATTAAAAACGATACTGCAGAAGAAAGGTAAAGAGAAGAGCCAACCGAAAAGTAAGGAAAATGGATCTATAATAATCGAAGTAGATGAAGAAACACATGACTTGATAATAAAGAAAGAAAAATTAAATATAGGGTGGAAAAAATGTCTGGCTTTCAGGCACTACAGTGTTAAGAGATGCTTTAAGTGCTGGGGATTTTATCACATTGCGAAGAACTGTACCCAAGATGAAACATGTCATAAGTGTGCAGGAAAACACAAGGCGACCGAATGTACAGCGAAACAAAATAAGTGTGTAAATTGTGTGTTTAAAAATAAAACATACAATCTGAAACTAAATGACGAACATGATGCTCTTAATCCGGAATGTCCGTCATATAAAAGAGCTATCGAGGAGGAGAAGAGGAGAGCTGGATGGGATGGCACTAAGAAATAGCAGCAACAGAAGAAAGGGGAACAAATAATGTATACAAACGCCCAAAGTTTGATGGCACACAAAGATGAAATACAGCATCAGGTTATGAAGAAAATAAATCCTGCGATCATAGCGTTATCGGAGACTAGACTAATTGCTGACATCGAGGATAGGGAAGTAAATATACCGGGTTATAATGTGATTAGATGCGATGCCGAGACTAGGAATACCGGGGGGGTTGCTTTGTATATAAGAGAGGAGATCAATTACGAAGTAGTACTATTGAAAAAGATTGATAGAAACTGCTGGGGTGTCGCGATAAAAGTAGAACTGGAAATGTACAAAGGAGTGTTAATGGTAGTATACCACTCACCGAGTGCGTCACATGGTGACTTTATAGGATACCTAGAGGAAGTAGTTGAAGAGCTAACGATAAAAGAAGAGTGCATGTTAGTAGGAGACTTTAATATAGACTGTAGGACGGATTCTTTTTATACAAATAAGCTCTTAGCAACTATGCAGAGTCTAGGCATGAAACAATATGTTAACGAACCAACACGAATTACAAACAATAGTAAAACAATCATAGATCTAATCTTTGCAAATAGGGAGATAAATGTACAAGTAGTTCATGAACCTAAGATAACGGACCATGCATGGTTAAAAGTAATGCTAAATATGAACAAGAATGTAAATAAATATAAAGAATTTAGTGGTAGGGATTACAGTAGATTTATTGCGGACAATTTTACGAAGCAGGTCGAGTATAACTTATGGACTAAACAAGATTTAGTATCCCAGCATGTAGATGTAGATGTGAATACAAGAGCGTGGAGACTTATAAATAGTATAGTAGAGGCGCTAGACATCTATGCACCCAAGAAAGTCTTTAAAATCCCAAAAATTTGGGAAGGTAAACAATGGTATTCGAAAGAGATAGAAGAACTAGCAACCAAAAGAGATGAAGCGTATAGAAAAGCATTGTACGAGGAAACGGATCAAAACTGGAAACAATTCAAAATTAGAAGGAATGAAGTAGTCAAATTGATTAAAAAAAAGAAAAAAGAGTACTATGAAAATGTAATTGACCATAATAAGAATAATCCTACAAATGTGTGGAAAGCTTTAAAGGAAGTCATCAGGGGCGAATCAGCAGGGACAAAAGCATTGGACAATATAGATTTCGAGATAGTGAATAACAGTACAGGGCGCAATTTCGCTGATAAATTCAATTTATATTATATACAGAGTATTAAGGATATAATAAAATCTATAAAGGGAAATAATAGGACGAGTATAAGTAGGAGAATTGTTTATGTCATTGACAATAAAGGAGAGATGGAAAAATTTGAAATGGTTACGGAGGAACAGTTAGGTGAAATTGTTAGGGATTTACCAAAGAAAAAGGGAACAGAAGAAGGAATAAGTAGTGATATATTAAAAGCGGTGTTTTGTGTAATACGGGAAGAATTTGTTAGTATAATAAATGAATCATTAAGCGGAGGCTGTTTCCCAGAAGACTGGAAAACATCGATAATAATTCCAATCCCTAAGGTAGTGAAACCAAGAAGGGCAAGCGAATTTAGGCCCATTAATATGCTACCAATATATGAGAATGTACTAGAGATAGTAGTCAAAAAACAAATTGAAAGGTATTTGGAGGCTAATAATATTATAACGGAACAACAGTTGGGATTTAGAAGAAACTATTCATGTGAAACAGCAGTACAAACAGTCATTGATGATTGGAAATTGATAATTAGCGAAAGGAAAATGGTAGGAGTAATATTTATGGATCTTAAGCGCGCATTCGAGACGATTGATAGAGATAGGTTATTAGAGAAATTGCACCAGTATGGCTTGACAGGAGCGGTTCTTGAGTGGTTTAGATCGTATCTAACAAACAGAATGCAGCAAGTGAAATGTAATGATGTATGCTCTAAGTTATTGTTAACGGAATATGGAGTGCCACAAGGATCGGTGTTAGGCCCGTTATTATTCATAATATACATAAATGATCTCATTAAAGTTTGTTCGGAGGACTGTAATATAAAAATGTTCGCAGACGATACCTTAATATATGTAACAGGTGAGAGTTGTATGGAGTTGGAGAGGAAAATGAACGTAGCATTTAATGTAGTGGAAGAATGGATGAATTCTAACGGACTGAAGATGAACGCAGGGAAAACGAAATATATGATAGTTAGAAGTACAAGAAAGGAGTTAAAAGGTAGTATGGCTGTGAAATGCTTGGATAAAACTGAAATAGAACGGGTGGGAGCGATAAAGGATAATCAAAAGTTCTTTCCTGTGCACATTTATGTGCACCAAACAGAATTCCTGGAAGTACATACTCTACGTAAATGTATCAGCATACCACCAATCCTAATGAGAAAGAGAGGAACAGGACGCGTATATCCGTCCCTTTCCCACTATCTTCTGTTTAGCCTCTTAGCATCTGGAACTAATGCAGCGACACCGCTAGCTGATCAGTTTCTTGTCGTTTGCACTACAGTGAAGACGCAGAAAGGAATCAGGTTTTTATTTGATGCGCGGATATTGATATGTGGAATATTCATATTTTGTGAATTGTTCTATTTCCGCGTGGTTCGTTACTGTAGTGTTGATAAGTGTGTGTGATCATTTACGTTCATCATTGTCATGGAATCAAAGAAGGAAGCCGCAGATGCAAGAAATGAACGCAATTTGGATGATGGTACAAAAAGGAAGCAGCCTAAGTTATTTGCAAAGCGTTTGTCCAAAAATAGAAAACGTCGAGAAAAGTTAGTTATGTGTTATGGTACAGATTTGTATGAAGTCGCAGTTTGACATGTAGTAATAGTAGTAGTAGAACGGTATTTTATTGTATATAATATAGTATTATTCATATTCTTCAAATATGTATATCAACTCAGATATCTTTGACGCGTTACGTACACATATTCTATGCTATGCGCACCGCAACGCATGTCATTACTTTACCCCTCCTGCCCCACTCATTCTATTCCAATTCGTATGTTCATTATTATTTAATTAATTAATAATCCGATTTATACCGTGTTTGGACTCATTTTCATGTGAAAAACCTCAGCAGCGCGTTCCTGCTACTTTCATGCCGATGAGACGAAATGTAGAAATTTTAAATTTCGTTATATATGTTATACAAATTATATGCGTTTCATTAGCATAAAACGTTCAAACTATACGCGTTTCGTTAGGTATGCTTCCTTTACAATGCAGTTACGACTATTTCAATCGTTGTACGTAGTTTCGAATGGATAAAACATGCACTTTAGATTTTATTTATGTGATGTAGAAGATAATGTTTAAAATTAGCAACAGTCATCGATGATTTGCGATTCCATGTTCAGCATATGTACCTAGTTACTTGTTGAATACGAAATACATAGAGCTTTTTCTTCTGTGGAATTTTGTCCGCAATATATACGTCCATGTGTACATTCAGCGAAATTTTTCCATTGAATAGCGCAGTCTTCGAAACATTCTCCAGGCCTCACTGGCAACCTTTGTCCCAGCCCGGGCAATGTTTACGACATCTCAAGTACCCTGCAGTCGTGGAAACTACTACGCGGAAAGCGAATTCTATTCCGTAGCAAGATATTTTCACACAGATTTTCTCGTACACGTTACACGATGTAATTGTCGACATTGTATCATGTTTGCTCTCACCATAATCAGGAAAATGTTATGAATATTTAAAAAAAATATTTACGCAGAAAAAATTACAAGTAAAAAAGTTCGGCTGAACTTGGAACCTAAATCTAAAATTGTTTTTTTTTCGGGTATTTATTAATTTCCGAAATATTAATAAAAAATTGTTAATTTTTTTTGGAAATTTTTTTGGACGTTGGTGCAGAACTCCCTGTTCGGGAGACCTTCGATCCCCCTATTTTTTATTTTTTAAATTTTGTAACCACGGTCTCGTTTGTAGCATCGCCAAACTTACATCGGTTCGCTACCATGCTTTACGCGCACGCGAGCGGGTAAATTAACAAGTTTTTATTAATAATTTAGGAAACTAATAAATACCCGAAGCTACAATTTTAGATTTAGGGTTCACACCCCCTCCCCCCAAAATCTCATCTCGATCGGCCACTGGGGCCATTCGGAAGAATATCCAAAAATTGAGCCGTTATTGTTATTGAAAAATTGTTGTGTATCTGCAGGGTTGCCAGCAACATTATGCAGGACCGATTATTTAGCGGAGAGGAACACCTACAGGAGCGGTGGTAACGCGTACGTGATGACGATCGGTGACGCACACATTACTACCACTCCTGTAGGTGTTGCCCCTCGGCTAAATAACGCTGTGTCTCTGTATTAGCAGACCGAGGCGCGGGCCTTATTTCTCGGCTGCTACGACCCTCGTTCTATCCTTCTCTTTTACGACCCATTGACAGCGACAAAGTAACCGCGTGCATCGGAGAAGGCTGTTCGCTGAATACCTATACCCAGCGCTGGCCAGCGTAGGGGCCCCTCACGCGCCAGCTTCCCCTTCCACAATCTTTCTCTCGCACAGCGTGCCTTCCGTCGTCAGAGAGACCGCGCGACGCTAAGAAGGCCATGACGGGCTAGCGTCTTCGCGGTTAGGGGGGCTCGAGCGCTACGCACGTCGTATTTAAGTATGTGTTAGTGCCGCGTCTGGCGAGCCGCACGTCACTTGGATATGGGTCATTCCAGGTTATTTCGTTGCCTTTCGTACCTATGTTTGTGCTTGTATATGATATTTCTAGTTTCAGAATTGTTTGAAAAGTACAGATCACCAAAAGTGACAACTTATACCGGTTTTTCGCGGGCTGCTTCCACAGATCAATTTTTTATCTTCGAAACTATTAAATGCATAGACTTTGATCTTTTTTATTTTAATCGCAATAATCCTGATTGAATTGGTTTGGTACTTCGAAAGTATTTTTTATTATTAAAATAGAAAACCTTGTCAACTGCAATTTCTCGTTAATTAAAACCTAAAACCCCTCAGGTAGAAATAGGTAAAATCTGTTACTACAGATATGTGAAATTTCGCAATAAGTACCTCATCATAAGGGCTCTTAACGTACAATTGATAAACTCTAACAAATAAAACTTTCGACTCAAAGATAATAGGAGCTAATTAGTGAAAAGTATTTTCGCAGATAGGTTGAAAATCAACACAAAGCTATTGTAGCTTTTAGTCAAAAGGAAAAACTATTCGTTGAAATTAAAATAAAAAAGGAATGAAATCAATATATTTAATGGTGTTGAAGATAAAAATTAACGTGTGGACGCAGTTTTCCTAGAAACTGGGAGGAGTTGTCAACTTTGAGGGCCAATGTATTTCGAACAATTCTGGAACAAAAAAATATTTAAATATATAATAAAATTAATTATAAAGATAAAGGAAGACTAGAATGTGACTAGATAAACGAAATACGTTCACTTGTTCGGATAAATTTAAACGTTGAACATAAACGTTAGCTCATCCGAATAGCTCATAGGATTTTTCAAAGTGATATTCACCATAACATAGTTCTGTCTGTGACTTATTTTAACTCTAATCAATAAAATACCAATATAGGTACTGCAGTATAAATACTATTTTTATAAAAAGACTTATTATTAAAATTGAAGCATGACGAAACTATGAATTTTTCGGGTAATCCAATACAGTAGAACTTTGATTAACAGAAAGATCTATTATCGATACATCGATCAAAAAAAAATAAAAAAAGATCAATTATCGATTAAACAAATAAAAAAGAATAATTATTCATACTTTGATTAAAAAGGAACAAAAATATCAATATTATCGACACATCGATTAAAAAAGAAAAAAGTGTTCAAAACGTTTTGCTTTTAATAAAATAGTTCAAACCAAACGAAACAAAATAAGAAAATGAACGATCCTCCTTTATGCAAAAACAGAATTCGATAATTCGATGATAGTACTGGACCTAGCACCAAGATTAGTTAGGATAAATAATCGAAGTTCTACTGTCATTAGAAAGTATGGATCACTCCTTTTTCGTGTCAATGAGATATTGTACATCCACATCTATTTCCGAAATAGCAACACGTAACGCGCTTGATAGAGAAATATCGGTAAGGGAATTTCGAGCATCTGTTTTAATATTTGCCATTGTGGAAAAAGCAGTTTCACATACGTAAGTAGATCCGAACATGGAACAAATTTTTAGGCCAAAATTATGTAACATCGGATACTTTTGAATAGGCAACAACTTAAAAAAGTCTTCGCCTGTCTCCTTCCTTGAGTTCAAAAACGGATCAGTTTGTAACGTGCACAATTCCGTTTGTAACGTTACATCCTGATCCGTTATCTCTGCTGTCAAGGGACTTGCAAACAAATGTATACTTTTACTTAAATTATCAAAATCACTAAATCGCGTATTAAATTCATGCAAGATTTGAAGAACATCTTCGCGAAAAACAGAAAATTTAATATTGGGATGTTCTTCCCGAATTTTTACACAATAAGGAAAATGAGACAGCGTTTCTTCCTGTAGTTGTGCTGCAAATACTTCCAATTTTTTTCGGAAACTACTTATATTTCCGAACAATTGAACAATATTTCGTTTCTTGCCCTGCAAACTTAGATTTAAGTGTTGCAGGTGTGAAGCTATATCTGTTAAGAACGCCAATGCAGACAGAAATTCGGGACTCTGCAACTCTTGTCGTATATCTGCCGTAACCGAGGATACTTCCTTACGAACGAACTCTACTAATAACTTCCGGAGCGCGAAAAAACGTTGCAGGCATTTCGCAGCACTTAGCCAACGAACTTCTGTATATAAAATTAAATCGTCAAAATCTGCATTATGTTCGGACAGAAATGCTTGCAGCTTACGGTGAGTAAGCGAGCGGTTTCCTCCTCTAACAAGATTTGTAACTTTAGTTACAAGCTTCATTGTTTTAGAAAGTCTTAAAATTTTGGCGCATAATACCTCCTGATGTATTATGCAATGAAACGTAGAACAATTTATAGAATTTTTTTCAGGAGTCCAAATAAACCGTTTATTGTCCCAGTCATTGACGGTGCTCCATCGGTTACTATACACGTACATTTGTCAAAAGTTGTAAATTTTGTAACTTCCGCGCGGAAAGCTGTAAATATATCCACCCCCTTCGTGGTGTTATGCAATGGTACGAGTGCAAGTAACTCTTCATTAATAGAAAAGTCACTTTGCACCGTACGAATAAAAATAGCCAATTGGCTAATATCGGTTATATCCGTACTTTCATCCAAACACAGTGAAAAGTAAACACAGTTTTGGATCAAAGTACGTAATTTCTCTACTAAAAAATGTTCAATATCTACAATCCGTCTGGAGACAGTTTGGCGGGACAGAGGAACGGTTTGAAATTGTTTGGCCAAAACATCATTCTTAAAAGCGTGTGCCATGGCAATTGCACACTCTTTTATGAATACACCATCGCTAAAACTTTTTTTCGCGCGCCCAATTTGTAAAGTAACTGCGTATGATGCAGCAAGGCTTTGCCTATTGCTATCATCACACGCCGAGGTACTTGCTACAGGAGGATTATGCTCGCTTACAGTTTCTTTTTTTCTTCGATATTCCGTAAGTAACGCACGTCTTTCATCTGGTGAAAAGTTCTCATATCTTTCCTTATGCAAGGATGTATAATGCCGCGAAAGATGAAATGGGCTAAATCCACAACGCAATATTTTACCGCAGATGATACATTCTGCGGTATTTTCTGAAGTTTGAATGAGTAAAAATTTAATTTCTTTCTCTGCATCAGAGCAGAAATAATCTACAATTGGCGTGGTTGCTTTCGGCATCGTACTTAAAATTACAATTCAACTTACTACTGGAAATGATTGAAGGAAAAGGAATAAGGATATCTGAAATGTACAATAGAAGAATAAGCAGAAATAGAATAGTGAAAGTTAAAGGTAGAGAGAAGAGAAAAATATAAAAATTTAAAAGCAGTGCTTGCGTGACACAATGTTTCGGGCCTTCGCGACATCACGCTTGTCTCGTGGTTTTTAACTGAATGAGGTTGCATTGTGCCATGTTGACCTCCTCAGACGTTAAACAAAAGACGAATAATCCGAAATTCGCGGGAAGTAGTAGCATTGGCTGGCTGTGACGGTGCGTGTCACTAATACACATGTCGTATCGGGCGTCCGAGCTCGGTCGACGACGGCCGCGCTGGTCTGTCATGGTCGCCTCTTTAGCGTCGCGCGGTATCCCTGACAACGCGGACGAGAGTGGGAGAACCCCAGCCTTACGCGTAAGCGACAGCGCTGCCTATACCTGTATCGTACAAATTCAATTTCGAACCGAGGGACGCCTTTTATTACTTACCAACTACTCCAATAAGTGAAAATTGTTTAATACAATACATATTCCTGTTTGATATCAGTTCCATCGGACATAATGGTACAAACTTTTTTTATGAATGAAGTACTGGAAGCGATGTCAAGGTCAAGTCAGTTTTTTGCAATAGAACGGTATATTTTTTTTATTGAGATGTCACGGGATGGTATTTCGATTTCTCGCTATGGATCTATTTGGGGATTTCGCCCGGGTAATATGTAATCGGTATCCCCACCGATGTGTAGGGTTGGCTTTATCTAAAATAAATAAACGTAACCGAGATGTTGATCACATTGAATGATCAATGAAGAATAACGTCTACGGCCCCGTAGAACTTTCGGTCCCGTTTCCTGGCCATCTCGATCGTGAAATTTTCCATGCATTTCTGAGTACCACAAACATCTATCCGGACGTAAGAAAACAATTATATTTTTTCTGACTCAAGCCAAAATCCAACTGACCGCAAGGACCTTACAGGCAACAACTTTGCCCATCTGGGCTATAGGCAGGCAGCCCTTGCCGAAAAACCGAAAACAACGCTTCGCGCCCCCATCGATTCGCCTTGTGTGAGGGTAACGAAAGTTGAGGTCAGTCCCACGCTTTCGAAAAGCTGTCTAAAGCGACAGGGTGATGCGCTGGAAAGCGTGCTGGTTGACGAGAACCAGACGGATCTCTAACACCGGCGCGGTCAAGTAGGGTTTACTTCGCGAAAGACAAACGACGCGTGTTTCGCGGACCCTTCGTTTCGCCGTTATTTTACAACGTTTCATAAAACGAAATACCACCCTGCAGCCCCTCGTTGAATTGTAAGAGGTACAACGTTAGAAATAGAATAATGATTTGAATTGCCGGCCTATCCTTTCTGCGTCGTATTGTCTGAGTGTGCAAAAGGGCAAAATGTTTGTTTGGAAATTTTTTTATTCCTTCAGGTTATAATTTATTAAAAGTATGGTCCTGTGAGTCTTACAGAATGTTGTAGCACTTCAATTATATTATTACCAATTGTCTGTCTCTCCCTCTCCCTTTCCCTCTCCCTCTCCCTCCCCCTCTCCCTCTCCCTCTCCCTCTCCCTCTCCCCCTCTCTCTCTCTCTCTCTCTCGTGAACGGTTTGTTCTATTTACGGCGGTGTGGACACGACGAGAACAGACGAAAACGTTCGCGAACAATGTTTTTATATCACGCTACGTCCCTCTTCGTATCGCGAAGATAAATTAGAATGATATTCACAGTAATGCAATAATAATAATATTTTCATAAATAAACCATCGTAACATTTGTGATGTTTCCCTAACGATAAATGACACCAAACACGATATAATTTGGATAGTACATATTTAGCGGTAATGCGTGTCGGCCGCAGAGAAGGACAGCGAATGAAAAAGATAGGGACAATCGACAGTCCTTTCTTCCACTCGCTCTCTTTTCCTACGTTCCGAGGCTTTCGCTTACATCGAGACTTTACTGTACTATATCTTCTTTTCCTATGCCTACTTTTCTTTTCTATTGTATGTTTTTCTTATTTCTATGTATGTACCACGTGTTACTCATTACTGACTCTTTACGTGTAGGCAACGATTAAAAAGAGCAGCGTGCCTCGCGGTAAGTCAGGGCACCGTGGCGGAAGCAGGTACGCGTGCAGGTACCTCCTACGAAACACTTCCAAGCACATCTGCTGCGGATGATTGTCGTACGGGCAAAATACATGAAGAAGACGGAGGAAATTTTGAAGATTTTCTAATTATGGAAGGAATGGTAGAAGAAGCGCATTTCGATACGGACGCAGAAGATAATGACGAAGAAATACATTTCAATGCGGACGAAGAGGAAATTGGCAGACATAAACGAAGAAACGGATGAAAATGTCGAAAGTGATGCCGATTACTGGGTGGTGGAGAAGGCAGAACCAGAACAGCCGGAAAATCCAATTTCAGAAGGAAGAGACTTCGTCGATTTTCCGTATGTTTTCGAACAAATAAAAAATCTTCGAAAACATTCGACTATTGGCTGTGGCATCGAACATTTTGATATAATTAGATGTGAACGGAATGGACTAGAAAATGTGTATTACGTAGAGTGCAAAATGTGCAAATACACAAAGTGCATATCCTGTCTTCGGAAGAGTGATTCCATTATGGATATCAACAGCGCCGCTGTTTCCGCAACAATGATGACGGGCGGCGGATATAATCAACTGGAGGACATACTGACTGCCGTGAACGTGTCCTGCATGACGAAAAGGATCTACGAGAAATGTCAGATTGAGCTAATCGATGCCCTCGAAGTGGCCGCACAACGCGAAATGGAAGATGCTGGAGAAGAGGAGAAAGCATTAGCTATAGAAAGAGGCGACGTACATGCAGAATCCAATCTACCGTTTATCCCAGTTGTCGCGGATGGCAGCTGGATGAAAAGGTCCTACCGCGGAGGAGATTACAATTCTCTGTCTGGCGTAGGAGCCATCGTGGGATACCACACGAAGAAAGTGCTGTACATCAGCGTCAAGAATAAATTCTGCATGACTTGCCAAATAGCAGGTACGAGGAAGGAAGAACCGCGCGAGCATCGCTGTTTCAAGAACTGGGGTCGTTATCAGAGTTCAACTGGCATGGAGAGTGTTGCTATTGTCGAAGGATTCAATTGCAGCATAGATATGCACGGCCTAATATACTATATATTAGTTGCCGATAGCGATAGTAGCGTGTACAAAAAGATATTGGACACTAATCCGTATGAAAAGTACATGGTGCAGGTACAAAAAATCGAATGCACCAATCACCTGTTACGCAATTTCAGCAAAAGAATAAACGAAATCGGAACAAAAGGCCGCAATAAAGATCTAAGAGCTCTAGTACAGAATAATGCTCTCCGCCTGCGTACTGGCATTAAAAAAGCTGCGGAATACCGGTTGCGAGAAGAAATACCACTCGAGGAACGAGTTCAAAATTTGAAGCAAGATTTGAAAAATGTACCGAGCCACGTTTTCGGTGAACACAAGGAGTGTCAGAAGTTAGCATACTTCTGTAAGAAATACTCTGATCCCAACAGAGTAGACTACGTTCCACGCCTGAGAGAAACTAGGATTTATGAAAATATCGAAGAAGCGATGCAGCAACTTTTCGTTAAAGCCGACAGTTTGCTGCGCGGTCTAAACAACAATGCTGTTGAAGGTTTTAATAATATCATTGCTAAATTCATTGGAGGCAAAAGGATAAACTTTGGACGAGGGGGCTCGTATCAGGGTAGAGTCTCCGCTGCAGTCGTCCAATATAACACAAAAGAGGCGTTTAGCAGATTGAGTACGGCAATGAATAAAGAGCCGCCAACCATGGTAAGAAAGCTGGAAGGACGTCGGAAGCACGCAGCAGAAAAAGCAAGGGAGTACAAAAAAGAAGCAAAAGCATCCTCCTTTCGAAATCAAAAACAAACGTGCGACCAGGATTACGGCCCCAACGCAGCGAAACCAGATATGGAAGAGGCAGTATACTCTTCCGAGTGTAAAAGGCACGCGGATATACTCCTTCACTGGCAAACGAGGCGAGACGAGATCCAAGTGGAAACTCGCGATCAGGCGAACAGCGACAAGTGGATCGGTTATAGGAAGAAATTATTAACTGCATCGAATTTCGGCAAGGTATGCCGATTACGAAAGACTACACCACGGGCAAATACTGTGAAGAGTATAATGTACCCGCAACTCCACAATTTACATTCTCTCCAATACGGAAGGGAAAATGAGGCAAACGCCTTGAAACAAATGCAAGAAGAATTAGGAATGCATATTCCACCGTGTGGCCTCTTCATCGATGACACTGTGCCTCACTTAGGTGCAACTCCTGACGGCCTCGTGGACAATGATAAAATCGTCGAAGTAAAGTGTCCTGAATCGGCGAAGGATTTAACACCTGCCGAAGCCATAAAGCAACATGACAATATAAGACGTATTTTCAAGGGTAATGAGATGAATATGAATCATCATTACTATTATCAAGTGCAAGGACAATTGCACATAACGAAAAGGCAACGGGCCTATTTTTGTTTATGGACGCCGAAAGGCGTGAATGTTACAACAGTATCGAGAGATGATCGATTCTGGGCAACAGAGATGGAGGAAAAACTGAAGAAGTTCTATGAGGACTGCATGTTGCCAGAAATTATAGATAGTCGATACAATCGACAACAGCCGATTAGAGAACCTCCGTACGTAAAAATAGGAGGAGCAGGTACAAGTACACAAGAAAGTACACAAAACGATGGATGAAAACATCGCAATAGCACCGACGAGTGCATCCAGCGCATATGAAGGGCTGCCGAATCAACCAATTGCAATTCAAAGTCACTATTGCACCGGCGAGTGCATCCAGCACATATGAAGAGCTGTCGAATCAACCAATTGCAATTCAAAGTCACTATTGCACCGGCGAGTGCATCCATCGCATATGAAGAGCTGTAGAATAAGCAATTGCAATTCAAAGTGACTATTGCACCGGCGAGTGCATCCAGCGCATATGAAGAGCTGTTGAATAAGTAATTGCAATTCGAAGTCACTATTGCACCGGCTAGTGCATCCAGCACATATGAAGAGCTGTCAAATAAGTAATTGCAATTCAAAGTGACTATTGCACCGGCGAGTGCATCCAGCGCATATGAAGAGCCGTCAAATCAATCAATTACAATCCAAAGTCACTATTGCACCGGCGAGTGCATCCAGCACATATGAAGAGCTGTCGAATAAGTAATGTTCCAAAATGTAAGTAAGAAAGTATGTAGAAGATACATACGGATAGTGAATAGGACCGTCTATGACGGGGGTGGTGGTGGGCCTTTTCACACTCTTCTAATAATAAATAGCTATAGCTATTCTTTCATATGAAGTGGAAATGACATGTATAAAAGCGTAAGTATGACATATACTTTTGTTATGCAAACAATTAGATTAATTGGAAATCATCCTGAATGTTTCTCTCATATATGAATTTGTTTTAGATATTTCCACCAACCAATATCAACGTTGAAAATCATGCTGTATAAAGCAAGGAAAGGAAGGCTGCCTTCGTCGCAAGCATAAAGATAAGTAAATACCATACATACATTTACATTTTTACAGCATTCAGATTACAACTCTTTCTAACTTTTTATCACAGGGTCTATGACAACTAACTGGAATCGAAAGGGGTTAGTGCCATCCCAAGAAAATATTTATGAGAAATAGGACACAATAATAATGGTTTCTTCAGTAAGTGTGAGTATCAGTTTTTACATTCAAGTAGTATAAACACAAAAATAATTTTCATTAAATTTATTTCTTTTTGCAGATCAAACCAGGGTGTAGTACACTGGGCTGAGGAATATCGTTGCAACTACCACAAATGCAGGGTGGAAGAGGTACCCCTTCCATGACGCCGACCGGGCTAGAGAAAATGTGCAGCAGCAGATTTTCTGTCAGCTGGTGGAGCAGAGTTTCTGTCCTCGAAGTGACAGAAAATATAACCTATATGCTATACCCGATTTCCTAAAGATACTGTTGCGGCGTAATAATAATGTTTCAGAAGGATGAGGAAAAGTTCACAAACGTAGCGTAATAGAACGAAATAGCCGCTAAACATTTATTGTCATATAGCATATACATAGGCTATATTTTCTGTCACTTCGAGGGACCACATAATAATCACGCGTTGGATTCAACGTCAAACACAATTTTATATATGTTTTTCATAACTGCCTTCTGCATAAGATGTGTATTTCATGTTCTGTTTCAGTGTTTTGCTAATTAAAAAATGTCTATCCTAACAAACTTCATTTTCTGGGGACATGCCCTCACGTATTTTTCATTTTCACTTATAATTCCTTGCTGCCAACGTAGAATATTCTACCATAAGCACATTTCAAGTAAATGTACAATGAATTTTCTACGTTTGCAGTACCAGCGGACTTTCTGTTTAAATTTTTACAAGTTCAACGCAACAGCTGACAATTTCTTTCCACATTCAAAATAAAATATGGAAATAGCAAACAGCTCCCTCTCGCGTGCACAGGCAGCCGCGTATCTATGGGTATTACCATTTCTGTGCAGAAAAAATCTGCTGTAATACCGACCTGCCAAATCGGCCAGGTCACGTGACGTGTCTACCCCCTTAAAACAAAGATTCTTCTGGCATATGGTCCATCGAAATCAGTTCAGTAGTTTTTGAGTTTTCTGCTTCCAAACATACATACATACATACATACATACATACATACATACATACATACATACATATATATGTAATAGGCGATTGGGTTATTTGATTTAACACTCAAGGGATGCAGGACTTCCGTTTCCGGTCGCGTTTGGTGAAAGGTGTGCTGGAAGCGAGTGGTGTTTGGTGGTGTAGGGAAAGTGTGGAGAGAAGGTGAAAAGGGGAGTAGAGTGTGAGTGTAGAGGTGAAGGGAGAGGTGTGGAAAGGATAGGGATAAGAGGGAAAGGATTAGGAGTGAGGGTGACGGGGATATAGAAGGGAGAAGGGAAGGTTGGGAGGTTAGGTGACAGTAGTAAGAGAAGTGTGGCGGGAAAGTATAAGGAGAGGTGCAAGGGCTGACACCTGGTGGAGAAGAAAGGAGGTAGAGGTGCTGGCAGAGATGGCGGGAATTTTTGAACGGGGGAAAGTATAGGAAAGATAGAAAAGAATGTTTAAAGGGAAGATCGGTGGGATTGGGGTTGGAGGAACTGGGGGAGAAGGACAGTTGGGCGGAGAGGGGAGGAAAGGGGGGGAAGGACAAGGGGAGTGAAACGATAAAGGAGAGGAATAGGAAGGACAGTGGCAGTAGTGTGGGGAGCAGTATAGGGAGCGTGGAGAGTGGTTGGGGAAAAAAGAGAGAAAGAGAGGAGGAGGTGGGGACGTGGGAAAGAGAGGGGAGGGGAGTGTTTAACAAAAGCGGGAAAACGGAAAGGTCACCAACAAAAGGGGGAAAGGAATATGAGGAGCAGGGGGGAGGGGGAATAGAAGGAATGATGATGGAGTTAGTAAGAGAAATAAGGGAGATGAAAGAGGAGATGAGGAAAGAAAGGGAGGAAAGAAGAAGGGTGGAGGAGGAATGGAGAGGGGAAAGAAGGAAGTGGGAAGAGTGGATGAAGGAAGAGAAGGCGAGGAGGGAAGGAGTAGAAGAAAAGTTAGAAAAGTTGGAAGGAAAAGACAGAAGGATGTTGGAAGTGATGGAGAAGGTAGAGAGCTGGGAGAAAGAAGGAAGACAGGGTAAGGAAGGGGTGGAGGAGGGGCAGGTGGAGGAATGGAAAATGAGGTTGAGAAGACTAGAGGTAAAACAGGATAGAAAGGATAGAGAGGGAAGGAGGAACAACGTAGTAATAAGGGGGTTGGGGTGGGAAGGAGGGAAGGTGGAGGAGGGGGTGAAGAAGCTTTGGGAGAGGATGGGGTGGAGGGGGTGGGTATGAAGGAAGTGGCAAGGATAGGAAGAGCGGGAGAGGATGGACGAGGAATGGTACTCGTGATGTTGGCGGGAAGGGATGAAAAAAGGAAAGTTATGGAGGCGAGGAGGAAGTTAAAGGTAGGGAAGGAGAGGATTGAGGACGACCTCGCGGAGGAGGAGAGAAGAGGAAAGTGGAAGATAGAAAGAGAGGCAGAGGAGGAGAGGAGGAGGGGGGTGCATGTGCAGGTAGGGTACATGAAAATGTGGGTGAATGGGAGGATGAGGAGGTGGGATGAAGTAGGCGAGAAGTGGATGGAGGAACAGGGAAACGAGAAGGGGGGAAAGGAGAGGGGAGAGATGTTTAGGGGGGAGGGGATGCGGTGGGGGAAGGAAGATATAAGGTGGCTTTCTGGAACGTGGCAGGAGTGAAGAATAAGGATGTAGAGTTCTGGAAGGGTTTGGAGGAATGGGAGGTGATGGTGTTGTGCGAGACGTGGATAGAGGAAAGAGACTGGGAGAAGATGAGATGTAAGTTACCAAAGGGGTATGTGTGGGAGAAGCAGTGGGCAAAAAGGGAGAGTAAGAAAGGGAGGGCAATAGGTGGAATGATAATGGGGGTCAGGGAGGGGTTGGAAACAAAGGAAGCGGACGGGGGGAGAAGGAGGGGATAATGATGAAGAAGGTAAAGATGGGTGGGGAGTGGTGGAGGGTGGTGGGGGTGTACGTGAATAAGGACCTACAGAGGAAGCTGGAGGAGCTGAAGGAGTGGATGGAGGGGAGAGAGGAGGGAGTGAGAGAGTGGTGATAGGGGGGGGATTTTAACGCTAGAACGGGTGGTGAAGGGGGGAGATATGGGGGGAGATGAGGAAGAGAAGGGACTGGAAAATAGGAGATCGAAGGACAGAGAGGTGAATAGTGAGGGGAGGAGGCTGTGTAGTGTATTAGGGGAGAGGGGGTGGGAGATACTGAACGGAAACGTAGAAGGGGATGAGGAGGGGGAGTGGACATACACAGGAGGAAGAGGGAATACAGTCATAGATTATGTGCTGGGTAATGAGGATACGAGGGAGAGAGTGGAGAGAATGGAAGTGGCGGAAAGGGTGGAATCAGACCATCACCCAGTGGTAGTATGGTTGAAGGGGGAAAGCAGGGAGGGGCTGGGAGGTGGAAAAAGGGGGAGGGAAGAGGGGTAGCAAGGGGGAACTGGACGGAGAAGGGGAGAGAGGAGTTCATAAGGATATTTGGTAAGAGGGAGGGAGGGGGAAGAGGAATTCAGGAAGAATGGAGGGAGCTGAGGGACAGGATAAAAAGGGTGATAAAGAAGGTGGGGAAAGGAGGGGAGAGGGTAGGACAGAGAGGGTGGTGGGATAAGGAATGTAAGGAGGAGAAATGTAAGGTAAGAAGGGAGTTGAGGAGATGGAGGAGGGAGGGTGGAGATGGGAAAGAGTATAGGAAAAAGAAAAAGGAATATAAAATTATGTGTGAGGGGAAAAAGAGGAAAGAGGTAGAAAGGTGGGAGAAGGAGGTAGAGGGAGTGAAGACAGAAGGGCAGGTGTGGAGAATAGTGAATAGTGAGAAGGGGAGAAGAAGGAGGATAGAGGAGGGGATTAAAATGGAGGAGTGGGAGGACTATTTTAGGGGGCTGTTAGGAGGAGTGGAGTGGAGGGTGAGAAAAGGGGGGAAAGAAGGAGGGGGAGGACGAGGAGGGAGAGTTAAGTTAGGAGGAGGTGAGGAGGGTGGTGAGGAGCCTGAAGGATAGGAAGGCAGGAGGGGGGGATGGTATAGCGAACGAGGTCTGGAAGTATGGGGGGGGGTAGAGGTGGAGGATTGGTTATGGGATATTTGTAATAGGGTATGGAAGGGGGAAGGATGGGTGGAAGAATGGAGGGAAGGGGTAGTGGTGCCCGTGGTTAAGAAAGGGGCCGGAAAGAGGGTAGAAGACTATAGAGGGGTTAGAGAGGTTGAGAGAGGAGCTGGAGGGGAAGAAGTTGCTGCCACCGAGTCAGGCCGGCTTTAGGAGAGGAATGGGGTGTATAGACAACATTTATGTGTTGAATTTTCTGATAAATAGGCAGGTGACGAGAAAGGAAAGAAAGATGGTGGTGTTCTTCATTGACCTAAAGGCGGCTTTTGACTCGGTGGACAGGGAGGTGTTAGTGAAGGCGATGAGGAGGAGAGGAGTGAGGGAGGGGCTGGTAGAAAGATGCGAGGAGGTGCTGAAGGAAACGGTGTGTAAGGTGAGGGTGGGAGACGAGATGGGGAGGGATTTTTGGACAGCTAAGGGAGTAAGGCAGGGCTGCCCACTGAGCCCGAGCCTGTTCACCTTGCTTTTGGCGGATCTAGATGAGGAGTTAGAAAAGGGTGGGTGGGGAGGGGTGAGGCTGGGGGGTAAGAAAGTTTACACCCTAGCATATGCAGATGATGTGGCGGTGGTGGCGGAAGATGAGGATGGAATGAAGGGTATGATGGCGAGGCTAGAAAGGTATATGGATGAGAAGGGGCTCCAACTGAATGTGGGGAAATCAAAAGTGATGAGGTGTAGGAAGGGGGGAGGGAGGTGGAAGAAGGTGGTATGGAGATGGAAGGGGAAGGAGGTGGAGGAGGTGAGGGAGTTTGGGAAGAGTTAAAAGGGAGGGCGAGACGAGGAAAGGTGTTAGGGGCATGGGAGAAAGAAAGAAAAGGGTTTTTTGAGGAGAGAGGGTGGACAGTGGAAGGAGTGGAATTGATGAGGGGAAAGGGAGAATTGAGGGGGGAGGAGTTGGTTTGTAGGGGAAGGAGGCTAGAGGAAGTGGAAAGATGGGAAAGGATTAGGGAATCCACATATAACAGGTGGTATGGAATGGTAAAAGAGGTGGGGGTGCCAGGTTATTTGAAGAGGGGGTGAGGTGAAAATAAGTGGAGGCGGGTGGCAAGGTTCAGGCTGGGGAATGAGATGAGAGGAGGGAGGTATTGGGGAGAGGAGGAGGAGAGGAAATGTAGGGTATGTGGATGGGGGGAGGAAACGTGGGAGCACGTGTGGGAGGTGTGTACAGACTGGGGGGAAAAGAAGGGGTGGCAGGAAGTGGTGAGAGAGGTGTTGTGTGACGAGGGAGGTGGAGAAGAGTGGATGAGGAGAGTGGAAGAAATGAGGGGGGGGAGCAGTGGAAGAATGGAAGAGTAAGGATTGAGAGTGAAAGGAGGCGGGCGGAAGCGGGGGTCAGAGAATAGGGAAGGGAGGGAGAGGAAAGGAATGCGTAGCGGGGGAAAGCGAGCGAGCGGGCGAGCGGGCGTGCGGGGGAGCGGGCGAATAGCGTTTAAGTAGTTGATAAGAGCGAGTAGTATATAAGGTTTTTTAGATGTAAGGGAAGTTTGTATAGACAAGAATTGTAAACCCCGAGGGGAAACAATAAAGTATTACATACATACATACATACACTCAAGGGTTGCAGATAATAACAAACCGAAAAGTTTCACTGTAAAAATACAAGGATTTTTATTAATTAAGTTATTTACATTAGCTATTTACAAAGGTTACAAACCTGTAAAAATACAAGAAACAACATTCAGTGTTTGTTCTTCGCAAATCTGTTCCTTGTATAAACAAATCACTCTTAGCAATTAGCAAGACTCACACGTGTCCGTCTGCCGCATGCTTGGCTTAATTTCTCTGCCGCTACTGCGGACCCTTGACTTACCGACTCACTGTATTAAGCGGGAAGATTTAAATCAATTTAAGGAGTACACTCCTTACACATACATACATACATACATACATTCACACATGCACGACATGGCCTGACCATTTTTATATAATGGTATAGATTCAAAATGAAATGTTTGGATAAATCATTTTTAATATAAACAATAAGTGGTTTCGGCGCACTGGTTCGGTCAGTTAAACAATTTAAAAGCTAATTTGCAATTTTAAAAATTATAAATTTCCGACGTTTCGGTCTGTGGTTTAGACCTTTTTCAAGGAAAGATTTTATAAAGTATACTGCGTTCGCTTTAAAGTCACACGTTTGATAAGACGTGTAACACACGAGTCGGTTGGAACGTGACTCAGGTAAATATAACTTGGGGGACCATTTAAAGGTGAAACAAACTGTGGCTAGAACGAAGTCAAAAGAAAGACCGTTAAATATTAAGAACGGATTTAAAAATTATTGACAGAACGAACATTTTAAACCTCACAATAAACTGTCGAAATACCATTAATTGATGTTCATGTGGTAAAAGCCCAACACGTTAGGATATATGACCAAATGATTACATAATGTAGTTTTATTATGTATTAATGAAATGATCATACTGGCCAAATTGAAGTGCAAACTCTATTAGAAGAATTCTTCTAATTGAAGTGCAAACTTTATTAAGAAGAATTCTTCTAATAGAGTTTGCACTTCAATTTGGCCAGTATGATCATTTCATTGATACTGTTACGATTTGTTGTAGACATAGTATCGAATCCTTATCGAGGATCTCCAAACCCCTGCATCGCCTCACCGAGGCCAAGCAAAACTTCCAATGGACCGAAGGATGTCAAGAAGTTTTTCAAGAATTGAAGAAGAGGCTAACCGGAACGCTGGTGCTGGCCTATCCGGTGATGGACAAGGATTTCATCCTGGATACGGATGCCTCCGACCTCGCCATAGGCGGTTGTCCTCTCGCAGGAACACGAAGGCCAAGAGCAGGTTGTAGCCTACTTCTCCAAAACCTTAGGTAAAGCCGAAAGGAATTACTGCGTGACTCGGAGGGAGTTACTAGCAGTGGTAAAGTCTATCGAGCATTTCCACCATTACCTCTACGGACGGAGATTTCTCGTAAGGACTGACCATGCAGCGCTCCGCTGGCTGTTGACCTTCAAGAATCCCGAAGGACAAGTTGCCCGCTGGATTGAACGTTTACAAGAGTACGACTTCGAGATTCGACACCGGGAAGGAAGAGCCCACGGAAACGCCGATGGACTTTCTAGAAGACCTTGCATCGAAGAAGATTGCAGGAAATGCGACCGACTGGATAAAAAGGAGGCAGAAGAGGAAGTGCATAGCACGAAGAAAATTCACCGGATATTCTGTGACGAAAGGAAGAGCGAATGGAAACGAAGCCAGGAAGAAGATGAAGAGATTAGCTTCATATGGAAAAAGAAGGGGGAATGAGAGAAGCCCGTCTGCCAAGACGTTGCTCATTTCTCCCCACAACTGAAATACTACTGGTCAATCTGGGACTCGCTGGAAATTCATGAAGGTTTACTTTTCAGGAAATGGGAGTCCCACGAGGGTGCAACGACATCAAGACTTTTGGTAGTGCCGCGCGAGAGGGTCGCAGAGGTATTGACGGAATTCCATGATGCGCCAACAGCTGGACACTTCGGAGGGAATAAGACCTTGGCGAAGATCCGCCAGCAATTCTTCTGGTCCACGTGTCGACAGGACGTTCAAGAGTGGTGCCGGCGGTGTGACACCTGTGCGGCGAAGAAGGGACCTCGTCAGAGAGGAGCGGGGAACCTGAGAGTATACAACGTGGGAGCTCCGTTCGAGAGGCTTGCCCTGGACGTTGTGGGTCCGCTCCCGAGGTCTCAGGCCGGCAACAGGTTTATGCTGGTCGTGGCGGACTACTTTACCCGGTGGCCGGAAGTAATCGCGATGCCAGGCCAGCGGAGGGACGACGAAGCCCGCAGACAAAGGGAAGTCGACTCAACGGGAATCGGCATTCACCACTTCTGACACCAGTGTTACGTTTTGTTGTAGACATAGTAGAAACCAAATGTATTGGAAATATAAATGAACATGAACAAGGTTGACAGGAATACAATACAATTAACACAACAGTAATACGATTGACAAGGAGGAATTGTTCGGAAGTACGTCTGCTCGCAATGGCGTCTGTATCTGAAGTGACAGCTTGACAGGCGATCGATCAGATCGCCTTCTTCTCGCTGTCTCTTGTCTTCGTCGCGAGCACCAGCGGCCATGAATCCTTTACATAGGGTGCTCGCAACAATACATAATAAAACTACATTATGTAATCATTTGGTCATATATCCTAATATGTTGGGCTGTTACCACATGAACATCAATTAGTGGTATTTCGACAGTTTGTTGTGAGGTTTAAAATGTTAAAATCTCATTCAATTGACATCTACTGGTTCTGAAATGAACTTTCTTAGCTTTCCAAAACAATCATGGAGATTTGTCTACGATCATGAGTTCGCAAGTTATAGCTGTTCAAAGTGAAAAGTACCTTTTTTACTTTGATCGCAAATAACTCGGGCAATGAAAATCATACAACAACACCAAAAATCGGAAGTTAAAGAGAAATGTTTGCTCTATAAGAGCTCTTCGTTGGATTCACGGGAAACATATTTTTTTGGCCCGTGCATACGTTCAAGCTAGGTAAAAATTTCTGGAACTTCGTTTCCTGCGCTTCATCTTGTTAAAACAGTATCATAATGGATGAAAACAAAATTAGGTCCTTGATTTAAGAACTAAAAACTTCAAGCGTTAAAATGCGTTTTTTGAATATTTTTTCTACCATTTATGACAGAGATACAACCATTTGAAAATGATCAAAATTTTCGGGAAATTATAGTGTTCTTTTAAGTTTGACGCGGAGTGTACTTAGGCTTCGGCTGCACGTGCCACTAATTATAAAATATTATGTGCCTACCCACTTCATACACTACACAAATGAAAAATTCGCGCGCAAACCATACGCACTCATGCAAAATCGCAGTATAGGTACATAACAAGTCGAGACATGACTAAAATGAGAATAGCTTTTGTGGAAAGCGGCAACAATGGAAGATTTTCGATCATATTTTAAAACATGAAATTGTCGGTCGAAAAGACACATGCGCGCCTACTCACGGGTGAAGTGTTTCCATGCAAAGTTCCTCTATGCGAAGCTCTCCCGTGCGAGGTGATTCCGTGTGAGAAGTTGCTGTGCGGGACGATCCTGTGCGAGATGATGCTGTGCGAGGTACTCCCGTGCGAGGTGACGCCGTGCCCGATGATGCTGTGCGAGGTGCTCCTAGATATAATTAATGAAAAGACAAAATAAGAATAAAGTGTAAATGTAATATAACTACTCGAAAGTAAGCATTCCTAGAGGAGCGCTTACTATTTAGCAAAACAAGATATCAATTAGCGTAAAAGGAGGAAACGTACAGGAAAATTTTCTATCGGAGGCTGGTTTGTGTAACCCCGTGCGAGGTTCTCCGTGCGAGGTGGTCCCCTGCGAGGTGGTCCTCTGCAACGTTCTCCCCTACTAGGTGCTCCGGTGCGAAGTGATGCCTTCGGGGTTAATGCCGTGGGAGGATCTCCCGTGCGACAGGATGCAATGGCGAATGATGCTGTGCGAGCTGCTCCTAGTTATAATTAATGAAAAGACTAAATACGAATAAAAAATAAACGTAATATAAATACTCGAAAGTGAACAGTCACAGAGGAACGCTAAGTATTTAGCTGAGCAAGATAGCAAGTGGCATAAAGGATGGAAAGATACAGAGTTTAATATTTTGGAAATTTTGCTATTGTAGTTTATTTGATGAATAAGGACAAGGCCCATATTACTACCTTGCTCGATATTTCCACCTTCTGCCACACAATTAAGATTCTCAGAGTATGAAATAGCATAATAAAGAACGGTTAAAACATACAGTTTTAAAGTGGCCTGTCCCCTCTCCTGTCGGAAGCTCGCTTCAGCCACAATTGAATATTTCGCTCGGGCTCCATCCTATTCCCCGTGGCTTTGCCTTTTTCTGCAGCATCTTAAACAAGAATTTGTATAAAACATTATATTCAAGTTACAGAATAACAAATATTAGCAACAGTAAAATGAGAATGACATTTACATACCTATTATCAATTTCGCCACCAAGGAATTAGTAAACGGCCGTTTCCCATTTCGCCCCAGCCAACTGTATTTTAGGGCCAATTCGTTGGCCATTAGGGGGGCAGCATCCTCTTCACACAGTTGTATACATTTGTCCCTCCGTACTTGGCCAATTCATTGACCTAAAATGTAAAAATTACTTAGCATTAACAAAGTAAATATGATTTTATATCGCAGAAATACCGAAAATGAATTTTAAAAACAGCTTGAAACTTTAGATATTTTTTTCCATTAAACATTTTCTGCAAAATACAATGACCTATCCCCACCACAATTTTTTACGAAAATAAGTTTAACCAAGACATATATAAATATTTTACTTACTGCATCCTCAAAATCCTCCGGATTTTGCAAAGCATCCTCTAGCTCATTCCACTCCTCTACACTCTTCAGTGGAAACTCAAGATTATATTTACAAAATAAGGAAACTTTGCTTTTTTCGAGAGCATTGCCTTCAATTTTTTTATTTAATTTTAATAACATTTTCGAATTATCCGCCTGCATAGCCCGGGACATGTGCATTTGGGTCGCTAGTTTCTTTAGTAGGTCCGTAAGAACTGGGCAATGATTGCAACACCTGCCCGTGTTTTCTGCAAATTATTTATTACATTTCAATGATAAAAAAGAATTTCCTCCTAAAGTATCTTTATACAAATACATATAACATATATTATTTTACCAATAATGCTCCCGGGATGTGATGTGCTCTCGTGCGGGGTTCTATCTGGCGAAGATCTCCGGTGCGTGGAGCTCCCCTGTGAGGTTTTCCCCTTCGCGGTGCTCCGGTGCGAGGATCGCCCGTGCGAGGATCTATCTTCCGAAGATCTCCGGTGTGTGGTGCTCCCCTGTGAGGTTTTCCTCTTCTCGGTGCTCCCATGCGAGGATCTATGTTACGAGGATCTCCGGTGCGTGGTGCTCCCGTGCGAGCTTTTCCCCTTTGCGGAGCTCACGTGCATGATGCTCCGGTGTGAGGATCGCCCGTGCGATGATCTATCTTTCGAAGATCTCCGGTGTGTGGAACTCGCCTGTGAGGTTTTCTCCTTCGCGGTCCTGCACGAAATAGGATCTGAAAATAAGAATTATTTCTGTCAAGGAGATACTATTTAAATACTAAATGATGGACACATTAAACATGAGCTTTGTATTTCAAAATAATAAAAAATGATTAATGATTTCAATACAAAGAGTATAATTTCTTTTCCTTTTCAAAGCAATTGACTGAGATACACTTTCTGTATAGCAATACACAGTTTCAAATTGTATACAGAATGCATACAATATAATCGTGTGTAGTCATACAGAAATTGTATCTCAGTCATTTCTTCAAATCAATTTATTTAACAATAAGTAAGGAAAACCGGACAGAAGTTTCGAATTTGCCGCTCTCGACTATTTTGTTTCCGCCCAGCTCAGTAGATGGTGGTATAAGACGGTAACAAAAACAATATATTTATGGTTGGTATTCATACTCATTGCTAGCGAATATGAGTGTCGCCCCCCAGAGTTCACGGTCAATGCAATAAAGCGGTACACCCCCCAACCCATATTGCGTACTGCTTCACCGCAGGAAGAGAACCAGGACGTGCTGATAGCGACAGCATTGAACATAATCAAATCGGAAATGTGTGGAAAGTTGCTTTAAATTAAATTGGTACTAGAGATGTATTAGCTGTGAAAGAAAGTATAATAAATGTAAACACGTTTCGAGGTAGAAACATGCGCAAATATAACTATGCAGAAACGAAGGTGAGCATACAAAGTACTTATTAGAATTAATATACTCATGATCTGCGTGTCAGACCTATGTCAAAAGAATAAGTAAACAATAACAATTAGAATTAAATATCTCTAGATATTATAATTTTTATATAGGGGAGACCGGGGCAGATTGTAACAAAAAAGTTTACACAGTTTTTTCTCGAAAGTGTTTTCCTCAATCAGGAAATAATTTGCGTGATTTACTACTTGCATATGTGGTGAACTGATTGCGTGAAAGTACGTGACAAAATATTGAACTGTTAACATCTGGCATCATCTTAAACAAATACTTTTTGGATTCTCGATTGTTCTGTTCTTCGTCTAGAGCATCTTTTTCTGGTGTGTCAGCAAATAGCTTGCTTGGAGTGGAGTAAGTATAGTAACATGTTACAATTTACCCCGAGATCGAATTTTTGCGTTTTATCCCAGCAAATGAGAAACTAAACATCAAATCACTAAAATGCGTATACATTATTATAAACCAATGTGTACTGATTCGTTTGCGACAAAGAAGCAAAAATTCAAACGGTTTCTAATGCCGGTTAATTGAGATAAAAGTGCTGAGACAACATTTACTTACGTAACCTAAAAACTAAAATTCTGGGCTATAACCACAAAATGAATACATAACACTCGTTTGTGTCACTAAAACCGACGGTGCTAATATTGTCAAGCAGCTCTCGAATGCTGTAGGTTACCAGATTTGTCGTTCAAAAGATTTTACTTATGTTACAATTTACCCCGTGTTACAACCTGCCCCGGTCTCCCCTATTATACTTTCCCTTTGTATTTACCCACCTAATAAGGGATTGGTCTTCCTCATTTTGGGTGTCGGTATATTTTGCTCCTTGCTGCCCGAACGCTGCCTCTTTTGTTCTTTCCTTTTTTCTTTTTTATCTTGTTGGGACAAAGTATCGAGTGTTCTTTGCGCCACTATTGCTGCAGCCTTAGCTGTGTCATAATCATCTGCAGGCACACATTAGTAAGTAATTGGTATGCAATTAATCATTCATTTATATAATAAATAGTAATTATTGTGCAAATTTCAGTGTACCGTAAGTGGCATTTGTAATCGTCTGGATCGGAAACTGCGTCCAAGAAGCTGCAGGAATCTCGCATTCTCGAATGACAGTGGCGATACGGTTCTTTTCATATGGTGGCCACGAACAACTCCCTGCCTCTAACCATGTCAACGGCACCACCTCGACCCTTCCATCGTTGTAAAAGTGAACGATGTTCCACCCGTGGTTCATGATTTTTCTAGATTGATATCTCGTCAATAAAACAATTGTACAGGTTATTAGTATTCTTACGTTAAGGAGTATATATATATGAAACAGGGAAAACCTCGAAACCTGGATGATTTGTATGGCTAGAAGTTGGAAAATATAAAAATTGAAGGAGCATTTTCTTAGTGTTTCGGAAGAGTCGTATGCAGTAATGGAAATATAATAATTTTACCTTCTGTTTCTAATTTGACACATTTGTAAGATATGTCTGTGACATTAAAAATTTGTAATGGACCTAAATTATCTGCTATGAATATTCCTAAATCTGATGATTTGAATGGATCTGTATAAAAATCTGTTAATGTCGAAAATGGTTTGCCAATTATTTTCTGTTTATTATCTGATAAAATTAAATTGTATATAATAATAATGCTGCCGTCGCACAGTGGGAAAAAATCGGTGCGCCACTGGCCAAAAATCTATAACTTTTGAACGGCTGAAGATAAAGTAATAATTCTTTTTACGTTAATGAAGTTGATATGTCCTTCATTAGTTAGATAGCATTATATATTAAGTAATACTTAATTACATTAACTAATACAATAACATTACTAACATTATTTCTATTTAATATTAAAAAATATTTCTTCTGAACACTCTTCTTGAATATTGGTCCCATTTTGTTGCAGCCTTAAAGATGATATTAAAGGATTCGATGAAAGTAACATAATACGGAAGAGATCTTGATTAACTCTTTGTCTTGATATTTTTAAATATTTTTGTTTTTTTTTGGTTAAATAATTAAACTCTGAGTGTTTTAGGATAGAATGATCCAAGTATATACAGGATCATTTATTTTTAACTACAAGCATTCGCCTACAATGTCTTCGAGTTACATACATTGTTTGAAACAAACGAATCACTACGTTTCACGGTTCCACTGTTAATGTAGTATTATTCTACCATATGTCCCTGACGAGTGTGCAAAGAATATCCGTCTCTAACCGTTTACGTATAATATAGAAGTTTAAAGAAAAGTACACACCTTTGGTGATTGATACAGAAATTTAGCACCAACCGATCACAAAATTCTGAGCCATAGTGAATATATTATTAGTTCTCATATTTTATCCATCGGAGAATTGTCTGAGGAAGCCCAGGAGGCTAATCACAATGAATATCGAAGGTTAAGACTTAGCAACACTTGTAAAATATCAAGACAGAGAATTAATCAAGATCTCTTCTGTATTATGCTACTTTCTTCGGACCCTTTAATATCATCCTTAAGGCTGCAACGAAAAGGGAAGGATATTCAAGAAGAGAGGCCAGAAGAGATTAGGAATATTTTCGAATTTTAAATAGTAATATTGTAAGTAACATTATCATATTAGTTAATGTAATTAAGTATTACGTAACCCTCGGTTGTCACACCTTACGTAACCCTCGGTAAAATATTGTTGTCACACTGGGTTGATTCGATTCAAGCCAATTTTCAATCAGCTGTTGTTTAAAAACTATCTGTTAAATTATGTCGTCACAATTTTGAGATTAAGTTTGAACATTGTAGAATATGTGTTCATCGTTGAAAATTAATATTTAATGTATCATGTTAAAAAAAATTTGAAAGAGAAAGTTCTTGAAATTTTTTTGCTTAAAAAAATCACTGGGGAGCGTCTTTGCCTGTAGAGGATACACGAAATTACTACTACATGGCAGCAGTAGGACTATTTTCAATGATCCCTGACGAAAATGAACCGTTTGCGAAAGCGTTTGAGAACGGTGTACCAACCGTTTGAGAGCGTTCATGAATCCTTACGAAACATTCTCTAGGGCGTTTGGAGAGTGTGAATGTAGACGCATAGGATGTTTCCAAAGCGTTCTGTAAGAGCGGTTCAAGAGCGTAGTAAGGCGTTTCCTTAGTGTTTGTATGGCGTTTAAAAAACGCTTAGGAAACATTCTGCAGGATATATGGAAAGCGTTGTAAGGCGTTGCCTTAACGTTTAAAAAAAAACCCTTATGAAACGTTTTTCAGAATATATGGAAAGCGTTGCAGGGAGGATATTAATATAAAAAATAATTAGATTTGTACAAAAATATTTATTTAGACTATATTTTATTTAGGGTTTCCACATAAAAAGATTGTGTTAGGCACTACTGTGCGTGGCTGTCTCCGGCTGCTCCACCTACTCCAGCAAAATTAGAGACTCCGGTTGCTCCAGGAATTCTACACATTCCGACTGCTCCAGCAGTTCCAGATATTCCGGCTGCTCCAGGAGTACTGAAGGCTCCGACTGCTCCAGGAGTACTGAAGGCTCCGACTGTCGAACAGTTTGTGGCTTCGGCTGATGTCCTCGTTTGTTATATGGCCTTGAAGGTCCTACTCTTTGTTTCTGTTCCAAGGACCTTATTCCCTCGCGTTCCCTAAACATTTTCTTTTTACTCGCCGCCCCCCTTCGCCCATTCATGTCATATGCCCTGTCGGCTAGATAAGCGGGGAGACTGGCGACATATTGCTCGATCTCTAAATTGCTATATTTCGAGCGACTGTGGTCGTTTTCAATTACACTTTGTTTTGCCAGCCATTCCCGGTGTAATGCTGAAAGTGAAAATGGTCATTATCAATCAACACGTATATTTTCATCATTAAGAATTACACCATATTCTGTAACACAAAACAGAAAACCTACATTTGGCCACCATAAGGAAGTGTTTAGGAAAGGCTTTAGTGCCTTGCTTCACCGCTTTCACTCGCATGTTTTGTGCCTCTTCACCAAAGACACCCATCAAAAGGGTATGAGCCCAATCAGGGTGGCTATCCCTTACTGAATTCAAACTTTCATATGCAATTTTTGTGCACATAATACCTTCTCCTAGGTGAACCTAGAATGTAGGAAATACGAACTGTAGAAATACATTTCACAGCAGAAATGAAAAAAATTCAATTTATTTTGAAACTATTTTACATGTTTAATTTACCTTTTCATTTATGTCTGCTGCATCAGAACCGACACCACTAGTGTTTGTAGTAGTACTGCCGCATGGTACCGATTCTGTAAAAAATTCAAGTTTTGTAAGTTTTCTCATATTGACTGTGATGGTATATCGTCTTATTTCATTAATTGAAATTCTGCTGATACATTCATAGCAATGACTAACAGCATTTTCATTAAATACAAGTTAAAATATATACATTTTCAGTTGTAGTATTTTAATTTAACATTCATCATTGCTTTTAGTATATTATTCACAATTAAGTGTATTGTAAATGCACCTTTTACTTTTACATCCAGCTCACTTTGCTCAAACAGACGAATCGGAATAAAAGGGGGAAACTTGTACCTCTAGGGCAAAGTACAGCAGCAGAGTTCCGGTAACTCGAAATGTCTTTAATGTTGAAACATTCACTGTAGTGTAACCAATACGCTTGCGTGAGTATTAGTTACCTCCTTAGTGAACTCTCCGTTCAATGAATTGCAGGGTGGATCGAAGGTTTTGTAAGGATTATGTGAAACGGGGGTGGGGGGGGGGGGGGGCACTACACAAAGTACTCCCTACTTTAAATATATGTTTGGAGGACTATAATGAATAACCTAACTGTTTCAAATCGTTGGTTCAAATTAAACCGAACTTTGTAAAAAATGTTTGCAATTAAATGTGACTTTTAAAGAAAAACATTAATAAATCCAACACAAGTTTTTTCTTCAGAATTTACAGAAATGATATAAAAAAAATGACACCATAGGTCTATATTCTATTATATCACTTTTCCCCTGTTCACTGCCTAAAAGTGCCAAACAGTTACGCCCGTATAGTCTAACCTTAGAGTAAAGAAAAATGTAGAGGGAACATTTCCTTGTTTCTTCATTATTTTTCTGATGACAATTTGTGCAACATCAGCCCTACCAATTTATTTGAAAGTAGAAGAGAGACAGACAGTTGTTTATCTCTTTTTTACTTTCAATGAATTGTTAGGATTGGTCTTGCACAAATTTTCCTCAGAAAAAACTGACTATGTTCCCGCTATATCTTCCTTTACTCTAAGAGTCATCGTTTAATACTTTAATAAATAAATAAAGAAATTGGTTAACCAATACAGAAATCAGTTAAGGAAATAAATCAATTAAGGCTATAAATCAATTAATGAATTAAAATCAATCAGGAATGAATAAGAATTATAATATGAAAAAACAAAATTTTGTATGTTTAGAATTATGCATTTTCTGGTAAACTGTTTACCCAATTTAATACTTGGTAAGAACTGGACTCAGGAAACTTACTCATCGTGTCCTCTATACTGGAGATTCGTTTTTCGACCTCAGACATTCGAGAACAGGTATCTGCTGTGACTTTCTCAAGTCTCCCAAATTTTTTTTGTATATTTTTTTCCATGTTTTCTAAGGACAAAAACACCCTTATTCGCCGCATGTGGCGCTATCCGCTACCAGGGAGTAGAAATCGGACAAACCGACGCAATTTGTATGAAAAGCAGTAATAAAGAAAGAAATATAAACGGAGATAGATAGACTATAAATGAAAATAGATAGACTATAAACGAAGATAGATAGATTACCACAGTTATCTATCTTTATCTATTTTCTTAATATTTCTTTCTCTATTTCCGGTTTTCACACAAATGATGTCAACCAATCAGCGTCGAGGATCCCTACTGGTAAAACGTTAAGAGCGCCACTGCGCCACCATCCTCAACGGTTTTAAAATAACAACAGTCTTTTGTTCAGAGATGCTGATTTGATCAGATTTGATACCATTTCAGTTAATAAGAATGAGCGAAGTAAAATCGTTGAAAATGAAACGGCGGTACAAAAGATACTTGTACACGGAGGAGAAAATTTCGCGGAAAACACTTTGGCGTCGACGGCAACTTGCTCAGCAAAAGGTGCTTAAAATTCAACATCAGACAGATCAAGTAAGATTTATACAGTGCTTTTTCCAAATAGTAGTAAATTATTATTACTCCATGTCAAAATCATAAATACGCTTTTTATTCCTTGCATAAATAACAGAAGTAGTTATAATTACAATTTATAATCACTCTATCAGTTTTTGCTGAATTATTTTTCTAAAATACAATATCCTAATTATTATAGTCACAATTATGCATTTCTAAAAATGCGAATTACGTACATTAAATTTTGACCTACTATTATCTGTTTTATAGTTCATATTATCTGTTAGTGTTTGCAATTTTGTCTCGAGCTCTTCTTCACAAGGAAACAGACATCACACTATTGTAATTGCGAATTTATGAAACTTTATATTAATAACTTTGGCATAAGATGGACATTATTTTATGGGAATACAGTTTGTTTTTGTATTTACAGACTCGTGCTAATCTGACTGACAATGAGTCTCAAGTATTTCAGACTCATCCGTCTGTGTCAGGTTCACCTCATCAACTGACTGAGTTTCATCTGTGTACCTCTGACGTGTCTGAGACTGACAATGAGTCTCAAGTACTTCAGACTCATCCGTCTGTGTCAGGTTCGCCTCATCAACTGACTGAGTTTCATCTGTGTACCTCTGACGTGTCTGAGACTGACAATGAGTCTCAAGTACTTCAGACTCATCCGTCTGTGTCAGGTTCGCCTCATCAATTGACTGAGTTTCATCTGTGTACCTCTGACGTGTGTGACTCTGAAGTACTTCCGCTGGAAGCTACACCAGTTTCAGAGGAATACGAGGTATGGTTTTGAAATATTTCATTGAGTGCAATATATATTTATGTTTTACATGTAATTAATGTCACAATTTCTGCTTAGAAATCCCGTGAAAGTAGGGAAACTTTGTGTCCCTGCACGACAGCAACTGTGGGCGACGTGATTTTTTCATGTTTGGTACTTGGTTTACGACATCATTTGACGTGGGAAGCACAAATTGATATCATGAAAATGATAACAGCAATTTGGGACACGGAAAAAATACCTCGTACGAAGTATAGTTATTTCAAATATTTGGAGAGTGAGCAGGACAATATAACTTATCATGTATATTGTCCTACATGTGATGTATACTTGGGGAAAAAAGAAGCGAATACATATATACAATGTAACTATTGCAATTCCGATGTTGATGCGTCAAACGTGTCAAATATATTCGTTTCTCTGTCGATAAAAAGGCAAATGCAGCAACTATTAAAGGACCCAAAAATAGCGACAACAATAATAAATCATCGTTTTAAGCGAAAGAAAGTGCAAGAAGGTGCCTTGGAGGATATTTACGACGAGACAGAATAGCAAAAACATACCAAACCTGGTGGTATCCTCTCATGCCCGTATAATTTCTCATACAGCTTTTTTACAGATGGCATACCCGCTGGTAAATCCTCTGGCAAAAGTATGTGGCCTATTTATTGTACGGTAAATGAATTACCCTATGAACAGAGGTACAAACATGTCATGCTGATAGGGCTGTACATTGGTGTAAAGGAGCCAAATCAAATGATTTTTTTACAACCACTGGTCGAAGACACAAACAAATTAGCCACTGAGGGATTGTCGTGGCTGTATAATAGTAAAAAAATTACGAGCAAAATCATTCCATTGTGTGCTGTTGCTGACTCCGTGGCACGCTATAAAATGCTAAATATGCAGTCATTCCATGCATACTATGGCTGCACATACTGCTACCAAAAGCAAGTACGTACAACAGGAGGAGGAAGACGGTTCGACATGTTTGCTCCAGACGCCACCAAAAGAAGCAGAGCGTCCACTTTAGAAGACGCGAGACAAGCATATGAGAAAAAAGAATGCACAGACCATCATAAGGGTGTTAAGGGCTCGTCCGTCTTAATAAATTATTATATTTTAATATTATATCCGGTTTTGTTATAGATTATATAGAGCGCCTCGTTCTCGAGATTACACGTAGTACTGTCAGTTGTCGGGAAACTCACAACGTTTAGAGTTATTTAAAATTTTTACATATATCGCTCGTTCGCATCTGCTCCTAGTGACCACTCGCCGCGATCGTCATATTGTTTTGTTGTGCAGGGAAATTCGGACGTATCCCTTTTTTTCGCAACGTATAATTTTTCAATTAAAGAAGTTAAATAGTTTTTTCTAACATGGGAAAGAGTAAGACACACAGGCGTTCAAGGAGTAGTTCAACAGAACGCGAAGAGGAAAGCAAAAAGATGCGTACTCAAATGGAGAGTATGCAGAAACAGATACTTAATTTAACAAACATGGTTACACGTGCTCTACCTGGTCTAAAAAAGCCTCGCCCTTCGGAAAATCCCGATAAGGCTAATAAAGTACGGGCGGGTAAGTATATAAGATTTCATAGTATAGTTCATGTGCAATAAGCACACGGTAACCTAGAAGTGGACCCACACGGTCTACAGTCTAGTGCCATAAGCACGTTGGGTTAAGGTAGATTAATTTTTTCACACTTGTTGTGATAAGCACGTGACAATCCAGGGTAATTTCTACACGAAATATAACCTGATGCAATAAGGTTAAGTTCCACACGAACTATAACCTGAGACAATAAGGTTAAGTTCCACACGAACTATAACCTGAGACAATCGAGTTAAGTTCCACACGAACTTCAACATAATGTAATAACGCGAAGTTGCTCACACGAAACATAACCTGACGCAATAAGCTTAATCTTTCCACGCAAGGCTAATTTCCACACGAGCTATAACCGTATGCAATAAGCGTACACGTATTTAGCTATAGGATTTGTTATTACAAATAAACATTATTACAGGAAATAGCAAAGAAATCAGTATAAACCTGTCACAGAGCGACTTGAGTGGAGATGATGAGTCAGAAATCTCACTCTCTGCGCATGAATCCCTGAATAGTGAGGATCTGCCACAGGAGCACGCAGTATTGGAGGATGAAATATTGAACAAACTGGGTGAAGATCTTCCTGCGCCCGCAGAGTCCGTAGTAAAGATTCATCCCGACATTAGGGTTAGGTGGAAAAAATGGATGTCTGAAGGCCTCTCGGAGGAGACAAAAAAGACACTTCTAGGGAAATATCCCCGCAAGGGCGAGTTGTGGACCGAAGCCCCCAAAATTAATCTAGAAGTAGTCCCAGCAATGTCCGATATAGCTACTAAAAGAGACCAACATTTCGTAGATGCGCAAAATGCGGCTGGAACAGCACTTTCCTCGCTGGGGAGCGCAATCTCAATGCTCGTCACAGATGAGGAGGAAGGAGTAGATCGTTTAACGCTAATAGAACATCTGTGCGATACAGGAAAATTGTTGACACACGTTTTCCACCAGGGGTCGATCTGCCGCAAGTCATTCATTACCCCACTAATGAATTAGGTCGTAAAGCCTACCTCAGATGCGACGGTCTCAGATGAATGGTTATACGGAGAAAAATTTGCGGAACAGGTTAAGGAAGCGAAAACAATAGAGAAGGCGTGCGCGGCCATCAAAGCGCCAGACAAACAGGCAGTAAAAAGATTTTCGCAAAAATCTCAGAACCAGGGAAACTGGAAAAACTCATTTGTGAGGGCCCGACAGATGGGCACGTACCAAAGGGCAAACAGGAAGTATCAAGAGGTTCGTTTCAGACCCCACAGCAGGAGTCAACGTTGCGGACCACAAACAGGCAAACGACCGTTGACCCAATCGACGAACCAGGTGGCGACACAGAAGTAATGCAGGTAAAAAGCCATGCAGGCAGGCTTAGGTATTTTATTCCTAACTGGGAGGCTATTACCAAGGACAACAGGATACTGGGATACCTGCGAGGGTATGAGGTGATTTTTTCTCATACCCCTCACCAGAATGAATTTCCATGCGAGCCCCCAAGGTCAGAGAACGAAATCTCAGATTTAAGAAAAGAGGTTAGACAGCTCGTAAAGAAAGGAACCGTCGAACAGTGCGAAGACTGTGAGGGGCAATTTTTGTCCTCCTATTTTCTAGTTAAAAAGCTGAATGGTTCAAATAGGTTTATTCTGAACCTAAAGAAATTAAACAAATATATGGAACCAGTGCACTTCAAAATGGAAGATATTAAATTTGCCAAACAATTACTTACGCCAGGCGCTTTTATGGGTTCACTAGATTTAAAGGACGCATATTTCCTCATTCCGGTATGTAAAAGGAGTAGAAAATTTCTAAGATTTCGCCTCGAAGGGAAGCTATACCAGTTCACTTGCTTACCCTTTGGGCTGTGCACAAGCCCTTACATCTTCACAAAGGTAATGAAACCTGTAATGAGTGTATTACGGGGAAGAGGTCTGTTATCGGTCATCTACCTGGATGATATACTGCTTTTGGGTAATACAAGCGAGTCTTGTAATTATAATATAAAGCAATCAATACAATTATTAGAATATTTAGGTTTTGTCATAAATTATGAAAAAAGTTCAATCATACCTAGACAAAGATGCAAGTACTTAGGCTTCGTCCTCGATTCAGAAACATACTCAATACAGTTAACAGACAAGAAAAAATGTCAGATCTTGGCGTTACTGGAGCGATATAAAATATATAGCCAATGTAAAATTAGAGAGTTCGCTCATGTCCTAGGAGTCTTAACCGCGGCTTGCCCAGCAGTAGCGTATAGCTGGACTTACTGCAAAAGAGCAGAACGACAAAAGTATCTAGCACTTTTAACTAATGATAACAATTATGAGGCAATAATGCTTATCCAAGATAAGCTAGGTGAGGATCTCGCGTGGTGGAAAAATAATGTAAAAATAGGCATTAATCCGATAAGGGTAAATCATTTCGAAGCCGAAATAAGTTCTGACGCATCCCTGACAGGGTGGGGAGCTCATTGTAATGGTGTTAGCACGTATGGGTTTTGGCACGAATCAGAAAGAGTTTTTCACATCAATTTTCTAGAATTATTAGCAGCCTTATTTGCTCTCAAGAGCTTTGTTTCACAACTTTCCAGTTGCGAAGTTTTATTACGCATGGATAATACAACTGCCATATCGTATATAAATAGGGCAGGTGGTGTACAATTCCCACGTCTAAGTGAGTTAGCACGCGAAATTTGGCAATGGTGCGAGGTGAGGAGTATATGGATAGTGGCGTCATACATACCATCTAAGGACAATGTGGAGGCCGACGCAGCATCTCGGGTTACGAATATAGATACTGAATGGGAGCTATCCACGCAATCGTATGGAAGGATAGTGTTACGTGCCGGTTACTTTTTCCAAATTCATTTTTAAATTTTACTAATTTTTATAATCATTTCGCAGATGTTCTCTATTGATCCAACCGCTTAGCGTGTTATGGGAATTTCCCTCAATCAATAGTCGATTATCTGTAGATATTTTTAATAGTGCTTGACTTATTTCTGATTTATTTCTGCTTGAAGCCGGTCACGTCGGGGCGGGTACTCACGAAGGAGTATTATCAACGATCCTTCAACGCCATCGACGTTCCTGGAATGCGTGCTGTGACAAATCTTTCGAGGCATTGTTGTAGACTACCTTATATTTTTTCTTCCCTGTTAAAATTTTATTACAGTATCGTTGACATCTGATCCTACCATTAAGTGTTGTGGGAGTTTCCCTCGATCATTTGTCAATAAACCGATATGGTATATTAACCAATTTAAATTAATAACTGCTACGCCACTGCGTTCTTCCATGAGAAAGTCTTTCATCAGCATCAGTGTTCTTGGAACGCCGGATGCGATAGCATTCGAAAACCTAAGCATTGCGAGGCTGGGAACGGTCCGAGGCAACGACGGTTGGGCCTGTGTGTACGAAATGCATGCTCAGCAATTTGACTCTCTTTGTTCAAAGTCCCAAGTGCTCGGGCCTGCCCTGCTAACGCTCGGGGCAGTCGGCTGTTAAGTCGCATAGTGCGTGGTCGATCTGTCCGAGGGACGTATCTATTTTAAAATAGTCTTGAGCCGGAGTTCCAGTGAATCGAATCTACGCGATCGTGGAAGGACTCAGTCCCCGTAGAGACTTGTACATTTTTGCATTTTCAGTCAATATAAATTTCCTTTAGCTTCAAACCGTATATTTAATCGAACTCTAATATCTTTTACTTTATTCTACATTGAGTTTCGACATTGTGTGTGTGTGTGGTGCGTTCACTCCTGCGCTTTACCATCTCAGACGCGGGACCCTCTGAGACATACAGAGAGAGAGAGAGGACTCGAAATTACGAAATTAGCAATCTCTTGTACTGAGTTGGTGAGTCATTAGATTTATCATGATATTGTACGGAAACAACAGTTGATTCAACCACCTAGTGGGTTGTGGGTTTTCCCTCAATCGGCTGTTGCTTTCCCTTCGCCGTGTGACACGTTCTGTTTTCTTTAAATTTGGCATGATTCACGTAATATAATTGTAACAACACCAACTATTCGAGTGAATGTGTAAAAGGAAAACGATTTACACGATTATTGATCCAACCACGCAGTGGGTTGTGGGGTTTCCCTCGATCAATTACCGTTGATCATTCATTGTTTCAAATCCATGTAATTTTCACCGTTTTTGTTCTACCCTTGAAACCTCCTATATATACATATATTGTAATACATGGTATATTATTCCTCAAATTGTCTAATTTTGTTTCAAACCAGTCTCCTCCAAAGTACCACATCCTAATTGGACGACCTGTATAGGTTGTAGACGAAAGCAGCGCCCCCAAAATAATCCTGATTTTTGCGTAATAATACGATTATGTCAAAATTATTAAATCTCTTTAAAATTCGTTAAGCGTTACCTGAGGACATTAGACTCAACCGCTCGGTCTCTTTCAAAATTAACACCCTCACGTAACAATAGTAAAGACTTTTGGCACACACGAGATTCATTTGTTTGGGTCTAGAATCAACGCAAAGTGTAGAAGATTCTGTTCAAGATACCAAGACCCAGAGGCTGCAATCATAGATGCCTTCACAATCTCTTGGGAGAATGAAAATTTCTATGCATTTCCCCCATTTTCACTGATCTTAAAATCATTACAAAAAATAATACATAACAGAGCCACGGGAACGTTGGTTGTTCCGTACTGGCCGACACAGCCCTGGTATCCAGTGTTTACATCGCTGCTCACAAAACCAGCGTTAAATTTTCAACCCTCACTCAATTTACTAATTTCTCCGTGCAGGAAGAAGCACTATCCGTTGGCGACAAAGCTACAGTTAGTAGCAGGAAGATTGTCCGGCAAGCTTTTCTGAATCAGGGAATCCCAGAGGGATCATTGGATATCATAGTAGCATCCTTGTCCGAAGCCACTTTAAAGCAATATAATGGGTGCCTAAAGGAGTGGGCAATCTTTGCGAAAACAAACGGGTGTAACATGCTACAACCGAGCAACATCGCAGTCATAGAATTTTTGACTAAAAAATTCAAGGAAGGTGCGGGATATGGAACCCTCAAATCTGCTAGGGCTGCCATATCACTAATAGCGTCCAATAACATCTCAAAAGATCCCATAATATCCAGATTCTTTAGGGGAATATTTAGACAAAGACCCGCGAAACCTAAGTATTCTAGTACCTGGGACACCGAGCTTGTACTTAAATTTATTGAAAACCGTCAGCTCTCGCATAAGTGCAAGGGTCAGGAGATATCAGAAAAAACAGCGCCGCTGCTGGCACTAGCCACAGCACATCGTTTGCAAATGCTCGCGCTTATAGATATTGGTAATATTACTTTAACGCCGTCAAGTATAGAAATTAAAATACCAGAATTGATTAAAACTTCAAAACCAGGGAGAGTGCAGCCGAACCTGGTGCTACCTTTTTTCAAAGAAAGACCAAATGTTTGTGCGGCAAAGGCACTTTTAGCTTACTTAGATTTTACTAAGGACAAGCGTGCAAAAAACAGTAGACTTTTGTTGTCGGTCCGGAGGCCTTTTCAACCAGTGGGCACACAAACATTGAGTAAATGGGTAAAATCATTGCTAAAAAAGGCTGGCGTAGACACAAATACGTTCACGGCATACAGTACTAGACACGCGGCTGTATCCGCAGCCACTAGGAGAGGTATAGATATAAGCACTATTAGACGCACTGCAGGCTGGTCTGAGCACTCGCAGACTTTCGCAAAATTCTATAATAGACCGATTCAACAGTCAAACGAATCTTTTGCCTTAGCTGTTTTAGGACCTGATATTGACTAAAAGAAAGGAATCGAGCATCACACAGGCTCTAAAAAACTACGTGTAATCTCGAGAACGAGGCGCTCTATATAATTGTACGATCAAACGAACTTACTTGTACGTGAAGTTCGATCGTAATTATATTGAGCGCCTCGTTCGAAGATGATTACATCCCACCCGATGTAAACCCAAAAATGTACTCCCAAAAAGCGTGTGTGATGCATCCCCCTCCGTCTCAAATCAAGCTAAAAATATGACGATCGCGGCGAGTGGTCACTAGGAGCAGATGCGAACGAGCGATATATGTAAAAAATTTAAATAACTCTAAACGTTGTGAGTTTCCCGACAACTGACAGTACTACGTGTAATCATCTTCGAACGAGGCGCTCAATATAATTACGATCGAACTTCACGTACAAGTAAGTTCGTTTGATCGTACAATTATATGCACTGCATTCTACTGGGAGTAACAAAAACTCACATGGAGTTTCTTTTCAATAGTACCAGGAAAAATTTCTGGAAAGGCATGAATGCCCGTGTTGCTGTGAAAGATTTAATGGCGTCTATAGATGAACGTTTACTAAAAATAAAGCCACCGTCGTCCATTACACGTACACCCAGATCGATACAGGAGAACAAGTTATGGAAAGCCCCTGAGTGGAGAGCATGGTTAGTGTTCTATTCTATACCATGTATGGATGGTTTGTTGAAACATCGATATTTAGTACATTGGAGTATGTTGGCAAAGGCAACTTGCCTTCTTCTACAGAAATCTGTATCAATTGCTGATATTGGGGAGGCACATGAGCTATTTTTAAATTACTGCAAGCTCTTTCAGAAATATTTTGAACCACAAAATACAATATACAACTTACATCTTTTAACACATATTTGTGAATGTGTCACGAAGTGGGGTCCCTTATGGACCCACAGCGCGTTTTATTACGAAGGCGAAAATCGATTTATATTGTGTATGTACAAGAGTCCGTATAATGCATTATCGCAAATTACCAGAAAATTCACATTATTCAAAATGATAAAACAATTATGCCCACAACTTGTTTCTTCACAAACAATATTACATTTTTGTGAAAACATTTTACAGAAAAAATTAATGAATACAAGATACAACAATTGCTTATTACTGGGAAAGGGGCGAAAAAAAATATTGCGCGAGGAGGAAATACAATGCTTAACAGAACATTGTATTTCTATAGCAGATTGTACTGTGTATGAAAGCGCAATAACAATTCCTATTTATTTACAAGCAACAGTCGAGCAATAATGATAAAACGTATTGTGTTAGAAGCAGGGGGAAACGTTGTGATATTAGGCCAATTATTGAAATTTCATAAATCTTGCGTTATTAATAACGAAGTAGTTGAAGTAAATTATTTACGAAAAATTAAAAGTTTAGGTAAATATGTATGCATCAAACCTTCAGACAGAGTTGGGCATTATCTAGATAAGAAAATTATTTAAATCATAAATCGAATAAAATATACTGTATCTTTATCCGTTATTCGAAGTTCGAATAACCCAAGAGTAGCTTATTCGAAGCGCCAACGGATGAAACGTTTATACGGAGGAAATTCATTCGACGAGGCAACGGTACTTTTTTTATTCGAAGGTCTTCCACCCTGAGGTTCGAATAATTTTGTCTACTTTATCCGTATCTTTATTCGAAGGTTTCGAATACTTTCGGCAGGCGCCTGGGTCGTTGAAGAGCTGAGGCGAGTGAGGCAGCGGTCCCCTGCTACGGTCGACCCGACACGTGTCACCAATTTTACAGAAATTAAAGTTCTTTATTTTTCATCGTATCGATCTGAAAGTAACATCGATGGATTCCTGACATTCTCCCGATTAAAAGGACAAAGTATCATGCAAAACGGACAATTTTTAACGAAGTAGGCTTTGAATTCTGCAAACCAATTTTTCGTGTAACTTTGTTAATTATAGCCCGAATTATGTCGGATTTGGTGCCATATTCATGGGGAAAACACAAGGAGTCGATTCATGACATTTTCGTAAAGAGCCGATGAGAGATACGGAAATCCACTTCTTAATGGTACAGGGTGATTCTGGAGCTACGCCCGTCAAAGAGATGCGGCCTAGTACCCCGTGGCAAGGACAATCCCCCGCAGTGCCTCGCCGAATTTTATGGCTTTCGACCCTCAAAGGGATTGGAGTGCCTATTAAGAAGTGAGAAATCTTCGACTTCCGCATTTCTCATTAGATCTTTGCGAAAACGACGCCAATTGATTCCTTATGTTTCGCCGACGAAATTGATACCAAGAACGGCGTGATTCGGAAAATGACGAAGGAAATTCCACGAAAAAGTCATTTCCATAGCCTTAAGCTAATTTCGTTAATAATAGTCCGATTTACATGAAATTTGGTATGATTTTGATCGGAAAAACATAAGGAATCCATCACTTCCATATCGATACGGTAAATAATAAAGAATTATTTGTTTCTGAAACAGGTATGAATACTCGTCCGACCGTAACGAATTGAGGTCGACCCCCCGCAGTCGGGAGTGAAAATGTAAAATATTCATTTCTGCGTAGTAAGAAATTCTTTATTCCTTATCGTATTGATATGGAAGTGACACCAAGGGATTTGCTCCCTCGCATCATGCAATTGCATATAAACACTTTTTTTAACATAAAATATTCAGTTCTAATTACTCCGAATTGTAATTGTTAAAAAATTAATAAGTTAAAAATATAAGATTTAAATTATCTGTACAGTTTATTTAAAACATAAATTTTGTAAATTTAAAGTAAATTTTTAGTTTTATAGCTAATATTAAATTTACAAAAAATTAATTTTTAATATCATTAATAGATACCTACTGAGATACTGATGTATCTTTTTACAACAAATTCAACCAAGCGTAATCAGATTATAAATAATTTGTCAACGTAAAATACAGACCAAGCTGTGAAATACGGATATTTACTTAGAATTCTTCAATTTCGCCTTTTTAGTACAAACTAAATATTCTGAACTAAATATATTGAACTCGCTACGTTATTTTATTTCGGTAAAAATAGTAGAATAACATTTGAAATAATTACAAACTTGAAGTTATTATAACAAAGTTTAACTATGGATCATTCAAATTAAACCTAATTAAAATGTAATAGATAAAGGTTTTGTACTGACTATTTCGACGCAAATTTTCGCGAAATAACAGGAAAGGCGTCCTCAACAAACAACAGTCTCTTCTCTATCACCGATACGAACGCGACTAGCGAGATGAACAAATGCCCAGCATCATTGTCGTCGGGAGGGATACCTTCGGGCGGAAATGCATCTTCGTTCGATTTATAATATTCAGGGCTGTGCGGGTCCCCGCCGTTTTAGGCTCGGGACCCGCCGGAATGTTTCGTGCGGGATCGGGCGTGTTCCGTACTTTCGTGTTGCTCGAGATCCCAATTCGGGCTACAAGCATGACCGCCATGTGCGGGCAATTTAACTTTAGGTCGGCTCGGCAAAACTCGGACGCCATCGGCTCGTAAGCCAGTTGTTAAGAGGAGACCGAGACGGAATGAATTATGTATATCATTCATATCAATACCTGTAATATTTTTTTTTTTACTTTTCTGTCGCATGTTTTAGCAATATTATCAATAAAGCAACGAAAATGATGTAGAACAAAACTTCAATCATTTGTCTACATGTTCGTTAATATCAATAAACGAAAAATTATTATTTAATATACAAATTTTAGAAATGTAAAAATGTGTCATTGCCCATATCTCCCTTAATGTCCGGAAAAGATTGTTATACGTCCCTTTCGGACTAACAAGTTGTGGTCCTTAACTGGTTATCACAGATTCTTTCTACTTTTCCCCACCTTCATTTTTACCCGCTAAAAACTTGTTTGGGCTCTTGCTGTGAGTCTCCTAATTAGCATGTATGATACACAGTGTCAAACTCTGTGCAATTTTCATGAGCCCAATAACCATATGACTTACATCTTAGCCAATCTTGTTGCTACTACTTTGGAAGGAGTCGAGCGGTTTGCCGCCGCAGCGAGCTGCAGGCTAGGAGATTCCGCCATAAACGCGAAAAATAAATACTCATCGCATTTTGTTGCGTCTTGAGACTATCTATATATATATATATATTCTATTCTGTTCTGTTTATATATATTCTATTCGAGATATGTATCGAATGTGCGGTTAGGAAAACAGATGCATGAAGAACAGTTCTCGGGGGTTGACCGCCGGCCGCCGCCGCCGTTGCCAATCACGACTACGAAATCCCACCTTTATTAGCGGTGTTACCTGAAGAAAGTGGGGGTAGGCGGGGGTGACATGCACTTACAAGAATCTTAGAATCATTCTTGTGACGGCAATCGCCAATAGAGCATCGCAGAGAGCTTCGAAAACGTGTTAGAAACATTATTGAATTTAGTTTAGAGTAACATAGTAACACTTTAGCATAACACAGTTAACATTTACTATAATATAAACAGTTCAAAATGGGTGACACCGAGTGTGAAGAGCAGAACATTTCAATTGCGAGTGCAGTGTACCCATCGACGTCGACTTCAAGCGAAAGTTTAATTGAAGAACAGCAAGTGCCAACTATTTTGAAGGGGAAATACTTCTCACTTATACCTGAAAAATCTAATAACAAATCTGTCACTGGGTTGTGTCGGTTCTGTTTGCCCAAACGGACAGAAATCAAGGGGCAAGTATCGTCCACATCCAATTTTCGCTCCCACCTGAAGCGAAAACATTCTGCCGAGTTTGACGAGTACTGTACCGAATCAACAGTGAAAAAGCGAAAGACGGTCGGAAGTCGTGAAGAACTGGCAAAAGGAAGTCAGAAGCAATTTGAAACAGATATCGCAAGGTATATCATCCATTCAATGATTCCATTAAGATCGGTGGACGATCCCTACTTTCGCCAAATTTTTATAAATCGTGGTCTTGGTGCCAGTATCAATGCTATTAGTCGGCGTAAACTGGGGCGCATTGTAAATCAAATATACATCGATGATTTATTAAATGTGAAGAACGAGTTGGAAACCGTCGAATTTGTCTGCACTACTGCAGACATTTGGTCGGGAAGGCGACGGAGCTTTTTCGGCGTTACAGCCCATTGGATTTCTCCAAATTTGAAGAGAAAATCAGCGGCTTTAGCCTGCCGCCGTTTTTCTGGGATCCACTGCTTCGATAAAATAAAGGATCTTCTACTTAATATTCAGGGCGAATTTGGATTGACAAGTGACAAAATTGTTGCAACCATCACTGACAATGCCAGCAATTTTGTAAAGGCCTTTACCAAGTTCGGCGTGAAGGAATCGATCATTACGCCCAATAATGAAGAATATTGCCCTAATTCGTCCACCGAAGAGGAACAGGAGGAAGAAGAAGAAGAAGAAGAAGAAGAAGACGAAGCTGCAATTAATATAAATTGCATTACCCCATTATTATCCCGTCATATCCGATGTTCAGCACACACGTTGAATTTGTGCATCACATCGGATATGATGAAAATGATAAAAAAAAACAGGGGGTTGTCTACTTTGCACGGTGACGTGATGCAAAAGTGCAATATGCTCTGGAAAGCAGCGATAAAACCGAAATCCGCCGAAATAATGGATAAAATAATTAAACACACCTTAAAACGACCAGGTGAAACGCGGTGGAATTCTTTATACGATTCCCTACAAAACATCGTACAAATTAAGGGCAAGGTTAACGATATAGGGAAGCAATTAGGTTTTAAAAGTAACCTAACAGAAATTGATTTCGCCTATTTAGAGGAGCAGCTACAATGCACGGCGCCTATTGCAGAAGCAATAGATATTTTGTAAGGCGACAATGTTTTCTATGGGACACTGCTACCATGTTTGGTGACGTTAAAAAAAAAATTAACCAGACTAGCAGAATCTGATTTGAAATTTTGCAAACCAATTAGTATATGTCTTCTTGACAGTTTGAAGTCACGATTCGAGAACTATCTCGACTTCTTCTCCCAGGAATCGAATTATGCTGCTCTGGCAGCACTAACCCATCCAAAATTTAAAAATAGATGGTTGGGGAGCATTCCTGAATTTCACCGGAAAAAGTTACTGGACCTCTTAAAAGCTACTGTAACTAAAGAAGTCAGATGCAATGATAGATGTACCCTAAATCCACCACCCACATTGTCTAATGAAGACAAGTTTTTTGATTTCGATAATGGCATTGTGGAAACCATAGCCGCAGAAATTTCTTCGATAGCAGAACTTGAAGTGAGTACTTTTTATCATTCAATAAATACATAATGGAACATACGTATTTTTAATCTTTTGATATTTTACTTACAGGTATTACACTTTTTTCAAGAGGGAAGTACGGAGTACACCATTTTGGACAAATATCCTGCCGTAAAAAAGGTGTTCTTAAGGCATAATACTCCGCTGCCGTCGTCGGCTCCTGTAGAGAGACTATTCTCCTATGCAACGATGACGAATTCGCCAAAATGCAATAGGCTCTCGGATAACATGTTCGAAAGGAGAGTAGTTTTGAAAGCCAATCAAATGACTTATAAATTGGATTGATCATCTCCAGAAAGGGGAGACCATTTCCTGGTGCGGGCGAGGCTGACGATATTTTTTCAACATTGTTCGGAAATATATGTAAAACACAACATTAACGGGCCATTCTGGTAATCACGCCGCAACATTCAGTTTTTTCTCAGTGAATACAATAAATAACAATGTCATTTTTTTTCATTTATTAAGGTACTTATAATGTTGTAAAAATGGAAAATCTCGAAACTTGAAGTTTAAATGCATACAATTATGTTAAATGTTGACTTATGCGGCTAATTCTGGCCCCTGCGATAGCAGTACTCATAACGATTAAGAATCAGTTTGGTTTTTTTGTTTCAGACGAGTCTGTGAGCTGAAATCACTCCCGCCGTCTTTTCAAAGACGCAATTTTTGATTCCAGATAACATTTAAAAAACACAATTAAAAGTTTATTTAAAAAATTGTTCCATATACATTATACGTACCATAATAAATGGAAAAAATTGATATTGTTATTCATTGTATTCACTAAGAAAAAAAACCTGAATGTTGCGGCGTGATTACTAGAATGGCCCCTCAATATGTACCTAAGTTAGTTTTTTATATATGTACGTATTGTTTAAGGCCCCTCAATATGTACCAAAGTTGGTTTTTTTTATATATGTAAGTATTGTTTAAGGCCCTTCAATATGTACCTTAGTTAGTTTTTTATATATGTATGTATTGTTTAAAACTGAAAAATATTTAATCGACTTTGTTCATACTTTGAATGCATAAAGATAAATAAAATGTGTAATACATATGTATACTGCATCCAATGATACCGTGTATACAATTACTGCTTGGCACAATCCCTACATTCCTTATACTTAGGGGAGAGTCATACAGTACCGGGGAGCATACAGTACCGGCCAAAGCTAGATATCGCTTTTAATGTTAGTTAACTGTACTATCGATGGAGAAATAAATAAATACTAGAGTCCGTAGCAACATATTCCGGCGACATTCTTTTTCTTTCAGTATTACCAGAGTTCTAAGCATTTATCGGTTACACTAGTGTTTCGGACGACAAAAGTTATTTTTGTTCGCCGCGAATTACAACTTTTTTAATTCAGCGAGTTATTAATCTTTATGATAAAATTCAATAAAAAACATTTATCCTCTTTTATTAAGCACAATTTGTACTGCAAATTACTTTTTTAAATTTGATTTTTACCAACAGTAGCCCAAGTTACAGTACAAAAACTGAAAACGGCCGGTACTGTATGACTCTCCCCTACTAAATTCCTTTCCGCGACGTTACATTCGTCTCCCTCCCCTCTCTCTCTCTCTCTCTCTATGTCACCCGTGAAGAAGTATTTTTGTAATTAGAATTACCTAGTAATTGAGTTTGTAAGTGCAATTAAATTAGACATCAATGAAATCATGCACAATTTATTAATTTTAAAAAATTGCTAAAAAATTTAACTTTTTTAGGACTTGCAACATTCGATAGCCGTTTCTTATATATTTTTTGTGCGCCAATTACGAATTCACAAACCGGGGATCTGAACCGCTCCGTAATCATAACTCTAACCCGGTTAACCAAGGAAGGTTTCTGTAACAGCTCTTAAAATTATTTAATTAACTGAACGGTTCTTGAAATTGTAGAAATAATGAAGTAACCGGGTTAACCCGCTACGAGCGGGTTACTAGTAAAATAAGACAGTCTAGTCTGGATTAGACAGTCGCTAAAGGCAAATCACCAAATGAAAACACAATGTTTAAATTCTACGAGTATATAATGCATGCAGGATTTAATAATTTTAGAGGGTTCTTAGAAACGGAATTTATACTTTATTTCTTAAACTTCAAGAATTACTTAGTACCAATATCTTTTAGCATCAATATCTTCTAGAGACGTGTACGGGTTTCGTCTTATAGCTTCCATTGTTTAATATTTTCTATGAATCGAATATTTTCGACACTTTAAGGTTAAGGACCTTAAAGTGTCGAAAATATATAGGCAAAGGCCCCGTCATCTGGTCGACAGACGGCCTCGTTCAGGCATCAGGTAGGAGAGACGGGGGCTAGATGTAACAGGGGTAGGTTGTTTTTGTGTTTTCGATACTAATAGTAATTATCCTCTTTCAATTTTCCTCTACAATGTATGTAAATTAATATTACCACGTTTGAATTAATGTCCCTTTACCTACAGATTCATACCAAGAATATTTCATACACAATGGTGTCAACCGGAGCAAGTTGTTACACAAGAGAAGGGGAATGTTGTTACATTGTATTTAGTAATTAATTTATTAACCACGAGTCAGTAGCAGCTTCCTGCTAAATGATTTTTGGGGACGGAACGCCACCATAGTGGTTTCCCCCTAAATGATTTTTTACTAAACATTTTATTAAAAAGCTTTAAAAATGAAACTGATCACTAAAAAATAAAAAAAATACAATAAAGAAAACGCAGATGAGAAATAAAACCACCGTAAATATTAGACCAGGCATGGAACTAAAGTGAACGCCGCGGCCGTTTTTCGGAGGCAACGCCTCCTTTCTCCCGCCGCGCGTCTTCGCCCCCGCGGCGGGCCTAGGAGCTTCGAGCGCCTCAGACCCGTACCATATGAACCGCGCGTGGCGCATTAGGGCGACACCCGTATCAATAGATTTCCGCATCACCCATGGGGTACTATTATCGATGCGTTTTTTTTTGACAGTGGTATCCCCTGTAGGCCTATTCCACTGTGTCACGCGATAAAAATGGATAGAAGAAACGCGTTTTACTATCAAAATTTTAAATACGTTTGGGAAAACTTAATTTTCGCGCACGTTTAGACGTGCTGGGCATTTCTAAAATATCAACGGGGAGGCTGGTCGACGTTGTACGTATTAAAGTTGAAAGCGAGGAATCGCTTAGCCGTGTGCGCTGTTCTGTCTTAATGGCACGCATTTTTGAGAACGAACATTCGCACAAATATGTTGACCCGAACATGGAAAAAATTTGGAGCGCGAAATTTCTAAGTTTAGGGTATGTCGATTCTTCCAGCGTTTTAAAGAATTCGGCTCCTTTTTCTTCCCTCGTTTTCAAAGAAATGTCGTGCTGAAGATCGCACAGTTCTTCTTGATACTCGAGGGCCTGTTCTTCAATTTTTACGGTGAGGGGATTCTCAAAGAGAATTAGATCATTTCTGAGCGAGTCGAAGTCAGTGAAACGCTCATCGAACTGATCTATCACCGATTGAAGAACGTGTAAATGATTATCAAAATCACACTCATTGCCGAATTCCTCGAAAATTACCCTACACGAGGGAAAAAAGAAAAAAATTTTTTCTTCCAACAGGAGATGATTTTGATACACTAGCAACCTCCTACGAAAAGAATCGACGTGGCTGAACAACTGCGAAATAGTTTGACCGGGTTTCTGCAGTTTTAAATTTAATGTATTTAAATGATTAGTCAGATCTACTATAAGTGAGAGTTCACAAAGGAAACTCGCATCTGTTAATAAGGGGAAATATTCTGCTCCCTTTTTTTCTTGATATTCTTGCAAGAAATGGAAGATCTCATTTCTTATAGCAAAGAATTGACTTAGACATTTCGCTGCACTGAACTAGCGTACTTCGCAATGCAAAGGGACATCAGTGTAAGCAGCGTTATCTGTTTCAAGAAATTCTATGAATTTCCTGTGAGATAGAAATTTATTTCCGCCCTTGATAGAGTTGATTAGTTGCGTCTGTTCGATCTGTACGAATGGAAACGTCTGACCGAAAATACGTGACATACAATGTTGGAAAACAGAAAACAGTCGCTGATACAATGTTGGAAAACAGAAAACAGTCTCTGTAACTGTAACGTATTTTCGTTTCCATTCGTTCAGATGGAACAGACGGCGAAACAGATCAAGATGTCTACAGAGCAAAGGTATTATCAAAATTTTGACAAGGTATGGGAAAACTTTTTTTTCGCTAAAATTAGTGATCGTACGATGTGTCTTCTTTGCGGATTTGAGCCTGCCCTAGTAAAGAAAAATGCTATTGAACGGCACTTTTCAAGTTGTCATGCGCAAAAGTATACATCGTATGAAAGCCGCGAAAAATTTGATTTAATAGAGGGGCTCAAATTAGTATATCAAGAAGGTCGTACGTATGTTCCTGAAGAAGCTTCTTCGGTGGAAAAAGCTCGCATAGCTTCTTACGCCATTTCTCATTTAATAGCAAAGCAGGGTAAACCGTTCACTGAGGGCGATTTCGTAAAGAAATGTCTCATTGAAGCGGTTAAATCCTTCGGGACGTGTATCACTCTTGAAGAAGCTGAGAGTATCGCATTGGGTAGAAAAACTGTGAGCTCCCGAATTTTTGATATAGGCGCATCCACAGAGCAAAAATTAATTGAACTTTTAATTAACTGTCGTTATTTCTCTTTGTGTTTGGATGAAAGCACCGATAACCGGCATACGAGTCAATTGAGCATTTTCGCTCGCATTGTACAAAATGATTTTTCGTATGTCGAGGAGCTTTTGGACTTCGTGCCTTTGCACAATACAACGACAGGACTGGATATTTTTAACGCAGTAGAGAACACTGTTAAAAAATTCCAGGTTGACTTTTCTAAATGCTCTGTAGTGGTAACCGATGGTGCAAAAGCCATGACAGGTGCCAAAATAGGACTGAACGGGCAGTTTAAAAAACGCGGGTTTAAATTCCCAATGATGCACTGCATCATTCATCAGGAAGCGTTATGTGGGAGAGATATAAAATTATCTTCCGCCATGAAGAAGGTTACGCAACTAATCAATTCTATCAAGGGCGGAAATAAATTTCTATCTCACAGGAAATTCATAGAATTTCTTGAAACAGATAACGCTGCTTACACTGATGTCCCTTTGCATTGCGAAGTACGCTGGTTCAGTGCAGCGAAATGTCTAAGTCAATTCTTTGCTATAAGAAATGAGATCTTCCATTTCTTGCAAGAATATCAAGAAAAAAAGGGAGCAGAATATTTCCCCTTATTAACAGATGCGAGTTTCCTTTGTGAACTCTCACTTATAGTAGATCTGACTAATCATTTAAATACATTAAATTTAAAACTGCAGAAACCCGGTCAAACTATTTCGCAGTTGTTCAGCCACGTCGATTCTTTTCGTAGGAGGTTGCTAGTGTATCAAAATCATCTCCTGTTGGAAGAAAAAATTTTTTTCTTTTTTCCCTCGTGTAGGGTAATTTTCGAGGAATTCGGCAATGAGTGTGATTTTGATAATCATTTACACGTTCTTCAATCGGTGATAGATCAGTTCGATGAGCGTTTCACTGACTTCGACTCGCTCAGAAATGATCTAATTCTCTTTGAGAATCCCCTCACCGTAAAAATTGAAGAACAGGCCCTCGAGTATCAAGAAGAACTGTGCGATCTTCAGCACGACATTTCTTTGAAAACGAGGGAAGAAAAAGGAGCCGAATTCTTTAAAACGCTGGAAGAATCGACATACCCTAAACTTAGAAATTTCGCGCTCCAAATTTTTTCCATGTTCGGGTCAACATATTTGTGCGAATGTTCGTTCTCAAAAATGCGTGCCATTAAGACAGAACAGCGCACACGGCTAAGCGATTCCTCGCTTTCAACTTTAATACGTACAACGTCGACCAGCCTCCCCGTTGATATTTTAGAAATGCCCAGCACGTCTAAACGTGCGCGAAAATTAAGTTTTCCCAAACGTATTTAAAATTTTGATAGTAAAACGCGTTTCTTCTATCCATTTTTATCGCGTGACACAGTGGAATAGGCCTACAGGGGATACCACTGTCAAAAAAAAACGCATCGATAATAGTACCCCATGGGTGATGCGGAAATCTATTGATACGGGTGTCGCCCTAATGCGCCACGCGCGGTTCATATGGTACGGGTCTGAGGCGCTCGAAGCTCCTAGGCCCGCCGCGGGGGCGAAGACGCGCGGCGGGAGAAAGGAGGCGTTGCCTCCGAAAAACGGCCGCGGCGTTCACTTTAGTTCCATGCCTGTATTAGACAATCTTCCTACGAAGATGGAGAATGCTAAGGGTGTGCAGATCGTCACAAGGCACGGGTTCCCGGCCGTCGGGACGGGTCGGAAAAGTTTCGGGCGGAATCGGCCGGGTCTCGATACTATCGTATTGCTCGAGATCCCGAGGTGCTCGGGATCCCGAGACTCGTTTCGGGCTACAAGCATGACCGCCGTAAGCGGGCAATTTGATTTCAGGTCGGCTCGGCAAAACTCGGACGCGATCGGGTCGAAAGCCAGGTACTGGCGGCTATGCTTGTAGCCCGAATTGGGATCTCGAGCAACACGAAAGTACGGAACACGCCCGATCCCGCACGAAACTTTCCGGCGGGGACCCGCACAGCCCTGAATATTATAAATCGAACGAAGATGCATTTCCGCCCGAAGGTATCCCTCCCGACGACAATGATGCTGGGCATTTGTTCATCTCGCTAGTCGCGTTCGTATCGGTGATAGAGAAGAGACTGTTGTTTGTTGAGGACGCCTTTCCTGTTATTTCGCGAAAATTTGCGTCGAAATAGTCAGTACAAAACCTTTATCTATTACATTTTAATTAGGTTTAATTTGAATGATCCATAGTTAAACTTTGTTATAATAACTTCAAGTTTGTAATTATTTCAAATGTTATTCTACTATTTTTACCGAAATAAAATAACGGTCTTGAGGGTAATGAGAGGCAAGTGCTATTACCCCGCAAAGACTTTGAATAGTGACAGTTTTTTTGCTAAAGATGCCAAGAACTTGAGAAAGGACTACCGATAAGGGTAATTGGGCTACTGAATGATTGAAAAATGCGGTTGATCTGGTTGGTCAAGGACGATCCATACATACATAAAGTGGCTAATCAACCTGGTACATATTCCGTACAGTACCGACCCCACGATTGATTATTATTAATGCCGGTCGAATACTTTTGTGAGCCTGTTTCAGTACATCTTTGCAATAAATGTGTCATAACTTCTACAAATATTATCCGATCCATTTCAAATTTGGTATATATAATCTCGATACTTGTGTCTTGTAGTAGTTACAACATTACTTTTAGAACTTGAGTCTAACATGTATATTTTTATTGTTTATAGTTTTAATAGCGAGCGTTCGAATACTTTCGTGGCTCACTGTACATACCCGACTCTTGAGGGGTATTCTCTCATGCATTGGCGTACATTATTGTATTCGTATTACGATATCATTTGTTCAGACGAAATAAACAAAGTGTAATATGAGGCCATTTAATGTCGCATAGGGTTGTAAATTACATACTGAGAATAAAATGACCAACGGTGGTGGCCGTGTCGTCGAACTCTATTCCACCATGCTAGGGACACAAGGTAACCTTTCCCCCTTTACCCAAATACCTATACTAGATTTGAGAAATTTTTTCTATCTCAAATACATTAGGTAATATCCGGCTGTTTACTGTTCCCACGGACACCCGCGGATTAATAAAAAGTCGCGCCTTTGTTCGAAGCGAGTAATCTATAAATTGTTAAAAGGGACGAAGGTACGTTCTTAATTGTTCTTTGGAAATCTGGCAACAAGGTGTTGTCGATGCCGTCGTCAAAAATACGGAATTTCCGACCATAAACGATATATAAATTTTCGCTTCTCTCCCAACTGTCACCTTACAGGGTCCGCTTCGTTTGGGATAATTAAGGACACAACATAAAGGCAAAATCCAGAACACAATATAAACGCTCAAATATAAAATTTGAAAATGCAATAAAAAGCGGCCTTTTCGTTAATCTGTATATTGCTTTGTTAGCGAGTGGTAGGTATAGGTGCAGGGTAATTTCGCACCCGTACCCACCGTTGCCCACTGTCGAAGTGCGGAACAATAAGATCATAATCCGCGACCCTGATGAGACACTCTGGCCGATCAACCTCGCTAGTTTTTCGAAAACAACTGGTTCCATTAGGCACGAAATATAATAAAATTTTACATCCTTTACGATAATGTATACCTGAGGTTCCTGTCCCCTACGCGTAGCGAGTTCAATATATTTAGTTCAGAATATTTAGTTTGTACTAAAAAGGCGAAATTGAAGAATTCTAAGTAAATATCCGTATTTCACAGCTTGGTCTGTATTTTACGTTGACAAATTATTTATAATCTGATTACGCTTGGTTGAATTTGTTGTAAAAAGATACATCAGTATCTCAGTAGGTATCTATTAATGATATTAAAAATTAATTTTTTGTAAATTTAATATTAGCTATAAAACTAAAAATTTACTTTAAATTTACAAAATTTATGTTTTAAATAAACTGTACAGATAATTTAAATCTTATATTTTTAACTTATTAATTTTTTAACAATTACAATTCGGAGTAATTAGAACTGAATATTTTATATTAAAAAAAGTGTTTATATGCAATTGCATGATGCGAGGGAGCAAATCCCTTGGTGTCACTTCCATATCAATACGATAAGGAATAAAGAATTTCTTACTACGCAGACATGAATATTTTACATTTTCACTCCCGACTGCGGGGGGTCGACCTCAATTCGTTACGGTCGGACGAGTATTCATACCTGTTTCAGAAACAAATAATTCTTTATTATTTACCGTATCGATATGGAAGTGATGGATTCCTTATGTTTTTCCGATCAAAATCATACCAAATTTCATGTAAATCGGACTATTATTAACGAAATTAGCTTAAGGCTATGGAAATGACTTTTTCGTGGAATTTCCTTCGTCATTTTCCGAATCACGCCGTTCTTGGTATCAATTTCGTCGGCGAAACATAAGGAATCAATTGGCGTCGTTTTCGCAAAGATCTAATGAGAAATGCGGAAGTCGAAGATTTCTCACTTCTTAATAGGCACTCCAATCCCTTTGAGCGTCGAAAGCCATAAAATTCGGCGAGGCACTGCGGGGGATTGTCCTTGCCACGGGGTACTAGGCCGCATCTCTTTGACGGGCGTAGCTCCAGAATCACCCTGTACCATTAAGAAGTGGATTTCCGTATCTCTCATCGGCTCTTTACGAAAATGTCATGAATCGACTCCTTGTGTTTTCCCCATGAATATGGCACCAAATCCGACATAATTCGGGCTATAATTAACAAAGTTACACGAAAAATTGGTTTGCAGAATTCAAAGCCTACTTCGTTAAAAATTGTCCGTTTTGCATGATACTTTGTCCTTTTAATCGGGAGAATGTCAGGAATCCATCGATGTTACTTTCAGATCGATACGATGAAAAATAAAGAACTTTAATTTCTGTAAAATTGGTGACACGTGTCGGGTCGACCGTAGCAGGGGACCGCTGCCTCACTCGCCTCAGCTCTTCAACGACCCAGGCGCCTGCCGAAAGTATTCGAAACCTTCGAATAAAGATACGGATAAAGTAGACAAAATTATTCGAACCTCAGGGTGGAAGACCTTCGAATAAAAAAAGTACCGTTGCCTCGTCGAATGAATTCCCGTCGAATAAACTGGCGCTTCGAATAAAGATACTTCGAGGTTTTTATTTTATTCGACGACGATCGAATAAATTTTTTCTCTTTTATTCGAATTTGAAATTTTTTTAAGATAATTTTATGCCCAACTCTGCCTTCAGATATAGAATCTGAAGGTATTGTGATACCTGAAGGTAATTATATTTGTAAGGTACCGTTTGGCTGCCATAGTGATTAGTTAATAAATTAAAGACATAAATTAAGAACGACCGTAGTTACCTTTTATTTATGTATGTATAATAACAGCGACTGATATTTTTAAGTAAATTATCTAAAGCATTTAATAAGACAGCAATCACAGTAAACAAGTACGGATAGTGAAAATACTGTAACATTATGAACTATAATTATCAAATTTTGCGATAATTTAGCGATCGCAAATTCAATAGTGATTAGTTTGTAAGAATTTTTTTGTAAAATCTATTCTGTATACTTCTAGGTGGACTTTAAATTTAAGTACTTAAAAATGTAAATATATTGTTGCTTAAAGTGATTTATTGGACTTAATAATTTAATATAATACGTATAATGATGTGATTTGTACAATGGTTCGAGACGCTCTGTCTTCTCCTCAATACACAACGACAAGGAACCGATATAGTGGGGGGAGCCATGTCCCTGTTTATGGCTACCTACCGAGAGACGGCGCAGCTCGGAATAATTTTTAATTATTATCTACACTCTCCCCCTACGAGCAATGTCGTCTCACTCTGGATTGTAACTTACTTGTTTTGGCTTACATTTCTATTAGATTAATTTGCTTTAATGACCATAGCAGTTTTTCGTGAGTCACTGCTTTCGTCATAAAATCGGCAGTCATATGTTTAGTGTCAACATAACGAACATAAATTTCTCCGTTTTCTACCTCATCACGCACAAAATGAAATTTCATATTTACATGCCTTGTTTTGCTGGAAGAGCGTACATTTTTCATCCACTCTATAGCAGCTGTGTTGTCGCAAAATAATACAATAGGCTTTTTCAAGAAGTTTTCCAATTTCATTTCCGTTAGAATATTCGATACCCAAGTAACATCGTTCACAATTTCTGAACACGCAAACAGTTCTACGACGCACGTCGACAATCCAACACATTTTTGCTTGTTGCGGTTCCATAGTATTAGGGAATCTCCTAACATGACTACTCCCCCTGAGAAGGACTTTCCTCCTTCTGCATTTCCCCAACTAGCATCCGCGTATTATTTCGTCACATAATTTTTTATTGTTATCTACTACCGAGAGATCGTCCACATACGTGGTGATTACAACAAACCCCTGTCTACATGACGATACAAATACGCAATTTTCTGACATTAATGGCGTGAACCCTGTCTTTATTAGTGTATTTTTAAGTTTTATGTGCCAATTGCGCCCTGATTGTGGCAGTCCATATATACTCTTTTTGAGTTTACATATGTTACCTTCCCCGTATTCTTGTTCGAACCCTGGTGGTGGCGAAAGGTAAACGGTTTCGGCTAAATCACCATACAGATAAGCAGTTTTCACGTCATAAAACCGCAAATTCCAATTTAATTTACTTGACAAAGCCACTAGCAACCGTCATGCTTCGATAGATACTACAGGAGAGTACGATTCCTCATAGTCTCTATGTTTAATTTGATTGAACCCGGCAGCCACTAATCTTGCCTTATACCTAATGTCGTTATTTTCTTTGTTATTTTTTATTGCTAGGACCCATTTGCTTGCAGTGATTTTTGCACCGACTGGTTTGCTAACCACCTCCCACACAGAGTGTTTTTCGAGTGATTGTAACTCATCTCTCATTGCTCTTTCCCACTCCGGCCAATTGCTACTGTCTTTTGCCTCAGAATAATTAGACGGTATTTTGTATTCTCCTATTAAATTAACTCTAGTCTTTTCTCGAATTCTGTCCGATCTGCGAGCCCCTCTGTCGATTTCATTTTCTTCAATTTCGATTCGACGCAGATGATCCCTCACTTCTGTTACACCCTGGGTCGTACCTCGAGGTCTGCCTGTCGATCGCGTTGTCTCCCTAACCTCGTCGACTTGTTCACTATGGGAGCTTACGTCTTCTTCATCGAAATTTTGTTGTACATTTGTGCTCATACTTCCCCCTGTCTCTGTGCTTTCGTCTCGTATTCTCTCTACTTCCATATCGGTATGGACCTCTTCTAGTTCGGGAAGTGGTAATATATTGTCGTGGTTGTATTCATTATTTTCGCTACTACCTTTAATGAATTTTACACCTAGCGCTTTTTCGTTAAACTTAACTGCCCCCTCTTCTAACACTAGCTCCGTCTCTGGAGCATATATCCTATACCCACGCCTTTCGCGTGCGTACCCTAGCATAATTCCTACCTTGCCTGGTACTTCTAGTTTGTTACGTTTTTGTTTCGGGACGTGAAAATATACAACGCTCCCGAAAACACGTAAATAACTGACATTGGGTTTTATTTAAAAAAACAATTCAAATGGTGTCTTTTGCTTCCCTCTGCGAGGCGTTACGTTACTCACGTGACTACTGCAAGCGGCAGCCTCTGCCCAAAATTTATTTGGCAATCTACTGTTATGCAATAGGGTCCTGGCGCATTCTAAGATCGTTCGGTTTGGTCTTTCGACTTTACCGTTGCTCTCGGGGTTATAAGGAATCGTTTTCTCATGAGCTATTCCATTTTTCCGTAAAAATTCATCGATCTCCCTATTCACGAATTCACGTCCGTTGTCTGTTCTAAATCTTTTGATTTTTGTATTAAGCAAGTTTTCGTATTTTTCCTTAAATGACATGAATGTTTCAAAAACTTCACTTTTGTACTTCAGAAAATATGTGAAATACATCCCGGAATAATCATCTACTAACACTAGCATGTATCTAGAGCCTTTCAAAGATTCTAATGACATAGGGCCACAAACGTCACCATGAATTAATTCCAGCGGTTTTTTACTTTGATCTCTGGTAATTGTTTTATGCGACTTTCTTGTTATTTTACTAAGATTACAACTCTCACAGACGAAGTCATCACCAATGATTACGCTAAGGCCATCTACAAGCTTGTCCTTACACATTCTGGACAAGTATTCATTATTTATGTGCCCTAATCTCTTATGCCAAAGTTCATGCTTGGCATCACTACCCAGATAGCACCACACATCCCAAGGACGTCCGTTTCATGTCCAGTTTATATCCGAACGTCCTACGTCCATTTTGAACATACCTAGGATGTTCTTAGGACTTAAATTTCGGATGTTTTAGGTACGTCCGTTTCTTAAGTCCTACGGACGTTCTTAGGACTTAAATTTCGGATGTTCTAGGTACATCCGTTTCTTAAGTCCTGCGGACGTTCTTAGGACTTAAATTTCGGATGTTCTAGGTACGTCCGTTTCTTAACTCCTACGGACGTTTTTAGGACTTAAATTTCGGATGTTCTAGGAATGTCCGTTTCTTAAGTCCTACGAATGTTCTTAGGACTTAAATTTCTTATGCTCTAGGAACGTTCGTTTCTTAAATCTTATGAATGTTCTTAGGACTTTAATTTCGGATGTTCTGGAAACGTCCATCTTGTAAGTCTTTTGAATGTTTTGAAGAACTAAACAGATGTTCTAAGATCAACAGTCTTGTAGGTTTTGGAGATGATTGAAACGCTGAAATACGTTATACGTCTAATTATAAATATTTATGTACATTTAGGATCAACCGTGAGTTGCACAGTTATACTAATAAACAGAAAACAAAAATTCTTTAAAGTTAGATTTCATAATTGAGGGCTCGGATGCAATAAGGGGACTAGCGCTCGAAAATGGGAAAAATTATTGTCCAAACGCTAAGAAATATTGGAAAATTAAATGTTGTTAAACTGTATTTTAAAAAATATAGTGTTGTACAGCTCGTCCTGACACACATTTTTTCTATTTACAGTTCGTTTATCGAATCATTACTATTCGAGCTAAAAATTATAAACAAAAAAATTTTCATCGTCCAAAATCATTATTTCTTTAAACATAAATGGCGATAACTTGAGTAAATATTAAGGGATCGTTATGAGACTTGAATCATAAAACTCAGAAAATTCTAGCGAAGCCGTAAAATATATGCACAAAACCCTTCTGTTAAAAAATGTAATAATATTTAATTAAAAAGTAATACTGGATATAACCCATGTTTTTCAACGTTCGCCGTTAAAAAGTATCGAGGCAATTTTTACATATAACTTGCAGCGACAAAGTTTTTGCTTAATATACAAGGAAGATTTTCACCAATTTTCACACTGATAAATAAATAATTGTAGAAGATATGATGATACATATTAATCTCGCACGGGGCCAACTGTCAACGCGAGTGCTAAAACTGCAATATAGCGCATTATACGCGGCTGTTGACTATTGGTGGCGCGCAAGATTTATATGTATCATCATATCTCCTACAATTATTCATTTATGAGTGTGAAAATTGGTGAAAATCTTCCTTGTATATTAAGCAAAAACTTTGTCGCTGCAAGTTATATGTAAAAATTGCCTCGATACTTTTTAACGGCGAACGTTGAAAAACATGGGTTATATCCAGTATTACTTTTTAATTAAATATTATTACATTTTTTAACATAAGGGTTTTGTGCATACATTTTACGGCTACGTTAGAATTTTCTGAGTTTTATGTTTCAAGTCTCATAACGATCCCTTAATATTTACTCAAGTTATCGCCATTTATGTTTAAAGAAATAATGATTTTGGACGATGAAAATTTTTTTGTTTATAATTTTTAGCTCGAATAGTAATGATTCGATAAACGAACTGTAAATAGAAAAAATGTGTGTCGGGACGAGCTGTACAACACTATATTTTTTAAAATACAATTTAATAACATTTAATTTTCCAATATTTCTTAGCGTTTGGACAATAATTTTTCCCATTTTCGAGCGCTAGTCCCCTTATTGCATCCGAGCCCTCAATTATCTCTTTGTCCCGAATTCAATTATAACTATAACGTATGTAATAATTCTGCAATACTATTATCCGCATAATTATATTAAACAAATAATCTGAAGAAGAAGAAATAGTAATAAATAATGAAAGTATTAATTAATAATTATAATTTATTGCTACACTTAAAATCTAATAAAATGTTTCTGAGGACATTCTAAAATATTAAAACAATTTGCTTGATTTGTTCAACAGATTTATACATAACGTGTGATATTCATCATTATTCTTTGTCCAAGAAACAAAAATACTACATATTTATTAAAATCCTTAATAAAGGATTATCTAACCAATAGTATCCATCGATGGATCCATTTCAGCTGTCGTCATATCGGAGTAAATATATGCTTAAGTAAAGATTATGACAACAACTTGTATTTCTAATTAACGAACGCAGACTTGTGCGTTGTCGGGCGATATCGCGAAATTTCGCCCGAAAACGTGTCCACTGTGGCCACAGCCTGAGGCCTCGTTCACATTAGTCAAGTTACTTTACTTCAAGTCGCTTAATTTTCAGTCACTCAAAACTACATTACCAATGAGAACCTGTTATATTTACTTGATTTGAAATATCCTCTGAGGATTCTTTCAAACTTTAAGTGAAGTAGAGAATCTTTCAACTTTACTTGCCTTGAAATACAATTTCACTAATGTGAACGAGGCTGAAAACCGTTAAAACAGTGGCGATAAAGATGGACGTACGGAGGGAAACAAGTGACGATCTCCTCGTTTCTGTCGCGAAGGCTGGAGGCGTCGATCGGCATTCGATCGTTATTTGCCATAGCGTTACCTACTCGCCTGTGTTGTTTCGAGTGTTAATAGTGTGACGGTGAAATTTTTTACCGCTATTTCAGGTAAGTTCCTATTTTATATTTACTTTCATACATCTAAACATGCCTGGCAAAAGGAAATTGCAGAAATATTATATGCGTGCTAAAAAATCTTTGCGTTTATCGTACGATACTTTTCGTCAGGAAGCTTCTACTTCATCGGATATAAGATCTCCAAGTCATAATCCAATTATTGTTAATGAAAACAATTTAGTTAATTCAGATTCTTGGTCAGATAGTAGTATTGAAAACGAAACTTCTGTAGAAAATTTTCAGATGGAAGAAACTACAGAAAGGCAGAATTCTAGACATTCAATTCCTGAGTTGTTAGCCAAAAGTAATGATAATGAAAATTTCGATGTTATTTTAGCAGACTGGGCTATAAAGGACAATATTCCACATATTGCTATTAATCGTTTACTTTCTATATTACAAAAGCGCGTACCAAATAATTTACCAATAGATGCTAGAAGTCTTTTAAAAACGTGTAAGAAAGTAGTTACTAAAGAGATCGAAGCAGGGCATTACTACCATTTTGGTTTAAAGAATTCTATTTTAAACCTCGTTCAATTTATAGACATTTCTTCTATTAATAACAATATAATTCAAATTAACATTAATATTGACGGTCTCCCAGTAACGAAAAGTACGAATAGTCAAGTGTATCCAATTCTTTGTAGTATCGCGGGATGTACACATGTTGAGATGGTTGGTATTTATCATGGTTATCAAAAACCAAAAGATATCAATAGTTTTTTACACGATTTTGTTGAAGAGGCAACAGACCTTATTAATAATGGATTTTTAATTAATGAACATTTGTATCATTTACATGTAAAAGCTTTTATTTGTGATGCTCCAGCGAAGTCTTTAATTAAATGCATAAAAGGTCATACAGGATATCATTCTTGTACGAAATGTGGCATTGAAGGAGATTTTATTGATGGTAGAGTATGTTTTCCTGATCTAAATAATATTTGTTCGAGAACTGATTCTGAGTTTAGATCGCAAGTGGACGATGACCATCATATCGGTACATCCATTTTGCAAAATATTCCGGGTATTAATATGATCGAGTCTTTTCCTTTAGATTATATGCACCTAATTTGTCTAGGTGTCATGAAGAAATTACTTTCGACGTTATGGTGCAACGGCAAACCTTCTACAAAAATCTCACACTTGAAATGTTCAAATATATCAAATTCCTTAGTTTCTCTAGCAAAGTGCATACCATTAGAATTTAATCGAAAACCGCGAACTTTAATTGAACTCAAACGATGGAAAGCAACAGAATTTAGACAATTTTTATTGTACACTGGCCCGGTAGTTCTGTTACCCAATTTACGTAAAGATAGATATTCGAATTTTCTTTCATTGCATGTAGCAGCAACCATTTTATCAAATTCAGAATATTTTGATTCTATTGAATATGCATTTCAGTTATTACAATATTTTGTGAAAACTTTTAAAATATTATACGGACCTCAGTATATATCTCACAATATACACAACCTCATACATATTGCAGAAGATGTTAAGAATCACGGTCCTCTAGATAATTTCAGTGCTTTCCAATTTGAAAACTTCTTACAAACCATTTTAAAATCTATTCGGAAAAACGATAAAGTATTGGAACAAATAGTAAAACGATATATGGAAAAGCGTAATATTCTTGTGAAGGAAAAGATGTGTAATGTTAAATTTCCTATTTTTAAAAATGAACATTTTAAAGGACCATTAATAATTAATATCAAAATTACGAAACAATTCAAACGCGTTGATTTCCATCATTTCAGTTTAAAAACTACTGAGCCTAATAATTGCTGTTCTCTTATAAATGGTAATATCATTCTAGTGGAAAATTTAATATTATCGGATGAATCGTATAAAATAGTTGGTAGACAATTTTTATATCTAAAAGATTTTTATAACAGTCCTTGTAAATCGTCAAGTTTTGGAATTTTTTGGTAGAATCTCCTGATTTCGGTCCTTTAGAAATTTTTAATATTACGGATATTTATAAAAAGTATGTTAAAATACAAATTCAAGGAAAAATTATTCTTTTCCCATTGCTACATTCTGATTGTTCTTCATAAGTATGTATACCTATTTTTTCTTTGGCACTTTAGAAATTAAGTAGCTTCATATAGTTCAGCACTTTTAGCACGTATATTAATAACATCTGTCCTAACCAACTATAACATTGCAGTTGTGTTGTATGTAAAGCCAGTAAAATCGTGGGCAACTTTTTTACCGAACCACAAATGAGTGATATGTTTATCTAGAGACGCGGTAGCGTCTCGACGCCAAGTACAGGAAAGACACCCAGTATATGTCGACTGTCGCTACCGCTATCATTTACTCGTCGCGGAGCCATTCCAACCTAACTCTGATATTTATACATTAATATCTCATCACGCCTGCAATATTTTCTAAATTTAAAGGCATTTTTCTTATGTAAACCGCATATCAGCTTTCGAATAAGACCAATTCCAATAAAATCGGTCCACGCATGACAGAGATATCATAATATCGTCTCATGGATCTGTCAGAAACGGTAAGATTTTCTTCTGATTCTCCTTCAGTCAAATTTTCGTCAACATAATACGTATACGCGTTACACGCACACCTTCAGCCAAAAGAAACTAGTGTATGTATGATCGGCGTCCGCCATGTTTATAACCTACCAAATGTCAAACCGTCATAACCTGCCAAGTGTCATCAAATAATGTAAGTGGTCCAAATTTGAAATGTCAGGAGCTTTAACACTAAATAGGAGACTGAATTATTGTCTCAATTAACAAGGTAAGTCGCCAAAATTTTTTTAATAGATTTCTTATGTAGAGTCGCAGACTTGGAAGTTGTCCGGAGAAGGTTCGACAAAGAAGTATCTTCTTTCGCATAAGTTTCTGGAAATTTGTACCATGCATGTACAAAATAATATATTGTAGTAAAAAATTGCATTGCATTTAAATTGTCAGATACTTGTATTTTTGTATATACCAGCAATTTAGAGTTTTTATGTAAAGCTTATTAATATTATATTATAGAAATGAAAGGGACGCACAGGACTTCGATAAAAATGAAGGGGACGCACAGGCTTCGATAGTAGAATTGAAGGGGACGCACAGGCTTGGATGGATAGAAATGAAGAGAATGCACAGGCTTGGTGGTTGTCCGGAGAAGATTAGACGGAGAAGATTAGATAGATAGACAGAGCATCTTGTTTCGCACAAGTTTCTGGAAATTTGTCAAATAAGGTAAATCTACAAAATTTGTCAAACGACGTAGCATTAAGAATTAAAATTAAGAATATTATGGCGTACCGCTTGCAATGTAGAGTCAGTCACATTAGTCAAGAAAGTACGCTAAAAACACATCTCCCTTGATTTGTGAAACACATTCGTAATACTTTAATATAATAATATAATAAAATCCACAGTAGTTGCCACGCTATTCATTAGTTCATTAATTTTTTCGATTCTCGTTATTTCAATTCACCAATAAACATTCTAAATTAATTTTATTCCAACACCAATGAATTGTGCGTTAAAAATATTGGTTCTCTACGTTCATTTTCGCTGAATTATTACCATTAGGATTTAATTTAAATTTCCTGCAATAAGTTCTACGTTAAGTTGTAGTATATAACTAAAATGTGGCTTTATATTATTATATTATATATTTACAGATAATAGAAGCAGAAGGTGATGCACTGTGATCTACGCCAGACTATGTACGCACAAATTTGCAGGTAGGGTTTTGCATACGTAATTATTCATTCAATGATCTTGAGCATGTGTGATAAATTATAAATAATAATTAATAAATGTGTCCTATTTTTCAGTTAACGATGCAGACGAAGATAATTATTTCAACATTACTGAAAATGAAATAAATGTAAATAAAAAGAGTAAATGAAATAATCACATTTTTTTTCACAAAATAAAAATTTTTTTTTTTTTCATAGAAAAAAATTTAATGGCCGCTGCCGCTGCCGCTGCCATGACCCCGCTGTTCCTGGCCCCGGCCACGGCCCCGCTCCCACTCACGGCCTCGGCCCCGGCCGCGGTACTGGTCCACAATTATATTCCTAAGGCTGAGGGCCTGGGCCCTCATAATCTCTAAAGCTGCCCAATTCTGTTTTTGGGCCGTCAGCCTCCACCCACCCTTCGCGTGCCGAGCCACGTGCGGTCCTGTAATAAGTAGTATAATAAATAACAATAAATTTATTAGTATTTAAATTTAGACTTATTTTCAAGCATTCTAAAAACATATACAGTCGGTGTCGAAAGTATTCGTACAGTGACCAATTTAAAGTAAAACTTTTTGTATTTATATCCATGTCAGTAATAAATTTTATCGGAAAACAATGATTAATCAATATTCTTTGATGTTCGTAGAATAGATTTTGTATAAACAAAATTTTATTTCCTTTAACATATACAAAGAAAAAAAACAAAAACAGATAAACGCGCAGAAATGGACGTGCAAAAAGTATTCGTGCAGTTGAATAAAGAATTAATAAACTATGGAAATAAACTAAATATTTAATGTTTTAATAATTTGTGGATATACTAGCTTCGAGGCTACTAGGTATATATATTATGAAATTACAGCAGGCTGTATTTTATTCTACTCTTGTAGCAGAATGGCTTTCAAACTATCTTATTTAGATATAATATTATGATTACGTATTTTTTTTTACATTATTTCATCATAGATCGCAAATTTTCTTTCCTAAACTCTGTATTCTTTTTTTTCCATACTGTGAAGTGTGTTTTGGACCCAAATATTTCGAATTCACTAACGCCAACAAAATCAAAATTATCCATGACAATGATCCTAAGCATTCTGCATATAATACTAGGCAGAGGGTTTTATATAACTGTTAGATACCTAGCTTCGTAACTTTCTCTTTAAGCACATCTGGTCATTGTCACCCTCTTAAGACCCTTAGTCCGTTTCAAGCGTCCGTAACTTAACGGAAAACAGGCGGAATAGGCCGTAGGCCCCAAGGCCCTTTTTCTTCAAACCGTTACAACCGAACTTTCTCTAGACTACCACTTCCACCCTTACCAGTTCCATTTCCCACACCCTCGCAATAGAACAACCAATAGGATTTGCCAATTTGTCCGCGTTCATCCCGGAGTTCGTCTCTAGCATTAGAAAGCTTTGACTCGTGGCACTGTGAAGTCATACTCCAACATATTGTATAATAAAGACGTGTTTCGTTTTATACAAGTATTCGAATTTGTTTTACCCCGGGATCACGACATAACGCACCAAAATATTTTAAAACGCCGCCATAATCACCACATATCAATCCCATATAGCATCTGTGGGATTAATTGGACAAAAAATCTTGTTTATACAAAATCTATTCTACAAACATCAAAGAATATTGATGAATCATTGTTTTCCGTTAAAATTTATTACTGACATGGATATGCAAAGTATTACTTTAAATTCTTCGCTGCACGAATACTTTCTATCTACACCGACTGTAACTTCTTAAAATGTGTATGAATGTTATTATTACGTATTTACCATCGGCCGTGGCCGGGTTCGCTGCTGCTGCTGGTGGTAGCGATGGTGGTGTCGGCTGTGGTGGTGGCGTCTGAGCCACAGTGTGATTTGCCTCCCTCGCCTCCGCCATATTAAAACTGGCTAACTCTGCGTCAATATTTAAAAATTAATTTTATCATTAATTGATTGGAAAAATAAATTTGATTTGAATAAATGTAGGTATATAAATTTTCATTATTTACCTGCCAGGAACGCGTCGTCCTCCGCAGCAACCTACAAAAATTGATAAAGAATTAATTGGCAAAAAAGATCAAGAGAGTTCATAAAAGCTGTATGATAGAAGAAAGTCATACGTGTAGCGCAAGGGTACATATTGTTCCATTACAAATTGGAAATTAGGAAATATATAAATTTGAAAACTGAATTTGTGTATGATGCGAAATTATAAAAATTACATTACATTATATTCAAAATACAAAAAACTGTAATTTATTATAACATTATTTTGTGAAGGATTCGCAGTTGTAATTAGTAGTAAAACAAGAAGATATTGCACACGTTGAAGCATATTTCTACTATAACTTATAACGCCAACGATTAGAAATATTATCAAACATATCTGAGTTGAACGTAAACGAACATGTAAAGTACATATAGTATATAAAGTAGATATTGCACACTTTGAAGCATATTGTCACTTGTAACGCCAGCGATTAGAAGTCTGAAACACATCCGAGTTAAAATATGCTTCTATGTATCCAATATGTTCTTGTTGTATATATTACTTGCTATACAGATGCCTATTGATAGTTAACGTAGGCAAAGTGCCTACCAAAGACTTTCAAAATGTTGTACTTTACATGTTCGTTTACGTTCAACTCAGATAAGATATGTTTGATATATATATATATTTCTACTCATTGGCGTTATAAGTTATTAGAATATGCTTCAACGTGTGCAATATCTTTTTGTTTTGCTACTAGTTACAACTGCGAATCACAAAATAATGTTATAATACGTTACAGTTTTTTGTATTTAATGTAATGTAATTTTTAACATTACATACGTATTCTTGCGCTAGATGTATTACTTACTTCTATCACACGCTGCTTGTAAGTGACGAAAAAATCTCGCGAATCACGTATAAAACTAACGAATAAAAACAAATATATCTCACGAATATTTCACGAATAAAACTAGCGAATACACATAAAACTGGGCTAGAGCATATGAATAACGATAGCTACGAATATATAAATAGTATTTTTTTATTACTTACATTTTTAAATTCAGTTTGTGACATTGTCGAGTCGATCGAGTGCTTTGCACGCAGCCACAATTGAGAATGGGCTTCCCCGCCACGTGCAACGATGAGGCGAGCTCCTCCGCTGCTCTTTTGTTTTTAAGGAGCCCGCTTTTGGCATATTCTGCCGCGGGCTCTTTGAATTGTTGATTTTTAAGCCGGGAAGCTAACAAGGGGACGCCACGAATGTGGAAATCGCTTTTGGAACAATCGTACATACGGGGGTTGTAGTATTCACGTAGTTAGAAAAAAAAATACCATTTCGGCTTTTTGTCGAATGGGTTAACAATTTTTCCCGTGGAAATATATTTTGTGGATATTACGTATTCAGGCCCGGATTTAAGGGGGGGGCTAGGGGGGGCTGCAGCCGCGGGCCCCACTAATCAGGGGGCCCCGTTCTAAGCCTACAGTTCTAAGCAATTTAAACTCGTTATTGTTTAACTTTTTGTTACTCTCCCCCCCCCCCCCCCCCGCTTATTCAACCACGGGGGCCCCCGAGGGTTGGATAGCCCCGGGCCCCAAAAATCTTAATCCGGGCCTGTACGTATTAATATGTTATTAGTACGTTACATATATTATGTGATTTATTTCTCTACGCAAATTTTAATGTTAAAAATACGGCTATTTTAACGGCTATCCCACTTTACCTACACGACAATTGCAGGCGCCGAAAGGTTCGAAATGAAATATTTTCGCAGTACAAGAATATGAAAACACCGGTGAAAGAGATGATTAGAATAATACGTTGTTATAAATGCATTTTTAATTAAACTTTAATTTGCGTATTTACGTTACGTGTAAATTACACGTAAATTACATAGATGACATAACCAAAGTTATATAATAAATAAATCTTGAAAAATGTATGGGGTACTTCCTACTAGGCTCTATATTGCCGGGGCAGGTCCACAAAGGAAGCACTCGAGGTAGGTAACAACATAAATCTCTTTATATAATAAAGGGAAGTTTGGAATCTTAAACGCTACCAATTCCTTAAGCATAAATCTCGCGCGACACCAGCGTGGTATCGCGGTTCTCCCCGCTGATTGGTTCGCGGGTCTTCGGTCCCCCAGCGCGGTGAATACTCCAACCAATCCGCTAATTCTGTCACTAGCGCACGTGTATAATACGTGCGTATTATACGTTGCGTATTTTACGTGATTTTACGTGCCCATCACTGCACGCATGTCACGGCGACCGAAAATTTTTCCTGATTTCCTTGCATGTAAGTGTGCCTCATTATTATTAATTTAGGTGTACACATAATGAAACGAATAGGTTATTTGTTACATTACATGTATTAAATAATAATCAAACATATTTTTTGCTAACCTATTTCTTCATTGAAATGTGTATCTTTTTAGTTTCAAGTCCCTTGGAAGGAAACCAAATCTTCTCATCAGAAGGAGAAGCAACAGAGCAAAATATTATATTTGTAAGTGACGTTTACATTTATTTATAAATAAAATAATATGTATGATATTAGTTTAGTGTTTATTACAAATTTTTCGTTTTTTACAGGTTGGAGTTTTTAAAACAAAAATAAAGTACACTCGGTTGGCTGCTTTGCGCTACCCTGGGATGCTTTGCGCCCTTGCGAGTAGTTTTATATTACAGGCTGCATTGCGCTTCATCAATCAAATAAATACATTTGATTATCGGGTCAGGCATAATAATAATAGCCACGCTGAGCCTTGCCCATACTGTTATAGTATTATATTATATTATCGTATACAATAGGATATAGTGTATACAAAAAAATCGATTTATAATAATTAAGCTTTACTGACTGTATTGCGCTGTATCTTATATATTATATAGTGTATACAACAAAACTAGATTTATAATAAGCTTTACTCACTGTATCGCGCTGTATTCCGTTATTTGCGATTCTAATTGTACTGTATCTGTATCGTATGTTAAAAAAAAAGAAAAAGGAATAAAGACGAAATAAAGACGATTTATCATTACTATCGATTTATCATTACTATCGATTTATCATTACTATCGATATTATTATATTCTATCTAGAGACGTGGCAGCGTCCCGACGCCAAATACAGGACAGACACCCTGTATATGTCGACTGTCGCTACCGCTATCATTTACTCGAGAAACGGCTAATCCAAACTAACCTGAAACTTATTTCATCATTAATATCTCATCACGCCTGCAATATTTTCTAAATTTAAAGACATTTTTCTTATGTAAACCGCATATAAGCTTTCGAATAAGACCAATTTCAATAATTATCGTATACAATAGAATATATATTAGTGTATACTAGAATAGATAAGCTTTGCTGGCTGCAACGCGCTTTATCGTATACAATAGAATATATTAGTGTATACTAGAAAACTAGAAATATAAAAAAAAGTATAATTCGTCATGGCTGTAATTAAAAGTATTATTAATATCTCACCACTCAGTTTTCATAATATGCAAATAATCAATAAAGGCGAATGGTTAACAGATGACCATATCGAATATTTTCACAAATTATTAGAAGCTAACTCCAATTACAAACCACGCGATACGTGGAGAGTTCAATTACCTAATACAATTCAACCAGTTCCTGAAAATCAGGATCACATACAGATTTTGCACCAAAGCGATAAGATTGGAACCAATGCAGGGGGACATTGGGTTTGTAGCTTCTATAAACATGTTGAAAGAAGAGTTTATATTTATGATTCTCTTAATTCCTCGAAGTTGCATAGTCATCATAAAATTTTTCTGGATAAGTTATACCCATTTTTTAATAAACATGACGGTGCAATTGACGAAGAATTTATTGAATTTCCACGTGTACAAACTCAACCTAACGGTCGGGATTGCGGAGTTTTTGCGATTGCATTTGCTGTCTCGTTATTATTCAAAATATTACCTGATAAAGTAACGTACACTCATGCATTGATGCGTCAACATTTGATCAAAATGTTTCAATCAAATCGTATAGAACATTTTCCAAGCACTCCGGATCAACAATTAACACGTTGTGTGCACGAATATGAATCTGCAATTGGTAGTACAATTAATAAAAATCCCTCTTGTGGAAATGATCCAGCATTTAAAATCGGTCAAAGATATATTACAAACGAAACAGATAATAAAATATCCCCAGTTCAAAATGTAGTACATAGTGACAAAGAAGTCACCATATGTACAAAAAATATAATTCAAACGGACCCACATCTTCCGTTGGTTTCGAAGTCAAAAATCAGCAATGTATACCTTCCAGGTAGTAGGACAGAATACATGTCTAATTATTATAAAAGGCAGAAAGAGGAAATTAATTTAAAAAGAAAAGCTGTTTATAAAGCAAAGAAAGGGGAGTGTAACATGAAAAAAGGCAAAGACTGTAATAAAAGGGGGAAAAGCATTTCTAATTATGAATATTATAATGCTCATAAAGAAGTGATATATGAAAAGCGGAAAAATTATTATAACGCCCACAAAGAAGGTATAATAAAAAATAAAAAAATACATTATGACGCAAATAAAGAAGTGAAATGCGGAAAGCGAAAAAATTATTATCAGCTAAATAAACAAGCAATAATCAAAAAAGCAAAAATGGAGTATGACGCAAATAAAGAAGTGAAATGCGGTAAGCAAAAAAATTATTATCAGCTAAATAAAGAAGTTATCTCCAAAAAGCGGAAAGTATATAATGAAATACGTAAGGAAGATAATTATAATAAAGTAGCGAAACGTCGTGCTGTTCTGAAAATAATAAAAAAGTATCGTAATATTGCTGTAACGAATAACAATATAGAAACCAAAAATAACAAAGAAACTTATATTAGAAAACTTTCAAAAATTATTAGCTTGCCGTCCGGAGAAGCAAGTAGATTGGAAGCTGAGCGTATAATAAAATGGTGTTTTCATATTAGGCAAAAGTACATTTTGGAAATGAGGAAACTGTTGAAAGATTGTAAAGAAAAAGTGGAAGTTTCTTTAACGCGCGCAGCAGAATGTTTAGAAGTTGATGACAGGATTAATGCTTTGTGTGGACAATCCAGACATACATCTTCTTCAGAATCATATTTTGCGGAAAGTTCGTACCATACTTTCACCGGTTCTGAATCAATCATACTGAATTCGGAAGGGAAAGCTATAAACGTTCTACCTGTATTGCAATCGAAGAAGACGACAAAGGCATGGCATTGTAGTTATCTTTGTAAAACAAAAAATGTTGAAATTCTGAATAATTTACAGGATTTCTTCAAACGATTGTTAGAATGCTCATTAAAAAAGGTACATAAGTTGAACAACCATATCAGTAGCTGTTCTAATAAAGTGCATGATGAAAAAGTTGGCCATTCTCATGGTTGTTACATAAACCCTAAACTATGTAAGTCCAATTTTTTAGCTTTTGAGATACTGGCACCTCACTTTCCGGATTTACGAAATTTGAAGAGAATGATATACAGAATAGTGTACATTTATAAACACCTATTACATAATTTAGACAAAGCTTTAAACGACAGTGACCTTGAGACACTTGGTCGAATAACACTGCAAGCTCGGAAAGAAGCTGAAGCGTTACAAAAAAATAATACTGACGTAAGTTTGAACGAAGAAGAGATTATATCTCGATATTATTTAGCATTTAAAGCTTTCACAAAGCGGTCTATGGACACACCACGCATCCCGTGCGTTTCCTGCGAGAAACTCTGTTTTCAAAGAGAGGTTCGTAAGTTTGATATTTCTAAAAGAACATATAAGGGAAATGTAATGCAAACATTGATAAATCATATTGTATACAAAGTTGGTGACGTGAATTTTATTTGCCGATATTGTCACGATAAAATTCGCAAAGATTCCATACCACCAAAATGTATTTTAAATAAGCTTGATGTACGTTCAGTTCCAGAAATAGCAGTGTTGAACGATTACGAACGAATTCTCATTCAAAGAGCTAAACCGTTTCAAACGGTTGTGAGAATGGATACAGTAATGCGTAAAAATATGCCACATAAACATATGTTTCCAAAAGTAAAGGGGAGAACATTTCACCTTCCTTTACCGTTAGAAGAAAATTTAAAAAAAATCTGTCCTTCGACCGAACCTTTAAATCAAAATCATGAATTATACATATTGGTGCGGGGCGTTCCAACAAAATCTAAAATAGTTTGGGAAAAGTTAGTTGACTTGAAGAAAGTATGGAATGCCTTAGTATGGTTGAAAGCCAATAATCCTCTATACTCAGAAATTGTTTTACCACAATCGCACGATTTATTGCTGAGTGCCAAATTACCAGATACAGAATTTCAAGAAGAAGTTGTTGCCAATGATGATAATAACGAATCTATCGAGGACGTTGAAGGTGAAACACTTAATATCGATGAAAACCACAAACGTGCATTATTGACGCAAATGTCACAATCTGATTCATATTATGATCAGTTTACGATTTATCCAATGTATGACAAAAGGGTTAACGAATCTGCTACCGCGCTCTATCAAATGCTTAAAGTTCAGGATATTCCGTTGGGCCATCGTGCTGAACACTTAGATGTGAAATGTTTCCCAGATTTATATCCTTATGGGGTGAACGGACAGCATGAAGAAAGATTGGTTCGTTTGACTGATCATGAATTCATTAAGTCCAAACTGATGTCCAAGCATTCGCAATTTCGATTGAACATGCAATATATTTTTCATTTATTACACGATACCAATATGCGGCAATTGAACGCTGGAATTTTTCACAAAATGAACGTCGTAAATCCACGCGAAAAATACACAGCTGCTAGTTTTCTAGAGCAACTCTCTAAAGATCAGCTACAAACGAACTTGAACACTATATTTTCCAGATTACGTAATACAGCACAGTATTGGCGAAAACCGAGAAATGATTTGAACTGTATGATACACCATTATGGACCAGCTACATGGTTCCTCACGCTCAGTCCAAGTGAGTGGCTATGGACAGATTTAATAGAATATCTTCGCGATGTAAACGGCCCATCGGTGGCTAAAATGTCGCCGAACGAACTCATTGCTTCTGATCCCGTTTCAACTTCTCGATTTATAGATAATACATTCCACGCTATGCTGGATTTCATTTGTTCGCCCGACAATCCGATTGGCAAGGTCACTCATTACTTTTGGCGCAGAGAATATCAGAGCAGGGGTTTACAACATTTTCATCTTTTAATTTGGATTGAAGATGCTCCTATAATCGATAAATCTTCGAAGGAAGAAGTAGCAGCATTCATTATGAAATACGTCACTTGCAGATTGCCATTACCGCATGTGTCGCCAGAATTATATAGACGTGTAATTGCACATCAAATGCATAAATGCAATAGTTACTGTCTACGCAACAAAAAAACTAAAAATTCCTTCTGTAAAGTATGTCGATTTTCATTTCCACGTCCAGTTACAGATACTTTGATAATAAGGGATGTGGCTGTTTCTATAGGTGCTAGAAAACAATTGAAAGCGAAAGGTAGACTCTATGATCTTCCACGTTCAATAAAGGAAGTTCGTATCAATGATTTTAATGCTGCCGTTCTTACGGTTTGGAGAGGTAACATGGATATACAATATATTGGGGAAAGGACAGGGTTGGTGACATGTTACTGTACTAAGTACGTGTCCAAGCCGGAAAAAAGTTACGCTACGGACACTATGGCAGCAATAAATTCTACTAAGTCATTGGCTAGTCTGCTGTGCAACCTTGGAATGCGCATGCTAAATCATAGAGAATGTGGAGCGCCTGAATGCGCTGATACTCTTTTAGGATTATCATTGCATGGCACTGACTCCAGTACTACTATTAGATGGTTAGATGTAAATATACTGAGAAGTAGGAAATTGAAAACTCGCAAAGAGATTGAGGATCTGGTAGGTGAATCCACAGACATATTTTGTCCATCCCTCATAGATGATCACTATCCTAACAGACCTGAGGAATTAGAATCTATGCATCTGTACGATTTTGCTATGTGGTATGACGTTACTAAAGATAGACCGTCTGAAAAAACTGAATATTATGAAATCCGTGCTTCTTTGTTTTTGAAAAAAAGGAGCAGAGGCTATCTTATCAATCATTATAAGTACAATGTTCAAATCCAACCTGAGAATTATTATTTCTCATTATTATTATTATTCAAACCTTGGAGAAAAACCGACGAATTGAAAATTGGTTTTAACACATATGCGGAGGCTTTTTTGTCGCTAGAATCACAATTGACAGAAGCAGTTCAATATCACGAACGAATAACGGATATTCAAGAAGCGCGTGATCATATAAAGGAAGAAATTGAAAAGAACGTGTTGAATACTGTGGAACAAGAAGAAAATGATCAAGGCGATCACCCAATAGAGTGTGTCCCCGTTGAAACTGTTGGTGCCATGAAAGATTTTAAAGACGCGGGAGATAAATTTGACTGTGGTGATCTTCAAGAAATGATTTCGGAATTGAACCATGATCAAAAGCGGATATTTGATAAAGTTACTGAGTCCTTGACGTCTAACGATAACATTCTCAGACTTTATGTGAGTGGAGAAGGTGGCACTGGGAAAAGTTTTTTAATAAAAACTATCAGACACTGGATCAAGCAGACTATCGGAAAAGACACAGCAGTAACTGCTCCTACTGGAATCGCAGCTTTTAATATTGATGGTCTTACTATACACCGATTATTCCAATTACCCGTAGAACATGGGCATACAGCCCAGTATAGCCAACTTAGCGATGCAGCCCTTCAAATTGTACGAGATCAACTCAAAAATGTTGCTCTAGTAATCATCGATGAAATTTCGATGGTTTCTAACGTAACTTTTCTGTACATACATTTGCGACTTACAGAAATATTTGATGATACTACAGATTCCGATGATGCTTGGTTCGGAAAAAAGCCTATGCTGCTATTTGGTGACTTACTACAACTTCCTCCTGTTCACGAAGAACCTGCTTTTATACAATTATCCAATAACAGTATAGAGAAAAATGTTGGAGGATTAGGTTCTTATAATTTATGGTCTGCTTTGTTTAGCTATGACGAATTGACAATAAATATGCGACAGCAGGGTGATAATATTTACAAAGAGATCTTGTCGAGAATTCGGACCGGAGTAGTGACCGTTTCGGATACGAAGCTTTTAGAATCGAGGAAATTAAATTTCAAAGCGACAAATTGTAATGACCGATTAAAGGAATTAAGTGATTACATGCTTAATGTGGGATCTAATACGGTGTGTTTACTTCCCACATGTGTTCAGTGTGATGTTTTGAACGCTGCAATGCTGAGTCGATTTCCGTCCGAAGAAATCCATTTGATTGCTCATGATACAACGAATTGTGCACCGTACTTGAAAAAAAAGGTGTCAAAGGTATTGAACAATGACGATGATAGCTCCCGAACGGCGGGACTTGCAAGGGTCGTAATTGTTAAAGTAGGAGTGCAAATCATGATTAGAAGAAATATTGATGTTACGCTAGGTCTTGTCAACGGTACCATTGCTAAACTTGTATCAGTTACACGAGGTGTTGATAATGACGTCGAAAAATTGAAAATTATATTACCCACGGGGCAAGAACATATAATAGAACGTGTGAGTGTTAAATTTGAAGTAATGGATAGAGCGTTCGTTATTAGAAAACAATTTCCGATTTGCCTCAGCTATGGTATAACTATTCACAAAAGTCAAGGACTAAGCTTGCAGAATGCTATCATAGAAGCAGGTAATTCAATATTTACTTGCGGACAAACTTACGTTGCTCTTTCTCGGGTGACCACATTACAAGGACTGCATCTTATCAATTATGATCCATCTTCCGTAAAGGCACAAGAATCGGCTATAATAGAGTACAATAGATTGCGAAAAAAATATAGACCTGATCTTATGACTATTTCAATTTCTAAAAACCGCGTTCTCAAGGTTCGTGATGCTGTTTGGGCAGTACCTAATTATAATGTATCCGAATGTCAGAATACTAATGATCACATCGTGGATACTATTCAATACTACGTCAGAGGTCTCCCGAATTCTGATGGTGTGTCTTGTTATGCGAATGCCACGATCCAATGTATGTTATATTGTTCATCAATAAAAGAAAACTTATTTTCGACTGAAAAAGCTGATCATATTATAAAAGTCTTTATGGACCAATATAAATCGGATCAAAGTCCAAACATAATATCATTACGGCAATTCGCAGGAGAAAAATACGCTAACAATCAGCTACATGATGCAGCTGAGTTTATTACCTCTGTTTGTGATCGTGAGATTCTTATTAAGAATGCAGTACAACACGAAATTACAACGGTATTAAGATGTTTAGAGTGTAATTACACAAGTACTACTATCAGTACAAATTGTGTGGTACATCTTGCACTGCCCAAGATGTTAAAAAAAAAATCATTTGAATTTCAAGATATAATAAAACACAATTTCGCAGGATGGAAAAATCTGAAAGATTCTTGCCCTAATTGTGATAATTCAAATTCAAACACAATAAAGAAAATCGATATAACTGCTTCCAAACAAATTCTTATTGCAAAATTACATTTGTTCGATCACGATAGTAGTGGAACAACAACGAAAGTGGAAAATTTCTACATCAAAGCAATACCTACTACTAAAATACAAATGGGGGATCACTGTTATAAACTTAAGGCAGCGATTTTCCACCACGGTAAAAGTATTGCCGATGGTCATTACACGAGTATGGTAAGGGGTAAGGGCACAGCGTGGGTATCCGTTGATGATTTACGAGTAGAAAAACAAGCTTGGCCACGAAATGCTAAAAATGCATACATATTTTTCTTCGAAAAGTGTTAATCATGGTTGTTATTACAGTTCAATGTGAATGTTAAATACGTTCAGCGCCATAAAATACATATAAATCGGCAATGCAGTGCGCATGGTTTCTTTTCGTAGTTGTTAAACTTACGTAGAATTTATCCTTCACCAAAAAATAAATAAAGTACACTCGCTGAGCTGCTTTGCGCTATTACGAGTATTCCAAGTATATACCTTATCCTCTAACGTCTCTAGATAGGCTGCAGGGCGCCATAAACACGTAAACGTGTGACGAAGATAGATCAGAATTTATAATTTATTGGGATTTCCTTACTTTTTCCTTATTTTAAGCACACGCGGCAGTCAACTTTAAAAAAGTAAAAAAATTACGCCAAGTACATGAATTATCTTTGTAAAAAGAAGTGAGATCCCCATAAAAAAACTTTAAAAAAGTAAAAAAAGTTGCGCCAAGTACATGAATTATCTTTGTAAAAAGAAGTTAGATCCCCATAAAAAACTTTCAAAAAGTAAAAAAATTACGCCAAGTACATGAATTATCTTTGTAAAAATAAGTGAGATCCCCATAAAAAAACTTTCAAAAAGTAAAAAAATTACGCCAAGTACATGAATTATCTTTGTAAAAATAAGTGAGATGCCCATAAAAAAACTTTCAAAAAGTAAAAAAATCACAAAAAAAAGATAATAATATAAATCACAAAAAAATACAAGAAAATATGAATTATCTTTGTGAAAAGAAGTGAGATCCCCATAAAAAACTTTCAAAAAGTAAAAAATCACAAAAAATAAAAGATAATAATATAAATCACAAAAAAATAGAAGAAAATATACAATATAAAAAAAGATGTGAAATCAAAATGAGCTGCAAGTACATAAAGGTGCTTTCCAACTGCCCTTAAGATGACACAACTACATAGACACAGCTAAAATGCTGTGTGCATACATTCCATTACTCATATCGCGGACATTTTAATTAACCAATCAAAAAGAATCCCAATTAAAAACATTGTCGTAAATTAATTAATAGCTTTACAAAAATAATATACAAAATTGCGCCAATTATAACAATGGCTATTTATAAAAAGAAAAATGTATTAAATAATATTAAGCAGATATATTTTTATAGAAATAAATATTTCAATACCAATAAATATTTTATTCAAAATACTTGGCGCTGCTCACCGCATTGGTGTTGCTAAACTGAATACATATGTATAAATTGCTTTAATCTTTTTCTTTCTTTCTTGTGCGGGCATTCGTGAATGTGTGTATGTGTGCGTGTGCATATGCTACGTGTGATATTAGAATTAAATATATGTAGAATAAATCTGACTGCGTTTCTAATATGTATATGTTTATGTATTTTAGATTGTAAGAGAGTTATTGTTAATTTTTAATTTACTATTAATAAGACAATTAACATTTTTTCGGTATCGCAGCGCCAAGTATTTTGAATAAAATATTTATTGGTATTGAAATATTTATTTCTATAAAAATATATCTGCTTAATATTATTTAATACATTTTTCTTTTTATAAATAGCCATTGTTATAATTGGCGCAATTTTGTATATTATTTTTGTAAAGCTATTAATTAATTTACGACAATGTTTTTAATTGGGATTCTTTTTGATTGGTTAATTAAAATGTCCGCGATATGAGTAATGGAATGTATGCACACAGCATTTTAGCTGTGTCTATGTAGTTGTGTCATCTTAAGGGCAGTTGGAAAGCACCTTTATGTACTTGCAGCTCATTTTGATTTCACATCTTTTTTTATATTGTATATTTTCTTCTATTTTTTTGTGATTTATATTATTATCTTTTATTTTTTGTGATTTTTTACTTTTTGAAAGTTTTTTATGGGGATCTCACTTCTTTTCACAAAGATAATTCATATTTTCTTGTATTTTTTTGTGATTTATATTATTATCTTTTTTTTGTGATTTTTTTACTTTTTGAAAGTTTTTTTATGGGCATCTCACTTATTTTTACAAAGATAATTCATGTACTTGGCGTAATTTTTTTACTTTTTGAAAGTTTTTTTATGGGGATATCTTCTAATAGGATTCAAAAGATACGTTTGTAAAAATGCATATTTTACGACTATTTCAACACAATGTTGACTTTGATCACTGTCCTTAGGACTTAGTCTGAGTCTAGTTAAAATTGTTATTTTTAGATTCTACTCATCATTGAATGCTATCAGAAATGAAAATACCTCACTAATTTGTGATCCGATAAAAACAAGTTTAACCCAATCGTGGGACGATAGGGCTATTGGCGAACTACCCACGTTCTAAAAAAAACAGTAACGCACCAGGGTAATACCCCATATGGGTGGTGTGGAAATTTACTCATACTGTTTAAATATGACATAGGTAATAAAACATAAATAGCCGCCAATACTGTCACTGCTGGACACGATACACAGGGTACAGGCATAAAGATTACTCGAACTAGCATCGAGGCCGATTTCCTCGTATTTATTCTAGAAATATTCTATCTTTTGTAGTTTCCCAAATAGCAACGAATGTAGAAATAGACATTCAGTGAAAAAGAACAATGGAATAAGAGTGGCGAGGTATATTACAAAGTATTAAAGAATCCCAGATAGATGAAATGCCCGGAATAGAAGAATGATACAAAGTATATTTAAGGCTCCTACACACGCTGATGCAAGAGTCCGTGAAACACTGATGCCTTGCATCAGCGTGTGTAGGAGCCTTAAATATACTTTGTATCATTCTTCTATTCCGGGCATTTCATCTATTTGGGATTCTTTAATACTTTGTAATATACCTCGCCACTCTTATTCCATTTTTCTTTTTCACTGAATGTCTATTTCTACATTCGTTGCTCACCAGCTAGGTGCGTGAGCAAGATGCGTGATGCAGGCATCAGTGTTTCACGGACTCTTGCATCAGCGTGTGTAGGAGCCTTTATGTATGAAGAGTGACCGTTAAAAGAATGCATGGAAGAGCGAAACGTTGCGAGCACGAGATAGAGATAGCGAAGGAGAGAGAGAGAGAGAGAGAGAGAGAGAGAGAGAGAGAGAGAGAGAGAGAGAGAGAGAGAGAGAGAGAGAGTATCATTAATTTTTTATATATTATTTATATTTAACTGTCTTACTTTACTTACACATGATCCGAATAACTATCGATAACCCTCAACCCACCCTCTACCCGTGTTTACGGATTCAGGATCACATTTGATTAATATTTGAATTTTGCAGAACAACTTCAACAATGGGTATGCATTCGTGGACCATTGTTCAATTTGTGGAGGACAGCACAGTAGAGGCGGTACCATCAAATTGGTTGGTAGGTGGTTATTGCTATTGGCCATCATTGTTATCGCATAACCAAGTTTCAACAGCTATAAAAAAATGTGAACCCATGAAGAAGACTTGGAAAGCACACAAGATCAAACTTTTTAATAATGGCACTTTTGGTAAGTTAAAGATTTTATAATCCAATGAAATTAAAATAATTACATATTACTTAAAAATGCTTACAGATAATTATGCGAAAGCCAGATCAAAAGCAAAAGTAGCGGAAGAAACTTCGGATTTGCAGTCAGAAGTTGAAAAAACAACCATAAGAACAAAGAAAAATAAGGAACGTCCTTTGACGAGCGATAGCGATGAATCGGACTCGATACTCCCCGCGCCTCCTGTGTTACAATCGTACAAAAAGTCAGGTCCGTAAATTAAAAATTTTATGCTATGGAACATTGTACTATTGATAGCTACTTACTTTTTTCCTTTTTTATAATTATTTCATTTCTGTAGCAAAACCGATTATTGTTTTCAGTTGCAAGCATGAAGAGTAACGAGAATGTAATCGAAAAAGAACCTGTAGAAAATATTCCAATAGATAATAATGATGGAATTATTGGTAACTATTAATAGATCTATATATAAACTGATTTAAACACAGAAATATTTGTAAGCATGATACCTAACAAATCTAAATTTTCAGAAAACCAAGAAACCACAGCAGTGACAGAAGCATATTTAAAAAAAATTATAGAGCAGCAGTGTTACGTGAGGGTGTTAATTTTGAAAGAGACCGAGCGGTTGAGTCTAATGTCCTCAGGTAACGCTTAACGAATTTTAAAGAGATTTAATAATTTTGACATAATCGTATTATTACGCAAAAATCAGGATTATTTTGGGGGCGCTGCTTTCGTCTACAACCTATACAGGTTGTCCAATTAGGATGTGGTACTTTGGAGGAGACTGGTTTGAAACAAAATTAGACAATTTGAGGAATAATATACCATGTATTACAATATATATATATATAGGAGGTTTCAAGGGTAGAACAAAAACGGTGAAAATTACATGGATTTGAAACAATGAATGATCAACGGTAATTGATCGAGGGAAACCCCACAACCCACTGCGTGGTTGGATCAATAATCGTGTAAATCGTTTTCCTTTTACACATTCACTCGAATAGTTGGTGTTGTTACAATTACATTACGTGAATCAAGCCAAATTTAAAGAAAACAAAACGTGTCACACGGCGAAGGGAAAGCAACAGCCGATTGAGGGAAAACCCACAACCCACTAGGTGGTTGAATCAACTGTTGTTTCCGTACAATATCATGATAAATCTAATGACTCACCAACTCAGTACAAGAGATTGCTAATTTCGTAATTTCGAGTCCTCTCTCTCTCTCCGTATGTCTCAGAGGGTCCCGCGTCTGAGATGGTAAAGCGCAGGAGTGAACGCACCACACACACACACAATGTCGAAACTCAATTTACAATAAAGCTCGAAGATATAAACGTTTAGTTAATACACGGTTGAAACAAATAGGAGTTTAAAAATAGTGAAAATGCAAGAATATATAAGTCTCTACGGGGACTGAGTCCTTCCACGATCACTGGGATGCACTGGAACTCCGGCTCAAGACTATTTTAAAATAGGTACGTCCCTCGGACAGATCGACCACGCACTATGCGACTTAACAGCCGACTGCCACGAGCGTTAGCAGAGCAGGCCCGAGCACTTGGGACTTTGAACAAAGAGAGTCAAATTGCTGAGCATGCATTTCGTACACACAGGCCCAACCGTCGTCGCCTCGGACCGTTCCCAGCCTCGCAATGCTTAGGTTTTCGAATGCTATCGCATCCGGCGTTCCAAGAACATTGATGCTGATGAAAGACTTTCTCATGGAAGAACGCAGTGGCGTAGCAGTTATTAATTTAAATTGGTTAATATACCATATCGGTTTATTGACAAATGATCGAGGGAAACTCCCACAACACTTAATGGTAGGATCAGATGTCAACGATACTGTAATAAAATTTTAACAGGGAAGAAAAAATATAAGGTAGTCTACAACAATGCCTCGAAAGATTTGTCACAGCACGCATTCCAGGAACGTCGATGGCGTTGAAGGATCGTTGATAATACTCCTTCGTGAGTACCTTGCCCGGCGTGACCGGCTTCAAGCAGAAATAAATCAGAAATAAGTCAAGCACTATTAAAAATATCTACAGATAATCGACTATTGATTGAGGGAAATTCCCATAACACGCTAAGCGGTTGGATCAATAGAGAACATCTGCGAAATGATTATAAAAATTAGTAAAATTTAAAAATGAATTTGGAAAAAGTAACCGGCACGTAACACCCCTCCCCCCTTGGAATCATCGTCCCCGATGATAATTAGGCGTAAGGACATTTGGAGTGCCGTGTATAAATTAAGAAAACGTGGAATAGCTGCCTGTCACGCCTACGGGGCATCGCACTCGTTCCCCCGACACGAATTTCGGTTCGGTGATTGTGAGGATCGCCTCGCAGGGCGGAGTATACGCATTCTATAAAAGGGCGTCCTATATTTACGCAGCCCTCCAGGTCCATCATTTTTATGGTTTTGCTATCTCTGATGAGTCCGCAAACGTCCTCATCTGTTACGCCCTGATTATCCCTACACGTCAACTCCCTGAGCGACGACATGTCCTTAAGGAATTGGGCACCGACGTCCGGGTATAGTAAACTGATCTGTAGTTCAGTACAATGGTTCAGACCACTGAGTGTCTCGAGGCTAAACTGCCCTCTGATGTTGGTACACCCAGTGATGTCTAGTTTAATGAGGTGCTTCATGTGACGACCCACTTCGCCGATGAAGGTGTTATCCACCCAGCCGCAGAATGCAACCCCGAGCTCGGTGACCAGAGGGTAACGGGAAGGTAGGCTGACAGCCATCTCAACGGGACCGAGGTCGAATTCAAAGAAATCCTCTGACTCTTCCTGTTCGGCTTCCGCATCCTCCTCCCGCGGTTCTCCGCCCCCGGTCCAGGGGTTACATCCCACGAATTCCATCGACTCCATGGATCGTGGTAATGTAGGGTTTGCTATTAGTTCCTGTAAGATATCAGGATGAAAATTTTTTGGTCTAATTAGACAAAGATGTGATAGTTTTGTGAATTTTGAAATGGCTGCGGCGATGTATTCGCCTCTAGCCGTGCAATCGCTTAGATTTAGTTTTATTAGGTCCCTCGATAGATGTAGCAGGGACTTTCCGGAGAAGTCGGTGCCCTTAGCCCCGAACTCTTCTAATGTCTTATTGACACTGAAAACCTTTCCCAGTTCAATGTCGCTGCAGTTCGTGCAACGCCCAATTGCCAGGTCGCTCAGAGAGTTGACGCTTGCCGCCAGTTCTCGAAAAGCCGATGGTCGGGCTTCAACGGCCGTTACATCCAGCCTCTCCAGTAGAGGACAGCTTTTGGCAATCAGGGCCAACAGCTGAGGTCGCAGGTCTTCGGCGGTCAGCTCGTCATCTAAAATAATGCTTTTTAAGTGAGGGGCGCACCGCGCCAATACCCAATAGAACCCTTCCGTTTTAATGCGTCTCCATCCCTGCATTCCCGGCCATCTCCAATCGTTAAAATCGAGATGCTGCATTTTCCGAAAGGCTTCCTGTACCCCTGCTCTCCAGGTTTTCGATACTCGCTCCATGCGGGCGCGATCGGTGATTGGTAGGAACGCTGCTATCCGTGCGACCACTTCCACTGGCAAGTGCGCAGAGTAGACCGGTTCATACCCTGGGAATGGATTATCCCAACTGCTTCCGATGCTAGTAGACGGTCCGCTACCCGAGGATGGCAGGTTGAACCCATGCCATGCGTCCGCAACCATAACTCTGAGTTTCCTCTTATGGAGGACGATTGGCTGCGTAAGGGCGTCGCTCGCCACCCTAGCTGCTTGCTGCGGGGTGTTAAAGGTGACGAAAGCCACGTTTCCGCTAGGCTGGACCCTTAGCACTGCATGCTCGGCGCCATGTGGACCCAAGAGTTTTAGGAGGTCCTTTTGCTTTGTGAACCGCGCAAGGCGGCACACAAAGATCCTCCTGGATGTCCCGTGGTTGTTGCTGACAGGTTCGGACATTGCTATTAGACTGATAAACAAACAATATGGGTAATACAAAAAAAAAAACAAAGAACTATTCGATTATTGATCGAGGGTTTCCCCGTAACGCTTAATGGTTAGATCAATCATTGTCCCTGTAGTCATTGGTTAATTCACTATAGCCCGCTGGCATGGTAATGACGATGTGGTGGTGGCCGGTTTCGGTGGAACCCCGCGTATTCCCTCTTCCAGTACGTCTTCCGTCTTGGATGAAGTGCTCGACTTCCGCTTTTTGCAGCTCCAGGTTGGTAACAATTTCCGAAGAATCCCTCTCATACAATACAACACCAGTCCCAGGGCGAAAACGGATGATAGCGTTAGTCCGCCATGTAGTAAATGATTGTTGAAATTTTTATTACGGTGGTGTCGTCCTATCTCATCAAGCTTTTCCTCTATTTCAGACATGGTGTCTTCTACGATTGGAGTACTTACATGTTTAGTATCCAATGGACGAATATCATGATATTTGTGAATTTGGGGTAGAAGTTCCGAAACATTTAATAGTAAATTTGGCTGATAGAGGTACTGTTCTTTACTTTCCAAATGTTGAATTCCGACTAGGGTCACATAAGTTGTTTTCGCGATGCATCCCGGTCTAAGATGCAAAATTCCAGTGCCTTCCATGGTTATTAGATCGTCTTTCATTCCGCTACATATGATTTGCACTGATTCCGGTGTCTCCAAGGAATATAACCATCCCTGTGTTGATGTTAGTCGCGCCCAGAATGGAGTGTGCTGCGGTCGTATACGCACATCGCAGTGTTTAAATACTTGAATGGTTGGTCGCAATAATAGCGATACCTCACAAGCGTCAGTGGACGAGACCTCAAACAATGGTTGGTTCAATGGGCAAAGGTACGCGTAAGAAGTTCTGTGGCAGCTATTAATATATAATTCATCTGCATTAAAATAGAACCGATGATCATTACTTATCGCCAGATATGGGAACTTCGGATGTACATAGCTTGACCCTGTCGAATTTCGAGTAAATTTTTGTGGCATAGGCCAAGAATACGGACGGTAAAGGTGGTATAATACTCCATCTACCAAAGGCAGTTGTAGTACTAATAATAGCCTGCCATTATGGTGTCCGATTTTTATACTAGACAACCTAATTAATTCCTCTATTCCTTGATATCCTTGGGGTATCGGGAGGTCGTATGAAGTTTGCGTGTTTCTAATATCCGTAATTATGCGGCGAAATTTTGATCTATCTAAAATCAAGCCGTGTACCTCACCTGCTCTTGCGGCGTATATTGCAGCAAGAAATTTCTCGGTTACTTTTATATATTGATCCAAAGACAGTTCTAAGGAATGTGCATAATGTGATAGCCAATATGTCACCCGAGTGTAGTTCAGAAGTTCATATACGTCTTTTACTGCTGCAGAGAGCTGATTGATTTGAATTCGGTTTTCGTTCATCAATTTTGTATTTCGGTCCAATGCTTCATGATATTTATGGAGCTTACTGGTAATAATGTGAGTCTGATTCTTTATAACTTGTGTTATCTCATGCTGTTCCTGATATAGTTTATCAATTTCCGAATTAAAGTATTCTGCGTCTTCTGTTGTTAGTGTACCAAAGAGTGCGTGGCTCAACGATCTGATGAACCCGAAAGGAACACTTCTCCGCACTATGGTCCTGGGATTGTGAAAATCTTCCGGAACTTGAATCGCTGAAAGTAGCTCCTGTAGTTCCAAACGCAACGCCAAAGCTTCTTCTATTCTCCCATTGAGATAAATCCTACGTAAGATGCTGTCGCATTGATTTGCCATCAGCAGAGAGATGCAGTAGTTGTATGTTTCATTTAACCTTTTATAGTCTGTTGGGAATTGAGTTTCTAATTTGTGGGTGTCGAGGAAAATCATGACTCGCCAATCAGCGGTCATCAGTCTCATGGTGTGTAGTCTTTCAAAATACAGTCCAGGGCTAGCGCCAATTCTTGATATCTCGTACGTTTTCCGATTTTCTCCAAGGCTCGTTGTGATCCAGGTCAACAGAGAGAGGAGCGTGACCAACTTCATTATGCTTGATTCCATTTAATTCAACTCGATTCGATTTTACGATCAGATCGGAAACTAAAGCCTAATTATTTTAGTGGTGTAGTAATAATTTATCAGCATGCTTTACAAATCGTTCGCCAGATTTCCTTTGTAATATAATGTTATTCTTTTCCAAAATACCAACAATTTTATAAGGACCATGATATCGACTGCCAAATTTTCCTTTCCTAACTTCTACCAAAACGCGTGCCATGTCGCCAATTCTACCTTGGAATGGTCGCGCCTTTTCATCGTAGTGTAATTTGGATTTATGTTTAGCCGATATCAAATTTTGTGCAGCCAAGGTCTGCATCTCGGTTAAACGCGTTAATAAATCTTGAAGATAACCGTTATACGTTGACAAGGACTCGTCGGTAGGGAACGCACTAGGACAGCGTGCTATTTCGCCAAATACTAATTCGTGTGGAGTGAAATTTGTTGCTTCGTGAACAGATGTGTTATACGAAAATATTGCAAATGGTACTATTTTATCCCAGTCATCAAAATCATTTAGATAATGTTTTATATATTCAGTTAAAACTATATGGCTACGTTCTAAAGCACCATTCGTTTGCGGACGGTACCCAGAAGTAGTTACATGATTAATTTTGAAAACTTTTGCCAGTTCTTTTAAAACTTTATTAACGAAACTAGTACCTTGATCAGTTAAGATCGCGCGTGGAGCCCCATATTGCAAAACCAAATGCGTGACCAGCGCGTGAGCTACAGTTTCTGCTTTTATATCCGGTACAGGAACTGCAATGCAGTATTTCGTAAGGTTATCCTGCATAGTCAAAATGTGCCGATTACCGCTAGGAGTCAATGGAAGAGGTCCCACAGTATCTAAGGATATTTTATCAAATGGTTTTAATGGTGTATCAGTTATTAGCATTGGTTCGTGAGTTCTTGTCCTAACAAGTTTGTTTTCCTGACAACTATTGCATGTTCTAATGAAATTTTGAATATCGTTACGCATCGATGGCCAATAAAATCTTTCCCGAATTCTTTGATATGTCTTTGTTACGCCCTTATGCCCTCCTATTAAGCTCTCATGTAATTCCGAAATGATTTTCGGACGGAGTTCTTCGGGCGGTACCTGTACGTTTCCGGTGCACAGTGTTATTTTGATATCGCTATCCGCAAAAATATTTAATAAGATACCAGCTAGTGTACCCTGCGGAAGTGTATCAGTAAATTCACCGGATTTCGAAATTCTAAAGGTTTTTATTCCTGATTGTAAAAGTGTATATTTTAAATTTTTCAAAGCATTACCTAATTTTGCGATGGAAGTATCATCATAATGCCTTTCCTTGATTACTACACTGAAAATTTTGTATTTACCTCGCGGCGTAACGAGTACTTGGCCTTCTTTTGGCTTTGAATTTCGCAGATTTTCTATGCTTATTGCACCTATATCTGCGAGCAACTTACTTATCGGAGTTACCAATTCTACATCGGAAGAAATAAAATGAACATAATTTTCGCGAATGTTTGTTAAACTGTTTCGAGTAAATTTAATATTCTCTTCGCGTGGGCTTCGCGAGAAGGTCGGTGACGTTAATACGTCGGGAAGTATACTTTCTGTTATTTGAATTCCTGGTCGATACTGGTCAATTTTACTGTGGTCAATCGATTCAGGTGCAAGTGAACGTTTAGGAGTAGAAGGTGGATCAGAAACTGTTCCTGGTTTTGAATAAGTGGATTGTGAATAAGGAGTAGATAATGCAAGCGGTCTGTTGGACGGTAACGGGGTTGGTATCATGGATCTGCGCGGTGGACGGCGAATTAACGTATTGTCGAATATTGAGGCAGTGTTTGGTTCTTCTTCCTCCTGTATGGATTCCAAAGGTCTCCCTAATTCGGATCTCGAAGTTACTATCTCGGTGCTTGTTGTTGCAGCATTACCTTGGCTTCGCGATTTATATTGTGCCCACAAATCTTCTGCGCGTTTGTCCAGTTCTTCCCGGAATGAATTTTCTGCATCTAATTCTGGTTCGTCGGATGAATTTTGAAGAATGTCGCTATGCTCCTGCAGCGATTTTTCGAAACGGTTAAAAGATTCCTGAAGTTCCGGAAGCCTAATAGATTGAGAAGTGTCGAGCTGAATCTCGTTATCATCACTATCACCCGATGGAGGTGCAATGTTTATGGTTATGCCTTCGGCAGGCATTGCAGGCGCAGCAGCTTCATCCTCTGTAGTGTCCAAAACCTCAGACTGGTTTTCAGATTGTATTTCTTTAGAAAGGGTGCGTTGAAATTCTTGAACCAATATTGGTGATTTGAGATTGGGTAACACGCTTTTTCGACCTCGAAATACCGGTGGGTCGACCACCTCGGTAGGCGGTTCTTCTTCGGAATTTTGTGAAGATTCAGTAGTAGTTAATTCCGCGTAATTAATGGGAGTTTTAGATCCGGCAGGTCGAAATGCGGAACGCGTTCTTGTTGCAATGGAGCTTTTATCTAAAGGGAACGTACGCTTTTTCCTAACTGTTGGTTTAACTACAGATTTTGATTCTACAGGTACGGATTTAGAAATGCTCGGAGTTGGTAATCTTTTATCACCGGAAGGTTTCTTAATAGGCATGACTTTGGAAATCTTACTATTACATTCCGAATCGCTATCGGATGTGTCTTTTGAACTGGAATCGGAACTAGTATCATTTTCTATTACCGGGTTTCGAGACAGAGCATCTGCATTGGAATTTAAACGTCCCGGTTTATGTACAAATTCATATTCATAATCGTGCAATTTTAATCTCCAACGCACTAATCGTTGTCCCGGATCTTTTATCGAATCTATCCATTTTAGAGGCTCATGATCGCTAACCAAGGTAAATTTCCTTCCGTAAAGGTATGGTCGAAAATGTAATATTGCAAAAAGTACTGCTAGACATTCCTTTTCTGTGGTAAAATAATTTTGTTCCGGCTTCGTTAAATTTCTCGAAAGGTAAGCTACCGGCAAATCGTGTCCATCCACATTTTGACTGAGTACGGCACCTATCGCGTAGTCAGATGCATCTGTAGTTAATGTGAAAGGCTTATTGAAATCGGGATATTGCAATATAGGACTTCTGCACAAAGATTTACGTAGAATTTTGAAACTCTTTTTATGCTTACTTCCCCATACAAATTTAGCGTTCTTTTGTAATAATTCTGTAAGAGGCTTGGCTTTGGCTGCAAAATCTTTGATAAATCGACGATAATATCCAGCTAATCCAAGAAATTGTCGTACATTTTTCTGATTTTTAGGACGAGGAAAATGTTTTACTGCCGTTAATTTCTTTGAATCTGGTCTTACTCCAGAACGACTAATAATATGACCTAAATAAGTGACTTCGGTTCTCAAAAATTCGCATTTATCTGGCTGAAGGGTTAATTTTGCATCATTTAATCGAGTAAACAGACGTCGAACTTTCTTTTCGTGTTCTTCCAAATTTTTCGCGTAAACAACAATGTCATCGAGATAGACAAATACTTCCACACCCTGTAATCCGCGCAATACCTGATCCATCAGCCGTTGAAACGTCGCGGGAGCATTCTTAAGCCCTTCGGGCATACGAATATATTCGTAATGACCATTAGGAGTAGTAAAGGCTGTTTTAGCACGGTCCCGCGGATCCATTTCAATCTGTTGGAATCCACTAGCGAGATCAAAGGTGGAAAAGTATTTTGCTTCGCCCAAGTGATCTAGAATTTCTGTGATGTTAGGAAGCGGATATGCATCACCAATTGTTTTTTCATTAAGATATCGAAAATCGATTACTATTCTCCACATTGGATTTCCCTCGGAATCAGGTTTCTTTGGTACTATCCAGATTGGTGAATTGTACGGAGAATTTGAAAGTGCAATAATTTTATCTGCCAATTTATTAGAAATTTGACGAGCTATTTCTTTTTGATGGACTCGTGGAAACCGATATTGCCTGGTATTAATGGGCAAGTCATCTATTGTAGGTATTCGATGTTGTATTAAGGGAGTAGATTCTAATTTATCACCTGGTAGACGAAACCGTTCAGGGAATTCCTCGATTAATTTGATTACATGATCTTTTTCTTCGTCATTTAAATGACCTAAACGCAATTTTGATAAAATTCTGGTTATTCGGTCCGCTGATACCGGTGACTCCTGCTGTTCAGAGTCAGAATCGAAGTATTCACGTTCTTCAGGAAAGTTGTGATATTCAAATGGTAAGATTTCTTGAGGCGGTATTTCTATTTCAATGTCTTTATCCAAGGTATTTATTGCGAGAACATGGCACACGTTATTTTTAACTTTTACAAGCGCTTCCCCTATATAAATTCCATCCATTGTTTTAATCAATGGTAAATATCCTTCTTTCAAATTACAATCGATGGTATCTATGGCGATTGCTTGTCGGGTACGACTACTAATACGATAAACACGCGGTGTACTATTTTTCTGAGGTGCTTCCTCCGGAGGAGCCTCGCCAATAAAATGAATCGGTCGAATTGGTTGACTTTGTGTAACTATTGTATTGTGTGCAAAAGAAATTTCGGCTTTTTCTTGTCTCAAATAAGCTTTTCCTAAAATACCGTCGCTATGTATCGGAAAATTTGATCTTACTACATGAAATAGGACTGGTTGATCCAAAATTGATACTATTGTGGTTCCTAATGTTTCCATTCTCTCGTCCGTAATTCCTCTCATTTCGATAGAATCGTGTACGTCGACGGTTACATCCTCGTGCAATGCACTTAATTTTATTACATTTATGTCTGCACCCGTATCAATCAAAAATGTTGCAGTTTTATATCGTAATTGTTTCGCGGTCAATTTTACAACAGGCGATTCGTCATTGCAACCCAAATTTAATATTGATGATCCTTTTCCAGGAATCTTACTGTCGGACGATGCTCTGAGGTTTGATTGCTCGACGGGCGACGCTCTGGATTTTGGTAACTCGTCGTCGCGTCTGTTCGAGGAGTTACTCGGGAGTTTAAATCTGAATTGTTTCGTGGTTCAGAACAATTTTGACTCGGCGAATATGAACGATTTTGATTCGGCGAATACGGCCTGGACTCGCGAAATGCTACGGAATTTCGCGAATCAGGGTTCGAATTTCGGTAACTAGCTTGGAAATTTGAATTTTGAGGTGCGACTTGCGTCGCTTGGGGAATTGGACTCGTGCTCCGTGCCAATTGTGGAGCCGTCGGAGTTTGTGCGTACGGTGAATTTGACGGAAAATGTGGATAATGTGGATAATACGGTGGATATGGCATTTGATAAAATGGTGGGTAAGGCATGTAGGGATACGGGGAATGAGTAGGATACCCATGTTCTGGATATCTACTCGATTCCGTATTACTTCGCGGGGGTTTAAGAATACCTGTTGGAAATTTTGAATAATCTGAATTTCCAGTCGCGTTTGGACTCGGGCTTCGCGAACGAGAATCACCAAAATTTTGATTTCGTGAATCGCGATAAGTGAATAAACTTTGACGTGAGTTACTTTGAACAGGGGAATCTGAGCGGGGATTTAAACGAGAATCATCCTGCCTTGAAAGAAACAGTCTGTTTGTATCTCCGGTTGGTATTATTCCAGACCTCATTCGAGTCTCGACTCGCGTCGCATGCTTTACCGCGTCTTCTAAAGTTTTTGGATCGCGAGCGTCTACGGCCCTGGCTATCTCGTCAGGCAAGCCCCGAATAAATGCTTCTAGCGCGCACTCCTTTATCGGGCGCAACATCTTATCCGCGTCCTCGCCATACGAGTCCTCCAGCGCGAGTCGCGCTCCGCTAACCAAGATATTAAGCCGATCATGGAAATCATTTACAGTTTCGTTTCTACGCATGCGGATATTTTCAATTTCGTGATGGTAGTATGGATAATCTTTCCCGGGAGCGAATCTAGTTTTCAAATGTTTAATTAATTCATTTACAGTATTAAAAGTTTTTCCAAAAGTACTATCGCGGGCAGCTCCTTGTAATTTCCCAAGAACTGCTTTAACGAACGGTCCTTCCGACGCAGGCGGCACAAAAACTGCGCCGTTCTGCACATCTTGTAAGAAATCTTTCAAAGGTATATTTCTCCCGTTAAAGAAAGGAATATTCAGTGTCCCGTGCTGCAAAGCAAAGCATTCCGCCATAGACGTCATCATTGCGTTCGTTACTGATAAATTCGCGGACGCGTTTCCCGACGCACTACCGGTTTCGTTGGGACTAGCCATTTTGCTAAATTTTTCAAATTATTTCAAAGAATATACACAAAATATATAAATAAGCTGAATATATATATATATATATATATATATATATATATATATATATAAGCTGAAAATAAATTAGAAGGCGATATCACGGATTTCCCAAAACATTCAAAATACAAAAGAAATAAAAATGCAAAGCATGCCAATTAAATCACATATAAAAATTACATAGGCATTGTTTTATCTCGAACGTCTCAGAAAATACCACAACGGACGGGTTTGACAAAAGCAGCATCCCACTTCTGACACCAGTTTAGCTGTTACGTGAGGGTGTTAATTTTGAAAGAGACCGAGCGGTTGAGTCTAATGTCCTCAGGTAACGCTTAACGAATTTTAAAGAGATTTAATAATTTTGACATAATCGTATTATTACGCAAAAATCAGGATTATTTTGGGGGCGCTGCTTTCGTCTACAACCTATACAGGTTGTCCAATTAGGATGTGGTACTTTGGAGGAGACTGGTTTGAAACAAAATTAGACAATTTGAGGAATAATATACCATGTATTACAATATATATATATATAGGAGGTTTCAAGGGTAGAACAAAAACGGTGAAAATTACATGGATTTGAAACAATGAATGATCAACGGTAATTGATCGAGGGAAACCCCACAACCCACTGCGTGGTTGGATCAATAATCGTGTAAATCGTTTTCCTTTTACACATTCACTCGAATAGTTGGTGTTGTTACAATTACATTACGTGAATCAAGCCAAATTTAAAGAAAACAAAACGTGTCACACGGCGAAGGGAAAGCAACAGCCGATTGAGGGAAAACCCACAACCCACTAGGTGGTTGAATCAACTGTTGTTTCCGTACAATATCATGATAAATCTAATGACTCACCAACTCAGTACAAGAGATTGCTAATTTCGTAATTTCGAGTCCTCTCTCTCTCTCCGTATGTCTCAGAGGGTCCCGCGTCTGAGATGGTAAAGCGCAGGAGTGAACGCACCACACACACACACAATGTCGAAACTCAATTTACAATAAAGCTCGAAGATATAAACGTTTAGTTAATACACGGTTGAAACAAATAGGAGTTTAAAAATAGTGAAAATGCAAGAATATATAAGTCTCTACGGGGACTGAGTCCTTCCACGATCACTGGGATGCACTGGAACTCCGGCTCAAGACTATTTTAAAATAGGTACGTCCCTCGGACAGATCGACCACGCACTATGCGACTTAACAGCCGACTGCCACGAGCGTTAGCAGAGCAGGCCCGAGCACTTGGGACTTTGAACAAAGAGAGTCAAATTGCTGAGCATGCATTTCGTACACACAGGCCCAACCGTCGTCGCCTCGGACCGTTCCCAGCCTCGCAATGCTTAGGTTTTCGAATGCTATCGCATCCGGCGTTCCAAGAACATTGATGCTGATGAAAGACTTTCTCATGGAAGAACGCAGTGGCGTAGCAGTTATTAATTTAAATTGGTTAATATACCATATCGGTTTATTGACAAATGATCGAGGGAAACTCCCACAACACTTAATGGTAGGATCAGATGTCAACGATACTGTAATAAAATTTTAACAGGGAAGAAAAAATATAAGGTAGTCTACAACAATGCCTCGAAAGATTTGTCACAGCACGCATTCCAGGAACGTCGATGGCGTTGAAGGATCGTTGATAATACTCCTTCGTGAGTACCTTGCCCGGCGTGACCGGCTTCAAGCAGAAATAAATCAGAAATAAGTCAAGCACTATTAAAAATATCTACAGATAATCGACTATTGATTGAGGGAAATTCCCATAACACGCTAAGCGGTTGGATCAATAGAGAACATCTGCGAAATGATTATAAAAATTAGTAAAATTTAAAAATGAATTTGGAAAAAGTAACCGGCACGTAACAGCAGCATTTATTACGTATTATACTGACGGATGTTCTAACCAAAGTCGAAAGAATTGAAAAACAATTGGAAACCAAATTAAATTCTTCCGCAGAAAAAACTTCAATTTTTCAAGGAAACATTCTGTTTCCTATCAATGTTAAAGAAGAATTGCAAAAATTGGAGATTCATTTACAAGATGAGAATCATTTTAGAGACACGGTAATAAATAACACATTAACGATAATGCCCTATGCAGACGAGTGATGCGGCGTCGGCGTAGTTGCGATTTCACACAGGTGACGCTGCATCAATGAACGCGGCACGTTGATTCGTAAGGCGGGATTCTTGTATAACAGCCCAGAAATTAACTGATATTTAGGAGTTTTTTTTTAAAGAAACGATTGTTAATATTGAATTAAACTCCTTTGGGATATAAGGAGGCATCATTATATTTGTAGAAATTTTTTTTATTCGATCCTTTTTATTTATTAATTATTGTGGAATTCTACGATGTAACTCCTGTTGGCGTGACGTATATTCTTAAAGTTACATAGTTTACGCTGGAATTGAAACAAATCTAAAAGGAATTTAAAAATTGACAAATTTATAGCGTTTGAAAGGAAATGTAAATTTTTCTTTACATAAATTTACTTTGCACCGATGAAAAATGTATTATCAACAAAAACTAAAACTAAACGTTTTGGTTCAGTCCCAGCGTAAACTATCGAACATTAAGAATGTTTAATAGAATGAAACACTATATTTTTATTGATTTTTATATATAATATATATCGGGTTAAAAAAATTTGAGGTAACAGTGGTTTGATCTGAGCCGTACATTTAGTGACAGTGAGCACGATTTCGCCTTTCGTGTGCATTTGAAATGAAAACCAAAGTTATTTCCATATTCAAAATGGTTTCTATTTTCGCTCCTACTAGAATTGTAAAAATTAATGAACAACTTTCAATTTTTTTCTTAGATGGGAGCTCAAAAAATCATACAAAATTGAACTGCTTTGTTTATCGCGTTGCCACGTTTCTTTACTTTATTAGATATGAACAATTCTAGTAGGGGCGAAAGTAGAAACCATTTTGAGTATGAAAATAACTTTATTTTTCACTTCAGATGGACACAAAAGACGAAATCATGCTCACTGTCATTAAATGTACGGCCCAGATCAAACCGCTGTTATTTCAAATGTATTGAATTTTTTTTAAACCGGTACATATTGTATTTAAAAACTAATAAAAACGTTGTTCAAAGATTCGATATATCTAGTGTTTCTTTCTATTAAAAAAGAAATCACGAATATCACATATTTTTAGGACCTTGAAATGCAAATACCCCCTTAAATCATTTGCCACATTGTAGGGGGGATCGCAACGCTCATGTGCATTCCATCATACATATATAGACTAGTAAACCTGCCGAATCGCACAGCGTCACCGGTGTGAAATCGCAACTAAAAGTAGAGTTCTCATTTGATTTAAAAAAATGACTAATTTGTAGGTTCACGAATTAGCAAAAATAGGAGGAGCGAACAATTTGAAATTTGTCAAACGTGTGATGGGATGTTTAATCACGAATGAATTGGCTATGCAGTATAGTTGGTTTGGAAAAAAAGGAAAGAAAAAATTTTATAATTTGAAAGTAGCCAAAGTGGTAATTGGTAAATATCACGCTTATTTTATTATTTTTTTAATTTATTCGTATATAATTGAATATATTATTCAACTGAAATTCTAATCTTTAGATGCAGCAGAAAAATCAAAGTTAGCTAAAGACAGAAACGAAACTGAGGTTTCTATTCAATCATGGCTTAGGAGGGCCACAGAGCGCAATAAAGTTATTGTGAAAGATGTATAATTATATGTACTCTATGTGTTTCCAAAAAGAAATAAAATATAGTAATCTATTATCTATATCTTCTTCTATCTATCTATCTTCTATACCACAGCATCGCGTGGCCGGGAACAGCTAGTTAATAATATAATTGTATTTTTGCTGGATATTTTCTAATTTTACAAATAAATCGTAAATATGTGTGTACTTCCCAAATGCGTATAATTTTTTGTAAAGATAATAAAATCTCCTACACTTTATTTCATAATGTCCAAGTATGCAAATTTAGCATGTGTCAAAAATGACCATGTTCGTCGTCAGACTGTCCCTTGTCAAACTGTTAAAACATTCACAAAAAGTATAGAAGCTGTTGTGTTTTGTAATTTTAAACATTATTATACCCCTTTCAATAAATTACCACAGTGATTTTAAAAATTCTTTAAACGTTCAAAAAACGTACAGAGTAAGTTACTTTCGAACATTCGGGAAACGTTTCTTATACACCTTTTAAGACATTACCACAGCGTTTTTAAAAACTCTTTAAACGTTCCCAATACGTACAGAGAATGTTACTTTTGGACATTCAGAAAACGTTCTGAGAATGTCGGCACAGCACGTCCTCGGAACGTTCCACTTTGTAAATAGGACCTTCCTAGGACTTTTAAAGAACTTAACGAGGACGTACAAGGGACATATGGACCTTCTCGGGACATCCTTCGAACGTACAGTACGTCCGGAACGGACGTTCTTGGGACGTACATAACATGTTTTTGTGCTATCTGGGTAGTCTTTCCAACATTATAGGAATGTTCGCAATGTTCATCGCCACCAGGTCTAGCCATAAATTCTAATCGTCTACCAATAAGCTCGCCAGTCAAGATTGCATTACCTGTTTTATCCGACACGGTGATAGAACTGCTTTCTTGTGTAATTTTGTAACCCTTTAACATAAGTGTTGTAGTAGATAATAAGTTTTCTCTTAGTCCTGGCACATACAAGATATCCTCCATCATAAAGGTGATTTGTTCGTTATTTTGATTTGGAACTTTGATCTTAACCGTGCCGATGCCTTCGTAACGCAACCTTGAGCTCGCTCCTGCCTGACAAAGCTCTCCTTCCTGTAAATTAATATCGACAAACCATTTTAGATTATTTACCATATGATTGGTTGCTCCACTATCGAATAACCAAATTTCTTTGATATTACCTTCATGTGACGAATTACCAATATTAAAGGCATACGTATTACCAATATTATTTACAGTTTTTACAACGCTATTCGCAGCTTTCGTCTTTTCGACGTCCTTCCCTTTCGTGGTAGCGGCGTCCTTTGCTTTCTGCCCCTTGTTGTAGCTGCTAACCTTGAAGTCATCTCTGCCTTTGTTGCGATGCCAACACATCTTCGCGATGTGGCCAGGTTTACCACACGAATAACATCGCTTATCGCCCTTTTTTTGTACAGCATAGGCGCCTTCCGCTTCTGTGTGGTTGCTTATACGCCGTTGGAATTCCTTTTCCCGTTCTTTGAGAATTTCTTGAATTTCGTCCAGCGATTTATCTCGTTGCGTCTTGAGTATTTCTCGAATGTCTTTGAATTGATTACTTAATCCTCGCACCGCGTAGTAAGCAAGTTCACGCGGCGTCACATTCAAACCAAGCGACGCGCACTTTGTCGTTAGACCACGTGCTCGTGCGATATAATCGCTTACCGTTTCTTTGTTTTCCATGCGTAGGAATCTCAAGTCGTTGCTGGCGTCTATTTTCTGGTCCTCCGCTGCTCCTACGTAGGAACTCCTGATTTTAGTCCACAAGACTTTAGCGTTAGTTTCTGCGGCGAACTGTAATGCTTGTTCGTCCGACAGGTGTAAGCGTATGTACGCCACTGCGTCTCGATTTCTGTTTTCCCATTCTGTCTTTAGTTTCTGATCCGCCGTTCCTTCAGGCTTATCATCTTTTATTGCGCTGTCTATCTGCCGTAAGCTGAGGATTGCTTCCATTTTCATTGCCCAAACCAGATAATTGGTACCGGTTAACAATGGAACCGCCGGTAGCGCGCTCCTCTCCATGCTTCGTTCGTGATCTTTCTCGATGACGAACCACGCAATAACTAATTACTAGTTACTACTTCCGAATCACTTTATTGACTCGCGCACTAAATACAACCACGCTCTGCTACCAGATTGTTGCTTAAAGTGATTTAATAGACTTAATACTTTGATATAATACGTATAATGATACAATGATGTGATTTATACAATGGTTCGAGACGCTCTGCTATTCCTTAATACGCAACGACAAGGACCCGATATAGTGGGGGGAGCCATGTCCCTGTTTATGGCTACCTACCGAGAGACGGCGCAGCTCGGAATAATTTTTAATTATTATCTACAAATAACCGTTGACTCTTGTTGCCGCACACACACGAGACTTTCTTTGAGTTTAGAGAACGAGTTTACACTTTTCACTTTACTGATACTGCACTATTCACAATACTCCGGCTCGAAGGACCAAAAATGTATAGAGAGAACTCAAAAATTATTGAAAATAGTACAGTTTATTGAGAGATAGATAGAGAATAGAGGCGATACAATAGATGCGTGCGATTTCGAGCGTTGTCGAGATACTACTGCTCTGTATAACCGAGCACTCAGGTCGGTCACGAGAGCGTGAGTGTGTGTATGTGTGTATGTGTAGAAGAGTATGTATGTATGATGTCGCGAGAAGTAAATAAGAAGTAAATCAGCTGTTCAAGTGAAAGAGAAAGATAGAAATAGACAGAAAGAGAAATGGATAGAGAGAGAGATGATTTTGCCGAAACAGTATGAAACACCTAAAATACAAGAATTTTACGCAACATTACTAAAGAAGTAATGCCTTATGATGGTTTTTCTCCATAGAATCACACATGATCGAAAATAAAAAGTTTTCTACATATCAGCTAATTGGTATGTAACTGTTCTTTTGCTCGTTAACAATGAATGCTTGATTACTGCAAACGGTTCATCTTGTAACTTTGAATTTTAGGGAGTTTAAATATGTTTTTGTCTGTCAACAGTATTTACCTTGTTGTCACCTTCTGTAAGCTGATGTTTTGTTCACGATATACGTTAGTCTTATTCCAACCGACTCGGGAGTCACATGTAATGCGATAGCACGGTGACTCAATTTAATTAGCAAAAGCATTATTTTATATCCTTTCTAAAAACTTTCCTCAAGATGATCTAAACTAAGATCGAAACGTAGAAAGATTTTATAATTAAAATTATTGCAAAATAGCTAGTTTTTAATTGTTTAAACTGACCGAATCAGTGCGCCGAAAACATATATATTAGTTAGTACGGTCGAAATTTATCCTCACATTATTGTACTTGCAGCTCATTTCGATTTCACATATTTTTTTTATTATGTAATTATTACCTTCTATTTTTTGTGATTTATTTGATTTTTCATGTACTTGGCGTAGTTATTTTACTTTTTTTAAGTTTTTTGTGAAGTACGCGTTATACGCACACCTTCAGCCAAAACTAACACATGTTTCGTTCGTCAAACGCTACCTTCACTATGCAATCTACTCCAAATTTTGACAGCTTACAGTCAAGTTATAACCTGGCGAGTGTTAAACAAGCTAAGTTTTCAAAATTTAAGATGCCACGTGTTTTTACAAATATGTATCGTTGTACCATTGAATTGCAACCACATTGCAGTTTCAAACACAACGTAAGTTGCCGAAATTTGAATTGCGATATGTTTGTATATCATCAAACTGTTTTTATTTTGTCACGCCGTCTGACACTCCATCGCCACCTAGCAATTCGATGCTTCACATCCGATAGAACTCTAGACATAATGATAAGAATCGCCCCTCCACACTGTAAATTCCAATACGAATAATCGATTCCGTTGCCAAGTGAAAAATAAATGAAAGTCAGTCGGTGCAAACCTATTGTCGTCTGATGTTCATTCTGCCCGACTCAAAGCCTAATTAATACTTTCACTGTTTCCACGTGCTATTCCGAGCCGTCCAGCAGGACAGGTGCGAACCAATATACTGTGTCACAAAGTTTGGGTATTTCCCCGTGACAATTTGTAACTAAACTGAGTATTTTATGTACTTATATGTAGATTATCGAAGCGTAAAATGATGCTGTGACCTACGCCAGGCTATGTATGTACACATAATCTTGCAGAAAGGATTTCGTATACATAGGGGAAGTCGGGGTATTGTGAGTCACTTTTTTTTATTGCTAACAAACTGCTATAAAATCAAGTGTTTCTTCAAATTTCAAAGCTGTATGTTGTAGTATGAAGATTTACCTTTCTTTTAGTCACAATAGTGGAATCGAATATTTGCAAATTAGATGATTTTCAGACTATTACAAAAAATTTGCATTTTCTTGAATCTGAAAAATCTCGGGGAATCGTGAGCCACTTTATAAATTGAATAAAAATGACAATGATTATTAGAAAACACACACACACACAAGCATATTTGTACCCCTTTTTTGACTTTTTAAAGTCAGTGGGTCATGAAACGTCGAGAATTCCAAAAAACCGTGGGGTCATTTTTGACACGATCTACATACTTTCCCTCTGTTATATACATAACAGTCGGGAAAGTAAAATTTATATTGTGCTCAAATATTACATAAACATTCATAAAGAAACATCAAACACGAGAGGTTAGCTCTTTAAATGTGAAGAATCGAGTGGCTCACAATTCCCCGAACCATTATTTTTACAACATGGCCACAAATAAATAACACAATGCTAACTTAATGCCAAATTTCTTTATTATTTCAAAAGCTTGAAGTCACACGAGTATTATAAAAATAGTTACCTGCGTGGATTCACAGAAAAGTGTCACAATAATAGACCACACACGAAGTGAAAATAATACTTCAAGATCAGCCAATTTTTATATGTTAACAGAGCAAAGTAACGATGCGGGTGCGTACGTTCACTGATCGTGGAAATATTAGCTTATCATAAGACAAGTAAATAACAGTTGTTGGCAGCTGTCATTATTCACTAGGGAAAAAAATATGGTGCTGGCTCACGATTCCCCGTTGCTTACAATACCCCGACTTCCCCTACTTAATCAGTTATTTTGATACATGGGCACCTTCGATAATGCATGAATTAAATTAGTGTTGCTTGTTTTAATAAAGAATTATAAATTTTGTAAATAAATTATATTTTATTACTGGAACTAGTAACTACACTTACTCTAGCAAAAAAGGTAACTCCATTTCTATTTATTTATTTATGTATTTATAAATGTTTACTAAATTACTGCATGTGGAGCAATGTGGAACACTTTGCGTGGGGTAAAACGGAACACCTATTTAACCCATTTCTGCCAATCCAATTGCCTTGAAACTTTGCAGGCGTACGTAGTTATGATGACAATATAAAATTATGGAAAAAAACGGGAGGGGTGAAAAGATTACACAGTCATCAAAGAATATAACTCATAACCACAAATCCAAACGACTTGAAATCAGCCTGTAACCACAAATCAAATCAATTCTATCGATATGCAATCAGCATATAACCACAAATCAAAATTTAGACACGAAAAAGTAAATAATAAAAAAATATTCAAAAATATTTTATTTTACGTTACACGATTTTATTTAAAATGCACTAAAAACTAAAAAATTCTCCATGCACGTGTTGATATTCATTATTCATGTAAAATTCCATTTGTGGTTGATTATTTTCAGTAAATTTTGTGTTATCTGGTAAAATATTTTTTTATGTGTATAATATATATTTTTGTTATATTTTATTTGTAATAGTTATACCTAAAACATATATTTATAGTTTTTTACATAAATTAATATTTTTTAAATCATAAATATAAAGATTTTGTACGTTTACATGGTCTTCAAGGAGGTGTTCCACTTCACCCTACCACTTGAACGAGGCGAAGATTTCAATACGTCCGTTGCCAAATATTTTTCTCAACAAAGGCTTTGATTTTCTTATAGTCTAAGGTCCAGTTAAGACTCCTGTTGAAGTCCCGTGTCTTTTTCTCTTTCCGATTTAAAGTTATCACCCTCCAAAGTTAAGCGTTCCATTTTACCCTACTCTCCGCTACACAATGTACTATACATATGCATAATACATATAGATCGGCAATGCGGTGCACACGGTTTGTTTCATAGTTATTAAACTTGCGTACAATTTATCCTTAATTCTGTCTTGTGATAAGGCTGAATAGCTGTTGCTGGTGAACCTTTCTAATTTATAATATTAAAAATTATCTGAAGTCATTCCCTATGCAAATTATCTTTGTAAAAAGAAGTGAGATTCCCATAAAAAACTTCAAAAAAGTAAAAAAATTACGCCAATGTTACATGGGCCCTTCAGGTCCATCCGTGTTCGTGTTCTTGCGTATTTTTCCTGCGGTGATTCAGCGGAATCGCCTCGCGCGTGCCGGTCACGTTGACGAAGAACGTGAAGCGATCACGCGGAGCGTCAACGTGACCGTCGCCGGCCCGGGCCCCAGAACCTTCGCGATCGAAACAACTGCCGACGGGGCAGTTTACCCCATCGTGCGAGATCGTCCGACGTGTGGCCCGCGATGCGAAAAGTAGAGGAGTCAGTTTTTGGATTCCGTTGAAAACGAACTAGCGAACGTGCTACGGAGGGCAAACTTCGAATCGCGCTCGGCCGATCAGGTTAGGCGAAGTGTGCCTCCATCCGACATACCGAGAATCGGCCTAGCCGGGAGGGCACTTACGCGCCGATACGGACCACCGCGATTCGGGGGAAACTCCGTAGTATCGAAGTTAGGCGTTTTCAGGAATCCATCGTAATCAATCGAGGGAAACCGTCCCTATCAAAGAACCGCGTCTTCGACTTCACGTAATTACAAACGCAAAACGCGCTCGGCCGCGATCATTCGCCGTGGCGTAACTCCATCCGACGTACAGTGAACGGCATAGCCGGGAAAGCAACCACGCGCGTGTACGGGCTAACGCGAACGCGACAGATTGTAACGCGAGCGGTCGACGATAGACGAAGCGTTCGACAAACCCCGAGTGCCAGCTGAGAGGACGACCGCGACCTACACTCGTCCAGCGGCACGCGAGCGAGGCGATTACAAATAGCGAATCACCCTGTAAGCAAAGACCTGCGAGCGACAGCGGAGACGAAGCGCCGTCTCAAGGTAGGACAGTTCAATATTCTATGTAACAATATACTTTTCTCTATTGTTTTTCCTTTATATCCATTGTATTCTTTGGTTTAACCCCATATCACCTTCCTCTTCCCCCGTGAGTATAGTCAAGGCGTGCTTTAGCACCTTGATAGAGCAAGAACCCGGTGAGTCACCCTAACCGCTCGGGGTGGTTCACAAAAGTCCCTTCAGTATGTAACACCAAGTACATGAAAAAATTAAGGAGGGAAAAGAGTATTATAAAATTAATCATAAAAAAAATTGAAGACAATAATAATTACAATATAAAAAAAGATGTGAAATCAAAATGAGCTGCAAGTACATAAAGGTGTTTTGTAATAATCACGGACATTTTAATAATGTGAAGATAAAATTTAACATCTAGATATTTGCCTAGATGTCCGCGGCCTGGAAGTCAAATACTTGGCGTGGCCAGGCAAGGTCAAGGTGTTGATGAATAAGAATTATTAAAAAACGCAAAATAATGAAAGTGTATTCATATTGTCAGAGTTTTAATTTGACAAATTATGTGAAACCTTCTGAGAGGAAAGGTATCGATGTCGATGAATGATCTTACAATTATTTTAAACCGCAATATAATGAAAATGTAGGGGGAACCACGTGACGTGCGCGAGAGAAGAACGTGTGTATGCAGACAGGCGAAAGAAATAGACGAAAAGTGTAGCAAAAGTGCGCAGAAAATAACGAGGTCGGGTGAAAAATACAAGGAGAAGACAAAGTTCCGGTGGACAGTATAATCGACAGTTAATAAAGTGTCGAAGGGTGAAATAAAAGGTGAAGAAGAGAAGGTGTGAAACGAGTGCACGAAGTATAAGAGACGTGGCAAGGATAAGTGACATCTACGGGAGTGGAAAAAGTAAGAAGACAAAACGGAGACAGCAGTAGGTAAAGAAGAGCAGAGACTCTAATGAACCGAGCAGGCGAAGGCGGGGAAGTGCAAAAGGAAACGAGAAGAAGGGGAAGACCATTGTTGGCAGAACAGCTGGGAAGAAGTAGAGTGGGCAGCGAAGGCTCGATACTGGACACGTTCAAGAGGAAACGGGAGGGCGAGGAGGAGCAGGAGAGGTTAAGGGCCTAAAAGGAAATAGAGGAAGAATTCCTAAAAGCGAGGAAAATAGGGAGGTCGCCTCCGACGAAGAAAACTGAGGCAGTTATAGGAACTGCGGTAACGCCGGTCTGCCAGGAGACAGAACAGGACAGAGAAATGGATAAATTAGACAAATTGATAGAAGTAGTGATGACAGTTAAGAATGGATTGGAGGAGCTGAGAAAAGATAATAGAGAGCTGAGATGTGGGAAAAGGAAAGAAAGGAAAGATGAAGTGGAGGAATGAGTGGGTTTAAGAAATGTTTTTGTAAACCAAGTCCATTTCGAGGCCGCGAAGTCTGGAATTAATAAAATCTAATCTATAAATAAACAAAGAAAGAAGAGAATAGGGATCTCCGATAAAATAGATTTAAAAGAATGGAAGGATCATTTTAAAGCATTGCTAGAAGGCGTCGACTGTAAAAAAGAAGTAGGAAAGCTGGAAGAAATAGGCAACACGGAAGGAGAAGAAGAAGGGGAAATAACAGAAGCAGAAGTAAACGAACAAATCAAAAACTAAAAAAAAAAAGCAGCAGGGGAAGACAAAATAGAAAATGAAGCCTGGATTTACGGTAACGTGAAAATAGTAAAAAGGATCACAGAAATTTTCAATAAAGTGTGGAAGGGAGAAGGATTCCCGGAGAGGTGGAAAGAGGTGTGACTTCACCAATATTCAAAAAAGGAGATAGAGAAAAAGTAAACAACTACCGGGGGATAATGATCCTAAACACAGCGTACAAAATATATGCTATGGTCCTAGAAAAAAGATTAAAAGAGGAACTGAAAAAGAACCACATAATACCAAAAACGCAAGCAGGATTCAGGAGCGGTAGGTCGACAACAGATAACATTTTTATTCTGAACTATGTAGCTAACAGAGAAATACAGAAAAAAGGGGGGAAACTGTATACGTTTTTCGCGGACCTAAGCGCTGCATTTGACAATGTGGATAGAGTAAAACTTCAGAACATAATGAAGAGAATGGAAATAAGTAAACGCTTGAGAATGCGAATCGGAGAAATTTACAAAGAAACAAGAAATACAATAAAAGTAAACGGAGAAATGTCATCCAAATTCTGGACAACAAAAGGGGTAAAACAGGGATGCCCACTGAGTCCAACGTTATTTACAATATATGTAGCAAACTTGGAGAAAACCACGAGGAAAAACCAAGCAGGAGGAGTTAGAGTAGGAAAAGAAAAAATCTGGACTCTAGCATATGCGGACGATATAACGTTACTGGCAAATGATCCGAAGGATCTTAAGGATATGTTACGAAGATTCGGAAAATACCTTGAAAGGAAAGGGTTACAACTGAACGCAGAGAAATCTAAGGTGCTGATTTTCCATAAAGGAAGAGGAAAGAAGAAGAGAGAAGAATGGAGCTGGCAGGGGCACAGTCTGGAAGAAGTAAAGGAGTTCAAATACTTGGGGTATAATTTTCAGAAAAACGGGGGCAGAGAGGTGCACATAAGGGAAGTCATAAAGAAAGCTAGAATAGCAATGGCACAGATATGGGGAATAGGACAAAGAATGTTCAAGAACAATTTTGAGAGAAGAATGAGAATATTCAGAAGCATAATGAAAAGTATCTTGCTGTACGCGTCAGAAATTTGGGGTTGGATGGAAGCAGAAAAGGTAGAGAAGATACAGGAGAAATACATAAGGTGGACTTTAGGTCTGGACTTTAACACACCAGCATATCTAATTTTGGAGGAAACAAAAACGGACAAAATAAGGATAGAAACGGGGAAAAGAGCAATAAAATATGAGGAGAAAACGAAACGGCTGAATAAGAATAAAATAGTACAAGAATGCTGGAGGAAAATAGACGCGAAGCAAGCAGAGAAAAGGTCGAAGTGGGAGGAAATGAGAGATGCATGCTACAAGCAGAAAATGATGGATATCCAAGAAATGGAAATAGAAAGAAGGCGGGGAAGAGAGTTCGCTGAGGAACTAGCGCAAAGGGACAGGGCAAAGCAGGTTCAATGACAATACGACAGAATACAAGGAGGCAGAAACAACGCACATTACACAGAAATCAGGGATGACCAGAGAGCAAAGTACCTAGACGGAAACTACAGAGGCAGAGACCAAAGCATGATTGCTAGGTTCAGATGTGGAAACGAAGAGCGGGGGAGCAAGTACTGGAAGGAGGAAAAAGACACAGTACGCAAACTATGCAATGGGGCTAGAGAGTCGCTGGGTCACATGCTACAAGACTGTAAGGAGCTGAAAAGAGAGAATTCAACGATCAGAGCGATTCTAAAGGGAGAAGAAGAAGGAGCGGAGTGGATGCGAATGGTTCTGGAAAAAAGGAGAAGAAAAGAAGAACAAGATGAAGGAAGAAATCAAATGGAAAGCGCATCCTTGAGCTAACAGTCCCAGAAACACTTACACACATAACACATGTAACCCCATTTTGAGGCCGAAAGGCAAAAAATAAACCTATTTACTACTACTAATGAAAATGTACTCACATTGTCTACGTTTTAAATGGACAAATTATCTGAAAGCCTGCGAAGGGGAAGGTATGGGTATTGATGATCTGAGAATATCTTGCCTGGCTACGCCAAGTATTTGACTTCCGTCAATAGTACGTCAATAGTACGAGGATTGTTCTGGTACACTCGTTCCTTTAGGTAACCCCACAAGAAAAAATCTGGTGGCGTCAAATCTGGAGATCTTGGTGGCCAACGATTTCCAGAAATTACTCGGTCATCGAAGAAACTTTCAATTTCCCGAATTGATGCTCTAGCAGTATGAGCTGGTACTCCGTCTTGCTGGTAGTATCCAGTTGTCAATTCGTCATTAGTCAATTCATTGACGAATTTGTTAAATATTGAGAGATATATTGCCGTGTTAACCGTAGATTCATGAAATATAGGGCCGACAATCTGTCGGCCGGACACAGCACACCACACTCCAATTTTCTGAGAATGCAACGGCTCTTCAAAAACTTCATATGGGTTTTGTTCTGCCCATATACGCGAATTTTGCGAATTCATATATCCACTTAGGTGAAACCACGCTTCATCCGTAAACCAGGTAACGTTCCAAAATGTTTGGACGTTCTTGAAGCAAACGTTGAAACCATAAACAAAATTCCACACGTCTTCCATAATCTGTTGCATGCAGTTCTTGCAGTTTAGATACACGATAAGCATGCAGATTCGCACGTTTCGCAGCTTGTTGACGCGTCCAGTACGTAAGTCCCACTTCTTGCTGAAGACGTCTTAACGATTTAGATGGCGATGTCAGTAGTCTTCTCCGTACATCCTGTACCGTATCATTCGATATTTTTTTTTCCACCTCTATGTATATTATTGACACTTCCTGTGGCATCAAATTTTTTTACCACTCTCAGAATCGTTGTCGTGTAAGAATGCTGCCTGACATTTCGATGGTGAACCTTTCGCGTGATACGTACACACAATAAACGCACGCTGTGCGGGTGTATAGCGCATGTTTACACTTTACTTGTAGCTATCTCAGAATGTGCACTGTTTCCGACGTTGACATTTCACTGTGCTATTTGAAACTGATTCTAGCATTCCTTGTCATTTCTGTCGCCGTGGGAGTAAGTTCCCTGATTGGTAGTTTTCTTGTTAAAAATGTAGGAGGGGTTAAAGAAACGGATGAAGAGAAGTGGTAAGAAGAATGAGTGAAATGCCGGAAAAGTTGCGAATAGGAATGACGTGAATGTCGTTTATAATTTTATGGGTTTATGGTTTTTTGGAGGTACGTACGTTACGGGCGGACGTCTGCTATGCAGATGTGCAGCTAAAATGGTCTACCTGGTAATCGAAGAAAGTTAGTGTTAGGCACGTACAGAAAATTGCAATAGTAAATCAAAGAAAACGTTGGACGGTCAATTGCTGCAGCCGCACACGAATCTACATACTGTTACGACGCTGCCCAACCATCGAAACGGGTCGAAGCCTGAATAAATGAAACAAAATCATCTCCACAACAGTTTTATGTTCATTTAACAGTGTCCCTGCTCACTAAAATAAGAGAGTGTGGTAAAAAATGCCTACTCCTTTTATGATTTGTATTGCTTGTGTCAAAGTAGTCCGATTTGCATGATGTTTGGTATGATTTTATACGGGAGAACGCCCGGAATCCATTGGCGTCACTTCCCCTTCGATACGACGAAGAAAATAATTTCTTAATACGCTGTAATGGATATGTCACCCCTTGACTGCGAGGCGCCGACCTCAATTCCCTACGTTCGACCCAGTATTCATACCTTTTTCCGAAAAAAGCCATAAAATTCGATGGGCACTGCGGGGTGTTGTCCCTGCCACGGGGTGACTTTATTCTTTATTCTTTATCGTATGGATATGGAAGTGTCGCCAATGGATTCGTTGTAGTTTTCCGATGAAAATCATGCCAAATGTAGTGTAAATCGGACTACTTTTACATAAGGAATACAAATAGTTTGTGTCAATGTAGTCCGATTTGCATGATGTTTGGTATGATTTTAATCGACGGAACGCCAGGAATCCATTGGCGTCGCTTTCGCACAGATCTGATGAGAAATGAGGAAATCGAAGATTTCTCACTTCTTAATAGGTACTCCAACCCCTTCGAGGGTCGAAAGCCATAACTTCGGGGGGACACCACGGGGGGTTGTTCTCGTCACGGTTGCGAGGCGGATCAGGCGTTTCGGGCCAATCACCCTGTAATTTAACGCTATAAACGCTTCCGCAAAGTTAATAAACCGCTTTGTTTTAAATCACCCTTCGAATTATTTGTGTTTACCCATTGGTTACGGATATACTAAAATCCAAACAAGCTAGTGAAACAGCTGATTCCGGTTCGCGAACGCGAGAGCAGCTACAGTGTTTACTAACGTTCTTTTGCACGGGTCGCGTACACCCGTATGTCTAGACGAATTTCTCAGAAGTATTACGTGTAACTTCTTATACGAATGCAACAGTAAATCCAATTAGTCAAACCCAAAACAAGTGCTCTGACGGGTGTCACGACCAAAGTGATTACTATTTAAACTTTCCCTGGTCGTTCAGTGCTATGAATCTGGCATTCGCGCCTGAACTCCGATTTACCTATAGTGCAACGAATCTGGTATTCGCGCCTGTTTTCCGTAACGTCTAGTGCCACGAATCCAGCATTCGCACCAGCTTTCCAACTCTACGCAGTGCTCCGAATCTGGCATTCGCGCATGCATTCCCTTCGAACATTCCGTGCCGCGAATCTTGCATTGGTGCCTGAATCCTTACTCTCCGCAGTGCCACGAATCTGGCATTTGCGCATGCATTTCAGTGCTGCGAATCTTGCATTCGTGCCTGAATCCTACTCTCCGCAGTACCATGAATCTGGCATTCGCGCCTGCATTCCTTTCGAACATTCAGTGCTGCGAATCTTGCATTCGTGCCTGAATCCTACTCTCCGCAGTGCCACGAATCTGGCATTCGCGCCTGCATTCCCTTCGAACATTCAGTGCTGCGAAACTCCCATTGATTACCCTCACAGCACGCTTCACGACTCGCTTCTTTGCCCGACATTATACATAAACAATAAATCCCAAACACTCTTCATTCACACTTCGATCTCCCCAACGAACCGCAATTGTTTCTCCTATTCGCAATTAAATGGCACGTACTCAGGCTTGCGACAAATACTCTTTCTCGCTACAAAACCCCACATATTTATAATATAGTGATCTTCTATAAATTATTTAACTATGTTCCACCATCTCGACTATCTTCAGGTTTTTATATATAATAGCTTGATAATAGAGCATTATCCTTGATTTTTTTGGGGGTGGTCACTCAAAGGGTAGTTTCGAAAAACCACCCCCAAAAAATAATTTTTTTTTCTACCCTTAATAATTGAGTTAAAATTTTGAAAAAAATATATGAAGTACAGTTAGTATGTAGCTATTTTTCGTTTTTTTTTTCATTCAAATATCTTAAGTAGTAACCGAGAAAAAAATAATAACGTTAAGGGCGTTTACCCCCGTATTACCCTTAAACGGGGGGGGGGGGGGGCAGCGATCTAAAACTTTACATAATGATGTTTCAGGCAAGGAGCATTGTTTAAAAAATAACAACTCCAAGAATCGGCATGAGGGCCGTTTGCCCATGCTTATCCTGCTAGACCCTTTGAAGTGGTCAACTTCTGTACCCTGGTCAATAACTGTATCGTTTACCCTACCTACCAACAATCGCTTCCAACCTCTCTCAAATGTTGAGAGCGATGAGGAAAATATGGATATGGACACGAAGGACGATGAGGACATATCATCAAAGACGCCAACCACAAAAATGAAAACACCCCCTCCACTCGTGATACATGATGATGTGAAGTCACATAATACATTTATTGGCGTACTCAAAGGCAACCTTAAGGAAAAATTCCACATAAAGTATCATAAGAATTTCACAGAAGTGTTCACAGCAAACCAAATAGAGTATGAACAACTAAAAAGTATATGGCAGCAAAACAATCTTCAATTTCACACTTATACGGATAAAAATGTTAAAAAGAGGACCTATGTAATAAAAGGACTACACAGAGATACAGACATACAGGAACTCAAACAAAAACTGGAAGGAATGAACTATACAATTCTTAGAGTCTATCAAATGAAAAATACCAGACAACCTCTATATATGGTTACTTTCACATCTAATATACAATTAAAAGCACTTCAGCATAAGGTACCATATCTACAATACACTAAAATTGAATGGAACCACTACATTAACAAAAGAAGAATCACGCAGTTTCACAAATGCCAAGTTTGGGGACACGCCACAAGTAATTGTTACGCTGCTCCAGCCTGTTTAAAATGTGCTGAAGGGCATCTCACCCAGGACTGCCAAAAAGCTAGTACAACGCCAGCCAAATGCGTCAACTGTGGGGGAGATCACCCTGCAAATGCTACATGCTGTGTTGCCTATAAAGTCAGACTGGAAATGATTGAAATGAGAGCTACAAACAAAAACCATAGGACCAGCCCCAAGGACAGCGCACAGCCATTACCGAAAATCAGGAACCGTGGAGAATTGCCTGGACTTCCCAAGAATAATTCTACACAGGATGGAGTCATAGAAAATCAAGTAACAACCTAGCGTTCAGTCTACAATCACCGTCCAGCCATAACATCAAGTTACCTAACCACATCAAAATTGTTGGAGTTTAATATTGTATTGGGCGCCATGTAGTGATGTAGCGCAGGTGCTGCCATGAGGCAGAAAGCTAGTGTGATGTCCCACTATTTTTCGCGCGGTAATATTATAAGTTCTCCCTCATAAATCTCGACATAACTCCATCAAAATCCATCGAACTGAAGACTAACCCCTTTTCCCCAAATCACTGATCACCTTGACGATGTACCTTAGCGGTCCCCATCTCAAGATGGTCAACTACGACTTCCAAATCCCCTCGTCGACTTACGTGGCAATGCCACTTCCCTCCAAATCTACTTTAAACAAGTCCCTCGTCCCTAAAAACCCCTCTTAAATCGAGACCACGTCTCACACCCTCTCTATGACCAAAGGAGTCAATACACCACTTAGGGGAGAGTGGGGTAATGACGAACACCTAAGCGAGAAAGCTAACAGAACGAAAACTATGTGAGATACGAATTTGTATTTTATTTATAAACATACTCAAACTAGTCCTCTATAAAATACTCTAACGAATTTTGCAAAAATTTTAATAAAAATCAACTTTATACTAAAAAAGAAAAACCCTTGGTGTTCGGAATTACCCGACTTACCGTGGGGTAATCCCAAACAGAGTGCTAAATATCGGAGAAGTCGCACAGAAAGCGCGATTTCAATGGTCAATCCATAGAAAATGTTGCTACAACTCATATCTAATGTATTTTTGAAACTCCTCTTCTTATGCGTTAGAAAAAATTGCAATTGGTCGGAATATCGGAAAAAAATAGTAAAGGTCATTTTTTAAACTTTTTTTCTGAGCCTGTAATGTAAATTCAAAAATCCCTTTTGTACATTTAAATAAGTTTTATATATGCTGAAAATTTCATCAAAATCGGTTAACATTGCTTTGAGTTACAACGCGCTTAAAGATGTGTTCGTAATTACCCCACGACATCAAAAAATAAAAAGGAATTTATTTCAGGGGTTACAATCATGATTCAAGCCACGCCTTGGTCACAAAATGTTGGTAAAAAAGTGCTTTATTTCAACTTAAAAAAATCCCAATTGTGTCATTAATTCAACAGTAATTACATGCAATTGAAAATGGACAAAATGCTACTTGAAACATGATGAAAATAATAAATTGTGTTTATCTTGACTAGCATGAGCGTTCTGTATTTATTACTTTCTGCCCGACGTTGGATACGTCCTAAACTATTAGTTAGTGGAGAGGAAACATCGTTTTTATTTATTAAAACCCTGTAACTATTGTGTTCGGAATTACCCCGCGTTCGTGATTACCCCACTCTCCCCTACCCCTTTCCAATACGACCTCCTAAACTCCATCAAATGGGTTAAGTATTCCCTTTTCGAAAAACCTATGTATAAAAACCCCGGAAGACTTTACGGCAAATATTAAGTACAAGGCCATATAAAAACCCCGGAAGACTAAATCTATTTATAATATTACTGCGACGCATATTTGCAATTAGGTCAAGGTGAAGACCGCGCGTACCCTTCATCAATACAAGGGCTGCAGAGGCCGTAGTCATCTTTTACGGAATCAACTCCCGCGAAGTACCACGTTGCTTTTGCGATATTTTATTGTGTTAGCTTACCACGTCACTAAATTCAGTGCTCTACGGCAAATATTATTATACTTATATCATTTCCGTACCGTTTATTATTTCCTCGTTATTAACGCTCATTGCGTACACACACATATATATATATATATATATATATATATATATTTTGTATTTCGAACATTCACCGTCTTTTATATTATCTTATTGCATTCATATCTCTTCATCTTATTTACGCTTACTGCGTTCATATTTCTTCGTTTATTATTGCTTACTACGTGTATATATATATTTCGTATAACGAACATTTATCGTATTTCATATTATTTCTCTAACGCTTAGTGCATTTCTGTGTATTATTAACGATTATTGCTAAACGTATTTTGTTCTTCGGTTCATACACCTGTTATTCATGTCCATACATATATTTTATATCTTATACCGCTTTATATAAATGTACTGTGTTAATGCTTAACGTCCTACGCATTTTTATAACTAATCACAAAACCGTGCATATAAACGTGCTCTAACCAAGTTAATAAATCGCTTTGCTTTAAACACGCTTCGAGTTATGGTGCCTATCCTCTGCTTACGAAGGCTCTAAATAAAAACAGACTCCTGCATCAGCTGATTCTGGTTCGCGAACGCGAGAGTTCATGCTGTGTTTATCAACGTACCTTTGTATAGCCCGCGTACAGCCATATGTCTAGACATATTTCGAGGAAATATTACGTGTAACTTCTTATACTCGTGCAACGGTAAATCCAATTACCAGACCAAAACAAAGTGCTCTAACGGGTGTCACCCACCGCGGTGATTACAATTTAAACCTTCCTTGGTCGATCAGTGTTACTGTCACGTCCCGCGACGTGGAGTCTAATATTAATTAACCTTTAAATCGTTATTTACTATTTCGTACTTAGAGGTATTATAATCACCTCGTATAAAAACATACAAACTGTTATGCAATGAATAGCCGATAAGGCGTTATCATAAGAAGAGATCGAGCTAAAAATACGTGGACGGCAGCGAACAGGACAACCAGTGTCAAGGAGGTAGAGGACAGCCAGCTGTACATCGGGTAGCCGACCGCACCCACACCGATGAGGCCCAGCCAACACCAGCTGATAATCAGCATGGGACGGAGGCCCCCCTTATCAACCAGCGGAGACGACACTACCTTCGCGGAGCTGTGCCCCTGGTCCTCACCAGAAGATTGCCCTCCCGTTATTTCCCGATAAACTAATACCCAAAATAATATTTAACTTCACCCCTTAGTAAATAAGCTGTACGAAACCGATCGTATAGAAGATATTGTAAACACATAATACATAAATCAAAAGCGAATTAATGTAAGAATCTTGCTATCGTCGCTGCTGGGAATCAGTTAAAATGGAACGTGCCTAAGTCGTAAACAGAAATCCCAGAATAGAGCAATGGGAAGATTCTTCCTGGAAGATTCCAGGTAGAGGCTGTGGGATGTGGTGTCCCACCTATGATTTGTCATGTGACAAATCATAGAGAAGGAGTGACCGACTGCCCTATAAAAAGGGATCGGACCATCCGCGGAGCTCATTACCATGTTTAATCATTACCATGTTCAATTATTAAGTTAATTAACCTATTAATCACGTTTTACTTCGAGATATCTTTAAATCGTGTCTAAACAAATAAGACTTACAAAAGTTGAAGTGTAGACATTACAACGGTAAATAAAAGTGATTTTTATTATATTATATCAGTGAGTGCAGTGTTTCCACCCCTAATTTCCCATCGTCCAAATCAAGCATTCGTCTTTTGGAATAATGAATAAAATAACGAAAATGCCCATTGACAGGTCACGGATTGCGCTGATTGATGGTATTACCTATGAGCAGAACGTTGCCCGCGGTTTTACCAGAAATTAAGCGTAAATCGTGATCGACGCGATAAATTTAAATATTAATCAATTTCTAAAATCAATGATTCCGAATATGAGAAATCAAACTTCTCCCGCCGATGGTACTACTGAAGAGCAGAACGTTGCCCGCGGTGGTGCCTGGTGCGGATGGTGAATAGTGATTTATCGTTTGATTAACTCATATTACTATTAATTTTAAAAGACGAATGCCACGAAACCATCGTGCGGGACGACGAGTCCAACTTCGACGTATAGCGGCTAGGTACGCTAGTGCTCCGGCAGAACTTTTCGACCTGCTAGGAGTGACCAGCACCCCTTGCGTCAGGGAGGAAACACCCCTAGCCGGACAAGGGATAGTGGTGGTGTGTGGGGATTAGGCCCCGCCTAAACTAAATCCCGCACCCGAAATCAAGGGGACTACGGACTCCACTATAAAGTGGCAGCTAATTCCTATTGATCTGCCAGCATCGCGGGTGAAATAAAGTAATTACTAAATTAAAATGCGTTATAATGTCAAATCAGTCGTACTCAACTATCCCAGAGCGTAAGTCCCTGGACTAGCTCGAAAGCGGACAAGAAATATATACTCCTTTAAAATCGCGCCCCAAATAAAAAGTAGGGACGTAACAGTTACAAATCACGCATTCGAGCCTAAAATCCCTCCACGATCAGTGTACGAATCTTGCATTCGAGCCTATTTCCTTCTAACCTCAGTGTACGAATCTCGCATTCGAGCCTGGCTTCCTCCAACCCTCAGTGTACGAATCTCGCATTCGAGCCTGGCTTCCTTCAACCCACAGTGTACGAATCTCGTATTCGAGCCTGGCTTCCCCTTTCTGACCCCATTGTCATTATCCCCAAAAACCTCCACCCGGGACGTGACATAAAATTGGTGACAGCGGTGGGATCCGTCCACCGTTGAAAGAAAATAGTTTCTTTAACGCGGTACCCACAAAGTCCCGATACTGTTATGTACATTACACGTTCACAACAGATCGCGATAGGTATCACAAGCCGCAGTTTAGAAGACACGACTATACGCATGCAGACATTAATGTGTATAAAAGGAAAGGACGGTATTCAAAAACCCTATAAAAGTACCCAAAACGGATTTGCCTAAAGTTTTGCACATTAATAAATAGATATTCGGGTGATCGATTCCACCCTTCACATTTGTCGCAGGACCACAGGAAGGGGAGGGGGAGGGGGTCAAAGTGCGCTGGCCACCAAACGCATCGCAAGTCATAACTTTTGACTAAATCAACATATCGAGACGCGACTGGAGCCAAAAAATCACAAAAACATCAAGCTTTCTAATGATATAAGGTTTATGTATCCTATATATTTTTTTTAATATATTTTACGCGTTTTTTCGGTTTGCTCGTGTGCAGAAAATTCAAAAAAATTGCATTTCCCAAAAAAGTATCGTCTGATTTTAATCAAAAGCTCAGTATTTGCAGCTTATTTCGTGCCCTTTCAGGTGGTATGCGTCAAACCTTGGGGAAATGTTTCGTTTTTGAAATATAACATCAAGAATGCAGAGAAGTGTGTGTGCGCGGTGAAGTATTTGAGCTAGATGCATGTCCTATACAGGAACTAATTCTTTCATCGATCTGGAAGTGTATTATCTGCTTATAAACTACCTAAACTATATGATTCCACCGAGTTTAATTAGTTCGTAAGCGTGAAATGTTTTTTTTATTGTCTTACAACATATATGCGTGCGCATTCACATTACTTACGTTACTCATCGTCCTCCTCATCCTCGTCTGTATCCTCGGATGTTGGTTTGATGTACGGAAAATTCTGATTTAAGAAGCCTGCTGGTGTTGAAGCCTGATCCATGTAACGACCAAATACCAAATAATTGCTAGTACATGGGCGCAGCAGCCAACAGTCCTTGCGCCATTTCGGCACTGACAGTAGTATGATACTACAGATTCGGGGACAGATAATGCAGTATCAATTAAGATGAAAATGCAATATACTTTATGTGCACTATGCCGAGATTGTAGTTTAGCTTTAATAAATATCGGTGATTGAATATTAAGATTATAGGTCTGGAAGTTCGGAAGATAGTTTTCTTTGCTGACGAGGAATTCATATTTTCCCGCAAATAGGTGGTCTGCAATGTAGGATCTAGCAAGGCTCAACTGGTAAGTGCCTGTAAATTGTTTCAGATTTTGTAACGTCCATGCTGGGAAATCATTGTAATGTTGTGATGACATGGTTTCGAAATTTTTTATTTTCCTAGCTAAACCTTCCTGTTCCACTATATTTTGCATGATATTGAGGGTATTTAAGTTTGTTAATATTAATGAGGCCACTTCCGGTTCGTCGTGGTCACTGTACATTAGGGTGGAATGAAAAAAACTTTTTTTTGATAATCAAATTCTAATAGTGCGGAAAAGTTGTCTACTTGGCCCAATAAAGCGTGTAAAAAATTTCAGGTCGATCGGATAATTTCTTCTGTGTGCACCAAAGGCCTTAACTTTCAAAATTTTAGTACAAAACTTAAGAAAGTGGAACTTTCTTCAGCTGGTGGATTCTACCTATTTTTTTTACCCAGGACTATATTTGCTGCGTAAATGATGCAAAGAAACATCCGTGGCTGGTTTCGGAACGATAGGATTGGCCTGTCGGCACTGTAAACTATCAAAAAATGCAGCCGTTCGCTATACTTTCTAAAAGTCGTCTGAGTGGTCGTAGACTACAGTGACTGCCTGGGTTGAGTACTACTCCCACCTTCACGCATTCCCCCCACCATCCTCTCACGCGCCTGCCTCTGCGGCACGGTGAAATTACAGTACTACTTGCCGCGCCTTGTCAACAGACAAGGTTGATCTTGCGTCGATAGACCCCAGAGCTTAGCGCTGTCCGAGCGTTGTTCACACGCCCTTAAGTATGGCCCAATCAAAATTCTCTGTTCGCCAGACTTTTGTCTGTCCCCTTTTTGGCAATCCAAAAGATTTAGGGCTCACTCAACTCCCCACGTATGAGGACGTACTCAGATGCTGTGCTCATGAGAGACGTAGTTTGGGTATTGATTGGGGTGGAAACAGAGAACCGTCCTTTTCAATTATTGTTGAGAGGGTAGCGAACAAGGTTATCAGTCTTTATGGAAAGGCATCTATTCCTTCTGTTTCGTATACACGCATCGTACAACTAATCACAGAGTACCATAAAAAATACAGAAAGGTCATAAAGTACACTTACAAGGCCGGCAAAAGCTCAGCCTTACAGAAAAAAATTGATTGTTTCAAAGCAACTGCCAACTATTTATTTGACATTGCCGCTTGCAAATGCCGTGATTTCCAGTCCTGTTCTTGTCCGAAGGATCGAAAGGTTCCTCAGAAGGAACAATCTTTTCTTCTTGACCAGCGAGGGGACCGAGTCGGTCGCATCGGAGGCGTTGACATTCCTGAAACAATAAAGCTTATAAACAGAGCTAACCGTCATAAGAAAATACAAAATATATATGCGGGGGTACCTACGTCAGAAGATGAACCTTGCTCTTCCACTAGTCGACAACCTTTACTATGTTTATCTCAATCTGAAATTTCAGAAAGCGAATCGAGTGATTTTGACGACCCTTACTTAGCACCATCAAAGCCTTCTCAAATGAGAGTGAATTTGTAAGAGACGGCACTTACTAGTCAAAGGTATGGTGTCAGTGATAGAGCGACAGCGATGATAGCTACTTCAGTGCTTAAAGCTGTTGGTCTAGTATCTCCAGATGCCTCCGAACTGTAGATCTGAGTAAGGACCAGAAGTACTTGCTGGACATTTCTAAGGCAATTCAATTCGGTAGTTGCCCGCCTCACCTCAGCTGTCGTAACCCAGGTATCCTTAACCACGCTCGCTGGCTGACCTGTGCAAATAGAATACTACGTTTATACATATCCACTGAAAAACCAACGATAGAGCTGAAAGATATTGTCACGTACATACTTAAGGTTTATGTTCCGATGTGGTTTGCGATAAGATGCAACAGCTCTATTAAAGACGGGCCGAAGCACCTTTTCAATACCATTCAACAGTCACGGTACTTACCAAAAAAGTACTTACGCGTGGTTGATGCCACAATTGCCGAAAGGCGTGAAGTCCGTCTAGATGCGTTACGCAAAATTTTGCAAGCCCGAGAATTAGATGAAAGTGATGAACAAGTACTACCTCGTGCAGTTCCGGAAATCAACTTCTCCGCAGACGACTATTATAAAATAATCGATTGGTCCTCTGTCCGAATCACGTCACCTCCAATTTTGAACAAAGTAACTAATCAGGAGCTATCAGAAAAATTGTCGAGCAACAGCTTGTTTCTAGACTGGGAATTTCTTAAGTATCCCTGCCACACCACTGCAGTCGAACGCATGGTGAAACTCGTGACCGAAGCATCCTGTCAAGTGTGCGGTAGCGATGCAAGGGATGGTTTCATTCGGTGTACATTGTTATCCCGCCAGTCAATGCCAAAATTTGAAACGAAGAATCAGTTCTCGTTATAAAGTTTGCACACCAATAACAGCTATAACAAGCGCAGTTTCTCATTCCGACAAATAAAAATATGAAAAAAACATTATAAAAAGCAATAAAATTATTTAAAAAAAAAAAATATAAAATACAAATGTTAGAATATAATGTTTATTTATTCAAGAAAATAAATGTTACACAGTCGAACGTCAGTATAGTAATAATAAGAACTGTATAAAACTTAAACCAAAAGTAATAGAAAGAATACTGTCTTTAGCGCGATACAAGTTATCCGTTCAGAGGGTTTTCTCGGACTGAGAAGTGCAGGGGTCGAGAAGACCGTTTTCCCCTCTTTTGGGTCTCCTGTAGCGAAATAAAGGAAACTCATAAATTACCGGGTCCTTAAAGTCCCTGACACTCTAACTCTAGGAACAGTCTATCGTTGTACATATTCCAACACCCTTCCTCAACGATAATTAGACTGTATTAAATTGCTGAACAATCAACCCGCATCGCTCTGCCATATTTTTTAACTTTATTTTTCCTAAAGGTTTTGTCAATAAATCGGCAGGCATTTGATCCGTTGGACAGTATTTGTAGTCCATAATCCCATTATCCTTTAAATCTTTAACATAATGGAACTTAGTGTCTATATGTTTTGTCCTGTGACTAAATTTCTTATTAGAGATAAGTTTGAGGCAACTTTGATTATCTTCAAAGATGATTGTTGGCTCTAAAATTGTTCCTTCGAAATCTTCAAGAAGACGGCGAATCCATATTCCTTCCTGCGCTGCTTCCGCAAGTGAAACATATTCTGCTTCCGTCGAAGAGAGTGCAACACATGCCTGCTTCCGGCAGCCCCAGCTTATTGAAGATCCATAATATTGAAATAAATAGCCACTAATTGACTTTCTGTTCTCCCTGTTTTGAGCCCAATCAGCGTCAGCGAAACCAACAAGTCCTTTTTGCCCATTTCGATGACCTAGCCTTAGTTCATAATCCTTCGTCCCTTTCAGGTACCGGGCGACCCTTTTTGCCTCTGTCCAATCCACTACTGTAGGTTGCTTATTCTGCTGACTTAATATTGTGACACTTGCAGCAATATCCGGTCGAGTGTTTACTGCTAAATATAACAAAGCCCCAATTAATTGCTGATACTTTTCATTCTTCTCCATTGAAGGCTCCTGGTCCCTTATTTTTGCATATCCTTCATCTAAAGGTGTGCTGGAAATTTTTGCATCTTTTAAGCCAAATCTATTTAAAACCTTTTCGATGTATTTGGTTTGTTTGATGTAATAAAACCCGTCTTTATCTCGTCGAATTTCAATGCCTAGATAATGCTTTAAAATTCCTAAATCATTAAGGCGAAAATGCTCCTTCAAGAAATCGGCTGTTTCGTTAATTTCCTTTATATTTCCTCCAGCAATTAAAATGTCGTCAACATAAATGATAAGATAAATCATTTTTCCGTTATCATTTTTCATGTATAAACACGGATCAGCTTTGCTCTCTATGAATCCATACTTTTTAAGTAAATTATTGAGTTGATCATTCCATACCTTCGCTGACTGTTTTAATCCGTAAATTCCTCGGTTTAATCTGCAAACATGATTTTCTTTACCTGGAATAACGTAGCCTTCGGGTTGCTTCATGTAAATGGTTTCCGAAATTTTTCCATTTAGAAAAGCAGTCTTCGCGTCGAAGTGCTTTATAACCATCCCCTTTATACCTGCGAATGTAAGAAAGGTTCGAAAAGTTGTCTGCCGCACAACAGGCGCAAAAACTTCATCATAATCGACTCCATACTTTTGAGAAAAACCTCGCGCAACAAGTCGAGCCTTATATCTCTCAGTATTTCCATCTGCACTACACTTAGTCTTAAAAACCCACTTACAGGTAACAAGATTTCTGTCTTTTGGTATTGGCACAATATCCCACGTACCGTTTTCATTTAGCGAATTAATTTCCTCGTCCATCGCTTTCTTCCACTTGTTTTTGTTAAAACTTGATAGTGCTTCCTTAACACTTCGCGGTTCACTTTCTTCATTTTTAATTAAATTTAAATTAGCCATATACCTGTCCGGTGGTACTCCTCTATTCGATCTTTCAGATCGTCTGCACCCTGTTTGTTCTACCACTTCACTTTGCGAATGTTCAACATTGTCACTGTCTATTTCACCTGTCGAATGAAAATCATCCACACTTGATTCATCTTCCAATGATGATTCATCTTCATGATGATCCTCTCGTGCAGATCCATGGTCCTCTTCATGATGAGTCTCCGTATTTGAAAAAATTATTTCGTCGTGCGTTTCGTGATCCTTTTTCTTTTCTTGAATTTTGTCGAGAAATATTACATCTCGGCTTATCTTGATCATGTTTGTCTGTTTATTTAATAGACGAAACGCCTTCGATTCCTCTGAATAACCGATGAAAATTAGTTTCTCAGCCTTGTCATCTAATTTTCTCCTTTGTTCCTTATGAATATGCGCATAGGCTTCACATCCAAATATGTGTAGATTCTTCACATCTGGTTTTCTTGAAAACCATAACTCATATGGGGTTTTGTCTGTTGCTTTTGTTGGTAACCTATTTTGTAAATAGTTTGCTGTATTTACTGCTTCACCCCAGTATTTCTTTTCCAAATTTGCATCTAACAGCATACATCTAGCCATTTCTAGCAATGACCTATTCTTCCGCTCTGCAACACCGTTTTGTTGCGGAGAATATGCAGCTGTGTACTGGACTTGTATGCCTTCCTTTTTCAAATATTCCTGAAGATCATTGTTAACATACTCCCTTCCTTGATCAGATCTTATCCTTTTCGGTTTCTTTTGAAATTGTGTTTTCACTAATTCCACAAATTCTTTAATGAATGTTGCTGCTTCACTTTTATGACTCATAAGACATATCTTAGAATACCTCGAGAAATCATCAATGATCGTTAAAATGTACCGCTTATTTCCCGGCGTTATCGTCTGCATGGGTCCGCAAACGTCCGTATGAATTAAATCTAAAAACGAATGACTCCTATTCATCGATTCCTTCGGGAAAGGAATGCGTGCCATCTTTCCTTTAATGCAGCATTCACAGGTCACTCGCATTTTACAATCCTTGATTGTAATACCTGTTGCTAAGTCCTTTTCGGCCAGGTCTTTAATTGCCGTTGGGTCACGGTGTCCAAAACGTCGATGCCAAGCATGCTGACAAAGCTCTGTATGACCCATGTTTATGGTTCCATTGACCGTACAAGCCTTTTCCACCGCACTTAGATAATATAAATCTGGAGAAAGTTTTGCTGTTGCCTGCAATTCTCCATTCTTTATAATTTGGCAGCGGTCTTCTTTAAAATTAAGGCTGTATCCTTCTTTCGTCAGTTTCTTTACCGACAATAAATTAGAACCTAGGGTCGGAACGTACAGCACGTCGCGCATCTGTATCTCGGCAACCTTTCCTGAGTCCGCTACGCATTTTATGATCCCTGAACCGATGCCTTGCACTTTGGCTAGTTTCTTTTCATCTGCAAGACACACTTGGCCTTTTCTGTTTGCGTCAAAATCCCGGAAAAAATCCTTCGATGTGACCATGTGGCCCGTTGCACCAGAGTCGACAACCCAAGTATCCGCTTTCCCTTTTGTCTGTACTAGATGTGCCTCTTCTGAAATTTCGGATGCCTTAGCGTAAAAACAACAATCTGTAGAAGATTTATCGTCTGAGACTTTATGAGCTTTTTCCTTTTTGCTCTTCCACGATTTGTATTTCAAACATTCACTTTTAAAATGTCCTAGCTTCTTACAAAAGAAACAATTCTTCTTAGCCTGTATATCGCATTTTTCTTTAACGCTTGATTTTAATGCTGCTTCATTTCTTTCCGAATTATCCCTCGTGTCCTTTGCTCCTTTACGCCTTTTATACTCGTCGACTAATTTACTTTTTACGAGCTGAGAAGTAAGGTCAGTTTCGGGTCTACTCTCTAAAGCCGTTACAAGAGTCTCATAAGATTCGGGTAAACTTCCAAGTAACATCGCAGCAACAAGATTATCTGGCAATTCCTGTCCGAGAGCTGTCAATCGATCTACATTATTCGAAAAAACTGTGATGTGCTCTTCCATATCACCACCCTCTTTTAATACCGTTCTGCATATCCGCTTTAACAAAAGTGCTTTACTTGTCAAAGTGGCCTTTTGATGATATCCTTTTAGTGCATCCCACGCTTCCCGCGCTGTCTTAGCGTTCCTAATGTGCTGCAACTGATTGTCTTCTACCAATAAACCAATTGTAGCACGCGCTTGATCATCCTTTGATGACCATGCAGCGTCTGCAGTGTTAGGCTTATCCTTAGTTATGACATCCCACAAATGATCCTTTATTAGCAAGAGTTCAACTTTATAACTCCACACTGAGTAGTTCTCACTATTGAGTTTCTGGATGTTAAACCGAAAACCTTCAGCCATTGTGACAGTTTTTAACTTCACACTTTTAAATTAAACGACGCACTTTAATGTCTTATACTGTCTTCACTTTATAATCACTACACTGGCGATCGGGACTGGGCCCATAACCTGTTAGAATATAATGTTTATTTATTCAAGAAAATAAATGTTACACAGTCGAACGTCAGTATAGTAATAATAAGAACTGTATAAAACTTAAACCAAAAGTAATAGAAAGAATACTGTCTTTAGCGCGATACAAGTTATCCGTTCAGAGGGTTTTCTCGGACTGAGAAGTGCAGGGGTCGAGAAGACCGTTTTCCCCTCTTTTGGGTCTCCTGTAGCGAAATAAAGGAAACTCATAAATTACCGGGTCCTTAAAGTCCCTGACACTCTAACTCTAGGAACAGTCTATCGTTGTACATATTCCAACAACAAAAAACAACACAAAAACAAGGAGCCCGTCGTACAGCTACCTCCACGTGGTGGGTTCTGGGTCGTATTTTCCGTTAGGAAAGTGAGCGAAGAGCTGTATTTTTTTATAGTTTACAGTGCCGACAGGCCATTCCTATCGTTCCGAAACCAGCCACGGATGTTTCTTTGCATCATTTACGCAGCAAATATAGTCCTGGGTAAAAAAAAAGGTAGAATCCACCAGCTGAAGAAAGTTCAACTTTCTTAAGTTTTGTATTAAAATTTTGAAAGTTAAGGCCTTTGGTGCACACAGAAGAAATTATCCGATCGAGCTGAAATTTTTTACACGTTTTATTGGGCCAAGTAGACAACTTTTCCGCACTATTAGAATTTGATTATCGAAAAAAAGTTTTTTTCACTCCACCCTACTGTACATACGTCTAAAATATACATTATGAATAGCAGCAACAATCTTGAAATCTTCGAATAATTGTGGCACGTATTCTGAGGCTATAGTGTGTTTGAAGAATTTAAATCTCTTTAAATTAGTAATGTTGCGTAATATTCTTTCGTAATATGACTTTCGATGCGTTTGGTGGCCAGCGCACTTTGACCCCCTCCTCCTCCCCTTCCTGTGGTTCTGCGACAAATGTGAAGGGTGGAATCGATCACCCGAATATCTATTTATTAATGTGCAAAACTTTAGGCAAATCCGTTTTGGGTACTTTTATAGGGTTTTTGAATACCGTCCTTTAGCATCAACTAACCACGACGAAGAAATTTGTATGTGCTGCTCCTGGTTAGACCCCGTGAATACAGTGACAGTATATCTAATTCATTACTACCAAACGTCTTTTTCGTTCCCCCCTTGCCCTCGGTGCAACAACGTAATATATCAAACCCGTCCCATAGATAGGTGCGCCGTGTGCACGGAGTACTATCTTCTCTCTAATGAGAACTACGACGTAGAAGACGAAAACGATTTTTAAAAAGGGAACGAAAACCAACCGTAACATAATTTTAGTCACTTAAGGTGGAACGTTCGTTTGCCACTAAACCCATAATACCCTAGCACTTGCATGTGCGACCGAATTCAACTTCATAGCGCCCTATTCTATCCAAGCTGAAGACTGCGGGGCGTATTGTCAGATTCGAATACACTGATCTGTGTTTCTGGAGGCGTAGCAACGACCGTGGAAAGCTTAGATATTTGTTTAAATTGCTTTAAATTGGACCCGGTGGAAGTGGACGAGATATACCAAGAACACTACCACCAAGCGAACGATATATTTCCTGAGTGCCCTCGTTGCAGAAATCTTTTGCTTAAAGTGCGCCCTATAGAAAATTGTGCCGCGTGCACCGAGCAAAATCGGCTTTCAAATAGAAACGTCAATAGATTCGAACTATCCGGGTAGAGAGCACGGTAGGCTTTAAACAACGGCTGCCGGACGCCCAAACGTAGGAAATCCCTTAAGAACCCTAAGAAAATAGAATCAGGCGAATTTAATATGTCCGAATACAGCGATGCTGACGACCCTCGCATACTAGACCAAGACGCGGGCCAAACTGTTAACGCTATAGATACCGCGACCGCAGAACTATCGGAACAGGTGCAATTGTTAAAACAAAAACGAGCTGGAATCGAAAACTTGTACGCGACATTAAATGCTAACGAACAACCCAACATGTATTCGGGCGTGGTTACCGGAACGGGCGGCCCCACGTTGGAAAGTCTTTTCGATCAAATACAAGCCATACAAGGAATGCTAACAAAACTTCTTGCACCCCCACCGTTCGCGAATAATTTTTCCACGCCGGGTTCCTCCCGTTTCGACAGGAAACCGGTATTAAATCGTAACAATGTTCCGGAATCGTTAAACTATAACAATGTTCCAAACGTGTCTAATCGTAACGATATCTTGGACCGGGATCAATGTCCAACGCCCCAGATCACACTAAAGGACGCTATAGAACCAGTCCCAATTTTGAACGGGCATAACATACCCGTCGAACAATTCGCGAGAGCCTGCAACAGGGCTAAGGCTCTGGTTCCCCCGCAAGCCGAACCCCAGTTGTTGCGAAACAAGCTGCAAGACCACGCATGCTTGGCCGTAGAGGATAGGGTCTTCGACTCCGTTAACGACTTAATTAAACAATTAAAAACCACATTCCCCCTGCGAAAACGTCAGACCACTACCGTGGGGAACTCGCAAACGTCATTAAGGGACCCAACGAACACATACTGGAGTATATTTCTCGCGTAAAGGATCTTCGATTCGCCATTCTAGAAGAGGACAGGAAATACTACCGCGACTTCCCGCGGGACCAACCGGAAAAATTAGATCGCTTAACGCTAGATTCTTTCGTCGATGGCCTACCACCTTACATAAGGACTAGTCTACAGCTACACCATTTCGAAACGATTGACAAAGCGTTCAAGTTAGCCGTCCTCGTGGACAAGAAAACTGAAAGGGACCGTCTCAGATTCTTGGAGCAAAAGGCTCCTAAACTGACATGCCAACTCTGCAACAAAACCGGTCATGACGCACGGACCTGTCGCAGCAACCAAGGTCCAACGGCTCAATCCTACGAGAGGCATCTCCCAAACCTTGCTGCAGGATACAGGAACCAAACACAAAACTCACCGCTCCCCTACTGGGACAAGACGCGACCTCCACCTTCAAGACCCACGGAATTACGAATCTGTGGGTACTGTAAGAAGCCCGGACACCTGATCTCCGAATGCAGGAAACGTATGTATAATCATAACGCAAGAAACCCTGGAACCTTCCAGGAAACAAATTCGGGAAACGCCCTGCCCCCACGGGCAACTATGGATGCGTACCGTGGAATGGGCCAAGCGGGGGCGCGTCCGATCAAAACACAAGTGGAATCAAGAATGCCGGAGATAGAATCGTCACAGCGCGGTTAAACTCAGTCAACGAGGCCCCGTCCGTGATACTCTACTCCCTGGACTTTGAAGAACCACCCGAGTTAATGATCGACACCGGGTCTGAAGTGAATTTGTTAAAGGTTCGAGCCGTAAAACGAATTCAGGACGTTGATGTAAAGAAAACGCTACTACTCATGGGGATCTCTCCGGTACCTGTCTCCACCCTCAGGACAATCAAAATAGCCCTTCTGGGGAACAATGCCACGTTCCGTGTAGTTGGAAACGATTTCCCGATTAAACCGCTAGGCATATTGGGAGCGAAATTCCTAACTGAACGGGACGCTACAATTAACTACTCCAAGAAACAGTTGGATTTCCACGGTAACTCCATCCCATTCGTAAATGGGAATCATGTCGTGTTACCCGCAAGGTCTAAAGTCACTTCCTTCGTACACATATCTAACCCGGACAAAAAGGAAGGATACTTGCCCCGGCTAAACCTGCGCACAGGAATACACGCCGGGAATGCACTTGTCCGCAACCAAACCAGCAAGGCATACCTACAAATAATAAACTCAAACGAAACGGACACCACAATCACAATACCCACCATGGAGTTGGAAGAATTCGACCGAGTAGTTCCGGAGCCCAAACCAAAACAATCAAAAGAGACTACGACCCCTATCGGTATCGCGCCCATCCCCAACCTAATAAAAACCCAGTCCCTCTTAATCCCGGATCCGTCGATCCGATATCTCGAGGCACCCGCGCAGATGCACTCACTCTCACCCATAAACTCCCCTGAGTCTCTTGCGACTGCGCTTGCAACGGAAGTACCGGAAAATTCTAAAGAAACCCCTTCAAGGGCGGAACGAATACAAGAATCAATCTCCATGGAACATATGAATTCGGAGGAAAAACGCCACGTCCAAGAAATTATACGTCAAAATCACGACCTCTTCCACCTACCAGACGAAAAGTTAGGTCATACAAACGCCATTCAGCACGGAATCCAGACAACGTACCCAACGCCAGTTAATACGAAACAGTATCGCTTCCCGCCAATACACAAAAAGGAAATCGATAAGCAAGTACGCAAACTGCTGGAAAATGAAATTATAAAGCCGTTATTATCGCTCTACAATTCACCCGTTTGGATTGTCTCGAAGAAGCCAGGACCCGATGGGGAACTCTTGTGGCGAGTGGTAATTGACTTTAGGGACCTGAATAAAATAACCGTTCCCGACGCATATCCACTTCCAAATATCAACGAGATATTGGACCAATTGGGAGGAGCTAAATATTTTTCAGTATTCGACCTCGCTTCAGGATTCCACCAAATACCTATGAAACCGGAAGACGCGCCAAAGACATTTTCTACACCTCATGGACACTACGAGTTTGTAAGAATGCCATTTGGACTTTGCAATGCACCGGCCACCTTCCAACGTTTAATGGACCACATACTTACAGGGCTCCAGGGCACGGAAATGTTCGTGTATTTGGACGATATCGTCCTCTACTCAAGTTCCCTTACAGAGCATTTAATTAAATTTAAAAATCTCGCCTACCGCCTACGAGAGGCGAATCTCAAATTCCAACCGTCAAAATGTAAATTCCTACATAAGGAAGTTGCATACTAGGGCCACGTGATCACCGAGGAAGGCGTAAAACCGGACCAACAGAAAATTCAAGCCGTCCGGAACTACTCAGCACCTCGGATACAAAAGGGTATTAAGCAATTCCTTGGACTAACCGGATATTATCGACGATTTATTCCAGAATTCTCCAAGACTGCTCGCCCATTGACCTCATTATTGAAAAAGGAAATAGCCTTCGATTGTGGACCGTCCCAGCAAACCGCTTTCGACCTTTTAAGGTCAGCGCTGCAGGAAGAACCTATCCTGCAATACCCAAATTTCGAACTGGAATTTCATGTGACTACCGATGCCTCCGATTATGCTATAGGAGGAATATTGGGTCAAACTGTCGCTGAAAAGGAACTGCCGATTGCTTACGCTTCCCGTCTCCTGAACAAAGCAGAAATCGACTACGCAACCATAGAAAAGGAACTCCTAGCCATTGTTTATTGTGTCCGATACTTCCGACCTTACCTTTATGGGAAGAAATTTATTCTATACACTGACCATCGGCCTTTAATTTGGCTACATAACGTAAAGGATCCAACGTCGCATCTCGTTAGGTGGCGTCTAAAATTAGCCGAATACGAGTCCCAAATTCGTTATCAACCGGGGAAGAGCAATAAAGTTGCTGACGCTCTGTCCCGTAATCCCCCAGCAGCGGAGGCATATCCTATACGACCGCGAGAGCAAGCCGACGATGACTACGAAGACGAACCCCCGCCTAAACAACGCACCAAAAGGCCCCGGGTCGCCAAATACTTGAAAAAACCCCGCCTAAGAGCTGCACCTACAAGGACACAGCCGCACCGAAAGGCACGGAAAAACCAGACGCCTGCAGAAAATCCTCCAGATTCCCCTTCGATAGACCCGCCGGAACCTATGAGTAGCATGGAGGAGGAGGAACAAGAAGGGGACAAGGAAGTAACGGACACCCCGTACCAAGTTATTTCACCTCCGCAATCTCCAGCACCGCAGGAAGCGGAAGACGCCGACTCCGACGTGGAATCCATCGCATCGAACGAATCAACAACCGACTCAGAATCATCAATAATCGAGCCGGATAATTACCTCGAAGAGGCATACGAAGCAAGGCCTGATCAAGATATTAGAATAACCCCGTCAATCAGTCGTGACCCATTGTCTTTACGAAAAGAAACACTTGTTTTCTTCCTAAGTGCCGACGGAAGAGGTTGCGACAACGGAGCCAAACAATTGCAGGAAGCAGGAGTTTCGATAGCCTCAGGCGAACTCACTTTGGGCAAGGCCCACGTAACGTATAATAAAGGATAAATCCTTATAGGACTAATTATTAAGGAAACGCATAATACCCCTGTAACTACGACGACATGGGGCAAGGTCCTCTCCTCTTTTAGAGACGTAATACGCGAGCTTAGAATATTCTCGTTCAGTATAGCTAAAACTGCAAATATCGACCAACTAAACTGGCAAGACATTATTACGGATATTCTCGAGGCTGTCGACGAAGAAGACATGAACATTACAGAATGTTTACAAATAGTCCGAACCCCAGCGGAATCGGAACGCCTAAACATAATTACGGAGAACCACACATCTGCACTAGCCGGTCATAAAGGAGTAACGAAGACGTACAACCGGATTCGTCATAATTATTTTTGGAAGGACATGAAAAAGGCCGTGGAAGACTACATTCGGATCTGCGCGGACTGCCAACGGAAGAAACTCGTCCGTGTTAAAACCAGGGAGCCAATGATTCTCCCTGACACGCCTGGACGAGCCTTCGACAAAATCGCATTGGATATAGTGGGACCGCTACCTACTACAAGAGAAGGAAACACTTACGTACTGAGCATGCAAGATCTACTGACGAAATACTTCGTGTGCGAGCCCCTTAAACAATCCACTGCAACAGAAATCGCAGATGCATGCATAAAAAAATTTATCTGTCAATTCGGAGCTCCCTGAGCCATTCTCACCGACCAAGGAGCGAACTTTACTGGTAACTTCATGAAAGCTATCGCGTGGAAATTTAAAATCAAACAATATCGAACCACAGCCTTTCACGCACAGACTAACGGTTCTCTAGAGCGATCGCACCTCGTGTTAATGGAATACTTAAAAATGGTTATCAACAGACACAGCGACTGGGACGAATGGACTGACTTGGCCGCGTTCTCTTACAATACCAGCGTCCACGAGGGCACTCGTTACACTCCGCACGAGTTAGTATTCGGGAAAATAGCTCGGGTGCCCAGCCGGAATCCGGTACCCGAGGATTTTGAAAATGAAATGTATAACCGCTACATCTCGAATTTAAATACGAGGGTGCAAGAATTACAAACCGCCGCAGCGGAAAAATTAAATCAGTCCAAAATTCGGTACAAAAAATACTACGATCGACATATAAACGAAGAGACATTCAAACCGGGCGACTCGATCTACGTCCTAATAGAACCACGAAAAGGTAAATTTGGCGACCAGTATTCTGGCCCACATACTATTCTAGAAGTGATCCCGTCGCAAAATCTAAAGATATCCTGGAAGGGAAAAACTCGAATAATACACGCGAACAAAGCGCGTCTTGGTCGATTGCACAAGAATCCCGATTGACCACATATAATTACCAATTTGTAAAAGTATTTAGGCTATGCCGTTTCTGGACCAAGTGATGGCGAGGGGGTGAGGCGGGGCGGGGGGGTACCGCGCTTTTCCGCGAGATGGGCGCGGGGGTGAGGCGGGGAGGGGGGTACCGAGTTCGTTGGTGAGGGGGGGACGTCACAGGGGAGGGGGATTTTCAAAATTTCAAAATAGCGTCGCGCGCGCATGTCGAGTTCCTGGACGAGGTTGTTGACGTCACAGGGGAGGGGGAGGATTTTCAAATTTTCAAAATGGCGTCGCGCGCGCATGTCGAGTTCCTGGACGAGGGGGTTGACGTCACAGGGGAGGGGGAGGATTTTCAAATTTTCAAAATGGCGTCGCGCGCATTTCGTATTGGCGCCACCTATTGGATATTTAAGGTACTTTGGGCCCGCGTCGATATTTGGGCCCGCGTTGGGTAATTTTTCATATTTTTCATGCATTTCGTATTGGCGCCATCTGTTGGATGTTTATGGTACTTTGGGCGCGCGTCGCCGCCGCGCAATCTCCGTACGCGTGCGGGGATTTGTGCGCAGGCGCGACCGCGACCGATTCGTGAAAATTCGAATCGCGTCTTCGATGGTGATGATTTATGAGAAAGAGGGCGAACCAGGATTTCTGAGAAAAGATAAGGAATCATGGTGCGCGACAGGATTGAACGCGTTTTTGGCACCTACGTGCATGCGCTTCCTGCCGTGTGTTTATATTCGAATCGTGGGACCGATACAGCTCACGTGCAATGATGTAAGCATAGAGCGATAATTATTGTACATCAAACATCGCGATAGCCCATGGAATAAACATTGCACCGTGCCATGCCGCGTGTTTATATCCGGGCAGGATTGAACGCGTTTTTTAGCGCCTACGTACAGGATCGTGGGACCGATACAGCGCGCGTGCAATGATGTATACATCTAGCTTTGATTTATTAAAAATTGAATAAACACTACATTGCATTTGATGCTGATTTCTGAGAAATCGTAGAGCGAACCGCGCCATGCCGTGTGTTTATATCTGAGCATTGACTTTTCCCAAGACCATGCCTCTAAGTGTAATAATTATTCGACGTTGCATTCGCGCAAGCAACCGTCATAAACATAGAGCGATAATTATTCGGGGTAGAGTTCCGAGTATTTCATATCGATGATGCTGTAAGTCAATCCTCCCGGCAGCCCATGGAATAAACATAACATTGCACCGCGCGATACCGCATGTTTATGGGAGTAGCAAAGCAACAGTGTAAGGGTGAGAAAAAATTTAAAGATACGTTCGAACTGTAACTAAGGTAAACATTGTGCGATGGCGTCAGAAGGATCTCGGGTAGGGCAGGCTGCTAGTATGTATTAAAAATAATGCAATCGCTCGACGAAGATCGTGAAATACGTTACGCGTGCATAAGTATCACGAGACATTGAAATCAGGGGAAATCGAGCGTCTCTGGGAAATAGACTATTTGTGAAGAAGTAAACTCTTTGTGAATAAGCGAACATGGAGGGGTTCGTGGATACGTACAGGGTTTTGTTCGGGACATCTAAGCTTTTACGCTCTATTGCGGAATTCCGAGATTGGGTGGATCATTGCGACACGTGCCTGCAACTCATCGTCGAGTACCAGAGCAGCGGAGGAATGTCCGTGGCCGCGAAACAACGCTCAGTGTCGCTGATCACGCGCATAAAGACATTGCGCGCGATCATGTGGGAAAAGTTTTCGCGAGTCGGTTGCGGTGTTTCGGGCCGATCGACGGCACCCAAAGTCGTATGGGAAGACGTGGAATCTGCGTTTATAGGCCGTATTTCAACCGGTGCGGTCATCAACGTGAGACACGTCGATCCGCGTCAATTTTTAGAGGGTGCTCGACAAACTGTGATCTCGCTCGTCACGGACGCTATCACGGCACATAAGAGCGTGTCTGTGAATACGAACTTTAACGCGGAGTTTATGTTGGGTGAGAATACGGAGATGAAAGTTTCGGTACGCGAAATCGTGTACTGTTCATGACTTCGAACGTTCGCGAGTAGTACTCGAAGCACGTGGTTGCTCCCACGTTAGTGGCGATCGAGGAGTTTCAAGATCGCGACAGTGGAAGGACCCTAAGGGCTGTGCTGAATATTCTAGTGAATATTAATATGCACAATCCACTTCGAGGCGGTTGCAACGTACCGCTTCCGTGCGCCGTCGTCCTGAAGAAAGCGGTGGTCAACGTAAAGAACAGAGACAATGCGTGTTTCTTGTGGGGTGTCGTTGTCAGTTTGTATCCTGTGACTACGCATGGGGACAGGATCGCATCGTACCATCACTACTCTGAGATGCTTCGCACGGGCGATATGACTCTACCCGTAACGTTGGACCAGTTGACAAAGTTCGAGAGCATGAACGACGTATCGGTGAACGTGTACGCGTGGTCCGACGGAAGCTGCGCGCCCCTGCGTTTGACCGAGGACAAGCGAGAGAGACACGCGAACCTCTTACTGGTGCAGGACCCCAACGATCCCCAACGATACCATTTCGCATGCATTCGGAGCATGTCGAGACTGATTTCGAAGCAGCTAGGCAAACACAATGGACAAGTATTCGTTTGCGAACGGTGAGTAAAATATGGTATATTTCGATCTATTTATTATTGATCATTATGTGTTTATACTATTATCGTTGCAGATGTCTCAGCTTCTTCCATTCGCACGTGCAATTGACGAAGCACAACGTGGACTGCCAGCATCTCAACGAGTGTGCCGTGGAATTGCCGTCCGTGAAGGATAAATGGTTGCAGTTCAAAAATTTCAAGAACAAGGAACGAGCACCATTCGTCATTTACGCGGACTTCGAATGCATGCTGGAGGACGTCGAGCCTGCGGAGCGGAGTCGGACGTACAAGTACCAGCAGCATAGAGCGTACAGCGTGGGATATTACATCCATTGTTCCACCGACGCGTCTCTGTGCCGTTATCGCGCGTATCGTCATGAATCCGAGTGCGTGAAGTGGTTCGTCCAAGAACTCCGAGACTTTGCGAACATTGCGTATTCGTGGTTACGGAACGCGAAACCAATGAACTCGTTGACGAAACACCAGTGGCAAAGTTTTAACGCCGCGATCGTGTGCCACGTGTGCGGACAACCTTTCGTCGAGGGGGATAAAAAAGTGCGCGACCATTGCCACTCGACGGGCGAGTACCGCGGCGCCGCACAGTGGTTCCAAAGTGACTTTTTGCGGTCAAAATTCCGTATCTCCGTCAATTCTCAACCGATTTTTGATTTCTTTGGCTCATTTTGTAGGGGATTAAATTTGCTATAATATCAAATACCTGAATTGCAACCAAAACGGGTTTTTTTCTATTCTTTTTTTCTGACAAAGTTGGATGAAAACTATAGTAGACCAATCTTTGGGGCTAATTTGATAAGATAAAACAGGCGATCTGTTGACACGTCAGAATGTTTGAAATATAATTTTACAAGGGCTGAAAATTTGGAATGTCTGCTGAGTTTACTACAACCACAACCGTCTAAAATATCAGACTATGATAACAGACTATGTCAAAGAACTAAGGGAAATCTTTTATCGTAGTCAATTGAGCAACAATCCCTTAATGCAGAACATTACTAGTATAAGACAACACAATACCCCATTCCAAATCAAACATAAACTACCATATTAAGCACTATCGATATTCAAAGAATAAAACATAATATAAATACGCAAGAAACGTTCCTTGTAATATGTAAATGCTGAAAATAGGTTTTTTATCATACATAGTTTTCCTATTCTAGAAACATTATCAACAATAGAAATTGACACAAATAGTTAAGACAACCGCACCGAACAAGCGTAAACACTATAAGTGCACGAGACTGATTCAATACGCTAGGTTAAGGTTATTAGGTTAATATGGGACTAGGCTTAAGAGAGTATATTTTGTTTAAATACATTGATATATTAAGACTACTTATATGTGGTATGTACGTGCTGTTATTGTCTAAATAAAGTTTATTATCTAAAAAAAAAAGGTTGCTTCGTAAGTTGGGAGACGTGGGTTCGATTCTCGGCACCGCGAAGTTTTTTTTTCTTAATGTCCTAACCCAGACTTGATGAAGACGTCTTTAAGACGCTTTTACGACATGTGCAAAATGTTTTTAAGACGCCTTTTGGACGTATTTAAACTTTCGGACATTCAGAAAACGTTCGGAGAATGTTGGCACAGCACGTCCTCAGGGCGTTCCACTTGGTAAATAGGACCTTCCTAGGACATTTAAAGAACTTAACGAGGACGTACAGGGGACATATGGACCTTCTCGGGACATCAGTCGAACGTACAGTACGTTCGGAACGGATGTTCTTCGGACGTACATAAGATGTCTTTGTGCTATTTGGGAATATTCTATTACGTTCTCCCATCAAATCAAGCAACTTTCATATCAAACATTCTTTCGCTTTTTCAATAGTTAGATCAATAATAACGTGTATATGAACAAACCGTACTTTATACTTTATAAAAGATAAAATGAATAGTAATAATAAATATTAATTCCTATAGAACGTGAAACGATGATAAATATGGAACAGGATATTGAAAATGTGGAACAAAATACAGTTCCCGAAAATTCACAGCCGCCAAAAAAACGCCGAAGGATTTCTAATTTAAAACGGCCGACTGCGAACAAACGTTTATGCGATTCTGCAAAAACGGAAAAAATACACCAGGCTGCAGCAAAATTAATTGCGAGAAACCAATTACCTATTTCATTTTGTTTGTCCGACGGTTTCCAGCAGTTTATGACCGTAGTGCAGCCCAATTACAAAGCATGTCAGGAAGAGGCAATGAAGAAAAGACTAATGGGTCTCAAAGGTACGGTCGTGGAAAAAATAAAAGAGAAGTTAAAAGCTGCTGAAAGCGTAGGGTGTACGTCTGATTGTTGGCTATTGGTAGCGCAAGAATCGTACATAACAATAACTGCACACATTATTAATTCTAATTGGACCATGGATAGTTTTGTATTAAGCACATACGAGATGGAAGAACGCCATACCGGTCAAAACCTCGCCGACGAATTAGAAAAAACTCTCGCAGACTGGGAAATTCGTGAGAAATTCGTGGCCATTGTTACAGATAATGCCCAAAATATGCTGAATGCTATTTCATTTCTGCCAGGAGCATCAGACCATACAAATATCTCCATCATGGGGTGTGCAGCACATACCCTGCAATTAGCTGTAAATAAAGCATTAAAAGCAGAAAATGTACAACAGATTATCCAGTATTGCAGTAAAATAGTTCGACATTTTAAGCATTCCAGTGTTGGAACCCAGGCACTGAAGCGAATGCAAGAGCAGCTGTCTGTCCCAAAAACGACATTATTACAAAGTTGTTCTACGTGGTGGAACTCAACGTACTTCATGTTGAATATACTACATATCCGGACATGTATATAAACATAGACCGGAGATCGATCGAGTGACCGTTCCACTGCTGTGGCCGCTCGTGCAACGTCCTCGCTTCCGAAGATTCCCTTACCTACCTTCGGGGGCAAGTATAAGGACTGGGTGTCCTTTCAAGGGCTCTTCCGCTCCCTAGTCGTCCGGGACGCGACGCTAACGGATGCCGAGCGTCTTCATTACCTGCGGGGCGCTCTTACTGGTGATGCTGCGCTCCTGCTTCGTAATATACCTGAAAGCGAAGAAAATTTCGAAGCTGCGTGGGAATTACCGCATGAACGTTATTATAATCAAAGGCTGATGGTCAAAGCGCAAATGAATACTATTTTTAGTCTACTTAGCATCGCTTGCGAATCGGGACCCGAGCTCAAGCGTCTATTTTACACCGTGTGTGATACAGTCAAGGCCCTTGCTGGCATGAAACGACCATACGATGCCAGCGGCGACTGGCTCATCCATTTAATTGTGGATCGAATAGATCCACAATCCCGACGCGAGTGGGAAACCTTCATCGGCCAGAAAAGGACACCACCTACCTTTACCGAGCTACAAGGCTTTCTAGTGGGCAGAGTTAATACCCTTGAGGCCTTGGAGGAACAACGTAAAGGACCTGAGGGTCGATTTGCGAAACCAGCTGCAAATCCAAAAACTGCCAAGGTAAATCAGGTGAGCCAAGCGAAGCGTTCCCCGCAACCCTGCAGACTCTGCAAGGCAAATCATTTCATACTGTACTGCCGGTTATATAAATCGAAGACAACTGCAGAGCGCCAGGCGGCACTGCAAGACGCAAGCCTTTGTTACAACTGCCTCGGTAAACATCAAGTAAAAGATTGTAATTCTGAGAAACGCTGCCAGAAGTGTAACGGGAAGCACCATACTACGATATATGAAGACTGTGCGGACTTTACCTTCAACAAGGAGTTTACTACTAACACTGCTAGTTGTGTGTCAAACTCGTTACCTACAGTTTTACTGGCCACAGCGCGAGTGAAAGTGTTGCAGCCCGATGGAGGATCAAGGTTGGTGCGTGCTCTCATTAATCAAGGCAGCGAGGTATCGATTCTTACCGAGGCACTGGCTCAGCAGCTACGCCTTCCCAGAAGACCTGTCGACATTAGTCTCGTCGGTGTCGGGAGCCAACTTCCAGAACGAATCCGCGGCAGGGTACAACTGGAATTTTCTGCTCATTTTAATTCCGCAGCACGACACGTGATAGCCGCCCTGGTACTGCCGCGGATCACTTAATACCAACCACGCATCGGTAGCCGTGCATCCAACTGGAATCACCTTATCCCTCGGTTGTCACACTGGGTAAAATTGACCCTGCGTTTTTTTAAGCAAAAAACCTTTTTGTCGAAACTCTTATCGCTTCAAATTTTTTTTTATGCATGATGACACTTTAAATATCAACATTCAACGATGGGCATATATTCTACAATGTTCACACATTATCTCAGAATTTTTGAGACTTAATTTAACAAATAGTTTTTAAATAACAACTGATTGAAAATTGACAGGGTCAAATTGACCCAGTGTGACAACGACGTTCGAAAAAGTAGGTGTGACAACCGAGGGTTAAGGAACTTACACCAGCTGATCCCAGTTTCGATTCTAATGGACCGATCGAGTTGCTACTGGTAGCAGACGCTTCCGCCCTCGTCTTGCTCGACGGCATTACCAGAGGTCGCCCCGGTGAACCCATTGCCCAGAAGACCACCCTGGTATGTGCTGCACACCCTGGGGTGGATTGTATCCGGTCCCGCCACTCCAAACTGCGGGTGCGAATCAGCTGACAGGCTCGGTCTCACATCACTTCCATGCTACACCGAGGAGGACCTACTGCCTTTGGTGCGACGATTCTGGGAACAAGAACAAATGGTGGTATCATCTGCCTATACCGCGGAGGAGCAGAAATGCGAGGACCACTTCAGGACGACTCACCTGCGATTGTCCTCCGGTCGCTACATGGTTCTTCAGGGCCTGCCTATCCGTGACAATTTGAAGCTCGGCGAGTCGCGTCACGGCGCCCGACGAATGCTGATACGGATGGAGACGAAGTTCGCCAGGGAGCCTGTCTTCGCTCAAGCCTACCAGGCGTTCATGCGTGAGTACCTGCAACTTAACCATATGACCAAAACACGAGTGGATTCCTTAGGACCGTCATATTACCTGCCTCACCATGGCGTACTGAAGGAGAGCAGCACGACCACCAAACTACGGGTGGTCTTCAATGGTTCTTACGCAACCACAACAGGACACTCGCTAAATGACACGCTGATGGTAGGCCCAAATCCGCTTCCGGGTTTACCGCAGCTCCTTCTCCGCTGGCGTGCCCACAGAATCTGCCTCACGGCAGACATAGAGAAGATGTATCGGCAGATTCTTCTCCACCCGGACGATCGCTGCCATCAACGGATACTATGGAGAGAGAATGAAAACAGCGAAAAGAGTGAATATGAACTGAATACTGTCACCTATGGGTTGGCATGTGCTTCTTACCTCGCCATTCGCACATTACGTCAACTTGCGTCGGATGAACAGCAACGGTTCCCACGAGCAGCGGCCATATTGCAGCGCGATGTTTACATGGACGACGTCCTGACAGACGCGGACTCTGTTAGTGAAGCCAATGAACTGCAAGCTGAGCTACGTCACCTCTGCCAAGCGGGTGGCTTGAATTTGAGAAAATGGGCATCTAACCAGCCCGACCTAATGGATCAGGTACCAACCGGTGATGCGCTTCCTGCAGGCCAATGGCAGGCCGGTGAAACACACACCACACTGGGCGTCCACTGGAGCTTGGCGGACGACTGCTTCCGTGCCCACGTGCAGCCGCCCACGCCGGGGAGCGGAATAACGAGGCGCTTGGTTCTATCAAAAATTGAAAAATATTTGATCCACTGGGTTTGGTGTCCCCAGTTACTGTTAATGCAAAAATATTCATGCAATCACTTTGGTCATTAAACTTAGATTGGGACACACCATTGCCGCCGACTGATGCCAGCTATTGGACGCAGTTCCTCGCTGAGTTGCCTGCCCTGAATCGCATTGCTGTCCCTCGCTGGCTCGGGCTGCAACCGACATCTCAGCTACGAGAGCTCCATGGGTTCGCGGACGCCTCGGAACGTGCCTATGCTGTCGTGATCTACCTCCGAGTCGTGAACCATGATAGCACAGTCCGGACCCAGACGATCACGTCTAAAACCAAGGTAGCACCTTTAAGGGAAGAGGTCACTAAAATTTTGAAATCCGAAAATATTTGAGACATGCGGAATTCCTCTTAAGGGAAGAAAGTAGGTTTGAAGGAAAGCCCTTATGCCAGTCGGAACACAGTTTTAATCACTGTTTTTCATAGAATTTACATTACGTTACAAAAATCAAGCATAACTTCAAAAATCTTCTTGCGCAAAGTGTGTGATGCCACAGCCTCCAGGTTTTACAGCGAAGAAGGGTCCATAGTAAAGTAAAAAATTGTGTATCGAGAAGTTTCTACGTCTCATACTTTTTAAACTAAAAATGATTGAATTTATTAAATGTCAAAAATGCATAATTTCATCAAAATTTTAAGGAAAAGCAAGCGCAGCGCAAAGAGTTTTACAGATTTCTTCATGCCGTTACACAATCTTTTTGGTTTCATGTTAATCTTAAAGCACGCCAAGCTGTAAGAGAATCGGACCAATAGTTTTGCGCAAGGAACATTGAATATATTAAAAAAGTAAGTTTTGAGATAATTGCATTTTAAGTCTAAAGAGTAAATTCCAGACCACTTCCCTTTTTGTATAGTCTAAAATCCACCTGGTTGATATACATCCTCATCAATCTTGCGTCTTTTTCTATCAGCAGCAATTTTCTTTGTGTTTTGTTTCTTCTTAAAGCGCTTTCTTGTAGTGGATTGCTGTTGTGTACTGCAGGTTTCTCTTCTGTTGTCTCTGTCTCTAGCTATACTTATAGCTGTTTCAGATACAACTTTCGCAGCTGTTTGTTTCCTCACTGTCAATGAGCGTACACAACCCATATTGAATTCTGAAACAATGCGTGCCACAGCTACTTCAAGTCTTGCCTGCGACACAAATGTTGTCTTCGGGCAGGATCTCCACACTTTTGGATGGAGAGATTAATTTGCATTTTCAGTGCCTCCCTTACAGCACCTTGCCATCAAATTTTCATTTGACAGTCTTTCGTATCGGGTTTTCACTTTGGTGGCCACATCTTCAGACAGCTTGAGTGACATGTGTGTGTGGTTCATTGGTTTTAGTCTAATACTTTTTGCTCGATTGTAAAAGTACCACGATTGCTTGCCCTTAGTACATCTGGCATGGTTAGGTTTGCTGTCTATAGAGTTACAGTGATCTAAAATAGCCATCACAGCATATTCCATGGCCTTTACATTTGGCATATTTTTTACAATAGCATTTTTGTAACATTAGAAATAACTTTTGCAACCCGACAGAAAATATCAAATTAATAAAATATACATGTTTTCTACAAATCGCTTTATAACCTATAATAATAGCATACTTCATTCTACTCCTACTCTTGCGATATTATCTTCTAATGAGGTCCATTTCACTCGTTTTATATAAGCTAAGTTCACTGCACCGTAATATCTCACTCTGTATTTTCACGTAAACCGAAGTTTTGAAAGATTTAAAAAAAATATAGTGTCTAGCGCCCGGAGAGAGACTGACCTCTGTCGGCAACCAATGACCCTTTTGGGCCCGCTTAGAGAGTTACCTATTGTACATGGCGGAGTTATATATTGGCCGCGTTACAGGTAGCCGAGGGATACGCAACCTGACCACGAACTCAGTCACATACTGTACTTTGTAAGAAAGCGTTCGTAGTTTAGTAGGCGCAGTCAAATAGATTATTATAAAAAAATTAAAAAGTCACCGGATTTTAGTAGCGCACAAGCAAGAACGAATTTTTCTCGAAACAATCGCCGTTTTTCGGCCACCAAACGTATAATTTTGATTTAATTTCTGTTTTTATAGGTTTGGTCGGAAACTATGAATCCAATAAACAAGAATCACACCTTTAAAATAGAATTACGTCACATTTTAAGATAGATATTAGGGCAAAACGACGGAAAACCGTTAAAATGTTTACATGTCTGCAGCGCCGTTTTTAAAACACATATATATTTCTTACCATTTATTTCTCAATCTGTATGGTAGTAATAAACATTGGGTAAAAAAGTACACCTGGATGTGCTTTCATTTCTTTACAAATGAATAAAGGACAGAGTCTCTTTCTCACGAAAAATTACTGCCTAGTCCCCTTAAAGACAATGGAAACGGCACAGTTGTACAGTGTAATAGTACAAAATAGTCGTAGAGCAGAGTGAGTTAGAGATTTTATAAGTTGAACGCAGAGAATTGTAGCGAGTGAAAACTTTAAAGCGCGATTTCTCCAGTTTTCAGTTTTACGATTCTTTAAAATTGGCGGGTGTGATAGCAAAAAAACTATGCGGCCTATTGAATTGCACCAAAGCTTATGCTCTTCAGTATTAAATTCTTTTCTATGTGAACTAAAAAGATTGTTAAAAAATTCTTTTTAAATCATTTTTATAGCACGTTAAAGTCAAATGTTGTCTTTAAAAAATAGATATTCTTCTTCTCAAACTAAAAAAATGTATGATTTCGCGCTTTTTTCTGCTTTTTCTTAGTTCACCCAGAAGAAAAATATATGAGCATTAAAAACCATTTTGATTTGTTCATTCAGACAAGAATTACAACCAGAATCCTTCCCGCCAATAGGAGACTGCAGTCGCAAAGCGCTCCGAGAATCGGCTGATGAATCTGCCATATTTTATAATTTTATGAGAAAATTTTTTTTTGTACTCATCGAATATATATTTAAATATACCTAAGGCTGGGAGCACACGGACGTCAATTGTGACGGACGTACGTGTACACCGCACACGAGCGTTGTTTCTTTTGCGTCAGTTCGCAAAGGAAGTACAACCGATATGGATGCGTGTGATATCGTAGCGTTTTCATACATGACGTATTTATATTTGAAAGGTAGGCGAAAGAGAAAATTTTGGGTTCATCCCATAAACGAGGAACGATATCGATATGGGCATTATTTTACGTTGTACAAAAAACTACGTGAAGACATTTTTCTTATTTTTATCTTTATGATCCTCATTCAGATATTCCATATCAATTCCCTTTTCCCCACTTCACTAATTAATAATTCGGTGTCAATATTAATATCTATTTCGACAAGTAAGATGATAATTTTCTCTTTACATTTATTACACGCTCTCACGCAACGGACGTCTGACGGTACGTTCGTGTGCCGAGCTACATTCCCGAGTATATAATGCAGAACGTGCGTCGACATTTTGTAACGTCTGTTCTAGCATAAATACGTCGATGAAAAATCAACGCGCGTTGCACCGTCCGTTGAAAGTAATGTCCGTTCCCAGTGTGCGGACTCGAATATTCTGCAATGTATCTCTACAACGCAGCGTCGCACAGTGGGAGAAAATGACACAGTCGGCGTCAAAAATCGATTCCCACGCCAAATCGAAATGAAAATCAACGAAACTTGGTATACTGGGGTATTAAGTATCGCTGATCACGATCCCGTTGCGGGTTTATTGGAAAAGAAGATATGGCCACTCAAAGTTGACAAAAACTGGAAAAATACGAATCCTACGAACGAAACACGTTGTTTATTCAAACCTACAGCTATAACTATATATTTTATGAGTTTAGAAATGTGCATCACACTCTATAGAATGATATTCTAATGAATAGTTGTTAAAAAATTGTTGTTAACAATAAAAAACACAACATTATTTACTAATTTTATCATTTCCGCGACAAATACTGCAAATACATGATTAATCTAACCATTGATATCTATCGGAGATGAAAATAAAGATTATTGACATAAAAAATGTTAGTAGATTGTTTATTAATAATTTGTTTAAACAATTTTTTAACAAAGTGACAGTGAAATCCATTTCATACAATCAAATTGATCATGCTTTGTTGTAACATTACTATAAACAATTGATTGTTATTAAACAATTTGTTAACATAATAGATTTCAGTAATATTCAATAACGATAAGTGAAATTTGGAAGGCACATTGTTTTTATGACATAGGCACCCACTAAGTAAGGATTCTTGGAAATTTCATCCCCAAGGGGGTGAAAAGGGGTAAACTGTATTTTCTCGGACTCCTTAGTATCTCTTAGGCCGCGTCCAGATCTGAACCGAACCCCGAACCGAACGCCACTTGAGACTCCGTAATGCCCCGTTCCTACGTGTGGAACGTATATTTCTAGCGATCTTCGCCAGTTTCGACAGAGTCTCGTGGCTCGCGATAGCTAAAGATCGAAGGACAGAGAGTGTTTAGAGTAGTGCAGACGAAAGGTTTGCCTGCAATATGACACCGAGGAAGGGACCTCGGGACCCTCGACCAAAGGAAAATCAGGCTCGCCGCGATGTTCGGGCTCTTCCCAGCCAATGTCGGTAAAGTCCCGAACCATCAAAGGTATGGCTCACCCACATGGGGTAAACAACTGTAGTGGTGGATCCCTGTCCCTCACACCACCATGACTTGTTGTCGTCCTTACCACTGGGGGTGTCAAGTAGTTTAAAGAAGCAGGACAAGGTGGTAATAAACGAGTGTCCCACAGACCTTTCCAATGTACCTACGCCTACGGTTCGAAACGTCTACGGGACTCACGGAAGTATCACGGAATAACCTGTACCACGGATTTATTCCCGTTTACTCTATGTTTGTTTTAACATGATACCGATTTCACGACCTTTCTACTTTCCAAACTGGCAAGATGTCTTGCGGGGGGGGGGGGGGGGCAGGACGGAAAATCAAACACTTGGAGGGAAAAGTGTACGGGCTGCTTTGTCTGCCATACCTGGTTCCCAAAAATGAATCACGGTGATCGGCCAACGCTTTTCGAGGGGGTCGCGGTTTATGACCGTATTGTCCCGCGAGCCAGCGGTAGAGAACGGTACGCGTGGGTCCTCGTACTACCTACCTACAGAGCAATATATGGATTAGCATGGATTGAACAATGTCACCCATTTTTTTATTGGCCTGTAGAAATTTGTGAAACAGATGTTGTCGAAACGTTCTGGGAAAAGTAATAAATTATCGATTGTAAAGATGGAATGAATTTTCGCCGGTCTCGGAGCCCGGTTTTGTCTCGACGCACGTGAGAAAGATGCCACGAATAGGTATTAAAAAGTATGTATTATCCACCATCAATACGCCTCGTGGAGGCAGGACACAGGGAGAAAAGGGATAGTCCACTGACTGCGCGTGACTCCTCCTGCGTCGTCTTTCTTTCAAATTGTAGACGGATTCCTTATCTCTCGAGTATAAAGATGTACTTGAATTTCAAAACAAAAGCACGCGTTGACGTAGGCCTTGGGGAGGAGACATTACTGTAAAAAGGCCTCTTCAAGAGAGCGACTGCTTGGGTATGATGCAAATCCGATGATATTCGTTCAATTTAATATCAAAGTAATCAATAGGATATATCGGTATATGTATGCTACCAAAACAACGTTTCGACAACATCGGTTTGCCAGATTTCTAAATGCCAATAAAAAACTGGGTGACATTGTTCAATCCGTGCTAATCCATATATTGCTCTGTAGGTGGGTAGTTCGTACCCAACGTACGAGGACCCTGACGTACCGTTCTCTACCCCCGGCTCGCGGGACAAAACTGTTATAAACCGCGGCCCTGGTGAAACGCTCTGTCCGAACAGTGTAATTAATTTTTGTAAACCAGGTATGGCACATAAATCGACCTATTCAGTTTTTACCAGGGATAAAGGCGGGCTCGGAGCGAGGCGGAAATTCGATGGTCGGAGACCGGCAGGTAAAGCGCTACGAGCAATCGCCTGCATCGGACCAGTGGGCGGTGATGAGGGCTGCGCAGATCGGTCACAAAACGGTATGGGCGTCGTTTTTTCTTACGATGGATTCACTATAAACAATTGCTTACTTTCGAACAGATTTGGGAACCATTTGTCCGTCAGCTGTAAAATAGGGGCAGTCGACATCGTGCCGTGTTTTGGACATCTCGATTTTCCTCGTTCTGAGATAATCCTTTGATTGCTCTATAAGCGGGTGGTAGGGTAGATCGGGGGCGAATGTAACACGCCAAATATCTCAAAACATATAATACGTATTAACACCAATTTTGGAGTACAAATACGCAATACACAAAATAACAAATGAACCAGGGGTCTTGGACAGTTGTAACATTTTAACCGCTTCTCATTTTTTATTAATAAATTGCATATTCCTTGACATGTAATGAAACTGTTCTAATTCAATGATGTCAAATAAGTAAGTAACATATCCGTATAACAAATTTTGTTGTAAACAGTTCCTGCGTAATCGTATTCCAAAGTCAAAGTGTTACTACTGTACCTGGTGTACCCTATACGGTACATATCGTCATCCACCGCTGACTTGCGTGATAATACGGTCACAAGCCGCGACCCTCTCGAAACGCTTTGGCCGATCATATCAGTTTTTAAAGTAGGAAGGTCGTGGAATTGGTAGCATGTTAAACATAGGTAAGTATTTCGCGAGATAGGACAAGGGAAGTGACAGAAATATTACGATGAAATTATAATAATTCTAACATTGGATTCTGAAGTTCGTAAAATAGCATTTTGCTAAGTTTTTTGAAGGTTGTAAGAGGGATGCACGTATTGCTCCTTCGTTCAAAATTGACCATTTATGACTTCTTCCTTTTACAACCAACCCTAGCGGACCATAGTATGGGACTTGTAACTTCAGTTTTCTGTACACCGCACTACCTGAAATTAACGAATGAGAAACCAATTTTGGACGACCCCCATCCTTCACTAAGAAATGGAATCGTATTTAAGCAGGAAAGGTTCGCTACCCATCGCATTTCGCTTATCATCAGTCGTTCCTGAATCACTCGCGATTCGGTTCGCCTGTGAGTGCCGACGCGTAAAGACGTGTTTTTGTCTTCGGACCCATAGCGCAGTGTGTTTTTAACAACCGAGTACTAGTTCTTCGACTTCTATCGCGGAGATAATCCCAGTTCGGGAAATTTAGTCTCTAAATTGGAGTGAAAAGCAGCCGCTTTATTGTTCTTCGTAAGGCTTTTCAAAAATTGCTGCCCTCGGCAGCCTCGACGCCCACAGGGACTCAGAGGACCCTGTCAGTAAGAATGATGATGGTACAGACATAAACCTTATAGAACTGTCCACCTCCAAACTGGTAAGTAATTCAGTTTTTACTACTCCACTTTCGAATATGAATATTCATGCTGGTAAGCGCCCTGCAGAGAGCGCTATTGACATGCAACTATTAAATTCATCCTCCGAGATTTCGGACCGTTCCCACTCGACGGAAGTATCGAAACCCGGGGCCGGTAATACTCCTGTTAAAAAAAAGACTAAAAAAAGGAAAGGCAAGAGCTCCTCTGATGGACTCAACTCCTTAGCCCATGCGTCGACCTGTGCGCTTCCTCCGCCTCCCTCAATTCCTATTTCTCTTCCTCTAATTTCATGCACCGAATCGGCTAAGAACCTGGATGTTATTCCTAACGTTAACGTTCAAAACCGTTTTAACGCTCTTGCCGCATTCAAATCTGATCACCCGTTACTCACCTCTTTAACCTCCGTACCGGACAAAAAAACGTCGCCGGATGTGTCTATCTCATCCTTTACCAAAACAAAACAGGCCTCGGGCTCCCCAGGTGCGGCCAACACGCTCGGCGGCCCTGTAAGTAGCATTAAAAAACCCCCCCCTCTGTACATTTCTAACTTTTGTTATAGCATTCCGAAGTTTGAGCGTGAACTCGCTCAAGACTTCGGAAAAACTTTCAACATCAAATATTTAGGCAACAAAATCAGACTCCAGTTTGATAATGTTGACTCCTACTCTAAATTTAAAGAGGCTTTGAATAACGACAAAGTTCCATATTACACATTCTCAATTAATGCTGAACGCGTTCTCTCCATGGTTCTCAAGGGCCTCCCAGAGATTCCCGTGGACGAAGTCCTGTACGAGCTTAAAGCTAAGGGGCTAAACCCCTCCTCATGCTCAAATATAAGTGCCAGAGGTCGCAATGGCCCTTCTAATTACGCCCTGTACAGGGTCACATTTCCTGCGGGCACAGCCCCTAATAGTGTCATAAAGGTCAGTGCGGTCTTTAGTACCCGAATTTACTGGGAGAAATTTCTCTCCAGAAAAAACTATACCCAATGTTTTAGATGCCAGGCGTTTGGCCACTCCGCCTCAAACTGTAAACTCATCGCTAAATGCGTTAAATGCGCAGGGACCCATCACTCCTCGGAGTGCCAAAAAATGAGGGATTCCCCCCCAAAGTGTGTTAACTGCTCTGGTGCTCATACTGCAAATTACAGCCAGTGCCCAACACTTCTCAAATTCCTAGACAACCGCAAAAGCAAGCCTACTGCTTCAAAAGGCATATTAATTAACACGACGCCCATGCCAAAAGCTGACCTCCCTCTCTCTACCATCCCCCTTCCCACTACTTCCCACTCTCACTCCTTGTTCCCTTCCCCCTTCCCCTCCTACTCCGATGCCGTCACAGGCACTCACAGACATCCCTCCACTACTCCCCTCCCTCTTCCTACCACCACTGGTACATCAGCTGGTTCGCGCATCGACAGCGGGTCCCAAACCGGAGTACAGCACATGTTCGGTCTGATGTCGGCTCTGAAGGAACTAAACGCAATTGTCAATGTCGAGCAAATGCTCTCACTCACCCGATCGCTCATTGTCAATCTCAGACCCTGCCGCACTCTGGCCGAAAAATTCCAGGTATTTTTTACAATGATGAGTAGGTTAGACTCTCTTGATGCCTCTCCCTAAAATAATGTTGTGGAACGCTGGTTCGCTTCCTCGGAAGCGTAATGAGTTGATCCTCGCGCTGGCTGGCCGGAGGGCTGGTATAGTCTTGGTCACTGAGACATGGCTCTCGCCTGCCGATACTTTCGTTCTCCCGGGCTATTCGATGGTCCGCTCGGATCGCCCCACCAGGGGCGGAGGTGTAGCGATTTTTATCCACGAGACCATCAAATTCGCCAGTCTCCAGCACGCCGGTTTTCCCTCGTGCGAGGCGTGTTTCATTAACCTCGCGGCCCCCCGGATTATCATAGGTGTCGTATATGCACCCCCCTCCGCTATCAAGGACTCGGGAGTTTTCGACTCACTCATTCGAATGGGCTCCCCATTCCTGGTCGGGGGAGACTGGAACGCCAGACACAGTTCATGGAACAACTACACCACTAACCAGGCCGGCAGACTGTTATACGACCATTACTGCAAAAATCCCTACCGCATCATTTATCCCGACTCATTCACTTGCTATCACGGATCCGCGCGCCCGTCCACTATTGACCTTTTTATCACGGACTATCACACAAACTTTAATTGTTGCATCACGGACGATTTTGACACCACGCATCGTCCCGTTATGCTAACAGTAACGCATGGTCCTGCCTTCCCCGGCATTGACGCCACAACTGACTGGGCGACTTACAACAGCAACACTCACCGATGTCGAATTACAAATAATCTCCCATCTGTCATGGACATTGATGGAGCTATTAAGGAGCTTACCTCCTTCCTACAAGCGTGTCGCCGTAAAGCTACCGTCGTCTCAACGATGACTAACAAAGAGGCTCACCTCCTCACTGACCCCATGCTTCTTTCATTTATTCGACATCGCCGTGCTTTACGTCGTAGTGGACAGCGTCTCGGGATGCATGTTATTGCACCAGCGATCCGTGATTTGACAGCTACCATCCGCAAGAGAATCGCATATCTCCGAATACAGCAATGGGATCGTAACCTCAGATCATTTACTAAACCGGATCCCACTTTTTGGGCGACGTACAGGAGAATCACCAGCTCCAAAACGTCCAGAACGCTGCCCCCTCTCCGTGATGGACCGGATATTGTCACCTCGGACGACGGTAAGGCGGACCTACTGGCTTCCACCTTCCGTCGGACTCACGATGACGCGGCTCGGTTACCATCACCTAGCTCTGCTCTGGTTGCCGATTTCATTTCCGCACTGTGTGATGCACCACCCACTGGAGCACCTGGCGTTCCACTTTCTCCCGAACTTATTTCTAACTTTATCAAGCGCATGGCATTGAGAAAGGCCCCCGGGGCCGACGGCATCTCGGTTCCTATGTTGAAACACTCCTCGCGCAAAGTCATCTGTCAATTGTATTACATCTTCAGATCCTCTATTTCTCTGGGTTACTTCCCCACAGCATGGAAAATTTCTAAAGTCATACCCATCCCTAAGCCCGGCAAACCGCGCGAGCTACCCAGTAGCTATAGACCGATCAGCCTTCTGCCCATCTTAGGCAAACTGTTCGAGAAGTGTATCCACGCGCACTTAAATCAATTCCTATTAAACAATAATATAATCATCGATCAGCAGTTCGGCTTTCGCGAGGGTCACTCTACCATACAACAGATCCTACGAATATCACAGCATATCACACATCAGCTTAACACAAACCGTAGTACAGCAATGGTCCTTCTTGACCTCTCAAAGGCCTTTGACACGGTCTGGCACGATGCTCTTCTTTACAAGATGAGTCTGCTCGGTCTCCCGACAGGCTTTATTAAACTCGTGGCGTCATACCTAAAGGACCGTCTAATGTTCGTGTCTTATATGGGTGTAAAAACCGAGACGCATCCTGTGCTAGCCGGAGTGCCGCAGGGTTCCATCCTCGGCCCAACGCTTTTTAACATCTACATTAACGATTTACCCAAACGCGCTGACTGTGAGCTCGCCCTATACGCGGACGACACTGCCATATTTACGTCATCATGGCAACTATCTCCCATGGTTCTTCGACTTCAGGCCTATCTAGACCAAGTCCTGCAGTTCTTTTCGGACTGGAAAATGCAGATCAACCCGGGTAAAACCGAGGCGATCATTTTTTCCATCCGCACTAAAGTCCTGGCTGCCATTGACAACCACCAATTGACCATCTGCAATAACGCTGTTCCCTGGTTCAACCAGGTCAAATACCTTGGAATTTTATTACAGCACAAAATGGCATGGAACGCAGCTATCTCCGACCGAATTGATAAGACCTTAAAAGTCGCCGGTGTTCTTTATCCCCACATCAGCCATAAATCACCACTTAACATTAAATTGCGTATCGGTATTTACAAGACCTGCATCAGACCGGTGCTCACATATGGCGCTCATGTTTGGTGGAACACCACCAAAACAAACCGGGTTAAACTCCAGCGCGTGCAAAATAAAATACTAAAAATAATTACAGGATCTCCCACACTATATGCCACTGAGGCTCTTCACTCCGATACGGATGTCCCATATATTCGTGACTTTATTCAACACACCATCGATAACTACAAGGTCTCTGATCACACCAACCCACTGGCCCGCTGCACCGGCCTTTATGACATTAATAGAATCCCCTACCGGGTTAAAATTCCATTTCCCCTCTCCAGTTAACCCATCAAACCACGGTTACGCGCGCTTACCTTAACCTTACTTTTATGACTCTCAAATCCCCTTTCTACACTTACCTATAGTACCCGGTGCTCTCTGCGAGTTGCTTCCGGCTTTTTTTTTGTGTTTCTCGTCTTGTGTTGTCCCGTGCCGTCCTATAACTATTTTTCTGTTCAGGCCCAGCCCTTATTCTGGTTTTGCGGTTTTTTGCAATTTTTCCGCAACGACTAATACGTTACTATTCACCACATCAATCTTGGTAACACCAGCAACTTTAATTGGCCGGTAACTGAGCCACTCGCTCAGAGGGACGGCTCATAGGGTGTGGTACCACTCACCCCCTACTGATAGGATATTATAAAAAAAAAAAAAAAAAAAAAAAAATACCCATCGCATTTCGCTTATTGACTTGACACTGTTCTGTTCGCGCGGTATATTTTTACGTATTTCAAAATGGAATGGAGCGAGCAAGAGGTTTTACAATTTATAAACTGTTATAAAAAGAAAAATGTTTTGTGGGACCCGAAAGATCTACTGTATTTTAACAAAATTAAAAAACAAGACGCGTGGAATGAAGTTAGTAGAGAAGTGGGATTTTGTGTTGATGAGCTGAGGAGGAAAATGGAGTGTTTACAATCATCATTCAGGCGGGAGCGGGATAAAGAGAAGAAAAGCATTGGAACTGGAAAAGGTGGGTACTTTTAATTAAAATATTACTGTACTTACGCAGTGTTTACATTTTATTTTTCAAAGTGAGACAATTGAATCAAATATGTAAAGTGTATCAAATGGTTCTTACATCATTGCATTTAAAGTACATTATATTACATTAACATTACATAAAAAATAGAAAATCAGGTTTTTGCCGAATTTCTCCTATACTAGGCGATGAAAAATTTTGAAAAAAATCAGAGGCATTTCTGTTATCGGGGCACATATTAGAGAATTGTTGCAGATTTTTAAATTCAAAAACCAAGCTGTGAAAAATAAAAACCGCCAAAAATGCTGAAAAATGCTGATTGTGTATCGAAGCAGTCTTGGCACTATAATTATATTTTTACTGTAAGTACGTATCATTGTTACTATTGTCCTGATTTTTTTTCAGATTTTTCAATTGGGTGCGCCGCAGTTAAAAAAATTAAAAACCGATTTTTTCGTCGTTTTTTCCGTGTCAGAGTAACTTATACGTCGAATTGCTTCATGAAATAAGTGTTTTATCCGATATTCAATGTTTATACGTACAGCAAAACATCATAGGAAGTAAAGAAACTGAAAAAACCGAATCATTTGAAATTATGTTATGCGGCTTACATTGTAAAGTATCTACCGTATTTTTCAACGGCGTCGGTGGCGCAGCGGTAGAGTGTCGAGCTGACGACTTCCGGTTTGCAACGTGACCAAGCAAGACGTATACGCAGAGCTCCTCACGTTTTTTCCTAAATATTGTCGGTTTTTTCGGTATTACAAAGTGCCTTGAACAAGCACTGTATTAAAAATCGAAGCAGTGAATGTGATACAACATTATCCAGCCCTGTTTAACGCGGCGGGGTGCCCCCGCGCGTTAAATATTGAAAAAAGACAATGACGCCGCCAATACATAGCGCGAAGCGTCGTTTTTCGCTGGAAGGTGAGGGCAAAGAGAACATATTGCCGGAAGTCCTATCGAGACCCAGGCAAGTCAAGACACCCAAGCTGCATTCGTTGCAGTTGGATAAAATATATAAGCAGCTGCGTAAAGATAGCAACTGTGGCACTCAATCTGTTGCGTCGCAAGGGAAAAGGTGGTTGAGCACCACTGACCAGAGGGTTCATACCTCTTCATCGAACGCGCCGAGAAGCGCAGGCAAATTTTGTAACCCTCTGCTTGGGCGAGTCACCAGACGTCACGCGCGGTCCTGGCCGTCCTGGGAAAAACCCACGGTTTCGGCTAAGGAGCGTTCCCGCGTTTTCTGCGAAACGCGCGGGAAGTTTCCACTGTCTTGACCAATCGCGAGCGTTAGATGGTCGCACCCCCATCCTCTTTACTTCCGCTTCCTGAACGACCAGCGCATCCATTTTTCAGTTCCGAGCCACTTACTCACAGAACGTCGAACCATCAACACCGTATTTTTTATCTCTCGTATTATTCACCATAACCCATAACCATAATATAAATTTAATAAATTAGATTCAAAATTAAAGTGCAGTTTTACTCAAAGTAAGTCCCATAACGCGGCCTTATTTCATTAATTTGAAATAAGGAAAGGCAAGTGTCAGGCGGATTTACAACCCGCCAGCTTAACGACGCTTCAACAGTTGGTCCTTCGAGCCGGATCTTTCGAGGAGAACCTTGGTCCATCCGTTTTAAGCGAAGATTTTGCTGCCGATAAAAGCGCAGCATCTTCCGAATCAACTACGAAGCAGTGCACGCTGCCAAGGAAGCGCAGCGTCCACATCATCAAGGGAGGACTTCGTTGCCGATAAAGCGCAACCGCCTCCATCTTTACTGAAATTCTCCGCTGCCAAGGAAGCGCAGCATTCACATCATCAAAAGAGGACTTCGTTGCCGATAAAGCGCAACCGCCTCCATCTTTCCTAAAATTCTCCGCTGCGAAAGAAACGCAGCATTCACGTCATCAAGCGAGGATCCAGCTGCAGTAAGAGTGCAGCATTCTCCAGTAATCCAGACGGAAGGCCTCACGGCTAGAAGCCCCTGTAGTGCAAGGGCACTGCAGTCAGAGGCAACGACTTCGACGGTGTCAGGAACGAGTCAGTCACCGAAGTATCAACGGCGGACATCTTGGGATCCAACTCCGGTGTCACCAGATTACGTAAAAGTGAGTCAGATACTATCATATCGCCATCCTGTTTTCCAACAATTCTTTCGCTCCTTTAATCGGTCACAATTTCAATCGTTCGGCATTCACGATGTCTAACGAAGATAGAGAACAGCATGAACGCGATGTAGTTAGGAAACGCGGTACTGTGAAATCTAAGTTAACCACGTTCATAAAATTCGTAGATTTGTGCGAAGAATCAGAGAAACCCAGTTTAAAACAGCTTCAGATAAGAATCGCGAGAATAGAAAAGGATACAGAAGAGTTCGAATTGATTCAGAGTGAATTAGAAAAACTAGCTTCAGATGCGAATCTAGAAACGAGACTTGAAGAAAGAAGTGCGTTTGAGGACGCCTATTGCGAAGGTCTTGCGCGAGCGCAAGAGTTGGCAGAAGCCCTGGAAAGGCAAAATTCGATGCATTCGGTTCAGACACTTCCTCCACCGCCAATCGCGACCGCGTCTACGAGCAACGTAATTAGAAATGAAGTAGGAGTTTTACCATCCACGATCGCGACAGATGATGTAGTTCAAGCGCGTGCCCCGATGGCTGTAGACGCGGAGTTTCAAATAAAGCTCCCGAAATTGGATTTACCGCGTTTCGACGGGTTATATGAGGCATGGCCTGGGTTTTGCGAATCGTTTAAATCGTCCGTGGACAATAATCCGAAGCTTCGTGAAGGGCAAAAACTAACATATTTGCGTTCATGCCTAACCGGAAAGGCACTTGAAAAGATAGAGTCGCTAGAAATCACTGCAGCAAATTATTTAGTTGCGTGGGAGCTACTGAATGATTATTATGACGAACCCAACATCGTTATAAATAAGCGAATCCAGATGTTTTTTGAATTGCCGCTTTGCCAGCGCTCCGGAGTAATTCCTTTGGGCGAGCGAGTTGATCAGGCCACGAAGCATTATCGGGCTTTGCAGGCACTAAACAAGCCATTTTTAGAAGCATTTCCGATGTACGCTATAACATCAAAATTAGACGAGCAAACGCGTTTTAAATGGAAAGAGAGCATACAAGGGAAGGCGTCACCGTCAATGGACGAGCTGTTACAATTCTTGCGCCAGCGACGCAGGGTATTAGAATCTGCAGCGTTAGAAAAACCAAGCAAGCCTACGCCTACTCAGCATCCTAAGCGCGATCAGGTATCGGCAAATCGTCCCGCGCGTGTTTATTCGGCGTTGAACGTTACCTGTTACCTGTGCAAGGATAAACATATAACTCCGGCGTGCCCAAAGCTCACAGGTAGTAGCGTTATACAGCGAATTGGAATGGTGAAATCGTCGGGTCTATGCAATAATTGTCTACGCCCGAATCACATTGCCAAAGATTGTTATGCTAGTATGTGCAAAAAATGCAAAGGTAAACATCATACGTTGCTGCATCAGGAGAAAGATGCCGATCAGCAACCGGTAACTCAGGCCAATTTGGCAGTGTTGAGCGACCGTATAAGGTCCGAAGTTCTATTATATACGGTAGTTGTGAACATTTTGGACAATCAAGGACGACCACAACGATGTCGTATTATGTTAGACACGGGATCGCAGGCGCATTTTTTGACCGAACGAATAGTAGAAAGGTTAGGTCTACCGTGCCAAGCAACGAAAGTTCCGGTAGTGGGATTCGATCGCGAGGTAACGGATATAACGAGCATGACAGTAGCTCAAATACAATCGCGCATATACAATTTTCAAGTCAAAGCTGACTTTTTAATAATACCAGCCTTTATCGACGCTGTACCATCGCGACAGTTCTCAAGGACGGAAATCGAAATTCCGCGAAATTTGCCTTTGGCAGATCCTAATTTCAATGTGCCATCAATCATCGACGGAATTCTTGGCGCAGAAGTTTTCGTGCGGTTACTGTGCGTTGGGCAAATTTCAATAGCAAGCGATACCATTGTCTTGCAAAAAACTAAGTTTGGATGGGTTCCATCGGGTAGAATCCCAATCGAGTCCGCGCCTCATAAAATTTACTGTAAGCTTGCCGCAACATCGTTAGAAAGACAGGTTGCGAGGTTTTGGGAAATAGAAGAGCCTCCACGGACGAAGTCACTATCGCCCGAAGAGCGTACGTGTGAGGAGCATTACCGTTTGAACACAACTCGCGATGCAGTTTCAGGCAAATATATTACGAAACTTCCTTTCAATTCCAATATATATTCATTAGGCGGCTCATACAACGCTGCTCTTAAGCGATTCCACTCGTTAGAGGGGAAATTAGTAAAAAATCCAGAATTAAAATCTAGATATATTGATTTCTTAAATGAATATAGCTCGTTAGGTCATATGACAAGATTAAATTCATGTACTACCGATGAGGGTTACTATTTACCCCATCATGCAATAGTAAAGGAGAATAGCGTCACAACAAAACTCCGAGTAGTATTTGACGCATCCGCAAAAACGTCTAGTGGAATTTCGTTGAACGATACTCTTTTGACCGGTCCAACCATTCAAGACGATTTATATTCACTTCTTATCCGTTTTAGAGTACACAGTTACGTAGTTACCGCAGACATTACGAAAATGTACCGACAGATATTGATACATCCTGATCATCGCAAATATCAAAAGATTCTATGGCGCGCAGATCCCCGACAACCTATAGACACGTACACCTTAAATACGGTAACCTATGGGACGTCCGCAGCCCCATTTATGGCTATCCGCTCGTTGCACCAGTTAGCGACGGATGAGGCCACATCCTTTCCTAGAGCGTCAATAGTACTTCGGGAAGATTTTTATGTAGACGATTTACTGACAGGTGCGAAAACGTTCGAGGAAGTTATCACTATTAGGGACGAATTGATCAACCTTTGCGAAAAGGGAGGTTTTAAATTGCGGCAATGGGCAGCAAATGACGAAAGGCTGATCCAAGATTTAGAAGACAAGACGAACGAGACGCACTTACGGCTTGATTTAGACGACACCATCAAGACTCTTGGCATATGTTGGCATGCAAAACAAGACGCGATTATGTACACGCTAACAGAGTTTCCTCCAATCGACCGCGTAACCAAGCGAAACATTTTGTCAAGGGTTGCAACCTTATTTGATCCATTAGGGTTACTTGGCCCAATCATTATTCGCGCAAAAATTCTAATGCAGGAGTTATGGAAACTCCAACTTCACTGGGATGAATCCGTACCTCTTGAATTACAAACGAGATGGCACTCGTATTGTCAAGAAATAAATTTGCTGCGCTGCTTAAAAATACAACGACAGATAGCGGATAGGGGTTACGTAGATATCCAACTGCACGGGTTTTGCGACGCGAGCGAACGAGCTTATGGGGCGTGTCTATACCTGCGTTCCATGGATGACCGCGGCAAAGTATTAACGCAATTAATTTCATCGAAATCCCGAGTAGCTCCATTAAAAATAATAACGTTACCGCGACTAGAACTTTGCGCAGCACATTTGTTAAGCAATTTATACAAGGCAACCGTTCAAGCGCTTCGCAATTTAAAGTTAGAAAAGGTGATGTTTTGGTCTGATTCAACGATTGCACTACATTGGATCAAGACATCTCCCCATACGCTGAAAACCTTTGTAGCGCATCGAGTTACTGATATACAGACTGCGACAGGTACGCACGAATGGCGGCATGTGCGGTCCGAAGAAAATCCCGCAGATATGATATCGCGGGGCGTCGCGGTGCAAGAATTCATACGCAGCGAACTTTGGCAACATGGTCCTTCTTGGTTACAAAACCGCGAAGACCAATGGCCATTTTTACCGTTAGAATCCATACAAGTTCCCGAAACGCGGCCTCTTATTATACTAACGGCGCAGATATGAACAGCAGATATCTGGGGGAAGTTTTCCTCTTTCGCGAAGCTGAAGCGAGTTATAGCGTATATCTTACGATTTCATTTCAATAGCTCGCGCAAGGAAAACCATAGGGGAGCGTTGTTGTCGAGCGATCTTCAGAGAGCGCAACAGTACATTATAAGGGGTATTCAACAAACAGCATTTGAGTCTGAGATTCGTGCCGTAAAGGTTTCGGGTCCAATTGCAAAATACCTCGCTCCATTGAGTCCATTCATAGATTCTGATGGTATTCTACGTGTCGGAGGGCGTTTGGCCAGAGCGAACGTAAAATATAACACAAAACACCCAATATTATTGCCAAAGAATCATAGTGTAACCGAGTCAATTATACGAGAATATCACGTTAAATACTTTCATGCAGGCATTCAGTCTGTTCTCAATGCAATTCGTCTAAATTTCTGGATTCCAAATGGAAAAAATGCAGTACGCAAAATTATACACACATGCGTAACTTGCTACCGAGCGAAGCCGCCAGTTGTAAACTACAAGATGGGTGATCTGCCAGCTCCTCGCGTGACATTTTCGAGACCCTTTTTACAATCGGGCGTAGACTTTTGCGGGCCAATATGGATCAAGGAGAAAACGCAACGAAATCGAGGGAAGGTTAAGGTGTATATCGCAATATTCGTTTGCTTTGCCACCAAAGCGGTACATATCGAGGTAGTAGGCGACTTAACCACAGAAGCTTTTTTAGCTGCGTTACGACGATTCTTCGCACGACGAGGCCAATGCTCTGATATCTATTCAGACAACGGGACGAATTTCGTAGGCGCGAAAAGAGAAACTAAGGAACTATTCGCCTTATTAAATTCAGAGAGTCATAACAAAACAACAGTAGCCACCTTGGCCAACGAAGGCATAAGGTGGCATTTCATTCCACCTCGAGCACCGCACTTTGGCGGACTGTGGGAAGCAGCAGTTCGGTCATTCAAACACCATCTAACTCGAGTGATAGGAGATACATTACTTTCATATGAGGCTTTAGTTACATATGTAACACAGATAGAAGGGATTTTAAATTCTCGTCCCATAACTCCTATATCTTCTGATCCTAACGATTTGACCGCACTCACCCCAGCCCATTTCCTCATTGGCGATAGTTTGATAAGTATTCCAGACCATGATTTTACGGACGTACCATCTGGGAGACTTTCATCGTGGCAGCATGTCCAAAAGATGAGAGCACATTTTTGGAAAAGATGGTACAAGGACTATTTACAAGATCAGACCGTTCGTAAAAAATGGCATACCGGGCACAATCGAGATATTCCAATATGCACCATAGTTATTCTGAGGGAGGATAACGCACCCCCTATGACCTGGCCGCTCGGAAGAATCGTGGCTGTGCATCCTGGGGGCGATGGCGTGGTTCGCGTTGTTACCGTAAAAACTTTAAACGGCGAATACAAGCGTTGCGTGAAGCGCATTACTCCATTGCCCATCGAATACGACGGCTAATTATGCTCAATGTAAATAGTTATAACAGAATTGTTTCGATCTATCACATGTAAATACTTTAACTTGTAATTATCCTAAAGGGACTTTAGCGATATGACAGATTTATAGCGACGAAGTTAATGCACTGCAGTATACTATATGTAACCGTATCCTCTTAGTCATAATCATGTTGAATAATTCATTCATTGTCTAAATTCTAAGAACTTAATTGACGATAAGTTACCATTAGTTACAAGTGTAAATACCTTGATTTGTTTGGCGTAAATCATACCCACTCATGTTTGAAATTTATCGCTGGACATATGATACAAGTGGTCCACCTCATAAGATCCTACGATATTGTTGGTTGGTGTGCTATACCGTCTTTGTCTAGCATTATCTGTGTTACTTTGTACACCCAATTATTGAACAAGTTCGTTCAAAGGGGGCGGCATGTTGCGTCCCAAGGGAAAAGGTGGTTGGGCACCACTGACCAGAGGGTTCATACCTCTTCATCGAACGCGCCGAGAAGCGCAGGCAAATTTTGTAACCCTCTGCTTGGGCGAGTCACCAGACGTCACGCGCGGTCCTGGCCGTCCTGGGAAAAACCCACGGTTTCGGCTAAGGAGCGTTCCCGCGTTTTCTGCGAAACGCGCGGGAAATTTCCACTGTCTTGACCAATCGCGATCGTTAGATGGTCGCACCCCCATCCTCTTTACTTCCGCTTCCTGAACGACCAGCGCATCCATTTTTCAGTTCCGAGCCACTTACTCACAGAACGTCGAACCATCAACACCGTATTTTTTATCTCTCGTATTATTCACCATAACCCATAGCCATAATATAAATTTAATAAATTAGATTCAAAATTAAAGTGCAGTTTTACTCAAAGTAAGTCACATAACGCGGCCTTATTTCATTAATTTGAAATAAGGAAAGGCAAGTGTCAGGCGGATTTACAACCCGCCAGCTTAACGACGCTTCAACACAATCACAGGTTAGGCCTAACCTCAACGTCGCTCGTAAGCATGTGCCATTACCTGTTGCCACATCCTCCCAACAGAGGGAGAATACTTCGCAACCCTGCACATCGCAGAACGAGGGATGGGTTTTGCCCAAGAAAACTTCTAAACCCACCGATAAAAATTCAGAGGCATTATTACCTGAGCCAAATAATAATAGATTTAATGTACTATCAGGTGAAGAGTCTATGGATATTGAAGGCAACGAGCATGTTGGTACGTCACCTATCAATGCGAAAAAGAAGGTACAAAAACAACCACCCATCTACACGGTGAATACAAACATCAATTCCTTGATCAAAGACATCCTAGATTTGAACGTCCCTAAGTCCATGTTCCGGGTAAAACAAGTTGATGAGAATAACCACATTGTTCACGTAGAGGGAGACAGTAACTATACAACTATAGTGGACAAATTACTTGTTAATAAAACGCAGTATTTTACATACACGCCTAAGGATCGGAAACCCAAATCCGTCGTCCTAAAAGGCATTAGAGGGGATTTCAATGAAGAATATATCAAACAAGAAATTAACGATCTCAAAATACCAGAGTTAGATATTATAAAAATAACGAAGTTCATATTCAATAAAGACCATCCCGAGAGATTCCATCATCTCCTCCAGCTGTCCCATAACAGTAAGACAGCGGAGCTATTTAAAATAAAAACTTTGGCGTACCAAAAGATTAGATGGGAACATTTCAAGAAACCTATGATCTTTCAATGCAAAAAGTGTCAAAGAATAGGCCATGCCAGCAAGAACTGTCAATTACAGTTCAGGTGTGTTAAGTGCGGAGAAACACACGAACCAGGTGAATGCCACATCAAGAAAGAAGATGGAAGAACGTAATTAAAGTGTGCTAACTGTGGTCAACTTGGACACCCAGCCTCATACAAGGGCTGCCCATATATGAAATTTGTTTTAGAACGAAAAAGATCTGCCATAACAGCGAAGACACAGTCTACGCTGCAGCGAGTCAACAGAATTTCTACATCGGTCAGGGAAGACATCTCCTACGCCCAAGCGACTGCCAGAATGAGTCAACATAGCACTTCAGCAACAAGAAAAGAGCAGAGACCCGTACCACCTGAACAGAATGCTGCAGAAATATTATCATCCCAGAACCAACCACAAGGTCAAGACCGGCATCAGACGACAAGGCCTCCAGCATGGGTTGCAGACCTGAAAAATGAATTGGCTGCACTGGTAACATCGCAGTTTAATACACTAGCCGCGCAAGTAGCCGAAAATACACATAAGATTGATTATATACTTAGTAACATGCATAAATAAGAAAAAATGTCCACACAAGTAATCAATAGTAGTCAATTAAAAATCGCAGCTATCAATGTTAATTCATTGATAGCGAACTATCGGAGGTTAGAACTATTGCAATTCCTAGAATTACATAATCACGATATAGTTTTTTTATCAGAGACCAAACTTAACAACACGCATGTAGTTTCCTTTAAAGACTATGACCTTATCCGTAAAGATAGGCCCAACTCAATTCAGGGGGGAGGTACAGCAATCCTGATTAGAAAAGGATTAGAATTTGAGGAAGTCGATTACCCATTCTCATTCTTGAACGAAATCTTAGAATATGCAATAGCCAGAGTGAATATGAGTGGCAACGTGAAATTGTACCTGATTAGCATATATGCGAGAAACGATAATAGAAGGTTATTTGTTGATGAACTTAACGAACTTTTCAACAGACTTAGGTTAGGAGATAATAATAATTATTATATAATCGCAGGCGATCTTAATGCTAGGCGCATAGCATGGGGGGACCGAGCTGAAAACCAGAGAGGTAAATATATGCGACAATGGGAATGTGAACATGATATTGATTATAAACTACGGATTATTGCACCGGCCTTTCCCACATTCAAGCCGGCTCAAACGTTTCTTGATGTCTGTTTGGCGGATTCCAGACTGGTCTGGCTCAATGACCTGGGTGGTAGAGCGAGAATTCTTCCTTATGATAGTGACCACACAGCGCTGTCTCTTGTTTTTGGAATTCAAAATTATCCTTTTTCCCTTGGATGGGCTGGCATCAACGAAGCATAGATATAATTACAAGGCTACAAAATGGTGTAGATTTACAAAAAAGCTGTCAAGATCTTATGTGAATGATATACCTTATAATAGTAACCTGACGCTTGCAGAAATTGATGCACACTTACAAACAATTACTAACGCAATTCTTAGTTGCATGGCCAACAATATCCCCACGTATAAATGTAGCAACAGTGTAAGCAAGTATCTAAACCAAAAGATAAAAAAATTACAGAACGACAAACGGCGGCATAACAAGCAGTCCAAACTCATATTTACGTACATATATTTCAGGTTAATATGTTTTTCAAATATTCTTAAAACATTTGAAAATATATATTGATCGTTGTGTCGTAAAGTTAGGAAATATATGTAATTAACGAAAAAAAAAAACTTAGACTAGGGGGGGGGGGGGGACTTGGAAGTTCGAGGCTCGAACCCACGTTTAAAAAGTTCGCAGCGGTATAGCAGCTCGACACTCTACTAGAGCTGTACGAGTACTTGAATATTCGGGTAGCTTGAAAACCGAACCAATCCGGGACTCAGTTTCCGAGCTGAGCCAGGTACCCGAAAGAACCGAGCGGCTCGGATAGAACCGAGTACTTGAATTTTTCCAAGCGGCCCGGAAGAAACCGGGCGGATTGAATTTTTTCCAAGCGGCCCGAAAGAAACCGGGCGGATTGGATAGAACCAAGCGGCCCGAAAGAAACCGGGCGGCTTGGAAAGAAATGAGCGGTCCGAAAGAAGTTCGAGCAGATCGAAAACTATTTGTCCGATTTATTTCAAACTTGGTACACATATTCTTAATGGTATTATCTAAACTGTAGGATATCAATTCTTTATGCAATAACCCATTCGTATATAATAAATGTTTTAAGTTTGCCTTGTTAGGTAAAAAATGATAGTGATATTTACCTTGCTCTCATTTGTACAATAACTTTTTTCTTCTCAAATCCGTATTCTACCTTGTAGATATTTGATTAATGAACACTACAATCATGGTATTTCTGATGTTAGATACACCTGGACATCATAATTTATAATGCGCGAAATATTTATGCAACATATGCCCTAATACATGCTCTGTACATAAGAATTAGCGAAATAATTTCCAACCTCATAGTATCTGTAAAAAGAATTCGTCTAACCCCTTAATAAAGGGTGTTACCTGTTAATGGCTAAATAAGTATAAATGTATAAATAAAGAAATAGGTATAATATAGTCTGCGGAATTTAGTGCAAATGCATGTTCTTGTAGTAATGGATTAAATAAACAAGTGGAACTTTGACCGATCTATATTTCATCATTAAGAGGATTTAAAAAATATATTAGTAATTTTGCATATTTTGGGCATTTTTCATGGTTCTTGCATGTACGGAATTTGTTTACAAATTAGCTCTAGTAATTGTTAGAAGTTGTTGACCCTCGACATTAAAATTTAATAGCTTCATACCGATGTTAAAAAGTTTATGTACCTAAGTGTAATAGTTACATTATATTCAAAAGTTTAGTAATTTAATAGCAGGTACAGTGATACTTGTACTAGTTTGTATAATGCACATATCATGCGAATGTACTGATAGATTGTATATTGATGAAACACGATTGTATGAATTTTCTAATCCCCACGGAAGTGCGTCGGTATTACCGTCGGTATGCATTTGCATTAAATTCCGCAGTCTATATTATACCTATTTTTTTATTTATTCATTTATACTTATTTAACCATTAAGGGGGTTGACACGGGTAATGCAGCGCGCTGTATACCGACACAATCTGGCCTAAAACATAGGTTCGGGATTTTTCGTTTTTCGTCCTTATATGAGCATATTTTTGGCTGGGCGAGGTCTCATTCGAAAGAGGAAAGTTCAATGCGGAGCGCTCTGCTCATGGTTCAACGAGATAGTGTTTATACGTAATAATATGAGTGTCCAAAGTAGAGCAAAAGTCGACAAAATACACCAGCAGAATCTAAGCATTGTTAGGTCACTAAAAGAGTTGTGTGACTCTACCGGTGAGCAGAGCGCTCCGCATTAAACCTTCCTCTTTCGAATGAAACCTCACCCAGCCCAAAATATGCTCATATAAGGACGAAAAACGAAAAATCCCAAACCCATGTTTCAGATTAGATTGTCGATATTACAGCGCGGTGCATTGCCCGTGTCACGTGGCGTATCTACCCCCTTAACAGGCAACACCCTTTATTAAGGGGTTAGACCAGGCGTTCCCAAGTAGAGGAAATGCACTCCTAAAACAGATGTTTCGGTTCTCTTTCCAACATTCCCTCTCCCAGAGGAGACAGTAACGCCGCTAGGAAGCAGAGAGAGGACAGGAATCGTCCCACCTTAGCTGAAGGCGCACCGGTGGAGGGAGAACCGAAACATCTGTTTTAGGAGTGCATTTCCCCTACTTGGGAAGGCCTGGGTTAGACGAATTCTTTTTACAGATACTATGAGGTTGGAAATTATTTCGCTAATTCTTATGTACAGAGCATGTATTAGGGCATATGTTGCATAAATATTTCGCGCATTATAAATTATGATGTCCAGGTGTATCTAACATCAGAAATACCATGATTGTAGTGTTCATTAATCAAATATCTACAAGGTAGAATACGGATTTGAGAAGAAAAAAGTTATTGTACAAATGAGAGCAAGGTAAATATCACTATCATTTTTTACCTAACAAGGCAAACTTAAAACATTTATTATATACGAATGGGTTATTGCATAAAGAATTGATATCCTACAGTTTAGATAATACCATTAAGAATATGTGTACCAAGTTTGAAATAAATCGGACAAATAGTTTTCGATCTGCTCGAACTTCTTTCGGACCGCTCGTTTCTTTCCAAGCCGCCCGGTTTCTTTCGGGCCGCTTGGTTCTATCCAATCCGCCCGGTTTCTTTCGGGCCGCTTGGAAAAAATTCAATCCGCCCGGTTTCTTCCGGGCCGCTTGGAAAAATTCAAGTACTCGGTTCTATCCGAACCGCTCGGTTCTATCCAATCCGCCCGGTTCTTTCGGGCCGCTTGAAAAAATTTCAAGGACTTGGTTCGATCCTAGCCGCTCGGTTCTTTCGGGTACCTGACTCGGCTCGGTCTTTCGAGCCGAGTCGGACTCGGCTTGCTTTATCCGGGTACTTGAACAGCTCTACACTCTACCGCTGCGCCACCGACGCCGTTGAAAAATACGGTAGATACATTACTATGTAAGCCGCATAACATAATTTCAAATGATTCGGTTTTTTCAGTTTCTTTACTTCCTATGATGTTTTGCTGTACGTATAAACATTGAAGATCGGATAAAACACTTATTTCATGAAGCAATTCGACGTATAAGTTACTCTGACACGGAAAAAACGACGAAAAAATCGGTTTTTAATTTTTTTAACTGCGGCGCACCAAATTGAAAAATCTGAAAAAAATTCAGGACAATAGTAACAATGATACGTACTTACAGTAAAAATATAATTATAGTGCCAAGACTGCTTCGATACACAATCAGCATTTTTCAGCATTTTTTGGCGGTTTTTATTTTTCACAGCTTGGTTTTTAAATTTAAAAATCTGAAACAATTCTCTAATATGTGCCCCGATAACAGAAATGCCTCTGATTTTTTTCAAAATTTTTCATCCCCTAGTATAGGAGAAATTCGGCAAAAACCTGATTTTCTATTTTTGCCCTTTACTACCCTCCGGGTGGAGATACGAAGTTGAAAATTGCCACAAATGTTTCTTTTTTAATAAGCTTTCGAATGATTCATCGTGAGTCGAATTCGGTTCAAGGGCACATTTGACCATCTTAACCGGCTATACCCTTTCAAGAATAATCATTTTAAATGCAATTTCAACAGCTGCTTTGTTGTTATACATAAATATATTTAAGTATTAATCTCAAAGATCCATAAATTCAACAATTCGGTCATTCACTGGTTGGTTTACCCTACCTATTTATTCATGATTACATCGGCAAAATGACAATAAAATTGTTTTTTTATCATCTTAAAATATGTTTAACCCTTAGTATCATAGTGTAACACCCGTGTTACATGAATTGAAAAAACTATGCATGCCACTGGGGGTCTTCATGATACGAAGGGAAATCAGGATACTAAGGGTTAAATGTTTATTCAAGATACTTGTTACCCTATGTGTTACAGTTACCTTATTAAAGAATCCTACTTTTTTTTTAAGAGATTACACAGGAAATGTAAAAATGTTAATGTTTATATTACAGAAAGAAATATTACAGAAACGTGGCATGTTCCCCAGTTTATGGTATGTGAAAGCATTCACACTGAAAAATATAACATATTTTTTCCTGTTTCTGTAGGAGCAGGCGAAGTATTTAAAAGCTCCTGGTTCGCGTATAAAGCAATGGAGTTTATTGCGGACAAAAACACGCCTCGGCAATCGTTGAGTACTGTAAGTAATAATACACAATAAATTTGAATGTCTTCGAGAATGTAGAATAAATTTGAAGGTAATGAGGACATTAAGAAATACATTACCGTTAAGCACAATTGTTTTGCCATTCCACGCGACCTTCGTGTAAAAAATAATCTGCCAATTCTTCGCGAACTTGTTTTGCTTTTAACGGCGGTCTTCGTGCAACTCTTTGTATTCGTAAGAACGACGCTTGGTCATCATTCCTACTAATAGTCTGGTTATTCGCTTCATTAGTATATATGCGGTCAAAAGTCCGTGGCGGAGCATAAATTGCTGCCGAATCAGAATTACGTTTTAAAAAATTGTGTAAGTACACTGTGGCCATTACGATTATTTGTGCCTTTTCTGGCTCCAAAAGCATTGGTTTTCGGAATACCCGAAATACGGACGATAGTACGCCAAACACACTTTCCACCATCCTTCGAGCTCGACATAATCTATAATTAAATATTCGTTCCTTTGTTCCCTTCGCATGTTGTCCAGAATATACCTTCATAATATTCTCACTTAAAGGGAAGGCTTCATCCGCAATAAAAAAGTATGGTACTTCCTTCGACCTTCCGTTTAACGGAGCAGGATTTGGAAGTGCTAAACTCTTACTATTTAATAGTTTAGAAAATTCCGTATTAGAAAATACTCCGCTGTCCGAAATTCTTCCCTGACAACCCACGTCAGCAAAAATAAAGTTGTACGTTGCATCAACAACAACCATTAAAACAATACTGAAAGTATTTTTATAATTATAATACTCAATGCCGCTATTTATTGGAGACTGTAGCACAATATACTTTCCATCTATTGCGCCCAATACATGTGGGAAGTTCCATAAATCATTATATTTTGAAACCACAGAGAGCCATTCCTCTTGCGAATTTGGTATCTAAAAAGCAGAAATTCAGTTAAATTATTTCTGAAATAAACCTAAAGTAATATATTGCCTGTTTATTAAAAAGAAATATGCCTTATAATTAATATATTCCTTCATACTTTTGCAGATCAACAAAGAAACCGACGATATTATTAATATCGACCTCAGCGATGATCTTTTGCAAGAGGAAAATATTAATATTCAGAGAGAAGGAGATGTAACTATTAGGGAACCAACGTCAGTTCCAAAGAGAAGGAGAAATAACAGCTCTGCGTTAGATGATAAATTTCAGGAAGCATTTGATTCTATAAAAGCTTCTCGCTTAAAAAATGACGATTGTCAATATTTTGGCAATATGATAACGGAAAAATTGCGGTCGTTCAGCGAGATTGAACAATATGGAATTGAAGCCGATATTATGCAGCTATTTGTAAGGGCCAAAAACGGCTCTTGCAATACAAACCGTTCTCATATGCAATCCTATATCCCACACAGTGTTCCACCTCCCGTTACCCCCTCCAATCATAGAATTTTGATTTTAAACCCTATGAATTATCCTGCTTCTTCTTCATCTTCTTTACCCCTTTCTTCTCCCCATATCCCACAAAATATTCCACCTCCCGTTATTCCCTCCACTCACAGAAATTTTATTATGAACCCAATGAATTACCCTCCTTCCACTTCATCTTCTTTACCCCTTTCTTCTCCCCATATCCCACAAAATATTCCACCTCCCGTTATTCCCTCCACTCACAGAAATTTTATTATGAACCCAATGAATTACCCTCCTTCCACTTCATCTTCTTTACCCCTTTCTTCTCCCCATATCCCACAAAATATTCCACCTCCCGTTATTCCCTCTACTCACAGAAATTTTATTATGAACCCAATGAATTACCCTCCTTCCTCTTCATCTTCTTTACCCCTTTCTCCTCCTCATATCCCACAAAGTATTCCACCTCCCGTTACCCCCTCCACTCATAGAAATTTGATTTTAAACCCTATGAATTGCCCTTCTTCTTCTTCACCTTCTTCACCCCGTTCTCCTCCCCATATCTCATACAGTATTCTACCTCCCGTTGGCCCCTACATTCCCAGAAACACTGAAAACCCCATACATTACCCTGCTTCCTCTTCGTCTTCTTTACCCATTCCCCCTCCCCAATCCCCACAATAGTTTTAATATTATTTAAATTTTTTTGTAACAAACCGGACATATTGTTAAATTTTATTAAACGTGTATATGTAAATATATTTGAGCTTACCTGTATGTATTCTTGCAATCTCTTCACCAGTGCTTCGCATACTTCTATCACTATTGTACTTATTGACTGTTTGGAGACTTTAAATAAGTATTGAAGGCTAGTGAAAGAATCTCCAATAGCCAGAAATCGCAATGTAATTGCTAATCTTTCTTCCGCGGAAATGCATTTCCTGAATTCTGTGTTTTCTTTGGAAATGTCATTTCCAATTAAATTTAATATCAATTCAAAGTCACTCGGACACATTCGTGTAAAATTTTTATATAGTCCACTGGTAGTCTGAAACCGCAAGTCAGACAATAACGCGATGCCACTATAAACTTCTTTATTTGAAAATAACCGTCTCTGCTACCACCGTCGGTGCTGTCTCTGTTTTTTTTTATATACAGGGTGTAAACGGTATAAGTAGCAATATTTTAGGGGGTGGTAGGGGAGGTCCAATGGAACATAAAAATCCTATGACATAATGTCCGATCTGTCTCCATTTTACAGTAATAATGCCCTAAAGTTTGCACCATGCGTTTGAAACGGATAGTAGCTCGCGCATATTGGTGAGACCAACACACTGAAACAGGGTGTTGACTTCTGATCTTTCATGTAATTCCCAAAGTGGTGTGTTTTTCGGAAGGAAAGACTCTTAAGAGTGATCCTTCAGCGACTCGACTCAAGGAGATGCCGCATCGTATCCCGTGGCAAAGACAACACCCCGCGATACTTCACCGCAAGTTTATGGCTTTCGGCCCTCGAAGGAGTTTGAATACCTATTAAGAACCAAACTCTTTCAGCTCCGCATTTCTCATCAGATCTCTGCGAAAACCACGGCAATCGATACCTTTTGTCATCGTTTGGTTGTCATTTAAAGTGAATTACGAGTTAAAGATAAATCGAGGAACGTCATGTCAAACGTAAAAAAATGAATACACATTTTTTTTAAAACAGAATCGAAAATAATAATTATTTGAAGTGAGAGGACAAGAAATACGTAAATTTCGATTTCAAATATCGCATAAACAAAAAAGTAATGTAACAGTAGTCCGTTATTGTGATAAGAATCCGTAGTTTAATAACGGCCAACACTGTTGCTGATAATGAATAAGTCTGTTTAAAAACCCCGAAGACAAAATTTAGGTACGGAAATTTAGAGAATTATCGCCGGAAATAAGCCGTAGCCTGCGTTAAATTTAATAACTAATAATCACCAATAAAGTAACTAAAACTCAGCCTTTCGGAAATTCACCTGCAGTTTGAAAACCTGCGTCACTAGGTCACTGAACTGGTCCTGGTCAGCGACGGATGCGTCCATTGCACAGCTGGTCCCAGGTATGCGACACCAACCAAAGTAAAAGGGTCGCAACGTCAAGTGCGATCGGGTTAATGTAGATACGGAAAATTCACTTCACTGCACGGTTACTAACACTGATCACTTAATTTATTTTTCACAGAAGGCGTTGTTCGTATCTTATAAAAATTGGTGAAAATGAATTTTCACTTGGCGTCCGGTGCCGCAGATATGGCCGCCCAAATGCTCGTACAGCAGTGATGGAGATTCTCCACACTTTTGTATTACGCGCGCGCAACGATTGCGAAACACGAGAGACACCGCGGTGAGTCGTGACCGATCCGATTTCCGATGGGTACGCTCACTTGGATTCGAGATGTCGAGAGCGCAAGACACGTTTTCTTTAACTCTTAGTAATAGTACGTTTATATCTTTATAATTTGTGCGTTTCATATAAATAAACCTTTTGTTAAACGTATAACCCCAACAAGCAGTAATTGCGTCTCCGTTATTCTAGATTTATGCTCAGAACAACGCGTAATACTCTTGTGTAGAAAACACTTCTCTAACGCGATTGCAAACTGACTGACAGGATTTTTTCCAAGTAATTTCCTCTACCCCAAGTAGTTTCTCTCGTTCCATTATAAGTTAACTCCCACCAGGACAAGATGCTTTAGGTAAAAAGAAACCAGCACATTTTCGAGACACACGTGTTTTGCAGAAGTGCACGGAACGAACCATCCTACACTTTCACAAAAGCCCGCGCTCCGTCCTTCTACTGCCAATGTACCCATTGCTTCGAGATAGAAAACAGACACCACGTGTATCGGTTCGAAAGGGTCCGAAGGGAAGAGAAGCAGAAAGTCTTCGAGTTGCTATAAAGAAGAAAATTCACGTCTGCTACGAGGCGGTACCAATTAAGTCATAAATTATCCGAAACTGTAGGAAACCGTTCCCTACCGCCGACTTGCGGGACAATACGGTCATAAACCGCGAACCTGGCGAAATGCTCTGGCTGATCAGTCTGAGTAATTTTGGAGAACTAGAAATTACAGAGTATTATTCAGCATCAATACGTCTCGCGGAGAGACACAGGAAAAGAAGGGTAGTCCGCTGACTGCGCTAGTCCCGCCTGCTTCGTCCTACCCTCAAATTAAAGACGGATCCCTTCTCTCTCGAGTATAAACACGCGCTCGAATTTGAAAACACAAGCACGCGTCGACGTATTCGGTGCGAGAGACTTTGGGCTTGAAGTCCCATTGGCCGCAAACTAACCAATCGGACCTGCTTATCTCTCGTGTCTAAACACGCGCTCGCATTTCAAAACAAAAGCACGCGTCGACGTATTCGGTGCGAGAGACTGTGAGCTTGAGGCCCGATTGGCCCTGCATCCCTCGCAAATGGCCACTGTCCTCAAGAGGCCCTCTTCACAGCAATATCTCCTCCCCAAGGCCCACCTTCTCTCGCACCGAATACATCGATGCGTGCTTTTGTTTTGAAATTCGAGCGCCTGTGTAACGATTTCGAGCGTAGCGTAACGCTCCCTACAGGATTTCGGGATTGGTTCGTGTGGCGTGCGATAAAGAATTAAAATTCAAGAACAAGAATTTAACTTAAATAGTGTTTATTCAAGGAAAACACTTTTAAATGATACATAAAGCTATAATTTAACGCCTTAATATTAAAGAAATTAAAGAAATTAATTAGGTTGCGACACTAGGTCGTTACAAAAAGTAAAGTTGATCGTCTTGGGTTGCGACTCTAGGTCGTTACAAAAGAAATGTCCGTTCGAACGATCGATTTTGAGTAATATAGCTTAAATAATTAATAATGACGTTTAGTCGAATTATAGGAATTGATTAATGGATTATGACCCTCGGTCGATATAGGAGTTGGTTAATAGGTTATGACTCTCGGTCGATATAGGAGTTAGCTTATAATTTAGGAATTAGCTTATGGATCTAGGAAATTGAATATGTTAAGTTGAGAATCGTTTGAATTGTTTCAGTGTTTCATCAGGGGCGATTTTGCCACCTGGAATAGTATTGTTCCCTCGTTGCTCAGGAGTAATTTTACTAACCTGAGAATTATTATTCATAAATCTAGCTTGACAACTAAGGGGCCTACGAGGCGGCTTCCAAGGCAGATACGTCGTTAGACCAGGCGATTATAGCCTTGGTCAAAACGATCGACAATACCAAGGGGCCTACGAGGCGGCTTCCAAAGTTGAAGCCTAACCTTAGGTTGGAATCAGCTTGTAGCTTTAAATGATTCTTAACAGCGTCTTGGCTAATCATTGATTGAATTCATAAGTCAGAGTGATCCTCTCTGGGCTTTCCTGCCCGTATTTATACACATTCTGAGTACTGGGAGCGCACCAATGGGAATGGATTTCGATTATTACGCGTCAAGCATTCTCGTATTGCTCTCGATCCGTTCTCTAGTCGGTCTATCAAGCGACTGAATAGTACGCAGGCGCACGCATGGAACGCTCGGTTCCCTCTCTCATTCATCATGCACGAATCACAATCTACTGCTTCTGATCCTTGCTCTCGTCGATCCGCTGATCGACTGAGGATCGCGCATGCGTTCAATTTTCCCACTCCTTTACTCTCAATTCTCTTTCGTCATACTCGCATCTCGCGATATCCTGAACTAATATTAATGTTAACGCTAAACACTCTTATAAAAATAAGGATAATAGGAATATAATAAAATATAAATATTTAAATGTTTATTAATTAGGTTTATTAATTATAAAAAAAAGAAAGAAAGGCTTTTTGGGATTTGTTATACCTGTTTAGACACGAGAGTTAAGCAGGCCCGAGGGCTGTGGGCTTGAGGTCCCATTGGCCGCAAACTAACCAATCAGCTTTATAAGCTGACCGGCTAAAGTGGTTCGTCAGGGTCACGGTTTATAACCGTATTACCCCACGAGTCGGCGAACGACAACGGTACATGCGGGTCCGAAGTCATCGCATGTACTACCCATCGATACAGCAATATACCGATTAACTCAGGCCGAGGAATGTCTAAAATTCTTAAAGACCGCGCCAAAGAAACAGTTTTATCAATTCCTGAAAAAAAACACGTTTTGCAGTCACGTCGTCAAAGGAGTATACTTCTATGTAAATCAATACATTTTTCGTGAGCATCAAAACTGTCACGCAACAAATTGCCACCACTGCGCGCCTGGCCTAAGAACACGTGTAGAGTTTTCGTTCACTTATTTCTTATTTTCTAGCTGACGACCCTAAGTGCCTCCGCTACTACAAACAGATCCTCAATGGGACCGCTACTGTAAGGGGCCCGTAGTGACTTGGTTACTGGGTCATCTTGAACAGCTCACAACGGGCGGTCTTTCTGCTACGGCTCATCTGTGTGCGTGTAGCGACGATCTTTTCCACAAACATCTCCGATGTTTAAACGTTTATATCAGCTAAACTATACGAGATACAACAAAATGTATTCAGACAATTTTACTCTACTGGTGGTCTCCAATGTATGTGCAAAATTATGGAATCCTGCGACTATTAGTTTAGCATATAGACATGTTAACTTTGAGGCATTATTACTGTAAAATGGAGACCGATCGGACATTATATCATAGGACTTTTATGTTCCATTGGACCTCCCCTACCACCCCCTAAAATATTGCTACGTATACCGTTTACACCCTGTATGTAATAAAGGCAGATATACGCAGCGGCTGTTTGATCGTCGGACATGGTGCTCGTGCGAATGGTGAAACTATTCTGAGAGTCCCGTAGACGTTTCGAACCGTAGGCGTAGGTACATTGGAAAGGTCTGTGGGACACTCTTCGTTTATTACCACCTTGTCCTGCTTCTTTAAACTACTTGACACCCCCAGTGGTAAGGACGACAACAAGTCATGGTGGTGTGAGGGACAGGGATCCACCACTACAGTTGTTTACCCCATGTGGGTGAGCCATACCTTTGATGGTTCGGGACTTTACCGACATTGGCTGGGAAGAGCCCGAACATCGCGGCGAGCCTGATTTTCCTTTGGTCGAGGGTCCCGAGGTCCTTTCCTCGGTGTCATATTGCAGGCAAACCTTTCGTCTGCACTACTCTAAACACTCTCTGTCCTTCGACCTTTAGCTGTCGCGAGCCACGAGACTCTGTCGAAACTGGCGAAGATCGCTAGAAATATACGTTCCACACGTAGGAACGGGGCATTACGGAGTCTCAAGTGGCTTTCGATTCGGGGTTCGGTTCAGATCTGGACGCGGCCTTAGGCCCGATTAGATATCACCTTGGTTTTCACGTACAATGACTGCCCACATAAATGCCTAAAACGCAATTTCAGGATTTTGCCCTAACCAACCCCTAAGGGGGTGAAACGTGTTTTCACGCATTATTAAAAATTTCTTGGGCCCGATTAGACATCCAATTGGTTTTTAGTTACAAAGGTTCCCCGCCCAAATACCTAAAACTGAATTTCCGGATTTTACCCTAATCAACCGCTAAGGGGGTGAAAAGGGGTATAATTTGTTTTCACGGATCCCTCAAAAGCTCTTCGGTCCGATTCGATATCGATACTTGGTTTAAGCCCAGCCACACAAATGCCTAAATACCAATTTCAAAATTTTACCCTACTGCGTCAGGTGCGGTACCCTCCACTTCGTCAGTGGTGCCTGATAAAACGTCTGTGGAAGCTGTGCCGGAGTTTAGTGGTGTAGATCTTGGAGACGACGCGAGTAGGTGGTGTGATATTGTAGAAAAAATTACGGAAAAACTCCCCACTTCTCAAAAACTAAGCTTGGCCACCCACGCTCTTGTTGGATCCGCTAAAAGGTGGTACCAGGGGTTGGGAGGCAATCCGAGAACGTGGGCTAATTTTCGCGAAGACCTGTGGTCGGTGTTTGTGTCCGATGATCGGTTGTGTGAACGGTTGTCTCGTGCCGTAGCTTACAACAGTGACTCTGCGGACTCTTACCCTGAGTACGCTCAGAATAAATTAAAATATTACGGACAAACACGAATCGATTTTACACCGCACGAATTGGTTAGCCTCGTTATAGGCCATGGGACAGATTCGACTGTGCGTCAATCACTTATGAACGCGCGTTACGAAACGACTGCGGAACAACTAAGTGGGATTGCGCATTTTGTCAAAGCACCGCTAAAGGAGAAGGACGAAGACAGGAGATACGTGCGTAATTACCGTGATTATGCGGATCAGAGACGTTGTTATGGCTGCGAAGAAACGGGACACCTATACAGGGAGTGTCCGAGAAAACGGAAAGCGACACCCCTTCCGCAAGAGTCCGCCAAGAGGTTCTGTGTACCCGTATGCACTTTCTGCTCGAAGAGGGGTCATGAAGAATCTCACTGCTGGGCCAAGCAACGCAAGTTCCGCGAAGATAAGGACGTGAAAAGACCGAAGACCTCGGAATTCGAAGCTAATACTTGTTTTTCGATGGACCATAAACTGACCTCCGTTATTTTACGGGATATGATGATTGAACACTGTTTGATCGACAATGGTGCGACCTGTTCTCTCGTTAAGGAATGGGTGGCTAAGCAAGCCAATTGCAGGATTGGCACATTTACAGTGGTTATTAAAACATTGGGTGTTTCTGCGCTAACTACAGTCGGCTGCACAACAGCCAACGTTCGGACGAAGGATTTAACGATCGAACTTGACCTTCTTGTGGTCTCTGAATCCGCCATGTCATATGACATGGTAATTGGGAAAAATGCAGTTGTACACGGGGTGCAGATTCTGACGCACTCCGATGGAACGACGAAACTACGACGACGCCCGTCGACGTCTCCAGGGAACAAGGAGAATCCGGCACCGCTGTGTTACTCTGTTAAGGTTGGAAGCGATGACGTGCGTGACGCCGTGGAAAAGTTGTTGGAACCATATAAGCACATGGTCGCAAAGGGAAGTCCAGTCCGGCGCGTAAGTACAGGTGAACTCAAGATCGACCTTCGAGAGGACAAGGTAGTAAATTATCGCCCTTGCCGTTTATCTATGTCTGAGCGTGAAAAGGTTCGAATAATAATCGATAATTTGTTAGCGAGTGGGGTGATACGCGAGAGTGCTTCACCGTTTTCAAATCCGGTGATACTCGTTAAGAAAAAGAATGGTGACGACCGTTTAGTTATAGATTTTCGGCCTGTTAACAAAATTACCAAAAAAGATAGATACTCATTGTCTCTAATTGGCGACCAGCTCGATCGTTTGGGCAATGCGAAGTATTTCACTGTGTTAGATATGACCTCCGCTTTTTACCAGATTCCGATTGCGCCATGTTCTATTGAAAAGATCGCCTTCGTAACACCGGACGGACATTACGAGTTTTTGCGTGTGCCTTTCGGTGTGGCTAATGCCCCCGCAGTATTTCAAAGAGCAATAAACGTCGCCTTTGGGAAATTGAGGAACAATATAGCTTTAGTGTACCTCGACGATATTTTGATTCCGTCACAAACTGTTGAGGAAGGGTTAGAAGGTTTAGAACGAGTATTAAAGGCACTCGATGTAGCCGGTTTTAGTTGAAATATGGAGAAATGCTGATTTTTTATGACCACCATAGAATATTTAGGCAGGGAACTATCAGCACAGGGTATTAGTCCGGGGAAGATAAAGTTAGGGCCTTGTTACAGTCCCCTGTCTCATGTAATGTGAAACAGGTCAGGCAATTTATTGGTTTGGCAAGCTACTTTCGGAAATTTATTCTCGAGTTCGCTGTGCGGACAGCGTGTATTACAAAATTGACAAAAATGAATGAACAGTGGAGATGGGACAAGGAACGCGAGGAAGCGCGGCGCTACGTTTTGGAAAAATTAAGTTTGGGTCCTCTACTCATTGTTTTTGACCCGAATAGGGAAACAGAATTGCATACAGACGCAAGTGCAATCGGTTACGGAGCTATTTTATTTCAGAAGATAGACGACGGTCTGAGAGTAGTTGCTTACTTTAGTCGGCGTACGTCAGCGGAGGAATCTCGATACCATTCTTACGAGTTGGCAACACTTGCAATTGTTAATGCTTTGAAACACTTTCGCGTGTATCTGTTAGGGATTAAATTTAAAGTTGTAACTGATTGTAAGGGTATAAAGTCCACGTGTAACAAGAAAGATTTGTTGCCACGTGTTGCAAGGTGGTGGATTTTTGTGTAAGATTTTAACTTTGATATAGAGTATAGCAAGAGGAAATACGTTGGACACGTGGACTATCAAGCAGGAATCCATCCAGGGACTACCGTGTTAATGTCATTTGTGAGGGATCCTGGTTACAAGTCGCACAACGGAATGACAAAGAGACAGGGTCTATCATAAAACAATTAAATGATAACGGTACTATAAGTAGTGATTTTGCGGTCCGACAAGGGATATTGTGTAGAAAGTTGCAGAGAGACATCGGTCGTATCGTGTATCGTAGTTTCGTCCCGAAGGGAAGTAGGATCGGACTGTTACGTTTGTATCACGATGAAAATTGTCACGTCGGTCCCGATAAGACCTTAGAGCATATATACATGGAGGTATCATTGCCTTAGAGTGACTGCCTCGAAACTGTCGGCAACATCGCGCGAGAAAGAAAGACATGTGCCACTGGTGCGAGCGACAGAAGTATATGTCCTGATCGACCGCAATGCGCATGCGCCGTTATCATGAAATTGGCTAGCCAAATTATATCATCTTTTTGGAAATGATTCCAACACAGTTTAGTAACAGTGTTCAAAACTTGTTCATCAATGCCGTAAAAAGCTAGGCACTTCTGGCGAGATTCCTTGTTGTTCGGAAATCTATTTACAAGCAATGAAATTAATATTAAATTTGCAATATGAAGAAGTATCGTACCAAAAATGAACCTGAATTTATCACATACTTCTGTGCATGACATACTTTAATTAATTTAATTTGTTAAATATTATATATATTTACTTACCACATCGGTGCATGCGCATTGCGGTCGATCAGGACATATATTTCTCTCGCTCCCAAAATGTGTTTCTCTCTCGCACGATATCGGCACTTGCGCATTACGGTGGATTAGGACATATACTCTCCTGGAAAAAATTAAAGGAACACTATAATTTCTCGAAACTTTGGTCATTTTCAAATGGCTGTATCTCCGTGAAAACTGGTCACAAAAACTATTTTAAAAAAGCATTTGAACGCTTGAAGACTCTAGTTTTTGAAACCATTACTCAATTTTTTTTCTTCTTCCATTATGATACTGTTTTATCAAGATGAAGCGCAGGAAACAAAGTTTCAGAAATTTTTGCTAAGTTTGGACGTATGCACGGGCTAAAAAATATTTTTCAGATAAATCCAATGGAGGGCTCTTATAGAGCAAACATTTCTCTGTAATTTCGTTTTTTTTTGCTATGTTGTATGATTTTTATTGACCGAGTTATCCGCCATCAAAGCAAAAAAGGAACTTTTCATTTTGAACACCTATAACTTGCGAACGCATGATCGTATAAAATTTTTCAGAAGTGTTTTGGACAGCTAAGAAATTATCCTTTCAAAACTTTTAGTTGCCATTTTAGTGAGGTTTTTTTCATCGTATAAAATCCATTTTAAAATGATCCCCAAAATGACATATTTACCATTTTTTGGTAATCATGATACCACTTCAAGGAAAATCAGGGAATCATTCAAGTGTCCACGTTTTTTGCGAGCTAAGATAACTCGTATACACTGTGCAAAAGGTCGGACCAATCAGATTTTTTTCCGTATGTCCTTGATGGTCAAACATGCGATATGGTCTGAAAAATTGGAGGATCACATGTTTTACGTTATGTTTCTCTGTAAAACCCTTTCTTTTGATCTCGCGGCTTTTGAACGATTGTTGCACGTTTTCCTTGTTAGTTCAATGTCATTTTAGTAAAAAGAAAAGATTTAAAAAATTTAAGAAAAACATTTTTCTATCCATTGTGATTGCGTGGGACCATTCGAACTTTCAAAAGACGGTTAACGGCATGTACTTATTATTGTTGACGCTTTTTCAAAGTACGTACAACTTGTTCCGTTAAAGTCACTGTCCGGGTCTGAAATGTTGCAAATATTTAAGGAACGCCTAACATTATTCGGTACACCTCGAGTCGTTGTAATGGATCGGGCTACCAATTTTACATTCAAATCCCTCGTGCAATTTATAGAGAAACACGGGATTGAGGTTCATTTTATTGCTACGGGAGCTCCATGTGCGAATGGACAAGCCGAACGCTACGTGTCGACTGTCATAAACCTGCTTACGGTTGAGATAGGCAAAAATTCGGAATGGCCGAGCAAGCTTTCCAAATTAATGCTTTCTTTAAATACAACTATCCAGAAAACGACGGGATTTTCTCCAAATCGTTTACTTTCTGGTATTGAGCGTAGTGCAGGAAACGCAGATCGGGCTGAGATGGAGTTGCTGGACACAGACGAACAGATTAACGTAAATGCTGATAGAGAACTAGCTTCCCGGCGATTAACAGAAAACGCTGAGAAACAAAATAATAGGTTTAATAAAAAACCTAGAAATAATGTAGTGTATAAGGAGGGTGATACAGTCTTTATAAAACCGGCGGATCTGAGACGAGCAAAATTAGAAGATAAGTATATGGGGCCATTTGTTATCTCTAAAGCAGCGCTGGCCAGCGTAGGGGCCCCTCACGCGCCAGCTTCCCCTTCCACAATCTTTCTCTCGCACAGCGTGCCTTCCGTCGTCAGAGAGACCGCGCGACGCTAAGAAGGCCATGACGGGCTAGCGTCTTCGCGGTTAGGGGGGCTCGAGCGCTACGCACGTCGTATTTAAGTATGTGTTAGTGCCGCGTCTGGCGAGCCGCACGTCACTTGGATATGGGTCATTCCAGGTTATTTCGTTGCCTTTCGTACCTATGTTTATGCTTGTTTATGATATTTCTAGTTTCAGAATTGTTTGAAAAGTACAGATCACCAAAAGTGACAACTTATACCGGTTTTTCGCGGGCTGCTTCCACAGATCAATTTTTTATCTTCGAAACTATTAAATGCATAGACTTTGATCTTTTTTATTTTAATCGCAATAATCCTGATTGAATTGGTTTGGTACTTCGAAAGTATTTTTTATTATTAAAATAGAAAACCTTGTCAACTGCAATTTCTCGTTAATTAAAACCTAAAACCCCTCAGGTAGAAATAGGTAAAATCTGTTACTACAGATATGTGAAATTTCGCAATAAGTACCTCATCATAAGGGCTCTTAACGCACAATTGATAAACTCTAACAAATAAAACTTTCGACTCAAAGATAATAGGAGCTAATTAGTGAAAAGTATCTTCGCAGATAGGTTGAAAATCAACACAAAGCTATTGTAGCTTTTAGTCAAAAGGAAAAACTATTCGTTGAAATTAAAATAAAAAAGGAATGAAATCAATATATTTAATGGTGTTGAAGATAAAAATTAATGTGTGGACGCAGTTTTCCTAGAAACTGGGAGGAGTTGTCAACTTTGAGGGCCAATGTATTTCGAACAATTCTGGAACAAAAAAATATTTAAATATATAATAAAATTAATTATAAAGATAAAGGAAGACTAGAATGTGACTAGATAAACGAAATACGTTCACTTGTTCGGATAAATTTAAACGTTGAACATAAACGTTAGCTCATCCGAAAAGCTCATAGGATTTTTCAAAGTGATATTCACCATAACATAGTTCTGTCTGTGACTTATTTTAACTCTAATCAATAAAATACCAATATAGGTACTGCAGTATAAATACTATTTTTATAAAAAGACTTATTATTAAAATTGAAGCATGACGAAACTATGAATTTTTCGGGTAATCCAACACAGTAGAACTTTGATTAACAGAAAGATCTATTATCGATACATCGATCAAAAAAAAAATAAAAAAAAGATCAATTATCGATTAAACAAATAAAAAAGAATAATTATTCATACTTTGATTAAAAAGGAACAAAAATATCAATATTATCGACACATCGATTAAAAAAGAAAAAAGTGTTCAAAACGTTTTGCTTTTAATAAAATAGTTCAAACCAAACGAAACAAAATAAGAAAATGAACGATCTTCCTTTATGCAAAAACAGAATTCGATAATTCGATGATAGTACTGGACCTAGCACCAAGATTAGTTAGGATAAATAATCGAAGTTCTACTGTCATTAGAAAATATGGATCACTCCTTTTTCGTGTCAATGAGATATTGTACATCCACATCTATTTCCGAAATAGCAACACGTAACGCGCTTGATAGAGAAATATCGGTAAGGGAATTTCGAGCATCTGTTTTAATATTTGCCATTGTGGAAAAAGCAGTTTCACATACGTAAGTAGATCCGAACATGGAACAAATTTTTAGGCCAAAATTATGTAACATCGGATACTTTTGAATAGGCAACAACTTAAAAAAGTCTTCGCCTGTCTCCTTCCTTGAGTTCAAAAACGGATCAGTTTGTAACGTGCACAATTCCGTTTGTAACGTTACATCCTGATCCGTTATCTCTGCTGTCAAGGGACTTGCAAACAAATGTATACTTTTACTTAAATTATCAAAATCACTAAATCGCGTATTAAATTCATGCAAGATTTGAAGAACATCTTCGCGAAAAACAGAAAATTTAATATTGGGATGTTGTTTCGGCAAAATCATCTCTTTCTCTATCCATTTCTCTTTCTGTCTATTTCTATCTTTCTCTTTCACTTGAACAGCTGATTTACTTCTTATTTACTTCTCGCGACATCATACATACACACACACACACTCTCATGCTCTCGTGACCGACCTGAGTGCTCGGTTATACAGAGCAGTAGTATCTCGACAACACTCGAAATCGCACGCATCTATTGTATCGCCTCTATTCTCTATCTATCTCTCAATAAACTGTACTATTTTCAATAATTTTTGAGTTCTCTCTATACATTTTTTGGTCCTTCGAGCCGGAGTGTTGTGAATAGTGCAGTATTAGTAAAGTGAAAAGTGTAAACTCGTTCTCCAAACTCAAAGAAAGTCTCGTGTGTGCGGCAGCAAGAGTCAACGGTTATTCTCTCTCACTCTTGCCTTCGCCGCGCTCTCGTCTCATCTCTAAAGTCTACGTTCGCGCGCTCTCTCAATAGTTGTGATTTTCGTGCGTGTAAAATAAATCGTGCACGTGCGTGCTCTGTAAAAATCATCTCATCGTGCTCCGGAAGTGTCGCGTAGTTGTTAAATCCGTGCGCTAGTACGTTACAACCGATTTGAACCATGTCGGATACGGTCGCTGTTGTTGTTGACAAACAGGCCACTCAATACAGCCTGATCAGTCGTGCCGTTACTAACGTGAAAAAACTAGAAATCAAAAAGCGCACTCCCGAGCAAATACAGACGAGAATCGAAATTCTCGACGGAAATTGGAAGAAATTCCAAGAAAATCACGATCTCCTCTCGTCATTGAAAGCTGAAGAGAGATCCGTGCTACCGTACTTCACAGATCATTTGTATGAACAATGTGAAGAAATCTATGCCGACCAAAAGAGTGAGCTTCTCTCGTACCTCAACCAACTCAAGAGTAAGATGGGTCAGTCGGCCGCTACTGCATCAAGTGCACCAAGTTCATCTCATGCACCATCTAGAAAGCTCCCTCGACTCGACGTGCCAAAGTTCTCAGGATCGTATTGTGAGTGGCGACCTTTCCGTGATCTCTTCTCAGCGATGATTGTTAGAAACAAAGAAATCCTTGACGTCGAAAAACTGCAATACCTCAATATGAGTGCCACCGGCGAAGCAGCTCAACTCGTAAGAAAGTATGAAGTTACTGATGAAAACTTCGCACGTGCGTGGCAAGAACTCATTGATCGCTACGAGAACAAGCGAGTGCTCATCGATACGCATCTCTCCAAGTTATTCTCACTCCAAAAGGTAAATCAAAAATCGCCTACCGAGCTCAAGGCTTTGATCGGCGAAGTTAAAGAATCCCTCGGAGCTCTCAGCGCTCTCGGGTGTCCTACAGACGCCTGGGACCACATAATCGTTTACATGGTGACGCGTAAACTCGATTCGGAATCGCTACTCGATTGGGAAATGCAAATCGGCGCCACGACCGAACCCGCGACATTCGCAGAGCTCCAAAAGTTTATCTCAGGCCGAATACACGCTCTCGAGGGTTTCGCACGCGCAACCGCGACTCCAAAATCGCGTTCAGCCGCTCCTGCAGCAACGAAAAGTAAGTCTAGCGCGAAATCACACCAGACTACCGTGAATCTCAAAAGTGACAATTCTCCGAACGCAGTAACAAACTCATCCTCGTTCACGTGCTTGCTATGCAATGCCGCGCATTATCTATCAGCATGTCCAGTATATCGTGGCAAAACGGTCGAAGAAAAGCTAGAGTTCCTCAAACAAAAGAGCCTCTGTTTCAATTGTCTCGGTCCGCATCAATTTCGTAACTGTCGGACAGCAAAACGCTGCCGAGTCTGTGGGAATCCTCATCACACGTCGATCCATCGCACCAATAACTCAGCAGATAGTCCGGCCTCAGCCTCTCAGGGGATAAACTCACCACCAAAACAATCGGTACCCATCGCTTCCGGGAGCCAAACAAGTGCATCCGCGCTTCCGCGTCGCGAGGATACTGAATCGGGCGCGTCCGCCTCGACCAATGTCGCTCTGACGTCTTCAATAAAGTACATGCCAGTCTTGCTTGCGACAGCTCTCATCAAGGTCACGTCATGCTACGGCGACCAGTACGAAGTTCGGGCCCTTCTCGATCAAGGATCAGAAGTATCGTTCATCACAGAATCTCTCGCTCAACGTATCAATTTGCCGCGTCAACGAGTCTCTCTCCCAATCCACGGGATCGGCGCGCAACGGTCGACGGTCGCTCGCGGATTTATGAATCTCAGCATCGCGTCACGTGTCAATCCTACATTCTCAGTCTCGATAGGTGCGTACGTACTCGCGAAGCTCACGTCCTATCTGCCTTCGATCCGCGTGGTAAAGAAACCATGGCCACATCTCGACGGTCTCGAGCTCGCTGATCCAGAATTCTCGTCAACAACTCAAATCGATTTAATACTCGGCGCCGAAGTCTACAGCTTAATTCTCGAAGAAGGGCTACGCCGGGGCGGCCCCGGGAGCCCAATCGCTCAGCAAACCGCACTAGGGTGGATTTTATCAGGATCCGTCGCATCCGAATCGACGTCACACTCGAGTGTTCGCCCCGCTCAAGGGCTACAGTGTTCTGTCGATCATGACCTTCTCGATCTCGTCCAACGATTTTGGGCACAAGAAGAAATCAACGTTGAATCGAACAGTACTCAGTCCGACGCAGAAGACCAGTGTGAAAAACACTTCGTCGAAACTCACTCTCGCCAGCAGGATGGACGCTACGTCGTCCGGATACCTCTCAAACGACTTCCAGAAGATCTCGGCGATTCGTATAAACCCGCGTTCTACGCTCTCTCGCGACAAGAGAAAAGATTCATTGCAAACTCATCCTTGAAGTTAGCATACTCCGAATTTCTCAATGAATATGAAGCACTCGGTCACATGGCTCTCGTTCCGAAATCAAACGTTCCACCGCGTCGCGTATTTTATCTTCCTCACCACGCAGTAGTGCGGGAGACCAGCTCAACCTCAAGGATACGCGTCGTCTTTAATGGATCTCATCGCACCAATTTCGGAATCTCAATCAACGATCTGCAATACATTGGGCCGAAACTTCAAAATGATCTCGCCGATGTCATCACTCGCTGGCGTCGCTACGCGTACGTCTTCTCTGCGGACATTGAAAAAATGTACCGGCAGATTCGCGTACACTCCGAAGATTGGGATTTGCAACGAATCTTATGGAGAGACAATCCAGAAAATCCTCCACTCTCGTATCATCTCTGCACTGTAACCTACGGCCTCGCAAGCGCTCCATATCTCGCAATCCGCGCACTTCGGCAACTCTCAATTGACGAAGAGCAGCGCTTTCCTCTTGCGACGAGCATCATTCAACGTGAAATTTACGTTGACGACGTGCTCTCAGGTGCCGACGACATTGAAGAAGCGCAAGAGAAAATTCGACAAATCGATGGATGTCTCAAGGCCGGATGTTTTACACTGCAAAAATGGACCGCCAGTGACGAACAGTTGTTGGCATTCATCCCGTCAGAAAGACGAGAGAAGTCATCATCAGTGCTACTCGAAGACGCTCAACTCTTCCGCGCTCTCGGACTTCTCTGGCAACCTCGTACAGATTCGTTCGTGTTTGCCTCGCGCAGCTGCGACGAACCGCCTCGTATCAGTAAACGCACCGTGCTATCGCGTGTTGCTCAACTCTTTGATCCTCTCGGATGGATCGCGCCTGTCGTCGTTCGCGGAAAGATCTTCATCCAGGAACTCTGGTCAGCGAAGCTTGGCTGGGACGACCAGCTACCTGAAGAACTCGAATGCCGCTGGAGAACTTTCGACAAGGATCTGCAAGACGTATCTTCAATCTCAGTGCCCCGATGGCTCGGGTCTCGCGCATCATCGTGCGCCGTGGAGTTGCACGGATTCTCAGACGCGTCTCAAAATGCTCTCGGTGCAGTGATCTATTTACGCGCGATCGCGGATCTCGACGATGTTCGCGTAACAATCGTCGCCGCGAAAACTCGGGTTGCTCCTCTAAAGCCAGTGACCATCCCTCGACTCGAACTCTCAGCCGCACTCCTCTTAGTTCGAACTATCTCGCACGTACGAAAGACTCTCGATCTCGAAGAAGCTCCGATTCATCTATGGACGGATTCCACGGTCGCGCTCGCGTACGTTCGCGGCGATGCCCGCCGGTGGGCCGATTACGTTCGAAATCGCGTAACGGAGATTCAGGACCTCTCAAACTCTCAGTGGCACCATGTCCCAGGGAAGGACAACCCTGCGGACTTTGCATCGCGCGGACTGTCTCCTCGACAACTCAAAGACGAGACTCTCTGGTGGAATGGCCCGACATGGTTGTGGAAACATTCAACATTTTGGCCATCATCGAATCCATCGCTTGATACGGACGTCGCTCTCGAAATTCGCAAAACTCCGGTCGCGATCGCTAATAAAAACGAGCCTCCAGAAATCTGGGCTCTCGTGGAGCGATTCTCGAATCTCAGGACTCTTCTTCGTGTGACGGCATTGTGCTTTCGAGCCGTTCACAAATTCAAATGCATCCAGGGCACTCCGGATCGAGCATCGCCATTTACTCCCGAAGAACTCAACACCGTTCGACTTTTCTGGGTAAAGAAAATTCAAGCCGCGTACTTCGGGAACGAAATTCATCAACTCTCGCATGGCACGCAGCTCTCGCGGTGTGCCGCGTTAATTCGACTAGCTCCTTTCGTTGATTCCTCGGGACTCTTACGCGTCGGAGGCAGACTCCGACACTCTCTTCTCGACTACGACGAGAAACATCCTCTTATTCTACCTCGAGAATCCGCCCTCACGACTCTTATCATCCGTGATACACATTACCGCACACTTCACGGAGGAACGCAGGTCACTCTCGCTACGTTACGACGTCGATATTGGATCATGGGAGGCCGTGTGCCGATTCGTGCATTCATCCACCGCTGCATACCGTGCGTTCGACAACGAGCCGCTGTCAGTCAGCAACTCATGGGACAGTTACCAGAACCTCGTTCGACTCGCTCGCGGCCGTTCCTCCACTCCGGAGTCGATTACGCAGGGCCTTTGACCCTCCGGACGTTCCGAGGACGGGGTGCCAAATCTTACAAAGGATACATCGTGGTATTCATCTGCTTCTCATCATCCGCCGTTCACTTGGAAATAGCAACCGACTATTCCTCAGAAGGGTTCCTCGCCGCGTACAAACGTTTCACGAGTCGACGAGGCATCTGCGGAACGCTCACGAGCGACTGCGGAACAAATTTCGTCGGCGCTGATAAGGAATTACGGAAACTCTTTCAAACCTCGTCCGAACAGATGAAAGATCTCGCTGACATCCTCGCTAATGACGGCACGAAATGGAAGTTCAATCCGCCATCGTCACCACATTTCGGCGGCAAGTGGGAAGCCGCTGTTAAATCAGTTAAATTCCATCTCAAGCGCGTTATCGGAGACACTGGACTCACCTACGAAGAATTCTCAACGCTGCTCTCACAGATTGAAGCCGTCCTCAACTCGCGCCCTCTTTGTCCACTTTCGGATGATCCAAACGACTTGACCGCCCTCACTCCAGGTCATTTTCTCACGGGATCTGCTTTAAATACGATCCCGGAACCTACTCTCATCGATCTGCCAACATCTCGACTTTCTCGATGGCAACTGCTACGTCAAATTTTGGAACACTTCTGGCAACGCTGGAGCACAGAGTACCTCCAACATCTTCAAACCATCACGAAGTGGCAGCAACGATTCCACTCCCTCAAGGTCGGATCGCTCGTTCTCGTCAAGGATGAACGATATCCTCCATCCAAATGGGCTCTCGGCAGAGTCACCGACGTTCATCCCGGCCAGGACAATCTCGTGCGCGTCGCCACCATTCGGACTCAACACTCGGTGTATCGGCGGCCCATCGTGAAGCTCATCTTGTTACCAGTCTCAACCAAAGAGGACTACACCTAACATCTACTCGTTCGATCGATGATTCATTTCACTTTTTGCCAATCTACTTAAGATTGGCAAGGCGGGCGGAATGTTTCGGCAAAATCATCTCTTTCTCTATCCATTTCTCTTTCTGTCTATTTCTATCTTTCTCTTTCACTTGAACAGCTGATTTACTTCTTATTTACTTCTCGCGACATCATACATACACACACACACACTCTCATGCTCTCGTGACCGACCTGAGTGCTCGGTTATACAGAGCAGTAGTATCTCGACAACACTCGAAATCGCACGCATCTATTGTATCGCCTCTATTCTCTATCTATCTCTCAATAAACTGTACTATTTTCAATAATTTTTGAGTTCTCTCTATACATTTTTTGTTGTTCTTCCCGAATTTTTACACAATAAGGAAAATGAGACAGCATTTCTTCCTGTAGTTGTGCTGCAAATACTTCCAATTTTTTTCGGAAACTACTTATATTTCCGAACAATTGAACAATATTTCGTTTCTTGCCCTGCAAACTTAGATTTAAGTGTTGCAGGTGTGAAGCTATATCTGTTAAGAACGCTAATGCAGACAGATACTTCCTTACGAACGAACTCTACTAATAACTTCCGGAGCGCGAAAAAACGTTGCAGGCATTTCGCAGCACTTAGCCAACGAACTTCTGTATATAAAATTAAATCGTCAAAATCTGCATTATGTTCGGACAGAAATGCTTGCAGCTTACGGTGAGTAAGCGAGCGGTTTCCTCCTCTAACAAGATTTGTAACTTTAGTTACAAGCTTCATTGTTTTAGAAAGTCTTAAAATTTTGGCGCATAATACCTCCTGATGTATTATGCAATGAAACGTAGAACAATTTATAGAATTTTTTTTCAGGAGTCCAAATAAACCGTTTATTGTCCCAGTCATTGACGGTGCTCCATCGGTTACTATACATGTACATTTGTCAAAAGTTGTAAATTTTGTAACTTCCGCGCGGAAAGCTGTAAATATATCCACCCCCTTCGTGGTGTTATGCAATGGTACGAGTGCAAGTAACTCTTCATTAATAGAAAAGTCACTTTGCACCGTACGAATAAAAATAGCCAATTGGCTAATATCGGTTATATCCGTACTTTCATCCAAACACAGTGAAAAGTAAACACAGTTTTGGATCAAAGTACGTAATTTCTCTACTAAAAAATGTTCAATATCTACAATCCGTCTGAAGACAGTTTGGCGGGACAGAGGAACGGTTTGAAATTGTTTGGTCAAAACATCATTCTTAAAAGCGTGTGCCATGGCAATTGCACACTCTTTTATGAATACACCATCGCTAAAACTTTTTTTCGCGCGCCCAATTTGTAAAGTAACTGCGTATGATGCAGCAAGGCTTTGCCTATTGCTATCATCACACGCCGAGGTACTTGCTACAGGAGGATTATGCTCGCTTACAGTTTCTTTTTTTCTTCGATATTCCGTAAGTAACGCACGTCTTTCATCTGGTGAAAAGTTCTCATATCTTTCCTTATGCAAGGATGTATAATGCCGCGAAAGATGAAATGGGCTAAATCCACAACGCAATATTTTACCGCAGATGATACATTCTGCGGTATTTTCTGAAGTTCGAATGAGTAAAAATTTAATTTCTTTCTCTGCATCAGAGCAGAAATAATCTACAATTGACGTGGTTGCTTTCGGCATCGTACTTAAAATTACAATTCAACTTACTACTGGAAATGATTGAAGGAAAAGGAATAAGGATATCTGAAATGTGCAATAGAAGAATAAGCAGAAATAGAATAGTGAAAGTTAAAGGTAGAGAGAAGAGAAAAATATAAAAATTTAAAAGCAGTGCTTGCGTGACACAATGTTTCGGGCCTTCGCGACATCGCGCTTGTCTCGTGGTTTTTAACTGAATGAGGTTGCATTGTGCCATGTTGACCTCCTCAGACGTTAAACAAAAGACGAATAATCCGAAATTCGCGGGAAGTAGTAGCATTGGCTGGCTGTGACGGTGCGTGTCACTAATACACATGTCGTATCGGGCGTCCGAGCTCGGTCGACGACGGCCGCGCTGGTCTGTCATGGTCGCCTCTTTAGCGTCGCGCGGTATCCCTGACAACGCGGACGAGAGTGGGAGAACCCCAGCCTTACGCGTAAGCGACCTTGAACAGCGCTGCTCTAAAGTTTTGATTAATGATAGGTACGAAATTGTTGGTAAAACTGGAAATCCCCAGATTGCCCCTAAAGATCGTTTGAGGCTATGGAAGGGTGAATGGTGGGATAATACTAGTAACCATTGTAGTAGCGAAAGAGAAAGTGCCAATGACCCGTGTTAGCGATGTAAGGCCTTGCCTAATTAAACGAGCGTCTTCAGTGTTCTTAGCGAGCGATCGGGAATGTTCGAGTGCGCCCGAGCGCGCCCGAGTGCGCCCGAATGTATGTGAGCGATCCCGAACGGACAGGAACGGATGAGTAGTCGATCGTTGGATCCGCGACACGTGTCTTTTCTGATAAGCGAGAACGCGGAGATTATTGTGCGTGCGCAAGACCGCTGTTAGGAACGCGGAGTGCGAGTGCATGGAGGCAGGTAACGTGGTTACCCTCCACGAGATCGGGCAAAGTGCGAAGTGGGGCACGAGTACGCCCGTTAACGAGTGTTCGGCCTGAGAGGAACACGTTTTGTCTTGATCATATTCATATGTGTGTGTTTTTTCAATAAACTGTCTTTATCGTCCTGTTATTACCGAACTACTGGCACCCGAGCACCCACGCTCCTACAGCCAAAAAATCAGAAGTGGGATTTGAGGTAAAATTTGAGACGAAATTGTTCGAAACAATAGAACGGAACGCGGAAGGGAACGGCGTGGTTGTTCTAGAACATTCGGGACCGTTAGTACAGCGTGTAGAGGTCGGCGTTGTTTACCTCGCAGTTACTAAGCGCGCCTGTGTTGACATTTTGAACGTATTGAAACGGTTAGTTCGAGAAAGGTATACGGTGGAAAATTCACGTATTGATTCCACCATGAATCCGTCTGACCTCAAAGTAACCGAGTTGAAAAGTGCGCTGCAGATGATTAATGCACCTACGACTGGTACGAAAGTGAAACTGATCGCGAGGCTGCATGAGATGGACCCGGCAGGGAACTAGATTCTTGAGGAGCAGCCGACGTCCGATGACCGTGATCAAGCCCTCGCGAGAAATGCGACGGAGTGGGGGTATTCCGAGTCAAGGGGGACCCCCCCTAACCAACCTACTACGTCTAGCGAGCCGAGTCAAGATGTATTCGCACGACTACTCGAGCACATGGCCACAGAGAACCGGAAAAGGGACGAATTGTTCGCACGAATGCTTGAACAACTTACTGTCCACATGCAGGTTCAGCCTACGTCTGCTCTTAACTACCATATAATGCTAGACCTGTCGAAAACGATACGACATTTTGACGGTGAAGAAAGGCCTGTCGCCGCGAAGAACTGGCTAGAGCAATTGAAAGGGATGCAAATTCTACATAGATGGCCAGACAATTTCGCGCTAGAGACCGCGCGAACACATTTGAAAGATGGAGCACGACACTGGCATTATACGTGGAAGCAAGAAATATACAGTTGGCAACAATTGCAGGAGCTGAGGATAACTGGAAGAAGATGACTAGCAGGGTACAGAAGAAAGACGAGACGATCACATCGTATTATCACGAAAAGGTCAAACTGCGTCGCAAACTAAATCTAGATTTCGCAGACACGCGTGAACAGATCGTTGTGGGACTCTGGTCAAAGGATTTATGCGCTTCTGTCAGGTCTGTGAAAATAGCACCCCCAAATACGATTTTTTGAGAAAACGATACGGCATTCGTATGTCCAACGTTTGCCCAGGCTTGCCCATGAAAAAATTTCATTTGCCCAATTTTCAAAAAAAAATTATGGCCAAAAAAAATTTTCATCAGCACCCCCATTTTAACGATTTGACGGTGGGAAATGATTGTCCATCGATTGCCCATGTTTGCCCACCCAAAATTTTTTTTTTTTCGCACTCCAAAAAAAGTTATGAAGAAATTAAAAAGTCTGACTTCATCACCCTCCATGTTATCAAAATCGTCCTTTAACGATGCTTTCCTTTAGTTTAGATGTCAAACAGATTTGCCCGACCATTTATTTCATTTGCCCTGCCTCCAAAACCGAATTATTAATAAAAATAGCCAAGAAGTCCGAGACCCGTTGAAGCGACCAAGTACAAGTTCGATTTTTTAATAAATAAACGGCGAAATCGCTCTAACAACGATGCTTTCCTTTAGTTTAGATGTCAAAGAGATTGGCCCGACTATTTATTTCATTTTCCCTGCCCTCAGAATTGAAATAAAAAATAAAAACCGCGAAAAGAAGGGTAGAAGGGTGGAAGATAGCGATATCAGGGAGTGAAGGAAGGAATGATGTATCAATTTATTCGACGGGAATTCGTGCGATGTCCGCACATACTTTATTCGTGTATACTGTATATTCGACGTTGCAGAACATTATTATTAACTACAATAAATTAAATGGCAATAATACTTCTTTACAAACATCTTTTCTTGCTGTATACAGTTTAGCAGTTTATTCAAACCAGGGATTGTAACCCGCGCCGTACCCTAACCCGAAGCCGGTTAACCAAGGAAGGTTTCTGTAACCCATAGTAACCGCGAGAGAACGGTTTCTAAATTCTAGAAAGAGCCGGTTAACCCGCTACGAGCGGGTTACTAGTAACATAAGATAGTCTAGCCTAGACAGACACTTAAGGGAGTACATACTCTGGTCATCCGGCCGAAAAACTGAGCAGTCTATATGATTGTTTTACTGAATGAATAACAAATATAATCGTGCAAAACTTTTTACCTAATATTCATTTACTTGAAGAGTATACAAAACAAATTTTTCGGTAAATTTTTATGCAAAAATTGTGCTTCAATATGACGCCTTGAACAAGAGACACCTCTGTGGCGGGTCAGGTTTAGGATCACAAACTTATCTAAAACAAAAATTCCAAAGAGATTGATAATTTGTATGAGTGCCACTACTGCGGGAACACACAACTAAAAAACAGTGTATAAAAGGTATGATGATTCAATTAAAAAAAACTCGATTCTGCTTTCTGCGATAGCCAATGGTTGTTAGGATAACCTCAAAAAGTTGCAGACCGATTTGTCCGGTATTTTTTTTTATTTCCGACCCGTTAGTCGAGAAAAAGTCATGTTGAGAAATACGTGTTAAAAGTATTCGGTATTCTTCCGCAGCACGCTGTAACGAGCTCACTTCACAGGTCTGTAAATATTGAAATACTTCGAATATTGCTCCCAACCCTTAACAGAATATTATAACAACTAAATACTTTCGAAAAATGCAAAAAAAAATGAGTCTTTGGGACTCAGAGTCCGAGAGTTTCCCTTTAAAGTTGGTCAGAGATGTGCCAATCTACGGGCAATATTCACATCAAATGAATACAAAATGTTTAAAATATACGAGTACATAAAATGCATGCAGGATTGATTACATTTAGAGGGTTGTTAAAAACGGTATTTGTACTTTATCTCTTGAACTTCAAGAATTATTTTATTTTATCCCAAGAATCCTTGACAATAGTCATATGTTACTATTGGTTTAGCAACAAAGTCAAAACAAGCACAATAAATATACAACGAACAAACAAGTTAAGGATAATGGGTAAAAAATATAAACATACATAATATATACAACGTAGTACCTAAACATAAATAATATACACGCAGTCACACACACATGCATACGTATCAAACTATTCGATTACATTTGTTCGAACCACCATTATATCATCTAAAATATGTGTATTTAATCTGGATCTCTGATCATTTAATATAAATTTTAATCCTGAAAATAACTTTGCGACGGATTCCTGACTTGCTGGAGCTGCGTGTACAATCGTTGCAAGTATGCGGAGTTCGGAAAAACTATGTTTCTCCCAATATTCTAAAATATTCAGAGTCTTACATACTCTAGAACTTTGTGAGAAAGCATTTAATTGTGCAGCAATACTAAAACCTGTTTGTGACGAATTTTGTTGTTCTGCGTCTTTTTCCAACAACATTTTTTCAAAATCATCAGTTGATGAGATTGAAGAATTGTCTGTTTGAGTTTCATTTATTTCTATTGAATTCAAGGTCTCGTAACGCTTCCAAGTATTCATTAAATGCTGAATAGCCGTATTTTTTTCAGCTGCCGATAATAAATTTTTATAGCGTGGATCTAAAAATACTGAAGCCAATAAACATTTGTTGTTAATAATTTCCTGTTCGCGATTTTGTATCGTATCTAGTAAGCGTGTGGCAAAAGTATTTTCCAATTTTCTCAAGCTTAATTTGCATTGTATCCACACAGCATAAAAATCTCCCATCAATAGTTGTTCGTATTGCATTTTTTTTGTTGCTATTTTTGTAGGTTCCAAAACAGTTAACACTTCCTTAATAATACGCCATTCGTTTTCTAATATTAGGGTATCTTTCATCTCAGAACGACAAAAATCTTTCAATTCATATAATCGTTCCAACATATTGTACGTGGAATTCCACCGAGTAGTACAATCTAAAATTGGCCTACGCAGATTCAAATTTCTTAAAACTATTCCTAAGTTGGCACAGCGGAGTTTTCGTACCAGCTCGCGTATTTTTTGTAATAGCCCTTGTATATTGAAAGCTTGTATCGCATCGTAAATCGCAAGTTGTAGAGTGTGTGCAACACATCGTACACCTATTAATTCTGAACTATTACAACCTGGGGGAAATAATTGCTCGCCTTGTAAATAAAATTCATCGCGGTACTCACTCAGAGGAACATCGTCGTCCATCTCAGCTATGGTCATTACTATCATCACAATTTGTTTGCTCTTCTCTAAGAAGACGAATCATTTTTAGCATATATTATATTCCTTTAATATAAATTATATTCCTTTAACACATTACGGACTAAGTCTTTTAAATTATCACTCGTATGCCTATCAAATACTTCTTTAAGAGCTAGAGTCCTTACAATTATTTTTTCATTTGCAATATATTGGGCATTAATGCCTATAAACGATCTAAACTGACGGGTTACCCCATCAATTTTTAAACAAATTTGTTTATTTGCCATTTCGAATTTGATATCTTCCCTAACGGTGCGTGCTTTAGTTGTAATCGCCTCGCTAACAATGAATTTATTAATAGTTGGAGATGGCTCTAGTACTTGCAGTGAAAAATTCTGTATTTTCCGGAAACCTGAATCATCCAAAATACTTAGTGGCCGACCGTTTACAGTGGTTAATTCCACGCACGCATCGAGAATAGAGCTTGTTATAATGGCCGTTGACGTGGAAGCTGATGAACTTGACGAAGTGTCAATTCTCCTTCTCTTTCGTGCTTCCTTCCACATGGTAACAGTTGTATACTCGTTTGGGTGGTGGTATTGTAAGTGCCGCGTCAAATTAGCAGCATGGTTCCCCTAATAAAACAAGCCTGACTATCAAAATATTGTAAAACTAGCTTAAAGTACCCCGACTTACGGGGCTTCTCTACACTGTATGCAATAAAATTTCCGGTTGGCGTCTATCTTTTTCTTCGCGTTAATCTGGCGAACCACTGGACGAACTGCGATGCGTTCAGCCCATAGGTCATTCTTAAGAAATGTTTCAATAAAATCGTCACTGTTCGGCTTGTTTTGGTCATAGGTTAATATTTCATACACCTTTCTCGACAAAAGCTCTATAAAACCGCGAACACCGCATCACAATTCGTCCAGTGGTTTTCGAGATTAGCCCGAACAAACAAACAAACGCCTACCAGGGACTTCATTTTATAATACTCCGTAAACTGGGGAAACATTGGCAGTTTTTTGTAACATTTTGTTATATAATATAAAAATTAACACTTTTACATTTGCTTTAAATATCCTATTAGAAAATTACATCTTTTATGATTAAACTACCAGTATTGAAATGCATAAAATTGATGTCCTTTCCATCTTTAAAAGCGCGCTCTTCTGTGATACCGTCAAAAAAATTTCCATTTTTTGAAAGTATATATTTGAGAATTTGGCTTCTACAGCGCTTTTTGTACACCTCTCGCCGTGAGTGCTCCGAGTTCCTGTCAACTTTAAACGCGTTTTTCTCGAAATGTACTTTCTTCAAGTGGGGTAGATAAAATCTCATGAGCTACACGGCCGATTGCTTTAAAATTTTTACCACTCTTTCCACGGACACTTGAGTTCCTGGAACTGCGTGTGTAATATTTGTAAGTATTCGCAGTTCGGAAAATCTGTGTTTATCCCAATATTCCAAAATGTTTTGTTCCCTGTTTACTCTGGAACTTTGTGCAAATCAATTTAATGCCGCAGAAATACTAAAAGCTGTATTAGTGTGCAGATTCCATTCTTGAATATTTTCTAGCCTTCGAATATTTTCAAATTTCAACATCTTTAGACAATAGGTAATGATCACGAAGTCTGGTCGACAGTCGGTTTTGTCCTCGAGGTACCACCGAAGCACCGAACAACCGGGTCATAAACCGGCACCCTCGGCGGACGCTCGCGAATTCGGCGCGGTCAACTTAATCCTCGACCTCGCATATTTATCACTTTCACGTGCACGCATCACTCTACCAAGGAGTGTCTGATATTGAAATCAAATTGATAATAATCAATTTGGAAACATGGTTTTCACTGTATAAAGCGGTATCTCCTAGCCTACGTCGATGCGTCCAAACACAAGACTGCTTCAGCAGCAGTGTAGATGCAAACGCACTGCGTTCCATCGCCACAGTGGGACAAAATCCCAAGAAATAGGAGAAAAATGCATTAGCCCATTTATTTGCACTAAAAATAAAGGATTCGAACCCCAACCCGTGCCGAGTTGGGTACTCAGAATCGTAGAATAACCCGCGTAACCGGGTAACACAAAACATCTATAACCCGAGTAACCCGGTTATACGCAGGTTACAGTATGGCCCGGTGCAGACGAACAGTTTGCGGCAATATGACAATACTGTCGCCAAATATGCATACATTTTATATATCTCTCCATATACATATATATGTATGTACTGCTAGAACACAACGTTGTATTGTCGTGGCGGCAAACTGACACAAACCTCTCGTCTGAACGGTAATACGGTGAAAACCATAGTTGTAACCATGTTTCCAAATAGTAATCAATTTGATTTCAATATCAGACACTCCTTGGTAGAGTGTTGCGTGCACGTGGAAGTAATAAATATGCGAGGTCTAGGATTAAGTTGACCGCGCCGAATTTGGGAACGTTTGCCGAGGGTGCGAGTTTACGACCCCGTTGTTCGGTGCTTCGGTGGTATCGCGCGGACGAAACCGACTGTCGAGCAGATTTCGGGACCTTTACCTATTGTCTAAAGGTGTTGAAATTTGAAAATATTCGAATGCTAGAAAATATTCAAGAATGGAATCTGCACACTAATACAGCTTTTAGTATTTCTGCGGCATTAAATTGATTTGCACAAAGTTTCAGAGTAAACAGGGAACAAAACATTTTGGAATATTGGGATAAACACAGATTTTCCGAACTGCGAATACTTACAAATATTACACACGCAATTCCAGGAACTCAAGTGTCCGTGGAAAGATTATTTTCAGGACTCAAATTTATTTTTAAAGGATTTTTAAAATTTTCATTACAGTCTCGGATGAAAAGTTGAAAAAACGAACTTCACTATTTTCTTCGCTATTCCGTCCAGTTGCAATTTATTTCAAAACAACGTAACATGTCATCTGGCAAATTAATGCTTCTACCTTTTCACAAAAGTCGAAGTCGTTTGGACCAATTTTAAAAAAGTTATTCAGCTTTAAAGGGCGTTCGAATACTTTCGTGAGCCAGTGTATGTCTGACTTGTCTTGAGTGGCTGTCCAGACTACACTGTCTTATGCCACTAGTAACCCGATTCGAGCGGGTTACTGCGCTCTTTCTAGAATTTAGGAATCGTTCCCTCGTGGTTAATATGGATTACAGCAACCTTCCTTGGTTAACCGTGTGTGGGTCAGTGATAATGCTGAATATTATTAAGGAAGTTCATAAAAAAAACTGTTAATATACAACTTATATGAAGGTTATACGTTATTTAAAAAAATACGGTCAGTTCGTCAATAATTAGCATCAATAATTCCAATAAAACAAAAAGATTTTAATAAATATATCAAAGCAAATGCAGAAGTATTTGTAAATCTGCACCAATGTTATCATATATACCAAATACTGCTCACAAAGTCTTAATACATTCCTGCGAAATTAAAAAACTATTTTGGCACCATCCAATCGGCCAATTGGGTGAAGAGACCCAAGAAGCCAGAAATAAAATTTTTAAAAACTATAGAAAAAATTGTAGCTCAAAATATTCCCATTGTAATACATAGGAAGATGTTTTAAACTTTGTATCGATTTCTTCAGATCCAGTAATACATAGTTTTCTATATTTGCCAAGGAAAAACCAAAAATTTTTTTATAAAGTAGGTTAATAAGATTCTTAATCTTAATAATTCTTGAGTAGCTTAATAATTTTTTCTTCAGATCTTGGGATCGGGGCCCACTGTGCGTCGAGATAAAAATGGGCTTAGAGCGCCGCGAAAATTCAGTCGTTGTTTACAATTGGTAATTTCATATTTTAGCAAAAACGTGTGCCAAATTTTTAAAGAGCAATTAAGAATTTGGTGCCGCCGTTAAGAATTCTTCAGTCTGAGTTAATCAGTATATTGCTCTGTCGGCGGTTAGTACATAGGACGAGTTCAGACTCGCAGGTACTGTTGTTAACCGCCAACTCGTGGGACAGTACGGTCATAAACCGGGACCCTGGCCAAATGCTCTGGCCGATCAGCCTAATTAATTTTTGGGGCCCAGGTATGGCATTTTCCTCCTTTACTTCGTCAAGAAGGAGAGGTGAAGAGCAGGGATCCGAACCGCCTAGTAACCCTAACCCTTACCCGGTTAACCAAGGAAGGTTTCTGTAACCCGTAGTAACCGCGAGGGAACGGTTCTTAAATTCTAGAAGAAACCGAAGTAACCCGGTTAACCCGCTACGAGCCGGTTACTGGCGAAATAAGACAGTCTTGTCTAGTAGACAGTCATTTAAGGGGGTAGACACGGGTAATGCAGCGCTCTGTAAACCGACATAATCTGGCCCGAAACATGGGTTTAGTAGAATACGTTGTTTGACCTTACATGAGCGAATTTTGGGCTGGGCGAGGTCTCATTCGAAAGATAAAGGTTCAGTGCACCGCGCTCTAGCCATGGTTCGACGAGCTTGTGTTGATATCTAATAATATGAGTGTTCAAAGTAGAGCAAAATTCGACAAAATACACCCGCATGAATCCAAGTATTTTTAGGTCACTAAAAGAGTTTTGTGACTCAAACGAGGAGTAGAGCGCGGTGCACTGAATCTTCCTCTTTCGAATGAGACCTCACCCAGCTCAAAATCTGCTCATATAAGGCCAAACAACGTATCCTCGTGATTGCATTCCCAAATACGAGTTCTGCCATGTTGGCGATAATACAGAGCAAGTCACGTGACAAATTTAGTTGAGCTAGTGGACACGAGATGGCGCCTACTCGGGAGGACTGTCAACGTGGAATCATAGCAAAACTGAAGCGTTAGTTGGATACACGAGCCACAGTAAAAGCGTGATGCAGTCAATGCATGCATTTTCGGACGATTGTAGGTTAGGTTATATGCATTTTAGGCATACATTGACTAGGAACTGCTGGGAATGACTACATTTATTAAAGCTTTTACCGTAACATATACGTCACTTGAAATCGCTGTCGTATTTATGTTATAGTAATTGAGACAGTTAGAGCAACAACGGAATAACCTGCAAATAAATTTTTCCTAATGTACATTGATGGCTTAGCGCACACATACCTATTGTATGTCCACTTTTAGCGTTTTTTGAGAAAAACAGGTTCAAACATTCAATGGTACTTTATAAATAGTATAAGTTAGAATCTGCAAAATTATAGTAATAATTGGATAATAATACTTGGAAGATGGACATGCTATACGTAACTAAGTACAGAGGAGGACATACTATACCGAATGATATTGTATAAAAATGAACGAAAGGAATAATGCTGGAAATAATCTCACTTGAATATTATATTTATTTTGAAAGTAGCAGGAATAAAAAAGGTAAAAGTGTAATTTTTATACAGAACGAAGAAACAGTCAAGCACTATTCGTTGCATATAAAAACTCTAATTTCATAAAAAGTGGACATACAATATGTGTGCACTAAGCCATCGATATGATTAGTAAAGCCTATTGGAATACGTTATTGCTAGCTAACTAAATTCCGAATAAAAAGGTGGCTAGCCCGTTGTTGCTATAACTGCCTCAATTATATGGCAAAATACCACAGATGGGCATTACGTAACCCATCTCTGGTATTTACAAACTAAAAATTCATCAAATCAAACTTTATAAGTAATATTCTATTATTATAACAATCAATTTACACGTATCTATCAAATAACATGTAAGAAAAATAATTTTACTCTCAACTTTTTAAAGAAAACAAGAGCAACGTTTCAGATTATTTAAAAATGTCCAACCTGTATTTGCCCGAGCCAATTTTGATTTGAAGCGCTATTATTGAATTAATTGAACCATGGGGAATTCAATTGTTGGCCATGAATCATTTTCTTGTATTTATTCGTACTTGCTCGACTAAATATATGATTCTCGACTAAAGTACGAATAAATACGAGAAAATGATTCATGGTCGACGGATACAAGGCCTTCGAATAAAAAATTATTGACTACATATATATAATATATACTTATTTATTAGTAAAAAATCAATTAAAATATAACACATTTTTCGCCCCTCTTTCTCCTCTTTCTCCTCTGCCTCCTCTGCCTCCTCTTCCTCCTCTTCCACCTTTTCCTCCTCTTCCTTCTCTTCCTCCTCTTCCTCCATAGAAATACAGTAGCTCCCGCATATCTCTCTTCATTTTGGTATTCTGTAAAATGAAAAATAAACAAATCTTATGTTAATTACTGCAATAATGTCTAGACGTTTCCACACTTTCGTGAGAATGTCAGAAATTAAGGATGTATTGGACGTACAATATCAGACAAAAGTATATGAAATTTGAAATACTTGAATAGCTACGTCTTACGCATAGTAAATCTAGATGTAAGGAATTCGAACGACAGTTGGAGTCTTATTTTTAATCCTAGGAAGGTATTTTTCACTTTTCAAATGCTTTCTCAAGCATTATTTGCTAAACTTTTGGCAGTCAAAATGCCCAGAATTCACAATTTTCTCAAGTTATAATTTATTTCTTTAAAACGGTGTAGAGAAAACAATTGAAACTCGACAGATATGTTCATCTACCCAATGTACTGCATGTACAAAAAAATTTAAAACATTGGTACTATTTCTTCAACATTTTTTCAGATGATTTATTCGTCAAGATCGTCTTTTTCCATAAGAGTACGTGTAAAATCAGTGAAAATTAAAATCGTTATAACTCAGTAACCGTTTAGTGAATTCGTTTAACATTTTTGGAGCACGTCAGAAAGGTTTAAAAGAACCATCTCACGAATTTTCATCAACTTGGAACTAGTTTGAAAATAGGTCCAATACATCCTTAAAAAAACATCGTTTTCTGTCAAATCGCCTACGTATCTACATACCTCCTTCTTTAATCTCATCGCCATGAGTTTGTATGCGGCGGCGATTTCTCGGCTACTCCGCCCCGACGACGGAGTTCGGCCGCTGCTGCTACTTCTTCTGGACGGACTTCGCCGTCGGGACGGAGTCCGTCGTCGTCTCGACGAACTCGGCTGCGGAGTCCGTTGTCGTCGAGCCGGACTTAGTTCCGGAGTTCGCCGTCTTCCTCCTTCCGATAGAGCTCGTTTCCTCCCTCCTTCTGTATTTCCTTTACCAGACATCTAAAAACGAGTCGAAGAAACAGTGAAACTATTGAACGTAATTAAAATGGATTTGAAAGTGCAATAGAGGAGTAGACGTTTATCAATTTGGTACATTCGGGTAAAATATAGGCTTTCTTTAGACAAGATTTAGCTCATGAAGGGAATCTTCAGATTTCTAAATGCTGGAATTTCCAAGTTCGATAGCTTTGAAATTCAAACATTTCCAAAATTTGTAATTGTGAGGTTATTAAGTTTCAAAATATCTGTATTTTTAAATGTCCAACATTTGTGATTTTAAAATGTCCAATTTTTCCACTACTGATGTTTAGAAACTGTTTAATTTTCATCACTTGTCTTCAGTTTCAACTAAAGGAAGCCTATATTGCACCCGAATGTATATACTTTTTCTAGACATTTCGCGGGTAAATTATAACAAAACTTTCTTATTCTACGTAAGAATGAATACACGAATCTCTGAGCGTGAAGTTGCGTATCGACATTGCGAGGATTCCGGGCGAGGCACGAGAGCCGCAAGAGTCTGGAAACTACCTCGATCATGATCACTTTGCGAGGCAGGGTCGTGCGACAGTCTCGCGCTACCTCCAGTATGATATTTACATCGCCCGAGCCATGCGATTTTTGATCTTGGGGCCGCGAGACACCTTTGAGCACGTCGAAAAATCGACGACTCATGCCTCGTAAAGTAATCATGGTCGAGGTAGTCTCCAGACTCTCCACTCCGCGAATGCTGTGCCATGCGAGGCAGCCCCGCAATGGCGATACGCAGCTTGAGAAACACGCGAACACTCAAACAATCACAGTTCACACGATAGATTTTGCACAAAAAATTACAACAATACTATGACGGTAATCGGAAACTTTACCCGGAATATGTCTAAATACAGCCTTGTTTGGGAAGTACTAAAATGTAGAAGTATGTCAGTTGTTATAAAAGTGGCGCCGGTCGAAATTTAAAAAAAAAATTGCACTATTCGTTTATTATGTATCACGTTGATATAATACGTAAAAATATAAGTGAAATGTTACAAACGAAAAATTTGGACTTGGACCACTTTCATAATAACCGGCACATATAGTGAAAAAGACAGGGATAGTAAGCGTGAAGGTACTTACGATGTTTACTGCTCGACAGTCGCTTTTTTTCTGACCATCGAGCCTTTGCTACCCTCAAGGGTGGATAAGGCCCAAACTGCCTTTCTCACTCCCTCAAGACTTTGTATTTCACTCGCACCAAGGACCGAGCGGGGCGTCATCGGCCCGCGTAAAAGTTCGAATGCGCGAAGGTTTGAAAACGCGGCGCGTGCCCGCGCATACTTGCGGGGTGGTCCTTCACCGTCAGGCAAGTGGGAAAGGATAATGGTAGAACGAAATATGAATTCTTCGCTAATAATGTCGGTGATACGTCAAAAGTACATGCACAGGATAATCAAAAGTTCTTTCCTGTGCACATTTATGTGCACCAAACAGAATTCCTGGAAGTACATACTTTACGTAAATGTATCAGCATACCACCAATCCTAATGAGAAAGAGAGGAACAGGACGCGTATATCCGTCCCTTTCCCACTATCTTCTGTTTAGCCTCTTAGCATCTGGAACTAATGCAGCGACACCGCTAGCTGATCAGTTTCTTGTCTTTTGCACTACAGTGAAGACGCAGAAAGCAATCAGGTTTTTCTGTAGTGGTTCGTTACTGTAGTGTTGATAAGTGTGTGTGATCATTTACGTTCATCATTGTCATGGAATCAAAGAAGGAAGCCGCAGATGCAAGAAATGAACGCTATTTGGATAATGGTACAAAAAGGAAGCAGCCTAAGTTATGTGCAAAACGTTTGTCCAAAAATAGAAAACGTCGAGAAAGGTAAGTTACGTGTTATGGTACAGATTTGTATGAAGTCGCAGTTTGACATGTAGTAATAGTAGTAGTAGTAGAACGGTATTTTATTGTATATAATATAGTATTATTCATATTCTTCAAATATGTATATCAACTCAGATATCTTTGACGCGTTACGTACACATATTCTATGCTATGCGCACCGCAACGCATGTCATTACTTTACCCCTCCTGCCCCACTCATTCTATTCCAATTCGTATGTTCATTATTATTTAATTAATTAATAATCCGATTTATACCGTGTTTGGACTCATTTTCATGTGAAAAACCTCAGCAGCGCGTTCCTGCTACTTTCATGCCGATGAGACGAAATGTAGAAATTTTAAATTTCGTTATATATGTTATACAAATTATATGCGTTTTATTAGCATAATACGTTCAAACTATACGCGTTTCGTTAGGTATGCTTCCTTTACAATGCAGTTACGACTATTTCAATCGTTGTACGTAGTTTCGAATGGATAAAACATGCACTTTAGATTTTATTTATGTGATGTAGAAGATAATGTTTAAAATTAGCAACAGTCATCAATGATTTGCGATTCGATGTTCAGCATATGTACCTAGTTACTTGTTGAATACGAAATACACAGAGCTTTTTCTTCTGTGGAATTTTGTCCGCAATATATACGTCCATGTGTACATTCAGCGAAATTTTTCCATTGAAAAGCGCAGTCTTCGAAACATTCTCCAGGCCTCACTGGCAACCTTTGTCCCAGCCCGGGCAATGTTTACGACATCTCAAGTACCCTGCAGTCGTGGAAACTACTAAGCGGAAAGCGAATTCTATTCCGTAGCAAGATATTTTCACACAGATTTTCTCGTACACGTTACACGATGTAATTGTCGACATTGTATCATGTTTGCTCTCACCATAATCAGGAAAATGTTATGAATATTTGAAAAAAATATTTACCCAGAAAAAATTAAAAGTAAAAAAGTTCGGCTGAACTTGGAACCTAAATCTAAAATTGTTTTTTTTCGGGTATTTATTAGTTTCCGAAATATTAATAAAAAATTGTTAATTTTTTTTGGAAATTTTTTTGGACGTTAGTGCAGGCCTCCCTGTTCGGGAGACCTTCTATCCCCCTATTTTTTATTTTTTAAATTTTGTAACCACGGTCTCGTTTGTAGCATCGCCAAACTCACATCGGTTCGCTACCATGCTTTACGCGCACGCGAGCGGGTAAATTAACAAGTTTTTATTAATAATTTAGGAAACTAATAAATACCCGAAGCTACTATTTTAGATTTAGGGTTCACACCCCCTCCCCCCAAAACCTCATCTCGATCGGCCACTGGGGCCATTCGGAAGAATATCCAAAAATTGAGCCGTTATTGTTATTGAAAAATTGTTGTGTATCTGCAGGGTTGCCAGCAACATTATGCAGGACCGATTATTTAGCGGAGAGGAACACCTACAGGAGCGGTGGTAACGCGTACGTGATGACGATCGGTGACGCACACATTACTACCACTCCTGTAGGTGTTCCCCCTCGGCTAAATAACGCTGTGTCTCTGTATTAGCAGACCGAGGCGCGGGCCTTATTTCTCGGCTGCTACGACCCTCGTTCTATCCTTCTCTTTTACGACCCATTGACAGCGACAAAGTAACCGCGTGCATCGGAGAAGGCTGTTCGCTGAATACCTATACCTATATCGTACAAATTCAATTTCGAACCGAGGGACGCCTTTTATTACTTACCAACTACTCCAATAAGTGAAAATTGTTTAATACAATACATATTCCTGTTTGATATTAGTTCCATCGGACATAATGGTACAAACTTTTTTTATGAATGAAGTACTGGAAGCGATGTCAAGGTCAAGTCAGTTTTTTGCAATAGAACGGTATATTTTTTTTATTGAGATGTCACGGGATGGTATTTCGATTTCTCGCTATGGATCTATTTGGGGATTTCGCCCGGGTAATATGTAATCGGTATCCCCACCGATGTGTAGGGTTGGCTTTATCTAAAATAAATAAACGTAACCGAGATGTTGATCACATTGAATGATCAATGAAGAATAACGTCTACGGCCCCGTAGAACTTTCGGTCCCGTTTCCTGGCCATCTCGATCGTGAAATTTTCCATGCATTTCTGAGTACCACAAACATCTATCCGGACGTAAGAAAACAATTATATTTTTTCTGACTCAAGCCAAAATCTAACTGACCCCAAGGGCCTTACAGGCAAAAATTTTGCCCATCTGGGCTACAGGCAGGCAGCCCTTGCCGAAAAACCGAAAACAACGCTTCGCGCCCCCATCGATTCGCCTTGTGTGAGGGTAACGAAAGTCGAGATCAGTCCCACGCTTTCGAAAAGCTGTCTAAAGAGACAGGGTGATGCGCTCGAAAGCGTGGTCGTTGACGAGAACCAGACGGATCTCCAACACCGGCGCGGTCAAGTAGGGTTTACTTCACGAAAGGCAAACGACACGTGTTTCTCGGACCCTTCGTTTCGCCGTTATTTTACAACGTTCCGTAAAACGAAATACCACCCTGCTTGGCTTTATTTCATTAAATTATAGCTGTTGGAGAACGAGACAGGTAAGAATGAGCTTTTGAGTGCTTACGCTGGGGAAGTAAGAGTACCTAATAAAAATTATGTCACTTAAAAAAAAATTTAAACCATTTATTCTGCAATTGTTTTAAACAAATGCAATTTTATACTAGCAGGACACTATTTAAAAATTTGAAAAAAAATGAGAATACAGCCCTACTTGTGCTCTTTATGATCACGTTTTCAGAAACGCGAACACTTCAAAATTAGTCCCATGAAAATTAATTGAATGTGACGCTGCGCCGCCCAGCACCGGCTCGGCAGACTGAGCCGTGCGTGCTACAATATACAACTATCTATTTCTTTCATTCCTAACCTTGCGTGACCTTGAAAGTCATGGTACACCATATGGTTGAATTTGTCTTGAGATTTATACCCTTTCATATCGGGTAATGAAATATGTAGCATTCCATTTAAAAAACTGAAGGTCACCGTCGGTTCACGGAAAATATCGCGAACACCAAAAGATGACATACCGTATTATGTTGGATATAAAAAATATTAAAAGTTTTTCTCCTTCAGTTTTGGTCAAATACTTACCATTCGTGAGAACCCTATATGTATAACAATATCAGATATAGCCATTTGGCCGCTGCTAGTACCGCGCGGCTTAGCTAGTCCAGCCGGTATTGGGCGATGCAGCGTCACATTCAATTAATTTTCATGCGACCAATTTTAAAGTATCCGCGTATCTGAAAACGTGTCTGCAAAGAGCACAAGTAGGGCTGTATCCTCAATTTTTTTTCAAATTTTGAAATAGCACCCTGCTGGTATAAAATTGCATTTGTTTAAAACATTCACAGAATAAATGGTCTAAAATTTTTTTTTAAGTGACGTAATTTTTATTAGGTACTCTTACTTCCCCAGTGTAAGCACCGAAAAGCTCATTCTTACCTATCTCTTAGTTCAACAGTTATAATTTAATGAAAAAATTCTATTTCCACAATCTTGAAAATTTTGAAAAATCCTTTGAAATACGTTTATGTATCACTAAAGACTACAACATATGCAAGTTTCACAAAAATCCCAAATGGTACTCCGAAAAGTGTCCGATTTCGCGTTGAATGACCCACGATTGAAATGCGAAAAGTATTCTTTTCACACGCGGTCAAGTGCACGCGTGCCTGCATACACACACAGCCGCGTATCGCAGCGCAGACATGTCTGCTTGCGAGTAGCGGCTGCCTTCGCTTGCGAGTAGCGGAGATGGTTGTGCAGATGTGTGCGTGTGAAAAGAAAACGGGCCAAAAGTGCATGTCTTTCGGTTTGCGTAGCGAGGGAATCGCGTTGTCTAATACCGCGTTTACACCAAGGCGAACACGAACACATTGTTCGCGAACATTTTCGTCTGATCTTGCCGTGTCCACACCGCCGCAAACATGAACAAAACTCAATGTACGAATCGTATGTGAACGGTTTGTTCTATTTACGGCGGTGTGGACACGACGAGAACAGACGAAAACGTTCGCGAACGATGTTTTTATATCACGCTACGTCCCTCTTCGTATCGCGAAGATAAATTAGAATGATATTCACAGTAATGCAATAATAATAATATTTTCATAAATAAACCATCGTAACATTTGTGATGTTTCCCTAACGATAAATGACACCAAACACGATATAATTTGGATAATACATATTTAGCGGTAATGCGCGTCGGCCGCAGAGAAGGACAGCGAATGAAAAAGATAGGGACAATCGACAGTCCTTTCTTCCACTCGCTCTCTTTTCCTACGTTCCGAGGCTTTCGCTTACATCGAGAATTTACTGTACTATATCTTCTTTTACTATGCCTGCTTTTCTTTTCTATTGTATGTTTTTCTTATTTCTATGTATGTACCACGTGTTACTCATTACTGACTCTTTACGTGTAGGCAACGATTAAAAAGAGCAGCGTGCCTCGCGGTAAGTCAGGGCACCGTGGCGGAAGCAGGTACGCGTGCAGGTACCTCCTACGAAACACTTCCAAGCACATCTGCTGCGGATGATTGTCGTACGGGCAAAATACATGAAGAAGACGGAGGAAATTTTGAAGATTTTCTAATTATGGAAGGAATTGTAGAAGAAGCGCATTTCGATACGGACGCAGAAGATAATGAAGAAGAAATACATTTCAATGCGGACGAAGAGGAAATTGTAGAAGAAATGCATTTCGAGTCGAACGAAGAAGAAATTGTACAAGAAATAGATTTCGACGCAGACTGCGATGAAATGCATTCCGTGGCAGACATAAACGAAGAAACGGATGAAGATGTCGAAAGTGATGCCGATTACTGGGTGGTGGAGAAGGCAGAACCAGAACAGCCGGAAAATCCAATTTCAGAAGGAAGAGACTTCGTCGATTTTCCGTATGTTTTCGAACAAATAATAAATCTTCGAAAACATTCGACTATTGGCTGTGGCATCGAACATTTTGATATAATTAGATGTGAACGGAATGGACTAGAAAATGTGTATTACGTAGAGTGCAAAATGTGCAAATACACAAAGTGCATATCCTGTCTTGGGAAGAGTGATTCCATTATGGATATCAACAGCGCCGCTGTTTCCGCAACAATGATGACGGGCGGCGGATATAATCAACTGGAGGACATACTGACTGCCGTGAACGTGTCCTGCATGACGAAAAGGATCTACGAGAAATGTCAGATTGAGCTAATCGATGCCCTCGAAGTGGCCGCACAACGCGAAATGGAAGATGCTGGAGAAGAGGAGAAAGCATTAGCTATAGAAAGAGGCGACGTACATGCAGAATCCAATCTACCGTTTATCCCAGTTGTCGCGGATGGCAGCTGGATGAAAAGGTCCTACCGCGGAGGAGATTACAATTCTCTGTCTGGCGTTGGAGCCATCGTGGGATACCACACGAAGAAAGTGCTGTACATCAGCGTCAAGAATAAATTCTGCATGACTTGCCAAATAGCAGGTACGAGGAAGGAAGAACCGCGCGAGCATCGCTGTTTCAAGAACTGGGGTCGTTATCAGAGTTCAACTGGCATGGAGAGTGTTGTTATTGTCGAAGGATTCAATTGCAGCATAGATATGCACGGCCTAATATACCATATATTAGTTGCCGATGGCGATAGTAGCGTGTACAAAAAGATATTGGACAGTAATCCGTATGAAAAGTACATGGTGCAGGTACAAAAAATCGAATGCACCAATCACCTGTTACGCAATTTCAGCAAAAGAATAAACGAAATCGGAACAAAAGGCCGCAATAAAGATCTAAGAGCTGTCGTACAGAATAATGCTCTCCGCCTGCGTACTGGTATTAAAAAAGCTGCGGAATACCGGTTGCGAGAAGAAATACCACTCGAGGAACGAGTTCAAAATTTGAAGCAAGATTTGAAAAATGTACCGAGCCACGTTTTCGGTGAACACAAGGAGTGTCAGAAGTTAGCATACTTCTGTAAGAAATACTCTGATCCCAACAGAGTAGACTACGTTCCACGCCTGAGAGAAACTGGGATTTATGAAAATATCGAAGAAGCGATGCAGCAACTTTTCGTTAAAGCCGACAGTTTGCTGCGCGGTCTAAACAACAATGCTGTTGAAGGTTTTAATAATATCATTGCTAAATTCATCGGAGGCAAAAGGATAAACTTTGGACGAGGGGGCTCGTATCAGGGTAGAGTCTCCGCTGCAGTCGTCCAATATAACACAAAAGAGGCGTTTAGCAGATTGAGTACGGCAATGAATAAAGAGCCGCCAACCATGGTAAGAAAGCTGGAAGGACGTCGGAAGCACGCAGCAGAAAAAGCAAGGGAGTACAAAAAAGAAGCAAAAGCATCCTCCTTTCGAAATCAAAAACAAACGTGCGACCAGGATTACGGCCCCAACGCAGCGAAACCAGATATGGAAGAGGCAGTATACTCTTCCGAGTGTAAAAGGCACGCGGATATACTCCTTCACTGGCAAACGAGGCGAGACGAGATCCAAGTGGAAACTCGCGATCAGGCGAACAGCGACAAGTGGATCGGTTATAGGAAGAAATTATTAACTGCATCGAATTTCGGCAAGGTATGCCGATTACGAAAGACTACACCACGGGCAAATACTGTGAAGAGTATAATGTACCCGCAACTCCACAATTTACATTCTCTCCAATACGGAAGGGAAAATGAGGCAAACGCCTTGAAACAAATGCAAGAAGAATTAGGAATGCATATTCTACCGTGTGGCCTCTTCATCGATGACACTGTGTCTCACTTAGGTGCAACTCCTGATGGCCTCGTGGACCATGATAAAATCGTCGAAGTAAAGTGTCCTGAATCGGCCAAGGATTTAACACCTGCTGAAGCCATAAAGCAACTTGACAATATAAGGCGTATTTTCAAGGGTAATGAGATGAATAAAAATCATCATTACTATTATCAAGTGCAAGGACAATTGCACATAACGAAAAGGCAACGGGCCTATTTTTGTTTATGGACGCCGAAAGGCATGAAAGTTACAACTGTATCGAGAGATGATCGATTCTGGGCAACAGAGATGGAGGAAAAACTTAACAAGTTCTATGAGGACTGCATGTTGCCAGAAATTATAGATAGTCGATACAATCGACAACAGCCGATTAGAGAACCTCCATACGTAAAAACAGGAGGAGCAGGTACGAGTACACAAGAAAGTACACAAAATAATGGATGAAAACATCGCAATAGCACCGGCGAGTGCATCCAGCGCATATGAAGAGGTGTAGAATAAGGAATTGCAATCCAAAGTCACTATTGCACCGGCGAGTGCATCCAGCGCATATGAAGAGCTGTCGAATAAGGTTTTGCAATTCAAAGTGACTATTGCACCGGCGAGTGCATCCAGCGCATATGAAGAGCTGTCGAATAAGGAATGTTCCAAAATGTAAGTAAGAAAGTATGTAGAAGATACATACGGAGAGTGAATAGGACCGTCTATGACGGGGGTGGTGGTGGGCCTTTTCACACTCTTCTAATAATAAATACCTATAGCTATTCTTTCATATCAAGTGGAAATGACATGTATAAAAGCGTAAGTATGACGTATACTTTTGTCATGCAAATAATTGGATTAATTGGAAATCATCATGAATGTTTCTCTCATATATGAATTTGTTTTAGATATTTCCACCAACCAATATCAACGTTGAAAATCATGCTCTATGAAGCGAGGAAAGGAAGGCTGTCTTCTCCGCAAGCATAAAGATAAGTAAATAACATACATACATTTACATTTTTACTGCATTCAGATTACAACTCGTTCTAACTTTTTATCACAGGTTCTATGACAACTAACTGGAATCGAAAAGGGGTCAGTGCCATCCCAAGAAAATATTTATGAGAAATAGGACACGATAATAATGGTTTCTTCGGTATGTGTATGTATCAGTTTTTACATTCAAGCGGTATAAACACAAAAATAATTTTTATTAAATTTATTTCTTTTTGCAGATCAAACCAGGGTGTACATATGTACACTGGGCTGAGAAATATCGTTGCAACTACCACAAATGCAGGGTGGAAGAGGTACCCCTTCCATGACGCCGACCGGGCTAGAGAAAATGTGCAGCAGCAGATTTTCTGTCAGCTGGAGGAGCAGATTTTCTGTCCTCGAAGTGACAGAAAATATAACCTATATGCTATATCCGATTTCCTAAAGACGTAATAATAATGTTTCGGAAGGACGATGAAAAGTTCACAAATGTAACGTAATAGAACGAAATAACCGCTAAACATTTATTGTCATATAGCATATACATAGGTTATATTTTCTGTCACTTCGAGGAGGCACCACATAATAATCACGCGTTGGATTCAACGTCAAACACAATTTTATATATGTTTGTTTATAACTGCTTTCTGCATAGGATGTGTATTTCATAAAAAATGTCTAAAAAGTGTTTAATTAAAAAATGTCTATCCTAACAAACGTCATTTTCTGGGGACATGCCCTCGTGTATTTTTCCTTTTCACTTATAATTCCTTACTGCCAACGTAGAATATTCTAGCATAAGCACATTTCAAGTAAATGTACAATGAATTTTCTACGTTTCCAGTACCAGCAGACTTTCTGTTTAATTTTTTACAACTTCGACGCAACAGCTGACCATTTCTTTCCACATTCAAAATAAAATATGGAAATAGCAAACAGCTCCCTCTCGCGTGCACAGGCAGCCGCGTATCTATAGGTATTACCATTTCTGTGCAGAAAAAATCTGCTGTAATACCGACCTGCCAAATCGGCCAGGTCACGTGACGTGTCTACCCCCTTAAGGCAAAGAGCTACGCCCGTCGATGGATGCGGCCTGGTACCCCGTAGCGAGGACAAGCCCCCTCAGTGACTCACCGAATTTTAGGGCTTTCGACCCTCGAAGGGGTTTGAATACCATTAAAACTTGAGAAATGTCCAAGATTTCCGCATTTCTCATCAGATCTTTGGGAAAACAACACCGATCGATTCCTTATGTTTCGCCGATGAAACTAACACCAAGAACGACGTAATTCGGACCATAATGAAAGAAATTCCATGGAAAATCGATTTATATGATTTCAAGCTGACTTCGTTAAAAATAGTCCGATTTCCATGAAATTTGGTATGATTTTCATCGGAAAACATAAGGAATCCATCACCATCATTTTCATATCGATACGATAAAGGATAAATAATTTTTTTTAAACAGGTATGAATCCTCGGCCGACCGTAGCGAAATAAGGTCGGCGCCCCGCAGTTAAGGGGTGAAAATGTGAAATATCCATTTCAGCGTAAAAGAAATTCTTTATTCTTTATCGTATCGATATGGAAGTGATGTCGATGGATTCCTTGTGTTTTTCCGATGATAACCATACCAAATTTCATGCAAATCGGACTATTATTAACGAAATTAGCCTCAGATTATGGAAATTAATTTTGCATGGAATTTCCTTCATTATTTTCCGAATTACGTTGTTCTTGGTGTCAGTGTCATCGGTGAAAGATCTGATTAAAAATAGAGGAAGTCGAAGATTTCTCACTTCTTAATACGCACTCCAACCCCTGTATTCTTCCAATATTACTGTAACCGCATTAACCCGGTTAACCCGGTTAGTCGGGTTACAGACGAATTCTGTTACCCGGTTAGGCGGGTTAGTCGGCGGTACGGCGTACCGAACCGGGTACGGGTTAGGGTTCGGTTCCCTGGTGAAGAGAGTTCCTCCTCCGGCGGGGAATTCACAGGGGGGAGGATCCCCCCTTTTCGAGCAACGGTGTTCCCAATGTGTGTTTCATAATTATATTAGAACAACAATTACTTTCATATTATTTGCTCTTCTTTATACATTGAAATGAAAAATATAAAATAGTTGAACGAAGAAACCCTGTTGAACGCCGCGCCGCAGTCAAACGTAGCAGCCAGACACAGCTAAGAGAGAGATGCCGCCCTCACTGTAACCCGCGTTAACCGGGTTAACCGGGTTACTCGGGTTATAGATATTTTCTGTTACCCGGTTAGGAGGGTTAGTCTACGGTACAAGATACCGAACGCGGTAAGGGTACGGGTTACAATCCCTGATTCAAACCTTATTGTTCTAATTAAGGAATTGTTTTAATTACTTCGATCACATGTTTTCATCAATCATCAACAGAGGTTGCTTGTGGAATCTAAGACTGCATTCGTAATATTTCTGGATCTGTAACACATTTTGTAATGGAAATGCTTAATAGTTGTATTATAAGCGTACAAAATTTTACCAGAGATTCATAAGATGTCAAATATTACCTTAAATATGGTATGCAAATAATTTGCAACGTAGGTCCGCATCTATATCTTTTCTTGTAGCTGTCTTCTGTCTGTATAATTCGTGACCTCACGGCCTAGCCTGTAGCAAAATTTCTTACGGTGATTCCATCTAGTCAAGCGTAGTCTTCAACTTCCTTACTGTTTGCCACCCTTCCCGTGGTTCTTTGATAGGAGTCAGCTCACACCACCTTGCTTCGTTTAAGTTGCTGCTGGGGTGGATGCACCAGTATATGAACACGTACCAGTGAATATCCATTTTTTATTAAAATGAGTAAAATAAGTTATTAAAATAAGCAACTAATTAATTAGAGACTTCTATTAATTTCTTGTTTCGTATCCAAACAATCTGTGCAGCACGTGAATGCAATCACACTGCAAACATAATTTTATAATAGTGTTCATTCACTAGCTTTAAGTGTTCATTTATTGGTGCGTCCTATGAAATCAGAAATGTATCTAAAAAAATTAAAGAGTGAATTAAATTTATTATTTTCTTCCTCCCCTTTTTGGGAAAGTTACAGCGGCGTCGATCCTCTAGCGTGATCGCATGATCCGCGAGGAAATGTCCAAATTGCTAATAATTGTGACGCAGTTAGTGGTTCTCCACTTTATACCGCTGTCGACGCCGTACCAATCAAATTTATTATTCCCTTCGTCCCTTTTTTTGGAAATTTACGGCGGCGTCGATCCTCTCGCGTGATCGCATGATCCGCGAGGAAATGTCCTATTGCTAATAATTGTGACGCAGTTAGTGGTTCTCCACTTTATACCGCTGTCGACGCCGTACCAATCAAATTTATTATTCCCTTCGTCCCTTTCTTGGGAAATTTACGGCGGCGTCGATCCTCTCGCGTGATCGCATGATCCGCGAGGAAAGGTCCTAGTGCTAATAATTGTGACGCAGTCAGTGGTTCACCACTTTACACCGCTGTCAACGCCGCACCAATTCAATAGTTGTATTATTCTGAAATGCCAGTACCATATATTCTGTTTAATTATAATATTATCAGAATTTTTATATTTTTATTAATATTATTGATAACGGATTTATTTTTACCCTTTGTGGATTTGTAATTGTCCGCAACTTTTGATAAATGTCATTGTGCAATGTCCATATTCCTGCTGTATTACGGCAGTAAGCTATAAAATGGTTTGTGGTATGACATACGATGCCACTTAAAATGTATGTGGCATCTTCAATTTGAAGTCTTTCTGGGATGCTGTTTAAAACTATTCCATCCGGATATTTACTTTTATTTTGTTGCAAAAAGATTTCGGGGTCTATAACCCCATATGATTTTGCTTCTCTCTTTAATTGCACTGCTGATCGACATGTTTTACACGTGACTGTTTGTGTATTGAAGAATTGCGCAACAAAATTCAGAAAATCTTGTTTAAAATCTCCAGTTGTGGTTGTAGTAATTATATCTACTACAAACAATTTTCTCGTATGTATTTCACAATTGGCGCAGGTTCTATTTTCTTCGACACTGCAAACATCTGTTACAAGTTTCGAAAATAGCCAATTGGGATTTGTAGTACAATCTACAATATTATTGCGAATTTCAAATATTGTGCACAGAATTGTTGCTCGCTCTTCATACACGGAGTTGTTAATGTTCTCGATAGGGTATTTTTTGACGAACATAAAAAATATATTATCTGAATTTTCTTCGATCCAGTTTTTGAATGTGCTATAGTTGCAATACGCACTGGTGAATACTTTTACCAATGAGTCGAATGCACACGTATTTTGAATATATATTTTTTCGCCATTAAGATTAACCAAATTGCAGTTGTTTCCATTCCTTAATATTTCATTTCTTCTTTTCCTTAATGGCCTGTCATATGTGAGGTGAATGTCTGGGCATGGAGTTAAATATTTCCCTCTAGGAGTATTTTTTTTGTTGCTTAAGGGCTTTTATATTACATTCAATGTATTGTTCTTTTCTACATCAGCGGGTGGACTTCGTTTTTGTATATTTTCATCGTTGTCCAGTTGTATATCTTTTGATTTACTTGATTTCACTTCAATATTTAATCCTTTTCAATTTTCTTGTTCCCTTAAATAATCACAATTATCCATCAGCATATATGCTGAATGATAAATTTATCGACGCGCATTGGCTTATAATTTGCCCCCAAATCTGAATGCTTTAGATCTTTAAAATATGCCTCACATCTAGAGGATGTTGCTACATGCGATGACAGAGGGAAATGTCCCGTCATCACCTGTGTCCAGAGAGAAAAATGTCTAGATAACTTAACTAGGTAAGGGACAAGTTCTGGACAGTAGAATGCGTTATATCTATCTGCCTCTGCACTTTCTTTTGCAATTTGTTCAGCCTCATCTCGGATATTATTTATAAATGCAACTATACTTTCATTTTCATTTAGTATTTCTAAATCATCACATTCTGTGTTATTCTGGTCACTCGTAAAGGTGAATGACTTTATTCTTTCGAATAAATACAAGCGCTTCTGCTCACATATTACTGTATTTCCACCGGCATCTTTGCCATCGTACTCACTGTAAGCGACAATAAATATTGATTGAAGCAGTGTCTTAAAATCTTCTACATTGTCACACGATGACATTATCCCCGTGCATCGCACAAAGAAGTCTTTAATTTTAGGATGCTTTCGGTGAAATACATCTTTGGTGCAAATAATTTTTATCAGATGAGCAATATCAATTCTGATAAAGCAATGAACTGGATGTTGCAACGTTTCTCCACTAATCCAATTACAGCAATACGAAATGTACGTTTTCAAACAACGTTCATTGAATGCTAAGCTGCTTGCATTCAAAAGCGCCAATGAATAGTCACAATCAACTTCTGGAGGCACTGGTGCCCCGTGTCTTATGATTTCTCTCAACCAGTATGTAATAAAATTAGTATCGTGCTTTTCTGAAAGTATTTGAAATACTGGTTGTATACCATTTGCACCTTTTATAATTATTTGGTATAAGAATATATGATTCTTCTCACCATTTAGTTTTTCTATTACTTTAACTAATTTTCCAGTGGCGTCTAATTCTATTTTTTTGAACGTTTTAATTAACGTTTTGTATAATTCCATTTGGATAGGTGACCAATAGAAACAATAGAAATTATTCTTCGAAATCTCTTTAATGTATCCCGCGTATTGACCCTTATATTTTAACTCGCATAACGTATTAATAGGATCAAGATCTTTATTAATTCCTAATTCCCGTACGTATGGCTTCTTCCCTGATTTTTCTTAAAGTGCACTGTCGCGGAACATATGGAGGTTCAGGATCGTCGTATGTTATATCTGATGCTGCATCGTTCCTCCATTTTCTGGGTTTAATATTTATTAATTGCTTCCCAATTTCTACCCTAGTTGCTCCTTTAACTGCTCTTTTCTTGTCATGCGGTATTCCCGAAGTATCGAATGTGTTCACCCTTAATACAATACCAGTGCCAGGAGCCGGTTCATATAGGGAATGCGCTTTAAATTCAGCCCCGCATTCATTGCAAATACCATATATTTTCAAATATGTTTCCGCTTCCGACGAATCGAAAACTTTTCCATATTTAAAGCTATAAGCGCACGGAAGTTTTGTTTTTAAGAAACAAGTTTTGGAAATAATATCAGTCCAACCGGGACTAAGTATTTTGTACGATTTTCCACGAGTGCCCTTTTCTTTATAAATTTTCAATACGGGAGCAATAGATTTCCATTGCTCCTCAGACAATGTCATATTAAAATATAATGGCGGCAGTTTATTATTCATTTTAAGCGGAATATTGTGAGGTTCGAATTCTTGGCTAATATTACTTTCGTTAGTGACATTGATACTATCCCCTATTTCTTCTTCTTCTTCTTCTTCTTCAATTTCGAAATGTTTTTTTAAATTTGTTAACAAATTCCATCTATTTGTTCTAACGTGAAAATTTAATGTTTCTGGCGACAACTTACTTGAAAATTTTTCAGCTATTTCTTTCCACACTTTGTCCGTACGACACTTCAATTTGCAGCTCCCATCGAATAATTCACACTTTTCACACTTCTGCAGCATGTGCAGAATCACACCAGAGTCTACCAATGCTTTTCGCGGCATTTTTCCCTAATAACTACAATAAAATCGCGAAATGAAAAATGATATAATCTTCTCACAGTTACTTCGCAAGCCGTAAATGAAAACGCACGATCTTGCAAGAGCTGTGTCTGAAGACCAAAGGTCGGTTTATACAGCCGCCGAGCCGAGCCTTCTGAGCCGTCCGAGCTTCTATAGTATGCTTATGGCGGCGAGGGGTCGCCCAGCTCGGTGGCACCTCGGAGGCTTCTCGTTGCACGCTGGGCCCGGGCTCGGTGGCCACTCGTTGAGACGACTAGACTGCTGTATTTTATGCTCCCAAAACACGTAGGGTACATCCGCGAGACGCGGTCGACCTAATATGAAATGGCTATTAAAACTAATAAAGTAAAATTATTTATGAGTGAATACAACTACAGATTCATTGATATTTAATTTGTTTACGCTAAACAAGTAAAGAACACATGAAAGAAAAAGGGAACTACCTACTGGCGATTAGTAGGGCAAATGAATACAAATGTGAATAAATAAACAAAAATAATAATAAATAATAAAAAATCATAACTCGACCATCTCACCTTTCTGCAGCGAAAGATGGTCTTCTCGTTAGCTTTCAGGGGAAGAGTTAATATGGCCAAATACTCTACTATGTTATTATCCCAAACATTAAACCAAAATAAACTTAGAAGTATATTTTAAAATACTATTCTGTACACCGCTGGTTGAGAAAAGAGGTTAAATGTAACCTCAATTTACCTTTTATAGCCTATAAATAAAAAAACAAAGAAGGAAGCGAAATGACGCTATTCATTCAATTATTTGGCTTCTAGAGAAGTAATTGGTCTGCACTTTAACGTGATTTTCCGTATAGAGTCTAAACTATGGCGACTCGACCAACTCTCCGGCCCGACCGCGCCTCCCGGATTTACCCTATGGCGACTCGACCAACTCTCCGGCCCGACCGCGTCTCCCGAATTTACCCTATGGTGACTCGACCAACTCTCCGGCATGACCGCGTCTCCACGATTTACCCTAGAGGAGTCATATCCCATACAGCACACTCCGTTGCCCGAAGCTTGCAGGAAGGTTCCATGGGGGTTGCCGTGGAATGTTGCCTCGGTGCGGACATAGGAACCTTCCTTGAACATTCCAGCCATGTGGCGGTGGAACATTGCCACTTGGAACCTTCCTGCCAGCCTCATGGAACGTTCCGGCCATTCTCTGGCAATGGTCACGGAGCGTTCCGGACATTCTCTGGCAATGGTCACGGAACGTTCCGGACATTTTACAATAAAGGTTCCAGAATCGATTCTTGTATCGACTTTTCTCTAATTGCTATCAATAATAACTATTGTAGGTGCAGATTACTGTATATGTACATATTTTTTACAAAATCCTTATGGAAAAAGGAGAAATATTTATACACACCATTGATTTGTTAAATAAATCAGTTACCCATTTTTTACATTCACACACACTATATTATTCAGAGTAGGAAGTTCAAAGTTTCTCCTGTATATTAGGTTACGCTTTGTGTAGACGATGTAAGGTCAATTGAGGGCTCGAATGCAATAAGGAGACTAGCGCTCGAAAATGGGAAAAATTATTGTCCAACCGCTAAGAAATATTGGAAACTTCGGTTCTTCATAGCAGTTATTCGGAATAAAGGTTCTCCATAACTGTTTGCAGAACCAAAATTGATATTATAACAGTTTACAATTAAATACTAACAATTAAATATTCATATATTTTCTCTATACAAGACGACAATAAGAACAATAATAACAATGCAAATATAAAATATATTGGCTCTGGTGGAACTTCGCAAGTCCGCGTAGTGAAGCTCCAGGCATTGTGTGATGTCACTCACATGCATCGTGACAGGTTGCAAAGCCAAAGCACGTAAGGAAGCACAAGTGTAAATAGTTAGAGCGTGATTACTTATTAATTGCTTGTAAATAATAAAAATGGTTAGAACGTGTGTGTCTTGTGGCGCAGGAGACCTGAGTGAATTGGATGAAGGTTTGACATATCACAGGTGAGTATATAGAATCCATGTACATACTATTTGTAGGTTAAGTCGAACTTCATAAAAAGAAATATTTTTGTTTGTTTCGTATAGATTTCCGTGGGTTACAGAAAATGGGCTTGGGCCAGAATTTCGTACATTCAAACAACGCCTTAATGTGTTATAATCATTTTGGAAAACACTGTTTCCAAGAAGGCAATTCTAAAGGCTGTTTTCTCCCTGCAAGCATCCCTACTATATTTGGACAGGATAAAAACAGATCTTCTGCAAGTAATAGATATGAATTATTCAAACTGAGGAGCTTATTAATTAGTTAAAGTAACTAATATAACATATTTGATGCTTATTAACCAACTGCAATTGTTTAATTATTTAAAATACATATATTTCTCTGCTTTCTGTGCTACAAGCTTCTACTTTTCACAGTTTCCTTGTAAACATGCATGTACTGTATAACTTTCATTTCACTTTCCGTTCAATTATTTAAAGTAATGGTGATAGTTATCTTTTCATTGCTTCGCTTTAACGCACCCTGTGTTTGGCGTTACATGAATGCTGTTTGTAATGATGCCATTTTTCATGACTAAAATAATTTATTAATGACCTTTTATAGATTCATTTACTGAAAAGGATCAAATAAATTAATAGAGGATTATGTGGCAGAAAAATATAGTTGGTACGGAAAATAGCAAAAACAATCATTCAGTATATTCAAACATGTACTAAAATTAGCAATGAGTAAGTAAATTTATTATTTATCATATTTCAGCACTTAAAATTGTAAAATTGTAAAATATATGCATGTATTATTCCAGGTTCATTACATGCTGCATGCAGTAAGTACATTTTAAGTAAAGAGGGCAGAAAAGCCTGAAACTGCACATACGCTGGTTTGAGAAGATCCACCAGAGTTTTTCAACAGTGTTTTCAAAATGATTATAACATAATGAATTGTACGTTGTAGGAATGTACTAAATTCTGGCCCAGACCCATGTTCTGTAACCAACGGAAATCTATATGAAACAAACAAAAATATTTCTTTTTAAGGAATTCGACATAACCTACAAATAGCATGTACATGGGTTCTACCATTTCTTTGTATCAATGACACACAGTGTTCTCTCTAGTGTCAGTCTTAATCTTGGTGGTCGAACTATACCGGACGTACCCTACAAATATATCTATTTTGTGCTGTATCATTTCATATTTTATGTTCAGATTAGTTTTATTTACATATATTTTTTATAAGAGAGGACTGAAACCGTGTCGATACATATCGATACTATTATTTTTCTATTGTTATTATTGTTGCTGTTGCTGTTGTCCACTTGTACAAAAAAATATATGAATATTGCCAATATTTATTGTAATTTAATCAGTTCCGTGACCATTGCCAGAGAATGTCCTGAACGTTCCGTGACCATTCCCAGAGAATATCCTAAACGCTCCATGACCATTGCCAGAGAATGTCCTGAACGCTCCGTGACCATTGCCAGAGAATGTCCTGAACGCTCCGTGACCATTGCCAGAGAATGTCCTGAACGCTCCGTGACCATTGCCAGAGAATGGCCGGAACGCTCCGTGATCAATGCCAGAGAATGTCCTGAACGCTCCGTGACCATTGCCAGAGAATGGCCGGAACGCTCCGTGACCATTGCCAGAAAATGTCCTGAACGCTCCGTGACCATTGCCAGAGAATGGCCGGAACGTTCCGTGGAATGTTCCAAAAGGGCGGACATAGGATTCTTCATGGTACGTTCCATCAATGTATGATGCGGTGCTGCACCGGAACCTTCCTGCTACATTGATGGAACCTTCCTGCCATGGGAGTGTGCTGTATGGGACCTGACAAGCGAAGGTCCCGAGGTGTAGCTTCATGACTTTATTGCCTACGCCTTTTTAGCTGGTCGAAAACGAGTGACTGATCAGTTCTGAGCAAATCTTCGACCAGTGAAGACCTTTGAGTTCTATCATTCGCAATGTCTTATTCATTTCCTATGGAGCACTTAGCTATAATGGCAATTTTATTGGAAGAACCTCAAGAACCTCAAACCAGAAGAAGGCAAAGAAGATGGAGTGTCCACCCTCTGTGGAAAAATAGAAGCCAGCAAGGAGAATTTCAAATGTACAATACGCTAATTGACCACGAGGACAATTTTACAATTACTTCAAGATGTCCAGAAATACGTTTGATGCACTGCTGGATAAAATCAAACTACTAATAAGCAGAACCGATACAAACTGGAAGCGGTCGATATCACCGAGAGAACGCTTAGCAATCTGTCTGAGGTAAATACAGAAGTTTATTTGTTACATGTGCAGAAAATAACAGGAAATAGTAATAATAAACGTACACAAAACGCAGAATACAAATATACAGGGTGTCCGCGGTAACAGTAAACTGCTGAATCTTTCGTAACGTACTCGAAATAGAAAGAAATGTTTATATGCAATTGCATGGTTGAAGGGAGCTAATTTACTAGCCCGGACAAATTTTTTCTTAAATTATTATTTTAAAAGATAAAATGGACAAGCTTTGTTTTTTAAATAGAACAATATATTTTTTTAGAAATCAATTGATAGTGCGTTTCAAGACACATTCAATAACCTGTAATGTACCCGTGTCCGATAATACTTATTAATTGCTATATTGGTGGCATTTTTCTTATTGTCTAGCCTTTGGGCCTGCCACTCCTGGCATAGACTATTAGTGAGTATCTGTTTCAAGAGGCAATGTCTAGCGCGTGCCACCCGTGGCGTAAACAGGACCACCCTCGGTGCTTCCTATTCGGGCGGGTTCTCTTCCATTAAAAATGAGTACATTTGCCAACGTAATATTTCGAAAACTATTTGAAATAATGTGTATACATTACAAGTTATTGAATTTGTCTTGAAACGTACTATCAAGTGATCTGTAAAAAAAATATATAGTTCCATTTACAAAAATCAAATTTGACCATCGTATCTGTTTAAATAATAATGTAAGAAAAAAAATTGGCTGGTCTAATAAATTTGTATCCTCGAACCATACAATTACCCTATAAACATAAAATACAAACATACAATACATATAAACATAAACATAAAATACAAACATACACGGTCAAATATATACAAAATAGGTAGAGGCACACGAATTCGAACACACCTGGGACGTGGAGGGACCATCGTAATAATGTGTATGCGGTGGCACCCAACTTGATAAGGGCTGCTGTTGCTCCCTGGCTGCTTCATGCAACGCTTCATATTCCAGCTCGTGGACGATGCTAAAAATGCGTCCCCTGGCTGTATGTTGGGCACGTGGCGATAAATTTACCAAAATCTCTCCCATACTTTTTAAAAAAGTAATCATCGGGTGCGGGGGCACGTCTCGTTCGTCGTTTTTCCGCAAAATGTATTCCATTACTAGCGCTACCGGTGTTTGGTCATTCTCGGAAATGGATTTGTATCGTTTCTTCGTCGCAGCACGCATTTGTTGTGGTGGCGAGGCCACAGGCTCCTCCGTTTGTCCGTTGTTATCCACAGTTTCCAATTCCACGCGAACGACGGATGTATTATTTTCATTTACTCTCACGGAATTTTCAATATGTGGAACCTCGATTTGTGGAACCTCGATTTGTGGAACGTCGATTTGTGGAACCTCGATGTGTGGAACCTCCTCCGCTGTCGGTACGTTCGACATAGTGTCCCTCTCGCTCAGGTGCGGCAATAGAAATTGTAAAATATTAGCGTATTTATAGGGCTTTATCTTTTCCGCGGCTTGCCCACTTTTCGGTTTTTTGCCCAAATTCCGCCAGAATTGGTCTCTAATATTTGTCCATCTATTCTTGCATTCCAATGCTAAAAAGACAGTAATAATAATTTCAATTATACAGTAATTACAGAATAGGAAGTAGGAAGTACAATACTGTGCAGAGTGATTAAAAGAAATGTGTATGAATGTTTTCCCATTTTTTTCTTACTTTTCAATTAAATATGGTTTTTAATTTCTGATTTAGGTATCTTACTACAGGAGATTCGTTTAAGACAATTTCCTATAATTATCGAATTGGGCACACCACTGCATCGGTGATTGTACATGAAACGTGCAACGCAATTGTTAAAGCACTAATGCAAGAAGCAATGCCTCTTCCAACCGAAGAACAATGGAGAGTAATCAGCGCAGAGTTTTTCCATTCTACCGGGTTCCCAAATTGTTTAGGGGCAATAGATGGGAAACACGTTCAAATTCAAGCCCCAGCAAATAGTGGAAGTATGTACTTTAATTATAAGAAAACATTTTCCACAGTGCTGCTGGCACTGGTGGACGCCCAGTACAATTTTATCGCGGTGGATGTAGGAAGTTTTGGTAAAAATAGCGACGGTGGCATACTTGCTCACTCCAATTTAGGGGTGTCATTGGAAAACGGCACATTCCGTTTACCCCCCCGATGCGCCTCTGCCAGGCACTTCTCTATCACTACCGTATATTATTGTAGGGGATGAGGCATTTCCCCTAAAAACTTATCTCATGAGGCCATTTCCGGGGCCACAATTAACCACGAACGAAAAGAGAAACTTTAATTATCGGTTAACTATAGCCAGGCGTTACGTAGAAAATACATTTGGCATTTTGTCCCAAAAATTTCGATTATATAATAGACGAATCCAATCTACCCCCGAACACGTCGACTACATTGTAATGGCGACGTGTATCTTACACAATTTCATCAGAAAAAGAGAGGTATGCGTTACACCCGTAACCGATACAACATCAGAATCAAACACGGTACACCCGAGAATGATCGCGTTAGAAGGAGGAAATGCAGCGCATCTGCAACCTTTTAAAATTAGAGATGCGTTTGCAAAATTTTTAATGACAAACTAAGTGATTTTTGCGACTGGCATTGTGTGGTGCTAAAAGTTTTTTGTGCATGAAATTGTAGGGGAGATTTGAAGGTCAAGTTCATTTGTTTAAATTGAATATTATACATATTTACTCATAATATGATGGCGTTTGTTAAGATGAGTGCAACGTTGTGCCACATAAGGTAATTTAGTGTAGTACAAGGTTATACATTAATGACATCCTATGGAGACAGGGCAACGCAAATCGTGGATCGTCGCGTAGGTAAAACCCTAAGTGATCGTGAAATGTACTATACATATGTATCATGACCTTGTACTACATGTAATAACATTATGTGGCACACCGTTGCACTCGTCTTAACAAACACCATCATATGAATAAAAATGTATAATATTGCATTGAACAAATGAACATGATCTTCAAATCTCCCCTACAATAACATGCAGAAACAAACTACTTACACCGTACAAAGTCACCCTCCATAGAGGTATTCCACGTCAAAACGGATAGAGGGAAAATTTAGTTTCGCCGATTATCTTCAAAATTACAGCATTTGTCGATAACCTTGCAAAAACAAAGTATATTGAATTTTAAAGGCCTATGTTAAGTATTGTTCGAAATATTTAATGTTAAAGTCTTAAAATAGAAACTAAATTTTCCCCCTATTCGTTTTGACGTGGAATAGCTCCATAGCAAACAACTCTCATAACAATAATTTCCTATATCTTTAACGTCCTACGGGATGTACGAGATATCCAGCGTTTATAGTTAAAACCAGCCCACTGTACATATATGTATATATATTTAAATTTAAGTTAATTAAGTATATATGTAAGTAATTCAGACATACCTGGCGTGTTCAAGGCACTCCCAATTTGTGTCCACACTGACATTTTGTACTTGTGGTCAATATACCGTGGATTCGACATGTCAAATAAGACTACGTACTGCCTCACGAGCGCAATCAATTTTTCGTCGAACATTGTGCTCACACTTTCGTTAAATGCACCGTTTGATAATCTTCAAGACTTGAAAGTAGACTGACTTGGTGCTCCAAGCAGTGATGCCAGAACCGTGGGTTTGCGCCCACGGACCGTACCACCACTCTACGACCAAGCGTACCCCCTCCTAGCGCCTGTACCGCACCACACAAGCATACCCGTCCCTCCGTCCGTGTGCTGTATGCGCTGCCTGGCCGGCGCTCTCCGGCGAGAATTCGTTTTCCCGACATCGAAGCGCTTGGGTCGCAAGCAAAAAGTCATGAGTTCAAATCCCGGTGCGGATATTCTACTTTTTTCTTTATTTATTTTCTAATTTCTCTTCCTATATTCTCAGAAGACTAAAGACTTGAAAACTGTTAATATACAAAGCATTTTCGCAGCTGGCTAATGTACGATGTTGGTCTTCTGCTTATTTGCTTCTTGATTATTTACGAAAATTGTGCCATTGCTCGATGGAAACCACGAGAAGGTGGTGGGCTTCTTCCATCAGGAGAGAATAAGGATAGGTCGAGATGGATAGAATGGATAGGATCGGTGTGAATGATGGACGTAGCGGTCGAAACCTCTACTCCACGGATATAAAGGTTCGGGAAAGTGTGATACGCGTAGAAGCTGTGATAGTACTACTATAATACTATTGTAACTGTTTCGTAAATTACTGTACCAGAAAGAGATCGTTAAAATGTGCTGAAGCTGTCGGAGCTATATGTTCCAACATGCATGGAGGGTGAGTTGTTTATATTGTTGGGGATTAGACAAACTTTCGTACAAACGATCTCCCGACATAAGAGCGAGATGCCTATCGTCGACAGTCATAGTACAACTCGTCTCATTTCTGGCTTTTAACGATGTACGCACAACACAGATGGAATTCATAAGATCGCTCCCTATTTTATTTCTCTTCTTGGTTTTTGCATCGGGCAAAATTGAGAAAAGCCTTTCGGCCTCGGCGTTGGAATGGGGCAAACATCTTATTATATCCAGCAAGCGTTTGAGGGATGGAAAAACTAGAGCATTATCGGGATCTTGTACTTTGCAGATATTCATCCACATGTCGTCAAAAGCCATTTTGCCCCAGCTATCCCTTTGGGTTCGAGAAATGCCGCAAAAATTCCCATTCTTTTCGCAAGGTTTCGGCATTGAAATTGCCGAGCCTACGAGCGACAGCTGAAACATTTTTAAAAGTCTCCTGTCTGTCGCAATGGAATAGGGCAGTGTCTGATTTGAAAATCGTTAACTGTTTCAATAGAATATCATCATGGGGAAGACGAGTCTTAATTTGATTGCTTACGGTAATATATAACTGTAAGCAATTTTCGCGGAAGGAGGAAACTTCAACTTCTGTCATTCCTTTGCTCGTCGCATCTTCTAGGCATTCCTCACACTCAGGGCCTAGATCAACTTGAGCCAGGGGAAGTTGATTTGCTTTAGCGGAGAAATCTATTTTCCTAATATAATTAAAATGCTGTACCAGAAGCGATTTTAAAATTTTTTCGACGAAAAATCGAAGCAGGTTACTGGAACGAGGCTGTAACTCCTGAATCATCGTTCTCCGTCTTTGAAATTGAGCATTAAACTTGTTTAATGCATTAAGAACAAATTCAAGGAAATGGAAATAGCCTTTAATGTCATGCCTGTTAAGCAATGACAAAAAATTTTGAGAAGCTTCTGACTTCTTCGTTAATGCGTCCTCGGTAAAATATCTCTGCAAATCCTTCCAGATATGCAGAAATCTAATAACGCACTGGTGCCTCGCGAGCCAGCGAGTATCCGATAATTTTAAAACTTTTAGAGGAGAGTTATAATAACTCTCCTGTGTTTGAGATAAGATTGAGTGAGTGTGAGAAGAGAGGAGTCTAAGACAAGTTATATGCACTGAGAACGTTTGCAGTAAACACTTTGTCAATTTTTAATCACCCACTATGAGCGTACAATATGAATGAGACACTCGAATAATATTTATCGCGGCGGTACAAGAATAATGAGATATACGATGAAACCGCGCGGTACTGCCACGTGGCGTCCACTCGATTATACTAATCGGTGGACTTTAATGAGCGTTCAAATTAGCTGAAATGTTCTTACAATGATTGCGCGATGAGCAAACACTGAAATTACGGTGAGAAGAGAGTGAGATAAAGCACAAGAAATGTAACAATTCGCTATGCGACGATACGGGCACGTTCTTGGTACAAAGCACGCAAGAGAATGGCTGAACATGGCCGACTTCCGCTACCGCGTCTTCTCCGTTCTTCTCGAACCTCGACGCAGCTCGCTGATTGGCTCATCGATTTCGGCGACGGTTGATCGATCGCCGCTGATTGGCGGCTCGCCAATCGATCAGCGCTGCTGAATCGCGGTCCGCGAGGTGCTGCCATGAGAATGAGTGTGGCGGCGTGGGAAACTAATTTCATTCCCAAACACTCCTGAAATTGTTTAAAAATTGTGGCACGTTTGGGGCTACTATTTATAAACTTTGACACGCCCCGAAGCAGTTCGTTAATTTCTTTTGGAAGTGTAGCGCAGGCAGCACTTGCCGCCAACGCTACAGAATGGCAAACGCACGGTAGCGTAAGTAAGAAAGGATTCTTCTGAAGTAGCATTGTCTTAAAAGAAAAATTTCTACCCGTCATGACTGCAGTATTGTCACAACTAAGACCAGCGATGTTAGTTAAGGGAATTTGCATTTTCAGCAATTGATTTTCAAAAGATTTGAAAATCTTTTCCGTTGAACAATCGCTGGCATCCAAATGGATGAGTTGCAACAGCTCTGCTCTAATGGACAAATTAGATGGCTCAACATATCTAACCATCAATGAGAGCCACTTGTCGTTTGTGGAATCTGAGGTTTCATCCTCGTAAATTGAAAATTTACAATGGCGAACATTTTCGATGATGCGTTGTGTTTCACGCACGCACAACACATTGGTAATGATTTGACCGCATTTGGTGCAGCCAACTTTCATACCTTGCAAAACTTCCGGTTCCTTGCCTATATGCTGCATAAGTGCGAGCAGATCAGGTGCCATTGAGAGGGGGATGTTTTTTTCGGCGAAGAAAGCCGCAAATTTAATCTCCGCGGTTTTAATTTTATCGTCAAGGGAAGGTGCAGAACTTTCGCCTGAGACATTATCCCCAACATTTTCTTTCTGAAGCATATTCCGAATGTTTCGGAAATGCGATTGTGTGGACGAGTGCCTGCTTATTTCTGAAAGCCCACAATCGAAGATTTTGTTGCAGGCTTTGCAGAAGCATTTGGACTCGTCCGAAGCAACGTCTTGCAACCACACCTTATATGATGAATCAACATCATACCAATGATGTTGGAACCTTTTCTTATATCCCTTAGCGGGTACACAATCCATCATGAACACAGTTACAATTCCGTATCACAGCACTACTAACACAGGACACTTCTCCGCTTATATCAATGCGCAATGAATTCGAAATTCACACAAAAGCTCGCGAGTTGACAAAACGACTGTCTACTTCACTGAAAAATGCTGATGTCTGTTCGCTTCGAATGTTCTATTGCAACTAATCAGGTCAGAAACTTTTCCCTCTTTAAATACAATCTGGTTCACCAAATGGCAAGCTGCACTTTGGAGTGGGAAAGGGTGTCACAGTTTCTTTCCCTAAAGCTAATAAAACAATATTCATCATGGCATCCTAATACTCAGCGCGCGAGCCACATCGCGCTCGGTCCGCAAAGCCTGGTTTATGACCGAACAACTTTGGGAAAACCCCCGATAATGCTCTAGTTTTTCCATCCCTCAAACGCTTGCTGGATATAATAAGATGTTTGCCCCATTCCAACACCGAGGCCGAAAGGCTTTTCTCAATTTTGCCCGATGCAAAAACCAAGAAGAGAAATAAAATAGGGAGCGATCTTATGAATTCCATCTGTGTTGTGCGTACATCGTTAAAAGCCAGAAATGAGACGAGTTGTACTATGACTGTCGACGATAGGCATCTCGCTCTTATGTCGGGAGATCGTTTGTACGAAAGTTTGTCTAATCCCCAACAATATAAACAACTCACCCTCCATGCATGTTGGAACATATAGCTCCGACAGCTTCAACACATTTTAACGATCTCAGTTACGAGTTACAATAGTATTATAGTAGTGCTTTCACAGCTTCTACGTGTATCACACTTTCCCGAACCTTTATATCCGTGGAGTAGAGGTTTCGACCGCTACGTCCATCATTCACACCGATCCTATCCATTCTATCCATCTCGACCTATCCTTATTCTCTCCTGATGGAAGAAGCCCACCACCTTCTCGTGGTTTCCATCGAGCAATGGCACAATTTTCGTAAATAATCAAGAAGCAAATAAGCAGATACGTATAAACCTGATTAACACGAAAAGAGTGTCGTTGGCCAAGAGTGGGTTAATAAAACTCTTCTGTAGGTATAAATGACATGATTGCGACGGGTACGAGACCAGTCGATATTGTTTTCAAACCTCATTACAGTAATCCGGAGTGCGAGTGATAAGCCGACCGTAATAGCGGAGTGGCCGGCTCGCTTACCTGAAACGGAAATCACCGATTCTGTAACTGTTCATTGTAGCCTGAATTTTAAAGAGTCCATCCTAGAAAGGAACTTATTTTGTAAGTAGCATTTCAAGGAATTATTTCTGTTTATCTACAAAAAAGGCAGAAGACCAACATCGTACATTAGCCAGCTGCGAAAATGCTTTGTATATTAACAGTTTTAAAGTTTTTATTCTACTGAAAATATAGAAAGAGAAGTTAGAGAATAATTAATGAAAAAAGTAGAATATTCGCACCAGAATTTGAACCTCGGACTTTCTGTTTGCGACCCAAGCTCTAGGACTTCGGTAAAATGAAATCTTGGCGGAGAGCGCCGGCCAGGTAGCGCGGTACACGGACAGAAGGTAGGGTACGCATGTAGTGGTGCGGTAGAAGCCAGAAGGGGATCGCATCTTTAGTAACAAATCAAGCTTCGAAAATGTTTTATAAAAAAACAGTTTTCAAGTCTTTAGTTTTCTGAGAATATAGGAAGAGAAATTAGAAAATAAATAAAGAAAAAAAGTAGAATATCCGCACCGGGATTTGAACTCATGACTTTTTGCTTGCGACCCAAGCGCTTCGATGTCGGGAAAACGAATTCTCGCCGGAGAGCGCCGGCCAGGCAGCGCGTACAGCACACGGACGGAGGGACGGGTATGCTTGTGTGGTGCGGTACAGGCGCTAGGAGGGGGTACGCTTGGTCGTAGAGTGGTGGTAGGGTCCGTGGGCGCAAACCCACGGTTCTGGCATCACTGGCTCCAAGTCACCCGACCTCGTAAGTTTCCATTTTCTTATGGTACTTCTAATTGGTCATTTACCTGAATGGAAATAACCAATCATGGTTGCCCATTTCGAAACCTCCCTTGTTTTACTCATCGGACGCGCTTCTTCGAGCGTGGGGTACGACAAGCACCTTCCGAAGGTATAGCCATAAAACTTTAAGCAATTATTATTGCAAAACGGAGTCAGATCGAACACTTGGCCATACAACATTTTTTATCATTTATTAAACCTCTCTGCGTACCTTGTGAATATTTCTCTAAATATTGGATACGCCTTGTATAGTTACTCTTAACTGTTATGTTTATATGTATTGAATGTTTGCATTTTGTCTTTAAGTGTAATTTGTACATTTATATGTATTATATGTGTTTGTGTACGTTTAATAATATTATTGCTTATTAATTTTTGCAAATGTAACAGTCTCTCGACAATCTTTTATCTATGTACCTGTGACAGATTACCAAGCGTTCTCTGAGTGGTATCGATTGTTTCTACTTGGGGTGAAACTATACAATTCGCCCACCTTTTGCACAAACATCAATAAATGAATAAAAATATCAATATATCAGCAATATTCGTCCATCATTAACGTCAATAATTTCCCGAAAATATTGGTAATTTTGAAATGCCTGCATCGCGAAAAATGTTCGCAAAAAGTATTTAAAAAAAAAACATTTTAACGCTTAAAGTTTCTAATTTTTTAATGAAGGACTCAATGTTTTTCATCCATTATGAATCAATGAACTTTTGCAGTCTGAGATACGGCTTCACATACTGAATGTACTGATACATGGTTTCTGGTATTTTATGAGATGTTGAATGTTAAATGAATTTTGAAGGAAAGAAGTGGCCTCCTCTCTGTGAATTAGTCGGTGGAGGAGGAATCCTCTCCTCCTTGATGAAGTATGGTAGGAAAATGAACATCTGGTTGTAAAAAACTAGCCTGGTTGATCGGCCCGAGCGTTTCGCCAGGGTCGTGGTTTATGACCGTTTTGTCCCGCGAGTCGATGGTTAACAACGGTACGCGCAGGTCCTAAGTCACCGTATGTACTTACTACCCACCGGCAAAGCAATATACGGATTAACTCAGGGCAAAGAAGGTATAAACCATTAAGGGCGGCACATTTCTGGTGGCCTTTTTGAAAATCTGACAAGGAAATATTTTACGACGAACGCATCGAAAAACAAGTAATTGCCGGTCGTAAGTATAAACGGTCAACGAGTTTACGCTTCACTCTGAACCCGCTTTCGTCCTGTAAGATGGAACATCTGCTCTCACACATATTTTATATTTTCTTTCATTATATTAATATCGCGTTAGTTGTACTGACGCTTTAGAGTAGATTTATTTGAAAATATTGTACCTATTATTAATATCCGTTTCATTAATACTTTTGTTACAATTAGTCTATAAAGTCGTTTCATACTTATCGTAAAAGCAACGAAAACATAAGAATTTTATACACCACAAACACCTAATAAAAGTTCTGTGTGTAGAATGTGTTTATGTGAATGGTGGGAAGAGAACGAAAATAGTGAGATAGCAGAGAGAACATAAGGAAGTCGCGTGTATCAGTTAAATTGCATAATCGTGTATGTAGTTAATAAAGTTATACTATATATTTGTTACCAAAAAGACACAACATGTGTGTGCAAATACATAGTTTGCTTTTAAATTCAGGTGTAAATGTTGCCTCATTAACATTAACGAAATGGCTTAATATTTGTACAGGTATAATTACTACTATTAGGGTAATTCCGGGAGACGCGGCCGGGCTGGAGAGTTGGTTGAAACAGTTGATTTCTAGAGAATGAATTGTTCTGAACCTTAACACATTTTTACATATACACAGATGTAGAGTCTGAATATAGCAACACGACCAACTCTCCAGCCCGGCCACGTCTCCCGGAATTACCGTATATACTCACCAAAGCGGTGTACATATTTGTATGGTGAAGTAGGGGCGCCTTTGCGGAATCCCCTTGACGTGACTCACGATGGGGAATTCCGGTCGTTTCATTTAGAAAATGAACCAAAAAAGGTGAGTTATAAAGTTGGTGACCTACTGCTACCTTTGGAAGGGATCGTAAAGTAATTTAGGCTCGAACACTCGCAGCACGACGCGAAATCTTAACGGACCGCGAGGGTCTATCATACAGTGTACGCTGTGTAACGATTTCGAGCGTAGCGTAACGCTCCCTACAGGATTTCGGGATTGGTTCGTGTGGCGTGTGATAAAGAATTAAAATTCAAGAACAAGAATTTAACTTAAATAGTGTTTATTCAAGGAAAACACTTTTAAATGATACATAAAGCTATAATTTAACGCCTTAATATTAAAGAAATTAAAGAAATTAATTAGGTTGCGACACTAGGTCGTTACAAAAAGTAAAGTTGATCGTCTTGGGTTGCGACTCTAGGTCGTTACAAAAGAAATGTCCGTTCGAACGATCGATTTTGAGTAATATAGCTTAAATAATTAATAATGACGTTTAGTCGAATTATAGGAATTGATTTATGGATTATGACCCTCGGTCGATATAGGAATTGGTTAATGATTATGACTCTAGGTCGATATAGGAGTTGGTTAATAGGTTATGACTCTCGGTCGATATAGGAGTTAGCTTATAATTTAGGAATTAGCTTATGGATCTAGGAAATTGAATATGTAAAGTTGAGAATCGTTTGAATTGTTTCAGTGTTTCATCAGGGGCGATTTTGCCACCTGGAATAGTATTGTTCCCTCGTTGCTCAGGAGTAATTTTACTAACCTGAGAATTATTATTATTCATAAATCTAGCTTGACAACTAAGGGGCCTACGAGGCGGCTTCCAAGGCAGATACGTCGTTAGACCAGGCGATTATAGCCTTGGTCAAAACGATCGACAATACCAAGGGGCCTACGAGGCGGCTTCCAAAGTTGAAGCCTAACCTTAGGTTGGAATCAGCTTTTAGCTTTATGTGATTCTTAACAACGTCTTGGCTAGTCATATCAATGATTGAATTCATAAGTCAGAGTGATCCTCTCTGGGCTTTCCTGCCCGTATTTATACACATTCTGAGTACTGTCTAGTCGGTCTATCAAGCGACTGAATAGTACGCAGGCGCACGCATGGAACGCTCGGTTCCCTCTCTCATTCATCATGCACGAATCACAATATACTGCCTCTGATCCTTGCTCTCGTCGATCCGCTGATCGACTGAGGATCGCGCATGCGTTCGATTTTCCCACTCCTTTACTCTCAATTCTCTTTCGTCATCCTCGCATCTCGCGATATCCTGAACTAATATTAATGTTAACGCTAAACACTCTTATAAAAATAAGGATAATAGGAATATAATAAAATATAAATATTTAAATGTTTATTAATTAGGTTTATTAATTAAAAATAAAAAAAGAAAGGCTTTTTGAGATTTGTTACAACTGTAACATCTGCAATGACCTGCCTATGGAATATTAGGCTTCCTTTGTCTCTCTGCGAGGCGTATTGATGTTGGATAGTACCTACTCTAAGGCCGCTATTGTGCCTAGTCCAGTGGGTGTTAACCCCGAGAAATAGCGAAAAAATTAAATGTGTACAGAATCGTATTTTAAAATATACTTCTAAGTTTATTTTGGTTTAATGTTTGGGATAATAACATAGTAGAGTATTTGGCCATATTAACTCTTCCCCTGAAAGCTAACGAGAAGACCATCTTTCGCTGCAGAAAGGTGAGATGGTCGAGTTATGATTTTTTATTATTTATTATTATTTTTGTTTATTTATTCACATTTGTATTCATTTGCCCTACTAATCGCCAGTAGGTAGTTCCCTTTTTCTTTCATGTGTTCTTTACTTGTTTAGCGTAAACAAATTAAATATCAATGAATCTGTAGTTGTATTCACTCATAAATAATTTTACTTTATTACTTTTAATAGCCATTTCATATTAGGTCGACCGCGTCTCGCGGATGTACCCTACGTGTTTTGGGAGCATAAAATACAGCAGCGTTGCACTTCGACAGGGCACGGACTCGGCCCGCCCGTCTAGTCGTCTCAACGAGTGGCCACCGAGCCCGGGCCTAGCGTGCAACGAGGAGCCTCCGGGGTGCCACCGAGCTGGGCGACTCCTCGCCGCCATAAACATACTATAGAAGCTCGGGCGGCTCGGAAGGTTCGGCTCGGCGGCTGTATAAACCGACCTTAACTGACTTTCGTGGGTTGTTGCAAAGGATTCGAGACTATCGCAGACATCTGTTTACGTTTCAGCAGGGGCACTTGGCGCTGCGACCCCTTAGGGCCCCTACAGACGGTGATGCAAGAGTCGTGAAACAGTGATGCCTGCATTACGGATACAGTTTGCGCGATTCTTGCATCTTGCTCACGCGCCTAGGTGGTGAGAAAGATGCAAGAGTCGCGCAAACTGTATCCGTGATGCAGGCATCACTGTTTCACGACTCTTGCATCACCGTCTGTAGGAGCCTTTTAGGGCGTCAGCGAAAGAAAGTAACTACGCATTTATAAACATTTCTAATACGTTGCCACCAAATACACTAAACTCTTACGTTAAAAATATTAAGTTTATTCCTTAGTTTAGCCTTGCATCAAGTCTTTGGTTACATCCAAGCTTACAATACATCCCACACAGCACACATGCGCCTTCAATGCGCCTTTTAGGCGCGCAGTCCCAGGCGCTCGAGGTGCCCCATAGGCGCCGCGAGTGCCCCACGACCGCCCATTTTGGGCCTTCGGAGCACCTGATGTTACAAAACGGGCCGCCTTAAAGGCGCATTTATAGCGCCTGAATTAGGACTGACAGGCGTCTCAAAGGCGCTTGAAATGGACGGCTAAAAGGCGCGTGGAACGGGCGCCTGGAACAGGCGTCTTAACGGGCCTGGATTAGGACTGACAAGCGTCTCAATGGCGCTTGAAATGGGCGGCTAAAAGGCGTCTTAACGGACCTGGATTAGGACTGACAGGCGTACCTTAATTATGGATAAATTAGGTCTGATGCAGCTGTTTAAAAATCGCCATTAGGGCGTATCTAAGATGGTTATCGATACTGATTAATTGTAATATAAATTTAATAAAACAAAGGGTTATCAAAAAGAAATCGGACACGATAAAAATTCATTTCAATTGTTTATTTATACATATATATTTTTTCATCGTTACTACTATTACATACCATGCTTTGTATAAAATATGTAATTCACAGTGTGTTGCAAATATTTAACATGTATACTTATACAACACTTGTATTATTTATATATATTACATATATCTTATTATATATTTTTTATTACATATACGTGAGTGTATTATATATATTTCTGTAACAAGATGATCTTACGCACGCAATGAATACAGAATGCACTTATATAAAAAGTATAGCTAGGTGATACAGATGTAAGTATGCAAAGTATACAAACTGTACAGAATATACAAAATATACATATAAAGACACTTAACGCTTCAGCGACGGTGCCGAATTGAACAATTTCTCTATACTATGAGATTATTGATAACCTTACTCTGAATTTTTATTCGTAGTTTAATCCACATATAGTACAACTGGTAATATTTAATTTTAAAGTTTATTTTTAACAATACCAGTAATGAAAATACCATTTTGCACCTCTTGTCGACTTTCCGCCCTAGGCAGTCGCCTAATTTTGCAGAGTAAAGTCATAAATAATCTCAAATAAATGTAATAATGGGCGCAATTAAACAAGTTCGCCTAGGGCGCAAAAAAGACTTGAGCCGGGCCTGCAGGGGAATTCAATATGACCATGCACTAGTGTTTATGCTAAAAGTATCATATCGAACTGGAAACTCCCATTTGCTTATTATTTGAGGCAGTCAGAGCAACAACAGTGGATCAACCTACGTTAAAAAATTTTTTTTATCTATCGTATATGGTTAGTAGAGCCTATCGGAATACGTTATTACGACTAATTCAATTTCGAAAAAAGGTAGGTTAGTCCGTTTTTGCTCTGCCCGCTTTATTTCATAAAATGCAAGTCATCCTCGAATCAGTTGATGCACTGCATCAAAACTGTTGTAAAAGCTGTCGAAGAAACAGGACTTATCATACTCAGTATGGTTTGCGATAAAAATACAACAAATGTTGCATCACTTAATAGATTATTACTGGATTCGCAAAATCGCATATGAGAGTGGTAGTCCCCTGCGGGCCTGCGTCAAGATTTTGCGAAACGGTTCTCGTGCTTCTGATGCCCGTCGCGCACGCAAAGGACGGAGTGTCACGGCGCCCGCAAGACGGAGCGAGACATAACATCAACGCGTCGCACAGTGGGACGGATCGACGTTTAGGTAGGCATTCACTTGAATTCTTAAATATTTCGTCATTTATTCATTATAATCTAAGATTACAGGTTATATACTATATTGTATAAAAAATATAATATTCATTTTTTTTCTCGTCGCTCTTTTTAATAATGGGGCTTCAAGAGTCCCTCCATGTTAATTTCCATATATATACATCCATATATATGGATCGGGGCTTATTAATAAATTATTTAGAACATCATGATTTGTCATTTTTCGGCTGCTCTTTCTGCGTATAATTCGTAGTAGTTTTTAAAATCATTATTTCGGGCGTTCTGATTACATACTCTCTGATTACATACACGATTCATTCTTATTTATCTAGCGTTTCATTCATACTTTTGCACGTTGCACACCTCTGCGTGCCTCACTTCCAACATATATTACTCATTATTATTATATTTGAACATTACTCAATTAGTGTAATTTAAAGTTAAAAACATTCAATTTGCACAATTATTGTTGCAAATAGTATATTTCTCCTGACTTGCACCTACGTTTGTGCAAAAAAATATCAATATTTTAAAGGGTCGGATGCGGTCGGATATGAATAATTGAATTTGGTGAAATTGAATCCATCCAGAATTATGAGGTATGCTTGAATTTACGGACAAATGCGGACAATTTTTTTAATTTAGAAAAATGCGGAAATGGTAACAAAAAATCTTAATTTGACAATAGAATATAAGTGTTTATATTTTTCATTACAAGAAAAAGACTAACTGAAACTATTCCAATGTGTAAAAGGTGATCATTTTCTAAAAATGGAAATCTAAAATTTTTTTTAGAATATTTAACTGAGGAAGCCCAGAACGCCCGAAATAATGATTTTAAAAACTACTGCGAATTATACGCAGAAAGAGCAGTCGAAAAATGACAAATCATGATGTTCTAAATAATTTATTAATAAGCCCCGATCCATATATATGGATGTATATATATGGAAATCAACATGGAGGGACTCTTGAAGCCCCATTATTAAAAAGAACGACGAGAAAAAAAATGAATATTATATTTTTTATACAATATAGTATATAACCTGTAATCTTAGATTATAATGAATAAATGACGAAATATTTAAGAATTCAAGTGAATGCCTACCTAAACGTCGATCCGTCCCACTGTGCGTCGTCTGTCTCGTAGGGCGGTATTCATAAACGTGTCTTAAGATTAAGCAAATGCTTAAGGCTTAAGGGGTCATTCTGGTTAGATCGCCGATAAATTCAGCGATTTTCGGGAATTTATTGCGAAGACAGGAATTATAGTAATGGAATTAAACTTTTTTCTATTGATTAAACTACATTTCTACAGTAAATGAAAAATATAAAAGTTATAAAATTATTGCTATTAAAATGGTTTTGACGGCGATTTTGATGACATATTTAAAAATTCATAAAAGTTTTATTCCATTACTATAATTCCTGTCTTCGCAATAAATTCCCGAAAATCGCTGAATTTATCGGCGATCTAACCAGAATGACCCCTTAAGCATTCGGCATCCTTTACTATGCTACTAGGTTAGTAGAGGATACCGCATGCTTAAGCATTTGCTTAAAGACACGTTTATGAATACCGCTTTCGTTCCATCTCGCTCTCGCCTTCGCCGGACAAGAATAAAAATTATTTTTTGGCGGCTTTCCTATCGCAGGCTCGCTTCAACCATTTCTGAATAGTCGACTCCGCTTCCTTCCTATCTTTCGACTGCCTCCCCTTTTCGGCAGCATCTTAAACAAGAATTTCAATAAAATGTTACATATATTCTACATTAATCAGTATTAGCTATGGTGAAATTTCGGTGATAATTACATACCTATAACGACTTCCGCCAATTTCAATTTTTTAAAGGGTTGCTTCCCCTGCCTCCCCAGCCAACTGAAGGTTAGGGCCACATCATTAATTATTATGGACCCTAAAACCCTCTTCACAAAATCGTACATATTTGATCCCCCAAATTTGGCAAATTCATTTACCTATAATTAAAAAATTATTAGCTTGGCTAAATTAAGAGAGGAGAGAGAGAGAGAGAGAGAGAGAGAGAGAGAGAGAGAGAGAGAGAGAATAATGATATTTTACTTACTGCGTCCTGGAAATTTACGTCGTTGCTTAATATTTTCTCCAACTCGTTTACTTTTTCCACAGAGTTGATTGGAAAATTCAAATGTTTATTTTTCATAAAAAATGTTTCCTTCCGCTGCTCCACTGGTGCTGCTTGTGAGCCAACTTTATTTTCAATATTTTTTATGCGTTGCAGCGCTTCGATGAGCAATTCCCGTTGTAAATTGACTTGTGTTATCAATGCATGATTTTGGTCTATTAAGGTCTTTATAGTGTTGCTGCAGCTGTTGCTGCAGCTGTTGCTGGTGCTGGTGCTGGTGCTGGTGCTGGTGCTGCACCTGGGGTCTGCATCTATGTATTCAGAAAATTATTTATTACATTTTATATCTTTTCACTGTAACTTTCCATGGTAAAAAAACTATCTCCGCATAGAATATATATACACATATATTGACTTACCAACTGGACTATCTTTCTCGAAGAAACTCAATTCGCCGCCATTGCTGGTGCTGGGCCCCGCCGGATATACTATTTCGTCTAAAAACCAAAATTGTTTTTATTAAAGAGGTAAGGAAGCAGAATTGTGGACAGATCCAAAACGTATCTACTGCAAATAAAGCGTACGAAAAATGTGAAAAATGTATTGTTAAAAATGGAATTTGTACATTAAGTACTGAGGAAGAAGAGGCATTTTTACCAAGGGAATCTGTGAAACAACACGATTTTTGACACAAAACGCCTAGGATAGAAGATAACTTCATCAGAAATAATATGATTGAACTGAGCAAAGTAGCAGGAAGGGAATTGGAAAATTGTTTTAGGTAATTGTAATTTTTATATAGCATATTTTCACACCTGATATAATAATGGGTTTCCTCATCTTTGGAGGTGGAGGTAGTGACGCCTCTTCAGGGATTGCCTCAATTTGTGAAGATGGGGATACCAGCGGCGTCAATTCCTGCCCCGACTCCTCACTGCTCGAAAATCTCCTGGGAATAATTTTCCTTTTTCCGTTCCCTGCGTCGGATTGAAGATCGCTGGTTTCTTCGGCCCTCTTCGCCCTTCTCCTCGCCGTGGCATAATCATCTGGGTGAACACATTAGTAATTAATGGGTATAATGATTAGTCACTAATAAGTAAATATAATAGTCATTAATAAGTAAATATAATAATAATTTCAATTTACAGCAAACTCCACCAGGAAATACCGCTACGGCGTACTTATCCCACGAAACTTCGCACGGTTCAAGTTTTTTTATTGCCGCTGTCAAGCGACTGGGCTTATATGGTGGCCAATAACAAAATCCCTCTACCAACCAATCCTCGGGGACTTGCGACACTGAATTGTCACAGATAAATTCAATGGTATGCCAACCCTTCTGTGCCATTTTTCCTCTTGTATATACAAGTATTCCTGAAATAAAACATATTTAGAAATTTGCTAGCGGGTATTTTTAGCTTGAAAGGTATAGCGACATTAAGACCAGAAATAATCGAAATCTGAATCATTAATATTATCGTCATAAAGACGTTCTAAAGACAGTACAAACATTGAATGATGTTATGGCTTCCTGAACAGAACGATAAAAGTAATCTTGTTAGCATGCATGTAGTACTTATTCAATTTGAATTTGCCAGCCATTATTAAAGTAAAAAGAGAGAGAGAGAGAGAGAGAGAGAGAGAGAGAGAGAGAGAGAGAGAGAAGAGTCTGGACAGAGGAAGGAAAAAGAGAGTTTCAAATGGAATTAAACAAAATAAGCTTCAATAGGACAGGGGTGAATGAAATAGTAGAAGAAATGGTAGGAAAAATAAACAATGCAGTACTGAAAGAAGAAGTAAAAATAAAAAAATGGAAACTAGGCAGCTTTAAGTGGTGGAATTCGAATTGTAAAAAAAAGAAAAGAGAAGCCAGAAAAGCATTGAGGAACTGAAAAAAGGGCAAAGGAGGCATAGAAGACTACCAGAAGAAAAGAAGGGAGTACAAAAAAGTGTGCGAGGGAAGGAGAAGGGAATTACAAGAAAATACAGAAAATGAGATAATGCAATTAAAGGGAGAAAATAAAATATGGGAATATGTAAATAAACAAAGAAAGAAAAGAATAGGAATCTCCAGTAAAATAGATTTTAAAAAAATGGAATGATCATTTTAGAGCATTGCTAGAAGACATCAACTGTAAAAAAGAAGTAGTAGAGTTGGAAGAAATAGACAACACGGAAGGAGAGAAGAAACAGGAAGAGGAAGACGAAATAACAGGAGCAGAAGTAAAAGAACAAATTAGGAAATTCAAAAATAAGAAAGCAGCAGGGGAAGACAAAATAGAAAATGAAGCCTGGATTTACGGTAACGTGAAAATAGTAAAAAAGATGACAGAAATTTTCAATAAAGTGTGGAAGGGAGAAGGATTCCCGGAGAGGTGGAAAGAAGGGGTGAATTCACCAATATTCAAAAAAGGAGATAGAGAAAAGGTAAGAAACTACCGGAGGATAACGAACGCAGAGAAATCTAAGGTGCTGATTTTCCATAAAGGGAGAGGAAAGATGAAGAGAGATTTACTACTATTAAAGTAATGAAGAAAATAGAAATAAACTGACTGTAACGTAGAAAAAACAAAATGCAACACTGATTTCAGAAATATAGAGATATAGAACTTACCTGGAGAATATACGGATGTGATCCAAAACCAACCGCCAAAGAAACACACTTAAGATAACTAACTTTAAACGCGTCGAGTAATAATAAAAAAAAACACACAAAAAAAACTATGAAAACACGATAAAAAACACGATAAATTACACTACAAAAACGCGATAAATTACACTACAAAAACACGATAAATTACACTATAAAAGTACGTTAAAAATACGATACAAATAATATAAAAACACGATAAATGACACTATAAAATACGCTAAAAATAATATAAAATTACTAAAATTAACTATGTAAAGTAATAAGAAAAAAAAGGAATAAACTACAGACTAACAATAAAATGAAAAAATATGCGAGAAATGTATGGAATAAAGCGAGAAATAAAGTGCGTCCCCTGCGATGGTTCTGCGATAACTGCTGCAGTTTCCTTGCCACCTGTAGGGTCCAAGGAAAGCTTGCCACCCCCCACTACGCGGCACAACCCCCATCCTGCCGACGGATATCCCTCTGAAGACGTGCCAGAGAAGCTCTTTAAGGGGTTAAGACACAGTAATAGGCCAAGAAAGCAGACGATTTTTAGACGACAATAATAAGAAAAGTAAACAATCGATTAATATAAGGTTTTGTGTCTTATATTGTAAACTATAAGAAAAACATATGCAATGTCTCCATTTAAAATCTCCTTTTTTCCCGGATGGCCAACTGGTGGGCCGGATTCCGGGAAATCGGATGAACTGTAACAAAAACCACAAAAATGTCATAAACTATAATATATTTCCTGGACATTGACGATCCAAAATTTTAAATTTTTTATTTCGCGATTTCGCGAGATCCGGCCCACCAGTTGGCCATCCGGAAAAAAAGGGACATTTTAAATGGAGACATTGCACGGCGTACAAATGCTATTTTGTAAATATTATATGTTTTTCTTATAGTTCATGATATAGTGAGCTAAAACACAAACCCTTATATTAATTGATTGTTTACTTTTCTTATTATCGTCGTCTAAAAATCGTCTGCTTTCTTGGCCCGTTACTGTGTCCTAACCCCTTAAAGCAGAAAAGCAGAAAAAATTGAACCAAAGGTTGTTTAAACATCGATTTTTTTGGGCACCTGAAAGTTACAAAAACTGCAGGAGAAAACGTATTTTATCTTTAACCGTCTGCCATTCTATAGATATTTTTTTTCTTCAAATTTCTGGTCGTGGTAAGGGCGATAGCGACACTCGTAAGGATGAAAGAAACGTTTGGTTCTCTTTTTTCTGCCCGCTGGAAAAGCCGCTAGCCCTGGGACAGGGCAACAAGGATGTGTACGGTTAACAACGCTTATAATTCTGAAAGTTGTAAAGATTTTAAATCATCCTTCATGATTTTAAACAACCAAAAGATGAATAAAAGTGTAGGTATACGAGGCATCAATTTTTTTTCGTCGCCCAGAAAAGAGATCACGAAATATGGCTGAAAAATCGGCCGTTTAAACCCGGAAAAAAACGCTAATAAAAAGAAGCAAAGATCTCGAGTAAAGTAGTGGTCAAAGAAGAGAGTGCCGCTACTGAAAAGAGCAGAATTACTACTGCATCTTTATTCGTATCCTGATCTAATTCCTTTAATTTATTTATTAAGATTACACGCGTCCATAATTTTAAATCTGTCTGCCGGAGGCCCACACTTCTCGTTAATTTTGATTTGCGGCAAATCTGAAACCAGAAAAATCAACCTCGCGGTGATTGCGTTCATGCCAGACAATTGACACACGTGCTCCGTGTTGCATTATAACTTTCGACTTCATGCAAGTCCGTAAATCGAACGGGCAAGAGGGAGCGTGTATGGCGGCCTTTAGAGTGCCTAATGCCGTGTCAAATTTATCACTTTTTTAACTCGATGTCTGGGATTCTGTTCAAAATCGAATATGACGTTGTTCACGTAAAATTAAGGGGAGTTTGTATTTCAGGGGGTTGAATCTTAAAACTTTCACCTCGCAGTAACCGACCGTCTTTTCCGCAAACCTGCGTTGCACGTGTTGGCAACGACCAGAGTCACGGGGGGTACAATAAGCAGAGACAGGAAATCGTGAGGGTCGTCGGCGACGCGAGCCCGCTAATATTGGAAAAATCACAGGTCAGGTCTAGGCGTTTTCGCGTACAGCGCACAGTGGGCTGAAAACCCGATTTTTTTTGGCAAAAGTTTAAACTGTCCACTGCGTTTAGCATTCAAATACACTGTGGACTGTATCGCGGACGTAATTGTTAATTGAAGGGGCGGATGCAATAAGGGGACTAGCGCTGGAAAATGCGAACAATTATTGTCCAAACGCTAAGAAAGGTTGGAAAATTTAATGTTATTAAACTGAATTTTAAAAAATATGTTGTTGTAAAGCTCGTCACGACATACATTTTTTCTATTTACAGCTGGTTTATCGAATCATTACTATTCGAGCGGAAAAATAATAAACAAGGAATTTTTCATCGTCCAAAATCATTATTTCTTTAAGGGGGGATTCTACCTTGTTTGGCCGAAAAATTCCATTTTTTTTTTGCTTTCTCTAAAAGATATCAGTCTTATGTATACACTCTGCAAAGCTTATAGCCAAATTCGAAAAATTGGTGAGGTTGTAGCGTTTTGAAGCAAGCGGTACGCAGGTAGAAGTATTACATAATATGAACTTTTAAATCAGATTTTCTCGAAACTACATTTTTCGACCTGGCGTTGAAGAAATCTCGACAACCAATGAAGCAAACCACTTGAACTTTGCCAATTTTTGAGAAAAATTCGATTCATCATATTCTGAAGCCTGCCATTTTAACATTTCTTTATTTATCTTAATGAATCTCACGGTGTAATCTGCCGGCCGGCAGAAGAAATAGGACGAAAAAGTCACACATTCTGACACAGTCGTAACACCTGACTATTACACCGTGATGAATCTACTGCCATCGATAGCCACATTCACACAGATTAAGAATCTCTTTCCATTTTGTGTATCAGATTATCCTTAGGGTATTTTTCGTTAACGCCAGGACCACTCGATTTTTTTTCAACGCCTCAGGTCGGCACTGTGTATCAGCCACATTTTTTTTTACCGTCACATAAAAATTCATAACAATAGCTCAAGATACAATAAAACAGCCTGTCATACCGCAAATTAATTTGTCAAATCGTTTTTGTACAAAAAATTCACAAAAATCACCGATTTATCGGGCAAACAAGGTAGAATCCCCCGTTAAACATAAATTGCGATAACTTGAGGGAAATATTAAGGGATCGTTATGAGACTTAAAACACAACTTCAGGAAACTCTAGCGAAGCCGCAAAATGTAGGGACAAAACCCTTGTGTTAAAAAAAGTAATAATATTTCATTAAAAAGGAATGCTGGACATAACCCCTGTTTCCCAACGTTCGTCGTTAAAAAGTATCGAGGCATTTTGAAGTACATATAACTTGCAGCGATAAAGTTTTTCCTTAATATACAAAGAAGATTTTCAACAATTTTCGCACTGATTAATAAAGAATTGTAGAAAATATGCCGATATATATAAATCTCGCGCGCCACCAACAGTCAACAGCCGCGTATAATGCTCTACATAGCAGATTTAGCACTCGCGTTGACTGCTGGTACCGCGCGAGATTCATATACATCGGCATATCTTCTACAATTACTTATTAAATTGGTGAAATCTTTAGTTTGTGTATTAAGGAAAAACTTTGTCGCTGCAAGTTATATGTACCTCAAAATTGCCTCGATACTTTTTAACGGCGAACGTTGAGAGACATGGGTTATGTCCAGCATTCCTTTTTAATGAAATATTATTACTTTTTCTAACATAAGGCTTTTGTGCATATACATAGTTCAAACTTTTTAATTAATTAAATTCCTAATTACAGTAATTGTGCGTGTGATTGAATTACGATGTAATTGAAGTACAATGTAATTAAATTACAGCTCAGAACACTGAAGAAGTGAGAAACAAGTGGAAAAAATGTAATAAAAGAGTGGATTTCTCTATATATGTTATAAATATATGAATAATACCATATTCTGCACACATAGTAATTTTTTTCTATTCGAAACATTTACCTACATATTTCTTTCCCACCTCTCATTAGCTCTCAATTTGGTTGCCTCTTAACTAGTAATTATAATTCAATTACATTGTACTATGCAATTACAATTGCAAATACATTTGCAATTACGAGTTTCGATGTATTTTAATTGTGTTCGAATACGATGTAATTGAATTATTTTGTAATTATAATTCATGGAGTAATTCAATTGTAATTCTGCACAACTCTGCATATTGTAGTATGTACAAACTGTTCCAGTCAACGTGATTTTTAATAGATATAAGTATAGTCAAGGGCGGATAGGCTCATGCTGTTCTGCTTTCGAGGGTTTAACGGTGGAGATTTAGGCTGTATCTGGCTTCGAAAGGGGGTGCGTAAGCTGAACAGTCCTGGCGGTGCAGGCGATTTACAGCTGGAGATTTGATATTTATGAAGCGAAATTTCTTCGTTTCTTTGCGACTAGGCAATCGCTTGTTCTCGAAGCGTTCGTTGGGAAACATTTACCTACCAGATATGTCGATGAGGGGCAATCGACACCATGCCGTTTTTCAGGGATTTCGACTTTCGTCGCTATCGTGCCTCCGTTCTCAGGTAAAAGGACTTTATGATTTTCGGCATACTCTCGGGTTTTTCCCTCGAGGTACTGAGTGAGTCGGGCTATAGCCAAGCTACACATCTGGCAACCAGACGCCCACAGGTAAGTATTTTTCGCGCGTGGATACGGTTAGTTTTTTGTTTCCGTTCTGCGCGTTTTCAGCGTCGCTTGGTCCTAATGTAATCTGCTCTCTAACTAATCGGACTTGTAAAGGGTAAAGTTTAGGGTAAAAGACCCAAATACTGCCACCTTAAGCTATTTTACTTAAAATAACGAATAAATAAACGTTGTAAAGTCATACACAAAAAGAATTATGTAATTCAACCTATAATCTATACTATAGAATGTATACTATAGTTTATTTATTCGTTATTTGAAGTAAAATAGCTTAAGGTGACAGTAATTGGTTAGGTGTCAGTAATTGAGTCTTTTACCCAGGGCCGGCGGAACCCATTATGCAAGTAATGCGTTGCATAAGGGCGCCAGCCGAAGGGGGCGCTAAAAACTATATCGCAGACTTAATAATAAAAGAATCCAACGCGTTTCTTTTAACGGGCTAACAATTTTACGGTCCCAGGTTTATCTAACATGAGAAAGACCACGATTCTAATGTACATTAATAAAATATCTACAATGCCGCTCGGTTCTTTCGGGTACCTGGCTCGGCTTGGAAACCGAGCCCCGGATTGTTTCGGATTTCAAGCTACTCGAATATTCAAGTACTCGAACAGCTCTAACTACAAGTCTATATTTCTTACATCGCGATAGAAATGAGCATTTCGATCGTTCGTGCTACCTCATCCCTCTCCCCCGCACCTACCGCAATGGTCTTTAAATTGTTTTAAAATATGCAACAAATATTTAGTCGTACAATGAGAAACATTATGTTGCAAAGCCTACAGTGCTAGCAAAAAAGACAATTGGGGATTATTCGATTTACGAGTTTCTTCGTTTTTCGAGCAGCTTGAAGCGCTAGAAAGGGTCGATTTTTACGACGAGGGGCGCGTCGAAAGCGTTCGTGTACGCCTTAAAGCTGGGATTTGAGGGCCGCGCGCAGTCAAAGAACTACCCCTTTTGTTCCTGTGTCTCTCCGCCAAGTGTATTGACGATATAGTAAACGCGTGTGATTTTTTAATGCAAAAGGGAGGTAGTGGCAGAACGTCGGCCTATTCGAACGTGTGTTTATACTCGAGAGATAAGGGATCCGTCTTTAATTTGAGGGTAGGACGAAGCAGGCGGGGCTAGCGCAGTCAGCGGACTACCCTTCTTTTCCTGTGTCTCTCCGCGAGACGTATTGATGCTGAATAATACTCTTTAATTTCTAGTTCTCCAAAATTAATCAGACTGATCAGCCAGAGCATTTCGCCAGGTTCGCGGTTTATGACCGTATTGTCCCGCAAGTCGGCGGTAGGGAACGGTTTCCTACAGTTTCGGATAATTTATGACTTAATTGGTTCCGCCTCGTAGCAGACGTGAATTTTCTTCTTTATAGCAACTCGAAGACTTTCTGCTTCTCTTCCCTTCGGACCCTTTTGAACCGATACACGTGGTGTCTGTTTTCTATCTCGAAGCAATGGGTACATTGGCAGTAGAAGGACGGAGCGCGGGCTTTTGTGAAAGTGTAGGATGGTTCGTTCCGTGCACTTCTGCAAAACACGTGTTTCTCGAAAATGTGCTGGTTTCTTTTTACCTAAAGCATCTTGTCCTGGTGGGAGTTAACTCATAATGGAACGAGAGAAACTACTTGGGGTAGAGGAAATTACTTGGAAAAAATCCTGTCAGTCAGTTTGCAATCGCGTTAGAGAAGTGTTTTCTACACAAGAGTATTACGCGTTGGTCTGAGCAGAAACCTAGAATAACGGAGACGCAATTACTGCTGTACGAGCATTTGGGCGGCCATATCTGCGGCACCGGACGCCAAGTGAAAATTCATTTTCACCAATTTTTATAAGGTACGAACAACGCCTTCTGTGAAAAATAAATTAAGTGATCAGTGTTAGTAACCGTGCAGTGAAGTGAATTTTCCGTATCTACATTAACCCGATCGCACTTGACGTTGCGACCCTTTTACTTTCGTTGGTGTCGCATACCTGGGACCAGCTGTGCACTGGACGCATCCGTCGCTGACCAGGACCAGTTCAGTGACCTAGTGACGCAGGTTTTCAAACTGCAGGTGAATTTCCGAAAGGGTGAGTTTTAGTTACTTTATTGGTGATTATTAGTTACTAAATTTAACGCAGGCTACGGCTTATTTCCGGCGATAATTCTCTAAATTTCCGTACCTAAATTTTGTCTTCGGTGGTTTTAAACAGACTTATTCATTATCAGCAACAGTGTTGGCCGTTATTAAACTACGGATTCTTATCACAATAACGGACTACTGTTACATTACTTTTTTGTTTATGCGATATTTGAAAACGAAATTTACGTATTTCTTGTCCTCTCACTTCAAATAATTATTATTTTCGATTCTGTTTTAAAAAAAATGTGTATTCATTTTTTTACGTTTGACATGATGTTCCTCGATTTATCTTTAACTCGTAATTCACTTTAAATGACAACCAAACGATGACGAAAGGTATCGATTGCCGTGGTTTTCGCAGTGATCTGATGAGAAATGCGGAGCTGAAAGAGTTTGGTTCTTAATAGGTATTCAAACTCCTTCGAGGGCCGAAAGCCATAAACTTGCGGTGAAGTATCGCGGGGTGTTGTCTTTGCCACGGGATACGATGCGGCATCTCCTTGAGTCGAGTCGCTGGAGGATCACTCTTAAGAGTCTTTCCTTCCGAAAAACACACCACTTTGGGAATTACATGAAAGATCAGAAGTCAACACCCTGTTTCAGTGTGTTGGTCTCACCAATATGCGCGAGCTACTATCCGTTTCAAACGCATGGTGCAAACTTTAGGGCATTATTACTGTAAAATGGAGACAGATCGGACATTATATCATAGGACTTTTATGTTCCATTGGACCTCCCCTACCACCCCCTAAAATATTGGTACGTATACCGTTTACACCCTGTATATTTTTATTCGATGTCGGGAAAACGAATTCCCGTAGGAGAGCGCCGCGCCGCGGCCGGCCAGGTGGAGGGACGGGTATGCTTGATTGGTGCGGTACAGGTGCAAGGGGGGAGGGGTACGTTTGGTCGTGGAGTGGGGGTAGCGCCCGTGGGCGAAAACCCACGATTCTGGCTTCACTGCACGCGCCACGGTAGTTACTGCTGAACCGTCGAAGGCAAAGGGTGACATTTTAAACGACGTACATTTATTTAGTTTTACAAAGAGTTGTGTTTCTTTAACATTCAAGGATATACAAGGACCGGTTTTATTACAGGTAAGTTCTATATCCATTTGCTTCCATTACGCTATTCTCTTCCCATTTATACAGTCAGTTCTATATATAATCATTTTATTGTTCCCCTAGGGGTTACAATCTCCCACATACCTTCTCCTGTACATCTTGACCTTACAAACTAGCTTATTCTACCGCCTTATTATTACCTTAACCTAACTTAACCTATCCCTATCCCTCTCCCAACCCTTGCTCCCGCTCGCTTATCGCTCGCTCGCTCTCCCTCTCCCGCCTCCCGGACCTCCGCTTCCACTCGCTTCTCCTCTCGCTCCCATTCCTCAACTCTCAACTCCAATCACCCCTCACATACCGCTCTTTTCTCCTCCAACTTCCTCATCCATTCCTCCCCCTCTCCCTCATCCCCTAACACCTCCCCTACCATCTCCTGCCATCCCTTCTCTATCCCCCATCCTGTACAGACCTCCCACACGTGTTCCCACGATTCCTCCTCCTGCCCACACATCCTGCACCTCCTTTTATCCTCCTCCTCCCAGTATCTCCCCCCTTTCATCTCATTCCCTAACCTAAACCTCGCTATCCTCCTCCACCTATCCTCCCCCCACCCTTTCTTCAAATACCCAGGTACCCCCGTTCCTTTCACCCTCCCGTACCACTTGTTATACTTCCCCTCTCTTATCCTCCCCCACCTTTCCTCTTCTTGCATCCTTCTCTCCCTTTCCACCAGCTCCTCCCCCCTTATCCCCCCTCCAGCCCTCACCACCTCTACCTCCTCCACTGTCCACCCCCTGTCCTTATAATACTGCTCCCTTTCCCCCTCCCACCCTTGCAGCACCCTCCCCCTCTTCATCCTCCTCTTCATTTCCTCCCAGCAATCTCTTGCCAATTCCCCCCCCTTCCCCTCCTCTAGCTTCCTCTCGTATCCCCACGCCCTCATTCCCGCCCCTCCTCTCATCATCCCTCTCTGCAGCTCTTCCCTTACCATATACCCTGGAGTATTCCGGTCCACCCCCAACACCCACCTCAGGTACCTCTCCTGTAGCGCTTCCACCTTTTCCCTACCTTTCCACCCCCACACCTCCACCCCATAACTAATAACCGCCCACACCAACTTATCAAACAGCCACAGCCTTCTTCCCCAGTCCTTCCCAAATTTCCTTTTTCCGATCCCCCATATCTGCCCCATCACCGCAGCCCCCTTTCTTACCCTTTCCTTCACATGTTCCTCCTGTCCCCCATTCCCCATTACTGTGTACCCTAGATACCTGAAGCTCCTTACCTCCTCCAACTCCTTCCCCTTCCACCTCCACACTACCTTTTTCCACCTACCCCCCCCCCCTTCGACATCTCATCACCTTCGTTTTTCCTACATTCACTTGTAACCCCTTTCCCTCCACGTACTTCTCCAATTTCCCCATCATCCCCTTCATCCCTTCTACATCCTCTGCTAGTACCGCCACATCGTCCGCGTACGCTAGCGTATAAATTTTCCTATCCCCCAACCTCACTCCCCCCCAACCCCCCCTCCCCAGCTCTTCGTCCATATCCGCTGTCAGTAGCGTAAACAGCGTGGGGCTTAGCGGGCACCCCTGCCTAACCCCCCTTGCCGTCCAGAACCTTTCCCCTTCCTCCTCCCCTACCCTGACCCTACCTATCGTTTCCCTCAGAACCTCTTCACACCTCACTACCAGCCCTTCCCTCACCCCCCTGTTCCTCATCGCCTTAGCCAACACCTCTCTGTCCACCGAGTCAAACGCGGCCTTCATATCGACAAACAATATCACCAACCTCCTCTCTTTCCTTCCTATCTGCCTATTTATCAGGTAGTTTAACGTGTATATGTTGTCGATACAGCCTACCCCCCTCCTAAACCCCGTTTGACTCGGCGGCAGCAACTTCTTTTCCTCTACCTCTTCCCTTAGCCTCTCTGCCAGTACCGACGCGTATATCTTATACGCCGTTTGTGTTAATGTGATCCCCCTGTAGTCTTCCACCCTTTCCCCCGCCCCTTTCTTCAATACCGGAACCACCACCCCTTCCTTCCACCCCTCCGGCCACCCTTCCCCCCTCCATACCCTGTTGCATAGTACCCACAACCACTTTTCCACCTCCTCCCCCCCGTACTTCCACACCTCATTCTGTATCCCATCCCCGCCTCCCGCCTTCCCGTCTTTTAAACCCTTCACCACCCTTCTTATTTCCTCCCTTTCTATCTCCCTCTCTCCGTCCTTCTCCCTCACCCCCCCTTCACCTTTCAGCACCCTCCACTCTACTCCTCCCAACAGTCCCCTAAAATACTCATCCCATTCCTCCATTTTAATACTTTCATTCACCCTCCTTCTCCTTACCCTCTCTCTATTCACCACTTTCCACACCTGTCCTTCTGTCCTCACCCCTTCCAGTTCCCTTTCCCAACGCTCCATTTCCTTCTTCTTCTTTTTCTCACACATCCTTCCATAAACCCTCTTCCTTTCTCTGTATACCTCCCCAGTTCCTCCCTCCCTCCTCCACTTCCTCAACTCCTTCCTCACCTTATTTTTCTCCTCCCTACACTCCTCATCCCACCAGCCTCCCTCCCTTTTCCTCTCCCCTCCCACCTCTGGCTTTCCCACCGCTACCTTTATCCTTTCCCTCAGCTCTCTCCACTCCTCCTCTACCCCCTTATTACCCTCCTCCCTCCTCCCAAATCTCCTCATGAACTCCTTTCTCCCCTCCTCCGTCCAGTTTCCTCTTTCCCCTCCCTTCTTCTTACCCCCTTTCTTCCTCTCCACACCGCCCTCTCCCTCGCCCCTCACCCAGACCACCAGCGGTTGATGGTCCGAGTCCACTCTCTCTCCTACCTCTACCCTTTCCACCTTCTCCCGAGTGTCTTCATTCCCAATCACGTAGTCTATCACCGTGTTAGACCTCCCTCCTGTGAACGTCCACTCCCCCTCCTCATCCCCCTCCACACCCCCGTTTAAGATACTCCACCCCTTTTCTTCCAGGTAGTCGCATAACCTCCTCCCCTCACCATTTATCTCCTTATCTTTTGATCTCCTACTTCCCCGCCCCCCTCCCTCGCCGTCGCCGTCCTCCCACCCAAATACTCTCCCCCCTTCCTCCCCAGTCCTAGCGTTAAAATCCCCCCCTATTAACCCCCTCACTCCCCACTCCCTCTCTTCCATCCACTCCCCTATGTCTTCCAGCTTCCTCTGCAAGTCCCCGTTCACATATACTCCCACTATCCTCCACCACTCCCCCCCCAGCTTTACCTTTTTCGACATGATTCCTTCCCTACCTCCTTCCCCCTCCTCTCCCACTTCCAACCCCTTCCTCACTCCCATCAACATTCCTCCTATTGCCCTACCCTTCTTCTTCTCCCTCCGTGCCCATTGCCTAAACCAGATATATCCCCTGGGCAGCCTCCTTTCTATATTTCCCCACCCCCCCCTCCTCCATCCACGTCTCACTCATCATTATCACTTCCCACTCCTCCAAGCTTTTCCAAAACTCCTCGTCTTTGTTCCTCAGCCCCGCCACATTCCAAAACGCAATTTTGTGTACATACCGCCTTCCCTCCCCTTCCTCCCCCTTGTTCTCCTCTCCCTCCCCCCTTTCCCTTATCCCTCGTTTCCCTGTGCCTCTACCCATCTTTCTCTCAGCTCATCCCATCTTCTCATCTTTCCGTTCACCCACATCTTCATGTACCCCACCTGTACTTTCTTTCCCCCCTCCCTCTCCCTCATCGCCTCTCTCTCCACCTTCCATCTCGCCTTTCTCTCCTCCTCCGTCAAATCATCATCTATTCTCTCCTTCCTTCCCCTCAGTTTTTTCCTAGCCTCCATCACCTTTATTTTTTCTTCCCTCCCTGCCAGCTTCACCAAAATCAACCCGCTGCCCTCCTTTCCCCTTCCCCCTACCCTTCTCACCTCTCTTATCCCCCCCTCCTCCAATCCCATCGTCGCCCACAACTTCTTCACCTCCTTCCCCTCTTCCATACCCTCCCTCCCTAGTCCCCTTACTACCACATTATTCCTTCTCTCCTCCCTCTCCTTCTTGTCCTGCTTTAGTTCCAACCTTCTCATTCTTAACAAACAACCCTCCACTTCTCCCCCCTCCTCCCTCTCCACACTACCCCTCCCTTCCTTTTCCTTTTCCCATTTCTCTATTTTCCCTATCATTTCCTCCACCCTCCCATCTCTCTCCGCCATCCTTTCTAACGTTTCTTCTATCTTTTCCCTCCTCCTCTTCTCCTCCCTCATTCCCTCTTCCCACTTTTTCCTTTCCTCTCTCCATTCCTCCATCATCTTCCTTCTTTCCTCCCTTTCCTTCCGCATCTCCTCCTTCACCTCCCTCATCTCCTTCCTCATTCCCTCTTTCTCCTCTCTTAGCTCCTTCATCAACTCCTTCAGCATCCCCATCACACTCCCTTTCTCCTCTCTTTCTCCTCTCCCCCCTCCTTTCTCCCCTCCCACCGGCGATCTCGTAGTCTTCCCACTCCTTTTGAATCCTACTCTTTTCCTTTCCTCTTCCGAGCCTTCTTCTTCCTCCCTATCCTTCCTCTTTTTCCCCCCACAGCTATCCACACTGCCCGCATAACTGACCCCGCTACTCCCACTGTCATTCCTTAGTCTTCCCTCGCCTATCATCTTTCCTTTTTCCTTTCCTGTCCCCTCCACCCTCTCCTCCTCTTCCTTATCACCCTTATCACCCGCCATTTGCCCTCCCTCTCCTGATTCTGTAACCTTCACCGTCTTATCTCCCCTTATATCTCTACTCCTGCCTCCTTTTCCTTTTCCTCCGTTCAAAAATCCCGCCTTCCTGTCTGCTCTTCCTAGTTCCTCACCTGTCCGCTAGATTCCTCTGCTCACTCCTCTGCCTACCTCTTCCCGCCACAAGATACCTATCTCCCTACCTAACCTCCAAACCGCTCCCTTTTCCTGCTACTCACTTCGCCCTCCACCACTCCTGCCCTTTTCCCTTTACTCCTTCCCTCTCCCTCACCTCTCCCCTACCCTCACCACTCACTCCCTATCCACTCCTGCCCCCTTTCACTCGCACTTCCTTCACACTGTCGCAACACCAAACACACACTTCTGCCACGCTCGCGACCGGAAACGGAAGTCCTATACAGTCAGTTCTATCTATTTCCTTTTTTACCGCAATAATGACTGGCAAAATAAAATTACAGAAGTACTATATGCGTGCCAAGAGATCTCAAAATAGGTTCCTTCAGGAAATCCGAGCCACAACATCATCAGATGCTACTTTCCCACATTCACTCCCACGTGGCACTAGTTGTTCACAGTCAGTTTGTCAATCAACATCTTCCGATCTCAGTGCCAGTCCAAAAGCCATTTCACCTGGCATTAATTCTCAACCTTCTGTTAATATCACTCAGAGTGATGTAGGATTCGTTGAGAATATGGAAGAAATTGAAAATTTCGCCAGATTCGAAAATTCTCAGACCACCGATAGTCCGAATTTATCAAAGTCACTAGCAGAGTGGGCTATAAAACATAATATTACTCATAGAGCCATTAACGATTTATTACCCATTTTAAAGAAATCAATTTCAAGTCATTTACCCTCGGATGCCAGGACTCTTTTAAAAACTCCCAGGAATGTACAGATTAAATGTGTCGATCCAGGTCAGTATTACCATTTTGGTTTAGAATCCACCATTTTAAAACTAGTTCAGTCCGTAGATTTATCCCGTATCGAAAACAATACAATTTATATTAATATAAATGTGGACGGTTTACCGCTTTGTAAAAGTTCCAAGAGTCAAGTTTACCCCATTTTAGGCTGCATTGCCGGATACAATGAAGTAGGTATGATTGGCACATACCATGGGTATGAAAAGCCTAATGATGCCAACGTTTTTCTAGAAGATTTCGCCAAAGAAGCCATAGATTTAATTAGTAACGGAATTTCTATTAACGGCCATCTTTATCACTTAAAAATAAAATCATTTATTTGCGACGTACCTGCCAAGTCCTTTCTTAAATATACAAGAGGCCATGCCGGCTATTCTTCTTGCACGAAATGTCATATAGTAGGTAAGAATATAGCTAAGAGAACGTGCTTTCCTGGGACAAATAATCTCCGTTTAAGGACTGATGATGATTTCAGATCCAAATCTGACCCACATCACCATACTGGAACGTCGATTATAGAAAGAATTCCTGGCATCCATATGATCAATTCGTTTCCGTTAGATTACATGCACCTAATTTGTCTGGGTGTAGTGAAAAAGTTGCTCAATCTGTGGTGTTGTGGCAAACCCAAGACCAGAATTTCGCTTCAAGCGCAATGCAAAATATCACTAGCGTTAATAGAAATATCTACCAGCATGCCAAGAGAATTTACGAGAAAACCTCGAAGCTTGTGTATTTTAAAACGGTGGAAAGCAACTGAATTGCGTCAATTTTTATTGTACACCGGGCCAGTAGTTTTATTAAACAATATAGATAATGACAGATATATACATTTTCTTACACTCCACACTGCATTTCTCATTTTATCGCACAGGAAATATTTTATTCATCTCGATTATGCGGTAAAATTATTAAAATATTTTGTTGAAACTTTCCGATCGTTATATGGCTCAAAGCACGTATCACATAATATTCATAATTTGCTACACTTGGTAGATGATGTCAGAAATCACGGACCTGTTGATAATTTTAGTTGCTTTCCGTTTGAAAACTTTTTGCAAAGTATTAAAAAATGTATTAGGAAAAGTGAGAAACCCTTGCAACAGCTTGTGAAACGCCAAATAGAAAAGTCCCATTTTAATATAGAAGCATTAAATAGTTCCCCCGTATATCCGATTTTCCAAAAGGAACATTCTCGTGGTCCAATAATAGACGGTATTAATAACGCGAATCAATTTAAGCGCATTAGTTTCAGTAATTTTATTTTACAGAACCGGCACCCTAACAATTGCTGCCGCCTCACTGATGGCAGCATTGTTATTGTAGAAAATATTATCGTTCATGAAAACCAGCATGAAATAATAGGCCGAAAATTTTTACAATTGATAGATTTTTATAACGATCCCTGTAACTCCTCCGAATTAGGAATTTTTCAAACGCCATCCAATAACATGGGTCCTCGTCAAATTTTTAGTGTAGCGGAAATAGTGCATAAATGTGTGAAATTCGAAACTTCAGATAACGTTAAAATTTTCCCTCTACTTCACTCCACTCTTCCGACATGCAAATAAAATACTTGTCCAATGTTTCTGGTATATGTAAATTATGTCTTTATGATGTCTTTATGATGGACAACAAAATTCAGATTTCGAGATTTTCTTGTTGATTCAATGTTCATACCTTTTCAAAATTTAGAATTTAGATGATCGAGGGAGGTCGTGGTGGTTTTTAGTGGGTAAACTTGCGGGACCGACACCTGCAAGGAGTCCCACACTACCCGGCACGCAACATCTCGCCGGGTGTGCGTAATGCATTTTCCCCACGTAAAAAAAAAAAAAAAAAAAAAAAAAAAAAAAAAAAAAAAAAAAAAAAAAAAAAGTAGCAGTGCGGCCTGACTGTCGATGAATGCGGATCCTGGCCGCCTTTCCCAATAAAGTGCGGTAAACACTCCGCAGTAAAGCATCGTTCACGAGCCTGGAAGAAGCGCAACATTGACAGCAGAGTCGCTGCGTTCCCCAGACATCAATGCTGGAGCAACATTCTGCTACGATGAACAAAGTATATCTATGGTAAATCGCATATGTGTATTGGTAAATTCTGTGAGAGCCCTATCTACGGTTGTAAGCCCTGCAATCGGGTCAATCGCGTTACAGGACTGGTCTCACATAAGTATTGAAATAGTGCAATAATGTTTTTGTCATTAAATAGTCTCTTAAATATTACAAAATCGATCATCAAACAGTCGAAATTCACAATATTGCCGATTACATATGACAGCTAACCCGATTTGAGTACTTTAATTTTTGCCACCAGATTGCGTAGCGGAAATAAAAAATGCCAATAAGTGCTATAAGTATTTTCCAAGCCACAGAACACGTTTAACATTAGCTATATATACTGTACTCACCACGACGATGGGTGTTAAGGGGTCATTCTGGTTGGATGGTTTGAAAAAATCGATTATTTAAAACATTTTTCGAAAGTACATATCCTCAAGAATGCACTGTTAAATTTTCATTGAAAAATTCCAATTATTTTAGCTTCTACATAGGCATTTTGTAGGGAGCGCAGAGGCTCGACCCCCATAGATGAAAACTTTGAACGCGTTTTTCTCGGAACGTCATTTTTTCACATGGTACAGGTAAAATCTCAAAATCTATCGAACCGATTGCTTTATAAATTGAACTGCTTATTCTGCACACCTATGCCTCTGGCCGGGACTACAACTAAGTATTTCTGTTGAGTCTAACCTACTTTTAAAATCGAAAATAGCATATAAAACAGCCGAAATACATTTATTCTTGTATTTTGCCCGCCATTTTGTTAATTTTATGGATAAATCATTTATTCTAGTTCGGGCCATAGAGACAGTCATATTGATCAAGAATCTGTTTGTACTTTTAGTTTCAGATAAGTCCAACTGCTGAAATCACCTGCACGAGCGAAGCATGAATTTTTAAACATGTCATCCAAATCGCCTTCAGAAACCATTTTAAAAGCAATAATTTGATTACTTTTATATTTTTTATTTGCTGTAGTAATGTAGTTTAATCAGTAGAAAAAGTTTTATTACATTACTATAATTCCTATCTTCGCAATAAATTCCTGAAATTCGCTTAATTTATCGGCGCGCTAACCAGAATGACACCTTAACATGACAGTATTTCAAAATCCCTGCCCTCGGCATGTACCAGCGATTTCGACCTTATTCTGCGATCTTTAAGCGTATGTACCTCAGCGATTGTAGCTAACCGATTTAGATGAAATTTTCAGTAGGTATGCGTATTTCTTACTTGAATCTAGAAAGAACATTTTTAAATTTTCATTATAAGCTCACATAAAAAACTTTGAAAAACCATTTTTTTCTTGTTATTTCGAAAATTTCAATTTTTCAAAACGGCCAATAAACGACATATCTATTATACATAGTAAACCATTCTTTCTAACTTCTAAAAAAACCGAACTCCTTTAGTTAACCTTTTGTAAAAAGTTATGCGATTATAAAAAGTGTATATGTATACGTTTGTCTGCCACTGTGTGGTGTATCTACTATTCTATCACTACTGTATATTCTATAAAATCCGATATGTGTATTAAGTACTCTAACGTATGTTATATTTTTAATATATGTGTATTAAGTACTCTAACGTATGTTATATATTTTAAGTGCGTATGCGATCTGTGTATTCTGTGTACACTTTGTATACTCTGCTTTGTACATTACAACCAACTACAGGTGCATTCACAACTTATTGCAAGTGCATTCTGTAATTTAATTTATAATTTATAACAAATAGAATAATAATATTGTAGTATTGTGGTTTTTCAATATTTGTAAACACACATAGTGTAATGCAGTGAATGATATAATTTGTAGTGTACTGTAATGAAATAAATGGAAATATATTTTTATCAAATTTTATTTTATTTTAATCGTATCGGTAGCCGTCTTCAACGCCGTCCCAATGCCTTAAGCCTAATTTAGACCCGATAAAATACAAATTCTCAGGATGTACCATATTCGGGTCCATATGACTTCTCACTCCCCGCATAGATTTTCGGAAAGAAATTCGTACACCTCTAACGCACGTACACGGCTCTACACCTGCCGCCTGTTTCAAACTCTTGCTCCAAACAAATCTTTCAACATTTCGATACATTTTAGAGTAGTTCTTGAATTGCACGCTGCGCATAAGCAGAGGGCGCTACGTCCAGTCTTCAAATTAGGAGTCGGTAATACACTTTCGCTGAAACACCCTTTAAGACTGAAATGCACTTCATAGTATAGACCGCGTTGTGTAGATGGCGCTAGTGCAGGTACACGACTGACGACGGCCTTTATTGGCGGCTGTGAGGCGCTCAGGCCTAAAACAGGCCGAAAACAGGCCGAAAACAGGCCCCTATATAAGGCCGTCGACAGTCCCTCAAGAGGCGCCTTCTCGCGCCTTCTCGGCCCCTGTGAAACTATTTATAGATGGCGCCAGGGTAGAATTACAGGGCGCCCCATAGGCGCCGAGATTGGGCCTTTAAGGCGCACAAAAGGCGCATTAAAGGAATCATGAATGCGCCTTGTTACAAATCCAGACCCTCAGGCGCTCAGGCCTAAAACAGGCCTAAACCAGGCCGAAAACAGGCGCCTTTTCAGCGACGTGTGCTGTGTGGGATATTGCGTCGTACAACATGTGTAGTTCTGGGCGCGCATCTCTCTTAAGCGCCGGTATAGAGGGCGCCACCTTCGCACCCTTTCCGCCTCCCATATTACCATACATAACACTTCCTTCAACTTCGCTTACAAATTTAGTCTTTCTATAGGTTTTCTAATCCGCGAGGAACGTCTAAGTTGTTCGTTTCCTTCTCCCGGCTCTGGATTAGGAAGTACGGACCCTCCTTCCTTCTGTTCTTTGCAGGGGCTCCCATCCACCAGTTCACTCCCTTGTGCTGCCCGAAAATCTTCCTCCACCCCTTGTGTCTGGGATGTCTCTTCCGACCAATTGTTGTCCTCGCTTGGATAAGAGTAATGCTCCCCTAGTACCGCCTGATAGCTTGGTCTCAAATGATCTGTGTACAAACCTATGAACATCGTATATATCCACAATGAACGTTAACATGCCCTTCTGTCGTATAATCTTTCCTGGCAACCATTTCTCTACTTCTCCTCTAACCGTTTTTATCCATACCAAATCCCCCACGACGTACGGCCTCCCTAGTTTCGTTTTTGCGTTTCTGCTGTCCTCCTGTTCTTGCTTCGTTCTTTCTACCATATCAGCTAAACACGGCTTCAGCATTGTTAATAATGTTCTCGGCCTTCTTCCTAAAAATAACTCCGCTGGTGCTCTACCTGTTGTTTCTTGCGGTGTATTTCGGTATGACATCAGATAGCAATCCACTAAATGCTGTAATGAATGAGTTGCCGTCTTATGCCTATGCTCTGTGATCATTTTCTTCAAAGCATTCTTTACATTCTGTACCGCCCTTTCAGCCGCCCCATTGCTTGGCGGATGATAAGGTGGCGAAAACATTTGCCTGATGCCGTTCCTGGCTGTAAATTCTCTGAATTCCTTTGAGTCAAATTGTTTACCATTGTCGGATACCAACAATTCCGGTAATCCATATGCAGCAAATTTCGTCCTTAACCTTTCTATTGTCTTCTGAGATGTTGTATCTGGCATTATCTCTACCTCCTTCCATTTAGAATAGGAATCTATCACAATTAAAAAATTATATCTTGTTTCGTTGTAATTGAACTGCGCATAGTCTATGTGTACCCTTTCCCATTTCCTGTGGCTTACTGGCCAATGTGTGATTGGCAACTTCGACGTACTTCGAGCATTCATTTGACACGCCTCACACGTTCTGACCCTTTGCTCTATTTCTTCATCTATTTTTGGCCACCACATAAATGATCTCGCTAATTCCTTCATCTTAACCATGCCTTGATGACACGTATGTAATAACTCCAGAACATGGTCCCGATATACTGCTGGAATAATAACTCTTTGCCCAATCGTTAAACAATTCTGCTCTGTGGAAATTTCTTCTATACGTCTACTATAACTACTTAATCCCTTGTCTGCCACTTCTTTAGGCCATCCATTTAATACGAACTGATATATTACTTTCAGTTGCTCATCTCTTTGTGTAGCATCCCCTATTTCCTCCGCTGTCAGCACCGGATCCGCTGTGTTAATAAACTTACACGCATACTTTACCGCTGAGAATCTATTATTTTGCTGCTCTACTTGCTCATTACTCGCCAAGGGTAAGCGCGATAGCGCGTCCGCATTTGAAATTTCCGACTCTTTTTTATACATGATTTTATAATCATATGCTGCCAATAGGATAGCCCAACGTTGTAATCGAGCCGCCGCCATAGAAGGTACTGCCTTCTTTTCCCCGAATATGACTATTAACGGAGCGTGATCCGTCACTATTTCAAAGTAACGTCCATACAAATACTCGTGAAATTTCTTTAATCCAAATATAATAGCCAAACTTTCCCTTTCTAATTGACTATAGTTCCTCTCCGCTGCTGATAACGTCTTACTTGCAAAACTTATAGGTCTCTCTCTGCCATTTATTACATGTGACAATACTGCCCCAACCCCTCCCGGAGCTGCATCACATGTGAGCCTCAAGGGTTTCTCCGGATCATAAAATGTCAAAATGTTGTCTGCACAAACCCATTCCTGGCTTTCTTCAAAGATTTTTGCGCATTCTTCTGTCCAGTTCCATACTGTATCTTTTGTCAATAATTTATAAAGCCCTGCCAATTTAACCGACAAATTCTGAATGAAAGATCCATAGAAATTCAGCAACCCCACATAGGCTCTCAACTCCTGCTTATTCTGCGGTTGGCGAACCAGCTTTATAGCTTGCACTAGCTCGCTATTGGGTTGCAATCCCTTCTCGCTTATTACATATCCTAAATACTTATCTGATTTCACCAAGAATTCACATTTATCTGTTCTCACCCGAATATTATGCTTTCTCAATCGTTCCAGTACGGTTATCAGTCGTTCATAACATTCCTCCTCCGTTTCTCCACTTATTAATATATTATCCAAATAACAAGCCACTTTTTCCACTTTATGTAATATCTGGTCCATCACCGACTGGAATAAGGTAAAAGGCCCAATTATGGCACAGTGTCCCAATTTATGAAACACTACAAGAAAAAGTGAATATTATTATATATATGCATATATAATAATTTAAATAAAATTATATTTATAAATATTACTATCTGAATATTTGTATGTGTATGAATATAAATGTTGTATCAATGCATTTAACATAAAAAAAAATGTTGAAGTGTCCATGTCTCTAAGTTGGTACAAAATTAGCTGCTCTTTGAGTTGAAATACAGATACTTACACCTTACTTCTTTGTTTCAAGCATATTAACAAATTTCAATGACTTTAAAAGATGTTTAATAGCTTATTCGAAAGCTAAAAACTCGTAGATTGTAATTAATTTTAAAAAAATCGAATTCCGGTGTGATTTTATTAATTATAAAGCTGTTTCACAAATATGTACATTGGCTTTTTAGAAGTCCGTATTTATGGGTCGATAATTCGCTTGTTCCATGTTCCATGGACCTGTTGAATCACGCCTAGTCCTGGTTTATGGTACAGAACGGTTGAAGCGGAAACAGTGTGATATTTATTTAAAAGAGTTTTACTTCTAAGTTCTTTTGATTTTATCTTGAAGCAATTATTATATTTAACCTTCATTTCCATCAAACATACGTATAAGTAAGTGTATTACAAAATTTGTCTTGAAATTGTAGAACTAACCTATAAAATATTGCATGCCTGAATAGAGTAGATTGAAATTTACTTTTATTTATAGAATAAGTTGTTTCAGGCCAAACTTGTTAATATTCCAAGATGGTAGATACTAGGAAGAACAATAAAAACAAAGCAGATATGACAAAAAATAAAAAAAATCTAAAAAGTGCAATAAAGAGACGCGCAAACTCTCTTAAGTTTAAAAATAAGCCTGCGGTCTTAGTGAGTAAGATAAACAATGATAAAAAGAAGAAAATTAAGAGAATGAATTATTCTCCTGAAAATATTGAGAAAGCCATTAAGTTAATGGATACAGGCATTTCTCTCAGGAAAGCTGCCAATGCATTTGGCGTTCCTGTAACTACGTTGGCAAGAAGGAAAAACAATTCTAGCATAATAAAAAAGAAAACTGGACCACCAACTATTTTAACCCCAGCCGAAGAACAAGAAATTAGTAACTGGATTTTATATAAAGCGGAAAGAGGTTTTCCAGTTACTAAAACTGAGCTATTAGATTCTGTACAAAAGTATTTAGAATCTTTAAAGAGGGATACACCATTTATTGAAAACCGTCCAGGGCGGCATTGGTATGAAGGATTTAGGAAACGCCATTCAAATATGTCCATTAGAAAAGTGCAACATTTAAGCTTAAGTAGAGCTGCTGTCACAAGAGATGATTTAAGAGAGTGGTTCGACGTGCAAGGAAGTTATTTGAAGAACAAGAATTTGCTGGACATTTCTCCAAATAGAATTTTCAATTGCGACGAAACAAATATTTTAATGTGTCCTGATTCTGAAAAAGTTTTAGCAGAGAAAGGATGTTGCTCAGCGTACAAAATCGCAGATGCTGGGAAAGAAGGTCTCACTGTTCTTTTCATGTACAGTGCAGCTGGGACTCGTGCTCCGCCAATGCTAATGTTTCCGTATATAGAAAATGTACCCAAAAAAATTATAGAAAATACACCAAACGGCTGGGGCATTGGCATATCGGAGAGTGGATGGATGACGACAGAAACATTCTACGAATATATGACAAACGTGTTTTACCCATGGCTATTAAGAGAAAATATAGAGTTCCCAATAATTATATACTTAGACAATCATGCTTCACACATCACTATTCCATTAGTATCCTTCTGTCGAAACAAGCAAATTGAAATTATAGGACTTCATCCCAATTCTACTCATATAATGCAACCACTGGACATAGCCTTCTTCCATCCTTTTAAACAAATGTGGAAAAAAACTGTTCCAAAGTGGAAAATTCAAAAGAATCTAATACGATTGAAGAAAGAAGATTTTCCAATAGTGTTGAAAACAACACTTGATAACATGAAAGAAGAAAAAAATATTATTAAAAGTGGATTCAAAGCATCTGGACTAGTGCCATTTAATCCTAATGCTGTGGATTATGATGTTTTGCAGAAGAAAAAAAAGAGTACAAGTATTTCCACTCTTAATGAGGAAACTATAACAGAGCATCAAGTTTCCAATAATGGAAATGAGGATGTACTAAAACAGTATTTACAAATATTTGAAAACTCTATACCTCCTGAACTATTACTGAGCTTCAAGAATGCTCTGTCAAATGGATCATGGACTGGTGACATCGAAAAGAAAGCACTTTTTGAGTACTGGCTTCAAATTAGACAAACACCTTTCGGTATAAATACTCATGATGTTTTCAAAATCAGAAATCATTCATTTCTTTTTTAAATATGCTTTTATATCCACTAAATAATCTTTTTTTTTTAATCAATTTTTCTTAGTTTCAATCGATTAACTATTGTTTTTTAATATAATATTGATTTATTTAAACGAGGTATGTTTTTTATTTATACAATTTAGATGATAGTTTGAGAGTGAAACCTATCGTCCGCAGTGTGGAAAATCTAATTGACTTTGAATATAAAGCATTAGGTCCAGAAACGATAGAAAATAGGAGAGAAATGATTTTAGAAAATGATATAGGTAATTTTATACCAGAAAGAGAGTTGAAGGTAGACAATACAACACGACATAGTGTTGAGGAAAATGTTACTATAGAATATATAGACACCAGTATTAATTTAATTAATGATATTGTAACTGATAATGTCTTGGAGAAGGAGAATACTGAGGTACCTGTTAATCAAAGTAAGTCGAATGATCTTAAAGAAACAAAGCACTTTTTGAGTAATGGCTTCAAATTAGAGAAACACATTTCGGTATAAATACTCATGATGTTTTCAAAATCAGAAATCATTAATTTCTTTTTTAAATATGCTTTTATATGTACTAAATAATCTTTTTACTTTTAATCAATTTTTCTTAGTTTCCATCAATTAACTATTGTTTTTTTAATATAATATTGATTTATTTAAATGAGGTATGTTTTTTATTTATACAATTTAGATGATAGTTCGAAAGTGAAACCTATCGTCCGCAGTGTGGAAAATCTAATTGATTTTGAATTTAAAGTATTAGGTTCAGAAACGATAGGAAATAGGAGAGACTTAATTTTAGAAAATGATATAGGTAATTTTATACCAGAAAGGGTGTTGAAGGTAGAAAATATAACAGGAAATAGTGTTGAGGAAAATGTTACTATAGAATATATAGACACCAGTATTAATTTAAGTAATGATATTGTAACTGATAATGTCTTGGAGAAGAAGAATACTGAGGTACCTGTTAATCAAAGTAAGTCGAATGATCTTAAAAAAATATAGATTATAATACACGTATCAATACATTTTTCATCCATAGAAGATAGCAACATTCCATTTTCAAAAAATTTTGCGGAGGCATTCACGTTGCCGACAAAATATTTGCCCAAGAAAAAAAGAATCAAGGTTGAAGGTTCTGGGAAAACGAAAAAACCAGCGGCTGCAACGTCCGACGAATGGTGGCAAAACCAGCTCCAGAAGGAAGAAAAAGAAAAAGAAAAGCAGGCAAAAATTGCAAAAAAGAAATATCTGCAGGAGGAAAAGAAAAAATTAGCGGATGAAAAGAAAAATTTAAATGAGAAAATGAAAGAAATACAAAAAAAAATTAATCAAACAAAATAAATATATAAAAAAAGATATAAATAAAATAGTTTCACGTATAAAAAATATTTTTTTATGTTTGTTTAATATTTTTTCAACCCTGTTCTTCTTAAAAACTAATGTACATAAATATATATATATTATTTTTATAAAAAACAAGAAAACACAAACTAAAATATGAGAAAAGATAGTGGTTTTTATGTTTTTATCTGTACCATAAATAGGGACATACAGTATGGAACACCAGGGACACGGGCTTCAAAGCTGTGCCATAAATACGTACGTGTACATCACTCCTATTTTTCAATCATATAATTATTTTTTAACGTTATACTTACAGAACAACGATTATTTATACTTCAGAAAACACGAAATAATTGAATAACACACAAATCCGCAACATTTAGGTTCTTAATTATTTAAAATCATTGAAAATATCATATCCCTCTCTAGCATCTGTGCCATAATCGGGCCCTTTACCTTATGGCTGTCCCTGTCGTAACGCCATACGGCAATCTTGTAAATGTGAACAACCCCAATGATGTATTCACTGTTAGCAGTTTTTGTGATTCCTTAGCCACTGGCAATTGCAGGTATGCTTCTGACAAATCCAAGCTGCAAAATCCCTTACCTCCCGCCAATGTTGCAAAGATATCCTTGGGGTTCGGTAATGGATAATGTTATTTACTTAAATATTGATTTATAGAGATCTTAAAATCCCCGGCCAACCGTATGGTCCCATCTTCCTTTAGTACTGTCACCACCGGCGTACTCCATTCACTTTGTTTTGTCGGCTCCAACACCCCTTCTTCCACTAATCTTCTTACTTCCTTTTCTACCATGGATCTTATGGCATACGGCACTGACCGAGCTTTACAGAATACGGGCGTTACATCAGCTTTCATAATCAATCTTGCTTCATAACCTATTATTAACCCTCTTTTTTGATCAAATACGGTTGGCACTTTCTGCTTTAACTTTGCAATTATATCCCTTTGGCCTGAAATTTGCTTGATACAAGTAACTTCTTTCCTCCACTGTATTTTCTCCAGCCAATCTCGTCCCATTAACGAAGGTAAGCTACGATCCCCACTTTTAATAACAATTGCTTCTAATTGGAGTTCCTTCTCCTTATATCTGACCCTTAACTTTACTTTCCCCATTAAGGGTAAGTTTTCTTGAAACCAATACGCTGTTAGCTTAATATTATTGCATTCTTCTAATTTTATCTCCGCAAAATACTTCCTATATGTCGCCTCCGATATTAAGGTAAATGCCGCATCTGTATTAATTTCGAACCCTATTGTTCTTCCTTTTATCTTCACTTGCAGTCGATAAGCCTCGGGTGTCTCCGTTCCCGAAACATTATTTATTACATATAAGGTTTCTTCCCATGTGGATGGTTCTTCCGCTGTCGTAGGTTCCATATAATATACGTTCCTATTACTACTGGCTATTCTATTGCCCCCTTCTCTACTGTTACGTCCTGAAGGGACAGTTATGAACCACCCCGAGCGGTTAGGGTGATCCACGGGGTTCGCTGCTCCGTTAAGGTGCTAAAGCACGCCTTGAGTATACTCGAGGGGAATGCGGAGGGTGAAAAGGAGTCAAATCAATGGTTACTCGGGATTTATGGGAGAAACAACAAAGTAAAATTTATTCTATATCGAAAGATCAAAGTAATTATAAGACATACCCTGGGGACGGCGCTCCGTCCCTGTGATCGCAGTGAGCTCGGGTTTCGGCACGCTTGCCGATTATCGCTTCGTACGCTCTGTAGGTCGCTCAACCTAGCGCAGGTCGTGGTCGCTCGCTGTGCTCTCGGATAGCACTCGGAAGTCGGTCACCTGAAGACCGTCGAATCGCACTGTTTCTAATCGTCGTTTTTCTACGCGTTCCTACCATCGGACACGAGTGACGCGTAAGGGCTCTCCCGGCTAGGCCGTTTCTCGGTACGTCGGATGGAGTTACCCTTGCGCGGTTTATTGACGGCCGTACGTATTTCGCGGATTCGACGCGGAGAAGTGGTCGCGGCTCCTAAACGGCTCTCTGGCTCGTCGTGACTTCCTACTTCGAACTTTGGAACTAGATTGAATCTTTTGCGGTTCGCGATCGCGGAACGAACCTCGAATCATCCCCACGGATGGGGGAAACTGCCCCGTCGGCAGCTGCCGCTTGCTACACTAATTCTCCTAATATTGTGAAATCGGGGCCCGGGCCGAGCGCGGTCGTTGTCCCTAACGCTGTTGCCGCGGGCTCAGCACAACGCGATTTCTACACGCGAGGCGATTCCGCTGAATCGCCTTTGCGAAATAAAACGGCGCGAGGACAGCAAGCACGGGATGGACCTGAAGGGCCCATGTAACACTACATACTGTAGCTAAATGTCCCGGTTTGTGGCATATATTACATTTATACTCTTTATAACGTCAGTTATTCCTATTATGATTAACCCTGCCACAAACTGTACAATTATTATTTGTGTTTTTATTATAAGAGGCATTAGCATTTTTCTCGTATTTACTCTTATTTCTCTCTGGTGCCTCATTTTCCTTTGCTGTCTTATTACCTTCTATCTTTTTTTTATTCACAGCCTCCCCCATGGTAAACATATTCTGATTTTTCTTCGCTTCTTCTAACATCCTTGCTCTCTCAAATGATTGTTTGAAATCTAATTCCTCTGTCAATAATTTTTGGCGAATATGGTCATCTCGCAATCCATTTACCAGCCTGTCCCTTAATGCCTCTTTCAAAAATTCCCAAATTGGCATGTTGTGGCCAAGTGTTTTATTTGTGCCACATATTCCGTAATCGTTTCGTTCATTTGCTGTTAACGTGTGTTAAATTTGAAACGCTCTACAATAACCAAACGCTTCGGTTCAAAATGGTTCGTGAGCGTCTCAACTAGAAACTCATACGTTTTTGAGTCCACTTCCTCTGGAGCCAGCAGATCTGTCAATAGCTTATTTATTTTAGGCCCTAGAACTGTCAATAATACTGATACCTTCTTATCTTCCCCTATTTCATTTACTTTCACTAAGTGTTTTATCCTCAATAAATAGTTTTTAATGTCTTCGACTGACTCGTCGAAGATTTCCAATTTCCCTATAATACTCATCTTAGAGCTATCCCATTCTCGTCGCTAATATTAAGTTTATTCCTTAGTTTAGCCTTACATCAAGTCTTTGGTTACATCCAAGCTTACAATACATATTGCGTCGTACAACAAGTGTAGTTCTGGGCGCGCATCTCTCTTATAGCGAATTCGGGAGACCCGCACTGGGCGCACTGAGTGCGAATTTTAGCCAATCGGAACCGAAAAAGTTCACACTCCTCGCTTCCAATTGGCTTAAATTCGCACTCAGTGCACCCAGTGCGGGTCTCCCGAATTCGCTATTAAGCGCCGGTATAGAGGGCGCCCCCTTCGCACCCTTTCCCCCTCCCATATTACCATACATAAAAAACAATCGGTGGAATTTGCTAACAAATTCGAAAAATATTTCAAAATCCTGTGGAAGAAGAAGAAGGAGAAAAATAAATAATTGTTAGCAGGGGTGTGGGGGTGTTCGTGTACTCGACGTTTCAGGCTCTGGACGGGCCGGAAAATTTCGGGCGGGATCGGGCGGGGTTCCGATACTTTTGTATTGCTCGAGATTCCGAGATTCGATTCGGGGTACAAGCTTGGCCGCCATGAGCGGGCAATTTGATTTCAGATCGGCTCGACAAAACTCGCCCGCGATCGGCTCGCAGGCCAGCTACCCAGATAGCACCAAACCGTTTTAAAAACGTCCAAGTCCGACGTTCAGAACGTTTTACAAACGTCCAGAATAGGTCCAGAAAAGGTCCTAAAAACGTCCATTTTCACAAACCAGAACGTATTTAGGACGTTTTTAAAAACGTTTTCAGTACGTTTTCTGGACCTGTTCTGGACGTTTTTAAAAACGTTTTCAGTACCTTTTCTGGACGTTTTCTGAACCTTTTCTGGACGTTTTTAAAAACGTTTTCAGTACCTTTTCTGGACGTTTTTCAAAATGTTTTGGTTAGGTCTGAAACAGGCGTTTTTCGGACATTCGTCGGTACTGGTTCGATTGAATAAAAATTTAAGGGAAGAGGTCACTGAAATTTGGAAATCCGAAAATATTTGAGACATGCGAAATTCCTTTTAAGGGAAGGAAGTAGGTTTGAAGTAAAGGCCTTATGCCAGTGGGAACACAGTTTTAATCACTGGTAGTCATAGAATTTACATTACGTTACAAAAATCAAGCATAACTTCAAAAATCTTCTTGCGCAAAGTGTGTGATGCCACAGCCTCCAGGATTTACAGCGAAGAAGGGTCCATAGTGAAGTAAAAAATTGTGTATCGAGAAGTTTCTACGTCTCATACTTTTTAAGCTAAAAATGATTGAATTTATTAAATGGCAAAAATGCAAAATTTCATCAAAATTTTGAGGAAAAGCAAGCGCAGCGCAAAGAGTTTTGCAGATTTCTTCATGCCGATACACAATCTTTTTGGTTTCATGTCACTCTTGAAGCACGCCAAGCTGTAAGAGAATCGGACCAACAGTTTTGCGCAAGGAACATTAGATATATTAAAAAAGTAAGTTTTGAGATAAATGCATTTTAAATCTAAAGAGTAAATTCCAGACTACTTCCCTTTTTGTATAGTCTAAAATCCACCTGGTTGATACACATTCTCATCAATCTTGCGTCTTTTCCTATCAGCAGCAATTTTCTTTGTGTTTTGTTTCTTCTTAAAGCGCTTTCTTGTAGTGGATTGCTGTTGTGAACTGCAGGTTTCTCTTCTGTTGTCTCTGTCTCTAGCTATACTTATAGCTGTTTCAGATACAACTTTCTCAGCTGTTTGTTTCCTCACTGTCAATGAACGTACACAACCCATATTAAATTCTGAAACAACGCGTGCCACAGGTACTTCAAGTCTTGCCTGCGATACAAATGTTGTCTTCGGGCAGGATCTCCACACTTTTGGATGGAGAGATTAATTTGCATTTTCAGTGCCTCCCTTACAGCACCTTGCCATCAAATTTTCATTTGACAGTCTTTCGTATCGGGTTTTCACTTTGGTGGCCACATCTTCAGACAGCTTGAGTGACATGTGTGTGTGGCTCATTGGTTTTAGTCTAATACTTTTTGCTCGATTGTAAAAGTACCACGATTGCTTGCCCTTAGTACATCTGGCATGGTTAGGTTTGCTGTCTATAGAGCTACAGTGATCTAAAATAGCCATCACAGCATATTCCATGGCCTTTACATTTGGCATATTTTTTACAATAGCATTTTTGTAACATTAGAAATAACTTTTGCAACCCGACAGAAAATATCAAATTAATAAAATATACATGTTTTCTACAAATCGCTTTATAACCTATAATAATAGCATGCTTCATTCTACTCCTACTCTTGCGATATTTTCTTCTAATGAGGTCCATTTCACTCGTTTTATATAAGCTAAGTTCACTGCACCGTAATATCTCACTCTGTATTTTCACGTAAACCGAAGTTTTGAAAGATTTAAAAAAATATAGTGTCTAGCGCCCGGAGAGACTGACCTCTGTCGGCAACCAATGACCCTTTTGGGCCCGCTTAGAGAGTTACCTATTGTACATGGCGGAGTTACATATTGGCCGCGTTACAGATAGCCGAGAGATACGCAACCTGACCACGACCTCCGTCACATACTGTACTTTGTAAGAAAGCGTTCGTAGTTTAGTAGGCGCAGTCGAATGCGTTTTAGAATCATGAAACGCATTTTGGCCATTGAAGAAAATAAACAATATCAAGTCCATGCAGTTAATTTGGATTTCCCAAAACACTAGCCAGCGATTGAACATACTCGAAGAGCTAAATAATAGAGAAATATACCGAAAAACCAAGGTTTTGGTTTTCGGCTCTTTCGCAACGTTTTGGAGAAATAGGTTTTTCTGGTAGAAAGACAACACTATGTGTCAAACCATGTTGTGTACAGTTGAACAAGGGTTCAGACTTGCCAAAAATGCAAAAAAAAATTCTTAGAAATGGTCGAAAATCGCGATTTTTTCAGTGTCCTCTTCCCTTAAGGAAATTAATTATTTTCAATTAAATTTATTTGTAGTATTATTATGTACATATACAGAATATAGGTATGCAGAATACAGGGTGATTGGCCCGAAACGCCTGATCTGCCTCGCAACCGTGACGAGAACAACCCCCCGTGGTGTCCCCCTAATTTATGGCTTTCGACCCTCGAAGGGGTTGGAGTACCATTAAGAAGTGAGAAATGTTCAGGATTTCAAATGTTTGTTTCTTTTCTTCATCATAACGAAGGGGAAGTGACGCCAATGGATTCCGGGCGTTCTCCCGATTAAAATCATGTCAAACATCACGCAAATCGGACTACTTGGACATAAGCAATACAAATCATAAAAGGAGTAGGCATTTTTTACCACACTCTCTTATTTTAGTGAGGAGGGACAGGGTTAAATGAACATAAAACTGTTGTGGAGATTAGGGATGGGCGATATTGAGAAAATATCGATGTTGACATCGATTTTGACATCGATAGCTAAATATCGGTAACCGATAATCATCGAACACAAGTAATCGATTTCTCGACAACATCGATGATTTTACAATAAAGCATAAAATGAACAAAACAGAACAATAAATTAATAACATTAATATTTAAAAAATGTTTATTAAAAATGTAATGAATAACTAGGTAAAGAGTAAGTGTACGGATTGGTAGGGATATTGATTAGGATTTCTTCGCTGGATATAGTACAATATTTCGACTATATATAATTCCGCGATATTTTAAGATTTTCGAACGCACACATTGGAAATATAAACTATAATGTAATAAATATTCACAGTGAAACAATAATCTCGATTTCTTCTATGGCAGATTTCTAAGATACCTACACTCCATTAATCAATCAAGCTTCTTTTAAAAAAATACATATCGTTTCTTCTGTTACTAGAAATATGAAACGTTTACTTGTGAAAATCAGCTTCGTCCATCGATATTTCGATACTTCGGCAAGAGAAGTATGAAAAACTATTTAGAAGAATAGTAAAAAAAAAGGAATATTCGTCACGAATTATATTAGTCCCGTAACTATTGCAATTTGCGTGGAGACAAGTGTTGGAAATGCTGAAATGTTAAAAAAAATGCGAATGTTATCTTCGGCAGTTCATTATCGATGTTTGGTCCCCTATAATCGATATTTCGTAAATATCGATCAGTTCATTATCGATATTGAAACATCGATGTTTGGTTCCCTATTATCGATATTTCGCCATCATCGATGAACATCGCCCATCCCTAGTGGAAATGATTTTGTTTCATTTATTCAGGCTTCGACCCGTTTCGATGGTTGGGCAGCGTCGTAACAGTATGTAGATTCGTGTGCGGCTGCAGCAATTGATCGTCCAACGTTTTCTTTGATTTACTATTGGAATTTTCTGTACGTGCCTAACAGTAACTTTCTTGGATTACCAGGTAGACCGTTTTAGCTGCACATCTGCATAGCAGACGTCCGCCCGTAACGTACGAACCCCCAAAAAACCATAAACCCATAAAATTATAAACGACCTTCAGGTCCGCAACTTTTCCGGCATTTCACTCATTCTTCTTACCACTTCTTTTCATCCGTTTCTTTAACCCCTCCTACATTTTTAACAAGAAAACTACCAATCACGGAACTTACTCCCACGGCGACAGAAATGACAAGGAATGCTAGAATCAGTTTCGCATAGCACAGTGAAACGTCAACCTCGAAAACAGTGCACATTCTGAGATAGCTGAAAAAGTTAAGTGTAATCATGTGCTATACAACCGCACAGCGTGCGTTTATTGTGTCTACGTATCACGTGCAGGGCTCAGCAGCGAAATGTCAGGCAGTATTTCGCGAAACTTACCCTGAAATAAGAGCACCGGACACAACAACGATTCTACGAGTGGTAAAAAAATTTGCGGCCACAGGAAGTGTCAATAATATACATGGAGGTGGAACAAAAATATCGGATGATACGGTACAGGATGTACGGAGAAGACTATTGACATCGCCATCTAAATCGTTAAGACGTCTTCAGCAAGAAGTGGGACTTACATACTAGACGTGTCAACAAGCTGTGAAACGTGCGAATCTGCATGCGTATCGTATATCTAAACTGCAAGAACTGCATGCAACAGATTATGGAAGACGTGTGGAATTTTGCTTATGGTTTCAACGTTTGCTTCAAGAACGTCTAAACATTTTGGACGTTACCTGGTTTACGGATGAAGTGTGGTTTCACCTAAGTGGATATATGAATTCGCAAAATTCGCGTATATAGGCAGAACGAAACCCATATGAAGTTTTTGAAGTGCCGTTGCATTCTCAGAGGATTGGAGTGTGGTGTGCTGTGTCCGGCCAACGGATTATCGGCCCTATATTTCATGAATCGACGGTTAACACGGAAAGATATCTCACAATATTTAACGAATTCGTCAATGAATTGACTGATGACGAATTGACAACTGGATACTACCAGCAAGACGGAGCACCAGCGCACACTGCAAGAGCATCAATTCGGGAAATTGAAAGTTTCTTCGATGACCGAATAATTTCTGGAAATCGTTGGCCACCAAGATCTCCAGATTTGACGCCACCAGACTTTTTCTTGTGGGGTCACCTAAAGCAACGAGTGTACCAGAACAATCCTCGTACTATTGACGACCTGAAGAATAACATACGACAGGAGATAGCTGCAATTACGGAGGACACATTACAGGCGGTGTTCCAGAATATACGGACGCGTGTCCAAAAATGTTTGGACCTCGGAGGGCACCACTTCCAGCATCGGATGTAGGAGGAAATTGGTAAATTTTCACATTTTCTCATTTTCGCACTCTCATCTTCAATTCATACATTGAAAGGGGTTGAACCCCGAATAAATGAAACAGAATCATTCTCACCTTAATTTTGTGTTTATTTCAGACATGGGAAGCAGGGGGCAACCTGTTACCGGCAATGTCAGCTATCTCCTGCCGTATGCAGTTCTTCTAGTCGTCAATTGTACGAGATTTGTTCTTGTACCTCGTCAGTCTGCTGGCGTCAAATCTGGAGATGTTGGAGGCCAAAGATGTTTGGAAGCTACCCGATCATCGAAAAACTTTCAATTTCCCTAAATGATGCTCTGGAAGTGTGACAAGTTGCTCCGACTTGTTGGAAACATCCGTCTGTCAATTCGTCATATGTCAATTCATTGATGAATTCATTGAATATTGATAGATATACTGTCGCGATACCTCTTGTTTAAAAAAATGTCCAATTTTCTGAGAATGTAACGGCGCCGCAAAAACTTCATGTAGGTTTTGTTCGGACCCTATACGCGTTTTGCGAATTCATGCACTCACTTAAACGGACTCACGTTTCATCCGTAAACCACGTAATGAAACCACACACAAAATTCCTCACGTCTAATGTAATCTATTTGAAGCAGTTTTTGAACTTTCGACACACGATAGGACTTTAGCTTCGCTCGTATGGCAGCTTTTTGACACGTCGAGTACGCAAGTTAGATTTCTTGCGATAGTCGTTTTAATGATTTTGATGCGATGTGAATAGGGCTCTCATACATCCTGTATCGTGCGTTAAGATATCACGCCAAAGGCTCTAATTTATTTAGCAATCTAAGAAGTGGTATTGTGTTCGGTACTCTTATTGCAGTCTGCTTGACATTTCGGTGCTGTACCTTTAACAAAATACGTACACATAAGAAACACACGTTGTTGAATGAAATACATCTCGAAAATACATGACATGTAGATTTCAAATAATTACAACAGTTTTATGTTCATTTAACCCTGTCCCTCCTCACTAAAATAAGAGAGTGTGGTAAAAAATGCCTACTCCTTTTATGATTTGTATTGCTTATGTCAAAGTAGTCCGATTTGCATGATGTTTGGCATGATTTTAATCGGGAGAACGCCCGGAATCCATTGGCGTCACTTCCCCTTCGATACGACGAAGAGAATAATTTCTTAATACGCTGTAATGGATATGTCACCCCTTGACTGCGAGGCGCCGACCTCAATTCCCTACGTTCGACCCAGGATTCATACCTTTTTCCGAAAAAATCCTTAAAATTCGATGGGCACTGCGGGGTGTTGTCCCTGCCACGGGGTGACGCGGCGCAAATGCAGAATTACCCTGTTTCTGTTTCAGAAATAAAATAATTCTTTATTCTTTATCGTATGGATATGGAAGTGTCGCCGATGGATTCCTTGTGGTTTCCCGATGAAAATCATGCCAAATGTCGTGTAAATCGGACTACTTTTACATAAGGAATACAAATAGCTTGTGTCAAAGTAGTCCGATTTGCATGATGTTTGGTATGATTTTAATCGACGGAACGCCAGGAATCCATTGGCGTCGCTTTCGCACAGATCTGACGAGAAATGAGGAAATCGAAGATTTCTCACTTCTTAATAGGTACTCCAACCTCTTCGAGGGTCGAACGCCATAAAATAGGGGGACACCACAGGGTGTTGTTCTCGTTACGGTTGCGAGGCGGATCAGGCGTTTCGGGCCAATCACCCTGTATATCCGCCTCGTTTTGCAGCAGGAGCTTCCACGTGGACATTGAAAAGCTGAACTCGTTGCCTTTATTGTCGGCTATGGCGATCTCGACGTGGCACGAATCCATGCCAATGCGTATTCCAATAGTTGGACGTTTATAAGCTGTTGCGGTCAATGGGTAATCACGTCCCAGGATCCGTACGACTAATGGTTTTGGCGCTTTCAACGTTTTTGCCGTTGCGAATCCAGAACTGTAAGAAACATGTACACGAAATTATAATAACGTATAATAACGAATACGTACCTCATATTAGACTGTTGATGTTGTTGTTGTTGTTGTTGTTGACGTTTATTTGGAAAACCACCATCGTTGCCGGGTGCGCAGGATGAATCGTTTAAGCCGCGTTTGTACATTTTGATATTCACTATGTATGATTCTCTTCGGCGGAAAAAATGGCGCGAGCGATGCCTGTTAGCACTCGAGCGTACGTGGCGTAATGGTGCCTACTATACTGACCCACGTCGCTTTATACTGATTCACGTACACGTACACACCAATGTGTAAGAGTATATTGTATCATGGTTGTGTTACGACACACAAACAGTAATATGAATAACGCGCGATAAATTAAAATGGCGTGCGCGGCAGATTCAAATAGCGCACGCGCTAAATTCAATACGTACACATGCCGCAGAAGAGTCGAAGACAATTCGCAGTGCGAACCATAAAAGTGCACTATAAGTTGGAATAATTAGTATCAAATCATCGAAGAAGAAGAAGAAGAAACTGTGATATGGACGCCCCCGCCACACATACTCCACGACTACCCCTACTCTGCAACGTGCAGGGCTAGCCCTCCAGCCTAGAGAACCGAAATCCATATAAGGACGTCGACCGCCACCGCACGGGCCAGTGCGTTTTCCAAAGTTTTCCCAAAGTTTTAAAAAAAAAACATGGACGCTGCAGATTACGCTCGACCACCCGTGACACGTGGCATGAATGCCGCTATGATGCAGCGATGTATCGTAAGTATTCAATTATACATAGTTGTGTAAATTTAATTGGTGCGCGTATTTCATTCGACGATATTATATTGAAGTTGTGCGTTTGTTACAGCAACTATATGGAGAAGTGGAACGTGCGTGGCAGCATAAGCGGGACGAGGTGATTCGTATAATCGTAAGTATGGTTTTTTATGAAAATTGAATTGATGTGCGCATTCAATTGGGCCGTCATCTAACGAAGTTATACATTTGTTACAGCGTGAACGTGATAATGCCATGGTGGCGTGGAGCGTGGAACGGCAGCAGTGGATTAGCTATCTCGTAAGTGATGTTACAGAAAAATTATATTGGTTCGCGTACACCATTAATCAATGTTTTAATAGATTCGTGTGTTTTTTACAGTGTCGACGTGAAAACGCGATGGCGGAGTGGACGGAGAAATATCTGGGGATGGTCGGGCACCTCGTAAGTGATGTTTCTTAAAAATTGTATTGACGCGCATACGTTAATCGACATTATTTTAATCGATTCGCACGTTTGTTTCAGCGTCGAGAGGACATCGAGGCCCATGCGCGCGATGGGGACATCGATATAATAATCCAGCTACTCGTAAGTGTTATTTCGTAAAAATTAAATTGGTGCGCGCACATCATTCGACGATGTTTTAATCGAGGCTTGTGTTTGTTTCAGCGACGCCAATACCCGACAAGACGTGACGGGCGAATCTGTCATGAACTCCGGCAGAACATACAAGAGGCTAGACGTACGTGGCGGGAGGATACCACGAATATTGAATTTTTATCATTCGAGGGCGACTTTTGGGAGTTGCCCCGCTTATTTAAAGAGTGAGTATAACCGAATTTTAATTGTTTGGTGTATCACGCGCTATTATCAACGTTTTATAGAATAATAATTTGGTGTTTTTTCTGTGTGTTGCAGGACGTAAGATCAGGACATAATTTTTTAACAATTTTATTAGTAATTATAATATTTAGAATCAAATAGTTTTTAAATAAACATATTTTTATATTTTTCATTAAATTAGTTTTTGAATAAACGTATTTTATATTGAAAAAAGTTTAAAATATGTATTATTCGACATACATGCATGTATACTTAAATTATAACGTCTATATTCGCGTAAAAATAACGTTCGTATGGGAGGGATTGATATTCATGCTCGTGGGTAGAGAAATCAGTCGCCGTTGTCGTTGCTCTCATCGCCGCCGCCGCCGTTATGCTCAGTGCTATAGAAATAAAAAATAATAATTCTTACATAAGTATTCGTGTCTCTGGATATGACGCGTAAAGTAGATGCAATATGTAGGACTTACATTAGGTGACGCTACGTATATAATCCCATATTTTCTCGACGTTCTCAAGCGCGCAAACACCGCCGTTGTTATGAAATGCACATCGAATGGCATTCGTTGATGACATAGATTTCAGATTAGGAACGTCAGGCATGACCCCGCAATAATCGTCGTCAACGTCGTAGCCACTGTCGTCTTCGACAGTTCGAGCGTTGTCGTTGTTGCTGCGGCTGTTGTTGTTGTTGTTGTTGTTGTTGTTGTTGTTGTTGTTGATCTTTCGCGACGTTAGTTCATACAAATCGCATACATCCTCAACGATTATGTCAGGTAGCAGTTGCAGCATCCAAGTTTTCTTTTCCGCACCTTTCACGATGACGAAGTCAATGTTCGCGAGTATGCTGGTGAGGAGTCCTGGTAGTTTGGAGTATGGAACGTAGCCGTCGGACCAGCGAAGCCCGTGATGATTCTTCACGAGCCAGGATGCTTGACGGTGCTCGCAGGATTTCAGACGATTCCAGAAGTATGGTGGTTCGAAGATCCAATGGCTAATCGTCGTCGTCGTTTTATCGTTGTTGCTGTTTGCCCGAATCGCGATCTCTTTGGCGACGAACTCGTGTTCATTATTGAAACCTTGCAGATCGACAATGGCGAACATTATTATTCGTTTAGGTAGCACCGTCGGCTACGGTGTCAGAACAGTAACTGAGGTCTTCGACATCGGCGTTTTAAAACAGTAGCAGTATCCGCAGTAGTAGCATTAGTAGTAGTATTAGTAGTAGTAGTAATCGTTTACATACGCACGCTATATCAATTTGCGTACCACGTTGGTTAAAGGGCTGTATTCGACTATACGATCGTGTATCATCAAACAGTAGGGGAGAGGTGGGATGAAAGGGACACTTGTGTTTAGGATCACATATTAGAAAAACTAAATAACCATTCCCGTTCTAATTGGTAACATTAGAAAGGCCAGTTTTTCGTTTTCTAAAAAAGTGTGTTTTGTCCCTTTCATAAATTGGCTGTATTGAAAGGGACATGGGTGGTTATGAATGGGACAGTGTAACAAAACCAGGTAATATTAATATCATTTTTTTAATTATTGTTTATGCAGGTACCAAAATCACAGTAGCTATTTTAATTCGTAATAGGAACTAAAAATTCAACACTTAAGCTTATGTAACTAAATGATCTTAATAGCTATAAATAATGAATTATCTAATGGCATCCTAACCCAAATTTTAGGTGGCATATTTTTACTGAAACAAGTGAAGAATAGTAAGGTTTCGAAGGTGACAGGTATGAAAATGACGTCCCCTTCATAAATTTTTGCTGTGTCCCTTTCATAAATAAGGCACCAAAATTGAAAATCTAATTCCTACAATTACAATATGACACAAAAAGGATCGGACATTATACGATATCGTTCTTAAATAAATATCTGTTTAGATACAGTAATAGATAAATCAGTCGCTGGTAACAGCACTTCACAAGACAGTTCAAGAAAATACTAAAAGTTATACTTTGAACCTCAAAAAAATTCAATCGTGTATTTCTGTCATCGTAGATACGATAGCGGCTTGAAATTTGGCTTGATTACCCATGAATGAATGTGGCTACAAAATAAAAACACTTTTGGCCTGAGCAGATCCTTTATCTTTGAGATAAAGACCATGTCCCCTTCAATACGGGGCATTCCACGCGAAATCGGACACTTTTTGGAGTAACATTTCGGATGTGACTCAAATTTGAATATGTTGTAGTCTTTAGAATTTTTGAAAATTTTGAAAAATGTCAATTTTACAGCTGTTTGAAGGTAAGTGCTAACTTTTTTTCAGTAAATTATAGCTATGGAAGTAGTGAACGGATGGAGATGAAACTTTTTAAATGGGATGCTAGATATTTGATAATCCAGTATGAAAGCGACTGTCAAGACAAAGTCAACCATATGGTATACTATGACCTTCAAGGCTACACATAGTTAGGAATGAAAGAAGGAATTCAATCTACTAGATAGGTAGTTCGATATATTTATTTCATTCCTAACTATGTGTAGTCTTCAAAGTCATAGTATACCATATGGTTGAATTTGTTTTGACAGTCGCTTTCTTCCTGGATTATCAAATATATAGCATCCCATTTAAAAAATTACGGATCACCTTCGTTTCAAGGAAAATAGTGCGAACACCAAAAATTGAGTTACCGCATTATGTTGTGTATAAAAAAACAGTAAAAGTTTTCCTTCTTCAGTATTTCACAAATACTTGCCATGGTCGAGAACACTGTATAGGATTAGCAGATATAGCCGCTGGCCGCTGCGAGTACCGCACGGCTCAGCCAGTTGAGCCGGTGTGATTTGACGCAGCGACAACTTTCGTCAATTTTTACAGGGTTAATTTTAAAATGTCCATATTTTTGACAATTGGACCATGAAGGGAAAGGATAGAACTATATTCTGATTTTTTTCCAGATTTTTAAAATCGCGCCCGATGTTAAAAAACTGCATTTGTTTATAATAATTGCACAGAAATGGTTCAAATTTTATTTTTTTAAAATTGAAATAATTTTTTCTTAAAACTTCAATGTCTTCTCTATAAGCACCATAAATTTCTTCTCCATCCGTTCACTACTTCCATAGCTATATTTTACTGAAAAAAGTTAGCACTTACCTTCAAACAGCTGTAAAATTTACATTTTTCAAAATTTTCAAAAATCCTTCGAGATACGTTTATACATCCCTAAAGACTACAACATATTCAAATTTGAGTCACATCCGAAATGTTACTCCAAAAAGTGTCCGATTTCGCGTGGAATGCTCCATACGTGTCCCCTTCATCCCACCGCTCCCCTACGCGGTAGTGTTAGCGGGAACATTTTCTTTGAATTCGAAATCTATTCGCACGTCACCGTAGCGCTCTTCAACGACTCGTTTTGCCTAGAACAATCTATGACCACGATAGGTGCGTATTGTAAGAATTCGATCGCGTTCAGCAACGGTTCTCCGTGACCGTAGTACGATCGACCGAATTTCGCGTACATATCGTACAGGAGCGCGTATTTATTCCTATCGAAATCCAAGTTCAAGTCGTCGTACGGAAACGCCTCGGAATTTAGGTAGAGTCGAAAGTTCGTGAGATTATTCAGATCGAATCTGCTCGCGGATTTATCGGGACGATTCTTTCGATCGGTTTGCATGCCGAATAACACGTATCGAGGTTTCTCGATTTGTGACGTAGCTTTCACGGTCCACGTGTGTTTCGTTGTAGCTTGCAGTAATGGGTACTCGTGCAGGCTCCACGATCGGAAACTCATCGCGATCGGGCGACCGCTTTCCAGGATACGCAGCATCGATAGTTTATTCACTTCCTCCAAAACGACGTGAGGCATACGCCACTGTACCTTGCGTATTTCTAGTTTCGGCCACGCAGTGGCGGAGGTACAGTGCATCACGTGCGTATCGACTCGCGATCGTATAAGAATCAGCTCGTGGCGCGCATTCATTACGATATTATTATTATTATTTATTTAACGGGTCAAGCCCAATAGGAACATAAGAAAAATGTACACAATAGTGTACAAATACATTTGTGTACAGACAATCTCGAAAAACATGCATGCTACATCTATGACACAGGTGAAACGAAAAGAGAGATAACCGACCTTTTAAAGACCTCCAGCGAGGGACCAAAGAAATTTATTCGGTCAGCTACCTCACTTCCTTGTACACAAACTCTAGTGATAGGGTCACTATGGCGCACGTTAGTTCGAAAAAATTTTACACGAAACAGCGGAGTATAGCGCAACGGTCTGGACAGAGCGCTGAAATTAATTAGCCTCAATAGCCCGGGACAATCGATGTCCCCATTTATAATCCTGAACAGGAAGGACAGATCCGCCAGCACCAGTCTCTGCTGAATCGTCAAAACCTTAAATCTACGCAGTACAGGTCCGTAATCATGATCAAAAACGCTGAGAGGCTGCCCGAGACGGAAGGACGCAAAACGCAGGAACCTATGTTGGACTCTCTCAAGAGCCAACATAAGATAAGCTTGATGTGGTGACCAAATCACTAATGCGTATTCTAGTAGAGGCCTAACCAGCGCGTCAAACAATAGTTTGAAGGTCCTCAGGTTCCGAAAACCACGCGAATGCCTCATAATAAAACCCAGCTGTCTGGACGCTGCATTACTGGCTCCAATGATATGGCTCACGAAGGAGAACTCAGCATTATATGTCACCCCCAAGTCACACACACTCTCTACGCAGGACAAACGCGTCTGACCTAACGTATACGCAAAAATATATGTACTACGTGACCGGGAAATCCTAAGAACCTGGCATTTCGTCAAGTTCAAAGGAAGCCTATTTACTGTGCACCAATTCAGCAATCTGTCGAGGTCACCTTGGAGATTACGGGCATCATCTACAGAGTTTACAGTGGCGAATAACTTTAGATCATCCGCGAACAGTAACGGAGTACCGAAAAGAAACATTTCCGCAAGGTCATTTATAAAAATACAAAAAAGCAAAGACCCCAGATGTGACCCCTGGGGCACACCAGATGAGACCTTAATCGGTTGAGATCGGCATCCACGCACTCTGATGACCTGGGTACGGTTCGATAAATAACTGCCAAGCCACTGTAACAAACCTCCCTGAATACCGAGAGAACCCAATTTCCTCAGCAGGATGCCATGATCCACCGAATCAAATGCCTTTTTAAAATCGGTGTAGACCACGTCCACCTGCTGCCGCAAGTCCAACGCAGAGGACACAAAGTTCGCAAAAACTGCTAGGTTAGTGACTGTGGATCTACCCGGAAAAAAGCCATGTTGCGCATCCGAAAAACTACCCCTGATCTGACCCGAGAGCTTGCTGGTGACTATTTTGTCAAAGATCTTAGGAAAACAACTGAGAAGTGAAATTGGCCTGTAATTACGGACGTCACTCTTGGACCCTGACTTAAATACAGGCGTGACAACACTCAATTTCCAGAACGCCGGGAAGGAACCGGAAGACAGTGACTTATTAAATATTATCCAGAGCACTCTGGCAAGACCAAAAACGCATGATTTTACAAAGAAAGGGGGTAACCTATCATCACCAGCAGACTTCTTCGAGTCGAGACCATTTATAGCCTCGAAAACCTCCGCGAGACTAATATCTAAGTTTGAGAGATGCACGATGGACGCGCAATCAGGGACAGGGACTGAGGCCACTCGAGAAGGCGGAATGAAAACCGATTCAAAATGTTCTGCAAAAAGGTTCGCAATTGTCACGTCCGAGTCCGCGACCTCGCCCCCAAGATGCATACTTAATGGCAAGAGGGTGTCCCCCCTCAAAGAATTTACATGACCCCAGAAAGCCTTAACATTGCACGCTATATTGCCTTCCAGCCTATCCATATAGGCTTTATAGTCTCTTTTCACCAATTCCTTGCACTTCGCGCGGAGAAAAGAAAAACAATGAAAATTGCATTGGAGATTTGAGCTCTTCCAGGTGGCGTGCGCTCTCTTCTTATTCCTAATAACCTGTCGTAGTTCACGCGAGAACCAGCTCGGGAAGGACGACACAAACGTACGGTACTTAGGTACATATGACTCTATTATATGACCTAATTGCGAATTCAGAACGCCGACAGACTCGTCCGCAGACAAATTCACCAAGGCGCCGTCCCAATCAATACTATTTAAGGCAGCAACAATGGAATCATAATCAGCTCTAAAAAAAATTATATTTGAGGGAAGCTCCTACATGAGGTCCCCCACTGGTGGCACCTAATGAAAAAGACAGGGCCGGATGATAGGAGTCCACTGGTAGAAAAGAGGACACCGGATTTGAGACATTTAGTACGGGAAAATTTGCAAAAATCCAGTCTAACATTCTGCCATCACAATTACCCACCAGATTATATTGCAACAGATTATGAAAGTTACAACATTCCGCCAACGCCGACGCCGACAGAATGTCATCCGCACAGTCTGACTGTAAGATTGGGACCAGCGCCGAGGAGGAATCGCATTGCCAGGTAACACGAGATAAATTAAAATCACCAATAACGCAGACATTAAGATCTACCGCATTTACCAACAGTTCATCAACACTATTATAAAGCGCGACGTAGGACGCTGGCGGTGATCCAGGCGGAAGGTAAACAGCGCCAAAAACATAAATCAACTCGCCTAAGGAAGCCTTAATATAGACCTGCTCTATGTTACCGACGGATGGAAAGAGTTCAGTTGCGTTCCAGCTCTTTCTAACAGTAATAAGGACTCCGCCACCTCGGGAGAATCTGCTAGTGTCAGCGCACCTGTCTTTACGATAAATATTATACTGGGATAAACCCAGCTCAGTGGAAGCAATATCACTTGTAAGCCAAGTTTCTGTGAAAATTATGATATCATAATCAATATGATGCGTCAAGACAGATTCACTTAACTCCTTTAATTTGGTACGAAGCCCTCTAACATTCTGGTAATAAACCAGAGGGACTACACGCGGTTTTTTGGAACAGCACCAGTTTCTAAATTTGATTGACAACTCAGGGTCGCCAGCGAGACAGACCCGTTCTTGTAGGCCCCGAAGATGTTTTCTTTGCTGCTCCGTGTAGTCAAGAGCGATTCTCTCGATGCCCTTGTACGTGCTCTTTCGTCGTATAATCGATAAAGCCGACACATCCGACGGTAAACTAACTTTAATGGGCCTGACTTTGCCCGGGATTTTTTTACCAATCCTCTTGACTGTTATGTCATCATAACAATTCGGAGACACTTTATTCAAAATGCCATCAAATTTTCATTTGACAGTCTTTCGTATCGGGATTTCACTTTGGTGGCCACATCTTCAGACAGCTTGAGTGACATGTGTGTGTGGCTCATTGGTTTTAGTCTAATACTTTTTGCTCGATTGTAAAAGTACCACGATTGCTTGCCCTTAGAACATCTGGCATGGTTAGGTTTGCTGTCTATAGAGCTACAGTGATCTAAAATAGCCATCACAGCATATTCCATGGCCTTTACATTTGGCATATTTTTTACAATAGCATTTTTGTAACATTAGAAATAACTTTTGCAACCCGACAGAAAATATCAAATTGATAAAATATACATGTTTTCTAGAAATCGCTTTATAACCTATAATAATAGCATGCTTCATTCTACTCCTACTCTTGCGATATTTTCTTCTAATGAGGTCCATTTCACTCGTTTTATATAAGCTAAGTTCACTGAACCGTAAAATCTCACTCTGTATTTTCACGTAAACCGAAGTTTTGAAAGATTTAAAAAAATATAGTGTCTAGCGCCGGAGAGACTGACCTCTGTCGGCAACCACTGACCCTTTTGGGCCCGCTTAGAGAGTTACCTATTGTACATGGCGGAGTTACATATTGGCCGCGTTACAGATAGCCGAGAGATACGCAACCTGACCACGAACTCAGTCACATACTGTACTTTGTAAGAAAGCGTTCGTAGTTTAGTAGGCGCAGTCAAATGGATTCTGTTACAGAGCGTGCGTTTTAGAATCGTGAAACGCATTTTGGCCATTGGAGAAAATAAACAATTTCAAGTCCATGCAGTTAATTTGGATTTCCCAAAACACTAGCCAGCGATTGAAAATACTCGAACAGCTAAATAATAGAGAAATATACCGAAAAACCAAGGTATTGGTTTTCGGCTCTTTTGCAACGTTTTGGAGAAATAGGTTTTTCTGGTAGAAAGACAACACTATGTGTCAAACCATGTTGTGTACGGTTGAACAAGGGTTCAGACTTGCCAAAAATGCAAAAAAAAATTCTTAGAAATGGTCGAAAATCGCGATTTTTTCAGTGTCCTCTTCCCTTAAATATTCGTCTCATTCCTCCATCTTTATCCTCTCATTTACCCTACTTCTACGCCCTCTCTCTCTATTCACCACCTTCCATACCTGCGCTTCCGTTCTTACCCCCTCCAGTTCCCTTTCCCAGTGCTCCACCTCCTTCTTTCTCTTTTCCTCGCACATCCTTGCATACCCCCTTTTCCTCTCCCTATATACCATCCCATCCCCCCTCCCTTCTCCACTTTCTTAGCTCCTTCCTCACCTTATCCTCCTCCTCTCTACACTCTTCATCCCACCACCCTCCCTTCCTCTTCCTCTCCCCTCCCCCCACCACCGACTTCCCCACCGCCCCCTTTATTCTTTCCCTCAGCTCCCCCCACTCCTCATCCACATTCCACTCCCCCTCCCCTCTCTTCCCAAAGTTCCTCAAAAACTCCCTTCTCCCCTCTTCCGTCCAATTCCCTCTTCCTCCTCCCCCCCCACTTTTCCTCCTCTCTATATTGCCCCCCATCCCGCCCCTCACCCAGACTACCAGTGGTTGATGATCTGAGTCCACCCTCTCACCTACTTTTATCCTTTCTACCTTCTCCCATGTATCCTCGTTCCCAATAATATAGTCTATCACCGTATTCGCCCTTCCTCCTGTAAATGTCCACTCTCCCTGCTCATCCCCCTCTACCCCCCGTTTAAGATACTCCATCCCCTTTCCTCCAGGTACCCGCATAACTTCCTCCCGTCATAATTCACCTCCTTATCCTTCGACATTCTACTTCCGCGCCCCCCTCCCCTTCCTCATCCCCTTCCAGCACCCGCCCTCCCTCTTCCCCGGTCCTTGCGTTAAAGTCACCACCTATCATCACCCTCACTTCCCACTCCCTCGCTTCCATCCACTCCCCTAAGTCCTCCAACTTCCTCTGCAAATCTCCATTCACGTAAACCCCCACCACCCTCCACCACTCTCCCCCCAACCGTAGGGGAGACCGGGGCTAAAAGTTCCGGGGGTAAGTTGTTCCGATAGTTCTATCTTCAATATTGAAAGTAGCTTTGTACTTTAAATTATTTTTTCCGTGTGAGTTGATCACGCCACTCTGTCAGCCATTTTAATAGAGCCCGTAACAGCGAGTTGTGTGGTAGTAAGCGAGGACCTATTAGTCGCGTACCAGATAAGTAAATATTTTCCTACAATTATTTTTTGGTCTATTTCGATTATTTAACGTCGCTATTATTGATTGATTAGTTCTTATGCATCAAATGACATTTAAGAACATGATGTAGTCGTGTGGATCGTTTCAATATATGTGTAAGTAAAGTAATCGCTTAAATTGCCACATGTGTCGATAGGGGCTAGTTGTTCCCGTGATTTGGGGCACGTTGTTACCGTAACAACTTGCCCCACCGCAAATGTATAAATTGTTCCAGTTGTGTTTTAAGATGCGAACATATGAATGAAAGGTGAAATGTGGCATCATTTCCATCGAAGTTGTGCATAAAGATAAAAATTGTCGCTAGAGAATTCAATATCTGCCACTTGACTCTATCGAGAATTATTAAAAAACTACAATCTGGACAAGAAGCCACTGTAGGCTACAAGTAGGTACCCACAAACAGTTGAATGTAAGACTGATTTGTAGATTTTAGTTTTTATACCAAAGATAGTGTTTATGATTATTAGGATAACGCATACAGTTGTTGATCCCTATACAATAATTGATCCTCTTCCCGAAAAAGTATGAAATATAATACATATAATGCTTTTTTCCTATGATAAAATATAATTATATTCGGAACAAAAATATCTGGTCCACTGAAATATAGATATATTTTATTACATAAAAGAAGCATTATATTATATTTCCTACTTTTTGGAGAAGAGGGTCAATCATTTTATAGGGGTCAACAACTGTATGCGTTACCCTATATCGTTTTCGTTTTCTTTTAAAGATAATACATTTTTGTTGGTCCGAACCTTCATAAATCACCATTATTATTAGTAATATTCTGTTTTATTTAATTAGAAAATGAAGTATTTCATTAAAATGCAACTTTTATATCTTAGTAACAACTAACCCCAATGCGATAACAACTTGCCCCATAAAGGGGTAAGAAGTTCCGCTTCGACCAGCGCCAAAAAAAATTACTTTTTATGAAAAACCTATTGCAATATATTAAATACAAGCTTAAAATCATAAAATATAATAAATTTAACAAGAAATTAGTCAATAATGAAGAGAATAAGTATATTATTTTGCGGTCATTTTTTATGTTTTATCGAAATCGGAACTTTTAGCCCCGGTCTCCCCTACCTTTTTCGTCATAATCCCCTCCCTCCCTCCTTCCTCCTCCACTCCCACCTCCAGCCCTTTCCTCACCCCCATTAACATCCCTCCTATTGCTCTACCCCTCCCCTTCTCCCTCCGTGCCCATTGCCTGTCCCATACATACCCTCTCGGGAGACTTCTTCCACACTCCTCCACCCCCCCTCCTCCATCCACGTCTCAGACATCACTACCACGTCCCACTTTCCAGAACCCCTCGTCTTTGCTCCTTAATCCCGCCACATTCCAGAACGCTACCTTGTACCCACTCCCCTCCCCCCCTCCACCACCCCTTTTTCCCCTCTCTCGCCCTTATCCTTTATCTTTCGTTTCCCTGCTCCTCCACCCATTTTTCTCTCAACTCATCGCACTTCCTCATCCGCCTATTCACCCACAGCTTCATATATCCCACCTGAACCTTTTTTCCTCCTTCTCTCTCCCTCTCCGCCTCTCTTTCCACCTTCCACCTCGCCTTCCTTTCTTCCTCCGTCAGGTCGTCATCAATCCTTTCTCTCCTGCCCCTCAGTTTTTTCCTCGCCTCCAACACCTTTATCTTCTCCTCCCTCCCCGCTAACTTCACCAGAACCACCCCACCCCCTTCCTTACCCCTCCCCCCACCCTTCTCACCTCCCCTATCCCCCCTCCCCTATTCCCATCGTTGCCCACAGCTTCTCCACTTCCTTCTCCTCCTCCCCTGCCTCCGCCCTCATCCCCCTTATCACCACATTATTCCTTCTCTCCTCCCTCTCCCTCCTGTCTTGCTTCAACTCCATCTTTCTTACCCTCATCCAACATTCCTCTACATCACCCCCTCCCCCTCTCTAAACTACCTCGCCCTTCCTTTTCCCTTTCCCATTTCTCTATCTTCCCTATCATTTCCTCCATCCTCCCATCCCTCTCTTCCACCCTCTCTAACCTTTCTTCTATCTTTTCCCTCTTCCTCTTTTCCTCCTTTCTGTCCTCCTCCCATCTCCTCCTCTCCTCTCTCCACTCCTCCTCCCCCTTGGCTCCCTCTATTTTACCTCAAGCTCTTTTCTTTTCCTTTTTCTTTTCCTCGACCGCCTTCACAGCTCTTACCCTTAGACCTCTAATCCACTACCTCTCTCTGTACCTTTACCCCTGTTCAAATTTCCCGCCTTCCCACCAGCTCTCCCTGCTTCCACACCTGTTCGCTGGTCCTCTCTACTTGCTCCTCCGTCTATACCTTCCCGCCACACACTACCTGTCTCCCAACCTAACCTCCACACCGTTCCCTTCACCCACCTAGCACTTCGCAACCCACTACCCCCGCCCTTTTTCCTTTCTACTTCACCCTTCCTACCCTTCCTCGCACCTTCCCTACTACCTCCCTACCCTCTCGCACCCTACTTCCCTCACACTTTCTACACCAAACTCGCAGCCACACGCAATCACCTCAACCACTCTCGCGTCCGGAAACGGAAGTTTCGCATAAGTAGTTATAAATTTGACCTTTTTTCATTTATTATTATAATTAAAATCAACAAATATTTTTTAATTTAGCAAACGTTAAATTTGTGCTACCAACCATTCCATGCAGTGTGACAACCGACCCGGGGTCTCATTTTTTATTAATAACCTACATATTACTTGACATGCAGCGAAAGAAGGTATAAGAACTTTTGTTCTAACTGTGATAGTTGTTGCGTAATCGTATTCCAAAGTCAAAATGTTACTATCGTTCCCGGTCTACTCTAAGATATAGTACCACATTCCACATAATTACCTTGGTAATGGTTTCATCAGATTCGTCGTTACAGTTTTGCGCGGGGGGCTGGTTATTCGGGCGGTCGCCCGGACTCTCGCCTTTGCGAATGGCCCCGCTTGGCCCTGGTGCGGCTGTTGCCGCCGCCGAGTCGCCGAGGGGGTACTGGCCTCCGGCAAAGCTGCTTGCATCTAGAAATGGAAAAATATATATAACAAATAATTTTAATTTAAACAATTTTAGTTGACTTGATAAAAAATGCCTTGACTATTAACGAAATTAGCTTTACATTATGCAAATAAATTCCCCTATGGTCTTCAAATCACCCGGTTTAATTTCATAATTTAATAGTGTGGAATTTTAATACTTACATTTTTCATGTCTTCCATGGTGTCACTTCTTCACAGAGTGTCAAATGACTGATGTTCCTCGGTCAGGAACATAGGGCTTTTATACCACCGCTACAGACACTTACTACCTGACCATCCTCGCGCTGGCCCTGTGTATGATGGGCCTGGCGGCCGAGCCCGACGCATAGTGGTGGGAACAGGGGTAGTTACTGACATTCGTATATAACTTTTAAACTATAAAAGATATCGGAATGAAATTTGCGCCAAAAAACAGGAAAAAATTATCCCCTTCTAATGATTTAGAATTGAAAATATTCTACGTTTATTTAAAGTTTCTTTTTTCAATTTGTTCACCTTATTTGTTATAAAAAAAATTGAAAACTATTTATTTAGTAGTTTATTTAATGCTCTTTAAGTGATTTAAATCGCATGTTGGGGAGACTTTTCGTTTCTGAGTTATAAGGAAAAGTCAAATAGTACTTAATAGGGTAGGTTACCCTTGTTAGCCCTAAAACAGGCCTTTTTTCAAACGCAAATTATAAAGTGATAAATAACACTAGAGAGAACGATTTTTTCTATTTTTAATCGTTATTCTATGAGCTTTAACAACAAAACAGGAAAAGTCTAAATATCTCTAAGTATATAAAAGTTATGAGCAAAAACGTAAAGGCGTGTATACGGTGCACCGTTTGATGGTGAGCATAATATCTCGAAAACTGCTCAAACAATTTGGATGAAAATTTAATGAGAGACGCAGAAAACCATTCCCTACGATGTGTCACGAACAGATTTTTTAAAAAAAATAATACAATTTTTATGTTGAAAAATGCGATTTTATTGATTTCTTGTATGAAAAATATTTATCTTTTTTTTTTAAGAATTTATCTTGAAAATGTGCTCGCGACACATCGTAGGGAATGATTTTCTGAATCTCTCATTAAATTTTCATCCAAATCGTTGGAGCGGCTTCCGAGATTTTATATTTACCATCAAACGGTGCACCGCGTACACGCCTGTACGTTTTTACTTACCACTTTTATGTATATAGAGATATTTAGACTTTTCGTTTTTTGTGTTAAAGCTAATAGAATAACGATTAAACATAGAAAAAAACTTCTCTCTACTGTTATTTCTGACTCTACAATTTGCGTTTGAAAAAAGGCCTGTTTTGGGGATATCCAGGGTAACTAACCCACTTAATAGTACTTAATAGTACTATTTTACTTTTTCTTAAATTGTGACGAAATCTACAGTTTAGTTAAACATTATTATTCGTTTATTATTAATTTATTCAACGGAATAGACTGAGGATGGCGTAACCCCTTCATAAAGGGTGTTGTCCGTTAATGGCTAAATAAGTATAAATGAATAAATGAAGAACTAGGTATAATATAGACTGCGAAATTTTATGCAAATACATGTATTTATAGTAATGGATTAAACAAGTGGAGCTTTCACCGATTTATATTTCATCATTAACGCGTTGACTGCCCCCTACACCGATCGGCGTGTTTTTTGTTCTTTCAAGTGTAGTGGGCAGTCAACGCGTTAAGAGCATTTTAAAAATATATTTGTAATTTGGCATATTCTGGGTATTTTTCATATTTATTTACAAATTAGCTCGAGTAATTGTTAGAAGTTGCTGAACCGCGAGGCGTATTAATGTTGGGTGATACTTTTTAATTGCTACGTTGATGGCACTTTTCGTACATCTGGCATATTGAAATAAAAACTGAGGGGGCTGACTGGGATTACCATCCCTAGTCCCCAACACTTAATCAGGCTGATCGGTCAGAGTTTGTCGCCAAGGTTGCGGTTTATGACCGTATTTTCCCGCGAGTCGGCGAACCGGCAGAGCAATATACAGATTAGCTTAGGGCGAAGAATGACTAAAATCCTTAAAGACCGTACGACGTTCTTGATTGCCGTTATAATATTTGTTTCGCTCTGGGCCCGTTTTTGTCACTATACGCAGTGGCCCTCAACCCCAAGAAATGCCGGAAAAATACAACATCCCATTTGTTCCTATCATAATGCCGAATCGTATTAAGTTGATTTTAAAGAACTGTTTGGTTTGCTGTTGGCAAAGATAGAAAGTGTTTGTTAATGTATCTGAAGAATTCTAATGAAAATGTACAAACATCTTTTTACATTTGTTTCGCGAAGACGCACAGTGGTCAAAAGTCGAAAAAACCTGCCCAAAACCTCAAGATGACCTTTGATTTGTTTAAAAATGGGTATACTATGGTTTTCGAGGCCGCTGATTAAGAATCTGAAGTCAAAATTGCTAAAAATAAAATGGCGGATCCAATATGGCGGACGCGCATATCAGAAAAGCATTAGATTTAATCTAAACTTGGTATCCTGGTGTTTTCGAGGTCGCTGATTACGAATATGAGGTCAAAATTACAAAAAACAAAATGGCGGACCTAATATGGCAGACCGCATATAAGAAAACATCAAACTTGGTCTAAACTTGGTACTCTAGAGTTTTCGAGGTCGCTGATTACGAATCTGAGGTCAAAATTACAAAAAAAACAAAATGGCGGACCCAATATGGCCGACCGCATATCAGAAAAACATCAGATTTGGTCTAAACGTGGTATCAACAGCCAACAGTTTATACTTTGACGGCCTCTAAAAAAAAAGTTCAGATTTGTTCCACCTTGGGACTTGTTGGAACTTAATCACACAACTGTAGAGAGTCTGAAAAAATTATTTCCAGCTGCTACTTTTTGCAACTTTGGATCGCATATCAAAAAACATCAAATTCGGTCTAAACTTGATATCCTGGCGTTTTCGATGTCGCCGATTACGAATCTGAGGTCACGTCTGTGAAGATGTATTATCCAGCAAGGCATTACAAACTTTTGAGTCTACCATTGTCCTTAATAGCGAATGGTGAACCGCAATATTTGTGTTGTCACCGAAAGAAACTGATTTGGAGCTCTTAGCTGCAGATAAGTTAAATTTCTTTTCCTCGATTAAAAGTGCTTAAAAAAATCTTTCACCACGGTAAGTGCAAGATAGATAGTAGATGAGAAGAATCAGAGTTGTTTATGACCTTTGTTCATTTGTTCAATATAAACGAATGCATGAGTCGACGATCAAAGTGTCCTTACGCATCAGTGTCTGTCGATCGTGGCATTTTTTAGTGGCAGTATTTCGGGTATTTACTCAATCTGTGATGGATTCCAACATGAACCGTAAGTACAAGGATCCTAAAACTTGAATACATTATTTATTTGCCTAGAATAAAAAATATACTAAAAATCTAAGACGGGACGCGTTGCCATGATTGTTGACGGTTATACATGGCAACGAGCGAACCGCGACGTTACCGCGTGCGTTAGTGTGTGTGGGAGCGGATGTGTGTAGGGAGACCGTGCATTTTGTTTTTAAAGCAACGAGAGTTTTTAGATAGTGAACGAGTGGTGTACAAGCGTTTTGATTATTTACAGGTAATTTCCTGCTGAAGAGAAGAAATGTTTTTGAATTCCTCTGCGAGAGGAACAGCATCTCTATGTCGACCAGTGTTGAAGTCCGGAATTCAATTTATGAGTATTATGCTCAACTATATAAGTTTGACAATTCAGACGATAAAACACAGGATTCTTTTAAGCAAAAAATCAAATTATTTTGTAGTAACTTGTCAGAAAAATGGAAAGCCAACCATCGTATTATAGATAAATTTCTTTTGAAATGTTCTGATTGGCTTGAACAACCGTTGTTTGAATTTAAATGTCGTAATAAGGGTGGACGACCAAAAAAAGAGTTTTCTAAAGCAAGCCACACAACGAAACGGAGACTAATAGAAAACTTGCTGATGGAATACACTCCGGAAGAGTTGGAGTACGCAGCACGAGTTGCACATAAAAAATCGGGGAAAAGAAATTTAGCCCGAGTGATTGGAGAATCTGCAGCTAAGAGCTCCAAATCCCTCAAAAAAGTCACAAAACCTTTTACACCTTACACACCAAAGGAGGCATTAGCTTTGATGATTTCGCTCGATCTGACGAAACACCAATACGTTTCTATGCAACAAGGAGCAAAGGAAAGAGACGTTCCTTTATATCCTTCCTACGCACAAATTTTGCTTGAAAAAAATAAATGTTACCCTGCCGAATCATCAGTAATTGTCACCGAAACTAAGGGAGAGGTGAAACTACAAGGTTTACTAGACCATACAGCACAAAGACTGGTACTGTCAGAACAACACAGCTTGATGTAAAAAATAACGGACTCCGATTTCGACCACAATAATTATTCCTTCAGGCTGACTTACAAATGGGGACTGGATGGTAGTTCGGGACACGCTCTCTACAAGCAGAAGTTCAGGGATGGTAACGCAGAGACATCGGATGCCCACATTTTATTGACATCTGTTGTACCCCTACAATTAACGGCAGAACATCAGCATTCTGGGCAGAAGGTCGATCTGTGGAAAAATCTTCGTACTTCGTCCACCCGTTGGTGTCGTCCAATTAGATTTCAGTTTATTCACGAGAATTCCGAAAATACTAAGGATGAGAATGCCTACATTGAACAGCAAATAACACAGCTGACTCCAACTACGGTTTCTTTCGGTGACAACACAAATATTGCTGTTCATCATTCGCTATTAAGGACAATGGTAGACTCAAAAGTTTGTAATGCCTTGCTGGATAATACATCTTCACAGACGTGCTACGTATGTGGAGCTTCACCTATACAGATGAACAAAATAGATAATGTCCTGAAATGCTCCTGTGACCTCCAATCGTTCAATTTCGGTCTGTCGACTTTACATGCTTATATCCGTTTTTTTGAGTGCCTTTTACACGTGTCGTATCGGTTGGATATCAAGAAATGGCAAATTCGGGGCAATGGAGATGAGAAGCAGAGGTTTCAACGAAGAAAATCGGAAATCTTTTCTAAATTTAGAAATGAAACGGGCCTTCTTGTCGACGTTGTTAAACAGGGGTTCGGGACCACAAATGACGGCAATACTGCCAGACGTTATTTTGCAGATCCATCGAAATCTGCGGAAATTATCGGCGTAGATGTAAATCTAATATCTCGTTTTGCGGTTGTTCTACAAGCTATTTCATGTGGTCAAAGTATTAATACATCAGCTTTCCGTCAATATGCCCTTGATACAGCCAAACTTTATGTATCCTTATATCCATGGTACTATATGCCAGTTACTGTCCACAAAGTGCTTATACATGGTGCTGATGTGATCGAAAGCTTCATACTACCAATAGGACAAATGTCGGAAGATGCGCAAGAAGCAAGACATAAAGACTTACGAGCATTTCGCGAGTACCACACTCGAAAAATTTCTCGGCGGGCCACCAATGAAGATCTCCTAAACAGCCTCTTAGTATCCTCAGATCCTCTGATTTCAAGTCTGAGGCCACTTCCTCCGGTTGCGAAGAAAGACCTGCCACCAGAAATACTGTCTTTATTACTTCTATAAATATATTTTATAAAATTGAACTGATTTTAATTTCTATCGCGCGTTCATCCCAATCCCACTTTTCTATGTTCGATTTTCATCAAATAAACGTATATTTAGTCGAATTACTCCATTCGGTTCCATAGATGAAGCGGAAATAGTTCTGTCCAGATGAATAGCCCATTTTGACCACTTGCGAAGACTGTCGACTGCTGATACCAAGCTTAGACCAAATCTGATGTTTTTTTGATATGCGTGTCCCCCATATTGGATCCGCCATTTATTTTTTTAAATTTTGACCTCAGATTCGTAATCAGCGACATCGAAAACGCCAGGATATCAAGTTTAGACCAAATCTGATGTTTTTTTATATGCGATCCAAAGTTGCAAAAAGTAGCAGCTGGAAATAATTTTTTCAGACTCTCTACAGTTGTGTGATTAAGTTCCAACAAGTCCCAAGGTGGAACAAATCTGAACTTTTTTTTTAGAGGCCGTCAAAGTACAAACTGTTGGCTGTTGATACCACGTTTAGACCAATTCTGATGTTTTTCTGATATGCGGTCGGCCATATTGGGTCCGCCATTTTGTTTTTTTGAAATTTTGACCTCAGATTCGTAATCAGCGACCTCGAAAACTCTAGAGTACCAAGTTTAGACCAAGTTTGATGTTTTCTTATATGCGGTCTGCCATATTAGGTCCGCCATTTTGTTTTTTGTAATTTTGACCTCATATTCGTAATCAGCGACCTCGAAAACACCAGGATACCAAGTTTAGATTAAATCTAATGCTTTTCTGATATGCGCGTCCGCCATATTGCATCCGCCATTTTATTTTTAGCAATTTTGACTTCAGATTCTTAATCAGCGACCTTGAAAACCATAGTATACCCATTTTTAAACAAATCAAAGGTCATCTTGAGGTTTTGGGCAGGTTTTTTCGATTTTTGACCACTGTGAGACGTCTTGAATGGATTTCTTCAAACCAAACATTTCTTTAAAATCAGCTTTATAAGATTCGGCATTATGACAGGAACAAATGGGATGCTGTATTTTCCCGGCATTTCTTGGGGTTGAGGGCCACTGTGCATAGTGACAAAAACGGGCCCAGAGGGAAACGAAAATTATAACGACAATCAAGAACGTGGTACGGTCTTTAAGAATTTTAGTCATTCTTCGGCCTGAGCTAATCTGTATATTGCTCTGCCGGTTCGCCGACTCGCGGGACAATACGGTCATAAACCGCAACCCTGGCGACAAACTCTGACCGATCAGCCTGTTTGATCTTTGGGGACTAGGGACGGTAACCCCCAGTCAGCCCCCTCAGTATTTATTTTAATATGCCAGAAGTAAAGGTGGGATCAAAGGTCGTGTGGCTCGGCTCGTCTAGCTCGGCAACTCGGGTTGACGAGCCCGATTCGGCGAGCCATGACCGATCAGACGGTGCGTGGCTTGGCGATTCCCGCCAAAGTTCGCCGAGCCACGCGCCGTCTGATCTCACCTTAAGAAAGATGCCATCAACGTAGCAATTAAAAAGTATCACCCAACATTAATACCCCCCGCGGTTCCGCAACTTCTAACAATTTAGATTAGATAATAATAGATTTTAATAATAAGACACAAGTCAAGATTTTAAACAAATTTTTTTAATTTTGTTGCGCAATATTAAAATATAATTGCGGCAGTATAATATTTATTTTATTTGAATTTTTGTAAGGCTAGAATTCCCAAATTCTAGTATTACTTTTATTAGAAACATTAATGCTATCCAATATTTCTTTTTCTTCTACTTCCACTGAAATTTTGAAATATTTTTCAAATTTGTTAGTGTTAGAAATATTGAGGCATCACCTCATAAAAGGGGCTGCAGGATTGAGCCAAAACAGATGCGACCAGCGCAATGCCAAAGAGGTCATAAATTAGCGTCGAGGTCCTTAGGACATTCCAAAAGGACCACCGGGGCCTTTTCCATGAGACGGAAGGGCAGTGTACTCCAGACCTCGTTTCGAGAAAAACCTTTTCGCTCGTAGCCAACTTTACTCTTGTTAAATTTCGAAATAAATATATATATATATTATATATCGGTGGAATTTGCTAATATAAGAAAAGCTAAAATATCGGATAAACTGGTTTTCCAATTTTTATATATAAAAGTTTTTTAGATATAGAAGATTTATATATAAAACTTAGAAAACCAGTTTATCCGATATTAGAGCTTTTCTTACATTAGAAAATTCCACCGATTGTTCTTAACGTAACAGTTTAGTGTATTTGACGATAACTTATCAGAAATGTTTATAAAAGGGTAGTTATTTTCCTTTCGCTGACGCCCTAAAGAGCCGCGGCGCCAAGTGCCACTGCTGAAACGTAAACAGATGTCCGCGATACTCTCCAATTCTTTACAACGACGCACGAAAGTCAGTCAGTCATCAGAGTTCGGACACAGACCTTGCAAGATCGCGCGTTCATTTACGGCTCGTCAAGTAACTATGAGAAGAATATATCATTTTGCGTTTCGCAATTTCATTGTAGTAATTAGTAAAAAATGCCGAAAAAAGCATTGGTAGACTCTGGTGTGATTCTGCACATGCTGCAGAAATGTGAAAAGTGTAAATTATTCAGTGCGGGCTGCAAATTGAAGTGTCATACGGATAAAGTGACGGGAAGAAATGTGTGCAAAATTTTTGGATAATATACCACCAAACACCTTAAACCTTTACGGTAAGAACCAACGATTTTGATAATATATTCGATAAAAATTGAACTTATACTTGGTCGCTTCAACGGGTGCCGCACCTCTTGGCTATTATTGTTAATAATTCGGTTCTGGAGGCAGGGCAAATGAAATAAATGGTCGAGCAAATCTCTTTGACATCTAAACTAAAGGAAAGCATCGTTGAAAGAGCGATTTCGCCGTTTATTTATTAAAAAATCGAACTTGTACTCTTTGACATCTAAACTAAAGGAAAGCATCGTTGTTAGAGCGATTTTGATAACATGGAGGGTGATGAAGTCAAATTTTTTAATTTCTTCATAATTTTCTTTGGAGTGCGAACAAAAAAAAATTGGGTGGGCAAACATGGGCAAACGATAGACAATCATCTCCCATCGTCAAATCGTTAAAGTGTTTTCATGGGGGTGCTGATGAAAATTTTTTTTGGCTATAATTTTTTTTTGAAAATTGGGCAAATGAAAATGTTTCATGGGCAAACCTGGGCAAATGTTGGACAAACGAATGCCGTATCGTTTTCCCAAAAATTCGTATTTGGGATGCTGTTAGATACCCCAAGCCTTCGCAGCCCGTATATCTGGACATTGTCACTTATTTCGACCGTTAGCCTTTTTCCGCGCGACTTTCCCTTATACGATGTCTGGTTATCGTCACCCACTTGGACCCTTAGACCTTTTCAGGCGTACGTGCCTTAGCCGTAAACAAGCGGATTAGACCGTGGGCCTCAAGGCCCTTCTTCCAACCGAAATCACTTCAAACGTAGGAAGTAACTTTCTCCAATAATGCCACTTCCACCCTCGCCAATAACCAATCCCAGTTCCTATTTCCTCACCCTCGCAATAGCAACCACCAATAGAATTCTTGAAGTTGTCGACGTTCTTTTCGGACCTCACAAACGAGAGTTAGAAAGCTCCGGTACTTTGTACAGTCAAGATCTCTAATACGCTGTTTAATAAAGACGTGTCTTCGTACAAGTATTCGAATTTGTTCCTCCACGGGTTCACGACACAAATTTGGCGCAGTCGGTAGGACCAGTCAACGGTGAACGGATAGATAAACTTTATATAAAGTGTTCTTCGCCTGTGGATTTTTATCCTTTGTGACGGAAGATAATCGTGTCAGCCCCGGAAGTCTACGGATCCAGATATCCACTACAGCAGAGGAAGTTAATTATTGGCACGCCCAAGGACTCCTTCACTGGTAGAGGTTTGTGTGGTACATTTTCGAATTTCGTTGCTTGTCAATCGCCTTTGTTACTCAGTATCCTATTACAATGGATGATAATTCCACAATTCCATCTAATTCCACGGATTTATCCAATTCCATGGATCGATCTAATACCACATCCGATTTTCCAATACAGTTTCTATGTAATTTGATTCCTAAAGAATTCACTGGTAATAGGTTTGAGCTCGGGCAGTTTTTAGCCAACTGCAATAATGCATATGAACTTGCCTCAGAAAGACAGAAAACTCCATTATTGTATTTTATTCTTTCAAAAATCTCTGGTAACGCTAAGGAGCAACTCGCTCTTCAAAATTTTCATAATTGGGCAGAATTAAAAGATCAGCTTAAGAGATTGTATCAAGATAAGAAACATTATTGCCAAATAATGGAAGAATTAAATAATTGTAAGCAGTTTCCTTCCGAAGGTGTCAATGCATTTTATCAAAGATTGCTGACCTTGTCCTCAAGGGCACTCAGTGCAATACAGCAATATGCAAGTGAAATACCGGGTAAGAAAAAATCTGTAGAGGAAGCTACGTTAAATCGATTTGTTTATCACAGTAGTCCGCAAATTTCCCAAATGCTGAGATGGAAGGATTTCGATAATTTAAATTCTGCGTATTCCGCCGCTGTATCGGAAGAACGTGCTTTAAACATGCATAAATATACTAAGTAAGGATCTTGTAAAATCTGTAAAAGAACAAATCATGAAACTTCTCAATGTAGATTCAAATCGTCTGATCCCAATCATACTAGGGTTGTTAATCATGTTCAAACTCCTAATCAGAGTGGGAATAATTATCATAATCCGCATCAACAAAATCCGACCGAATCCCGTCAACCCCATACACAAAATCGTTATCGGAATCAAAATCATGTGAGTTCGAATCAGCCTGTCAATCAATCTAAATCCTGTAATTATTGTAAAAAGCAAGGTCACCTGATCGCTGAGTGTAGAAAGAGACAGTTTAATAATAGTCGAAGGGAGCAATTCACAAATCAAAACTCTTCTCGCACAGAAAATGCTGCGGTTCATTTAAACTCCCAAGAGTCCCCAGCGACGGACACCGTGCTGACGGACCGAATTTCTCAGTTAACGGTGTTCGAGAATTGAATGTCTCTATTTCACACGATAATTTAGATTATATTAACGCATCGTCCCCGCATTCAAATGATAGCAACAAAAATTTCAAATTTCTGATAGATACGGGTGCTAATGTTTCCTTGATCAAAGCCTGTAGATTAGATCCGGAAACGTGTTTTAACTCAAAGGATAAACTGATATTGCATGGTCTTAGCCCGAACATTCCTGTAGGAACTGAAGGTAGTTGTCAAATTCCCATACAAATTTGCGGTAGTGTTATTAACGTAAAATTTTATATCCTAAATCAAGCAATAAACGTCCCATTTGACGGCTTATTAGGAAAAGATTTCTTGCAGCGAGAATCTGCAACTATTGACTACCAATCTAACACACTAACACTTAAATCGGTACCAGTTCCAATTCAATTAAATACTGAAAAATCCAAACATCCGAGTGTGAATTTCGTTAATCTTAAAGCTCGGACGGAGACTCTGATCGAAATCAAAGTGCAAAACCCTGAAATTCAAGAGGGTATCATTCCAGAATTAAAATTACTAAAGGGTGTTTATTTATCAAGGGCAATAACGAAAGTAGGTAAGTGTAACGTTCGGTAGTCCGGGGACGACTAAACGCTAGCAGGTTCTCGAGCGGAGAGCGGCGTCCTTCGAGAATAGGATAGGTGGGGGTTCGTTCGTAGAGTAAAGGAGTAAAATCCAACTTAAAACTTAACTATGACTTTATTAAACAACACTTATTTCTAATAACAACTATAAAAATGCTTATAACTACGATTATATATTTTGTGTTTTTGTGGTTTTTTTATGTTTTTTATTTTATTCTATATTAAATGCTACGTGGCTATGTACTTATTGCAGAGCACAGCCGCTACCGTTTCCGGAGCGATCTGATAAACTCTTGGCAATGTCTGTAGTAAGCACAGCCGCTACCGTTTCCGGAGCGATCTCGTACTTTTGACAGTGTTTTGGTTCTATGCTCCAACAGACCTCGCTTTTACCAAGTGCATCAGCCGCTACCGTTTCCAGAGCGATCTCAATGTCTTTGTAAGAGCAAGGTACTATAGTTTTCAAATGAAATAGTCCAAAGAGGTGCACCAGTAACTTTTATACACTGGAGATCAGCCGCTACCGTTTCCGGAGCGATCTCAATCTCGCTGGTTGAAACTTAAGCTTCCTCTAGGTCTAAACATTCGTCAACTAAAGAGCGTGGTTTTGAATGTAGCTTCAACTGCCCGCTGTGCTGCGTCTCCTTTTATACCAGAAAATTGGTGGGTTGGCGCATGCGCAGTGAGTCGATATTCATTATTTTATAGTTTTCTCACTTATTACATTATATTTTGTTTTGCGCTTTTAACAGTACTTATATTTAATTATTCCTAACGTTTCTACAATATTTGTTTCTTTAATCTCTGCTTAGTTTAAGATTAATATATAAAAGTATGTACAATGCTTGTGCGCGGTAACATAGGTTGATTGTACGGTAATGCAGTTCGGTTCTACTTTATCGACGGTCGGTAATTACCGGTTCGAGTCCCTGTGGGACGTTACACCTCCCCCCCCTGGGGGATCTCTCGTCCTCGAGAGATTTGTATGAGGCGGGTAACGGAATAAACGATTTATTTTAGCTATATGAGTTTTATTTATATGCTCGGCTTATAAGGGCTGGCTGCGCCCGTTCCAAATAGTCCCAGGATTCGCCAAATTCTCCTTCGAGGATCTTCTTTAGGGAGAGTCCTGTACCATTCCCAGTCTGGTTCGGGAACATTAATTTTAATTAATCCTGGCCATTGGGGTAGTGGAACCTCCGGGACTTTAAAATCAAAGTCCGGCTTTGTTGGAATTTTGATTTCCGGGGTTTTTGGATACTCCGGCGTTGTGGGAAGAGTGTCTGGTGGTGTGGTTGGCGGAGTGTGTGAGGATGTAGTTGGTGGTGTCTTGAGTTGAAGAATTTTGAATTTGTTAGATTTTGGAAGGAAAGTAGAATTTTAATAGGTATATTACCATTTTCTGTGGAGATATTGGGAGTGGTGATATTAGCGGAGGTATTGATATCATCTCCCTGAATATTCTTTCTAGTTCTTCGCTTTTTCTGTGTCGAAAGTGTCGATTGCCTGAGCGTTTTGGCATTTTAACGATAAATGCCAATATGGCGCAAGCGTGAGTTTGAACGGAACGTTAGGGCCTTATATGGTGGCGCCCTCTGGCGGATTTTATAGAAAATTTTGCCTGCAACCTTATATACAGCTATGTAACAATGCGTCGATGCAGGTTTTATGCTACTTTTTAGGTTATTGGTTTTTTAGGTTATTATGGATTTATGGGTTTATGGATTTAGGTTAATGATTATAATAATTTTTACTTATTATTTTTGTTTTGAGATAAAAAAATAGGTTTATTATAAAAATTTCTTAAAACTATGTGTCAGTGTTAATTACATTCTGTTCGTGTGTGTAGTGTGTAATTGTAGAGTGTAGTGTAAGCATAATGTAAAATGTATAAAAAAAAGAAAAGATAGAAAATATTAAAAATTATACGTTTTGTTGTCTCGGTATTGCATCTCTGCAGATATTGCACGCTTGTGCAGGTCGTGCAACGTATAACACGCGGCGGCAGAGGTAGCAGACCCGCCATAATCTCCAGTTCTTCACCCCGAATAGGTGATTTTGTAATTTTTCGTCATCCTGTATGTGCACTTTCTGTGTGCACATAACACATATAATTCCATTTTTATAATTATATACGTCTTGGTCGTACACCTTCTTGAAGCACGTGTATTTGTCCATTTTTATATAAAAAAATTTTTTGTGCGTCTGTTTCTTAATACTTTGTAACAATGATGCAAATCCTTTGTCTCCGTTCCTTATATAGGCTCCTCTGCAGGGTTGCAACTTGTATAGTTAATTTCGCCTTTGTTTCACCGTACTAATGTGAACGCTTCTTTTTTGTTTAAAATTTTATTTATTAAATGTTTTATTTAGAAATTCCATTTATCTTCTTTATGTGGTAGTGTTTTCTTGATTTTCCTCTGGTAGATAAGCCTTTTTTACCCTGTTCATATGTACGATTCTAGTTTGTTTTAAAGTTATTGCTATCTTCAGATTACAATTCCCTACAATTTCAGTAATTTGGTAGGGTCCGCTATATTCGGGTCCTAGTTTTTCGCGCCTTGGATTTAATAACCAAACCCAATCTCCTACTTCGTATGTTTGAGGTTGTATCTTCCGATCATAGTAATGTTTTTGTCGAACTTTTGATTCTTCTAAATTATTTCGCGCCATTTGTCGGATGTGGTGTAGTTTGTGAATTAATTCGTCGACATAGTCTGGATATGTCTTAATATTATCTGTTGGAGGCATACTTGAAGGAAGACGTGCTTTTCTACCGTAGACAAGTTCGTGAGGCGTGAATTTCGTGCCTTCATGAGTGCTTGTATTATAGGAGAACATTGCTTGAGGTAACCATTGGTCCCATTGTCTTTCCTTTGATACATAATGTCTTAAATATTCGATAAGAACATGATGACTCCTTTCTAGTGATCCGTTGGATTGAGGATGGTATGCTGTGGTTCGATATTGTTTGATCTGGAATGTCCTGGCTAATTTCTTCATAAGGGAACTCATAAAATTTGGCCCTTGATCAGTCAGAATTGCTTTAGGACTTCCGTATTTGCAGATGAAATGTTCTGTGAATGCTTTGGCTATATCCTTTGCAGTGATGTTTGTTAATGGTATTGCAAGGGAATATTTGGTTAGGTTATCTTGGATTGTAAGTATATAACTATTTCCATTTTTTGTGAAAGGTAATGGTCCTACTATGTCCATAGAAATTTTATCAAAAGCATCCAATGGTGTGTCTGTCAATACCATAGGTTCCTTATTTTTTACTCTTACTAATTTGGTTTTTTGACATTCTAGACACGTTTTGACGAATTGGGCTATTTCATATTTCATGTTTTTCCAATAATATATACTTCTTATTCGTTGATATGTTTTAGTGACTCCTTTGTGTCCTCCTATAGGTGTTTCATGGATTTCCTTGATAATTTGTTGTCTATCTTGTATGGAAGGAGTTATAAGAGTTCCTTTGCAAAAAATGAATTGAATTTCCTCATTTATGAATATTAACTCTATTAAGTTTCTTAATTGTCTAAGCGAAATTTTATTTTCTTCTCCTGATATGTATACTTTTGTGGCTTGTTTAAGTATTAAATATGTGTAAAGTGTTTTTAATAATGAGTATAAATTTTCCTCTGTTGGGTGATTTGGTGTAACAAGTCCAATGATTGTTCGTTTTCCACTTCTTATTGTTACTGACTTTCCGATATTTAGTGGAAATGGTAGTTTATGTGCTCTTATATTTCTTTCTTTATATAAATTTCCTCCATTTGGTCCTATTGGTTTGCCTTCTGTGTTTATAAATGTTACTATATAATCTTTTCCCATCCATAAATGGTCTTCCACTTCAATATTTTGTTTTTTGACAGGTACGTTGGATGTTATCCTTGGTTTGCCTGTGATGTATTGTGGATGTGGTGTGGGTGGCACAGCTGATGGCAGGGGAGTCAATGGTGGGAGGGATAATGGTGGGAGAGATAATAACGGGGATGGAGGTGGTGAAGGAGGAGTGAGTATTTTTCCTTGTTTGATTTTAATGGGAGTTATGGGAGCTGTATCTGTGCTAGATTTTAATTTTTGTTTTTTCCTTTTAGGTGTATGGTGAGTACTTTTGTCTGTGCTTGACTCTGCATTGATTTTGGGAGGATCTCTATAATTGTGTCTTGGTATTATGGTTGTCTTGTCTATTTCTTCTATTAAATCCTCTTGAGGTTTCTTGATATAAGGTTTTTTTATTGCTTGTGTGTTGTCGTGTGTTGATGTTTCTTCTTGAGGAGTCTTATATACTTGTATAGGTACCGAAATTTGGGGGGGTATATGTACTTCAACAGGTACTGTGATTTGGGGGGGTATATGTGTTTCTATAGGTGTATGTATTTGAGGTATTTCTATACTTTGTTTTTTCGTTTCTGGTTGTGACGATGAGGTATTTCTTTTTATTTTTCGTTTTAATTGTTGTCGTTTTGTTCCTATTGCATCACTCTCGTCGTATGAAGAGTCAGAATCTGTCGAGCTAAGTTTATGCTGTTTATGTGGAGCTGGGTTTCCTGAGGTCGAGGCGGTTGTTTCTCTTTGTCGTGTGTTATATTGATGAAACTGTTTTGGTTTTTTATTCTCATGCGAGTTTGTTTCCGAGTGTGCTCGCTTCGCGTTTAGTGGTAATGCTATTGGATTCCTGGATAAAGCATCCGCGTTTGTGTTGTATTTTCCCGGTTTATATAAAATTTTGTAATCATATTCTGCAAGTTTAAGTTTCCATCGCATTAGTCGTGACGTTGGGTTTGAAAGGGTTTGTAGCCATTCTAAGGGTTTATGATCTGTTATAAGATAAAATTTCCTACCATAAATATAAGGTCTAAAATGGAATACTGCATATAATATAGCTAAAAGTTCTCGTTCTGTCGGTGAGTAACGAGTTTCTGCGTCATTTAAAACACGAGATGCGTAAGCTACTGGTAAATCTTTTCCTACTTCTCCTTGGCTAAGAACTGCACCTACAGCAATACCTGAGGCGTCTGTCGTTATATTGAATGTTTTTTCAAAATCTGGATACTGTAATATGGGTTCCTTGCAGAGAGCTTCCCTTAAAGTTTCAAATGCCTTTTGTTGCTTGTCTGTCCATTCAAATTTATAATCCTTTTTGGTGAGATTGGAAAGTGGTCTTGCAATTTTTGAGAAATCTTTTATAAATCTTCTATAGTAACCACTTAATCCTAGGAACTGTTTTACATTCTTGACGGTTGTTGGTGTTGGAAATTCCTTAACTGCCACTATTTTTCGTGGATCAGGTTTGACTCCATCTTCTCCTATTATATGTCCTAAATATGTAACTTCTTTCTTCAAAAATTCACACTTATCCGGTTGAAGGTGAAGATCTGCTTCTCTTAGTCTGTCCATTAATCTCTTGAATTTAGTCGCATGTTCTTTTAGAGAGCTGGCGTATATGACTATATCGTCTAAATATACAAAAAGCTCTACTCCTTGAAGTCCAGTTAAAACTTGGTCCATGAGCCTTTGGAAGGTTGCTGGTGCGTTTTTTAGTCCAAATGGCATTCTATTAAATTCATAATGTCCGTATACTGTAGAAAAGGCTGTTTTATGGCGATCGTCTGGATGCATGGGAATTTGATGAAACCCAGATGCAAGATCGAACACAGAAAAATATTTTGCGCTTCCCAACTGATCTAATATGTCAGTTATGTTTGGTAAAGGATAAGCGTCTCCAATTGTTTTTTCATTTAACTTTCTGAAGTCGATTACTATTCTTGGTTTTCTAATTCCTTTAGAATCTTCTTTTTTTAATACTATCCATATAGGTGAGTTGTAAGGAGATAGGGAAGGTTGTATTATTCCTTTCTCTAATAGTTCTTTGGTCTGTTTCCTTACTTCTTCTTTAAATGTTTGAGGATATCGATATTGTTTTGTGAAGACGGGGACATCATTTTCTGTCATTATTCTGTGGTAAGCTTTATTTGTTGCTTCTAATTTTTCTCCCGGAAGGTGAAATCTATCTGCGTGTTCTTTTATCAATTCCTCAACACTGGCTCGTTCCTCTGAATTTAAATGGTCTAGTCTTAATAGTCGTAATAACTGGTAAGTTCTATTCGTTGCTTTATATATGTCTGATGATTTGTCTTCTACAGGTGCTTCAATAAATGGTTCTAATTCAACTGATGGTACAGGAATTTTTATGTCTTTTGTAGATGTGTTTATTGCAAATAGGCATGCCATGCCATTATTATTTGATACAATTGCATTTCCCATATGTAGATTAGGGTGAAGATTAATTTTAGGAATGTATCCTGTGTTGGTCTGTGTATTAAGAACTCGAACATATATTTGACTCCTTGTTCTGGCTGGTATTGTGACCATTTCGGGATCGATGAATGGAACGGTTTCTAGTCCAATGGTTATTGCTGATCTCATGTAGTCAATAGTTGCTCCGTTAGTTTGGAAGAAGTCTGTTCCTAATATTCCATCCTGTCTGATAGGAAGGTCGTTTACGACGTGGATAATAACTTCTGTGTTTAAAATTCCTATTTTGATATATCCCATAGTGCTGAGTAAACCATCTGTGATGCCATTGAGGTCAAAGAGGGTATCCGTGAAGATTGGAATGTCGGGAGAAACAGCACATCTTTTAATTACATTCAGGTCTGATCCTGTGTCAATCATTAGTGTGGCTTGTCCTCTGTTAAATCCTGTATCAGAAAGAAGAATGCTAGGTGGTTTCCTTATTTGTTCTGTCTCGAGTCTGAGTATGGCCTGTCTACGTACCATACGGGGTTGTGCCTCTTCTTTTTCTTTTCTATCGAAATACATCTTTTTCCTGCATTGGTCTATCGTGTGGCCTCTAAATTTGCAATATTCGCAAGATATGCTATTATAGGCTCTGTTTCTACATTCTTCTACTGTATGACCTGGTTTTCGGCAATAATTACAGTATACGTTGGATTGAGGAGTTCTATTCATGTAACTTTGACTTCTACAATCTCGCGTCGTGTGACCTGTGTTTCGGCAGTTGCTGCAATATTCGTTGGATTGAGGGGCTCTGTTAGCTTGGCTCCTGCAATCTTGCGTCATGTGACCGGTTTGTCGGCAGCTGCTACAATATTCGTTGGGTCTTGCATTGTAACTTCGATTTCTACAGTTTTGTGTCATATGACCTGGCTTTCGGCAAAAGTCACAGAATGTATCGTTTTGGTTTCTATTAAGGCTCCTACATTCTTGTATCGTGTGTCCTATTTTTTTACAATGTTGACAAGTTTTTTGTCGCCAGTCGGTGCGTGAAACTTGCTGACTACTACAGTTAGTGACGTCATGGCCGTATCCGAGGCAGTTTATACATTGATTAACTTGCGTTACTCCGGTGGCCATCTTTGCTCTTATCTGATATTCATTGTATTCGGCTTCTGCTTTGATAGCTTTATTAATAACGAGATCAAGACTACTGAAGGTGCATTCATGTATTCTATTATATATTTCGATCTTTAAACCCGTTAGAAAGGCTTTAACAGCATTTAGTTCCGCGTTTATATTAAATTGAGCTTCGTGTGCAGGTACTTCTACTGTATTACAATGTCTAATTTGTAAAAGTAGATTAGATACGCGGCTACCATAGTCTACTGTCGTTTCGTTTGGTAGTTGTGCAATTTTTGATAGTTCGCCGTATAATTGAATTGATGTGTGTAATGGAGCGAAACGTGAGGTTAATACTGATATAAGGTCGCTGATTGTGTTATATTCTCCACTTAAAACTACTCTTGAAGCTTGTCCGTAAAGCTTATTTTTTATTAGTTGAACTAATCCATATTCTGCATTAGGGTTTACCATACGTCGTGCGTGTCGACAACTTTTAATGAATTGATGTAATGGTATATTTCTACCATCGAAAGAAGGTACTGTGTCGGCTGTGTCGCGTAAGCTAATGTGTGGTAAATGAGGATATACATTCGTAGCTGTATTCATGTTTATTTGTGGATTCGAAGTTCCTGGAATATTTCCAGTTTCTAGTATTTCTGGACTGTCTGTATTTTCTGCATTTTCTTGAGTTTCTGTACTAATTGCTAGATTAGCCATTTTTTCTCCAAGTGTGTCAGGCATTGTGAAGTTTTAAGTCTCTACAGAATTTAAGAAAAATTTTCTAAAAAAAATACTCACTTTTGAAGTGATTCTACTACGCGAAAATATTCTTCTCAACGAAATATCCCACCGCTGTCACCAAAAATATATCCAACCTGTAACGTTCGGTAGTCCGGGGACGACTAAACGCTAGCAGGTTCTCGAGCGGAGAGCGGCGTCCTTCGAGAATAGGATAGGTGGGGGTTCGTTCGTAGAGTAAAGGAGTAAAATCCAACTTAAAACTTAACTATGACTTTATTAAACAACACTTATTTCTAATAACAACTATAAAAATGCTTATAACTACGATTATATATTTTGTGTTTTTGTGGTTTTTTTATGTTTTTTATTTTATTCTATATTAAATGCTACGTGGCTATGTACTTATTGCAGAGCACAGCCGCTACCGTTTCCGGAGCGATCTGATAAACTCTTGGCAATGTCTGTAGTAAGCACAGCCGCTACCGTTTCCGGAGCGATCTCGTACTTTTGACAGTGTTTTGGTTCTATGCTCCAACAGACCTCGCTTTTACCAAGTGCATCAGCCGCTACCGTTTCCAGAGCGATCTCAATGTCTTTGTAAGAGCAAGGTACTATAGTTTTCAAATGAAATAGTCCAAAGAGGTGCACCAGTAACTTTTATACACTGGAGATCAGCCGCTACCGTTTCCGGAGCGATCTCAATCTCGCTGGTTGAAACTTAAGCTTCCTCTAGGTCTAAACATTCGTCAACTAAAGAGCGTGGTTTTGAATGTAGCTTCAACTGCCCGCTGTGCTGCGTCTCCTTTTATACCAGAAAATTGGTGGGTTGGCGCATGCGCAGTGAGTCGATATTCATTATTTTATAGTTTTCTCACTTATTACATTATATTTTGTTTTGCGCTTTTAACAGTACTTATATTTAATTATTCCTAACGTTTCTACAATATTTGTTTCTTTAATCTCTGCTTAGTTTAAGATTAATATATAAAAGTATGTACAATGCTTGTGCGCGGTAACATAGGTTGATTGTACGGTAATGCAGTTCGGTTCTACTTTACCGACGGTCGGTAATTACCGGTTCGAGTCCCTGTGGGACGTTACATAAGGATAATAAAGCCTATGCTACAATTCTGAATACGCGAGTAACAGATCAGCAAATAAAACCAATCACTGTACGTTTAGAACGAATTCCAGAAACTGCAATTTTCTTATTAGATAATTCGAATACCTCACAATCAAGTCGGGAAAATTTAGTAAAGAAGAATTTAAGATTAGAACATTTGAATTCAGACGAGAAAATCTCAGTTTTAGATATTTGTACGGAATACAATGATATTTTCCATTTCTCGAATGATATTTTAACTACAATGAATGCTATCGAACATAAAATTCATGTAACCGATCCGACTCCTATTTATACCAAGTCATATCGTTATCCAGAAGTTCATAAACTTGAAGTAAAAAAACAAATTGAGAAAATGCTTAAACAGGGAATAATACGACCTTCAATCTCTTCGTGGTCCGCTCCCTTGTGGATTGTACCAAAGAAACTAGATGCATCTGGCGAACAAAAGTGGAGGATCGTAATTGATTTCAGACGATTAAATGATGTAACGGTCGGTGACGCATATCCTTTGCCCAATATCGAGGATATATTGGATCAGTTAGGTCATTCAAAATATTTCACAACATTAGATCTGGCTTCGGGTTTCCATCAGACAGCTTTTACAACGCCCCTAGGTCATTACGAATTCTCGAGAATGCCATTTGGTTTAAAGAACGCTCCTGCGACCTTCCAAAGGCTTATGAATTGTATTGTTTTATTCAAAGGATTTAGATGATAATAATTTGTTCTCGGAATCAATACGAAGTGAATATGACATGTCTAAAGTTAAAGAGCCTGATGAATTAAATTCATTTATCAAGTTCGTTAAGGGCTCACAAATAACATATGTTTGCATTTCTAAAGCATTCCATTTTGCTAAATTGGAATATAAGGAAGTATTTTACTCATTACAAACATTGCATAAGTATTTAAGGGGAAATGATTATTCTGGAAACCTTTATATTCATGACGTTACTGTTAATAATAAAAATATAAAGAAAGACATGTTTGGTGAAATTATATATTACATCTTCAAGGATACACCAGATGTTATACCTATAATTTTAGGAGTTACCTTCACTTCACCGACAATCATTTCATCGACAATCATTTCACCGACACGATTTCATCGACACCGCATTTCGCCGACAGTATTTTCTCACCGACACGTTTAGATCACCGACAATCATTTCATCGACAAACATTTCACCGACAATCATTTCACCGACAAGGGCCGTCTTAACAAATTTGAGCGCTCTGGGCTATAAAATTTGGTGCCTCAACACCTCAAGTAAACTGCAGTTTCTTCCCAATCGGTGCATGGCGGTACATCGTATAAATTTAATGGTTGCCGTGAAAAAAGAATTTCAACATACTCCATTCTTAACCGCCCTTGCATATCCAGCGACCCTGGGTTATACCCCATTTAGCCCACTGAATAAGGAGGCCCTGTGTTACTTATCGATGTCAACTTCTAGTGCGTATAGTGATTGTTATTGCAAACCATAAGTTATTGTTACGTATTCACAATTTTTCATAATTAATATTATTAATAACAAACTATAATAACACAAATGAATCCATAACATAAATTATTATATAAATTAACATTACTTTAGTTGTTACCTTAACTGATTAAATAAATTAGTACATAAATTAATACTGATCTTTATTATTGATTAATGTCAGAAAGTATAACAGCATAGTGTTTTCCTTGATTTATACGTCATAATAAATAACATAAATTATTACATAAATTAACTTGTATATAACTTCAATGAAAACATAAATATTAATAATTGTATTATTACAGGTACAAGTTATGCGCTAAGGCGCTCACAAAATCTATTTTTGTGTACGTTTCCCGATTTTCTACGATCCTCTGCACTCTTTCTTCTCTAAGCTTATCTTTATTTTTCTTCTTTGCTGGGGGTTGACCACGTGCTACCCGCTCAAATGTATTTTCCACTATGACCTGTTCTTTTTTTATTTCAATTATAATTTTAAATAGTGAAATCGTATGGCGATCAACTACACATTGCCAACGCCGATGCCATGATTCAATACAGTTTTGTGTTCGTTGAAAACCATTGATTTCATTGTCATGGACCGACCACATATCTGGTGGAAAAAGTGGGAGCTGCAGTACTACTCTCCCATTAGGTCTTTCTTTCAAACTACTATTTACATAATATTTACTAAACCAATTGAGGATAACTTCTGCTTCGGGAGGGAGTAAAGTTTTTAAATTATTGAATGTATTAGGAATGTCTGTATCTGGTAAGAATGCCAGACATGGAATGCATCGTATGAGTGTACTGAATGATTCATCTGTGCCATACTTTGCTACTAACCCGTTCTTCTGTATCTTCCTATATACATTCTGACATAAATGAAAAAAACAACCTTTTATTTTTGACGTTGGAAAAATGGATTTTACTGCATTTATCATTGCAATTTCAAAATCTATAAGAATGAATTCAGGGTGCAAGGCTATGCCTAATTGAGAAGCTAAAATTGAAATTTCCTTCAACAATAACTTATAGATTTCTTGTTTTTTTGATGATAGTAATGCGTAAATTAGAGGAACAGTTGAGCCTTCCTTATTATTAATATTCCCATGTATTGTATACAATTGTTTGAACAGGGTGGGAACCATTTTAAACGTTCCATCCATGAACCACGTGTTCATTTTTGCCAAAGTTTTAATATTGTCGTCTGTAGTAAATAATATTATACATTCTGATTCTTCTTTTATTATTTTGACAAATGGTTTTCCATCTAAAGTTTTAGACAGATCGTCGGGCAAATTAATTTCGTCTATACTTTGAGGCTCGGTAGGCTTATTAATTCTTCGTTTACGTAGAATTTGCTGTTTCAGGGCATTGTTGGAAGGAAGATGTGGCTGAATGGATCTTTCTGTATCTACGATTACATTTCTAACTATTTTACATGGCTTCTCCTCCGTAAGTTCAGCTAGTTCTTTCACCGTATTACTACATTTCATTATTTGAAATCGCGATGCCTCCGGAGCATGATTGTGCTTTAAAATATCGTGGGAGCGAATTATGTCTGGACGAAATAGTCCAAATTATTTCCTCTATTCGCGGGAAACCAAAAATTTGTATTAAAGGCTTTATATACACTAAATGCAGAAACAGGAATAATCTATTCTACTGGGTGTGCGAAAAAAAAGGCAGGGAAGGCACTAGCTGTAATGGAACAGCGAATACAATGTATGTTGATGGAAAGCACATAATTCGCTCCCACGATATTTTAAAGCACAATCATGCTCCGGAGGCATCGCGATTTCAAATAATGAAATGTAGTAATACGGTGAAAGAACTAGCTGAACTTACGGAGGAGAAGCCATGTAAAATAGTTAGAAATGTAATCGTAGATACAGAAAGATCCATTCAGCCACATCTTCCTTCCAACAATGCCCTGAAACAGCAAATTCTACGTAAACGAAGAATTAATAAGCCTACCGAGCCTCAAAGTATAGACGAAATTAATTTGCCCGACGATCTGTCTAAAACTTTAGATGGAAAACCATTTGTCAAAATAATAAAAGAAGAATCAGAATGTATAATATTATTTACTACAGACGACAATATTAAAACTTTGGCAAAAATGAACACGTGGTTCATGGATGGAACGTTTAAAATGGTTCCCACCCTGTTCAAACAATTGTATACAATACATGGGAATATTAATAATAAGGAAGGCTCAACTGTTCCTCTAATTTACGCATTACTATCATCAAAAAAACAAGAAATCTATAAGTTATTGTTGAAGGAAATTTCAATTTTAGCTTCTCAATTAGGCATAGCCTTGCACCCTGAATTCATTCTTATAGATTTTGAAATTGCAATGATAAATGCAGTAAAATCCATTTTTCCAACGTCAAAAATAAAAGGTTGTTTTTTTCATTTATGTCAGAATGTATATAGGAAGATACAGAAGAACGGGTTAGTAGCAAAGTATGGCACAGATGAATCATTCAGTACACTCATACGATGCATTCCATGTCTGGCATTCTTACCAGATACAGACATTCCTAATACATTCAATAATTTAAAAACTTTACTCCCTCCCGAAGCAGTAGTTATCCTCAATTGGTTTAGTAAATATTATGTAAATAGTAGTTTGAAAGAAAGACCTAATGGGAGAGTAGTACTGCAGCTCCCACTTTTTCCACCAGATATGTGGTCGGTCCATGACAATGAAATCAATGGTTTTCAACGAACACAAAACTGTATTGAATCATGGCATCGGCGTTGGCAATGTGTAGTTGATCGCCATACGATTTCACTATTTAAAATTATAATTGAAATAAAAAAAGAACAGGTCATAGTGGAAAATACATTTGAGCGGGTAGCACGTGGTCAACCCCCAGCAAAGAAGAAAAATAAAGATAAGCTTAGAGAAGAAAGAGTGCAGAGGATCGTAGAAAATCGGGAAACGTACACAAAAATAGATTTTGTGAGCGCCTTAGCGCATAACTTGTATCTGTAATAATACAATTATTAATATTTATGTTTTCATTGAAGTTATATACAAGTTAATTTATGTAATAATTTATGTTATTTATTATGACGTATAAATCAAGGAAAACACTATGCTGTTATACTTTCTGACATTAATCAATAATAAAGATCAGTATTAATTTATGTACTAATTTATTTAATCAGTTAAGGTAACAACTAAAGTAATGTTAATTTATATAATAATTTATGTTATGGATTCATTTGTGTTATTATAGTTTGTTATTAATAATATTAATTATGAAAAATTGTGAATACGTAACAATAACTTATGGTTTGCAATAACAATCACTATACGCACTAGAAGTTGACATCGATAAGTAACACAGGGCCTCCTTATTCAGTGGGCTAAATGGGGTATAACCCAGGGTCGCTGGATATGCAAGGGCGGTTAAGAATGGAGTATGTTGAAATTCTTTTTTCACGGCAACCATTAAATTTATACGATGTACCGCCATGCACCGATTGGGAAGAAACTGCAGTTTACTTGAGGTGTTGAGGCACCAAATTTTATAGCCCAGAGCGCTCAAATTTGTTAAGACGGCCCTTGTCGGTGAAATGATTGTCGGTGAAATGTTTGTCGATGAAATGATTGTCGGTGATCTAAACGTGTCGGTGAGAAAATACTGTCGGCGAAATGCGGTGTCGATGAAATCGTGTCGGTGAAATGATTGTCGATGAAATGATTGTCGGTGAAGTGAAGGTAACTCAATTTTAGACACCGAACGAATCACTCCTAAGTCAAGGGAGGAAATCAATAAAATTTTGCAGGAAAATCATGATTCTAAATTAGCAGGTCATTCGGGTTTCCTTAGGACATACAAACGAATAAAAGAATTTTATAAGTGGGATAAAATGAAAAAAGATATTAAGAAATACATAAAGCAATGCCCGTCTTGCCAGGTTAACAAGACTAATTTTCGACCTTCAAAGGCCCCAATGAAAATTACGTCCACATCTAATAAACCATTCGAAAGACTCGCACTCGACATTGTTGGACCTTTGCCGCAGACCCTAAATAATAATCGCTTCATACTGACAATGCAGGACGACCTCACTAAATTTTCATATGCCATACCCATTCAAAATCATGAGGCACAAACCGTTGCTACAGAATTATCAAAATTTATAACCTTGTTCGGAATCCCTAAAACTATACTCACTGATCAGGGAACCGATTTTGCATCACGGTTAATGAAGGATTTGACTAAGCTATTCAATACGAAACATATATCAACAGACGCGGTCGCGTCTGGAAGCTAATTCCCCTTGCGCGACCGTATCTCTATACACGAAAGATAGCGAAATTGACAGGTCGTCGGAGCTATTTTAGCCTCATTATCTTATTTTATGACATAGTCCCGGTGTTTTTACATGATTAAGCGAATCATTTTTTTTTTCGAACCCATATGTCGTTTTACTTAATGTGTCAAGCTATTTGTCTAAAAGATATAAGATTTAATTAATAATTTAAATTAAAAAAGTGATACTTTTTTTTGGCTTAGACGTTTCGTGACGTCACGATACTTGACGCCAGTAGATGTCGCCATTCTCGTTTCATTTCTAGAATTAACACCAGTAGATGGCATCGTTCGAAAGCAGAATTTATTCCAACCAATCAGGAATGGTTTTGCTGAAAATGCGGTTGCGCAGTTGACGGAAAATGTAAAACGTCGCTGCGTTCAGGTCTCTAGTAAATGTCACCTAGCTGTCACTTAATCATAACCTGCCAAGTTTTGGATTAAATTCGAGTTTTCAGAAATGAGCAAACATACAACAAGCAAACAGGGGATCGAAGCTAAAAAATCGTTTAAAAAGTATGATTTCTTTTCATTTTTGACGTTGCAAAAAAAGAATACAAGAATATGAACCGCTCTCAGGATGAAGACCATTATGAAATACGGCACTAAGTAATTTATATTTATTTATTAGGGGAGACCGGGGCAAATCGGCCACTGGCGTAAATCGGCCACAGGAAGTTTTACCCAGTAGAAGTTAAAATAGAATCTCGTGTTTGCTTTTGTAAACGTCTCTCTATGTGTCTACAGTACCAACGGAATTTGATAGCATTTGAGATTATGTTGCACTTTGTAGAAGGCAAAATACGTTTTCGGCAGTGATAACAAATTTTCGTGTCTTGTGGAAAATTTATCTTTACTCCGTAATATTGATGTTCTGAAGTTTGAGGTGAGTATTTATTGATTAAAATAGCGGTACCGATTACGATTCCGATGATAGTTTGAGTTATTTTGGAAAATCTCTATTGTGTTTGAGTGATTGAAGTTAGAGTTTACGTCTAACACCCGGGGCAAATCGGCCACTCACTGATGATGTCGAACCATAGTAAATAAGTAGTTTTATTAACTTTTGTGCTAAATATATTCATCGATGCAGCGCTGTCGGTGGATCCGACGCTCAACAATGGAAAACAGTTAACGGTTTCGGGACGAGGTGAGGAGTCGCGGGGCATGGACGGAAGCGCGGCTACGCAGTGCAGTTCGATCTTTGGAAAAAGGAAGTTATATCCGTGCGTTTAAATATTGATTGAAGCGATTGTAGCTTGAATAGTTACAAGGAGAAATGAATATCGTCTACATTTTTCAGCAACATTAACCAACATCCAGCCCGAATAAAAGGTGGCCGTTTTGCCCCGAAGGAGTGGCCAATTTACTCCGGCATTTTTCGAAACGGCGATTTTACACTATATTACGAATTCTCTGGAATGACTTTAAAAACGGGGATTAACGAAAATTTGTTGTAGCATTTATGTAAGTACTATAGGGATTACTCTTTCGGATAGTATAATTCACATAATTGAAAAATTAATTTTTTTTGTTAAATTTATCAATGAAAAAAAGTGGCCGATTTGCCCCGGTCTCCTTTACATATTGATATCGGTTGTGGAGCAGCTGTATTTTTACAATTAATTTCTTTAATAATGTTGCCATTTTCATCACAATAGTTTCATAATCGTTTGATTAATTTTGTTGTTGTCAACAGGGAGTCGAGACCGAAGCAGAAACCGAATTTCCGACCGGTCGCGACCGGTCTAGCGACCAGTAACCGAAGCGAAAAGGGACCGATATTGCGACCGTAACGGTGAGAGGTTGTGAAGGGCGACCGAAACTCCAGACCGATTGCCTCTCGACCGGGAATCTCAGACCGAAGGCATGACTAGTCCGCCGACTGGTCGGTTGACCGGTCGCAAACGGTCGCAACCGGTCGCAACCGGTCAGAACCGAGGTTTCTGTTCCTCTCGATAAATTACGAGTCGGAGCAGTTCGGAGCGGTTCGGTTCTGTTCGGATCGGTTCAACCTAGGTGAATAAGCCGGGAAGGTATGGATGCTGTTCCTGTCGCTCACACTGTTTGTCACTCTCGTGACGGGTTTGTTGATAGCAAAACTTTTGCAGTTATTTGTTACTGTAACACTGTCCATTCCAAAGTATGTCGATCTGCCGAGATATTATTGCATTTCAAACACTAGTTATGTATTATTTTAGTAGAAGCAGTTAATATAAATAAATTATTGTTAATATACAAATAACAAGAAAATGACTGAAAATATAATTCTTCATGTGATTATTTTATAAGTATGTCCAAGTGTGGAAAAAAACAGAAGATAGGAATGTATCGCGCGAAATTTATATATATCGTCATATCTTCTACAATTATTTATTAATCAGTGTGAAAATTGGTGAAAATCTTCCTTGTATATTAAGGAAAAATTTTGTCGCGATATGTTGTATGTACGTCAAAATTGTCTGGATACTTTTTAACGGCGAACGTTGAAAAACATGGGTTATGTCCAGTATTACTTTTTAATGAAATATTATTACATTTTTCTACATGAGGGTTTTGTGCATGCATTTTACGGCTGCGCTAGAATTTTCTGAAGTTATGTTTTAAATCTCATAACGATCCGTTAATATTTGTTCAAGTTATAGTAATTAATGTTTAAAGAAATAATGATTTTGGACGATGAAAAATTTTTGGTCCCTAATTTTTAACTCGAATAGTAATGATTGGTTAAACAAACTGTAAATAGAAAAAATGTGTGTCGTGACAAGCTTTACAACACCATATTTTTTAAAATACAATTTAACAACATTTAATTTTCCAATGTTTATTCGCGTTTGGACAATAAATATTTCCATTTTTGAGCGCTAGTCCTTTAATTGCACCCGGTACTTCAATTGTGCGTAACAAAAATGAAACTTATCTTTTGATGAGAGGTGAAGAAGCCTAATGTCCATATCACGGTCGTCGCTTGAAATCCTTCACGTGCCGGGCCGCTGTTCCTCTTCTGTTTCGATCCAAAGGGGAGGTGATTGCAGTTGTCCGTAGTCGATATCCGCTGTCGAAGTCCCTCGATGACGATGTTTTTCCTTCTTGTTGTGATTGTACTTATTATATTCACTACACTACACTACAATGCACTGCACCGCACTGCACTACACTGCACTACACTAGAGTACACTACACTGCAGCACACTACACAACACTGCATTGCACTACACAGCCACTCACGCTTACACTAATTAATAATATTACGACTTAAATAACGTATTGCATCTAACAACCATTATATCATCGATGACGTACATTTGTAAATTGTACCGCAGATTCGAAACTACATGTTTTACACCTGAAAACAATCTCTCCACGCTGACTTGTGTAGCAGGCGCACTCTGAACTACACACGCTAATTTATATAATTCTGGTTCCACGGTTTTCATTGATTCCCAATATAACAACAAATTGGTATCTTTGGGAACACGCTTCCACGAAAGATACGAACATAACATATTCTTAATACTTATTGCGGTTTGGGTGGGGGATGAATTTATTTCAGTTTCCGATTTTAATAACAGCTGCTCGATATCGTCACATTCATTCTCGCACTCATTCACACTGCTCGCTGCTACATTCTCGCTATTCTCTCCTGTAAGATCATGCAATCTTTTCCATAGTGATACTAATTGTTCTTTCGCCGCTGTTTTATCTGACTCGGTCAATAATACATTATATCGTGGATCCATAAAAATGGCCGCACGAAACACGTCATTCTTAAATAAATCACGCTCGCGGCTTTTCATACTAATTAACAATGCTTTCGACGCGACCGTATCGAGCTTCTTAACACTCATTGTACATGTGAGCCATGCTCGGAAAAAATCGCCCATTACGAGTTGCTCCTCTTGCAACTGTTTCGTCGCTATTTTCGCAGGTCCTAACGCGTCTACAATTTCTTCTACTTGCTTCCAGGTCGCTTCGGTGAATTCGTCGGAATTCGAAGCAATTTCGCGGCACACATCTCGCTTGTCATACACATACTTACACATATCGTAGGTCGAATTCCAACGCGTTGCGCAGTCGATAGGCGGTTTTAGTAGACCCAGGGCCTTTAGGGTCACCGACATTGAGGGGAGGCGCAATTGTTTGCAAAGTTCCCTAACCTTTTCAATGATCCCTACGTATGGATCCTTCTTGATTACAGCACACACTGCGAGTTGCAGTGTGTGCGCAGCGCATCTCACACCTTTGATTTCTAAATCCTCTTCCAAATCCCATAACGACAAGTTCTCCGTGGTATCCTCTTCGTCGCAGTCCTCTTCCAATTCACTGGGTTGTTCCTCTTGAATTTCCTCGGCCATAAGTTGCACGCACTTCACCATGTTACTTGCATTGTCCGTTGTAACTGAATATACATTACGCAAAGTTAGTCCGTATATCGATAATACCCGTTTAATTTCGAATTCCAAATTTGCCGCTGTGTGAGACCCGGCTATCTCTTTAGCGCATAATGTTCGCAACACTACTTTACCGTCCTTAATATACTGTATATTTATCCCGAGGAAAGATCGTCCAAGACGCGACGCGGTGTCAACTTTTAAACATACCAAGCGGCCTTTAATTTCGCTCCGAATGTCGCGTCGAATACACTGTGCCCGCACCGTTATTTCAGACCGAATGTTCTCCGCGTTTATCACAGTTTTATTTTCCAATCCTGCGAGGATTGGATTTAATAGCTTTCTAAAACCACTGTCTTCCATTAAGGTAAATGGACGAGCGTTGACAGTTACTAATTCCACACAAGCGTCCATTATATCACTATCACTTAATTGCACTACACACATATTTTGTTTTTTATTTTTTTTGGCACTGCTGTCCACCGTGTCGGTGTTGCTCCTTCTTCTTTTTTCGGACATTTTTAAACCACTTAGCTCGCAATATTCATGTGGATGCTTTAGTGAAACATGCCGCTCCAAGTTTGTGGCATGGTCGCCCTTACATTTATAACCGCAATTCTGACTACCGACTTTGATAATACATTCCGATGTATTATCTTCCTCGCTATGCGAAAAATATGCGCGAACCGGATGACATTGCTTTCTACCACGAAATGCCATATTGCAATCACAATAAAAAAACTTACAAAATTTACGAAATTACTCTAAACTCGGAGCACTAAAATAACTAAAATTAAGTTGGGCTTGAAAAAGTCCGATTGAATATCCAAACACGATACGATCGTATCCAAGAGATTTTGGGTGTTCACTTCAGCGTTGCCAAAGTGACTCTGCCCTTGTCGCACTAATTTCCTTAATATATAAGTAAACTCAGAACGTTCCTTATTGGTTATTGAAAAGTTGTGGAAGACAAGTAGGGGTATCCTACCCTTTAGAAAAAGGAAGTAAGGTCGGTGATAGTTTTATGACATGTACGGCTCCGTGGCCCGCGGTTAATTAGCCCGCCGGTAGACGCTCCACTTTTCCAAGTTTTCACCAAGTTTTCCTTCTTCAGTTTTTTACAAATACTTATCATATTCGCCGAACACTGTATAAGAATAGAAGATTTAGCCGCTTGGCCGCTGCGAGTACCGCACAGCTCAGCCTGTCGAGCCGGTGTGATTTGACGCAGCGTCAACTTTCGGCAATTTTTACAGGCCCAATTTTAAAATGTTCATATTTTTGAAAATTTATTCAACAAGGGGAAGGATAGAACTATATTCTCCTTTTTTCCAGATTTTTAAAATCGCGCCCGATGTTAAAAACCTGCATTTGTTTAAAATAATTCCACAAAAATGGTTCATATTATTTCTTTTTTAAACTGAAATAATTTTTTCTTAAAATTTCAATGGCTTCTCTATAAGCACCGTAAAGCTCATCTCCATCCATTTAGGACTTCCATAGCTATAATTTACTGAAAAAAAGTTAGTACTTACCTTTAAACAGCCGTAAAATCGATATTTTTCAAAATTTTGAAAAATCCTTTGAGATACGTTTAAATATCACTAAAGATTACGACATATTCAAATTTCAGCAACATCCGAAATGTTACTTCGAAAAGTGTTCGATTTCGCGTGAATGTCCCCTAGGGCAGTCGGTGTGCCCACGAGCTCGACCGCGATATGCTCACTCCCCACTCTTCGGTATAAGGCCTCGTGGTGGAGAACTCTAATGACTGCTGAAGACCGTATGCCCACTTTGTTTTCCCCAAGGAAAATGTGGTATTGTTTCGAGCTTCCCATTGTTGTCCCAACACGATCAACAGAAACGCCCTGGTTATGCTTTTATGACACTCGCACCCCGTATTACTTCAATCAGGACGAAACATAAAATCGACTGGTCCCTTATCCGCCCTAATGGTGTCATTTATGCCCACGAAAGAGTTTCTTTAACTGCTTTTGTTTGAATTTCAATAGGGGTTATACCCAAAAGTCCCTGTTCCATATACTGTTATGGTTCAGAGTCAGTGATAGGTGGGTACTAATGCTGCTGCAAAGCGCGCCTCTAATAATGCTTTTTTACTTGCAACCGTTAGTTAACCCCGCCACTCGAAAGTTTCCAGTCGAAATGATCTTATCCATGCCATCCTCCCTCACCCATCTTTATCCTCGGCTGATGGAAGGAGCACATCGAGTGTAAAAAGTAACCGAGTTGCCGTGGAATTACCCGTAGAAAAGAATCCCTGTCCAAGTTAGGAATTATCTGTAACTCAGGAACCAATTTCGCTTTTTAAAGGGAGTAGAGGGTGCGTTTATGTAAGATGTTTAAAACGGTTTTTATTCGACGACGCTTGAGCTGTCAGAGGGAGGAAAAGCTGTCGAGAACGCCCAATCCTACAATAAAAGCAACTCTTCGTAGTTTAACACATCATTCTTAACATGGAAAAGGTAATCCCAGCTTGTTAAAGGTTTCAAATTGTTTTTACTAATTGCAATTTTACTCAGGGCTTCATGGTCGTGATTTAGCCGCTCGTAAACTACACTTTATTGTTATACCTATAGACCCTCATTCGCTAACAATAAGACGCATCGCGAGATTTTATGCATGGATCATTTCAAGGCTTAAGTTTCTCTAAGACGAAAACAAAACACCCTGTATTTGCGTTGAACCATAACATTATATGGAACAGGGACTTTTGGGTATAACCCCTATTGAAATTCAAATAAAAGCAGTTAAAGAAACTCTTTCGGTGCCATAAATGACACGATTAGGGCGGATACGGGAGCAGTCGATTTTATGTTTCCTCCTGATTGATGTAATACGGGGTGCGAGTGGTATTGTAAACCGTCCGCAATAGTGCAGCGCGCGGCTCGTTTACCTGAAACGAGGCACACCTCTGCCTTCGATGGCTAATTTTAATTTTTTTGGCGTCTTACGACGTTAATTTTAAAAAATCCCTCTTTAGAAGTTGCTTATTTTGTAGCTAGAATTTCAAGGTATTTGGAAATATTTTTTCCAAGTTTTAGATTCCCAACCTTCGAAGTGAACTTTGCAAAATAAAAATTTGTTTTGTAATTTACTATATTACAAAACTATTTTTTCCAGTTTGAAAAAATATTAATCAAATGGGCCACACCGTCTAGATTCCCAAAAATGGTAGGATAACTTTGATGGTGATTTTAAAGCAATTCATGAACTTTATTAAAAATGTAACATCATAAGGTTCTTATGATATGTATAAAGGAGATCAAAAATGTAGAGAATTTATAATTCGCGCTCGGCAATTAGTTTAATGATCAATCGCGAGATGGCGTAGCGAAGTAGCATTTCTATTTTAACGTCATGGATCTCGATCAATTGCTGGTACATGATCCTCGCGCGCCGCGATTCTTTCTTCTTACTTTGTCCGGCGTCGCGCAAATATCGTTATAACACACGTTATATACAAAGGTTTTATTTGTTCGCCCACAGTTACCCTTTTTGTTTCTACATTGTTTACTTTCATTCCTCAATATTATTCTTTGTATTCAATAAACATTTATATTACGTTAACAAGGTTATGGGCCCAGTTCACGTGTTGAGGTTAGGATTCGAGAAAGTTCCATTGTGAGAGTGTAGAAATGGCTAGTGTCTCAAAGGCTGGAAAGGTAGACCGCTTGAATGGTCAAAATTATAGGACCTGGAAGTTCGCGGCAAAGATGTACCTTATACAAAAGGACCTGTGGCCGTATGTGAATGGCGAAGCAGAAATAAAACAGGAAGCGACGGAAGAAGAAGCGCGACAGTATAATAGCAGGGTGGAAAAGGCACTTGCAACTATCGCATTGGCCGTCGAAGCTGACCAACAAGTGCATATTGTGGACTGCACAACAGCTGTGCAAGCATGGAACGTTCTTCAGCAGGTATACGAGCCGAAATCCAGACAAAGAATAATGCAACTCAAAAGAGAGTTCGTGAGAGTTCGTCTCAAGGAAAACGAGACAATGGCTTCGTATTTATCCAGGATAAAAATAATCGCCGATTATTTACAAGACGCCGGATCGGAGATGAAGGATGAAGATCTGGCCTATGCGATGCTCTCGGGATTACCAAATTCATATGATGCATTAACAATGTCACTTGCTAACCTAGAAGATGGCAGATTCACTTCAAATGAAATAAAGAAAGCGTTACTAATGGAATATGAGAGGCAGATATCAAAGGATCAGGACCAGAATCAGGAACACAAAAAGGATGAAATGTCAGCATATCAGGTAAATAAGAACACTTGTCAGACTAACGTTAAGAAAACGGATAAGAAATGTTTTAATTGCGGTAAAGCTGGCCACTTTGCTAGGCAGTGTCGAAAGAAAAAGGGAGATGCAAAACAGCAGACACAGTCTCATCAGAAAGAATCTTTCATTGTGTCCATAGATGTAAATCATGTCGTGCAAGATAATGCCTGGTTAATTGATAGCGCCGCAACGCACCATGTGTGCAAAAATAAAGATTGGTTTCAGAATTTTAGACAAATTAGTGCCGAGCCAATAGGCACTGCTGAAACTATGATAAAGAAGGATGAAGCAACGCTGCTGGCCGAAGGAATTGGTGACATAATACTGGATACGAGAGAAAACGGCACGGTTTTTGAAATAACCCTCAAGGATGTGTATTACGTTCCCAGGTGTCGCAGAAATCTTTTGTCAGTCGCCCAAATAGAAAAGAAAGAGAAAAAGATTGTGTTCGAAGAAGGGATTGCAAGAATCATGAACAAGAAAACAAGCAAGCTCATCGCCACTGCACGCCGATTGGATAACTTGTATGTATTACAAGGCAATGTGAGGGATCACATGCAAGACGAAAAGCAACTACACCCTACGATATTGAACGAACCAGGAATGTGGCACCATAGATTTTGCTACATCAATAATAGAAGCATATCAGAGCTGGCCAAGAAGGGTTATGTTCGTGGATTAACTGACAGCATGACAGTTCCGGATCAGTGTTATGGCTGTTGCTTGGGAAAGTCAACGAAGACCCCATGCAAAGAACTCAGTGGTAAGTCCTCTTCAGCTACGCTAGACTTACTTCACTCTGATGTGTGTGGGCCGATGCCGGTTGCATCGGAGGGCGGTTCGAGGTATTTTATGACAGTTGTGGATGATTATTCTCGAAAAATAGATGTATTTTTCTTAAAGTCAAAAGATGAAGTCGTAAAGAACATAAAACAGCATCTTGAGAAAATTGAAAATCAAAAGGGACTAAAGGTTATACGATTTCGATCCGATAATGGGCTCGAGTATTGCAACAAGGCACTTCAAGAGTTGTTTACAAATCGGGGAATTAAACATGAACGGACATGTATCGAGACACCCCAAATGAATGGAGTAGCTGAGAGAGCGAACCGGACTCTACTTGATATGACGAGATCGATGTTGCTCTCGGCGAAATTACCTCAGACTTTTTGGGCCGAAACAGTAGCGACAGCCGCGTACGTGAGGAATAGGATGGTTCACAGCAACCTGGAAGACGGTGTGCCGGAGGGAATTTGGACCGAAAGACAACCGAGCGTAAAACATTTAAAGGTCTTCGGATGTTTAGCTTACGCTCATCTTCCTAGTCAAGGCAGAAGAAAATTGGATCCTCGCGCCAGGGCTTGTATATTTGTAGGATACTCAAATAGGACGAGAGGATATCGATTATGGGACCCGACAATAAGGGACATAATACACACTAAACACGTGAGATTCGACGAAAGTAAGGTGGGTTTTGAGTACTTAAACGGAAACACTGTATCGTGCGAATTTCAATTCCAGAATATGAAGGAAAGAAATTCTGTAGAAGAACCGATAAATTTGGACGAACAGTCCGGAGAATCATCGGACGAACGGTCAGAAGCAAGTGACGAAGAAATCGAATCAAACAAGCCAGCAAGCAAAGAAGAATCCAATGAAGAGGATAAAGCGGCAAAGGTGAAGATAGTGGGGGTTACAGGATCTGCCAGAAAAGTAGGGAGGCCTAAGAAGCAGATCAGAAATCCATATGGCCGAAAGGGAAAACCAAAGGAGGCAGTCGAATTAAATTTGACGCAAGTTGAAGAGCCCGCCAACCTGAACGAAGCCCTTTCTTCACCACAAGCGGACCGTTGGGAATCCGCGATTAACGAAGAGATTGAGAGTCTGGAACGACTAAAGACGTGGGAGGAAGCTAAGGTGCCACCAGGAAAGACCTGCATAGGGAGCAGGTGGGTATTCAAGGTGAAGGCGAACGAAAACGGACAGATCGCCCGATACAAGGCAAGACTTGTGGCCCAAGGCTTCGGGCAGAAACAAGGAATCGACTACGACAAGACTTACGCCCCGGTGGTCAGGTTTGGAGTAGTAAGATACTTGTTGGCACTTTCAGTTATTTACGGATGGAAGCATAGGCACATCGACATAAAATGCGCTTACCTTAATGGGACCCTGAAGGAGGAAATTTATATGAGACTACCCACATCCGACGAAAGCCAGAAGACGAGAACAGTCAAACTTCGGCGACCTATTTATGGACTCAAACAGAGTGGCCATAACTGGAACGAAACGTTGGATACCTATCTCACAAAGATCGGGCTTGTGAGACAAGAATCATGTAGCTGCGTGTACAAACAAGGGTTTTGTACGTTCGTCGTCGTATACGTCGACGATATTTTGGTGTTTGCAAAAGACGAAGATGAGTTAAACAAAATCGTCACCATGCTAAGTCAGGAGTATGAGTCACGAGACTTAGGACGGATTTCCTTTTTCCTGGGGATTGGAGTACACCATAAAGAGGATACAATCGTATTGACTCAAAAGGGCTACATACAGTCGTTATTGAAGAAGTATGAAATGCGGGACTGCCGACCAGCCCACACACCACTGGAACCAGGAATCAAGCTTACCAAAGAGGACTGTCCTGCTACTGTGGAAGAAAAGAGGGACATGTTGAATGTACCATATCGGGAGCTCATAGGCTCACTCATGTATCTGGCGCAGAATACGAGGCCAGACATCGCCTATGCGGTGACCAAGCTAGCGCAGTTCTCTTCTAATCCAGGAAGAGTACATTGGACAGCGACAAAAAGAGTATTGAGATATCTTAGTGCAACGTCTGAACTGGGACTAAGATACGAAAGAAGAGGGCCCACTTTAGAATTGTGGACCGACGCGGATTGGGCCGGAGACCTCGATGACAGGCATTCCTTCAGCGGGTCAGTAGTCGCTCTAGGAGGAAACCTAGTGGATTGGAAGGCGTCAAAACAAAAATGCATATCTACCTCTACCATGGAGGCAGAGTACGTGGCTCTGTCGACGGCAGCAAAAGACGCATTCTGGGCAAGGCGGTTCATCGAGGAGTTGGGGCTGAACGAATGGATCAAGGCACCCTATACTATATGGTGCGATAATCGAGCGGCTATCGACTTTGCGATGAATCGGATCGAAAGGGCGAAGACGAGGCATATAGACGTGGCATATCACCACGTGAGGCTGATGATCGACACGGGTGTCGTTCATCCTAAGTACGTCCCATCAACAGCCAACCAAGCAGACATACTGACCAAGGGCCTGGGCAGGAACGTACATAAGGAGGCTACGAGGAGGCTCGGGATAGTTCCTACGGGCGAGTTATAAAGTGGGGGATTGTAGAGAATTTATAATTCGCGCTCGGCAATTAGTTTAATGATCAATCGCGAGATGGCGTAGCGAAGTAGCATTTCTATTTTAACGTCATGGATCTCGATCAATTGCTGGTACATGATCCTCGCGCGCCGCGATTCTTTCTTCTTACATTGTCCGGCGTCGCGCAAATATCGTTATAACACACGTTATATACAAAGGTTTTATTTGTTCGCCCACAGTTACCCTTTTTGTTTCTACATTGTTTACTTTCATTCCTCAATATTATTCTTTGTATTCAATAAACATTTATATTACGTTAACAAAAAATTTTTTTTTTCAGATTTTTTTAAAACAAAAAATCGCGCCACAATAATGTGAATTTATCACGTCCCCATTTCTATCTTCCGTTACGTGTACTACTCGTATCACAGAAGATATCTACTCTGTGTTAAGCAAAGATTGTACCTTATATTTTTGGCCACTCTACATGACTGTATTTTCCCGGAAAATTTTTCCGATGTACCGATTCATAAGATGTTAAATAATATTTTCATATGTTATTCCGAGTGATAAAAATTGAAACATTGTGATAAATTTTGCTGTGAAATTTGTTATTTATGCTATTGTTAAATATATTTACATTTTATTACATTCCTATCTTCTGTTTTTTCCACACTTGGACATACTTATAAAATAATCACATGAAAAATTATATTTTCAATCATTTTCTTGTTATTTGTATATTAGCAATAATTTATTTATATTAACTGCTTTTACTAAAATAATACATAACTAGTGTTTGAAATGCAATAATATCTCGGCAGATCGACATACTTTGGAGTGGACAGTGCTACAGTAACAAATAACTGCAAAACTCTGCTATCAACAAACCCGTCACGAGAGTGACAAACAGTGTGAGCGACAGGAACAGCATCCATACCTTCCCGGCTTATTCACCTAGGTTGAACCGATCCGGACAGAACCGAACCGCTCCGAACCGCTCCGACTCGTAATTTATGGAGAGGAACAGAAACCTCGGTTCTGACCGGTTGCGACCGTTTGCGACCGTTTGCGACCGAGAGAAATTCTCTCTCGAGTTTCGGTCGAGAGAAAACTCCTGACCGCTCTCGCTCTCTACTTCGGTCGAGAGACCCGTAAATGCCATATTGGTCGGTCTCACTGACCGCGACCGCGACCGAAACCGAAATTCTATCGGTCTCGACTCCCTGGTTGTCAATACATTTCGATGCTTATGTACCATCACGTATCATGCATGAATATGAACCGTTTTGAGGATGAAGACCCTTATAAAATACGGCACTTAGTAATTTATAACTAATTATGAAAAAAGTGATGAAATCCCCTCCCCCCATAAACATGACTCATGTATGAAAGAAGCTAATTCCCTTTAATTCACGAAAAAAGTTCACATGCAAAGATTGTGAAATCATCTTTGCTAATTCCAATTGTATTCTCGTTCTCCGTTCGAACACTGATTCCTCTGTCACTTTTTATACTTGACATTCCTTTATTGGTCACAAATCAATTCAGTGCTCAGATTTTCAGCTTCGGTTATCCTCTCCTTATCATCCTCAGACAAATGGTGCTCTGGAAAGATCGCACCTGACTTTGAAAGATTACCTAAAACATTATATTAACGGAAAACAAACAGATTGGGATGAGTTCATAATCTTTGCAATGATGGCTTACAATTCTCATGTGCATAAGTCAACTGGGTTTACTCCTTATGAAACGCTCTTTGGAAGCAAGGCATACCTACCTACTAGTATAACTCGAGAACCCACACTTAATTATTCATATGATGATTATATAATTAACTTAAAACAAAAATTAAATTACACGCAAACGATAGCTAGAGACAATTTAATCCAGTCTAAAACTAATTCAAAAACTTATTATGATAATAAGATTGTTTCGCATACATATAAAGTTGATGATCTGGTCTATATTTTAAATAAACATACTAAGCCGGGACTAAATAAGAAACTCACACCGAATTATAAAGGTCCTTATAAGATAATGAAAATTAATTCAAACAATACAGTTCAGATTCAAAATAACAGGAAATTAATAACTTATCATACTAACTTGCTGAAACCTTCTGTTTCAGGTGACCAGGATGAATAAAATACCTCATATCCAATTCTTTCTGATAGTAGCATTCACTTTACCTACTTCCAATCATTCCCGTGAAATAAAAAAACCCTATTATGAAATATTACATTTAAATAATCATTCAGGATTATATTATAATCATCTAGGCAGCGCAAGCTTATCAAATTCCGAGTACACTTTGTTAACTTATCTCAATCTCACAGTCGCGGATCAAAAATATGATCAACTACTCAGATTTTATACAAGATCTATGTATATGTGTACTCCGCTCAAACAAACAGTATACGGTAGTAACGTATATTTTTGTCAGAGTTCTCTCCAGAATTTACAATCGCGAATCTCAGTAATTGGTGACAAGATTGAGACCATAAAGTATGCATCTGGCAATAAATTAAATAAGGGAAGTAGAATAGTAAAAAGAGCATTATTTAATGGTGTATCTTATGTTTTGCATTGGCTATTCGGCATTCCAGATGCTGATGATGTCAAATTTTATGAACAAGCTATAAATTCAATTATCTCTGAAAACAGAAATGTTAAGTTACTAATGAAGCAACAGATGACAATCATGGACGATGTGATCCAGAATTTCAATTCATTTACTCGGAGTCTCCAAGTCAATGAGGATCAGTTTAATGAAAACATAAAATTACTCAATAGCTTCACAAACTCAATTGCCAATTATTTAAATAATATTTTTACACGGCATCTTATTTTGGAACAATTATTTTTCTTATCACAAATATCATCAGAACTAGAGGAATATTACAATTTCGTTATTTCCTCCATTACTTTGGCAAAACAAAATATATTACATCCACAGATAGTATCTCCTCGAAATCTGTTTCATGAATTGAGTAATGTTGTTCTCCAGAACGGATTGAAGTGGCCTATTTCGTTGACATTTTCTAACATATATAAGTATGACAAACTATACAAATTAAACGTTGCTTATATCAACAATACATTAATATTCGTTATAAAAATTCCATTAGTAGAAGATATGCAGTATGAGCTTTACAAAATGTTACCAATTCCCATTCCTTATAACTCCTCAAATATCTATTCTTATGTTCAACCTAGTTTTCCTTATATCTTGCTGAGTACAAATAAGGTATATTATGCATTGCTCGAAAATCTCGAAGTATGTCCAACGATCGATACCAGTGAACGCATCTGCCGTATCAAATATGTAACTCAGACAGCTGAGCGACCAACGTGTGAGACAGCGCTAATTACATCAAACAGGGTACTTTTATCGTGTCGGATTCACATGGTGCAAGCTGATTTCGAAATATGGTATTACATTCAAAACAACGAATGGATCTTCATCACGGCGCAACCATTACAATTGACGCTCACTTGCTCTCCGACACATATCGAGGATGTTGAATTAAAATCTGCTGGGATTATTCGACTCAAGCCTCAGTGCAAGGGTTACACAGAGACAACTGTCTTGGAACCATCACAGGGAGTTACTACAAATCGTAGCCACAATTTGATGACGTACAAAACTGCTGAAGACAATTGTTGTCCCAAGCACCATGGAAATTTCACGATTACTCCTATACAATTAACATCAATTAAAGGCACCAACATCGAAGCCGAGGATTTTAAATATGTCAATCATAAACTCAAACAACTTGATATTTTACTACAGGACCAGCTAAACAAACCAATTATAGCTCAGTACAGCCCATGGTATATGGTTATGCTAAGCGTAATAATATCCACTGCCGGGATAATACTCATTGTTAACTTCTTACGCTGGTGCGGTATACTACGCCCAATAATCAGGTACCTGTACCTCTCCAAAGGACCGAGGTCAATAGGCACTACCAGCCAATTCCACGCCATTAACACCAATGTCAGCGTTGGACCCGTGGCGAGGCCTCAACTGTCACAAGCCTTGGAAGAAGACAACAGGTGCGGATCGGAAGGAAGATCGTTCGATCCACAATTGATTCACAACACCAACAGACGCAACGAAGATGACTTTCCAACCAGACCCATTGTAATGCATGGGTTGAGAAGATCAACATCCCGTGCTCTTTCCGTAAACATGGATTAATCTCATAACGCTTTCAATGATATGTATGTTAGCGCAGTCATTAAGCATGATGAAAAAAAAAAAAAATATAAAAAAACGTAGAATATATATATATATATATATTTCTATATTCTTCTTTAGTTAAAAGTAATGTTAACTTCTACCTTATAATACAATATAAATTTTAATCGTTTTTAGTATAGTTACCGTGATCTATAGTTTATAAAATAGTCATAAACATAGAATTGGTATATGCAATATTAATTAGTATACTTAATTTCTTTAGTTAATGATATTCAATGACATTCATTCTTGTTTAGATATAAGTAAATACTTTTACGTTTATATCTGTGTTCTTTATCTATATCATATACGGATTATTGATTATTAAGTCTCGTTTCAGCCAATACCTTTGTAATTTGAATCACATAGTCTTAAAATGCGATTTTTAACTATTCTGAACAACACTGCGATTTATATTACTTCAAAATTGTACGATCTATATGTATAACATAGAATCTAATTAATTTACTTTTAAAGAACCGTAAATTAATCTTAAGGGGGGAGGTGTTAGATACCCCAAGCCTTCGCAGCCCGTATATCTGGACATTGTCACTTATTTCGACCGTTAGCCTTTTTCCGCGCGACTTTCCCTTATACGATGTCTGGTTATCGTCACCCACTTGGACCCTTAGACCTTTTCAGGCGTACGTGCCTTAGCCGTAAACAAGCGGATTAGACCGTGGGCCTCAAGGCCCTTCTTCCAACCGAAGTCACTTCAAACGTAGGAAGTAACTTTCTCCAATAATGCCACTTCCACCCTCGCCAATAACCAATCCCAGTTCCTATTTCCTCACCCTCGCAATAGCAACCACCAATAGAATTCTTGAAGTTGTCGACGTTCTTTTCGGACCTCACAAACGAGAGTTAGAAAGCTCCGGTACTTTGTACAGTCAAGATCTCTAATACGCTGTTTAATAAAGACGTGTCTTCGTACAAGTATTCGAATTTGTTCCTCCACGGGTTCACGACAGTGCTATCTTCACAGACCTACCGCGGGCCCGTCTACTTAACGAGGCGGTGTGTGTGTGTTCTCACGTCTATCCACCAGATTCCCGATTCAAACATTTAATCAATTCTGTACTCACAGGAAAACATGACACTTTACATATTGAAAAACATACAATTTCGCACCGCTGAGGGCGCTCCCTCAATGTTCATAATTTCACATACACAATTTCTGACTAGGGGAATCCCACAGTCCTTAGACGGTCAGAAATTGTGTTGGGCATTTGTTTTAACAATACTTTTTAATCAATTAATAAATTGCACGTGCGACAAAACCGTGGGAAGGCGCGGTTCTCTCTGCACCGGATGTAGGGTATACAATTCCGTCAGTCTCCTAAGAAATGACCCAGTCTGTGCATTCCTGCTGTAGCCGTTACTGATTAAGTTACAATGTTTAACGCGACGGTCAGAGGTGTTCCCATAATGCTGCAAAGCATTGTTGAAACGCTCCCTCTGCCGCTCACACAGAATGGATTCGGCACAACAGGAGAACCACTGGTCCTTTCGAACGCGACTATCCGGTGAGAGCGCCGCTGCGTCAGCACCGCCTTATCTATTTCGCGGAACGGCAATGCGTCGAGGCGACGATGCTCCAGGGAAGGGGTGCTCGTTACAGAAAGAATATTATTAATTAATAGGCAGGAGTATGATCAACAAGGGATTTCCCATAACGCTAGGCGTTGTTGGTGCATACCCCGCCTGAAAAGAAAAACTTTACGTTCCGAACGTAACAGTACTAAGGTTTTCGAGGTCGCTGATTTCGAATTTGAGGTCAGAATTGCAAAAAAAAACAAAATGGCGAACCCAATATAGCGGACGCGCACATCAGAAAAACATCAGATTTGGTCTAAACTTGGTATCCCGTAGTTTTCGAGGTCGCTGATTACGAATATTAAGTCAAAATTGCAAAAAACAAAATGGCGGGCTGAATATGGCGGAGCTACGAAAAATCTTTATTACCAACTGAAAATACATATATTTAATTAATATTTTAGGCTCCCAGATTGAAAACATTTTCGGTAGTATGGCCACAGCTAAACTGAAGATAATTGTAATAGGAATATTTCCTGAAAATTTCAAGTGAATCCAATCAAAATTGAGTTATTAATGGGGTCATTAAGTAAAACTGAGTTATTAATGCCCCCGTTTTGAAAAATGCCGTTTCGAGATACTCCAAAATAATCTTAAGACCTCAAGCATTAAGAAAATGCAAAAAAATAAATTTTCACAGTGGCTTCCCCCCTTAAACATGTGAAGGACAGACTTGCTGAGAAACAGAACACAAATTGAGTGGATACCAAATTGAGACCAAATTTGATGTTTTTCTGATGTGCGCCTCCGCCATATTGGGTCCGCCATTTTGTTTTTTGCAACTTTCACTTAACATTCATAATCAGCATCTTCGAAAACTCCAGGATACCGAGTTTAGACCAAATCTAATGTTTTCTTGATATGCGCTTCCGCCATTTTGGATCCGCCATTTTGTTCTTTTGCAATTTTGACCTCAGATTCGTAATCAGCGACCTCGAAAACCTTAATGTACTCATTTTTGTAAAAATCAACGGTCATTTGTATCTTTTGGGGATTTAGGACCACTGCACCGCACAACATAAAATGGGTTTTCTTAAAAAGGGGCAAATATGAGCAAAAGTTTTGGGTAGGCCATAGCAGCTGAAGTATTGTTCTTAATGACAGATGAACGGACTTGGCCCGGTAAAGCCCCGAAGTAAACTTTTTCTCTAGCTAAATATAATTTCACCAGTGGTCGTGACAGGGGGTGTAATTTTTTAATGGAAATTTCATCCCTTCATTGCTACGCGCCTCAAAACGGTACCAAAATATAGTATAGGTTTGTACTTATTACTACCTACTGCGCCATAATTATTCTACTAGTTTCAAGTGCACTTTTATGAGTCACAAAGAGCACCAACAATTTCCCTGAGAGAGTAACACTCCGACAATACTCAACTTTGGAATGAGCTGTAGCGAATAATGACAAACTTACTTTCCTCTAATTTTTGGTAATTAATAGCCAGATAGGTGATGAAAACGGTGGTGGGGTCTAAAACCATAACTGGCGACTATATAAATTAGGGTTTTGGCCAGGTTTTCTCAATTTTCGACCACTGTGCGACGCTGTCATCTAATGTGGGAGAGCTTCCTCCTGAAGCCTCCCCCACTGGTCTTAGGCCCGTTGGGCTTGTGGGCCCTTGTGTGCGGCATTTTGTGCGTTATTCTTATAACGATCTAAGAAATAACTAATTTAATTTTTATATCTCTATATCTTGACTAGGGTCAACCGGGATTCTCGCGTATTCGACCAAAACGCGCTTTATTCCCGTGTATAATTTTAGTTTTGCCTTTCCACGATATTTTTAGGTTCTGAAAAGGGATTACTTCCAATATCGTGTGAGGACCAGAGTACTGATCTCCGAATTTTCCTTTTCGCGGTTCTATAAGGACGAAAATTGCGTCACCCGGTTTGAAGGTCTCCACGTTTATGTGTCTATCGTAGTACTTTTTATAACGGATTTTAGATTGATTTAACTTTTCTGCTGCAGCAGGTTGCAGCTCTTGCATCCTTATACTTAATTTCGAGAGGTATTGATTATAAGTCTCGTTTTCAAAATCTTCGGGCACCCTTTTTCGACTGGATACCCGGGCTATTTTTCCGAATACTAACTCGTGTGGAGTGTAACCAGTGCCCTCGTGGACGCTGGTATTATAAGAAAACGCGGCCATGTCGGTCCATTCGTCCCAGTCGCTATATTTACCGATAAACATTTTTAAATATTCCGTTAGGACAAGGTGCAATCGCTCTAGAGAGCCGTTAGTCTGTGGGTGAAAATCTTTGGTTCGAAATTGTTGCATTTTACATTCCCGTGGTACTGCTTTCGTGAAATTGCGAGTATTTGTTGCTTGGTCAGTGAGAATGGCTCTGAGAGTTCCGAAATGATAGCTTAGTCTTTTAATAAATGCATCAGCGGTCTTAATTAATGTTAATAGGCTGAGAAGCACGCACACTAAATGTTTTACAAATAAACTCTGCATGGGTAATATATAAGTGTTGTCTGCTTTTGTTGTAGGTTAGTGTGGTCCTTATATGGGTCAAAAAAAATTTTCTCGAATTTTTGACGGTGCATTTGATTTTCTACCCTAAGAAACTATTTCAGTAATTTTTTCAAATTTTTTTAACAATATTTAGGGGTCGCTACCAAGGTTTGAATTCGAATGAAAACACTGTATTAATCGCTCATTTGTATTTATTGATATAAAACATTTAGCATGCAAAATTATTGTTTAGATTACAAATTAAGATACCTCTTAATATTAAAATCATTCATAATCAGAATACAACGGTTGATTTCTTTGTATCAGGGTATTTCTTCCTGTACTCTTTTACCAACAAAAGCAAATATTGCTTTTGCTTTTTATCTGTTGTCGTCAGTTTATTATATTCCTCCATTAAAGCAACACCATGCTCAGCAATATCATTTACTACCCGCATAGAATGGACGATTTTCTTCGCAGCCTTAAAATCGGCGTCATCGTTCCAAGTTTCAACATGTTTCTTCAAAAACTGTGATGAGATACCCAGTATCTGGAAAAATCGTGAGGAGTTGCTAGGCACAAAATTTTCGATGCTTTTTTCGGTGATGTGTTTGACATCAATGCTTCTTCTTTTTGGGCAATCCTCTACACCTTCGATTTTTAGTGCATCTACCATTTTTTTCTTATGTTGAACTGAAAGTTCGTCGTCGAAAAAAGCAAAAGACACCAGCTCTTCCGACAAGTACCATAAATGGCCCAGTACTTTTTTCATGGCGACGTTGGCCATCGTTTGGTTTATACTTTGAAAGGCTGTAAGGTCTTTTAATAATTGTATTTTATATATATCGTGACTGTGAAACTACAAATATCTTTCACAGCTTTCTCTTCCTTTTTCATCAGTTTACACTGATGTTTAAATAGAAAAATCTTCAAGCAATACATAGCTTTCGCCATCCATCTAGCACGGTGAAGACCAGCAGGCCTCCTAAATGAAATCCCTTTTTCAGGAATTCCTCCCAAGTGAATGATCCCGAGATGCAAGAACTCTTTGTAGTCGTCTCGAGGTTGATAGAGTTGAAGTTATTTTTGAGCGAAAGAAATCCTGTCCGCAGCAATATTTTCTTCGATGTTTAAAGACGTAATATCCGAAATTACTGTTTTATAATCGCTTTGGTCAATTTTATCCCAGTTGTTCTTAAACCTTTTAAACAATTGAATATCAGGACCACTAGACGGACCGAGCGATTGACTCACTACAGCTTTTAACATAATTTCCATTATATGATGTCGACAAGCAAGCCAAAGCATATCTTTCTCCATTTTTTGCTCCAGAAGCACACAGGCTCCATTTCTCAAACCGGTGTTTACAGCTATAGTGTCAAAACATAAAGTGAGTGCACCTTCTCGGGTGCCTCGAGGTAGTGGATCGACGGATCTGGGGCTAAAAGGGATTTGTTTTTTATTAAGTCGGGGATGGGAGTGATACCTGTCGGCATCGTAGTCTCTTTTGGCAGTACCCTTATTGTTCCAAGGGTGGAAACAGGGTCCAGAGAGGTGCCTCTTAATAGCACTTGCTGCATTGGATTGATGTCTTGAAATCGCTTTACGTCCTGAAATTTTGCCACATTTACCTCAGTGCTGGTGGTTGTTTTCGCCAGGAGCGAACTTTAAAACTTGCCGGCGCTGGGACGACTCGTTGGGAAGGCGAATGACAAACTAGACCCCTTTTTGGGACTGGCACTTTATTTTCCAGTGGTCCAATGGGCCACTGGACGTCACACACACAAATACACTTATACAACAGACTATAGTACAAGGAACGCGTGGGCGTTTCGCGACTATGGGTCGCAGGACAAACAATATTGCAAACGGCGCAATGGGCGCAAAGAAAGTCAAAAGGTGCGTGCGTGCGTGTCACGACGGAGATGGTTTCGAACTAACGGTTGTCGGGCGAGCGCGTCGAAAAGACGTTAAAGTAAACATAAATGTGTCAACGCCCTCAGCTGACTCGTCAGCGGTTGACACATTTGAACGCGAGACGCGGCGCGTTTTACGCGGCCGCAACAGTGGTGATTATGAACTCGGGTGTTTTCCCAAAGTCTGGTGTGTGAATTCTCACAGACGAGGCCTGATCAACTATGTTTATTTGAATGCTACCGGTTCTTACGGTATCGCTAGTGTTTTCGGCTGCATCGTAAGTGGATGCGCTCCTGTTTGGCCTACTCCACGGTTCACATCCGTCGGTGCCCGACGGGGTATTTCCTGACTCTATTTCCCACAATGTTGTAGGGCCCCTATGGATGGGCAAGATGCGTTTTCTGCATTCTGAGATTGCGTGTCCGGGCTTTTTGCAATAATCGCAGATTCGCACCTTTGTACGTCTTGAAGGAGGAGGTCGGTTTTTGTCCCAGTAAGGGAGCAGAGGTTTGGATGCTTGGTACTCATATTTCGCGGCGTGGTTTTGAGGGTGTCTCTCGGGAGTCTGGGAGGTTAAACCTCGATTGTTCCAACAGAATCGTGCGTCGTGACCTGTTTTATCGCAAAGCTGGCAGGTTAACCTAAGAGTCTTCGGTTCGGAGAATCGGAGACGGTCCCTGTCAATTTCTTTGTCCACGAGAATTGCCTGACCGAACGCTTCGTCGAGCGTTCCGAAGTTACGTTGTAGTAATCTCGTCCTTATGTAGGGTGGAAGACCATCGACAAATGAATCTAGGGCTAGGCGATCCAGATCTTGAGGGTGATTTCGCGCAAAGTCGCGGTAATATTCCCTATCTTCATCTAGAATGGCGGACCGAAGATCTTTGACGCGCGAAATGTACTCTAATATGTGCTCGTTGGATCCTTTGATAACCTTTGCGAGTTCCCCACGATAGTGTTCTGACGTTTTCGCAGGGGAGAAGGTACGTTTAAGTTGTTTTATTAAATCATTTACGGAGTCAAAGACCCGATCCTCAACCGCTAAGTACGCATGGTCTTGCAGCTTATTTGTCAACAACCTCGCTAGCTGGGGTTCAGTTTGTGAGGGAATCAGAGCCTTAGGCCTATTGCAGGCTCTCGCGAATTGCAAAACGGATATGTTGTAACCGTTAAACTCTGGAACCGTTTTTACGGCGTCTTTCAATTTGATCTGGGATGTTGGATCCTGGTCCGGAATATAGTTATAATTCAATACCGGTTGCCCATCGAAACGGGAGGAACCCGGTGCGGCAAAATTATTCTCAATTGGCGGGGGTGCAAGAAGAGTTTCGACCATTTCGAGGATGGCTTGCTTCTGATCAGAAAGACGTTTCAACGGGGGGTCGTCCGAACCGGAGACTAAGCCTGAACGCGTATTGAATACCAGGTTTGCGACAATTTCCGCGAACAAGCTTTCAATTTCGGCTTGTTTTTCCTGTAGTAATTGCAACTGCTCCATTTTTTCGGCGGTTGCTTTATCTATAGCGTTAGGGGAAGGATCCGCGTCTTGATCCATTACGTGAGTGTCCTCGGTATCGCTGTAGGGGAATTGTGCTCAAGATGACATACTTTTTGTTCTGAGGCAAATATCTTAAAAATTAAAGGTGGTATCAAAATAAAACCAAAGAGCAGTCTTTATCTGTTTATTAATAGAACGTAAAACACCAGTCTCATGACTCCGGCGATAATAACAAAAACAAGAGAAATAAAAAATGACATGCCTGTACATCTGTATAAGTTGACATACTTCTGTATAAGATGACATACTCTAAAGCGGGATTGCTCAGTCGGGACCCGTAGACCTCCTCGCTGCCGCTGCGAATATTTCGCGTTGATTTGGCGTGTGCCTAATTATTGGTGCACAATTCGCAAATGAATTGCTTTTTACGTCCGGGTACTGCGGCACACAAGGTGTGGCACCACCGCGAGCACAACTGGCAAAATACCCAGTGCTCTTCTGGCTTCGATGCGCTAAACACTTCCCCGCAATAAATGCAAGCTGGATCAGTTTCAGTATCATCATCGTCTTCTGCAAAATTTTTTCCGGTTCAATATCCTGAAGAATTACACGTTTGCTTTGTTTTCGTATTCGTACGCTTCTGCGATTTTCTTTATCCTTTTTTAGTTGTACCCGGGCTTTAACTTCCTCTATGAAAGAACTCCCTGTAAGAACCTGGGATCCAGTGACTATCTTCTTTTGGTTTCTTGCTCGTCCCGTAGAAGCTGCTTTGGGCAATAGGGAAATCACCATCAGTATATCCTGCGTGGTAGGAATTGTCTTCTGTTTGGAACCTGTTAATGATGATGGTCCTGGACCGACTTGACAAATATCTTCTTGAACCGCTACTGGTGCAAGATTCATGACATTGTCGCTTTGAAGAGATTGCATTGGACTGGCTACGGGCTTAACGCGATCTAATTCCATGTCGTTTTCAGTGACTTCACTGGGCAAAAACAAATCATCTGAGAAAATGTGTGGGTCCAACGGATAAATACCAGTTTGTTTAAAACCATTTGTAATATTTTTCACAGAAGCAGCATTTTCGTAGGCTCTTCTAAAAAGGTCGGCGATCTGGTATAACCCTACGGTCCTGCCAGGGTGATTCTTCAGCCACGTGGTGATCTCGCGGTTGTAATATGCCTCAAGTGGGCCAAAAAATGAGACATCGAGTGGCTGCATCCGGTGAGTGCAATGGGGCGGAAGACACAGCAATATCACGCCATTACTCTTTGCAAATTCCAATGCCGCTAAATATTTATGGCTGGCGTGGCCATCGAGGATTAGCAGAACTTTGTTTGTTGGGGTAGAAGCAACGAAGCTAACGAAATGCTTCATCCATCTGAGAAACAGTTCACCCACCATGTACCCACTATCATAGCACAGCTCTAACGTGCCTGACGGTGCACCATCAAAATATTCTGCTTTGTGATTTTTTCTCGGTATTATTAGTGCAGGTGGAACGAAGTTTCCAGTAGCATTAGCACAAACAGCCACTGAGACATGTTCACCACGCTCGGCACTAGTTAGAGCACCAACTTGCTTCTTTCCCTTGAGAGCAAATATTTTTGGAGGCTTTTGAACGGTGCTAAGACCAGACTCGTTCATGTTGTAAATCTGGTGTGATGAAATGTTTTCGTCAGTCACCAACTTTTCTAAAAGTTTGAAAAATTTCATTACTTGAGGCTTATTGAACGCCCTCGCTCTCGCAGCTGACGTCGGTTCAGGACTTCTCAGTGAGATATTGGGATTGCGCTCTCTAAACCCTTTCAGCCAATCCCAACCGGCCATTTGACTAGACTTGTCAAATCTGTGGTCCAAGTTCATCCTTTCTGCCAGTTGGTAAGCCAATTTTCTTATATCACTGGTGGTAAACCCAAAAAATCGGCTTTCAAAATGAAGAATATGGTCTACCAAATATTTTCTATTTCTGGGTGAAAGGTTGGCTTGAAGCGACCAAGATTTATAGGAACTCTTGCGAAATGACGGCGAAGTGTTGTGTGCGGTACATTAAACTTCTTCAATGCCTGAAGCCATCCCATCTTCTTCATTTTGACAGCTTCTATGGCCATAGCCATATCTTCTTTGGACTATTTATGTCGTGTCGAAGTCCGTTTATAGCTATTAGGCATCCTGGAATAGAAACTGAATCAGTCGTACTTTATTCTGAATACATAGGCGCTGTGGGATAAGATGACATAGTATGCCATCTTAAACCGACGTTCAGTATATCATCTTACCCAAAAGTGAACGAAAAAATGTATTGCTTTCTAGTGACAAGAACCTTATGATTTTTTTCTTAGCTATACAGTATTCACGATGCAAATTAATGCTACTTTACACAAAAATCATTTAATAAATTGAATTCCTTACCTGGCGGGTATTTTCGTAACAATACATAAACCAGAATAATTCTTTTTTCGGTCACAGAATCAGACAACTCCCCAGCACGTCTAAACGTGCGTCCGCCGGTGATCATACAATGTTGCACTATTGGGGAAATCTACTAACCGATGAAGAAACATCAATGTCACGTTTCTCGCGCGAATATTTGAAAAGATAGTAATGGTATGTCATCTTACCTGACTATGTCAACTTAAGCACAATTCCCCTACATGTTTAAAGTTTGATTTTATTGCACCGAGGTCAATTGGGGAGTGTATAGGCCGTTTGGAAATAACGAATTTTGTATACTGTCACCGCGTCTGTTGGATCTAGCTGTGAGCAACTTAAGCAAATGTCATCGCTTTCTGTAGTTGTTGCTATGACACCAGAAACACAGATCATCGCGGTATATATGCCGTCAAACTTTGTAATTTGCGGTTCCTGTAGGATGATTCACACCGACTAGTATGTTTAATGCACATGTTAAATAGTAGGACCTTGTGGGTACCGCGTCACAGAATCTATTTCTTATCAACGGTAAACGTAAATCCCACCGCTGTCACAAAATTTATGTCACGTCCCGGGTGAGCTCTTTAGGGCTGTGGCATAGATGGGGGAATATTTGAGGGAACTCAGGCGCGAATACCAGATTCGTGGCACTGACGGTAAACAGGGAAGGCAGGCGCTAATGCCAGATTCGTGGCACTGCGGAGAGTAGGAATTCAGGCGCGAATGCAAGATTCGTGGCACTAGACGTTTAGGAAAACAGGCGCGGCGAATGCCAGATTCGTAGCACTGAACGACCAGGGAAAGTTTAAATTGTTATGATCCCTGTGGCGACATCCGTTAGAGCACTTTGTTTTGGTTTTTGACTGATTGGATTTACGGTTGCATAGGCGCAAAAAGTTACTCGTAATATTTTCTGAGAAATACGTCTATACGTGCAGCTGTACACAAGCTATGTGAAGATATGTTTGTAAATACGGTCACTGCTCTCGAGCTCGCGAATCGGAATCAGCTGTTTCACCAACTCGTTTGTCTGTATTTTAGGTGTTTCGTATCAATGGGTGAACACAAATAATTTGAAGCGTGATTTAAACAAAGCGGTTTATTAACTTTGTTGAAGCGGTTATTATAATAATGCGTGGGGTATTTGCATTGACACATAACATTTATAATATGATTATGACATTTATGATATATGTATGGACATGAGGTACAATATAAGTCATAGAATAATATACCTTTAGTATTGATCGTTAATAATGTGAAGAAATATGATCGCAATAAGCGGTTATAAGACAAAGATATATAAACAAAATAAGCGTTATCGAGATAATATGAAAGTAATAAAATTAGTAATACAAAATATATATACATATATGCAATAAGCGTAGATAAATGAAGTAATAATATATTTGCAATAAGCATTAATGAAATAATAAAGAAATATGATTGCAATAAGCGTTGATAGCGAAGAAATAGTATATGGTATGGAGATGATATGCACAATAATATTAGATAATAATAATGGCTTACAGTAATTGCCGTAGAGCACTGAAGTTAAAGTTTAACACTTTTGTAAAGATAAGAGATACAGTTCTGTCGACGATAGATTTCTGTCGAAGAAAGAGATCGTGGCCTCTCGATCCTTCGTATTTATATCGTTTAAGGGAATGTCAGGTGTGAGGGGTGTTGCGCGGTACGCACCTTGATCCATTTACGAATTATGTTTCCAAGATTCTGTTTGGCTATTGATATGAAGATACTCAACCCATTAGATGGATTTTAGGCATTTTGACGGGAGAGGGGTGTTAACGCCGAGTAAGGTTCATGACGTTAGTATATTGAAGCAAGTCCTTATGCTAGAATACTGATTCTTTATTAACATCGATATGATATATTATAGTAGTAAATATGAAGATTTAATATAATAGTTCAGCGGATAATTGTTCATCGGTTGTCACCTTGTGACCCCGTTTTTTACAATACTGGTTCGTCCGTACAATCCGCCTTCCAACTCCTAGGGACCCTTCCCTCTCCGTGGACCCAGGACCGACCAATCCTATCCGCCGGTCGGCTCACCGAACCCCGCAATACCCCTGAGCCACCTCCAAGATCGGAACCGTAGCCCGGAAATCATACCGTCCAACGGGTCCCTTGTCCTGGCGAGCCGACCAGCGGATGTTTATCCATAACTCTCGTGAGGGAATACGATACGTCAACTACCGCTGAGAATGGCATGACTGGAAAATGTCACCAGTCAACTCGTTATCACCTTCCAGCCAGGCCAAAGTCTTCCAGGAAATACAAACATAAATTTTCTTTACTGACTCTCTCAAAAGCGACATTGTCCTCTGCGATCGCAGCGTATTCCCAACACGTGTCCCTAACAAGGGGTTTGAATGACTTTGACTCGGTGAGTCGTAATGAAGGGGTGAGACGAGGTCTCGAATTAAGATGTTTTAGGACGAGGGACTTGTTTGAATTTAGATATTTGGGAGGATTTCGCGCCTCATAAGGCGGATAGTCGAGGGAGTTTTATAACTGACCATCTTGAGATGGGGACCGCTAAGGTACACCGCCAAGGGGATCAGTGATTAAGAAAAAAGGGAGTAAGACTTGAGTTGAGAGATTTTGGTGGAGTTGCGGAGTGGTTTATGAGGGATACTTGAGAATAAAAACGCGGAAAATTTAAATTAAAATCGAATTTTATTATGAATAAGGAAAACTGTATAATTTAGAGAAAACAAATAAATGGGACAGGTATTATATTAAATAAACAATTTTCTTCAGCGTCGATCCTTTGTTTGCTTCTTGCATGTTGGTTCATATCTGAAAAATCAAATTTGAACCACTTCCATCAATCCAGTCGTGTCGAAACTTTGCAGGCCTGCGTAGTTTGGATGACAATACAATATTTTAAAATGTTACGTGAGGGTGTTAATTTTGAAAGAGACCGAGCGGTTGAGTCTAATGTCCTCAGGTAACGCTTAACGAATTTTAAAGAGATTTAATAATTTTGACATAATCGTATTATTACGCAAAAATCAGGATTATTTTGGGGGCGCTGCTTTCGTCTACAACCTATACAGGTTGTCCAATTAGGATGTGGTACTTTGGAGGAGACTGGTTTGAAACAAAATTAGACAATTTGAGGAATAATATACCATGTATTACAATATATATATATATATAGGAGGTTTCAAGGGTAGAACAAAAACGGTGAAAATTACATGGATTTGAAACAATGAATGATCAACGGTAATTGATCGAGGGAAACCCCACAACCCACTGCGTGGTTGGATCAATAATCGTGTAAATCGTTTTCCTTTTACACATTCACTCGAATAGTTGGTGTTGTTACAATTATATTACGTGAATCAAGCCAAATTTAAAGAAAACAAAACGTGTCACACGGCGAAGGGAAAGCAACAGCCGATTGAGGGAAAACCCACAACCCACTAGGTGGTTGAATCAACTGTTGTTTCCGTACAATATCATGATAAATCTAATGACTCACCAACTCAGTACAAGAGATTGCTAATTTCGTAATTTCAAGTCCTCTCTCTCTCTCTCTGTATGTCTCAGAGGGTCCCGCGTCTGAGATGGTAAAGCGCAGGAGTGAACGCACCACACACACGCACAATGTCGAAAGTCAGTTTACAATAAAGCTCGAAGATATAAACGTTTAGTTAATATACGGTTGAAACAAATAGGAGTTTAAAAATAGTGAAAACGCAAGAATATATAAGTCTCTACGGGGACTGAGTCCTTCCACGATCACTGGGATGCACTGGAACTCCGGCTCAAGACTATTTTAAAATAGATACGTCCCTCGGACAGATCGACCACGCACTATGCGACTTAACAGCCGACTGCCTCGAGCGTTAGCAGAGCAGGCCCGAGCACTTGGGACTTTGAACAAAGAGAGTCAAATTGCTGAGCATGCATTTCGTACACACAGGCCCAACCGTCGTTGCCTCGGACCGTTCCCAGCCTCGCAATGCTTAGGTTTTCGAATGCTATCGCATCCGGCGTTCCAAGAACACTGATGCTGATGAAAGACTTTCTCATGGAAGAACGCAGTGGCGTAGCAGTTATTAATTTAAATTGGTTAATATACCATATCGGTTTATTGACAAATGATCGAGGGAAACTCCCACAACACTTAATGGTAGGATCAGATGTCAACGATACTGTAATAAAATTTTAACAGGGAAGAAAAAATATAAGGTAGTCTACAACAATGCCTCGAAAGATTTGTCACAGCACGCATTCCAGGAACGTCGATGGCGTTGAAGGATCGTTGATAATACTCCTTCGTGAGTACCCGCCCCGACGTGACCGGCTTCAAGCAGAAATAAATCAGAAATAAGTCAAGCACTATTAAAAATATCTACAGATAATCGACTATTGATTGAGGGAAATTCCCATAACACGCTAAGCGGTTGGATCAATAGAGAACATCTGCGAAATGATTATAAAAATTAGTAAAATTTAAAAATGAATTTGGAAAAAGTAACCGGCACGTAACACCCCTCCCCCCTTGGAATCATCGTCCCCGATGATAATTAGGCGTAAGGACATTTGGAGTGCCGTGTATAAATTAAGAAAACGTGGAATAGCTGCCTGTCACGCCTACGGGGCATCGCACTCGTTCCCCCGACACGAATTTCGGTTCGGTGATTGTGAGGATCGCCTCGCAGGGCGGAGTATACGCATTCTATAAAAGGGCGTCCTATATTTACGCAGCCCTCCAGGTCCATCATTTTTATGGTTTTGCTATCTCTGATGAGTCCGCAAACGTCCTCATCTGTTACGCCCTGATTATCCCTACACGTCAACTCCCTGAGCGACGACATGTCCTTAAGGAATTGGGCACCGACGTCCGGGTATAGTAAACTGATCTGTAGTTCAGTACAATGGTTCAGACCACTGAGTGTCTCGAGGCTAAACTGCCCTCTGATGTTGGTACACCCAGTGATGTCTAGTTTAATGAGGTGCTTCATGTGACGACCCACTTCGCCGATGAAGGTGTTATCCACCCAGCCGCAGAATGCAACCCCGAGCTCGGTGACCAGTGGGTAACGGGAAGGTAGGCTGACAGCCATCTCAACGGGACCGAGGTCGAATTCAAAGAAATCCTCTGACTCTTCCTGTTCGGCTTCCGCATCCTCCTCCCGCGGTTCTCCGCCCCCGGTCCAGGGGTTACATCCCACGAATTCCATCGACTCCATGGATCGTGGTAATGTAGGGTTTGCTATTAGTTCCTGTAAGATATCAGGATGAAAATTTTTTGGTCTAATTAGACAAAGATGTGATAGTTTTGTGAATTTTGAAATGGCTGCGGCGATGTATTCGCCTCTAGCCGTGCAATCGCTTAGATTTAGTTTTATTAGGTCCCTCGATAGATGTAGTAGGGACTTTCCGGAGAAGTCGGTGCCCTTAGCCCTGAACTCTTCTAATGTCTTATTGACACTGAGAACCTTTCCCAGTTCAATGTCGCTGCAGTTCGTGCAACGCCCAATTGCCAGGTCGCTCAGAGAGTTGACGCTTGCCGCCAGTTCTCGAAAAGCCGATGGTCGGGCTTCAACGGCCGTTACATCCAGCCTCTCCAGTACAGGACAGCTTTTGGCAATCAGGGCCAACAGCTGAGGTCGCAGGTCTTCGGCGGTCAGCTCGTCATCTAAAATAATGCTTTTTAAGTGAGGGGCGCACCGCGCCAATACCCAATAGAACCCTTCCGTTTTAATGCGTCTCCATCCCTGCATTCCCGGCCATCTCCAATCGTTAAAATCGAGATGCTGCATTTTCCGAAAGGCTTCCTGTACCCCTGCTCTCCAGGTTTTCGATACTCGCTCCATGCGGGCGCGATCGGTGATTGGTAGGAACGCTGCTATCCGTGCGACCACTTCCACTGGCAAGTGCGCAGAGTAGACCGGTTCATACCCTGGGAATGGATTATCCCAACTGCTTCCGATGCTAGTAGACGGTCCGCTACCCGAGGATGGCAGGTTGAACCCATGCCATGCGTCCGCAACCATAACTCTGAGTTTCCTCTTATGGAGGACGATTGGCTGCGTAAGGGCGTCGCTCGCCACCCTAGCTGCTTGCTGCGGGGTGTTAAAGGTGACGAAAGCCACGTTTCCGCTAGGCTGGACCCTTAGCACTGCATGCTCGGCGCCATGTGGACCCAAGAGTTTTAGGAGGTCCTTTTGCTTTGTGAACCGCGCAAGGCGGCACACAAAGATCCTCCTGGATGTCCCGTGGTTGTTGCTGACAGGTTCGGACATTGCTATTAGACTGATAAACAAACAATATGGGTAATACAAAAAAAAAACAAAGAACTATTCGATTATTGATCGAGGGTTTCCCCGTAACGCTTAATGGTTAGATCAATCATTGTCCCTGTAGTCATTGGTTAATTCACTATAGCCCGCTGGCATGGTAATGACGATGTGGTGGTGGCCGGTTTCGGTGGAACCCCGCGTATTCCCTCTTCCAGTACGTCTGCCGTCTTGGATGAAGTGCTCGACTTCCGCTTTTTGCAGCTCCAGGTTGGTAACAATTTCCGAAGAATCCCTCTCATACAATACAACACCAGTCCCAGGGCGAAAACGGATGATAGCGTTAGTCCGCCATGTAGTAAATGATTGTTGAAATTTTTATTACGGTGGTGTCGTCCTATCTCATCAAGCTTTTCCTCTATTTCAGACATGGTGTCTTCTACGATTGGAGTACTTACATGTTTAGTATCCAATGGACGAATATCATGATATTTGTGAATTTGGGGTAGAAGTTCCGAAACATTTAATAGTAAATTTGGCTGATAGAGGTACTGTTCTTTACTTTCCAAATGTTGAATTCCGACTAGGGTCACATAAGTTGTTTTCGCGATGCATCCCGGTCTAAGATGCAAAATTCCAGTGCCTTCCATGGTTATTAGATCGTCTTTCATTCCGCTACATATGATTTGCACTGATTCCGGTGTCTCCAAGGAATATAACCATCCCTGTGTTGATGTTAGTCGCGCCCAGAATGGAGTGTGCTGCGGTCGTATACGCACATCGCAGTGCTTAAATACTTGAATGGTTGGTCGCAATAATAGCGATACCTCACAAGCGTCAGTGGACGAGACCTCAAACAATGGTTGGTTCAATGGGCAAAGGTACGCGTAAGAAGTTCTGTGGCAGCTATTAATATATAATTCATCTGCATTAAAATAGAACCGATGATCATTACTTATCGCCAGATATGGGAACTTCGGATGTACATAGCTTGACCCTGTCGAATTTCGAGTAAATTTTTGTGGCATAGGCCAAGAATACGGACGGTAAAGGTGGTATAATACTCCATCTACCAAAGGCAGATGTAGTACTAATAATAGCCTGCCATTATGGTGTCCGATTTTTATACTAGACAACCTAATTAATTCCTCTATTCCTTGATATCCTTGGGGTATCGGGAGGTCGTATGAAGTTTGCGTGTTTCTAATATCCGTAATTATGCGGCGAAATTTTGATCTATCTAAAATCAAGCCGTGTACCTCACCTGCTCTTGCGGCGTATATTGCAGCAAGAAATTTCTCGGTTACTTTTATATATTGATCCAAAGACAGTTCTAAGGAATGTGCATAATGTGATAGCCAATATGTCACCCGAGTGTAGTTCAGAAGTTCATATACGTCTTTTACTGCTGCAGAGAGCTGATTGATTTGAATTCGGTTTTCGTTCATCAATTTTGTATTTCGGTCCAATGCTTCATGATATTTATGGAGCTTACTGGTAATAATGTGAGTCTGATTCTTTATAACTTGTGTTATCTCATGCTGTTCCTGATATAGTTTATCAATTTCCGAATTAAAGTATTCTGCGTCTTCTGTTGTTAGTGTACCAAAGAGTGCGTGGCTCAACGATCCGATGAACCCGAAAGGAACACTTCTCCGCACTATGGTCCTGGGATTGTGAAAATCTTCCGGAACTTGAATCGCTGAAAGTAGCTCCTGTAGTTCCAAACGCAACGCCAAAGCTTCTTCTATTCTCCCATTGAGATAAATCCTACGTAAGATGCTGTCGCATTGATTTGCCATCAGCAGAGAGATGCAGTAGTTGTATGTTTCATTTAACCTTTTATAGTCTGTTGGGAATTGAGTTTCTAATTTGTGGGTGTCGAGGAAAATCATGACTCGCCAATCAGCGGTCATCAGTCTCATGGTGTGTAGTCTTTCAAAATACAGTCCAGGGCTAGCGCCAATTCTTGATATCTCGTACGTTTTCCGATTTTCTCCAAGGCTCGTTGTGATCCAGGTCATCAGAGAGAGGAGCGTGACCAACTTCATTATGCTTGATTCCATTTAATTCAACTCGATTCGATTTTACGATCAGATCGGAAACTAAAGCCTAATTATTTTAGTGGTGTAGTAATAATTTATCAGCATGCTTTACAAATCGTTCGCCAGATTTCCTCTGTAATATAATGTTATTCTTTTCCAAAATACCAACAATTTTATAAGGACCATGATATCGACTGCCAAATTTTCCCTTCCTAACTTCTACCAAAACGCGTGCCATGTCGCCAATTTTACCTTGGAATGGTCGCGCCTTTTCATCGTAGTGTAATTTGGATTTATGTTTAGCCGATATCAAATTTTGTGCAGCCAAGGTCTGCATCTCGGTTAAACGCGTTAATAAATCTTGAAGATAACCGTTATACGTTGACAAGGACTCGTCGGTAGGGAACGCACTAGGACAGCGTGCTATTTCGCCAAATACTAATTCGTGTGGAGTGAAATTTGTTGCTTCGTGAACAGATGTGTTATACGAAAATATTGCAAATGGTACTATTTTATCCCAGTCATCAAAATCATTTAGATAATGTTTTATATATTCAGTTAAAACTATATGGCTACGTTCTAAAGCACCATTCGTTTGCGGACGGTACCCAGAAGTAGTTACATGATTAATTTTGAAAACTTTTGCCAGTTCTTTTAAAACTTTATTAACGAAACTAGTACCTTGATCAGTTAAGATCGCGCGTGGAGCCCCATATTGCAAAACCAAATGCGTGACCAGCGCGTGAGCTACAGTTTCTGCTTTTATATCCGGTACAGGAACTGCAATGCAGTATTTCGTAAGGTTATCCTGCATAGTCAAAATGTGCCGATTACCGCTAGGAGTCAATGGAAGAGGTCCCACAGTATCTAAGGATATTTTATCAAATGGTTTTAATGGTGTATCAGTTATTAGCATTGGTTCGCGAGTTCTTGTCCTAACAAGTTTGTTTTCCTGACAACTATTGCATGTTCTAATGAAATTCTGAATATCGTTACGCATCGATGGCCAATAAAATCTTTCCCGAATTCTTTGATATGTCTTTGTTACGCCCTTATGCCCTCCTATTAAGCTCTCATGTAATTCCGAAATGATTTTCGGACGGAGTTCTTCGGGCGGTACCTGTACGTTTCCGGTGCACAGTGTTATTTTGATATCGCTATCCGCAAAAATATTTAATAAGATACCAGCTAGTGTACCCTGCGGAAGTGTATCAGTAAATTCACCGGATTTCGAAATTCTAAAGGTTTTTATGCCTGATTGTAAAAGTGTATATTTTAAATTTTTCAAAGCATTACCTAATTTTGCGATGGAAGTATCATCATAATGCCTTTCCTTGATTACTACACTGAAAATTTTGTATTTACCTCGCGGCGTAACGAGTACTTGGCCTTCTTTTGGCTTTGAATTTCGCAGATTTTCTATGCTTATTGCACCTATATCTGCGAGCAACTTACTTATCGGAGTTACCAATTCTACATCGGAAGAAATGAAATGAACATAATTTTCGCGAATGTTTGTTAAACTGTTTCGAGTAAATTTAATATTCTCTTCGCGTGGGCTTCGCGAGAAGGTCGGTGACGTTAATACGTCGGGAAGTATACTTTCTGTTATTTGAATTCCTGGTCGATACTGGTCAATTTTACTGTGGTCAATCGATTCAGGTGCAAGTGAACGTTTAGGAGTAGAAGGTGGATCAGAAACTGTTCCTGGTTTTGAATAAGTGGATTGTGAATAAGGAGTAGATAATGCAAGTGGTCTGTTGGACGGTAACGGGGTTGGTATCATGGATCTGCGCGGTGGACGGCGAATTAACGTATTGTCGAATATTGAGGCAGTGTTTGGTTCTTCTTCCTCCTGTATGGATTCCAAAGGTCTCCCTAATTCGGATCTCGAAGTTACTATCTCGGTGCTTGTTGTTGCAGCATTACCTTGGCTTCGCGATTTATATTGTGCCCACAAATCTTCTGCGCGTTTGTCCAGTTCTTCCCGGAATGAATTTTCCGCATCTAATTCTGATTCGTCGGATGAATTTTGAAGAATGTCGCTATGCTCCTGCAGCGATTTTTCGAAACGGTTAAAAGATTCCTGAAGTTCCGGAAGCCTAATAGATTGAGAAGTGTCGAGCTGAATCTCGTTATCATCACTATCACCCGATGGAGGTGCAATGTCTATGGTTATGCCTTCGGCAGGCATTGCAGGCGCAGCAGCTTCATCCTCTGTAGTGTCCAAAACCTCAGACTGGTTTTCAGATTGTATTTCTTTAGAAAGGGTGCGTTGAAATTCTTGAACCAATATTGGTGATTTGAGATTGGGTAACACGCTTTTTCGACCTCGAAATACCGGTGGGTCGACCACCTCGGTAGGCGGTTCTTCTTCGGAATTTTGTGAAGATTCAGTAGTGGTTAATTCCGCGTAATTAATGGGAGTTTTAGATCCGGCAGGTCGAAATGCGGAACGCGTTCTTGTTGCAATGGCGCTTTTATCTAAAGGGAACGTACACTTTTTCCTAACTGTTGGTTTAACTACAGATTTTGATTCTACAGGTACGGATTTAGAAGTGCTCGGAGTTGGTAATCTTTTATCACCGGAAGGTTTCTTAATAGGCATGACTTTGGAAATCTTACTATTACATTCCGAATCGCTATCGGATGTGTCTTTTGAACTGGAATCGGAACTAGTATCATTTTCTATTACCGGGTTTCGAGACAGAGCATCTGCATTGGAATTTAAACGTCCCGGTTTATGTACAAATTCATATTCATAATCGTGCAATTTTAATCTCCAACGCACTAATCGTTGTCCCGGATCTTTTATCGAATCTATCCATTTTAGAGGCTCATGATCGCTAACCAAGGTAAATTTCCTTCCGTAAAGGTATGGTCGAAAATGTAATATTGCAAAAAGTACTGCTAGACATTCCTTTTCTGTGGTAAAATAATTTTGTTCCGGCTTCGTTAAATTTCTCGAAAGGTAAGCTACCGGCAAATCGTGTCCATCCACATTTTGACTGAGTACGGCACCTATCGCGTAGTCAGATGCATCTGTAGTTAATGTGAAAGGCTTATTGAAATCGGGATATTGCAATATAGGACTTCTGCACAAAGATTTACGTAGAATTTTGAAACTCTTTTTATGCTTACTTCCCCATACAAATTTAGCGTTCTTTTGTAATAATTCTGTAAGAGGCTTGGCTTTGGCTGCAAAATCTTTGATAAATCGACGATAATATCCAGCTAATCCAAGAAATTGTCGTACATTTTTCTGATTTTTAGGACGAGGAAAATGTTTTACTGCCGTTAATTTCTTTGAATCTGGTCTTACTCCAGAACGACTAATAATATGACCTAAATAAGTGACTTCGGTTCTCAAAAATTCGCATTTATCTGGCTGAAGGGTTAATTTTGCATCATTTAATCGAGTAAACAGACGTCGAACTTTCTTTTCGTGTTCTTCCAAATTTTTCGCGTAAACAACAATGTCATCGAGATAGACAAATACTTCCACACCCTGTAATCCGCGCAATACCTGATCCATCAGCCGTTGAAACGTCGCGGGAGCATTCTTAAGCCCTTCGGGCATACGAATATATTCGTAATGACCATTAGGAGTAGTAAAGGCTGTTTTAGCACGGTCTCGCGGATCCATTTCAATCTGTTGGAATCCACTAGCGAGATCAAAGGTGGAAAAGTATTTTGCTTCGCCCAAGTGATCTAGAATTTCTGTGATGTTAGGAAGCGGATATGCATCACCAATTGTTTTTTCATTAAGATATCGAAAATCGATTACTATTCTCCACATTGGATTTCCCTCGGAATCAGGTTTCTTTGGTACTATCCAGATTGGTGAATTGTACGGAGAATTTGAAAGTGCAATAATTTTATCTGCCAATTTATTAGAAATTTGACGAGCTATTTCTTTTTGATGGACTCGTGGAAACCGATATTGCCTGGTATTAATGGGCAAGTCATCTATTGTAGGTATTCGATGTTGTATTAAGGGAGTAGATTCTAATTTATCACCTGGTAGACGAAATCGTTCAGGGAATTCCTCGATTAATTTGATTACATGATCTTTTTCTTCGTCATTTAAATGACCTAAACGCAATTTTGATAAAATTCTGGTTATTCGGTCCGCTGATACCGGTGACTCCTGCTGTTCAGAGTCAGAATCGAAGTATTCACGTTCTTCAGGAAAGTTGTGATATTCAAATGGTAAAATTTCTTGAGGCGGTATTTCTATTTCAATGTCTTTATCCAAGGTATTTATTGCGAGAACATGGCACACGTTATTTTTAACTTTTACAAGCGCTTCCCCTATATAAATTCCATCCATTGTTTTAATCAATGGTAAATATCCTTCTTTCAAATTACAATCGATGGTATCTATGGCGATTGCTTGTCGGGTACGACTACTAATACGATAAACACGCGGTGTACTATTTTTCTGAGGTGCTTCCTCCGGAGGAGCCTCGCCAATAAAATGAATCGGTCGAATTGGTTGACTTTGTGTAACTATTGTATTGTGTGCAAAAGAAATTTCGGCTTTTTCTTGTCTCAAATAAGCTTTTCCTAAAATACCGTCGCTATGTATCGGAAAATTTGATCTTACTACATGAAATAGGACTGGTTGATCCAAAATTGATACTATTGTGGTTCCTAATGTTTCCATTCTCTCGTCCGTAATTCCTCTCATTTCGATAGAATCGTGTACGTCGACGGTTACATCCTCGTGCAATGCACTTAATTTTATTACATTTATGTCTGCACCCGTATCAATCAAAAATGTTGCAGTTTTATATCGTAATTGTTTCGCGGTCAATTTTACAACAGGCGATTCGTCATTACAACCCAAATTTAATATTGATGATCCTTTTCCAGGAATCTTACTGTCGGACGATGCTCTGAGGTTTGATTGCTCGACGGGCGACGCTCTGGATTTTGGTAACTCGTCGTCGCGTCTGTTCGAGGAGTTACTCGGGAGTTTAAATCTGAATTGTTTCGTGGTTCAGAACAATTTTGACTCGGCGAATATGAACGATTTTGATTCGGCGAATACGGCCTGGACTCGCGAAATGCTACGGAATTTCGCGAATCAGGGTTCGAATTTCGGTAACTAGCTTGGAAATTTGAATTTTGAGGTGCGACTTGCGTCGCTTGGGGAATTGGACTCGTGCTCCGTGCCAATTGTGGAGCCGTCTGAGTTTGGACGTACGATGAATTTGACGGGAAATGTGGATAATGTGGATAATACGGTGGATATGGCATTTGATAAAATGGTGGGTAAGGCATGTAGGGATACGGGGAATGAGTAGGATACCCATGTTCTGGATATCTACTCGATTCCGTATTACTTCGCGGGGGTTTAAGAATACCTGTTGGAAATTTTGAATAATCTGAATTTCCAGTCGCGTTTGGACTCGGGCTTCGCGAACGAGAATCACCAAAATTTTGATTTCGTGAATCGCGATAAGTGAATAAACTTTGACGTGAGTTACTTTGAACAGGGGAATCTGAGCGGGGATTTAAACGAGAATCATCCTGCCTTGAAAGAAACAGTCTGTTTGTATCTCCGGTCGGTATTATTCCAGACCTCATTCGAGTCTCGACTCGCGTCGCATGCTTTACCGCGTCTTCTAAAGTTTTTGGATCGCGAGCGTCTACGGCCCTGGCTATCTCGTCAGGCAAGTCCCGAATAAATGCTTCTAGCGCGCACTCCTTTATCGGGCGCAACATCTTATCCGCGTCCTCGCCATACGAGTCCTCCAGCGCGAGTCGCGCTCCGCTAACCAAGATATTAAGCCGATCATGGAAATCATTTACAGTTTCGTTTCTACGCATGCGGATATTTTCAATTTCGTGATGGTAGTATGGATAATCTTTCCCGGGAGCGAATCTAGTTTTCAAATGTTTAATTAATTCATTTACAGTATTAAAAGTTTTTCCAAAAGTACTATCGCGGGCAGCTCCTTGTAATTTCCCAAGAACTGCTTTAACGAACGGTCCTTCCGACGCAGGCGGCACAAAAACTGCGCCGTTCTGCACATCTTGTAAGAAATCTTTCAAAGGTATATTTCTCCCGTTAAAGAAAGGAATATTCAGTGTCCCGTGCTGCAAAGCAAAGCATTCCGCCATAGACGTCATCATTGCGTTCGTTACTGATAAATTCGCGGACGCGTTTCCCGACGCACTACCGGTTTCGTTGGGACTAGCCATTTTGCTAAATTTTTCAAATTATTTCAAAGAATATACACAAAATATATAAATAAGCTGAATATATATATATATAAGCTGAAAATAAATTAGAAGGCGATATCACGGATTTCCCAAAACATTCAAAATACAAAAGAAATAAAAATGCAAAGCATACCAATTAAATCACATATAAAAATTACATAGGCATTGTTTTATCTCGAACGTCTCAGAAAATACCACAACGGACGGGTTTGACAAAAGCAAAATCCCACTTCTGACACCAGTTTAGCTGTTACGTGAGGGTGTTAATTTTGAAAGAGACCGAGCGGTTGAGTCTAATGTCCTCAGGTAACGCTTAACGAATTTTAAAGAGATTTAATAATTTTGACATAATCGTATTATTACGCAAAAATCAGGATTATTTTGGGGGCGCTGCTTTCGTCTACAACCTATACAGGTTGTCCAATTAGGATGTGGTACTTTGGAGGAGACTGGTTTGAAACAAAATTAGACAATTTGAGGAATAATATACCATGTATTACAATATATATATATATATAGGAGGTTTCAAGGGTAGAACAAAAACGGTGAAAATTACATGGATTTGAAACAATGAATGATCAACGGTAATTGATCGAGGGAAACCCCACAACCCACTGCGTGGTTGGATCAATAATCGTGTAAATCGTTTTCCTTTTACACATTCACTCGAATAGTTGGTGTTGTTACAATTATATTACGTGAATCAAGCCAAATTTAAAGAAAACAAAACGTGTCACACGGCGAAGGGAAAGCAACAGCCGATTGAGGGAAAACCCACAACCCACTAGGTGGTTGAATCAACTGTTGTTTCCGTACAATATCATGATAAATCTAATGACTCACCAACTCAGTACAAGAGATTGCTAATTTCGTAATTTCAAGTCCTCTCTCTCTCTCTCTGTATGTCTCAGAGGGTCCCGCGTCTGAGATGGTAAAGCGCAGGAGTGAACGCACCACACACACGCACAATGTCGAAAGTCAGTTTACAATAAAGCTCGAAGATATAAACGTTTAGTTAATATACGGTTGAAACAAATAGGAGTTTAAAAATAGTGAAAACGCAAGAATATATAAGTCTCTACGGGGACTGAGTCCTTCCACGATCACTGGGATGCACTGGAACTCCGGCTCAAGACTATTTTAAAATAGATACGTCCCTCGGACAGATCGACCACGCACTATGCGACTTAACAGCCGACTGCCTCGAGCGTTAGCAGAGCAGGCCCGAGCACTTGGGACTTTGAACAAAGAGAGTCAAATTGCTGAGCATGCATTTCGTACACACAGGCCCAACCGTCGTTGCCTCGGACCGTTCCCAGCCTCGCAATGCTTAGGTTTTCGAATGCTATCGCATCCGGCGTTCCAAGAACACTGATGCTGATGAAAGACTTTCTCATGGAAGAACGCAGTGGCGTAGCAGTTATTAATTTAAATTGGTTAATATACCATATCGGTTTATTGACAAATGATCGAGGGAAACTCCCACAACACTTAATGGTAGGATCAGATGTCAACGATACTGTAATAAAATTTTAACAGGGAAGAAAAAATATAAGGTAGTCTACAACAATGCCTCGAAAGATTTGTCACAGCACGCATTCCAGGAACGTCGATGGCGTTGAAGGATCGTTGATAATACTCCTTCGTGAGTACCCGCCCCGACGTGACCGGCTTCAAGCAGAAATAAATCAGAAATAAGTCAAGCACTATTAAAAATATCTACAGATAATCGACTATTGATTGAGGGAAATTCCCATAACACGCTAAGCGGTTGGATCAATAGAGAACATCTGCGAAATGATTATAAAAATTAGTAAAATTTAAAAATGAATTTGGAAAAAGTAACCGGCACGTAACACCCCTCCCCCCTTGGAATCATCGTCCCCGATGATAATTAGGCGTAAGGACATTTGGAGTGCCGTGTATAAATTAAGAAAACGTGGAATAGCTGCCTGTCACGCCTACGGGGCATCGCACTCGTTCCCCCGACACGAATTTCGGTTCGGTGATTGTGAGGATCGCCTCGCAGGGCGGAGTATACGCATTCTATAAAAGGGCGTCCTATATTTACGCAGCCCTCCAGGTCCATCATTTTTATGGTTTTGCTATCTCTGATGAGTCCGCAAACGTCCTCATCTGTTACGCCCTGATTATCCCTACACGTCAACTCCCTGAGCGACGACATGTCCTTAAGGAATTGGGCACCGACGTCCGGGTATAGTAAACTGATCTGTAGTTCAGTACAATGGTTCAGACCACTGAGTGTCTCGAGGCTAAACTGCCCTCTGATGTTGGTACACCCAGTGATGTCTAGTTTAATGAGGTGCTTCATGTGACGACCCACTTCGCCGATGAAGGTGTTATCCACCCAGCCGCAGAATGCAACCCCGAGCTCGGTGACCAGTGGGTAACGGGAAGGTAGGCTGACAGCCATCTCAACGGGACCGAGGTCGAATTCAAAGAAATCCTCTGACTCTTCCTGTTCGGCTTCCGCATCCTCCTCCCGCGGTTCTCCGCCCCCGGTCCAGGGGTTACATCCCACGAATTCCATCGACTCCATGGATCGTGGTAATGTAGGGTTTGCTATTAGTTCCTGTAAGATATCAGGATGAAAATTTTTTGGTCTAATTAGACAAAGATGTGATAGTTTTGTGAATTTTGAAATGGCTGCGGCGATGTATTCGCCTCTAGCCGTGCAATCGCTTAGATTTAGTTTTATTAGGTCCCTCGATAGATGTAGTAGGGACTTTCCGGAGAAGTCGGTGCCCTTAGCCCTGAACTCTTCTAATGTCTTATTGACACTGAGAACCTTTCCCAGTTCAATGTCGCTGCAGTTCGTGCAACGCCCAATTGCCAGGTCGCTCAGAGAGTTGACGCTTGCCGCCAGTTCTCGAAAAGCCGATGGTCGGGCTTCAACGGCCGTTACATCCAGCCTCTCCAGTACAGGACAGCTTTTGGCAATCAGGGCCAACAGCTGAGGTCGCAGGTCTTCGGCGGTCAGCTCGTCATCTAAAATAATGCTTTTTAAGTGAGGGGCGCACCGCGCCAATACCCAATAGAACCCTTCCGTTTTAATGCGTCTCCATCCCTGCATTCCCGGCCATCTCCAATCGTTAAAATCGAGATGCTGCATTTTCCGAAAGGCTTCCTGTACCCCTGCTCTCCAGGTTTTCGATACTCGCTCCATGCGGGCGCGATCGGTGATTGGTAGGAACGCTGCTATCCGTGCGACCACTTCCACTGGCAAGTGCGCAGAGTAGACCGGTTCATACCCTGGGAATGGATTATCCCAACTGCTTCCGATGCTAGTAGACGGTCCGCTACCCGAGGATGGCAGGTTGAACCCATGCCATGCGTCCGCAACCATAACTCTGAGTTTCCTCTTATGGAGGACGATTGGCTGCGTAAGGGCGTCGCTCGCCACCCTAGCTGCTTGCTGCGGGGTGTTAAAGGTGACGAAAGCCACGTTTCCGCTAGGCTGGACCCTTAGCACTGCATGCTCGGCGCCATGTGGACCCAGGAGTTTTAGGAGGTCCTTTTGCTTTGTGAACCGCGCAAGGCGGCACACAAAGATCCTCCTGGATGTCCCGTGGTTGTTGCTGACAGGTTCGGACATTGCTATTAGACTGATAAACAAACAATATGGGTAATACAAAAAAAAACAAAGAACTATTCGATTATTGATCGAGGGTTTCCCCGTAACGCTTAATGGTTAGATCAATCATTGTCCCTGTAGTCATTGGTTAATTCACTATAGCCCGCTGGCATGGTAATGACGATGTGGTGGTGGCCGGTTTCGGTGGAACCCCGCGTATTCCCTCTTCCAGTACGTCTGCCGTCTTGGATGAAGTGCTCGACTTCCGCTTTTTGCAGCTCCAGGTTGGTAACAATTTCCGAAGAATCCCTCTCATACAATACAACACCAGTCCCAGGGCGAAAACGGATGATAGCGTTAGTCCGCCATGTAGTAAATGATTGTTGAAATTTTTATTACGGTGGTGTCGTCCTATCTCATCAAGCTTTTCCTCTATTTCAGACATGGTGTCTTCTACGATTGGAGTACTTACATGTTTAGTATCCAATGGACGAATATCATGATATTTGTGAATTTGGGGTAGAAGTTCCGAAACATTTAATAGTAAATTTGGCTGATAGAGGTACTGTTCTTTACTTTCCAAATGTTGAATTCCGACTAGGGTCACATAAGTTGTTTTCGCGATGCATCCCGGTCTAAGATGCAAAATTCCAGTGCCTTCCATGGTTATTAGATCGTCTTTCATTCCGCTACATATGATTTGCACTGATTCCGGTGTCTCCAAGGAATATAACCATCCCTGTGTTGATGTTAGTCGCGCCCAGAATGGAGTGTGCTGCGGTCGTATACGCACATCGCAGTGCTTAAATACTTGAATGGTTGGTCGCAATAATAGCGATACCTCACAAGCGTCAGTGGACGAGACCTCAAACAATGGTTGGTTCAATGGGCAAAGGTACGCGTAAGAAGTTCTGTGGCAGCTATTAATATATAATTCATCTGCATTAAAATAGAACCGATGATCATTACTTATCGCCAGATATGGGAACTTCGGATGTACATAGCTTGACCCTGTCGAATTTCGAGTAAATTTTTGTGGCATAGGCCAAGAATACGGACGGTAAAGGTGGTATAATACTCCATCTACCAAAGGCAGATGTAGTACTAATAATAGCCTGCCATTATGGTGTCCGATTTTTATACTAGACAACCTAATTAATTCCTCTATTCCTTGATATCCTTGGGGTATCGGGAGGTCGTATGAAGTTTGCGTGTTTCTAATATCCGTAATTATGCGGCGAAATTTTGATCTATCTAAAATCAAGCCGTGTACCTCACCTGCTCTTGCGGCGTATATTGCAGCAAGAAATTTCTCGGTTACTTTTATATATTGATCCAAAGACAGTTCTAAGGAATGTGCATAATGTGATAGCCAATATGTCACCCGAGTGTAGTTCAGAAGTTCATATACGTCTTTTACTGCTGCAGAGAGCTGATTGATTTGAATTCGGTTTTCGTTCATCAATTTTGTATTTCGGTCCAATGCTTCATGATATTTATGGAGCTTACTGGTAATAATGTGAGTCTGATTCTTTATAACTTGTGTTATCTCATGCTGTTCCTGATATAGTTTATCAATTTCCGAATTAAAGTATTCTGCGTCTTCTGTTGTTAGTGTACCAAAGAGTGCGTGGCTCAACGATCCGATGAACCCGAAAGGAACACTTCTCCGCACTATGGTCCTGGGATTGTGAAAATCTTCCGGAACTTGAATCGCTGAAAGTAGCTCCTGTAGTTCCAAACGCAACGCCAAAGCTTCTTCTATTCTCCCATTGAGATAAATCCTACGTAAGATGCTGTCGCATTGATTTGCCATCAGCAGAGAGATGCAGTAGTTGTATGTTTCATTTAACCTTTTATAGTCTGTTGGGAATTGAGTTTCTAATTTGTGGGTGTCGAGGAAAATCATGACTCGCCAATCAGCGGTCATCAGTCTCATGGTGTGTAGTCTTTCAAAATACAGTCCAGGGCTAGCGCCAATTCTTGAAATCTCGTACGTTTTCCGATTTTCTCCAAGGCTCGTTGTGATCCAGGTCATCAGAGAGAGGAGCGTGACCAACTTCATTATGCTTGATTCCATTTAATTCAACTCGATTCGATTTTACGATCAGATCGGAAACTAAAGCCTAATTATTTTAGTGGTGTAGTAATAATTTATCAGCATGCTTTACAAATCGTTCGCCAGATTTCCCCTGTAATATAATGTTATTCTTTTCCAAAATACCAACAATTTTATAAGGACCATGATATCGACTGCCAAATTTTCCCTTCCTAACTTCTACCAAAACGCGTGCCATGTCGCCAATTTTACCTTGGAATGGTCGCGCCTTTTCATCGTAGTGTAATTTGGATTTATGTTTAGCCGATATCAAATTTTGTGCAGCCAAGGTCTGCATCTCGGTTAAACGCGTTAATAAATCTTGAAGATAACCGTTATACGTTGACAAGGACTCGTCGGTAGGGAACGCACTAGGACAGCGTGCTATTTCGCCAAATACTAATTCGTGTGGAGTGAAATTTGTTGCTTCGTGAACAGATGTGTTATACGAAAATATTGCAAATGGTACTATTTTATCCCAGTCATCAAAATCATTTAGATAATGTTTTATATATTCAGTTAAAACTATATGGCTACGTTCTAAAGCACCATTCGTTTGCGGACGGTACCCAGAAGTAGTTACATGATTAATTTTGAAAACTTTTGCCAGTTCTTTTAAAACTTTATTAACGAAACTAGTACCTTGATCAGTTAAGATCGCGCGTGGAGCCCCATATTGCAAAACCAAATGCGTGACCAGCGCGTGAGCTACAGTTTCTGCTTTTATATCCGGTACAGGAACTGCAATGCAGTATTTCGTAAGGTTATCCTGCATAGTCAAAATGTGCCGATTACCGCTAGGAGTCAATGGAAGAGGTCCCACAGTATCTAAGGATATTTTATCAAATGGTTTTAATGGTGTATCAGTTATTAGCATTGGTTCGTGAGTTCTTGTCCTAACAAGTTTGTTTTCCTGACAACTATTGCATGTTCTAATGAAATTTTGAATATCGTTACGCATCGATGGCCAATAAAATCTTTCCCGAATTCTTTGATATGTCTTTGTTACGCCCTTATGCCCTCCTATTAAGCTCTCATGTAATTCCGAAATGATTTTCGGACGGAGTTCTTCGGGCGGTACCTGTACGTTTCCGGTGCACAGTGTTATTTTGATATCGCTATCCGCAAAAATATTTAATAAGATACCAGCTAGTGTACCCTGCGGAAGTGTATCAGTAAATTCACCGGATTTCGAAATTCTAAAGGTTTTTATTCCTGATTGTAAAAGTGTATATTTTAAATTTTTCAAAGCATTACCTAATTTTGCGATGGAAGTATCATCATAATGCCTTTCCTTGATTACTACACTGAAAATTTTGTATTTACCTCGCGGCGTAACGAGTACTTGGCCTTCTTTTGGCTTTGAATTTCGCAGATTTTCTATGCTTATTGCACCTATATCTGCGAGCAACTTACTTATCGGAGTTACCAATTCTACATCGGAAGAAATGAAATGAACATAATTTTCGCGAATGTTTGTTAAACTGTTTCGAGTAAATTTAATATTCTCTTCGCGTGGGCTTCGCGAGAAGGTCGGTGACGTTAATACGTCGGGAAGTATACTTTCTGTTATTTGAATTCCTGGTCGATACTGGTCAATTTTACTGTGGTCAATCGATTCAGGTGCAAGTGAACGTTTAGGAGTAGAAGGTGGATCAGAAACTGTTCCTGGTTTTGAATAAGTGGATTGTGAATAAGGAGTAGATAATGCAAGCGGTCTGTTGGACGGTAACGGGGTTGGTATCATGGATCTGCGCGGTGGACGGCGAATTAACGTATTGTCGAATATTGAGGCAGTGTTTGGTTCTTCTTCCTCCTGTATGGATTCCAAAGGTCTCCCTAATTCGGATCTCGAAGTTACTATCTCGGTGCTTGTTGTTGCAGCATTACCTTGGCTTCGCGATTTATATTGTGCCCACAAATCTTCTGCGCGTTTGTCCAGTTCTTCCCGGAATGAATTTTCTGCATCTAATTCTGATTCGTCGGATGAATTTTGAAGAATGTCGCTATGCTCCTGCAGCGATTTTTCGAAACGGTTAAAAGATTCCTGAAGTTCCGGAAGCCTAATAGATTGAGAAGTGTCGAGCTGAATCTCGTTATCATCACTATCACCCGATGGAGGTGCAATGTTTATGGTTATGCCTTCGGCAGGCATTGCAGGCGCAGCAGCTTCATCCTCTGTAGTGTCCAAAACCTCAGACTGGTTTTCAGATTGTATTTCTTTAGAAAGGGTGCGTTGAAATTCTTGAACCAATATTGGTGATTTGAGATTGGGTAACACGCTTTTTCGACCTCGAAATACCGGTGGGTCGACCACCTCGGTAGGCGGTTCTTCTTCGGAATTTTGTGAAGATTCAGTAGTAGTTAATTCCGCGTAATTAATGGGAGTTTTAGATCCGGCAGGTTGAAATGCGGAACGCGTTCTTGTTGCAATGGCGCTTTTATCTAAAGGGAACGTACGCTTTTTCCTAACTGTTGGTTTAACTACAGATTTTGATTCTACAGGTACGGATTTAGAAGTGCTCGGAGTTGGTAATCTTTTATCACCGGAAGGTTTCTTAATAGGCATGACTTTGGAAATCTTACTATTACATTCCGAATCGCTATCGGATGTGTCTTTTGAACTGGAATCGGAACTAGTATCATTTTCTATTACCGGGTTTCGAGACAGAGCATCTGCATTGGAATTTAAACGTCCCGGTTTATGTACAAATTCATATTCATAATCGTGCAATTTTAATCTCCAACGCACTAATCGTTGTCCCGGATCTTTTATCGAATCTATCCATTTTAGAGGCTCATGATCGCTAACCAAGGTAAATTTCCTTCCGTAAAGGTATGGTCGAAAATGTAATATTGCAAAAAGTACTGCTAGACATTCCTTTTCTGTGGTAAAATAATTTTGTTCCGGCTTCGTTAAATTTCTCGAAAGGTAAGCTACCGGCAAATCGTGTCCATCCACATTTTGACTGAGTACGGCACCTATCGCGTAGTCAGATGCATCTGTAGTTAATGTGAAAGGCTTATTGAAATCGGGATATTGCAATATAGGACTTCTGCACAAAGATTTACGTAGAATTTTGAAACTCTTTTTATGCTTACTTCCCCATACAAATTTAGCGTTCTTTTGTAATAATTCTGTAAGAGGCTTGGCTTTGGCTGCAAAATCTTTGATAAATCGACGATAATATCCCGCTAATCCAAGAAATTGTCGTACATTTTTCTGATTTTTAGGACGAGGAAAATGTTTTACTGCCGTTAATTTCTTTGAATCTGGTCTTACTCCAGAACGACTAATAATATGACCTAAATAAGTGACTTCGGTTCTCAAAAATTCGCATTTATCTGGCTGAAGGGTTAATTTTGCATCATTTAATCGAGTAAACAGACGTCGAACTTTCTTTTCGTGTTCTTCCAAATTTTTCGCGTAAACAACAATGTCATCGAGATAGACAAATACTTCCACACCCTGTAATCCGCGCAATACCTGATCCATCAGCCGTTGAAACGTCGCGGGAGCATTCTTAAGCCCTTCGGGCATACGAATATATTCGTAATGACCATTAGGAGTAGTAAAGGCTGTTTTAGCACGGTCTCGCGGATCCATTTCAATCTGTTGGAATCCACTAGCGAGATCAAAGGTGGAAAAGTATTTTGCTTCGCCCAAGTGATCTAGAATTTCTGTGATGTTAGGAAGCGGATATGCATCACCAATTGTTTTTTCATTAAGATATCGAAAATCGATTACTATTCTCCACATTGGATTTCCCTCGGAATCAGGTTTCTTTGGTACTATCCAGATTGGTGAATTGTACGGAGAATTTGAAAGTGCAATAATTTTATCTGCCAATTTATTAGAAATTTGACGAGCTATTTCTTTTTGATGGACTCGTGGAAACCGATATTGCCTGGTATTAATGGGCAAGTCATCTATTGTAGGTATTCGATGTTGTATTAAGGGAGTAGATTCTAATTTATCACCTGGTAGACGAAATCGTTCAGGGAATTCCTCGATTAATTTGATTACATGATCTTTTTCTTCGTCATTTAAATGACCTAAACGCAATTTTGATAAAATTCTGGTTATTCGGTCCGCTGATACCGGTGACTCCTGCTGTTCAGAGTCAGAATCGAAGTATTCACGTTCTTCAGGAAAGTTGTGATATTCAAATGGTAAAATTTCTTGAGGCGGTATTTCTATATCAATGTCTTTATCCAAGGTATTTATTGCGAGAACATGGCACACGTTATTTTTAACTTTTACAAGCGCTTCCCCTATATAAATTCCATCCATTGTTTTAATCAATGGTAAATATCCTTCTTTCAAATTACAATCGATGGTATCTATGGCGATTGCTTGTCGGGTACGACTACTAATACGATAAACACGCGGTGTACTATTTTTCTGAGGTGCTTCCTCCGGAGGAGCCTCGCCAATAAAATGAATCGGTCGAATTGGTTGACTTTGTGTAACTATTGTATTGTGTGCAAAAGAAATTTCGGCTTTTTCTTGTCTCAAATAAGCTTTTCCTAAAATACCGTCGCTATGTATCGGAAAATTTGATCTTACTACATGAAATAGGACTGGTTGATCCAAAATTGATACTATTGTGGTTCCTAATGTTTCCATTCTCTCGTCCGTAATTCCTCTCATTTCGATAGAATCGTGTACGTCGACGGTTACATCCTCGTGCAATGCACTTAATTTTATTACATTTATGTCTGCACCCGTATCAATCAAAAATGTTGCAGTTTTATATCGTAATTGTTTCGCGGTCAATTTTACAACAGGCGATTCGTCATTACAACCCAAATTTAATATTGATGATCCTTTTCCAGGAATCTTACTGTCGGACGATGCTCTGAGGTTTGATTGCTCGACGGGCGACGCTCTGGATTTTGGTAACTCGTCGTCGCGTCTGTTCGAGGAGTTACTCGGGAGTTTAAATCTGAATTGTTTCGTGGTTCAGAACAATTTTGACTCGGCGAATATGAACGATTTTGATTCGGCGAATACGGCCTGGACTCGCGAAATGCTACGGAATTTCGCGAATCAGGGTTCGAATTTCGGTAACTAGCTTGGAAATTTGAATTTTGAGGTGCGACTTGCGTCGCTTGGGGAATTGGACTCGTGCTCCGTGCCAATTGTGGAGCCGTCTGAGTTTGGACGTACGATGAATTTGACGGAAAATGTGGATAATGTGGATAATACGGTGGATATGGCATTTGATAAAATGGTGGGTAAGGCATGTAGGGATACGGGGAATGAGTAGGATACCCATGTTCTGGATATCTACTCGATTCCGTATTACTTCGTGGTGGTTTAAGAATACCTGTTGGAAATTTTGAATAATCTGAATTTCCAGTCGCGTTTGGACTCGGGCTTCGCGAACGAGAATCACCAAAATTTTGATTTCGTGAATCGCGATAAGTGAATAAACTTTGACGTGAGTTACTTTGAACAGGGGAATCTGAGCGGGGATTTAAACGAGAATCATCCTGCCTTGAAAGAAACAGTCTGTTTGTATCTCCGGTCGGTATTATTCCAGACCTCATTCGAGTCTCGACTCGCGTCGCATGCTTTACCGCGTCTTCTAAAGTTTTTGGATCGCGAGCGTCTACGGCCCTGGCTATCTCGTCAGGCAAGCCCCGAATAAATGCTTCTAGCGCGCACTCCTTTATCGGGCGCAACATCTTATCCGCGTCCTCGCCATACGAGTCCTCCAGCGCGAGTCGCGCTCCGCTAACCAAGATATTAAGCCGATCATGGAAATCATTTACAGTTTCGTTTCTACGCATGCGGATATTTTCAATTTCGTGATGGTAGTATGGATAATCTTTCCCGGGAGCGAATCTAGTTTTCAAATGTTTAATTAATTCATTTACAGTATTAAAAGTTTTTCCAAAAGTACTATCGCGGGCAGCTCCTTGTAATTTCCCAAGAACTGCTTTAACGAACGGTCCTTCCGACGCAGGCGGCACAAAAACTGCGCCGTTCTGCACATCTTGTAAGAAATCTTTCAAAGGTATATTTCTCCCGTTAAAGAAAGGAATATTCAGTGTCCCGTGCTGCAAAGCAAAGCATTCCGCCATAGACGTCATCATTGCGTTCGTTACTGATAAATTCGCGGACGCGTTTCCCGACGCACTACCGGTTTCGTTGGGACTAGCCATTTTGCTAAATTTTTCAAATTATTTCAAAGAATATACACAAAATATATAAATAAGCTGAATATATATATATAAGCTGAAAATAAATTAGAAGGCGATATCACGGATTTCCCAAAACATTCAAAATACAAAAGAAATAAAAATGCAAAGCATACCAATTAAATCACATATAAAAATTACATAGGCATTGTTTTATCTCGAACGTCTCAGAAAATACCACAACGGACGGGTTTGACAAAAGCAGCATCCCACTTCTGACACCAGTTTAGCTGTTACGTGAGGGTGTTAATTTTGAAAGAGACCGAGCGGTTGAGTCTAATGTCCTCAGGTAACGCTTAACGAATTTTAAAGAGATTTAATAATTTTGACATAATCGTATTATTACGCAAAAATCAGGATTATTTTGGGGGCGCTGCTTTCGTCTACAACCTATACAGGTTGTCCAATTAGGATGTGGTACTTTGGAGGAGACTGGTTTGAAACAAAATTAGACAATTTGAGGAATAATATACCATGTATTACAATATATATATATATATAGGAGGTTTCAAGGATAGAACAAAAACGGTGAAAATTACATGGATTTGAAACAATGAATGATCAACGGTAATTGATCGAGGGAAACCCCACAACCCACTGCGTGGTTGGATCAATAATCGTGTAAATCGTTTTCCTTTTACACATTCACTCGAATAGTTGGTGTTGTTACAATTATATTACGTGAATCAAGCCAAATTTAAAGAAAACAAAACGTGTCACACGGCGAAGGGAAAGCAACAGCCGATTGAGGGAAAACCCACAACCCACTAGGTGGTTGAATCAACTGTTGTTTCCGTACAATATCATGATAAATCTAATGACTCACCAACTCAGTACAAGAGATTGCTAATTTCGTAATTTCAAGTCCTCTCTCTCTCTCTCTGTATGTCTCAGAGGGTCCCGCGTCTGAGATGGTAAAGCGCAGGAGTGAACGCACCACACACACGCACAATGTCGAAAGTCAGTTTACAATAAGGCTCGAAGATATAAACGTTTAGTTAATATACGGTTGAAACAAATAGGAGTTTAAAAATAGTGAAAACGCAAGAATATATAAGTCTCTACGGGGACTGAGTCCTTCCACGATCACTGGGATGCACTGGAACTCCGGCTCAAGACTATTTTAAAATAGATACGTCCCTCGGACAGATCGACCACGCACTATGCGACTTAACAGCCGACTGCCACGAGCGTTAGCAGAGCAGGCCCGAGCACTTGGGACTTTGAACAAAGAGAGTCAAATTGCTGAGCATGCATTTCGTACACACAGGCCCAACCGTCGTTGCCTCGGACCGTTCCCAGCCTCGCAATGCTTAGGTTTTCGAATGCTATCGCATCCGGCGTTCCAAGAACACTGATGCTGATGAAAGACTTTCTCATGGAAGAACGCAGTGGCGTAGCAGTTATTAATTTAAATTGGTTAATATACCATATCGGTTTATTGACAAATGATCGAGGGAAACTCCCACAACACTTAATGGTAGGATCAGATGTCAACGATACTGTAATAAAATTTTAACAGGGAAGAAAAAATATAAGGTAGTCTACAACAATGCCTCGAAAGATTTGTCACAGCACGCATTCCAGGAACGTCGATGGCGTTGAAGGATCGTTGATAATACTCCTTCGTGAGTACCCGCCCCGACGTGACCGGCTTCAAGCAGAAATAAATCAGAAATAAGTCAAGCACTATTAAAAATATCTACAGATAATCGACTATTGATTGAGGGAAATTCCCATAACACGCTAAGCGGTTGGATCAATAGAGAACATCTGCGAAATGATTATAAAAATTAGTAAAATTTAAAAATGAATTTGGAAAAAGTAACCGGCACGTAACAAGGCGTTGCCTCCGAAAATCGGCCGCTGCGTTCACCTAAATCCCAGGCCTGATTTAGGGGAGAAAAAAATTATTGAGGCATAATATTATATTGAAGGGATCTAATGCAGAGCCCTACGTTACTGGCGAAGGCGGCGGGTGATCGCGAAACGTGTCGAGGCAGTCGAGACCGAGCGATCGAGTGCAGAAGATGCGTGCGACAATTAATCAAAAAGAAATGAAGTGCGAACGACGTTTGATAAGTGCTCTTTCGCCACGCGGGGCGGGGGGAGGGCACCGCGGCGATACACTTGCGGACAGCAGATTTACATGCGGCTGCATACGGTCCGAAGTGCGAAGGGTTAAAGCGCAACAAGCCACCACACCATATGTCGGCCATTTTGATCTGAATAAACCTTTCGGTTGCTACTGTCTATCTATAGTAACCATGAAGTTAGCAATACCCTGCCCCACGCCTACAATATTATAAATTAAACGAATTTAAATTATGTGAAAAAGTAAAAACATTTATTTATTATATATATATTTATTTTATTAGGTAATAGATTATAATGTCACGTCCCGGGTGAGGTCTTTGGGGATATGGCATAGATAGGGGAAAATTTTGAGGGATCTCAGGCGCGAATGCCAGATTCGTGGCACTGAGGGTAAATCGGCAAGGCAGGCGCGAATGTCAGATTCGTGGCACTGCGGAAAATAGGAATTCAGGCGCGAATGCCAGATTCGTGGCACTGAATATTTTGGGGAATGCAGGCGCGAATGCCAGATTCGTGGCACTGCGGAGAGTAGGATTTTAGGCGCGAATACCAGATTCGTAGCACTAGACGTTAGGGAAACAGGCGCGAGTGCCAGATTCGTAGCACTGAACGACCAGGGAATGGTTAGATTGTTATGATTTTGGGGTAACACCCGTTAGCACTTTGTTTTGGTTTTGCCTAATTGGATTTACTGCTGCATAGGCACAAAAAGTTACTCGTAATATTTCCTGAGAAATACGTCTATACGTGCAGCTGTACACAAGCTATGTGAAGATATGTTTGTAAATACGGTCACTGCTCTCGAGCTCGCGAATCGGAATCAGCTGTTTCACCAACTCGTTTGTCTGTATTTTAGGTGTTTCGTATCAATGGGTGAACACAAATAATTTGAAGCGTGATTTAAACAAAGCGGTTTATTAATTTTGTTAAACCGGTTATTATGCGTGGGGCTTTTAGTATTCACACATAACATTCATATAAAGATTATGACATTTATAGTATGTATGGACATGAAATAGAGTATACGATAATACAATTTAAATATATAATAGCAATAAGCTTTGTTAACGTAATGTAATATGAAAAGCAATAAGTTGTTATAAGATATAAACAAATTAAACGTTAATGAGATAATATAAAAGTAATAGAAATAATAATACGTAATATATTTATATATATGCAATAAGCATTAAATGAAATAAGAAAGAAATAAAGTAATATGATTTTAATAAGCGATTATAAGCGAAATAATAGAATATGGTATGAACATGATATGAACAATAATATAAATTGCTTACGATAGTTGCCGTCGAACACTGTTTTTATATTTTAACACTGTTAGAAATATACCTTTAATAACAAGAACTCGTTTGACATCGAGTGATTTTCGATGAAAGAGAGTGTCGTTGATAGATTTTGTCGACGAAAGAGATTTGTCGTCGAATGATTTTCGATGAAAGAGAGTGTCGTTGATAGATTTTGTCGACGAAAGAGGACCTGGCCTCTCGATCCTTCGTATTTATATGATTTACGCGGGGTCCTTGCGGGGGTTGTATGCGGTAAGGACCTTGACACAATTTACGAATTATGCGTAGTAGGACTTCCGGGGTTTTTCTATAATATTCTATATTTAGACTACGTTTACGGCACGTACACCAGATGTTCTTCGCAGTTAGGCTTTTGGGGTTTTTCTACTTGTCTATATTTAGACTACGTTTATGAATCATGCGTGTAATAAGCGTCACAATATGATTCTGAAGATTCTGTTAGACTATTGATAAGGGATTTATATGGAAACTTTAGAATAATAAAGCGGAAAATTTAGTGGGACATCACAATAATAATAATAAAAGATATATAAAATAATAAAAATAATAAAATAATAAAATAAAAAAGAAATAAAATAATAAAATAAAAAAGATTAACTATTTTATAAACGGTGAAAAGTAAACGAATTGAAAAGTGCACAGTTGATAAAAAACATTACAACTCGTTTAGTCCATTTTCTTGTCTTCCTAAAGATTGAATAATAGGATAGATATTGATCCGCTCGATCTAAGCCCTTCATATATTTGTTGTAATTTACTATTGAATCAGGCTTTTGTATTGGGCCATGTGATGTTTTATTTCTGTTTCTGGATTCCACTAATTGTGCCGTATTGCCACCGCGCTGACGGTGAGATGGATGTGTGCTCCACAGAAGGTTCCGGTAGAGCTGAGAGCGGGTGGCCAATGAGGAAGTGAGCAGGAGTGAGCGTTGCGACGTCGTCAGGATCGTCGCTGAGGGGCTCGAGAGGTCGCGAATTCAGCAGGGCCTCGATCTGCGTGAGAAGTGTACTGAACTCTTCGTAGGTGAGTGCTGTTTCACTCACTGTTCGCCGAAGATGGTGTTTGGTGGACTTCACCACAGCCTCCCATTTGCCCCCCATGTGTGGTGCGGCTGGAGGGTTGAAGCACCAGCGAGTGTTGTCGTTGACCAACAGCTGAGCGAGAGTTTGGTGATCTTGAGAGCCCTGAGTGAACATCCTCTTGAGTGTGGCATCGGCTCCAATGAAGTTGGTGCCACAATCTGAGTAGAGTGAGTGAGGGATTCCTCTCCGTGAGATGAACCGTCTGTAAGTCGCTATGAAACCTTCCGTGGAGTAGTCGGTGACTAGCTCGAGATGAACAGCTGATGTGGTGAGACAGACGAATACACAGATCCATCCCTTGTGAGTCTTGGCGCCTCGCCCTTTCCACGTCCTTAAGGTGATGGGACCAGCATAGTCCAGTCCAGTGTTAGTGAAGGGGCGTGTGGGTGTGACTCGTGAAAGAGGTAGTTGGCCCATCAGTTGATGGGCACGGATCCCCCTTTGCCGAGCACACACAACACACCGTAGAATGTGAGACTTCACTGGAGCTCGACCCCCGATGATCCAGTAGGTCAGTCTGATTTGAGCGAGCGTGAGCTGAGTCCCTCCATGGAGAGTTTGTCGGTGAGCTTGATCTATAATCAGATCGGACAGACGTGAGTGACGAGGCAGAATTGCAGGATGCTTACTTCCATATGCAATGTGAGCGTTGTTGAGTCGACTCCCGACTCGGATCACTCCTTCTTGGTCGATAAAGGCCGTGAGCCGATTGAAGGTGTGAGACGATGGCAGCGTTGCGCCAGAGCTGAGCGTCTTTAATTCATGTGCGAAGTAAAGGGACTGCGTCGCTTTAATCCAAAAGATCCTGGCCCTCTCCAGATCTTCGGGCGACTGAACGATGAGTGGTAAGGAAATCGTTGACCCCCTTAAATGTGACAGAATTCTGAAACAAACTGAAGTGACACGAAAGAGTTTGTTGAGAGATGAGTATTTGTAAATGAGGTCCCAGTGATATTCGAGTTTTCGAATGTTGAGAAGATTTGAGACTCCAGGACGAGCTTCCTGCATGCTTGGACTGTCCTTCAATGTAGGTTGAGAGGGCCATGAGTCACTGGGCTGAGTGAGCCAAGATGGTCCCGTCCACCAAAGCTCATGGTGTTCAAGCTGATGTGTTGTGAGGCCTCGAGAGGCACAATCAGCTGGATTCGCTGTTCCAGGAACGTGTCTCCAATGTGCGTGTGGGGTGAGCTCTTGAATTTGGGAGACACGATTCCGTACATAATCCTTCCAGCGTGAAGCATGTGATTTGATCCATGAGAGTGATATTTGAGAATCCATGTAATTCCACTGTCGAGTAGGAGAAGGTGTTGAACCACCTTGGTATTGAGAGTTTGGCCAGACTTGTGAGATCTTCTCTTATGGTGAGCCAGTGAACAGTGACTTGGGAAGGCAGTGGGTCGTCCCAGTCGAGTTTGTGCAGCCACAATTCCTGCAAAAGTGCTTTTGCCCGAATGATGACTGGAGCTAAGAAGCCAAGTGGATCAAATATCTTTGCTACTTCAGAGAGAATGAGACGTTTAGTGAGCCTTGAATGGTTGAGAGGTTTCGTCGAGAATGAGAAGTTGTCATTGAGAGCATTCCATTGTAATCCGAGAATTTTGGTATTGCAGTCGTCAAGTGCTAGGTACGAGTTGCTTGCTCGTACTTCACGAGAAATTGATTCAAGTAGTGGAGGGTAGGTTGATTGCCACTTGGCAAGTGGAAAACCTCCCGAATTGCACAGGTCATTTAACTGTTGAGCGATTGTAATGAGTGTCTCACCTGTATCGGCGCCGCCGAATATGTCGTCGACGTATCTGGCATGAGTGATTGATGGTACTGCCAGGGGAAAACGATGCCCTTCGTCTTCGACCAACTGCAGTAGTGCTCTGACAGCGAGGAACGGGGCAGCCTTGGTTCCATACGTGACCGTGGTGAGTTTGTAGGGCACCTCCTTTGAATCCTCGTCAATCCACAGTATCCTCTGGAGGTCCTGGTCGTTTTCGTGAACCTTGATTTGTCTGTACATTTTTGTCACGTCTGTGGCGTTAGCTGCTGCTAACAGGGTGAGCGTGAGCGAGGTTGCGTGGCAACCAGTGGCTGAGCGAGATGGAGACGAGAGTGTAGGACCTGTTGCGCTTGAGCTTGGTGAGTTGAGTGAGAATGAGTTGACGACTGCACCATCGCTTCAGAAGTCAGCGTCATCTTCTGGCTTCTTCTTCCCTTCCGTTGGAGGGGCTTGTTGAGCAGTGCTGGGTTCAGTCGTTGACCTGGGCTGAGCTTGAGCTGAGCCTTGAGTAGACGATGGCTGAGGAGGGTGCAGCATCGAATGGTGCTTGGCCCCACAAGTTTTGCACCGGTGCGCCGATTTTCAGACGTCTGTGCCGTGTTGACCACAGCAGTTTTTACAGAGTGCTCGAGCGACGATGAAATTGCGGTGCTCGGTGACAGGAGTTTCCCTAAACTTGGGGCACATCACCATAAAATGGTCGCCGTGGCACCAGTCGCAGGGATATTGAGACGCCTGAGATTTCGAGGACTTCTGGAGTTGAGCTTTTGCCTGCGTTGCAGGGTGAGCAGTGGTCCTCCGCTGAGATGAGCGAGCAGTGGAGGTTGAGGGGGCAGCTAGCTTCTTGGGGGGAGCCTCGATCTGCTCCAAGGCCCCACCTTTATTCTCCACAAAAGTCAGCAGGTCCTTGTAATTGGGGCACTCCGTTGAGTTGGCGAGAGAGGTTTCCCAGGCCTCTCGCGTCACCTTGTCAAGGCTATTCGTGAGAATGTGCACAAGGAGGCAGTTGTGCATCTCCTTGTCAGCACCCAGAGCAATGAGCGTCTCGTTCACCTCATTGATGGTGGCAGCCAAATCATGGAGAGCAGGTGCAGAGCGAGTTGAGATGGGCGTGATTGCTAAGAGCTTGTCAAGCTACTCCTTGATGAGTAGTCGCTTGTTGGAGAATCGCTTCTCCAAATATTCCCAAGCGGCTGGGAAGGATGAGCCTGGCAGAGGGAAAGCATTGACTCGCCTGGAGGGCTCGCCTGGAGGGCTCGCCCTCAGATAGTACAGGCGGTCAATATCCCCGAGCCGTGAGTCGTGTATAATGAGTGAGGTGAATAACTCACTAAAGGCTGGCCACTCCGCGAACTTGCCCCCAAAGCTGGGAATGGCCAAGTCTGGGATTTTAGCCGCTCTGCAGGCCATCGCTTCAGAGGTTGAGTCGGTGAGCGTTGAGCTGGTTTCTTGTGGAGGGTGAGCATATTCTTAAGCTTCTTGTTGAGCTGAGCCACGAGCGTTGCCTCACGACCCAAGAGGTCTGAGGCGAAGTACTCGTGCGAAAGGCACTTGACAGGCCAAAACTCCTCCAGGTGAGCATGCTCGGTGAGAAACGCCTGGTGCAGCTCTGCAATGCTGTCCAGCAGCGACTCCACCTCGCCGAGGGACGCCGTCCCTGGGTCTGTTGGTATTTCGTCCTGCAGGGCTTCTAAGGCCAAAAATCGACTCACCTGGGATCTTGATTTGATCACCAAGGGTGCAGGTATCGTTGACGGGGACGAGGATCTCGTCCTGCCGGCTGGTTGAGATGGTTGCCCTGTGGGGACCGTGAGACTCATCTCTCCCAACAGATTGGGTGACGGCGACCGGGACCGCGTCTCTGTGCTTGACTTGGTGGAATCGTTGGCTCCTTCCATTTCGCGGTCAAAAGTTACTGAGCTTGTACGTTGCACAAAGGGTGAGCACTAAGAGATGAGCGTGAGCTGTTCTGGGTGAGCACTGCACAAACTTCACACAACTCTCCGGCTCGAAGGACCAGAATGTTCGCGAAAGTGATCGCGATGAACTTGAGATACCGGTTAGGTTATGTTCAAAGAAAGGCACAGTATTTAGTGAGAAGAGAGCCAATGTTTATTATACACTCGCGGAGTGAGTCAGAATGTAAAAGAGTTACACGTGAGGGTGAGCGTAGGCACGTTGTGCGGAAAATAAAACAATTATTGTCTCGCTGAGACGAATCGCGCTATGCCGAACACGTGGCCGCGTAACTGACCACGATCCACAATCGATAGCCGCGATGAGTTTGAGAACGAGAAAATAATGTGTGAGCGGTGAGAAATTACGAGGTTGAGCACTAACTTTGAGCAATTTTGCGAGAATTCACGAGTTACAATGAGCTAAACGTTCAGATAAACCGACGCGTCTGTACTTGTACTCTGCGTGAACAAGAATGAAGAGCAATATGGCCGATCGATTTCCGTTAGTCGTCTTCTCCAAAATTCTGGAGGATCGCGCGACGTGGGGAAATGCGATTGGCTGAGCGTTCTGTCGCTGACACCTGATTGGCGTATCGATTGTGGATCGGGCTTGGCGATGCGCTGTCCAGGAGGTGCTGCTATGAGTTGGGTGTGGCGGAGATCGGAACTACCGAATCTCAAACACGCCATCATAACTGTATCATCGTCTGAGTCTGGAAAAATAAAATTGAATAAATGTATATATAAATGTTTATTATTTAATTTTTCTGAAAATTTATGGTTAATGAAACTTACCATTCAGTAGTGCGTTATTCTGCATTATCTACAAAAATGAATAAACAATTAGCAAAGAAAATAAAGAGTTCATAAATGTGGTGTATGATAGAAGAAAGTTATACGTTTAGTATTAGTGGAAGTAGACCGTAACTGTATAGCAAGTAATACCACAAGAAGATATTAGACGCGTTGAAGCATATTTTATTTTAACTTATAACGTCAACGATTAGAAACATCAAACATATCTGAGTTGAACGTAAACGAACATGTAACTACAACATTGTGAGAGTCTTCGATAGGCACTTTGCCTATGTTAAGTATCAGTGGACGTAAACCGTAATAACTGTATAACAAGTAATATAACAACAAGATATTGGATACAAAGAAGAATATGTTAACTCAGATATGTTTCATATTTCTAATCGTTGGCGTTACAAGTTAGATTATGTTTCAACGCGTCTAATATCTTGTTGTCGTATTACTTGTTATACAGTTACGGTCTACTTTCACTTATACTTAACATAGGCAAAGTGTCTACCAAAGACTTTTAAAATTTTGTAGCTTACATGCACATTCGTTAGTTTTATCTCACGAATAAAAATAAATTCTCACGATAAAACTAATGATTATACAATTACGGTCTATTTCCACTTACACTTAACATAGGCAAAGTGCCTACCAAAGATTTTCAAAATGTTATAGCTTACATGCACATTCGTTAGTTTTATCTCACGAATAAAAATAAATTCTCACGATAAAACTAATGATTATACAATTACGGTCTATTTCTACTTACACTTAACATAGGCAAAGTGCCTACCAAAGATTTTCAAAATGTTATAGCTTACATGCACATTCGTTAGTTTTATCTCACGAATAAAAGTAAATTCTCACGATAAAACTATTGAATAAATATAGCCGGACTAGAATATATGATTTATGATTAACGATAACTCTGCTATGCTATGAATATATGATATATGAATAGTACTTTTTTTATTACTTACATTATGCGCGTTTGAACTTTCCCTGGACATTACCACTGCTGCAGGCACCAAAAACGAGAATGCGCGGGCAAGAATCAGGCAGCTTCAGCTTCGCTAGATGTGGAGGGAACCCCTACAGAAGTGGTGGTAATGTGTGCACGAACTGCACCTGCGCCAGTCACGCACGCATTACCACCACTCCTGTAGGTGTTTCTTCCCGCATCATTGCAAATGCATCGTTCCTAACCGTCCGCATGCAGCACCAGGGCCGCCTTAACAAATTTGAGCGCCCTGGGCTAAAAAAGTTTGGCGTCCTAGCCCCCAAGGGTGCAATTTCTTCGCAATCGGTGCAAGGCAGTACATCACAACCCCGGGTCTCCACCATGGCAAACACGAACAAAAGCAATGCCCGCGAAGCGAGTGTCGCGCGACACTTGTCTTTTTCTTCGTCGAAGAGGGAAAAAATACACAATGTCGAGCGATGTTTGCTTCACGCAGAGTCGCGGCAACTACAGCCGCAGCGTAAAAGTAGATGCCACGGCGTGGCGACAAGCCGTGGGTTTAATTTAATTCGATTCGACATTGCCGCGGCATCATGTATTAAAGGAAAGACAGAACATGATGCGTTTTCTCACTGTCACTTGCGGTTCGATCCGCGCGGATCATGACACAAGGATGCTCTAGAAAGAAATTTTTGTCTTCAAAATTGAAGAGAAAAAAGCATTTCAACATATTTGATTCTTAAGGGCCCTAGGATCACGGGTATCCATGAGCTATAGCCTATTTAGTCTATTGGTAAAGGCGGCCCTGTGCAGCGTGGGACGGTAAAGCTGGAATTTCCAAGTGGAGACCGAGTGGGACTCATTGTTAATGATGGGGAAGGAAACACCTATAGGAGCGGTAGTAATGTGTGCGTGCCAACCAAGGGCGTCCGTCAGCGTCACATCACGCACACATTACCATTGCTCCTGTAGGTGTTTGTCGTGATAAGATTCGAAATACTTCGAATCTGTTTTGTATATTAGTTCAAACATGATTCGAAGCTTAAAATTCTTGAGTCTTGATAGGTTTTGAAAGGTATGGAAATTTGGAAGTCTTGAAAGTCTTGCTTCAAAGTCTTGGTAGGTTTGGGACCCGTATGCATAGTTGGGCATCATTCGAGTAAAAAGTGATTTGAAATAACGATTCGACTAAAGATACTTCATCTTTTTCCTTAGTCGTCCACTAGGCCAAAGCGAAGCGCGGCGACCACGCATCGCTCATATGACAGAATAGCAGCGACCACGCCTCGCCTATATGATAAAACAGCACCAACGAACATTTCGTTTTGGTCGCCGCGCTTTCATTCTATTTTTAGTCTAGTAGGCGACCTACCGGCGAAAGTCTTTGCGACCCGACCCGCGCGCAGTCGCCTGCAGGTCAGATTCTACAAAATCTGAATTTGTTTATTTTTCATCGTATTAATATGAAAGTGACACCAATGGATTCCTGGCGTTCTCCCGATTAATTGGACAGAAAATAATTTAAATCGGACTATTTTCAACGAAACGGCCTTTGAATTCTGCAAAAAAATTCTCACATAATATTCTTAATTATGGTCCGAATTATATCATTTTTGGGGCCATTTTCACCGGGAAGACACGAGGAATCGATGGGTAATACATGATCAATCCATTATCAACAGTTCTCAAAAACAGGAAGATTTTATGCGGCCCGTCGGTTTTATTGCGCTCGGCTGTCAACGGACGGTCAACTGGGGCCCGAAGGTCCTCGCTCGCAAAACGAGAAAGCAAAACAGTGGGGTGGGTAGGTCTTTCCCGATAATCCGATCCCAAAAGCTTCTCAACAATCGAAACATTGTACATACATATTCTTTCTAATGCTTTCGCCAACAATTATTACGGTGGGTTAATTAACAAAAAAACGACAGTTTGCCAACGAATATTCAATATTAGGTCTACAATTAGGGGGAGTTCCCTTAACGCCGGACGGCACCTAATACCGGACACTAGCTGTATCTGTGACATTTCAAAAGCTATGGAGCTGTTCTTTCGCGTAAACCGTAGAGGGGATAAAACAAACGACGATCATGTGTCGTCATGGTCCCGTCGCGTGAGTCTTGCTAAATTTTTGATGTGACGGGAATCCGGTGAATCGTATAAAATTTAGATTGTTATATATACCAATTTTCCTGGCTAAAAGACGTGTGAGTTGCGTTATTGTATCGGTTGGTAAGTATTTTTTTAATTACCTTTGTGTTTTGTGTAAACAGTGCACTAGTTTTCACAAAAAAAATTTTTTTTAATCCATTCACTGTCCCCTGGTTCCGGACAGAACGTTGTCCCCTATTACCGGACAGTACAAATCTGAATCTTGTGTGTTCCTATTTGTATTACTGTTTATTATTTCGGTTTCAGTGTTTAAAAGATACACGTAACCATCATGAATAGCAAGAAAAAAGGTTCGTGGGATGAAAATAATTTGAAACCTGCGCTTCAGAAAATTCTGGCAAAAGAAATGAGCCTAAGAGAGGCATGTTTAAGATATGGCATTCCAAGAAGTACTTTGTTTGATAAAATAAAATGTATAAAATCTGGCAAAGAAATTACATTACAGTGTAAATTAGGTAGATTTTCTAAAACGTTCCCGCCAGAATATGAACAGGAATTAATAAATCATGTGAAGGACCTGTCTAATCGTTGTTTGCCACTAATGAAAAAGGAATTTTTAAAGCTAGCTTATGATTTAGCAGTAAAATTAAAACTTCCTCATCGCTTTAACACAGCAAAAGGAATGGCTGGCAAACATTTTTATTATGATTTTATGGCCAGACACACTGATCTTTCACTTAGGACACCTCAGTCTACAAGCTTAATGCGAGCTGTGGGTTTTAATAAGCCGCAAGTTCAACATTTTTTTGATAATGTTGAAAAACTTACGAAGCAGTATAAGTTTTCTGCTTCTAATATTTATAATTGCGACGAAACGGGAGTCAGCTGCGTGCAAAAACACCAGAAAGTCTTGGCTGCAAAGTCGATACGCCAAGTTGGTAAACTAACATCAGCTGAAAGGGGCAAGAATATTACCGTCCTCTTTTGCATGAGTGCCAATGGGCAGTTTGTACCCCCGTTTTTTATTTTCCCAAGGCAGAGAATGAATCAACGTCTAATGATGAATGCTCCTGCAGAGAGTGAAGGTGTTGCTCAACCAAAGGGTTGGATAAATTCCGAGTTCTTCCTACAGTGGTTGCAGCACTTTGCAAAATTTGCCCGTCCGTCAAAAGAGACTCCTGTGCTTCTCCTTCTAGATGGCCACAGTAGCCATAAAACTTTGGATGTTATCAATTTTTGTAAGGATCATAATATTCATTTAATAAGTTCTCCACCACACACTACTCACAAGCTCCAACCATTAGACAGAACATTTATGAGGCCTTTTAAAACTGCTTATTATGAACGATGTGATATGTGGATGAGAGCGAACGCAGGAGCTAGAATAACCGATTACGACATTGCGGGCCTTGTTGGACATGCATTCACAAAAGTTGCTCGATTAGAAATAGCAGTATCTGGCTTCAAATGCACTGGAATTTATCCTTTTGATAGAAATATATTTCCAGATGATGATTATTTAGGTTCTGATATGACAGATATTCCACTGGAAGAGATAAGGGATCAACAAGGTTTGACTTCTACGATGGAGACGTCTCGAGCACCTAATGTTCTTAAAGAGATAGATGAAGAGATATTAGATGCGCAGCCATTCTACTAGTCCCCATTGCCCGATGCTAAAAAGAAGCGAACTGAAGCAAGGACAAGAAGATCGGAGAAAAGTGAAGTTCTCACTTCATCGCTTCATAAACTATTGACTGAAGAAAAAGAGAATAAACAAAAACTTAAAGAACAAAAGAAAAACGTGAGAAATAAGCGTAAGAAGACCACAACGCTAAAATCGAGAGAGACAAACCGAGAGACTATTTGCGTAGTTTGTCTTGAAACGAACGAAGAAGACTGGATTCAGTGTTCAAGCTGTAAAAAATGGGCACACGAGGCTTGTGCTGATATTTCCGAATGTTCAGAGAATTATATTTGTGATCGGTGCAAGCTATATTGAGGCTGTGATGCGTTGCGTCAGTAATTTTTACTGTGTCCGGTACTAGGTGCCACTTAATGATTTCTCCAAATAGCATATTCAAGTTGAAAAGTAATTTAAGATAACTATAATTATAATATTGAATGTTTTGTTGGGAAATTTTAACTTTTCATATTGTTATCTTATAAATAGCGCAAAATAAAAAGATTAAAATATTATTTGTTTCTTCTTATTTAAAGAAAACCTTAAGCGTCCGGCACTAGGGGAACTCCCCCTACTATGGTTGGTTAATAAACAAAAAGTTACGACAGTTTGCCTACGAATATTCAATGTTGGGCCTACAATTAGTATCGTTGGTAAATTATCAAAAAATTTACAACGATGATTAAATGTCGTGTTACAACGCGTCAGAAAATTTTCTACATCCAGAAACGTATTATATTATATTACACGTTGTGATTTTTCTGTTTCGGCCCTCGGGACGGGTCGGAAAATTTCGGGCGGGATCGGGCGGGGTCTTGATACTTTCGTATTGCTCGAGATCCTGACATTCTCGGGATCCCGAGACTTGATTCGGGCTACAAGCATAGTCGCCATGCGCGGGCAATTTGATTTCAGGTCGGCTCGGCAAAAGTCGGACGCGATCGGCTCGAAAGCCAGCTCTTAAGAGGTGACCGAGACGGAAAAAATTATGTTTAAAATTATTATTTATTTACATATATATGTATTTTCGTTGCTACCAAATAGTCTGTGAATACTGAATATTTCCATATACGTACTTAAATAAATACCATATTCAGAACTTGGGAAGAAGACTATTTTTATATCGATAATATTTTAAAATCTTAATAAAATTTACTTCGTACTTAGTACTTTATGTAAAGGGAATATATACTGCTTTCTTTTTTTTTAGTTTTCTGATTTGTTCGTTTACTTCTGCTTCTGTTATTTCCCCTTCTTCTTCTCTTTTTTACAGTCGACGCCTTCTAGCAATGCTTTAAAATGATCCTTCCATTCTTTTAAATCTATTTTATCGGAGATCCCTATTCTCTTCTTTCTTTGTTTATTTATATATTCCCATATTTGATTTTCTCCCTTTAATTGCATTATCTCATTTTCTATACATTCTTGTAATTCCCTTCTCATTTCTTCACACACTTTCTTGTACTCCCTTCTTTTCTTCTGATAGTCTTCTGTGTCTCCTTTGCCCCTTCTCTAGTTCCTCAGTGCTTTCCTGGCTTCTCTTTTCTTTTTTGTACAGTTCGAATTCTACCACTTAAAGCTGCCCAATTTCCATTTCTTTATTTTTACTTCTTCTTTCCGTACTGCATTATTTATTTTTCCTACCATTTCTTCTACCATTTCATTCGCCTCTGTCCTATTAAAGTTTAGTTTGTTTAATTCCAATTGAAACTCTCTCTTTCCTTCCTCTGTCCAGACTTTTCTCTCTCTCCACCTCCCCTCCTGATTTCCCGCTCGTTCTCTCATTTTATTTCCCCTATATAGTTCTGCTATCAGAGGCATATGATCTGACTCAACTCTATCTTCCACTGTGAATTTCTTGATATCTTCTTTCGCCTCGACATTTATTAGTATATAATCAATTACCGTGCTGCCTCTCGGTGCCGTGTATGTGTACTCTCCATTCTCATCTCCCTCCATATTCCCGTTCAGAATATTCCATCCTCTTTCCTCCACCATCTCTAATAACACCTTTCCCTCCGTGTTTTTGACTTTGACGAATCACCTATGACGAATTAGATCGGTTTCTCGAGTCGCAAGCAAACGAGGAAGCAAAGGCACGCGTTCGCGGCGCGGAGCCTCAAGCATGTAAATCGGCCCCCTCATCGACCGCGCGGGTGTGCACCACGCACGCCGTACATGAACCCCCGCGTTCCTGGAGGAAGGCGCTCTGTCCCGTGTGCCGGGCGCGACACGCCACTTACCGATACCCAGCCTTTCGGTTAATGCGCCCCGACGAACGTCGCGATCTCGTCAGCAGTCAGCGCCTCTGCGTTAACTGCCTTGCAGCTGACCATCGGTCCCCGTCGTGCCCAGTTAGGGCCTCGTGCCAGCGTTGCGGTCGCCGGCATCATTCGCTTCTCCATTGGGTCAGCGCCGTAGATAAGATGGGTGCCGCGGCGTGTCGTGCGCCCGCTACCCCGACGTCCACCACGGCGGGCGGCGTCGGGCCCTCGGCAACGACGTCTGGCGTCTTCGCGGCGCCTGGCCCCGCGGTGAGCGAGCCGGTGCTGTTGGCCACCGCCCTCGTTCGCGCTCAGTCGGCGGGTGGCGACGTGATCACCCTGCGGGCACTGCTGGACCAGGGCGCTCAGACGTCCCTGATCTCCGAGTCGGTTGTTCGGGCCCTCCGTCTGCGCAGTTGGCCGGTCCGGACGCTCTTAACCGGAGTCCTGGACGGATCGTTGGGAACATCACGGGCTCAGGTGCAGCTGACCCTATCTCCGGAGAAGGAGGGCCCCCCCCCCCCCCGGAGTCCCCATCACCGCCAACGTCGTCCCAAGAGTGTCCTCCTACCTGCCGGACTGAACGCCCTCCGCGAAGCTGCAGGAGCAATTCGCCGGACTCGCCCTCGCTGACCCACAGCCGTACACCCGCCAGCCCGTCGACCTGATCATCGGGGCCGACCATTTCGGCGCGCTGTTACGCCCAGGGCTTCGCCATGGTACTCCTCCGCCCCTAATCGCCCAGGAAACTACCCTCGGGTGGATTATTTCGGGCCCGACCGGTCGCACGGCCTCCGCGAGCACCGTTCCCCACGCAACGGTTTGTGCGTAGCGCGTCGTGCTCCTCCCGTGCATGTCCGCGGCATACGAGAGCCGCGTCACGACGTAAACAGACCATCTGTAACTAGCCCCGAGATTGTGCGCCGCCACTCTGGTCCACCACCACGTCCTTCTTCGCAAAACGGCGGGCGGCCGCCGGGCGAGCGCAATTCTTTGAATTTCGGACCGCGACTCGGTCCAAGGCGGGCGGAATGTTGCGGCCGCGTAAAGGTGGCCGTTCCAATGAGCGGCTGGAGCCGCCAGCGACCGCGACTGGCGGCTAGAGCCGCCAGCGGCTGTAGCCGCCGTAGACTGGTACAATGGAAAAGCATTCATCCCAACTCCTATGGGCGACTGCGACTGCTGCGGCCGCGCCAGGATTGCTATAGCCTATGCGCGTCTGGTTCATGAGCAGCCTAGGCTACTCGAGACACAACACAATGCCATGAGTGTCTGTTTTCCGCCATAACGGCAGAATCTACTAGTCGCACAGCGACTGTCGCTATACTGCTCCAGAAGCAGTCTAGCGACTCTAGCCGCTCTGCGACTCCAGCCGCTCTGCGATCCATCGTCACATTCGGACAGATTATCCAGAAATAAGGAAAGAAATCAGAATTCCTAACTTATGGAATTATGTTGTTTTTATATATTTCTTGTAAACCAATAATATGAGTTCTTGTAAACAAAGGTAAAATTATCATGACGGCTACATCTGATCTGCGTGTAAACACGTCTGAACTTTGTTGTTTCATGCATACGTTCGTTCGCTTTATTGATAGAAAGTGTTTATTACAAATATAAATATATTTCATACTTTTCAAGGGTGGCGTTCCAATGTGCGGCCGGCGACTGCCCCACTAGTGCAAGGGTGAAACCGATGCATCCTTCTCCCTTGCACTAGCGGGGCAGTCGCCGGCCGCTCATTGGAACGCCAGCCTTGATGAAACGAAAACATTTTTCTTCAATATTTATATTTTTTGCCCAAATTTCTGGCACCTAGATGAACTGGTAAATTTGCCAATTATCACAAACCGTGTATCAATATATTGATACAAAGTGTTTTTTAAAAATATAAATATATTTCCAATTATAACAAACCATGATTTGGAAACATTTATTTATTTTAATTTGTGTTTTAATGCGGTACGTCAATGAATACATTTAAAATTATTTTAACCTCAGATACTTCAAATGATACATTCTGTTATTGTTATTCAATTTGCCATTTTTTGTAGTAAAAAAATATATGGAAAATCTTCAAAGCATTGTTTGTTTGAATGAAGAGGGAGTTTAGATACAGTATGCGGCCTGACGTCGTATCGCCAAAGAATAGGAACTCTCTTATATTTGTAATAAACAATTTGTATCGATAAAGCGAACGAACCTTGGCGCCGACCTGATGATCAATTATCTCTCGAGTATAAACACGTATTGCATTATCAAATACAGAACCACGCGCTGACGTATTGAGTACTAGAAAAGGTTGGCCATAAAGTGCGTAGCGACTGTGCGAGGATTCCTCGCGAGGCATGCTTCGCAGAGTTGGATATCTGGAAATTGCATACCGCGATCATGATCACTTTGCGAAACAGCCTCGCGCTGCTAATCATCTATATCTGGGGGTGAAAAACACGTTTGCCCCAATATCTTGGAAAATATGCACCATATAGAATAATCTGTTTGGCGAAAGTGATGTACTTTTTTATAACGAATCCAGTCACGCAATCAGATTATTAAAAAGTACTCCTTTTTGACTCCTTTTTCTTATAAATTGTTGGTCCATTTTGGCCTAAAATTTTACCGTAATATTTCGGGCCTAATGGAACCAGATGTTTCTGAACAACTAGCCAGGTTATTAATCAGCCAGAGCGTCTCATTATAGAGTCGCGGTTTATGATCGTATTGTCCCGCACTTCGACGACGGACAACAGTGCTTACGGGTGGGAAGTAACCATTTAACCTGTACCTGTCATCCGCTGACAGAGCAATATACGGATTGACGAAAAGGCCGCTTTTTATTATATTTTCAAATTTTATTATACTTTGGACCTTTATATTGTGTTCTGTATTTTGCTTTTATGTTGGGTCCTTCATTATCCCAAAGGAAGCAGCCTTTGGAAGGTAACAGTTGTGAGCGGAGCAAAAATTCATTTATCGTTTATGGTCGGCAATTTGGTATTTTCGAACACGGCTCCGACAACATCTGTTTGCCAGATTTTCAAAGGATAATCAGGAACGTAACATTGCCGTCTTTAAGAATTCAGATATTATTCGCTGTGAACAAAAGCGTGACTTTTTATTAATTCGCGGGTGTCGGCGGGAACAGTAAACAGCTGGATATTTCTTAATGTATTGGAGATAAATAAAAAAATTATTTGTATGCAATTGCATAGTTCAAGGGGGTAAATTTACTAGCGCAGGCTAATTTTTTCTTCCATTGTTGTTTTAAGATATATTTCCACAACATGCGATTTTTGCTCTTGTGGCCGCGAGCGAGGATGGTTTCCATGAGGGAGGAAATCAGTTTCCAGACTTTCCACGCGGCGAGGCTAGCCTCGCCAGCAGCCCTCGCAAAGTCGACGCGCACCTGTAGGGTAGAGATACAGGGTCATTCTCCAGCGACGCCTGTGAAAGAGATGCCTCCTACTACCCTGTGGTGAGGACAGTACCCTCCAGTGCCTCACCAAATTTGATGGCTCTCGACCTTCGAAAGGGTTGGAATACGATTAAAAAGTCCGAAATGTCCAGGATGTCCGAATTTCTCATCAGATCTTTCCGAAAACGACGCCTATCGATTCCTTATGTTTCCCCGATGAAACTAACACCAAGCACGACATAATTCCGACCATAATGAAGGAAATTCCATGACAAATCGAATTATACCATTTGAATACTCAGTGTCACTTCCATGTCGATACAATAAAGAATAAAGAATTTCTTAATACGTTGTAATTGATATTTCACCCTTGATTACGGGGGGGTCGACCCCGATTTTCCAGGGTCGGCCGAGGATTTATACGTGTTTCAGAAATAAAATAATTCTTTATTCTTAATCGTATCCATATGGAAGTGACACCGATGGATTCCTTATGTTTTTCCGAAGGGAATCATACCAAATTTCATGTAAATCTTACTATTTTAAATCTTACTATTTTGCCCGGCTGGCCCGTCGTGGCAGCCTTCGTAGCGTCGCACGGTCTCCTTGACAACGGAAGGCACGCTGTGCGAGAGAAAAATTTGAACGGGAAGCAGGCGCGTGAGGGGCTGCACCGCTGGTCACCGCTGCCCTATGGTATACCTTTTACCTGGCGTTCTTTGTTTTGATATTCGAGCGAACAGGAGGAACCTTCTCCCTCTTGACGAAATCGAGGGGGAAATTCCCACATCTGGTTGCCAGAAACTAACCAGGCTGATCAGCCAGAGTGTCTTGCCTGCGTCGCGGTTAATAACCGTACCTCACGCGAGTCGGTGGTTGACAACGGTAGATACCTGCTACCCCCCGATAGAGCAATATACGGATTAACTCAGACCGAAGGATCCCTAAAAGCCTTAAAGACGGCACCATGTTCTTGATTGCTCTTTAGAATGCTGGCAACCAGATGTTGTCGAAGCCGTCTTCGAAAATAACAAATTGCCAGCCATAAACAATAAATGAATTTTCGCTTTGCTCTCAACTGTTACCTCCCAGGGGCTGCTTCCTTTGGGTCAATGAAGGACACAACATAAAGGCAAAATACAGAACTCAAGATAAATGTCAAAATTATAATAAAAATTGAAAATACTATAAAAAGCGGTCTTTTCGTTAATTCCTATGTCAGCGGGTGGTAGAACACAGGACCAAATGGGGTAATCATCTGGCTGCGCATGGCCCAGCCTGCGTCGGCTTCCCTTTTAATTGAAGACGGATACCTTATCGCTTGATTATATACACGCGCTCGAATAGTAAAACAAAAGCACGCGCGACGTATGGGGTGCAAGAAAAGATGGGCCACAGGAATGTCATTATATTTGCACCAATCGGACCTGCATTCCTTGCCGACGCAAAGTTTTCACCTCTTCATAGTGACATATCCCCCCTATGACCAACCATTTCTTGCATCCAATACGTCGCGCGTATTTTTTTGGGATATTCGAGCGCGTGCACGTACTCGAGAGATAAGTGATCTATCTCGAATTTGTAGGGACGATGACGCAGGCGGGAACAACCGCAGTCACCGAACTACCTATTTTCTTCCTGCACCTGAACGCAAGTTGTACTGGTACTTCTTCAGAGTAATTTCGTTTCCTACCTCTTTGCCAGGGAAACATTCTTCGATCTAACATAAGAACTTCTTGTTTTGCTCATCGTGCGAGCCACAAGATTAATTTTCGCCCCGGTCAGCGTTCGGAACATAGTCATAATTTCTTTATGCTGTAGCAGAGCACGGATTATTGCCGGCCGAACGTGGAGGGTGTAGCTTGTAGCAATCCAGGATTAAACCTAAAAACTGTCCTGTAGTTCTACAGCTTATTTGGCAAATGTTTTCTAATTACTTTATATCGTGTTGGGGACCTTTGGTCTAGTGTCATAAAGCGGTAGTAACCGTGGCCCGCTAATAGTCAGTTTTTGGGCATCAGGCTAATGGCTACATCATGGGACTCCCGCCCGGGGAAAACCAAGAAAATCGTGTCCTTATTGTTTTACTGTATTTTCCACCTCTACGCCTACGATTTGTGGAGGTGGAAGAGGGTATACATATATACACCCTGAAGGAAATATTGAAACTACACCAACAGTTCGTCAGTACGGAAGACAATCTTGTGCGTTTCACATCAGTGAAAAGTGCTCACAAGTTTACTCCGTGTGTTAGTGTGTGTCAGTGTGTGTCAGTGTGTCTGAAATGACCCCGAAGGTACCGCAAGTTCTTTTTTCGCATCAGGAGGATGAAAGACTGATACACGCGGTATCAACCTACCCACTGATTTACAATGCAAGTAGGAATGATCATAAAACCTACGAAGGGAAGGACAATCTCTGGAAAGATATATCTGCCAAAGTGGAGAGAACAGGTAATGTATCCTTTAATTATATTTAGTTACATCAATCATCAACTAGGGCTAATAATACAATCAAAAAGTAATTTTTTTTTAATTAAAGTTCGAATCGCTTCGAATCCCTTCGACTGCTATTCTAAACAAAAATTTCTTGAAAGTCTTGATAGGTGTTGAAAGTCGTGACAATTCGAGGTTCGGGCAGTGATGCCAGATTCGGGACGGGAACGCTCGAGAATTTCCCCCACCTCGCATGCACACTATGCAGGAGTCGCGTATGTGATCTACACGCACGTGATTGGTGCATAGTGTGCAATGTGAATAACTTCGAATGGATTTGGAAGTTGCTGCGTTCATCCCATCACTAGGGGTGGTATTCATAAACGTGTATTTAGATTAAGCAAATGCTTCAGCAATGTTTTAAGTGGTGGGCCCTTTCATGCGGCACACAGCGCTACATGAATCGCGGTCCGCGTCGATTCAGTTTTTCTTTAATTGAAAATATTCTCTCAGGTTACTCACTTTTTTTGATAAAATATTTCTCTTAAAAAATGGATTAGATGGAATTATTGTGTATTTAGATTTTACATAAAAGGAGTAGGACTTTAAAAATGGAATTTTTTTCATGTATTATTTCAAAATCTTTTAACTGATAGCAATACATTTTTTAAATTACTTTAGTACACATTCGTGTAAATTATTAATATCATTTATAGTTCAATATTGCGAAATGACACAAATATGCGTGGCAGTATATCGCCTTGAACAGCGGTGAAATAGATAACACTTCAATCTTATCCATTTTTGCAGAGAAATATTTTGCGCAAAAAGGTGTGTTAACGATTCATGACAACGATCTGAATGATTCTCTAGTACCTAGGAAAATACAAGAAATATATCATCTAATTTTTTCAGTTACTGACTGTAAGAAAAGGTGGAAAAATATTAGGGACACCTACATGAGAAAGAAGAGGGAAGGGAAATGCGGCACAGGGTCGGCAGCCAAAACAAAAAAGGAATGGCCCTTAAAAAATCTTCTATTGTTTATGGATAATGTCCCGTTTGAGAGGAGGCAAGTATTTTTTACAAACACTATAAGTTTTGAAATAAGAAGAATTTCAAACTTCTGAAAAAATTATTTTATTTTTTTTTATACATAGTACCCACAGTAATGTGGAAGACGTAGGAGTGAGCCCCCCAGGATACAACAGCATAGAAACTGCTGCCTGCTGGGAAGGTGTTCCAGAAGATGTGGAAACACCGCCAGGGGACATCGGAGAAGCACCGAATGAAGTGGAGAGTATCTCTCCCGTCACGAAACCGGCCTGCTTCGAAGAAAGCGAAACACCGCCAGAGCAAAGCAACATGTCTTCATCAAAGAAGCGATCCAGGGACAGCGAAGAATCTGCAGTCCACAAAAGGCACAAAAATGACAGCGACGCTGTCATCAGTGCATGGAAGGAAAGGGCCAAGGAACGCGAAAAAGTATTGAAACGCATTAATGACCTCAATGAAGAAGAGGATGCAACAATGCTTTTTTTTAAGAGTATGGGGGCTCTGGGAAAAACATTTCCCCCGGATGTGCTTGCAAAAGCAAAGGCGTCAGTGTTCAAAATTATGAATGACTGGGAGGCTACACTGGCCCACAACACCTCCGCCACTATCTGTATACCGGACACAGCGTGAAGAGAATTGGTCAATGTCTGGTATGAAATTCCTAAAGTGAATCCCACGACTATGGCGGTCATTGTGCGTTCCCCCTTCACCACGAGTGTGATTCACTTAAGGAATTCCATACCAGACGTGTTCACCGTGGGGTTTTAGTCGGTACAAATCCGACACTACCTCGGTCTCCCACCTCAGGAGGCCGAGGTGTCTTTGAAGATTTCCCCACGCTAAAAAAAAAAAAAAAAAAAAAAAAAATAAACATTAGCGTGTCTGCAAAAAACGACGAGTGAAGGAGAGCGCGTTAGATTTTACCTGCCTGTCAAAAAGATAGTCCCACTTAATTGCGAATGTCTCGTGTTGCGAAAGTCCGATTTTATATCAAATCATAACAAATTCAAGATAATTGAATCACCATCCAAAGGTCCTGACAAAATTTTCAAATCGATTCAATGTTTTGGGTGAAATCGATGGAAATATGTGATAAACGTCATTTTATCGACCGAAATTGAGATCGAAAATTCATTCAGTCTCGTGCCAGGCTCGCCGAGCCCACGCGCTGTCTGATTCCACGTTAAAATACCTTGTATACCTGGAGGATGTCATAAATGCAGTCACTTTATTCCCTTTGGGTTAGGACCTCTTTCAACCTTTGCTAAAGCGACACTCGTTACTGTGACTTCGAGGTGGAAACATCGCGAGTGAGCAAATTCGTAGTGTGGTGATAATTTCATTGTGCCGTGAGATGAATCGGAGATTGCTGCTTGCTGCCCTTGTGCTGCAAGAAGAAGATGACGATGACGCGCTTCTGGCTGTCCATTGTGACGGGAGGAAAAGGAAGAGGAAAAGGAAGGAAGTGAGGGCCATGTACAAGGCTCGCGACACCGAGGGCTATTTAAAGATTTTGATAACGAATCATCTATTGGAAGATGACCAAGCCTTCAGACAATTCTTTAGGCTAAGCAAGGAGCAGGTCGACTTGGTCTTAAACATGGTTGGCAACGATTTAACAAAACATCCGTGTAGGAGAGTGAAATCTCCAATTTCCCCCCAGGAAAAGTTGCTCCTCACATTAAGGTAAGTTAATTTTTCCAAGACGTATTTAATTTTTTCCTAACGTAATGTCATTATAGTAGGTACCTGTTGTATATTTTGACTGTAGTGAATGCAAAGTATCTAAGGTCTGGGTTAGGATAGTAGCTAAGATCTCATAATAATCACGCTCCGTAGAGTGATTTTCACGTCCACACGTTGTACGCTCTCGCTTCGCTAGCTGCTTATTCCATATTTGGTGGGTCCCCGGGGACATCACAGTCATAGATCATTAATCAATTGAAGCAAAGAAGCGTTTGCTTTAAAAATTAATTACGGCGGAAATTTTTTAACCGTCATCACCATACTTTTAAAAAAGATCGAAGTACAGTCGCAATACATTGATTTGCTGATTAATACTGTCCATTAGTTTTTCTCTTCCAATAGCTCTTGTTTCCAAAATATCCAGTGCTGGAACCATTTCTGCGCGTTTTTGACACTGACCTTCAAACAAGAATATTCATCTCTGACTGTGTTTTTACAACACTTTCATACCTTGCAGTTGTTCTTAGAATATTCATTAATGTTTGTGGAATGTTGCTATCCGTACTGCTTCTAATCTGTTGAACCTCTTCGCTTTCTTCTATATTACGGCGGGTACTACGATAAAATATATAAATTAAATTTTTTAAATTTATCATACTTTATAACTCATATTGTGTTCCAAACAAACTTGCCTCCTTGCAAACGAGAGGCATTTTCTAAAAAATTAGTTGCTCCAACAACGGGCATCATGTTTCCGCAATTGGTGCCGATCCTGCCTCGTATTTGTTGCTGTACTTCATTTTCATATATTTTTTGCAGGTTCCTTGCTACTGGGGAATCATTCCAATCCCTGTCATTTGCATTTAGAATTTCGCTGGGGTATATCGGCAGAATTGCAAAAGACACTCTTGAACATCTATGCCGCAGATTAGTACCAATATTTCTGCCGCAGCCCAGTGATTCGAATTTCCAAAAAATTGCTGAGCAATTCTCTGCTAAATGGAATTTTCCAAATTGCATCGGAGCAATCGATGGGAAGCACATTAGGGTAATGTGTCCTCAAAATAGCGGATCCTTGTACTTCAACTACAAGAATTATTTCTCGATCGTGCTATTAGCATTAGTCGATGCCGACTATAAATTTATCGTAACTGACGTCGGTTCCTATGGAAGAGAAGGGGACAGTGGGATATTCGAAAAGTCGGTGATGGGTCGACAGATTCGGACGGGAACATTCAACTTTCCCACGGAGAAGGCACTGCCAGGATCTGATGCAGTGTTGCCGCACGTCATCGTGGGTGACGAAGCCTTCAGACTGACGAAGCATATGATGAAGCCATATCCGAAGAATCAAGCTGCGGAAGATGAGACCAAGAAAATCTTCAACTATCGTTTGTGCAGAGCACGAAGGGTCTCGGAGAATGCGTTCGGACTGCTATCGCAGTGCTTCCGGATATTTTATTCTCCCATCGCGGTATCGCCGGACACGACGGATTCCATCGTCACAGCAACGTGCTGCCTGCACAATATGTTGCGTGACGAGTATATACAAAATAATAGTGGGAATCAACAAAATTCGGAAGCAGAATCACCAGCGGGAAATATGTTGCCGTTGGGTAGAGCAGGAGGCTTTGGAAATCTAGAAGGTTTCGACGTACGGACCAAATTTCGGCAATACTTTAACTCACCAGAAGGATCTGTGGCGTGGCAAGAAAATTGTCTATAAAGCGGCGTAATTTAGCATAGTCCCACAGCTCTCAGCTGTATTTAAAGAAGGTTTAGCAACAACCTTAAGGTAATTTTTCATTTTTAAATTAAAATTACATACCCATCGTTTGTGTGTCATTGTGTAAATGAATTCATTTAATTGTTTATACAGGGTTTGCCAAAAATACCAGAGTCCCTCAAGAGGTGTCACTCGTGGAGTGACTGGAAACAGCATTTTCCACAGCGAAAATGTTCTCCGAGGGTTTGTTAACGAGATATAAGACAAAACCCCAAGCAGTGTGCGAGTCTGTCAGCCGATCTGCCGGGGTTATGGGCTACGCGTTGGGCGTGAAAAGTAGCAAATTAAAAAGACGTAGCAATTCACCTGCACCTAGAACACCCGTGTCACTGGATCACTGTACCGGACCTAGTCACTGACGGACGCGCATAGTGCACAGCTAGTCCCAAGTATATGACCTTGGGCAAGCATAACAGGTATATTAAGTTAATATTATTAACGTCACAACCAAATTCTATATTGAAAAGTAATATTGGAATTTGCATTCGTAATTATTCAATTGCTAAGTTACTATTCGTTTTGATATTTTAATAATTTTTTCCTTAATAATGTTTTACAGTTTTGGCCACTGGAATGTCTTTTCGAGCATTGGACACTACAGAATTTTTTGCTTTGTGAGGATACCAGCAACGACAATGGCATATAAAAGCAAAATTTTAAATCATGAAATACCCTGCCGCTGAGTCTTGGGTCGCTGGTTTCGAGACACTTTTCTTGACACGCTACAGACTCGTCTGGTGCGTTGTAATATTGCCGAAATTTGGTCCGTACGTCGAAGCCTTCTAGATTTCCAAAGCCTCCTGCTCTACCCAACGGCAACATATTTCCCGCTGGTGATTCTGCTTCCGAATTTTGTTGATTCCCACTATTATTTTGTATATACTCGTCACGCAACATATTGTGCAGGCAGCACGTTGCTGTGACGATGGAATCCGTCGTGTCCGGCGATACCGCGATGGGAGAATAAAATATCCGGAAGCACTGCGATAGCAGTCCGAACGCATTCTCCGAGACCCTTCGTGCTCTGCACAAACGATAGTTGAAGATTTTCTTGGTCTCATCTTCCGCAGCTTGATTCTTCGGATATGGCTTCATCATATGCTTCGTCAGTCTGAAGGCTTCGTCACCCACGATGACGTGCGGCAACACTGCATCAGATCCTGGCAGTGCCTTCTCCGTGGGAAAGTTGAATGTTCCCGTCCGAATCTGTCGACCCATCACCGACTTTTCGAATATCCCACTGTCCCCTTCTCTTCCATAGGAACCGACGTCAGTTACGATAAATTTATAGTCGGCATCGACTAATGCTAATAGCACGATCGAGAAATAATTCTTGTAGTTGAAGTACAAGGATCCGCTATTTTGAGGACACATTACCCTAATGTGCTTCCCATCGATTGCTCCGATGCAATTTGGAAAATTCCATTTAGCAGAGAATTGCTCAGCAATTTTTTGGAAATTCGAATCACTGGGCTGCGGCAGAAATATTGGTACTAATCTGCGGCATAGATGTTCAAGAGTGTCTTTTGCAATTCTGCCTACATACCCCGGCGACAGGGATTGGAATGATTCCCCAGTAGCAAGGAACCTGCAAAAATGTAGCCAACCACAGCGGGTATGTTACAGTCACAATAAAATTCTATGTATATTGAGAAGTAATTTTTGAATATCCATTTGTAATTATTCAAATGCTAAGTTACTATTTGCTCTTTTATATTAAGTTTTCCATATTTAAAATAATATTTTAGATTTTTGTCCACTGGAATGTCTTTTCAAGCATTGGACACTACACTACGTACCCAATGGTGTGTTTTGTGAAGATAGCAGCAACGACAATGGCATATATACGCTATATATTTCATCAGGAAATTGTCTGCCAAAAGATATTGTAACGATCAGCAGTGAAGGTGTTATGCAAGACCGAATAAACAAATTCTGCAGACTGGCTCATTTCGCCTGCTGGAGAAGTTCCTTGGCAATATGAAGCCATAATAAAATAATGTTTTAGTATTTGATTTATGTAAATATTTGTATTATGTTTTAATGTATAATACGTTTTGATTTTTAAAGTGTTAAGTTTTAAAGTGCGTTTCCACTTTTGTCACCGGCTATTTTTATATCGTATATAATAGGATTATTTTGAACGTCACAAATGAATTGTTCTTCTATAATCTATCTTACATCTGGAATTATATGGCGTACGAAAACGCGTTGCAATTGATAACTGTTTTCTTTTGTCTGGCGAAACGCGGAAACGTACCGCATCACTGTTAAATATTATAATTTGCTACTACATAAACCACTACTGTCATCGAGTAGAGAGATCAGAAAAATTTAATTGATGAAAAATCTCCGCAAAATTCCGTGTATGTAATTAAAATTTTGTACAAAAATCCAAAATAATTGGATGACATGGTTGAAACAATAATTTATTCCATAAATGTTGTAAACTTGACAAAAATGTATGCGGTTACTTATTTATATCTACGTTTCTATTTTTCAAAAAGCATGTATTTCACTTTTGATAACTCACGAATACTGTACATATAATAAATTGACACAGAAAAAAATATATTCCTAATGTTACAGTCACACTGAATAAAAGTCGCCTACAGATTACCTTTCCAATAAGTTTACTCTCCTGCTTCTGTAATACTAGCGATTCTCGGGGGGGGGGGATTTGTAGCAAAAGTATCAGACTTAAAAAATATTAAATTATCCTACTTTTTTATAGGTTTATCCTATTTTTTGCCATAATTTTAATTCCGATATTTTAAAAGAAACACCCAAATGCCATTGATTTCTTCAATCCAGCAGATAAACAGAGCACGATGTACATATAAGAAAAATGGCTAGTCTTTCACTGTCTTCGATGGTCCTCGAGACCTCATACAACAATAGACCCTCTTTTCAAGTGCTCGAAAAGGGCCTCCTATGGTACGGCGCGTCGTTGCAGTGGTGGGGACCGTGGCGTCGACGCTTAGGTATAGGAAATACCATTTGCGACGACGCCAGTTGCAATCGCTTGGCGGCTGTAGCCGCCAGTCGCAGTCGCTGGCGGCTCCAGCCGCTCATTGGAACGGCCACCTTTAAGCGCGCCGCGTCTCGCGTTCAAATGTGTCAACCGCTGACGAGTCAGCTGAGGGCGTTGACACATTTATGTTTACTTTAACGTCTTTTCGACGCGCTCGCCCGGTGACCGTTAGTGGCCAACGAATCCTTGTCGTGACACGCACGTACGCACTCATCTCCAGATTGTCGTTGCGCCCATTGCGCCGTTTTACGGAGTTCTGCTTAGCGACCCAAGTCGCCAAACGCCCACGCGTACTTGTATTATAGTGTGTTGTCTACGTGTATTCAGTGTTGTGACGTCCAGTGGCCGATTTGTCCACTGGATAATAAAGAGTGCCAGTCCCACAAAGAGTAAAGTCGTTTGTTTCACCTTCCCTTCGAGTCACCCCAGCGCCGGCATGTTTAAATTTTGCACCTGGCGAAAACACCCGCCTTCACCTGCTCGGTTCATTAGAGTCTCTGCTCTTCTTTACCTACTGCTGTCTCCGTTTTGTCTTCTTCCTTTTTCCACTCCCGCAGATATCACTTATCCTTGCCACGTCTCTTATAATTCGTGCACTCGTTTCACACCTTCTCTTCTTCACCTTTTATTTCACCCTTCGACACTTTATTAACTGTCGATTATACTGTCCACCGGAACCTTGTCTTCTCCTCGTGTTTTTCACCCGACCTCGTTATTTTCTGCGCACATTTGCCACACTTTTCGTCCATTTCTTTCGCCTGTCCTGCACATGTAAATGAAATAAGCACATTTTTCTTGTAAACCAAAAATTTATTTTTTATTTTTTAATATAAACATTTGTTTTTGTTTTAATTTAATAATCATTAGCGGCCGCCATTGCATATTTGTTAATGTCTCGAGGGTAGCCGCCTGGCTCTGTAAGCTGTTCGCTTGGGAGCGAACAGCCTGCAGGAGGGCCCACTGGTCCTGCTAGGCCCTGATCCTCCAGCCGCTTCGTTGATGCCGACGGGCCACATACCCTGCTGTAATTAATAAAAAAAATGAAATTGTTAATAAAATGTTTTTTAATTAAACACCTTTCGAACGTTTACATATAGGCTAACATGAACAATTTTTATAGTGTTTAATGATTAAAAAAAGAATATCTAAGTAAAGACTAGAATTAATATCTTCTCGTGAAAATGTCAGGAAAGTTTGTTAAAACACTGCGGCACAAGATATATATACTAATATACTATATATGTACTATCTAATGTTATCCATAATAACAAACTTGTTCATTTAGACCTATTTCCAAGCATTTTAAAACATTCTAAAAGTATGTAACTACTTAAAATGTGTATTTACCGTTGGCCGTGGCCGGTTTTGCTATGTTAAGGTGGCCGTTCCAATGAGCGGTTGGAGTCGCCAGCGACTGCAACTGGCGTCGTCGCAAATGGTATTTCCTATACCTAAGCGTCGACGCCATGGCCCCCACCAGTGCACCGACACGCCGCACAGGCCCTTTTCGAGCACTTGAAAAGAGGGTCTATTGTTGTATGAGGTATCCTCGGCCGACCCTGGAAAATCGGGGTCGACCCCTCGCAGTCGAGAGTGAAATATCCATTACAGCCTATTAAGAAATTCTTTATTCTTTATTGTATCGATATGGAAGTGACACCGATGGATTCCTTATATTTTTCCGAAGGTAATCATACCAAATTTCATGTAAATCTGACTATTTTTAACTAAGTCAGCTTCAAATGATATAATTCGATTTGTCATGGAATTTCTTTCATTATGATCTGAATTATGTCGTTCTTGGTATTAGTTTCATCGGAATTAGTTTCATAGGAATCGATAGGCGTCGTTTTCGCAAAGATCTGATGAGAAATTCGGAAATCCTGGACATTTCTGACTTTTTAATGGTATTCCAACCCTTTCAAAGGTCGAGAGCCATCAAATTCGGCGAGGCACTGGAGGGTACTGTCCTCGCCACGGGGTAGCAGGCGGCATCTCTTTCACAGGCGTCGCTGGAGAATCAGCCTGTATCTTTACCCTACAGGTACGTGTCGACTTTGCGAGGGCTCCTGGCGAGGCTAGCCTCGCCGCGTGGAAAGTCTGGAAACTGTTTCCCTCGCCCATGGAAACCATCCCCGACTTTCCAAAGCAGCCATGCGTGCGAGGCGACTATCGGTTTTTGGACATAATCAAAGGTGCCTCGCGGCCGCAAGAGCAAAAATCCCATGTTGGAGAAATATATCTTAAAACAACAATTGAAGAAAAAATTCGTCTGCGCTAGTAAATTTGCCCCCTCGAACTATGCAATCGCATATAAATAAATTTTTTTATTTATCTCGAATACGTTAAGAAATATCCAGGTGTTTACTGTTTCCGCTGACACCCGCGGATTAATAAAAAGTCACGCTTTTGTTCACTGCGAATAATATCTGAATTCTTAAAGGCGGCAATGTTACGTTCCTGATTATCCTTTGAAAATCTGGCAAACAGATGTTGTCGAAGCCGTCTTCGAAAATAACAAATTGCCAACCATAAACGATAAATGAATTTTCGCTCCGCTCACGACTGTTACCTTCTAGAGGCTGCTTCCTTTGGGATCATTACGGACGCAACATAAAGGCAAAATACAGAACACAATATAAAGGTCCAAAATATAATAAAATTTGAAAATACAATAAAAAGCGGCTTTTTCGTTAATCCGTATATTGCTCTGTCAGCGGATGGCGGGTACAGGTAAATGGTGACTTCCCACCCGTAAGCGCTGTTGTCCGTCGTCGAAGTGCGGGACAATACGATCATAAACCGCGACTCTAATGAGACGCTCTGGCCGATTAACCTGGCTAGTTGTTCGGAAACATCTGGATCCATTAGACCCGAAATATACTAAAATTGTACAGCTGAAGTTCCCTACGCGTAGCGAGTTCAATATAGTGTACATATTTAGTTTTTACTAAAAAGTCGAAATTGAAGAATTTTACGTATCCGTATTTCACAGTTTGGTCTGTAGTTTACGTTGACAAACTTACGCCAAAATGGACCAACAATTTGTAAGAAAAAGGAGTAAAAAACGAGTACTTTTTAATATATAACAATTGATATATTACGAATCTGATTGCGTGACTGGATTCGTTATAAAAAAGTAGGTACATCAGTTTCGCCAAACAGATTAGTCTATATGGTGCATATGTTCCGAGATTTTGGGGCAAACGTGTTTTTTACCCCCAGATATGGATGATTGCTGATAAAAGAAAATACGTGTCAAATATTTAATGTTTCAATAATTTGTGGAATTGCCTTTTGATTTAATAATAGTTAGACCCTTCTTGGTATATAATTTTCTTAGTTGTATATTATAGCAGGTTGTATTTTGCTCTACATTGGTACCAGAATAACATGGATACAGGTTTGCAGATATTTCTGCACTTTCCATAGTATGTATTTATCAAATTTTTTTAGTTTTATTGAAATTGTTGACGTTATTTTTTTAAATAACATCAAACTTTGTTATGAGTTGTATATTAACGCTTTTGTTAGGAACTTGCTTAATAATATTCAGCATTTTCAATGCGAAAACTGGAATGTTGCATTTTTTCCCTATTCCTTGGGATTCAGCCCACTGTACGATATAGAATACAAGTGATTACTCCATTATTAGCAAATATTGTCAAATCTTGTTTTCCCAGTTGCAAGGACAAATATATGTTGATTATACAAGTTCGCGGAAGGTAACTAAAAAGTCGAAAATTACTGATATTTTTTCAATGGGTTTCTTATAGAAAAACAACTGAATATAACGAATTATTTACTATTACTTTGCAGAATTGATACTAATTATTTCTGACCCCTTTAACTTTACTTTAACAAACTTTAAAAGAAACGATTTAAAATTCTGCATAAAACAACAAATTTTACATGTATTTACACGCAGATCTGATGTAGCCGTCATGATATTTTTACCTTTGTTTACAAGAGCTCATATTATTAGTTTACAAGAAATATATAAAAACAACATAATTCCATAAGTTATGAATTCTGATTTCTTTCCTTATTTCTGAATAATCTGTCCGAATGTGACGATGGATCGCAGAGCGGCTAGAGTCGCTAGACTGCTTCTGGAGCAGTAAAGCGACAGTCGCTGTGCGACTAGGAGATTCTGCCGTTATGGCGGAAAACAGACACTCATGGCATTGTGTTGTGTCTCGAGTAGCCTAGGCAGCTCATGAAGCAGACGCGCATAGGCTATAGCAATCCTGGCGTGGCCGCAGCAGTCGCAGCCGACCATAGGAGTTGGGATGAATGCTTTTCCATTGTACCAATCTACGGCGGCTACAGTATAAAATTTAAAAATCAAGAATTAATAAAAAAAGATCAAGAATTCATAAAAGCGGCGTATGAATGATAGAAGAAAGATCAATTGTAAATTGGAAAGTAGGAAATATAGAAATTTGACAACTGAAATAGTGTATGATGCAAAATTATAAACATTACAAAATTTACATTTGTAACGTTCTCGAACGAAACGTTGCCGTTCTTTGCAGGAGATTCACAAGTAGAGCGGTTTACCTGTGAATTTGTGGGATTTGGTTCGGGTGGCGTGCGATTAAGAAATGAATTTCTAGATACGAGAGTCCTTCTTTTAACTATATGTAACAAAGATTTATTCAAAAGAGTTTTGACGCTTGGTCTGATTAACATATACGGAACTTAGTTACGTGAGTTATTACAATTAATATAACTACGTATCGGTCGGTAATTGGTTTTAGACGCTAATTCGGTATTAAAGAATATAATTCGGTTTTGGTTACGACGCTAAGTCGGTATTAAAGAATATAATTCGGTTTAGGTTTATAACGCTAGGTCGGTAATAAAGAATACAATTTGGTTTAGGTTACGACGCTAGGTCGGTAATAAAGAGTAGGACGCTAGGTCGTTTTGAATGTTTTAAAGTCAGTAAATTACGAGAGGATTCCTTCTCTGTGATTTGGTGTATGCTTCCAGTTGCGTATAAGCTTGCCCACGCTTTCTAGGATGGTAGCCGAGTTGCTAGTTGTAGTGCTTCTCGGATGGTAGCGAGGTAGCCGGTTAGGGCGTCCCCAGATGGAAGTGAATAAGTGGCTTCCTTCCTTCTGATTTGGTAGTAGCTTCTGGTGCCTATCAGCTGGCCCACGCTTGGTAGGTTCAGGCGTTGAGGGGGCTAGTGAAAGCGACCTCAGATGGAAGTTGAGGGGGCTAGTCAAAGCGACCTCTTATAGGTGTTAAGGGGGCTAGCTAAAACGACCTTATTTGGAAATGACTTTGGAAGATTAAAGGTAAACTTTTAGAGACAGAGGGGGCTAGTTAAAGCGACCTAGGTCTTCTTCTTGGTTCGGTGGCAGAACCAAGTCTGCTCGTCTGCTGCTGGAGTGCCAGTATTTATACCGCCTCGTAGCACTAGTCGCACCAATCACAATTCACATCCAGTTCGCGGCACTCGCGTATTACACTAGGATAATTCAGCGTCTGGTGGCTCTGGGATGTGCGCATGCGCGCTCCATTCACTCGCGGCACTGGGTCTGTAGTTTGAATAAGCGACTAAGCGCATGCGTTGCGTGTCACAAGTTTCTGTCGCGCGCTATTTGAACATGTTCTCGTACGCGTTGTACGTTATCTTAAATATTAAATGAAATTAACAATGCATGAACAAAAAGGAAAAAATTGACGGTGATTGGTAGCGGTACGTTACACATTACAAAATATGTTTCTTCACATTACTTCACGAGCCTTTCAATTATTCAGTAGTACAAAAAACTGTAACGTATTATTAATTTATTTGGTGAACAATTCGCACGTGTAACTAGTAGTAAAATAAGAAAATATTGGACATGTTTAGCATATTCTAACTTATAACATCATCGATTAGAAATATCAAACATATTTGATCTGAGTGGAACGTAACTACATTTTTTTTTAAAGTCTTAGATAGGCACTTTGCTTATGTTAAGTATTAGTGGACGTAGACCATAATTGTATAACAAGTAATAATACGACAAGAAGATATTTTGGATACATAGAAGCATATTTTAACTCAGATGTGTTTCATATTTCTAATCGTTGGCGTTACAAGTTAGAATATGTTTTCTAATTCTCGGCGTTACAAGTTAGAATATGTTTCAACGTGTCACATATCTTCTTGTTGTATTACTTGCTATACAGTTACGGTCTTACTTGCTATACAGTTACGGTCTACTTGCACCGATAGTTAATATAGGCATAGTGCCTACCAAAGACTTTCAAAATGTTGTAGCTTACATACACATTCGTTAGTTTTATTCGTGAGAAATTTATTCGTGACATTTATTCATTCCTTTTATTTGTGGGAATTTATTTGTTAGTTTTATTCGTAACAAAGAATATATTCATATTTCCTCCGAACTAAATGCTCCATGACAAAGGATCCTTTTTTTTTTGGGTTACCTGGAGAAAATCCCTAACGAATACCCCGTCCCCCGGGGGAGGGGCGGGGTTATGTGGGGTTCGCACCCACTAAAAACTCCAGGGTGGCCTCCTGACTGGGGAGGGCCGCACGACGGGGGGAGGACTTGGGCGAGATCCAAACAGAACGATGCGTTCGCTACCTCCCCCCCTCCCGGTGCACTGGCACCTCTCCTGACGTGCCCCCCCCCGGGGGGGCCCATCCTGGAGGGGGTTGCAAGCACCCCCTCCGGTTAAACTCTTTCCGAGTTATGATGGGGCAGCGCGATGGAACCACACATCGCATCGCCCCTCGCTCGGACCGCTGCTGCTAAAGGTCAGCGAGCCCCCGCTCGTCTGACCCCCACGGTCCCGCAGGCCTGTGGGCTGTGACAAAACAGAAGGCCAGCCATACCGTAGATGGACCGCCACCCCCCGACGCACGCTCCGAGACCTCACTTCTCGGAGCTCCCACGCTACGGTCGGAGGTGCGCAGGGGGGCGGCGGCCGCCCCGACCCCTGCATCTGCCCGCAGCAGCTCTTCCCCGTCCTCCGGGGGCACCTCTCCCAGCTACTCCTCCGAGTGCACCCAGCCTACCAGGGTGACCCTCCCATTCCCGAACCCGTTCTGCCTCCAGCTTCGCGGACATAACGACCTCCGCGAAAGAGAATATCACGGTCCAATCCTCCTGACTGCTCAGCATACGCTGAACTAAGCCAGGCATGCCGAGGTCAGGTCCCACATGCGACATGAAAACACGGCGCTCCGCGTCCCACTCCGGGTAATCCTCCATCGTGTGGTCGACCGAGTCCACATCACCAGAGTCGCAGTGGTGACACCGCGGCGACGCCTCACACCCGATCCAGAACAGGTACTCGCCGAAGCACCCGTCTCCAATCAAGACCTGGGTCAGACGGAAGGAGAGCCTGCCGTGATTGCGCTCCATCCAGCGGTCGAAAACGGGACGGAGCGTTCCGACAACGCGCCAACCGATGTGCTCGGGGCCGTGCCAGCCACTGTAATCATCGGTCCTGCATTCGTTGCCGGGCCCGATGGCGCGCCATAGACAGCCCGTCCGCCGGGCAGTCCCCGGCCTCTCGGAGTTCGCCGATCGCGGAATAGACTTCCGCGTCCATCTCAGCGAGGAGGTGAAACGGGGGGGACCTGCCTAAGGCGGACAGCTCAGCGTACGCAACCGTGCGGTACGCTCGCACGCCCCTCAGAACGACCCTCCTCTGCACTTTCGCGAGGAGATCTTTCCCCGCGCTGCACGTCCCCAGATCGCCAGCCCATATCGGGGCTCCGTAGAGCGCCATGGATCGAACGATGCCGACATACAGGCGCCGAGCTCCATCCGATGGGCCCCCAAGATTGGGCATGATGTACGAGAGTTGACCTATCTGTTTTACCAATCGGGGACCCAGCGCCCTAAAATGGCGCGTCCAGCTCCAGTAGCTGTCCAGCTCGAGCCCATGACAAAGGATCCTGTGACGAGAATAAATTTCACGAATGACGAATAAATTTCTCACGAATAAACGTAACAAATACGGATAAACCGGCTAGAGTATGTGAATAAAAAATATAATAATGAATATAATAACGATAACGCTGCTATGAGTATAATATGAAAAATAGTATTTTTATTACTTACATTGTCTTGCTACGACATGATGATGATATCTAATGATCCTTTGAAGGTAGGGACTCTACGTTAGTAAGCTATGTTGATGGAGGAGGGGGAAACACCTACGGGAGCAGTCTTGTAGGTGTTGCCCCCTCCATCACCGTAACTTAGCCCGCCGATCCCTGTCTGAACGCGCGAAGAAGAACCACAACAAGCTGAAGGTGGCCCAGATGCCAGTTAAACATTCGAAACATTCGACGATGAGAGCCATTTTTTCTTAGTAAATACAGGACCGCCTTAACAAATTTGAGCGCCCTGGGCTAAAAAATTTTGGCGCCCTAGCCCCCAAGGGTGTAATTTCTTCGCAATCGGCACAAGGCAGTACATCACAACCTCAGGTCTCCACCAAGGCAAACAGGAACAAAAGCAATGCCCGCGAACGAAACTTTTTTCTCCAAAATTGAAGAGAAAAAAGCATTTCAACATCCACCAAGGCAAACAGGATCAAAAGCAATGCCCGCGAACGAAATTTTTGTCTCCAAAATTGAAGAGAAAAATGCATTTCAACATATTTGATTCTTAAGCGCCCTTGGATCACGGGCGCCTCTGGGCTATAGCCCGTTTAGCCCATTGGTAAAGGTCGCTCTCAGAAAATATTTAGTAAATAAGTATGAATATATCGATCGAAATTCTTCATAACGTTTCGCGTTAAGTAACACATCATGTTTTATTATCATTGATAATACAAAGCGATATTTTATATACTATACCAAGGTTTTTTACACGTTTATATATATTAATATAATATTATATTATTATCGTATATAATAAATTTACAGTAAGTAATAATAATATAATATAATAATAAATTTACAGTAAGTAAATTGTTTAAAGTAACGCTTGTTTGTATTTCTACGTTACATTTATGTTATGTAAGATCCTCATAAAAAACTTAAAAAAACTAAACAAATTACATCAAGTACAGGGTCAAGATTTTATCCTGCAACCCGTGCTCGCGCGAACAGGTAAAATAGCAACAACGCCACACAAACACGTTCCAATACAACCATGCACCGTCCCGGCGTTCGAAAAGCTGCCAGCGACCACTGGACAGCAGTGATGCCCGAGCTTCGAAAATTTTAGGATGGTCCCTTTCAAATTAACGTCGCAAGGAGCTAGGTATTGGGTATTTCCCGGCCCAGGTAATCGAGCCGCGCGCTCCGCTTTTATGATCGGTTTACCACTCGCACCCCAGATTACTGTAATGAGGTTTGAAAACAATGTCGACTGTTCTCGTACCCGTTTCAATTTCAAAAATTTTAACTACGACAGGGTTGACCGCGGCTCTATACCCCTGTACAGAGATACAGAGAGATTTTTCGTTACCTGCGTGTAAAAGTCACAATAATGGCACAGGGTCATTCCACGCCAAATTGATCACTTTTTTCCCTCGATGTCTCGGATTTTGTTCAAACTTGAGTAGTAAGTATAAGGGGGTTCTAACCCAGGTCCTCTGAGGGGGGCGCGGGGGCGGGGGGGGGGAGTGAGGGCGAGCGGGGGAGCGCGGCGGAGGGAAACATGGGCGTGGGGCCTGCGGGGAGAGGAAGACCGGTTGCGCGCGCACGTGCCGCGGAGTGGGGGAAGCCGCGATCGTGGAGGGGATCATTCCGGGCCGAGCCGCCGCGGAGACCTCTCCACACCGGACCCACCGCCTAAACTTTCCACAGAGGGAGAGGCCCACCTCCGAAAAACATTTTCATACCTTGACCCACACCCGAAATTTTTTCAAACCATTATGTAGCTGAAATTGTTTAATACTTTATCAAATGATCACACCGCGTCTTCGCAGGAGGGAAAGAGACAGAGCCTTTTTTTTAAAGCTAAATTATAGGGTGGGAAAGAGACAGCACTACATAGTGGTACTGTTACGTCCCTAGTTCCTATTTGGGGTGCGATTTTTAAAGGAGTTTATATTTTTATCCGCTTTCGAGGTAGTCCAGGGACTTACGCTCTGGGATAGTTGAGTATACAGTTTAAAGGAAATAATGCTGAATATTATGCTGCTTACCTTTTATTGCTCGATCAGTATCAGACTCCAGGGGATGAGAATTTTTGATATCCCGTCTATTATTGGCGCTGGGTTTGTTTTTCCCGGTACCCAATCTCCGGCGTTGATTACAATGTTTTTCGTTTCCTTTGCACTGGAAATTGGTCGTGACGTGTATGTCCCAAGTAGAGTTTGTGGGGCCGCCGGGGTGCACTTATAATTATAGTTTAATCGTCGGAGTTGGACTTTTCGACCGGCTCGATTACTTTTAGGCATCTGAAGATTATTTAAATCTTTTAGTCTTTACTCGAATGGAACCCGGTTTGCGCTTAACCCCAGAGGACACGGTGGGCAGCTATCTGCGCGCCAATGATTCCGAAAGTCAGCTCAAACGTAGTTCATTTATTATTCAAATTTTATAATTTGAAAGGGTTTATTTGTATTAAATTTGACCACGTAAACAGATTGACAGCTAGTATCTAACGACATAGTGGGCAGCTGGCTGCTCGCCGATGACGCTTTCAACTGAGGAAAATCTGTTTTCTTTATTGACATTTTTACGATAAATAAAACCTCGAAATGCCCAAAAGTAAGAAAGAAATTAATAAAAACACTTATAAAACACGAATTTGATTTTAACACTTTTATTAATAGTAAAAACTTCACTTACAATGTTCGCACTTTGAGATTTGACACTTTATAACTTGTTATTCACATTAATTGTTATTAGTAATGATGGTTGTATTTAGTTTTATATTTGAACATGGTAATCCCCTCCGCGGGTGGTCCGATCCCTTTTTATAGGGCAGTCGGTCACTCCTTCTCCAGGTTTGTCACATGACAATTAAGACGGTGGGAGATGAAATCTCCCAATCATCTGCCGTGGGATCCACCTGAAGAATTCTTTCCAGCGGGCTATCCGAGAGTTTTGTTTACTGCAGAATTTGAGCTATTGCGCACCTATTTCGGTGTCTTCTACGTGTCTTAAGACGTATTTCTGCAGTTATACGAAACCCTCAGCAGCGTCGATAGTTAAATTCTTATTTTAATTCATTTTTAGAAGTTTACGCTACTGGGTTTTCGATGTGCTCTGTACGATTGGTTTCGTACAGCCCACATACTAGGGATTGAAGTTAAAATATATCGGTTCCGTATTGGAGCTCGATTTACGGGATATAATAGGGAGGGCAAATTTGTGGCGATGATCAGGAGTGCAGCTTCGTGAAGGTGTCGACTCCGCTGGCGGAAGGGGCCTCTGACCCATCAGCTGGCGTCCACTGGTCCCCTCTGTGTGCGCTCGATTGGCTAGCTGGTGTGCAGCTAGTAGGTGTGCGGCTACCTCTTTCGTGCTGATCCTCCTGTTCGCTGTTGCCGTCCGTTGATTCTTGACTTAATTTCTTCTTGTAAATTACGGATTACAATGCCTTATCGGCAACACTTGTATATTAGGTGATTACAATACACCAAAGTACGAAATAGTAAATATATTCGATTTAAAGGGTTAGATAATAGTAGACTCCACGTCGCGGGACGTGACAGGTACAATCTTTTTCGTTCTAAATCTATCAAGTTTTTAAAGCATTCAGATGTAACATCGCAGCGACAGCATGCGAAATCTGAATCCTCTGGAGCAGCCGCGTGGAATGATGTCATTCGACGGCATGAAGAACGCTGAATCTTAAAATTATGCAGCATCAGCTGAAATTTCTTTCCAAACCAACAGACATATTTTTCCCCCCAACGCAGAGAAATAATAATTTTCATCAAAGATCTACCGTACCACTGTGTAGCAAGTATTCTAAAGCTAAAAAATTTTTCAAACGTTGCAGCGTATCGCGCGATTACGCATAACTTGACTCCTCTGAGAAAGCCGCGCGAGGTGGTACTATTTTCATGACACGAAGAAGGCGCGATCGAATTATAATACTTTTTAAACGTTGCAATCTTAAAATTAAGTCGCGAGGAAAGAAGGAGAAGGTGGGACGCGGGTAAATAAAATGGAGAAATAAAATTCCTTTAAGAATATATATTGTTATAAAAAAAAAATGTAAAAATCGAATATAAAATATAAAAATCTAAAACTATTTTAAGGGGGGAGGTGAGGAGGGGGGAGGTGGGGAGGGGGGTGATGGGGACGATGGGGGCGATCGGGAGCGCGGCCGCCTCAGCTGTAGGGGCACTAATCGTTGGTGTAGCACCCACGAGCGCCGCAGCCGAGCCACCATCGCGGGACCAATAATCCGTGGTAGATCCTAGAACACACACACACAAACATCGATATAATATTAACACATCAAACCAGAGACCATAACTGTTATAACCTAAATCTTAAAAGTTATGGCATAAGAATTAATATTTTTGTTTAAATGATTTTGGTTATGAATAACCATTATTGCCATCGGAAATATTTTTTGGTTACGAATAACAATTATCGATGACCATAATTATTTTAGTTACGAATAACCATTATCGATGACCAGAATTTTTTTGGTCACGAATAACCATTATCGATGACCAGAATTTTTTTTGGTTACGAATAACCATTATCGTCGACGAGAAATTATTTTGGTTACGGCGTAACCAATACATTTTGCGGGAAATTATTTTGGTTACGGCGTAACCAATATATTTTGCGGGAATTTTTTTTGGTTACGGTATGACCAATATATATTACGGGAATTTTTTTTCGGTTACGGTATAACTATTGAACTATAGAATATCTGGAATACGAACTGTGGGTATTAGGAGCCGTGGCGCGCTGTTGAAAAGAGATAGTTGCACAGCTGTTTCACTCTTACACACACGTCTATACCCGCCTATACTCAAATTTACTACAAGATAGCAGTACATTTACAACAGGATCGTGTATAATACAGGATAGACACCCATTCAATGCCACTGTCTCTCTTGGCCTGGCCAGTCCGGCGTTTTCCGTACCGTATTTGCATCCCAGATATTTTATAGTTCAATGAGTATAACCAAAATCGGTTGCTGAAATTCTGTTTTTGGTTACCAATAACCAATACCGATTGCGGGAATTCTGCTTTGGTTACCAGTAACCAATATCGATGGCGGGAGTTTTATTTTGGTCACTCTAGACCATCATCAATTTTTATTAATATTATTACGAATAATTTGTATTTATGAACGATACACAATGAATTATAGAATTTATATGTTTTAATGAATAAAAGCACATATGTAATAATTATATATTTTATTAACAACTTAGGGCATAAAATTGGCGTTCAATTTTATAAATAATAATTTGTGTAAATTTTCTTCTGACAAATTACACCGCCGATCGTCTAGCATCACTTTCAAAGCCGAGAAGGCTCTTTCAACGCTGACTTCAGTAGCCGGAACAGCATGGCAAATTGTTGCCAGTTTATATATATACGGCAATGTATATTTTTTATTCTGCCAATATGCCATGATGTTTACATCTATATGAACACGCTTTTCCTTATACTTATCAATTTCGGTATATATTTTTGAAAGTTCTTTGGAAGTAGTATCGTCTGGGTCGTCCTCGGACGACGAATCAACTTCCATCTCGTTAATTGCATTTTGTAACAATGACACAGAAGTGCCGCTTGTACTTGGTACGGCATCATTTTTTTCTGTACAAGGGGCCTCCTGTATTTTGTCAATTGCCTTATCACTCTAAGGATGAAATAAATTAATAAGAAAATTACATTACCTATTTCAAGAATTAAATGACAGCTATGATATACATAATATATACCTGTTTTAACGAAAGCATTTGTGCAGCGATTATTTTTAGATGTTTTTTAGCCTTTGCCTTCTGGTTTGTTATCAATAGACGTTTAAGCCGAGGGTCTAAAAAAATCGCAGCATTAATCGCGTCATTCTTTAACAGCTGCGATTCCCTTGCTTCTATGTTAGACAGAATCAGACCAGCTGCATTCGAGGTGATAGATTTCAATTTCAATTTCAAGTTTAGCCATTGTTTATAAAAATCTCCAAAAAATAGCTGGCTTTTCTGTAGCTGTAAAGTAGCTTCATTCAATGGAGTGAGTACTTCCACAAGGTTTTCTATTGTAATCCACTCGTCTTTCGATAAAGCTACCGGAGGTTTTAAATTATCATTACAAAATTCTTTATGGTGTATGAGTCGGTGTAGCATATCGAATGTGGAATTCCAGCGTGTCGGAACATGCAACCGCGGTTTTTTTAAACCTAAATATTCTAACGAGTATCTGAAAAATAATATATTATGAATAAATTAAAGTACCGTGCGCAATAGTAGAATAAGCTATTGTATATATATACCTAATTGTAGGAGTTCTTAATGTTTTTACTATTTCGCGAGCACGGTCTAAAACTGTAATCTTATTCTCGGTAAAGAAATCTTTTATTGCAAGTTGCAGTGTATGTGCCGCACACTTTACTGATATGGTGTTTTTTCCGGAACAAAACGTTTTTGCCAAAGTTTCCACGCTTTGCTCGTAGGTATTCATCTTTAAAAACTGCTCGTCTTTTTCCGGTTCCAATAAATTTTCAGAAGAAAATAATTCTACCGCTTTTACCATATTTCGTCCGTTATCTGTAGTGATCGTGTAGATTTGATTGGTTCCAATATCAAATTGTTTTAAAACATTTTCAATCTCATGTTTTAAATTATCGGCTGTATGTCTTTCGTGCAGCTCTTTCATCGCCAACGTGTATATTTTAATCTCGTTTTTGTCGATCATTTGGATGTTTATTCCAAGTATGGCTCGATCATGACGGGTCGCTGTATCAATTTTTAATGAAATCAATCGTCCCTTACACGACCTTTTGATCACGTTTTTCCAAAAGTTGTATTTTTGATTGACATAATCCATTATATTGTTCGAACTGATCACTGGGATATTTAAACCTTTGAATATTTGCTCCGTAAGAACTTTAAATGCCTTGCAATCAAATAATGCAAATGGTTGGGATTCTTTGGTAACAAAATCAACGCAGGCATTTGTTACTTCTTCTACGGACAGTTTAACAGAAAATGATTTTATCTTGCCGTGAATATTTTTTTCTTTCGGTTCTTCGTCAAACATCTCCTTTTCATCTATATATACATCTGTATGGTGCTTAACCATATGTCTTCTCAAATTCGTGAGATGTGATCCTTCAAATTTCAGTTCACATGTTTTGCATGTACTCTCATTCTTGTCCTTATCAAAACGAAAAAATTCCCGTTCGAAGATATTTCTCTTTCGACCCATGACGATAACAAGGACACAAAGTTTAAAATAAACTAATAGCAATGATAAAGCAAAATAAACTAATAAACTAATAATACCTTAATAATTTATTATCGTTTCAATTTATTCTTAAATGTCTTGTACGCAACAGTTTATTGTCATTCCAGTTATTTACTCAAACTGAAATAATCGTAGATACATTGTAGGCATTGGCTGACGAGCCGCAAACATCAGCAAATGAAACGGACGCTCACGGTCATTGAAGGCGCGCATTTCAAATCAAATATAATGATTTGATTCAGATTGAGTAAATTAATAAGAAAATTACATTAATTAAATAATTAAATGACAGCTATCTTATACATAATAATATTATGTATAATATTATATAATAATTGTAATATTATGTATAATATTATATTATACATAATATTATACAGAATATTATTCATAATATTATACATAATAATATTCATAATATTATACATAATATTATACATAATATTATACATAATATTATACATAATATTATACATGTAGCCTTTTGGGTTTCACAAAGGATTGGAATATTTCTGGACAGACAAAATTTATTTGGATTAGGAGGAAATACATGATGTGGTTGAAAGGAAGGGCTACAAATTCGTAAATCACAGACATTGCGTCTCGCTGAAGGAATACAATTCTAATTGTTGCTAATGGGCGAGGTGCATATGGCACATGATTTTAATTTAACGAGGCGTCCAGGAGTTACTCTGTACTCTCCCGTTCGATTGGCGTCCAGGTATTGTCGCCGAACTCTCCATATCGAACAGGCGTCCAGGAATAATCTCCCGTACTCTCCTCTCTCAACGATGGGTATTTAGAAAAGAGGCTTTGTACTTTCGCGATTCTAATCTACTGAGGCGTCCACGAGTTACTCTGTACTCTCCCGTTCGGTTGGCGTCCAGGTATTGTCGCCGAATTCTCCAATCCGAACAGGCGTCCAGGAATAAGCTCCCGTACTCTCCTCCCTAATTCTAAAGAGATGCTCTGTACTCTCTCGACCAGTAGGCGTCCAGGTATTATCGCCGTACTCTCCATACCGGTCGAGCGTCCAGGAACAGACTAGTCCCTCCAGCAGGCGTCCAGGTATTATCGCCGAACTCTCCTGCCGGAGTCCCTAAGCTGTCCGAGAGCGGCCGTGTGTGTACCTCGTCCTCTCTCTCGGAGCAGCGAAGAAGGAATTTGCCTTTGCGGTCCTCTATTTTATACCCAATCGTTGCTATCCGCGGCCGCCGAAATCAACAGACGCGTCAGCGTCTCTCATCCGCCTTTTCTGCATGCTACATACATAATATTATACATAATATTATACATTATATTATACATTAGTTTAATTTTGCTTTATCATTGCTATTAGTTTATTTTAAACTTTGTGTCCTTGTTAACGTCATGGGTCGAAAGAGAAATATCTTCGAACGGGACTTTTTTCGTTCTGATAAGGACAAGAATGAGAGTACATGCAAAACATGTGAACTGAAATTTGAAGGATCACATCTCACGAATTTGAGAAGACATATGGTTAAGCACCATACAGATGTATATATAGATGAAAAGGAGATGTTTGACGAAGAACCGAAAGAAAAAAATATTCACGGCAAGATAAAATCATTTTCTGTTAAACTGTCCGTAGAAGAAGTAACAAATGCCTGCGTTGATTTTGTTACCAAAGAATCCCAACCATTTGCATTATTTGATTGCAAGGCATTTAAAGTTCTTACGGAGCAAATATTCAAAGGTTTAAATATCCCAGTGATCAGTTCGAACAATATAATGGATTATGTCAATCAAAAATACAACTTTTGGAAAAACGTGATCAAAAGGTCGTGTAAGGGACGATTGATTTCATTAAAAATTGATACAGCGACCCGTCATGATCGAGCCATACTTGGAATAAACATCCAAATGATCGACAAAAACGAGATTAAAATATACACGTTGGCGATGAAAGAGCTGCACGAAAGACATACAGCCGATAATTTACAACATGAGATTGAAAATGTTTTAAAACAATTTGATATTGGAACCAATCAAATCTACACGATCACTACAGATAACGGACGAAATATGGTAAAAGCGGTAGAATTATTTTCTTCTGAAAATTTATTGGAACCGGAAAAAGACGAGCAGTTTTTAAAGATGAATACCTACGAGCAAAGCGTGGAAACTTTGGCAAAAACGTTTTGTTCCGGAAAAAACACCATATCAGTAAAGTGTGCGGCACATACACTGCAACTTGCAATAAAAGATTTCTTTACCGAGAATAAGATTACAGTTTTAGACCGTGCTCGCGAAATAGTAAAAACATTAAGAACTCCTACAATTAGGTATATATATACAATAGCTTATTCTACTATTGCGCACGGTACTTTAATTTATTCATAATATATTATTTTTCAGATACTCGTTAGAACATTTAGGTTTAAAAAAACCGCGGTTGCATGTTCCGACACGCTGGAATTCCACATTCGATATGCTACACCGACTCATACACCATAAAGAATTTTGTAATGATAATTTAAAACCTCCGGTAGCTTTATCGAAAGACGAGTGGATTACAATAGAAAACCTTGTGGAAGTACTCACTCCATTGAATGAAGCTACTTTACAGCTACAGAAAAGCCAGCTATTTTTTGGAGATTTTTATAAACAATGGCTAAACTTGAAATTGAAATTGAAATCTATCACCTCGAATGCAGCTGGTCTGATTCTGTCTAACATAGAAGCAAGGGAATCGCAGCTGTTAAAGAATGACGCGATTAATGCTGCGATTTTTTTAGACCCTCGGCTTAAACGTCTATTGACAACAAACCAGAAGGCAAAGGCTAAAAAACATCTAAAAATAATCGCTGCACAAATGCTTTCGTTAAAACAGGTATATATTATGTATATCATAGCTGTCATTTAATTCTTGAAATAGGTAATGTAATTTTCTTATTAATTTATTTCATCCTTAGAGTGATAAGGCAATTGACAAAATACAGGAGGCCCCTTGTACAGAAAAAAATGATGCCGTACCAAGTACAAGCGGCACTTCTGTGTCATTGTTACAAAATGCAATTAACGAGATGGAAGTTGATTCGTCGTCCGAGGACGACCCAGACGATACTACTTCCAAAGAACTTTCAAAAATATATACCGAAATTGATAAGTATAAGGAAAAGCGTGTTCATATAGATGTAAACATCATGGCATATTGGCAGAATAAAAAATATACATTGCCGTATATATATAAACTGGCAACAATTTGCCATGCTGTTCCGGCTACTGAAGTCAGCGTTGAAAGAGCCTTCTCGGCTTTGAAAGTGATGCTAGACGATCGGCGGTGTAATTTGTCAGAAGAAAATTTACACAAATTATTATTTATAAAATTGAACGCCAATTTTATGCCCTAAGTTGTTAATAAAATATATAATTATTACATATGTGCTTTTATTCATTAAAACATATAAATTCTATAATTCATTGTGTATCGTTCATAAATACAAATTATTCGTAATAATATTAATAAAAATTGATGATGGTCTAGAGTGACCAAAATAAAACTCCCGCCATCGATATTGGTTACTGGTAACCAAAGCAGAATTCCCGCAATCGGTATTGGTTATTGGTAACCAAAAACAGAATTTCAGCAACCGATTTTGGTTATACTCATTGAACTATAAAATATCTGGGATGCAAATACGGTACGGAAAACGCCGGACTGGCCAGGCCAAGAGAGACAGTGGCATTGAATGGGTGTCTATCCTGTATTATACACGATCCTGTTGTAAATGTACTGCTATCTTGTAGTAAATTTGAGTATAGGCGGGTATAGACGTGTGTGTAAGAGTGAAACAGCTGTGCAACTATCTCGTTTCAACAGCGCGCCACGGCTCCTAATACCCACAGTTCGTATTCCAGATATTCTATAGTTCAATAGTTATACCGTAACCGAAAAAAAATTCACGTAATATATATTGGTCATACCGTAACCAAAAAAAATTCCCGCAAAATATATTGGTTACGCCGTAACCAAAATAATTTCCCGCAAAATGTATTGGTTACGCCGTAACCAAAATAATTTCTCGTCGACGATAATGGTTATTCGTAACCAAAAAAAATTCTGGTCATCGATAATGGTTATTCGTGACCAAAAAAATTCTGGTCATCGATAATGGTTATTCGTAACCAAAAGAGATAAATCTTAATATTTTTTAATCACTTGATTTTTCGAAAAATTTACGCAGTATTTAATGAAGACTGACTACCACTTAAATAAAAATTAACTTTTTCTCAATGATTTTTTTCGAAAAAATTTAAAAAATAACTGTTATTCCTGGTCTCTGCATCAAACACATCAAGTAATGCAAAGTATTACATACCTGTAGAGGCGGCGAGGGCGGTGGCGATGGCCAACGGGGCGGCGAGGGGGGTGAAGGCGGTGGCGAGTCCTGGAACCCACAAACATCGATATAATATTAGCGCGTTAAAAACATAACAAACGTAATAAACATAAACATAAAAACATTGTTGTGTACGTACCCCAGGGTTGTCCCGGCATGGCTCGGGGTCCCACTCGGGCGCTATCCTTTCCAACCCCATTTTTTCACACAAAATTATTGTTCCAGAGACCTGACTGTTAGCCGTCAAGCTTTGAAGACAACTGGTCCCGTTGCATCTCCAAGCTCTCGCATGCAAACCCTTATCATGAAACCGAGAAGTGCGTAGCTTTGCGAAGTAAGAGGCTGTTGTACTCCAGCTTCATTTTCGCTGACCATTCTCTCCTTATTCACACGCATCTTCTTTCCCTTCTTATTTAGACACATCATTCAACTACACCATATCACTCTGAACGTGAATTGTACCACTCTGAACGTGAATCGAACAGGTATTGAACGGCTTTGATCGGGTATCAAACGTGTATTGAACGGCTTTGAACGGGTATCGTACCGCTTGTGCATAATAATTATAACTATCGTCTTAATCTAGCGTACATCGCATATAGGAGGTTAGGTTGAGGAGGGTGAAGAAAAAACCTTTTCATATACATTAAAAAATTGATTATATTTTATTTAAGCATTTCTTTCTGATGTTTAGACCACCAGTTGAATGTTTTAAATACATTTTGAATGGCACAGTGCTTTGCATGTCTGCCACATCGCAGAGTATTAACTACATTTAGCTTATTTAGAGATTCGATATCCTCGTAGTCAATGTCCAGCGTCTCGATGACCACGTCTGCTTTCGTATTTTCGTCGAGGAAATCCGCAAGCCAGTCGCGTTTCTGCAGCCCTTTAACGTATACGATATGGGATGTGTCATCTTCTTCGTCGATCGCATCAGCTACAGCTTTCGTAATTAGCTGTTTAGCAATACTGTACGGAACGTCTCCATCGTCCCACCGTAGTCCATGATGTTTTGCCGTCAACCATCGGATGCTTGATTTGTCAGATTTCGTAAGAAGAAATTGAGGCATCGGACTCCCAAAAATATAATGCGAGAGAATTGTCCCCTGTCCTAGGATAGCCACTTCCTTCGCGACAAATTTTTCATCGACGATGAATCCTTGCAGGTCAACGAATGTTGGTACGACCATTATCGGTACAATTTGGAGGTCCACATGCTTCCAAGACAGACGAGAGAATGCAGTCTTTCTCGTAATGCATCTCGATTTTTACGATGAAATTTTGTATGAATTTGGCACAGGAGAGGGCGGGCAAATAGCGTGGCAATTTAATCGATTTTGCGCACCACGTTTGTCAGCGGATTGTATTCAACCACCCGATCGTGTAAAATCAGACAGTAGGCCGTAGTATTTACCAGCACATTCTCTTTACACTCGAATTCTATGCGCACATCCACGGTACCATTCTTAATCGACTCATTTTGTCGCGAGCAATCAATTACCACGAGGGGACCAAATTGTAAAAATTCAAACACGGTGAATAATGCCTCGTTGCAACTATGTCCATAATACGATATACCGAATTGCGTATACATGTGATACAAGATGGCATGCTTATTCTTGTCAAAGTCCAAGTTCGGATCATCATATGGGTAAAATTCCGAGTTGAGAAAAAGTTGTACATTGGTCAATTTGCAGTTGTTGAACTTAGTAACATCTGCGCTCATCACATTCTTTCGACCAGTCTGTAGAGCAAGGATCACACATCGGGACTTCTTCAGCTGTGCAGATGCCTTCACGGCTCACAAATGCTTGGTCGTGCTCTGTAAGAGAGGATACTCGTACAGATCCCACGATTGAAAACAAATGCTCAGGTTTTGTCCACTTTCCAATGTACGTAGCAACGATAGCTTATTAATATCGTTCAGCGCCACATGAGGCATCCGCCATTGCAGTTTAAGTAATTTAATGTCTGGTTCCAACATTGGTGATCCTATCAGAGCATTGTTGTCGTTGCGCGATCGTATTAAAATCAATTCGTGACGCGCATTAGTAATCATGCGTTTGTAGTCCTCGCAAAATCCCAACAAATATTTGAGTGGGATGCAAAAATTGAAATGATTTTTCACTATTAACCCATCGCGTCGTTTCAAGCCCCATCCGGCATTCTCCATATTTTTGTCAGATGTCAGCGATACATAGTTTTTAAGCGTGCTAGTTATTCCAACGTTTCTGTTGCGATCAATCTCCACGCCATTCAGCTCGTATCGAATCTCATCGAATAAGAACGCCACGCAATTATTTCCCAACATCACCGTTGATGTATCATTTGGCTTATTTATTTTCAATTTTCCCTCCACATAGAGGAAACTTTCACACGGTAATGTGTATAAATCCTGCTGTTGTATTGGTATTCTTATCTCATCGCTGTATCCAAACGTCGTGTTGACGTATGGGTTGTATGTGTGAGTCTCGAGCTTGATGATGCGATCATCAAACGTTGGCTTCCCTCCAATGCTTAGAATATCAGCCATTTTTTCCCAAATTAAATGCGCACAGTGAATCCCAAAGATTTCAAAAATGCAATGTTCGCAACACTGAGCCTCTTCTTTTTAGCGTAATCAAAGCTGTTGTTGTTGTTGTTGTTGCAAACAATTTCGTTTGGAAGACACGTGTGCCTTGAGTCGTTCAACACAAGCATCTCTTTCGATCGCACCACATGTATTATCGTCGTCGCCGTCGTACGTGCAGCCTGATGGTAATCTCTTCACCTCTAAAATCGAGCAACCGTCCATCTTGATCCACAACACGTATCGTCAGATCCGTAATGACCCGTGCGGTGATTGGAAGGTAAATGATCTGCGCAGGTGTTTCCGATATCTTATATCCTGGTGGAACTCTCGGTGAAAATTCATGTATCGTATGTACATGCTTTCCATTGTTGTACGCGCCAGCGGTCTCGCTACATTCTACGCGAATAATGTTCACGTTCATGATATTAATTGGATCGTCCGATTCGTGCCATCGCCCTGGTTCTAATACCCGATTCGTCGAGAATCCCAGCAGCGATCCAATGTTATTGGGCTTTGTAAAATCTACGGCGAACGAGCAGTACAGCTCGCTTTTCATGGTGTTGTTGTTGGGACGCAACACTATTGGATACACATCGTTGTCACCGCTATCGGTGCCACCGAGATTTTTTTGAGGATACTGTTCGAGTGTTACGTGCCGCGGCCTTTTGTGTTCGAGCGGCGCGTTTTAGACGGCCAAATTCTGATCAGGGGTATCCCACAATTATTCGATTATCAGAATTTGTCGTATTTATGTAGGTAATGGCAAGGAGGCTCGCCGCACTCGTAACAGTCAATTATTTCATTTAATTATCTAAATACTATATCAGAAGGATAAGGGGTAGATTTTGGGATCGTTAGTGCTCTAGACCCATACGAGTCTTTTCAAAGGAATCAGACAGGTAATTAATGAGTAGAATTTTATGAACAATAATTGTTTAATAGTGAATGAAAGCAAAAGAACATGACATATTATGGAAATATTCAATAAATCATTTTATAAAGTAATAATCAGGGATAATACATGACTAGGGGAATCCCACAATGCTTTGATTGTCAGAAATTATCGTTATATACGAATGAATATTGACAAAGTAATAAGGCTTATAGAAAGAGATAAAAGGTGCAACTCACCAGACAATTGATATTGAATTAACAAATATAATTTGTGTTTTCGCTTGAAATGATATCCTGTGTTTTGATGATAGACCTAAATCAGAAAAATAGATGAGACGCGAACCCACACACTTGGTTATTTGAACGAACGGATCTGATTTGAATTTTAAAACGAGACCGAATAAAAGTGGCTTTAAAATAATGATATGAATAAAAAAAAAATAAAATTGTTTCACAGAGATTAGTATAAGAATTGTTTCGCAAAGTTAATAAAATGAATTGTTTCGCAAAGTCGAGTCTTTCACGCGGTTTCACAATAACCCGGGAACTCTACCTCAACTCTACCCGGTCCTCTAAAACAAATCCAAAACCCAGAACAATCGGAGGCGGACACCTGAAATCCTTTGAGGGGTAGTTTCCCCCCCTAAATATGCAAACAGACCAAAATAAAAAAACACGTTGTGACGTCCCACAAATTTTCGCGCGGTAATATTATAACTTCTCCCTCATAAATCTCGACATAACTCCATCAAAATCCATCGAACTCAAGACTAATCCCTTTTCCCCAAATCACCGATCACCTTGGCGATGTACCTTAGCGGTCCCCATCTCAAGATGATCAACTACTACTTCTAAAACCCCTCTTCGACTTACGTGGCATGACCACTTCCCTCCAAATCTACATCAAACAAGTCCCTCGTCCCTAAAAACTCCTCTTAAATCGAGACCACATCTCACACCCTCTCTATGACCAAAGTAGTCAATACCTCACTTACCCCTTTCCAATACGACTTCCTAAACTCCATCAAATGGGTTAATTATCCCCTTTTCAAGAAACCTATGTATAAAAACCCCGGAAGACTTTACGGCAAATGTTGAATACAAGGCCGTATAAAAACCCCGGAAGACTAAATCTATTAATAATATTACTGCGACACACATTTGCAATTAGGTCAAGGTGAAGACCGCGCGTACCCTTCATCCCTTACAATCTTCAAAATCACATAAATAGAAGGGCCCCAGAGGCCGTAGTTCTCTTCTACGGAAACCACTCCCGCGAAGTGTTACGTTATTTTTACTATTTTTTACTGTGTTAGATTACCACATCGTTAAAATCAGTGTTCTACAGCAAATACCTTAAGCCACTATTATTTCACACTATTATACGTATATCACCCCCATACCATTTATCATTTTTACGTTATTAACGCTCATTGCGTACACACACATATATATATATATATGTATATATATATATATAATTTGTATTTCGAACGTTTACCGTATTTTATATTATTTCAGTAAACGCTTATTGCATTTATATCTCTTCATCTTATTCACGCTTACTGCGTTCATATTTCTTCATTTATTATTGCCTACTACGTATCTATATATTTCGTATAACGAACATTTATCGTACCTCATATTATTTCTTAAACGCTTATTGCATTTTTGTGTATTATCAACGTTCATTGCTAAACGTATTTCGTTCTTCGGTTTATACACCTGTATTCATGTCCATACATATATTCTATATCATATACCACTTTATATAAATGTACTGTGTTAATGCTTAACGTCCAACGCATTCTTATAACAAACCACAAAACCGTGCATATAAAAGTGCGCTAACCAAGCTAATAAATCGCTTTACTTTAAACACGCTTCGTGTTATTGTGCCTATCCTCTGCTAACGAAGGCACCAAATAAAAACAGACTCCTGCATCAGCTGATTCTGGTTCGCGAACGCGAGAGTTCATGCTGTGTTTATCAACTTACCTTTGCATAGCCCGCGTACAGTCATACGTCTAGACATATTTCGAGGAAATATTACGTATAACTTCTTATACTCGTGCAACGGTAAATCCAATTACCGAACCAAAACAAAGTGCTCTAATGGGTGTCACCCACCGCGGGTGATTACAATTTAAACCTTCCCTGGTCGATCAGTGTTACGAATCACGCATTCGAGCCTAAAATCCATCCACGATCAGTGTGCGAATCTTGCATTCGAGCCTATCTCCCTCAAACCCGCAGTGTTACGAATCTCGCATTCGAGCCTAGCTTCCTTCTAACCTCAGCGTGCGAATCTCGCATTCGAGCCTGGCTTCCTTCAACCCTCAGTGTGCGAATATCGCATTCGAGCCTGGTTTCCTTCTAACCTCAGTGTGCGAATCTCGCATTCGAGCCTGGCTTCTCCTTTCTGACCCCACTGTCGTTATCCCAAAAAACCTACACCCGGGACGTGACAACGTATATCTTATTTTTCTGTCCCCTAAAACATATCCAAAAACCAGAACAATCGGAGGCGGACGCCTGGGAAACTTGTGAGTACACGGGCACGCTCGCCGGTAGGATACGCGGCATACATTCGTTTTCATTCAGTTAGACACTTTCAAACCGAATTTGAACCTGACAAGTACGTAGAATTATGCAGAAATGTCCGCTGGAAGAATACCTAGGGGTGCTGGGTACAATACATCACGGTAAAACAGTTTTTTCAGCCAAAAACCGACCTCCGTGTACTGAGTACACACGCGCGCCTGCCGGCGGGTTAAGTAAACGTGAATATGTTAAATTATCCATTATTAAGAGGGAATATGTTTTCCTCATTTTGCGGCGCAAATTGCATTCCGATATCTTTTATAGTTCAAAAGTTATACGGAAAAGGCCCCAAATTAAAAAAAAAATTTTTTAGGGGAACTCTGAATAGCTCTTTTAGTCCAGTGAAATTAGACGAAAATCTGCCCAATCTACGGACTAATTACCATCCAGCTGGATTTTTGCATGAGCCTTTATTTGGTCGTTGTAAACAATATGTCAAAAGTCCCCATCAATCCGACTGCTGCTAAAAATTTTACAGAGGGTTGAAAAAAAAAATCCTGTTTTTCGCAAATATCTCGCTATGTATCAGTTTTGCGACAAATATAGTTATTATACAATTTATAGCCTAGGAAATTCTCTACAAAAAAGGTCTTGCAAGTTTTTTCGTAGGTGTAACCATTTTCAAGTAGGTCGGGTTACCAAGTTTCAACCCCCATAAATTTGACAAGGGAAGATCCCGAACCCGGAAATTCAGAAAATTATGAAACTCTGTAAATATGTAGGGGAAGTCCTCCTGAATACAACGCAATTTCGTTTGATGCCCAAATTCACTCCAAGAGGGTGCAATTCACCCTTAAACTTTTTTTTTTTTGGTATTATTACTCGCGAACTGTAGGAGATAGAAAAAAAGTGCTCAGGAAAAAGTTACTTCTTTTAATGAGGACTATCAGTTGGTAAGTTATAGGTCATACAGTTTTTACGGTTCTCGAGTTATAACACAAAATCGAAAAAAAAACGTATTTTCAGGGGTCAATTTCAGCCCCTTACAATGAATTTGGGCACCAAACAAAAAAATTACGTAATACACACCTACATTAACCTCTGTATATCCCTAAAGTTTTAAAAAATTTTGAATTTTCGAGGGGGTGGATCTTCGCCCGCGAGAAATAATACACTCATTTCCACACCACCCCGGAGGTAGAGTACTGAGCGCGTTTTTTTATAAGTGGTGTCCCCAGTTGGCCTAATCCACGATGTTTGTTTATTAAAAATACAAAAATTACGAGTCTTCCTCATGTCCTGTGTCTGTTTCTTCTATCAGTATGTCTTCCGCTACGTTTTTTCGTAGGAGTAATGAGAACGTCAGCATGGTCTTGAGCGTGTTTAGATTGATGGTAGCAGCTTCCAATTTTTGAAACAGCATAGGAATAAACCTACTCTTGTTCTTTCTATTTGCTCTACACGTGCTGCATCTATTGATATTTTGTGGATAAACTAAACGACCTTAAAACTGTGTCAAAGCGCAAAGCCCTTCTTTAGTTTATGACGATCTTAAACAGACCTTTAGTTTTACAACCTGTTACAATATTACAATGTTTTCCCGACGCGACCAATCGCCAACATTGTCGAATCTTCTTGCTAAAAGACGTGCGATCTGTAAACAGATCGTGTCAAGCGTGCAAGCGACATAGACCAGAGTTTTCCGTCTTCCAACTGCGAATGTTTGTTTTAAATATACAGTGCACAGTTTCTGTTAAGTGAGTGTGTTCCTTATCTGATCACACGCTTACTAGATGTGCGGATACCAGGAACAAAGTGAATAGAGTGTTATTATTCGGGTGTTATTAGTTCTGGACCGCGTAGTTACTAGATATTTGTAAGAAAATATAAAAAATACTCCAAAAATGGAAGAAATGTGCTTCGTTTGCAGCAAATCGCTTTCGGAGGGACCAACTGTTCTTGTTCACCGAGGATTACAAACTTTACGTGACGCGAGTATTGAAAGAAATGACGGAAAAATTGAACATTTGCGTAATGTCAATTCGATAAAATGTCACGTGCAGTGCCGCAAGGACTATACTCGAAAGAGTAGCATTTTGGCAATAAAAAAAGTGCCAGATAAAGGTGCTAGTACTTCTACAAGTAGTCCAACGCGGATTATGATGCGCTCAAGAGAGCCAGTTTTTAATTTTAAAGAAAACTGTTTATTTTGTGGCGAAGAAGCTAATGAAGTGAAAGAAAAAAAAATCAACCAAGAATGTCGTCGGAAAATTAAATATGTTTCGATGCTTACTTTTAAGGACTTTGTAATAGCGGCAGCTGATAATCGTGACGACGACGTCGCAAAAGCATTTAAACAGCGGATAATTTGTGAGCCCGACTTGGTTGCAGCAGGGGCCAAATATCATAGTAATTGCTACCTCTCCTTCATGAAACCTAATACAGGAGGTAAGGTTGGCCATCCGGACACTCACAATATTCTGTTAGCAATGGAAACAATATTTTCCTATATTGAAAATAATGAAGACTGTCAGTTCACTTTTACGGAATTAAAAAATGTTTGTAAAAATTTCATTCCTGATGATAAAACTATAAAGAAGAAGCTTTTACAGAGATATGGAAAGAGAATAATAATCACAACGAAAAGTAAAAGTTCAAGTATTATTTGTTTTACAGATGCTCACCATGACATTTTAAGCAAAGCATGGTATGAAAATAAGAAAGCAAATGAAAAAGATGAGCGTCTCAGAATTTTAGAAGCGGCTGCAGCCATTATTCGGGAAGATATTCGATCGGTACCCATTAATAATGACTATTATCCTCCTACAAATCAAATGTTTGATGACATTGAGAATGAGATTCCGAATAGCTTGACTCATTTGCTGCAAGAAATAATATTGAAAAATAAAAAAGGGAAGTTGCCTGAGTTAAAATTAAAATGCACCGCTGTAAGCCATGCTATTATGGCAGCTGTCCGCCCAAGATCATTTATATCTAGATTACAACTAGGTTTGTCAATATTTCTCCACAGGAGATTTGGATCAAAACGCATTTTGGATATTTTATCAACCTTAGGTGTATCTGCATCATATAAAAACACAGTGCTGTATGAGGTCGCAGCAGTTCGCCATCCCCAACCTCATATTTTACCACCTCACACAGGAACTCTTCTTCAATTTGTTGCTGATAATGCAGATATAAATGTTTATACCATTGACGGTCATAATACAGTCCATATCATGGGAATAATACAATTAATAACTCCAGCAAGCGCCATCGTAGGAGAAGAACCGATACCAAGATGGACGACCATGCCACATGCAAAGGACATCGCTGCAATAGCCCACGTGCCAATTCAATTTTATGAAAATGATGGTGTATCAGGATTCAACAAAATTGAAGTAGAAAATGTCAATTGCGATAGTGGAACTACAGTCTCTATGCTACGTAAAACTGATATTTTATGGCTGTATGGAAAGTGGAGTAATATACCAGGAGTCCCAGGTTGGAACGGATACATAGAGTGTTTGACAAAAAATGATCAGAGTTTTTCCACATCTCGAATATTGTTTTTACCATTTATTCACCAGCCAGCAAGTAATTATAACACTATTTACACAACTTTAAAATGTGCCCTCGACAATGGAAAACGGTATGGCCATAATACATGTATTGTGACTTTTGACCAACCCCTCTATATGAAAGCACGAGAAATTGTAGCAGCATCAGCAGATACATCAGAAATATCAAAAATTGTAGTGAGACTCGGAGGTTTTCATTTGCTCATGTCCTATCTTGGATCAATTGGCTATGTAATGGAAGGTAGTGGTCTGAAAGATGTTATTAGCGTTATTTATGCACCTAATTCTGTCGAAAAATTGCTAAATGGACACGCTTATGCAAGAGCTGTCAGAGCTCATACATTGCTGCATTTGACTTTGTCAACGATAATATCGAAAAATATTGATATATTAGATGGCGACGTTCACGAAATTCTCAGGACCTCCATTGGAGATGTAATGAAAAATACTGTCACATATGAAGACATTGAAAACTCAGATTGTGAAATTCAGCTATTAGTGGACAACTTCAATGAAAAGTTGCGTGAATTAGAAGAAAGAGGTCCCACGGCAAAATTATGGGTGCAATACTTTCGTATGGTATCTATTGCAAAAGAATTTATAAGAAGTGAAAGAATGGGAGATTGGGAAGGACATCTTAATTCCATAAAAAAAATGCTTCCATACTTTCATGCATCAGGACATTTTCTTTATGCAAAGTCCGCTCACTTGTATCTCCAGGATATGCTAAAATTACACAATTTCATGGAAAAAAGTGTTTTTGAAGAGTTTACCAAAGGATTCTTCACAATTCGACGTTCTAATAAATCAAGTTGCGGAACTTGGAGTGACATGGTCATTGAACAGTCACTAATGAAATCAATTAAAACTGAAGGAGGTGTTGCACGAGGAAGGAGTACTCAAGAAAGTGTACTAAGCAAATGGATTTATGGCATGCATGCGATGAATAATGTGTGCGACGGAATAGAAAAACTTTGTAATGTTAACTTGGATACAACAGATCAACATGTCGATGCACGGGATTCACGCATTGCGAGAGACAATGCTGACGTACAAAAATTAATAGAATGGTTTACATCCCATGATCCTTTTCCAAAAATTAATCAAATTATATCAATAGCAAGTGGGATTGTCGGTGATGATAAAATAAACTGTTATAACGCTTATGCAATAGGTCTTATCTCCATAACAAATATAATCGGCCAGAAATTTGATAAAATCAAGCTAAAACGCTCCGAAAGAGTACTTCCACTTTTAGCAGTCTCCAGTTCTGTGACAGTTCATGACACAAAAGTAGCAATAGATCCTCTGTTGCTATTTCAACGAATTAGCATAACAAAAAGGTTTGAAGATCAAATCCCAGAATACTTAAAATACGAATTAGCTCCATATCCATTGGCACTCTTTGATGATATGGGGATGCGCAAAACTAAAAAATCGTCTTTGTTTGATTGCTTCGAACCAAAAGTTATTACATTCAATGCTGCAAGTGATACATATATCGTCGATGGAGGATTTCTTTTGCATCGTGTTGTCTGGCATCGAGATGCTACATTTGATTCCATTTTTGAGGCGTACATAAATTACATTCGGAACCACTATGGTCCTAGTGTAATTATTGTTTTCGACGGCTATGATGACAATAGTAACAATATAAAGGCAATGGAACAACGACGTCGATCTGCCAAACTTCCTGCGTCTACGGAAGTTCTTTTTGATGCATCAATGAGTATTGCAATGAGCCAAGAAAAGTTTCTTTCGAACACAAAGAACAAGAGCAGGTTCATTTGTATGTTGTCTCAAAAATTGGAATCTGCCAACATTCACATAAAACACTCTCAAGACGATGCTGACGTTCTCATTATTGAAACAGCACTCGAACAGTCTTATACAAATACATGTATTGTTGTTGGCGAGGACATAGATTTATTAGTATTACTAATTGCACGTACCCCTTCTGATAAAGAAATTTATTTTCTCAAACCAGGAAAAGGCAAAGTTGTAACTAAAATATATTCTTCCCACGGTTTCGGTCCATATACAAAAAGTAAAGAGCATATTTTATTTTTACACGCTATCACTGGGTGCGACACAACATCAGCTCTGTTCAGCAAGGGTAAAGCGCAGGCTTTGAAAATACTAGAAAAACGAGATGATTTAAGAAATTCCGCGGAGGTTTTTAAAATAAGGGCGTGTTCGCCAGAATTAATTTTTAATAATGGAGTACGGTTTCTTCTGGCAATGTATGGTGCTCGATTAAACGAGGTTTCAATAGATACATTTAGGTACTATTGCTTTGCCAAATCAACGCGGCTTAATAAGGCGGTGAAATTATCTACGCTTCCACCAACATCTAGTGCTGCCCGCCAGCATTTATATCGGGTGTACTACCAAGTGCAAGTGTGGCTCGGTAACGCACTTAATCCTGCAGACTGGGGATGGATAAGGAGAAATGATATTTTGGAGCCGATTACAACTTTGTTACCGCCTGCTCCAGACACTCTGCTAAATGTAATTTTTTGCAATTGCGCCAAAGGCTGTGGATCAAACTGCGGTTGCAGGAAACTTGGCTTGCATTGTTCAGCAGTGTGCGGTTCTTGTCATGGCCAGTCATGCCTCAATGCACCTGATATAACAGCCGAAAGTAATGTGGACAATGATGAGGACGTAGATCTTGTTAATTTCTCAACGGAAGACATACTAATAGAAGAAACAGACACAGAACATGAGGAAGACTCGTAATTTTTGTATTTTTAATAAACAAACATCGTGGATTAGGCCAACTGGGGACACCACTTATAAAAAAACGCGCTCAGTACTCTACCTCCGGGGTGGTGTGGAAATGAGTGTATTATTTCTCGCGGGCGAAGATCCACCCCCTCGAAAATTCAAAATTTTTTAAAACTTTAGGGATATACAGAGGTTAATGTAGGTGTGTATTACGTAATTTTTTTGTTTGGTGCCCAAATTCATTGTAAGGGGCTGAAATTGACCCCTGAAAATACGTTTTTTTTTCGATTTTGTGTTATAACTCGAGAACCGTAAAAACTGTATGACCTATAACTTACCAACTGATAGTCCTCATTAAAAGAAGTAACTTTTTCCTGAGCACTTTTTTTCTATCTCCTACAGTTCGCGAGTAATAATACCAAAAAAAAAAAAGTTTAAGGGTGAATTGCACCCTCTTGGAGTGAATTTGGGCATCAAACGAAATTGCGTTGTATTCAGGAGGACTTCCCCTACATATTTACAGAGTTTCATAATTTTCTGAATTTCCGGGTTCGGGATCTTCCCTTGTCAAATTTATGGGGGTTGAAACTTGGTAACCCGACCTACTTGAAAATGGTTACACCTACGAAAAAACTTGCAAGACCTTTTTTGTAGAGAATTTCCTAGGCTATAAATTGTATAATAACTATATTTGTCGCAAAACTGATACATAGCGAGATATTTGCGAAAAACAGGATTTTTTTTTTCAACCCTCTGTAAAATTTTTAGCAGCAGTCGGATTGATGGGGACTTTTGACATATTGTTTACAACGACCAAATAAAGGCTCATGCAAAAATCCAGCTGGATGGTAATTAGTCCGAAGACAAATCCTAATTTCACTGGACTATTTGAGATGTTAATTTGAAAGGGAGCATCACAAAATTTCTCAAAGCTCGGGCGTCACTGCCGTCTAACGGTCGCTGGCAGCTATCCGAACGTCGGGACGGTGCATGGTTGTAGTGGAATTCATCCGTGAGGCACTGTTGCCAGTCACCTGTTCACCTATTCGCGCAAACGCGGGTTGCAGGATAAACGTTAATTGACCCTGTACACGAAAAAGTCAGGGGCGAAAATGAGTATTATTTGTACTTCTACGTTAGATGTACCTGTATGTAACAGATTTTACGTTACATTTAGCTGTATGTAAGATCCGGATTGAATAAATAAGGCTGAAAGCGCAAACAAAAGGTGAGGGTAAAGGTCTACGCACACATATCCGTTCCGTTTCAGTTCCGTATCAGTTCCGTGGACGTACAAGGTATCGGTTGCTTGTTTTGAGATAGAGCAGCGCACACTTGTCAGTTCCGTCAAATTCGACGGTCTCTCCGTATCCGTGAGGTCCGGGCCGCCAGGATCCGTAACGAAGAGGCCGAGAGAGGAGATTTTGTCGAATTGGAGCTGGGGTCCCACTGGTCAGTGGAGATGGCAGTTTCTTTCCCCTGCAAATATATAAATCATCGTGCCGTTTTTCAAGAACTTCACTCCAGCAATAAACACGTCGTGGGCTGAAGGCCATCAGTGACGGCCGCCGTTGGAGCAATATACTCATTACCTCAGAGTGAAAAGAAGTCGAAAACGGCACGATGTCTATTGCCCCTTTTCCACATCTGGCAGACAAGGGGGCACGGCGCAGGCGGGACACCCCGTACGGTTATAAACCGCGACTTCCAAGGTAAGGCAAGGTAATGCTCTCCTGGGACTCTGCGACGTGTTTATTGCTGGACTAAACGTTGGGAATGCCAGGACAATGGTAAAATAAGGAAATACCTCGCGAAGCTTGCACATCTGGCAACGAAACGTAAACTAAAGACGTATTTACAAGCCCTGATTTTTATAACACGATCGCCGTTTGGGCAGAAGGACGAGAGCGTTTTGCATTTCTCCCTGGGCTCAAACCCGCCCCTTTTGTCGCGCCTTAACCAATTACATTTTGCCATAACCACCCCCGCTAGGAATTTGACTTATGGAGGGAGAAACCATTGCTTACGTTATAGTTTTGTTCCTTTTTGTGATTTGCTTGTTTATTATGGAGGATACAAAGTGGAACAACAAGGCAGTAACGGGTTTGATTGCCTTATACAGAACGATGCCATCTCTATGGAAAGGGAAGAGTAAAGATTATCAAAATCGCAATTTGCGAAATGATTGTTACGATAAATTAGTAAACTACTGCAGAACAATATTCACAAATGCGGACAAAGAGTTCGTGTGCAAAAAAATACAATCCCTGCGTGGGACATTCCGAAAAGAATTTCGTAAAGTGGCGGCATCGACACGCTCTGGTAACGGGGCCGAGGATGTATACGTACCCACACTTTGGTACTACGAGCTGCTATTATTTACTAAAGATCAGGACATCCCAACGCCGAGCATAAGCAAAATCGCGGATGAGATACCTCTCCCGGAAGAGCCGGAAGCGATGCGGGAAGAACCCGAAGAAATTGAAGGTGAAGACATCGACGTACAGGACATGGACGACACCGAGACGCAGCCTAGCAATCAAGTAAGTTTATTTATGACCTCATTTATTTTATTACTACACTCGTAAAAAAAATCGGTATAGCTGGAACCACGGACGAGTTTCTATCTTGTAAAAAAATAATTCTACACAACGAAAACAAGCTAAATGTCACTCCAAAGTTTTATTCTTAGGGAGCCTCTGCGGCTCCAACTACGTGGAAATATCATTTCAATGTAGTACTGCAGGTAAACAAGAAACTGAAAATAATTTAACAATGGACACAGACAAGAAAAAGGAAACATATGGTTGTCTTTTTGTGAAATTATATTTTAATAGTGTGACTAAGTATGTGTGTATTATAATTGGACACAGATGTGCAGAATTACAATTGAATTAGTTCATGAATTATGATTACAAAATAATTCAATTAAATCGTGTTCAAACAATAATATTAACGCATGCGCAGATCGACTAAATGTACAAGGAGTTAAGAAAGTAGTGATCACTGGTTTGGGGAGTGAATTTGTTAAAAAAAAATTGATACAAAATTGTTTATAACATTGAAACTAATGTTTCAACGATTAGATTGTATAGAGTTGCACGTATAGGCATGGGCCCACCCACCACTCTGCCGTTTTGGTAGTATGCACTCGAATGGTGGGGTCTGGCATAGTGGCCTGAACTAGGTCAAATGCACCTTGCACTACCTTCTGTCCCTTTAAATGTCGGATTGTGTTTGTTTACGTTTAGGGGTGCGCACTGGGCCAGGCCCCACCATTTGGGTAGATGCTGGCACAACGGCAGAGTAGTGGTAGGTCCATGCCTATACGTGCAATTCTATACAAATGGAATTGTTGAAACATCATTTTCAATGTTATAAACAATTTTGTAGCACGTTTGTTTTAACAAATCTCCACTTGTCCAGAGGTGCACATTCGCCCCCAAACCATGTGTTACTCGCAAACCCGTTCAACATGTGTTACTTTAATTTTAACAAGTCATAATATATGATACATATAAATAATACAAATAATATATGATAGGTAACATTCATGTTTTTTGACGGCCCTTCCATAAATGATATACGCATGGTGTACGCAAATGATTATTATTAACATACGTTACGCGAGTACATATCATAGTCATATACACATGAAAGATATAGGGGAGATGCACCATTTGTGGCCACTTTAAGGATTTCAGTGACTTTCTTCGTAATTATCTTTAAAATTGTACTTCAAATCAGGAAACTAAAAGCTTTACTAAATTTTACACTATCTTTACTATTAATATCTAAGTTACCATTAACTAGAGAAATCGCTAAAGAATTAATAAAATTAAGAAATATAAGAAATCCATTTTTCACAGTTTCTGGCCACTTGCCACTTTTCGCGTAAGCAATAAATGTAACCTTATATTTCTGTTAGTATACGAAACAAAATATTTACGATTTGAAATTCTACACATAATTATGTGTCTGCAAGCAATTTGTAGCTAAAAAAACCCGATAATTATGCACATGGCGAAAAACGGTACAATGGCCACAAACGGTACATCTACCGTATAAATAAATAATGTAATTATAGACGATCTCCCGGCATTTTTTTTTTATTTAAGCACTTTATGGTGACCGTGACTGTAGCTTTGACCTGGCTCGAACAAATTTAGTTAGTATATTAAATTATCAAGTGCTTAATCGGTCATTATCCCAAAAAATTAATTTAAAATAAAATGGCGGCTGTTCATGCCGGGAGATCGTCTATAATTTTTTTTATGAGTAGTTCATAATACTATGTAAAGATAATAAAAAACCGCGAATTTTCATCAAACCGTTGACTTGTAAAAAAATCCACAAAATGCACACATTTTCAGAGGGTTCAAACGGATATACCCCCTCCATACATCAAACACTCACGCTCTATACGTAATCAGCATATCTTCCTGCCACAGGACACTTCCTTCTCCTACAAAATACTCTTTATACCGGTCCCTATTTTGCTTGGCAGAGTTATTTAAATTCCCACGATTAAGGGGTTGCAAATTATCCATCTGCACTAAAGCGTTTTGATAATTACCCTCCTGCCTACTCCTGTTATTCGTTATATATGGTGCACTCCGTCTCCTTAAGAAATGTGGGTAGAACCGCAAAGGTAGTACACACGATGTATACACACAATTATATTTAATGAAAAATTGTCAATGACCAAACGTAAGTATAAAGAAAAATAATAGTGGTAAATCGCGGAACGTCGAGGCTTGCCACATGGCGTACAAAACAGGAGTGAGTCATATTCGGGTACATCGAGATAAGGATCGGTGGTGGGGAACAGGAAACAGGAATGTTCTCGATCCTTCGCGATTCTTCTAATCGGACGTTATGTACGCGGTGTCGCGCGGGTTGATTCAAAGTGCGGATTGAGTCAAACACCCTTCAAGAAATTATGGAGAACGCAGGCAGCTAATACAACATATGAAATATTTTCGACCTTCATATTAATTGCTGTATTAAATACTCTAAATCGCGATGCTAATATGCCGAATGTATTTTCTACTACGTTCCTACCTCGGGATAATCTATAATTGAATATTCTTTTATCGTGATCCAATTCCCTTTGAGCATAAGGCTTTAAGAAGTTATCATTTAAAGCAAAGGCTTCATCGCCTACAAACACGAAGTTCAAATTGTTTATTGTTTCATTATTCTCGGGCAAATTTAATTGCCCGTTATTTAAGCGTGTCATAAATTCAGTGTATTCGAGAACACCACCATCTGATACCCTACCATTTTTGCCGACATCGACAAAAATAAACTCGTAATTGGAATCGACTAACGCCATTAGTACGGTGCTGTAATAATTTTTATAGTTGTAATACAACGCCCCGGAATCCGGTGGTGGAACAATTTTGATGTGTTTGCCAACCATGGCACCTCCGCAGTTGGGGAAATCCCATTTGTCACGAAACCCATCGGCTATTTTTTTCCAATCGTCCTTGTTATTGGGGAACTGTGACAAAACAAGAAACAATACAAAAATAAACAAAATTGAATTTCCTTGTTATTTTTTATTTTATTAAACTATGTGCTTTTTTTGTACGAAGGACGAAGCACTGGAATCGGAACCGGGTCCAAGCAGCCAGAATCGGCCGGCCAGCCAAATATCACGATCCACCAAAAAAAGAAGAAGTGACGATGGTATAAAATAAAAGTTTTACAAACATGTGCAGTCGCGCTGAAGAATCCCACCATCAGCCGGATCGAGATATCGGAGTATGAAGCCACGGGAATAAAAATTGCAAAGCAATTGCAACGGATGGATCGGGAACAGGCGATTTACGCGGATAGTATAATTGCAACCGCGTTGAGGAGAGGGCTACTAAATACATTAAACCCACAGACAGACCTATGCGACAACGAGTGTAGGCATTAATTAGGAAAAGTAATTGGAACGTTTTAGTGTGAGTAATTGTATTAATAAAAATATGAGTTTTATAAATACGACCGCGAATTATCATTTCATTAATAAATTATTACCCTTACCTTTAAGAACTCTGTCCGTAGTGCATAATACAGTGCTTTGCACGTCTCGGGAATAATTTTGCATAACGCAGGAGCTGATATTCCTGTCGTAAATTTCAAATCTTCGTACCACCGCCCAGTTGCCAAAAATCTCAAGGTAGCGATAAGGCGTTGTTCTGCGGTGATGCTTTTTCGCATAATGGTGTCCATTTTCTTTATTCGGTTTTGAACTAAACCCAGTAGATCGTCAAACGCCTTACAATCCATCCTCAAGTAGTTGCGATAATCGTCCGGATAATTATCTCGTAGTTCTCGAAGAAGAGGCTGATCATTGCAGTCTTCGCGGTATTTTTTTACCCAAACCTGCCGGTTTCTTCTTCTGCTTCTTCTTCGGTCTGCTACTGTCAACTGGACAGCAGCAGCAGCAGCAACAACAACAACAGCCAAGTTGCGGTCATTGTTTACCGCAAACATCACAAAACTTGCGATGCACTTTTTAAACCGCGTTCTTCACACATGCGTCGCGTTCTTTCACTTGAAGTGGTTCGGTGTAACGATAACAACCACAATTCAATGAAGTTAAACCACAAATAACAGTTAAAAATAACAATTAACAGTAACAATTAAAAATAACAATTAACAATCACAATTAACAATACCAAGTAACGGTAATAATTAATGGTAATAATTAAAAGTAACAATTAACAGAAATAATTAAAAGTAACAATTAACAGTAATAAATCAACAGTAAATATGGAAAAACCGGTTCGAGACCAAGTGTCCGGTCCGTGAATTTTCGCCGGTTAAAAAAGAAAGACTAGACACAGTTAGAGATAGCGAATAAAAGAAGATAGAAGAAAGATGAAGTAGGAAAAAACATGAAAAAAACATAGAGAGGGTGAAAAGAAAGCGTGGGATAAGAAACGTGTCCCCCGGTTAGCAAAGCCCTGGTTGCCAAATGTTCTTGACGCTGACCAGGCCTGTGCGAACCCTTGACTCCAGGTACATGGAAGCAGAAACGGTATGAACAGGTAGGTACTCATAAAGGAGTAAAAGTGAAAGTTAGAAACAGCTGAAGAGACATAAAAAAATAAATATGGCAAAGACGTAGTTTAGTATGAAAGTTGAACTTTTGTGTATCCATCACTCTATTCGGATAGCTAAATGGACGAAGTTTGTAACCATGCAAACAAATATGTCGTGTTTATACCCGTGCGATAAGGGATCCGTTTGTAATTTGAAGGGAGGACGGCGCAGGCGGGACCCCGCGTGCGCAAACGTACTGGCGTTTCTGGCGATATCAGGTGTTCCTGAAAATACACTAGCAGTGGCTTGCTGTTGTCGAGGTCAAGAACCGTTTAAGGAAACCAAACGCTGCGCAAATAATCTTTTACCCTTTCTTAACGAGTCACTCTACCTTCACAGCCTCAACAGGAGCGCGATATTTGCGATTTTTTTCACACAAACCCACAAATTATATTAATTTAAAACTTTATGCCTATATTTGTACATATTTTGACAGCATTTCAAAAAAATTTAACCAGAGGCTTGGCTAACAGTGCGGAAATCCTGAGGCGCGCGACGAGCCTGCTTTCAAGTCCCGTTTTTTCCTTTTCGTATAATATTTAAATAGGTAAAAATATTACTCCATTAGTACGTTTATTACGGTTACTTTCCTTATATTTATTCTCTTTCTATTAGGTTCTTTGCTCGTTCTGGTCATCGTTCGAACCACGAAATGTCTACTCCTTTTATAATTTGTATTGTTTGTGTAAAAGTAGTCCGATTTGCAGGATATTTGTGATCATTTTAATTGTGAGAACGCCAGGAATCCACTAGTGTTACTTCCATATCGATACGACGAAGAATAAAGAATTTCTTAATACGCTGTAATGAATATTTCACCCTCGACTGTGTGTCGCCGACCTCGATTCGTTGCGGTCGGCCAAGAATTCATACCTGTTTCAGAAATAAAATAATTCTTTATACTTTATCGTATCGATATGGAAGTGATACCGATGGATTCGTTACGTTTTTCAAATGAAAATTATACCAAATTTCATGTAAATCGGACTATTTTTAACGAAGTTATGGAAATTAATTTATTATGAAGATTCCTTAATTACAATCCGATTTGTGTCGTTTTTGGACCATTTTCATCGGAAAAACATAAGGAAACGATCCACGTCAGTTTCGTCAAGATCCGGTGCGAAATGTACAATTTTAGATTCGCCACGTCTTAGGGGGCAACATGATACGGCCGCCCTGGTCTCGAGGGTCGAACTCCTCGAAACCCATCGAGGCACGGCTTGTTTATCCTTGGCTGCCAGGATCGCTGCCAGGCTCGTCGCGCGCCTCAGACTTATCCGCACTGTCGGAAATCCTGAGGCGCGCAACGATCCTGGTTTCAGCTATAGTTTTCTCCTTTTCTAACTACCTTTTCTGTCTCTTATGCAAACTCTTCTGGACTCGAGGCTTGCGCGCGGCCAGGAGCGTGGCGCTTTCTGGCGCGCGGCCTGGACTCTGATGCTTTCTTGCTGCGCGCCACGCAAGAGCGTGGGTGAAAAATTTGACCTGCAGCACGAAAATCAGAAGGCTACCCCCCTTCTTCAACACATCTTGCATATTACATCTCTTCATCATTTATCTTAGATATAACATCACTTGCATACCGTTAAGGAACTAGTTCTTGATCAGGCACTAATTTTTTATCAGTTCGTGAAATAAATCGTTCTTTTCAGTTTATGTCAATAAATAATTGTTTGAAATAATTACTAACATAAAAATTGATAATTAAAAAATATATGTGTTGTCTGTGAAAGCAATTAATATTGTTAGTTTTAGATGATCCAAAACTAGTTCCTAGTCACCTTATTATTCCATACCTTATAAATAATTAAATTATATAGTTATTTTCAACTTTTTAAAAAGTTTAAACATCCTTCAAGTTTAAACATTAATTCAACTTTTAGTATAAAAAAAGTCTATGGTTTAATGTTTTATTTAGGTTAAAAATAAATATTATAGCGGCAAACCCTCTAAACTGATCAGAAACTAGTTCCTTAACGGTACCTATATGTATTTATTTGTCTATCAATATTAGTTTTTATATTAAAACAAGCAGTGACATGGCAATTATTGCCGTTGATAGTAATAATTATGACCGTCACAACAGTGAATTGTTAACTGCAATTTCATTTCCCATCGCATTGCCGGGGAAGCATGTGGAGTCGGCGTAGAAATGGGAGCCCGAACTCGCTGTGACTAAGTAGTGATGGGTACGATCTTCTGGCCCGCGCGAAGGACCGCCACGATCCGGCTTCACGTACTTTTCCGGGCCGCGCGCAAGACCGACCGTGTAAAGGGGCCTAATGTTCTCTTAGCCCGCGCCGAACATCGCGTATCATGGTCAGAAGATAGCATGGGTAGCAAATATTTGGAAATTGGAATCGACGTAGGACCTATGGCAGATGTAGAAGTTCTTCTCGGTGACAATCATGGAAATCATCTCATATTATCATGGCATACATGGGGTATGCTATTCGATAACCGTGAAACCATCGAAGAACGTGCACAATTACCTGGATCAGAATCGGTGGGAATGGATCAATTATTGGTGCAATTTTTTCGGATTTCGGATTCACCAATTATAAAGATGTCAATGGATGAAATGTCGCTGTATTTCACACTGGACGCAGCAACATTATTATTTAATCTTCAACCATGTATAGAGTATATGTATCCGCGACTGTATCAAACTGCAGAAGATGTGAGGATAAAATATAAAGTTAATAAAACTACTTATTTACTATGGTTCGGCATGATCAGTGAGTGGCCGATTGTTTAGAGCCCGAATGTCAGCCCCCAGTAGTAACTCCACGGGATCTTGATTACCATGGAGCGGGTCGGCCCATGGCAGGCCGCGTAGGTGAGGCCAGCTGGTCAGGTCGGGTATTGCGCGAGGCTTGTAGCTCGACAGATTAGCCAAGGCAAAGGCAGGTACTCGGACGCTACTCCTTTGGGCCTGATCTGCCGCCACCTCGACCCATACCAGGCCGCGGGTGCTGCGTGAGCGCACGCCACCCGCGAACGCCAGAGGAAGACGTGCCCGTTGTCGAATAAGGCCAAGTTGAGTGACGAGCTGATCGAATATGAGGGACACCTCACTCCCAGGGGCGATCAAGGCTCGGACGACGGCGTATTGCCCAGCTGGGGTGTACGCGCGTACTCGGGCAGTCCCCAGGATCACGGTCCGTTGCACGCCGAGGTGAGTAATCACGTGTTGTACCGTCGCGTCGAGTACCTCGTCAAACGTCTCATGTATCGAGGTGTGGTGTTTTTCTGCACACTTTTGACAACGTTTATTAGAAGGGCAATCATCTATTTTGTGCTTACCTAGGCAGTTCAGGCAGCGTTGGAGTGACGTGAGCACCTACCTTTTGTCCGAGGGTGATTTCTCTTGGTATTGCTGGCAGAAGAGGAGATAGTGCGGACCCTTGCACAATTCGCACGCCGTGGATGAATTGCGTCCAGCGGCTACCTGATGCACCTGAGCAGCTTTGGAACCCGTTGGCTTGTCGCTCGAGGCCTCTCCACGTCGTTCGACCTGGCGGTCCTCCAGTCCCTCCACGCTGTGGATGCGTGCGTCGATGAACTTCTTTAGTTCCTCCAAGGTAGGCGGGTCTGTGGTGGACCCGAGCGAGATTTCCCACTCACGTCGCGATTGGAGGTCCAATCGTTCCACTGTTAAATGGACGATCCAATCGTTCGGGTCTGGTCGGTCCAGGTCGGCGAGAGCGTCGACAACGTCCCATGTTGCATAATAAAGTCGCTTCAACTCAGCGGATGACTCCTTCTTGACGAGTTGGAGGTCAAGGAGGTTCGTTAGCTGAGCGCGAACCAAGCGGCGTTTGTTTTGAAAGCGCTCTTGGAGCACCGTCCAGGCGCGTTTGAAATTGGATTCTGTCGTTTTGAGGTTTTTTACTAAATCGGCCGCTTCGCCCTTCAGACAGCCCCGAAGGTAGTGAAAGCGGTCGACATTATTGAGCGACGAGTCCTTGATCACTAGCGATACGAAAGTGTCGTGAAACGGAGTCCAGTCGCTGTAACGTCCGTCAAAAGTTGGAATGTTAATCCGCGGTAGCAACGCTCGTTGACGGAGCTCGCCGCCCTCCGCGTGCCCCGACGGCAGCGTCGTGTTCGTAGCATGAGGTAGCGTTCCAATTATTTCTTCCCGCAGGTCTAGGAGTTGAGCCTGCTGATCCATGAATGCTTCTTCTGCTATGCTGTAGCAGTCTTTAGTAAAATATTCATGTTTCTCCTGCTCAGTGGTCCGGGACGCCATCAATTCGGTGTGCTGGGTCACGAACTGCTTCCAGTGCGCCTCGAGCATATTCAACCGCGACTGTATCATACCGTTAGTAATATTCGCCCTTCCTTTCTTTTTCAGATTTTCGTAAACGCGGCTTAAGTGATGGAACACTTCGATTTGCGCGTTAATCTTATCTGCCATCGTGGGAGTCGAGAGCGGACGTATTCACCACGTGTTCGCGGTAGGAGCTTCCGGACCGATCACTTGCAAGCACTCGCGATTTTACCGGCTCCGGCTCGAAGGACCAATGTTTAGAGCACGAACTTGAAGCTTCGAGCGTTCGCTATTCAGTTCTCGATTTAGGCTTAATTTAATGTATAATAGTGTATAAGGATAGCGGTTAACAGTCGACGTTAAGTTTAAATTAGAGGTCACGAACACTTTGTATTTACACGACGTTTGTAAAATATATTACACTTATGCCTAATTAAACCACAAAGAACACTGAGTCTATTTTACAATAATGCGCAAGCACGCGAGAGTTGGTGGTTGAACCGAGTGGTTCGCACAATATTTTCCTGGAACGTTCCAGTGTCGAGAGGCACGTAAGAGTACAAAAATAGGACCGTCTGAGTCAGCGATTCTCAGAAGAAGAGAGCGATCGCGGTGATGGATCGGGCCTTTTCGCCGAATTCTGTGACGTCAGCACCCCACCCAACAGCTGTTCGTCCTAAGCAAGACGGAGACGGTACCGACAACACAAAGCCGGTCGCGCGATAGAGCGAGAGAGCTGCCTAATTAGGTGAGGTGCGCGACAACAGATGGCCCGACCGATCTCATCACCGCGATCGTGTGTACCGCGATCTGGTCGCGTTAGCCGCTTTTAAAGTGCGCGCGGTTCCGGGCGCGAAACAGCGCCTGCTTGGCCTGTAGCCGTTTGGGCCAATCCCAAACACACATACATCCAATATTAAAAAGAGGTTCAATCTCTTTTTCATAATTAAACAGACATACAATATTTATTCTAGATTAACCCTTCGTTGACACACCTCATTTTCCGATCAACTTTAACACACCTGGGTGGCTCACACCCAGAACAATTTTTGAACGACTGCCATTCTGATCTGAAGAATCCAATTGTTAGGAAAAAAACCATGGACCAATTTCATGGTCTGTAGAATGTATTCCAATAGTTTTTTGATTGAAATTTCATGAGTGTTCTTGTAAAAAAAATCTAGATTACCATATGTCGAGAAAACACGAAAAAAATCTTGAAAAAACTGTAACTTTTACAAATTTAAATATTAGTAGTTAAAAATCTACAGAGTTATTGCTCAGATATAATATTTTGAGAGAAAAAATAGTTTGTAAGTTGGTTTTGGAAAACAGGAATTTATTTTGCATATACAAGGTACAGAGCGTCAAAATCGGCTTATGGGTGGCTCACACCCAGAGTGTCAACGAAGGGTTAAGAAACATACAGGGTGTCCCAAAAATGTTGGAGTTCCTTGGGAGGGGTAACTCAGGGGGTGATTTGAAACAACTTCTTCCTTAGCAAAAATATTGTTCGAAGCTTCGTTAAGGAGATATTAATAAATAACCCCGACCAATCAGAGCGCGCGCCTTCCGTCCGAGCTCCCGCGATAGCGTTGGCTACGCGGTAGGCGACTGCGCTTGTACTACGAACGTACGAACAAGCAAGTCGGCATGCATCGAAGGAAACCGCGTTACACATTTTTTTTTAAAGCATTATCTTGAATAAGAATTATTTGAAGTGAGAGGATAAGAAGTATGTAAATTTTGATTTTAAATCAGGCATAAACGAAAAGGTAATGTAGCAGAAAATGTACGACATGTGATCGTAATTCGTTATTGAGGTAAAAATCCATAGTTTAATAACGGCCAACACAACTAAATTTAAACAATAATATTAGGTGTATGAATAAATTCTTTCCGACTGGATTTACATAATCAGTACAAAGCTACTGAATTTCTATCGTGGTGATACTCATAAGCTGCCAGAAAAATGGCAAATGGTAATGAACAATAATGGAAATTATGTCGATGATTGAGTTGTTTTCATATTTTTTAAATCGAACTGTTATTGTACCCTAAAATCGGAAAGAATTTATTTCTACACCTAATAATCACCAATAAATTAAATAAAACTCACCCATTCGGACATTCCTTTCCTTCCTTTTCGGAAACCTGTGTCACTGGGTCACTGTACCGATCCTGGTCATCGGTGGACGAAAAGATTTATGATAGGGTAGCGTCCTATGGCGCTAACGAACCTAATGAACCTAACTGAAATATTAGTGGAAATGAGAATACGTTGTAAAAAATGAGTTCCCTGCGCCCATCGCGACATCTCTCTCACAAGCTGCCGACAACTTTAGAAAACTTATTTTGTTCATCTTTTTATACTGTACTTATAGAGACAAATTCCTTCGAAGGTGTACCTTTCGCTTTATATTTACTAGTTTCCCTAATTTCTTTGATTTCAATTCAAATTTAATACTTACCATTTGTTTTGCAGATGACGGCAACCGACCAGAAGGCGGAGGTGTGTGTTGCGTGTGCCTTTGTGTACAGGCAACACACGTGTTTATTCCTTGCGGGCATTTATGCATATGCGCAGATTGCTGTACAAAATTAAGGCGCACTAGGTGCCCTGTTTGTCGTGCGCGCTACGATATGGTCGTGAAAACGATCTCAACTTAATTTGAGGTATGCCGTTTACAATACTTTCTCATGCTAGTTTGACAAAATTATTTTTCGCGGATTTGGGTATATATGGGGTTCAAATTGTTAGAAAACAAACCTGATTCGTATCACAGTTTATTCTTTCACTAAAAATATCAATAAAATAAAAACTATGACTAATTCAATAAAATAAAAAGAACAAAACAACAGTATTCTACTTTAACTATAATTATAAGGCACACTTATAGTTATAGCTAAACTATAATACTGTCGTTTCGGTTTCTTTTCCTTTATTGAATTAGTCGTCGTTTTTATTTTATTGATATTTTTAGTGAAAGAATAAACTGTGATACGAATCAGGGTTGTTTTCTAACAATTTGAACCCCATATATACCCAAATCCGCGAAAAATAATTTTGTCCAGTTACCAAATTGTTTCAATTACCAAATTTCGCCAGGAGGTAGGCACGCTCCTCCGCCCACGAAGTGACCGGCGCCCGCACTGTTGTCCGGGGCGGCCTCCGCGATGTTGTAGCCCTGGGCGGCCCCTGTGAGCTTGTTGCCCGGGCGGCCCCCGGGACGTGGACGGCGCGGAAGTCTCCGAGATCGCCGGCGCCGACGGTGGCGCACGGGACGTGGACGGCGCGGAAGTCTCAGAGATCGCCGGCGCCGACGGTGGCGCACGGGACGTGGACGGCGAGGTCGAGCACGTTTCCTGTAAATGGAGAATTATATATTAGGTATGTTATAACAGTTCTATTCTGAGAGACATAGTTGGGGACAAAAGTAACGCGTCAAGTAGTCCCTGCAGGAGAAAAGTAACAATGATAGTCACTGCAGAAAACTGCCATAACTCTTTGACTACATATCACGTAAAGCTGAATCTGGGCACAAAGGGTAGACCAAGAAACATACTATCTTAAGGCATAATTGTCATTTTTATATCTATAAAAGGTAATTGTAGGCTAGGCCAAATGTAAAAAATGTTACTTTTGTCCCCGCTCTCCTCTTCATATGCGTTGATAATCGGTTATTTGGACTCACCTCGTTTGGATGGGTGATCATCTCCCGTGTAATTGGCAGCTGCCGCGCCAGCTTGCCATCCAGTTCTATCTGCAGCTTAAATTGCTTCTGCAGCTTAAATTGCTTTCGCTGTCGCAGCAGCATCAGCCGCAGCTGCAGCTGCTCTTCGTGCGCCACTATCAAGTCTTGTACCTGCTCATGTTGCTGCTGCCGCTGCAGCAGCTCCTTTAATTTTTGTTTCAAGAGCAGGACCCCCGCATCATCATTCTCCTCATACGCGTTCATGATATCCTAAGCCAAAAAGCATACATACATATACATAATGTACATAAATAAATCAATAAACATCTTTAAAAAAAAAAATAAAAAAAAGCGGTTGCTTCGTAAGTTGGAAGACCTAGGTTCGATTCTCGTTACCGCCAAGTTTTTTTTTCTTAATGTCCTAACCCAGACTTGATGAAGACGTCTTTAAGACGCTTTTACGACATCTGCAAAATGTTTTTAAGACGCCTTTTGAACGTATTTAATTGTACTTTCGGACATTCAGAAAACGTTCGGAGAATGTTGGTACAGCACGTCCTCAGGACGTTCCACATTGTAAATAGGACCTTCCTAGGACATTTAAAGAACTTAACGAGGACGTACAGGGGACGTATTGACCATTCTCGGTACATCCCTCAAACGTACAGTACGTCCGGAACGGTTCGGACGTACATAAGATGTATTTGTACTATTTGGGATAATGAATGTTTGTACAGAACTTGTTAGAACAAATGGCAGGCCATTTTCAATTCTAGAAGATTCTGGTTTTCGTAAAATATTAAATCCATTATTAGAAGGGCTACATCCTAAAATAACAATTACTATAGAAAATATTTTTAAAAAATATATAAGTAAAATTGCTGAAGAAGAGCGTAAAAGTCTGAAAAGGGAACTAAGTGGAAAATTATTGTTATTAAAAATCGATGGAGCAACTTGTCTTGATAGAAGAATACTAGGTATTAATGTGCAATATATAAAAGGTGACAAAATTATTATTCGTACCTTAGCTATGAAAGAAATGAAAGAAAATCATCAGTTTTATTGGATGTTTTAAAAACTTATAATTTAAGTGTAGATATGATTTGTAGCATCACAACTGATAACGGGGCTAATATGCTTAAAGGAGTGTCAGTACTTTGAAGTTATCAGAACCACATCAAAGGAGAAGGATCAAATGAAATTACAGATAAATTGAACGAAAATATTGACGAAAACGCAAACAATGCTGGATTATTGTCACGTCCCGCGCCGTCAGAGATGGGCATTATTTAAATAAAAATTTATTTAAATAACGTATGCAATAAACGTGTGCAATAAAAAAGAAAACCCAATAACACACCCAAAACTTCCACTTCTCGACCTAATATTAGCCGGAAAAAATGTACGAAACATCGAAAGTATTATTTTAAATACACTTAGTAATTCAGTTTTTAAGTGCAATTAAATTAGACGTCATTACAATCATGCACAATTCATTAATTATAACTACTTACTAGTTGGCCAATCCATTTATTTTTCAATTGATTGATACGAAACTCTGGTTAAGAACATCGCGATACCAAGCTAATATTCTAGGTTCTAGAATCCTCGGTATTGCCCATAAGTGTTGCTGTTAAAATGCGTGCCTGACCGTGTTGACACCTGAGACCCTTCAGAAGCGAGCGCTCGACAGCCGAGAAACACGGGGCCATAAAAGACATAGATAGCACAAGCCGTTAAGAACGGAAAAATGTGATGTGACGTCCCACTATTTTTTGCGCGGTATTATTATAACATCTCCCTCATAAATCTTGACATACCTCCATCAAAATCCATCGAACTCAAGTCTTACTCCTTTTCCCCAAATGACTGATCACCTTGGCGATGTACCTTAGCGGTCCCCATCTCAAGATGATCAACTACTACTTCCAAAACCCCTCTTCGACTTACGTGGCATGACGACTTCCCTCCAAATCTACATCAAACAAGTCCCTCGTCCCTAAAAACTCCTCTTAAATCGAGACCACATCTCACACCCTCTCTATGACCAAAGTAGTCAATACCTCACTTACCCCTTTCCAATACGACCTCCTAAACTCCATCAAATGGGTTAATTATCCCCTTTTCAAGAAACCTATGTATAAAAACCCCGGAAGACTTTACGGCAAATGTTGAATACAAGGCCGTATAAAAACCCCGGAAGACTAAATCTATTAATAACATTACTGCGACGCATATTCGTAAATAGGTCAAGCTGAAGACCGCGCGTACCTTTCATCCCTAACAATCATGTAAATCACATAAATACAAGGGCCCCAGAGGCCGTAATCCTTCTTCTTCGGAAACAACCCCGTGAACGAACACGTTTATTTAAAATTCACTCTTCTACGGAAACCACTCCCGCGAAGTGTCTCGTTGCTTTAATATTCTACTGTGTTAGGTTAAAGTACCATTAAATTCTGTGACCTACGGCAACAACCGTAAGCAGTTATTATTACATACAATTATACTGTAAATCATCCTTGTTTCCGCCAAGTGTAGAAGGGCAGAAACGCAGAGCAACGACGCTTTTGGGACTAGCACGCTTTATTTACCCCGTTGACCACTGGACGTCAGAACAATCGTACGAACACACACCACGAACTTATTTACAGAAGCGCGTGGGCGCGTGGCGAAAGATGTCGCGTGAAAAATGCTCGACAGGGCAACGGCGCAATTGGCGCAAGTCAAAATTCTGTGCGCGTGTCACGGCAATGGTGTTTTTGAACTAACCGTCGCCGGGCGAGCGTTCCGAGAAGATCGTGGACGTCAACAAACAGAGCCATCTTTACCAATGGGCTAAATGAGCTATAGCCCAGGGGCGTCCGTGATCCAAGGACGCTTAAGAATCAAATATGTTGAAATGCTTTTTTCTCTTCAATTTTGCAGACAAAAATTTCGTTCGCGGGCATTGCTTTTGTTCCTGTTTGCCTTGGTGGAGACCTGAGGTTGTGATGTACTGCCTTGTACTGATTGCGAAGAAATTACACCCTTGGGGGCTAGGGCGCCAAAATTTTTTAGTCCGGGGCGCTCAAATTTGTTAAGGCGGTCCTGTATTTACTAAGAAAAAATGGCTCTCGTCGTCGAATGTTTCGAATGTTTCGAATGTTTAACTAGCATCTGGGCCACCTTCAGCTTGTTGTGGTTCTTCTTCGCGCCTTCAGACAGGGATCGGCGGGCTAAGTTACGGTGATGGAGGGGGAAACACCTACAAGAATGCTCCCGTAGGTGTTTCCCCTTCCATCAACGTAGCTTACTAATGTAGAGTCCCTGCCTTCAAAGGATCAGTAGATATCATCATCATGTCGGAGCAAGACAATGTAAGTAATAAAAATACTATTTTCATATTATACGCATAGCAGCGTTATCGTTATTATATTCATTATTATATTTTTTATTCATATACTCTAGCCAGTTTATCTGTATTCGTTACGTTTATTCGTGAGAAATTTATTCGTCATTCGTGAAATTTATTCTCGTCACAGGATCCTTTGTCATGGAGCATCTAGTTCGGAGGAAATATGAATATATTCTTTGTTACGAATATAACTAACAAATAAATTCCCACAAATAAAAGTTATAAATAAATGTCACGAATAAATTTCTCACGAATAAAACTAACGAATGTGTATGTAAGCTACAACATTTTGAAAGTCTTTGGTAGGCACTATGCCTATATTAACTATCAGTGCAAGTAGACCGTAACTGTATAGCAAGTACCTAATACAACAAGAAGATATGTGACACGTTGAAACATATTCTAATTTGTAACGCCAACAATTAGAAAACATATTCTAACTTGTAACGCCAACGATTAGAAATATGAAACACATCTGAGTTAAAATATGCGTCTATCTATCCAAAATATCTTCTTGTCGTATTATTACTTGTTATACAATTATGGTCTACGTCCACTAATACTTAACATAAGCAAAGTGCCTATCAAAGACTTTAAAAAAAAATGTTGTAGTTACGTCCCACAAAGATCAGATATGTTGGTATTTCTAATCGATGATGCTATAAGTTAGAATATGCTAAACATGTACCATATTTTTTCTTATTTTACTACTAGTTACACGTGCGAATTGTTCACAAAATAAATTTATAATACGTTACAGTTTTTTGTACTACTGAATAATTGAAAGGCTCGTGAAGTAATGTGAAGAAACACAGTTTGTAATGTAAATTATGTAACGTTTATAATTTCGCATCATATACTATTTCAGTTGTCAAATTTTTATATTTCCTAATTTCCAATTTGCAATTGAACTTTCTTCTATCATACGCCGCTTTTATGAATTCTTGATCTTTTTTTTATTAATTCTTGATTATTAAATTTTATAGACAAAAGCAGCGGGATCTTATCCGGATTTCGATGGTAAGTTTTTTATTAATTTCAAAGATAAATGTTATCGGCGCGCAGGTTCGGTCATTTGAATAAAAGTTGTTTTGCAAATTTTATGATTGAATTTCCAACGTTTCGGTCAATATTGAGACCATTATCAAGGAAATAATAATATCAAAAGAAAACTGCGTTCACTTTTATAAATTCCACACAAGTCGGTTGGAGAGTGACTAAGATAAACACCCAACAGCAGACAAGAGCAACCAGAGGGTAAGGCCGAATATGGCCTAAACGGCGACATGCGCGGGAACCGTTAACTGTTATGAAAAATTTAAATGCAAAACCTGAACAACCTCTCAATAAACTGCCAAAACATTAATTCTTGTCATAATGGTAAAAATCCTCTTTCTCAGTGTCCGAAACCAAAACTACATACTACACATATAATATGTAATATTATCCAAAATCCTAGAACAGGGGAAACAAAACAAAGGAAACTCTAATAGAGAGATAGCATCATCATACCTTACTTCTTCAATAAGGTTGCGTAATAGTTTTGTATTTTAGGTGTTTCCTACCTAAGATTTACGCTAGGTTGTTTAATCATGTGCAATGTTTCTATTAGAATCCTCTGATTCAATTTGGTCTCTCTATCGACAACCTTGACACTGTCGAAGTCAAATCTGTGATCAAATTCTAGCGAATGTTTCGTTAAGGCAGTGTGTTGGAGGGGGAGGGGGGGGGGGGGGTAAAAATGTTCCTTTTATGTTCGTAAATACGCCCTCGGGCCTCAAGCGCCTTTGCTCGAAGCCGCCGGGGCCACGAGGCGAGCGACATTGTATAAACGATGTGTTGAACAATATAATGTCGCTCGCCTCGAGGGCCCGGCGATTTCGAGCAAAGGCGCTTGAGGCCCGAGGGCGTATTTACGAACATAAAAGGAACATTTTTAGCGACATTATATTGTTCAACACATCGTTTATACAATGTCGCTCGCCTCGTGGCCCCGGCGGCTTCGAGCAAAGGGGCTTGAGGCCCGAGGGCCCCTGAGCCACGCCCAGAGTTATTTAAGCTTTTTCGCTACAAATATACATGAAAGTGAGAAAATTGGCCGAAGCTACGGATGAATCCCCGTCGATTGAAAATTTTATTTATGCCCTTCGGATGAATTCCCGTCGATTGAAAATTTTATTTATCGACATTCGGATGAATTCACGGTGATTGAAAATTTTATTTATGGCGTTTCAAATAATAAATAATTCTGGGTGATATTTATTTACTGAATTTCGAATAAATATTCTGCCTTTTATTCGAACACAATTTTCTTTTATTTAAAATAATTTCCTGCCCATCTCTGAGTCGGGCGCCGATCATCTCGTTCTTTTATCGATGTCGACGGGCTCGACGTCACGGTTTCGGCCACGTCCAACAATGCGTTTGCAGACATCAGAATCTATTGTTCTGGTTTCCTTTTTTATGATTTTGTCTTTAAGGCTGCCGTCTCACCGGACCTTGAATGTGTGCGTACTAGGGTGGACCTTAGTTACTCTTGGTGAAAATTTTTTTGCAAGATTTTTTTCACGCCGCCCCCTAAAATTATTCCATTGGGTAAGAAAATAATTCCCCTAAAAGATTAAGTTGATCGGATAAGAGGAAGACGCGCCTCATTCGCGTTAAAGTTGCAATAAATGTGAAATTTTGTATGAACGGAAAGGTATGAAGAAAAAATTTATAATGATGGTTAAACGTTCTTTTTGTGCACAAATATTTACGATAATAGTGCAACAGTATGATTTTTTCAACATAATAACTAATTAATATTTATATCTTTTTAATTAATTATATTAAATTTTACGTATTTTATTGAAAGTGGCCATTCTTTTAATTTCTTTCTTATATTATTTGCAAGTTAATAATAATATTAATTTTAAAAATGGTGGAATGTTTGACATTAATATTTTCTATTTAATAAGAAGATAATATTTTTAATATGAAATGGTGAATATTATATCATAAATAGGTGAAGAAAAGAAAATACGGTTATTGAATTTACACACTTTTTAATACTCGCATTTAAAAACAATTTACAAATTTTTCATTAACGTAGTTTTTGTTGTGTCTGGATAGCGCTTTCGGTAGTCTGATACTATTTGCATTATAATTTGTTTTTCCTCCTCATTTCGCGATAATACATTATTATACTCTTGCATGAGTTTCACCCCTCGTTCGGCCGAATCGTTAACTACTCTTAAATTATTGACTATATTTAATCCAAAATTATAATTTGGATCATTTTCCCATTCTAAGGGATCCTTATTTATAAAATCTGTGGTAATTGCAAATCTTTTAAAAAACTGTAACGTTTTTTGGGAAACAAACTCTTCAATATCTTTGTCGATGTACTGCGTTACATTATTCGGACTAATTATTAATTTTTTGACGTCATTATCATTAACAGTATCTAAAGCTGCTACCATCCGTTTTCTGGCGTCATGCGTAATGTTGGAGTCAAAAAAGGCCAGCGCTGCCGCTTCTGGTGTTAAGTACCATAAATCATTACAAAATTTGCGCAATGCTACGCGACTTACATTTTTATTAATTGCACTGTATGCATATAAGTTTTTTAAAAACTCAAAATCTTGCTTAGGAGCTTTTGCAGCAACTGGAGCTTGGATCCATGCTTTCAAATACACTTTAATGAGAAAAATACAAATGTCGCGGATTCCATTTTCTTCATCCTTTGTTAAAACAAATTCGTCCCGAAATAAAAATATTTTTAAAGAATATATAGCCTTGGCCATCCATCGAGCATGGTGAAATGCTCCCGGTACACGGAAGGAAAACTTTGGAACTGTTCCATTAAGAAAAATGATTGATAATTCAATAAATTCGCGATAGTCTTCTCGTGGTTGCTTAAATTCCAAACTATATGAGGCAAAGTTTATTATTTCTGCTATATTGTCAAGTGACTGTTGAACTATCTCATTTTCAATTCCGGATTTAAAATTTAATTTATTCATTTGAGATCAGGCTCCTTGAAAACGTTTAAATAAGGGAATATTAGGTCCAGTAGATTTAGATAATGTTTCCTCAAAAACGCCCCGTAAAACTATCTCGTAAATATGGTGTCGGCAAGGTAAATATAATAGATCCCTCTCGATTTTTTGCTCCAAAATTACGCATGCACCTTGTAATCGTCCCATGTTTGACGCTGTGGTATCGCAAGAATGTGCTTCTACTTTATCAATAAGTTCCCATTCAGAAAGTAAATCATAGACCGCATTGGCCTGTTCTTTTCCAGTGCCTGAAGAAATCGCTGGAATTCCAAGCAACTGTTCACTTCCATTAAAAGTTATTATTATTGGTAATCGATCTACTTGTTCTTTACCCATTAATGATGGTAACATCTTACCATCCCAATGTACAGTAATTGCATTGAATTCTTTTTGTTTAAATATAGTCTGTAATACCGCAGCTCTCTCAGCGCGCAAACGTGTACGAGAGCGACGAATAGATGTTCTATTTATTATTAAATCATCGACATTATGATTCAGAGCTTGAGCTATTGCTATTATAATTTGGACTGCGTCACGATCACTCACTTTACACTTGTCTATGGTCGCCACAAGTTTTGGTGTTATAAAATTGTGTTTGCCGCGTTTCTTCTTGGGATTACTCGGACCTGGTTCGTCCGCAGATTTCTCCATGGAATCCTCCATATGACGCTCCACAGGATCCTCAATTACCTCGTCTTCATCTTCAATTGATGATGAATCTTCTAATTCCGCTAATTCTTCTGAATTAAATGACACATATAAGAATATATTAGTAAAGAAGCGTAGGTAATATTGAATACAACAAATTACACAACTATATAAAAATACATACCTTGTATATTTGCTTCATAGTTTTCTCGTCTCGACTTTTCTTTTTCCTCTCGAAGAATTTGCCTCCTTTCTTTCTCGAATAAGACGCGATCGCCTCCTATCATCGAACCGATTCGTCCTTTCTTCCTTTGATTGATAAGGAACGCTTTGTCTTCTGCATTGCTCATCATTTCCAAAGCGTCAGCATGAGCAATATCGAAAAGGTTATCCAATTCTTCTAAAAAATCGTGCTCCCGTTTTTCCTGCGGTGGTGTTCGGCGTTTGCAGTTCCGCTGTATTGCCTTCCACTCTTGGTGTAAAGATTCCACTTTTCCAATACTCCGATCTAATTTTCGGGTTGGAATTCGCGCTTTCTCCCACAAAACCTCGACTTCTTTTATCACTAAGTGAGCACTTGATCGCAAATTTAATTTTACTTTACGCAGATTATAAAATAAGACGCGTAAAACTTGTCCATTTGACGGTAACTTTGCACCAATAATTTGACTTTCGTCGTGGTCAAGAAGGTATAATTTTTCTCTTCCTCTGGTTTCCATTTTTTATTTAAACTGAGAGATGATTGAGAAATGAATATTCACACACTCCTTTTAATACTCGCGAAATGGCGATACTCGCTGATTGACGAATCAAACGAATATATAGAATAAGGTAGACTGTTTATGATGAACTTCACGACACGGTACCTCAGAGGGCTTGTTCAAGAGTGAGAGACCGCGACACCTTCGGAGGGCTATTTATACAGCCCTCGCAGAGAATTGCGTCCCTCAAGCGACATCGAAAACGCGCGGGAAAAGTCGGCGTGAAAATGCGTGGACAGCGGAAGGTATCCACTTCCGCACGCCGAAAAATACTGACCTGGGCGAGTCTGACTGTCAGATGGGTAACGCGGCCATAGCCTGACTCACCCAGGCCCACGGGGAAAAACCCGAGGGTACCTACGCCTAACGGAAAGCTGTATATAATACATGGAGGCATGCTAGCGACGAAGCCGCTATAAAACTTTCACTGTCATGAACGCTCAGAATAAACTAGCTGAATCAGTACAAGGGTTTCTAGGTTTCTGCCTTTTCCTAAACGGGAGCCTGCTCGATAGGTAGCGACCTAACGGGTCCTAATTCAGAACTCACGAAGGATCCGAGTTATATACCTGGGCACCTTTGACCTGTGACTGGATTTTCAAGACTAAGGGTCTTTCAACGTCTATTCAGTGTCGAACGTTGTATGTCATATTTCGGTGCTGCTACGGGTCAGTTAGTCTTAGCGTAAAATAGTCTTATATCGTACAAATGAAACTTGGGTTGTAATGCACGTATGAACAAAACAATACTAAATAAGTAAAGAATTATGTTATAGCCCTCAAAATATGAACTATTTCATTGAAATTTTCAGAAACATGCCACTCCTTACGCTTAGCGCGCGGTTACTTCTATTTCAAAACTTCGCATGCGATGAGGCGCGTCTTCCTGATGTTCAATCGATCTCAAATTTTGCACAAATAATTTTTTCATCAAATGGAACAAAATTAGAGGGCGGCGTGCAAAAAATTTTATGGTCGAAAAATAAGGTCCACCCTAGTGCGTACGCTCACACAATCTAGGAAAAAAAGCGTGTACATATACACGTGTAGTAAACAAACCGGTTCAACCGTCTTTCGTCCTGGAATCAGCAAGAAGGAAGCTTTTGCGGGTATAGTTGCCTCCAGCAGACATCCGTGCAGGATGGAATGGTGCGTTTGAACGCTAATAACCACCGTACGTTGAGATAATAATGAATTTATGAATCGAAATCTGACAGATTGAAACTTCAAGACTTCTCCGTTGGTGGCGCTAATGGTGAACTCGAGCCATGTAGCACATTCTGTCAGATTTCGATTAATAAATTCATTATTATCTCAACGTACGGTGGTTATTTGCGTTCAAACGCACCATTCCACCCTGCACGGATGTCTGCTGAAGGCAACTGTACCCGCAAAAGCTTCCTTCTTGCTGATTCCAGGATGAAAGACGGTTGAACCGGTTTATTTACTACACAGATTCGAGAAATGACAGAATGAAGCTTAAAGGATTCTCCGCCACCGGCGTTGATGGTATGTTCGTGCATTGTACCATCAAAACCGGTGGAAGTCCAATCTAACCGATAAATGTAGGAAAGACATAGTTGCCGAGACGTATCGAGAGTCGAATCGCGCTGTTGCCGCATTTCCCCTATTACTATTATATCGTCAGGGAGACTTGAATGAATCACGGCGAGGTGGATAAACTCAAATTAATGATACTTTATGTTTATCCATTAGGAACCAAAGTGAATTCATTCGACTGCGACGCGGCTCGCCCAGATTCGCGAATCGGCGAGCCATGTACGTTCTCATGGCGCGTGGACTCGGCGAGTCTCGTGCCCAGAAAATTCTAGCCGGGGGTGCGAAACCTAGGGGTATTTCTATTTAGGGGTAGCTCAATGATGGTGAAAGTTCCAATGTACATGATAATTATATAGAAAGGAATGGAACACTATAAATGTTTTCAAATGCATTCATTTGTGAACAATAAATTTAATAATTTATCAAATACAAATAGCAATGTAATGTAACGTAAATGTATACATTAAAATGTGGCCATTATATGTTGAATTTTCATAATATCTATAATCTTTGACTCACTTGAGCAATCCCTAAACATAAGAATGTATTGACTAAAGTTTTTATATAGTGTTTATATATCTAAAGGAACAAATCAGTAGGAACTTACTAGCTCCACGTAGTGTTGAGTTCCCACTTAGTGTTCCAAGCCGTTCCATGTAATTATCATGTACATTGGAAAGGGTCTAGCCGGGTTAGGGTGGACCTTACCCAGATAGCACAAAAACATGTTATGTACGTCCCAAGAACGTCCGTTCCGGACGTACTGTACGTTCGAAGGATGTCCCGAGAAGGTCCATATGTCCCTTGTACGTCCTCGTTAAGTTCTTTAAAAGTCCTAGGAAGGTCCTATTTACAAAGTGGAACGTTCTGAGGACGTGCTGTGCCGACATTCTCAGAACGTTTTCTGAATGTCCAAAAGTAACATTCTCTGTACGTATTGGGAACGTTTAAAGAGTTTTTAAAAACGCTGTGGTAATGTCTTAAAAGGTGTATAAGAAACGTTTCCCGAATGTTCGAAAGTAACTTACTCTGTACGTTTTGTGAACGTTTAAAGAATTTTTAAAATCACTGTGGTAATTTATTGAAAGGGGTATAATAATGTTTAAAATTACAAAACACAACAGCTTCTATACTTTTTGCGAATGTTTTAACAGTTTGACAAGGGACAGTCTGACGACGAACATGGTCATTTTTGACACATGCTAAATTTGCATACTTGGACATTATGAAATAAAGTGTAGGAGATTTTATTATCTTTACAAAAAATTATACGCATTTGGGAAGTACACACATATTTACGATTTATTTGTAAAATTAGAAAATATCCAGCAAAAATACAATTATATTATTAACTAGCTGTTCCCGGCCACGCGATGCTGTGGTATAGAAGATAGATAGATAGAAGAAGATATAGATAATAGATTACTATATTTTATTTCTTTTTGGAAACACATAGAGTACATATAATTATACATCTTTCACAATAACTTTATTGCGCTCTGTGGCCCTCCTAAGCCATGATTGAATAGAAACCTCAGTTTCGTTTCTGTCTTTAGCTAACTTTGATTTTTCTGCTGCATCTAAAGATTAGAATTTCAGTTGAATAATATATTCAATTATATACGAATAAATTAAAAAAATAATAAAATAAGCGTGATATTTACCAATTACCACTTTGGCTACTTTCAAATTATAAAATTTTTTCTTTCCTTTTTTTCCAAACCAACTATACTGCATAGCCAATTCATTCGTGATTAAACATCCCATCACACGTTTGACAAATTTCAAATTGTTCGCTCCTCCTATTTTTGCTAATTCGTGAACCTACAAATTAGTCATTTTTTTAAATCAAATGAGAACTCTACTTTTAGTTGCGATTTCACACCGGTGACGCTGTGCGATTCGGCAGGTTTACTAGTCTATATATGTATGATGGAATGCACATGAGCGTTGCGATCCCCCCTACAATGTGGCAAATGATTTAAGGGGGTATTTGCATTTCAAGGTCCTAAAAATATGTGATATTCGTGATTTCTTTTTTAATAGAAAGAAACACTAGATATATCGAATCTTTGAACAACGTTTTTATTAGTTTTTAAATACAACATGTACCGGTTTAAAAAAAATTCAATACATTTGAAATAACAGCGGTTTGATCTGGGCCGTACATTTAATGACAGTGAGCATGATTTCGTCTTTTGTGTCCATCTGAAGTGAAAAATAAAGTTATTTTCATACTCAAAATGGTTTCTACTTTCGCCCCTACTAGAATTGTTCATATCTAATAAAGTAAAGAAACGTGGCAACGCGATAAACAAAGCAGTTCAATTTTGTACGATTTTTTGAGCTCCCATCTAAGAAAAAAATTGAAAGTTGTTCATTAATTTTTACAATTCTAGTAGGAGCGAAAATAGAAACCATTTTGAATATGGAAATAACTTTGGTTTTCATTTCAAATGCACACGAAAGGCGAAATCGTGCTCACTGTCACTAAATGTACGGCTCAGATCAAACCACTGTTACCTCAAATTTTTTTAACCCGATATATATTATATATAAAAATCAATAAAAATATAGTGTTTCATTCTATTAAACATTCTTAATGTTCGATAGTTTACGCTGGGACTGAACCAAAATGTTTAGTTTTAGTTTTTGTTGATAATACATTTTTCATCGGTGCAAAGTAAATTTATGTAAAGAAAAATTTACATTTCCTTTCAAACGCTATAAATTTGTCAATTTTTAAATTCCTTTTAGATTTGTTTCAATTCCAGCGTAAACTATGTAACTTTAAGAATATACGTCACGCCAACAGGAGTTACATCGTAGAATTCCACAATAATTAATAAATAAAAAGGATCGAATAAAAAAAATTTCTACAAATATAATGATGCCTCCTTATATCCCAAAGGAGTTTAATTCAATATTAACAATCGTTTCTTTAAAAAAAAACTCCTAAATATCAGTTAATTTCTGGGCTGTTATACAAGAATCCCGCCTTACGAATCAACGTGCCGCGTTCATTGATGCAGCGTCACCTGTGTGAAATCGCAACTACGCCGACGCCGCATCACTCGTCTGCACAGGGCATTATCGTTAATGTGTTATTTATTACCGTGTCTCTAAAATGATTCTCATCTTGTAAATGAATCTCCAATTTTTGCAATTCTTCTTTAACATTGATAGGAAACAGAATGTTTCCTTGAAAAATTGAAGTTTTTTCTGCGGAAGAATTTAATTTGGTTTCCAATTGTTTTTCAATTCTTTCGACTTTGGTTAGAACATCCGTCAGTATAATACGTAATAAATGCTGCTGTTCTATAATTTTTTTTAAATATGCTTCTGTCACTGCTGTGGTTTCTTGGTTTTCTGAAAATTTAGATTTGTTAGGTATCATGCTTACAAATATTTCTGTGTTTAAATCAGTTTATATATAGATCTATTAATAGTTACCAATAATTCCATCATTATTATCTATTGGAATATTTTCTACAGGTTCTTTTTCGATTACATTCTCGTTACTCTTCATGCTTGCAACTGAAAACAATAATCGGTTTTGCTACAGAAATGAAATAATTATAAAAAAGGAAAAAAGTAAGTAGCTATCAATAGTACAATGTTCCATAGCATAAAATTTTTAATTTACGGACCTGACTTTTTGTACGATTGTAACACAGGAGGCGCGGGGAGTATCGAGTCCGATTCATCGCTATCGCTCGTCAAAGGACGTTCCTTATTTTTCTTTGTTCTTATGGTTGTTTTTTCAACTTCTGACTGCAAATCCGAAGTTTCTTCCGCTACTTTTGCTTTTGATCTGGCTTTCGCATAATTATCTGTAAGCATTTTTAAGTAATATGTAATTATTTTAATTTCATTGGATTATAAAATCTTTAACTTACCAAAAGTGCCATTACTAAAAAGTTTGATCTTGTGTGCTTTCCAAGTCTTCTTCATGGGTTCACATTTTTTTATAGCTGTTGAAACTTGGTTATGCGATAACAATGATGGCCAATAGCAATAACCACCTACCAACCAATTTGATGGTACCGCCTCTACTGTGCTGTCCTCCACAAATTGAACAATGGTCCACGAATGCATACCCATTGTTGAAGTTGTTCTGCAAAATTCAAATATTAATCAAATGTGATCCTGAATCCGTAAACACGGGTAGAGGGTGGGTTGAGGGTTATCGATAGTTATTCGGATCATGTGTAAGTAAAGTAAGACAGTTAAATATAAATAATATATAAAAAATTAATGATACTCTCTCTCTCTCTCTCTCTCTCTCTCTCTCTCTCTCTCTCTCTCTCTCTCTCTCTCTCTCTCTCTCTCTCTCTCTCTCTCTCTCTCTCTCTCTCTCCTTCGCTATCTCTATCTCGTGCTCGCAACGTTTCGCTCTTCCATGCATTCTTTTAACGGTCACTCTTCATACATAAAGGCTCCTACACACGCTGATGCAAGAGTCCGTGAAACACTGATGCCTGCATCACGCATCTTGCTCACGCACCTAGCTGGTGAGCAACGAATGTAGAAATAGACATTCAGTGAAAAAGAAAAATGGAATAAGAGTGGCGAGGTATATTACAAAGTATTAAAGAATCCCAGATAGATGAAATGCCCGGAATAGAAGAATGATACAAAGTATATTTAAGGCTCCTACACACGCTGATGCAAGGCATCAGTGTTTCACGGACTCTTGCATCAGCGTGTGTAGGAGCCTTAAATATACTTTGTATCATTCTTCTATTCCGGGCATTTCATCTATCTGGGATTCTTTAATACTTTGTAATATACCTCGCCACTCTTATTCCATTGTTCTTTTTCACTGAATGTCTATTTCTACATTCGTTGCTATTTGGGAAACTACAAAAGATAGAATATTTCTAGAATAAATACGAGGAAATCGGCCTCGATGCTAGTTCGAGTAATCTTTATGCCTGTACCCTGTGTATCGTGTCCAGCAGTGACAGTATTGGCGGCTATTTATGTTTTATTACCTATGTCATATTTAAACAGTATGAGTAAATTTCCACACCACCCATATGGGGTATTACCCTGGTGCGTTACTGTTTTTTTTAGAACGTGGGTAGTTCGCCAATAGCCCTATCGTCCCACGATTGGGTTAAACTTGTTTTTATCGGATCACAAATTAGTGAGGTATTTTCATTTCTGATAGCATTCAATGATGAGTAGAATCTAAAAATAACAATTTTAACTAGACTCAGACTAAGTCCTAAGGACAGTGATCAAAGTCAACATTGTGTTGAAATAGTCGTAAAATATGCATTTTTACAAACGTATCTTTTGAATCCTATTAGAAGATATAAACATATCACTCATTTGTGGTTCGGTAAAAAAGTTGCCCACGATTTTACTGGCTTTACATACAACACAACTGCAATGTTATAGTTGGTTAGGACAGATGTTATTAATATACGTGCTAAAAGTGCTGAACTATATAAAGCTACTTAATTTCTAAAGTGCCAAAGAAAAAATAGGTATACATACTTATGAAGAACAATCAGAATGTAGCAATGGGAAAAGAATAATTTTTCCTTGAATTTGTATTTTAACATACTTTTTATAAATATCCGTAATATTAAAAATTTCTAAAGGACCGAAATCAGGAGATTCTACCAAAAAAATTCCAAAACTTGACGATTTACAAGGACTGTTATAAAAATCTTTTAGATATAAAAATTGTCTACCAACTATTTTATACGATTCATCCGATAATATTAAATTTTCCACTAGAATGATATTACCATTTATAAGAGAACAGCAATTATTAGGCTCAGTAGTTTTTAAACTGAAATGATGGAAATCAACGCGTTTGAATTGTTTCGTAATTTTGATATTAATTATTAATGGTCCTTTAAAATGTTCATTTTTAAAAATAGGAAATTTAACATTACACATCTTTTCCTTCACAAGAATATTACGCTTTTCCATATATCGTTTTACTATTTGTTCCAATACTTTATCGTTTTTCCGAATAGATTTTAAAATGGTTTGTAAGAAGTTTTCAAATTGGAAAGCACTGAAATTATCTAGAGGACCGTGATTCTTAACATCTTCTGCAATATGTATGAGGTTGTGTATATTGTGAGATATATACTGAGGTCCGTATAATATTTTAAAAGTTTTCACAAAATATTGTAATAACTGAAATGCATATTCAATAGAATCAAAATATTCTGAATTTGATAAAATGGTTGCTGCTACATGCAATGAAAGAAAATTCGAATATCTATCTTTACGTAAATTGGGTAACAGAACTACCGGGCCAGTGTACAATAAAAATTGTCTAAATTCTGTTGCTTTCCATCGTTTGAGTTCAATTAAAGTTCGCGGTTTTCGATTAAATTCTAATGGTATGCACTTTGCTAGAGAAACTAAGGAATTTGATATATTTGAACATTTCAAGTGTGAGATTTTTGTAGAAGGTTTGCCGTTGCACCATAACGTCGAAAGTAATTTCTTCATGACACCTAGACAAATTAGGTGCATATAATCTAAAGGAAAAGACTCGATCATATTAATACCCGGAATATTTTGCAAAATGGATGTACCGATATGATGGTCATCGTCCACTTGCGATCTAAACTCAGAATCAGTTCTCGAACAAATATTATTTAGATCAGGAAAACATACTCTACCATCAATAAAATCTCCTTCAATGCCACATTTCGTACAAGAATGATATCCTGTATGACCTTTTATGCATTTAATTAAAGACTTCGCTGGAGCATCACAAATAAAAGCTTTTACATGTAAATGGTACAAATGTTCATTAATTAAAAATCCATTATTAATAAGGTCTGTTGCCTCTTCAACAAAATCGTGTAAAAAACTATTGATATCTTTTGGTTTTTGATAACCATGAATAAATACCAACCATCTCAACATGTGTACATCCCGCGATACTACAAAGAATTGGATACACTTGACTATTCGTACTTTTCGTTACTGGGAGACCGTCAATATTAATGTTAATTTGAATTATATTGTTATTAATAGAAGAAATGTCTATAAATTGAACGAGGTTTAAAATAGAATTCTTTAAACCAAAATGGTAGTAATGCCCTGCTTCGATCTCTTTAGTAACTACTTTCTTACACGTTTTTAAAAGACTTCTAGCATCTATTGGTAAATTATTTGGTACGCGCTTTTGTAATATAGAAAGTAAACGATTAATAGCAATATGTGGAATATTGTGCTTTATAGCCCAGTCTGCTAAAATAACATCGAAATTTTCATTATCATTACTTTTGGCTAACAACTCAGGAATTGAATGTCTAGAATTCTGCCTTTCTGTAGTTTCTTCCATCTGAAAATTTTCTACAGAAGTTTCGTTTTCAATACTACTATCTGACCAAGAATCTGAATTAACTAAATTGTTTTCATTAACAATAATTGGATTATGACTTGGAGATCTTATATCCGATGAAGTAGAAGCTTCCTGACGAAAAGTATCGTACGATAAACGCAAAGATTTTTTAGCACGCATATAATATTTCTGCAATTTCCTTTTGCCAGGCATGTTTAGATGTATGAAAGTAAATATAAAATAGGAACTTACCTGAAATAGCGGTAAAAAATTTCACCGTCACACTATTAACACTCGAAACAACACAGGCGAGTAGGTAACGCTATGGCAAATAACGATCGAATGCCGATCGACGCCTCCAGCCTCCGCGACAGAAACGAGGAGATCGTCACTTGTTTCCCTCCGTACGTCCATCTTTATCGCCACTGTTTTAACGGTTTTCAGCCTCGTTCACATTAGTGAAATTGTATTTCAAGGCAAGTAAAGTTGAAAGATTCTCTACTTCACTTAAAGTTTGAAAGAATCCTCAGAGGATATTTCAAATCAAGTAAATATAACAGGTTCTCATTGGTAATGTAGTTTTGAGTGACTGAAAATTAAGCGACTTGAAGTAAAGTAACTTGACTAATGTGAACGAGGCCTCAGGCTGTGGCCACAGTGGACACGTTTTCGGGCGAAATTTCGCGATATCGCCCGACAACGCACAAGTCTGCGTTTGTTAATTAGAAATACAAGTTGTTGTCATAATCTTTACTTAAGCATATATTTACTCCGATATGACGACAGCTGAAATGGATCCATCGATGGATACTATTGGTTAGATAATCCTTTATTAAGGATTTTAATAAATATGTAGTATTTTTGTTTCTTGGACAAAGAATAATGATGAATATCACACGTTATGTATAAATCTGTTGAACAAATCAAGCAAATTGTTTTAATATTTTAGAATGTCCTCAGAAACATTTTATTAGATTTTAAGTGTAGCAATAAATTATAATTATTAATTAATACTTTCATTATTTATTACTATTTCTTCTTCTTCAGATTATTTGTTTAATATAATTATGCGGATAATAGTATTGCAGAATTATTACATACGTTATAGTTATAATTGAATTCGGGACAAAGAGATAATTGAGGGCTCGGATGCAATAAGGGGACTAGCGCTCGAAAATGGGAAAAATTATTGTCCAAACGCTAAGAAATATTGGAAAATTAAATGTTATTAAATTGTATTTTAAAAAATATAGTGTTGTACAGCTCGTCCCGACACACATTTTTTCTATTTACAGTTCGTTTATCGAATCATTACTATTCGAGCTAAAAATTATAAACCAAAAAATTTTCATCGTTCAAAATCATTATTTCTTTAAACATAAATGGCGATAACTTGAGTAAATATTAAGGGATCGTTATGAGACTTGAAACATAAAACTCAGAAAATTCTAACGTAGCCGTAAAATGTATGCACAAAACCCTTATGTTAAAAAATGTAATAATATTTAATTAAAAAGTAATACTGGATATAACCCATGTTTTTCAACGTTCGCCGTTAAAAAGTATCGAGGCAATTTTTACATATAACTTGCAGCGACAAAGTTTTTGCTTAATATACAAGGAAGATTTTCACCAATTTTCACACTCATAAATGAATAATTGTAGGAGATATGATGATACATATAAATCTTGTGCGCCACCAATAGTCAACAGCCGCGTATAATGCGCTATATTGCAGTTTTAGCACTCGCGTTGACAGTTGGCCCCGTGCGAGATTAATATGTATCATCATATCTTCTACAATTATTTATTTATCAGTGTGAAAATTGGTGAAAATCTTCCTTGTATATTAAGCAAAAACTTTGTCGCTGCAAGTTATATGTAAAAATTGCCTCGATACTTTTTAACGGCGAACGTTGAAAAACATGGGTTATATCCAGTATTACTTTTTAATTAAATATTATTACATTTTTTAACATAAGGGTTTTGTGCATACATTTTACGGCTACGTTAGAATTTTCTGAGTTTTATGTTTCAAGTCTCATAACGATCCCTTAATATTTACTCAAGTTATCGCCATTTATGTTTAAAGAAATAATGATTTTGGACGATGAAAATTTTTTGGTTTATAATTTTTAGCTCGAATAGTAATGATTCGATAAACGAACTGTAAATAGAAAAAATGTGTGTCGGGACGAGCTGTACAACACTATATTTTTTAAAATACAATTTAATAACATTTAATTTTCCAATATTTCTTAGCGTTTGGACAATAATTTTTCCCATTTTCGAGCGCTAGTCCCCTTATTGCATCCGAGCCCTCAATTATGAAATCTAACTTTAAAGAATTTTTGTTTTCTGTTTATTAGTATAACTGTGCAACTCACGGTTGATCCTAAATGTACATAAATATTTATAATTAGACGTATAACGTATTTCAGCGTTTCAATCATCTCCAAAACCTACAAGACTGTTGATCTTAGAACATCTGTTTAGTTCTTCAAAACATTCAAAAGACTTACAAGATGGACGTTTCCAGAACATCCGAAATTAAAGTCCTAAGAACATTCATAAGATTTAAGAAACGAACGTTCCTAGAGCATAAGAAATTTAAGTCCTAAGAACATTCGTAGGACTTAAGAAACGGACATTCCTAGAACATCCGAAATTTAAGTCCTAAAAACGTCCGTAGGAGTTAAGAAACGGACGTACCTAGAACATCCGAAATTTAAGTCCTAAGAACGTCCGCAGGACTTAAATTTCGGATGTTCTAGGTACATCCGTTTTTTAAGTCCTAAGAACGTCCGTAGGACTTAAGAAACGGACGTACCTAGAACATCCGAAATTTAAGTCCTAAGAACATCCTAGGTATGTTCAAAATGGACGTAGGACGTTCGGATATAAACTGGACATGAAACGGACGTCCTTGGGATGTGTGGTGCTATCTGGGTAGTTACTCTTGTGCAAAATTTTTTTTTTAAATTCATTTGATGCGACCCTTGCAATCTGTTCTACTCGGTAAAAAACTAATTCCCTCCAAATTTCAAGTCGATCGGACAAACGGAAGACGTGTCGCAACGAGTTTGTTTGTGCAAAAAATTTTAATTTTGCGAAAAATGAAAAAGTACACATTTTTTCAATCCCACTGGTCATTAAACACTATTTTAATGTAATATTCTTATTATATCAAAGCAAAAATTAAATTGTTTAATGAATTTGTTTAAGCAACATTTTTAATATTTATTTTTTAAATATAAAATTTGATCTCACATTAATATAAGGAAAAGTAGAAAAAGACAGTTAAATACTTATAATTAAATATTTTATTTATAGGCCTAATTATAATAAGAGTATAAATAATTTTTAAAAATCTGTACTTAATGTTGTTTTATCAATTTTGGGGTATTTTTCCCTATAATCGGTTACAATTTGTAATATGAATTGTTTTTCTTCTTCGTTTTTGCATAACGTTAAATTATAATCTTTCATTAATTTTATTGCTCTTTCTGCAACGTCATTCACAACTTCTAATTTTGTTATATTACCTATCGCTTCGATATAATTATTATTAGTTTCCCATAGTGCTGGATCAATTAAAAGAAAATCTGAATTTATATGGAACCGTTTGAAAAAATTATTTGATTCAGATGATACGAAATGTTGTATTTCCAAATTCGCAAGATTTTTAATTTCTATAGTCGTTGTCATGTATCTCTTATAATTATTATTATTGTTTACATTTTGTAGTGCTTGCACCATCGATCTTTTTGTTTCTACTGAAACTTTTTTGTCAAAAAACGATAGCGCCGCATTCTCCGGTGACAAGTACCATAAATGGTTCACAATTTTTTTTAATGCCACATCGCTTATTTCTTCGTTAACATTTTTGTAATGAATTATACTTTTGATGAATTCTAGATCTACACGTGGCGCCATAGCAGCCATTGGGGTCAAAATCCACGGCTCAATATAAATGTTAATTAGAAATACACATGTATCTCTAATGCTACTATACTCTTCCTGGTTGAGAGGAAATTCGTTTCGAAAAATAAGTATTTTTAAAGTGTATATTATTTTAGCCATCCACCTCGCATGGTGAAATGCGCCAGGCATTTTGAACGAAATGCCACCCAAAGGAATCCCCCCAAGAAAAATTATTGCTAATTCTAAAAGTTCTTTGTAGTCATCTCTTGGGTGACTCTTTTTTGTGTAATTTTTAAAAATTTCGATTTTTTTTGTATATCATTAATATGTTTCAGAACGTAATCGTCGTGCGTTCCCGGGATGTAATTATTTTTATTAATTTCAAGCCAACTATTTTGAAATTTTTTAAAAAGTTGAATATTCGGGCCTGTTGTTTTCGGCATTTTTAATTCAAAGACCCCACGCAACACAATTTCGTATATGTGATGGCGACAAGGAAAATACAAAAGATCTCTTTCAATTCTTTGTTCTAGCAACACACATGCGCCCCGTAATCGTCCCGTATTTGACGAAGTCGTGTCACAGCATAAAGCTTCTACGTGGTCCGTTAAATTCCATTCTTCTAAGGTTGCAAATATCGCCAAGGCCTGATCGCTTCCACTACTGGAAGGAATCGCAGGTATCCCCAATAATTTTCGTACACCGTTGCACGAAATTACCACTGGAAGTCGCTCCACAGTTTTCTTGTCCAAAGTAGGCAACATCGCGCCATCCCAATGTACAGTTATCCCCCTGAGATTAATTTCTCCGAACATTTCCCGCAGATGTTTGGCGTGATCTGCGCGAAAATTATGGCGAAATCGCCGAAGAGAAATGCGATTAATAATTAATTCATTTGTATTGTGACCTAAGCTCTCTGCTGTTGCCATAATAATACGAACAGCATCGCGATCGCTGATTTTGCACGCATCTAAAGCTGCAACTAACTTTGAAGAAAATACTTCGACTTTCCCTCTTCACTCGGCCCAGGTATATTCGAATCACCTTCAACTTCTGAGTCACTGGATACCTGCAACCCCTCAGGAACATTCCCAATGCTCGAATCTAACGGAAAATCTCCAATGCCCGAACCTAACGGTACATTCATTGTCATTTCGTCGCTGGATGACGACGAAGATTGTAGCTGCACTGTTTCTGTAATGTAAAAATAAATATACTGAATTTATTTCTAAAACGTTAGAAATATACTTAAAAGAGTTAAATTTTAAAAATATATGTTACCTTGTACAAGTGATTGTTGACCTTGTTCTTGTAGTGTTTTCGTCCGTTCTTCTCGAAGAGTTTTCCGCTTTTCTTTTTCTGCTAAAGCACGATCACTGACACCCATTAGTCCAACTCGCCCTTTTTCCCTCTGTTTCAATAGAAATAATTTATCTTCTTCGATTTTTATCATTTCTAAAGCATTCGCATGGGCGATGTCAAATAAATCGTCCAACGAATCTTTGAATTCTTGTTCCCGCTGTATTTGGATTGCAGTTCGACGATTGACAGATTTATATAATGTTCTCCATTTCTGATAAAGAGACTTCAACTTGTCAATGCTATCCGACGTCTTCTTCACTGGTATTCGTGCTTTCTCCCAAAATATTTCAGTTTCTTTTATAACTAGAGTAGCACTTGTTTTAAGGTCCAGGTTTACTTTTCTCATATTATAGAAAAGAACTCGTAACACTTGTCCGTTACTCGGCAATTTTGCACCAACAATTTGTTGTTCGTAGTAGTCCAATATAAACAATTTATCACTACTTCTTGTCTCCATTTTTGCTCACTGTCACACTACCAAATTTCGATACTTCGTGATGCGAATACCTCGAACTCTCGACGTAAAATGAGGTTTCTTTTACTAAGGGACTAAGGGACTAGGAAGCAGGTATAAAACTGGAAATAGAAGGATAGCTCTTTGGAAGGGGTACTGGTTATACCGTTGGCACCGTATTATACAACCAAAAGATGATATTTTTATGTTATAACAGTAACTCTTATCATTAAAACATAAAATTTGAGTTGCATGTAAAATTAAGGGGAAATTACTGAAATTTTCAAACTTCAAACCGATTGCGACACCCTTTCCTGTTGTCCAATTCAGTTCTTCTTTTGCAGAACTTATTTTTTTGGGATCTGGAACAGATCTAGGGGGTCGCATAAAAAAAATCAGATGGTCGAAAAATAAGGTCCACCCTAAGCCGGGTAAGCATAGGGAAAACGGCCCCAGCACCAATTTGAGTATTTATTTGTTCCAAATAATGTTCTTTGCCTAAAAAAACACTGAGAGAAATTTCAGATCTCTACTCCCTCTGGTTAGGGTGTTATGGGGATAACAACCCTAATCTTTACTATATTTTTTTTTCAGCAACCATTTAAGATATTTAAATGTTTCAAAAGGCAGGTAGTAGGTACTTTTTAGCTCTACCACATATATTTTTTCGAAATTGCAGATCATTTCTTAAGGGTGGAAATAAAGGAATTCATTTTTGGGGGGGAATTTTGGGGGGGAATTAATGTTTGCTTTTGCAAACAACCCCTTGAGTGACACCTACGAAAAAAATCAGGAGTAAAGTGTCACTACTTAGGTATTATCTCTATAAGTTGCAGAGGGGTCGGATTGGTGGAACATATTAAAAAAAAATAAAACGTATATAAAACCTCTTGACAGAGTGTACTAAATGGACCGGCCGCGTGATCAATAGAGGGGGCAAAAAATCGTATATATTTTAGATTCTTCTTAGGGAAGCTTAGGAAAATGTATATTCATAAATGTCATTACGTTGTAAAAATTACATATTTAACGAGTTTCGGTAATTATTATTCAAGCGCTATGCGACGACTGCCGCTGATTCGAAATGGACAATGTGAAATAAATAACTCAGACATTTTTAAATAATATGTTGAATATTTTAAAATAAAATGTAATTTTTTAACTTACATGTTTTAGACGCGTGGTTTTAATCTTCGTCGCTCTCTTCGTCGATAACAGCAGTTACGTTTGTTACATCGAATAATTCCGTCAATATTTCTGCAGGCTTAATAATTTTCGATTTGTAACGCCCATGAGATAAATAATATATTATGGCAGCAACATGGGAACAGCATCCCACAGTCCGATTGCCATTCGCACAATCACAAGTATAACGTTGTATACCTGCGGAAGTGTTCGAATTGGGTTCGTACTGAATATAGCACTGGTATGTTTTGCTGTTTATATGTCTTGAACGGACTCTCATTTTTATGATATTCCTATTTTCTGTATAATAATCGACGTTCAAAACATCCTCAGCATTCATCAACTCGGCGAGGTAGCATACTGCTTGTGACAACTGATATCTGCTAGTAAATAGTAGCTTCAGTTCATTTTCCGAAAGTTCTGGAAAATCTATGAGGGAAGTAGCAGACATTGTCGTAAAAGGTTTTTACGTTGATTTAATCGTTCAGATTCTACTAATTCTTGAAGCGTGTTTGATGGGGGATGCTGTTCCCATGTTGCTGCCATAATATATTATTCATCACATGGGCGTTGCAAATCGAAAATTATTAAGCCAGTGGAAATATTAATGGAATTATTCGATATAACGAACGTAACTGCTGTTATCGACGAAGACAATGTTACGTGCCGGTTACTTTTTCCAAATTCATTTCTAAATTCTACTAATTTTTACAGTCATTTCGCAGATGTTCTCTATTGATCTAACCGTTTAGCGTGTTATGGGAATTTCCCTCAATCAATAGTCGATTATCTGTAGATATTCTTAATAGTGCTTGACTTATTTCTGATTTATTTCTGCTTTAAGCCGGTCACGTCAGGGCAGGTAGTCACGAAGGAATATTATCAACGATCCTTCAACGCCATCGACGTTCCTGGAATGCGTGCTGTGATAAGTCTTTCGAGGCATTGTAGTAGACTACTTTATATTTTTCTTCCCTGTTAAAATTTTATTACAGTATCGTTGACATCTGATCCTACTATTAAATGTTGTGGGAGTTCCCTCGATCAATTGTCAATAAACCGATATGGTATACTAACCAATTTAAAATAATAATTGCTACGCCACTGCGTTCTTCCATGAGAAAATCTTTCATCAGCATCAATGTTCTTGGAACGCCGGATGCGATAACACTCGAAAACCTAAGCATTGCGAGGCTGGGAACGGGAATTGTTGAAAAAAAAAAACACAAGAATATACAAGTCTCTACGGGGACTGAGTCCTTCCACGATCACTGGGATGCACTGGAACTCCGGCTCAAGACTATTTTAGAGAATAGTTATGTCCCTCGGACAGATCGACCACGCACTATGCGACTTAACAGCCGACTGCCCCGAGCGTTCGCAGGGCAGGCCCGAGCACTTGGGACTTTGAACAAAGAGAGTCAAATTACTGAGCATGCATTTCGTACACATAGGCCCAACCGTCGTCGCCTCGGACCGTTCCCAGCCTCGCAATGCTTAGGTTTTCGAGTGTTATCGCATCCGGCGTTCCAAGAACATTGATGCTGATGAAAGATTTTCTCATGGAAGAACGCAGTGGCGTAGCAATTATTATTTTAAATTGGTTAGTATACCATATCGGTTTATTGACAATTGATCGAGGGAACTCCCACAACATTTAATAGTAGGATCAGATGTCAACGATACTGTAATAAAATTTTAACAGGGAAGAAAAATATAAAGTAGTCTACTACAATGCCTCGAAAGACTTATCACAGCACGCATTCCAGGAACGTCGATGGCGTTGAAGGATCGTTGATAATATTCCTTCGTGACTACCTGCCCTGACGTGACCGGCTTAAAGCAGAAATAAATCAGAAATAAGTCAAGCACTATTAAGAATATCTACAGATAATCGACTATTGATTGAGGGAAATTCCCATAACACGCTAAACGGTTAGATCAATAGAGAACATCTGCGAAATGACTGTAAAAATTAGTAGAATTTAGAAATGAATTTGGAAAAAGTAACCGGCACGTAACATTGTCTTCGTCGATAACAGCAGTTACGTTCGTTATATCGAATAATTCCATTAATATTTCCACTGGCTTAATAATTTTCGATTTGCAACGCCCATGTGATGAATAATATATTATGGCAGCAACATGGGAACAGCATCCCCCATCAAACACGCTTCAAGAATTAGTAGAATCTGAACGATTAAATCAACGTAAAAACCTTTTACGACAATGTCTGCTACTTCCCTCATAGATTTTCCAGAACTTTCGGAAAATGAACTGAAGCTACTATTTACTAGCAGATATCAGTTGTCACAAGCAGTATGCTACCTCGCCGAGTTGATGAATGCTGAGGATGTTTTGAACGTCGATTATTATACAGAAAATAGGAATATCATAAAAATGAGAGTCCGTTCAAGACATATAAACAGCAAAACATACCAGTGCTATATTCAGTACGAACCCAATTCGAACACTTCCGCAGGTATACAACGTTATACTTGTGATTGTGCGAATGGCAATCGGACTGTGGGATGCTGTTCCCATGTTGCTGCCATAATATATTATTTATCTCATGGGCGTTACAAATCGAAAATTATTAAGCCTGCAGAAATATTGACGGAATTATTCGATGTAACAAACGTAACTGCTGTTATCGACGAAGAGAGCGACGAAGATTAAAACCACGCGTCTAAAACATGTAAGTTAAAAAATTACATTTTATTTTAAAATATTCAACATATTATTTAAAAATGTCTGAGTTATTTATTTCACATTGTCCATTTCGAATCAGCGGCAGTCGTCGCATAGCGCTTGAATAATAATTACCGAAACTCGTTAAATATGTAATTTTTACAACGTAATGACATTTATGAATATACATTTTCCTAAGCTTCCCTAAGAAGAATCTAAAATATATACGATTTTTTGCCCCCTCTATTGATCACGCGGCCGGTCCATTTAGTACACTCTGTCAAGAGGTTTTATATACGTTTTATTTTTTTTTAATATGTTCCACCAATCCGACCCCTCTGCAACTTATAGAGATAATACCTAAGTAGTGACACTTTACTCCTGATTTTTTTCGTAGGTGTCACTCAAGGGGTTGTTTGCAAAAGCAAACATTAATTCCTCCCCAAAAATTCCCCCCCAAAAATTAATTCCTTTATTTCCACCCTTAAGAACTGATCTGCAGTTTCGAAAAAAATATATGTGGCAGAGCTAAAAAGTACCTACTACCTGCCTTTTGAAACATTCAAATATCTTAAATGGTTGCTGAGAAAAAAATATAGTAAAGATTAGGGTTGTTATCCCCATAACACCCTAACCAGAGGGAGTAGAGATCTGAAATTTCTATCAGTGTTTTTTTAGGCAAAAAACATTATTTGAAACACATAAATACTCAAATTGGTGCTGGGGCCGTTTTCCCCATGCTTACCCGGCTAGACCCTTTCACTATCATTGAGCTACCCATAAATATACATCAATCGTGCTAATGTTCTGCTCGATTTCATTTTTTATACAAAGGAACAAATTGAGATGGTGAGATCATATTTTCATAGTTGAAAAATAAGCTCTACCCTATTTGAGGCATACAGTGTTGCTTACGGTGCATTATGCATTAATAAAATGTAAAACGTGACGTTTTCAGTATTCAGTAACATACTGCTGAAATTTTCCAGATTATAATGAGTTCAAACACGATATAAATAGAAGAAGAGGAATTACACAAAATGAGAGAAGATAATATTACAGTATTGTCTCGTTAGCGGATCGCTGGTCGGGACCGGCGCGGGCGTTGAACCCGTATCGCGAACAGAGCCCTACTTCCCATTGTTCGTTTCTCGCTTCTTTCTGGCCGAAGGGGGGAACGAGATGGAACGCTTTGCCTGCGCAACGGGCGCGAACGCAAAGGACGGAGTGTCAGGCGTCTGAAAGACGGAGCGAGACAAAATATCATCCCGTCGTCCGTCTCTTACTGTCTCCCGCTTTCGGTGCCTCTCGCTCGCTCTCGCCCTCGGCGGACAAGAGTGAGACAGAAGTGGTGGGGATAGCGAAAAGTCCACATCGTGTACACGCTTCCTAACTTCACTACCCAATCTCTCTATCTTTCATTATTGCTATCCTCATTTACATTCAGCGAGGCTCTGATGCTAGACGCATCAATCGGACGCGCTACATCTACAGCTGATGCATGGGGAAACATCTACAGGAGCGGTGGTTATGTGTACGCACCGCTCCTGTAAGTGTTCCCCCCTCCATCAGCGGTACTTCAAGCCTGCTGATCGCTGCCTAGACGCAGCTCTCGTGCCGTATTCCTCTAAGACTTCTCAGTAGAAGGAGCTGTGGCAACAGCGCGGCGGAGACAGGGAGAACAGAAAATGTGGCAACTATGCGTAAAAAATTCTTCTACATAGAGTACCTGGAGATGTCACGTCTGTACAACTTCTTTTTACCGACCGCAATAGTTTCGTTAGGATCCGTTTGTTTACTGGGGTCGCTTCGATCGATTCGGACCATCACAAAACTGAGACGGCAGCCTTAATGCAGTGTATACGTAGATTGAACATAAGGGGCAACTAACCGAAATGTAACTCCTGAATACTTCAGATGTATGTAGTGATCCGCAGCGTTTCAAGACCATTATATTCATTCATATTTTTCCTTCAGTTTCGGATCTGTATTCATACTCAGAAAGTTAAAATTCGATGGCCACGAGATTCTGACCTTTTCACTGTGCGCTCTCTCTAAATCGGTTGAACGGTAACGCGTACCTTTTTTTACGATCCCAATGAGTTCTTGGGTAAAAGTTTTCGAACGACGCGGCTCGGGGGTTATAAACGCTAGGGTAGTGGCATAAGGACAAAGTCAGGAATAGGCCATTCAGTAATGAGTATGCGAATTTCTATCATAGAAATATCACTAATGGATTACTAGTGTTTTTTTCATGAAAGTGACACCAAACTTGATATAATCCTGATTATTTTTAACGACTGTAATGGAAAATACTTGGAGTAAAGTAATTGAGAAAATATTACCTGAATTCTACGCGAACTGAGACAGAACTGATATGTGGGCCCAGATCTTAACGTAAGGCTTAAGCGCTCGTAAGCGATACCTACACGCTCGTGTACTAACATCGTAGATGTTTTTTATAATTTTTAAATCCATTCGATAATTAATAAAGACAGAGCCAATCAATTTGTAATGAAACGTAGAGATTTAGGGGCCTCAGGTCCCAAAAACTACGAATTTAAATTTTACAAAAACGTTTTAATGCATTATTTTCAATGATTTTTATGTGTCGTAGAATGGGCACCGTCTATTTAGACACGCGCGAAGTGCAGATATTTGCGGAAATGTTAGTAATAGCGTCAATTTCTAATATTTTACGGCGTACTCCACGTGAAAATATTAGTTAAATGTTCCACTAGACTAAAAATCGATTTCATCTGGCAATTTATAGCTTGTATAAGCTCTCAAGAAGTGCCATATTTCAGCGCCATATGGGCTCTTGATCCCCGAAATAGATTTTCAGAGAGAAATCCGGCGTGAGTCGTTGACAAACCGAGTCAAAGCGTAGCTTAACGAAAGCACCCCCTCTTTGTTAAACTCTCCCTCTAAACCAGGGTTCCTAACCGCAACCCTAACCGGGTTTGGCTCTCTAATGTAGTGGAGTAACCCGCAACACCGGGTTACCCAGAAGATTGTGGGGCTGGTAACCCGGTTAACCCGCTCTTGTACAGGGTTACTAACCGCGGCCTAACCCTAACCGTAACCCGTCGTAACCGGGACGGAGCGGGTTACTACATAGTACACAGAGCAGGTTAACCCGCTCGGAGCGGGTTACAAGTGATACAAGAGTACATTCACATTGTTTATATTGATATCAGTTCGACGGGTAGAGTGAGTCTACCCTAATATGTGCATGCAAAATCCGACTACAATATAGTATATCGTAATAATTGTGTGCCGTTTTAGAAATATAAAGTAAGAAATATATTATTTTGAAATACAAGTAATATGCCAAATTTATTCATTTGTAAGAAAGTGGTATGTAAAAATAGAAACTCAGTGTTCAATACATATGAACATGCAATATATATATTATGTATGCGCTATACATAAAAAAATATGCAAAAAATATATGCAAAAGTATATGTAACTGAACAGTCTTAAGGGGGTAGACACGGGTAATGCAGCGCGCTGTATACCGACACAATCTGGCCCGAAACATGGGTTTAGTAGAATACGTTGTTTGTCCTTATATGAGCGAATTTTGGGCTGGGCGAGGTCTCATGCGAAAGATAAAGGTTCAGTGCACCGCGCTCTGGCCATGGTTCGACGAGCTTGTGTTGATATCTAATAATATGAGTGTTCAAAGTAGAGCAAAATTCGACAAAATACACCCGCATGAATCCAAGCATTTTTAGGTCACTAAAAGAGTTTTGTGACTCAAACGAGGAGTAGAGCGCGGTGCACTGAACCTTCCTCTTTCGAATGAGACCTCACCCAGCTCAAAATCTGCTCATATAAGGCCAAACAACGTATCCTCGTGATTGCATTCCCAAATACGAGTTCTGCCATATTGGCGATAATACAGAGCAAGTCACGTGACAAATTTAGTTGAGCTAGTGGACACGAGATGGCGCCTACTCGGGAGGACTGTCAACGTGGAATCATAGCAAAACTGAAGCGTTAGTTGGATACACGAGCCACAGTAAAAGCGTGATGCAGTCAATGCATGCATTTTCGGACGATTGTAGGTTAGGTTATACAGGGTGATTGGCCCGAAACGCCTGATCCGCCTCGCAACCGTAACGAGAACAACACCCTGTGGTGTCCCCCTAATTTATGGCGTTCGACCCTCGAAGAGGTTGGAGTACCTATTAAGAAGTGAGAAATCTTCGATTTCCTCATTTCTCGTCAGATCTGTGCGAAAGCGACGCCAATGGATTCCTGGCGTTCCGTCGATTAAAATCATACCAAACATCATGCAAATCGGACTACTTTGACACAAGCTATTTGTATTCCTTATGTAAAAGTAGTCCGATTTACACGACATTTGGCATGATTTTCATCGGGAAACCACAAGGAATCCATCGGCGACACTTCCATATCCATACGATAAAGAATAAAGAATTATTTTATTTCTGAAACAGAAACAGGGTAATTCTGCATTTGCGCCGCGTCACCCCGTGGCAGGGACAACACCCCGCAGTGCCCATCGAATTTTAAGGATTTTTTCGGAAAAAGGTATGAATCCTGGGTCGAACGTAGGGAATTGAGGTCGGCGCCTCGCAGTCAAGGGGTGACATATCCATTACAGCGTATTAAGAAATTATTCTCTTCGTCGTATCGAAGGGGAAGTGACGCCAATGGATTCCGGGCGTTCTCCCGATTAAAATCATGCCAAACATCATGCAAATCGGACTACTTTGACATAAGCAATACAAATCATAAAAGGAGTAGGCATTTTTTACCACACTCTCTTATTTTAGTGAGGAGGGACAGGGTTAAATGAACATAAAACTGTTGTAATTATTTGAAATCTACATGTCATGTATTTTCGAGATGTATTTCATTCAACAACGTGTGTTTCTTATGTGTACGTATTTTGTCAAAGGTACAGCACCGAAATGTCAAGCAGACTGCAATAAGAGTACCGAACACAATACCACTTCTTAGATTGCTAAATAAATTAGAGCCTTTGGCGTGATATCTTAACGCACGATACAGGATGTATGAGAGCCCTATTCACATCGCATCAAAATCATTAAAACGACTATCGCAAGAAATCTAACTTGCGTACTCGACGTGTCAAAAAGCTGCCATACGAGCGAAGCTAAAGTCCTATCGTGTGTCGAAAGTTCAAGAACTGCTTCAAATAGATTACATAAGACGTGAGGAATTTTGTGTGTGGTTTCATTACGTGGTTTACGGATGAAACGTGAGTCCGTTTAAGTGAGTGCATGAATTCGCAAAACGCGTATAGGGTCCGAACAAAACCTACATGAACTTTTTGCGACGCCGTTACATTCTCAGAAAATTGGACATTTTTTTAAACAAGAGGTATCGCGACAGTATATCTATCAATATTCAATGAATTCATCAATGAATTGACATATGACGAATTGACAGACGGATGTTTCCAACAAGTCGGAGCAACTTGTCACACTTCCAGAGCATCATTTAGGGAAATTGAAAGTTTTTCGATGATCGGGTAGCTTCCAAACATCTTTGGCCTCCAACATCTCCAGATTTGACGCCAGCAGACTGACGAGGTACAAGAACAAATCTCGTACAATTGACGACTAGAAGAACTGCATACGGCAGGAGATAGCTGACATTGCCGGTAACAGGTTGCCCCCTGCTTCCCATGTCTGAAATAAACACAAAATTATGGTGAGAATGATTCTGTTTCATTTATTCGGGGTTCAACCCCTTTCAATGTATGAATTGAAGATGAGAGTGCGAAAATGAGAAAATGTGAAAATTTACCAATTTCCTCCTACATCCGATGCTGGAAGTGGTGCCCTCCGAGGTCCAAACATTTTTGGACACGCGTCCGTATATTCTGGAACACCGCCTGTAATGTGTCCTCCGTAATTGCAGCTATCTCCTGTCGTATGTTATTCTTCAGGTCGTCAATAGTACGAGGATTGTTCTGGTACACTCGTTGCTTTAAGTGACCCCACAAGAAAAAGTCTGGTGGCGTCAAATCTGGAGATCTTGGTGGCCAACGATTTCCAGATATTATTCGGTCATCGAAGAAACTTTCAATTTCCCGAATTGATGCTCTTGCAGTGTGCGCTGGTGCTTCGTCTTGCTGGTAGTATCCAGTTGTCAATTCGTCATCAGTCAATTCATTGACGAATTCGTTAAATATTGTGAGATATCTTTCCGTGTTAACCGTCGATTCATGAAATATAGGGCCGATAATCCGTTGGCCGGACACAGCACACCACACTCCAATCTTCTGAGAATGCAACGGCACTTCAAAAACTTCATATGGGTTTCGTTCTGCCCATATACGCGAATTTTGCGAATTCATATATCCACTTAGGTGAAACCACACTTCATCCGTAAACCAGGTAACGTCCAAAATGTTTAGACGTTCTTGAAGCAAACGTTGAAACCATAAGCAAAATTCCACACGTCTTCCATAATCTGTTGCATGCAGTTCTTGCAGTTTAGATATACGATACGCATGCAGATTCGCACGTTTCACAGCTTGTTGACACGTCCAGTATGTAAGTCCCACTTCTTGCTGAAGACGTCTTAACGATTTAGATGGCGATGTCAATAGTCTTCTCCGTACATCCTGTACCGTATCATCCGATATTTTTGTTCCACCTCCATGTATATTATTGACACTTCCTGTGGCCGCAAATTTTTTTACCACTCGTAGAATCTTTGTTGTGTCCGGTGCTCTTATTTCAGGTTAAGTTTCGCGAAATACTGCCTGACATTTCGCTGCTGAGCCCTACGCGTGATACGTAGACACAATAAACGCACGCTGTGCGGTTGTATAGCGCATGATTACACTTAACTTTTTCAGCTATCTCAGAATGTGCACTGTTTTCGAGGTTGATGTTTCACTGTGCTATGCGAAACTGATTCTAGCATTCCTTGTCATTTCTGTCGCCGTGGGAGTAAGTTCCGTGATTGGTAGTTTTCTTGTTAAAAATGTAGGAGGGGTTAAAGAAACGGATGAAAAGAAGTGGTAAGAAGAATGAGTGAAATGCCGGAAAAGTTGCGGACCTGAAGGTCGTTTATAATTTTATGGGTTTATGGTTTTTTGGGGGTTCGTACGTTACGGGCGGACGTCTGCTATGCAGATGTGCAGCTAAAACGGTCTACCTGGTAATCCAAGAAAGTTACTGTTAGGCACGTACAGAAAATTCCAATAGTAAATCAAAGAAAACGTTGGACGATCAATTGCTGCAGCCGCACACGAATCTACATACTGTTACGACGCTGCCCAACCATCGAAACGGGTCGAAGCCTGAATAAATGAAACAAAATCATTTCCATTCTCCACAACAGTTTTATGTTCATTTAACCCTGTCCCTCCTCACTAAAATAAGAGAGTGTGGTAAAAAATGCCTACTCCTTTTATGATTTGTATTGCTTATGTCCAAGTAGTCCGATTTGCATGATGTTTGACATGATTTTAATCGGGAGAACGCCCGGAATCCATTGGCGTCACTTCCCCTTCGTTATGATGAAGAAAAGAAACAAACATTTGAAATCCTGAACATTTCTCACTTCTTAATGGTACTCCAACCCCTTCGAGGGTCGAAAGCCATAAATTAGGGGGACACCACGGGGGGTTGTTCTCGTCACGGTTGCGAGGCAGATCAGGCGTTTCGGGCCAATCACCCTGTATGCATTTTAGGCATACATTGACTAGGAACTGCTGGGAATGACTACATTTACTAAAGCTTTTACCGTAACACATACGTCACTTGAAATCGCTGTCGTATTTATGTTATAGTAATTGAGACAGTTAGAGCAACAACGGAATAACCTGCAAATAAATTTTTCCTAATGTACATTGATGGCTTAGCGCACACATACCTATTGTATGTCCACTTTTAGCGTTTTTTGAGAAAAACAGGTTCAAACATTCAATGGTACTTTATAAATAGTATAAGTTAGAATCTGCAAAATTATAGTAATAATTGGATAATAATACTTGGAAGATGGACATGATATACGTAACTAAGTACAGAGGAGGACATACTATACCGAATGATATTGTATAAAAATGAACGAAAGGAATAATGCTGGAAATAATCTCACTTGAATATTATATTTATTTTGAAAGTAGCAGGAATAAAAAAGGTAAAAGTGTAATTTTTATACAGAACGAAGAAACAGTCAAGCACTATTCGTTGCATATAAAAACTCTAATTTCATAAAAAGTGGACATACAATATGTGTGCACTAAGCCATCGATATGATTAGTAAACCCTATTGGAATACGTTATTGCTAGCTAACTAAATTCCGAATAAAAAGGTGGCTAGCCCGTTGTTGCTATAACTGCCCCAATTATATGGCAAAATACCAGAGATGGGCATTACGTAACCCATCTCTGGTATTTACAAACTAAAAATTCATCAAATCAAACTTTATAAGTAATATTCTATTATTATAACGATCAATTTACACGTATCTATCAAATAAAATGTAAGAAAAATAACTTTACTCTCAACTTTTTAAAGAAAACAAAAGCAACGTTTCAGATTATCTAAAAATGTCCAACCTGCATTCGCCAGAAACGTTTTCATGTTTAACGTAAACATAATAATGTTAAATATACAGCGGTAAACGCATCAGTGGCTTGCATGTCGGAGCCATATAGAGAACCGAACCGTTTTGAGACCCAAAATTATTGACTCTTGATTTCTTTTATACGTCTGAAAATGATTTGACGTTTATGTCACAGTAAATAACCCGAGCCAATTTTTATTTGAAGCGCTATGATTTAATTAATTTAACCATGGGGAATTCAATTGTTGGCCATGAATCATTTTCTTGTATTTATTCGTACTTGCTCGACTAAATATATAATTCTCGACTAAAGTACGAATAAATACGAGAAAATGATTCATGGTCGACGGATGCAAGGCCTTCGAATAAAAAAATTAAATACTACATATATGATATAGACTTATTTATTATTAAAAAATCAATTAAAATAAAAAACATTTTTTGCTCCTCTTCCTCCTCTGCCTCCTCTTCCTCCTCTTCCTCCTCTTCCTCCTCATCCTCCTCTTCCTCCTCTTCCTCCTCTTCCTCCTCTTCCTCTATAAAAATACAAAATCTCCCGCATATCCCTCTTCATTTCGGTATTCTGTAAAATGAAAAATAAACATAAATCTTATGTTAATTACTGCAATAATGTCTAGACGTTTCCACACTTTCGTGAGAATGTCAGAAATTAAAAAAACATCGTTTTCTGGGAAATCGCCTACGTATCTACATACCTCCTTCTTTAACCTCATCGCCATGAATTTGTAGGCGGCGGCAATATCCCGAGTACTCCGCCCCGACGACGGAGTTCGGCCGCTGCTGCTACTTCTTCTGGAATGACTTCGTCGTCGTCGAGGCGAACTCGGCTCCGGAGTCCGTCGTCGTCGAGACGAACTCGGCTCCGGAGTCCGTCCTCTATCTCCTTCGGACAGTGCCCGTTTTCTGCCTCCTGGCATATTTCCATGGCCGGACATCTAAAAACGAATCGAAGAAACAGTGAAACTATTGAACGTAATTAAAATGGATTTGAAAGTGCAGTAGAGGAGTAGACGTTTATCAGTTTGGTACATTCGGGTAAAATATAGGGTTTCTTTAGCCAAGATTTAGCTCATGAGGGGAATCTTCAGATTTCTAAATGCTGGAATTTCCAAGTTCGATAGCTTTGAAATTCAAACATTTCCAAAATTTGTAATTGTGAGGTTATTAAATTTCAAAATATCTGTATTTCCAAATGTCCAACATTTGTGATTTTAAAATTTTCGATTTTTTCACTTCTGATGTTTACGACTGTTTAATTTTCATCACTTGTCTTCGGTTTCAACTAAAGGAAGCCTATATATATACACCCGAATATATATACCTTTTCTAGACATTTCGCCGGTAAATTATTTTTTTATTCTACGTGAGAATGAATACACGAATCTCTGAGCGTGAAGCTGCGTATCGACATTGCGAGGATGCCGCGCGCGAGTCACGCTTCGCAGAGTAGAGAGTCTGAAGACTACCTCGATCATGATTACTTTCCGAGGCAGGCTCGTGCGACAGTCTCGCGCTACCTCCAGTATGATATTTGCATCGCCCGAGCCATGCGATTTTTTATGTTGGGGCCGCAAGGCACCTTTGAGCACGTCGAAAAATCGACGACTAATGCCTCGTAAAGTAATCATGGTCGAGGTAGTTTCCAGACTCTCCACTCCGCGAATGCTGTGCCATGCGAGGCAGCCCCGCAATGGCGATACGCAGCTTGAGAAACACGCGGACACTCAAACAATCACAGTTCACACGATAGATTTTGCACAAAAAAATTACAACAATACTACGACGGTAATCGGAAACTTTACCCGGAATATGTCTAAATACAGTCTTGTTTTTGAAAACGACACGTGTTTCTCGGACCCTTCGTTTCGTCGTTATTTTACAACGTTCCATAAAACGAAATACCACCCTGCAGCCCCTCGTTGAATTGTAGGAGGTACAACGTTAAAAATAGAATAATGATTTGAATTGCCGGCCTATCCTTTCTGCGTGGTATTGTCTGAGTGTGCAAAAGGGCAAAATGTTTGTTTGGAAATATTTTTATTCCTTCAGGTAATAATTTATTAAAAATATGGTCCTGTGTGTCTTACACAATGTTGTACCATTTCAATTATATTATTACCAATTCTCTCTCTCTCTCTCTCTACAGTATTATAGACTTTCCAGGAGGGACATTCCACGCGAATTACAAAATTTTCAAGATCGTGGAAATTGGCTTTTTTTCATTAAATTGTAGCTGTTGGAGAACGAGACAGGTAAGAATGAGCTTTTGAGTGCTTACGCTGGGGAAGTAAGAGTACCTAATAAAAATTATGTCACTTAAAAAAAAATTTAAACCATTTATTCTGCAATTGTTTTAAACAAATGCAATTTTATACTAGCAGGACACGATTTAAAAATTTGAAAAAAAAATGAGAATACAGCCCTACTTGTGCTCTTTATGATCACGTTTTCAGAAACGCGAACAGTTCAAAATTAGTCCCATGAAAATTAATTGAATGTGACACTGCGCCGCACAGCACCGGCTCGGCAGACTGAGCCGTGCGTGCTACAATATACAACTATCTATTTCTTTCATTCCTAACCTTGCGTGGCCTTGAAAGTCATGGTACACCATATGGTTGAATTTGTCTTGAGATTTATACACTTTCATATCGGGTAATGAAATATGTAGCATTCCATTTAAAAAACTGAAGGTCACCTTCGGTTCACGGAAAATATCGCGAACACCAAAAGATGACATACCGTATTATGTTGGATATAAAAAATATTAAAAGTTTTTCTCCTTCAGTTTTGGTCAAATACTTACCATTCGTGAGAACCCTATATAACAATATCAGATATAGCCATTTGGCCGCTGTTAGTACCGCGCGGCTTAGCTAGTCCAGCCGGTATTGGGCGATGCACCGTCACATTCAATTAATTTTCATGCGACCAATTTTAAAGTATCCGCGTATCTGAAAACGTGTCTGCAAAGAGCACAAGTAGGGCTGTATCCTCAATTTTTTTTCAAATTTTGAAATAGCGCCCTGCTGGTATAAAATTGCATTTGTTTAAAACAATCACAGAATAAATGGTCTAAAATTTTTTTTTAAGTGACGTAATTTTTATTAGGTACTCTTACTTCCCCAGTGTAAGCACCGAAAAGCTCATTCTTACCTATCTCTTAGTTCAACAGTTATAATTTAATGAAAAAATTCAATTTCCACAATCTTGAAAATTTTGAAAAATCCTTTGAAATACGTTTATGTATCACTAAAGACTACAACAACTGATGGTCTATAGGTGTAGGCGCGTCTTCGACAGTTTCTTATTGGTTAATCTGGGGATGTCAATTTGACTATAGGAGGAATACGATGGAAAAAGGTGGACATGGAAGGGCTACTTTATTGCCGGGAAGCGAAAATTCTGAATTTTTACAATATGCATATTCTTTTGGGGTTTTATGAATATTAGTGTCCCTGTCTTGAGGGTAGGTAAGCTCAAATAAAGTAATTACAACACCCTTTGGGGACAAAAGGTCAAGGGTTTTTAAATTTCATCATGACAGATACGTGACACACCCTGTTTAAGGAAAACCAATAATGGATATATAAAAAGTTCTGGTACATCTAAATATAGCTCCACGAACCTTAGGGATACCTAGTTATAAGGTAGGCTCCAATAAATTGAAATACTTTACCTGAGTTAATCCGTCCCAAGGCCGTCAGTATTTTATTACGATGTAGGGAAATTCCGAATTAGGGTAATTCCGGGAGACGCAGTCGGGCTGGAGAGTTGGTCGAAACAGTTGATTTCTAGAGAATTAATTGTTCTGAACCTTAACACATTTTTACATATACACAGATGTAGAGTCTGAATATAGCAACTCGACCAACTCTCCCGCCCGACCTAAACAATAATGATCTATCCTTCAAATTAACACACAATTATAAGACACGCTAGACGTAAAGAATACAATACGTAGTAGAGGTTTGAGTATAATATACATGTGTAATAGGTAATAGAGTGCTTCTGAGTTCTAAACCAAAGAAAAATAAGTAATAACTTTTCTGAAAACATGGGATACCATATCTATAATTGTAAAATACACAAAAGAGCTAATTTGGACCGTTTAGCCCCATCAGAGACCATTCCGAGGTTTTGGAACGTTCAACCCATGTACGGCAAAGCACGCTAGCGCTTCATAAAAAACGAAATATCTTTCGAATCGGCGTCTATCGGCAAAAGTTTATAATCAGGTCTTATAGGCGATGAATCACAGAATACAATGAGATAAACATGAACACAACTCAATGTACGAATCGTATGTGAACGGTTTGTTCTATTTACGGCGGTGTGGACACGACGAGAACAGACGAAAACGTTCGCGAACAATGTTTTTATATCACGCTACGTCCCTCTTCGTATCGCGAAGATAAATTAGAATGATATTCACAGTAATGCAATAATAATAATAATATTTTCATAAATAAACCATCGTAACATTTGTGATGTTTCCCTAACGATAAATGACACCAAACACGATATAATTTGGATAATACATATTTAGCGGTAATGCGCGTCGGCCGCAGAGAAGGACAGCGAATGAAAAAGATAGGGACAATCGACAGTCCTTTCTTCCACTCGTTCTCTTTTCCTACGTTCCGAGGCTTTCGCTTACATCGAGACTTTACTGTACTATATCTTCTTTTACTATGCCTGCTTTTCTTTTCTATTGTATGTTTTTTTTATTTCTATGTATGTACCACGTGTTACTCATTACTGACTCTTTACGTGTAGGCAACGATTAAAAAGAGCAGCGTGCCTCGCGGTAAGTCAGGGCACCGTGGCGGAAGCAGGTACGCATGCAGGTACCTCCTACGATACACTTCCAAGCACATCTGCTGCGGATGATTGTCGCACGGGCAAAATACATGAAGAAGACGGAGAAAATTTTGAAGATTTTCTAATTATGGAAGGAATTGTAGAAGAAGCGCATTTCGATACGGACGCAGAAGATAATGAAGAAGAAATACATTTCAATGCGGACGAAGAGGAAATTGTAGAAGAAATGCATTTCGAGTCGAACGAAGAAGAAATTGTACAAGAAATAGATTTCGACGCAGACTGCGATGAGATACATTCCGTGGCAGACAAACGAAGAAACGGATGAAGATGTCGAAAGTGATGCCGATTACTGGGTGGTGGAGAAGGCACAACCAGAACAGCCGGAAAATCCAATTTCAGAAGGAAGAGACTTCGTCGATTTTCCGTATGTTTTCGAACAAATAAAAAATCTTCGAAAACATTCGACTATTGGCTGCGGCATCGAACATTTTGATATAATTAGATGCGAACGAAATGGACTAGAAAATGTGTATTACGTAGAGTGCAAAATGTGCAAATACACAAAGTGCATATCCTGTCTTCGGAAGAGTGATTCCATTATGGATATCAACAGCGCCGCTGTTTCCGCAACAATGATGACGGGTGGCGGATATAAACAACTGGAGGACATACTGACTGCCGTGAACGTGTCCTGCATGTCGAAAAGGATCTACGAGAAATGTCAGATTCAGCTAATCGATGCCCTCGAAGTGGCCGCACAACGCGAAATGGAAGATGCTGGAGAAGAGGAGAAAGCATTAGCTATAGAAAGAGGCGACGTACATGCAGAATCCAATCTACCGTTTATCCCAGTTGTCGCGGATGGCAGCTGGATGAAAAGGTCCTACCGCGGAGGAGATTACAATTCTCTGTCTGGCGTAGGAGCCATCGTGGGATACCACACGAAGAAAGTGCTGTACATCAGCGTCAAGAATAAATTCTGCATGACTTGCCAAATAGCAGGTACGAGGAAGGAAGAACCGCGCGAGCATCGCTGTTTCAAGAACTGGGGTCGTTATCAGAGTTCAACTGGCATGGAGAGTGTTGCTATTGTCGAAGGATTCAATTGCAGCATAGATATGCACGGCCTAATATACCATATATTAGTTGCCGATGGCGATAGTAGCGTGTACAAAAAGATATTGGACAGTAATCCGTATGAAAAGTACATGGTGCAGGTACAAAAAATCGAATGCACCAATCACCTGTTACGCAATTTCAGCAAAAGAATAAACGAAATCGGAACAAAAGGCCGCAATAAAGATCTAAGAGCTGTCGTACAGAATAATGCTCTCCGCCTGCGTACTGGTATTAAAAAAGCTGCGGAATACCGGTTGCGAGAAGAAATACCACTCGAGGAATGAGTTCAAAATTTGAAGCAAGATTTGAAAAATGTACCGAGCCACGTTTTCGGTGAACACAAAGAGTGTCAGAAGTTAGCATACTTCTGTAAGAAATACTCTGATCCCAACAGAGTAGACTACGTTCCACGCCTGAGAGAAACTGGGATTTATGAAAATATCGAAGAAGCGATGCAGCAACTTTTCGTTAAAGCCGACAGTTTGCTGCGCGGACTAAACAACAATGCTGTTGAAGGTTTTAATAATATCATTGCTAAATTCATCGGAGGCAAAAGGATAAACTTTGGACGAGGGGGCTCGTATCAGGGTAGAGTCTCCGCTGCAGTCGTCCAATATAACACAAAAGAGGCGTTTAGCAGATTGAGTACGGCAATGAATAAAGAGCCGCCAACCATGGTAAGAAAGCTGGAAGGACGTCGGAAGCACGCAGCAGAAAAAGCAAGGGAGTACAAAAAAGAAGCAAAAGCATCCTCCTTTCGAAATCAAAAAGAAACGTGCGACCAGGATTACGGCCCCAACGCAGCGAAACCAGATATGGAAGAGGCAGTATACTCTTCCGAGTGTAAAAGGCACGCGGATATACTCCTTCACTGGCAAACGAGGCGAGACGAGATCCAAGTGGAAACTCGCGATCAGGCGAACAGCGACAAGTGGATCGGTTATAGGAAGAAATTGTTAACTGCATCGAATTTCGGCAAGGTATGCCGATTACGAAAGACCACACCACGGGCAAATACTGTGAAGAGTATAATGTACCCGCAACTCCACAATTTACATTCTCTCCAATACGGAAGGGAAAATGAGGCAAACGCCTTGAAACAAATGCAAGAAGAATTAGGAATGCATATTCTACCGTGTGGCCTCTTCATCGATGACACTGTTCCTCACTTAGGTGCAACTCCTGATGGTCTCGTGGACCACGATAAAATCGTCGAAGTAAAGTGTCCTGAATCGGCCAAGGATTTAACACCTGCTGAAGCCATAAAGCAACTTGACAATATAAGGCGTATTTTCAAGGGTAATGAGATGAATAAGAATCATCATTACTATTATCAAGTGCAAGGACAATTGCACATAACGAAAAGGCAACGGGCCTATTTTTGTTTATGGACGCCGAAAGGCATGAAAGTTACAACTGTATCGAGAGATGATTGATTCTGGGCAACAGAGATGGAGGAAAAACTTAACAAGTTCTATGAGGACTGCATGTTGCCAGAAATTATAGATAGTCGATACAATCGGCAACAGCCGATTAGAGAACCTCCATACGTAAAAATAGGAGGAGCAGGTACAAGTACACAAGAAAGTACACAAAACGATGGATGAAAACATCGCAATAGCACCGACGAGTGCATCCAGCGCATATGAAGGGCTGCCGAATCAACCAATTGCAATTCAAAGTCACTATTGCACCGGCGAGTGCATCCAGCGCATATGAAGAGCTGTAGAATAAGCAATTGCAATTGAAAGTGACTATTGCACCGGCGAGTGCATCCAGCGCATATGAAGAGCTGTTGAATAAGTAATTGCAATTCGAAGTCACTATTGCACCGGCGAGTGCATCCAGCACATATGAAGAGCTGTCAAATAAGTAATTGCAATTCAAAGTGACTATTGCACCGGCGAGTGCATCCAGCGCATATGAAGAGCCGTCAAATCAATCAATTGCAATCCAAAGTCACTATTGCACCGGCGAGTGCATCCAGCACATATGAAGAGCTGTCGAATAAGTAATGTTCCAAAATGTAAGTAAGAAAGTATGTAGAAGATACATACGGATAGTGAATAGGACCGTCTATGACGGGGGTGGTGGTGGGCCTTTTCACACTCTTCTAATAATAAATAGCTATAGGTATTCTTTCATATGAAGTGGAAATGACATGTATAAAAGCGTAAGTATGACATATACTTTTGTTATGCAAACAATTAGATTAATTGGAAATCATCCTGAATGTTTCTCTCATATATGAATTTGTTTTAGATATTTCCACCAACCAATATCAACGTTGAAAATCATGCTGTATAAAGCAAGGAAAGGAAGGCTGCCTTCGTCGCAAGCATAAAGATAAGTAAATACCATACATACATTTACATTTTTACAGCATTCAGATTACAACTCTTTCTAACTTTTTATCACAGGGTCTATGACAACTAACTGGAATCGAAAAGGGGTCAGTGCCATCCCAAGAAAATATTTATGAGAAATAGGACACGATAATAATGGTTTCTTCGGTATGTGTATGTATCAGTTTTTACATTCAAGCGGTATAAACACAAAAATAATTTTTATTAAATTTATTTCTTTTTGCAGATCAAACCAGGGTGTACATATGTACACTGGGCTGAGAAATATCGTTGCAACTACCACAAATGCAGGGTGGAAGAGGTACCCCTTCCATGACGCCGACGGGGCTAGAGAAAATGTGCAGCAGCAGATTTTCTGTCAGCTGGAGGAGCAGATTTTCTGTCCTCGAAGTGACAGAAAATATAACCTATATGCTATATCCGATTTCCTAAAGATACTGTTGCGGCGTAATAATAATGTTTCGGAAGGACGATGAAAAGTTCACAAATGTAACGCAATAGAACGAAATAACCGCTAAACATTTATTGCCATATAGCATATACATAGGTTATATTTTCTGTCACTTCGAGGAGGCACCACATAATAATCACGCGTTGGATTCAACGTCAAACACAATTTTATATATGTTTGTTTATAACTGCTTTCTGCATAGGATGTGTATTTCATAAAAAATGTCTAAAAAGTGTTTAATTAAAAAATGTCTATCCTAACAAACGTCATTTTCTGGGGACATGCCCTCGTGTATTTTTCCTTTTCACTTATAATTCCTTACTGACAACGTAGAATATTCTACCATAAGCACATTCCAAGTAAATGTACAATGAATTTTCTACGTTTGCAGTACCAGCAGACTTTCTGTTTAAATTTTGACAAGTTCAACGCAACAGTTGACAATTTCTTTCCACATTCAAAATAAAATTTGGAAATAGCAAACAGCTCCCTCTTGCGTGCACAGGCAGCCGCGTATCTATGGGTATTACCATTTCTGTGCAGAAAAAATCTGCTGTAATACCGACCTGCCAAATCGGCCAGGTCACGTGACGTGTCTACCCCCTTAATTCGTAAAATTGTTTAATTTGTAGAATTTTTAATGTTTATAGATCCGAATTCTTAAAAGTTTGAAGTTTTAAGCTTTTGAAAATTTGAAAATTAGAAACGTTGAAAATTTGAAAATTTGAAAATTAAAACTTTTGAATGTTACGAAATTTAATAATTCGACGATTTTAAGAATTTGACATTTCACACTTTTGAAAATTTAAAAATTTGAAAGTTCGAACATTTGAATTCTTGACCGTTTGGAAATGTATGCAAAATTTTTATTGATTTCAGATTGTTAAACCTGATAGGATGACACGCCTATTTTAAACGCATACAAAATTTACGAAAGAAATACTACGTATAAAATGGTGTGTAATGACAAAAATACGGACATAAGATTTGAAATTAATGAACTTATATTATGTAAAACTATATATATATATATATATATATATATATAAAAATCATATGATAATACAAGTAATACAAAATAATTGGGAAAACTACGAACGAAAGGTAGAGAAAACGCACACATACACAACACAATACAAGAAATACAAAATAACTCAAACAAAATAGACGGGCACATACACCTATACATATAGAACTTAATTAAAATTTGTCCTCACAATCATGATATTATCTAAAATGTCATGGTTTAACCGAAATCTGTAATCGTTCAAAACAAACTTTAGACCGGAAAATAGTGGCTCGACTGAAACTTGTGTCGGTGGAACTGCATGTACAATATTTGCAAGATCTTTTAATTCTCGACATTCGTGTTTGTCCCAGTATTCCAGGATATTTTCCTTTTTGTCAATCCTAGGAGTCTGAGAAAACTTATTTAATGCTGCCGCTATATTGAAAGATGAATTTTCTCTATTTAGTTCTAATTCATTGTCTTTTTCTATCAAAACTCTTTCCAAATCGTCGTTTGAGGTAGAAGTAGAAAAACTTTCTGCTGGTACTTCACGAACGTTATTACGATTTAGTTTTTCAGATTTTTCCCATATCTTAATTAAGTGTAAAATAGCAATATCTTTCTGGTCTTTGCTTAATAAATTCTTATATCTAGCATCTAAGAAAATAGAACACAATAAAGATTTGTTCGATAATATTTGACGTTCCCGGTTAGATAGCGTGTTTAACAAAATTTTTGCAAAATCGTTATTTTCAATTTTTTTTAAACTGAAAATGCATTGTAACCATAGTGCATAAAAATCTCCCATGGTCAACTGTTCGTATTGAAGTTTTTTGGTTGCAATTTTCGCTGGTTCGAGTGCCGCAATTAAATGTGATATTATCACCCAATCACCATCGGACAAGATTTTGTCGTTTAATTTCAATTGCACGCAGAGGTCCTTTAATTCTGTTAATCGCTCCAACATAGTGAGAGTAGAGTTCCACCTAGTTGGACAGTCTAAAATAGGTTTTCGCAATTTTGTGGATTTTAAAATAATTGTAACAGAAGAAGTACGAAGTTATTTTACTAATTCTCGTGCTTTTCGCAACAATTCATGAACTTCAAAAATTTGAAACGCATCGTGCACTGCTAATTGCAACGCACACCTATTAATAATTCTGAACCATTTTCTTCTGGAAAAAACAATCTTTCGCCTTCCAAAAAAAAGTCGTCGTAATTTTCAAGGAAGGTGTGGTCTATTTCACCCTCTTCTATGTCACTGTTAGAGACGCTTAGCTCGTCTTCCAGAAGTTGTATTAATTTCAACATGTTGGACCCATTATCCGTCAATATTGTATATATATTCTGAACAGTAATATCATATTCGCGTAAGATATTAAAAATTAGGTTTTTCAGATTTTCGTTTGTACTTCTCTCAAACATTTCTCTCAAACCGAGAGTGCGAATTATTATTTTCCTATTTAATATATATTGAATATTTACGCCTATAAATGATCTACCATGTCGCGTTGCTCCCTCAATTTTTAAACACACTAATTTATTGTAATTCTTTTTTTAATTCTACTTCGTAAAGGCAAAACGTATTAAATAGAAAACAGGTGCAAACATTTGGGGGCGCCAAAAATTTTCTTGCATAAGGGCGCCAACCATCCTCGCGCCGGCCCTGGTAAATGATGAACCATTCGTTCATCTTCGATGTTGTAATTGACATGGAAATGGAGAGTTGTATCGCATCGCAACGTGCATCTTTTGTTTTAAAATGTTTAACATTCGGCAGTCTCGTTTCGTCACTGATAAGATACGCTTTATGTTCTTAATTCGATTGAGTTTATTACCTACTACGTTCAATAGTTTGATTGTTATCATAGAATTATAGCGTTGCTTTTTATTCCTTGTATTATACTTTTGTGTTTTGTTATATCTAATATTTTTTTACACTATATTTACACTTAATTAAGATATGGGAAAAATCTGAAAAACTAAATCGTAATAACGTTCGTGAAGTACCAGCAGAAAGTTTTTCCACTTCTACCTCAAACGACGATTTGGAAAGAGTTTTGATAGAACAAGACACTGAATTAGAACTAAATAGAGAAAATTCATCTTTCAATATAGCGGCAGCATTAAATAAGTTTTCTCAGAGTCCTAGGATCGACAAAAAGGAAAATATCCTGGAATACTGGGACAAACACGAATGTCGAGAATTAAAAGATCTTGGAAATATTGTACATGCAGTTCCGCCGACACAAGTTTCAGTCGAGCGACTATTTTCCGGTCTAAAGTTTGTTTTGAACGATTACAGATCTCGGTTAAACCATGACATTTTAGATAATATCATGATTGTGAGGACAAATTTTAATTAAGTTTTATATGTATAGGTGTATGTGCCCGTCTATTTTGTTTGAGTTATTTTGTATTTCTTGTATTGTGTTGTGTATGTATGAATGTGTATGTGTGCGTTTTCTCTACCTTTCGTTCGTAGTTTTCCCAATTATTTTGTATTACTTGTATTATCATATGATATATATATATATATATATATTGTTTTACATAATATAAGTTTATTAATTTCAAATCTTATGTCCGTATTTTTGTCATTACACACCATTTTATACGTAGTATTTCTTTCGTAAATTTTGTATGCGTTTAAATGCGTATGTGAATGTACTCTTGTATCACTTGTAACCCGCTCCGAGCGGGTTAACCTGCTCTGTGTACTATGTAGTAACCCGCTCCGTCCCGGTTACGACGGGTTACAGGAACTAACCCTTGGTAACCCGGGTTACGGTTAGGGTTAGGCCGCGGTTAGTAACCCTGCTCTAAACACGTCACACGTATACAAGCACCCACACATCTTTCAGTATTTCAACACATTTCAGAGTAGTTCATGAGTTGGACGCTGTTCATGAACAGAGGTCGCTAAATTCAGTCCTCAAATTCTGGGTCGGTAACACAGTTTGGGCGGTGCCACCAAGTCCCATAAGGTGATATGTCTATTCTATATCTCGTCTGTGCGGGCACTGAGAAAGAGGATTTTTACCATTATGACAAGAATTAATGTTTTGGCAGTTTATTGAGGGGTTGTTCAGGTTTTGCATTTCAATTTTTCATAACAGTTAACGGTTCCCGCGCGTGTCCCCGTTTAGACCATATTCGGCCTTACCCTCTGGTTGCTCTTGCCTGCTGTTGGGTGTTTACTAGGGTAGATCGAAAAACCTTTTTTTTTTTATATCGGATTCTAATAGTGCGGAAAAGTTGCGCACCAGTATCAGTATTACGGGTGTGAAAGCACAATTGAATCAAGTAATATCTTCTGTTCTGCACTTCAGCTTGAAATTTCCACATTTTAACGAAATTAAATTCTGAAGTAGGTATTAGGTAAGCTTCATAATATTTGTTATTCGAGTCCGAGAGGAATCTTTTTTGGTCCTTGATTCGGAAGTAGAATGAATTAGAAGTACATTTTGATATCATATAGAACGTACATCGCATTGCGTGCAGCTCCTCGATCACTTTCTTAATAGTTACAAGTGACCCAGAGCCCACCACGTGGAGGTGGCTGCATTACGGGCTCCTCCCAAGCCCTACCCAATCAACCAACCATAATATTATGTAGGACTTTCCATACGTTTCTTAATCAGAATAATCACCACTCAGGACACTCAAATACTGGGATTTACAATCGAATCTCGGCAACACTTGTCTGGATAGTCACGTTGACCGAATTTTGCGATCTCGTGCGTCCGTGCCACATACTGTGGCTGAAGCCTCAGTTACAAGTTTAACAGTGCGTTCTACTGCCACTGTGTGGCAGGGAAACTTACTGAAGTTCCATTCTGGCACAAGTTCAGTGTTAGAGAGCTTTGCCACCAGTTCCTCATTTGTAACGTTTCTGAGGACTGGTGACACAGTAACTGAAATCTCTGATGACGACCAATTAATAATTTTGGTATAATCATTTGGTTTTAAATTTATTTTAGGCACAACGTTATACCTTAGTAAGGAAATTTCATTATTTTGTGCTTTCTCTTCAGCTTTAAGTATTTTATTCAGTGCCTCTTTACGAACGGCTGGCCTGTGGTGAGTCATCATGCTAAGCAGTATGTTTTCTGGCATAACGAAGTTTGCATTACGTGCCATAGAATTATCAACAACTGTGCGATATTTCACTGACAGATATCTAGATCTCCGGATTGTCTCAAAAAGATGGCGCGTATTATCTGCTATGGAATGATTCTTTCTGATTGAGAACCACATTGGAACATACACACTGTGTATAATGTTCAAAACATCACACTGAACACATGTGGGAAGTAAACACACCGTATTAGATCCCACATTAAGCATATAATCACATAATTCCTTTAATCGGTCATTACAATTTGTCGCCTTGAAATGTAATTTCCTCGATTCTAAAAGTTTTGTATCCGAATCAGTCACTACACCGGTACGAATTCTCGACAAGATGTCTTTGTAAATATTATCACCCTGCTGTCGCATGTTTATTGTCAATTCGTCATAGCTAAACAAGGCAGACCATAAATTATAAGAACCTAATCCTCCAACATTTTTCTCCATACTCTTATTGCATAATTGTATAAAAGCAGGTGCTTCGTGAACAGGAGGAAGTTGTGGTAAGTCACCAAATAGCAGAACAGGTATTTTTCCGAACCAAGCATCATCGGAATCTGTAGTATCAAATATTTCTGTAAGTCGTAGATGTATGTACAGGAAAGTTTCGTTAGAAACAATCGAAATTTCATCGATGATTAGTAAAGCAACATTTTTTAGTTGATCTCGTACAATTTGAAGGGCTGCATCGCTAAGTTGTCTATACTGGGCTGTGTGCCCATGTTCTACGGGTAATTGGAATAATCGGTCTATGGTAAGACCTTCAATATTAAAAGCTGCGATTCCAGTAGGAGCAGTTACTGCTGTGTCTTTCCCGATAATCTGCTTGATCCAGTGTCTAATAGTTTTTATTAAAAAACTTTTCCCAGTGCCACCTTCTCCACTCACATAAAGTCTGAGAATGTTATCGTTAGACGTCAAGGACTTAGTAAATTTATCAAATATCTGCTTCTGATCATCGTTCAATTCCGAAATCATTTCTGCAAGATCACCACAGTCAAATTTGTTTTCCATGTCTTTAAAATCTTTCATGGCACCAACAGTTTCAACGGAGACACACTCTAATGGGTAATCGCATTGATCATTTTCTTCTTGTACTACAGTATTCAACACGTTTTTTTCAATTTCTTCCTTTATATGATCACGCGTTTCTTGAATATCTGTTATTCGTTTGTGATACTGATCTGCTTCTGACAATTGTGATTGTAGCGACAAAAAAGCTTCCGCATATGTATTAAATCCATTTTTCAATTCGTCGGTGTTTCTCCAAGGTTTGAATAATAATAATAATGAGAAATAATAATTCTCAGGTTGGGATTGAACATTGTACTTATAATGATTGATAAGATAGCCTCTTTTCCGTTTTTTCAAAAACAAAGATGCACGAATTTCATAATATTCAGTTTTTTCAGACGGTCTTATTTTAGTAAAGATATACCACATAGCAAAATCGTACAGATGCATAGATTCTAATTCTTTAGGTCTGTTAGGATAGTGATCATCTATGAGGGATGGACAAAATATGTCTGTGGATTCACCTTCCAGCTCCTCAATCTCTTTGCGAGTTTTCAATTTCCTACTTCTCAGTATATTTACATCTAACCATCTAATAGTAGCACTGGAGTGAGTGCCATGCAATGATAATCCTAAAAGAGTGTCATCGCATTCAGGCGCTCTACATTCTCTATGATTTAGCATGCGCATTCCAAGGTTGCACAGAAGACTAGCCAATGACTTAGTAGAATTTATTGCTGCCATAGTGTCCGTAGCGTAACTTTTTCCGACTTTGAAACGTACTTAGTACAGTAACATGTTACCAACCCAGTCTTTTCCCCAATATATTGTATATCCATTAGGGTAGTTACAAGAAATCGATGTCCGAATTTCTTCGACGGGGACCCCTAAAAAGTTGCCAATGGGTAAAAAAATGAGATCCTGAAAGTTACAGCTGGATCGGATAACGTTAAGACCTGCCTCATCAGCCCTAAAGTATGAAAAACAGCTATTTTTCTAAAAAAATCGGAGTTTTTCCGCTATAACATTAGAACGGTTTATGCTAGGAACTTGTTTTTTTTTTAGTTTTGTAGAAAATGTTCCTGGCTACAATTTTTATTGTTACAACTTGCTTGACAAACGTACAGATCCGAAGATATTTGGCTGTTTCGAGGACTGGACCCGGAAAATCGACTTTTTCAAGAATCTATAAAAATTCGCTATAAACGTGATAAAATTACTTTCTAACCATACTTTTGTTGCTTGTTGAATTCTTTGCATTCAAACATATGAAAGTAATGTTTCAGTATAAGTGTTTAAATGTATATTTTTTAAAATATTATATTTCTTTTTCCATCTTACGGGACAAAAGCGGGCTCACAGTCGGCAATTTCAAAGTTTTCGAAGCGAAATTCATTTTTATTCGTTTACGATCGGGCAGTGCTTATTTCCGAAGCGTTCACTGAAAAATATTTGCCTGCCCAATATCGAATAGGGGGCAATCGACACCGTGCCCTTTTTTTTCTTGGATTTCGACCGTCTTCGCTCCGTGATAATCCGTTGATTGTTCTGTCAGCGGGCGGTACCTGCAACCCGGTGACTTCGGACCGATATATACCGTCATCCACCTCTGATTCGCGGGACAGTACCGTCATAAACTGCGACCCCCGCAAGACGCTTTGGTCGATCTTAGGTTTGGCAGCCAGATATCCGGGTCTTCTCCGCTAACATCACCAAGAAGGAGAGGGTTCCTCCTCCACCGCCGAAATCGCAGAGGAAAGGTTCCTCCCCTTCGAGGAGAAGCTAGCTAATCAACAATTTTGGCATCTCCCACAATTCTGATGTCTGGATGATGAACACGTCAAAAGAAATGTAAATGATCTCGAACAGATTTCTAGTTTTCTCTCAGCGCAATTAGAAGAGGCACGGGATCAGCCCAGAGAAGATTATAAAGAATTTTTACAGTTCTGTTTGATATTTTTAGGTCGTATTGTTCCAAATATCATTTCTTTCAAAGCGCCAGGTGCCATGCATCGCGTCAGGTGGATGACGAAGGCCATTCACTCCCTAAAAATTTTTGTTATCAGGGGTCAATTTTCTTTAAGTGACTCCGAGATAGATGCTATCAGGAGTATTTGTTTATTCACTTCGCTGCTAAAGCTGCAATGGCCCCCAACCAAGATTTACAGTTGTTGTTCGCAAAAGAGGCCTAGTACTGACACCTATTGGCACCTCATGCTAATTAGGTAGGCGGCCAACTCAGGTGGAGCTCGAATCGTGTCCCCTCCCTCGACTCGCGATCCATGGAGGGGGGGGGGGGGGAGGTCGCGATTCCTAGAAATCGACCGTGATTTCTGGGAATCGCTCTCTCTGTTCCTGGAAGCCTAGTCAGCTGGTAATTATCTTCTCGCTTACGCACCTTACTTCCGCTTAAATTTCGAACCTGCCTCGAAATACTTTTGCTGTGCGACTTTGCTTCGCTCGCTTACTCAGACATTGCTTCTGCTAATTATTAAATTGTTGCATGGGATTGTAATTAATGTACTTGATGTGTGTGTGAAATTGACTATTATTTTATTGTGCTTGACCTTGTGAGACTTTCAATTATAACTGTAAATTACATTTAAAACTCTTAAATTATACTTCCGCGCGCCTTTCCTCCTTTAAAAATAAATTCGTAGCTCCGCTAAACAAATAAACAGCTTTCTTGCACCGATCCTTTAAACATTGCAACAGTTGTTAAAAACCTTAGTTAATTATGAAAAAATTGATGGAGACATTTCAAAAGTAGCATTGTCTAAACTTATTAATCATTTGTGGTATTTAAACCCAGAGCAAGTTGCTTTCGCTTCTTTTCGATAAAACTTTAGATAAAGGAATCAAAATAAACATAGCTGCAAAAATGTTGTCTTTTGAGCAAAACAGTGAGGAAGAAAACATAGAAGACGATAGGATAGTGAAAGGCAAAATCGCTTTGAAAGAAGCTCATTCTTTTCTGGACGAAGAAGTCGATTACTTTATTACACAATTAACATTCAACTTTTTCAAAAGGTTCAACATTTCTACTGATTTCTTACATTCCGATCCGGATGTTTGGAGTTAAGACCCAGATTTTTTTATAATACAGGGAATTGTGAAACGTGTTAGGGTTGTAAATGACACAATCGAAAGGGGTGTCAAATTAATGCAACACTACAATGCGACCATCACAAAAGATAAAGAGCAGAAGCTATATGTTTTGCAAGTAGTTGCTGAATGTCGAAAATTATTCCCCGACGCATTGAAATCTACCATGTCAAAACCTTTACCACCTGCTTGATTCTAATTACTCAATCTAACAAAGTTGCCAATTCGACTTCTTTACCAATTATTATTAATTTATGTATTATTATTAACATGTATATATGTATGTATAATAACCAAGTTTCATGTTTTAAATTCAGTATGGTTTAATTATAATACATAAATGATTCGCATGACAATATTTGCTTTCTTCTCCCTCCTCTAATCCATTCCTTCCTTTCACCTACGTGGTTGAAAATCTATTTTTTAAAAGTATCTTATTTGAACTCTTTGATGCTATATAACTAAAAAATAGTAGGAAAACATTAAAAAAAATTACCAATTTAAGCGATTGTTATTAATATTAATATTAGTTTCTTGAAAAAGTCGATTTTCCGGGTCCAGTCCTCGAAAAAGCCAAATATCTTCGGATCTGTACGATTGTGAAGCAAGTTGTAACAGTAAAAATTGTAGCCAGGAACATTCTCTACAAAACTAAAAAAAAAACAAGTTCCTAGCATAAACCGTTCTAATGTTATAGCGGAAAAACTCCAATTTTTTTAGAAAAATAGCTGTTTTTTCATACTTTAGGGCTGATGAGGCAGGTCTTAACGTTATCCGATCGAGCTGTAACTTTCAGGATCTCATTTTTTTGAAAAAAAATTTTCCCGCTATGCCTTGTGTAGGATCACGGGAAAAAGGAAGTCGCCTCAACGGGACTCGAGAACCCGCGAACTCTAGGTTTGCGGCACTGGCCAGCCGCCTTAACCACCTCGGCTACCGCCGACTTCCCACGATCTTGGTTATCCCGTGTCCTCTTATACTATGGGGGTCCTGGATCCCACACTCGGCCATCCTGTGACGTCATTCGTCCTCGAATGACATTGTCGTACCACCATCCACCACTTTGTGTCTTTTATTTTTCTCGTCGCAGACACACCCCGCACGACCGCAGTGTCTATTATTTTTCGCGTCGCAGACAACAACCTCAAACGGACGACTTCGTGTGGCGATCCGGTGCTCCCCCATCTCACTTCTGACACCAATTGTAGGATCACGGGAAAAAGGAAGTCGCCTCAACGGGACTCGAACCCGCGAACTCTAGGTTTGCGCACTGGCCAGCCGCCTTAACCACCTCGGCTACCGCCGACTTCCCCCGATCTTGGTTATCCCGTGTCCTCTTATGCTATAGGGGTCCTGGATCCCACACTTGTAACCACCCTAGTCTATATACAAGCGCTATTTACAAGGCGGATTAAAGGGGGGAAGGGATTAGAAAGGGGGATAGGAATACTCAAGGTTGGAAAGGAATTCGGAATGGTCCAGAATGAATGCTTTCGGTGAAATACATCTTTGGTGCAAATAATTTTTATCAGATGATTAATATCAATTCTGATAAAACAGTGAAGTGGATGTTGCAACGTTTCTCCACTAATCCAATTATAGCAATCCGAAATGTACGTTTTCAAACAACGTTCATTGAATGCTAAGCTGCTTGCATTCAAAAGCGCCAATGAATAGTCACAATCAACTTCTGGAGGCACTGGTGCCCCGTGTCTAATGATTTCTCTCAACCAGTATGTAGTTAAATTAGTATCGTGCTTTTCTGAAACCATTTGAAATACTGGTTGTATCCCATTTGCACCTTTTATAATTATTTGATATAAGAATATATGTTTCTTTTCACCATTTAGTTTTTCTATTACTTTAACTAATTTTCCAGTGGCGTCTAATTCTATTTTTTTGAACGTTTTAATTAACGTTTTGTATAATTCCATTTGGATAGGTGACCAATAGAAACAATAGAAATTATCCTTCGAAATCTCTTTAATGTATCCCGCGTATTGACCCTTATATTTTAACTCGCATAACGAATTAATAGGATCAAGATCTTTATTAATTCCTAATTCCCGTACGATGGCTTCTTCCCTGATTTTTCTTAAAGTGCACTGTCGCGGAACATATGGAGGTTCAGGATCGTCGTATGTTATATCTGATGCTGCATCGTTCCTCCATTTTCTGGGTTTAATATTTATTAATTGCTTCCCAATTTCTACCCTAGTTGCTCCTTTAACTGCTCTTTTCTTGTCATGCGGTATTCCCGAAGTATCGAATGTGTTCACCCTTAATACAATACCAGTGCCAGGAGCCGGTTCATATAGGGAATGCGCTTTAAATTCAGCCCCGCATTCATTGCAAATACCATATATTTTCAAATATGTTTCCGCTTCCGACGAATCGACAATTTTTTCCATATTTAAAGCTATAAGCGCACGGAAGTTTTGTTTTTATGAAACAAGTTTTGGAAATAATATCAGTCCAACCGGGACTAAGTATTTTGTACGATTTTCCACGAGTGCCCTTTTCTTTATAAATTTTCAATACGGGAGCAATAGATTTCCATTGCTCCTCAGACAATGTCATATTAAAATATAATGGCGGCAGTTTATTATTCATTTTAAGCGGAATATTGTGAGGTTCGAATTCTTGGCTAATATTACTTTCGTTAGTGACATTGATACTATCCCCTATTTCTTTTTCTTCTTCTTCTTCAATTTCGAAATGTTTTTTTAAATTTGTTAACAAATTCCATCTATTTGTTCTAACGTGAAAATTTAATGTTTCTGGCGACAACTTACTTGAAAATTTTGCAGCTACTTCTTTCCACACGTTATCCGTACGACACTTCAATTTGCAGCTCCCATCGAATAATTCACACTTTTCACACTTCTGCAGCATGTGCAGAATCACACCAGAGTCTACCAATGCTTTTCGCGGCATTTTTCACTAATAACTACAATAAAATCGCGAAATGAAAAATGCTATAATCTTCTCACAGTTACTTCGCAAGCCGTAAATGAAAACGCACGATCTTGCAAGAGCTGTGTCTGAAGACTAACTGACTTTCGTGGGTTGCTGCAAAGGATTCGAGACTATCGCAGACATCTGTTTACGTTTCAGCAAGGGCACTTGGCACCGCGGCCCCTTAGGGCCCCTACAGACGGTGATGCAAGAGTAGTGAAACAGTGATGCCTGTATCACTGTTTCACGACTCTTGCATCACCGAGTGTAGGGGTCTTTTAGGGCGTCAGCGTTGCGTGGCGTCAGCGAAAGAAAGTAACTACGCATTTATAAACATTTCTGATACGTTGCCACCAAATATATTAAACTCTTACGTTCAAAACAATCGGTGGAATTTGCTAACAAATTCGAAAAATATTTCAAAATTCCAGTGGAAAAAGAAGAAGGAGAAAAATAGATAATGGTTAGCAGGGGTGTGGGGGTGTTCGTGCACCCGACGTTTCAGGCTCTGGACGGGCCGGAAAATTTCGGGCGGGATCGGGCGGGGTCCCGATACTTTTGTATTGCTCGAGATTCCGAGATTCGATTCGTACAAGCTTGGCCGCCATGAGCGGGCAATTTGATTTCAGATCGGCTCGACAAAACTCGCCCGCGATCGGCTCGAAAGCCAGCTATTAACAGGAGACCGACAACAGAAAAAATTTTATATCATTTATATCATTACAAGTGATAAGTTTTTACCTTTCTGTCTGCTGTTGAATCATAATTTGTATTTTATTATTGATTTATATATATATATTTTCATTGCTACCAAATAGTCTGTGAATACAGCATCTTCTTATACTATAAAGCAAAGTTGTGTGTTTGGCTGTCGCCGAAAAACTTTCTAACGGTAAACTCTGGGATCGCGAAAGGTGTCTCGGCTCATTATGCCTAGCTAATCCAGATGAATGTGACTATTTTCAGCTCGCTACGTCCTTCCTTTCTCGAGTTATTAGTTAAAATAAACGAATAACCTACAATTCCAAGCCGCCGATGGCGCGCGAGAGAGAGAGAGACAGGGCACAGGTACGTGAAAGGCGAAACGAGACAGGATATTTTTCTTGCGTAGCAGACGGCAACGGCGCGCGACTCATTCGTCACCTTTCGCTCTTTCGGGCGAAGCCGGGTAATAAAGCTAGTATGTTCATATACGTACTTAAATAAATACCATGTTCAAAACTTGGGAGGAAGACTAGTTTTACATCGACAATATTTTAAAATGTTAATAAAATATACTTCCTACTTAGTACTTTATGTAAAGGGGATATATAGGATATTATATTTTTGGGATAGGTTAAGATTTAAAATAAAAAACGTACAAATAACTATAAACATACAGAAAGGAATACTTCGTGAACGTTTCATAGTAACTAAAATATACGGGATGGCGAATAATTTATTATTTTATATTAACATGGAAGAAACATCATTGTTCTACGCTCTCAGGTAACAATTTTATCCGCTTACTGATAGCTCGGTTAATTATGATTCAACAGAGGACAGAAAAGTAGAAACTTATCACTGGTATCGATATAAATGATATACAGAATTCTTTCCGTTTCGTTCTTCTGTTAATAGCTGGCGTTCGAGCCGATCGCGGCCGAGTTTTGCCGAGCCGACCTGAAGTCGCACAGAAAGCACGATTTCAATGGTCAATCCATAGAAAATGTTGCTACAACCCATATCTAATGTATTTTTGAAACTCCTCTTCTTATGCGTTAGAAAAAATTGCAATTGGTCGAAATATCGAAAAAAAAATAGTAAAGGTCATTTTTAAACTTTTTTCTGAGCCTGTAATGTAAATTCAAAAATCCTTTTTGTACATTTAAATAAGTTTTATACATGCTGAAAATTTCATCAAAATCGGTTAACATTGCTCTGAGTTACAACGCGCTTAAAGATGTGTTCGGCATTACCCCACGACATCAAAAAATAAAAATAAATTTATTTCAGGGGTTAGAATCATGATTCAAGCCACGCCTTGGTCACAAAATGTTGGTAGAAAAATGCTTTATTTCAACTTAAAAAAATCCCAATTGTGTCATTAATTCAACAGTAATTACATGCAATTGAAAATGGACAAAATATTACTTGAAACATGATGAAAATAATAAATTGTGTTTATCTTATCTAGCATGAGCATTCTGTATTTATTACTTTCTGCCCGACGTTGGATACGTCCTAAACTATTAGTTAGTGGAGAGGAAACATCGTTTTTATTTATTAAAACCCTGTAACTATTGCGTTCGGAATTACCCCGCGTTCGTGATTACCCCACTCTCCCCTACGCTTCTCAGTTGTACGTAAGCTATTGAGTGAATAACATTCATTGTAAAAAAAGGTTAGCGAAGTGTGCACTAACAATCAGTGGTGTCTATTTATTAAGAAATTACAATAAACTATTGAAAATGGGCCGTGCAAAGAGACTGAATGCAAGTGAAATACATACCATATTAAAATTAAAAGAAGAACAGTATTCAATTGCACAAATATCCAAAGTTGTTAATAGAAGTCGAAAAGCAGTTATGAATTTATTAAAAAATCCTGACAACTACGGGAAAAAAAAGAGTTGTGGACGCCCACAAATTTTAACAGCTCGAGAAAAACGTGCAATATTAAGAGCTGCATCCAATTCAAAGATGACTGCGAGGCAAATTGCTGAAAATGTTGGAGTAAATACTAATGTCAAGAACGTTCGACGTGTTTTACAAAACTGTAAACATTTAATAAGAAAGAGAATGCAAAAGAAACCGTGTCTAACAGAGCTTCATAAACTTCAACGCTTACAATTTGCAGAAAAGAATATACATATGAAAAAAAAATGGCGTAGAGTGATATTTACGGACGAAAAGAGATTTAATTTGGACGGACCCGATGGATTTACTTATTATTACCACGATTTGCGAAAGGAAGAACAATTTTTGAGCCGTCGTCATATGGGAGGCGGTAGTGTAATGATTTGGGCCGGTATTGGGTATCATGGTTGTTTGGGATTGGCCCAAACGGCCACAGGCCAGGCAGGCGCTGTTTCGCGCCCGGAACCGCGCACTTTAAAAGCGGCTAACGCGACCAGATCGCGGTACGCACGATCGCGGTGATGAGATCGGTCGGGCCATCTGTTGTCGCGCACCTCACCTAATTAGGCAGCTCTCTCGCTCTATCGCGCGACCGGCTTTGTGTCGTCGGTACAGTCTCCGTCTTGCTTAGGACGAACAGCTGTTGGGTGGGGTGCTGACGTCACAGAATTCGGCGAAAAGGCCCGATCCATCACCGCGATCGCTCTCTTCTTCTGAGAATCGTTGACTCAGACGGTCCTACTTTTGTTCCCTCACGTGCGTCTCGACACTGGAACGTTCCAGGAAAGTATTGTGCGAACCACTCGGTTCAGCCACCAACTCTCGCGTGCTTGCGCATTATTGTAAATTAGATTCAGTGTTCTTTGTGGTGTCATTAGGCATAAGTGTAATATATTGTATAAACGTCGTGTAAATACAAAGTGTTCGTGACCTCTAATTTAAACTTAACGTCGACTGTTAACCGCCATCCTTATACACTATTATACATTGAATTAAGCATAAATCGAGAACTAAACCGCTAACGCTCGAAGCTTCGGCGTTTCGCTTCTAAACAATGGTAAAACGGAAATAAAATTCATTACAGGCCGAATGAATAGCAAAATGTATCTCGAAATGATTGATCAACAAATAAATACGTATGCCACAAAAATTTCCGGAGATAAATATATCTTCCAACAAGATAATGCTGCCGTGCATACTGCGAAAGTGATAAAGCAGCATTTTTCTACCAAAAAAATTCGACTTTTAAACTGGCCAGCAAAATCTCCGGATTTCAATATTATTGAAAATTGTTGGGGAAATCTTGCCAGAGCAGTGTACCAAAATGGCAGGCAGTTTCAAAATGTGAATGATTTAAAACAATGTATTCAGGATGAGTGGGAACAATTAAAACAAAAAAACATTAAAAAACTATATAAATCGTTGCCGAAAAGAATGATTGCTGTAATTAAATGTAAAGGAGGTGCCACTAAATATTGATCATTCAATATCACCAATTACTTGGTTCATATTCCTAGTTTTACAACAAATGTGCTATCATTTTGTCCCACTATATTTCCTTAATATTTCTGTTCTTTTTAATAAAAATGAATCCGTTGTTAAAATTTAAGTTCATTTAATTTACATGTGTTAATACATACAGTCTGACAAATGTATATAACAAAAATTTAATTTGTAATGTTTAATACACAGAAATTGAGTAATTCTTAAGGTGTGCTATCTTTTTGTCCCGGTGTGTATTTGAAAATATATGGTACTACATGTATTGATGACGGGGTCATTTTTTTACCCTCTCGGTTTTTTTTCATAATTTTGAATTTTCATCATAATTACGCACGCTTGCGAGGTTTCAAAATAATTGGATGGGTGGAAGTGGGTTAAAATTGATTTGAAACAGACATACAAGAAACAACTAGAATTTATTAAAGATAAATAATTGTATTAACGCTTATAATTATGTATGTGGATATCTCCACCTCCTCCGGCTTTGCCCCATCCACCTCCTACGTCCCAGCCACCTCCTCCGCCTCTTCTCCATCCACCTCCTCCTCTTCTCCATTCACCTCCTCCCCATCCACCTCCTCCCCATCCACCTCGTCCCCAGTCGCCTCCCCAGCCACCTCGTCGCCAGCTCGGAGCTCCCCGGACACCTCTACCGCGCCCGCGGCCGCGGTCTCCCCGAACAAATTTTAACTTTCGAATCTTTCTTTTTAACTGGAACAGAAATATAACAATTATGTTTCTTACTTCTACCCATACATATATAGTGATTAATAAAAAATATTCGGACATTTCTTAAAACCGCTTTTCTTAATACTCCCTTTGGAAGTAGGGGAGACCGGGGCAAGTTGATACGTTTTTCAGTTTTCATTGTTTTTCATTTTTGTTTGAATCAATTACTTAATAACAAATATGCTAAAATATACTTTGGTCCTTCCTCTTTAATATATAGTAAGCGAAAACTTGAGAAAGTACATACAAAATGAATGAAAAAATGTTATTTAGACGAAGGCAAAGTGTATCAATTTACCCCACTGCGGGGCAAGTTGATACTGCTCTGGGGCATGTTGATACATCTTTAAAATATCTGTTTAATGAGTAACTAATAAATTTGAAAAATATAATTTCAATCTAAATACCTTTCCAACAGTCAAAAGTTCAAAGATCAAACAGATTTTGAAACAAACATACCTAGAAAAACATTTTTATTTTTATTTTTTTTTTATGTCTGGAATATCCCACTTTAACATGAGGTGTCTTCTTCTTTTTGTTACTATATCTTAATAAACTCATTGTGTCATGATTGTATATTTTTGTGCATGGCCTTAATAATATTCTATTTCGGCACACGCCAAGATATATAAAGAAAAAATTCAATTAAAAGTAGTCGGGGGAAATTAATATACTGTATCAACATGCCCCAGAGAAACCGTGTCAACTTACCCCACAGGAAGTCATTATGTATAAACATGTCCATAAAAAATGTAGAGCATATAAACATAATTACAAAACGTAATTACCTTACCTTCAAAAGACTCAATATGATGCCAAATTACTTCGGGTTATAAAATTCTTTATATCGTCTCAAGACGGATTGGAAAGTGAACACAACTATTTACTTTTTCTTTATATAAACGAAAACAGTTAAAAAACGATTGCTAACGTCAAAGTACACCTACGTACGCTGGATCGTAGGAAAGAATTTATCAATTCTTATATATATATATCAACAATCTTCACATATCCCGTTGAAATGAAGCTACATATATACGGTGTCGAGATAATTCGTCTGTATCAACCTGCCTCTGTATCAACTAGCCCCGGTCTCCCCTACGTATTTTTTCTTTTTTTTAAATATTTTTAAAGTAATACTCATTGTTACTTTATACTTTTAAGTGCCTCGTTATTAAAAATTTATAATTTAATTTCAAAAGCCTGGTCGGGAACGATTGTAACATCGGCAGTTAGGATGGGTTGTACCGCGACAGAACCGAATAGTGATAAAGAAGATGAATAATATTACCTTAGTTATTGTATCGTTTTCCTGGATATCGTGATTTGGGGCGGGGGGCTGCTTCGGGCGGTCGCCCGGATTCTCCACATTTCCTTCGCTTGGCCCTGCTACGGCTCTTTCCGCCGCCGAATCGACGGCAGCGGGAGGGCACCCCGGCAAAGCTGCTTGCATCTAGAAATGGAAAAATATATATAACAAATAATTAACCAAGTTAGCTTTACATTATGCAAATAAATTCCCCTATAGTCTTCAAATCACCCGGTTTAATTTCATAATTTAATAGTGTGGAATTTTAATACTTACATTTTTCATGTCTTCCATGATGGTATCACGTCTTCGAGGTGTGTCAAATGACTGATATTCCTCGGTCAGGAACAGAGGGCTTTTATACCACCGCTACAGACACTTAATACCTGACCATCCTCGCGCTGGCTCTGTGTATCATGGGCCTGGCGGCCGAGCCCGGCGCACAGTGGTGGGAACAGGGGTAGTTACTGATATTCGTATATAACTTTTAAACTATAAAAGATATCGGAATGAAATTTGCGCCAAAAAACAGGAAAAAATTATCCCCTTCTAATGATTTGGAATTGAAAATATTCTACGTTTATTTAATGTTTCTTTTTTCAATTTGTTCAACTTATTTGTTATAAAAAAATTTGAAAACTGTTTATTTAGTAGTTTATTTAATGCTCTTTAAGTGATTTAAATCGCATGTTGGGGAGACTTTTCGTTTCTGAGTTATAAGGAAAAGTCAAATAGTACTTAATAGGGTAGGTTACCCTTGACAGCCCTAAAACAGGCCTTTTTTCAAACGCAAATTATAAAGTGATAAATAACACTAGAGAGAACGATTTTTTCTATTTTTAATCGTTATTCTATGAGCTTTAACAACAAAACAGGAAAAGTCTAAATATCTATAAGTATATAAAAGTTATGAGTAAAAACGTAAAGGCGTGTACACGGTGCACCGTTTGATGGTGAGCATAATATCTCGAAAACTGCTCAAACAATTTGGATGAAAATTTAATGAGAGACGCAGAAAACCATTTCCTACGATGTGTCAGGAACAGATGTTTGAAAAAAAAATTAATACAATTTTTATGTTGAAAAATGCGATTTTATCGATTTCTTGTATGAAAAATATTTATCTTTTTTTTTTTAAGAATTTATCTCGAAAATGTGCTCGCGATACATCGCAGGGGATGATTTTCTGAATCTCTCATTAAATTTTCATCCAAATCGTTGGAGCGGCTTCCGAGATTTTACATTCACCATCAAACGGTGCACCGCGTACACGCCTTTACATTTTTACTTACCACTTTTATGTATATAGAGATATTTAGACTTTTCGTTTTTTGTGTTAAAGCTAATAGAGTAACGATTAAACATAGAAAGAAACTTCTCTCTACTGTTATTTCTCACTTTACAATTTGCGTTTGAAAAAAGGCCTGTTTTGGGGATATCGAGGGTAACCAACCCCCTTAAGGGAAGAGGACACTGAAAAAATCGCGATTTGCGACCATTTCTAAGAATTTTTTTTTGCATTTTTGGCAAGTCTGAACCCTTGTTCAACCGTACACAACATGGTTTGACACATAGTGTTGTCTTTCTACCAGAAAAACCTATTTCTCCAAAACGTTGCAAAAGAGCCGAAAATCAATACCTTGGTTTTTCGGTATATTTCTCTATTATTTAGCTGTTCGAGTATGTTCAATCGCTGGCTAGTGTTTTGGGAAATCCAAATTAACTGCATGGACTTGAAATTGTTTATTTTCTCCAATGGCCAAAATGCGTTTCACGATTCTAAAACGCACGCGTGCTCTGTAACAGAATCCATTTGACTGCGCCTACTAAACTACGAACGCTTTCTTACAAAGTACAGTATGTGACTGAGTTCGTGGTCAGGTTGCGTATCTCTCGGCTATCTGTAACGCGGCCAATATGTAACTCCGCCATGTACAATAGGTAACTCTCTAAGCGGGCCCAAAAGGGTCAGTGGTTGCCGACAGAGGTCAGTCTCTCCGGCGCTAGACACTATATTTTTTTAAATCTTTCAAAACTTCGGTTTACGTGAGAATACAGAGTGAGATTTTACGGTGCAGTGAACTTAGCTTATATAAAACGAGTGAAATGGACCTCGTTAGAAGAAAATATCGCAAGAGTAGGAGTAGAATGAAGCATGCTATTATTATAGGTTATAAAGCGATTTGTAGAAAACATGTATATTTTATCAATTTGATATTTTCTGTCCGGTTGCAAAAGTTATTTCTAATGTTACAAAAATGCTATTGTAAAAAATATGCCAAATGTACAGGCCATGGAATATGCTGTGATGGCTATTTTAGATCACTGTAGCTCTATAGACAGCAAACCTAACCATGCCAGATGTCCTAAGGGCAAGCAATCGTTGTACTTTTACAATCGAGCAAAAAGTATTAGACTAAAACCAATGAGCCAGACACACATGTCACTCAAGCTGTCTAAAGATGTGGCCACCAAAGTGAAACCCCGATACGAAAGACTGTCAAATGAAAATTTGATGGCAAGGTGCTGTAAGGGAGTCACTCAAAATGCAAATTAATCTCTTCATGCAAAAGTGTGGAGATCCTGCCCGAAGACAACATTTGTATCTCAGGCAAGACTTGAAGTAGCTGTGGCACGCGTTGTTTCAGAATTTAATATGGGTTGTGTACGCTCATTGACAGTGAGGAAACAAACAGCTGGGAAAGTTGTATCTGAAACAGCTATAAGTATAGCTAGAGACAGAGACAACAGAAGAGAAACCTGCAGTACACAACAGCAATCCACTACAAGAAAGCGCTTTAAGAAGAAACAAAACACAAAGAAAATTGCTGCTGATAGGAAAAGACGCAAGATTGATGAGAATGTGTATCAACCAGGTGGATTTTATACTATACAAAAAGGGAAGTAGTCTGGAATTTACTCTTTAGATTTAAAATGCATTTATCTCAAAACTTATTTTTTTAATATATTTAATGTTCCTTGCGCAAAACTGTTGGTCCGATTCTCTTACAGCTTGGCGTGCTTCAAGAGTGACATGAAACCAAAAAGATTGTGTATCGGCATGAAGAAATCTGCAAAACTCTTTGCGCTGCGCTTGCTTTTCCTCAAAATTTTGATGAAATTTTGCATTTTTGCCATTTAATAGATTCAATCATTTTTAGCTTAAAAAGTATGAGACATAGAAACTTCTCGATACACAATTTTTTACTTCACTATGGACCCTTCTTCGCTGTAAATCCTGGAGGCTGTGGCATCACACACTTTGCGCAAGAAGATTTTTGAAGTTATGCTTGATTTTTGTAACGTAATGTAAATTCTATGACAACCAGTGATTAAAACTGTGTTCCCACTGGCATAAGGCCTTTACTTCAAACCTACTTCCTTCCCTTAAACGGAATTCCGCATGTCTCAAATATTTTCGGATTTCCAAATTTCAGTGACCTCTTCCCTTAATAGTACTTAAAAGTACTTAATAGTACTTAATAGTAATATTTTACTTTTTATTAAATTGTGACGAAATCTACAGTTTAGTTAAACGTTATTATTCATTTATTATTAATTTATTCAACGGAATAGACTCAGGATGGCGTAACTCCTTCATAAAGGGTGTTGTCCGTTAATGGCTAAATAAGTATAAATGAATAAATGAAGACATAGGTATAATATAGACTGCGAAATTTTATGCAAATACATGTATTTATAGTAATGGATTAAACAAGTGGAGCTTTCACCGATTTATATTTCATCATTAACGCGTTGACTGCCCACTACACCGATCGGCGTGTTTTTTGTTCTTTCAAGTGTAGTGGGCAGTCAACGCGTTAAGAGGATTTTAAAAATATATTTGTAATTTGGCATATTCTGGGTATTTTTCATATTTATTTACAAATTAGCTCGAGTAATTGTTAGAAGTTGCTGAACCGCGAGGCGTATTAGTGTTGGGTGATACTTTTTAATTGCTACGTTGATAGCACTTTTCGTACATCTGGCATATTGAAATAAAAACTGAGGGGGCTGACTGGGGGTTACCGTCCCTAGTCCCCAAAAATCAAACAGGTTGATCGGTCAGATTTTGTCGCCAGGGTTGCGGTTTATGACCGTATTTTCCCGCGAGTCGACGAACCGGCAGAGCAATATACAGATTAGCTCAGGCCGAAGAATACCTAAAATTCTTAAAGACCGTACCACGTTCTTGATTGCCGTTATAATTTTCGTTTCGCTCTGGGCCCGTTTTTGTCGCTATGTACAGTTTCCCTCAACCTCAAGAAGTGCCGGAAGTGTGTTTCGCCAGTGTGGTCGTTTATGGCGGTATTGTCCCGCGAGTCGACCGTGGACAACGGTACACGCGCGTAGGGATGGTTACCAAATGTACCAACCGCTGACAAAGCAATATATCGCTTAACTCGAAGGGAGGAAAGTCGAAGTCCCTGAAAAAATGGTACGATGTCGATTGTGCCCTATTCGACATCTGGCAGGCAAATGTTCCTCCACGAATGCTTCGGAAGTAAGTTATGCCCGATTGTAAAGGAATAAATGCATCATTTGCCTCGCTCCGAGTCAGCCTTTATTCCCTAAGGGTGCGTATCGACTTTTGCGAGGATTCCTCGCGAGGCACGCCTCGCGGAGTAGAAAGTCTGAAAACTGTATACCTCGACAATGGAAACCATCCTTGTAAAGTCGATGCGCACCTTAAGACAGAACATATCCCCCCCATTTAAAGTTATGCCCAAAGTTGAAAATTTTATATTAGCGCTCCACAGATTAAACCAAATTAATGTAAAAGGAGCGATTATAGAAGAAAATTAACCCGGTCGTCTGCGTTGCAGATGTTTACAACTCAGAGTTGGGCTCGAATAATGTTAGAAGGGACTCGACCTTGAGTGTTGCCAAATGCACGTTTGGGGAAATTCCAGTTGTTTCCGCCCGCGACCTTTTCCCACCGTGGTCTGGCTTTCGTCCACTGGTTTCAGGAGGGCAATAGCAATCGTGTAAAGAACAATTAAGAAATTTTTTTGTAATAGATTTTAATAATAAGACACAAGCCAAGATTTTAAACAAATTTTTTTTAATTTTGTTGCGCAATATTAAAATATAATTACGGCAGTATATTATTTATTTTATTTGAATTATTAGAATTCCCAAATTCTAGTATTACTTTTATTAGAAACATTAATGCTATCCAATATTTCTTTTTCTTCTACTTCCACTGAAATTTTGAAATATTTTTTCAAATTTGTTAGTGTTAGCAATATTGAGGCATCACCTCATAAAAGGGGCTGCACGATTGAGCCAAAACAGATGCGACCAGCGCAATGCCAAGGAGGTCATAAATTAGCATCGAGGTCCTTAGGACATTCCAAAGGGACCACCGGGGCCTTTTCCATGAGACGGAAGGGCAGTCTACTCCAGGCGTCGTTTTGAGAAAGACCTCTTCGCTCGTAGCCAACTTTACTCTTGTTAAATTTCGAAATAAATATATATATATCGGTGGAATTTGCTAATGTATGAAAAGCTAAAATATCGGATAAACTGGTTTTCTAAGTTTTATATATAGAAGATTTATATATAAAACTTAGAAAACAAGTTTATCCGATATTTTAGCTTTTCTTACATTACAAAATTCCACCGATTGTTCTCAACGTAACAGTTTAGTGTATTTGGCGATAACTTATCAGAAATGTTTATAAAAGCGTAGTTATTTTCCTTTCGCTGAGGCCACGAAACGCTGACGCCCTAAGGGGCCGCGGCGCCAAGTGCCACTGCTGAAACGTAAACAGATGTCCGCGATACTCTCCAATTCTTTCCAACGGCGCACGAAAGTCAGTCAGTCATCAGAGTTCGGACACAGACCTTGCAAGATCGCGCGTTCATTTACGGCTTGTGAAGTAACTGTGAGAAGATTATATCATTTTTCGTTTCGCAATTTCATTGTAGTAATTAGTGAAAAATGCCGAAAAAAGCATTGGTAGACTCTGGTGTGATTTTGCACATGCTGCAGAAGTGTGAAAAGTGTAAATTATTCAGTGGGGGCTGCAAATTGAAGTGTCATACGGATAAAGTGTGAAAAGAAGTGTGTGCAAAATTTTTGGATAATATATCACCAAACACCTTAAACCTATACGGTAAGAACCAACGATTTTTATAATATATTCGAAAAAAATCGAACTTGCACTTGGTCGCTTCAACGGGTCTCGGACTTCTTGGCTATTATTGTTAATAATTCGGTTCTAGAGGCAGGGCAAATGAAATAAATGGTCGGGAAAATCTCTTTGACATGTAAACTAAAGGAAAGCATTGTTGTTAGAGCGATTTCGCCGTTTATTTATTAAAAAATCGAACTTGTACTTGGTCGCTTCAACGGGTGCCGCACCTATTGGCTATTATTGTTAATAATTCGGTTCTGGAGGCAGGGCAAATGAAATAAATGGTTGGGCAAATCTCTTTGACCTCTAAACTAAAGGAAAGCATCGTTGTTAGACCGATTTCGCCGTTTAATTAATAAAAAATCGAACTTGTACTTGGTCGCTTCAACGGGTCTCGGACTTCTTGGCTATTATTGTTAATAATTCGGTTCTGGAGGCAGGGCAAATGAAATAAATGGTCGGGCAAATCTCTTTGACATGTAAACTAAAGGAAAGCATCGTTAAATACGTACCATCGTACGATTTTGATAACATGGAGGGTGATGAAGTCAAATTTTTTAATTTCTTCATAACTTTTTTTTGGAGTGCGAACAGAAAAAAATTTTTGGTGGGCAAACATGGGCAAACGATGGACAATCATCTCCCACCGTCAAATCGTTAAAATGTTTTCATGGGGGTGCTGATGAAAATTTTTTTTTGGCCATAATTTTTTTTTGAAAATTGGGCAAATGAAAATTTTTTATGGGCAAACTTGGGCAAACGTTGGACAAACGAATGCCGTATCGTTTTTCCAAAAAATCGTATTTGGGGGTGCTATCTTCACAGACCTCCATTTTAACTGATTCCCAGCATCGACGATAGCAAGATTCTTACATTAATTCGCGTCTGATTTATGTATCACGCGTTTACAATATCTTCTTGTACGATCGGTTTCGTACAGCTTATTTACTAAGGGTTGAAGTTAAACATTATTTTGTGTATTGGTGTATCGGGAAATAACGGGAGGGCAATCTTATCGCAAAGACCAGGGGCACAGCTCCGCAAAGGTAGTGTCGTCTCCGCTGGTTGATAAGGGGGGCCTCCGTCCCATGCTGATTATCAACTGGTGTTGGCTGGGCCTCATCGGTGTGGGTGCGGTCGGCTACCCGATGTACAGCTGGCTGTCCTCTACCTCCTTGACACTGGCTGTCCTGTTCGCTGCCGTCCACGTATTTTAGCTCGAAATAGTAAATAACGAGTTAAAGGTTAAATAATATTAGACTGCACGTCGCGGGACGTGACACTCGTAAATCAAATAATCCCCAATTGCCTTTTTTGCTAGCACTGTAGGCTTTGCAACATAATGTTTCTCATTGTACGACTAAATATTTGTTGCATATTTTAAAACAATTTAAAGATCATTGCGGTAGGTGCGGGGGAGAGGGATGAGGTAGCACGAACGATCGAAATGCTCATTTCTATCGCGATGTAAGAAATATAGACTTGTAGTTAGAGCTGTTCGAGTACTTGAATATTAGAGTAGCTTGAAATCCGAAACAATCCGGGGCTCGGTTTCCAAGCCGAGTGTTACGTGCCGCGGCCTTTGTGTTCGAGCGGCGCGTTTTAGACGGCCAAATTCTGATCAGGGGTATCCCACAATCATTCGATTATCAGAACTTGTCGTCTTTATCTAGGTAATGGCAAGGAGGCTCGCCGCACTCGTAACAGTCAATTATTTTGTTTAATTATCTAAATACCTTATCAGAAGGATAAGGGGTAGATTTTTGGGATCGTTGGTGCTCTAGACCCATACGGGTCTTTTCAAAGGAATCAGACAGGTGATTAATGAGTATAATTTAATGGATAATAAAGCTTTAATCTTAAATATTGGACGAACGTAAAGCATATAACATAACTGAATGTGGACAGTCAATCAATAATTTTACAAGTATAGGGTACTCGTGGTTTTAGACATAACTTCTGACTAGGGAGATCCCACAATCATTTGACTGTCAGAAATTGTCGTTAAACACGCAGTAATTTTAACACAGATAAACGAAATGTACAGAAGAGGTAAAGGGTGCAACTCACCAGACAGTCACAGTAATGTAATTGACAATATAATTTGGATTCCGTTTCCTTTTTGGATTTTGGATAATTCTGTTAGCCGGTATACCTGAATCAGAAAGAGGAATAAGACGCGAACACGCACACACTTGATTGTAGATAAAATACACGCAAATTGAACTATAACATGGAACACAATTTGAAGTTAGAATAAATCGTTTAAAAGAATAAATTATTTCACAGAGTTTAGTATAAGAAGTGTTTCAAAAATTAATAAAGTGATTTTGTTTCGCAAAGTTAATAAATGATTTTGTTTCGCAAAGTCGAGTCTTTCACGCGGATTCACTATAACCCGGGAACTCTAGCTCTAAGACACTTGCGGACCCAGCGACACGCACCTCACGATTTATCGCCACAGAGTGGTGCAGCTTCGCGCTCTCGGCAACGACCAGAGTGGGTCCGTACCGAAAATGTTTACGTTGCATTTTATCGCTCGGCCGCGCTACCGCGGGCCCGTCTACTTAACGAGGCGGTGTGTGTGTGTGTTCATGCCTTCGAGTCGGACTCTTGATTCAATTTTATAATTGATTTTTTTCGAAACATACGTACACACAGGAAAACATGACATCGCTCATTACAATTTCACACATGCTGAGGCCTTCCCTGAATGTTCATAAATTTATATATACAATTTCTGGCTAGGGGAATCCCACAGTCCTTGGACTATCAGAAATTGTGTTATGTATTTAAATTTTACAACCAACTTTGAATTAATTAATTAATCCACACGTGCTCCGAAACGTGCGACAAAACCGTGGGAAGGCGCGGTTCCCTGCACCGGATGTAGGATATACAATTCCGTCAGTCCTCTAAGAAATGACCCAGTCTGTGCATTCCTGCTGTAGCCGTTACTGATTAAGTTACAATGTTTAACGCGACGGTCAGAGGTGTTCTCAACGAGGGCTCTCCCATAATGCTGCAAGGCATTGTTGAAACGCTCCCTCTGCCGCTCACACAGAACGGATTCGGCACAACAGGAGAACCACTGGTCCTTTCGAACGCGACTATCCGGTGAGAACGCCGCTGCGTCAGCACCGCCTTATCTATTTCGCGGAACGGCAATGCGTCGAGGCGACGATGCTCCAAGAAAGGGGTTTTTATTACAGAAGAATATTATTATTTAATAGGCAGGAGTATGACCAATAAGGGATTTCCCATAACGCTAGGCGTTGTTGGTCCATACCCTGACCAAAAAAAGAAATTTTACGTTCCGAACGTAACACGAGCCAGGTACCCGAAAGAACCGAGCGGCATTGTAGATATTTTATTAATGTACATTAGAATCGTGGTCTTTCTCATGTTAGATAAAGCTGGGACCGTAAAATTGTTAGCCCGTTAAAAGAAACGCGTTTCGGGTATTGGGAGAAAGGAAGTGACAGAAATATTACGAGACAAAGACGTAATTAATATTGAACGTAAACAGCTCACGCCGAGGGTGAACGAACGATCTGCGTGAAAAAGGAGCAAGTACGGCAAAATTCATTTCATTGAAATTGTCTCATTTCATGTGGTGGCAATTACGACGAAAATACGCGTCTCGTGGTTTGAAATTCTTTTTCCAACGGAAGGTCGGAACGTTTCGACAACATCTGTTTGCTAGATTTCTAAAAGGCAATCAATTTTATGCGGTCTTTAAGAATTTTAGACATTGTTCAGTCCGTGTTAATCCGTATATTGCTCTGTCGCCGGGTAGTACGTACGATGGTTTCGGACCCGCACGTAGGTACTGTTGTTAATCGCGAAGCCGACTCGCGGGGCAATACGGCCATAAACCGCGACCTCTACTTCGTCAAGGGTGAGAGGGTTACTCCTCTACGAACAAATTCACTGAGGGAAGGTCCCCCCTCTTCGAGGAACGGTGTTCCCAATGTGTGTTTCATAATTATATTAAAACTACAATTATTTTCATGCATATGAAAAAGATGTCACCAATACAGCAATTAAAAAGTATTGTCCACCATCAATACGCCACCTGCAGGCTGGAGAGACGCCTGATTCCCGCCAGCGTCGTCTTCTCTTCAAATTGAAGACGGATCCCATATCTTTCGAGTAATCACGCGCTCCAATACAGTAATTCGTCGTAATAAACCCGACGAACGGGGCTGCCAGCGGGCGTACGAAGCGATGCGGACATTATTCCGTGCGGCCGATGCCGCGATTGAGAATTCCGAAGAGCGAGCGAAAGGGAATAAAACAGTTGACACGAAGTTCCCGTCGACTCTTTCGTTCTCTCACTCTCGACCGAAGGATTCCAAGAAATGGTGAGGATAGTCACCGAGTGTACTACGCATGGTAAAAACGGGACAATAACGACGAATTACTGTATCAAAACAAAAACAGGCACAGGCGTATGCACTGCGAGAAACGGTGAGGCGTAGGGGGGAGATTATATTATGACCAACCGGACCTGCATTCGTTGCAGACGCAACGCTTTCACCTCTTCATAGTAATATTTTCTCTTTATGGCCCACGTTTTCTCGCAGCGCATATGTCAGTGCGTCCTTTTGTTTTGATATTGTAGCGCGTGTTTATACTGAAGAGATAAGGGATCAGTCTCCAATTCGAAGGCAAGACGTCACAGGTGGGATCACGCGCAGTCATCGGACATCCCATTTTCTACCTGCGTCCCTCCACAAGACGTATTACTGCCCCCGCGAGTAATCTCGTGTGATTTTTTAACACAAAAGCGAGTCGGTCAGGCTGTATGAATTAAGAACAATGCAGGGTGTAGTGAAGAAAAGAAATACAAATTACACAGTACAGGGTGTTAAAAAAGTAATGTTCACCGCTTGGAGGGATGAATCTACACCCCCGGATCGGTGGAGATTTGTAAAGAAAACTTGCTGCAAAATTGTTTATAACATTGATAATCAATGTTAAATTTTTTTTACATCAACATATTCTGCTCGGCGTAAGGAGAAAAAGTTTGAAAGGAGCCATATGTCGCAAACGAACCGTTTCGCGGGGAAAAATTGTTAAAGATTTCGCAACGATTTGAATGTATAGAGTTGCACGTAGATGCTTGGGCCCACCACCACCACTTTGCCGTTCGCCAGTATTTACTACCTGAAGGGTAGTGGCCTGGGGTCGGTAGCTCCTGGGCTCTACGCAGACACAACACGACGTTTAAAGGGACAGAAGACCGTGCAAGGTGCATTGACCCGGCTAGGCCAGAATTAAGTGGTGTTTTCCAGTAACCAGTTAGAGTTTTGACCTATCTTTTGATTGTTTTTTTTTTTTATAGAGGGGGAAAATGCATTGCGCATACCCAGGCAGGGTTGCCTGGATTATGCGGGACTCGCCGCTGCTAGCGGGATACCCACTAAAAACCCCCTCTTTCTTGGCCTCCTTCGTTTGGGCCCTATGCTACGGTCGGGACATCGCCTATCTTTTGCCTACGGACAGTTGAACGGATAGGGCATAACAATAGATTCTGCTGATTGACAGGAGGAAAAGTTTAAAAGGAACCATATGTCGCAGACGCACCATTTTGTGGGAAAAAAATTGGCAAAGTTGAATTATGAAGGTTAGACGATATTAACTTATTAACTTACCAACGATCTCGGTGGTTCACCTCCTGCGTCTTCTTCTCACCCACAGGACACTCCCATCATTATTGATGGCGCGTAGCATTCGTGCCTGTCCGCTGGCTTCGATATGACCCCCGTCATTATCGAGGCACTGTTGGAGTCTTGACCTCATATTTCGGCGAACATTTTCAAAAACGTCCGGCGAATCCTGAATCGTTCGGAACGCTACCTCGATTCTTTGCTTCAGTTGTTCCCGCGATTCAATTTGGGTCCCCGATCGATAAACAATATCCTTCACCGCTCCCCACATAAAAAAATCCGGGGGATTGAGGTCGGGGGAACGTGGTGGCCACAAGTGAGGTGCAGGCCCGCGTGCTATCCACCGTGTTCCAAACATGCGTGGTAGATAGGCCCTGACTGCCAGGCTGAAATGCGCTGGTGCACCGTCGTGCATAAAATATAGGGACCGGCGCCTATTTCGCGGAACCACTTGGCGAAGGTGGCCTAACAAATTTCGCCGCAAAAAGCGCAAATATGTAGCACTCGTTAATGTGGGTAAATAGACAGGGCCGATAATCCGATTACCCACAATTCCTGCCCACACGTTCACAGAAAAACGTCCCTGATTGAATCGTTGGACGGTTGCGTGGGGATTCACATAGGCCCACACCCTTGTATTTTGCCTATTTTGTAAACTGGCACTTGAAAAACTGCTTTCGTCGGTGAAAAGGACGTTTTCTAGAAAGCGGTCATTCCGTCGTAGTTTCTGTAGCATCCAGCGACAGAAAGTACGCCGAGCAGCATAATCGCCTGGACGGAGTGTGTTGAACCCTCTGAATTTTGAAGGGCCGTAAACCTTCTTCGCGTATTATTCATCGCACCGTCACGTGTGAAATGTCTACGCGACGAGCGATACCCCGCAGGCCCATTAGTGGGAAAGCACGCGCTAACGCAATTACGCGTTCTTCGGTTCGCCAGGGTACGCGAGGTCTACCTGGTCGCGGGTGAGGATTGACTCCCACATTCAATTCCTCTACATTCAATTCGGAGAAACGATGATCAAGTCGTTGAAATTCCCGTCGGTAGGGGACTCGACTTTCCCGGCCACTGTTCACCAACCATTGTCTATATATTTCCCTGGCTAATGTGTAGTCCCTGTTAGCTTCGTCAATGGCACGCAGCATTTGCCGAACGTTTCCCCCATCGTGACGGAGTTACCTTCACTTCACCGACAATCATTTCATCGACAATCATTTCACCGACACGATTTCATCGACACCGCATTTCGCCGACAGTATTTTCTCACCGACACGTTTAGATCACCGACAATCATTTCATCGACAAACATTTCACCGACAATCATTTCACCGACAAGGGCCGTCTTAACAAATTTGAGCGCTCTGGGCTATAAAATTTGGTGCCTCAACACCTCAAGTAAACTGCAGTTTCTTCCCAATCGGTGCATGGCGGTACATCGTATAAATTTAATGGTTGCCGTGAAAAAAGAATTTCAACATACTCCATTCTTAACCGCCCTTGCATATCCAGCGACCCTGGGTTATACCCCATTTAGCCCACTGAATAAGGAGGCCCTGTGTTACTTATCGATGTCAACTTCTAGTGCGTATAGTGATTGTTATTGCAAACCATAAGTTATTGTTACGTATTCACAATTTTTCATAATTAATATTATTAATAACAAACTATAATAACACAAATGAATCCATAACATAAATTATTATATAAATTAACATTACTTTAGTTGTTACCTTAACTGATTAAATAAATTAGTACATAAATTAATACTGATCTTTATTATTGATTAATGTCAGAAAGTATAACAGCATAGTGTTTTCCTTGATTTATACGTCATAATAAATAACATAAATTATTACATAAATTAACTTGTATATAACTTCAATGAAAACATAAATATTAATAATTGTATTATTACAGATACAAGTTATGCGCTAAGGCGCTCACAAAATCTATTTTTGTGTACGTTTCCCGATTTTCTACGATCCTCTGCACTCTTTCTTCTCTAAGCTTATCTTTATTTTTCTTCTTTGCTGGGGGTTGACCACGTGCTACCCGCTCAAATGTATTTTCCACTATGACCTGTTCTTTTTTTATTTCAATTATAATTTTAAATAGTGAAATCGTATGGCGATCAACTACACATTGCCAACGCCGATGCCATGATTCAATACAGTTTTGTGTTCGTTGAAAACCATTGATTTCATTGTCATGGACCGACCACATATCTGGTGGAAAAAGTGGGAGCTGCAGTACTACTCTCCCATTAGGTCTTTCTTTCAAACTACTATTTACATAATATTTACTAAACCAATTGAGGATAACTTCTGCTTCGGGAGGGAGTAAAGTTTTTAAATTATTGAATGTATTAGGAATGTCTGTATCTGGTAAGAATGCCAGACATGGAATGCATCGTATGAGTGTACTGAATGATTCATCTGTGCCATACTTTGCTACTAACCCGTTCTTCTGTATCTTCCTATATACATTCTGACATAAATGAAAAAAACAACCTTTTATTTTTGACGTTTGAAAAATGGATTTTACTGCATTTATCATTGCAATTTCAAAATCTATAAGAATGAATTCAGGGTGCAAGGCTATGCCTAATTGAGAAGCTAAAATTGAAATTTCCTTCAACAATAACTTATAGATTTCTTGTTTTTTTGATGATAGTAATGCGTAAATTAGAGGAACAGTTGAGCCTTCCTTATTATTAATATTCCCATGTATTGTATACAATTGTTTGAACAGGGTGGGAACCATTTTAAACGTTCCATCCATGAACCACGTGTTCATTTTTGCCAAAGTTTTAATATTGTCGTCTGTAGTAAATAATATTATACATTCTGATTCTTCTTTTATTATTTTGACAAATGGTTTTCCATCTAAAGTTTTAGACAGATCGTCGGGCAAATTAATTTCGTCTATACTTTGAGGCTCGGTAGGCTTATTAATTCTTCGTTTACGTAGAATTTGCTGTTTCAGGGCATTGTTGGAAGGAAGATGTGGCTGAATGGATCTTTCTGTATCTACGATTACATTTCTAACTATTTTACATGGCTTCTCCTCCGTAAGTTCAGCTAGTTCTTTCACCGTATTACTACATTTCATTATTTGAAATCGCGATGCCTCCGGAGCATGATTGTGCTTTAAAATATCGTGGGAGCGAATTATGTGCTTTCCATCAACATACATTGTATTCGCTGTTCCATTACAGCTAGTGCCTTCCCTGCCTTTTTTTTCGCACACCCAGTAGAATAGATTATTCCTGTTTCTGCATTTAGTGTATATAAAGCCTTTAATACAAATTTTTGGTTTCCCGCGAATAGAGGAAATAATTTGGACTATTTCGTCCACAGTATTCTCACTCGGTCCAGATGAATTCATACCGTTCAATATGTAGAAGAGAGTCAGACAGACCGGCCACTTTCAGTTTTTGTACTTTTTGTAACTTGGGCTGTGGACAAAGTTTTAGGTTCATTGCGCATACACAAAGCAAATTGAAAAAATTACGGCATTTATGTATAGCTAATAGTCTAAAAATAATGTACGTAATATGACTTAATTACCTGAGAAATAAGAAATCAGCTATGAAAGATAACCTTTTTCGTCCGAAACACCAGCGTAAACGATATGTGATTAGAAACTCTGGTTGCTACGGACTCTAGAATTTATTTATTTCTCCATCGATAATGCAGTTAATTAACATTACGAGCGAGATTCTGGCTTCCGCCGGTACTAATCATTTAATGCTATAATACGATGCGCATTCTTTGTCTAGCATTTTTACCACAACATACATAATGTATGTTGATGGAAAGCACATAATTCGCTCCCACGATATTTTAAAGCACAATCATGCTCCGGAGGCATCGCGATTTCAAATAATGAAATGTAGTAATACGGTGAAAGAACTAGCTGAACTTACGGAGGAGAAGCCATGTAAAATAGTTAGAAATGTAATCGTAGATACAGAAAGATCCATTCAGCCACATCTTCCTTCCAACAATGCCCTGAAACAGCAAATTCTACGTAAACGAAGAATTAATAAGCCTACCGAGCCTCAAAGTATAGACGAAATTAATTTGCCCGACGATCTGTCTAAAACTTTAGATGGAAAACCATTTGTCAAAATAATAAAAGAAGAATCAGAATGTATAATATTATTTACTACAGACGACAATATTAAAACTTTGGCAAAAATGAACACGTGGTTCATGGATGGAACGTTTAAAATGGTTCCCACCCTGTTCAAACAATTGTATACAATACATGGGAATATTAATAATAAGGAAGGCTCAACTGTTCCTCTAATTTACGCATTACTATCATCAAAAAAACAAGAAATCTATAAGTTATTGTTGAAGGAAATTTCAATTTTAGCTTCTCAATTAGGCATAGCCTTGCACCCTGAATTCATTCTTATAGATTTTGAAATTGCAATGATAAATGCAGTAAAATCCATTTTTCCAACGTCAAAAATAAAAGGTTGTTTTTTTCATTTATGTCAGAATGTATATAGGAAGATACAGAAGAACGGGTTAGTAGCAAAGTATGGCACAGATGAATCATTCAGTACACTCATACGATGCATTCCATGTCTGGCATTCTTACCAGATACAGACATTCCTAATACATTCAATAATTTAAAAACTTTACTCCCTCCCGAAGCAGAAGTTATCCTCAATTGGTTTAGTAAATATTATGTAAATAGTAGTTTGAAAGAAAGACCTAATGGGAGAGTAGTACTGCAGCTCCCACTTTTTCCACCAGATATGTGGTCGGTCCATGACAATGAAATCAATGGTTTTCAACGAACACAAAACTGTATTGAATCATGGCATCGGCGTTGGCAATGTGTAGTTGATCGCCATACGATTTCACTATTTAAAATTATAATTGAAATAAAAAAAGAACAGGTCATAGTGGAAAATACATTTGAGCGGGTAGCACGTGGTCAACCCCCAGCAAAGAAGAAAAATAAAGATAAGCTTAGAGAAGAAAGAGTGCAGAGGATCGTAGAAAATCGGGAAACGTACACAAAAATAGATTTTGTGAGCGCCTTAGCGCATAACTTGTATCTGTAATAATACAATTATTAATATTTATGTTTTCATTGAAGTTATATACAAGTTAATTTATGTAATAATTTATGTTATTTATTAACTTGTATCTGTAATAATACAATTATTAATATTTATGTTTTCATTGAAGTTATATACAAGTTAATTTATGTAATAATTTATGTTATTTATTATGACGTATAAATCAAGGAAAACACTATGCTGTTATACTTTCTGACATTAATCAATAATAAAGATCAGTATTAATTTATGTACTAATTTATTTAATCAGTTAAGGTAACAACTAAAGTAATGTTAATTTATATAATAATTTATGTTATGGATTCATTTGTGTTATTATAGTTTGTTATTAATAATATTAATTATGAAAAATTGTGAATACGTAACAATAACTTATGGTTTGCAATAACAATCACTATACGCACTAGAAGTTGACATCGATAAGTAACACAGGGCCTCCTTATTCAGTGGGCTAAATGGGGTATAACCCAGGGTCGCTGGATATGCAAGGGCGGTTAAGAATGGAGTATGTTGAAATTCTTTTTTCACGGCAACCATTAAATTTATACGATGTACCGCCATGCACCGATTGGGAAGAAACTGCAGTTTACTTGAGGTGTTGAGGCACCAAATTTTATAGCCCAGAGCGCTCAAATTTGTTAAGACGGCCCTTGTCGGTGAAATGATTGTCGGTGAAATGTTTGTCGATGAAATGATTGTCGGTGATCTAAACGTGTCGGTGAGAAAATACTGTCGGCGAAATGCGGTGTCGATGAAATCGTGTCGGTGAAATGATTGTCGATGAAATGATTGTCGGTGAAGTGAAGGTAACTCATCGTGACGACCTCTGCCTCACTATATCACTATTCACTATAACAGTAACTAATAACTAAAATAAATGATATTTATACTAGTCACTAAACTACACTAAGTCACAAACGTAAAAAATGTTCCGTGTGTGACCAATACACGCCACCACTATACGCGATGCGACGCGAAATCCGGGGTCTCACCGCAGAAGAAGTTGGATAGTTCGATGCTCGCTCCTAAGTGTTTAGGAGGCGACGAAAATCCAACTGGTTGCATTTCCTTGGTGTAGGAGGGACCTTGAGCTTTGGAAATTCGTCGGTGGAGAGGGGAGCCCCCCCCTTTTTGAAGAACTAAACGAAGAAAATGCAAACATCTGGTTCCCAAAAGTCTCGTCCGGGTTGGCGGTTTGTGACCGTTGTTGCGCGTCCCGGCGGTGATTCTCAAACGGAACGCGGGTTGGTGCCCGTGAAGTGCTGAAGCACTTAGCTCGCGAGTATGTGCGGGAACTTCAAAAAAAGAACTTTACTCAATTAGACCTTTGAATACGTACATATATTCTAAAATACAGAGATAGCTGTTGACTGTTCTACTAACAAGATAGATCTGTTCTTTTACAAAAATAACGCCTCGCTGGTCACCTCCGAGTGCCCTACTCCTTCAATTTTGGAGTCTTCCTCTGACTCCCTCCTCGGGTCCCTTCGTCCAATCAAGCCGGTGTCATCCTTCTAGCTTCGTCAGGGGGTTGTCCTTCAGCAACCTCTTTGTCCTTGGCCCCTTCCTCCACGCTTCCTCCCACTCTCGTCTAGTGATCGAGGCACACTCCCGTTTACATAGAGTGATACATAGGCTACGTACAGTACATACATATCTCGCAGGTAAGTAAACGCAACCCTCGGGGTCAAGACGACGTCACTCGGAGAAAGTTTATGGCTTTATGACTTTCAGCCTTCCCCGACCGGAGTTTTTACTCTAACAGGACATCGGCTATTATTGAAAGGGAGGACAGAATTTTAAGTACTTTTACGAGACGAGCCGCTGTCCGCTCGACGAAATTTGGCACGCAGATGTGCAAAGGAAAAAGTTAAGCTATTTATTACTCTCGCCTGGTCTAACGGTAACTTAAAAGCTAATGAATGCGCCCCCAGGTTTTCGTACACCTTCTGAGTTCAGGCATCAGCTGCCAACATTGTAAGGACACGTTTAAAAATAGCAGGGAAAAACCCTCGAGATGCACAACGCGTTCTACAATAAATTCTTCCTTGTCCTCCGTTTCATAATTGCTTAAGACCTTTCAGATGCTTCGTTCGTTTCGAATCTATATTATATATTATTCCTATTCTTCGATTCAAAAGGATTTTGAATCCCGCTCTACATCTAACTTCGATGTCTCTATGACTTATAGCTAACTTCATATAGTACATGGATAAACACCAGCGGATAACGCAACACCGTATTGTTCTTCGAGTACGCGCTGGAAAACTGTGCGCGCGGGACCCAGGTCATCGCGCGCAACCCACGGAGCAATATAAGGAGTAACTCAGGCCGAGGAATGGCTACTAATGGTCAATTCAGACGAGCGATGCGGCGTCGTTGCGATTTCGAATTGGTACATATATTTGTATGCAGAGACATGTATATATTTATATATTACACGTGACTGAGTTTTTCGTGGCAGTATTGTTATATCGCTTCGTTTGAATTGATCCTTAGCCCTGTTTCACATATTCACGGCACGGCGCCGTTTATACGACAAATGAAACGAAGATCATATTGGGAGTAGAACATTAGCATGCGACACTACCGGTCGCTACGCAAACTAATAGTAATGGCGGACGCAAGTATACCATTTATTGCGATATACCAATTTTCACAGTATCAACGAATTGTATGCAGAAAAAAATGTTGTACAACAAATTGTAACGCTACAATGAACAATTGTCTGAATTTAAATTTTCATAAAAGTGCCAAAAAGTGGTGTAACTAAAATTACCCACATTACATACTTGTACACATTCCAAAATTGTGTCTAAATGTATTGTCAACATTTTTCCTGTAAGAAATAACTTTGAAATAAACTTTTATACGACTGGATCCATATAAAGATATAGTAAACGGTATACTTGCGTCGTCCATATTTGTTATGTCACACTAGCGCCACCATTCCCGCGGTGGTAGATTCCTTTGCCAATATGGAGACCTTTCACACTTGCCGTCGCCGCAATGACGGGAAATTTCCATAAGATCGTCACATTTTTTGCCGTGAACACGGTGCCGTGCCGTGAGTGTGTGACACGGGGCTAAAAGTGGGATCTCCTAGCAGTGTGCCGGTGTAATGGAGAAGCATGCATCTGTTTCTACTACGCGTCTGACGCGCGTCTGCCTCAGTAGCAGGTTAGGCTACTCTAGACGCAAATGCACTGCGATGAGTGTCTGTTAAAGGCATCTGTTTAATCGCATTAAATCCATTTTAAAGTGACCCCCAAAATGTCATATTTACCATTTTTTTAGAAAACATGATCCCACTTTAAGGAAAATCATGGAACCATTCAAGTGTCCACGTTGTTTGCGAGTTAAAACTACCCTTAAACACAGCGCAAAAGGCCGGACCGATCAGATTTTTTTCCATATGTCCCCGATAGTCAAACATGCGATATGGTCTGAAAAATTGAACGATCACCTATTTTCCGTTATGTTTATCTTCAAAACCATTGTTTTTGTTCTCACAGCTTTTAAACGAGTGTTGCACGTTGTTTTTGTTAGTTCAATGCCACGGAAAAAATAACCTGATCGGTCCGGCCTTTTGCACAGTGTTCAAGGGTGGTTTTAACTCGCAAAAAACGTGAACACTTGAATGATTCCATGATTTTCCTCGAAGTGGCATCATGTTTTCTAAGAAATGATAAGTATGGCATTTTGGGGGTCATTTAAAATGGATTTAATACGATTAAAAAAATCTCATTAAATTGGCAACTGAAACATCGGAAAGGAAACATTCTTAGCTTCCCAAAACTATCATGAAAATTTGTCTACGATCATGAATTCGCAAGTTATAGATGTTGAAAGTGAAAAGTACCTTGTTTTGCTTTCATCGCGAATAACTCAGCCAATAAAAATCATAAAATAAAACCAAAAACGGCAATTAAAGAGAAATGTTTGCTCTATAAGAGCTCCTTGTTGGATTTGCGGGGAAAAAATTGTTTTGACTCGTGCATACGATCAAGTTAGGCAAAAATTTCTGAAACTTCGTTTACTGCGCTTCATCGTGAAAAAACAGTATCATAATGGATGAAAACAAAAATTGTGTTCGTGATTCAAAAACTAGAAACTTCAAGCGTTAAGATGCGTTTTTTAAATATTCTTTTTGACCATTTTTTCACAGAGATACACCCATTGGAAAATGACCAAAATTTTCGGAAAATTATAGAGTTCCTTTAATTTTGACACGGAGTGTATAATCTCTTTCCAATGAGCCACCTTCTCTAGCACCGAATACGTCAGCGCGTGCTTTTGTGTTGATACTCGGAAACGTGTTTATATTCGAGAGATAAGGGATCCGCCTTTAATTCGAAGGGAGGTCGATGCAGGCGCGACCACGCGCAGTCAATGGACTACTACATATCCCTCTTCTTTTTGTGTCTCTCCGCAAGGCGTATTGATGTTGTGATAAAACTTTTTAATTACTCTGTTGGTGGCATCATTCTTACATGTGGCATAACTAGGTAAAAACCGAATCGGCTGATCGGCCCGAGTGTCTCGCCCAGGATCGCGGGTTATGATCGTATTGTCCCGCGAGTTGGCGGAAGAGAGCGGTACCTACATACGGGTCCGAAGTCGTCGTGCCTACTACCCATCGACAGAGCAATATACGGATTAACTCAGGCCGACGAATACCTGAAATTCTTAAAGACGGCATCGCGTTCTTGATTGCCCTTTGGAAATCTGGCAAAAAGATTTTGCCGAAACGTTCTTAGGAAAATATGAAATTACCGATCGTAAACAACTAACGAATTTTCTCCTTGCTCTGAAAAATTCATCGGGCTGATCGGTCAGAGCGTCTCGCCCAGGGTGGCGGTTTATGACCGTATTGTTCTGCGAGTACGCGCTGGACAACGGTGCGCGCGGGACCCAAGTCAGCATGTGCAAGCCACGGAGCAATATAAGGATTAACTCAGGGTGAAGAACGTTTAATAATGGTCAATTCGGATGAGCGATGCGGCGTCGATGCGATTTCTAAATTACATATATCTATATACAGGGTGATTGGCCCGAAACGCCTGATCCGCCTCGCAACCGTGACGAGAACAACCCCCCGTGGTGTCCCCCTAATTTATGGCTTTCGACCCTCGAAGGGGTTGGAGTACCTATTAAGAAGTGAGAAATCTTCGATTTCCTCATTTCTCATCAGATCTGTGCGAAAGCGACGCCAATGGATTCCTGGCGTTCCGTCGATTAAAATCATGCCAAACATCATGCAAATCGGACTACTTTGACACAAGCTATTTGTGTTCCTTATGCAAAAGTAGTCCGATTTGCATGATGTTTGGCATGATTTTAATCGGGAAACCACAAGGAATCCATCGGCGACACTTCCATATCCATACGACGAAGGTTAAAGAATTGTTTTATTTCTGAAACAGAAACAGGGTAATTCTGCATTTGGGCCGCGTCACCCCGTGGCAGGGACAACACCCCGCAGTGCCCATCGAATTTTATGGCTTTTTCCGGAAAAAGGTACGAATCCTCGGTCGAAAGTTGGGAATTGAGGTCGGCGCCTCGCAGTCAAGGGGTGACATATCCATTACAGCGTATTAAGAAATTATTCTCTGCGTCGTATCGACGGGGAAGTGACGCCAATGGATTCCGGGCGTTCTCTCGATTAAAATCATGCCAAACATCATGCAAATCGGACTACTTTGACACAAGCTATTTGTGTTCCTTATGCAAAATTAGTCCGATTTGCATGATGTTTGGCATGATTTTAATCGGGAAACCACAAGGAATCCATCGGCGACACTTCCATATCCATACGACGAAGGTTAAAGAATTGTTTTATTTCTGAAACAGAAACAGGGTAATTCTGCATTTGGGCCGCGTCACCCCGTGGCAGGGACAACACCCCGCAGTGCCCATCGAATTTTATGGCTTTTTCCGGAAAAAGGTACGAATCCTCGGTCGAACGTTGGGAATTGAGGTCGGCGCCTCGCAGTCAAGGGGTGACATATCCATTACAGCGTATTAAGAAATTATTCTCTACGTCGTATCGACGGGGAAGTGACGCCAATGGATTCCGGGCGTTCTTCCGATTAAAATCATGCCAAACATCATGCAAATCGGACTACTTTGACATAAGCAATACAAATCATGAAAGGAGTAGGCATTTTTTACCACACTCTCTTATTTTAGTGAGGAGGGACAGGGTTAAATAAACATAAAACTGTTGTAATTATTTGAAATCTACATGTCGTGTATTTTCGAGATGTATTCCATTCAACAACGTGTTTTTCTTATGTGTACGTATTTTGTTAAAGGTACAGCACCGAAATGTCAAGCAGACTGCAATAAGAGTACCGAACACAATACCACTTCTTAGATTGCTAAATAAATTAGAGTCTTTGGCGTGATGTCTTAACGCACGATACAGGATGTACGAGAGCCCTATTCACATCGCATCAAAATCATCAAAACGACTATCGCAAGAAATCTAACTAACGTACTCGACGTGTCAAAAAGCTGCCATACGAGCGAAGCTGAACTCCTATCGTGTGTCGAAATTTCAAGAACTGCTTCAAATAGATTACATAAGACGTGTGGAATTTTGTGTGTGGTTTCATTACGTGGTTTACGGATGAAACGTGAGTCCGTTTAAGTGAGTGCATGAATTCGTAAAACGCGTATAGGGGCCGAACAAAACCTATATGAAGTTTTTGGGGCGCCGTTACATTCTCAGAAAATTGGACATTTTTTTAAACAAGAGGTATCGCGAAAGTATATCTATCAATATTCAATGAATTCATCAATGAATTGACACATGACGAGTTGACAGACGGATGTTTCCAACATGTCGGAGCAACTTGTCACACTTCCAGAGCATCATTCAGGGACATTGAAAGTTTTTCGATGATCGGGTAGCTTCTAAACATCTTTGACCTCCAACATCTCCAGATTTGACGCCAGCAGACTGACGAGGTACAAGAACAAATCTCGTACAATTGACGACTAGAAGAACTGCATACGGCAGGAGATAGCTGACATTACCGGTACCAGGTTGCCCCCTGCTTCCCATGTCTGAAATAAACACAAAATTATGGTGAGAATGATTCTGTTTCATTTATTCGGGGTTCAACCCCTTTCAATGTGTGAATTGAAGACGAGAGTGCGAAAATGAGAAAATGTGAAAATTTACCAATTTCCTCCTATATCCGATGCTAGAAGTGGTGCCCTCCGAGGTCCAAACATTTTTGGACACGCGTCCGCATATTCTGGGACACCGCCTGTAATGTATCCTCCGTAATTGCAGCTATCTCCTGTCGTATATTATTCTTGAGGTCGTCAATAGTACGAGGATTGTTTTGGTACACTCGTTGCTTTAGGTGACCCCACAAAAAAAAGTCTGGTGGCGTCAAATCTGGAGATCTTGGTGGCCAACGATTTCCAGAAATTATTCGTTCATCAAAGAAACTTTCAATTTCCCGAATTGATGCTCTTGCAGTGTGCGCTGGTGCTCCGTCTTGCTGGTAGTATCCAGTTGTCAACTCCTCATCAGTCAATTCATTGACGAATTCGTTAAATATTGTGATATATCTTTCCGCGTTAACCGTCAATTCATGAAATATAGGGCCGATAATCCGTCGGCCGGACACAGCACACCACACTCCAATCTTTTGAGAATGCAACGGCTTTTCAAAAACTGCATATGGGTTTCGTTCGGCCCATATACGCGAATTTTGCGAATTCATATATCCACTTAGGTGAAACCACGCTTCATCCGTAAACCAGGTAACGTCCAAAATGTTTGGACGTTCTTGAATCAAGCGTTGAAACCATAAGCAAAATTCCACACGTCTTCCATAATCTGTTGCATGCAGCTCTTGCAGTTTCGATATACGATACGCATGCAGATTCGCACGTTTCGCAGCTTGTTGACATGTCCAGTACGTAAGTCCCACTTCTTGCTGAAGACGTCTTAAGGATTTAGATGGCGATGTCAATAGTCTTCTCTGTACATCCTGTATCATATCATCCGATATTTTTTTTCCTCCTCCATGCCTATTCTTGACACTTCCTGTGGCCTCAAATTTTTTTACCACTCGTAAAATTGTTGTTGTGTCCGGTGCTCTTATTCCAGGGTAAGTTTCGCGATATACTGCCTGACATTTCGCTGCTGAGCCCTGCGCGTGATATGTGGACACAATAAACGCACGCTGTTCGGTTGTATATCGCATGATTACACTTAATTTTTTCAGATAGATCTGAGAATGTGCACTGTTTCAGAGGTGGACGTTTCACTGCGCTATGCGAAACTGATTCTAGCATTCCTTGTCATTTCTGTCGCCGTGGGAGTAAGTTCCCTGATTGGTAGTTTTCTTGTTAAAAATGTAGGAGGGGTTAAAGAAACGGATGAAAAGAAGTGGTAAGAAGAATGAGTGAAATGCCGGAAAAGTTGCGGACCTGAAGGTAGTTTATAATTTTATGAGTTTATGGTTTTTTGGGTGTTCGTACGTTACGGGACGGACGTCTGCTATGCAGATGTGCAGCTAAAACGGTCTACCTGGTAATCCAAGAAAGTTACTGTTAGGCACGTACAGAAAATTGCAATATTAAATCAAAGAAAACGTTGGACGATGAATTGCTGCAGCCGCACACGAATCTACATACGACGCTGCCCAAACATCGAAACGGGTCGAAGCCTGAATAAATGAAACAAAATCATCTCCACAACAGTTTTATGTTCATTTAACCCTGTCCCTCCTCACTAAAATAAGAGAGTGTGGTAAAAAATGCCTACTCCTTTTATAATTTGTATTGCTTATGTCAAAGTAGTCCGATTTGCATGATGTTTGGCATGATTTTAATCGGGAGAACGCCCGGAATCCATTGGCGTCACTTCCCCGTCGATACGACGCAGAGAATAATTTCTTAATACGCTGTAATGGATATGTCACCCCTTGACTGCGAGGCGCCGACCTCAATTCCCAACGTTCGACCGAGGATTCGTACCTTTTTCCGGAAAAAGCCATAAAATTCGATGGGCACTGCGGGGTGTTGTCCCTGCCACGGGGTGACGCGGCCCAAATGCAGAATTACCCTGTTTCTGTTTCAGAAATAAAACAATTCTTTAACCTTCGTCGTATGGATATGGAAGTGTCGCCGATGGATTCCTTGTGGTTTCCCGATTAAAATCATGCCAAACATCATGCAAATCGGACTACTTTTGCATAAGGAACACAAATAGCTTGTGTCAAAGTAGTCCGATTTGCATGATGTTTGGCATGATTTTAATCGGGAGAACGCCCGGAATCCATTGGCGTCACTTCCCCGTCGATATGATGAAGAAAAGAAACAAACATTTGAAATCCTGAATATTTCTCACTTCTTAATGGTATTCCAAACCCTTCGAGGGTCGAAAGTCATAAAATTCGGTGGGCACTGCCGGGTGTTGTCCCTGCCACGGGGTGACGAGCGTAGTTCCAGAATCATCCTGTACCTGCCTATTTCAGAAATATAATAATTCTTTATTCTTTATCGTATGGATATGGAAGTGTCGCCGATGGATTCCTTGTGGTTTCCCGATTAAAATCATGCCAAATGTCGTGTAAATCGGACTACTTTTACATAAGGAATACAAATAGCTTGTGTCAAAGTAGTCCGATTTGCATGACGTTTGGCATGATTTTAATCGACGGAACGCCAGGAATCCATTGGCGTCGCTTTCGCACAGATCTGATGAGAAATGAGGAAATCGAAGATTTCTCACTTCTTAATAGGTACTCCAACCCCTTCGAGGGTCGAAAGCCATAAATTAGGGGGACACCACGGGGGGTTGTTCTCGTCACGGTTGCGAGGCGGATCAGGCGTTTCGGGCCAATCACCCTGTATGTATGCGGAGACATATGTATATATTACACGTGACTCAATTTTTTGCGGCAGTATTGTTATATCGATTCGTCCGAATTGACCCTAAAGGTGGGATCTCCTAGCAGTGTGCCGGTGTAATGGGGAAGCATACATCTGTTTCTACTACGCGTCTGACGCGCGTCTGCCTCCGTAGCAGCTTAGGCTACTCTAGACGCAAGTGCACTACGATGAGTGTCTGTTAAAAAAGGAATCTCCTAGCCTACGTCTGCGCATATGTAGTAGGTGGAAAGTTGCCGCCGTTTCAAAGGAATGCAGGTCCGTGTGGTCATAATATAATCTCTTTCCTATGAGCCACCTTCTCTCGCACTGAATACGTAACCGCGTGCTTTTGTTTTGATATTTGAAAACATGTTTATATTCGAGAGATGAGGGATCCGCCTTCAATTCGAAGGGAGGACGACGCACAGTGGTCCCAAATCGCCAAAAGCTGGGCAAAATTCAATTTTCAAAGTATATGGCAGCTTTTTACTATAATAGCAGATTTATTGTTTACATATATGTCAGTGCTTCAAATGCCGCTTGAATATCGTAAATATATTGATTGGTTAGTGAGATATAGGCCGTCAAAGTTGACGAAATTTCATCCTCCTTAATGTCTTGAAAATGGGAGCATGTTTATTGTGTCAGAGAAAGTTTATCTGAAAAGATCCATACGTGAAACAGTTTACCATTAAAGTGGGTGTTATGGACATAAACTTTCCACAGAAACAAAGTAAAATATCTATGAATTTATCCTTGTAATACCCTTCTCAATGTGTCATAAATCTAAGTCATGTTTTAATAAAGCGGAAGGAATATCAAGATGAGTGTAACCGAGTGTCAGGCTGTAACAAGTTTCTTGATACAGAGTAGCATATCAAGTGTGATATCCAATTGAGAAATTTTCAGTTTTTTAAGATATTTAACTTTAAAGTGCCAAATGTATTAGGTATATGAATAAAACAGCGTTATTCGTTATTTCAAACAACACTTATAATCCATAGTTTTCTTTTATTATTTTCGGCAATACAATACTTGAATTACGTGACCTAGTAAACGCAGAAATGTTGAATTTTTTCACTAGAATCGGAAAAAACAAAATTTTCAAAATAATTTTTAAAAAAGTTTTGAAATTATCGTGGTCATATTAAATTCCACATTCTAATTATATCGTTTTAGTAAAGAATCGGAAAATAATCAATTTTCACAAAAATTAACTTGAAAACAACGTTTATACCAGTGATATTAGATCCGCCATTTGCTTTTTGGCAATTTTGACTTCAAATTCTTAATCAGCGACCTCGAAAACTCTAGGATATCAAGTTCAGATCAAATTTGATATGTTTCTGATATACGCGTCCGCCATATTGGATTCGCCATTTTGTTTTAAGAATGTTGAATGTGAGATTCGTAATCAACGAACCCCCCCTCCCCTTGAGCACCGATTTCTGACAAAGTTGAAGTACGTTTTGAGGGGTTTGCTGCTTTTTTAGCGATTTGGAACCACTGTGCCGTCGCAGGCGGGACCACGCGCAGTCAGTGGACTACCCCTTTCCTTTCTGTGTATCTCAGCGAGTCGTAGGGGAGAGTGGGGTAAACACGAACGCGGGGTAATCGCGAATGCGATGGTTAGGGCGTTTTAATAAGTAAAAACTGATGTTTCCTCTCCACTAGCTAAGTGGTCGTATAGGTCGTATCCAACGCCGGGCAGAAAGTAATAAATACAGAACGTTCAGGCTATTCGAGATAATTAATATTATAAGTAATAAATATTATATTGTAATTCATTCATTCATTCAATTAATTAGTAAATATAAAGTAGAATGCATTTTACATTTGTATACTTAGGTATAAGTTATTAACATAATTTTAATTCATTAATTACAATATGCTGCTGGAAAATGAATGTTAATAACTTGTACCTAAGTATAAAAATGTAAAATGCATTCTACTTCATATTTACTAATTAATTGAATTAATTAATTTTTTAAAAATGCGCGTGCCACGGGGAAGGCAGGCCAAAAGTAATATTTTTAAATCTACGATAGATTGTTGGAATAAATTCCAATACTATGACTCTAAAATGATACTGATGTGCTTTGTTAATGTTAAATATTCAATAGAAAAATTATGATAAATAACTACAGGCATACAAATTTAAAATACATGAAGATATCACAAAGAGAAGAATATTATATTTAAGAGTATAATACTCTTCTCCTTGTGACGTTTTCATGTATGTTAAATTAATTATATAATACTCTTAATTATAATATTCTTCTCCGTGCGATATCTTCATGTTGTTACGTATGTGGAATTTTCCCATACGCCGCTCTCAACCATTTTTCGAGCTCGCGTCTGCGAAGGGAAAACGCCCTAAAAGCCTTTTTGTTTATCATATACCAGTAACGGGGTCGTGATCTCGACCATTTGGATCATGACCATGGGAACGGGAGTGACACGACGACGACCCCGAAGGATTTCCTGATATGGAAATTCCTAACGAATCCCCACTCATTTTGGACTATATAAACCCTTTGGTTTCAACCCTCGTTGGTTCAAAGCTATACAGTCACGCGTAGAGTCACGTCGTGTCACGCTCGTACAGAGTTGGTTATATTCAGTAAGATCGGGCTAAGGTCCCTCTCAGAATCAATAGTTAACATCATAGAATCCGCGAGTTCGGTTTATATTCTATTTGGCATATTGTAATAGCCACTCTTACGCCCCGCATCGCCAGTGCGTCAACACCGTGCAACTAGTGGTAACTTACACACTTTATTTAATTATCTAATCGCGTCACTTACATTTGTACAATAACTATGGGTACAATAATATACGAATGGTGTCCACGTGTAAATCGAGTCGATTCGTTCAACCCATCTTTTACCCAGCAATCCTTATAAAAATTGTAGCACTCACCCACTGATACAACTTTACCGCTCGAGTTGTATCAACTTTAATTAAGAGTTACGAGGCTTTACTAACATTTCCTGCGACTCCCCGATTTCGCATCAGGTTCGTCCACGAAAACCTCACCCTCCTACGGCTCCCTGATTTCGCGTCAGGTTCGTCCGTATCCTACAGCTCCCTGATTTCGCATCAGGTTCGTCTGTAAATCTACCAACTTCCGAACAGCTCCCTGGTCCCGCGCCAGGTTCGTCTGTGAATAATCCAACCTCCTAACAAGCTCCCTGGTTTCGCACCAGGTTCGTCTGTGAACTTTATCCTAGTGACTCCCCGATTTCGCATCGGGTTCGTTCACGACGTTTCACCCTCCTGTGGCTCCCTGATTTCGCATCAGGTTCGTTCGCGCTTGACTCTATTCCTAGAGGCTCCCTGATTTCGCATCAGGTTCGTCCTCACTGTCAATAATCCTAGCGGCTCCCTGATTTTGCATCAGGTTCGTCCGCGCACCTAACTAACAAACTCATAAACCATATTCCTTAGGAAATACCCCTCTCACCGGCCTCTCGCGTTGCCGCAGCCCCGGCTCGTAACAATGTATTTTAAATGTATATACTTATAGTTAATTATCATTATTTATATATTCAATATTTCACATTAACAAAGCACATCATTATCATTTCAGTCATAGTATTGAAATTTATTCCAACAATTTATTTTAGATTCCAAAATATTACTTTTGGCCAGGTCATTATGGCGGCTGTCGGGCAATCACGAACATCAAGGGTTTTGCTTTGTCACTATAAAGTTGATTTTCATTATAATCGAAAAATACGAAATACGTGTCTTTTTATTTCGGCTCGTTTGCGTGTATAGGGGGAAAAACCACCCCTCAAAGTTCATAATAAGGGGTACAAAATTGTGTTGAATAAAATTTCATATGGGAAAACATATCCAAACACTAAAGCAATTGGAGATGATCACCTGAAAATCTTATAACTATGAAGGGTGCTTTCACCCCCTAAACGTGCAAACGGGCCGAAATAAAAAGACACGTATTTCGTATTTTTCGGTCCTCTAAAACATAACCAAAAACCACAGCAATCGGAGACGAACACCTGAATATCCTGTAACTTTGAGGGGTGGTTTCACCCCCCAAAACTTACAAGCCGGCCAAAATAAAGAAACACGTATATCTTATTTTCCAGCCCTCTAAAACATATCCAAAAACCAGATCAATCGGAGGCGAACAATTGAAAAACTTTGAGGGATAGTTTCACCCCCTAAACATGCAAACAGGCCAAAATAAAGAAACACGTATATCTTATTTTTGGGTCCCCTAAAACATATTCAAAAAACAGGACAATCGGAGACGAACACCTGAAAACTGTTGAGGGGTGGTTTCACCCCCTAAATATGCAAACTGCCCAAAATAAAAAAATACGTATATCTTATTTTTGGGTCCTCTAAAACATATCCAAAAACCAGAACAATAGGAGACGAACACCGGAAAACCTTTGAGGGGTAGTTTCACCCTCTAAATATGCAAACAGGCCAAAGTAATAAAACACGTATATCTTATTTTTCTGTCCCCTAAAACATATCCAAAAACCAGAACAATCGGAGGCGGACACCTGGGAAACTTGTGAGTACACGGGCGCGCTCGCCGGTAAGATACGCGGCATACTTTCGTTTTCATTCAGTTTAGTGACACTTTCAAACCGAATTTGAACCTGACAAGTACGTAGAATTATGCATAAATGTCCGCTGGAAGAATCCTGAACTGGACATGAATCCAGTTTGAACACTACATATGGTATAATAAGAAATGTAAAATTTGCGGCTAACTGCCGCGGGCGCGCCCACCGAAGGGTTAATACAATCGTTTAACATGAAATTTTTTTTATATATTTTTATTCGATGTCGGGAAAACGAATTCCCGCAGGAGAGCGCCGCGCCGCGGCCGGCCAGGTGGAGGGACGGGTATGCTTGATTGGTGCGGTACAGGTGCTAGGGGAGGGGGCGGGTACGTTTGGTCGTGGAGTGGGGGTAGCGCCCGTGGGCGAAAACCCACGATTCTGGCTTCACTGCACGCGCCACGGTAGTTACTGCTGAACCGTCGAAGGCAAAGGGTGACATTTTAAACGACGTACATTTATTTAGTTTTACAAAGAGTTGTGTTTCTTTAACATTCAAGGATATACAAGGGCCGGTTTTATTACAGGTAAATTCTATATCCATTTGCTTCCATTACGCTATTCTCTTCCCATTTATACAGTCAGTTCTATCTATTTCCTTTTTTACCGCAATAATGACTGGCAAAATAAAATTACAGAAGTACTATATGCGTGCCAAGAGATCTCAAAATAGGTTCCTTCAGGAAATCCGAGCCACAACATCATCAGATGCTACTTTCCCACATTCACTCCCACGTGGCACTAGTTGTTCACAGTCAGTTTCTCAATCAACATCTTCTGATCTCAGTTAATATCACTCAGAGTGATGTAGGATTCGTTGAGAATATGGAAGAAATTGAACATTTCGCCAGATTCGAAAATTCTCAGACCACCGATAGTCCGAATTTATCAAAGTTACTAGCAGAGTGGGCTATAAAACATAATATTACTCATAGAGCCATTAACGATTTATTCCCCATTTTAAAGAAATCAATTTCAAGTCATTTACCCTCGGATGCCAGGACTCTTTTATAAACTCCCAGGAATGTACAGATTAAATGTGTCGATCCAGATCAGTATTACCATTTTGGTTTAGAATCCACCATTTTAAAACTAGTTCAGTCCGTAGATTTATCCTGTATCGCAAACAATACAATTTATATTAATATAAATGTGGACGGTTTACCGCTTTGCAAAAGTTCCAAGAGTCAAGTTTACCCCATTTTAGGCTGCATTGCCGGATACAATGAAGTAGGTATGATTGGCACATACCATGGGTATGAAAAGCCTAATGATGCCAACGTTTTTCTAGAAGATTTCGCCAAAGAAGCCATAGATTTAATTAGTAACGGAATTTCTATTAACGGCCATCTTTATCACTTAAAAATAAAATCATTTATTTGCTACGTACCTGCCAAGTCCTTTCTTAAATATACAAGAGGCCATGCCAGCTATTCTTCTTGCACGAAATGTCATATAGTAGGTAAGAATATAGCTAAGAGAACGTGCTTTCTCCTGGGGGACAAATAATCTCCGTTTAAGGATTGATGATGATTTCAGATCCAAATCTGACCCACATCACCATACTGGAACGTCGATTATAGAAAGAATTCCTGGCATCCATATGATCAATTCGTTTCCGTTAGATTACATGCACCTAATTTGTCTGGGTGTAGTGAAAAAGTTGCTCAATCTGTGGTGTTGTGGCAAACCCAAGACCAGAATTTCACTTCAAGCGCAATGCAAAATATCACTAGCGTTAATAGAAATATCTACCAGCATGCCAAGAGAATTTACGAGAAAACCTCGAAGCTTGTGTATTTTAAAACGGTGGAAAGCAACTGAATTGCGTCAATTTTTATTGTGCACTGGGCCAGTAGTTTTATTAAACAATATAGATGATGACAGATATATACATTTTCTTACACTCCACACTGCATTTCTCATTTTATCGCACAGGAAATATTTTATTCATCTCGATTATGCGGTAAAATTATTAAAATATTTTGTTGAAACTTTCCGATCGTTATATGGCTCAAAGCACGTATCACATAATATTCATAATTTGCTACACTTGGTAGATGATGTCAGAAATCACGGACCTGTTGATAATTTTAGTTGCTTTCCGTTTGAAAACTTTTTGCAAAGTATTAAAAAATGTATTAGGAAGAGTGAGAAACCCTTGCAACAGCTTGTGAAACGCCAAATAGAAAAGTCCCATTTTAATATAGAAGCATTAAATAGTTCCCCCGTATATCCGATTTTCCAAAAGGAACATTCTCGTGGTCCAATAATAGACGGTATTAATAACGCGAATCAATTTAAACGCATTAGTTTGAGTAATCTAGAGACGCGGTAGCGTCTCGACGCCAAGTACAGGAAAGACACCCAGTATATGTCGACTGTCGCTACCGCTATCATTTACTCGTCGCGGAGCCATTCCAACCTAACTCTGATATTTATACATTAATATCTCATCACGCCTGCAATATTTTCTAAATTTAAAGGCATTTTTCTTATGTAAACCGCATATCAGCTTTCAAATAAGACCAATTCCAATAAAATCGGTCCACGCATGACAGAGATATCATAATATCGTCTCATGGATCTGTCAGAAACGGTAAGATTTTCTTCTGATTCTCCTTCAGTCAAATTTTCGTCAACATAATACGTATACGCGTTACACGCACACCTTCAGCCAAAAGAAACTAGTGTATGTATGATCGGCGTCCGCCATGTTTATAACCTACCAAATGTCAAACCGTCATAACCTGCCAAGTGTCATCAAATAATGTAAGTGGTCCAAATTTGAAATGTCAGGAGCTTTAACACTAAATAGGAGACTGAATTATTGTCTCAATTAACAAGGTAAGTCGCCAAAATTTTTTTAATAGATTTCTTATGTAGAGTCGCAGACTTGGAAGTTGTCCGGAGAAGGTTCGACAAAGAAGTATCTTCTTTCGCATAAGTTTCTGGAAATTTGTACCATGCATGTACAAAATAATATATTGTAGTAAAAAATTGCATTTCATTTAAATTGTCAGATACTTGTATTTTTGTATATACCAGCAATTTAGAGTTTTTATGTAAAGCTTATTAATATTATATTATAGAAATGAAAGGGACGCACAGGACTTCGATAAAAATGAAGGGGACGCACAGGCTTCGATAGTAGAATTGAAGGGGACGCACAGGCTTGGATGGATAGAAATGAAGAGAATGCACAGGCTTGGTGGTTGTCCGGAGAAGATTAGACGGAGAAGATTAGATAGATAGACAGAACATCTTGTTTCGCACAAGTTTCTGGAAATTTGTCAAATAAGGTAAATCTACAAAATTTGTCAAACGACGTAGCATTAAGAATTAAAATTAAGAATATTATGGCGTACCGCTTGCAATGTAGAGTCAGTCACATTAGTCAAGAAAGTACGCTAAAAACACATCTCCCTTGATTTGTGAAACACATTCGTAATACTTTAATATAATAATATAATAAAATCCACAGTAGTTGCCACGCTATTCATTAGTTCATTAATTTTTTCGATTCTCGTTATTTCAACTCACCAATAAACATTCTAAATTAATTTTATTCCAACACCAATGAATTGTGCGTTAAAAATATTGGTTCTCTACGTTCATTTTCGCTGAATTATTACCATTAGGATTTAATTTAAATTTCCTGCAATAAGTTCTACGTTAAGTTGTAGTATATAACTAAAATGTGGCTTTATATTATTATATTATATATTTACAGATAATAGAAGCAGAAGGTGATGCACTGTGATCTACGCCAGACTATGTACGCACAAATTTGCAGGTAGGGTTTTGCATACGTAATTATTCATTCAATGATCTTGAGCATGTGTGATAAATTATAAATAATAATTAATAAATGTGTCCTATTTTTCAGTTAACGATGCAGACGAAGATAATTATTTCAACATTACTGAAAATGAAATAAATGTAAATAAAAAGAGTAAATGAAATAATCACATTTTTTTTCACAAAATAAATTTTTTTTTTTTTTCATAGAAAAAAATTTAATGGCCGCTGCCGCTGCCGCTGCCATGACCCCGCTGTTCCTGGCCCCGGCCACGGCCCCGCTCCCACTCACGGCCCCGGCCACGGCCCCGGCCGCGGTACTGGTCCACAATTATATTTCTAAGGCTGAGGGCCTGGGCCCTCATAATTTCTAAAGCTGCCCAATTCTGTTTTTGGGCCGTCCGCCTCCACCCACCCTTCGCGTGCCGAGCCACGTGCGGTCCTGTAATAAGTAAGTATAATAAATAACAATAAATTTATTAGTATTTAAATTTAGACTTATTTTCAAGCATTCTAAAAACATATACAGTCGGTGTCGAAAGTATTCGTACAGTGACCAATTTAAAGTAAAACTTTTTGTATTTATATCCATGTCAGTAATAAATTTTATCGGAAAACAATGATTAATCAATATTCTTTGATGTTCGTAGAATAGATTTTGTATAAACAAAATTTTATTTCCTTTAACATATACAAAGAAAAAAAACAAAAACAGATAAACGCGCAGAAATGGACGTGCAAAAAGTATTCGTGCAGTTGAATAAAGAATTAATAAACTATGGAAATAAACTAAATATTTAATGTATTAATAATTTGTGGATATACTAGCTTCGAGGCTACTAGGTATATATGAAATTACAGCAGGCTGTATTTTATTCTACTCTTGTAGCAGAATGGCTTTCAAACTATCTTATTTAGATATAATATTATGATTACGTATTTTTTTTTACATTATTTCATCATAGATCGCAAATTTTCTTTCCTAAACTCTGTATTCTTTTTTTTCCATACTGTGAAGTGTGTTTTGGACCCAAATATTTCGAATTCACTAACGCCAACAAAATCAAAATTATCCATGACAATGATCCTAAGCATTCTGCATATAATACTAGGCAGAGGGTTTTATATAACTGTTAGATACCTAGCTTCGTAACTTTCTCTTTAAGCACATCTGGTCATTGTCACCCTCTTAAGACCCTTAGTCCGTTTCAAGCGTCCGTAACTTAACGGAAAACAGGCGGAATAGGCCGTAGGCCCCAAGGCCCTTTTTCTTCAAACCGTTACAACCGAACTTTCTCTAGACTACCACTTCCACCCTTACCAGTTCCATTTCCCACACCCTCGCAATAGAACAACCAATAGGATTTGCCAATTTGTCCACGTTCATCCCGGAGTTCGTCTCTAGCATTAGAAAGCTTTGACTCGTGGCACTGTGAAGTCATACTCCAACATATTGTATAATAAAGACGTGTTTCGTTTTATACAAGTATTCGAATTTTTGTTTTACCCCGGGATCACGACATAACGCACCAAAATATTTTAAAACGCCGCCATAATCACCACATATCAATCCCATATAGCATCTGTGGGATTAATTGGACAAAAAATCTTGTTTATACAAAATCTATTCTACAAACATCAAAGAATATTGATGAATCATTGTTTTCCGTTAAAATTTATTACTGACATGGATATGCAAAGTATTACTTTAAATTCTTCGCTGCACGAATACTTTCTATCTACACCGACTGTAACTTCTTAAAATGTGTATGAATGTTATTATTACGTATTTACCATCGGCCGTGGCCGGGTTCGCTGCTGCTGCTGGTGGTAGCGATGGTGGTGTTGGCTGTGGTGGTGGCGTCTGAGCCACAGTGTCATTTACCTCCCTCGCCTCCGCCATATTAAAACTGGCTAACTCTGCGTCAATATTTAAAAATTAATTTTATCATTAATTGATTGGAAAAATAAATTTGATTTGAATAAATGTAGGTATATAAATTTTCATTATTTACCTGCCAGGAACGCGTCGTCCTCCGCAGCAACCTACAAAAATTGATAAAGAATTAATTGGCAAAAAAGATCAAGAGAGTTCATAAAAGCTGTATGATAGAAGAAAGTCATACGTGTAGCGCAAGGGTACATATTGTTCCATTACAAATTGGAAATTAGGAAATATATAAATTTGAAAACTGAATTTGTGTATGATGCGAAATTATAAAAATTACATTACATTATATTCAAAATACAAAAAACTGTAATTTATTATAACATTATTTTGTGAAGGATTCGCAGTTGTAATTAGTAGTAAAACAAGAAGATATTGCACACGTTGAAGCATATTTCTACTATAACTTATAACGCCAACGATTAGAAATATTATCAAACATATCTGAGTTGAACGTAAACGAACATGTAAAGTACATATAGTATATAAAGTAGATATTGCACACTTTGAAGCATATTGTCACTTGTAACGCCAGCGATTAGAAGTCTGAAACACATCCGAGTTAAAATATGCTTCTATGTATCCAATATGTTCTTGTTGTATATATTACTTGCTATACAGATGCCTATTGATAGTTAACGTAGGCAAAGTGCCTACCAAAGACTTTCAAAATGTTGTACTTTACATGTTCGTTTACGTTCAACTCAGATAAGATATGTTTGATATATATATTATATTATATTTCTACTCATTGGCGTTATAAGTTATTAGAATATGCTTCAACGTGTGCAATATCTTTTTGTTTTGCTACTAGTTACAACTGCGAATCACAAAATAATGTTATAATACGTTACAGTTTTTTGTATTTAATGTAATGTAATTTTTAACATTACATACGTATTCTTGCGCTAGATGTATTACTTACTTCTATCACACGCTGCTTGTAAGTGACGAAAAAATCTCGCGAATCACGTATAAAACTAACGAATAAAAACAAATATATCTCACGAATATTTCACGAATAAAACTAGCGAATACACATAAAACTGGGCTAGAGCATATGAATAACGATAGCTACGAATATATAAATAGTATTTTTTTATTACTTACATTTTTAAATTCAGTTTGTGACATTGTCGAGTCGATCGAGTGCTTTGCACGCAGCCACAATTGAGAATGGGCTTCCCCGCCACGTGCAACGATGAGGCGAGCTCCTCCGCTGCTCTTTTGTTTTTAAGGAGCCCGCTTTTGGCATATTCTGCCGCGGGCTCTTTGAATTGTTGATTTTTAAGCCGGGAAGCTAACAAGGGGACGCCACGAATGTGGAAATCGCTTTTGGAACAATCGTACATACGGGGGTTGTAGTATTCACGTAGTTAGAAAAAAAAATACCATTTCGGCTTTTTGTCGAATGGGTTAACAATTTTTCCCGTGGAAATATATTTTGTGGATATTACGTATTCAGGCCCGGATTTAAGGGGGGGGCTAGGGGGGGCTGCAGCCGCGGGCCCCACTAATCAGGGGGCCCCGTTCTAAGCCTACAGTTCTAAGCAATTTAAACTCGTTATTGTTTAACTTTTTGTTACTCTCCCCCCCCCCCCCCGCTTATTCAACCACGGGGGCCCCCGAGGGTTGGATAGCCCCGGGCCCCAAAAATCTTAATCCGGGCCTGTACGTATTAATATGTTATTAGTACGTTACATATATTATGTGATTTATTTCTCTACGCAAATTTTAATGTTAAAAATACGGCTATTTTAACGGCTATCCCACTTTACCTACACGACAATTGCAGGCGCCGAAAGGTTCGAAATGAAATATTTTCGCAGTACAAGAATATGAAAACACCGGTGAAAGAGATGATTAGAATAATACGTTGTTATAAATGCATTTTTAATTAAACTTTAATTTGCGTATTTACGTTACGTGTAAATTACACGTAAATTACATAGATGACATAACCAAAGTTATATAATAAATAAATCTTGAAAAATGTATGGGGTACTTCCTACTAGGCTCTATATTGCCGGGGCAGGTCCACAAAGGAAGCACTCGAGGTAGGTAACAACATAAATCTCTTTATATAATAAAGGGAAGTTTGGAATCTTAAACGCTACCAATTCCTTAAGCATAAATCTCGCGCGACACCAGCGTGGTATCGCGGTTCTCCCCGCTGATTGGTTCGCGGGTCTTCGGTCCCCCAGCGCGGTGAATACTCCAACCAATCCGCTAATTCTGTCACTAGCGCACGTGTATAATACGTGCGTATTATACGTTGCGTATTTTACGTGATTTTACGTGCCCATCACTGCACGCATGTCACGGCGACCGAAAATTTTTCCTGATTTCCTTGCATGTAAGTGTGCCTCATTATTATTAATTTAGGTGTACACATAATGAAACGAATAGGTTATTTGTTACATTACATGTATTAAATAATAATCAAACATATTTTTTGCTAACCTATTTCTTTATTGAAATGTGTATCTTTTTAGTTTCAAGTCCCTTGGAAGGAAACCAAATCTTCTCATCAGAAGGAGAAGCAACAGAGCAAAATATTATATTTGTAAGTGACGTTTACATTTATTTATAAATAAAATAATATGTATGATATTAGTTTAGTGTTTATTACAAATTTTTCGTTTTTTACAGGTTGGAGTTTTTAAAACAAAAATAAAGTACACTCGGTTGGCTGCTTTGCGCTACCCTGGGATGCTTTGCGCCCTTGCGAGTAGTTTTATATTACAGGCTGCATTGCGCTTCATCAATCAAATAAATACATTTGATTATCGGGTCAGGCATAATAATAATAGCCACGCTGAGCCTTGCCCATACTGTTATAGTATTATATTATATTATCGTATATAATAGGATATAGTGTATACAAAAAAATCGATTTATAATAATAAGCTTTACTGACTGTATTGCGCTGTATCTTATATATTATATAGTGTATACAACAAAACTAGATTTATAATAAGCTTTACTCACTGTATCGCGCTGTATTCCGTTATTTGCGATTCTAATTGTACTGTATCTGTATCGTATGTTAAAAAAAAAGAAAAAGGAATAAAGACGAAATAAAGACGATTTATCATTACTATCGATTTATCATTACTATCGATATTATTATATTATATTCTATCTAGAGACGTGGCAGCGTCCCGACGCCAAATACAGGACAGACACCCTGTATATGTCGACTGTCGCTACCGCTATCATTTACTCGAGAAACGGCTAATCCAAACTAACCTGAAACTTATTTCATCATTAATATCTCATCACGCCTGCAATATTTTCTAAATTTAAAGGCATTTTTCTTATGTAAACCGCATATAAGCTTTCGAATAAGACCAATTTCAATAATTATCGTATACAATAGAATATATATTAGTGTATACTAGAATAGATAAGCTTTGCTGGCTGCAACGCGCTTTATCGTATACAATAGAATATATTAGTGTATACTAGAAAACTAGAAATATAAAAAAAAGTATAATTCGTCATGGCTGTAATTAAAAGTATTATTAATATCTCACCACTCAGTTTTCATAATATGCAAATAATCAATAAAGGCGAATGGTTAACAGATGACCATATCGAATATTTTCACAAATTATTAGAAGCTAACTCCAATTACAAACCACGCGATACGTGGAGAGTTCAATTACCTAATACAATTCAACCAGTTCCTGAAAATCAGGATCACATACAGATTTTGCACCAAAGCGATAAGATTGGAACCAATGCAGGGGGACATTGGGTTTGTAGCTTCTATAAACATGTTGAAAGAAGAGTTTATATTTATGATTCTCTTAATTCCTCGAAGTTGCATAGTCATCATAAAATTTTTCTGGATAAGTTATACCCATTTTTTAATAAACATGACGGTGCAATTGACGAAGAATTTATTGAATTTCCACGTGTACAAACTCAACCTAACGGTCGGGATTGCGGAGTTTTTGCGATTGCATTTGCTGTCTCGTTATTATTCAAAATATTACCTGATAAAGTAACGTACACTCATGCATTGATGCGTCAACATTTGATCAAAATGTTTCAATCAAATCGTATAGAACATTTTCCAAGCACTCAGGATCAACAATTAACACGTTGTGTGCACGAATATGAATCTGCAATTGGTAGTACAATTAATAAAAATCCCTCTTGTGGAAATGATCCAGCATTTAAAATCGGTCAAAGATATATTACAAACGAAACAGATAATAAAATATCCCCAGTTCAAAATGTAGTACATAGTGACAAAGAAGTCACCATATGTACAAAAAATATAATTCAAACGGACCCACATCTTCCGTTGGTTTCGAAGTCAAAAATCAGCAATGTATACCTTCCAGGTAGTAGGACAGAATACATGTCTAATTATTATAAAAGGCAGAAAGAGGAAATTAATTTAAAAAGAAAAGCTGTTTATACAGCAAAGAAAGGGGAGTGTAACATGAAAAAAGGCAAAGACTGTAATAAAAGGGGGAAAAGCATTTCTAATTATGAATATTATAATGCTCATAAAGAAGTGATATATGAAAAGCGGAAAAATTATTATAACGCCCACAAAGAAGGTATAATAAAAAATAAAAAAATACATTATGACGCAAATAAAGAAGTGAAATGCGGAAAGCGAAAAAATTATTATCAGCTAAATAAACAAGCAATAATCAAAAAAGCAAAAATGGAGTATGACGCAAATAAAGAAGTGAAATGCGGTAAGCAAAAAAATTATTATCAGCTAAATAAAGAAGTTATCTCCAAAAAGCGGAAAGTATATAATGAAATACGTAAGGAAGATAATTATAATAAAGTAGCGAAACGTCGTGCTGTTCTGAAAATAATAAAAAAGTATCGTAATATTGCTGTAACGAATAACAATATAGAAACCAAAAATAACAAAGAAACTTATATTAGAAAACTTTCAAAAATTATTAGCTTGCCGTCCGGAGAAGCAAGTAGATTGGAAGCTGAGCGTATAATAAAATGGTGTTTTCATATTAGGCAAAAGTACATTTTGGAAATGAGGAAACTGTTGAAAGATTGTAAAGAAAAAGTGGAAGTTTCTTTAACGCGCGCAGCAGAATGTTTAGAAGTTGATGACAGGATTAATGCTTTGTGTGGACAATCCAGACATACATCTGCTTCAGAATCATATTTTGCGGAAAGTTCGTACCATACTTTCACCGGTTCTGAATCAATCATACTGAATTCGGAAGGGAAAGCTATAAACGTTCTACCTGTATTGCAATCGAAGAAGACGACAAAGGCATGGCATTGTAGTTATCTTTGTAAAACAAAAAATGTTGAAATTCTGAATAATTTACAGGATTTCTTCAAACGATTGTTAGAATGCTCATTAAAAAAGGTACATAAGTTGAACAACCATATCAGTAGCTGTTCTAATAAAGTGCATGATGAAAAAGTTGGCCATTCTCATGGTTGTTACATAAACCCTAAACTATGTAAGTCCAATTTTTTAGCTTTTGAGATACTGGCACCTCACTTTCCGGATTTACGAAATTTGAAGAGAATGATATACAGAATAGTGTACATTTATAAACACCTATTACATAATTTAGACAAAGCTTTAAACGACAGTGACCTTGAGACACTTGGTCGAATAACACTGCAAGCTCGGAAAGAAGCTGCAGCGTTACAAAAAAATAATACTGACGTAAGTTTGAACGAAGAAGAGATTATATCTCGATATTATTTAGCATTTAAAGCTTTCACAAAGCGGTCTATGGACACACCACGCATCCCGTGCGTTTCCTGCGAGAAACTCTGTTTTCAAAGAGAGGTTCGTAAGTTTGATATTTCTAAAAGAACATATACGGGAAATGTAATGCAAACATTGATAAATCATATTGTATACAAAGTTGGTGACGTGAATTTTATTTGCCGATATTGTCACGATAAAATTCGCAAAGATTCCATACCACCAAAATGTATTTTAAATAAGCTTGATGTACGTTCAGTTCCAGAAATAGCAGTGTTGAACGATTACGAACGAATTCTCATTCAAAGAGCTAAACCGTTTCAAACGGTTGTGAGAATGGATACAGTAATGCGTAAAAATATGCCACATAAACATATGTTTCCAAAAGTAAAGGGGAGAACATTTCACCTTCCTTTACCGTTAGAAGAAAATTTAAAAAAAATCTGTCCTTCGACCGAACCTTTAAATCAAAATCATGAATTATACATATTGGTGCGGGGCGTTCCAACAAAATCTAAAATAGTTTGGGAAAAGTTAGTTGACTTGAAGAAAGTATGGAATGCCTTAGTATGGTGGAAAGCCAATAATCCTCTATACTCAGAAATTGTTTTACCACAATCGCACGATTTATTGCTGAGTGCCAAATTACCAGATACAGAATTTCAAGAAGTTGTTGCCAATGATGATAATAACGAATCTATCGAGGACGTTGAAGGTGAAACACTTAATATCGATGAAAACCACAAACGTGCATTATTGACGCAAATGTCACAATCTGATTCATTTTATGATCAGTTTACGATTTATCCAATGTATGACAAAAGGGTTAACGAATCTGCTACCGCGCTCTATCAAATGCTTAAAGTTCAGGACATTCCGTTGGGCCATCGTGCTGAACACTTAGATGTGAAATGTTTCCCAGATTTATATCCTTATGGGGTGAACGGACAGCATGAAGAAAGATTGGTTCGTTTGACTGATCATGAATTCATTAAGTCCAAACTGATGTCCAAGCATTCGCAATTTCGATTGAACATGCAATATATTTTTCATTTATTACACGATACCAATATGCGGCAATTGAACGCTGGAATTTTTCACAAAATGAACGTCGTAAATCCACGCGAAAAATACACAGCTGCTAGTTTTCTAGAGCAACTCTCTAAAGATCAGCTACAAACGAACTTGAACACTATATTTTCCAGATTACGTAATACAGCACAGTATTGGCGAAAACCGAGAAATGATTTGAACTGTATGATACACCATTATGGACCAGCTACATGGTTCCTCACGCTCAGTCCAAGTGAGTGGCTATGGACAGATTTAATAGAATATCTTCGCGATGTAAACGGCCCATCGGTGGCTAAAATGTCGCCGAACGAACTCATTGCTTCTGATCCCGTTTCAACTTCTCGATTTATAGATAATACATTCCACGCTATGCTGGATTTCATTTGTTCGCCTGACAATCCGATTGGCAAGGTCACTCATTACTTTTGGCGCAGAGAATATCAGAGCAGGGGTTTACAACATTTTCATCTTTTAATTTGGATTGAAGATGCTCCTATAATCGATAAATCTTCGAAGGAAGAAGTAGCAGCATTCATTATGAAATACGTCACTTGCAGATTGCCATCACCGCATGTGTCGCCAGAATTATATAGACGTGTAATTGCACATCAAATGCATAAATGCAATAGTTACTGTCTACGCAACAAAAAAACTAAAAATTCCTTCTGTAAAGTATGTCGATTTTCATTTCCACGTCCAGTTACAGATACTTTGATAATAAGGGATGTGGCTGTTTCTATAGGTGCTAGAAAACAATTGAAAGCGAAAGGTAGACTCTATGATCTTCCACGTTCAATAAAGGAAGTTCGTATCAATGATTTTAATGCTGCCGTTCTTACGGTTTGGAGAGGTAACATGGATATACAATATATTGGGGAAAGGACAGGGTTGGTGACATGTTACTGTACTAAGTACGTGTCCAAGCCGGAAAAAAGTTACGCTACGGACACTATGGCAGCAATAAATTCTACTAAGTCATTGGCTAGTCTGCTGTGCAACCTTGGAATGCGCATGCTAAATCATAGAGAATGTGGAGCGCCTGAATGCGCTGATACTCTTTTAGGATTATCATTGCATGGCACTGACTCCAGTACTACTATTAGATGGTTAGATGTAAATATACTGAGAAGTAGGAAATTGAAAACTCGCAAAGAGATTGAGGATCTGGTAGGTGAATCCACAGACATATTTTGTCCATCCCTCATAGATGATCACTATCCTAACAGACCTGAGGAATTAGAATCTATGCATCTGTACGATTTTGCTATGTGGTATGACGTTACTAAAGATAGACCGTCTGAAAAAACTGAATATTATGAAATCCGTGCTTCTTTGTTTTTGAAAAAAAGGAGCAGAGGCTATCTTATCAATCATTATAAGTACAATGTTCAAATCCAACCTGAGAATTATTATTTCTCATTATTATTATTATTCAAACCTTGGAGAAAAACCGACGAATTGAAAATTGGTTTTAACACATATGCGGAGGCTTTTTTGTCGCTAGAATCACAATTGACAGAAGCAGTTCAATATCACGAACGAATAACGGATATTCAAGAAGCGCGTGATCATATAAAGGAAGAAATTGAAAAGAACGTGTTGAATACTGTGGAACAAGAAGAAAATGATCAAGGCGATCACCCAATAGAGTGTGTCCCCGTTGAAACTGTTGGTGCCATGAAAGATTTTAAAGACGCGGGAGATAAATTTGACTGTGGTGATCTTCAAGAAATGATTTCGGAATTGAACCATGATCAAAAGCGGATATTTGATAAAGTTACTGAGTCCTTGACGTCTAACGATAACATTCTCAGACTTTATGTGAGTGGAGAAGGTGGCACTGGGAAAAGTTTTTTAATAAAAACTATCAGACACTGGATCAAGCAGACTATCGGAAAAGACACAGCAGTAACTGCTCCTACTGGAATCGCAGCTTTTAATATCGATGGTCTTACTATACACCGATTATTCCAATTACCCGTAGAACATGGGCATACAGCCCAGTATAGCCAACTTAGCGATGCAGCCCTTCAAATTGTACGAGATCAACTCAAAAATGTTGCTCTAGTAATCATCGATGAAATTTCGATGGTTTCTAACGTAACTTTTCTGTACATACATTTGCGACTTACAGAAATATTTGATGATACTACAGATTCCGATGATGCTTGGTTCGGAAAAAAGCCTATGCTGCTATTTGGTGACTTACTACAACTTCCTCCTGTTCACGAAGAACCTGCTTTTATACAATTATCCAATAACAGTATAGAGAAAAATGTTGGAGGATTAGGTTCTTATAATTTATGGTCTGCTTTGTTTAGCTATGACGAATTGACAATAAATATGCGACAGCAGGGTGATAATATTTACAAAGAGATCTTGTCGAGAATTCGGACCGGAGTAGTGACCGTTTCGGATACGAAGCTTTTAGAATCGAGGAAATTAAATTTCAAAGCGACAAATTGTAATGACCGATTAAAGGAATTAAGTGATTACATGCTTAATGTGGGATCTAATACGGTGTGTTTACTTCCCACATGTGTTCAGTGTGATGTTTTGAACGCTGCAATGCTGAGTCGATTTCCGTCCGAAGAAATCCATTTGATTGCTCATGATACAACGAATTGTGCACCGTACTTGAAAAAAAAGGTGTCAAAGGTATTGAACAATGACGATGATAGCTCCCGAACGGCGGGACTTGCAAGGGTCGTAATTGTTAAAGTAGGAGTGCAAATCATGATTAGAAGAAATATTGATGTTACGCTAGGTCTTGTCAACGGTACCATTGCTAAACTTGTATCAGTTACACGAGGTGTTGATAATGACGTCGAAAAATTGAAAATTATATTACCCACGGGGCAAGAACATATAATAGAACGTGTGAGTGTTAAATTTGAAGTAATGGATAGAGCGTTCGTTATTAGAAAACAATTTCCGATTTGCCTCAGCTATGGTATAACTATTCACAAAAGTCAAGGACTAAGCTTGCAGAATGCTATCATAGAAGCAGGTAATTCAATATTTACTTGCGGACAAACTTACGTTGCTCTTTCTCGGGTGACCACATTACAAGGACTGCATCTTATCAATTATGATCCATCTTCCGTAAAGGCACAAGCATCGGCTATAATAGAGTACAATAGATTGCGAAAAAAATATAGACCTGATCTTATGACTATTTCAATTTCTAAAAACCGCGTTCTCAAGGTTCGTGATGCTGTTTGGGCAGTACCTAATTATAATGTATCCGAATGTCAGAATACTAATGATCACATCGTGGATACTATTCAATACTACGTCAGAGGTCTCCCGAATTCTGATGGTGTGTCTTGTTATGCGAATGCCACGATCCAATGTATGTTATATTGTTCATCAATAAAAGAAAACTTATTTTCGACTGAAAAAGCTGATCATATTATAAAAGTCTTTATGGACCAATATAAATCGGATCAAAGTCCAAACATAATATCATTACGGCAATTCGCAGGAGAAAAATACGCTAACAATCAGCTACATGATGCAGCTGAGTTTATTACCTCTGTTTGTGATCGTGAGATTCTTATTAAGAATGCAGTACAACACGAAATTACAACGGTATTAAGATGTTTAGAGTGTAATTACACAAGTACTACTATCAGTACAAATTGTGTGGTACATCTTGCACTGCCCAAGATGTTAAAAAAAAAATCATTTGAATTTCAAGATATAATAAAACACAATTTCGCAGGATGGAAAAATCTGAAAGATTCTTGCCCTAATTGTGATAATTCAAATTCAAACACAATAAAGAAAATCGATATAACTGCTTCCAAACAAATTCTTATTGCAAAATTACATTTGTTCGATCACGATAGTAGTGGAACAACAACGAAAGTGGAAAATTTCTACATCAAAGCAATACCTACTACTAAAATACAAATGGGGGATCACTGTTATAAACTTAAGGCAGCGATTTTCCACCACGGTAAAAGTATTGCCGATGGTCATTACACGAGTATGGTAAGGGGTAAGGGCACAGCGTGGGTATCCGTTGATGATTTACGAGTAGAAAAACAAGCTTGGCCACGAAATGCTAAAAATGCATACATATTTTTCTTCGAAAAGTGTTAATCATGGTTGTTATTACAGTTCAATGTGAATGTTAAATACGTTCAGCGCCATAAAATACATATAAATCGGCAATGCAGTGCGCATGGTTTCTTTTCGTAGTTGTTAAACTTACGTAGAATTTATCCTTCACCAAAAAATAAATAAAGTACACTCGCTGAGCTGCTTTGCGCTATTACGAGTATTCCAAGTATATACCTTATCCTCTAACGTCTCTAGATAGGCTGCAGGGCGCCATAAACACGTAAACGTGTGACGAAGATAGATCAGAATTTATAATTTATTGGGATTTCCTTACTTTTTCCTTATTTTAAGCACACGCGGCAGTCAACTTTAAAAAAGTAAAAAAATTACGCCAAGTACATGTATTATCTTTGTAAAAAGAAGTGAGATCCCCATAAAAAAACTTTAAAAAAGTAAAAAAAGTTGCGCCAAGTACATGAATTATCTTTGTAAAAAGAAGTTAGATCCCCATAAAAAACTTTCAAAAAGTAAAAAAATTACGCCAAGTACATGAATTATCTTTGTAAAAATAAGTGAGATCCCCATAAAAAAACTTTCAAAAAGTAAAAAAATTACGCCAAGTACATGAATTATCTTTGTAAAAATAAGTGAGATGCCCATAAAAAAACTTTCAAAAAGTAAAAAAATCACAAAAAAAAGATAATAATATAAATCACAAAAAAATACAAGAAAATATGAATTATCTTTGTGAAAAGAAGTGAGATCCCCATAAAAAACTTTCAAAAAGTAAAAAATCACAAAAAATAAAAGATAATAATATAAATCACAAAAAAATAGAAGAAAATATACAATATAAAAAAAGATGTGAAATCAAAATGAGCTGCAAGTACATAAAGGTGCTTTCCAACTGCCCTTAAGATGACACAACTACATAGACACAGCTAAAATGCTGTGTGCATACATTCCATTACTCATATCGCGGACATTTTAATTAACCAATCAATAAGAATCCCAATTAAAAACATTGTCGTAAATTAATTAATAGCTTTACAAAATTAATATACAAAATTGCGCCAATTATAACAATGGCTATTTATAAAAAGAAAAATGTATTAAATAATATTAAGCAGATATATTTTTATAGAAATAAATATTTCAATACCAATAAATATTTTATTCAAAATACTTGGCGCTGCTCACCGCATTGGTGTTGCTAAACTGAATACATATGTATAAATTGCTTTAATCTTTTTCTTTCTTTCTTGTGCGGGCATTCGTGAATGTGTGTATGTGTGCGTGTGCATATGCTACGTGTGATATTAGAATTAAATATATGTAGAATAAATCTGACTGCGTTTCTAATATGTATATGTTTATGTATTTTAGATTGTAAGAGAGTTATTGTAAATTTTTAATTTACTATTAATAAGACAATTAACATTTTTTCGGTATCGCAGCGCCAAGTATTTCGAATAAAATATTTATTGGTATTGAAATATTTATTTCTATAAAAATATATCTGCTTAATATTATTTAATACATTTTTCTTTTTATAAATAGCCATTGTTATAATTGGCGCAATTTTGTATATTAATTTTGTAAAGCTATTAATTAATTTACGACAATGTTTTTAATTGGGATTCTTTTTGATTGGTTAATTAAAATGTCCGCGATATGAGTAATGGAATGTATGCACACAGCATTTTAGCTGTGTCTATGTAGTTGTGTCATCTTAAGGGGGTAGACACGGGTAATGCAGCGCGCTGTATACCGACACAATCTGGCCCGAAACATGGGTTTAGTAGAATACGTTGTTTGACCTTACATGAGCGAATTTTGGGCTGGGCGAGGTCTCATTCGAAAGATAAAGGTTCAGTGCACCGCGCTCTGGCCATGGTTCGACGAGCTTGTGTTGATATCTAATAATATGAGTGTTCAAAGTAGAGCAAAATTCGACAAAATACACCCGCATGAATCCAAGCATTTTTAGGTCACTAAAAGAGTTTTGTGACTCAAACGAGGTGTAGAGCGCGGTGCACTGAACCTTCCTCTTTCGAATGAGACCTCACCCAGCTCAAAATCTGCTCATATAAGGCCAAACAACGTATCCTCGTGATTGCATTCCCAAATACGAGTTCTGCCATATTGGCGATAATACAGAGCAAGTTACGTGACAAATTTAGTTGAGCTAGTGGACACGAGATGGCGCCTACTCGGGAGGACTGTCAACGTGGAATCATAGCAAAACTGAAGCGTTAGTTGGATACACGAGCCACAGTAAAAGCGTGATGCAGTCAATGCATGCATTTTCGGACGATTGTAGGTTAGGTTATATGCATTTTAGGCATACATTGACTAGGAACTGCTGGGAATGACTACATTTATTAAAGCTTTTACCGTAACACATACGTCACTTGAAATCGCTGTCGTATTTATGTTATAGTAATTGAGACAGTTAGAGCAACAACGGAATAACCTGCAAATAAATTTTTCCTAATGTACATTGATGGCTTAGCGCACACATACCTATTGTATGTCCACTTTTAGCGTTTTTTGAGAAAAACAGGTTCAAACATTCAATGGTACTTTATAAATAGTATAAGTTAGAATCTGCAAAATTATAGTAATAATTGGATAATAATACTTGGAAGATGGACATGCTATACGTAACTAAGTACAGAGGAGGACATACTATACCGAATGATATTGTATAAAAATGAACGAAAGGAATAATGCTGGAAATAATCTCACTTGAATATTATATTTATTTTGAAAGTAGCAGGAATAAAAAAGGTAAAAGTGTAATTTTTATACAGAACGAAGAAACAGTCAAGCACTATTCGTTGCATATAAAAACTCTAATTTCATAAAAAGTGGACATACAATATGTGTGCACTAAGTCATCGATATGATTAGTAAAGCCTATTGGAATACGTTATTGCTAGCTAACTAAATTCCGAATAAAAAGGTGGCTAGCCCGTTGTTGCTATAACTGCCTCAATTATATGGCAAAATACCAGAGATGGGCATTACGTGACCCATCTCTGGTATTTACAAACTAAAAATTCATCAAATCAAACTTTATAAGTAATATTCTATTATTATAACAATCAATTTACACGTATCTATCAAATAAAATGTAAGAAAAATAACTTTACTCTCAACTTTTTAAAGAAAACAAAAGCAACGTTTCAGATTATCTAAAAATGTCCAACCTGCATTCGCCAGAAACGTTTTCATGTTTAACGTAAACATAATAATGTTAAATATACAGCGGTAAACGCATCAGTGGCTTGCATGTCGGAGCCATATAGAGAACCGAACCGTTTTGAGACCCAAAATTATCGACTCTTGATTTCTTTTATACGTCTGAAAATGATTTGACGTTTATGTCACAGTAAATAACCCGAGCCAATTTTTATTTGAAGCGCTATGATTTAATTAATTTAACCATGGGGAATTCAATTGTTGGCCATGAATCATTTTCTTGTATTTATTCATACTTGCTCGACTAAATATATAATTCTCGACTAAAGTACGAATAAATACGAGAAAATGATTCATGGTCGACGGATGCAAGGCCTTCGAATAAAAAAATTAAATACTACATATATGATATAGGACTTATTTATTATTACAAAATCAATTAAAATAAAAAACATTTTTTGCTCCTCTTCCTCTGCCTCCTCTGCCTCCTCTGCCTCCTCTTCCTCCTCTGCCTCCTCTGCCTCCTCTTCCTCCTCTTCCTCCTCTTCCTCCTCTTCCTCCTCTTCCTCCTCTTCCTCCATAAAAATACAACATCTCCCGCATGTTCCTCTTCATTTCGGTATTCTGTAAAATGAAAAATAAACATAAATCTTATGTTAATTACTGCAATAATGTCTAGACGTTTCCACACTTTCGTGAGAATGTCAGAAATTAAAAAAACATCGTTTTCTGGGAAATCGCCTACGTATCTACATACCTCCTTCTTTAACCTCATCGCCATGAATTTATAGGCGGTGGCAATATCTCGAGTACTCCGCCCCGACGACGGAGTTCGGCCGCTGCTAGTACTTCGTCTCGAAAGACTTCGTCGTCGTCGAGGCGAACTCGGCTCCGGAGTCCGTCGTCGTCGAGACGAACTCGGCTCCGGAGTCCGTCGTCGTCGAGACGAACTCGGCTCCGGAGTCCGTCGTCGTCGAGACGAACTCGGCTCCGGAATCCGTCGTCGTCGAGACGAACTCGGCTCCGGAGTCCGTCGTCTTCGAGACGAACTCGGCTCCGGAGTCCGTCCTCTATCTCCTTCGGAGAGTGCCCGCTTCCTGCCTCCTGGCATATTTTTATGGCCGGACATCTAAAAACGAATCGAAGAAACAGTGAAACTATTGAACGTAATTAAAATGGATTTGAAAGTGCAGTAGAGGAGTAGACGTTTATCAGTTTGGTACATTCGGGTAAAATATAGGGTTTCTTTAGCCAAGATTTAGCTCATGAGGGGAATCTTCAGATTTCTAAATGCTGGAATTTCCAAGTTCGATAGCTTTGAAATTCAAACATTTCCAAAATTTGTAATTGTGAGGTTATTAAGTTTCAAAATATCTGTATTTCCAAATGTCCAACATTTGTGATTTTAAAATTTTCGATTTTTTCACTTCTGATGTTTACGACTGTTTAATTTTCATCACTTGTCTTCGGTTTCAACTAAAGGAAGCCTATATATATACACTCGAATATATATACCTTTTCTAGACATTTCGCCGGTAAATTATTTTTTTATTCTACGTGAGAATGAATACACGAATCTCTGAGCGTGAAGCTGCGTATCGACATTGCGAGGATGCCGCGCGCGAGTCACGCTTCGCAGAGTAGAGAGTCTGAAGACTACCTCGATCATGATTACTTTGCGAGACAGGCTCGTGCGACAGTCTCGCGCTACCTCCAGTATGATATTTGCATCGCCCGAGCCATGCGATTTTTTATTTTGGGGCCGCAAGGCACCTTTGAGCACGTCGAAAAATCGACGACTAATGCCTCGTAAAGTAATCATGGTCGAGGTAGTCTCCAGACTCTCCACTCCGCGAATGCTGTGCCATGCGAGGCAGCCCCGCAATGGCGATACGCAGCTTGAGAAACACGCGGACACTCAAACAATCACAGTTCACACGATAGATTTTGCACAAAAAAATTACAACAATACTACGACGGTAATCGGAAACTTTACCCGGAATATGTCTAAATACAGTCTTGTTTTGGAAGTACTAAAATGTAGAAGTATGTCAGTTGTTATAAAAGTGGCGCCGGTCGAAATTTAAAAAAAAATTGCACTGTATGTTTATTATGTATCACGTTGATATAATACGTAAAAATATAAGTGAAATGTTACAAACGAAAAATTTGGACTTGGACCACTTTCATAATAACCGGCACATATAGTGAAAAAGACAAGGATAGTAAGCGTGAAGGTACTTACGATGTTTCCTGCTCGACAGTCGCTTTTTTTCTGACCATCGAGCCTTTGCTACCCTCAAGGGTGGACCAGGCCCAAACTGCCTTTCTCACTCCCTCAAGACTTTGTATTTCACTCGCACCAAGGACCGAGCGGGGCGTCATCGGCCCGCGTAAAAGTTCGAATGCGCGAAGGTTTGAAAACGCGGCGCGTGCCCGCGCATACTTGCGGGGTGGTCCTTCACCGTCAGGCAAGTGGGAAAGGATAATGGTAGAACGAAATGTGAATTCTTCGCTAATAATGTCGGTGATACGTCAAAAGTACATGCACAGGATAATCAAAAGTTCTTTCCTGTGAACATTTATGTGCACCAAACAGAATTCCTGGAAGTACATACTCTACGTAAATGTATCAGCATACCACCAATTCTAATGAGAAAGAGAGGAACAGGACGCGTATATCCGTCCCTTTCCCACTATCTTCTGTTTAGCCTCTTAGCATCTGGAACTAATGCAGCGACACCGCTAGCTGATCAGTTTTTTGTCGTTTGCACTACAGTGAAGACGCAGAAAGCAATCAGGTTTTTATTTGATGCGCGGATATTGATATATGGAATATTCATATTATAGTGTTGATAAGTGTGTGTGATTATTTACGTTCATCATTGTCATGGAATCAAAGAAGGAAGCCGCAGATGCAAGAAATGAACGCTATTTGGATGATGGTACAAAAAGGAAGCAGCCTAAGTTATTTGCAAAGCGGCTTTCCAAAAATAGAAAACGTCGAGAAAGGTAAGTTATGTATTATGGTACAGATTTGTATGAAGTCGCAGTTTGACATGTAGTAATAGTAGTAGTAGAACGGTATTTTATTGTATATAATATAGTATTATTCATATTCTTCAAATATGTATATCAACTCAGATATCTTTGATGCGTTACGTACACATATTCTATGCTATGCGCACCGCAACGCATGTCATTACTTTACCCCTCCTGCCCCACTCATTCTATTCCAATTCGTATGTTCATTATTATTTAATTAATTAATAATCCGATTTATACCGTGTTTGGACTTATTTTAATGTGAAAAAATTCAGCAGCGCGTTCCTGCTACTTTCATGCCGATGAGACGAAATGTAGAAATTTTAAATTTCGTTATATATGTTATACAAATTATATGCGTTTTATTAGCATAAAACGTTCAAACTATACGCGTTTCGTTAGGTATGCTTCCTTTACAATGCAGTTACGACTATTTCAATCGTTGTACGTAGTTTCGAATGGATAAAACATACACTTTAGATTTTATTTATGTGATGTAGAAGATAATGTTTAAAATTAGCAACAGTCATCGATGATTTGCGATTCAATGTTCAGCATATGTACCTAGTTACTTGTTGAATACGAAATACACAGAGATTTTTCTTCTGTGGAATTTTGTCCGCAATATATACGTCCATATGTACATTCAGCGAAATTTTTCCATTCAAAAGCGCAGTCTTCGAAACATTCTCCAGGCCTCACTGACAACCTTTGTCCCAGCCCGGGCAATATTTACGACATCTCAAGTACCCTGCAGTCGTGGAAACTACTACGCGGAAAGCGAATTCTATTCCGTAGCAAGATATTTTCACACAGATTTTCTCGTACACGTTACACGATGTAATTGTCGACATTGTATCATGTTTGCCCTCACCATAATCAGGAAAATGTTATGAATATTTGAAAAAAATATTTACGCAGAAAAAATTAAAAGCAAAAAAGTTCGGCTGAACTTGGAACCTAAATCTAAAATTGTTTTTTTTCGGGTATTTATTAGTTTCCGAAATATTAATAAAAAGTTGTTAATTTTTTTTGGAAATTTTTTTGGACATTGGTGCAGGCCTCCGTGTTCGGGAGACCTTCCATCCCCCTATTTTTTATGTTTTAAATTTTGTAACCACGGTCTCGTTTGTAGCATCGCCAAACTCACATCGGTTCGCTACCATGCTTTACGTGCACGCGAGCGGGTAAATTAACAAGTTTTTATTAATAATTTAGGAAACTAATAAATACCCGAAGCTACAATTTTAGATTTAGGGTTCACACCCCCTCCCCCCAAAATCTCATCACGATCGGCCACTGGGGCCATTCGGAAGAATATCCAAAAATTGAGCCGTTATTGTTATTGAAAAATTGTTGTGTATCTGCAGGGTTGCCAGCAACATTATGCAGGACCGATTATTTAGCGGAGAGGAACATCTACAGCAGCGGTGGTAACGCGTACGTGATGACGATCGGTGACGCACACATTACTACCACTCCTGTAGGTGTTCCCCCTCGGCTAAATAACGCTATGTCTCTGTATTAGCAGACCGAGGCGCGGGCCTTATTTCTCGGCTGCTACGACCCTCGTTCTATCCTTCTCTTTTACGACCCATTGACAGCGACAAAGTAACCGCGTGCATCGGAGAAGGCTGTTCGCTGAATACCTATACCTATATCGTACAAATTCAATTTCGAACCGAGGGACACCTTTTATTACTTACCAACTACTCCAATAAGTGAAAATTGTTTAATACAATACATATTCAACACACACTTTTACAAGGCGTTACAGGGCGTACAAACTTTTTTTATGAATGAAGTACTGGAAGCGATGTCACGGTCAAGTCAGTTTTTTGCAATAGAACGGTATATTTTTTTTATTGAGATGTCACGGGATGGTATTTCGATTTCTCGCTATGGATCTATTTGGGGATTTCGCCCGGGTAATATGTAATCGGTATCCCCACCGATGTGTAGGGTGGCTTTATCTAAAATAAATAAACGTAACCGAGATGTTGATCACATTGAATGATCAATGAAGAATAACGTCTACGGCCCCGTAGAACTTTCGGTCCCGTTTCCTGGCCATCTCGATCGTGAATTTTTCCATGCATTTCTGAGTACCACAAACATCTATCCGGACGTAAGAAAACAATTATATTTTTTCTGACTCAAGCCAAAATCTAACTGACCCCAAGGGCCTTACAGGCAAAAATTTTGCCCATCTGGGCTACAGGCAGGCAGCCCTTGCCGAAAAACCGAAAACAACGCTTCGCGCCCCCATCGATTCGCCTTGTGTGTGAGGGTAACGAAAGTCGAGATCAGTCCCACGCTTTCGAAAAGCTGTCTAAAGAGACAGGGTGATGCGCTCGAAAGCGTGGTCGTTGACGAGAACCAGACGGATCTCCAACACCGGCGCGGTCAAGTAGGGTTTACTTCGCGAAAGGCAAACGACACGTGTTTCTCGGACCCTTCGTTTCGTCGTTATTTTACAACGTTCCATAAAACGAAATACCACCCTGCAGCCCCTCGTTGAATTGTAGGAGGTACAACGTTAAAAATAGAATAATGATTTGAATTGCCGGCCAATCATTTCTGCGTCGTATTGTCTGAGTGTGCAAAAGGGCAAAATGTTTGTTTGCAAATATTTTTATTCCTTCAGGTTATAATTTATTATAAATATGGTCCTGTGTGTCTTACACAATGTTGTACCATTTCAATTATATTATTACCAATTCTCTCTCTCTCTCTCTCTCTCTCTCTCTCTCTACAGTATTATAGACTTTCAAGGAGGGACATTCCACGCGAATTACAAAATTTTCAAGATCGTGGAAATTGGCTTTTTTTCATTAAATTATAGCTGTTGGAGAACGAGACAGGTATGAATGAGCTTTTGAGTGCTTACGCTGGGGAAGTAAGAGTACCTAATAAAAATTATGTCACTTAAAAAAAAATTTAAACCATTTATTCTGCAATTGTTTTAAACAAATGCAATTTTATACTAGCAGGACACTATTTAAAAATTTGAAAAAAAAATGAGAATACAGCCCTACTTGTGCTCTTTATGATCACGTTTTCAGAAACGCGAACACTTCAAAATTAGTCCCATGAAAATTAATTGAATGTGACGCTGCGCCGCCCAGCACCGGCTCGGCAGACTGAGCCGTGCGTGCTACAATATACAACTATCTATTTCTTTCATTCCTAACCTTGCGTGACCTTGAAAGTCATGGTACACCATATGGTTGAATTTGTCTTGAGATTTATACCCTTTCATATCGGGTAATGAAATATGTAGCATTCCATTTAAAAAACTGAAGGTCACCGTCGGTTCACGGAAAATATCGCGAACACCAAAAGATGACATACCGTATTATGTTGGATATAAAAAATATTAAAAGTTTTTCTCCTTCAGTTTTGGTCAAATACTTACCATTCGTGAGAACCCTATATGTATAACAATATCAGATATAGCCATTTGGCCGCTGCTAGTACCGCGCGGCTTAGCTAGTCCAGCCGGTATTGGGCGATGCAGCGTCACATTCAATTAATTTTCATGCGACCAATTTTAAAGTATCCGCGTATCTGAAAACGTGTCTGCAAAGAGCACAAGTAGGGCTGTATCCTCAATTTTTTTTCAAATTTTGAAATAGCACCCTGCTGGTATAAAATTGCATTTGTTTAAAACATTCACAGAATAAATGGTCTAAAATTTTTTTTTAAGTGACGTAATTTTTATTAGGTACTCTTACTTCCCCAGTGTAAGCACCGAAAAGCTCATTCTTACCTATCTCTTAGTTCAACAGTTATAATTTAATGAAAAAATTCTATTTCCACAATCTTGAAAATTTTGAAAAATCCTTTGAAATACGTTTATGTATCACTAAAGACTACAACATATGCAAGTTTCACAAAAATCCCAAATGGTATTCCGAAAAGTGTCCGATTTCGCGTTGAATGACCCACGATTGAAATGCGAAAAGTATTCTTTTCACACGCGGTCAACTGCACGCGTGCCTGCATACACACACAGCCGCGTATCGCAGCGCAGACATGTCTGCTTGCGAGTTGCGGCTGCCTTCGCTTGCGAGTAGCGGAGATGGTTGTGCAGATGTGTGCGTGTGAAAAGAAAACGGGCCAAAAGTGCATGTCTTTCGGTTTGCGTAGCGAGGGAATCGCGTTGTCTAATACCGCGTTTACACCAAGGCGAACACGAACACATTGTTCGCGAACGTTTTCGTCTGATCTTGCCGTGTCCACACCGCCGCAAACATGAACAAAACTCAATGTACGAATCGTATGTGAACGGTTTGTTCTATTTACGGCGGTGTGGACACGACGAGAACAGACGAAAACGTTCGCGAACGATGTTTTTATATCACGCTACGTCCCTCTTCGTATCGCGAAGATAAATTAGAATGATATTCACAGTAATGCAATAATAATAATATTTTCATAAATAAACCATCGTTACATTTGTGATGTTTCCCTAACGATAAATGACACCAAACACGATATAATTTGGATAATACATATTTAGCGGTAATGCGCGTCGGCCGCAGAGAAGGACAGCGAATGAAAAAGATAGGGACAATCGACAGTCCTTTCTTCCACTCGCTCTCTTTTCCTACGTTCCGAGGCTTTCGCTTACATCGAGACTTTACTGTACTATATCTTCTTTTACTATGCCTGCTTTTCTTTTCTATTGTATGTTTTTCTTATTTCTATGTATGTACCACGTGTTACTCATTACTGACTCTTTACGTGTAGGCAACGATTAAAAAGAGCAGCGTGCCTCGCGGTAAGTCAGGGCACCGTGGCGGAAGCAGGTACGCATGCAGGTACCTCCTACGATACACTTCCAAGCACATCTGCTGCGGATGATTGTCGTACGGACAAAATACATGAAGAAGACGGAGGAAATTTTGAAGATTTTCTAATTATGGAAGGAATTGTAGAAGAAGCGCATTTCGATACGGACGCAGAAGATAATGAAGAAGAAATACATTTCAATGCGGACGAAGAGGAAATTGTAGAAGAAATGCATTTCGAGTCGAACGAAGAAGAAATTGTACAAGAAATAGATTTCGACGCAGACTGCGATGAGATACATTCCGTGGCAGACATAAACGAAGAAGCGGATGAAGATGTCGAAAGTGATGCCGATTACTGGGTGGTGGAGAAGGCACAACCAGAACAGCCGGAAAATCCAATTTCAGAAGGAAGAGACTTCGTCGATTTTCCGTATGTTTTCGAACAAATAAAAAATCTTCGAAAACATTCGACTATTGGCTGCGGCATCGAACATTTTGATATAATTAGATGCGAACGGAATGGACTAGAAAATGTGTATTACGTAGAGTGCAAAATGTGCAAATACACAAAGTGCATATCCTGTCTTCGGAAGAGTGATTCCATTATGGATATCAACAGCGCCGCTGTTTCCGCAACAATGATGACGGGTGGCGGATATAATCAACTGGAGGACATACTGACTGCCGTGAACGTGTCCTGCATGTCGAAAAGGATCTACGAGAAATGTCAGATTCAGCTAATCGATGCCCTCGAAGTGGCCGCACAACGCGAAATGGAAGATGCTGGAGAAGAGGAGAAAGCATTAGCTATAGAAAGAGGCGACGTACATGCAGAATCCAATCTACCGTTTATCCCAGTTGTCGCGGATGGCAGCTGGATGAAAAGGTCCTACCGCGGAGGAGATTACAATTCTCTGTCTGGCGTAGGAGCCATCGTGGGATACCACACGAAGAAAGTGCTGTACATCAGCGTCAAGAATAAATTCTGCATGACTTGCCAAATAGCAGGTACGAGGAAGGAAGAACCGCGCGAGCATCGCTGTTTCAAGAACTGGGGTCGTTATCAGAGTTCAACTGGCATGGAGAGTGTTGCTATTGTCGAAGGATTCAATTGCAGCATAGATATGCACGGCCTAATATACCATATATTAGTTGCCGATGGCGATAGTAGCGTGTACAAAAAGATATTGGACAGTAATCCGTATGAAAAGTACATGGTGCAGGTACAAAAAATCGAATGCACCAATCACCTGTTACGCAATTTCAGCAAAAGAATAAACGAAATCGGAACAAAAGGCCGCAATAAAGATCTAAGAGCTGTCGTACAGAATAATGCTCTCCGCCTGCGTACTGGTATTAAAAAAGCTGCGGAATACCGGTTGCGAGAAGAAATACCACTCGAGGAACGAGTTCAAAATTTGAAGCAAGATTTGAAAAATGTACCGAGCCACGTTTTCGGTGAACACAAAGAGTGTCAGAAGTTAGCATACTTCTGTAAGAAATACTCTGATCCCAACAGAGTAGACTACGTTCCACGCCTGAGAGAAACTGGGATTTATGAAAATATCGAAGAAGCGATGCAGCAACTTTTCGTTAAAGCCGACAGTTTGCTGCGCGGACTAAACAACAATGCTGTTGAATGTTTTAATAATATCATTGCTAAATTCATCGGAGGCAAAAGGATAAACTTTGGACGAGGGGGCTCGTATCAGGGTAGAGTCTCCGCTGCAGTCGTCCAATATAACACAAAAGAGGCGTTTAGCAGATTGAGTACGGCAATGAATAAAGAGCCGCCAACCATGGTAAGAAAGCTGGAAGGACGTCGGAAGCACGCAGCAGAAAAAGCAAGGGAGTACAAAAAAGAAGCAAAAGCATCCTCCTTTCGAAATCAAAAACAAACGTGCGACCAGGATTACGGCCCCAACGCAGCGAAACCAGATATGGAAGAGGCAGTATACTCTTCCGAGTGTAAAAGGCACGCGGATATACTCCTTCACTGGCAAACGAGGCGAGATGAGATCCAAGTGGAAACTCGCGATCAGGCGAACAGCGACAAGTGGATCGGTTATAGGAAGAAATTGTTAACTGCATCGAATTTCGGCAAGGTATGCCGATTACGAAAGACCACACCACGGGCAAATACTGTGAAGAGTATAATGTACCCGCAACTCCACAATTTACATTCTCTCCAATACGGAAGGGAAAATGAGGCAAACGCCTTGAAACAAATGCAAGAAGAATTAGGAATGCATATTCTACCGTGTGGCCTCTTCATCGATGACACTGTGCCTCACTTAGGTGCAACTCCTGATGGCCTCGTGGACCACGATAAAATCGTCGAAGTAAAGTGTCCTGAATCGGCCAAGGATTTAACACCTGCTGAAGCCATAAAGCAACTTGACAATATAAGGCGTATTTTCAAGGGTAATGAGATGAATAAGAATCATCATTACTATTATCAAGTGCAAGGACAATTGCACATAACGAAAAGGCAACGGGCCTATTTTTGTTTATGGACGCCGAAAGGCATGAAAGTTACAACTGTATCGAGAGATGATCGATTCTGGGCAACAGAGATGGAGGAAAAACTTAACAAGTTCTATGAGGACTGCATGTTGCCAGAAATTATAGATAGTCGATACAATCGGCAACAGCCGATTAGAGAACCTCCATACGTAAAAACAGGAGGAGCAGGTACGAGTACACAAGAAGGTACACAAAATAATGGATGAAAACATCGCATTAGCACCGGCGAGTGCATCCAGCGCATATGAAGAGCTGTCGAATAAGTACTGTTCCAAAATGTAAGTAAGAAAGTATGTAGAAGATACATACGGAGAGTGAATAGGACCGTCTATGACGGGGGTGGTGGTGGGCCTTTTCACACTCTTCTAATAATAAATACCTATAGCTATTCTTTCACATCAAGTGGAAATGACATGTATAGAAGCGTAAGTATGACGTATACTTTTGTCATGCAAATAATTAGATTAATTGGAAATCATCATGAATGTTTCTCTCATATATGAATTTGTTTTAGATATTTCCACCAACCAATATCAACGTTGAAAATCATGCTCTATGAAGCGAGGAAAGGAACGCTGTCTTCTCCGCAAACATAAAGATAAGTAAATAACATACATACATCTACATTTTTACTGCATTCGGATTACAACTCGTTCTAACTTTTTATCACAGGTTCTATGACAACTAACTGGAATCGAAAAGGGGTCAGTGCCATCCCAAGAAAATATTTATGAGAAATAGGACACGATAATAATGGTTTCTTCGGTATGTGTATGTATCAGTTTTTACATTCAAGCGGTATAAACACAAAAATAATTTTTATTAAATTTATTTCTTTCTGCAGATCAAACCAGGGTGTACATATGTACACTGGGCTGAGAAATATCGTTGCAACTACCACAAATGCAGGGTGGAAGATGTACCCCTTCCATGACGCCGACGGGGCTAGAGAAAATGTGCAGCAGCAGATTTTCTGTCAGCTGGAGGAGCAGATTTTCTGTCCTCGAAGTGACAGAAAATATAACCTATATGCTATATCCGATTTCCTAAAGATACTGTTGCGGCGTAATAATAATGTTTCGGAAGGACGATGAAAAGTTCATAAATGTAACGTAATAGAACGAAATAACCGCTAAACATTTATTGCCATATAGCATATACATAGGTTATATTTTCTGTCACTTCGAGGAGGCACCACATAATAATCACGCGTTGGATTCAACGTCAAACACAATTTTATATATGTTTGTTTATAACTGCTTTCTGCATAGGATGTGTATTTCATAAAAAATGTCTAAAAAGTGTTTAATTAAAAAATGTCTATCCTGACAAACGTCATTTTCTGGGGACATGCCCTCGTGTATTTTTCCTTTTCACTTATAATTCCTTACTGACAACGTAGAATATTCTACCATAAGCACATTCCAAGTAAATGTACAATGAATTTTCTACGTTTGCAGTACCAGCAGACTTTCTGTTTAAATTTTGACAAGTTCAACGCAACAGCTGACAATTTCTTTCCACATTCAAAATAAAATATGGAAATAGCAAACAGCTCCCTCTTGCGTGCACAGGCAGCCGCGTATCTATGGGTATTACCATTTCTGTGCAGAAAAAATCTGCTGTAATACCGACCTGCCAAATCGGCCAGGTCACGTGACGTGTCTACCCCCTTAAGGGCAGTTGGAAAGCACCTTTATGTACTTGCAGCTCATTTTGATTTCACATCTTTTTTTATATTGTATATTTTCTTCTATTTTTTTGTGATTTATATTATTATCTTTTATTTTTTGTGATTTTTTACTTTTTGAAAGTTTTTTATGGGGATCTCACTTCTGTTCACAAAGATAATTCATATTTTCTTGTATTTTTTTGTGATTTATATTATTATCTTTTTTTGTGATTTTTTTACTTTTTGAAAGTTTTTTTATGGGCATCTCACTTATTTTTACAAAGATAATTCATGTACTTGGCGTAATTTTTTTACTTTTTGAATTTTATTTTACAGAACCGGCACCCTAACAATTGCTGCCGTCTCAATGATGGCAGCATTGTTATTGTAGAAAATATTATCGTTCATGAAAACCAGCATAAAATAATAGGCCGAAAATTTTTACAATTGATAGATTTTTATAACGATCCCTGTAACTCCTCCGAATTAGGAATTTTTCAAACGCCATTCAATAACATGGGTCCTCGTCAAATTTTTAGTGTAGCGGAAATAGTGCATAAATGTGAGAAATTCGAAACTTCAGATAACGTTAAAATTTTCCCTCTACTTCACTCCACTCTTCCGACATGCAAATAAAATACTTGTCCAATGTTTCTGGTATATGTAAATTATGACTTTATGATGTCTTTATGATGGACAACAACATTCAGATTTCGAGATTTTCTTGTTGATTCAATGTTCATACCTTTTCCAAATTTAGAATTTAGATGATTGAGGGAGGTCGTGGTGGTTTTTAGTGGGTAAACTTGCGGGACCGACACCTGCAAGGAGTCCCACACTACCCGGCACGCAACATCTCGCCGGGTGTGCGTAATGCATTTTCCCCACGTACCAAAATACCATTATTAAAGAATTCGAACATCATCTATTCAATCCCTTGCATGGGATGCAACCAAGTTTACATTGGGCAAACGTCTAGACTTTTAGAAAGAAGGATCTATGAACATAAAAAGAACACCTTCTTATCACCCCTCCAACATACTGCCCTAACAAAACACGCATTGGAATTTGATCACAGATTTGACTTTGATAATGTTAAAATTATCGATAGAGAGGCCAATTGGAGTCGCAGAATTTTGTTGGAGACGTTGCATATGATTAAACAACCAAGCGTAAATCTTAGGTATGAAACACCTAAAATACAAGAATACTACGCAACTTTATTAAAGCAATAAGGCTTTATGATGTAATTTTTTCCAACAGAGTTGTCATTTCAATTTGGCCAATAAAATCAACTCAATTATACATAATTATATTATGTAATCACCTGATCATGTATCCTAATGTTGTTGGGCTCTTACCACATTAACATCAATTAGTGGTATATTGACAGTTTTGTTGTGAGGTTGAAAATGTTCGTTTGATCGGTAATTTTTAAATATGTTCTGTATTTTAACGGTCTTTCGTTTGACTTCTTTCTAGCCACAGTTTGCTTCACCTTTAAATGTCTCCCCACGTTATGTTTACTTCAGTCACGTTCCAACCGACTCGCGGGTTACACGTCCTACCAAACGTGTGACTTTAAAGCGAACGCAATACTTTTTAAATCTTTCCTTGAAAAAGGTCTAAACCGCAGACCGAAACGTCGGAAAATTATAAAATTTAAAATTGCAAATTAACTTTAAAATTGTTAAACTGACCGAACCAGTGCGCCGAAACCACTTCATCGTTTATTATCGCTCTATGTTTAAAGCATTGCAAGCGCTGTATCAGTCCCACGATTAGAATATAAACACACGGCAGGAAGCGCGTGCACGTAGGTGTCACAAAACCCGTTCAATCCTGTCGCGCCCCATGATTCCTTTTTTTTTCAGAAATCCTGTTCCTCCCTCTTTCTCAGGAATCATCATCGAAGTCGCAATTCGAATTTTCACGAATCTGTCGCGCCTGCGCACCGATCCCCGCACGCGTACGTAGATTGCGCGGCGGCGACGCGCGCTCAAAGTACCTTAAACATCCACCAGATGGCGCCAGTACGAAATGCATCGTAGGGACTTTGAGGCGCGCGCATCGGCGCGTACATTTCAGCCGTTAGGTTGCCGGCTCTGCGACGGAAGACGCGTAATAGTCCAGACCGGTAGATTGAATGGGTACAAAAAGTAGTTCAAGTACAAAGGCCACATGGTGGAGTTGACTGTAATATTAGAGGCCTGAGCCGAGCCCAGATACACATCCGTTTGTGAGAAGTGGGAGTTTGTTTTTATTATCTAAAATATATTTTTGTTTACTGACAAACGCTGTCTCCTTCTTTGTGCCTGTGTCCCGGAGAAGTGGCGTGGTACACGTGGGCGCACACAAAGCCCACAGCATGAAAAATATGAAAAATTACCCAACGCGGGCCCAAAGTACCTTAAACATCCAATAGGTGGCGCCAATACGACGCCATTTTGAAAATTTCAAATCCTCCCCCTCCCCTGTGACGTCAACCCCCTCGTCCACGAACTCGACATGCGCGCGAGACGCCATTTTGAAAATTTTGAAAACCCCCCTCCCCTGTGACGTCACCCCCTCACCTACGAACTCGATCGACGCCATCTTGAAATCCCTCTCCCCTGTGACGTCACCCCCTCACCTACGAACTCGGTACCCCCTCCCCGCCTCACCCCCGCGCCCATTTCGCGGAAAAGCCAGTGATGGGCAAAAAATTATCTAAAAGTTTTAAGGAAAGATAAGTTTCGGTTATCCTTTATTTGTACTTGTTTTTCTGAAAAATATATATTCAACCTAGTTTATCTGTGAGATTTGTAGCAGGAGATACATTCGTCCGGGATAGTTTTTTCAATGCTCGATGTAAGGCGTATCTCTATTCGACGCCCCTATAGCGGTGAGACGTTATTCGAGAGGCATTATCCGCAACAGTGTAGGCGAGAGGTTTCAGCTTATCTTTAACCATTATTCGACAGCCGAAGTCATGTATCTTAACAGTTGTATCCGTCAGGGTTTGGCTACGGAAGTTTATCTGTGAGATTTCAAGTTTCAATACAACGACTTCCTTCTAACCCTTATACGTTATTCGAAGCTCGATGTAGCAAGATAATTTATTCGACGCTTTTATTCGTGACGAAATTTTCAGAGGGGATAAAATCACATAATATCTCTATTCGTAATTTTTATTCGTTGGCTTCGAATAACTGGACATTGTGATCCGACGTTGCCAGATCGTAATACATATGTATAAATGAACGGTTTAAAAATGTTGGAATATTGGAATTTCCACCTGCTCGTCTACGGGTCGTAAAATAAAACAGTCTTACTTGATGAAAAGAAATAATACTGATATATTTGAAAATAAACACACTGTTGCTTCGAATGTTACAAGCACTTGTTTGAATAATACACAGTATACAAAGCTATGATTGCTGTGGATTTTTGCACACTTATTTTACAAACGAGATCTTAGTATTACGTCGTTACTCTAAGCGAGGCAGACACGGAAGAACCGGGGGGCCGGTGGCCTTCCAGAACGTTCTAAGGAAATGCCCGTCGCGCACTCTATAGAAGGGCGCCAAATATAAAGTTGTCAGGCGACTCTGTCGCTTCCAATAAAAAACTATGAAGCTCGAGAATGTTGTAGCTGCTAAAAAGGACAATGGTAGAAACTGGCCAGTTTGGATCTTTCTGGCAACGAAACATTTTTACAGCATGGGTACAGATCGCACGATATAGCTTTGCCTTCGAGTGGCCACTGAGTAAGCCGTGAGTTTGCCGTGCGTGCGAGAGAGTCCGACCGTCGCGTCGGCGTTCTTTTAATTCGTTGCTGACTCTGCTGTAAAAAAAAACTGTATTCGTCTTTTTACGTTTGACATAATTTTTCTCGATTTAGGTATCCTTTATTAATTATTGACTTTAAATGGCAACCAAAAGATGATAAAAAATTTGATTTCGTATGTTACGTCTTTTTCATTTGTTATTTTTTGCTTGTCCCCGCATAACTCCTCAGCACATGGACCGATTTTGATCATCTTTTTTTTATTCGAAAGAGGTTCCCGGTGGTCCCATCCTACACAGCATCAACATTGGCCCAATGATTTGCCACTTCTGGTTAATACCCTAGTAGCACAAAATATTGAATGCACATATATCCAATATTAAAAAGAGATTCAATCTCTTTTTGATATTTAAACATATATACAATATTTATTCTAGATTAAGAAGCAAATATATTTTCCAAATATGCTGGAAATATTCATTTTATATTATGAAAAAAATATTCTTTTTTCAAATATAAAGTAAATATTTATTGAATGGTAGAAAGAAAACATTTTTTTTCCGAATGTTCGGGAAATATTCATTTTATATTATGAAAAAAATATATTTTTTTCAATATAAAGTAAATATTTATTATATGGTAGAAAGAAAACATTTTTTTCCGAATGTTCGGGAAATATTCGTTTTATATTATGAAAAAAATATTTTTTTTTCAAATATAAAGTAAATATCTGTTTGCTGGTTGAAACAAATCATTTTTTACGGAAAGTTCGGGAAATAAAAGACTCGGATGTAATAAGGGGACTAGCGCTCGAAAATGGGAAAAGTATTGTTCAAACGCTAAGAAAAATTGGAAAATTAAATTTTGTTGAACTGTATTTTAAAAAATTTAGTGTTGTAAAGCTCGTCACACACATTTTTTCTATTTACAGTATTTTTATGAAATCAGTAGTATTCGAGATAAAAATTATAAACGAAAAAATTTGTATCGACCAATGTCAATATTCTTTTAAACATAAATTGCGATATCTTGAGTAAATATTAACTCAGAAAACTAGCGAAGCCGTAAAATGTATGCACTGAACCCTTATGTTAAAAGAAGTAATAATATTTCATTATAAAATAATACTGGACATAATCCATGTTTTTTAACGTTCACCGTTAAGAAGTATCGAGGCAATTTTGAGGTACATAACTTGCAGCGACAATCGTTTTTCCTTAATTACAAAGAAGATTTTCACCAACTTTCGCACTGATTAATAAATAATTGTAGACATGGCGGTATATTATTTATTAATCAGTATGGGAATTGGTGAAAATCTTCCTTGTATATTAACGAAAAACTTTCTCGCTGCACGTTATGTACCTCAAAATTGCCTCGATACTTCTTAACGGCGAACGTTGAAAAACATGGATTATGTCTAGCGGATTTTCGAGCGCTATTCCCCTGATTGCATCCGAGCCTCCAATTATTCATTTTATATCATGGAAAAATTAATATACCGCGTTGGCGACTGAACGGTTGACAATCGACTGTTTGCGTAGCAATTCAATATGGTCGTGTAGTGGTCCTGTCAATCTCGACACCAGTTTGCCATCACACTGTGAGACGGTGAACCGAGAAATAATTATTGTTAAGAGATCGATTATCACGATCGTTTTGTCATTCGCAGAAAAGGTAAGTCCATTTACATATGCAATATATTTATTTCATGCTCTACATAACCGGTTTTACGTTTTCTTTGCGATACATGCATACGTACGTAATACAGAATATATTTTATTTTTAATTTCACAGCTGCAACAAGAAGGAGGCAACCATCCGTTACGGAGGTGGAGATTAAGCACTCCGTGATTTTATTTTTGGCAACAGCCACATCGAGGCTAAAGAAGCAAAATAATGTTACGTATGTGGAATTCTCCCATACGCTGCTCTCAACCATTTTTCGAGCTTGCGTCTGCGAAGGGAAAACGCCCTAAAAGCCTTTTTGTTTATCACACACCACTAAGGGGGTCATGATCTCGACCATCTGGATCACGACCATGGGAACGGGAGTGACACGACGACGACCCCGAAGGAATACGGAAATTCCTAACGCATCCCCACTCATTTTTGGGACTATATAAACCCTTTGGTTTCATCCCTCGTTGGTTAAAAGCAGTACAGTCACGCGTAGAGTTACGTCGTGTCACGCTCGTACAGAGTTGGTTATATTCAGTAAGATCGAGCTAAAGTCTCCGTCAGAATCATAGTTAACCTCATAGAATCCGCGAGTCCGGTTTATATTCTATTTGGCACTTTGAAATAGCCACTCTTACGCCCCGCATCGCCAGTGCGTCAACACCGTGCAACTAGTGGTAACTTACACACTTTTATTCATTATTTAATCGCGACACTTACATTTGTACAATAACTAATTATTGAATATACGAATGGTGTTCACATGTAAATCGAGTAGATTCGTTAAACCCATCTCTTACCCAGCGATCCTTATAATATTAGTAGCACTCACCCACTGATACAACTTTACCGCTCGAGTTGTATCAAATATTAATTAAGAGTTACGAGGCATTACTAGCATTTCCCGCGACTCCCTGATTAAGCATCAGGTTCGTTCGCATCCTACATCCAAACAAGGTATATTTTCCAACCCAGTGGCTCCCCGATTTCGCATTGGGTTCGTCCACGAAACCTCACCCTCCTACGGCTCCCTGATTTCGCATCAGGTTCGTCCGTATCCTACAGCTCCCTGATTTCGCATCAGGTTCGTCTGTAAATCTACCAACTTCCGAACAGCTCCCTGGTTTAGCACCAGGTTCGTCTGTGAATAATCCAACCTCCTAACAGCTCCCTGGTTTCGCACCAGGTTCGTCTGTGAACTTTATCCTAGTGACTCCCCGATTTCGCGTCGGGTTCGTTCACGACGTTTCACCTTCCTGCGGCTCCCTGATTTCGCATCAGGTTCGTCCGCGTGTGACTCCATTCCTAGAGGCTCCCTGATTTCGCATCAGGTTCGTCCTCGCCGTCAATAATCCTAGCGGCTCCCTGATTTCGCATCAGGTTCGTCCGCACACCTAACTAACAAACTCATAAACCATATTCCTTGGGAAATACCCTTCTCGCCGGCCTCTCGCGTTGCCGCAGCCCCGGCTCGTAACAAAACTGGTGACAGCGGTGGGATGCTACTGCATTAGAATCGCCGTAAAATTTGGGTTTTTAAATACGTTAAAATCACTCGTAATTTATTATTGACGATATACTAGTTTTCTCTAGTCAAGTCACTTAGTAATTTTAAAATGGCAACTACACAGGCGAACGTTTCTTCTAACGACATTATGAACCTGACAGTTTCAATTGCAAACTCAATGTCGCTGTTGACGCAACGGACATGTATACAGAACATTACTATGTCAATTCCAACCTTTGACGGTGAAAGTCCACCCTTGACGCGCTTTGCACAAAATGTGGAAGACGGGTTAACTTTGATTCCTGAGGGTACGGAAGCCGAGTATCTTGCCATAATACTAACGAAACTGATCGGTCCGGCACGCAGGTGCACGTTAGAGCATAAATTCGACTCCGTTAAGAAATTAGTCCAACATTTGAAAAAGAGATTCGCACCGGGAAGAAGTTTGTCATATTTTCAAGTTGAAATCGCGAAACTAGGTATTCGCGAAGGAGAAAGTCTGCGACAGTACGTCGACAGAACTAGCCATCTCGTTTATTGTGCGCGCGGAGCTATTCGGGAAAGGTATCTGGATCACGCTGAAGATTTCGTCAAAGAAATGGAAAAGGACGTTAAAGAAAACTTCATCGATGGTTTACCGGATCGAATTTCCTGGAAAGTGTCGGCTCAGATTCAAGACATCAAAACACTTGAACAAGCTTACGACGCCGTGCTACAGATAGATAGAAAATTAAGGAATCGGCGACAGTCGCCCCGTAATGAATCACCCTCCAGGTGGTCTCGCCGAGACCATTACGTCGAAGATTCTCGCCACCGCGACCGTGAAGTGTCGTACCCACTTTCTCCGAGTAGATACGACCAGAACAGGGAGAGGCCTCTTAGAACATCTGGCTTTGAAGAGGAACGAGAAGGACGGACACGTACGACGGCCTGGACCTTGCGTCACCGGAGCCCCTCGAAATCCCCTTCTTATCGCTCCGACTCATCATACGCAGATGATAGAGAAAAACATTATTCTATTTTAAAAAATCCCGATAAAGATCGCAAGCCGAGTTTATATTGCTGGCATTGCGGCACAGCCGGACATGACGGAAAGTCCTGTAGGAAACAACCGCGTAATCCGAGATATCAACGAGACTCGCGAGATTCGTCCGTTGAATCAAACAAATCTTTAAACTTCGATCGCGCTCAACGTATAGGCGACACGATGAGCGGAAACAAAGAAGCTCGCCAAAGGACAGTCCGCTTCGAAGAGGAACCCTCATCAAGGAAGCACCTGCCCCACGCATCAACATCAAAGTTCCAGAATTGGAATCAGGAACGGGAGAATTCTTAATCGATGGTGGAGCATCCGTTAATTTAGTAGTCATTAACGCCCTGGGAGAAAAAGCCGCGATAAACTCTCGGGAAGAAATCGAATTAACCGGAATTACTACTAATCCGATTCACACTTTAGGAACAACAATACTTCATATCCACGAAGCTCCTGCACTTTTCTATGTGGTAAAAGAGCTTGCAATAGAAGCAGACGGACTTATAGGAAGCCCATTCCTAAAACAGGAGGAGGCTGAAATCTCCTATTATCATGGGACTTTGGTGTTAAAGAACAAACCAACCCGACCTCTACGTTTTTCAAATTATCAAGACCTGCCTCAAATGAAAGAACTACTGACATCGACCAAACATCGTATCGAACCTAGGACGTCGCAACAGATTGCTATAACAATAACTAACCCAAGGATTAAGGAAGGATATTTACCACGTATCAAGACCCTCGAACATCTTTACATAGGGGAAGCAGTTGTGAGTAATAATGAAGGGAAGTGCTACGTTATGGCAACAAATACCAGCGATGTACCCCTAGACGTAGAGATAGAACCACAAACATTAGAGCCATTCGATATCTTCGGGTCATCAGACGAAGATTTTTACCCAGCTGTGGAACATCCGTCAAAATTCAAAACTAACGAAGATAGAATACGAAAAATCTTAGAAGCCCTAAACACTAAACATTTGAACAAGGAAGAACTAGATTTCGTTACCAACTTAGTTAAAGATTTCCCCGACCGATTTTATCTTCCTGGAGATAAACTTGGAAAGGCCCGCGACTTCAAACATTCAATTCATACATCCAACGATATTCCAATCAACACAAGACAATATCGCTATCCTCTCATACATCAAAAGGAAATTCAAAAACAAATCAGCGCGCTACTATCAAATGGTATAATTACACCTTCCAAATCTCCGTACAATTCACCCTTATGGATCGTCCCGAAAAAAGAAGACGAAAACGGCGTGAAACGTTGGCGTCTAGTAATAGATTTTCGCGGCCTCAACGAAATAACAATTTCCGATAAGTATCCATTACCTCAAATCACAGAGATTTTAGATCGATTAGGAGGAGCTAAATATTTTTCAGTCTTTGACCTCGCAAGTGGATTTCATCAAATAGAGATGGATCCGAAGGATAAAGCAAAAACAGCATTCACTACTCCAAATGGACATTACGAATTCTCTCGAATGCCTTTCGGATTAAAGAATGCACCGCCCACCTTTCAACGCCTGATGGATCAAGCACTCACTGGACTTCAGGGAACAGATCTCTTTGTTTACTTGGACGACATAGTGATCTATGCATCATCATTACAGGAACATAATATCAAAGTCAAGAAATTGTTAAACCGCCTTCGAGAACATGGATTAACCCTCCAGACCAACAAATGCCAATTTCTGCGAAAGGAAGTGGCGTACCTTGGACACATTATTTCAAAGGAAGGAGTAAGACCTGACCCTAGGAAATTAAAATCGGTTCAAGATTTCCCCACCCCCACATCGCAGAAAAACATTCAACAATTCTTGGGACTTGTAGGATATTATCGAAGATTCGTACCTAATTTCACCACAAAAGCTAAGCCTTTAATCAATTTACTAGGGAAAGGCATCAAATTCAAATGGACAGAAGAACAAGACCAGAGTTTTAAGCAATTGCGTAGCGAACTTTGTCAACAACCCATATTGCAATACCCAGATTTCAGTAAACCTTTCATTGTAACGACAGATGCATCTGATTATGCTATTGGAGCCGTACTCAGTCAAGGGGAGATAGGAAACGACCTGCCGATTGCCTACGCGTCCCGTAGCCTAAATAAACCTGAGAAGAATTATTCAGCTACGGAAAAGGAATGTTTGGCCATGGTTTACGCCGTAAGATACTTCAGGCCTTACATCTACGGAACTCCATTTACCCTCGTTACAGATCACAGACCACTGGTCTGGTTACATTCTGTCAAGGATCCAACTTCCAGACTTATGAAGTGGAAGCTCCGACTTTTAGAATACGAGTATCAGGTTGTTCATAAATCGGGAAAGACGAATAAGAACGCAGACGCATTATCTCGCAACCCTCCGTCTGCCTGCCTACCTCTTATTCCACGAGAGCTCCAGGATCCCGACTTCAAAGCCCAGATACCGAAAACAGACGCCAACGTCGAAACCATCGGACATCGCATACGACAGTTAAGACGAGATAGGGAAATTCGACCCAAGTATCGAGAGACAAGCAGCAGCTCAGATGAAATAGAAGAAACCGCACGTGGAAACGTTCAACATTCTCCAATAATACACAAGAACCGATCTTTTCCCAGTTTATCTCAAGAGGTAACCATGCCAGATGAACGCCAGGAAACCATAAACAGTTTTTCGCCCGCAGCAAATTCCACTCAAATCGTCCCTTTAGATAAGGACCAGACTGTCTTTGACAATTTGATATCCTTTGAGGAGCCGCTCGAAAATACTGTAATAGAGAATGCAAGGAACGTCCAACTAGATTTACTCAGTACCCCGCAAGTATCATCGGAAGTCATGGAAGAACCTTTACAACCCTCAATAAACCAGCTACCTGCTGGAACGACAACCGAAGCAAGTGTGGGACAACCACCTGACAGCAGGTCAACTCAACCTAGGGTCTCTGACCGCATGCTCGACCCTTACCCATTTGTCACTACCGACACCGAGAACTCAAACGACCTTGACGATCTGGAAGGGAGCCCATTAGACCAACCACATAAAATTATCGTTTCTTCAAATACTTTTACCGCCGAAGAAGGACATTATGTACACTTCATTTCTGCCGATTGCAATATAGTAAACCCCGTTGGAAAGTTATTGCTAGACACTGAGGTGATTAACAAACCAAATCTTCTAGCAACACAACCAAAAAAGGGACAGGTGATAACTACAGACAATGGGCTATTTAAAACTTTCAGTATAATAATTACAGAAAACTTTTTTGATGATATTAAAAGAGTAGAGGTGCTCAACGGACTGAAAACTCTTCGACTCACCTTAGATCAGAATCAGATTAAATCATTTCGAATTTCTGCCACGGGGGACCTTCACAAAATACCATCCAACGAGTTCGTCAAGATATTAGAAGAGGTTTTCATAGGAACCGGCCTACAGATTATTTTATGCAACTGTACCATCATCACACCATCCGAAGAAGACAGACAGCACATCATCTGCGAGGCTCACGACAGTTTAATTGGAGGACATAAAGGAGTAACGAAGACATATAAACGCATTCGATCAAAATTTCATTGGCCACAAATGCGCAACGACATTCAAGACTACATCCGAAGATGTCAAAGTTGTCAAGAACAAAAATTAGTTCGAGCGAAAACACGTCAACCGATGTTAATCACCGACACACCGATAGGAGCCTTTGAAAAAATTTCCTTGGACACAGTAGGACCTTTACCAATTACGCCCAGTGGGAACAGACACATTCTCACCATCCAAGATAATCTAACTAAATATTGCGTAGCCGTAGCAATACCCAACATTCGAGCTACTACAATTGCAGATGCTTTTGCTAGACATTTCATCGCGGTTTACGGTACACCTCGCGCAATATTAACAGACAAGGGCACTAGCTTCATCGGAACACTTATGACCAATCTATCTGAAATATTTAAAATCAAACAAATCACAACCTCGGGATATAGACCACAAACCAATGGATCTCTGGAACGAAGTCACATCGTCCTCACCGAATACCTCAAGCATTACATGGATAATTATGAAGATTGGGATTTATTGATACCATTCGCAATGTTCTCTTACAACACATCCGTTCATGAAGCTACAAATTTCACACCATACGAATTAATCTTCGGAAAGCCAGCTCGAGAACCAAGCTCTTTCCCAAGTGGCGAAAAATTAAAGTCATTTGGAGACTACTTAGTAGAATTAATAACACACGTGACTAATATTCGGAATATAGCCGCAGATAATCTAAATAAAGCAAAAATTCGTTCAAAAGGTTATTATGATATTCGTGCAAGACCATCAACGTTTAACGTAGATGATCTTGTTTACGTGCTCAAGGAACCTCGCATTAGTAAATTTGACCCACATTACATTGGACCGTACCAAATAGTAGACGTAACAGACTTGAATAATGTAGTACTACGAAAGAACGACAAATTAATCACGAAGCATCAGGACAAATTAAAACATGCTTACTCTACATCCACAGTTGAAAATCAACCATGATCTTCGCATATTTGCTCCTGTTGCCTCTCGCTGTCATTAGCGATGATCGGACCATAACACCACTTGAAGGAGACACAGGACTCTTCTATGAAAAATTATCAGACATAAGGACCTTCCAATCTCAATGGCGCCTAGTCACTTCCCTAGATGTTACTCGGTATCTCAGCTATGCTCCACATGTGAAGCACCATATCTCAACAATGAATCAATTATGCAGCCGTCACGAATCAATCAACTGCCTCAGTAAGGAATTAGGACCTCGATTAATCAAGAAAAAAGAAAACACCATGCATTATAGCAATCTGATACGCACTGCAATAGGAGACACTACCCACCTCCAAACACCATCCCCACGACGTAGCGTACCTTTTGGATTCATCGGATCTATCAGCAAAACGTTATTCGGAACTTTATCGCAAGAAGACGCAGAATACTACAACCGAGAATTAAACAAGGTCTACGGGGATCAGCGAGAAATTACTGAAATAATAGCTAACCAGACACATATCATAAAGGGAGAATTTTCAATTACGCACGCAAGGCTAGTTAATCTAACTAAAACTATGTCCCAACTAACAAAAACGATGGTTTTACACTCAGAAGCATTCCAGGAGACACAATCAGAAATCAACAAATTACGCTTCGAAGCCACCATCCGAGATTCCGTAATTGAAGTCGAAAGAGGTTTAGATGATTACAATACCAATCTACTGCTGTTAATAGATGCAATACTATTAGCGAAGCAAGGAATTCTACACCCCGCTATTCTCTCACCAGAGCAACTATTGAGATCAGCTCAAAAGATTAAGGAAACACTTGAATATGAATTTCCTTTAACACCCGAGGAATTACTCACAGAGCAAATCGAAAAAATAACGAATTTAAACGTAATCTTCACGAGAGGAAGAATACTCTTTGAACTCACCATACCTCTTTTAGAACGTAAAACGTATAGCTTATACAAAATATACCCTTGCCCATCGATACACAATCTTGGAACAAAAAGAGTAACTTCATACATCCAGCCACAAATCCAGTTTATTGCAGTCTCATCAAACGAACAACACTACTTTTCCCCAACGGAAGAATACTTGAAAACATGCCGGTTTCACCATAATCAATTTTTGGGACCTGCTACACTGCCGGTATATCAAGCAGATCGACAACCAACCTGCGAATCTATGTTGTTATTAAACCCCACTTCGATAAACTGGGGCACCTGTACCATTAAATTGACCACTCAAATAAGACCATACTGGCAGACGCTAAATACGCCAAATACATGGCTTTATTTCATGCCCAATAATAAGAAAGCACAAATCTATTGCAAAGGAAAGAAACCTGTAACATTAAATATCATTGCCGATGGAATCTTTAAATTAAAACCAGGTTGTCAAGCAACAATAGACTCTGTACAACTAAAATCACTGGAAACCATTGACAATTCGCATAACATTGAATATTACCCTTCTGAATCTTATAATTTATCAATAATTATACCGGAGGTAACTGAGCATCACTTCGAAGCTTTGAAAGTGGATGAGCAGAAACCTACAAAGTGGGAGGATCTGCCAACAGCACTATCACTCACCGAAATAGAACAACGAGCTAAGAATTTTGCAACTCATCAAACATCCATTCGACAAGTACAGATCTCAACCTTTTCCTCTATTGGAGGAATAATAGTAATACTGATTATAGTAAATATAATAGTGATTATAAAACGCAAACCTCGTCAACACAGCAATAAAACAGAATCTCCTAAGGAGAACCAGGAAATACCAACAAATATATCAAGTACATCCGAAAATCACAGCCCGTGCGCCACCGTCTTTTAAGGGGATGAAACCACTCCTATGAGAAACCTCCCTCCGGTACACGTATAGCTTCAGGGTGGGGGTGAGATAAGGTTCCTTCCCTATAAAAGCAGGGCATCAGGCCCCTCAACTCAGTACAAACCTAGTTTCCATATGTCTAAGAACATCGCCACACAGACCACACCAGACGAAGGAAAAAGGACAGTCGCCGTTCAGACAGGACACCACGGTTCTTGGGAAACTTTACCTCGAGTGGGCACTGTATTGACATCAAGGCCATACAGGTACAGTACCAGAGGACCCGTCCGAAAAGGTCGAAGCTGTTCGACCCGCAAAATCACATCTAAGGCAGCGGCTACCCAAACATCTAATAGAAGCGCCACAAAGCGTATTCCGGATTGGCTAGTGCTCCAAGAAATAACAGACGACAACGTTCGTGATTGGACACCGGGAGAACCGATTGTTACGAAAAAGGCAAGGAATGAAGACCATCTTGGCGCGTGACTTAGGGAAGACTTCCCGCTGTCTAGTGATGTACGTGGAGGACCCCACCACCTTCTGGGTCTCCCTGGAGAAATACGCGGAGGCAGCAAGGGTTGTCCTGCGTGAACTGAATATCTACATGGCGTCCAGACAACAACTATGTCTGCCGACAATGGACAGCGTCAGGCCAGGACGACCAGTGACTGTAAAGTTTCCCAGGAAGGGGTGGCTTCGTGGCGAAGTCATCGAGGTGAACGGAACCACCTGCACCATCTTCCTCGGCGACTATGGCATAGCCATGGACTGCCCTGTCACGGAATTGCGGTCTCTGCCACCCCGGTTCCATGCCCTCCCCTGGCAGACAGTAAGGATTCGGCTGAGAGGCGTCGAGCTACGCTCCCGCCGACCGCTCCAGAGGACGACGCAGATCGCCGAGGTGGTTATGGCGAGAAGGAAGGGCCTCCTAGCCAACATCCAGCCGACACCAACCGGCCTCACAGCCACGCTGACGCTCGACCGGCTACCTGGACAACCATCACTGGACGTCACCGAACACTGGCTGCAGATCGGCTACGTCGTGCCCAGTAACAATTGAATTCTTACACCCCGCAACACCTAGCGATAAGTACACCAATTACATTACACTACACCGACAATTCGCGATCACACTTTTGCCTATAAAAGGATTTTTGGAGCGTTTTTCCTTCTTTTGAGAAAGCATCACGTGAATCGCGATGTTTCGTCTTGGGGGGGGAGATGTTACGTATGTGGAATTCTCCCATACGCTGCTCTCAACCATTTTTCGAGCTTGCGTCTGCGAAGGGAAAACGCCCTAAAAGCCTTTTTGTTTATCACACACCACTAAGGGGGTCATGATCTCGACCATCTGGATCACGACCATGGGAACGGGAGTGACACGACGACGACCCCGAAGGAATACGGAAATTCCTAACGCATCCCCACTCATTTTTGGGACTATATAAACCCTTTGGTTTCATCCCTCGTTGGTTAAAAGCAGTACAGTCACGCGTAGAGTTACGTCGTGTCACGCTCGTACAGAGTTGGTTATATTCAGTAAGATCGAGCTAAAGTCTCCGTCAGAATCATAGTTAACCTCATAGAATCCGCGAGTCCGGTTTATATTCTATTTGGCACTTTGAAATAGCCACTCTTACGCCCCGCATCGCCAGTGCGTCAACACCGTGCAACTAGTGGTAACTTACACACTTTTATTCATTATTTAATCGCGACACTTACATTTGTACAATAACTAATTATTGAATATACGAATGGTGTTCACATGTAAATCGAGTAGATTCGTTAAACCCATCTCTTACCCAGCGATCCTTATAATATTAGTAGCACTCACCCACTGATACAACTTTACCGCTCGAGTTGTATCAAATATTAATTAAGAGTTACGAGGCATTACTAGCATTTCCCGCGACTCCCTGATTAAGCATCAGGTTCGTTCGCATCCTACATCCAAACAAGGTATATTTTCCAACCCAGTGGCTCCCCGATTTCGCATTGGGTTCGTCCACGAAACCTCACCCTCCTACGGCTCCCTGATTTCGCATCAGGTTCGTCCGTATCCTACAGCTCCCTGATTTCGCATCAGGTTCGTCTGTAAATCTACCAACTTCCGAACAGCTCCCTGGTTTAGCACCAGGTTCGTCTGTGAATAATCCAACCTCCTAACAGCTCCCTGGTTTCGCACCAGGTTCGTCTGTGAACTTTATCCTAGTGACTCCCCGATTTCGCGTCGGGTTCGTTCACGACGTTTCACCTTCCTGCGGCTCCCTGATTTCGCATCAGGTTCGTCCGCGTGTGACTCCATTCCTAGAGGCTCCCTGATTTCGCATCAGGTTCGTCCTCGCCGTCAATAATCCTAGCGGCTCCCTGATTTCGCATCAGGTTCGTCCGCACACCTAACTAACAAACTCATAAACCATATTCCTTGGGAAATACCCTTCTCGCCGGCCTCTCGCGTTGCCGCAGCCCCGGCTCGTAACAATAATATATAATGTATATATTTAATATGTGTTGTAAAGAGATTAATTGGTGTTTAAATAAATATAAAATTAATTTTCATTTAAATGGTTTTCAAGTGTTTACTCAATATAGGCTGAATATTCAAATTACATTTCTTAAATATTAATTTCACATTTCATGAATAATTATTTTACAATTCTGAATATTTATTTCACATTTTCTGAATATTTGCTTCATATTTTTTAAATATTAATTTTACATTATCTGAATATTTATTTCACATTTGCTGAATATTTATTTCATATTTTCTGAATATTTACTTTATAGTTTTTAAATATACACGGTGTCCGCGGGAACTCGAAACACCTGACTATCTTCTAAACTATTGGAGATAAAAATATTTAAAAAATAGGGGATTGCATGGTTCGAAGGGGCCAATTTATTAGCGCGGACGAATTTTTTTTTCGATTATTATTTTAAAAGATACGATGGTCAAGTTCGGTTTTTCAAATGGGACTAACTTTTCTGAAGTCCTGAGTTGATAGTGCGTTTCAAGACAAATTCAATAAGCATTAAAGTATACACTTGATTTCCACTGGTTTTAGAGATATTGCGCTTGCAAATTTACTGATTTTCACTGCAAGAAAACCCTCTGGAATAGCCAGGACCGAGGGCGGTCTGGCTGGCGCCACGGATGGCATTGCCTGTTGAAACCGATACCTACCTGCCAATGGTCTACGCCAGGCCCAAAGGCTGGACAATTCTTTTCCGTGAAAAGTGCTACTTAGGTAGGTGCATCTGCGGTATTGCGAAGCGCACCGTTACTTTTATTTCGCACTTGCTTCTACGCTCGGATGGCCGGATCTTTTGGGAGGGATGCAAGTTGGATTGGTTAGGTTAGGAAGAGTGAAAGTTGCTAGACTAAATTTCAACTATAGGGAGCAGATTGTATCAGAATCAATCGGATTTGCATCCCGCACAAGCGGCTGCTCCCTTGAAGAGGCCCTCTTCACAGCAATACCTCCTCCCCAATGCCCACCTTTTCTCGCACGGAATTGGTCGACGTGTATGCTTTTGTTTCGATATCGAAGCTCGTGTTTATACTCCGTTTCTTCCAGTGTCTCTCCACGAGCCGTAGTGACGGTGGATTGTAGGAGCGTAGATATCTGGATGCCAGTTATTGAATTCAGGAGACGATAGAAACACTTTATTACAAAACCCACATGGACTTCCGTTTCCGGTCGCGAGGACTTCCGTTTCCGGTCGCGAGGACTTCCGTTTCCGGTCGCGAGCGTGGCAGAAGTGTGTGTTTGGTGTTGCGACAGTGTGAAGGAAGTGCGAGTGAAAGGGGGCAGGAGTGGATAGGGAGTGAGTGGTGAGGGTAGGGGAGAGGTGAGGGAGAGGGAAGGAGTAAAGGGAAAAGGGCAGGAGTGGTGGAGGGCGAAGTGATTAGCAGGAAAAGGGAGCGGTTTGGAGGTTAGGTAGGGAGATAGGTATCTTGTGGCGGGAAGAGGTAGGCAGAGGAGTGAGCAGAGGAATCTAGCGGACAGGTGAGGAACTAGGAAGAGCAGACAGGAAGGCGGGATTTTTGAACGGAGGAAAAGGAAAAGGAGGCAGGAGTAGAGATATAAGGGGAGATAAGACGGTGAAGGTTACAGAATCAGGAGAGGGAGGGCAAATGGCGGGTGATAAGGGTGATAAGGAAGAGGAGGAGAGGGTGGAGGGGACAGGAAAGGAAAAAGGAAAGATGATAGGCGAGGGAAGACTAAGGAATGACAGTGGGAGTAGCGGGGTCAGTTATGCGGGCAGTGTGGATAGCTGTGGGGGGAAAAAGAGGAAGGATAGGGAGGAAGAAGAAGGCTCGGAAGAGGAAAGGAAAAGAGTAGGATTCAAAAGGAGTGGAAAGACTACGAGATCGCCGGTGGGAGGGGAGAAAGGAGGGGGGAGAGGAGAAAGAGAGGAGAAAGGGAGTGTGATGGGGATGCTGAAGGAGTTGATGAAGGAGCTAAGAGAGGAGAAAGAGGGAATGAGGAAGGAGATGAGGGAGGTGAAGGAGGAGATGCGGAAGGAAAGGGAGGAAAGAAGGAAGATGATGGAGGAATGGAGAGAGGAAAGGAAAAAGTGGGAAGAGGGAATGAGGGAGGAGAAGAGGAGGAGGGAAAAGATAGAAGAAACGTTAGAAAGGATGGCGGAGAGAGATGGGAGGGTGGAGGAAATGATAGGGAAGATAGAGAAATGGGAAAAGGAAAAGGAAGGGAGGGGTAGTGTGGAGAGGGAGGAGGGGGGAGAAGTGGAGGGTTGTTTGTTAAGAATGAGAAGGTTGGAACTAAAGCAGGACAAGAAGGAGAGGGAGGAGAGAAGGAATAATGTGGTAGTAAGGGGACTAGGGAGGGAGGGTATGGAAGAGGGGAAGGAGGTGAAGAAGTTGTGGGCGACGATGGGATTGGAGGAGGGGGGGATAAGAGAGGTGAGAAGGGTAGGGGGAAGGGGAAAGGAGGGCAGCGGGTTGATTTTGGTGAAGCTGGCAGGGAGGGAAGAAAAAATAAAGGTGATGGAGGCTAGGAAAAAACTGAGGGGAAGGAAGGAGAGAATAGATGATGATTTGACGGAGGAGGAGAGAAAGGCGAGATGGAAGGTGGAGAGAGAGGCGATGAGGGAGAGGGAGGGGGGAAAGAAAGTACAGGTGGGGTACATGAAGATGTGGGTGAACGGAAAGATGAGAAGATGGGATGAGCTGAGAGAAAGATGGGTAGAGGCACAGGGAAACGAGGGATAAGGGAAAGGGGGGAGGGAGAGGAGAACAAGGGGGAGGAAGGGGAGGGAAGGCGGTATGTACACAAAATTGCGTTTTGGAATGTGGCGGGGCTGAGGAACAAAGACGAGGAGTTTTGGAAAAGCTTGGAGGAGTGGGAAGTGATAATGATGAGTGAGACGTGGATGGAGGAGGGGGGGTGGGGAAATATAGAAAGGAGGCTGCCCAGGGGACATATCTGGTTTAGGCAATGGGCACGGAGGGAGAAGAAGAAGGGTAGGGCAATAGGAGGAATGTTGATGGGAGTGAGGAAGGGGTTGGAAGTGGGAGAGGAGGGGGAAGGAGGTAGGGAAGGAATCATGTCGAAAAAGGTAAAGCTGGGGGGGGAGTGGTGGAGGATAGTGGGAGTATATGTGAACGGGGACTTGCAGAGGAAGCTGGAAGACATAGGGGAGTGGATGGAAGAGAGGGAGTGGGGAGTGAGGGGGTTAATAGGGGGGGATTTTAACGCTAGGACTGGGGAGGAAGGGGGGAGAGTATTTGGGTGGGAGGACGGCGAGGGAGGGGGGCGGGGAAGTAGGAGATCAAAAGATAAGGAGATAAATGGTGAGGGGAGGAGGTTATGCGACTACCTGGAAGAAAAGGGGTGGAGTATCTTAAACGGGGGTGTGGAGGGGGATGAGGAGGGGGAGTGGACGTTCACAGGAGGGAGGTCTAACACGGTGATAGACTACGTGTTTGGGAATGAAGACACTCGGGAGAAGGTGGAAAGGGTAGAGGTAGGAGAGAGAGTGGACTCGGACCATCAACCGCTGGTGGTCTGGGTGAGGGGCGAGGGAGAGGGCGGTGTGGAGAGGAAGAAAGGGGGTAAGAAGAAGGGAGGGGAAAGAGGAAACTGGACGGAGGAGGGGAGAAAGGAGTTCATGAGGAGATTTGGGAGGAGGGAGGAGGGTAATAAGGGGGTAGAGGAGGAGTGGAGAGAGCTGAGGGAAAGGATAAAGGTAGCGGTGGGAAAGCCAGAGGTGGGAGGGGAGAGGAAAAGGGAGGGAGGCTGGTGGGATGAGGAGTGTAGGGAGGAGAAAAATAAGGTGAGGAAGGAGTTGAGGAAGTGGAGGAGGGAGGGAGGAACTGGGGAGGTATACAGAGAAAGGAAGAGGGTTTATGGAAGGATGTGTGAGAAAAAGAAGAAGAAGGAAATGGAGCGTTGGGAAAGGGAACTGGAAGGGGTGAGGACAGAAGGACAGGTGTGGAAAGTGGTGAATAGAGAGAGGGTAAGGAGAAGGAGGGTGAATGAAAGTATTAAAATGGAGGAATGGGATGAGTATTTTAGGGGACTGTTGGGAGGAGTAGAGTGGAGGGTGCTGAAAGGTGAAGGGGGGGTGAGGGAGAAGGACGGAGAGAGGGAGATAGAAAGGGAGGAAATAAGAAGGGTGGTGAAGGGTTTAAAAGACGGGAAGGCGGGAGGCGGGGATGGGATACAGAATGAGGTGTGGAAGTACGGGGGGGAGGAGGTGGAAAAGTGGTTGTGGGTACTATGCAACAGGGTATGGAGGGGGGAAGGGTGGCCGGAGGGGTGGAAGGAAGGGGTGGTGGTTCCGGTATTGAAGAAAGGGGCGGGGGAAAGGGTGGAAGACTACAGGGGGATCACATTAACACAAACGGCGTATAAGATATACGCGTCGGTACTGGCAGAGAGGCTAAGGGAAGAGGTAGAGGAAAAGAAGTTGCTGCCGCCGAGTCAAACGGGGTTTAGGAGGGGGTAGGCTGTATCGACAACATATACACGTTAAACTACCTGATAAATAGGCAGATAGGAAGGAAAGAGAGGAGGTTGGTGATATTGTTTGTCGATATGAAGGCCGCGTTTGACTCGGTGGACAGAGAGGTGTTGGCTAAGGCGATGAGGAACAGGGGGGTGAGGGAAGGGCTGGTAGTGAGGTGTGAAGAGGTTCTGAGGGAAACGATAGGTAGGGTCAGGGTAGGGGAGGAGGAAGGGGAAAGGTTCTGGACGGCAAGGGGGGTTAGGCAGGGGTGCCCGCTAAGCCCCACGCTGTTTACGCTACTGACAGCGGATATGGACGAAGAGCTGGGGAGGGGGGGTTGGGGGGGAGTGAGGTTGGGGGATAGGAAAATTTATACGCTAGCGTACGCGGACGATGTGGCGGTACTAGCAGAGGATGTAGAAGGGATGAAGGGGATGATGGGGAAATTGGAGAAGTACGTGGAGGGAAAGGGGTTACAAGTGAATGTAGGAAAAACGAAGGTGATGAGATGTCGAAGGGGGGGGGGGGTAGGTGGAAAAAGGTAGTGTGGAGGTGGAAGGGGAAGGAGTTGGAGGAGGTAAGGAGCTTCAGGTATCTAGGGTACACAGTAATGGGGAATGGGGGACAGGAGGAACATGTGAAGGAAAGGGTAAGAAAGGGGGCTGCGGTGATGGGGCAGATATGGGGGATCGGAAAAAGGAAATTTGGGAAGGACTGGGGAAGAAGGCTGTGGCTGTTTGATAAGTTGGTGTGGGCGGTTATTAGTTATGGGGTGGAGGTGTGGGGGTGGAAAGGTAGGGAAAAGGTGGAAGCGCTACAGAAGAGGTACCTGAGGTGGGTGTTGGGGGTGGACCGGAATACTCCAGGGTATATGGTAAGGGAAGAGCTGCAGAGAGGGATGATGAGAGGAGGGGCGGGAATGAGGGCGTGGGGATACGAGAGGAAGCTAGAGGAGGGGAAGGGGGGGGAATTGGCAAGAGATTGCTGGGAGGAAATGAAGAGGAGGATGAAGAGGGGGAGGGTGCTGCAAGGGTGGGAGGGGGAAAGGGAGCAGTATTATAAGGACAGGGGGTGGACAGTGGAGGAGGTAGAGGTGGTGAGGGCTGGAGGGGGGATAAGGGGGGAGGAGCTGGTGGAAAGGGAGAGAAGGATGCAAGAAGAGGAAAGGTGGGGGAGGATAAGAGAGGGGAAGTATAACAAGTGGTACGGGAGGGTGAAAGGAACGGGGGTACCTGGGTATTTGAAGAAAGGGTGGGGGGAGGATAGGTGGAGGAGGATAGCGAGGTTTAGGTTAGGGAATGAGATGAAAGGGGGGAGATACTGGGAGGAGGAGGATAAAAGGAGGTGCAGGATGTGTGGGCAGGAGGAGGAATCGTGGGAACACGTGTGGGAGGTCTGTACAGGATGGGGGATAGAGAAGGGATGGCAGGAGATGGTAGGGGAGGTGTTAGGGGATGAGGGAGAGGGGGAGGAATGGATGAGGAAGTTGGAGGAGAGAAGAGCGGTATGTGAGGGGTGATTGGAGTTGAGAGTTGAGGAATGGGAGCGAGAGGAGAAGCGAGTGGAAGCGGAGGTCCGGGAGGCGGGAGAGGGAGAGCGAGCGAGCGATAAGCGAGCGGGAGCAAGGGTTGGGAGAGGGATAGGGATAGGTTAAGTTAGGTTAAGGTAATAATAAGGCGGTAGAATAAGCTAGTTTGTAAGGTCAAGATGTACAGGAGAAGGTATGTGGGAGATTGTAACCCCTAGGGGAACAATAAAATGATTATATATACAAAACCCACATGTACTATAATTAAAGTAAATCGTATTCCTCTTGGGCAGGAGTCGCCCGACGCCCGTCAAGGAGATGCGGCATGGTGTCCCGTGGCGAGGGCTGCCCTTCGCAGTGCCTCACCCGATTTCTATGGTTTTTTCCGGAAAAAGGTCCGAATCCTGGGTCGAACGTAGCGAATTGAGGTCGAGCCGCCGCAGTCGAGGGTGAAATATTCATTACCGCGAATTAAGAAATTCTTTTCTTCATCGTATCGAAAGGAAAGTGACGCCAATGAATTCCTTATGTTTCTCTGATGAAAATCATACCAAATATCGTGCAAATCGGACTACTTTGACACAATCTATTTGTATTCCCTATGGAAAAGTTGTCCGATTTACACGACATTTGGTATGATTTTCATCAGAAAACCCCAAGGAATCCATCGGCGACACTTCCATGTCCATACGATAAGGAATAACGAATTATTTTATTTCTTAAACATATACAGGGTAAATCTGGAGCAACGCCCGTCAAGAAGATTGTACCCCGGGGCCTGGTACCCCGTGGCTAGGGTTGCCCTTCGCAGTTCCTTACTCGATTTCTATGGCTTTTTCCGGAAAAAGGTCCGAATCCTGGGTCGAACGTAGCGAATTGAGGTCGAGCCGCCGCAGTCGAGGGTGAAATATTCATTACCGCGAATTAAGAAATTCTTTTCTTCATCGTATCGAAAGGAAAGTGACGCCAATGAATTCCTTATGTTTCTCTGATGAAAATCATACCAAATATCGTGCAAATCGGACTACTTTTACATAAGGAATACAAATAGCTTGTGTTAAAGTAGTCAGATTTGCATGATGTTTGGTATGATTTTAATCGACTGAACGCCAGGAATCTATTGGCGTCGCTTTTGCACAGATCTGATGAGAAATGAGGAATTCGAAGATTTTTCATTTCTTGATAGGCACTCGAACCCCTTCGAGCCTAGAAGTTCGAGGGTCGAAAGCCAGAGATGGGCATCATTTAAATAAAAAGTTATTTAAATAAGGTATCAAATAAAAGAGACTTTATTTCTAAAAGTCGTCGAATAAAAATAACCCAAAGTTATTTTTATTCGAAGCGCCTGAAATAACTTTTTTTTTCAACGGGATTCATTCGACGGCTACGCATGATTTTTTTATTCGACGGGAATTCATTTTAAGGTTTGAAATGATTTTCTCCGTTCCAGGCATCTTTTATTTCAAAAGTTATTCGAAGTTAAAATAACTTTGGGCGAGCCTCGAGAGCCTTTGATCGAAGCCGCCGGCTTCTCGAGTCGAGCGACATTGTATCGTTCACCCGTCTAATCTGCAGCGCGGAGTTGCTCGGCGATGTGTCATCGATTATACAGAAACGGAATTTCATTATTTTTCGTCGTATCAATATGAAAGTGACACCAATGGATTCCTTGCCTTCTCCCGATTAAATTGACAAAAAATTATTTAAATCGGACTACTTTTAACGAATCGGGCTTTCAATTATGCAAATTAATTTTATGCCTAATATCGTTAATTAAAGTTCAAATTATGTCAGGTTTGGTATCATTTTCGTCGGGAAAACACAAGGAGACGATTGATATGACTTTCGTGCAGATTCGATGAAAAATCTGATTTCACATTTTCCGTTCTTAATGGCTTGTGCTATCTATGTATGGCTTTTATGGCCCCGTGTTTCTCGGCTGTCGAGCGCTCGCTTCTGAAGGGTCGCAGGTGTTAACACGGTCAGGCACGCATTTTAACTGCACTACTTATTGGCAATACCGAACATTCTAGGGTCTAGAATATTAGCTTCGTATCGAGATGTTCTTAACCAGAGTTTCGTATCAATCAATTGAAAAATAAATGGATTGGCTAACTGGTAAGTAGTTATAATTAATGAATTGTGCATGATTGTAATGACGTCTAATTTAATTGCACTTAAAAACTGAATTACTAAGTGTATTTAAAATAATACTTTTCGACGTTCCATACATTTTTTCCGGTTAATATTAGGTCGAAAAGTGGAAGTTTTGGGGAGGAACCTTTAGTGTGGCCTGTGTGTTATTGTGTTTTCTTCTTTATTTCATATCCCTATGTTGTGACGAAGTTTGGGCGGAGTAAGGAAGTAGACGAACAGAGTTAATGGGTAGAAAAGTGAAAGTAGGAAAGGTCGTAAACAGGAATTACCTAAGGGTTGATGCGTACGGGCGAGTCGAATGCTTTATGGCTGTTTTTGGAACAACGTTTATGGTGCTGAACGTTTGACATGCAGATGTGTAGTTTAGCCGCTTCAGGCAGTAATTTGAAGTTTTTGTCGCTAGGCACGTAAAGGTAGATAAAAGATGGGCGTTTCACACCAATTTTAAGAAAATGTTGGGCGGTTAATGAACGGTCGGGTGCAATAACGGGACTAGCACTCGAAAATGTGAAAAAGTATTATCCAAACGCTAAGACAGATTGGAAAATTAAATGTGGCTAATGTGGATTTTAAAAAACATAGTGTTATGAAGCTCGTCACGACACACATTTTTCTATTTACAGTTTGTTTATCCAGTCATTACAATTGGTGATAAAAATTATAAGTAAAACATTTTTCTTCGCCCAAAGGCAATCTTTCTTTAAACATAAATTGTGATAACTTGAGTAAATTGTAAGATAATTCGGCGCTGTTCGGAGAAAGCTGGTCTATGCATCGTGGGTTTGTTTACGGTGCAACGGCTACGGCGACGACACCGACACACCGACACCTTCGCCGGTCATAAATTGTTTCAGGGGTCGAGGAGTATGAGAAACCAACTGAGCCCGTGACTTTGGCAAACGGATGGCCCTTACACAGATTTCCAAACGAACGGACGTTTGGAGGCCTCGTTTCTTTCTGTGCAAAATATAGTACTTATAATAGTACAACCAATTCCGGTCTTAATTTTCATTGCCTTCAAGCTTTTTCTTATAAAATATTAACGGATCTTTATGAGATTTACAACAAATTTCAGAAAACCGTAGTGAAGCCGTAAAGTGTATGCACAAACCCTTATGTTATAAAATGTAATAATATGTACAGGGCAGCCCCCGAGGTAGATAGCACGTAGCAATGTGATTAAAAAAAAGAAAGTAATTTTTTCAAAAAGAAAGTAATTTTTTTCAATCACATCTGGCGCTTCGCGCCTCAAGGTGTCCAGAGACGGGGATAAACACATCCCCCAGATGACCAACCACCTCAAGTTGATCGATGTGTCCGTTGCATCGGTATAAATAAATAGAAGTTTTTCGCAAATATTTCGGAAACAAAGGTTCGTCATTAGTTTTGTCTCATGCTGGCGCATAAACTAACAATAATACTGATACTTTTTGGCAAATATCTCGGCAACGAAAGTCGAGCGGCGGTAACATGTATAGGAAAAAGTGCTTAGAATCATGTCCCCGAGAACATATTAAAAAATCATTGAAATCGGTCCTGAAACACCTTTTTTGCATAATTACCGAAATGAGATTCTTAAAGTATATGAACCGAGGACCTGCATACGGCTGTCATTAATTCCCGAAAATTTGAGGTGATCTACCTCCTTGACAATGGTTTCGCGCGGTCCATGACCTTTTTTGAATGTATACAAAAGTCGAGCACGGTGACACCAGATTCGGACAGCGTGATGACATGCCCATCATAAATCAGATAGGGCCTGAATGATTCTCCGATAGCGTCAACGCGAGGACTTCTCGGCCCAGAACGGACAGTCTTGCACAGACCTCGACTCGAGACACGTTCTGTCAAAGCTGCACCTTCATCTTAAACTTATTCCGTTGCACTGTTTCAATTCTTACATACCCGAATCTGTAAGTGCTGTGCTCTAAATAAGATATTTATCTAGGACTATTAAATAAGTGTAGTGTATATAAACTTTGTTAAATAAGTGTAGTGCATATAAACTTTATTACATAAGTGTAGTGCATATAAACTTTATTAAGGGTGCGTTCCGTTATTCACTGCAAGTACTTCTTATATGACGTCACGTGAGTATGCTGCTAACAGCGTTCCGTTTTAATTTCGTGCATTTCGAAGCTGCTGCGAAATTGTAAAACGGAACGCAGCTGCAGTTGGTTGCATTCAGCCTCATAGCGTCTGTCATCTATTTGATGACATTTGTTCTAATAACCAAAATGAGTGGAAGAAATACAAATAACACAAATAGAATAGTTGCGTTATTACTTACGGAAATAAATACTGAAAATATTGAGGACTCAAGTAGTAGTTCCAGCGACGATGAATTAATAGAAATATGTAGAAGATTAAGAACTAGAGTACCAAGAATACGATGTACAAACTATGTAGAAAATATTGTTTCTGCATATTCGGATGCAGAATTTAAAACTCATTTTCGGTAAGTAGTCAAACATAGAACGTAATAAAATATTAAAGAATAAAAATGTCAGATTCATTATCTATTATACGTAGGATGAGGCGCACTACTTTTAAATTCTTGTTAGAATTATTAGCACCCTATTTAGTGAAACATTCAGCTCATTTTGGTCGTCATCAAATAATGCCAAACAAACAATTATTATTGACTATTTGGGTTATGGCAACACCAAATTCATATAGGTAAGTATTTCACAATTTCAAATAGAATTTCTTTAAACTTGTATTTAAAATACCATGTATAGTAGGGTGTATCGAAAAAACTAAAAGTGGTTGTAGCGATTGAGCCTAGTGCGGAAAAGTTGTCGGTTGACATTACTAAAACATGTGTAAAATTTGAACTTAATCAGTTAGTATCTTCTGTTCTGTCCAGAGGCTCAAAGTATCAAAACTTTACCGAAATAATTGGGAAATACCGAACTTTCTAAAAGCAACTTATTCCAAAACGATATTTGTGTCAAAACGATTCATAAGGACAAACTGCCGCAAAATATCCATCTCATGTCGTGTCAGCCTCCAAGAATGTAGAAAAGGTTGAGGTTAAGAGAAATTTATAGAGAAGAAAGGAAAAAATTTCCCTACTCACGGCCGAGAAAGTATTCAGTGTTTTTTTTACAACTCTTCGCCCGCTTCTATTTTATTTAGTGTTGCTAGAAAGAGACTCAGAACTCACCATGTGAAGGTGGTTGCACCTCGAGTTCAATCCCCCTACCCATTACCCAACCAACCACCCATGAAGAACTAAAAAATTATGTCTTACGTATTTTTATGAAATCTGCTTTTGTATTGAATACTGGGAGTTCAGCTCTTGCCTCCAGTGTGGCTCGAATATAGCCATCTCTTGCAACTTCTCCACATACCTTTGAAGATGCCTCCGTGACTAGCTTTACGGTTCGCTCTACTGCCTGAGTGTGAGATGGGAACTTATAGTAGTCCCACTCAATTGGTATAGGACTCGCTAGTGAGCTCTGCAGCTCATCAGAAGTTACATGAGATAGAACAGGAGGTGCGAAGACCTCGCAAGAAGACCAATCTATCATGTGGACATAGTGTTTTGCCTGAAAATTCAATGGAGGCACACAGAACGTGCGTATAGGGCTAGAATCAACTACAGTGGCTCTGGCCTCTATAATTTTTCTAACGGCTGTTTTACGAATATCTGCTCTTTCGTCTGCCAGCATACAAAGCAGCAGATTTTCTGGAGCAGTAAAGAACGCATTCATGTCAGGCTTCCAAAACATGTGTTCAGAAATCAATTTTCCGGAAAACAGCCATATTTTGGGGGATAGTGCGTACAGTATTCAAAAATATATTATGGTTCCATTTAAAGACAATGGACACCTAACTGAAACGCAAATGCATTATAATAAAGTGCACTCCTCTGCACGGATGATAGTAGAGCGATCATTGGCACTTTTGAAAGGGCGGTTCAGAAGTATTCTGAATCATTTACCTATGACCAGAACCGATTTAATACCCAGATATACAGTAGCCTGTTGCATTTTGCACAACATATGTTTGTTGCAGAATGACATGTTAAATGATATACCAATTATTGTAAACAATACACAACGTGTAGCAGATCCTAACGCTGGTGATATACAGAATAGAGAGGGTATTGAAAAACGAAATTTAATTGCACAAAGTTTAATGAATCCTAATACATAGTTAATATATTGATATATATTTATGAATATTCTAAACAAAATAAATATATATATATATTCTCAAAGATTGCCCAACGAACTTATTTCATGCCCAACCAATCCATGAATTTATTTTTCTATAAGTTTGTCTAATAGAGTTTTCAAACTTTCCAACTGCATCATCTTTTCTTCATGCCTTCTGCTGGCTTCTTCGCGTTTCAATCGCTTTTCATGTAGTATGCTTTCTAAGTATGTTTCCGTGGTTAACTTTCTTTTCTTTGCTATGACAAAAATATATTTGTAATAATTAGATTAAGGTATTCATAGACACTTCTTATTTTAAGATCACCCTAAGCATTTGCTTAAGGCCTCATCTACATGCAAAATTAAGCTTGTGTTGTACTTAAGAAAATGCTTAAGACGATCTTAGGCCTAAAAACGGACTATGAATACCGCCCTAATTGTAAGAGATGCATTTCTAACAAACTATGTATATATTATGATAGGTACCATTACTTGATTCTTTTGAAGTTTCTTCTGTATTATTAGTTTCGCTATTGCAGCTCGTCCCTGCAACTGCGAGTGGTTGAGCCCATGGTTTCTTATTAAATATTTCATCCATACGCTGAAATACACACATACGCACGAATTATTTATAAGAAAATGTAATTTATATTAATTAAATGTAATAAAAACTTAAATGTAATTTATATTCATTTAGTAAATATTTTCAACAGTTTTATTTGCTATAATAATATATTAATATATATTATAATAATATAATATATATATATATATAATAAATTACATATAGATTAAAAGATATTTACATAAAAATATTCCCACTTTGTGGCATGATTGCCAGACTTATTATTTTGATCTATGATAGTCTTATATGTCCTTTTCATTGCTTGAAATTTTGTAGAACATTTCTGTCCGCTTAAATTGTGCCCCATTTTTTTCATTTCTTTTGCAACATTTTCCCAGTTTTTTTTTAATGTAATGTTACCACTGTGAAATTGTTCTTCTCTGGATGTATAAATGTCCAGCAATAATAATGTTTCCTGTTTTGTCCAGATATGTTGATCTTAAAACAAAAAAAATTATTATTAGATTATACTATAGTCTATACTATTTTTTGTCAACTTACCACTGGATTTGTTATTATTTTCCTCCTTATTTTCTTTATTATCACTGTCTGATTTTTCAGATATTGTTGCCTCTGCAATTCTTTCATTAGAACAACCTATATAAAGGTGTTTGTAATTAAGCTATTCGGAGCGCGCCTGACGATCGAGGAACTAATCGCGGCGGAGAAGATGGTCAAGAGATATTGTCTTAGTCTATAAGTTTATTCTACACTATGTACACTGTCTTATTTTCCTATAAATATCTTAAGCCAAGCAATAAGTGTTTAATTAACAATAAGCCCGCACAGCAGTTTTTAGCGATAGCACTAGCACAATGCCACTACGGCGCGTTAAGCGGAATTTAGCGGAAAGCGGCCAGCAGGTTAGCGAGCAAGCCAAGCGAAGCGTAGACTATATAAGCGACGGAATCTCCCAAGCGAGTGATCGAGGAAACCGACGTCGGTTTCCGGGAACCTTGATCGAATCCCCCTTCCATCGATAGCCGATCGATGGAAGGGGGCGCCGATCGGCGCTCCACGTGAGCAGGCAGTCCGTGTCTTGAATCTTCGCCGTTCGTTAATGATCCAGCTCGGGAGATGGCGCAGCGTTGTCCATTTCCCGAACAAAAGGAAAGATTTAGAACTTATGTCACAGATAAATCTCTGCAAAGTGTCATTAATTTTAAATATAACGAAACAACTAATTATCAACAATTCTTTTCTTTAATCTTATACATTACCAGTTTGGAATGCCTTAACTTCGGTGGCTTTTATTTGTTTCAACACTGCTGCTGCAAATTGTCTGTCTGTAACAGTAAGATAGAGATCAAACAAATTAATAAACAATTAAACAAATTTACGTAAGTAAATTAAAGTAATAGAAAGGTTTCCAAATTAAGGTTATCTTGGTTATAAATCATGTACATAAATAAAGAACACTGTACCATTCCGTGCTCGCTCCGCCTCTTCTGCAGTCATTTTACACGTAAAATGCTGGCTACTTTCTTCGTCAATTATAGTTATAAGTTCCATGTCCACATCAATTGCAGGATTCATTTTGAAATCGGTCACGTTGTGTGGTCACGTGATCACTGCGACTGCTGTACCTGACCGGCTGAAGCAGTTACAACAGGAAGTGACGTCGAAGTTCGTGACGTCATACATCTGTAGCAGTGCTTTCGCAGTGAACTGCTATCCATATCGGAACGCTATTGTCAGCACTGCCAGTACTTGCAGTGAATAACGGAACGCACCCTAAGTAAGTCTAGTGCATATAAACTTTATTAAAATGAGCGACGGTGAGTGCGAAGAACAGAACATTGCCATCGCCGATCCACTTCAAGCGTCGACGTCGACTGCAAGTGGAGGTTCGGTTCTGGATCAGCAACGCATTCCTAGCATTTTAAGCGGGAAGTATTTCTCAGTTGTACGGGAAAAATCTGATGACACATGCATTACAGGACAATGCCAAATGTGTTTGCCGAAAACAACTGAAATTAAAGGACGTATAACATCGACGTCGAATTTCCTCTCGCACTTAAAGCGAAAACATTGTACCGCGTTTGACGCATATTCTTTGGAATCGGGAAGAAACAAGCACAGAGCATCTGCAAGTTCTGCAACTAACGACGAAACCAAGACTATAACACAGAATCGGTTCGAAATGAATGTCGCCAAGTTTGCTATTCGTACAATGATTCCATTGAAGGCGTTGGATGATGAATCCTTTCGGAACATATTTGCGGATCTAAAACTTGGTGTTAAGATTAATGTAGTTAGTCGCCGTACACTGGGAAGAAATATTGAGAAAATGTATTTAGACAATATGTGCGATATTAAAAACGAATTGAAGACGGTTCCATTTGTCTGCACGACTGCAGACATTTGGTCAGGGAGACGACGAAGTTTTTTTGGTGTTACAGCACACTGGATTACTACAAATTATGAGAGAAGATCAGTCGCTCTAGCGTGCCGCCGCTTTGCCGGTGAGCATACGTTTTCTACAATTAAGGAGTTACTGCACAGTATTCATGCAGAATTTGGATTAACTGTTAGAGGCAAAATTGTGGCAACGATCACAGATAATGCCAGTAATTTTGCGAAGGCGTTCAGAACAGTTGGCGTTCAGGCAGAGGTCATTAACGTGGAAGATGAAGGGGATTGTTCTTCCTCCGATGATGAATCCAGCGACGAAGAATCTACACTACCGAACGTAGTTAATACATTTCATTTACTGCCTCGCCATATTCGCTGTTCTGCACATACCCTCAATTTGTGCATTACCACAGATATGACACGTGCAATTAATGACGACGCAGTACTATCTATCATTCATAAGGACTGCATGGATAAATGCAACACGTTGTGGAAAGCAGCGATAAGGCCAAAATCCGCGGAAATAATAAAACTAACAATTAATCATGCATTAAGACGACCGGGCGAGACACGCTGGAATTCTTTGTATGATTCTTTACGACAAATTGTTCAAATTGAGGACAAAATGACAGAATTAACAAGCCGTTTAGGAATAAGAAATGTGTTGGGGGAAAGTGATTTCATATATGTGAAAGAACACCTGGAATGTACAAAGCCAATTGCGGAAGCTATAGATATACTACAAGGCGACAATATTTTCTATGGCGTACTTTTGCCATGTTTGTTATCGTTGCGTCTAAAATTGACAAGACTGGCGGAAAAGGAGTTACAATATTGCAAACCCATTAGTAACTGCCTTAGCGCCTCTTTGCAGTCGAGATTCGAACTGTATTTGAATTTCACCACACCGGAGTCACACAATGCCGCTCTGGCTGCTTTAACGCATCCGGAATTCAAAAATTCGTGGTACCCGTGCATTTCCGAAAATGACCAAGAGAAAGTGGAGAAACTCCTTAAATCCGCAATAATTGAGGAAATGAAAGCAAGTAACGAAATCGGAATCCCTCACAATCAGCCATCTACATCATCTAATCGCAATAGTTTCTTTGAATTTGGAAATGCGCGTGCGCTAGGATCTGCAGAATATGCGTCTAAAGCAGCACTTCAAGTTAGTACTTTCTTTCATTTAGTAAATATTCTATAATGAAACATACGTATTCCTAATCTGTTGACATTTTACTTACAGATATTGCACTATTTCGGAGAGGAAAATAGCAAATTTAATATTTTAGAGAAATATACAATAATCAACAAAGTGTTCTTAAAATATAATACTCCGCTGCCATCATCCGCTCCAGTGGAAAGACTTTTTTCTTTTGCCACAATGACAAATGCTCCGAAGAGCAATAGACTCTCTGATAGCATGTTTGAAAGGAGAGTGGTTTTGAAGGCGAATTTGAAAAATCCGACAGGAAAATGAATCTCCGTTTTGAGAAAAGGAAAATGACTCTCCTTTTTGAGAAAAGGATTTCTTATCTGTCGCTACGATAATTGAGTTGGATGTCATAGTTGTAAATCAAAAAAGGTTTTAAAGGTTCCTTAGTATTGTTACGAACCCGGGCCGCAGCAACGCGAGAGGCCGGCGAGAGGGGCGTTTCCCAAGGAATATGGTTTATCAGCTTCTTAGTTAGGGGTGCGGATGAACCTGATGCGAAATCACGGAGTCGCGGGAAATGTTAGTTATGCCTCGTAATATGGAATTTTAAAGGAATTGAGTGTAGTTATTGTTCCAACCGCCCTGGAATGGAGCAAAACTTCAAACAATATCCGCATAAATTCCGTTGATCGCCATGCTTGACTTGTGACGAAAGAAGGCAGAATTAAAACAAGAAGAAAAAGAAAGGCTATAGAAGACCTTAATCTATCGGAGAAAGATGTAATGTATGGACCATCGATTGAAACCCGTAAGTAGCAATTATTAATGCGTAAAGTACAACAAAACTGCATGTCCAACTTTAAACGCAATTTCCCATGAACAACTACCTACGTTTCCCACAACTGTGAACATAAAATCTCGAAACCTATTCCCCACAATGTGTCGGGAGCAGATTTTTTTAACAAAAATTCTTTAAAAAAAAAGAAAAAATATTTTTCCTACAGAAGAAAGGAAAAAATCGTATATATCAACATAAAAATTGTAATAATTTTTTATCAAAATTTTGCTTCCGACACAATGTACAGACTGTCTTACACATTATAAAAAATATATAAAAATCTTTTTAAGTTAAATGATTTAAAATGCATTAAAAACGTCGCGTCTCTGCGTGGGCGACACCTGCATTCAGTCTCCATACGTAACACGAAGAATTTATTCACATAAGCAAAACTTTGAAATTACCTTTGTTGCATAATAAATTAGATGTATCATCTAAGTATTAGAAGATTGGTGAAAATCTTCTTTGTATATTAAGAAAAAACTTTGTCGCTGAAAGTTATATGTACCTCAAAATTACCTCGATACTTTTTAATGGCGAACGTTTCAAAATATGGGTTATGCCCAGTATTTCTTTTTAATTAAATATTATTACATTTTTTAATATAAGGGTTTTGTGTATACATTTCGGCTTCGCTAGAGTTTTTTGAAGTTATGTTTTAAGGCTCACAACGATCCCTTAATATTTACTGAAGTTATCGCATTTTTTGTTTAAAGCAATAATGATTTCGGGCGATGGAGATTTTTTGTTTATAATTTTTAGCTCGAATAGTAATGATTCGATAAACAAACTGTAAATAGAAAAACTGTGTGTCGTGACGATCTTTCAACCCTATATTTTTTAAAATACAGTTTAACAACTTTTAATTTTCCAATATTTCCTAGCGTTTGGACAATAATTTTTCCCATTTTCTAGCGCTAGTACCCTTATTGCATCCGAGCCTTCAATTATGAATATTCAAGGAACATGTTTTCGTTACAAACATATAAAATATATTTATACTTTTAATAAACACTTTGTATCAATAAAGCGAACGAACTTCTGCACCGTGCTAATATTAACCGAAAAGAATGAATTAAACGTCTGTTGTCATCTCTCTTTATGTACAATGGTTGAAGAAAAATATTAAAGATGTATAATGGAACTCGTGGTACTCTGTATGTAATTACTTCTTGGCACAATCGGTAAATTCCTTTTGCCGATTTTCCTTGTCCATCTCTCTTTCTCTCTCTCTCGCTCCCTCTCCCCCTCCCTCCCTTCCTATCCCCCTCCCCCCTTTCTCGCTCTCTCTCTCTCTCTGTCTGTCTGTCTGTCTGTCTATCCCCATACGCAGAAATTACGCAACCAATCTATTCTATCATGCGCGGCCATGAAATGTATGGAACGTCGAAAAGTATTATTTTAAATACACTTAGTAATTCAGTTTTTAAGTGCAATTAAATTAGACGTCATTACAATCATGCACAATTCATTAATTATAACTACTTACCAGTTAGCCAATCCATTTATTTTTCAATTGATTGATACGAAACTCTGGTTAAGAACATCTCGATACGAAGCTAATATTCTAGACCCTAGAATGTTCGGTATTGCCAATAAGTAGTGCAGTTAAAATGCGTGCCTGTCCGTGTTAACACCTGCGACCCTTCAGAAGCGAGCGCTCGACAGCCGAGAAACACGGGGCCATAAAAGCCATACATAGATAGCACAAGCCATTAAGAACGGAAAATGTGAAATCAGATTTTTCATCGAATCTGCACGAAAGTCATATCAATCGTCTCCTTGTGTTTTCCCGACGAAAATGATACCAAACCTGACATAATTTGAACTTTAATTAACGATATTAGGCATAAAATTAATTTGCAAAATTGAAAGCCCGATTCGTTAAAAGTAGTCCGATTTAAATAATTTTTTGTCAATTTAATCGGGAGAAGGCAAGGAATCCCGGCCGATCAGGCCGGTTAATTTTTGGTAACCAGATGTGGCATCTTCCACCTCTATTTCATCAGGGTAATTCGGAGGGTACGCCCATCACCCCGTGGCGAAGACAACACCCCGCAGTGCCCATCGAATTTTATGGTTTTCGGGTTTCGAATCCATTGGTGTCACTTTCATATTGATACGACGAAAAATAAAGAAATTCCGTTTCTGTATAATCGATGACACATCGCCGAGCAACTCCGCGCTGCAGATTAGACGGGTGAACGATACAATGTCGCTCGACTCGAGAAGCCGGCGGCTTCGATCAAAGGCTCTCGAGGCTCGCCCAAAGTTATTTTAACTTCGAATAACTTTTGAAATAAAAGATGCCTGGAACGGAGAAAATCATTTCAAACCTTAAAATGAATTCCCGTCGAATAAAAAAATCATGCGTAGCCGTCGAATGAATCTCGTCGAATAAAAAAGTTATTTTGAGGCGCTTCGAATAAAAATTACCTAAAGTTATTTTGATTCGATGACTCTCGAATAAAATTTGTGTCTTTTATTCGAAATCAATTTTTTATTTAAAATAATTTTTTGCCCATCTCTGTCGAAAGCCATACAATCGGGTGATACACTGCGGGGGGGGGGGGGGTTGTCCTCGCCACGGGGTATTATGGCCGACCTTTCCTTGCACTCAATACGTCTGACGTGCTTTTGTTTTGAAATTCGAACGCATGTTTACACTAGAGAGATAAGGAATCCGTCTTTAATTTGAAAGGAGGACGATGCAGGCAGAACCCCGCGCACTCAACGGTGTACCCCTTTTCTTACTGTGTCTCTGCACGGGGCGTATTGACGATGGATAATACTTTTCAATTCCTATATTTGTGGCAACTTTCCCGCGTGCGTCGGGACAAAAGCGGACTCAGAGCCAGGCGAAAATTCATTCGGTCTTTACGATAGATATTTTATTATTTCTCCAAGAACGTTTCGACAACATCTGTTTGCCAAAGTTGTAAAGGCTAATAAAAAACGTGGTGACATTGTCCGGTCTGAGTTAATCTGTATATTGCTCTGTCGGTGGGTAGTGACTTCGGATCCGTACTATGTACCGTTGCCTACCTCCGACGCGCGGACAATCCGCCCATAAGCCGCGACCCTGGCGAAACACCCCGGCCGATCAGGCCGGTTAATTTTTGGTAACCAGATGTGGCATCTTCCACCTCTATTTCATCAGGGTAATTCGGAGGGTACGCCCATCACCCCGTGGCGAAGACAACACCCCGCAGTGCCCATCGAATTTTATGGTTTTCGGGTTTGGAATATTAGTAAGAAGTAAGAAATGTTCAGGATTTCAAATGTTTGCTTCTTTTCTTCATCGTATCGAGGGGGAAGTGGCGCCAATGCATTCCTGGCGTTCCGTCGATTAAAATCATACGAAATTTCATGTAAATCGGACAATTTTTAACCAAGTCAAGTCAGCTTGAAATGATATAAATCGATATTCCATGGAATTTCCTTCATTATAGTCCGAATTACGTCGTTCTTGGTGTCAGCTTCATCGACGAAACATAAGGAATCGATAGGTGCCGTTTTCGCAAAGATCTGATGAGAAATGCGCAAGTCGAAGGCCGCGTCCAGATCTGAACCGAACCCCGAACCGAACGCCACTTGAGTAGTTAGATGGAGCAAGACAAGTAGATCCTTCGTCTTACTCAGCCTAATGACTTAAGTGGCGTTCGGTTCGGCGTTCGGTTCAGATCTGGACCAGGCCGAAGGTTTCTCACTTCTTAATATGCACTCGAACCCCTTCGAGGGTCGAAAGCCATACAATCGGGAGATGCACTGCGGCGGGGGGGGGGGGGGGTGTCCTCCCCACGGGTACTATGGCCGACCTTTCCTTGCACTCAATACGTCTGGCGTGCTTTTGTTTTGAAATTCGAACGCATGTTTACACTAGAGAAATAAGGAATCCGTCTTTAATTTGAAAGGAGGACGATGCAGGCGGAACCACGCGCACTCAACGGTGTACCCCTTTTCTTACTGTGTCTCACCCCCTTTTCTTACTGTGTCTCCGGACGTATTGGTACTTCTTTAGAGTAATTTCGTTTCCTACTTCATTTGCCAGGGAAACATTCTTCAATGTAACATAAGAACGTCTTCTTTCTGTCATCGTGTGGACCAGAAGATTAATTTTCGTCACGGTTAGCGTTGAGGACATCATTATAATTTATTTATATTGTAGCGGGGCACGGGTTATGGCCTGCCGAACGTAGAGAGTTTAGCTAGGGGGAAAGAAAAATGCCACATCTGGTTCCCGTAAATTAAACACGCTGATCGGTCGGAGTGTTTCGCCCCTTGGTCGCGGTTTATGAGTGGAATGTCCCGCGAGCCGGTGCCCAGGTACAACGGTACGTTCCCATCCGTAATTACTGAGGCAACTATCCACCAGCGCAGCATCACCTACATGTAGTAACTCAGGGCGAAAGGTGTCGAAAGCCAAGAAGACAGCATGTTCTATTGCTTTCTAAGCCGAAACAGATGTCACAGAACTATCCCTCGAAAATACTAAATTGCCAATCGTAAACATTAAATGAATTTCTCTTCATCCTCAGCTAGCCTCTCTTTTGTCCCGTAAGACGGAATAAGTAGTATTTTATTTCGCATTTCCTTCTACGTTCGGATGGTCAGGATGGGTTCCAGCTAGGAAATAGTGGGTGTTATAAATTTTTTTCGTTGATCATAAAAAATTTCCCCTTTGCATCTTTTAACCATTTACATGGATATTTCCAACCAATGAGGAAGAAGTTCCTTCCTTTCGAAAGGGCCAATAGGATCTTCTGGCAAATTTTCCTTAGACTTAGCAAATGGTCTGTGGGTCAGAAGTCGTTTGACATTGACAGCATCGACTAGTTCCTTGGCGCGAAGAAATTCATTTTCGCAATGTATCTCACTATAAAGGATAAGGTGGAATTGGTGTTTTTACAGGGTGACAAATATTTATCATATCGTGATATCAGTGACCAGTTCCACCAACGACATCCAGATCGACCAAAACCAGGCGTATCAACCGTAAGTCTTTATCTTCATTTAGTAAAACACATACAGTTAAATATCGGAATCTTTAACCCTTTTGCTACGGCGCCCCGGTCCGTGAGGGCACCGCTACCGTTCGGGTACCCGCGCCACGAGTGTACCAGTGATGCCAGATTCGGGACGGGAGCGCTCGAGAATTTCCCCCACCTCGCATGCACACTATGCACCAATCACGTGCGTGTAGATCACATACGCGACTCCTGCATAGTGTGCATACGAGGTGGGGGAAATTTTCAAGCGGTCCCGTCCCGAATCTGGCATCACTGGAGTGTACTCTTTTCGCTACGGCGCACAGTGTTCGGCGCAATGGACAAAAGTCAAGAATCCGAAGTGTTTGATCCAGAAATTCTTGTATCTTAAAATGTTAAGAAAGGAACGTAGGTTTCAATGTTACCCATAACTTCTGCTGAATTTACTAATTTGTTGTCAAAAGTAATACTAGAAATTCATTACAAATTTCGGTACCTTTTCGTTACAAAGTTGGTCAGTATACAGTTGACAACAAATTGCAAAAGTAAATATTAACCCCTTGGCATACCAGTTCAAAGCCGACGGGCGCGGCCAAACCAACACAAGAGGTGAGGCACGCGTCGAGTCCCCGCGAGGCGTATCCCTACCCCTTACTGTTTACGTACCACGAGTCCCACCCGTGCCTTCCATCTTTGGCCCGATTCCGCTACCACGGGTCCCACACGTGCTTTTCATCTTTGGCCCGATCCCGCTACCACGGGTCTCACACGTTGTTGTATACCAAAGGGTTAATAACAAACTTTTTATTCACTGAAAAATCAAGATCGCCTTAATTTTTTTAATGTAACTGTATATTTTTTTACACACCAATCGATGCATTTTTATATTCTCTTTAAAAAAGGATTAGGGTACCTAGGGCGAAAACTGATTAGTTCAAAAGTTATGAGTTTTGTCCCGAACGCCCATATACGCGAAACACTGTGCGGCGATGCGTTCCGATCAAACCGCAAGCGAGTAGATTGTTTAGTAATGAAACAGTGGATAACTGGACCAGAGTAATGTAAACCTTGTAGCATAATCGGCGTCCGTCCCTACGGGTCATTTCATGGATGCCGGATATATTCGGCGTTAGGAGCGAAAGGGTTAACGCGACTTGGTAAAAAGAGTACAGTGAAAAGAAACTCTTTGGTGCTGTGTAGAGGTGGAAAAACTAGTACAGGGTGATTCTGGAGCTACGCCCGCCAAAGGATGCGGCCTGGTACCACGTGGCGAGGACAACCCTCGGCAATGCCGCACGGATTTTTATGGCTTTCTTCCTTGAAGGGGTTGCAGTGTCTATTAAGAAGCGAGAGATCGTCGACTTCCACATTTCTCATCAGATCTTTGTGAAAACGTGGCCAATTGATTCCTTATGTTTCGCCGATGAAACTGACATCAAAACCGACGTAATTCGGACCATAATGAAGAAAATTCCATGAAAAATTCACTTCCAAAACCTCAAGCTAATTTAGTTCATAATATGTAGTCAGATTTACATGAAATTTGGTACGATCTTCCTTGGAAAAATATAAGGATTCCATCCGTGTCACTTCCATATCGATAGGATAAAAAATAAAGAATTACTTAATTTCTGAAGCAGCTATGAATCCTCGGCCGATCGTGGCGAATTGAGGTCGGCGTCCCACAGTCATGGGGTGAAAATGTGAAATATCCATTTCAGCGTAGTTTGAAATTCTTTATTCTTTATCGTAACGATATGAAAGTGGTACCGATGGATTCCTTATACTTTTCCGGTGAAGATCGTACCAAATTTCATGTAAATTTGACTACATATTATTAACGGAATTAGCTTGAAGTTATGGAAGTGAATTTTTCATGGAATTACCATCATTATGATCCGAATTATGTCGTTCTTGGTGTCGGTTTCATCCGCGAAATATAAGGAAGCAATTGGGCTCGTTTTCGCACAGATCTGATGAGAAATGAGGAATTCGAAGATTTCTCATTTCTTAAGAGACACTCCAACCCCTTCAAGGAAGAAAGCCATAAAATTCGGTGAAGCACTGCGGAGGGTTGTCCTCGCCACGGGGTACAGGCTTGGCCAGCCTCGCGAATCGGCGATCCATGTAGGTTCTAACGGCGCGTGGACTCGGCCAGTCTCGTGCCAAGTGCGCCGATCCACGTGCCGTCAGATTCCACCTATTGACGGGCGTAGCTCCAGAATCACCCAGTATCTGGAAAGAACGCTGATCCAATCGGTCACAATATGTAGAATCTCCTTCCGCAATGATCATTTCACCACTGCACAGTACTCAATTTTACCCATGCACGCACGACGTATGGGCTGAACAATGAAGGCTCCCCCAAACCAACGCGAATATTCGCGGCGCGGAACGGTAACCGAATATCCGGTTCCACATCAAAACGACACAGTACAAAACTACACATGCCATTTAGGGCACATCAGAATAGTACACAGAAAGTAGTGCACATACAATTTAAAGCACATGAAATTTATAGTGTACATAAAATTTAGGACACATACAATTTAGGATACATGCAGTCTAACGTACATTTTTTAGTGCACATCAGGATAGCGGACAGCAAGATTTCACGCGCAACCATCTTCTCGTCGCCATCGATTGTTTCTCAGTCGACGGTATTAGTATTGGTTGGGGTTAGATCAGGGCGGGGGGCGCGCGCTCGCTCGCGGGCGCCCAAAGCATGGTAGCGAACCGATGTGGGTACGTGTTAAACTCAGTAATTGTAATGTTGAGTTATGTTTTTTGCGAATATCTCGTAAACCAAAGCCAACCACCAAAAAGTTTAAGGGAAAATGTTAAGAATGATGACCTTGACAGCAATGGCAATATTGACCCCATCACGCAATACTTGTAACCGCAATCACAATTTGCCAATTCCCAAAGTCACATCGGTTCGCTATCATGCTTGACGCGCCCGCGAGCGGGCACGCGCCCCACGCCCTAAACTAACCCCACCCAATACCAATACCGTCGGCTGTGAAACAGTGAAAAGATGGTTGTGCATGAAATTTTGCTGTGCACTATCCTGATGTGCACTAAAAAGATGTGCGTTAAACTGCATGTGTTATAAATCGCATGTGTGCTAATTTAAATGTGTCCTAAATTGTATGTACACTATAAATTTCATGTGCTTTAAATTGTAGGTGCACTACTTTCTGTGCACTATTCTGATGTGTCTTAAATTGCATGTGTAGTTTTGTACTGTGTAGTTTTGATATGGAGCCGAATATCCGCAGCGGCAGCGGCTGTAGCGGTAGCGGAATCCGCGTGTGTGCTCTAGGGTGGTTCTAACTTACTCTTGGTAAAATTTTTTTTCAAGATTTTCTACGGGGCACCCTGCAGAATGCTTCCAAATAATTAAAAAGAAATCCCTATAAAGTTTGAGCTCGATCGGATAACGGGAAAGGGTGCCCCTGGGCCCTTATAAATTTAAATCATTATTTAACAGCTCGCGAAGTCGATTTTATTTAACATCTTCCACGTTATTGATTAAATAAAAAAATATGTCAAACAAAAGTTGTAGATCCGGACAAGGAGCATATTTGATGGTTTATTACTTAATATTCGCGTTGGTTTGCGGGAGCCTTTATCTGATCCGCGTCGGATCCACTCCGCGCTGCGATATTCGCGTTGGTTTGGGGGAGACTTGAAAGGGTTAAATATCCAGTTTTGCATTGTTTGTATGAATTAAATGCGTTTACATGAAATCGGTATGTTTTCAGATAAAACATGTTTGCGACCTATTTGAGGCCACGGGGAGTGTCCTCCCATTGAAGAAGACAATCCCCACTATAACAGAAGAGCAGGAGATAGGAGAGGAGCAGGACATAGCTGCGTTCCACGCCAATCCTCGTGCTTCAGTACGACAAATTGCGGCTAATCACAATTTGTCGAAAACCACGATCCATAAAATCGTTAGGAAAAATGGTTTGAAGCCGTTTAAGCCGACCAAACTGCACAAGCTATTTGCCAGAGATCACGGACCACGGATCGCATTTTCGCTATCGATATTGGAGCAACTCGGAGAAGATCCAGATTTTGTGAGGAATGTAATGATAACGGATGAATGTATATTTAATACAAATGGCATGACATGCCATCAAAATTCAAGAATGTGGGCACCGGACAACCCACATTGGATACGCGAAGACAATAACCAGTACCGCCGGTCAGTTTTAGTGTGGTGTGGGATTTACAATCGGAAAGTATACGGACCATATGTTTTCGAAGGAAATGTAACGGGAGCAGTGTATTTAGATATGTTAAAAAATTTTGTGGGGGATATTTTGCACAATATACCACTGGCAGAAAGACATAAAATCTGGTTCCAACAAGATGGTGCTCCCGCACATTACGCGAACATAGTAACGCGATGGCTGAACCAGACACTTCCCAACCGCTGGATCGGTCGCAATGGAGCAATCCCTTGGCCAGCGAGATCCCCGGACCTCTCGGCGTGTGATTTCTTTTTATGGGGATATTTAAAGAACACAGTATTTCAAACACCGGTAGAGAATGTAGCTGAACTAACTTTAAAAATTATAAATGCCTGCAATAGTATTCCAGCAGATATGTTGCGCAAAGTAGAAGCAGAATTTTTAAATAGAATCCATACCTGTATCCTTAACGATGGAGGACACGTCGAGGGGCAACCGGCTTAAAGGTCGGGTTTGCAATCCGGTAAATCTCCGGCATCACGCCACGGAGACAAAAAGACATTCTTTTTTAAGGATTTGTCAACAGCATCGCACGCGTTCGTGCGACACGGCGGCGTAAAGGGCTCCTTGCAACCGGCATATGACGGTCCCTACGAGATAATCCAGTGACACTCGAAACACTTTAACATCCGTGTTAAAAATCGAGTGGTTCCAGTGTCGTTGGACCGCTTGAAACCCGCGTACCTGCTGCGAGAAGACGAGCAGGACGAACCGCGGAGATCGACTCCGCAGGTGGTCCCCGCAGAGACCACTACAGACCGAGCACCCGAACGAGCGACACGGTCGGGAAGACGCGTACGATTCCCCGATCGCTACAGCGCAAGCACGTGAATGCGGAATCTGTGAACGCGACTTAGTTGTAAGCATGTACATAGTAGTTGATAAGGTGTATATATGTATGTATATATGAATGTGTGTGACAATAGTAATAAGTGCGAGCGCACCCTTAATTTCACCAAGGGGGTGATGTGGCGGCACGTGCAACGAGCACGCCGCAACATTGTGTCCGAGGCGGCATCACTTAGAACATCGGCGGCATCGGCGAGGTATTGTATTTCGGCGCCGGTGCGCCGCGTTACGTCGGCCGCTCAGGAGTTCCCGGAAAGCGGCGAGGACCGTCGTCGTTACGATGGTAAAAAACATTTCGTTCGGCGCAAAAGACGACGGCCCCCAAAAGATCCGCGCCGAGAACCCGCAACTACACAGTCGAATCGTGGCAGTCTAAACGAACGGCACGGACGACTCTGCTGCTTGTTCGACGTCCTGACGAAAATAAAGATTTCAGCGACTAAATACCCGAGTACTTCACTTTCCCGTTACCACAAATTCATTGGCGTCACTTCCCTTTCGATACGATGAAGAAAAGAATTTCTTAATTCGCGGTAATGAATATTTCACCCTCGACTGCGGCGGCTCGACCTCAATTCGCTACGTTCGACCCAGGATTCGGACCTTTTTCCGGAAAAAGCCATAGAAATCGAGTGAGGAACTGCGAAGGGCAGCCCTCGCCACGGGGCACCATGCCGCATCTCCTTGACGGGCGTCGGGCGACTCCTGCCCAAGAGGAATACGATTTACTTTAATTATAGTACATGTGTGTTTTGTAATAAAGTGTTTCTATCGTCTCCTGAATTCAATAACTGGCATCCAGATATCTACGCTCCTACAATCCACCGTCACTACGGCTCGTGGAGAGACACTGGAAGAAACGGAGTATAAACACGAGCTTCGATATCGAAACAAAAGCATACACGTCGACCAATTCCGTGCGAGAAAAGGTGGGCATTGGGGAGGAGGTATTGCTGTGAAGAGGGCCTCTTCAAGGGAGCAGCCGCTTGTGTGGGATGCAAATCCGATTGATTCTGATACAATCTGCTCCCTATAGTTGAAATTTAGTCTAGCAACTTTCACTCTTCCTAACCTAACCAATCCAACTTGCATCCCTCCCAAAAGATCCGGCCATCCGAGCGTAGAAGCAAGTGCGAAATAAAAGTAACGGTGCGCTTCGCAATACCGCAGATGCACCTACCTAAGTAGCACTTTTCACGGAAAAGAATTGTCCAGCCTTTGGGCCTGGCGTAGACCATTGGCAGGTAGGTATCGGTTTCAACAGGCAATGCCTGGCTATTCGGTTCTGGCTATTCCAGAGAGTTTTCTTGCAGTGAAAATCAGTAAATTTGCAAGCGCAATATCTCTAAAACCAGTGGAAATCAAGTGTATACTTTAATGCTTATTGAATCTAGAGACGCGGTAGCGTCTCGACGCCAAGTACAAAAAAAAAAAAAAACACCCTGTATATGTCGATCGAACTGTCCCTGCCGCTACCGTGTATCTTTACTCGTCGCGGAGGCATTCTGACACTTATTTCATTATATCTTATTACGCCTGCAATATTTTCTAAATTTAAAGGCATTTTTCTTATGTAAACCGCATATCAGCTTTCGAATAAGACCAATTTCAATAAAATCGGTCCACGCATGCTAGAGATATCGTAATATCGTCTCATGGAAATGTCATTTCTGGTAAGAAAAATTTTTCTTCTCCAGTCGAAAATTTCGTCAACCAAATAAGTTTCGTCAACCAAATACGTATACTACGCGTTACACACACACCTATCAGATTCGCACACATGTTTCGTTCGTCGACTCTCGGGATCATTCCGCAGAGTATACCCCTATACTCTTATGTACCTACCCTTATACCCTTATACTCTTATATATACCCTTACACCCTTATATACCCGTATACCCATATACCCTTATACCCTTATACCCTTATACCCTTATACTCTTATATATACCCTTACACCCTTATATACCTGTATACCCATATACCCTTATACCCTTATACCTTTATATACCCTTATATACCGTTACACCTATCACCATTTACCCTTATACCCTTTACCCTTGCACCCTTTACCCTTGCACCCTTTACCCTTGCACCCTTTACCCTTGCACCCTTTACCCTTGCACCCTTTACCCTTGCACCCTTTACCCTTGCACCCTTTACCCTTGCACCCTTTACCCTTGCACCCTTTACCCTTGCACCCTTTACCCTTGCACCCTTTACCCTTGCACCCTTTACCCTTGCACCCTTTACCCTTGCACCCTTTACCCTTGCACCCTTTACCCTTGCACCCTTTACCCTTGCACCCTTTACCCTTGCACCCTTTACCCTTGCACCCTTTACCCTTGCACCCTTTACCCTTGCACCCTTTACCCTTGCACCCTTTACCCTTATATACCGTTATAACTTTTACCCTTTACCCTTATACCCTTATATATTTTTATATTTCACTGTTGAGCAGGGCTTGAAACCGTTATTATAAAGATTTAGGTGCTTGAAAGAGTTATGAAGAACCATTATTCTGAATAACCGTTATAAAGAACCTAAATATCAGACTATGTAAGTATTAGTTACGGTTCCTATATAGCTCTATAACTTTTATTTTTTAGGTTCTATATAAGTTCCAACCGGTTATAGAACCGATTCAATAATTTTTATTTTTTAGGTTCAATATAAGTTCCAAAGCGGTTACAGAACCGATTCTTGTAACGATTGTACAGAATTTTATAGAAAATGAAATGACAACATATTACAACTATATACTACCGTGTATAACCAAATTGTTTAAAAATTATTATAAATAAGTAAGTAAATATTAATGCGTAAACATTTGACCCAAATGTTTCGATCTAATCGTCTGGAAGATTTTCCATGCATTCAGGATAAATAAACAATTAATACTTGTGTATTAATATGAATTTACATATAATAGTACAATTAATCTTTGAAAAAAGAAGTGAGATCCCCTCAAAAACTTCAATGAATTAAAAAAATTACGCCAAGTACATGAAATCACAAAAATAGAAGATAATAATAATTACAAAATTAAAAAAAGATGTGAAATCAAAATGAACTGCCAGTACATAAAGATAATAATAAAATGAAGTGAAGTGAAGTGAAGTGAAGTGAAGTGAAGTGAAGTGAAGTGAAGTGAAGTGAAGTGAAGTGAAGTGAAGTGAAGTGAAGTGAAGTGAAGTGAAGTGAAGTGAAGTGAAGTGAAGTGAAGTGAAGTGAAGTGAAGTGAAGTGAAGTGAAGTGAAGTGAAGTGAAGTGAAGTGAAGTGAAGTACAATAAAGTAAAATAAAGTAAAATAAAGTAAAATAAAATAAAATCGAAGAAGCTACACAGTACACACGTTTCGTTCGTCGACTCTCGAGATCATTCGACAGGGATCGTTGTCCGTCATTGTACATATATACTGTTACGAGCCGGGGCTGCGGCAACGCGAGAGGCCGGCGAGAAGGGTATTTCCCAAGGAATATGGTTTATGAGTTTGTTAGTTAGGTGCGCGGACGAACCTGATGCGAAATCAGGGAGCCGCTAGGATTATTGACGGCGAGGACGAACCTGATGCGAAATCAGGGAGCCTCTAGGAATGGAGTCACACGCGGACGAACCTGATTCGAAATCAGGGAGCCGCAGGAAGGTGAAACGTCGTGAACGAACCCGACGCGAAGTCGGGGAGTCACTAGGATAAAGTTCACAGACGAACCTGGTGCGAAACCAGGGAGCTGTTAGGAGGTTGGATTATTCACAGACGAACCTGGTGCTAAACCAGGGAGCTGTTCGGAAGTTGGTAGATTTACAGACGAACCTGATGCGAAATCAGGGAGCTGTAGGATACGGACGAACCTGATGCGAAATCAGGGAGCCGTAGGAGGGTGAGGTTTCGTGGACGAACCCAATGCGAAATCGGGGAGCCACTGGGTTGGAAAATATACCTTGTTTTGGATGAAAGGTTGCGAACGAACCTGATGCTTAATCAGGGAGTCGCGGGAAATGTTAGTAATGCCTCGTAACTCTTAATTAATATTTGATACAACTCGAGCGGTAAAGTTGTATCAGTGGGTGAGTGCTACTAATATTATAAGGATCGCTGGGTAAGAGATGGGTTTAACGAATCTACTCGATTTACATGTGAACACCATTCGTATATTCAATAATTAGTTATTGTACAAATGTAAGTGTCGCGATTAAATAATGAATAAAAGTGTGTAAGTTACCACTAGTTGCACGGTGTTGACGCACTGGCGATGCGGGGCGTAAGAGTGGCTATTTCGAAGTGCCAAATAGAATATAAACCGGACTCGCGGATTCTATGAGGTTAACTGTGATTCTGACGGAGACTTTAGCTCGATCTTACTGAATATAACCAACTCTGTACGAGCGTGACACGACGTTACTCTACGCGTGACTGTACTGCTTTTAACCGACGAGGGATGAAACCAAAGGGTTTATATAGTCCCAAAAATGAGTGGGGATGCGTTAGGAATTTCCGTATTCCTTCGGGGTCGTCGTCGTGTCACTCCCGTTCCCATGGTCGTGATCCAGATGGTCGAGATCATGACCCCCTTAGTGGTGTGTGATAAACAAAAAGGCTTTTAGGGCGTTTTCCCTTCGCAGACGCGAGCTCGAAAAATGGTTGAGAGCAGTGTATGGGAGAATTCCCCATACGTAACAATACCTATATACTATTGAATTATAACTTGCCAAATGTTAATCGCTCATATCATAACGTGCGAAGTTGTCCAAATTTGAAATGTCACGATTTTTTATCCCACTTAGGACACAGAAGTATTGTCTCAATCAATTAACAAGGTAAGTCACAAAAATTTTGTAATATTTATATATAGAGTCGCAGAATTGTCCAGAGAAGGTTCGACAGAGAATCATTTTCTTTGGCATAAGTTCCTGGAAATACCGTGTATTTACAAAATAATGTATTGTAACAAATTGCATTTAAATTGACAGATATTTTTTTATACTAGCAAACTATTTTTAATTTAGAGTTTCTATATACCTATGAACCTCGCCCTTTGTTTTGATTTTGCGCGCTCGCGCGGTCCGCGTGACGTGACTTCGTCACAATCTTGACATGTGTGATAATTTATAAATAATTAGTAATTGTGTCATATTTCAGTTAACGATGCAGACGATGAGAATTATTTCAACAGCTGAAAGAGAAAATAACCCTGCTGCACGAGCAAATGAAACAAGCACAATTTCATGTATATGTATAATATAAAATAAATAAAAAATTTATTTCTTTATAAATATTACCAAGATGTTCAAAAAAAAGTCATTGAATATCAAGGATATAATAAACCACAATTTCACAGGATGGAAAAATCTGAAAGATCCTTGCAACAATTGTGATAATTCAAATTCAAACATAATGAAAAATTCAATATAACTGGTTCCAAACAAATTCTTGTTGCAAAATTACATTTGTTCGATCACGATAGTAGTGAAACAACGAAGGTGGAAAGATATTTCCCTAGATGTTCGCGGCCTGGAAGTCAAATATTTGGCGTGGCCAGGATAGGTCAAAGTGTCGATGAATAAGAATTATTTAAAAACGTAAAATAATGAAAGCGTACTCATATTGTCAGAGTTTTAAATTGACAAACAAATTATTTGATGAATGATGTTGGAATTATTTTAAAATGCTTAGCTGTACGTCTGTCAAAGGCAAGGTATAATGCAAAGGCATGGTGTCAACGAATGATCTTAGAATTATTTTAAAACGCAATATAATGAAAATGTACTCATATCGTCAGAGTTTTAAATTGACAAATTATCTGGTAGCCTGCGAGAGGGAAGGTATGATTTTTTATTCAAAGTATTAAAATAATTATGTTATAAATTATTTGTTTATTTTATGTAATTAATTAATTGATTATAAATAAAATAATTAATTAATTATTGCCGCGACCACGGCCACGACCGTGACCACGGCCACGGCCCCAGCCACGGCACTGCTCCAGGATCAGGGCCTTCAGCATAGATGCCTGATCCCGTATGCTTTTTGCCTGCTCCCGAGCCAGGTGGAGGGCGGCCCAGTGCTTTTGCTGGGCCCTCACCCTCCAGCCACTCCTGCTGTGCCGCCGGGTTGCATATCTTTCTGTAATCAGTAAAATAAAATAATTAGAGTCACTTTTATTTTATCTGTTATGTAAATAATTAATGCTCAAATCTGGTTCATTTATATGAAAATTTATCTTAATTTTTAAACTTGTTTCAATTAAATTCTGCAATGATTAATTTTCTACCAATTTTTTATTTAATTAAAGTATTAAGCATTAATACCGTATGCCGTGGCCGGGCCTTGTGCAGGCTGCTGTGGCGGCGGCGGCGGCGCGGTTGTTGTGGCTGCCACCACGGCAGCCGATTGGCTACCACTGGCAGTCGCCATTGTTATATCTTCCTCAGAATCTAAAAAATAAATTAAAATAAGTGTATATATACAATTTTTTTATTAATTAATTAATTCTTCTGTAAGTTTATCATCATAATAAAACTTACTAGACAGTAGGGCGGCCTCCTGTGTATTCTAAAAAAATAATAAACAATTAATTAGTAAAAAAAGATGAAAAGTTCATAAAAGCGGCGTGTGATAGAAGAAAGAAAGTCATAAATTAACTATCAGTGGAAGTAGATAGTAACTGTATAGCAAGTAATACCACAAGGAGACATATTAGTCACGTTGAAGCATATTCTAACTTATAACACCATCAATTAGAAACATCAAACATATCTGAGTTGAACGTAAACGAACATGTAAACTACTTTGTCCACGTTAAATGTCAGTGGACGTAGACCGTAACTGTACAACAAGTAATACAACAAGAACATATTGGATACATAGAAGCATATTTTAACTCAGATGTGTTTCATATTTATAATATTTATAATAAATGTCTCACGAATAAAACTAACGAATACAGATAACAGGACTAGAGTATATATATATATATGAATATATGAATAATAATAATAATCTGCTACGAGTATACACTTACTGACAAAAGTTAAGAAACAAAATAGTCGTTTAGGATTTACTGTATATTCTTCATCTTCTGAGATACATACATTGGAAATAAAATTAGCACAAAGAGATAATATTTCATACGTCAATATACAGTAAATGTTTTTTCGAATACACGCGTCTAAAGACTACAATTAATTTTGGTCGCCGAAACGAAACACACGCCTTGTGACAAATGTGAAGAAACATGTGTACTTCTCGAATAAGTCAAGCTCGCAATGTAAACAAACATGTTTGGAAACGGTCACTGACCGTCGGTCAGTCTCCTTCCTGATATCATCGAAAGTGGTTTGTATTATAACCTGGATTGAATATGGCAAAAAGGCAACATTTAGCTGAAACCGTGAAAGAAAGAATAGTTAAAATGTTTAAAGAAGGCCAGAGAAAAGTTGACATTGCAAAAGTGTTTGGTGTGAATCGTTGCGTTATCACGAAGATTATAAAACGTTTTCAAGAACACAGAACTATTAAAACGGCGGCAGGAACCGGTAGACCGCGAAAAACAAGTCAATTTGTTGTTAAAAGTGATTATAAATTATGTTTCTTAACTTTTGTCACAAGGCGTGTGTTTCGTTTCTGCGACCAAAATTAATTGTAGTCTTTAGACGCGTATATTCGAAAAAACATTTATTGTATATTGACGTATGAAATGTTATCTCTTTGTGCTAATTTTGGTTCTAATGTATGTATCTCAGAAGATGAAGAATATACAGTACATCCTAAACGATTATTTTGTTTCTTAACTTTTGTCAGTAAGTGTATATATGAAAATAGTAATTCTAGTACTTACATTGTCTTGCTTCGACATGATGATATTTACTGATCGTTTGAAGACAGGGATACGTTAGTTAGCTTCGCTGATGGAGGGGGAAATACCTACAGGAGCCTCCTCCTCCTCCGTCTCCGTTACATGGGTCTGTAAAGTTGCTGATTGATAAAAAAATGAAGAAATTTTTATTTGCCTTTTAAAAATGCTGTATTAATTTGACATCGGAACATCTTGTATATAAATTGTCACTGCTATTTCAACTTTCATTCCTACCGCTTATAGCGCTGCACTCTTATTTCATGCTTAGCCGTTAACGTTGGTTGGGACACGGAAATGGTAATGGGGTTCTAGAGCACCGAAGGCAATAGAGTGAGAGGTCTATTATTCTATACCTGGTCTATGGTCCCAGCGTCCGAAAATGTAAGTGTGCTTTATTATTATTATTTTTAATTAAGCTGTGCACCTAATGAAACGAACATATTTTCAACAAATAGGTTATTGTTTCATTACGTGTATACAGATTACGTGTATATCATTACGTACATACGCATAATGAAACGAATATATTTTTAACGAATAGGTTATTGTTTCATTACATGTATACAGACATTATTGTTAATTAAGCTGTACGCATAATGAAACGAACATATTTTCAACGAATAGGTTATTGTTTTATTACGTGTATACAGATTACGTGTATATCATTACGTGCATACGCATAATGAAACAAATATATTTTTAACGAATAGGTTATTGTTTCATTACATGTATACAGACATTATTGTTAATTAAGCTGTACGCATAATGAAACGAACATATTTTTAACGAATAGGTTATTGTTGTTTCATTACACGTGTTAAATAATAGTCTGCGCAGATTTTTGCTAATTTTTTTAAAGAAATATGTATCTTTTTAGTATCAAGACCCGTGGAAGAACGACTAGTAACGGCTAGTAAGAGAAACAAAAGTAAAAATATTATATTTGGTAAGTGACCTTTACATTTATTTATAATAATACGTATGATATTAGTGTTTATTACAAATTTCTCGTTTTTTTTATAGGTTGGAGTATTCCAAATATACATAAAGTACACTCAAGTAGCTGCTGTGCGCTATTCCGAGTAAACTTTATTGGCTGCATACTTACGCGCCTTATCTTACGACATCACTCGATAGGCTGCGGTGCGCTTTATCTCGAGTATAACCACTTTCAATAAAGTTGGTCATCCGCGAGCGCATATAACCGCTACGCTTATATATATCATAACCAAATCATCTTATATTATATATTATATATAAATAAAAGTATAATTCGTCATGTCTGTAATTAATCGTAGTATTAATATCTTACCGCTCCGTGTTAATAATGTGCAAATTATCATTAATGGCGAATGGTTAACAGATGATCATATCGAATATTTTCATAAATTATTAGAAGCTAACTCTAATTATAAACCACGCGAGACGTGGAGAATTCAATTGCCTGATACAATTCAACCACTTCCTGAATATCAGGATCATATACAGATTTTGCACCAAAGCGAAAAAATTGGAAGGAATGCAGGGGGACATTGGGTTTGTAGCTTCTATAAACATGATGAAAGAAGAGTTTATATTTATGATTCTCTTAATTTCTCGAAATTGCATAATCATCATAAAATTTTTCTTGAGAAGTTATACCCTTTTTTGAACAAACATGACGGTACAATTGACGAAGAATTTATTGAATTTCCACGTGTACAAACTCAACCTAACACTCGGGATTGCGGAGTTTTTGCGATTGCATTTGCTGTCTCGTTATTATTCAATATATTACCAGACAAAGTAACGTACAAACATGCGTTGATGCGACAACATTTGCTCCAAATGTTTCAATCTAATAGTATTGAACATTTTCCAAGCAATCAGAATCAACAATTAACACGTTCTGTGCAAGAATGTGAATCTGCAATTGGTAGTACAATTAATAAAAATCCTTCTTGTGGAAAGGATCCTGCATTTAAAATCGGTAAAAGTTACATTACTACCGAAACAGATAATAAAATATCCCCACTTCAAAATGTAGTACTTAATGATATTGACAAAGAAGGCACCATATATACAAAAAATGTAATTCAGACAGATTCCCCATTAGTTGCGAAGCCAAAAATCAGCAATGTATATCTACCAAGAAATAGGACGAAATACATGTCTGATTATTATAATAAACATAAAGAGGAAATTAATTTAAAAAAAGCTGTCAATAAAAAAAAGAAAGGGGAGTGTAACACGAAACAAGGCAAAGAGTGTAAAAATGTATATCTACCAAGAAATAGGACGAAATACGTGTCTGATTATTATAAAAGGAATAAAGAGGAAATTAGTTTAAAAAGAAAAGCTGTTTATAAAGCAAAGAAAGAGGAGTGGAATATGAAAAAAGGCAAGGATTGTAAAAAAGGCGAGAAAGACAAAAAACTTTCTAATTATGAATATTATATCGCACACAAAGAAGGTATATTAACAAATAAAAAAATGCAGTATGACGCAAATAAAGAAGTGATATGCGGAAAGCGAAAAAAATTTTATCAGCTAAATAAAGAAGTTATGTCCAAAAAGCGGAAGGTGTATTATCATGAAATACGTAAAGGAGATGATTATAATAAAGTAGCAAAACGTCGTGCTGTTTTGCAAATAATAAAAAAGTATCGTTATATTGCTGTAACAAACAACAATATAGCAACCAAAAATAATAAAGAAACTTATATCAGAAAACTTTCAAAAATTATTAGCATGCCGTCCGGAGAAGCAAGTAGATTGGAAGCTGAGCGTATAATAAAATGGTGTTTTCATATTCGGCAAAAGTACATTTTGAAAATCAGGAAACTGTTAAAAGATTGTAAAGAAAAAGTGGAAGTTTCCTTAACGCGCGCAGCAGAATGTTTAGAAGTTGATGACAGGATTAATGCTTTGTGTGGACAATCCGGACATACATCTTCTTCAGAATCATATTATGCGGAAAGTTCGTACCATACTTTCACTGGTTCTGAATCAATCATACTGAATTCGGAAGGGAAAGCTATAAACGTTCTACCTGTATTGCAATCGAAGAAGAAGACACAAGCGTGGCATTGTAGTTATCTTTGTAAAACAAAAGATGTTGAAATTCTGAATAATTTACAGGATTTCTTCAAACGATTGTTAGAATGCTCATTAAAAAAGGTACATAAGTTGAACAACCATATCAGTAGCTGTTCTAATAAAACGCATGCTGAAAAACTTGGTCATTCTCATGGTTGTTACATAAACCCTAAAGTATGTAAGTCCAATTTTTTAGCCATTGAGATTTTGGCACCTCACTTTCCGGATTTACGACATTTGAAGAGAATGATATACAAAATAGCGAGCATTTATAAAGACCAATTACATAATTTAGACAAAGCCTTAAACGATAATGACCTTGAAACACTTGAACGAATAACACTGCAAGCTCGGAAAGAAGCTGAAGCGTTACAAAAAAATAATACTGACATAAGCCTGAACGAAGAAGAGATTATATCTCGATATTATTTAGCATTTAGAGCTTTCACAAAGCGGTCTATGGACACACCACGCATTCCGTGTGTTTCCTGCGAGAAACTCTGTTTTAAAAGAGAGGTTCTTAAGTTTGATATTTCTAAAAGAACATATAAGGGAAATGTAATGCAAACATTGTTAAATCATATTGGATACAAAGTTGGTGACATGCATTTTATTTGCCGATATTGTCACGATAAAATTCGCAAAGATTCCATACCACCAAAATGTATTTTAAATAAGCTTGATGTACGTTCAATTCCAGAAATAGCAGTGTTGAACGATTACGAACGAATTCTCATTCAAAGAGCTAAACCGTTTCAAACGATTGTGAGAATGGATACAGTAATGCGTAAAAATATGCCACATAAACATATGTTTCCAAAAGTAAAGGGGAGAACATTTCACCTTCCTTTGCCGTTACAAGAAAATTTAAAAAAAATCTGTCCTTCGACTGAACCTTTAAATCAAAATCATGAATTATACATATTGGTGCGAGGCATTCCAACAAAATCTAAAATAGTTTGGGAAAAGTTAGTTGACTTGAAGAAAGTATGGAATGCCTTAGTATGGTTGAAACGATTTATTGCTAAATGCCAAATTACCAGATACAGAATTTCAAGAAGAAGTTGTTATCGAGGACGTTGACGGTAAAATACTTAATACATCAATCTGATCCATATTATGATCAGTTTACGATTTATCCAATGTATGACAAAAGGGTTAATGAATCTGCTACCGCACTCTATCAAATGCTTAAAGTTCATGACATTCCGTTGGGCCATCGTGCTGAACACTTAGATGTGAAATGTTTCCCAGATTTATATCCTTATGGGGTGAATGGACAGCATGAAGAAAGATTGGTACGTTTGACTGATCATGAATTCATTAAGTCCAAACTGATGTCCAAGCATTCGCAATTTCGATTGAACATGCAATATATTTTTCATTTATTACACGATACCAATATGCGGCAATTGAACGCTGGAATTTTTCACAAAATGAACGTCGTAAATCCACGTGAAAAATACACAGCTGCTGGTTTTCTAGAGCAACTCTCTAAAGATCAGCTACAAACGAACTTGAACACTATTTTTTCCAGATTACGTAATACAGCACAGTATTGGCGCAAACCGAGAAACGATTTGAACTGTATGATACACCATTATGGACCAGCTACATGGTTCCTCACGCTTAGTCCAAGTGAGTGGCTATGGACAGATTTAATAGAATATCTTCGTGAAGTAAACGGCCCATCGGTGGCTAAAATGTCCCCGAACGAACTCATTGCTTCTGATCCTGTTTCAACTGCTCGATTTATACATAATGCATTCCACGCTATGCTGGATTTCATTTGTTCGCCCGACAATCCGATTGGCAAGGTGACACATTACTTTTGGCGCAGAGAATATCAAAGCAGAGGATCACAACATTTTCATCTTTTAATTTGGATTGAAGATGCTCCTATAATCGATAAATCTTCGAAGGAAGATGTAGCACGATTCATTAGGAAATACGTCACTTGCAGATTGCCCTCACCGCATGTGTCGCCAGAATTATATAGTCGTGTAATTGCACATCAAATGCATAAATGCAATAGCTATTGTCTACGCAACAAAAAAACTAAAAATTCCTTCCGTAAAGTATGTAGATTTTCATTTCCACGTCCAGTTACAGATACTTTGGTAATAAGGGATGTAGCTGTTTCTATAGGTGCTAGAAAACAATTGAAAGCAAAAGGTAGACTCTATGATCTTCCACGTTCAATAAAGGAAGTCCGTATCAATGATTATAATGCTGACGTTCTCATGGTTTGGAGAGGTAACATGGATATACAGTAGCGGACAAAAAAGTTACCACTTTTTCGAACCACTCTACTTCTATTACTTTTCAATATCAATTAAAAACTGCAGTATGTGCCTAATATACATATTCAGAAAGATAATTAAAAGCTGTAAAAAATCCAGTTACAGTAAAAGTTATCTAACTAACAAACAAAAACCTCACATAACATTAAACAAGACAACACACTTTTAAAGCGAACAAAAAGTTACCACTTTTGAGCATTAATAAAAAAAATCTAATATTTTGTGGTGGCACCTTTTGCTTTTAGGACAACCTAACAAGTTAATAAACGTGGTAACTTCTTTGTCGGTCCCAAAAATTTTACCCCATTCAATGTCATGTAACACTTTTGTTTGTCAGTTAAATAAATTAAACTTTAACTGGGTTTTATACAGCTTTAAATTCTTCATCAGAATATGCATATTAAACAAATACCACTGTCCCAAACGTATGCTAAAAAATAACAAAAATAGAACAAATCGAAAAAGTGGTAACTTCTTTGTCCGCTAGTGTACAATATATTGGGGAAAAGACTGGGTTGGTAACATGTTACTGTACTAAGTACGTGTCAAAGCCGGAAAAAAGTTACGCTACGGACACTTTGGCAGCAATCACTTCTACTAAGTCATTAGCTAGTCTGCTGTGCAACCTTGGAATGCGCATGCTAAATCATAGAGAATGTGGAGCGCCTGAATGCGCTGATACTCTTTTAGGATTATCATTGTATGGCACTGACTCCAGTACTACTATTAGATGGTTAGATGTAAATATACTGAGAAGTAGGAAATTGAAATCTCGCAAAGAGATTGAGGATCTGGAAGGTGAATCCACAGACATATTTTGTCCATCCCTCATAGATGATCACTATCCTAACAGACCCAAGGAATTAGAATCTATGCATCTGTACGATTTTGCTATGTGGTATGACGTTACTAAAATTAGACCGTCTGAAAAAACTGAATACTATGAAATCCGTGCATCTTTGTTTTTGAAAAAAAGGCAAAGAGGATATCTTATCAATCATTATAAGTACAATGTTCAAACCCAACCTGAGAATTATTATTTCTCATTATTATTATTATTCCAACCTTGGAGAAACACCGACGAATTGAAAAATGGATTTAACACATATGCGGAATCTTTTTTGTCGCTAGAATCATCACAATTGACAGATGCAGTTCAGTATCACGAACGAATAACGGATATTCGAGAAGCGCGTGATCATATAAAGGAAGAAATTGAAAAGAACGTGTTGAATACTGTAGAACAAGAAGAAAATGATCAAGGCGATCACCCCTTAGAGTGTGTCCCCATTGAAACTGTTGGTGCCATGAAAGACTTTAAAGACACGGAAAAAAAATTGGACTGTGGTGATCTTCAAGAAATGATTTCGGAATTGAACCATGATCAGAAGCGGATATTTGATAAAGTTACTAAGTCCTTGACGTCTAACGATAACATTCTTAGACTTTATGTCAGTGGAGAAGGTGGCACTGGGAAAAGTTTTTTAATAAAAACTATCAGACAGTGGATCAAGCAGAGTATCGGAAAAGACACAGCAGTAACTGCTCCTACTGGAATCGCAGCTTTTAATATCGAAGGTCTTACCATACACCGATTATTTCAATTACCTGTAGAACATGGACATACAGCCCAGTATAGGCAACTTAGCGATGCAGCCCTTCAAATTGTACGAGATCAATTAAAAAATGTTGCTTTAGTAATTATCGATGAAATATCGATGGTTTCTAACGTAACTTTCCTGTACATACATCTACGACTTACAGAAATATTTGATACTGCAGATTCAGATGATGCTTGGTTCGGAAAAATACCTATTCTGTTATTTGGTGACTTATTACAACTTCCTCCTGTTCACGAAGAACCTGCTTTTATACAATTATCTAATAAGAGTATGGAGAAAAATGTTGGAGGATTAGGTTCTTATAATTTATGGTCTGCCTTGTTTAGCTATGACGAATTGAGAATAAACATGCGACAGCAGGGTGATAATATTTACAAAGAGATTTTGTCGAGAATTCGCACTGGAGTAGTGACCGCTTCGGATACAAAGCTTTTAGAAACGAGGAAATTAAATTTCAAAGCGACAAATTGTAATGACCGATTAAAGGAATTAAGTGATTACATGCTTAATGTAGGATCTAATACGGTGTGTTTACTTCCCACATGTGTTCAGTGTGATGTTTTGAACGCTGCAATGCTGAGTCGATTTCCATCCGAAGAAATACATTTGATTGCTCATGATACAACGAATTGTGCACCGTATTTGAAAAAAAAGGTGTCAAAGGTACTAAACAATAATGACGAGGATAGCTCCCGAACGGCGGGACTTGCAAGAGTCGTAATTGTTAAAACAGGAGTGCAAATCATGATTAGAAGAAATATTGATGTTACATTAGGTCTTGTCAACGGTACCATTGCTAAACTTGTTTCAGTTACACGAGGTGTTGATAATGACGTTGAAAAATTGAAAATTATATTACCCACGGGGCAAGAACATATGATAGAACGGGTAAGTGTTAAATTTGAAGTAATGGATAGAGCGTTCGTTATTAGAAAACAATTTCCGATTTGCTTCAGCTATGGTATAACTATTCACAAAAGTCAGGGACTAAGCTTGCAGAATGCTGTCGTAGAAGCAGGTAATTCAATATTTATTTGCGGACAAATTTACGTTGCTCTTTCACGGGTGACCACATTACAAGGATTGCATCTTATCAATTATGATCCATCTTCCGTAAAGGCACAAGAATCGGCTATAATAGAGTACAATAGATTGCGAAAAAAATATAGACCTGATCTTATGACTATTTCAATTTCTAAAAAACGCATCCTCAAAGTTTGTGATGCTGTTTGGGCGGTACCTAATTATAATGTATCTGAATCTGAATGTCAGAATACTAATGATCACATGGTGGATATCACTCAATACTACGTAAGAGGTCTCCCGAATTTTGATGGTGTGTCTTGTTATGCGAATGCCACAATCCAATGCATGTTATATTGTTCATCCATAAGAGAAAACTTATTAACGACTGAAAAAGCTGATCATATTATAAAAATCTTTATGGACCAATATAAATCGGATCAAAATCCAAACATAATATCATTACGGCAATTCGCAGGAGAAAAATACGCTTACAATCAGCTGCATGATGCAGCTGAGTTTATTACCTCTCTTTGTGATCATGAGATTCTTATTAAGAATGAAGTACAACACGAAATAACAACGGTATTAAGATGTTTAGCGTGTAATTACACAAGTACTACTATTAGTACAAATTGTGTGGCACATCTTGCACTGCCAAAGATGGTAAAAAAAAAATCATTTGAATTTCACGATATAATAAAACACAATTTCACAGGATGGAAAAATCTGAAAGATCCGTGCAATAATTGTGATAATGCAAATTCAAACACAATGAAGAAAGTCGATATAACTGCTTCCAAACAAATTCTTATTGCAAAATTACATTTGTTCGATCACGATAGTAATGGAACAACGAAAGTAGAAAATTTCTACATCAAAGCAATACCTACTACTAAAATACAAATGGTAGATCACTATTACAAACTTAAGGCAGCGATTTTCCACCACGGTAAAAGTATTTCCGATGGTCATTACACTAGTATGGTAAGGGGTAAGGGCACAACGTGGGTATCCGTTGATGATTTACGAGTAGAAAAACAAGCTTGGCCACGAAATGCTAAAAATGCATACATATTTTTCTTCGAAAGGTGTTAATTGTGGTTGTTAATACAGTTCAATGTTAAATACGTTCAGCGCCATAAGCTGCTTCGCGCACCATGACTGTACACAAAGTACTATACATATAATTCATATAGATCGGCAATGCAGGGCACATGGTTTCTTTTCGTAGATGTTAAACTTACGTAGAAGTTATCCTTAATCAAAAAATAAGTAAAGTAAACTCGCTGAGCTGCTTTGCGCTTTTCCGAGTATTCCGCGTAAGCTTTACTGGCTGCATACGCGCCTTATGTTCTAAACATCACTCGATAGGCTGCAGTGCGCCGTAAACACGTGGACGTGTGACGAAGATAGATCAGAATTTATCATTAATTGGGATTTTCTTACTTTTTCCTTATTTTTAGGACCTGTGACAGTGATTTAATAATAATATAGAAGATCCCCAGTCCATGTATTATATGTTTCTGAGGCAGAATTTAGCTGGCTATAAGGTACGTGTGTTATTTTATGCTTTTGTAAATAATGTTTCGGGCAGTGTTCATATGTATGATTATTGTAGTCAGACGAGAAGGGGTATGACAGCGTAATGAAAGTGACAGTTACCCATCATGCCCCTCACAAACCTAGATATAAAAATCAAAGTTTCTTATTGTTCCAGGATGGTTTTAAACTACATACGTAAGACGGACCGAGGAAAATGATACTTCTTTTCTAATAATTAGACCAAAATAATTGATTCTCGTGCCAATCACAGAGCAAAAGACTCATATATCAAGAAAACGTGGAAACACCGCAATTATAACATCCTCATTTCATCAGGATCACATACAGATTTTGCACAAATTAAAATTTACCTTAAGAAGTTATACCCTTTTTTCACCAAACATGGCGGAAAAATCGACGAAGAATTTATTAAATGTCCACATGTACAAATTCAACCGAACAATCGGGAGAAAGGACTTTTTCTGAAATTTTCTATTAAAATCTGTATAGAGATTAGGTTGGTGCATAGTTAAACTGAAAGACTTGTTACCAAAGAATGATTCAAACAGAAAAAAATGATTAGTTGATTATGAAAACCTGTTTTATTCATCATCAAACCTTAACTACCCCATCTTGTCCCACCTTCCCCTACAAGCTCAACCTAACAGTCGGGATTGCGGAGTTGTTGCGAGTGCATTTGCTGTTTCATTATTATTCATCAATAAATTACCAGACAAAGTAATGTACAATCATGCGTTAATGCGTCAACATTTGATGCAAATGTTTCGATCTAATCGTCTGGAAGATTTTCCATGCATTCAGGATAAATAAACAATTAATACGTGTGTATGAATATGAATTTGCAAATAATAGTACAATTAATCTTTGAAAAAAGAAGTGAGATCCCCTCAAAAACTTCAATGAAGTAAAAAAATTACGCCAAGTACATGAAATCACAAAAATAGAAGATAATAATAATTACAAAATTAAAAAAAGATGTGAAATCAGAATGAACTGCCAGTACATAAAGATGCTTTCCAACTGCGCTTTAGCTGACACAACTACATATGCACAGCTAAAATTCCATTACTCATAATGGCTATTTATACAAAGAAAACGTAAATCACAAAACATAGAAGATAATAATAATTACAAAATTAAGAAAAGATGTGAAATCAAAATGAGCTGCCAGTACATAAAGATGCAGTCCAACTACGCTTTAGATGACACAACTACATATGTACAGCTAAGATTCCATTACTCATAATGGCTATTTATACAAAGAAAAAATGTATTAAATAATATTAAGCAAATATATTTTTACACAAATAAATATTTTAATACGAATAAATATTTGATTCAAAATACTTGGCGCTGCGCCCCGAATTGGTGTTGCTAAACTCAATAAATATGTATAAATTGGATTATCTTTTCTTTCTTTCTTGTACCTGCATATGTGTGTGTGTGTGTGTGTGTGTGTGTGTGTGTGTGTGTGTGTGTGCGTGTGCGTGTGCGTGTGCGTGTGCATATGCTACGTATGGTATTAGAATTACATATATGTAGAATCTAGAGACGCGGTAGCGTCTCGACGCCAAGTATATGACAGCGTTTCTAATATGTCTATGTATATGTATTTTATATTGTAATGGAGTTGTTGTAAATTATTAATTAATACTAAGGCAATTAACATTTTTTCGGTTGCGCAGCGCCAAGTATTTTGAATCAAATATTTATTCGTATTAAAATATTTATTTGTGTAAAAATATATTTGCTTAATATTATTTAATACATTTTTTCTTTGTATAAATAGCCATTATGAGTAATGGAATCTTAGCTGTACATATGTAGTTGTGTCATCTAAAGCGTAGTTGGACTGCATCTTTATGTACTGGCAGCTCATTTTGATTTCACATCTTTTCTTAATTTTGTAATTATTATTATCTTCTATGTTTTGTGATTTACGTTTTCTTTGTATAAATAGCCATTATGAGTAATGGAATTTTAGCTGTGCATATGTAGTTGTGTCAGCTAAAGCGCAGTTGGAAAGCATCTTTATGTACTGGCAGTTCATTCTGATTTCACATCTTTTTTTAATTTTGTAATTATTATTATCTTCTATTTTTGTGATTTCATGTACTTGGCGTAATTTTTTTACTTCATTGAAGTTTTTGAGGGGATTTGTCTTGAAACGCACTATCAACTCAGGACTTCAGAACAGTTAGTCCCATTTGAAAAACCGAACTTGACCATCGTATCTTTTAAAATAATAATCGAAAAAAAAATTCGTCCGCGCTAATAAATTGGCCCCTTCGAACCATGCAATCCCCTATTTTTTAAATATTTTTATCTCCAATAGTTTAGGAGATAGTCAGGTGTTTCGAGTTCCCGCGGACACCCTGTATATGTTACATTTCCTGAATATTTATTATGGAATTCTGAATATTAATTTCACATTTCCAGAATATTTGCTTCACATTTTCTAAATATTTCTTTTATATTCCACGAATATTTAGTACATATTTTCTATACCTTTATTTCACATTTTTAGTATATGTATATAATATTTGGAATCAACATTTTTTTCATATTAAAAAGTGTGGCTAAAAAAATATTTTTTTAATATTTGGAAAAAATATTTAACTAATATTTTGTGCTAGTAGGATAATAAAGACTATTGTCACCTAATAATTATTATTTTATGTACGTACGCGCATATCTCCTCAGCATGTTGTGTTAATACTATATATGAAACTAAAAAGTTAAAAATAAAAAAATTATAAACAATTAAAACCGACTTCAAAAAAATAATGTTGCACTAAAAAGTAAAAAATAATTTTTTCCCCTATTTAATCTACGACTCTCATATTTTTTAAGTCGGCGCCTCATCATTTGCACTGTGTTAATCTGGAGTCGACTTAAAAAATATGAGAGTCGTAGATTAAATAGGGGAAAAAATTATTTTTTAATTTTCAGTGGAATTTTATTTTTTTGAAATCGGTTTTAATTTTTTTGAAATTTTTTTGTTAATACAGACGAAAATGTAATGTACCAGGAAATTGACGGAAAGTGATCGTAGTTCGTCATTGTGATAAAAATCCTTAATTCAATAATGACCAACACTGTTGCTGATAATGAATAAGACTATTTAAAAAGTCCGAAGAAAAATGCTGTACGGAAATTGGGAGAATTATCGCTGGAAACGAATCCGCAAACCGTTTATCGCCATCACTTTCAGCTTTCAAGAAATTCGATTTTGAAAATATGCAAATTTTCAAATTTGAACATCTTTTGTGTTCAAAAAGTAATAGTTCTTCAGTTGCTTGTTCTGTCACATTATTGTATGAACCCTCGCGAACACAACGATATAAGGTATTATTGAATTATAAACATTTAAATATGTTTCAACACAATCATGCGAATTGAATGTAACAGATCAAATTTCCTGACACCTGTAGAAACATAAATACCCATGCTATAAAAATGTTTCGTTGCCAGACAGATCCAAAAATGGCCAGTTTCTACCATTGTCCTTTCTAGCAGCTACAACATTCTCGAGCTTCATAGTTTTTAAACCGTTCATTTATACATATGTATTACGATCTGGCAACGTCGGATCACAATGTCCAGTTATTCGAAGCCAACGTATAAAAATTACGAATAGAGAGATCATGTGATTTTATCCCCTCTGAAAATCTCATCACGAATAAAAGCGTCGCGTAAATCATATCGCTAGATCGAGCTTCGAATAAGGGATAAATGATAACGGATAAACCTTGCGCGGCATCTGGACGTTCGAATAACCCACAAGGTTACGCATGAACTTCTCCAGTAAAATCTGACGAATAAACTATGCGACCAAGTTCCGACAGATACAGGCGTCAGATACATTGTTGCGCTGTATTCGACTGTCGAATAACAGTTGGAGATAACAAGAAACTCTCGGATAGACATAACGAATAAACTCTCTAAACCAAGCGATGACGGATAAAAGTTACCGATAAAATCTCGCGCTACATCTGTCTTCGAATAACGAACCAAAGATACAGTAACTTTTATCTACAATGTATTTTAATAATTTTTTATCTAGATAATGCCCATCTCTGGGAAAAGCGCGGTACCCCCCGCCCCGCCTCACACCCTCGCCCGCACTTGGTCCAGAACTCTCATAGCCTAACTACTTTGTTATTCTTTCATAATGTTATGTAATGGATTATTTGATACAATAAATGACGTAAGAACCCCTTTTTACAAGCTTTTATTTGACTAATTTATAGTAAAACCATTTCTTTTTAAACAAGTTTTTATATTTAACTGCACTTGCTACATCGTTAGTTGTACATACATACATACATACATACACACATACATAGATACATATAGATACATATAGATACATAGATACATATAGATACATATTGTTTGGGATTGGCCCAAACGGCCACAGGCCAAGCCGGCGCGGATTCGCTTCCGAAACCGCGCGCACTTTAAAGCGACTAACGCGACCAGATCGCTGTACACACGATCGCGGTGATGAGATCGGTCGGGCCATCTGTTGACGCGCACCTCAGCTAATTAGGCAGCTCTCTCGCTTCATCGAGTAAACAGCTTTGTTCTACCGGTGTGGTCCTCGTCCTGCTTAGGACGATCAGCTGTTGGGTGGGGTGCTGACGTCACAGAATTCGGCGAAACGGCCCGAACCATCATCGTGATCGCCCTCTCTTCTACGATTCGTCGCCTCGATAAGTACTTCTTCTCTCGCGTGCTTGCGTTTCTCTGGAACGTTCCAGTACTCTGCTATTTCGAACTGCTCAGTTCGCGCTCAACTTTTCGCGTGCTTTCGCGTCATAGTTGATTAAATCTATCAAATATAATCAATTAAGTTCTGTGCTGAATTGTGTTAATTTAAGTGAACAAACTTGTAATCTATTGTGCAACGTTTTGTAAATACAGCGTGACCGTGACCTTACAGTTAAACTTAACGGATATCCTTAAAACCTAGCTTACAATCTAATCTAAAGCTAAACCTTAAACTAACTCTTAGAGCGTTGAAGCTTCGACGCCTCGTGTCCTCAACACATATAGATACATAGATACATAGAAACATAGAAACATATAGATACATAGATACATAGATACATAGATACATATATGTAGAAACAATATATTACAAGGCTACATCAAACATTATTCTGCCAAGGGATTGCACCATTTCCACTGAAGTGTCTTGCAAAATGCAAACGCACTTCTTTCGCAGTATTTACTGTTCTTGTAATTGACGACATATCGTCGTCATTCCTCCAGCCACCCCCAATTAGCGGTCCAGCTTCCTCAGTATTTAAATTTTCTGCTGGGGTGTATGCCTCGTTCGAAATGGCAATTCTTCTTAGGAAATTGTGGAGGTATACAGTTGTTAACGCAACTTTTTTCGCAGTTTGGGGGGGTAACGTAATAGGTTTTCGCAACACTCGGAAAATCGAAGTTAGTATCCCGAACGCGTTCTCCACCACTCTACGCCCTCTTGAGAGCCGATAGTTAAATATTTTCTCGATGGTACCGTGGTCCGGTTCACCGTCAAACGGCCTCATCGTGTACTCGTTTAACGCAAACGCTTTGTCACCGAGTACCATGTATGGTACCTTAACAGCGTATGGTACTGCTATAACTTCCGCAGCTGGAATGCTCAGTCTCTTGTTTTGTAATTTCTCATACAATTTCGTGTTTCGGAACACGCCGCCATCAGATATTCGTCTCTGACAGCCGACATCGGCGTACATAAAATTGTAATTCGCATCGACCAATGCAAATAACACGATACTAAAAAAATGCTTATAGTTAAAATATTCCGTGCCACTGTGGGCAGGCGCTTGCAGCATCATATGCTTCCCATCTATTGCGCCTATTGCATGGGGGAAGTTCCATTTTTTTTCAAAGTTTTCCGCCACAGCCAGCCACTCCTCCTCCGAAGATGGTAACTGTAATTTTTAATGAACGATTTATAATTAATTTTCGAAGGTATCGTCAATCAATGAGCGACCGTGCTCCCTGTATCGCGAGAGGATCGCGTCAGTCAAAAAGACGCACGGTGGTCTACCCGAACATAAACGGTGTGATGCTTGAACAGCCTTTCCAGTTATTGGAAAAAAATGCCAAAAAATTATAACCCGTGATAAATTAAAAAAAAATGAACACAATGGAATTACAACTTTTCCACTGTCACGTCCCGGGCGAGGTCTATAGGACGATGGCATAGACGGGGTAATATTAGAGAGGACGCGGGCGCGAATGCCAGATTCGTGGCCCTGCGGAGAGTCTGGATTTAGGCGCGAATGCTAGATTCGTGGCCCTGAGGGATAATGGGAAGTTCAGGCGCGAATGCCAGATTCGTAGCACCGAACCTTTGTGGGAATGCGTACGCGAATGCCCGATTCGTGGCACAGCGGAGAGTAGAAATTTAGTTGCGGATGCAGGATTCGGGGCACTGAACGTCGAGGAGAACAGGCGCGAATGCCAGATTCGTAGCACCGTAGGCAAATCGGAGTTCGGGCGCGAATGCCAGATTCGTAGCGCCGAACGACTGTGGAAGGTTTATTTGGTAATCACTTTGGTTTGGGGATACCCGTTAGAACACTTTGTTTGGGTTATACTAATTGGATTTACTGTTGCATAGGTATAAGAAACAGCTCGCAATACTTCTGCGAAATCCGTCTAGACATATGGCTGTACGCTAGGGTGGGCCGAAAAACCCAAATTTTCGAAACTCGAAACCGCGTAGTGCGGAAAAGTTGCCGTTGGGGAAGACAAATTGGAGCCAAAAAGAAATTTTGAAATCGGTCAATATTTGACCCTCGCGCATCGCCGTCAAAGTTTTTAATTTTTGACCGAGTTTGGCGACTTCCGTATATTTTCTTAAAATTGTCTATATTTCATTGTTGAACATCACAAAATATTATTTCAGCACATAAATATATACAATTCTTTACCTGCGCAGCTCTTGGCTCGAGTTAAATACCTAACGCGACTCAGAACTCCTCACGGGAGGTGGCTGCACCTCGAGTTCCACCCACGCCCTTCCCAACCAACCAACCACACAGGGCATACATACTACTTATTGTCGATATCTTTCACGACTTTTACTTTTTCACGCTGCTCCTGCTGCTTCCGTCACTAACTTAACACAGCGCTCAACTGATTGGGTATGGCAAGGAAAGTTCCTGATATCCCAGTCTGGCGTAAATCCAGATTCTATTAGTTATGTAATGTGTTCAGTTGACACATGACGTAAAAGAGGTGGTGAAGCGTTAATGGAGCTCCAGTCGATAATTTCTGAATAATCTGTCGCAGCAAAGTTGATTTTTGGAATGAAGAAGTCACGAACCGGCTTTTTTTTATTCAAAGGTGATTTTCTTGCCTCGGTGATTCTTTTTAGCCCAAGTTCAATAATATTTCTTCTTTCATCCATCGCCATTGCCAAGAGCAAGTTTTCAGGATGTGCAAAGAACACGTTGCGTTGGATGACAGGATCCAAAACTTGGAGGATGTTGTCAGGTAAGTATCTTGATGTTTGAATAACCTTGAACACATGTTTGGGGCCGTCTATGATGGAACTATTCTTCTTTATGGCAAACCATACAGGCATATAACGTGCAAGTACAAAATTCACTACCTGTATCAGAACATCAGAAGGATTGACCGTTGATACATATAACCTCAGATTTCGATTTGCAGCTGTCAGCCACCGGGAATGACACAGCGGCCCAGGATCTAAGACAGCTAAATCTGGAGGACAGAATCCTGACTTGATAGCTGAAGCTATATTCAGAAGATATTTCTGATCCTTACTAAGGTGTTTTAGATCAATAGATGGAATGTCGCAATCAATGCTCTCAAATTTAACAACAGGTAAGTTTTCGCAGCTCAAAAGACACTTCCCAATAGGACCACAAAACGATTTTGGACCTGTAGTTTGACCATCTAAATGTTCAGATAAATGTCTGAATGGAAGCTTATTGAAGTGCAACATACATATAATCCATTGGAGTGGTCTTTTAAGAATCATTTCAATATTGTGAATTATACCATTCTTCCATCCAGTATTAGTTGCTGTTCCATCACAACCAACAACATCTAAGTCTCCAAGGGAGATTTTTAATTCCTTTAGATGTGAGATAACACTATCAGTAATATTTCTCGCAGAACTTGACCTTGGAGAAACATGACTGATGTAGTTAGACCCCGGCTCTTGAATTAATGAAATATGTTCCTCTTTCACTCTTCTGCGAAAATTCTTCGAGTGCATTGTTTCAATAACCAAAATTTCATCTTTTCTGCCATCAAAATATAAACCTCGAAGAATTATATCAGCACTATCCTGTAAGCTTGATCTGAAACGTTCCCTTTCTCTCCTCACTTTATTTTTGTCAATAACAAGTGACTTGTCAGATTCATTTATAATCCCTACATCTTTCAGAATACTCGAAGCAATTGCCGCAGTTGCCCTGTCAGAAATACCATACCTGTCCCTTACTAAAGCAGTCGACTTGAATTCAATCCTCATCTGTGTACCTGATGATGGTTTATGCTTTTTCGAAGGGACAAAATTGTCATTTTCAGTCTCTTCTTCAGGTTCAGGGCTTTGGTCTTTGACTTCTTCTGAGGTCTGTTCGAAAGAACTACCGTTCAGGGCTACATCAAAACGAGACAGGCCTTGCTCTGCCCTCAGTAGTCTTTTAATTCGTTTTTCTGATTCTTTTTTGTCAACTTGTCCTATTCTTCCAAATCTTCCATTTCTTTGATTATACATAAATTTAATCTCAAGAAGTGGAATTTTCTTTGATCTCTCACAACAACACTTAATAGAAATTTCACAAATACAATTTTGAATACTTTTTCCACAGATGCAGTTTAGAATCATAAAGGCTCGTATAGACTGGGCGATAATCGCCGGCAACTTAGTTGTCGGCGACTCCAGCGGGTCGCCTGGAGACTCGCTGGGATGCATCGGCTTGTCTCCAGCGACTTTTACCGAGCGGCTGGTATCCAGCGACTTGTGTCCGGCGACTCGGCAACTTGTGTCCCCCACCTTATGACCAAGACCAGTGATGCCAGATTCGGGGCGGGTTCCCTCGAGAATTTCCCCCACCTCGCGCACACTACGCCGGAGCTGCGTGTCCGTGAGTTGGACTCCGAAGCGCCGAGCTCACGGATACGCTGCTCCGGCGTAGTATGCGGGAGGTGGGGGAAATTCGCGAGGGAACCCGTCTCGAATCTGGCATCACTGACCGAGATCTTTCTTCGGCGTCCATTCCAAACCTTATTTTTAGTAGCCATGGATCCGTCAATAGCTATGGGTGTTGGCGCCGTGTTCATTGTAATAGCATCGACCAAAAAAAAAAAAGAAAAAGGTGTTGGTGGAAAAAGGCGTTTTTGAGAAATGGAAAACATTACGGTGATGATTTAATGTCACAGTTTCTATTACATGACGGAGGTAGTTTTATTAATTTTGTGCGAATGACAAAATCTGATTTTGAAGAACTCCTGACTTTAGTGGCTCCAAAAATTGCAAAGAAAGACACAAACTGTCGTCTTGCAAGTCCGCCCACCATACGATTAGCTGTCACGCTTAGATACTTGGCTACAGGTGATTCCTATGCCAGTTTAATGTATCTATTCAAAATATCGAAATAAGTAATATCATCCATTGTGCCGGAAGTGTGTGAGGCGATCATCAAAGTTCTTCGACAATACTGTCGGGTATGTAAAAAACACAGAATTATTTATATATAAAATGTTTTTAATTAATGTTAATAATGCACTTAATGTTCCTTAAAATTACTTAACATTACACAACACAATCATACAATACATTCACATAGGACACTCATACAACATACACAAAGCAGGGGAAGCAGAAGCACGATCCGAATGCCCGTTTACCCGTAAGCACATCGAATGTATCCCAGACCTACTGTCCAGAAACTGAACCAGTTCGCAAATATTTAACAAAATTAAAGAAAAGTGTACATAGGGTAAAAATGTGCCAGACAAAAGTGAAATGGTTTCGAGGGGTAACAGTATTAAACTATGTATAGTACAGAGCTTTTCGATAATACTTTTTTATAGAGAATGCCGAGTTCATACGAATAATGTATTAAAAAGCTTATGATTCCATGTAAAATAACAAAGTTCTACTCTACGCGTCCGCATAAGAAATACTTACCCCTCGAAACCATTTCACTTTTGTCTGGCACATTGTTATCCTATGTACACTTTTTTTTAGCGTTGTTCTTCAAATAGAACATAATTTGTTAGTTTGTGTGTTCAGTTTCCGGGCAATGTGTGGGGGCTACATCCGGTGTGCTTGCGGGTAACGGGTCTTCGGATGGTGCTTCGTTCATTTCTTCTGTTCCTCCTATTTCAAATTGAAATAATAAATTGTCAATTTGATTTTTTAAAATTGCCGTATCGCGGTACTTCGTTTGGCACTACGCATTCTCCTTCCGACCACGTCTCCATACGCCGCATAGTCGTCCCTCTCCTTCATCACGTCCTCCACACTTTTCATGAAGGAATAGGCATCATCCACTCTGGAATCGGTCCTCTGCCGTTTCTTCGAGCCGTTCGAGCCGTTCGAGCCGTTATTTTCCTCCACCACATCGGGAATAGTTTCATCCACAACAGCAGCCACTACTGGCTGACGTTGATGCTCCATCACTACCTGCAGTACTTGGAGGCACCTCCGTGTCGTCCTGAAATGTGAGATAGATAATGAAATATATACTATGGATTAACCATTTGCGAAAAACACACCTATATTCACACACAGATATACATATGCTCCTGTACATACACGTGTATATATATTGTATCTTGAATTTTTGCAGATACCAGAATCAGAAGAGGCATGGTTGGAGATAGCGGAAGGCTACAAGAGCAAATGGAATTTCCCCCATTGTATTGGTGCGATCGACGGGAAGCATATACTAATTCAAGCTCCTCGAAATAGTGGGAGTATATATTTCAACTAAAAGGGGACATTCAGCATTGTGCTTATGGCCATCGTAGATGCAGAATACCGTATTATTTATGCTGATGTTGGATCGCAAGGCAGAATTTCCGATGGTGGAGTCGTCCATAACACTAAATTTTATGAGAAATTAATAAAAGGCGAGTTAAATATTCCACAGCCGAGATCATTGTTAGGAGGAACAATTCGTAGCCCCTTTGTTTTAGTAGCGGACGATGCTTTTGCGTTAAGCCACCATTTAATGAAACCCTTCCCTGGTTCGCATGAAAGCGGTTCGATTGGAAGAATTTTCAACTATAGATTAAGCAGAGCTAGGCGAGTGGTGGAAAATGTATTTGGTTTGCTAGCTACGGTATTCTGTTGCGCGATTTTGTGGGGTATTTTAAAGGACTCGTGGGTCCGTGCCCGTGGAGCGCTGAAAGCACTCAGCTCGCGAGTTGACGCGGGAATTTCAATGATGGAACTCTGATATAACTTGAGAAAATACTGTATATTGTTACAAGCTGTTTCTTGAACTGTTGACAAGATCGATCTGACTTCTTACAAATTAACTCCTCGCTTGTCACCTCCGGGCGCCCTACTCCCTAATTTTGGCGTCTTCTTCCGACTCCCTCCTCGGATCCCTTCGCCCAATCAAGGTGGTGTTGTCCCTCATGGTTCGTCAGTGGGTTGTCCTTCAACCATCTCTCCGTCCTTGGCCCTTCCTTCGCGCTTCCCTCCACTCTCGGGTGATGGTGGGAGCACGCTTTGCGATTACATACTTTACACAGGCTACGTACGGTACATACATTTCTATCAGGTAGGTAAGCGCACCCTCCCCCAGGGTCAAGATGACGTGCCAGCGCAAGGTTTATGATTTTATGACTTTCAGCCTCTCACAAGCTGAGTTTTTACCCTAACGGGACATCGGCAATTATCGCAAGGGAGGACAGAGTTTTAAATGGTTTTACGAGACGTGCAGCTGCCCGCTCGACTAAATTAGGCACGCAGATGTTTAAGGAGAAGTTAAGCTATTTACTATCTTCCTTGTCCCTTATTTCAAACTTGCTTAAGACCTTCCAGATGTGCCGCTCGCTTCAAATCTTATTATAATATATCTGTCTTTCAATTAAAAGGAATTTGAATTTCGCTCTACATCTAACCTCGATATTTCTATGTCTTATAGCTAACTTCACGCATTTCAACCAGCGGAACACGCAACACCTCCATCCATATACAAAAGGTGTTTCCTATAGAAACAGCTTTTCAAACAAAACAAAATATCGATACTAACCTAAGTATGCAAAATTAAATGAATACGTACTTTACATCAATGATTATAACTATGCCTCCTCTTCCCGCACCTGCCCGCGGTAAACGAGCTACTCGGTCCACCCATTGTCCCGCAGGAAGCACGAGTTGAAGAATAATAGTTATATTACAACATTTTCAGTAGTAAGATATCATTATTCTATTACTAGGTAATATTAAATCGATTATAATATAATGCATAACTAATATCCAGAAGTAATCAAACGCCCTAACCAAACTTATCTAGGTATTCTTATTCAATATAATCTATATAAAGGTGCCGCAATATATCTATTACATACGATTAACATATTCATTATGGATCTAATCTTACGCAAGCTAACTTAAGCTTATTCGCGTGAACTATTTTAGTCTTATTTTTTCCTATATCTATTTCAATAGTGAGATCATTAAATATTTCGACTACCTTATATGGTCCTAACCAACTAGAATCAAACTTAGATTTCTTAGGTTCCCTAAGTAAATAAACATCGTCACCTACTAAAAATTGACGGGGGTTTACATTTTTGTCGTACATTAATTTACTCCTTTCTTTGGCCTGTTCCAGATTGGCTGCTGCCGTAGCCCGAGTATTCGTGATTCTAATGAATAAATCGTCTAGATGTTCAACGAAAGTTCGTGGTACTTTCTGACGACTAAATTCTGATGGTATTGTGGCTTTTGTGCCGAAAATAAGCTCACGAGGAGAGAAACCTGTAGCTTCATGCACAGAGGTATTATATGAAAATATTCCAAATCGTATCCAATCATCCCAATCAGTTTTTCCACAATAATGTTTTAAATAGTCTACGAAAACGCGATGTGCCCGTTCAAGGGAACCTAATGATTGAGGATGAAACGCTGTTGATGTAATTCTCTGTATTTTGAATATTTTGCAAAAATTACTTATTACCTTACTAACGAAATTACTTCCCTGATCAGTTTGGATAACCCTAGGACACCCGAACCGACTCACAAACTGTTCCGCAAGAGCAAGTGCAACTGCAATGGAATCCATGGTTGCTAAAGGAATAGCATCGGAATATTTAGTCAAATTGTCCTGAAGAGTCAACAAATAGCGATTTCCCTTTTTAGTTACAGGTAATGGTCCCACAATGTCCATTTGTAGTTTCTCGAAAGCCCTCTGAGGTGTATCTGTTATACGCATTGGTTGTTTGGTTTTAGCGAAAAGAATCTTATTTCTTTGGCAACTAGAACAAGAACGGACAAAAGCTGTGATCTCTTGCTCCATTTTCAACCAATAGAAGTCTTCCCTTATTCGTTTGAACAATTTAGTCATACCCTGATGTCCACCTACTACGGACTCATGATATTCCCGAATAATGGAAGGTCTTCTTGATAGAGGAGGAAAAATGATTTCACCAGTGCAAACCATAATGTTATATTGTGAGCTATTAAATGTTTGTTTTAAAAGATATTCAAAAGAATTCCATTCAACGGGTTCAATATTATTGTCACTTTTCGATAAACTAATGGACGTTACATTTAAGGATTCCATTAGATTTTTAAGAGATGATAACGAAGATGCGAGGTGTCTAAAGTCCTGTCGTTCAGTAGAACTTGTTTTAGAAAATAAGTGGAAAATATGTTGAGTTCCACCAGGGAAGACCATTGCCTCACCCACATGAACATTGTATGGTTGTAGTTGACCAATAGAAAACTTTCCTCGTGTTAGCAAGTCGTTACTGACCAATGAAGAGATTTGACAATCAGTAGAGAAAAAATGAAGAAGATTATCTCTACGCATATAAAGATGATCTTTAGAATAATTGATATTGGGAAACGGAGAGGGATGGATTGCTTGCGTGGATGGAGTTGAATTTGTCAACAGAATTTTAACTTTATCAGTGGTATGCGAGTCGTTTTTCGAGATTGTTTCCACGGAGGATCGTGTTTGTGCATTAAGTAACCCTGTCATGAATGAGGTAGATTCTTCAGTCTCCGCCACAAATACAACCTCATCCGGGTCTCTAAACTGTTCACAGCCAGCGCCACGGCATGAGTCGGGAACCGGGAGTAACCGTTGAACCTCCGCCTCGACCTTGGTACCGGGTCCCAAGATGCCGATCCGAAGCGGGGTGCCTTTAATATCAGCCTTTCCGATAACCAACGGATTCAGCAGGGTATGGGCACCCTGAGACACGGGGACAGCCTCTAACGATGCCTGAAGCGGGGTGCCTTTAATATCGGCCTTTCCGATAACCAACCGACTACCGAGTCGAGACGCATCCCCAATATCTCTGTAGAACGATCCTCCTTTTATTACATTATCTTTAGAATTACTATAAGATTCTCCTCCTTCACGGATTGACTTATTTAAGGGGACCGATTCCTCCTCATCTGCTGTAAAATACTCGTCACTATCCATGGAGTCTGAATCTGAATGCTTTGTCTTATTATCAATCTCGTTGTACTCATTAAAGCATACTCTATTTACAAGAAAAATTCTAGCTACTAAACGTTCATTTTCATCTCTCGTAGAACCGTCAACGTCGATATCCCCGACCTCTTTAGAGATTGCAATTGGCAAATCGTCGGCGCCTACGACAACCCTTTGCAAACGCTTTGGAGGGGAGACGTCCGTACTTTCAAGCTTAGTATTAGTTGTCAAGCACTTGGTTGGAAAAGGAAGGATACTTTGAGATTCGACTAGAACAGGTGGATTCCGGGATAATGCATCAGCATTGGAATTTATCCTACCAGGTTTATACACCATTTCATAATCGTACTCATTTAATCTGATTCGCCATCTCATAATACGGGAAGTAGGATCTTTAACGTTATGTAACCAGATCAGTGGTCGATGATCAGTGATTAGAGTAAATTTCTGACCATATAAATACGGTCGAAAATGCTCCACTGCAAATAAATCTGCCAATAACTCTTTCTCAATAGTGGAATAATTACTTTCAGCGCTATTAAGAGTCCGAGATGCATACGCAATTGGGAGATCTTTCCCGATTTGACCCTGACTCAATACAGCTCCTACTGCGTAATTAGAAGCATCTGTCGTTACAAGAAATGGTTGTTGGAAATTGGGAAATTGAAGTAATGGTTCTGAACAAATAGTATCTCGTAGACTTTCGAAGGCAAATTGGACATCTTTATCCCAGACAAAAGGTACTTCAGCTTTTAACAATCTTGTCAAAGGTTTAGCAACCCTTGCCATATGAGGAATAAAGCGTCGATAATATCCGACCAATCCCAAAAACTGCTTGATATTTTTCCTAGTTTTTGGAATAGGAAATAATTTTACTGCTTCGATCTTTCCAGGATCTGGTTTCACCCCTTTCAAAGAAATTACGTGACCCAAATAAGAGACTTCCCGTCGCAAAAATCGACACTTCTCGGGTTGCAATGTCAATCCAGCACTTTGTAATCTAGCCAGGAGACCTTTTAATTTTCGTGAATGTTCTTCCAAAGAATCAGCGTATATGACGATATCGTCCATATACACAAAGAGCTCAACCCCTTGTAAGCCAGACAAAACTAAATCCATGCACCTTTGAAAGGTGGCTGGAGCAGTCTTAAGACCAAAGGGCATCTTATTGAACTCATAATGACCATTTACAGTTGAAAAAGCAGTCTTCGATTTCGAGTCCGGATGTACAGGAATCTGATGGAACCCGGAAGCAAGATCAAGAATACTAAAATATTTAGCGGCTCCCAACTGGTCCAAGATATCTAATATATTGGGAAGAGGATACGCATCGTTGATAGTTTTCTCATTTAGTTGTCGATAATCTATCACCATACGCCGACGAGGTTCACCATCTGGACCAGGTTTTTTAGGGACAACCCAAACAGGCGAATTATATGGAGAGATAGATGGTTGAATTATCTTATTTTCAAGCAATGATTTTACTTGTTTTTTAATTTCTTCTTTATGAACTAACGGAAACCGATACTGTTTTGCATTTACTGGTACCTCATCTGCAGTTACTATTTTGTGTTGCATTATATTAGTGGAACCCAATGGATCTGATGGCAAATAGAATTGATAAGGAAATTCATTTATTATTTCCAAAATACTAGCCCGTTCAGACTCATTCAAGTCCTGCATATCAAGAAGTTTTACTAATTTAACAAGTCTAGCGGCATCAGCTCTGGACTGCCCCTCACCCGGGTTTCCTGTCCGAGCCGAACGTGCTGAAGGAGGAATTTCAGAAAACTCTTCTAATTCAACTGGAGGTACCGAAAGAGTCACATGCTCGAGGGTAGTGTTAAAAGCGAAAATTCTTGCAAAACCGTTTTTCTGTGTTGCTAGCGCTTCCCCTACATGAACACCTGGTACAGTATCCAGCTTTCGTATATAACCTTCTCGCCTACCAGCATTCCTAATGGGCACGGTTATGAGCGTTTTCGTGCGAGGTGGTAAATTCACTGAAATCGCTGAACGAAGAAGGAACTCTTGGCCACCGATCTGAAGGTTATTTGGACTACTATCTTTGAATGTCAACACTGCCTTTTGTTCTTCTAAAAATGGAATGCCTAAAATCCCTGTTTCAGATATCGGAAAATCATCATCGACGATTTGAAATTTAACGTTGATACCAAACATCTGGATCCTAACTTCTCCAAAAGTACTAACACCTCCCTGGTCGATACCCGTTATATTATAAATAACGCCATCATCTATTAATAAAGAAGAACTAACACTATGTCGTTTAATTAGGTTAAGTTGGGAACCAGTGTCCACAAGGAAACTACTGACCCCCTCATAGAATGATTCGTGTAATAATTCTAAAACCGGCAATCGGCCAACGTCCTTTACGTTGAAGTGGAAACAGGTTGATTGTTTTGCGGACGTGCAATTAAGGGCTTGCTTTGCGCCGCGTTTCCCTGCAAAGCCCCTTTCGAGTTTAAATGAGGGGATACTTCTGTTTTAACCCCATCTTCTGTCGCAGCGGTATTCCGTTTTTTAAAACAACGTGCCTCCGTATGGCCCGTTTTCCTACAATAATTACATCTAATTCTTTTTCGAGCTTGTACATCTGAGGACTTCCTATCATTTCGAGGACAATCTCGACGATAATGACCCTCCTGCTTACAATTGAAACATTTATAACTAGCAGTATCAGTAGTGACTACTTTAACGTCGCGAAGTATAGCCGTGGATGGAGTTGGTTTAATCGATTCATTAGTTCCCGCCTCTAATCTACTGGCTCGATTAATATTAGCTTCTAAATTATTTAATCGTTTGTCTATTATTTGAACTCGCACGACTTCACTTCGTAGACCTTCTATAAAGGCACTAACAGTCTCCCGTTCGAATGAACCTAAATTGCCGGCAAGTTCTTCGGGAATAGATTCTGCCCTAATGGCCTCTATACCTTGCGACAGAATTTCAGAGACACGTGCTCCGTACATCCTAATAGTTTCATTCTGTGCTTGACTCACCCCTTTTAATTCTTTGCGGATGCGGTTAACATCAAAAGTTTGTTCAAAAACTGTTTTTAGCAACTTAATAAATCCCTCTAAAGTATTCGGAGTCAAATGATTTTTTATTAATGACTTTGCATAGCCCTTGATTTTATGTCTCATTATCGTCAAGAGATTTATACGATCTGTTGGCCTAACCTTTGGATAAATGTCCCGACATTCGTTTATGAAGTCTGTTAAAGTACAGGATTTCCCATCAAAACAGGGAATCAAATCTATCGCAATTTTTATTGGCATAGAATCCGACCGAACAATACTGGGCAGGCTCACAATATCAGCCGCGCTGGAACAGGGTATTTCTTCTGTTTCTAAAACAGGTATTGGAGTGCTAGCGCGTAGAAGACTCAAATCATCGAAACGAGTCATATCAGGAGGAGACTGTGCTCGCGGTGTCTCTATCAATAAATTTTCAGTTTCAAACTCTTGAATACTTTCTGAGTTTGTCTTTTCCCTCCAGCGTTTCCTCATAGCATTGCGGCTACGCCACATTTTGTCCGAATTATAATTGAACTCAATATATGTATATATCAGCTAAAATACTATTCCTAGGCCTTAATATTCTCGCAAAAGAAAGTTACAATACGTCCAATATATATATATACAGCTTAAAAAATACTTATTCGCTGTCTTCATCAACAATGATCAGTCCAATCGTCCGTCCGCTTCCTAGAGGCTTCGAAGAATGGTCCACGAAGTCCAGGTCCGGTTGATTTTCCGCCAAAATAATTGAATCAGCAACTTCAGTACATGTGTTTTCAGGGTAGTGTGCACGGCCACTGAAAACACCCGCCTCCGGCATTCGCCCGTTGCTCTCTGGGAAAACCGTGCCAAAACCAGAGAGAGAGAGGTTTACTTCTTTAGTCGCAAACAGTTCTGTTTTCGCGAAACGGATTTTGATCGCTGATTTCACAACTAATTTAAATTAAGCGTCTTTTCGCGCACAATTGCAAAGTTCCGTGTTCAAACACAATAGTCAAATGTCCGTAAACTTGAATTCACTATTCCAGCCCACACTTTTAATCGCGTAAATGATTTTAAAGTATCTATTGAATATCCCACCGCTGTCACCAATTTTGTTGCGCGATTTTGTGGGGTATTTTAAAGGACTCGTGGGTCCGTGCCCGTGGAGCGCTGAAAGCACTCAGCTCGCGAGTTGACGCGGGAATTTCAATGATGGAACTCTGATATAACTTGAGAAAATACTGTATATTGTTACAAGCTGTTTCTTGAACTGCTGACAAGATCGATCTGACTTCTTACAAATTAACTCCTCGCTTGTCACTTCCGGGCGCCCTACTCCCTAATTTTGGCGTCTTCTTCCGACTCCCTCCTCGGATCCCTTCGCCCAATCAAGGTGGTGTTGTCCCTCATGGTTCGTCAGTGGGTTGTCCTTCAACCATCTCTCCGTCCTTGGCCCTTCCTTCGCGCTTCCCTCCACTCTCGGGTGATGGTGGGAGCACGCTTTGCGATTACATACTTTACACAGGCTACGTACGGTACATACATTTCTATCAGGTAGGTAAGCGCACCCTCCCCCAGGGTCAAGATGACGTGCCAGCGCAAGGTTTATGATTTTATGACTTTCAGCCTCTCCCAAGCTGAGTTTTTACCCTAACGGGACATCGGCAATTATCGCAAGGGAGGACAGAGTTTTAAATGGTTTTACGAGACGTGCAGCTGCCCGCTCGACTAAATTAGGCACGCAGATGTTTAAGGAGAAGTTAAGCTATTTACTATCTTCCTTGTCCCTTATTTCAAACTTGCTTAAGACCTTCCAGATGTGCCGCTCGCTTCAAATCTTATTATAATATATCTGTCTTTCAATTAAAAGGAATTTGAATTTCGCTCTACATCTAACCTCGATATTTCTATGTCTTATAGCTAACTTCACGCAATTCAACCAGCGGAACACGCAACAATTCAGAGTTTTTCGTAAGCCAATACAATTGGAACCCGCGAAAGTTGAGAGTATAGTGCTGGCGTGCGTGCACCTTCACAATTTTTTGAGACGGAATACAGAATCAAGGCAACTTACACACCGCCAGGCACATTTGACTCTGATAATTCAGATAGGGGTGACATTATGCCAGGTAGTTGGCGAAAGAGTACAGAAGGCACAGGCTTTCTGAACCTTCAAAATATAGCCAGGAGACCACCTGGAGGCTGCAAGGAAATTCGAAACGAATTTGCCCGATATTTTATATCACCAGAGGGGAGCGTATCATGGCAAAATGAAATTGCCTGAAAATGCTTAAATTTTTAATAAAATTGAAATAGGAGGAAAAGTAATTGCTGTTATGTTACATGGGCCCTTCCGGCTCATCCCGTGCTTGCTGTCCTCGCGTCGCTTTTCTTCGAATCGACCGATTCAGCGGAGTCGCCCCGCGCGTGTCACTCCGGTCGCCGAACCGGGGAAGTTATCGTTGTGAGCACAACGTGACCATTGACAGCCCGGACTCCTATATTTCCTTAATAAGCAGCGATCGACAGGTGCCGACGAGGCGATTCCCTTATCGATTTCGGGAGCGCAAAGCGCTGCCCTCAACCGCGGGACTTCGTAGCGAGAATCGTGATTTGGGGACTCGATCTAGGGAGCAACGACGAGCAGACGGCCGTTTAGAGCTCGCGACCTCGTCTCCGAGTCTATCTCGCGAATCGCGCTAGGCCGATCTAGTTTAGGCGAAGTGTATCTCCATTCGTCAGACCGAGGGACAGCATGCACCGGCAGTGCCCATACGCGCCGATACGGACCACCGCGACCGCGAAGACGTGCGATATAGCGAACGAAACGACAGACGTCAGGTTCACCGACTTCTGTGCGCTACCTGAGAACAACGCGAGCGAACACGACCTACGATATGTTCAGCGACCCATTAATTAGCGTCAGCGGAGGCGGAGCGCCGTCTCCAAAATATGTAATCATTTATTTGCTTTCTATAAGAATATATATCACACTTCATTGTTATTCCTATAATTCCTGCGTACAATCTTATTCAAACCCCCTCTTATCTTCCCATTCCCCGGTAAGTATAGTCAAGGTGGGCCGTAGCCCTTTGATAAGAGAAAGAACCCGGTAAATCATTCCAAAGATATTCCTTGAAACGAGGGCGACCTTTAGGTTTTTCATTGGAATGCTATGTATTTGATTATCCAATATGAAAGCGACTGTCAAGAGCTGTTAAGATCCACATTTTTTCAAATTTTGAAAAAGCCTTCGACACACGTTTACATATCACTAAAGACTAGGTATAAACATATCCAAGTTCCAACAATATCCGAGATGTTGCTCCAAAGAGTGTCCCAGTTCGCGCGGAATGGCCCGAGAGTGTAACAAAGGAAATTGTATATTTAAAATAGTAATGCTTACCTCCATAGTACTGCGACTGCCCATCGACGTATTGCTTTTTCCCAGATATTGCAGTGCCTGGAACTAGGGTTTATACAAAAACTGACTTTTGGAAAAACCGGTTTTCGAATTCCACTATTCCAAAAAAATCAGTTTAAACCGGTTTTCGAATTTTTACAGAGAAAAACAAAATAGGTATAATTAAGACAGTAAAAAATATTTATGCTTAATTAGGTTAAAATATTTAATACGTAAATATTTATATTTACAAAAATATAACAAAATAAAATCTGCTTCATACAAAAACTAACGACAAAAACTAAAATAATTAAAATCGGTACAGAATATAAATGATAAAGCTTTATTTTATTTAGTGTTTTTTCCAGGAAATATGATTTCAAAAAACATACAGTGTCCACTGAACGATGACTTAATCTTGTTCTTGTTTTAGATACAAGATTGCCTGAAATGGAAAATACTCTCTCACTGGCTACTGAACTTGGTTTTATCGTTTTGAGGGCATCAAATAATAAATCCAAATTCTTTGATCTTACATTAGTTGCCTCAAACACTAAAAATTCGGCCTTCCGTGTCTTCGGATTTGATATTTCCTCAGGTTCCTCAAGAACCCTAAGAATTGATTCCATGGCGTTTTTTAACGTTAGAGTTCTCGCGCTAGAGTTCTCACGTTCTCGATTTACCCTCAATCGCTGTTCGCGAATGTTCGCGAAACAACTTCAGACCGACCAACATATCTCCCCTCCAGCATAGTCCTCCACATATAATAGCATATCTAATAGAATAAAATTGCGGATTTTAATTGTCAAACATTCACCTTACGCCTGAATCATGAAGATTAGTTTTACAGTAAACCTTTACTACAATATGTTTGTACTTGTACCAGAGGCGATTTCAAGATAAAATGTTAACGTTTTTAATTAAATAATTAATTAATAATGCATAATAATTCTAGCATGAAAAACCGGGTTTTTAACTTTAAAACCGGTTTTCGAATTTTATAAATTTATTAGAAAAACCGGTTTTTAAAACCGGTTTTGAAAAACCGACAAACCCTACCTGGAACGCAAACCACTTCTTCTTCTTAGACGTCCCGGCTCCACTCCTGCTCTGCTCTTTCCTTTCATTGAGGGCCCTCCCGAATTGGATCCTAAGATTTTTAATTTTTTTCCCCATGGCCTTGGAATTGATCCTAAAATGCGCAGCCATTACTGCCAACGCGTCTTCCTTGGCTGTTTTCTTTTTATATGCCTCGCATGAAGCATCCCATAAGGCAGGTATGCCTCGCATGAAGCATCCCATAAGGCAGGTGTGCCTTGCAGCATCTCCGCGAGTTCTAGCGTGTTGTTAGCATACCACATTTTAACTGTTAACAAGTAATACACATGAATATATGAATTTAAATAATCACAATTAGCATTGTAGTATTGTGTACAAATAAGACAACACCAATTATGATAGTATGCAATAATATTCTAAACTTACATTTCTGTATGTCGCGCGCCGCACGAATTACTCTAATGTCTCTGCTGTCTTTGTAAAAATGTACACTGGAGACACTGGCTGTTTGCACCAAACTGACATTCCGATTTTTTTTTTTTTTTTAAATAATTTTAAGTCAGTAGGGGGGGAAAGGAGAGAGGAACACCAGTCTCCCCCCTATGGGCCGTCCCTCTAGGCTGGAGCCTAGATACCGGCCAATGATATGCATGGTATTACCGACAGAGAGTAAGAGCACAGACGAGATATAGAATAGACATATCACCTTATGGGACTTGGTGTCACCGCCCAAACTGTGTTACCGACCCAGAATTTTAGGTGTGGGGAGCGCGCTGACGAGTTTCCTCTCTACGTTCCCCCACTACTCCGATATGTGGAGAGTGGGGAACCGTCGTCTCGGTCGAGGAGCAGGATCGCCATGTTAGTTCCTCTTGCCTTTCCGTGCTCGTTGAGAACGGACGTACCAAAATATACATTCACGCTCATCGAGTAAAACCACGTGTTGAGTTATTCACCATCCAGTTAGTCTAGTAAAGCTTTAAGCTTTTACGCATTCCTTCTTGGACTACCTTTCGAGTAGTCCTACAGTGGTGACCCCGACTAACCATCTCAGTCGTGGTGGCAAGAATTCCATCAGCGTGGTGGAACGCATCTGAACATTTGCGCTGAACCATCGCAACCGTCTGGGTTCTGCTGATGGGTGATTGCGTGAAGCCAACGTCACCGGAGCCTTTTTCTACGCGTGAGGCCAACGTCACCGGAGCCTTTTTCTACGACCACTCGCTGGCGTGTCCGGTCGGCGTGTTCTACACCGTCGACGCTGTGCTGCGACGTGGTTACACCGAGACGCAGTATTGCCGCTTGGGGCGCAGTTTGGGGCGCAGTTCATTATCTAGGACAGTGTACTGGGACTGTATGTCAAGGTATTAGCGGGACACAATCATATATTTACGGGTGCGAAAACCTTAAAGCACGCGTGTAGCACCGCCATTTTTAGCTCGTGTTACCGCGTGCCGGAAGAGCGTAATACCGCCATTTTTAGATTGTGCCGCGTGCCCTCACGTGGCGAGCGTGGTACGCATCCGTCGTTGATTCCGCAATCAAGTCAGTTATACGATTGCATTCTCGTTTCGCGCAGCGACTTAACCATCATGCCTCTCGCGGAAGGAACCGCGGACAACACGATCGCGTTGAGCGAGCTGGCGGCTCAGTTGCTGGAAACGCAACAGCGTTTAGCCCAGTTTGAGGCCGAGCGACACCCTGTGCGAGACCCGGACGTAGAGCCGCGCGTCGAAGCGTACAGGTCTCCGAAAATCCCTAGTTTCTTTCGGTCCGACCCGACTGTTTGGTTTATGCAAGTCGACGCGTCCCTGCGTAACGCGCGGATAACCGTTGAGAGCACAAAGGCAGACTTTGTTTTGGCTGCCGTTGATGCAGAAGTAGTGGCTTGTGTAAAAGACATTGTGTCAGAGTCTCCACCGTCGTCAGACGTTTACCAGCGGATTAAATCCCGCATTATCGCGACGTTCGCGTGTTCTGCTGAGAGTAATCTGCGTAAGCTACTTAAGGGTCAGGTACCCACGGACGGCAAGCCGTCATTAGTACTGAGTCGGTTGAGAAACCTTAATGTCGGGAAATGCGACGATGCAGTGATTAGATCGATATTTCTTGAGCAATTGCCGGCGAATCACCGGGCAATTCTCGCTGCGGCGGGTTCAGATGATCTGGATCGGCTTGCGGAAGTTGCGGACAAAATCGCATATCACTAAAGACTAGGTATAAACATATCACTAAAGACTAGGTATAAACATATCCAAGTTCCAACAATATCCGAGATGTTGCTCCAAAGAGTGTCCCAGTTCGCGCGGAATGGCCCGAGAGTGTAACAAAGGAAATTGTATATTTAAAATAGTAATGCTTACCTCCATAGTACTGCGACTGCCCATCGACGTATTGCTTTTTCCCAGATATTGCAGTGCCTGGAACTAGGGTTTATACAAAAACTGACTTTTGGAAAAACCGGTTTTCGAATTCCACTATTCCAAAAAAATCAGTTTAAACCGGTTTTCGAATTTTTACAGAGAAAAACAAAATAGGTATAATTAAGACAGTAAAAAATATTTATGCTTAATTAGGTTAAAATATTTAATACGTAAATATTTATATTTACAAAAATATAACAAAATAAAATCTGCTTCATACAAAAACTAACGACAAAAACTAAAATAATTAAAATCGGTACAGAATATAAATGATAAAGCTTTATTTTATTTAGTGTTTTTTCCAGGAAATATGATTTCAAAAAACATACAGTGTCCACTGAACGATGACTTAATCTTGTTCTTGTTTTAGATACAAGATTGCCTGAAATGGAAAATACTCTCTCACTGGCTACTGAACTTGGTTTTATCGTTTTGAGGGCATCAAATAATAAATCCAAATTCTTTGATCTTACATTAGTTGCCTCAAACACTAAAAATTCGGCCTTCCGTGTCTTCGGATTTGATATTTCCTCAGGTTCCTCAAGAACCCTAAGAATTGATTCCATGGCGTTTTTTAACGTTAGAGTTCTCGCGCTAGAGTTCTCACGTTCTCGATTTACCCTCAATCGCTGTTCGCGAATGTTCGCGAAACAACTTCAGACCGACCAACATATCTCCCCTCCAGCATAGTCCTCCACATATAATAGCATATCTAATAGAATAAAATTGCGGATTTTAATTGTCAAACATTCACCTTACGCCTGAATCATGAAGATTAGTTTTACAGTAAACCTTTACTACAATATGTTTGTACTTGTACCAGAGGCGATTTCAAGATAAAATGTTAACGTTTTTAATTAAATAATTAATTAATAATGCATAATAATTCTAGCATGAAAAACCGGGTTTTTAACTTTAAAACCGGTTTTCGAATTTTATAAATTTATTAGAAAAACCGGTTTTTAAAACCGGTTTTGAAAAACCGACAAACCCTACCTGGAACGCAAACCACTTCTTCTTCTTAGACGTCCCGGCTCCACTCCTGCTCTGCTCTTTCCTTTCATTGAGGGCCCTCCCGAATTGGATCCTAAGATTTTTAATTTTTTTCCCCATGGCCTTGGAATTGATCCTAAAATGCGCAGCCATTACTGCCAACGCGTCTTCCTTGGCTGTTTTCTTTTTATATGCCTCGCATGAAGCATCCCATAAGGCAGGTATGCCTCGCATGAAGCATCCCATAAGGCAGGTGTGCCTTGCAGCATCTCCGCGAGTTCTAGCGTGTTGTTAGCATACCACATTTTAACTGTTAACAAGTAATACACATGAATATATGAATTTAAATAATCACAATTAGCATTGTAGTATTGTGTACAAATAAGACAACACCAATTATGATAGTATGCAATAATATTCTAAACTTACATTTCTGTATGTCGCGCGCCGCACGAATTACTCTAATGTCTCTGCTGTCTTTGTAAAAATGTACACTGGAGACACTGGCTGTTTGCACCAAACTGACATTCCGATTTTTTTTTTTTTTTTAAATAATTTTAAGTCAGTAGGGGGGGAAAGGAGAGAGGAACACCAGTCTCCCCCCTATGGGCCGTCCCTCTAGGCTGGAGCCTAGATACCGGCCAATGATATGCATGGTATTACCGACAGAGAGTAAGAGCACAGACGAGATATAGAATAGACATATCACCTTATGGGACTTGGTGTCACCGCCCAAACTGTGTTACCGACCCAGAATTTTAGGTGTGGGGAGCGCGCTGACGAGTTTCCTCTCTACGTTCCCCCACTACTCCGATATGTGGAGAGTGGGGAACCGTCGTCTCGGTCGAGGAGCAGGATCGCCATGTTAGTTCCTCTTGCCTTTCCGTGCTCGTTGAGAACGGACGTACCAAAATATACATTCACGCTCATCGAGTAAAACCACGTGTTGAGTTATTCACCATCCAGTTAGTCTAGTAAAGCTTTAAGCTTTTACGCATTCCTTCTTGGACTACCTTTCGAGTAGTCCTACAGTGGTGACCCCGACTAACCATCTCAGTCGTGGTGGCAAGAATTCCATCAGCGTGGTGGAACGCATCTGAACATTTGCGCTGAACCATCGCAACCGTCTGGGTTCTGCTGATGGGTGATTGCGTGAAGCCAACGTCACCGGAGCCTTTTTCTACGCGTGAGGCCAACGTCACCGGAGCCTTTTTCTACGACCACTCGCTGGCGTGTCCGGTCGGCGTGTTCTACACCGTCGACGCTGTGCTGCGACGTGGTTACACCGAGACGCAGTATTGCCGCTTGGGGCGCAGTTTGGGGCGCAGTTCATTATCTAGGACAGTGTACTGGGACTGTATGTCAAGGTATTAGCGGGACACAATCATATATTTACGGGTGCGAAAACCTTAAAGCACGCGTGTAGCACCGCCATTTTTAGCTCGTGTTACCGCGTGCCGGAAGAGCGTAATACCGCCATTTTTAGATTGTGCCGCGTGCCCTCACGTGGCGAGCGTGGTACGCATCCGTCGTTGATTCCGCAATCAAGTCAGTTATACGATTGCATTCTCGTTTCGCGCAGCGACTTAACCATCATGCCTCTCGCGGAAGGAACCGCGGACAACACGATCGCGTTGAGCGAGCTGGCGGCTCAGTTGCTGGAAACGCAACAGCGTTTAGCCCAGTTTGAGGCCGAGCGACACCCTGTGCGAGACCCGGACGTAGAGCCGCGCGTCGAAGCGTACAGGTCTCCGAAAATCCCTAGTTTCTTTCGGTCCGACCCGACTGTTTGGTTTATGCAAGTCGACGCGTCCCTGCGTAACGCGCGGATAACCGTTGAGAGCACAAAGGCAGACTTTGTTTTGGCTGCCGTTGATGCAGAAGTAGTGGCTTGTGTAAAAGACATTGTGTCAGAGTCTCCACCGTCGTCAGACGTTTACCAGCGGATTAAATCCCGCATTATCGCGACGTTCGCGTGTTCTGCTGAGAGTAATCTGCGTAAGCTACTTAAGGGTCAGGTACCCACGGACGGCAAGCCGTCATTAGTACTGAGTCGGTTGAGAAACCTTAATGTCGGGAAATGCGACGATGCAGTGATTAGATCGATATTTCTTGAGCAATTGCCGGCGAATCACCGGGCAATTCTCGCTGCGGCGGGTTCAGATGATCTGGATCGGCTTGCGGAAGTTGCGGACAAAATCGCGGACCACTCGGGTCCGGTAGAGACCCACATAGCGTCGGCTGCTAAAACTCCGTCGCCTCCAGCGTCGGAGGAGGAAGTCACTCGCCTTGCGGCGTGCGTGGCGGTGTTAACCAAACAGGTCGAAAAACTAACGACACAACAGTCTCGTAGTGGATCGCGTTCGCGGCAGCGTTCGAATAGTAAGGGCCGAAAAGGTTCCGAAAAAGCGCACAAGTCCGGACTTTGCTACGCACACCGGAAATATCCGCAGAATCCCACGTCGTGCCGAGAGTGGTGTAATCAGTATGCGTCATGGAAATCAAAAAACTGAACCACCCTTCCTGCGCGGAGACGTTCGAGGAAGGGGCGGCGTCGGAGAACCGTCTCCATGTGCGTGATCGCACAACAGGTCAACTGTTCTTAATCGACACGGGAGCTGACATTTCGTTGCTCCCGGCAAACCCTAAAATCGACATTAAGCCTTCGGGTCGCAAGCTTTTCGCTGCGAACGAGTCTCGTATTGACACTTTCGGTGAGTCTCTCCGCGAACTAGACTTAGGGTTGAGGCGCGCGTTCCGTTGGAACTTTTGTATCGCGGCAGTACCTTATGCGATCATCGGCGCCGATTTGTTGAAACACTACGGTCTTATTGTGGACTTAGGAAAACGAAGGCTAATTGACACAGCGACTCGGATGTATTCGCTGGCGGTCTCGAGGTCTGTTCCGGCCAGTTCGGTCAGTTCGGTGAATCCGGGCTCGAAGTTCGCGAAACTTCTCGCGGAATTTCCGGAGATAACGGGATCGTCCTCACTAGATCCACCGGGAGAGAAGGACGTACTCCACTATATCATGACAACGGGCCCTCCCGTCGCGGAGCGCCCACGGCGTTTGACGCCGGAGAAACTCCGGGCGGCCAAGGCCGAGTTTAAGGCGCTAGTCGCAGCCGGGATTTGTCGTCCATCTAGTAGCCCTTGGGCCAGTCCGATCCATTTGGTCCGTAAAAAGGACGGGTCTTGGAGGATTTGTGGCGATTACCGCAAATTAAATGCGATTACCACACCGGACAAGTATCCGACCCCGCACCTCCACGATTGTACCGCGAACCTTCACGGGAAGAGTATATTTTCCTCTTTGGACTTGCACAAAGCGTACAACCAGATCCCGATGGCTCCCGAAGACATCGAGAAGACTGCGGTTTGTACGCCTTTCGGGCTTTTCGAATACTGTTACATGACGTTCGGGTTGCGTAACGCGGGCCAGTCGTTCCAACGATATATTAATCGCGCGCTTGGGGATTTAGAATTCGCGTTTGTTTATATAGATGACATTTTGGTCGCTTCGTCCTCTCCAGAGGAGCATACCGCTCACCTGCGTGAGGTGTTTCAAAGGTTGAAGGAATATCATCTCCGCCTCAATGTGGATAAGTGCGTGTTTGGCGCCTCCGAATTGGAATTTTTGGGCCATACAATTTGCCGTGAGGGAATTCGTCCCACGACTCAAAGGACCGCCGCGATCGCGCAATTTCCCAGACCTGCCAACGTAATGCAGTTGCGCCGTTTTCTCGGCATGGTAAATTTCTACCGCCGTAATCTACCTTGCTCCGCGAGTTCACAGGCACCGTTAAATGCGTATTTACGCAATTCGCGTAAGAATGATCGAAGTGAGATCCGCTGGACGGAGGAGGCGGAAAGGGCGTTTGATAAAGTCAAGGCCGATTTGGCCAGCGCGGCCCTTTTAGTTCACCCTCGTCACGATGCTAGTATCCGTTTAGTGTCGGACGCATCGGACACCGCGATCGGCGCGGCCCTGGAGCAGTTGTCTCCATCGCGGGTGTGGGAACCGCTTGCGTTCTTTTCAAAAAAGTTTACTCCCGCGCAAATGAATTATAGTACGTATGATCGGGAGCTGACTGCGATTTACGAGGCGGTGAAATATTTCCGACCATTGGTTGAGGGTCGTGATTTCGGTATTGTAACTGATCATAAGCCGTTAATCTATGCATTCATGCAAAAGGCCGATAAGGCGTCGCCTAGACAAGTGCGACAATTGTCATATATCGCGCAATTTTCCACTCGAGTCGACCATGTGGCCGGTGCTGACAATGTGGTTGCTGATGCACTTTCGCGGGTCGACTCACTGCGTCTGCTGGTGGAGATCGAACTCAACCAGCTTGCGGAACAGCAGAAGTCCGATGCACAGCTTCAGCTGATTCGCAAGTCTTCCGATTTTCCCCTGAAAATGAAGGCGCTCCAGTGGGGGGCGAGTCACACGACGATTGCGTGTGAGATCACTGGCGAAACCATTCGGCCGTACATTCCGGTAAGCTTGCGCGAAACCGTTTTCAATATGTTCCATCGGCCCGCTCATCCGAGCGCGAAGGTTACCGATCGTTTAATTCGGCAGCGGTATGTTTGGCCCGACATGCATCGCGACGTGGCGAAGTGGTGCAGGTCCTGTGCGGCTTGTCAGCAATCTAAGGTGTCGCGTCATGTGAAATTGTTGCCCGGGCAATTTGTGTCTCCTGATGGCCGTTTCGATCACGTCCATATCGATATAATAGGTCCATTACCAGACCGGGACGGGTTCACTTACTGTGTAACCATGATCGATAGATTCTCTCGGTGAGTCGAGGCAGTGCCCGTGCGGGAAATTTCAGCCCAGTCGGTTGCAGACGTGTTTTTCCAAACATGGGTATCGCGATACGGGGCACCAAAAATTTTAACCTCCGATCAGGGAGCTCAGTTCGAGTCGAGATTGTTCTCGGCTCTGTTGTCTTTGATAGGTTGCGAACGTGTTCGCACAACAGCGTATCACCCCGCATCCAACGGGCTGATTGAACCCTGGCATCGCGTTTTTAAAGCCGCGATTATGTGTCATTCGGATACGAATTGGCCCCGCACGCTGTCAACCGTCTTACTAGGACTTAGGTCGCATGTACGACCTGACACCGGTGCGTCTCCGGCCGAGTTCCTGTTTGGGACGACTTTGAGGCTGCCCGGGGAGTTCTTTCTTCCGGACGATATTGTCCCGGATCCGATATCGTTCATTAACGAGTTTCGGGAGTGCATGCGTCTAGTGCGCCCGGTTCCGGTAGCGCACAAGTACAAAAAGCGTGCGTTCGTGTTTAAAGAGTTACACACGTGCTCGCACGTATTCCTGCGGAATATGGTAAAAAAGGCTCTCGAGCGGTCATATACCGGTCCGCATAAAGTACTGCAGCGTATTAGCGATCGCGTGTACGAAATTGAGGTAAATGGTGCGTCTAAAAATGTATCCGTCGAGCTGCTGAAACCAGCGCACATGGTTTTCGACGGGATCGTTGATCTTCCGCCGTCCAATGACGAATCTTGTGATAGTCCGTCCGTAACGCTGAGACCTGTACCTGTACTGCGTACGTACCCAAGTAAAAGGGTTGCATTTGCGCCTAGTTCCAAAGATTAGGTTAAGCGGCGTTAAAACTATACATTGTAAATAAACCAAGGCGTCACAGTGGTACGCGTATACATATCGCTTCTACTGTGCGTTTACGACGTACCAAAGACTGATGTAGCAAGTATAAGACTGCATATTTTAAAATGTTCGAATCGTATCACGGTTCAATAGATTCATGGTCTGTGAATATTGTATGGGTCATAGAGTCGTCTAGACCACTTGTTTTTTCTTTTTTTTTTTTTTTTGTATCATAGTATTCTTTATTTATAAAAAATTAGTACACGAGCGTAGGTATCGCCTACGAGCGCTTAAACCTTACGTTAAGATTGAGGTGGGACACGTGAGGGTAATAATTGATTACACGTCTTGATTAAACTCAACAAAGAAAATGTTTATTTACGAAGGTAACACCAAAAACTTCCGTAGAATTAAAATGTAACGGGCGAAAAGCACAACCGCTCAAGACGCTAGCTCGTAGCCGAATGTTGGTCAACGGTCGCTTTCCTTCCCTTACCGAAGAAAACGCGTAGCGCGTGCAAAAATTGGAAAAACCCCGAGTCCTAAAAACAGGGGGGGTTTCGTCGCCTGGCAAAGTCCAACGGCTACGAAACTTTTCATTGACTTTATGACTCTACCTGGTCGCCTTCTGCACCGCTCGAAATCCGAAGCTACGCACGCTACAGTACCCCCTTACCAGAGATAACGCTTGGTAAAAAAGAAACCCCACATTAATGGTTCATCTTTTTCCAACAGTGCCACGAATCTAACACCAACTAGGGTGAACATTCCCAGAAAATCCTTATACAACTACGCATAAATCTATCTACAACTAATGACTTAAAACTAACTCCTAAAACTAAACAATAAACCTAAGTTGTAAAACTAACTTATACTAACTGTACAAAAAATTCAATTAAACCCGGCTTGAAACCGGTCTGGGAATCGAACTGCTCTACCTGAGCGCGTAGTAATACCACTACGATTTTCGCGATTTTCAATATCGCTACGTGGCATTTGTGTAACAACGTCACGTTGTTCCTGCGTCACTCCTTCCCGTCGCTCCTGCATTGGAACGTCGGGCCGCTCTTGCGTTACAACGTCGCGTCGCGGAATACGAGTCTCCGTTTCGATGACTATTTCGCGATCGACTTCTGTTTCTTCGGCATATCTCTCAATATCATCCGAAACAACAAAAGCGGGTTTCAGTCTGTCAATAGAAACTTTTACCCTTTTATTATTAATTAAGACTGTAAAAGTTTTGTCACCCCGTTCAAGCACCTTGTATGGTCCATCATAAGGTGGTTGAGATGGTCCTCTAACCGCATCATGACGTAAGAAAACATACGGTGACGTAAAAAGTTCCTTGAATACAAAAGTCTTTTTCATACCATGTCGATTAACCTGTCGTGGTTTTACATCATTTACCCGCTCTTTCAAACGCTCGACAAACTCCGAATTTGCCTCTCGCTCGGTAGATAAGAAAAATTCTGCAGGTAAACGAACCCCGGTACCATAAACTAATTCGGCCGCTGTTGCCTTCAAATCTTCCTTGATCGCCGTTCGAATGCCTAATAAAACAATGGGTAGAACTTCGACCCAATTACTATTATCGTGACACTTAATCGCTGCCTTTAACTGCCGATGCAGCCTTTCCACCATCCCGTTAGCCTGTGGATGGTAGGCAGATGTCCGAATGTGCTTAGCACCGAGCAATCTACATAGTTCTTCGAATAATTTCGACTCGAATTGGCGTCCTTGATCGGATGTTATTCGCAACGGTACGCCAAAACAAGCAATCCATGTCGAAAGAAAAGCTGAAGCGACAGTCGAGGCTTCCATATCGGCGATGGGAATTACCTCCGGCCAACGCGAAAAACGGTCGATAAGGTAATCAATGAGGTAAGACAATACCTGTACCCCTGCGCGGGTTGCATATAAATAATATCTATGTGGACATGTTCGAAACGACCGGCTAAGTTTTCGAATTTCTCGACAGGTGCGGATACATGTCTTGTGACTTTGCACCGTTGACACGGAATACATTGTCGCGTCCAATCTCGACAATCCTTGTTAATCGCTGGCCAGACAAAACGGCCTGTAACCAACTTTTGCGTAGCCCGTATACTGGGGTGCGAAAGACCATGCAAAGCGTTGAATATTCTACGTCGTAAAAATTTCGGGACATATGGTCGTACAACGTCGTTTGCAGTATCGCAATAAATTTCAATTCCGTGGTCAGGAAAACGAACCTTTTTAAAGTTTAAAACGCTCGCATCGGAGTCAAGGATCTCACGCAATTCGTGATCCTCCTTCTGCGCGGCTTCAAGGGCTTGATGGTCGAACGGCTTTTCAATCGCCTCAACGCGAGACAACGCGTCAGCAACACTATTGTCCAAACCCTTAATGTATCGAATGTCTGTCGTAAATTGACCAATGTAGTCTAAATGGCGAAATTGACGTGGCGAACACTTATCGAGATTCTGATTAAAAGCATAAACCAATGGTTTATGATCGGTAAAAATTATAAAATCTCTCCCTTCCACAGCATGTCGAAAACGTCTGACCGCACTATACATTGCAAGAAGTTCACGGTCATACGCACTATATTTTTGCTGCGACGAAGATAAAGATTTCGTGAAAAAACCTAACGGTTGCCAGTCATTCCCTACACGTTGTTGCAAAGCTGCGCCAATAGCAAAATCCGATGCATCTACTACTATACTAATCGGCGCGCCCGGTACTGGATGAGCTAACATCGTAGCATTTACGAGTGCCTGCTTTGAATTGTTGAAAGCGTTCTCTGCCCCATCCGTCCAAGAAATAGGCGCGTTGCCTTATTTGGAACCTTTGAGCAAATCGTTTAACGGTTGTAAAATTTTCGCGGCTCCTGGTATGAAACGTCGATAGAAATTTATCATACCAAGAAACCCTCTAAGCTGCTTAATGGTCGCGGGCTTTAGAAAATTGACAATGGCTTCGACGCGCTTATCTAAAGGTTTAATTCCGTCAGCATTTACCGTATAACCGAGAAATATGATCTCTTCAACCCCGAAAGTACATTTTGTAGGATTGATTACTACGCCATACTCGCTCAAACGCTTAAACAACATGTCCAGATGTTCGAGATGCTGCTTCTCGTCAACAGAGGCTATTAAAAAATCATCGATGTACGCGTGAACAAAATCTAAACCACGCGTAATTTAGTCGACGAATCTCTGGCACGTTTGAGCAGCATTACGTAGTCCGAACATGGTGTTTACGGCTTCGAATAAACCGAACGGAGTCGTAATAGCGGTTTTCTCGATATCTTCCGGTGCGACAGGAATCTGGTGATATGCTCTTACAAGATCTATTTTTGAAAAAATCTTTTTTCCATGTAACCGCTGCGAAAAATCCTCTATGTGAGGCGGAGTATACCTGTCCGGTATGGTGCGGGCGTTGAGTCCTCGATAATCTCCACAGGGTCGCAAAGTGCCGTCTTCTTTCGGCACAACGTGTAACGGTGACGACCACGGACTCTTCGACGGCCTGATGATCCCCAATTTGATCATCAAATCAAATTCCGCTTTGACCTGTCGGTAACGGTCGGGAGCGAGGCGGCGTGGCTTGCTGTGCACCGGCGGTCCTGGCGTCGTCTTAATATGATGTCTGACGCGGTGTTTAACTGTCCCTTTTCCGAAACCCGGTGGCCGAGTCAACTCAGGGTATTTAGCCAGAAGCTGATGATACACTGAGTCGGCAATAACCGTTTTAACACTAGGGACATTGGTGTTGGCCGCGTAACCACTAGTCGATAAATTGGTCTCCAGATCTATCAACCGCCTGTTCCGCGGGTCTACAAGAAGGCCATAATGGCTCAAAAAATCCATGCCGATGATGGGTACACCAACATCTGCCACGACAAAACGCCATGGGAACTCTCGACGCAGGGAGAGGTTCAAATTTACCCCTAGAGTACCGTATGTTGGAATACTCGTGCCGTTGGCCGCGAAAAGTTCATAATCGGATTTTTCCACCGGGCCGCGTACTCGATGACGGGGAAATACACATAAATCCGCCCCCGTATCAACCAGGTAGGCAATCTTTGACTTTTTGTCAGTCACTAAGATGCGGCGAGACCTGGTACCGTCGTCGTGCGCCACATTCACGGACGGCTCTTCTCGTTTCCCGAATTCCAATTACACGGGGAAACGCACTTGGCTGCCCGAGTTTTAAATTTAGCGTGATACCAACACAGCTCACCTTTTTCCCGACTGCGGGATCGGCCGCGTTTGCCCGATCGGCTGTAGGATCGCTGACGCTTCACGGACATAGCCGCGATCTGGTCTTGCAGCTTCTTCAGCTGCTCGCGTATTTCCACCAGCTCGCTGCTCACTGGTTCCCGTTGCACGGCGGCGAGTCGAGCCTGTTCCGGACGAATTTCATGGATACGATCCGCCATCTCCGTCAGAACAGTAATGTTCGAATCTGTGGTTGCAGCTAAAACTCGCTGCGTATTAGGCGGCAGGCGGTGGCCAGTTTTTCAAATCCCGGAAAAACTGGGAAGGCGTCCGATCACCGATTTCCTCACTCTCTAATAACTTTCTCACACACGTACCATCGGACTCAGTCAGGCGTTTAATCACTTCGCGTTTTAAGTGTTCGTACTGTTCGGTAGCAGGCGGATTAATCACCACATCCTCTACCTGCTCTATATATTTTTCCCCGAGATTCGCGATAGTGATGTTAAATTTCGTTTCATCACTCGTGATGCGCGCGGACGCAAACTGTGCCTCCAAGAGCCTGAACCACAATACGATCTTGTGTGGCCAAAACTGTGGAATTCTTAACGAGTGATGCGTAAGCAAACTCACACTTCCACTATCACTATTCGTACCGGCTGTAGTGTTCGGCGCGTAATTTGCCTCGTTATTAAGCGGCATCGTCACGCACACAAGAACAACGAAAAACAGAGGTGATTCGGCTAACTCACAACGTTCACCTCTTTCACGACTAAATCACGTCGGGGTCACCAATTTGAGGTGGGACACGTGAGGGTAATAATTGATTACACGTCTTGATTAAACTCAACAAAGAAAATGTTTATTTACGAAGGTAACACCAAAAACTTCCGTAGAATTAAAATGTAACGGGCGAAAAGCACAACCGCTCAAGACGCTAGCTCGTAGCCGAATGCTGGTCAACGGTCGCTTTCCTTCCCTTACCGAAGAAAACGCGTAGCGCGTGCAAAAATTGGAAAAACCCCGAGTCCTAAAAACAGGGGAGGTTTCGTCGCCTGGCAAAGTCCAACGGCTACGAAACTTTCCGTTGACTTTATGACTCTACCTGGTCGCCTTCTGCTCCGCTCGAAATCCGAAGCTACGCACGCTACAAGATCTAGGCACACATATCAGTTCTGTCTCAGTTCGCGTAGAATTCAGGTACTCTTCATTACTTTCCTCAATTACTTTACTCCAAGTATTTTCCATTACAGCCATTAAAAATAATCAGGATTATATCAAGTTTGGTGTCATTTTCATGAAAAAAACGCTAATAATCCATTAGTGATACTTCTATTATAGAAATTGGCATACTCATTACTGAATGGGCTATTCCTGACTTTGTCCTTATGTCACTACCATAGCGTTTATGACACCCGAGCCGCGTCGTTCGAAAACTTTTACCTAAGAACCCATTGGGGTCGTAAAAAAAGGTACGCGTTACCGTTCAACCGATTTCAAGAGAGCGTACACTGAAAAGACCAGAATCTTGTGGCCATCGAATTTTAACTTTCTGAGTACGAATACAGATCCGACACTGGAGGAAAAAGATGAATGAGTATAATGGTCTTGAAACGCTGCGGATTACTACATACATCTGAAGTATTCAGGAGCTACATTTCGGTTAGTTGCCCTTTAAGTTCAATCTACGCATACATTGCATTAAAGATAAAATCATAAAAAAGGAAACCAGAACAATAGATTCTGAGGTCTGCAAACGCATTGTTGGACGTGGCCGCAACCGTGACTTCGAGCCCATCGACATCGATAAAAGAACGAGATGATCGGTGCCCGACTCAGAGATGGGCAAGAAATTATTTTAAATAAAAAATTGTGTTCGAATAAAAGGCAGAATATTTATTCGAAATTCAGTAAATAAAAATCCCCAGAATTATTTATTATTTGAAAAACCATAAATAAAATTTTAAATTGCCGGGAATTCATCCGAAGGTCGATAAATAAAATTTTCAATCGACGGGAATTCATCCGTAGCTTCGGCCAATTTTCTCACTTTCATTTATATTTGTAGCGACGAAGCTTAAATAACTCTGGGCGTGGCTCGGAGGCCCTCGGGCCTCAAGCGCCTTTGCTCGAAGCCGCCGGGTCCACGAGGCGAGCGACATTGTATGAACGATGTGTTGAACGATATGTACACCTTGATCCTCGAGGACCCGGCGGCTTCGAACAAAGGCGCTTGAGGCTCGAGGGCCTTCGAGCCACGCCCAGAGTTATTTAAGCTTCGTCGCTACAAATATAAACAAAAGTGAGAAAATTAGCCGAAGCTATGGATGAATTCCCGTCGATTGATAATTTTATTTATGCCCTTCGGATGAATTCCCGTCGATTAAAAATATTATTTATGGCGCTTCAAATAATATATAATTCTGGGTGATTTTTATTTATGACACATACAGATAAAGTCTCTTTTATTTAAAAAGTTATTTAGATAATTTTTTATTTAAATAATGCCCATCTCTGCTCCCGACGAAGGCAGTCTCATGCAGTGATGGGCAAAAAATTATTTGAAGTAAAAATTTCGTACACAAATTTTTATTTCAAATAATTTTTTGCCCATCTCTGCACTAGAACCATGCGCCGTCCCGGCGTTCGGAGAGCTGCCATCGACCGCTGGACAGCAGTAATCCCCGAGCATCGAAAATTTTGGGATGGTCTCTTTCAAATTCACGTGGCAAAGAGTTATTGGGAATTTCCCGGCCCAGTTAAGTGATCCGCGCGCTCCGCTTTTATGATCGGTAGACCACTCGTACCCCAGATTACTGTGATGAGGTTTGAAAACAATGTCGACTGGTCTCGTACCCGTCTCAATTTCAAAACTTTTAGCTACGACAGGGTCGACCCCGGCGCTATACCCCTGTACGGGGAGATTTTTCGCCACCTGCGTGTAAAAACCACAATAATGGCGCATCGTTGCATAAAATGGAAAATTATAATTAAAACCGGCTTCAAAAAAATAAAAATGCACTAAACAGTAAAAAATAATTTTGTTCCTTATTTAATCTACGACACTCAATTTTTTTATATCGGTGTCTCAACATTTGCACTGTGTAAGTCTGGTGCCGACTTAAAAATGTTGAGTGTCACAGATTAAATAAGGAACAAAATTATTTTTATACTTTTTAGTGCATTTTTTTAAGTCGAGAAAACCAGAACAATAGATTCTGAGGTCTACAAACGCATTGTTGGACGCGGCAGAAATGCGACGTCGATCCCGAAAAAATATGATCGAATATTTTTGGCTACTCTACACACTTGCAAAATTGCAGCAAAATCGGTGTGTACGGGTTCGATATGTTCCTTTTAAATAATATAGTACAGTAGAAGAATATTATTATTATTATTATTATTATTATTATTATTGTTATTGTTATTATTATATGTCTGTATTATATCGTATAGAGTTATAGACCATCATTAATGTATGCGCAAACACATGATGAACGCGTGGGATTCAGCAACAAGTGCTCTTAAAAAACATTAAAACACTGTTTTTACAAATGACGTTATTGCAAGCGAATGAAATTTGTTTTGCGTTAAATAAATCGGAATAGGATTGCAAGGTTAAAAGGCGAATGTGATATCGTTTTATGTTCATCCTCCTTTCTCTTCCGTTGAATGGAATATGTTCATAAGACGATTCTTAAATTGTTACTCTAACAGAAACATTTATAAACCGCGGGCTTCGACTCTCAAAAAATAACCTAGTTTTACCCGTGCTGAATTGTAATTCCGACCACGCGTAGCGTTACAATCTGTTTCGAAACTTCACCCGTAACGTTGCATGCGACACTGAAATGGTAAGGGGGTCCTAGGACCCCCCAAACCGGTGACAGAAAAATACATTGGTTGATAGGTCTATTCTATTCCTCGTTTGAGGATTGCGATTGGCTGAGCGTTCTGTCGCTGACACCTGATTGGCGTATCGATTGTGGATCGGGCTTAGCGCTGTGCTGTCCAGGAGGTGCTGCCATGAGTTGGGTGTGGCGGAGATCGGAACTACCGAATCTCCAACATACTGAAACATTCGAACATCAGTTAATAACATTAGTCAGTTAATGTCAGTTAGTATATAGTTTAAACAAATGAATTTTTCTAATAGTTATGGAGGAGCATTGTAACGAACTAGTTACGGGCGGACGCGAGTCTTCCCCCCACCACGCGCGCCTGGCGAGGCCCACGGCTACCGAGCGCGGCCGCGAGATGGCCGCGCGCCGAGCAGCGCTCTCGCTGGCGAAGTTGGCGCGGCGGCCCATATAGGCCAGCGCGACGGGCCCGTCAGGCAGAGTCTGCCACGAGCGTTACAGGCAAACGGACAGAACTCTCCCGGTGATCACTTGTGAAAACAAGCTGTATCACTGCGAATTTTTGCATTCCCCTACCTCCACGGCTCCTAGAAAGACGCGAGTTCGCCGACTTCTAGACGCAGGTCGATATCCATTGTCGCACTTAGGGTCAGGCTTTGTCTGCCCCGGAGGACATCCTACAGCCTCCGTTTCTCCCGCGGGTTTAACCCACTGGGCGACCGGACTCAAGGCTTCCCGGTCAGGGCCACTGGTGGAGACCACAGCCAAGGCACCAGAACGACCACCCACCTTTCCCACCTCCGCCGAAACGCTTCGAGACCGCGATCGCGACGCGCCGCCTGCGAGTCACTACGTTAAACGCCGCGATAGACTAAGCCGCACAGACCCTGTTAGTCAGCACAGACCTGGCCGGGCGAACTTGTACTCTAACATTAAGAATAAAGACCCGTGCAACAGATCATCCCGCCTCATTCACTCGGCCGCCCCGAATACCCTTCCGGTAGCTAACCTCGGCGAAGCGAGGTTACATTTGGCGCCCGAACAGGGACACAGAGTATTGCGCCGGGTGAATGACCAAGGTGAGCTGGGTGTACGGGCTACCGAAAGCCAAACTCGCGGAGTGGGCCGAACAACACGGAATCACCCATACCGGAGACCTCGACACCTTACGAGCTCGAGTAGTGGCCTACATCAGAGCCATGAGCAAGGACAGCGACGTCTCGATCAACATCGACCCTCCAAGCGAGGGGGAGGGCACCACGTTAGCCGCGCCCCTGCTGAGTTTCTCCCCAGGGCTAGGACGCCCAGTGGAGACAGCCGCAACGGCAGCTTCCACCGACACCTACTACGCAATGGAGCGGGTTAGAAAGTGGGGCGGCCATTACGATGGTGGTAAGGGAGCAGAAAGCTTCCTCGACCAGCTAGACGATCTCCGTGATAGTTACGAGATCACTCCGGACCAGATGCTGCGCTGCCTCCCCGGGATCCTAAAAGGCTCGGCCCTCGAATGGTACCGGAACGAAAAGGCCGACCTCCCCACGTGGGACGCCTTTTTGGAGGCCTTCCGGCGAGCATTCCTGCCTCGACGCCGACTTCACGAACTCGAAATGGCTATCCACCAACGACGCCAACGCCCGGACGAAACCGCACGCGAATTTGCCACGGCGCTACGAACTCTGATGCGGCGCCACGGTGGTATGTCCGCTGCCACCCAGCTAGACTGGTTGTACTCCAACCTACGGACAGAATACCGCCACTACATTAAGCGGGCTGACTACAACTCGCTCTCCGGGCTCCTCGATTTGGCCGCCGACTTCGAGGCATTGCGCGAGGAGGAACCCCGCAACACCTCGGTCCAGCCAGACCCACCGAAACCTTGCCTCGCCGAAGTGAGCAATCGGTACAACCGAGATCAATGCTGTTGGAACTGTGGCCAGCGCGGCCACTTTCGCCGGGATTGCCGCCGGCCAGGACGGCGATTCTGTAGCCGATGCGGGACGGAAGGCCGGCTCAGTCGAGAGTGCGACTGTTCCCCGGCAGCGGGAAACGACAACGGGTCCGGAGGACGAGGCAACGGCCGGACCACCCAGCCCCAACAGCCTCCGCAACACCAATGACCGATAGCCGTCCCCATCTGCCCGTGAATTTTTACGGCCGAGAGTTCCAGGCCTTACTAGATACGGGGGCCTCCCTCTCGTACATCAATAGGGAGGTAGCGGAGTGGTGCAGACACAACGGCGACCACACCACCAACACGGACCGGTGGGTGCAAGTCGCCAACGGCGCTACCGCAGCCCTGGACGGGGAAATGGCAGTGAAGATGGTCGTCGGGGATTGCGTCCTGGCGATTACGTGCGGGGTCCTTCCCAGCCTCACACAAGACGTAATCCTCGGGATCGACGCCCTCCACGCCCTCGGACTAACGGTACAAGTCCGGGGCATGCTATGGAGACCTACGGACGCAGCAGCCGTCATTGAACCAAACCCCGGCCTCCAGGGATGCATTGCGGAACAATCACAGCACCTCGAAACATTCCTCGTCAGCGAGCTGCAGCACTTCGACCGATTACCGGGGCTGACGCACATGGCGAAACATCGCCTCAGGTTGAAAGCCGGGGCCGAACCGGTGAAACATCGGTACACGCCCCGCAACCCCGCCATGCAAGCCATTATAGACGAGGAGGTGACCCGGATGCTCGCGGAAGGGATTATCGAACCGTCTTCCAGCCCATGGAGCTCCCCAATTGTAATCGTCACCAAAAAGAACGGGAAAAAGAGATTTTGTATTGACTTCCGTCGAGTAAACGAGGTCACGGAAAAGGACGCATACCCTCTGCCCCAGGTCCAAGCCACGCTAGAAAAACTGCGTGGCGCCCGGTACATCTCCACATTGGACCTGGCCAACGGATACTGGCAGGTACCCCTGGATCCAGACAGCCGCCCGATCACTGCCTTCACGGTACCGGGAAGAGGCCTGTTCCAGTTCAAAGTCATGCCTTTCGGACTACACTCCGCCCCAGCCACCTTCCAGCGCCTGTTAGACAAGGTCATAGGACCGCGACTAGAACCCCGAGCGTTCGCATATTTGGACGACATTATCGTGCTCGGAGCAACCTTCAAGGAGCACCTCGAAAACCTGCGAGAGGTCCTCCGGCAACTACGGGCGGCGGGGCTGAAACTCAACAAGGACAAGTGCCAGTTCTGCCGCACCGAGCTGCAATACCTCGGGCATACAATCACAAACGAAGGCGTGGCCACCGACCCCGAAAAAGTACGGGCTATCGCCAAGATACCCCCACCGACAACTATCAAGGAGCTTCAACGGTTCCTAGGAATGGTATCCTGGTACCGACGGTACATCCCCAGATTCGCGGATCTAGCCGCACCACTGACACGACTGCTCCAGAAGAAGCAGAAGTGGATCTGGGGCCCAGAAGAAACGGCGGCGTTCGACGCACTCCGGCAGCAACTGGCAGCCGCGCCTATCTTGACATGCCCGGACTTCAGCCAGCCATTCACCCTCCAGACGGACGCCAGCAACGAGGGCCTCGGGGCTGTCCTCACGCAGGATGTGAACGGGGAGGAGAAAGTCATCGCCTACGCGAGCCGTACGCTCAACCCCGCGGAACGAAATTACTCCGTGACAGAAAAAGAGTGCCTCGCGGTAGTATGGGGCATTCGCAAAATGCGGCCATATTTAGAGGGATACCGATTCACCGTACTCACCGACCACCAGTCCCTCAAATGGCTACAATCCATGGACAACCCTTCCGGTCGCCTGGCCCGGTGGGGCCTAGAGCTCCAACAATACGACTTCGTCATCCAGTACCGCCGGGGGGAGTCCAACGTCGTCGCGGACGCCCTCTCCAGGCAGCCAGAGAACGAACCCCCCCCCCCCCCACCAGCAGAGGAGGTAGATAGCCTGGACCCGCCCTCTGGGTGCGCCTGGTATGAGAGGATGAGAGCCGCCGCTGAGAAAGAGCCACACCGTTACCCGGAGTATCGAGTCATCCAGGGACGACTGTACCGACACATTTCAGACACTCATGGGCCCCGAACCGACTCAGAATGGAGAATGTGTGTCCCCCAACCGCTTCGGGGGACGATACTCCGGGAAACCCACGACGCCCCCACCGCAGGACACCTAGGTAACAGCAAGACCGCAGCCCGACTAACCAGAAAATACTTCTGGCCCGGCATGATCCGTGACGCCCGCCGACACATACAACGCTGCCAGAAGTGCCTAGAACACAAAGCGTTCCAACAAGGCCCCGCAGGCGGGATGCAGACCACTCCAGCAGCAAACCCCTGGGACGTGGTGGCCGTCGACCTGGTGGGACCCCTGCCACGGTCAGCAAAGGGCTTTACAATGTTGGCCGTGATGCAGGACAAGTTCACCAAGTGGGTCGAACTCCAGCCCCTACGTCAGGCCACCGCCCCGGCCGTAACAAGGGCCTTCAGGGAGAGGGTGGTGCTTCGCTTCGGGTGCCCCAGACGCGTCATCTCGGACAACGGGAAGCAGTTCGTCAGCCGAGAGTTCACCGAGATGCTCCGGGGTTACGGGATCGAGCACCGCCTGACCCCCCCGTACACCCCCCAGTGTAACCCCGTGGAGCGGGTCAACCGAGTGATCAAGACCATGATCGCCCAGTTGACCGACGGGAACCACCGAGAGTGGGACAAGTGGCTACCCGAGGTTGGCTTCGCCTACAACTCCGCGCGACACGACTCCACGGGGTACTCCCCGGCCTACCTGAACTATGGGAGAGAGCCGGCCACCCCCGGGGCACTCCACCAGCCGACCGAGGACATCCCGGAGGAAGAGGACGAGGCCCAGTATGCCGCGCGATCCGAGGACCTGGACCGCCTACACGAGGCCATACGTCTCGCCCGCCACGCGCAAGCCCAAGCGACAGAGACGCAGAAAAAGGCCTACAACCTCAGGCGGCGAGACTGGAGGCCCCGAATCGGGGAGTCAGTCATGCTCCGGGAACACCCCCTGTCCTCCGCGGAGAAAAACTTCGCGGCCAAACTAGCCCCCAAGTTCTCCGGCCCACACCAAGTACGAGAGTACATAGGCCCGAATCTGGTCATACTCCGGTGCGGGCGGAAGACGAGGAGAGCCCACCTTCAGGACCTCAAACCGTGCGAGGGAAGGGAGGAAGGTTCCCCCACCACGGGACCCCCCGCAAAGACGCCTTCCGCCGGCACGCCCCCCACCACGGACGCCAACAACGCGACGGTCACCGGAGCCGCGAACTCAGCCGCGGCCATCAACCGCGGCCAACAGAGGGCCACGACGATAAGGACCGCTAAACAGGTTTCGCGCTGCCAAAATATGCACAGGACTAATGATAAGACCGCGGAAGGACTCGAGCTGGCAGAAACAATACAGTAGACTAACGAGCAACATGCCACCGAAGACACGGATCTCTCACGAGACGACGAGACGGGAGGCCGTCCCGCTACGGAGCGAGAACGCCGTCCGCCCCGTGGAGTGCCGGGCGAAGAGACCGGCGGAGACCGGGGACAGATCAGCCCCCCCGGCCGCAAGGAGAAGGCTGGATTTTGGAGGCCCCCCACCACCAGCACGGGGACCGCCGCGACAGCTGCGGCCACCCCCGAGACCGTCAGCAATAACCAAGCTGACGATTCTGGAGGAGGTGGAGCGGAGCCGGCTTCCACCACCGACAGTGCCAGGAGTGGAGAGGCCGAAACCTCAAATAATAGAGGACCGCCGCCTCCCACCCATGGACACACGGGGACCCGGAGCCTCCCTCCTCGAGGCGCTCCTCACGACACCACCACCGCCATGGCCAGCAATGGCCACCCCGCTGCCCCCAGGACCAGCACCGCCGCCGCAGACCTCAGCGAGGCAGTCAGCGCAGCCGCTCCGGACGCAGCCGCCACCGCCACAACAGGCACCGCCACGGCCACCGCCAGGATCGGCAGCGCCTCCACTCCAGCCGACCCAGAAGCAGCCACCCAGGACGCAGTCGCCCGGACGCAGTCGCCCCCCCCCCCGGAAGCAGCGGCCCGGGACACGGCCCCCGCCGCAACAGACGCCGCTCAGACAGCCGGGACCACCAGCCCCACCACCGCAACCGCCGACCCCGTTGCTCCCGACACAACCCCCGGCCCTGATGGACCCCCCGCCGACAACGCCAGCAGCCGCCCCTCCACCAACCAGCACCACCCCCTCGGGACCCCCATGGCGACACACCCCCGACCTCCCGGAGATGCGAATCGACGTTCCGGCTCTCCGCGAAGGACACAAATTCCAGGTGCCCATTCCAGGAGGGTACCTGGAATTCAAGATGTTGCGGAGGCGACAGCTCCGGGTCCGGTACAGCCTCCCCGGAAGCCAGCCCTAAGCCTGGCCGAGTATTTTAAGTAAGGTGGCGGGTAGTTAGTAAGAGCGACTGATTAGGTTTAAGTACGGTGATGGGTAGCAAATAAGTTTGTAAATAAAAAGTGTAGGGATTAAGACAAATACAAACGGTGGGGAAAGATCGCGTCCTCCGAAGGGAGAGGGAGATGTAACGAACTAGTTACGGGCGGACGCGAGTCTTCCCCCCACCACGCGCGCCTGGCGAGGCCCGCCGCTACCGAGCGCGGCGGCCCATATAGGCCAGCGCGACGGGCCCGTCAGGCAGAGTCTGCCACGAGCGTTACAGGCAAACGGACAGAACTCTCCCGGTGATCACTTGTGAAAACAAGCTGTATCACTGCGAATTTTTGCATTCCCCTACCTCCACGGCTCCTAGAAAGACGCGAGTTCGCCGACTTCTAGACGCAGGTCGATATCCATTGTCGCACTTAGGGTCAGGCTTTGTCTGCCCCGGAGGACATCCTACAGCCTCCGTTTCTCCCGCGGGTTTAACCCACTGGGCGACCGGACTCAAGGCTTCCCGGTCAGGGCCACTGGTGGAGACCACAGCCAAGGCACCAGAACGACCACCCACCTTTCCCACCTCCGCCGAAACGCTTCGAGACCGCGATCGCGACGCGCCGCCTGCGAGTCACTACGTTAAACGCCGCGATAGACTAAGCCGCACAGACCCTGTTAGTCAGCACAGACCTGGCCGGGCGAACTTGTACTCTAACATTAAGAATAAAGACCCGTGCAACAGATCATCCCGCCTCATTCACTCGGCCGCCCCGAATACCCTTCCGGTAGCTAACCTCGGCGAAGCGAGGTTACAGCATGAATTCCTATTTCAAAAAGTATGTATCGAATATTTTTGTTTACTCTACACACTTGCAAAATTGCATCAAAATCGGTGTGTACTTGTTCGATATGATCCTTTTAAATAATGTAGTACAGTAGAAGGATATTATTATTATATATTATTATTATTATTATTATTATTATTATTATTACTGTTATTATTATATGTCTGTATTATATCGTACTACAGACCATCATTAATGTATTTGCAAACACATGATGAATTGGTGGGTTTCAGCAACAGGTGCTCTTAAAAAGATTAAAGCACACTTTTTACAAATTACGTTATTGCAAGCGAATGAAATTTGTTTTGCGTTAAATAAATCGGAATAGGACAGCAAGGTTAAAAGGCGAATGTGATATCGTTTTATATTCATTCTCTTTTCTCTTCCGTTGAACGGAATATGTTCATAAGACGATTCTTAAATTGTTACTCTAACAGAAACATTTATAAATCGCGGGCTTCGACTCTCAAAAAATAACCTAGTTTTACCCGTGCTGAATTGTAATTCCGACCACCCGTAGCGTTACAATCTGTTTCGAAACTTCACCCGTAACGTTGCATGCGACACTGAAATGGTAAGGGGGTCCTAGGACCCCCCAAACTGGTGACAGAAAAATACATTGGTTGATAGGTCTATTCTATTCCTCGTCTGTGGTGTCCGAACCCAAAACTACATACTACACATATAATATGTAATATTATCCAAAATCCTAGAACAGGGGAAACAAAACAATGGAAACTCTAATAGAGAGATTGCATTGTAACGTCCCACGGGGACTCGAATCCGGTATTACCGACCGCCGATAACTAGTACAGTAATACCGGATTCGAGTCCCCGTCCACGCAACCAAACCACATTACCACGCAATCAAACTATATTACCACGCACAAGCATTGTACATACTATTATACATTAAATTTAAACTAAGCGGATATTAGAGAAACAAATATTATAGGGACATTAGGAATAATTAAATATAAGTACTGATAAAAGAGCAAAACAAAATATTATATAATAAGCGAGAAAACTGCGAAATAACAGATAACGAATCACTGCGCATGCGCCAACCCGCCAATTTTCCAGTATAAAAGGAGGCGTGCGCAGGACCGAGCGCGCTCATTCGAACCCACTTCATTCAATCAGTACGTCCGCGACACCTGCCGTGACCGGTCGTGTTTTGCTAAGCAGTCCAGCTCTTCAAAACCTTCCTCTCAGCATCAGTGATCGTTTGTAGCTAGTGTTCTCACTATACCTCGGCTTGCGGGTTCTTACCGCACTTTCGAGTTTCAGTTCAGTGATTAGGAGTGAAAACCACCAGCTTTACTGCTCATCGCAAGTTTTTTCTCAAAAATTGCTGCCCTCGGCAACCCGGACGGCCTCAGGGTCGCAGAGGACCCTGCTAGTAAAAATGATAAAGGTTCAGTCATAAACCTAACAGAACTATCCACCTCCAAACTGGTAAGCAATTCAGTTTTCACTACTTCTCTTACTAGTATGAATACCCACGTCGGTAAGCGCCCCGCAGAGAGCGCATTTGATACACAATTATTAAATTCATCCTCCGAGATTTCGGGCCGTTCCCAGTCGGAGGAAATTTTGAATTCAGGGACCGGTAATATTCCCGGTAACGTTCCTGGAAAGAAAAAGACCAAAAAAAGGAAAGGCAAGAGCTCCCCCGAGGGACTCAACCCCCCAGCTCACGCTTCGACCAGCACGCCTCCTCCGTTCCTGTCAATTCCTATTTCGCTTCCACTAATATCATGTGCCGATTCCGCTAAGAACCTGGATGTTATCCCCAATATTAACGTCTGTTTGAAACTAGAGCGTGGAGCGCCGACGCTCTTGTCCTTTTGTATAATTCGCGAAAACTATACTCAATTTACTCGTAAGAAGATTATAAGTTTGACTTGTAACGTAATGGCGTCACAATAAAACACGCACAATAAATTTTCTCTGAGTTTAACAAAGTTTGAAACTCACAAGATCGAAATTCCACGCAAGCACGTGACGAGGAATTTGTAGAATTCCAAGTTAGCGGAGAAATATCGGAGCGCCGATAGCTCTTTGTTGTCGCGTACTCGATAAGAGATGTTTATCTTAGCACGATTCACACGGAAGAGACCGATCGCGGAGACGGCACGGGCCAAGCCACCGGTTCGGGAGAGCAGACACCTGGCCAATCAACGCGATCCACGTACATCACGCGAGACAAAACTAATTAGTGGGGAAGACAATAGCTAATTAGTCCTGGTGTCAATCCCGAGATGGCTCGACCAGACCGTCACCGCGATCGCCCAGCAGCTACACCGGTAGCAGAATCGCATTCGAAAATCCGCGCCTTTACGCAACAGTGGGGATACGCACGCTTGGTCGCATCTCTGCGACCAATCCCAAACAACGTCCATAACCGTTTTAACGCTCTCGCCGCGTTCAAACCTGATCACCCGTTACTCACCGCTTTAACCTCTGAGCCGAAAAAAATGTCGCCAGATGTTTCCAACTCGTCGCCAACTAAAACAAAACAGGCCTCGGGCTCTCCAGGTGTGGTTAACACGCTCAGCGGCTCTACAGGTAGCACTAACCCCCCCCCCCCCTTTGTACATTTCAAATTTCTGTTACAGCATACCGAAGTTTGAGCGTGAACTCCCTCAAGACTTCGGTAAAACTTTCAGCATAAAATATTTAGGCAACAAAATCCGACTCCAGTTCAATAATATTGACTCCTACTCTAAATTTAAAGAGGCCTTAAACAACGACAAAGTCCCCTATTACACCTTTTCAATCAACGCTGAACGCGTACTTTCCATGGTCCTCAAGGGCCTCCCAGAGATTCCCGTGGACGAAGTCCTAGCTGAGCTTCAAGCTAAGGGGCTAAACCCCTGCTCTTGCTCAAACATAAGCCCCAAAGGTCGCAATGGCCCTTCTAACTACGCCCTGTACAGGGTTACATTTCCCGCGGGCACAGCCCCTAACGGTGTCATAAAGGTCAGTGCTGTCTTCAGTACTCGCATTTACTGGGAAAAATTTCTCTCCAGAAAGAATTACACCCAATGTTTTAGGTGTCAGGCGTTTGGCCACTCCGCCCCCAATTGCAGACTCACTGCAAAATGCGTCAAATCTGCCGGGGCCCATCACTCCTCGGAGTGCCAAAAACCGAGGGACTCCCCCCCCCCCCCCCCACGTGTGTTAACTGCTCGGGAGCTCATACTGCCAATTACAGCCAGTGCCCAACTCTACTCAAATTCCTAGAAAACCGCAAAAACAAGCCTATTGCAACAAAAGGCATTCTAATTAACACGACTCCTAAGCTAAACGCTGTTCCCCCTCCCTCCTCCATTCCCCCTCCCACCACTTCCCACTCTCACTCCTCGTTCCCTTCCCCCTTCCCCTCCTATTCCGATGCCGTCACAGGCACCCACAGATATCCCACCGTTACTCCCCTCCCTTTCCCTTCTACTACCGGGGCTTCAGCTGGTTTGCGCCCCGACAGCGGGTCTCTACCTGGTGTACAGCACATGTTCGGTCTGATGTCGGCTCTTAAAGAACTGAACGCAATTGTCAATGTCGAGCAAATGCTCTCACTTACTCGATCGCTTATAGACAATCTCAGACCCTGCCACACTCTGGCCGAAAAATTTCTCTCGATGCCGCTCCCTAAAATAATGCTGTGGAATGCCGGTTCGCTTCCTCGGAAGCAAAATGAGTTGATCCTCGCTCTGGCCGGGCTAAGGGCTGGTATTATCCTGGTCACTGAGACATGGCTTTCACCTACTGATGCTTTCTCACTTCCGGGTTACTCGATGGTTCGCGCGGATCGCCCCACCAGGGGCGGAGGCGTAGCGATTTTTATACACGAGACCATTAAATATGTCAATCTCCAGCACGCTGGTTTTCTCTCGTGCGAGGCGTGTTTCATCAGGCTTGCGGCCCCCCGGATTACCATTGGAGTCGTATACGCACCCCCCTCCGCCATCGAGGACTCCGGAATTTTTTACTCGCTTATTCGAATGAGCTCCCCATTTTTGGTCGGGGGCGACTGGAACGCCAGGCACAACTCCTGGAACAATTATTCCACTAACCAGGCTGGCAGATTGTTGTACGACCATTTCTGCAAAAACCCCTATCGCATCATCTATCCTGACTCATTCACCTGCTATCACGGATCTGCACGTCCGTCCACTATTGACTTTTTTATCACGGACTATCACACTAACTTTAACTGTTGCACTACGGACGATTTCGACACCATGCATCGTCCTGTCATGCTAACCGTAACACAAGGTCCTATCTTCCCTGGCATTGACGCCACCACCGACTGGGTGGCCTACAACAGCAACACTCAACGATGTCTAATTAAAGGTATCTCCCATCTGTCAAGGACATTGATGGAGCTATTAAGGAGCTCACCTCCTTGTTACAAGTGTGTCGCCGTAAAGCTACCGTTGTCTCTACGACGTCAAACAAGGAGGCTCACCTCCTTACTGATCCCACGCTCATATCACTTATTAGACATCGCCGTGCTTTACGTCGCAGTGGACAACGTCTAGGGATACAGCTTATTGCACCGGCGATCCGTGATATAACAGCTACCATTCGCAAGAGAATTTCATATCTTCGAATACTGCAATGGGATCGTAACCTCAGATCTTTTACAAAACCGGATCCCACTTTCTGGGCGACGTATAGGAAAATCACCAGCTCTAAATCGTCCAGAACGCTGCCCCCTCTCCGTGACGGTCCGGATACTGTCACCTCGGATGACGGCAAGGTGGATCTACTGGCTTCCACGTTCCGTCGGATTCACGATGATGCGGTACGGTTACCTTCACCCAACTCTGCACTGGTTACGGGTTTCGTTTCCACCCTGAACAACGCACCACCCACTGGAGCGCCTGGCGTTCCACTTTCCCCCGAACAAATTTCTAATTCTATAAAACGCATGGCCATGAGAAAGGCCCCCGGGGGCGATGGCATATCAGTACCCATGCTCAAACACTCCTCACGCAAAGTCATCTGTCAACTGTATTACATTTTTAGATCCTCAGTTTCCCTTGGGATACTTCCCCACAGCTTGGAAAATATCCAAAATTATACCCATTCCTAAGCCCGGTAAACCACGCGATTTTCCCGGTAGCTACAGACCAATCAGCCTTCTGCCCATCGTAGATAAACTGTTTGAGAAATGCATTCACGAGCACTTAAATCTATTCCTATTAAATAATAAAATAATCATTGATCAGTAGTTCGACTTTCGCGAGGGTCACTCTACCATACAACAGATATTACGCATATCACAGCACATTATTCATCAGTTGAACACCAACCGTAGCACAGCAATGGTCCTTCTTGACCTTTCAAAGGCGTTTGATACGGTCTGGCATGATGCCCTTCTGTACAAGACGAGTCTAATAGGTTTCTCGACAGGCTTTATTAAACTGGTGGCGTCATATCTAATTGACCATCAGATGTTCGTGTCCTATATGGGTGTAAAATCCGACTCACATCCTGTGCTAGCTGGTGTGCCGCAGGGATCCATCCTCGGCCCTACGCTTTTTATCATCTTCATCAACGATCTGCCCAAACGCGCCGACTGTGAGCTTGCCCTCTACGCGGATGATACTGCCATATTTACGTCGTCATGGCAACTATCTCCCATGGTTCTTCGACTCCAGGCTTACCTAGATCAAGTCCTGCAGTTCTTTTCTGACTGGAAAATGCAGATCAACCCGGGAAAAACCGAGGCGATTATTTTTTCCATCCGTACCACTGTCCTGGCCGCCATTGACAACCACCAGCTGACCATCTGCAATAATGCAGTTCCCTGGTGTAAGCAGGTCAAATGCCTAGGAATTTTATTACAACACAAAATGGCGTGGAACGCCGCAATCACTGACCGAATTGATAAGGCCTTAAAAGTCGCCGGCGTTTTATATCCCCACATCAGCCATAAATCATCACTCAATATTCAATTGCGTATCAGTATCTACAAGACCTGCATCAGACCGGTGCTCACATACGGCGCTCAGGTTTGGTGGAACACCACCAAAACAAACCGCGTTAAACTCCAACGCGTACAAAACAAAATCCTGAAAATAATTACTGGATCTCCCACACTCTATTCCACTGAGGCTCTCCACACCGACGCGAATGTTCCATATATTCGTGACTGTATTCAACGTGCCATCGATTCCTACAAGGTCTCAGATCACATCAACCCTCTGGCCCGCTCCACTGGCCTTTACGACATCAATAGAATCCCCTACAGGGTTAAAATCCCATTCCCCCTCTCCAATTAACCCATTGTTAGCGGACGTATTAAATGTAGCGCCAATAGGCAAAGACTTCCGTGCCGGGCACGCGACATAGCGGCCGCGAATGTAAGCGGGAACTATGCGTCAGTTCCGTCACGAGCCTCATGGTAGTCATACGCACAGACACGTTAAGGAATTTATATAATATAGATATAGCAATATACTGAGGAGTACGAGCATTTATTCATTTTCCTACATAATACATATATACATACATAACAGTTGGCGACGAGGATGGGATTGTGGTATTAAAAAAACAAAAGGTAGTGCAGGTGAAAAGTACAGTGCATACATTCCCGGCCACGTGCAAACCTTAGAGGCCAAAACAAGTGATACATACAACCTTACATACGTAAATAAATTGCCGTGAGAACCAGTAAAATATGGCTGAAGTAAAATTACAAGGCACGTTCACCATCGAAACTTTCGATCCAGCCGTCATAAATTGGAAGAGATGGCTGCAGCGTATCGAAGGTGCGGTGTCCGTTTTCCTGATACCCGCAGACAAAAAGGTGGCTTTTGATATGATTTGCGACAAATTGTCGCCAGCCGACCCGTACAAACAAAAGTACGCAGACCTTACGGCCAAATTGGAAGAATTTTATGCGCCGACGCCTTTGGAAATTGCCGAAAACTATCGCTTCTATCTGCGGAAACAAGCGGAAGGCGAATCGATCCAAAATTACGTTGCTACATTACACAAGCTAAGTGTTAATTGTAATTTCGGAAACTATCTCAAAACGGCGCTGAGAAACCAATTCGTTTTCGGGCTAGAAAGTCGACGGGCACAAGCACGCCTGTTAGAAACAAAGGACCTGGATTTTGATAAGGCGGTGCAGATTGCTACGACAATGGAATTGTCAGAAAAAGACGTTACGCAGTTACATTCGGGTGTTGCCAAAGTGGATTACACCGGTACCGCTCAGACGAAGAAAACAACAAAGGACAGAACGACGTCAGCAGGAAACGCCGTGTTGACAAAGACGAACCACCAGTCGCGACCCGCGTCGTCAAGGGGGCAGCATACAAATACACGGGCAACGACTAACATTGTTTGTTTCAGATGCGGCGCGAATCACCTTGCGACAAATTGTAACCTCGATCGAAAGATACGATGCAAAAATTGTGGCATAGCAGGGCACCTGGCTAGAGTTTGTAAAAAAGCAACAGCGGATATAAAGCTATTGCAGGATCTTCTCCTAGTGGAACATATAGAGCACCGGGAACCTTACAAGGTAACAGTCTCAGTAGAGGAGACACCGGTAACTTTCGAAGTCGATAGTGGCGCCGCGGTAACAATCATAAGCAAGCGAACGAGCGAGCAATGGTTCCCAAATAAAGTTTTAAGTCAGACGGCACTCAAGTTACAAACATTTTGCAGATCGGTAGTAGATATTGTTGGAATGCACAGTGTTCGAGTCCGTTATCGAGAGATTACAAAAAAATTAAACGTCTATGTTTCAAATATAAATAGGAAGCCCTTGCTCGGCCGAGAATGGATTCGGCAATTAAAAATTCCATTGGAAGAAACCATCGCACTCGCTTCTGAGATACCAAAAAACGAAGTAGATGAAATTATACACAGTTACCGAAAGAAACTGGATCCGAACAGTTCAAAAATACGCGGAATACAAGCGCGACTGACATTAAAAGAAAACGCAAAACCCGTATTTCTGAAAGCACGTACAGTACCATTTCGTTTAGTACCCTTGGTAGAGAAAGAAATTAATGCTCTAGAAAAAGATGGAATACTCGAGAAAGTCAATGCTTCCGAATGGGCTACACCCATCGTTCCAGTGTTAAAGAAAAATAATACTATTAGAGTTTGCGGCGATTTTAGCGTAACAATAAATCCACAATTAGTCGTTGACGAACATCCACTTCCGACGATCGACGAATTATTCGCAACAATGGCAGGTGGGGTTAAATTCTCTAAAATAGATTTACAACATGCGTATTTGCAACTGGAAATACGGCCAGAAGATCGCGAATTAATTACCTTGAATACGCACAAAGGCCTGTATCGGTGCACACGATTGTTATACGGGATTGCAAGTGCACCGGCCATTTGGCAACGCCAAATGGACAATTTCTTAAAAGACATTCCGGGAGTTACGGTGTTTCTCGACGACATTAAAATTACGGCACCAAACGATCAAGTACATTTACAGCGGTTAGATCAAGTACTAACTAGGTTAGGTGAAGCGAACGTACGAATTAATGAGGAGAAATCCGAATTTTTTAGAAACTCAATAGAATACTGCGGTTATAGGATTGATAAGGATGGTATCCATAAAACAAAAGCGAAAATGGACGCCATAGATGAAATGCCGCGTCCGCGAAACACGACGGAACTACGAGCGTTCATCGGTTTTGTAAATTATTATGGCAGGTTCATCGAGAACTTAAGCACATTACTATTCTCATTGTATGAACTGTTAAGCGACCGAGTTCCATTCAGATGGACTAAAGAGCACGAAAGAGCTTTTGTAGAAGCAAAAAAACGGTTTAAAAGCGATAAGGTTTTAGTTCATTTCGATCCGAAGCTGCCGTTAATTGTAGCCACTGACGCAAGTGCGTATGGCGTAGGGGCCATACTTTCGCACGGTTTTCCAGACGGATCGGAACGGGTATTGCAATATGCGTCACAAACATTGACAAAAACTCAATGTCGATATTCACAAATTGATAAAGAAGCGTACGCGATAATTTTTGCGATTAAGAAATTTCATCAGTACCTTTACGGGAATCGATTTACATTATACACCGACCACCAACCATTAGTGCGGATTTTCTCACCGTCGAAAGCCTTGCCAGCATATAGCACGATGAGAATGCAACACTATGCGCTATTTTTACAAGGATTTTCGTTCGACATTAAATATAAAAGCACAAAATTACACAGTAATGCGGACGGATTATCTCGTTTACCAGTACGAATCGAAGCGGATGGTGAATATGATGTAGTAGACATTCACGAGTTGGATAGTATCAATACGTTGCCAGTTACAGCTAAGCAAATAGCTGAAGTAACGATAGCTGATACAAAGTTACAAAAAATTATAAGGGCATTACAAACTGGAAAACAGTTAGCTGCGCGCGATCGATTTAACATTCATCAAACTGCTTACAATTTACAAGGTGTAATCATGTGTAATGGTAGGGTAGTCATTCCCGAGCGATTACGAAGTAGAGTACTACAAGAACTACATTCAGGACATTTTGGCGTGATCAGAATGAAACAGTTAGCGCGTGGAATATGTTGGTGGCCAGGTATCGATAAAGAAATAGAAAATGTTACGAAAAACTGCATACATTGTAACAAGAATAGAAATAACCCCGCGAAAGTAGACACGCATTGTTGGGAACCTACGACTGCAGTTTTCGATGGAGTACACATTGATTACGCAGGTCCATTTTTAAATCATTACTTTTTCGTGTTGGTTGACTCATTTTCAAAATGGCCAGAAGTAAGAATGGTGAAAAATATAACGGCAAAAACCACAATAGAAAAATGTAGAGAAATTTTCGGTACATTTGGCATCCCACGAGTCATAGTAATGGATAATGGTACTAATTTTCGTTCCCAAAAATTCTTGTCTTTCTTACAAACGAACGGAATAACTCCGAAATTCACAGCACCGTATAATCCTGCGACAAATGGACAGGCAGAACGGTTCGTACAAGTATTAAAAATAGGGATTAAGAAAAACTTAGAACAGAAACAAGCCACATATGAAAATATCCCCGTTGCGTTACAACAATTATTGTTACACTACAGAATCACGACACATGCGAATACAAATGAATCACCAGCGGAAAGAATGTTTGCCAGAAAAATTAGAACACGTTTGGACTTAGTAATGCCTGTTAAACAACAAGTAAATTCAGAGGTAAATGGTGACAAGAAAGTTCGCTATCTTAAAGAAGGAGAGAGGGTGCAATGCCGAAATTATTTCGGTGCAAACAAATGGTGTTTCGGTGTAGTTAAGAAACGGTTAGGAAAACTACATTACACGATAGAGCTGGATGATGGTCGAATGTGGAAGCGACACATAAATCAAATACAACAAATCGGAGACAATACACGGCAAAAGAACAACGACCTAGACCTAGACTACGAACTACCAGAAGCGATTGAAGTTCCCCCAGAACAAATAGCACCTTCGACCCTAGAACGACATATGCGTAGTCGGGCACCGCCACTGCGTTATGGCGAAGCGTATGAACATTAGTAATTGTTCTTTAAGGAGAGGGAGTGTTAGCGGGCGTATTAAATGTAGCGCCAATAGGCAAAGACTTCCGTGCCGGGCACGCGACATAGCGGCCGCGAATGTAAGCGGGAACTATGCGTCAGTTCCGTCACGAGCCTCATGGTAGTCATACGCACAGACACGTTAAGGAATTTATATAATATAGATATAGCAATATACTGAGGAGTACGAGCATTTATTCATTTTCCTACATAATACATATATACATACATAACAGTTGGCGACGAGGATGGGATTGTGGTATTAAAAAAACAAAAGGTAGTGCAGGTGAAAAGTACAGTGCATACATTCCCGGCCACGTGCAAACCTTAGAGGCCAAAACAAGTGATACATACAACCTTACATACGTAAATAAATTGCCGTGAGAACCAGTAAAATATGGCTGAAGTAAAATTACAAGGCACGTTCACCATCGAAACTTTCGATCCAGCCGTCATAAATTGGAAGAGATGGCTGCAGCGTATCGAAGGTGCGGTGTCCGTTTTCCTGATACCCGCAGACAAAAAGGTGGCTTTTGATATGATTTGCGACAAATTGTCGCCAGCCGACCCGTACAAACAAAAGTACGCAGACCTTACGGCCAAATTGGAAGAATTTTATGCGCCGACGCCTTTGGAAATTGCCGAAAACTATCGCTTCTATCTGCGGAAACAAGCGGAAGGCGAATCGATCCAAAATTACGTTGCTACATTACACAAGCTAAGTGTTAATTGTAATTTCGGAAACTATCTCAAAACGGCGCTGAGAAACCAATTCGTTTTCGGGCTAGAAAGTCGACGGGCACAAGCACGCCTGTTAGAAACAAAGGACCTGGATTTTGATAAGGCGGTGCAGATTGCTACGACAATGGAATTGTCAGAAAAAGACGTTACGCAGTTACATTCGGGTGTTGCCAAAGTGGATTACACCGGTACCGCTCAGACGAAGAAAACAACAAAGGACAGAACGACGTCAGCAGGAAACGCCGTGTTGACAAAGACGAACCACCAGTCGCGACCCGCGTCGTCAAGGGGGCAGCATACAAATACACGGGCACTAACTGTTGCACTACGGACGATTTCGACACCATGCATCGTCCTGTCATGCTAACCGTAACACAAGGTCCTATCTTCCCTGGCATTGACGCCACCACCGACTGGGTGGCCTACAACAGCAACACTCAACGATGTCTAATTAAAGGTATCTCCCATCTGTCAAGGACATTGATGGAGCTATTAAGGAGCTCACCTCCTTGTTACAAGTGTGTCGCCGTAAAGCTACCGTTGTCTCTACGACGTCAAACAAGGAGGCTCACCTCCTTACTGATCCCACGCTCATATCACTTATTAGACATCGCCGTGCTTTACGTCGCAGTGGACAACGTCTAGGGATACAGCTTATTGCACCGGCGATCCGTGATATAACAGCTACCATTCGCAAGAGAATTTCATATCTTCGAATACTGCAATGGGATCGTAACCTCAGATCTTTTACAAAACCGGATCCCACTTTCTGGGCGACGTATAGGAAAATCACCAGCTCTAAATCGTCCAGAACGCTGCCCCCTCTCCGTGACGGTCCGGATACTGTCACCTCGGATGACGGCAAGGTGGATCTACTGGCTTCCACGTTCCGTCGGATTCACGATGATGCGGTACGGTTACCTTCACCCAACTCTGCACTGGTTACGGGTTTCGTTTCCACCCTGAACAACGCACCACCCACTGGAGCGCCTGGCGTTCCACTTTCCCCCGAACAAATTTCTAATTCTATAAAACGCATGGCCATGAGAAAGGCCCCCGGGGGCGATGGCATATCAGTACCCATGCTCAAACACTCCTCACGCAAAGTCATCTGTCAACTGTATTACATTTTTAGATCCTCAGTTTCCCTTGGGATACTTCCCCACAGCTTGGAAAATATCCAAAATTATACCCATTCCTAAGCCCGGTAAACCACGCGATTTTCCCGGTAGCTACAGACCAATGCGTCAGTTCCGTCACGAGCCTCATGGTAGTCATACGCACAGACACGTTAAGGAATTTATATAATATAGATATAGCAATATACTGAGGAGTATGAGCACTTATTCATTTTCCTACATAATACATACATTAGGGTGGAGTGAAAAAAACTTTTTTTTGATAATCAAATTCTAATAGTGCGGAAAAGTTGTCTACTTGGCCCAATAAAACGTGTAAAAAATTTCAGGTCGATCGGATAATTTCTTCTGTGTGCACCAAAGGCCTTAACTTTCAAAATTTTAGTACAAAACTTAAGAAAGTTGAACTTTCTTCAGCTGGTGGATTCTATCTATTTTTTTTACCCAGGACTATATTTGCTGCGTAAATGATGCAAAGAAACATCCGTGGCTGGTTTCGGAACGATAGGATTGGCCTGTCGGCACTGTAAACTATCAAAAAATACAGCCGTTCGCTATACTTTCTAAAAGTCGTCTGAGTGGTCGTAGACTACAGTGACTGCCTGGGTTGAGTACTACTCCCACCTTCAGGCATTCCCCCCACCATCCTCTCACGCGCCTGCCTCTGCGGCACGGTGAAATTACAGTACTACTTGCCGCGCCTTGTCAACAGACAAGGTTGATCTTGCGTCGATAGACCCCAGAGCTTAGCGCTGTCCGAGCGTTGTTCACACGCCCTTAAGTATGGCCCAATCAAAATTCTCTCTTCGCCAGACTTTTGTCTGTCCCCTTTTTGGCAATCCAAAAGATTTAGGGCTCACTCAACTCCCCACGTATGAGGACGTACTCAGATGCTGTGCTCATGAGAGACGTAGTTTGGGTATTGATTCGGGTGGAAACAGAGAACCGTCCTTTTCAATTATTGTTGAGAGGGTAGCGAACAAGGTTATCAGTCTTTATGGAAAGGCATCTATTCCTTCTGTTTCGTATACACGCGTCGTACAACTAATTACAGAGTACCATAAAAAATACAGAAAGGTCATAAAGTACACTTACAAGGCCGGCAAAAGCTCAGCCTTACAGAAAAAAATTGATTGTTTCAAAGCAACTGCCAACTATTTATTTGACATTGCCGCTTGCAAATGCCGTGATTTCCAGTCCTGTTCTTGTCCGAAGGATCGAAAGGTTCCTCAGAAGGAACAATCTTTTCTTCTTGACCAGCGAGGGGACCGAGTCGGTCGCATCGGAGGCGTTGACATTCCTGAAACAATAAAGCTTATAAACAGAGCTAACCGTCATAAGAAAATACAAAATATATATGCGGGGGTACCTACGTCAGAAGATGAACCTTGCTCTTCCACTAGTCGACAACCTTTACTATGTTTATCTGAATCTGAAATTTCAGAAAGCGAATCGAGTGATTTTGACGACCCTTACTTAGCACCATCAAAGCCTTCTCAAATGAGAGTGAATTTGAAAGAGACGGCACTTACTAGTCAAAGGTATGGTGTCAGTGATAGAGCGACAGCGATGATAGCTACTTCAGTGCTTAAAGATGTTGGTCTAGTATCTCCAGATGCCTCCGAACTAGTTACAGATCGAAGTAAAATAAGGCGGGAAAAGTATAAGATTCGGGAACAGGTGAAATTACAAGCGCAACAACATGCTACCCCACCTAGAGGACTGTACTTTGATGGTCGAAGAGACGACACACTCATTCAGGTCAAACAAGGAGCAAAGCTTTATCGACGCACTGTAAAAGAGGAGCACATTTCAATAATATCCGAACCTGGATCAAGGTACTTAGGACACGTAGTACCGAAATCAGGGAGTGCACGGGATATTTGCGATAGCATTTACGAATTGGTCTTGAAGGAAACAGATTTAAACGAGCTTGTAGTCGTAGGGTGTGATGGCACTGTTGTGAATACGGGAGCAAGAGGTGGTGTTATTAGGTGCCTTGAAAACAAGCTTGGTCGATCGCTTCATTGGATAATATGCCTTCTTCACTTTAACGAGCTTCCATTTCGGAGTTTCTTCGAGTTTATTGATGGAGGCACATCTGGGCCAAAGTCATTTGCTGGGCGTATAGGTGTTCGACTTAAAAACGTTGAAAGCTTCCCAGTTGTTTCCTATAATACCATTCAATGCTCCTTACCTGATGTGGGACCTGTAGATCTGAGTAAGGACCAGAAGTACTTGCTGGACATTTCTAAGGCAATTCAAACCGGTAGTTGCCCGCCTCACCTCAGCTGTCGTAACCCAGGTATCCTTAACCACGCTCGCTGGCTGACCTGTGCAAATAGAATACTACGTTTATACATATCCACTGAAAAACCAACGATAGAGCTGAAAGATATTGTCACGTACATACTTAAGGTTTATGTCCCGATGTGGTTTGCGATAAGATGCAACAGCTCTATTAAAGACGGGCCGAAGCACCTTTTCAATACCATTCAACAGTCACGGTACTTACCAAAAAAGTACTTACGCGTGGTTGATGCCACAATTGCCCGTAATGCTTTCTTCGCATTCCCGGAAAATGTTCTCATCTCCATGATGACGGATGAAAGGCGTGAAGTCCGTCTAGATGCGTTACGCAAAATTTTGCAAGCCCGAGAATTAGATGAAAGTGATGAACAAGTACTACCTCGTGCAGTTCCGGAAATCAACTTCTCCGCAGACGACTATTATAAAATAATCGATTGGTCCTCTGTCCGAATCACGTCACCTCCAATTTTGAACAAAGTAACTAATCAGGAGCTATCAGAAAAATTGTCGAGCAACAGCTTGTTTCTAGACTGGGAATTTCTTAAGTATCCCTGCCACACCACTGCAGTCGAACGCATGGTGAAACTCGTGACCGAAGCATCCTGTCAAGTGTGCGGTAGCGATGCAAGGGATGGTTTCATTCGGTGTACATTGTTATCCCGCCAGTCAATGCCAAAATTTGAAACGAAGAATCAGTTCTCGTTATAAAGTTTGCACACCAATAACAGCTATAACAAGCGCAGTTTCTCATTCCGACAAATAAAAATATGAAAAAACATTATAAAAAGCAATAAAATTATTTAAAAAAAAAAAATATAAAATACAAAAAACAACACAAAAACAAGGAGCCCGTCGTACAGCTACCTCCACGTGGTGGGTTCTGGGTCGTATTTTCCGTTAGGAAAGTGAGCGAAGAGCTGTATTTTTTTATAGTTTACAGTGCCGACAGGCCATTCCTATCGTTCCGAAACCAGCCACGGATGTTTCTTTGCATCATTTACGCAGCAAATATAGTCCTGGGTAAAAAAAACGGTAGAATCCACCAGCTGAAGAAAGTTCAACTTTCTTAAGTTTTGTACTAAAATTTTGAAAGTTAAGGCCTTTGGTGCACACAGAAGAAATTATCCGATCGAGCTGAAATTTTTTACACGTTTTATTGGGCCAAGTAGACAACTTTTCCGCACTATTAGAATTTGATTATCGAAAAAAAGTTTTTTCACTCCACCCTAATGTGCATGCATTACTGCGGACCTACGACTGTATTCACTTACGTCTACATAACCTGCAAAGTAAGGAACGGTGCGTGCAATCACGTGTAACTGTGTAAGCATGCCGCAAAAAAATTCAAATGATCCTAATAAAGAATCAAGAAATAAAAGTAAATGCCAACGGCTGTGTTATTCCAAAGAAAATTTATCTATTGCGCTGCTAGAAATACGAAATGGGAAACGAATTTCTGAAGTGTCGCGAAAATATAATATACCAGAAAGCTCAATAAGAGCTAAAAAGTTAGGCATTTATGCTGATAAGAAACCTGGTCCTGCACCTCTCCTCACTGCTGGTGAAGAAAAAGATTTGGTCAATTGGATTTTTCATTGTTGCGAAAAAGGTTTTCCAGTAACAAAGGCGCAATTGTTGGAAAGTGTTCGGGTGATATGCGTAAATTTAAAAAGGAAAAATACGTTTACTAATAATACGCCAGGCAGAAGCTGGTATGATGGATTTTTAAAACGACATACAGAAGTTGTTAAAAGAGTGTCTGAAAATGTGTCATTAAATAGCGCCACAGTATCAGATTATAGTATACGTAAGTGGTTTCAAGAAGTTGATGAACATTTTATCAGTGAAGGAATTATGTCGATTGTACCCACTAGAGTTTTCAAATGTGACGAAACAGGTACTATATATTCTTTATTTTGTGTCCCCTTAGGGATTACAATCCGTCTCCCTCCTCCTTTCACACTTAACCCTTAATTCTATCTTAACCTATTCGTCCGCTCTTACAAACTACCTTAGCCTACTCGCCCGCTCGCTCGCATCCCTTCGCCACGCACGCATGCCCGCACATCCCATCCCTATCTTTAGACCCCCGCTTCCGCTCGCCGCCTCTCACTCCCATTCCTTTACCACTCTTCCTCCCATTCACCCCCCTCTCCACTCCTCCACTCTTCTCATCCACTCCTCTCCCCCTCCCTCGTCATCCATCACCTCTCCCACTACTTCCTGCCACCCCCTCCCGTCCCCCCACCCGGTACACTCCTCCCACACATGTTCCCATGTCTCATCCCCCCATGCACATACCCTACATTTCCTCTTCTCCTCTTCCTCCCAGTACCTCCCTCCCCTCATCTCGCACCCCAATCTAAACCGCGCCACTCTCCTCCACCTACTTTCCCCCAGCCCTTCTTTAAATAACCCGGCACCCCCACCCCCTTTATCACTCCATACCACCTATTAAATTTTGATTCCCTAATCCTTTCCCATCTCTCCGCCTCCTGCAATTTCTTTTCCCTTCTTACTAACTCCTCTCCCCTCATTTCCCCCATTTCTCTCATTCTTTCCAGCCCCTCCACTGTCCATCCTCTCTCCTCGAAGAAACCCCTCCTTTCCTCCTCCCACTCCCCCAGAACTTTACCCCTCTTTGCCCTACCCTTTATCTCCTCCCAGCACATCCTAGCTAATTCCCCTCCTTGCCCCTCCTCCAGTTTCCTCTCATAACCCCATGCCCTTAACCCCGCCCTACCCTTCAACCTATCCCTCTGCAATTCCTCCCTCACCATATATCCCGGGGTACACCAGTCCACCCCCAAAACCCATCTAAGGTATCTTTCATGTACCCCCTCCATCTTCTCCCTCACCTTCCACCCCCAAATCTCCACCCCATAGCTCATCGTCGCCCACACCAACTTATCGAATAACCAGATTCTCTTCCCCCAGTCTTTCCCAAACCTCCTCTTGCCAATCCCCCATACCCTCCCCATCACTACCGCCGCTTTCCTCACCCTCTCCTCCACATGGGCCTCCTGCCCCCCACTCCCCATCAACGTATACCCCAGGTACTTGAAGGTCTTCACTTCCTCTACCTCCTTTCCCTTCCACCTCCACACAACCCTCCTCCATCTACCTCCCCCCCTTCTACACCTCATAATCTTCGATTTTCCCACGTTCAAGTGCAACCCTTTCCTATCCATATACCGCTCCAGCTTCCCCATCATTCCTTTCATTCCCTCCTCATCCTCTGCCACCACCGCCACATCGTCCGCATACGCCAAGGTGTACACCTTCCTCCCCCCCAGTCTTCACCCCTCCCCACCCTCCTTTTTCCAACTCCTCATCCAAGTCCGCCAGCAACAGGGTGAACATACTTGGGCTCAGGGGGCATCCCTGCCTCACCCCCCTTGCCGTCCAAAACTCCTTCCCTTCCTCCTCCCCCACCCTCACCCTACACACTGTTTCCTTCAACACCTCACCACACCTTTCCACTAGCCCTTCCCTCACGCCCCTCTTCCTCATTTCCCTCACCAACACCTCCCTATCCACCGAGTCAAAAGCCGCCTTCAGGTCTATGAAGAAGACCACCATCTTCCTTTCTTTCCTGGTCACCTGCCGGTTAATCAAATGGTTCAACACATATATGTTGTCCATACATCCCATTCCTCTCCTGAAGCCGGCCTGATTCGGTGGTAGCAACCTTTTCTCCTCCACCTCCTGCCTTAACCTCTCAGCGAGCACCGCTGCATAGACCTTATAGGCCGTCTGCGTAAGCATTATCCCCCGATAGTCCTCCACCTTCTTCCCAACCCCTTTCTTGACCACCGGAACCACAATTCCATCCCTCCACTCCTCCACCCACCCTTCCCCTTTCCACACCCTGTTGCAAATTACCCATAGCCAATCCTCCACCTCCTCCCCCTCATATTTCCAAACTTCATTGGGTATGCCGTCACCCCCTCCCGCCTTTCCCTCCTTCAGCCCCCTTACCACCCTTCTAATCTCCTCCTTACTTAATTCCTCCTCCCCATCCTCACCCCTCTTTCTTTCCCCCCCCTTTTCTCACCCTCCACTCCACTCCACCCAACACTCCCCTAAAGTAGTCTTCCCACTCTTCCATTCTTATCCCCTCCTCTACCCTCCCCCTCCTTTTTCTCTCTCTATTCACCACTTTCCACACTTGTCCTTCCGTCTTAACCCCCTCAACCTCCTTCTCCCACTTTTCCACCTCCTTCCTTTTCTTCCCCTCACACATTATCTTATACTCTTTTTTCCTCTCCCTATATTCTTTCCCCTCTCCTCCCTCTCTTCTCCATCTTCTCAACTCCTTCCTAACCCTACTTTTCTCCCCTCTACATTCTTTGTCCCACCATCCCCCCTTTCCCTCCTTTTTTTCCCCCCGCCCCCGTCATCCCAATCGCCCCTCTTACCCTTTCCTTCAGCTCTTCCCACTCCTCCTGTATACCTCTTCCCCCCCTCTCTCTTCCCAAACCTTCGTATAAACTCCTCCCTCCCCTCTGCTGTCCAATTCCCCCTTCCTGCCCATTTTCCCCCACCTTTTCTCCACCTCCCTTCCCCCTCCCTACCTTCTCCCCTCAGCCACACCACCACCGGGTGATGGTCTGAATCCACCCTCTCCCCCACCTCTAACCTTTCCACTCTTTCCCGCGTGTCCTCGTTCCCTATGATATAATCTATGACTGAGTTTCCCCTCCCTCCTGTATACGTTCATTCCCCCTCCCCATCCCCCTCCATGCTTCCATTCAGAATTCCCCACCCCCTGTCCTCCAGATATTTGCACAACCTCTTCCCCTCCCCGTTCACAACCATATCCTTCGACCTCCTAGCTCCCAGTCCTTTTTCCTCCCCTTCCTCCTCTCCCAGAATTTCCCCCCTTCCCTTCCCGTCCTTGCATTAAAGTCCCCCCCTATCACCACCCTTACTCCCTCTTCTCTTCCCTCCACCCACTCCCGTATCTCCTCCAGTTTCTTCTGCAGATCCTTGTTCACATATACTCCCACCACCCTCCACCAGTCCCCCCCATCTTCACCATCCTCATCATTATCCCCTCCCTTTCCCCTACTTCTTCGTCCCTTGCTTCTATTTCCTTTCTTATCCCCATTAACATTCCCCCTATTGCCCTCCCCTTCTTATTTTCCCTCTTAGCCCATTGCTTTCCCCACACGTATCCCTTTGGCAGCCTATTCTCTATATAATCCCAATCTCTTTCCTCCATCCATGTCTCACACATCACCATCACCTCCCACTCCTCCAGTCCTTTCCAAAAGTCACCATCCTTATTCTTTAATCCCGCCACATTCCAAAAAGCCACCTTATAACCTCCTCCACCGGCCGCCTGCTCCCTCCCCTTCAGCCCCTCCCTCCTCCCCCATTCGCCCTCCCTTCGTTTCCCTGCTCTTCTATCCACTTCTCATACACCTCATCCCATCTCTTCATCCTCCCGTTCACCCACATTTTCATATACCCAATCCGCACGTTCTTCCCGCTCTCCCTTTCCCTCTCTGCCTCCCTTTCTATTTTCCATTTTCCCCTCCTCTCCTCCTCCGTTAGATCATCATCAATCCTCTCTCTTCCGCCTTTCAAATTTTTTCTCGCTTCCATCACTTTCCTTTTTTCTTCCCTCCCCGCCATTTTCACCAGCACCATTCCTCTTCCTCCCCCTCCCGATTTCCCTATCCTTACCACCTCTTTTATGTCTCCCCGCTCCAGGCCCATCCTAACCCATAACTTCCGTATCTCCTCTCCGACCTCTCTCACTTCTGTCACCACCCCCCTTACCACTACATTGTTCCTTCTGCCCTCTCTTTCCTTTTTATCCTGCATTACCTCCACTCTTCTCATCCTAAGGCCCCACTCCTCCATTTGGCCCTCCTCCACCACTCCCCTACCACGTCTTCCTTCCTTTTCCCAGCTCCCTACTTTCTCTATCAATGCTTCCAACCTCCTATCCCTCTCCTCCCAGCCCTCCAGCTTTTTCTCCAAATCTTCCCTCCGCATTTTCTCCTCCTTCAGCCACTCCTCCCATTTCCTCCTTTCCCCTCTCCATTCCTCCTCCATCCTTCTTCTCTCCTCTCTCTCTCTCTCCTCACTTCCTCCCTCAGCTCCCTTATCTCCCACACCAGCTCCCTCATTATACCTTCCATCCCTCCTATCTTCTCTCCCACCTGCTTCCTCTCCTCCTTATCCTTTCCCCCCGGCGATCTCATCGTTTTCCCACTCCTTTTGAAACCCCCCCCTTCCCTCTTCGTACATTCCCCCTATCTCCTCCTCTCTCTCCCTCTTTTTTCCCCATAAACTCTCCAAACTCCCTGTGCTGCTCCCTATACTACCACCACTATCCTTTCTACACCTTTCTTCAATTTTCTGCTTTCCTTTTCCTTTTTCTCCCCCTTTCCCCCTAGCTCTTGCCTCTTCCCCCCCCTCTCCAACCGTTTTCCTTATCGCCCCATTACCTCCCCCTGCCGTACCATCCTTCCCTTTATCCATTGTCTTGTAGCACTTTCACCCGTTCAAATCTCCCGCCTTTCCTCCAAATCTTCTACCTTTTCTCTTCACCCACAAGATGTCTCCCCTTGCCTTTCTGATGCCTCTTTTCCGCCTAGTTTCGCCTACTTCTGCCACTTAACCTCCAAACCTTATACCTCCTATGCTCCTGTCACCCTCTATCTCCGCCCTCTTCCCTTTATCTCTAAACCTTCCTCACTTCACCCTCACCTTCCTCACACACACTTCACCCTCTCCTCTTCCTTCTAACCAGACTTTCCCTCACTCGCAGACACCGCTCACTCTCACACTGCTGTCACACTCGCGACCGGAAACGGAAGTCGAAACAGGTACTAACAAGTTAATTAAAAAATAAAATTTATTTAATGTTGCTTCATTGCTTTCTAAAAAAATATGTATTATTTATAGGCATTTCTCTAAATCCTGTACCTTCATCCGCGCTTGCACCGAAAGGTTGCAAGAATGTATATAACATAGTTGGTAATAATGAAAAAGCCAATATAACAGTTTTAGTCACAGCCAATGCTGCTGGCAATCTTGCTCCTACATTCGTCCTCTTTGCTGGAAAATCTTTACCAGAGAATGCTGCAGAAATGGCACCTCCTGATTTTGTATTTGGATTTTCCGAAAATGGATGGATGCTTTCCCAAAACTTTTACGAATATATTGCCAATATTTTTGAGCCATGGTTGACAAAAAATAACATTAAACGTCCTGTAATTTTATATATTGATGGGCATTGTTCACATATGACATTACACTTGAGCAAGTTCTGTTCGGACCATAAAATAGTTCTTGTAGCGTTGCATCCAAATGCTACTCACATTATGCAGCCTTTAGATGTGTGTGGGTTTCGAAGTTTAAAAGCATATTGGCTTAAAACATATCAAGCATATTGTAAAAGCTCAATTACTGTTGGCATCCATAAATACCAATTTGCTCCATTATTGAAAAGAAGATTGGACAGTATGAGTATGGGAAAGATGTTGGAAAATGGTTTTAGGAAATGCGGATTGTACCCTTTTGACGTTAATGCCCTGGATTTTAGTAAGATACTGAGACGGATCCCAGATTTACCTACTACATTGACAAATAATTCTGAACCACAAACAAATACTCATGAAACAATAGGAAACAATTCGTTGAAAGTATTTGAAATTTTTTTAACACCAAGTCGTCTTGAGGCATTTAGATTGAATACAAGGCCTACATGGGGAGGAGTAAAAAAAGATGAAGGACTCTTCGAATTATGGTACCAGTTATCGCATCCTATCGTAGACAGTGTACACAATGACACAATGTTCAATCAAACGGAGTTTGGCAATAGCAGTGATACTATATATGAGTTGAAAGAAATTAATGACAATAGTACTGATCCAGGAGTATTAGCCACAAATGTAAAATCTACAATTATGTATATAACATAATAACAATAATATATATATACAACATAATAACATATATATATATATATATATATATATATATAGTTATTATGTTATATAATGATAATACAAAAATATACAATCAATCAATAATGATAATAATGATATAATATATATATATATATATATATATATATATATATATATATGTTTGGGAATGAAATTAGTTTCCCACGCCGCCACACTCATTCTCATGGCAGCACCTCGCGGACCGCGATTCAGCAGCGCTGATCGATTGGCGAGCCGCCAATCAGCGGCGATCGATCAACCGTCGATGAAATCGATGAGCCAATCAACGAGCCGCGTCGAGGTTCGAGAAGAACGGAGAAGACGCGGTAGCGGAAGTCGGCCATGTTCAGACATTCTCTTGCGTGCTTTGTACCGAGAACGTGCCCAGTTTCTTATATTGTGAATTATTGTATTTCATATCACTCTCACGCTCATCTCACGCTTCAGATCAGTGCCTTGTGCAACGCGATCTTCGATCACTCATCTCATCTCAATTGAACTCTCACCATAAACTCCTCCGATTAATATAATCGCGTGGAGGCCACGTGGCGATACCGCGCGGTTTCACTTTCGTCTCACTCAGCATTGTGCCGCGATAAATATTATCAAGGCTTCTCATTGTGCCCTTGTTGTGTTTTTGACAATAAACTTCGACAAAGTGTTTACTGCAACCAATCTCTGTGCATAACCTGTCTTAGATTCCTCTCTTCTCACACTCACTCAACCTCATCTCAAACAATATATATATATATATTATATCATTATTATCATTATTGATTGATTGTATATTTTTAAATTCCATTTCTATACATCAGTTTTTCATTTTTAACAAAGTGTTACATCGGTAATTATTTACTTTAGAGATTCCTCACCGATTTTGATAAACATTGGATATATAATTACTTCTATTTCCAATATAATTTTCACAGAATTAGTTAATATTAAGAGGAATTTATAAGCTGTTTTAAGAATGTACATGAAATAAATATTTATTACAGAATGCCAAATTGCCCTTAGATGGTTTTTTCCAGATTGAGTCAAGTAACACAGGTTCCACTGTAGTGAATGAAGACTGTTGTTTTAAATTTAGATTTAGACGTTATTACAAATATTTCTAAGGAACTGGTTTTAAATGATATTGTCTTAGTAGCGAAGGATGGCCAGATAGCCCCTTCTTCGTTAGAACCCCTTGATCTGACAAATAATAAACAATCAAGGAAGGATACTTCCAAGGAAGAGATAGGAGAATGTTCTAGTCAATTATTAACTACGAATTCCCTGCATGACGTTACAAATTTAGAGGAACAAACATCAACAACTGGTTCCATAAAAAAATTCTTGTATTGGCCTGATCTTACAACCGAAAAATAAAACAAGTATAAATCATAAAATTAAAACTCCATCTGTTGTCTCTGGTACTCAATGGCAGCAAATCATTGAAACTAAATAGAATGCAAAGCGTGTTAAGATTGAAGAGGCAACAATGAAAAAGCAACTGAGAGTCGAAAAACAAGTGAAATTGAAAATAGAAAAGGAGGAAATTAAAAAGAAGAAAGAAAACAACAAATTTTTAACACAACAAAAAAAGATTGAAAAAGAGAGACAAAAAGTATTGAAACAACAAGAAAGAATGAAGAAAATTGAAGAAAAGAAAGAAACCAAATCTTTAATGTTGTTGCAGAAAGAATCAGCAAAAAAGTTATAGTGAAAACTTTGTTAATGACATATTCTATTACGTGGGCTGTTATTAGTTATAATATATTAAATAATATTTATACAAAAACATTGTACCTGATACAAGATAAGATTAAATTTACTATTCATTTAAGTACGGATGGTGCAATAAAGACAACTATGTACTACTAATTACTAAGAGTTATTTTATTACTCATTCCTGTTGATTTTAGTAAATAAAGAAAGTTAAATAATTTGTCTATCTAGGGTAAATCAACCAGTGAATGACCGAATTGTTTAATTTATAGACCTTTGAGATTAATACTTGAATATATTTAGGTATATATAACAACGAAACAACTGTTTCAATTGCATTTAAATTTATTTTTCTTGTCGTAATTTTTCAAAATACGATTATAAAATGCAAAACATGTAGAAGCCCAGTTACTGGTTGGTTTACCCTACAAGTGATATTTGTAGTAAGGTTATGTTTCGCCTGACATCAGACCGCAGTAATACATGCGCAGTAACTGGTTGCGCTGATCACCTTGACGATGTACGTTAGCGGTCCCCATCTCAAGACGGTCGGTACAAAACTTCCTTCGCTTACTCGCCCTACGAGGCACAAATTCCTCCTTTATACTTGAATTCAAACAAGTCCTTCGTCCCAAAAACCTCTTAAATCGAGACCACGTCTCACTCCCCTCTTTACGACTCACCGAGTCCAAGCCATTCTAACCCTTTCCTGTCAAAACACCCAAAATCTATTCGATGTGTTGAGTATTCCCTATTCGCAGTCATAAAAACCCCGGAAGACTAATTCTATTTATAATATAAGCGACGCATATTTGGTGTACGTGACAACGCCATAATTTTCTTAATTTTTAACGCTACGCTCATTTGAAAAATTTTGTCCATTTACCTCATTTCACAAATTTCCAGAAACATGTGCGAAACAAGATGCTTCTCTGACTATCTAACCTTCTCCGTACAACCACCAGGTGTGTGCATCCCCTTCATTTCTATCCAAGCTTGTGCGTTCTCTTCATTTCTATCCAAGCCCATGCGTCCCCTTCAATTCTATAAGCTTTACATAAAAACTCTAATGTAAAAATAGTTTGCTGGTATAAAAACAATATATTATTTTGTAGAAACTTGTGCGAAAGAAGATGCTTCTCTGTCGAACCTTCTCCGTACAACTTTCAAGTCTATGCATCCCCTTTGTTTCTATAAGTTCTACATAGTCTATTAAAAAATTTTGCCGACTTACCTTGTTAATTGAGACAATAATTCAGTGTCCTGTATGATGTAAAAACTCGTGACATTTAAAAAATTTTGACAAGTTTTCTCATTTGACACTTGTTCAGGTTATGGTTGTTTAACACTAGCGAGGTTACGTTTACCTCGTCAGATGTGGTCTCTGTCTGGCTGTCACATGACACCAATTTGTTACGCGATTGGCCAAACCTTCATCCAATGAACAACGTGCCTGACTAACTAACCTAAAATAAAGAAGAGCAACAAACGAAGACATACTATATAAATTACTTTTAACGTCCGATCCTTATATATCTAGTATGCGAATAAGATCATCTACTAAAGAAAATCAAAATTTAGACCATGAAGCTCCGGAATTAATATTTGCAAACATGAACACAACGCAACCCACCTTTACCCTACGGACTGACCGAACGTTGATAACTTTAAACACTAATAATTTGAGCAGTGGGACGAGGGGGGAAATGATCGATACGTGATTATTTAGAGGAAAGCGTGCTGAAAATATTGCAATTGGTCCCAAAGTGGAACTGTTCGGCGTTTGGAAGATATCCCTAATCAAATTTAAAAAATGTCGCCATTTTCGTTAATGCATATAAAAATATTTTTTAACGATTTGTTTATGTTAGTTACTAATAAAAGAAGATATTTATCGCATAAACCTGGTCTTTAATTTAAACAAACCGTTTTGTTGCTACTTTCCTTCATTATTCGAATTTTCCGTATAACTTGGAAACGAAAAGTTTCCCAAAATTTTGCGTACACCACTGTAAAGGGCATAAAATAAGGTATCAAATAAACAGAATTAAATTTTTTTTATCACAAATAAGTTAACAAAATTAAAAAATAAGTAAATAAATAATTGTTTAAAAAAGTAAATTATACATCATTAGATAGGAATAATTTTTTCCTGTTTTTTAGCGCTACTTTCATTCCGATATCTTAAAACAAAGACCCAAAAGGCGGCAAATTTAAAATCCGGCCCACTGTGTGGCGGCTTCAGCCGTCAAGCGATTGCAACTGGCGTTGTCGAAAATGGTATTTCCTATACCTAAGCGTCGACGCCATGGCTCCCACCACTGCAACGACGCGCCGCACCACAGGAGGCCCTTTTCGAGCACTTGAAAAGAGGGTCTATTGTTGTACAGATCGCGCAATATAACTTTGCCTCCGAGCGACGACCACCGGCGACTGGGTTGGCCCATGACTCGACCGTGCGTGCGAGAGAGTCAGAGAAAAGAACACCGACAGTCTAGCTCTCTCGCACGCACGGTCGAGTCATGGCCAACTCAGTCGCCGCTGGTCGCCGCTCGGAGGCAAAGTTATATTGCGCGATCTGCATGAGGTCTCGAGGACCGTCGAAGAGAGTGAAAGACTAGCCATTTCTCTTATATGTACATCGTGCTCTGTTTATCTGCCGGATTGAAGAACTCAATGACATTTGGGTGTTTCTTTTAAAATATCGGAATTAAAATTGTGGCAAAAAATAGGATAAACCTATTTCTTTCTAGTGACGTATAATTTAATATTTTTTAAGTCTGATACTTTTGATACAAATCCTCCCCCCCCCCCCCCCCCCCGAGAATCGCTAGTATTACAGAAGCAAGAGGCTACTTTTACTCAGTGTGACTGTAACATTAGGAATATATTTTTTTTCTGTGTCAATTTATTATATGTACAGTATTCGTGAGTTATCAAAAGTGAAATACATGCTTTTTGAAAAATAGAAACGTAGATATAAATAAGTAACCGCATACATTTTTGTCAATTTTACAACATTTATGGAATAAATTATTGTTTCAACCATGTCATCGAATTATTTTGGATTTTTGTACAAAATTTTAATTAGATACACGGAATTTTGCGGAGATTTTTCATCAATTAAATTTTTCTGATACTCTCTACTCGATGCCAGTAGTGGATTATGTAGTAGCAAATTATAATATTTAACAGTAATGCTGTACGTTTCCGCGTTACGCCAGACAAAATAAAACAGTTATCAATTGCAACGCGTTTTCGTACGCCATATAATTCCAGATGTAAGATAGATTATAGAAGAACAATTGATTTGTGACGTTCAAAATAATCCTATTATATACGATATAAAAATAGCCGGTGACAAAAGTGGAAACGCACTTTAAAACTTAACACTTTAAAAATCAGAAGGTATTATACATTAAAACATAATATAAATATTTACATAAATCAAATACTAAAACATTATTTTATTATGGCTTCATATTGCCAAGGCACTTCTCCAGCAGGCGAAATGAGCCAGTCTGCAAAATTTGTTTATTCGGTCTTGCATAACGCCTTCACTGCCGATCGTTACAACTTCTTTTGGCAGACTGATGAAATATTTTGCGTATATATTAGAGCTGTTCAAGTACCCGGATAAAGCAAGCCGAGTCTGACTCGGCTCGAAAGAACGAGCCGAGCCAGGTACCCGAAAGAACCGAGCGGCTCGGATCGAACCGAGTACTTGAATTTTTTTCAAGCGGCCCGAAGGAACCGGGCGGATTGGATAGAACCGAGCGGCTCGGATAGAACCGAGTACTTGAATTTTTCCAAGCGGCCCGGAAGAAACCGGGCGGATTGAATTTTTTCCAAGCGGCCCGAAAGAAACCGGGTGGCTTGGAAAGAAACGAGCGGTCCGAAAGAAGTTCGAGCAGATCGAAAACTATTTGTCCGATTTATTTCAAACTTGGTGCACATATTCTTAACGGTATTATCTAAACTGTAGGATATCCATTTTTTATGCAATAGCCCATTCGTATATAATAAATGTTTTAAGTTTGCCTTGTTAGGTAAAAAATGATAGTGATATTTACCTTGCTCTCATTTGTACAATAACTTTTTTCTTCTCAAATCCGTATGCTACCTTGTAGGTATTTGATTAATGAACACTACAATCATGGTATTTCTGATGTTAGATACACCTGGACATCATAATTTATAATGCGCGTAATATTTATGCAACATATGCCCAGTGGCGGATCCAGAGGGGGGCGCAGGGCCCGCGCCTCCCCCAAAGGGCAAAATTGCTGATTCCGGAAATTTTGCGATTTTCGATATTATTCTACGATCTCCAAACGTTTGTAGCTCAGAGCAACGTTAACCGATTTTGATAAATTTTTCAGCAGGTATACAACGTACTTAAATCTACAAACGGATTTTGAATTTTTATTATAGGCTCAGAAAAAGAAGTTGAAAAAACGATCTTTACTATTTTTTTTTGCTATTCCGACCAGTTGCAATTTTTTTCAACACGACGAAACGCGTCACTTAGTAAACTAATCCTTCTAGGTTCTCAAAAAAACTCAAGTCGTTTGAAAAGTTAGGAAAAAATCGTCCCTTCTAATGATGTATAAGTTAATAATTTTTACATTTATTTATTTATTCTTTTTTCAATTATTTTAAATTAATTGTTATAAAAAAATTTAGTATGTGTTTAGTTGGTACTTTATTTAATACTCTTTCCAGTGGTTTAAGTCGTATGTTGAGAAAACTTTTTGTTTCCAAGATATACTAAAAAAACACTTTTTCATTTAACAGGATAATATCGGAAAGGTCCCTGATTCATTACTCAGACCTACGCCCCCCCCCCCTCAAGAAAATCTTGGATTCGCCACTGCGCCCCCCCCCCCCCCCCCTCACGAAAATCCTGAATCCGCTTCTGAATATGCCTTAATACATGCTCTGTACATAAGAATTAGCGAAATAATTTCCATCCTCATAGTATCTGTAAAAAGAATTCGTCTAACCCAGGCCTTCCCAAGTAGGGGAAATGCACTCCTAAAACAGATGTTTCGGTTCTCCCTCCATCGGTGCGCCTTCAGCTAAGGTGGGACGATTCCTACTGTTCTCTCTCTGCTTCCTAGCGGCGTTACTGTCTCCTCTGGGAGAGGGAGTGTTGGAGGGAGAACCGAAACATCTGTTTTAGGAGTGCATTTCCTCTACTTGGGAAGGCCTGGTCTAACACCTTAATAAAGGGTGTTGCCTGTTAAGGGGGTAGATACGCCACGTGACACGGGCAATGCACCGCGCTGTAATATCGACAATCTAATCTGAAACATGAGTTTGGGATTTTTCGTTTTTCGTCCTTATATGAGCATATTTTGGGCTGGGTGAGGTCTCAATCGAAAGAGGAAGGTTTAAGGGGTTACGCCACCCTGAAAGTTTTGAAAAATCGATTTTTTTTTTGCATTTTCTTATTACGCGGAGTTTTAAGAATAATTTAAGTCATGGTAGACGCAAAAATTCCCAAAAATACCCGAGTTATAGACTTTAAACGAGGCGTGGTTGTCGATATTTCGCAGCAGATAGCGGCCACCGGTTCCGAAGCGCGGTTACTTGGGTTTTCCCAATTATTTTATATGGGGTAATTTGAATACAGGACAGTCCCAACGTGGACTTATTGTTTCGGGTATGGTTGAAGTTTGGAAAAATCCAATCAGTTTTCTGCAAACATCGTCAGAGTACGCATCATTGAATAGGAAAAGTGAAATTCGTATCAGGTAGTTTAAAATTATGTCGGAACGACTATACCTTGACAAAAAGGGATCGGCAAAAAGCAATCCACGTCCTTTAACTAGTCGCAAAAGGAAAAATTACCCGCTAAACCGCTATTTGATGGAAACTGAGAAAGCCAGCACTAGTGCATCTGCGAAGAAATTACGGAAAAGCGAAGATATTGACATAGAAGTCGACGCAACTTTCGGATATCAAATTGTAAACTATGTCACAGTCTTCGCAGCTATTGGTGGAGCAGTGAAATGTAAAAAGTGTGATGGCAATGTGAACTTCTCTGAGTCATCTATTCGTGGACTTGGTTTCAAAGTCAAGATGTCCTGTGTGTCGTGCGAACCTGTCTATCTAAATTCAAGCCCTCTCATCGATGGAAACGCATATGAGATAAATAGGAGAATTGTTTTTGCGTTTAGATTGCTTGGAATTGGTTTAGCGGGAATTGAAAAATTCTGTGGAATAATGGATCTGCCTAAACCCGTGTTTCATTCATTTTATGATAAGATAGTCCAAAATATTCACTTCGCGGTGAAAAGTGTTTGCAAACTATCCATGAAAAATGCCGTAAATTCCGAGAAAAAGATAAATACTCAAAACGGAGATTCGGAGGGTCTTACCGTTTCAGGAGATGGAACGTGGAGGAAACGAGGATTTTCTTCTCTTTTCGGTGTATCAACGGTTATTGCAAATTATACGGGCAAAGTTATAGATGCAATAATAAAATCTTGATATTGCAAATCATGTGAATTTTGGGAAAAATTTAACGGCACCGAGAAATATTATGAATGGAAAACAGATCACGAGGCTGAATGTTTGACAAACCACGAAGGATCAGCAGGAAAAATGGAAGTTGATGCCATAATAGAAATATTTGCGAGATCGGAAGAACAATATGGAGTGAAGTACACCAATTATATAGGGGACGGGGACAGTAAGACCTATAAGGGAATCGTCGACTCTAAACCATATGGAGATGTCATTGTAAAAAAGAAAGAATGTATAGGCCATGTACAGAAACGAATGGGCACCCAGTTACGTAACGTAAAGAAAGAAAATAAAGGTCTTGGTGGCAGGGGAAAATTAACTGCAAAGCTCATCGACGAGCTAACTGTGTATTATGGGTTAGCCATTAGAAGATTTCCAAATTCGATCGAAGAAATGAAGAATGCCATTTGGGCTACGTTTTTCCATAAGATGTCTACGGATAAGAAACCCCAGCACGACAAGTGTCCATCCGGAATAGATTCTTGGTGCACGTGGCAGAAGGCGAAGACTGATAAAACTTTAGAAAATTATAAACATAAAAGCCCTATACCTACAGATGTTCAAAAGGCAATTCGTCCGGTATATGAAAAACTGAGTACCGATGATTTATTAGGACGCTGCCTGGGACGGTTCACACAGAATAATAATGAGAGTGTGAACGCTGTCATTTGGTCTATGGCTCCAAAAGTGACATCCAGCGGTGCCACAATCGTCGAAATCGCAACATATATTGCCATAAGTTTATTTAACGACGGCTACGACAATGTATTGTTGATGATGAAAGTTCTGAATTTAATCATTGGACCAAATGCGCATCACGCCTGCAATACCAAGGACGCGCACCGCATCGCTGCAGCAAATTTACAAGCACAACAAGCAACGAAAGAGGGCAGAAAACTAAAAAGGGCAGTTCAAAGGGAAGCTGAGGATATTGCTTCTGCTATGGAAGGATTGCTGTATGGACCAGGAATTGCGGATTGAAGATAACACGAATACTTTTTGAGTTATCGCATGTAAAAGTTCCACTTTTCTTCTTTTGCGTTTTTCTCGAAAGTACATTTTCAAAGATAACCTATCAAATATCTCCAAAACTACTTGTCCGATTGATTTCAAACTTGATACGCATATTCTTAATGGTATTATCTACGATGTAGCATAGCGGTTTTTCCATCCGATACCCCATTCGAATATAATTAATGGTTTAAATTCGTTTTTTCACGTAAAAAACGTATAATTTTCTTCATTTTGCTCTCATTTGTGCAATAAATTTTTTTTTCACAAACCCCTATGCTACATCATAGGTATTTTATTAAGGAACAAGAAAATCATCGGGATTTTGATTTCAGACGAACATGTTCGTCAGAATTTGTTAGGTTAGTCACGCGTGTAACGGCCGAAGGGCTTCGCGGGAGAACAAATAACTCGGTCATTTTTTAATATTTTTGTACAGTATTTATACAATATATGCACTAAGACATGCTCTACACATAAGAAAAAAATAAATAATTTTCAACCTCATAGTATCGGTAAAAAAAATTCGTCTAGTTTAGTCCTGTTTCGAGCGCCTCAGGGTGGCGTAACCCCTTCATGCGGAGCACTCTGCTCACCGTTTGAGTCACACAACTCTTTTAGTGACCTAACAATGCTTAGATTCTGCTGGTGTATTTTGTCGACTTTTGCTCTACTTTGGACACTCATATTATAACGTATAAACACTATCTCGTTGAACCATGAGCAGAGCGCTCCGCATTGAACTTTCCTCTTTCGAATGAGACCTCGCCCAGCCAAAAATATGCTCATATAAGGACGAAAAACAAAAAATCCCGAACCTATGTTTTGGGCCAGATTGTGTCGGTATACAGCGCGCTGTATACCGACACAATCTGGCCCGAAACATGGGTTTAGTAGAATACGTTGTTTGTCCTTATATGAGCGAATTTTGGGCTGGGCGAGGTCTCATTCGAAAGATAAAGGTTCAGTGCACCGCGCTCTGGCCATGGTTCGACGAGCTTGTGTTGATATCTAATAATATGAGTGTTCAAAGTAGAGCAAAATTCGACAAAATACACCCGCATGAATCCAAGCATTTTTAGGTCACTAAAAGAGTTTTGTGACTCAAACGAGGAGTAGAGCGCGGTGCACTGAACCTTCCTCTTTCGAATGAGACCTCACCCAGCTCAAAATCTGCTCATATAAAGCCAAACAACGTATCCTCGTGATTGCATTCCCAAATACGAGTTCTGTCATATTGGCGATAATACAGAGCAAGTCACGTGACAAATTTAGTTGAGCTAGTGGACACGAGATGGCGCCTACTCGGGAGGACTGTCAACGTGGAATCATAGCAAAACTGAAGCGTTAGTTGGATACACGAGCCACAGTAAAAGAGTGATGCAGTCAATGCATGCATTTTCGGACGATTGTAGGTTAGGTTATATGCATTTTAGGCATACATTGACTAGGAACTGCTGGAAATGACTACATTTACTAAAGCTTTTACCGTAACACATACGTCACTTGAAATCGCTGTCGTATTTATGTTATAGTAATTGAGACAGTTAGAGCAACAACGGAATAACCTGCAAATAAATTTTTCCTAATGTACATTGATGGCTTAGCGCACACATACCTATTGTATGTCCACTTTTAGCGTTTTTTGAGAAAAACAGGTTCAAACATTCAATGGTACTTTATAAATAGTATAAGTTAGAATCTGCAAAATTATAGTAATAATTGGATAATAATACTTGGAAGATGGACATGCTATACGTAACTAAGTACAGTGGAGGACATACTATACCGAATGATATTGTATAAAAATGAACGAAAGGAATAATGCTGGAAATAATGTCACTTGAATATTATATTTATTTTGAAAGTAGCAGGAATAAAAAAGGTAAAAGTGTAATTTTTATACAGAACGAAGAAACAGTCAAGCACTATTCGTTGCATATAAAAACTCTAATTTCATAAAAAGTGGACATACAATATGTGTGCACTAAGCCATCGATATGATTAGTAAAGCCTATTGGAATACGTTATTGCTAGCTAACTAAATTCCGAATAAAAAGGTGGCTAGCCCGTTATTGCTATAACTGCCCCAATTATATGACAAAATACCAGAGATGGGCATTACGTAACCCATCTCTGGTATTTACAAACTAAAAATTCATCAAATCAAACTTTATAAGTAATATTCTATTATTATAACGATCAATTTACACGTATCTATCAAATAAAATGTAAGAAAAATAACTTTACTCTCAACTTTTTAAAGAAAACAAAAGCAACGTTTCAGATTATCTAAAAATGTCCAACCTGCATTCGCCAGAAACGTTTTCATGTTTAACGTAAACATAATAATGTTAAATATACAGCGGTAAACGCATCAGTGGCTTGCATGTCGGAGCCATATAGAGAACCGAACCGTTTTGAGACCCAAAATTATTGACTCTTGATTTCTTTTATACGTCTGAAAATGATTTGACGTTTATGTCACAGTAAATAACCCGAGCCAATTTTTATTTGAAGCGCTATGATTTAATTAATTTAACCATGGGGAATTCAATTGTTGGCCATGAATCATTTTCTTGTATTTATTCGTACTTGCTCGACTAAATATATAATTCTCGACTAAAGTACGAATAAATACGAGAAAATGATTCATGGTCGACGGATGCAAGGCCTTCGAATAAAAAAATTAAATACTACGTATATGATATAGACTTATTTATTATTAAAAAATCAATTAAAATAAAAAACATTTTTTGCTCCTCTTCCTCCTCTGCCTCCTCTTCCTCCTCTTCCTCCTCTTCCTCCTCTTCCTCCTCTTCCTCCATAAAAATACAAAATCTCCCGCATATCCCTCTTCATTTCGGTATTCTGTAAAATGAAAAATAAACATAAATCTTATGTTAATTACTGCAATAATGTCTAGACGTTTCCACACTTTCGTGAGAATGTCAGAAATTAAAAAAACATCGTTTTCTGGGAAATCGCCTACGTATCTACATACCTCCTTCTTTAACCTCATCGCCATGAATTTGTAGGCGGCGGCAATATCCCGAGTACTCCGCCCCGACGACGGAGTTCGGCCGCTGCTGCTACTTCTTCTGGAATGACTTCGTCGTCGTCGAGGCGAACTCGGCTCCGGAGTCCGTCGTCGTCGAGACGAACTCGGCTCCGGAGTCCGTCGTCGTCGAGACGAACTCGGCTCCGGAGTCCGTCGTCGTCGAGACGAACTCGGCTCCGGAGTCCGTCCTCTATCTCCTTCGGACAGTGCCCGTTTTCTGCCTCCTGGCATATTTCCATGGCCGGACATCTAAAAACGAATCGAAGAAACAGTGAAACTATTGAACGTAATTAAAATGGATTTGAAAGTGCAGTAGAGGAGTAGACGTTTATCAGTTTGGTACATTCGGGTAAAATATAGGGTTTCTTTAGCCAAGATTTAGCTCATGAGGGGAATCTTCAGATTTCTAAATGCTGGAATTTCCAAGTTCGATAGCTTTGAAATTCAAACATTTCCAAAATTTGTAATTGTGAGGTTATTAAGTTTCAAAATATCTGTATATCCAAATGTCCAACATTTGTGATTTTAAAATTTTCGATTTTTTCACTTCTGATGTTTACGACTGTTTAATTTTCATCACTTGTCTTCGGTTTCAACTAAAGGAAGCCTATATATATACACCCGAATATATATACCTTTTCTAGACATTTCGCCGGTAAATTATTTTTTTATTCTACGTGAGAATGAGTACACGAATCTCTGAGCGTGAAGCTGCGTATCGACATTGCGAGGATGCCGCGCGCGAGTCACGCTTCGCAGAGTAGAGAGTCTGAAGACTACCTCGATCATGATTACTTTCCGAGGCAGGCTCGTGCGACAGTCTCGCGCTACCTCCAGTATGATATTTGCATCGCCCGAGCCATGCGATTTTTTATCTTGGGGCCGCAAGGCACCTTTGAGCACGTCGAAAAATCGACGACTAATGCCTCGTAAAGTAATCATGGTCGAGGTAGTTTCCAGACTCTCCACTCCGCGAATGCTGTGCCATGCGAGGCAGCCCCGCAATGGCGATACGCAGCTTGAGAAACACGCGGACACTCAAACAATCACAGTTCACACGATAGATTTTGCACAAAAAAATTACAACAATACTACGACGGTAATCGGAAACTTTACCCGGAATATGTCTAAATACAGTCTTGTTTTTGAAAACGACACGTGTTTCTCGGACCCTTCGTTTCGTCGTTATTTTACAACGTTCCATAAAACGAAATACCACCCTGCAGCCCCTCGTTGAATTGTAGGAGATACAACGTTAAAAATAGAATAATGATTTGAATTGCCGGCCTATCCTTTCTGCGTCGTATTGTCTGAGTGTGCAAAAGGGCAAAATGTTTGTTTGGAAATATTTTTATTCCTTCAGGTAATAATTTATTAAAAATATGGTCCTGTGTGTCTTACACAATGTTGTACCATTTCAATTATATTATTACCAATTCTCTCTCTCTCTCTCTCTCTCTCTCTCTCTCTCTCTCTCTCTCTCTCTCTACAGTATTATAGACTTTCAAGGAGGGACATTCCACGCGAATTACAAAATTTTCAAGATCGTGGAAATTGTTTTTTTTTCATTAAATTGTAGCTGTTGGAGAACGAGACAGGTAAGAATGAGCTTTTGAGTGCTTACGCTGGGGAAGTAAGAGTACCTAATAAAAATTATGTCACTTAAAAAAAAATTTAAACCATTTATTCTGCAATTGTTTTAAACAAATGCAATTTTATACTAGCAGGACACGATTTAAAAATTTGAAAAAAAAATGAGAATACAGCCCTACTTGTGCTCTTTATGATCACGTTTTCAGAAACGCGAACAGTTCAAAATTAGTCCCATGAAAATTAATTGAATGTGACGCTGCGCCGCCCAGCACCGGCTCGGCAGACTGAGCCGTGCGTGCTACAATATACAACTATATATTTCTTTCATTCCTAACCTTGCGTGGCCTTGAAAGTCATGGTACACCATATGGTTGAATTTGTCTTGAGATTTATACACTTTCATATCGGGTAATGAAATATGTAGCATTCCATTTAAAAAACTGAAGGTCACCTTCGGTTCACGGAAAATATCGCGAACACCAAAAGATGACATACCGTATTATGTTGGATATAAAAAATATTAAAAGTTTTTCTCCTTCAGTTTTGGTCAAATACTTACCATTCGTGAGAACCCTATATAACAATATCAGATATAGCCATTTGGCCGCTGTTAGTACCGCGTGGCTTAGCTAGTCCAGCCGGTATTGGGCGATGCACCGTCACATTCAATTAATTTTCATGCGACCAATTTTAAAGTATCCGCGTATCTGAAAACGTGTCTGCAAAGAGCACAAGTAGGGCTGTATCCTCAATTTTTTTCAAATTTTGAAATAGCGCCCTGCTGGTATAAAATTGCATTTGTTTAAAACAATCACAGAATAAATGGTCTAAAATTTTTTTTTAAGTGACGTAATTTTTATTAGGTACTCTTACTTCCCCAGTGTAAGCACCGAAAAGCTCATTCTTACCTATCTCTTAGTTCAACAGTTATAATTTAATGAAAAAATTCAATTTCCACAATCTTGAAAATTTTGAAAAATCCTTTGAAATACGTTTATGTATCACTAAAGACTACAACAACTGATGGTCTATAGGTGTAGGCGCGTCTTCGACGGTTTCTTATTGGTTAATCTGGGGATGTCAATTTGACTATAGGAGGAATACGATGGAAAAAGGTGAACATGGAAGGGCTACTTTATTGCCGGGAAGCGAAAATTCTGAATTTTTACAATATGCATATTCTTTTGGGGTTTTATGAATATTAGTGTCCCTGTCTTGAGGGTAGGTAAGCTCAAATAAAGTAATTACAACACCCTTTGGGGACAAAAGTTCAAGGGTTTTTAAATTTCATCATGACAGATACGTGACACACCCTGTTTAAGGAAAACCAATAATGGATATATAAAAAGTTCTGGTACATCTAAATATAGCTCCACGAACCTTAGGGATACCTAGTTATAAGGTAGGCTCCAATAAATTGAAATACTTTACCTGAGTTAATCCGTCCCAAGGCCGTCAGTATTTTATTACGATGTAGGGAAATTCCGAATTAGGGTAATTCCGGGAGACGCAGTCGGGCTGGAGAGTTGGTCGAAACAGTTGATTTCTAGAGAATTAATTGTTCTGAACCTTAACACATTTTTACATATACACAGATGTAGAGTCTGAATATAGCAACTCGACCAACTCTCCCGCCCGACCTAAACAATAATGATCTATCCTTCAAATTAACACACAATTATAAGACACGCTAGACGTAAAGAATACAATACGTAGTAGAGGTTTGAGTATAATATACATGTGTAATAGGTAATAGAGTGCTTCTGAGTTCTAAACCAAAGAAAAATAAGTAATAACTTTTCTGAAAACATGGGATACCATATCTATAATTGTAAAATACACAAAAGAGCTAATTTGGACCGTTTAGCCCCATCAGAGACCATTCCGAGGTTTTGGAACGTTCAACCCATGTACGGCAAAGCACGCTAGCGCTTCATAAAAAACGAAATATCTTTCGAATCGGCGTCTATCGGCAAAAGTTTATAATCAGGTCTTATAGGCGATGAATCACAGAATACAATGAGATAAACATGAACAAAACTCAATGTACGAATCGTATGTGAACGGTTTGTTCTATTTACGGCGGTGTGGACACGACGAGAACAGACGAAAACGTTCGCGAACAATGTTTTTATATCACGCTACGTCCCTCTTCGTATCGCGAAGATAAATTAGAATGATATTCACAGTAATGCAATAATAATAATAATATTTTCATAAATAAACCATCGTAACATTTGTGATGTTTCCCTAACGATAAATGACACCAAACACGATATAATTTGGATAATACATATTTAGCGGTAATGCGCGTCGGCCGCAGAGAAGGACAGCGAATGAAAAAGATAGGGACAATCGACAGTCCTTTCTTCCACTCGCTCTCTTTTCCTACGTTCCGAGGCTTTCGCTTACATCGAGACTTTACTGTACTATATCTTCTTTTACTATGCCTGCTTTTCTTTTCTATTGTATGTTTTTCTTATTTCTATGTATGTACCACGTGTTACTCATTACTGACTCTTTACGTGTAGGCAACGATTAAAAAGAGCAGCGTGCCTCGCGGTAAGTCAGGGCACCGTGGCGGAAGCAGGTACGCATGCAGGTACCTCCTACGATACACTTCCAAGCACATCTGCTGCGGATGATTGTCGTACGGGCAAAATACATGAAGAAGACGGAGGAAATTTTGAAGATTTTCTAATTATGGAAGGAATTGTAGAAGAAGCGCATTTCGATACGGACGCAGAAGATAATGAAGAAGAAATACATTTCAATGCGGACGAAGAGGAAATTGTAGAAGAAATACATTTCGAGTCGAACGAAGAAGAAATTGTACAAGAAATAGATTTCGACGCAGACTGCGATGAGATACATTCCGTGGCAGACATAAACGAAGAAACGGATGAAGATGTCGAAAGTGATGCCGATTACTGGGTGGTGGAAAAGGCACAACCAGAACAGCCGGAAAATCCAATTTCAGAAGGAAGAGACTTCGTCGATTTTCCGTATGTTTTCGAACAAATAAAAAATCTTCGAAAACATTCGACTATTGGCTGCGGCATCGAACATTTTGATATAATTAGATGCGAACGGAATGGACTAGAAAATGTGTATTACGTAGAGTGCAAAATGTGCAAATACACAAAGTGCATATCCTGTCTTCGGAAGAGTGATTCCATTATGGATATCAACAGCGCCGCTGTTTCCGCAACAATGATGACGGGTGGCGGATATAATCAACTGGAGGACATACTGACTGCCGTGAACGTGTCCTGCATGTCGAAAAGGATCTACGAGAAATGTCAGATTCAGCTAATCGATGCCCTCGAAGTGGCCGCACAACGCGAAATGGAAGATGCTCGAGAAGAGGAGAAAGCATTAGCTATAGAAAGAGGCGACGTACATGCAGAATCCAATCTACCGTTTATCCCAGTTGTCGCGGATGGCAGCTGGATGAAAAGGTCCTACCGCGGAGGAGATTACAATTCTCTGTCTGGCGTAGGAGCCATCGTGGGATACCACACGAAGAAAGTGCTGTACATCAGCGTCAAGAATAAATTCTGCATGACTTGCCAAATAGCAGGTACGAGGAAGGAAGAACCGCGCGAGCATCGCTGTTTCAAGAACTGGGGTCGTTATCAGAGTTCAACTGGCATGGAGAGTGTTGCTATTGTCGAAGGATTCAATTGCAGCATAGATATGCACGGCCTAATATACTATATATTAGTTGCCGATGGCGATAGTAGCGTGTACAAAAAGATATTGGACAGTAATCCGTATGAAAAGTACATGGTGCAGGTACAAAAAATCGAATGCACCAATCACCTGTTACGCAATTTCAGCAAAAGAATAAACGAAATCGGAACAAAAGGCCGCAATAAAGATCTAAGAGCTGTCGTACAGAATAATGCTCTCCGCCTGCGTACTGGTATTAAAAAAGCTGCGGAATACCGGTTGCGAGAAGAAATACCACTCGAGGAACGAGTTCAAAATTTGAAGCAAGATTTGAAAAATGTACCGAGCCACGTTTTCGGTGAACACAAAGAGTGTCAGAAGTTAGCATACTTCTGTAAGAAATACTCTGATCCCAACAGAGTAGACTACGTTCCACGCCTGAGAGAAACTGGGATTTATGAAAATATCGAAGAAGCGATGCAGCAACTTTTCGTTAAAGCCGACAGTTTGCTGCGCGGACTAAACAACAATGCTGTTGAAGGTTTTAATAATATCATTGCTAAATTCATCGGAGGCAAAAGGATAAACTTTGGACGAGGGGGCTCGTATCAGGGTAGAGTCTCCGCTGCAGTCGTCCAATATAACACAAAAGAGGCGTTTAGCAGATTGAGTACGGCAATGAATAAAGAGCCGCCAACCATGGTAAGAAAGCTGGAAGGACGTCGGAAGCACGCAGCAGAAAAAAAAGCATCCTCCTTTCGAAATCAAAAACAAACGTGCGACCAGGATTACGGCCCCAACGCAGCGAAACCAGATATGGAAGAGGCAGTATACTCTTCCGAGTGTAAAAGGCACGCGGATATACTCCTTCACTGGCAAACGAGGCGAGACGAGATCCAAGTGGAAACTCGCGATCAGGCGAACAGCGACAAGTGGATCGGTTATAGGAAGAAATTGTTAACTGCATCGAATTTCGGCAAGGTATGCCGATTACGAAAGACCACACCACGGGCAAATACTGTGAAGAGTATAATGTACCCGCAACTCCACAATTTACATTCTCTCCAATACGGAAGGGAAAATGAGGCAAACGCCTTGAAACAAATGCAAGAAGAATTAGGAATGCATATTCTACCGTGTGGCCTCTTCATCGATGACACTGTGCCTCACTTAGGTGCAACTCCTGATGGCCTCGTGGACCACGATAAAATCGTCGAAGTAAAGTGTCCTGAATCGGCCAAGGATTTAACACCTGCTGAAGCCATAAAGCAACTTGACAATATAAGGCGTATTTTCAAGGGTAATGAGATGAATAAGAATCATCATTACTATTATCAAGTGCAAGGACAATTGCACATAACAAAAAGGCAACGGGCCTATTTTTGTTTATGGACGCCGAAAGGCATGAAAGTTACAACTGTATCGAGAGATGATTGATTCTGGGCAACAGAGATGGAGGAAAAACTTAACAAGTTCTATGAGGACTGCATGTTGCCAGAAATTATAGATAGTCGATACAATCGGCAACAACCGATTAGAGAACCTCCATACGTAAAAACAGGAGGAGCAGGTACGAGTACACAAGAAGGTACACAAAATAATGGATGAAAACATCGCAATAGCACCGGCGAGTGCATCCAGCGCATATGAAGAGCTGTAGAATAAATAATTGCAATCCAAAGTCACTATTGCACCGGCGAGTGCATCCAGCGCATATGAAGAGCTGTAGAATAAGCAATTGCAATTCAAAGTGACTATTGCACCGGCGAGTGCATCCAGCACATATGAAGAGCTGTCGAATAAGTAATGTTCCAAAATGTAAGTAAGAAAGTATGTAGAAGATACATACGGAGAGTGAATAGGACCGTCTATGACGGGGGTGGTGGTGGGCCTTTTCACACTCTTCTAATAATAAATACCTATAGCTATTCTTTCACATCAAGTGGAAATGACATGTATAGAAGCGTAAGTATGACGTATACTTTTGTCATGCAAATAATTAGATTAATTGGAAATCATCATGAATGTTTCTCTCATATATGAATTTGTTTTAGATATTTCCACCAACCAATATCAACGTTGAAAATCATGCTCTATGAAGCGAGGAAAGGAAGGCTGTCTTCTCCGCAAACATAAAGATAAGTAAATAACATACATACATCTACATTTTTACTGCATTCGGATTACAACTCGTTCTAACTTTTTATCACAGGTTCTATGATAACTAACTGGAATCGAAAAGGGGTCAGTGCCATCCCAAGAAAATATTTATGAGAAATAGGACACGATAATAATGGTTTCTTCGGTATGTGTATGTATCAGTTTTTACATTCAAGCGGTATAAACACAAAAATAATTTTTATTAAATTTATTTCTTTTTGCAGATCAAACCAGGGTGTACATATGTACACTGGGCTGAGAAATATCGTTGCAACTACCACAAATGCAGGGTGGAAGAGGTACCCCTTCCATGACGCCGACGGGGCTAGAGAAAATGTGCAGCAGCAGATTTTCTGTCAGCTGGAGGAGCAGATTTTCTGTCCTCGAAGTGACAGAAAATATAACCTATATGCTATATCCGATTTCCTAAAGATACTGTTGCGGCGTAATAATAATGTTTCGGAAGGACGATGAAAAGTTCACAAATGTAACGCAATAGAACGAAATAACCGCTAAACATTTATTGCCATATAGCATATACATAGGTTATATTTTCTGTCACTTCGAGGAGGCACCACATAATAATCACGCGTTGGATTCAACGTCAAACACAATTTTATATATGTTTGTTTATAACTGCTTTCTGCATAGGATGTGTATTTCATAAAAAATGTCTAAAAAGTGTTTAATTAAAAAATGTCTATCCTAACAAACGTCATTTTCTGGGGACATGCCCTCGTGTATTTTTCCTTTTCACTTATAATTCCTTACTGACAACGTAGAATATTCTACCATAAGCACATTCCAAGTAAATGTACAATGAATTTTCTACGTTTGCAGTACCAGCAGACTTTCTGTTTAAATTTTGACAAGTTCAACGCAACAGCTGACAATTTCTTTCCACATTCAAAATAAAATTTGGAAATAGCAAACAGCTCCCTCTTGCGTGCACAGGCAGCCGCGTATCTATGGGTATTACCATTTCTGTGCAGAAAAAATCTGCTGTAATACCGACCTGCCAAATCGGCCAGGTCACGTGACGTGTCTACCCCCTTAATGGCTAAATAAGTATAAATGAATAAATAAAAAAATAGATATAATATAGACTGCGGAATTTAATGCAAATGCATACCGACGGTAATACCGACGCACTTCCGTGGGGATTAGAAAATTCATACAATCTTGTTTCATCAATATACAATCTATCAGTACATTCGCATGATATGTGCATTATACAAACTATTACAAGTATCACGGTACCTGCTATTAAATTACTAAACTTTTGAATATAATATAACTATTACACTTACATAAACTTTTTAACATCGGTATGAAGCTATTAAATTGTAATGTCGAGTTTCAGCAACTTCTAACAATTACTAGAGCTAATTTGTAAACAAATTCCGTACATGCAAGAACCATGAAAAATGCCCAAAATATGCAAAATTACTAATATATTTTTTAAATCCTCTTAACGATGAAATATAGATCGGTCAAAGTTCCACTTGTTTATTTAATCCATTACTACAAAAACATGCATTTGCACTAAATTCCGCAGTCTATATTATACCTATTTCTTTATTTATTCATTTATACTTATTTAGCCATTAACAGGCAACACCCTTTATTAAGGGGTTAGACGAATTCTTTTTACAGATACAATGAGGTTGGGAATTATTTCGCTAATTCTTATGTACAGAGCATGTATTAAGGCATATGTTGCATAAATATTTCGCGCATTATAAATTATGATGTCCAGGTGTATCTAACATCAGAAATACCATGATTCTAGTGTTGATTAATCAAATATCTACAAGGTAGCATACGGATTTGAGAAGAAAAAAGATATTGTACAAATGAGAGCAAGGTAAATATCACTATCATTTTTTACCTAACAAGGCAAACTTAAAACATTTATTATATACGAATGGGTTATTGCATAAAGAATTGATATCCTACAGTTTAGATAATACCATTAAGAATATGTGTACCAAGTTTGAAATAAATCGGACAAATAGTTTTCTATCTGCTCGAACTTCTTTCGGACCGCTCGTTTCTTTCCAAGCCGCCCGGTTTTCTTCGGGCCGCTTGGAAAAAATTCAATCCACCCGGTTTCTTCCGGGCCGCTTGGAAAAATTCAAGTACTCGGTTCTATCCGAGCCGCTCGGTTCTATCCAATCCGCCCGGTTCTTTCGGGCCGCTTGAAAAAAATTCAAGTACTTGGTTCGATCCGAGCCGCTCGGTTCTTTCGGGTACCTGGCTCGGTTCGAAAACCGAGTCCCGGATTGGTTCGGTTTTCAAGCTACCCGAATATTCAAGTACTCGTATAGCTCTAGTCTACACTGATTAATAAATTTGGTTATTGAACAGGACTTTCCATTGAAGCGGGGAACCGAAGAAGCGGCGAAAGTCAAGGACATAAATATATTCTCCGAGGAATCAGAAGGTAATTCCATAATTTCCTCGGCATTTGAATCATCCGAAGGAATTGATTCATCATCGAGAAGAGGGTAATTGTATCTACGAATAGGAGGTCGCGAAGGTATTACGCTCAATTCATTTGACTGTAACGCAGTTGAAGAAGACTCCGGTGCAGGTTACTCTATCGCTAAATTTCCTATCCCGGACACGCTACTACCACTCAAGTCAGCCCTTCCATTACGTTTAGCCTTTACAAATCCAATCTTGTACGGCGGCATTTTGGAAAAATCTAATCTATGCTTATCACGTAAGATATAGTTCCTTATAATTATAAACTCTTACAATCAAGACTTACGAACACGGTGATGTATAAAGGTCAGCTAATATTCCAGAAGTACACTAAGCTTACACTTCTATGATGTCACCTATAGTGCAGTAATCCTCACTTGATGTGTAGGTGTTCCAATTCTCAGGTGATCTCTCACCGGTCCGTTCCCTGGAAGATGATTTTCCTGATCCACCAAATGCGGTGGCTCCTTGGCTTCTCGGGTAGATTCTTCCTCTCGTTCGACGAAAGTATGGATATGAACTCGTAAGTATCAGCAATAGATATGTACTCCAATACCAACAGGTGCTTGTGATTTCAGGGTTAGCGAGCACGGTCGCTGAAACCACCCGTCTCCGGCATCCACCTTTGCCCTTAGGGAAACCGTGCAAAAATCTGAGGGGGAGAGGTTGCACTTTCACGTTGGTTATACAATTATAAACTGCTGTTTTATCAGTGTCAGTTCACGAGTCTACGAAAATCACAGTTCTAAAATTGCAGACTGTATATATCACACACTCACGAGCCGGCAAAGTTTATCACTCAAAATGTTTGTGAAATTAACGCGTTTATTTCAAACAATCCCACAAATTATTTTCAATATCCCACCGCTGTCACCAATTTTGTTGCGTGTTTTCGCGGTGATTTTTAGAATAGAACGCGGGTTGATGCCCGTGGGGTGCTAAAGCACCCTGCTCGTCGGAGTGCGCGGGTGTTATGAAATAAATGAAACAATTTGCTCTGGTAAAACTTGTATATATATTTTTAAAAGAACTTTAGCGATTGCTTTTATGCGTGAGAACAGAATTTGTGCTTTCAAGCGTCAGAATCGTTCTGACTTCTCGGAGTCCTTCGTCGTTGCTCCTTCCCTCCTCGAACGTGGTGCCCCTTCCATCCTTGGGCGTCCTCCCAGTCCTTAGGCCAATCAGGGTAAGGGATGAGCCAGATTCAAAGGGTAGGCTGTGCCGTGGCTGTCCGTCCGCCCCCGCGAATCGACGTCCATCTTTCCTTCTAATTCCGGGTGGTGGTGGAAACTCGGTGGAAGCGCGCTCTTCCGTTACACTGCGGGGAGCCCACGTGGGAAGAGAAAGTTAGGCTCTGCTCCGAGGATCGAGCGTACAACCCTTGAAAGAAATTAATGACTTCCCTCGCGTCGCCAACACTTCAAGAGTCAATTGACACTGCTAAAGACTAACAAAGGACAAGGCCCTTTCAAGAGATTACGTGACTCAGAAGAAACTCGCGATTCGTTTCGGGTCTGTTAATTGGTGTCCTCTTCCTGTTGTCGAGCTCTGCCTAAGATCTTTCCCACGTATGCCACCCGCATCGCACATCCTTAATAATACTTTCTTAATCATACGCAAACATCTACTTTCAAACTTCGCTACGTATATTAAGCTGGCGTAGCCATTTGAAAAGGCCAAAGCAAAATTAATACGATATTTTTTTGCTATTTATTTCCTAATTATTTGCCAAAGAATTGATTTTTTTGCCCCAGCCGTTTTCGAGAAACAATGGCTACGCTACCGTAATATTAAGCTGGCGTAGCCACTTATTGTATCTCTGTACCTAAGAAAGATATCAATCCCATTCTTGCAGCATATTTTTTTGCTAATTTATTGCCCTTAATCCACTGAATATTAATTTTTTTGCCCCAGCCGTTTTCGAAAAACTGAGGCTGCTCTAGCTCAATATTAAGCTAACGTAGCCACATGTTGTATCACAGTACGTAACAAAGATATCGACGCCATTCTTGCGGCATATTTTGTTGCTAATTATTTGCTCTCAATCCCCCGAATATTAATTTTTTTGCTCCACCCATTTTCGAGAAGCGATGACCGCGCTGGACCCGCGTTAATCTGGCATAGCCACGCGTCGTACCTTTGTACCTAACAAAGCTATCGATGCCATTCTTGCGGCATATTTTGTTGCTAATTATTTGCTCTCAATCCCCCGAATATTAATTTTTTTGCTCCACCCATTTTCGAGAAGCGATGACCGCGCTGGACCCGCGTTAATCTGGCATAGCCACGCGTCGTACCTTTGTACCTAACAAAGCTATCGATGCCATTCTTGCGGCATATTTTGTTGCTAATTATTTGCTCTCAATCCCCGGAATATTAATTTTTTTGCTCCACCCATTTTCGAGAAGCGATGACCGCGCTGGACCAGCGTTAATCTAGCATAGCCTAAAGGCTGTACAATGTTGGTTGTAGGTAAGTGCAGAAAAAAGAATGAAAGATTTTGTATCATTTCATTTTATTCGTCAAACATATTTGGGAAAATACACGCTTGAAATGTGGGATCAATTACAGAAGTCACAATTTATCTTTACATGGTACAACAGGAAAATTTTCCGGTAAGTTAATTTATTCACTATTAAGTTTTACAATAAAAGAAGAGAAGAAACAAAAAATGCACGATTTATTCGAGGTACGAATAGTTTTTAAACGCACGTTTGCATAATTTTAATCCCATCTTTTTACCCGTAACGGAACGGAGAGGGTATATGCGTTTGGCGAAAGAGATATTATTTATTTATTTTATTATTATTAAATAATAAAATAAATAAATAATATCTCTTTATTAAATAATAAAATAAATAAATAATATCTCTTTCGCCAATTTATTTTTATTATTTTCTAATTCTCATCCTGCTATTTTTCCTATATTTAGGATATTGTAACTGTAAGACAAGTGTGGAGTGCGTACTGTCAAGAACAAGTACAGACCAAGACGTGTTGGCCGAATTTACAATTATTCCTGGGTCGGGCACAGGTTGCGGACCTAGTTATCTTCGAGGAGATGAAAGAAACGCAGTCATGAAAAAAATAGATCAATATGGATCAGTTGATCGGTACACTGCTACCTGTAGCAAAGATCTCATGAGAACTGGAGATCCAAAACCAGCACTTATTCACAGTAGCAATGTACTACATGTTGCAAAGTCAAATGTTTTAAAATCACAATATTTGCATACTGACCCAATTGCAGCATTGGATATCATGAAATGCACAATGCATGCTAATGAAATACACGATATAGGACAAAATCCGTTTTATGTTGACTATTGGACAAATGAGCAGCTACACGCTTACAAAAAAGTATGCTCTTTATATGGTGGAAGTGTGTGCGTCGATTCGACGGGACTGAAAATGCAGCCCATCAGAAGAGTCCACACTAACCTAGAACGATCGATATTTATGTACATAATTAGGTAATGCAGTAATTCTTATTAGTACATATTAATAAACAGTTTTCCGAATTTTAGAAATATTTTATAAAATTTAGAAATATACAGGAATATATGTGCGTGTAAGGAGAAATTTTTTTTAAAAAATACCGTGTTAATTACGATAATCGTTAAGTATTATGATCAACGACAAAAATTCTAGATACAGCACGATAAAATTATAGGCACACCACAAATGCGTTAAAGGAAGGTGCATTCATTTTTACTGTGTTGTATGCAGAATCTTTTACACTACCATATAATACTACCGTAATTAGCACGGTCATTTTTAAAAGAAATTTTACATAAAACATAATGGAAACATAATCACCTCTCAGCATTCCCAGTTACACTTTGGAAAGAAAGAATTCTTCCAGTACTTGTAAGAGTATCATTGAACACGCGAATAGTGTTGAAATAACTTTTCCAAAAAAACGGCGAGAATATTGTCAAAATTACTTTCCACAATCACGAATATTGCCACTTTTTCAGATTTGCATTAATTTTTGATAACCATATTTTGTTCCCTTGGTGATATTCTTGAAGGTACTGCACGAATTTTGCATTACAATGTTGTCCTATAAACCGCACTTATTTGCATTTATATATACTGTTCATTCAGAGTTCAGTTCTCGCTATTAATTGACATTTTAGTTCTGAAAAATGATACAATTTATTAACTGTGATATTTTACTGAGCACTTCTCACGACATAAATAATATTCAATACAGATTCTAGGTGAAAAATATATTATCGACAATATTTAGCACTAACAATGGACATATTTTTGTTTCATTCAATTTCAGTGTTAACTGTGAGGAAGGACAGTTTACAGTTGCCCAAAGATTAGGAGAGCGGCACACGACAAGGGACATAATGCAATTTTTAATAGACTTTCATAGTTTTGGTGCACCTTTTCCAAAGGAATTTATTTGTGATGGGGCGAGAGCATTATTAAATGCTGCCGTACTGACATACTCTCGCTTATCCAACATACAAGAGTATGCAGACGGAATGAAAAATACAGAAAACATAAAAACGCGCATTCGCATGGATGTGGCGCACTTTAAAAATAAATACAGGAAACACCTAAAAAATATTAATCGCAGAGTATTTTGTTTATATATGGCTGCGATTGGGCAGTTGCTCATGACCCAAAATTTAAACGAGGCAGAGGATATAATTCTCGCTATTTTTTTATTAGAAAATTGCGAGACAGAAGGGTTTCTACCAAATGGAGAAAAGTCTGAATGCCTGAAAAAGAAAACATGGCTAATTACGTTAGTAACCAGTAAGTGCGAAATTTCATATTGTAAATAACTTGCTTTTAACTAATATATTTTAACTAACTTTTAATAAATGCTTCGGTTAAATATAGTACAATTTTCATTGGGAAACCTTTTATCATACATTAAACTTTTCATGAGTGAATCCGAAATATTAAGTTTGAAGATCTATCTTCTTTGAAAAAAATTTATTTTACCTATGCGAAGTACAATCACTCTTGATGTTTTATTAGGCTATGAAGAAATGGAAATGGCTGAAATTGAAGAAGAAAGAGATATGGAATGCCACATTGAAGCAGAGGAAAGTACACCGACAGTCTTGAATTATTGGGGACAATGGGCGAATAAACTTTTCGAAAATGCAAAGCCTTTTTTCGAACAGGAAGGTTCTGAAATCAATGCATTTTATTTGCATTCCAATAAGATTTCTAAAAAGTTGCTCAAAGATTTAGAATTATTTCCCATATGGGGAAATATATTAAGCAATAAATTTAATTTCGGACGCATACCAGCATCCAGTGCATCCGTGGAAGGAGAAATAAATAAAATTAAATCAATATTAATGAAATCATATAAGTCTGCAGTGAGGGTGGATCAATTTCTATCAGACCACATTGAATATTTAAAAGGAAAAATGCTATTGATCAATGCAGCATTAAATAAGAAAGCTATAAATGTCAGCGAAAATAAAATAACATTATTAGAAAACGCAAATAGAAATACTGCTTTAAAAGAAATCGAAAATTGGAGAGGGAAAGGCAATCCCCGGGTAAAACGGCGAAAAACAGCAAACAATAATAACACAAGTCCGGTAGAAATCCAACAATCTGATAAACCAATCTGCCCCGCATGTGCAGATGGCAATATGCCAGGCGATGCGCATAAGTGTTACTTATGCGCAAAACCTGTGCATATTTTTATTCAGTGTTCTATTCCTTTAGAGGGAGAAGAGGAAGGTTATGGACAGAAACGTATATGCTATGATTGCGATAAACATGGCCATGTACAAAGCAATATAGACATACAATTAGATCAAGCAAACAAGGAAAATGTACAGAAAAAGAAAAAAACATATAGAGAAGCTGCGAAATATTTAGGAGAAAGGAAAAATGATGTTAAAGATATATTGCAGTGGGATAGAAATCGGGCCATACCCATAATTAAAAACGGAAACAGTCCCCAACTGGCACCCACAACAATCGACAATAAAACAGTTTCATTGCGAAATACGTGCTCCTTTGATAGCATATTCTATTTAACATTGTTGGCCGCAATCGATTTTGTAAATATAAGAGACAAAGTAAGTTCATAATTTTAATTACACATAGTTGATGTACATAAATATATTATATAACGAATGAAAACTCTTATAAATTTTGTTTTGCAATTATTCTAAATTGTTATTAATTGTACCTATAGAAATACTGTTTTTTCTTCTCATTCCTTCATGTAAAAATATTGTTTTTACCCCAAATGATTACAATACATTTTATTAGCAAATGTATCAAAATATCATTATATATATTTATTTCTTATATTTCATATATTAGATGAAATCGATAGATACATTGCTCTCAAAAATGATTGAAGACATCCTTAACAACGGGTTGAGGAGTTATACGTATGTGATGCGGGCAAAATTGCTAGCAACAATATTTCCAGTGGAACAGTCCACATTAATAGACAAATTGCACTATATAAACTGTAATACAAATGTTGGGTGGTTGGCACAAAAGTTATTCAAGGAACTACCTAGCATTAGAGAAAAATCAGAATGCACAATATGTAAATATATAAATATTAAAAATCTAACAGGAATACAGATAGAGGACGTACAACTTATGAAATCAAACAGCGAAAGTTTTATTCGAGAATTTTGTACGGTACCGAATAGTACCTGTCCCAAATGTGGCAGTCCCGGTACCGTACAAAATAAATTAATAGAAATCGGTAAATAACACGTTTTATAACTAAATTAATAACATGGTTTTATTGCAATTTCTGTTGAGTTTTAAAGAATTTGAAAATGCTTTTCTAACATAATTAATCATACATTTTCATTTCTAGGTGACATTGTATTATTTCAAGTATTTAATGCTACAGAAGAAAATTTGTATATAAGCTTAGAAGAAATACATAAAAAAATTACGAACCCATTATCTGAAAACGAAGATCTACAATTGGTGGGCTCGGTTAATTACTACGGTAAGAGTGGCCTCCCGACAAGGCACGCGGAAGGATCTTTAAAAAATGTAACAGGCCATTACACGGCAATTATATATCGGAAGGGCGGTCCATCAACCAATTGGACAGAATTCGATGATATAAAAAATCATAGTATAAGTAGGAAGGCCAATTACAAAATTGTCCCTCGACTATTAATGTACATAAAAGAAATAAAATAATAAAATAGGAATAAAAGGGGAACGCATATGAGCCGTACTGACAATGAGCATGATTACGGGGCTATACGCACTGAGCTTGGGTTGCTAAACATTTGTGATCTGTTTACGTTAGCTGACATATGTTTTCTATACAACATCTTAAAAAGCCGAATCGATTGTAAGGATTTATTGGGGTCTATCAATTTATGTGCAATGTAGCGTAACGTACGTCGAATGTTATATTTTCGGATAGGCCGCCCCAAGTCTCATTATGGTACGCGTGATCAGATTCATAGATGCCGCGAAACAGCGAACTCTTTCTTCTCTTCTTTAGACATTTTTAATGGGTCGCCTCAACGACTCGAGGCGCAAGTTATTTCTGAGCTGGAGCGTAGAAGTTCATAGCGTTGTTGTTATCTGTACTTTTGCGATTACTATTACTTTTTCTTTATCTATTTCTGAATCTGTGTATATATGTTTCTCGTCCGTCATACATGCTAACTATAGCTCACTGTACCTTACATAGTTATATGCTTCTTTGCATCAAAAGGGTACGTCTCGTAAAATGAATAAATAAATAAATAAATAAAATGAAATGATACAAAATCTTTCATTCTTTTTTCTGCACTTACCTACAACCAACATTGTACAGCCTTTAGGCTATGCTAGATTAACGCTGGTCCAGCGCGGTCATCGCTTCTCGAAAATGGGTGGAGCAAAAAAATTAATATTCCGGGGATTGAGAGCAAATAATTAGCAACAAAATATGCCGCAAGAATGGCATCGATAGCTTTGTTAGGTACAAAGGTACGACGCGTGGCTATGCCAGATTAACGCGGGTCCAGCGCGGTCATCGCTTCTCGAAAATGGGTGGAGCAAAAAAATTAATATTCCGGGGATTGAGAGCAAATAATTAGCAACAAAATATGCCGCAAGAATGGCATCGATAGCTTTGTTAGGTACAAAGGTACGACGCGTGGCTATGCCAGATTAACGCGGGTCCAGCGCGGTCATCGCTTCTCGAAAATGGGTGGAGCAAAAAAATTAATATTCGGGGGATTGAGAGCAAATAATTAGCAACAAAATATGCCGCAAAAATGGCGTCGATATCTTTGTTACGTACTGTGATACAACATGTGGCTACGTTAGCTTAATATTGAGCTAGAGCAGCCTCAGTTTTTCGAAAACGGCTGGGGCAAAAAAATTAATATTCAGTGGATTAAGGGCAATAAATTAGCAAAAAAATATGCTGCAAGAATGGGATTGATATCTTTCTTAGGTACAGAGATACAATAAGTGGCTACGCCAGCTTAATATTACGGTAGCGTAGCCATTGTTTCTCGAAAACGGCTGGAGCAAAAAAATCAATTCTTTGGCAAATAATTAGGAAATAAATAGCAAAAAAATATCGTATTAATTTTGCTTTGGCCTTTTCAAATGGCTACCCCAGCTTAATATACGTAACTTCGCTCCTAATTTACCTATCGATAATATACATTTCCGTGGCTACGTTCGCGTCATCACGCAACAGTAACAGTTCCTAATTGTGTTTTCAAAAGCTTTATGTAAATTGTTCAATAACCGGTTCCAGTTGGAAACGTGCTAGATATAAGTAAATTGTTCGCACACCAAACTTTTATTATTTTGTGTCCTTATATAAAACAACAGTATTATTTTAAAATCTTTTAACTGATAGCAATACATTTTTTAAATTACTTTAGTACATATTCGTGTAAATTCTTAATATCATAGGGCGGTATTCAGAGTCGTTGCTTAAGCATGTGCTTAAGAATGTCTTGACAAAGTCGACCTTATTCGAATAAGCTAAGCTTAAGAAGTCATGTATTCATAGTCCGAACTTAAGATTTGCTTAATCAAGAAAATGGTGCTTAAGCCGTTCTTAGTCAAGCAAATGCTTAAGCAATTCTTATATTGCGTTCGGCACACGTCGGAAACTTTCCTGTGTAGCCGAGCGGAATTACCCAATCAGGAATGATATTGAAAATGCATCTTGTGTTTCTTTTCCCGTGCCGCCACAAGGGGATTCCTCGCGTACTGTGTGTAGCGCGTCATTTTTTCAACCACGCGATCCCTATTGTACAGACGTAATAAAATTGAATAAAATAAAGATGAGCGCGAAAAAACATTATACAGATGTAGAAAAACGTCTCTTTTTAAATATTATAAAAGAATTCGCTCATATTATAGAGAAAAAAAAGAGTGATACGACTACTTTAAAAGATAAAGAAGAAGCCTGGCGAGAGATTGTCGAAAAATATAATACATCGAATTTAATTACTGGACGGGTAAGAAATTAGTTTCTTTGCATTATTATTAGTTTGTATTTGAAAATTGCGATGAAAGTCCAGCTGAAAATGAAGTATCGAAGCAAAGGAAAGTTATTAACTCACACAGCACAACGTCCGGCAAAGTCCCAAAGACGTCTTGGGGCGTCTTTATACATTATTTTATTTAATCATTGCAGAGAAATGTACAACAGTTGAAAAAAATGTGGGCTAACCAGAAGAGCATACAAAGAGATGCTATTACCAAAGAGAAACAGGCATTAATGAGAACAGGGGGTGGTCCACCCGAAAAAACTGTTGAAATCGACCCCGATGTAGCCCAAATTACGCCACATTTAATGACTACGGCTCCTGTGCTCTTCTCCTCGGATATAAGGGACGAAGGAACAGTAAATAGTTAGTTACTGTAACTTTATATATTGATACAATGATGATGACATTAGCTTAAATATATCATAAATATTATGATGTTTCAGATTTACGAGAAGCAGTTTTCAATGGAGAACTATCAGAAAATGTAGGAAGTCTCGATGATACAACAAGAGTAGACAATAGTTTAGAATGGGAGAATGTTCCCAATGAACAGTCAACGAGTCAAGACACGGATCAAATAATTCAAAATGCAATCGACAACATTGGTAAAAACATTGAAATCAATGTTTTGTTTAATGAAAATACTTTCATTGTTCTTTAGTTCTGTTATTTTCAGATATTACACAGAATAATAGGAAACACAGAAGGGGCGAATTAGAAGAATTGAAAATAAAAAGAATTAAAGACATTATAGAAGAAGAACAACGTTTCAATAGAGTTAAGTTGGAACACGAACAATTGAAACAAAAGTTAGAAATAGAATTTCTAAAAGAAAAATACAAATTAGAGCTAGAGGCAATACAGAAAGGCAATACGCACTTTTAATTTGTACTTATTATTATATTTACGTTCATTATATCTATTTTTTTATTATAGTTTTATTATTTAAGGGGGGTGTACATATGTATATGCGATTATTACGACCACGCAGTTGCAATTGTGGAAAAAGTGAGAAAGATATATATATATATACTGTCAATAATGACGTTGCGTTAAATAGAGTACGCGAGGAACACGTAGTGCCTATACGACTTCTTCTACGTCTCTGCGTGGTGCGTTTGAAATAACAATTAAGGAAGTACAAGTGCATTGGTTTGTTTTTTTTTGTATGGAATCGCAAACTTATTTCTTTTCATGTATATTCTTCTGAACAATCTGCATATACATATAACTGTGAGTATACGGCGTTAGAGACATGTAAATTGTGCAAGATATTTCACGTTTTTATCATTTACCTACTTATAAAAATGTTCAACAGTATTCTACGCGAGTAGCGTGTTAAATATTATACCAAATATAATTTTATGTAATTTATTCTGCATAAGAGATATCATATTTAATATAAATCTGTCATAATTATTTTGAATAAAACACCGTTAATTTATTTAAATCATTTACTCGATTTTCAATGCAACTCCATTCAGATTCCCACGTATAGCAAAAACTCGTGTTTTCTCATTAATATACATATTTTGCATTTATGCGTAATTTATTGGTAACATTATTACATATGTATACATGGATCAATGTACACGTATGTTTCCTTTGCAACATATGCTGTGATGAGTGCACATAATCTAACGATAACAATAGGAGAATGGCAAAAGATGTAAGAGTCTTGTATTATTATAAAATTGTGTACAATACAATATTACATTTACTTTTTTTATCTGCAACGTTTTATTATGTACATATATTATACAAAAACACAGTAAAAATATGGTTACTGAAACAACCGGTTAATGAGTGCCTCGCGAGCGACAAATCCATTTATATCCTGTACACCTTGCGCTGCATGTAGAGGTACTTCTGCATCATCCACAAACTCGTCATCATCCTCAAGCAATACATCCTTAAAAATTAGGGACATATTGTGTAATACTGCACAAGCAACAATAATTGAAGTGGAGCAGAGAAGTTTTGTTCCTAATCCTCGAGATAGACATGCAAATCTTCGCTTCCATATACCAAATGTCCGTTCCACAATTTGCCTGGTTCGACTTTGGATATTGTTATACCTGCAATAATGTAATTTTCAATTAATATAACTTGTTTTTGTAGTAAAAAACTTGATAATTCTAGAAAAGATACTTACGTCAATTCCTCATCAGTTTGGGGATTTACAAGAGGCGTCATTAAAAATGGTAGACACGGATATCCTCTGTCACCAACTAGCATACCGTCCAATTCCCCTTCTGTGTATCGCATGTAAAGTGCAGAATTCTGAAAAATTCGGCTGTCATGGGCACTACCTGGCCATTGTGGCACAATATCCAAAATTTCCATTTGTGGGCCCACAACAACCTACAACGAAGATTAAAAATAAAAAAAAAGTAAAGCGTGAAATTTGTAGACTACAAAATGGCGTATTCACTCACTTCATCGATTAACTGGAATATATTTCAATTATGATATAAAACAATGAATGCAAACTTACCTGTACATTCAGTGAAAAATATCCTTTCCTATTTCTAAATATTTCATTAATGTTTTGTAGTCTTGTCGAGACTAGTCGAATATGTGTACAATCGATGGCCCCATCAATGCCGGGTAAACCAATTGCACCATTTCCTTTGCCGACTTCACAAAATAATCTATGATTTTCCTCACGTGCCCGAGGATTCCTTGGGAATTTTATGTATTCGAACATTAAACTTGCCAGCAAACAGCTGACTCTAAACACAATGCGAGAAATTGTCGCTTGCGACACTTGCACGGTGTCACCAACTACAGTCTGTAAATTTCTAAAAAGTAATTATCAATATTTCAGATAGTAAACATAGGATATCGTATTTTTAAAATCACCTGAAAACTTGCACTCGCATAGTACCGTAGAGCGACAAGTAGCTGGAAATGGGGCACAATGGGCAGGCCACGTTTATTTATTTTTGCGAGACCTTCTTCTATTTTTGGCAAAATCCCATGAAGTACTGAGTCTTTATTAAATCTATAACGTTTTTTAAACTCGTCTTCATTATAAAATTCAAAGGGATTTTGCCAATCACGAATATAACGTTTAGGAAGTCTCACAGTCCACACACGATCATATTCATCTTCATTGTCGCTCAGACTTTCTATACTTTCAATGTCCGTGTCGACATTCATTAATTCCATGGTAACTGTTTTAGAATTTGTCACGTTTCGTAGGCCACGTGGATGGCGCAATTGATTGGGACAAGCAGGAAGATTGATTCCAAGATTAAACGTTCCTTTAGTAGTACTATAATATTTGAAAAAAAAACACAGAAATAGTATATAGATGATTACCCTTATGATTGTAAGGTACAAAATAAACTTCTTTAAAATGATACGCTTTTCCTTTTCAAAGCTCTTTCTTACTAACCTGCTGCCTGCTGATTTCTCGCAGTGACCGTTCTGCCGTCACGGTTTGAAAAATAACAACCGACGCGTTCCCAACCTGTGAGGAAAGTAACACACGTCCCCCACCGTCTTCTCTCCTAATAACATGTTCTTAAGTCAACTAAAACCTTGACTTGAAAATCTAACCTCACTTTGCGAGAATAAGATCGCTTTATCCTCCAATAAGAAGTTCTTACTCGACTATGAACACTTACATTCTTAAGATCATCTTAAGAGCTGACTATGAAACATGATTCCACAAGGATTGCTTGACAAAGTAAATACTTGAGTAAATGCTTACGGCGATGCTTATTTGCCGACTATGAAACTAGACGGTGACTTAAGCAAATGCTTAAGACGATCTTAGTCTTAAGCAACGACTCTGAATACCGCCCATTGTGTGGGAATGAAATTAGTTTCCCACGCCGCCACACTCATTCTCATGGCAGGACCTCGCGTTCCGCGATTCAGCAGCGCTGATCGATTGGCGAGCCGCCAATCAGCGGCGATCGATCAACTGTCGCCGAAATCGATGAGGCAATCAGCGAGCCGCGTCGAGGTTCGAGAAGAACGGAAAAACGCGGTAGCGGAAGTCGGCCATTTTCAGCTCATTCTCTTGTGTGCTTTGTAGCAAGAACGTTCGTTGTTGTATCGCATCCCGAATTATCAATATTCTCTGTATTCTCTCACACTCAGCTCACCTTGTTATCGGTGTTTTCTCATCGCGCAATAGTTTGTGACATTTCTCATCTCATTTGAACGCTCAAAAGTCCGCCGATCAGTAATATCGTGCGGACGCCACGTGGTGTTCTCATGCGGTTCACGTTGCATTCATTCTCAACCGTCGCCGCGATAAATATTATCCGTGCCTCTCAAGTTCGCTTAAAACTGTACTTTGTGCGCTCATTGTGTTTGTTTCAAATATATTGACAAAGTGTTCATCGCAAAAGTTCTCAAGTTTCAATTAACCTGTCTTAGACTCCACTCTTTTCATACTCACCCTTTCTCATCTCAAACAACCATATATAGTTAAATATTGCGAAATGACACAAATATGCGGGGCAGTATATCGCCCAAAGATTTATTAACATTGACGTAAGGATATGAAACATTATTAAATAATGAAGGCTTGGATGCAATAAGGGGACTAGCGCTCGAAAATGTGAAAAAGTATTGTCCAATCGGTAAGAAAAATTGGAAAATTAAATGTTGTTAAACTGTATTTAAAAAAATATAGACTTGTAAATTTAGTCACGGCACATATTTTTTCTATTTACAATTTCTTTATCGAATCATTAGTAGTTAGTAGTCTTTTATTTGTTCCCCTAGGGGTTACAAACTCCCACACCCTTCTCCTCTACATTCAATCCTTAACAACTACCTTATCACTAGCTTAATCTAACTTATATCTAACTTATCCTACACCTATTTACATCTTAAAACCTATTCTCGCTCGCTCTCTCTCCCCCGTCCCCCGGACCACCGCTTCCGCTCGCTTCCCCTCTCACTCCCATTCCTCCATTCTCACCTCCGACTCCCCCCCCTCATACATCGCTCTTCTTTCCTCCAACTTCCTCATCCATTCCTCCCCCTCTTCCTCATCCCCTAACAACTCCCTCACCACCTCTTGCCAACCCCGGTCCATCCCCCATCCTGTACACACCTCCCAGACGTGTTCCCACGACTCCTCCTCTTGCCCACACAATCTACAACTCCTCCTTTCTTCCTCCTCCCAGTATCTCCCCCCTTTCATCTCATTTCCCAACCTAAATCTTGCCACCCTCTTCCACCTATCCTCCCCCCACCCTTTCTTCAAATACCCCGGTATCCCCGTTCCTTTCACCCTCCCGTACCACTTATTGTAATTTGATTCCCCAATCCTCCTCCACCTCTCCTCTTCCTGCATTCTTCTCTCCCTTTCCACCAGCTCCTCCCCCTTATCCCCCCTATCTCTCTCCCTCTCAACCTCCTCCACCGTCCACCCCCTGTCCCTAAAATACTGCTCCCTTTCCTCCTTCCACCTTTGTAGAACCTTTCCCCTCCTCATCCTCCTCTTCCTTTCTTCCCAGCACTCTCTTGCCAACTCCCCCCCTTCCCCTCCTCCAGCTTCCTCTCGTAACCCCATGCCCTCATTCCCGCCCCTCCCTTCATCAACCCTCTCTGCAGTTCCTCCCTTACCATATACCCTCGGGTATTCCGGTTCACCGCCAACACCCACCTCAAATACCTCTCCTGCATCCCCTCTACCTTTTCCCTACCTCTCCACCCCCACACCTCCACCCCATAACTAATCACCGCCCACACCAACTTATCAAATAGCCAAAGCCTTCTTCCCCAATCCTTCCCAAATTTCCTTTTCCCAATCCCCCAAACTTGCCCCATCACCGCAGCCCTCTTTCTTACCCTTTCCTTCACATGTTCCTCCTGACCCCCATTCCCCATAATCGTGTATCCTAGATACTTGAATCTCCGTACCTCCTCCAACTCCTTTCCCTTCCACCTACACACTACCTTGCTCCACCTGCTCCTCCCTTCTACACCTCATCCCCTTCGTTTTCCCCACATTGACCTGCAGCCCCTTCCCCTCTACATACTTCTCCAGTTTCCCCATCATCCCCTTCATTCCATCCACATCCTCCGCGAGAACCGCCACGTCGTCCGCGTAGGCCAACGTGTAGATTTTCCGATCCCCTAGCTGCACCCCCCCCAACCTCCCCTCCCCAGCTCTTCGTCCATGTCCGCGGTCAACAGCGTCAACAGTGTTGGGCTTAGCGGGCGCCCCTGCCTTACTCCCCTTGCCGTCCAGAACCTGTCACCCTCCTCCTTCCCTACCCTGACCCTTCCTATCGTTTCCCTCAATACTTCCTCACACCTCACTACCAACCCTTCCCTCACCCCCCTGTCTCTCATAGCCTTGGCTAACACCTCTCTGTCCACCGAGTCAAACGCGGCCTTCATATCGACAAACAACACCACCAGCCTCCTCTCATTCCTCCCGATTTGCCTGTTTATCAGGTAGTTCAGTGTGTATACAGGGTGTCCCAAAAATGTCGGAGTTCCTTGGAAGGGGTAATTCAGGGGGTGATTTGAAACAACTTTTTCCTTAGCGAAAATATTGTCCGAAGCTTCGTTAAGGAGATATTAACAAAAAGCCCCGACCAATCAGAGCGCGCGCCTTTCGCCCGAGCTCCCGCGGTAGCGTTGGCTACGCGGTAGACGACTGCGCTTCTACTACGAACGTACGAACAAGCAAGTCGGCATGCATCGAAGGAAACCGCATTACACATTTTTTTTAAAGCATAATCTTAAATAAGAATTATTTGAAGTGAGAGGATAAGAAGTACGTAAATTTCGTTTTTAAATAAGGCATAAACGAACAGGTAATGTAGCAGAAAATGTACGACATGTGATCGTAAATCGTTATTGAGGAAAAATCCGTAGTTCAATAACAGCCAACACAACTAAATTTAAACAATAATATTAGGTGTATGAATAAATTCTTTCCGACTGGATTTACATGATCAGTACAAAGCTACTGAATTTCTATCGCGATGGTATTCATAAGCTGCCAGAAAAATGGCAAAAGGTAATGAACAATAATGGAAATTATGTCGATGATTGGGTTGTTTTCATATTCTTTAAATCGAACTGTTATTGTACCCTAAAATCGGAAAGAATTTATTTCTACACTTAATAATCACCAATAAATTAAATAAAAATCACCCATTCGGACATTCCTTTCCTTCCTTTTCGGAAACCTGTGTCACTGGGTCACTGTACCGATCCTGGTCATCGGTGGCCGAAAAGATTTATGGTAGGGTAGCGCCCAGTGCTCAGCTGATCGCAGGTATTCGCAGGACACCACCCGAAGGTAGGGGTCGCAACGTCAAGTGCGTCCGGGTTAATGTACCGAATATTCACTTCACTCCACTGATACTAACACTGATCACTTAATTTATTTTCTACGGAACGTGTTGTTCCTACGTTCCACTGCCAAAACTCGCACGGTAGCACTCGCGTCCCCGTCGTTCCGCGCGTACACCCAGAACATAGCGTAATACTCTTCGGCGGAGTACATTTCTGGACCGAGATTACTAGCTGACTGACAGGATTTTTTCTCAAGCAACTTCCTCTACCCCCAAGTAGTTTCTCTCGTTCCATTATGAGTTTACTCCCACCAGGACAAGAGGCTTTAGGTAAAAAGAAGCCAGCACATTTTCGAAACACACGTGTTTTGCAGAAGTGCAAGGAACGAACCATTGTAACCGTGGAACGCGGGGTTACCGGTGGGACGGTGGAGGTACCGTATCGCCAGCTCAGGACGGTGGTCCCGGGTCGCCGATCGAATGATTAGACTCGTAGGTTGAGTGGAGTACGGCAGTTTATTAAACCTTAATACTAAATACAGAATATCCCGGTCAGGTCTATGCTGGCACACAGAGTGAATGCGGCTTAATCTATCGCGGTTTTCGGTGTGTATCGCGGCGCGCGGGTCGGTGTGTATCGCGGCGCGAGAGTCGGCGGGTGTGTGTATCGCGGCGCGATTTGAAATCGGTGATGAGGCGGCGAAAGAGGAGGGAGAGACGATTTGACCGTTCGGTGTCTTGGCGGGCAAGCCCTGCCGTGAGACCCTGGTCGGAGAGTCTTGAGTCCGGTCACCCGGTGGGCACAACCCGTGGGTGGATCGGAGACTGTGGGGACGCTCTCGAGAACGGAGATGACTCTGTTCGGGAGATCGATAAAAGATAACGGCCTGCGTCCAGAGGATGGCTCACGCTGTCCTTCTGGGAACCGGGGAGGGGGCAAGTCCAAAAATGCACAGAGACTCAGTCTGTCGACGCACGAGAACTAGTGCGAACACGGGCGCTTGTCTTTCGCAAGAACGAGTGTTTCGGCACGAGAACGTGGAATCGCACAGGAGGTCTCTGGGAGAGGTGTACTCGTAGGTACGATAGCTCTAGGCGGTCTCTGCCAAATAGGCCCGCGCCCCCAGCTTATAACTCCTCGTCCGCGGATTTCGGCAGCGAGAAAGACACTTGCTGAGTGCCCATCTCGCGCCGATTCTCGGTACCCGCGGACGAGTGGTGGGGGGCAAGACCGTTGGCAGAGCGCGGTGCGCGTCCTCGCGGTCGGGCGCGCGGTGGGGGGCAAGATCGTCGTCCCACCGACAATAACTCGTTACACCATCCTACACTTTCACAAAAGCCCGCGCTCCGTCCTTCTACTGCCAATGTACCCATTGCTTCGAGATAGAAAACAGACACCACGTGTATCGGTTCGAAAGGGTCCGAAGGGAAGAGAAGCAGAAAGTCTTCGAGTTGCTATAACCAATTAAGTCATAAATTATCCGAAACTGTAGGAAACCGTTCTCTAGCGCCGACTTGCGGGACAATACGGTTATAAACCGCGACCCTGGCGAAATGCTCTGGCTGATCAGTCTGATTAATTTTGGAGAACTAGAAATTACAAAGTATTATCCAGCATCAATACGTCTCGCGGAGAGACACAGGAAAAGAAGGGTAGTCCGCTGACTGCGCTAGTCCCGCCTGCTTCGTCCTACCCTCAAATTAAAGACGGATCCCTTATCTCTCGAGTATAAACACGCGCGCGAATTTCAAAACACAAGCACGCGTCGACGTATTCGGTGCGAGAGACTTTGGGCTTGAAGTCCCATTGGCCGCAAACTAACCAATCGAACCTGCTTATCTCTCGTGTCTAAACACGCGCTCGGATTTCAAAACAAAAGCACGCGTCGACGTATTCGGTGCGAGAGACTGTGGGCTTGAGGCCCGATTGGCCCTGCATCCCTCGCAAATGGCCACTGTCCTCAAGAGGCCTTGTTCACAGCAATATCTCCTCCCCAAGGCCCACCTTCTCTCGCACCGAATACGTCGATGCGTGCTTTTGTTTTGAAATTCGAGCGCCTGTTTAGACACGAGAGATAAGCAGGCCCGATTGGTTAGTTTGCGGCCAATGGAACCTCAAGCCCACAGCCCTCGGGCCTGCTTATCTCTCGTGTCTAAACAGGCGCTTTGTCTGCCCCAGAGGACATCCCACAGTCTCCGTATCTCCCGCGGGTTATACCCACTGGGCGAACGGACGCAAGACTTCCCGGTCAGGGCTATTGGTGGAGATAACAGCCAAGGCACCAGAATGACCACCCCCCACTCCTACCTCTTTACCGTCGAAACGATCCGAGCCCGCGGACGCGACCGCGACGCGTCACCCGTACTCCGCCGCGACCTCTCCGCGTACCGCCGCTAGGATAAGCCGTAGGATAAGCCGAACAGACTCTGTTAGCTAGCACAGACCTGGCCGGGCTCCCTTGTATTCTCGTCGCAATAAAGCCAGTCTACCCAGTATACCCCGTGTCACTCACTCGACCCGCCCGTAGCCTCCGCGGAACGAGGTTACAAGGTAATCGCACAACCTCCTCCCATCACCGTTTACCTCCTTATCTTTCGATCTCCTACTCCCCCGCCCCTCTCCCTCAATATCCTCCCATCCAAATACCCTCCCCCCTTCTTCCCCTGTCCTAGTATTGAAATCCCCCCCTATTATCCCCCTCACCCCCCACTCCATCTCCTCCATCCACTCCCCTATGTCTTCTAGCTTCCTTTGCAGGTCTCCATTAACATACACCCCTACTATCCTCCACCACTCTTCCCCCGACCTCACCTTTTTTGTTATGATCCCTTCCCTTCCCCCCTCCTCTACCACTTCCACCCCCCTCCTCACCCCCATCAGCATTCCTCCTATTGCTCTACCCTTCTTCTTCTCCCTCCGTGCCCATTGTCTGAACCACATATATTCCCTGTGTAGCTTCCTTTCTATATTTCCCCACCCCCCTCCTCCATCTATCTCTCGCTCATCATTATCACGTCCCACTCCTCGAAGCCCTTCCAAAACTCCTCGTCCTTGTTCCTCAACCCCGCCACGTTCCAGAACGCAATCTTATGCAAACTCCGCCTTCGCTCCCCTTCCTGTCCCTTACTCTCCTCTCCCTCCCCCATTTCCCTTATCCCTCGTTTCCCTGTTCTTCCAACCATCTTTCCCTCAGTTCATCCCATCTTCTCATTTTTCCGTTCACCCACATTTTCATGTACCCCACCTGTACATTCTTTCCCCCCTCCCTTTCCCTCACCGCCTCTCTTTCCACCTTCCATCTCGCCTTTCTCTCCTCCTCCGTCAAATCATCATCTATCCTCTCCTTCCTTCCCCTCAGTTTTTTCCTCGCCTCCATCACCTTTCTTTTCTCTTCCCTCCCCGCCAGCTACCAGGATCATCCCACCGCCCTCCTTACCCATCCCTATTCTTCTCACGTCCCTTATCCCCCCTCCTCCAATCCCATCGTTGCCCACAACTTCTTCACCTCCTTCTCCTCCTCCATTCCCTCCGCCCCCAGTCCCCTTACCACCACATTGTTCCTTCTCTCCTCCCTCTCCTTCTCGTCCTGCCTTAACTCCAACCTTCTCATTCTCAACAAACAGTCCTCCACCTCCCCCCCTCCCCCCTCTCCAAACTACCCCTCTCCTCCTTTTCCTTTTTAGTCCAGTGAAATTAGACGAAAATCTGCCCAATCTACGGACTAATTACCATCCAGCTGAATTTTTGCATGAGCCTTTATTGGGTCGTTGTAAGCAAGATGTCAAAAGTCCCCATGAATCCGACTGCTGCTAAAAATTTTACAGAGGGTTGAAAAAAATCCTGTTTTTCGCAAATATCTCGCTATCTATCAGTTGTGCGACAAAAACAGTTATTATACAATTTATAGCCTAGGAAATTCTGTACAAAAAAGGTCTTGCAAGTTTTTTCGTAGGTGTAACCATTTTCAAGTAGGTCGGGTTACCAAGTTTCAACCCCCATAAATTTGACAAGGGAAGATCCTGAACCCGGAAATTCCGAAAATTATGAAACTCTGTAAATATGTAGGGGAAGTCCTCCCGAATACAACGCAATTTCGTTTGATGCCCAAATTCACTCCAGGAGGGTGCAATTCACCCCTAAATTTAATAGTAATAATACCCCCCAAAAAAAATTTAGGGGTGAATTGCACCCTCCTGGAGTGAATTTGGGCATCAAACGAAATTGCGTTGTATTCGGGAGGACTTCCCCTACATATTTACAGAGTTTCATAATTTTCTGAATTTCCGGGTTCAGGATCTTCCCTTGTCAAATTTATGGGGGTTGAAACTTGGTAACCCGACCTACTTGAAAATGGTTACACCTACGAAAAAACTTGCAAGACCTTTTTTGTACAGAATTTCCTAGGCTATAAATTGTATAATAACTATTTTTGTCGCACAACTGATAGATAGCGAGATATTTGCGAAAAACAGGATTTTTTTTTCAACCCTCTGTAAAATTTTTAGCAGCAGTCGGATTCATGGGGACTTTTGACATCTTGCTTACAACGACCCAATAAAGGCTCATGCAAAAATTCAGCTGGATGGTAATTAGTCCGAAGACAGATCCTAATTTCACTGGACTATTTCCCATTTCTCTATCTTCCCTATCATTTCGTCCACCCTCCCATCCCTCTCCGCCATCCTCTCTAATCTTTCTTCTATCCTTTCCCTCCTCTTCTTCTCCTCCCTCCTTTCCTCCTCCCATTTCCTCCTTTCTTCTCTCCATTCCTCCATCACCTTTCTTCTTTCCTCCCTTTCCTTCCGCATCTCCTCCTTCACCTCCCTCATCTCCTTCCACATTTCCTCTTTCTCCTCTCTTAACTTCTTCATCAACTCCCTCAACATCCCCATCACACTCCCTGTCTCCTCTCTTTCCTCGCTCCCCCCCCCCCCTTTCTACCCTCCTACTGGCGATCTCAGAGTCTTTCCACTTCTTTTAAACCCTATTCTTTTCTTTTCCTCCCCCGACCCTTCTTTCTCCTCCCTCTCTTTCCTCTTTTTCCCCCCGCAGCCATCCAAACTCCCCGCATAGCTGCCCACGCTATTCCCACTATCATTCCTTTGCCTTCCCTCACTTTTCATCATTCCTTTTGCTTTCCTGTCCCCTCCCCCCTCCCCTCTTCTTCCCTATCATCCGCCCTTTGCCCTCCTCCTCTCCCGTCCATACCCTTCACCGTCTCTCGACTCTTACCCTAAAATCTCTGATCTTACCTCCTTTTCCTTTTACTCGGTTGAAAAATTCCCGCCTTCCTGCCCTCTCTTCCTAATTCCTCACCTGTCCGCTAGATTTCTCTACTCACTCCTCTGCCTACCTCTTCCCGCCGCCTGAAACCTACCCTCCTACCTAACCTCCAAACCACTACCTTGCCTTGCCTCTCACTTCGCCACTCACTATTCCTGCCCTTTTCCCTTTTAGTCTCCCCTCTTCCACACCTCTTTCCTACCTTCCCCACTCACTCCCTAGCCTCTCACCACCCCCTTCAGTCACACTTCCTTCACACAGCTCGCACTACCAAACTCACACTTCAGCCACGCTCGCGACCGGAAACGGAAGTCCCCGAATCATTAGTATTCGAGATACAAATTATAAACAAAAAAATTTCTTCGACCAAACATTATTTCTTTAAACAAAAATTGCGATAACTGGAGTAAATATTAACGGATCGTTATACGACTCGAAACCTAAAACTCAGAAAAATCTAGCGAAGCCATAAAATGTATGCACAAAACCCTTATGTTAGAAAATTTAATAATAGGGTCATCCCACGCGAAGTCGGACACTTTTCGGAGTAACATTTCGGATTTTGGTGCAACTTGGATATGTTGTAGTCTTTAGGGGTATATAAACATATATCAAAGGATTTTTCGAAATGTCAAAAATTGTGGATGTTACAGCTCTTTGAAATGTAGTGTATACTATTTTTCCAAAAATTATAACTCTGAAACTAATATAGTGACAAAAATGACTTTTTGGGTGCTTACAGTTAAGATATAAGAGTACCTAATAAAAATTATTTCACTTAATAAAAACGAATATTTGACCATTTATTTAGCAATTGTTCTAAACAAATGCAATTTTATAGGTGATGGCAAACTTTTAAAAATTTGAAAAAAATATGAGGATAAAGCCCTGTTTTTCCTCTTTACGGACACGTTTCGAAAATCGTGGACGTTTTAAAATTGGCCAAATGAAAATTAATTGAATGTAACGCTGCATCAAATCACACCGGCTCGACTGGTCGTTCGGGCCGTGCGGTACTCGCAGCGGCCAAGCGGCTATACCTGCTACTTTTATATAGGGTAACAATGAGGACCGCTGCAACGTTTAATACAGTTAATAGTTACTGGAAACTCACTCTCTGTCGATGGCCCTTATTGTTTGAAACATTTAAGTTGCCATTGTTCAATGGAAACCACGAGAAGGTGGTGAGAATTCTTCCATCGGGAGAGGGTGGGATGTGATGGGATTATGTTAAAGGATAAATATTTTATCGTATTTTTTAGCGTCTTTTGAAATAAATGACCGGTTATGTAATTACTTATTTGATAATTGCTACAACTTTTGATTTGTCACTGTATGAATAGACTTTAGCTTTTAAATGAAACACTGTATCCGTTGGTATAAATGAATGAAAGTTTCGCGTTCCAGAAATTGTTTTTGCAAGTCCACGTCTCTCTAATAATAATCGTGAATGTTTTTGATATTGTTGTATTGAGCTGAATTGAAAATGAATGTTTTGAATGTTGGCAGTCGCCCAATCAAACAATTTTTGTGGTGTCGTTATTTGTTCTTCTAGCGGTCTTTGTAAACTGGCTCGAGCTGCAATACATTTTAATGACCCCCCAATATGCATGCATTTTTGCCATGCGATGTTGCAAAAAAATGCCACTCGGCGTTAATTCCGAAATCCTCGAAATGGAAGCTGAGATTCAGTAAATTGTATTTATTTTTATACTGTGATGAAGCTCCATCGAAGAAATATTTGATTTTGTGAATAGCAGTGCCGTGTGTTTGTTTCAAAAAATTAATCAGCTTTACTTGGAATAAATGAACTGCGATACTGTCATGTTCTTTACAGTCTGAAATAATGACAAAGTTGTTATGCTCTAGACAATTATTGATTCTATAATAAGCAACGAATGGATGAATTGTAGCCTGTTTGTTGGACCAATGATGTGCCATCGACAGAGAGTGAGTTTCCAGTCACTATTAACTGTATTAAACGTTGCAGCGGTCCTCATTGTTACCCTATATAAAAGTAGCAGGTATAGCCGCTTGGCCGCTGCGAGTACCGCACGGCCCGAACGACCAGTCGAGCCGGTGTGATTTGACGCAGCGTTTCATTCAATTAATTTTCATTTGGCCAATTTTAAAACGTCCACGATTTTCGAAACGTGTCCGTAAAGAGGAAAAACATGGCTTTATCCTCATATTTTTTTCAAATTTTTAAAAGTTTGCCTTCACCTATAAAATTGCATTTGTTTAGAACAATTGCTAAATAAATGGTCAAATATTCGTTTTTATTAAGTGAAATAATTTTTATTAGGTACTCTTATATCTTAACTGTAAGCACCCAAAAGGTCATTTTTGTCAGTTTATTAGTTCCAGAGTTATAATTTTTGGAAAAATAGTATACACTATATTTCAAAGAGCTGTAACATCCACAATTTTTGACATTTCGAAAAATCCCCCTAAAGACTACAACCTATCCAAGTTGCACCAAAATCCGAAATGTTACTCCGAAAAGTGTCCGACTTCGCGTGGAATGACCCAATATTTAATTATGGCTTCGCTAGAGTTTTCTAAGTTTTAGGTTTCGAGTCTCATAACGATCCGTTAATATTTACTCCAGTTATCGCAATTTTTGTTTAAAGAAATAATGTGTTTGGTCGAAGAAATTTTTTTGTTTATAATTTGTATCTCGAATACTAATGATTCGATAAAGAAATTATAAATAGAAAAAATATGTGCCGTGACTAAATTTACAAGTCTTTTTTTTAAATACAGTTTAACAACATTTAATTTTCCAATTTTTCTTACTGATTGGACAATACTTTTTCACATTTTCGAGCGTTAGTCCCTTTGTTGCAACGGCGACCAGCGGTGGGGCCCCTCACGCACCTGCTTCCCCTTCCAATCTTTCTCTCGCACAGCGTGCCTTCCGTTGTCAAGGTGACCGCGCGACGCTACGAAGGCTGCCACGACGGGCCAGCCGGGCAAGCGTTTCCGGTGTTAGCGTCGCGCGGTATCCCTGACAACGGGGACGAGAGTGGGAGAACCCTAAGCTCCCGCGGGAGAGACCTTGAACAGCGCTGCCTTATTGCATCCAAGCCTTCAATTATTGATATGAAATTATTTTCCTCGAACGCGGTGGCAGACATTCTAAAGTAATTAAAAAATTTATGACTATCTTTTAGAAGGTCATGAACTAATACATGAAAAGTTCAATTTGCATGTCTAATGCTGTTTACGGGACGAACCCAATGCTTGCTCTTCACTCGTTTTCTACTACATCTTTTGTGTAAAATCCAAATAGATAACACTTCAATCTTATCCATTTTTTCAGAGAAATATTTTGTGCAAAAATGTGTGTAAACGATTCATGACAACGATCTGAATGTTTCTCTAGTACCTAGGAACATACAAGAAATATATTATCCAATTATTTCAGTTACTGACTGTAAGAAAAGGTGGAAAAATATTAGGGACACCTACATGAGAAAGAAGAGGGAAGGGAAATGCGGCACAGGGTCGGCAGCCAAAACAAAAAAGGAATGGCCCTTGAAAAATCTTCTATTGTTTATGGATAATGTCCCGTTTGAGAGGAGGCAAGTATTTTTTACACACACTATGAGTTTTGAAATAAGAACAATTTTAAACTTTTCAAAAAATTATTTTTTTTTTTATTATACATAGTACCCACAGTAATGTGGAAGACGTAGGAGTGAACCCTCCAGAATACAACAGCATAGAAACTGCGGCCTGCTGGGAAGGTGTTCCAGAAGATGTGGAAACACCGCCAGGGGACATCGGAGAAGCGCCAAATGAAATCGAGAATATCTCTCCCGCCACGAACCCGGCCTGCTTGGAAGAACGTGAAACGCCGCCAGAGAAGGGCAACATGGCTTCATCAAAGAAGCGATCCAGGGACAGCGAATCATCTGCAGTCCAGAAAAGGCACAAAAATGACAGCGATGCTGTCATCAGTGCATGGAAGGAAAGGGCCAGGGAACGAGAGAAAGTATTAAAACGCATTAATGACCTCAATGAAGAAGAGGATGCAACGATGCTATTTTTTAAGAGTAGGGGGGCTCTAGGATAAACATTTCGCCCGGATGTGCTTTCAAAAGCAAAGGCGTCAGTCTTCAAAATTATGAATGAAAATTATGAATTGGTCAACGTCTAGTATGGAATTCCTAAAGTGAATCCCACTCGTGGTGAAGGGGGAACGCTGACCACCATAGTCTAGCGCCGGAGAGACTGACCTCTGTCGGCAACCACTGACCCTTTTGGGCCCGCTTAGAGAGTTACCTATTGTACATGGCGGAGTTACATATTGGCCGCGTTACAGATAGCCGAAAGATACGCAACCTGACCACGAACTCAGTCACATACTGTACTTTGTAAGAAAGCGTTCGTAGTTTAGTAGGCGCAGTCAAATGGATTCTGTTACAGAGCACGCGTGCGTTTTACAATCGTGAAACGCATTTTGGCCATTGGAGAAAATAAACAATTTCAAGTCCATGCAGTTAATTTGGATTTCCCAAAACACTAGCCAGCGATTGAACATACTCGAACAGCTAAATAATAGAGAAATATACCGAATAACCAAGGTATTGGTTTTCGGCTCTTTCGCAACGTTTTGGAGAAATAGGTTTTTCTGGTAGAAAGACAACACTATGTGTCAAACCATGTTGTGTACGGTTGAACAAGGGTTCAGACTTGCCAAAAATGCAAAAAAAAAAATTCTTAGAAATGGTCGAAAATCGCGATTTTTTCAGTGTCCTCTTCCCTTAATCATCTGAGAAAAATCGAAATCGCAACAATGGGCCCAGTTTCACATTTCTTGTGTAGAGTCTGCACTTTTAAGGAAAAAATAAGCTGCTACTGAAGAAAATCTATGGATATTCCACTCTCTTACACCATTGTTTTTTTAAATCTTTCCCAACAAGATTTAAAACCAAATGAACATGTTCTATACAAAACCTACAGAATTGTCAATACATTTCGTCGTACCCAATAGGTGATTTCTTACTAATATATTATAATACTCCTCGGTAATTCGATTCTTATACATCATGTTCCCACACATACATACATATACATACATACGTGTGTATTATTTCCTCTGATTAATTCGCATTTTTGAAATGGAAAAGCAAGTACTTATGGACTGGTGTGCGTACTCCAAGCCCCGATATACTAAAATAGCTTGTATACCTGGAGGATGTCATAAATGCAGCCACTTTATTGCCTTTGGGTTAAGACCTCTTCCAACCTTTGCTAAAGCGACATTCGTTACTGTGACTTCGAGGTGGAAACATCGCGAGAGAACAAATTCGTAGTGTGGGGATAATTTCATTATGCCGTGAAATGAATCGGAAATTGCTGCTTGCTGCCCTTGTGCTGCAAAAAGAAGATGATGACGCACTTCTGGTTGCCCATTGTGAAGCAAGGAAAAGGAAGAGGAAAAGGAAGCAAGTGAAGGCTATGTACAAGGCTCGCGACACCGAGGGCTATTCAAACATTTTAATAGCGAATCATCTATTGGAAGATGACCAAGCCTTCAGACAATTATTTAGGCTAAGCAAGGAGCAGGTCGATTTGGTGTTAAAGATGGTTGGCAACGATTTAACAAAACAACCGCGTAGGAGAGTGAAATCTCCAATTTCCCCCCAGGAAAATTTGCTCCTCACATTAAGGTAAGTTAATTCTTCCAAGACGTATTTAATTTTTTCGTAACGTAATTTTATTATAGTAGGTACCTGTTGTATATTTTGACTGTAGTTAATGCAAAGTATCTAAGGTCTGGGTTAGGATAGTAGTTAAGATCTCATAATAATCACGCTCCGTAGAGTGATTTTTACGTCCACATGTTGTACGCTCTCGCTTCGCTATCTGCTTATTCCATATTTGGTGGGTCCCTGGGGACATCACAGTCATAGATCATTAATCAATTGAAGCAAAGAAGCGTTTGCTTTCAGAATTAATTACGACGGAAATTTTTTAACCGTCATCGCCATTCATTTAAAAAAGATCGAAGTAGAGTCGCAATCCATTGATTTGCTGATTAATACTGTCCATTAGTTTTTCTCTTCCGATAGCTCTTGTTTCCAAAATATCCAGTCCAGTGCTGGAATCATTTCTATGCGTTTTTGACACTGACCTTAAAACAGGAATATTCATCTCTGACTGTGTTTTTATAACACTTTCATACCTTGCAGTTGTTTTTAGAATATTCATTAATGTTTGTGGAATGTTGCTATCCGTACTGCTTCTAATCTGTTGAGCCTCTTCGCTTTCTTCTATATTACGGCGGATACTATGATAAAATATATAAATTAAATTTTTTAAATTTATCATACTTTATAACTCATATTGTGTTCCAAACAAACTTGCCTCCTCGCAAACGAGAGGCATTCTCCAAAAAATTAGTTGCTCCAACAACGGGCATCATGTTTCCGTTATTGGTGCCGATCCTGCCACGTATTTGTTGCTCTACTTCATTTTCATATATTTTTTGCAGGTTCCTTGCTACTGGGGAATCATTCCAATCCCTGTCATATGCATTTCGAATTTCGCCGGGGTATATCGGCAGAATTGTAAAAGATGCTCTTCAACATCTATGCCGCAGATTAGTACCAACATTTCTGCCGCAGCCAAGTGATTGGAATTTCAAAAAAATTGCTGAGCAATTCTCTGCTAAATGGAATTTTCCAAATTGCATCGGAGCAATCGATGGGAAGCACATTAGGGTAATGTGTCCCCAAAATAGCGGATCGTTGTACTTCAATTAGAAGAATTATTTCTCGATCGTGCTATTAGCATTAGTCGATGCCGACTATAAATTTATCGTAACTGACGTCGGTTCCTATGGAAGAGAAGGGGACAGTGGGATATTCGAAAAGTCGGTGATGGGTCGACAGATTCGGACGGGAACATTCAACTTTCCCACGAAGAAGGCACTGTCAGGATCTGATGCAGTGTTGCCGCACGTCATCGTGGGTGACGAAGCCTTCAGACTGACGAAGCATATGATGAAGCCATATCCGAAGAATCAAGCTGCGGAAGATGAGACCAAGAAAATCTTCAACTATCGTTTGTGCAGAGCACGAAGGGTCTCGGAGAATGCGTTCGGACTGCTATCGCAGTGCTTCCGGATATTCTATTCTCCCATCGCGGTATCGCCGGATACGACGGATTCCATCGTCACAGTAACGTGCTGCCTGCCCAATATGTTGCGTGACGAATATATACAAAATAATAGTGCGAATCAACAAAATTCTGAAGCAGAATTACCAGCGGGAAATATGTTGCCGTTGGGTAGACCAGGAGGCTTTGGAAATATAGAAGGCTTTGACATACGGACCAAATTTCGGCAATATTTCAACTCACCAGAAGGATCTGTGGCGTGGCAAGAAAATTGTCTATAAAGCGGCGTAATATAGCATAGTCCCACAGCTCTATGCTGTATTTAGAGAAGGTTTAGCAACAACGTTGAGGTAATTTTTCATTTTTAAATTAAAATTACATACCCATCGTTTGTGTGTTATTGTGTAAATGAATTCATTCAATTGTTTATACAGGGTTTCCCAAAAATGCCAGAGTCCCTTAAGAGGTGTGACTCGTGGAGTGATTTGAAACAACATTTTCCGTAGCGAAAATGTTCTCCGAGGGTTTGTTAACGAGATATTAAGACAAAACCCCAACCAGAGTGCGAGTCTGTCAGCCGATCTGCCGCGGGAATGGGTTACGCGTTGGGCGTGAAAAGTACCAAATTAAAAAGACGTAGCAATTCACCTGCACCTAGAACACCCGTGTCACCGGATCACTGTACCGAACCTAGTCAATGACGGACGCGCATAGTGCACAGTAGGGTGGAGTGAAAAAAACTTTTTTTTGATAATCAAATTCTAATAGTGCGGAAAAGTTGTCTACTTGGCCCAATAAAACGTGTAAAAAATTTCAGGTCGATCGGATAATTTCTTCTGTGTGCACCAAAGGCCTTAACTTTCAAAATTTTAGTACAAAACTGAAGAAAGTTGAACTTTCTTCAGCTGGTGGATTCTACCTATTTTTTTTTACCCAGGACTATATTTGCTGCGTAAATGATGCAAAGAAACATCCGTGGCTGGTTTCGGAACGACAGGATTGGCCTGTCGGTACTGTAAACTATCAAAAAATACAGCCGTTCGCTATACTTTCTAAAAGTCGTCTGAGTGGTCGTAGACTACAGTGACTGCCTGGGTTGAGTACTACTCCCACCTTCACGCATTCCCCCCACCATCCTCTCACGCGCCTGCCTCTGCGGCACGGTGAAATTACAGTACTACTTGCCGCGCCTTGTCAACAGACAAGGTTGATCTTGCGTCGATAGACCCCAGAGCTTAGCGCTGTCCGAGCGTTGTTCACACGCCCTTAAGTATGGCCCAATCAAAATTCTCTCTTCGCCAGACTTTTGTCTGTCCCCTTTTTGGCAATCCAAAAGATTTAGGGCTCACTCAACTCCCCACGTATGAGGACGTACTCAGATGCTGTGCTCATGAGAGACGTAGTTTGGGTATTGATTCGGGTGGAAACAGAGAACCGTCCTTTTCAATTATTGTTGAGAGGGTAGCGAACAAGGTTATCAGTCTTTATGGAAAGGCATCTATTCCTTCTGTTTCGTATACACGCGTCGTACAACTAATCACAGAGTACCATAAAAAATACAGAAAGGTCATAAAGTACACTTACAAGGCCGGCAAAAGCTCAGCCTTACAGAAAAAAATTGATTGTTTCAAAGCAACTGCCAACTATTTATTTGACATTGCCGCTTGCAAATGCCGTGATTTCCAGTCCTGTTCTTGTCCGAAGGATCGAAAGGTTCCTCAGAAGGAACAATCTTTTCTTCTTGACCAGCGAGGGGACCGAGTCGGTCGCATCGGAGGCGTTGACATTCCTGAAACAATAAAGCTTATAAACAGAGCTAACCGTCATAAGAAAATACAAAATATATATGCGGGGGTACCTACGTCAGAAGATGAACCTTGCTCTTCCACTAGTCGACAACCTTTACTATGTTTATCTGAATCTGAAATTTCAGAAAGCGAATCGAGTGATTTTGACGACCCTTACTTAGCACCATCAAAGCCTTCTCAAATGAGAGTGAATTTGAAAGAGACGGCACTTACTAGTCAAAGGTATGGTGTCAGTGATAGAGCGACAGCGATGATAGCTACTTCAGTGCTTAAAGATGTTGGTCTAGTATCTCCAGATGCCTCCGAACTAGTTACAGATCGAAGTAAAATAAGGCGGGAAAAGTATAAGATTCGGGAACAGGTGAAATTACAAGCGCAACAACATGCTACCCCACCTAGAGGACTGTACTTTGATGGTCGAAGAGACGACACACTCATTCAGGTCAAACAAGGAGCAAAGCTTTATCGACGCACTGTAAAAGAGGAGCACATTTCAATAATATCCGAACCTGGATCAAGGTACTTAGGACACGTAGTACCGAAATCAGGGAGTGCACGGGATATTTGCGATAGCATTTACGAATTGGTCTTGAAGGAAACAGATTTAAACGAGCTTGTAGTCGTAGGGTGTGATGGCACTGTTGTGAATACGGGAGCAAGAGGTGGTGTTATTAGGTGCCTTGAAAACAAGCTTGGTCGATCGCTTCATTGGATAATATGCCTTCTTCACTTTAACGAGCTTCCATTTCGGAGTTTCTTCGAGTTTATTGATGGAGGCACATCTGGGCCAAAGTCATTTGCTGGGCGTATAGGTGTTCGACTTAAAAACGTTGAAAGCTTCCCAGTTGTTTCCTATAATACCATTCAATGCTCCTTACCTGATGTGGGACCTGTAGATCTGAGTAAGGACCAGAAGTACTTGCTGGACATTTCTAAGGCAATTCAATCCGGTAGTTGCCCGCCTCACCTCAGCTGTCGTAACCCAGGTATCCTTAACCACGCTCGCTGGCTGACCTGTGCAAATAGAATACTACGTTTATACATATCCACTGAAAAACCAACGATAGAGCTGAAAGATATTGTCACGTACATACTTAAGGTTTATGTCCCGATGTGGTTTGCGATAAGATGCAACAGCTCTATTAAAGACGGGCCGAAGCACCTTTTCAATACCATTCAACAGTCACGGTACTTACCAAAAAAGTACTTACGCGTGGTTGATGCCACAATTGCCCGTAATGCTTTCTTCGCATTCCCGGAAAATGTTCTAATCTCCATGATGACGGATGAAAGGCGTGAAGTCCGTCTAGATGCGTTACGCAAAATTTTGCAAGCCCGAGAATTAGATGAAAGTGATGAACAAGTACTACCTCGTGCAGTTCCGGAAATCAACTTCTCCGCAGACGACTATTATAAAATAATCGATTGGTCCTCTGTCCGAATCACGTCACCTCCAATTTTGAACAAAGTAACTAATCATGAGCTATCAGAAAAATTGTCGAGCAACAGCTTGTTTCTAGACTGGGAATTTCTTAAGTATCCCTGCCACACCACTGCAGTCGAACGCATGGTGAAACTCGTGACCGAAGCATCCTGTCAAGTGTGCGGTAGCGATGCAAGGGATGGTTTCATTCGGTGTACATTGTTATCCCGCCAGTCAATGCCAAAATTTGAAACGAATTTCTCGTTATAAAGTTTGCACACCAATAACAGCTATTACAAGCGCAGTTTCTCATTCCGACAAATAAAAATATGAAAAAACATTATAAAAAGCAATAAAATTATTTAAAAAAAAAAAATATAAAATACAAAAAACAACACAAAAACAAGGAGCCCGTCGTACAGCTACCTCCACGTGGTGGGTTCTGGGTCGTATTTTCCGTTAGGAAAGTGAGCGAAGAGCTGTATTTTTTTATAGTTTACAGTGCCGACAGGCCATTCCTATCGTTCCGAAACCAGCCACGGATGTTTCTTTGCATCATTTACGCAGCAAATATAGTCCTGGGTAAAAAAAACGGTAGAATCCACCAGCTGAAGAAAGTTCAACTTTCTTAAGTTTTGTACTAAAATTTTGAAAGTTAAGGCCTTTGGTGCACACAGAAGAAATTATCCGATCGAGCTGAAATTTTTTACACGTTTTATTGGGCCAAGTAGACAACTTTTCCGCACTATTAGAATTTGATTATCGAAAAAAAGTTTTTTTCACTCCACCCTAGTGCACAGCTAGTCCCAAGTATATGACCTAGACCAAGCGTAACAGGTATATTAAGTTAATATTATTAACGTCACAACCAAATTCTATATTGAAAAGTAATATTGGAATTTGCATTCGTAATTATTCAAATGCTAAGTTACTATTTGCTCTTTTAAATTAAGTTTTCCATATTTAAAATATTATTTTAGGTTTTTGTCCACTGGAATGTCTTTTCGAGCATTGGACACTACACTACATACCCAATTGTGTGCTTTGTGATGATAGCAGCAACGACAATGGCATATATACTAGAGCTGTACGAGTACTTGAATATTCGGGTAGCTTGAAAACCGAACCAATCCGGGACTCGGTTTCCGAGCCGAGCCAGGTACCAGAAAGAACCGAGCGGCTGGGATCGAACCAAGTACTTGAATTTTTTTCAAGCGGCCCGGAAGAAACCGGGCGGATTGAATTTTTTCCAAGCGGCCCGAAAGAAACCGGGCGGATTGGATAGAACCAAGCGGCCCGAAAGAAACCGGGCGGCTTGGAAAGAAACGAGCGGTCCAAAAGAAACCGGGCGGCTTGGAAAGAAACGAGCGGTCCGAAAGACCGAAAGAAGTTCGAGCAGATCGAAAACTATTTGTCCGATTTATTTCAAACTTGGCACACATATTCTTAATGGTATTATCTAAACTGTAGGATATCAATTCTTTATGCAATAACCCATTCGTATATAATAAATATTTTAAGTTTGCCTTGTTAGGTAAAAAATGATAGTGATATTTACCTTGCTCTCATTTGTACAATATCTTTTTTCTTCTCAAATCCGTATGCTACCTTGTAGATATTTGATTAATAAACACTAGAATCGTGGTATTTCTGATGTTAGATACACCTGGACATCATAATTTATAATGCGCGAAATATTTATGCTACATATGCCTTAATACATGCTCTGTACATAAGAATTAGCGAAATAATTTCCAACCTCATAGTATCTGTAAAAAGAATTCGTCTAACCCAGGCCTTCCCAAGTAGAGGAAATGCACTCCTAAAACAGATGTTTCGGTTCTCCCTCCACCGGTGCGCCTTCAGCTAAGGTGGGACGATTCCTACTGTCCTCTCTCTGCTTCCTAGCGGCGTTACTGTCTCCTCTGGGAGAGGGAGTGTTGGAGGGAGAACCGAAACATCTGTTTTAGGAGTGCATTTCCTCTACTTGGGAAGGCCTGGTCTAACCCCTTAATAAAGGGTGTTGCCTGTGGCGAATCCAAGATTTTCTTGAGGGGGGGGGGGGGAGGCGTAAGTCTGAGTAATGAATCAGGGACCTTTCCGATATTATCCTGTTAAATGAAAAAGTGTTTTTTTAGTATAACTTGGAAACAAAAAGTTTTCTCAACATACGACTTAAACCACTGGAAAGAGTATTAAATAAAGTACCAACTAAACACATACTAAATTTTTTTATAACAATTAATTTAAAATAATTGAAAAAAGAATAAATAAATAAATGTAAAAATTATTAAGTTATACATCATTAGAAGGGACGATTTTTTCCTAACTTTTCAAACGACTTGAGTTTCTTTGAGAACCTAGAAGGATTAGTCTGCTAAGTGACGCGTTTCGTCGTGTTGAAAAAAATTGCAACTGGTCGGAATAGCAAAAAAAAATAGTAAAGATCGTTTTTTCAACTTCTTTTTCTGAGCCTATAATAAAAATTCAAAATCCGTTTGTAGATTTAAGTACGTTGTATGCCTGCTGAAAAATTTATCAAAATTGGTTAACGTTGCTCTGAGCTACAAACGTTTGGAGATCGTAGAATAATGTCGAAAATCGCAAATTTTCCGAAATCAGCAATTTTGCCCTTTGAGGGGGGGGGGGGGGCGCGGGCCTTGCCCCCCCCCCCCCCTCTGGATCCGCCACTGGGCATATGTTGTAGAGCTGTACGAGTACTTGAATATTCGGGTAGCTTGAAAACCGAACCAATCCGGGACTCGGTTTCCGAGCCGAGCCAGGTACCCGAAAAAACCGAGCGGCTCGGATGGAACCAAGTACTTGAATTTTTTTCAAGCGGCCCGAAAAAAACGGGCGGATTGGATAGAACCGAGCGGCTCGGTTCTAACCGAGTACTCGAATTTTTCCAAGCGGCCCGGAAGAAACCGGGCGGATTGAATTTTTTCCAAGCGGCCCGAAAGAAACCGGGCGGATTGGATAGAACCAAGCGGTCCGAAAGAAGTTGTCCGATTTATTTCAAACTTGGTACACATATTCTTAATGGTATTATCAATTTTATGCAATAACCCATTCGTATATAATAAATGTTTTAAGTTTTCCTTGTTAGGTAAAAAATGATAGTGATATTTACCTTGCTCTCATCTGTACAATAACTTTTTTCTTCTCAAATCCGTATGCTACCTTGTAGATATTTGATTAATGAACACTAGAATCATGGTATTTCTGATGTTAGATACACTTGGACATCATAATTTGATACATCGCTCGCGCGCGTAATATTTATGCAACATATGCCTTAATACATGCTCTGTACATAAGAATTAGCGAAATAATTCCCAACCTCATTGTATCTGTAAAAAGAATTCGTGTAACCCCTTAATAAAGGGTGTTGCCTGTTAATGGCTAAATAAGTATAAATGAATAAATAACGAAATAGGTATAATATAGACTGCGGAATTTAGTGCAAATGCATGTTTTTGTAGTAAAGGATTAAATAAACAAGTGGAACTTTGACCGATCTATATTTCATCTTTAAGAGGATTTAAAAAATATATTAGTAATTTTGCATATTTTGGGCATTTTTCATGATTCTTGCATATACGGAATTTGTTTACAAATTAGCTCTAGTAATTGTTAGAAGTTGCTGAACCTCGACTTTAAAATTTAATAGCTTCATATGAATGTTAAAATGTTTGTGTAAGTGTAATAGTTATATTATATTCAAAAGTTTAGTAATTTAATAGCAGGTACCGTGATACTTGTAATAGTTTGTATAATGCACATATCATGCGAATGTACTGATAGATTGTATATTGATGAAACAAGATTGTATGAATTTTCTAATCCCCACGGAAGTGCGTCGGTATATTTGCTGTATTCATTCTGCATATATATGTGTCCAGAAACTCAGAGAAAGAAACGAAGTGAAGTTTTATTTTCACTGAACTGTTTGGCTTGTATTGATGGGATTGTTGTGCACTGGAACGCGGCATATCAGACTTGCATTAACTTCCGCAGTCTAGGTATAAATAAATAAACGAATAATTTTTAAACAATAATGAACTTGAATAAACGTACAATTTTTTTATTTAATTAATGCAAGAACGCAGTACCAACCAGTTTGAATGAGGATGGGGAATACTTCTGCAAGAGCGTATGAAAGTACAAGAAATAAAATAATTTTATTCAAATAACATTTGCACAGTTTAATTATACGTTGTAGCATATTTCGTACATTGGATTACATACAGACTTTATACATGATGGACGCATACTATCTGCATACTACATACACACTATATTCGTGCTATACATATACATTACTTATTATATACATGGGACATACAGTATAGGCATACAATGTACTGTTGGCCCTACGCACGTACTAGATGCTACTATATTGCGTACTATATACTATTACATTATACACTCCGCGCCAAAATTAAGGGAACACTATAATTTCCAGAAAATTTTGGTCATTTTCAAATGGCTGTATCTCTGCGAAAAATGGTCGCAAAAAATATTTAAAAAACGCATTTTAAAGCTTGAAGTTTCTAGTTTTTTAATCAAGTACTCAATTTTTTTTCTTCGTCCATTATGATACTGTTTTATCAAGATGGAGCGCAGGAAACAAAGTTTCAGAAATTTTTGCCAAGTTTGGACGTATGTACGGGCTGAAAATTTTTTTCCAGATAAATCCAATGGAGAACTCTTATAGAGCAAACATTTCTCTTTAATTTCGTTTTTTTTTTGGTTAGTTGTATGATTTTTATTGACCGAGTTATTCGCTATCAAAGCAAAAAAGGAACTTTCTACTTTGAACGCCTGTAACTTGCGAACGCATGATCGTAGAACATTGTTCGTGAGTGTTTTGGAAAGCTAAGACAGTTTCCTTTCAGAACCTTTAGTTGCAAATTCAATGAGATTTTTTTTAACCGTATTAAATTCATTTTAAAATGATCCCAAAAATTGCATATTTACCATTTCCTAGAAAACATGATGCCACTTCAAGGAAAATCATGGAATCATTCAAGTGTCCACGTTTTTTCTTAGGTGAAACTACCCCTTAAACACTGTGCAAAAGGTCGGACCGATCAGATTTTTTTTTTCGTATGTCCTCGACGGTCAAACATGCGGTACGGTCTGAAAAATTGAAGGATCACCTGTTTTACGTTATGTTTCTCTGTAAAACCCTTTCTTTTGTTCTCGCGGCTTTTGAACACTTGTTGCTCGTTTTTTTGTTAGTTCAACGTCATTTTAGTAAAAAGAAAAGAAATGCAAAAATTTAAAAAAAAATTTACCCAAACTCTTCGCAATGACGAAAACTGTACTTCGATAACTGGCATTAGCACCATCTAAAGTACGCCACGAGCTGGCGCATGCGCGGTCGGATTTACACTTCATTGTACGTGCGTCACATGGAGAGATGAAACCCTGCGGTTCGTCACTCCCGCAGTATTTTTTGACTCCAAACTCACTCTCCGATGCGTATGTGTATGAGGGAACGTGCGTGAATTCTCTGCCAAATTTGGCGGAGGGCGTCTGCTAATCGTCCCAAATTCGCCAGGTTCGGGTACTGTTGTCGCAAACGTCGCCCAGGAATGGAAAATTCGTAACTGTATTAACATGCGCAACCGACACGCACGCACGTTCCCGCATACACATACGCATCGGAGAGTGAGTTTGGAGTAAAAAAATACTGCGGGAGTGACGAACCGCAGGGTTTCATCTCTCCATGTGACGCACATACAATGAAGTGTAAATCCGACCGCGCATGCGCCAGCTCGTGGCGTACTTTAGATGGTGCTAATGTCAGTAGTTATCGAAGTACAGTTTTCGTCATTGCGAAGAGTTTGGGTAAATTTTTTTTTAAATTTTTGCATTTCTTTTCTTTTTACTAAAATGACGTTGAACTAACAAAAAAAAACGAGCAACAAGTGTTCAAAAGCCGCGAGAACAAAAGAAAGGGTTTTACAGAGAAACATAACGTAAAACAGGTGATCCTTCAATTTTTCAGACCGTACCGCATGTTCGACCGTCGAGGACATACGAAAAAAAAATCTGATCGGTCCGACCTTTTGCACAGTGTTTAAGAAAAAACGTGGACACTTGAATGATTCCACGATTTTCCTTGAAGTGGCATCATGTTTTCTAGGAAATGGTAAATATGCAATTTTTGGGATCATTTTAAAATGAATTTAATACGGTTAAAAAAAATCTCATTGAATTTGCAACTAAAGGTTCTGAAAGGAAACTGTCTTAGCTTTCCAAAACACTCACGAACAATGTTCTACGATCATGCGTTCGCAAGTTATAGGCGTTCAAAGTAGAAAGTTCCTTTTTTGCTTTGATAGCGAATAACTCGGTCAATAAAAATCATACAACTAACCAAAAAAAACGAAATTAAAGAGAAATGTTTGCTCTATAAGATTTCTCCATTGGATTTATCTGGAAAAAAAAATTTCAGTCCGTACATACGTCCAAACTTGGCAAAAATTTCTGAAACTTTGTTTCCTGCGCTCCATCTTGATAAAATAGTATCATAATGGACGAAGAAAAAAAATTGAGTACTTGATTCAAAAACTAGAAACTTCAAGCTTTAAAATGCGTTTTTTAAATATTTTTTGCGACCATTTTTCGCAGAGATACAGCTATTTGAAAATTACCAAAATTTTCTGGAAATTATAGTGTTCCCTTAATTTTGGCGCGGAGTGTATAATAACTGGTGGTATGATTTACGTGGTGCTGTCAGGGTTAAAATTTCTTTTCTGTATAAACAGAAATACTTTAAATTGTTTATCTTCCTTTTAATTAAATATAAAACAAATAAACTTTAAATTCAGTTTCAACAAATATTGCTTAAAAGTCGATTTAAACAATAATTAATCACAGTTTCACTTTTGACTATGTTTATGACCGTTATTTTCTATACCCTTCGGATGTTCTCGCTTGTATACTTTTTACCTCAGTCACTCTCCAACCGACTAACAAGGTGCACGTCTTTAGATAACGTGTTAACGTATAAAAGCAAACGCAGTAGTTTCAGTTTCTTTCTTGAAAAGGGTCTAAATCATAGACCGAAACGTCGAATACATAATTGCAAAATAGCTTTTACTAATTGTTTATATGACCGAACCTATGCGCTGATATCACTTTTTGGTTTTTTAAAGTTACATGCTTAGATATTCTTGCATTCACAGAATTATTAGACAGTAAAATTGTGGCCGTCCAATAAATTTCGACGCTATTACGATTGTCTAAAATACTTCCCTTTCTGTAATTGTTGATCACATGATGCTACAATTACAATATGTCTTCCTACATATGTTTAGGTACTAATTCAGTGCATTACCGATACATTTTAGTGCTTACTTTGCGGGATATAGTGACTGGTGATATTAGGAACATGGGCGATATCAGAAATGAGCAAAAATCATTTCAAATAAAAATTTCTTTTCGAATACAAGACACATATTTTATTCGAGACTCATCAAATAAAAATAACTCAGAGTTATCTTTATACAAAAAAATTGTTTGTGTCCGTCGGATAAATTCACGTCGAACAAGAAGAATTATTTGTAACGTTTCAAATAAAAGTAACTCTGGCTTACTTTTATTTTAAATAAAAATTAGAGCTCTTACTCTTTGACACGTCGGGTACCCGTTTACCCGAAACAACTTCAAGCCATTGAATGTTATATTGTTCAATCATATTTGGCTAGCATCAAACTATACCACAGACAATCACAGACACTACTACATTCAATTGCTTGAAGTTATCCCGGGTAATGTCCGGGTACCCGACGGGTCAAAAAGTAAGAGCTCTAAAATAAATCTGGGATATTTTTATTTCATGACAAATAAAGATAAAGTCCGTTTTATTTGATACGTTATTTAAATAATATTTTATTTATAATTATGAATAATTTTTTATTTAAATAATGCCCATCTCTGGGCGATATTAGGTACGGTCACCCCAATCATCATTATACCCATTATAAGCGACAACAAATAAAATTTTCATAAAAATTGGAAAATTTCATACAAATTGTATACTTTGGTGCCAATAATCAACCTGAAGATATAGTCCGAGAAACAAATCCTTTCAAACGCAGATTATGGACCACCATGGGCAACTTTTGACAGATACATCGATGTTATATCTGACAAAAAATATATTTCCGCTCCACTCTAGCGTACTATCAGCGAGAGAATCATCCTGTATGTTCATACAATCATACTATTTGCCATAAAATAATACGTTCATTATTACATTTTCAGATGCACCGAGCAATAATTGATGTGGACGAAGGAAATTCCGCAAAGGAATCGCAGAGACAGGAGGAGAAAACGAGGGAGGCAGGAAGGAGCGGAAGGCAGTCGGTGACGAGGGAGGCAGGAGGGAGCGGAAGGCAGTCGGTGACGAGGGAGGCAGGAGGGAGTGTAAGGGTGAAGGAGTCGAGGGGGGCAGGAAAAACAGTGCCTCTGGGAGCATACAATAATGTGGGATAAGATAATATAGATGTTTATTTAAACAAAGTATAAAAGATAACAGTAGTCAACAATCTAATAAGGCGTGTTGTCTGTGACGTCGGACGTGCTACTCCCTCCGCCTCGCTTCCCCCGAGCCTGCTTTACGATCGGCAACCGTCGCCACGATTCGCTCTCCGCTCTCTCTCTCACTCTTTCTCTCTCTCACGCACTCTCTCTCCATGACGCACCTTCTCACACGACCGATCGCCTCGTCACTACGCACTTCAAACACCACATTCGGCCATCCTGACAAAGGACATCTGTCCTCAGATGTCGGCGTCGTCTTCAGATGATAATTCCTCCAGATTATGACCCCAGGGCTTCATATAGTCTACAGCCGTGGAAGTCTCAAATGGTCCTTCATGTTCTCCTATCTTATTCACTATGTACCGATTGTTCCGCAACACGTTCTTTACTCGATACGGACCCAAAAACTTGAACATGAATTTCGAACCTGGTGTTGACTGAGTGCGTTTTATGGCAACCAAGTCTCCAACATTGTAGTGTTTTGCCTCAACGCGGCGCTTGTTGAAATGTTTCCGGTTTTCCTCTTGTACTTTAGAGATTTCCTCCCTGGCACGTTTCCTGATGTCCTCCCGATTCTCATGGAACATGTTGACCCACTCATCTTCAATCATTTTCCTTATCGAAGGGTCCTCCTTCATCTTCATATGGGCACCAAACAATAGGTGGAATGGTGTGGTGCCAATGCTCCGATTCGGCGTGGCATTCAAATACTTCTGAGCCAGATTCAAATACTTGTACCACTCCTCTGGGCGCGGTGCTGCCATTTTTGTTAGCAGAGGAATGAGTGTCCTATTGACTCGTTCGATCTGTCCGTTCGCTCTAGGTACTCCTGTTGTTGTCAGTACATGCTGTATACCCTCGTCTTTGCAGTATTCTGCAAAAGCATTTGAGGTAAATGCAGTCCCCCGATCCGAAATAATACGTCTCGGATTGCCGAAGATTACCGCCTGTTTCTTGAGGTGAGCCAACACTCCTTCAGTGTCTGTGGATCTAGTTGCATATAACCATGTGAATTTCGTGAACGAATCGATCACCGCGAAAATATGCCGATAATTTTTCTTGGTGCTAGGTATAGGGCCCAAATGGTCGATATGATAAGTATCCATTGGCAATTCCCCCTTTTCAATCGGATGCAAAAACCCTTCCTGTTTCCCTTGCTTACGCTCAGCTAATATGCAACTGATACAATTACGGATAACCTTTTCAACTTTTTCTTTCATTCCCTCGAACCAATAGTCCCTTTTCACCAATTGTTCAGTTTTAAGTACGGCAAAGTGACCGCGTTCGTGTGCCTGTCGAATTATCTGGACTTGTAACGCTTTCGGAACCACCACAAGTACGTCGTCATCAACTACTCTAAACAACAAATCGTTTTTTAATATAAACTTATCTACTTTCTTCTTTTTGACCCTTTCTACAATCGCTAACACGTACGCGTCCTCCCTCTGAGCCCTCTTTAATTTTGCCAGAAGTCCGTCTTCGCCCTCCTCGACCAGCATAACCGTGGGTAACGGGTTTCTACTTAATGCATCAACGTGAAGCATACCTTTACTCGACCGATGCTCTATAGTGTACGAAAATTCCTCGAGAAGGAGAGCCCATCTGGCGACGCGGACGCATAGGTCCTTTTTATTAATTGTCATCGTGAATGCCTTACAATCGGTTATAATTTTAAAGGAGATACCGAGTAAATACACCCTAAACTTACGCAACGCTCTTATAATCGCCAGTACTTCTAATTCGTAGCTACAATATTTTTGTTCGGCAGGCGACGTGACGCCACTCGCGTAGTATATAGGATGCATCGCGCCGTCCACACTGTCGCGCTGCATCAATATCGCCCCATACCCCACACAAGACGCGTCCGTGTGGAGCTCTGTTTCGGCATTTGTCTTATACAGTCGCAGAACCGGCTTATCGCTTAAAATAAACTTCAACCGTTCAAAGGCGGTCTGTTCTTTGTGATCAAATTTAAAAGCGGCATCTTTCTTTAATAAATTAAACAACGGGCGCGCTATGATAGAATAACATGGAATAAATTTCCTAAAGTAGCCGGTGAGTCCAAGGAAACTCTGCACGGCCTTAGCATTTGTAGGTTTCGGAAAATTCGTTACTGCAATGATCTTACCATCCGATGGTTGAACTTTCCCGTCTTCAATAATATAACCGAGATATTCTATCCTGGTTTCTAAAAATCTACATTTCTTCCAATTGAATTCTAACCCATACTGACTCGCCGTATTCAAAACCGCGCGGATATTTCTTATAGCGTCTTTTACGTTATCCGCCGGGACAATCAAATCATCCATATAAACAAGAACGACCTTAGAAGCTATTAATTCCCTAAATATAGCATTAATATATTTCTGGAAGACCGATGGCGAGTTGCATAAACCAAACGGCATCTTGCGGAATTCGTAGTGACCGTTCGGAACCACGAATGCTGTAAACTTTCGGCTTGCCTCATTAACGTTAACGTGGAAAAATCCATTCCTCAGATCCAACGTACTAAAGATTTTCGCACCCTGCAGTGCGTCGATCTGATCCTCTATTAGAGGTAATGGGTAGCGTTCTTTCATAATTTTTTTATTTAGTAACCTGAAGTCTATGCATAACCTTTTACGTCTTTTCCCGTCCACTAATACTACGGGACTACCGTGGTCTGAATCCGACGGTTGTATGATACCTTCGTCAAGCCATTCTTCAATTTGGTCGTCCACAAATGTCTTATCGCTCGGCGACAGTCGCCTCGGTCTCTGATATACCGGCTGTTCGTCAGTTAAGATTAAATTCATCTGTATACCTACGTCGCGCGTTTTGTGAGGTTCATAGTTTTCTATTGCGTCTTTAATTAATTGCCGACATTCCGGATCCCCAACATGAGACAGGTCGATCTCATCGATCTCCTGAACGACATCTACCTTGAATATCTCGGGCAAATTAGTATCTACTTCTTCCTGTTTCTCAGGCTTTGATATTGAGATATTCCCGTCCTTAAAATGTAATTCTACACCGCTTAAGAAATCAGTCCCGATTAGAAGACTATGTCTCATGAGCGTATCCGAAACTACATGAATGGTAATAGGGTACGCAAACCCATCCACAGTAATAATCGTTCGAAACTCACCCAAAGTACAATTTCTCTCCGACCCAACGCCCTTAAAACAAACAGCCTTACCTAAGTTAGGTGCGCCTATCCTGATGTACTGGTCCGCACGCATCAGGTTTAGATCACTACCCGTATCAATCAAAGCAACAATCTTACTGTCCATTATCTGTACTTCCTTGTAAGACTTCTTATCAACGGTCTCCGTGATGTTGCAGACCTCCTTCGTTGTGTCCTTTGCCGTGTCCTTCGCCGTGCCCCTCGTCGAACAATTCCTCGCAATATGTCCGAACTCGTTGCACTTGAAACATTTTGCACCTTTTGACTTTGATGGGCAGATTGCCGTACGATGCGCCTGTGATCCGCAGTTGGAACACCTTTCCCCTTTTGTCTCCGACGCACGCGCCGGCGGCTGCTTCTTCTTGTAGACATGGTCCTGCGGTGTCGCTTTCTCCTGCATTTCGTCCTTCATACTTTCGTATTGTATAAACTTCTGCTTTAATTCCTGAATTGTTGTAGCGCCGTACAGAATAGCCTTATTCTCCGCTTTATCGTCTATACCTTCGATGATATACTTTATGATCGAATTCTTGCTCATTGGGCCCGCAATCTCGCACATCCGATAGATATATTCATGATTCGTCTCGTTCGTCTGCTTCTTACGACGCCTTAGTTCTTTTGTAATCTTATGGATGTCTTCTTCTGTCGCAAATTCTTTTCGTAAACCACTTCTTAGTTGTTGCCACGACGCACAGCACTTCTCGAACCGTACAAATATTTTAGCCGATCCGCGTAATAGTCGTTTGCAATAAACGACTTTCTGTACATCTGTCCATTCACAAAGAGTTGCCATCTCCTCGAATTCGTCCAGCCAATCATCAACTTGTAAGGTGTTATCGCCGCTAAATGTCTGGATTGATTCCTCAACATCTCGGATAGAAAGAACTTGTGGCTTACATCTTTGTCCTTTAGTGCTGGGGCCTGCATCGGCTTCGTCGTTTCCTTCGTTTTCATCATCGTCATCATCTTCATCTTCTTTTGCCGATTCAAGCACTAGAGCAGCTTTCAGGCGTTCCACCAGTTCGTTCTTCTTTCCGGTCGTCTTCAAATTTCGCTGTTTCAGTGCATCCTTAAGAGCTTGTATCTTCATTTTGGTCGCATCGATCAGCTGAACATTCTCGATTATAGTGTGGGAGAGGCTTTCTTGCGAACCTGTGTCACTCATTGCCACTGTGTCCTCACACTTTGGTCACTGGCACTAATCCCGGACGAGCCCCCAAAATTGTGGGATAATATAATATAGATGTTTATTTAAACAAAGTATAAAAGATAACAGTAGTCAACAATCTAATAAGGCGTGTTGTCTGTGACGTCGGACGTGCTACTCCCTCCGCCTCGCTTCCCCCGAGCCTGCTTTACGATCGGCAACCGTCGCCACGATTCGCTCTCCGCTCTCTCTCTCACTCTTTCTCTCTCTCACGCACTCTCTCTCCATGACGCACCTTCTCACACGACCGATCGCCTCGTCACTACGCACTTCAAACACCACATTCGGCCATCCTGACAAAGGACATCTGTCCTCAGATGTCGGCGTCGTCATCAGATGATAATTCCTCCAGATTATGACCCCAGGGCTTCATATAGTCTACAGCCGTGGAAGTCTCAAATGGTCCTTCAATAAGGTAATTATATGCAATACTAAATACTATATTCTTTTGCTCGTAATAATGTACCTCTGTTGAAGACCAATTGAACAAAGTGCTATACGATAATATTTCATGGGTCTAGCAGGGTAAGCATGGGCAAACGGCTCTCATGCCGATTTTTGGAGTTGTTATTTTTTAAACAATGCTGCTTGCCTGAAACACCATTATGTAAAGTTTTAGATCGCTACCTCCCCGTTTACGGATAATACGGGGGTAAACGTCCTTTTCGTTATTATTTTATTCTCGGTTACTACTTAAGATATTTAAATGAAACAAGAGGGACAAAATAGTTACATATTAGCTGTAATTCATATATTTTTCCGAATTGTACATCAATTATTATGCATAGGAAAAAATAATTTGTTTTTGGAGGTGGTTTTTGCAATCAGCGTTTATATAATCAGAAAGACAGCAAAATATGCCTGGCTAGGTACGGATTATATCTTCGATAGGTTCAAACAAATAAGCGATTATCACGACAAGGGGTTGTCACTCATAGGGTTGTTTGCAAAAACTACCCCCATAAAATAAATTTTTTTTCTGCCCGCAATAATTCATTTACAATTCGGAAGAATATATGAATTACAGCTAATATGTAACTATTTTGTCGCTTTTGTTTCATTTAAATATCTTAAGGGGGTAGACACGTCACGTGACCTGGCCGATTTGGCAGGTCGGTATTACAGCAGATTTTTTTCTGCACAGAAATGGTAATACCCATAGATACGCGGCTGCCTGTGCACGCGAGAGGGAGCTGTTTGCTATTTCCATATTTTATTTTGAATGTGGAAAGAAATTGTCAGCCGTTGCGTTGAACTTGTAAAAATTTAAACAGAAAGTCCGCTGGTACTGCAAACGTAGAAAATTCATTGTACATTTAGTTGAAATGTGCTTATGGTAGAATATTCTACGTTGGCAGTAAGGAATTATACCCACACAGCACACTTTATTGCGGCAAAGTTGCAGGATAGTTGCAGTAACCTTGCGTCGTCGCATGGTTGCAGCGCAATGTGGATGTATGGTTGCTGCGACGTTGCCGTGCAACATTGCACGGAGCGGACATAGAATTTTTGCTGCATAGTTGCGGCATAGTTGCGTTGCAAGAATGCACAGCAACTTTGCCGCAACTATGCCGCAACTATGCCGCAACTATGCCGCAGCTTTGCCTCAAATTTGCGGCAACTTTGCCGCAACTATGCCGCAACTATGCCGCAACTATGCCGCAGCTTTGCCACAAATTTGCGGCAACTTTTGCCGCAGCTTTGCCGCATCTATGCCGCAACTATACCGCAACTTTGTCGCAACTTTGCCACAAATTTGTGGCGTTAGCAAATTTTACAATATAATATCTCCAAAACCGGCTGAAATAAAGTGTATACATTATACCTTATTGAATTCGTCTTGAAACGCACTATCAAATGATCTTTTAAAAAAAGGGAGTTCCGTTTAAAGAAAAAATTGGTCATCGTATCTCGTAAAATAATAATCCAAGAAAAAAATCGTCTACTCCAGTAAATTTTCCCCCTCCAACCATGCAATTTCATATAAACAATTACTTATGAGTCCAGGTTTTACATTCGGCGTTGCTCGGCGTGTTTAACTGCCGAACCCTGGTGTATCTTAATATATAAAGCAGAAAGTGTTTGTGTTTTTTTGTCGCCTAGAAACTCTCGAACGGTAAACTTAAGGATCATGCAATGTGTCGCCCAGCTCATTATACCTAGCTAATTCAGATGCACGTGGCTATTTAAAAAAATAAATAAATAAATAAATAAAAAACGTTTTTTTTTATAAAATCAAAATCTAAATTTCTTGTGAAACCAAATTGCAAAGCTAGTATTTGCAAACGTCGAGCAGGCGCGGTTGATCTTGACAAATTTGATCGCACTCCGGGCATAAGTAATAACATCCACAGGGGGTACGAATTAATTTACAACAGCTATTTGTAACCTGAAAACGCTCGAGAAGCTTCGCCACCTAGTGGTAACATCGTGGTACTGCCACGGGCGAGGTATCGCGCGGGCCGAATATGCGCATGCGCGCGCGAAATAGAATGTCGTATACACGGGCCACGTGGCCTGCAAACCAGCCGTACACATGACATGTTTATATATAAATTACATGTTAATAAGGCGTTTCTGAGACATGCTATATAGCCTATGTCCGCCCTAGAGTATGCAGGAATAACGTGTCAAAATTTGAGGAAGATTGGTGAACCCTCGGTTGCCACACCTACTTTTTCGAACGTCGTTGTCACACTGGGTCAATTTGACCCTGTCAATTTTCAATCAGTTGTTATTTAAAAACTATTTGTTAAATTAAGTCTAAAAAATTCTGAGATAATGTTTGAACATTGTAGAATATATGCCCATCGTTGAAAGTTGATATTTAAAGTGTCATCATGCATAAAAAAAATTTGAAGCAATAAGACTTTCGACAAAAAGGTTTTTGCTTAAAAAAACGCAGGGCCAATTTGACCCAGTGTGACAACCGAGGATTAAATATATGATTTCAGTTAGAAGATGTTTTGTGCCGCGTTTCGAACCGATTTGCCCCACTGTGCGACGCCGACGGGCACGGACACCAGGCCCGGTCATAAACAGGGCCAGCGCGAGGATGGTTGGCGCCTTCATGCAAGAAAATTTTTATCGGCCCAAAATTTTTTGCCCCTGGTTTCTATTTAATATGTTTTGCCATTACGGAGTACAAAAGAAACATTACATTAACATTTTGTGTATGTGGGAGTTGTATTCCCATTATTCCTTTATTATTAAGCGTGCGGTATAGTTTCTTATGCGGCACATAACTTCCATAATGGGTTCCGCCGGATATGACAAATTAGTCTAGGCCCCCTGCGGACTTTTCGCAAACTACGGCGACGAAGGGACTTTCCGAAGGGACTGACTGAGGAAAGTCAGTCTTCGAATTACCTGCACTCGTTGCGGAGCTAGTCAGTGGAAAATTGTTAAGTTGTTTTAACTGGTAAATGGATAACATGTCAAATGTAAGTATTAAAATTGTATAATATTAAAAAGGGTGATTCTCCCGCCTCGCTGAGTTTCGTGGATTTCGACGCACAAAAATATGTTTGCGTATATTATTCGCGGATAAATATAATATATAGGGTAGACGCACCGTTTGTGGCCACTGTACTGTTTTTGGCCATGTCCATAATTATCTTGGTTTTCTTAGCTTGAAATTGCTTGCAGCCACAATTATGTGTAGAATTTCACACCGTAAATATTTTTTTAGTATACCACCACAAATATATGGTTACAGTTATTGCTTACGCGAAAAACATTATATTTTTTAAGAAGTGTGTAAACGGTTCGCTGTTCTTGTAACAATCGTGAAGGATATATGGTAAATAAAGTTCCCATATTTACTAATCAAAGTATGTTAATATATAAATTATGGCAGATATAGGTTAAATGTAGTTTCAAAATTCTGAAAGTATAAAATTAGCAAATTCAATTCAGTATTACGAAAAAATTATGTCGCAAGAAATGGTACAGTATTTTAATAACTTTTCCATTTCTGGCCATCCGGTGGTGTTGCGACCGCGTAAAGCGCGCCGCGTCGCGCGTTCAAATGCTCACCCGCCGACTCGCACGAACAGCTGACGAGTCAGCTGAGGGCGTTGAGACCTTCGTGTTTTAAAATAATACATTCATTATATCATTTCCAGTTAAAGGATGCACTTGTGCATGTAGGATCGTCCAGCGCGCAGGAACAGGAACCCCTGAAGAAGGAGGAGGACAAGAAGCAGGAGGAGAAGAAGCAGGAGGAAGAAGAAGTGGGAGCGCCCGCTAAATCGGGAGACGGCGATACGAAATGGAAGAGAGTAAGTAATTATGCGCAATTCTAAATACTAAGGTAAATGTCCCCATTAGCGACCGCGTCCCCATTAGTGACCAATTATTCATTTATTATTGTTTATTGCAATACAGAAAGCGAAATATCAACCAGAAAGTTCAGAAATTATAATTAAAGCCTATGTAATTTATTGTTTCATCTTTAAGTAAATTCACATGTAAATTAGGAGTTGGTCATTGACACGAAAGTTGACAGATTCTAATAACGTGAGGTTATACTACAGATATCATTAAACTCGCAAATTTTACAATAAAAATACATGGATCCATGCAGTAACTTGCTCAAATTAACTAGAAATATATACAGAATTATAAAATAAAAAGAAAATATTCATTTTCTTTCATTATTGTAGCAAAAAATCGAAAATGGTACAAGTTGGTCAATAAAGGGGACATCAGGTCCAATATAATTTTCACCATAATTTTTGTGTATATAGTCAAATATCACTCTAAAACTAATTTGATTAAGAAACTAGATACTTCAAAAAATACAATGATCCATACATTACTCAAACATTGTCGTATATTAGTAAAGAAATTACTATTTCGAACCAGTCACACTCTTAAGCGGTCGCTAATGGGGACATTTACTATATTCTTTTGTTCGTAATAATGTACTTTTGCCCGGTCGAAAGAAGATCCCTATCAGGCGGTCTCGGGCGTTGCAGTCCGTCGCTGTGACGATTGGTATTGTTTCAGATGTATAAGGCTATGAAGCGGTTAGCCTACCGGCGCATTACGGAGGAGGAGGAGGACAGTGGCAACGGCCATACTTGGCGCGGTGCCGATAAAAGAAGAAGAGGTTACGACCAGCGAGGAAGAGGCCGAGGAGGGTGGCACGACGGGAGAAGAGGCCGGCGTGTACTATGGGAAGGTGGAAGCAGCCGGGGGGTGGGGACAAGACCCCAGAGGCTGGGGGGGGGGTGGATGGGGACAAAATCCCCGAGGCTGGGGGGGTGGATGGGGACAAGATCGCAGAGGCCGGGGGGGGGGGTGGGTGGGGCCAAGGAGGAAGTGGCGGGGGAAATTTTTTCATGTGCCAGAATTTCATGACGAATTAAAAAATAAAATATAATTTTGTTATAAATGTATGTGTTGTTACGTCCCTACTTCCCGTCCCGCACGATGATTTCCCGGCATTTATTAAATGACCGATAAATAAATCTTCACCCTTCGTATCAGGCGCTACTGCGGGCAACGTTCTGCTCTTCAGCGGCACCATCGGGGAAGGCAAGCTCGATTTCTCCACATTTGCAAATATTTAGTTACAATTTCATTAATATTTAAACAAATCGCGTCGATCACGGTTTACGCCTAATTTCTGTTAAAACCGCGGGCAACGTTCTGCTCATAGGTATACCATCAATCAGCGCAACCCGTGAACTATGAGTGCACATTTTCGTAATTGATTTCATTTTACCAAAAGACGAACGCTCAGATTTAGAGGATAGGGTAATGGGGTGGAAACACTTCACTCACTGATATAATAATAAAAATTCAGCTTTATTTTTCTTGCGGTGATTTCAACAGTTTATAAATCTTTTAAGAAAATATTGTGCAAAAACGATTGCAAACTGTTAACTATAATATCAATATTGCGCACATATTTCGGTATCTTCTGACTTACTTAAGACATATTGCTGCCGTTATACGAAACCCTCGGCAGCGTCGATAGTTAAATTCTTATTTTAATTCATTTTTTAGATGTTTACGCTATTGGGTTTTCGATGTGCTCTGTACGATTGGTTTCGTACAGCCCACATACTAGGGATTGAAGTTAATGTACATCGGTTCCGTATTGGAGCTCGATTTACGGGATATAAAGGGAGAGCAAATTTGTGGCTATGATGAGGAGCGCAGCTTCGTGAAGGTGTCGACTCCGCTGGCGGAAGGGGCCCCTGACCCATCAGCTGGCGTCTACTGGTCCCTCTTGGTGTGCGCGCGGTTGGCTAGCTGGTGTGCGGCTACCTCCTTCGTGCTGGTTCTCCTGCTCACTGTTGCCGTTCGTTGATTCTTGACTTGGTTTCTTCTTATCGCGAGTTTCGATTATAATGCCTTTTCGGCTATGTATTATATTGATAACTTATTTGAGGTGGTTGTAATATACCAAAGTACGAAATAGTAAGTATGAATGATTTAAAGGGTGTGGATCGACTCGCGCGAATCTAAGTTCCGCGAGTATGTGCAGGCACATGTGACCATCTGTGTGAAGTTAGCCCCCCTTTTTTTGAAAACTTAAATTTTCGATATTGTACCAGTTTGTACTAGGTTTGTACCGCGTTGTACCGTTCCGGGCATTCAAAAATTCGAAACCGTTTTCTAGATAAATCGAAATAACCAAAGTGTCGAGTCGTACTACTGAGAAAAAAAAATTTCCGAAAAAATTGAAAACTCGTGGTTGTACTAGTTTGTACTAGGTTTGTACCGCGTTGTACCGTTCGTCGAAATTTTTTAACTATTTTCATTTCCGAGAAAAATCGAAATAACCAAAGTGTCGAGTCGTACTACTGAGAAAAAAAATTTGCGAAAAATTAAAAACTCGTGATTGTACCAGTTTTTACTAGGTTTGTACCGCGTTGTACCGTTCCGGGCATTCAAAAATTCCAAACCGTTTTCGAGAAAAACTGAAATAACCAAAGTGTCGAGTCGTACTACTGAGAAAAAAAAATTTGCGAAAAATTAAAAACTCGTGGTTGTACCAGTTTGTACTAGGTTTGTACCGCGTTGTACCGTTCCGGGCATTCAAAAATTCCAAACCGTTTTCGAGATAATTAGAAAATAAAAAAAAAAGCTAGCCCCCCATTTTTGGAAATTTAGATTTTTAGCGATTGTACTGGATTGTACTAGGTTTGTACCGCGTTGTACCGTTCGTCGAAATTTTTTAACTATTTTCATTTCCGAGAAAAATCGAAATAACCAAAGTGTCGAGTCGTACTACTGAGAAAAAAAATTTGCGAAAAAATTGAAAACTCGTGGTTGTACCAGTTTGTACTAGGTTTGTACAGTGTTGTACCGTTCGAAGAAATTATGTAACTTTTTATTTTTGTATTTCACTTTTAAATTTCTGTATTTTAAATTATGTGTTGTAATTCTTTCTACACTTATCTTCTTAAAAATTAATAAAACTTACGCACCTACAGTTTTTTCTGTACATTTGTGACTGAAAATGCGTGGGGTGTAATTACATACCTATACACGGTTAACGTTAAACTATTAGTACACAGAGTGAAGGTTAAAATATGGGCCCATAAAGAGTGAGGCCCTAGCTTGCGCCTACTGCGCCTTATGGTAAATGCTGTTACGAATATTCGAATAATCTAAGTCCAGTATTGTCTCGTCAGGGGTTCGCTGGTCGGGACCGGCGTGTTCGTTCGAGTGTTCGTTTCTCGCTTTTTTCTGGCCGAAGGGGTGAGGGAGATCTAACGCTTTGCTTGCGGGGCAGCGCACAGTGGGGCAAAGTGACGAAGGTTGTTTCATAATCAAAGAACTTTTGATAGAAATGAGATAGGGCGATGATGCTGCTCAACGCATGCGCGGCATGGTCAGATATTCAGGCATATCACGAGTGTTTCTTGCGCCCCAGGCGACCTTGCAAAATTTCGCCATTGATTGTAATACATTTAATTGAGTTTCTTCATGTCCTTACTCTTAATTTTTACTCGTAGTTTAAAACCGTTGTAGTGCAGTTTGTAGTATTTCATTTAAAAATTTATTTTCAACAATGCCAACAATGAAATGATCATTTTGCATCTCTAGTAAACCTTACGCCCTAGCAGTTGCCTAATTTTGCAGAGTAAAGTCATATTAATGTGTTATAATGAAGGGGGCAATTTGACAATTTCGCCTAGGGCGCAAATAAGACTTGGGCTGGTCCTGCGTTCAGATTTTCTGTAGCGGCTCCCGCGATCATCGCGCACGCTCGTCGCGCACGCAAACGACGGAGTGTCACGGCATCCGAAAGACGGAACGAGACAAAACATGAACGCGTCGTCTGTCTCGTACTGTCTTCGCTCGCTTTGAGTGCCTCTCGCTCTCTCTTGTTCCATTTCGCTCTCGCCTTCGCCGCACATGAGTGTGACAAAAATGGTGGGGGTAGCGAAAAGTCCGTATCGTCATCGTGTACACCAAATCGACCCCCGTGACGAGACAATACTGTGTTCGAATAGGGTAACGCATACAGATATTGACCCCTATAAAATGATTGACCCTCTTCCCCAAAAAGTAGGAAATACAATATAATGTTTTTTTCATATAATAAAATATATCTATATTTCGGTGGCCCAAATATTTTTGTTCCGAATATAATTATATTTTAACGAGCATAATGCGTTGACAATGAACAAACACGACCGTGTTTTCAAATGATTTCTACGTCACGAACGTTTGACGAGAAAGGGTGCTGTTGTTTACATAAGCGTAAATAGTCTATACATAAATTGTATACAGATTTAATGATAAAATTAGTAGTTAATTTATTAAATTTATTCTTATTTAATAAATAAATTAAAGGAACTCGGCAAATATAATATTCACCTGTTTATCAAAAACATGGCCATTTGTTTATACTTTAAGATCTGTTCTGCCCAATGAATTATTTTTTAAATGGCTACAGTACATAGACTGTATAAAGGTAGCATAATAATTTGTCTTTTTATTGGGGGCTTCTATGAATGAGTTGATGAAATATTTACTGTCTTGGGTATAAATTATTAGTTTCTGTAAGTATGAGTCGAAACATAAGCTGAACGATTACTTTAATAAGAGCCCTCGTTAACTTTTCCGACGTTTGGATGGTAGACGCGTGGTCCAGAATTTTGGGAGGTGACAAATTCCAATTGTTTACACTTTTAACCCTCCGAATACGGGACTTCGAGTACTGAGCCTGGGTCTTTGCAGGCCCACACCGATTGTTCACAAATACACATTCACGGTGGCTCGAGACCCTCACCGATATAGTACTGAGGTAGGGATGGTCGCTCAAGCTCGAGATCCTCGCCGAAATACTACGGAGCATGGTGGAAGTGGGTTTTGAATTACGTTTGGATACTTGGACATATACGAAACGATAATAGGGTTGCGATTTGTGAATTATAAAAAAATTATGTTTATTCAACATTTATATTACCAGATATATTACGTAAAAATGTGCGGCTTTCTGTAAAGTGGTTTTTACAGATATTTTTTTACACGAATTGAGTACAGGGCGATATTTGTTATTGTTCCCTCCATAGAAACAACATCTACCACCCTTGTGACCTGCTAGTTTTTTTACAATTTTTTTCCCATCGCTTTTATCTCGATTAGAATATTTGCTTGTAGCCGTCCTTCTTCATTTTCAAATTTAGTAGCCCATCTATCAATATTTTTAGCAGTTAAATTTTTTGATAATTCTTGTAAAAATAACTTTCTCGACAACAACGATAACGATAATAACAATGATAATAGTAAAAACAAAAAAGGTAAGAAAAATACTAGACGCAGGAAAAAACACGAGATAGCAGTGAAGCGTCGTTGTCGGCTATACATTCGCGAATGCCCCAAGGCAACGCAGTCGCTTCGAGCTACCGACTCTTCAGGCCCCAACACAGTCCGCGGAAAAACCCCGTTTATGACACCCCCAAGCGTGAGGCCCTCCTTGACGACAACTAAATGACCGCTTGGCTGCGAATAATATTAACAGCTCTGTCACTGTGTGCGTGAGCGCTCTGAAACGGTGGGTCAAAATTGACTCGGGCTCAGAATACGGAGGGTTAAAGAAGAGGAGGGACCTCCCCTCTGTTAATTCGTCGGTGAAAGGGGTACCTTCGCCGTCTTAACGAGGTGGAGGAAATGTATTTACAACCAGCTGGTCCCAAAAACTAGCCAGGATGATCGGACAAAGCATTTCGTCAGGGTCGCGGTTTATGACGAAATTGCCCCGAGAGTCGGCGGTGGACAACGGTACATACAGGTACAGATGGTTACCAAATGTAGCATCCGCCGACAGAGCAATATACGGATTAACTTGGAGCGAAGAAGGTCGAAATCCCTGAAAAAACGGCACGATGCCGATTGCCCCCTATTCAACATTTGGCAAGCAAATGTTTCCCGACGAACGCTTCGAAAATAACTAGGTCCCTAAATTTAAATAGAATTCATACCCTTCGTTGCAAAATTCATAGAACCAAAGATTAATAAAATTCCAACTTGTAAAGCCCAATATGAAAAGAATTTCACGGTAAAGTACCGTAAACTGGGGGAACATTGGCATACGCCGGAATTACGTTGTTTTACGTCAGATTAGTAAAACTTAACCTGTTAATGCGATTTATATGATGTGCCTACATCACGAGTTGATTTTAGTTACGATGTAGAAAATAAAATAAAATAAACAAATTTAAGTTTACTGACCTCAGATTAGTAAAACTTAACCCGTTAATGCTATCTACATGATGTGCCAATGTTACCCCGGTACACTAACGTTTTTAGCGTGTATTAAAGAAGGAAAGGACACAAATTTTATGCATTTTGACACTTTTAGTACAATCACAAAAGATGCAATGTTATGATAGCCTACTTAAAGCAAATGTAAACATGTTAATTTTTACATTATATAACAAAATGTATCAAAAACCTTCCCCCATTTTACGGTATGAACAAATATTGCATGTTCAGATTCCTATTCGGTACAATCCGAAATTCAATCGCTCCGAATATTCGAATGTTCGAATATGTACGTCGCGTCGCGTTTTTACATATCACATTCGCACACATTGTCCCAAATTCGTGAGGAGGCGAGCCGGCCTTAGCACTGAGCAAAAGCGGTGCCCTTGCCCCGGGACTCGCGCTTAGGGATTTCATATTTTTAAAATTATATAGGTTAAAACTATAAATTCTCTATAGAAATCATAGCAGCAGAATTGCGAAATGTCGTAAAAATGTAGGATAATTATTGGAAATACGGTCCTCACTACCGACTTTAATGACCTTGTAATGTGTTGTCAAGAGCAACATTTTAAATAACTTTTCTCTATACATATTACCGCCGGACTCCTTTAGATTTCGAGATATTCAGAAAATATTTTGGTATTTATTCGGAATCAGTGGCGAGACGACCAGCCCCTCGTTAGGGGGTTCGCAGCTACGTGTATGTAATTCAAACGAAATTGTGAAAATAATTAACAATCATTTTTTATTATTATCTAGGAAACTAATACATATCCGAAGCATCCATACCAACATGGTACAGTCGTGCATGCAACAAAATGTCGGTCGTAACAGAAATATACTTTCCAACTTGTTAATTTTCGATTTACGGTTTTTGTGCTATTGTGCTTATACGTGTTATTAATTTATTTTCATGTTAGGTTTTCTGTCTTTGGTAAGTATACAATTTTATATACTTATATACATATAAATTTAATTAGGTAGTGCGTGTAGACACAGTCAATTAAATCATATCGACTTTTGCCCCGGGTCCCGCAAACTCTAGGGGCGGCTCTGTATGGAGCTATGGGGTTCCTCCGAAGGAACTGCTTAGACGATAGACACTTCATATGTTTATGTTATGGTGCAGAAAAGCCTTCGACTTTCTCTTTGTATTCAGTTGAAACAGAACCATTCGAGCAGCAACTGCACAGTGAAACGTTTTAAGCATTTCTTATGCATTTTAAGTTACTGTTCAGTTCGTGTTTCGTTTTGTTCGTTTTAGGTGGTGTTTAGTTAATTAAGTTCTAGTTATATGTGTGTTATTTGTTTTATTGATTGGGCTTGCTCTACTTTACGTCTACAGCACATTTCATTGTCCTTCAATTTGGTAGAGTACTAAGTCACTTAAAGATTAAGAAAGTTGGACCAACCTTTTTTCATTCAGAGTTTCCATTATTTAGAATATTATACAAATCTTCAAAATGAATACTGTAGATGAACTTTTGAATATAATTCTCTCAGAAGATTATAAGCATCTGGCTGATAATCGTGGCTTGCCTGTTGTTCCAAGTGACGCAGTTTATAAAGATATTTCGAATCGTATGAATCAGACACTGAAACCGAAGTATATTTATGTCATGTGCAAGCAGAATCGATACGATATTTGGAAAAAGGTATTAGATTTCCACAATATTCAAGAAGATTTGTCTTTTATTGATTTAGATGCTTCGACGGAGAGCAATTTTAATAACGTAATTCGGTTTAATGTGATCCTGTCACATAAAGAGTGGATAAAAATAAAACCGGAAAACGTGGAATACGCAAACAATGAAGGTCAAAGTCGAACGTATTCTACGCTTCAAAGAAAAGTTTGGTCTGACGTACTGTTTGCCGCAATATATAAAGAAGTGAAACTACCATGTCCCTTCGCATTCAAAAGGTGTAAAGTTTCAGAGCAGGGTTTGTATTTGAAAATATCAGGATCTTGTTCCGAATGCCAGGCTAAATTTGTAGGATGTATTATAAACAAACCATTGCCCCAATCGGAAGTAGTTTTTGAATGCGAAGTGGAAGGTTTTGTATCGACCATCAAACATAACAAAAGAAGACAGTTGAAAGGCAGTCGCAGAATTGCAATTGCAAAAACGATGGTCGATAACAAAACTTTGCCTAGCATGTGGCGAAGAGCAGAAGCAGATAATCTTATGGAGATTGGTGATCCGGAGCCTCCACATTTACCGAAACCAAGCGTGTTGCGAAAAGCTAAGGAGCAATTAATAAACAAGAATTTGGAAATTACTTCAACCGATCCAGTGAATAGCATTTTACAAATGAAATATAAGTATCATCCGGGTTCTATTCACTCTATAGGTTTAGATCCGTTTTTCGTCCATTACTGGACAATGGAACAAACAGCCGTTTATATTCAATATTATCGAAGAATATTTATTGATGCCACTGGATCGCTTGTTAAAAAACTGCGTACGCCTGATGGAAACTTGTGCCCACACATTTATTTATACCAAATTGTTGCCGAGACACCTACATCGAAAATGCCAGTGTTCCAAATGTTAAGTTCTACACAGAATACGAACGCAATACAAAATTGGCTCTATGAAATAATTCGTCTCGGTTTCAGTCACACAAGTAAGTTTCCACTACCACAAGAGGTAACTTGCGATTTCGACAAAGCGCTTTTGGGTGCAATAACGAGAGTTTTCGCACAATGCAAAAATCTAAAAGATTATTTATCAAAATGTTTTTTATGCTTAACAAACGAGTCACTTCTGACTTTGCCACGTTCATTCGTAAGACTCGACATTTGCCATTACATGCATTTCGTATCACGTTGGAAGCCTATAAAATCTCTTCATCCGCAAGTCAAAACCTTTTATCTATTGGCTATGGGGCAACTGACAAATCAAATAGCTTTTGAAAACTTTAAAGTCTTCGTCAAACATTTATTAATGTTATGTTATGCACAGACATGCGGTTTAGACGAATGTGCACAAAAAACCGTATCGGAAGAGGGTCGCATTTACATGATAAATGTCATTAAGGGTAAGGAAAAGTTCGCGGAAATGGCAGATGTCGAAACAAATGATGATCCCACGTGCGAGTCTAATTTTGAAGACCACGAATTAGAGTCACAAGATTTTAACGATGAAGTATTGGTATTTTCATGGTGTCGCGAGTTTTGCTTGAATATTAAAAATCAAGCTGAAAATGAAAAAAATGGTACAGAGATAAATCCATATTATAGCCCGGAAATGGCTAGAAGCATTAGTAATATACTACCATATTTTCCACTATATACTGGGTTAAGGGGTTACACCACTGTAGAATTTTCAAAAAATGAAAAAAAATTTTTTTTGTTTAAAAGGTGTTTTAGGGTCTCAAAAATAATATACCAACAGATGGAGCGCGGCAAAAATGTCTAAATGTCCAAATTTTCAATTCTACCACAACGCTCTCTTGTATGCCCCGAGCGCATTTTGTTCTCACTGCGCGCGCTATAGATTTGTTTTGGTGTACGGAAGAAACAATAATGTGGGAATATGTATCTGGGTTCGGATCTCTACTGCGTCAAGTCGGGCACCGAGGCATAGACACCTCGGGCCCTTCGCGATATGCGTCGCCGTCTTGATGACAGCATTTGTTTAGATAAGGACGCCGGGTCCTTAGCGCGTCTCTCGCCGTCGACAGATCGAGAGCGTTAGTAAAGTGAGGATCGACCGTTGAAAAGAACGCTTTGCTTTCGTGTATAAGATTTGTAATATTCGAAGAATAGTTCACAGTGATAATTGCAATTGATTTTCACCATGAGTGATGATAAAACGGGTCGTTATAAAAAAGGATCCAAATCTGACAGTGCATTCAGCAAGAAACCACAAGTGTCACGCAGACGACCGTTGAATCGACATGAAATGGAAGCGCCTGAGGATTTAAATGTCAGCGCATCGGCAAAGAAATTGAACCAGCGTGATTTTTACGATATTGAAGTGGACTCTACTTTTGGCTATCGTCTCTTAAATTTTGTAGCAGTTTTTGCCGCTATTTCGAATGTCGTTGTTTGTAAAGTGTGCCATTCGGAAGTGCAGTTCACTGAAACTAGCAAACGAGGTTTGGGATTTAAAATAGTTGTGTCCTGTGATAAGTGTGAAAAAATAGAAATACCAAGTTGCCCATATGTTAAGAATGCCTACGAAATTAACCGCAGAATTGTGTTTGCCACGCGATTGCTTGGAATTGGTTTACGCGGAATAACAAAGTTTTGTGCGTTTATGGAACTGCCCCGCCCGATCTTTCAATCTTTTTATGATAAGATCGTTAAAAACATTGCTAGTGCAACAGAAGTTGTTTGTAAGAAGAGTATTTCGAATGCAGCGAAAGAAGAAAAAACCATTTCTGCTGAAAAAGGAGACAAAAATGGAATCACGATATCGGGCGACGGATCTTGGCGAAAACGTGGATTTTCATCTTTGTATGGCTTGGTTTCTCTTATTGGTTGGCACACTGGCAAAGTTATAGATGTCATCGTAAAATCAAAATATTGTAAATCGTGTGAATATTGGAAGAAAAAAGAAGAAACAGAAGAATATGCGGAATGGTCAGAAAATCATGTAAGCGAATGCCAAGCAAACCACGAAGGATCGGCTGGAAAAATGGAAATCGACGCAGTTGTTGAAATGTTTCGGCGCTCTGAAACCTTACATGACGCGAAGTACTCAAGTTATATTGGCGACGGTGATTCGAAAACCTTTAAAGGTATTACAGATGCTACACCTTACAAAAATATTATAGTTCAGAAAAAGGAATGCATAGATCATGTTCAAAAACGAATGGGCACCCGTCTCCGTAATTTGAAAAAAGCGACAAAAGGACTTGGAGGAAAAGGAAAATTGACAGGCAAGCTTATCGACGAACTTTCAACATATTACGGATTAGCTATACGGAGAAATTGTGATTCGATTGAAAAGATGAAGAACGCTATATGGGCTACACTGTATCACAAATTATCTACAGATAATAACCCGCAACACGACAAGTGCCCAATTGGAGAATATTCATGGTGCACTTGGCAAAAAGCGAAAGCGACGAACAGTTTGGGCGATTATAAACACCAAAAACCTATGCAGAAACAAGTTTTCGAAGCTATAAAGCCAGTGTACATAGAGTTGAGTAAGGACGATCTTCTCACTCGTTGCATCGGCGGATTTACACAGAATAGCAACGAGAGTTTCAACTCGACCGTATGGGCGATGGCTCCAAAATCCATATCTAGTGGAAAAATAGTATTAGATATTGCCACAAATATTGCTACGTGTGTATTTAATGACGGATTTTCCTCAATTTTGCACATAATCGACACTATGGGCATGACAATTGGCCCAAACAGCTACAATCTGTGCATGGAGGTGGACGCGGAACGCATCAAAAGAGCAGAACTATCGTTGAGTGAAGGCGCAAGAGAGGCTCGAATCGATTTGAAAACCTTAAGAAAGGAAAAAGAGGAGGAGGATGTTAATCTAGAAGGCCAATTGTATGGTGCAGGCATCGCAGATTAAAGGTATATAAGAATATAATATGATTTTACAGTACTTAAAACTTTAAACGCGTTTTTCTCGAAACCACTTTTTTTTAACTGGCCGGAAACATAACTCGAACAAATCTTCACCGATCGATCTGAAAATTTTACAGTTATATTCAAAATTGCTTTCTCCAGCGACGTACGTAGGATTTTTGTTTTATATTTCATACTTTTTTTTTTATAACCAATTCTGTGACGATTTTTTCATGAAATTTTAAACTTTTTTTTAAAAAGTGCACCATTTCGCGAAAAATCAATATATCGAAAAAATCATACGTACGTCTATTGCTGTTGTTCTATAGAATCGAAAAAACTTTGGTTTTTTGTTCTAGGTCAAAAATTGCGGGAGTTAGGTTTCCGGCCAAGGACCCTTTACAAAAAACAGGCATCGACGGAGAAATGCTGCGCAGCCACCATTTTGTCATGAACGACGTTGAAAAAAATATTTTTTGTACTTCATTACTAGAATTATAAATCCCATTTTTCAGAATTTCGATTGATCTCTTTATTGCGCCAAAAAAAATTCCCGAAATATGCCTTTTTTTTTCGTGCGCTACAGTGGTTTAACCCCTTAATGATGGAGAAATTTCAATTTGGCAAATTACACGCTAGTTCCAGTGCCGTCGAGTCAGAAATGAACGATATCAAACATCGTTTATTAAATGGCTTACCGAAACCATTGCGCGTGGACAAATTTCTAAGTATTCATTTAAAATCGTTTTCTGGTAGAGCAAAATTAGCAATGGCAGAAGCTCGAGGAAATGCAAACACATCTGATACTGATGGAAATGACGAATGCATTGACATAAAAGAAATGGCGCAAGACGACAACGAAACGCGAGTAAATGCACATATATCTGACACTGATGGGAATGACGAATGCATTGACATAAAAGAAATGGCGCAAGACGACAACGAAACGCGAGTAAATGCACATATATCTGACACTGATGGGAATGACGGATATATCGAAATAAAAGAAGTGGCGCAAGACGACAATAAAACAGAACCAACAACTACTGTCTCCAGAAACGACCCTATTGTAACAACCGATATACCTGATTGTGAGTCGGACTCCGCAATTGATTCAAATCAGGATTTACAGTACGAACAAAATTGGCGCAACAAAAACGATCCCAAAAAGGTTAATCGAACATACTTAGATACGAGGCCTGATTGGGATGCGAACGCAAAAACAGCAAGATCTCTTGGTATTGGAATACTTGCGAATGGAAACCTATGTACAATTTTAACGATGAGCAGTAAAAAAACAGTAGTTAAAAATACATGTGGTTTTGACAGTATAATGCAGATATTAGCTCATTCGTGTTATGATGATAATGTAAGAAACAATATAGAAAATAGTGAGAAACAATGTTTTCTATTTGTAAGAGAATTTTTACGGAAAGGACCGTGTAACAGCATTTATAAAATGCGAGCATTATTATTAAAAACTGTAGAATTTTTTGTTAAACCAACAGTGGTAAATAATATACAGATTATAGATGCTGCATCTAATATTGCGTATTTGTGCGAAAAAGTTTTCATCGATATTCCAAGTGTGATTACATCACGCTGTGATATGTGCGGATCAACATCCGATCGAAAGCATATGTTATTTCCAATCAATCACAACACGATGCAAAAATGCGGGGTGAAAGACTTACAAAGTTTAATCATCAATGATACAAATTTTCAGCAACGGTGTTGTGGCAAGCATGTGCATATAAAATATTCTTACGGACTATTTATTTTTATTGAGTCAAGCTACGAAGATAGTAGTAGAAGAGTATTATTAAAGGAATTTCCTTTAACATTACAAATAGAGGCCGATAATTACGTGTTGGCAGGTGTTGTGCCTCACTACGGGGGTTCAAGCACGACATCCCTTGGTCATTACACGGCGCTCATAAACCAGCAAGATCGCTGGTTCGAGTACGATGACTTAAGAAACAAGCCGAAATACATACCGCAGATGCTAGCTTTAAAGACGCATTTATGTATATATGTTAAGAGTACTGTCTAGATTAAACGTATAGCCGACCGCATTTTTCGACTTTCCGAAAATAGTAAAACTATTGTATCAGCGCGGCGTCGCATCGCGCTGTAAGCGCCGGACCACTGACTGTATCAGTGGTCAAAACTGTCTGCAATGACATTGTTCCTCGCGGATCCTTCCGATCACGCGAGTGGATTGACGCCTCCGTAAGATTCCCACGAAAGTGGCGAAAGATATAATACATTCGATCAATTAGGCGTCGCATCGCGCTGTAAGCGCCGGACCACTGACTGTATCAGTGGTCAAAACTGTCTGCAATGACATTGTTCCTCGCGGATCCTTCCGATCACGCGAGTGGATTGACGCCGCCGTAAGATTCCCATGAAAGTGGCGAAAGAAATAATAAATTTAATTCACCCGTTAATTTTTTTACACCCATTTCTAGGTTCACAGGAGCGGACAAACAGAAGACAGAAGAAAACATACAGATGATGATCTACGTTGTAAATTACTTGCATACGTAAGGATGCCGAGTCCGGTTCGGTCAACCTGCGCCAGGCTAGTACAGGTGTGTCCCAGGTATGCATGATGTTCGACGAAATATTGAAACAAACTTTTACTTTTATACCACACTTATCGAAATGTGTACGATCATTTGTTACAGGCGGACTTTTTCAAGATTAAAAAGCAATCGGTATTAAAAGCAGAAAGCAATAAGTACCATATTTCAGGTAATGTTTCACGCCTTCTAATTCTACGATAAAATTTTGTAAGCTTATTACGCAACAATTAAGTATTTCCATTACATAATGTGTTACAGATTGGGAGCGGGTTTTATCACCGACCGCTGGCTCTCGGCTTCATCCCATGACGGCTCTCGTTTTTGATGTTAAGTCGTCGTTGCGATGATCATTGCTACGATTCCATACTTTGCGTTGTTGGAGACGCACATGAAAACGACGAGTCCGGCGCGGGACATCGCGGGGGAAGAGGCACTGAAAACCAGGCATTTGGTGAACAACAGTCTTCCCGGACGGACGATCGATTTCGCGATAGAGCTTTTTAAGTCCGTTATATTTGTATTTTATATATTCTTATTTACCGAATATACATGTATACAAAATTTTAATCATATTTGTTACGGCGTCGTCTTTATTGTCGGCCATCGTGGCTAGTTAGGGTCTGCAGCCTGGCAATCGCGTCCCTTTTATGTCGCGAAGGCTTAGCACTAAATTGTTTTATGGCTATTGCCAGATGTGGCAGGAGGTACCATGGTTCGAAGTCTCCGTTTTTACCTTAGTTCGGAACACAAAGAGCTGGAACTGTCCCTATAACGGATCAGGGAAATTCCACATGGTGACGCACACCAAAGGTTGTCCGCGAAGACAACCGCCCCACTTCCGGAACCTTGGTGATTCCTCCACATTTAATCAGCGGGGTCTTAACCGATACCCTGCTGGGTACGGGCCGCTAAACGTGCCCCCTACTACTTCTTGCAAGACTGCTGCAAGAGGTACGATTGATGCATAGGGAGGCTTGATACATCCTTATATTTCCCACGTAAAAAACAAAAGAGAATGGTACGCTTCAGCAATAGAGGACGTTTTGTAGATCGCGTTCAGTTACAATTGTTTGAAGCTAATTTATTAACCTGAAATTATTATTATTCAAGGAAGTGCATTTTCGTGTTGAGAAACGTAAGTTTGTACTTCAATTATATAAGATTTTTGTCACTGTGTATTGATTTGTATGAAATAGCATTATTTTTACTGGAAAATACACTCAATATTACACATATGTGCCAACTCTCGTTGCTTTCAGTTTAAGGTTAAGTGTTGTTAAAATTATTGTTTTAAAATTCTACATTTGGGGAGGTATAAGACATACATTCAAGAGCGGTTTGATACATGTATGATACCTCCCCAAAGTAATTTAACCTAGCGTAATCTGTAATAGATATTCTTCAGCAAACAAATTATGACGGAAATTTATATATTTTAATATAACATTTTGTTAATACATTCTTTCTTTCATTTTAAAATAATTATGATCGTTTTTGCTAAAGAATAGAATGCTGAATGTAAATATGCAAAAAGATCAGTAAAATATTATTTAGTTTCGTTTACACAATAATTTTTCTCAGAAACGTATGAACCATCCCCAGTCTCCCCTACACGTGTATCGAAATATACAGTTTCACGTGTATTAACATCCATATTTTATAAGGTATCGTGTTAATGCGGATTACAGTAATACGGTGAAAACCGTAGTTGTAACCCTGTGTCCAAATATTAATCAATTTTATTTCATTGTCACGCTTCTTAGTACTCTGATGCGTGCACGTGATAGTAATAAATATACGAGCTCAAGGATTAAGTTGGCCGCCCCGAATTCGCGAGCGCCTGCCGAAGAAGCGGGTTTACGACCCTGTTGTTCGGTGCTCCGGTAGTACCTACCGCACGGACGAGACCGACTGTCAACCAGATGACGGGACCTTTGCCTATTGTTTGAGGATAATAAAGTGTCGAAAATATTGGAATGGTAGAAAATATTAAACAATGGAAGCTATAAAGCGACCCGCGTATAAGGCTGTAGAAAATATTGAAAGGCAGACTTCCGTTATGGGTGGACAATATGGAACAAAGAAAACTTATTTCTAGATCCGCTTGACTGGTGGAAAGCTAGAACAATTAAATACTCGGCGATTTCCATAGTTGCCAAAAAATAATTAACGATTCCAGCAACCTCGGCGATGCTGGAACGATGTTTTTCATGTGCTGGAAGTATTGTAACCCAAAAAAATGTTTATTACCAGAAAATATTAACATCTTAGCCTTCTTACATCAAAACAAACGATTAAGTAATAATTATACATAAGTAATGACACCTAATAAAATATGCAGATGTTAATATACGTGAAACCGTATATTTCGATACACGTGTACTCGCGTATATTAATACCCATGTACCCGTGTGTTAAGAAGTACACGGATTAGAACACGGATGTATTAACTACACGTGTACACGTTGTACACGTGAAATCTGCATTTCTAGTTACTATAGCTCTTAGAGGTACTGTAGCCGACGTTTCAGGCTCGGGACGGGCCGGGAAATTTCGGACGGGATCGGGCGGGATCCTGATATTTTCGTATTGCTCGGGATCCCGAGAATTGGTTCGGGCAACAAGCATGACCGCCATTAGCGGGCAATTTGATTTCAGGTCGGCTCTGCAAAACTCGGACGCGATCGACTCGAGAGCGAGCTTTAAGAGGAGACCGAGACGGAAATAATAATGTATATGATCGTATCCTGATGTCAGGAATGTGGCGAGCTTCTATATTAACATAGCGCCATACAAAAATCTTTTACTTTTGAATGTTTATGGTCGAATGCGTGTTCATTGCGTCGACGGGTACAGACGCCAGACCCAACATAAACAGGGCCGGTGCGAGGAAGGTTGGCGCCCCAATGCAAGAAAATGATTGGGGGCCCCAAATTTTTTGCACCTGTTTTCAATTTGATATGTTTTGCCTTTACGGAGTACAAAAAAAAAAATTACATTAACATTTTGTTTATGCGTGAGTTGCATTCCTTTATTATTAAGCGGGCGATATAGTTTTAGCGCCCCCTTCGGCTGGCGCCCTTATACGGCAAATACCTTGCATACTGGGTTTCGCCGGCCCTGATCATAAATTAGTCAAGGCCCCGTACGGACTTTACACTAGCAGTATTGCCGGGAAGTTGGTTCCTGTTCCCCCTCCACTACGAATAGTTTGCAGGTACCCACTTTCCGGCAACGCCAATCGCCAGCAACACGAAGGGACTTTCCTGCCTACGTACACATTACCACCACTCCTGTAGGTGTTCCCCCTCCCAAAATAAGTGACCACAGAAAATTTTGCTTGGCATCCCTGTTCCTGAAATGGGGAAGTCAGTGAAAGTCTTCGAGTGAAAGTTTAGTGGTGTACATCCAGAAGACAGATGAAGGATAAGACGATGGAAGACATGACACCTGTAAGTATTATAATTTTATACTATTAAACAGGGTGATTCTCTCGCTGATATTCGCTTAAAAGCAAGACGTGATACTTTTTAAATATTATCTTCTCTGGAATTAGACATTCGAAAGATCGAATATTGTACGCAAACATATTTTAACATAGGGTAACTGTACCTAATATCGCCTAGCACATGTTAAATCGCTGTCAACTGAATAATCGATATTTTTGCATGCAATTTGTTTAAAAATAAAGAGAAATTATTCATCTTTCATTTAGCATAAGTTAGAATCGTTGAAATCTACAAATTTTTAATTATTAATTAAAAAACGCAAGACATGCAAAAATCCGATCTTCAAAAAAGTGTATCTAATATCGCCTACTCAAGAAATGTTGATTAATTGTTCAAATTGTAGAAATGTTTTTTTTCTCTATCTTTGATTTCATTTTTATCACAAAAATATAGAAATACGATTTTTAAAATATTTAATTTTTTTCGTTCGAATGTACATATTCAACAAATAAAGTTTATTTCAGTTACATGCTTAGATATTCTTGCAGTCACAGAATTATTAGACAGTAAAATTGTGGCCGTCCAATAAATTTTGACACTATTACGATTTTCTAAAATATTATTATTATTATTATTATTATTTCGTCTATATTACTCATCAAAACAAAAGCAGAAAAGAGAGAGAAAAACAGTAAAGATATAGTACATGAGGAAAGAAGAAAAAGAAAAAGAAAATAGTAAAATAGTAAAAGCGAGTAAAGGCGAGGCTGCAGTAAGAACTGTTTGTAAGCCTAACCATAATACTTCCCTTTCTGTAATTGTTGATCACATGATGCTACAATTACAATATGTCTTCCTACATATGTTTAGGTACTAATTCATTGCATTACCGATAAATTTTAGTGCTTACTTTGCGGGATATAGTGACTGGTGATATTAGGAACATGGGCGATATCAGAAATGAGCAAAAAATCATTTCAAATAAAAAATTGTTTTCGAATACAAGACACATATTTTATTCGAGACTCATCAAATAAAAATAACTCAGAGTTATTTTTATACAAAAACATTGTTTGTGGCCGTCAGATAAATTCACGTCGAACAAGAAGAATTATTTGTAACGTTTCAAATAAAAGTAACTCTGGCTTACTTTTATTTTAAATAAAAATTAGAGCTCTTACTCTTTCACTCGTCGGGTACCCGTTTACCCGAAACAACTTCGAGCCATTGAATGTGGTATTGTTCACTCATATTTGGCTATCAAACTATACCACAGACAATCACAGACACTACTACATTCAATTGCTTGAAGTTATCCCGGGTAATGTCCGGATACCCGACGGGTCAAAAAAGTAAGAGCTCTAAAATAAATCTGGGATATTTTTATTTCATGACAAATAAAGATAAAGTCCGTTTTATTTGATACGTTATTTAAATAATATTTTATTTATAATTATTAATAATTTTTTATTTAAATAATGCCCATGTCTGGGCGATATTAAGTACGGTCACCCCAATCATCATTATACCCATTATAAGCGGCAACAAATAAAATTTTCATAAAAGTTGGAAAATTTCATACAAATTGTATACTTTGGTGCCAATAATCAACCTGAAGATAAAGTCCGAGAAACTTATATCTGAAAAAAAATATATTTTCGCTCCACTCTAGCGTACTATCAGCGAGAGAATCATCCTGTATGTTCATACAATCATACTATTTGCCATAAAATAATACGTTCATTATTACATTTTCAGATGCACCGAGCAATAATTAATGTGGACGAAGGAAATTCCGCAAAGGAAGGTGGAGAACAACAGGAGGAGAAAACGAGGGAGGCAGGAGGGAGCGGAAGGCAGTCGTTGACGAGGGAGGCAGGAGGGAGCGTGAGGGAGAAGGAGACGAGGGGGCAGAAAGAACCGTGCCTCTGAGAGCATATAATAAGGTAATTATATGCAATACTAAATACTATATTCTTTTGCTCGTAATAATGTACCTCTGTTGAAGACGAATTGAACAATGTGCTATACGATAATATTTCATGGGTCTAGCAGGGTAAGCATGGGCAAACGGCCCTCATGCCGATTTTTGGAGTTGTTATTTTTTAAACAATGCTCCTTGCCTGAAACACCATTATGTAAAGTTTTAGATCGCTACCTCACCGTTTACGGGTAATACGGGAGTAAACGCCCTTTTCGTTATTATTTTTTTCTCGGTTACTACTTAAGATATTTAAATGAAACAAGAGGGACAAAATAGTTACATATTAGCTGTAATTCATATATTTTTCCGAATTATACATCAATTATTATGCATAGGAAAAAATAATTTGTTTTTGGAGGTGGTTTTTGCAATCAGCGTTTATATAATCAGAAAGACAGCAAAATATGCCTGGCTAGGTACGGATTATATCTTCGATAGGTTCAAACAAATAAGCGATTATCACGACAAGGGGTTGTCACTCATAGGGTTGTTTGCAAAAACTACCCCCACAAAATAAATTATTTTTTCTGCCCGCAATAATTCATTTACAATTCGGAAAAATATATGAATTACAGCTAATATGTAACTAGTAGTAAATAGGTTTATTTTTTGCCTTTCGGCCTCAAAATGGGGTTACATGTGTTATGTGTGTAAGTGTTTCTGGGACTGTTAACTCAAGGATGCGCTTTCGATTTGATTTCTTCCTTCATCTTGTTCTTCTTTTCTTCTCCTTTTTTCCAGAACCATTCGCATCCACTCCGCTCCTTCTTCTTCTCCCTTTAGAATTGCTCTGATCGTTGAATTCTCTCATTTCAGCTCCTTACAGTCTTGTAGCATGTGACCCAGCGTCTCTCTAGCCCCATTGCATAGTCTGCATACTGTGTCTTTTTCCTCCTTTCAGTACTTGCTCCCCCGCTCTTCGTTTCCAGATCTGAACCTAGCAATCAGGCTTTGGTCTCTGCCTCTGTAGTTTCCGTCTAGGTAATTTGCTTTCTGGTCATCCCTGATTTCTGTGTAATGTGCGTTGTATCTGCCTCCTTGTATTCTGTCGTATTGCCATTGAACCTGCTCTGCCCTGTCCCTTTGCGCTAGTTCCTCAGCGAACTCTCTACCCCGCCTTCTTTCTATTTCCATTTCTTGGATATCCATCATTTTCTGCCTGTAGTATGCATCTCTCATTTCCTCCCACTTCGACTTTTTCTCTGCTTGCTCCGCGTCTATTTCCCTCCAGCATTCTTGTACTATTTTATTCTTGTTCAGCCGTTTCGCTTTCTCCTCATATTTTATTGCTCTTTTCCCCGCTTCTATCCTTACTTTGTCCGTTTTTGTTTCCTCCAACATTAGATATGCTGGTGTATTAAAGTCCAGACCTAAAGTCCACCTTATGTATTTCTCCTGTATCTTCTTTACCTTTTCTGCTTCCATCCAACCCCAAATTTCTGACGCGTACAGCAAGATACTTTTCACTATGCTTCTGAATATTCTCATTCTTCTCTCAAAATTGTTCTTGAACATTCATTGTCCTATTCCCCATATCTGCGCCATTGCTATTCTAGCTTTCTTTATGACTTCCCTTATGTGCACCTCTCTGCCCCCGTTTTTCTGAAAATTATACCCCAAGTATTTGAACTCCTTTACTTCTTCCAGACTGTGCCCCTGCCAGCCCCATTCTTCTCTCTTCTTCTTTCCTCTTCCTTTATGGAAAATCAGCACCTTAGATTTCTCTGCGATCAGTTGTAACCCTTTCCTTTCAAGGTATTTTCCGAATCTTCGTATCATGTCCTTAATATCCTTTGGTTCATTTGCCAGTAACGCTATATAATCCGCACATGCTAGAGTCCAGATTTTTTCTTTTCCTACTCTAACTCCTCCTGCTTGGTTTTTCCTCATGGTTTCCTCCAAGTCCGCTACATATATTGTAAATAACGTTAGACTCAGTGGGCATCCCTGTCTTACCCCAGCTAATATGTAACTATTTTGTCCCTCTTGTTTCATTTAAATATCTGTTACGTATGTGGAATATTCCCATACGCCGCTCTCAACAATTTTTCGAGCTCGCGTCTGCGAAGGGAAAACGCCCTAAAAGCCTTTTTGTTTATCACATACCACTCAGGGGGTCGTGATCTTGACCATCTGGAACACGACCATGGGAACGGGAGTGACACGACGACGACCCCGAAGGATTACCTTATATGGAAATCTCCTAACGAACCCCCACTCATTTTTGGGACTATATAAACCCTTTGGTTTCAACTCTCGTTGGTTAAAAGCAGTACAGTCACGCGTAGAGTAACGTCGTGTCACGCTCGTACAGAGTTGGTTATATTCAGTAAGATCGAGCTAAAGTCTCCGTCAGAATCATAGTTAACCTCATAGAATCCGCGAGTCCGGTTTATATTCTATTTGGCACTTCGAAATAGCCACTCTTACGCCCCGCATCGCCAGTGCGTCAACACCGTGCAACTAGTGGTAACTTACACACTTTTATTCATTATTTAATCGCGACACTTACATTTGTACAATAACTAATTATTGAATATACGAATGGTGTTCACATGTAAATCGAGTAGATTCGTTAAACCCATCTCTTACCCAGCGATCCTTATAATATTAGTAGCACTCACCCACTGATACAACTTTACCGCTCGAGTTGTATCAAATATTAATTAAGAGTTACGAGGCATTACTAACATTTCCCGCGACTCCCTGATTAAGCATCAGGTTCGTTCGCAACCTTTCATCCAAAACAAGGTATATTTTCCAACCCAGTGGCTCCCCGATTTCGCATTGGGTTCGTCCACGAAACCTCACCCTCCTACGGCTCCCTGATTTCGCATCAGGTTCGTCCGTATCCTACAGCTCCCTGATTTCGCATCAGGTTCGTCTGTAAATCTACCAACTTCCGAACAGCTCCCTGGTTTAGCACCAGGTTCGTCTGTGAATAATCCAACCTCCTAACAGCTCCCTGGTTTCGCACCAGGTTCGTCTGTGAACTTTATCCTAGTGACTCCCCGATTTCGCGTCGGGTTCGTTCACGACGTTTCACCTTCCTGCGGCTCCCTGATTTCGCATCAGGTTCGTCCGCGTGCGACTCCATTCCTAGAGGCTCCCTGATTTCGCATCAGGTTCGTCCTCGCCGTCAATAATCCTAGCGGCTCCCTGATTTCGCATCAGGTTCGTCCGCGCACCTAACTAACAAACTCATAAACCATATTCCTTGGGAAATACCCTTCTCGCCGGCCTCTCGCGTTGCCGCAGCCCCGGCTCGTAACAGAACTGGTGACAGCGGTGGGATGCTACTGCATTAGAATCGCCGTAAAATTTGGGTTTTTAAATACGTTAAAATCACTCGTAATTTGTTATCGACGATATACTAGTTTTCTCTAGTCAAGTCACTTAGTAAATTTAAAATGGCAACCGCACAGGCGAACGTCTCTTCTAACGATATAATGAACCTGACAGTTTCAATTGCAAACTCAATGTCGCTTTTGACGCAACGGACATGTATACAGAATATTACTATGTCAATTCCAACCTTCGACGGTGAAAGTCCACCCTTGACGCGCTTTGCACAAAATGTGGAAGACGGGTTAACTTTGATTCCTGAGGGTACGGAAGCTGAGTATCTTGCGATAATACTAACGAAACTGATCGGTCCGGCACGCAGGTGCACGTTAGAGCATAAATTCGATTCTGTTAAGAAGTTAGTTCAACATTTGAAAAAGAGATTCGCGCCGGGAAGAAGTTTGTCGTATTTTCAAGTCGAAATCGCGAAACTAAGCATACGCGAAGGAGAAAGTCTGCGACAGTACGTCGACAGAACTAGCCATCTCGTTTATTGTGCGCGCGGAGCTATTCGGGAAAGGTATCTGGATCACGCTGAAGATTTCGTCAAAGAAATGGAAAAGGACGTTAAAGAAAACTTCATCGATGGTTTACCGGATCGAATTTCCTGGAAAGTGTCGGCTCAGACTCAAGATATTAAAACACTTGAACAAGCTTACGACGCCGTGCTACAGATAGATAGAAAATTAAGGAATCGACGACAGTCGCCTCGTAATGAATCACCCTCCAGGTGGTCTCGCCGAGATCATTACGTCGATGATTCTCGTCACCGCGACCGCGAAGTGTCATACCCACTTTCTCCGAGTAGATACGATCAGAACAGGGAGAGGCCCCTTAGAACATCTGGGTTTGAAGAGGAACGAGAAGGACGAACACGCACAACAGCCTGGACCTTGCGTCACCGAAGCCCCTCGAAATCCCCTTCTTATCGCTCCGACTCATCGTACACGGATGATAGAGAAAAACATTACTCTATTTTAAAAAATCCCGATAAAGATCGCAAGCCTAGTTTATATTGCTGGCATTGCGGCACAGCCGGACATGACGGAAAGTCCTGTAGGAAACAACCGCGTAATCCGAGATATCAACGAGATTCGCGAGATTCGTCCGTTGAATCAAACAAGTCTTTAAACTTCGATCGCGCTCAACGTATAGGCGACACGATGAGCGGAAACAAAGAAGCTCGCCAAAGGACAGTCCGCTTCGAAGAGGAACCCTCATCAAGGAAGCACCTGCCCCACGCATCAACATCAAGGTTCCAGAATTGGAGTCAGGAACGGGAGAATTCCTAATCGACGGAGGAGCATCCGTTAATTTAGTAGTCATTAACGCCCTGGGAGAAAAAGCCGCGATAAACTCTCGGGAAGAAATCGAGTTAACCGGAATTACCACTAATCCAATTCACACTTTAGGAACAACAATTCTTCATATCCATGAAGCTCCTGCACTTTTCTATGTAGTAAAAGAGCTTGCCATAGAAGCAGATGGACTTATAGGAAGCCCATTTTTAAAACAGGAGGAGGCTGAAATCTCCTATTATCATGGGACTCTGGTATTAAAAAATAAACCAACCCGACCTCTACGTTTTTCAAATTATCAAGATCTACCGACAGCACTATCACTTACCGAAATCGAACAACGAGCTAGGAATTTTGCATCTCATCAAACATCCATTCGACAAGTACAGATCTCAACTTTTTCCTGTATTGGAGGCATAATAGTAATATTGATTATAGTAAATATAATATTGGTTATAAAATGCAAATTTCGTCAACACAACAATAAAACGGAATCTCCTAAAGAGAAGCAACAAACACCAATAAATATACCAAGTACATCCGAAAATCACAGCCCGTGCGCCACCGTCTTCTAAGGGGATGAAACCACTCCCACGAGAAACCCCCTCCGCTACACGAATAGTTTCAGAGTGGGGGCGAGATAAGGGTTTCTTCCCTATAAAAGCGGGGCATCAGTCCCCTTTAGTCAGTACGAACCTAGTTTCTACATGTCTAAAAACATCGCCACACAGACCTCACCAGACGAAGGTACAAGGACCATAGCCGTGCAGACAGGACACCACGGATCTTGGGAAATTTCCTCTCGAGTGGGTACTACAATTACACCAAAGCCTTACCATAGCAGCACTGGGGGAATTATCCGGAAAGTCCGAAGCACTTCGACTCGAAAACCCAGCTTTAAGACGGTGGGAGTCCAAACGATAGAATATAAGGCTCATCGACGTATTCCGGACTGGCTGGTGCTCCAGGAAATAACCGACTACAACATCCGTGATTGGACACCGGGAGAACCGATTACAAAAAAGCAAAGGAAATGAAGACCATCTCAGCGCGTGACCTCGGGAAGACCTCCCGCTGTTTGGTAATGTACGTGGAGGACCCCACCACCTTTTGGGTCTCGCTGGACAAACACGCGGAGGCAGCAAAGGTCGTCTTGCGTGAACTAAACATTTACATGGCGTCCAGACAACAGCTATGTCTGCCAACAATGAACAGCGTCAGGCCAGGACGACTCGTGAGCGTAAAGTTTGCCAAAAAAGGGTGGCTTCGTGGTGAAGTCATCGAGGTGAATGGAACCACCTGCACCATCTTCCTTGGTGACTATGGCATAGCCATGGACTGCCCAGTCACGGAATTGCGGTCTCTGCCACCCCGGTTCCATGCCCTTCCCTGGCAGACGGTACGGGTTCACCTGAAAGGCGTGAAACTGCGATCCTGCCGACCACTCCAGAGGACGACACAAATAGCGGAGGTCGTCATGGCGAGAAGGAAGGGCCTCCTCGCCAACATCCAGCCGACTCCAACCGGCCTCACTGCAACGCTGACGCTCGACCGGCTACCCGGACAACCACCAGTGGACATCATTGAGCTCTGGCTGCAGCTCGGCTACGTCGTGCCTAGCGACGGTTAAAACACTTACACCCCACAACACCTAGCGATAAGTACACTAATACACCTACACCCGACAATTCTCTTCCACATTTTGCTTATAAAGGGATTTTTGGGGCGTTTTTCCTTCTTTTGAAAAGCATCACGAGAATCGTGATGTTTTATCTAAGGGGGGAGATGTTACGTATGTGGAATATTCCCATACGCCGCTCTCAACAATTTTTCGAGCTCGCGTCTGCGAAGGGAAAACGCCCTAAAAGCCTTTTTGTTTATCACATACCACTCAGGGGGTCGTGATCTTGACCATCTGGAACACGACCATGGGAACGGGAGTGACACGACGACGACCCCGAAGGATTACCTTATATGGAAATCTCCTAACGAACCCCCACTCATTTTTGGGACTATATAAACCCTTTGGTTTCAACTCTCGTTGGTTAAAAGCAGTACAGTCACGCGTAGAGTAACGTCGTGTCACGCTCGTACAGAGTTGGTTATATTCAGTAAGATCGAGCTAAAGTCTCCGTCAGAATCATAGTTAACCTCATAGAATCCGCGAGTCCGGTTTATATTCTATTTGGTACTTCGAAATAGCCACTCTTACGCCCCGCATCGCCAGTGCGTCAACACCGTGCAACTAGTGGTAACTTACACACTTTTATTCATTATTTAATCGCGACACTTACATTTGTACAATAACTAATTATTGAATATACGAATGGTGTTCACATGTAAATCGAGTAGATTCGTTAAACCCATCTCTTACCCAGCGATCCTTATAATATTAGTAGCACTCACCCACTGATACAACTTTACCGCTCGAGTTGTATCAAATATTAATTAAGAGTTACGAGGCATTACTAACATTTCCCGCGACTCCCTGATTAAGCATCAGGTTCGTTCGCAACCTTTCATCCAAAACAAGGTATATTTTCCAACCCAGTGGCTCCCCGATTTCGCATTGGGTTCGTCCACGAAACCTCACCCTCCTACGGCTCCCTGATTTCGCATCAGGTTCGTCCGTATCCTACAGCTCCCTGATTTCGCATCAGGTTCGTCTGTAAATCTACCAACTTCCGAACAGCTCCCTGGTTTAGCACCAGGTTCGTCTGTGAATAATCCAACCTCCTAACAGCTCCCTGGTTTCGCACCAGGTTCGTCTGTGAACTTTATCCTAGTGACTCCCCGATTTCGCGTCGGGTTCGTTCACGACGTTTCACCTTCCTGCGGCTCCCTGATTTCGCATCAGGTTCGTCCGCGTGCGACTCCATTCCTAGAGGCTCCCTGATTTCGCATTAGGTTCGTCCTCGCCGTCAATAATCCTAGCGGCTCCCTGATTTCGCATCAGGTTCGTCCGCGCACCTAACTAACAAACTCATAAACCATATTCCTTGGGAAATACCCTTCTCGCCGGCCTCTCGCGTTGCCGCAGCCCCGGCTCGTAACATATCTTAAGTAGTAACCGAGAAAAAACAATAACGAAAGGGACGTTTACCGCAGTATTACTCGTAAACGGGGAGGTAGCGATTTAAAACATTACATAATGGTGTTTCAGGCAAGGAGCATTCTTTAAAAAATAGCAATTCCAAGAATCGGCATGAGGGCCGTTCGCCCATGTTTACCTGCTAGACCCTTTCATGAAAAATCTACATATCAATATTTCACAAGTTTCAATGAACCGAAATATCATCGTATATTGTATCAATTTGTCTCACAAAGAGCTGCAATGTTATGAATAAAATAATACAGCATTGTATTTAACGAAACTGACTTAACCGTATGTTATTCCGTTTGTGCCCGAATATATTTGAGTTAAAATTTAATTTTTATGTTATTATTTCAGGCGAGAAGAGAGATCCGCAGGCTCGAACACGAGCGCCTAATGCAGAATTGGCGCGGGAGAGGACGGCGCGGTAGGGACAGAAGAGAATTAAACGAATGGAATAGAAGGCAAGGAGAATGGAGCGGTACGGGCTGGGGAGGATGGAGCGATAGGGGCCGAGGATGGAGCGATAGGGGCCGAGGATGGAGTGTTAGGAACGAAGGAGGATGGAGCAGATGGGATGATAGGCAAGGAGGATGGAGCGGTAGCGGCTGAGGAGGATGGGGCGGTAGTGGTCGCGAAGGATGGGGCGGTAGTGGTCGCGGAGGATGGGGCGGTAGTGGCTGGGGAGGCGACCAGCGAAATTTTTATATTTCATTTTGAAAATCTTCAATAAAAACCTTCTTTTATTAATTAATGTCATGGGTTTTATTTCTAAGCGGGCAAAAGTGATCCATTTCGGTTGGAATGTACAATGTCGTATATAGGATGAATATACCAGTAAATGAACACATACCCGTAATATGCTCATACATAGTGAATGGGCATTTTATATTAAAAAGTGTAAAGAAAGTTATTAAAATGAGCAACTAATTAATTAGAGACTTCTTTTAAATTCTTACTTCATATCCAAACAATTTTTGCAGCACGTGGAATCAATCGTGCTGCAAACATAATTTTATACTATTTTTCATTCATTAGCCTTAAGTGTTCATTTATTGGTGCGTTTACCCTACGGTTCATTTCACACCAAGCGGATTACTTTGCGCACTCGATGGCTGAGATTTTGTTGAAATTGAAACACGTTATAGTGCATGTGAAAATAAGAAACTTTCAAATTGTCAAATTTTGCACATTGAAAATTGTTAAAAAATATAGACCCTCAAAGAACACAATTTTTATCGATTTTTTGGAAAACTACATTTCGAATTTGGCAAAATAATTATTTAAACACACCTTATTTTTCACATGGACTCTAACATATTTCTTTTTAAATCTCATCTATTTTTTTACCTAATTTATCAATAACAGTACGCTGCTCTTCCTGTGGTACTAAACGGTATTTAAATCTAGGATCTAAAAGCATGACAATTATAATTTCACATCTTATAATGTGATTGAACCGTTTCTGCAAATAAAATACCTATTTCATTTAATAAAGTCTGTATCGGTTTCTACACTAAGCTATTGGCGAAATAAACAGTTAAAATAATTTACCTTAAATGGATCGCGGATGTTGTTACAACATTGCAGTGATTTATTGCATTTGCCGTACTCTCAGGATGAAGGACATTGAGTAACGCAATGTACATGGGATAGTACTGTGACAATGTGGGATACAGATCTCCACTCATTAATTCTGTTACTTCTTTCGTGGGTGCTAGAACAGTTGTTACAGCTTTCAAAAACGTCCATTCTTCAGGATTTAAATTTTCCGACATGTTTTGGTTCGATAGTGCAATATTAAGGGAAGTCTGTAGCTAAGAAAATCTACATCATATATGTCGAATTCCATCGGGTGTCTACTTCTTGTACCAATTGCAGAGGCATTGCGGAATCCCTAGACTTTTAAAATTGTATAAATAATTCTCCGCAGATGTTGAACGTGCAAAAAATCCAACAAGGGGAGAGTCGTGCAGTACCGACCGCTCTAAGTTTTTTGGTTATATCTTCGGCTAGAGTCGATAAAAATAAAAAATTCAAAAACGTGTTTGTAGTATAGATGAAACTTAATAAGAGGAGGAAAATTATTTTTGAGAAATTTAATAAGAATTGATAATTCGCAAAAGTAAAAAAGTTGTAATTTCTAGGAAACGAAAAAGTGTCGTCCAGTACCGACCAACTGTTAAATTAGTAGATTTTTAAATCTAAATGACTAACAATGTTAATAAAAAGACATTTAATTGTTACAATAGAAAATTTTTCAAATTTTGTTAGTACAAACATCGCAAGTAAAATAATTAATATTGTCCTGATCTGTGCATTCGACGTGTGCCCAACCTTCACATTCGATACACTGCACCCAATCTTCGTCAAATGATTCCTTGCAAATAACACAGAGGGTAACTTCTTTATTAATTCCTAGCTTCCTGGTTGGTCGGTTATCACACCTATCCTTATTTACTTTATCCCATAATTTTCTTCTTTTCAAGTTTTTTTGAGATTTCCTTAATTGTCTTTTAGCTTTTCTTTCCTCTGCTTCTTTTACACTTTTGTTTCATTCGCTTTTCTTTAATTCTCTTTTAGCTTTGTTGGTCGGTACTGCACGACAGTCGGTACTGTACAACAAACATGTAGGAACATTTTAGATCATGGTATATTATGCACCAAAAAATATTGAAAAACTAGGGCGTTTTATTAAATTTAATAGACTAGAGATAGTACTCATCATAGAACATAATCATTTACGTACCTGAGAAACAAAAAATCGGTTTTACGAAATAACTTTTAACCTATTGAATATCAACGAATACGTTTAATGTCTCATAACATCAAGCGCAATGGAGTAAACGATATGACCCCGAAATAGGTTATACAGAATTGTGATTTTTATTTGGTTATTCAAGTAAAACACTCATATCTGGTAGAAGAAGCGAGAACTAGCTTTGGTCGGTACTGTAAGCTGGTCGGTACTGTACGACTCTCCCCTATAGTTCGGAATTTCTTAGGAATTATTTCATATCGCTCATATTTTTTTAAGCAAGTCCTAATAGGTAGCCAGATGAAAACAATGTGCAAAACACGGTATTTGAGTCCAGTTTGCTCATGTATTTATGGCTTTAGCAACATTTGGAACATTGTCTGAAGTGAAAAAAGCCTCCTTCCCTTTAATTATGCCCCACGTGGTCAATAAAATTACTATTATGCCTTGAATATGTTTACGTCTGTCATTTGTCGTTAAATATTGACAATTTAGTATATAATGATTAATGAAAAAATTGTTAGCAGAGAACGTAGAACAACTATGTTTCTTACATGTCAATTTAAAATACTAAAATATTCGCCTTACCGGGTATTTTTGTTACTATGAAACGCCCAGGAAATATTCCTTTCTGTATGCTCATAGTTGTTTGTACATTTTTTATTCGAAATCAGAAGCTCCCCCGAAAAACATAATTCCCGATATGTTCCCTCTGCATAAAGTGTTAAGTAAGTATGAAATATATTTTATTATTATTTGAAAATACGGTCTAACGCAGAACACCGCGGTACAAACTGGTACAACCACGAGTTTTCAATTTTTTCGGAAATTTTTTTTTCTCAGTAGTACGACTCGACACTTTGGTTATTTCGATTTATCTAGAAAACGGTTTCGAATTTTTGAATGCCCGGAACGGTACAACGCGGTACAAACCTAGTACAAACTGGTACAACCACGAGTTTTCAATTTTTTCGGAAATTTTTTTTTCTCAGTAGTACGACTCGACACTTTGGTTATTTCGATTTATCTAGAAAACGGTTTCGAATTTTTGAATGCCCGGAACGGTACAACGCGGTACAAACCTAGTACAAACTGGTACAACCACGAGTTTTTAATTTTTCGCAAATTTTTTTTTCTCAGTAGTACGACTCGACACTTTGGTTATTTCGATTTATCTAGAAAACGGTTTTGAATTTTTGAATGCCCGGAACGGTACAACGCGGTACAAGCCTAGTACAAACTGGTACAACCACGAGTTTTTAATTTTTCGCAAATTTTTTTTTCTCAGTAGTACGACTCGACACTTTGGTTATTTCGATTTTTCTCGGAAACGAAAATAGTTAAAAAATTTCGACGAACGGTACAACACGGTACAAACCTAGTACAATCCAGTACAATCGCTAAAAATCGAAATTTACAAAAATGGGGGGCTAGCTTTTTTTTTTATTTTCTAATTATCTCGAAAACGGTTTCGAATTTTTGAATGCCCGGAACGGTACAACACGGTACAAACCTAGTACAAACTGGTACAACCACGAGTTTTCAATTTTTTCGGAAATTTTTTTTTTCTCAGTAGTACGACTCGACACTTTAGTTATTTCGATTTATCTAGAAAACGGTTTCAAATTTTTGAATGCCCGGAACGGTACAACGCGGTACAAACCTAGTACAAACTGGTACAATCACGAGTTTTTAATTTTTCGCAAATTTTTTTTCTCAGTAGTACGACTCGACACTTTGGTTATTTCGATTTTTCTCGGAAATGAAAATAGTTAAAAAATTTCGACGAACGGTACAACGCGGTACAAACCTAGTACAATCCAGTACAATCGCTAAAAATCGAAATTTCCAAAAATGGGGGGCTAGCTTTTTTTTTTATTTTCTAATTATCTCGAAAACGGTTTCGAATTTTTGAATGCCCGGAACGGTACAACGCGGTACAAACCTAGTACAAACTGGTACAACCACGAGTTTTTAATTTTTCGCAAATTTTTTTTTCTCAGTAGTACGACTCGACACTTTGGTTATTTCGATTTATCTAGAAAACGGTTTTGAATTTTTGAATGCCCGGAACGGTACAACGCGGTACAAACCTAGTACAAACTGGTACAACCACGAGTTTTTAATTTTTCGCAAATTTTTTTTCTCAGTAGTACGACTCGACACTTTGGTTATTTCGATTTTTCTCGGAAACGAAAATAGTTAAAAAATTTCGACGAACGGTACAACACGGTACAAACCTAGTACAATCCAGTACAATCGCTAAAAATCGAAATTTCCAAAAATGGGGGGCTAGCTTTTTTTTTTATTTTCTAATTATCTCGAAAACGGTTTGGAATTTTTGAATGCCCGGAACGGTACAACGCGGTACAAACCTAGTACAAACTGGTACAACCACGAGTTTTTAATTTTTCGCAAATTTTTTTTCTCAGTAGTACGACTCGACACTTTGGTTATTTCGATTTTTCTCGAAAACGGTTTCGAATTTTTGAAAGCCCGGAACGGTACAACGCGGTACAAACCTAGTACAAACTGGTACAACCACGAGTTTTTAATTTTTCGCAAATTTTTTTTTCTCAGTAGTACGACTCGACACTTTGGTTATTTCGATTTTTCTCGGAAACTAAAATAGTTAAAAAATTTCGACGAACGGTACAACACGGTACAAACCTAGTACAATCCAGTACAATCGCTAAAAATCGAAATTTACAAAAATGGGGGCTAGCTTTTTTTTTTATTTTCTAATTATCTCGAAAACGGTTTCGAATTTTTGAATGCCCGGAACGGTACAACACGGTACAAACCTAGTACAAACTGGTACAACCACGAGTTTTCAATTTTTTCGGAAATTTTTTTTTTCTCAGTAGTACGACTCGACACTTTAGTTATTTCGATTTATCTAGAAAACGGTTTCAAATTTTTGAATGCCCGGAACGGTACAACGCGGTACAAACCTAGTACAAACTGGTACAACCACGAGTTTTTAATTTTTCGCAAATTTTTTTTCTCAGTAGTACGACTCGACACTTTGGTTATTTCGATTTTTCTCGGAAATGAAAATAGTTAAAAAATTTCGACGAACGGTACAACGCGGTACAAACCTAGTACAATCCAGTACAATCGCTAAAAATCGAAATTTCCAAAAATGGGGGGCTAGCTTTTTTTTTTATTTTCTAATTATCTCGAAAACGGTTTGGAATTTTTGAATGCCCGGAACGGTACAATGTTCGGTACAAACCTAGTACAAACTGGTACAACCACGAGTTTTTAATTTTTCGCAAATTTTTTTTCTCAGTAGTACGACTCGACACTTTGGTTATTTCGATTTTTCTCGAAAACGGTTTCGAATTTTTGAAAGCTCGGAACGGTACAACGCGGTACAAACCTAGTACAAACTGGTACAACCACGAGTTTTTAATTTTTCGCAAATTTTTTTTTCTCAGTAGTACGACTCGACACTTTGGTTATTTCGATTTTTCTCGGAAACTAAAATAGTTAAAAAATTTCGACGAACGGTACAACACGGTACAAACCTAGTACAATCCAGTACAATCGCTAAAAATCGAAATTTACAAAAATGGGGGCTAGCTTTTTTTTTTATTTTCTAATTATCTCGAAAACGGTTTCGAATTTTTGAATGCCCGGAACGGTACAACACGGTACAAACCTAGTACAAACTGGTACAACCACGAGTTTTCAATTTTTTCGGAAATTTTTTTTTTCTCAGTAGTACGACTCGACACTTTAGTTATTTCGATTTATCTAGAAAACGGTTTCAAATTTTTGAATGCCCGGAACGGTACAACGCGGTACAAACCTAGTACAAACTGGTACAACCACGAGTTTTTAATTTTTCGCAAATTTTTTTTCTCAGTAGTACGACTCGACACTTTGGTTATTTCGATTTTTCTCGGAAATGAAAATAGTTAAAAAATTTCGACGAACGGTACAACGCGGTACAAACCTAGTACAATCCAGTACAATCGCTAAAAATCGAAATTTCCAAAAATGGGGGGCTAGCTTTTTTTTTTATTTTCTAATTATCTCGAAAACGGTTTGGAATTTTTGAATGCCCGGAACGGTACAATGTTCGGTACAACTAGTACAATTCAGTACAATCGCTAAAAATCGAAATTTCCAAAAATGGGGGGCTAGCATCATTTTTTATTTTTTAATTTTCTCGAAAACGGTTTCGAATTTTTGAATGCTCGGAACGGTACAATGTTCGGTACAACTAGTACAATGCAGTACAATCGCGAAAAATGATAATTTCCAAAAAAGGGGGGCTAGCCTAAAAATTGGTTTTTTCTAATTTTTTCGAAAACGATTTCGAATTTTTAAAAACTCGCTACGGTACAACGCGGTACAAACCTAGTACAAACTGGTACAATATCGAAAATTTAAGTTTTCAAAAAAAGGGGGGCTAACTTCACACAGATCATGTGACCACTAACAGAATCAGTGGTACCGCACTTTACAATGCGGGGCGACATATCACCGATAAAATCTATCGTTTCCTTTGTGACCTTTTTGGTATACTTATGCTTGCGTCGATCGACTCGCGTGATTCTAAGATCCGCGAGTACATGTGCCAATGCAGGCACATGTGACCACTGACAGAATCAGTGGTATCGCACTTTACAATGCGGGGCGACGACGAGAATAGCCCCTCTTTTCAAATTTAATCATGCTTATGTCGCAAGGGCATAACGTAATTCTGGGTTTCGTTTCTTTTTATAGTCCACATTTTAGATTTTATTTGTGAAACCGGCCAATAATATAATCGCGTCCCTTCCGAAACGATAAAAACTTTTAAAACTGAAGATGGACAGGGTTTCTGAAACAGATTATCGGCAACTACTTTTCGTTTGTGACCTATTACATGGTACACCTGTTCCGTCCGTACTTGCACTATATTTACAATGCGAATGATCGTTCCATCCTTCAGCAAGAAACAATTATTTCGATTGTCATCGCAATGTATATAATACCCATCACTTTCTAATTTTTTGTACTGCGTCACAGTTTTGTTGGAGAAAATCGGCAATAGCGGTCCATTGTGATGGGAACGTTTACAAATATATTTTCCCGGTATTGCTGATGATTTTAGAATCAATCCTCGCTGTAGTTCTCCATAACGTCTTGCCAATTGCTGCAATGGTTTGTCTGATTTTCTAATTAACTTTTTCAAACTACCTAAAAAGTTTTCGAAAGGAAATGCACTAAAATTATCTAACACTCCAAATTTGCGAACGTCATTGCACAAATGAAGTAAGTTATGTACATTGTGGGAAATATATTGTTTCCCATACAATATCTCGAAATGCTCAACGAAGTATTCCAATAATTCTTCAGCATATTTAATATTCTGTTCACTATCAATTAACATAGGGCTAACTAACACACTGACAGCCACGTGCAGTGTTAAAAAATGTTCGTATATATCTTTCGCGAGTACACGCTTCAGTACAATAGGGCCTGTGTACAGTAGAAATTGGCGAAATTCCGTAGCCTTCCAGTAACTGAGGTCCGTCAAACTTCTCGGTTTCCGAGAGAACTCACGCGGTATAGAAATTCCAGCCAATATTAAATGTTCAGATATCAAATTCTTACCTTGCCCACCAATCCTTATGTTTAAAGGTCCCTTAATCCACAATAGCAAGAGCTTCTTCACAACTCCCAAACAGATTAAGTGCATATAGTCTAGGGGCACATTTGATACTAAGCCAATATTTGGCACTTTTAACAGACTACTTGTACCTTTATGGTAATCTTCGTCGGTTTGCCGTAGAAAATCTTCGTCTGTCCTCAGTGTATCAGGCACTTCGTTGTAAGGGAAACACGTAGTTTTGTGAACCGATTTCCCAACAATTGTGCATTTCGAACAGCTCGAAAAGCCTGTATGGCCTTTGGTATATAATATAAACGATTTTGCTGGAGCATCGCAGATAATTTTTGTTAACCTAATAGAAAATTTATTAGTGTCATATATAAATCCATTGTTAATGAAATATGTTATTTCATTAATGAATTTGTCCAACAGCTCGTTAGATGATTCTGGTTTCTTATATCCATAATAGATTCCAACAATGTGTATGCGTTTCAAAATTGTATCCGCTACTAGTATGGGCCAGAAACTGTTGGAGGAGGACCGTGACAACGGCAACCCATCAATATTTAAACACAAATCTATACATTGTACGCTAATATTTCCCTCAACGTACATTTGAGCATAACATTTTAACATCTGTTCTACACCAAGATGTAAGTAATCTCCCCCTTGTATTTTGGTACAATTACTTGTACGGGGAGTATGTAACAACGTCCTGGCATCTTTCGGTAATAAACATTTGGGCACGTACGATAGAAAAATGCTCAACAGTTCGTTGATGGCTTTATGCGTAACATTATTTCGTAGTGCCCAGTTGGACAAATCCTGTCTTAATGTCGCAGGTGTCTCCGGTTCATTGTAATCAACAATATCATTCGTTGATTCATCATCGGATGTGTCAGAATCCAGTATGCAATGATAGTAGTCATTATTATCATCAAATAATGAATGACTGTCTTCTTCTTCATCACTTATAAGTGAAAAGGAAAAATACGCGAGGGCATGTCCCCAGAAAATGAAGTTTGTTAGGATAGACATTTTTTAATTAGCAAAACACTGAAACAGAACATGAAATACACATCTTATGCAGAAGGCAGTTATGAACAAACATATATAAAATTGTGTTTGACGTTGAATCCAACGCGTGATTATTATGTGGTCCCTCGAAGTGACAGAAAATATAACCTATGTATATGTGTTGGAGATTCGGCAGTTGCGATCTCCGCCACATCCAACTCATGGCAGCACCTCCTGGACAGCACAGCGCTAAGCCCGATCCACAATCGATGCGCCAATCAGGTGTCAGCGACAGAACGCGCAGCCAATCGCATTTCCCCACGTCGCGCGATCCTCCAGAATTCTGGAGAAGACGATCAACGGAAATCGATCGGCCATTTTGATCATTCTTGTTCGCACAGAGTACATGTAAAGACGCGTCGGTTCTTCTGAACGTTTTGCTTAAGTGTAACTGGTGAATTCTCAAATAATCGCTCAAAACCATTGCCTTTTAGTGCTTCTCATTGCTCACGTATTATTTTCTCAATCTCAAGCTCATCGCGGCGATTGTGGATCGTGGCTAATCACGCGCCCACGTGCTCGGCTCACCGCGATTTGTCTCAGTGAGACAATAGTTTTAGTTTCGCAATCAAAGTGCTCACTCTCACGCTCACGTGCATGTATTTTTAATCTCTGACTGCACTCCGCGAGTGTACAATAAACATTAACGCTCTTCTCACCATATACTGATTATTTTCTTGCACTTAACCTAACCGGCATCACTCCTAGATCACCTGTTCTCATACAATATGCTATATGACAATAAATGTTTAGCGGCTATTTCGTTCTATTACGCTACGTTTGTGAACTTTTCCTCATCCTTCTGAAACATTATTATTACGCCGCAACAGTATCTTTAGGAAATCGGGTATAGCATATAGGTTATATTTTCTGTCACTTCGAGGACAAAAACTCTGCTCCACCAGCTGACAGAAAATCTGCTGCTGCACATTTTCTCTAGCCCGGTCGGCGTCATGGAAGGGGTACCTCTTCCACCCTGCATTTGTGGTAGTTGCAACGATATTCCTCAGCCCAGTGTACTACACCCTGGTTTGATCTGCAAAAAGAAATAAATTTAATAAAAATTATTGGACTTCCGTTTCCGGTCGCGTTGTGTGAAAGGTGTGTTGGAAGCGAGTGGTGTTTGGTGGTGTAGGGAAAGTGTGGAGAGAAGGTGAAAAGGGGAGTAGAGTGTGAGTGTAGAGGTGAAGGGAGAGGTGTGGAAAGGATAGGGTTAAGAGGGAAAGGGTTAGGAGTGAGGGTGACGGGGATATAGAAGGGAGAAGGGAAGGTTGGGAGGTTAGGTGACAGTGGTAAGAGAAGTGTGGCGGGAAAGTACAAGGAGAGGTGCAAGGGCTGACACCTGGTGGAGAAGAAAGGAGGTAGAGGTGCTGCTGGAGAAGGCGGGAATTTTTGAACGGGGGAAAGTATAGGAAAGATACAAAAGAATGTTAAAAGGGAAGATCGGTGGGATTGGGGTTGGAGGAACGGGGGGAGAAGGACAGTTGGGTGGAGAGGGGAGGAAAGGGGGGGAAGGACAAGGGGAGTGAAACGATAAAGGAGAGGAATAGGAAGGACAGTGGCAGTAGTGTGGGGAGCAGTATAGGGAGCGTGGAGAGTGGTTGGGGAAAAAAGAGAGAAAGAGAGGAGGAGGTGGGGACGTGGGAAAGAGAGGGGAGGGGAGTGTTTAAGAAAAGCGGGAAAACGGAAAGGTCACCAAAAAAAGGGGGAAAGGAATATGAGGAACAGGGGGGAGGGGGAATAGAGGGAATAGAAGGAATGATGATAGAGTTAGTAAGGGAAATAAGGGAGATGAAAGAGGAGATGAGGAAAGAAAGGGAGGAAAGAAGAAGGGTGGAGGAGGAATGGAGATTGGAAAGAAGGAAGTGGGAAGAGTGGATGAAGGAAGAGAAGGCGAAGAGGGAAGGATTAGAAGAAAAGTTAGAAAAGTTGGAAGGAAGAGACAGAAGGATGTTGGAAGTGATGGAGAAGGTAGAGAGCTGGGAGAAAGAAGGAAGACAGGGTAAGGAAGGGGTGGAGGAGGGGCAGGTGGAGGAATGGAAAATGAGGTTGAGAAGGCTAGAGGTAAAACAGGATAGAAAGGATAGAGAGGGAAGGAGGAACAACGTAGTAATAAGGGGGTTGGGGTGGGAAGGAGGGAAGGTGGAGGAGGGGGTGAAGAAGCTTTGGAAGAGGATGGGGCTGGAGGGGGTGGGTATGAAGGAAGTAGCAAGGATAGGAAGAGTGGGAGAGGATGGACGAGGAATGGTACTCGTGAAGTTGGCGGGAAGGGAGGAAAAAAGGAAAGTTATGGAGGCGAGGAGGAAGTTAAAGGTAGGGAAGGAGAGGATTGAGGACGACCTCACGAAGGAGGAGAGAAGAGGAAAGTGGAAGATAGAAAGAGAGGCAGAGGAGGAGAGGAGGAGGGGGATGCATGTGCAGGTGGGGTACATGAAAATGTGGGTGAATGGGAGGATGAGGAGGTGGGATGAAGTAGGCGAGAAGTGGATGGAGGAACAGGGAAACGAGAAGGGGGGGAAAGGAGGGGGGGAGAGAGGTTAAAGGGGGGAGGGGAGGCGGTGGGGGAAGGAAGATATAAGGTGGCTTTCTGGAACGTGGCAGGAGTGAAGAATAAGGATGTAGAGTTCTGGAAGGGTTTGGAGGAATGGGAGGTGATGATGTTGTGCAAGACGTGGATAGAGGAAAGAGACTGGGAGAAGGTGAGATATAAGCTACCAAAGGGGTATGTATGGGAGAAGCAGTGGGCAAAAAGGGAGAGTAAGAAAAGGAGGGCAATAGGTGGAATGATAATGGGGGTCAGGGAGGGGTTGGAAACAAAGGAAGGGGACGGGGGGGGAGAAGGAGGGGATAATGATGAAGAAGGTGAAGATGGGTGGGGAGTGGTGGAGGGTGGTGGGGGTGTACGTGAATAAGGACCTACAGAGAAAGCTGGAGGAGCTGAAGGAGTGGATGGAGGGGAGAGAGGAGGGAGTGAGAGTGGTGATAGGGGGGGATTTTAACGCTAGGACGGGGGGTGAAGGGGGGGAGATATGGGGGGGAGATGAGGATGAGAAGGGACTAGAAAATAGGAGATCGAAGGACAGAGAGGTGAATAGTGAGGGGAGGAGGCTGTGTAGTGTATTAGGGGAGAGGGGGTGGGGGATAATGAACGGAAACGTAGAAGGGGATGAGGAGGGGGAGTGGACATACACAGGAGGAAGAGGGAATACAGTCATAGATTATGTGCTGGGGAATGAGGATACGAGGGAGAGAGTGGAGAGAATGGAAGTGGCGGAAAGGGTGGAATCAGACCATCACCCGGTGGTAGTATGGCTGAAGGGGGAAAGCAAGGAGGGGCTGGGAGGTGGAAAAAGGGGGGAGGGTAGAGGGGCAGCAAGGGGGAACTGGACAGAGGAGGGGAGAGAGGAGTTCATAAGGATATTTGGTAAGAGTGAGGGAGGGGGAAGAGGAATTCAGGAAGAATGGAGGGAGCTGAGGGACAGGATAAAAAGGGTGATAAAGAAGGTGGGGAAAGGAGGGGGGAGGGTAGGACAGAGAGGGTGGTGGGATAAGGAATGTAAGGAGGAGAAATGTAAGGTAAGAAGGGAGTTGAGGAGATGGAGGAGGGAGGGTGGAGATGGGAAAGAGTATAGGAGAAAGAAAAAGGACTATAAAGTTATGTGTGAGGGGAAAAAGAGGAAAGAGGTAGAAAGGTGGGAGAAGGAGGTAGAGGGGGTGAGGACAGAAGGGCAGGTGTGGAGAATAGTGAATAGTGAGAGGGGGAGAAGAAGGAGGATAGAGGAGGGGATTAAAATGGAAGAGTGGGAGGACTATTTTAGGGGGCTGTTAGGAGGAGTGGAGTGGAGGGTGAGAAAAGGGGGGGAAAGAAGGAGGGGGGAGGACGAGGAGGGTGAGTTAAGTAAGGAGGAGGTGAGGAGGGTGGTGAGAAGCCTGAAGGATAGGAAGGCAGGAGGGGGGGATGGTATAGCGAACGAGGTCTGGAAGTATGGGGGGGTAGAGGTGGAGGATTGGTTATGGGATATTTGTAATAGGGTATGGAAGGGGGAAGGATGGGTGGAAGAATGGAGGGAAGGGGTAGTGGTGCCCGTGGTTAAGAAAGGGGCCGGAAAGAGGGTAGAAGACTATAGAGGGGTTACGCTAACACAGACGGCGTACAAAGTGTACGCGTCTGTGTTGGCGGAAAGGTTGAGAGAGGAGGTGGAGGGGAAGAAGTTGCTGCCACCGAGTCAGGCCGGCTTTAGGAGAGGAATGGGGTGTATAGACAACATTTATGTGTTGAATTTTTTGATAAATAGGCAGGTGACGAGAAAGGAAAGAAAGATGGTGGTGTTCTTCATTGACCTAAAGGCGGCTTTTGACTCGGTGGACAGGAAGGTGTTAGTGAAGGCGATGAGGAGGAGAGATGCGAGGAGGTGCTGAAGGAAACGGTGTGTAAGGTGAGGGTGGGAGACGAGATGGGGAGGGTTTTTTGGACAGCTAGGGGAGTAAGGCAGGGCTGCCCACTGAGCCCGAGCCTGTTCACCTTGCTTTTGGCAGACCTGGATGAGGAGTTAAAAAAGGGTGGGTGGGGAGGGGTGAGGCTGGGGGGTAAGAAAGTTTACACCCTAGCATATGCAGATGATGTGGCGGTGGTGGCGGAAGATGAGGATGGAATGAAGGGTATGATGGCGAGGCTAGAAAGATATATGGATGAGAAGGGGCTCCAACTGAATGTGGGGAAATCAAAAGTGATGAGGTGTAGGAAGGGGGGAGGGAGGTGGAAGAAGGTGGTATGGAGATGGAAGGGGAAGGAGGTGGAGGAGGTGAAGGAGTTTCAATATTTGGGATATACCATGATGGCGAATGGGGGGCAGGAGGCCCATGTGAGGGATAGGGTAAGAAAAGCGGCGGCGGTGATGGGGCAGGTATGGGGTATTGGGAAGAGGAAGTTTGGGAAGGATTGGGGGAAAAGGGTGTGGTTATTCGATAGATTGGTGTGAGCCACGATGGGATATGGAGTGGAGATATGGGGATGGAAGGAAAGGAACAGGGTGGAGGGGTTACAGGAGAGGTACATGAGATGGGTGCTGGGGGTGGATTGGTGCACACCGGGGTATATGGTGAGGGAGGAGTTGCAGCGGGACATGTTGAAGGGAAGGGCGGAGATGAGAGCGTGGTCATACGAGAGAAAGTTGGAGGAGGGGCAGGGGGGGAATTGGCGAGGGCATGTTGGGAAGAGTTAAAAGGGAGGGCGAGACGAGGAAAGGTGTTAGGGGGATGGGAGGAAGAAAGAAAAGGGTTTTTTGAGGAGAGAGGGTGGACAGTGGAAGGAGTGGAATTGATGAGGGGAAAGGGAGAATTGAGGGGGGAGGAGTTGGTTTGTAGGGGAAAGAGGCTAGAGGAAGTGGAAAGATGGGAAAGGATTAGGGAATCCACGTATAACAGGTGGTATGGAATGGTAAAAGGGGGGGGGTGCCAGGTTATTTGAAGAGGGGGTGGGGTGAAAATAGGTGGAGGCGGGTGGCAAGGTTCAGGCTGGGGAATGAGATGAGAGGAGGGAGATACTGGGGAGAGGAGGAGGAGAGGAAATGTAGAGTATGTGGATGGGGGGAGGAAACGTGGGAGCACGTATGGGAGGTGTGTACGGACTGGGGGGAAGAGAAGGGGTGGCAGGAAGTGGTGAGAGAGGTGCTGTGTGACGAGGGAGGTGGAGAAGAGTGGATGAGGAGAGTGGAAGAAATGAGAGGGGGAGCAGTGGAGGAATGGAAGAGTAAGGATTGAGAGTGAAAGGAGGCGGGCGGAAGCGGGGGTCAGAGGATAGGGAAGGGAGGGAGAGGAGAGGAATGCGTAGCGGGGGAAAGCGAGCGAGCGGGCGAGCGGGCGTGCGGGGGAGCGGGCGAATAGATTTTAAGTAGTGGTAAGAGCGAGTAGTTTATAAGGTTTTTAGATGTAAGGGAAGTTTGTAAGAAAAGAATTGTAAACCCCGAGGGGAAACAATAAAGTATTACATACATAATAAAAATTATTTTTGTGTTTATACCACTTACTCACACTTACTGAAGAAACCATTATTATTGTGTCCTATTTCTCATAAATATTTTCTTGGGATGGCACTGACCCCTTTCCAGTTAGTTGTCATAGACCCTGTGATAAAAAGTTAGAAAGAGTTGTAATCTGAATGCTGTAAAAATGTAAATGTATGTATGGTATTTACTTATCTTTATGCTTGCGGAGAAGGCAGCCTTCCTTTCCTTGCTTCATACAGCATGATTTTCAACGTTGATATTGGTTGGTGGAAATATCTAAAACAAATTCATATATGAGAGAAACATTCAGGATGATTTCCAATTAATCTAATTATTTGCATAACAAAAGTATATGTCATACTTACGCTTTTATACATGTCATTTCCACTTCATATGAAAGAATAGCTATAGCTATTTATTATTAGAAGAGTGTGAAAAGGCCCACCACCACCCCCGTCATAGACGGTCCTATTCACTATCCGTATGTATCTTCTACATACTTTCTTACTTACATTTTGGAACATTACTTATTCGACAGCTCTTCATATGTGCTGGATGCACTCGCCGGTGCAATAGTGACTTTGAATTGCAATTGGTTGATTCGGCAGCCCTTCATATGCGCTGGATGCACTCGTCGGTGCTATTGCGATGTTTTCATCCATCGTTTTGTGTACTTTCTTGTGTACTTGTACCTGCTCCTCCTATTTTTATGTACGGAGGTTCTCTAATCGGCTGTTGTCGATTGTATCGACTATCTATAATTTCTGGCAACATGCAGTCCTCATAGAACTTGTTAAGTTTTTCCTCCATCTCTGTTGCCCAGAATCGATCATCTCTCGATACTGTTGTAACTTTCATGCCTTTCGGCGTCCATAAACAAAAATAGGCCCGTTGCCTTTTCGTTATGTGCAATTGTCCTTGCACTTGATAATAGTAATGATGATTCTTATTCATCTCATTACCCTTGAAAATACGCCTTATATTGTCAAGTTGCTTTATGGCTTCAACAGGTGTTAAATCCTTCGCCGATTCAGGACACTTTACTTCGACGATTTTATCATTGTCAACGAGGCCGTCAGGAGTTGCACCTAAGTGAGGCACAGTGTCATCGATGAAGAGGCCACACGGTAGAATATGCATTCCTAACTCTTCTTGCATTTGTTTTAAGGCGTTTGCCTCATTTTCCCTTCCGTATTGGAGGGAATGTAAATTGTGGAGTTGCGGGTACATTATACTCTTCACAGTATTTGCCCGTGGTGTAGTTTTTCGTAATCGGAATACCTTGCCGAAATTCGATGCAGTTAATAATTTTTTCCTATAACCGATCCACTTTCCGCTATTCGCCTGATCGCGAGTTTCTATTTCGATCTCGTCTCGCCTCGTTTGCCACTGAAGAAGTATATCCGCGTGCCTTTTACGCTCGGAAGAATATACTGTCTCTTCCATATCTGCTTTTGCTGCGTTGGGGCCATAATCCTGGTCGCACGATTGTTTGTTATTTCGGAAGGAGGATGCTTTCGCTTCTTTTTTATATGCTATTGCTTTTTCTGCTGCGCGTTTCCGACATCTTTCCAGTTTTCCTACCATGGTTGACGGCTCTTTCTTCATTGCCGTACTCAATCTGCTAAACACCTCTTTAGTGTTATATTGGACGTCTGCAGCGGAGACTCTTCCCTGATACGAGCCCCCTCGTCCAAAGTTTATCCTTTTGCCACCGATGAATTTAGCGATTATATTATTAAAACCTTCAACAGCATTGTTATTGAGACCGCGCAGCAAACTGTCAGCTTTAGCGAAAAGTGGCTGCATCGCTTCTTCGATACTTTGATAAATAAAGAATTTATAATTTCGACCGTATTTTTAGAATATTAAAAAACCAAAAAGTGATATCACCTCTCTGATGGAGTTTTTCGAACCCACACTTCCTTCATATGTTTCAAACAATGTTACATAAAAAAATTACATATGTAAGTATGCTCTTTTACATCTTGAATGTCACCTTACCACATATATAATAACTGGTGGTATGATTTACTTGGTGCTGTCAGGGTTAAAATTTCTTTTCTGTATAAACAGAAAAACTTTAAATTGTTTTTCTTCCTTTTAATTAAATATAAAACAAATAAACTTTAAATTCAGTTTCAACAAATATTGCTTAAAAGTCGATTTAAACAATAATTAATCACAGTTTCACTTTTGACTATGTTTATGACCGTTATTTTCTATACCCTTCGGATGTTCTCGCTTGTATACTATTTACCTCAGTCACTCTCCAACCGACTAACAAGGTGCACGTCTTTAGATAACGTGTTAACGTATAAAAGCAAACGCAGTAGTTTCAGTTTCTTTCTTGAAAAGGGTCTAAATCATAGACCGAAACGTCGAATACATAATTGCAAAATAGCTTTTACTAATTGTTTATATGACCGAACCTATGCGCTGATATCACTTTTTGGTACTTTGATAAATGCCAGCTTCTCTCAGTCGGGGAAAGTAGTCTACTCTGTGGGGATCAGCGTATTTATTACAGAAGTATGCTAACTTCTGACACTCCTTGTGTTCACCGAAAACGTGACTCGGTACATTTGTCAAGTCGTTCTTCAAATTTTGTATTCGTTCCTCGAGTGTTAATTCTTCTTTGAGCCGGTATTCCGCAGCTTTCTTTATACCGGTACGCAGGCGGAAAGCATTATTCTGTATGACAGCTCTTAGATCTTTATTGCGGCCTTTTGTTACGATTTCGGTTATTTTTCTACTGAAATTGCGTAACAGGTGATTGGTGCATTCTATTTTTCGTACCTGCACCATGTACTTTTCATATGGATTGCTGTCCAATATCTTCTTGCACACACTGCTATCGCCATCGGCAACTAATATAGAGTATATTAGGCCGTGCATATCTATGCTGCAATTGAAGCCTTCGACAATAGCAACACTCTCCATGCCAGTTGAAATCTGATTACGACCCCAGTTCTTGAAGCAACGATGCTCGCGCGGTTCTTCCTTCTTCGTAGATGCTATTTGGCAAGTCATACAAAATTTATTCTTCACGCTGATGTACAGCACTTTCTTCGTGTGGTATCCCACGATGACTCCTACGCCAGAAAGAGAATTGTAATCTCCTCCGCGGTATGACCTTTTCATCCAGCTGCCATCTGCGACAACTGGGATAAACGGCACATTAGATTCTGGATAAACGTCGCCTCTTGCTATAGCTGATCTATAGATGATCCAGGATGAAAGCGACTATCAAGACAAATTCAACCATATGGTATACTATAACCTTGAAGGCTACACACAGTTAGGAATGAAATAAATATATCGAACTATCTATCTAGTAGATTGAATTTCTTCCTTCATTCCTAATTATGTGTAGCCTTCAAGGTTATAGTATACCATATGGTTGAATTTGTCTTGACAGTCGCTTTCATCCTGGATCATCAAATATATGTATAGCATTCCATTTAAAAAATTACGGGTCACCTTCGTTTCAAGGAAAATAGTGCAAACACCAAAAATTGACTTACCGCATTACGTTGTGTATAACAAACAGTAACAGATTTCCTTCTTCAGTTTTTCACATATACTTACCATATTCGAGAACACTGTATAGGAATAGCAGATATAGCCACTTGGCCGCTGCGAGTACCGCATGGCTCAGCCAGTCGAGCCGGTGTGATTTGACGCAGCGTTAACTTTCGGCAATTTTTACAGCGCTAATTTTCAAATGTCCACATTTTTAACAATTGGACCATGAAGGGGAAGAATAGAACTATATTCTAATTTTTTTCCAGATTTTTAAAATCGCGCCCGATGTTAAAAAACTGCATTTGTTTATAATAATTGCACAGAAATGGTTCAAATTTTATTTTTTTTAAATTGAAATAATTTTTTCTTAGAACTTGAATGTCTTCTCTATAAGCACCATAAATTTCATTTCCATCCGTTCACTACTTCCATAGCTATAATTTACTGAAAAAAGTTAGCACTTACACTCCTGGACAAAAAGATAGCACACGTGTGCTATCATTATGTTCTCAGGGATAAATTCAGAATTCTTCAATTGCGACGAATAGTATACAAACATTATCTCGTGGTAATATAATATATAACCGCAAACTGTAGCTTTGCTGTCCTTCCCTGACTTTATCAACAAAAGTCGTGAAATAGGAGACGGCGAAATGATAGCACACTTGAACTTTCATTCAAATTTCTTACTGTTTATCAGTATTTCCGTATTCTGACTTCTGTCCACGTTGTCAGGGATACGCACAACACTAAGGAGGCGACTATGCCAGGCTTGCGGATAGTCGTACGTAGCGTCTAATGCTTGCTTGACGACGGAGATGCCAGCCTGTCATGGTCGGCTCTTTAGTTTCCTTCACGCGGTTTCCTGGACGACAATGGCACGCTGCGCGAAACAGAGATTGGAAGGGGAAGCAGATGCGTGAGGGCTACTACGCCAGATGACGCTGGCGTAGACAGTCAACTTCAGAAACATTACAAATTAATATTCGTTACAAAAATGGGACGCGGAAAGAAATTAAGCAAAGAGGAAATTCAAACAATTTTGCAGTTAAGAAATCAGAAGTTATCAATTTCAAAAATTGCAAAGTGTATGAACAGAAGTCGAAAAGTTATTTAAAACTTATTAAAAAATGTAAAGAATTATGGTACAAAGAAGAGTAGTGGACGACCCCGAGCGATTTCTGCTCGTGAAAAACGTGCTATTTTGCGTGCTGCGTCAAACTCGTGCCTCACTTCACGCGAAATTGCTCGCAAAGCTGGCGTTGCAACTAATGCTAGAAACGTTCGTCGTATACTCCAGAGATGTGAGCATATTAAACGATTAAAACTCAAACAAAAACCTGCATTGCAAGCAAGACATAGGGAGCATCGTGTCAGATTTGCCAAAGAACATATACACTGGAAGAAGAAGTGGCGAAGAATTGTATTTACAGACGAAAAGTGATTCAATCTGGATGGTCCAGACGGCTTCGATTATTATTATCACCATGTAAAAAAAGAGGAATTAACAAAAGTGCGGCGTCAAATGGGTGGAGGGAGTACAATGATCTGGGCGGGTATTGGCTACAATGGAAAGACTGACATCGTTTTCATTGAAGGCCGAATGAATGCTGCCGCTTACCGTAAATTAATACGGAAACAAATTAGGAAGTATGCGGTACACATTGCTGGCAGTAATTTCATTTTTCAGCAGGACAATGCTGCAGTTCATACTGCCAAAATTGTTAAAGATTATTTTTCATCTAAAAATATTCCACTACTGGACTGGCCAGCATACTCTCCTGACTTAAATATCATTGAAAACTGTTGGGGACACCTTGTTCGAGCAGTTTATAAAGAAAATAGGCAATTTCAAAATATCAATGAATTAAAAAACTGCGTTAAAGAAGAATGGAGTAACTTATCACAAGCTTATATTCGCAAATTGTTTCATTCTTTACCAAAACGAATGATAGAAGTAATCGAGACTAAGGGAGGACCCACACACTATTAAATAATAAAAAGTTTTGTACTTTTTTCAATTGGTTTTATTTTTATTAAATAAACGTTTCATTTTTTAAAATGTGCTATCATTTCGCCGACCCTATTTCACATGTTTTCTTGAGCAATAGACAAACTCACAATAAATTTCAACTTCTGTAATTAAATATTACATTACTAGAAAGTAATGTTCATATACCATTCGTCGCATTTAAAGAATTTTGAATCTATCCCACAAAACATAATGATAGCACGCGTGTGCTATCTTTTCGTCCAGGAGTGTACCTTCAAACAGCTGTAAAATCAACATTTTTCAAAAATTTCAAAAATCCTTCGAGACATGTTTATACATTCCCAAAAGACTACAACATATTCAAATTTGAGTCACATCCGAAATGTAAACTTATTTTGTAAAAAAAGATTTCAAAAATTTAAGAACATTTTTATCGGTTTGTGTGATACTAATGCCAGTTATCGAAGTACAGTTTTTGTCATTGCGAGGAGGTTGAATAAAAATGTTTTTCTTAAAATTTTGAAATCTTTTCTTTTTACTAAAATGACGTTGCACTAACAAGAAAAACGTGCAAGAATCGTTCAAAATCCGCGAGAACAAAAGAAAGGGTTTTACAGAGAAACATAACGCGAACAGGTGATCCTTCAATTTTTCAGACCATATCGCATGTTTGACCATCAAGGACATACGGAAAAAAAAATCTGATTGGTCCGACCTTTTGCACAGTGTATACGGGTAGTTTTAGCTCGCAAAAAACGTGGACACTTGAATGATTCCCTGATTTTCCTTGAAGTGGCATCATGATTACCAAAAAATGGTAAATGTGTAATTTTGGAGATCATTTTAAAATGGATTTTATACGATGCAAAAAAAACCTCACTAAATTGGCAACTAAAGGTTTTGAAAGGATAATTTCTTAGCTTTCCAAAACATTCATGAAAAATTTTCTACGATCATGCGTTCGCAAGTTATAGGTGTTCAAAGTGAAAAGTTCCTTTTTTGCTTTGATGGCGGATAACTCGGTCAATAAAAATCATACAACATAACCAAAAAAAACGAAATTACAGAGAAATGTTTGCTCTATAAGAACCCTTCATTGGATTTATCTGAAAAAAATTTTTTGGCCCGTGCATACGTCCAAACTTGGCAAAAATTTTTCAAACTTTGTTTCCTGCGCTTCATCTTGATAAAACAGTATCATAATGGACGAAGAAAAAAATTGAGTGATGGTTTCAAAAACTAGAGACTTCAAGCGTTAAAATTCTTTTTTAAAATATTTTTGCGACTATTTTTCGCGGAGATACAGCCATTTGAAAATGACCAAAATTTTCGGGAAATTATAGTGTTCCTTTAATTTTCTCCAGGAGTGTATATCTTCACGATACGAAGAGGGACGTAGTGTGATATCGTTTTCTTTTCACACGCACACATCTGCATAATAGGCTGGGCCGAAAAAAACAAAACTTGGATTCTTTCCTCGTCATAGTGAAAAAAAGGTGTGAGTATGTCAAAAAGCTCGTTGATTTTTTTTCAGAATTTTAAACCTATATTTGGCCGCGCCCCGACGGGGTGAAAGGTGTCGTTCTTTCAAATTAATAGTTTTTGTAGCTCATAGGGCGCAATCGGTTTCTACCAAGCTAGTAAGTAACCAAAAGTTTTTTTGTTAAATTATCTCAATGTTTCACTGCGCCTTGCTATCAAAAAGGAATGTGTATTACATACGTAGTAACCGACGCGATGTTGCCAACGTCTCAACGCCTGTCCTCCGCCACTTATTTATTAAATAGCGAGGCGTAGTGAAACATTGAGATAATTCAACAAAAAAACTTTTGGTTTCTTACTAGCTTCGTAGAAACCGATTGCGCCCTATGATCTACAAAAACTATTAATTTGAAAAAATGACACCTTTCACCCCGCCGGGGCGCGGCTAAATACAGTTTTAAAATTATAAAAAAACATCAGCGAGTTTTTTGACACACCTCACACCTTTTTGTCACTATGACGAGGAAAGAATCCAAAATTTTTTTCGGCCCAGTCTACTGCACAACCGTCTCCGCTACTCGCAAGCGAAGGCAGCCACAAGCAGCAAGCCCGCGCTGCGAAACGCGACTGTGTGTGTATGCTGGCACGCGTGCACTTGACCGCGTGTGAAAAGAATACTTTTCGCATTTCAATCGTGGGTGATTCCACGTGAAAGCGGACACTTTTCGGAGTACTATTTGGAATCTTGGTGAAACTTGGATATGTTGTAGTCTTTAGTGATGTATAAACGTATTTCAAAGAATTTTGCAAAAATTTCAAGATTGTGGAAATTGACTTTTTTCCATTAAATTATAACTGTTGAATTAAGAGACATGTAAGAACGAGCTTTTGGGTGCTTACACTGGGGAAGTAAGAGCACCTAATAAAAATTATGTCACGTAAAAAAAAACAAATTTTAGACCATTTATTCTGCAATTGTTTTAAGGGGTTACGCTACCCTGAGATTTAAAAAAAATCGATTTTTTTTTTTGTTATTTTCCTTTAATTTGGAGTTTAGGGAATAATTTAAGCCATGGTGGATGCAACAGCTCCCAAAAATAGCCAAGTTACAGGCTTGGAAGGTCGTGCGGCAGTTGCCGTTTCGGAATAGGTAGCGACCATCCGCTTCGCGGGAGGATTACCTAGGCCTTTTTTTATTGTTTTATTTCCAGGCTACGGCAGGGTGCCTTTGGACATAGTAGGGTCATTTTAAAGCTTTAGGGGGTTAATTGCATTGGTGTAAGGCAAATGTTCGGAAAGATTGACTCAGTCTTTCGATCGCATCGTCAGAGTAAACGTCGTGCTTAGAAGTTTCGAAAAAGTCTTAGTTTTATTTTCATAATGTCAAAACGTGTATATCTTGATCAGAAGGGTTCGAGAAAACATTCTGGACGTGCTTCTACGAGCCATAAAAGGAAACATCATCCTGCAAATCGCTATTTGATGGAAAGTGAGGAAGCTAGCACGAGTACGTCAGCGAAAAAATTAAAAGCGACTGAAGATGTCGATATAGTAGTTGACGCAACGTTTGGCTACCGCATAATAAATTTTGTAGCAGTTTTCTCGGCTATTAGTGAGGCAGTGAAATGTAACGTGTGTAATGGCAAAGTGAAATTCACAGAATCTGCTATTCGTGGACTTGGTTTTAAAATCAATATGACTTGTAAATCGTGCCAACCTGTGTGTGTAAACTCAAGTCCTCTCATCGATGCGAAAGCATACGATGTGAACAGAAGAATTGTCTTTGCTTTTCGATTACTTGGACTTGGTTTGGCGGGAATAGATAAATTCTGTGGAATAATGGACATGCCGAAACCTGTGTTTCATTCATTTTACGACAAAATAGTTCAAAATATTCATACCGCCGCAAAAAGTGCGTGTGAACTATCAATGAAAAATGCTGTGAATGCAGAAAAAGAAATGAATTTACAAAAGGGAAACCCGGAAGGACTAACTGTTTCAGGAGACGGAACTTGGAGAAAACGGGGATTTTCTTCTCTTGTCGGAGTAGCAACTATTATTGCACATTATACCGGCAAAGTAATAAATGCGGTAATAAAATCACGCTATTGCAAAGCATGCGAATTTTGGAAAAAGTATGACGATACTGAGGAGTACCAAGAATGGAAAGAAAAACACAGCGAACAATGTTCAGCCAATCATACAGGATCTGCAGGAAAGATGGAAGTTGATGCGGTAACAGAAATGTTTGCAGCATCGGAGGAAAAGTATGGTATAAGATACACAAATTACATCGGCGACGGAGATAGCAAAACATACAAAGGGATTCTAGACTCAAAACCTTATGGTGACGTTATTGTGAAAAAAAAAGAATGTATTGGCCACGTCCAAAAACGAATGGGTGCGCAACTCCGTAAAGTAAAGAAGGAAAATAAAGGCCTTGGTGGTAGAGGTAAACTAACTGCCAAACTTATTGACGAATTAACCGTTTATTATGGCCTAGCCATCAGAAGGAATTCAAATTCAATAGAAGAAATGAAGAATGCAATTTTGGCCACCTTCTATCATAAAATTTCCACTGATAAGAATCCCCAACATGAGAAGTGCCCTACTGGGAAAGATTCCTGGTGCTCATGGCAGAAAGCGCAGGCTCACGAATCTCTGGACAATTACAAACACTTGGACCCAATTTCAAAAGATGTTCAAAAAGCTATTCGACCAGTGTACGAAAGATTGAGTAACAATGAATTATTAGAACGTTGTTTGGGAGGTTTCACGCAAAATAACAATGAAAGCGTGAACGCTCTCATTTGGTCTATGGCACCGAAAGTCACTTCCAGCGGTGCGAAAATTGTCGAAATCGCAACAAACATTGCAATAAATATATTCAACGATGGATATAACAATATATTACTTATCATGCAAATTATGAATTTAACAATTGGACCGAGCGCGCAACAAGCCTGTCAAAAGTGGGACACGGATCGCATCACAATTGCGAATCTAAGAGCGCAGCAAGCAACAAAAGAGGCTAGGAAACTAAAACGAGCAGCTCAAAAAGAATCTGAAGACATTACTTTTGCTGCCGAAGAGACACTGTATGGCCCAGGCATTGCCGATTGAAGGTAACACTAAAATCTTTTTCTCTAACATCTGTTAAAGTCGCACTTTTCCTTCTTTTCCGTTTTTCTCAAAACTACATTTTTACAACTGGTGTATCAAAAATCTCCGAAACTGTACGTCCGATTTACTTCAAATTTGATACACATAATTCTAACAACATTATCTATCATGTAGCATAGGATTTTTTTGATACCATATCCCAATTGTTTATAGTAATTGTTTGAATTTTGCCTTTTTGGTAAAAATTTAATGTTCATTTTCACTTTGCTCGCATTTGTACAAAAATGCTTTTTTCTCTCAATCCCTATGCTACACGATAGATATTTTATCAATGAACAATAAAACTATGGGTTTTTTAGTTTCAGATAATCCTGGGCATCACAATCCGTTACACCGTCTGCGCGCGTCCTGACGGAGGAGTTTTGCCGGATAACGGATAGCTCGGCCATTTTTTAATATTTTTTTGTCAAATTTACACAATATGTCCTTTAATGTATGCCCTAACCATAAATAATAATGAAGTAATTGTCACATTCATAGTTTCGTAGAAAAAAATTCGTAAACTTTGATGTTATTTCGGCCGCCTCAGGGTGGCGTAACCCCTTAAACAAATACAATTTTCTACTAGCAGGGCACTACTTTAAAAAGTGAGAAAAAAATGAGGATACAGCCCTACCTGTGCTCTTTGCCGACACGTTTTCAGAAACGCGTACACTTTAAAATTGGTCGCATGAAAATTAATTGAATGTAACGCTGCGTGGCCCAGCATCGGCTGGACTAGCTAAGCTGCGCGGTACTAGCAGAGGCCAAGTGGCTATACCTGATATTGTTATATAGGATTTTCACAAATGGTAAATATTTGACAAAAATTGAAAGAGAAAATTTTTTAATATTTTTTATACATATAAATGGAATGTGTTTGGAAATGAAATTAGTTTCCCACGCCGCCACACTCATTCTCATGGCAGCACCTCGCGGACCGCGATTCAGCAGCGCTGATCGATTGGCGAGCCGCCAATCAGCGGCGATCGATCAACCGTCGCCGAAATCGATGAGCCAATCAGCGAGCCGCGTCGAGGTTCGAGAAGAACGGAGAAGACGCGGTAGCGGAAGTCGGCCATGTTCAGCATTCTCTTGTGTGCCTTGTACCGAGAACGTGCCCAGTTTCGTATATTGCGAAATTATTGTTTTCGATCACTCTCACGCTCATCTCACGCTTAAGATCAGTGCCTTGTGCAACGCGATCTACGATCACTCCTCTCAGCTCAATTGTACTCTCACCAACTCCTCCGATTAATATAATCGCGTGGAGGCCACGTGGCGATACCGCGCGGTTTCACTTTCATCTCACCCTGCATTGTGCCGCGATAAATAATATCCAGGCTTTTCATTGTGCCTCAAGGCGTCTCATTGTGCCCTTATTGTGTTTTGTGACAATAAAACTTTGACAAAGTGTTTACCGCAACCGATCTCTGTACATAACCTGTCTTAGACTCCTCTCTTTTCAAACTCTGCTCACCTCAACTCAAACATTTTTTGGTCCTTCGAGCCGGATCTAAGGCAGGTGTAACGTGAACGCTCAGTGGAGATTCAAGTGGGAAGTGAACTCTCAGTGTCGTGCAGTGAACGCAACCCCTAACCTCAAAATGCCGACCGACGACCAGCCGCAGAAGTCGACGACTCGCGCGCAGACATCGTCGAGGCCACCCACGCCTACGATCAACCTCCCAACGGGACAAGATGTACTGCTCCCCACCTCTGGGGTACAGACGAGATCCTCGTCTCCGTGTGGCATTCCCTCGGAACTCAGCTCAAAGGCTGAAACTCAGCTTACCCGGCTAGAGTCGATGCGCTCGATCAAGCGCCGACTCCCCGAGTGTGCCCCCAACACGTCCATGGGGGAACTCAAGGTCTACGGACAGCAGGCCGATGAGCTCCTCAAGGCCTTCTACAAGGAACACGCCAACTTCGATGTGGCATGGCCCAGGTCGCAGCGCGACCATCCCTACTACATCGAAAACTACCTGTACCAGATGCAGGAGTTAGTCACCGACATCAAGGTGCAGATAGGACGCCTCAGCGAGGAGTTGGCCCCGTACCAACCATCACGCTCAACGAGCACGGCATCGCCTCCAGGGAAGCTCCCTGAGCTGGCACTACCGTCCTTCTCAGGGGACTACGCGAGATGGCCAGCCTACAGCTTGCTGTTTTCATCTTTGATCATCTCAAGGAAGGATCTGACGGACATAGAACGCCTTCAGTACTTGCTGTCCAGCCTGACAGGCGAACCAGCAGAGAAGGTAGAGGCTCTACCTCTCAAGGGAGCCTCCTTCACCCCAGCCTGGGAAATGTTGAAGGAGGCTTACGCCAACAAGAGCCATCTCATTCAGGCTCAGCTCGATAGGCTGTATGAGCAGAATCCTGCGAATCTCAAGGTGCCTGCCGCATTAAAGCATCTTGTTTCCAAGCTGGAAGGTGCTCAGACCTCGCTCAGCTCACTGGGCGTCACTACAAATCTGGGTGATGCCATGTTGACTCACCTCATGGCAAGCCAGCTGGATAAAGGCTCCAGACAGGCATGGGAAACTTCCAGAAGCCCCAGCAACGAATATCCCACCTTCCAGCAGATCAGGGAGTTCGTTCACAACAGGATTAGGGCACTGGAGAGGGCGGAGGCTCCGTCCTCCCAAGGCCCCACCAACTCATCGGCGAAGGCAGCGCCCAAACCACCAGCTCAACGAGCCTCAGCTCATTCAGCGTCTCAAGGCCCCCCGCGCCACAAAACATTCCCTTGTGACGTTTGCAAGGGGGACCACTTTGTGGTTATGTGCCCAAAGTTCAGGGCGATGACTGTGGCAGAAAGGAGGAAGGTTGTAGCAAACAACATGCTGTGCTACAACTGTTGCGGGCGCCACTCCTCAGCAAACTGCAAGTCGCCGCACAAGTGCAAGCAGTGTGGAATCCAGCACCACACTATGCTGCACATTCCTGATACAAGGCCCGCTCAACCCCCACCTCAGACTGAGGCGTCACAGGCGTCGACATCTCAACATTGAAGTCTCACCGCAGTCGTCGACTCTTCATCTCAGCTCACCCCGGAACGCTCATCTCACTCACGCTCAGCTAGCAGCCATCTCACTCTCCTTGCAACCGCACAGGCTCATCTCAGCTCACCAATGTCAACTCATCTGGTTCGTATACTCATAGATTCTGGTTCAGAGCTTACCTTCGTGAAGGAGGAGCTCCTCACTCAGCTCAATCTCAAGCGGTCACGGTCATCCATATCAATTATTGGCATTGGAGGGAAGAAGTCCACGCAGACAAGAGGCATCGCTTCAATAACGCTGCATTCAATCCATCGACCATTCTCAATTTCCCTTCAAGTCCATGTTCTCAGATCAGTGTCTTCAAGGGTACCTTCAGCGGAGGTGCCCAATCAAGATTGGCCACATCTTGCTGGGCTCACGTTGGCAGATCCTGATTTCTTAAAACCACGACCTGTCGACATCATCATCGGAGCTGACACATATGGACAGATCATAAGGCCAAATATAATCAAGGGCTCTCCATCCATGCCGATCGCTCAACTCTCAATCTTTGGGTGGCTCATACTTGGACCAGTGACTTCTTCCGACACTCTCATCCAGTCATCATATCATGTATCACTTGCACAAGAGGGCGAGCCGTCCGTACGTGATTTATTGGAGAAGTTCTGGATTCAAGAGGAGCTGCCGAATGACATCTCATCTCAACTCAACTCTGAAGAGCAAGAGTGCGAAGATCACTTTCGAGCAACACACACCAGAGATGCTACAGGGCGATACATCGTTCGCATCCCTCTCAAATCACCACCCAGTGCATTGGGCAACTCATATCCAGCAGCTCATGCATGCTTGAAGCGCACTCTCGTCAAGCTCAACAGGGACGATGGGTATCGTAAACTCTATGAAGATTTCATGTCAGAGTACGAACATCTCAATCATATGGTAAGAGCACCATCTATCTCACCTCATAACAACTCAATCTTTTACCTTCCTCATCATGGGTGCTCAAGCCCGACAGCAAAACCACCAAGCTGAGGGTTGTCTTCAACGGATCGTGTGCAACGTCCTCTGGGTATTCGCTCAACGATCTCATGCACACAGGACGTAACCTTCTGCTCAATATTTCAGACGTGCTGCTGTGGATTCGGCAGCACAGGTTCATCTTTGCCACAGATATCACAAAGATGTATCGACAAGTCCGAGTCCATGAAGACGATCAAGATCTCCAACGCATACTGTGGATGGATGAGGAAGGGGAGGAAATCTCATTCAAGCTCACGACTGTCACTTACGGCACCAAGGCTGCTCCGTTTCTGGCTGTCCGAGCATTAATACAACTGGCGGAGGACGAAGGGCACCGCTTCCCATTGGCTGTACCTTCCATAACTCACGCACGATATGTCGACGACATCTTTGGCGGTGCGGACACAGGTGAGCAACTCATCAAAATTGCACAACATCTCAAAGGTCTGTGTCACGCGGGAGGTTTTCCACTCGCCAAATGGCATTCTACGCATCCTGCATTGCTAGAAGAAATATCCTCCATCTCAAGAGCTCAAAGCTCGACCATCTCACTCGACGACTGCAATACAAAAATTCTGGGGTTGCAATGGAACAGTTTCCAGGACAACTTCACCTTCTCATCGAAACCTCTCAGTTCATTCTCTTGCCCAACGAAACGTATCATTCTGTCAGAAGTTTCGCAAATTTTTGACCCACTTGGTTTCCTCTCACCAGTCATAATTCGAGCAAAAATGATTCTGCAAGAGTTATGGCTGCACAAACTTCGTTGGGACGATCCACTGCCACCTCAAGTTACATCTCATTGGTATTCCATCAGAGAAGATCTCACAAGCCTGGCCAGGCTCTCAATTCCTAGGTGGTTTAACACATACTCCAATTCGGTCGTGGAACTCCACGGCTTCTCTGACGCCTCTCAGCTCGCCATGGCAGCGGTAATCTACATCAGGCATGGAACTAAAGTGAACGCCGCGGCCGTTTTTCGGAGGCAACGCCTCCTTTCTCCCGCCGCGCGTCTTCGCCCCCGCGACGGGCCTAGGAGCTTCGAGCGCCTCAGACCCGTACCATATGAACCGCGCGTGGCGCATTAGGGCGACACCCGTATCAATAGATTTCCGCATCACCCATGGGGTACTATTATCGATGCGTTTTTTTTTTACAGTGGTATCCCCTGTAGGCCTATTCCACTGTGTCACGCGATAAAAATGGATAGAAGAAACGCGTTTTACTATCAAAATTTTAAATACGTTTGGGAAAACTTAATTTTCGCGCACTTTTAGACGTGCTGGGCATTTCTAAAATATCAACGGGGAGGCTGGTCGACGTTGTACGTATTAAAGTTGAAAGCGAGGAATCGCTTAGCCGTGTGCGCTGTTCTGTCTTAATGGCACGCATTTTTGAGAACGAACATTCGCACAAATATGTTGACCCGAACATGGAAAAAATTTGGAGCGCGAAATTTCTAAGTTTAGGGTATGTCGATTCTTCCAGCGTTTTAAAGAATTCGGCTCCTTTTTCTTCCCTCGTTTTCAAAGAAATGTCGTGCTGAAGATCGCACAGTTCTTCTTGATACTCGACGGCCTGTTCTTCAATTTTTACGGTGAGGGGATTCTCAAAGAGAATTAGATCATTTCTGAGCGAGTCGAAGTCAGTGAAACGCTCATCGAACTGATCTATCACCGATTGAAGAACGTGTAAATGATTATCAAAATCACACTCATTGCCGAATTCCTCGAAAATTACCCTACACGAGGGAAAAAAGAAAAAAATTTTTTCTTCCAACAGGAGATGATTTTGATACACTAGCAACCTCCTACGAAAAGAATCGACGTGGCTGAACAACTGCGAAATAGTTTGACCGGGTTTCTGCAGTTTTAAATTTAATGTATTTAAATGATTAGTCAGATCTACTATAAGTGAGAGTTCACAAAGGAAACTCGCATCTGTTAATAAGGGGAAATATTCTGCTCCCTTTTTTTCTTGATATTCTTGCAAGAAATGGAAGATCTCATTTCTTATAGCAAAGAATTGACTTAGACATTTCGCTGCACTGAGCCAGCGTACTTCGCAATGCAAAGGGACATCAGTGTAAGCAGCGTTATCTGTTTCAAGAAATTCTATGAATTTCCTGTGAGATAGAAATTTATTTCCGCCCTTGATAGAGTTGATTAGTTGCGTCTGTTCGATCTGTACGAATGGAAACGTCTGACCGAAAATACGTGACATACAATGTTGGAAAACAGAAAACAGTCGCTGATACAATGTTGGAAAACAGAAAACAGTCGCTGATACAATGTTGGAAAACAGAAAACAGTCTCTGTAACTGTAACGTATTTTCGTTTCCATTCGTTCAGATGGAACAGACGGCGAAACAGATCAAGATGTCTACAGAGCAAAGGTATTATCAAAATTTTGACAAGGTATGGGAAAACTTTTTTTTCGCTAAAATTAGTGATCGTACGATGTGTCTTCTTTGCGGATTTGAGCCTGCCCTATTAAAGAAAAATGCTATTGAACGGCACTTTTCAAGTTGTCATGCGCAAAAGTATACATCGTATGAAGGCCGCGAAAAATTTGATTTAATAGAGGGGCTCAAATTAGTATATCAAGAAGGTCGTACGTATGTTCCTGAAGAAGCTTCTTCGGTGGAAAAAGCTCGCATAGCTTCTTACGCCATTTCTCATTTAATAGCAAAGCAGGGTAAACCGTTTACTGAGGGCGATTTCGTAAAGAAATGTCTCATTGAAGCGGTTAAATCCTTCGGGACGTGTATCACTCTTGAAGAAGCTGAGAGTATCGCATTGGGTAGAAAAACTGTGAGCTCCCGAATTTTTGATATAGGCGCATCCACAGAGCAAAAATTAATTGAACTTTTAATTAACTGTCGTTATTTCTCTTTGTGTTTGGATGAAAGCACCGATAACCGGCATACGAGTCAATTGAGCATTTTCGCTCGCATTGTACAAAATGATTTTTCGTATGTCGAGGAGCTTTTGGACTTCGTGCCTTTGCACAATACAACGACAGGACTGGATATTTTTAACGCAGTAGAGAACACTGTTAAAAAATTCCAGGTTGACTTTTCTAAATGCTCTGTAGTGGTAACCGATGGTGCAAAAGCCATGACAGGTGCCAAAATAGGACTGAACGGGCAGTTTAAAAAACGCGGGTTTAAATTCCCAATGATGCACTGCATCATTCGTCAGGAAGCGTTATGTGGGAGAGATATAAAATTATCTTCCGCCATGAAGAAGGTTACGCAACTAATCAATTCTATCAAGGGCGGAAATAAATTTCTATCTCACAGGAAATTCATAGAATTTCTTGAAACAGATAACGCTGCTTACACTGATGTCCCTTTGCATTGCGAAGTACGCTGGCTCAGTGCAGCGAAATGTCTAAGTCAATTCTTTGCTATAAGAAATGAGATCTTCCATTTCTTGCAAGAATATCAAGAAAAAAAGGGAGCAGAATATTTCCCCTTATTAACAGATGCGAGTTTCCTTTGTGAACTCTCACTTATAGTAGATCTGACTAATCATTTAAATACATTAAATTTAAAACTGCAGAAACCCGGTCAAACTATTTCGCAGTTGTTCAGCCACGTCGATTCTTTTCGTAGGAGGTTGCTAGTGTATCAAAATCATCTCCTGTTGGAAGAAAAAATTTTTTTCTTTTTTCCCTCGTGTAGGGTAATTTTCGAGGAATTCGGCAATGAGTGTGATTTTGATAATCATTTACACGTTCTTCAATCGGTGATAGATCAGTTCGATGAGCGTTTCACTGACTTCGACTCGCTCAGAAATGATCTAATTCTCTTTGAGAATCCCCTCACCGTAAAAATTGAAGAACAGGCCGTCGAGTATCAAGAAGAACTGTGCGATCTTCAGCACGACATTTCTTTGAAAACGAGGGAAGAAAAAGGAGCCGAATTCTTTAAAACGCTGGAAGAATCGACATACCCTAAACTTAGAAATTTCGCGCTCCAAATTTTTTCCATGTTCGGGTCAACATATTTGTGCGAATGTTCGTTCTCAAAAATGCGTGCCATTAAGACAGAACAGCGCACACGGCTAAGCGATTCCTCGCTTTCAACTTTAATACGTACAACGTCGACCAGCCTCCCCGTTGATATTTTAGAAATGCCCAGCACGTCTAAAAGTGCGCGAAAATTAAGTTTTCCCAAACGTATTTAAAATTTTGATAGTAAAACGCGTTTCTTCTATCCATTTTTATCGCGTGACACAGTGGAATAGGCCTACAGGGGATACCACTGTCAAAAAAAAAACGCATCGATAATAGTACCCCATGGGTGATGCGGAAATCTATTGATACGGGTGTCGCCCTAATGCGCCACGCGCGGTTCATATGGTACGGGTCTGAGACGCTCGAAGCTCCTAGGCCCGTCGCGGGGGCGAAGACGCGCGGCGGGAGAAAGGAGGCGTTGCCTCCGAAAAACGGCCGCGGCGTTCACTTTAGTTCCATGCCTGATCTACATTACTGTTATCTCACCGTCCACAAATCTCAAAGTGTCGACACTGGTGTGCTCCAAAACTAAGGTAGCACCTCTCAAAAAACTTACAATCCCGAGACTCGAGCTCACAGCAGCATTAATGCTGGCAAAGCTTGCCAAGTATGTTCAAGCAACTCTTCAGCTCAACATTGAATCTACTCATCTGTGGACGGACTCTCAAGTGACACTTACATGGATCAACTCTCACGCCTCCCGCTGGAAGGAGTACGTCAGGAATCGTGTCACTCAAATTCAGGAACTCTCAGCACACGCACATTGGAGACACGTTCCAGGCACTTCTAACCCAGCTGACTGTGCTTCTCGAGGCTTAACGACATCTCAGCTTGAACATCATCAGCTATGGTGGACGGGACCATCATGGCTTTCTCAACCCAGTGACTCATGGCCATCACAACCACTGCATCAGGACGACTCGAGTGCACTAGAGGCTCGTCCAGGAACATCGACCTTACTCAACATTCAAGAAATTAAATATCACTGGGACCTCATATACAAATTCTCTTCTCTCAACAAACTGATTCGCATTACTTCAGCTTGTTTCAGACTCATCTCAAGGTTAAGAAAATTGCCTGTTTCATTGCCACTCATCTCACACACTCCAAAGGATTTGGAAACAGCTCGCATCTTCTGGACAAAGATGACTCAGGCACTCTTCTTCAACCACGAGTTCAAAGTTATCAGCTCGAGATCAACGTTGCCCTCATCTCACGCCTTCAGTCGACTTACTGCATTCATCGATGAACAAGGAGTCATACGAGTGGGAGGCAGACTTCGTAACGCTCATATTGGTTATGAAGGTAAACATCCTGCAATACTACCTCGCAGCTCACGTCTGTCCGATCTGATTATAGACCACTCACACAAGCAAACGCTTCACGGAGGCACTCAGCTCACCCTCGCTCACATCAGACAAACATACTGGATCATCGGAGGTCGAGCTCCAGTGAAGTCTCATATACTGCGGTGTGCGGTATGTGCTCGACAAAGGGGGATCCGTGCCCATCAACTGATGGGCCAACTACCTCTTTCTAGAGTCACACCCTCACACCCATTCACAAACACTGGAATTGACTACGCTGGTCCGATCATTCTCAAAACCTGGAAAGGGCGAGGAGCAAAAACACAAAAGGGTTGGATCTGTGTTTTTGTGTGCATGACAACGTCAGCTGTTCATCTCGAGCTGGTGACAGACTATTCAACCGAAGGGTTCATCGCAACGTACAGGCGGTTCTCATCCAGACGAGGAATTCCACACACCATTTACTCGGACTGTGGAACCAACTTCGTCGGTGCAGATGCAAATCTCTTGTGTGCCTTGTACCGAGAACGTGCCCAGTTTCGTATATTGCGAAATTATTGTTTTCAATCACTCTCACGCTCATCTCACGCTTAAGATCAGTGCCTTGTGCAACGCGATCTACGATCACTCCTCTCAGCTCAATTGTACTCTCACCAACTCCTCCGATTAATATAATCGCGTGGAGGCCACGTGGCGATACCGCGCGGTTTCACATTCATCTCACCCTGCATTGTGCCGCGATAAATAATATCCAGGCTTTTCATTGTGCCTCAAGGCGTCTCATTGTGCCCTTATTGTGTTTTGTGACAATAAAACTTTGACAAAGTGTTTACCGCAACCGATCTCTGTACATAACCTGTCTTAGACTCCTCTCTTTTCAAACTCTGCTCACCTCAACTCAAACAGAATGCTACATATTTCATTACTCGATATGAAAGTGACTGTCAAGACAAATTCAACCATATGGTATACTATAACTTTCAAGCCCACGCAAGATTAGGAATGAAAGACATACATAGTTCTGTATTGTAGCAAGCGCGGCTCAGCTAGGTAGTCGAGCCGATGCTGGGCGACGCAGCGTCACATTCAATTAATTTTCATGCGACCAATTTTAAAGTGTCCGCGTTTCTGAAAACGTGTCCGTAAAGAGCACAGGTAGGGCTGTATCCTCATTTTTTTCTCACTTTTTAAAGTAGTGCCCTGCTAGTATAAAATTGCATTTGTTTAAAACAATTGGAGCATAAACGGTCTAAAATTTTTTTTAAAGTGACATAATTTTTATTAGGTACTTTTACTTCCCCAGTGTAAGCACCCAAAAGCTCATTCTTATCTGTGTCTTAGCTCAACAGTTATAATTTAATGAAAAAAAGTCAATTTCCACAATTTGGAAAATTTTTGCAAAATTCTTTGAAATACATTTATATATCACTAAAGACTACAATATATCCAAGTTTCACAAGAATCCCAAATGTTCCTCCGAAAAGTGGCCGATTTCTCGTGGAATGACCCTGCTTGAAAGTTTAGAATGCTGTAGAGTGTAGAGGGGGAGTTAGTATTAATATAACTGAAATGGTACAACATTGTATGCGACATACACGACCACATACCTATGTAATAAATTATAACCTGAAGGAATAAAAATATTACTAAACAAACATTTTGTCCGTTTGCGCTTTCAGACATTAGTTTCAGAGATATTAATAAAAAACTTTTGGTATTTCGGTTGACTTATTCCGAAATAACGCATTCCCCTTTCCGACTTGTTCTGGATATTAGTATTGGACGGGGCTAGATCAACGCGGGGGGCGCGTCTCCCGCTTGCGGTCGCGTAAATCGTGGTAGCGAGCCGATGAGAGTTTGCAGATTTGAACCAGAAAAACTATTATACAGAATAGATTCCTGCTACTCTATTCATAGTCAATACTCTACGGATGATTCTATGGGCCAAAATAAGACGAAAATACATATATAACACAATTTTTTAATATCGCGCTTTGTTTTCGAGACAATTGGCTTTGAATTTCAGCTAAATACGTGTGCTATTTAGCCACTTGAGAGGCACGCGGAGTTAAGGGGGGCAGGATGGATCCCTGTTCAGCGGCCTGTAGACGGTCGATATATCAATATTATTGAATATTATTCAAACAGCACTGGGTATCGCTCGCCGTCTTCGAAGGCGAGGCCCAGTAGGATGCATAACGTTATACAATGTCGTTTCGACGCACAAGCAAGGCCGATGACGTCAGGGTCATCGGCGAGCGTTTGAGAGCGTAGCACGCATCGGAAGTCAGAGCCATTACTTACAATCAGAGTTGGACGTTATTCGAATAAAATATCGAATAAATTTGTTCGAATAATAAGTTATTCGAGAATAACGAATAAAAGTTTATTTGGAATAAATCGTCGATTAAAAGATGGCCGCTAAACAGGCAATCTGCTAACACAGGCCTTCCCAAGTAGGGGAAATGTACTCCTGAAACACATGTTTCGGTTGTCCCTCCAACGCTGCACCTTCAGCTAAGGTGGGACGATTCCTACTGTCCTCTCTCTCTGCTTCGTAGCGGCCTCACTGTCTCCTCTGAAAGAGGGAATATTGGAGGGAGAACCGAAACACGTGTTTCAGGAGTAAATTTCCCCTACTTGGGAAGGCCTGTGCTAACATATTAATAAAAAAACTAGGGGTTTCTTAGAATGCAAAAAGCGAATATGAATTGTTTGGTAGAGAAAAATTATTTACGACCACGTTATTTAGAACGAATTATACATTTTAGCTCCTAACATCATCATTTTTGGAGATAGAATTATATTAATTATGTATAAAAATTATATAGAGTTGCAAATATATGCCGCTATAACTTTTGAATGTGTAGTCTATAAAGCAAATAGAACAAATAGCACAAAAATTTTCAGGTTCCATGAGGTTCCTGGATATCTAGAGCTTTTCTAACGAAAGTTATTGAAAAATTCCATCATTTTTATGATTATATTTTAATTCTGTTCGTTGGTAATTAAATTACTCATGGCTGAAGCTTGATTTACTACTTATTTGTACCTCTGCAATCCATTATTCAAAATAGTAGCAATTATCGCGATACAATTGAGCACTTTTCATATATAGCTGCTACTGACGCATTCTAACAATCGGCGTTACTACAATGTAAGCGGCCGACTCGCGCTCGCCAAGCCGACTCGCCGTCTGACTTCACCTGAAGACTGGGCTTTTCAATGAGACAATTTCGCTAAAGGTACACGTATGGTCGTACATATTGCGGTCAAAAATCCATAAAAGGAGAAGCAATGTGTACATATTTTGTATTCAACAAGTAACTACATATGCTCAACATCTAATCGCAAAGCATCGACGACTGTTGCTAATTTTAAATATCTTCTACGTCACAGAAATAAAATATGAGTTACATTTTTTATCCATTGAAAACTACGTACAAAGATTGAAATAATCACACCTGCATTATAAAGGAAGCATATCTAACGAAACGCGTATACTGGTTTCAACGTTTGATACTAACAAAAGGCATATAGTTTGTGTAACATACATAACGTTAATTTAAAATTCCTACATTTCGTCTCATCGGCATGAAAGTTGCAGAAAATGAATCCAAACACGGTATACATCGGATTATTAATTAATTAAATAATGATGAACATACAAATGTGGAAAAGAAAGAGTGGGACAAGAGAGTAAAGTAATGACTTTTGATATAAATATTTGAAGAATATGAATAATACCGTCTTATATACAACAAAATACCGTGCTGCTACTACTACATAAAAAACTGTAACTGCATAAAAATCAGTACCATAAAACATAACTTACGTTTCTCGACGCTTTCTATTTTTTGACAAACGCTTTGCAGATAACTTGGGCTGTTTCGCTTTTACAGCACCCTTCAAATAGCGATTGTTCCTTGCATCTGCGGCTTCCTTCTTTGATTCCATGGCAATGGAATGGTCACACACACATATACACTTATCGACACTACAGTAACAAACCACGCAGGAATGGAACAATTCACAAATTATGAATATTCCATATGTGCAGTAAATAAAAGCCCGATTGCTTTCTGCGTCTTCACTGTAGTGCAAACAGCAGAAAACTGATCAGCTAGCGTTGTCACTGAATTAGTTACAGATGCTGAGAAGCAGAACAAAAGATAGTGAGAAAAGGACGGATATATGCGTTCTGTTTCTCTCTTTCTCATTAGGATTGGTGTATGCTGATACATTTACATAGAATATGTACTTCCGGGAATACTTTTTGGTGCAGAATTGTGCACAGGAAAGGATTTTTGATTAACCTGGGCATATACTTTTGACGTATCATCTTTGCGCATTTGAACCTTTACGCGGGCCGAGACGTGTCGCTCGGTCCTTGATGCAAGTGAAATACAAAATATTGAGTGAGTGAGAAAGACAGTTTGCGCTCTGCCCAGCGATTTCAGGAAAGAATCGCAAGTTGTGTAGTAGGTTCACCTACAGGAGTGATGGTAATGTGTGCGTGAACCGCGCCGGCAATTGTTTTGAGGCAACGCTGGCCCTTGAGGCTAGCAAAGGCTTGATCGTCAGAAATACTAGTGACTGCCGAACAGTAAAGATCGTAAGTACCTTCACGCTTACTATTCCTGTCTTTTTCACTATATGTGCCGGTTATTCTAAATGTGGTCTAATAAGACTGTATTTAGACATATTGCGGGTAAAGTGCCATTACTGTCATAGTATAGTAATTTTTTGTGCAAAATTTATGGTGTGAGCTGTGATTGTTTGAGTGTCCGCGTGTTTCTCAAGTTGCGTATCGCCATTGCAAGGCTGCCTCGCGTGGCACACCTTGCGGAGTGGACAGTCTGGAGACTACCTCGATCATTATTACTTTACGAGGCATCAGCCGTCGACTTTTCGACGTGCTGGAAGGTGCTTCGCGGCCCCAAGATAAAAAATCCGATGGCTCGGGCGACGCAAATATCATGCTGGAGGTAGGGCGAGGCTGTCGCACGAGCCTGCCTCGCAAAGTGATCATGATCGAGGTAGTTTCCAGATTCTCCAATCCGCGAGGCGTGCCTCGCGTGGCAGCCTCGCAATGTCGATACGCAGCTTGATGCTCAGAGACTCGTGTATTCATTCTCACGTAGAACAAGAAAGTTATGTTACAATTTACCCGCGAAATGTCTAGGAAAGGTATATAGATTCGGGTGAAATGTAGGCTTCCTTTAGTTGAAACTGAAACCAAGTGATGAAAATTCAGCAGTTTCTAAACATCAGAAGTGGAAAAATCGGAAATTTTAAAATTCAAGGCTCGGATGCGATAAGGAGACTAGCGTTCGAAAATGCGAAACAGTATTGTCCAAACGCTAAGAAAAATTGGAAAATTAAATTTTATTAAAGTGGATTTTAAAAAATATAGTATTGTAAAGCTCGTCACGGCACACATTTTTTCTTTTTACAGTTTCTTTATCGAGTCATTAGTATTCGAGATAAAAATTATAAATCAAACTAATTTCTGCAAATAAAATACATATTTCATTTAATAAAGTCTGTATCGGTTTCTACACTAAGCCATTAGCGAAATAAACAGTTAAAATAATTTACCTTAAATGGATCGCGGACGTTGTTACAACATTGCAGTGATTTATTGCATTTTCCGTACTCTCAGGATGAAGGACATTAAGTAACGCAATGTACATGGGATAGTACTGTGACAATGTGGGATACAGATCTCCGCTCATTAATTCTGTTACTTCTTTCGTGGGTGCTAGAACTGTTGTTATAGCTTTCAAAAACGTCCATTCATCAGGATTTAAATTTTCCGACATGTTTTGGTTCGATAGTGCAATATTATGGGGAGTCTGTAGTTAAGAAAATCTATGAAACATCATATACGTGGAATTCCATCGGGTGTCTACTTCTTGTACCAATTGCAGAGGCATTGTGTCGGAATCCCTAGACTTTTAAAATTGTATAAATAATTCTCTCGCAGATGTTTAACGCGCAAAAAATCCAACTATAGTTCGGAATTTCTTAGGAATTATTTCATATCGCTCATATATTTTAACAAGTCCTAATAGGTAGCCAGATGAAAACAATGTGCAAAACACGGTATTCGAGTCCAGTTTGCTCGTGTATTTATGGCTTGAGCAACATTTGGAACATTGTCTGAAGTGAAAAAAGCCTCTTTCCTTTTAATTATGTCCCACGTGGTCAATAAAATTACTATTATGCCTTGAATATGTTTATGTCTGTGATTTGTCGTTAAATATTGAAAATTTAGTATATAATGATTAATGAAAAAATTGTTAGCAGAGAACGTAGAACAACTATGTTTCTTACATGTTAATTTAAAATACTAAAATATTCGCCTTACCGTGTATTTTTGTTACTATGAAACGCCCAGGAAATATTCCTTTCTGTATGCTTATAGTTGTTTGTACATTTCTTATTCGAAATCAGAAGCACCAAAACATAATTCCCGATATGTTTCCTCTGCATAAAGTGTTAAGTATGAAGAATATTTTATTATTATTTGAAAATACGGTATAACGCAGTACACCTCGGTACAAACTGGTACAACCACGAGTTTTTAATTTTTCGGAAATTTATTTTTCTCAGTAGTACGACTCGACACTTTGGTTATTTCGATTTTCCTCGGAAACGAAAAGAGATAAACAATTTCTACGAACGGTACAACGCGGTACAAACCTAGTACAAACTGGTACAACCACGAGTTTTTAATTTTTCGGAAATTTATTTTTCTCAGTAGTACCACTCGACACTTTGGTTATTTCGTTTTTTCTCGGAAACGAAAAGAGTTAAACAATTTCTACGAACGGTACAATGTTCGGTACAACTAGTGCAATACAGTACAATCGCTAAAAATCGAAATTTCCAAAAATGGAGGGCTAGCCTAAAAATTGTTTTTTTCTGATTTTTTCGAAAACGATTTCGAATTTTTAAAAACTCGCTACGGTACAACGCGGTACAAACCCAGTACAAACTGGTACAATATCGAAAATTTAAATTTTCAAAAAAAGGGGGGCTAACTTCACACAGATGGTGATTCTCGCGACTCGAGAGTATCGAGATCTCGCCCGATCCCCCCCGAATATTTCCGACTTGTTCCGAAGCTCGGCTTCCCGAACCCAGTGATGCCAGATTCGGGATGGGAGCGCTCGAGAATCCCCCCCCCCCCCCCTCGCATGCGCACTATGCACCAATCACGTGCGTGTAGATCACATACGCGACTCCTGCATAGTGTGCATGCGAGGTGGGGGAAATTCTCGAGCGCTCCCGTCCCGAATCTGGCATCACTGCCCGAACCTCGAATTGTCACGACTTTCAAGACCTAGGGTAAAAGACCCAATTACTGTCACCTACCCAATTACTGTCGCACTATGCTGTTTTACTTAAAATAAGCCTTAAACCATGTGAAGTAGTACACGAAAAAAATTTGACATACAATTAAAATTGTAATTTATACGAGGAAAAGCAGGACTTCATTTTTTTTCTCATTAATTTTGATAAGATGATATGTGACGTCCCGACTCCAGCACACGCGACTTAGTGTCAACGAGCGGCACCAGAGTTCTCCAATCTTTCCCGCTAGTCCTAACTCTCAATGTCATTAGTATATATACAGGGTGTCCCAGCTAAGACAGGACAGCGCGATATCTCCTAAAGTATTGGAGCTAAAAATATTTAAAAAATAAGGAATTGCATGGTTCGAAGGGTCCAATTAATTAGCCCGAACGAATTTTTTTTCGAATATTATTTTAAAAGATACGATGGTCATGTTCTGTTTTTCAAATGGAACTAATTTTTTTGAACACCTGAGTTGATAGTGCGTTCCAAGACAAATTCAATAAACTTTGAAGTATACACTTGATTTCCACTGGTTTTTGAGATATTGCGCTTGCAAATTTACTGATTTTCACTGCCAGAAACTCCTCTGGAATTGCAAGGACCAGGGACGGTCTTACTGGCGCCACGGGTCGCACTGCCTGTTGAAACAGATACTTACCTGCCAAAGGTCTACGCCAGGCCCAAAGGCTGGACAGTTCTTTTCCGCCAGAAATGCTACTTAGGTAGGTACATCTGCGGTATCGAGAAGCGCACCGTTACTTTTATTTCGCACTTGCTTCTACGCTCGGATGGCCGGTACTTTTGGAAGGGATGCAAGTTGGATTGGTTAGGTTAGGAAGAGTAAAAGTTGCTAGACTAAATTTCAACCATAGGGAACAGATTGTATCAGAACCAATCGGATTTGCATCCCGCACAAGCGGCTGCTCCCTTGAAGAGGCCCTCTTCACAGCAATACCTCCTCCCCAATGCCCACCTTTTCTCGCACGGAATTGGTCGACGTGTATGCTTTTGTTTCGATATCGAAGCTCGTGTTTATACTCCGTTTCTTCCAGTGTCTCTCCACGAGCCGTAGTGACGGTGGATTGTAGGAGCTTAACATTAGGTCATTAACATTAGTTCAGGATATCGCGAGATGCGAGTATGACGAAAGAGAATTGAGAGTAAAGGAGTGGGAAAATCGAACGCATGCGCGATCCTCAGTCGATCAGCGGATCGACGAGAGCAAGGATCAGAAGCAGTAGATTGTGATTCGTGCATGATGAATGAGAGAGGGAACCGAGCGTTCCATGCGTGCGCTTGCGTACTATTCAGTCGCTTGATAGACCGACTAGAGAACGGATCGAGAGCAATACGAGAATGCTTGACGCGTAATAGTCGAAATCCATTCCCATTGGTGCGCTCCCAGTACTCAGAATGTGTATAAATACGGGCAGGAAAGCCCAGAGAGGATCACTCTGACTTATGAATTCATATTCTTATGACTAGCCAAGACGCTGTTAAAAATCATTTAAAGCTAAAAGCTGATTCCAACCTAAGGTTAGGCTTCAACTTTGGAAGCCGCCTCGTAGGCCCCTTGGTATTGTCGATCGTTTTGACCAAGGCTATAATCGCCTGGTCTAACGACGTATCTGCCTTGGAAGCCGCCTCGTAGGCCCCTTAGTTGTCAAGCTAGATTTATGAATATTAATAATTCTCGGGTTAGTAAAATTACTCCTGAGCAACGAGGGAACAATACTATTCCAGGTGGCAAAATCGCCCCTGATGAAACACTGAAACAATTCAAACGATTCTCAACTTAACATATTCAATTTCCTAGATCCATAAGCTAATTCCTAAATTATAAGCTAACTCCTATATCGACCGAGAGTCATAACCTATTAACCAACTCCTATATCGACCGAGGGTCATAATCCATTAATCAATTCCTATAATTCGACTAAACGTCATTATTAATTATTTAAGCTATATTACTCAAAATCGATCGTTCGAACGGACATTTCTTTTGTAACGACTTAGAGTCACAACCCAAGACGATCAACTTTACTTTTTGTAACGACCTAGTGTCGCAACCTAAGTAATTTCTTTAATTTCTTTAATATTAAGGCGTTAAATTATAGCTTTATGTATCATTTAAATGTGTTTTCCTTGAATAAACACTATTTAAGTTAAATTCTTGTTCTTGAATTTTAATTCTTTATCGCACGCCACACGAACCAATCCCGAAATCCTGTAGGGAGCGTTACGCTACGCTCGAAATCGTTACAGCTGTGACGATTGACTTACAGCATCATCGATATGAAATACTCGGAACTCTACCCCGAAGCCTCTCCAGAGGGATACTTCTAAAATCACGTAAATCTATGTACGAATTCTTTTCACCCTGACACGTTTCCCACGACGCTTGACTCGCAGCCCCCTCGAGAAGAATACTTGAGACGTCGCCCTGTTCTCGATCGTGAAAATACTCGGAACTCCACTCGAATAATTGTCGCGTGAACGCAACGCCTAATTTATTGCTTCAGGGACATTGCGTTTTCTTAGAGACCAAAACGCGTTTACTCCTACCCGGATATAAACACGCGGTGCAATGTTTATTCCATGGGCTATCGCGATGATTGATTTACAATGATTATCGCTCTATGTTTAGAGCATTGCAAGCGCTGTATCGGTCCCACGATTCGAATATAAACACACGGCAGGAAGCGCGTGCACGTAGGTGTTACAAAACGCGTTCAATCCTGTCGCGCCCCATGATTCCTTATCTTTTCTCAGAAATCCTGGTCCTCCCTCTTTCTAAGAAATCATCACCATCGAAGACGCAATTCGAATTTTCACGAATCGGTCGCGGTCGCACTTGCGCACCGATCCCCGCACGCGTACGGATATTGCGCGGCGGCGACGCGCGCCCAAAGTACCTTCAACATCCACCAGGTGGCGCCAATGTGAAATGCATGAAAAATATGAAAAATTATCCACCGCGGGCCTAAATACCGACGTGGGCCCAAAGTACCTTAAACATCCAGTAGGTGGCGCCAATACGAAATGCGCGCGACGCCATTTTGAAAATTTGAAAAATATGAAAAATTACCCAACGCGGGCCCAAGTACCGACGCGGGCCCAAAGTACCTTAAACATCCAATAGGTGGCGCCAATACGAAATGCGCGCGACGCCATTTTGAAAATTTGAAAATCCTCCCCCTCCCCTGTGACGTCACCCCCTCACCTACGAACTCGACATTCGCGCGAGACGCCATTTTAAAAAATTGAAAATCCCCCTCCCCTGTGACGTCACCCCCTCACCTACGAACTCGATCGACGCCATCTTGAAATCCCCCTCCCCTGTGACGGTACCCCCCTCACCTATGAACTCGGTACCCCCCTCCCCGCCTCACCCCCGCGCCCATCTCGCGGAAAAGCGCGGTACCCCCGCCCCGCCTCACCCCCTCGCCCCCACTTGATCCAGAACTCTCATAGACTAACTACTGATGGAGAATAGTCATAGATTTCCGTAATCTTAACGAAAAAACTATTGGCGATGCATATCCATTACCAAACATTACCGATATACTTGATCACTTAGGTGAAGCCCGATACTTTTCAACGTTTGACTTAGCAAGCGGATTTCAACAAATTGAAATGGATCCAAAGGATAGGCAAAAAACAGCCTTCACAACCCCAAATGGTCATTATGAATATATTCGAATGCCGAAAGGTCTCAAAAACGCTCCAGCGACTTTTCAAAGATTAATGGATCAAGTTCTACGCGGATTACAGGGTGTAGAAGTTTTCGTTTATTTAGACGATATTGTGGTATACGCCAAAAATTTAGAAGAACATGAAAAGAAAATTCGTCGTTTATTCACGCGTTTGGACGATGCTAAATTAACTTTACAACCGGATAAGTGCGAGTTCCTCAAAATAGAAGTTGCATACCTAGGACATGTTATTAGTCGGGCAGGTGTAAAACCGGATCCCAAAAAGATTAGTGCAGTAAAGAATTTTCCTCGCCCGAAAAATCAGAAAAACATTAGGCAATTTCTAGGTCTAGCAGGATATTATAGACGCTTTATCAAAAACTTCGCAGAAAAGGCTAAACCGTTGTCAGACTTGTTGAAGAAAAATTCTACCTTCACTTGGGGAAAAGAACAAAAGAAAGGATTTTTGGAATTACGAAAAGCACTTTGTAAAAGCCCTATACTTCAATATCCAAATTTCAATAGTCAATTCACTTTAACTACAGATGCATCAGACTATGCTATAGGTGCTGTACTTAGTCAAGAAATTGATGGTCAAGATCTACCAGTTGCATACCTTTCTAGGATTTTAACTAAACCAGAACAAAATTATTTCACTACAGAAAAGGAATATTTGGCAGTCCTTTATGCAATTTTACACTTCAGACCATATTTATACGGCCGAAAATTTACTCTCGTCAGTGATCATGAACCGTTAAGATGGATTAATTCAATAAAAGATCCAGGACAAAGATTGATCCGCTGGCGACTAAAATTGCGAGATTATGAGTACGAATTTATTCATAAGGCAGGAAAATTAAACACAAATGCTGATGCCTTATCAAGGAATCCAGTCATAGTAAATGAATTATGTTCGTCTGATGATTTTAGTTTATCAGATTCCTCTGATGATGCAAAGTCGAAGTTAGCACCTGATTGCCCAAAATTATTACCAATAAATAAACCCTCAACAATGAGTAAACGAACACCGACATCTTCGGAATCTGAAGCTTCCAAACCCAAGGGAAGAATAGCTAGTTTACCGAGAAAATCAATATCTAAACCAGTAAGTTCAATATCTAAACCAAGGAAACCTGTACCTTTAGATACCAGTGCAATAGCAACTAGAACGCGAGCAAAGATTCAAGCTACTGAAGCTCCGGGACCATCAAAAACACAAGAATTAGGTAGGTCACAAGAACTTTCTCTAGTAGAGGACGACGATTCCGATGACGAACAGTCAGATCCGCCTATATTCCGTCAACGTAGGAGTACCGAATCTGGGATTTCATCCTAAACAGATGGTGGAGAATCCTAGAATCCCGGATTCACAAGGTGCAGTGGCCGGTACGGAATTGCGGGAAAAAGGGAGCGAGTCCGAAGTAGATAGAACTATAGCCATTAATTTACCCGAAATTCACGATAGTGATACAGGTGATCAGAACAAACAGAAGTCCACATTTATAGATTTAGAAGAGTTACAAGAATCTTTCAGTAGATTTGAAAAATCACTATTGGATAAAAGCGCTCAACTACAGGAACTTGAGGAGGAAGTTGTTTTATTGGATGTCCTTTCTGAAGGAGATGTTTGAGACGAAAATAGACAGGAAATATTACGAGATTTGGATCCATATGATGACGATACTGGGGACGAGGAATTAAATAGCCGAATAGAAAAATTACTACAACAAGCTAGGAATGCCGAAAAAGGTTGTCAAATTTCAAATCCAAGGCATGAGGAAACAGCCAGTAAAGCACCTCAGCTGAAAAATATTCCGGAAGAATCAGAACTAGAAATAACTGCAACAGGAGTGCCTCAAAGCACGATCGTTAACAGGCCTAGATACAGTTCAATCTTACCTACCCCGACCGTAGATCCAAATCCTATAGCACTTTCGACACCATTTCCAAATCCAACGGCTGATCGAACTCCCAAGGAGGGAGGTAGGGAACCTAGCGCTCAGAAATCTACTCCTAGACAACTTTTCCCACAAATCTCAAATTCATCATCCATATACATTCCGGATGCTGATTACATACCTCCGGATATGGAATCAGAATTTCGCTACAAAAGAAAAGACATCGTAACCTCTACGAGACAAAATCTAACGTATTACAGATCAAATTATGTACATTTCATCTCGTCTGATTGCGAACTTGTTACACCAGTGAGTGTATTGCTTTCCGACCTAGGCATTATCAATGTTAACGACTTGAAAGCGGCAAGGCCCAGAGTAGGACAAATATTAATAACAAAACGCGGTAAAAATAGAATATTTAGCGTAGTCATAAAAAGGAAACATTTTGATAAAATTTCTACTCGGGATTTAGAACTTGGCCTACAGAACCTAAGAAAAATTCTTTCAGATTTAGATATAAAGGGTCTAAGAATCTCACAGAATGTCGACTTTACAGACGAATTACCTCAACGTACGTTAATAGAAATATTAAGGAATACATTTGAGGACAGCAATATCGAAATAGCCCTTTGTTACGGTAACACTCAGGTACCTCCGGAAGAACTTCGCCTGAAAATCATTTCAGAGTTGCATGAAAGTTTGGTAGGAGGACACAAGGGTTTAACAAAGACATATTGCAGAATTCGAGAACGATTTTATTGACCAGGTATGCGTAATGATATTCAAAATTATATCCGTACTTACAATAGTTGCCAGAACCAAAAATTAGTACGAACTAAAACTCGCGAACCAATGTTAATTACTGACACTCCATTGGAGCCATTTTCCAAAGTATCATTGGATACTGTGGGTCCTTTACCCACTACTCCCAGCGGAAACAAACATATTCTAACTATGCAAGATAATTTGACAAAATATTGCATAGCTGTCCCTGTTCCAGATATAAAAGCTGAAACAATAGCTCATGCATTGGTAACTAATCTTATATTGCAGTATGGAATACCACGTGCAATACTAACGGATAAAGGGACTAGTTTCATTAACAAGATAATTCAGAACTTAGCTAAAATTTTCAAAATTCAACATGTCACTACATCTGGGTATAGACCCCAAACCAATGGTGCATTGGAAAGAAGTCATATAGTGTTAACGGAATACATTAGCCATTACATGAATGATTTTGACGACTGGGACCCTTTGCTATGTTTTCTTATAATTCATCTGTCCATGAAGCCACGAATTTTACCCCGTATGAACTAGTTTTTGGCAAACTTGCGCGTTGTCCAAGTTCCTTCACGAGCGACGAGAATTTGGTCACATACAATTCATATTTACATGATTTAATAACGCGACTTTCGGAAATGCAAGTAATAGCAGGACAAGATTTGGTTCAGGCAAAAGAAAGGTCAAAATTGTATTATGACAGGAACGCCCGTCCCTTCAAAGGAAAAATAGGAGATATGGTACGTGTTTTGGTAGAACCAAAAAGAGGAAAATTTGCCAAATGTTACCACGGACCATATAAGATTATTGGAATACTGGAAGGAAATAATGTTTTGTTAAGAGATGAAGCTGGTAAAATGCTCACTAAAAATGTCGATAAATTACAATTAAATTGGAGTCCTGATTGATTTGACTGATTCAGTTTGAGAGATGACGCTGACCCGATTGATATTCTTTCTTACTCTGCAACACATCGCGCGGACCCAGGAACTATACAAACTGACACGTACGGATTCAAACCCGGGTTTATACTTTGAAAAGATTAACGCGATTAGATTCCAAAGAGCTGATTGGCGATTTATACTAGTTATAGATATAGACAAAATAGTAGCTGAACTTCCATATGAAATCGGGAATATTGAACAAACTCGCAGTTTATGTACTAATTTTCCAACCCCGATACAATGCGATTCCTTGTTACGGACAAAATACTTAAAAAATATGGTACGAGAAGCATCAGATTTACGGATGGAACTGATAGAATTGAGTATAGAAATTAAGAGTCCAGAATATGATTCACATAATTTACCTAAAGCTATCACACGCAGGAATGCACCTTTTGGATTCATCGGTTCGATTAGCCATGCCTTGTTTGGAACCTTGGACAGTGATGATGCTGAATACATTAACAAGGAAATAGATAAGATATATGCTGATCAGAGGAAGATCACCCAACTTGTCAGAAATCAAACTCATATAATCATAAGTGATCTGCATAAAGTTCATAAAACTTTCGACCGAATTGCCGCAGAAGTAAAAACCAATAGACAAAAGATTTCCGAATTAGAAATATGAATTGATAAACAGTTAGCTTTGAACTATAGCTTAGCATTGAGTCAATACTCGGCATCTGTTGAAACTTCTTTGAGTCATTACATTACTGCAACGCAACGCTTCATCACGGCTTTGAGCACTGCGCGCAACGGAAAATTACATCCATCACTATTGAGCGGATCTAGTTTCAAAACAATAATAAACTAGATACATAATTCTATGGTTGATTTCGATCTCCCTATACCACGGGACCATCAACGAATCGAAGATCTGGTCAGGATATCTCGTGTCAATTTGATATATATAACAGGAAAGATGGTCGTGACAGTACAAATACCATTAGTAAATCGGATTGAATATGATCTGTATAAAATACACATACTACCAATTCCTCAGTATTTAAACAACAGCAACAGAACCACAATTTCGGCTTTCATCTTACCAGAATTTCCATATTTAGGAATAAGCAATGACCATTCTAAATTTTTTGGATCAGATAAAACATTCATAGATTCCTGTACCTGGGCATGGCATTACTACATTTGTCCACAGGACGTCCCATTGCAGGACGTGGCTCGCCGAACTTGTCAAACTTCATTATTACTTCAACCAGATCCGAAATTCTTACGTTTATGTAATATCAGAATTATGCCCTATCACATACCTTCCTGGCGAAAATTAACTACACTTGGCGGATGGTTATACTCAACAACCCGAATCGATGCAGATCTTATGCGGTAGGAAAAAGAATACTCACACCACCATAGTTGGAACAGGAATTTTGGAAATACATCCAGAATGTTTTGCAAAAACACGATATCACACCTTATTGGGATCAAAAACATACCTGAGCAAAGATTCTTATTACTACATTCCTAATATGTTACTGAATATTAGCCTAATATCACCCAATATCTATCAGTATTCCAAGGAAAAACACACCACAGTAAACCTATTTCCAAATGACAATAACAAACTGGAGCGCACATCTGATTCGTTGTACGAAATTGAAGCACAACTGGAGGAGATTGGAGAACATCATCGAGCAAGAAAATCACATTTGTCATTGACGTATGGAACAATAGCGACACAGGCCTTAATTATAATAGGATTGATGATCTACTACTTCTGGAATCCACTGAAGACCTTATGGAAGATATGGTTCCTGCGGAAGCGGGGCCCGAAACACGATCCTGAGGAAGCTTCAGCAAATCAACCTCTTGCAATACCGTTGCAAGAACCGTCTATTTCGGAAAACAGACCACCGTTGCCTATTCAGAGGGCGATGATAAACTGCTAGAAATATGTCTAATAACAAACCCTGACAGTCTAAGGACTATGGGAATCCCCTTGTCAGAAATTGTTGTTCTTCTAATGTTCTTTTCCTTCTTTGATAATGATTTTGTTATTTCATAATTTTGGTCTTGCTTTCTGTGATTATCTGTAGTACACTAGCAAAATGGCATCATCCAGTTTCTCCCGGCCGGAGACTCTTGATCGGCGACTATTTGTCAGCCGTTTGGCGCCGTACACCAAAAAGGAAAAACTGATGGAGTTATTTCACCCGTATGGAGTTGAACATGTGGTGGTGCTGCGGAAGTCATCGGGGAACAATGCTTTCGTCACCTTCAAGTCTACGGACGGAGCGAAGAAGGCTTTGGCTGCGGCGGACCCTGGAATAATATGCCACAAGAGGAAGCTAAGGGTGTTGATGGCGGACTCGTGGCACAGCTCCAAACTAATTCCCCCACGACCCGACGTGAATCCATTCCCTGGAATAGATTTACGTGAACAGATTCCACTTCCGATAGAATGCATCTCTAAAATTGCCAACTATTTGCCGTTTGCCGACAGGAGCCGTCTAGAAATGGTCTCTAGAAGGTGGCGACTCGGAAGCCTCGCCTCGTATCACGGTCTACGCCATATCGACCTGAATGACTGGTGCTGGCCGAATGCATGGGAAGGGACGATAGTGAGCACTGAGTCATTTTACTGGCTCATGAAGAGAGCAGGCAGTCAGTTAAAAAGTACACGAATAAATGAGGAACCATTGGCAAAATGTTTGAGACCCCAAGTTATCTCCATTGCCATAAGGAGTTGTCCAGAGCTACAAATAATAGTGTACGCGAAAGCGACATATTAACGCCATCTCCTAATCATCTTGACTAATTAGGCAGGTGGCAACGGCCTGCTTACTCATGTGGAGCGCTGATCCCGCCCCCCTCCATCGACTCGCGATCCATGGAGGGGGAAGCGTCTCGGTTCCTAGAAATCACGGTCGATTTCTGGGAATCGCTCTCTCTGTTCCAGTCATCACGCATGGTAATATATCTTACGCACTTTGCTTGCGCTTTACTTCGACATTGCTTCGAGTCTTGCTTACCTCGCTTCGCGACTTTGCTTCGCAAGTTCTTTGCACGCCTTAATACCTAACTCTATTTAGACATTAATTTAGACATTGTAAATTGTGAGTGTGATATTAATTGTTACTTTATCGTGCTTTGACCTCTGTACAAATTTGAATTATAACTGTTGTGTTAACTTAATCGCTTAAAACATCGCGCCGTTCGCTTTAATCGCTCCTAAAATAAATCGTACGCTAAATTCAATACATAAACTGTTTATTAGTGCCCGTTCCGATACATATTTGTAACAAATAGATTTAACTGCTGTGACGATCCGGCCATCGATTCTGAGAGACCTGGAATCAGGGGCACCACGTCTTACTTGTCTCAAACTGAGGAAATGTGAGGGTCCCGTGGATCCTGAACTCTTTAAGGTCCTGGCCCTAGCAGAAAGTCTAAAAACCTTCTGTCTTACGAACACAGACATCACTGGGAAGTCCCTTCCGGCAATCAACAAAAGTTTAGAAACGCTTTCTCTCCACTGTTGCGAAAAATTAAAACCCCTAAACCTAGCAACCACTCTTCAAGGGTTGCGGAATCTAAATCACTTAAAGATCAGTATATGCAAAAATTTAACAGACCATAGTATTTTGCAGGCGTTAATCAACAATTCAGACCTGCAGACGACTCTAACGACCTTGCAGTTGCATTTTTGTAGTTTCGAGGAGCCCATGCCTGAAATGGAAATGGAGGAAGGCAACGAGGCAGTTGAAAGGGGAGATTTTGCCGAGCTGGAGCTGGGTCCGGTAGAGATGGCTGTCTCTTGCCCCTCAAAATACCGGAGTATAACAGCCCTGAGTCTTACCTTCTGCGGATGGGTTGCTTCTGGCCTTGTCTCGGAAATTGGCTTATACATGGGGGAAATAACATCTTTGAATCTGAGTGGTTGCACAAATATCAAAGGGGAATTCGTTCTGAAACCGCTCCGAAAATTGGAAAAACTAAAAATCCTAAATATCAATTACATGCATCCGACTGTCGGTGGATGGATACTGCAATTCCTCACGGGCTTGGTAGAAGTCCACTGCAGAGAAAGCCAGGGTATTACTGACGACGACATCTGTGGTTTGCTGCGGCAGTGTCCAGAAATAGTCACAGTCGATGTGGAGAGCTGCCCAACCATCAGTAAAACCTTACTGAACTGTGCGTACGAGGTGGTAACAAACGGTCATCGGACAGGGCAAATACACTTGTATGTCGGAGGTACGACCGTTACGCGATACACTAGATATAGACGCAATAACTTTCTGCATGTCACGCACGACTTGATCTATGAGCCCCTATTTTAAACCAATCAATTGTAACGGGATTGCATTGTGACAATGTGCAAACATTGTCGGACTCCCCTAGTCCAATGCAACCCGAACCCATAGCCCTATTCACAAGCAGCTACTGTACCTTATACCTTCAGTATACATCGTCGGGGACGACGATGGTTCCAAGGAGGGAGGGATGTTACGTTCAGAACGTAAAATTTTTCTTTTTAGGCGGGGTATGCACCAACAACGCGTAGCGTTATGGGAAATCCCTTGTTGAACATACTCCTGCCTATTAATTAATAATATTCTTTCTGTAATGAAAACCCCTTTCTTGGAGCATAAAGCGGTGCTGACGCAGCGGCGTTCTCACCGGATAGTCGCGTTCGAAAGGACCAGTGGTTCTCCTGTTGTGCCGAATCCGTTCTGTGTGAGCGGCAGAGGGAGCGTTTCAACAATGCCTTGCAGCATTATGGGAGAACCCTCGTTGAGAACACCTCTGACCGTCGCGTTAAACATTGTAACTTAATCAGTAACGGCTACAGCAGGAATGCACAGACTGGATCATTTCTTAGAAGACTGACGGAATTGTATACCCTACATCCGGTGCAGGGAACCGCGCCTTCCCACGGTTTTATCGCACGTGCAATTTATTAATTGATTAAAAAGTATTGTTAAAAACAAATGTCCAACACAATTTCTGATAGTCCAACGACTGTGGGATTCCCCTAGTCAGGAATTGTGTATGTGAAATTATGAACATTGAGGGAGCGCCCTCAGCTGTGCGAAATTGTATGTTTTTCAATATGTAGGATATCATGTTTTCCTGTGCGTACAAAATTGATCAAATGTTTGAATCGGGAATCTGGTGGATAGACGTGAGAACACACACACACCGCCTCGTTAAGTAGACGGGCCCGCGGTAGCGCGGTCGAGCGATAAAATGCAGCGTAAACATTTTCGGTACGGACCCACTCTGGTCGTTGCCGAGTGCGTGAAGCTGCGCCACTCTGTGATGATAAATCGTGAGGTGCGTGTCGCTGGGTCCGCAAGTGTCTTAGAGCTAGAGTTCTCCGGGTTATTGTGAAACCGCGTGAAAGACTCGACTTTGCGAAACAATTCATTTTATTAACTTTGCGAAACAATTCATTTTATTAATTTTTTTTTAAACAATTCTTATACTAAACTATACTAAACTATGTGAAACAATTTTTTTTTTTTATTCATATCGTTCTTTTCAAAACCACATTTATTCGGTCTCATTTAAAAATTCAATTCAGGTCTATTCGTTAATATAACCAAGTGTGTGTGTGTGTGTATCTCCGCGTTTCATCTCTTTTTCTGATTTAGGTCTATCACCAAAGCACAGGATATCATTCCAAACGAAAACACAAATTTATATTTGTCAATTCAATATCAATTGTCTGGTGAGTTGCACCTTTTATCTCTTATTTTACCTTTTATGTAAACCATATTACTTTGTTAATATTCTTTCGTATACGATAATTTCTGACAATCAATGATTGTGGGATTCCCCTAGTCAAGAGTTATCTATGATTACCATTTTATAAAATGATAAATTGAATATTTCCATAATATGTCATGTTCTTTTGCTTTCATTCGCTATTAAACAATTATTGCTCATAAAATACTACTCCTTAATTACCTGTCTGATTCCTTTGAAAAGACCTGTATGGGTCTAGAGCACTAACGATCTCAAAATCTACCCCTTATTCTTCTGATAAGGTATTTAGATAATAAAATAAAATAATTGACTGTTACGAGTGCGGTGAGCCTCCTTGCCATTACCTATGTAACAAATCCCAAAAAGCCTTTTTTTTTATTTTTAATTAATAAACCTAATTAATAAACATTTAAATATTTATATTTTATTATATTCCTATTATCCTTATTTTTATAAGAGTGTTTAGCGTTAACATTAATATTAGTTCAGGATATCGCGAGATGCGAGGATGACGAAAGAGAATTGAGAGTAAAGGAGTGGGAAAATCGAACGCATGCGCGATCCTCAGTCGATCAGCGGATCGACGAGAGCAAGGATCAGAGGCAGTATATTGTGATTCGTGCATGATGAATGAGAGAGGGAACCGAGCGTTCCATGCGTGCGCCTGCGTACTATTCAGTCGCTTGATAGACCGACTAGAGAACGGATCGAGAGCAATGCGAGAATGCTTGACGCGTAATAGTCGAAATCCATTCCCATTGGTGCGCTCCCAGTACTCAGAATGTGTATAAATACGGGCAGGAAAGCCCAGAGAGGATCACTCTGACTTATGAATTCAATCATTGATATGACTAGCCAAGACGTTGTTAAGAATCATTTAAAGCTAAAAGCTGATTCCAACCTAAGGTTAGGCTTCAACTTTGGAAGCCGCCTCGTAGGCCCCTTGGTATTGTCGATCGTTTTGACCAAGGCTATAATCGCCTGGTCTAACGACGTATCTGCCTTGGAAGCCGCCTCGTAGGCCCCTTAGTTGTCAAGCTAGATTTATGAATAATAATAATTCTCAGGTTAGTAAAATTACTCCTGAGCAACGAGGGAACAATACTATTCCAGGTGGCAAAATCGCCCCTGATGAAACACTGAAACAATTCAAACGATTCTCAACTTTACATATTCAATTTCCTAGATCCATAAGCTAATTCCTAAATTATAAGCTAACTCCTATATCGACCTAGAGTCATAATCATTAACCAATTCCTATATCGACCGAGGGTCATAATCCATAAATCAATTCCTATAATTCGACTAAACGTCATTATTAATTATTTAAGCTATATTACTCAAAATCGATCGTTCGAACGGACATTTCTTTTGTAACGACCTAGAGTCGCAACCCAAGACGATCAACTTTACTTTTTGTAACGACCTAGTGTCGCAACCTAATTAATTTCTTTAATTTATTTAATATTAAGGCGTTAAATTATAGCTTTATGTATCATTTAAAAGTGTTTTCCTTGAATAAACACTATTTAAGTTAAATTCTTGTTCTTGAATTTTAATTCTTTATCACACGCCACACGAACCAATCCCGAAATCCTGTAGGGAGCGTTACGCTACGCTCGAAATCGTTACAGGTGTTATTTTTGGTGGCAGCGGTGGGATACTAGATTTGCAAAACCGCGAATTTTGTGGCAAAGGAGTAATCCTCCTATAGCGAAGAACCAGAATTTATCTTCCTTGATAACTGCGAAGTAGGTAAACCAATCATGGCGCAAAACGATCCTTTAAACAATGTTCTAGTCGATATGCAAAATCTGCACCTAGATCAGGAAAATATACGTCATCCTCAAATTAGAATTAGAGATGCCGCAGATACAGTACCGGCATTCGATGGACGAAACATTTCTATGTATCAATATACAAAATGTTGTCGAAACGCGAAAAATATGGTCGCACCAAACGCTGAGTATGGATTAGTACAAATAATAAAAAACAAACTATATGGCCAAGCCTCACGAGTTGTTCTAAATGGAGATTACAATACCATAGATGAACTCATTAGAGTACTTAATTCTCGCTTTGCTCCACTGCATTCGTCAATTCAATTATACGGAGATATGTCCAGAATCGCTCAGCTACCAGATGAAGCAACTGTCGATTACAGTAGCCGCGTGTCAGAAATCCTCCAACAAATAAAAACATGTCACGAAATAGAAGTTCCCCAGAATGTCGTGCAGTATAATCAAACTGCGGAAAAAAATGCTATTCGGACATTTTTGACAGGATTGAGACCGGAGGTTTACGCGAGAATGCGAACAATTGACTTCGCTGATTTGGATGGTACTATTAGCGCCGCGATTAAAGCTGAGGCAGAAAACCAAGAGAATTTAATGAGAAATAGATTTGCAGAAGGCCTCTCGTATTCTATGCGGTGTACTAATTGTTCTGGTTACGGGCATACAACGGCGAATTGTAGTAGTAAACTCCCTGAGAGACAAATATCACAGATATCCTGGCAGTCAAAATTCTGCGATCATTGCCGACGAGTAGGACATACTATTCAAGAATGTAGAATTAAAAATCCACAGAATAATCCAGTGTTACGACCGACATCACAAATAGAATGTAGATATTGCAAAATCAAGGGTCATACTATTGACCAATGCCGAAAGAGAATATATAATAATAATAAGAACCGCGAAAGAATCGCAAATTCTAAACCAGAAGCACCTAAAACTTCAAATAATATACAACAAACTTCAACACAAAAACAAGTTGCATTAAATTTGCAAATGTTAAGAATTGGAAGATCACCAAACCTTACTCTATCAGGGCCAGAATTTAACAAACCTGAAATCCAAATGATGATAGATACGGGTGCTGACCTAAGTGTAATTAAACAAGAATCTATTTCGCCTGACATCCCAATTTATACAGATGCAGTATATGAATTAAAAGGAATAGCCGATAGTATTCTTCCCACTATAGGATATATTAAAGTTAAATTCTTAAATACTGAAGTAGAGATCCATGTTGTCGAAACATTGCCAATCGCACAGGATGGATAACTTGGTACAACCTTTTTCAAAGAAACTGGAGCAAAAATAGATTATTCTAGATCAGCTGTAGTAATAGGAGACTATATTCTACCATTTGAAAATTGCAAAGTAACTATACCGAATCGATCAAGGTGCCAAGTGCAAGTTAAAGTTCTAGCCTCAAATCTTAAAACTGGATATGTACCTAAATTAAATTTACATCCTAAAATCCTTATGGGAAATGCTCTGGTTACCAATAATAATGGGTTAGCTAATCTTTATGTTATTAATACATCCACTAAAGATATAACATTAGCGATACCACCCATTGAAATAGAACCTTATGAGGAAGTAGAGGTGCCAGAAATTCTTGAAACTCCAGAACATATAGAACAAGTATTAGAATTACTTCGTACTAATCATTTGAATGCCGAAGAAAAAGAAAATATAGAAAACCTAATTCGAAAATATTCCGACAGATTTCATCTCCCCGGAACAGGACTAGAAGCTACTAGTGTAATTAAACATAGAATAATTACAAAAAATGAAATACCAATAAACACTAAACAATATCGATATCCGCAGGTACATAAGGAAGAAATTAACAAACAAATATGTGAATTATTAAATAATGACATTATTAAATCTTCATTCTCTCCTTATAACTCTCCAGTATGGATAGTCGCGAAGAAACCAGATAGTAAAGGAAATAAGAGATGGAGAGTAGTAATAGACTTCCGCGAATTAAATGATGAAACAATAGGAGATGCATATCCACTACCGAATATATTAGACATATTAGATCAACTTGGTAGTGCTAAATATTTCTCAGTATTCGATCTAGCTTCAGGATTCCATCAAATTCCGATGCATCCAGATGACCAACATAAAACAGCATTCTCTACTCCTTATGGACATTATGAGTTTAATCGAATGCCATTTGGATTGAAGAATGCCCCTGCCACATTTCAAAGATTGATGGATCAAGTTCTTACTGGATTGCAGGGTGTAGAATTATTCGTGTACTTAGACGACATAGTAATCTATGCTCGCTCACTCCAAGAGCATGCAATAAAATTCGAAAAATTAATGAAAAGACTTAGGGAAGCAAACTTAAGTTTACAACCAGACAAATGTGAATTCTTAAAAAGAGAGGTAGCGTATTTAGGACATATTATTAGTGAAAATGGAGTTCGACCAGATCCAAAAAAATTAGAAGCTGTTAAGGATTTCCCATTACCAAAAACAATAAAGAATGTGAGACAGTTCCTTGGACTGGCCGGATACTATCGTAGATTCATAAAAGACTTCTCTAAAATAGCTAAACCATTATCTGATTTAACAAGGAAAAATAATAATTACGTTTGGACAAGCAAACAACAAGAAGCTTTCGAGGTATTAAAAGACGCGTTATGCCGCGAGCCTATATTACAATACCCAAATTTTAACGCTCCATTTATTATCACAACGGACGCTTCCGGATACGCCGTGGGAGCTGTCCTCAGTCAGGGAGAAATTGGAAAGGACCTTCCGATCGCATATGCCTCTAGAATCCTAAATAATGCTGAAACACGTTACGCACCGACTGAGCGTGAATTACTAGCATTAGTATATGGCATGGAACATTTTAGACCCTACGTTTATGGCAAGAAATGTAAACTAATAATGGACCACAAGCCTTTGGAATGGCTGCATAAATTGGCAAACCCAACTTCAAGGTTAATGCGATGGAAAATTAGGTTAGCTGAATATGATTATGAAATCATTTATAAACCCGGGAAATACAATACCAACGCTGACGCCCTATCAAGAAATCCAATATCTACTCTTCCTCTACAAGTAACCGAGAAACGAACCCGATCACAAATTACTACTAATACGGAATCCGGGAATCCAAGACCATTAAAACAGCCCAAAGGAGATGCTTCATCATGGGACTCAGATGACTCAGACGATACCGATAACCCAATGATGTATGATTATCAAATAAAACGAAAAACAAAACGAAAACATCAAACAACAACAACATCACCATCAGGTCGACCAACTCAGAAGAAACCAAAACCAGGTGACGCAAGTGATACAGATGACTCAACCGATTCTGATGACCCGATATTAAAACACTATCAAATAAAAAGAAAGTTAAAGCGAAGACATCAGACTACGACGACTTCACCGACAGGTCGACCAGTCCAAAAACACATAAGAGAAGAACTATTAACTAAAGAATCTTTAAAAACTAACCAGTCTACAGATAGTTACGAAATAAATAAGAATATTCAAGTGTCAGTAGAAATACATCCTCCTCCTAAATCAATCACCAATCAAGAAGAACCGGAAGAACCCAGAATGGAGGTCGAAATAATATCATCCGCGAATCAACGAAGACAAGGTGCAGAACCAATAGCAAATAAATGCATAATTGATGGAGACGAAATAATGGAAATAGATGAAAATGTAGAAGTTCCCAAAACCCATGTATATCGTGATCCTCCTAAAATAAATTCTTCTGGCAGCAGCAGTAACAGCATCAGACCCATCCTTCCTAAAAAAAGGAATGACTTAGAATCTAGCGGAACAGAATCAGGGCGAGTATCACCATTAATATTAAAAGAAAAAGGAGATGGAAAATACGAAATAATTCCTAAAACCCCTAAAAATAAAAATAAATTTATTAAACCTACTAAACCAAGAAAAAGGAATATTAAACAAAAACGAATACCCAGGATAATAAGTGATATTCCAATCAGATGTAAGTTTATGGAAATAAATGATTATTTATGGATGAGAAGAGAAACATTAGCGATATTTGTTAATACAGTAGGCAATCCAGTAGAGAAGTCAGGAATAGAGTTGAGGGAAAGAAAGATGTTAGAGATAACCTCAGAAACCCCATTCGAAATAGGAGAAGTAATAAAAATTTCAGAAGGAAAACAATTAATTTTAGGAATGGTAGTACAGGATCCTCCGACAATACAGACATATGCCACTGTATTAGGAAACCTATGCCATAACCTCACGGAACGGGGTATTAAGAAAATATCATTGCCCAAAGAAAGTAATAATACATTATGGGAAATAATAAGAAACATAATTAAATTAAAATTTGTTCAGGCTAAAATCACGATAACTATTTGTAATGGAACTATACAATTACCTATGGAACAAGATAGGAAAACCATAATAAAAGAAAATCATGAATCACCAGTAGGAGGCCATAAAGGAATAACAAAAACGTATGAGCGTATTAGATGTTCATATTATTGGAAAAATATGAAAGCAGACATTAAACAATATATTAAAACCTGTATGAGTTGTCAAAAACAAAAATTAGTTCGAATAAAAACGAAAGAACCTATGGTGATAACAGACACACCATTGGACGCGTTTGATAAGGTATCTATGGATATTGTAGGACCATTACCATATACTCGAGCAGGAAATAGTTACATACTTACGATACAAGATAATTTAACTAAATATTCATTAGCCGTACCATTAGTCTCATTTACGAGTGAAGAAATAGCTGAAGCATTTATGAAAAATTTTATATGTCAGTACGGATGTCCCAAAGCAATTTTAACAGATCAAGGCTCTTCGTTTATCGGATCCGTTATGAGGAAATTTGCCAAAGTTTTTAATATTGAACAGTTTAAAACATCCGCATTTCATCCCCAATCGAATGGCTCACTAGAAAGGAGTCATCATGTATTAATTGAATATTTAAAACACTATATAACAAAAGAAAAACAATGGGATCAGTGGTTGCCACAAGCAATGTTTTCTTACAACACTAGTGTACATGAAAGTACCAAATTCACTCCATATGAACTCATTTATGGGAAAAAGGCTAGACAACCATCTAGCATAGTACCAAATGATTCACTGAACACATATCCAGATTTCGTTGATAACTTGATGAATAAATTGATAAATATTCGCGAAATAGGTAGAAATAACTTAGAAAATTCAAAACTTAGACAAAAACACTATTACGATAGAAAAATATCATCCGTTCAATACCATAGAGGCGAAGAAGTAATGTTATTAAAACCAAAAAGGAACAAATTTAGCAACGAATATGACGGACCGTATGTAATTATGGACGTACTGGAGAATAATAACGTGAAACTGGCAATAAGTCCCCGTCTCACTAGAATCGTACATCAGGATAGGATTAAGAAGGCTTACATTCCATCAAACCATAATAATACTAGGGATCATAATCAGATTGGTAATAATGCGGAACCATGACTTCGAAAAGTGGGGAGATCCGCGGGATTAATTAGGACGAGATCAAGTTCAAAAATTTAGTGCGCACTGAGATTTCATTTCGAGAATACTGCCAAACAAAGTAGTAAGAAGTGAAAGAAGTAGCAGAAGAGAAATTAAGTATAGAAAGTGAAGTGAGTAAAGAAATTACTAAGTCAAATTAAAATAATGAATAAATAAAATTAATAAAGTGTCGTTTTAATTGCTTAAAGAATGCCTGTTTTTCATTCATTGGCATTCCGTCCTACGGATATGGATGAAGAGTATTACGGGCCCTGGGATGGGATATTGCCCGAAAACTATCCCACAATCTATTTAAAATTAATGCGGCTAGTATGTCTTCAAGGCCCGGGTATAATTCGAGAAGATAGGAATGATGTTTTCAAAAAAAAATCTGTGAAGAATGTTATGAGCGGCTCTCTGAAAGTCAGAGACTTTTTTATCCTCGTACATTTAACCACCTGATTACGCAAAATACAAGCGCCCTTGCGTATAGGGATTGTAAATTTTGTGGTAAAACTTTGTACACCGTGTACCACGCAAGAAGGTGTAGTGAGTGCATCGAGATGTACTTCAATTTCGATGATGAAGGGGGTGATGAAGATTTGATCCGACAGGGTCATGCAATAAATGTGATCACCCAATGGTGATCACCAAAATATTAAAATCGCAATTTTATTTTATCCTATCTACGCATTAAATCTTCAAATCAATCGTGTCAATAGGGAAGAAAAAAAAAGGGAGATAGGTCGCGAGAGAACAGGTCGCGGGAATAGAAACAATGTGAATACGATCAAATCATGCGTAGTACAGTAATCGACAGCAAACAATACGGTTCAATCAGTGATCGATAATACAATTATTACAATTTTGAGTTCTAAAAAAATTTCCATTATAATGCCTAACCATCGCGCAGGCACGAAAAGAATTAAAACAAAAAGAATAGAAAAACAATGGCGTGAATTAAATAAAATAGATATTCCTCAGACCGATTGGTGCGATTATTATAATTTATCCCCCACTGACCCTCGACAACGAACGTGGAAATATATATTTCTTTTTGGGTCTGGACGAGCACCACCTCCAACCACTGGAAAGAGAATATTGACAATGGATACGGAAGAAGTCCAAAAATTCCAATATCTGGATGAGGAAATGGATTGCCCAAGCCCTCCCACAAACCCCTTTGAAACAAATACGCAAATTTCTGTCTCTCGAGGACGAGAGATTACCCCAGGCGGGGAGATGTAACAAATCCCAAAAAGCCTTTTTTTTTATTTTTAATTAATAAACCTAATTAATAAACATTTAAATATTTATATTTTATTATATTCCTATTATCCTTATTTTTATAAGAGTGTTTAGCGTTAACATTAATATTAGTTCAGGATATCGCGAGATGCGAGGATGACGAAAGAGAATTGAGAGTAAAGGAGTGGGAAAATCGAACGCATGCGCGATCCTCAGTCGATCAGCGGATCGACGAGAGCAAGGATCAGAGGCAGTATATTGTGATTCGTGCATGATGAATGAGAGAGGGAACCGAGCGTTCCATGCGTGCGCCTGCGTACTATTCAGTCGCTTGATAGACCGACTAGAGAACGGATCGAGAGCAATGCGAGAATGCTTGACGCGTAATAGTCGAAATCCATTCCCATTGGTGCGCTCCCAGTACTCAGAATGTGTATAAATACGGGCAGGAAAGCCCAGAGAGGATCACTCTGACTTATGAATTCAATCATTGATATGACTAGCCAAGACGTTGTTAAGAATCATTTAAAGCTAAAAGCTGATTCCAACCTAAGGTTAGGCTTCAACTTTGGAAGCCGCCTCGTAGGCCCCTTGGTATTGTCGATCGTTTTGACCAAGGCTATAATCGCCTGGTCTAACGACGTATCTGCCTTGGAAGCCGCCTCGTAGGCCCCTTAGTTGTCAAGCTAGATTTATGAATAATAATAATTCTCAGGTTAGTAAAATTACTCCTGAGCAACGAGGGAACAATACTATTCCAGGTGGCAAAATCGCCCCTGATGAAACACTGAAACAATTCAAACGATTCTCAACTTTACATATTCAATTTCCTAGATCCATAAGCTAATTCCTAAATTATAAGCTAACTCCTATATCGACCTAGAGTCATAATCATTAACCAATTCCTATATCGACCGAGGGTCATAATCCATAAATCAATTCCTATAATTCGACTAAACGTCATTATTAATTATTTAAGCTATATTACTCAAAATCGATCGTTCGAACGGACATTTCTTTTGTAACGACCTAGAGTCGCAACCCAAGACGATCAACTTTACTTTTTGTAACGACCTAGTGTCGCAACCTAATTAATTTCTTTAATTTATTTAATATTAAGGCGTTAAATTATAGCTTTATGTATCATTTAAAAGTGTTTTCCTTGAATAAACACTATTTAAGTTAAATTCTTGTTCTTGAATTTTAATTCTTTATCACACGCCACACGAACCAATCCCGAAATCCTGTAGGGAGCGTTACGCTACGCTCGAAATCGTTACACCTACATAAATACGACAAATTCTGATAATCGAATGATTGTGGGATACCCCTAATCAGAATTTGACCGTCTAAAACGCGCCGCTCGAACACAACAGACCGCGGCACGTAACAGCGGGCTCTCCGATTTTTTTTACACCCGACAACAACAAAACCGGGTCGGACGGCGATAACGGCCTCCTTTGTACCGCGACCGACGCGAAATAAAGTGTCCTTTCATTATCTTCAGTACAGTGAATTTTGGTTAACTCGCCTTGCTTATCCTTGAGCATTTCCAAAGTGCAATCGCCGCACAGTGGGACGAAACGCCGAAAACGTGAAAACAAATCCTTACACTCACATTTCACCCTTTATCATCATGAAGATGGTCATTCCAGGGGTTTTTGGGGTCGCAGAATCTGATTCCGAGGTCAAAATTATTATTAAATTAAAACTAAGCCCTGTAGGAGGGGGGAAATGTTGATAAAATAATGTTATATTTTTTTGAACAGTACTGTCTGATTTGGTTACGTTACTTGAAGTTAATTACGGCATCAAATTTTGAAAAATTAATAGGGATAGCGTTTTTAACTTAGCAAAAGCTATTGAGCGCGCGGAAACTAAAAGGTCAATAACTTGTATAAATTCACACTTCAGTTATTGAAAATACTTTCATTTATTCATAAGATGAAATTGTGCATTCATTCGATGTTATTAAAATATATAAAAAGTTATAAATAACTGAAATACACGATGGTCGTTTTTAATCGCGTGTAACATTTTTCGGAATCGAGAGGCATCGTTGAAACATACATTATTTAATAGTCGATAGTTTAACGAATGTATGTGCAAAAGGAGAAGTTGCACTTTTTTGCGGTTTTCGAGTAATAACCAATTACGTTGGTAGCAATCAGGCCGCTTGCGCGGCACAAGTAAGAGTCTTCGTCCCGCGCATGTTGGCGCGCCAACATCCTTCTACATATATTTCTGAAAATATCTGTGACTATATGGAAAGTCGTAAATAAAATTGTTTTGTAGTCATTTTTTTAGCAGATACAATAATGTATTCTTAAAGCATTTGGTAAGAAATTGCATTTTTTTCTGTGTCTGATGGGACACTCTGTATATCTTACCTGCAAGTCTTGAAATATGTGGTAGCCAAATTTTAACTTTACCTTCATTTGCTGTTTTGGGTAGGCGAACATTTTATTATTTTATTAGTTTACGATACCAGCGCAGGCCGGGACAGTCCTCCGCACGTGCGGAAACTTAGGCGTACTACCTGAACGAAAATTTAACTCCGCGCGGATAGAATGCAATAAATCATCGGAATGTCAATCAAGGGGTGGAACAGTCTTGACCAATGAGGTATTCGAAATGAAAAAGCAGCCAATGCCATTTTTTAGGAAACGTACTATGTCCCCTCCCAGGGTAAGTACTAGCTACAACCATCTTAAGAAGAAGCAGTTTTCCCCGGAAAACCATCATTCTCACACAGTTTGCGAATACCACCACATCTACAATTTTCTATATGTTATATACTTATAGTTTTTTTTGTGTTGCTTGAGTTTATTTTTGTATTACTTAGTGTTTTATATTATTAAATCATGTGTGAAGTGAATGTAACACGTTTAGCACTGCATACTATGATGCTGGAGTGTTCTAAAGCAAAAGACAAAAAGAATTGTGTACTTCAGTTTTTAAAAGGGACATTGCATGTAACGGGCCAACATGTTGACGAGGAAGCAGAGATGAAATTTGAGGAACACATTAGAACAAATTTTTTTGTTCCGTACTTCAAATTTTGGAAAGAATGTTCCCGTAATAATGCTATGTTTATGAAGAAACATAATGTTTGGCTTTCCCAAGAATTTCATTGCACTTCAATTCTTCTATGTAAGCTAATAGCATCTTCAAGAAAAGGTCGTCCATGGAAAGAATTTGATTCATCATGTGAAGCGTCTAAACGAAAAAAGACTGAAGATCTCCGTAATTCAGTATCACATTCAGAAATGACATATGCCACCACCATGAATTTGCGTGCAGAAGGTGATAATGCTTCTGCAGAATTACTGTACGAGTGTACAAGAACTACTCCAAGAAGGTCCAAACGGATTTTAAGGAACTGGAAAAATTCGGAATCAGATTCAACGACTATGTCTTCCGAAGAGGCTCTATCGTTAATAATATCTTTGAACTTAACAAAAAATGCATATTGTACTCTCAGATCTTCGGCTATTTCTCATGGACATAATTTATATCCTTCATACTACCAAGTGATGCATTGTAAAGAACAGTATTACCCAAAAGGAATTAGTAGCACGGAAAGTATGTGTGAAGTGCCATTACAGGAATTACTTAATCAGACCTGTGAAAATATAATACAAACAATTCCTGAAGAAGCCACCAGCATTAATAATCTTACATTATATTGTAAATGGGGATTTGACGGGAGCTCGGGATATTCTGCGTATAAACAAAAATTTGAAGACAAGCAATTAGAAGACACAAGTGTATTTATAACATCTTTGGTTCCCCTTCGATTAGTCGAATCTGGCAAAGATCGCATATTGTGGAAGAACCCCAGACCATCATCTACGAGATTTTGCCGACCAATTCGAATACAGTGGATACACGAAACGGATGAACTTTCAAGAAACGAGGAGGAATACATAGGGAAACAAATAAATGAGTTAAACGTGTTTAATTCAAAATTGGGAATTGGGAATTTTTCATTGCATTTAACGATGGTAGACGGAAAGGTTTGCAATGCCTTAGCAGCTGCCTCTGGCATGCGATGCTACATTTGTCGTGCAACAATTTCACAATTAAATAATACAAAAGCTATGCGTGAAAAAATTGAAAACACAGAAATGTATAGATTTGGTCTATCGGTTTTACATGCCTATATTCGTTTCTTCGAATGGTTTTTGCACATTTCGTATAGGTTGGATTTAAAAACATGGAAAGTATCGAAAGACAAAAAAGATATTATAGAACGAAGGAAAATAGTAATACAGGATAGATTTCGTACAAAAATGGGACTTATTGTCGATATGCCTAAACCTGGATGCGGAACGAGCAATGATGGCAACACGGCAAGAAGATTTTTTGCTAACCCATCATTGTCAGCAGAAATTACTGGCATTGATGAAGATTTAATTAAGAAATGTGGCATAATTCGAAAAGTTATCAATTCCAGTTATGAAATACAAACTCAAAATTTTGAAAAATATTGTTCAGAGATATGTGAAAGATATATTAGTCTATATAACTGGTATTACATGCCGGTGTCAGTGCACAAAATTCTGATTCATGGGGCTAATATAATAAAAGATTTAATACTCCTAATTGGAGAACTTTCAGAAGAAGCACAAGAGGCAAAGAATAAAGATGTGAGAAGATTTCGGGAACATCACACGAGGAAAATTTCGCATTTGAAAACGAACGACGATTTATTTCGCAGATTATTACTTAGTTCCGATCCACATTTAAGTTCATTTTCACATAAAACTACTAGAAACAACAAAAAAATTGATTCAGATATTCTGGAATTAATTGTTTTGCTAGTAACCGAACCAGAAACCGACGAGAGTACAGACGAAACACAGATTATGTGTTAGGAATGAAATGTAAGTAAACGTAAAGATTAACATATTAATTATTTGCATATTTGTACATTGATATATTTGTATATTTAATTACTATCACTTTCTATTTTACTTAAATATGTTTTCTCTCGATTCCGAAAAATGTTACACGCGATTAAAAACGACCATCGTGTATTTCAGTTATTTATAACTTTTTATATATTTTAATAACATCGAATGAATGCACAATTTCATCTTATGAATAAATGAAAGTATTTTCAATAACTGAAGTGTGAATTTATACAAGTTATTGACCTTTTAGTTTCCGCGCGCTCAATAGCTTTTGCTAAGTTAAAAACGCTATCCCTATTAATTTTTCAAAATTTGATGCCGTAATTAACTTCAAGTAACGTAACCAAATCAGACAGTACTGTTCAAAAAAATATAACATTATTTTATCAACATTTCCCCCCTCCTACAGGGCTTAGTTTTAATTTAATAATAATTTTGACCTCGGAATCAGATTCTGCGACCCCAAAAACTCCTGGAATGACCATCTTCATGATGATAAAGGGTGAAATGTGAGCGTAAGGATTTGTTTTCACGTTTTCGGCGTTTCGTCCCACTGTGCGCCGTTCCCATCCTCGAATAGCTCATATTTCTCCATACATATAGTTTTAAAATTATAAAAAAAATCAGAGAGCGTTTTGACACACCTCACACCGTTTTTTCACTATGACGAGGAAAGAATCCAAAATTTTTTTTTCGGCTCAGCCTAATAAATAAGTGGCGGAGGACAGCCGCTGAGACGTTAGCAACGTCGCATCGGTTCCTTTTTGCTAACGCGACGCAGTGAAACATTGAGACAATTCAACAAAAAAACTTTTGGTTACTTACTAGCTTCGTAGAAACCGATTGCGCCCTATGATCTACAAAAACTATTAATTTGAAAAAACGACACCTTTCACCCTGTCGGGGCGCGGCTAAATATTGTTTTAAAATTCTGAAAAAAAAATCAACGAGCTTTTTGACACACCTCACATCTTTTTTTTCTCTATGACGAGGAAAGAATCCAAAAATTTTTTTTTCGGCCCAGCCTAGCCTGCATTCCCCTCGAACATTCAGTGCTGCGAATCTTGCAATCGTGCCTGAATCCTACTCTCCACAATGCTGCGAATCTTGCAATCTGTGCCTGAATCCTACTCTCCGCAGTGCCACGAATCTGGCATTCGCTTCTGCATCCTACTCTCCGCAGTGCCATGAATCTGGCATTTGCGTCTGCATCCTACTGTCCGCAGTGCCACGAACCTGGCATTCGCGCCTGCATTTCCCCAAATATTCAGTGCCACGAATCTTGCATTCGCGCCTGAATTCCTACTTTCCACAGTGCCACGAATCTGGCATTCGCGCCTGCCTTCCCGATTTACCCTCAGTGCCACGAATCTGGTATTCGTGCCTGAGATCCCTAAAAAATTACCCCATCTATGCCATATCCCCAAAGACCTCACCCGGGACGTGACACTTATATTCTTATTATATTCCTATTATCTTTACTTTTATAAGAGTGTTTAGCGTTAACATAAATATTAGTTCAGGATATCGCGAGACGCGAGTATGACGAAAGAGAATTGAGAGTAAAGGAGTGGGAAAATCGAACGCATGCGCAATCCTCAGTCGATCAGCGGATCGACGAAAGCAAGGATCAGAAGCAGTGATTGTGATTCGTGCATGACGAATGAGAGAGGGAACCGAGCGTTCCATGCGTGCGCCTGCGTACTAATCAGTCGCTTAGTAGACCGACTAGAGAACGGATCGAGCAATACGAGAATGATTGACGCGTAATAGTCGAAATCCATTCCTATTGGTGCGCTCCCAGTACTCCGAATGTGTATGAATACGGGCAGGAAAGCCCAGAGAGATTCATTCAGACATATGAATTCACTCAAGAATCATTTAAGGCTACAAGCTGATTTCAACATAAATTTAATGCTCCAACTTTGGAGGCCGCCTTGCAGGACACTCGGCTATACTAACACAGTACAACAAAATTTGACTTTTTCTCGGACTTGTAATATTCAATAGCCGTTTCTTATAGGTTTTCGTGCCCTGAAAACGAATCCGCAACCCGTTTGTCGCCATCACCCTCAGTTTTTGAGAAAATCGATTTTGAAAAAAACTGCAAATTTTCAACTTTGAACATATTTTCTGTCGAAACGGTAATAGTTATTCCATTGTTCGTTGCGTCAAATTATTCTATGAACCTTCCCGAATTCAACGATGTAAGTGATTATTGCGTTATGAACATTTAAATATGTTTAAACAACGATCAAAGGGAAAAGGACACCCGAAATGCACCAATTTTTGCGGATATCTTTCAATTTATTTCCAAAACTAAGGGTCTGAGACGAAATCTGACCATCCCACGCGATGCAGCAGACATTGTTCCTTCGGAAAGCGTCGACAAAAGTGGTAAGTCTCGTTTCGTTTTCAATACAGAAACGAAATAATTTGGCAAAACGCGCGGAGCCGACAGTGGTAGTCAACGGCGCGGCGGCCAGCGTAGGTAGGTAACCCAGCCTGGCCGCCGCGCGTGCCGCCGCGCCGTTGACTACCACTGTCGGCTCCGCGCGTTTTGCCAAATTATTTCGTTTCTGTATTGAAAACGAAACGAGACTTACCACTTTTGTCGACGCTTTCCGAAGGAACAATGTCTGCTGCATCGCGTGGGATGGTCAGATTTCGTCTCAGACCCTTAGTTTTGGAAATAAATTGAAAGATATCCGCAAAAATTGGTGCATTTCGGGTGTCCTTTTCCCTTTGATCGTTGTTTAAACATATTTAAATGTTCATAACGCAATAATCACTTACATCGTTGAATTCGGGAAGATTCATAGAATAATTTGACGCAACGAACAATGGAATAACTATTACCGTTTCGACAGAAAATATGTTCAAAGTTGAAAATTTGCAGTTTTTTTCAAAATCGATTTTCTCAAAAACTGAGGGTGATGGCGACAAACGGGTTGCGGATTCGTTTTCAGGGCACGAAAACCTATAAGAAACGGCTATTGAATGTTCCAAGTCCGGATGGCTGTTGTACTGTGTAATCGTTTAAACTAAGGCCATAGTCGCCAGGTTTAGCGAGAGGTTTCAGCCTTGGGGGCCGCTTTGTAGGCCACTTAGTTGATGAAGCTAAGTTATTATTATTATTAATCTCAGGTTAGTAATAAATTACTCCTGAGCGACGAGGGAACAATACTATTCCAGGTGGCAGTACCGCCCCTGATGACAATGAAACTATTCAAACGATTCTCAACTTAACATATTCAATTTCCTAGATCCATAAGCTAATTCCTATATCGACCGAGAGTCATAATCCATTAATCAATTCCGATATCGACCGAGAGTCATAATTCATAAACTAATTCCTATCATTCGACTAAACGTCATTATTAATTACTTAATTTATACTACTCCATGTCGATCGTTCAAACGGGCATTTCTTTTGTAACGACCTAGAGTCGCAACCCAAGACGATCAACTTTACTTTTTGTAACGTCCTAGTGTCGCAACCTAATTAATTTCTTTAATTCCTTTAGTATTAAGGCGTTAAATTATATTTTCATGTATCATTTAGAAGTGTTTTTCTTGAATAAACACTATTTAAGTTAAATTCTTGTTCTTGAATTTTAATTCTGTATCGCACGCCACTCGAACCAATCCCGAAATCCTGTAAGGAGCGTTACGCTACGCTCGAAATCGTTACACGGGGGTTACGAAGGTACTAAAATCCAAACAAACTATTGCAACAGCTGATTCCGGTTCGCCAACGTGAGAGCAGTTACAGTGTTTACATACGTCTAGACATATTCCTAGGAACGCACGTTTAGACATATTCCTAGGAAATAGTACGTGTAACTTCTTACGTTACGCACGTCTAGACATATTCCTAGGAAATAGTACGTGTAACTTCTTATACTTATGCAACAGTAAATCCAATTACTGAGTCAAAACAAAGTGCTCTAACGGGTGTCTCCACCGGAATCATTACCATTCAAACTTTCCCTGGTTGTTCAGTGCTACGAATCTGGCATTCGCGCCTGAACTCCAATAAACTGCAGTGCTACGAATCTGGCATTCGCGCCTGCGTTCCCTTCAATAATATCTCCTCTATGCCATCGTCCTAAAGACCTCACCCGGGACGTGACAACTTTAAAAATCTTATCGGGTAGTAAGTGGAGTTTCACACGCGTATCAACATAACCAAAAACCTGAAGCGGCGACTGATTAATGCCTCCGTATGAATTCCCGTTATTAAGCTTATCAATAGGACAATGACTAAAATTATTATAATAAGTACTTTCGGTCATAAAACTAAGTTTACTCGCCGTATCTATCAGCGCTTCCACGAAGTACTCGTTCTGTTGCTCATGGGCGACCAGAACGCAGTATTGTCGAACTGGCTCAGCTAGGGGAAGCTGCACAGCTCTGCGGCCACCGTCCTCGTCACGGCATCCTCAGACGTCGGTAACAGCAGATTCCACGAGCGCCGTAGTGGCTGCCTGGGTGAGCGCTTTCGACGACTGCTGCTGCGCCATGTTGGTGGTGGGGGTTGGACAGGCCCTGGACAGGTGCCCCTCTTGCCCGCACTTAAAACAAGAACCAATGCTCCTTTTCGGTTTCGGACACTCGCGAGACAAATGTCCCATCACGTTACAGTTATAGCACTTGATTTCGCGTTTGATTGCACCGTTTTCACTTTTGAAGGGTGGCCCGCCAGACGCCCTGCTCCCTGTTTGACTTTTTGCTAGTTCAGAACGTGGTGCTGCTCTACTTTGCAGACCATCGTTCTCCCTCGAAGATTTACTTCGTTCCACTCGGTGTCGATGCATTCGTTCTTGGCTTAATATGTCGCGAAGAAGTCCGTCTACGTCACCGTGATCCCTTGCTGAGACAGAAGCGCATAAATCCTTTGACCAGAGTCCCACAAGGATCTGTTCACGCGTGTCTGCGAAATCCAAATTTAGTTTGCGACACAGTTTGACCTTTCCGTGATAATACGATGTGATCGTCTCGTCTTTCTTCTGTACCCTGCTAGTCATCTTCTTCCAGTTGTCCTCAGCTCCTGGAATTGTTGCCAACTGTGCGAACAATTCGTCCCTTTTCCGATTCTCTGTGGCCATGTGCTTGAGTAGTCGTGCGAATACATCTTGACTCGGCCCGCTAGACGCAGTAGGTTGGTGAGGGGGGGGGGGGTCCCCCTTGACTCGGAATATCCCGACTCCGTCGCATTTCTCGCGGGGGCTTGATCATGGTCATCGGACGTCGGCTCCTCCTCAAGAAGATCGTCTTGCGTACTATCATTGGTCTCGTCTTGACCTAGGCCGCGTACTTGCCTGAGGGCGGTCCTCCAGTTCCCCGCCGGGTCCATCTCATGCAGCCTCGCGATCAGTTCCACTTTCGTATCAGTCGTAGGTGCATTAGTCGTCTGCAGCGCACTTTTCATCTCGGTTACTTTGAAGTCAGACGGATTCATGGTGGAATCAATACGTGAATTTACCACCGTATACCTTTCTCGAACTAACCGTTTCAATACGTTCAAAATGTCAACACAAGCGCGCATAGTAACTACGAGGTAAACAACGCCGACCTCTACACATTGTACTAACGGTCCCGAATGTTCTAGAACAACCACGCCGTTTCCTTCCGCGTTCCGTTCTATTGTTTCGAACAATTTCGTCTCAAATTTTACCTCGAATCCCACTTCCGATTTTTTGGCTGTAGGAGCGTGGGTGGTCGGGTACCAGTAGCTCGGTAATAACAGGACGATAAAGACAGTTTATTGAAAAAACACACACATATACGTATTTAATATGCTCAAGACAGAACGTGTTCCTCTCAAGCCGAACACTCGTTAACGGGCGTACTCGTGCCCCACTTCGCACTTTGCCCAATCTCGTGGAGGGTAACCACGTTACCTGCCTCCATGCAGTCGCACTCCGCGTTCCTAACAGCTGTCTTGCGCACGCAAAATAATCTCCGCGTTCTCGCTTATCAGAAAAGACACGTGTCGCGGATCCAACGATCGACTACTCAACCGTTCCTGTTCGTTCGGGATCGCTCACACACATTCGGTCTGACTCGGGCGCGCTCGGGCACACTCGGGCATTCCCGATCGCTCGCTAAGAACACTGAAGACGCTCGTTTAATTAGGCAAGGCCTTACACCGCTAACACGGGTCATCGGCACTTTCTCCCTCGTTACTACAATGGTTACTAGTATTATCCAACCATTCACCCTTCCATAGTCTTAAACAATATTTAGGAGCAATCTGTAGATTTCCAGTTTTACCAACAATTTCGTACCTATCATTAATCAAAACTTTAGAGATAACAAATGGCCCCATATACTTATCTTCTAATTTTGCTCGTCTCAGAGCCGCCGGTTTTATAAAGACCGCATCACGCTCCTTATACACTACATTATTTCTACATTTTTTATTAAACCTATTATTTTGTTTCTCAACGTTTTCTGTTAATCGCCGGGAAGCTAGTTCTCTATTAGCATTTACGTTAATCTGTTCGTCTGTGTCCGGCAACTCCATCTCAGCCCGATCTGCGTTTCCTGCACTACGCTCAATACCAAAAAGTAAACGATGTGGAGAAAATCCCGCCGTTTTCTGAATAGTTGTATTTAAAGAAAGCATTAATTTAGAAAGCTTGCTCGGCCATTCCGAACTTTTGCCTATCTCAACCGTAAGCAGGTTTATCACAGTCAACACGTTGTGTTCGGCTTATCCACTCGCACGTGGAGCTCCCGTAGCAACAAAATGAACCTCAATCCCGTGTTTCTCTATAAATTGCACGAGGGATTTGAATGTAAAATTGGTAGCCCGATCCATTACAACGACTCGAGGTGTACCGAATAATATTAGGCGTTCCTTAAATATTTGCAACATTTCAGACTCGGTCAGTGACTTTAACGGAACATGTTGTACGTACTTTGAAAAAGCGTCAACAATAATAAGTACATGCCGAATAGGCTGGGCCGAAAAAAAATTTTGGATTCTTTCCTCGTCATAGTGAAAAAAAGGTGTGAGGTGTATCAAAAAGCTCGCTGATTTTTTTTATAATTTTAAAACTATATTTAGCCGCGCCCCGGCGGGGTGAAAGGTGCCGTTTTTTTCAAATTAATAGTTTTTGTAGATCATAGGGCGCAATTGGTTTCTACCAAGCTAGTAAGTAACCAAAAGTTTTTTTGTTGAATTATCTCAATGTTTCACTGCGCCCCGCTATTTAATAAATAAGTGGCGGAGGACAGACGCTGAGACGTTGGCAACGTCGCGTCGGTTACTAAGTAGGGGAGACCAGGGCAGATTGTAACAAAAAAAGTTTACACAGTTTTTTCTCGAAAGTGTTTTCCTCAATCAGGAAATAATTTGCGTGATTTACTAGTTGCATATGTGGTGAATTGATTGCGTGAAAGTACGTGACAAAATATTGGAGTGTTAACATCTGGCTCCATCTTAAACAAATCTGAATCTTTGTTACAATGTGCCCCAGTCCTGGGGTAAATTGTAACACATCTGTTTTACTTATTTAAATACAAATATGAACACAAATAAACGTTTCTAAAAGATATAAATGAAAACACAGATCATTATTAAACATTTGATATACACGAGTTAAACAATCATTGCTTATTCATCTGATTCTATCAAAATCTTCTTCTTCGCTTTCTTCACTTTATTCTTTATACTTTTTTCTACTTTTTGGACTCGATTGTTCTGTTGTTCGTCTAGAGCATCTTTTTCCGGTGTGTCAGCAAATAGCTTGCTTTATCACCATTTGGAGTGGAGTAAGTATAGTAACATGTTACAATTTACCCCGAGGTCGAATTTTTGCGTTTTATCTCAGCAAACGAGAAACTAAACATCAAATCACTAAAATGCGTATACATTATTATTAACCAATGTGTACTGATTCGTTTGCGACAAATAAGCAAAAATTCAAACGGTTTCTAATGCCGGTTAATTGAAGTAAAAGTGCTGATACAACATTTACTTACGTAACCTAAAAACTAAAATTCTGGGCTGTAACCACAAAATGAATACATAACGCTCGTTTGTGTCACTAAAACCGACGGTGCTAATATTGTCAAGCAGCTCTCGAATGCTGTAGGTTACCATATTAGTCGTTCAAAAGATTTTACTTATGTTACACTTTACCCCGTGTTACAACCTGCCCCGGTCTCCCCTATGTACTACACCTTCCTTTTTGCTAGCGAAGCGCAGTTAAACATTGAGATAATTCAACAAAAAAACTTTTGGTTACTTACTAGCTTGGTAGAAACCGATTGTGCCCTATGATCTACAAAAACTATTAATTTGAAAAAACGACACCATTCATTCCGCCGGGGCGCGGCTAAATATAGTTTTAAAATTATAAAAAAAATCAGCAAGCTTTTTGACACACCTCGCACCTTTTTTTCACTATGACGACGACAGAATCCAAAATTTTTTTTCTGCCCAGCCTAATGCCGATAACCGTCTTTTGAAAGTTCGAATGGTCCCACGCAATCACAGTGGATAGTATGGAACGGTAACGGTTTCTTAACAATCGAGTGTAAAAACGCCTGTTTCGCTCCGGTCTGCCGCTTCGACACCACACAAGGGATACAATGTTCAATATACTTTTTCACAAATTTACGCATTTTCGGAAACCAATATTTTTGTGTTACACGACCATACGTCTTATTCTTGGAGGTCTCATTGAAAGCGGGAAACTGGTGCCAACATGGTGCGAGAGAGAAAGACATGTGCGAGCGAGAGAAGTATATCTAGAGACGCGGTAGCGTCTCGACGCCAAGTACATTAATCGAGACCCTATATATATATATACATGTCTACTCTCGCTGCCGTGTATCTTTACTGGACAACCTAACCTTACATTTATTTCATTAATATCTCATCACGCCTGCAATATTTTCTAAATTTAAAAGCACTTTTGTTATGTAAACCGCATATCAGCTTTCGAATATGACCAAAACCAATAAAATCGGTCCACGCATGTCAGAGATATCATAATATCGTCTCATGGATCAGTCGGAAACGGTAAGATTCTTCTTCCGATTCTCTTTCTCCTTCTTCTCCAAGAAATTTTTCGTCAACCATAATACGTATACGCGTTACACGCACACCTTCAACCAAAACGAAACTAACACATGTTTCGTTCTTCGTTCGTCGACTCTCGGGATTATTCGGCAGAGATCGTCATCCGTCATTGTACATATATATATTGAATTATAACCTTCCAAGTTTTAAGCCAGGCCTGGGATTTAAGTGAACGTAGCGGCCGATTTTCGAAGGCAACGCCTCCTTTCTCCCGCTGCGCGTCTTGGCCCCCGCGGCGGCCTAGGAGCTTCGAGCGCCTCAGGCCCGTGCCATGTGGAAACCTATTGATACGGGGGGCGCCCCAATGCGCTACGCGCGGTTCATATGGTACGGGCCTGAGGCGCTCCAAGCTCCTAGGCCGCCGCGGGGGCCAAGACGCGCGGCGGGAGAAAGGAGGCGTTGCCTCCGAAAATCGGCCGCTGCGTTCACTTAAATCCCAGGCCTGTTTTAAGCACTCGTAACCTGCGAAGTGTTAAATAAGGTAAGATGTCCAAATTTGAAATGTCACGAGTTTTTTTACACTACATTAGGACACTGAATTATTGTCTCAATTAACAAGGTAAGTCGCCAAAATTTTTTAATAGACTTTTTATGTAGAGTCGCAGAGTTGGAAGTTATCTGGAGAAGGTTCGATTCGACAGAGAAGCATCTTCTTTCGCATAAGTTTCTGAAAATTTGTACCATGCATCGAGAAAATAATAATATATTGTAACAAATTGCATTTAAATTGTCAGATATTTATTTTCATACTAGCAAACTATTTTTAATTCAGAGTTTTTATATAAATCTTTTAGAAATGAAGAGGACGTACAGGTTTGAATTAAAATGAAGGGGACGCAGAGGCTTGCATAAAAATGAAAGGGACGCACAGGCTTGGATTGGTCGAAATGAAGGGGATGCACAGGCTTGGATAGATGAAGGGGAGACGCACAGGCTTGGAGGTTGCCCGGAGAAGGTTATTATTACATAGACAGAGAAGCATCTTCTTTTTCGCACAAGCTTTTGGAAATTTCTCAAATAAGGTAAATAAATGAACAAAATTTAGTTTAAATTTAGCAATGTGAAGCAAGTCACATTAGTGAACAAAGTACGCTGAAGACACATCCCCTTTGATACTTTTGAATTCAATCTTTCGTGAAAGACATTCATAATACTTTAAAATCCACAGTAGTTGCCATGCTATTCATTAATTTTATTAGTTTCCCATTAACAAGATTTCACTTCTCCAATAAACATACTAAATTAATTTTATTCCAACACCCATAAATTGTGCGTTAAGAATATTGGATATCTTCGTTCATATTCCTTGAATTATTACCATTAGTATTTAAATTTCCTGCAACAAGACTTTCTGTCATACGCTCTCACCTTCTTCGGATACATTTTGTACTCTACATATACTCTCATCTTCTTTGAATATATTTTGTAGTCTCTATCTATACTCACTATAGCAAAATGCAATTCTATTTCTATAATAAAAAATATTACGTTTAGTTGTAACTAAAAAATAAAATGTGGATTTTATATATTATTTTATATATATTATATATTTACTTTTATATTTACAGATAATCGAAGCAGAAGATGATGGAGTGTGATCTACGTCGGAGAAAATAATTTATTGGGACAGAGTATATATCATTATACATAATTTATTAAACAATTCAGCTTCGATACTCTGTTTGCTTGTAAATTAATAATAATAATAATTAATTAAACGAGTTCATTAAACGATATATATATTATTCAGCTTCGATCCTCTGCTTGTAAATTAATAATCCCATAAAAAAATCCCATTAAAATTTCAGCTAATGATGCACACAAAAAGAATTATTATTTTTTTTATTATTACAATAGGTGAAAGAGAAAGTGTTATTGATATATATAAAAGAAGAACACCGGTGGAGATTTAAATGAATATAAATGTATATATTATTTATTTATAAAATAATCTTAAGAATAAAAAATTAAAATTAATAAGGAGTATTATAATAATAAAAGTGGTGGTTGCCACCACCACGACCACGGCCACGGGCAGCACGGCCTATGACCAGCGCCTGAATGGAGCTGGACTGCACCATCAGGCTGCTGGTGTGTGTCTGCACTGCCCGTATAATCGCCAATTGTTCCTGTTGGGCTCTTACCCGCCAGCCGCTCCGCTGGTGGCGGCGAGCTCTATATCCAGCTGTAATTAGTACACAAATAAATTAGTAAAATATTTTTTAATAAATTTATTAGTAAAATATTTTAATTAAACGACCTTTTGAACGTTTAGATATAGGCTAAATTGAACAATTTGTACAGTGTTTAATTAAATAAATATAAAAATATCTAATTAAAGACCAGAATTCTTTTCTCGTGAAAGTGTTAGGAATGTTTGTTAAAACACTGTAGCACAAGAAGATATATATATATTATTATATATATACTACTATCTAATGATTTCCATAATAAAAAAATTGTTCAGTTAGACCTATTTCCAAGCAATCTAAAAGTATGTACCTCCTTAAAATGTGTATATATGTTATATAGATTTTTATGTTATTATTATGTTTATGTTAATGTATTTACCGTTGGCCGTGGCCGGTCTCTCCGACGGGGAGTGAGCCAGCGCCGTAGTCGTTGGCCGTGATAGCGGTGGCGGTTGATTCCCACCATTGTTGCTATTTCCCGCCGCATTTGATAACATTTCAGCATTTATTTCTGGAAAAATAAACCAGTTGTAATTAGTAAAAGAAAATAAATTTATTAGTAAAATATTTTAAAATTAAACGACCTTTTGAACGTTTAGATATAAGCTAAAGTGAACAATTTGTACAGTGTTTAAAGATAATAAATATATCTTTTCTCATGAAAGTGACAGCAAATTTTGTTCGAACACTGCAGCACAAGATATATACATAATATATATACTACTATTGTAACAAAGTAATATTTGGAACCGGCACGAGAAAGCAGTGATAGTAGTTTTACACAAGATTTATTTGGTGAGTTATTAAAGCGCGCGATACGGAAATTTAGGCGAATAATTAACACGGCGTTTATATTCAAATGTACATAGCCAAACACATTAACGCAACAGTTATAATCACAATTATTTACAGTCAATTAATGTCTAAGAGTCAATCACAAATAAACAGTTTATACAATAAATTAATGTCTAAGTATTATATATGTATTTATGTTATTATTATACCGTCAGCCGTGATCGCCCCCTCCTTTGTGGTGGGTGAATCTAGCGCCGGCATATTTTGCGGCGGCAACGCCGCCTCTACCTCGTCTTTGCTTTTCGCTGAGGACATATCGGACATCCCAATGTCACCAAACAATTCCGGAAAAATAAATTTTAATAATAAGTGTATATTAAATTTCTGTTATTTTTAATTTTTCTGTAATTTTATCATTAATAATACTTACCGCCGATTATACGTTCTTCTTCTTGTTTCTGCAAAAATGAATAAACAATTAATTAGTAAAAACAGATCAAAGTTCATAAAAGCGGCATATGATATGATAAAAGAAAGATATATATATACATGCGGCGCAAGGATACGTATTGTTAAAATTGCGAATTGGAAATTAAGAAATATAAAAATTTGAAAACTGAAATAGTGTATGATGCGAAATTATAAAAATTATATTATATATTATTATTTTACATTTTACATTACATTACAAAAATAGGTTTCTTCTCATTACTTCACGAGCCTTTCAAGAGAGCTCGTATGCAATAAGGGGACTAGCGGTCGAAAATGGGAAAAATTATTGTCCAAACGCTAAGAAATATGGAAAATTAAATGTTGTTAAACTGTATTTTCAAAAATATAGTGTTGTAAAGCTCGTCACGACACACATTTTTTCTATTTACAGTTTGTATATCCAATCATTACTGTTCGAGCTAGGACTTCCGTTTCCGGACGCGGGAGTGAAAGACGTGTGTGCTTGGTGCGGAGAGTTAGGTGGTAGGAAGTGTGAGTGAGGAAGGAGTCGAGAGGTGCAGGAGTGAGTAGGGAAGGTGTGGGAAGAGGTGAGGAAGGCAAGAGTGTAAAGGGCGAAGGGTAGGAAGGCAGTGGGTGAGGTGCGAAGAGGGAGAAGGGAGCGGATTTGAGGTTAGGCTGGAGGATAGGTGTTAGTGGCGGGAAGAGGGAGCAGGTAGAGAGGTTTGGCGGACAGGTGAGGAAGTAAGGAGAGCTGGCAAGAAGGCGGGAGATTTGAAAAGTGGTTTGAAGAGAATTTAATAGAGGAGTAAGGGTGAAGCGTGAGAAGACGGCAGAGGATAGTGCGTGTGGGGAAGGGCAAATGGCGGGGGACAGGAGCGATGAGGGGTGGGGAGGGACGAGGGGAGAGGGAACGAGCGCGGGAATGGAAAAAGGAAAATTGAAGGGTGAAGGAAGGCAAAGGAATGACAGCGGGAGTAGCTCGAGTAGTTACGCGGGGAGCATGGAGGGGTATGGGGGAAAAAAGAGGAAGGAGAGGGAGGAGGAAGCTGGAACCGGGTTGGAGGGGGGTAGATTAGGGTTCAAGAGGAGTGAGAAGGTATTGAGATCGCCGGAAGGAGGGAAGAAAAGGGGGGGTAGCGAAGAAAGGGAGGAGATGGGAAATGTGGTGGAGATGTTAAAGACGCTGATGAAGGAGATAAGGGGGGAGAAAGAGGAGATGAAAGAGGAGATGAGGAGGGAAAGGGGGGAAAGAAGGAAGGTGATGGAGGAGTGGAGAGAGGAAAGGAGGAAGTGGGAGGAGGAAAGGAGGGAGGATAAGAGGAGGAGGGAGGGGATGGAGGAGAGGTTAGAGAGGATGGAAGAAAGGGATGGAAGAGTGGAGGAGCTGATAGGGAGGATGGAGAAGTGGGAAAGGGAAAAAGAGGGGAGGGGCAGTATGGAGAGGCGGGAGGGGGGAGAAGTGGAGGATTGTTGCGTAAGATTGAGAAAGATAGAATTAAAACAGGACAAGAAAGAGATGGTGGTGTTACGTGAGGGTGTTAATTTTGAAAGAGACCGAGCGGTTGAGTCTAATGTCCTCAGGTAACGCTTAACGAATTTTAAAGAGATTTAATAATTTTGACATAATCGTATTATTACGCAAAAATCAGGATTATTTTGGGGGCGCTGCTTTCGTCTACAACCTATACAGGTTGTCCAATTAGGATGTGGTACTTTGGAGAAGACTGGTTCGAAACAAAATTAGACAATTTGAGGAATAATATACCATGTATTACAATATATATATATATAGGAGGTTTCAAGGGTAGAACAAAAACGGTGAAAATTACATGGATTTGAAACAATGAATGATCAACGGTAATTGATCGAGGGAAACCCCACAACCCACTACGTGGTTGGATCAATAATCGTGTAAATCGTTTTCCTTTTACACATTCACTCGAATAGTTGGTGTTGTTACAATTACATTACGTGAATCAAGCCAAATTTAAAAAAAAACAAAACGTGTCACACGGCGAAGGGAAAGCAACAGCCGATTGAGGGAAAACCCACAACCCACTAGGTGGTTGAATCAACTGTTGTTTCCGTACAATATCATGATAAATCTAATGACTCACCAACTCAGTACAAGAGATTGCTAATTTCGTAATTTCGAGTCGTCTCTCTCTCTGTATGTCTCTCTCTTAGTATGTCTCAGAGGGTCCCGCGTCTGAGATGGTAAAGCGCAGGAGTGAACGCACCACACACACACACAATGTCGAAACTCAATGTAGAATAAAGTAAAAGATATTAGAGTTTGATTAAATATACGGTTTGAAGCTAAAGGAAATTTATATTGTTTGAAAATGCAAAAATGTACAAGTCTCTACGGGGACTGAGTCCTTCCACGATCGCGTAGATTCGATTCACTGGAACTCCGGCTCAAGACTATTTTAAAATAGATACGTCCCTCGGACAGATCGACCACGCACTATGCGACTTAACAGCCGACTGCCCCGAGCGTTAGCAGGGCAGGCCCGAGCACTTGGGACTTTGAACAAAGAGAGTCAAATTGCTGAGCATGCATTTCGTACACACAGGCCCAACCGTCGTTGCCTCGGACCGTTCCCAGCCTCGCAATGCTTAGGTTTTCGAATGCTATCGCATCCGGCGTTCCAAGAACACTGATGCTGATGAAAGACTTTCTCATGGAAGAACGCAGTGGCGTAGCAGTTATTAATTTAAATTGGTTAATATACCATATCGGTTTATTGACAAATGATCGAGGGAAACTCCCACAACACTTAATGGTAGGATCAGATGTCAACGATACTGTAATAAAATTTTAACAGGGAAGGAAAAATATAAGGTAGTCTACAACAATGCCTCGAAAGATTTGTCACAGCACGCATTCCAGGAACGTCGATGGCGTTGAAGGATCGTTGATAATACTCCTTCGTGAGTACCCGCCCCGACGTGACCGGCTTCAAGCAGAAATAAATCAGAAATAAGTCAAGCACTATTAAAAATATCTACAGATAATCGACTATTGATTGAGGGAAATTCCCATAACACGCTAAGCGGTTGGATCAATAGAGAACATCTGCGAAATGATTATAAAAATTAGTAAAATTTAAAAATGAATTTGGAAAAAGTAACCGGCACGTAACAGTGGAAAGAAGAAATAATGTGGTGGTAAGGGGGTTGGGGGCGAAGGAAATGGAAGAAGAGAAGGAGGTGAAGAAGCTGTGGGCGGAGATGGGTGTAGGGAAGTGAAAAGGATAGGAAGACGGGGAGAGAAAGGGAACGGGTTGATACTGGTGAAGTTGGTGGGGAGGGAAGAGAAGATAAAGGTGATCGAGGCAAAGAAAAAACTAAGGGGCAGAAGGGAAAGGATAGATGACGATTTGACGGAGGAGGAAAGGAAAGCGAGATGGAAGGTGGAAAGAGAGGTGGCGAGGGAGAGGGAGGGAGGAAAGAAGGTGCAGGTCGGATACATGAAGATCTGGGTGAACGGGAAGGTGAGGAGGTGGGATGAGTTGAGGGAAAGATGGGTAGATGAGCAGGGAAACGAAGGGTAAGGGAAAGGGGGAGGGAGAGGAGATAGAGGTAGGGGAAAGGGGGAGGGGGGAGTAGATACAAGGTCGCGTTCTGGAACGTAGCAGGGCTGAGGAATAAGGACGAGTAATTTTGGAGAGGGCTGGAGGAATGGGACGTGGTTGTAATGAGTGAGACATGGATGGAGGAAGGAGGTTGGGGAGAGGTGGAGAGGAGGCTGCCAAGGGGGTTTGTCTGGGATACGCAATGGGCGCGCAGGGAGAAGAAGAAGGGTAGGGCGATAGGAGGAATGATAATGGGGGTGAGAAAGGGGTTGGAAGTGAAAGTGGAGGAGGAAGGTGGGAGGGAGGGGATAATGACGAAAAAGGTGAGGATGGGGGGAGAGTGGTGGAGGTTAGTGGGGGTGTACGTAAATGGAGATTTGACAAGGAAGTTGGAGGACCTGGGGGTGTGGACGGAAGAGAGGGATTGGGGAGTGAGGGTGTTAATCGGGGGGGACTTTAACGCTAGGACAGGGGAAGAGGGGGGTGGGTGTCGGGATGTGAGGAGGAGGGAGGGGGCGGGGGAGTAGGAGATCGAAGGACAAAGAGGGGAATGGTGATGGGAGGAGACTGTGTGGGTATACTTGGAGGAAAGGGGCTGGAGTATACTAAATGGGGGGGGGTGGAGGGGGATGAGCAGGGGGAGTGGACGTTTACAGGGGGGAGGGCAAACTCTGTAATTGATTATGCTTTGGGGAATGAGGATACGTGGGAGAAGGTGGAGAGGGTAGAAGTGGGGGAGCGAGTGGAGTCGGACCACCACCCGGTGGTGGTATGGCTAAGGGGAGAGGGATGCGGTGAAGTAAAGAGGAAAGAGGGTAATAGGAGAAGGGTAGGAGGAAGAGGGATTTGGACAGAGGAGGGGAGAAAGAAGTTTATGGAAAGCTTTGTGAAGAGGGAAGAGGGGGTGAGGGGGGTGGAGGAGGAGTGGAGAGAGTTGGGAGAAAGGATAAAGGGAGCTGTTGAGAAATCAGAGGAGGGGAGAGAGAGGAAAAGAAAGGGAGGATGGTGGGATGAGTGGTGCAGAGAGGAGAAGAGCAAGGTAAGGAAGGATTTGAGAAAGTTGAGAAGGGAGGGAGGGGACGGTAAAGTTTACAGAGAGAGGGAAAGAGCTTATGCGAAACTATGTGAGGAAAAGAGGAAAAAGGAGGTGGAACGATGGGAAAAAGAGCTAGAGGGGGTGTGGACAGAAGGGCAGGTGTGGAAGCTGGTGAACAGGGGGAGGGGAAAAAGAAGGAGGGTGAATGAAAAAATAAAAATGGAAGAATGGGATGAGTATTTCAGGGGGCTCTTAGGAGGGGTAGAGTGGAGGGTGGTGAAAGGGGGGGTAAAGGAAAGAGGGAGGGACGGAGAAGGGGAGATAGGAAGGGTGGTAAAGAAGTTAAACGACGGGAAGGCCGTGGGGGGGGGGGGGATGGGATACCAAACGAGGCGTGGAAGTACGGGGGGCAGGAGGTAGAAAAGGAGCTGTGGGGGTTATGCAATAGGGTATGGAGGGGGGAAGGGTGGCCGGAGGGATGGAAGGAAGGGGTGGTGGTGCCGGTGGTGAAGAAAGGAGCAGGGGAAAGGGTGGAGGACTACAGGGGGATTACCTTGACGCAGACGGCGTACAAGGTCTATGCGTCGGTACTGGCGGAGAGGTTGAGGGTAGAGGTGGAGAAAAAGAGAATGCTGCCGTCGAGTCAGACAGGGTTTAGGAGGGGGGTGGGTTGTATAGATAATATATACACGTTGAATTATCTGATCAACAGACAAATAGGGAGGAAGGAGAGAAAAATGGTAGTGTTATTTGTTGACATGAAGGCCGCGTTTGACTCGGTGGACAGGGAGGTGTTGATAAAGGCTATGAGGGGAAGGGGGTGAGGGAAGGGTTGGTGGTGAGGTGTGAGGAGGTACTGAGGGAAACGAAAGGACGGGTTAGGGTGGGGGAGGAGGAGGGGGAGTGTTTCTGGACGGCGAGGGGCGTAAGGCAAGAGTGCCCGTTGAGTCCTATAATGTTCACGCTCTTGATAGCGGACATGGACGATGAGCTGGGGAGAGAAGGCTGGGGGGGTTAGGCTGGGGGGTAGGAAGATATACACTTTAGCATACGCGGACGATGTGGCGGTGCTGGCAGAGGACGTGGAAGGTATGAAGGGGACGATGGGGAAAATAGAAAAGTACGTGGAGGGGAAGGGGTTGCAGGTGAATGTGGGTAAGACGAAGGTGATGAGGTGTAGAAGGGGGGGGTGGGAGGTGGAGTAAGGTGATATGGAGGTGGAAGGGAAAGGAGCTGGAGGAGGTAAGGAGGTTTAATTATCTAGGATATACGGTGATGGGGAATGGGGGGCAAGAAGAACATGTAGAGGAGAGGGTTAGAAAGGGGGCCGCAGTGATGGGACAGGTGTGGGGGATTGGGAAAAGGAAGTTTGGGAAGGATTGGGGGAGAAGGGTATGGCTGTACGACAAGCTGGTATGGGCGGTAGTGAATTATGGGGTGGAGGTGTGGGGTGGAGAGGGAGGGATAAAGTAGAGGCAATGCATGAAAGGTATCTGAAGTGGGTTTTAGGAGTGGACAGGAATACCCCAGGGTATATGGTTAGGGAAGAGCTACAGAGGGGAATGATGAAGGGGTGGCGGGGTTAAGGGCATGGGGGTATGAGAGGAAGCTGGAGGAGGGGAAGGGGGGGGGAGTTGGCGAGGGAATGTTGGGAGGAAATGAAGAGGGGGATGCGGAGGGGAAAGGTATTGCAGGGCTGGGAAGAGGAGAGGGAGCAATACTTTAAGGACAGGGGATGGACGGTGGAGGAGGTGGAGAGGATGAGGGATAGGGGAGAGATCAGGGGAGAGGAGCTGGTGGAGAGGGAGAGAAGGCTGCAGGAGGAGGAGAGGTGGAGGAAGATAGGAGACTCCAGGTATAATGCATGGTATGGGAGGGTGAAGGGGGTGGGTGTGCCTGGATACTTGAAGAAAGGGTGGGGGGAGGAGAGATGGAAAAGGGTAGTAAGGTTTAGATTAGGGAATGCGATGAAGGCGGGGAGATACTGGGAGGAGCAGGAGGAAAGGAGATGCAGAATGTGTGGGCAAGGGGAGGAGACGTGGGAGCACGTCTGGGAAGTGTGTTCAGGGTGGGGAACGGAGAGGGGGTGGCAAGAGGCGGTGGTGGAGGTACTGGGGGACTGCGTCTGACCACAGCGTCCAAATCTAGCTATGGGGATGTCGCCTTTACGGCATAAATTAGAAAAATAATACTCTGTGCACACTCAAACCGGCCACATACTGTACATCTCATGTGTGCACGGCTGGTCCGGCAAAAGTCCCGTACAGGAAACGAAAAGCATGCGGCCTCATAAAATCAACCCTGGGACCCTGGCTTAACGAAGTTGTAAAGCCGATAGGGGGTAAAAGTAATCATGCTTCGGGTGTCAGGACCCGCGAAGGGACAACAACAGCGAGAAATATGGATTTCGGTCCCTTTCAGAACCAAAGCCAATAGTTATAATCTGTTTATAGCGGTAGTCGCTATTATTCGATTCTGCACTCCGACCTCGGGGTCGCTTAAACTACTTTCCCCATTTAGGGGAAGTAGTTTAAAAAAGTACTTATGATATCCCCCGACAGCAGGTATGCGTCCTCGTTTAGAGAATGCAAATAAATCAAATAGACATAACATTTTAATTTTGAACACTCAATCTCTTCTGCCTATTCTACGGCAATGCCTTTACTCTATTGACCTGAAAGGCGGTCCATGCAACCGGAAAAAGCCATACCTCTTTTCTGATTGCAATTGAAAAGAAATGTTAGAAGAAAGAGACGAATGGCTCAAACAGCACCAAGGACCAATTTTTTGTCGAAAATGCAACGACGCATGTGCATTTCACAGCTTGCAGTTGCACCATTTTCATAAGAGGGGACATATTGCACATAGATATGCCAGGAAGAACGATTATTTTAGATACCCACTTTCACTGTAAAATATGTCAAGTATATTTTCCCGGAATATGAAACCGAAATTTGCAAAAATATCGAACATATGGGTAGACAGCAGAAATGAAGTACCTACGCCCACGCGATGCCATACGTTCATGAGTACATAAAATGCATTTTTCTCGGAACCAGGTTTTCAAACGCGGTGCACGCTATTACTCAAAAACCATTCAACCGATTTGCTTCCAATTTTACATGGCATTATAATACACTATTATGCAGTTGTTGGCAACGCTGATTATGCTTATTTGATTCATCATTTTTTTCGCGGCTGAAAATTGAACGTTTCATTTGGGGTGCTGCTATTTCTTTAAAGATTAACTTGTTTAAAATCGGCCTCGCCAGTAAAAGCATTTGTTAATATATTTCAAGAAACTAATTTGCTTTTTACTGCCACGTAAATTCTGTTTAATTGGGAGTGGGCAGATATTTTATTCGTGACTTTGTGGGCGAAGAACATTGTCCCTAATGTTTTTACCATATATTAAACTGTAATGCACCTTTACTAGCACAAATCAATCGAACAGTATTCAGAAATAAAAGCTGAAGCATTTTACTAACGCCTCCCCACTCCGTAGATGAGTGAACTTTACTCGAATACAAATTTCAACCAGAACACCAAATTCTGCGGCCTAAAAGACCCCCCTCCTATCAACTCGTTTTTACAATGAATGGTCGTGTGTTATTATCGCAAATATTATTTTCCGCGATTTCTGAGAGTCGTTCTACTGTCCGTTGTCGAGTACACTACCGCAAACTTTGATTTTTTAAACTAAGGTTCCCGAAATCGCCCCAACTTCTTCGAGCCGCCTATTTTACAGAAAAAGCACCAGAGAATCTGAGAATATATTTCTCCAATCAACCTGAGGGTGGGATCAGCCTCAATTTCAGGATCAAAACTATAACTTAATCGAATATTGCTATTTGTTATTGAAAGTGAATAAAGTGTTGTGTGCATCTTGGAAAAGAACATTCGGTGTGAATTGAAACAACTATAAACATAAAATGGTATCTCACGAGCAGAGTGGAAATAGTTGGAGCAGAAGGGTGGTGGTTGTTCGCGCGCTTATACGGTTGCCTTTTTTCACAATTCATTCCGCAGCCACATCAGTTTTTTTAAAAGCACATGTTCTATTGTTGTGCACCCTTTACCAATTTATATCGGTGTGAAAGTAATAGAAATGATAGAATACAAATCATAATCGAAATCAAATTTTCAGCATTAATTGTTTGAAAGGAAAAGTTTTGTTATATATTTTCGAGTTATGTTTTCATAGAAAATTATCTTTTCCCCACTAGTACCTACATTTCGCACGAGCTACATATATATGTATACACACGCACATACATATGTATTTCTTTAATATTCGGCCACTGACAAGCAGAGGTTCCCAGGTGTCCGCCTCCGATTGCTTTGAACTTTGGATATGTTTTAGAGTACCGAAAAATAAGATATATGTGTTTTTTTATAGCGGCCCATTTTCATATTTAGGGATGAAACCATCCCCCAAATTTATAAGCTTTTCAGGTGTTCGTCGCCGATTGCTTTGGTTTTTGGGTATGTTTTAGAGGGCCGAAAAATAGGAAATGCATGTCTTTCTATTTTGGCCGAATTGCATGTTCAAGGGGTGGGACCACGCCTCATAGCTACCCCCTAATAACGGTGACTGACGACAACAACATTGCCCATACGGCAAGTGTATAGACGCAAATTGAATTTATATAAAGTTTTACTCGACAAAATTTTGTACCCCGTATGAACTTTGGGGGGTGGTTTCACCCCCTAAAAATGAAACCTGGCTGTTATAACAAAAACACGTATTTCTTATTTTTCGGTACTCTAAAACATATCCAAAGTTCAAAGAAATCGGAGGCGGACACCTAAAAAACCTCTCCTTCTGAGTGGTCGCTCATTCTACCCTGCAACCAGGGTAGCGGCGGGATGTTTAGTAGCCATCTTCGGAAACTATGGTCTATAAAAGGCGGCGTACCTGGATGCAAAAATAAGTTTCACTTGAACCGTCGATCGTGTCGCACAGAAGTCTCCCGAACCAAAAGTCATCATGTCTAGCAGTGACGATGATTTGATTGTCGCGTGCGCTGCAGTTATTTTAAATAGTGCAATACCACAAAGGAGGAGGCGAAAATGCTGGACGAGGGCTCTATTGAAACAGCGTACAGGATCTTCCCTCCTCGAAGATTTGAGCATAACTGACCCAACTGGGTTTAACAATTTTGCGCGGGTGTCACGCAATGACTTTGAGCAATTGTTAACGCAAATTGGCCCTCAAATTGCTCGGCAGGATACCAATTTCCGAAAAAGTGTTTCGGCCTCCGATCGGTTATTAATTACTCTAAGATTTCTCGCCACGGGGGATTCATTCCAGAGCCTGATGTATACGTTTCGGGTAGCGAAATCGACCATATCCCAAATAATCCCGGAAGTTTGCGAAGCATTGGTCGGTGTTCTAGAGGATATGATAAAGGTAACTATAGTTTAATTTTAATTGACAGTACTTTATTTTATATGCTTTACTGCCTTCAGTACTGAAATAATCACTATTGCTACCCGGTCTAAACCAAACTAACTTGAGCTTTGTGTTCCAGCTTCCAGTAACATCAGCAGAGTGGCTAGAAGTAGCGGAAGCATTTTTAAAAAGAACCAACTTCCCGCACTGCGTGGGCGCTATAGACGGGAAGCACGTCGCGATTCAAGCACCACAAAACAGCGGGAGTGACTACTTTAATTACAAAGGCACATTTAGTATTGTTCTCCTGGCAGTCGTCGATGCCTCGGCGAATTTCATTTTTGTTAATGCGGGCTGCCAGGGAAGAATTTCAGATGGAGGTGTTTTTAGCAACACCTCCATTTATGATAAGATACAAAGGAGAGAATTAGATCTCCCACGGAATAGCCGTCTACCAGGGGGAACGGCAGATTTGCCGTTCGTCTTTGTTGCGGACGACGCATTTCCATTGCAAAAACATATTATTAAACCATATACCGGATATCAGATGCGTGGCTCAATGGAGCGAATATTTAACTACCGAGTGTCCAGAGCCCGAATTGTAGTTGAAAATGCTTTCGGCATATTGGCCTCTGTGTTTAGAGTATTGACACGTCCCATTTTACTCCAACCGAATAAAGCGACCATGGTCATTTTAGCGTGCGTCCATTTACATAATTTTCGAAGACGAAACGCTAGCACGCAGGCGATTCATTCGCCGCCCGGTACTTTCGACCGCTTTGACTCAAGTACGGGAGATTTTATACCGGGCGAGTGGAAAACAAATTCGAATGTAGGTGCGTACATTCCACTACAAAGTGTACCAGAGGCACCGTCCAGTCTGGCAAGGGACGATCGTTCTCAATTTGGGAAATTTTTTTTAGGCCCGCATGGGCAAATCCCATCTCAGCAGAGATATATATGAATTATTTGTTAAGTTTGTAAATATCTATATGTCCTATGTACATGTACGTATGTGTGTGTGTGTGTGTGTGTGTGTGTGTGTGTGTGTATTGTATGTTAGCGTCACCAAATTTAAGGGTGAGGTCGAAGGCGGATAGCCCCATGCTGGCTTGCCTCGAAGGATTTATGGCAGGGACTTAGCCTGCGCGCGGTATTGTTGGAGGGTACGTGAGACTAAACAGACCTGGCGACGGGCGATGGCTGTTGACCACGTTGGGTCTCGTAGACATCGGGTGTCGAAGGATTGGTTGTTTAGAGTAAGATAAAGACTATGGGAATGGCAATCGGCCCGACGCCGTATTGCCAAAGAATAGGGACTCTGTTCCTGGAGGATCTGGCCACGGAGTGGGGAAGGTTTTGCCTTCTGGTAAGAGGACTGTGATGAACCACACGGCACTTACCCCAGAACCGTCACTACGCTCGCGTCTTACAACCCTGTCTAAAAGTCTTTTCTAACATCAGAAGTGGGATACGTTAATTCAGGCTTACTTAAGAGACCCGGTAGTCTTATCTATTTGCGAGTTGTGTAATCGTGTTTTTGTGGTTCTAAATTATGAAAAAAAAAACGTGAAAAACGCGAGTGCGGCGCCTAATCCGGAAAACCCCAGCGTGCCATCTAACAGTGAAAACACATGTGCGATGCCTAATCCGGAAAACACGAGTGCGACATCTAACATGGAAAACGCGGGTGCGCCGCTTAGTGTGGAAGACATTTTGCGACAAGTGTTGGAGAAGATAGTGAGTGTCCCCGCACCTGTTAGCGCGGGTATTGCGAGCTCTCATCCTTTGATGGACGTTATACCGGAGTTCGACGGCCGTGATTTAGGTGATGATGCCGCTGTGTGGTGTGATTTGGTTGAAGACATTACTAAGGACGTTACGAATCAACAGAGACTGTCTCTGGCCACACATGCTCTGAAAGGTGCGGCTAAAAGATGGTATCAGAAATGGAAAGGCAATCCGCGAAATTGGGATAAATTTCGCGATGACTTTTGTGCCGTGTTCGTTTCCGAAAAGAAGCTGCACGAACGCTTGCAACGCGCTTTGTCATATACGAGTGACGAAGCTACTACGTATGCTCAATATGCGAGGAAAAAATTGACTTACTTTGAAGAAACGCGTGTGTCATTTAAGCCGGAAGAGTATATAGAACTTGTGGTCGGTGGTATAGCGGATCAGAACGTAAGACAATCCATTACCAACGGACAATTTGAAACAACGACGGCTTTGATTGCTGGTATTGCACAACTTATAAAGCCATCGACAGAAAAAAATAGGGATAGTAGATATAGGGACCGAAATTTGAAAATGGTAGCAGAAAGGTCATTCAAACGGCGTTGTTATGCGTGCGACGAGTACGGGCATCTGATAAGCGATTGCCCGAAAAGGCGTAAAGCTGGCACGAGCGTGAGTGTAGGGCCTTCCCGTCGATCCGGAAGAGAGTCTTCAACCCGGAAAACTGTGTCCACCTGCAGCTACTGTGCAAAAAGGGGACACGAGGAGTCTCAATGTTGGGTTAAGCAGCGGGCTGTTCGCATCAAGGGAAATAAAAAAAATGAGGTGAACGTTTGTACAATGGACAAGCACAAGCTGACACCAATTCTCCTGCGTGGAACCATGATTTACTGTTTATTGGACAGTGGAGCTGATTGTTCGTTGATCAAGGAAGGGGTGTTCAAACGGATTAACGGCAAAATGCTCCCGCAGATCACGACGATGCATGGATTAGGAAATGTACCCATCAAAACGATCGGCTGTGCTACAATGATCATTCAGTTTGAACATGCTTCTGTGGAGTTGGATCTCTTCGTTGTGCCAGATTCTGTCATGATGCCAGACGCTATCATTGGGAGAAACATTCTGGAGCATAATGACCTGCAAATGGTGACTGATGTGACGGGAACGAGATTGAAGCGGGTACCAGGGTTGCCAAAAAAAGTAGAAGATACAGCGCGGGACGGATCGCATTGTTACTTTGCGCTTACTGTCGAGGATGCAGCACGGGGACCCCTGGAGGATGTACTGAAACAGTATCAACACATGATTGCTACAGGTAACAACACAAGACAAGTCACGACGACCGAAATGAAAATAGTAACCAAGGAGGACAAGGTAATACACTATCATCCTTATCGTTTGTCGTATGCAGAACGCGAAAGAGTACGGGTAATTATTGACGATTTGTGACATAATAAAATAATACGTGAAAGTATTTCATCGTTCGCGAGTCCTAGTTTACTTGTAAAAAAGAAAGATGGTACTGATAGGTTGGTCGTGGACTTTCGAGCACTGAATAAGATAACTTTACGAGATCGCTACCCGTTGCCTTTAATTGATGACCAACTCGATCGGTTAGGGAAGGGGAAGTATTTTACAACACTAGACATGGTATCCGGTTTCCACCAGGTACCAATTGCTGCGGATTCAATTCATAAGACTGCTTTCGTGACGCCGGATGGGCATTTCGAATATTTGCGCATGCCTTTCGGTTTGACGAATGCCCCTGCTGTGTTTCAACGAGCCATTAATGCTGCCTTGGGGTCTTTAAGAAATAAAATAGCGTTGGTATATTTAGACGATATATTAATCCCCTCACTAACTATCGAAGAAGGTCTAGAGAGACTCGATCGTGTGTTACAAGCTCTATCTCAAGCAGGATTTACGTTAAACATTAAAAAATGTAAATTCTTTCAAACGACAGTCGATTACCTCGGGCGAGAAGTATCGGCTGAGGGAATTCGTCCGTCCAAACAAAAAGTAAATGCATTGCTCCAGTCGCCGCCTCCTACGAATGTGAAGCAAGTTCGGCAATTTATGGGATTAGCGTCTTATTTCCGTAAATTTATACCAGAATTCTCGGTTCGTACCGCGTGCGTGACAAAATTGACAAAAAATAATCAACCCTGGGAGTGGGGTAAAGATCAAAACGACGCGAGGCAGTACGATTTAGGTAAGTTAAGTAGTCATCCGTTGCTAATAATTTTTGATCCAGAACGGGAGTCTGAACTTCATACTGATGCCAGTTCGATTGGTTACGGTGCGATTCTTTTCCAAAAAGTTGAGGGCGATTTTCGTGTAGTAGCTTATTATAGTCGGCGCACGACCCCTGAGGAATCCAGGTATCATTCTTATGAGCTGGAAACTTTGGCGATAGTGAACGCGCTAAAGCATTTTCGCGTATACCTGTTAGGAATTAAGTTTAAAATTATAACGGATTGTAATGCGGTAAAGGCAACGAGTAGTAAAAAAGATCTGCTGCCGCGTGTTGCAAGGTGGTGGATCTTCTTGCAAGATTTTTCGTTTGAGCTCGAATACCGCAAAGGTAAATGTGTGGAACACGTGGATTACTTGAGCCGTAACCCATGTCGCGATTATCGAGTAAATGTAGTTCATGAGGGTTCGTGGCTCGAGGTTGCCCAAAGAAATGACGATGAGACAAAGGTTATGTGTGATAGAATTGCCGCTAAAGACGCGATATGCAGCGATTTTGAATTGAGAAATAATATTTTATGTAGAAAGATACGTAAGGATAATGGTCGGATAATATATCGAAGTTATATTCCGAAAGGATATAGAATTGGTTTATTGAGAATGTATCATGACGAAAACTCTCATGTTGGTTGCGAAAAGACATTCGACAAGGTTGCTCAGAGGTATTGGTTTCCGCGTATGCGAAATTTTGTTAAGAAATACATAGAGCATTGTATTACTTGCACAGTAGCTAAGAGGCATGCAGGCCCGAAACAAGGCCTCTTACATTCGATAGAAAAGAAACCAATTCCTTTTGATGTAATACATTGCGACTGTGTTGGGCCTTTTGAGGAATCAAAGGATGGGTTTAAACACATTCTGGTTATAGTTGACGCGTTTACGAAGTATGTTCAATTAGTTCCATTGCAGTCTCTGAGTGGCCCTGAAATGTTACGAACATTCCGAGACCGTCTTACGTTGTTCGGAATACCACGTGTTGTAGTGTGTGATCGTGGCACTAATTTCACTTATAAACCACTAGGTCAATTTTTAACTAAACATGGTGTAGAGTTGCATCTCATCGCGACGGGGGCGCCGCGAGCCAACGGACAAGCCGAAAGGTATGTTTCAACGGTGATAAATTTACTTACAGTTGAAGTATCAAAAACTTCGGAATGGCCAAACAATTTGGCAAAGATTCAATTGTCATTAAATACGACGGTACAGAAGTCCACGGGTTTTACACCAGCTCGTTTGCTTTTTGGTGTTGAGCGCAGTGCGGGCCCGGCAGCTATTGCAGAATCACAATTACCGACGCCGGATGATGAAATTGACGTAATTCGGGATAGACATGTTGCGTTCGACCGATTAAAGAGGAATGCTGATCAGCAAAATGTAAGATTCAATAAGAAGCGTAGAGTTAATCTTAATTACAAATAGGGTGATACCGTGTTTGTACGTCCGAGTGATACGCGTAGAGCGAAGTTAGAGCCTAAATTTGTTGGGCCTTTTAGAATTGTAAAAGTTCTTGCTAATGATCGTTATGAGATCCTTGGCGAAAGCGGTAAACCCCAGGTAGTACCGAAAGATCGTTTACGACCTTGGAAAGGGGAATGGTCAGGAGATTGCGATATTGACTCGTTGGATGAAACGTGTTAGCGCGATAGTTTGTGTCTGTATTAACGGTTCTGTTGTAATGTTTGTGAGAATTTAATCTCTGGCATAAAATAAATAGTAAATTAGTCGAACCATGTGTTGTTACTGTTCGACCTGAGTCGATGTCAATCGACTGTTGCTTTGAATCCCAGGATGACACCTGGTTGTCAACGTTTTACGAAGCACATTTACGTGTTTTGGCCTTTGAGCTGTTGTGGCGGGACACGATTGTGCGTGTCTTGACCTTTGATTTGTTTTGGAACACGACTGTACGTATTTTGGCCTTTGAGCTGTTGTGGCGGGACACGATTGTGCGTGTCTTGACCTATGATCTGTTGTGGAACACGCTGTGTGCGTTTTGACCTTTGTTACGTTGTGGTACACGTTTGTGCGTGTCTTGGCCGTTGAGCTGCTGCAAGGTGCATTCGATTACATTACGCATGTGTGCCTTGCGTATGGTGTCAGGAATGACCGAGTGGATTAGTCCTCTTAATTTTAAAGGTGGCTATTGTGTGAATGGATGCTTCTCGAGAGCGCGAAGCATGCCAGGTTGGCCGTGTTAGCGTCACCAAATTTAAGGGTGAGGTCGAAGGCGGATAGCCCCATGCTGGCTTGCCTCGAAGGATTTATGGCAGGGACTTAGCCTGCGCGCGGTATTGTTGGAGGGTACGTGAGACTAAACAGACCTGGCGACGGGCGATGGCTGTTGACCACGTTGGGTCTCGTAGACATCGGGTGTCGAAGGATTGGTTGTTTAGAGTAAGATAAAGACTATGGGAATGGCAATCGGCCCGACGCCGTATTGCCAAAGAATAGGGACTCTGTTCCTGGAGGATCTGGCCACGGAGTGGGGAAGGTTTTGCCTTCTGGTAAGAGGACTGTGATGAACCACACGGCACTTACCCCAGAACCGTCACTACGCTCGCGTCTTACAACCCTGTCTAAAAGTCTTTTCTAACATGTATAATGTTTGTATATTTTATGTTTGTATATTTTATATGTTTGTATATTGTACGCTAATCTTTGTGTAGTGTTATATATGTTTTAAAATATATGTATGTATATGCATATCTATGCTATATACGTATAGTTTTAAACCCACATATAACTCGTTAATACTGTCTCCTTATTTCCTAGTAAGTAATATCCTATACCTTAAAACACGAATCACCTCCAACCAAAAATTTTATCTTTTTTTCAAGCAGATCTGTCATTGACTAGTATTTAAAAATATTGATATTTTGTGCCATTGTATACTGTAAGTAGAACTCAAACTTGTCTGAATTACGTCGGGTTTGGTTTCATTTTTATTAGAAAAATCTCATCCATACGTTGGAAATATTCTCATTATGCTAAAACCAAAAATATAAACATTTTATTCGAGCTTGCCACGCATACTATTTATGTGGACTACCCGCCGGCGGATGGTCTTAAGGTGGCCGTTCCAATGAGCGGCTGGAGTCGCCAGCGACTGCGACTGGCGGCTACAGCCGCCAGCGACTGCAACTGGCGTCGTCGCAAATGGTATTTCCTATACCTAAGCGTCGACGCCATGGCCCCCACCAGTGCACCGACACGCCGCACAGGCCCTTTTCGAGCACTTGAAAAGAGGGTCTATTGTTGTATGAGGTATCCTCGGCCGACCCTGGAAAATCGGGGTCGACCCCTCGCAGTCGAGGGTGAAATATCCATTACAGCGTATTAAGAAATTCTTTATTCTTTATTGTATCGATATGGAAGTGACACCGATGGATTCCTTATATTTTTCCGAAGGTAATTATACCAAATTTCATGTAAATCTGACTATTTTTAACTACGTCAGCTTCAAATGATATAATTCGATTTGTCATGGAATTTCCTTCATTATGGTCTGAATTATGTCGTTCTTGGTATTAGTTTCATCGGAATTAGTTTCATAGGAATCGATAGGGGTCGTTTTCGCAAAGATCTGATGAGAAATTCGGAAATCATGGACATTTCTGACTGTTTAATGGTATTCCAACCCTTTCGAAGGTCGAGAGCCATCAAATTTGGTGAGGCACTGGAGGGTACTGTCCTCGCCACAGGGTAGTAGGAGGCATCTCTTTCACAGGCGTCGCTGGAGAATGACCCTGTATCTCTACCCTACAGGTGCGCGTCGACTTTGCGAGGGCTGCTGGCGAGGCTAGCCTCGCCGCGTGGAAAGTCTGGAAACTGATTTCCTCCCTCATGGAAACCATCCTCGATTTTCCAAAGCAGCCTTGCGTGCGAGGCGACTATCGGTTTTTTGACATAATCAAAGGTGCCTCGCGGCCACAAGAGCAAAAATCGCATGTTGTGGAAATATATCTTAAAACAACAATGGAAGAAAAAATTAGCCTGCGCTAGTAAATTTACCCCCTTGAACTATGCAATTGCATACAAATAATTTTTTTATTTATCTCCAATACATTAAGAAATATCCAGCTGTTTACTGTTCCCGCCGACACCCGCGAATTAATAAAAAGTCACGCTTTTGTTCACAGCGAATAATATCTGAATTCTTAAAGACGGCAATGTTACGTTCCTGATTATCCTTTGAAAATCTGGCAAACAGATGTTGTCGGAGCCGTGTTCGAAAATACCAAATTGCCGACCATAAACGATAAATGAATTTTTGCTCCGCTCACAACTGTTACCTTCCAAAGGCTGCTTCCTTTGGGATAATGAAGGACCCAACATAAAAGCAAAATACAGAACACAATATAAAGGTCCAAAGTATAATAAAATTTGAAAATATAATAAAAAGCGGCCTTTTCGTCAATCCGTATATTGCTCTGTCAGCGGATGACAGGTACAGGTTAAATGGTTACTTCCCACCCGTAAGCACTGTTGTCCGTCGTCGAAGTGCGGGACAATACGATCATAAACCGCGACTCTATAATGAGACGCTCTGGCTGATTAATAACCTGGCTAGTTGTTCAGAAACATCTGGTTCCATTAGGCCCGAAATATTACGGTAAAATTTTACGCCAAAATGGACCAACAATTTATAAGAAAAAGGAGTCAAAAAGGAGTATTTTTTAATAATCTGATTGCGTGACTGGATTCGTTATAAAAAAGTACATCACTTTCGCCAAACAGATTATTCTATATGGTGCATATTTTCCAAGATATTGGGGCAAACGTGTTTTTCACCCCCAGATATAGATGATTAGCAGCGCGAGGCTGTTTCGCAAAGTGATCATGATCGCGGTATGCAATTTCCAGATATCCAACTCTGCGAAGCATGCCTCGCGAGGAATCCTCGCACAGTCGCTACGCACTTTATGGCCAACCTTTTCTAGTACTCAATACGTCAGCGCGTGGTTCTGTATTTGATAATGCAATACGTGTTTATACTCGAGAGATAATTGATCATCAGGTCGGCGCCAAGGTTCGTTCGCTTTATCGATACAAATTGTTTATTACAAATATAAGAGAGTTCCTATTCTTTGGCGATACGGCGTCAGGCCGCTTACTGTATCTAAACTCCCTCTTCATTCAAACAAACAATGCTTTGAAGATTTTCCATATATTTTTTTACTACAAAAAATGGCAAATTGAATAACAATAATAGAATGTATCATTTGAAGTATCTGAGGTTAAAATAATTTTAAATGTATTCATTGACGTACCGCATTAAAACACAAATTAAAATAAATTAATGTTTCCAAATCATGGTTTGTTATAATTGGAAATATATTTATATTTTTAAAAAACACTTTGTATCAATATATTGATACACGGTTTGTTATAATTGGCAAATTTACCAGTTCATCTAGGTGCCAGAAAATTGGGCAAAAAATATAAATATTGAAGAAAAATGTTTTCGTTTCAAGGCTGGCGTTCCAATGAGCGGCCGGCGACGGTCCCACTAGTGCAAGGGAGAAGGATGCATCGGTTTCTCCCTTGCACTAGTGGGGCAGTCGCCGGCCGCACATTGGAACGCCACCCTTGAAAAGTATGAAATATATTTATATTTGTAATAAACACTTTCTATCAATAAAGCGAACGAACGTATGCATGAAACAACAAATTTGAGACGTGTTTACACGCAGATCAGATGTAGCCGTCATGATAATTTTACCTTTGTTTACAAGAACTCATATTATTAGTTTACAAGAAATATATAAAAACAACATAATTCCATAAGTTAGGAATTCTGATTTCTTTCCTTATTTCTGGATAATCTGTCCGAATGTGACGATGGATCGCAGAGCGGCTGGAGTCGCAGAGCGGCTAGAGTCGCTAGACTGCTTCTGGAGCAGTAGAGCGACAGTCGCTGTGCGACTAGTAGATTCTGCCGTTATGGCGGAAAACAGACACTCATGGCATTGTGTTGTGTCTCGAGTAGCCTAGGCTGCTCATGAACCAGACGCGCATAGGCTATAGCAATCCTGGCGCGGCCGCAGCAGTCGCAGTCGCCCATAGGAGTTGGAATGAATGCTTTTCCATTGTACCAGTCTACGGCGGCTACAGCCGCTGGCGGCTCTAGCCGCCAGTCGCGGTCGCTGGCGGCTCCGGCCGCTCATTGGAACGGCCACCTTTAGAGGGTCGCCTGTTTACGAGCGGTCCCACAATGGAAAGGGATGCGGATCGCCAGGTATCATCAGAAATGTTCGTCCACTGCGTTCTTACCGACGCAAACATCTTCGAAAACGTTCGTACGCTGTATTCTGTTCGCGTTCGCGGCGGTGTAAACGCGACGAAAACGTTTTTGTTCGTGTTTTTGTTCGTGTTCGCCTTGGTGTAAACCCGGCATAAAACGTATATTGCGAACAAAACATCTGCTTATAGAAGGTGAAAACAAGGTAAATACCGTTGAGAGGCATAAACATATTGAAACTCCCTGAAATTCAAAATTACAGGAAATACAGTTTGCAGTAATCAAGCATTCTTTGTTAAGGAGCCAATGAACAGTTACATACCAATTAGCAGATATGTAGAAAACTTTTGTTCGATCATGTGAAGATATATGACAATATATATATAAATCTCGCGCGCCACCATCAGTCAACCGCCGCGTATAATGCGCTACGAGTATTTAGCAGTTTTAGCTCTCGCGTTGACAGTTGGCGCCGTGCGAGAATTATATATATCGTCATACCTTCTACAATTATTTATTAATCAATATGAATATTGATGAAAATCTTCCTTGTATATTAAGGAAAAACTTTGTCGCTGCAAGTTATATGTACCTTAAACTTGCCTCGATAATTTTTACCGGCGAACGTTGAAAGGCATGGGTTATGTCCAGTATTACTGTTTAATTAAATATTATTACCTTTTTTAACATCAGGGTTTTGTGCATACATTTTAAGGCTTCACTAGAGTTTTCTAAGTTTTATGTTTCAAGTCTCATAACTATCCGTTGATATTTACTCAAGATATCGCAATTTATGTTTAAAGAAATGATGATTTCGGACGATGAAAAATTTTTTGTTTATAATTTTTAGCTCGAATACTAATAATTCGATAAAAAATCTGTAAATAGAAAAAATGTGTGCCGTGACGAGCTTTACAACATTATATTTTTTAAAATCCAGTTTAACGAAATTTAATTTTCTAATTTTTCTTAGCGTTTGGACAATACTTTTTCCCATTTTCGAGCGATAGTCCTCTTATTGCATCCGAACCCTCATTATTATTCAGTCGTACAAAAAACTGTAACGTATTAAATTTATTTTGTGAACAATTCGCACATGTAACTTGTAGTAAAATAAGAAAATATTGGACATGTTGAAGCATATTTTTACTTATAACGACAACGATTAGATATATCAAACATATCCGATCTTAGTGGAGCGTAAACTACAACATTTTGAAAACCTTTGGTAGGCACTTTGCCTATGTTAAGTATTAGTGGACGTAGATCAACCGCACGTGCGGATCATAATTGTATAACAAGTAATACGACAGGAAGATATTTTGGATACATAGAAGCAGAGGTATTTTAACTCAGATGTGTTTCATATTTCTAATCATTGGCGTTACAAGTTATTAGAATATGCTGCAAAGTGACTAATATCTTCTTGTTGTTTTACTCTAATTCCACTTATACTTAACATAAGCAAAGTGTCTACCCAAGGCTTTCAAAATGTTGTACCTTACATGCACATTTGTTAGTTTTATGCGTGAAAAATTTATTCGTGACATTCATTCGTCATTTTTTCGTGGGAATTTATTCATTAGTTTTATTCGTGACAAAGAATAAATTCAGATTTCCCCGAACTAAATGCTCCATGACAAAGGATCCTATGACGAATGAATTTCACGAATCACGAAAAAATTTCTCACGAATAAAACTACCGAATGCAGATAACCGGGCTGGAGTATATGAATAATAATAATAATAATGAATATAATAAAGATAACTCTGCTATGAGTATATATGAAAAATAGTATTTTTATTACTTACATTGTGTGATTCTGACTCGGCCATATCGTCGTTATTACTTACTTCGTTACACTGATTCTCTGATGGCAGGGATCTGAGGGCGTAAGCTACGCTGATGGAGGGGAAAACACCTACAGGAGCAGTGGTTATGTTTGCGTGACTGACGCAGGCGCAATTCATGCACACATAACCACTGCTCCTGTAGGTGTTTCCTCCTCCATCAGCGTAGTTTAGTTCGCGGATCTCTGTCTGAACGCGCGAAGAAGAACCACAACAAGCTGAAGGTGCCCCAGATGCCAGTTAAACATTCGAAACATTCAGGATCGCGTTAATAAATTTGAGCGCCCTGGGCTAAACAATTTTGCCGCCCTAGCCCCCAAGGGTGCAATTTCTTCGCAATCGGTGCAAGGCAGTACATCACAACCCCAGGTCTCCACCAAAGCAAACACGAACAAAAAAATGCTCGCGAACGAAATTTTTGTCTCCAAAATTGAAGAGAAAAAAGCAATTCAACATATTTGATTCTTAAGCACCTTTGGACCTCGGGCGCCCCTGGGCTATAGCCCATTTAGCTCATTGGTGAAGGTGGCTCTGAGTAAATTTTTACTCGTAAAAAACTTCAAAAAAGTAAAAGAAATACGCCAAGTACATGAAAAAGTCGAGGACAGGAAAGAGTGTTATCAAAAAATAAATCGCAAGAAATAGAAAATAATGATATATATAATATTAAAAATTATCTGATGTCATTCCCTATGCAAATTATCTTTGTAAAAAGAAGCGAGATCCTCACAAAAAACTTCAAAAAAGTAAAAAAATTACGCCAAGTACATGAAAAATCAAATAAATTTAAAAAAATAGAAGATAATAATTACATAATAAAAAAAGATGTGAAATCAAAATGAGCTGCAAGTACAATAATTACATAATGAAAAAAAGATGTGAAATCAAAATGAGCTGCCAGTACATAAAGGTGCTTCCAACTGCGCTTAAGATGACACAACTACATACACATAGCTAAAATGCTGTGTTCATACATTCCATTACTCATATCGCGGACATTTTAATTATCCCATCAAAAAGAATCCCATTTAAAAACATTGTCGTAAATTAATTAATAGCTTTACAAAATTAATGATATACAAAAATTGCGCCAATTATAACAATGGCTATTAAGCAGATATATTTTTATACAAATAAATATTTTAATAGGAATAAATATTTTATTCAAAATACTTGGCGCTGCGATCTAAAATACATAAACATATATACATATACATACGAGTATTAGAAACGCTATCAGATATATTCTACATATATTTAATTCGAATATCAAACGTAGCATATACACATACACACATTCACGAACCCACGCACAAGAAAGAAAGAAAAAGATTATTGCAATTTATATATATTTATTCAGTTTAACACACACCAATTCGGAGCAGCGCCAAGTATTTTGAATAAAATATTTATTCGTTTTAAAATATTTATTTGTATAAAAATATATCTGCTTAATATTATGTAATACATTCTTTTCTTTGTATGAATAGCCATTGTTATTATGATGTCCCACTAAATTTTCATATTGCGACGCTTATTACATGCATGATTCATAAACGTAGTCTAAATATAGACAAGTAGAAAAACCCCAAAAGCCTAACTGCGAAGAATACCTGGCGTACGTGCCGTAAACGTAGTCTAATTATAGAATGTTATAGAAAAACCCAGGAAGTCCTACTACGCATAATTCGTAAATTATGTCAAGGTCCTTACCGCGTACAATCCCCGCAAGGACCCCGCGTAAATCTTATAAATACGAAGGATCGAGAGGCCAGGACCCCTTTCATCGAAAATCATTCGAAGATAAAGGAACTCTTATTATAAAAAGTATATCTTTAACAGTGTTAAACTATAAAATCAGTGTTCGACGGCAACTATTGTAAGCAATTATTATTATTTATATTATTACTCACATCATCTCCATACCATATATTATTATTGACTATCAACGCCTATTGCGTACATATAATTTTGTATTACTAACGTTAACGCTTACTGCGTTCATAGTGTGTTATTTCATTAACGCATATTTTGTTTAAATATCTTTGTCTTATAACCGTTTATTGCGATCATATAACTTCATATTATTAACGATCATCATTATATTAAAAGTATTTCATTCTATGATTTATATATTGTATCTCATGTCCATACATATACCTTAAATGTCATAATTCATTATATAAATGTTATGTGCCAATGCTCAAAGTCCCATGAATTATTATAACTTAACGCTATAAACGTTTCAACAAAGTTAATAAACCGCTTTGTTTTAAATCAAGCATCAAATTATTTGTGGTTACCCATTGGTTACGAAACATCTAAAATCTAAACAAATGTTACGTGCCGCGGCCTTTATGTTCGAGCGGCGCGTTTTAGACGGCCAAATTCTGATCAGGGGTATCCCACAATCATTCGATTATCAGAATTTGTCGTATTTATGTAAGTAATGGCAAGGAGGCTCGCCGCACTCGTAACAGTCAATTATTTTTATTCAATTATCTAAATACCTTATCAGAAGGATAAGGGGTAGTTTTTGGGATCGTTGGTGCTCTAGGCCCATACGGGTCTTTTCAAAGGAATCAGACAGGTAATTAATGTGTAGAATTTTATGAACAATAATTGTTTAATAATGAATGAAAGGAAAAGATCATGACATATTATGACAATATTCAATTTATCATTTTATAAAATGGTAATTATAGATAACTCTTGACTAGGGGAATCCCACAATCATTGATTTGTCAGAAATTATCGTATACGAATGAATATTGACAAAGTAATAAGGTTTACATAAAAGGTAAAATAGGAGATAAAAGGTGCAACTCACCAGACAATTGATATTGAATCGACAAATATAATTTGTGTTCTCGCTTGTAATGATATCTTGTGTTTTGATGATAGACGTAAATCAGAAAAAGAGATGAATCGCGAAGATACACACACACACACACTTTGTTATATTAACGAATTCTGAATTGAATTTTAAATGAGACCGAATAAATGTGGTTTTGAAAAGAACAATATGAATAAAAAAATAAAAATAAAATTGTTTTCACAGAGTTTAGTATAAGAATTGTTTAAAAAATTAATAAAAGAACTGTTTCGCAAAGTTAATAAAATGATTTGTTTCGCAAAGTCGAGTCTTTCACGCGGTTTCACAATAACCCGGGAACTCTAGCTCTAAGACACTTGCGGACCCAGCGACACGCACCTCACGATTTATCGTCACAGAGTGGCGCAGCTTCACGCTCTCGGCAACGACCAGAGTGGGTCCGTACCGAAAATGTTTACGCTGCATTTTATCGCTCGGCCACGCTACTGTAACGATTTCGAGCGTAGCGTAACGCTCCCTACAGGATTTCGGGATTGGTTCGTGTGGCGTGCGATAAAGAATTAAAATTCAAGAACAAGAATTTAACTTAAATAGTGTTTATTCAAGGAAAATACTTTTAAATGATACATAAAGTTATAATTTAACGCCTTAATATTAAAGAAATTAAAGAAATTAATTAGGTTGCGACACTAGGTCGTTACAAAAAGTAAAGTTGATCGACTTGGGTTGCGACTCTAGGTCGTTACAAAAGAAATGTCCGTTTGAACGATCGATTTTGAGTAATATAACTTAAGTAATTAATAATGACGTTTAGTCGAATTATAGGAATTGATTAATGGATTATGACCCTCGGTCGATATAGGAGTTGGTTAATAGGTTATGACTCTCGGTCGATATAGGAATTGATTAACGGATTATGACACTCGGTCGATATAGGAGTTAGCTTATAATTTAGGAATTAGCTTATGGATCTAGGAAATTGAATATGTTAAGTTGAGAATCGTTTGAATTGTTTCATTGTCATCAGGGGCGGTTTTGCCACCTGGAATAGTATTGTTCCCTCGTCGCTCAGGAGTAATTTTACTAACCTGAGATTTATTATTATTAAATCTAGCTTGACAACTAAGGGGCCTACGAGGCGGCTTCCAAGGCAGATACGTCGTTAGACCAGGCGATTATAGCCTTGGTCAAAACGATCGACAATACCAAGGGGCCTACGAGGCGGCTTCCAAAGTTGAAGCCTAACCTTAGGTTGAAATCAGCTTTTAGCTTTAAGGGGGGCAACCACTTTAGGAGACCGAAAATTATATGATTTTTTGGATTTTTTTTTATTGCGAAAAAAACGGAAATTTCCGCAACTCTAACAAATAATTTTTTCATATTTTCATATATCTCTAGTAATTTTTTCAAGTTGTTTCATCGATTATATGAAGGTGTAATCCGTTGTGTCCCTTGGCGTGTCCTCATCGTCGTTGTTGACTTGCGGGAAGTGTGCAGCTCGCAATTAGCATCTGAAATAGTCCAAAAAATGTTGATACATTCTTGAGATGTTTTTTAAGAACATGAACCTAAATTTTCAAAAGAAATCGAGAATTTAATGTTGGAACGTGTTTGAAAAGAAAATAATCGATTTTTAGCATTTTGTTTCCCGGCATTTTGCAATAATAAATATGTTTTAAACAATCTAAGCTTTCCAACTTTAGGTTCATGTTTTAATCAATTATATTATGTAAACGTGTTTCAAATTTGAAGATGATCCATCAATTAGTTTTTGAGTTATGATTCTCGCAAATTCAAAAAAATGTCGTTTCGAGAAAAACACGTTTAAAGTTTCACAAACGAAAAACTCAAACTCAAATGTGTTTAATCAAATGATAAAGTGTCTTACCGATTAATCAGCGATTCCAGCACCATACAGCAGTCCTTCCTCTTCCTCATGGAACTCATTTGAACTCATCTGGTCCATTTGCTCAGCATATCCGTAGCTCTGCCTGCCAACTACGATTTGTAATTCATTCATGACCATGAGTAGGGCCGAATTTCCTTCGTTGAATAAAATAGCAGCGAAAAATGCCGCTACCTCAATTACTTTGTACCCAGAATGGAGATGTTTTGGTGCTAATAGCCAAACGGTCGAGTTAAAACTTTCGTTTGCATTTTGGGTATGACCGCCTAAACATCTTTGCAATAAATCTTCTCTTGATAAATCTTCATAGATGGGACGAATATGCTCTTGTACATCCGGGTGTAATGGGGGTGGATGTGGCTCAGGTTCCGTTCCGAGAGCTGTAGCCTGCTGCCAATTGCACCAGCTGTCGACTCCCTCCGGGCAGTTTTCATGTCGCGGATTTTCGTCTGTAGACTGCAGATGATGGAATGTGGCCATTATAGCCTTTTTCATGTCCTCCACGCTGTTAATATTTCTGCGAATTGCCAATCCGTAATAAGTAGCAAGTTTCTTCAACAAAGCCTCGGCCAATTTTCCTTTGCCACTTAGTTTTTCTTTTTTCCTGATATTTCGCAGGCGAGTTCCCATTCTTTTCTGAACGTGGCAGATACATTCGCTCTTGCAAACTGGAAAATCATCGCCGTAAGGGTTGAGTTTCAGGATTGCATTGAAAGTTTTTGAATCACCATCACCAATGTAATTTCCATATTTCACTCCATAGAGTTCTTCTGATCTCGAAAACATCTCTTTGATTGATTCTACCTCCATGCTTCCCGAAGAGCCATGGTTATTTTGTGCACAGTTTTCTTCATCATGTTCTTCTTTCCACTCTTGATATTCTACTGTATTTTGAGGCTTATTTTTCCAACATATACAGGCTTGACAATAACTACTTTTTACCATCATATCGACGACTTTTCCAGAATAATACCCTATGAGAGTTGTTACGCCAAATAACGATTTAAAGCCACGTTTTTTCCAACTACCGTCACCAGATACTTTTAAATCCAGTAGTGGTCTCCCGCGTTGCTCATTTTCTGTCTTTTCCCCCTCTACAGCTTTTCTACAGCAAAATTCAAACACTTTCTTCGAAGCCACATGGATATGACTGTAAATTTTATTGTAACTTTCTTCAGCCAAACCGCTACCGATATCCATATAATTACAGAATGTATTTAACCCCTGTCTACCTATGCCTAAGAGACGCATGACGAACACAATTCTACGATTGATTTCAAAACCAGTATTGATGAAGGGTCCTGAATTTATTTCTCTTCGTCCACATCGGCAATTGACAACAATCTTAAAACCAAGGCCTCTGATTCCAGTTTCTTCAAATTTTATGTTCTGCTTGCAACTCCCACAAATAAGGATATCAGACAACGCCGTGAACACAGTGAAAAATTCAATGAAACGATAACAGTGTAACGGATTCACGCGAACATTTTCACTCGTAGCAGTACTAAGTTTCTCGCGCTAGCACTCGGACCCGCGGTTTCACTTGCATCTTTGTTAGTAAACTGATTCCCATGGAAAGATCTCTTCCGTGGCTTTTGGCGTCTTTCAGATGTGCTATGATCACCTTTTGGATACGATGACATTTTGCAACTGTAGAATATTCACGATGCGTCGTAGGCAAAAGCCGAAGCTAAACTGAATCCAGAATGACGGGGACGCTTCTATAGTAGCTTCTATTCTATTCTTCTGACTCATCTGTTCCACCCCAAAGCAAAGGTACAATGATCTACGTCACCAGGTGAGTCAGAAAAAGGGACTACCTGACTCAGCGCTCGTGGATACCTGAGCGCGCTTGGGAGTCGAGCGGAGAGTCTTTATCATTTATATACATACCGTTAGAAGGAGTCCGAATATCGTTTTGAATTTTTCAGGGTATATTCTTAAGATATTTTGCTAACGATTTATGAAATAAAAAAAAATTGATTTTTTGAAGCATCTAAAGTGGTTGCCCCCCTTAAATGATTCTTAACAGCGTCTTGGCTAGTCATAAGAATATGAATTCATAAGTCAGAGTGAACCTCTCTGGGCTTTCCTGCTCGTATTTATAACACATTCTGAGTACTGGGAGCGCACCAATGGGAATGGATTTCGACTATTACGCGTCAAGCATTCTCGTATTGCTCTCGATCCGTTCCCTAGTCAGTCTATCAAGCGACTGGATAGTACGCAGGCGCACGCATGGAACGCTCGGTTCCCTCTCTCATTCATCATGCACGAATCACAATCTACTGCTTCTGATCCTTGCTCTCGTCGATCCGCTGATCGACTGAGGATCGCGCATGCATTCGATTTTCCCACTCCTTTACTCTCAATTCTTTTTCGTCATACTCGCATCTCGCGATATCCTGAACTAATATTAATGTTAACGCTAAACACTCTTATAAAAATAAGGATAATAGGAATATAATAAAATATAAGTATTTAAATGTTTATTAATTAGGTTTATTAATTTAAAAAAAGAAAGAAAGGCTTTTTGGGGTTTGTTACACTACCGCGGGCCCGTCTACTTAACGAGGCGGTGTGTGTGTGTTCTCACGTCTATCCACCAGATTCCCGATTCAAACATTTGATCAATTCTGTACTCACAGGAAAACATGACACTCTACATATTGAAAAACATACAATTTCGCACCGCTGAGGGCGCTCCCTCAATGTTCATAATTTCACATACACAATTTCTGACTAGGGGAATCCCACAGTCCTTAGACTGTCAGAAATTGTGTTGAGCATTTGTTTTAACAATACTTTTTAATCAATTAATAAATTGCACGTGCGACAAAACCGTGGGAAGGCGCGGTTCTCTCTGCACCGGATGTAGGGTATACAATTCCGTCAGTCTCCTAAGAAATGACACAGTCTGTGCATTCCTGCTGTAGCCGTTACAGATTAAGTTACAATGTTTAACGCGACGGTCAGAGGTGTTCTCAATGAGGGTTCTCCCATTATGCTGCAAAGCATTGTTGAAACGCTCCCTGTGCCGCTCACACAGAACGGATTCGGCACAACAGGAGAACCACTGGTCCTTTCGAACGCGACTATCCGGTGAGAACGCCGCTGCGTCAGCACCGCCTTATCTATTTCGCGGAACGGCAATGCGTCCAGGCGACGATGCTCCAGGAAAGGGGTGCTCATTACAGAAAGAATATTATTAATTAATAGGCAGGAGTATGATCAACAAGGGATTTCTCATAACGCTAAGCGTTGTTGGTGCATACCCCGCCTGAAAAGAAAAACCTTACGTTCCGAACGTAACACAAGCTAGTGAAACAGCTGATTCCGGTTCGCGAACGCGAGAGCAGCTACAGTGTTTACTAACGTTCTTTTGCACGGGCCACGTACACCCGTACGTTTAGACGAATTTCTCAGGAAGTATTACGCGTAACTTCTTATACGAATGCAACAGTAAATCCAATTAGTCAAAACCAAAACAAAGTGCTTACGGGTGTCCCCCGGATACGCCCTTCCTTTAAAAGCGATTAGTGTGCTGGATTCAAGATTCGCGCCTGACGTTCCTTTAAAATCCTCAGAGTGCTGGATTCAAGATTCGCGCCGGACGTTCCTTTAAAATCCTCAGAGTGCTGGATTCAAGATTCGCGCCTGACGTTCCTTTAAAATCCTCAGAGTGCTGGATTCAAGATTCGCGCCTGATTCCTCCAAACTCTTCAGTGTGCCGGATTACAGATTCGCGCCTGACCCCTCTAAAACCCTCAGAGTGCTGGATTACAGATTCGCGCTTGAAATTTCCCTCACACGTCATTGTCCCCAAAAGACCTCCACCCGGGACGTGATATTATAATTGGCGCAATTTTTGTATATCATTAATTTTGTAAAGCTATTAATAAATTTACGACAATGTTTTTAAATGGGATTCTTTTTGATGGGATAATTAAAATGTCCGCGATATGAGTAATGGAATGTATGAACACAGCATTTTCGCTATGTGTATGTAGTTGTGTCATCTTAAGCGCAGTTGGAAAGCACCTTCATGTACTGGCAGTTCATTTTGATTTCACATCTTTTTTTGATTATGTAATTATTATCTTCTATTTTTAAAATTTATTTGATTTTTCATGTACTTGGCGTAATTTTTTTACTTTTTTGAAGTTTTTTGTGAGGATGTACGTTACAGGGTGCATTCGTTGTACAGCGGTGATTTCGAACACCTCGGACGACTAGTTCGGCATGTATCCCTTCTCGAAGATAGTTTTGAATTTGCTCGCGCGTACTTTATCGCCGACGTAGAATTTCGCGGGTCGTCGTCGTCGTCGTTGCTCGATATCCGATAACGATACGATGAACGGTAAACGAGTGGTGGAAGTAACATCGACGGGTCGCGCGTTGATCGTGCGATGTTTACGATGATTGTAGGTGCGCATGAGCGTCGGTAGCAGATCCAACCAGCGATAGGAGGTGTTCAAGGAGAATTGTTTCCACATCAGGTTCTTCAGCGTACGATTGAAACGCTCGACGATCGACGCTTTCATCACGCTGTACGTCGAGTAGTGGTTGATTCCGCGAGACGTAACGCGTCGTTGAAACTCCGCGTTGTAGAACTTCTTTCCCATGTCTGTTTGTAGATTTCGCGGACATCTGCCGCTTCGTCGCAACATGGTCGCAAACGCCTCGGTAACGTCGCGGCCGCTTTTCGTTTTCACGGGCACGGCCCACGCGTACTTGCTGAACGTATCGAAAATGGTGAGTATGTAATTGTAGCCACGATTATGGGTCGCGTACGCACGCATTTCCACCAAATCCGCCTGCCACAGATCGTCGTAGCCTCGAGTATCTACGGGTCTCTGTGGAAAATTTCGTCTCGCGGGAGCGTGCAGTTCGTCGACCATTTGTATTCGCTCCTTACTCGTGCTCATAGCGCTGATGACGGCGGCTGAGGCGAAGGTAACGTTCCACGATCAGCAGCAAGTACTGTACCAGACACTCGAAGCACGTACGGTGTTGACGGTATTTGTTGTCGTCGTCGTCGTCGTCGCCGTTGTTCATCGTCGCGCTTCCTTGCGTTTCTGTACTTCCGCAAGCGGTGTCGTAAGCTCGACGAGTCTATCATTGAAGTGATCGAAGCGTCGCTGCATCGTGATATTTATCGACGTTTCCAGCTCGCGCAAACGTTTGTCCATCGCAGTATTTATCGTAGTCGTGAAAGCGTCCAGTCGTTTCGTTGTCAATTCGTACATGTCTTCCTCCATAGTGTCGAGGGCGCGTCCGACGGTACGTTCCATGTCGTCAACGTATCGTTTCGTCGCAGCGTCGGTATTCTCCGCAGGATGCACCACGCGACGTATCTTGCGTTCCATCGCGTCGAACGTTGACCGATCGGTAGCCAGACACAGCGCGTTCTCCCGCACGTAATTTTCGTTGTCACCGGTAGCGGTAGCATCGGCGGTGCCGTGCAAAGGTGTGCCAAACTTGTTCACCGACATGTTGGGTGGGCGGTGATCGCGAACGAGACTGACGCGTCGTCGATCCGACCGATCAATTTACGATGAGACCGGTTTCGCGAAGTTCCTCCACGATGGAGGCAATTTCGTTATCGTGTCCGGTGTGTCCGGCGTTGCGCGACGCCAAGAGCAATCGTAGTCTATCGACCAATTCGTTCGGATCGTCCCAATACCCGTAATCGATCGCGTTATCGGTAACCGTCATCGCGTCGTCGATGGGTAATCCGCTACCTTCGCACGCGATCCCGCCGACGTTGGGGTCTCCACTACTCAACAACACCGACACGATCTTCCTGTACTTGTGACCCTTGTTGCCTAGCGTGAGTTTGCTAGCCGAATGGTCCCGTCGATGCGCGTTCGTCGCAAACAATATGTCGCGGTACGCGTCGAAATCAGCATTCGTGTACGCTTGCTCGTTAGGCAATCGCATGAACAGCAGTTCGTACAAGCCTCGCGTACCCGCGTATCGCTTGCCCTTCAAGCTGACGTCGTCGTTCTCGCCGATAGTGACCACGGAATCACCGATTATCAGCTGTTCCTCACGTTGTCGATCCGTTTCTTGGCGTCGGTGAAGAACAAGCGCAGATATTCGCGCGACAGCGGTCCGGCGGCGTTTCGATTGTACGCGTCGAGGTTTTCGACGGTGTTAGTGGCGGCGACGATGGTTTTTGGTTGAGAACTTCTCGAATCGTTTCGTCCGGCTCTTGTTCCTCGGTTGTTTCGTAGACGGTGCTGCCGTCGTCGTCGTCGTACGAATCTGAATCCGGATGCGGAGTCGTTTCGGGTCGTATCGTCGCTTCGGCTGTGGACGGAGTAAAGGATAGTCGTTTCTTCTTCAAACGTTGTTGTTGTTGTTTTAGCTTGACGAGCGTTGGTTGTGGCTTCGATGATAGCACTAGTGCTACGAGCTAACAATAACACCATGAAAAGCGAACTGTACTGTTCGTTCTTCGTGGACTTTACGCAACCGAACAACGTGGGTTCGTTGCCAGGATTTTCTCCGACGCGTATGCTAGTACCGAGAATCTGGCACGAATCCGACGAACCCGACGTACACGCTCCCGTGCGAAAGTCACCTCTACGTGGAAGGGCGCGTCTCTTTGATGGCACCCGCGACGGCTGAACAGGAAGCGAAAGCTGCGAGAGTGTTTCTGGATAACAATTGCGTCGCGTTCATGTTCGACGAGATTCGATACGAATTGAACGGAGTGGAGGTCGATCGTTCCAGGAATCCGGGAATCACCACCGCGTTGAAACATTACGCGTCGTTGTCCATCGATAGGGGCAAAGCGCTGATGAACCCCGGTTGGGACCATGTCATCGCATACGACAAAGACATTTTTAGTAGCACCTCGTTCAATTTCTGCGTGCCCATGAACATCATTACTGGGATTCTGCGAAGATTACAGACGCATCTTGATGAACGCGCGACACGAGTTGATCCTGATTTGCGCGCGACTCGATACGAACACGATGTACGCGACATCCCTATCCTCCGCGATAATACCGAAACTGGAAATATGCAAGATACAATGGCGAATGACGCACGTCGCGTTAGAGGACACGCAAAAACTGTCGATGCTACGTCTCCTGCAAAGCGATCGTTCGATCGCGATGAGTTTCCGATCGTAGGAATTGCACGAGTATCCGTTGCTGCAAACGACAACGAAACACACGTGGACCGTGAAAGCCTCGTCGCAGATCGAGAAACCGCGATACGTGATGTTCGGTATGCAAACCGATCGAAAGAATAATCTGAAGAAACACGCGAGCAGATTCGACGCGTGCAAACTCGCGAACGTACGATTGTTTCTGAATTGCGAGACGTATCCGTACGACGACCTGAACCTGGATTTCGACAAATCTAAATACGCTCTCCTGTACGATATGTACGCGAAATTTGCCCGTTCGTACTACGGCCACGGCGAACCGCTGTTGAACACTGCCGAATTTTTGCGATACGCTCCTATCGCGGTCATCGATTGTTCTCGACAGAACGAGTCGGTGAAGAGTGCAACGGTGGACGTGCGAATCGACTTCGAGTGCAGAGATAACGTACCCGCTAATACCACCGCGTATTTGGTGTCTTTACACGGACGTTCCCGGCCGGCACTCTTGCGCGCCACACGCCACATGCCACGCATTTGGCGTGACGCGTCGGAATGTCGGAAGAAGCGCGCTCCTTCTCGCAGGCCAGGAGGTCGTACCCGTCACTACTTAGAGATAGCGAGTTCGGGCTCCCATTTCTACGTCGACTCCACATGCTTTTTCTAGGAACCAGCGCAATCTTGTATTGTGTACTACCTGTTCCATGTATAATATTATCGATCAGCGAAACGATCGGCAAGACACGATCGCGATATACGTAGGTTCGCGAAAAGTATACGAATTCCTCGATATACCTGGCTTATAGAGGATATCATAAATACTTTTACTGTAGGGCACACTGCAACATCTGTTTTTACCAAGCTACATTTGGTTTACCTGAAGGTGCTATAAATTATGGAAATGGTTTATTACTCAGTTATAACGACTATATTGCGATCTGCATTCTCCTTGCAGACGAAAAGTTTCCACCTCATCGGAAGTTCTTGCTAGCATCTTGTGCGCGGTTAGAAGTGTGGCGCGCCGGAATTCCACGTTCTTGCGTGCGGGTAGAACCATTGTCATGTGTGTCGCGTCCAAAAGTGTGGCGCGCAAACCTCGACTCCAGAAAAGTTTACATAAGAGACAGAAAAGGTAGTTAGAAAAGGAAAGCGGCACTTGAAACGAAGGGTTTGGCGTGGCGCGTGGAGTTTCCGACAGTGCGGAAAATTCTAAGGCGCGCGGCGCGCCTGGCAGCTAAGACTCTGCAAGCCGCTACAAGCGGTAGGAAGTGAACGAGAAATTTTTTCAAACCAAAGAATTAAATATATTTACTTCCAGCTTTGTGGCTTCATTTGTCAATCTTTAGGGAATATGGAAAAAATTGTATGCAAAAATAGTGGTTATATCCAGAGTTATAGTGCTTCAAATAGAGCGCCTTACAAAGCTCATATGCGCACTGTTAGCATAAAATCAGTCTTTGTAGTTGTCTGAAATAGATTAATATAGATTAAATTTAAATATGGATATCTTAATACACGAGAAACAGTATATTTCGATACATGTATACACGTGAATTTCAGTACACGGGTATTCGATGCACGTGTATTGAAGATAGACGTTCTAAAAAGTAAACGTGATTTAAGAAAGGGTCAAAACTGATTTGACTGACAACTATGCGGGTGGTTAATTTCTGCCGATGTAAAAAACAGAACTTGACCATCGCATCTTTTAAAATAATAATGTAAGAAAAAAATCGTCTGGCCTAATAAATTTGCCCCATCAAACCATGCAATCCCATATAAATATTGTTTTTCTATCTCCAATACGTTAGGAAATATCCAACTGTTTACTGTTCACGCGGACACCCTGTATGTACCCTTTATTACTTTCTGCCGTTTCTTCTTCCACCTACATAAATACCTAGTTTCAAGGGTTCACACAGGCCTGGTCATCGTCAGAAACATTTGGCGGCCAGGCGTTTACGAACCAAGGACACTTTCCTTATCCCACGCTTTCTCTTTACCCTGTCTATATTTTTCCCTGTTTTGCCCCTTTCATCCCCGTTTTTGGCCTGTCACTATCTTTCTTCTTCGCTATCTCTAACTCTGTCTAGTCGTTCCTTTTTAACCGGCGAAAAATTCACGAAGCGGTCACTTGTTCTCGAACCGGCTCCCACACTTCACTATCGCGCACGCATTTATCATTTTTTCTGTTAATTGTTACTGTTAATTATTACTGTTAAGTGTTACTATTACTTGTTCCTATTAATTTTAACCGTTAATTGTTACCGTTAATTGGTACTGTTAATTGTTCTTGTTAATTGTTCTTGTTAATTGTTACCCTTAATTGTTATTTTTAATTGTTGCTTTTAATTGTTAATTGATAAGTTGTGTTTGGTTACGTGTGTTCATTACACCGAACCACCTGAAAACGGGCGTGAAAACAGAAAAAAACACCTACTACCCACAGTTCTGCGTGGTGTGTGGAGGTTCCGGCAGTACTCCAAAATTCCTGTTCGGCGTGTTGGCAGCCAAGTGTGTGGTACAGTTATTATAAAAACTGTGTGATGTTGGCGATAAACGACAATCGCCGCCGGAACTTGGCTATTGTTGTTGCTGCTGCTGTACATTTAACAGAAGCAGAGCGGAGAAGAGACAGAAGAAGGAAGCGCCTTTGGATGAAACAATATCGCGCCAATTATAACGACCAAGTCCTTGTTCGAGAACTGAGAGAGGATTACCCAGATGATTACAAAAATTATTTGAGGATGGATTCTCAAGCGTTTGACGAACTCTTTAAATTAGTGAAAAACAGAATCACGAAACAGGACACAGTCATGAGACAGAGCAACCCTGCAGAACAACGTCTTATCGCCACTTTAAGATTTTTGGCAACTGGACGTTCATACGAAGATTTACAATTTACTACGGGGATATCAGCTCCTTCATTATCAAAGATAATTCCCGAGACTTGCAAAGCACTGTATCAGGTCCTACGAACAGAGTTTTTAAAGGTAAGGGTTACAAATTAATAATACGTATACATAGAATAACAATAACGCTTAATTAGAGGCGTTGGAAAAGTTTCTCTTCGTCGTGTACCATAGTGTCTGTTATATTTATTATAATACACTTGTTCATTACAATAATCCACCACTAAATTAACTTGGAATAAACTATCTACATAAGAAAACGAATAAGTAAAATATATATGTTACAATAGATATGATAGAACCGAGGCATGGCACAGTTTTTCTCTACAGAAATGGCATACACATTTGTCGGACGAAAGAAAGTTTACAACTATTAAAATCGCATAACTTTTTTAGAATTGGTCCAAACGGCATGAATGTAGAAGGCTTAGTTCGCTAAGTGGTGTGTTTCATCGTTTAAAAAAAAAAGCAATTAGTCAGGATAGGAAAAAAATAGTAAAGGTTCTTTTTTAAAAATTTTTTTGAGCCTGTAATGAAAACCCGTTTGTAGATTGAAGTCAGTTGTATACATGCTGAAAATGTCACTGAAATCGTTTAAGGTTGCTCTGAGGTATAAACGCTTAAAGATCACAGAATAAGGTTGAAAATCGCTGATTTCAGGAAATAATTGATTATAATTGAAAAAAAATTTAAAAAAACAACCTTTACTATTCCGCCTAATTGCATTTTTATTTAAACGACAAAACACGCCACTTACAAGTAAACATTCACTTATAAGGAATGGAGTTTCCCGATTTGGAATATATATCTTTAAAGTACTTATAGTAACTAAGAAATCCTGAAAATTATATCTGCAATGGACCTATTTTACTCATGTTATCAATAACATTCAATATAGCCTCAAGGCGTATGCGAAAAACGGCAAAATCCTCTTATTTAAGAATAATTGGCTAAAACCTAGCATCTGTATGTTTTTTGTGGTGTTGAATCTGAATATGACATTATTGTTTGCGCAAAACAAAATCCTAAGGTAGTTCTCTTAATAAAAAATCGTTTTTTTTTTGGAGATAACTGAAAAAGAAAAGGCTGGGGAATGTTTTAAATAGACGACTTCAAAGTTATTATTATTATTAAGTGTCTTTATTGTGCAACACAAGTATATAAGCAAGAAAAGGAAGAAAGAAAACAGGGAAACCCAAAGGCGAGAATCAGTCACAGACTGTTTTTCAACCTAACCTAAACTGGTTATGAATTGGTATCTTGCCCTATGGGCCCAAATGTAACCGCTGGGAGTTAAAAACTGGTTAAAATGGATTTTGAAGCAAATTGGTACGAGTAATCCGAAAAAAATATTTAAAAAAATTCTCCGGCCTTTCCTTTTTGAACTATCTAAAAAAAAAACCGATTTTTTATTAAGAGAACTACCTTAGGATTTTGTTTTGCACAAACAATAACGTCATATTCGAATTCAGCACCACAAAAAACATACAGATGCTAGGTTTTAGCCAATTATTCTTAAATAAGAGGATTTTGCCGTTTTTCCCATACGCCTTGAGGGTATATTGAATGTTATTGATAACATGAGTAAAATAGGTCCATTGCAGATATAATTTTCAGGATTTCTTAGTTACCATAAGTACTTTAAAGATATATATTCCAAATCGGGAAACTCCATTCCTTATAAGTGAATGTTTACTTGTTAACAAACTAAGCCTTCTAGATTTAAAAAAACATCATGTCGTTTGGACTAATTCTAAAAAAGTTATGCGATTTTAAATATTGTAAACTTTTTTCGTCCGCCACTTTAGTCACGTTGTTACTCTGTACCTTATAAATAATTAAATGATACTTATTTTTAACATTTTAAAATTATTCCTTACAGTCTAAACGTTAAAGTTAACATAAATTCATAATTGAATATAAAAAATCATTTATCAGGAACTAGTTCCCTGAGCTTCCTTCTATATTACAAATATTCGATTCTGCGGTGCTTCCACTGGAGTTTGCCATGGCAATTACATTGCAATTATTGTCGCACAAGTCCGTACGCGGGTTTAAACTTTTGAATAGACCCCGTCTTAAAACAGCGATTATAATGTATTCCGCATAAATTGCCTGTTCTTGGTCCATTCTCTCCAATTGTTTGCCAACTTTTATACCAATGGCCTCAAATTCACTAATATCCACTTTGCTGATGGATGGCGCCTTCAATGCTTCGGTGCACGTTCGATAAAATTCAGATGCATCTTGCTCCGGCTTCCTTTTCTTTCCACCTTTTCTAGTTGACGTATCAGGGCAATTATTTGGGATGGGCACTTCTTCCTTAAAACAAAAAAAAAAAATTAATAAAATAAGAAATAGCAAAGAAATTAAAAAGCAATAAGTCCGTGTCTGTCTGTTGTTCATGAAACTTGTGTGGTGTGCAGGTCACGCCACAGACGTGTCCCTGCCAACATCATTTCTGTACGCGCTAGCTATTTCATTTTTTTATTTTTGTATTGTATTTTTTTGTCATAGTTCCCCAATACCAAGGACGAGTGGAAGAAAGTAGCGGACGGTTTTAAAGACAAATGGAATTTCGTAAACTGCGGAGGTGCTGTGGATGGAAAGCACATTCGCATTGTTCCACCACCGGAATCTGGAGCATTCTATTATAATTATAAGAATTATTACAGTATTGTATTAATGGCGTTAGTGGATTCAAATTATGAATTTATTTTTGTCGACGTTGGTAAAAATGGTAGAGTATCGGATGGGGGTGTCATTGAACATACCGAATTTTTGCGACGATTAAATAACGGTCAATTGAATTTACCCGAAAATCACGAAACCGTGAATAACCTGAACTTTGCCTTTTTAGGCGATGAAGCGTTTGCTTTAACGAATCATTTTTTAAAACCTTATTCACAAAGGGAACTGGACCACGACAAAAGAATCTTTAATTATAGATTATCGCGAGCAAGGAATGTCGTAGAGAATGCATTTGGAATATTATCCTCGCGATTTCGAGTGCTGCATACACCGATAAATATGAAAGTGGAAAATATATGCTATGTGGTGTTGGCTACATGTGTTCTTCATAATTTTTTACGAAGACGGAGTAATGCGTACATTGCGAACAACAGGAGTATGCAGATGGAGGGGGATGATAAGAACGATGCGGTACAGATGCATAATTTGCAACCCGCCATTCCCAGGAATATCAACAACTCTGCCAAACAAAATAGGGATCGTTACAAAGAATATTTTGTAGGAGAAGGAAGTATTCCGTGGCAGGAAGATATGTTAAATGCAGGTAGAGCGTAAGTCTTTTTTGGGTAATTATTTACTTTGGAGATTCCTCACCAATTTTGATGAAATTTTGATATGTTGCCGGAGACACGATTCTGTACAACTTTTTCCTATACATTTACCCCCGCTCGGCCTTAGTTTCCGAGATATTCGCAAAAATATTTTTTGGTAATTATTTAGAAGTATTCCATCCTCACCGATTTCAATGATTTTTGGATATGTTATCAAGATCAAGATTCTGAACAACTTTTTCCTATACATGTTACCGCCGCTCGACCTTCGTTTCCGAGATATTTGCAAAAACTTCTATTGATTTATTCAGACGCAACGGACACAGCGATAAACTTGAGGTGGTTGGTCATCTGGGGGATGTGTTTATCGTTGCCTCTGGACGCGAGGCGCCCCGAGGTGGACAGCACGTGGAAATGTGATGGTAAAAAGAAAGTCATTTTTTTCAAAACGAGAGTAATTTTTTCAATTACTTTTTCACTTGCTATCCACCTCGTGGCGCTTCGCGAAAGAAGTTTTTCGTAAATATCTCGGTAAATAAGGCCGAGCGAGGGTAACATGTATAGGAAAAAGTTGCTTAGAATATGGAGTTTTACAACATAGCCAAGTTTCATCAAAATCGGTGAGGAATCGCTAAAGTAAATAATTACCGACTTTTTTTTAAATAAACGGCTGTGTATTCAAATGTATATATTTTAAAGCTCTTGTATTTTTATTTACAATGCAATAAATGTTCATATTTATCTTTCATGTCTGTAATACTATATATATATATATATATAGTATTAATATATATATATATATATATATATATATATATATATATATATATATATATATATATATTAATACTATTTAACACATTTATTTCGCTTGTACAACAAATGAGAGGAAAGTAAATAACAGAAAAGGAATATCGCTAACCGATATCTGGTATATACGTTATACGTTAATATATATACGTTAATAATAATCATTTGTGTACACTGTACAGAGTGTTAAAAAATGAATGTTCACTAGTTTGGTGGGTGAATGTATACCTGTGACCGGTAGAGATTTGTAAACAAATTTGGCTACGAAATTGTTTATTACATTGGAAATTAATGTTTCAACGATTCGATTGTGTAGAGTTGCACGCAGAGGTATGGGTATACCACAACTCTGCCGCTTTGATAGTATCTACCCAAACGGTGGGGCCTGGCACAGTGTGTACACACGAACGTAAACAACCACAATACGACGTTTAAAGGGACAGAAGGTAGTGCAAGGTGCATTGACCTACTTAGGCCCACCAGGCCACTGTGCTAGACCCCACCATTGGGGTAGAAACTATCAAAGCGGCAGAGTAGTGGTATGCCCATACCTCTACGTGCAACTCTACACAATCGAATCGTTGAAACATTAATTTCCAATGTAATAAACAATTTCGTAGCCAAATTTGTTTACAAATCTCTACCGGTCCACAGGTGTACATTCACCGACCAAACCAGTGAACGTTACTTTTTTAACACCTTGCACATTAAGTCAATCTACGCATGCGTTAATATAACTATTTCAATATGATGTAATTAAACTACTTTGTAATTATAATTTATGGAGTAATCAATTGTAATTCTGCACAACTCTGTACAATTATAGGACATAGTCAATCCAAGAATGCGAAATCGGTTTAATAGAAAATAAACTATAATTTCATAAATGTTTACATTCCTTTTCTTGTGCCCATTGCAAAATTGTCAATAAAATATTATTCATTAGAAATTTTGTTTCATGTTTCCTTTCAGCCCTACATTCAAATGCTTTTTCTACGTAGTTAGTACTTTTGGCCCGTATTAGTAATAATAATAAAATAAACAAATAAACTTACTCGATGATCAAGCTGGGTTGCACTTTCAGCGGGCTTCTTTTCAATTACACATGCCTCTGCGTCCTCTACATTGCATGTTGCTGTGCCATCTACTTCCACCTCGGAAGATTCCTCCGTGAAAGATGCCCTTGGATCTTCGTCGATATTGGACATGCTGGTGCTTGGTGTCTCCTGATTTAGGGTAAATGACATCTGGTCATAATACCATAATGTAGAGACGTATATTTCTTCCGTCCCCTTGCCTGAACGTTTCGACTCCGTCACTTTGTTCATTTCCTTCCGGAAGCTTCCACGAAGGCTTTGTATTTTTTTTTGAACGAAATCCTTATTGCACTCCGGGAAATGTGGTTTCACTAATTCGATCAGCTTGCCGTAACTCGCGGTTTTTAAATTCCTATTAGAGTAGTCTTTGGATTTTATTTTTCACAGGCAAGGCATTTGTCTATATAAATCTATAAAATCGCTCGTCAATTGCTTGCCCCAGGAGTCTGCTATTTTCCTTTCGTATTTAATTTTTATATTTAAAATGCCACGGTACAACCACAATTCACTGAACTATCTAAGGTTCGAACACTTTGACTTGTCGTTTGATTCTGCCGCTGCTCAGTGTTTTCGGTTAAAAGGTAAACACTGGTTCCTCCCTCCGTAGCTGAAATTCTGGGTGGGGGTGGTTATGGCAAAATCTAATTGGTCAAGGTGTGACAAAAGGTGCTGGTGACCACCCCCCTGGGATTCGTAAGGTCTAGGCCAGCAATAAAAATTAAAAAGCCCATCAGTGAAAGCATCGCAGAGAGTCCCAGGATTATGGCAATTTGAATTGCCGACCCAGGTGTTCGCCAGGCGCAACGAATACAGTAAAAGCTCGTTAGCAGCCCGTTTCTACGGCGCGTTAGGAGCTCGGCGACTATCCCCACCACTTCTTCGAATCCTTTGGACTTCGTGTCGACTCTTTCGTTTCCTCTCGCTCCCTCGTTGGGTTTTCTCACTCCCGCAAGTGGCCGCGCGGAATAGTGTCCACACACGTTAGGAGCCCGCCGTCAGCCCCCGTTCGTCGGGCTGCTAACGAGCTTTTACTGTAAACTCAAATATCCCAAATCTCAACAGTTCGGGTTAAAGGAGATATATATGTAGTCTTGGGAGCAAGGTTAATATAATATTGTTTTTCAGCCATTGATAATCTAAATTGAGTTTCACTATAAGTATGTGGGAATACGCGTGGTTACACTACACACCCTGCAATAATCCCCCGCGTTCATCAGCAATCCACTGCTAATATATTTTTATAAATATACAGCTCACCCTCGAGTCCGACGAGAGTGTAACTTATCCAAAAGCATGATTAGATCGATGTAGACTCTGTGAACCGTACAGTGATCAAAATAATTGTTGAAACTTTGTTGTATGAGGGCTGCTTGGATTTCGTTGTCCGAACGCTGAGCAGATCGACTAGAGAATCTTGCTGATTGGCCAAATTTTCCTTGGAGAGGAGGACCTTCCTTTTGTAAGTTCGACGGTATAGGGGGGCAATCCTCCCCCTCTCGATAAGGTAGAGGTGCAAAAATAGACATCTGCTTACCAAAAGTAGCCTGATTTAACGGTCAGCATCTCGCCAGGGTCACGTTTTATAACCGTATTGTCCCGCGGGTCTGCGGGGAAACCCACCGAAGGAGTAATATACGGATTAACTCAGACCGAAAAAGTCTTAATACCTGAAAAACGGCACGATGTGGATTTTCCCTTTCCGACATCTGGCAGACAATAAATGGTTCCCGACGAAACCTTACAAAACAAGCAATTAAGTTCTTAGGTAGTTGTAAACCCGAGTTGTCTAACTGGTGACTCGCGAGCCACCGGGGGCCCCTCCGCGTTGCTCCCACGCAGAACAGCCCCCTTCCATACCTACCAGACTCTGACGATCGCAGTCGAAAAGAGAAGGAAAGAAGCTGCTTCTTCATACATTTCCATTATTCGTATCGTTAATGTAAATGTATATCCCCCCATAAACATGACTCATGTATGAAAGAAGCTAATTCCCTTTAATTCACGAAAAAATTTCACATGCAAAGATTGTGAAATCATCTTTGCTAATTCCAATTGTATTCTCGTTCTCCGTTTGAGCACTGATTCCTCTGTCACTTTTTATACTTGACATTCCTTTATTGGTCACAAATCAATTCAGTGCTCAGATTTTCAGCTTCGGTTTTAAGGAATTAGCGGGCGAGGCCTGTAGTTGACACAAAAAATTTTATAAGAGCGACACCTTCTGTTAAAAATGTCGTATGAAAATCGTATTACGATGGAAAATAATAAAAACTTGGTAGTCATCATCAAGGTTTGTTTCTTATACAACGTCCGCTAATTCCTTAAAACCGAAGCTGAAAATCTGAGCACTGAATTGATTTGTGACCAATAAAGGAATGTCAAGTATAAAAAGTGACAGAGGAATCAGTGCTCAAACGGAGAACGAGAATACAATTGGAATTAGCAAAGATGATTTCACAATCTTTGCATGTGAACTTTTTTCGTGAATTAAAGGGAATTAGCTTCTTTTATACATGAGTCATGTTTATGGGGGGGATTTCATCACTTTTTTCATAATTAGTTATAAATTACTAAGTGCCGTATTTTATAATGGTCTTCATCCTCAAAGCGGTTCATATTCATGCATGATACGTGATGGTACATCAGCATCCAAATGTATTGACAACAACAAAATTAATCAAACTATTATGTAACTATTGTGACGAAAATGGCAACATTATTAAAGAAATTAATTGTAAAAATACAGCTGCTCCACAACCGATATCAATATGTAGAGGAGACAGGGGCAAATCGGCCACTTTTTTTCATTGATAAATTTCATAAAAAAAATTTAATTTTTCAATTATGTGAATTATACTATCCGAAAGAGTAATCCCTATAGTACTTACATAAATGCTACAACAAATTTTCGTTAATCCCCGTTTTTAAAGTCATTCTAGAGAATTCGTAATATAGTGTAAAATCGTCGTTTCGAAAAATGCCGGAGTAAATCGGCCACTCCTTCGGGGCAAAACGGCCACCTTTTATTCGGGCTGGATGTTGATTAATGTTGCTGAAAAATGTAGACGATATTCATTTCTCCTCGTAACTATTCAAGCTACAATCGCTTCAATCTATATTTAAACGCACGGATATAACTTCCTTTTTCCAAAGATCGAACTGCACTGCGTAGCCGCGCTTCCGTCCATGCCACGCGACTCCTCACCTCGTCCCGAAACCGTTAACTGTTTTCCATTGTTGAGCGTCGGATCCACCGATAGCGCTGCATCGATGAATATTTTTAGCACAAAAGTTAATAAAACTACTTATTTACTATGGTTCGGCATCATCAGTGAGTGGCCGATTTGCCCCGGGTGTTAGACGTAAACTCTAACTTCAATCACTCAAACACAATAGAGATTTTCCAAAATAACTCAAACTATCATCGGAATCGTAATCGGTACCGCTATTTTAATCAATAAATACTCACCTCAAACTTCAGAACATCTATATTACGGAATAAAGATAAATTTTCCACAGGTCACGAAAATTTTTAATCACTGCCGAAAACGTATTTTGCCTTCTACAAAGTGCAACATAATCTCAAATGCTATCAAATTCCGTTGGTACTGTAGGCACATAGAGAGACGACAAAAGCAAACACGAGATTTTATTTTAACTTCTACTGGGTAAAACTTCCTGTGGCCGATTTACCCCAGTGGCCGATTTCCCCCGGTCTCCCCTAATAAAAAAATATAAATTACTTATTGCCGTATTTCATAATGGTCTTCATCCTGAGAGCGGTTCATATTCTTGTATTCTTTTTTTGCCACGTCAAAAATGAAAAGAAATCATAGTTTTAAACGATTTTTTTTAGCTTCGATCCTCTGTTTGCTTGTTGTATGTTTGCTTAATTTCTGAAAACTCGAATTTAACCCAAAACTTGGCAGGTTATGATTAAGTGACAGCGAGGTGACATTTACTAGAGACCTGAACGCAGCGACTTTTTACATTTTGCGTCAACTGCGCAACCGTATTTTCAGCAAAACCATTCCTGATTGGTTGGATAAATTCTGCTTTCGAACGGTGACATCTACTGGTGTCAATTCTAGAAGTAAAACGAGAATGGCGACATCTACTGGCGTCAAGTATCGTGACGTCACGAAACGTCTAAGCCAAAAAAAAGTATCACTTTTTTAATTTTAATTATTAATTAAATCTTATATCTTTTAGACAAATAACTTGATACATTAAGTAAAACGACATATGGGTTCGAAAAAAAAAAATGATTCGCTTAATCATGTAAAAACACCGGGACTATGTCATAAAATTAGATAATGAGGCTAAAATAGTTCCGACGACCTGTCAATTTCGCTATCTTTCGTGTATAGAGACACGGTCGCGCAAGGGGAATTAGCTTCCAGACGCGACCGCGTCTGTTGATAAGAACTATTTCATTAGGGGAGAGTCGTACAGTACCGACCGCTCTAAGTTTTTTGGTTATATCTTCGGCTAGAGTCGATAAAAATCAAAAATTCAAAAACGTGTTTGTAGTATAGATGGAACTTAATAAGAGGAGGAAAATTATTTTTGTGAAATTTAATAATAAGAATTAATAATTCGCAAAAGTAAAAAAGTTGTAATTTCTAGGAAACGAAAAAGTGTCGTCCAGTACCGACCAACTGTTAAATTAGTAGATTTTTAATTCTAAATGACTAACAATGTTAATAAAAAGACATTTAATTGTTACAATAGAAAATTTTTTCCAATTTTATTAGTACAAACATCGCAAGTAAAATAATTAATATTGTCCTGATCTGTGCATTCGACGTGTGCCCAACTTTCACATTCGATACACTGCACCCAATCTTCGTCAAATGATTCCTTGCAAATAACACAGTGGGTAACTTCTTTATTAATTCCTAGCTTCCTGTTTGGTCGGTTATCACACCTATCCTTATTTACGTTATCCCATAATTTTCTTCTTTTCAAGTTTTTTTTAAGTTTCCTTAATTGTCTTTTAGCTTTTCTTTTCTCTGCTTCTTTTACACTTTTCTTTAATTCTCTTTTAGCTTTGTTGGTCGGTACACTGCACGACAGTCGGATGGTCGGTACTGTACAACAAACATGTAGGAACATTTTAGATCATGGTATATTATGTACCAAAAAATATTGAAAAACTAGGGCGTTTTATTAAATTTAATAGACTAGAGACAGTACTCATCATAGAACATAATCATTTACGTACCTGAGAAACAAAAAATCGGCTTTACGAAATAACTTTTAACCTATTGAATATCAACGAATACGTTTAATGTCTTATAACATCAAGCGCAATGGAGTAAACGATATGACCCCGAAATAGGTTATACCGAATTGTGATTTTTATTTATTTATTCAAGTTAAACAGTCAAATCTGGTAGAAGAAGCGAGAACTAGCTTTGGTCGGTACTGTAAGCTGGTCGGTACTGTACGACTCTCCCCTATTCCTAAGGTAAATGTATGTGTAACTTAAGTAGATACGTTATTTGAAAAACCATATGATATTCGCGACGATTAAATCGAAACACATCTTCCGACGCGTTACCATCGAAACAAATCGTCCGACGCGTTACCATTCGCGACTTGGTCCTGTCAGAAATGCGAGCTGCCTTAACTATATGAATATCCCTACCTAACATCCCCCACACCCTTGCACCTCTATGGGATATCTAGAATTATAGCTTGAGTCATATCACGCTTGTAGGTATCATATTCTTCTCGAAATGTCGGTCCGCTTTGAATTTTCGCGCACCGATGCTGCGTATTAAGGTCCGTTTATACAGCCGCCAAGCCGAGCCTTCCGAGCCGTCCGAGCTTCTATAGTATGCTTATGGCAGCGAGGAGTCGCCCAGCTCGGTGGCACCTCGGAGGCTCCTCGTTGCACGCTGGGCCCGGGCTCGGTGGCCACTCGTTGAGACGACTAGACGGGCGGGCCGAGTCCGTGCCCTGTCGAAGTGCAACGCTGCTGGATTTTATGTTCCCAACACGTAGGTTAAATCCGCGAGACGCGGTCGACCTAATATGAAATGGCTATTAAAACTAATAAAATAAAATTATTTATGAGTGATTACAACTACAGATTCATTGATATTTAATTTTTTTACGCTAAACATTGTATGGTTCGAGGGTACAAATGTATTAGACCAGCCAATTTATTTCTTACATTATTATTTAACGAGATACGATGGTCAAATTTGATTTTTTTAAACGGAACTATATATTTATTTTACAGATCACTTGATAGTGCGTTTCAAGAGAAATTCAATAACTTGTAATGTATACACATTATTTCAAATAGTTAGAAGAAAACTCGCCCGAATAGGAAGCACCGACGGTGGTCTTGTTTACGCCACGGGTGGCACGCGCTAGACATTGCCTCTTGAAACAGATACTCACTAATAGTCTATGCCAGGAGTGGCAGGCCCAAAGGCTAGACAATAAGAAAAATGCCACCAATATAGCAATTAATAAGTATTATGGGACACGGGTACATTACAGGTTATTGAATCTGTCTTGAAACGCACTATCAATTGATTTCTAAAAAAATATATTGTTCTATTTAAAAAACCAAGCTTGTCCATTGTATCTTTTAAAATAATTATCTAAGAAAAAATTTGTCGGGGCTAGTAAATTAGCTCCCTTCAACCATGCAATTGCATATAAACATTTCTTTCTATTTCGAGTACGTTAGGAAAGATCCAGCAGTTTACTGTTCCCGCGGACACCCTGTATATTTGTATTCTGCGTTTTGTGTACGTTTATTATTACTATTTCCTGTTATTTTCTGCACATATAACAAATAAACTTCTGTATTTACATCAGACAGATTGCTAAGCGTTCTCTCGGTGATATCGACCGCTTCCAGTTTGTATCGGTTCTGCTTATTAGTAGTTTGATTTTATCCAGTAGGGCATCAAACGTATTTCTGGACATCTTGAAATAATTGTAAAATTTGTCCTCGTGGTCAATTAGCGTATTGTACATTTGAAATTCTCTTTGCTGGCTTCTATTTTTCCACAGAGGGTGGACACTCCATCTTCTTTGCCTTCTTCTGTTTTGAGGTTCTTCCAATAAATTTGCCATTATAGCTAAGTGCTCCATAGGAAATGAATAAGACATTACGAATGACAGAACTCAAAGGTCTTCACTGGTCGAAGATTTGCTCAGAACTGATCAGTCACTCGTTTTCGACCAGCTAAAAAGGCGTAGGCAATAAAGTCATGAAGCTACACCTCGGGACCTTCGCTTGTCAGGTATGACTCCTCTAGGGTAAATCCTGGAGACGCGGTCATGCCGGAGAGTTGGTCGAGTCGCCATATTTTAGACTCTATACGGAAAATCACATTAAAGTACAGACCAATTACTTCTCTAGAAGCCAAACAATTGAATGAATAGCGTCATTTCGCTTCCTTCTGTGTTTTTTTTTATTTATAGGCTATGTCACGTCCCGGGTGAGGTCTTTGGGGATATGACATAGACGGGGTAATATTTTGTGGGAACTCAGGCGCCTATACCAGATTCGTGGCACCGAGGGTAAAGCGGGAATGCAGGCGCGAATGCCAGATTCGTGGCACTGCGGAGAATAGGGATTCAGGCACGAATGCAAGACTCGTAGCACTGAATGTTCTTAGGAGTGCAGGCGCGAATGCCAGATTCGTGGCACTGCGGTTAGTAGGATTCAGGCACTGATTGTTCTTGGGGAATGCAGGCGCGAATGCCAGATTCGTGGCACTGCGGAGAGCAGGATTTTAGACGCGAATACGTGATTCGTAGCACTAGACGTTAGGAAACAGGCGCGAATACCAGATTCGTAGCACTGAACGACCAGGGAATGGTTAAATTGTTATGATCCCACCGGTGACACCCGTTAGAGCACTTTGTTTTGGTTTTGGCTAATCGGATTTACCGTTGCATAGGCACAAAAGTTACTTGTAATATTTCTGAGAAATATGTCTAGACGTGCAGCTGTAACGATTTCGAGCGTAGCGTAACGCTCCCTACAGGATTTCGGGATTGGTTCGTATGGCGTGCGATAAAGAATTAAAATTCAAGAACAAGAATTTAACTTAAATAGTGTTTATTCAAGGAAAACACTTTTAAATGATACATAAAGCTATAATTTAACGCCTTAATATTAAAGAAATTAAAGAAATTAATTAGGTTGCGACACTAGGTCGTTACAAAAAGTAAAGTTGATCGTCTTGGGTTGCGACTCTAGGTCGTTACAAAAGAAATGTCCGTTCGAACGATCGATTTTGAGTAATATAGCTTAAATAATTAATAATGACGTTTAGTCGAATTATAGGAATTGATTAATGGATTATGACCCTCGGTCGATATAGGAGTTGGTTAATAGGTTATGACTCTCGGTCGATATAGGAGTTAGCTTATAATTTAGGAATTAACTTATGGATCTAGGAAATTGAATATGTTAAGTTGAGAATCGTTTGAATTGTTTCAGTGTTTCATCAGGGGCGATTTTGCCACCTGGAATAGTATTGTTCCCTCGTTGCTCAGGAGTAATTTTACTAACCTGAGAATTATTATTATTCATAAATCTAGCTTGACAACTAAGGGGCCTACGAGGCGGCTTCCAAGGCAGATACGTCGTTAGACCAGGCGATTATAGCCTTGGTCAAAACGATCGACAATACCAAGGGGCCTGCGAGGCGGCTTCCAAAGTTGAAGCCTAACCTTAGGTTGGAATCAGCTTTTAGCTTTAAATGATTCTTAACAGCGTCTTGGCTAGTCATAAGAATATGAATTCATAAGTCAGAGTGATCCTCTCTGGGCTTTCCTGCCCGTATTTATACACATTCTGAGTACTGGGAGCGCACCAATGGGAATGGATTTCGACTATTACGCGTCAAGCATTCTCGTATTGCTCTCGATCCGTTCTCTAGTCGGTCTATCAAGCGACTGAATAGTACGCAGGCGCACGCATGGAACGCTCGGTTCCCTCTCTCATTCATCATGCACGAATCACAATCTACTGCTTCTGATCCTTGCTCTCGTCGATCCGCTGATCGACTGAGGATCGCGCATGCGTTCGATTTTCCCACTCCTTTACTCTCAATTCTCTTTCGTCATACTCGCATCTAGCGATATCCTGAACTAATATTAATGTTAACGCTAAACACTCTTATAAAAATAAGGATAATAGGAATATAATAAAATATAAATATTTAAATGTTTATTAATTAGGTTTATTAATAAAAATAAAAATAAAAGGAAGAAAGTCTTTTTGGGATTTGTTACATCTCACCGCCTGGGGTAATCTCTCGTCCTCGAGAGACAGAGATTTTTGAATTTGTTTGAAAGGGGTTTGTGGGAGGGCTTGGGCAATCCATTTCCTCATCCAGATATTGGAATTTTTGGACTTCTTCGGTATCCATTGTCAATAATCTCTTTCCAGTGGTTGAAGGTGGTGCTCTTCCAGACCCAAAAAGAAATATATATTTCCACGTTCGTTGTCGAGGGTCAGTGGGGGATAAATTATAATAGTCGCACCAATCGGTCTGAGGGATATCTATTTTATTTAATTCACGCCATTGTTTTTCTATTCTTTTTGTTTTTATTCTTTTCGTGCCTGCGCGATGGTTAGGCATTATAATAGCAATTTTTTTAGAACTCAAAATTGTAATAATTCTATTATCGATCACTGATTGAACCGTATTGCTTGCTGTCGATTACCGTACTACGCATGATTTGATCGTATTCGCATTGTTTCTATTCCCGCGACCTGTTCTCTCGCGACCTATCTTTTTTTTTCTTCCCTATTGACACGATTGATTTGAAGATTTAATGCGTAGATAGGATAAAATAAAATTGCGATTTTAATATTTTGGTGATCACCATTGGATGATCACATTTAATGCGTGACCCTGTCGGAGGAGATCGTCATCATCACCCTCTTCATTGAAATTAAAATACATTTCGATGCATTCAGTACATCTTCTTGCGTGGTATACGGTGTATAGGGTTTTGCCACAAAATTTACAGTCCCTATACGCAAGGGCGCTTGTATTTCGCGTAATGAGGTGGTTAAATGTACGGGGATACAAAAATCTCTGATTTTCAGGGAGCCGCTCATAACACTCCCGGCAGATCTTTCGCTTAAAGATGTCGTATCGATCTTCATAAATTATTCCCGGCCCTTGAAGACACACTAGCCGCATTATCTTTAAATAAACTGTGGGATAGTTTTCGGGCAGTATCCCATCCCAGGGCCCGTAATATTCTTCGTCCATATCCGTGGGACGGAACGCCAATGAATGAAAAACGGGCATTCGTTAAGCAATTAAAACGACACTTTACTAATTTAATTTATTCATTATTTTAGTTTGGTTTAGTAATTTCCTTACTCACTTCACTTTCTATACTTAACTTCCTTTTTGCCACTTCTTTCACTTCTAACTACTTATTTAGAGTATCTCGAAATGAAATCTCAGTGCGCACTAAATTTTTGAACTTGATCTCGTCCTAATTAATCCCGCGGATCTCCCCACTTTTCGAGGTCATGGTTCCGCATTATTACCAATCTGATTATGATCCCTAGTATTATTATGGTTTGGTGGAATGTAAGCCTTCTTAATCCTATCCTGATGTACGATTCTAGTGAGACGGGGACTTATTGCCAGTTTCACGTTATTATTCTCCAGTACGTCCATAATTACATACGGTCCGTCATATTCGTTGCTAAATTTGTTCCTTTTTGGTTTTAATAACATTACTTCTTCGCCTCTATGGTATTGAACGGATGATATTTTTCTATCGTAATAGTGTTTTTGTCTAAGTTTTGAATTTTCTAAGTTATTTCTACCTATTTCGCGAATATTTATCAATTTATTCATCAAGTTATCAACGAAATCTGGATATGTGTTCAGTGAATCATTTGGTACTATGCTAGATGGTTGTCTAGCCTTTTTCCCATAAATGAGTTCATATGGAGTGAATTTGGTACCTTCATGTACACTAGTGTTGTAAGAAAACATTGCTTGTGGCAACCACTGATCCCATTGTTTTTCTTTTGTTATATAGTGTTTTAAATATTCGATTAATACACGATGACTCCTTTCTAGTGAGCCATTCGATTGGGGATGAAATGCGGATGTTTTAAACTGTTCAATATTAAAAACTTTGGCAAATTTCCTCATAACGGATCCGATAAACGAAGAGCCTTGATCTGTTAAAATTGCTTTGGGACATCCGTACTGACATATAAAATTTTTCATAAATGCTTCAGCTATTTCTTCACTCGTAAATGAGACTAATGGTATGGCTAATGAATATTTAGTTAAATTATCTTGTATCGTAAGTATGTAACTATTTCCTGCTCGAGTATATGGTAATGGTCCTACAATATCCATAGATACCTTATCAAACGCGTCCAATGGTGTGTCTGTTATCACCATAGGTTCTTTCGTTTTTATTCGAACTAATTTTTGTTTTTGACAACTCAGACAGGTTTTAATATATTGTTTAATGTCTGCTTTCATATTTTTCCAATAATATGAACATCTAATACGCTCATACGTTTTTGTTATTCCTTTATGGCCTCCTACTGGTGATTCATGATTTATGGTTTTCCTATCTTGTTCCATAGGTAATTGTATAGTTCCATTACAAATAGTTATCGTGATTTTAGCCTGAACAATTTTTATTTAATTATATTTCTTATTATTTCCCATAATGTATTATTACTTTCTTTGGGCAATGATATTTTCTTAATACCCCGTTCCGTGAAGTTATGGCATAGGTTTCCTAATACAGTGGCATATGTCTGTATTGTCGGAGGATCCTGTACTACCATTCCTAAAATTAATTGTTTTCCTTCTGAAATTTTTATCACTTCTCCTATTTGGAATGGGGTTTCTGAGGTTATCTCTAACATCTTTCTTTCCCTCAATTCTATTCCTGACTTCTCTACTGGATTGCCTACTGTATTAACAAATATCGCTAATGTTTCTCTGCTCATCCATAAATAATCATTTATTTCCATAAACGTACATCTGATTGGAATATCACTTATTATCCTGGGTATTCGTTTTTGTTTAATATTCCTTTTTCTTGGCTTAGTAGGTTTAATAAATTTATTTTTATTTTTAGGGGTTTTAGGAATTATTTCATATTTTCCATCTTCTTTTTCTTTTAATGTTAATGGTGATACTCGTCCTGATTCTGTTCCGCTAGATTCTAAGTCATTCCTTTTTTTAGGAAGGATGAGTCTGATGCTGTTACTGCTGCTGCCAGAAGAATTTATTTTAGGAGGATCACGATGTACATGGGTTTTGGGAACTTCTACATTTTCATCTATTTCCATTATTTCGTCTCCGTTAATTATGCATTTATTTGCTATTGGTTCTGCACCTTGTCTTCGTTGATTCGCGGATGATATTATTTCGACCTCCATTCTGGGTTCTTCCGGTTCTTCTTGATTGGTGATTGATTTAGGAGGAGGATGTATTTCTACTGACACTTGAATATTCTTATTTATTTCGTAACTATCTGTAGACTGTTTAGTTTTTAAAGATTCTTTAGTTAATAGTTCTTCTCTTATGTGTTTTTGGACTGGTCGACCTGTCGGTGAAGTCGTCGTAGTCTGATGTCTTCGCTTTAATTTTCTTTTTATTTGATAGTGTTTTAATACCGGGTCATCAGAATCGGTTGAGTCATCTGTATCATTTGCGTCACCTGGTTTTGGTTTCTTCTGAGTTGGTCGACCTGATGGTGATGTTGTTGTTGTTTGATGTTTTCGTTTTGTTTTTCGTTTTATTTGATAATCATACATCATTGGGTTATCGGTATCGTCTGAGTCATCTGAGTCCCATGATGAAGCATCTCCTTTGGGTTGTTTTAATGGTCTTGGATTCCCGGATTCCGTATTAGTAGTAATTTGTGATCGGGTTCGTTTCTCGGTTACTTGTAGAGGAAGAGTAGATATTGGATTTCTTGATAGGGCGTCAGCGTTGGTATTGTATTTCCCGGGTTTATAAATGATTTCATAATCATATTCAGCTAACCTAATTTTCCATCGCATCAACCTTGAAGTTGGGTTTGCCAATTTATGCAGCCATTCCAAAGGCTTGTGGTCCATTATTAGTTTACATTTCTTGCCATAAACGTAGGGTCTAAAATGTTCCATGCCATATACTAATGCTAGTAATTCACGCTCAGTCGGTGCGTAACGTGTTTCAGCATTATTTAGGATTCTAGAGGCATATGCGATCGGAAGGTCCTTTCCAATTTCTCCCTGACTGAGGACAGCTCCCACGGCGTATCCGGAAGCGTCCGTTGTGATAATAAATGGAGCGTTAAAATTTGGGTATTGTAATATAGGCTCGCGGCATAACGCGTCTTTTAATACCTCGAAAGCTTCTTGTTGTTTGCTTGTCCAAACGTAATTATTATTTTTCCTTGTTAAATCAGATAATGGTTTAGCTATTTTAGAGAAGTCTTTTATGAATCTACGATAGTATCCGGCCAGTCCAAGGAACTGTCTCACATTCTTTATTGTTTTTGGTAATGGGAAATCCTTAACAGCTTCTAATTTTTTTGGATCTGGTCGAACTCCATTTTCACTAATAATATGTCCTAAATACGCTACCTCTCTTTTTAAGAATTCACATTTGTCTGGTTGTAAACTTAAGTTTGCTTCCCTAAGTCTTTTCATTAATTTTTCGAATTTTATTGCATGCTCTTGGAGTGAGCGAGCATAGATTACTATGTCGTCTAAGTACACGAATAATTCTACACCCTGTAATCCAGTAAGAACTTGATCCATCAATCTTTGAAATGTAGCAGGGGCATTCTTCAATCCAAATGGCATTCGATTAAACTCATAATGTCCATAAGGAGTAGAGAATGCTGTTTTATGTTGGTCATCTGGATGCATCGGAATTTGATGGAATCCTGAAGCTAGATCGAATACTGAGAAATATTTAGCACTACCAAGTTGATCTAATATGTCTAATATATTCGGTAGTGGATATTCATCTCCTATTGTTTCATCATTTAATTCGCGGAAGTCTATTACTACTCTCCATCTCTTATTTCCTTTACTATCTGGTTTCTTCGCGACTATCCATACTGGAGAGTTATAAGGAGAGAATGAAGATTTAATAATGTCATTATTTAATAATTCACATATTTGTTTGTTAATTTCTTCCTTATGTACCTGCGGATATCGATATTGTTTAGTGTTTATTGGTATTTCATTTTTTGTAATTATTCTATGTTTAATTACACTAGTAGCTTCTAGTCCTGTTCCGGGGAGATGAAATCTGTCGGAATATTTTCGAATTAGGTTTTCTATATTTTCTTTTTCTTCGGCATTCAAATGATTAGTACGAAGTAATTCTAATACTTGTTCTATATGTTCTGGAGTTTCAAGAATTTCTGGCACCTCTACTTCCTCATAAGGTTCTATTTCAATGGGTGGTATCGCTAATGTTATATCTTTAGTGGATGTATTAATAACATAAAGATTAGCTAACCCATTATTATTGGTAACCAGAGCATTTCCCATAAGGATTTTAGGATGTAAATTTAATTTAGGTACATATCCAGTTTTAAGATTTGAGGCTAGAACTTTAACTTGCACTTGGCACCTTGATCGATTCGGTATAGTTACTTTGCAATTTTCAAATGGTAGAATATAGTCTCCTATTACTACAGCTGATCTAGAATAATCTATTTTTGCTCCAGTTTCTTTGAAAAAGGTTGTACCAAGTAATCCATCCTGTGCGATTGGCAATGTTTCGACAACATGGATCTCTACTTCAGTATTTAAGAATTTAACTTTAATATATCCTATAGTGGGAAGAATACTATCGGCTATTCCTTTTAATTCATATACTGCATCTGTATAAATTGGGATGTCAGGCGAAATAGATTCTTGTTTAATTACACTTAGGTCAGCACCCGTATCTATTATCATTTGGATTTCAGGTTTGTTAAATTCTGGCCCTGATAGAGTAAGGTTTGGTGATCTTCAAATTCTTAACATTTGCAAATTTAGTGCAACTTGTTTTTGTGTTGAAGTTTGTTGTATATTATTTGAAGTTTTAGGTGCTTCTGGTTTAGAATTTGCGATTCTTTCGCGGTTCTTATTATTATTATATATTCTCTTTCGGCATTGGTCAATAGTATGACCCTTGATTTTGCAATATCTACATTCTATTTGTGATGTCGGTCGTAACACTGGATTATTCTGTGGATTTTTAATTCTACATTCTTGAATAGTATGTCCTACTCGTCGGCAATGATCGCAGAATTTTGACTGCCAGGATATCTGTGATATTTGTCTCTCAGGGAGTTTACTACTACAATTCGCCGTTGTATGCCCGTAACCAGAACAATTAGTACACCGCATAGAATACGAGAGGCCTTCTGCAAATCTATTTCTCATTAAATTCTCTTGGTTTTCTGCCTCAGCTTTAATCGCGGCGCTAATAGTACCATCCAAATCAGCGAAGTCAATTGTTCGCATTCTCGCGTAAACCTCCGGTCTCAATCCTGTCAAAAATGTCCGAATAGCATTTTTTTCCGCAGTTTGATTATACTGCACGACATTCTGGGGAACTTCTATTTCGTGACATGTTTTTATTTGTTGGAGGATTTCTGACACGCGGCTACTGTAATCGACAGTTGCTTCATCTGGCAGCTGAGCGATTCTGGACATATCTCCGTATAATTGAATTGACGAATGCAGTGGAGCAATGCGAGAATTAAGTACTCTAATGAGTTCATCTATGGTATTGTAATCTCCATTTAGAACAACTCGTGAGGCTTGACCATATAGTTTGTTTTTTATTATTTGTACTAATCCATACTCAGCGTTTGGTGCGACCATATTTTTCGCGTTTCGACAACATTTTGTATATTGATACATAGAAATGTTTCGTCCATCGAATGCCGGTACTGTATCTGCGGCATCTCTAATTCTAATTTGAGGATGACGTATATTTTCCTGACCTAGATGCAGATTTTGCATATTGACTAGAACATTGTTTAAGGGATCGTTTTGCGCCATGATTGGTTTACCTACTTCGCAGTTATCAAGGAAGATAAATTCTGGTTCTTCGCTATAGGAGGATTACTCCTTTGCCACAAAATTCGCGGTTCTGCAAATCTTACATCCCACCGCTGCCACCAAAAATAACACCTGTAACGATTTCGAGCGTAGCGTAACGCTCCCTACAGGATTTCGGGATTGGTTCGTGTGGCGTGCGATAAAGAATTAAAATTCAAGAACAAGAATTTAACTTAAATAGTGTTTATTCAAGGAAAACACTTTTAAATGATACATAAAGCTATAATTTAACGCCTTAATATTAAAGAAATTAAAGAAATTAATTAGGTTGCGACACTAGGTCATTACAAAAAGTAAAGTTGATCGTCTTGGGTTGCGACTCTAGGTCGTTACAAAAGAAATGTCCGTTCGAACGATCGATTTTGAGTAATATAGCTTAAATAATTAATAATGACGTTTAGTCGAATTATAGGAATTGATTAATGGATTATGACCCTCGGTCGATATAGGAGTTGGTTAATAGCACAGACCAGGTATAGAATAGACCTAGGACTCTTTTGTCTTCCGTGTCCCTCGATTTTGGGGCTCTAGAGCCCCATTACCATTTCCGTGTCGCACCCAACGTTAACGGCTAAGCATGAAATAAAAGTGCAGCGCTATAAGCGGTAGGAATGAAAGTTATAATAGTGGTAAGAATTTATATACATGGTGTCCCGATGTCAAATTAATACAGCATTTTTAAAAGGCAAATAAATTTCTTCATTTCTTTATTAATCAGTAACTCTACAGACTCATACAACGGGGAAGCATTGTACAACTTCGCTTACGATGTAACGAATCTCTGCTATCTTATAATTCCCTAATAAATTATTTGCGGACATGGGTTTATATAACTTTTTCAACTTTTTCAATTGTTTTCAACCGTATGCTTGGGATACTCTGTATACAGAGATACACTTTCATTTATCATTTCGAACCCTTCCTATAATAACTAATTAAAAAATGATTAATCAATTATGGTAATCTTATGATATGTGTCTCGTATCAAGCAGCAGAGTAGTGGTGAACCCATGCCTACATATACGTGTAACTCTACACAATCAAATCGTTCCGAAATCTTTAACAATTTTTCCTGACCAAAGGGTTCCTTTGCTTCATATGGCTTCTTTCAAACATTATCCCTTTTCAACGTGCAGAATACGTTGATGTAAAAAAATTGGTGAATTTGTCGAAAAGCTGCCTATTCACCGATTTCAATGACCTTTACATATGTTTTCAATGTTGTCATTCTGAACGACATTTCTCTTTAAACTTTTTGACGATCGGCCTCAGTTTCGGAGATATTAATAAAAAAACTTTCGGCATAATATATTGAAAGCTACCTCCACACCAATGACCTTGACATATGTTATCAAAAACATATAAAAAACTTTCGGCATAATATATTGAAATTTGTTCCATAGGCGACGATATTAGTATTGGTGGGGGCTAGATTAGGGCGGGGGACGCGTAAAGCATGGTAGCAAACCGATGTATGTGTTAAACTCGGTAATTCTAGTGTTAAGTAAAGTTTTTTGCGAATATTTCGTAAACCAAAGCCGACCGCCACAAAGTTTAAAGGGAAATGTTGTTCAGAATGATGATTTTGACAACAGATGTGAAGGTCATCGGTGAGGAGTTTCGAGAAGTTTACCAAAAAATTTAACATTAATTTTCAATGTTATAAACAATTTCGCGGACAATTTTTTTTACAAATGTCCACCAAACCAGAGGTGTAGATTCACCCCCCCCCCCCCAAGAGCAACGACCAATAATTTTTCTACACACTGTGCAATGAATGTGGAGAATGAGTAGATAGGTGTCTTCTGTGGGAGCGAGTACTGTTAGAAAGAGTGACGTATCACGTGATTTCGGTGTGACTATTTTTTGGGTTGTGTGATTGTGGCAAGAGTGAGTTGTCAGGCAGCGCACAAAAAATGGTTGAGGGGGTCGCGTCGCGGCAACAATACTCTGTATAGACGGTCATCAGGTAAGTGGTTGGGGAAAACCCAAGTGGTGTAAACGATACTCCCGCAGGTCAAGATACTAAATGTGATTTTCGCTTCTTCTTTGGGAACCATTTTAGCCTCCGACCTTTTGCCTCTCGTCTAACATCTAGACATCGAAAAATAGTTTGGAATGGTTTTAAGAAAAAATGTTTCCAACAAAAGTTGCTTGTTTTCTAACGTGGATTACGAAAATAATTGGTTCCACCCCCGCTTTAAATACAAGGAGAGATGAGTGCGAGCCAGTATCAATACAGATTTAAAAGCACAAGATGCATGGAACTCGAGATCAAAGTGTGCGTAATTCTCGATATATTGAGGTATTAAAACTTACGCGTGTTACCGTATATAATTAGGTAAAACATAATCAAAATACGGATATGCTTGATTAAATTTTCATCGTGAGATGGAGGCCATAATATATATATACTGTATATATAGATATAAAAGATTGGTAAGAGAAAGGCTCAGGCGGGGATCGGATGAGCCTTTCTCTTAATAATCTTAATTATCTTTTTTCGGCCCGTCACGGGCTCATTACGAAGTCCTTAACCTGTAATTTTAAATCATAATTCGTACGTATTACATTATTCGATAAAAGGGTGCAGAAATGTCAGCTTTAATGCATGGGTTTGTTTCTGTGCAAATGTAATTGTTACGTTTACTTCGTGATGGAAGAAACAAAAGACGATAGCTGGCAATAAAGCAGGGGTGACCAGCAGTGGGGCCCCTCACGCGCCTGCTTCCCCTTCCAATCTTTTTCTCGCACAGCGTGTCTACCGTTGTCAAGGAGACCGCGCGACGCTACGAAGTCTGCCACGGCTGTCACGACGAGCTAGCCGGGCAAGCGTCTTCGCGGTTAGCGTCGCGCGGTATCCCTGACAACGCGGACGAGAGTGGGAGAACCCCGAGCTTACACGTAAGCGAGCTTGAACAGCGCTGCAATAAACCATTGAAAGGCACAAAAGCAAGATCAGAGGAAGACCAAAACATATTAGCCTTGCATGACAACAGCCCACCCTTTGATTGTTAGAAGGCCACGACTTGCCTGTCGAGAGCAATAAAACCGGTCGGCGGGACAAATAGGTAGTGATGGGACTCCGGAGTCGGTTCCTAGCGCTTCGAATCGGTCTTGAATGTCAGGCGACTGCTTCGAAGCGCTTCGAACATGATTCGAAGCTTAAAAGGCTTGAAAAGTCTTGGTCGGCTTCGAAGTCTCGAATCTCTTGGGTCGAAACCTCACCAAATTTTATGGCTTTCGACCCTCGAAGGGGTTTGAACACCATTAAAAAGTGAGAAATGTCTAGGATTTCCAAATTTCTCATCAGATCTTTTCGAAAACGACACCAATCGATTCCTTATGTTTCGCCGATGGAACTAACACCAAGAACGACTTAATTCGGACCATAATGAAGGAAATTCCATAAAAAATCGAATTATATCATTTGTAGCTGCCTTCGTTAAAAATAGTCCGATTTACATGAAATTTGATATGATGTTCATTAGAAAAACATAAGGAATTCATTGGTGTCACTTCCATATCCATACGATAAAGAATAAAGAATTTCTTAATACGATGAAATGAAAATTTCACATTTTCACCCTCGACAGCGGGGCGCCGACTTGGAATCGTTGCGGACCGCAGTCTGCGATCGGCCGAGGATTCATACCTGTTTCAGAAATATAAGAATTCTTTATTCTTTATCGCATGGATATGGACGTGACACCGATGGATTCTTTATGTTTTTCCGGTGAAAATCATATCATATTTGATGTAAATCGGACTACACTCCGCGCCAAAATTAAGGGAACACTATAATTTCCAGAAAATTTTGGTCATTTTCAAATGGCTGTATCTCTGCGAAAAATGGTCGCAAAAAATATTTAAAAAACGCATTTTAAAGCTTGAAGTTTCTAGTTTTTGAATCAAGTACTCAATTTTTTTTCTTCGTCCATTATGATACTGTTTTATCAAGATGGAGCGCAGGAAACAAAGTTTCAGAAATTTTTGCCAAGTTTGGACGTATGTACGGGCTGAAAATTTTTTTTCCAGATAAATCCAATGGAGAACTCTTATAGAGCAAACATTTCTCTTTAATTTCGTTTTTTTTGGTTAGTTGTATGATTTTTATTGACCGAGTTATTCGCTATCAAAGCAAAAAAGGAACTTTCTACTTTGAACGCCTATAACTTGCGAACGCATGATCGTAGAACATTGTTCGTGAGTGTTTTGGAAAGCTAAGACAGTTTCCTTTCAGAACCTTTAGTTGCAAATTCAATGAGATTTTTTTTTAACCGTATTAAATTCATTTTAAAATGATCCCAAAAATTGCATATTTACCATTTCCTAGAAAACATGATGCCACTTCAAGGAAAATCATGGAATCATTCAAGTGTCCACGTTTTTTCTTAGGTGAAACTACCCCTTAAACACTGTGCAAAAGGTCGGACCGATCAGATTTTTTTTTTCGTATGTCCTCGACGGTCAAACATGCGGTACGGTCTGAAAAATTGAAGGATCACCTGTTTTACGTTATGTTTCTCTGTAAAACCCTTTCTTTTGTTCTCGCGGCTTTTGAACACTTGTTGCTCGTTTTTTTTGTTAGTTCAACGTCATTTTAGTAAAAAGAAAAGAAATGCAAAAATTTAAAAAAAAATTTACCCAAACTCTTCGCAATGACGAAAACTGTATTTCAATAACTGGCATTAGCACCATCTAAAGTACGCCACGAGCTGGCGCATGCGCGGTCGGATTTACACTTCATTGTACGTGCGTCACATGGAGAGATGAAACCCTCCGGTTCGTCACTCCCGCAGTATTTTTTTACTCCAAACTCACTCTCCGATGCGTATGTGTATGCGGGAACGTGCGTGCGTGTCGGTTGCGCATGTTAATACAGTTACGAATTTTCCATTCCTGGGCGACGTTTGCGACAACAGTACCCGAACCTGGCGAATTTGGGACGATTAGCAGACTAATGCCAGTTATCGAAGTACAGTTTTCGTCATTGCGAAGAGTTTGGGTAAATTTTTTTTTTAATTTTTGCATTTCTTTTCTTTTTACTAAAATGACGTTGAACTAACAAAAAAAACGAGCAACAAGTGTTCAAAAGCCGCGAGAACAAAAGAAAGGGTTTTACAGAGAAACATAACGTAAAACAGGTGATCCTTCAAATTTTCAGACCGTACCGCATGTTTGACCGTCGAGGACATACGAAAAAAAAAATCTGATCGGTCCGACCTTTTGCACAGTGTTTAAGGGGTAGTTTCACCTAAGAAAAAACGTGGACACTTGAATGATTCCATGATTTTCCTTGAAGTGGCATCATGTTTTCTAGGAAATGGTAAATATGCAATTTTTGGGATCATTTTAAAATGAATTTAATACGGTTAAAAAAAAATCTCATTGAATTTGCAACTAAAGGTTCTGAAAGGAAACTGTCTTAGCTTTCCAAAACACTCACGAACAATGTTCTACGATCATGCGTTCGCAAGTTATAGGCGTTCAAAGTAGAAAGTTCCTTTTTTGCTTTGATAGCGAATAACTCGGTCAATAAAAATCATACAACTAACCAAAAAAAACGAAATTAAAGAGAAATGTTTGCTCTATAAGAGTTCTCCATTGGATTTATCTGGAAAAAAAATTTTCAGCCCGTACATACGTCCAAACTTGGCAAAAATTTCTGAAACTTTGTTTCCTGCGCTCCATCTTGATAAAACAGTATCATAATGGCCGAAGAAAAAAATTGAGTACTTGATTCAAAAACTAGAAACTTCAAGCTTTAAAATGCGTTTTTTAAATATTTTTTGCGACCATTTTTCGCAGAGATACAGCTATTTGAAAATGACCAAAATTTTCTGGAAATTATAGTGTTCCCTTAATTTTGGCGCGGAGTGTATATTTAACGAAGGCAGCTTCGAATGATATAATTCGATTTTTCATGGAATTTCCTTTATTATGGTCCGAATTATGTCGTTCTTGGTGTTAGTTTCATCGGCGAAACATAAGGAATCGATTGGCGTCGTTTTCGAAAAGATCTGATGAAAAATTTGGAAATCCTAGACATTTCTCACTTTTTAATATTCAAACCCCTTCGAGGGTCGAAAACCATAAAATTCACCGGTGTTCGGCGGGTTGCCAGCGACCGCTGGACAGCAGTGTTGCCCGAGCTTCGAGTATTTTTGGATGGTCTCGTTGAAATTAACGTCGCCAAGAGTTGTGCGGAATTTCCAGGCCAGGTAAGCGAGCCGCGCGCTCCGCTTTTATGATCGGTTTACCACTCGCACCCCAGATTATTGTAATGTGGTTTGCAAACAATGTCGACTGGTCTCGTACCCGTCTCAATTTCAACAATTTTAGCTACGACAGGGTTAACTCCGGCGGCAGACCCATTCCGATATCTTTCCCAGTTTAAAAATTTATACGAAAAAGGCCCCAAATTCTTCAACCCGGGCCGGGTAATTTCAAATACGCTGGCAACTGTTAATGATTGTAGAGGAGAGCGTCCGCGAGGCGGTGCAATTTTCTTCTTTTCGCGCGCGCGTAGGTTGCAGCGTTAAAGACTCCCCCAAACCAACGCGAGTATTGCGGCGTGGAGCGGATCCGCCGCGGTTCAGCAGTTTTTTTTACGTGGAGGCTTACGGACAGCCTTATCTGATCCGCGTCGGATCCGCTCCGCGCCGCGATATTCGCGTCGGTTTGGGGGAGCCCTTAACGAATTACCCCGTACAGAACCTTATGAGAGGTGTCAGACTAGAACGGACGATCCGCAAGGCAAACTTTTGACCGCGGCACGCCGCTGTCTGTCAGTGGCGGATCTCGAGGGCGCGGAGGGCGCGCGCCCCCCCCACCCCCTTCAAGGGAAAAGTCGCTGAATTTTTGCGAATTGAAAAAACAAATCGTTTAATTACTAGCAACCGGTCCGCGCGGACAAAACGCAAAGAAGATTCTCATAAGATTCAGTATGTTACGTGGGCGCGAATCGGATTTTTTCGAACTTCCTCATCTGCATCATCGTTCAGGGAAGAGGCTACTTCCCCCGCCAGGTAACTGGTGGTGGGGATACCCCCCTCTGTTCCAGAGAAATGGCCCAATTAGGTTTTCCTAATGAGCCAAAACTCAGCACAGTGCACTCGAGGTCTGACACTTCGTATACTCAGAACGTCACTCTTGTACCGGTTCACGAAGGACTCACGAGTAATCCACACAACCACCATTGCTGAAGCAACCTTGACAACTGACACCGATTGTTTGACACATCGACCAGATCAACCTGCATCGGAGAAGTAGTCAAGTAACCTAGGCTAGTTGTTTTATTTTTTCTCGTATAGAATTATTTTAGTCGTAATTAAAACTTAAAATAAAAATGAAGCATCAAAAAAGTAGAACACATTTTAAGAAGTGCGTGTATCCCGAGTGGGGTTTAATAAACCGCGATGTTAAGGACGCCACTTCTTTTCACACATTTCCTGTGTCTAACAAGGAAAGGTTTATAACGTGGCTTGTTAACTGTGGCTTAGACGATTGGGTGGAAGTGTCAAATGCAGAATTGAAAAAAAAATTTATATGTAGTCGTCATTTTGACAAAAGTAGTTTTTACGCGTCCGGGAAATTGATGAGAGATGCCGAACCGATTAAATATTTTGATCCTAGCGTCGATTTAGAGAACACTAATAGGAAAGCTGATGCCAATCCGTTAATAAAAGAGCGCAATGAACTCGGACAACGGTTGATTGAATATGAGGAACAGTTGCAGGAAGCGCAGAAGAGAAGTGATATTCTTCTCTTGCGACTGCGGGCGAAGTGTAAAGTAGTAAACCGTTTAAAGCAACAGCTGTTTTCAGGCAGTATCGATGATACATGCCTGAAAAAAGCAATCGCGAGGAGGGTATCGGGTTATGTTCTAACATTTATTTGCATGGTCTTATTTAAGGGAAATAAATCACATTTTTCGCATAAAGAGAAACGGTTGTGTATGACATTACATTACACGTCGCCGTCTTTGTATATAAAAATGCGTGATGTCCTCGAGTTTCATCTTCCGTGTCCGAGCACTATTATTCGTTGGTTCGGGAAAATTGATATTTGGCCAGGTATTTGTCAAAATTTATTCGCCGCGTTAAAAGTAAAAGCTTCACACATGGAAGTCGCAGATCGCAATTGCGTTCTTCTATTTGCCGAAATGGCAATCAAGAAGTGTTTAAACTTCCACCCATCGAAACAAATGATTGAAGGTTTCGAAGATTTAGGGGTTTTAGGTCGAACTTTAGCCGTGGGTACGCAAGTTCTTGTTTTTATGTTGCGTGGCTTGTTCAAAAATTGGAAACAACCAGTGGCCTTTTTTATTTTAAAATCTAGTGTAAAGAAGCATGATCTATCCAGAATTTTAGATAATATTTTAGATGGAGTTTATAATACTGGTTTACGAGTCAGAGCAGTTATTTCCGATCAAGGAGCAAGTAATCAGAGCGTAGCAGACGACAGAGTCACAGTTGACCATCCATATTTTTTCAGAAATAGCCAAAAGATTTATTTTTTATTTGATTTTTTACACCTTTTTAAAAGTTTTAGAAATAATTTAATAAAGCATGATTTTTCAATCAACGGATCACCAGTTTCTTGGTCAGACGTTGTTGCTCTTTGGAAATTAGAAGAAAGTAAAACCACACGAGCGGCTTACAAATTATCTAACAAACACGTTAACCCAAATGCGTTTGATAAGATGAAGTGTAAGCTTGCTCTTCAAGTTTTCAGTAAGAGAGTGTCGTCCGCTCTGTTCACCGCTTCGTTAACGGGCAACATAAAGTCAACAACTGTACAACACACGGCTACTTTCTTCGAAACGTTGAATGATTTGTTTGATAACCTTAACAGTAGGTGTGCACGTGACCGCAACCCAAACAAATGCGCGCTGTCGCGTTTTTATGATCACGTCGAACGAAATTTGAGAATGCAATTGCAGAACATGCAGTATTGGTTTGTAAAGTCCGAGAAAGGGTTAAAAGCGCCGCCTTGTTTCTTGGGATTACAACAATCTGTACGTGGCATCTTGCAACTGTGGAATGATTTGCGCACCGAGAACATTACGTTTTTATTAACATCGAGATTGAACACTGATTGTTTAGATAATTTCTTTTCCATTCTTCGGATGCATGGTGGCTCGTACAATCATAATCCTTCGGCAAAAGCAGTGCGTCTCGCAATTAGAAAGAATATTTTATTGAATTTGAATAGAAGCGTGTCAACCGCGAATTGTGTGATAGACTATGACACACAGCTATTGTCGGAGGATATGCCACAGCATGAACCAGCCACGTCCACGATTGATGACTCCACATGTGCGATTGAGGAGCACATTGATGATGAAAGTTTCGGTGCGCATTTTGATTTGGACATTCCTAATAATGAACTTGCAACATCGGTGTGCTCCTTAAAAAGATGCGCGATAGAATATTTTGCGGGGTATGTTGCTAAGAAAAGTATACAAAAGTCGCGTTGTAAGAAATGCTTAGCCGAATTGGTTGAAGAAAATGCCAGTTTTTCTCGAAACGAGCAAACACTGTTGTCTTTCCGTGCATATATTGTGCAAGACAATCTTGACTTTGGACATCTTTATGTTCCAAGCAAAGATTTTTCCATTATTTTCCAAATTATGTCGCGAATATTTGATTCTCAGTACCCGGAGCTACGGAGTCAAACAAACATCTTGGATAAACTATTTTCGATAATTTGTTCTGGTGTAGAACAAAAATATCCAAAATGGTTCAGCCAAGGTGAATGTGCTGCACACCGTAAAGATTTAATTTATTTCGCATTAACAGTAAAAATTCATAAAGACACAGTAAGGCTCGGAGAAAAACTGAGATTCGCGGGTAGCTCGTATAAAAACACTACAAAAATGTCTACTGTGAGACATTTATAAAAATTTACTTTTCTTAGCAGCAGCCTGGTCTTTCGTACATAGACGAAAATAGTGTGTATGCATATGTATAGGTAGATAGTTTTTTGTATGTAGATAGGTACTTGTAATAGTGTATAGGTATTATAATGTACAATAATGTATACAGTTTTATTTAAGTATGTACAGAGAGTGAATTTCATTCCCTCGGATTGACCACACACACACATAATGAAGGAGGGGGCAGCTTCTTCAGGGTGTGTGTTGTCGGTTGGTGGGATTAAAATTCACTATCTGCACACAGTTCGAAGTATTTTCAATGTTCCATTTTTCGGAATAACAATGATCTTTTTCTGTAGAATTGTTCACTTTCTATTTAAACGCACGCTTTGCGTTTTAGTGAACATTGAAAATACTTAGGGATGGTAAAGACCTTCTTTCACGCCTTCACGTGGCCCATCCCGTTAACTCTATTACTTCAATGTTTTGATGTTTTAACATTAGCAGATTCACTTTAAAGTAACGGGGGAACTAAGGTGAAAGAAAGGCACTTGTGGTGTACAGACTATTGTTTAAATGTTGCGCCGAATAATCGTTCAATTGGTTTATTACACACGCCTCACATGGCATGTTTATACTTTCAAGAGTAAAAAAGCGCTCTTTCACCTTCGTATTTATTGTTTTATTGTATTATTTCCGCATTCAACGGCTGGCTATCCGAAATAAACTGAGCATAGCTTCGAATATGTTTCATAATCAAAGTAATAGGATGGTCAATGTTGAATATCTCAGTAACAATAAGTTTTAGAATTAATGCACTTTAGTACTTTCCTACTCAGAATTCGCTATTCTGTTGAATTTGACGATAAAAAATTTCACAGTCAATTTGAAAAAATAAAATTGGCCTCCACATCCAATCTATCCCTGTAAATAAACTAGTTTCACCGTGTTTTGTGTTTCTTACAACGAGACAACTTCTATAAATAATATTTTCGCTTATTACTTGAAAGAATAGATATTTGAGGTGAACCGAGTTAGTGGGACACCCTGTATAACACAGCTTCAATACTTTTCTCGGTGATACCGGCAGCTTTACCTGTGTCAATACTAGAAATACATTATGTTTCCCGCACCCACCGCTCGAAAATCCGAGAGGGCGCTCGAAAACCAGTGGTTCTTTCAGAATATCGGTATTTCAGAACGGGGACACCGAAGACAAAAGAGTGCTAGGTCTATTCTATACCTGGTCTGTGTTAATAGGTTATGACTCTCGGTCGATGTAGGAGTTAGCTTATAATTTAGGAATTAGCTTATGGATCTAGGAAATTGAATATGTTAAGTTGAGAATCGTTTGAATTGTTTCAGTGTTTCATCAGGGGCGATTTTGCCACCTGGAATAGTATTGTTCCCTCGTTGCTCAGGAGTAATTTTACTAACCTGAGAATTATTATTATTCATAAATCTAGCTTGACAACTAAGGGGCCTACGAGGCGGCTTCCAAGGCAGATACGTCGTTAGACCAGGCGATTATAGCCTTGGTCAAAACGATCGACAATACCAAGGGGCCTACGAGGCGGCTTCCAAAGTTGAAGCCTAACCTTAGGTTGGAATCAGCTTTTAGCTTTAAATGATTCTTAACAGCGTCTTGGCTAGTCATAAGAATATGAATTCATAAGTCAGAGTGATCCTCTCTGGGCTTTCCTGCCCGTATTTATACACATTCTGAGTACTGGGAGCGCACCAATGGGAATGGATTTCGACTATTACGCGTCAAGCATTCTCGTATTGCTCTCGATCCGTTCTCTAGTCGGTCTATCAAGCGACTGAATAGTACGTAGGCGCACGCATGGAACGCTCGGTTCCCTCTCTCATTCATCATGCACGAATCACAATCTACTGCTTCTGATCCTTGCTCTCGTCGATCCGCTGATCGACTGAGGATCGCGCATGCGTTCGATTTTCCCACTCCTTTACTCTCAATTCTCTTTCGTCATACTCGCATCTCGCGATATCCTGAACTAATATTAATGTTAACGCTAAACACTCTTATAAAAATAAGGATAATAGGAATATAATAAAATATAAATATTTAAATGTTTATTAATTAGGTTTATTAATAAAAATAAAATAAAAAGAAAGAAAGGCTTTTTGGGATTTGTTACACAGCTGTACACAGGCTATGCAAAGGTATGTTAGTAAACACGGTCACTGCTCTCGCGTTCGCGAACCGGAATCAGCTGTTTCACTAACTCGTTTATTTGGATTTTAGGTGTTTCGTACCAATGGGTGAGCACAAATAATTTGAAGCGTGATTTAAAACAAAGCGGTTTATTAACTTTGTTGGTTTGGTTATTATGCGTGGGGTATTAGTATTCACACATAACGTTTATAAAATAATTATGACATTTGTATATGGTATGGACATGAAGTTCGATATAAATCATAGAATAATACGTTTTTAGTATAGATAGTTAATAACGTAGAAAAATATGTTCGCATAAGCGATTATAAGACAGAATATATATATATAAACAAGATAAGCATTAACAAGATAACACAAAAGTAATAGTATTAGTGATACAAAATATATATAATCGCAATAAGCGTAAATAAATGAAATAATAAGGAATTATGATCGCAATAAGCGTAGATAAATGTGTTAGCAGGAAATACGGTGGAAGTTCAGGAACTAAACTTATGTACATATAAGCTGTGATTTATTCAGAAATAAAGTTACACTAAGTGAATGAGAGACTAACGCTAACATGTCGCAAAGGTGATCGACAGGAGACTATCAAACATGGCGTCTCTCGCGTCGCTATACGCGAATCGCACCGTTGGTGGCAGCACCTCTCCAACACTTCCCCTCGATGCGCGATTAGTGTCTGTGCGATGTACTTCCCAGACCCAAGATTTCGACACATCTCCGATGTTTCGGTCCAGGCAACCCCTTCGTCATCATGTCCGCGACCATGTCATCGGTGGACACGTGTTCGAGTCTCAACTGTCCGCTTTTTAATGAGTCTCGGACGAAATGGTGTCTCACGTCGATGTGCTTTGTCCTGTTGTGATAGGTTGGATTCTCTGCCAACCGTTGAGCACCCACGTTGTCGTTCAGAACCCTGATGTCGGCCAGATTTGTTAATCCCAGCTCCGTTAGGAATCCTCGAAGGTATATAGCTTCTTTTGCCGCCTCGGCCAACGCCATGTATTCTGCTTCCGTTGACGATAAGGCTATCGTCCTCTGCTTCTTCGAATCCCAGGATACGGCTCCTCCGCTCAGAATGAACACGTAGCCTGTATACGAGCGTCTGTCGACCAGGCAGCTGGCCCAATCCGCATCGACGTAACCTACCAACGATTTCTGTGTTGGCTTAAAGATAATTCCCGTGTCCATGGTTCCCTTTAAGTATCGTAGGACACGTTTCGCTGCAGTCCAATGAATTCTTCCGTAGCGGTTGCTGAATTGGCCCAACGCGCTAACGGCGTGTACAATGTCAGGCCTCGTTCCGATAGCCAGATACATTAGTCCACCAATCAACTCTCGGTACGGAAATTTTTGTTCTTCGGTATCTGGATCTTCTTGTAATTCCGTCAGTTTTACATTGACATCTATGGGATTGTTCACTGGATTCGAATCTTCCATGCCGAACCTCTTTAGGAGATCCTTGATGTACCCTCTTTGATGTATTCCGATTCTGTCTCCATCTCGTGTGAACTCAATTCTCAGGCAGTACTTTGGTTCGCCTAAGTCTTTGATTTTTAGCTCCTGCGATAGGAATTTTTTAAATCCGTCAAGTATTTTTGCGTTTTTATATACGACGAATATATCGTCCACGTAGATGCCCACCAGGAATAATTCTTCCCCTGGCCCTGAGCGGTATACACAGGGATCAGCCCTCGTGGGCGTTACACCGAATTCTCGTAGCATGCCATCCAGCTTCTTATGCCAATTTCTTCCGGCCTGACGCAGGCCGTATAAAGACTTTTTCAAAAGACATACTTGGTTTCCTGCCTTTAGGTCTTTTAACATTGCTTCTGCCTTTCTTCTTTCTTCAGTGTTGTCTCGTTCCGTTTTTACAATGATTTCCAGGGCCTCTGTTAGTCGTTCTGGGACTTCCATGAAGATTTCTTCTTCTATTGTGCCATTCAAATATGCCGTTGTAACGTCCATTTGTCTCATCGCCATTCCTTGGTCAGCTGCTAGTGCGACCATCAGACGAATAGAACTTAAACGTGCAACTGGTGCAAACGTTTGGTTGAAATGAACCCCAGGACGTTGAGCGAATCCTCGGGCGACGATTCGAGCTTTCTTCTTTTCTAAAAAACCGTTCGGTTTGTACTTGTTTCGCAAAACCATGCGACTACCTATAACCACTTTATCGTTTGGACGTTCGACGAGCACCCACGTGTTGTTCTTTAGAATAGACCTAACCTCGATGGCCATAGCCTGATACCAGTATTCAGCGTCGGGACCAGAAATGGCTTGGTTAACAGGTACTTCCGCCAGGCAGACAGATTCGTGGCCTGCATTTCCAGCTACCTCGCGAGGTTGCTGGTACTCCTTCCGTGGTCTTCCCGGTCTACCAGTTAGAACTTTCTTGGGCCTTCCCGGACCTCTTCTAGGTGCATTTGTAACATCGTTTGTGTCTTCGTTCTCGTCTATGTCTTCGGATTCCGGTTCAACGTTCCTGTCGAGTGGTATGTCCTGGTCAATTCCCAGTGGTTTTATTTCGACTTCGGCCACATCGAGTTCGGGAATAGGATCAGCCGCACTTTCTTCGTGTTGAAGCATCATGTCTTCCGGGATGAAGTCTTCGTAGTCGTTTCTTGAAGGAACTCCGCTGCTCTCCAAAAATTTTACGTCGCGTGTGATTTCTACTCTTCTTTCTTCGTTAAGCCATACGCGATACCCTTTCGAATTTGTTGCATAACCAAGCATGATACCCCTTCTTGCACGCTCTTCGAACTTCCCCTTATTTGGCACTCTGTCCAAGGAATAAACCTTGCAACCGAATTCTTTCATATGGCACACGTTCGGTATCTTTCCTATCCACGCTTCGTATGGTGTTCGCCCGTTAAGACTTTTAGTCGGGCATCTATTTCGGATATAGTTCGCGGTCGAGATCGCCTCCGCCCAGAAAGATGACGGCAAACCTGACTGAATAAGTAGACACCTCGCCATTTCGAGAAGGGTCCTATTCTTCCTTTCCGCCGCGCTATTTTGTTCCGGATTGTAAGCGATGCTAAGTCTTCGCTGAATTCCACAATTTTTCAGGAATTTTTCGAATTCGTTACTAAGGTATTCCCCGCCATTGTCGGTCTGGAGGTATTTCACTTTTCTCTCCGTTTGATTTTCCAATAGCGCCTTGACTTCTTTGAAAACGTTGAAGACCTCGTTTTTTGATCGGAGGAAACGAACCTCGCACCATCTTGATCGGTCATCGATGAAGGTAACGAAATATTTTGCGCCACCGTTAGACTGCACTCTCATGGGACCGCACAAATCGGAGTGTACAATGTCTAAGAGCCCTGTGTCTCTAATAGAATTCTTCGGAAATGGAGTCCTAACCATTTTCGCTCGGAGACATATATCGCACTTCAGTGTTACATCGTATTTTCCAAAATCCAATCCTTGCAGTGCTTCGTTCTTCTTACCTTTCAAGATATCTTGTACGTTGAGATGTCCCAGTCGTCGGTGCCAGGCTTCCAGCGTTTCTGACGATTTCGGAGTATCGGCCTCATGTCACGATGTAATATTGCACTCCTGTTGATCGCCTTTGTACACGAAATACAAGTTGCCGATTCGTTTCGCGTTCAATCTCAAGTTCCCGTTGTTATCAAAAATATGAGCACTGTCTTTTCGAAACACGACATTTAAATTTTGATCCGTAATTTTCGCAACGGATAAAAGATTTTCCCGTAGATCGGGAACGTGAAGTACTTCGTTCAACCTCACGTTTGTTGTTTCTCCGTTTACATCGGCCGTAAATGTCACCGTACCTTTCGCGTTTATTTCTGCCGAAGCACAACTCGCCAAGTTCAGTTTCGCGGGTTTTCTATCAGTTATTTCTACGAACTCACTGATTTCGCGACACAGATGCGACGTTGCTCCGCTGTCAAGACACCATACCGCGCCGGTTGCGTTGTTTTCCGCCCGTAGCACTTCGTTCGCGTCCACGACCTGTTCTACCGCGCACAAGCTCAAGCCTTCGGCTTTCTTCGCGATCTGTCGGTTACCGTCGCGTCCTTTGTCTGGGCAGTCGGCGGCCTTATGGCCAATCGTTTTGCATCGGTGGCAACGAAATTTAAATTCTTCTTTGTTGCTCGATCCATGGTTTCCCGATTTCCATTTATGCAAACGCTTATTTTTGCTCGCGATCATTGCATTTTGTGAAGTGGTGCTCGAATTATTTCTGCGAGAGTCACTTTCTTCGATTATTTTCACTCGAAGCACATCCGGTGACGGTAGCTCATCGCGCGTTTCAATCGCGCACCGAAAATTTTCGTATGACTGCGGCAAACTGTACAATAGCGTGATAGCCAGCATGTCGGGATTAACATCTACTTCCATGTCGGCCAGCTTGTCGACCGCGTCGAAGAATTTTCGAGTGTGTTCTCGCACGTCGTCTCCCTCTTCCATGCGTTGAAGTATCAACTGCTTCAATAAGCTGGCTTTCCGTGCTGGTCCCTTTGACTGATAAATACTTTTCAGCTTTAGCCACATTTCTCGGGACGTAGCACAGCCCTTTATTTGTTTCAGCTCAGATGGGTTTATCGAGAGTATGATGTCCGATTTTGCTTTCCCATCGTTTTTGATCCATGCTTTGCGCTCGGCCGCTGCTTCCACTGTTTCTGGTGGTTGGACACATATTCCATTAACGTAATCCCATGCGTCGTTTTTCATTAATAACGCTTCCATTTGCATGGCCCACGTATCGTAATTGTCTTTCTTCAAGGTTTCAATCCGCGCAATACCCGACGCACTCATTTTCGTGCTCGACACGCGATTCCTAACCTTAAAAACACGTGGCTCGTACGCACTGCACTGTTTTGATTCTAGTTCCTTATTCCGATACTTCTGGGCCCATAACCTGTTAGCAGGAAATACGGTGGAAGTTCAGGAACTAAACTTATGTACATATAAGCTGTGATTTATTCAGAAATAAAGTTACACTAAGTGAATGAGAGATTAACGCTAACATGTCGCAAAGGTGATCGACAGGAGACTATCAAACATGGCGTCTCTCGCGTCGCTATACGCGAATCGCACCGTTGGTGGCAGCACCTCTCCAACAAAATGAAATATTATATGGTATGAAGGCGATATGCCATGTAATATAATAATAATTATTAATGCATACAGTTGGTTGCCGTAGAGCACTGAGTTTAATAATTTTAGATATACTTTTCGTAGAAATTTTGTCGTAGAAATTTGTCTCTTGGTTTGTGGACGAAAGAGTCTCTTGGTTTGTCGACGAAAGAGGTCCTCGCCTCTCGATCCTTCGTATTTATAAGATTTACGCGCGGTCCTTGCGGGGGTTGTATGCGGTAAGGACCTTGACACAATTTACGAATAATGCGTAGAAGGACTTCCGGGGTTTTTCTATAATCTTCTATATTTAGACTATGTTTACGGCACGTACGCCAGGTATTCTTCGCAGTTAGTTTTTTGGGGTTTTCTATTAGTCTTGAGGGGTGATAAAAGGAATAACTGAATAGTTACTAATACACCACACTCCTTTTTATTTACGAGAAGGTGAACACGGCGTACTCGAACAACGTACTACTAAATACAATAAAGCACGCCTAAAGAATATCGGCAATAATACACTGCGCGTGACGTAGCCTCTACAGGCGGTACCAAATGAGTGAGGGCGAGCAGCACCTCAGGAGGGCTATTTATACAACCCTCTCAGAGGGACACGTCACCCAAGCGACGCCGAAAACGCGCGGCAAATTTTGGCGGGAACAGCGCGTCGTCAAGCCGAAATTCCGGTAACTGGACAAGTCCGGCTGCCAGGACACAGCGTTGGCCACCGCCTGACTCACCCAGCAACACGGGGAAAAACCCGAGCCTCCGAGTCTCCGAGCCTCCGACGCATAACGGTGAACGAACGCGCTAGGCGTCGAAGCCGCTACATCACCCCCCCCCCCCCCCCGGTAGTAATTAGTCCTAATTACGAAAAACCTACTTGTAATCTGTCCGGAAATTTGACTTTTCTCCCATAACGAAAACAACACGCCCTACTGGCGTAGTCAAATCCGGAGCAGGTACCATTGGTAACGCAATGTTAACTACCGGCGGGACTGCAGGTGGAGTTACCGGAGGAATCTCCTCATCCTCTCGCGGTATCGCGACGTCGGGAGGTACCAATTCGCCACAAGGCAATACCTGAGTGCGATCCGACTCACTCGGTATGTCATCCGCAATTACAAATGCTGGTTTTAACCGATTAATCGAAATAACCCTAAGCTTACCATTAATATTTACAGAAAATGTTTTTGAATTGCGACTAACAACTAAGTAAGGTCCATCATACGGCTGTTCCAAAATTGTTCTCACCGCGTCATGTCGGACAAAAACATGTTTGCACTTATCTAGTTCCTTAAAAACAAACACGCGAGGGGTACAATGACGCGATGGTTCGGTAGGCCCCACACTTCGGAAATGATCGCGCAGCTCTTTAACAAATACCGCAGTGTCGAAGTTTGTTGACGGCGATAAAAATTCACCCGGTAGACGCAACGAAACTCCATAGACCAGTTCGGCCGAAGTTGCCTGCAGGTCCTCCTTCCAGGCTGAGCGTATCCCCAGCAGGATGGTTGGAAGAACCTCCGTCCATCGAGAGTGCTGATAGCACCGAATGGCAGCCTTGAATTGTCGGTGGAATCGCTCCACCATGCCATTGGCCGCAGGATGATAAGCAGTGGTATGGAAGCGAACCGAGCCTAACAAAGAGTTTAACTCCTTGAAAAGGCACGACTCAAACTGTCGTCCCTGGTCCGTGGTCACACGCAGCGGGGTCCCGAAACGGCATATCCAACCCTCGAAGAAGGCTCGTGCAACCGTGGCTGCCTCCTGGTCGTACAGCGGAAATGCCTCTGGCCAACGCGTAAACCGATCTACGCAAGTAAGGCAGTAGCGATATCCCTCAGACACTGGCAGAATCACAATGTCAATGTTGACGTGCTCAAACCTATTTGACGGTTGAGGAAACGAGTCTAAAGGTGCAGAAACATGCCTCTGTACCTTCGAAAGCTGGCAAGGAATACAACTCCGCGTCCATTCCCTACAATCAGATTTAACCGACGGCCAAACGTAACGCTGTGTTACCAATCTGACCGTCGCCTTAATCCCAGCATGGGACAGACCGTGCAAAACATTGAAAACGGCACGACGGAAGGGGGCCGTAAGATAAGGCCGCACAGTGCCCGTTGATACGTCGCACCACATCGTTGTGGAAGATCCTGGAATTGTCACCTGTTCCAGCCTCAAACCAGAATCTTTGCGTAAAAAATCCTGGAGCTCCGAATCCGTAGCTTGCGACGCCGCCATCGCCTCGAAGTCGATTGCCTCTTCCACGGAGTCCAGTCTGGATAACGCATCCGCCACCACGTTGTCCTGACCAGCCACATGACGGATGTCCGTCGTGAACTGGCTAATGTAACTTAGGTGTCTAATCTGCTTCGGGGTATGGTTATCCGATTTACTATTAAAAACAAAAATGAGTGGCTTATGATCCGTAAAAACCGTGAAAGTTCTTCCTTCTAAGAGATGCCTAAAATGCTTTAAGGACTTGTAAATTGCCAACAATTCCCGATCGAACGTTGAATAATTCCGTTCCGTCGGCGACAACTTAGTAGAGAAGAAAGCCAACGGCTCCCAACTATCGCCAACCCGCTGCTGCAAAGAGGCGCCCAGCATAGTGTTAGAAGCGTCGCAGGTAAGCGCGACCGGAGCCCCAGGCTCGGGGTGCGCCAATAAAGTGGCCCGCGCCAAATCCTCCTTGCACTGACGGAAAGCGATGCGAGCTTCATCAGTCCACGTAACTGGACTGTTACCTTTAATATTATTGCCCAGCATGCCATTTAAAGGTGCCTGGGCCTGCGCCGCCTTGGGTATGAAACGTCTGTAGAAGTTTAACATACCCAAGAAACGGCGCAGCTGCTTAGCTGTAGTCGGTTCGGGAAAGTTATTAATCGCGTCCACTTTCTCACTGACTGGACGCGAACCCTTTTCGGACACAATATATCCGAGAAACTTCACTTCGGACTTCCCGAACACACACTTACCCGGGTTAACGACTAAATGACACTTGCTAAGTCTGTCGAATAGAATTTTTAAGTGTTCGAGATGTACAGCTTCTGAAGCAGACGCGATCAAAATGTCATCAATGTACGCGTAGCAGAAATCTAAACCACGTAACACTTCATCGATGAATCTTTGGAATGTCTGGGCGGCGTTGCGTAGACCGAACGACATGAACGGGAATTCAAACAACCCGAAAGATGTGGTTATCGCGGTCTTAGGAATATCTTCTTCAGCCACTGGAATCTGATGATATTGTTACGAGCCGGGGCTGCGGCAACGCGAGAGGCCGGCGAGAAGGGTATTTCCCAAGGAATATGGTTTATGAGTTTGTTAGTTAGGTGCGCGGACGAACCTGATGCGAAATCAGGGAGCCGCTAGGATTATTGACGGCGAGGACGAACCTGATGCGAAATCAGGGAGCCTCTAGGAATGGAGTCACACGCGGACGAACCTGATTCGAAATCAGGGAGCCGCAGGAAGGTGAAACGTCGTGAACGAACCCGACGCGAAATCGGGGAGTCACTAGGATAAAGTTCACAGACGAACCTGGTGCGAAACCAGGGAGCTGTTAGGAGGTTGGATTATTCACAGACGAACCTGGTGCTAAACCAGGGAGCTGTTCGGAAGTTGGTAGATTTACAGACGAACCTGATGCGAAATCAGGGAGCTGTAGGATACGGACGAACCTGATGCGAAATCAGGGAGCCGTAGGAGGGTGAGGTTTCGTGGACGAACCCAATGCGAAATCGGGGAGCCACTGGGTTGGAAAATATACCTTGTTTTGGATGAAAGGTTGCGAACGAACCTGATGCTTAATCAGGGAGTCGCGGGAAATGTTAGTAATGCCTCGTAACTCTTAATTAATATTTGATACAACTCGAGCGGTAAAGTTGTATCAGTGGGTGAGTGCTACTAATATTATAAGGATCGCTGGGTAAGAGATGGGTTTAACGAATCTACTCGATTTACATGTGAACACCATTCGTATATTCAATAATTAGTTATTGTACAAATGTAAGTGTCGCGATTAAATAATGAATAAAAGTGTGTAAGTTACCACTAGTTGCACGGTGTTGACGCACTGGCGATGCGGGGCGTAAGAGTGGCTATTTCGAAGTGCCAAATAGAATATAAACCGGACTCGCGGATTCTATGAGGTTAACTATGATTCTGACGGAGACTTTAGCTCGATCTTACTGAATATAACCAACTCTGTACGAGCGTGACACGACGTTACTCTACGCGTGACTGTACTGCTTTTAACCGACGAGGGATGAAACCAAAGGGTTTATATAGTCCCAAAAATGAGTGGGGATGCGTTAGGAATTTCCGTATTCCTTCGGGGTCGTCGTCGTGTCACTCCCGTTCCCATGGTCGTGATCCAGATGGTCGAGATCATGACCCCCTTAGTGGTGTGTGATAAACAAAAAGGCTTTTAGGGCGTTTTCCCTTCGCAGACGCGAGCTCGAAAAATGGTTGAGAGCAGCGTATGGGGGAATTCCACATACGTAACAATATGCACGCATTAAATCCACGGTAGAAAAAATCCGTTTTCCTCTCAACGCCTGCGCAAAGTCTTCAATGTGGCGGATGGGATACCGGTCGGGTATGGAGCGTGCGTTGACGCCACGATAATCTCCTACTGGCCTTAAAGTTTCCCCGTCCGAGCCTTTGGGAACCAAATGCAGGGAGGAGGACCAGCTACTCTTTGACGGCCTCGCGATTCCAAGACGGATCATAGTCTCAAATTCACTCTTAGCGATTTTGAGCCTATCCGGTGCAAGCCTCCTTGGCTTGCTGCAAACAGGTGGCCCAGGAGTGGTTTTGATATAATGGCATGTATCATGATTTACCTCGACAGGCGTACCTCCAGGTTTAGTGAGGTCAGGATACTGCCGCAACAAGGAATGGTAGACGGACTCGTCTTTAACCATCCTAATGGACGCCGTCTCATGCCGCACGGTGGTTCCTCTCGAAGATAGGGCTGTCGTCTGGTCGATCAGGCACTGGTTCCGGATGTCCACCAAGAGTCCAAAGTGCGCCAGAAAATCCGCACCGATAATTGGTTTGGTGACATCAGCCACGACGAACCTCCAGATGAAATCCCGACGAAGACCCAAGTTCAGAGTAAGGGTCGCTGTACCGAAGGTCGCGATCGTCGTTCCGTTAGCAGCGGAGAGTTCGTATTCAGATTTTAGGGGAGAACCATGAATCAAGTTACGAGGAACTACACAAAGGTCGGCACCCGTATCGATCAGAAATCGCACGTTAGTACGCCGATCGTTAATAAATAGACGGCGGAATATCGGGCTGGAGTCGCTAGCCGACATCAACGACTGCCCCGAGCGTTTCCCTGCCCGAAAGTGCAGGGCAGAATACACCGGTGTGCCTTATCCGCGTACTTCGCGTGGTACCAACACATACCATTTTCCGCGTGTTCCCTGGACCTCGAACGCGGCCGTGAAGCACTCCGCAGACGACGCGCACGACCTTGACCACCGCCCCGCGACGGTTCATCACGACGTTCATCACAACGAGAAAGTCGCAGCTCGTCCAGTTGGGCCCTCATGATCCTAGACTCCTCCTGGAGAGAAATCACGAGCTGCATCATCCTTTCCGCCATCGAATCCATTGAATTCTGCTGCGTCGACAGCACAGGATGCGATGCCTCGGCCACGATAGGTCGCCCGGGCAGGGTATCCAAGATGGCGTCCGCCAACTCGGCCACCTTGTCGAGCAACGTGTCCTTCTGCGTTGCGAGGATAGCTTGCACGTTTACAGGCAACCGCCTCAACCATAATGTCCTCAACAGCGGTTCGGTAACGCACACCCCCGCCAAGCTTCGGAGATGACGCAGAAACTGGGAGGGCTTTTGGTCGCCCATTTCCTCCCGCTCCAACAATTGACGGGTCTTTTGCTCCTGTGAAACCCCCACGCGGCTGATCAATTCGGCTTTCAACGTTTCGTAGAGACCGGCCGCCGGTGGATTTATTAGCACATCACGCACTTCAGCCATATATCGTGGTCCTAACGCCCCGGTTACGTAGCTAGACTTAACCGCGTCGGAGACTATGCCAGCCGATTGGAAATTTCTGTCCATGATACAGAACCACAACTCGGGGTCTCCCGGCGTAAAATCCGGCACTCGAATCCCGATACGATCCGTTGCGTTCTCGGTTATCAGAGACGCCCCGGCGGTACCACTATCCTGAGCCATTGTGCGGAATGTCTATATCGTTTATTTCTAAATATTAATTTCACAGTTTCTCACTAGCGCACGAAATTACTGCACGATCACCTTCGCGACACTATCACGTCGGGGTCACCAATTTGAGGGGTGATAAAAGTAATAACTGAATAGTTACTAATACACCACACTCCTTTTTATTTACGAGAAGGTGAACACGGCGTACTCGAAGAACGTACTACTAAATACAATAAAGCACGCCTAAAGAATATCGGCAAATGAGTGAGGGCGAGCGGCACCTCAGGAGGGCTATTTATACAACCCTCTCAGAGTGTTTGAGAAAAAAGGTGATTGAGCTGTGATGCCGGTTAGGTTAAGTGCAAGAAATAGCCAGTATATGGTGAGAAGAGCGTCACTGTTTATTGTACACTCGCAGAGTGAAGTCAATGATTAAAAAACATGCACGTGAGCGTGAGCGTGAGCACTTTGTTTGCGAATCTAAAACTATTGTCTCACTGAGACAAATCGCGGTGAGCCGAGCACGTGGGCGCGTGACTAGCCACGATCCACAATCCCGCGACGAGCTTGAGATTGCGAGAAATAGCGTGTGAGCGGTGAGAAAACGCTAAAGAGCAATGGTTTTGAGCGATTATATGAGGATTCACCAGTTACACTTAATTGAACGTTCAGAAAACCGACGCGTCTTTACATGTACTCTGCGTGAACAAGAATGAATATCAATATGGCCGATCGATTTCCGTTAGTCGTCTTCTCCAAAATTCTGGAGGATCGCGCGACGTGGGGAAATGCGATTGGCTGAGCGTTCTGTCGCTGACACCTGATTGGCGTATCGATTGTGGATCGGGCTTAGTGCTGTGCTGTCCAGGAGGTGCTGCCATGAGTTGGATGTGGCGGAGATCGGAACTACCGAATCTCCAGACAGAGGGACACGTCACCCAAGCGACGCCGAAAACGCGCGGCAAATTTTGGCGGGAACAGCGCATCGTCAAGCCGAAATTCCGGTAACTGGGCAAGTCCGGCTGCCAGGACACAGCGTTGGCCACCGCCTGACTCACCCAGCAACACGGGGAAAAACCCGAGCCTCCGACGCATAACGGTGAACGAACGCGCTAGGCGTCGAAGCCGCTACAGTCTATATTTAGACTACATTTATGAATCATGCGTCGCAATATGATTCTCAAGATTCTGTTCGGCTATTGCTAAGAAGATACTCAACTCGTCGAAGGGATTTTGGGTGTTTTATAGGAAAGGGGTTAAAGTGGCTTGGACTCTGTGAGTCGAAAAGGGGGAATCGAGACGTGGTCTTGATTTAAGAGGGATTTGTAACGAGGGACTTGTTTGAATTCGTTTTGGAGGTGGTGATTCGTACCTCATAGGGCGAATAGGCGAAGAGATTTTGTAACGATCATCTCGCGATGGGGACCACTAAGGTACATCGGCGAGGTGGAGTTTATATCGATCATCTTGTGTTGGTGACCGCTAAGGTACAACATCAAGGTGATCAGCGATCGAGGAGATGGGGTAAGAGTTGAATTTGGTGGGGGACTTTGATGGAGTGATGTTGAGGTTTACTGGTGTATTATTAAATAGGAACGTGCGAAAAATAGTGGGACGTCACAGGCTATAAAAGGTAAATTGAGGTTACATTTAACCTCTTTTCTCAACCAGCGGTGTACAGAATCGTATTTTAAAATATACTTCTAAGTTTATTTCCGTTTAATGTTTGGGATAATAACATAGCAGAGTATTTGGCCATACTAACTCTTCCCCTGAAAGCTAATGAGAAGACCATCTCTCGCTGCAGAAAGGTGAGATGGTCGAGTTATGATTTTTTTATTATTTATTATTATTTTTGTTTATTTAGTTTATTTATTCACATTTGTATTCATTTGCCCTACTAATCGCCAGTAGATAGTTCACTTTTTCTTTCATGTGTTCTTTACTTGTTTAGCGTAAACAAATTAAATATCAATGAATTTGTAGTTGTATTCACTCATAAATAATTTTATTTTATTAGTTTTAATAGCCATTTCATATTAGGTCGACCGCGTCTCGCAGATTTACCCTACGTGTTGGGAACATAAAATCCAGCAGCGTTGCACTTCGACAGGGCACGGACTCGGCCCGCCCGTCTAGTCGTCTCAACGAGTGGCCACCGAGCCCGGGCCCAGCGTGCAACGAGGAGCCTCCGAGGTAGAGCTGTACGAGTACTTGAATATTCGGGTAGCTTGAAAACCGAACCAATCCGGGACTCGGTTTCCGAGCCGAGCCAGGTACTCGAAAGAACCGAGCGGCTCGGATGGAGCCAAGTACTTGAATTTTTTTCAAGCGGCCCGAAAGAACCGGGCGGATTGGATAGAACCGAGCGGCTCGGTTCTAACCGAGTACTTGAATTTTTCCAAGCGGCCCGGAAGAAACCGGGCGGATTGAATTTTTTCCAAGCGGCCCGAAAGAAACCGGGCGGATTGAATTTTTTCCAAGCGGCCCGAAAGAAACCGGGCGGATTGGATAGAACCAAGCGGCCCGAAAGAAACCGGGCGGCTTGGAAAGAAACGAGCGGTCCGAAAGAAGTTCGAGCGGATCGAAAACTATTTGTCCGATTTATTTCAAACTTGGTACACATATTCTTAATGGTATTATCAATTTTATGCAATAACCCATTCGTATATAATAAATGTTTTAAGTTTTCCTTGTTAGGTAAAAAATGATAGTGATATTTACCTTGCTCTCATTTGTACAATAACTTTTTTCTTCTCAAATCCGTATGCTACCTTGTATATATATAATCATTTTATTGTTCCCCTAGGGGTTACAATCTCCCACATACCTTCTCCTGTACATCTTGACCTTACAAACTAGCTTATTCTACCGCCTTATTATTACCTTAACCTAACTTAACCTATCCCTATCCCTCTCCCAACCCTTGCTCCCGCTCGCTTATCGCTCGCTCGCTCTCCCTCTCCCGCCTCCCGGACCTCCGCTTCCACTCGCTTCTCCTCTCGCTCCCATTCCTCAACTCTCAACTCCAATCACCCCTCACATACCGCTCTTCTCTCCTCCAACTTCCTCATCCATTCCTCCCCCTCTCCCTCATCCCCTAACACCTCCCCTACCATCTCCTGCCATCCCTTCTCTATCCCCCATCCTGTACAGACCTCCCACACGTGTTCCCACGATTCCTCCTCCTGCCCACACATCCTGCACCTCCTTTTATCCTCCTCCTCCCAGTATCTCCCCCCTTTCATCTCATTCCCTAACCTAAACCTCGCTATCCTCCTCCACCTATCCTCCCCCCACCCTTTCTTCAAATACCCAGGCACCCCCGTTCCTTTCACCCTCCCGTACCACTTGTTATACTTCCCCTCTCTTATCCTCCCCCACCTTTCCTCTTCTTGCATCCTTCTCTCCCTTTCCACCAGCTCCTCCCCCCTTATCCCCCCTCCAGCCCTCACCACCTCCACCTCCTCCACTGTCCACCCCCTGTCCTTATAATATTGCTCCCTTTCCCCCTCCCACCCTTGCAGCACCCTCCCCCTCTTCATCCTCCTCTTCATTTCCTCCCAGCAATCTCTTGCCAATTCCCCCCCCTTCCCCTCCTCTAGCTTCCTCTCGTATCCCCACGCCCTCATTCCCGCCCCTCCTCTCATCATCCCTCTCTGCAGCTCTTCCCTTACCATATACCCTGGAGTATTCCGGTCCACCCCCAACACCCACCTCAGGTACCTCTCCTGTAGCGCTTCCACCTTTTCCCTACCTTTCCACCCCCACACCTCCACCCCATAACTAATAACCGCCCACACCAACTTATCAAACATCCACAGCCTTCTTCCCCAGTCCTTCCCAAATTTCCTTTTTCCGATCCCCCATATCTGCCCCATCACCGCAGCCCCCTTTCTTACCCTTTCCTTCACATGTTCCTCCTGTCCCCCATTCCCCATTACTGTGTACCCTAGATACCTGAAGCTCCTTACCTCCTCCAACTCCTTCCCCTTCCACCTCCACACTACCTTTTTCCACCTACCCCCCCCCCCCTTCGACATCTCATCACCTTCGTTTTTCCTACATTCACTTGTAACCCCTTTCCCTCCACGTACTTCTCCAATTTCCCCATCATCCCCTTCATCCCTTCTACATCCTCTGCTAGTACCGCCACATCGTCCGCGTACGCTAGCGTATAAATTTTCCTATCCCCCAACCTCACTCCCCCCCAACCCCCCCTCCCCAGCTCTTCGTCCATATCCGCTGTCAGTAGCGTAAACAGCGTGGGGCTTAGCGGGCACCCCTGCCTAACCCCCCTTGCCGTCCAGAACCTTTCCCCTTCCTCCTCCCCTACCCTGACCCTACCTATCGTTTCCCTCAGAACCTCTTCACACCTCACTACCAGCCCTTCCCTCACCCCCCTGTTCCTCATCGCCTTAGCCAACACCTCTCTGTCCACCGAGTCAAACGCGGCCTTCATATCGACAAACAATATCACCAACCTCCTCTCTTTCCTTCCTATCTGCCTATTTATCAGGTAGTTTAACGTGTATATGTTGTCGATACAGCCTACCCCCCTCCTAAACCCCGTTTGACTCGGCGGCAGCAACTTCTTTTCCTCTACCTCTTCCCTTAGCCTCTCTGCCAGTACCGACGCGTATATCTTATACGCCGTTTGTGTTAATGGTATGCTACCTTGTAGATATTTGATTAATGAACACTAGAATCATGGTATTTCTGATGTTAGATACACTTGGACATCATAATTTGATACATCGCTCGCGCGCGTAATATTTATGCAACATATGCCTTAATACATGCTCTGTACATAAGAATTAGCGAAATAATTCCCAACCTCATTGTATCTGTAAAAAGAATTCGTCTAACCCCTTAATAAAGGGTGTTGCCTGTTAATGGCTAAATAAATATAAATGAATAAATAAAGAAATAGGTATAATATAGACTGCGAAATTTAGTGTAAATGCATGTTTTTGTAGTAAAGGATTAAATAAACAAGTGGAACTTTGACCGATCTATATTTCATCTTTAAGAGGCTTTAAAAAATATATTTGTAATTTTGCATTTTTTGGGCATTTTTCATGATTCTTGCCATATACGGAATTTGTTTACAAATTAGCTCTAGTAATTGTTAGAAGTTGCTGAACCTCGACTTTAAAATTTAATAGCTTCATATGTATGTTAAAAAGTTTATGTAAGTGTAATAGTTATATTATATTAAAAAGTTTAGTAATTTAATAGCAGGTACCGTGATACTTGTAATAGTTTGTATAATGCACATATCATGCGAATGTACTGATAGATTGTATATTGATGAAACAAGATTGTATGAATTTTCTAATCCCCACGGAAGTGCGTCGGTATATTTGCTGTATTCATACTGCATATATATGTGTCCAGAAACTCAGAGAAAGAAACGAAGTGAACTTTCATCTTCACTGAACTGTTTGGCTTGTATTGATAGGATTGTTGTGCACTGGAACGCGGCATATCAGACTTGCATTAACTTCCGCAGTATAGGTATAAATAAATAAACGAATAATTTTTAAACAATAATGAACTTGAATAAACGTACAATTTTTTTTATTTAATTAATGCAAGAACGCAGTACCAACCAGTTTGAATGAGGATGGGGAATACTTCTGCAAGAGCGTATGAAAGTACAAGAAATAAAATAATTTTATTTAAATAACATTTGCACAGTTTAATTATACGTTGTAGCATATTTCGTACATTGGATTACATACAGACTTTATACATGATGGATGCATACTATCTGCATACTACATACACACTATATTCGTGCTATACATATACATTACTTATTATATACATGGGACATATAGTATAGGCATACAATGTACTGTTGGCCCTACGCACGTACTAGATGCTACTATATTGCGTACTATATACTATTACATTATATTACATGTGGGGGACATATAGTATTGGTATTTGTTTGACCTTCCGATGACCTTGAAAAGTCCTGCAGAGGTCACGTGCCGCCGGCATTAGCCTTACCCGATGTACACCGCGGGGAGGTTGCTCGGTCGGACTTTGTACATCATGGTGGCTCTAAAAAGAGCCGATTTTGCGCGGGTGTAAATAATATATGCCATCACGTAGAGTTGCTGTAACAAAATGAACACAAATGCAGGGACTGTTAGATAGTTAAAACTCAATGGAGATAGTAGATCGCACATTAGTAAATTAATAAGGTTTCTTTGCTCTTACCATTGTTGTTTGGGCCTATTCGCTGACAAAAAACACAGCTGCTCCACCCTGTGGCCCAGGAGGCATGTCCGCTTCTCCGTGACTATGTTGCCGGCACGCGAAAATAGCCTTTCGCTATAAGCCTGCGATGCCGGCACGCCCAAAATATTTTGTGCCGCCCGGGCCAGTTTGGGAAATCGCGTTCTGTGGTCTCTCCACCACTTCAGAATACAGGATTCCGGCTCTATAATTTTGCCCTCCATATAGGTTTTTATCTCCGCTTGGAACGTATCATCCGGCGTCCCCAGCTCCTGCCTCCCAACATCGGCATAATAGTCTTCTAATGTCCCTGTTACGTCCTGAAGGGACAGTTGTGAACCACCCTGAGCGGTTAGAGTGATCCACGGGGTTCGCTGCTCCGTCAAGGTGCTAAAGCACGCCTTGACTATACTCGAGGGTAATGTGGAAGGTGAAGAGGAGTCAAATTAATGGTTGCTCGGGATTTAAGGGAGAAACAACAAAGTAGAATTTATTATATATCGAAAGATCAAAGTTATTATGAAACATACCCTAGGGACGGCGCTCCGTCCCTGTGATCGCAGTGAGCTCGGGTTTCGGCACGCTTGCCGCTTTTCGCTTCGTACGCTCCGTAGGTCGCTCAACCTAGCGCAGGTCGTGGTCGCTCGCTGGGCTCTCGGATAGCACTCGGAAGTCGGTCACCTGAAGACCGTCGAATCGCACTGTCTCTAAAAACGTCGTTTTCTACGCGTTCCTACCATCGGACACGAGTGACGCGTAAGGGCTCTCCCGGCTAGGCCGTTTCTCGGTACGTCGGATGCAGTTACCCTTTCGCGGTTTATTGACGGCCGTACGTATTTCGCGGACTTGACGCGGAGAAGTGGTCGCGGCTCCTAGACGGCTCTCTGGCTCGTCGTGACTTCCTACCTCGAGCTTTGGAACTAGAATCCTTGTTTTGCGGTTCGCGATCGAGGAACGAACCTCGGACGATCCCCACGAATGGGGGAAACTGCCCCGTCGGCAGCTGCCGCTTGCTACACTAATTCTCCTAATATTGCGAAATCGGGGCCCGGGCCGAGCGCGGTCGTTGTCCCTAACGCTGTTGCCGCGGGCTCAGCGCAACGTGATTTTTACACGCGAGGCGATTCCGCTGAATCGCCTTTGCGAAATCAAACGGCGCGAGGACGGCTAGCACGGGATGGACCTGAAGGGCCCATGTAACACCTCCCCACTTAGATACGAAACGGCCTCGCGAGGCTGTTTCGTCGTCAACCCGTGTGTAGCTGTCGTCGCGTCGCTTTCTTCGCGACTTAAAACTATGAATAACGCAACTAAAATTAAGGGATCGCAAGGTGATTACAATAAATTATACGTAATTAGTTATAAACGAAACCCATATATATTGTTACAAAATGGTTATCGTGGCATATGTTGAAAGGGGTATAATCAAAGGGATATTTGACAAATAAAGAAAAGCTGAGTACAGTAAAAGAAAAGCTAAATATAATAAAAGAAAAGCTAAATATAATAATAGAAAAGCTAAATATAATAATAGAAAAGCTAAATATAATATAATGTGGGGTGGGCGGGGTTTGGGCGTTGCCGATGGTGGTGGCGATGGTACCGGGCGACGTTCTGCTGCGAATGAAACGGAACGAGAATAATTACAATTTGTTCGCGTCGCTTAGTGAGATTACAATTGTTTCGGTTTTTTTTTTTTTTTTTTTTTTTACCTAGTGTGCGGGGTGGTGCTCTCTTATTCCGCGCCGGCGGGCAGGACTTGGACTCTCTGTTGGCCTTGCTGCGGATTCCATGGTTTTGGTGCCTTTATTATGGGAAAGCTCGGGAGATACCGGGGGTCGATCTCCATAATGGCCCTGATGCACCCCGTGCAGTTTCCCGGGGTGGACCATTCCAGGTGACGCTGTCCACATAGCTTGCACTTCGTAAGGGCCACCGCCCTTGCCTCTTCCACCAGCCAGTGCACGGGGCTCCGGTGGTATTCTTCAACTACCCCAACCGGTCCGGCCCACCAGCACCTTGCACAAATTGTGTTAGTTTGGCACGATTTGTGTGTCCAAGCCTGTCCCTCTTCGCCGTCGAAACTTATAGTTGGACGCACGCACAACCTTCTCGCGAATGGCGCGTGCAAATGTCGCGGAAACACCACCTCCGCCAGTGAAGTGCGTTGATACTTCGTATCGTCGAATTTCGGCGCGTACATTTCGTTTTGTTTCTTTTCCTTTAGACCGAGAAAAATTCGTACTGACTGTCCGCGCTTGACTTAATTGCTAACTTATATGCTATTGTCCCTACCATCGAATTTTCGCAGCAGAACGCCTCGTGGGGGTCGATTCTTAGAGTTAAGGCGCGGGACTTTTTGCTGTTATCAGCGAGGTACTTCCTAGAATACATCGAAGTACGGCTCGGTGCCCGCGAAACTTCTCGATCGTTCCACGTCAGCTCTATATCCTGTCCTCGTGGATGGTATAACGGGTAGGTCTGGAGGAAAGGATGTAATGGCTAGGGGACGGGGTCTGGAAATTATTTGAGGGGCGGAACGGTGTGGTGTCATTTCAATATTAACCCTTGTCTCTTTCCTTAAGGGCTCACGATGTTGGTTTTGACATGTCTTAAAGACGCGGTATCCAATCCAGATAATGAGGATGATTACGATAGTGCCTCCTAGTCCTGGTAGTCCATAGGTTATACATATGTTGATAAATTTTCTGTACGGTGATGTGTAGCTATTTCTCTTGCTTGTCTCTCTATGTCGTCCAAGGCGATTGCATTAGCTTTCGCATGGGCAGCTTGAAGGGTTCCTTTAGGTTCCTTCTGTTGATAGTCAGCTAAAATTTTTACATGATGTTCCGTGAGGGTTGGTAGGATTTCCGAAATATTGATGCCAATAGATGGTTTGTAGATGGTTGTTAATTTCTCGGTGTCCACTCCGGCTGCCCAAATCTGGTCGGTTCCGATTTTGGCCTCACATTCTCTCCTCAGTTGTAATATTCCTGCCCCCTGTAGCACTTCATATCCGGCTGCGTGCTTATTGCATCGAACCTGCAGTGCCAGGGTGTCTTTGACGGAATATATCCAGGTGTTGGGTGCGATTAACTTCTTCAGGTAGGTTCGGCCTCCGGGAAGAGCTTGAATATTGCAGCTAGACCACTTGATGTCTTGAGGTTTTAATAGGGCGTTCGTTTCGCAAGTTGGTGCCTTTTCCAAATCTTGGAGTGGTACGCTGAGTTCACACATGTACATCCGGGGGTGTTTTCTGCATCCCATGATGTAATTCTCGTCGGGCATGAAGTATTGAGAGTTGATTTGGTTGATTGCTAAATATGCCGTTCTTGGTTTTATGAAGATAGGGGTAGAGACATTGGTCGTTATGGCTTGAAATGAAGGGCAAGGTTGAAGGTAATAAAGGTCGAAGGGAATTTGATCCAATAAAGGGATGTCGAGTGACAGGATAATTCGGCCATGTGAATAAACTACGTTTAATTTGGTCACCCCTTGTAGCTGTTCGGAATTTAATTCTTCTGGGGTCAGCGGGAATTCGTACGGAGTGGTTCCGCGAATTCGTTCGCAAGTCTGCGCTAGTTGGGCAGGTGAAAGAACGGCCGGATGTAAGATACCAAGTTTCGCGAACGTGAGCGCGTCCGTAATTACAATTAACGCAGTCACGTATTCGTCCACGTGCCTTGTCATTAGAAACGTCCACGAAGAAAAGGCTAGTTCTAATTCTATTTTTGTTTCGCGCTTGTCTAGTTGAAGAGTACCCGACGCTAGCTCCTTAATTCTATCGCCCATGGTTTCCACAGAGCCCGTTACAGTTTTAAGTGAATTGTGTATATCCTGAAATTCCGATTTTATAATGTGCGTTTGATTTGCTAACAACTCGGCGAGACGGTTCTGATCTTTATAAAGCTTATCTATTTCCTTATTGTAATATTGCGCATCGTCGCTGTCCAGGGTTCCGAAAAGGGCCTTACTCAGCGAACCGATGAATCCTAATGGTACAGATCGTTTGGAACGGCGGAATTGTGGTTTCCCCAGTATGTTAAGTAACAATTCCTCGTAGCGTTTGCCGTCTAGGAGTTTACGCTGTAAGGCCGCGTTAAGGGCGTCGGCCGGGCAGGACGTCCAGTTATATGTTGTGCATAACGCTTTCATTCTGTTGATCTGGGGTTGCGTTTGCGGTCGCGAGGCCAGTATCTCAGCGACTCCTATACCCGTGACCAGTCTCCATTGGGTGTGGAATACTCGGAGAGGTCGGATTTTTTCGTAGTACAAGCCTGGATTGGGGGCTAGTGACGATATTTTGTAGTCTCCATCTATGGTGTTACTGCTTGCGCTTGTCCATAGGAACGTAAGTAGTAGAAGGCCACGTCCGTCCATAGTGGCTGTAATTCGCGGTTTTCCGAATAGTCTGACACGGAGAATTCTATTGTTTAAGGAATTGTCTACTGTAAGTACGAACGACAGGTGAGATTACGAAGAAGGGTAAGAATTTGATTATTCTATGTAAATAAACTAAAAATACAAAATAAGTAAGGTAAAGGAGGAAAAAGGTATCCGATTTCCGGAATGTGGGACCTTGGTTATGAGGATTGGCAATATGAGCCCTCCTGCTGGTCCGTTATAAGCTGGAGCCACGTAGAATACGCTCTATTAGCGTCAAGGCGGCTTTTCTTTGACATAAGCATGTTTCAATTTATCGAAATGTTTAATTAACTGTTGGCCCTCGTCCGTAACTAGTATGGCGTTATTTTGTTCAGTAATTGCTCTTATCCTCCAGGGGCCGACGTACTGGGGGTCGAATTTATGAAGTCGAGGTTCCTTTTGTACATAAACGAGATCATTTACTGCGAATGTGACTTGATTACTTTTACGGTCATAAATTGCTTTCGAACGTGATTTGCTTGTTTCTAAATTTGATCGCGTAGTCTTTCGAATTTCCTCTAAACGCTCTACCAAATTTTGTACGTAGGTAGGGTACGTTAATAATTCTTCGCGGCTCATCGGTATAAACGGATCTCGGGCTAGTTGTCCGAAAACCACCTCGTATGGGGTGAACTTTGTGGCTTCGTGTACCGAGGTGTTATACGAGTACATCGCGAATGAGAGAAGCAAATCCCAGTCCTCGTGTCTTTCCATGTAATGTTTCAGATATTCTGTTAGGACGATATGGCTTCTTTCTAGGGATCCGTTGGTCTGGGGTCGGTATCCTGACGTGGTTACGTGTTTGATTCTAAATGTTCGAGCTATTCCCTGTATTGTGTTATTAATGAAGCTCGTTCCGCGGTCCGTTAATATCGCGCGCGGTGCGCCGAAAATCGCAATAAAGTAACGAGATAACGCGTCGGCCACGGTGATGGCTCGTATGTCGGGTAAGGGCACGGCCATACAGAATTTAGATAATAGGCATTGCATTGTGAGAATGTGACGGTTTCCACTAGGGGTAAGGGGAAGCGGTCCTACGGTGTCCAAGGCTACTTTATCAAAAGGCTGTGCAGGCGTATCGGTAATTAGCATGGGTTCCCGTGTTTTAATTCGTACAAGCTTTTGTTCTTGGCAGCTAGGGCAACTTCGCACGAAATCCTCTACGTGTCTGCGTAAGTGTGGCCAGTCGAAAACGCCACGTATGCGCCGGTACGTTTTTGTCACTCCTTTATGTCCTCCTATCAGGCTTCCATGATAGTGGCGGATAATATTTTCCCATTCTATTTTTGGTGGTTGTTGAACCTCGCCAGTGCAAATTTTAATTAGGATGGGTGTTTGGCTGAAAACAATTAACAAATGTCGTTGGAGCGTTTCGGCGTCGAATCGGTGTAGGGTTTCGCCATGGGCCGCTATGCGAAACGAGCGGACGTGTTCGCTTTCCACGGTGTCCCTGAGCGCCATTAATGCTGATGCCAGGTCGGCTTCTTTCATTTCGTGGTAAAAGTTGCTTGCTCCCACGATGCTAAAAATTTTTTCTTCTTCATTACGGCTAATTATCACGCGATTTCTGGTTAATTCTTCGGATAATACTTTGGTTTCATCGAAAAGTCCTATAGCTTTTAGGGTTTTACAAACTGGGCTGGTTAGTATTCTATCCGATGATATGAAGTGAACATAGTTATCTGGAGTTGCTGCAAGCGTGGTTCTTACGATTCTTATTGTGCATTTCGTCGGTTGGGTTTCGTATTTCGCGGAGTCCGTCGTATTTTCGCGATATTCTGGCAACTCTCGCGTGATTGGGCGAGAACTTGATGGGTCGGCGTATGACTCGGGGGTTATTCTGAATCGCTCCGGCGGAATGGGGATAGAAATTTCTTTCGGGGGTAGTTGGTCGGTTAGTTCCTCCAGGGTTTCATCTTCTGGACAAATCATGGTCGATTGTGGGACACCCAAGGCCTCATTGTGCAGAGGTATACCCCATGACACCCTTTTCTTTGGGCCTGCTTGGGACGTTGTCTTCGGGGGGCTCGCGTTCTCGAGGAGATTCGGTGTTTCCTCTTCTTTTCTGGGTAAACTCTTCCCGGTGATAATGCGCATTTCCGTTTCTGGGCCCCACGGAGTGTTTATGGTTCGGAAGGTAGGTTCGCAGTCTTCCCCTCCTGCCTCTGTCCAGGTGGGCGGCGCGTCCAGGCTTTTTAAGAAGGCTAGTTCATCGTACGTGTATTGGCCCTTGTAGGGACCTTCCGCGATCATGGGAGAAAATGGGACTTCGAAATCTTCGACAACGTGGTGATCGGGCTGTTGGTAGGGTATTAAACCCGGAGAGTCTTCGTCCTCCATACTCTTCAAGATTGTGATTTCTTCTTCCGTTAACGGACCGACACTCGAATCGTCGCTTCCGAAAGTGGAATCCAGGATGGTTTTTTCCTGGTCCGTATCTTCATCCAAGAATTCGGGCATCCCTGTTTGTTCTGCGACTGTGTCCAGAACGGTAGAGTTGGCTCTGCTCTCCATACCGTCTGTAATTTCTCCTGCTTCAGTGGAATCGTCACTAAGCGACGCACAGTGGGGTATTTGGCCCCGAAACCCGGACACGACTATTTTAAAATCTTCAAACTCCCATAACTTTGTTAAAAGTTATCCAAAATTGATGAAACAAAAGCCATTTTAAAGTTTAAACTTTCTACTTTTCGACTCATTAAATCAATTTTATCGAATTCGGTATCCAGGGGGTAAAATCCGCCCTTGAAGGGGAATGTGCTAAACTGTAAAAGTTTCTTCATGTTTGTAAAGTGCTACGGAGTGCAAACAATATTTTTTGTAATTTTTATGTATACTATCAGAAAGTAGGATCTTTTGCCTTTACGATAAGCCAAACCTCATTAAAAAAAGTTGTTTTTTAACAAAGTTACAAAACTTCCATTTTTTAAACGTTTTGTGTACGGTACAGATATGTATATGATATAATATATATAATTGAACGTAATCAACGAACCCCAGTTATAGTAAAGTTAATAACATATTAAAAACTTTGATGCTCAGAGACCGACAGATGCAATTTATCCTAGGTCAACCATCAATAAACAGCGACGAATGCGTGCGGATAGATTCTATCTGTAATCATATAAATTTTGATTTATGATATATATAAAACCTGATTTATGATATGTAATATATATTTCAAGAATATTTTTTATTTACGATATATAAATATTATTTATGATAATACTTACAATTAATTTTCGTCTGAAAATGCTTCGCAAGATTTTTCTTCAGACAGCCAGCATTTCTGGCTCATGATATATGTATTTTTTCTCTTCATCTTCGTCTTCGTTTTGTCTTTGTCTTCGTCGTCGAGATCCTCTTCCTCTTCGTCTGCGTTTTCGTCTTCGTCTTTTCTTCGGGTTCCTCTTCTTCTTCATCCTCGTCGTCTTCGAGTTCCTCTTCGTCCTCGTCCTCGTCCTCGTCTCCGCCTTCTTCTTCATCCTCGTCGTCTTCGAGTTCCCCTTCGTCTTCGTCCTCGTTTCCGTCTTCTTCTTCATCCTCGTCGTCTTCGAGTTCCTCTTCGTCTTCGTCTCCGCAGTTTGCACCGAAGAATTTGCTGACATTTTGGTACCTATGCGTATACATATTCTCGTTAAATAATTAACAACTTAATAACAGTAGCGGAAAATATCTAGCTCATGTAACAAATGTTTAAGCGTACTTACCAAGTATAAGTAAAATCCAACTAGCACTTAACTATTGAACTTAATAAATACACGATAAATATATATAACACGCACTAAATATTTGTAATACACACTAAATATAAACAATACAAAACGAAACTTAAAATGAATAAAATGAAAGAAGAACTAAAATATAACATATAAGTATGTCAAAAATGCTTCGAATGTCTCAGTGTGCAGTCTCTGATGGCACTGTTTCAACTGAATGCAGACAGAAAGTAGAGGATTTAGTCAAAGGCTTATCTACAGAATAGCATAAACATCTCTCGTCTATAATCTAAACAATTCCTTCGAAGAGTTTCGTAGCACGACCTCACGGAGTCCTGGCGAGCGCGACCGTACAGGCGCGGCGTACCTACGTAAAACGCAGCAACTCTCGATTGTCATTTCTAGCTAAATTAGCTATAAAACTTAAATCCGGACGAATCCGGGACCAATCTTTTTTGCACTGCCATCACAAACCTTTATTAAATGTAATGGCACCAATAAAAGCAGTTGGACGGGCTTGGAAGTATAACAAAATCGTTAATGAAATCTTATAATCGTAGAGAAAATTTACTGAATTCACGATTATCTTCAAATGTTAATAACTATGCAAATATATATGATGAAAAAGTAAAACCTTTTGGAAAGTGTAGTATATACCTAACTGAAAAGCTTCCATAATGCTAGAATTCACAAAATTTCTTTACAACTTGTAGAAAATTCTAATAAGCCAACAATGTTTCAAAGGACGGTTAAGAAAGAATCGCGTGCTCTAAAATCTCTTAACTTTCGACGAAGCCTGTTGCTTCATGAGTGCACAAATCAAAGAAACAGTATTCATACATTATTCCTCGGATATTCAACTGTCTCGAGCACCAAAAATTTTACGGTTTATGCAAAATTTTTGAAATCGATTTATGTCCGGGTTTTCACGCCAAATACCCCACTGTGCGACGGTGGCTCTTCGTAGTTCGGCCTTGGCATGGCTTGGCGACGCGCCTGTACGCGTGTTCCTATTCCTTCATCGTCGCCCTTTGGTGGGTTTTCCTCCTCGATAGTCGGGAAAGCGTGCGAAACCGGGTTTCGGGATAGCGCGTCGGCGTTCGCGTTTACACGGCCGGGTTTATAGACGATCTCGTAATTGTAGTCGGCGAGTGTGATTTTCCATCGAGCGAGTCGCGACATCGGGTCTTTTACCGAGAATAACCATTGCAGTGGCCGGTGATCAGTTACTAAGGAGAATTTTCGCCCGTAGATATAAGTACGGAATTGTTTTACCGCGTAAATTATCGCGAGGCATTCCTTCTCGGTAGTTGAGTAATTTTCTTGAGCAGAATTGAGCACTTGTGAGGCGTACGCTATTGGTAGATCTTCGCCTATTTTACCTTGGCTTAATATTGCCCCCATGGCTACGTCGGACGCGTCGGTTGTAATAATAAACGGTTCATCGTAATTCGGATAACGTAAAACCGGCTCCTTACAGAGCGCCTGGCGTAGGTCTTCGAAACTTTCCTGATGTTTTTCGGTCCAATAGAATGGAATTTTGGTGCTAGTCAAAGTTGTAAGGGGTTTAGCTCGTTTAGCCATATTTGGGATAAAGCGACGATAATAATTTACGAGACCCAAGAATTGTTTTACATTTTTACGGTTTTTAGGAACGGGGAATTCGGCGACGGCTTTAATCTTTTCTGGATTAGGACGTACTCCGTCAGCTGCGATTATATGACCTAGATATATAATTTTGTCTTTTAGGAACTTGGCTTTTTCCGTCTGTAGGGTTAAGTTGTGCTTGCGTAAGCGTTCGAAGAAAGTCTCGAGTCGTTGCTCGTGCTCCGCGAGTGTACGCGAATATACAACCACGTCGTCTAGATACACGAATAACTCTTTCCCGATAAGCCCTCTCAGAACGTTGTTCATTAAACGCTGGAAGGTAGCCGGGGCGTTTTTTAATCCGAAAGGCATGCGGAGGTATTCGCAGTGTCCGTCCGGGGTGGTAAACGCGGTTTTTGCACGGTCCTCGGGAGCCATAGGGATTTGATGGAAACCGTTTGCTAAGTCGAAAACTGAGAAATATTTGGCTCCACCTAGTCTATCGAGGATGTCTGTGATTCGCGGCAAAGGAAAGCGGTCATCAATCGTTTTCGCGTTCGTAATTCTGAAATCTGCTACCACTCTCCATCGTTTCACTCCATCCTCGGCGGCCTTTTTCTCTACCACGTGCAAGGGTGAGTTATGTGGTGACGACGAAGGAGCGATTACTCCTAGCTCCTCCAGGTTACGCGTTTGCTTGGTAATTTCTTCCTCCATCGGTGGTGGGTGGGGGTATTGTCTAGTGAACGTGGGCGTAGAATCTGTTAACGGGATAGTGTGTTCTATCGATGAGGTTACGCCGAGAGGGTCTCCCGGTACGAAAAACCTATCCGAATATCTGATAACCAAATTTTCGATTTTTCGACGCGTTTCCGGGTCTAAGTCTTCCAATTTCAGCGTCTCGAATATATGCTGTAAACGTTCTTTGCGAGATTTCGGATCTACTTGGTATTCTCCCAGATCGAGATCCTCGTTAGTGTCGAACTCTTCTCCGAAAGAGGGGGAGGGGCAATCTCGTTCGTCCTCTTCGGAACAGTCACCGTTTTCGGGGATGCAGATGTTTACTTCATTCGCGTTTGTCTCCGATTTATTAAAGTCCTTTAGAAAATCTTGGTGGCATTGCTTATAGCCTTCTAGCGTACCTTCTAACTCTTCGAAGTTGGAGAAAATTACGGGGCTAATCGGGTGTTTCGCGGTTACCATCGTGCGCTGGTGATAAGAGACGATGGCTTCCTCCTGAAGCAGATACGGACTTCCGACGAGGCCCGCAATCCCCTTAGGTAAATGGGGCATACGTATTACGTGGAATAATGCCCAGCTACCGTTAATTTTCAAGACGGTTGTCCCTAAGGTCAAAACCTTCCCGTTTAATCCGGTGATTTCAAGGGGTGTAGTATTTAAAACCCGAGCCTTTGAGCTTGCGGACCCGATTTCTAAGAGGTTCAATGCCGAACCCGTATCTACGATAAATTCTCCCTCACCGTTCTCCAGTTGTTCTGCCTTGACTCGGATACGGGGGGAGTCCGCCCGTAAGAGCGTTGTTGCGGGCTCTGGCTCCGGGGTGGATTTTGAGGTGGTTTTTGGGCCTGCGAGGAGGACCCGCCCGCCTCGTTCGGGTTGAACGGGCGGGCACGCTGGGAGTTTAAATGATCGGGCTTCTCCGGGGTAACTTCGCGTGCCTCCAATCTTTGCGGTTCGCGAGATTCATATGCCTGCGAATCACGAGGGGGTTCGTATCTTTGCGTTTCGCGAGGTGTATACCCGCGAGGTTCATAGGGATCATACAACTTAGGATCGCGAGGTTGTGACTGCCTATTATTCCAAGGTCTCCCGCGCGCTCCTCTTCCGCGGGGCGCGCTCGGTCGGCGATCGTAGCCCCACGGGCGTTCGCCTTGCCTCGTCAGCAAGGACGGTGGACGGCGCTCCGGCGTCGGATCGCGATAATACGGCTCGCGATAATATTCGTCTCGATAGCGAGGGGCACTATACGCGGAGTACGAGGAACGAGGCTCTTCATATGAGTCATTTTCGACATTAGGTTGCCTCCATTCAGTCCATCTACGCTGGGGGTCGTACGGGGACGGGGGGCGCGCGCTCCGGTTGCCGTCGTACGTGTCGTCGCGTGGCAAGCCGGCCAGGTCTTGTTCACGTCTTTGCGTATGTAAAGCTAGATCGAACGCGTCGTTCAAAGATACGGGATTTGATAAAGCTACTTTAATTGAGATTCTTTGAGGGATTGCCGTGATAAATGAAGTTCTAGCCAATCGCTCCACGTCTATTAGAGTTCTCTCGACATTTTCTCCGATCAATTCTTTCGCTCTTACGATTACCTGTCTGTACAGACGGCCCACGCGGTGGATAAAATCTATTAAACGCTCCCGGGGAAACATGCTTATACGTTCCAGTTCCAGTCGGAGCTCCTCATAACCGCGGCATGGGGAATATCGGACCCTTAGAAGGGAGAGCAGATCGGCTACACTTTTGCAACCTTTGTCTTCGACATAATATCTAATAGGATCTTTTAATTTGTATATGAGCTCGGTCAGAAATCTTTCTTCCTGACCGGGCGGCACGCGTTTTACGGCTCGCTGTATCGCAGCGGCGAAGTCCTCCAAGGTTACAAAATCAGGGTCAAAACGGGGAATATTGTCTAGTGCCCGATATACTCTCTCCTCATCTTCTCGGGAACGCCATACGTCTAATGCAGACGTTTCCAGGTCGTTCGTCCGTGTACCCAAAGATAGTCGATTGTTCGACATCGTCGGTATGGGAGGAGGAATTATGGGAGGGGCTGTATCATGTATTTGGGAATTGGAGGTATTATTTGGAGGTGATCTCAGGATACCGCCAGGCATTGTTAAGCAATGCTCTACAAGAAACTTTAAATAGTAGGAAGTATAGTCAAGTTATGAGCAGATATAATAAGTATATTTATAAAAAAAGGGAATAAAATCCCACTTCTGACACCAGTTTGTTACGTCCTGAAGGGACAGTTGTGAACCACCCTGAGCGGTTAGAGTGATCCACGGGGTTCGCTGCTCCGTCAAGGTGCTAAAGCACGCCTTGACTATACTCGAGGGGAATGTGGAAGGTGAAGAGGAGTCAAATTAATGGTTACTCGGGATTTAAGGGAGAAACAACAAAGTAGAATTTATTATATATCGAAAGATCAAAGTTATTATGAAACATACCCTAGGGACGGCGCTCCGTCCCTGTGATCGCAGTGAGCTCGGGTTTCGGCACGCTTGCCGCTTTTCGCTTCGTACGCTCCGTAGGTCGCTCAACCTAGCGCAGGTCGTGGTCGCTCGCTGGGCTCTCGGATAGCACTCGGAAGTCGGTCACCTGAAGACCGTCGAATCGCACTGTCTCTAAAAACGTCGTTTTCTACGCGTTCCTACCATCGGACACGAGTGACGCGTAAGGGCTCTCCCGGCTAGGCCGTTTCTCGGTACGTCGGATGGAGTTACCCTTTCGCGGTTTATTGACGGCCGTACGTATCTCGCGGACTTGACGCGGAGAAGTGGTCGCGGCTCCTAGACGGCTCTCTGGCTCGTCGTGACTTCCTACCTCGAGCTTTGGAACTAGAATCCTTGTTTTGCGGTTTGCGATCGGGGAACGAACCTCGGACGATCCCCACGAATGGGGGAAACTGCCCCGTCGGCAGCTGCCGCTTGCTACACTAATTCTCCTAATATTGCGAAATCGGGGCCCGGGCCGAGCGCGGTCGTTGTCCCTAACGCTGTTGCCGCGGGCTCAGCGCAACGTGATTTTTACACGCGAGGCGATTCCGCTGAATCGCCTTTGCGAAATCAAACGGCGCGAGGACGGCTAGCACGGGATGGACCTGAAGGGCCCATGTAACATCCCTAACGCTGATTCTGTCATAGAAACAAAATATATAACAAACAACATGGAACATAGTATCACATAATCTTAGCATTGTTTCACACTTACCTGACGACGTTTCGCTCGACGATTCGCGTTCCTCACTCACGACATTCGCGTTGCTTCCCCCCAGGTACTTATCCGCAAACAAATACAGGGTCGTGTGAGCGGCGTCTTTAGCGTCTGCCGGCAATAGCCGGTCTTTGACGCGAGGGTCCAGAATCATTGCGATCATCATCGTTTCGGACGTGTCGATGAAATCAAATCGGTCTTTCAATTCTTGTAATAAATATTGCCGGAATTGAGTACAGTGCTTTGGTGGGGTCTCATCCATACGGCATGATAACCACTTCCGTAGGTACTTAATTGACGAAATGTAACGGCATAGCGTTGGCGAATCTTCCACTGTCATCATTAGTGTGGCTTCTTTGAATAATTTTAATAAAGCACAATATTTCTCAATTCTGGACCACTCGCTACTCGTTATAATATCCGGCATTCCTCGCTGACACAACACTGCATTAAGTGCGTGTTGTACCTGGAGTAAGCGACACAACATGTCGTATTGCGAGTTCCAGCGCGTCTCCACGTCGCCGATCAGCGTTAGGGGCTTGAGAGTTGGATTATGCTGCTTTTGGGCCGCATTCAATTTATCGTACGCCACCGTTGAGCGATGGAAAAATTTAACAATTATCTTGCACTTTTTCAGGATCTCCATGAGGTCATCTGAATTTTTGATCGCGCCCTTTACCACTAACTGAAAAAAACTCATTGCATTCATTATTCATTTTAGCATTCAAATGTTTATTTACCTGCAGAGTATGGGCGTAACATGGGATACGCTCCCAATCAGGGCATAGTTTAACTGCCTTTGCGATGTTGGCCGCGTTGTCTGTAGTAAAAAAAATTGTCAACTCCTCTCTGAGTAGGTCCCAATCAGTTAAACACTTGCACAAGTGAGCATACAGGTTTTCGCTCGTGTGCGCCTTTGTGATACACTCTATTTGTAACGTGCAATTCTTCAAAACAAAATCTGCATTTAAGTAATGCACAGTTAAAGAAATAAAACGCTCCTTCGAGCGTGACGTCCAGCCGTCCGTGGTAAATGCGAATGTCCATGTCTAATCCAAAACAGTTAAAAGATGTGTGGGTGTATATCTTTAATATAGTTACAAATGTTCTTCAATATGACATAAAAGATGGTGATAAATGGCATGAACGTTTGAGAAGTTATACTTACAGTTTTCGCATCCTCGCTAATCAGGTCCTGCAGTTTCTTCATTTCCGCTTCATAGAACTGCGGTAGGATTTCGTCGGCGAACGTGGCCCGGCCGGGGATCTCGTATCGGGGCTCCAGAACATTCATCAATTGTTTGAACCCCTCATCGGACACCATAGAGAATGGTTGACAATCGAAGATCACCATGCGGGCAATCGCATCGGTGATTTGCTTTGCTCGCGGCGACGATGTTTCCAGCGTGGGCACTTGCGCAATTACTGTGGGCGAATTTCGCGGTATGAGTCACGTGGGTAATGGGAAATTGGGTAATTGTTCAAAATAAAGTTCCATGTATGAGTAGAAGCATAAATAGTTAATTTCTTACATACCGTTTACATTGGTCGTGGCTTGAACCTGACGGTTCTCAGTCCTCTCCGTATCTCGGAATACATCGGTATGTTGCACTTCCATGTGCCGGCGTAGCGATGTGGTGCCTCCTGATTTGGTCTTATACTTTTTCCCGCAAGTATTGCATGTACTCTCCTCTCGATTTAATTTCGTAAACCACATCCAGACAGAACTGTGGTTCCTACGCGGTGGTCGAATATCAACGAGAAAGTTGGGGGAGGACTCATCCTCGCTCGGTCCGCTTTCTGCCACATCCATGGCCTCGGTTCCACGGATAATTTCCATTATAAATGTTACACTGAATGTAAATGCACAAGATTCAAGAGAGCTGTGGGTGAGTGTTGGCTCACCGACCGATACTTTGCGAATGCTTCTTGTCGTGGAAAGAATTATCAAAGTTGGCGCGGATGGTGTGTATTCTTGGAAGGGGAAACCAGTGTCAAAATGCAGTGATTGGATGCTAATTACCAGAGTCGCTCATTATTGGTTGTCTTCCGCTTCAGTTCTGCTGGGTGGGGGTGCTTTCTGTACTGCAGGTACAGGTAAGAATCTTCAGTGATGCCAGATTCGGGACGGGTTCCCTCGAGACTTTCCCCCACCCCGCGCACACTACGCCGGAACAGCGTATCCGTGAGCTCGACGCTTCGGAGTCCAACTCACGGACACGCAGCTCCGGCGTAGTGTGCGCGAGGTGGGGGAAATTCTCGAGTGAACTCGTCCCGAATCTGGCATCACTGGGTAAGAAGGCCTGGCGCTTCTACGCACGCGGAGAACCGTTAACCTTTGGTACCATGATTTTTTTATTTCACCCAGAACAATTCTTATCGTTGCATTTTTGCCCACACTTCATCGTGAAAATAAGCAAAAAATCCTAGTGTACCAGTTCTTAAAAAAATGAAAAAATGTGTCTATAACGCCACTGTTACATCATGCATTAGGGTACCTATGTATTATAATGTTAAGCCAATGCTCTTTTCTGCAGAATGTTACACTATTGTTACATACATATACTTGGTGCTTTCAGTGGTCCTGGCGAAATAATTTCGTGGTGTTTTCCCAATGAAGATGATATCAAATGTGATAAAGTTTTCTTAAAAAATATCCAGATTCATATCGTACTTGGTATCATCGGTATCAATCATTTTCATGCAGATCTAATGAGAAATACAGAACTTGGTGTTTCGATTAGTACATGATTAGCGCCCATCTCCTATTTTCGTATTAATAATTGTGTTACCCTCCAATTGTCTTCTTTCTTACCGCGTCACCTTGTCCGCGTCACCTTGTCCGCGCGGATTCAGCTGCGGGTAGAGGTAAGATGGCCTTTCGTCCCTACGGCGTAGGACCTTTGCGGATATATGCAGTTACCAATAAAATAATAAAACGTTTCGTACCGACCGTAGCAAAGTTAAATTTGCCACGTTTATGAGTTAATGACCCCCCCTGAATTGTACGTCTTGTGCATTCTTTTCGCCGAAGCTAGTAAACACGACCTTCTGTTGGAAAAAAATTTCAAACAACGTGACGCGTACTTTCGCCGAAATTGCCCCTGTATGAAATGCGACAAATTCATCTGTATGATTTTTGCCGTGCCTGCTTCTTTTCCATGCAGATCGTTCGCCCACCCTGGACGCAGGGGCTTCCCCTCTTAATTGCCACATTGATGGTCCCTTTCTTACTTCTGGCATATTGAAGTAAAAAGTGAGGGGGCTGACTGGGGTACCATCCCTAGTCCCCCAAAAAATTAAGAGGGGAAGCCACTGCGTCCAGGGTCACCCCAAGTATTTGACTGGAAGGACCTTTATGTACTTGCAGCTCATTTTGATTTCACATCTTTTTTTTATTATGTAATTATTGTACTTGCAGCTCATTTTGATTTCACTTTTTTTATTATGTAATTATTGTACTTGCAGCTCATTTTGATTTCACATCTTTTTTTATTATGTAACTATTATCTTCTATTTTTTGTGATTTATTTGATTTTTCATGTACTTGGCGTAATTTTTTTACTTTTTTGAAGTTTTTTTGGGGATCTCACTTATTTTTACAAAGATAATGTGCATAGTGGGGAATGACATCGGATAACTTTTAATATTATATAAATTACAAAGGTTTATCATCAACAGCCATGAACAGTAGGGTGGACCATATTTTTCAACTTTCAAATTTTTTCAGGACACCCTCAGGATTGTGTCATTGGGGGAAAAAATGTGTGCAAAATTTGAAATCGATCGGAGGAGGGGAAACCGTACCTTATCGCATTTGAAATATTTTTATTTTTGTAACTCGTTTTTCTCCAATGTAGTATATCGTTAATATACATGTTTATATATCATTGAATTTGTCATTTTACGTTCTGTAACAATATAGAATTAAAGTATAAGATTACTTACAAAAAATCATGACCTTGAAATCTCATAAATTTGCCTTCAGAAAAAATTTTTTTCGTTGGCATTATTTTTACCTTGTCAAACAGTACAACTTTTATCTAAGAAATTTTTTCATATATTTATAAATAACAGATTTCAAAATTTTAATGAAATAACCGATACTTTCATTAAGAGTACACTGTCCCAACAGATTTTATAAATATGGATTCTGTAGAATGGGAAAATGATTCCAATTGTAATATTGGATTAAACATAGTAAATAATTTATCAGTAAACGATTCGGCCATACGAGCAGTCAAACTCATGCAAAAGTTTAATTGTAACTATTCAACAGCCTAGAGCTGTTCGAGTACTCGAATATTCGAGTATTTCGAAATTCGAGTCGAGCCGGGACTCGGTTTCCGAGCCGAGCCGAGTACTCGAATGAAGCGAGCAGCTGGAAACAATCGGGTGGCTAGAACGATCCACACGTTTCGTTCGTCAGTCGGTACCTTCACTATGCAATCTACTCGCTTTTTAATTGAGCTGCTCGCTTTAATCGAGTCGCTCGGTTCTTTCGAGCGCTCAGCTCGGATTGCTTATTCGAACCGAGTTTATTTCGGCTCGCTTGTTCCGAGTACTCGAACAGCTCTGTCAGCCATTTGGACTTATAAAATTCAATACCCAGTCCTTATAGATTTTTGTGCGCTGAATAGGAATTCGCAAACCGTTTTTCGCCATCACCCTCAGCTTACGAAAAATTGTTTTTTTTTTTTAAAAATGCAAATTTTCAACTTTGAACATCTTTCGTGTTCAAACAGTAATAGTTATTCGGTTGCTTGTACCGTCAAAGTATTTTATCAACCCTCCGGAATACAACGATATAAGTTATTATTGCATTATTACCATTTAAATATATTTAAACAACGATCAAAGGGAAAATGCACCCGAAAAACTAAGGGTCTAGAAGAAAATCTGACTACTCCACGAGATGCAGCAGGCATTTTTCCTCCGGAAAACATCATCAAAAGTAGTAAGTCACGTTTCGTTTTCAATACCGGAGCGAAATAGTTTGTCAAAATGTACGGCGCCGACAGTGGTAGTCTAATATAATTCTGTCGCTTAGCGGCAATGAATACGCCCGCCGCTGTTGTCTTCTGTATTGAGAACAAAACGTGACTTACCACTTTTATTGATTTTGTCCGGAGGAAAAATGTCTGCTGCATCGCGTGGAGTAGTCGGATTGTCTTCTGGACTCCTGGATTTTAAAATAAATAGAACAATATCTGCAAAAGTTGGTCCATTTCGGTTGTACCTTTCCCTTTAATCTGTTATTTATATATATATAAACTTTATTATTCCCCTAGGGGTTATAATTTTCCCATACATACCTACATACACAGTCCTTAAATCTACCTTATCCTATATCTTCTCCTCCTCCCTCTTCCAACCTTAACCTATTCTTAACCTATTCTTAATTCTACTCTCCTCGCTCGCTTGTCCGCTCTCCCGTCACCTCTCCCCCTCCTGGACCTCCGCTTCCACTCGCCGCCCTTTCACTCCCATCTCTTCATTCGCCTCACCACTCACCCCTCTTTTCCTCCACATTCCTCCCTTCTTTCCTCTAAACTTCTTAACCACTCCTCTCCCTGCCCCTCCTCCCCCAAAACCTCGTCCACCATCTCTTGCCATCCCCTTTCTATTCCCCACCCCATACATACCTCCCACACATGCTCCCAAGACTCCTCATCCCAGCCACATACCCTGCACCTCCTTTTCTCCCCCTCCTCCCAATACCTCCCCCCTCTCATTCCATTTCCCAACCTAAACTTGGCCACTCTTTGCCATCTACTCTCCCCCCATCCCTTTCTCAAATATCCCGGTATCCCCGGGCCCTTTACCCTCCCATACCACTTGTTAAATTTCGACTCCCCTATCTTCATCCACCTTTCCTCCTCCTGCATCTTCCTTTCCCTGTCCACTATCTCCTCACCTCTTACCTCCCCCCTTTCCCTTCCCCTTTCTACCTCCTCAACTGTCCACCCCCTTTCCCTGAAGAACTGTTCCCTTTCCTTTTCCCACCCCTCCAGCACCTTTCCCCTCTTGAATCTCCCCTTCATCTCCTCCCAGCACAACCTCGCTAACTCCCCTCCTTCTCCCTCTTCCAATTTCCTTTCAAACCCCCACGCCCTCATCCCTGCCCTACCCCTCAACTTCCCCCTTTGTAACTCCTCTCTTACCATGTAACCTGGCGTGTCCCTACCCACCCCCAACACCCACTTCAAGAATCTGTCCTGCAACGCCTCTACTTTTCCCCTCTCCTTCCACCCCCACACCTCCACCCCATATCCCACCACTGCCCACACCAATTTATCAAATAGCCAGATCCTTCTGCCCCAATCCTTTCCAAATAGTCTTTTTCCCAATCCCCACACCTTCCCCATTACCGCTGCCCCCTTCCTCACTCTCTCCTCCACATGTTGTTCCTGACCTCCATTTCCCATCACCGTATACCCCAAATACCTATAACTCCTCACCTCTTCCAACTCCTTCCCCTTCCACCTCCACGACACTTTCTTCCACCTCCCCCCCCTCCTACACCTCATTACTTTCGTCTTCTTAATATTCACCTGTAAACCCTTCTTGTCCATGTACCTTTCCAACTTTGTTATCATTCCCCTCATCCCCTCTTCATCTTCCGCTATCATAGCTATGTCATCCGCATATGCTAGCGTGTAGACCTTCCTATCCCCCACCTTTACCCCACCCCATCCTCCTCTTTCCAGTTCTTCGTCCATGTCCGCCAATAACAAGGTAAACAGGCTGGGGCTTAATGGGCACCCCTGCCTGACCCCCCTTGCGGTCCAAAACCTCTCCCCCTCTTCATCCCCCACCCTCACCCTACATATCGTCTCCTGTAGAACCTCCCCGCACCTCTCCACTATCCCTTCCCTTACTCCCCTCTCCCTCAACGCTTTCATCAGTACCCCCCTGTCCACCGAGTCAAACGCAGCCTTCAAATCCACAAACAGAACCACCATCTTCTTCCCCTTCCTCACCACTTGCCTGTTCACCAGATAATTCAGAACATAGATGTTATCTACGCATCCCACCCCCCTCCTAAACCCCGTTTGACTCGGTGGCAGCATTCCCTTCCCCTCTACCTCCACTCTTAGTCTTTCCGCCAACACAGATGCATATACCTTATATGCAGTCTGCGTTAGCGTTATTCCCCTATAGTCTTCCGGTTTCTCCCCTGCCCCTTTCTTTAGTACCGGAACCACAACTCCTTCCCTCCACCCTTCCGGCCACCCCTCCCCCCTCCACACCCTATTACATATTTTCCACAACCACTCCTCCACTTCACCACCCCCATATTTCCACACCTCATTTTGTATCTCATCCCCCCCCCCCCGGCCTTTCCATCTTTCAAGTTCCTCACCACTCTTTTTATTTCTTCTCTTCCTATCCCACTCTCCCCGTCCTCTTCCCTCCTTCTCTCTCCTCCCCTCCTTACCCTCCACTCCACCCCTCCCAGCAACCCCCTAAAATACTCATCCCACTCCCTTATTTCTATCCCCTCCTTTATCCTCCTTCTCGTCTTCCGTCCTCTGTTCACTACTTTCCATACCTGACCCTCCGTTCTTACCCCCTCCACTTCCTTTTCCCACCTCTCCCTTTCCCTTTTCTTTTTCTCCTCGCACATCTTCCCATACTCCCTCTTCCTCAACCTGTACACTACCCCATCCCCTCCTTCCCTTCTCCACTTCCTCAGCTCTCTCCTCACCTTACTCTTTTCCTCTTTGCATTCCATATCCCACCATCCCCCTTTCTTTTCCCCCTTCCCCATCTTATCTACTGCCTCCTTTATCCTTCCCCTTAGCTCTCTCCAATCCTCATCAACTCCCCTCTCCCCCACCTCCCTTTTCCCAAAAACCTTCATAAACTCCCTTCTACCTTCTTCTGTCCAATTTTTTCTCTCCCCCTTCCTCCCCTTACCCTTTTTCCCACTACCTCCCTCCTCCCTCCCTACTCCTTTCACCCACACCACTACCGGGTGGTGATCCGAGTCCACTCTCTCCCCTACTTCCATCCTTTCCACCCTCTCCCTTGTGTCCTCATTCCCTATCACATAATCTATTACCGAATTCCCCCTCCCCCCCGTAAACGTCCACTCCCCTTCCTCATCCCCCACCGTATTTCCATTCATTATACCCCATCCCCTTTCTTCTAAATATCGGCATAGCCTCCTTCCTTCTCCATTCACCTCCTTATCCTTCGATCTTCTGCTCCCCATTCTCCCTTCTCCTTCTACTTCCTCCTCCCGCACCTCTCCCCCCTCCTCACCTGTCCTCGCATTAAAGTCCCCCCCCTATTATTACCCTTACTCCCTTCTCCCTTTCCTCCGTCCATTCCCCTAATTCCTCCATCTTCCTTTGCAGATCTTTGTTTATATATACCCCCACTATCTTCCACCACTCCCCCCCCATCCTCACTTTCTTCATCATCACACCCTCCTTTTCATCTCTACCCCCCTCCCCCATTTCTATACCCCTTCTCACCCCCATCAACATACCTCCCATCGCTCTTCCCTTCTTACTCTCCCTCCTCGCCCACTGCCTTTCCCATCTATAACCCTTGGGCAACTTTTTCTCCACCCACTCCCACTCCCTCTCCTCCAGCCACGTTTCGCTGAAAATCACCACATCCCATTCTTCTAATCCTTTCCAGAACTCGTCATCTTTCCTTCCTATTCCTACCACATTCCAGAAAGCCACTTTGTAACTGCTATCCTCCCTCCCTTTCTCCCTACTCCTTACATCCTCCCACCCCTCTACCCTCTTCACTCGTTTCCCTGTCCCTCATACCATTTTTCCCCAACTCGTCCCACCTTCTTACCTTCCCATCCACCCACATCTTCATGTACCCCACTTGAACTTTTCTTCCCCTCTCCCTTTCCCTTTCCGCCTCTCTCTCTACCTTCCATCTTACCCTCCTTTCCTCCTCCGTAAGATCATCTTCTATTCTCTCCCTCCTTCCCCTGAGTTTTTTCTTAGCCTCCATCACTTTCCGCTTATCCTCCCTACTCCCCAACTTTACCAACACCATTCCGCCCCCTTCCTTTCCCGTTTTTCCTATCTTCATAACCTCCTTTATTCCCGTCTCTTCCACCCCTATCCTTATCCACAGCTTCCTTATTTCCTCCTTCACCTCCTTCCCCTCCACCCCTAACCCCCTCACAACAACATTATTCCTTCTCCCCTCCCTTTCCTTTTTATCTTGCCTTATCTCCATTCGTCTAACCCTACATCTCCATTCCTCCCCTACCCCTTCTCCCTCATCTACCTTAGCCCCCTTTTTCATTTTTTCCTTTTCCCATCCCAATACTTTGTCGAACACCTCGTCCATCTTCTTATCTCTACTCTCCCACCTGTCCATCCTTTCCTCCATCTTTTCTCTCCTTGCCCTCTCTTCCCTCATCTCCTTTTCCCACCTCCTCCTCTCCTCTCTCCATTCCTCCTCTACCCTCTTTCTCTCCTCCCTCTCTTTCCTCAATTTCCCCCTCCATCCTTCTTCTCTCCTCTCTATCTGCCCTCACTTCCTCCCTCAACTTTCTCATCTCCGTCATCATTTCCTTTAACATTCTTTCCACCCCTCCCTCTTCCTCCTCTCTCTCAGAACTTCTCCCCGCATCCCTTCTCACCGGCGATCTCTGCGTCAAACCACTCCTTTTAAAACCCTTCCCTTCCTTTTCGTTCCCCCCCCTCCCCATCTTCATCCTCCCTGTCCTTCCTCTTTTTGCCCCATAGGCTATCCAAGCTTCCCGCACTCCCTACACTACTTATGCTATCCTTCCTCATCCTCCCCCCTTTTTGCGACCTTTCATTCTCTTTTCCCTTCCTTCCTTTTACTCTCTCCCCCTTTTCCCTTCCCTCCTATATACCATTTGCTCTTTATCCCCTTTTCTCTCTTTTCGTACTCTCTTTCCTTTCTCGCCTGTTTAAATTTCCCGCCTTCCCGTCAGTCGTCCTAACTCCTTCTTTTTCCCCTAGATCCCGCTACCTGTCTTCTGCTGCTCTTCCTTCCCGCCACTTTACCACCTGTCCTGCCGCCCTAACCTCCAAATGCCTTCCTTCTCACCTTATTTCCCTTCACTACACCACTTCCCTTACTTAGCCCTTTGCCCTCTTCCCTTCGTCTACTCCACACGTTTTTCCCCACTCACTCCCTAATCTCCGCCTACCACTTTCACTCCTCTTTCCTCTTTCCACTGATCACACGCTTCCACACACTCCTCTCTTGCACGCGACCGGAAACGGAAGTCCTAATCTGTTATTTATAATTATATGAAAAAAATTTTAGACTAAAGTTGTACTATTTGACAACGTATATATAATGCCAACGAAAAAAGTATATTTTGATGGTTAATTTTTAAGATTTCAAGGTCACGGTGTTTTTTCAAGTGATCTTATACTTTGATTCTATATTATTACAGAGCGTAAAAAGACAAATTCAACGACATAAAAATGTATATTAACGATATACTAAAATAGAGAAACACAAGTTACAAAAATAAAAAAATTTCAAATGCGATGAGGCACGGTTTCCCATTCTCCGATCGATTTCAAAATTTGCACAGATATTTTTCTCCCAATGGCACAATCCTGGGAGGTGTCCCCACTAAAAATGTCAAAATTTTTTCGACAAGAGTAACTAAGGTCCACCCTAATAAATAGTCTTATAACGGGACAGGATTAAGGATAAATTTTACGTAATCGAAACTACGCACACCTGCAATGCTTCAAGACGATTGAATTAGTGGAATTCGTTTAAATTTGAGTTTTCAGATATAAACCAAACGTACAAGAAGCAAACAGATGATCGAAGCTGAATAAAATCGTTTAATAAAATCGTTTAATTGATATAATATTATGTCACAATAAATATTTTTCTCTGACGTAGATCACACTGCATCATCTTCTGCTTCGATTATCTGTAAATAAATAAAAATATATATATAAAATAATATATGAAATCCAAATTTTATTTTTTAGTTACAACTTAACGTAGAATTTATATAGAAATAGAGTGGCATTTTGCTATAGTAATTGTAGAGACTACAATACAAAATGTATCCAAAGAAGGTGAGAGCATATGGCAGAATGTCTTGTTGCAGGAAATTTAAATGCTAATGGTAGTAATTCAAGGAAAATGAACGAAGATATCCAATTATTATTTTTAACGCACAATTTATGGGTGTTGGAATAAAATTAATTTAGTATGTTTATTGCAGAACTGAAATCTTGTTAATGAGAACCTAATAAAATTAATGAATAGCGTGGCAACTACTGTGGATTTTAAAGTATTGTTACGAGCCGAGGCTGAGGGCAATGAGAGTGGCGATTGCGAGGTCGAGGATTGGTTTTGTTTGTTTGAGTTTGTTAGTAGCGGACGAACCGGGGTCTGGTATTCCCGGGAGCCGCTATAAGGAGGTTGGAAGTCGTGGACGAACCGGGGTCTGGTATTCCCGGGAGCCACTAGGAAGGTAAGCTTCACGGACGAACCGGGGTCTGGTATCCCCGGGAGCCGTTAGGAAGGTGGAAATCGTGGACGAACCGGGGTCTGGTGTCCCCGGGAGCCACTAGGAAGGTTGAAGTCGTGGACGAACCGGGGTCTGGTATCCCCGGGAGCCACTAGGAATGTTAGTTTAGCCTCGTAACTTTATAATGCGATACACCTTGAGCGGTAAAGGAGTATCTATGTGGGTTTATCCCTAAGAGGAAATTCAGATAATGATTTAATTCAAATAAAAGAACTCTGAATTAGAAATAACTAATTATATTCTATAAACTCAGTCTTTTACAATTGTTATAGTGTTTGTTTGTCGCGGTACCTAAGTCCACCTCTCGGTTTTGACGCACTGAGAAATGCGGGGGTCTCAAAGAGTTTAATAATAACAACACCTATCAGCAACTCTAAGTTCTGTCTGGTTTAAGTTGAAGTAATAAGCCTCTTTAGTCTATGCGTACTAGAATTGAAATGAGCCCCCGAGTGTGGATTCGTGGCCCTTTTTATACGGTGAAATTCGGCTAGAAAGTAGTGGGGACATGAGTGAGTGCCTTCATTGAATCTTTGGTTTTCGGGGAAAACTCGGTTGCATCACACCACTGCAGGAACCGGTGACCCCGTCGGGTCACGCGCATTCCGGACACCCGAAAGGGTTAAAAAGTCGAAGATAAGTCTGCGTACGTAACAGTATTATGAATGTTAATAGAAACCAGTGTACGAGAAAAGGTTTATAAGAAAATAAGCTAGACACCTATGTTATACTTTCTAAGGAACAACGTAATTTATTTAATATATGTATCGGCGTATCAGGCAACACGTGGACAAAACTTACTTCGGAGACGCAGATGAAACAAGCGAAGGACTAGGAACAGAATAGCACAGTGACGCTCACTCAAGCCCCATTCACATATCTCACACACACCACGCTCACTGTATGCATTGACTTTCCTCAACAAATGTTTTTCACAAAAGATTGAATTGAAAAGTATCAAGGGGATGTGTCTTCAGCGTACTTTGTTCACTAATGTGACATGCTCCACATTGCTAAGTTTAAACTAAATTTTCTTCATTTTCCTTATTTGAGAAATTTCCAAAAGATTGTGCGAAAGAAGATGCTTCGCTGTCTATGTAATAACATTCTCCGGACAACCTCAAAGCCTGTGCGTCCCCTTCATTTCTATCTAAGCCTGTGCGTCCCTTTCATTTTTATCCAAGCCTCTACGTCCCCTTCATTTCTATCCAAGGCTGTGCGTCCCCTTCATTTCTACAAGCTTGACATAAAAACTCTGAATTAAAAATAGTTTGCTAGTACAAAAATATCTGATCATTTAAATGCAATTTGTTACCATATATTATTATTTTGTCCATGTATGGTAAAAATTTTCAGAAACTTATGTGAAAGAAGATGCTTCTCTGTCGAATCGAAACTTCTCCGGACAACTTTCAAGTCTGTGACTCTAACCCTACATAAAAAGTCTATTAAAAGTTTTGGCCACTTACCTTGTTAATTGAGATAATAATTCAGTGTCCTAATGTGGTGTAAAAACTCGTGACATTTCAAATTTGGATTTGGAACAACTTAGCTTGTTTGACACATCGCAGGTTACGAGTGCTTAACACTTGGAAAGTTATAATACGACGATCCCTGCCGAATGCAACCGAATGATCCCGAGAGTCGACGAAACATGTGTTAGTCTCTCTTTTGTATTGGTTGAAGGTGTGCGTGTAACGCGTATATACGTATTGTGTCGACAAAAGTCCTGTCGACGAAAAGTGTTGACGAAAAATTTCTTGGAGAAGAAGGAGAAGAAGAAGAAGAATCTTACCGTTTCCGACTGATCCATGAGACGATATTATGATATCTCTGACATGCGTGGACCGATTTGATTGATTTTGGTCTTATTCGAAAGCTGATATGCAGTTTACATAACAAAAATGCCTTTAAATTTAGAAAAAATTGCAGGCGTGATGAAATAAAGATATTAATGAAATAAATGTAAGGTTAGGTTGGTATAGCCGCGCGTCCAGTAAAGATACACGGCAGCGACAGTAGACATATATATATATATATATATATATATATATAGGGCCTCGATTCTTGTACTTGGCGTCGAGTCGCTACCGTGTCTCTAGATTCCTTATGTAAAAGTTGTCGGATTTACACGGCATTTGGCACGATTTTCATCGGAAAACCACAAGGAATCCATCGGCGACACTTCCATATCCATACGATAAAGAAAATAAAGAATTATCTCATTTCAAACCACGACCCCGGAGAGACCGCTGTGGCCGATAATTCCTCCTCTACTATATAGCTAATCTCTCTACGTTCGTCAAGCAATAAACCGTGATCCGCTCCAGTATAAACAACTTATAATAATGTTTTCAGCGCTGACCGTGATGATAATTGATCTTGGGAAATGAAGAATATGTTTGTTTTGTTAGATCGAAAAATGTTTCCCTGGCAATTGGGTATTGTAATATGACGTTAAGAACATAATGATGTAATTTTTTAAGGTTGTAGCCTTTTGGGTTTCGCAAAGGATTTGGAATATTTCTGGACAGACAAAATTTATTTGGTTTAGGAGGGAATACATGATGTGGTTGGAAGGAAGGGCTACAAATTCGTAAATCACAGACATTGCGTCTCGCTGAATGAATACAATTCTAATTGTTGCTAATGGGCGAGGTGCATATGGCACATGATTTTAATTTAACGAGGCGTCCAGGAGTTACTCTGTACTCTCCCGTTCGATTGGCGTCCAGGTATTGTCGCCGAACTCTCTATATCGAACAGGCGTTCAGGAATAATCTCCCGTACTCTCCTCTCTCAACGATGGGGTATTTAGGAAAGGGACTTTGTACTTTCGCGATTCTAATCTACTGAGGCGTCCACGAGTTACTCTGTACTCTCCCGTTCGGTTGGCGTCCAGGTATTGTCGCCGAACTCTCCAATCCGAACAGGCGTCCAGGAATAAGCTCCCGTACTCTCCTCTCTATTCTACTGAGGCGTCCAGGAGTTACTCTGTACTCTCCCGTTCGGTTGGCGTCCAGGTATTGTCGCCGAACTCTCCAATCCGAACAGGCGTCCAGGAATAAGCTCCCGTACTCTCCTCCCTAATTCTAAAGAGATGCTCTGTACTCTCTCGACCAGTAGGCGTCCAGGTATTATCGCCGTACTCTCCATACCGATCGAGCGTGCAGGAACAGACTAGTCCCTCCAGCAGGCGTCCAGGTATTATCGCCGAACTCTCCTGCCGGAGTCCCTAAGCTGTCCGAGAGCGGCCGTGTGTGTACCTCGTCCTTTCTCTCGGAGCAGCGAAGAAGGAATTTGCCTTTGCGGTGCTCTATTTTATACCCAATCGTTGCTATCCGCGGCCGCCGAAATCAACAGACGCGTCGTCAAGCGCGAGCCTCGCGAGTCGCGGTTCCGCGTCCGCACGCTTTTCCCCTCGGGCGGCCTACAAGCGTGTCCGCGAAACGTCGCGATGGTCAGCGTCTCTCATCCGCCTTTTCTGCATGCTACAGTCTCCCCCTCTGGACACGAAATCGTCCCGGTGAGTAGTCCAGGATCCTAGGTGTCGAAGTCGTCTCTGGAACCGGGGCCGGACTGGCACCACTGGTGCAGGTGTCTGGTTCCGTGGTCCAGCGTACAGGCTGAGGACTGCGATGCGCAGGGCCAATACCACGGCGAGAACCTCTCGCTTCGTAGTGGGATCGGTCTGTGTGGTGGTTGTAGTCCGCGAGCTCCGGGTGTTCGGTCTCCTTCTCCCCCTGGAGAAGAGCTGCTCCGTTGGCGTAGCTGCTGACGCAAGTTCGACAGGATGGGATGTCGTCTCGTCGGCGAGCTGCCGACTGGATGCGTCTGCGAGGGCGTTTTTAGGTGGTCGTCGCTGTTTGTTCTGCGGGGGCCCTCCTCCGGTTGTATTTCGGGTCAGCTGGGTGAGTGGTTCCGCGATGCTGCCACGATTTGGTGCGAACCGCTAACTGTCGGCTCACTTCAGGCGTCGGTAGTCGCTACACATCCGGAAGCTCCGATTCTTCACACATGTTGGCATCTCTCTCCTCGTAGATGGGAGCTGACAAGATGGGATGGCAGTGAGGACAGCTTCACTCCATCTTAGCTCCTCCACATCGATGGCGGCAATGTCCATACGAGTCTCGTATGTCCTTAGGCATTGCTCAAAGAGGGCGTCGATACCGGACCATTTGGCATCGATGTTCTCGTGGGTAACCATACGTGGACGTTTGATAGGGCTCAGCAGAGGTGGTGGCATCGGGAATTCGTCGGCTATCTCCTCCAGGTAGCCTTGTAGTCCACCTGACGTGGCCGGTGTTGCTTTGGTTGTAGAGAGGGTAACGCTTGGGGTGGCGTTCTCCTCCGTTTCGGCGACTTCTCCCTGGAAGTCGTATTCCTGCTCTGGTCGATCCAAGAAATGCCAGCTGCGTTGTGGGGTGTTGATAACGATTCCCGACTCTTCCAGGAAGTCTATCCCCAAGAGAGTCCTGTCGTCCGTGCTATTGGGTAGAACGATGAAGGAGGTTGGGAGCATTCGTCCTTTCAGGTGTACGTCGATTGTGGTGATCATGACGTCTCGAATGCGTGGGTTTCCATCAGCCAGGGCGACTCGCATTCGCCTGGTCGTGAACGTTTGTCCTTTCCCTTTCAGTACAGCGAAGAGACTCGGCTGGCCACGCAGCATTTGGCTCCGGTGTCCAAATAGGCACGTCCTTCCTCGCCTGCGATGCCCACGGTTACGGTTGGTCGGGGCCTTGGTTGCGCCATGGTGTCAATGGAGCAGAATGCAGCTTGAGTCGAAGATGTCGTTTTCTCGCTGCAGTTCGGGCATTTGCTCCTCACGAACCCTAACTTGCCACAACCATAGCACTTCAGGGGTGGTCGTGAAGCGCTGTCGCTGGAGTTTGACTCGGTTGAAGCGCGTGGTTCCTGCCGTGAATTCGTCGGGGCCTGGAACGTGCGGTGCCTGCACTCCAAGGTGGTATGCCCGAATTTTCGGCATAATCCACAACGTGCTCGTTCTTTCGACGACTGCTCTGCTGGTCCTCTCTTCGTGGGTCGTTCCTCCCGGGTTTGCTGCAGGGCTTCTTTCTCCAGAGCCTCGACATCCCTTGCTCGTGTCACCAGATCCGTGAACGAGGTGATCGATTCGCGTGAGATGCGTTCACGCAGGTGGAAGCGTAGTAGCCCGTAGATCATGTCGATCTGCATGCTCTCCGGGGGTAGCTCTGGGAGTTCCGCAAGAAGTGCCCTCTTCGTGCTGATGTAGTGGTCCGTTGGTGTTTTCAGGTTTTGCGCATGGCGGAATACTTCCATGTAGACCTGGTGTGCTGGACGTCGGGGAGCGAAGGTGGCACGCAGCAACTCGATGGCCTCTTTCCAGGTCGTCACGGTGGATTTGACACCTCTCCACCAGGTGGCTGCATGTCCTTCGAGCAATAAGGGTAATCCCCGAAGAGCGTTTTCGTCCGTAATGTGCTCGATGTCTTTGAAAATCGTCGCTGTTGATGCGAATTCGACAACTTTCGCATAGTTGTGGCTGCCGTTGAACCGCGCAGTGCATTTGGAAAAGCTGCCTTCCTCTACCGTCTGAGTTCGCTGAATGGATTCCAGGATTTGGGAAAACTGGGAACCGGATAGCTGGAGGGCCGCTGGTGAAGGACTGGATTGGGACTGGTCGTGGTTCAGGGCCCCACGTTGGGCGCCATTTTGTAACCTTTTAGGTTTCGCAAAGGATTTGGAATATTTCTGGACAGACAAAATTTATTTGGTTTAGGAGGGAATACATGATGTGGTTGGAAGGAAGGGCTACAAATTCGTAAATCACAGACATTGCGTCTCGCTGAATGAATACAATTCTAATTGTTGCTAATGGGCGAGGTGCATATGGCACATGATTTTAATTTAACGAGGCGTCCAGGAGTTACTCTGTACTCTCCCGTTCGGTTGGCGTCCAGGTATTGTCGCCGAACTCTCCATACCGAACGGGCGTCCAGGAATAAGCTCCCGTACTCTCCTCCCTAATTCTAAAGAGATGCTCTGTACTCTCTCGACCAATAGGCGTCCAGGTATTATCGCCGTACTCTCTATACCGATCGAGCGTCCAGGAACAGACTAGTCCCTCCAGCAGGCGTCCAGGTATTATCGCCGAACTCTCCTGCCGGAGTCCCTAAGCTGTCCGAGAGCGGCCGTGTGTGTACCTCGTCCTTTCTCTCGGAGCAGCGAAGAAGGAATTTGCCTTTGCGGTGCTCTATTTTATACCCAATCGTTGCTATCCGCGGCCGCCGAAATCAACAGACGCGTCGTCAAGCGCGAGCCTCGCGAGTCGCGGTTCCGCGTCCGCACGCTTTTCCCCACGGGCGGCCTACAAGCGTGTCCGCGAAACGTCGCGATGGTCAGCGTCTCTCATCCGCCTTTTCTGCATGCTACAAGGTTGAATATTTAATTTGTCGTCCTGATTGAAATTATAATTCTTAAAAGTATTAAACAAACATTTATTTATACTTATCAGTGAAATAATTACAGAATCATTACCATAACATTAATATGTCTCTATCATTTTCATCGACCAATGCAACTGGGCAGAATCCCTTGTTTCTGTCAGGAATCAATAGTCATTCGCTTCTACTCATTTTCTATCATTCGCATCGACCATTGCAAATAACACGATACTGTAGCCTTAGGATTTCGCAGGAAAATGTTTGGTTGATAGGAAGGGGCTACAAATTTCGTGAATCAGACATTGCGTCTCGCTGGGTTTATACAATTTTGCTGGTTTCTAATGTGTAAGGTGCATATGGCACTTGACTTTAATCTAATGAGGCGTCCAGGAGTTACTCTGTACTCTCCCGTTCACTTGGCGTCCAGGTATTGTCGCCGAACTCTCCATATCGAACGGGCCTCCAGGAATAATCTCCCGTACTCTCCTCTCTATTCTACTGAGGCGTCCAGGAGTTCCATCTGTACTCTCCCGTTGGATTGGCGTCCAGGTATTGTCGCGGTACTCTCCATATCGAACGGGCGTCCAGGCATATTCTCCCGTACTCTCCTCTCTATTCTTAAGAGATGCTCTGTGGGTCATTCCACGCCAAATCGATCACTTTTTTCCCTCGATGTCTCGGATTTCGTTCAAACTTGAATATGTTGTAGTCCTCGTGAAATTATGGGGGGTTTAAGTCATCATTTTGTCGATTTCGAGTCTGTTTAAAAAATACAAGGCCTTGATTTTTGCGGTTTTTGCTTATTTTCGTGAAAATGGGTTGTACTTAAGAATATTTATCTCGGAAACTATTTGTCGGAATTAGTTGATTCTTACGGCATTTTAATGTGGAAGGATCGACCTTTCTGAATATTTTTGTTCCCGGTTAAAAAATCATTTTTACAATAATGAAAATTGTTCGGCCGCGAACGTAAACTTTGTCGCGACGACGAAGGGTCTGGTTCGTGTCAAGCGATCAGAGTGGAGATTCCGAGAAAGGACTGAGTCTCGGAGCGCAGTCAGGATAGGACCCCGTTTGTCTATATCCTGGTGCGGGTCGGTCCCAGGATAAACACGTGCAGGCCATATCGTAAACCGTCGGGCGACTGCACGGCGCCGAAGTTTCCCGATAACTTAAACAAGGGAAGAGAATGACGAGAAGAGTAGTAGACTTTAGCTCTCGTGCGAGTGCGGTTCGCAAGAGGGATTCTCCCGATCAATTCGGAGATGTAGTTCGGATCGCGGCAACGAGTGCATGTTGTGAACGACAGTGTGATGTGCAGCGATGCACAACAATTCCAAAAATACACGAACGCGAATACACAATTATAAGGGATCCCTCGGAGTCAATCTCCATCAGGTCGTGCCTAGCACACAATTACATACATGAGGGATCCCGCGGACTCATAATCTCCGCCAGGTCGTGCTTAGCACACACTCACACACACTCACACATACTCGACAGAGTCCGCGGAACTATAGTTCCGCCAGGTCGTGCTTAGCACACACCCACGAACATATCTAACGAATTGTGCATGTCGCACAAACCGCATCATGTTAATTGCGCTCAACCTTCGGCTTATCGTTCACGCCTTCATAATTTTCCCTTTGTAATTGATGTTTAAACTTTATTTCTGTGGTTTTTATGCCGCAAGGCTTTTCCCCAATGAGCCAATAAATTATCTAGTTATTTCGGCTTAATTCTGTTTTGTTTATTATAATTCATTCCTTCACCACCTTTACATCCTAACATTATTTGAATTACGGGATTTCTCCATGTTGGAGAGATTTCGACGATACAAAAATTATAAATAAAGTTTTATTTTGCAAATTGAGGCTCAAGGTCGCGTTTTTAAAAATCCGAAAAAAATGCCATCATATTCGCTGAAGAATTTTCTATAAAATCAGTCCATCTTCTGTTGGTAATTTGCATATTCAACGTCGCAGGAAGTTATTAAGTTTCAGGTAAGCGAGCCGCGCGCTCCGCTATTACGGTCGCCTAACCGTACCCCTTGCACCCTCTATTACTGCAATCGGGTTTAACAATGGTAGAAACAATAACGACAGCTCACGTATCCATCGCGAGGGTGTCATTTATACCTGCAGAAGAATTTTACTAATCCACTCTTGGCCAATGCTACTTTTTTTATTGTTACGTCCTGAAGGGACTTTTGTGAACCACCCCGAGCGGTTAGGGTGACTCACCGGGTTCTTGCTCTATCAAGGTGCTAAAGCACGCCTTGACTATACTCGCGGGGAACGAGGAAGGTGATAAGGGGTTAAACCAAAGAATACAATGGATATAAAGGGAAAACAATAGAGAAAAATATATTGTTACAGAGAATACTGAACTGTCCTACCTTGAGACGGCGCTTCGTCTCCGCTGTCGCTCGCAGGTCTTTGCTTACAGGGTGATTCGCTATCTGTTATCGCCTCGCTCGCGTGCCGCTGGACGAGTGTAGGTCGCAGTCGTCCTCTCAGCTGGCACTCGGGGTTTGTCGAACTCCGCGTCTATCGTCGACCGCTCGCGTTACAATCTGTCGCGTTCGCGTTAGCCCGTACACGCGCGTGGTTGCTCTCCCGGCTATGCCGTTCACTGTACGTCGGATGGAGTTACGCCACGGCGAATGATCGCGGCCGAGCGCGTTTTACTTTTGAAATTACGTGAAGTCGAAGACGCGGTTCATCGGTAGGGACGGTTTCCCTCGATTGATTACGATAGATTCCTGAAAACGCCTAACTTCGATACTACGGAGTTTCCCCCGAATCGCGGTGGTCCGTATCGGCGCGTAAGTGCCCTCCCGGCTAGGCCGTTTCTCGGTACGTCGGATGGAGGCACACTTCGCCTAACCTGATCGGCCGAGCGCGATTCGAAGTTTGCCCTGCGTAGCACGTTCGCTAGTCCATTCTCAACGGAACCCAAAAACTGACTCCTTTACTTACGGCAGTTGTTTCGCTCGCGAAGGTTCTGGGGCCCGGGCCGGCGACGGTCACGTTGACGCTCCGCGTGTCGCTTCACGTTCTTCGACAACGTGACCGGCACGCGCGAGGCGATTCCGCTGAATCGCCGCCGGAAAAATACGCAAGGACAACGAGCACGGCATGGACCAGAAGGGCCCATGTAACATTATAATAATCAGATTTGTATGTACCGGCTTGATAGCATTTTTTTGGAGGTTCCGTAAAAAGACTTGCAATGCGCGCAAGCTTACAAAGACCATTAAACAATCAAATTCTTACACACCGGGACTTATTTGAATGGACAAGGATATCTTTTACAAATATTACTTTTGATTACGTAAGTAAGGATGAACAAACAGAACATGCTACCACCTTAGAAGCTCGCTTTGCAGCAGCATTACCTATCACTGGCACTAGAAGTTTCCATAGCTACACGCCAATCTCAGACAAAAAATTTTATGCAAAACTTCCTCGTGTGATGAAGCTGGCACTGTGTTCAGCACAATGAAATAGTTTCGACCGGTTTCTTACTTGCATCCCTTAACCTCGCCATTCGATGTGTAGGATCACGGGAAAAAGGAAGTCGCCTCAACGGGACTCGAACCCGCGAACTCTAGGTTTGCGTACTGGCCAGCCGCCTTAATCACCTCGGCTACCGCCGACAGATGTGATCATATCCATGCCAACCTTCGTAATCCATCCTTATCCACTCCTGATGGAAAGAACCCACCACCTTCTCGTGGTTTCCATCGAGCAATGGCACTTTCTCAACAAATAATCAACGAACAGTCAAGCCGGTACATACAAATCTGATTATTATAAAAAAATTAGCATTGGCTAAGAGTGGGTTAGTAAAATTCTTCTGCAGGTATAAATGACACCCTCGCGATGGATACATGAGCTGTCGTTATTGTTTCTACCATTGTTAAACCCGATTGCAGTAATAGAAGGTGCAAGGGGTACGGTTAGATTGAGTTCCGGTTGGTGAGTTGGTGGTGACGCTCGTTTATCAGCTCTCCCAAATTTTCTCGACTAAATATCACGCTCCCCCCGAAATAGTGTGTCTTTCAGTACAGAAGTGCATAATAGTGTGCCTTGCTATTAGAGGTGGTTAAATTTTTCTGGCCCTGAAGCGTCGCGGGACTATCCCGCTCGTTTTACCGGGCCAGATGTCGAGCCAACCTGCACAGGGTGCAAAACGTAGCATATCCCCCGACAATGCGGATAAGGAAAACTTATCCGCTGGGCCTTACTACAGATCTGGATCACTGAAAACACCAAAGTTACACTCCATGCAGCTAGACCGATTATACAAGAGCTCCCTGAAAGAAAATAATTCAGCCCAAAGAAACGCATCCAAACTTAACCTAAAAAAGGGCTGTAAGAGTGATACAGTGGCGCCCCCTGAAGAAACGCCGACGTACCCCGGCCCCTCTCAGGTTAACCTATTGCAACCAGAAAGCTGGGAATTCTCCAAAAAGGTTAGCAAATCGCCATCGAGGACCACTGCAGCCACGAATGAAATCTAGGAGAATAACCGTTTTAACCTTCTTTCTGAGGAGACCGACATGGATTTGGACGCTGATCTGGCCAGCCAGTCAGGACCATCAGAACCTCCTAAAAATAAAACGAATAAAGTTCCTCCAATATTTACTGTGAAAACCTCCATCAGTTTGATCATCAAAACTATTACGGCACTGAATATTCCTAAAACGGCGTTCCTAATCAAGGAAATTGATACTGAAAACCATACAATTTATGTGAACTGTTTCAACCACCATAAAGCCATCTGTGATAAACTCCGTGAATTAAGAATCCAATTCTACTCTTTCACACCAAAGCATTTGAAATTAAAATCCATAATCCTGAAAGGCATCAGGGGTGACTTTTCTGTAGAAGACATCAGAAAGGAAATAGAAGAGTTGGAACTCCCCAACACCAAAATAATAAATCTATCCAGATTTATATTCAACAAAAGCCAACGTGATAAATTCCATTTCGTGCTTCAACTTTCAAGTGATAGTAAACCGGCGGAACTGTTCAAGATAAAAGCTTTAGCTTACCAGAAAGTAAAGTGAGAACACCTCAGAAAGCCTCATTTATTTCAGTGTAAAAAGTGCCAAAGGCTGGGCCACGCTAGCAAGAATTGTAATCTGCAATACCGCTGTGTAAAATGTGCTCAGTCCCATGTCCCTGGGGCTTGCAATATTGGCTCATTAGACAATAGAACTGCTCTCACATGTGCGAACTGTAATCAGGCTGGACATCCAGCCTCCTATAAGGGTTGCCCTTTCGTCAAATTCGCTCTGAACAAAAAGAGAGAACATAAAGAGTCCCAAACCCGGAAGAAATTGTAGACCGTCAACACCATAGCGGCCTGTGTTAGAGACAACACATCATTTGCATAAGCAGTAAGGAATTCTAACTCACAACGACATGTGGCTGTGAAGACTACACATACATCTGCTCCAGAAATGAAGCTCCCCAGGCCTCATTCACCCAGGGGAACCAAGATCTCTTATGATGACTACCTTCAGCCCTCTCCTCCTTCTAATTGGGTTGATAACCTCAAGAGTGAAATAGCCGCTTTAGTTACTAAACAATTCCAGTCACTTGCGTCCCAAATCGCTGCTAATATAGTTAAAATAGAATTTATATTCAATACTCTTTTATCTAATTATAATGAGTAATAACAGATCTCATAGCAATCTTATCAGATTAGCAGCCATAAATGTAAACTCAATAGTGGCTAACTACCGCAGATTAGAATTAATCCAGTTCCTCCAAGATTTCGATCACAACTTCATTTTTCTATCTCAAACCAAACTTAATGGTCGACACAAAATTTCCTTTAAGAAATATAATGTGGTCAGAAGGGATATACCTAATTCGATACACGGTGGAGGAACAGCAATCCTAGTAAAAAAAGGCTTAGCTTTTGAAGAAGTATTATTACCGTCCATTGATAAAAATGAAATACTAGAATGCTCTATTATAAAATTATATACACATAGCAATAGGACCCTACTTTTAATAAGCGTATATGCCAAAAATGATAATAGACGGTTGTTTATTGATGAGTTAGACAATTTATTCTATAGTCTTAAGTTATATGATAATAATATCTATTATATAATTGCTGGTGACCTCAACGCCAGACGCAAAGTATGGGGCAACAGGTCAAACAACCAAAGAGGTAGATACCTTGGCCAGTGGGAAAACAACTTTGATTGCAATTTTAAGCTTAGAATAATTACACCAGCATTCCCCTCGTTCAAACCAACCCAAACTTATCTAGATATTTGCCTAATAGATTCTAGACTAACACTGATTAATGATATTGGTGGAAAGGCCGCCTCTCTACTTAATTCTGTTCCAGTTGGCAATGCTGACTTTAACAATCACCGCTATAATTTTAAAACCACTAATTGGGATCGGTTCACAAAAAAACTTTCAAACATATATCAAACTGTTGTGCCTGCAGACAGGAATCTTTCTATTTCTGAAATTGACGTAAACCTACAAGCCATTAGTAATGGGATATCCCTAGCCATATCTGCGGTTGTGCCCAAAATTTTACCCAATACCAACACTCTCTAGTATATTAACCGCAAGATCAAAAAGTTACAAAAAAATAAAAGCTCCATTGTCTCGTTATTACACAAACTTCATATCACTGACCCCCATTCAAGACTGAGGGTAACTAAGAATGCTAAAATCATTCATAAGGTACTCGTTCAAGCCTTACAGTCAGAATTTAAATCGGCTATAGATGATTACTGGTCTAGTATCATAAAAAAAATAGACTTCCGTGTTTCAAACAAATTCTTCCCTAAAATCAATGCAATCTTCCGACCGAAACAACCTGTGCACATCAAAGAGCTACACCTTCAACGAGATGAGACATCCATTCTTAACAGGAGCTCTTGTGACCTTACTCACGCTATCATAACTGATAATAAGTATACCTTCTCCACCCCGGTAGATAAGCTGAATATTATGGGGGCGTACTATGAGTCCATTAACTCACCTCGTTATCTTAACAATGATACTCGGTTGAAAGAATTAGTCGACACTTCAGTTCTAAACCTCAAACAGGACTTTACCTTCTTTAGAGAACAGGGCAGAACGATTACACAATTTAACGAAAACAATACCGCTATCTGTCCTAGTCTTTCCAACGAAGTACTACACCCCTTCTGTAACCTCTCCTCAGTAGCCTTTATACTCAAAAGACTACCGAACAAATCCTCCAGTGGTTTGGGTGGCATTCCCCCAATCATCCTAAAACATCTCCCTATAAACATAATAATGAACTTAACCATTCTATTTAACAATGCAATTAATCATAGTTATTTCCCCAAATGTTGGAAATGTGCCAGAGTATTGCCGATTTTGAAGAAGGAGAAAAGCCCATCAGACCCTTCAAGTTACCGTCCCATTAGTTTAACACTTAATATTAGTAAAGTTTTTGAAGCGGTCGTTAACGACAAAATAACGTCTTTCTGCCCCGTTAACAGAATAATACCTGACCAGCAATTTGGTTTTAAACACCAACATGCTACAACACACGCAATACATAAACTCCTGTCCGACCTAAACCTGAAAGTTGGCAACAGCTACCTTGTTGGCGCAGCCCTCCTTGATATTGAGAAGGCTTTTGACTCAATATGGTTAAATGGCCTCATCTATAAATTGCACATAAAAAATTTCCCTCTCTGGCTTCTGAACTTGATTTGGGACATGATCTCGAACAAGTCCTTCTTTACTTGGGATGGTAATTCCCTCTCCTCCACTGAATTTATAATTAAGGAGGGCCTTCAACAAGGCACAGTCAATTCCCCGATCCTATTTAATATATACCTAAGCGATCTCCCTAATTTAATTGAAAACGAACAGGGGAATGCAGGTTTTCTGGCCTTCGCTGATGATGTGATAGTATATGTAGCTGAAAATAGGGTTAACTTAGTACAAAACAAGCTAGATTCCTTAGTAGATGTTATAAACCGTTACTATATATCCTGAAATTTAAGACTGAACCCTCATAAATGTGAGACTATCCTCTTCCGCAAGCCGGTAAATAAGCTTTCATCTAAAGCAAAAGCTGGTAATAATGACTTCCAAATATCAGCTACTATCCCTGGCACTGCTAACCTGAGTTTGATTCCTCATAAAAAAGTTGTGAAATATCTGGGAGTCCATCTGCTCAGGGGAAATGCACATATCGATTATCAGCTTGAAAAAGCCAATAAAGCTTTCCTCGCTAACAGCAGATTATTTTATAATAAGCACCTTACCCACAAAGCTAAAATAATACTACAGGCATGGAACTAAAGTGAACGCCGCGGCCGTTTTTCGGAGGCAACGCCTCCTTTCTCCCGCCGCGCGTCTTCGCCCCCGCGGCGGGCCTAGGAGCTTCGAGCGCCTCAGACGCGTACCATATGAACCGCGCGTGGCGCATTAGGGCGACACCCGTATCAATAGATTTCCGCATCACCCATGGGGTACTATTATCGATGCGTTTTTTTTTGACAGTGGTATCCCCTGTAGGCCTATTCCACTGTGTCACGCGATAAAAATGGATAGAAGAAACGCGTTTTACTATCAAAATTTTAAATACGTTTGGGAAAACTTAATTTTCGCGCACGTTTAGACGTGCTGGGCATTTCTAAAATATCAACGGGGAGGCTGGTCGACGTTGTACGTATTAAAGTTGAAAGCGAGGAATCGCTTAGCCGTGTGCGCTGTTCTGTCTTAATGGCACGCATTTTTGAGAACGAACATTCGCACAAATATGTTGACCCGAACATGGAAAAAATTTGGAGCGCGAAATTTCTAAGTTTAGGGTATGTCGATTCTTCCAGCGTTTTAAAGAATTCGGCTCCTTTTTCTTCCCTCGTTTTCAAAGAAATGTCGTGCTGAAGATCGCACAGTTCTTCTTGATACTCGAGGGCCTGTTCTTCAATTTTTACGGTGAGGGGATTCTCAAAGAGAATTAGATCATTTCTGAGCGAGTCGAAGTCAGTGAAACGCTCATCGAACTGATCTATCACCGATTGAAGAACGTGTAAATGATTATCAAAATCACACTCATTGCCGAATTCCTCGAAAATTACCCTACACGAGGGAAAAAAGAAAAAAATTTTTTCTTCCAACAGGAGATGATTTTGATACACTAGCAACCTCCTACGAAAAGAATCGACGTGGCTGAACAACTGCGAAATAGTTTGACCGGGTTTCTGCAGTTTTAAATTTAATGTATTTAAATGATTAGTCAGATCTACTATAAGTGAGAGTTCACAAAGGAAACTCGCATCTCTTAATAAGGGGAAATATTCTGCTCCCTTTTTTTCTTGATATTCTTGCAAGAAATGGAAGATCTCATTTCTTATAGCAAAGAATTGACTTAGACATTTCGCTGCACTGAGCCAGCATACTTCGCAATGCAAAGGGACATCAGTGTAAGCAGCGTTATGTGTTTCAAGAAATTCTATGAATTTCCTGTGAGATAGAAATTTATTTCCGCCCTTGATAGAATTGATTAGTTGCGTAACCTTCTTCATGGCGGAAGATAATTTTATATCTCTCCCACATAACGCTTCCTGATGAATGATGCAGTGCATCATTGGGAATTTAAACCCGCGTTTTTTAAACTGCCCGTTCAGTCCTATTTTGGCACCTGTCATGGCTTTTGCACCATCGGTTACCACTACAGTGCATTTAGAAAAGTCAACCTGGAATTTTTTAACAGTGTTCTCTACTGCGTTAAAAATATCCAGTCCTGTCGTTGTATTGTGCAAAGGCACGAAGTCCAAAAGCTCCTCGACATACGAAAAATCATTTTGTACAATGCGAGCGAAAATGCTCAATTGACTCGTATGCCGGTTATCGGTGCTTTCATCCAAACACAAAGAGAAATAACGACAGTTAATTAAAAGTTCAATTAATTTTTGCTCTGTGGATGCGCCTATATCAAAAATTCGGGAGCTCACAGTTTTTCTACCCAATGCGATACTCTCAGCTTCTTCAAGAGTGATACACGTCCCGAAGGATTTAACCGCTTCAATGAGACATTTCTTTACGAAATCGCCCTCAGTGAACGGTTTACCCTGCTTTGCTATTAAATGAGAAATGGCGTAAGAAGCTATGCGAGCTTTTTCCACCGAAGAAGCTTCTTCAGGAACATACGTACGACCTTCTTGATATACTAATTTGAGACCCTCTATTAAATCAAATTTTTCGCGGCCTTCATACGATGTATACTTTTGCGCATGACAACTTGAAAAGTGCCGTTCAATAGCATTTTTCTTTACTAGGGCAGGCTCAAATCCGCAAAGAAGACACATCGTACGATCACTAATTTTAGCGAAAAAAAAGTTTTCCCATACCTTGTCAAAATTTTGATAATACCTTTGCTCTGTAGACATCTTGATCTGTTTCGCCGTCTGTTCCATCTGAACGAATGGAAACGAAAATACGTTACAGTTACAGAGACTGTTTTCTGTTTTCCAACATTGTATCAGCGACTGTTTTCTGTTTTCCAACATTGTATGTCACGTATTTTCGGTCAGACGTTTCCATTCGTACAGATCGAACAGACGCAACTAATCAACTCTATCAAGGGCGGAAATAAATTTCTATCTCACAGGAAATTCATAGAATTTCTTGAAACAGATAACGCTGCTTACACTGATGTCCCTTTGCATTGCGAAGTACGCTGGCTCAGTGCAGCGAAATGTCTAAGTCAATTCTTTGCTATAAGAAATGAGATCTTCCATTTCTTGCAAGAATATCAAGAAAAAAAGGGAGCAGAATATTTCCCCTTATTAAGAGATGCGAGTTTCCTTTGTGAACTCTCACTTATAGTAGATCTGACTAATCATTTAAATACATTAAATTTAAAACTGCAGAAACCCGGTCAAACTATTTCGCAGTTGTTCAGCCACGTCGATTCTTTTCGTAGGAGGTTGCTAGTGTATCAAAATCATCTCCTGTTGGAAGAAAAAATTTTTTTCTTTTTTCCCTCGTGTAGGGTAATTTTCGAGGAATTCGGCAATGAGTGTGATTTTGATAATCATTTACACGTTCTTCAATCGGTGATAGATCAGTTCGATGAGCGTTTCACTGACTTCGACTCGCTCAGAAATGATCTAATTCTCTTTGAGAATCCCCTCACCGTAAAAATTGAAGAACAGGCCCTCGAGTATCAAGAAGAACTGTGCGATCTTCAGCACGACATTTCTTTGAAAACGAGGGAAGAAAAAGGAGCCGAATTCTTTAAAACGCTGGAAGAATCGACATACCCTAAACTTAGAAATTTCGCGCTCCAAATTTTTTCCATGTTCGGGTCAACATATTTGTGCGAATGTTCGTTCTCAAAAATGCGTGCCATTAAGACAGAACAGCGCACACGGCTAAGCGATTCCTCGCTTTCAACTTTAATACGTACAACGTCGACCAGCCTCCCCGTTGATATTTTAGAAATGCCCAGCACGTCTAAACGTGCGCGAAAATTAAGTTTTCCCAAACGTATTTAAAATTTTGATAGTAAAACGCGTTTCTTCTATCCATTTTTATCGCGTGACACAGTGGAATAGGCCTACAGGGGATACCACTGTCAAAAAAAAACGCATCGATAATAGTACCCCATGGGTGATGCGGAAATCTATTGATACGGGTGTCGCCCTAATGCGCCACGCGCGGTTCATATGGTACGCGTCTGAGGCGCTCGAAGCTCCTAGGCCCGCCGCGGGGGCGAAGACGCGCGGCGGGAGAAAGGAGGCGTTGCCTCCGAAAAACGGCCGCGGCGTTCACTTTAGTTCCATGCCTGTAATACTATATCAGGCCTGGGATTTAAGTGAACGCAGCGGCCGATTTTCGGAGGCAACGCCTCCTTTCTCCCGCCGCGCGTCTTGGCCCCCGCGGCGGCCTAGGAGCTTGGAGCGCCTCAGGCCCGTACCATATGAACCGCGCGTAGCGCATTGGGGCGCCCCCCGTATCAATAGGTTTCCACATGGCACGGGCCTGGGGCGCTCGAAGCTCCTAGGCCGCCGCGGGGGCCAAGACGCGCAGCGGGAGAAAGGAGGCGTTGCCTCCGAAAATCGGCCGCTGCGTTCATTTAAATCCCAGGCCTGCTATACATGTTATTAGTCCCACCAATTATTACTTATGCCGCACCATTATTATGGAACATTAATCATACATCATCTGAAAAAATCGGGATATTTGAGTGCAAATGTCTCCGTGCATGCCTACGGCTTTATAGGACAGAAAACTCGGGGTGGCAACACTTTGATACCTTCATAATAAACCTCACCCAAGACTACTTCTGTAAGCTATCAAACATTGATAACGCAATTATTAAATCCCTTGCTTCCGAAAGGGACAACATCACCCACAGACAACTCAACATAGGGTATATATCTCCAGAGGCATTTATGTACTGTGATAATTTAGGATTAATTCAGAATTCTGAGAATATACCGCTACTATTCCATTGGCGCCGCAACAGAGCTGATAAAAGAATAGCATTCTCCTACTCAGACTTTTTAACCATTAGATCTAGTTTTACATTCTCTACAGATATTCCTGAAAGAGATTTTCTCTACTTTCGAAGACTCAATTTTGATAAATTCTGGTGGCTATCTGTCATCAGTAATCACATTCCAGCCCTTGCTGACCGTAGACTAAAACTCATCCGTGCGAATAGTCATTAAGCTATTTAGAATATTCTTCTATGTAATTAGTCATTAACTGAGTGCAATACAGGCCATATGGGCAACCATTGTTAACGGTTCCTTTGTAAATATGTTTATCTTTTTAAGTCTAGTTTGTAGCCATAGTCTTTAGTATAGTCATTAAGTTTCTAAAAGCGGTTCGTGGGTTTTTTCCGTTGCCCATTATAGGCAACGTTACTTTTCCCACGATATTCATCATTTTAGTGATATTGATCGTATGATATAGTATGTATTTTTAGTTACACCAAAGATTTTTTTGTTATATTTTACAGCTATATTAAACAATTAAGTGGTTTCGGCGCACTGGTTCGGTCAGTTAATTAATTTTTTAAACCAATTATTATTATCAGAAGTGTTATTGTTGAACGATATAAAACCATTATGGTCACTGTTAAAACTATTGTTTCTAGCCTCTATCAAACTGTTGAATTTTTTTATACATTTATTCTTCTGTATTTTAAATAATCTATTGTATTTTTTTCTTCACAGGAGCAATATTTTCAAAAATATGTACGGGGAGGCTGAATCTAATTTCTTCGTTTAAGTGTGTTATTTTATTTATGATTGATTTCTGTATATTGTGTGTATCTTTTATGGCAATGTTCAGTAATTTGCGCGAATATTTGTTTTTAAGATTCAACAGTTTGCTACAGGCTGAGGTCGAAGACATGGATATGTTTGAATTGTTAATAATATTATTTGCAATGAATTTCGGCATTATGTTTTTTCTCTGCATTTTAGTAAAAATAGTTTCCTATTACTTATCTTAAGGAGGTGAGTTCTTTGATTAGAAAGATCCTTGAGATTTCTTATGGTTTCTGGTCCAAACTTTCTTGAGATTGATTGAAAGAAACTATCATTTTTTGTGGATTGTGTAAAGATTTCGCCTTCCATTTGAAATAAAATAATTCAGATATCGACCGTATTTTCAGAATAAACAATTAAGTGGTTTCGGCGCACTGGTTCGGTCAGTTACTGACCGCGCCCCGGCGGGGTGAAATGTGTTGTTTTTTCAAATTAATAGTTTTTGTAGATCATAGGGCGCAATTGGTTTCTACCAAGCTAGTAAGTAACCAAAAGTTTTTTTGTTGAATTATCTCAATGTTTCACTGCGCCTCGCTATTTAATAACTAAGTGGCGGAGGACAGGCGCTGAGACGTTGGCAACGTCGCGTCGATTACTAAGTATGTACTACACATTCCTTTTTGCTAGCGAGGCGCAGTGAAACATTGAGGTAATTCAACAAAAAGACTTTTGGTTACTTACTAGTTTGGTAGAAACCGATTGTGTCCTATGATCTACAAAAACTATTAATTTGAAAAAACGACACCTTTCACCCGGCCGGGACGCGGCTAAATATAGTTTTAAAACTATAAAAAAAAATCAGCGAGCTTTTTGACACACCTCACACCTTTTTTTCACTATGACGAGGAAAGAATCCAACTTTTTTTTCGGCCCAGCCTATTCTTTATCGTATGGATATGGAAGTGTCGCCGATGGTTTCCTTGGGGTTTTCCGATAAAAATCATGCCAAATGTCATGTAAATCGGACCACTTTTACATGAGGAATACAGATAGCTTGTGTCAAAATAGTCCGATTTGCATGATATTTGGTATGATTTTAATCGACGGAACGCCAGGAATCCATTGGTGTCGCTTTCGTAAAGATCTGATGAGAAATGCGGAAGTCGAAGATTTCTCACGTCTTAATGGTATTCCAAACCCTTCGAGGGTCGAAAGTCATAAAATTCAAAGAGGCACTGCGGGGTGTTGTCCTCGCCACGGTCCTCGATCAAGTCGGGCTAAGGTATCTCCAGACTTTTCAAGCCGCGCGGCAGCCTCGCGCGCACGCCTCGCAACGTCTAGACGTACCTTAAAAGTTGCTGGCTCCCTCCACCAACACATCTGCCATAGATCTCCCCTCAGCTTAAACATCCGGCTCCTCATCTACAAAACCTGCGTCAGGCCCGTGCTCACCTATAGGGACCAGGTCTGGTGGAATCCCTCCAAAAAAAAAATAAATCGCTAATCCAACGCTTCCAAAACAAGATCCTAAAAACAATCACACACTCCCCTTTCAGTTATCCCACCAGTACACTGCATTCTGACGCTAACGTCCCTCTAATTCAAGATTATATTGCTTCACTCTACGATAATTATCTGGTCTCCGATCACCCCAACCCACTCGTCCGTCTTATGGGCACCTATGATATTAATAAAATTCCATACAAAGTAAAAATCCCGTTCCCTATATCCAAATAACCATCCTTCCTTGCATGATACTCACTCACCCACCCCACTAATATCCCCCCTTTCGTTTCTCTCCTTCTTGCTCATTCCCCCCACTTTTTGTCTAATCTCTAGCTATGCTTGCAGTACATCACTTCACATGCCTCTTGCGCTCTAAGCTACATAAATCTGAACCTTCCTATGCTAGAAGACTCCCCTGCTTGATCCGTCTGACCCACAATTGATGATTTGTCCACAAATGCCAAATTGACCATGTACGTGTCGCAAACGTTGTATTTGCATAAATGGTATGCGTGGAGAAATTAGCCGCTCTGAGACTAAATCCAATTTAGATAGATGCGGTGGTATTTCTAGGTATTTAAACCTATTGAACTTTGATAATATTGGCACGTTATTTCGGTTCAATGATTGTTTGCAACTTTTACATGCGCTCATCGCATTAACAATTGTTACATGGGCCCTTCAGGTCCATCCCGTGCTAGCTGTCCTCGCGCCGTTTTCTTTCGCAAAGGCGATTCAGCGGAATCGCCTCGCGTATAGCAGTCACGTTGTGCTGAGCCCGTGGCAACAGCGTTAGGGACAACGACCGCGCTCGGCCCGGGCCCCGATCATTGCGAAATATCCGGAGAATTAGTGAAGCAAGCGGCAGCTGCCGACGGGGCAGTTTCCCCCATTCGAGGGGATCGTCCGAGGTTCGGTCCGCGATCGCGAACCGCGTAAAAATCAATCTAGTTCCAAAGCTCGAAGTAGGAAGTCACGACGAGCCAGAGAGCCGTCTAGGAGCCGCGACCACTTCTCCGCGTCAAGTCCGCGAAATACGTACGGCCGATAATAAACCGCGCAAGGGTAACTCCATCCGACGTACCGAGAAACGGCCTAGCCGGGAGAGCCCTTACGCGTCACTCGTGTCCGATGGTAGGAACGCGTAGAAAACGACGTTTGTAGAGACAGTGCGATTCGACGGTCTTCAGGTGACCGACTTCCGAGTGCTACCCGAGAGCACAGCGAGCGACCACGACCTGCGCTAGGTTGAGCGACCTACCGAGCGTACGAAGCGAAAAGCGGCAAGTGTGCCGAAACCCGAGCTCACTGCGATCACAGGGACGGAGCGCCGTCCCCAGGGTACGTCTCATAATTACTTTGATCTTTCGATATATAATAAATTCTACTTTGTTGTTTCTCCCTTAAATCCCGAGTAACCATTGATTTGACTCCTCTTCACCTTCCACATTCCCCCCGAGTATAGTCAAGGCGTGCTTTAGCACCTTGACGGAGCAGCGAACCTCGTGGATCACTCTAACCGCTCAGGGTGGTTCACAACTGTCCCTTCAGGACGTAACACAATACTTTGCGGAAAGGCGTTGCGTAAAATTTCTTCATGTTCCGGGATAAGAGTACTTAAGTCGGTTTTAAACCATAATCTGTCACAAATCGAACACACTGAGCTAAACGAGTTGTCTATAAATTGTTTTTTAAATTGGTTATGAGCTCTTTTATTTGTGTTGAAACGAGTGTATGGTATATTTGGTATTTTTTCGGTAATTAAATTACAGTGAGAATTTACGGATGTGTCAATGCTAGTCGATGGTACAGCAAAGTTCACTACTGTTTGAGTAATTTCTAGTAGTACTTGTGTGGTTGCACTATTATCTGTAACACTGGCTTTTAATGCCTTCTGTTTTGCTCTGTACTCTCGAACACGTTGAGCGAAACTTTTTGGCGGCTGTTTAACACCTAGAGGAGGTTGTGCACGTTTTTGCTCACGCCAGGTTCTCGATCACTTAGTTGATGTTTTCGGCATAATAAGCACTAATTGTATTAAATATCGTACACAAACACAATAACACAAATCCGAATACGTTACGTATACTATTAATCACTCAGAAATGTAATGAGGAACGCAGCGAATTCACTCCATTAACAGAAGAAAACTGTTTTGGTGTTAGAATAAAGGAGTGGGTGCAGCGCAGGGCTGCCAGGGAATTCCCCACCGTAGTGGAGGGGGAACATCTACAATGTCGTCGATGGTGTGCGTCTCCGCTTTTTTTTTTTAGTGGTGGTGTGAGTAGAGGGGAGGTGAACCCTAGCGCCCTCTATTTTTACCGTTCCTATGAGCATGACCCCATTTACCGGTAGATAAGTAGAGTGGTATTACCGACCGTAGTATGTAAGTTCAAATGTGAGGTGTAGAGCGGGAAAATTTGCAAAAAAACCGCTAGCCTGAAACAAGAGCAGAATGAGGGGACGGCACAGTACATTTAGGGGAAAACGAGGTGAGGTAGAATTTCCGTGGCCGGCACGAGGCTGGTGGAAAAATGAGATGATGTTAGGGACAAGGGGGTCAGCGAGACATAAGGATGGCGATTTTAGTTTTGTAAGGAATTTTCATAAGGTCGAAGGTACCTGTTTGGCGAGCTAACGGGTTTGTATGGTTGGATACGTCGTAAGTGGTAATGAGAGAGTTGATGAATTCGGAAATGAGGGGAATGTTTGCGTCGCTATGCAAGTTTGAAGTGGAGTATCTCGTGGGAGGGTGGAGAATGGTGCGTAGGATTTTATTTTGTGTGATTTGGAGTTTGGTTTGGTTTGTGGCGGTGGTGAACCACCAGGCCTGGGCGCCGTAAGTAAGGACCGGTCTGATGCCTGATTTGTAAATATTGAGTCTGAGTTGGAGGTTGAGGGGGGATTTGTAGCTGATGTATGGATATAAGTGAGCGGCGACTTTTTGCGTTTTTAATATGCGGTCTTCGATTGCAGAGTGCCAGAGCATTTTATGATGTAGGAGTATACCGAGGTACTTGACTTGTTCGTTCCAGGGGATAGGGGTACCTGAGATTTGTAAATTGTGTTTGTTCCTGGCGGAAAAGATGTTGGTTCGCCTAGTAAAAAGTATCGCCTCGGTTTTATCCGAGTTTATTTCAAGTTGCCATTTTTCAAAGTACGTTAGGATGTCATTGAGATAAGACTGTAAGCTATGAGTAAGAGTTGGTAGCTGCCAGGACGAAGAGTAGATAGCCGTGTCATCTGCGTAAAGTGCTAATTCGCAGCTGTTTCCTTGCGGAACCCCAGCCGAGACCGCGTGCATGGCGGAGTTGGCACCACGGCCGTGGACGAATAGATTTCTGTTAGCCAGGTAAGAGGAGGCTAGTTTAAGAAAGCCATGAGGAAGACCTATGGAGTGTAATTTAAAGAGAAGGGCTTCGTGCCAAACAGTGTCGAAGGCCTTGATGAGGTCGAGCAAGACCATGGCGACGCAACGATTTACATTAAGCTCATGGGCGATAGTCTGGGAAATTCGCAGGATTTGCTGCACGGTTGAGTGACCCCGGCGGAAGCCAAACTGTTGATCGGCAAGAATGTTCTTCGAGGCTAAGTATTTAGTGAGAAAAGCATGGATACATCTCTCCAGTAGCTTCCCTGGGATAGAGAGGAGGCTAATGGGCCTATAACTGGAAAGAGAGTTTCGAGGTTTGCCTGGTTTGGGGATAGGAATGATTTTTGCGATTTTCCACGTTTCTGGGAAGTATCCTATTTCGATGGAGGCGCGGAATATGTAATAAAGTTATAGGATAGTTTCCTTAGAAGCGTGTTTCGATGGTGTGCGTCTTCGCGTCATCGCACACGCATACATATACCGCACTGCTGTGTGGGTGTTCCCCCTCCACTGCCCGTCGGTTCCCCCTCCACTACGGCGGGGACGTTTCGTTACACGTTCAGCGGCATGAGGCCAACTTACTCTACCGCACGTAAGGAAGTTTCACTTCAAAAATAAAAAAAACGCTCGCCCTCACTCACTTGTCACTTGCTTCAAGACTTTTGCCGTGACCGGTCGTGTTTTGATCATAGTCTTGTCCACACCGCGTGTTTTCACAGTGTTTCAACAGTGATTTTACCGTGTTATCTTCCACATTGTTATACAGTTTTATTCGCACTTCCCCGCGCATCCACGCGTTTCTTCGCGAAGGCGCTCTTCCACCTCTACGTCTCTCGGCTTTCCTAAGCCATGGAGCCCGAGGAAACTTTGGACTCCAAAGCTGCCCAGGGCTCATCCTCTTACTCTCCTCTCGCTGACTTAGGTATCATTGCTGCCATCAGCTCCGGAGCAAATTCTGGGGTCCCCCTGGACCCAATAAATGATGTCGGGCCGTCTCTAGACGCCCTCAGCTCGGCTAAAATGGCGAATACGTCTATTTTCGCCGCTCCACTCTTGGTATCTTCCTCGTCTGCGGGTAAAAACGGGCCGGAACCGCCCTCGATAACTCTATGGAGTCACAATCCTCTGATAACCCTGAGCTATCTCCCAGATCTGAGCTGAGGTTGCTAAAGGCCAGCGTAAAAAAATCTATGGGTAAAAAAATCAAAAAATGACTCCGCGCGTGGGAGTAAAATTCACTCTGGGAGTAAACCCGACAACACCCCGATCAATTCCTCCACTCGTACGAATAACTCTGTATTACTTCCTTCAACCACCCCTATGGGGGACGAAAATTCCAAGCATGTAATAGCATCTGATATTCAAATTACCAACCGTTTTGCGGCCCTCGCTGCTTTCAAGTCATCGGGTGACCCCCAAGTACCATCGCCTGCTTTGAGGACAAAAACCTCGCCGGTAGAAGACAATCCGCGGCGACAAAACATTCCCAATGTTGACCGTGCAAATCCTTCTGGATCTCCGTTAAACTCTGTCACTACCCGCACCCCCCCCCCCCCCCCCCGTTATATATTTCGAATTTTTCTTATAACATTGGGAATTTCGAAGGGGATCTCGTTTCGGATTTTGGAAAAATATTTCACATTATGTATTTGGGTATAATGTCCGACTTCAGTTTGAGGAAGTTGCGACCTTTAAAAAATTCAAAACTGCGCTAAGTGAGAAAAAAAATCCCTTACTTTACTTTCTCCATAAACTCTGAACGGGGCCTAGCAATGGTACTTAAGGGCCTACCTGCTGCGCCCCCCGAGAAAATCCTCGATGAGCTAAACAATAAAAGCTTAACCCCTTTATCCTGCCTACCTCTCAGCGGTAATGGGATAAACAGATCGTCGCCGTTTCACATCTACAGAGTAAACTTTCCTCCGAGAACTTCGCCGTCCTCGGTTACTAAAGTAAATGCCTTATTCAGCACTAGAATTTACTGGGAAAAATTCTTCTCCAAAAAAAACTATACGCAATGTTTCTCGTGTCAATCCTTTGGCCACTCGGCATCTAACTGCGGGCTTCCCCCTAAATGTGTGAAGTGCGCAGGCTCGCATCGCACTGCCGACTGTCAGAAGACTCGGGATATGCCACCCAAATGCATTAACTGCTCTGGGTCGCACACTGTCAATTTCGATCAGTGTCCAGCCCTCCTTAAGTATCTTGAAAAGCGAAATGCAAATTCCAAGCCTGTTAATGGGCTGCCTCTAAACTTTCAGTCGGATCCTCCTCGTCCTTTCTTTCCTCGCCCCTTTCCGTCCTTCCCGTCTCCTTTCCCCTCCTATGCCGAGGCGCTCGCCTCGGGTCAGCATAGACCTCCAGCTTACCCACTCCCCCTCTCCGATCCTACCCAGCAGACTCAGAGTCGGCAATCTCCAAACGAAGTGAACTCCATGACCGAACTGATTGGTGCCATTAGGGAGTTAAACTCACTGGTGGATATTGAACATATGCTTCGACTAATTCGCTCGCTTGTTGGGAAAATGAGGCCCTGCCGCTTGCTGACAGAAAAGTTTCAGGTGTTTTGCACTGCACTCAATTGCTTGGACTAGCCCGATGCCCCTTCAAAAGATCATGCTGTGGAATGGGTCCTCGCTGCTGCGAAAAAGAAACGAGCTCATCCTTGCTGTCGCCTGTCAGCAGCCCGGTATTGCTCTTGTCACGGAGACTTGGTTTACCCCGCAGGTTAAATTTTCCCTTCCTGGCTACTCGGTGGTTCGCGCGGACCGACCTATTAAAAACGGCGGTGTCGCCATACTTATTCACTCATCGTTCAACTACTCGATCTTTACCCCTGCTAGGGGGCTTGAGTTTGACGCGTGCTTCATCAATCTATCCAGTCCTAAAGTCTTGATCGGGGTTATTTACGCGCCTCTGGGCGCGATTAAGGATGGTAGGGTTCTTGATTCCATCATCCGCTTAGGTTCACCGTTCGTGATCGGTGGAGATTGGAACGCCAAGCACCGACTCTGAAGGAATTTCTCGGACAACAAAGCTGGAAATTTCTACACGAGCACAATAGCAAGTACCCCTACCGATGAATCCACTCTGAGGAGATCACCCACTAGGCGGGACGATGTAGACCATCAGTCATCGACTTTTTTATATCCAACTATTGTATCATTCCGACGTTTCCTGTGTGGTGACGGATGATTTCGATACGCCCCACCGTCCTATCATCTTAACGGCAAAACTCTCCAGTGGCCCATCGACCCTGGATACTGTCACTGATTGGGAGACGTACCGTAAGCTAACATATAATTACAGGATTAAGAGTAACTTTAACTCTAGGTGTGAGATAGACTCCTGCATAAGGGATTTGACCTCGTTTCTGCATGCTTACCGTAAACGTTCAGCTGTCTCGGACTTCACATTTCTCAGCAGAAACGTTAATCTCCTTTTGGACCAGACTCTGTGTTCTCTCATCCGTCACCGACAAGCCCTGCAAAGAAGGGGGCAGATATTTGCCATGATTGTGGTGTCTGAGGAAATCCGGGATATCACAGCGACCATTCGTAAAAGAATTTCTCATCTCAGGGTGTTGGAATGGGGACGAATTCTGAGGACCTTCAGAAAACCCGACCCCACCTTCTGGGGTACCTTCAGGAGAATCTCGGGCACCTCGGAGTCAAAAATCTTACCTCTTCTCCTCGACGACCAAACAACTGCATCCGCCAACTCCGATAAAGCCGAGATCCTGGCCTCCACCTTTGCCAGTGTTCACTCCGAGGCCTACCATCTCTCCTCGGGGATGGAGCAGTCTGTAGAAGATTTCGTTACCTCTTTGGCTCCTCACGCTGCGGGTCCGACTCCTAGCTTTTCAATTTCCCCGGTTCAAATTGCAGAGTACATCCAAACGATGGCTTCTAAGAAAGCCCCTGGTATCGACGGAGTGTCGGTACCCATGTTTAAGCACGCGTCGCGAAAGGTCATATGTCAGGTATACTATATCTTCTCCTTTGCGATCACGCAGGGTTATTTCCCGGACCCTTGGAAAATGTCCAAGGTTATCCCGTCACCAAAACCTGGCAAACCTCGAGAACTGCCGACTAGCTGCAGGCCAATTAGCTTACTCCCCATTCTAGGCAAATTGTATGAGAAGTGCATTCACACCTTTTTGATTGATTACCTCACAGCTAACAAGGTGATCATCGACCAGCAGTTCGGTTTCCGCACGGGTCATTCGACTGTCCAGCAGACGCTCCGTATAGCTCAATCCATTGCGCATGAAAATAATGTCAACAGAGCAGTTGGGCTGATCCTCTTGGATCTATCTAAAGCTTTTGATTCGGTGTGGCACGACGCCCTAATTTACAAATTACACTCCATCGGTCTGTTCACTGGCTTTAACAAATTAATCGCATCATACCTTACGGACACACAGATGTTTGTCAATCGTGCGAAATCCTCGGCCCTGCCAGTCCCTGCAGGAGTACCGCAGGGCTGTATATTAGGTCCTACACTTTTTAATATATTCATAAATGACATACCCACTGCTCACTTCTGCGACCTTGCCCTCTACGCGGACAACACTGCCATTTATACCTCTTCTTGGCAAATTCCAACTTTGGTACTGCGCCTTCAATCTTACATTGACGAGGTCCTCCATTTCTTTACACTGTGGAAATTACAAATTAACCCAGACAAAACTGAGGCGATTTTATTCACTCGCAACCCCAACAACCTGGTAATCAGGCACAAACATAACGTATTCATCAACAATATCGCAGTACCCTGGATTGATGAGATAAGATACCTCGGCTTTACATTGCATCATAAACTATTATGGAATGCGGCTATAACGGACCGCATTAATAAGACCCTAAAGGTTTATGGCAGACTGCACAGACATATTTCGCATAGATCCCCTCTCAGACTAAAAATCAGACTCCAGATTTACAAGTCCTGCATCAGACCTGTCCTTACGTACGGGACACAAGTCTGATGGAACATGTCCCAAACCAACAGAGAACAAATTCAGAGGATCCAAAATAAAATACTAAAAACAATTATCCACACTCCATTCATGTACCCCACTAGGGCACTTCACCACGACGCTAAAGTCCCACTAACAAGCGAATTTATTTCTACATTAATTGATAATTATCAGGTCACCGATCACGCAAATCCTCTCGCGCGTCGCACCGGTACATACGATCGTAATAAAATACCATTGTAATCGTATTTGGTTGCGGAACGATTACCGGTGGGACGGAGAAGAGATTGGTGCCGGCTCAGTCGGTGTGACCGGGTTCGGCGAATGAGTAAAGTCATAGTTTCAACAATAACAGGGTTTATTGTTCCCAAGATGGTTGCTGCTGCATTTTGTTTACATATGGTTTCTGAGCGCGTCGGAAGAGCTACGGAGTTTACGGATGTATCGGCGTGTCATTTCGCGGCGACGGCGACTTGCGGCGAGCGGTAGGAGATTGGATGCGGTGTATGTAACGTTCTGCTCGGAATGGCCTTAGGAGGCACGTTCGTACGAGAGTCGTATAAGAGAGGTTCAGAGTGCAATAGGGCTCCGGCCTAATGGGCGCGGAGGTACCTCTCTGACGTAGGCAGGGCGCAAGGTAAATCTCGGCCTATTTCGGACAGAGGCTGGTAATGGTACAGTAGTGGCGATGGCCGACACTGAGACACCTCGCGGTTATCAAAAATTGAACGTCTTGCTAGTTTCGTAAAGCCGTATAGCGAAATGCACAAGAGCTCCTGATTCCGCTCGCCGCGACCTTTATATTGAAAGGCCGTACATTTTCGCCCGCGACAGCCATTGCGGGGCCGCAGCTGCCAAGCGATCGCGGCGCGAACTAAGCCCCAGTGATGCCTGAACCGTGGGTTTTCGCCCACGGACCCTACCACCACTCCACGACCAAGCGTACCCCCTCTTAACACCTGTACCGCACCACACAAGCATACCCGTCCCTCCATCCGTGTGCCGTACGCGCTGCCTGGCCGGCGCTCTCCAGCGAGAATTCGTTTTCCCGACATCGAAGCGCTTGGGTCGCAAGCAAAAAGTCGTGAGTTCAAATCCCGGTGCGGATATTCTACTTTGTTTCTTTATTTATTCTCTAATTTCTCTTCCTATATTCTCAGAAGACTAAAGACTTGAAAACTGTTAATTTATAAAACATTTTCGAAGGTTGATTTGTTACTAAACATCAGGAGTGTGCGGATCGTCCCGAGGCTCGGGTTCCCGGCCCTCGGGACGGGTCGGAAAAGTTTCGGGCGGGATAGGTTCAGATTTAAAATAGTAAACGTACGAACAACTATAAGCATACAGAAAGGAATATTTCCTGAATGTTTCATAGTAACAACAATATACAGGAAGACGAATATTTTATTTTTTTAAATTAACGTGTAAGAAACATAATTTTTCGATATTTTCAGGTAATAATTTAGACCTATTACTAGTAACTATATTTCCAGCAGCCGAAAATAAGCGTTCGCTTGTTGCTTGTGTAGCGGGAATCGCAAGTACATGTCTTGCGCCTAATTGTAACAGCGGATATCTAGTGGAATTGGATTTCCACCACTTCATAATATCATCTTTTCGGGAAACGGTTCTCTCATTGATATAAGTTTGTATCTCGCGATCTTTACGAATATCAAAACTTTCGGTTTCTTCTACTGATCCCAATGTTTCGTCGAAGAAAGTTGTTAATTTTGATTGTCTTGCATTTAATCAATAAAAAATACATTGGAAATTCATTAACATAGTGTGATCTATTATGTACCTATGTGTACATAGGTATCCGTACAATTTAAAAACTTACTATTCTGATTAGTGGAAGTACTTTGAGAATTATTGTTAACATTCTGTCCTAAATTATTATCAATTTCTTTTTGAATCTCATCTATTTTGCTACTTAATTTATCAATAGCAGTACGTTGCTCTTCCTCTGGTACAAAACGGTGTTTAAATCTGGGATCTAAGAGCATGGCAATTATTATAATTTCAGATTGTATGATGTGATTGAACCGTTTCTGCAAATAAAATAGATATTTCATTTAAGAAAGTCTTTATCGATTTCAATACTAAGCCAGTAGAGAAATAAAAAATTGAAATAATTTACCTTCAATGTATCGCGGACGTTGTTACACATTGCAGTGATTATTGCACTTGCCGTACTCTCAGGTTGCAGTACATTGAGTAACGCAATGTACATGGGATAATACTGTGACAAAATGGGATACAGATCTCCACTCATTAAATCTGTTACTTCTTTCATGGGTTCTAGAACTGTTGTTATGGCTTTCAAAAACGTCCATTCGTCAGGATTTAAATTTTCCGGCATGTTTTGATTTGACAGTGCAATATTAAGGGGAGTTTCTAGTAAAGAGAATCTGTGAAACATCAAATACGTGGAATTCCACCGGGTGTCTACCTCTTGTACTAATTGTAGAGGCATTTTGTCAGGATCATTAGATTTTTGGACTTGTACAAATGTTTCTCTTGCAGATGTTGAACGGGCAAAAAATGCGACTATAGCTCGGCACTTTTTACGAATTTTTTCGTACTGCTTATATTTTTTTAACCCAGTCTTAATAGCCAGTTGCAAACAATGTGCAAAACATGGTATTCGAGTCCAGTTTCCTCGTGTATTTATGGCTTTAACAACATTTGCACCATTGTCTGAAAAAGGCCTGTTTTTCTGTATTTATGCCCCACGTGGTCAATGAATTTACTATTATGTCTTGAATATGTCTATGTGTGTGTGTCGTCGGTAAATGTTGCAAATTTAGCATATAATGATGTAATTTAAAATCCTGTGTCATGTAGTGTATTGTTAAAGATATGAAATGTTGTACAGCACGTGATGTCCAGCCATCGGTCGTGAATGCTAATACAGTGCCTGTTAATTTCATAATTCATATAATATTATAGGTATAAAGAAAGAAAGTGAATATGAAAAAGTAAAAATTACAAAAGCAAGTTACCTTCTTGAATATCTTCGTGTATTTGACTTCTAATGTTTTCTTTCAAACTGTCGTACATTCGAGGAATTACTATTCTTGACATATTGGTTCGGGACGGAATTTTGAATCCAGGTTCGGCAATATTCATTAAAAATCTAAACCCAATATCGTCAACGATACTGTAGGGTTGTAGATCCAACGCAATCATGCGTGCCACTCCTTCTGTTAATTGTTTTGCTCTCGATGAATTTTCGTCTAAATGTACAACAGTTTGTACAGTAACTGGCTGTGCTTGTGACTCCAAAGGTATTTGCGTATGCGAAGATTTCAAATGCCGCAGAATCCCAGAAGTGTTGCTGTATTTCAGTGCAAACACTTTTCCACACAGTTTGCATTTTGCCTGCTGTGGATTTATTTTTTCAAAATGATTCCAAACAACACTTTTAGATCTACTCCTCCTTAAAGGTTCGCGGTTTTCATGAGCACTGCGCGACACACTCGCAACACTTTCTACATCATCATCATGAAGCATATTTACACTTTTATAAAACTATTTTAAAACTATGTTATTTAATTACTAAATGTAGTATTACTGTTTACTATTACTAAATGTACTATACTTATTAAGCACACTATTTAATTTTAAGCGATTCCGCAAGTCTGCAACCCTTATGATGTGACTACGTCGATGGCTTTTCTGCACTGACTGGCTGTCATGAACTAACTGGCACTCGCGTTAACATCCTCTTAAAAATCTGGCTTTGTACCCTATCTCCTCGGGGTGGTTAACGTAGCAAAGACAGCTAACATCTTGAAGTTCCCCCCGCCGCATCCCCGGTACCAATATGCGTAACGAATGTCACGAAATGTCAACGACGCACAGCGGGGGTTTATGCCTTGGTCAAGACTAAGAAGGGGCCTTGACATAAGCCATGCACCCCCGTAGGTGTGCATCGGACGACGGTTGGTGACTTCAAGTCACCTACCTATCGAGTGAGACCTCAATGACCTATTGTGGTGTAGAAAGAGAAAGTTTGGACATGGCATGGGCCTGACGCGGTATTGCTAAAGATTAAAGAATAAGGATTTTGTTCCTACAGAATCTGGGCACGAAGTGAGAAATGCGGGGGTGCCTTCCACTGTTGGAAATATCGTTATCAGTAACCGAACAAAATTGTCACCTGAAAACGTAGAACAATTATGGTTGTTACATGTTAATTTTAAATAATAAAATATTCGCCTTCCCGTATATTTTTATTACTATGATACATACAGGAAATATTCCTTTTTGTATAGTTGTCCCTATGTTTTTTATTTTAAATCTGAAACTATCTTGAAAAACTTAATACCCAGTAGGTATATTCCCTTTACATAAAGTACGAAGTATGAAGTATATTTTATTAAAATTTGAAAATATTGTCGATATAGAAATAGTCTTTCTCCCAAATTTTGAATATTGTATTTATTTAAGTACGTATATGGATATATTCAGTAGTCACAGGCTATTTGATAATAATGCAAATATATATGTAAATGATTAATAAGATAGGTACAAATTATGATTCAACAGGAGACAGAAAGGTAAAAACTTATCACTGTTATTGATATAAATGATGTACATAATTCTTTCCATCTCGGTCTACTCTTACTAGCTTTAATAGCTTTCGAGCCGATCGCGTCCGAATTTTTCCGAGCCGACCTGAAGTCAAATTGCCCGCTCATGGCGGCTATGCTTGTAGCCCGAATCGAGTCTCGGGATCCCGAGACTGTCGGGATCTCGAGCAATACGAAAGTATCGGGATCCCGCCCGATCTCGCCCGAAAGTTTCCGGCCCGTCCCGTGCCCGAAAAGTCGGGTACCCGCACACCCCTGCTAAACATGCGATCCCCTTCTGGCTTGTACCGCACCACTACATGCGTATCCTACCTTTTGTCCGTGTGCCGCGCTACCTGGCCCGCGCTCTCCGCCAAGAATTCATATCACCGAAGTCCTAGAACTTGGGTCACAAACAGAAAGTCCGAGGTTCAAATTCCGGTGCGAATATTCTAATTTTTCCATTAATTATCCTCTAACTTCTCTTCCCATATTTGCAGTAGAATAAAAACTTTAAAACTGTTAATTTACAAAGCATTTTCGCAGCTGGCTAATTCTGCCTTTTTTTGTACATATACAGAAATAATTTCTTGAAATACAACTTACAAAATAAGCCCCTTTATAGGATGGACTCTTTAAAATTCACGTCACAATGAACAGTTAGAGAATCGGTGATTTCCGTTTCAGGTAAGCGAGCCGGCCGCTCATAATTAATCAAGAAATTACGTAAATTTTCGTAAATAATCCAGAAGCAAATAAGCAGATACGTATAAACCTAATTAACACGAAAAGAGTGTCGTTGGCCAATGGTGGGTTAATAAAACTCTTCTCTAGGTATAAATGACATGATTGCGTACGAGACCAGTCGATATTGTTTTCAAACCTCATTACAGTAATCCGGGGTGCGAGTGGTAAGCCGACCGTAATAGCGGAGCGTAATAGCGGAGCGAACATCACGAAAATATACTTTCAAAGCCGTAATACGAAATTAAAGCTGCTATAGGCGGTGTTGCTACCAGGGGTGTGCACTTCCTATATAATAACTGCTTGATCTTTCCCAACATCTTTATTTCTCTCAACGGGTCTTTACAGTCATCGATTTTATACGCCGCAATAACGTCCCTCCATGTTGCTTTTAATATAGTTTCTTCTTGCACCCATATTAAGTCTTTTGTTAATAAATTATTCCTTATCCCTTTAATAAGGTGGGGAACATCATATAAAGGCACTACTTCATAGCTCCCAATTAGCACACATCGTTTTGGTGCCATATTCCTTTGCAAATAATGTATTCTGCTCTCTTTCACTAAACTTTCGACTGCGGTCCGATTGGTCGAGCCCTGGTCGCATATTAATGAAATAATATTTAATTCTGCAAAATAAAATATATATATTATAATATAAACTTGAAAAATAGTTTAATATTATTTCATTATATATCATTTTTCTTTCAATTTCAAAGTGATAAAGCTCTTCTTTACATACCAGTTTGAGAATTTATAGTTTGTACTACATCCTTAATAACCTGTTTTAATTCCAGAGATTTTGTTGTAGATTTACAAAATGAATATAGTATGGCTTGTTTCCAGTGTCCAACTACCGCCTTGATCATGAATACTATAACGTGGTCGAATATATTTGAATTCTGATATCCCACTAACTTATCGCTGGATTCGTCGTACTCCACATAAGGTATTAATGACATTTCATCAAATATCAGGGAGCACAACTTGTCCGTGGGTTTTAATTTTTGCGCCATTTTCTTCAAACCAGAAATGACACACGGGTTCATCCCGCTTTCAATGGGTATCATCTGTAACATTCGGTTCATGGTCCTTCTGGATGGCAATTGAAACCATCTTGATAATAGTTGGTACCCTGCACCTGATGTTTTATATAAAGCCAAACTCATTAACTTTTCGTGGAAAGAAAAGCGTTGACCTTTCGTAGCTACGCGTTTTCTCAAAAGTTGCTGTAAACAAAACTGAACTGTGCCTTCAGGAAGGTTTGATTGCTCATAATTACAAAACTTTTTCGCTAATTGTAGTCTACTCTTAAGCGTAGCATTCCTAAGCTGATAGACACTAGTTTGTTTTTTTAAATTTCTAATTTGTTTATACAAATATTTTACTTTGGGTGTTAATTGCGCGGGCTTAATTATAAGTGGCATGCTTAATCTAGGAGGAGAATCTATAAACAAAAACAAGTCATGTTAATAATCAAATTTGTATAATTTATTATGTGTAAATTCATTAAGCACATTTTGCATATTGATGACATAGTGCATAAATATTATATGTCCACTTTTAGTGTGTTTGTGAAAAACAGGTTTAAACATGTCAATAACTATTTGTTGCATATAAAAACTCTGTTTACACAAAAAGTGGACATACAATGTGCACTACACTGTTCTCCACATTAGAGCGTACTCGGTCACAAATTGGTAGGGGCACTCTTATATGGTGCAAACTGAAATGTTTTTAACTTACATTGACAACCTTGCATTATCAAAGGTAATTCATTTCTTTGTGGATTGAGTAACTCCTCTCCCATAACTGGTAATATTACTGTTGACGCTGATGCTGTCGACGCTGATGCTGTCGACGCTGATGCTGTCGACGCTGATGCTGTCGACGCTGATGCTGTCGACGCTGATGCTGTTGGTCCTATGCACAAAACAATTAAAAATGAAATAGCTGTTTATTTCTATATCATTGCCAAAACAATTCTGTTTCTACTCATATTGTGCAAAACCAATACCTGTGGCAGGCGGTAATTTTTGTGTAGGTACTGCTGTTTTTACCAAGTACATGTTTGATGAAATATCATTGATTGTAAAGTGTTGATGACACACACGATAATTAGCATATACCCGCTGGGGATCCAGAAGACTTAAAGTTGAATTTTGAATAATTTCAACCCATATGTTGTACCGTTTCCTGTCTTTATCTGGATTTGGAAACCGATGTCGTGTAGAGCGCGTATCCAAACACCCAGGGACAGCACATGAGCGGTAGTTTCTTCCCATCTTGTATCTTTAACTAATAATGTAACGCGTCCTCAATAACTATACTATTCAATTATTTTCTTTCTTAATCGTTTATGTCTTACCTCTCAATACGACGCTTTTCTGCACTTTCCTAAGCTTTTCTACGTTTTCCGATGTACGTGGATGTACGATTATGCACGTTATGCACTGACCGCTATAAGGACGCTGCCACTGAGTGGCGCTGATTATGTTCTACTCCCGCCACAAAATAATCTCATCAGCGCCATCTGTTACCAAATTCTTTCAACTTTATTGATCCTAGCGCCACGAGTGAAAAGTGCCCCTAACTAAATTTTGCCAACAGATATATAATGGAAGTGCCCACCCCTGGTTGCTACGGAGGAGCACCAGGTGATGCAGTTTTAGTAAAAAGCGCGAGGCGTTCTCCGCTTCACGATTCCTTCGTGACATACGCTCTGTACAATAGCTTCAACGTGTTTGCAAATATGTACCTGTGTATAGTACATTGTTTATTGTTGATTGTTTCTGCTTGTATGCGTGTTATATGTCACTCAAAAGTCAGGACCGTGGGAAAAACCCGATGCGTCAGCGGGCCCAGCGACTCGCTCAGGGACTTTTCGGGGGAGGAATGTCGTTTTATTAGGTGGAATTACCCTCTTTGGTAGGTAAAATGATACCTGTTGAGCGGATAGTCTTCTTTGGAAAAATTAGTTTTCGTAGAGGACACGCAGAGCCGGCAGAGTCGTTACGACCAGCAAAGAAAACACTCGAGCCTTTCAGAATTTTCGCACTAGGTGTATTGTGTTGTATTTAATCGTTAGTTCGAATTTCACCTCGTGCAGAAATATAACGCTGGAATGACTGCTAAAGTAAACAGAGGAGATAATTATCGTCCGAATAGGCCGTGTCGAAGAAAATTTTTAGGAAATCAATTTTGTGATAAAAATCGCGAACGAAGAACGAGCACTTCCGCGAGAAAATTAAAATCTGCGGATTCCAGTACAGCGGTAATAAATTCAAATCATTGTTTGTACACAATCATCGAATGCGTAAGTGTATTTAGTGCCATTGCGAATATTGTTATTTGTGAACAGTGCAAACAAAAAATAACATTTGATGAATCTGGACATCGAGGCCTCGGCTTTAAAATAACAGCTAAGTGCATATGTGGCACGACAAATATAAGTTCTGGTCCATTTATCCAAAATGGCTATGAAATTAATCGAAGAATAGTCTTTGTTATGAGACTGCTGGGCATTGCAAGAGAAGGAATCAATATTATAGTGGTCTTATGAATCTTGGACAAGGTCTAAGCAGAAGCTGTTACGACGATATTGTAAAACATTTTCATGAGGCGGCAAAAACTGTATTTGATATTCTATGCAAAAAACCAGTTGAAGAAGAAAAAGAGAAGAATGAGGAAAATGGAAGACCTGCATCAAGTTTAAAAGTTTCCGGCGATAGGTCTTGGAAAAAGCGCGGCTTTTCTTCTCTGTTCGGTGTGACTACTCTAATTGGATACTACAGTGGTAAGGTGATAGATATCGTCGTTAAAGGAAGCTATTGCCAAGCATGTACATATTGGGAAATTAAAAAAGATAATTTATTTTTATTTTTTTATTTATTTATTTATTTAAACGGAAGCCCTTTGATAAATACAATATACACAGTATATACACTGAGCAATGAAGCACAGATTAGAAAATAACACACATAATACGCAATATGGTGGCAGTATAAAACACATAGAAATAATACACAATAAAAGCTAATAAAACGAAAAAGCATCTAGTTGCATATATGATTAATAACTCTAGTTCTAAATCTATGAAATGAGCAGTCGAAGAAATCGAAGAGAACAGATACGGTGTTGACACTCATACACATACGGTTTATCGGATTGTATTTACCCATAAGAGTTCGATGATGCTCTACATATAGGAGTGAGCGGTGCCTAAGTTTTTTTAGGAGGAATATGCAATCTAAAGAGATGTAGAATTTGAGGGCACTTAATAACGTGATTAATGATCTTATAACTAAAAAATAAATCCGCTACGAATCTACGCCTTTCAAGAGTTTGTATTCGTAGTTGACAGAGTAGAGGCACATAATTATGAGAATAGGTAAGAGTGTATGACGGACCGCCAAGTTTGTAAGCAACGAAACGAAGGAATTTATGCTGAACCCGTTCGAGTAATGAGGAAAGGTTGTTAAAATATGGATTCCAGAGAATAGAGCAGTATTCCAGGTGTGGTCAAACTAGCGACACGTATAAAAGCTTGATAGATCCAATATTATTAAAGTAGCGCGCGACCCGAAATATAAGACCTAAAATCTTAAGAGCCTTTCCCACTATATAGAGACAATGACAACGGAACGATAGGGAGGATGTAAATACAATGCCAAGATCCTTAATACTATTTACAGGGATAAGTGATGTAGAATTTAACGAGTAACCGAACCGGAGAATATCAGCTTTCACGCAGAAACGGATAACATGACATTTAGATAAATTAAAGCCCAGCTTATTCGTATCACACCAAGTTTCAAGTTTAAACAAATCGCTCTGCAGAAGAAGTGCATCATTAATGTTCGCAATTTTACGAAAAACTTTCAGGTCATCAGCATACAGGAGAAATTGACTGTGTTCAAATACCTCGGTTATGTCGTTGATAAATAGATTAAATAGCAACGGCCCTAGATGGGAGCCTTGTGGGACACTGGATCGAACAAGGAACTTGGATGAGAGATAATTGTTGAACTTAATAACTTGGAATTTATTAGTAATAAAACTGGATAACCACGATAGAACAGAGCCACGAATACCTAAAGCTCTAAGTTTGGAGATTAAGATAGAATGGCTCACCGAATCAAAAGCTTTACTAAAGTCCGTATAAATGACATCAACCTGAAATCCTTTTTCGATCGAGTCCACAAGGTAATATTGATAGCAAAGTAGATTTGTAGTGGTAGATCTCCCAGACACAAACCCATGCTGCTCCGGTATTATAATGTTCGTAAACAGGTGAGATAATTTCGACGTGATAATGTTTTCAAAAATCTTGGGCATAACATTCTGCTTACTAATTGGTCTGTAGTTATGGATATCAGATCTGTTGCCCCCTTTAAAAATCGGAGTAACAAGACAAGTCTTCCTCGGGTACTCGGCTCGGCTCGGAAACCGAGTCCCGGCTCGACTCGAATTTCAACCTACTCGAATATTCGAGTACTCGAACAGCTCTAGTCTAATGTATGGACCTGGCATAGCGGATTAGCAGAAAACAGCTGTAAGTTTCCGAAAAGTGTTATTTACATATCTTCACGGAAATCTTTAATGCGCGTTTTTCTCGAAACAACAGTTTTACAATTTGCGGGCAATGTAATTCCAAAAGTATTCAACTGATCGACTTGGCCTTGTGCACGGATATTTGTGAACATGTTCTCCACAGAACGTAGCTATTGGTATAATGATATTGTTTAAATAAATAACTTTTTTTGGCACATTTAAGGGAGAGAGTCTAGTGTAGCGGGTCGAAGAAATCGATTTTTTTTTACATAAATCAATAGTTAAACATCATGATAATATGCTCCCAAAGCCGCAAAACGAAATTCGAAAAATTAAAGCGGATATAGCCGGTTTTGCTACGGTGCGCCAGGTTGCCAGAAAACTTGAAACGCGTTTTTCTTGAAACGACGGTTTTACAATTTGCGGGCAATGTAACTCCAAAAATATTCAACCAATCGACTTGGCCTTGTGCACGGATATTTGTGAACATTTTCTTCACAGATCTAAGCTATGGATATAATGATATTGTTTAAATAAATAACTTTTTTTTACACATTTAAGGCAAAATTGCGTTGGAAAGAGGGACCTTTTTTCAAGAGGCCGCCATTTGTTCAATTTTGCATCTTTTAAGAAATAAAGTGATACGATTCATCCGTACACTCATAAACTAAATGAAAATTGTTCGATTTTTGGTTTCAGATGAAACCAAAAGACGCTACGTTAGCCGCAGTGGACCAATTACGTCGCCAACGGACTGGGCATAAGCCCTTATAACTTTGTTATTTGTTGCTCTTTTTTGATAAAAAGTTTTTTTATCTACCTTAACCTGTTAATTCAATATCCCGAAAGTTTCAGAAAGATCGATTAAGTACTTTCTTTGAAAAAAATTCTGGAAAAATGCCTCGATTTTCAGCTAGTTACACCAGGTTCCACCCTGAAGGCAACTGTGACGGTCCGAAATGTAAGAGTGTTTTCGGGAATTTATTTCAACCAAATAACGCATGTAAATCAATTGATTGCTCAGTATAGTTAAAAGTGTACATATCGAAGGGTAAGAAAAAATCTATTTCAATAAAATTTGTAAATCCGTTTCCTGTCAATTCTTTGTCAAAATTTGCGCTGCGGCAAAAGCATGCTAGTCGCGTTGACAGTGCCCAGGCCATATGGTTAATCCGATTTAAAAAAAAAAACTAATATTTAGAAACGAGAAGCTTGCCTCTATTACGTGACGATCGAAAAAAGTAAAATTTGTAAAAAAAAATAAAAAATGGCGTACCACTGAAAAACTCATGTTTTCGGGGTATAAAATTGGGGAAATGTTAATAAAAAAATGGAAGCAGGGCGAAAATTGAAAAAAACTGATCGTCACGTAATAGCGACGGGTTTTCCGTACAATAAATGTGCTTGGTCATGTTAATTGGACGTATAGTTTTCTCTGTAGACTGTCAACGCGGTTGAAAAGTGTCATTCTCAGAATGAAATAAATGGAAACTAAATTTATTAACGCACTCCTAGTCAACTATTCCGGGACCATATAGAAGCTCCTCAGCATCCATAAAACAGACATTGTCGGCGCTTTTTTCTTGTTTTTTCTTCAAACGACCCTCGTGCGTGCTTTGTTGAGCTCGGCGCTCGGCTTTGCGTATACGCTCCTCGTCGATTCTTTGGCAATATTGGTAGAGTGTCTCGCCAATACTGATATCTAGTTCCTCCAAGATATTCAACAGACCCATATGACTGTCGTCATATTTTTTTTTTAATTTTTCTGCTGCAGATAATGACACGCCTAGCAACCGCATTGCAAAAATAAATCGACGATTAATTTCGCATGCATTATTAATTTTCGGGCATGAAGAAATTTCTTTTGAATCACACGAGTTGCACTTTAAAACAATTTTGAATCCAAGTCCTCGTCGACTGTTCTCGCAAAATGTCACGTCACTTTCACAAACTTTACATTTCACGTATTGGCTTAGTTCTGCAAAAACAGTAATGAACTTCAACAGTCTGTAGCTGACACTTGGATTTATTGTTACATCACTATCGTCGTCACTGCTCAGTTTTCTCGCAGACGTGCTGATATTGAGATCTTTTTCCGCAAATTCAAATTGATTGGATGGACGCAACCTCTTCCGCTTTCTATCACACCTTTGTGATTTATCTCCGGTTAAATGTCGTTTCCCTCTTCTATCCATGATAAAATAATATCGAGAAATAGTAAGAAAACTATATAATGCGAGCACAATATCGATTAGGATTGTACGGTACAAATCGTACAACTGGTAAAGACCGACTGAACTGCACTCTTCAGGCTATTCTACCTGCCCTTATTCACCGGTCATTTTTATTAATTTATGGTCGGAAATCCCCGGCATATACCTTCCAACAAACGCGACTCCTAAAACAAAGCCGAAGCAGCTACAAAACTGAACACTTGCCGTTCGGTGCGATCGCGCGCTTGACACCGCTTCACAGAAAATATTATATCTCCGTCAATTTTGCGAATCTCTTCATAAAATTTGGAGACAGCATTCTTGAAACCTACGTCTTTCATAAAATGTAAAAAAATCGATTTTTCAGATTTCCGACAGTGGTCTCCCCCCTTAAACTACCTTAACCTAAGGGGTTGCAACCCAGCGCACTTAAAAAGTACCCATCAGCTTGCTTAAATCTATCATAAATCTACGCGGGCGGAGTCTGTTCCGTGGGGACAGCCGGCCGCCAGCTTCGGATCTCGATGCCGAGATCGCCGTTGCGGAACCGGCTGCCCAGGACCACGGCGATGGACGTGGTGACGGCGTATACCCGTCGCGGTCGCATGGCGTTTGGGTGAAACACAACCATGCCGGGGCGCTCAGTGGCCCAGCTCCACGGGTGTTGGCCGGACGGTACGGTGCGGCCACTGGGGGGCCCTGGTGGCCAGGCTGTGCCAGCGATCCTGTTGGCGGTGTCGCCGCTGGGGGGCTCGAGAGGCCTAGCTGTGCCAGCGGCAGCGTTGCGGTGAGGTCCACCGACGGTTTTGGAACCGCTGGGGGGCCCTGATGGCCTGGCGGAACCAGCGGCGGTGCATCGGCGGCTGTTGCTGCGCGCCCAACGCCGGAGGTCGGCAGCTTCCGCTTTCGGTCGGTCGGTGGGGGTCGGATCCGTGGCGGACGTGAGGTTCGCGGGGTGGATTGTCCCCGCGACGTTGATTGTCCGGCCGTTGTTCCAGAAGGTGGCACCGGCGAGGGGTGGTGGCTGATCATTTGCCGGAGCTTTCGGGTATCGGCATATGGCTCCCCAGGGTGGTGGGCCTTCTCGGAGACGCCTGGAGGTGCGGTGTTGGGCCTCTGTGCGGGGGCGGCTGTTCCTGCAGCTTGACCCTGGCTGGCCACGGCCGGTCCTCCAGAATCCTGGCTCGGCGTTGGTGGCGCTCCGGTGGGCCTACTAGCTTGGAGCCCAACGGGACGGCTGACGTTTGCCGGAGCTTTCGGGTATCGGCTTGCTCTGTGGCATGCTGATTGTCGAGTGTTTCGGTATGCTCGTTTGTTCCGGCTTTTATAGCTGTCACGGCGGCGCTGCCCGCGCCAATCGGCTCGCGAGTACCGCGCGGTTTCAGATCGCTGATGTGCGCGCGTATTGTCTTACCGCGCGCGCCCTTCAGCACCACAATGTTTGGTCTCGTGAATTTGGCAACGGTGTACGGGTCGGCGAATTTTGGAGCCAGCTTAGCATTAAACTGCTTCGCTGCCGTGCTTAGATGATGCTCGCGCTTCATAACTTCGTCGCCGATCGCGGGGCGCCGATCGCGGGGCGCCAATCTCGGCGGCGTAGATCGTAGTGGTGATTCTAGTTCTGGTGTCCCCGTGCCAGATTCCACCGTGCGAGTTCGATGCTGTCTTTTATGCCCGCGAGTCGCTGTTGCCATCCACGGGCGTCCATTTGCGTCGGCTCTTCCGTTGGGTCGCTCGTGGTCGGGCGTGGGTCTCCGGGAGCCGCGAGCTCTCGGCCAAAATTTAAGGCGGCCGATGTACTCCCCGTGGCCTCGTGTCGCGCCGTATTGTAGGCAAAAGCGATCTCCGCGAGCAAATTATCCCACGTCATGTGATCCCCGTCGGCAAATTGGACGATCATTGTCTTGATCACTCGGTTTGCTCTTTCTACCGGATTACACTGCGGAGTATAAGGCGGTGTTTTCCGGTGGTCGATGCCATATTCTCTTGCAGTAGGCCGATAAATTCTCGGCTCTCGAATTGTTTGCCGTTGTCGGTAATGACTCGGCGTGGGCACCCGAAGTGCATGACCACTCGCTCCCGGAACGCTTTGGTGACGGCCGGGGCGGTGGCCTGTCGAAGAGGCTGCAGTTCGATCCACTTCGTGAATTTGTCCTGCATCACCACGACCGCGGTATGGCCTTTCTTTGACCGTGGGAGCGGTCCGACTAGATCGGCTAGATCGTGGTGTGCATGAGTCCCGCTGGTGCCTGTTGCGATACTTTGTACTCTTAGCATTTAGTACACTGGCGGACGTAGCGGGCTGCATCTCGGAACATCCCTGGCCAATAATATTTTCGGGCCAATCGGGCGGTGGTCTTGTTAATTCCGAGATGTCCGGCCGTGGGAGTGTCATGGTTTGCCCTTAGTATTTCGTCACGCCGGGGTCGCGGCACACTCTGTTTCCATTCGTCTTCGGGGTGGCCGCCGGTTGTGTCTGGGAAGTGCCGGTATAGTTCGCCATCGCAAATCTGGTATTCCGGATGGAGCAGCGGTGTCTCCTCGACGGCTCGTTTCTTCACGTCGTACCATTCTTTGGGTACTTCGGTGTCCACGTCTGCAATCTCGCCCTGTCGTAATAAGGCATCTGCTACGAGATTGTTCTCCCCCTTTCGATACTCTATTTTGAAATCGTACTGTTGAAGCTCCAGGCTCCAGTGCGCCGCCAGGCGTCCCGAGGGGCTGTCGATTGACTGCAGCCATTTCAATGCTTAGTGGTCCGTCAGGACGGTAAACAAATATCCTTCCAGGTACGGGCGCATCTTTCTAATGCCCCAAACCACTGCCAAGCATTCCTTCTCGGTTACTGAGTAGTTTCCCTCGGCTGAGTTGAGCGTTCGGCTTGCATAGGCCACTACTCGGTCCTTGCCATCGTGATCCTGCGTTAGTACTGCACCAAGGCCACCTTGGCTGGCGTCTGTTTGCAGTACAAAATCGGTCAAAATCGGGGCAAGTTAGCACCGGCGCGGTGGCTAGCTGGTGTCGGAGCATCTTAATGTTCGGCCTAAGACAATGATGTCGTCTAAGTATGCAAAGGCCCTTGGCTCGAGGCTGGGTCCAATGATACTGTCGAGTAGCCGTTGGAACGTGGCGGGGGCCGAGTGGAGGACGAAATCATGTCGCGGGACTGGTATAGTCCGCATCCGGGAACGGTAAAGGCCGTTATCGTGCGGCTCTCCTCAGCCAGCGGTATTTGCCAATACCCATTTGCGAGGTCCAGTGTTGAGATGTAGTGCGCCTCGCGCAATTTGTCAAGCGTTGCCTGGACCTGCGGCAAGGGGTAGGCGTCTTTTTCGGTGACGGCATTTACTCGGCGGAAGTCGATGCAGAATCGCTTCTTCTTCTTGCCTTTCGTGGCAACCATGACCACGGGTGAACTCCATGGGCTGCTGGACGGCTCGATTACTCCGTCTGCTAGCATTTGGTCCACTGCCTCGTTAATTAAGGCTTGCGTGGCCGGGTTCATGGGCATGCTTGATCGATTCGGTCGTCTTCAGACGTATTCAGTGCTCGGCGAGGCTAGTCGTGCCTCGTAGTTTCCGGAGTGGCTGTAACTCCTCGTCCAGGAGTTGTTGCAGGGCGGTCTCTTGGTTCGGGATGCATCGTCGAATGCCTGGGGCTTCCACGGCCGCGGTTTCGGCGTGGCGAGCCCATCGGTGGGCACCAATTTGTACCTCCAGGCCCAATTTTCCCAAAACGTCTACTCTCAATAGAGCGGCATGTGACAGACCGGAAAGCACGGCATCTGTGTGCTCCACCTTCTGATCGTGAATGACTGCGGGTAGTGTCATTTCGCTTCGTAGTGGTACCTCGGCGCCGTCTACGACGCTAGCCGTGAATGTGGCGGGGGCGAGGGTGTATCCTCGTCGCTTGCATGCCGTGGCGACATATGGTCGTATGAACGAGCGGGTTGCTCCGGTGTCGACCAGTGCCCACCAGCGGACATTTCCCACCTGGAAGGCGAGGTACAATCGAGGGTCCTCGCTTAATTGCTCGCTTGAGGCGTTGTGGGTTGGGTGTTTTGTCGGTCGCCTCGGTTCCCGCGCGCGGCCTCGTTTCCCGAAAAGGGATTGCACTGGCAATCTCGGGAGCTGCATCCGGCGGTGCCGCAGTAAGAGCAGAATAGCTTGCTGGCCCGTCGACATTCTGGACGGCGATGGCCGCGCTGACCGCATCGCCAGCAGCAAGTTGCTCAGTTGTAATCGGCTTGTACCTCTGCCAGACCGCTGCTACGGGCATGTTCGGTTTTCTTTTCCTGCCGTTTTTCGGGGTTGGCGATCTCCTTTTTACCGATGCCGGCGGCTTCTTTTTCCTCGGCCGTGACTTTGTCCTGATCCGCGGCTAATGCCATTAGCTCTGGCAGAGTCTTGAACTCAGTCCGTTTGATGTACCGACGTCGGTACTCTAGTCGGAGGTTCGGGTAGGCGCGATTTACCTGTTGCTCGAGTGAATATTTCCCGTACTGTTGCATCAACGGTAGGAGATCCAGTATGAAGTCGGTAGCGGTTTCTCCCGGCCGTTGTACGCGCCGGGCAATGGATTCTTCCAATTCGTTTTCGTCTTCGGCAGGGAGGAAGAACGCTTGAAAGTCGGTAACGAGGTCATCCCATGACTGCCATTCGGTACGGCGGAGGCGATACCAGCCTAATGCACTTCCCTTTAGAATCTCGGAAAGGCACTAAACGATCTGAGTGGGGTTGACCATATAGCTGTGTGTAGGTCCCCGAGCCGTTCCAAGAATTCGGCGGCTCCGGCGCCGCCGTCATAACGGGTCCCCTACCTTCTGATCTTTTCCATTGGCGTAGCCTCAGGAGCGGTTAAGCTGATCCCCGTGTCGGTGGGTGGCTCCGTTTGCTCGGAGGAGCTGCCGGTCAGCACTATGGTTGGTGGCCCCATAATGCTTTGTTCTCGGCAGTGCGCAGTAACTCGTTGGTGTAGCTCGTCAAGAGTGCCGGTGGCGTCAATTCCGTATTCTTCCGCGACTTTTACTAGTACGGATTTCCGTAGCTCGTAGACCCAGCTTACGCTTATACTCATTCGCCCTCCTCCTCTTCAAGCTCCCTGTTTGGGCGCCAATTTGTAATCGTATTTGGTTGCGTAACGATTACCGGTGGGACGGAGAAGGGATTGGTCCCGACTCATTCGGTGTGGCCGGGTTCGGCGAATGAGTAGAGTCGTAGTTTTAACAATAACACGGTTTATTGTTCTCAAGATGGTTGCTGCTGGATTTTGTTTACATATGGTTTCCGAGCGCGTCGGAAGAGCTACGGGAGTTTACGGATGTATCGGCGCGTCGTTTCGCGGCGGCGACGACTTGCGGCGAGCGGTAGGAGGTTGGATGCGGTGTATGTAACGTTCTGCTCGGAATGGCCTTAGGAGGCACGTTTGTACGAGAGTCGTATAAGAGAGGTTCAGAGTGCAATAGGGCTCCGGCTTAATGGGCACAGAGGTACCTCTCTGACGTAGGCAGGGCGCAAGATAAACCTCGGCCTATTTCGGACAGAGGCTGGTAATGGTACAGTAGTGGCGATGGCCGACACTGAGACACCTCGCGGTTATCAAAAATTGAGCGTCTTGCTGGATTGCGCAAAGCCGTATAGCGAAATGCACAAGAGGTCCTGATTTTTTTTTTTGCCTGCTCAGTCCAGGAGAGAGGGGAAAAAGTTATCTTCTCCCCTTTTTCTCCCTGTGGGCCGTCCCTCTAAACAGGAGCCTAGTTACCGGCCAGCAAGATGTTCCTTGGAGTTACCGCCAGCGGGTAAAAGTGCCTGGGCAAATGGGTATCTTGCGGAAAATTTAAAAAAAAACCGCCTACCTAGGAAAAAGCTGAAAAGAATACTTTTTATAGTATGCTATTTTGTAGCCATCAGTTTATACTAGTCTGTAGCCAGAGGGCAGGTCGAGAAGCATAAGCTAAAGATGTCAGTTGATGTGACAGTCGGTAGAGCCAGCGCATGCGTATCAGAGAAAAGCAGTAAGTAGCATGCTGCGGCTGTCAGTCAGATAGGCATAAAAGAATAGCCCTTCCTCATAGGGAGGATCCTTAATCAGGATGAAATTTAGACTTGAAGCAACTAGTTTGAGGTGCTGCTGAAACAGAGTTTAATTAGTGCTTTGGGGGGGGGGGGGGGATGGAGAGATGGGACAGTACTGGATGGTTTTAGGAAGGTTAGGAGGACATTGGAAACGGGACTTTAACCATATAAGGTATTTTATTTCGGTCGTAGCTGCCAGTAAGGCGGACCAGCAGATTTGGATGATCAGAGACCAGGTAATTTTCTATAAGTTTAGAAATAAAATCACCCATGAGAGGGATGTTTGTTTCATTGTGCAGTGCCCTGGTGGGGTATCTGTTTGGAGAGTGCGTTATTATTTTTAATACTTTATTTTGAGTTGTCTGGATCTTATTTTTGTTTGCTATCGAAGTGTTCCACCAGACCTGTGCCCCATATGTGAGTACAGGTCTGATGCACGATTTGTAGATGTGTATCCGGATTTGAAGACTAAGAGGGGACTTATGACAGATATGCCGGTGGAGGCAACCAGCTACCTTGATGGTTTTATTTATGCGGTCGTTGATGGCCGCGTCCCACAGCAACTTATAATGTAGAATCACCCCAAGGTATTTAACCTCATTTGCCCAGGGCACTGCACTGTTATTGATAAAAATGTGGTGTTTTTGTCTGTTGGCAAGCGTGAGAGGGTTGCGAGAGAATATAATCGCCTCAGTTTTTTCAGGATTGATGCGTAATTTCCACGATTTAAAAAATTCTAAAACCTCGTCGAGGTATGATTGTAGTCTCAGGACCAATGTCGAGAGTTGCCAAGAGGAAGAGTACAACGCTGTGTCGTCCGCATACAGCGCGAGTTCACACCCCTTGAAGGTAGGGAGGTCGTTAATAAATATGTTGAATAAAACGGGGCCGAGAATAGAGCCCTGCGGCACGCCGGGCTCCACTCGGTGAGGCGAGGACTTAGTTCCACCGCTACAAACAAATAAATGCCTATTTGTCAGGTACGACGCGATAATTTTGATAAAACCGGGAGCCAGGCCGATGGAATGTAGTTTATCGAGAATCGCGTCATGCCACACCGAGTCGAAGGCCTTAGAAAGGTCCAAATGCACCATTCCAACTCTTTTGACATTTAGTTCGTGAGCTATAGTCTGTGCAATGCGAATCGTCTATTGATATGTTATTAGTTGAGAGATAGTTAGATAGATAAGCATAAATACATCTTTCGTAGAGCTTGCCGAACATGGAGAGCAGGCTAATAGGCCTGTAACTAGACGGTAGCCCGCGCGGTTTCCCAGGTTTGAGTATTGGGACCACCCTAGAGATTTTCCAGGCGTCCGGGAAATACCCCAACTTGATCGCGGAGGTAAAAATGTAGTGGATTTGGCAGACAATCTTGCGCGATGCGTGCTTCAACATAGGTACCGACACTCCGTCGTTCCCGGGTGCTTTTTTAGAAGCCATCTTTTTAATAATTTGGAAAATTTGGTCAGGGGTGACTGGAAGGGCCGGTGAAGATCCAGTGTTAATTGTCTCCAGGGAGTTTATGTAATCATTAACCGTCTTTTCCTTCCCCGAGGGGAGCCTGGCTGCTTTTTCTGCGTCGGTGGTGATGGGGACTTGTCCACTCAGGAGTGGTGGAAGGTTCCTTGTTGCCACTGTGCTGGTTATTTTTCGAAAGGTCCCCCAGAATGTCGGGTCGGGTGTTTTGAAGGCTCTGAGAATCCTGTCCCACTCGAGGATCCGAAGGTACGAGATTCTTTTTTGAATCGTTGCCGTGTTGTCCCTGGTCTCCTCCGCCACCACCTGCGATCCGAAACGCTGGCCTCTTCGTCGAAGGGCTCGCCTGTGGCGGACTAGGGACTGGATAGTAGTGTCCGTGAGGAGATGGGCCTTTTTGTTTATATGAGTGAAGTCAGGAACAGCTGCACACTTCCGGCAAGCATGGAAAAAAGACGCCAGTTTTCTGATGCAGGAGTCAATGTCGTCGGTGGAGGAGAAATTTCTCCTAATGGTGTATTTGGAGGTTAGTTCCTGGTATTTATTCCAATCGGTGACAGTTTCAAGGCCAGTGGGGTCATCGGAGTGTCTGACCGACAGGATAACGAGTCGATGTGGTGTGTTGAAATGTTCCGTGACGTTGCAAATGAAGTCGGCGTGGAATTCGGAGATAAAAAAATCTATGACGGATGGTCTACATCGTCCCGTTTGATGTGTGAACTCCTCCGGGTGTATGATCGGGTACGGGTACTTGTTGGCATGATTATACAGGATTTTTCCCGCTTTATTGTCAGTGTAATTTTTCCATAATTTGTGCTTGGCGTTCCAGTCACCCCCTATTAGGAATGGGGACCCCAGACGCGTAAGGGAGTCAGAGACTCAAGTCTTTAATTGAATCCGGGGGAGCGTAGATTACTCCGATAATAATTTTGGGAGCGGAGAGCTTGATGAAGCACGCGTCGTGCTGTATCGTGCTGCCAGGTATGAAATTGACGAAATGGATTGAGGAGTGTATGCAGAGAGCCACACCCCCGTTTTTGACAGGGCTATCCGCGCGGACCACCGTGTAGTCGGGCAACGAGAATTTAACCTGATGGGTAAGCCATGTTTCTGTAATAAGGATGATGCCAGGCTGCAGTTCGGCAACCGCGAGGATCAGCTCATTTCGCTTGTGCAGAAGGGAGGACGCATTCCACAGCATTATTTTTGGAAGGGTGATTGTGCTAATCTAAACAGCTCAGCACCGAGCAGAAGACCTGGAACTTTTCGGCCGCCGTGCGGCAGGGCCTAAGTTTCTCGATTAACGATCTCGTTAAGGAAAGCATCTGGTTTATATCAATAATAGAGTTTAATTCCTTGATAGCTCCTATCAGCTCGATCATGGAGTTTACTCCATTTGTCTGACTCCAGTTTACCTCCGGGGGCAGGAGTCCCGTTGTCTGCGAGAGGAGGAGGGAAGACATGAGGTCTTCGCGAGCCAGCCGCTACCGCGTCAGCGTAGGATAGGAGAGGGGGGGATACGGACGGAAATGGACGGGGGATAGCACGAGGAGCTGTGCTGTAGGGTGTGTATGAAATTTTGGTCAGTTGCACGTTTAACGCGAGCCCATTTCTGGGTTTTGAATTTTGGGTTCTTTTTTCAAGATATTTGAGAAGGGCAGGGCACTGGCCGTAGTTTGCCGTGTGCTGACCAGTGCAATTTACGCATTTAGGAGGAGTCTCCCTTGCCTTTTGGCAGTCCGCAGAGCGGTGCGTACCAGCACATTTGATGCATTTAAACGGGAGTCCGTAATTTGAAGCCGAATGACCGTAGGCTTGGCGGCAGAAACATTGCGTGTAATTTTTTTGGAAAAATATTTTTCCCAGTATATTTTTGTACTAAAAATGACGTTGATCTTTGTAACCGCGGAAGGGGAGGTCCCGTAATTATGGAAGAACGATTGCCTTTTGTTCCAATTTCCCGCGAGCGAGATACACGGCGTGGGGCACAAGCCTTTAGTTTTTAATTCCTCGCGGAATACCTTCTGGTGAAGTTTCAGGGAGGCCTTTCCATCCCATCAGGGATGGCTAGGCCTCGTTCAGAGTTGATTGAGAAGGTAAAATACGGTATTTTACCTAGGGTTAGGGCTTGTTTGAATTTTTTAAATACATCGAGCTCATCGAACTGGAGACGGACTTTGTTGCCCAAGTATTTTATTTGGAACGTTTTACCGAAATCTGTGACGAGATCACGCTCGAATTTAGCAATGTTTTGTTCAAAATTGGAAATATATAACGGCGGTGGTTTGACTGAACGGGTTGGGATATACAAGTCGGATTTTCGGAGGATGCAGACCCAATAGACTGATCTAAGGCGGACCCGGCCCGTCTTTTTCCGGTTTGAGTATTAGGAAGCACTTTTTAGTTCGGAGAATATTGAAGTACTCACCTTCTTTTTGGTGATAAGGGCGTCTAGAGTGGTCCCATCATCACATGTGTGGTCCGGAGGGACCCTGGGTATTACTCAGTTGGTGGATGGAGAGGAACTATCTTCCAGGTCTCCCGAACAAATTGGATTTTTTCAGACGAAAAAATTATTAGGCGAAAAAAAGAGCACTGATAAGGCAATGGAATTCAAGACAACACAATAGCCACGAGCACAAGATTTTTGAGAGGGCCACAGGCCACTGTACCGCGATAACGCAAAAAGAATCTTAGCGAGAAATAGGTGCGTCCCCAGTGACGGTTCGGCGTAAACTGTAGAAGGACTGATGCGAAACAACTGAATGCACAAGGGCTCCTGATTCCGCTCGCCGCAGCCTTTATATTGAATGACCGTACATTTTCGCCCGCGAGAGCCATTGCAGCCGCCAAGCTGTCGCGGCGCTAACTAAGCCTATTGTCTCAGTTCCGGGCGTTCGCACGGCTCGAGACGTGACTTCGTCACACCATTTAAAATTAAAATCCCTTTTCCGATGACCAAGTAACCTATTCCCTCATTCCCATAATCCCACCTTACCCCTCCAATAAATCCTTCCCCTCCACTCCCCCCCCTGCACTAATCAGTCTTAAGTTTTAGCTTAGCTCTCTCACTTACTTCTGCACTGCAAACATACCTATTTCAAGATCACAACAACCAATATTCGTTTACTCTTATAACTCCAACGTCTGTCACATGGGCTAATTCTATAATACTCTTTCCACAAGCATGCGCATGCCGCTCTTCTACACTTGCATCGAAGCTATCATAGAGAACATACTGTAAATCATCAAGCAAATCATGTATATCAGTGCAACACCTTTTTTTTTTTTTTTTTTTTTTTTTTTTAGAGAGGGGGAAAATGCTTTATGCATACCCCGGTACGGATACCGGGGTTATGTGGGACTCCCCGCATCCAACTGATGGGCTACCCACTAAAAACCCCCTCTTAAGGCCGCCTTGACCACGCCTCTGCACTGTGGGGGGGACTTAATTTTTAATACTTCCTCCCACAGTGTCCGTAAATCGGAAGAGGTCTCTCCTCGTTTATCCGGTTAAATACGCGGTGGACAGACGCGCGCCCACGGCACCCACACACAAGTAAATAAATAAATAGGCAAATAAATAAATAATAAATAAATAAGTGTCTAAATAAATATCCACACAGGACCCACAGGCACGCCACACACCACACAACCGAGATAAATACGCGAACTAACGACACATAAACACACATCACCGATTAAATTACGCGGATAAAAGGAACTCCTCGCGCTTTCCCCCACTTTTATGGTGGTAGGGGAGGCATCCTTCTCACCCTCTTACTCGGAGGGGGTCTGACTCCCTGCATCGCCCCATTCTTTTTCCTTTTCTGGGCCCTTCTCCTGCTCAGATGCGCCTTTCTTTGGGCCTCCAGGATGGCCGCCGCTGCCCGGGCTTCCCTAAGGGCCTTCTCTTTTTCCGCCTCCCTCCGTGCCTTCGCGCCCATGATTGTGGCCGCGAACGCACGGAGGTGGCCCCATCTGTCGTCCGTCTCGATGGCGAGGCGGATCAAAGTATCTGGGTCAATCGGGGCCCCCAGGGCTCCGGCCAATACCCGGCGCTCTTCCTCGAACGCCGGGCAGGCCACGAGCGCGTGCTCGGCGTCGTCGCGGGTCGCGCCGCATTCCTCGCACGCCTCTCTCTCCGCCTTCCCACTTCTTTTCCGGAAGGCCCCGAAAGACCCATGACCGGTGAGGAGCTGGGTCAGCCAGTAGTCTGACTGTCGTGTGGTCCCAGCCCCCACCGCGAAGGTGTTTGCCTCGGGCACCAGCCGCCTAGTCCAGTGCCCGGGAGCCATCTCCTCCCAGGCCTCCTGCCATTTCGCAAGAGCAGTCGCCAGAGCCCCCCGGCGGTGCTCCCCAGCTCTGACCTTTCTCCCCTTTGGGTCTCCACCAAGTATCGGGTCCTCCCTGTCCGCCGCCTTCAGATCATAGACCTCCCTCCACATTGCCACCTTTATTTCGAGGGGCATTCTACCTGCCAGGACGCAGAGCGCCTGACGGGACACCGTCCGGTACGCCACGGTAGTCCTTATCAGGGCTGACCTCTGCGCCCTGCGGAGGGAGGTGAGGTTCACGCCCACCCCCAGGGCCGCCGACCATACCGGGGCGGCATATGCCAGCACTGACTCCCAAACGTTATAGTAGAGTCTCCTCGAAGCAATCGAGGGACCCCTCACGTTTGGGAGGAGCGCCGACAGGGCTCCCACCACCTTGTCCGCCCGTGCAACCGCCCCGTCCAGGTGGGTCCTGAACCTCCGGCGGCAATCCAGGGTGACCCCTAGATACTTGGCAGACCGCGTGGCCGCCACCATTGACCCCATCACCGGGAACTCCCTCCCTTTGTCCGCGCGAAGGCCCGCCAGCACGATGACCTCGGTTTTATCCGAGGCCATCTCCAGGCCTGAGGCCTCGAACCAGGCCCCAACCTTCCCGAGCGTCTCGGCCATCATTGCCTCGACCTGGGTCACGTCCCTAGCAGAGAACATGACAGCCAGGTCATCGGCATATGCGATGGCCTTTACGAAACGCCCGGGGCCAACGGCTCTGATAACCCCGTCATAGACGAGGTTCCAGAGGAAGGGGCCCAGAACCGAGCCCTGCGGAACCCCCGCGTAGACTCCGGTCGTGACCTCGCCGCTCGGCGTGTACACCGTAACATGGCGGCCCGAGAAGTAGTCCCTAAGGACCCTCCTGACCGCCGGGTGCACCCGCCTCGCCACGAGCTCCCGTGTGATGAGGTCCCAGCGGATGGCGTTGAACGCGTTACGAACGTCGATCAACGCCATAACGCAGATCCTCCGCTTGGTGGTAGCCACACACCTCTCCGCAAACGCCATTACCTCGCGGACAGCCTCCACGGTACCGACCCCTCTCCTAAAGCCGAACTGAGCCGGCGAGAAAGGGTCACGGCCAATTTGCCTCTCGATCACCTCCTTCACAGCGTACTCCCACACCTTACTTAGTGCTGGGAGCACGCTGATCGGACGGTATGCATTCGGCTCCGTGAGGGGTTTGCCGGGCTTGGGGATCAGTACCACCCTCGCATCTTTCCAGGCCTGGGGGATAGCCCCCCTCCTCAGCGTTTCTTCGATAGCCTCCCTTAATTCCTGCTTGTGCGCCCTCGAGACTGCGGCCACCACCTCTGAGGGGACCGCATCCAAACCCGGGGCCTTTTTGGGCTTCAGGCCGGAGATTGCCGCCTCTATCATCTCGTCGTCCACTTCCGGTATCGTCTCAGGCGTCCCCGTATCTGAGCAGGCCTCGGTCGTCCCCCTTGGACCCATTCCACGGGTAATTCGGCCCCGTGATACAGGGGTCGAAGTTGTTGTTGAAGGTCGGGGTGGGGGGGCGGCCGAGGGGAGGGGGGGAGGTACCGTAACAAAGAGGTGATCCAATATCCTCCCAACTTGGGTCGGGGTCATAGTCATCCTCGGCGGTCTTCCGCCGAGCTTGGACATGACCGCCCTGTACGGCCTCCCCCAGGGGTCCAGGTCGACCTGGGCACACAGGGTCCTCCATTGGGTCTCCTTCGCCCTCCAAATCGCGACCTGCACCCCTCTCCGGGCCACGGAGTAGGCCCTCCGTGCCTCCTCCGCCTCCGGACCGCCCCTTTTTCTCCGCCTCTGCGCCCTTCTCCTGGCCCTAAAAGATGCCGCCCGTGCCTCGGCCACCTCCTTGCACCACCACCCGTTGGGCTTCCTTGTCCCCCGGGGAAGTGCTTTCTTAGGGAGCCTCTCCTTACACGTCTGCTCCAGGGTTTTCTGGAGCACTTCCGCCTTCGATTCCCCCCTAGGTCCGGTCTCGCCTCGCTCTCGGTCTTCTCCCTCCCTCCGACCATACAACCGCCCAAAGTGCCCGGTCACCTCGGCAGTGTCCATGTTCTTTATAGAATATGGCTGCCAGGCGACGGTCCCGACCACAGCCCTCGTCCCTCTGATGATGTGAAGGACGTACCTGTGGTCGGAGAACGAGTCCTGACTAAGGACCTCGCTCTTGGCTCTTCCGGCCGTTGCACGGTCAGCGGAGAGAATGTCTATAAATGACCTCCTCCCGTTCCTCTCGAAGGTGTATTTGAATTTATCCGGGACCTTCACCGGTACCAGGCCTTGCCTACCTAGGAGGTCGAGAATGGCCGTCCCCTTCCTGTCCATTCGGCCACCTCCCCAGGCCGGGGACCTCGCGTTCAGGTCGCCCGCCAGGAGCACACCCATGCCCGCGGATCTCATCTCCGCGATGACCCCCTCAATGGAGTCCAGGTATTCCCCGAACTCCACGAGCTTGGCCTTGGGCGAACAGTAGCAGCTCAGCAGCACCTTCCCCTCCCAGCTGACCGCCACCACCCCGTTTGCCACCACAGGGCGGGCAACCGCTGGGAAGTGGCCGCCGAAGCCCGTCACCCAGATGGAGGCATCTCCGGCCGCATCGTTGAACCAGTAGTTCAACTGTCTATACGGCTCGGAGATTACCACCACGTCCGCCCTTAGCTGGGACATCACGTGTTCCATAATGTCCTGGGCAAGGCGGCACCTGTTTAAATTTATTTGGGCGACCTTAAGGGGCATTCCCCGCGTTGGTGCCCCCTCGACCCTTTGGCTCCGTCCTGGGTGTGGTTCCGCTCGGTGGCCTGTTGAACGGACAGGCCAGGGATGCTGTAACATGGGCTATCCCTGGCCCCGTTCGCCCCTCCTTCCGGCATACGCCGCACCTAGGGGGGTTCTGGCACTGGTCGATCCGGTGGTCTGTCGACCCGCACCTCCTGCACACCTCTTCCCCCTCCTTTACGGTATCGCAATCTCTGGCCATATGCCCGAACAGGTGGCACCTGTAACACCTAGTGTTATGGGGGAGGAGCCTAGCCCTAGCCCATGATAGGCCGGACCTAAACCGGGCCCCCCCCCCCTCCCCCAGGTTCTTCAGGAGGTTCAGGGGAGCCTCCACTACGGCCGACTGCGTGCCTCTAGGGCCCAGCCTCAACATTTTCAGGCGTAGGTCCCCCGGGTCCACCTTAAGGGCACCCGCCAGGTCCCGAAGGACTTCCGGGCCCTCAGCCATGGGGTCCAAATCCCTAACCTCTAGGGAGACTCTATTCTGGAGCGGTGCACACTCCAGTCCCGCCCCAATTTTCCCCTTTATTGTCTGGGTCAGAGTCTCCACACTGACCCCCTTCTCCACCTCTAGGAGAATGTGACCCTGCTGGGTCTTCTTGACCCCCCTCACCCCCACCAGAGTCTCTCGCCCCTTGGAGAGGAGGACCTTATAGGTCTCGATATACGAGGAGGAAGGGGGGACCCTGACCAGGACCGCCTCGGGCCTTCTTCTCACCGACGGGAGGGGTCTCGGAGGGGCATTACGCCCTCCCCCCTGGGGATTCCTTAAGCCAGCATTTCGGGGGGTCGATCCCCGGACCTGTTGCCCGTGGTTCAGCGTCCGCGTCTGCGCCCCTTGATGAGGGTGCCGAGGCATCTGCTGGTGTTGTTGTTGTTGTTGCTGTTGCTGCTGCTGCTGTTGCAGCCGCTGCGGCGGCTGTTGCTGTCCCAGCCCGGGGGGCCGCTGCAATCGTTGCACCCGATCGGGCCATTGGGGGGGGGGGGAAGAAGGCCACTGCGGCCAGAACTGGGACTGCATGCCCGTCAGGGTCGGTTGCAGCATCGGCCACTGCTGGGGGGGCAGCCCCTCCCCGAGTACCCACTGCCTCCCGGCCAATGGACCAGCGGTGCTTTTTTGGGCCAGGAGGTCCTTCCTCCTCTCTTCCCTGCGCTCTCTCCTAATCTGTCCTTTCGTTTTAACAACGACCATGGGGCCCTCGTTCACGTTCCCCTGTTGTTTCCCCCCCTCACCGAGGGGAGCCAGGGGTGTGTTCTCCTCCCGGGGGGCGGCCCTCCGTGAGGGGGAGTTAGTCTTCTCCGCCGGGGGATCCTGCTCCAACGGATCAACCGGATGGTCTATCTCCACCAGTTCGACCAGGTTGCCACCTCCCTTGCCGACCTCCAGCAGAGCCCTCTTCTTACTGGCTTCTTGCTGGGGTGACGGGGAGGTCCTAAGTCTCTTGGCCTTCTTCGCGTCCGGATTGCGGTGTTTTTGCATCGCCCCACTGGGGTCCGCATCGGGGGGCCTCTGCGGGGCCGCGCTAGGGGGCGTGGGCCTGGATGGACCCCCACCCCCTTCCATGCCGATCTGGGGGGAGCATTGGACTCCCCGCTCCTTTGTTATCTTCTTGGGGTCCTCTTTCCAGTTGGGGGTCTCCCCAAGTGCCGTCACTTCTGCGACAACGGTCGCCGCCCTCTCGCACCTCTTGGTGACCTTCCCGAGGAATTCAAGGACCCACTTAACTGAGGCCACCTTCGATGATGCCTTTCTCTCGCTGAATTCCCCGGTGGCCTTGAGGCAGTCCCCTATAACACCCCTCAGCAGGGTGGTCGCTTCGGCCAGACGGTGGCCGGGGATCCCTTCCGGCATCACCGCAGCCCTTGCTCCATTCGTGGGAGGGCGCACAGGGTCCGCAGCGTTGGCTGCCACTCCGCCCCGCTTCCCCTGGTTATTCCCCGGGGTCCTACCGGCTTCGTCCGTCCTTGAGGTCGAAGTGGACCTCAGCCTGCAGGGCTCCTCCCCCCGGCATCTGCCGCTGGGCCCCGCCAGTTCCGGCTCCCTATGTGCCAGCAGCTTGGGTGCTGCTTCCGCCGCTATGGTCCGCTCCTCCTCACCCTTCTTCTGCGGTTCCTCTCCGATCTGCTCCTCTGGGGGCGCCTCCTGGGCCCCACCACGGGCCGCCGTCCCAGATGGGGGGGTCCTCATCAAGGCCCTTCGCCTGAAGACGCCTGCGGGTGGGTCCTCGGGAGTCCCATACCGATGGGAATTCTCGTGCTCAGGGGGGGGGTTGTCCCCCCTTCCTCGTCGCTCTCTCCTTAGGTGAGGGGGTCTCCGGGATGAGGTACGCCCCCGGGTCCCTCGCCGATTTGGCTCTCTGGAGCCACGCCTCACACCCACCCCTCCAGTCAATTCGTCCGGTATCGGTCTCGTAGTCCTTATAACCTTTGCCATGGTCAGCAGCTGTCGCTTCTTCCGGGGAGGCTTCCCCGGTGGCACCGGCCCGCTGCTTCAGCCCGATGTCGTTGGTTGCGCTTAATCCCACCATGCTACCAACATCGCACGTGGGTCCTGCCATGACCTCAGGAATCGCCGAGGTTGCATCCGAGGCTCGGCTAATTTCTGACATAATCATCATCACATGTGTGTCTTAAGGGCGACAGCCCTACCGCCCAGCGGCTTTCCTCCCAAACACGGACCCAGTTGTTACGGCCCCCGCGGCCAACACGATCCTGGTTGCCATCCAGGATGGACCCTGACATGCCGCATGGTCCTCAATACACTGGGGCGAGAATCCAGGTTTTACCCCCATTGGGCCCGTTCTCCTGGCCCATGGTATCCCCCTAACGACCACAGCTTATACCCCCTTAGGCATTCGCGCACCCCCACAGACCCACACGCATCCACACACACCCACCCCCCATACGCTCCCCACCCCACTGTGGCCGAGCTATTACAATGGGGGGGCCGCCATCCCCCCCCAAGGGAGCTGGTCCGCGGCAGGGCCTTCGCCTTCCACGTGGGGTTTTTAGGCCCCAGGGTCAGCTTATAGCTCCTGCTAACCGGGGCGCATCGCCACCCCTCCCCCGTCCCGGCCTGGCCACCGCGAAATGAACCAGCCCGGGTAGGCGAGGGGCCGCCACACACCCCGGCCATTCTCCTATCCGCCACCTGGAGACGCGCTCGGTCGGTGCTCAGCCTAGTACCCCGCTCCCCTTTACGGGGATAGGGGGACACCGAGTATCAGTGCAACACCTGAATTTCAAACTACTTTCAGCTTTCACACAATACGGTTTTTTGAAAATTTTCCGCAACACACACGAAAGGAGTAAAGTATTACCACTAGAGCTGTACGAGTACTTGAATATTCGGGTAGCTTGAAAACCGAACCAATCCGGGACTCGATTTCCGAACCGAGCCAGGTACCCGAAAGAACCGAGCGGCTCGGATCGAACCAAGTACTTGAATTTTTTTCAAGCGGCCCGAAAGAACCAGGCAGATTGTATAGAACCGAGCGGATTGAATTTTTTCCAAGCGGCCCGAAAGAAACCGGGCGAATTGGATATAACCAAGCGGCCCGAAAGAAACCGCACGGCTTGGAAAGAAAGGAGCGGTCCGAAAGAAGTTCGAGCAGATCTAAAACTATTTGTCCGATTTATTTCAAACTTGGTGCACATATTCTTAATGGTATTATCTAAACTGTAGGATATGAATTTTTATGCAACAACCCATTCGTATATTATAAATGTTTTAAGTTTGCCTTGTTAGGTAAAAAATGATAGTGATATTTACCTTGCTCTCATTTGTACAATAACTTTTTTCTTCTCTAATCCATATGCTGCCTTGTAAATATTTGATTAATGAACACTAGAATCATGGTATTTCTGATGTTAGATAAACCTGGACATCATAATTTGATACATCGCTCGCGCGCGTAATATTTATGCAACATATGCATTAAGGGGTAATACCACTGTAGAATTTTCAAAAAAAGAAATTTTTTTGTTTAAAAGGTGTTTTAGGCTCTCAAAAATAATATACCACAAGATGGAGGGCGGCAAAAATGTCTAAATGTCCAAATTTTCAATTCTACCGCAACGCTCTCGTGTATGCCCCGAGCGCCTTTTGTTATCACTGCGCGCGCTATAGATTTGTTTTGGTGCACGAAAGGAACAATAATGTGGGAATATGTATCTGGGTTCGGATCCCTACGGCGTCAAGTTGTATGGTGCAGGTATCGCAGATTAAAGGTATATAAGAATATAATATGATTTTACAGTACTTAAAACTTTAAACGCGTTTTTCTCGAAACCACTTTTTTTAACTGGCCGGAAACATAACTCGAACAAATCTTCACCGATCGATCTGAAAATTGTACAGTATATTCAAAATTCCTTTCTCCAGCGACGTACGTAGAATTTTTTTTTATATTTCATACTTTTTTATAACCAATTTTCTGACGATTTTTTCATGAAATTTTAAACTTTTTCTTAAAAAGTGCACCATTTCGCGAAAAATCAATATATCGAAAAAATCCTACGTACGTCTTTTACTGTTGTTCTATAGAATCGAAAAAACTTTGGTTTTTTGTTCCAGGTCAAAAATTGCGGGAGTTAGGTTTCCGGCCGTGGACCCTTTCAAAAAACAGGCACCGACGGAGAAATGCTGCGCAGCCACCATTTTGTCATGAACGAAGTTGAAAAAAATATTTTTTTGTACTTCATTACTAGAATTATAAATCCCAGTTTGCAGAATTTCGATTGATCTCTTTATTGCGCCAAAAAATTCCGAAATATGCCTCTTTTTCGTGCGCTACAGTGGTATAACCCCTTAATACATGCTCTGTACATAAGAATTAGCGAAATAATTTCCAACCTCATAGTATCTGTATAAAGAATTCGTCTAACCCCTTAATAAAGGGTGTTGCCTGTTAATGGCTAAATAAGTATAAATAAATAAATAAAGAAATAGGTATAATATAGACTGCGGAATTTAGTGCAAATGCATGTTTTTGTAGTAACGGATTAAATAAACAAGTGGAACTTTGACCGATCTATATTTCATCATTAAGAGGATTTAAAAAATATATATGTAATTTTACATATTTTAGGCATTTTTCATGGTTTTTGCATATACGGAATTTGTTTACAAATTAGCTCTAGTAATTGTTAGAAGTTGCCGAACCTCGACTTTAAAATTTAATAGCTTCATACCTATGTTAAAAAGTTTATGTAAGTTTAATAGTTACATTATATTCAAAAGTTTAGTAATTTAATAGCAGGTACAGTGATACTTGTAATAGTTTATATAATGCACATCTCATGCGAATGTACTGATAGATTGTATATCGATGAAACAAGATTGTATGAATTTTCTAATCGGAAGTGCGTCGGTATATTTGCTATATTCATTCTGCAAAATAAAACTTTACTTCGTTTCCTTCTCTGAGTTTCTGGACATATATATACATATATATAGTTTTATTTTCACTGAACTGTTTGGCTTGTATTGAAGGGATTGTTGTGCACTGGAACGCGGCATATCAGACTTGCATTAACTTCCGCAGTCTAGGTATAAATAAATAAACGAATAATTTTTAAACAATAAAGAACTTGAATAAACGTACAATTTTTTTATTTAATTAATGCAAGAACGCAGTACCAATCCGTTTGAATGAGGATGGGGTATACTTCTGCAAGAGCGTATAAAATTACAAGAAATAAAATAATTTTATTTAAATAACATTTGCACAGTTTAATTATACGTTGTAGCATATTTCGTACATTGGATTACATACAGACTTTATACATGATGGACGCATACTATCTGCATACTACATACACACTATATTCGTGCTATACATATACATTACTTATTATATACATGGGACATACAGTATAGGCATACAATGTTCTGTTGGCCGTACGCACGTACTAGATGCTACTATATTCCGTACTATATACTATTACATTAAATTACATGAGGGGGACATATAATATTGGTATTTGTTTGACCTTCCGATGACCTTGAAAAGTCCTGTGAACGTCACGTGCCGCCGGCATTAGTGTTACCCGATGTACACCACGGGGAGGTTGCTCGGTCGGACTTTGTACATCATGGTGGCTCTAAAAAGAGCCGATTTTGCGCCAGTGTAAATAATATGCCATCACGTAGAGTTGCTGTAACAAAATGAACACGAATGCAGGGACTGTTAGATAGTTAAAATTCAATGGAGATAGTAGATCGCACATTAGTAAATTAATAAGGTTTCTTTGCTCTTACTATTGTTGTTTGTGCCTATTCGCTGACAAAAAACACAGCTGCTCCACCCTGTAGCCCAGGAGGCATGTCCGCTTCTCCGTGACTATGTTGCTGGCACGCGAAAATAGCCTTTCGCTGTAAGCCTGCGATGCCGGCACGCCCAAAATATTTTGTGCCGCACGGGCTAGTTTGGAAAATCGCGTTCTGTGGTCTCTCCACCACTTCAGAATACAGGATTCCGGCTCTATAATTTTGCCCTCCATATAGGTTTTGATCTCCGCTTGGAGCGTATCCTCCGGCGTCCCCAGCTCGTGCCTCCCAACATCGGCATAACAGTCTTCTAATGTCCCTAACGCTGATTCTGTCATAGAAACAAAATATATAACATACAACATGGAACATAGTATCGCATAATCTTAGCATTGTTTCACACTTACCTGACGACGTTTCGCTCGACGATGCGCGTTCCTCACTCACGATATTCGCGTTGCTTCTTCCCCGGGTACTTATCCGCAAACGAATACAGGGTCGTGTGCGCGGAGTCTTTAGCGTCTGCCGACAATAGGCGGCCTTTGACGCGAGGGTTCAGAATCATTGCAACTATCATGGTTTCGGACGTGTCGATGAAATAAAATCGGTCTTTCAACTCCTATAATAAATATTGTCGGAATTCAGAACAGTGGTTTGATGTGGTCTCATCCATACGGCATGATAACCACTTCCGTAGGTATTTAATTGACGAAATATAACGGCATAGCGTTGGCGAATCTTCCACGGTCATCATCAGCGTTGCTTCTTTGAATAATTTTAATAAACCACAATATTTTTCGATTCTGGACCACTCGCTACTCGTTACGATGTCCGGCATTCCTCGTTGACACAACACTGCATTAAGTGTGTGTTGTACCTCGAGTAAGCGACACAGCATGTCGTACTGCGAGTTCCATCGCGTCTCCACGTCGCCGATCAGCGTTAGAGGCTTGAGGGTTGGATTCTGCTGCTTTTGGACCGCATTCAATTTCTCGTATGCCACCGTAGAGCGATGGTAAAATTTCACAATAGTCTTGCACTTTTTCAAGATATCAAGTAGGTCCGCTGACTTTTTAATTGCGTCCTTTACCACTAATTGAAAAAAATTCATTGCATTAAATATGTAATGTTAATGATTTATTATTCATTTTAGCATTCAAATGTTTATTTACCTGCAGAGTATGGGCGTAATATGGGGTGTTGGAGATTCGGTAATTCCGATCTCCGCCACATCCAACTCATGGCAGCACCTCCTGGACAGCACAGCACTAAGCCCGATCCACAATCGATGCGCCAATCAGGTGTGAGCGACAGAACACTCAGCCAATCGCATTTCCCCACGTCGCGCGATCCTCCAGAATTTTGGAGAAGACGACTAACGGAAATCGATCGGCCATATTGATTCATTCTTGTTCGCACAGAGTACATGTAAAGACGCGTCGGTTCTTCTGAACGTTTTGCTTAAGTGTAACTGGTGAATTCTCAAATAATCGCTCAAAACCACTGCTTTTAGTGTTTTCTCATTGCTCACGTATTAGTTTATCAATCTCAAGCTCATCGCGGCGATTGTGGATCGTGGCTAATTCACGCGCCCACGTGCTCGGCTCACCGCGAATTGTCTCGGTGAGACAATAGCTTTAGCTGCGCAAATAAAGTGCTCACGCTCACGCTCACGTTCATGTATTTTAATCGCTGACTTCACTCCGCGAGTGTACAATAAACATTAACGCTCTTCTCACCATCTACTGATCCTTTTCTTGCACTTAACCTAACCGGCATCTCACCTCGATCACCTGTTCTCAAACATTTCTGGTCCTTCGAGCCGGATAGTGTGTGAAAGTGTTCAGTGCTCATCAGCAACGCTCAAGCTCACCCCATCGCGCTCACCCTCTGTGCTCAAGCTCAGCTACTCAAGATGGATGGAATCAACCAAGATTCTACCAAGTCCAGCTCCGAGACCCGGTCCCGGTCGTCGTCACCGAGCCCGCCGGGGGAGATGAGCCTCCAGGTGCCCACCGGGCAGTCATCTCAGGCTACCGGCAGAACGAGGGCGACGTCCCCCTCAACAATACCGGCTCCTCTCATCATTAAATCGCGGTCGCAGGTGAGTCGCTTTTTGGTGTTACAAGCGATTCAGGCCGAAATCCCCACCGACCCCGAGACAGCGTCCCTTGGGGAAGTGCAGTCGCTGCTCGATAGCGTCGCGGAGCTGCACAAGGCATTCTTAACTGAGCACGCTCACCTCGAGGAGTTCTGGCCCGTGAAGTGCCTTACTCACGAATACTTCGCCTCAGACCTCTTGGGCCGCGAGACGCAGCTAGTGGCGCAAGTGAACAAGGCGCTCAAAGGTCTCATGACCCACCGCTCACCCCCCGCTCAACCAGGCTCATCTCCAGACTCATCCGCGGCGAGCAGAGCCGCGAAGCTGCCAACCATTTCGATCCCCAAATTCTCAGGGAACTATGTGGATTGGCCAGCTTTCAATGAGCTCTTCACGTCGCTCATCATCAAAGACTCACGTCTCATGGACATCGACAGGCTGTGCTACCTGAGGGCCAGCCTGTCCGGCGAACCTGCTCGCAGGGTGAACTCGTTTCAGCTCACCGGCTCATCATTCCAACCATGTTGGGCTTATCTCAATAAGCGATTCACAAACAAGCGACTGCTCATCAAGGAGCAGTTGGACAAGCTCTTTTCGATAGCTCCGCTCACCACACGATCAGCCTCGGCACTCACCAACCTGGCTGCGACCATCGCAGAGGTGAATGAGGCCCTGGTGGCCCTGAAGGCTGACCAGGATATGCACAATTGCCTCCTGGTGCATGTGCTGACGAACAGCCTTGACAAGGTCACGCGAGAGGCTTGGGAAACCTCTTTGGAAAACGTCACTGAGTGCCCTCGCTACCAGGACTTGCTGGCCTTCGTCGAGAAGAAGGGCGGGGCCCTGGAGCAGATAGAGTCCTCACCAAAAAGGCCAGCTGCTCCAGTCGCCTCCACCTCACGCTCTGCTCAAAGGAAGGCAACCGCTCACCCTGCAACGCAGACAAAGGCTCAATCACCATCTCAACCTCCATCGAGGGCGCTGTCAACGCGGTACCCGTGCGACCACTGTTCAGGAGATCACTTTATAGTCATGTGCCCAAGCTTCCGTGACAAACCTGTAGCTGAGCGGCGCAGCTTCATCACGGCTCACAACCTGTGCAGGAACTGCTGCGGCCGCCACCAGGTCGATGTGTGCAAGTCTGCGCTCCGGTGCAAGACGTGCGGTGTAAAGCACCACACCATGCTGCACCCAACTCAGCCGTCAGCTCACACACCTGCTCACCCTCGACCTGGCACATCCGCTGAATCAAGTTCAGCCACTCAAGCCCCTCCGATGGAAGGCAAAAAGTCAGAAGACGGTGCTGACTGTTGAAGTGTCGGTGCAGTCGCCAGCTCATTCTCAACAAAAACAGGTCAACCTCACTTCTCACTCTCACTCTCGGCTGCAGGTGGATTCGCCACCCCACACACGCTCACCCTGTTGGCTACGGCCAACGCTCTGCTCATCTCACCGGTGGCCTCGCTGCCAGTGAGACTACTCATCGACTCAGGTTCGGAGCTCACCTTCATCAAGGAGGAACTCAGCACTCAACTTAACCTTCAAAGAGCCCACTCATCCATCTCAATTATTGGCATTGGAGGTAACAAGACTACTCACACTCGTGGGGTCGTGTCAATCACTCTACAATCAAGTTACGACTCCTCCTCGGTCACCACACAAGCTCATATTCTGCGGACTCTCATCTCAAGGCTACCATCCGTTGAAGCGCCACGTCAAGAGTGGCCACATCTCACCAGGTTAAGGTTAGCTGATCCAGATTTTCTAAAACCTAGGCCCATCGACATAATCATTGGTGCCGACTCATATGGAAAAATTATAAAACCTAACCTCAAAATGGGTGACCCTTCAATGCCAATTGCCCAGCTCTCAATCTTTGGGTGGCTCATTCTTGGGCCAGTTAAAACACCTCAGGCTCTATTCAGCTCATCGCACACAGCTGCAGTCATGCAGCACAGCGATAAAACAATACAAGAGTTGTTGACTAGATTCTGGATTCAAGAAGAGCTCCCAACAGATACACCTTCAACGCTCACCCCTGAAGAACAAGAATGTGAGGATCACTTTCGGGCGACACACACTCGTGATTCTACAGGAAGGTACATCGTACGCATCCCTCTCAAGTCGTCTCGGAGTCTACTGGGCAATTCCTACCAGACAGCCCATGCCTGTCTGAAGCGAACACTCAACAAGCTCAACAAAGATGCTGATTATCGCAATCTCTACCAGGGGTTCATGAAGGAATATGAGGCTCTCCATCATATGGTAAGAGCTCCCTCACTCTCACCCAATACTCACTCTGTTTTTTATCTTCCACATCATGGAGTACTCAAGCTCGACAGTCAGACCACCAAGTTGAGGGTCGTCTTCAATGGCTCAAGCCCTACCTCAACGGGGCACTCCATCAACGATCTCATGCACACTGGCGCGAACCTGCTACTCAACATCACCGATGTGCTGCTGTGGGTTCGCCAGCACAAGTACATTTTCGCCACAGACGTGACAAAAATGTACAGACAAGTCAAGGTTCACGAAGACGACCAGGACCTCCAGAGGATACTGTGGATTGACGAAGATTCAAAGGAGGTGCCCTACAAGCTCACCACGGTCACTTATGGAACCAAGGCCGCGCCGTTCCTCGCTGTCAGAGCACTACTGCAATTGGTCGAAGACGAAGGGCATCGTTTTCCCCTGGCAGTGCCTTCAATCACTCATGCCAGATACGTCGACGACATATTCGGCGGCGCCGATACAGGTGAGACACTCATTACAATTGCTCAACAATTAAATGACCTGTGCAAGGCGGGAGGCTTTCCACTTGCCAAGTGGCAATCAACCTTCCCTCCATTGCTTGAATCAATTTCTCACGATGTACGAGCTAGCAACTCATACATAGCTCTTGACGACTGCAATACCAAAATTCTCGGATTACAATGGAATGCTCTCAATGACAACTTCTCATTCTCGACGAAACCTCTCAGCGATTCAAGACTCACTAAACGCCTCATTCTCTCTGAAGTAGCAAAGATATTTGATCCGCTTGGCTTCTTAGCTCCAGTCATCATTCGGGCAAAAGCACTTTTGCAGGAATTGTGGCTGCACAACCTCAACTGGGACGACCCACTGCCTTCCCAAATCACTACTCACTGGCTCACCATCAGAGAGGATCTCACAAGTCTGGCCAGACTCTCAATACCAAGGTGGTTCAACACCTTCTCCTACTCTACAGTGGAATTACATGGATTCTCTGATGCGTCTCAGCTCGCCATGGCAGCGGTAATTTACATTATCGTGTCCTCACCGTCCACAGCTCACAAAGTGTCGACACTCGTGTGCTCCAAAACCAAGGTAGCACCACTCAAGAAACTCACAATCCCGAGGCTCGAACTCACTGCAGCTTTGATGCTTGCAAAGCTTACAAAGTATGTTCAAGCTACTCTTCAACTCAACGTCTCTTCAATTCATCTGTGGACGGATTCTCAAATATCACTCTCATGGATCAAATCACATGCTGCACGCTGGAAGGATTATGTACGGAATCGTGTCTCCCAAATTCAAGAGCTCACCCCACACGCACATTGGAGACACGTTCCTGGAACAGCGAATCCAGCTGATTGTGCCTCTCGAGGCCTCACAACACATCAGCTTGAACACCATGAGCTTTGGTGGACGGGACCATCTTGGCTCACTCAGCCCAGTGACTCATGGCCCTCTCAACCCACATTGAAGGACAGTCCAAGCATGCAGGAAGCTCGTCCTGGAGTCTCAAATCTTCTCAACATTCGAAAACTCGAATATCACTGGGACCTCATTTACAAATACTCATCTCTCAACAAACTCTTTCGTGTCACTTCAGTTTGTTTCAGAATTCGGTCACGCTTAAAGGGGTCAACGATTTCCTTACCACTCATCGTTCAGTCGCCCGAAGATCTGGAGAGGGCCAGGATTTTTTGGATTAAGGCGACGCAGTCCCTTTATTTCGCACATGAATTAAAGACGCTCAGCTCTGGCGCAACGCTGCCATCGTCTCACACCTTCAATCGGCTCACGGCCTTTATCGACCAAGAAGGAGTGATCCGAGTCGGGGGCCGACTCAACAACGCTCACATTGCATATGGAAGTAAGCATCCTGCAATTTTGCCTCGTCACTCACGTCTGTCCGATCTGATTATAGATCAAGCTCACCGACAAACTCTCCATGGAGGGACTCAGCTCACTCTCGCTCAAATCAGACTGACCTACTGGATCATCGGGGGTCGAGCTCCAGTGAAGTCTCACATTCTACGGTGTGTTGTGTGTGCTCGGCAAAGGGGGATCCGTGCCCATCAACTGATGGGCCAACTACCTCTTTCACGAGTCACACCCACACGCCCCTTCACTAACACTGGACTGGACTATGCTGGTCCCATCACCTTAAGGACGTGGAAGGGGCGAGGCGCCAAGACTCACAAGGGATGGATCTGTGTATTCGTCTGTCTCACCACATCAGCTGTTCATCTCGAGCTAGTCACCGACTACTCCACGGAAGGTTTCATAGCGACTTACAGACGGTTCATCTCACGGAGAGGAATCCCTCACTCACTCTACTCAGATTGTGGCACCAACTTCATTGGAGCCGATGCCACGCTCAAGAGGATGTTCACTCAGGGCTCTCAAGATCACCAAACTATCGCTCAGCTGTTGGTCAACGACAACACTCGCTGGTGCTTCAACCCTCCAGCCGCACCACACATGGGGGGCAAATGGGAGGCTGTGGTGAAGTCCACCAAACACCATCTTCGGCGAACAGTGAGTGAAACGGCACTCACCTACGAAGAGTTCAGTACACTTCTCACGCAGATCGAGGCCCTACTGAATTCGCGACCTCTCGAGCCCCTTAGCGACGATCCTGACGACGTCGCAACGCTCACTCCTGCTCACTTCCTCATTGGCCACCCGCTCTCAGCTCTACCAGAACCTTCTGTGGAGCACACATCCATCTCACCGTCAGCGCGGTGGCAACTCATCCAACAGAAGACTCAACAATTCTGGACTCAATGGTCAGCCCATTATCTGCAACGTCAACTCTCAATCTCGAAGTGGCATCATCCATCCAACGCCATCAAGGTCGGCTCTCTGGTGCTCATCACTGATGAACGGTTTCCCCCTAGCAAGTGGCCACTTGCTCGGGTTCTCACCCTTCACCCAGGGAAGGATGGACTGACCAGGGTGGTGACTCTCAAGACCGCCACCACCACCTTGACCAGGCCGATAGCAAAGTTGGCTGTTTTGAATGTTACAGATTCATCATCAACATCTTCTTCCAGCTGTTGAGGCCGGGAGCATGTTGGAGATTCGGTAGTTCCGATCTCCGCCACATCCAACTCATGGCAGCACCTCCTGGACAGCACAGCACTAAGCCCGATCCACAATCGATGCGCCAATCAGGTGTGAGCGACAGAACGCTCAGCCAATCGCATTTCCCCACGTCGCGCGATCCTCCAGAATTTTGGAGAAGACGACTAACGGAAATCGATCGGCCATATTGATTCATTCTTGTTCGCACAGAGTACATGTAAAGACGCGTCGGTTCTTCTGAACGTTTTGCTTAAGTGTAACTGGTGAATTCTCAAATTATCGCTCAAAACCACTGCTTTTAGTGTTTTCTCATTGCTCACGTATTAGTTTATCAATCTCAAGCTCATCGCGGCGATTGTGGATCGTGGCTAATTCACGCGCCCACGTGCTCGGCTCACCGCGAATTGTCTCGGTGAGACAATAGCTTTAGCTGCGCAAATAAAGTGCTCACGCTCACGCTCACGTTCATGTATTTTAATCGCTGACTTCACTCCGCGAGTGTACAATAAACATTAACGCTCTTCTCACCATCTACTGATCCTTTTCTTGCACTTAACCTAACCGGCATCTCACCTCGATCACCTGTTCTCAAACATGGGGGTACTCTCCCACTCATTGCATAGTTTAATTGCTTTTGCAATGTTGGCCGCGTTGTCCGTAGTAAAAAAAATTGTAAACTCCTCTCTGAGTAGGTCCCAATCAGTTAAGCACTTGCGCAACACACTCTATTTGTAATGTGCAATTATTCAATACAAAATCTGCATTTAAGTAATGCACAGTTAAAGAAATAAAACGCTCCTTCGAGCGTGACATCCAGCCGTTCGTGGTAAATGCGAATGTCCGTGTCTAATCCAAAACAGTTAAAAGATGTGCAGGTATATATTTTTAATATAGTTACAAATGTTCTTCAATATGACATAAAAGATTATGATAAATGGCATGAACGTTTGAGAAGTTATACTTACAGTTTTCGCATCCTCGCTGATCATATCCTGCAGTTTCTTTCTTTCCGCTTCATACAACTACGGTACGATTTCGTCGGCGAACGTGGCCCGGCCGGGGATCTCGTATCGGGGCTCCAGAACGTTCATCAATTGTTTGAACCCCTCATCGGACACCATAGAGAATGGTTGGCAATCCAAAATCACCATGCGGGCAATCGCATCGGTGATTTGCTTTGCTCGCGGCGACGATGCTTCAAGTGTGGGCACTTGCGCAATTGCTGTGGGCGAATTTCGCGATATGAGTCACGTGGGTATTGGGAAATTGTGTAATTGTTCAAAATAAAGTTCCATGTATGAGTAGAAGCATAAATAGTTAATTTCTTACATACCGTTTACATTGGTCGTGGCTTGAACCTGACGGTTCTCATCCCTCTCTGTATCTCAGAATGTATCGGTATGTTGCACTTCCATGTGCCGGCGAAGCGATGTAGTGCCTCCTGCTTTCGTTTTATACTTTTTCCCACAAGTCTTGCATAGACTCTCCTCTCGATTTAATTTCGTAAACCACATCCAGACAGAGCTCTGGTTCCTACGCGGTGGTCGGCTATCAACGAGAGCGTTGAGGGAGGACTGATCCTCGCTCGGTCCGCTTTCTGCCACATCCATGGCCTCGGTTCCACGGATAATTTCAATTATAAATGTTGCACTGAATGTAAAGGCACAAGATTCAAGAGAGCTGTGGGTGAGTGTTGGCTCACCGACCGATACTTTGCGAATGCTTCTTGTCGTGGAAAGAATTATCAAAGTTGGCGCGGATGGTGTGTATTCTTGGAAGGGGAAGCCAGTGTTAAAATGCAGTGATTGGATGCTAATTACCAGAATCGCTCATTATTGGTTGTCTTCCGCTTCAGTTCTTCTGGGTGGGGGTGCTTTCTGTACTGCAGGTACAGGTAAGAATCTTCAGTGATGCCAGATTCGGGACGGGTTCTCTCGAGAATTTCCCGCACCCCGCGCATACGAATCTGGCATCACTGGGTAAGAAGACCTGGCGCTCCTACGTACGCGGAGGACCGTTAACCCTTGGTATCATGATTTTTTTATTTCACCCAGAAAAATTCTTATCGTTGCATTTTTGCCCACTCTTCATCGTAAAAATAAGCAAAAAATCCTAGTGTACCAGTTCTTAAAAAAATGAAAAAATGTGTGTATAACGCCACTGTTAAATCATGCATAAAGGTACCTGTGTATTATAATGTTAAGCCAATGCTCTTTTCTGCAGAATGTTACACTAGTGTTACCAACATTATTATGTTCGACATCAAATTTAATCAAAAAGAAAAATCGAAATAATTGAGAGAACAAATTAGCATATACTTGGTAGTTTTAGTGGTCCTGGCGAAATAATTTCGTGGTGTTTTCCCAATGAAGATGATATCAAATGTGATAAAGTGTTTTTTAAAAAATATCCAGATTCATATCATAAAAATGAGCTTCGAGCTGTGAGCTTCAAGGGATCGAGTCGCGACTCAAACCCTAAAGGCTCGGACCCTTAAGGCTCGAAGCTTGTAGTCTTGAAAGCTCGAGTCTTCAAGCTCGAAGGCTCGAACCTCGTAGCAGTCGTAGCTATGACAGCTAGCTCGAATCGTATAAATTGTATGTAGTGAAGTGATGTACAATTGGTGGAACCATCAAATATTATATCCATGACTTGGAGTGAACTTCATTACTATTAAACACAAAAGCCTCCAGCTCTCACACAAGAGTCTCGAGAGCTTCGAGAGCTCGAGCTTCATATGATATTAGCCTTAAAGGCTGAGTCTTTAAGGTTAAGGTTTAAAGCTTTGAAGACTCGAGCTTCATACAACACTACTTGGTATCATTGGAAAACACCAGGAAAGCATCGGTATCAATCATTTTCATGAAGATCTAATGAGAAATACAGAACTTGGTATTTCGATGAGTACATGATTAGCGCCCATCTCCCATTTTCGTCTTTATAATTGTGTTACCCTCCAATTATCTTGTTTCTTTCCGCGTCACCTTGTCCGCGCGGATTTAGCTGCGGGTAGAGGTAAAATGGCCTTTCGCCCCTACGGCGTAGGACCTTTGCGGATATATGCTGTTACCAAATAAAATAATAAAACGTTTCGTACCGACCGTAGCAAAGTTAAATTTGCCACATTTATGAGTTAACGACCCCCCCCCTGAATTGTACGTCTTGTGCATTCTTTTCGCCGAAGCTATTAAACACGACCTTCCGTTGGAAAAAAATTTCAAACAACGAGTCGCGTACTTTCGCCGAAATTGCCGTTGTATGAAATGTGACTAATTCATTGATATGAATTTTGCCGTGCTTGCTTCTTTTCCATCACAGATCATTCGCCCACCCTCGACGTGGGCTGTTTACGTTCAATATAATTACGTCTTTGTTTCGTAATATTTCTGTCACCTCCCTTCTATCAATACCCGGTGTCGGTTTCTTTTAACGGGCTAACGATTTTACGGTCTTCCTGGTACCCAGATGCCTTGAAGTCCGCTGACTGCGCGTGGTCCTTATGTCACTCCGCGAGGTGTATGGATGTTGGATAATACTTTTTAAGGGGGAAGCCACTGTGAAAATTTTTTTCTTCTCATTTTTCTTTTTGGGCATTTTCATAATATTTGGGGTCTCAAAAATATACCTGCACAATTTCAAAGTGGATCTCGAAAAATTCGAAAAATTTTCTATTACTGGAAAGAAATCCATAAGAATCTGATGAAAATGTAAAAAATCTTTTCACACTTGTTTCCCGAAGACATTTTTTATGGATTTCTTCAAACCGGAAAAGTCTTTAAAAACATTTTAAGAAACTTTTAAAAAGATTCTTATGGATTTCTTTCCAGCAACAGAAAATTGTTATACCTTTTGTTAGGACAATAATACAAGCAACAGCGTCATTCCGCGTCGTATCCGCGTTATAATTCGCGTTCTCGCCTTTTCGCACGCAAAACCACGCTTGTCAATTCCACGTCGCTCGATCCTCGTGGCGTCGTCCCGGCCGCCTCCGTATTTTGTTTTTCCCCCGCCGAACGTCCACTCTCCCCAGCGCGGCAACGGTGATCCAGGGACGCCGCCCAAAATGCCGTCGCCCGTACCACCGTAATATTTATTTTACATTCGGCCATCCTGAAAGAAAAGGATAATCTGTCCTCAGATTTCGTCTTTAACAGGTTTACGTATTATCCCTCCTATGCACCATGCTCTCTATGCACTCTAATTTACTATTTTTTTTTTCTCGTATAAGCGACCCACTCTGCCGCTAAACACCCCTCCCCCCCCCTCACTGACCGTTTGGTGTCGCCTACGGGACCCAGCACGCTCGTCAGTAGGCGAGAAAGTGTTCGCCACTGAGATATCACGGGCTATAAGCTCTCCTTATAGTGCCCATGTTCTCCACTAGTGCGACCCAGCATGCCGTCCAACACCATCTACTGACCGCTTGGTGTCGCCTACGGGACCCAGCACGCTCATCAGCCAAGGATAGTGTTGACCGCTTGGATATCGCCGCCCTTCACATTTTTCGTACTTGCGCGATCCAGCAGCCCGCCAAGCACCCGTACTAACCGCTTGGTGTCACCTATGGGACCAGGGTTGCCAAGAATGGAGCATGGTTTTCTACTAAGGCCTTGAAGAAAATCTACTAGATTTCTACTAACTTTTGCGCATGCGTGTAGTTGTGGTGGGACATTAATTCTTCATCAGCCTTAAAGGCTGGAACAGGCACGTCCAGTAATTTAGTAATTTACCATTTGTTTTACTAAGCTACTCGACTAAGTTTTAGTGTCCACACACGAAAAATTACTAAATTATTTGCTACTCGACTAAACTACTGGACGTGCCTGAACCAACCTAGGCAGGTTTTACAAAAACTTATTTATTTGATAAACATGAACAAAGTGATAAACATTTTTTAGCATAAACGACATTTTTTAGATAAACTTTACAGCAAAAGATTTTCAATATCCTCAATTTCAACTTCATTACATTCGTAAGTTCGCATAGTTTTTATATTTTGTAAAATCTTTTGGTCAAAATTATAATCATGACAACATTTATTTTGTCTTTTTAGCCCAGATCTAATAGCTAAAATACTACTTAACATGCATAACTGCATTCTATTTCGTAATTTTGTTTTTATTAAATTCATTTGGCTAAAAAGCCTTTCAACTTCAGCATTGGAATGCGGTAAAACTAAAAGAGAGAGGGCAAAATCTGACAATTCTTTATAAGGATTTTCTTGGTTAGCATCTTTGTAGTCATTAACTTCAGCCCAAAATGTTAAAGTATTTGATCTGTTTTGCCATTGCACTAATGTTATATTCTTCCACTGATTTTGAATGCAATCTATTGAGTCAGTAGTGTAGTTAAAATGTTCTAAAATTGAAATTAAATCAGGTTTAATGACCCGTAAAGAATTCTGTACAGAAATAGACGAAATTTGTTTTAAAGTATTGATGTTTTCAGGAAGCCTCTGTTCGATTTGGTGAATTAAACTAATTAAAAAGTTTATGCATCTGTCTCTTAACATACGCTCATCCTTAAATCCTGTTTCTTTCATAGCTGTTATTTTTATTTCAAATAAATATCCTAAGTAACAGCTCCGATCTATAAAAGATTCAATGTTGTCACGGTACAATGTAAATTTTGAATTAGGAACAATAACTTTTCTTATCAGACTATTTAACAGCCGTGTTAGATCGTCCAATAATTTTACTGAATCAGCATTTTTTGCTTCAAAAATTTTGTTCACTCTTTGAACATCACTTAAAATTGGTTTTAAAAAACACAAATAAGCATAATTAATTTCATCTTTATACATTTCAGAAAGAACACGAGCAGTATAACATTTCTCTACATCTTTTGCTATGCTAAAATGTGTTTTCAGTTCTAACCATTGAGTGTGAATTCTGCACACGGCAGATTCAATTGACAACCAACGAGTTTGAGAGACAGAAGTAATTTTCAACGGATCGTCTCCTACATTAATTAAATTATATAGTTGTTTATAGGCTTTTTGTCGTTGTGAGGAATGAGAAAACCAATTAAACGTTTCCCTGATTAAAAATTCTAAATTTCTGGGCAAGTGCTCTTTTGTAGCCCAAGAAACGGCCAATTGTAATGAGTGGCAAACACATCTAATTAGAATTAAATGTGGTACTTCCAATTTTAATTTGGCATATACTCCATTATTTATTCCTACCATTACCGAAGCATTGTCAGTCCCTATCCCTTTTAGATTGTGTATGTTTAATTTATATTTGTTTAATACCGATTTTAATGCTGCAACAATACCATCAGCGTCAACCGTGTCCAACTCTACTAAATCCAAAAAAGAATTAACAATGTTTTGTTTGCAGGAACTATAATACAAAATTGTACATCCTAAATACTTGTCGGTTGAAATATCTGTGGACTCGTCTATTAGAATACTAAAAGGACTATTTCCTATGTCATTTCGTAATTCTTGAACAAAATATGGTGCAAACACATTTTTTATAATATTTGCGCACTTTGTTCTATGCAGTTTAATATATTCAGATGTAGTAGAACACTTAAATGTATTTTTGCATGAATCAGTTAAGTGATCAATTATATTAATTGATGTATGTTGGGCAACAAAAAGGGTTAACCTGGCCTCAGCAGCTCTTGCTGCATCGAGTGTCAAATCCTTGACGAATGGAATTTTCATTTGTGATTTCCCCAAAACAGTTGCTGCATTAATTTTGTGTTTTTTCGATTCACCATGGCTTTTCAAATCGGCGTAGCGGCTAGTGACCATTCTTTCACAAAATTTGCATTTTGCTTCAACACCAGCTGTACTTTCTATAGAAGTCAACCAATTTTTGAAAAGAGGATCCTTCAGCCAAGCTGTTCTAAACTTTTGGGTGTATTGTGTTTTAGGCATTCTTTCTATAAAAAAATAATAAACAAATCATACTTTTTCATAAAAAAAATATGAATTACTTACCAGAAAAAGTTATGTCACCACTAGATATAAAGTTAACAAAATTCACAAAAGTTTGAGAGTTGAAACCACAACGAAATCTCGCCAAATAAGTGAGCTCATCCAACGACGCAATTCTTTTGGCACATGCTTTTATAAGATAGCCCGGGTCTTCCCCTATGTAAGAAGTAACTGTGCGTGGACGAGCGAATCGCTTTAGTTGAAATTCTACCATATTGACAACCCTGCTAGTAACCACTAGAGGAACATAATGCAAAATAAAAGTTCACTATAACAAAAAGTTGTGTTGTTCATATAATTTATTTATTTATTTTTATGAATTTGCTATAAAAAGATCAGTTCATGTAAACATAAAAACAACCAGAAATCTACTAAAATTATTTTGTGATCTACCAGATTTTCTACCATCTACCAGAATCAAAATTTTAGTCACTAAATGAGTACCTTATTCTACCAGATCTAGTAGAAATTCTACTAACTTGGCAACCCTGTATGGGACCCAGCACGATCGTCAGTAAGCCAACGGGCTACTTATCCGATTACTATTGACTTCCTTCTCATGGTTCCTGTCGATTTGCATGCAACATACGTTTACATTTTCAAGGAATTTAAATACTCACTTGATCATCGTACTGCAATGCGATCCACGGTTTCAAATTGTCAGTGGACGCCAGAGTGCGAGTCCGCCGTCGCCCCTCTCGCAAATCTTTGACCTCGTACCTGTCATTCATAAGTACCCTCGTCACTCGAAAGGGCCCTTTGAATTTGGGATGCAGCTTTCGACTCCCTCCGGTGGCGTTGTCACTCGTTATCTGCAGCATCACCAGATCATCTTGCCGGTACTGCATGGCCTCTTTCCTCGTCTTGTCATAATGCTCTTTCTGTAACCGCTGATTTTCAGTGATGGTTTGCGATATCTGCGAACGCAGTTCCTTGAGGTCCACACGATGTAGTTCATCCTGTACTTCGTTCAATAACTGGGACTCGGCCATTGATCTGCTTTGATGCCCAATTAATGCCATAATCGGGGTTGTGCCAATTCCCTTGTTATGTATCGTGTTTAATGCGCTTTGCACCGGCTTTACGCTAAGGTCACACTCGTTCGGTTCTTTACCCGCACTTGTGACAGCCAATGAATTGATAATCGTGCGATTATATCGTTCACATTGGCCATTACTCCGCGGCGTAGCCACTGCATTCAATATGTGTCGAATGCCATACGTCTCGCAGAATGTTTTGAAGGAGCGCGACGTGAATGCTGTTCCTCGATCACTAATTATTCTGTGTAGGACACCAACAAATGCATAATGTCTGTCAGCACTTTGATTACTCTCCTAGTGCGCGTGTCCTTAACAGGTTCTACGATTACAAAGGGTATAGCCGGTTAAGATGGTCAAATGTGCCCTTGAACCGAATTCGACTCACGATGAATCATTCGAAAGCTTATTAAAAAAGAAACATTTGTGGCAATTTTCAACTTCGTATCTCCACCCAGAGGGTAGTAAAGGGCAAAAATAGAAAATCAGGTTTTTGCCGAATTTCTCCTATACTAGGGGATGAAAAATTTTGAAAAAAAATCAGAGGCATTTCTGTTATCGGGGCACATATTAGAGAATTGTCTCAGATTTTTAAATTGAAAAACCAAGCTGTGAAAAATAAAAACCGCCAAAAAATGCTGAAAAATGCTGATTGTGTATCGAAGCAGTCTTGGCACTATAATTATATTTTTACTGTAAGTACGTATCATTGTTACTATTGTCCTGAATTTTTTTCAGATTTTTCAATTTGGTGCGCCGCAGTTAAAAAAATTAAAAACCGATTTTTTCGTCGTTTTTTCAGTGTCAGAGTAACTTATACGTCGAATTGCTTCATGAAATAAGTGTTTTGTCCGATCTTCAATGTTTATACGTACAGCAAAACATCATAGGAAGTAAAGAAACTGAAAAAACCGAATCATTTGAAATTATGTTATGCGGCTTACATTGTAAAGTATCTACCGTATTTTTCAACGGCGTCGGTGGCGGTAATAAGTCGGTAATAAGTTTATAGTTGTTTTAGGTTACGACGCTAAGTCGGTATTATAGAATAGAGTTCTTTGTTAATAAAACAGGGGATGACACTTGGTTGGTTTGAATATTGAATTTTGAGAGGATTCCTTCTCTCTGATTGAAATGGCTTCCAGTTGCCTATCAGCTTGCCCGCGCTTTCTAGGATGGTTGCCAGGTAGCCGATTATTGCGTACCCAGATAGTGTCTTCCTTCCTTCAGATTTGGTAGGGAGTTCTGGTGCCTATTAGCTGGCCCACGCTGTGGAGGATGAGGTACTGAGGGGGCTAACTAAAGCGACCTCGGATGGAATTTTGAGGGGGCTAACTAAAGCGACCTCGGATGGAATTTTGAGGGGGCTAACTAAAGCGACCTCGAATGGAATTTTGAGGGGGCTAACTAAAGCGACTCGGATGGGATTTTGAGGGGGCTAACTAAAGCGACCTCGGATGGAATTTTGAGGGGGCTAACTAAAGCGACCTCGGATGGAATTTTGAGGGGGCTAACTAAGGCGACCTCGAATGGAATTTTGAGTAGTAGGTTAAAGAGATACTACTTAGACTTTTCCCAAACTAAAGGGGGCTAGTTAAAGCGACCAAGGTTTGGTAGGTTCGGTGGCAGAACCAAGTCTGCTCTGCTGCTGCCGATCCGCCTGTATTTATACCGACTCGCAGCACTAGTCGCACCAATCATAAATCACGTCCGGTTCGCGCCACTCGCGTACTACGCTCGGATAATTTAGCGTCCGGTTGTTCGTGCGGTGTGCGCAAGCGCGTTCGATTCATGCGTGGCACTGAGTTAACGTTTGAATGCGCGGCTATTGCGCATTCGTTGTGCGTCACTGAATTCACTGTCTTCCCGCCGCATGGGATGTCGCTCGCAAGTGTTTAACATTAGTAATACAAAAGATAAAATGAATGGAAATAAACAGAAATATCAATTAACAATAAAAGGAAATGAAAAAATGTAGGGCGGTTTGTAGTGGTACGTTACAGCAGTGATAACAAAAGGCGCTCGGGGCATACACGAGAGCGTTGCAGTAGAATTGAAAATGTGGACATTTAGACATTTTTGCCGCCCTCCATCTTTTGGTATATTATTTTTGAGACCCTAAAACGCCTTTTAAACAAAAAATAATTTTTTTCTTTTTTTGAAAATTCTACAGTGGTGTAACCCCTTAAGAAACCGTGGTAATGGTATAGATAGAGGGCAACCTCACGGATTTTGACGCCCTTTAAATATATTGTCAAGGACGTCATTCTGAACAACTTTTTCCTCTAAACTTTTTGGCGGGCGACCTTAGTTTCCGAGAGAATTGCAAAAATCTTTGGTAATTATTTAGAAGTTTTCCATCCTCACCGATTTCAATGATTTTTGGATATGTTATCAAGATCAAGATTCTGAACAACTTTTTCCTATACATGTTACCGTCGCACGGCAGTAGTTTCCGAGGTATTCGCACAGAACATCACCGAACGCTGTGCTGCTACGAACGCGTACGTATAGGTAGAATACAATGTCGACCTTTCGGTTGATATATTCCGACGCAACGGACACAGCGATCAACTTGAGGTGGTTGGTCATCTGGGGGATCTGTTTATCTCCGTCTCTAGACACCTCGGGGCGCGAAGCCATGTCCAACCACCTCAAGTTGATCGCTGTGTCCGTTGCGTCGGAATAAATCAGTAGAAGTTTTTCGCAAATATCTCTGAAACCAAGGTCGACCGCCAAAAAGTTTAGAGGAAAAAGTTGTTCAGAATGATGTCCTTGACAACATATTTAAAGGGCGTCAAAATCCCTGAGGTTGCCCTCTATCTATACCATTACCCAAAAGTTGTACTGTTTGGCAAGATAAAAATAATGCCAATGTGATGTCCCACTAAATTTTCCGCGGTATTATTCTAAAGTTTCCTTATAAATCTCTTATCAATAGCTAAACAGAATCTTGAAAACCTTATTGCGACGCATATTTCGCGCATGATTCATAAGCATGGTCTAAATACAGACATTTATAAAAACCCCGGAAGTCCTATTGCGACGCATAAAGGTCGGTTTATACAGCCGCCGAGCCGAGCCTTCCGAGCCGTCCGAGCTTCTATAGTATGCTTATGGCGGCGAGGGGTCGCCCAGCTCGGTGGCACCTCGGAGGCTTCTCGTTGCACGCTGGGCCCGGGCTCGGTGGCCACTCGTTGAGACGACTAGACGGGCGGGCCGAGTCCGTGCCCTGTCGAAGTGCAACGCTGCTGTATTTTATGCTCCCAAAACACGTAGGGTACATCCGCGAGACGCGGTCGACCTAATATGAAATGGCTATTAAAACTAATAAAGTAAAATTATTTATGAGTGAATACAACTACAGATTCATTGATATTTAATTTGTTTACGCTAAACAAGTAAAGAACACATGAAAGAAAAAGGGAACTATCTACTGGCGATTAGTAGGGCATATGAATACAAATGTGAATATATAAACTAAATAAACAAAAGTAATAATAAATAATAAAAAAATCATAACTCGACCATCTCACCTTTCTGCAGCGAGAGATGGTCTTCTCATTAGCTTTCAGGGGAAGAGTTAATATGGCCAAATACTCTACTATGTTATTATCCCAAACATTAAACGAAAATAAACTTAGAAGTATATTTTAAAATACGATTCTGTACACCGCTGGTTGAGAAAAGAGGTTAAATGTAACCTCAATTTACCTTTTATAGCCTATAAATAAAAAAACAAAGAAGGAAGCGAAATGACCCTATTCATTCAATTATTTGGCTTCTAGAGAAGTAATTGGTCTGCACTTTAACGTGATTTTCCGTATAGAGTCTAAAATATGGCGACTCGACCAACTCTCCGGCCCGACCGCGTCTCCCGGATTTACCCTATGGTGACTCGACCAACTCTCCGGCATGACCGCGTCTCCAGGATTTACCCTAGAGGAGTCATACCTGACAAGCGAAGTTCCCGAGGTGTAGCTTCATGACTTTATTGCCTACGCCTTTTTAGCTGGTCGAAAACGAGTGACTGATCAGTTCTGAGCAAATCTTCGACCAGTGAAGACCTTTGAGTTCTGTCATTCGCAATGTCGTATTCATTTCCTATGGAGCACTTAGCTATAATGGCAATTTTATTGGAAGAACCTCAAGAACCTCAAACCAGAAGAACGCAAAGAAGATGGAGTGTCCACCCTCTGTGGAAAAATAGAAGCCAGCAAGGAGAATTTCAAATGTACAATACGCTAATTGACCACGAGGACAAATTTTACAATTACTTCAAGATGTCCAGAAATACGTTTGATGCCCTACTGGATAAAATCAAACTACTAATAAGCAGAACCGATACAAACTGGAAGCGGTCGATATCACCGAGAGAACGATTAGCAATCTGTCTGAGGTAAATACAGAAGTTTATTTGTTACATGTGCAGAAAATAACAGGAAATAGTAATAATAAACGTACACAAAACGCAGAATACAAATATACAGGGTGTCCGCGGTAACAGTAAACTGCTGAATCTTTCGTAACGTACTCGAAATAGAAAGAAATGTTTATATGCAATTGCATGGTTGAAGGGAGCTAATTTACTAGCCCGGACAAATTTTTTCTTAAATTATTATTTTAAAAGATAAAATGGACAAGCTTGGTTTTTTAAATAGAACAATATATTTTTTTAGAAATCAATTGATAGTGCGTTTCAAGACACATTCAATAACCTGTAATGTACCCGTGTCCGATAATACTTATTAATTGCTATATTGGTGGCATTTTTCTTATTGTCTAGCCTTTGGGCCTGCCACTTCTGGCATAGACTATTAGTGAGTATCTGTTTCAAGAGGCAATGTCTAGCGCGTGCCACCCGTGGCGTAAACAAGACCACCCTCGGTGCTTCCTATTCGGGCGGGTTCTCTTCCATTAAAAATGATTACATTTGCCAACGTAATATTTCGAAAACTATTTGAAATAATGTGTATACATTACAAGTTATTGAATTTGTCTTGAAACGTACTATCAAGTGATCTGTAAAAAAAATATATAGTTCCATTTACAAAAATCAAATTTGACCATCGTATCTGTTTAAATAATAATGTAAGAAAAAAAATTGGCTGGTCTAATAAATTTGTATCCTCGAACCATACAATTACTCTATAAACATAAAATACAAACATACAATACATATAAACATAAACATAAAATACAAACATACACGGTCAAATATATACAAAATAGGTAGAGGCACACGAATTCGAACACACTTTTCCAAGTATCGACAACTATTGGTGATTGTGTGCCTCGTTGTTACGAATTTGGTGCTCTACTTCGGAGCTGTCATGGGGTATGTCAGCTGGGGAGAATCCCTGGGACGTGGAGGGACCATCGTAATAATGTGTATGCGGTGGCACCCAACTTGATAAGGGCTGCTGTTGCTCCCTGGCTGCTTCATGCAACGCTTCATATTCCAGCTCGTGGACGATGCTAAAAATGCGTCCCCTGGCTGTATGTTGGGCACGTGGCGATAAATTTACCAAAATCTCTCCCATACTTTTTAAAAAAGTAATCATCGGGTGCGGGGGCACGTCTCGTTCGTCGTTTTTCCGCAAAATGTATTCCATTACTAGCGCTGCCGGTGTTTGGTCATTCTCGGAAATGGATTTGTATCGTTTCTTCGTCGCAGCACGCATTTGTTGTGGTGGCGAGGCCACAGGCTCCTCCGTTTGTCCGTTGTTATCCACAGTTTCCAATTCCACGCGAACGACGGATGTATTATTTTCATTTACTCTCACGGAATTTTGAATATGTGGAACCTCGATTTGTGGATCCTCGATTTGTGGAACGTCGATTTGTGGAACCTCGATGTGTGGAACCTCCTCCGCTGTCGGTACGTTCGACATAGTGTCCCTCTCGCTCAGGTGCGGCAATAGAAATTGTAAAATATTAGCGTATTTATAGGGCTTTATCTTTTCCGCGGCTTGCCCACTTTTCGGTTTTTTGCCCAAATTCCGCCGGAATTGGTCTCTAATATTTGTCCATCTATTCTTGCATTCCAATGCTAAAAAGACAGTAATAATAATTTCAATTATACAGTAATTACAGAATAGGAAGTAGGAAGTACATACTGTGCAGAGTGTTTAATAAGAAATGTGTATGAATGTTTTCCCACTTTTTTCTTACTTTTCAATTAAATATGGTTTTTAATTTCTGATTTAGGTATCTTACTACAGGAGATTCGTTTAAGACAATTTCCTATAATTATCGAATTGGGCACACCACTGCATCGGTGATTGTACATGAAACGTGCAACGCAATTGTTAAAGCACTAATGCAAGAAGCAATGCCTCTTCCAACCGAAGAACAATGGAGAGTAATCAGCGCAGAGTTTTTCCATTCTACCGGGTTCCCAAATTGTTTAGGGGCAATAGATGGGAAACACGTTCAAATTCAAGCCCCACCAAATAGTGGAAGTATGTACTTTAATTATAAGAAAACATTTTCCACAGTGCTGCTGGCACTGGTGGACGCCCAGTACAATTTTATCGCGGTGGATGTGGGAAGTTTTGGTAAAAATAGCGACGGTGGCATACTTGCTCACTCCAATTTAGGGGTGTCATTGGAAAACGGCACATTCCGTTTACCCCCCGATGCGCCTCTGCCAGGCACTTCTCTATCACTACCGTATGTTATTGTAGGGGATGAGGCATTTCCTCTAAAAACTTATCTCATGAGGCCATTTCCGGGGCCACAATTAACCACGAACGAAAAGAGAAACTTTAATTATCGGTTAACTATAGCCAGGCGTTACGTGGAAAATACATTTGGCATTTTGTCCCAAAAATTTCGATTATATAATAGACGAATCCAATCTACCCCCGAACACGTCGACTACATTGTAATGGCGACGTGTATCTTACACAATTTCATCAGAAAAAGAGAGGTTTGCGTTACACCCGTAACCGATACAACATCAGAATCAAACACGGTACACCCGAGAATGATCGCGTTAGAAGGAGGAAATGCAGCGCATCTGCAACCTTTTAAAATTAGAGATGCGTTTGCAAAATTTTTAATGACAAATTAAGTGATTTTTGCGAGTGGCATTGTGTGGTGCTAAAAGTTTTTTGTGCATGAAATTGTAGGGGAGATTTGAAGGTCAAGTTCATTTGTTTAAATTGAATATTATACATATTTACTCATAATATGATGGCGTTTGTTAAGATGAGTGCAACGTTGTGCCACATAAGGTAATTCAGTGTAGTACAAGGTTATACATTAATGACATCCTATGGAGACAGGGCAACGAAAATCGTGGATCGTCGCGTAGGTAAAACCCTAAGTGATCGTGAAATGTACTATACATACGTATCATGACCTTGTACTACATGTAATAACATTATGTGGCACACCGTTGCACTCGTCTTAACAAACACCATCATATGAATAAAAATGTATAATATTGCATTGAACAAATGAACATGATCTTCAAATCTCCCCTACAATAACATGCAGAAACAAACTACTTACACCGTACAAAGTCACCCTCCATAGAGGTATTCCACGTCAAAACGGATAGAGGGAAAATTTAGTTTCGCCGATTATCTTCAAAATTACAGCATTTGTCGATAACCTTGCAAAAACAAAGTATATTGAATTTTAAAGGCCTATGTCAAGTATTGTTCGAAATATTTGATGTTAAAGTCTTAAAATAGAAACTAAATTTTCCCCCTATTCGTTTTGACGTGGAATAGCTCCATAGCAAACAACTCTCATAACAATAATTTCCTATATCTTTAACGTCCTACGGGATGTACGAGATATCCAGCGTTTATAGTTAAAACCAGCCCACTGTACATATATGTATATATATTTAAATTTAAGTTAATTAAGTATATATGTAAGTAATTCAGACATACCTGGCGTGTTCAAGGCACTCCCAATTTGTGTCCACACTGACATTTTGTACTTGTGGTCAATATACCGTGGATTCGACATGTCATATAAGACTACGTACTGCCTCACGAGCGCAATCAATTTTTCGTCGAACATTGTGCTCACACTTCCGTTAAATGCACCGTTTGATAATCTTCAAGACTTGAAAGTAGACTGACTTGGTGCTCCAAGTCACCCGACCTCGTAAGTTTCCATTTTCCTATGGTACTTCTAATTGGTCATTTACCTGAATGGAAATAACCAATCATGGTTGCCCATTTCGAAACCTCCCTTGTTTTACTCATCGGACGCGCTTCTTCGAGCGTGGGGTACGACAAGCACCTTCCGAAGGTATAGCCATAAAAGCGAAGATAGGATAGTCCCAAAGTCGTACGATTAACTTTAAGCAATTATTATTGCAAAACGGAGTCAGATCGAACACTTGGCCATACAACATTTTTTATCATTTATTAAACCTCTCTGCGTACCTTGTGAATATTTCTCTAAATATTGGTTACGCCTTGTGTAGTTACTCTTAACTGTTATGTTTATATGTATTGAATGTTTGCATTTTGTCTTTAAGTGTAATTTGTACATTTATATGTATTATATGTGTTTGTGTACGTTTAATAATATTATTGCTTATTAATTTTTGCAAATGTAACAGTCTCTCGACAATCTTTTATTTATGTACCTGTGACAGATTACCAAGCGTTCTCTGAGTGGTATCGATTGTTTCTACTTGGGGTGAAACTATACAATTCGCCCACCTTTTGCACAAACATCAATAAATGAAAAAAAATATCAATATATCAGCAATATTCGTCCATCATTAACGTCAATAATTTCCCGAAAATATTGGTAATTTTGAAATGACTGCATCGCGAAAAATGTTCGCAAAAAGTATTTAAAAAAAAAAACATTTTAACGCTTAAAGTTTCTAATTTTTTAATGAAGGACTCAATGCTTTTCATCCATTATGAATCAATGAACTTTTGCAGTCTGAGATACGGCTTCACATACTGAATGTACTGATACATGGTTTCTGGTATTTTATGAGATGTTGAATGTTAAATGAATTTTGAAGGAAAGAAGTGGCCTCCTCTCTGTGAATTAGTCGGTGGAGGAGGAATCCTCTCCTCCTTGATGAAGTATGGTAGGAAAATGAACATCTGGTTGTAAAAAACTAGCCTGGTTGATCGGCCCGAGCGTCTCGCCAGGGTCGTGGTTTATGACCGTTTTGTCCCGCGAGTCGATGGTTAACAACGGTACGCGCAGGTCCGAAGTCACCGTATGTACTTACTACCCACCGGCAAAGCAATATACGGATTAACTCAGGGCAAAGAAGGTATAAACCATTAAGGGCGGCACATTTCTGGTGGCCTTTTTGAAAATCTGGCAAGGAAATATTTTACGACGAACGCATCGAAAAACAAGTAATTGCCGGTCGTAAGTATAAACGGTCAACGAGTTTACGCTTCACTCTGAACCCGCTTTCGTCCTGTAAGATGGAACATCTGCTCTCACACATATTTTATATTTTCTTTCATTATATTAATATCGCGTTAGTTGTACTGACGCTTTAGAGTAGATTTATTTGAAAATATTGTACCTATTATTAATATCCGTTTCATTAATACTTTTGTTACAATTAATCTATAAAGTCGTTTCATACTTATCGTAAAAGCAACGAAAACATATGAATTTTATACACCACAAACACCTAATAACAGTTCTGTGTGTAGAATGTGTTTATGTGAATGGTGGGAAGAGAACGAAAATAGTGAGATAGCAGAGAGAACATAAGGAAGTCGCGTGTATCAGTTAAATTGCATAATCGTGTATGTAGTTAATAAAGTTATACTATATATTTGTTACCAAAAAGACACAACATGTGTGTGCAAATACATAGTTTGCTTTTAAATTCAGGTGTAAATGTTGCCTCATTAACATTAACGAAATGGCTTAATATTTGTACAGGTATAATTACTACTATTAGGGTAATTCCGGGAGACGCGGCCGGGCTGGAGAGTTGGTTGAAACAGTTGATTTCTAGAGAATGAATTGTTCTGAACCTTAACACATTTTTACATATACACAGATGTAGAGTCTGAATATAGCAACACGACCAACTCTCCAGCCCGGCCACGTCTCCCGGAATTACCGTATACACTCGCCAAAGCGGTGTACATATTTGTATGGTGAAGTAGAGGCGCCTTTGCGGAATCCCCTTGGCGTGACTCACGATGGGGAATTCCGGTCGTTTCATTTAGAAAATAAACCAAAAAAGGTGAGTTATAAAGTTGGTGACCTACTGCTACCTTTGGAAGCGATCGTAAAGTAATTTAGGCTCGAACACTCGCAGCACGACGCGAAATCTTAACGGACCGCGAGGGTCTATCATACAGTGTACGCTGTAACATCTGCAATGACCTGCCTATGGAATATTAGGCTTCCTTTGTCTCTCTGCGAGGCGTATTGATGTTGGATAGTACCTACTCTAAGTCCGCTATTGTGCCTAGTCCAGTGGGTGTTAACCCCGAGAAATAGCGAAAAAATTAAATGTGTACAGAATCGTATTTTAAAGAGTTGGTCGAGTAAGTAGTTGGTCGCCATATTTTAGACTCTATACGGAAAATCACGTTAAAGTGCAGACCAATTACTTCTCTAGAAGCCAAATAATTGAATGAATAGGGTCATTTCGCTTCCTTCTTTGTTTTTTTATTTATAGGCTATAAAAGGTAAATTGAGGTTACATTTAACCTCTTTTCTCAACCAGCGGTGTACAGAATCGTATTTTAAAATATACTTCTAAGTTTATTTTCGTTTAATGTTTGGGATAATAACATAGTAGAGTATTTGGCCATATTAACTCTTCCCCTGAAAGCTAATGAGAAGACCATCTCTCGCTGCAGAAAGGTGAGATGGTCGAGTTATGATTTTTTTATTATTTATTATTACTTTTGTTTATTTAGTTTATATATTCACATTTGTATTCATTTGCCCTACTAATCGCCAGTAGATAGTTCCCTTTTTCTTTCATGTGTTCTTTACTTGTTTAGCGTAAACAAATTAAATATCAATGAATCTGTAGTTGTATTCACTCATAAATAATTTTACTTTATTAGTTTTAATAGCCATTTCATATTAGGTCGACCGCGTCTCGCGGATGTACCCTACGTGTTTTGGGAGCATAAAATACAGCAGCGTTGCACTTCGACAGGGCACGGACTCGGCCCGCCCGTCTAGTCGTCTCAACGAGTGGCCACCGAGCCCGGGCCCAGCGTGCAACGAGAAGCCTCCGAGGTGCCACCGAGCTGGGCGACCCCTCGCCGCCATAAGCATACTATAGAAGCTCGGACGGCTCGGAAGGCTCGGCTCGGCGGCTGTATAAACCGACCTTAATTCGTAAATGGGTCAAGATGCGTACGGCGCAACACCCCTCACACCTGACTTTCCTGTAAACCATATAAATACGAAGGATCGAGAGGCCAGGACCTCTTTCTTCGACAGAAATCTAGTGTCGGCAGAACTGCTATTCTTTATAAAACTATATCTATAAAGTGTTAATACTAAACTCAGTGCTCTACGGCAACTACCGTAAGCAATTATTATTACCTATTATTATTGTGCACATCATCTCCATACCATATATTATTATTGACTATCAACGCCTATTGCGTATTTATTATTATTCTTGTCTATCAACGCTTATTGCGTACATATAATTTTGTATTACTAACGTTAACGCTTACTGCGTTCTTGTGTGTTATTTCATTAACGCTTATTTTGTTTAAATATCTTTGTCTTATAACCGCTTACTGCGATCATATTTCTTCATATTATTAACGATCATCATTATATTAAAAGTATTTCATTCTATGATTTATATATTGTACCTCATGTCCATACATATACTATAAATGTCATAATTCATTATATAAATGTTATGTGCCAATGCTCAAAGTCCCACGCATAATTATAATAACCGCTTCAACAAAGTTAATAAACCGCTTTGTTTTAAATCACGCTTCGAATTATTTGTGTTTACCCATTGGTTACGGATATACTAAAATCCAAACAAGCTAGTGAAACAGCCGATTCCGGTTCGCGAACGCTAGAGCATCTACAGTGTTTACTAACGTTCTTTTGCACGGGCCGCGTACACCCGTATGTCTAGACGAATTTCTCAGGAAGTGTTACGTATAACTTCTTATACGAATGCAACAGTAAATCCAATTAGTCAAAACCAAAACAAAGTGCTAACGGGTGTCCCCCGGATACGCCCTTCGTTTAAAAACGATTCCTTCCTGTAAAATCCTCAGAGTGCTGGATTCAAGATTCGCGCCTGACTATCCTCCCAAATCCTCAGAGTGCTGAATTTCAGATTCGCGCCTGACTTTTCTCTAAAACCCTCAGTGTGCTGGATTACAGATTCGCGCCTGACTCCCTCTAAAACCCTCAGAGTGCTCGATTACAGATTCGCGCCTGACTCCCTCTAAAACCCTCAGAGTGCTCGATTACAGATTGACGCCTGACTATTCCCTCACATGTCATTGTCCCCAAAAGACCTTCACCCGGGACGTGACACCAAAGAAAAAAGTTTTTTCTGATGGTTAATTTTTGAGATTTCAAGGTCATGATGTTTTTTTTTAAGTGACCTTATACTTCGATTCTATATTGTTACAGAGCGTAAAAAGACAAATTCAACGATATATAAAAATGTATATTAACGATATACTACAATGGAGAAAAATGAGTTTCAAAAATAAAAACACTTCAACTGCGATGAGGCACGTCTTCCCGTTGTCCGATCGATTTCAAATTTTACACACATTATTTTTTCACCCAGTGACACAATCAGGGGGCAGAAACTAAGATAGGAACTTCCGGAATAGCGTTTAGACAGGAAGCAGCAGGCTTTCATAATTTAGGTGGCGTTGCTGTCGCGGTATAGTTGTGTTTATATCTGTACATACACGTTGGCTTACGCACACTTCTGCAGCTTACGCTTGCCGCCGTTTACCAACGTTTACCAAACGTTTACCACGTTTACCACGTTTACTGAACACTTACTGAAGTTCATCGACGCTTCTGGACGCTTCACCCATTTTCAACGGTTATTTATACTTTTAAGTGTATTATTCAGAACATTCTGAAGCATACAATAGTATTATTCGGATCTGTAATTATCGCGGTTGCGATCTCGCGACAGGTTGGATCAACGAATGTAAATAAATACAAGAACTCTTGTAGAAACAAACACAGCGTATATTTTTACCCTCTTTCTGGTTAACAAAGGAGAAAAGAGGCAGACTTTCCCTTACACGTGCTACTGCACGGGCGTGTATTTTGGCTCTAGCTCTGGCCAAAGGAAGATCGCGCTTCCGCGCTAAAGACCTCACGAGGCTGGAGGAGCTGCTTCCGCCGCTCGCGAGAGGGCGCCAACTGCTGGGACACCGGTGGTGCGCTCTGGTGACGCTGTGGCGAGACCGCCACATCCACTCCCCCCCAGAGGCCTTCGAGGGAGGAGAAGGGATCGAGAAAGTGACCCTCTTCTTAGTCGACGGCTGAGGAACCGGCTGAGAGGGTTGTGCATGCTGGTCTGGAGATGGCGGCGAATGCTGCTCTGGAGATGGCGGCGAATGCTGACGTAGCAGCTGGGCCTCGGTGCCATCTTGGGCAATGTGGGCCGGCTTTAAGCAGTCCACGGACACAGACTTTTCCTCCGCACCAACGCTGATGATGAAAACTCGGTCGTTGACCCGCTTGACCACCTCATATGGGCCAGTATAAGGCGGCTCGAGAGGACGCCGCACCGCATCCACGCGCCTGAAGACGTGAGAGCATGTCGAAAGACCTTTAAAAACAAAAGCTCGAGTTTTAGAGTGATGACTCGTGGGCACCGGCTGCACGCTCTGCATGTGCCGGGTTAGCTTCTCAGCGAAACCCTGTGGAATTGCTGGTGCATCCCTCGTCACGAAAAACTCCCCCGGAACGCGGAGAGCTGTACCATACAGCATTTCCGCGGAGGAAGCTCTGAGGTCCTCTTTGTACGCCGTACGCAATCCAAGAAGGACGGTCGGCAGAAGTTGAGGCCAGGGAACGAGCGGACTGCACATCAACGCGGCCTTGAGAGTCCGATGCCACCTCTCGACCATCCCATTGGCCTGGGGATGGTAAAGCGTCGTGTGGATTCTTCGAGCTCCAATCCTCTGCGCCAGGGCGGTGAAAAGAGCGGACTCGAACTGGGTGCCTTGGTCGGTAGTGATAGTAAGCGGCGTGCCGTAGTTGCAGATCCAGTGCTCGTAGAAAGCTGCGGCCACGGTGCTCGCCTGTATGTCCTTGAGTGGGACAGCAATCGGCCATCTCGAGAAACGGTCAATGACCGTGAGGCAGTAACGAAGGTCCCCGACCAGCGGCATGGTAATTATATCCATGTGGATGTGGTTGAAACGGCTGTCCGGGACCTCGATGTTGTCCGGGATGACTTTGTTGTGCCTGTGGATTTTAGCACGCTGGCACGGGATGCACTCGCGCGCCCAGCGGAGCGCATCTTGTCCGATCTTCGGCCACACGAACTTTTCCCTCAACCTTCGGGAAGTATCTCGACCACTGGGATGGGCCCAACCGTGGACCACGTCGAAAGCCAGTTTACGGAGGCTCCGGGGAAGGTAAGGCCGCACGACGCCAGCCGTGACATCGCACCAGATTGTTTCTGCGCCAATGGAGAGCGATTGCAGAGAGAGAGACGTGTCTTTGCGTACTGTTTGCAGCTCCTCATCCTGCTCCTGGGCTGCCTGTATTCTATCCGCATCCAGGGCGGTGGGCATGTCCACTGCATTCACTCGCGACAGCGCGTCTGCTACGAGGTTGTCCTCGCCTTTCACGTGTACGATCTCGGTAGTATACTGGGAGATGAAATCCAGGTGACGTTGCTGCCTGGGAGAGGCTTTGTCCAGCCGTTGAGCAAAGGCGTACACCAGTGGACGGTGGTCCAAGTGTTATGAGCTGGTCTAAAGATTTCTTAATGTCAGACAGGTCATTACCGGAAGAATACTGCTCAACCCGCTGAACCTCTGGGGCTTGACGCGGCGGGGACGTCTGTCGAGGGCCAATATCAGTAGCCATGACGGCTGGGCCTGAGGCCTGAGGCACCTCCATGAGCTTGTCAGCTGTCTTGGCCAAATCATCGAGCCTGGTGGCCCTGAAGATCTTCAGGAGACGCTGCGTGCTTGCTGGAAGTAAGTTCAGCCACTTGATCCGCAGGACACCTTCGGAGACGTTGTCATCGACTAACGTGCGCAATCGTCGTAGTAGCTGCGAGGGCTTCTTGTCTCCTAACTCGAGCTCGTTCAATGCCCGCTGCAGCCGGCGGTCTGTGGTTTCAGCAAGACGATTCATTATGTTGCATTTTAGGAATGTATACTTATCCCGGGCGGGCGGGTGCCTGAGGATGTCAGCAACGTCCTCCAACGCTTCGGCGTCGAGCGCGCCGACCACGAGGTTGTACTTCCCGTCATCCGAACAAACCCGATGAGTCTTGAATATCGACTCGATCTGGGGAAACTAGAGCTCAGGTCTGTCCGTCCAGAAAGGTGGAACAGTGCACGGCGGGTGTGATTCTCCTTGAGGGGCCTGATACGAATTCACCGGGTCTCTCTGCTGCGGCCGTAGCACATGGCCACTGAGCCGCGACCCCGGCACGATGCTGGGAAGGTCCGGCACGGTTACCTGATCGCCTGTAACGAGTTAGTTACGGTGGGACCCGAATCTTTCCCCCACCACGCGCGCCTGGCGTAGCCCGCCGCTGCCGAGCGCGGCCGCGAGATGGCCACGCGCCGAGCGGCGTTCTCGCTGGCGAAGTTGCCGCGACGCCCAATATAGGCCAGCGCGACGGGCCCGTCAGGCAGAGTCTGCCACGAGCGTTACAGGCAAACGGTCAGAACTCTCCCGGTGATCACTTGTGAAAACAAGCTGTATCACTGCGAATTTTTGGGCTTCCATACCTCCATGGCTCCTAGAGAAACGCGAGTTCGCCGACCTCTAGACGAAGGCCGATATCCGCCGTCAATCTTAGGGTCAGACTCCGTCTGTCCCAAAGGACATCCCATAGTCTCCGTACCTCCCGCGGGTTATACCCACTGGGCGAACGGACGCAAGACTTCCCGGTCAGGGCTCTTGGTGGAGTCAACAGCCAGGGCACCTGTGAGGCCAACCCCACTCCTCCCCCCTCTGCCGCCGAAACGCTCCGAGATCGCGAACGCGACCGTGACGCGCCGTCCGCACTCCGCCGCGACCGAACCGCGACCCGCCGTTAGTTTCAGTCGTAGGATAAGCCGCTTTGACACTGCGCAGACCTGGCCGGGCTCTTTTGTATATACGACGTAATAAAGTAAGTCTACCCAGTTCACCTTGTCTCACTCTCTCGGTCACCCGGAACACCCGTCCGTTAGGTAACCTCCACGGAACAAGGTTACATTTGGCGCCCGAACAGGGACTATCTATAGAGTTTTTCCGAGCGAATGACCAAGGTTACCTGGGTATACGGGCTATCGAAAGCCAAACTCACGGAGTGGGCCAAACTGCGGGGAATCGATCCTCCGGGGGATCTCGACACCCTACGAGCTCGGGTAGAAGCCCACCTCAGAACCATGGACCAGAGTGGCACCGGAGGGGACGTCACCATCAGCATCGAACCGAATGCCAACGAGGGAACATCGTTGACCGTACCCCTACTAAGCTTCTCCCCGGCGCCCGAATACCAGCAAACGCCGGAAACCGGCGCCTCCACCGACACCTACCACGTAATGGAGCGAGTACGGTGGTGGGGCGGCCATTATGATGGCGGTAAAGGAGCAGAGGACTTCCTTGATCAACTTGAGGAACTACGAGACAGCTACGAGGTCACGCCGGACCAGATCCTACGCTGTCTCCCGGGGATCCTAAAAGGCTCGGCCCTGCAATGGTTCCGGAACGAAAAGGCATATCTCCCCACCTGGGAGGCATTTCTGGAAGCCTTCCGGCAAACCTACTTGCCGAGGCGACGACAACACGAATTAGAAATGGCCATCCACCAGAGGCGCCAACGCCCCGACGAAAAGGCTCGGGATTTCGCCACCGCCCTCCGGACGCTGATGCGCCGCCACGGCCAAATGTCCGCCACCACCCAGCTGGATTGGTTATACTCCAATCTGCGGACAGAGTACCGCCACTACATTAAGCGAGCGGACTTCAGTTCGCTCTCCGGACTACTCGGTCTGGCCGCCGACTACGAAGCACTGTGCGCCGAGGAACCCAACCGCGCCCCAGTCCAGCCGGACAATCCGACGCCTAGCCTAGCCGAGGTAGGTAGCCGATACAACCGGGACCAGTGCTGCTGGAATTGCGGCCAGCGAGGCCACTTTCGCCGAGACTGCCGCCGGCCAGGGCGGCGATTCTGCAGCCGCTGCGGCACCGAAGGCCGGCTCAGCCGAGAATGCGACTGCGCCCCGGCGACGGGAAACGACAACAGGTCCGGCGGACAAGGCCCCGACCGGACCCCACCACCCCAACGGCCTCAGCAATCCCAACCACCGATAGCCGCCCGCATTTGCCCGTAAATTTTTACGGCAGGGAGTTCCAGGCCCTGCTAGACACGGGCGCCTCACTGACATATATTAATCAAGAGGTAGCGGACTGGTGCAAACAAAACGGCGACGAAATCACCCACACCGATCGGTGGGTTCAAGTCGCCAACTGCGGCACTAAACGGCGATATGCTAGTAAGAATGGTCGTCGCAGATTGCGCCCTGGCTATTACGTGTGGGGTCCTCCCCAGTCTGACACAGGACGTAATACTGGGAATCGACACTCTCCAAGCTCTCGGACTAACAATACAGCTACGGGGCATGCAATGGAGCCCAACGGATGAGGCCGCCACCATTGAACCTCCCCCCGGCCTCCAGGAATGCACCCCGGAGCAAGCACTCCGCCTCGGGGCATTTCTCACCAGCGAACTGCAACAGTTTGATCGATTGCCAGGGCTAACCCACATGGCGAAACATCGCCTCCGATTGAAGGCCGGGACCGAACCCATAAAACATCGGTACACGCCACGTAACCCCGCAATGCAAGCAATTATAGACGAGGAGGTGACTCGCATGCTCACGGAGGGAATAATTGAGCCGTCTTCCAGTCCGTGGAGTTCGCCGGTCGTCATCGTCACAAAGAAGAATGGGAAAAAACGGTTCTGCATTGACTTCCGCCGAGTGAACGAAGTCACGGAAAAGGACGCGTACCCTTTGCCCCAAGTTCAGGCCACGCTAGAGAAATTGCGAGGCGCCCGGTATATCTCCACATTGGATCTGGCCAACGGGTACTGGCAAGTGCCCCTGGAGTCCAATCACCGCTTCCACGGTACCGGGGAGGGGACTATTTCAATTTAAAGTCATGCCCTTCGGACTACACTCCGCCCCGGCCACCTTCCAGCGCCTGTTGGACCAGGTCATCGGACCTGAATTGGAACCCCGAGCGTTCGCATATTTGGACGACATCATCGTACTCGGAGCAGCCTTCGAAGAGCATCTCGAGAACCTGCGAGAGGTCCTCCAGCGGGTACGGGCGGCAGGACTCAAACTCAGGTCTGTGAAGATAGCACCCCCCAAATTCGAATTTTTGGAAAAACGATACAGCATTCGTTTGTCCAACGTTTGCCCAGGTTTGCCCATAAAAAATTTTCATTTGCCCAATTTTCAAAAAAAAATTATGGCCAAAAAAAAAATTTTCATCAGCACCCCCATGAAAACATTTTAACGATTTGACGCGTGGGAGATGATTGTCCATCGTTTGCCCATGTTTGCCCACCCAAAATTTTTTTTTGTTCGCACTCCAAAAAAAAGTTATGAAGAAATTAAAAAATTTGACTTCATCACCCTCCATGTTATCAAAATCGTTCTTTAACGATGCTTTCCGTTAGTTTAGATGTCAAAGAGGTTTGCCCAACCATTTATTTCATTTGCCCTGCCTCCAGAACCGAATTATTAACAATAATAGCCAAGAAGTCCGCGACCCGTTGAAGCGACCAGGTACAAGTTCGATTTTTTAATAAATAAACGGCGAAATCGCTCTAACAACGATGCTTTCCGTTAGTTTAGATGTCAAAGAGATTTGCCCAACCATTTATTTCATTTGCCCTGCCTCCAGAACCGAATTATTAACAATAATAGCCAATAGGTCCGAGACCCGTTGAAGCGACCAAGTACAAGTTCGGTTTTTTAATAAATAAACGGCGAAATCGCTCTAACAACGATGCTTTCCGTTAGTTTAGATGTCAAAGAGATTTGCCCGACCATTTATTTCATTTGCCCTGCCCTCAGAATTGAAATAAAAAATGAAAACCGCGAAAAGAAGGATAGAAGGGTAGAAGATAGCGATATCTGGGAGTGATGGAAGAAATGATGTATCAATCTATTCGACGGGAATTCATGCGACGTCCGCACATACTTTATTCGTATATACTGTATATTCGACGGCAATAAAAATTAAATGGCAATAATACTTCTTTACAAACATCTTTTCTTGCTGTATACAGTTTAGCAGTTTATTTTAACCTTATTGTTCTAATTAAGGAATTGTTTTAATTACTTCTATCACATATTTTCATCAATCATCAACAGAGGTTGCTTGTGGAATCTAAGACTGCATTTGTAATATTTCTGGATCTGTAACACATTTTGTAATGGGAATGCTTAATAGTTGTATTATAAGCGTACAAAATTTTATCAAAGATTCATTAGATGTCAAATATTACCTTAAATATAGTATGCAAATAATTTGCAACGTAGGTCCGCATCTATATCTTTTCTTGTAGCTGTCTTCTGTCTGTATAATTCGTGACCTCACGGCCTAGCCTATAGCAAAATTTCTTACGGTGATTCCATCTAGTCAAGCATGGTCTTCAACTTCCTTACTGTTTGCCACCCTTCCCGTGGTTCTTTGGTAGGAGTCAGCTCACACCACCTTGCTTCGTTTAAATTGCTGCTGGGGTGGATGCACCAGTATATGAACACGTACCAGTGAATGTCCATTTTTTATTAAAATGAGTAATATAAGTTATTAAAATAAGCAACTAATTAATTAGAGACTTCTATTAATTTCTTGTTTCGTATCCAAACAATCTGTGCAGCACGTGAACGCAATCGCACTGCAAACATAATTTTATAATATTCTTCATTCACTAGCTTTAAGTGTTCATTTATTGGTGCGTCCTATGAACTTAGAAATGTATCTAAAAAAATTAAAGAGTGAATTAAATTTATTATTTTCTTCCTCCCCTTTTTGGGAAAGTTACAGCGGCGTCGATCCTCTGGCGTGATCGCATGATCCGCGAGGAAATGTCCAAATTGCTAATAATTGTGACGCAGTTAGTGGTTGTCCACTTTATACCGCTGTCGACGCCGTACCAATCAAATTTATTATTCCGTTCGTCCCTTTTTTGGGAAATTTACGGCGGCGTCGATCCTCTCGCGTGATCGCATGATCCGCGAGGAAATGTCCTATTGCTAATAATTGTGACGCAGTTAGTGGTTCTCCACTTTATACCGCTGTCGACGCCGTACCAATCAAATTTATTATTCCCTTCGTCCCTTTTTTTGGAAATTTACGGCGGCGTCGATCCTCTGGCGTGATCGCATGATCCGCGAGGAAATGTCCAAATTGCTTATAATTGTGACGCAGTTAGTGGTTGTCCACTTTATACCGCTGTCGACGCCGTACCAATCAAATTTATTATTCCGTTCGTCCCTTTTTTGGGAAATTTACGGCGGCGTCGATCCTCTCGCGTGATCGCATGATCCGCGAGGAAATGTCCTATTGCTAATAATTTTGACGCAGTTAGTGGTTCTCCACTTTACATCGCTGTCAACGCCGCACCAATTCAATAGTTGTATTATTCTGAAATGCCAGTACCATATATTCTGTTTAATTATAATATTATCAGAATTTTTATATTTTTATAAATATTATTGATGACGGATTTATTTTTACCCTTTGTGGATTTGTAATTGTCCGCAACTTTTGATAAATGTCATTGTGCAATGTCCATATCCCTGCTGTATTACGGCAGTAAGCTATAAAATGGTTTGTGGTATGACATACGATGCCACTTAAAATGTATGTGGCATCTTCAATTTGAAGTCTTTCTGGGATGCTGTTTAAAACTATTCCATCCGGATATTTACTTTTATTTTGTTGCAAAAAGATTTCGGGGTCTATAACCACATATGATTTTGCTTCTCTCTTTAATTGCACTGCTGATCGACATGTTTTACACGTGACTGTTTGTGTATTGAAGAATTGCGCAACAAAATTCAGAAAATCTTGTTTAAAATCTCCAGTTGTGGTTGTAGTAATTATATCTACTACAAACAATTTTCTCGTATGTATTTCACAATTGGCGCAGGTTCTATTTTCTTCGACACTGCAAACATCTGTTACAAGTTTCGAAAATAGCCAATTGGGATTTGTAGTACAATCTACAATATTATTCCGAATTTCAAATATTGTGCACAAAATTGTTGCTCGCTCTTCATACACGGAGTTATTAATGTTCTCGATAGCGTATTTTTTGACGAAGGTAAAAAATATATTATCTGAATTTTCATCGATCCAGTTTTTAAAGGTGCTATAGTTGCAATACGCACTGGTGAATACTTCAACCAATGAGTCGAATGCACACGTATTTTGAATATATATTTTTTCGCCATTAATATTAACCAATTTGCAGTTGTTTCCATTCCTTAATATTTCATTTCTTCTTTTCCTTAATGGCCTGTCATATGTGAGGTGAATGTCTGGGCATGGAGTTAAATATTTCCCTCTAGGAGTATTTTTTTTGTTGGTCAAGGGCTTTTGTATTTCATTGAATGTATTGTTTTTTTCCACATCAGCGGGTGGACTTCGTTTTTGTATATTTTCATCGTTGTCCAGTTGTATATCTTTTGATTTACTTGATTTCACTTCAATATTTAATCCTCTCCAATTTTCTTGTTCCCTTAAATAATCACAATTATCCATAGCGTCCTGCACATTTTCGTCAAAATCGCATGAATCAATTTTTCTTTGTTTTTCATGTCTTTCTTCAGTAGTCAGCAGTGCAATTTTTTCATTGGTGCGTTTAATTGCAGCACGTTCCAATTTCGAGAGATTTTCGATAGATTTTATATGCTGAACGATAAATTTATCGACGCGCATTGGCTTATAATTTGCGCCCAAATCTGAATGCTTTAGGTCTTTAAAATATGCCTCACATCTAGAGGATGTTGCTACATGCGATGACAGAGGGAAATGTCCCGTCATCACCTGTGTCCAGAGAGGAAAATGTCTAGATAACTTAACTAGGTAAGGGACAAGTTCTGGACAGTAGAATGCGTTATATCTATCTGTCTCTACACTGTCTTTTGCAATTTGTTCAGCCTCATCTCGGATATTATTTATAAATGCAACTATACTTTCATTTTCATTTAGTATTTCTATATCATCGAATTTTGTGTCATTTTCGTCACTCGTAAAGGTGAATGACTTTATTCTTTCGAATAAATACAAGCGCTTCTGCTCACATATTACTGTATTTCCACCGGCATCTTTGCCATCGTACTCACTGTAAGCGACAATAAATATTGATCGAAGCAGTGTCTAAAAATCTTCTACATTGTCACACGATGACATTATCCCCGTGCATCGCACAAAGAAGTCTTTAATTTTAGGATGCTTTCGGTGAAATACATCTTTGGTGCAAATAATTTTTATCAGATGAGCAATATCAATTCTGATAAAACAGTGAAGTGGATGTTGCAACGTTTCTCCACTAATCGAATTATAGCAATCCGAAATGTACGTTTTCAAACAACGTTCATTGAATGCTAAGCTGCTTGCATTCAAAAGCGCCAATGAATAGTCACAATCAACTTCTGGAGGCACTGGGGCCCCGTGTCTAATGATTTCTCTCAACCAGTATGTAATTAAATTAGTATCGTGCTTTTCTGATAGCATTTGAAATACTGGTTGTATCCCATTTGCACCTTTTATAATTATTTGATATAAGAATATATGTTTCTTTTCACCATTTAGTTTTTCTATTACTTTAACTAATTTTCCAGTGGCGTCTAATTCTATTTTTTTGAACGTTTTAATTAACGTTTTGTATAATTCCATTTGGATGGGTGACCAATAGAAACAATAGAAATTATCCTTCGAAATCTCTTTAATGTATCCCGCGTATTGACCCTTATATTTTAACTCGCGTAACGAATTAATCGGATCAAGATCTTTATTAATTCCTAATTCCTAATTGTCGCGGAACATATGGAGGTTCCGGATCGTCGTATGTTATATCTGATGCTGCATCGTTCCTCCATTTTCTGGGTTTAATATTTATTAATTGCTTCCCAATTTCTACCCTAGTTGCTCCTTTAACTGCTCTTTTCTTGTCATGCGGTATTCCCGAAGTATCGAATGTCTTCACCCTTAATACAATACCAGTGCCAGGAGCCGGTTCATATAGGGAATGCGCTTTAAATTCAGCCCCGCATTCATTGCAAATACCGTATATTTTCAAATATGTTTCCGCTTCCGACGAATCGAAAATTTTTCCATATTTAAAGCTATAAGCGCACGGAAGTTTTGTTTTTAAGAAACAAGTTTTGGAAATAATATCCGTCCAACCGGGACTAAGTATTTTGTACGATTTTCCACGACTGCCCTTTTCTTTATAAATTTTCAATACGGGAGCAATAGATTTCCATTGCTCCTCAGACAATGTCATATTAAAATATAATGGCGGCAGTTTATTATTCATTTTAAGCGGAATATTGTGAGGTTCGAATTCTTGGCTAATATTACTTTCGTTAGTGACATTGATACTATCCCCTATTTCTTCTTCTTCTTCTTCTTCTTCAATTTCGAAATGTTTTTTTAAATTTGTTAACAAATTCCATCTATTTGTTCTAACGTGAAAATTTAATGTTTCTGGCGACAACTTGCTTGAAAATTTTGCAGCTACTTCTTTCCACACGTTATCCGTACGACACTTCAATTTGCAGCTCCCATCGAATAATTCACACTTTTCACACATCTGCAGCATGTGCAGAATTACACCAGAGTCTACCAATGCTTTTCGCGGCATTTTTCACTAATAACTACAATAAAATCGCGAAATGAAAAATGCTATAATCTTCTCACAGTTACTTCGCAAGCCGTAAATGAAAACGCACGATCTTGCAAGAGCTGTGTCTGAAGACTAACTGACTTTCGTGGGTTGCTGCAAAGGATTCGAGACTATCGCAGACATCTGTTTACGTTTCAGCAAGGGCACTTGGCGCCGCGGCCCCTTAGGGCCCCTACAGACGATGCAAGAGTCGTGAAACAGTGATGCAGGCATCACGGATACAGTTTGCGCGATTCTTGCATCTTGCTCACGCGCCTAGGTGGTGAGCAAGATGCAAGTGTCGCGCAAACTGTATCCGTGATGCCTGCATCACTGTTTCACTACTCTTGCATCACCGAGTGTAGGGGTCTTTTAGGGCGTCAGCGTTGCGTGGCGTCAGCGAAAGAAAGTAACTACGCATTTATAAACATTTCTGATACGTTGCCACCAAATACATTAAACTCTTACGTTCAAAACAAGCGGTGGAATTTGCTAACAAATTCGAAAAATATTTCGAAATTCCAGTGGAAAAAGAAGAAGGAGAAAAATAGATAATGGTTAGCAGGGGTGTGGGGGTGTTCGTGTACCGACGTTTCAGGCTCTGGACGGGCCGGAAAATTTCGGGCGGGATCGGGCGGGGTCCCGATACTTTTGTATTGCTCGAGATTCCGAGATTCGATTCGGGGTACAAGCTTGGCCGCCATGAACGGGCCTTTTGATTTCAGATCGGCTCGACAAAACTCGCCCGCGATCGGCTCGAAAGCCAGCTATTAACAGGAGACCGACAACAGAAAAAATTTTATATCATTTATATCATTACAACTGATAAGTTTTTACCTTTCTGTCTGCTGTTGAATCATAATTTGTATTTTATTATTGATTTATATATATATATTTTCATTGCTACCAAATAGTCTGTGAATACAGCATCTTCTTATACTATAAAGCAAAGTTGTGTGTTTGGCTGTCGCCGAAAAACTTTCTAACGGTAAACTCTGGGATCGCGAAAGGTGTCTCGGCTCATTATGCCTAGCTAATCCAGATGAATGTGACTATTTTCAGCTCGCTACGTCCTTCCTTTCTCGAGTTATTAGTTAAAATAAACGAATAACCTACAATTCCAAGCCGCCGATGGCGCGCGAGAGAGAGAGAGACAGGGCACAGGTACGTGAAAGGCGAAACGAGACAGGATATTTTTCTTGCGTAGCAGACGGCAACGGCGCGCGACTCATTCGTCACCTTTCGCTCTTTCGGGCGAAGCCGGGTAATAAAGCTAGTATGTTCACATACGTACTTAAATAAATATCATGTTCAAAACTTGGGAGGAAGACTATTTTTACATCGACAATATTTTAAAATGTTAATAAAATATACTTCCTACTTAGTACTTTATGTAAAGGGGATATATAGGATATTATATTTTTGGGATAGGTTAAGATTTAAAATAAAAAACGTACAAATAACTATAAACATACAGAAAGGAATACTTCGTGAACGTTTCATAGTAACTAAAATATACGGGATGGCGAATAATTTATTATTTTATATTAACATGGAAGAAACATCATTGTTCTACGCTCTCAGGTAACAATTTTATCCGCTTACTGATAGCTCGGTTAATTATGATTCAACAGAGGACAGAAAAGTAGAAACTTATCACTGGTATCGATATAAATGATATACAGAATTCTTTCCGTTTCGTTCTTCTGTTAATAGCTGGCTTTCGAGCCGATCGCGGCCGAGTTTTGCCGAGCCGACCTGAAGTCGCACAGAAAGCACGATTTCAATGGTCAATCCATAGAAAATGTTGCTACAACCCATATCTAATGTATTTTTGAAACTCCTCTTCTTATGCGTTAGAAAAAATTGCAATTGGTCGAAATATCGAAAAAAAAATAGTAAAGGTCATTTTTAAACTTTTTTCTGAGCCTGTAATGTAAATTCAAAAATCCTTTTTGTACATTTAAATAAGTTTTATACATGCTGAAAATTTCATCAAAATCGGTTAACATTGCTCTGAGTTACAACGCACTTAAAGATGTGTTCGGCATTACCCCACGACATCAAAAAATAAAAATAAATTTATTTCAGGGGTTAGAATCATGATTCAAGCCACGCCTTGGTCACAAAATGTTGGTAAAAAAATGCTTTATTTCAACTTAAAAAAATCCCAATTGTGTCATTAATTCAACAGTAATTACATGCAATTGAAAATGGACAAAATATTACTTGAAACATGATGAAAATAATAAATTGTGTTTATCTTATCTAGCATGAGCGTTCTGTATTTATTACTTTCTGCCCGACGTTGGATACGTCCTAAACTATTAGTTAGTGGAGAGGAAACATCGTTTTTATTTATTAAAACCCTGTAACTATTGCGTTCGGAATTACCCCGCGTTCGTGATTACCCCACTCTCCCCTACGCTTCTCAGTTGTACGTAAGCTATTGAGTGAATAACATTCATTGTAAAAAAAGGTTAGCGAAGTGTGCACTAACAATCAGTGGTGTCTATTTATTAAGAAATTACAATTTTTTTTTTTTTCTCAAGTGTTTTATTCAAGAACAATGATTATAATTTATACATTGTACAAAAGTAGTGAATAATCTACGGTGATATAATTTTTACTTATAGTAAAGGATTGCCCGATCGCGATGGCGACGCTCACAATCTGCACTGAGATTAGTTTTATGCTAGCTCGATCAATAATTTTTTTTTTTTCGCTTTTCCCATGAAATATTGGGTAACAACAATAATATAAATTGGTGGTTTCCGCAAAAATAGCTAACCAGCGAAAAAGAACGGAAAAGTCAATTCTTAACCTCGTAGTGCGGGGGATATATAATGTAAAGGAAGGAAAACCGAAAGAAAAGAAAGCTCACACGCATATACACACTATTTACATACTCATTCTGAACTCAGGCATGCTTCTTAATTCCCTATTTTATGTCTAAAAATGTACAGTATTTACATATATAACTTTATACATTAGTTGTTCACAGATTAAAATACTAATATCTATTGTTTCGCTCCGTATAGAGTTAATTTTTTTCAATGTTAAGACTCGTTGACCATCCACCAATATTTTTCCTTGTTTTTATGGTAATTGTTTGTAGTATCTTTGGTTGGGAGAGCCATATTAAAGACTAGTCGTGAATCAGAATTCAGGCAGTTTATGTTCGGGTTATACAAGATTTTTTTGTCGTTTGTTTTTCTGAAGTTATGGTATATTATTGGTATATTGTTTCTATCTGAGATTCGTCCTGTTCTGTCTAGAAGCGGGAAGGCTTCTGGTGGTATGTTGCCAGTAATAAAAGTTCTTTTATAATATTCGTCATTCGGATATAAGGAACTGTTAATGAGATTGTTATTCTTAATTAAATTTATGTTAGCGAAATAGTCTCTAATTAGCTTTATTATATGGCTGTCTATTCTTGGAATGTTTGATTTGTCATATAGTATTTTGCAATTTTCATAGTGTAGAAAATTGGATCTTTCGCTTCTGTATATCCGTGTGCAGGCTCTTAAACATTTTCTTTCAAAAATTCTGATTTTTTCCATAGTGTGTGGGCTTATGTTGTACCAGATTGGGCATCCATAAGTGAGGATAGGACGGATTAGGAGCATGTAGCACAGCGCTGTCCAGCATAGGGGCCCCTCACGCGCCAGCTTCCCCTTCCAATCATTTCCTCGCACAGCGTGCCTTCCGTCGTCAAGGAGACCGCGCGACGCTAAGAAGGCTGCCACGACGAGCTAGCTGGGCAAATGTCTTTGTGGCGAGCGTCGCGCGGTATCCCTGACAACGCGGACGAGAGTGGGAGAACCCCAAACTTACGCGTAAGCGACCTTGAACAGCGCTGATGTAGCAGATGATTTTTATTTTGGGGAATAGGTAGTCTGAGTAGAAGATTCTACTGTTGGCAAAAAAGGACTTCCTAGCTTTTTCGAGTTGTGTTTGTATGTGCTTGTTTAGGAGCATGCGTTCGTCTAGGTTTATGCCCAAGTATTTAACTATCTTGACATGCGGGATTGTAATGTTGTTTGATTTGATGTGGAAGGATTTGTAAGAGTTGCGAAAGGTTTTGCATTGGTTCCTGATTTTGTCTCTGAACAGTATGGTTTCACATTTTGTCGGATTAATTTTTAATTTCCACGATTTGTAGTGCTCGTTAATTTTGTCGAATATGACCTGCATTTTATTTTGTAATTTGTTTACATTTTTCCCCTTTATATATACTATTAGGTCGTCCGCGAAAAATAGGACTTTTGTATCAATAGAGTCTGAGAGTCCTGGGAGGTTTGGGATATCCGAGTTATAGAAGTTGAATAGAACTGGGGCAGTGACCGTTCCTTGTTGAAGACCGTCTGCTAGTTCGAAAGTGGTGTCTTGCGAAGCATTATTCACTGCTGTGTAAAATTGTTTATTTTGTAGCATACTGGCTGTGATTTTTATGAGATGTGGTGGGCATCTTGATTTATGTAGTTTGAATAAGAGGCCTTGTATCCTATAGATTGCATGATTTCTTTATGATGATTTCCGATTTGCTCAGAGAGCTTAGGGTCACCTAGATCTTTATTCTGTGTATATACCGCTGCAAAATTAGCTCCTAAGATGTTTAATTTGTCTCTTTCGTTAGTGATTATAAAGTTTCCTTTTTCGTTTATTTGAAGTGAGTTGGGAATGATTTTTGCGTCATTGAGTAGATTGATTTGACTATTGTGGATTTCTAGGTTTGGTAATGATATTTTGTCTTTTTGTCTGAAAATTGAGTTTATTTGTGAGAACATTTTTGGCGAATTAACAGGGATCTTCTTTATTTTGTTTTCCCAGTAGGTGTTGACTGATTTTTGGAATTCTTGTTTAATTGTTACTTTGCATTTTCGAATTAGCGATTTGGTGTCTCTGATAATAGTTGGGGACTGAGGGGATGGATGCCTGAATTCTTTATTTAATATGGATATTAAGTTGCTTTTGATTTTCTGGAGTTTTTTTATTTCTGTGTTTACGTATAATTCTGCTGAATTATAGTCTGGGTGTGTGGGAACTTGTTCTTCAATTACTTTGAGAATTATGTCGTTCATATCCTCAAGGAATTTGTCTATTTCGCGATTTATGAGGTTTCTATTTTGAGGGATAATAGTTGTCCATTTGTTGTTTATGTTTTGCTGGAATGTTGACCAATCTGTTTTGTTGAAGTTTAAGGGTTTGTTAGGGGTTATGAATAGTATTTTGTCGTCTCTATTTGGGAGAGAAAAACAAATATTGATGGCCCTGTGGTCGCTGTCAATGTTTATGGTGGGGATTGTACCGTCTGAGTTTAAATTGTGCAGTTTGAGTCTGCTGTCGATTAGGCCTATGTCTAAGAACGAGTTACTTCTGGGGTATGTCGGGGTATTTGTGCCTTTTAGGGAGATTTTGTATTCTATGCTTTTGTTGATCAGCCAGTTAGCGAGTGCTAAGCCTCTACCGTTATGATAGTAATTGTTCCAGTGTTGATGTTTGGCGTTAAAGTCGCCTGCTATTATGTAATAGTTAGAGAGGTTATCTAGTGAAAGGAGATTGAATATGGATTCCATATCTTTGATGAATTCTGAGGATTCCGTTCCAGGTGCATAGCCCGGAATAATAAATAGGTTATTATTATTCTGTAATTTTATTTTAATGACGATGATTTCTATGGATGATATGTGTTTGTCTAGTATGATCTGTTCGAAATTTATGTGGTTTTTTAGCAGCAGAGCAACTCCTCCTCCGTTAGATGATTTTCTGTCGTTTCTGATAAAAATGTAGTTTTTAAATTTTGGCTTATGATGTGGTTTTAGTTTGGTTTCATTTAAAAGTATTAGGTCTGGGTCTTCTTTTTCTATAAGTTGAAGAAGATTATATCTTCTTTCGTTCGATGCTATGGAGTTAACGTTGGCCGATATTAGATTGAAATGTCTGTTATTTGTGTTATTCATTAGTCGGCTTGGGTATGGGTGAATCGTTAAGGATTTGTTTCTATGGGGTCTGAGTTAAACCCGAAGTATATATCGTGAAGCTGTTGTATGTTTTGTGAGTTGTGAGTTATAAGGTTTTCTAGCCTGGACATGTGTTGGATTATAAGATTTTTAAAATCCGCAAAAAGGTCCTCTACGAGTTGTGGTGGATGAGTTTGGGCGTAAATGTGTGAATGGGGTGTGATGGTTGGAGTGAATGGGGTGGGTGATGGGGTGGATGTGGAGGAGGAGGAGATTGTGTGTTGTGAGCGGTGACGCTGGATTGGAGAGTTTTGATTGGTATGGGAGGAGCGATTTGCATTTACCTGTGTGTGTGAACTGTTGGTTTTTTTTTTAACCATTTGAGCATATGGTACATTTGTACGCATATTGTGTATGTTTAGGTTATTTCTTATTCCGTCAAGTGATGTGATTTTGTGTTCTGTCTTTTGTACTGCTATGTTTAAGAGCCTAGCTTTAATTTCTTTGTATTGTGGACAACCTTTGTAGGACGCAGGGTGACCGAAATCCTTACATCTAACGCAGAATAATTTACTCGGAATAACTTTTTCGTCTTTTTTAATTTTACAGTTTCCTGGTTCGTGATTTTCTGCGCATTTGACACACCTATAGTCGAGATGACAGTTTGAAGCTGAATGTCCCGTTCTCTGACAGCGGGAACACATTATTGGGTCTTTTTTTATTATTTTATCCCAGGTAATTGTTTGGTGAAGTAGGGATTTGATTTTTGTTAAAGTGTTTAGGTCGCTCTCCGGTGAGATCTGTATTAAGAAAAAGGGTAGGACTACGTTGTTTTTGATTGAATTGGTGGTAGCGAAGTTGGAGACTTTTAATATATTAGTATTTGGGAGATTGAGGTCTTTAAGCTCGGCTAATATCTCTTCCGGGGAGAAGCTGTTGTCTAGTCCTTTTAGTAGTAGCGTTTGTGGTTTCATGGATTTTGGGGTAAATGAAAAATATTTGATTTTTCGCTGTGATAAAATATCTAGAACGGCCATGTGATCTGTTAGATTTTCAAGTTGTATATAGTGCCTAGTGTTGTTGATTCGCTTAATTCTAAAATTGTTTATACCTAATGATTCTTTGACAATTCTGTATGAGGTCTGCTGTGAGGACTCCATGATGTTTATTATGGGTGGCTTGACTAAAGATGACTTTGCGAAGGAATTATTTGAGTGGTGTTGTGTACCTGTCGGTGGATGTGGGCTCTTCTGTTGGTTGCTACGGCTCTGGAGTAAGGCGTATTCCATCTGTTGTGGTGTATTGGGTGAAGCGGTCCTGTGCTCATTGTTGCTGGGTCCCGCCAGGTTAGGGGTAGGTAAGTTTATTGCACTATACCTGGGTGGTGTGTCCGTGCGCGGGCGCTTCGATGGGGTGATTTCAGTCCATGCCTCGTGTACCTCTGTCTCTGGTTCATTGTTGCGTAGGGGGAGGGGGTGGGACTCTTCCTCTGTCCTTGGGTGTCGGCTGCTAGCCTCTGCTTGCGTCCTTGTAGATGCCATGGCATTTTCCAGCGCTCTTGCGGCATTTTGAGCTCTCTCCTCTTCAAGCTGCTTCGAAAGGTTTTCTACCGTTAATTTAAGATTTTCTATTGTTTTTAATAGTTCGGTCTGATTATTATCGCCGGTTTTGGTTGCGGCGTTCTTGTTTTTTCTTAGTGAAACGTTTGATTTCGTCATGGTTGCTGTGGAGTCCTGGGCATCACTTGGTGTAACTTTCTTCCTGGATGGAGTTTTTGACCTTGGTGGCAATCTTTTCAACTTTTTCTTTGATTTAAGAATATGCCCTAATTGTGCATTGATGCTGGGATTGCACGGATGCGTGCTCCAACCGTCGTTAACGAGACTGGTTACCTTAGTGGAGACTCTGATGTTAATTTTGTCCTCACTTCCATTTTTTTGGAGGCTTTCACACACTGGTTCAGGGGGGGTAGCCCCCTGAAAGTAGATAGAGTTTTCACTTATTTTGGTAGGGAGATCGCACTTTACTAGAGATAATTGAGTAACCGGGATTTTCGGAACTTCACTTGTAAAAGTCGAGGTACCAGAGCGTGGGCCTCGAAAGGACACGTCCGCTACCTACGAAGGTCAGCGAGCAACTAAGAAATTACAATAAACTATTGAAAATGGGCCGTGCAAAGAGACTGAATGCAAGTGAAATACATACCATATTAAAATTAAAAGAAGAACAGTATTCAATTGCACAAATATCCAAAGTTGTTAATAGAAGTCGAAAAGCAGTTATGAATTTATTAAAAAATCCTGACAACTACGGGAAAAAAAAGAGTTGTGGACGCCCACAAAGTTTAACAGCTCGAGAAAAACGTGCAATATTAAGAGCTGCATCCAATTCAAAGATGACTGCGAGGCAAATTGCTGAAAATGTTGGAGTAAATACTAATGTCAAGAACGTTCGACGTGTTTTACAAAACTGTAAACATTTAATAAGAAAGAAAATGCAAAAGAAACCGTGTCTAACAGAGCTTCATAAACTTCAACGCTTACAATTTGCAGAAAAGAATATACATATGAAAAAAAATGGCGTAGAGTGATATTTACGGACGAAAAGAGATTTAATTTGGACGGACCCGATGGATTTACTTATTATTACCACGATTTGCGAAAGGAAGAACAATTTTTGAGCCGTCGTCATATGGGAGGCGGTAGTGTAATGATTTGGGCCGGTATTGGGTATCATGGTAAAACGGAAATAAAATTCATTACAGGCCGAATGAATAGCAAAATGTATCTCGAAATGATTGATCAACAAATAAATACGTATGCCACAAAAATTTCCGGAGATAAATATATCTTCCAACAAGATAATGCTGCCGTGCATACTGCGAAAGTGATAAAGCAGTATTTTTCTACCAAAAAAATTCGACTTTTAAACTGGCCAGCAAAATCTCCGGATCTCAATATTATTGAAAATTGTTGGGGAAATCTTGCCAGAGCAGTGTACCAAAATGGCAGGCAGTTTCAAAATGTGAATGATTTAAAACAATGTATTCAGGATGAGTGGGAACAATTAAAACAAAAAAACATTAAAAAACTATATAAATCGTTGCCGAAAAGAATGATTGCTGTAATTAAATGTAAAGGAGGTGCCACTAAATATTGATCATTCAATATCACCAATTACTTTGTTCATATTCCTAGTTTTACAACAAATGTGCTATCATTTTGTCCCACTATATTTCCTTAATATTTCTGTTCTTTTTAATAAAAATGAATCCGTTGTTAAAATGTAAGTTCATTTAATTTACATGTGTTAATACATACAGTCTGACAAATGTATATAACAAAAATTTAATTTGTAATTTTTAATACACAGAAATTGAGTAATTCTTAAGGTGTGCTATCTTTTTGTCCCGGAGTGTATTTGAAAATATATGGTACTACATGTATTGATGACGGGGTCATTTTTTTACCCTCTCGTTTTTTTTTTCATAATTTTGAATTTTCATCATAATTACGCACGCTTGCGAGGTTTCAAAATAATTGGATGGGTGGAAGTGGGTTAAAATTGATTTGAAACAGACATACAAGAAACAACTAGAATTTATTAAAGATAAATAATTGTATTATTTTTAATAATTATGTATGTGAATATCTCCACCTCCTCCGGCTTCGCCCCATCCACCTCCTACGCCCCAGCCACCTCATCCGCCTCTTCTCCATCCACCTCCTCCTCTTCTCCATTCACCTCCTCCCCATCCACCTCGTCCCCAGTCGCCTCCCCAGCCACCTCGTCGCCAGCTCGGAGCTCCCCGGACACCTCTACCGCGCCCGCGACCGCGGGCGCGGCCTCCCCGAACAAACTTTAACTTCCGAATCTTTCTTTTTAACTGGAACAGAAATATAACAATTATGTTTCTTACTTCCACCCATACATATATAGTGATTAATAAAAAATATTCGGACATTTCTTAAAACCGCTTTTCTTAATACTCCCTTTGGAAGTAGGGGAGACCGGGGCAAGTTGATACGTTTTTCAGTTTTCATTGTTTTTCATTTTTGTTTGAATCAATTACTTAATAACAAATATGCTAAAATATACTTTGGTCCTTCCTCTTTAATATATAGTAAGCGAAAACTTGAGAAAGTACATGCAAAATGAATGAAAAAATGTTATTTGGACGAAGGCAAAGTGTATCAATTTACCCCACTGCGGGGCAAGTTGATACTGCTCTGGGGCATGTTGATACATCTTTAAAATATCTGTTTAATGAGTAACTAATAAATTTGAAAAATATAATTTCAATCTAAATACCTTTCCAACAGTGAAAAGTTCAAAGATCAAACAGATTTTGAAACAAACATACCTAGAAAAACATTTTTATTTTTATTTTTTTTTATGTCTGGAATATCCCACTTTAACATGAGGTGTCTTCTTCTTTTTGTTACTATATCTTAATAAACTCATTGTGTCATGATTGTATATTTTTGTGCATGGCCTTAATAATATTCTATTTCGGCACACGCCAAGAAATATAAAGAAAAAATTCAATTAAAAGTAGTCGGGGGAAATTAATATACTGTATCAACATGCCCCAGAGAAACCGTGTCAACTTACCCCACAGGAAGTCATTATGTAAAAACATGTCCATAAAAAAATGTAGAGCATATAAACATAATTACAAAACGTAATTACCTTACCTTCAAAAGACTCAATATGATGCTGTTGAGTTGAGGTGAGCAGAGTTTGAGAAGAGAGGAATCTAAGACAGGTTATGCACAGAGATTGGTTGCAGTAACCACTTTGTTAAAGTTTATTGTCAAAAACACAACAAGGTCACAATGAGAAGCCTTGAGGCACAATGAGAAGCCTGGATAATATTTATCGCGGCACAAGGCTGAGTGAGACGAAAGTGAAACCGCGCGGTATCGCCACGTGGCCTCCACGCGATTATATTAATCGGAGGAGTTTATGGTGAGAGTTCAATTGAGCTGAGATGAGTGATCGAAGATCGCGTTGCACAAGGCACTGATCTGAAGCGTGAGATGAGCGTGAGAGTGATATGAAATACAATAATTCGCAATATAAGAAACTGGGCACGTTCTCGGTACAAAGCACACAAGAGAATGGCTGAACATGGCCGCCTTCCGCTACCGCGTCTTCTCCGTTCTTCTCGAACCTCGACGCGGCTCGCTGATTGGCTCATCGATTTCGGCGACGGTTGATCGATCGCCGCTGATTGGCGGCTCGCCAATCGATCAGCGCTGCTGAATCGCGGTCCGCGAGGTGCTGCCATGAGAATGAGTGTGGCGGCGTGGGAAACTAATTTCATTCCCAAACAGATGCCAAATTACTTCGGGTTATAAAATTCTTTATATCGTCTCAAGACGGATTGGAAAGTGAACACAACTACACTCCGCGCCAAAATTAAGGGAACACTATAATTTCCAGAAAATTTTGGTCATTTTCAAATGGCTGTATCTCTGCGAAAAATGATCGCAAAAAATATTTAAAAAACGCATTTTAAAGCTTGAAGTTTCTAGTTTTTGAATCAAGTACTCAATTTTTTTTCTTCGTCCATTATGATACTGTTTTATCAAGATGGAGCGCAGGAAACAAAGTTTCAGAAATTTTTGCCAAGTTTGGACGTATGTACGGGCTGAAAATTTTTTTTCCAGATAAATCCAATGGAGAACTCTTATAGAGCAAACATTTCTCTTTAATTTCGTTTTTTTTTGGTTAGTTGTATGATTTTTATTGACCGAGTTATTCGCTATCAAAGCAAAAAAGGAACTTTCTACTTTGAACGCCTATAACTTGCGAACGCATGATCGTAGAACATTGTTCGTGAGTGTTTTGGAAAGCTAAGACAGTTTCCTTTCAGAACCTTTAGTTGCAAATTCAATGAGATTTTTTTTTAACCGTATTAAATTCATTTTAAAATGATCCCAAAAATTGCATATTTACCATTTCCTAGAAAACATGATGCCACTTCAAGGAAAATCATGGAATCATTCAGGTGTCCACGTTTTTTCTTAGGTGAAACTACCCCTTAAACACTGTGCAAAAGGTCGGACCGATCAGATTTTTTTTTCGTATGTCCTCGACGGTCAAACATGCGGTACGGTCTGAAAAATTGAAGGATCACCTGTTTTACGTTATGTTTCTCTGTAAAACCCTTTCTTTTGTTCTCGCGGCTTTTGAACACTTGTTGCTCATTTTTTTTTTGTTAGTTCAACGTCATTTTAGTAAAAAGAAAAGAAATGCAAAAATTTAAAAAAAAATTTACCCAAACTCTTCGCAATGACGAAAACTGTACTTCGATAACTGGCATTAGCACCATCTAAAGTACGCCACGAGCTGGCGCATGCGCGGTCGGATTTACACTTCGTTGTACGTGCGTCACATGGAGAGATGAAACCCTGCGGTTCGTCACTCCCGCAGTATTTTTTTACTCCAAACTCACTCTCCGATGCGTATGTGTATGCGGGAACGTGCGTGCGTGTCGGTTGCGCATGTTAATACAGTTACGAATTTTCCATTCCTGGGCGACGTTTGCGACAACAGTACCCGAACCTGGCGAATTTGGGACGATTAGCAGACGCCCTCCGCCAAATTTGGCAGAGAATTCACGCACGTTCCCTCATACACATACGCATCGGAGAGTGAGTTTGGAGTCAAAAAATACTGCGGGAGTGACGAACCGCAGGGTTTCATCTCTCCATGTGACGCACGTACAATGAAGTGTAAATCCGACCGCGCATGCGCCAGCTCGTGGCGTACTTTAGATGGTGCTAATGCCAGTTATCGAAGTACAGTTTTCGTCATTGCGAAGAGTTTGGGTAAATTTTTTTTTAAATTTTTGCATTTCTTTTCTTTTTACTAAAATGACGTTGAACTAACAAAAAAAACGAGCAACAAGTGTTCAAAAACCGCGAGAACAAAAGAAAGGGTTTTACAGAGAAACATAACGTAAAACAGGTGATCCTTCAATTTTTCAGACCGTACCGCATGTTTGACCGTCGAGGACATACGAAAAAAAATCTGATCGGTCCGACCTTTTGCACAGTGTTTAAGGGGTAGTTTCACCTAAGAAAAAACGTGGACACCTGAATGATTCCATGATTTTCCTTGAAGTGGCATCATGTTTTCTAGGAAATGGTAAATATGCAATTTTTGGGATCATGTTAAAATGAATTTAATACGGTTAAAAAAATCTCATTGAATTTGCAACTAAAGGTTCTGAAAGGAAACTGTCTTAGCTTTCCAAAACACTCACGAACAATGTTCTACGATCATGCGTTCGCAAGTTATAGGCGTTCAAAGTAGAAAGTTCCTTTTTTGCTTTGATAGCGAATAACTCGGTCAATAAAAATCATACAACTAACCAAAAAAAACGAAATTAAAGAGAAATGTTTGCTCTATAAGAGTTCTCCATTGGATTTATCTGGAAAAAAAATTTTCAGCCCGTACATACGTCCAAACTTGGCAAAAATTTCTGAAACTTTGTTTCCTGCGCTCCATCTTGATAAAACAGTATCACAATGGACGAAGAAAAAAAATTGAGTACTTGATTCAAAAACTAGAAACTTCAAGCTTTAAAATGCGTTTTTTAAATATTTTTTGCGATCATTTTTCGCAGAGATACAGCCATTTGAAAATGACCAAAATTTTCTGGAAATTATAGTGTTCCCTTAATTTTGGCGCGGAGTGTATTTACTTTTTCTTTATATAAACGAAAACAGTTAAAAAACGATTGCTAACGTCAAAGTACACCTACGTACGCTGGATCGTAGGAAAGAATTTATCAATTCTTATATATATATATATATATCAACAATCTTCACATATCCCGTTGAAATGAAGCTACATATATACGGTGTCGAGATAATTCGTCTGTATCAACCTGCCTCTGTATCAACTAGCCCCGGTCTCCCCTACGTATTTTTTCTTTTTTTTAAATATTTTTAAAGTAATACTCATTGTTACTTTATACTTTTAAGTGCCTCGTTATTAAAAATTTATAATTTAATTTCAAAAGCCTGGTCGGGAACGATTGTAACATCGGCAGTTAGGATGGGTTGTACCGCGACAGAACCGAATAGTGATAAAGAAGATGAATAATATTACCTTAGTTATTGTATCGTTTTCTCCGTTATCGTGATTTGGGGCGGGGGGCTGGTTCGGGCGGTCACCCGGATTCTCCACATTTTTGTCGCTTGGCCCTGCTACGGCTCTTTCCGCCGCCGAATCGACGGCAGGGGGAGGGCACCCCGGCAAAGCTGCTTGCATCTAGAAATGGAAAAATATATATAACAAATAATTAACCAAGTTAGCTTTACATTATGCAAATAAATTCCCCTATAGTCTTCAAATCACCCGGTTTAATTTCATAATTTAATAGTGTGGAATTTTAATACTTACATTTTTCATGTCTTCCATGATGGTATCACGTCTTCGAGGTGTGTCAAATGACTGATGTTCCTCGGTCAGGAACAGAGGGCTTTTATACCACCGCTACAAACACTTAATACCTGACCATCCTCGCGCTGGCTCTGTGTATCATGGGCCTGGCGGCCGAGCCCGGCGCACAGTGGTGGGAACAGGGGTAGTTACTGACATTCGTATATAACTTTTAAACTATAAAAGATATCGGAATGAAATTTGCGCCAAAAAACAGGAAAAAATTATCCCCTTCTAATGATTTAGAATTGAAAATATTCTACGTTTATTTAATGTTTCTTTTTTCAATTTGTTCAACTTATTTGTTATAAAAAAATTTGAAAACTGTTTATTTAGTAGTTTATTTAATGCTCTTTAAGTGATTTAAATCGCATGTTGGGGAGACTTTTCGTTTCTGAGTTATAAGGAAAAGTCAAATAGTACTTAATAGGGTAGGTTACCCTTGATAGCCCTAAAACAGGCCTTTTTTTCAAACGAAAATTATAAAGTGATAAATAACACTAGAGAGAACGATTTTTTCTATTTTTAATCGTTATTCTATGAGCTTTAACAACAAAACAGGAAAAGTCTAAATATCTATAAGTATATAAAAGTTATGAGTAAAAACGTAAAGGCGTGTACACGGTGCACCGTTTGATGGTGAGCATAATATCTCGAAAACTGCTCAAACAATTTGGATGAAAATTTAATGAGAGACGCAGAAAACCATTCCCTACGATGTGTCAGGAACAGATGTTTGAAAAAAAAATTAATACAAATTTTATGTTGAAAAATGCGATTTTATCGATTTCTTGTATGAAAAATATTTATCTTTTTTTTTTTAAGAATTTATCTCGAAAATGTGCTCGCGACACATCGCAGGGGATGATTCTCTGAATCTCTCATTAAATTTTCATCCAAATAGTTGGAGCGGCTTCCGAGATTTTACATTCACCATCAAACGGTGCACCGCGTACACGCCTTTACATTTTTACTTACCACTTTTATGTATATAGAGATATTTAGACTTTTCGTTTTTTGTGTTAAAGCTAATAGAATAACGATTAAACATAAAAAAAACTTCTCTCTACTGTTATTTCTAACTTTACAATTTGTGTTTGAAAAAAGGCCTGTTTTGGGGATATCGAGGGTAACCAACCCCCTTAATACTACTTAAAAGTACTTAATAGTACTATTTTACTTTTTCTTAAATTGTGACGAAATCTACAGTTTAGTTAAACGTTATTATTCATTTATTATTAATTTATTCAACGGAATAGAGTCAGGATGACGTAACTCCTTCATAAAGGGTGTTGTCCGTTAATGGCTAAATAAGTATAAATGAATAAATGAAGACATAGGTATAATATAGACTGCGAAATTTTATCCAAATACATGTATTTATAGTAATGGATTAAACAAGTGGAGCTTTCACCGATTTATATTTCATCATTAACGCGTTGACTGCCCACTACACCGATCGGCGTGTTTTTTGTTCTTTCAAGTGTAGTGGGCAGTCAAGGCGTTAAGAGGATTTTAAAAATATATTTGTAATTTGCATATTCTGGGTATTTTTCATATTTATTTACAAATTAGCTCGAGTAATTGTTAGAAGTTGCTGAACCGCGAGGCGTATTAATGTTGGGTGATACTTTTTAATTGCTACGTTGATGGCACTTTTCGTACATCTGGCATATTGAAATAAAAACTGAGGGGGCTGACTGGGGGTTACCGTCCCTAGTCCCCAAAAATCAAACAGGCTGATCGGTCAGAGTTTGTCGCCAGGGTTGCGGTTTATGATCGTATTTTCCCGCGAGTCGACGAACCGGCAGAGCAATATACAGATTAGCTCAGGGCGAAGAATGACTAAAATCCTTAAAGACCGTACCACGTTCTTGATTGCCGTTATAATTTTCGTTTCGCTCTGGGCCCGTTTTTGTCGCTATACACAGTGGCCCTCAACCCCAAGAAATGCCGGAAAAATACAACATCCCATTTGTTCCTATCATAATGCCGAATCGTATTAAGCTGATTTTAAAGAACTGTTTGGTTTGCTGTTGGCAAAGATAGAAAGTGTTTGTTAATGTATCTGAAGAATTCTAATGAAAATGTACAAACATCTTTTTACATGTGCTTCGCGAAAACGTCTTGAATGGATTTCTTCAAACCAAACAGTTCTTTAAAATCAGCTTTATAAGATTCGGCATTATGATAGGAACAAATGGGATGCTGTATTTTCCCGGCGTTTCTTGGGGTTGAGGGCCACTGTGCATAGCGACAAAAACGGGCCCAGAGCGAAACGAAAATTATAACGGTAATCAAGAACGTGGTACGGTCTTTAAGAATTTTAAGCATTCTTCGGCCTGCGCTAATCTGTATATTGCTCTGCCGGTTCGCCGACTCGCGGGACAATACGGTCATAAACCGCAACCCTGGCGACAAACTCTGACCGATCAGCCTGTTTGATTTTTGGGGACTAGGGACGGTAACCCCCTGTCAGCCCCCTCAGTTTTTATTTTTATATGACAGATGTAAAGGTGGGATCAGAGGTCGTGTGGCTCGGCTCGTCTAGCTTGGCAACTCGGGTTGGCGAGCCCGACTCGGCGAGCCATGACCGATCAGACGGCGCGTGGCTTGGCGATTCACGCACAAAGTTCGCCGAGCCACGCGCCGTCTGATCTCACCTTAAGAAAGATGCCATCAACGTAACAATTGAAAAGTATCACCCAAAATTAATACCCCCCGCGGTTCAGCAATTTCTAAAAATTTAGATTAGATAATAATAGATTTTAATAATAAGACACAAGCCAAGATTTTAAACAAATTTTTTTTAATTTTGTTGCGCAATTCTTCAGAATACACATATGTATACAATTATGCAAAAATAAGATATTGCAGTAATAGTAGATACTACGAACTTGGAATTTTCTTCTATAATCGCTCCTTTTACATTCATTTGGCTTAATCTGTGGAGCGCTAATATAAAATTTTCAACTTTGGGCATAACTTTTAATGGAGTTGATATGTTCTGTCTTAAGGTGCGCATCGACTTTACAAGGATGGTTTCCATTGTCGAGGTATACAGTTTTCAGACTTTCTACTCCGCGAGACGTGCCTCGCGAGGAATCCTCGCAAAAGTCGATACGCATCCTTAGGGAATAAAGGCTGACTCGGAGCGAGGCAAATGATGCATTTATTCCTTTACAATCGGGCATAACTTACTTCCGAAGCATTCGTGGAGGAACATTTGCCTGCCAGATGTCGAATAGGGCACAATCGACATCGTACCATTTTTTCAGGGACTTCGACTTTCCTCCCTTCGAGTTAAGCGATATATTGCTTTGTCAGCGGTTGGTACATTTGGTAACCATCCCTACGCGCGTGTACCGTTGTCCACGGTCGACTCGCGGGACAATACCGCCATAAACGACCACCCTGGCGAAACACACTTCCGGCACTTCTTGAGGTTGAGGGAAACTGTACATAGCGACAAAAACGGGCCCAGAGCGAAACGAAAATTATAACGGCAATCAAGAACGTGGTACGGTCTTTAAGGATTTTAGTCATTCTTCGCCCTGAGCTAATCTGTATATTGCTCTGCCGGTTCGTCGACTCGCGGGAAAATACGATCATAAACCGCAACCCTGGCGACAAACTCTGACCGATCAGCCTGTTTGATTTTTGGGGACTAGGGACGGTAACCCCCAGTCAGCCCCCTCAGTTTTTATTTCAATATGCCAGATGTACGAAAAGTGCCATCAACGTAGCAATTAAAAAGTATCACCCAACACTAATACGCCTCGCGGTTCAGCAACTTCTAACAATTACTCGAGCTAATTTGTAAATAAATATGAAAAATACCCAGAATATGCAAATTACAAATATATTTTTAAAATCCTCTTAATGACGAAATATAAATCGGTCAAACTTTCACTTGTTCAATCGATTACTGCAAAACCATGCATTTGCATAAAATTTCTTGTTATAGTAAATATATTAATAAATTTTTTTCTTCCCAAATCCGTATGCTACAATGCAGATATTTATATGTGTCTGTCAACATGTTGTCTAAGCTAGCAATGTCATTTGTGTACATTTGTGCGATTTCGATAATGTTAGATTTGCCGTGTGTACTTACTAAGAAGCCAAGGAGCTTGTCATAAGAAATCGGATATCTATTAGCACTTGTAGTTAGGTAAGTCCAACCCGGTCGTCTGCGTTGCAGATGTTTACAACTCAGAGTTGGGCTCGAATAATGTTAGAAGGGACTCGACCTTGAGTGTTGCCAAATGCACGTTTGGGGAAATTCCAGTTGTCTCCGTCCGCGACCTTTTCCCACCGTGGTCTGGCTTTCGTCCACTGGTTTCAGGAGGGCAATAGCAATCGTGTAAAGAACAATTAAGAAAATTTTTTGTAATAGATTTTCATAATAAGACACAAGCTAAGATTTTAAACAAACTTTTTTTAATTTTGTTGCGCAATATTAAAATATAATTGCGGCAGTATAATATTTATTTTATTTGAATTATTAGAATTCCCAAATTCTAGTATTACTTTTATTAGAAACATTAATGCTATCCAATATTTCTTTTTCTTCTACTTCCACTGAAATTTTGAAATATTTTTCAAATTTGTTAGTGTTAGCAATATTGAGGCATCACCTCATAAAAGGGGCTGCACGATTGAGCCAAAACAGATGCGACCAGCGCAATGCCAAAGAGGTCATAAATTAGCCTTTTCCATGAGACGGGAGGGCAGTCTACTCCAGGCCTCGTTTTGAGAAAGACCTCTTCGCTCGTAGCCAACTTTACTCTTGTTAAATTTCGAAATATATATATATTATATATATTATATATATATATATATATATCGGTGGAATTTGCTAATGTATGAAAAGCTAAAGTATCGGATAAACTGGTTTTCTAAGTTTTATATATAGAAGATTTATATATAAAACTTAGAAAACAAGTTTATCCGATATTTTAGCTTTTCTTACATTACAAAATTCCACCGATTGTTCTCAACGTAACAGTTTAGTGTATTTGGCGATAACTTATCAGAAATGTTTATAAAAGCGTAGTTATTTTCCTTTCGCTGAGGCCACGAAACGCTGACGCCCTAAGGGGCCGCGGCGCCAAGTGCCACTGCTGAAACGTAAACAGATGTCCGCGATACTCTCCAATTCTTTCCAACGGCGCACGAAAGTCAGTCAGTCATCAGAGTTCGGACACAGACCTTGCAAGATCGCGCGTTCATTTACGGCTTGTGAAGTAACTGTGAGAAGATTATATCATTTTTCGTTTCGCAATTTCATTGTAGTAATTAGTGAAAAATGCCGAAAAAAGAATTGGTAGACTCTGGTGTGATTCTGCACATGCTGCAGAAGTGTGAAAAGTGTAAATTATTCAGTGGGGGCTGCAAATTGAAGTGTCATACGGATAAAGTGTGGAAAGAAGTGTGTGCAAAATTTTTGGATAATATATCACCAAACACCTTAAACCTATACGTTAAGAACCAACGATTTTTATAATATATTCGAAAAAAATCGAACTTGTACTTTGGTCGCTTCAACGGGTCTCGGACTTCTTGGCTATTATTGTTAATAATTCGGTTCTGGAGGCAGGGCAAATGAAATAAATGGTTGGGCAAATCTCTTTGACATCTAAACTAAAGGAAAGCATCGTTGTTAGAGCGATTTCGCCGTTTATTTATTAAAAAATCGAACTTGTACTTGGTCGCTTCAACGGGTCGCGGACTTCTTGACTATTATTGTTAATAATTCGGTTCTGAAGGCAGGGCAAATGAAATAAATGGTGGGGCAAATCTCTTTGACATCTAAACTAACGGAAAGCATCGTTAAAGAACGATTTTGATAACATGGAGGGTGATGAAGTCAAATTTTTTAATTTCTTCATAACTTTTTTTTGGAGTGCGAACAAAAAAAATTTTGGGTGGGCAAACCTGGGCAAACGTTGGACAAACGAATGCCGTATCGTTTTTCCAAAAATTCGTATTTGGGGGTGCTATCTTCACAGACCTCTCAAACTCAACATGGACAAGTGCCAGTTCTGCCGCACCGAATTGCAGTACCTCGGGCACACAATAACAAGCGAAGGCGTGGCCACCGACCCCGAAAAAGTACGAGCCATCGCCCAGATACCCCCACCAACCACGATAAAGGAACTCCAAAGGTTCCTAGGGATGGTATCCTGGTACCGACGATACATCCCCAGATTCGCCGACTTAGCCGCCCCACTCACACGACTGCTGCAGAAGAAACAGAAGTGGAACTGGGGCCCGGAAGAAGCAGCGGCGTTTGACGCCCTCCGTCAGCAGCTAGCCGCCGCCCCTATCCTGACATGTCCGGATTTTAACCAGCCCTTCACTCTCCAGACGGACGCCAGCAACGAGGGGCTCGGGGCCGTACTCACGCAGGAAGTGAACGGAGAAGAGAGGGTCATAGCCTACGCAAGTCGTACGCTCAACGCCGCGGAACGAAATTACTCCGTGACGGAGAAGGAATGCCTCGCGGTGGTATGGGGCATTCGGAAAATGCGGCCATATTTAGAGGAATACCGATTCACCGTGCTTACCGACCACCAGTCCCTCAAGTGGTTGCAGTCGATGCACAACCCTTCCGGCCGCCTGGCCCGATGGAGCCTCGAACTCCAGCAGTATGACTTCGTCATCCAGTACCGCCGAGGAGAGTCCAATGTCGTCGCGGACGCCCTCTCCCGGCAGCCAGAAGGCGACCCCTTCCCACCAGCAGAGGAGGTGGACAGTCTCGACCCACCGTCCGGATGCGCGTGGTACGACCGAATGAAGGCCGCCACCGAGAAGGAGCCACACCGGTACCCGGAATACCGAATCATCAAGGGACGCCTATACCGCCACATTTCCAACACCCACGGGCCCCGGTCCGAAGAAGAGTGGAGAACGTGCGTTCCTCAACCTCTCCGGGAAACAGTACTTCGGGAAACACACGACGCGCCCGCCGCGGGACATCTGGGTATCAGCAAGACCGCCGACCGACTGACACAAAAATATTTTTGGCCAGGAATGGTCCGCGAGGCACGCCGATACATCCAACGGTGCCAGAAGTGTCGAGAACACAAGGTGAGTCAACAGGCTCCCGCGGGCGGCATGCAGACGACGCCAGCAGCAAACCCCTGGGACGTAGTGGCTATCGATCTAGTGGGACCCCTGCCACGGTCAACTCAAGGTTTCACGATTTTGGCCGTGATGCAGGACAAGTTCAGCAAGTGGGTCGAACTACAGCCACTCAGACGAGCCACCGCCCCAGCCGTTACCAGAGCCTTCAGGGAAAGGGTGGTGCTCCGCTTCGGGTGCCCTAGACGCGTCATCTCGGACAACGGGAAACAGTTCATAAGCCGAGATTTCACCGAGCTGCTCCGGGGGTACGGGATTGAACACCGTAAAACACCCCCGTACACTCCCCAATGCAATCCCGTAGAACGAGTAAACCGGGTCATAAAAACCATGATCGCGCAAGTAATTAACGGGAACCACCGGGAGTGGGACAAATGGCTGCCCGAAATAGGGTTTGCATATAACTCCGCTCGCCACGACTCCACGGGATATTCACCGGCATTCCTTAACTATGGGAGGGAACCGGCCACCCCCGGGGCGCTCCACCAGCCGACGACGGACATCGTGGAGGAAAACAGCCCGGAGCAGTACGCGGCACGATCCGGGGAGTTGGATCGCCTGCAAGAAGCGATCCGCCTCGCCCGCCACGCACAAGTCCGAGCCACAGAAACGCAAAAGAAGGCTTATAATTTGCGAAGACGGGATTGGCGGCCCCGCATCGGGGACGCCGTCATACTACGGGAACATCCGTTGTCCTCCGCCGAGAAGAATTTCGCGGCGAAACTGGCACCCAAATTCTCCGGCCCGCACCAAGTACGCGAGTACATCGGGCCGAATCTAGTGGTATTACGGACGGAAAACCAAAAGAGCCCACCTCCAGGACCTCAAGCCCTGTGAGGGTGGGGAGGAGGACTCCCCCACCGCGGGTCCCCGCACGAGGACGTCTCACACCGGCGTAGACACTGACGAGGACCTCACCGTAGCAGGACTCGTGCACTCAACCGCGACCACCGAACGTAGTCAACAGAGGGCCACGGTGATAAGCCCCGAACTACAGGATTCGCGCTGGCGAAATTATCACGGGACAATAGATAAGGCCACGGAAGGAAGCAGGCAGGAAAAGGCAAGCCAGCGCTCGCACCGGCAGGATGCCATACCGCAGACGGATCGCGCACGATACGGCGAGACAAGCGGCAATACCGCTCCGTCGACAAGCCCAGGACCGGCCAGTGGAGTGTCGGTTAAAGAAGCCGGGAGCGGACATCACCCGAGCGACACCGGCAGCCAAGCGACGCCTCGACTTCGAGGGGCCCCCTCCAGCCGCCAGAGGACCACCCCCGAAGCAGCGCCCGCCACCAAGGGTCAACACCGCCACAGCCAGGGCTGTGGCTACTCTCGAGGCGGTGGAAACCAGCCGGCTGCCTCCACCCCTGGAACCACGGCCGGCACCTCCGAAACCGCGGATCATCGAGGACCGCCGGGCGACCCCACCGGAGACGGCCAGGTTCGGGACGTCGCTGCTGGAGGCACTGCTACAAGCACCACCACCGCCAGGACCAGCAAGGGCCATGCCGATCCAGCAGTGACCCCGGACACCGCCCCAGACGCAGCACCCGCCGAGCCACCAGGCGCCTCCACCGCGGCCACCGCTGTCAACACAGCCAGCGTCGAGCCGACGGGTGCCCCCACCGCGACCACCGCCGCCGACACGGACGCGGCCACAGCCACCAAGCGCCGAGCCACCAGGCGCCGAGCCACCAGGCGCCGAGCCACCAGGCGCCGAGCCACCAGGCGCCGAGCCACCAGGCGCCGAGCCACCAGGCGCCTCCACCGCAGCCGCCACGGACGTCACCGACGCAGCCAGGGACGAGCCAGCCTGCGCCGCCACTCCAGGACCTCAGAGCCCCTCTAACCCCGGCCCCGATGGACATCCAGGGGCCAATCACAGCCCCCCCACACGCCAAAACCAGCCATCCCCGCACGACCCCCACGGGACCCCCGTGGCGTCTCACCCCCAACCTCCCGGAGCTGCGGATAGATATCCCCGCCCTCCGCGAGGGACAGAAGTTCCGGGTACCAACCCCCGGGGGTACCTGGACTTCAAAATGCTCCGGAGGCAGCAGCTCCAGGTCCGGTTCGACCCCTCGTGAGGCCGGCCCGCCTGGCCGATTATTTTTAAGTTCATGGTGGGGGGTAGCTAGTAAGGTTGTTCGATTTAGGTTTAAGGATGGTGATGGGTAGTACGTAAGATTGTAAATAGTAGTTATAAGACGGAATAAAGACATACCAGCGGGGGAAGTTCGCGTCCTCCGAAGGGAGGGGGAGATGTAACGAGTTAGTTACGGTGGGACGCGAATCTTTCCCCCACCACGCGCGCCTGGCGTAGCCCGCCGCTGCCGAGCGCGGCCGCGAGATGGCCACGCGCCGAGCGGCGTTCTCGCTGGCGAAGTTGCCGCAACGCCCAATATAGGCCAGCGCGACGGGCCCGTCAGGCAGAGTCTGCCACGAGCGTTACAGGCAAACGGTCAGAACTCTCCCGGTGATCACTTGTGAAAACAAGCTGTATCCAGCGTTGCCAATGCTAGTACTTTCGTACTAGATCTAGTACTTTTTATAAATTTATAGTGTTCTAGTACGTTCAACAACAGATCTAGTACTTTCTTCCTTCCGAACAGAATTTCTCGTCAATTTCCTTCGCGTGGTAGAAGGGGAACACCCACAACAGTAACGGTATATTTGGTTGGTGACAGCAATGCCAGAAAATAATCTACCGTAGTGGACGGGGAATATGCCACGCCAAGATAGGTGTTGGCTCCAAACCAATCGACGCCAAGGTTGGTAGACTGTTTCCTGGCATCGCTGATTGGTGATTCCCCGACTCCCTGATTCATTGCTCGCAGGACTCAGTCGCAGTTTGATTTTGAAGGTGTCACAAATATTATCAAGAATATTATTTATATTTTCCCTTTGAAGATGGACAAGTCCGCTATTAATAAAGGCAATTCGCGTAAAAGGGAAGGTGATACTAGGTATCATTCTAATTCAGATTCAGATACACAAAGTTCTTCTAAAATAATGAAAAAATCATATAAGCAAAAATTCAAAGAAGAATGGTTGGGAGATCCCATTCTTAAATCTTGGATCAGTTCTGGTAAAAGTAAAGGACACACTGCTTATTGTAAATTTTGTGATCTAAGCATTAATGGTAGCAAAAGTCTAATGATTCGTCATGCGACCACCTCAAAACACAAGCAGAATGTAGAATTTAAAAGAAAGACGCCAGCTATTATGTCATTGTTTAAAACCAGTTCCGAAAACCAGTCGGAGAAACAAAATAAAGTGGCAGAATTAAGATTATGTGCATACATTGCTGAACATAATCTGCCTTTGAGGCTTATGGATACTCTTCCAAATCGGATAAAAACAATTACCCCTGATAGCCAAATTTCTAAAAAAATACAGTGTGGACATATTATACAAAATGCTTTGGCCGTAGAGTCACTCAATGAAATCGCAAAAAAACTTCAAACTACTTATTTGTCTTTACTCATTGATGAGTCAACTGACATTACAGCAAATAAAGCTCTAGCGGTTGTCGTTCGTTATTATGATGATTCTACAAAATCCATAGAGGATTCGTTTTTAAATATCTTAGATGTTAGTGATGCAAGAAGTTCAGCTTTGTTTGAAGCTGTTATAGATTTATTAAACCAGCTGGAGGTGCCTCTTCCAAAGTTATTGGGCTTTGCTGCTGACAATGCTTCAGTTATGATGGGACAACATACTGGCATTCAGGCTCGCCTTAAGGCATTAAATAAACATTTATATGTCGCTAGATGCATATGTCACAGCTTTAATTTATGTGTAGCTGAAGCATGTAAAAAACTACCAAATTCATTAGAAGAACTATGTGCAGATATTTACAATTTCATACAAAAGAAACCGAAAAGATTAGCCGAATTTAAAGAAATTCAGGAACTATTAAACTTAAAACCACATAATTTGCTGAGGTTGGGTAAAACTCGTTGGCTGTCGATGCATGATGTTGTGCAAAGAATAGTAGAACAATGGAGTGCTTTGCTTTCATACTTTCAGTTGAACGCAGTAGAAGATAAACTTGAGCAAGCCAAAGTAATTGCAACTGCATTACAAAATCCCCTAATTAAGGCATATTTTCTCTTCTTAGCATTCATCCTACCAACAGTAGTAAGTCTAAATCTAGATTATCAAGGCACTGAATACCGCCTTCATCGACTACTTTCATCGGTAGGAGATAAAATGAAAATGATCATGAAATATTTCATGAAATCTCAATATGTTACAACTACACCAATTGAAAAAATAAATCCATCCAACAATGGTCAGTTTATGGACATAGAAAATGTTTATCTAGGAGCGAGAGTGAACGCTCTTTTACTGAGTTTAGATAAGAATGTAGTTCCAGAAGGAGACATAAGACACTTTAAGGTGAAATGTTTGTCCTTTTATGTTGAGTTCTGCAACCAAGTTTTCAAACGAATAAATTTCGGAGATCCTGTTTTAAAAAGTTTAACGATGCTAAATCCTGAAATGTGCAAATCAGACTGCTTTTCCAGTATAATGCCACTTGCTGTAAATTTTCCTAATGTGATTGAAGAAAATAGTTATGAAGAGCTCGATAAAGAATGGCACCTATTAAAGACTCTAGAAACATTGAAAGAAGATGAAAAATTCATGGTTTTTTGGAATAAAGTTTTTGAAATGAAAAATGTTGTAGGAGAAAAAATGTTTCCTAATTTAACAACATTAGTTAAAGCTGTACTGTGTTTCCCTCATTCATCAGCAGCAACTGAAAGAATATTTTCAGCAGTAACAATAAATAAGAACAAACTGAGGAATCAATTACAATCTTCCTCCATGAATGGACTCCTCTTGACGAAAGAAAAATTAAAACATTCATCAGCTATGGATTTTAATATTTCCGAAGAATTAATTAATTTAGCAAAATCTGCTCATTTAATAATAAAAAAGAAATAAATACATATATCCAGTGTTTTTCTTGTGAGTGTGAATCCCTGTATTCCTGTAGGTAAATAGCATATTAAATAATTTTTAGTTTTGACAATTTTCACTTCAATTTATCGTACATGTATTAATTTAGCAGTTTTACATTGAGTTCATCAATGATAATAAGGCAGTAATATCGCAAAATGCCCGAAACAGAGTGAAACGAAAACAAATAAAAATTTAGTACTTTTTTTCAGATCTAGTACGTTTTTCCTGTCCAAGTTAGTACAAAATATTTTTGCTGGTTGGTCACACTGGCTGTATCACTGCGAATTTTTGGGCTTCCATACCTCCACGGCTCCTAGAGAAACGCGAGTTCGCCGATCTCTAGACGAAGGCCGATATCCGCCGTCAATCTTAGGGTCAGACTCCGTCTGTCCCAGAGGACATCCCATAGTCTCCGTACCTCCCGCGGGTTATACCCACTGGGCGAACGGACGCAAGACTTCCCGGTCAGGGCTCTTGGTGGAGTCAACAGCCAGGGCACCTGTGAGGTCAACCCCACTCCTCCCCCCTCTGCCGCCGAAACGCTCCGAGATCGCGACCGTGACGCGCCGTCCGCACTCCGCCGCGACCGAACCGCGACCCGCCGTTAGTTTTAGTCGTAGGATAAGCCGCTTTGACACTGTTAGCCAGCGCAGACCTGGCCGGGCTCTTTTGTATATACGACGTAATAAAGCAAGTGTTGTGTGCGTGTGTCCTGAGCGCTACCTGGCGGACCGACGGCAAGGTGAGAGATCGGTTCGTGCAGGAGAGAGAGCTCAGACGGGTACGACGCCTCGTGTTATCGTAACCGATCTGTACTTATTCACTCCCTTCCCACGTACCACAACATTGTGCTAAGTGTAAAACAGTGAAAAAATTAAAGAAAGAAAGTAAAAGTAGTGATGCCAGGGGGAGAGGACCGAAAACCAGCAGGCGTAGTGCCGATTAACTCGCCAAAGGAATTCGACTTTTCGAAGCCAGAACTATGGACGGCATGGCTGAAACGATTCGAAAGATATTTATCTGTGTCGCAGGCTGACAAGAAAAGCGAAAAAGAACGAATCGATATGCTGTGCTATATGATGGGCAAAAAAGCAGAAGAGATCCTGTCACAGGTAATGCCGACCATCAATGACACGACTACTTACGAGACGGTGAAAGAAAAGTTCACAAGCTATTTTGCACCAAAGAAGAACGTCGTTTTTGAAAGATATAAGTTTAATTTAAGAGCACAGCAACTCGAAGAAACCGTGGATTCGTTCGTGACCAGTTTGTATACGTTAGCGGAGACATGTGACTTTGGCAACCTAAAGGACGAGCTTATTCGGGATCGTATAGTGATTGGGATCCGAAACGCGCGAACCTCCGAGCGATTACAGCTGATGTCGGATTTGACCGTGAGTAAAGCACTCGAGGTAGCACGTCAATCCGAAGTGCAGGCAATCGAAGGAAAGAAGATCAGGGAAGAGATGACGCAATATGCGGAAGTAAATAGAGTAACTGAGAATAGACGGAAGCCAAATAGCACAGGGGAAAAAGGAAGAGAACAAAACACATGTAGCAGATGCGGATTCGCTAAACACGCGACAACACAAAAATGCCCCGCATCGAGTTCAAGATGTCGAAAGTGTGGAAACATCGGCCATTGGGAACGCACGTGTAGAACCAAATCAGGCTACAAGGTAAACCGAGTAGAAGAAGAGGGAGAAGAGGCAGGAGACGAAGCAGCAGCCTTCCTAGGAGTGGTCAGTGAAGGCCAAGAAGACGACGACTTTGTGTTTACATTACGCGCGCGAGAGTTCACGAGAGAGCTGACGTTTGTTGTCGATTCCGGCGCGGATGTAACGTGCGTTTCCCCGGACGATTTGCCGCGTACCTTTAGGAATAACATCAAGCGAAGCTGTAAAATTATTGTCGGGCCGGATGGAAAAAAGCTTTCGCTGTTTGGGTATGTCGAAGTTCATTTATATAATAAACGTAAAACGTCCAGGGCGCGTTTATACGTGATAGAAAATTTGAAGCACTGTCTCTTGGGTAAACCGGAAATAAAAGCATTCGATTTGATTAAAATGGTAAACAAGTTGAGTCAAAGTTATGGAGAAAGGGTCCACGAATTTGCTCAACGTTATCCGAAAGTTTTTGAGGGAATTGGTCAATTCGATCGACCGCTAAATATTCAAGTAAAGAAGGATGCAATCCCTTATTTTCAATCGGTGCCAAGAACAGTCACCGTCGCTCATAACGATAAACTCAAAGAAGAATTGACTCGCCTGGAGGCTAGTGGCATCATAGTATCGGTTGATTTTCCGACAGACTGGTGTAGCCCTATTGTAGTTATTCCTAAGAAAGACGGAGAGGGAGTTCGGGTATGCGGTGATTATACCAAGTTAAACAAAAGCGTGAAACGCGCAAATTTTCCGGTCACGAAGGTAGATGTCGCTTTAGCTAGCCTCAAAGGTAGTAAATACTTCTCGAAGTTGGATGCAAAAAAAGGATTCTATCAGATAAAACTCGATCCCGATAGTAAAAAATTAACTACTTTTATCACCCCGTTTGGACGTTTTATGTTTACACGCTTACCGTTCGGAATCAACTGCGCTCCAGATTATTTCTCAGCTTGGTTCGCGGAGATATTTAAGGATTTAGAAAAGGTAATCGTTCACATCGACGATGTATTGATTCACACGAAAACTCGAGAAGAACACGAAGCACTGTTGACAACAGTATTTGATAGATTAGAGAAAGCGGGTTTAACATTGAATAAAGAAAAGTGTAGAATATGTGTTACAGAAATAGAGTTTCTAGGGCACGTGATATCGGAAAAAGGCATAAAAATGAACGAAAAACGCGCGTCAGCTATCGTGGAATGTGAGTCTCCTAAAGATAAGAGTTCACTTATGGACTTTTTGGGAATAGTTAACTATGTGGGTAAATTTATCCCGAACAAATCAGATGTACTAGAGCCCCTTAATTCACTGCTAAAGGGAGACACACAGTTTGTGTGGACTGACGTCCAAGAACGAGCTTTCCAAGAAATTAAAAGACTAATTACGAACGCACCTATTCTAGCTCATTACGACTACTGGAAAACAATTGTTGTTCAGGCGGATGCATCGGGATACGGGTTAGGGGCAGCTATATTACAAGAGAGTGAGGGAAAGGTTCGGGAAGTGGTAGCCTACACGTCTAAAACCCTTACCGATTGTGAAAAAAGGTACAGTCAAATCGAAAAGGAAGCTTTAGCGCTTGCCTTCGCATGCGAACATTTTAAAGAATTTATAATTGGTATAGATATTAAGTTGGAAACGGATCATAAACCGTTAATCCAAATTTTGCAAACAAAACCGCTCGACGATCTTACGCCGAGATTTCAAAGAATAAGAATGCGTCTCATCAGATACAACTATAGCGTTGAATTCGTACCTGGCAAACAGCTGATCCTAGCTGACGGGTTATCTAGACTACCTTCCAATAATAAAACGGGGTATGATGACGATCTTCCAAAAGAAATTTATAGTTACGTTAGATACGTAGTGGCCGGGTTGCCAGCTACGAGCACAATGCTGGATAGAATAAAATACGAACAACAACAAGACTATATTTGTAGTACGTTAATTAGATATTCTCAAAATGGATGGCCAATGAAAAGTAATTTGGATGAAGGTCTATTGCCTTATTTTGCCTCCAAAGATTGTATATCGTATGCCAGCGAGTACCTACTGTATAAAGCCAGATTAATTATCCCGTCATCTTTACAGTTAGAAATGCTGAATAAAATTCACAGCGGCCATCTCGGCCTTAACAAATGCAGAGCACGCGCGCGGGAATCAGTTTGGTGGATCGGTTTGAGCTCACAGTTGAAAAATGTTGTTGAATTTTGTCCGAAGTGTATCGAGCACAGAGCAAACCACAAAGAGCCATTCCTTGGGGAGGAATTTCCATGCAGACCTTGGCAGAAGATAGGTCTAGACTTGTTCAAATGGGAAAAATGGTATCTTATAATTACTGACTATTATAGTAGATATATTGAAGTATATGAGCTTAGTACTTTAACCCAAAAAGAAGTCATAAAAAAGTGCCAAGAAAGCTTCGCCCGTTTCGGCATCCCGGAAATTGTGCGATCAGACTGTGGTACGCAGTTTGAGTCGGGATTCAAACAGTTCGCTCGGAGATACGATTTTTCCCACGTGACAAGTTCGCCGAAATACCAACAAAGTAATGGGGCAGCGGAAGCGGCGGTAAAGATAATAAAAAACATCATCAAAAAATGTGAAGACCTGAACGAAGGTCTTCTAGCATATAGAACGACTCCATTGGAGAATGGGTACAGTCCATCCGAACTTATGTTTTCGAGAAAAATCCGTTCCATTCTTCCAATGTGGCCAGATAGCTTAGGATCATTCAAACACCACAAAGAGGTAATTAAGTTAGAAGCAAAAAGGAAAGATAAACAATCTTTATATTACAATAAGCGCCACCGCACTGGAAATCTGTCAGAATTAGATAGGAATGATACGTGTTGGATAATCGATCTCCGGGTGTATGGTAGAATTGTAAAACGACTAAACACTCCAAATTCCTATCTGATTCGGACGGAGAGAGGGAGCTTGATTAAGAGAAATAGATGGCATCTTGTGCACGCGCCACATAAACGCGATGATCTGGTAATACAAGACGATATAGCGCCGGTAGATATTGATGTACGCGACGAGAATGCTCCTGTCCGAAACGACGATGCAGTCAATGACAACCACGATAATGGTAATGCTCATATTCCGGTAGACGTTAACGAACATCAGGAGCATGTGCTCCAGGAGAATAGGCCCAGAAGAAATTGTGGGCCACCAGCCTTTTACGGCGACATTGTAACGCATTAATCAGTTCAATAAAGAAAAGAGGATGTTGTGTGCGTGTGTCCTGAGCGCTACCTGGCGGACCGACGGCAAGGTGAGAGATCGGTTCGTGCAGGAGAGAGAGCTCAGACGAGTACGACGCCTCGTGTTATCGTAACCGATCTGTACTTATTCACTCCCTTCCCACGTACCACAACAGCAAGTCTACCCAGTTCACCTTGTCTCACTCTCTCGGTCACCCGGAACACCCGTCCGTTAGGTAACCTCCACGGAACAAGGTTACACGCCAAGACCCGACCATTCGCTTTGCATGGCCTGTTTCGATACTGCCCCTCCCGAAGGGCTCAACAGAAAATGTCCCGAAGCATTCTCCTCGTCCTCGTTGTTCGTCGTTTTTTGCACATTTGGCGAATGAGACAAAGGCATCTCGGACCTTCGTGAAAATAGCTTTTAGCGGACGCGACTGCGTTCACGTTTTACGCGAAATTCACACGTTTGTTTTAGGGTTCGGGCTGCGTGTTCTGCGCGATGGCAAAAAAACTTCGCGATCACGTTGAGATTGCGTTTCGCGATCACGTCGGGGTCACCAATATTCGGATCTGTAATTATCGCGGTTGCGATCTCGCGACAGGTTGGATCAACGAATGTAAATATATACAAGAACTCTTGTAGAAACAAACACAGCGTATATTTTTACCCTCTTTCTGGTTAACAAAGGAGAAAAGAGGCAGACTTGCCCTTACACGTGCTACTGCACGGGCGTGTGTTTTGGCTCTGGCTCTGGCCAAAGGAAGATCGCGCTTCCGCGGTAAAGACCTCACGTGGCTGGAGGAGCTGCTTCCGCCGCTCGCGAGAGGGCGCCAACTCCTGGGGCACCGGTGGTGCGCTCTGGTGGCGCTATGGCGAGACCGCCACAGTATCTAATAAGTTTAAAATGAATGTAGACAAGAAACTAGCAACAGCAAAGAGAGTGGCAGGTAAGAAAGTTTCATGTACAGTTTTCCTAAAGTTAAAACTTGTATTTTTAGATTATACTTGTAAAATATATGCTATCAAAAGACAAAAATGATTTGTTTGACTTTGCAGGGACAGGGCAAAAAGTTGATTGGAGGTGCGTAGTGCCAGGCTGCAACTCCAACAGCACTGTAAAGAGACAGCTTTCCCAAAAATGTGTTAAGGAGTGAAAAATGGGTGCAAGCAATCAATAATCCGAACCTCAATGGTCTTACCAGTCAGGAATTGAGCAAGTATAAAGTGTGCCAAATGCATTTTAAGGAAAGTGCCTACAGCAGTACAAACGTTCGGCAAATACTGAAAAACGATACAATTCCCGAGTCAATGTTAAGTATCAATTCTTGTGCCGCATCCCCTGCAAGTACCAGTGATGGGAGAATTTTAACAAATATAAACGTAGAAGACGAGAAGATGCAGGGGGATTTTACAATTGAAAATCCGCTGAAGGAATTCGTACATATTAAAGTTTTGCCGAATTACAACGACATACAGGCTATTTGTTGTAGCAATAGTGAAACTCCTGATAAAGGAATAGAACACAACAATACTCAAAGTGCTACCGAATACGCTGATGCTATTGCAGCTGGACCTTCTTCAAGTGTACAGAATCCACAATCGACATGTGTAGATTCTGTTTTGAAAGAACGCAGTATCATTTCAACGCCCAAAAGTTATGAAAGGCGGGTACTTCTCGGCTCGGTAACTAGAAAAAACAAATTGACACCAGTAGCTAGACGTTTACACAATATAGCAACTACATTATCAAAAAAACACTAAAAATCTATGCATAAGCTGAATACGCTAAAAGAAAGATTAGAAACTACTGAAAAGTACATGCGAACGGTGGAAATGAAAGGACTAAAAAGTCTATCAAAAGCACAATTAGCATTTCTAGAAATGCATGTTCGGAATGTGCACAAAAAAGCTAAGGCAAGTGAAAATTGTTACCCATCCTGTCGGTTTCATTAATTTTTGTAACTATAATATTCTACATAATAATGGTATTATATAATTACCGTAAATCGTAATTTAATTTAATTTGAATTCTACATTAATTACTTTTTGCAAATATAATATTGTACATAATAATAGTATTATATAATTAACGTAATTTTTCATTTAATTTAATTTGCATTTTGCGTTAATAAATTTGTAATTTTGAAATTGACTTTAATAAGAAATTTAAATTCTGAAGAGCTAAATGTGATAACAGATTGTCTACGTATGTACTCAAAATTTTTTATAATTTTTCATGAAAATGTTAATGACGTGGACATTTACAATTTTTTTCATAGGCTAGAAGGTTCACTTTGGATGACAAAGTTTTAGCCTTAGCTATTTTTAAACAATCCGCCCAGTGCTATAGAATTCTTAGCAGAATTTTCATTCTCCCCACCCCACGTTCCTTACAAATATTCCTGCAAAAAATACCCCTACAAGCTGGTGTAAACAAGGTGATTTTTTATCATCTTCAAAAACAGGGTTCTAACATGACAATACAGGGTAAGGTATGCACCTTATTGTGGGACGAAGTTTCGCCACAACCACGGATTTATTATTCTACACAAGGAGATAGAATAATAGGATTTGAAGATTGGGGCAATAGGAGAACCAAAAAGTTTGCGGATCACGCACTTGTGTTTATGTTAAGAGGGATTCGTAAAAATTGGAAAATTCCACTGTCCTACAATTTTTGCAAATCTAGTACCAGTGGGATACAATTGTACAATGCATTAAAGAACTTGTACGAGTCATCACGATAAGTGGGTTCAACATTGTGGCCACAATTTGCGATCAAGGACAAACGAATATTTCATACATAAATTATTTACTAAAAGACACTAAATCCATATGCCAGAAAGAGAACAGATTTTTTTGTAAGTACAAGCAGTGTGTCCCTATCCTCTTCCACAAAACAAGTTTCAGTTACTGTACAATTTCTTTAATACCAAATTATTAACACCATTATTTTCAGCTGGGAGAATTGAATTGTCGGGACAGGCTATCAATCCCCTTTATGACCCGCCTCATATAATTAAGGGAATGAGGAATAATCTCCTAACAAAGGACATGGAAGTCATTTTCCCACATTTAAGGCAAATTGAGAATGATGAACAGTTTCAACGTGTAAAACCGTTTCTTCTTACACCGGCATTTGTTGAAGAAATTAACGAGAAAAGCAATAATGTGGGGGGGGGGCTGAAAAAAGATATTTTGCATCGTGGAATACAATAGAATTAGCGTACGATATAGACACTCATACTATTAACAATATAAAAAAGCAAATGCCAAAATTACACGATGGGCATATCAAAATCCGTAAAATGCGAAAAATGAAAGTTAATTTGGCTACGCAGGTTTTAAGTCGGACGGTGTCTTCGTTCATAAGACTTTTAACTTGTATTACAGGTTTGTATTTTTTTCTCAGCATTACATTTCTATTTCACATGAAAGAAAAAAATAATTATCCTATATACAGGTACAGTGCAAACTGCTGTAGGTATGAAAAGCATGCCAGTTAACGAAGGAGTAACTACATCAGAAGTTATAAAATTTTTTAAATGACTCATTTGATTCACTCAATGGGCGAAAAGAGGATATAAAATCTATCAAGAACGCTTTACGAAGCCAAGCGACTGTTACCAGCTGCCATTCGATATTTTGGAAGCAGGCCAGTCACTGCATGGCAAAAAACATTCGTTTCGTAGATAAGGAAACGAAAAAAGCCAGAACAGTGCCGTCGCTAAAAAATTTTATATTCACAATAAATGGATTTCGACGTTTATGGCAGGACCTTCAAAAAATTGGATTTAAAAGTTTTTCGCCCCGAAATTTAAATCAAGACCCATTGGAAAACTTCTTCGGAATGATTAGAAGCCATGGAGGCTGCAATATTAACCCCACGCCGCTGCATTTCCAAAGTTCATTTAAGACGCTACTAATAAATAATTTAACTTCGAGGAAAACCGTTCGAGGAAATTGCGAGCAGGACGAGGCGACAGCATTATTTTCGTTACGTAATTTCGTATTAATGTCACAGAACACCGAAAATAACATAAATTCTATAGAAGAAGCGGAACAGAATAACAACGAATATGTTATTTCACAAAATAATGATTCATACCCAAGTCGTACTGGTATGGACATTTCATTAATATTAACGAAGTTATGCGCAGAGAACAGGTTTAAATCTTGTTCCACTTGTGCATCGGATCTGTGCAACATTGATAATTTTAAAATATTATTTAAAGAAGCTCATGACAACCTCAATGCGAATATCGCGCACTTATGTTTCAAAAAACAACTTTTGAAAAATTGAATAATGCCTTTGTCGGTAATATTAGATTTTTCATTTCTTACGTGCACTGAGCATTTTCAGCCGCTATGTGAGGCTATTTCGAAAATAATCGCGGTAGAATATATAACATGTTGGTGTAGACACATTAACAGCTTACTGAAAGGAAAAACATCAGTTGACTGGGCCGAACAAATGTTAGCGAAACAAGCACGTTTGCAATATATAAAACATTGTAGACATAAGACAACAAATTAAAGGACCATTTTGAAAAGAAAAATCATGTAAAATAAAGTATTTTTATAATTATGTATATTATACAAAATGTAGAGTAAATGCTAATAATAATTGAAAAAGTCGGAAAGTTTAGATAAGAAACTTCAGGCGAACGAGAAATATTTAAGTATATTCAATTATTGAAAATTTAATTAAATATTTTTCTTTAACACCTGAATTTCGTATCCAAATATTCTTAACATGTCAACAAATGTATCTCTTATTCTATATTGCAGTTGATTGCAGTACGCAGATTCTGACCGTATTTCAATTTTCCCGGCATGAGCCGCCATATTGAATTTTAGTTCTAAACACAATCTTTCATAAATTAGAGGGCGTTGAAATACGGATCCAAAACTTTTGCTGGAGATTCTGCCCCCTGGACACAATACTGGGGGGTGTCCCCGCCAAAAATTTAAAAATTATTTTTCGACAAGAGTAACTAAGGTCCACCCTACTGCCGATATACATTTGTTGTATCTAGTGTTAAACTATGCACCGCCTTAACGCGAATAAAAAGGAGGGTGCTGAAAGAGACCTTTATATTAAGGACGGTATTGAAAAACCCTATAAAAGTACCAAAAACGAATTTGTCTAAAGTTTTGCACATTAATAAATAGATATTCGGGTGATCGATTCCACCCTTCACATTTGTCGCAGGACCACAGGAAGGGGAGGGGGGGGGGGGGGTCAAAGTGCGCTGGCCACCAAACGCATCGAAAGTCATAACTTTTGACTAAATCAACATATCGAGACGCGACTGGAGCCAAAAAATCACAAAAACATCAAGCTTTCTAAATTTCGAAACCATGTCATCACAACATTACAATGATTTCCCAGCATGGACGTTACAAAATCTGAAACAATTTACAGGCACTTACCAGTTGAGCCTTGCTAGATCCTACATTGCAGACCACCTATTTGCGGGAAAATATGAATTCCTCGTCAGCAAAGAAAACTATCTTCCGAACTTCCAGACCTATAATCTTAATATTCAATCACCGATATTTATTAAAGCTAAACTACAATCTCGGCATAGTGCACATAAAGTATATTCCATTTCCATCTTAATTGATACTGCATTATCTGTCCCCGAATCTGTAGTATCATACTACTGTCAGTGCCGAAATGGCGCAAGGACTGTTGGCTGCTGCGCCCATGTACTAGCAATTATTTGGTATTTGGGATTTGGTTGTTACATGGATCAGGCTTCAACACCAGCAGGCTTCTTAAATCAGAATTTTCCGTACATCATCCGAGGATACAGACGAGGATGAGGAGGACGATGAGTAACGTAACTAATGTGAATGCGCACGCATATATGTTGTAAGACAATAAAAAAACATTTCACGCTTACGAACTAATTAAACTCGGTGGAATCATATAGTTTAGGTAGTTTATAAGCAGATAATACACTTCCAGATCGATGAAAGAATTAGTTCCTGTATAGGACATGCATCTAGCTCAAATACTTCACCGCGCACACACACTTCTCTGCATTCTTGATGTTATATTTCAAAAACGAAACATTTCCCCAAGGTTTGACGCATACCACCTGAAAGGGCACGAAATAAGCTGCAAATACTGAGCTTTTGATTAAAATCAGACGATACTTTTTTTTGGGAAATGCAATTTTTTTTAATTTTCTGCACACGAGCAAACCGAAAAAACGCGTAAAATATATTTAAAAAAAGTATATAGGGTATATAAACCTTATATCATTAGAAAGCTTGATGTTTTTGTGATTTTTTGGCTCCAGTCGCGTCTCGATATGTTGATTTAGTCAAAAGTTATGACTTTCGATGCGTTTGGTGGCCAGCGCACTTTGACCCCCCCCCCCCTCCCCTTCCTGTGGTCCTGCGACAAATGTGAAGGGTGGAATCGATCACCCGAATATCTATTTATTAATGTGCAAAACTTTAGGCAAATCCGTTTTGGGTACTTTTCTAGGGTTTTTCAATACCGTCCTTTCCTACTCACAACTCATTAGTACTTGTGTAATTACACTCTAAACATCCTAATACTGTTGTAATTTCGTGTTGTACTGCATTCTTAATAAGAATCTCATGATCACAAAGTAAGGTAATAAACTCAGCTGCATCATGTAGATTGTAGCCGATTGTTAGCGGTTTTTTCTTTGTATTAATTAGTAATATTACGTGTGAAGAATATTGCAGTAAGATGATTTCAGGTTCATCATCCATGAGAAACCAAACCTCAAGGAATTTTTATACATACTTTTGAGAATGTTTCAGGTAACATCGAGGGAAGTAACCCTGCTGGAACTGTCAGTTAGAACCGCATTTAATTTTGAACTGGATGTATCTAGTTCAATGCGGTACTACCTGGATTTTCAAACTGTGATTTTTGGGAGTTCAAAAAAGAATGCGGTCCAATGCGGATATCCAGATCGATGGATAAAACAGGATTTTTCAGGATAAAAATTTATCAGTTTCTATCAGGAGTTGCAATTTGTATAATCCCGGAAGGTTCGTATGTGAAATTACGGATCAAAAATCTTACGGATTCAATCTGGAAATACCACAAGCTCTTTCGAGATCGTCGTAATCCGGATTGACAGAGCAAATAATTCACGGGATGCATATGGGTTTCGAAGAGAAACAATTTGGCTCAGTTTCTAATGGATTCGTAGTGTCGTGTACCTGGGAGAAGTGCAAATACAAACACTTGTATAAAAATGTTCTTTATTATTAGCAAGTTCGAACTAGTTGCTCGTGCGATGTACAAGAGTGATTTGACGCTCAAACGTATGGAGGAAAGGAACGTAGGAAAATCGGAAAATCCTATTGGTAGTTTCTATTGCGAGGGTGTGGAAAATGAAGCTAGGATTGGTCATTGAGTAAGGGAGGAAGTGGTAATTTTAAGAAAGTCGGTTGTGACTAAGGCGTTAACTTTCACTTGTGAAGGGGGCCTTGGGACCCACGGTCTAATCCGCTTGTTTACTGTTAAGTCACGTTCACTCGAAAGGGGCTAAGGCAGCGGTGGCCACATCGGGCCATTTGGGAGTAAGGCCTCCATGCTGTTCACCGTAGCCGCGCGGAAGGGGAGCTCGAAAGCCAATGGTAACGTGGGCGCGTCACGGATAGGGAAAACTGTAGATGTGTAGGTAGCAGCGTGCGGCACAGGTTCGTACCCGTAGGATAGGCTTGAATGACTGGGTTCCTTAGGGGGCCCCAATGTCCAAAAGATGTGCTATTATCTATACAAGGTTGATTAAAAACGTACGTCATTATATTGTGGTTCGTCACAAACCGATATTTATACATAACATTATTTAGCTAATAAATAGTTGCACTTGAGGAATTCATTTTAATTCCAGTAAATACTATAAATTCGTACATATTGATACACGCGCAGACAACCACACAATTGCACACATCGATACTTATAACTAACAATAGGTAGGGGGAGCCCGGGAGAGTTGAACCACGTTTTACTTGAAGGCCATGAAATCTAGGATATGAGATGCATCGCTTTTATATTTATGTCACAGTAAAGCCTTGTTATCAGACTATAATTTGAGAGTTATATCGTTTCAATAAGTTAATAAATGTAAGCACTAAATTAAATTTTATGAAAAATAAGATTTGGCTCATCTCTCCCCAAGCGCTGGGAGATATGATCCACCATGTGGGGAAATTTGACCATACCATGGTAACTCAGGAACAAATGAAAAAAACAACAATTTGCTTTAGTTTATATTAAGTAGCCACAAACTTTAGACATTACAATAATTATCTTATATACTTTAATTGAGCTTTCGTACAAAATTAACAAAAATTAAAATTTTCCGTTTCATTATCAATTACCCCAAGAATTTTTCTCTTAACCCTTTCCTTCTTCGACTTGTTTGCCTCTTTTTTGTTTAGTTTCTGAGCTCTCGGTTTTTTTTTCTTTGACTCCTCTTGCGGTTCGAGGTTTTGATCATCTTTCTTTTCTGGTGTTTTTGTTAATATAGTAGTTTTTCCACGCTGACGACCTCGTCGCGTCGTTTTCCGCGGAGCAGCTTTAGGGTATGGTTTAATCATTTCCGGGGTGGCGATTGCAGCTACCTCTTGCCCAAGTACTGTAGAGGTGGATAGAGTTGGTGAAGTAGCAGATGCATCCCTGTTTACCTCGACAGTTTTTGTTACCCCTAGAGATTGAGTGGTTGGTGGAGTAGACAAATTTTCGTGTGTGTTATCCGTTTCTAATGTAGATGACGAAGATGACGAGGGAATGAGTGACTCTTTATCAACCGGCATTTCTCTGTCTGTGACAGCAGAGCACAAAAAATCTTCCTCGCTAAATATTTCGGGATTGAATGGGTGTATTTCTGACTTTTTAAAGCCACTCATGATATTAGCTTGACTGAAAGCTTGTGACATTACTTCCTTCACAAAATTAGGGATGTTGTATATTGTAACTGTCTTTCCCGGGTTGGACAACATCCAGTTACTCATGGCAGTATTGTATCTTGTCTTAAAAGATGAGTAGATAGCAATATCTAGTGGTTGGAGTTTATTGCTGTAGTGAGGTGGAAGAGTCAATAGTGTTATTCCATTTTCCTTTGCAACATTAATTCCTCCAACGCTCACATGACTTTCGTGATTGTCCATAATCAAGAGCGTCGGATTTTGTTTAGAGGCACGAGAATGCTTTGTAAAATGTTTCATGAATTTAAGGAAACTCTTAAGAGTCATCCAGCCACTAGGATAAGCATCGCCGTCTGATCCTTCTGGACCTCCGGATACAAAAGCTTCATTATATTTTACCCGGGGGAATATAAAAAATGGTGGCATAGTGTTACCGATCGCATTAACAGCAAAACAAACGGTTACAAGTGTACCTCTATCGGCAGAAGTCACTTGTCCAACTTGGCGAGACTGTTTGCTAGCTAGCACCTTGAGACAATTTTGTACCGTAGTACACCCAGTCTCGCCACAGTTGTAAATGTTTCGTGGTTCAAATTGAAACTGGTCTCTAACGTGTCTCAAATTTTCAAAAAAATCACCTACATTTTTCTTATTGAAGCTGGTAGCTCTAGACAGACTTGTTGCCTCTGGAGTCCTCAAACTTATCTCAGGATTCCTTTTGAGAAATCCACGAAACCAGTCTTTCCCAGCAGAGTTGTTTGTCAACCAACTCCCTGGTATTTTCTTTGAATTAGCTTGTGCAAATTCGCATGCGAAATTCATAGCGGCCTTTTTAGTCAAACCGCAATTCATTTTACTGCAAGTCAATAAGTAATTGACTAGTAATTTTTCTTCAACGAGCGTAAAAATCTGTGAGGTTCTATATTGGCTCCCTTGATCTTCTATTTTCTTTAGTTTTTGATTGTCCATATTATACCTGCGCAGTGTAGTTCTGTCTATATCATACTTAATAGCAGTTTGTCTTATAGATGTGCCTTTTTCTATTTCTTCCAATGCATTTTTCAAAGCCTGCTTACTAAATCTACGTCTTCGGTTAGTACCCTCCTTTGGTTTGTAATGAAATGGCATCTTGTCTTAAAAATTATAAAGAAAAATAGTTAAGAGTAGAAGCGTTGTGTTCCTTCTGAGCAAAAGTGGGGAGAGTTGACCCAGTGGTCATTTCTCTCCATCTCGAGTGGTTTAAGTCTCCCGCCCGGTACCTTCCTGACTTTAATGAAGTTTCCCCTTAAAAAATAAAATAATAGGCTAAACACACTTTGACTGCCTCAAACTACATTAATATATGGTACAATTAACATAGAATATTGGTACAAACCTTGATATGTAAAAGTGTGAAGATCAAATAAGTAAAAACTTTTTATTTCACTCTGAATACGAAGAAACACGTTTTCTTGACTCACAGCCAAAGCGGACAACCGATCGTCATTTTGCTACATGTCATAGTAACGCTAAAGAATGCGCACGCTATGCCTTGACAACCGCTCGCCTACCGCGAAATTTAAAACAGATATTTGAAGCGGCTCAACTCTCCCATATGGTCAAGTCACCCGGACTCCCCCTACTTAGCTATTAAATATTTACATTTAAGGAATTCATTTTAATTCCAGTAAATACTACAAATGCGTACATATTTATACACGTGCAGCAACCACACAATTGCACACATCGATACGTATAAGTGAAAATAGTTAACTAATAAATATTTTCATTAATTAATTTCCATTGAGATAACCACCGAAAATACGTGCATGTACAAGGTGAGGTGCGTAAGGCATAATAATTGAATATTGTTGACAATATTCGTGATATGAAAAAGTGATGTTACGAAAAATTGAAGTATTTGAGCGGAACTTTTCTGCGAAATTTCACCAAATAATAATTTGATGTTACATATGAAATAAATGTAGATGTGGATAAATGTATTTTTAAATCTTAAAAACGAAATTATATTATTCATATACAATAAAGGTTATGCAATTTAGCTTTTAAATTTAGTTTTACAAGGAAAGGTTAGAATAGATTAGCTACTTGCAATCTATACGCAAATTTCAATTAAAAATTTATTTATTAGGCACACGAATGAGTATTATGTTTTTTCTCTTCGTCCGTGGTGCCGCGTTTGCTTTACTAAATTTGTTATATTTGGGAAAATTGTTTGACACGAACTCAGAATTAACGAAGTTTTGAGATTCTCATTAGTCATTTTTGATCGCGTTGTCGATTTCGTTATTTTCATAATAGAAAAAAATTGCTCACATATATATGTCGAACCAAACATGGCTAATATAGACGCATAACACTTATGCAAGTGTGGAAACCTACACTGCGGAATGTTTTTATAAAATTCGGTTATGTTATCTGTTTCGTTCCATTTGCTCTTTAATACTTGGTCTACCTTTAAATTTTGTAATTCCAATTTTAAATTTTGTGGAACTTTTGTGGCGTCTACAGAGAACGGTGAGGTGACTGCACCAAAAAGTTCTTCAAATTTATATACATCTTGAAATCTAGTTGAAAAATCTTCTCGTAAATGTTGTTCTATTTTTTTATATCTATTTTTATCAAAATGTACTTCGTCTGTGAGTAGAGAATTCAAGTTTTGAAAATGGGAAAAATCATTTTCTTCCAATTGTGTGCCCAATAAATCAATTTTTAATTGAAATTTGCGTATAGATCGCAAGTAATCTATTATGGTTCTACCCTTTCCTTGTAAAACTACATTTAATGTACTCAAATGGTCTGTTAAGTCTGAAAAAAAGCTAAATTGCATAACCACTTATGGTCGTGCAATTCAGGCAGGTGGTGATCCACCATGTCCGTAAATAGTGAAATTTCATTTCGCAGTTTAAAAAATCTATCTAAAAGTGTAGCTCGACTAAGCCAACGCACCTCGGTATATAATGGCAAGTCAACATAATTGCACTTTAATGCCTCGCAAAATGTACGGAACTGTCTCATTCGAATATAATTCGTCGTCCGAACTACGACTGACATAACGTCCTCGAACTGGATACGTTTTGCACATAAATTCTCTTGGTGTATCACACAATGGAAATTGCTAATATCATGAAGAACTCGTACCTTTTTTATACCGGTTCGGAGGCGGCCGACGAATCCGTTGTACTTTCCCGCCATGGACGGTGCACCATCGGTTGTAACCGATACCAATTTCCCCTAGTCTAATCCAATTTTTTCCACCGCTCCCTCTACGCGTGACAGAATGTCCTCTCCTGTCGTGCTCTCTTTTAACGGACAAAAATCTAGGAGTTCTTCAGTTATCTTTTTTTCACTTACACCTCGTATAAATATGGCAACATGTGGTGTACCTGACACGTCTGTTGCCTCATCCAACGCCAAACTGAAACGGATGAATTCATGGGCAGCGTCCTCTAATTGATCAGTCACGTCTGTTGCCATTTCTTTAATTCTTCTCATCACGGTGTTTCGCGATAGAGGGATTGCGTCGAATTGTTGGCGACGATCCGGACAAAGCAGCTCTACCGATTTTGTGACGCACTCCTTTATAAAATTGCCATCGGTATATGGTCTCCCACTTTTGGCAATTTTAAGTGACAGCTCGTAGCTGCATCGTAGGATTTTCTCCTTAGTATCACTACTTTTCTATAATGACACCCGTGAACTAATTAGTACATGTTCTACAAGAACTGTGTTCGAGAAATCGCACTTATCGCGCCATCTCCCGAGACCTAGATCACTCAGACGTGGTGACGCATTGTCCTATCCCCCCCCCCTTGTTCATGTGGAGCATCGATTTCCTCGATCTACTTGTCGACGAGCCGTCCACCAGGTAACACGCTTTGAAATCGCTTCCGCTTGCTAAAGTTCGCTTGAGTTGCTTCGCTTTTACTGGATTCGCGCCGAATCCACGTGCTTTATCGCCGCTTAATTAGAAATTGCCTACAGCGTAGGAATTAGTGCTGTTAAGTGTCTTAGAGCTGTAAAACAAACATTATAACGAGCATAACGGACCTTTATTGTATAACTTGTAAATATTGTAAATTTAACATAGCCGTTACCATTACAGTCTTTAAGCTAAGTCTAAACCAGTTCGCGAGTGTCCCATCCTACCACGTGCGTTGCTCCAAACTTTTGCTAACATTTTTTGGTCCTTCGAGCCGGAGCAGCGCCGTTGGATTTTGTGCTTCTGGAACGTTCGGGATTCCTCGCGCGTGTTGTGACTAACCGTCGTGCGTGACCTCTGAAACAATGAGCGGTCTTAAAAGAGCCAACGCGATCTAACTTATAGAATATCGCGCGCGTACGATAATCTTAAGAAGCTAGGATCTAGTAAAATAACGAAGGGCACTGTGACTACCAGACTGGAAACCCTTCGCGCGAATTGGGCCAAATTCCAAGTCCAGCACGATAAGCTAATGAATCTGGCCGATGATCCTGAAATCATGGATGACCAGTATTACAAGGATCCAGAACCCTCGGACACGGAAGAAGAGTTCCTCCAACAAGAAGCCCTTCTAGTCGACAAACTAGAAGAACTCCTCAAGCTGGAGAAGGTCGTAGCCCGAACATTCGAGCGCATGTCCCGAGACGCCTCTATGCCGGAAGGCGCTAGCGTACGTACCAAGCCTTCCTTGCCGAGAATTCCGCTTCCCGAGTTCGATGGAAAACATAGAGAGTGGCCTCTTCAACTCCCTCGTGGTTAGAGAGCCGTCCTTGACGGACGCTGAACGCCTGCATTACCTTCGAGGGGCCCTCACTGGTGATGCCGCTAAACTCCTACGTAACATGCCGGTGCGTGAGGAGAATTTCGAAGTGGCATGGAAACTTCTAGAAGGACGTTACGATAACCAGCGGTTATCGGTGAAGGCGTTAATGGCCGCCATCTTCAACTTACCCACGCTTACGCGAGAGTCAGGGCCTGACCTCAAGGATTTCTACTATACCCTGTGCGACTCGGTGGAAGCCCTAACGGCAATGAACAGGCCCTTCGATGCCAGCGGTGACTGGCTAGTGCATTTGGTCATCGAGAGACTCGATCCTCAATCCAGGCGTGAATGGGAGACACAGCTTGGCAAAACGAAGGCTCCCTCGACCTTCCAGGAGGTGAAGGACTTCTTAGAGGGACGCCTAAATACCGTGGAGGCCTTGGAAGAGCAGCGTGGCAGTCCAGTGGGAAAATCGACGAAACCAGCTGGAACACAACGAAACGCCAAGGCTCATCAGGTGAGCAAAGCTAAGGGCTCTTCAGACCAGTGCAGTCTCTGTGGCGCCGGTCATTTCATACTATTTTGCGCGGATTACCAGGCCAAGAGCCCGAAAGAACGCAAAGAGATCCTGCTGACCAAACGCCTTTGTTTTAATTGCTTGGGGAAACACCGCGTCGCTGACTGTAAATGCGATAAGCGGTGTCAAGAGTGCCAGCAGAGGCACCATACCTCGATTCACGTTGCAAATTCAAATCGTGCTCCAGCCGAGACTTCGGAAGTTTCGGTAAATTTGGGGAGGTCCGAGACGAGGGAGAGCCTCCCTCGCGCGACGGCGCGTCTCCCACCTGTTTTACTTGCCACCGCCAGGATCGTAGTGCGTTCTCCGGAGGGCGAGCCGAGAGTAGTGAGGGCTCTCATCGATCAGGGCAGCGAGGTCTCCCTTGCTACGGAAGCTTTGGTGCAACTACTACGATTACCAAGGCGACCTACGAATGTCCACCTGATCGGCATCGGCGACCAGCGGAAGGAGCGAGTGCGGGGAAGCATCCAACTGGAGTTCACACCACATGGAGGCAACGGCTCACGGCAGACGACCACGGCGTTGGTGCTGCCGCGGATCACGGCTTATACTCCACAGGTCAGGCAGCGAGCGAATGTTTGGACTCACCTCCAAGGACTCCCACTGGCGGATCCGGACTTCACGGACAGCACCCAAATCGATGTCCTGTTGGGTGCCGACGTCTACTCCCTGATTTTGAGGGACGGTTTGCGTAAGGGGCAAGAGGGCGAGCCCATTGCCCAAAAGACGTCGCTGGGCTGGATCATCTCGGGCCTTGCTACAACTTTCAACCGCGACGACCCACGTGCTACGTGTGGGCTCGTAACGCTGAAGTGCACGATGGAGGACGACCTCGTGCCGATGGTCCAGAGATTCTGGGAGCAAGAGGAAGTGAAGGTGGCGACTACCCTCAATGCTGAGGACCAAGAATGCGAGGACTACTTCGCGACCACTCACCAGCGACTTCCCTCCGGGCGTTATATGGTGCGCCTCCCGTTCAAGAAGACGCAGGGACTGGGTGAATCCCGAGCCGGGGCCGTCCGCATGCTACACCGAATGGAGTCCAAGTGCCGCAGGAACACCGACTTCAAGAAAGCTTATCACTCGTTCCTACGTGAGTACGAGGAGTTAGTGCACATGACTAAGACTGACCATATTTACCCAGATAACGAGTGCTATTACCTACCGCACCACGGGGTCTTGAAGGAGAGCAGCACTACCACGAAGCTGAGGGTGGTGTTTAACGGCTCCTACGCGAGCAGTTCCGGGAAGTCGCTAAATGACTACCTGCTGGTGGGACCCAACCTGCTACCGGGCGTTCTGCAAGTGTTGCTGCGGTGGCGAGTCCATCGGATTTGCTTGACTGCCGATATAGAAAAGATGTTTCGACAGATCATCGTGCACCCTGAAGACCACCGCTTCCAAAGACTGCTCTGGCGACGACGGGAAGATGAAGTAATCAGTGATTACGAACTCAACACTATTACTTACGGACTGGCTTGTGCTCCCTACCTGGCCATTCGCACGCTGCGACAACTGGCTCAGGATGAACGCTCCAGGTTTCCACGGGCGGCTGCGATATTGGAAGAGGAGGTCTACATGGACGACGTGCTTACTGGAGCCGACAAAGAAGAGGAGGCACGCGAGATCCAGGAGGAGCTGCGCCTGCTCTGCAGGGCGGGCGGGTTTAACCTGAGGAAGTGGGTATCTAATGCCCCCACCTTGCTAAGGGATCTCCCAGGCGAAGAGGTCCCCTCGGCCGTTAACTGGGAGGAAGGCACACTCCACACGGCGTTGGGCGTCCATTGGAACGTGAGCGAGGACGAGCTCAGAGTTCAGGTTGTGGAGGATCAGGCTACCCAGGCAGTTACCCGTCGCACGGTCCTCTCCCGTATCGCTCGGATCTTCGACCCTCTGGGATTTCTGGCGCCGGTAACTATAACAGCAAAGATATTTTTACAATCCCTTTGGCTGTTGAAGATAGACTGGGATACCACGCTACCGCCAGCGACAGGACAAGTGTGGACCCAATTTCTAGCGGACCTGCCGAGCCTGGCAGAGGTCCGCGTGCCACGCTGGCTAGGACTTCACCCCAGGGTCAAGCATTTGGAGTTCCACGGATTTGCGGACGCTTCGGAGAGAGCCTTCGCCGCTGTGGTCTATCTGCGTGTCGTGGACCACGACGACAACGCGCAGGCGCACTTCATCATCTCCAAAACGAAAGTGGCTCCCCTGCAACGAGTCACGCTTCCGAGACTCGAGTTGTGCGCTGCTGCCCTGCTGAGCCGTCTGGTGATCGTCACGAAGAGGACCTTGCAGCTGGACAATGTCACGACACACCTGTGGAGTGACTCTAGGATAACTCTGGATTGGATTCGCGGTCACCCGACAAGGTGGAAAACTTACGTGGCAAATCGAGTGGCGGATATCCAGCGGGAGCTACCGGACGCCCGCTGGCACCATGTGGCCGGGAGCGAGGCTTGCCGCCCAACCAACTGCCGAGCTTCGAATTATGGTGGAGGGGCCCAACCTGGCTCACTGGATCCCCTCACTGGTTGACCGACCCTGCAACCCAGGAGGAAGTTACGGACTTGGAGGCCAGAGTCGTGTCCAACCTGGCTACCAGCAACAAGGAGCACGGAGGCCCTCCTCGCGGCATTGCGGCGCTTTACCTCGAGGCGGGGTCTCTGCTCCACCATCCACAGCGACCGAGGCACCAACTTTGTGGGCGCGGCACGGGAGCTCCAGAGCCTGGAGCATCTCAACCACAAAAGTGAGGTTATGCAGGCTCACCTACTCAACGACGGCATCACCTGGCGGTTTAACCCACCTGCTGCCCCGCACTTCGGGGGAATTTGGGAGGCGGCTGTTAAGGCCACCAAGCATCATCTGCGAAGGGTCGTGGGTGATCAACATCTCACATTTGAAGAGATGACGACGCTGCTTACCCAGGTGGAAGCGTGCCTGAACTCACGACCGCTGCAACCGATGAGCGACGACCCGGGAGACATCACGGCCCTCACACCAGGGCATTTCTTGATCGGCGACGCCCTTCTCGCCGTGCCCGATCCACCAGTGGACGACGTCCCCAGGTCACGTTTATCTAGATGGCATCTGCTGCAGCACATGAGGCTGCAGTTTTGGCGTAACTGGTCGCGCGAGTACTTACAATCACTCCAAGCCCGCAATAAATGGACTCGACCTCATCCCCAACCGCGAGTTGGGGACCTGTGTATCTTGAAAAACGAGCTCCTGCCACCGAACAAGTGGCCACTCGCTAGAATCACGCGATTGATGCCCGGGCCGGACGGATTGACACGTGTTGCCCACGTAAAGACCGCACGATCGGAATTTGTTAGACCCATCGTTAAGTTAAAATACTTACCCCATGTTCAGGCTGCCGAATCGACGAATTCCACTTTAATTACAACACTTTAATTCACAAACGGATCAAAATCGATGAGCGAACTCCGCATGGACAGGGCGGCGGTGCCGCGAGCCGCGAGCGATCACGCCATAACGCCTTAACCAATCCACGTTATGCTTATAGTATACTCATTCATCAAAGGATGAATGGCGGGCGGGAAATGTTCGAGAAATCGCACTTATCGCGCCATCTCCCGAGACCTAGATCACTCAGACGTGGTGACGCATTGTCCTATCCCCCCCTTGTTCATGTGGAGCATCGATCCTGTCTCCCTCCCATCGATCGGCGATCGATGGAAGGGGAAGAGCACGCGGATTCGAGGAAATCAACAGCGATTTCGTCGATCTACTTGTTGACGAGCCGTCCACCAGGTAACACGCTTTGAAATCGCTTCCGCTTGCTAAAGTTCGCTTGAGTTGCTTCGCTTTTACTGGATTCGCGCCGAATCCACGTGCTTTATCGCCGCTTAATTAGAAATTGCCTACAGCGTAGGAATTAGTGCTGTTAAGTGTCTTAGAGCTGTAAAACAAACATTATAACGAGCATAACGGACCTTTATTGTATAAATTGTAAATATTGTAAATTTAACATAGCCGTTACCATTAAAGTCTTTAAGCTAAGTCTAAACCAGTTCGCGAGTGTCCCATCCTACCACATGCGTTGCTCCAAACTTTTGCTAACAAACTGATAATGATTAAATATTCCAGTACTAAATTAGAAAAACTTACTTCTTGCTGTCAATTTCTTCTCGCTTGATTTAGTTGCTCTTTCCGGCACTCTATTGTTTTTTGTCGTTCTTCCGTTGATAAGGCAAACTGATGAGCATGATACTTACCTATCATAATGCCTTTTTAAATTGAAAACTCTTTCACAATTGAAAGTGGTAAAATACACTAAACACTCTAATTGTCCTTTATGCTTCACTATGAAGTATAAATTCTCGTAATCATTACGCGACGCACAAGTCGATGTCGAAGTCGATTCTTCCATAGTCACCGTTGTAACACTTCGGTACGTATATTTCACGAATCGATATGTCACGTCTACGAGCGTTGAGATGCTAGTGACGAATTTTTGACAACTCCTCCACCTTCAGCTTTTCCAGGAAGGCGGAGTTGACTAAGGACGTTTCCTCATTGGTTAAAGTCAAAATAATAAAAAATACCTGGCTGCACATGCATAGATGGATAAGTTTGAACGAGGTACCTTTTCGCGGGAGCAGCATAGCTCTGGGAGGGCACTTCATCGGCCGACGCATGGTCGATGGGGAACTCCGATGGGTTCCATGTTCTCTCAACCGGGTCGTCGCCTCTGGTGGTACCCCCGGGCCTTAGGGCCGCGCGGGGAGGATCCAGAGGCAGCCCGGAGCGGAGAATTTGGACGAAGTTGGAGGCCCGATCGGGGTAAGACCATGTACCGCACCTCCACGTCGGTGCTCCCGGGGCCCCTGCACGACATAGTCGGGTAAGGGGCGCGGACGCGGGCATGGCACTTGCGCTCCCCTGCGGTGCATTTCGCCGCAGGGGTCACAGTCTTCCTCGCTGAGACCTTCTCTTCGGCAGGGAAGTAAAACGCACGCTGGGTGTTCCCCCGCCTTAGTGGGGATGGTTAGGAGACCGCCGGGCGGTGGGGTCGTCGCCCTTCAAGACACTTTATGAAGTGAAATGGATGAAAATAGAGTAGCCTCGGAAAATACACCGCTATCGGGGGGTAATCGCCCGACTCAGTTTGGCCCTGTCAGTAGCCACTCTGAAGTACGACGCGAGACTGATGACGCCGAGTTGGTGCCTCGGACCGGCGTCACTGGTGTTGGGGAGGGTTGCCACCCCACCCAGAAGAAGTCACAGAAGCAGACCTGGCTATTCCCAAGGACATGGATCTGGAAGAGGATCGGACAAAGGAGGACCAGTTCTCGATCGCGGTTTCGCGGGTGACTGGCCTCGGGGAGGGAGGAGAGGAGCAGACGCGGGGTGGCATTGGCGACGACTCCCTTCCGGTGCAGGACTCGGAAGGGGAGTGGGAAGACATCCCGAGCGAGGCTAGGGGCTCGCTGTCGCGAGCCGGGAGCGCCCAGCGTACGGCAACGCGTAACATTAGAGGTGGGCCGTACGTCAGGGGCGTGGAGCTAAAGGCCACGGAGGAGGTAAAACAGCTCCTCGTGTTGCACGAGAAGGTCGCGCGGATGATGGGTCGGCTTGACCCGGACGCCGTGTCGATCACAGCCGCCTCGCGGTGCGGGTCGTCGGCGGGCTCCGTCTGCCCGACGACGCCGACGATGTGCGTCGGGACGACGGGGGCGGTGCCCCTCGTTGTTTTGCAGAGGTGCGACGGACTCGTTTCTGAGCCCGTCGTAATCTCCTCGGACGAGGAGACTGGAGGGGAAACGGGCACCGCGGGACTCGGGCCTAAGGGAGGGGAGGCGACCGGTGTGGTCGCCAATATCCCAAAGGCGGGGTCGGCGTCTATGGACGTCGACAGCGATCCCGTCGAGGGGGTGGTTCGGCGCAGGGGCACGACCAGGGCTGGTGCCCGGATCGTGTCGGAGACGGAGGAGGACGACCGTGCCGACGCCCTCTTGCCATCGTCCGATGACGGTACGGACGGGAGTGGGAGGCCTGGGTTCGTGCCGCGCAAGCGCGGGAGAAAGCCCGGCGTGTGGACGGACCCGCGGAGACTGGACTCCGGCATGAAGGCCCTGCCGACGCGCCCGGATCTGAGGAACTGGGCCGAAACTATGTCGGTGGGTGGCCTTGCCGGGCAGGCGCAGTGCGAGCTGGACGCGGTCGCCGCTGTCGTGAGTGCTACTAAGCACATGAAGACCACGGACATGCGTGCGATCCGCGTCGCGATAAGACGCGCGTCGGCGGTGGCTGCCGAGATGACCGGCAGGGCCGAGAGGGGCGAAAACCCCGATAAGCCGGCCAGGGAGGTGGTCTTCCGCCAGGGGATGTGGGGGATTAAATCCCACAAGCTGTCGACGTAGGTGCGGGCCTTGACGAGCCAAGCGCACACCCTTGGAGAGTGCCTCCACGTCAAGGAGCGGGAGCTCGAGTTCCTGCGTGGGAAGTACGCCCGCCTCGAAGCGCGGGCGAAGATGAGGGGTGTGGACGTGACGGAGGCGGAGGTGATGCCATTCCACCTGTCCGTCCCGCTGCCCACCCGCGCGGAGCTCCTCCCGTCCTGCGTGCCCCCCTGGACGGAGACTGGTGCCCGGCCGGAGGCTGCTCCGGGCCCCTCGTCGGCGGCGAGGCCCAGTCCTCTGCCGAGTGGGTCGGAGGGTAACGGCGCTGCCGCGACGAGGAGGAAGAAGAGGAGAGAGCCCTCCCCCCCGTCCTCGGCCCTGACGGCGGGCCCTCCGTCGCGCGATAGCGGCGCCGGCGCTCCCGCCGAACAGCCGTGGGACGTCGTGTTGCGCCGGATGGAGGAGCTCGAGAGGCGCGTCGACGCGCGCCTCTTGGCCCTGGGCAGGGTTCTGAGCGGTCCGGCGTCGAAGCCGTCCGCTCCACCGACGGCCCTGGCCATGGAGTGGGCCAGAATCGGTGAGACCGGTGCCGCTGGAGGCGAGGCCTCTGCCCCGTCTCGAATAGCGAAGAGGGTGGCGGCGCGGGCCGCGGGTGCCGGCGAGTCCGGTAGTGGGTCCGCGCCGACGAAGGGGAAAAAGAAGAAGGGGGGCGGGTCCTCGGCTGCGTCGCGGGGTGTTCCGGCGGGGTCCGGGACTGGTACGGGGGGTGGCCGACCAGTGGCTGCCCCTCTCGCGCGCGACCGTGCGATTCCCGCCGTTGCGGGGAGCGGGGCGGGTTTTCCGCCCCAGCTGACTCGCTCGCAGATAAGGCGGGCGAGTAGAAAAGCCGAGAAGACCGCCAAGAAGGCGGCCGCACTCGCGACGCCTGGTGTGCCGCGCGCCCGGGCCCTGGCCACTGGGTCCAACGCTGTCGCCCAAGGCACGTGGGCCCAGGTTGTGAGCCGTGGGGCGAAAAGGGCGGCGCAAAAAACGGCCAAGTCGGCCATGGGGGGAGGTCGTGGTGTTGGAGGCGGTGCGGGGGCCGCGTCAACGTCGGCTCCCCGACAGATCCGCGCGCCCGGGTCTACCCCGGTGACGGTCCCGTGCACCCCCAGGACGGCGGCGGTGGCTATCACCACCCCCGCGAGAGGGGAGAAGGACTTCTCCGCGCGGGTCGCCGACGCGATGGCGGCAATCAATGTCGCCGACCTCGGCATCGCGTCGATGCGACCGAGACGCGCCGTGACCGGGGGTTGATCCTGGAGGTAACGGGATCGCAGGGCTCGGCCAAGGCTGCCGCCCTCAAGACGAAGCTAGCGGAGCAGCTGGGGGGCACCGGCATAAAGGTGCCCCAGAAACGCCCACGCTCGCGAGTGGGGCGCCCCCAGGACAAACCTCCGGGGCGAGGTGCTGCTCGAGTGGGCGGAGGCAATGGGGTTCGTCATGAAGAACCCCCACGCGGTCACGACGTTCCGCGGGTCGCGGGGCGAGTCGATCATCGACCTCGTCTGGGTGAACCCCGCGGCCGCGGCGATGACTGCTGGGTGGCGGAGGAGTCGGAGACTGGCTCCGACCACATGTACGTCATGTTGGCTACCTCCGCCACCGCCGCGCCTCGCCCTCGAGCCGGTAAGCAGCCGCCGCGCTGGGCGCCCAAGAAGCTCGACGCTAGCGCGGCCCAGATGGCGTCCTCCGTCGTCGCTTGGCCTCCCAAGCCGGGCGACGTCCTCGACGACCCCTCCAACGGCGCCCTATGGCTCCGGCGAGCGTTGCAGCGAATCTGCGACACCACAATGCCGCGAGTCGGGCCGCCGGCCGGGGGTCGGAGGTCGGCGTACTGGTGGTGCGCGGAGATCGCCGATCTTCGCGCCGCGAGTGTCATCGCGCGACGCCGGTACACCAACGTCCGCCGCCGAGATTCGCGGCGGGTGACGGAGGACGAGCTCCGGGAGCTGCGCTCCGCGTATTCAGCGGCGCGCAGAGAGCTCCGTGGAGCCATAGCCCGGGCCAAGACCCGTTCGCACGAAGAGTTCCTCGCGACCCTCAACGAGGACCCTTGGGGGCGCCCGTACAAGGCAGTGTCGATCAAACTCGGACCTTGGGCGCCCCCTGTCACGGAGGGCCTCGAACCCCGGTTTCTCCTGGAGGTGTTGTCGGCGCTGTTCCCCCCTCCCCCGGTTCCTGGGGAGGGTAGCGTCGACGCTTCGGGAGACCGGGAGTTGACGTGGGGCACCGACATAGCGGATGCCCCGAGGGTCACGGACGAGGAGCTCGCGTCCGCGGTGCTTCGAATGCGTTCGAAAAACGCCGCACCCGGACCGGACGGGGTGCCCGGGCGAGTCTGGGCCTGCGCGATGAACGCCCTTGGGAGCGGCCTCAGGCGCGTGTTCGACGCGGCCTTGAGGACCGGGAGGTTTCCCCGCGCGTGGAAAGAGGCGAGGTTGGTGCTGCTGCGGAAGCCCGGAAAGCCCGCGGAGTCACCCTCGGCCTGTCGGCCGATCTGTCTGCTGGACGAGGCGGGCAAGCTCTTGGAGCGCGTCATAGCTGCCCGCCTCTTGGACCACCTCGGAGCCGCGGAGTTCCAGGACCTGTCCGACCGCCAATTCGGCTTCAGACGGCAGCGATCGACGGTAGATGCTATCGTACTGGTCAGATCGCTGTCGCGCCGGGCGGCCGAGGGGGGCGGTGTCAGCGTGGCGGTGTCTCTGGACATCGCCAACGCGTTCAACACCGTCTCCTGGGCGGCGATCGAGCGGGCGCTGGTGTTTCATAGCGTCCCGCTCTACCTTCGCCGCCTGGTCTGGGACTACCTTCGCGGCCGGGTGGTCTCGTACGTCGGCCGAGACGGCGACGGGGTGGCTCAAGTGCACCGCGGCGTGCCACAGGGGTCCGTTCTGGGGCCCCTGCTCTGGAACCTGGCGTACGACGCGGTGTTGCGGGCGGAGATGCCGTCACCGGACGTGTCGCTCGTGTGCTATGCCGACGATACGCTGGTGGTGGCCACCGGGCAGAAATGGCTGGCGGCACTGGACCTCGCGGAGAGGGCACTGCGGCTCGTTATCCCCGCGATAGAGGCGCTCGGTCTGCGAATCACCTTCGAGAAAACGGAGGCGATATGGCTCGCGGACAGAGTTGGGACTGGCATCCCCAACAGAGCGTCTCTCAGAGTCGGGGAGGCCTGCATCAGGGTCGGCCGATCGATGAAGTATCTCGGTCTGACCCTGGATACCTACTGGCGGTTCGCGCGTCACTTTCGGGTCCTGGGCCCCAGGTTGGAGCGACAGGTGTTCGCCTTCGGGCGCATCATGCCCAACCTGGGAGGCCCGCACGAGGGGGTTCGGCGCCTATACGTGACGGTCGTCCGGTCCATGGCGCTCTACGGAGCGCCAGTCTGGGTCGGCGACCTGGAGGGCTGTCGCGTTGGGCGGGACCTTCTGGCGACGGTTCATCGCCGCGCGGTCCTCCGTGCCGTGCGGGCGTACCGCACGGTGTCACGCGCCGAACTGTCGGCGCTGGGTGGGTCCCCTCCATTCCATCTGCTCGCTGAGATGGAGGCGGAGGTATACTTCGCCTCCCACGATCTCAGCGGAGCGAGGGACCCCCAGGCGCCTTTGGGATCCGACGCGCGGGACCAGGCCCGGCGACGCATGGGAGCCAAATGGATCGAATGGCTCTCCCTCCCCGAATATCGGGAGGGTCGCGTCGTCGGGGCGCTTCTGCCCATACTCGCCGAATGGGTGGGGCGCAGGTACGGCAGGCTCACCTTCCGCCTGACGCAGGTGATCACCGGTGTGGGATGCTTCGGGGATTACCTGTGTCGAATAGGGCGAGAGGCCACGTCGCAGTGCCACAGCTGCGGCCGGGGCGTCCCGGACTCGGCGGACCACACGCTGATGGACTGCCCGGAGTGGCAGGACGACCGCCGAGTCCTGCGGCTGCAGCTGGGCCCCGACCTCTCGCTGGCGACGGTCGTGCGTCGCATGGCGGAGGATCGGGGCTGTTGGGAGGCGGTTGCCTCCTTCTCCGAAGTCATAATGACGGAGAAGGAGGAGGCGGAGAGGGACCGCGAGAGGGCGGGACTTCGCCCTGGTAACGCGGTTCGGGCGAGACGGCGCGGCAGAAGATGACCCGGGGTTGGGGGAGGTCGTGCGGCGACTTAGTTGCGTAGGTGGCCCCGCTCCCCCGGTGGTTGTTACCGCCAGGCCCCCGGGCCGTGTCGTGCCGCTCCCCCCCGATAATGGGGGAGAGGGAAGGGGCCGCGCCGCGCAAAGGGCGCGGCCGTTATGCCCGGTGCGCCCCGTCTGTGAGAGAGGGGGGCGCGTGATAGCGGGCGGTGGGAAGGAGGTGCGGTGGCTCTGGTTGACAGGGGCCGCCGCTGACGGCGCGACGAAACAGGCCGCCGTGGCCGGCGCGTTGTGGCATCGGGCGCGTCAGGGCCGCGGCGGTGTCGCAGGGGGTGGATAAACGGGGGGGTCCAAGTTAAGGGCCCCCCCCCCTGGGGGAGCGGTGGTTTAGACCGCTCCCCGTAGAGCGATCGAGCTCTCGGGGCGCGACGGGCGGCCGGTAACGGGCCGCCCTGTAGACGTTTTAGCCAACCGTCCGACCGACGTCGGGCGGCATGGGCGGCCCCGAAGGCCGTCAGCGCCCCGGCCCGGCCGCGATCGTACCGTTAATCGCGCGAAGCGGCCGGGTAGGAGTTCGATCGCGGGGTCGCGGGGCGGGGGTGTCGGGGGACACCACTCGCCCTAGCAGCAGCGACCCCGGAAGAGGCGACGCGGGCGCGTGATCCGTCCCGCGTCGCCGGTCCCGGAGACTATTGCTGGGGGAGGTTGTGATACTCCCCCAGGGACGATCCCGTTTTTAGGGGACCTCGCGCGGTGCTGCACGAAGCGCAGGGGGGGAGGGTAGCGAACGTATCGCTAGCTTGATCTCGCATCCAAATCCCTCCCCTCAGGCGCGCAGCGCCGCGCGCGAGGTAGATCACCTTGGTGGTTTTAGTGGGTTCGAGTCCCACATAACTCGCGGGGGCGGGCGGGGGGTATCCGTGGGGATTTCCACCAAGTAAATTAAAAAAAAAAAGGTACCTTTCCGCGCGACTTGGGGATGGTCAGGGTGTTAATTGCGGGTCGGGTAATTCGTACACCCGAGCGGCAATAAACCATGTATCAGTACCTCTTCCAGGTCGTGCAGGTAAAAATATGACAGTTATTTATGCTTCTTAAATTGCAAAGGCTCCCCCAAACTAACGCGAATATCGCGGCGCGAAGCGGATCCGCAGCGGTTCAGCAGTTTTTTATACGTTTCGACTTATGGGCAGCCTTATCTGATTCGCGGCGGATCCGCTCCGCGCCGCGATATTCGCGTTGGTTTGGGGGAGCCCTCACTCACTTTCATAATAAATGCTTTCCATTATAAAAATATAATTGTTACAAACTGGAAGCTTTCCTTGTCACAGTACATAATTATTTCGTGATTTTACACGAAGATGTAAATACATCGTAATATATATGAAGAGCATTCCGCGGGGAGCGTATATAACATATATATACGCTCGATATGTGTATAGCCCTCACATATCCAGATAGAATCTATTTATTTCAAAATGTCGTTTGAATATTTTGAAAATTAAAATCATTTTAGATACCTATGGCTCGGAATTCCATTCAGTGGTGGCGCATCGACGGCCAATTCCGCCGTAGCGAAAGGGTTAATCGCCGACTGTTGAAACCGCTTTACTTGTAAAGAAAAATACTTGGAAAATGTCGTTGAATTTGTCTTCCAAATGGCTATCATATACAAATCAATAAAATATAGCATTCCATTTAAAAAGAGAAACTTGACCTTCTTATCTCTTAAATCTTTTACAACGGATTACAACTATTGTTTCTATACTGACCATTACCAAAGTATATAATTCTTGTAGGAAACATTTTTACGAAATTTTAATTACAGCGGAAATATTTCAGGTGATAAAATTAAGGGAAACACCCTGTATAATTTATACATATGTTACATGGGCCCTTCAGGTCCATCCCGTGCTTGCTGTCCTCGCGCCGTTTTATTTCGCAAAGGCGATTCAGCGGAATCGCTCGCGTGTAGCGATCGCGTTGTGCTGAGCCCGTAGCAACGGCGTTAGGGACAACGACCGCGCTCGGCCCGGGCCCCGATTTCGCAATATTAGGAGAATTAGTGTAGCAAGCGACAGCTGCCGACGGGGCAGTTTTCCCCCATTCGTGGGGATCGTCCGAGGTTCGGGCCGCGATCGCGAACCGCGTAAGATGGATTCTAGTTCCAAAGCTCGAAGTAGGAAGTCACGACGAGCCAGAGAGCCGTCTAGGAGCCGCCACCACTTCTCCGCGCCAAATCCGCGAAATACGTACGGTCGTCAATAAACCGTGCAAGGGTAACTCCATCCGACGTACCGAGAAACGGCCTAGACGGGAGAGCCCTTGCGCGTCACTCGTGTCCGATGGTAGGAACGCGTAGAAAAACGACGATTAGAGACAGTGCGATTCGACGGTCTTCAGGTGACCGACTTCCGAGTGCTATCCGAGAGCACAGCGAGCGACCACGACCTGCGCTAGGTTGAGCGACCTACAGAGCGTACGAAGCGATAATCGGCAAGCGTGCCGAAACCCGAGCTCACTGCGATAACAGGGACGGAGCGCCGTCCCTAGGGTATGTCTTATTATTACTTTGATCTTTTGGTAGAGAATAAATTCTACTTTGTTGTTTCTCCCATAAATCCCGAGTAACCATTGATTTGACTCCTTTTCACCTTCCACATTCCCCTCGAGTATAGTCAAGGCGTGCTTTAGCACCTTGACGGAGCAGCGAACCCCCCCTGGATCACCCTAACCGCTCGGGGTGGTTCACAACTGTCCCTTCAGGACGTAACACATATATTATTAGAAGTCAAAAGACCATAAACACGTACATTTTTAATAAATGTGGTATAGATGACAAGACATTTTTCCTTTCAGTGTTTTCTGAGAAAATAATTCAGAATTATCCCTGTCAATGTACCTATGTACTTTCATTGCTTTCTTTCTAATGAAGGGAACCGTCTTCTATTCAGCTTACTGTAAACTGGGGTTTACGATAGGAACGTGACTTTTAGCACTTTTGCGGGAAGTGTCACCCGTATTTTTGCCGAGCCGTTACAACAATTTTATGCATTTACGAGTAGGAAAATCTCCGAATATATTAACTACATCCTGGACGAGTCCAAGTTTTTTCTACATTTCAATAGCAATTGCCATATCATAAACCCAGGCAACGGGACCCCTTGTACACCGTCCACTGGAGGGTCGCTGGGGCCCCCAAAAATCCCAGTCATTCAAGCCTATCGTACAGGCATGAGGTTGCCCCGCACACTACTACAGTTTTCCGTATCCGTGACCCGCCCACGTTACCATTGGCTTTCGAGCTCCCCTTCCGCGCGGCTACGGTAAACAGCATGGAGGCCTTACTCCCAAATGGCCCGATGTGGCCACCGCTGGGCTAAGGGTCTTAGAGGGTGACGATGACCAGATGCGTAAGAAAAAGAGAAAGTCGCGAAGTGGGTATCTAACACCTTCCTCCTTAAGATTAATTTACGGTTCTTAAAGTAAATTAATTCTATTTGATTCCTATGTTTGAACTGTTTCTATAAATTATCTAGCTATCAATATAAAAATTTATAATACGTAGAAGTAGCAATACATATGTATAGAAGTGACAATATGATTAATACAAATAATAGAATACTAATAACAAAATGGAATAACATGTAAATAATAAAATACATATCATAAAATAAAATAATAAAGCATGTGTGTTAAAGAAAATAATAGAATACATATTATAAAATAGAATAATAAAGTATGTGTGATAATAATAATACAATATATATTATAAAATAGAATAATAGAGTATGTGTGATAAAAATAATACAACACATATGAAAAAAATAGAATAATAGAATATGTGTGATAAAAATAATACAATACATATGAAAAAATAGAATAATAGAGTATGTGTGATAAAAATAATACAACACGTGAGTAATAAAATAGAATAATAAAATAAAATAATATGCGAATAATAAAGTGATAAGATGTAAAGTACTACTGTAAAATGTCTGCAACAAATATCCTCTGGTTCTTGACGACGCTAATCAACGCATACAGAGTTTATAAAATTTTAATAATACATTTTCGCTCATAAAAAAACATCACTTTAACAGTTTTCAGTCCATATTCACAGAAGGTGTACGTGACGTAGATTTTCTTAATCCGTGATGTTCGATGGGCCTGGTAGGCGTACTGCTTCGGCTGCGGTCCCCGACCAGATGGATTGACTGGGGCTAAAATTCTTTTTCTTCTTCCGAAATCTCAGATAGCTGCATTCTCGTGCCAGGTGTGGCGTTGATGTTAGTATTGATGATTTTTGTTCGCAAAAGAGGCCTAGTACTGACACCTATTGGCACCTCATGCTAATTAGGTAGGCGGCCAACGGCCTGCTCACTCAGGTGGAGCTCGAATCGTGTCCCCTCCCTCGACTCGCGATCCATGGAGGGGGGAGGTCGCGATTCCTAGAAATCGACCGAGATTTCTGGGAATCGCTCTCTCTGTTCCTGGAAGCCTAGTCAGCTGGTAATTATCTTCTCGCTTACGCATCTTACTTCCGCTTAAATTTCGAACCTGACTCGAAATACTTTTGCTGTGCGACTTTGCTTCGCTCGCTTACTCAGACATTGCTTCTGCTAATTATTAAATTGTTGCATGGGATTGTAATTAATGTACTTGATGTGTGTGTGAAATTGACTATTATTTTATTGTGCTTGACCTTGTGAGACTTTAAATTATAACTGTAAATTACATTTAAAACGCTTAAATTATACTTTCGCGCGCCTTTGCTCCCTTAAAAATAAATTCGTAGCTCCGCTCAACAAATAAACAGCTTTCTTGCACCGATCCTTTAAACATTATAACAATTTTAAAACAATAACTATCGCTTGCTGTCCTTCCCTCCCTCATGAAGCAGAGATATTTGTTGATAAATTGGGATAAACCGCACCAGCGTAAGATGTTGACGGCGATTATCATGCCGATTATGGATACTATTACGCTTAAGGTGATGGTATACCAATGATTCTGCTGAACAACGACTGGTTTATTTAATTGTTCTTGTACTAACGTGTCTAACTGCATTAATTTGTGGTTGCTGTATTTAAATTCTTCAGCTTTCATGCTGATGATTTTAATCGGTGCTAATCGTACCGGTATAATGGTAGAATTCTTAAAGTCCGTAAAACAGAAACGGTCTTCCACGATATTATATGGTATGAATTTATGACTGCGATTTGGTGTGACATCTTGCGTTGACTCCAGGACGACGATCTGTGTATAACCCTTGCATTGCGGTTTAATCTGAATGATGCCGGTAGCTTTTAACTTGATGTCCTCGATGTGTGTTGGACCGCGACCATAATTGAATAAGGACGGTGTACGTTAATAAAAAAATGGCGAATCCAACCAGTGGATTCAGAATACGTATCATAAGCCAATACCACACATCTATTCCATTGACAAAATATTATAAACTATCCGGAGCTAGAATTATTTTTATGGAAACCTTATGATAAAATATTTTTAAAATATTCTAGAAACATTTTTAAATGAATATCGTGTATTGTCATGTAATCAACGATGAAAAAATTTTATATCATGAAAAAAAAAATTGGACCTTGGTGGAGTGCGAACCTACGACAAAAGAGAGTATGCAGCGGCTTTGCAGTCTAACACTCTAACCACTTCGCTAACTTCGGCGCTGAATTATTCTTTCGTACCATATGATATATGTTGCGTATACACTTCCAATTAATCATATTAACTTAATTCCCTCAGTTTACATATTACTCTGCCGAGTGTAGAGATATTAAAAATCATATAATGAATTCACTGTATGACGGAAATGCAAAAGTTGAAAGTACTTATCACTGTTGTGCCCGAGCCGACACCTAAGGTCGTCGACGCCGCGCACATACCGATTGCGGCAATCGAACGGCCAAAATCCGACACAACCACGCAAGGGATTGCGGAAGCGCACCAGTACCATCAGCACATGGCGAAACTCCGAAATCCCGGGTCAAAGACGGGGACCCCGATGGCCCCCGCTTCGCCCCGACCATAGTATATTAACGCCTACAAACAGTGCGAGCGCAGATTTTGATAAAGATTTGTACGGGAACACCACCCGACTTATCAAGACTCAGTGTCATTGTCACCCAGATCGGGATCCAATAAACTTGTTACACCTTACGGTGAGTTCTAACACTTCGACCTGCAACGATCCCCTACCTCCGGGTTCTAACCCTTAACCTCCCGTCCCGGCATTATCACCCGGACCTACGGAGCCCGTGGACGCCGAGCGTGAAGGACGCCAGGAGTACCCCGAGATTCGCATCCAGAATCTCGACCCAGGCGCCTCAGCACAACAATTGGTGGCAGCGGTGGGATACTGCTAACGTAAGGACCAAGCCTGATCAACGGTGACAACTGGACCCAGCAGAGACAACTACCCCTTACCCAGAGGGGCTGTCACTCCGCAGTATCAACGGACGTCAACAGAGGACGCCGTCAGGACACTCTACTTCTCATAATCGACGAGCGATGCATCACCTGACCCACGTACTGTAAGTGCGAAATACCACTATCAGCGAATTCAGGCCGCACGCCGTAATTCCCATGCGCCGAGCACGGTCATTAGATAAAGACATCGAGCGTAATTTAGAATTGACCAAGCGAAAGGAAATCCTCTCGCCAAGAGCAATTCGCCGAAGTGCCCCCCGTAGATTCCTTAAGGTCCGTGCAAACCAGCGCCCCGAGGAAGCGATTTTCGACGCAACATTCGAAGCTTTTCGCGAGATCGGGGAACGTACGCGACTTGCTCTGGACGACGAACCCGGCGGAGAACGTCGCGTCTCGACCAGATTACCGGTCACGTCTAGACATCTAACCGCTAGGAGACTATACCCGTTCAACGAGTTAGATTATAGTCTAATCCCGAGCGAAGGGGCAGCAAACATGTCGTCCCCTAACACAGCCTTCGAGGGCGAAGATGTAGAACTGAGTCTCGCGGACCGACTAGCAAACGTGGAGCGATTACTCACGGGAATGACCACCACACTAGCTCAAGTAACGGACGGAATGTTAGGAATAAACGACAGGTTAGGAGCACTAGAGGCAAGGGAAGGTCCTCTACAGGACTCGATAGATAGAGAAATAAGTAGACTAAGGGAAACAATGAACGCGACACATGTAACGCCCGGCCCTTCAGGCAGGACCGCGGTCCATTTTAACCAATCTCACAACCCAGAAGAGGAACCGAGGCGCTCCAGTCGATTCGTTCCCCCCAATCTCGAGGTAAACGACCTAACTTACGCACCAAACGTAACAGGCACCCGAGAAATATTCCACACAATAAAAACCCTACCCCTGTTCAACGGGAAAGACCCCAAGGAACTACCGGGATTCCTAACCGCCTGCAAATATGTCTACCACACATATCCCACGGCAGAAGAAAAAGCCCAGATCCTACGGGGGATAATCGCGTTACGGATCGGAGGCGACGCTCTAGACGAAGTACAGACGCGCCACGTACTATCCATGCAGGATCTAGAGGACGTCCTAACTTCAGTTTATAAACCCCCCCGCACCGCTTCAACGGTACAAAGGGAACTATTATATAGTAGGCAGGGCCCCAATGAAAGCGCGCATCAATATGGAAATCGTGTATCAAAATTACTAAGGGAACTAATAGCGACCGGAATCGACGATAAAGATAGTCTAATCGAGAAAAACGCAACCGTGAAAGTATTAAAAAAACAGACGTTGACTATATTCGAGGACGGACTCCGCAATGACCTAAAAGTCTTAGTAAAATCACAAAGACCCGCCGACTTACAGGAAGCCATCACGATAGCCATAGACGAAGAACGAGCGATCACTAAACGACCAGCGACGCGCGGGACAAACCCTTCTACGCAAAATAAAAACAAGACAGCATCGCGTTACTGCGATAATTGTAAACGATCAGGGCACGACACCAAGGAGTGTTGGAAAAATAAGGATAAGGATAAGCAAAATGGGAAAAAATTTTATCCAGAAAACAGCCGATGAGTGCAAGCGGTAACGGCCAAGGAAAAAAACGAGAAACCGACAGGGCGTAAACCGGAGAGGCAACGACCGACCTCCGCAGAAAAGCACCAGCCACGACACAGGAGCGCTGACAGCACACATTCCACACAAAGCAGCCGCGATAGCTCCGAATCACCGGATCGCGACTCACCTACGCGAAAAACCGCGCAAACCTACCGCATGGTCAAAATAGGATCCCTCTCCAAAGATGGACATACCTCGGATAGGATAGAAGTAGAAATAAAAAGTAGTAAAAACAAACAAACCATAATGTTAATAGATAGCGGGGCGGAAGTATCCCTAATCGCCCGAAGAGCGCTCACGGACGACATCGAAATAAGGAAGTCCGACGTTACGTTAGTCTCATTCTCAGGGGAAAAAACGGGAACACTAGGGAAAATAGAAGCCACGTTTAAAATAAATGGGAAACGGGTAATACATCCATTATACGTAGTAGAAGGGAACACCTTAACAAACGCAGACGGAATACTAGGAATAGATTTTCTTAAGGATAACGGAGTAACCATTAGCTACCCCGAGCAGAGCCTACTAGTAAACGGGAAACCCTGGAAAACATTAAATAGAAGCATGGAAATAACGATACCCGCACGCGCACAACAACTGATAATGATCCCTACAGATAGCATTCGAGACGGTATAATAGAGAAACAACAGCTAGCCGAAGGCATATACCTAGGGGAAGGACTAACGAGACCCAAAGACGGAAAATGCGTGGCCTGCATTGTAAACACAACCACAAAAGAGAAAACAGTAATTGTGCCGCGAATTCAATTAAATGAAATACCGATCAACGAAATAACTCGTTGCAACGATAGCGCCGCAGCTGTTCGGGCCTTGACCGCGAAAGAAACGCTGACAACGCGCATCGCTCGAGTCTTAGAACAGGTAGACCGTAAGCACATGAATAAAGAAGAAAAGGCAGCTATGGAAGAAATATGCAGGGAATATCACGACACGTTTCATTTACCGGGAGATCAACTATCAATGGCCATAGTAACCGGCCATCGAGTATCTGTAAAAAGCGACACGACACCCTGCAATATCAAACCCTATAGACTACCCGAAATCCACAAGCAAGAAGTGCGGAAACAGGTGGAAAAAATGCTAGAGGATGGTATCATCCGACATAGCGCCAGCCCATGGAACGCACCCTTATTAGTAGTACCAAAAAAAACGGACAACGAAGGGAATAAAAAATACCGCGTGGTGGTTGACTATAGGAAACTCAACGAAGTCACCATAGGCGACTCATTCCCACTACCCAATATCACTGACATACTAGACCAACTGGGAAAAGCGCAATATTTTACCACGCTCGATTTGGCATCCGGATACCACCAAACTCCTATGGACGAACGCGATAAATGCAAGACAGCATTTTCAACTCCCCAAGGGCATTTCGAATTCAATCGCATGCCGTTCGGACTGAAAAATGCACCAGCAACATTCCAACGAGCAATGAACGCCGCGCTTATCGGATTACAGGGGATAGACTGTTTCGTTTACCTGGACGACATTGTCATCTATGGATCTAATTTAATGGAACATAACACACGACTAAGGAAAATTTTGGACACTCTTCGCAAATACAACCTAAAACTACAACCAGAAAAATGCGCGTTTCTGCGAAAAGAAGTGGGATTTTTGGGACACATAATCACCCCTGAAGGGATCAAACCAGACCCCGAAAAAACTAAGGCCGTAAAAGAATTCCCTACCCCAACCAAGCTAAAAGAACTGCAAGCATTCTTAGGATTAGCAGGATACTACCGCAGATTTATCCCAGGATATTCAAAAATAGCTAAGCCCCTATCCAGCATCACGAGCAGCAAGGTCGAATTCATCTGGGCAGCCGAACAGCAGAACGCTTTCGACACGTTAAAAGAAGCACTAACTACGGCACCCCTATTAATCTACCCAGACTTCACAGAAGAATTCATAATAACAACGGACGCCTCTGGTGTAGCAATAGGCGCAATATTGTCGCAAGGGAAAATAGGCGAGGACAAACCAATCGCGTACGCGAGCCGAGTACTAAACAAAGCGGAAAGGAACTACAGTACAACAGAAAAGGAATTGCTAGCTATCGTCTGGGCAGTTAAACACTTCCGACCGTACGTCTACGGTACGCCTTTCAAGGTGGTTACAGACCACAAAGCACTTATATGGTTATTCAGGGTACAAGACCCAGGATCCAGGTTAATAAGATGGAGATTATTATTAGCCGAATACGACTATGAAATCATACATAAATCAGGAAAGAACAATACAAACGCAGACGCGTTAAGCAGAAATGTGCACGCGTTGCAAAATAAAGAGGAAGAAACAGGGACAACCAAAGTCCACGACGAAGAAACAAAACAACAAATACTCTACGAATACCACTGTACGCCCATAGGAGGGCATCAAGGTATCAAAAGAACAACAAACAGAATAAAACAGAAATATAGTTGGGAAGGAATGAATAAAGAGATCGAGGAATATATACAAAAATGTAGCACCTGCCAAAAAAATAAATTAGGAAGGAAAACTAGGGCCCCAATGAAGATCACCGACACACCACGGGATCCCTTCGAAAAAGTAGCGCTAGATATAGTAGGGCCCCTGCCGGAGAGCAACCAAGGGAATATTTACATACTAACGTTCCAGGACCTACTCACAAAATTCAACAAGGCTATCCCCCTGCCAAATCAGGAGGCAGCCACGGTAGCGGAAGCCGTGGTCGAGAAAATTATCTGCGAATACGGCATACCCGGAAAGATACTAACGGATCAAGGGAGAAACTTTATAAGTGAAATGTTCAAAAACGTATGCAAACTTTTCCGAATCACGAAAATACAGACAACCGCGTACCACCCAGAGTCTAACGGAGCATTAGAAAGATCGCACAAAACCCTAGTAGAATACCTGCGGCACTACATAGATAACGACCAGTCCGACTGGGATAAATGGTTACCCTACGCTATGTTTACTTATAATACAACCCCACATACGGCAACAGGGTTCACGCCATACGAATTAGTCTATGGAAAGACCGCGTCACTACCGACCGCATTAAAAAACCCGCCTAAACAAACATATAACTACGAGGACTACGCGCAGCAAACAAGGGAACGCATCCGGACAACAAATGAAGCGGCGAGAAAACAACTTCAAGGAGCAAAGGAAAAGGCCAAAAAAGGATACGACAAAAAAACGCGCGAGATAAACTTTAAGGTGGGCGATAAAGTTTGGTTATTTGACGAATCAGTACGTAGGGGAAGATCGAAAAAAACTAGATAACAAATGGGTTGGCCCTTTCATAATTATAGAGAAAAAATCAAAAGTTAACATAACCCTTAAGAAAGGTCAGAAAACCCTACATACCCATGCAAATAGATTAAAACATTTCATTGAATAGTAAAAAGAAAACCAACAACAAAAAAAAAGAAGAAAAAAACAACAACAATGAAATAAGATAACGAAAATTAAAACTATAGGCGGGAGTAGGGAACTGGCAAAGAAGGAAAGTAAAAGGGGACGCACCCAAATAGGATGAAATTAACAATTTATTGTACACATGCACGAAGTGCATGCATACTAAAAATTTAAAAAAAAAAATACAATAAAGCAAAATTATATAAAATAATGGGGGAGGGAACGACGCAGCGAGCACCTCAAGAACCCCAATCTTCATCCTCCAACTGAAACAAATGAGAAAAGAGAGACATTAACAACCGGGGAAAACGTAGATTACCAGTAAAGTGTTACCACAAAAGGATACTTACTTCGATCCGCAGTAGAGGCTCCCCAAAGAGCCGCCGGAGATTGAATAAATCCACGGATTGGTAATAATCCGGGTGACCCTCCTCCCACAACATGTGGAGGTATCGGCGGTGCTGCTGCCTCTCCAACCGCACCGCACACATCTCTCGCACATAAATATAGCCCCAAATTCGGCGCCTAGCAAAGATCTAGCGGGAATGACAGAAAATGGGAATCAGTAATTATAGCAAAGAAAATTTTTTTTTCGGAACATACAACCAGTAATGACACTTACCTCGCACAATGCCTCGGGGTACATGACGAGAGCCGGAAAAAACTAATTGAATTGAAACGGACGACACTCGCAACGTATTACGAAAACGAATATAATAAGCGAAACTCGCGACCAACCCAATATATATAGTAGGCGCGAATCAATCAAGCTAGGAGGGGATAGAATCCAACTTCACTGTTTCAGGTTGACCGCCCTCGCGGGAAGCTTAATCGAAGCGGCGCCAACTGGCGACCAGAGCTCATATACGATAGCACCGATTAAGCATAAAGCAGGAATCCACTTTACACACCTTGGAGAACTGCATATGGTAACCGACTCGTGGAAGATTGTGACCCACTTAAAAATGGACACCCTCCTCGAAAGGAGCCGGCAATTAGCTTCATACGTTAATCAGTTACAGCATAGTTGCGAAAGCGAAATCGCGATCCGACCCACATGTGGGGAGCACTTAGATCCCCTACTTAGGAGAGCAGGGAAATTGTACAGGAAAATAGGCCAGATAGAAGAACTACCGACTTACGTACCGAATAGGCGACGGGGATTAATTAACGGAATAGGGACCCTAGCTAAAACAATATTCGGGACCATGGACGCCGACGACGCCGAACAAATTAACCGGCACTTGTCGCAACTGGACGGGACACAAAACACGCTGATGACGGCCATTAAAAAACAGGTACAAATAACCAATAACACGCTGCATCTCATAATGAGCAGATACTAGCGACGCAAACGAGACTATTACGGACGCAAATCGAAACGACCATACTCAAACAGACACGGAGAGCTGACGTAATAGATCACGTCATGACACTGAATGCCCTACTGACCGACCTGACTCAGGACGTAGACGATGTCTTGCAATACTACACCAGCCTCAAAGGAGGCATAATCAACACCAATGTACTGTCGAGCGCACAGATCACGAGGCTCCTACAAACCGCGGTACAACACCTCCCAAACGGACTCACATTCCCAATAGCACCCAATTGAGGAAATACTAACGTGATTGAGAAGTTGTCATCAGTCACCGCGTATTTCGATAGGACTACGTTAATAGCAGTAATAACCGTCCCCCTCATTTCCTCACAAACGTTCACAGTGATTGAGGCAACCCCAGCCCCAATCCACGTTCACGGAAATTCATACGCGGTATTAGTCATAAGAATGCCGATACTCGTCATTGACGCAAGCAACAACCAGTATGTGCTTACCGATCAAGACGAGCTAAGGGAATGCAAACAAGTGGCCGCTCAATATTACTGCGAGCAACCCATGCTAGCGCACAACGTAAACAACGATCTCGAGTGCGAAGCAAGCCTATGGCTGCAACCTGCGGACGAGTCCCCCAAAAATTGCGAGATAAAGTACATTGCGGCGAACCACACAATATGGATAAGTACCTCACACGCGGACACGTGGATCTTCGCGACGCACCAACCCGAAACACTGACTATACAGTGTAACGAACGACAGCCTGAGCACGCCGACATAAGTAAGACAGGAATTCTCAAGATTACGGGAAATTGTAACATCCGCAGTAGGGACGTAGTATTAAAAAAACGACAAACAGCGTATAGCCAAGACCTCGATTTACCAACGGCACCGCGTTACGATATAACAGTAGCATTAAACGCGACACTCAGGGGCGAACCAGCGCACCCCCTCTCGCGGTTCCAGCTTGACAAGCTTCTGAAAAACCCATCCGAATTTTCAGCGCTATACAATCAACTAAACCAAATAGAAAGTGACTTAGAAAGCAGCAACCCCCCACCGGGACTAACGACCTGGCAGATCGTACATCCTACAGCAACGACTATTGTACTAGTAATACTTAGCCTGCTAGTTGTATATCTGTTAACACGCGATCACCAACTGCGACATAAAATACAGATCCCCAAGCCACCGAAAGCGGCAAAGTCCAAAGGACCAGCCGGGGACAGCGAATACGCAGAAGTCTTGACGATGTAGGGTACCGGGAAATTTTGTAAACCGAAAAATTTCTCCCTAAGCACCCTTCTCGTAAGGGGGGAGGGATGTTGTGCCCGAGCCGACACCTAAGGTCGTCGACGCCGCGCACATACCGATTGCGGCAATCGAACGGCCAAAATCCGACACAACCACGCAAGGGATTGCGGAAGCGCACCAGTACCATCAGCACATGGCGAAACTCCGAAATCCCGGGTCAAAGACGGGGACCCCGATGGCCCCCGCTTCGCCCCGACCATAGTATATTAACGCCTACAAACAGTGCGAGCGCAGATTTTGATAAAGCTTTGTACGGGAACACCACCCGACTTATCAAGACTCAGTGTCATTGTCACCCAGATCGGGATCCAATAAACTTGTTACACCTTACGGTGAGTTCTAACTCTTCGACCTGCAACGATCCCCTACCTCCGGGTTCTAACCCTTAACCTCCCGTCCCGGCATTATCACCCGGACCTACGGAGCCCGTGGACGCCGAGCGTGAAGGACGCCAGGAGTTTTTTATTTCTTACACTTAGCAGTTGCAACGAAAAAATCTGAAAAATTCACAATCATACACAATCATGTCTACAATATTTCAGATTTTTTTTTAGAATTTTTGCTGACCATTAAATGCGGAAAATATAGCTAAAACCGAAAATTCGAATTTACCCTATAACTACCCTCCTGGTTGAGATAGGGGGTTGAAACTTGGTGTACAATGTTTTCCTGTGCTACACTATTGAAAGGTGCATTGCCAGCTAAAATCGGATCAAGGGCACTTTTCACTATGCTTACCCGGCTAGACCCTTTCGAAGCTGTGCATAATACACCTTGTCTGTACTCAATAGGATGTAGGGGTAATTAGGTTCAATGTAAGAATAAGTATCGGGACGATTATGAGGTACAGGGAGAGGTAATGTTTCGTATAGATCATAAGGCCACTCATCAACTAGCGGAATTCTAATAACGAAAATTAACTTGTTGTTAACGTGTGTGACATTTAATTTACTTAATTTACTATATTTGTACATGTTAGAATACGTTAATGGTATAGGCCATTGCTGTCCACTTTGCAAAGTAATATTATTTAATTCATTAAAAAGATCTTCTGAAGATATTATTTGTGGATGTAATATTTCATTTCTCGCCAAAGTTACCGACGAGATTAGGAGACTATAATAATTATCGAGGTTTAAAGTCATTTGGATAATAGAAATATTTGCTCCGAGATAATATTTCGTACGTAAAGATCATTTAATAAGTTGGAGGTTGAGCTTGAAAAATCATTGAATAGCTTTATATTACTATTGAGCTTGTCTTCGTCAGCTTTAAGCTCTTGAATAGATGCATTAAAGTTTTGAATCGTATTAGTTATTACGGCAATTTGCTGTTTCATTAGCAACTGTACATTCCTATTGTCATGGATAACTGATTCGATTGCTTCTTTATAGAATTTGGCATCTTTGGCATCAGGAGTACCGAATAGCCAATGTAAAACATAAGATGTGCCATCAAATAATCCCCTCTTAGAGATATTGTTCCCTGAATTCAAATTACTAGCTGGCATGAAATTTATGATTTGAATTTTGCCCTTAATCACTGAGATGCGTGAATTTATAGTTTGGAAAGAATTCTGACAAAAATACGCATTGACATCGCTTATGGTTTGATTCGGTTTCCATGTGCACATATTTAAAGATTTGGTATAAGACCTAAGCAATTGATCATATTGTTGATTGGCTGTGGCAAGATCAATGTACGTTAATGAAGTATATTTTGAATTGGTTAACTGTACCCTGCCTTTTTTTTTTTTTTTTTTTTTTTTTTTTTTTTAGAGGGGGAAAATGCTTTATGCATACCCCGGTACGAATACCGGGGTTATGTGGGACTCGCCACCCTAATGGTGGGATACCCACTAAAAACCCCCTCTCTAAGTCCGCCTCACACGTGTCTACCCCGCTGTGGTGGGAACTTCAAGGCATTACTACCACCACAGCGTCCGTACCGGTGTAGGCCACGCCTCCTATGTACAATTTAAATAAATACTTACTTACCTAAATAAATAAATAAATAAGTAACAAACAAATATGTACACATTCACGCACCCAGACGTACACAGCATTCATACCCACACAAGTCGGAATAAATACGCGATACATCCATTCACACAAACAAAAAACGGGATAAATACGCGCCGCCCACCTTACGTCTACGGAATAAATAAAATAAATACACCGTGTCGACCCGCCTTTATTGGAGGTGAGGAGGACCCAGCCTCCTCACCCTTTTACTAGGAGGGGGTCTAACCCCTTGGCCCGCCCCCCCCCTCTTTCTCTTCAGGGCCCGTCTTCTTCTTTCCGAGGCCCTCCTTAGGGCCGCCTCTTTGGCCGCCGCCGCCCGGGCGGCCCTCGCGGCTTTTTCCGCCAGGGCCTCTCTCCGGGCCTTCGCACCCATGACAGTGGATGCGAAGGTCCGGAGCTGCTCCCATTTATTGTCCGCCCCCATCGCGAGGCGGACCACTGTACTGGGGTCCAACGGGGCCCCCAGGGCCTCGGCCAATGCCCGGCGCTCTTCCTCGAACACCGGGCATGCCGTGAGGACGTGCTCGGCGTCATCCCACGCCGCCCCGCACTCCTCACACGCCCCAGTAGGGGCCTTCCCTATTCTCTTCCTGAAGGCCCCGAAGGACCCATGTCCGGTCAGGAGCTGGGTTAACCAGTAATCTGGCTGCCGCGCCAGCCCAGCTCCCGCCGCGAACGTCCGGACGTCCGGCACCAGCCTCCACGTCCAATACGTGGGGCCCATTCCGTCCCAGGCCTCCTGCCACTTACCCATGGCGGCGACCAGGGCAGTGCGCCTGCTCAGCGCCTGCTTGGCCCTCAACTCTTTTGGGTCCCGCATTAGGGCCGGGTTCGCCCTATCCCGCGCCCTCTCGTCGTGTACTTCCCTCCACATGGCCACCTTAATTTCCAGCGGCAACCTCCCCGCGAGGACACAGAGTGCCTGCCGCGACACCGTCCGATAGGCCGCCGATGTCCTGATGAGGGCAGATCGCTGGGCCCGTCGGATGGAGGTGAGGTTTACTCCCACCTTCAAGGCCGACGCCCATGCCGGGGCGGCATACGTCAGCACTGACTCCCAAACGTTATAGTATAGCCGCCTCGAAGCGATCGAGGGACCCCTAACGTTTGGGAGCAGCGCCGACAGGGCTCCGACAACCTTGTCCGCCCTGATGACCGCCCCGTCGAGGTGCGTCTTAAACCTCCGACGGCAGTCCAGCGTGACCCCCAGGTACTTGGCCGACTGTGCAGCCGCCACCACCGATCCCATCACCGGGAATTCCCTACCCTTGTCCGCGCGGAGTCCCGCCAGGACGATGACCTCGGTTTTATCCGAGGCCATCTCCAGGCCAGTGGACTCGAACCAGGCCCTAACCCTCCCGAGCGTTTCGGCCATCATCGCCTCGACCTGGGTCACGTCCCTAGCTGAGAACATGACAGCCAGGTCGTCGGCATAAGCGATGGCCTTGACAAAACGCCCGGGACCAATGGTCTTAAGAACCCCGTCGTATACGAGGTTCCACAGGAAAGGGCCTAGGACCGAGCCCTGAGGTACCCCCGCGCAGACTCGGGTCGTGACCTCGTCGTGCTGCGTGTGCACCGTGATATAGCGGTCGGAGAAATAGTCTCGAAGGACTCTCCTGACCGCTGGTTGCACGCGCCTCACGACGAGTTCCCGCATGATGGACTCCCAGCGGATGGCGTTGAAAGCGTTACGCACGTCGATCAACACCATCACGCAGAGCCTCGGTTTGGTGGTAGCCACACAGCCTTCGGCAAACACCATGACTTCCCTGGCGGCCTCCACTGTCCCGACCCCTCTCCTAAAACCGAACTGGTTCGGGGAGAAGGGGTCCCGGCCGATCTGCCTCTCAATCAACTCTTTCATAGCGTACTCCCAGACTTTACTCAGTGCTGGGAGCACGCTGATCGGACGGTACGCACCAGGCTCCGAGGGCTGCTTGCCAGGCTTCGGGGCAAGCACCACCCGAGCCCTTTAACACGCCGCAGGGATGGATCCCCTCCTTAGGGTGTCGAGGAACGCTTCCGCGAGCTCCTGCCGAAACGCCCTCGACACCGCTATCGCGACCTCAGCAGGGACCGCATCCAGGCCCGGGGCTTTGTTGGGCTTGAGGCGGGATATGGCCTCCTCGACCATTTCCACGTCCACCTCAGGGGCCGTCAGCAAAGCCCCCAGGGCCCCGTCCTCCGGAGCATCCCCACGGCGTGAGGGGAGGGGGAGGGGGGGAGGTACCGTAACAAAGAGGCCGTCCAAAACTCTCCCGACCTGGGCCGGGGTCATCAACATTTTCGGTGCTCGCCCACCGAGTTTGGCCATAACCGCCTTGTACGGCCTCCCCCAGGGGTCCAGGTCGACCTGGGCACACATGCCCATCCATTGGGCCTCCTTTGCCCTCCAAATGGCGACCTGCACCCCTCTCCGAGCCACGGAGTAGGCCACACGCGCCTCCTCCGCCTCTGGGCCGCCCCTCCTCCTCCGCTTCTTCAACTTGCGCCTCGCCTTCAGGGAGGCTGCCCGCGCCACGGCCACCTCGTCACACCACCACCCATTGGGCTTGCGGGTCCCTCGGGGGAAAGACTTCCTGGGCAGCACTTGCCTACAGGTCGCCTCAAGGGTTCTTTGCAGCCTGTCCGCCCTCGGCTCCCCCGGAGGGCCAGGCCCACCTTCGTCACCGACATCCCGCCGCCCGTGCAACAGCCCGAAGTGCGCCACCACCTCGGCAGCATCCATCTCCCTCGTGGAGTATGGCTGCCAAGGGGCCGCCCCGACCACAGATCTTGTCCTCCTGATGGTATGGAGTACGTATCTATGGTCGGAGAACGAGTCCTGCCCGAGGACCTCGCTCTTGGTTCCTCTGGCTGTCGCACGGTCCGCGGACAGGATGTCGATGAATGACCTCCTGCCGTTCCTCTCGAAGGTGAACCTGTACCTCTCCGGGATCTTTACCGGGACCAGGCCAAGCCCGGCCAGCAGGTCGAGGATCGCCGTCCCCTTCCTGTCCAGCCGGGCACCCCCCCAGGCCGGGGACCTTGCGTTCCAGTCACCTGACAGGAGCACACCCATGCCCGGGGACCTCATCTCAGCGATGATGCCCTCGATGGTGTTCAGAAATGATCCGAACCCCTCCAGGTTAGTTTTGGGTGAACAGTAGCAGCTCAACAGCACTTTACCCTCCCAACTGACTGCAGACACCCCGCCTGCCACCACGGGGCGCGCCATCGTTGGGAAGTGGCCGTTGAACCCTGTCACCCAAATGGAGGCATCTCCGGCCGCATCGTTGAACCAGTAGTTCAACTGGCGATACGGCTCGGAGATGATCACCACATCCACCGAGAGCTGAGACATCATATGCTCCATGAGGTCCTGGGCTAGGCGGCACCTGTTCAGGTTGATCTGGGCAACCTTAAGGGCCATTCCCGGCGCTGGTTCCCCCTCGACCCTTGTGCTCCGTCCTGGGCGCGACTCCTCTGTGCGGCCTGTTGTACGGGCACGCCAGCGACGCCGTCACGTGCGCCGTACCTGGGCCCTTCCGCCCCTCCTTCAGGCACACGGCGCACCTAGGAGGGTTGGGGCATTTCGCGATCAGGTGGTCCGAGGCTCCGCACCTTCTGCAGAGCTCGCACCCCTCCCTGACCGCCCCGCAGTCCCTGGCCATATGGCCGATAAGGTGGCACCTGTAGCACCTCGTGCTCTTCGGCAGGACCCTGGCCTTCGCCCAGGACAGGCCCGACCTGAAGCGGGCCCCTCCCTCCCCGAGGTTCTTAAGGAGGTTCAACGGAACCTCGACCACGGCCGCTTGGGTGCCCCTGGGGCCCAGCCTCAGCACCTTGAGCCGGAGGTCCCGCGGGTCCACCTTAAGGGCGACCCCTAGGTCTCGTAGAACCTCCGGACCCTCGACCGAGGGGTCCAGGTCCCTTTTTTTTTTTTTTTTTTTTTTTTTTGAAGAGGGGAAAATGCCTTACGCATACCCCGACATTTGTTGACGGGGTTATGTGGGACTCCCCGCCTAAAAATAGGCGGGATACCCACTAAAAACCCCCTATGGTGGTCTCCACCAGGGGTCTCGTGGCGGCACCCGGAACTTCTGATGTAGTCCGTCGGGCGCCGCTATCATTGACGATGAGGCCCCGCTAACATCCCCCCAGTCCCAAATTAAGCATTGGGAGGGGGGGAAACCACCGACTGGGTGTCCACCCTGTAAACGGGGTGGACACCCTGGTCTCCTTCGCTGCACATGAATGTGCTGCGGTTCCGCAATAAAAAGACTTATAACAAACTTAAAAACCCACGATATACTTATAACTAACTTAAAACACACGATAAGACACGGTAAAAAACGCCCGCTAAAAGAGACTCACGGCTCCCCCATTGGGGCGCCGCCAGGGGGGGATTACCTCCCCCCCACCTCGGTCATCTGGGGCCGACCCTCTTCCTTTTTCTGCCGAGGCGGAGGCGCACGCGGGCCCTCTCGGCCGCAGCCTCTTGGGCCAGGCGCGCGCGCTCCGCTCGCAGGATGCGGTCGGCCTCCATTTCCGCCACCTGGCGGGCCCCCATAACGGAGGCTGCAAAGTCGCGAAACGCGGTCCACCTCTCAGGGGAGGAAGTGGCAAGGGGCACCAACGTGGGGACTTCCACAGGTGCCCCTAGGCCGGCGGCCAGCACCTCGCGCTGGGGGGCGAACTCCGGGCATGCAATGAGCACATGCTCAGCGTCATCCCGGGCCGCCCCGCAGTCCAAACACGCCCCAGAGGGTACTTTCCCAATTCTGTACCTGAATTGCTGGAAAGACCCATGCCCACTCAGCAACTGCATTGACCAGTAGTCTGCCATTACTGAGGGGCCCGAGGCGTCAACAAAGGTGCTGACCGATGGGACCAGGCGTCTCACCCACCCAGTGGGCGGGGCCCTGTCCCACTCGGCCTGCCACTCCTCCATAGCCGCTGCGAGGGCAGCGGCTTTGTGGAGGCGGACCCGCGCATTAAAAATACCCGGATCGCCGCCAAGGGTGGGGTCATCCCTATCGCGTGCTTTAGCACAGAACACTGTGCACCCCATTTTGGCCTTGATATACAGCGGCATTCGCCCTGCTAAAACGCAGAGCGAGACAAAGGACACTGTCCTGTATGCCGCTGTACATCGGATCAAGGCTGTGCGCTGAGTCCGCCGGAGAATAGTACGAGCACCCTCCTTGGCCAGCGCAGCAGCCCAGACCGGCGATCCGTATAAAATCACTGACTCCCACACCGAGATGTAGAGCTTCCGGGCATGGACGGATGGGCCTCTGGTGTTCGGCAGGAGCGCCGAGAGCGCTCCTGAAACCCTATCCGCCCTGGCTGCGACCTCCCCTAAATGGGCCCGATAATTACGGAGGCAATCAAATATCACCCCCAAATATCGGACCCTGGCCCCCGTGGTGACAGTGGCGTCCAGGATCGGAAGACTAATCGTCCTCTCGATCCTGTGGCCAGTCAGGAGGATGGCCTCCGTTTTTTCCGCTGCCAGGGAGAGGCCGGTTTTCTTAAACCAAGCTCCAATCCTCGGCAGCACGGAGGCCATCTGCTCCCTGACATAGGGGAGGTCCCTACCCGAAAACAAGAGGGCGAGGTCATCAGCGTACGCTATCGCACGCCACGCCCCGCCCCCATCCAACTCGGTGAGGAGTCCGTCATAAACGGCGTTCCACAGGAATGGTCCTAAAACAGACCCCTGTGGAACGCCCGCATAAATATTCCGGACCACGGTGCCCTCATATGAGTGCACCGTGATCCCGCGATTACTAAAATAATCCCGGAGGATCGCCCGAACATAACGATCTACCCCTCTCCTACTCATCTCGTCCAGAACAACCTCCCATCTAAGGGTGTTGAATGCATTCCGGACGTCAAATGAGAGGAGGAGGCAGATCCGGTTCTTGGCCCTAGAGGCTTCGGCAAACCGAGCTACCTCGGTGGCCGCCTCCATGGTGCCGACACCACGGCGAAAACCAAATTGGTTGCGGTGGAAAGGATCCCTGCCGAGCTGGGATTCCAGGATCTCCTTAAAAACGTACTCCCATACCTTGGATAAGGCTGGGAGTACGGAGATTGGCCGATAGGCCCTCGGACTTAGGGGATCCTTACCCGGCTTCGGGATCAAGACGACCCTTGCCATCTTCCACGAAGCCGGGATACCACCTCGCACAATGGTGTCGACCACCATCTCGCGTATCAGCTCTTGATTGGCCCTGGCCACACAGGCCACGACCCCCGACGGGACTCTGTCGAGTCCGGGGGCCTTATTGGGGTTGAAACGCGAGAGGGCCCTCTCGACCTGCTCGAGCTTTACCTCCGGGATTCCCCTCCAATAAGAGGAGAGGGGTCGCATGTCGAGGGATCGCGACAAGAGGGGGGCGTGCATCCGCACGGGCCCAACCGCTGGGGAGGGGGAAGGGAGGGGAGGAGGCGGGGCAGTGGCGAACAGGGTATCAATGACCCTGCCAACCTGCTCCCGCGTCAAAACCATATTAGGTTTCCTCCCCGCCAATCTAGCCATAACAATTTTGTATGGCTTCCCCCACGGATCGCCATCGACCGTGCCGTATAACTCCCTCCAGAGCCTCTCCTTGGAGCGCCAGATCAGAATCTGAACTGTACGCCTTGCCAAGGAGAAGTCCCGCCTCAATTGTTCGAGGCGGGGGGAGGAGGGATCTAGCCTCCTCCTACTTCTCTGGAGAAGTCTACGAGCACGGTGCATCGCCGACCTTGCCTCAGCGATGTCCGCATTCCACCAGCGATTGGGCTTCCGGGTCCCCCTAGGAAGACACCTCTTCCCAAGGACCCGGGCACTAACCCCCTCAAGAAGGCTCTGCAGCCCCTCCGCCCGCGGAACCTCGTCCGTAAAACCGGGCGGTTCCGGCGGAGGGGGAGGGGCCGACACGCCCACAGGCGCAGCCCGCGAGGTGGGCGGAGCCGGGGGGGCGTTCCGCAGAACGCGGAAACCCTCCAAAATCGACTCCGGGGTAACATCCTTCATTGAGTACGGAGTCCAGCCGTCGCCTGGTGGTCGGCGAGCCACACCCGGTGTTGCCAGGGTGTGGTGGACATAGAGGTGGTCGGAGGCAGTGTAATGTCGTAGCACTTCACTCCTCCGAACCCTCCCGGCCAGACTTCTGTCAACCGACAGGACATCGATGAAGGATGAACCCCTGCCCGTCCGGAACGTGCAACGGTCCCGGACTCTAATGGGCACAAGTCCCAACCTCGCGAGCAGCGCCATGCAGGCATGGCCCCTTCGATCAGCGACCTTTCCCCCCCAGGCGGGGGATTTGGAATTCAAATCCCCCGCGAGGATAACCCCTCTCCCCGGGATAAAAAGATTTAAAATAATGCCCTCCAACTCCTCGAGATAACGGAGGAAGGCGGGGCCCTTCTTGCTCGGCCGGCAGTAACAGCTCACCACGGCCGTGTTGTCCACGACCGCGGCGGCTATCCCTTCGGCAGCGATAGGGGGGGTAAGGAAGGCAAACATACCCTTGAACCCGGTCACCCAGATCGCTGCATCCCCCGTGGCATCCCCTATCCACTCAGGTAACATCCTGAATGGCTCGGAGATGACCACGAGGTCAACCCCAAGTAGGCAGGCATTCTGGATCATCAGATCCTGTGCGAGCCTGCACCTGCCGAGATTGATCTGCAGGATCTGGGTCATTGACCGGGCCTATTTGATCTTGGCTCCCCCGCCGCCGAGTTCGCCCTAATGGCCGGGCAGGCCAGCGACGCCGTAACGTGCGCCGCCTTAGGGCCTTTCACCCCTGCCGCCGAGCATATCTGGCACTTGGCCACGCCCATGCACGCTGCAATGGCGTGGTCCAGGGCCCCGCACCTCCTACAAATCTCTTTTCCCTTGGGGACCGTGGGGCATGTGGCAGCCAAGTGCCCCAGTTGGTGGCACGCGAAGCATCGCGTGCTCTTCACCAGGGGCCTGGCTCGCACCACGGTCAGACCCGTCCTAAAACGGACGGGTTCCGCGCCCTTAGGGAGGGCGGTGGTGGGCACCTCCACCACTGCGGTCTGGGTCCCACTGAGGACTTGCCTCAGCGAGCGGACCACAAGACCGGCCACCTCCACCTTAAGGGCCGCGCCCAAGTCCCCGAGGAGGGTCGGGGCATCGATCATAGGATCGATGTCCCGAACCTCGAGGGCCGTCTTGTCCCGGAGGGGTGCACACAACACCTTCCCGGACGTAAGCCTCGTCAGCTCGCCCGCCACCAAGGCCGCACTGACCCTGGGAGCGAGCTCAAGAAGCACGTGCCCCAGGCGCGTGCGTTTCACGGCCCTGACATCTGTCAAGGCCGCCCGCCCCAGGGTCACGGTCCTCCGGTAAGTGTCGATGTATTGACACCCCTCCGGGACTTTCACTAAAACTGCTTCGGGGCGAGACCTTATAGGTCTCGCCCTCTTTTTGGGAGGGGCGACCTAGCCCCGAAGCGCCGCCATCGATTTAGGGGCCCCCTCCGGACGCGCCCCAGGACGGGTGGTCCCCACCTTGCTTGCAGGGGTCCCGGCCCCGCCCATTTTAATGGGCGTTACCCGTGGGGGGGGGGGATACTCCCCTTCGGGGTCGCCATGGGGGCTGCCCCCGACGGTCCCCGGGTATTTGCCCCGTTCGGCGGAGCAGTCCCTCCCTTCTTTCTCTTTCTCTTCTTCTTCTTGCTGCGGACCTCGATAAAAGGGGAAGGGTCACCCACCCCGTCCCCTTGACCCGTACCCTCGGTAGGTGGGGGGTCCGCAGGGGGTACTACCGCCGACGCGTGGGCCACCTGGTCCACCGTCTTCACGGGTCCCCCGGCTGGGGGGGCCGCGGCCTCCGAAAAAAGCTTCTTCCTCACCCCCTCCGAGGACTCACCCTCGTTTGGGGAGGAGCGGGGCCTCTTTCCCACACCCTTATCCGGGGGGAACTTCCCCCCTTCTTGGGAGGTGGGGTTTTGCCCCCCTTATCCCCCTTATGGGTAACAGGCGGGGGGCCCGAAAGGCTCGGGGCATCCACCTGCCTCACCACCTCCTCCGTCTGGGTCGCCACCTCCAAAGTCTTCTTGGGGGGTCTAATGCTCGTGAACGTGAGATTGGACTGGGACATACCCTTCCCCGGGTTCGAGTCCTTGGGGCCCTTGCTCCTGGCCTTACGCACCCCCACCTCATGGAGCACGAGGGCCTCCATAACGTCGGAGGCCGCCGCATCGCACCTCCCAGCAATGCCCTCAACCCAGGTCGTAACCTCCCCCTCAGAGGCCCCCTCCTTCACCGTAGCCTTAAGGCCCCGGCACTCCTCGGTCAGGGTTTTGAGGAGGGAGATTACACCTTCAAGGAGGGCCTCCAGTTTCTCCTCCGGGGACCGCCTCTTAGCGCGGGGCTCGGATGCCAGCTTGGGCGGGGGCGGGAGGGCAGGGATCCGGAACCCTGATACAGGGTCCGCCCTGTTCCCTCCCTCCCCGCCCAGGAACTCAATACTGGTGATCGTCGGGGTACTACCAGTTGACCCCTTTACCCCCATACCACCAGTCTGCTGGTGGCCCTCCCCACCTTTTACCGGTCCCGCCTGCATCCTCGGAGATGCAGGCGCCCCACCCCCACCGGGGCCCTCAAATTGGGCTCTCCTCTCAGGGGGGGTCCTCATAAGGGTCCTCCCCCTAACAATCCCCCCATCGACCCGCCTTGCCGGGGTGGGGAGAGTCTCCGGAATGACGGAGTCAGTCTCGGAGCCAAAGGGCTTCACCAGCAACCTTTCGTAGAAGGCTCCCATGGTACCCGGCTCCACCTTAGTTTTCCTGGTGGGTGGGGTCATATTAACCCCATCCGCCTCGAGCCTCTCTATATCGTGGCGCCAGGCATCGGCCTGAGATGCGCCCGCCCTAAGCACGCCCACGGGCCCACCCTCCGGGGAATCATTAGCCAGGATAACGAGGGGGGGGTGACCGCTCGGGATGGGCACGGGTCAACCCCGTTTCCAAGTCGCTAGCCTTATTCGTGCCGAGTCCTGCAGCTGTCGCTTTTTCCCCAGAGTGCAATGGCGGTATAGAACTACCGCCATCTGGGGTAACACCGGCCCGCCGCATCAGCCAGGTGTCATCGGTCTTATTCATACTCTGTGTACTGCCGACATCGTCCACAGGGGCTGACCCTATGCCAGAATTCGCCGCAGTTACATCCGAGGCGCGGCTTACTCGTGACATATCATCATATTGTCTTAAGGGCGACGGCCCTACCGCCCGGCGGGTTTCTCCCACTCGACGGCCCTGATGTTATGGCCGTATGCGGCACTGCCGAGCAAATGCCGGAGGGACCTACTACCGCCGCATGGTCCTAACCCAGGGCTACTGCCCCACCCGTTTCGGGTTACTCCTACCCCCCCTAACCCCCCTAACGGTCACAGCACACGCCAACATGCACACCCACACTCACACACACATGCATACACATCCCCCAGATCTCCACATCCTCCCCTCTGTGACCGGGCTATTACAATGGTGGGAGGCCATCCCCACCAAGGGAGCTGGTCCGCGGCAGGGCCTTCGCCTTCCACGTGGAGTTTTTAGGCCCCAGGGTCAGCTTATAGCTCCTGCTAACCGGGGCGCATCGCCACCCCTCCCCCGTCCCGGCCTGGCCACCGCGAAGTGAACCAGCCCGGGCAGGCGAGGGGCCGCCACACACCCCGGCCATTCTCCTATCCGCCACCTGGAGACGCGCTCGGTCGGTGCTCAGCCTAGTACCCCGCTCCCCTTTACGGGGATAGGGGGACACCGAGCGAGGGGTCCAGGTCCCTAACCTCCAGGGACACCCTGTTTTGGAGCGGGGTACACTCCAACCCCGCCCCAATTTTCTCCTTAATGGACCGCGTCAAGGCTTCGACGCTGGCCCCCTTCTCCACCTCGAGGAGGATGTGGCCCTGCTGGGTCTTTTTCACCCCCCTAACCCCATCGAGGGTCTCCCTCCCCTTAGACAGCAACAACTTGTACGTGTCCAAGTATGTTGCCGTGGGGGGGACCTTCACCAGCACCGCCTCCGGTCGTTTCCTCACCGGAGGCGGGGGCTTCGGGGGGATCTTCCGACCCGCCTGCCCCTGTACTTTCGGGGGATTCTTGGGGTTCGGCGTCCCGGACGCCCCTTCCCGCCCCCCCTGTGGGCCCTGGGGTCCCTTCTGCCGCCTGGGTGGCTGGACCCGCCACTGCTGCTGTTGCTGCAGCTGCTGTTGTTGTTGCAGCTGCTGCTGCCAGGCCCCGAGCGCCTGCAGCTGTTGGACCTGAGGGTCCTTGGGATCCCCAGGTACGCCGTGCGCCTGCCCTAACCTGGGCCACTTTGACCACCACTGCAGCTGCACGTCCTGCGTGGTAGGCTGCAGTAGTGGCCATTGCGGTGGGGGCGATCCCTTTCCCGGTTCCCCCTGGGTGGGCACCTGGGGTCCAGCGGGGGGTCTCTGGGCCAGGAGGTCCTTCCTCCTCTGGGACATTCCACGCGAAATCGGACACTTTTTGGAGTAACATTTCGGATGTGACTCAAATTTGAATATGTTGTAGTCTTTAGGGATGTATAAACATGTCTTGAAGGATTTTTGAAAATTTTGAAAAATATCGATTTTACAGCTGTTTGAAAGTAAGTGCTAACTTTTTTCAGTAAATTATAGCTATGGAAGTAGTGAACGGATGGAGATGAAATTTATGGTGCTTATAGGGAAGACATCGAAGTTTTAAGAAAAAATTATTTCAATTTTAAAAAAATAAAATTTGAACCATTTCTATGCAATTATTATAAACAAATGCAGTTTTTTAACATCGGGCGCGATTTTAAAAATCTGAAAAAAAAATCAGAATATAGTTCTATCCTTCCCCTTCATGGTCCAATTGTCAAAAATATGGACACTTTAAAATTAGCCCTGTAAAAATTGACGAAAGTTGTCGCTGCGTCAAATCACACCGGCTCGACCAGCGGCTATATCTGCTATTCCTATACAGTGTTCTCGAATATGGCAAGTATTTGTGAAATACTGAAGAAGGAAAACTTTTACTGTTTTTTATACACAACATAATGCGGTAATTCAATTTTTGGTGTTCGCACTATTTTCCTTGAAACGAAGGTGATCCATAATTTTTTAAATGGGATGTTATATATTTGATAATCCAGTATGAAAGCGACTGTCAAGACAAAGTCAACCATATGGTATACTATGACCTTGAAGGCTACACATAGTTAGGAATGAAAGAAGGAATTCAATCTACTACATAGATAGTTCGATATATTTATTTCATTCCTAACTATGTGTAGTCTTCAAAGTCATAGTATACCGTATGGTTGAATTTGTCTTGACAGTCACTTTCATCCTGGATTATCAAATATATAGTATTCCATTTTAAAAATTACGGGTCACCTTCGTTTCAGGGAAAATAGTGCGAACACCAAAAATTGAGTTACCGCATTATGTTGTGTATAACAAACAGTAACAGATTTCCTTCTTCAGTTTTTCACATATACTTACCATATTCGAGAACACTGTATAGGAATAGCAGATATAGCCGCTTGGCCGCTGCGAGTACCGCACGGCTCAGTCAGTCGAGCCGGTGTGATTTGACGCAGCGTCAACTTTCGTCAATTTTTACAGGGCTAATTTTAAAGTCCATATTTTTGACAATTGGACCATGAAGGGGAAGGATAGAACTATATTCTGATTTTTTTCCAGATTTTTAAAATCGCGCCCGATGTTAAAAAACTGCATTTGTTTATAATAATTGCATAGAAATGGTTCAAATTTTATTTTTTTAAAATTGAAATAATTTTTTCTTAAAACTTCAATGTCTTCCCTATAAGCACCATAAATTTCATCTCCATCCGTTCACTACTTCCATAGCTATAATTTACTGAAAAAAGTTAGCACTTACTTTCAAACAGCTGTAAAATCGATATTTTTCAAAATTTTCAAAAATCCTTCAAGACATGTTTATACATCCCTAAAGACTACAACATATTCAAATTTGAGTCACATCCGAAATGTTACTCCAAAAAGTGTCCGATTTCGCGTGGAATGTCCCCTCTGCTCCTTGCGATCCCTCCTCGCCTGCCCCTTTGTCCTCGGCGTCTTCTTCGCCGCCGCCCCGGCTCCAGCGCCAGCGCCAGGCCTCGATGCCGGTGGCCCGTCGGACCCGCGGGGGGTCTGGGCCGGGTCAGCTTGCCCCGGCGGCGTGGCTGGCCGCCCCGGATCCGTAGACCCCACTGGGGTCCCCACCTCTTCGCAGGCCCTCTTCTTGCTCCCCTCCTGCGGGGATGCAGGGGAGTCCCTGGCCCTCTTGGATCCTCCCTGGCCTCCGTCCTTCCCCCTCGCTGTGTCTTCTCCTCCCTTCCCCCCGGGCTTCCCCTTAAGTGGGGTGACTTGGGGTGAGGGAACTTCCCCTTGCCGCCTACGCCTGGCGGGGGAGAGTACTGCGTCCCCGCGTCCCTCGCGGGCCTCGCCGGTGTCGCGGGGGGAGGCGGAACCTCCGTCCCCCTCCCAGTCTCGCCGTCCGCGATAACGTCCGCGACTGCGGTTGCCGCCCTCTCGCATCTCCTGACCACCTTCGTGATCAGGTCGACAACTTTATTCGCCGAGACGACCTTCGACGACGCCTTACGGTCGCTAAACTTGGCGGTCGCCTTCGCGCAGTCGCGGATGACGGCCCCCAGCAGGTTCGCCACCTCCGCCAGGCGGTGCGCTCCCTCCCCAGGGGTCGCCTCACCCTCCCCCTGTGTATCGGGCCCCCTTGCTGCACCGCTCTGTTGTTGCAGCAGGGGGCGCCCCCGAGCTTTGAGGGGTTCCCCGGCTCCCCCTTCCGCGTTTCGCTGGGGCCTAGCACCCACCCCTTCAGCGCGGATCCCTCCACCCTCGAGGCCGAGCAAGACCTGCCCTCTTTCTTCTCGGCGGCCTTTTTGGTGGAGGGACCCGCCAGCTCGCTCGGGGTCCCCGTCCCGCTGGGCCCCGCGAGCTCCCCCGTTTCGTTCCCCGGGGGGTCCGCGCTCTCCTTCGAGGGGGGTGTCCTGGCCAGCGCCTTCCCCCTGAATATGTCAGCCAGTCCCCCCCGGCACCCTTGATCTGGGGAGTATCCCTACCCCCCCCCCCCCCACCCCAATTGTCCCGCTCTACTTGTCCCCTTACTCACCGGAGATGGTGTCTCGGGGATCAGGAACGGTCCCAGGTCCTCGTTCCTCGGTCGGAGGACCGCCTCCGCTTCGTCCTGGGGGAGAATCCCGTAGAGGATATCCTCCAACGTCCTCTCCTCCCCCTCCTTCGATCCGGGTGGTGGTCCCGGGCCTCCCTTGCTCGTTCCCACCCCCCTATTGGTCCAATCGTTGTCCTTAATCTCGCCAAAGTCCGCGGCTGTTGCATTTTCCGGGGCTGTCGCCCCGGTGGCACCGGCCCGCCGCATCAGCTCGGTGTCGTCGGTCTGACTTCTTACTCCCTCCTCGCTGCCGACGGGGCGAGAGAGGGGGGATGGCCTAATGCCTCCAACCGCCTGTGTGACATCCGAGGCCAGGCTAGTTGTTGTCATTTTACCATAAGTTGTCTTAGGGGCGACGACCCCACCGCCCAGCGGATTTCACCCACACGACGGCCCTGGTGTTATGGCCGCCCGCGGCACTGCCGACCCCCCTGTCGGAGGGACCCCCTGACGCCGCTAGGTCCTGACCCAGGGCTATAGCCCTCCCCCTAAACGGCCACAGCACCCACGCACTCACTCTCTCGCACATCCACCACCCACAGACATACACCCACCACTCAAACACACTCACACCCACACTCACGCCCCTTACCCACTACACTACACACCGCGCTGTGGCCGGGCTATTACAATGGTGGGACGCCATCCCCCCCAAGGGAGCTGGTCCGCGGCAGGGCCTTCGCCTTCCACGTAGGGTTTTTAGGCCCCGGGTCGGCTTATAGCCCCTGCTAGCCGAGGGCGCGCCGCCCCCGTCCCGGTCTGACCACCGTAAGGAAGGCCACCCCGGGCGGGCGGGGAGGCCGCCACACCCCCCGGCCGTTCCCCTATCCGCCACCTGGGGACGCGCTCGGTTGGTGCTCAGCCCAGATCGACCAAGGCCGATCCAGTCCCCCGCTCCCCTTTACGGAGATAGGGGGATTCCGAGTAACTGTACCCTGCCTAAATGATTATAATATAACCCTACATGATTTCCCAGTCGGAATATTTTACAATAAAGTTGGGTAGTTCCCAGAAAATGAGTAGGAATGATTAAAGTGAAGATTGCGAATAGGATGATTAGGAAATAATGCCGGTTAGTCATCCTGATCACCTGAAACAGATGGTTTTAGCAAATTAGTGTGATACGTCACTAGTTTTCTATTCTTTAATATTTGGACGGTGTTATTGGAATTAATTTGAGTTATTTTGTAAGGACCCTTAAAATTTGAACAATGTTTCTTATTCAATCCCGTCTTATGTTGTTTATTCAAAATATATACCATATCATTAATTTTTTACGAATGAACAATGATTTTATTATCATAATAAGATTTTGATTTTAACTTAGATTGGATCATATTATCCCTTGCTACCTTTTGCGTATGATTTAATTTTTGCTTTAAATTAATTACGTAATCATCGTATGAGTAATTCAACGAGGGTTCCCGAGTATATGCTATTAGGCAGGTACGGTTTACTACCGAAAAGAACCTCATACGGTGTATGCCCAGTTGATTTGTGGACGTGAGTATTATATGCTCACATATGCCATCATAGCAAAACTTATTAACTCATCCCAATCTGTCTGTTTGTCATTAATAAAATGTTTAAGATAATCCTTCAAAGTTAAATGAGACCTTTCCAGAGCGCCGTTAGTTTGAGGATGATAAGGAGAAGATAGTATGTGTTTCGTATTAAATAATTTTGTTAAATCTTTCATTAGACGAGACGTGAAATCGGTTCCTTGATCAGAAAGTATAGTTTTTGGAATCCCGAATAATGTAATAAACTTGGATAATTCCATGGTAATTGTCTGTGATTCATGATTCGGTATAGAAGCAGCATAGGAAAATTTGGTTAAGTCATCTTGCACGGTCAATATAAATCGATTATTATTAATAGTCTGTGGAAGAGGTCCAACTACATCAATCGCAAGCCTTTCGAACGGTATATTAGATGTGGAGGTAATTTCCATACGGGCTTTTTAGAAGGTCTAAAATTTGTCTTATTAAATCGACAAGATGCACATTTCTTTATATATCTTTTGATGTCTTCTTTCATCTTATCCCATTTATAAAATTCTTTAATTCGTTTATATGTTCTGATAAATCCCAAATGACCAGCTAATTTTGAGTCATGGTTATCTTGCAAAATTTTCAAAATTTCATCTTCTGATTTCGGTATGATTCTTTGAGTATCTAAAATAGTAGGTGCAATATTGGTATCTTTGAAAATATAATATGCTATTTCGCAAAACATAGCCTTCTTTATATTTCTGTTGTTTATCGTTACATCATGGATATAAAGATTACCTTTTTTTTTCTTTTTTTTTATAGAGGGGGAAAATGCTTTATGCATACCCCGGTACGACCGGGGTTATGTGGGACTCACCACCCTAATGGTGGGATACCCACTAAAAACCCCCTCTCATGACCGCCTTGGGCACGCCTCCACACTGTGGGGGGGACTTCAATTCACTACTTCCTCCCACAGTGTCCATAAACGGTGAAGGCCTCTCCTACATTAACCGGGATAAATACGCGCTAACGGCACAAAATAAATAAGTACACCACAAGCACGACATTTATCACATACATCGGAATAAATACGCAGTAGCGACACGCAACAAATTTCGAGTTAAATACGCGCTAAAAACACACGTCGCTCGAACCGCCTTTTTGGGGGGGGGGGGCCACCCCCTCACCCTCTTGCTGGGAGGGGGTCTAACACCCTGGGCCGCCCCATTCCGCTTTCTTTTTTGGGCCTTCCTCCTTCTCAATTGCGCCCTCCTTTAGGCCTCCAGCCTGGCAACCGCAGCCCGGGCGTCCCTCAGGGCCTTCTCCATTCTCACCTCCCTCCGGGCCTTCGCCCCCATGACCGTGGATGCGAAGGTACGGAGGTGCGCCCACTTCTCGTCCGTCCCCATAGCGAGGCGGACCACGGTGTCGGGGTTTATCGGGGCCCCCAAGGCCTCGGCCAATGCCCGACGTTCTTCCTCGAACGCCGGGCATGCCGCGAGAACGTGCTTGGCGTCGTCGATCGCCGCCCCGCACTCCTCGCATGCCCCGCTACTCGCCTGGCCGATCCTCTGCCTGAAGGCCCCAAAAGACCCGTTACCTGTGAGAAGCTGGGTCAGCCAGTAATCCGGCTGTCGTGCAATCCCAGCTCCCACCGCAAAGGTCCTCACCTCGGGGACCAGCCGCCTGGTCCAGTAGGTTGGGCCCGTCTTCTCCCAGGCCTCCTGCCACTTCGCGAGGGCAGTCGCGAGAGCCCCGCTCCTAAGGTCCGCTACCCTCGCCCTCATCGCGGTCGGGTTATCCCGTAGGGCAGGGTTCGCCCTGTCCGCCGCCCTTTGGTCGTAGACCTCCCTCCACATTCCCATCTTTAGCTCGAGGGGCATTCTTCCCGCGAGGACGCAGAGCACCTGGTGGGACACCGTACGGTATGCCGTTGTGGTTCTTATCAGGGCTGCCCTCTGTGCCCTGCGGAGGGTGGTGCGGTTCACACCCACCTCTAGGGCTGACGCCCATACCGGGGCGGCATACGTCAAGACTGGCTCCCAAACGTTATAGTAGAGTCTCCTCGACGCCACCGAGGGACCTCTAACGTTCGGAAGGAGTGACGACAGGGCACCCACCACTTTGTCCGCCCGTATGGCCGCCCCGTCCAGGTGCTTCCTGAACCTCCGGCGACAGTCCAGGGTCACCCCAAGGTATCGGACGGACTCCGCGGCCGCGCGACCCCATCACCGGGAAGCCCCTCCCTTTGTCGGAGCGCAGGCCCGCCAGGACGATGACCTCGGTTTTATCCGAGGCCACCCCAAGGCCGTCTACCAGGTCCCGGTCCACTTCCGGGATCTCTTCGCCGATCGCTGAATCGGCCCGGGTGGCTCGGCCATGGGGTGCGGAGGTCTGAGGGGTGGGGGGGGAGGGCAGCGGAGGGAAGAGAGGGAGGAGGGAGCCGTAACAAAGAGGTGGGACAACACCTTCCCCACCTGGGCCGGGGTCATGGTCATCCTCGGTGGCCGCCCCCCGAGTTTGCTCATTACCGCTTTGTACGGCTTCCCCCAGGGGTCCAGGTCCACCTGGGAGCAGAGGCCCTGCCACTGCGCCTCCTTCGCCCTCCAGATCTACACCTGTACCTCCCTTCTTGACCGGGCATACGCCCTCCTGGCCTCCTCCTCCTCCGGCCCGCCCCTTTTTCTGCGCCTCTGCCACCGCCTCCTCGCCCGGAAGGACACGGATCGCGCATCGGCCACCTCGCGACACCACCAGCCGTTGGGCTTCTTACAGCCCCGGGGAAGAGACTTCTTAGGCAGAGACATCCTCGTTACCAGCTCGAGGAGCCTCTGAAATCTCTCCGCCCTAGGCTCCGGCCCTGTTGGCGACATCACTGCCGTCTCCCCCTGATCCCTCAGCTGCGCAAAGAGGGTGCTGATACCCTCCATATCGAGGCCCTTCGTACTGTACCTCTGCCACACCGGGGGCAGGGTAAAGCCCCTGGGCTTCCTGATGGTGTGGAGGACGTACCTATGGTCGGAGTAGGAGTCCTGGGTCAGCACCTCGCTCCTGATACCTTTGGCCGTCCCCCGGTCGACGGACATTATGTCGATAAATGACCTCCGGTTATTCCGCTCGAAGGTATACTTGTACTTCCCAGGGACTTTGACCGGTATCAGGCCGTGTCTCCCGCACAGGTCAAGGATCGCCGTTCCCTTGCGGTCAAGGCGGGAACCACCCCATACGGGTGACCTGGCGTTCCAGTCACCCGCCAGGATTGCCCCCATCCCCGGGGACCTCAGCTCAGCCATGACCCCCTCGACAGAGTCCAGATATTCCTCGAACTCGGGGAGTTTGCTCTTGGGGGAGCAGTAGCAGCTCACCACCAGCTTATTCTCCCAGATTACCGCTACCACCCCCCTGGTCTCCACTGAGCATGCCAGCGTAGGGAAGTGGCCGTTAAACCCGGTAACCCAGATGGAGGCTATCACCGGCAGCATCGTTGAACCAATAGTTCTGCTGCCGGTAGGGCTCCGAGATAACGACCACATCCACACCCAGCTGGGACACAACGTGCTCCATTGTGTCCTGCGCGAGGCGACACCTGTTGAGGTTTATCTGGACAATCCTGAGGGCCATTACCGCGCTGTACCCCTGCCGTACTCCGATCCCCGGGGCTCCGTCCCCGACCTCACTCTATTAAAGGGGCACGCCAGGGATGCCTTAACATGGGCCACCTTGGTAGCCGTGGCTCCCCTCTTCGTGCACACCGCACATTTCGGGGCATTCGGGCATTTGGCAATCACGTGGTCTGCCTCCCCGCACCTTCTGCAGAGTTCCCCGGCTCCCGCGGGCATCTTACACTCCTTCGCAATGTGGCCCAGCTGATGGCATCGGAAACACCTGGTCAGTTTGGGGAGGGTCCGGACCTTGGCCCAGGAAAACCCAGACCTGACCCTCATACCTTCAACCAGGTGCTTAAGCCCGTTCGTCGGAGCCTCCACCACCGCCATCTGAGTGCGGGCTGGTCCCATCCTTAGTACCTTCATAGCCAGTCTCTCCGGCTCTATTTTAAGGGCTGCCCCCAAGTTCCTCAGGACCTCCGGGACCTCCACCGCCGGGTCCAGGTCCCTAATTTCCAGCGATCTGCGGTCTTGGAGCTGCGTACAGGCCACCCGATCGGGGCCAAGGTCCTCCTTTATCCTGGTGGTGAGAGCCGCGGAGCTAGCGTTCTTATCCAATTCCAAGAGGACGTGTCCAAGACGCGTCCTCTTTACCCCGCTAACCCCTTCCAGGGTCGCCCTACCCTTGGACAACAGAAACTTATACGTTTCCAGATAGGACGACGTCGGGGGAACCTTTACTAAAACGGCATTAGGGCGCCTTCGTCCTGCCCCCTTCGACCTCTCCCCTTTCCGACGGGGGCCTCTGTCCGGTGGCCTGGGATCCCCAGTCGCATTGACGCCTGGGGGGTGTGACCCCCGCCCAGCCCGGGGGTCCTCAGTAACCGGTGGCGCACCTGCCATCGTTGGTGGTGCCCGCCGGTCCTTGCCTCCCTTTGGAAGCCCCACTACGGTTCCAAGGGCGTTAGGGGTCCCCGCAGGCTGATCCGGGGACCGTAGCTTGGGCCGCAGCATCTCCTCAACCCGTCTCTGGAGCTCCAGGTCCTGTAGGTGTCTCAGGCGCCGGATTTTTTTCAACTGGGCCCTAGATAGTTGCCCCTTTTGCCCGTTTTGCCCGAGCCCGATTCCCTCCAACAAGGCCAGCCCTGATGCCTCCAGCCCCCCACCTTCTTGGGTAGGGCCTGACGGCTTCAAAGGCTTCTGCGCCACGGTCGGAGGTGTTCCCCCACGACCTCAGAGAATAATCTCTTTTTCGCGTCGTTTGACTCCGCTGTCGGTGATGGGCGAGACCTCTTCTTCCTATTGTGATCCGTCCGGGCCAGGTCCTTCCCTTTACCACCACTACCACCCCCCCTGTCAGCGGTCACCCGGTCCGTATTACCGGCCTTAGCCGCCCCCAGTAGGGGTATATTCGGCCCGCCCTCAAAGTGTTCCATCGGATGCCCACACCCACCAGCTCCTTGGAAGGCCGGGGAGTTACCCACGGAGCGTGACCTCTCCCTTGTTTCGTGCTCCCTGACACTGGCCCTCCACTGCTCCATCTTGTGGGTCGCGATCACCTCGGCCATCATGGTTCTAGCCTCCTTACATCTAACCAGGGCCTGGGTCCTGTCCGTCGCTAGCTCCGGTGGGCCCTCCGGGGCTCCAATCCTGGCCATCTCCACGACCATCTCGGCCAGCCCGTTGACAAGACTTGCCACCTTCTGGAGCACCCTACCCATTTTGTCCCCCGGTGATTCCTTGGGGGGGGGGGGGGGCTGCTTCTTTTTCCCGGGTCTCCGTGGTCCGGCCCTCATCAACCCCGCCTTCAGCCCGATTCCCCTCCAGGCTTACCAGAGTGGCTGTGGGCACACTCGTCTGGGGGAGCGAAGGCCCAGGCTCACCTGAGGGAGGAGTCCTCGCGATGGACTTCCCTTTCGGGATATACCCCGGCGCCCCCCAGTCTCCCGGGTGAGGGGCTCCGGGGAGAGCGACTCCGGGACGGAAGCTCGGCTTTCCTGGAGGGCCTGCTTCAGCTTCGCATTCATGAATTCCGCTAGGGCTCCACCCTTCCACGCCTGATGTCCTCTGAGGGGGGAGTCCTCGATTACTCCGTACTCATTGTTTCATTCCATTCCCTTGTCCTTATTCTCGTCCCTGGAAGAATTGCTGTGTCGAGCAGCTGTTGCTTCTTCTGAGGCGTGCAATGGCGCCTTCGCGCCCGCCCCAGTGACACCGCCCCGCTGCTTCAGTACGGTGTCATCGGACTGATTCCCGGTACCTCTCTTGCTGCCGACAACAGAAGAAAGGGCTGGCTTCATCGCAGTTTTCGCCTTGTTATTTTCATCCTGAGGCAAGGCTACGATCTGACATAAATCCATTAAGTGTCTTAGTTAATTAACCGCCCGGCGGATTTCTCCCGTCTCGATGGCCCTGCTCTCATGGCCATACGCGGCACATACCGAACAACTGTCGGAGGGACCTTAAGATGCCGCTCGGTCCTAACCAAGGGCTAAGCCCTCTCCCAGCACCACCCGAGGCTACTAAGGACCCCGGTGGGCCTTCCCCCCATAAGCCCAGAACGCCCAGCTAGGGGCGTATCCCACCCATTCCCACGCAGGGGGCGTGCACGGGACACCACACCCCTGCCCCACGCCTTTCTGGGCTAATCTTTCCCCCCGAGCGGCCACAGCACACAAACACTCCATACACCCCTATCCCTCTGTGGCCGGGCTATTACAATGGGGGGCTGCCATCCCCCCTCAAGGGAGCTGGTCCGCGGCAGGGCCTTCGCCTTCCACGTGAGGTTTTTAGGCCCCAGGGTCAGTTTATAGCTCCTGCTAACCGGGGCACATTGCAGTCCCCCCCCCCCTCCCCCCCGTCCCGGCCTGGCCACCGTGAAGTGAAGCATCCCGGGCAAGCGAGGGGCCGCCACACGCTCCGGCCGTTCTCCTATCCGCCACCTGGAAACGCGCTCGGTCGGTGCTCAAACTAGATAGACCAGGGCCGATCCAGTCCCCCGTTCCCCTTGACGGGGATAGGGGGACACCGAGATATAAAGATTACCTGAATGACTCCTTTCTTCCAAATGAGTTTTTAAATTGCGTAATGAATAAAATATCGCTTTATAATCTAACTTATCAAAATGGAACTGCTTACAAATGCAAAGATAGGAAGTCTGAGAATTCTTAACAAGTGCAATGAAGGAGTTTAAATCATCAGGTTCTTTAATATTCGATAAATCGTATTGATCTCGTATCGCTTCCGAAAATAAATTATTTTCATCAAGATCTCGTGAATAAAACAATACGTTGGGAAAGTATTTAAATTTGTCGCAAGGCACCGATTTAACCTTGGGAATTTGGAGTGTTTTATAATGGTACTGTATACAGTTCTCAAAAGAATCATTGCCATGTACAGAATTAACACAAGGAGGACGAGATAACGCATCCGCATTTGAATTAAGTTTCCCTACTTTATGAACCATTTTATAATCATATTCCTCCAGCTTCAGTCGCCAACGTATTAGTCGACTGCCCGGGTCTTTAGAATTGAAAAGCCATATTGTTCGCAAAAGAGGCCTAGTACTGACACCTATTGGCACCTCATGCTAATTAGGTAGGCGGCCAACGGCCTGCTCACTCAGGTGGAGCTCGAATCGTGTCCCCCCCCCCTCGACTCGCGATCCATGAAGGGGGGAGGTCGCGATTCCTAGAAATCGACCGTGATTTCTGGGAATCGCTCTCTCTGTTCCTGGAAGCCTAGTCAGCTGGTAATTATCTCCTCGCTTACACACCTTACTTCCGCTTAAATTTCGAACCTGCCTCGAAATACTTTTGCTGTGCGACTTTGCTTCGCTCGCTTACTCAGACATTGCTTCTGCTAATAATTAAATTGTTGAATGGGATTGTAATTAATGTACTTGATGTGTGTGTGAAATTGACTATTATTTTATTGTGCTTGACCTTGTGAGACTTTCAATTATAACTGCAAATTACATTTAAAACTCTTAAAATATACTTCCGCGCGCCTTTGCTCCTTTAAAGATAAATTCGTAGCTCCGCTCAACAAATAAACAGCTTTCTTGCTCCGATCCTTTAAACATTATAACGCATATCAAGGGTTTATGATCAGTTACTATGATAAACCTCCTGCCGTATAAATAAGGCCTGAAATAGTTAATGCTCCCTATTATGGCAAGTAATTCCTTTTCTATAGTACTATAATTTTGCTCACTACCGCATAATGTACGCGAAGCATATGCAATAGGCAGATACTTTCCAATCACACCCTGACTCAATACTGAACCTATGGCGTAGTTAGAAGCGTCTGTAGTAAGAAGGTATTCCTTGTTAAAGTCGGGATACTGAAGAATCGGCTGAGTTGTTAATATATTACGAAACTTGTCAAAAGATTCTTGTTAATCACTAGTCCACTCAAATGGTATATCTTTTTTCAACAAGATTGTCAGGGACTTAGCTATTCCAGCAAAACCTTCTATAAATTTTCTATAATAACCAACAAGTCCTAAGAAACTCTTAACATCCTGTTGATTTTTCGGAGTTGGAAAATTTTTTATTGCCTCAGTTTTCTTCGGATTCGGCTGAACACCTTTATCAGATATTATGTGGCCTAAATATGCAACTTCTCGTCGCATGAACTCACATTTTTCAGGTTGTAATTTTAAATTGTTACTCCTAAGACGATCGAAAATAGATATTTATTTTTTAGAATGTTCCTCTATGGATGATGCATAAATAACGATATCGTCAAGATATACGAAACATTGAAGCCCTTGTAAACCAGATAGAATGGTATTCTGTTAAGATAGGCTAGGTTCGGCGCGTTTCTTTCGCTCATTGCGCCCTCTCTGGGGGCATCGCGCTTTCCGGGGTGTGTGTACGGTGGGCGACTCGGGTGGCTTCGGCGGCCTGCGTGTGGCGTGAGGCTTCCCTCTAGTTTATTATTCGTTCGTGCTATGTACCTAAAGAAGTCAGTCATTATTCTTTATACGTTCTATAGTATTCTTGTCTATAAGTTTATTAAATGTTTCAAACATTTATTTAATTGTTAAAAGTCATTTTAATCCCGTTCACACTAATAATCCTGCTCCAACATATTCATTAGTCTCTGAAACGTCGCTGGAGCGTTCTTGAGCCCAAACGGCATTCTCGTAAACTCATAATGGCCTAAGGGTGTTGTAAAAGCCGTTTTCTCTCGATCACGGTCATGCATGGGGATCTGATGGAATCCCGTTGCTAGGTCTAAAGTAGTAAAATATTTATAATGGCCCAATTGATCTAAAATATCAGTGATATTTGGTAACGGGTATGCATCACCGACTGTAACGTCGTTTAATTTTCTAAAATCGATAACAATTCTCCACTTTTTCTCTCCGGAAGCATCAAGTTTTTTTGGAACTATCCACAAAGGGGCTGACCACGGAGAAATAGAGGGTACTATAATAACTTGCTTAAGCATTTTTTCAATCTGTTTGTTAACCTCAGCGTTGTGAACTTCAGGATATCTGTAAGTCTTAGTATGGATAGGAGCAGGATTTGTAACGCTAATTTCATGTTGAATAGTGCTCGTCGTTGTTAATGCATCGTCAGAAAAATAGAAAATATTGTTGCGAGCACCCTATGGATTGGATCCATGGCCCGCTGGTGCTCGCGACGAAGACAAGAGACAGCGAGAAGAAGGTGATCGCATCGATCACCTGTCAAGCTGTCATTCGAGAGTCAGCCGCCATTGCTAACAGACGTATCGATACACGAATTCCCTTGCCTTAGCGATTACATCCAGTTCTCTGTTCTTGTATTATCCTTGTTATACTTGTTGAATGTTTTGTTATTCCTGCTGTTCAGTAAAGTTGCATTATGCCAAACCAAAAACGTAATAATATCATTATAGGTGGTACAGATGTCTAATACTACCTTCTTTTCCTCGGCGTTTAAATGATCTAATCTTAAATTCTTTTGCAGAAGATTTATACGGCTTACCGGACCAGTATTTGAATTACCCAATGATAGAATTATGGAATCTCGCGGAAGTGGTTCCAAACATACTGAGATAGGCAATATCTGTTGGTCTATTATCTAGGGTTTATACAAAAACCAATTTTTGGAAAAACCGGTTTTCGAATTCCACTATTCCAAAAAAACCGGTGTGACGTCCCACTATTTTTCGCACGTCCCTATTCCAAAAACCTATTAGTAAACTTCAAAACCACTCCCCCAAAGTCCCTCAAATTCAACTCTTACCCCATCTCCTCAATCGCTGATCACCTTGATGTTGTACCTTAGCGGTCACCAACACAAGATGATCGATATAAACTCCACCTCGTCGATGTACCTTAGTGGTCCCCATCGCGAGATGATCGTTACAAAACCTCTTCGCCTATTCCTTTATTATTTCACTTACCTACGCTTATTGCGTATATATATATATATATATATATATATATATATTTTTTCTATCACTAATACTATTACTTTTATATTCTTTTGTTAAAACTTATTTTGTTTATATATATATTTGTCTTATAATCGCTTATGCGATCACATTTATCCACGTTATTAACTATCTATACTAAAAACGTATTATTCTATGATTTATATCGTACTTCATGTTCATACATATATACAAGTGTCATAATTATATTATAAATGTTATGTGTGAATACTAATACCCCACGCATAATTATACCAACCGCTTTAACAAAGTTAATAAACCGCTTTATTTTAAATCAAGCTTCAAATCATTTGTGTTCACCCATTGGTTACGAAACATCTAAAATACAGACAACCGAGTTAGTGAAACAGCTGATTCCGGTTCGTGAACTCGAGAGCAGTGACCGTATTTACAAACATATCTTCGCATAGCCTGTGTACAGCTGCACGTATAGACTTATTTCTCTGGAAATATTACGAGTAACTTTTTGTGCCAATGCAGCAGTAAATCCAATTAGGCAAAACAAAAACAAAGTGTTAACGGGTGTTACCCCAAAATCGTAACAATCTAACCATTCCCTGGTCGTTCAGTGCTACGAATCTGGCATTCGCGCCTGAGCTCCGATTTACCCGCAGTGCCACGAATCTGGCATTCGCGCCTGAGCTCCGATTTACCCGCAGTGCCACGAATCTGGCATTCGCGCCTGAGCTCCGATTTACCCGCAGTGCCACGAATCTGGCATTCGCGCCTGTTTCCCTAACGTGTAGTGCTACGAATCTGGCATTCGCGCCTGCTTCCTACTTTCTGCAGTGCCACGAATCTGGCATTCGCGCCTGCTTCCTACTCTCCGCAGTGCCACGAATCTGGCATTCGCGCCTGCATTTCCCAAAATATTCAGTGCCACGAATCTGGTATTCGCGCCTGAATTCCTATTTTCCGCAGTGCCACGAATCTGGCATTCGCGCCTGTCTTCCCGATTTACCCTTAGTGCCACGAATCTGGCATTCGCGCCTGAGATCCCTCAAAATTTTCCCCTATCTATGCCATATCCCCAAAGACCTCACCCGGGACGTGACACCGGTTTAAACCGGTTTTCGAATTTTTACAGAGAAAAACAAAATAGGTATAATTAAGACAGTAAAAATATTTATGCTTAATTAGGTTAAAATATTTAATACGTAAATATTTATATTTACAAAAATATAACAAAATAAAATCTGCTTCATACAAAAACTAACGACAAAAACTAAAATAATTAAAATCGGTACAGAATATAAATGATAAAGCTTTATTTTATTTAGTGTTTTTTTCAGGAAATATGATTTCAAAAAACATACAGTGTCCACTGAACGATGACTTAATCTTGTTCTTGTTTTAGATACAAGATTGCCTGAAATGGAAAATACTCTCTCACTGGCTACTGAACTTGGTTTTATCGTTTTGAGGGCATCAAATAATAAATCTAAATTCTTTGATCTTACATTAGTTGCCTCAAACACTGAAAATTCGGCCTTCCGTGTCTTCGGATTTGATATTTTCTCAGGTTCCTCAAGAACCCTAAGAATTGATTCCATGGCGTTTTTTAACGTTAGAGTTCTCGCGATAGAGTTCTCACGTTCTCGATTTACCCTCAATCGCTGTTCGTGAATGTTCGCGAAACAACTTCAGACCGACCAACATATCTCCCCTCCAGCATAGTCCTCCACATATAATAGCATATCTAATAGAATAAAATTGCGGATTTTCATGTCAAACATTCACCTTACGCCTGAATCATGAAGATTAGTTTTACAGTAAACCTTTACTACAATATGTTTGTACTTGTACCAGAGGCGATTTCAAGATAAAATGTTAACGTTTTTAATTAAATAATTAATTAATAATGCATAATAATTCTAGCATGATAAACCGGGTTTTTAACTTTAAAACCGGTTTTCGAATTTTATAAATTTATTGGAAAAACCGGTTTTTAAAACCGGTTTTTAAAAACCGACAAACCCTACTATTATCCTTGTATTCAAAATTGTAGCATAGGCTTTGTTATTTCCATTAACTTTAGTAATAGCTTTAGACAAACAAACTCCTCTCCTTAACCCTTCGTTGACACCCTGGGTGTGAGCCACCCATAAGTTGACTTTGACGCTCTGTATCTTTTACATAACCTAAAATTTCGAATTAGTGGCGCCATCTAGTGCTAGATTTGAAAGTTTACTACACTTTAAGGCTATTATTCAAATGTGGCAAGTGTCAATTGTTATCCTGGGGTTATTGGTAGCAGGATATGGGTGCGAACCACCCAATGTGTGTCAAAGTCGTTAGTTTTGGGTGGTGAAAAAAGTATTGTGCTCTCGGCTGTTTTCGCTCGTATTTATCGTAAGTATACCGTAGAATCATAGTAATTTTGAATTACATTAATTAATATGTTATGTAAGACGTATTACAATACACAGCACCATGGCTTACAATTTGCGCTCTCGTACGATCATACAAGCGATAGTACAAAACGATGAAGAAGAAGAATATGGCGGTGCAATCTCGGATGCGGAAGAGGACCATGTATCTGAACATTCAGATGAAGAGTATGAAACAGAAGATTCCAACGACGAGGACGCAGAAAGTGCGATTCAAGAACAGCGAATCGTAGAATCACGCGCACGTGGTAGACCTGTTTCCATTATACGAGGAAAAAATGGATTTGCGTGGAATACACGGTTTAGAACTAGAACTTCAGAAAGAAACGTTCACGAGCAAGATAATGAAATTGTGCCTGGTCCTAAAGATGAAGCGACAAATTGTAAAGCGGCCATCGAATTTTGGAAAATACTTTTCAGTGAAGACATGCTGAAAATTATAGTCGAGAAAACCAATAATAAAATTGAAGATGTTTGTGCAATGATGATGGCTACCGATTATGAAATACATACTTATCATCACCAAACTGATCTGAATGAAATGATGGCTTTCATTGGCTTACTTTATTACTCTGGCTTATGGAAATCTCACCACGTCAATGTACATGAATTATGGAGTTCAGAAAATGGAGTTTCATTCTATCGATGTGTGATGCCAAAAAATAGATTCATCTTTCTTTCAAGTTGCTTGAGATTTGACAATAAAGGGACTCGGTCAGCAGAAGATAGATTAGCACCGATTAGAGAGATTTGGACTATTTTCATCAACAACTGTACTCGTTTTTATCAACCAAGCAAATTGTTAACTGTTGATGAACAGTTACTCGGTTTTCGAGGTCGCTGTAGATTTAGGGTTTACATGAAAACTAAACCAGATAAATATGGCTTAAAAATAGTTACACTGAACGACGCAAATACATTTTATTTGATCAATGCCATTCCGTACTTAGGGAAGTCACAAGGACCAAGGAATGAACCTGTACCAGACTATTTTTTCCGAGAAGTCACAACTCCGGTTCACGGTAAAAATAAGAGAGTAACTACGGATAATTGGTATATGTCTATTCCCTTGATGCAAAGAATGAAGGAAGAGCCTTACAAAATGCTTATGACTGGCACTATTAGAAAAAATAAGAGGGAGATTCCCACTGAAATGAAGGTGGCAGGGAAAGAAATTCCATCTTCAAAATACGGATTTCACGAAGATATCACTCTCGTGTCACACACTCCGAAAAAAAATAAAATAGTGTTATTGATATCGAATTACATAAAATCTACAGAATCTGATGAACGCGGGAAACCTGATATCATTTTACATTATAATAAAACAAAAGGAGGCACGGATACTTTCGATCAACTTTGCCATGCTTTCACTACCAGCAGAGGAACAAGAAGATGGCCAATGCGCTATTTCTTTGGTATACTTGATCAGGCGCATGTCAATTCAAGAATTTTACACACTTGCAAATGGATAAATAGTCAAGATCAATCCAAAGTATTGACGTGTCACCAGTATATGAAAGCATTGATAAAATCGCTGTGTGAGCCGTTCTTGAGAGAACGTTATATTCTTCCATCACTACGTACAGATGTAAAAATGGGCATACAAAATATTCTGGGATTGACTTCAGATACTCGGAACACGGATGATAAAAGATGCAAGTTCGGCAAGCAACAGCGATGCACACTTTGCAGTTATAAAAATGACCGCAAAACAAAAATGCAATGCCCATCGTGCAGAATACCTATGTGTGACCTTCATCGTCTTTATTTATGTATTAGATGCGGTGGATTGGAGTAAAATGAATAAATTTGTTCATAATTTCTCAGAAAAATACAATGTTCAATAATTTTCTTTCATTTCTTGCACAAAAATAAAACGTTTATATGCATATCTCTGTTTTTTCTATTATCGAAATAGCTTACCTTCCATATGCCAAATAAATACCCTTTTTTCAAAGCCGACTTACAAACTATTTTTTCTTCCAAAATATTGTATCTAAACAACAACTCTGTAGATTTATAGCTTATAATTTTGAAATTTGTAACAGTTACAATTTTTTGAAGATTTCCTTGGTTTTTTCTCGACATATGATAATCTAGAATTTTTTTACAAAAACTGTGATAAAATTTCAATCGACCAACTACTGGAATACATTCTAGAGACCTTAAAATTGAACCATGATTTTTTTCATAACGATTGAAATCTTTGGATAAGAATGGCTGTCGTTCAAAAATTGTTGTGGGTGTGAACCACCCAGTGTGTCAAAGTTGATCGAAAAAGGAGGTGTGTCAACGAAGGGTTAATTGTATTCGCGGAATAATGCCCTCTTTAATTTCAGGATTTTCTACCTGGATTTCAATAAGTGTTTCTGTTCTAGCCTTAAGATAAAATAAATGAACTTCTTCGCGCCCAGAATTTTCGCAATTTAATGGAATTGGAACCGTTACTGATCTAAGGGTTAAACTATAACTCATAGTCAATTGTCGCTGACTCTTTTTGCAAAAAATCTTTCCCTAACAAGCCGTCAAATGGGACGTTTGTTGCTTCATTTAGGATATAGAATTTAATTTCAATAGAATCATCATAAAACCGCACAGGTATACGGCAACTTCCAACGGTTTCTACGGGGTTACTCGCACTAAGACCGTGTAGGACTAGCATATCCTTCGAATCAAACACAGTATCTGGGTGTAATTTACAAGCCTTAATGAGAGACACATTCGCGCCTGTATCAATTAAGAATATTAAAGCGTTATCTGAATTCTTCGAATTTTGAGAAAAAACTCGGATAAAATCAAGATTATCATTAGATATTGAAACATTTAACTCTCGAACACCATTAATTGAGATATTCGGTCCTCCGTTGTGGCGTTCGTCACGGGGGACTCGTTCGAGTTTAAATTAACGGTTGCGTTATTAGATTGTTGCATGTTATGTGCTGGGTTAAATTGTTGTTCCCGCTGACTATTAACATATAATCTCTTCGTACATTTTGAAATAAGATGGCCTGGTTTTTTGCAATAATTACAAATTTTATTCTGATAAGAATGTGTGCTTTGGTGGGACGAACCCTGACCTTGACTTTGACGTGGATGCTGATATCGGTGCTGTTGGATAGGGGGTAGATAATGGCGCTGCTGATTATCATTAGTGTGACTCTGATTTGGAGTTTGAATATTACTAACGACTCTGGACTGATCAGGATTTGATGATTTAAATCGACATTGTGAGGTATCATGATTAGTCTTGCCACAGATATTACAAGATTTTTGTTTCTGGTATTTATGTATATTCAAAGTGCGCTCTTCCGAAACAGCTGCAGTATATGCGGAGTTCAAATTATCAAAATCCTTCCATCTTAGCATCTGAGAGATTTGTGAAGAGCTGTGATACATAAATCGATTTAATGTAATTTCCTCTACAGCCTTTTTCTTTCCGGGAATTTCTAAAGGATCATTCGAATACTGCTGAATGGCACTTAGAGCTCTCGAAGAAAGCTTTTGCAATCTCTGATAAAAGGAACTAATACTTTCAGACTGTGATTGCTTACAACTATTTAATTCTTCCATTACCTGACAATAATGTTTTTTATCCTGATACAACCTTTTCAATTGTTCTTTCAGCTCAGACCAAGTATTAAACTTTTGAAAAGTAAGCTGTTCTTTGGTATGTCCCGAAATTTTATGTCGCGAGGCTATCCGCATTATCGCAATTAGCTATAAATTGCCCAAGTTCGAAACGATTACCGGAGAACTCTTTTGGAATTAGTTCGGTTAAAAATTCTATGGGAAGTTCCATTTGGGAAGAGTCATCGGAAGGATTTGGATTGTCAGAAGACTCCGGATTGCTCAATATGAGGGATATTGAGTACTAAGGTGATTACGAAGCAATGAAATTAAAAAAAAAATGTACCTGCCGTCTACCAGTGAAAGGATCCTTCAGCGTGCCAATGGTTAACTTCCTTCTCTGCAGTGGATATCTGTATCCGTAGACTTTTCCTCTCAGGGTTGACACTGTTATTTCCCGTCACAAAGGATTAAAAATCCACAGCGAAGAACACTTTAAATAAAGTTTCACTATTCTTTAAGTGCTGACGATTCCTACCGACTGCACCAATTTTGTGTCGTGTACCCGGAAGAAGTGCAAATACAAACACTTGTATAAAAATGTTCTTTATTATTAGCAACTTCGAACTAGTTGTTCGTGCGATGTACAAGAGTGATCTGACGCTCAAACGTACGGAGGAAAGGAACGTAGGAAAATCGGAGAATCCTATTGGTAGTTTCTATTGCGACGGTGTGGAAAATGAAGCTAGGATTGGTCATTGAGTAAGGGAGGAAGTGGTAGTTTTAAGAAAGTCGGTTGTGACTAAGACGTTGACTTTCACTTTTGAAGGGGGCCTTGGGACCCACGGCCTATTCCGCTTGTTTACAGTTAAGTCACGTTCGCTCGAAAGGGGCTAAGGGTCTTAGAGGGTGACGATGACCAGATGCGTAGGAAAAAGAGAAAGTCGCGAAGTGGGTATCTAACAGTGGATAGAAAATTAATGCGGTTCCTTCCGGTTTTACGAAACTCATACTTCGAAATAATTGATTTGGTTCGAACACTGCTAGGTGGCCGCGATACCGGTAACTCTTCTCGCGGTAGCGATGTGCGTCGCGAAACAGAAGATCGGCGCCGCGAGCTAACGAGGCAGCTTGCTCAAGACTTCGACGCAAGATTGATACGGCAGAAGCTTTTGATATAGTAGGTTTAAGAATAAAATTATATCAAACCTCAACTCACGGTATAAGCGGTAACGGTTATTCGACGCCTCCTTGATAACCTGAGTAAATCGGTCGAGGGACCATACATGTGTCGCGAATACAAATAAAACCAGGTCCTAAAATGGCTTGGAAAAACTGATAGGTATTCTAGATTCTAGTTAGAAACAACTAAAAATTTGAGTCGATTTTATCCAAAAATATGTGTGTTTGAACATGCATTTACGATATGCAAATTTCTGTAAGAACTGGTAGAACTTTGATCGGGTATTGAACGGCTTTGAACGTGAATTGTACAACTCTGATCGCGTATTGAACGGCTTTCCACGGGTATCGAACGGCTTTGATCGGGTACCGAACGAGTATCGAACGGGTATCGAACGGCTTTCATCGGATAGCGAACGAGTATCGAACGCGAATCGAACGGCTTTCAACGTGAATCGAACGTGAATCTTACGACTTCTACATAATAATTATAACTATCGTCTTAATCTAGCGTACATCGCATATAGGAGGTTAGGTTGAGGAGGGTGAAGAAAAAAAACATTTTCATACACATTAAAAAATTGTTTAGACCACGAGTTGAATATTTTAAATACATTTTGCATGGCACAGTGCTTTGCGTGTCTACCACATCGCAGAGTATTAACTACATTTAGCTTATTTAGCGATTTGATATCCTTATAGTCAATTTCCAGCGTCTCGATGACCACGTCCGCTTTCGTATTTTTGTCGAGGAAATCCGCAAGCCAGTCGCGTTTCTGCAGTCCTTTAACGTATACGATATGGGATGCGTCATCTTCTTCGTCGATCGCATCAGCTACAGCTTTCGTAATTAGCTGTTTAGCCATACTGTACGGAACGTCTCCATCGTCCCACCGTAGTCCATGATGTTTTGCCGTCAACCATTTGAGGCTTGATTTGTCAGATTTCGTAAGGAGAAATTGCGGCATCGGACTCCCAAAAATATAGTGCGAGAGAATTGTCCCCTGTCGTAGGATAGCCACTTCCTTCGCGACAAATCTTCCATCAACGATGAACCCTTGCAGGTCAACGAATGTTGGTACGACCATTATCGGTACAATTTGGAGGTACACACGCTTCCAAGACAGACGAGAAAATGCAGTCTTTCTCGTAATGCATCTCGATTTTTACGATGAAATTTTGTATGAATTTGGCACAGGAGAGGGCGGGCAAGTAGCGTGCCAATTTAATTGATTTTGCGCACCACGTTTGTCAGCGGATTGTATTCAACCACCCGATCGTGTAAAATCAGACAGTAGGCCGTAGTATTTACCGGCACATTCTCTTTACACCCAAATTCTATGCGCACGTCCACGGTATCATTCTTAATCTACTCATTTTGTCGCGAGCAATCAATTATCCACGAGGGGACCAAATTGTAAAAATTCAGCCACGGTGAATAATGCCTCGTTGCAACTATGTCCATAATACGATTTACCGAATTGCGTATGCATGTGATACAAGATGGCATGCTTATTCTTGTCAAAGTCCAAGTTCAGATCATCATATGGGTAAAATTCCGAGTTGAGAAAAATTTTACATTTGTCAATTTGCAGTTGCTAAACTTAGTAACATCTTCGCTCATCACATTCTTTCGACCAGTCTGTAGAGCAAGGATCACACATCGCGGCTTCTCCAACTGTGCAGATGCCTTCACGGCCCACGAATGCTTGGTTGTGCTCTGTAAGAGAGGATACTCGTACAGATCCCACGATTGAAAACAAATGCTCAGGTTTTGTCCACTTTCCAATGTACGTAGCAACGATAGCTTATTAATATCGTTCAGCGTCACATGAGGCATCCGCCATTGCAGTTTAAGTAATTCAATTTCTGGTTCCAACATCGATGATCCTATCAGAGCATTGTTGTCGTTGCGCGATCGTATTAAAATCAATTCGTGACGCGCATTAATAATCATGCGTTTGTAGTCCTCGTAAAATCCCAACAAATATTTGAGTGGGATGCAAAAATTGAAATGATTTTTCACTATTAACCCATCGCGTCGTTTCAAGCTCCATCCGGCATTCTCCATATTTTTGTCTTCTTCAGATGTCAGCGATACATAGTTTTTAAGCGTGCTAGTTATTCCAACGTTTCTGTTGCGATCAATCTCCACGCCATTCAGATCATATCGAATCTCATCGAATAAGAACGCCACGCAATTATTTCCCAATGTCACCGTTGATGCATCATTTGCCTTATTTATCTTCAATTTCCCCTCCACATAGAGGAGACTTTCACACGGTAATGTGTATAAATCCTGCTGTTGTATCGGTATTCTTATCTCATCGCTGTATCCAAACGTCGTGTTGACGTATGGGTTGTATGTGTGAGTCTCGAGCTTGACGATGCGATCATCAAACATCGGCTTCCCTCCAATGCTTAGAATATCAGCCATTTTTTCCCAACTTAAATGTGCACAGTGAATCCCAAAGATTTAAAAAATGCAATGTTCACAGCACTGAGCCTCTTCTTTTTAACGTAATCAAAGCTGTTGTTGCAGTTATTGTTGTTACAAACAATTTCGTTTGGAAGACACGTGTTCCTTGAGTCGTTCAACACAAGCATCTCTTTCGATCGCACCACATTTATTATCGTCGTCGCCGTCGTACGTGCAGCCTGATGGTAATCTCTTCACCTCGAAAATCGAGCAACCGTCTGTCTTGATCCACAACGCGTATCGTCAGATCCGTAATGACCCGTGCGGTGATTGGAAGGTAAATGATCTGCGCGGGTGTTTCCGATCTCTTATATCCTGGTGGAACTCTCGGTGAAAATTCATGTATCGTATGTACATGCTTTCCATTGTTGTACGCGCCAGCGGTCACGCTACATTCTACGCGAATAATGTTCACGTTCATAATATTAATTGGATCGTCCGATTCGTGCCACCGCCCTGGTTCTAATACCCGATTCGTCGAGAATCCCAGTAGCGATCCAATGTTATTGGGCTTTGTAAAATCTACGGCGAACGAGCAGTACAGCTCGCTTTTCATGGTGTTGTTGTTGGGACGCAACACTATTGGATACACATCGTTGTCGCCACCATCGGTGCCACCGAGATTTTTTTGAGGCTACCGTTCGAGTAATCGCTGCTTCAAATATTTGGCAATGGCGTCTAGTTCGTAAGAGCCATGCGGAATCGTAATGTCTTTATGAGTGGTGTCATCACCGTTGTTGTTGATATCATAATTTACGGTGAAGTAGAATTTATCGTTGCTCGAGTCGATGTTCGGTATTGTATGATAAGTTATCAAAGGTTGTTAGACCAAGCTCGTAATCATCATCGCTCAAATCGATGGGTGGAAAGTAGCTTACCGCGAGGGTGCTACTCTTACCGGTTGGAGTGAATGTTAACGACATATTCCGAGCTGTACGGCTGGACTAGTACTGAATCAGAGTGGTGTAAAGTCAATCCTTAAATTTGGTGCCGATCGTTTGTAGAAAGCGTAGACATAGTTGTCCACAATTGCTCTGATTGTACTTTTGATAAGCCGTTCGATTGTATTCGATTTTCACAGCATCTTTATCCAGATATTGTACCATTTCCTTAGGTGGTCGAAGATTCCCAAAGCTGTCAAAATATATTACTCGACACCCTCTCTTCGCATACGGCACCCAATGAGTCCCTGGTCCCGTGACATTGTCCAAATTTACGATACCGCTCTCGTTTCGACGTACTCCTCCAGCTGGTAGCGCGTTGCGCATAAAAACACCTCTAAAGAATGGAATACGCATACGTTTTGCCAACTCCTCCAATTGTGCATCGGTAGTTACGCCCACGGGCATTTTTATTTTCTTTTCGACGTTTTTTTTTTTTCGTTTCGATATTCCCTGTCCGCGCTTGTATGGCGCGAGATAAAGTCCCCGACCTTCCATGGAACGATTATGACGTTGCATTTCCTGCAGCTGATGTTGCGCCGCCTTATTATCGTTTACCGCCTTGGCGATCCCCGCTGCACCACCAGCTAATGATCCGAGAACACCTAGCAGCGGGAGAAGTGGTAATATACCACCCCGTTTTGCCACTGGAAGAATCCGCTTTTGCGATGCTCCGTTTGTTGTCCTTTTGCGGGTTTTTGTTTTCATCCCTATTCCGATTTTCGTCTTGGCCTTCATAGCTGCCCAAACAGCTGTAGCAGCACCTCTTTCACCTAAAGTCGAGTCTCGAGCAACGATGCGTTTTCGCGCTTTGTCAGCGAGTAGTTTATCTGCCGCGTGTTTTTCGCCGAGGTCGTTGCTGCGCGAATACGCAATATCGTGTTCTCGACACGCCGCGTCCAACGGATTGATGCCTTGATAACCTCTAGCCAATCGTTTTGCCAGATGAGTTCCTGGACCGCAAAACTGGTATCCCGAGATGTGTAATTCAATAGGTGGCGCGTTTATCGCCCGATTTAACAAACCAGAACCCTTCTTTACTCTCGTCGGCGACATTCGCCACAGTTTTTAATCAATGGTGCTGGACCGTCGATATGCGTTCGCTGCCAAGGACGATTATAATGTTCCAGACACCGACGGTACTGCTGAACCTCAGAATCGGCTTTTATATGCTCAGTGAGTCTGTCCCACAACTGATCAATGTGTCTACCAAACTCTCGTAGTAGAATAATCTTTGGTATATATTTCAACTGCTCAGAGGTTAGGTCTCGAATATCGCAATTATCCGACAGGATCAGAAGCATTTTGAATACTGAGCTGTCGTGTTTCGACGCGGACCTATAAATATGCGATTCGTGCGACAACCTGTGACTATACGCGTGACAAATTTTGATGATAAATCACGAGTGATGTGTCCGAAAACAAGACGCAGACATGGTAGCATGCTACCAAACACTATCCGCTGCCTCATTTGCGGTCCATCAAATTGTGGAAAGACCAACGTGCTGGTGAGCTTGTTGGAAAGTCCACACGGCGTCCGCTTCGAGAACGTGTACGTGTATTCGAAGTCGTTGCAACAGCCGAAATATCAATATTTGGAGAATTTATTGACTCCGATAGATGAAATTGGTTACTTTACGTTTTCGAATAACAGCGACGTCATTCCACCGAGCGAATCGCTTCCGAATTCTATTTTTATCTTTGATGACGTGGCATGCGACAAGCAACATACGATAAGGGAATACTTTGCAATGGGGCGCCACTCGAACGTTGACTCCTTCTATCTCAGTCAGACGTATGCAAAGATTCCCAAACATCTTATACGCGACAATGCGAATTTGCTGATTCTGTTTAAGCAGGATGGTACCAATTTGAAACATGTGTACAACGATCACGTAAATACTGACATGACTTACGAAGATTTCTGCGCTTTGTGTCGTAATTGTTGGCAACGGGAGTATGGTTTCGTGGTAATAGACAAGGATAGCGCGATGTCCAATGGACGTTATAGAAAGGGATTTAACGAGTTTGCCATACCATGAGATGGTCAATTGTCGTCAACACGTCGATGAGAAAGCAACATCTGCGGTACAATGATGATTGATATCGATACTCTGGAGATTAAGGATCGCGAGAGAATAGCGAAGGAAATTGCAAAAACCAGCGAAGCCATTCGCAAGAAACATCAGGCTTTGAAGACTGGCAAGATGGAGGAAGATATCGCGATGGAGAGATACTTCAAACCTATCGTCGAACCCTTGAAACATATTGTGGAAAATACCACAGCGGTAGAAGCTCATGAGCATCATGACGCATCACCCCTGATGAGCACAGACGTTGAAGGGAATGAAACGTTAACGCCTAAAACAAAAATCCCATCGAACTGGAACACATCGCGCAAGACAAAGAGGAAACCGCACATGTCATCGGAATATTCAGCCGTAACCTCAACACCGGTTCAATCGAAGCGGAAACGGCAAAACGATTCTTCGGCTCCTCCTCCCACACCAATAAATACATTTCCTCGTGTACAATTGCTCACAACCAATGATGATGATGATGACGTTTTTGAAACTAGTCCCAATGAGTCATTTGTAACATCTATTAGACAGCAACTCCAAACATCTGAAGGACAAGAAACGTTTCGCAGTCATTTCGGTCCGCTGGGGCAAGAATACATGAAAACAATCCTAATCCCTGGTGATAAGGACACAACAATGGACTATGTGTATGGTGTATACTTTAGCAATAGTAAAACGATGCTTGGGGATAAGGCTTTCGACATAGACAAGGATGATAATATAATCATAGATGGTGTAAAATACAGAGGAACACCCGGTTTTTACGAACTGATTTTTAAGAGAATTCCCAACGATGCTATATACACCGATGCCGATAAACAAAAATACAAATGTATACTGCTGGAGACGAACGCCCACAGACGCGATCATGGTGCTAAAAATCCCATATTGAGCAACAAGGGATATAAGTACAAACATGTAATTGCACCGCTAATCCCTCGCGCATCGACTAGTACAGCAGGGAAAGGTCTAACGGCGCCGCGAGCCATGGTGGTAAACGATAACAAGATCGATTATGTGCACTGGGACGATCCCAACGAGTTGGTGGATCGGCTGCGTTTGCTTGAAGCGTCGCGTCAGGCGGGTAACAACTCCCACGATCCTGAAATTTTATCAATTATCGAGGAACTCCACCAGGCTGGCCTCATGATATAAAACCGCGCGCCGATGATGTGCACAGTATGCATCGAGATGCCGATCAACAAATTTGGGGTATCGCTCGAGAAGAGTGGAACAGCTAGAATAGACTACTACAAATGAAGCGGTTTGCTTCGAAATTACATGCGAGATAACGCTCTTTGCATGACCGGTGCAGACTTTGATGCAAAATCACACAAGATACGACGCGTAGCGCAACCCACAGCTGACACCGATGTCGTCAATAAACTATAGTGAAAAGAGCATTGAACTTTTGAGAGAGCAGCAGGAAGAATTAGAGAGGAAGCTGGTCGTGTTTCAAAGAGATATGCTGACGTTGCAAAACAGCGTTCAAAAGATATCGCAGGTGTTGAATTCTATCCCACAGCCGGACAACGAAACGCGTAAAGTTAAAGAGACTATAGACGCTTTTGTTACGGAACAGCAACTTGATCATAATTTCCTGGGACCGATGGGAAGCACATAATGCACGTACGCGATAATTATCGCATCATTCGTGTCCAATACACCTCTGCGATCAAACATGCAGCCATTATCGAAATCCAAGAGTAAAGAAGTAAATCTTGGCCACAAGAAGCGACAACTCGTTGAGGAATTGCATGCTTCCGCTCGAAAACATTTTCCGCGGAGGCGTGTCATAGTGCACGGATACGATGATCTGTGGCAAGCTGACATTGTAGAAATGCGTCCATACTCACGTTTCAACCAAGGTCACCACTATATACTCACCATCATCGATGTGTTGAGCAAGTATGTGTGGGCGTTGCCGCTCAAGACTAAAAGTGGCGCTGAGGTGACTAAAGCGTTCGCAAAGATATTTAGAGATCGATATCCGAAAAATTTGCAAACCGATCATGGAAAAGAAATTACAACGCCGATATGCAGAAACTCTTGACAAAGCACGACATTAATCATTATTCGACGTATTCTACTCAGTCGTAGAACGTTTCAATCGAACTTTGAAGAACAATATGTGGAAAATGTTTACGCTCAATGGAACCTATAGATGGACAGATGCGCTACCAAATCTACTTGCAGAGTATAACGCACGAAAACATAGAACCATTAGAATGCGTCCTTGCGATGTTACCCCTGCGATCGCCGACAGGCTGCTAGCCACCGTATACAACAACATAAAGATCGCTGCTCCAGCGAGATTCAAGTTGGGCGAGTTTGTGCGCGTGAGCAAATTTAAAACCATCTTCGATAAAGGCTATACGCCGAATTGGACAACGGAGGTGTTCAAGATAGCCAAAGTACAGGCAACTAACCCTGCAACGTATCTGCTCGTCGATTCCCGTGGAAAACCCGTTGCTGGAGGATTCTATGAACACGAGCTGCAACACGTCACCGATCCTGATGTGTATCTAGTGGAAAACGTGTTGCGTAAAAAGGGGGATAAGGTATACGTCAAGTGGCTGGGGATGGATAAATCACACAATTCTTGGATAAATAAAAATAATGTATTGTAAAATAATACATGGTTCGATAAATACAATTATATATATATACATGTGTGAACAATTTATTTTTACACATTAATTCCGCTTTTTATAATTTCTATTTTACAATGATATTTTTACAATGGAATTTTGTAATGTCCCCAGGGCAGAGTGTCGGTCGAATCGGGTACGATCCGCTTGTCGTCGTGTGGACTTAGAGCGATTTTAGATTCCGAAATGGTGTACACTTTATGCAATTTAGACCGTATGCACGATTGTCTGCGGACCATTTCGATCTCCCTTTGCAAACACTGCGCGTAGTAGTCGAAAGTTATCGTTCTAGCTATGACGTTGGTCTTGACGCCTTTCGCCTTTTTCGTATCTTTTTTGCCGTCTACGCGAAGTGCATACATTTTCGCTCTAAGACCTACGAATTCGGTATTATCGCACCGTTATTTTCGTCCTTCATCAGCCCCGGAACCTTCTTATTTAAGCGTGGCATATTATATGGATTGTCCATAGGATAATCGCTTGTGTCGAATCTACCGATATTATCTTTCATGGACTCGTAGATATCCTCGCATCGAATATGATAAATGAGGCCGTCTGTATCGGTGTATAGAATTTTACAATTTTGTCCATGCAGTGGAGACATGTACTCGTGATGAAATTCATACAAACAAAGTTTTGATATGTCTAGAATACACATACCCACGTATATTGGTTTGTTGAATTTCACCTCGAGTTTTCGCAATTCAACAGCTATTAAATTTTCCGAAAAAACACTTCTGCTGTGGAAATTCGGTTTCGCGATCATTGCCTCCGCGCCATATCGCCCTTCCCAATGTGTTAAAAGTTTTACATCCACATGATTTCGTACATTTTCCATAGTTTTACCGAATACCGCATTGTTCATCAATTTGTACAAATTTTTTTCAAAGTCGTTTGTCGCGCCTGTTCTAAACCGTGTATTTAGTTCGATGTAATCGCGGAGCCAGGGAGATTGGGCGAATTGAAGCACGCGGTGTATCTTTGTAATAACAAGACCATGACGCGTGCACTGCTGCAGGTTGCGATAATGGATGACGTAACGCTGCTTATCGTATACCGTCGCGAGTAACTTGTCCTGCCTGTTACCAGGTGGTTTGGCACGCGTCGGGCAGAACGGTAGATCTGTATGAGCATCGTGCAGACGTTGCAGATATTCCAGATCTACCTCGAGAATGTATCACACATGGCTGAATCGACTGGGATCGAAGACACGTTAAAATTTGTAACATCTTCGACCCATCGAAATTTAGCGTGTGGCAGGGGCTGACACATTGCCCATCCATACAAATTGTTCACATCAAAGTACATCAAGTACAATGACTCTTCCGATGTGTCGTATGATGACATGTACTTGTTATTGGCATGTGCGTATCTTCCGGAACATTGACGTAAACCACCGCGTATACCGCGTTCGATAAACATGACCATATCGATGTCAGTAAGCAATTCGAACGTAATTTTGGTGTGTTTTAGCGTGGTATCCCACGTAAAACCGGGTAAAGTATAATAATGCGCTGAATCTAATCCATAACTCTTGATACAACTTTCGCGAAAATTTTCAAAAATATCAGCCAATAACAAGACATCAGTTTTCAAATACAAGTCGCTGTATTCACCCAAGGTTCTAATGCCGAAACGCTGCCAGACAGTCTCGGCGTGTGCGTAATCGCTCTCGGACACAGCCTCACCCGTTAAGGGGGTAGACACGTCACGTGACCTGGCCGATTTGGCAGGTCGGTATTACAGCAGATTTTTTCTGCATAGAAATGGTAATACCCATAGATGCAGGCTGTCTTGTGAACGCGAGAGGGAGCTGTTTACTATTTCCATATTTTATTCTGAATGTGGAAATAAATTTCTCAGCTGTTGCGTTGTACTTGTAAAAATTTAAACGGAAAGCCTGCTGGTACTGCAAACGTAGAAAATTCATTGTACATTTTAAGTAGTTGAAATGTGCTTATGCTTTAATATTCTACGTTGGTAATAAGGAATTATAAGTGAAAAGGAAAAATAGATGTGGGGATGTACCCCAGAAAATGAAGTTCGTTGGGTTAGACATTTTTTTACGTCCTATGCAGAAAGCAGTTACGAACAAACATTATATATAAAATTGTGTTGGATGTTGAATTGGGCTATTGAAAATGGGCAGGCTGGAGGCGCGTGATTATTTTGTGGTTCCCTGCTCGAAATGACAGAAAATAAAACCTATGTATATGCTATATGACAATAAATGTTAGGTGGCTTCTTCATTCTTTTGCGCTACATTTGTGAACTTTTTATCATCCTTTCGAAGCATTATTATTACGCCACAACAGTATCTTTAGGAAATTGAATATAGTATGTAGGTAATATTTTCCGTCACTTGGAGGAGCGGATTTTCTATCCTCGAAGTGACAGAAAATATAACCTATATGCTATACCCGATTTGCTAAAGATACTGTTACGGCGTAATAATATTATGTACTTCGGAAGGATGATAAAAAGTTCACAAATGTGGAGCAAAAGAATGTAGTAGCCGCTCTACACTTATTATTTATTAATTTCCTTAATTATGGTCCGAATTATATCATTCTTGGGGACAACATGATCGAGAAAACATAAGGAATCGATTGACGTCACTTTCACAAAGATCTGATTAGAATTTGCAGAACTTCAGATTCGTCACTGCTTAGTGTGCAACATTGTATAGCCCCGCTAGTTTCGAGCGTCGAAGCCCACAAAACTCAGCGAGACACATGATTGTTGGCGAGCATCGCGTTTGACGATTCTAGCTAGCGAATCACCCCGTATAAATGCTAATAAACGATAGTGTGAAGTACGCAAATGATTAGGCTCGAATTATCGGGAAAGACCTACCCACCCCACCGTTTTGCTTCCTCGCTGCGAGCGAGGACCTTCGGGCCCGAGTAGACCACCCGTTGACAACCGAGAATAATAAAACCGACGGACCAGATAAAATACTCATGTTGTTGATAACTGTTGATGAAAGTATTACCAATGGAGTTTTTAGGGTTTCTCGATGAAAATGATGCCAAACATAGAGCAATTCGGTCCATTTTTAGTGAACGTAGTGTGTGTCCTAATCATGTATTCATAAGAAAAAATAGACTGAATTGCTTCGCGTCTCGACTCATTTTCGTGGACATAAACTCACCAATCCATCGGTGGTAACACTCTTATCAAGGTGTAATGAGAAATATGAACATTTCCATATTCAATACTGGATGACTCAAGTCGCCGTCGACCGAGGGTCTACGTCATTCAGTCTCCTTGTCAAGCGGTTCGGGCGGGGGCCCTAATAAATGTGAATTTATTTGGGAAACCAAAGTCGCGTCATTCGTGACCCCTACTCGCGAATATATATATATGTCCTATGTACGAGAAAAAGCAATGATGACTTGAATCGAGACTTAGAGCAACATTTCTAATAGGGAAATACATGAAACAACAATAGTTCGTTGTCTAAATTTTACAATTAAAATATTTATTTGACGTGAATATAAAGCTTGTCAGCAAAGTCTTTCTCGATTTGAGTTCTATAGAAGGGTGACTTTCCTTCGCTGTTCGCACGTAATCTCGATGCGACCCGAATATTATTTTTGAGTCGACGGAGGTTGTAAGGCTCCGTCCAAAATGTCTTGACACCGGAATTTCGTGGATACCCTAGACGCGTTACTGAATTAGGGTGAATAAATTGATGCACAGTTATTTAACAAGTAGTAACAAAAAACTATATTTAATAAAACTGTGAAACAAATAATAAACTGAACAATTAAACAGTGAAGTGTGAGAGTGTGGTTCGTGTGAGTCACGTACGAACGCGTATCGTTTTTTTTAGTATGACCGTTCGGTTGAGTGTTTTTTCTTAGACTGATTTTAGTTGACCCGCTGCCGGACTCGTCCGATTTCTTGAAGTGAGTCCGGCGGGGTGGCTTTGATCCGATTGGCCGACGTTGTCAGTGTCAACCAATCGGGTAATTTCCCTAGGACCAAACGCGCCATCTATCCCCTGCGCCCTTGGCGCGCCTTTTCTGGGAAAGTGACTGAATTTGGTGGGAATCGCTCTGGCAAGAAATTTGGCGGCAAAGTTTTCCTACCTGCCCGCGTAAGACGGCAAGAAAGCGCAAGAACGGCCACATCTGCGTTGCACGTGGGAGCGCGTTAACCGGCGACCCTTTTGGTTGTGCCCATGAGGCGGTCAGAAGCGTTGGCCTACCCTTGCATTTATGATGACCTTCTCATTTTAATTGCCGAGTGACAAATTGGCCCTTGCAACGGTCAAACTGTTTAATAAAGTGTGCAACGCAGATGTGAAGGTCCAGGAAAACCTACTAATAAATCATTGCCTCTTAACGGTAAATGTAAGCCCGGTTATTTTCTTCGCGACTCTATGCAACGTTGAACATTCGCCATGGAAAGTCTTCTCTTGTCCTTCACGGTGGCAATCATGCGACTCGTTGAATTTCGTGGGTTTCGACGCTCGAAACTAGCGGAGCTATACAATGTTGCGCGCTAAGCAGTGACAAATCTGCAGTTCTGCATTTATAATCAGATCTTTGCGAAAGTGACGTCCATCAATTCCTCATGTTTTCTCGACCAAATTGGCCCAAAAATTACATTATTCGGACCGTAATTAAGGAAATTACGTGAAACATTGTTTGCACGATTGAAAGCCCGTTTCGTTAAAAATAGTCCGATGTAAATTATTTTCTGTCAATTTAATCGGGAGAATGCCAGGAATCCATTTGTGTCACTTTCATATTGATACGATGAAAAATAAACAAATTCTGTTTCTAGTAAAATCTCGCTAGCCGCTCGCTGGTCGGGACCGGCGGTGACCCCGTATCATGAACGGAGCCCTAATTCCAAGTGTGAGTTTCTCGCTTCGTTCTGGCCGAAGGGGGAAGCGAGATGGATTGCTTTGCGTGCGCGGCGGGCGTGCGCGATGCCCGCAAGCGCTTACGAGTTACGATGAGCATGAGGATCGCTTCGCAAAATCTTGACGCAGGCCCGGCTCAAGTCTTTTTTACGCCCTAGACGAACTTGTCAAATTGCGCCCTTTATTATAATACATTTATTTGAGTTCATTGATGTCCTTACTCTTAATTTTTACTCGTAGTATAAAACCGTTGTAGTGCAATTTGTAGTATTTCATTTACAAATTTATTTTTAACAATGCCAATAATGAAAAAACCATTTTGCACATCTTGTCAACCTAGTTTACTTTTAAAAATTCCGTAATTTGTATACAATTTGACGTCCGGAACACAGGTCGGTTGGAGAGTCCGCCCGACCTGTGTTCCGGACGTCAAATACGTTACGGAATTTTTAAAAGTAAACGCAGTTTTCATTTGATAAAACTATTTCCTTGTTAATGGTCTCAATATTGACCGAAACGTCGGAAAGTATATCATAAAATTTGCAAATAACTTTTAGTCAATTAACCGAACCTGCGCGCTGATAACATTGATTCTTTAAAGTACTTATATTTAGTCGAGAATATACGAATAAATACGAGAAAATTATTCATGGCCGACAATTGAATTCCCCACGTTTCAAATAAAAATTGGCTCGGGTTATAATGTTCATCTCTGGTATTTTGTCATATCATTGAGGCAGTGAGTTCAACAACGGACTAAACCACATTTTTTTCGAAATTGAGTTAGTAGCGATAACGTATTCCAATAGGCTCTACTAATCATATAAAATAGGAAAATTTTTTAATATGGATTAGTCCGTTGTTGCTCTCACTGCCTCAATTATAACCTAAATTCAACAGCGATTTCAAAGGATATATGTACATATATGTCACGGTAAAAGCGTTAGTAAATGTATACAGTTCCTAGCAGTTCCTAGTCAATGTGTGTACTAAACTGTATACAAAGTTTGGCAAAATGTAATCTAATTACAAATTACAAATTACGATTAATATGTAATTGTGTAATTGATTAGGTACATTATTTTCTGTAATCATTAATTTAGGTAGTTGACCACAATTTTCTCAAGTACTCAAATATTAACGATTACAGAAAATAATGTAATCAATTACACAATTACATTTTAATTGTAATTTGTAATTAAATTACATTTTTCCCAACTCTGACTGCATATAAGCTAACCTACAATCGTACGTCAATGCATATATTGACTGCATCACGCTTTTACTGTGAGCGACATGTATCCAGCTACGTGCTGACGTTTCAGTTTTGCTATGATTCCACGTCGGCAGTCCTCCCGAGTAGGCGCCATCTCGTGTCCACTAGCTGAACTAAATTTGTCACGAGACTTGCTCTGTATTATCGCCAATATGGCGGAATTCTGATTTGGGAATGCAGTCACGAAATTACGTTGTTTGTCCTTATATGAGCAAATTTTGGGCTGGGTGGGGTCTCATTCGAAAGAGGAAGGTTCAATGCAGCCCGCTCTGGACATTGTTTGAGTCACAAAACTCTTTTAGTGATGTACAAATACTTGGAATCTGCGAGTGTATTTTGTCCATTTTTTCTCTGCTTTGGACACTCATATTATTACATATCAACATAATCTCTTTGAACCATGGCCAGAGCGGGCTGCATTGAACCTTCATCTTTCGAATGAGACCTCGCCCAGCCCAAAATTTGCTCATATAAGGACAAACAACATAATTTCCCAAACCCATGTTTCGGGCCAGATTGTGTCGGTATACAGCGCGCTGCATTACCCGTGTCTACCCCCTTAACGAACTGTAGAATGACTCGCGCGGCGGTAAGCATAGGTCTTGCAGCTTGTTCGCGCAGTCAAGGTATTCGTATGGAAAGACACCCTTTCGCGTCAATAAATTGAAATCCTCGGTGGATAATGTATCAAATTTGGATTTTAAAATTTTTAATTGATCTGTGCTAAGAAAAGATGCTAATTTGTCGAGACTGGTATTTAGAAATTTGTACGAATCGATGAATCGCAATTTAATATAATTTCGCGAGTCTGATTCAGTCGTATCTTCGACATTTTTTGTGAATGAAATATATTTTTCTTTCGTTATGCGCAATACATCAACGTGACCTTCAAAAGCGGTAGCTATTTTCTCAATAATGAAATGCGAATCGTAGCCTGATAAATTATGGAAAACTATGGGGATGTAAAACGCGTTTTTATAATTTAAGTTGCACTCCGAATGTGCTGGACCTCTAAACCGTCCGGATAGATGGCAATGATCGCGAACTCGTACATCGCTAGCCTCGAATGGTTCTTCGCAAATATGACAGTGTGTTGCATCGCGAAATGTCGTCCACTGTTCGGTGGTTAAATCATGCATGGGAACATTACTGGTCAGGATGGGTTTAGCAAAATTCGCAAAATTTTTTAGTTCGTCTACGAACCATGAAACACAATCCTCATCGCGACGACATCGATACTTCGATAGCGATGTATCATAGGAACAATGCATATAATATGCAATGCTGTGCACTTTATGGTGCTGATACGCGTGTAATTTATTAGTGTCTATATCACCCGTTCGGTTGTCCTCTGTTTTTTCGATGATACACTCGAGATCTGCATATATCACGAAGGGAAGTCGCTCCTTCCTGCAGTGGTTGTTGAAACCGAGCAAATTGTTGCCTTCGCTGGGCAGCACGATGGCACAATTATTCATCTTGCCACAGTGCAGCGAATGGGCCTCCAACTTCTGGGTAGATCCGAAGTAGTACATGCAGCTGTAAACCCCAAATTTTTTTAATTTGTTTCATGGGACATTTCAACATTTCATAAGTTTCTATACATACCGATCGCAGATGAATTTCTTTGCTTTGTTCTTGCTCATCTGGGCGCTCACCAACCGGGACAAGTTCTTGATCCACACAAAGTGTCCTACATCGCCGTGCTCTTGATTCGGCGTGTAGAGCAGGTTGACGTGCCGATCCCTCTTTTGACTGGTGAGACGCAGCGGAAAGACTGTGGAACCTTTCTTCGTCTCGAAGGTGTACACGTTGATGGAGATGTTATTTTGCCGCTCGAATTTTCCAATTTGTGTCAGGGACATTGGAAACTCTATGCCCTGGAGATTTAATACGAAAGCATAGTGGTCGTATGAACTTGGGCGCGCGATGTCTCGTTCAGCTGGTTGGAGAGCGGCGACCACTGCCCACGCGAAACACGCATTATCCTCGGATTGCACGCTAATTGTTGCTTTCTTCAGCAATAAATCCCGCGGTAACTTGATGTGGCATCCCGCGCGTAGCGGATTATACTTATTGACATTAACGGTGAGGTTGAGGATTCTCGTCAATGCCCATCCGCTGTCGCGTTCCTGGAACTCTTCCAACGATGCCAGGGTGGGTTCGATGACGCATCGCTGGTACCACTCCTGCAGATCGGATGTGTGGAAGAGTTCACAATTTCGGGTATTGATGCTTTTACAAGCATGCTTGTCACCCGCCACAAATTCGCCGATGAACACCGTGTTCACTTTGAGGTTTCGATGTTTCCTCAAAGCGCCTCGTACATGCTTCAACACGATGGTCGCCGCATCCTGGAGGAAGTTGCGCGGCTCGATGTAGTTCGAATTTAACACGGCACCAGTTAATACGCGGCTATCGAAAGCAGTGTCTATTTCACGCCACAAAAGTCCTGTGCTCGAATGTCCGGCACCTTCACACACGAAACGTCCTCGCAACGAATGTTTTAATCCTTCGAGACGCGCGATTCGAGCAACCAACGATTGTCGAACACCGATCAATAATCGAGGACGTTTTACGCTACTGTGTTCTTCCAACGATTCGGATTGATCCAATAATTGGCGTTCTACTTGCGGGAATTCTTCCATGACTGCAATGTCTTTTCAATGCAACACGTTGCAACGATTTGAAGCATTGTGCAGTTTGCAGCGCGCTTTTATGATTGATATCACGATTTGCCATCTCTGTCTAACTCTTTTTGGTGTACCCCCTCCCTCCAATGCATTGCATGCAAAAAATGGTTCTCTACAATTTCTGTCGATACAGCATAATTCTTTCAATGATTCACGCGTATGACGAATTAGCGCGCAAAATCATCTGAGGAAATTTTGCTGACTCCGCATAATTCAAAGATTCGATGTTCCCAAAAGTATTATGTTACATTCGACACGTGTCGAAATTTTTATCCTTGAGGGTGGGGTTCAAGTTACATGCGATACGCTACGTCGTTAGGATTGAAAAAACATTATGGAAAAACTATTAGAATGCATGCGATTGTACTCAATATGTAGCGCGGCCTTTTTCCCTCCCCGAAGTATAGCTTTAAAGTAATGCTCTGTCTCTTTCCCTCTCGCAGAATTTAGCTTTAGAAAAATGCTCTCTCTTTCCCCCTGAAGACGCGGTGTGCGAAAAAGCCTACATTTCCCGGCATCATCGCGGCGTCCCCCACTCCGAGGCACGTGCGCGCGTGTAACGCTCGGTATATGTACCATTCGGAAAAGACTAATGTGAGAGAGCTGGCGTTGGGGGAGTTGGTTAGGCGGCTGACTCGTACCGCGGAGGTCTTGAGTGTTCGAGCCCCGTCGTCCGAGATTCTGTTTTTTCATTTAAATTATTATTATCTTAAAATTCATATTTCCTTCCTTACCGATAGTAGTCGGTAACACTTCGGTTCATATCCGCTCTCGCGCTATACCCCCACCACTCCGTCATCTCTGTGACGTCATCCGCCGCCGCCCGCCGCGATGGATTTCCTACGGTCTGGAAACTCAAATTTGGATTTCAAGGTCGGGGGAGGGGTGGGGGAAATGGCCTTCAAACTCAAATTTGGGTTAGAACCCGCTTAGCCTTACTACTGACTACCACTGCCAGTGACTGCCACCCCAGACCACGAAAACGAACACAAACTGTGGACGTAGATTCTTGACCAATCACGAGTTTCCGCACTATGGCGCAGCCAATCCTAGCGTAACCCATTGTACCGCCAAATTGGTACACGTGGTACATCTACATACCGTTTATTCAAAATGGTATCCGTTGTGGTTGAAGATGAACGCTCGAGAAATATTCCACGTGATCCTGAGCATCGATATCCAGACAAATCATCTCGACGTATCCAGAAGGCAAACGTAATTATGGAATTGAATAATTTCTAATTATCTACGTCGCGAAAATCGAGAGTCACATTATCTGCATGACAGATAATGTGAAGTGCGAATATTTAGTGTCTTGTTTCGTAAATAATAATTTAACACATGTTTTATTATAAATGTTAATGTTCGCAGGAGCATGCATGATCGCCTAGGGTGTGTGCTGTGCGGAGATGGAGCTGAAGTAAGTATCGCATGTATCCTGTTTATTCATACGTTACGTTTAATTTTATGCTAATGTTCTATTTGTTTTCAGCGCTAACACAATACGGAATGTGGTGATTCTACAGAAAAAAAGAAGTCTAAAATACAGTACTGGTTACGGGACGTATTGTATATAGATTTATAAATGTAAATATTGATTGTTCTTCGAATTTATATGCGCTACCTGCATTATTTTGTAATAATTGTAATCGTCAATCCTGTATTAATAAAGAAAGAATAAATACTTTTTGAAATAAATAAAATTAATTATTTAATAAATGTAGAATCTGCTTGCTTTCCTATTTGGGGGTAGAGATATACCTACAGCAGTAAAGTACATCTGTGTTGGTGTGTAGGTCCATGTGAATCCCCAGGGGATTGTCCTGGGAGTGGGGAGCTCGCCCGTACCGGGAAGCGTTGCCATGCGGCACATCACTTCGTGTCGACTCGGCTTTGTATATGGAGCTCTGCTCCGAGTAGTGATATTACGTTTACTTTGTTTAAGTATATCGATCTTTTGATCGAAGTCAAGACTGACTAATTATAATTTGTTTAGTTTCTACGGCGAGTTGGCCGGAGAGGTTATTTGTGTTGATTAAACACCTTTTTCTACCTCAATACCACGATCTTTATTCCTATCCTTCGGGGTAGGTTACCCTGACGCCGTGGGCAAGGAAGGGGATCAACTTGGCTAATTCCGCCACCAGAATCCCTACAGTCAGGCAGGGGGGCGACACTCATAAGGGGTCGAAGTGTAACCACGCATACTTCCCGCCCAGGCCTGCAGTCGGCGCTGTATGCACTTAAAGGGGTATTCTAGTGTAAACGTCGTTATTTTCTGCGTTGTTCTGGAATTTCTTACAAAAAACTCGCTAAAGTTATTGAATCCGGGTTTTGCCTACATATGTCTCAGCACTTAGAGAGTATTTACAAATTTTTTCAGCATAAAAAAATTAAAATTGGCTGCAATATTTCGCGTTGAAGTGTTCCATGAAAAAAAATGTCTGCGCACGGTGCACACGATTTTGCTGATTGTGCTTATCCGAAACAAAAAAGGAAAATAGATTCCAAGTTAGTATACCACTGGCTATCGCAGGTAGCAGAATAAAGAAAAAATAGCGAAAATTATTAAAATAGCGACATTTTGAAGATAAGGTTGTGATTTTAATAGATTTTTTATACTTTTAAACGTATGTAAAATGGAAACAAACAAATAGTTTTATATGACCGTGGTAGGGACGATAGCCACACGTCTATTGAATATGTTTGTACAATTTGGGCTTAATTGGTCAAGTCGATTTCAAGATATCATGGGCACCGCTTCATAAAACATGGTTTCGAGAAAAACGCGTTTAAAGTTTTATACACAGTTTTTATTACGGAGAAAATTTTGCCTGGCAAGCAGCCCTCGGAGCCTGGTGCGTACCGTCCGATCAGCGTGCTCCCAGCACTGAGTAAAGTCTGGGAGTACGCTATGAAAGAGTTGATTGAGAGGCAGATCGGCCGGGACCCCTTCTCCCCGAACCAGTTCGGTTTTAGGAGAGGGGTCGGGACAGTGGAGGCCGCCAGGGAAGTCATGGGGTTTGCCGAAGGCTGTGTGGCTACCACCAAACCGAGGCTCTGCGTGATGGTGTTGATCGACGTGCGTAACGCTTTCAACGCCATCCGCTGGGAGTCCATCATGCGGGAGCTCGTCGTGAGGCGCGTGCAACCAGCGGTCAGGAGAGTCCTTCGAGACTATTTCTCCGACCGCTATATCACGGTGCACACGCAGCACGACGAGGTCACGACCCGAGTTTGCGCGGGGGTACCTCAGGGCTCGGTCCTAGGCCCTTTCCTGTGGAACCTCGTATACGACGGGGTTCTTAAGACCATTGGTCCCGGGCGTTTTGTCAAGGCCATCGCTTATGCCGACGACCTGGCTGTCATGTTCTCAGCTAGGGACGTGACCCAGGCTGAGGCGATGATGGCCGAAACGCTCGGGAGGGTTAGGGCCTGGTTCGAGTCCACTGGCCTGGAGATGGCCTCGGATAAAACCGAGGTCATCGTCCTGGCGGGACTACGCGCGGACAAGGGTAGGGAATTCCCGGTGATGGGATCGGTGGTGGCGGCTGCACAGTCGGCCAAGTACCTGGGGGTCACGCTGGACTGCCGTCGGAGGTTTAAGACGCACCTCGACGGGGCGATCATCAGGGCGGACAAGGTTGTCGGAGCCCTGTCGGCGCTGCTCCCAAACGTTAGGGGTCCCTCGATCGCTTCGAGGCGGCTATACTATAACGTTTGGGAGTCAGTGCTGACGTATGCCGCCCCGGCATGGGCGTCGGCCTTGAAGGTGGGAGTAAACCTCACCTCCATCCGACGGGCCCAGCGATCTGCCCTCATCAGGACATCGACGGCCTATCGGACGGTGTCGCGGCAGGCACTCTGTGTCCTCGCGGGGAGGTTGCCGCTAGAAATTAAGGTGGCCATGTGGAGGGAAGTGCACGACGAGAGGGTGCGGGATAGGGCGAACCCGGCCCTAATGCGGGACCCAAAAGAGATGAGGGCCAAGCAGGCGCTGAGCAGGCGCACTGCCCTGGTCGCCGCCATGGGTAAGTGGCAGGAGGCCTGGGACGGAATGGGCCCCACGTATTGGACGTGGAGGCTGGTGCCGGACGTCCGGACGTTCGCGGCGGGAGCTGGGCTGGCGCGGCAGCCAGATTACTGGTTAACCCAGCTCCTGACCGGACATGGGTCCTTCGGGGCCTTCCGGAAGAGAATAGGGAAGGCCCCTACTGGGGCGTGTGAGGAGTGCGGGGCGGCGTGGGATGACGCCGAGCACGCCCTCACGGCATGCCCGGTGTTCGAGGAAGAGCGCCGGGCATTGGCCGAGGCCCTGGGGGCCCCGTTGGACCCCGGTACAGTGGTCCGCCTCGCGATGGGGGCGGACAATAAATGGGAGCAGCTCCGGACCTTCGCATCCACTGTCATGGGTGCGAAGGCCCGGAGAGAGGCCCTGGCGGAAAAAGCCGCGAGGGCCGCCCGGGCGGCGGCGGCCAAAGAGGCGGCCCTAAGGAGGGCCTCGGAAAGAAGAAGACGGGCCCTGAAGAGAAAGAGGGGGGGGGCGGGCCAAGGGGTTAGACCCCCTCCTAGTAAAAGGGTGAGGAGGCTGGGTCCTCCTCACCTCCAATAAAGGCGGGTCGACACGGTGTTTTTATTTTATTTATTCCGTAGACGTAAGGTGGGCGGCGCGTATTTATCCCGTTTTTTGTCTGTGTGAATGGATGTATCGCGTATTTATTCCGACTTGTGTGGGTATGAATGCTGTGTACGTCTGGGTGCGTGAATGTGTACATAGTTGTTTGTTACTTATTTACTTATTTATTTAGGTGAGTAAGTATTTATTTAAATTGTACATAGGAGGCGTGGCCTACACCGGTACGGACGCTGTGGTGGTAGTAATGCCTGGAAGTTCCCACCACAGCGGGGTAGACACGTGTGAGGCGGACTTAGAGAGGGGGTTTTTAGTGGGTATCCCACCATTAGGGTGGCGAGTCCCACATAACCCCGGTATTCGTGCCGGGGTATGCATAAAGCATTTTCCCCCTCTATAAAAAAAAAAAAAAAAAAAAAAAAAAAAAAAAAGGGACGATAGCCACACGTCTATTGAATATGTTTGTACAATTTGGGCTTAATTGGTCAAGTCGATTTCAAGATATCATGGGCACCGCTTCATAAAACATGGTTTCGAGAAAAACGCGTTTAAAGTTTTATACACAGTTTTTATTACGGAGAAAATTTTGCTCACCTCAAATTTTAATCAGCTATTCCAGGGCCATAAAGCATTAGAAAGAATAAATAATAATAAATAAAATCAAAAATACAACATAAAACACATTTTTATGTCAACCAATTAAAGTGAACCTATCATTATTTCGGCCACTGTATGTACACGCATCTCTTCTAACCGCTATAACTCTGTCATTTTTACGAATTGTAGAAAATCCTTTTACCCACAAATTTTCTATAATATATACTTATAGAAAATGCAAAAAAAAAGTGAACGTCATTTTTGGTTGAAGCGTGGCGTCGTTTTTGGTCGTTTTGCCATTTCAGTTTTCCGAAGTGCCCTGCTGCAACAGCCTGTTAGAACCGAACTGAATTTTGAACTGGATCTATATGGTTCAATGTGGCTCTATCTGGATTATCCAGCCCAGTTTTGTGACAGTTAAAAAAGAATCCGGTTCAATGCGGATATTTGGATTGACGGATAAAACAGGATCCGCAGGTCCAAAATATGTCGGTTTCTATCAGGGATTGCCACTTATATAAAACCGGAAGGTTGGTATCTGGAACTGCAGACCAAAAACCTTACGGTTTCAATCTGGGTATCCAGAAACTCTGTCGAGTCCGTCGCAATCCGGATTGGCAGACCAAACAATTCACGGGATACACATGGGTTTCACAGAGAGACAATTGGTTCGGTTTCCATTGGATTTGCGGATAGAAAACTAAACTGGTTCCATCTGGTTTTGCGAAACACGTCTTGAAATAAATTGATTTGGTTTAATCTGGAATGACCAATAGAAAATACAATAGTTTCCATCTAGGAATGCCACAAACTCTGTTGAATCCGTTGGAATTCGGATTGACAGATCAAACAATTCACAGGATGCATCTGGGTTTTACAGATAAATAATTTGGTTTGGTTTCCATTGGATTTGCGGATATGCTTGTGTGCAGTGCGATGGGAAGAAAGTGGGGGACGACGGTAGGCCATAGCACTGATGCCAGATTCGGGACGGGAGCGCTCGAGAATTTCCCCCACCTCGCATGCACACTACGCCGGAGCTGCGTGCCGCGAGCTCGGCGCATGCACACACGCAGCTCCGGCGTAGGTGCATGCGAGGTGGGGGAAATTCTCGAGTGCTCCCGTCCCGAATCTGGCATCAGTGGGCCATAGTGGGAGACGACGATAGGTCATAGTGGGGGTAAGGATTTGTCCCACGTCCCACGATTCTGGCATCACTGCCTGGATCCTGGATCGTTTGCTGTTCACTTTTTACCCGACTGCGGCACGCAAAGGGGGATATTGTGTTTATTTGGCTATTTCGCGTTCGTTACTTCAGTATACATAGATCGGTATAAGTTTGTGCGCGTCATGTTCGCATATGTGAAATTAAGGCAGTGCGGAAAATGTCTTATCGTTAATGAGAAACAAATCCGGCACTTCGATTCAAAGAATATAAATTTTCAAAAGTTTTATAAAGTTAAATTGCGAAACGAATTTAAGGACGCGTCCATTGTTTATTGTAAAGATAAGTTTTGCATTACATTCATTTTGTAATTTGAGTCTTTTAGTGTATAATTTATAAATAAACAAGTATGTTTATATATATATATATATATAAACAATGCGTCCAGCACGGCAGTGGTTCCCATTCAGATGAGCGATGCAACAATTTATAATGTAATACAAATATTTTTATATATATATATTATATATTATATATTTTTATATTTTATATATATATATATATATATATATATAAATATTTGTATTACATTATAAATTGTTGCATCGCTCATCTGAATGGGAACCACTGCCGTGCTGGACGCATTGTCGGGCGCCAGACGCGGTAGCATCTCGACGCCAAGTACAGTCTTCATCTCGTAACGCTCGTGACGCCGGCCCGAGCGGTCGCAGAACGCGTCTATTCTAAAGTTCAAGTCTCTCTTATCATAAAGTGTTCAAATTCGTACAATTGAAGCCGTTTCATTTACGAGTGACCCCGGCAGAAAAGCGCGGCATAACCCGGAGCAATTTCAATACGTCGGGTTTTCATTAATAATTAAAAATTAATGATTAATTTAAAAATCGACACTGCAAGAGTGACCGACGCTCTACATCAGTGATGGGCAACCGGCGTTCCGCGGGCCACGTGTGGCCCGCCAGCCGCAGACCTGTGGCCCACCTGAACATCGCCCATATATGTTTTGAACTATAAAAGATATCGGAATGTATTTAATATTGTGGCCCGTGTAGAGTAGTAGGTTTCCACTTGTGGCCCATTTCGGACAAAAGGTTGCTCGCCACTGCTCTACATAAATGTTAGTGTAATATATATATTTTTTTATTTATTTATTCAATATTTTTGTGTAATTTTTTTACACCACACGAAAATACAGGGTTTGTGTGAATGCAACGTTATTAGTCTTACCTTTTTTATTGTTTAAATATCAGTACAATTGGTATGTCCCATGTATTGCCTTCAAATATAAAAAATTCGTCGTATCAGTCCCATAACTATAGACAAAATAATATAATTTATTGTTATCTTTATTAATTCGTTATGCTACGTGCTTTCAGAATCTAAGGAAGAACTAGAGCAGTTAATTGCATCTAAACGAGCATCAGTGCCCCCGTTAAAACGAATGTACTCTACTTCTGATATTAGTGAAGAAGATAGAAGAAAGAAAACACTGTTGGTAAATAACACTATGAATCATATTCTTATGTTCATTAATGACATTACAAAAACACACATGCATTCATCTTGCGTATGCACATATCCCCCTGTAACTTTGATAAACATATGAGGAGTTACACCAGTGGTGCACAATTCCCATGCCCATGGGAGGTGGCTTTCCATTGGACCTGTGACCTCTGAGTTAGCCTGTTATAGCATTGTTAATAATGCATGTTGCACTTAGATTGCTAGTTTGAGTTTACATTCCTATAACTTTTCTTGTATACTATTCTCAGGACACCGACAATACCAGGAAGCTAATTTTAAGCCGAAGAATGTTTGATTTGGAGAAAAACTTCACAAAATCAAAACTGGTAAGTGAATCGTCAACATCATCTCTTACATCTGGACATAGCTAACAATGTTGTTTTTCTACAATTTGTATGTTGCGTGCACACGTATGTTGCTCAAATATGTACAATTCCACAATTTTTTAATGGGATAAATTCCACGTTGATGTTCTTACAATTGAATACTATTTGCAGATATAGTAGACTGTTTCAATTCAGAATTTAAATAATATATATATAGATTGTAAACGAATGTGAGAAATTAATTTTGTCCATCATGGCAAATAAGGACAGACCTTCAACGAAAAAGCTTTACAAATCTTTTTTAACTTCTACTTACAAGGAATCACATGTATGTGAAAAAACACATTTTCATTGGCAATGTATTGAACAAAATCGAAGTATGTATGTTTTAGTTACACATTAATACCCATTAAAATATATATTCTCTACATACGATTTGTAAGGAACAAAATTTACAGCTAAAAATCCTGTATCAGTGGCACATATCAGGAAACCTATTCCCCATACTCAATGTGGCATGAAAAGAAACATTCATGAAATAAGTGATAATTCCTCCGATAATGAGAATTTATTACAAGAAGAACAAATCAATATTGAAAGTGCCAATCACAGACGCACTGTTTTTACAGAAGATACAAGTTCTTCATTTCAAAATAATAATGATGATACTGATCATTCGTATAGTAGTGATGATGACTGTAATGCACATGAATTCAATAATGTTGAATACTCCAATGATAAGTCCCATTCAAATTGTTATAATGAAATTTTTGAAACTGACGATACAATAATGTTTCCTGAAGCAAAATTAACAACAGGGGATATCCAATTAATGATAACTGGAATGGTGATACGTTTTAACATGACACGTGTTCAAAGTGCAGCGCTTGTCGAATTCACTAGAACATTAGCGGGTCCAAAGTTCAATGAATGGAATTTTAGTGATTATACCATGTCCAAACTGTATGGTACTCCCACAGATAAAATTATGTTGCATTTTTATTGTACAAATTGTTATAATCCTCTAAGTCAAGTGCAACTGAAACAAAATTTTGAGAACAAGGAAGGAATATGCAACAATTGCAAGAAAGCATATAACTTAACGTCAGTAAATTCGAATTACTTTTACTCTATTGATATAGAATATCAAATACAATTACTGCTAAATCGAAAAACTATCCAGTCCTCTTTGTTGGAGAATTTATCAAAAATTAAAAACGGAACAGAAAATGACTTTACAATACGCGACGTATATGATAGCATTTTATATAAACAAGTTCAAAGAAATTGTTGTACAACTTTGACATATAACTTCAACACCGACGGAGCACCCATATTTAAAAGCTCAAAAATTAGTTTCTGGCCACTGCAATTTATAATTAATGAGTTGCCACCGTCTATCAGATTTAAAAATATCATTTTAGCTTCTGTTTGGATCACAAATAAGGAACCATCACCAGCTATTATGAATTGTATGATGTCCTCCTTTGTGGAACAAGTATTAAAATTAAATAAGAAAGGTTTATTAGTAAAACATTATGATACTACACGCACTATGATTTTCCGATTGATACCTATTGCAGCATGTGTGGATTCCGTAGCTCGTCCACTTCTGCAAAACCGCTTACAATTCAATGGATATTATGGTTGTAGCTGGTGCTATATTTACGGCAAATATATGTGTGGCTCAGTCAGATATCCATTATCTGAAAGAAGTGACGAGTTGCGAACACATGAAGCAAATATGGAAGACACAAACAACAGTGTGACGCTTCAGAAATCTATTCGGGGGGTTAAAGGTTTCTCCGAACTTGCCAGGTTACCGTTGTTCGACACAGTCTGGGGTTATCCTGTCGAGTATATGCACGGAGTCACCTTGGGGGTTGCTAAGCAATTATGGGACTTCTGGAGTAGTGTAGAATGTCAATATCATATTAATGCTGCAGAAAGAAAGGAAATTAACTATCGTTTGACATTGATTCGCGTGCCACATGAGATTCATAGAACACCAAGATCTTTAGCAGAGAAAGCTAAATGGAAGGCGTCAGAATGGCGCTCATGGATCTTATTTTATAGTCCGGTGTGTTTGAATGGCATTTTGCATGAATGTGCCTACTAATCATTTCTACTCTTCTGTCGAAGTGTATATACATTGTTGAAAGTAGAAATCACAGCGGATGAGTTGAAACAATGTGAATGGGACTTATTGAAGTTTGCAGGAGAATGTGAAATTATGTATGGTGACCGTGCACCAACGTTTAATCTCCACAGTGTAATGCATTTAGTCGATTCCGTTAGAAGGAGTGGACCATTATGGTCAACTTCAGCATTTCATTTTGAGAATGGAATTCGGGTGTGTAAAAATTACATAAATGGTCCTAATAATGTAGGACATCAAATAGTCACAAAATGGTCAAGGACAATGTATTATCAATCTTCAGTCACACAAGTGTCTGCTAATAATAGGTGCATTGATTTCTGTAACAATTTATTCAGTACACAAGTATTGAAGAACGATTACATTAGAAGAAGCAACGATGGTCAGACTGTACTAGTCGGTGGACCGAAAATATCAGAAAATATAACAAAAAAACTTCGCACCTTTCTTACGAATGATAAAGCATACGTAGAGATTTTCGATCGCTGCATTCACAAGAATATGGTTGTGCACAGTGCAAAATATACGAAAGTTCAAAAGACCAAGGACACAGTTGTTCTGTTACACAACGGAAGCGTTGTAGAAATTGAATACATAGTCGTGATTGAGGGTAAATGTTATATATTGGCTGCGGAGTTGTATACAAGTTCAATGAACACTTCAATCAACTTAAATCATCTGAAAAAAATTATAAATAAAGATAAAGCATTTTTAATTTTCGAGATATCACAGATAAATAACAAAGTGCTTGTTATGAATTTGGAGTCTGCTGGAGATTATATTTGTTTCCTGCCAAATGTATGGGAAACACAGTAATAATTTCTGAAAAACGTAAGTTCAACGACTTGGGTATTTTTTGTGTCTGCTTTGCTTTGGGTTAGGTAATAATTGAACACAAATGAATGTTTAACACTCATGATAGGATTTACCAGACTCTGGCAAACACATTGATTATAGTATATTAACATTCTTGTTGTTAACAACGTTATACGATTAGGAAAGTCCACAAGGTCTGCTAGCCACCTGGCATTTCTGATCCGGATACCGTTAAGAAAAAAATTAATCTTGGAATTTGATTTCATAAATTCATAGATATGTTTAGATATTTTTATATTACTGAAATTGTCAGAGTTGGTTGTATAAATTATGAGTACGCTTCCCCATGCATGCTTCCCACTTTTTCATGACCTTTTCATAACTTATGATAAATATAATGTAGTATGGTTTCACTGGAAATTTTTCATATTCTCTTTATGTGGTGTGTGGAATGACTATTGTGAGAAATTATAAGAGTTTGAGATACAAGGAATGATTTGGCTAAGGAATATTCTTCAATATTAGCATGGATTTTCGCAACTTTCATAAATATTAAATAATCTGCGCGCGTCACTTCTGACATCGTCAAATTATGTTTTAGGAAAAATCACATGAGGAAGTTGGGAGATTTTGCACTTCTGAAAGAAATGCAAAAGCGCCTCCACTAAATGCAGCCGATAATGTAAGTGTTTATCATATATATTCATGAATATTACGAAAAGTTGTGTATTTATTTTTTTTTATTTTGGACAAAATTTTTCATATTCTCTTTATGTGGTGTGTGGAATGAGTATTGTGAGAAATTATAAGAGTTTGAGATACAAGGAATGATTTGGCTAAGGAATATTCTTCAATATTAGCATGGATTTTCGCAACTTTCATAAATATTAAATAATCTGCGCGCATCACTTCTGACATCGTCAAATTATGTTTTAGGAAAAATCACATGAGGAAGTTGGGAGATTTTGCACTTCTGAAAGAAATGCTCGTACGGAAGAAAGTAGAAACTCGCCAAGGATGTCCGAGTACATCAATCTCAAGTTACAAATAAAAGAATGGCAAAGTAAATGCTTGGGAATGGAGAAGAGATTAGAAGCTAGTCAAGAAAGAACAAAATTTCTGACGAAAAAGAATCAGGAGCTGCAGGAAATGCTGACCGAAACAACCAAGTTAAACATGGATTTACAACGCCATGTTATTAACTTTTTTGAGCAAAGTGAAGGTTTGTATAATATATGGTTTCTCAAGTGATGAATTAATTAAAAATGTTGTTTCAATTTTATAAAATAACTTTTACACTTTCAATTTTGGTTTATAGATATTGAAGCGGCAAAACACGATACGCAGCAAAATTTGTTACAAAACTTTCCCTCCGTGGGATTTCTAAGAAAATCCGACAGCATGGTACGCATGATACATATATGTTATTTAGTTATTCAATTCCGCAGCATTGTATTGTCCAATATGCAATTCTGATAATTGTGAATCAATATTTCTAAAACACTTCTAATTTTGTATATGTGTTTACAATAAGAAATTTTGTATACGTTTTAGATACACGTAGGACAAGGCCTTTGGCTACCGAAGGGCACCTATGATGCCGTCGTCTACAATGCGAGAAAATCTAAACGGATTTTTGTAAAAAACATGTCATTGGCATTGTTTGGGCCGGAAATTTTAAAGAATAGTAGTGTGGAAGGAAGGGTGTCTAACAGAAGAAAAAATAGTTCTCCCAAATCGCCACTTGACCCAGTCAAACTAAGAGCAATAACAGGTAATTTTCCATTTTCAAATAAAAAAATCATTCGGTTTCCCCTTAAACTGCTTTCAATAACAATTGATATCATTATTGATATACTTATTTCAGACATATTCCAACATTACCTGGAGCTGCTGAAATGCAGCAGTGTTGAAATAGATTTATGGTTGCGCCGAGTTGGAAGCATCATCAGCTCGAAAATATCTGACTTGAATCGTCCACCGCGCAGTAAAAAAAGTGACCACACGGCTGAAGAAATGGACGATGATGAACAGGAGAAGAATTATCAACAGGAGAACTATCAACAGGAGAACTATCAACAGGAGTACTGTGACCAGGAGAACTATCAACAGGAGGACTGTGACCAGGAGAACTATCAACAGGAGGACTGTGAACAGAACAGTGAACAAGGCAAAAATGACGAAGAAAACCACAAAGACGACGAATTTATTTATGAATTTCTGGACACCAATTTGTCAAATTCAGTAAATTGATACAATGTATTCATTTTTATATTTTATATGTTTATTATTATTATTATTATTATGTAAATGTAATACCATATAAAAATTATTAAAATTTTATGAATACCTATCCAAATTTTATTATTCCATTCTGATAGCAAAATTGTATGTAATTACTTATAGATTCAATGAAAATTTGAACCTGCATTTCCAAATAAAATTCTGAACAAAATAAATGGTAAATTACGTATCGTTACAGCATCGTAAATGTTACGCCAATACAAATAAAACCAGATAGTAAAATAGCTTGGAAAAGTTGATGATTACCATCCGATTTTTGATCTGTACTTCCAGTTAGAAACACATACAAATTTGAGTTAATATCATTTGAAAATACGTGCCTTTCCACACGCATTTATGATGTGCAAAACTGGGTAAAAACAGGTAGAAAAATAACTTGGAAGGACCAATAGATTCCGTAATGGTTTGATCTGGATTTCCAAATTCAACCAACTTAAAAATGTACATGTGGATGCGACTAGAACCGACGACAAATTGTGCAAGGAAATACAGATAGATACCATCGAGGTTTTACATGCATATCCGGATTGAAACTGATAGAAAATATTTTTCGTCCGGTTCAATCCGTATTTTACGGGAAGAAAACCGACCTAAACCGGATTGAAAAATTTTCAATGCGGTTCTAACAGGCAGTTGCAGCAGGGAGGGCATGTGTCCTTACAATTTTAACAATTAAACAATTACTCTGTTTAACGATTTGTATAGACTAGTTTTGTCCAGCCAAAACCTTATGAAGCGCATAGATCTGCAAACCGGAAAAATGAAGCCAAAATTTGAGAATAGATGCTAAAATTACTTACAACCACGAACGATTTCATGCCCTGAAAACGTGAAAATTGATACCAAAACCAAACATAATCCTATCAAGCATTTAAATCTGTAAACCTAAAAATTGAAGCTAAAATCAATTAGAATGTAATAAAACGCACGAATTTGGTAAACATGAACAAATTAAACTAAAACTTACTATTTTGATGAAATGTACTCAGAAAATGACGTTATGAATAGAAATTTTAATTTCTTAATCGCGAATAATTACACTCCACAACTTCCTAATCCGCTCTCCAAAGTGACAGAAAATATAACCTACAGTTACTCACAAAATTGAGCGTACACTTATGTTGGTAGTGAAAATTGGCGGGAGAATGAATAAAAACGAACATATTTGAGTGTAACAATCGCACTATATATTTATTTATTTTGTGTAGCGAATGATTAATACATTGTTTTTAAAAAAACATTAAGTAATTGTGTATATTTAATTGAAAACGTAAAAATACAGGTATTTTACTGACACAAAATTGAGCGTACATATAGATATTTAGGGATTATAATATATGAATAAATAGATATTAATATTTTGTTGCATAACCTTTCGCTTCAATAACAGCTTGTAATCGCCGTGGCATCGATTCAATGAGTTTTTGAATGTAGGAAGGCGAAATATTGTCCCATTCTTCGCGTAATTTTAGTTTTAACTCGTCTTTATTTCTGCAATTGTAATTTAACAATTTAGATTTCAGTTCTCCCCAGACATGTTCGATCGGGTTAAGATCGGGTGACTGAGGAGGGGTTTTTAATAATTTTGGCACATTATATAATAACCATTCTTGCACCAAATACGATGCGTGCTTCGGATCATTGTCCTGTTGAAAGTGGTATACACGCGGCATTTTTAACTTTTGTGCTGATTGTTTTACATTTTTTTTTAGAATATCTAAATATTTCATTTTGTCCATTATACCTTCAATGAATTCTACATTTCCGGTACCATTGGTGCCTATACACCCCCATACCATAACCGAGCCTCCTCCGTGTTTTACTGTTGGACATGTGTTGCTAACATGATGTTCTGTATTGGACTTCCTCCACACAATTTGCTTTCTCCCATCACGTCCAAATAAATTTATTTTGGTTTCATCGGAAAATATGACACTTTTCCAAAAATTGTCATCACAATTTATATAGGCTTTAGCGAACTGTAAACGCTTTTCTCTATTGGCTTTCAAGATATAAGGTTTCTTCCTGGCCACTCTACCGTGATACCCTTCTTTACGTAAAGTTCTCCGAACTGTTTCTACCGATATATATTTTTTTAATACGGGTTGAAACCTCCGTTGTTAAATTTTTCATATTAATTCCTGGATTTATTTTAATCTGTCTGCAAATAAATCTATTATCGATGTCCGATAATACCTTCTTCCTTCCTCGTCCAGGTTTATTACGAATTGTTCCTTCGTACTTATAATGATTAACAATTTTCTGAATTGTGGAATGGGTTTTACTCACAATTTTACCCACTTCGCGCAAAGATTTCCCTTGGCAATATAATTTTATAATTAATTGACGAGTAGAAATGTCTGTTTCTTTCCTCCTGCTAATCATTTCGCTAATACTCAATAAACAGATAACAAGTAGTCATTTGTTTTAGTTTCTTAGCAACCGCATATCGAGAACCATTTCGCGGGACTTTCCCTTCAATAATACCATCATTCAACCTATGCAGCCCGCGTAATTTGTAAAATTAGTTATGTGTACGCTCAATTTTGTGTCAGTAAAATACCTGTATTTTTACATTTTCAATTAAATATACACAATTACTTAATGTTTTTTTAAAAACAATGTATTAATCATTCGCTACACAAAATAAATAAATATATATTGCGTTTGTTACACTCAAATATGTTCGTTTTTATTCATTCTCCCGCCAATTTTCACTACCAACATAAGTGTACGCTCAATTTTGTGAGTAACTGTATATGCTATACCCGATTTCATAAAGATACCGTTGCGGCGTAATAATAATATTTCGGAAGGATGTTAAAGTCATAAAAAGTTGACAAATGTAGCGTAAAAGAACGAAATTTCCAATAAATATTTATTGTCATGTAATTAGCATGTATATAGGTTATATTTTCTGTCACTTTGAGAAGGGGACTAATCGAAAGATCGATCTTCTGCACCATAATGTTTGATTTTTTGGATCGATTTTACAGTATAGGTCGATCCTATGGAATCGATTCTCGGGGAACAGAAATCGTGTTCCAATTCTTTATTATTTATAAAAAAGTTTCCCGGTTTCTGGAAATTTAAACTAAAATTACTTTTCTGGAACATTAATGATGGAATTTGTATTTATTGAAAATTAGGTTATAAAATATCACATAAAACGCTACGTGAGTTCCCCGCCTTGTAAGAAAATGCAAAAAAATTCGCTACCCCCTCTCACCCCCAAAAAAAGAAAGTCTTACGCAGTGTATTACTTCAACTATTTCAACATGTGTTGTGGGGTAAGACTGGCCAAAATTGAGGGGTAATCGTAGCCAGCTTTTAACGTTACTTTTTTCTGGCTTAAATGCAGCTGACATAAAAGAATTACGAATAAGGCAGAATGAAGCCAGGAATATTTCTTTACACTCTTCCACATAAAAAAAACAAAATGGAGGTAAAAGGAAACTGAGGAAGAAAAAACTAAATTTTGAATCGAGCATGTGGTCCATGGGCACATGAAGAATGTTCAGGATGAAATACCCCTGAAGAATACATTTGTGAGTCATGTGGTAATTAATTTTAAAACAAAAAAATAATATTTTTTGATTAATTTAACAGTTTTCTCACTTCTTTTGTAAAGAAAAATCATGGCCGGAATTACCCCACGTTAATTCCGTAATTCCAGTCAAATGGACATTTTTGTGTTATTGCTTCCAACTTTGTTACAACGTAAATTTATGCTTTCTCGGTCATACTAATAAAAACTAGACACTTTAAACTATCAATTCATATAAAAAAACTACCAAATGTGTAAGTTACTCAAATTTTATAGCGTTTCTTTCTGATATAGCTGGAAGTACGCTACTTTCCCCTGTTTGCAGTATTCGAATTCGAAATACAGAAGCACACGTAAAGCGACAAATACGCATGCGCGTAATATGCGCATTGACTGCCCATGCTTTTATTTTCTGCACTTGCTGCACGCATTATGAGCTAGAAGTTGGAGGATTCTAGGGAATTCTACGAAATTGGTACTGCCATCTCTGCACTCGCTGTATGAATTGCAACCAACGTAGCGGACTCAATTTTGAAGCGAACAACACATCCCTAGAAGGTTTTAGGCAGGGGCGAAACGAAAGATGAGGAAGGAAGCAAATACGTAGCGCGCATTTTTATTTCTTAAAGGCTTTTACTGCTAAGTTTTTCGAACGTGCTCTTATAATGCTAACTTTACAGCTATACTCTAATCCAGAAGACGTACGAGAGCCTGCGGTTCTATTCAATAGCCTTCAAAACCTTGAATTTACCCCGGACGCGGATAATAAATAACTTCATTTTTCCATTACACATCTGTTTACCAAATTACGCTGGGTAAGCAGCAGTTCGTCCTGTAAAACTCATAAAATATGGTTTTCGCTTTCAATAATTATCGCTGTTCAAGAAGAATAGAAAAACTCGGGTTGAGAAAATCCAGCAATAAAGCCATCAAATTTCGTTAGGAGTCGGTCCCCGATCCTTAGGACGAAATAACCGATGTAGTTAGGAAGCGTGCTTCGACCACCGTCCAAAAGTCTCGAATTAAATTAGCCGTAATCCATCCAACCGCATAGCTCAGCGCTGTCCAGCGTAGGGGTCCCTCACGCGCCAGCTTCCTCTTCCAATCTCTCTCTCGCACAGCGTGCCTTCCGTCGTCAAGGAGACCGCGCGACGCTAAGAAGGCTGCCACGTCGAGCTAGCCGCGCAAACGTCTTCGCGGTTAGCGGCGCGCGGTATCCCTGACAACACGGACGAGAGTGGGAGAACCCCAAGCTTACGCGTAAGCGACCTTGAACAGCGCTGCTGTATCCCATCCAATCTATCCTCCACTTCATTATATTGTACGTATGGTAAAATCGCCATTTCATCAAACATTAATATGCATAATTTGTCTTCATTCTGCATACTCGAAACACATTTTTTTAAATTCTGTATTAAAAACTGATTTAATCCTGGTTTAAGAGGAATATTATTTAAAATTCTTTGCAGTGTTCGCTCACACGGAAGGTGGAACCAGTTTGCTAGAAACCTATATGCAGAGCCCGAAGTTTTATAAAGGGCTAAGCACATAAGCTTATCCTCTGTACTATATCTTGTTCCGTTGGAATGTGCACGTTTTCGCATTAGTTGTTCCATACAAAAATTAGCGGCTTCGTTCCGTAAACCATTCTGACAAACGAGAAACTGTTTCATAGCTAACAATAATCGTTTTTTAAATATAACAGTTCTTTTCTTCTGTGCTGCAATTCTTCTGTTCAATTTGTTGATTTTTTGATATAAATGTTTTTTTTGGGTGTTAAATCCTCTGACGTAGTTACGTTTAACTCCCTCAGCAGAGTATTTGAAGGACCTACAAATGAATAGAAATTATGCTATTATTACAATCAATATAAAATGTTAATATTAATATTTCCCAATTCATACACGTTTTATGGGATTCCCAGATAGCACACAACCAAAGAGGAGGTATAATAAGAGGCGTCACTCGACAAGGACAGAAATAACCTAGGGAAATCACTAGATAACCAATTTAAATGCCCATTCGGCAATGATCGCTAAGCTTCGGCAATGATCGGTCAACTTCGGCAATAATCGGCCAATTGCGGTAAGGTACATTTAGTCGATTTGAATATCCCGCTCGAAATAGACAACCAATTTAAATGCCAAGGTCAAGCAAGGACTTCAAAGGTTCCGCCCGGAGTGACGCCTCTTATTATACCTACTCTTTAACACAACGTCTATAAGCTGTCTTTAAAACGTTGTGTGCTATCTGGGTTTAGGCTGGTTACTTACGACACTGGGTAGTTATTGGTGTTATAGGACGATGTACTTCCCCAGATGTCTCGTGTAAATCAGTACTTTCTGCATTGAAGGGCTGTTCTATACCACACGATTGTGATGGAATTGGTCCAATTTCTGTATGAAAAATTGAAACAGGATTTTTATATTATATAGTATAATGGTTTATATAGTCACAATAGTTACAATCAGTACCTCCTATAATGGATGGTAACCCCTGAGAAGGTACCGTGGTGCGAAGCAAGTACATATTCGATGACTTATCTTCCTCAGTAAAATGCTGATAGCACACACGGCAATTTTGATATACACGCATGGGGTCCATGTGCACTAATTTTGGATTGCAAATGACTTTAACCCACATGTCGTACCGTTCCTTATCTTTAATGGGGTGCGGAAATCGATGCCTGGACGATTTTCTATCGTCACATCCAGGCACATAGCATTTCAAATAGCTAGTCATTATTCTATAAAACAAATAAAATGTATTTAGTCGTAATTTTAACAACTTCGTACTATTCTATTCAATACTTTTTTATTAATAATATTAAATTTAAATGATTAACATACCTGCTGATCGGAATTTTTCAATATATAATTGTAAGGAAATAGCACGAGCACCCTGCTGCAACTGCCTGTTAGAACCGCATTGAAAATTTTTCAATCCGGTTTAGGTCGGTTTTCTTCCCGTAAAATACGGATTAAACCGGACGAAAAATATTTTCTATCAGTTTCAATCCGGATATGCATGTAAAACCTCGATGGTATCTATCTGTATTTCCTTGCACAATTTGTCGTCGGTTCTAGTCGCATCCACATGTACATTTTTAAGTTGGTTGAATTTGGAAATCCAGATCAAACCATTACGGAATCTATTGGTCCTTTCAAGTTATTTTTCTACCTGTTTTTACCCAGTTTTGCACATCATAAATGCGTGTGGAAAGGCACGTATTTTCAAATGATATTAACTCAAATTTGTATGTGTTTCTAACTGGAAGTACAGATCAAAAATCGGATGGTAATCATCAACTTTTCCAAGCTATTTTACTACCTGGTTTTATTTGTATTGGCGTAACATTTACGATGCTGTAACGATACGTAATTTACCATTTATTTTGTTCAGAATTTTATTTGGAAATGCAGGTTCAAATTTTCATTGAATCTATAAGTAATTACATACAATTTTGCTATCAGAATGGAATAATAAAATTTGGATAGGTATTCATAAAATTTTAATAATTTTTATATGGTATTACATTTACATAATAATAATAATAATAATAAACATATAAAATATAAAAATGAATACATTGTATCAATTTACTGAATTTGACAAATTGGTGTCCAGAAATTCATAAATAAATTCGTCGTCTTTGTGGTTTTCTTCGTCATTTTTGCCTTGTTCACTGTTCTGTTCACAGTCCTCCTGTTGATAGTTCTCCTGGTCACAGTACTCCTGTTGATAGTTCTCCTGTTGATAGTTCTCCTGTTGATAATTCTTCTCCTGTTCATCATCGTCCATTTCTTCAGCCGTGTGGTCACTTTTTTTACTGCGCGGTGGACGATTCAAGTCAGATATTTTCGAGCTGATGATGCTTCCAACTCGGCGCAACCATAAATCTATTTCAACACTGCTGCATTTCAGCAGCTCCAGGTAATGTTGGAATATGTCTGAAATAAGTATATCAATAATGATATCAATTGTTATTGAAAGCAGTTTAAGGGGAAACCGAATGATTTTTTTATTTGAAAATGGAAAATTACCTGTTATTGCTCTTAGTTTGACTGGGTCAAGTGGCGATTTGGGAGAACTATTTTTTCTTCTGTTAGACACCCTTCCTTCCACACTACTATTCTTTAAAATTTCCGGCCCAAACAATGCCAATGACATGTTTTTTACAAAAATCCGTTTAGATTTTCTCGCATTGTAGACGACGGCATCATAGGTGCCCTTCGGTAGCCAAAGGCCTTGTCCTACGTGTATCTAAAACGTATACAAAATTTCTTATTGTAAACACATATACAAAATTAGAAGTGTTTTAGAAATATTGATTCACAATTATCAGAATTGCATATTGGACAATACAATGCTGCGGAATTGAATAACTAAATAACATATATGTATCATGCGTACCATGCTGTCGGATTTTCTTAGAAATCCCACGGAGGGAAAGTTTTGTAACAAATTTTGCTGCGTATCGTGTTTTGCCGCTTCAATATCTATAAACCAAAATTGAAAGTGTAAAAGTTATTTTATAAAATTGAAACAACATTTTTAATTAATTCATCACTTGAGAAACCATATATTATACAAACCTTCACTTTGCTCAAAAAAGTTAATAACATGGCGTTGTAAATCCATGTTTAACTTGGTTGTTTCGGTCAGCATTTCCTGCAGCTCCTGATTCTTTTTCGTCAGAAATTTTGTTCTTTCTTGACTAGCTTCTAATCTCTTCTCCATTCCCAAGCATTTACTTTGCCATTCTTTTATTTGTAACTTGAGATTGATGTACTCGGACATCCTTGGCGAGTTTCTACTTTCTTCCGTACGAGCATTTCTTTCAGAAGTGCAAAATCTCCCAACTTCCTCATGTGATTTTTCCTAAAACATAATTTGACGATGTCAGAAGTGATGCGCGCAGATTATTTAATATTTATGAAAGTTGCGAAAATCCATGCTAATATTGAAGAATATTCCTTAGCCAAATCATTCCTTGTATCTCAAACTCTTATAATTTCTCACAATACTCATTCCACACACCACATAAAGAGAATATGAAAAATTTTGTCCAAAATAAAAAAAAATAAATACACAACTTTTCGTAATATTCATGAATATATATGATAAACACTTACATTATCGGCTGCATTTAGTGGAGGCGCTTTTGCATTTCTTTCAGAAGTGCAAAATCTCCCAACTTCCTCATGTGATTTTTCCTAAAACATAATTTGACGATGTCAGAAGTGACGCGCGCAGATTATTTAATATTTATGAAAGTTGCGAAAATCCATGCTAATATTGAAGAATATTCCTTAGCCAAATCATTCCTTGTATCTCAAACTCTTATAATTTCTCACAATAGTCATTCCACACACCACATAAAGAGAATATGAAAAATTTCCAGTGAAACCATACTACATTATATTTATCATAAGTTATGAAAAGGTCATGAAAAAGTGGGAAGCATGCATGGGGAAGCGTACTCATAATTTATACAACCAACTCTGACAATTTCAGTAATATAAAAATATCTAAACATATCTATGAATTTATGAAATCAAATTCCAAGATTAATTTTTTTCTTAACGGTATCCGGATCAGAAATGCCAGGTGGCTAGCAGACCTTGTGGACTTTCCTAATCGTATAACGTTGTTAACAACAAGAATGTTAATATACTATAATCAATGTGTTTGCCAGAGTCTGGTAAATCCTATCATGAGTGTTAAACATTCATTTGTGTTCAATTATTACCTAACCCAAAGCAAAGCAGACACAAAAAATACCCAAGTCGTTGAACTTACGTTTTTCAGAAATTATTACTGTGTTTCCCATACATTTGGCAGGAAACAAATATAATCTCCAGCAGACTCCAAATTCATAACAAGCACTTTGTTATTTATCTGTGATATCTCGAAAATTAAAAATGCTTTATCTTTATTTATAATTTTTTTCAGATGATTTAAGTTGATTGAAGTGTTCATTGAACTTGTATACAACTCCGCAGCCAATATATAACATTTACCCTCAATCACGACTATGTATTCAATTTCTACAACGCTTCCGTTGTGTAACAGAACAACTGTGTCCTTGGTCTTTTGAACTTTCGTATATTTTGCACTGTGCACAACCATATTCTTGTGAATGCAGCGATCGAAAATCTCTACGTATGCTTTATCATTCGTAAGAAAGGTGCGAAGTTTTTTTGTTATATTTTCTGATATTTTCGGTCCACCGACTAGTACAGTCTGACCATCGTTGCTTCTTCTAATGTAATCGTTCTTCAATACTTGTGTACTGAATAAATTGTTACAGAAATCAATGCACCTATTATTAGCAGACACTTGTGTGACTGAAGATTGATAATACATTGTCCTTGACCATTTTGTGACTATTTGATGTCCTACATTATTAGGACCATTTATGTAATTTTTACACACCCGAATTCCATTCTCAAAATGAAATGCTGAAGTTGACCATAATGGTCCACTCCTTCTAACGGAATCGACTAAATGCATTACACTGTGGAGATTAAACGTTGGTGCACGGTCACCATACATAATTTCACATTCTCCTGCAAACTTCAATAAGTCCCATTCACATTGTTTCAACTCATCCGCTGTGATTTCTACTTTCAACAATGTATATACACTTCGACAGAAGAGTAGAAATGATTAGTAGGCACATTCATGCAAAATGCCATTCAAACACACCGGACTATAAAATAAGATCCATGAGCGCCATTCTGACGCCTTCCATTTAGCTTTCTCTGCTAAAGATCTTGGTGTTCTATGAATCTCATGTGGCACGCGAATCAATGTCAAACGATAGTTAATTTCCTTTCTTTCTGCAGCATTAATATGATATTGACATTCTACACTACTCCAGAAGTCCCATAATTGCTTAGCAACCCCCAAGGTGACTCCGTGCATATACTCGACAGGATAACCCCAGACTGTGTCGAACAACGGTAACCTGGCAAGTTCGGAGAAACCTTTAACCCCCCGAATAGATTTCTGAAGCGTCACACTGTTGTTTGTGTCTTCCATATTTGCTTCATGTGTTCGCAACTCGTCACTTCTTTCAGATAATGGATATCTGACTGAGCCACACATATATTTGCCGTAAATATAGCACCAGCTACAACCATAATATCCATTGAATTGTAAGCGGTTTTGCAGAAGTGGACGAGCTACGGAATCCACACATGCTGCAATAGGTATCAATCGGAAAATCATAGTGCGTGTAGTATCATAATGTTTTACTAATAAACCTTTCTTATTTAATTTTAATACTTGTTCCACAAAGGAGGACATCATACAATTCATAATAGCTGGTGATGGTTCCTTATTTGTGATCCAAACAGAAGCTAAAATGATATTTTTAAATCTGATAGACGGTGGCAACTCATTAATTATAAATTGCAGTGGCCAGAAACTAATTTTTGAGCTTTTAAATATGGGTGCTCCGTCGGTGTTGAAGTTATATGTCAAAGTTGTACAACAATTTCTTTGAACTTGTTTATATAAAATGCTATCATATACGTCGCGTATTGTAAAGTCATTTTCTGTTCCGTTTTTAATTTTTGATAAATTCTCCAACAAAGAGGACTGGATAGTTTTTCGATTTAGCAGTAATTGTATTTGATATTCTATATCAATAGAGTAAAAGTAATTCGAATTTACTGACGTTAAGTTATATGCTTTCTTGCAATTGTTGCATATTCCTTCCTTGTTCTCAAAATTTTGTTTCAGTTGCACTTGACTTAGAGGATTATAACAATTTGTACAATAAAAATGCAACATAATTTTATCTGTGGGAGTACCATACAGTTTGGACATGGTATAATCACTAAAATTCCATTCATTGAACTTTGGACCCGCTAATGTTCTAGTGAATTCGACAAGCGCTGCACTTTGAACACGTGTCATGTTAAAACGTATCACCATTCCAGTTATCATTAATTGGATATCCCCTGTTGTTAATTTTGCTTCAGGAAACATTATTGTATCGTCAGTTTCAAAAATTTCATTATAACAATTTGAATGGGACTTATCATTGGAGTATTCAACATTATTGAATTCATGTGCATTACAGTCATCATCACTACTATACGAATGATCAGTATCATCATTATTATTTTGAAATGAAGAACTTGTATCTTCTGTAAAAACAGTGCGTCTGTGATTGGCACTTTCAATATTGATTTGTTCTTCTTGTAATAAATTCTCATTATCGGAGGAATTATCACTTATTTCATGAATGTTTCTTTTCATGCCACATTGAGTATGGGGAATAGGTTTCCTGATATGTGCCACTGATACAGGATTTTTAGCTGTAAATTTTGTTCCTTACAAATCGTATGTAGAGAATATATATTTTAATGGGTATTAATGTGTAACTAAAACATACATACTTCGATTTTGTTCAATACATTGCCAATGAAAATGTGTTTTTTCACATACATGTGATTCCTTGTAAGTAGAAGTTAAAAAAGATTTGTAAAGCTTTTTCGTTGAAGGTCTGTCCTTATTTGCCATGATGGACAAAATTAATTTCTCACATTCGTTTACAATCTATATATATATTATTTAAATTCTGAATTGAAACAGTCTACTATATCTGCAAATAGTATTCAATTGTAAGAACATCAACGTGGAATTTATCCCATTAAAAAATTGTGGAATTGTACATATTTGAGCAACATACGTGTGCACGCAACATACAAATTGTAGAAAAACAACATTGTTAGCTATGTCCAGATGTAAGAGATGATGTTGACGATTCACTTACCAGTTTTGATTTTGTGAAGTTTTTCTCCAAATCAAACATTCTTCGGCTTAAAATTAGCTTCCTGGTATTGTCGGTGTCCTGAGAATAGTATACAAGAAAAGTTATAGGAATGTAAACTCAAACTAGCAATCTAAGTGCAACATGCATTATTAACAATGCTATAACAGGCTAACTCAGAGGTCACAGGTCCAATGGAAAGCCACCTCCCATGGGCATGGGAATTGTGCACCACTGGTGTAACTCCTCATATGTTTATCAAAGTTACAGGGGGATATGTGCATACGCAAGATGAATGCATGTGTGTTTTTGTAATGTCATTAATGAACATAAGAATATGATTCATAGTGTTATTTACCAACAGTGTTTTCTTTCTTCTATCTTCTTCACTAATATCAGAAGTAGAGTACATTCGTTTTAACGGGGGCACTGATGCTCGTTTAGATGCAATTAACTGCTCTAGTTCTTCCTTAGATTCTGAAAGCACGTAGCATAACGAATTAATAAAGATAACAATAAATTATATTATTTTGTCTATAGTTATGGGACTGATACGACGAATTTTTTATATTTGAAGGCAATACATGGGACATACCAATTGTACTGATATTTAAACAATAAAAAAGGTAAGACTAATAACGTTGCATTCACACAAACCCTGTATTTTCGTGTGGTGTAAAAAAATTACACAAAAATATTGAATAAATAAATAAAAAAATATATATATTACACTAACATTTATGTAGAGCAGTGGCGAGCAACCTTTTGTCCGAAATGGGCCACAAGTGGAAACCTACTACTCTACACGGGCCACAATATTAAATACATTCCGATATCTTTTATAGTTCAAAACATATATGGGCGATGTTCAGGTGGGCCACAGGTCTGCGGCTGGCGGGCCACACGTGGCCCGCGGAACGCCGGTTGCCCATCACTGATGTAGAGCGTCGGTCACTCTTGCAGTGTCGATTTTTAAATTAATCATTAATTTTTAATTATTAATAAAAACCCGACGTATTGAAATTGCTCCGGGTTATGCCGCGCTTTTCTGCCGGGGTCACTCGTAAATGAAACGGCTTCAATTGTACGAATTTGAACACTTTATGATAAGAGAGACTTGAACTTTAGAATAGACGCGTTCTGCGACCGCTCGGGCCGGCGTCACGAGCGTTACGAGATGAAGACTGTACTTGGCGTCGAGATGCTACCGCGTCTGGCGCCCGACAATGCGTCCAGCACGGCAGTGGTTCCCATTCAGATGAGCGATGCAACAATTTATAATGTAATACAAATATTTATATATATATATATATATATATATATAAAATATAAAAATATATAATATATAATATATATATATAAAAATATTTGTATTACATTATAAATTGTTGCATCGCTCATCTGAATGGGAACCACTGCCGTGCTGGACGCATTGTTTATATATATATATATATATATATATATATATATAAACATACTTGTTTATTTATAAATTATACACTAAAAGACTCAAATTACAAAATGAATGTAATGCAAAACTTACCTTTACAATAAACAATGGACGCGTCCTTAAATTCGTTTCGCAATTTAACTTTATAAAACTTTTGAAAATTTATATTCTTTGAATCGAAGTGCCGGATTTGTTTCTCATTAACGATAAGACATTTTCCGCACTGCCTTAATTTCACATATGCGAACATGACGCGCACAAACTTATACCGATCTATGTATACTGAAGTAACGAACGCGAAATAGCCAAATAAACACAATATCCCCCTTTGCGTGCCGCAGTCGGGTAAAAAGTGAACAGCAAACGATCCAGGATCCAGGCAGTGATGCCAGAATCGTGGGACGTGGGACAAATCCTTACCCCCACTATGACCTATCGTCGTCTCCCACTATGGCCCACTGATGCCAGATTCGGGACGGGAGCACTCGAGAATTTCCCCCACCTCGCATGCACCTACGCCGGAGCTGCGTGTGTGCATGCGCCGAGCTCGCGGCACGCAGCTCCGGCGTAGTGTGCATGCGAGGTGGGGGAAATTCTCGAGCGCTCCCGTCCCGAATCTGGCATCAGTGCTATGGCCTACCGTCGTCCCCCACTTTCTTCCCATCGCACTGCACACAAGCATATCCGCAAATCCAATGGAAACCAAACCAAATTATTTATCTGTAAAACCCAGATGCATCCTGTGAATTGTTTGATCTGTCAATCCGAATTCCAACGGATTCAACAGAGTTTGTGGCATTCCTAGATGGAAACTATTGTATTTTCTATTGGTCATTCCAGATTAAACCAAATCAATTTATTTCAAGACGTGTTTCGCAAAACCAGATGGAACCAGTTTAGTTTTCTATCCGCAAATCCAATGGAAACCGAACCAATTGTCTCTCTGTGAAACCCATGTGTATCCCGTGAATTGTTTGGTCTGCCAATCCGGATTGCGACGGACTCGACAGAGTTTCTGGATACCCAGATTGAAACCGTAAGGTTTTTGGTCTGCAGTTCCAGATACCAACCTTTCGGTTTTATATAAGTGGCAATCCCTGATAGAAACCGACATATTTTGGACCTGCGGATCCTGTTTTATCCGTCAATCCAAATATCCGCATTGAACCGGATTCTTTTTTAACTGTCACAAAACTGGGCTGGATAATCCAGATAGAGCCACATTGAACCATATAGATCCAGTTCAAAATTCAGTTCGGTTCTAACAGGCTGTTGCAGCAGGGCTAAATAAACACCTGTAACATATTATATAAATGGAGTATTATTAGGTTAAAATGTTTTTAAAAATCTTCTTGTTCATTTTATATGTAAAGGGAAGGTTAAATATTACGTCTAATAAGTTCTTTTCTCGATTGTTGCATAAATAAATAATAAAAATCGATTTTTACGATAGCAAAACTCTTACATGATTAGAAATAGGGACATTGACCTTATACCCGATTCCATAAAGCTACCGTTCCGGCGTAACAATAATCTTTTGGAATGATGTTAAGTTATAAAAAATTGACAAATGTAGCGTAAAAGAACGAAATATCAAATAAACATTTATTGTCATGTAGCATATCTATAGGTTATATTTTCTGTCCTTTCGAGGAGGGGACAACATAATTTCGACGCGCGTTACGACACGTTACGAAGAGTAGTACCGTACTACTAGTACGTTTCATTTTTTTTCTTACGGATAACTGCATGTAGAAAAAATGAAACGTGCTACTTTTCATAACGCGCGTCGATTTGGCGTATGTTTTTCAAAGCGTACGTAAAGAGACAAATACGCATGCGCGCATGAACTGCACGCTCTATGCGCTAGAGATGGGAGAATTCTAGGGGATCGTATGCGCCACCAACGCAACCAATGCACGCATAGAATGAAACGGAACGGTTTTCTCTGCGGTCTATGCGCATAATGCGTGAATCGGAACACAACCAAAGTGTAGCGGATCTTTGGGGAAATTTCGCTGACAGGAAACTTGTGGCGAATGATAACTCCGCGTTACCGTATAAACTGTTAAATAATATATTTCGTATAAATACAATACTCGAATAATAATTATCCTTTGAATTTATAAAGGTGGCTCGTGGGACGTTGTGCGAAATCTCTAGCAAGATGGCGATGTGCACTGACCACGAGGCCGCTCTTCTGCCTCCAGTGTGTGCCGCTAGGGGCGCTGTCTGCTAGTTGAAATTAGCCTCGTAAGCAGCGGTCGCTACATCACTCCCCTTCCAGCGACTTGGACTAGGCGCGAAATTGCAACGCTCTTTGCTTCTTACCGGGTTGTGTAGATTCGTTTTCCTTAATGCTATCAGTATTGCAACAGGTACTTATGTTATTATAGTCTATGTTCGTTTCAACATGTGCCGGTTTCAGTCTCTCCGTTGACACTGTTACTTCTTGACCTTTAATTTTCATTTTGAAAACTTGTTCTGATATACGTTCCACTATTTCGTAAGGCCCTTCGTACGGAGGTTCTAACGGCTTCTTAGTTGCGTTCACTCAATGCGGTGTAATTAAATGTTTTTGTTTTTCTGTGGTGTGACGTTGGTGTTGGCCTCACCGCTCTCATGTGTTCTCTAAACCTTTCCATAAATGCATGAGCTATAGGTTGCGCTTCTGCATTTAAGAAAAATTCTCCGGGTATTCGGAGGGTAGTTCCGTACACCATCTCTGCGGCCGTGGCTTTGATGTCCTCTTTGTAACACGTTCTGAGCCCCGTTGGTAAAATACTGACCCAATCTTGTACTCCATGACAGATGATCGCACTCTTCAGTGATCGGTGCCATCTCTCTACCATGCCGTTTCCTTGTGAATGATATGCCGTGGTACGCAATCTTTTCGTGCCTAAAAGTTGTGTTAGATTTTGGAATAACTGTGATTCGAATTGCGTACCTCTATCTGTGGTGATTGTGACCGGTGTCCCAAAACGAGCCATCCAGCCATTGTAAAAGGCCCTCGCGACCGTCTCTGCTGTCATATCCTCTATTGGCACAGCTTCTGGCCAACGGGTGAATCGGTCTATCATCGTTAGGCAATATTTGTACCCTTGGCTTTCCGATAACGGTCCTATCATATCCATGTGAATGTGTTGGAATCTGGAGTTCTTCGTATGTCGGTGTATCTTGCTCCTCTGACACGAGAGGCATGTCTTGGCCCAGTCGCTGACATCCTTCCTCATCTTCGGCCACACGAATTTCCTCGCGATAGTTTTTAATGTACTGCGTCCGCTCGGGTGTAATAAATTGTGAATCGTACTGAAAATCCTGCGTCGCAAAACTTGCGGAATGTATGGACGCACGTCGTCACCTGCTGTGTCACAGTACAAGGTGTCGCTAACGTCAGACATATGTATCTTACGTAGGATTAATGATGTGGATGCGGGTTGTTGTAACAATTCTTGTAATTCGGAATCTGTCTTTTGTGCCTCCACAATTTCCTTCGTGCTAACTATTACCGGAACTTCTATTTCTTCTATATGTGAAAAAGAATCAGCTACTATATTCTCTGAACCTTTGACATATCTGATGTCCGTAGTAAATTGTCCAATCAGGTCTAAATGTCGCAATTGTCTAGGAGATGCTTTGCTACTCCTCTGGTGAAAAGCGTAGACAAGTGGTTTATGATCTGTTCTGACTACCACTTGTCTGCCCTCTATAAAATGTCTGAAATATTTGATGCTGTTGTAGATTGCTAGAAGTTCTCGGTCGTATGTACTGTAGTTTCGTTGCGCGTCGTTCAATTTTTTTTAATAAAATGCTAATGGCCTCCAGGTCTCTTGGTGTAGTTGTTGTAATACTGATCCTACAGCCGTGTCTGACGCATCAGTGTGTATTTCCAATGGTGCGTCTTCGATTGGGAACGCTAATAAGGTTGCCTTTGCCAGTTGTTGCTTACACTTGTTGAATCCTGTCTCTAGTTGCTCTGACCAAATAATGGGGCTTTTATCTTTCTTCGTTGCCGCTTTCAGCAGCTCATTAAATGGTGCTTGTGTTTCTGCCGCGCTTCTCAAGAACCTCCTGTAGAAGTTGATTACTCCTAAGAAACGACGCAGTTCCGCAATGTTTTTAGGTTTAGTGTATTCCAATATGTTTTTTACCCTGTCCTCTACCGGTTTTATTCCTTCCCGGGTGACGGTATAACCTAAATATTTAACTTGCTCCACCCCAAACGTGCACTTTGCCACGTTTATAGCTAGTCCATGTTGTTTCAGACGGTCGAATACCATTCGTAGGTGTTTCTCATGCTCTTCTGGGTTTCTGGATGCGATTAGGATGTCGTCGATGTAACAATGGCAAAACGTTAGGCCCTTCAATATCGCGTCCATAAAGCGTTGAAAGGTCAGTGCGGCGTTGCACAAACCGAACGACATTACATTAAATTCGAATAATCCAAACGGGGTTATTACCGCCGTTTTTGGTCTGTCTTCTGGTGCCACTGGTATCTGGTTGTATGCTCTAACCAGATCCAGTGCACTGAAAATACTGCAATCCTGTAAACCGTACACAAAATCATACAGGTGAGGAATGGGGTATCTAACAGGTGTTGTTACGTGGTTCACTCTTCGGAAATCGCCGCACGGCCTCATTTCCCCGTTCTTTTTCTCCACGAGGTACAATGGGCTTGCCCAAGGGCTACTTGAAGGTACGCAAATGCCTGCGGTCATCATCTTTTCGAATTCTGCTTTTGCCCTTTTCAATTTCTTTGGGGACAGACGCCGCGCTGGCGATGCTACTGGTGGTCCCGTTGTGTGGATATAATGTTGTACGTTATGCTTTACTGCTTTCCGCCCTATGGATGTGGTAATTTCTATGTATTCTTTCAATAGTTTTGCGTACTTACTCTTGCTGTCGATGGTGGAAAGCGTGGTGGAAACTATCGTTGCAATCTGTCCGGCGGCCTTCAACTTTGTTATACCATCCAAAAGTTGTTTGTTTTTCAAGTCCACCAATAGGTGAAAGCTGCGAAGAAAGTCGGCTCCCAAAATCGCGTTTTGCGTGTCTGCTACAATGAAATCCCAAACGAAATTTCGTCTCAATCCCAGGTCTACACGCGTGCTTTTAATGCCGTAAGTATTTATGACGGAACCATTGGCTGCATACAACTTGAAATCATCGTCCCTTTTCGCATACTTGCTGAATCGTCTTGGGAGTATTGAAACGTCTGCGCCGGTATCCACTAAGTACTTAATTTAACTTCTCCTATCAGTTACTATGAGGCGATTTTCTTTCCACACGTTTTTCGTGAACGCCTCTACTGGCGAAAAACTGACTAGTTTTCCTGTGTGGGTGGTTTCCACGCACATGGTTTGTAACATTTAAAAGCCTTCTCTCCGAACTTTCGATGGTAAAAACAAACTTCATTTTTGGCGTTGTTCCTCTCCTTGGACCTGTATTTATTTTACTGTGGCTGCGTCCTCTATATTCTCTAATGGCTTCGAGCCTTCCTGTGACCCACCTGACTCGTTCGCATCCTTCCCCTGGCTGCCGTCCTCTTTTCCCACAGGGGAGTGGATCATCGTTCTTGCTGGTTCTGTGTTTGCTTCCCCTTTTGTGTATCACGTCGGGGTCACCACGTTTTCTGTAGCGGATCTTTGGGGAAATTTCGCAGACAGGAAACTTGTGGCGAATGATAACTCCGCGTTACCGTATAAACTGTTAAATAATATATTTCGTATAAATACAATACTTGAATAATAATTATCCTTTGAATTTATAAAGGTGGCTCGTGGGACGTTGTGCGAAATCTCTAGCAAGATGGCGATGTGCACTGACCACGAGGCCACTCTTCTGCCTCCAGTGTGTGTCGCTAGGGGCGCTGTCTGGTAGTTCAAATTAGCCTCGTAAGCAGCGGTCGCTACAAAAGCGTACAGACGGTCGACGCCAGCACCACCTGGTTAATAATGTTTCAATTTAAGTGCATACAGCGCCGTCTACAGTCCTGGACGGGAAGTATACGTGGTTACACGTCGACCCCTTATGAGTGTCGCCCCCCTAGTGTCAGGCGGGCAGCAGGACCTGCCGCGAATCTGCCGTCGACCTGCCGGCACGCTCTGCTTGGCAGGGTCTGCCGGCAGAACCGTAGCTAACTCTTTCTAGAGCTTAAACTAGACGATGATAGAAACTATTTCTTAGTGGCTGGGGATCTTAATGCCAGGCGTAAGGCATGAGGGGATCACGCAGACAACCAGCGGGGAAAATACATGCGCCAATGGGCAGCAATGTACGATATCCGCTATAAATTAAAAATAATAACACCGGCCTTCCCAACTTTCAAGCCTGCTGGGACCTTCCTTGATATCTGTTTGGCAGACACTCGTCTGGTTTGGATTGATCCTCTGAACGATAAAGCTCGGACGCTACCTTACGACAGCGACCACGCAGCCATATCTCTAACCTTTGAGGCACTAGATGAGGCGTTTATTCTGGATGGACCACCATGTCAGGGAATCAAATATAATTATAGAGCAGCGCCGTTCAGGAGTTGTCCCATAGGGCAACTGGTCAGACAGCCCGGGGCAAACACTTGCTGGCGGCAGGCAAGCGACGCCTCCGCGGGCAATACGGTACAGACGTCAGGATGAACAAGGACCGTCGCGTCGGTTTAACGAGTGGTGACGGGTGTTCACAAGTCTCCACCGAGTGAATATCAAAGATGCCGACACGACTCGTGTTGGGCCCGTTGGCCCGCCACCACCATTCCTCCCCACTTCGTTCTAACGATAGCTGATGTCACTGCCCGGACCTTTGCGCACAGCGTTTGCCCCGGGCAAATGCGTCTGCCCTTGCCCTGAAAACGGTAGCCTGACCGGCGCTGTTATAGGGCCACCAAGTGGGAGGCGCTTACGCGTAAAATGGCTGATCTGTATGTGCGCCACATCCCCTTAGATTGTAACCTATCGATTGAGGAGATTGATAACCATTTACAATATATCTCGAACACCATTGCTCAGGCAATGGCAGTAACGATCCCAACCTACAAGCATTCAGATAGTGTTAACAGATACCTGAATCATAAAATCAAAAAATTACAAAAAAACAAAAGTTCTATAGTTTCAATGTTGCACAAACTACACATTTTAGACCCGTCGGCTCGATTGGAGGTAACAAGGTTGGCAAAAAAACCCTAAGGAGACTAACGAAAGCACTGCAGCGCGAGTTCAAGAAGTCAATCGAAGGCTATTGGGCCAGCGCAATTAAAAACATTGATTTCCGCAAATCGGATAATTTCTTCCCGAAAGTCAATGCCATCTTTCGGCCAAAGCAATTCGCGAATATAGAAAATATTCATGTCAGTGAGAACGAAAAGACTATATTGGAGAGAAGCGGCTGTAATTTGACCAATGTAACCAGACTTGGTGGCGAATATATTTTCACTGAGCGTTGTGACAAGCTCAATGTCATAGGAGCCCACTATGAATTTATTAATTCTCCTCGTTTTATTAACAGTGATTCACGGTTAAAACAGATAGTTGATCTTGAAGCTGAAACAATAAAAACAGAATTTGTCCGAAACAGAGACCAGAATGCCACTTTGGTGCAATTTAATGCCAATAATCCTGCTAACGATCCTGACCTGATAGGAGAGACACTGCAACCATTTTGTAATCAAATCTCATTGGCCTACAAACTTAAACATCTGCCAAATAAGACGTCAGTCGCTCTTGATGGGATCCCACCGATAGTCTTAAAACACTTACCTCCTAAATTAATCTTTGATATAGCAGTTGTCTTCAACAACGCCATTAATAGAAGTTACTTCCCAATTTTATGGAAGGAGGCGAAGGTCCTACCTATTCTGAAAAAAGAAAAGAACCCCAATGAGCCGACGAGTTATCGTCCTATTAGTCTCACTCCCAGCCTGAGTAAGGTCTTCGAGGCGGTATTGAACGATTCCCTGGTCGAGCACTGCAGAACAAATGAGATAATACGGGCCTGCGATGCCCAAGGCCTAATCCAGGATGGTTGCAACATCCCATGGATATACCACTGGAAGAGAAATAAAGCTGATAAACGTATTGCGCTCACCCTTAAGGGAAGAGGTCACTGAAATTTGGAAATCCAAAAATATTTGAGACATGCGGAATTCCTTTTAAGGGAAGGAAGTAGGTTTGAAGTAAAGGCCTTATGCCAGTGGGAACACAGTTTTAATCACTGGTTGTCATAGAATTTACATTACGTTACAAAAATCAAGCATAACTTCAAAAATCTTCTTGCGCAAAGTGTGTGATGCCACAGCCTCCAGGATTTACAGCGAAGAACGGTCCATAGTGAAGTAAAAAATTGTGTATCGAGAAGTTTCTATATCTCATACTTTTTAAGCTAAAAATGATTGAATTTATTAAATGGCAAAATTTTGAGGAAAAGCAAGCGCAGCGCAAAGAGTTTTGCAGATTTCTTCATGCCGATACACAATCTTTTTGGTTTCATGTCACTCTTGAAGCACGCCAAGCTGTAAGAGAATCGGACCAACAGTTTTGCGCAAGGAACATTAAATATATTAAAAAAGTAAGTTTTGAGATAAATGCATTTTAAATCTAAAGAGTAAATTCCAGACTACTTCCCTTTTTGTATAGTCTAAAATCCACCTGGTTGATACACATTCTCATCAATCTTGCGTCTTTTCCTATCAGCAGCAATTTTCTTTGTGTTTTGTTTCTTCTTAAAGCGCTTTCTTGTAGTGGATTGCTGTTGTGTACTGCAGGTTTCTCTTCTGTTGTCTCTGTCTCTAGCTATACTTATAGCTGTTTCAGATACAACTTTCCCAGCTGTTTGTTTCCTCACTGTCAATGAGCGTACACAACCCATATTAAATTCTGAAACAACGCGTGCCACAGGTACTTCAAGTCTTGCCTGCGATACAAATGTTGTCTTCGGGCAGGATCTCCACACTTTTGGATGGAGAGATTAATTTGCATTTTCAGTGCCTCCCTTACAGCCCCTTGCCATCAAATTTTCATTTGACAGTCTTTCGTATCGGGTTTTCACTTTGGTGGCCATATCTTCAGACAGCTTGAGTGACATGTGTGTGTGGCTCATTGGTTTTAGTCTAATACTTTTTGCTCGATTGTAAAAGTACCACGATTGCTTGCCCTTAGGACATCTGGCATGGTTAGGTTTGCTGTCTATAGAGCTACAGTGATCTAAAATAGCCATCACAGCATATTCCATGGCCTTTACATTTGGCATATTTTTTACAATAGCATTTTTGTAACATTAGAAATAACTTTTGCAACCCGACAGAAAATATCAAATTGATAAAATATACATGTTTTCTACAAATCGCTTTATAACCTATAATAATAGCATGCTTCATTCTACTCCTACTCTTGCGATATTTTCTTCTAATGAGGTCCATTTCACTCGTTTTATATAAGCTAAGTTCACTGCACCGTAAAATCTCACTCTGTATTTTCACGTAAACCGAAGTTTTGAAAGATTTAAAAAAATATAGTGTCTAGCGCCGGAGAGACTGACCTCTGTCGGCAACCACTGACCCTTTTGGGCCTGCTTAGAGAGTTACCTATTGTACATGGCGGAGTTACATATTGGCCGCGTTACAGATAGCCGAGAGATACGCAACCTGACCACGAACTCAGTCACATACTGTACTTTGTAAGAAAGCGTTCGTAGTTTAGTAGGCGCAGTCAAATGGATTCTGTTACAGAGCACGCGTGCGTTTTACAATCGTGAAACGCATTTTGGCCATTGGAGAAAATAAACAATTTCAAGTCCATGCAGTTAATTTGGATTTCCCAAAACACTAGCCAGCGATTGAACATACTCGAACAGCTAAATAATAGAGAAATATACCGAAAAACCAAGGTATTGGTTTTCGGCTCTTTCGCAACGTTTTGGAGAAATAGGTTTTTTCTGGTAGAAAGACAACACTATGTGTCAAACCATGTTGTGTACGGTTGAACAAGGGTTCAGACTTGCCAAAAATGCAAAAAAAAAAATTCTTAGAAATGGTCGAAAATTGCGATTTTTTCAGTGTCCTCTTCCCTTAACGAATCGATATACGATACTGTAAAGTTCAAATATTCTACTAAGTTACCTGACAGAGATCTAAAAGACTACCATAGGGTAAGATTCGAGAGATACTGGTGGCTCAATGACGCCTGCCCGCATATATCAGAGCTGTCTGACCGACTGCAGGCTTCCACTAGATATAATTAGTAATAAGAGAACACGAGACTGTATACCCTGTTGGGGTCGTTTTTCTTTGTAAATATTGTATATAGAACTATTTTTTTAAGTCTTTCCCTTACCTCTACTATATCTCACCTCTTTTCCGTTTCCTAACATTAATTATCAGATCGATACTGTGGTTTTTCTGGACATTTTCCACTAATATATAAGGCACACTAATTACCAGCGATCGTGAGCACAACAGTGCTCATATTTCTGTTCATAACATATATCCCTAAATAAATTTAATTGTTTGGCTGTGAGTTACGGAGGCACCGTACAAGCAGTTATGTAATACATCCAAAGCGACTGCTTGGCAGTTTTTTCTATATTTGTTGAATGCCATGTATGTGAACAATTTTAGGTCCCTCAATAAATACTTTCTAAAAAAAAAATAAAAAAAAAGTAGAACCGTAGCTGAATGCGGACGTAGGCTGCATCGCCGCTGCCGGCAGGTCCTGCCGCCTGGTGTGGTTATCAGGGTATAATCAAAAATTGAATAAAATTAAGTTTTTATTAATATGCATACCTGACTCAATTTTCTTTGGGATAGCTGATAGTAGTAATCTATTTTTTGAAGGCCCCATGTACATATGATCTTCAAAATGCTTACTGCATAGTCCGCGGTTTTTGTAATACTGTTGATATTCCGATGCAGGTAGATCTTCTCTACCACAAGCTTGAAGCCAGATCTTACATCTAAATAAAATGATCATATATATAAGAACTAAACCATGTTATTGTTACAAGAAATGTCTTAATCTTTGATATTATTTGAGACACTTTATGACTATAATTCTTACAAATTCTCATCCTTGGGAAATCTAAAAAAATGCGTTCCTTCCTCCCTTTCATTAAACATACTTTTACAATTTTTGTAAGAACATGAAATTCCACCATACTTTTTAATACTCGTTTTAGTATTTATAAAACCAACACTTTATATAAAAAAAGCACTGCAGAAAAAGGAAAGAGGAACAGCGGAAAAACAGACAAGAAAAGAAAGTATATATGATTTCGGCGCACTGATTCGGTCGGTTTAAAACAATAAAAACTAGCTAGATTGCAATAATAATTATAAAATCTTTCGACGTTTCGATCTTAGTTTAGATCATCTTCAGGAAAATTTTGAAAGGATATAAAATACTGCTTTTGCTATTAAATTGAGTCACTGTGTTTTGACCCGTGATTGACCATTCAGATCGTTCGGGTATTGTAAAGTTTGCACGTGGTGTGCCGACTATAAAATTCACTCGAAGGACCATCCCCTTTGTTGGATAAAGGAGAAAAAATCAAAGTACAAGTCTAGTTCTAGAAAACGTGTTGTGTTTGTATTGAAATCTAGATTCTTTCTGCCTGGTGAGGCGTACATCCATTTCGCAAGAAAACTACGAAGCCCAATCATTGGCTGTTGACAAAAACCGGGTTGAGAAAATCGCTATGACGATTGGTCGCCTGAAAATAGTGGGCGAAGTCAAGACCGTGGTGGGAAAACATCGCCGGCGAGGACACCTCGACTTTCCCTAACGTGCATCTGGCAATACTCAATGTCAAGTACCACTAAATTTTGACAAAGGTTCGTGCCGAACTCTGGAAAGTGCACATCTGCAACGCAGACGACCAGGCCAACCCTCAAGTGTTACCTGTCGCAATAAATTTTACAGCGCTGTCCCTGTTACAGGGTGATCCGGCAAAGGGTGTCCAATTGACGCATCGACACAGTGTGTTATTGCATTACGTGTGACTCCCGAGTCGGTTGGAATAAGACTAACGTATATCGCGAACAAAACATCTGCTTATAGAAGGTGAAAACAAGGTAAATACCGTTGACAGGCAAAAACATATTTAAACTCACTGAAATTCAAAATTACAGGATGAACCGTTTGCAGTAATCAAGCATTCTTTGTTAAAGATAAAATACCTCTTTTAAAACACTCTAACATCGTGTATTCAATTCCTTGCTTAGATTGTAATCAGGTTTATATCGGACAAACATCTAGACTTGACAGGCAAAAACATATTTAAACTCCCTGAAATTCAAAATTACCGGATGAACCGTTTGCAGTAATCAAGCATTCTTTGTTAACGGGCAAATGAACAGTTACATACAAATAGCTGATATGTAGAAAACTTTTTTTTTCCGATCATGTGAAATTCTATGCAGAAAAACCATCATAAGACATTACTTCTTTAGTAATGTTGCGTAATATTCTTGTATTTTAGGTGTTTCATACCTAAGATTTACGCTAGGTTGTTTAATCATATGAATTGTCTCCAAAAGAATTCTCTGGTTCTCTTCACTCATTAGTTTCTTTATCAACAATTTTAACATTGTCAAAATCAAATTTATGATCGAACTCTAACGAATGCTTGGTTAAGGCCGTATGTTGTAAGGGAGATAAAAAGATATTTCGTTTATGTTCATATACTCTTCTTTCTAAAAGTCTAGATGTTTGTCCGATATAAACCTGATTACAATCTAAGCAAGGAATTGAATACACGATGTTAGAGTGTTTTAAAAGAGGTATTTTATCTTTAACAAAGAATGCTTGATTACTGCAAACGGTTCATCCTGTAATTTTGAATTTCAGTGAGTTTAAATATGTTTTTGCCTGTCAACGGTATTTACCTTGTTTTCACCTTCTATAAGCAGATGTTTTGTTCGCGATATACGTTAGTCTTATTCCAACCGACTTGGGAGTCACACGTAATGCAATAACACAGTGACTCAATTTAATAGCAAAAGCAGTATTTTATATCCTTTCAAAATTTTCCTGAAGATGATCTAAACTAAGATCGAAACGTCGAAAGATTTTATAATTATTATTGCAAAATAGCTAGTTTTTATTGTTTTAAACCGACCGAATCAGTGCGCCGAAATCATATATATTAATTAGTACGGTCGAAATTTATAAATAACTTTTAGAAAAGAAAGTACCGTAGAAATGTAATAATATAAACACAGGAGAAACAGAAAGGCACAAATGAAATAAAGTGAAAAAGACACTGTAAAAACTATTTATTTAAAAAAAATAAGTCTGTATAAAGGGAAAGGAATGGACAAATACAAAACAATCGAAAAACAGCACTGTAAAACAAAAGTTATTTTCAGAAAATGAGACTAATAGCGAATTCGGGAGACCCGCACTAGGCGCACTGAGTGCGAATTTAAGCCAATCGGAAGCGAGGAGTGTGAACTTTTTCGGTTCCGATTGGCTAAAATTCGCACTCAGTGCGCCCAGTGCAGCTCTCCCGAATTCGCTATAAGAAAAGAATGAAATGGCACAAAACGAAAGAAAATAGGCAATATAAATCAGAAAAAACGGAAAAGTACAAAAGGAAAAGACGGAGACACCAAATAAAAGAAGGAAAAGGTGAAAAATTTAAGAAAATATTCTTAACAAGCACACACTTTGAGCAGCACAAAATTAAAAATGTACGAAGCGCACGTCTGTAAGTCTCCAAAAGGAATGACCCATCCACAGTCAAGGTACAATTATCCATCCGCGAGACTTACCTCGGAAATTCCCAGTTTATGACACCTCGGGCCCGATGTACCCGAAGTGTCATAAACTCTCGATTGTTGGAGAAGCATGTCGAAAACGTTTTCACAATATTCAACACTTCGCATTTTCTTACAGAAGAAAGAAAATAAGTTGCGCTGTGTTAGACACGCTATGTTAAACACGTTAAACACTGCAAGCAGAAACACACAACACAAAACGCGCTTTCAAATATTTCAATTTTGCCACAGTTTAACGAGTATTACCGAAGTGTACCGATCATTACCGAATGGACATTTAAATTGGTTGTGTCATTTCGTCTCTTTCTAAAACTGGTTTCTCCGTCAGAGTGTCGCCTCTTAGTATACCTTCTCTTTGGCCAGAGTTTACGCTACACACCGCTAGGGATTCACGATCTCTTTGGTTCCGATACGGTCTTCGAATCGATCTCTGTCTTGAGAATCGATTTAAAAAATCGAATATCGCGACAAAAAAGATCGATCTTTGAAAGATCGATTTTAAATCGGCATCCCTACCTGATATTCGTCCATGATCCCATACAATGCACATACCATGTGAAAAAATGTAGAGATACGTAGGTTTTCAGCACGTGATGAACACTTATCTATTACTTGATTTTTTCGAAGTGTTTCAGAATTAATATTACATTTAATTGCCTTTTAAGAAGTTAATAGTGCCCTGTTCATAGTTGCTTAATATTATTACCGGTAAATAAATTGAGGTTATGTTTCACACTGAGGTTAAACATTCATATAGTCCCTGCTAATACTATAGACGAAAAATGAATAAATTACTCTCTGTGTCAATAAAAGAAGTAAGTCACAAGATACATGCCGGCGACATACGCCCTACTGACCTTACGAAGGCAGCTGTCAAATTGACAACAATTATTAAACCACTGAATGCATATATTACTGTAACCGATGAAACAGCCAAGAAACATGCAGAGAAGTCAGACTCACGACAAAAGAATCGTAGTCTATTGGGGAAGCTCGATGGGATACCCATTGCGATTAAAGATAATTATTGTACAAAAGGTCACCTGACAACATGTGCGTCAAAGATGCTTTCGAATTATGTGCCAGTCTATGATGCAACTGTGTACCAACGTTTAAAAGATTCTGGTGCGGTTTTAATTGGCAAGACTAATCTCGATGAATTTGCTATGGGTTCTGGAACTGTTGATTCGTATTACGGCCCGACAAAAAATTTGTGGAATTCAAATGTAGTAACAAAATATTATTCTTGCGATACTTGTGAAAAAGAACATGCAAATGAATCTCATGAAAATTCTTGGCATATTGCAGGTATAATAGCTGTCAAGTTATTTTCTCAAATTATTTGTAAACAGCATATGAATTTTAGGTGGAAGTAGCGGCGGTTCTGCCGTGGCTGTTGCCACTGGAACTTGTTACGCTGCATTAGGTTCAGATACCGGTGGCTCGACTAGAAATCCAGCCTCTTACTGTGGTCTTGTTGGGTTAAAGCCTACTTATGGATTAGTGTCGCGCTATGGGCTTATTCCTCTTTTAAATTCTATGGATGTACCTGGTATTCTTACAAGAAACATTGACGATGCTGCGCTAATCCTAAATGCCATTGCTGGTCCGGACGAAGCAGATTCTACTTCTGTACGAAGAGAATATATACCGCTGAATTTACCAGACACGATAGATATTAGTAATCTTAGAATCGGGATACCAAAAGAGTATAAACTGTCAAATATAAGTCCCGAAATTCAAGGATGTTGGGACGATGTCTGTGAGTTTCTAAAGGAAAGTGGAGCGTCAATCTCTACAGTATCGATGCCACATACAAGTTACTCCATAATGTGTTATTCAGTTCTGAATCGCTGTGATGTTATCAGTAATTTAGCTTGTTACGATGGTATGGAATATGGCTATAGAGCAGACGAGTGGAGTTCTGTACAAGAACTTTACAGGAAAACAAGATCAGATGGATTTGGCAAAGTAGTTAAGGATCGTATTTTAGTTGGAAACTATTTCTTATTAGAAGAGAATTATGACAAATATTATCTGAAAGCAATGAAGATGAGAAGGCTGATATCTGATGATTTTGACGTAGTATGGGACAATAATATTGATGTCTTACTCACACCTACTACATTAACAGAAGCTCCCGATTACAATGAATTTGTGACTTTGGATAATCAGACACAGTGTTTAATTCAAGATTATTGCACGCAGCCTGCTAATATGGCAGGCATACCAGCAGTCAATGTGCCAATTAAACTTTCTACAAATGGTTTACCTTTATCTTTGCAACTTATGGCACCAGCATTTCACGAAGAGAGACTTCTCACAGTAGCAAAGTGGATCGAACAAAAAGTAAAGTTCCCAATGCTTGAATTAAAGGATGTGCCTGTCCTTGAATAACTATTTTCACACCAATATTGCTCTGTTTTCTTTGCATACGAAATAATTATCTTCTAATTTATTTAAATAATCAACATGTAAATCAAGCCTGGTTTAAACTTGGATCGTGAATCGCTTGAAAAGTTCTATATATATAATTGCAATATTCGTGAAATGTAATATTTTACGGTGCTTCCTCGCGAAGTTGTAGTAACGTGAAACGCAAATTATGCATCTACCAGCCATCGGCCGTATCAGAAATTCCATTCGTTGAGTAATCAGGTCGCGTCTGCTTACCGCGCTGGGAAATCCTTCTGTTATTGCACCGCACTATAGCGTCATTTACAAATTAATGCCAAATCGATATGTGCAGCTGAAAATTACTTGACACCGGTCTCCATGGGCGTCCGCAGGGGGAGGGGGCAAAAGGAGTAGTTGCCCCCCTGGCTTTTGAGAAAAACCGCTTATTTTTCAAAACTTTATCTTTATTAAGTTTATACTAAAAAAGGGAATATCTTTAAATTTCGGTTTTAAATTTTTAATTAAATTAGCACTATAAAATGGGTTAAATAAAAGCAAGAGGGGTATATTTTTCTTTACCATCAGCCCAAAGTTGCCCCCCCCCCCCCTGGAAAAAATTCTTTGGACGCCCCTGTCGGTCTCGAATACGAAAAGAGTGAAATGCTAGTGGCCAGCGCCGTAATTAATTCTGCGAGGTTCCTGTTTATTATAAATAAAGTACATTTCTGAATGTTGTATTAAACCGTCGTAGATATGCATCTTGCTGTATGATGTTTTACATTTAAAGATAAAGGATACAGGGTGGACAACGTAAGGTGTAATAAGTTCTTTTGGCAATAAACTATTACGGATAATAAGGAAAGATTCTTTTGGTATTTTACGATTTTCTAAGGCCCTTCGATATGTATTTTATGCGATGCATTCTTCTGTCCCGGATTTCTGGTGACCTAGTCTTAGTGGCGGATTTAAGAAAAATGGCCCAAGTGGCAAACATTCTGAGGGTCCCTTTTTTTCGGGAAAATGGAGAGCTAGTTTACTAAGAACGGGCCAAATGTAGTAGTACGAATAAAATGTAGTGTTTGGATACCTATTCTAATCATAATTTTTCGAGAGATGGGGCCCTGGGGGTCCTTCTGGGCAGGGGCCCAGGTGGCAACTGCTCATCAGTCACCCTGTTAAATCCGCCACTGCCTAGTCTTGTGAAATACTTAATTGCAGTATATACCTCATCAAGAAATTGTAGCAAAAGAAGTCACAGACGTATAGGAAAATGTGCGTGTCACGTACGAAAATAAATACGTCTATACGTACGAAAATTTGAATACAGAATTTCTGAAAGGGCTAATGTTACTTCCAAAAAAGTCCAAAGCCGTGCAAAACAAAACGGACATGCCATTGAGAAATCCAAATTCACTTCCCGGTCTCTCTAGAGGAGATCGATACAGAAAACGTTTACAAGAAAGAAAAAACTATTAACGGAGAGTATAATAACGGAGATATTTGACGTGAACACAGTTAGTGAGACACTCTGTATATTCACAGCTTTTTCACCTTTCTCGGTGATAAGGTAGAAATATTCTCTCGAATATCTACTTTACCAATGTCAGTGATCGAAAGTCGAAACGCAATGTGTTTCCCACACCCACCGCTCGGAAAACGAAGAAGGCGCTCGGTATTTCATGAGATCGGTATTTCAGTACGTGAGACATGAGAGTCCAGAAGGTGACAGGTCTATCCTATCCCTCGTCAGTGTCACAGGGTATTGCATTCGAAGTTATCGAATAACAAGCGCATTCTGCTACCAATGCTCTGACAGTTTGAAGTCTATTGTTCCAGAGAATCTTGCAGAATCGAGTGATAAATAAACATCGTATGTGCTTCATACATATATGCTTCATAAAGCTTCCACAATTATTAGATCGTCGTGACACTTCAGTCGATTTTCGTTACAGTTGCATACAAAAGTATGAAACATCGATCGACGATATTCATAATGAATTCAGGCAAATTCTCCTATTTCACTAAAGTTTTAACCAGACGTGAAATATATGTATCTCAGATTGAAGATTTCTGGAGTTTCCTTAGTTCTTAATTGGCAGGTGAGCACGAAACTTGTCCATATTGTTTTCAGTGTCATATCCAATTACTTCCGACAATTCAATTCATTGTTGACTATTTGCATTTTCAATCAAGATTATATGTATTCCGCAATACGCACAGAATTATGTGGAACAAAGCAGCTATTTCTAACACCTAAAATGCACCCAGCTAAATCATAACTATTTCATAAATTTTTCCAACTTGTTATAACGTGCCATCGCGACTATCGAATATTCTAGCTACAACCAATCATCGAGGGTGCAAAAAAATCAGGTGCATAAATCTTCGACATACCTTCAAAATTCCAATTGAGCAAAAAAGAGCGTTTCGAGTGCATCAACGTAATGAATCGATCGCAATATTATGTACGAGCGTACGTCAACGCGCAAAGCAACGATTAACCCAGAAACCGAAAATCGTTCAACCACGAGCAAAAATAAAGGAACTTTGTAAGATAAGGAACAAAGTGTTTGCTGCAGAATATTGTGGGAAATGTGCTTCGAGAAGGGATGGTGGAAGAATCGTAAATGTCTAATAGCTGGGAGCAGGCTCGCGTTGTAAGGGAGGTTCTTTGGGAAAATAGGGTTGGGCACGGGGGGCGAAGGGCGCATGCGTTGACCCGGCCGAGGGCTGTCGTGTCGCTCTCTGCCGACGGACGCGGCAGTCGTCGTGACGACCTCGAACCGTCAGTGTCGCGAGCCGTGGGGTATCTTTCCGTCGTCGTTCGTCTCACCTGTCGCCCTCCCTCTCTCGTTCTTTCTTTCGTCTCCCGGTTGTTTTTCTTCCTCGTTACGCGATATTCAACGGTGACCGGTGTGCGATGGTGGCGCGTCTCGTGTCGCGGTAGACATCGCGCCACGATCGCGACAGTGCCGTAGTTCCGTAAACAAAGCGGGATCGTTGTGCCGTTGTGTCGACGATCGAGATCTCGATTGCGATTCTCGTTGACTCGCGAAACAGTGCAGGCGCGTTCGTGTTGCGCAGAACAGCCGGATGATCAGCCGTCTACGGAGGAGCTTGAAACAGGTGTGTGCGAGCCGTTTCTGAGGGTAGTTCGACCAGATGTGGAAGATTTAAAGGTAAATATCCAATACCTGGCTAGACAGTAGTTTTACAGGTATAAACTGTTCGTTAGCGATAGGCGTTGGTGGAAAGATTCGGTTACGGAATTTTAAATATAATGAGATTGTTTTGTGTGCGGCTTGTGCCATTGGTGCAGCGAAACCGGAACTACGCTAGTCGTTAATGCAATTTTCGCAGAATGTGTTCTTACCATTCTTGTAACTTGCATGTCCGTTGTCAATGTACATCTTTTGTACGTAATTATAAACGGTATTTTATACTTTTTACGCGTGAAGCTGTGATACCAATTTCGGTTAACCGACATCTTGAGGAGGTTAATTATTGAAGACTGCTATGGGTATTTAAAAAAAGGAAGGGAATGTTTCTTAATCGTATCCTGCATGCTATTTTTATAGTACTTCAATTCCGTCGTATCTAAGATCTGTTATAGCTTTCTACTTCCAAAGAGCAGTTAAAAATATTGATCTATATGATAATCTAGAAACGATTTTGCGTCATTGTAGGAAAGTATCGTTTATAATTATTCCAATTCTAGGGAATTTGAACTCTACTCAGTTTCTATTTTTAGGCGTTTTAAAATACGCCTATCATTCATCGGGAATTTTAATTGCGGATTACTTTGGTCTCCCGAGCAAATATTTGAAAGTATGCAATCGGAAATACGATTGTTCATAATATCGAAACTGGATTCTTTCAGAATCACTTTAAATCGGCGCTTCTTAAAAGTAAAACGAATAACATAAGTCACTCTTGTGTATCTATGATACTTATAAAACTATATAATAATCTTAATTAGTGGAACACGCGTGGGGAACGCCTATAGGTGTTCCGTGAATATGGCCAGCAGTCTGGAATCAAGATCCTCCGCACGAGGCGTATGCCAAGTGTTGAAATCTTATCGAAAGCGTTGAAAGCTTTTTTTCACCATTATAAAAGTTAATCAATACGCTTTGTAAGGGAAGATATGATTCGTACATTTCCTATAACACAGTCGTTGAAATTATTGTGAAAACAGTAATAAGTACATTTAGGTGCCTACCGGTTCTCTAATGTCATTGCTTTCGAGGACAATGCCAATGGGTATGAATTGAATGATAAAATGAATCAACGTTTATTGCTTAATGTATTCATTAATGTCACACTAGTAGAATTCACAGGAAAATATATAGATGATGTTGCCTTTGAATTAAAACTCAATATTTGAATTTTGTGGGAAATAATATATTTATTCGTGTAAAAGTCACGCATTTTGATAAAAAAAAGTTAATTTTGACAGTTCATTTTTATGAATAAAGTATAACAACTAGGGCTGGCACTATACGAATAATTTAATATTCGAATATTTTACAAGTATTCGAATGCTACGAATAAATTTCAAATATTTGAATATTCGAATATTTAAGTATTCCAATACTATTAGAATATTTAAATATTCGAATACCATTCTAATATTTCAGTATTTGAATACAATTCGAATACATCAGTGTGCGAAGTTTCAAGTCGATCGGATATGTTGAAGTGGGTCAAAATTAACTTACAAGATTTCACCCAGACGAACTAACGAACTCACAACTGAATCTAAATAAAAGCTTGTAAAAAAAATAAACTTAAAGAACTTGATTTATAATTCACACCATACTATTCGAATACTTAAATATTCGGATAGTATTTGAATATTTGGATATTCGAAATATATTCGCCAAATAACTGAGCAACTGAAGTATTCGAATACTCGAATACCGAAAAATTCGACAAATAGTCCCAGCCCTAATAAGACCATATTAGAAATATTGGATATGGAACAGTGAAAAGATGTTGTCATCTCAAATATGTAAGTTTGCTGTGGTATTTAAAGGTGGATTAAGGGTAGATAGGTAATATTATTAATGCAAAGGAATTGGGGTAACAATTGAAAGAAATATGCATTTCGGAGAGGAAAGCTTTCTAATTATTATGTTTTTTAAACGAATAAGGGGCTTTGTTCGAAGGGTTCGTGGCTTCTATAGTAGATTATGTTATAATATATTTTTAATTAGGATCAAAGTATACAGCTGTAACTGATGATAAATATAAATACCTCATAACATATTGCACCTGTAGGGGACATTCTTAAATGTCATATATTTTTAGATGAAAATATTAAGTTAAAACAATGGCAAATAGGGTAAAACTATACAATACGCCCCAGTTTTAAAGAAACATCTATAAAACCAATATTTTTTAATAATTCTTTAAATTTTTTGTGTGAACACATCAAGTGTTTATTACTCTTCACAACTACACCGACATTGTGTAAAAAACATAACTGGAAATAACTTTAAATAATGATTTTTCTGACCCTTACATGGGGCGTTTTGTAACACAGTCGTCAGGTAAAACGCCCCACCTCTATGACAAAACGCCCCGTCATAAAAAAAGTGCTTACTTTTTATTATTTTTATCAAAATGTTATAAAATGTATATTATAAAAGATATTATTAACAAAAATAGAACAATCTTGATTAAAATGATTACATTATTTTTTTATTTACATTTTCTCTTTTGACATTTCTGCCGCAAGTATTACACGAAGTTATCCACGAAAAGAAAAGAAATAGGTTACGTGTGAAAAATATGATTTCGAGGTGGGGTGTAAATTCATTGCTGGGGCATATTGTAAATTCTGGGGTACAAAACGCGTCGGTTTAAATTTAGCAACAACGTAGTGAAAAACGGTTTGGGCAATAACAATTTAACGAGGTTAGTTTGTCTAGTTTCGAAATATATATGTGAATTAATCGCAGAAACAATAGTGACTTAGAAAATTGAATTTCTCACATACTAACCGCAAATTATCTGAAGGCCGAAAATATAAATTCTTGTATATTTTTTTAAAAGCCATAATATTTGCTCGTATTTTTATTGCGGCAGTTGTGGCCGTTGTGGCCGACTGAGACAACTTCGAATATGACGATTGTGTCGATGCATCATGGTTTGTGTACGTAAAATAATGGTGGGGCGTTTTGTCAAATCGGGCGTATTGTATAGTTTTACCCTAATATATATTTTGCAACATTTACTGCAATCTATAACTAGAATAAAACGAAACATAGATAATAAATAATGCCCAAAATAATTACTACATTACTCACTTGACGTAAATACCGAATTTTCTAAAAATTATCTATATTGCAGAAAACAACATATTTATTAAATATCTCATGCTTGGTGTGATTCTTAGATACTTTAATTATTTTGAATCATACATATTTCATCCTATTAACAATTCTACTTTATCTCCCATTGATATTAGCTACCATCAAACATTCCCTGTTTCTCTTCCACCTTTCAACTAATCAGAACAATGGACAAATTTACTCCACAATTCAAACATAATTAATTAATTTCCTCGTGATTAAAATTAATGGAGAGTTTATTTCCCCTAATTATTTTGAGCAGTAGACAAGCGTTATCCAGTTACATATACTGGTCCCTGTCCTATCAAGATTAATATTTCTCTTCATTATACAATCACACGTATCAATTTCATTTAGATAAAAATTCATGAATATATTATACAATTTACCCTTTCCGGCTTATTCTCTGAACAACTCTCAACCAATAGCGCTTTCCAATCAGTTGCAAGTATTCATGTCCTCCGGATTAATGTAGAATATTACAAACATTTCTTCACATTGTTCGCAGTCTACTACTCAGAAATTGGAAATTAAAAGGAACTCCTGTTTTCATATCCATTTTTGTGAACCCCTCTGTCGCGTCACTCTCCGTCGATAATAGGATCCGCCAACATTGGGGCGCACGTAGAGAAAATGTTTTTCTGCTCCGTACAGCATGAAGCGTCTACTCATTCGTTCTATTTTGAGGATATTGATCGACTTTCATGCCATATGAGAATATAAGGTTTCGAGGGAAAGTTAAATCGTAGCCTTACGCTCGACCTTAATATCTTTAACCATGATCACCGTAGACTTTCTCAGGAATCTGCGTTCTCATCTCTCTCCCATTCGTGCATTACCGTTTGCAACGAAAATTCCTCCTTACCAATCTGTGATTCGACAATCTTTTTACTTCCTCCATGGAGACAATCGAGCGAAAAGTTGGGATTAAAAGTGCTCTTCATCTGAAATACTTAGTTTGCTTCACAAATTTCTTCCAATATGATATTAAACCTCGGTTGTCACACTGGGTCAAATTGACCCTGCGTGTTTTTAAGCAAAAAACCTTTTTATCGAAACTCTTATTGCTTCAATTTTTTTTATGCATGATGACACTTTAAATGTCAACTTTCAACGATAGGCATATATTCTACAATGTTCAAACATTATGTCAGAATTTTTTAGACTTAATTTAACAAATAGTTTTTAAAAAATAACTGATTGAAAATTGACAGGGTCAAATTGATCCAGTGTGACAATGACATTCGAAAAAGTAGGTGTGACAACGGAGGGTTAATTTACCCACGTTTCGTCACCTATTACGATAGACTTCACCGTTTACAATGCCCCAAGTGCAAACTTTTTGCAAAATGCCCCGACATCGTGTAACTTACATTCCTTTTTGTTCGTTAGTAAGCGTACGAACCTGCGCGAACTTTTTCTAAATGCGGCTCGTCGGGCAGAATTGCATGTTAAGCTGGTGCATTCATTTTTAGCGTGTCCTAGATTTTCTCACGTGTCGTACAAGGATTTTGGACAATTACATTTTGAATTGTGGCAACGGTTTATAGAAAAAGCATTTCCATGGTCATTTGGGGCGTGGATCATCCCTCAATTTAACCATGGGGTTCACTGCACCCCCGCGTCTTTTTTGAGTTATCATTTTCGTATTTTTTAATCTTTCTAGAAATGTAAAATTTGATATCTATGATGAAATTTGTAGTTGTAAAAGGCAATTTTTTCTCGCGATAAATCCCCTTTGGAAGTCGTAAAAGCGCGGCATTTGAACTCGGAAATTTCTCTTAGGGCGCGATACACGTCCTGTGACCACGAAGGATTGGAGTGGCCATTTTGGAAATTTTTACACCAAAATTCTATCGTTCTTAGGGGTAATGGTCATTGGATACCCACTCAAGTATGTCTAATCGATTTGTTACTCGATAATCACGTTCCGATGAGTATAACATTTTTCACTTTTAATTTAGCTTGTGGATATATAAATGGTAATTTTTTAGATTGGCAAACACTAAGCCTCCGTTTGTTTGTATCACTATTTTATAAATTATTAGGTTATTACTTTACAGCCTTACATTGGTTGTAAATGTTAGAAATGGAGATGTCATGAATGTGCGATATACAAGTTTTATTCAAATAAAACATAAGTAGTCCTACTTAAATTGGAGGAATTATGTGATTACTGACTCTGCAGGATTTTAAAGAAAAGCTATTTAAAACTAAAGCGGCATGTGGCATTTATTAAAATGAGAAAAAAGATTTACTACGTCATTACCGAATGAAATTTTTTTATTCCGCACAGTTTGTTTTTCAACTCCGTGTACATTTGCTCCAGAAATTCCGGAAACCTTTCTTTAACGCTCAAAACATTCTGCATTCATATTTCAAAGCCTCGTTTGGGATATCCAATAAAAAATGATGCCCATTTTCGTAAATTTCTTTTAAGTAAGTCGCCCTTTCTTGAATTTTAATTTATAACAAATCGCACATGTCGTTTGCACATTAAAGAAAGGATAATATAATCGATACTTCTCAAGAATTTTAGTAATTGATCCACGCGTGTTTATTAACGATTCCCAAGAATTATTGATCGGTTCCCACGAATTCACGCGATGGTCTTACGCCACGTACCTTTTCGTTTTGAATAAATGATGCATATTAAAATAAGTTGTTGAATAATTAAGGAAGTTTCGTTGCCCTATCGAAGACTGTAATAGAACCTACTTCCTTATCGTTGCATATATCCCTACATCGACCTCGTTTCGAGTAAAGACACAGGTTGCACGTAATGTACCTACGTTCATGTGCCGTGACAAAAACGGTGCATTACGCCTCGAAAAGCTCGCGTTACGTGAGTGCAAGCCATATCGTTGCGCGGAAAAATGTAAGTTAACGAGCTAACGATAACGGCACGTCGAATGGGTTAGTAACTGACTAATTTTATTACGGCGGGAATGTCGCGTTCGATGCACTCATACTTACGGTAACAGTTGTTTTGTGCTTCCGTACGATTCTTCAATCGTTACTTTGCACCTTTGATTTTATACGTGTACCTACATAAGTCCTTTTGTATCAACACCGAAATATACACTGTTCGTTCGCTGAATAATTTTTCATAAATAGTACTTCCGTGGTAAATATAAGTACCGCAATTTATTGATTGTAAAAGTAATTGATTTATTAACAAAAAGTTTTAACAATAAAAAGTTTTTTAAATTACGTGACTCATTTTCAGGAAAAGTTTGGACATACACTGATTAGCTTCTGAACACTCCAAATGTATCCTAATCAGAAAGTAAATCAATACATTAAAGCAGTGTTTCCCTACCTTTTTTGAGTCGCGATCCCCTGTTATAATATTCAAATAATCTGCAACCATACCCCATATAAGGTAAGGTAAATTTTAAAAGGTTAAGAAAACGCATTAAAATAGATATTTTAGAATATAATTCTAACTTAATAACATTAAAAAAAAAATACAAAAACCGGTTAGGAATTACTGCATTAAATGCAGGGAAAAATATTATGTGATCATAGGTGGTACTGTCAAATGGGATAACATTGATCACAAAATTGGAGATTAAAACAAAATTCTCTAGCATTTATTGTATAACAGGTATTATTTTTAAACAATGTACCATGGATAGTTTTAAGTTCCTACTTCAAGATGTAGTTTATCTGAAAATGATACCTACAATCTTAGAGCATATAAACATGGAGGAAGCATGCAATAGGCAAAAATGTAGACGACAATAGAAAGAGAAAGATATACAGGAGGGACACCCCCTCTCTTTCTAACATCAAACAAAAAAACACTGCCGCCCCTGGAGCTGGAGAGAGAGGGGGTGTTCCTCCTGTATATCTTTCTCTTTCTATCGCCGTCTACATTTTTGCCTATTGCATGCTTCCTCCATGTTTATATGCTCTAAGCCTACAATACAATATATTACAATAATACAATAGATGCTAGAGGAATTTGTTTCAAAATTCAGTTTTGTAGTCAAAGTTACCCTAGTAAACTATACACTATACACTATAAACTATACACTATAGAAGCTTCAAGGAAATATTATGTAGATGATGAAGAAAATAGTGATAATAAGTTACAGATAAACAATTAATTCATATATAAAAGTACGTAAACACAAAATGAATACTAGAGGAAGTGCAATATATTTGGAATATTTTACAAATATTCGAATATTAAATTATTCAAATAGCCCCAGTTCTAATTTGGAATACCGGTATTCTAATTTACCTTCACTTTATAAACTTAAAAAGATATGTAGATAATAAAAATTTTTTCTGTTATAATCTAATCAGGTTCAAAAATCACAATGTAGGAACAATCTTAAGTAAATATTAATGGACAGCACTGGTCCGATCTGACGCGGCGGTAGCCGTTACGCGTGAAACAAAAGCATCGCTAAGCTTTGGAATATTCTAAATTACTTTCACCTTCGGTATTCCGAATTACCAACAGTATTCCAAATATGGTACACGTCCTCTACACTTTTATAGTACGTCGTCTTTCTCTGCGTCTATTATACAATATTCGTTATAATCAGTTTTAATTAAAGGGTGACTTGAGGCTTTTGTCACGATATTAAAAACGCCAGTGCCCACTTGGGCAATATTTGGACATCTTCCAACAGTTTGCCCTCTATAACCCCCTACCTCCAGCGTGTTATTACTTTTTTCTAATTTGAAACGGTGCTCAGTGGTACAAACTGTACTTTTTGCTGTCAAAATCGTAGAACTTTTGATAGAGCTTGGGCCGCTGTACAGTAAAATTTGATTTCGTTGCCGTTCAAGTTTATCATGTGGAGAAACCGATCTGCGATCAATTATTTACTCAAAGTTATAAATATTTTAGAAAGTACCTGTACATTATATTTATATACAGCGTCGTCGAGTCCATTCATTTGGTAAATCTTCTCAGTTAAGCAGCACTTTCGAGCGATCATAAATTAAGTAGTCAATTATTGAGTCGGTGATTTGGCGCTAATTTAGGTGGTTCTTCCGCATATCTACCACGTTGTATTATCTTACTTTAAGAACTCTCAGGCTCTCGCGCTTCTCTTCCATCCACCTCCGCTCCACTCGAATGGTGTTGTCTGCCGAAATTAATTTAGGCAGCCTGAAATTTCAGTTTTATTGATGAAGATTATATTTAGAGAGGTCAGAACGCGCGGCCTGAAAACGTGAGATTTCGTATCATGTGTATTTTTACGCGTCCACTATGGCAGAGTGTTAAGTTGCGCTGGTGATTGTAACACGCCCGATTCCTCTATCGATTCTTTCAGCTTGATTGCTATACAGTGCTCAGCGTAACGGTCCGTAATGCGATAAAGGAAGTTATTAATAAAATTTTGTGTCTTTCGAGTGGAGGACAAATTGCAGTAAAGAATTACAAGTACAAATTATTTTCCTTCATTATAAGGTCAAGGGCGCCTTCATTTCTTTCTGATGGAATCGTACGATATTTTTACCATAAGCGTTGATATGCATGAAAGTATGTTTTGCTGGAGTGAATGTTCGAAGTGCCTGCTGTCTTCCGTATTATAACACTTTGCTCGTGCGCAGAAAAATACTGAAGAAAATTTCATGCCAGTGAATATTATGATACGTTCACAAAGTGGCAATTGCTTTCGGGAAATGGATAAGAGTCAATGAGAGTTTGTGTTTTGAACTTTCAACAAAAAGGGGCAATCGTTTCCAAAATTTTCTTTACTGGAATTTATACCTTGTTTAAAGGAACCGTCCATAAATTACGCGAGGGTAATTTTTGGCGATTTTTTACCTTCTCCCTCCTCCAGTATAAAAATTCGTAAGATTTTATATTTCAACCCTCTCTCCTTTCCTTCCTTACGTCATACTTTTTTACCACTTCGAAATGTCATTTTTTAAGGCTACATATATTGAAAATTAGATTAAAGAAATATTCCGTAAGATGCTACATGACTCCCCCTCCGTCTTGTAAAAAATCTTAAGAACTGCCCTTCCCCCTCAAAAACCATTACGTAATGTAAGGACAACCCTGAAACAGATAAAGTATCGTTGATAATTTTCTTTACCATATTATCAAAAGTGGTTAAAAAATCGTGCAGACTTGTTACGTTGGATACCCCGTAGATTGTAAATAATACAACAGTGGCATCGGTAGATTGATTCACGTTCGTTTAATACGAAAGGGAGTGTCAAGGGAAGAAGATAAGAGTTTATTCGAAGCAGATGTCTCTCGAACTCGGTGTAATTTTAGTGGGCAGGGATCAAAATACAGCCACCATTTTCCCTGGAATTTCGAACACCTGAAATATTGGCAGCATAAATCACACAAGCCCCTGAGAATGAGAGCCGTATAAATCAATTCCATCTTCCGAGGAGCGAATAACGTATGGTATTCGATATAAGAAGCGAAAATATGGGGCTGACTAAGTTCCCCAACCTTCTATTTTCCACTTACGTATATCTTTCTCATTCTCAAGGCATCTCGTTCCAGCTCAGCATCCTCGATTTATAATTTACGGCTACAAACGAGTCTTTCTCTATAATCCTACAGAGAAACGAATTTTCTTGACTTCCCCAGCCCTTCAGGATCATCAACAGCGGAACTACGTGCAAAATCATCCTTTATTCAATTTACCATTTACGCACATAAACAGTATTTTTTTTTATTTGTTGCTTTCCACAAGCCCGTTTTTGTTCCTTAAACCAAACTGAGTGTGTATTAGGGTGGTCCTTACTTAAAGTGCCGAATTTTTTTTGGTATTCCTTTGTTCTCACACCCTAATATCGTTCCATTTCTTAAAAAATATTCTCTGAAAAGGATTATTGCAATCGGACAACAGAAAAGGGTGCAAAAATTTCAAAACTGTAAGCCCTGTCGAAATTTTGTTCAAATAATGCTAAAAGAGCATTCAATTTTCTACAACTACAAGGGTCGGCACCCTTTCCTGTCGTACGATTGCAATAATCTTATTCGGGGACCATTTTTTTTATGAAATGGAACCATATTAGGGAGTGAGAGCAAAAGAAATCGCATGTTCAAAATAAGGGCCTTCCTAGTGTGTATATCACAAAGTGGCCCATATCAGCCATATTTATAGGTCGCTGCGATTTGAAATGTTCTTTTACCCAATTATGTGTATATTATTCTTTACTATCGTAAAAAAAAACATTTTTGTGTCAGGTATAAAACTGGATTCCATTAGTACTCCAAAGTCGACCAGGACGTTCGCTGGAAAGTCGTTAATTGGAAAGGATACAGAAACGACTCTTTCCCCTGTCCCGAAAAACGATGAATTCTAGCGACTTCCAAATACTGTCCGATTAGGCTCAAATTTTTCACAGGTGTTAGTTAACATGTTCGGAAGAAAAGCAGCCTTGTGAAGAACCCACATTTTATACTTGAAAAAATGGCACATCCCAATTAACAGTAGATAATATTAAAAATACAGCGATTTTCCTGGGCTGTTCGATGGCGCACACAATGTCAATCAACAGTCGAACGTTATTGCTTCTCTTTTGGTTCGGCTTGTCTCTCCCGTTCGATCCTCCGACGGGGAGGAACCTCGGGAAAACGTTTGCGCGTAGACATGATTTAAAAAAAAAGAAAAGAGACTATAATTTTTGTATTTGCCTACCACAGCCGCCAGTCCTTTTCTCCTTGCTGGTTGGTATCTTGTAAACAAAGGAAGCCACGGAATGCTGCGTCCCTTTCCCGCGACGCAGATGATCCATTCGAGGCTCAATTGGAGCACAAAAGGCACGTTTACGGACAATACCCATCGCCGAGCTTCGAAATGGCTTCGCCCTTTTGATACGCGACTCGCGACTAAGTACCTAAACTCACTGTCACTGATATCTTTCTACGACCGACAATGGACACCCCTCTCTGCAGCTTGAATTACGACGTTGCTGAACGAGCAGACCGAATAAATGCTGCCCGATCTTTCATCCCCTTTCGCACGCTCCGCAAGGGAGGGTTCGAGGGAACAGGACGGGATTAGCAAGGCGATCTCCAAAGAACGGCATCTTCGCCTCTCGTTATCGTAATGGAGGCAAGATGGGAACGAGCTACACCTGTCTGTCTAAAAGGAACGTTTGGCGGATTGGTAGCGGGACGTACAACTGGCTCATTCAATTTTGTCGTCTTTGAAAGACCCCACAGACGTTGCTGCTTCTCGCTGGAAGAAATTGTAGTGACTTGTTCGACAGTCTTGTCATGGACGTCGCGACCTATTCTACGTCCAATGTCGTCCAGTTAGAGTTAAGGCCTTACATACGTCTAGCAGCGCCAAAAATGCGCTAAAAGAAATTTTTTTTAGTAGAGATAACAGTAGAAATTAATAAAAATGGATAGTACAGATTGTTTATTGGTATTTAAACTTTGTAAAAAAATTTAATTCACTTTATTTTTACAAAAGTTACTATATAAAAAATCACGTGATCCACAACACTAAGAAAAAAAAGTTGCTCCACGGTCGGCATCATATCTCCAGTAAATGTTGATCGATTTGCAAAATTTAAAAAAATTCTTGTAAAATAAAGTTGTAGTTATAGTCTATCGACCCGGAATTTTGAATTTCGAAAAATTTAGCAATTTATGGCAGTTTAAAGAAAAGTATGCGTTTTACGTCATAAATTGTACACTTTAATTATTTTTATAAAATTTATAAATCAAAATATCAAAAATCCGGCTCGACAGACTACAGAGAAAACGATTTGCAATAACTCGCATAAAAAAATATTAAAAACTGTACGAGTTATCATGCCGACCGTGGCGGAAAAAGTAATTTCGAGAAAAACGCGTTTAAAGTTTTACCTGCGCGCACCAAACTCTCGTCGGGCAGTCACATTTTCTACCATAACTTTTGGATCTATGGGGAATTTTTGCAATCGACTTTCACAGAAATAAGTCTAAAACTATAGAGAACAACAATCTGTTAAAAAAAATCGATTTTTTTGAAAATTCTGGACGTATGTAAGGCCTTAAAGTCGTGTCCAATTAAGGAGGCATTCTCGTTTACCTGCCCTAAAAGTAACTGATATTTCAGAATTTGTTTTGAAAAAACTGTTGCTCATATTGGATTAAACTCTTTTGAGATATAAGGAGGCATCTTTAAACTCGACGATGTAACTCCTGTTGGCGAGATGTGTAGCACCTATAATAGTCAAAATATTATAAATAGAAACTAAAATTAAAATTTTAAATCCAGTCCCAGTGTAAATTATTTAACTTTAAAAAAATTTCTTCTTTTTGAAATCAGATGACTGTGACAGGTGTTACACCTAACGCCAACATCGTCAGACATTTTAAAACGATTCCACAATAGCTAATAAATAATAAAATGGATCGACATAAAAAATATTTTTTGCAAGTTTAAGGATGCCTCCTTATACCCCAAAAGAGTTTACTGCAATATTAACAATAGTTTTAAAAAAATAATAAATTTCGGGGGCTGTTACGTGAGAATCGCCCCTGAAGGGGATGTTCCGGTCGGGAGCCTAAATGAAAACTACCACAGATAATTAATTGGGACTTTTTGCATTGTTTTAAGGATCTCTTAAAGTATAGAAATATATTTTTTTCTGTAATTAATCATTGCAAATGGCACTGGGGATCCGTTGAAGTGGAGGCATACAAAACTAAGTAGGCTGCAGTCTAGAACGACAAATTTTGGGGAGAGACAAATTTTGACCGCAAGAAATTACGGAGGGTTTAAACACAGAGACTTGAAATAACTTTAAAAACAATTCACTTCTTTTCCATACAGATAATTAACAATAACTCATATGTGAGTTGCTATATGTATTGATTTAATTTTTAAATCGTGTCGACTCTTTTAAATTAAAATATTTCATGATATTTCGCGGCAAGAGCGGGAAAGACACTTTTAGCCTAGGGGCGCCAAAGTCTCAAATCCGCTCCTGGGCCCAAGACGCTACTATTTATAAAAATTTTATATCATGCTTTACACATTCTGGATCGGTGGAGATCTGTTAAAAGAATGTGCCGCAAAATTGACTTTACCCTTGAAATTAAGGGTTAATTTTTTCTATTGTGACGTGTTTGACAAACACTTTTGAGTCAAAACTAGAACAACGGTGTGTTTCATTTGGGCCCTATCGCTCTTTAAGGGGGTATTCTGGTCTGACGAGGCGTTTTCGTCGCGTTATTTCGGATTTTTTTTACAAAGAACCCATCAATTTTATTATTATTTAGTTTATTGCTACATGTTTATTGATGTTTGAACTATCTTTACAAATTTTGTCAATGGAAAAGAATTAAAATCAAACGCAGTTGACTGGTTTAAAGTAATGGTGAAAAAAAAACATGGTGTCACGGTGTCCATGATTGGGCTCGTTCTAGTGATCTATAACAAAAAATGAAAAGAGATTCTATATCTGTATGCCTGTGGCTTTCGTCCCTACCAGAATGATAAAAAAATATTGAAAATTAAGCAAATGGCGGCGGTTTGAAAATTAAGTTTCGATTTTCGCACAATTTTTCAACTTTAAAGGTCTGTGAAAGTTTAAAAACAAAATATTTTATCATAATTCTGGTAGGGACGATAGCCACATGTGTGCTGATAATATATGCAAAACTTGGACTAAGTTGGTCCAGTCAATCTTAATACAGAAACAGTTCCTTTGACACTTCTTATCCTTCCCCTGACAATGATTAAAACACATATTTATAAAAAAAAGTTGCATCTCGAATTTCGATATCGAGATCAATTTTGCGGCAACAGTTTTTTAACACATCTCCACCCACATAGAGGTATAGAGTTACCTGTGTGAACCTCGACATATAATATTTTTACACCCTGTAGAGTAAGTTGGAGGAGGAATTTGCAGCGACTTGTACGACAGTTTTGCCACGGACGTGACGACCTATTGTGTATACGTCAATCAGAGCTGAAATCGTCGAGAGCTTCTTGGTTTATTGTTCAGAGTTGAAACTTTAAAATAGGGCGATTGTTTAAGACATGGAACATTCCTTCACTTCGGAGTAGGTATCTTATACTGAAGCAACACAGACTTTGCAGAGACTGGAGGAATTCAAGTAAGAAATGATGATTCAATTAGACTGCTTTACGAACACTCCACCAACAGGATCCAAAAGTCTGTGACATTATTTAAATAACGAAAGATGTTTACATGACGAAGGTGTGGATAATATTGGTCAAACACATCTTTTGTGTATTTCTTAATTTTATTGAATAAATCAATATAAAACTAATTATTTTCGTGTGCTACAAATAGTTTGATAGTTTAAGTTTATAAGAGAACTAGCTCTACTATTCAGCCCCTTCCGAAATTTAGATTCTAATTTAAAAAAAACTTTTTTGCTGAGACACATTTCGTGATCCCAGAGTTTACCGTTCGAATGTGTTTAGGCGACAGACGAACACAAAAACACTTTCTATATTAAGATAATTTTCAAAAAATATTCCACCTCATATGTTGGTTTTATTGTAATTATAGCATAAGTGACCGTCATTGTCCCCTTTTACTCCCCACAATATCAATCATTCAATTCATTTTTACATAAGAAGACTAAAAAAATTCATAAATATGTGTATTTTGAAAATTCATAATTATTTCAACGATATAGATGAAAGTACTCTCGTTGTTGATAAGCTTGGAGTAAATGGCTCCGGAAATGGAGTGATGGATTATTCCAAGTACCTAAATGGAATAGCAAGTCGATCGATCAGGTTTTAGCGAGTGCATATTTTGCCAAGGGCTTCGCCGAATAACGTTAAGTATTTACGCGGATTTCAAACCGACATTGATATCTCTCTTCCCTGACAATGGTAGCCCTCGAAGCGGTTTGAATTACAGCATCGCAACCGGTTCGAGTGGATAAATGGTACCTGATCCCACTTGGCTTGGCACGTGATGCAAAGTAGGGTCAAGGAGCCGAGTATCTAGACAAAACTAAAGCTCACGGAGTTAATAGTGCGACGACCCTCGTAATGGGGGTAGCTGGCAGAACCGGAGCACCTAAATTGGGGGTTGCAAAAGGGAACCGAAACTCCTGACCAATTGCATTTCGGTCGGGAATCAGGAACCGCGTTCTGAGACGAACGGGGACCGGTCGGTAGACCGGTCGCCACTTAATATATGGAGAGGTCCGCTGACTGGTTAGGGCTCCGGGTCGGTTTTGTTCGGGTGGGTTCGGTTCAGTTCGACCTAGCGGAATAGGCCGGGAAGGTAGGGTAAGTGTGGGTATTACTGCGGATGCCCCGATTACTGCGGATATTCTAAAACAGCTCATATTTAATGTTGGAAAGTATATAATCTCTTGAAAATTTTTGCTAAAATTATTTTAAACTCTATTACAGGTAATTATTAATAAGTATGTACAGCAAAGTTATTATTAATTCTTTTATCGTAGTTTGAAATTCGTCAAGGCGAAACTTCGGTCGATTTCCGATATGGCGGTCATGAACACCTACTTGATAAACATTTATATTTTTCTTATTAACAGTAATACATGTAATGTAGCGTTATTGCTAGATAGAATAAGAGTTATATTTTCAGAAAAACAACAAATCAGTCGTCTACATTTTAGTTTAAATTTTTATTTCTCACCGCAGTATTAGGTGCAGTGCTTTACACCATGTGCATGCATTACTGCGGACCGACGACTGCGCCACCTAACCTTTCTTCCAACCGTATTCACGTATGTCTACATAACCTGCAAAGGTACTAAGGTTATGTTTCGCCTGACATCAGACCGCAGTAATACATGCGCAGTAACTGGTGTTTCGTTAGTAACTGGCACGCAGTAATACATGCATGTCCGCAGTAACTCATGCAATGACATTGATCGACAAATCTCTCTGATTTTAATTAACTGTGCTTATTACCCCGTCCTTATATTTTTTTATGGAATCATTAAGGTCCCACCTTTCTTTTAAAAAAAAGAAGGAGGAACTTTCATTCATTTGAACGCCGTATCGAGGGATCTAAAGTTAACCTACCTTAAAAGTCCGCAGTAATACCCACACTTACCCTATGTATGCTGTCCCTGTCGGTCTCATTGTTTGTCTCCCTCGTGACGGGATTTGTGAAAGCTGACTGTTGCAGTTATTTGTTAATACTCTGACACTCTACCGAGACATTGTTCTATTTGAAACACAACATTAAGAAGATGCTCGTCATCTCCCATCGACTTTAATAGATGTAGTTAATATAAAATAAATGATTGTTAAAATCGAATTTAAAATTTTATGTTTGAAGTAATACGGGGTGCGAGATGTATGGTAAACCGCCCGCAATAGTGTCGCGCGCGGCTCGCTTACCTGAAACGGGGCGTACCGCTGGCTTCATAGACTACGAAGTTCGTACATACCATCCTACGAAAAACCTTATTTTGTAGACAGTAGGCTAGAAAAATGATCATACTTATTTAGAATTTAAAAACATATGATGTTGCAGGCAAAATTGGGAAAATAAGAATTTGCCTATATTTTTTGATGTTACAACAATGAATTTCAAAAACTATTATGTGAATAGGCAAAATAATCTAAAATATAGCGTAGATTCAAAAAGGAATGTGCAAAAAGTAATTAATTCCCAACTGTGGTTCTGTAACAAATTCGGAACCTTCAAAATAATAACATCTTTCATTTTGGTCAAAATTCATGATATCGACGTCAGAAAGTTATCGAGTGGGATGACCTTCCTGATATGTTAGTCGAAAAATAAAAACACATAGTATTGTGTTTGTAATATTGAAAACATCATAAATGTTTGCAATTTCATTCATTATATCAATTGGTTAAAAAATTCCATTTCTTGTACAATAGGCATAGGTGCATTATAAATGGTGAGAAATTTATTAACGTCAAGGCCAGGTTACTAATGCGATAAAAAATAATTAAAATAACCTAGTAAATAATTTTAGTCATGATTTGCGATTCGCAACGGGGATAGTAACAATTTGTTTCACAAATTTTAATCGAACGTATTTCTATTTTCTTCCTATTTCTCATGAGGTGATGAATTCTAGTTGCCCGCATTTCTATCTCTCCCGACTTTGTGTCAACCGTGTTGCAATCGGTCGGGACTCTCGGGTGACCGTTTTGCGAACCTCTCCATACATTAACTCGAACCTCTCCATAAATTAACGCGACCGTATTCCTGACCGGTCTCGACTTTCGGTCGACCGTAAGTCGGAGAAAAATTCTCTCCCGGTTATCGGTTGAGGGAAAACTTCCGGTCGCTCGTCGCTCTCGGTTAGGTTGAGAGACCCGTAAAGCGCCACATGGAATCGGTCAGGGACCGCGACCGCGTCCGTAACCGAAAGTCTATCGGTCTCGACTCCCTGGTTTAAATTAAGGGGGGAAGCCACTGTGAAAATTTTTGTTTTTTCAGATTTTTTTTGCATTTTCTTAATGCTTGGGGTCTCAAGATTATACCTGCACAGTTTCAAAGTGGATCCCGAAAAATTACACACATAGGTAACTTGGTGCCAATCACCCGGAAAATGTATGTCTAAAAATCCAAATGTATCCAATAAGAGGGATTATGAGTTTATATATTGTTTAGAACTAGGTAGAGAATCACTACATACGTAGAGAGCGCTCGTTTTGTAATTTTTTTGCTGCGCCTAACGTTATCGTATGCTGTGGCCATACTACCGAATTCTTTTGCAATCTGGAATCAGAAAATATTAGTTAAATATATGTACTTTCAGTTGGTAATAACGATTTTTCGTAGAAAGTTACATTTCATTATAAAAGAATGTCGTGAAAATAGCCTTTATTTTCGACCGTCACAGCGACATCCCCCCTTAACTATGTATGGATTTCATCCTACTATGACGCCTCGATACCGCTGTTTGGAACTTTTTTGTCACTAAAAGAATGTGTCTACAAGATTGAAGTTTTTTCTATTTATTAATACGTACTCTGAGAATACAAAAATGTTTTTCCCATATTTTTTTAATGCTTGCTTGTGCCAAAATAGGTGGGTGTAATATGCGCTGTAAAAAAATCGATATTTTTGAGGAATCATATATCTGAGATGGGGAAATCACTATGACTGTTGCTAGAATCACACATTTTTGTTGTTTTCTCATCTTTTGCGTCGCAGAATGATTAAAAAATTTAGCCAATTTCAGTATTTCCACTTTGGACATTCGCCATTTTGTTAATTCTTCATCAATCTAATTACTTATAGCCTTCGCCATAGCGACGGTCATACGGATTACAAATCTTTTTGTTTTTTTCGATCACGCAGTCGAGGCGTCTTTTTTTACAGCGCATATTTCATTGCACATTTAAAAAATGTGAAGAAACATATTTGTATTCTCAAAACACGTATTAATAAATAGAAAAAACTTTAATTTAGTAAACACTTTCTTTTTGTGACAAAAAAGTTCCAAACAGCGGTACTTTATCAAGGCGTCACAGTGGAAAGGCCCCCGAATTTCTGTGTTCCGAGTGTCTAGATAAGTTTTTGTTGTACCTATTACAAGCATCCTTGCGCTTTCGTATTTTCGTGAATTTTCGTATCCTGACTAAAAGGATGAAAAATGTGCGTTAATTTGTTTTTCCTCTCAATGCCTTAATTAATACAGTTTCGTTCTTTGTACATTTATTTTATCACTTATGAATATGAAAAGAGCACTGTTCGTTTACCACTTTAAGATTTTTTCTAAGTTTAGCTTCTATACATGGGTATCTTCCAAATGAATCTAGTTATGCAGCAAGCTATCAACCTTAAAAATGGCAAAAACTTAGTTAAACAAAGTATGGGTCCTAGAACTTTGTGATTTTTATTCAGCAAAAAATGACCAACCTATAGAACAACTCTTACATTATACAATTATATTAAGACTCCAATCTCATAGTTCCATTTTAGACTTAAAAAACAAAAGATCCAGGAACATTAAAATAATATTATACTACTCACTATTAAAAAACCCATTAAACAACATTGTAAAACAATAACAAGAAATAAAATATACTCAATAGAAATGAAGTTACTTTTCATTAACAATTAAAATCTTCAAACTAAATGTATACCTACAATCAGTTTCAGATCATTGAGGGTTGGTAGCTTTCTGCATAACTAGGTTCAAATATTAATTACCTTATAAGAATACATAAAAATATAACTAAACTTTAGTTTGAACAGTATTGTTTTGTTAAATGTTGGTAGCATGTACTGTGCCCCGATGGAAAGAAGAGACCTGAGAAACTCTAGGAGTCTAAATGGCTTGTCCCCATAGGCCCGCGTTCTGTAGCAAAATCGTAGAGGTAGGGCACACGTATTGCCGCTATTGGCCGACGCGACACCATCGCCGAATCGGTCAGTAGCATCGCGTGACGAAGAGAGCGAACGAAACACACAGAGTTCGAGAGAAATAGAGCTATATCCACGGACCCGACGAAAAGCAATAGCGTAGACGTCTCATAGTGTTAACCACTATAGGTATAATGTACCTATAAATTTCCTTATTTTTCACGCGCAACAATTGCTTGGACACAAGTTGTCAACAATGTTGCCCACAATTGGATACAAGTTAAGAGTTTCGGCCTGGCGGCTTCGATCGGAGTCATTTCAACGAATATCCCCCGTAGATACGGGCATCCTACGACTATGCAGCGTGTGTCGCTAAGAACCTAAGAGCGGGGATTTGAGGAGTGTCGCGCGAGAGAGTGAGGCGGTGGGAGCGAAGAATTCCTCTCGCCCCCCTGACATTTCGGGGCTCATCTTTCCATCGGGGCACAGTAGGCCATTTCCCAACCTGTGGGTCGCGAAGTGTTTTCTGGGGTCGCCACGGTTATTATTAGTTAACGATTTTTATCACTTATTTAGTTTAATATGGTTACATTGCCATATTTTATTAATGATGTAACACTGATTTTTCATACATGAAAAAAAGCGAAAATTGATCTTACCTTATATGTGGGGGGGGGGGGGGGAGGTTATTTGAATATTATGAGAAGTGATCGCGGCTCAAAAACAGTTGGGAAACACTGATGTAGGCTGAAGACATTCTGTATCGCTACAATAATAATTGAAACATGAATGGTTTCTTTTCTCCAGATACGGAAGGAAAACTCGATGGACCAGTGTGATTGTGTACCACAGTGTCTTGTTTCGCGGTTGTGAGCCCCTCCACCACGTGCAGAGATCATCTGGAATAGCTGGCGTGCCTCTTGCTCGACGAAATCGTAATTAGGTGAGCAATTTCAACGGCACGTATCGATACATGATTTATGTTGTATCAGATAATGTACAGGGTGTACAAAAATTATATGTAATGGTTTACACAGGTGAGTCTACACCTCTAGCTCGCTGGAGATCTATTAAAAAAATATGCCGCAAAATTGATTGTAACTTCCAAATTCAATGTCTTATAAAAATTTTAATTTCGATTTGTTTTATTCATTGGAACGATAAAAAGTGTCAAAGTTTGTCGCTTGATACATTATTTGGAATGTTTAATGAGTTAAACACGGTACACTAAAAAAAAATCGGCCTTGAATTTCAAAGTCCAGGCCAATTCTGCGGTGTATACATTCTTTTAACAGATTTCCCCCCATCTAGAGGTGTAGAGTCACCTGTGTGAATCATGGTATATAATTATTGTACACCCTGTACATTGTCAAGGGTGTTTGTGCACTAATATCCGGAAAGATATTCTAATAATGCCCGGTATTTGGACGGTGATGGAAGTCTTCGAATTTGTACTTTCAGAAAACTAGAACGTTGAAAGTTGCATTAGGTATTATAATGGGCAGATTTTGTGAATTATTACAGACAGTGGCGCACTCAGGATTTAATCTTGGGAGGAGCCGAGTTGAACGGATAAACATATTTTTAATGCAAATTCAATAAAATTCATTAGACGATTATAAAAGTTTATTTGAAGAATAAAATCCAGTTTCTTTTTTCTTTTTACAAAGCTCCTTCTTTGGGAGGTGCCATGGCTCGTTGAGCTCCCTCTGGTTGCGCCACTGATTACAGATATATTTGCACAGATGTTACGCGTGGAATTGAAGGAAGTATTGTATTTGGGCTGCAAATATTTTTTTATGACGGTACTAAGTATTTTATGTTGCGATATGCAGATCGTCGTACTTCAAAAATTTGTTCAGGTTCGTGGGAATCCATTTGACAGTAACACTGTTTCGATGGGAATATGATTATCCGTGCTGGTGTAAGAATAGTGAAAACCCAACAAGGACTAATCAATCTTTGGTCTAGTATTTTTCGATAGATTCGCGGTGGAACCGCAAGGCTAGTATTACCTTCACGATGCTGCATGAAATGTCTTCCGGTGATATCGCGTTTCAAACTCGAGTTTCCTTGACAATTGCGTGCTTGCGCCTACCACAACGTCCGATCTATTATCACCAACATCGGGTCGAATGAGAAAATGCCACTTTCTGCTTGGAGATGTAGTAGGGGAGACCGGGGCTGGTAGGCCAATATTTTAGTTTTTGATTTTTAATAAATTATATGGGCGAAATATCATTAAACCCGTTACTATATTTGAAAAGGCATACATTTGGCTATCTGATTAAATTATTAACGTTGACTCAATGTGACAACAGTCAAGGCATTTTAATGTTTTTCTAACACCTTACGTGCTGGTCAACCAGCCCCGTGGTCGGGGTTGGTAGACTAACAGTATGGGGTAGGTTGACTATAGATGTAATCAGTTAAGAAAATTTTGTTAGCAACCATTTTGTTACAATATCACAATGTCACAAGACTTGTTTCATTCAAAGGGAATACCGCGAACTCGGACTCACCGATTGGAACTCAACTTTGTGGGTTTTTAGAGTGACGCAAAACAAGAACAATGGTGTATTTGATTTGGGCCCTATCTCCCTTTAAGGGGGTGAAAGCTAACCTCAAAGTCAAATTGGCACTTCCACTTTTTCGCGTATAACTCTCAAAGTACAATAGACAGAAAAAAATATTTCAAACAAAAATTTAATAGTACAATAAGTGCCGCCAACTTGTGTTAACAAAATTTTGAAAAGAGTTTTGAAAAAAATAGCTGAACGAAATTTTTTTTTCAAAATTTTGTTAACGCAAGTTTGCAGCGCTTAATGCAGCATTAAACTTTTGTTTGAAACATTTTTGTCTGTCTGTTGTACTTCAAGTGTTATACGCGAAAAAGGGGAAGTGCCAATTTGACTTTGAGATTAGTTTTATGGCACTATGGCACCAAAAAATAGGGTTGTCACGAATGAGGTTTGAACTACTCTACTTGATTAGAAAGTTGCATAATTTTCTGATTTTTCTGGTTACCCAACTTCTCTTGTAAGTAAAAAATCTCCAAAAATTCAATTTAGATTAGGATTAAGAAATCAATTTCGTAATCACTGGCGCAAATGACGGTGTGACGTGCGTAAGGAAATCACTCAGCAGTGTCTTCTTTCCACCTGATTGTTCTGATTTTGAAATCGAAAATTGTGCTTACTTTGATAAATTATTTGCCAATAGGTACATCTACGTATACATATTTGTACGATTAAAATAATGAACTACAGAAATGAAAGAAGATTGTGTACGAAACAGTGAAGGAATCGATGGTCCTACCCCGAGAACTTGTTCATGCATGTATGCTTGCGAAGAAGTGTCGGATAATACGGTGGAAGGTTGCAGCACATCGTAAATCTCCCCAAACGTAGGGCCGCGTTTTCAATTATCGTAAAATGTTTGTACCGCCGGTCGCGAGATGAAAATGGTGATTCTTCTTATTCTGATACATTTCTCAGAAGTGTGTTAATCCCAAAGGGAGGAACAACAAGCTATAAAATAGAGAGAGGGAATGTAGCGTGTATGTGTTCACGGATGAAAACGGCGGTAAGCGGAGCAGGTCGCTTTCTATTTCTAAAGAGACGCTGCAAAGAATACGCGAAATTTGTGAGCTCGCCTCGGCGCAGGAGCTGCTCGGAAGATTCCAGGAGTCCGTTACGAGCCAGCACCATGGGGTATTAGAACGATAATATCCTCCATAAAGTGCGTTCCCGTAAATAGAAATAGTAACCGCGACATAAACTTACAACGACATGTCACGCAATGTTTGCTCTGCTCTGGACGTTCTCTCTTTCTTCTTCTTGCTCGCGTGCTTCTTACGTTGCCCTCCGACGATCTGTAATTTTTCACTCACAACGAAGCATTAAGTTCAGCCTCTCTCGAAGCTTTTTTTATTATTGTTTGGATATTGTAGAGCACTGCTTAGGTCCGTGAAATAATGGATACTTTATGATTCATTAAAACTGTAGAGTATAGGGTAATAATTGTATACAGGGTTGGCAAAAAGGGGTGATCGTATACTTAAAAATAAATCGAAATTGTAGACTAAATCTCTGAAGTATGGAGTTTTATTTTTGACAAAAGGGACTTTGAACGTTCACGCGTTGTGGTATGTATAGGTGGTATGGTGTGTGGACATATTAACAATTACACTCGTCCAAATGGAATAAATACAATATTAGGCAATGTGCACTATTTAATTCCAAAATTACCATTTCCAAGTACTGGAGGCTCTTTTCTGGCCCATCTATCGTAAAACTGCTAATAATAAGAGCCTTGTGGCACTAGACACTTCTGTGATTCGCGACTAGTATTTCAAACAGGGTAATTCCGGTAGTGATGGATTTTCTCTTATCAGCTCGTGCAGTGAACTATTTTTTCTAGGACATGTAGCGATACATAACACAGTAGGTATTTTTATAAATAGCTGCGGAAATAAGTAAATGAAATTTTTGGGATGTGGTTCATCTCTGCTTTATTACTACGGGTGAGTTGAACCACTTCGATAAATGTTATATTCCTTCATTAAATTGATTTGTAGTAATTATTTTTATTGAAAAAGTTGTTTCAGTAAACAAAAAGATATCGATTCTGTCCCTAATATTATTATGATTACTAAACACTTACTTATTTTGTGCTTTTCTCCCACATTAATCACGTGTTCTCAAATTTCGAACATCCTTCACGAAGCCAGCGAGACCAGACAATACTTTCGATTTATGGCTGGGACTATTTGTCGAATTTTTCGGTATTCGAATATTCGAATACTTCAGTTGCCTAATTATTTGGCGAATATAATTCGAATATACAAGTATCTAAATACTATTCGAATATTGATCTAGTCTAAATATTGTAAATCTTGTAAGCTAATATTGACGCACTCCCAAAGTCGCACAACGAAATTCGAAAAATTAAAGCAGATATGGCCAGTTTTGCTACGGAGCGCCAGGTTACCAGAAAACTTTAACATATTCGATCGACTTGAAACTTTGCACACATACGTAGTTCCCATGACAAATCAATATTTTCACTAAAATGCGTGAAATATTTTATAGTAATTTAAAAAAAAATCAAGCTTTTATTAAAATGTATCTACTAAAAAGGAACCAATAATTTTGATACTGGCCCAAATGACTGCCTGAGAGGTATTTCCTCATATGACTAAAAATACACGCGTGAAAATATTATATTGTCATCGGAACTACGTACCTATGTGTGCAAAGTTTCAAGCCGATTGGATATGTTGAAATGGGTGCCAAATTAGCTTACAAGATTTCACCCTGACAAACTAACGAACTAACAACTGAAACTAAATAAAAGTTTATAAAAAAATGAGCCTAAAAAACTTGATTTATAATTCACACGATACTATTTGATTACATCAGTATTCGAATAGTATTCGAATAGTTAAATATTCGAAGTTTATTCGTAGCATTCGAATACTTGTAAAATATTTGAATAGTCCCAGCCCTAATTTGATCCAGTGATCCATCCATTTGATCCGAAATATCAGTGGCGATCCACAAAAATTCCCCACGAATCGAAAAATGTTTGAATTGTTTTGATGTTGAGGTTGCACGATCGAAATCAATTTGAACTGGTTGGATCCCTTCAGTGGGTTAAATCCCGCGTTTCCCCGAGCCGCGACAAACATTGAAGATTCGACACATCCGGATCTTGGTCACAATTCAACGAATGGCGTCATTCATTCGCCGGCAAGGAGGGGAATACATACGGGCTGACGTTCTTTCATCTTCCATCCTTCTTGCTCGCGCCCAGCGATCTTCCTCTTTTTCTCTCCCTTTTTCCTCCTGCTCTCGCCCAACGGCACCACATTATGCAGCGGGAGGCGATATGCCGCTGTTTAATATGTGGGCCATTCAGTGCGTGGATCCTCCATGCCGTGGATCGTGCGATCCATCTTTTTAAGACGGGACCGTTCGCTCGGGTGGCTGCCGCGCGAGATGTCGGCATCGACCGGGTTTAATCGAACGGGCCGCAGATCTCTGCTTTGGTGCCGATGGATACTGTGCCGTCTGTACTCGAGCGTGCTCAGCCTTGGTGAGTGACGATCAGCTCGTTTTATTTTCCTCCCGGACGATGATTGCTTCTGGATCGCCGATGCGCCGAGTAGTTCATTGCTTGTAGCGACACTCTTTTTACGAGGGGTGGTGCTTGGATGGTGGGAAGTGGAAATCCTTGCCCGTTGGGGGTATCTGTGATCGATCTTGTAACGGTTACAGTTGGCCTGCTTGAATCTCGGTCGATGTGGGAAAGAACTGGTCAGGCAGAGTCGAACATGGATGGGTTGTCGAAGTGATACGAGGAAGTGTGATTAAGTGGTGATACTTTTGCTGGTCGTGTGAAGGTAAATCGATACGCCTTGCTATAATAAAAAATATCACATTGTGGAATTGGCGTCTTAGAGAAATGGAGTGTAGGAAATGTTAGGAAAAATATGACAAGTATACGCGATACCAGTGGCGGATTTAACGGGTGGCCGATGAGGAGTTGCCGCTTGAGCCACTGCGCAAAAGGCCCTTCAAGACCACATCTTCAAAAAAAATTATGATTTTATCCAAACACTATTTTTTTTCTGTACTACTACACTTCACCTGCTTTTAATAAACTACTTCTTCATTTTCCCGAAGAAATGAGCCCCTCAGAACGTAATTTGTCACCTGGGCCTTTTCCCTCAAATCCACCACTGCGTAATACTGATTGAGTAATAAATTATCTGACCCACTAACAACCATCCAACTAACCGCGAAATTGGACATAGTAATGCATCGAAAATTAAATTATTAGAAGCGCCTTACAGCGCTTTTTCAACGTGGGAACAGGATTCGCTGCCGAGTTTAATGTCTAATGATTGTGGCAAGATCGTTTGAAAGTATGGGTCAGGAAATTCGCGGCGAACGTTAGCCCCAATATAAATATCGAGGTCATTTGGCTGGAGCTGACATGAAAATCCAATTACACCACCAAAGTGTGTGTGAACGCCAGGAATTAGTAGCGCTCGTTGCAAATCCGACCTGTCAGCGGCGAATTGTCTGAATTGTCTGCAATGAAAGGTTTCCGGCGCAGGGTAGCGCGCACACAGGCGAAGAATTTTTCACAGTTTTACGTTACATCTCTTTAAGCCCTCTCTTTAGCCCGGCTTTTACAACGGTGACCTACTCTTTCCCATAACTTCTGTGATCCTGGCGGGGAGCTTCAAGTGAGTTAGGATGAAGCGTTTGGTGGTCGTTAGCACTTCTGGCTAGCACACGTTCCGAGGAACAGGGTAATGGAAAGGGACATTTTTGTTTAGGACCAGATAGTAAAAAAGCTGAATAACCACTCTAGTTGTAATTGGTAAAATTAGTTAGAAAGGTCAGTTATCTGACTATAACGGTACACGATGACATTAAGGGGGGAACCTGGTGTAGCGGGTCGAAGAAATCGATTTTTTTTGCATAAATCAATAGTTGAACATTACGAGAATACGTTCCCAAAGTCGCACAACGAAATTCGAAAAATTAAAGCAGATATGGCCAGTTTTGCTACGGAGCGCCAGGTTACCAGAAAACTTTAAGTGCGTTTTTCTCGAAACGACGGACGGTTTCACAATTTGCGGGCAATGCAACTCCAAAAATATTCAACCAATCGACATGGCCTTGTGCACGGATATTTGCGAACATTTTCTTCACAGATCTAAGCTATGGGTATAATGATATTGTTTAAACAAATAACTTTTTTTACACATTTAAGGCAAAATTTCGTTGGAAAGAGGGACCTTTTTTTCAAGAGGCCGCCATTTGTTCAATTTTGCATCTTTTAAGAAATAAATTGATACGATTCATCCGTACACTCATAAACTAAACGAAAATTGTTCGATTTTTGGGTTCAGATGAAACCAAAAGACACTACGTTGCCCGCAGTGGACCAATTGCGTCGCCAACGGATTGGGTATAAGCCCTTATAACTTTGTTACTTGTTGCTATTTTTTAATACAATTTTTGTTTTATCTACCTTAACATGTTAATACAATATCCCGAAAGTTTCAGAAAGATCGATTAAGTACTTTCTTTAAAAAAAAATCCGGAAAAATGACTCGATTTTCAGCTAGTTACACCAGGTTCCCCCCTTAAGGCTACCCTCCGGTCAAAACGCTTGAATGATACGTGATTTTCATGAATTAAACAAAGAGAAACTGAATGACATACAGTAGAAAAACGTTTTGGGCATTATTACTACATATTTGAAGACTAAACAAAAAAATTATTGTTTGAATTTTATCAATTTTTACCTTAGATATACGGCATTCATTGTACCACCGTAGAAATGAGAGCTCTTGGCGAGTGCCATCAGAACTCGTGGCAGGATCATCTGAAATAAAATAACTAAAAATATTCTTAAAATACATGTATGTGAATGGTTGTCACCTTATCCGTCTTCATTGTAAACAAACAATCCGGCAATTTGTAGCACATGTTTAAACACGATGCTGAAAAGCATGTAGTTCTATACATAAATCTGCTCATAAAAAAATGGGTGATCCAAAATTAAACTTTGCGGATAAGGCAATAGCGAGTCTAATTATGAATAGAATGCCGTAAGAGTTTTTGAAATCGGTTCGTAATTAAGCTTTTTACAGTGGTGCCCGTTAAGAGCTCTAATTTCTACAGTGATACAATGAATACTGTATATCTAAGGCAAAACTTGATAAATCTCAAACAATAATTTTTTTGTTTATTCAATTAATAAAATCCAAAAAGCATTTTTACTGTATGTCGGTCATTTTTTTTTAATTGATTGTTTTGGCCGGAAGGTACTCTAAGCTGCTCTCTATATTTACCTGTCTTATTTTTCACTTTTTATAAAGTGTATTTTGTTCGTCATCTTTGATATGACAGCGGCTTGGAGTTAGACAGGATTGGACATGGTGCTACAAAATAAAAATACTTTCATCGTGGGAACATCCTTTATCTTTCAGATAATTGCAATGTTCCTTTCATCCCGTCACTCCCCTACTTGCATTATAAAATTTTACAACATTCTCATATGTTCTTATTAAAAATTATAGGGTATGCGGGGGTCGCATCCAACACATTACAGTTATGGCCATGTACTTATATAATAGACGGAGAGCTGGCTACACAGGGTTTAACGTGACTCAATGCAGTCACCATTCTTATTTAAAAATGTTGGATTAGTATTGCCGAATACGAAATCGCCGGTCTGCCGCGTCAGTCCGGGGAACTAACGGCGGGGGTGGACGTCAAACAGGTAAAATTTTCTAGTTCAATAACGTCATTTCTGCAGTCCTGAAAATTCTGGTATACATAGTACAAGATGGTACGAAGAGCGTGTAACTATTGGCAGACAACTAGACAGGGGAGAAATGGCCGGCAGATCGAAGTAAAGCTGCAAAATATTCGGCAAAATTAACGTCATTCTTGCAGTACTGAAATTTCATATACTTATTGTTTACGCATTTAATGAACGATATGCAAAATGGCAGACCTCCAAGTGGAGGATAAATCGTGGCAGACGTCGATGAAAAGCGCGATACGTGGCTTTCGCGCTTAACGAAGCGATACGTGGCTTCGTACAAACGAAAGAATAAAAATGAGAAAATGAATCGTGGTTGTCCGCTTGTCGCTTAAAGGGTAACACCACTCTAGGATTTTCAAAAAATTGATGTTTTCTTTTTTTGCTTAAACGATACTTTAGGGTCCTAAAAACAATATGCCATTTGATTTATAGTGGAAAACAAATATTAAAAGGTTCAATTATCGATTTTGCCAGCGCCTCAGAGCGCGCGCTGAGTGTTCATAAAACTTTAAACACGTTTTTCTCGGAACCAGTTTTTTCAAACTGGGAGGATTACAAACTGTAGCTTCACAACAATATTCTCTTTGGAAGTACGTAGCCGTTTTTTGATTGAATGTAAACTTGTTTTTTATAAACAGTTTAATGCTCATTTTTAGGGCAAAAAATCGATTCATTCCTTAAAAAGTGCACCACTTCCACAAAAACGTATTAAAAAAAAACCCGTACGTACTTCGAAAGCCAATTGTATATAGATTATAAATTTTTTTTAGTTTTTGGTCCAGGACTAAAAGATGCCAAGAAATCCGTCCTCCCGTGGCGGTGTTTTCAAAAAAGCTGTTTTCGACGACAGGCTCTGTCGCCGCCATGTTGTATGAAAATGACAATAAAAAAAATTGTTTCTCGTACTTCAATATGTGTTAAATAACAGTTCTGAAAAGAAATTCTATTCCGTTTGTCATACTCCCAAAAAAATTGTCAAAATTGGGTCTCTTTTTCTGCCTCTAGAGTGGTGTTACTTATCCGGCTACACCCTTTCATATACTTTTGTCTGATATTGTACGTCCAATACATCCTTAAGCCGGAAGCGAAGCGCGGGGATAGTTTGCTATTTTATTAATAAACGCGATACACTTAATGAAATTGAGATTGATTAACATACAACTACGTTTAATGGAAAAAAGTTTCACAGAGAACTGCCCGTTCTACGTTCTGCTTAGCAGTGTCGTTAACCATGGTGGATACGTTTCGTTGCGCACCAATATTTCTCGAATGATATTTTAATTTAAGGGATGTTTGAGAGGCCTCTTTGAGCTTAAACAGTTATCAAATGTCGAAGATTTCCTACTGCTCTATCTAATTTATAGGAGTTTTAACTAATTCGAAATTGGGGATTGATTTTTTTTTGTTGAAAGAAATTCTGGAAGTTAGTGACATTTTTTTCACAATACACTTTCTTTTGAATTACCTGTATGTGATTGTAGCTCTTCATTGCATACATACGTGTTTAAAAGTATAATTCTCTGTTCTCCAATCAGTTATTTTCGTCCTACTAATTCCTATAACGATCTTCATACAATAAAACATTCAAAATATTCAAATACTGCAATTCCCAATCACGTTGCTCCGATTTCGAATGAAGCGCGAAAGCAAAATTAAATATCTCTCGTTATATATGGAAAATATCAGGAAGCATACCAAACATAGTTAAACTCATCGGAATGTTTATATTTAAATAAAGCAGAGCGAATTAAATTAAATTAATTCGTTTCGTTAGTCGGTCGAATCGCGGACCTCAATTGCAAACTCTCCCAACGATAAGTCGTTAGCAGGCAGTACTGCTGCAGAGGAACTTTCCTAACGCACTGTATTTTATTCAATACGAGGCAAAGCAGTGGCTAGCGATTTCATTATCGCGGGGACTTTAACGGGCTACCGCAAAATGGCTGGCCATGTATTACCACGTAGCGTGGTGACGAGCGTTAAGGTAGCGAATTTCAGCGAAAATACCGCGCGTATGTGGGCAAAGTCACACGAGCCTAGGGAATTAGTCTGACAAGAGTAATGAACGTAATAAAATTTCTGCTAACACGCGTTCATTATCGTCCTTTTCAAGAAGAACGCGTATAATTCTACATGTTTCGGAGCTAGTCCTCCTGTAAAGCAAGGAGGTTGACGCTGCTCGGTGCCATTCGTTATGGGAATTTCATTGGGCAGCGATCGTTTCATATTCAAACGTTCTCAAAGTTCATGCAGAACTAAATAACTACAGCTTATTTTCTGCGAAAGTGAGGAATGGCTTAGTTCATAATCATAAAGCCATTTTTTATTGATATAATCGAAACTATACATTGAAAAACAAATCCTTCCGCCATTCAGTAGATTTTTATATAAAAAATAAGCCCACAAAATTTCAGAAAAATTGGTGCAGTTGTTTTCGAGATATCTTGCTCACCGTTTTTAGAAACGCTTTTTAGACGTCGTTATATTTTTATTATAAACACAAATATTTTTCTACATAAAATTACCAAATGTTCTTTTAATGTTGCTTTGTTAAGTGTACACAAGAAAAATTGTACACAGTTTACTTAAAGTATTATTATCTATGGAAGTAGCGGAGATCGCGCAGAAAAATATTCGCCTAAATTCAATATTTAATTTACACAAATGTAATCAGAATGAGTTAATATTATTCTAATATTCCTGCGATTTTATTATAAGCTTTAATTTATATTCAGATTTTCTGTGAAATTCGAGCTGATCTTGTTCCATTCTTCTAACAAAATTTCTTTGAGCATTTCTGTGATAGATGGTATCAGCTAAATAAATAGTAATCAAGCTTTACGCCAATGTAAATTATAACGGGTACCTAATTCCGAATTTAACATTACCTAGTTGAATAAGTAAAATATGTTTTGCACGTATGAAGTGGGTGGATACATTGGTGAGTACCTAACTGCATTTACAAATTTCGTCGCGAGGCGTTCCAACGTGTTATCCTTGGTATTCGAAGCGAGCAAATTATGAATCCATACGAGGATGGGAGTCTCCAAGACCGTGCGTTGGAATCCTCACAAATCCAGTGATAGCAATAGACTCTAACTCGATAAAATGTACACCCGAATCGAGTTCTTCTGACGAAACCAATTAGCAATATTAGCATCGCCTTAACACGTTCCATCGTGCTGACAATTCAGGTTCTCGGTAGGACTATAAAAAGTGTTGAGAAAACTGAATTGCAACATTCAGTTAAAAAAAAATTGTAGTCATGTTATATCCTTCATAATTGAGGGGCCTAATGAAAAGATATAAACTTTCGTTTTTTTTTACCATTAACCCCTTATCACGCGCATCGTGTGAAGAAATGTCACACCCCATTACATTTTGTTTTACATACACGTCGCCAAATTGCGAAAAGAAGAGGGAAGATTATTCATATTACGACTTTTTATTATGAATTATCATAAAAAAAAATTAGAAATTTAATCGTGCCATTACACGAAGCGGCAACGTCTCAGCTCCAGCTACACAGGGAACCAACACTCACAGTTTCTTAGTTCAGTTATAATTTTGATGTTCTGGGGTGTGTCATACTCCACGTGGTGCACGGACGGTTAATTCGTTCCTTCAATGTAGTGTAATTCCACCACCTCCTAATATAATAATTGTACGTTTCATCGAGCAGAATCGTACCTATTAAATTTTCTACACGCTAAGAAATAAGAGCTGTGTAGTAGAAAAGGGGCTCCTTGGGGACACGTGACCTAATAAAATTAATTTCCCAGCTAAAATCCCAGCATTTCCTGTGAAAATAATTTCCTACCGCATTTCCTACAAAACAATTTTTCCTTCAACTTGCTTTCCTCTAAAACCATAGAACAGTGGCATCTGCCTTTTTTCCCAATGGGCCCCTCAATTTCAGCTTCTTTTCCCTTTATTTTGATTTCGGCACTGAATTCAGAAACACCTTTTTCTTTTGAATAAAAGTCTCACCAACGATAAATATCGTGGACCACCAGTGTTAATAAGACTCCGCGATCGCGATGGTATCTCGGTGACTCAGAGTTGAAGAGCGAGGCATGCAGCCCTGTGGCGTTGCGGTCGAAAATCACGGGTGTCGTTGCGGCCTGTAGTTATACGATGGATCGTGTAATTGACCAACCCCCTGACTCGTGGAAGTCGACGAGGCCAATCAGCCTCCATTGATTCACTTTGGACTCGTCTCTCGTGCCAACAATCCTCCGAAAGTTGGTCGTACCCCCGTTGACAGGTCGGGCCAATCTTCCTCGACGCGGAGCGGACGTGTTTACAGACTGGCCCGGGGAAAATATTTTCTCGTCGCCAGGAGGGGTTGCACAGAGGCCTTAATCGCGTTCCTGGCTGTTCTCGTCATCGTTCGCTCCCAATATCGCCGCGGAAAGCCCGGCTACTTTCCCGTTGAACGACCCCTCGAAAGTAAGCCCGCAAATCGAGGGTTCTCTTCAGCCATTCGAGGCTATCCAATTAACGATTCGCGTAGCGGCGATGCCGGATGAAAGCGCGGCTTTCCGCATCGAGCGTCGCGAGGACGAAACGGAACGGCCTCTAACTGGACAGAAAACGAGCCCTCGGCTTGCCGCGGATTATTTAAACGAGTGAAAAAGTTCTGTCCTCCTAGAATACGTGGTTGACGTGCCAGCTTAGCATTGTCAGGTCGTGGAATGTTTTGTAGTTCTGGGCGTGGTGGTTACGTATCTACAATTTTGTGTTTTGAATTTTTATTAAATGCAGGATGGAAGGTATCTGTTTTAACACCTCGTCTTGTGGATAAAAGTCAAGTTGAATCTGTTATGTGCAAGAAGCTGCTTATGATACTTATTACGGGTCATTTATGAGCCAGATTACGGGATTATATTATATAAAAAATTTGGTTTTGCGGTGAGCACTGCCATCCGGAAGCAGATTATTTAAAATCAAAAAACAAAAATGATTTCGTTAGTATATTAATGTATCCTCTGATTAACGGAGGGAATGTCCGAAATATTAATTTAAAACAACATGGCGAGTATTTAAAGATGAAGTCCTTATTTTTTTGCGTGATTTTTGCGTGAAAAGATCAGAATTCTTTTTATTTTTTATTTTAGATAATCTGGTTCCGAATTGCAGTGCTTACCGCAAAACCAAATTTTTAAAAAGCCTTTTTGGATGTCGGTTGTTACTTTATTATAAACGTAAATATTTTTCTACGAAGAAATTACCAAATGTTCTTTAAATGTTGCTCTTTTAAGTACAAAAAATTCTGTAAAAATATATGCTTCTGCTTTTTAAAAACAATTCACAAACATTCGCCTCCTTTCGGGCGCCTGCCTATACCCCCTCAAACTGTTCGTGATACATACATGTACTTTGGAACTAACAGTTTCTCCACCAAAGTTGTATGCTATTACACCGTTGACTGATCTTATAAATGGCACTATATAATATAGAATATGTAGCTACTTCGGAGAAAAGGAAATAAATTTGCAAAGAACAAATCATTTTTCTTACTCATTATCTCTATATTTTACACATAAAATATTACATTTATTTGTTGCATGAATTTTGTAAATATATCTTTTACAATTATTAGTGTGCATAAACATGCATAAGGGCGGGTCAAAAGCAGGGTTGCCACCTCTCCGGTTTTGTCCGGCGACTTCGGGTTTTGAAGCAAAATTCCAGGCTCAAATTGAACTGTACAAAAGTAAAATATTTATTGGTTTAAATTATATTAATAAATGGAAAACGGTAAAATTTATAACCAAGTATGCGGTATCGGAATTGTGGCAAAAATAAAAAACGTCTGGGCGGGTGCATTCTTTATGTGCAGTGTATGGCACTGATTTTTCATTTGATTTGATTTGCTTTTGCTATGCTAAAGGATTCTATGCAAATGAGACAATATTATTCGCCTTCTTCAACTGTCGATGTTACAATCGTCCCATGCTCTGAACTAACCCTAAACCATTAAACACCCTATTATATATAGTACCAGTTTTATATACCTACAATAAAATTGATTAATTATCACAAATTAAAAGAAATACACATTTGTTAACCGGATATTCTAGACCAAAAATTCTTCTTCTCCGGGTTTGTATGAGAATATCTGAGTTGGAATATATGATACACCTACTTCAAAAAGAAGTAAACACAATTAACCCCGTGTCCTCGGTTCGTAACATCTCCACGTTTCGCAAAGCACCCTCGGAGTTGCTCTACACGACTCTCTTACCTTCGTCGACAGTTCTTGCCACTTATTAGATGGATATCAATTGCAATAGAAGTTACTTTATTCCTTAAGCCACGTTCACGTGAGCTCGATTCGCTCCAACCCGCGAACCTTTGAAGTTGGATCTGGAGCACTGCATAGAAAACAACCCTCCGTTCGGTAACCACGGCCGACCAGATATTGCTGATGAATTCGATGCTCTTGGTCGAGGGATTTTCGTGGCTTCTATCGGCGAGTGATCTCGATTCTGCTCGCCCGAGTAGATTTCCAATTGTTTCCAATTGTTTTCCCATCCTTGTTAATGCACCCTCGCTGGCATTTCGCGCGGCTGCGCGCTAATCGCGCGTTAAGCGGGCTTGTAAATCAGAAGCGCATCGGACCGCATTTCCGGTTGTTTCGCCAAACGAACATTACGATCATTTGCAGCGGGACGTTTCGAGGATGAGTTAATTAGGGCGACGAATTGCCAGTCGTGAATTAGGACATGATTCTCGTCGCTTCAGGTGACTAATGCTCTGCGCTTGCTGATACAAACGTTATGTTAGGATTTCATTTCGACTCAAAGTTCAACGTAATCTGTTAATTAAAATTCTCTTGTCTCTTATCCATTGCGAGTGTTTTCTCTCAGGCTTTTTATGCAGCTTGAATTTCAAAATGATGTGGTTTCTAAAAAAATGAAACGCTTTTTTATGGAATATCGTGGAGTGAAGATGGCCTTGAGCTTGTATTAAGTTTGAGAATGTAGTACACAGAATTTCAATCTAGTTAGCTACGCGTCAGAGGTGAATTACAAATTTTTAAAACTTGAAATGTATCATATTCAACGTATCAGATTTGTTTTGCATAAAATAATCGATTTTCATATGAAGGATCAGTATAAGAAGTGTTAATGTTTTTATCCTTCATGATACCAAGCTCTTTTTGAGAAGGCAAAATTTTTCAACATGCTCAAAATTTCCCTTTAAATTTTATCATTTTTTTTTAACATAAAAAGGAACGTATATTTCTTGTCTCCAAAATTGGACAAGAAGGTACCGTGTGCGGATGTGACTTTGTGAAATAAAAAATTCCTACTGTAAGCGGAAGTGACTTCACGACAATTTGTGGTGTTTTTTAAATATCACGCGAAAACTATACATTATAATTCTGAAACAATGCACCAGTTTAAGATACAAATCAAAGATTACCTTTATAGTTAAGTGAGGAATACAATTTGGAGTTGTCACAAAGTCACCCCGCATTGAGGTGGTGGCTTTTACCGTATGAATGACACAGGGAAATAAAGAAAAGTACCTACAAAGTGACCCCATTAGTCACAAAGTCACCCGCGCTTACAGAACGCTTAATAATATATTACACATAGGGTGGCGTAGGGAGAGTATCGCATGGCGGAAAAGGGGGAATGGTATCGAGCCATTGACAGTAATTATAAGACGGCTTGTAGAGATGCTATCAGAGATTTTCGAGTAGCTTGTCACCGCGTCCTGCACCAGAGTAAAACTATCGATGAAAGGGAGGCTCGCGAAGGATTCGGCAAGATGTTAACAGGTCTTAAGATAATTGACAATCCACTGATAAAAGACGAAGATGAAAGCTGAACTTTTGCGCAGCACTATCTTCCTATTAAGTTGCGCCCCTAGGTAATCGCTTCTTCCGAAGCAGGAGATCGATATTCAGACAAAATTGAGACGAAACACCTTGGGGAGCCATTTAAAGCGAACGATTACAGTAGTAAATTTTAAAGTCAGCTGGAGCAGTAGTAGAGGCGGCTGATAAATCGGACGAATTGCAAAAGTTTCCCGATAGAATAAGGCTGATAACAGAACGGACGGAAGTTTTGGGGCGAATCCGAATGCCAGATGGAACTATTTAAAAGCCTTCTTCGAGCGCACCTGTGAAGCCGTTCCTTTAGGTGGAGTATAAAAATGTCACTTGATAGTTGGACACGCGAAATTTTATAAATATTAATCTCGTGAAACGAAGTGCTATTTTCGTAACTAAACTGAAGCATAGGTATGAACCAGTAATGTTCAATTATTATTAATATCGTCACTTTTTCTTTTTCTTTTTAATACTGAACTTAACAACGAGGCAAAGATTTTCAGGCAACTGAAAATATAAACGATCATGGCACATGTATCGATCACCCTCTCGAAGTAAATGATTGTTTCGTAGAATAAAGTTTTTGGAATTTCGATGAAGTAAGTATTTCTTGCAGAATATCTGACGATATTGCTATCGGGCGCAGATATCGTGAAAATTTATTTTGGGGTCGTGCGGCTGCGCCGGCCGGCGTTAAACCGGAAGATTCCTCCACGTTACCCTGCATTTCGCATCCACCATCCCTCAGTGATACGAGGGTGAAACCGATATCCCAGCAATTTTCTCAATTGCATCTCCCCCCTTCTCTGTCATTGGCAGGAGCATTCCTGTCTCCTCTGCAATTTGTATATTAATCCGGTATTATATCATCCCCGTTATTACGGGGTTTACAATCGGACACGGTATGACATAAATACGGTAAAAGATATTATATAGGGGGACAGTTGCAAGATTGCGCTAGTATCTACTGAAACGAGGCATTGTTTGAACGAGATATTACATTCTTCGTAGGAATATCCATCTAAACGTGACGTTTTCGTTGGATCATCCCTCAAAGAATGGGAGAATAGTCCCAAAATTTTAGGATCACCCATTTTCTTTAAAATCAGATCATGTGAAAAATATTCTACTAATTCGAAATCAACGCTTCCAGAGATGAGTTCAATGTGTCTGGTTCTATTCTGGTAACGTTTGGCAAGAAAGTTACTTAAATTTGCCTTTTAAGGGGGGAACCTGGTTTAGAACGCTGAAAACACGGTGATTTTTTAAGAATTATTTTCTCAACAAATATGAATAGAATCTTTTCAAAACTGAAAGGGTGTTTTACTGTATATTCAGATCATAAGAAAACTTTTATTTCTAGCGCATCCAATTTTTACCCAAAATAAAAAGCCGAAGTTTTTCTTAATTTACATGAATTTATATTGTCGACGAATGAAAAACATTTATGCAGAAATTAAATTAAACCATTTTTTTTGCATAAAAACGTCGAAATTTTTTCGTCAAAATTGTAACTTTTTCTTAAAAGTTTCATAACTTTGTCAATTTTAGACTTTTTTCTTATTTTTTAAGTTCATCGACAATATAAATTCGTGTCAATTAAGAAAACCATCGGCTTTTTCATTTCGGGCAAAAATTGAATCCGCTAGGATGTACACATTTTGGCAACTCCAACTATACCAATAAAACAATATTAAATGAAATATTATTGAATAAAAAAAGTTTTCTTGTTGTCTGCATATCAGGGATCCGAACCGCCTAGTAACCCTAACCCTTACCCGGTTAACCAAGGAAGGTTTCTGTAACCCGTAGTAACCGCGAGGGAACGGTTCTTAAATTCTAGAAGAAACCGAAGTAACCCGGTTAACCCGCTACGAGCCGGTTACTGGCGAAATAAGACAGTCTTGTCTAGTAGACAGTCATTTAAGGCAAGGAGCTACGCCCGTCAATGGATGCGGCCTGGTACCCCGTAGCGAGGACAAGCCCCCTCAGTGCCTCACCGAATTTTAGGGCTTTCGACCCTCGATGGGGGTCCAAGATTTCCGCATTTCTCATCAGATCTTTGGGAAAACAACACCGATCGATTCCTTATGTTTCACCGATGAAACTAACACCAAGAACGACGTAATTCGGACCATAATGAAAGAAATTCCATTGAAAATCGATTTATATGATTTCAAGCTGACTTCGTTAAAAATAGTTGGATTTACATGAAATTTGGTATGATTTTCATCGGAAAACATAAGGAATCCATCGGCATCATTTCCATATCGATACGATAAAGGATAAATAATTTTTTTAAACAGGTATGAATCCTCGGCCGACCGTAGCGAATTGAGGTCGGCGCCCCGCAGTCGAGAGGTGAAAATGTGAAATATCCATTTCAGCGTATTAAGAAATTCTTCATTCTTTATCGTATCGATATGAAAGTGGCACCGATAAATTCCTGGCGTTCTCCCCATTAAAATTATACCAAATATTATACAAATCGGATTACTTTTACACAAGCAATTTGTATTACTTATGTAAAAGTAATTCGATTTACATGAAATTTAGTATGATTATCATCGGAAAAACATAAGGAATCCATCGACATCACTTCCATATCGATACGATAAAGAATAAAGAATTATTTTTTTCTGAATTGGGTATGAATTCTCGGCCGACCGTAGCGAAATAAGGTCGGCCCCCCGCAGTTAAGGGGTGAAAATGTGAAATATCCATTTCAGCGTAAAAGAAATTCTTTATTCTTTATCGTATCGATATGGAAGTGACACCAATTGATTCCTTATGTTTTCCTGATGAAAATCATACCAAATTTCATGTAAATTGGATTTCTTTTACATAAGGAATACAAATTGCATGTGTACAAGTTGTCCGATTTACATGACATTTGGTATGATTTTTAACAGGACAACATAAGGAATCCATTGGTGTCACTTCCATATCGATATGATAAAGAATAAAGAATTTCTTACTACGCTGAAATAGATATTTCACATTTACACCCCTTAACTGCAGGGCGCCGACCCCAATTCGCTACGGTCGACCGAGGGTTCATACCCGATTCAGAAAAAAATAATTCTTTAGTCGTTATCGTATCGATATGGAAGTGATGTCGATGGATTCCTTGTGTTTTTCCGATGATAACCATACCAAATTTCATGCAAATCGGACTATTATTAACGAAATTAGCCTCAGATTATGGAAATTAATTTTGCATGGAATTTCCTTCATTATTTTCCAAATTACGTCGTTCTTGGTGTCAGTGTCATCGGCGAAAGATCTGATTAGAAATAGAGGAAGTCGAAGATTTCTCACTTCTTAATACGCACTCGAACCCCTGTATTCTTCCAATATTACTGTAACCGCATTAACCCGGTTAACCCGGTTAGTCGGGTTACAGACGAATTCTGTTACCCGGTTAGGCGGGTTAGTCGGCGGTACGGCGTACCGAACCGGGTACGGGTTAGGGTTCGGTTCCCTGCTGCATATACAGTAAAATAGCCTTGGAAAGATTCTATTTATATTTGTGGGGAAAACAGTTCTTAAAAAATTACCGGGTTTCCAGCGTGCTAAACCAGGTTCTTCCCTTAAAACCTGCTTACCAACAATTTCCTTACTTATCTACCTTACGTCTTCACCCTTCATTTTTTAAACCTACTTCTACTCTATAACGTTGCTCATCTATTCTCATACCTGTACAACCTTAGCACCTTTACATTATCTTACTTAGCAAACTTGCCCCTATCTTCCCATTCACTTACCATTTTTCATGCTTACTACCCTATCCTACATCTAAAGCTTCCTCCAACGTCCTCCCTTTCCCGCGTCTACCTTCTTGAACGCTTATTTTAATTTAACCTATTCTTATATACTTATTCCTCTTCTCTCTCGCCCATTTTCCTCCCGTCCCACAATCGTCCATTTCCTTCATCCTCTCCCCTATTGCTCTCAAGTGGGAGAATAGTATATTTACAGAAAATAAATGGAATTACCAGGCAGTTTGTGGTGTTTATCATTATTTGGCTATTTCGCGCAACAGTCGCGACGTTTGGTATTTGTCGAATTGTGGGTGAATGAAAGACTGTTTCACGATATGGTTCAGGATTATTGGCTGGAACGTTTCCCCTTTTTCGGGGGGAAGAGTAAATAGGCCGACTACAACCAGTTTCCGCGGAGGGTGTAATTAAAGGGATGGTGGATCTAGATAGCGCTTTAGGCCTGGCGCAGCATCATGCTTGTTCACCCGTTGAAGGCACTTGCGCTCCTCTTGAGAGGGAGTGTTTTACACCCCTGGGACACGATCTATCAGCGTTGTTCCTGCTAGGGATAATCACGGCCCTTAACCCTTTTGCTCTTAAAAGATAGCGATTACGTCATACGTGAGACAATGACATTTTATGTCTAAATCATGAAGCGTGACAGCGACGAATAGTATGGCGAATTAGTATGGCGAAGGTGGCGAAGGGATTAACCTCTTAACGACTGATCTCGTTGAAAGGGAACTGCGTGGTGGTGGATGCACTGACAACTTGTGAGACCATTTAGGTTTGGTCTGCAGGCTTTATGTTCGCTACAAGTGTCTGCTTCTGGTTGGAAATTTTTTAGGAATTGTCATTCAAAGGAGGAACTATTTTTGTTTAATCAGTGCTGTGTTTTCATTCGCTGAAACTCGGTGGCGAATTTTGCGTAGCATCGTGGGGGAAGGATATTTTGTACTTTAGAAGTTTCTTCTCATTAGAGAATTTTGTTTACTGCCAACTAGATGATAATTGGTTAAGGCAACATCTGAATAATAACCAGGGTGAGGGCGTAGTATTTTATTAGTTGAACTCCTTAACGATCTGATATGGTGCTTCAGCAGTACTATTTGCATTTCTAAATGTTTCAAATTACTTTTGTGCAATACTTGTACTAATAACATTTCCACGAATTTCGTCAATTTTCTGTCATACTGTACGTCCGATATAAGCAGAATTTTATAGTATAATGGCAATTCATACAAACAATATTGGAATTAACAAATAAAAATATACAAGGGAATGGAAGCTTCAAATGAATAATATTTACCACATAATCCATCCAGTAAGACTTCTCCTCTGAAAGCAATTATCAACAACTTTCATTTTCAAATTATTTCCCGCCTTCACTTTTCAAACTTCCCAGGATTAAAAGTCTCTAAGTAAACAATATTCTACAATCTTCCAAATAAGTAAGCGTTTCATAAATTCCCTAACCTCCAAGGGGTTCATCCTAGGGCTGTAAGGAATATTCGAATAATCTAAGTATTCCAATATTCGAATATCAGAGAATTCGAATTTGAGATTGTACCCAGTAGGAATCTGAACATGAAATATTTTTTTACCCTTTATCGTGAAATTCTTGTCATATTGGCCTTTACAATTATTTGTTTTTAAATATAACGATAAATTTAAATATAATTTATACCTTTCGTTGCAATATTTGTAAATTTACCAAAGATTAATAAAGATCCGAACTTATCGTTTGAAAAACAAATAATTGTATAGACCAATATGAAAAGAATTTCACGATAAAGCGTGAAAAAATATTTCATGTTCAGATTCCTATTCGGTACAATCCAAAATTCGATCACCTCGAGTATTCGAAGAAATTATTCGAATTATTCGAACATTCGAATAATTATAGTTCTCGTTCACCCGTTAACGCTCCCACTATTTCAATTTTCAGCTATGAAGTCACGTAACAGAACAAAGCAAGAAATTCCCATACTCCCAACGATAGGTTTTTCAAATGCCACCGATTTGTCGACTGCCACTTGAGCCCACCCCGCGAAGGCAGCTTGCAGCTCGAAGTCGTCAATAAAAGTTCGCGTGGTGTTGCCTGGCAAGCCTGGGCTCGCGTGACCCGTGGAATTTAGGTACTCATTTAAGGTTCGTTTACGTACGTCGTGCGCACCCTCTCAGGCACGTTACTCGTTTCGATGTGCATGCTGCACCGCGAATGGCCGATGCACGCAAGCACAAGATGAGCGGCGACCTTCCAGCCCGTTAAATTGGCTCGGGGGATACTACCGGTCATCACGGCAGGTGCTTTTACCTAAGCATCGTTTTACGTGGCCCGTTTGGATGATTGCTGCACGTGGCGTCGACCTGCCAAATATATTATCTATCTCGTCATTTTTCTTTCGTGGTTTTACCTCGCTCCTCAATCCTAGCCGAGGAGAGTTTCCTTTCGCCCCACAGTGTTTTGTATCTTAAGTCGAATTTACACGATTCGTTTCGGTTGAACGGCCGTTCAATAAAATTCAAAGGCGAATGTTTAGATACACGTCTGAAGGGCAAAGGGAAAAACGGGGAATGTCCATTTTCCGCGAATTTGTAATTTATAGCATATTTTGTTGGTGGCAACTGGGACTACAGGACTGTCGAATTACAAAGGGTTATAAAGTTCAAATACCCCATACCGCTTCATTGTGAGTAGTTTTTTTATGTTTGTTGTAGAATATTGAAAAAAAATAATGCAGTACAATCAAACTTTCGATCTAGGTGCAAGATTTTTTAATTCCTTTCTTAACAGAACTCTGACGAATTTATGAATTTAAAGGCAGCGGCTTTGTGTTCGATCTGGTTTTTTTTTTAAATATTTATTCAATAAAAAATTACAATGAGTAAATATCACATCGTTCACTGTAGTGAATAGTCTACCGCTCGTACATGTCTCCGCTAGATTGCCAAATCGCATTCGGCGACGCTCACAACCTACTAATACTAAGTTTGCGTGGGATACTTATAATATATTTTCTATTCTAAGTGCTTTCCCGAATGAGACGGGAGACAGGTAACAATCTCAGGTACTGTGTTCCGGAAAAAAGGCTAGACATCTGTCTAATAAAACCGGGACGGAATTTTCTTTATTTGCCTCACTCATGGGCTGTGGCTAATGTTCACATTCATACAATACACACGCAGACATTCATACCGCTTAAGTGCTAACCCTTATATTTATTATGTACATATTTACATGTTTACAGCGTTGTAGAGAAACAATAAGGATCCAGTCTTAATCCTAATAAAATCGTCACAGAGGAATATCATCCCCCAGCCACCAATATTTGTTTGTATTCCGCTGGTACCTATTCTCGGTATCCACTTTGGGTAGTGTCATTTCGAAAACCTTCTCAACCTCCGTATTTAGACAGCCTATATTTTGGTTGTAGGTGATACGCTTATCTGAGGATTTTCTGTTTAAATGGTATATTGAGGGAATATTATTTTTGTTCATGATTCTGCCCGTTTTATCTAGGAACATGAAAGCTTCAGGGGGGAGGTGGCCTGATAGTAGGATGGCATTCTTGTAGTACTCGTCGTTTGGGTATACCTCAGGGTCCACTGATGAGATCGTTGTTGCGGATCTTCGGAATGTTTGCAAAGTAGTCCCTTATTAACTTTATAATGTGGCTATCGATCCTGGGAATCTTAGCCGCATCGTAGAGCTTTTTACTATTTTCGAATCATTTGTAGTTGGTTTTTTCGTTTCTATATACCCCCGTGCATGCCCTTATACATTTTCTTTCAAATTTCCGTATTTTCTCCATTACATGAGGGCCCACGTTGTACCAGATGGGACAGCCATATGTGAGGATCGGTCTAACCAGAAGCATATAGCAAATAATTTTGATCCTATTGTTTAGATATTTGGAGTAAAATATTCTACTGTGTATCACAGTTGTGCTAATTGAATTACACTGTAATTTAATTATGTAATTTAATTACATTGTAATTCAATTACATAATTTAAACTTTTCAATTAATTCAATTCCTAATTACTGTAATGGTGCGTCTAATTGAATTACAATGTAAATAAATTACAGCTGAAAACTCTGAAGAAGTGAGAAAAAAGTGGAAAAAATGTAACAAAAAAGTTTATTTCTCTTTATATATTATAAATTTATGAATAATACCATATTCTGCACTCATTGTCATTTTTTTCTATTCGGAACATTTACCTACATATTTCTTTCCCACCTCTCATTAGCTCTCAATTTGGTTACCTCTTAATTCGGAATTATAATTCAATTACATCATACTATGCAATTACAATTGCAAATACCTTGCAATTACGAATTGCGATGTATTTTAATTGAATTCGAGATCTGAAGTACGAATTACAATGTAATTGAATATGATGTAATTGAATTATTTTGTAATTATAATTCATAGAGTAATTCAATTGTAATTCTGCACAACTCTGCTGTGTATGAGGAAAGATTTTCGGGCTTTGTCGAGTTGGATGTCTAGGTGTTTATTTAGAAGCATGCGTTCATCTAGGTTTAGTCCAAGGTATTTAACAGTTTTCTGGTGCGGGATTGTTATATTGTTTATCTTAATATTAAATGTTTTATAGGTTCTGCGGAATGCTTTGGATTTATTTGCAAGTTTTTCCCTAAATAAAATTGTTTCACACTTTTGAGGGTTTATTTTTAATTTCCAAGTAAAATAATATTCATTGATTTTATCTATTGTGATCTGCATTCTTTCCTGCAATTTAGATACATTTGTCCCCGTAGTATATACTATTAAGTCGTCAGCAAAAAACAACGTATGTATGTCGCTTGATTCAGCTATTCCAAACAGATTTGGTATGTCCGCGTTGTAAAAGTTAAAGAGCGTTGGAGCGGTAACCGTTCCCTGTTGCATACCGTCCGTCAGCTCATAGATAAGACCAAAACTCGATATGCCCCCTGTTGTATAAAATTTTTTGTTGCGTAGCATGCTGATTATTATTTTGACAAGGTGTGAAGGGCATCCCTTCTTAGAAAGTTTACAGACAAGGCCTTTTATCCACACCGTGTCGAAAGCCTTTTCTAAATCTATAAGACATGCTGCTACGCTTTCCTTCTTTGCCAAGGCATAGTGAACGTCCGAAGTTAGTTTGTTTAGAGCATGTACTGTGCTTAGCTTGTATCTAAAACCAAATTGATTATCTGGAATTATATTTCTTTCAGTGAGGAATTTTTCTAGTGGTATTTTTATCAGAATTTCAAATATTTTGGAAACATTCGGGAGTTAGCTAATGGGTCTATAGCTACTGGGGTCTGAGGGATTCTTACCCTTTTTGGGAATTGGGACCACCTTCGCTGTCTTCCAGTCCTTAGGGAAATAACAATTATTGAGGCAATTATTGAAAATGATACTATAATTGTAGATGGTTACAAAGGGAAGATTTTTAAGAACTATGTTAGGGATTTCGTCTATACCAGCAGATTTCTTGTTATTTAGCTTTCGGAACAGTTTTAGGGTTTCCAAAGGAGTGGTAAAGTAATAAGAATCCACATCCCAGATAGGGTTGCTGGCTATGTTGGTATCGGAGAATTGGGCCAGCGAGTTGTTTGCCCTATTATTGGTATCCATTTCTCCAACAATGACTTCGAACTGATTTTCGATGATTCTGTTTAATCTTTCCTCACCAAGGTCCCTATTCTGAGAATAGACAGCCGCGAAGCTGGCTCCGATTACATCGAGTTTATCTTTTTCACTTGAGATCAAGAAGCTTCCACTGTTATCTTTTTGCAGAGTATTTAGGTCTATTTTGGCTTGATGCAATAGGTTTGTACGGTTATTATCGATTAACAAGTTTGGGATTGAGATTTTTCCTTTTGGTCTAAATAATGAGTTTACTTGCGGGAACAGTACCTTTGAATTTATGGGGATTTTCTTGATTTTGTTCTCCCAGTAGCTATTAACCGATTTCTGAAATTCTTTTTTAATTTCTATTTTGCATTTTTTTATGCATTGTTTTGAATTTTGGATGATAAAGGGGGCCTGCGCCGATGGATGTCTATATTCGTTGTTCAGAATCGATATTAACTTGCTTCTTGTTTTAAGAAGGTGTCTAATTCTAGGGTTAACATATGCGTCCGTGGAGTTATAGTCGGGGAATTTCGGTATTTTTTTTTCCATTGCCTTACTTATATTGTTGCCAATGTCTGATAGATACTTATCAATTTCTGTGTTGGATAGATTCCTAGTTTGAGGAATGATGATATCATTATTAGAGACTAATTCTGTTTGGAATGCTTCCCAGTCTGTTTTGTTATAATTGTAAGGATTATGTGGGATCGATAGTGCTATTTGATCCTCAATCTTTGGTAACATGAATTGAATACATATGGCTCTATGGTCACTGTCTATATCTATAGTCTTAATTGTCCCATCTGGATTGAGGTTGCAAGTCTGTAACCTGCTGTCGGTGAGCCCGATATCAATGTAAAAGTTAGTTCTAGGGTATGTAGGCATGTTAGTGCCTCTTAGAGCGATTCTAAAATCTATATTATTATCTGTCACCCAATTAAAAAGGGCCAGACCCCTTCCATTGTAATACGGGTTATTTCACGCTGCGTGTTTCGCGTTAAGATCCCCGGCTATCACAAAATAATTATTAAGACTATCCATAGAAAGGGACTTGAAGATGCATTCCAATTCCGATATACATTCTGTGGCTTCTGCACCAAGCACATACGGAGATACAATGACTAGACTACTACCACTTGCAATCTGATCCTTACAGCTACGATCTCCAGCACCGCCAAATTTCTGTTAATGGAAATTTGTTCAAACTTAAATTGTTTTTTAATTAGTAGAGCAACACCACCCTCATTTGCTGGGCTTCTATCCTTCCTTAACAAATTGTAATTTTTGAATTTTGGCTTGTGGAAAGGTTTTGTTTCACTTAAGAGAGCAAAATCTGGGTCTTCTTTTTTTAACAACTGTACTAGGTTGTGTCTTCTTTCATTTGTTGCTATAGAGTTAACGTTAGCAGCTATAATTTTAAGTTGTACTTTTTTTGTGTTATTCATTATTGATCTGGGATAAATTTGCTGAAATTGTGGTTGTTTCCATTTGAGTTAAATTATGCCCAAAATATATATCGTGATGTCTTTGAATATTAACTGAATTAGTGTTAATGAGATTTTCTAACCTGTTAAATTGTAGTGATATAGAATTTTTAAATTCCGAGAGCTGTTCTCCCATGGAAATAGGGGGAGCCTCTTGGGCTAGGTTAGGTGTTATATCTAAGTGGCTAGGGGAGGGTTGCGTATTCCACCTTCTAACCGCCTTTTCTCTTTGAGAAGTTACAATAGCCCTAGAGGGTTGACTGTTAGAATTATTTTTAACTACTTGAGCGAAGGAGACATCAGGTTTATAGCTTTTTGGATTAAGATTGTTTTTCATTCTGTTCAAAGCCTCTATTTTATTCTCAGTTCTGTTAGTCATTTTTTCTACTATTCTATTTGTAATTTCTTTATACTTAGGGCATCCTTTATATGATGCAGGATGACCAAAGCTTTTGCAACAGACAGAGTAGATTTTAGATAATTCTAATTTCTCATCTTTCTTAATTGGACATTCGCCTGCCCCATGACTATTCATACATTTCACGCATCTATATTCTAAATTACAATTGCTCGCTGTGTGGCCTGCCCTTTGGCACCGATGGCACATGATCGGTTCTTTTTTTTATAATTCTATCCCATACGATTGCATGATGTAATAGATACTTAATCTTGCTTTTTATTCAAAGTGGAGCTAGTTGTGGTAAAGTGGGACACACCGACAATATCTACTTGAGGAATTTTGAGCTCCTTCAGCTCCGCCATAATCTCTTCTGGGGAAAAGCTGGCATCTATGCCTTTGAGCAATAAGGAGCGGTTTTTAAGGGACTTTGGTGTATAGGTACAGTACTTAATTTGTCTTAGTATTAGTGTATCGATCACAACTTTATAGTCTTCTAAATTATTTAATTGCACGTAGTGTTTATTAGCATTTAATCTCTTAATGATAAAATTTCTTATTCCTAGGGTTTCTTTTAAAATTCTATATGAGATCTGTTGTGAAGTTTCGACTATATTTATAACTGGGGGCTTTACCTTTGCTATATTCTTAGGTAAAAAAGGTGTGTCGTTTCTCTGTATATCGTCCTCCAGATGGTGGAATATTTGCCCCTGCGTCTGATGGCAGGGATCTCCAAGGTCCATGGTGTCCAGAACTGTGTGGTTCTGGGGCAAAGAGGCGAGTTCGTGTGAGGTTCTACTTGACCCAGCTACTTCCGATGGTGTTAAGGGGGGTCACTCAGGTGAAAATGAACTACCAGTAATTTTACAGATAAAAATTTGAAAATATTTATATCCATATTATTTTTAACGCTGAAATGAATTATGTTAGAGTTAATATAGTGACAATTTTTTTTTTTTAAATTTAAAAAAACAATTCGAAAAATTATTCGATTGTAAAATCCATACCCTTATCTCTGTAGTATTGTATGCCAAGCCTGCAAAAAAATTCAGCTCGAAAACTACATTTTTGTCCGAGTTATAAAGTTTTTATGTTTTTGGGTAGTAACTAAAACGCTCCTGCTCTGAACGTTGGACCTTCCTCTTCTTACAATGCCTTTTCTCTTCGTGATGGTGCAGTTCGTATCATTTTTCTTGCACGTTTGTATCTTTCTGAGGCTTTCTGTTTATACCTGCGTACTCGTACTTTGAGACGGTTTTGAACAATTTTCAATGATTGTTCGCTCATTTGCATATGGTTATCCTTGTAAGCATGTAATATTGTTTTCGTCCATCCTTCAGTGACTGCTTTCGCGACTGCAGCTTCAATAAGATATTTTGAAGGAAAAATATCCTTTGGGCACTTACGCCATATTATGCTATGCAAACTTTCATTAGAATTTTGCAAGAAGAGGAAGGTCAAACGTACGGAGCAGGAGCGTTTTAGTTACTACGCCAAAACAAAAAACTTTATAACTAGGACAAAAATGAAGTTTTCGAGCTGAATTTTTTTTGCAGTCTTTGTATACAATTCTACAGAAATAAGGGTATGGATTTTACAATCGAATAATTTTTTCAAATTTTATTTTTAAATTTTGAAAAAAAAAATTGTCACTATATTAACTCTTACATAATTCATTTCAACGTAAAAAATAATATGGATATAAATATTTTCAAATTTTTATCTGTAAAATTACTGGTAGTTCATTTTCACCTGAGTGACCCCCCTTAAAGATGTTGACTTGGATCTTGGACGTTTTAATGGTGTTCCCTCATGTCTGATTTCTTGCGTATCCTTCTTTCGGTCCAGGTTGTTCGTAGGTACATCTCTTTTCTTAACAGCGCTTGCCTCATTTTTGGATTTCTCCTCTTCTCGTTGTTTTGCCAGGGTTTCAGTGTTTTTTTTTCAAGACTTCAATCGTTTTGAGTAAATCATTGTGCGAGAGATCAGTTTGCTCGCTACTAGGAGACTCCTGGTTCACCTTTGGGGCACTCCGCGCTTTTTTCTTCATTTCAGTCGTCTTTGGTTTAGAGGAACTTATATTAGATTTTCTAACCGTAAAATTTGGTTGCGGGTTTATCTTCTTCTCTTTCTTTTTAAGCTGCAGAAGATCAAACACCTGTGTTTGGATACTTTCATTGGGCAAACTGGTTTTAGTTCCTTCGTTTAAAAATTCTAGGATAGTACCAGCTTTACACTGTCGGAATTTACTACTCTCCGTCCCGCGTGTTCGTACATTGCTCGAGACGCTGTGGGGGCTACCCCCCGGTGTCTCAGAAATATCTTCAATATTAATTGCAGAAATAGTACCTTCGTTATTATCGAGACCCATATGCTAGATATAAGGCACAATACTTCGCTTTATTCTATTTAATCATTTTATTCTCTTTACTTGGAATAAAATTAACCTCACTTCTTGCGCATAACACGTCTTGCTAGCACGACGTTCGCAGCGCCTCTTCTGTGTTCGATCTGGTAGAACAGCTCCCATGGTGTACACTGTAAAGACTAATGGGGATGGTTGAAGTTTGAATAAATAAAGATGGGAGGGTAAAGTTGAAATGCGCAAATTCCACACGATACAGAAAGGAATTCTACAGCTCCAGTTAAAATTTTAAGTGAAAATATTCATTCGTTCAAAGTTAACCCTTCGTTGACTCTCTGGGTGTGAGCCACCCATAAGCCGATTTTGACTCTCTGAACCTTTTATATGCAAAATAAATACCTTTTTCTCAAAGTCGACTTACAAATTATTTTTTCTCCTAAAATATTATATCCGAACATCAACTCTGTAGATTTTTAGCTTTTAATATTGACATTTGTAAAAGTTACAATTTTTTTAAGATTTTCTTCGTTTTTTCTCGACATGTGGTAATGTAGAATTATTTTACAAAAACTGTGATGAAATTTCAATAAATAAATTATTGGAATACATTATAGAGACCTTGAAATTGATCCATGATTTTTTTCATAATAATTGGATTCTTTGGATGAAAATGGCACTCGTTCAAAAATTGCTCTGGGTGTGAGCCACCCAGGTGTGTCAAAGTTGATTGAAAAAGGAGGTGTGTCAACGAAGGGTTAAGCCCCACACGTCAATACTGCTCTGCGAGGCCGTTACTCGACGGTGCACTCAATTACGATCTGCGCTATAATTTCCGTAATTATACATGGCACTTTCAGGATTAATAATAATAAAAAAATTGATTTTTCGAGATTCCAATAGTCCTATACCCCCTTAAGTACACCGAGTTTCTACCGATATCATTCTGCATTCATAGTTTCCCCATATTCACTAAACCTTTATAGTTTTAATTGCCTTTATAATTTAAGGAAAACCTTTTGCGGCAACCTAATATTTTCGTAACAGGCCTGTCACGCTGACTATCCTGTATTGGGGATCGATAGAACGAGTGACTCACCGACTTCATTCACCCGATCAGTTATAAATTCGCGAAGGGGTGAAGCGCCCTTCCCAAGGATCCGTTTTTCAATTAAGAGAGCGAGATGAATTTTAATATTATTTTAATATCGCCAGTGCGAATGGCGATAGTTCTCTCGTCATAATTTTTCCCAGAGGTAAACGCGATCCCGAGGGGAGTGACTTTATTCACGAGATTTACGGGTCGTTTGGAATTTTACGAGTTTTTAAAATTTCCACCCTCGGCAATGGCAGACTCTGCAGAATCGATCAGTGGCTACGCTCCGTTAATGGAAGTTCGGTTGAAGTTCAGTTCACCTGCCCTTTCATTAAACTGACACCAGATTTCTCATACAAAGACTATTAACGTCTTTCTCAAGGAATTTACAATGTACGCCGCCGCGGATGAAAAAGGGGGAAGTTAGTGAGCGAGATGATCGGTAAAAGGATTTCTGCGGTAAGCAACTTCACTCTGTACTCGCGTTTACGTTTTCCGGACGGGCACTGGGCGACTCCTGCAACCTCTGGCTGCAAGGGACCTCGGCGAGGAGAAAGGACAGGCGAAGGTAATACTATAAGGACCAATCCAATATACCTGGACTTTTCTCGGCTAAATCCTGTGCTTCGTTCAATGTATTCTGTACCTTTTGATGTTGGCTCCCTCCATCTCCGTGATCGTTCTTGGTTGATACAATTTCTTAAATTTCGTTTCCTCGGAGGAGACAGGAGGCAAGACAGCGGAGTGACACGAGGGTGAAATATTCAGGCTGCGGGTCTTGCACAAGATCTGAGAGGTCCAAAAGACAGAACAACGTTGGATCGTTGCATAGGGTTTTCGATTTTGGAAATTTCGCTGTGGAGGTCTTGGGAAAGCGTATCTTGCTTCTGAAAAATATTGGACGCTGAGTATTAGTGGATAAACTGGGATATTGAGGGAATAAAAAGGAACAAGTATTACTGTTATAAAGTTGTTATTATTATAACGGCTTTATAATAATATACTACTATAAAGACTATAAAGTCGTTATAATAATAACAACTTTAAAAGATACTACTTAGCAAAATGCCCGTGCTACGGTAGAATAATTAAAAGGAATACCTTTTTTATCTGTTTTTTACAATATAGATTTTTTATAATTTTTGTAACCTTTGTTTAACCAATATTAATATATATATATGTTGGTTTTTAGGCATTTGCGTGGATAACCTTTTTTAATAAAAACCAAGTTGATATCTAATGAGGCCTACGAGATATTAAGCAGTTCGAGAAAATACATTTTATCCCTTTTCACCCGCTTGGGGATGGAAGTTTAAAAAATCCCTTCTTATGGAGCACCTGCGTCGTAAACGGAATCTATATTCCTATGTACCTATGTAGGGGAGACCGGGGCTAAAAGTTCCGGGGGTAAGTTGTTCCGATAGTTCTATCTTCAATATGAAAGTAGCTTTGTACTTTAAATTATTTTTTCCGTGTGAGTTGATCACGCCACTCTGTCAGCCATTTTAATAGAGCCCGCAACAGCGAGTTGTGTGGTAGTAAGCGAGGACCTATTAGTCGCGTACCAGATAAGTAAATATTTTCCTACTATTATTTTTTGGTCTATTTCGATTATTTAACGTCGCTATTATTGATTGATTAGTTCTTATGTATCAAATGACATTTAAGAACACGATATAATCGTGTCGATCGTTTCAATATATGTGTAAGTAAAGTAATCTCTTAAATTGCCACATGTGTCGATAGGGGCTAGTTGTTCCCGTGATTTGGGGCACGTTGTTACCGTAACAACTTGCCCCACCGCAAATGCATAAATTGTTCCAGTTGTGTTTTAAGATGCGAACATATGAATGAAAGGTGAAATGTGGCATCATTTCCATCGAAGTTGTGCATAAAGATAAAAATTGTCACTAGAGAATTCAATATCTGCCACTTGACTCTATCGAGAATTATAAAAAAACTACAATCTGGACAAGAAGCCACTGTAGGCTACAAGTAGGTACAAATCTCAGTAAGTACGTACCTACAAACAGTTGAATGTAAGACTGATTTGTAGATTTTAATTTTTATACCAAAGATAGTGTTTATGAGTATTAGGGTAACGCATACAGTTGTCGATCCCTATACAGTAATGCTTTTTTCCTATGATAAAATATAATTATATTCGGAACAAAAATATCTGGGCCACTGAAATATAGATATATGTTATTGTATAAAAGAAGCATTATATTATATATCCTACTTTTTGGAGAAGAGGGTCAATCATTTTATAGGGGTCAAAACAACTGTATGCGTTACCCTATATCGTTTTGGTTTTCTTTTAAAGATAATACATTTTTGTTGGTCCGAACCTTCATAAATAACCATTATTATTAGTAAAAGTCTGTTTTATTTAATTAGAAAATGAAGTATTTTATTAAAATGCAACTTTTATATCTTAGTAACAACTTACCCCAATGCGATAACAACTTGCCCATAAAGGGGTAAAAAGTTCCGCTTCGACCAGCGCCAAAAAAATTACTTTTTATGAAAAACCTATTGCAATATATTAAATACAAGCTTAAAATCATAAAATATAATAAATTTAACAAGAAATTAGTCAATAGTGAAGAGAATAAGTACATTATTTTGCGGTCATTTTTTATGTTTTATCGAAATCGGAACTTTTAGCACCGCTCTCCCCTACTCCGCAAATTTCATGTTTCTGGGTTCAGCGGTTTGGGCTGGACGTTGATAAATCAATGAGTGTCACGACGATTTTATATAATTATTAATTAATTAATGTCATTTCAAATTATACAATTGCTGCGTTCCCATCTTAATATAATCTGTCTATATTATTGATTAATTAATTAATGAGCACACTATGCTTGAAATACTTCAGTGGTGCCTGTGACCGTGTGTATTTGAAAACTCATCTGGTATGGACTGGCTCCTTAATGCCTCCGAATATTTCGGTGGCTAGTCAAACGCCCAGGCACGTCTGCAGTGTAGATACTTTTTCGGTATTAATTGTTTGAGATCACGACAAGGAAGCTAGGACGTCCGTATACTTTTTTCCATAAAAAAGTTGCGGGGCAACTTTAAGGTGACAATGAATAAAAATATTGTAATGAAAAAACGAGTAGCTCGATTGCTTTTTTAAACTCATTTTGTGATATCAATTTAAGTAAAAGTTTAAATCCGAAATTTAGAAATATTTACCTTTTTAGTATAAATTTAATAAAGATCAGTTTTTAAAAATAAGCGACCCTTTCTCAAAAGCTCGTTCGTGGGGCAACTGTCCCTTTTTCACCCTCCTCCGGACGCCCATGCAAGGAAGCACATGTAATCAAATAAGTAGAGCCCTGTAACAAGTAGCAAGGACATTTGGCGGTTCGTAGTCTCAATGGTATCCATTACACATCCCTTGAGTGGATCACTCCTTAGTCGCTATTTCTGAGGGAAGCACTATACCTACGAGTCAGCAGAATTTATCTGTAAATATAGCGCAACTGTGTGTGAAATGAATTCTTACGCAGATATAAACCGAAATTGTAGAAAGTATCACCCGTGGTATCACCCATCGGAATCGTGAAAACGGCTGAAAAAAGGAAGCTACATGGGAGGTAAAGTTTATCGCCAACAAGTCGCACGTCAAAACAGCCCGGCGGGGCAGACTCAATCCCGGAGGGGCTGCCGCGAACAATTTTGAGTTTGATGCCGAGCCATACGGGCCGCGTAATTCCGATCGGCGGGTGAAGAATCGCTGGGAACACGTTTTGGAGGCTTTTGATCGGCGGCTGCAAAACGATGCGCAAGCGATTGAAACGAGCGTACATCGCGGTCGGCTGGTAAAAAAGTAATTAATTCCTTGCCCGCTCGCCCGTTTGGCGCGATCAAACCGTGATATGAGAGTGTATGGCGACTGTCTGTGTCGCGTATGAGTGTATTCACCCCACTGAAACGCACCGAAATTACGCACGGTTATTTATTCAACCGATGTGTCTTCCGTGGAAATAACGATTTATTTTTTATTTTTTGCGGAAGATAGATGTTGGATATTCGTAGGGGGGGGGGGGGGGCATCTCGAAGTCACTAGTAAAGTGTATTAACCTTTTATGGTCACACCGTATAACCACAAATTGGTAACATGGAGTCGGCTGCACCCCCTGCGTCATTTTTCACTTACCATTTTCCTATTTTTGAATCTTTTAACTTTTGAGTAACTTAATATTAAAATTTAAAAGTTTAGTAACTTGTAACAAAAAATCGCTCTTTTCCAAAACTATTTCTTCAACTATTCAATATTTACATTTCAAAAGTTAAGGGACTAAATATTTACAGAAATATTGGCAGAGACAAAAGAATTCCGTGGGTGCAATACGCCTCGCGAGTAAAGAATTGGGGAAGAAAATTTTGCAGTGTAAGTAAATAAGGTACCTACCCGAATTTTTTGGCACCTGAAGCTTGTTTCGAAACGAATTTTCTCTGACAGTGAAACTATTAAGTTCTTAATAAATAAATACATAGATACTGGAGTTCTAATTGAGCAGTAATGTCACGAGAAAATGTAATTTCTGGTAGCCAGTTGAGGATTGTTTTCCGAAGGCTTCGTGCGTCACGGAGTAGTTTGTCATTAGCGAGTTTTTACAGTGAAAAACATCCGCAGGGTGCTCTTTCAACGACGACCGTGATGCTGTGGTGAATGAAGCGTAGTAGCTAGAGCGTTAACATTTCCCTGAAGTTCTAAAGAAATTATATGTAATTGAATCAGCGTCGACCTAATTCCGGCTCGCCAAGGGTTAAGTTATTAATTACAAGTTTCAAACTAATTATTCAATATGAATTTATCGAAGGTTGTCTTTTGTCCCAGCGCTGATGCACAAACACGGTAACCCAGTTCCCTGATCCTACTTTTATCGGCTCTCTAACGAAACTTCTCCCCGAGGCGAGCGGAAAACTTGGCTGAAAACTGTGGTTATGCTTTCAATTTTCTGGAAAACAAAGCCTGGCTCCAAACAAAATTACTTTCCAATTTCGATTTATCCTCCCGCAAGGATACATTGTATCAGCAGTCGTGCCATGTTTACGGTTCCATCCTGCCAATTTTTAAGTTTTCAACAACTCTTCAAAATCGATTTTCTCGTGAAAATGAAATGTAATGAAATGTCGAGTAAAAAACCTTTATGCTATGGTTTCGATTTATTTTTGCTGGAGGAACCAACCCATGCCTGGTTTTACCATGATCGTCGCATACTAAGTATATACACATTTACAAGGTTTAGAAGCTGCAAGCCGAATGTACATAGAAATATTCGTATTCGAAAGTGTGCAAATATTTAAGAGCAGAGGTCACTTCCATGAATCTCGATCGAGGAAACCGTTTTCAGCTGCCGAATGAATTCGATGGCTCGATCGAAAGATGCACTCACGGGCAGGTTGATTCGCGGTCTGCATGCGCATACGCTCACCCACAAACTTATTCGAAGACGTTTCTCGAACGTATGCTTGCATTTACAGTGCATTGATGGTGCACTTAAAGTACAGCACCGCGTAGAGTATCACTCAACTAATTGTGAGTACGAACCGATAGAGGCTGATCCTTTGTGTAAACATGGATCGAAAATGTGGAATGAAATGTATGCGCACGATGCCTCGGTTTAGAAAAAATCGATATTGAAAATGCGTCGGAAATATGTACGTGTAGACAAACTTGGCCATTCACTAAATAAAAAATTAGTTAAATAACGGATCGAATAAAAGTTATCTACTTTAACTTTAGATTATTTGACGAATAAAGTTCACTTTTTTATTCGATGAGAATTTATTCGAGGAATAAAGTTAATTTGTTTATACGTTGAGCGTTTCAATTTGAGCGTCGAATAAATTTTCAACTTCAACGCTTCAACTTCGGCACTTCAAGTTCAACACTTCAACTTCAACGCTTCAACTTCGACACTTCAACATCAACACTTCACCTTCAACGCTTCAACTTCGCCGCTTCAACTTCAACGTTACAACTTCAACGCTTCAACTTCAACACTTTTAACTGCAAGTTTATTCGACACATGACGAATAATTTTTTACCTTTTATTCGTTATTCGACATTTTTATTTAAATAAAATTGTAGCCCATTTCTGCGTGTAGGTATAGTTTTAGCAGAATCCAGCACAAACTGGTAAAAGTCCGTGTACAAAGGTGGGTGGACATTTTAGAATCACTTATTTTCGAGAAGATTTCTGGTAGAGTGCAGTCATAGTTATCGTTCGCGGACGATTCAGGAAAAAAGAAATGTAACTTGAACTTCGGGGTTGATTTCCCTTTGAATTGAATTTGCCTAACGTAGAGAATAACGTACCTATACTTGCATTATGTATCTCTCAAAAATTTCATTATTTCTTGAATTTCTCAGTTGAGAATATTGCCATTTCAGATTCCATTCCTCGTAGTTACATTTTTTTTATTAAAAAAGTATTCTCTAAAGCACATGCAGCATATACAGTTGCGCTGCCCCATTGAAATATAAATGATGCTTTTATAATTGGTTTGGGAAATGTTTGAACTTAATTTTACGCAACAATTTTTGCAAGTCTATCCTTGCTATTCAACGTTGCCCTACAATATACCTTCCATTTGCTGATGAATCAATAATCTTTCATCTTTCTCGTAAACCGTGCTAATAATATTCCCTCCATCTAGGCCATAGCCCCTAGGCTATCAAACGATGAATTTCCTGGTCCGTAAAAATAATATTTCTTAACTTTCTGCTCCGAATACGTGTAATTGCAAATGAAAATATGCTATCGTTCTGTCATGAACTATATATCAATCGACGTAACATCTTTTCCTTCGATTCCTGGAATGTCCTGCTTCGCGACCGGTATATTAAGCCCCGATCGAACTTCCCAGCAAAATGTCGTATTTGCATAAAGAATGCCACGTCGGCATTGTTAAAACTTCATAAGGGCTGAGACGAAGAATAACGAACGCGACGAAACTTTCCGTTGTCGTTGCAGTATCGTATTAATAATGCAGACTATGGTACGATTTCTCGTTTACCCCGTGACCAGAAACTGTGCTTTGCCCTCCCATCAACTGGAAGAATCTTATTGCTCAGAGAAATTCCGTACGACCTATCCTGAAAAGAAGGAATACGTATCTTGTCCTTCAGTCTAGCGTGCAGACGAATCAGCAAAAACCGAGATGGCTTCGAACAGAAATTGCGCGTCGGATTAATGCGTTACATATACCTAAGTAGAACCGTGACATTTTATGATTTTTTTTACCTATAAGTAATTTCGTTAACCAAAAATCGTAATATGCACTTGAAAGCTTATAATTTCAAGAAAACATTCTAAACAAATAAATCACGATTATTCGTCTGTTGCTGCTATTGGACAAAGCAGGGTCGTCACGTAAAGAGTTTATCGTGCCAAAAATATCTCCTTTGGGTGTCATCCAAAAGAAAACAGAAAAATGTCCCATAAAGTATGTAAAAGAAACTACTTAGTCTTTGTCATACACTAGGTATTTTTAAATTTCCGTGTTTAAAAAAGGACGAGTGTTTGAACTTTAATTCAACCATGTAATGCAATTTCTTCGACAAATTTCATCATTGCTTTAATGATTAAAACCAAACTGTGGCTATTACAAAAAATCCGTATGATAAAGACTAAATATTGATGTGAGAAATAATCATGTTACGTTTCATTCAAATCGGTTCAGTAGTTTTTGAAATATCATTAATTTGTAATTTCCAGAAGACAGTGTTTAAAGTTTAAGCTGCAAGTTAAAGTGAGATAACTTTTATTTTGAATTTCCAGAAAATCGTCGATTCCGGGGTCATAGTACCCCTACAGCACATTTGTTGCAGAAATGTCTCAGTTGCGTTGCGGTTTAATCCTTGGAACATTGCACGAAATGTTGCTGAAAAGTTACAAGTAAATTGCTATGTCCGCCCTGTGCAACATTGCAGGATATATTTCTGCAACATTTTTTTTTTATTTTACAGCATTGGTAGGGCAACATTTCTGAGCTTTTACAGCAATGGTAGCCCAACATTTCTGAGATTTTACAGTAATGGTAGCGCAACGTTTCTGAGATTTTACAGCAATGGTAGCGCAACATTTCTGAGATTTTAAGGCAATGGTAGCGCAACGTTTCGGGCAGTAGGGCCAAAAATAAAAATAATGGTACTTTGTATAACACTCATATTATATACCGAAATTGCTATAAGGGGGGCGGACGACATGAATGTGTACAGAATCATAGGAGATCAACGTGAATGTATTTTTTATAAATAGAAAATTTCTTTTACCCCAGGGAGATTCGAACCCGCGACCAGTAGCACCATAAAGAGGATTGCTTACGCATTCGAGCTTATATTGCCACCGTGCAACACGTTAAACTCAAATTATTCAAAAACGAAGATTCATTTTAACAAACCCCATTACATCGCCCTAATCGTGGAGCCCGATATTTCACAACAAATTCATTCCGCCGCTTGATGTTGTATTAAGTTAATTCATATTCTGATATGGAAAATCCTGCGCAGTACAAGAAAATAATGTTTTTTAGTTTTTAGCGCATTTTTAATACAATCGTTTAACATAATTTATTTTATTTTTTTTTATTTTCTAGTCTTTAGTGTTTGTGGATTTACATTTCACAGCTCAGACTTCTTTACAAATATAATTTATTGCTGCATACAGTTTAACAGTTTACTTAAACCTTATAGTTCTAATTAACTAATTGTATTAATTACTTGTATTACATATTGTCCGTGTTCACATATATTCCTTCGGATGTTGTCTGTGAAATGTAACACTGGATTCTATTTGTTCACATATGTGATATAAGTAATTAATAGAATTACTTAATTAGCACATCTGGTTTAAACAAATTCATTAATTATATACAGCAACAAAAGAGATTTGTAAAAAAATATGACACGCGCCAATTACTGTCAGTGTCCGTACTATTACCGTTTAATTGATTATATCTATTTAAAACGTTCCGAATTGTCGAGGGAAAATATCTAACTCCTTATTTATTGCGGTTTAATTGCTGAAATCTTTCTCATATCTTACGAGCGCCGCAACTTACGAGAAAGATTTCAGCAATCAATCGGCAATAAATCCGGACTTAGATATTTTCCCTCGACAATTCGGAACGCTTTAAATAGATATAATGAATTAAACGGCAATGGTAGAGACACTGAGAGTAATTGGCATGTGTAACACTTTTATACAAATCTCTTTTGTTGCTGAATATTGTTTATGAGTTTGTTTAAACTCTATAATGTTAATTAAATAATCGTATTAATTATTTATGTCAGATAATATCCACGTTCGCATATGTTCCCTCCGTGGTAGCCTGTGGAATCTTAGACTGTATTCTGCGTGTCGACAATTCGGGATCGCTGCGCGAAATTCCAGATTTATTGCGGATTAATTGCTGAAACCTTTCACATGGATTGCATCTCAATATATGCGCAATATTTCACGGCAATGTGTGCGCAATATTCCCAAAATATTGTACAAACTTGGCCATTGTAATATTGCACTTCAATATGAGCGCAATATTCCTGAAATATTACACAAATGTTTCTATAGCAATATTGCACGGCAATGTGTGCGCAATATTCCTGAAACATTGCACAAATGTTTGCATAGCAATATTACACGGCGATGTGTGCGCAATATTTCTGTAACATTGCACAAATGTGGCCATTGAAATATTGCACGACAATGTTTCCGCAATTTTGCAGTAATATTGCAATGCAACTCGCAACCAAACAACAACATTCTAATGTACTGCAACTTTTGTGCAACATTTCTGCAACAAAATGTGCTGTAGGGGTATTGATCTCCCTTTAATGCTGTAGCTTCTGCGAATTCTTTACTGAAAAAATCGATTGTTTTGAGCATTCCAAGTGTATGTAACCCCTTAATACCCGTTAGAGAGATATTATTTCAATCACTGAGTCTCTCGCTGGAGCTCTACTTTGCCACGAAATTTAAATATCCTGCGTTTGCAGTTAAAATAAAATTGCAGGAGGGAAATGGAGACGGGCACGTTCGAGTGAAATTTGTTTTACACAGGGGTGGGGGGATGTTACAGGAAGACCGAGTTTGTGCAAACGAATCTGTTTGTGTTCCAACCCATATTTATCTCCATATTTGATTGCTCGCCTATGTTTGTTGTTACATCTCCGCACGGAAATCGATTCCGATCTCACTCGATCGCGATCCAGCGAATGCTGTTACCACAGTGCAGTTACAATCAATTCAACTTTCATAAAATCACTGTTGCTCGGGTGCAAACAAAAGGATAATTGATGTCACGAGCAACGACGCTGTCGAACATCCCGCGGACATCTTGTTTTTCAGGCGAGCGATCGTTTACGATTGTGCACGTGCAAATTATCGTTTATGAATTTTACATTTGCCGTTCCGTCGCGGTGCTCGATTTGGATGACGTACCTGCGCGAATCCGTTATACGATCTCCCCTGATTAAAGATTTCGCGAATCGATCGCGAAGCAATCTAGTGTGATTAATACTTTGGATTGAACGTAAGACGACCTGATTGGAAACTGTTGGATCTATCTAGGGGCTGCCGCTTCACTCGATACGGTTTTGTTCGTCTGAAATATTGAGTACGAATCGAGCTTTTAGATTAATACCTCGTCCATGAAAGCCTGCTTCTTTTTTAGCTCCCGATATTACGTATTGCAGTATCTTGTGGACAAAATCGGTGGATAGGGTATCTTCGTTGAAGATTGAAAATGGAACTGTTGAACTATTTGAAAGTTTTCAATCAAAAATACAAGTTTTCTTGCAGTGGTTACAGATTTTTTGTAGCTAAACAGCTTCTAAAAATGGTGTGTTCATACCCCTTCTCGAATGGTAGTCTAATTACGTCAAATAGGGTAACTTTCAGTAGCGGATTTGGAGATTTGGCGCCCCTAGGCAAGCGTCTACCGCCCTTTCCATGCATCAAATTCTTTAATCTAAAAGATTTTAGACACTTTTAAAATTAATTCAATATGACAACTTACATTTGAGTTATTGCTAATTTGCTACATACATCCAGAAGAGTGAATTGTTTTTAAAGTTGTCACTTTTGGTTTCGGGGAAAATATGTAGATAGACTTTAGGACAGAAAACTATTCTATTATTGTCGATGATGCGTTTGTCTGCGAATAATACTCGCTATATTATAATATATTACAATAATATAATAGATGTTAGAGAAATTTGTTTCAAGTTTTTTGTAGTTAAAGTTACCCCATTTAACGGTATATATCTATATGCGTCTTATTTTTAGTATTAATATAGTTTGTGATATCGTTTTGAGATTTTTCGATCCTCTGTGATGTTTGTAATTTGCTCGCCTTAATTTGTAAATGTTGATAATTTGCTTACCACGTGCAAAGAATGTTGCAGCTTAGACTGCATATGTGTCAGGCGTATAAAAACTCAAATTAGTTTCCAAAGGGTTAATAGGAAGTCGTTACATCCTTGGAAAAAGTACAACGGGGCAGACGTGGCACATGTAGAATTTCCACAAAGGCTGTATAATTTTCTTCATTCCTGCATGAATAATGCAAAAATGGAGCAGCAATTTTATTCTTAATGAAGCAGCCTGGTTTTTCACTTCCCAGTATTCATTTTTCACTCGTGTTGCAGTAAAGGTAAAACTCAGCAGTGGAAAAGCTGCTAGTTATTATAACATATCAAATTATTCATGATAACGATGTAAATTTGCATAATGACCTCGTGTAAAACAGGCTATCGATATTTATCAATGGTTTTCTGTTCTTCACATAGAGTTTTACTATATTTATCACTTCGTGAAAAAGAATGTGAGATATTTCTTTCGAGATCAATTTTACAGTCAATATAATAAACAGGTCCTATACATAGAATTGTGTTCGACAAACTTTTACTTTTTAATTACAAGAGTTTCAAGATACAAGCAGGATAAATATACTCAAACTCTTAATACATATAGTGCTGGACACTATTTTTTGTCGATCGGTCACGTGAAAAGTTTAACGAAATTCCTGTAAAGTAAACAGTGTATCATCTGATACATAAATGGCATTGTTTTAAATGATCAATTATTAGTTAGAAGAAGATGGCGTATTGTTTCAAATTTAAGAACCAGTGAGCAAGTGACTATTCACAGTGACAAACTTTATCGGCAAAAAATATGTCGCAATAAATTAGCCCCCGTTATAAGTTTTCTAAAGATATATGTAAATTTTGTGTATTAAAATTGCTTTCTCCGTCTCATTAACTTCTTACATGATTTTTATGAAGAGTGTATATGCCTTTTCTTTGGCATTTATGTTTCAATTAGTGTATACAGAATCATATATTCGGCAAGAAATAGTGTCGAGCACTATATGATTAACAACTTGAAATTGACACTTCCGTTTGTTTAAATAATGCTATAGAAAAGAGAGAACTTTTTGGAATCTGTTTGCACAGATACATTCCTCATTAGAAAGTACACAATTTTGCTATTTACAGTAATTTACACCGTTCTCCTAGCTATATACCTAGTAGTTTCCAAGATAGTCGACTTAACGTGTTTATCACCCTCAACTTTGGGGGCTGTTTTCACCCATTGTACATGAATAGCAGTCGATAAAAAGCAGTAGATGTGAAATATTTTTGTAAAAACTACTTTCTACCAAAGTCGCATCAAAATCGGCGAGTGTCACTTCCATATGTTCCATGGTAAGCTCCTTGTGTCGAAGGACTAGCAACGTAGCCTTATTTCATCGTTAAGGTGACCCTCAATAGGAGATTTTTATGAATTTTTTGCAAGACGAATTCATCACCTCATGAGAAATAGGAAGAAAATAGAAATACGTTCGATTAAAATTTGTGAAACAAATTGTTACTATCCCCGTTGCGAATCGCAAATCATGACTAAAATTATTTACTAGGTTATTTTAATTATTTTTTATCGCGTTAGTAACCTGGCCTTGACGTTAATAAATTTCTCACCATTTATAATGCACCTATGCATATTGTACAAGAAATGGAATTTTTTAACCAATTGATATAATGAATGAAATTGCAAACATTTATGATGTTTTCAATATTACAAACACAATACTATGTGTTTTTATTTTTCGACTAACATACCAGGAAGGTCATCCCACTCGATAACTTTCTGACGTCGATATCATGAATTTTGACCAAAATGAAAGATGTTATTATTTTGATGGTTCCGAATTTATTACAGAACCACAGTTGGGAATTAATTACTTTTTGCACATTCCTTTTTGAATCTACGCTATATTTTAGATTATTTTACCTATTCACATAATAGTTTTTGAAATTCATTTTTGTAACATCAAAAAATATAGGCAAATTCTTATTTTCCCAATTTTGCCTGCAACATCATATGTTTTTAAATTCTAAATAAGTATGATCATTTTTCTAGCCTACTGTCTACAAAATAAGGTTTTTCGTAGGATGGTATGTACAAACTTCGTAGTCTACGAAGGCAGCGGTACGCCCCGTTTCAGGTAAGCGAGCACTATTGCGGGCGGTTTACCATACCTCTCGCACCCCGTATTACTTCAATCAGGACGAAACATAAAATTTTTAATTCGATTTTAACAATCATTTATTTTATATTAACTACATCTATTAAAGTCGATGGGAGATGACGAGCATCTTCTTAATGTTGTGTTTCAAATACAACAATGCCTCGGTAGAGTGTCAGAGTATTAACAAATAACTGCAACAGTCTGCTTTCACAAATCCCGTCACGAGGGAGACTAACAATGAGACCGACAGGGACAGCATACATACCTTCCCGGCCTATTCAGCTAGGTCGAACTGAACCGAACCCACCCGAACAAAACCGACCCGGAGCCCTAACCAGTCAGCGGACCTCTCCATATATTAAGTGGCGACCGGTCTACCGACCGGTCCCCGTTCGTCTCAGAACGCGGTCCCTGATTCCCGACCGAAATGCAATTGGTCAGGAGTTTCGGTTCCCTTTTGCAATCTCTCGCTATTACAGTCAGAATTTCTCTCCTCTTTCGTTCCGGTTACTGGTTACATGACCGAAATGTGACCGGTCTGAATTTCGGTTTCTGCTTCGGTCTCGACTCCCTGTATTTTATACCCTCTTCTTGCAAAAAATTCATAAAAATCGCCTACTTTTCGAGCGTCTTGACCGGAGAGTCTCCTTAAAGAAAGCCTCACCTCCCCATAGTTTGGAGCAGATCCTTCCCCTTCCTCGATCTACCTCATGGAACAACAAAGCGAACGGTTGAAGCCACCGCGGAATTCCATGCGCACAAATACACCCCGTGAAGCAACGAATCACCAGCGCCATCAGGACACACTCACCCCTGTTCGCGCGCTGGTCGAATTTCAGGCTCGCGTCGCGTGGATCCCTCGCTAGTATTTATTTCCCAGCTCGTAATTACCGGCATAGAGAACGTGCCGCGTCGGCTGCGAGGGTGGAGAAAAAAATATTCCACCCTAGAAGTGGTGAAAAATCGCGAAAAATCGTGTAGCGTGGAAATGCGTGGGCGCAGAGGGTGGGTCGGGACGACGCGAAAACGCGTTATCAGTAGCTGAATCTGTGGTCGATATTCACGATAATGTCCACGTCGACTGGCATGACGCGGGGAAAATGTAGAGGAAAAAGGGGACGGGGTTGGTTGGGAAGGATAGAGAAACGGAAAGGAAAAAGGAAAGCGACGAAGGGGGTGGGCGAAGGGTGGAAGGAGAAAAAAACATCGCGCGGCGATGGTCGTGTGGAGCCACAGGTATCCCAGGACCGTGCGCGACCCCCATTCTCCCGTCACCATAGTACAGGTCGTTTCAGGGCTCGCTAACCCTTTCTTCTACCCTTCGCTGTGCCCCCTTTTCGCTTCCCGCCTCTGTCGCTCCCGGCTCCGCTCCACTCGTATTTGTCGTACGCGCGCAAAACGGCTAATGCCAGTGGATCAGCACGGCCGAAAGAAGCTGCAGTCGTAATCGCGTGATTACGATTTTCTGGTCACACGGCCTGCATACGCGCGTCGAAGGTAATACGCGTCTTTAATACTTCCCGCTTTCCGTGCGTCCGTCCACGAGGCTTCACTCTCCACCCGTTCTCGTCGCTATCGCGTTTTACGCGAAGATCCCGTGGCTGGAGGGGCGAGCGGACTGAAGAGAGATTGTCAGATCCGTCGTAAAGGACGGAAAGAATAAATGGAAGCAAATGTACTCTCGTAAAGCCGGAGTATGCGCACAGATTACCGTGGCCTATTCAGGAGACAATTGATTCTGGAATGAAAGACCGCGAATGTCAGTTTCCTGGCGAGTCTGTAACGCACCTTTCGTTTGATAAGCGGCAGGAATTGCTGTTATTACGGTTTGTTTAATGTGCCGCAGAGTTGTAGGCAAGTTGGACTATGAGTACTTTTGTTGCCGCATTCTCCATTGTCCCCGGAGACGGTATGCGCTTGGAACAAGTTTATTCACGCTAGATTTGGCTGCGATAGCAAGGAAATATATTCCGATATGTTGGAGGAGTGTACCGACTAGCCGTTGCATCGGTTTATAGCACGGACAAGGATGATTAAGAGAGAAGATGGTGGAAATTGTATCACCATTGTGCTGCGCGGTGAGGGACGCAAACTGATCTTGATCAAGGATGACAAGCCCGCTGGTGAAAGAGGAACGTGCTCGTTGATGCTGTCAGGGGTACGCTGGACTTGTATGGGACCCGCCACTAAGGGGTATATACATGCCTTGGTAAACATGAAGGCGCTTTTGAGTCATCCCGTTATAACAGAGAGACGTCTCATGTTTTAAAAATCCACGCTGATGGAAACCCAGCCCTATCTCACGAGAAACGGCATTGTTACCTTATTCCATTGAATACCCTTGAGATACCGAATTTACATTTCACTGCAAATACCGCCACCCCCCTACATTATAACACTGTATCTTCCTAGGTCAGAAACGCATTGACTTTCATATTCTTCTACGTACATACGAAAGAGCAAGGAGGTATTCAATGTGGAACATGAAATGTCGGAGATAAATCGATGCAATTGGAGTGGGACAGGTGACTGATCACCATCAGAATTGACAAGTGCGACGAAATCTCGAGACTAGCCAAAGACTCGTTGGTTTCAAGTACCCAGGAGCCGTGCGACGTTCAACTACTCCCATAACCTGTCCTCGATACGATCACAGTAGTGCCAGGCACTACCGATCCACTCGTATCTCGTTCTGCACGCGAGGGGGCCCCCATCGAGTCGATCCTTAATAAACCAGGGAAAATCGCTTTAAAACCCCGACACAGTATTCCCATCGAATCAACAGTTCTGCCCCCCCCCCCCCACCGGGCTTCCCCTCTTTCTCGGGCGTAGGCGGTGGTCCGTTCCGTTTCCGTTGCTCCGCTGTGCAACCGGTTACCAATGTCCTCGTCGCTCTCGCGGAGTAGCAGCGTATGCGCGTGCCACACCACGTAGCAACCCCCTGCACGCTCTGCAACCCGCTATGGTATTGATCCACGAGCGGCAACCACCCCCCATCCCCCGCAGTCTATCGAGTTCCGCCCCTGCGGGAGCGGGATTGTGGGCGATGGTAGGACGGTGGCGGCGGCGGTGGTGTACAGCTGGAGGGACTCGAGCCCAAACCAAGACCCCAAACTAAACTGAACTACCCCTACCCTTCAGCCAGCCCCGACCACCTCTCCCCCGCGCTCGCCCTGCGCGCCCGCGCGCCCTGCAGACGCACAAAAGCGTTCAGGTGGGTGTTGCTTTATGGACATGGCCCCGTTGTACGTGGACGCAGGCCTGTTTGCTTGTCTGTAACATGCAGAAGCGGCCGCGCAGAAGTGGCTGGGGTTCCGCGCGCTCGACGGGGCCCCCCCTGGCCGGCTACGTGTGAATAGTTCTGTATGTGCTTTTCACGTGTGTCCAGCGAAAGCGCCATCGTCAGCTTCTCTCTCCTCCGTGCCCCCGCGCTTCGACGTTCCCCCCTTTTCCAGCGCGCTTGTACGTGACGCATGGAACCGGCGACACGCGGGGCTACTATGCCGCTCGCCCCGGGGCTGGAATTTGCGCTTGGTACGGCAAACCAGAGGAACGATGAAATTTGATACCGAAATCGGCTGTCAATATTCATCAATAAGGAGGTTCGCTTGAGGATTCGATCGATAGCGGTCTTTCTGGAATCGAACGCCACGAACGATTCTCACCTTCGTATTTGCGTTCAATCCCAACCGCTAGGTCCTAATAGTGCCCCTCTAAGTAGGCCTGCAGTTTGGCGTTAGTTTCCGACACGTTAAATTCGAGTATTGGTATCGCCAGGAGAACCGTACCTGTGGCATCTAATGCCAGCGGCTCACGAATTCGTAACGCAGAGCGACGTTGAGGTGGCACCTCCAGGGATCGCTGTTGATATGCTGTCTTAGGGCGTAGTTAGCGGTCTGAGGCCTTTTGCTCGTCATTGTCTTCTCACGAATTATTTCCACGTCGCGGAGACTTCTGTGCTGTAATGCTGTATTCGCGATTTAGTCAATTCTTAGGCGCACAAAATGCAGTCCAAATTCGATAATTAATTCGAGCAACGGAACAGACCTGGGCTATCATCCTCAGCGCTATGATCCTGTCATTTCCGTGTCAGCATCAGGGACCGCTAACCTTCCCCCCAATTCAATACCACGCGCAAAAACACTTTCACGAATGATCGGTTATCAGCTCAGAATCGCCGGATTCTCGAAGGGGCGACGAACCGCAGGGGGCAGCTTGATACCAATTCGACCGTCCGCCCTCATTTTCATTCGTTTACACGCCTTTCACTCGCGGGATGAAAGGGGGAGAAGTCAGGGTCTGCCACTCGAGCTGGCCTTCCTTGTCATCCCCTTTATCGCGCGGTCGAATTCTCCGCGACTCTTCTTCCAACCCTCGCCTCAGCCAGCCCTACCGGCAGGGTAAACAATCCTCAAGCTCTTTGTGCTCCCGGGGAAGGGGAGGGGACGTGGAGCACTGCGTTTCTGTAAAAGTGGATTCACGATGAATTTTTTTTCGGAGGTTAAGCTGGTATCAAAGGACGCTTCAGCTCTCTTTCTCTGTCTACCCTTCCGCGTGTGCCTGGGTTTTTGCCGCGTTTTCCTTCGCCTCGGTTCTACCCTTCTCGTTTCCCTTTCGTGCACGAGCGCGGAAAGACGACGTGGAACGTTTCCCCGTAGGATACGTACGCACGCGGAAGCTCAGGTTTGGTCCAGTAACCGCAATGGTAGTCGCTACGTGTCGGAATTATGTCCATCCGCCGGGGATGCCCGTGGAGCTAATTATCATCCGCTGTCCAGATATCTGTGGTTTAGCGAAAAGAGATGGAAAATCGTTCGTTCGATTTGGTGCCGCGGTTATTTCGTTCGCTCGGCGAATTGATGAGGCATAACTTCTGGCGAGCTTTAAGGATAATCAATCAGTCATTTTGGCATCGAGGGGCATCGTCTGGTAATAATGGAGGCAGGTTTTTATTTGGGTAATTGCGGAGGGAGTATCATTCATTTTCACTGATATTTTGCAGTGGGATTAATTGTAGAAGTAGGATTCAGGCTTCGAATAACAGTTATTCAAGAGCTCTTAATTTTCTACTGACAATGAGTTGCATTTGGTTTTTATTTAGGATAGGGTGATAGCGGAGTGGGACTGATGGACGAGCGAATTGCGCCACTGTTAATACGTACATCAAGAGAAACGCCAGTGGAAATGATGGTTATACACGAACGTGTCAATCAAAAGATTATCGAGCATGTACCTATACTGTATTCCACATTAAAGCATACCGATTTCGCGCAGGCACGACTCTCGGGAGGCGTTGCTACGCTCGACTCCTATGTTTTTCTCCGTCGCACGGCCCTCTATTTACTCTCTCTGTTAACTTTTCGTCCACTGTTTACGTTGACAACGGTCAGGTCCCGCGTTTCGGATGTACCAATTATTCCTTAGAAACCACCATGACCAATCGCTTGCGGTTCAAACCGTGGGCAGTAGTGGGAGTTGCGCAGATCGGTAGGGGCGTCGGTATGCTCTGATATGGAATACAGTTTACATCTCCAATTCTGCCTTATTTTCGCTCGAATTTTCTCGATAGCGAAACTCGCCTGAGAAATTTCTTTTCTTTTTATAGAAATTCTGTAGATGTGAATTTTTATGAAAAAGAGAATCTCTAAGTAAGAAATTCTCCAAATAAGAAATTCTATAAATAAGACATTCTGTAAATAAGGAATTCTCTATATAAGAAATTCCCTAAATAAAAAATTCTCCAAATAAGAAATTCTTTGAATACGAAATTCTCTGTTCAAGAAGCCTTTATATAGGGAACTCTACGTACTCTGTATCACGGGTTAAATCACTGACCTTCATTACTCGAATCAAATCGCGAGCGAAGCTGGTCAAGCAATCGATAACAGACAGTTTTGACAATATTGTTGATCGTCGATCGAAATGAAAGTGCAAGCCGAAGATAAAGCGACTGCATCGAGCCAATCGAAACGTATACATACCTCAACTTCGATCGATAGCTCCTGGAAGCAAAATTGGAGCGATGGATAACGGACGTTCAGCCGGGTTTCACCGCAGATGGAGAATAACGGGTATCCTATCGATAATAAATCGTTTTCCTCGTCGTTTACGCCTCTCGTGTGGCAAATAAACCCTGTTGAGGGGGCGCTCGAAATTCTCGGCTGCTATTTCGAAACGTTTCCACGAGTATCAAACCACCTCATCCATGTTTGAACTAATTTTTCGCGCGTTGTTTTGCAAAAAACCATTTCAGAGACGTTTCACTTCGTACGTGGCCTGAATGCTTTCGCGGTTTCTTTCCCCGAAGATTTGTAAACGTCGGGCTTCGAAATTTCACCTACATACCAGGGCAGCTTTTATTTCGTATGAAGCATCCAACGTGATGGACAAAGTAAGAATTATACGTACATTTGGTTCGAAATGTATTCGCCACTTTTTATTATCAAGTGCGAAAAAATAGTTTCTCACAGTGCAAATGATAATTTGATAAATTGATAATTTGTGTATTAATTAAGCTGTATTCTCTTAAATAAGAAATGATATCATTTGCGGTACTATAGATACCTTCGTGAAGTTTTATCTGAAATATATATTTTTTATCATTAAAGTAGACAAAAAAGTAAGCACTTGTCGATGCCGATTCTTCGATTTGTGTCTTGTTTTTTTTTTTTTATTAACAAAAGGAAATGAAAACCTAGGTTAAAATAGATTTTTTGAAAATCGCTTCGACATGTTTGCATTTTTGTTCACTTTAATATAAAAAACATTATATTTCGTGTATAATCCACGAAGATATCTATGGTATCGTAAATGCTATAACTACAAAGGGGTCTTAGGAGAAGGGGCTGTTATGATATTATTTTTTAAGATATCAAATTTCTTTTTGAAGAGAAGACAGCTTATTTATACACAAAAAGGTGCATGTCTTTACTTTTAAATATAACGTTTCTTTATATGAAAAAAAATACAAAATTAACCCTATTTCAAGGTATGTAACCCCTTAACTGATTTCATAGGAATCATTGTAATTAGGATAAAGAATATTCACAGTAGAATATCGATATCAATCGAAATGAGTAACCAAAATTCACGAATATGTATCTATGCAATTTATCTATTGGATTAATTTTATTCTACAACTGTTACGTTAGCCCAAGCTTTTAGCATCAAAGAGTCTTCTGTTTGTGCATCGTTGGTGAATTTGTTGCAGGGCACATTTTAATAAAACTGTTAATGTATATAATAGCTGCACTTCTATTAAAGTTAGAATTTACTGTTATTCCAGTTGACTGTTGAATTATCAGTGAATTAATATAAACTTTATAGTCTCTGTGCCTGGAATAATTTGGAACGTTCTTATTTTTCTTTTACTCGAAACGTTCACATCGGAGAAGCGAAAAGTTACACAACCCTTCCTGTAATTTCCTCGGCTCCCGACTCTTCCGTACATTCCTTCGTCCTCGACGTCGCTGCGAGGAAACGCTACTGGCATTTATCGCTGTCGCAGGATCTGTTATTGGATTTCAACTTGGTTGAAGCTTTTGCCTGTTTTCTCACCGAGAGCGATTAAAAGAGGGTCCCTGAAACGCGCTCTGCCGAGTATTTGATCCGATACTGAAAATACTTTGTAGCTACACCTCGTGGAAAATGGGAACATGTAATTCGAGGGGACACGTAATCAGGATCCATAAGGATGACAAAATGCTCAGAGGATAGACCAAAATGTGTGCGACATTAATTTCTTGCAAGATCTTGCATTTACCGCATTTAAATGCAGTTTTGCATTTAAAATCTGACGCATTTAAAAAATTTAAGCAAACATTAAATTTAGTAATGTTAACGCGTTTGGTATAGTATGGAGCACGTATACAATAAGTTTGTGGTGCTGCAACGAAACTGTATTCAATACAGTGTATTATTTGCTGCAACAAGGAACGTCACGCATTTGACAGTTTCCGATTTTTATGAAACCTGGCACATGAGTAGGGTATTATAAAATTTTAAATAGGTATATATATATTTTTCCTTATCAGCTGAAATTCATGTTTAATGGAAAGCCTGGTTAATTAAACTTCTCGGAAGCTCTTAAAAATAGAACACGTTTAATACGAAAAGCACTCAGTAGGAAGCAAACTTTTTCTACGCTATAATACCTTTTGCAATTTATTTTCAGTATTTGAAAAATATCCATTATAAACAATATGCTATACAGATGAAAACATACCAATGTATTCACTTTTTTTCGGTTTGCATAAGTATAAAAGGAAACTTTATTAAAGTATTAAGATACGGGTTCTCTAAGCAACTTTATTCTTATGCAACTAATTTTTGTTCAGACCTTGTTATTGCAAAGTCTTTTTCTATCTTCAAATGATTTCGGTAAATTAAAGAAGTGTTCTATTTCCAAACTTTGAGAGCGGTTTGCACCCCTTGAGTCGAAACTTCAGCCGATAAAACAGGTGTGTCTAATATTTCCTAACATTCTACCAACATGCAATGTTCCCGCAAAATCAAACATTGTCAATTGGATGTTCCTTATCAATTGATTGGATTGATAACTTCGACTCTCGTACTTTATTAACGGTTCCTGTACAGTTATAATAGCGAGGGTGCATATTTTCTAACTTTCTACTAACTTGCGTGAAACACATGAATCCCGATTTATATTTAACTTTCGCTACGAAATTACGATATAACGATATTGTAAATAGAGCTTAAATCATTAGCATGATCATTTTTTATATTTTTTCTGTTATTTGTTGTTTTTGTTTAGAGTTAACGCTTGTTTTCTCAACTCTGTATATTTTTCACCCCCTTCTGTTGCAAAGTGTGTCTTACCCGTTCGTGAGAAGATAAATAAATAAATAACGGAATTCTGTGTAACAATAAAATTTCGTTACATTTTAAAAGAAAAATGGCCATGTAAAAAGGTGGGAATCGTGGAAGTAGTCCGCCATTAAAGCGCCGTGGAAAGTTGAACGACCGATTCATGCCCGGAGAGTGGTAATCCGTCGATTAGGATTATCCAAGGATTATCTTCCTTCTCCATCTGCTCGCATTTCTTCTTCTAGCCGAGTAATCGTGGTCGCCATTCGAGCCCTGCCTCGTTTCGCTTCGCGGCTGTGAATTTCGTTTGTTCCGCGGACTTCGTAAATTCGCCGAGGATTTACTTCTCCCTTTGCGAATTTCCGCTACTCCGTTGCTAGGAAAAATTAGTTTGCTGCGTAACGCTACTTGCCGAGTGAATTACCCCTGCGATGACGTCTCTGCGAAGTATACGCCTTTTCTTGCGCCGCATCGTGAAATCAGACGACTGAGAAAATGGGTGGCCTAGTGACTGCAAAGACAAATCTGAATACGTTCGTTTGTCACTCCGTTCCACGTGCGCGTTGCGATGCAGTGAAAAGAGGGCATAAGGTACTTGAGGCAGTGGCGCACCCAGAGGGGAGGGAGCCAAGGGGCCCTGGCACCCAAAAAGAATGAGCATTTTAAAAATTTATTTGCAGAATAAAATCCAGTTTTCTTATTTTTTTACAAACACCTAATGAATTTGATTGAATTTGTATTGAAAATATATTTTTATTCGTTCAGCGTGGCTCCTCCAAGATTAAATCCTGAGTGCGCCACTGACCTGAGGCCACTGGCGGATGAGCAGTTGCCGCTTGAGCCTCTGCCCAGAGGGCTCACAGGGCTCAATCTTAAAAAAATTATGATTTTATTCAGACACTATTTGCTTATGTTTCCCATAATTTTTATACTACTCGGGCGTAAAGTTGTATAGGGTGTCTCAGAAGGTTTGCCACCTGGGCCTTTTTCCTTAAATCCACCATTAATTGAGGCTAAAAAAAAAACGGTTGCATTTACACCAAATGAATCACTTTCCGAATTAAGGGAGCAGAGATTTTCTGGTTAAACGAACCGAAAGTAATTTTCCACGGTGTATTAGAATCGGGAGCGTTGAAATTATCACTGTAAACTGTAAGCGTTAATTTGAGATTTAGATTATATGTATTCAAGGGCATATGCAGATTTTTTAAGAAGGGGTGGGCAATTTTGGGATGACCGTAAAGAAAAATATAGTAATAACTTAATGAAAAATAACCCTGGCGATGACATCCACAAATCGGATCATGGAACGTGCGTTGCGAATGGAGTAGCCACCTTCCTTTTTTTAATCAATTTTTTAGTACCAATTTAATTAAAAGTTTAAAATCAAAATGTAAAAATATTTACTTTTTTTAGTATAAATTTAATAACGATCAGTTATTAAAAATAAACGATTTTTTCTCAAAAGCCAAGGGAGCCAACTGTCCCTTTTGTATATATATATAACAATATCTGATTTCTGGTTGGATTGAAATTCTTGGTTACTTGGAAACTTTTGGTTAATGGTGTACGTCTGATAAAAAAGAGTCTACCATGTACTATAATTCAAACTAATCGAACATCTGATGTAACAGTTACTTTAATCTTTTTTGGAAAAAGGCCATTAAGTAAATATTAATTTTGATTTAAAGGGAAGCCAGTTGTCTTCAAATAATGACAATAATGACGTCGATAATGGTTATCAGTAACCAAAATAAAATTCGGGTCATCGATAACGGTTACTGGTAGCAAAACAAAAATTTTAATCGTTTCAATGGTAACCAAAATCACTTATACCATAACTTTTAAAATTCCTCTTACTACAGTTATGATGCCTGAAACTAACTGTGCTTCAGAAAGTACGGGTTTGAAAACCAGTATTTCCCAGCACTATTTTCCTGAAAACTGACGATGTTGTTTGCAAGTGTTCGAAAACGACGGCATTGTTTGGTGCTCTAGAAAAACGTCGATGCTTCTTGTAGACGGCGGGGGTTGCAATCGAGGCAAAGATCGCCCAGGGAAATAACCGTGTCGAGTCAACAACGGCACGATGAAATTCGCGGACACTATTACTGGATGAAATGAGAATGCGTCCGTGCGCGGAAATCCATATTGTAAACCACCCGGCTGGAAGAACAGGCGACCTATTTTTGCGACAAATCACTGGTGAAACAGCCTACGGGTCACGTTTTCGAAGCTCCTCCCGTACTGTTGCCCTAACCTTTCCATCGCGTTACACTCTGTGCCATTGCCGCCCTTGATTTTTTACCATTCGGCGTTTGAAGTTTTAATCGGCTTTGAGCCTCGATACGAACAAACCTGCCCGATCAATTCTTCGTACGAGATTGATCAATTAAATATTCGCCCTGTAATCGGCCCGGCGCTCGCTGTAGCCAGAATTCATTGGGAAGAATAATTCATCGCCCTTGCTAATCCACGGATTGCTTCATCGAGATTTCATGGTCAATGGCGGGCGCAATATGGTTCTACAAGTATAATGGGAAATACTGAGATTTGTATGTTGTCATGAAGCAATGCCCTCCTTAATTAAAATGCCCTATCTAGCTTTTCGAAACATCTGAGAAAATTTGAGTTTTATTATTTCCTTTGTGCCGTCCTTGTAAGAAAATAAATAAATTAAACTGATTCTAGATCTCTGCGAAGCACATAGTGGATTCAGGCGTGTGGAACTTGAAGTATTTCAACATTTTTTGAAAAATGGTAAAATGCTACATAAAACATTTTAACTACATAAGAAAGGCAGAATAGCAAAGTCTCTAATACACGTATTTAGGCAAAAGATGATGTTGTACAATCAGTAATGAATTCTATGGGAGTGGGGATGTTACTAGTTTCGGGGTTTAGCCTATTAGTATCGAATCATTAGTTGTTAAGAATGAATTTCAATAACATTACAAATAAGCGAAAATCTTTGAAAATTGGAGGAACGAATCTTTATGCAATTATAACGTCCCCTGCAAAATTTCAGAAAAGTTGGTTCGGTAGTTTTTAAATTATTTAACTTTCAATTTAACATGTATTCTTATTACAGTGCATCTCTGTAGATCAAATTTCGTTCCAAAGAGCAACCACTTTAACAGTAAGAAATGTCGGTTTCTGTGCGGCGAATCTGGATACGGAGAAAATCGTTTCGCTATCAATTTGATAGGCGGACGATAACGCTGGTCCCCTTCTTTTCCTCGGTTATATATTTCCTCGAGCAACGATAATCGTTCCGGTTCGTCAGGTGAAACGGTGCATCCCGAGGAGGATTGAAAATCCTGGAATTCCTGTGCTCCATTCGCGAAACGAAACCAGGGAAAATCGAACAGGATCTTTCCAATTTCGCATGCCTTCTTATACCGCAGTTTCCCGCGGTATTCCTCCGCGATTCCACAGGATGAATGTTGCTGTCGCACGACAAAAGCCCATGCGTTTCGGGTACGAATGCACGTGCTACAGCTCGTAAGTACTTTAAGTACAAGCATCGTTCACCATTTTAACGTGAAATGTGGCAGCTTGTAGAAACCACTGGGCGAAGTTTTTTATGATTTTTGGAAACTACTTTTAGTGATCGAAGTCTTTTTTATTTCAAGTCTACTTTCATGTAGACTGGTATTTCCTTCTGTAACGATGGAAAATTCTTTAAGAAATATTCCCCTGAATTTTTCTGGAATCATGGAAGTAAGAGAAAAACTTTCGAATAAAATTTATTTGACATGATATTTTTGGCAGGTGGAGTCGCTAGTGGAATTAGCTAATTTCACAGATATTTGAGGTTCTGATTCTTACTGGTCCACCCTGTATATTGTGATTCACAAGTCTTTCACAGCAATTCTGCAATTTATTTTTACCCTTCTTGCAAGAATACACTCGAGTTGCTAAAGTGGACATTTTTTTTAAGTATAATAAGCGGAAGTGCGAAATAATTTTTTCTGTAAGTAATAATAGAAACCAGTGATAATAGTTGCAACCTAATCGTGCAGCTTCAACCTAAATACAAATTGAAACTATGGGTTCCAAACTTTTACTATTCGAGATCTCCTAAACAACGAGTCTCGTCTTTTATTTATCTGCCAGTGGACGACTCCAATGTAGCAGGATAATATCGAGAAACTTGTCTGACTTTTAGAAACAGAGGAAGTACAGGAGGGGGCGAGCACATAGAAACAATGGTGTATCTACGCCAGGACGAACGGTGGTGGACTTTTATCCACCCAGTCTGTTTTCAATTTAATCTTCTATATAGCATATGCACTTCTTAGCCGCCTGGGGGAATTCTTTCTGATCATGCAGCTTCATTCTCAAGCTGACTCCCTTCCACTTCTCGGTGCTCCGCTAGAATGTACACCACGGTGCGAATGGACATTTTTCACCACTCATTACAGGAATACATTTGATGATTTCATCTCGAGGGATATCATTTACGCATCACTTGAGTGTGCCTCCAAAGTTCTTCTACCCAGGTGTGAATTTTCTTCTATTCCTTTTATCGATAAACGCAAAATGGCAAACCTTAAATTCATTTTTAAAGGAGTTTTCATTTTTGTGAATTTAAAAAAAACAGCGTTATTCGATCTCTTTCGACTGATCCAAAATTAGTCTGTAAATTTAATGTTGTCACTCCCTCAAGGACATCATTTTATTGGTCCTTTTTCTCATTCTATGGGGGTGAATTAAGTTTATTGAATTCCACGTTTGAGAGGGAATGTTTAGGTATCTCTACCAACGATTTTTCGATGAGCTCGTTTCGCGTCGTTCGACTTGCTGTTTCCCCATGCGATGGAAAGTAGATTGTTTCAAAGCGAGAAACGTCTTCGTGATGTAGCGCCAAATGTCCTTTTCGTGACTGAACGGGTACGTGACCATCGCTACATAGCCTCGTGTTGAGTGTACATTGTCGATTACCTTTATCGTTACTGCCCCGCTCTTCCATGGATTACGTCTATCTCGATCGCTGGATGTGCTCGAGCAGAACGTGAATTAAATTTTATACTATTTGAACGGTTTGGTTTAGAACGAATCCGCGAATAATAGTCTCGGGGAGGCTTGCCTGTCACAGAATTCATTGGGTAATAAAGGCAGGATGATTTTTCACTATGAAATAATTGGCGTGATGAATAAAAACTAAGCAATTCCTTATTAGCAATATCAATTGCTTCAAAAGCAATTACTTAAACAAAAAAGGAATTTCTTATTTTCATATGAATAAAAACCATAAGGAATTGCTGGCTTTGCTAGACCGTATAAGTAAATGGTAGTTGTGACTGCCGGTAACGTTCTCACTCCCTCTCGGGCTCCCCTGCTCGCTCGCGTTCAGTGCTCCTGACTCGCGCTCACCTTTGTAGAACAGGAGTGAGCAGGGTTGCCACGAAACACTTTGATGAACAAAAGCATTTATTTGCTTGGGATAATCATGTCGGACAGTAGTGGTATTAGTGACAACGAAGAATCTCATAAGCAGTTAATTTGCATGCAAACGTTGAAAGAACATAAAGTACTGTTTAATAAATCCCAAATACCTCAAATAAAAAAAGAAAAAGAAATTTCTTTACAAACCGTTACACAGCATTATGGAAATTGTTTTAGTATTTCGGTAACAAAAAACAAGTTGTCAAAAAAATTAGTAACATCAAAACAGAAATGAAAAGAAATTTGATGACACAAACTGGCAACAAGAAAATTACATGTAAACCCTAGGAAAAGATGTTGATGGACATTTTAGACGGCGAAAAAGTCTCGTGTTCACAAAAGTTCCAGGTACAAATATTTGCAAATTGAACGGCATTTCATTTTTAATGGAACTGTATGTACGAGTAATATATTTATTTGATATTTGGATGTGTATTTTAAGGTGCAATATCCGTTGGTGTTAACGAAATATCTGTACTTAACGAGTGTAAAAGTTCAAATGTGTCATCACAAACTTCTGAGGTGCCATGGGTTACATCATTGAAGAAACGTAAAACATCGACCTCCTTACCGGAAACTTCAGAAACTAAACATTTGTCGAATACGGAATTGCAACGATTGGTTTAAAGAACTTCATGTACCATTTATTCATACGCTTTCTCTCTAATGCATACTGATGAAGTAGTTGGTCCTTTAAGCAAATGTTAGCATGGGGTACAGCTGTCTTAAAAATTCTTAAGGAATTGCTTATTTAGCAAAGCAATTGCTTCATTTATTTATTCGATTGCAAGGAATTCCTTAAAAAATTAAGGAAAGGCGATTCATTTAAGCAATTCCGTGGCAGTTTAGGAATTCCGATAAGATAAAGCAAATGCTTGTGTTTTTATTCACACGAATTTATGCAATTCCTAGTAAAATATTAAGAAAAATCAATTGCTTACACTTTATTCATTAGGCGCGATATTCGCACCTCTATAACTCCGGCAATTTTACGAATTTGGCTGCAGATACATTTTTCAAATAAAAAACTATAAGGAAATGTAAGGAATCGATTTTTTCACCCATCAAACGGAAATAGGGGAGAATGGGATAATGGCGGTCACTTAAGCAAGATATAAGGTGCAATATTTCTTGAAAATGATTTTTTTGTGAACTTAAACTATCAACCTATTCGTAGGATTCGAAAATAATTAACCGATGGTTATCCCAATTAATACATTCTTTTGCCAGCACATAAGATCTTCTGTCATGGTATGCTTTATAAGGATTTTCCCTTCATAGTCATTATCATTTAGCATTAATGCCAAGAACTTCTGTCTTTCCAGTTTTTTTGCAAAACGTAGGGCTGTATGCTACAGCAGGGCATGCTGTTGCCAGCACTCCCAGTAGCTTTGCGAAGTCGCGAATTTTATAAGCTTGCCATGTTTACTGTTTGCTGTTTTCTCGTATTTGTTAACTCTAAAGTGAAATCTTTTGAGTTCAGATAGAATCCGAGATACTTGCATCTCTGACTGGGTATTAGCGAGCTTTTATTGTGATTTATCAACAGGCTGAGATGTTCTAATAGGTTTATCGTTTTCCCTACACGGCTCGTGCAACGCGTGTAGGATTTGTTAGTGATTAAAATATTATGAATATAAATGATCGTTAGGATTCCCTGACTTCTTAGGGCATTCATTACCGGTTTCATGACTTTTGTGTAAACCTAAGGGCTAGTGCACAAACCAAATGGCAAACAAGTAAATTGATAGAGTTTCTACTGAAGTCTGAATCTTAAGAATTTCCTATAATTTCTGTGTACCTACTGGAATTAGGAAAAACGCGTCCTTTAAATCGATAGTGCACATAAATGCCTTTTTTGCTACTAGGTTTTTAGCAGCACGAATGTCTTCCATTTTGAAATGAGGTGGATCAATGAATTTGTTTAAATTTTTTAAATTTATGATGAACCTATTAGATCCAGGGCCGTTCCTGGCGGGGGTGCAGAAGGTGCGGCCGCGGGGCGTTTATTATATGTAAAATTTTGACTAATAAGAATAATAATTGAAGGTCTTTTGCATGATAACTGTTTAAAATTTATGTGTATATAGATAAAAGTAAACTCTGCATATCAAATTCTTAATTAAAGAATATCAAATTAATAAGGGTGGCAATTTTGTTTTTGCACCTGGGCGGCCAAAACCCAGGAACGGCCCTGAATATACCTATCATCTAGAAGATTTTTTGACGAAGCGTTGCCTAGTGTTTGATCACATATCGCAGTGATAAAAATACGTGTAGAATGTGCGTGGTGCACGACTGTTGTTGTGAAAAGTGAACACTTTGCCATGGACATTGCTATGTAATATTATTTCTGGCCTTGACGAATTTCAAGTTAGCTGGGAGTCGGCCGAGCGCGACAAAAACATCAACAACCTCTACCAAAGTCCAGGACCGTTCCTGGCAAGGGTGCAGAAGTGCAGAAGTATGTAAAATTTTGACTAATAAGAATAATAATTGAAGGTCTTTTGCACGATAACTGTTTAAAATTATGTGTAGGTATATAGATATAAAAGAAAACACTGCATATCAAATTCATAATTAAAGAATATTAAATTAATAAGGGCGGCAATATTGTTTTTGCACCTGGGCGGCAAAAACCCAGGAACGGCCCTGATTAGATCCATTTGGCTTTGGAACTAAGAAGTAAGGGGAAACGAACTGCCCCTCACTATCCACACATTCTTCAATGGCATTTTTTAATAGCAACAAATCAATTTCCTTTTTTATTTTCACTAATTCTGGTTCCGACCAGCGAGGCGCAACCCGAGAGGTTATATTCGTCTGGAACCTTGTACCCCTTCAAACACTCGGGAACATATTTATCTGTTGTAATGTTCTTCCAACATTCTGTAAAATTCTTTAAACGACCTGCTGTAATATTTACCGCGTTTATTTCCTCGACGACTGGTACGGCTTCCGGTTCTGGGGCTTCAAGACATTCTGGCTCGGTCTCTGGTATTTGGTCTTGAATTTTATTTGAGGTCTTCGCGTGTAATTCCCCACCTGTCTATATTTGGCAGGTGGGTATTTCGAGTTTCCCTGGTCCCGATGCTTATAGGAAGTTGGTTTTATCATCTGCTTCTCTTGCACTTTTAGGAATGTGCACGCCTTTTCTATGGACTTTACCTCCTTTACTTGTTCTACAAATTTCAAACCATACAGCCACTCGTCTGCCTTAATGGCTTTTAGTGTTGGCCTGATTGTCTTGTTTAATGTTGGTGTAATAAACGATTTCCTAACCACTGTTTGCTGATCGAAAACATCAGACATTAGTTTTCCAGCATCGCACAGATATTGTGTTAGAATTTCCTGGTCAACCCCTTCTTCTGAGTCCTCCAAGATCAGAGAGACTGCAGCACCTAGAGCAGATAATGCTGAGCCAACGCAGTTTTGCGCAGTCTCAAAGTGCGTATCACGCTTTACAACAATTTCTATCATCAGCGCTGTGATTTCTGGATTAACTTTTGGTGCTTCAGTGTAGAAATCTCCTTTTTTAGAGTATTTCTGCATTAGTGGTTTTTTGTTGTCCATAGGAAAGCCATCCTGCATCCACTTTTGCCATCAGTTTTTAAGTTCGGTATTGTACTATATTTGTAATTCGTTCGATGCATTGGGATCGTCCCCCAAAATTTCCAGCAATTTTGGGCGTACACTAGGGATATAAAGAATTTAAAAATATCGATATATCGGGTATACGATATATCGAGGCATACATATCGATACGCGATATATATCATAGATGAGGTATCGATATATCGAATATATCGATATTTTTCATTATACTAAAAAAAGATAATATTAATTCTTTAATATTGCTTATCAATTTTTATAAGAACTGCTTAAACTGCTTGGATTTTGTTTAATATGCTCAGTACTATCACAAAAATGCAGCTGTAAAATTGAATTTCAAAATTATTGCAATACACACACAATAAATGAATATTATTTTATTTGTTCTTGTACCGGCTTCTTTAATCGTTCTTCATTTAATTTCTTAACATCATCTTCCTTATCAGCAAGCAAACCACATGCACTATTTGGATGTTTTGTTTTAATGTGTGTGTGTGTGTAAATTAGAAGTGTTTCCTGAGGTTTGAATAATTTTTTGACAAAATCTACATTCGGCAGAACTTCTTGATTTTTTATCAAAAAAATTCCAAATTTTGCTTTTTGTTTTGGATGCCATGCTGCGTAAATTAAGCTTCTTACCTCATATAAATTTATATTTACATTTCGTTTAATAAAGCGAAATTAAACCCTCATCAAAGCTCCTTTGTTCTCTACTTTACGCTAGAGTGTACTACTTTCGCTTTCACACCGACAACTCTAGACACCAAAACTACTACTTCCATAATTTATCGATATTTTTATAATATATCGGTATATCTATTCGATATGTTTTTCGAAACTATCGATACAAAAATATCGATATATTTCTTCATTTTATCGATAAATTTAATATATCGATATATCGTTGACATCCCTAGCGTACACCAGTTTTTGTGTGGTCAGAGGATGGGCCAGCCTTCTGTGGACTCTCTGTACCAGGGCACATCTCTTTTGATGTAATTTCACTGGTATTACCTGGTAGGTTTTCCTTGTTACTTTGACGTTTGTGGTGATCCCCTATCAAAGTACAATGGGATATATAAAGTACCATTTATTGTGGATAGGTCCGCTTTTGGTTTGTTACCAAGGACATTCTTGTTGAATAATTCTTGTTTTGCCGTGTGGGCCTGTTAGCTTCTTATTGATACTAACAAACGACTGAGGTTGATGTGGAACCAAAGTCAGAATGGATTAAAGGTTTTCTTTGCTCACCCCGAACAGAATTTCCATATTCACCCATATGTTCCAGAGATAATGCTGATATCGAGGAGTTACTAGGTAGCGTGCTGTCCCATTCTTTTGTCTGGGTCAAGCGTGCGACAACCTCAGTTAGGTTATGTAATAGTTCCTGCATTTTTTGCAATTTTTTGTCGGTGTGACGACTATCCGTTGACCTCGAGCGAACTCTCCTTTTCTTCTTAGACTCTTTCATCGTAGCTGTAGATTAACTTATTAAGTACGCCATAATGATAATACTAGTTCTACTCTGAGCGTCCGAAATTGTTACACAACGGAACAAATATATGACGAAGAGGGCGTCGGATGCCACCACCGCGGGACCGCGAGCGGGGTCCTAGGGCGCCAAATTTCAAGTCTTATACTCTGAACGTTGTGAAGTGTAGCATAACAAGCATTACTTCATGTTATTATCATCGAGAACGAGACGTGTATTATGTGTAAAATAATAAAATTACAAAATACAGAAAAGATGTGTGTGGCCGCCATTGTCCAGACCTACAAATAATAGCGGTCACGTTGTAGGCAATTACGGTCTAGGGGCTGTTAAATTTGGCACATATGTATCCATCCGCCGTGTCCCATCCACAACGTTCAGAAGGAGCCCAGAGGCCACAAGAGATGCATCGAAACCACATTTCATTATCATGGCTAAACTGATAGCAAATAATACACTTGTACACTGTTTTTTCAAGCTTTTCGGAAGCCCAATTGCCTTTTCCAGCTGTTCCAGGGCGTATTTTTCCCATCTACAGAATAAAATTCTTCTAATGAAGAAAGATATTTTTATTCTACACTAGGGAATAATGGTAATCACGTTACGGGCGCTAACTGTCAAGCGACCATCATTGCCCACACACGTTTTCATTGATAAAATTGAAGATTACATAAATAAATTAACTATATGTATGTTAAATTTGATTCTAATCCTTTGCCTTGATTGTATGTCTGTATTTACGTAAAGTTGAAATGTAAAAAAAAGCTTCAAAATTATTAGTTATCTCTTACTTACGTGGTGCACATGAAATATATTATCAAAGACGTTTAAAACACAAAAAGGCTTGTTTTTCTTGGTTGCTTAGCAACAATTAAGGCGAGGTCGTTCGACAATATAGCGAATGATGTCGTGGAACGTAAAGAAAAGAAATTGCACATTTCGGACATTGCCGTTTTATAATAACAATACTGACCATTATTGTCCGCTGACCGCGATTGCCCCATTCTCCCCGACCCCTTTAAGTAAATACTTACTTTATATTTGGAAAAATATTTTATCAAAATATAAAATATTTCCTGAGCATTCGAAAATTTTTTTGTTTCTAACATTAAATAAATATTTACTTTACATTTGGGAAAAATAATTTATCATATAAAATATTTCGTGAGCATTCGGGAAAAAATATTTTTTTCGTAATATAAAGTGAGTTTTATAAAGTTTTTAATTAAATAATTATTTTACTTTTGCATATTAATTCTAGTATATAAAACCGGGTTGTTAAATTTAAAACCGGTTTTCGAATTTTACAAATTTATAAATAGAAACCGGTTTTTAAAAACCGACAAACCCTGCTTGAAATATCCTCTCAGGTTTCTTTCAAGGTTCAAATGAAGTAGAGATGCTTTCAACTTTAATTGCCTTGAAATACAACTTGACTAATGTGAACGAGCTTTACGCCGTGAACAGCAAAAATACATGGTGAAAATTCCCAGGCATAGTCCAAGTGTATGTATTTTGTACACTCTAGTCCTAAAGCTAGAGGTTTAGCCCAGAAAAGCCCAGCCTCGCACAATAAGCACTAGCAAGGTTGCAGATTCAGAGTCCCTTTTGCAAAGTCTGTCTCATAAATTTATCCCTTCTCCCCCCACAGTTCAGTTCCCCTCTAGCTTCCAAGAAAATTTCAGGTTCGCCGGTCCGTGCTTTCCAATTGCACCGTTTCAATTATCCCCGTGACGGGTCACAAAAGAAAACGTTAAGCAGAGGAGTTCGCGGCGGCGAGGTGCAATCTCGCGTGGGACTGGAGGGGCGGCGGGGTGAGCGTAGACAAATCTTGGGGCACGGCAAGAAAAGGGAAAGGAACGGAGGGGAATGGTACTTGTCTGCGAGGAACCTTGCGAACACGTGCCATTGTGATCGTCGGCGCGCCCTGTCGAATTCGTTTTCGAAAAAGCAGCGAACTCGCCGGCTGAATGCGAGAAACGAGACCGTCACAATGGCTCTGTTGTGCGGAGTGGAGAGCTCTCCTTCTCTCTTTCTCCCTCTCTCTCTCTCGTAATACTAAATCAATATCTGGCGGTGGGGTGACGTCGTATACAGGGTGTTTCGAAAGCGTGTGTCAACCAGGCCGATATCGAACGGCCATTGGCATTGTTTCAAGGACGTTACGCAGGATTCGGAGAACGAAGCCCCGACTTAAAGCCGCCGAGAGACTGAGGGGTGGCTCGCACGAGTTTCGAATAATTCCTCGGCTCGGCTGGGTTTTCGGGAGAGTTGGTATCCTTATCGGCGTGGGGTGAAGGTGGCGGCGCGATCGAGTGAGTCATGGAAACATCCCTAGCGTCACGTTGTTAATGGCGGGGCTAGTTTCTGCAAGGTAACTGCGAGAGTGAAGCCTGTTGTTCGTCGGTTCTTCTCTAATAAATCAATCCACCCGTTTTGCACTCAAAGGGAAGAATGAAAATGACGCCCGGTAAATGATGAATCTCCGCAGGCGTTAATTGATGATGATGGACGCATAGGACCTGGTGCATTCGATCTCGCTGAGTGAATAATATTCACGTATTAATTAGATGCGCAGAGTGGAGTGGGTGGGTTTGTGGAGGGTGGATTCTTTTGCTGTGCGAAGGTGGGAGAAGATGAAGATGAAGTTTTTGGAGCGTGTGGAGTTGGGCGATGAGAAGGAAGGCAGTTACGTATCTTCATTCTATTTATGTCGAGTATTAAATTTTAAAAGCTGGTGTGTTGGTGTAATTTGAGATGAGGTATCATTTTATTAAAATCATGGTACAAAATCCGTTGAAAAATGTGGAAAATTTGAATTACGAATTAGAGTAACCTAGCTTTAATTTTAGTTGAAGACTTTGAAAGAGGTTAATTGAAGAGATATAAATTAATTATTTCAATATTTAAGAGAAACGTAGAATAATCTAATTAATTGGGTTCACGTTGTTATTACTGTTGCATCATCATTTCAACATGTAGCTTCCTAATTAAATTACAAGCTCATTGCAATTTTAGCTGTTTTATTTCCAATATGGGATGTAAGTGACATACTTGAATAATAATATACTTACCTTTGCAAATATAACTCCTAACAAGAAAATAGTTCAAACTCCTCCTTGCCTTGCCGTCTGAACCAGAATTAAAAAAGAGGCAACCGCGCTGAAATGTTTGCACACTACCGTTGAAACACAGATAGGAAAATCGTAACCATGAAAGGCAGCCATCTATTTACAGTTTCCCCCGTTGGGTTCCGAAACTTTATACGAATTCGAGAACGAACGCCCACGGTCCAATGGCCCCCAAGAATAACTTTAATATATTAAGCAGGACGTACGGTTCCATCAGCGTTATTAAAGTCTCGTGTCGTCGTCGGCGCTATGCAAACATGGCTTTATAGCAGTAATAGAATAACAGAAAGGTATCCGGAACACGGGAGGAAGCTGATAAGTTCCTAAGCAAAAGGGACGAACGGGAAGGGACTGCGCACTCGGCGATACAGGGGTAGAACGAAGGGTAAGGGTCGTGTGTTGGTCACGTGCTGGGTGTTACGTGGCTCCATTCAGCGCCGTTGACACATACGTCCCCGATGGATCATGCCTGAGAACCATATTGTTAGACGTGGACACCCGTAACCGAGAGAAATAAATGTGTCGACTTGCTTATGTTAGTTAGTGCTCTCGAGCCAGTTGTGCCGTAGTTATTAAAGTAAATTGGAGTAGCAGGAATGATAGGTCATTAGCTTTGGTCGGAACAAAGGGGCATTTATTGTTAAAAAGAAATCGCCAATGTATAGCGTTCAATTTGAATATTTAGGACTGGGACTATTCGTCGAATTTTTCGGTATTCGAATATTTAAGTATTCGAATAGTATGGTGTAAATTATAAATCAAATTCTTTAGGTTCATTTTTTACAAGCTTTTACTTAGTTTCAGTTGTAAGCTAATAACTTGATTTATAATTCACACCATACTATTCGAACACTGAAATATTCGAATACTGAAATATTCGAACACTGAAATATTCGAATACTGAAATATTCGAATAGTATTCGAATACTTAATTACCTATTTGAATTGTATTCGGATACTGAAATATTCAAATAATAACATTCGAATACTCAAATATTCGAAGTTTATTCGTAGTTTATTCGTAGTTTATTCGTAATTTTATTCGTAGCATTCGAATATTCGTATATTAAATTATTCAAATAGTCCCAGCCCTATTTGGAATGGCACGAAACTTTACTTGGCAGAGTAAGAAAATCGACAATCAACACAAAAAAATATCAGAAAAGGTAGATTTCATAAATGAAAGGTAAGGGAAAAAACAGGGAATGTCGCAAAAGAGTTTTATCAACAAAATTACGTTTTAATACTTTAGTCCATACACTGACAGAAGCTTGAAGTTTAAACTTAGGCAAAGAGTGGGGATATTCCGTATTTTGTTCCACTGCAGAGTGGACATTTCCTGTTTTTTTATCCAGTAGGTATACCAAATTGTTAACATGGACATTCCTCGTTTTTCCCCTTGACGTTCAAATGATTACTGATCGAAAGGATTCTTATTTTTCTGAAGCTCAGTGAAGGGGTATTATAAAAATGGCCGTAGAATTTTTAAATACGTTTCCCATTGGAATCAAATATTTCCTCGAATAGAATTCAGAAGGCTTTGTAAGTGAATCCTGATACCCGAGCAGGTCTCGAGGCGTATAGGAAGAGGGGCTGGCAATAGTGGTACGAAGTTTGCGCGGAGCACTTCATGGGGACACCCTGTATTAAAGACACTCGGTATTCGCAGCGCGTACCCTTAGCCACCCTACTCATGCTCGTGCAGTTAGTCACCCTGTTCCACCCTCGATTTTCCGACCACCCTCGCCATCGACTACCGGGTGACGCGAAAACATGGATGAACGGGCGTCGGCCTGGAAAAGCAGACCCGTCCTGGCGGAAATTCGATGGTGATTGCGACACGATTGGAAGCGGGATGAAAAAACGGGGGAGAACGTGATTGGGACTGCTCATAATCACGAAGCCGGTTATCGTGTACCACTCCATCGCGCATTAATACCTGAGAATTCTTGTCTCTTTATCGACACAGAGACATCACACGTTACCGTGCTACTTATTTAACAGTCCGAGTGGCGCAATGCATTCACGCAACGGTTAGCAAGGTAACAGTTCCGCGCTCAGCTTTTGCCTGGATACCAAAACTTGAGGAGGTATTTGCACCCTAAAGGGTAGCCCTGACCTAGATAAAAAATTATTTAAATAACGGATCAAATAAAAGTTACTTTAACTTTAGATTATTTGACGAATAGAGTTGATTCTTTCATTCGACAATAATTTTCTTAACTTTTATATAAAAATTTTGCCCATCTCTGGGCAGGACTATGGTGAGCTAGGAGCAGAAAGGGATGACTATGGAGAGATGGGAACAAAGTGAAGACAGCTAGAAAAAGGAAGGAAGGAATAAGGACATATAAAAGTTGATAGGGATACCTAGGAAGAGAAAAGAAGAACAGGAATAACAGGAGCATAATAGAGATAGCTAGAAAAGAGAAGGAAGCTTCAAGGAGTAATAGAAGGAAATAAGGAAACCTAGATAAATAAAAAAAGGACCAGGAAGAAGCCGGAGTAAAATAGAAAAGGTTTCAGGCGTTGATCAGCTACAAAATTCACATAAAAACTACATATCGACTCCAACAAGTCCATTCTTGCCCCAGTCTTCGTTTTGCTTCTAGTTCGGATATCCAGCGTTTCATCCACGCGAATGGAAACCCTTTCACGATACCGGAGCAGGGGGATTAAATGTTTAATAATATTCCTGGGATTGAAACAACAGGGACCTAATTTCCTGCGCCAGCGTTGGGCCGAAGAGACTTGGATGATCGCGGGGCAATAGAAAAATTCGATATCCTGAGGTACCTATATACCCTGGCCCTTCCTTTTACACGTTTTTGTCATCAGACATCAGCATCCGCGATGGCCGCTTTGGAAGGAGGTTAAACGAGTCTTAGGGAAATTTCAGGAAAGCACGATTTCGCCCCTCGATCCCCTCGTCGCGTGGCTCACCCTTGGCGCACTTAGTCATTCTCCCCTAACCTCGTTTCCACTGGCGTTGAAGGTACAGGGCGCTCCAAAGGGCGTCTATCGGGGAGGTATAGGGTGGGGATGGGGAGAGGGGAGAGGGGGAGGCAGAGGGTGGTTGGGTGTAATGCATCGCGAGAAAATACGATATCCGGCGGATTCCCGGCCTCCTCCATTTTCCTTTCTCTTCAGGAGTCTGCCTTTCCTCCGTTTCATTTCGTTCAAGAGTTACGCCGGCTTTCGCCGCCTCGCGGAAGTTACGCAGAGTGATGGAACAGGGGATATTGCGTTCCTGGCGAGGAACGTGGATCCGTTGTGAGGGGAATAGTTTTTGGAAAATGGAACGATGGACGCGGTGCCGTTGAAAGCTTCGTGTGTATGTACATATTATATGCGTGAGAATGGGAGAAGGAGACTTGTGAATTTTATCGTGAGGGAAGATTAACAGGAGGATGACTTAGCTTGTGCGGAGTTTATTGCAAAATTGAGTTCTTAAGCTGGGAATTCACCTGAAAGCTAAGCTGTACTATGCTATGTATAGCTACGTTATAAAACATAAAAAATGTAGCATAGCTTAAGCTTAGTTTTTGGTGGGAACGGTTCCATTAGCATGTATGGAAGCTAATTTTTTAAAACTTAGCATAGCTTAGCTTAGCTTTCAGGCGGATTTCCGGCTTTAGTAGTTACGGTTGTTGCGCATTTATGGGGATTTGGCGATTTTATTTTTTAGTTTCAGGGATTTTTTTTACTGGAGATTTTTTCGTGGATGATAGTTTGTATATATGGTTATATTTTGTATCTTTCTTTAACTGACGTTCTTACTATTTTCTGTTAACTGAATGTATCTAAAAGAGAACATCCCGAGTAGGAGGTGGACATAAATATTGGTATGAAAGCTTATACAATGACAAATGTATAGTATACAGGTATAGATAATCAACTGTTAATTGATTATACAATGCGAGGAAGTAGGATACCTACAAAGATGTTATTATTATCTAATAATAATCCGAAAATCGAACCATCCAGCATCACGGCGTGTGTTTATTAATGGATTTATAAATGAAATAGTAATTATTTACAAAAGGGTAGTCCTCGCCGTTTCCGATGACCTCGAAATATGTTGTTAAAGTTAACATTCTGAACAACTTTTTCCTATGCATATTACCCTCGCTCAGCTTCAGTTTTCGAGATATTTGCAGAAAACTGTGTTCGGTAATTGGTTCGAGATTTACACAATTTTTTATCTCAAATTCTTCCCTAAAAGAGGGAGGGGCCACTAAATCATGTAACCCAAACGGACTACCAATCACAATTGAAAAAACGATGACCACCGATGAAAATAAGCCATAAAAAAGCCCCAAATGAAAAAATTGTTTCTTTTAGACTTTTTTCCACGTAGAATCACCCCCTCCTCAGTTCTACTATCAACTGTACATCACATATTGTCAACGATGGTCAATTTAATCGCGCCGGTATAATTCCCCGTTGTCGTCACCGAACAATAAAATTTGACACGCTATTATGTAAATCCCGTGAAACGCAATAACTCCATTCACCAAGCAATATCCCACGATTTTCTATTATCCGGTTTCGCGGTTATGATTTCATCGTCGAAAAGGTCCCGCGATTTCGGTGGCCGTCGAGGCTAGCGATTGCAGAAATAAATCGCGCGTGGACAATTAGAGCGGTTGTCCGGGGACATTTGGAATTCGCGATAAGAGGAGGGGACGGTCAATCGATATCTTAATTACGATCAAGCTCAATCCGACTTCATTCTGTCCCTGCCCCGGGATAAATAAATCCGCTGCTGGATAATTAAATTCGTCGATGAACCCCAGAAGTGTTTCAGCCGTTATACATTTACTTCGAGCGACTGAAATAAGTACAGAATTTTTCCTTCCAATCAATCCTCCTCCGCCGCCGCCTTCTAATAAATCTCAACTGTCTCGCTCGAAATTAATCCACCAGTCGGATAACCCGGGTTCCGTGGATTAGCGCGCAACGGAACAGAAGTAGGACTGGGACTATTTGTCGAATTTTTCGATATTCGAATACTTCGGTTGCTCAGTTATTTGGCGACTATAATTGGAATATCCAAGTACCCAAATATTATTCGAATATTTAAGTATTCGAATACTGATGGAAGAAATACTGGGAGGAAATATTGTATTATTATCGGAACTAAGTATATGTGCAAAATTGGGTTAAAAATGGGTCAAAATTAGCTTACAAGATTTCACCCTGACAAACTAACGAACTCAAAACTAAAACTAAAGACAAGAAACGAACCTAAACTAACAATACATCAGTATTCGAATACTGATTTTTTCGAATAGTATTCGAATACTGAAATATTTGAGTAAGTAGTATTCGAATACTCAAATATTCGAAGTTTATTGGTAGCATTCGAATACTCAAATATTCGAATATTAAATTATTCGAATAGTCCCAGCCCCAAACAGAAGTCTCGAATCTCGATTATACACTGCGACCCATCGGATGCTCCTCCCAGAAAAGAGAGGAAACAGGAACCGATATATTTTTAAGGGGTATCAGTGGAACGTGCCTGCTGCCGTCTTCTACCCTCTAGAATTCTAGATGGAGGCTGCGATCTCCAGATGGGCTTGTTAAGTCTCGGCCACAGAAAACAACCTGGCCCCCTCGTCTTCGTAGCAAATGCTACGCGGACCCGAGGAGCAGCTGTCGTTTCCCAGTAAAAACCGGAGGCAACCGGGACGAGCATGTCCTCGTCGCCGTGCGCCGGTGTGCATCTGCATTGGCGAGGATGCACGCGCGTAGAGAGAACTATGCCGCGTCTGCATCGGCACTCTGTTATCCGGCGGGACACAAGCAACTTCGCCACCTATGAATAACGCCGAGGTGTTTAACGATAGCTGACACGTTTCACGCACTTGCAGCACATCCCACGCCTACTTGAGGCAGGATAACGCAAGGATAGCGCGACGTGTCTTGGAAACTTGGCTTCCACTCCGGAATGGCGAATCAGGCAACACGACGTGCAGAAATAATTATTCAGTTTTTTAGAATATTTAGAGTTAGACCAGCCATTTTATAGTGAACTGCATAAATTGTTTCGTTTGGTTGCGGCGGAGGCCTCAGGTTTTATTCGATCCCCCGATGGGCGGAACTTTTACAGGCTTTGCTCAAGTCGTTTAAGAATACATATTGTTTTCAAACTTCAGGTTTGTATGTGTTTAGGTATCAATTCGTGAGAAAGTTGCTTAACGCGCTCCGTGGTGCAGAAGAAATTCAGATTTCTGGTAGAACTATGAAATGTGATAAGAAAACTATCTAAATTGCGATATTGAATTGTAGGAAAATAGTAGCTGTGTAACATTCTCTACAATTTCAGCTCTTTTTTAGTCTATTAGGTTTGCAAAAATAATTGCGGTGTCTGTTACTTTAATCTTTGATGCTTATTTTGGATAAAAAATCAATTTTTTTTTCACTGATAACTGAAAAATAATTTTTTTCTTGTACTACAATTACGATTCTGATATGCCACTTTAATTTTACTATAAGAATTATTTTTTAGTGCATTTTTTATCAAATTAAATAAAATTGTTTAAATTCAATTTTGTTTATTATTTACTTTGTAATGTTTGAGTTTTGCCACTAAAAAAACTGAGAAAATGGAACTATTTGTACGTGGCGGCTCATTTCTCGCTTAATTGTGTATTTAGGTAAATCGCGATGCTACTATAGGCAACGCAGAGACTTTTTGTCGTGACTTCAAGTCGATTAGATTTGTGGAAGTGGGTCAAAATGGAGTTACAAGATTCGGAGCAAACGAACAGAGAAGTGAAGCTAGATAAAATCGTTTAAAAAACTAAAAACCACATTTATTTTCCATCAACCTAATATTTCGATTTCGCCGCATCTTTCCTTCGACTAAATGTTTCACCAGCGATAAACATCGTGAGACATCACTCTTCTTCGAGTTTCTTCGAGATTTCACTTGCACTTGATTTCCACTAGTGATACCTAGAGCATTTATACCAGGCACATTAATCATAGAATAAAAACCTACGATTTGCCAAGAACTAGTATTTCTGGCAGCATTGAATGTATATAGAGCACATATCGTTTGGAGGGTGTTGAACTTGGAGGCGCACCCCACATCCGTGGTAAATGAATCGTCGTTTTATAATGAAACGACCGGGAAGCACCCGTAGCGCGAGAAAGCGATGGATTCCTTGAAAACTGAAAACGAGGGGTCGGGTGTGCGCGTGGCTGCGTCGAAAAGGAAAGCTTCTGGAAGAAAGCACGGGAGCCGGAGTTTCACTTCACGTTTGAAATCATTTGAAACGGTGGAATCCTTTGCATTTTCCTGTGATGCCTTTGAGGAGAGGGGGTTGTTTAAAAATACACGAGGGTTACAGTGCTTTAAACTACAGAAATATTCTTTTTCGTTCGAGGATCAAACATATTGCAGGATAAACTCTTACTGTATAAAGATTCAATAACAAGATTAGCGCTCCAGTCAGGATTCAATTCGAAACGAAGGAAGGGAGAGATAGAGGCGAAACAGTGTCTCTCGAAGTTGAGAGTGCCTTCGAGAGTCGTTAATTCTCATTGCGCTCCTTCGGGGATTAGCTACTTCTATAGAATCTATGCGTGGCGATACGGATTACGGGTGGATTCTCGTGTAACAGCCCCAAAAGTAACTAATATTTATGAATTTTTAAAAAAAAACTATTGTTAATATTGGATTAAACACTTCTGGGATATATGGAGGCATCTTTAAACTTGCAGAATTTTTTTTATGTCGATCCTTCTTATTATTTATTAATTATTGTGGAATCTTGTTAACCTCTTCGACGATGTAACTCCGGTTGGCGTGAAGTGTAGCGCCTGTCACAGTTATCTGACCGTAAAATAAAATAGTTTTTTTTAAGGTTTGCACTGGTATTGAACCTAATTTAAAGAAAAGAAATGAAAAATAGAAAAATCTATAATTGAAAGAACAGGCAAGAAAGAAAAAAGTAACCGCTTTTGAAAGAAAAAGTAACTTTTCCCTTAGATTTTACTTTATACCGATAAGAAAGGAATTCTAAATAGAAACTAAAATTAAAATTTTAGGTACTAACTAAAATTAAAATTTTATGTTTTTTTTTAAATGTAAATATCAGTTAGGTACTTTTGGGGCTGATACACGAAAATACTCCATTAACTCATAAGCTGCCATGATTCCTACCGTGATTAAATCCATTGAAGACCAACTAAAATCTATAGAATCGTGTAACAATTTCGGAAAAAGAAAGTCGCCAGTTAACGGGTTGGCGAAACGTTGGCGAGGCTCGTGAGCGAGATTCGGAGAAAAAGGACTCGTGCAGAAGAGGACCATGGGGGAAGTCGGTTATTTATGAACTCGGAAACGCCTCAAATCCGAAAGGTCCAGGTGAACCTATAGGCACCACCTGCTGCCTTCAGGGGCCACCATAAGCCCGATACGCAGGCCACGTGGGTCTCTCGTTCAAGATTCGTGAAAAACTGCCGTGAACCCTCGTTTCGGCCCGAGGAACACCTGCACGCTGAAAATGACTTGGCAAACAGTGCAACTGTCCTCGAAAACGAAGGGCATTCCGCTCCATACGATGCTTATAGAACGTAGGACGTAGGTGAACGACATACAAATTTGGTCAAGCAAAAGGGGCACATTTAAACAGGGGATTGCGGAGTAGTGCCTTTTTTTTGTATAAAAGTTAGGGAACTGAATTATTTTTGAGCTGCTGTAGGAGGGAGGCAGATAAATAATTTTTTGGCACATCAAAGTGAACCCTGTATTTTGTCTTCTTGAGGGTTTGAGAATTTTGTGAAGAATTCTTTTGGGGCAAAAATATTGGAATTAATTTAGCTGAAGTTCTTAGGGGTTCAAACTATGGATTAATAATGGTGAATTTTCTTAGTACGCGCTCTCTTTGAAAGTTCCTTTAGAATTTACGATGAGATTAAACGCTGTTCCCTGATTTATATACGAAAGTGAGACCTGAAAAGTTTAAGAGGATTAGTTGTATTTATCACGCGGAAGGGGAATCTCTTCTCTTCTCTTCTCTTCTCTTCTCTACATACATATATAAAGCGGAAAGTATTATTGTGTCTGCAACAGGTAAACTCGGAAAGTACTTAACCATTGCTTTTGCGGTTTTTACAGATGTGTAGAGACAACATTTTGGGATGGTTTTAGGCTATCTATTATCTCGATATTACTAAATGGGACGGAGTAATAAGCGAAATAGTGAAGCGAGGCAGACAAATCTTACGTGGTGTCCACCGTGGTGCGCACAAGAGATGCGCGTACGGTTCCCCGTACGATGGTGGGGATCACGATTGCCAACGATTATTTCGAGAATCTATTAGTTTTCCAGTTAATTTAAAAATATTAATGCTGCCGTTATTAATACATATGAGAAGCCCGGGCAACGCCGGGTACTTTAAGCTAGTATTCTATAAGACGAAGAAAGCGGATATCCTCTGGGAGTAGCAAATTTTCCACAGGGAGGTCTTTATAATAATTTACATTTACATATAAATGATAAATGCTTGATAATTTGTTTTATTATTGATATTAATGTATTTAAGACATTTAATGTAACTCTTGAGTATTATTAAAGATATAAGTGGTATAATTCTGTAGGTCATGTTGAGAAATTATTTCTAAGTAGATTTGATATTTAAGGAATAAGAACAAATTTCTAGACAGATCACTGTCAAATCCAATAATACTTTGAGTAATTTGTGTAACAGAATTTTCGAGTAATGTCCATCGAAAGTTTCGAACGAAGGACAAAGATGCATCATGCTTCTCTAGTAATAAAATATTTTTTTAGCCACACTTTATAATATGAAAAAATATTGAATCCATATATTACATACACATACATACAGAAAATTTGAAATAAATGTTTACAAAATATGAACAAAATATTCACGGAATATAAAATAAATGTTTAGAAAATGTAAAGCAAAGATTCAACAAATATAAAATAAATACACAGAATTGTAAAATATTCAATAAATATTTAGGAAATTTAAAATTAATATTTAACAAGTGTAAAGTAAATATTCTGAAAATGTGAAATAAATGTTCAGAATTGTAAAATAAATATTCAGAAAATGAAAAAATTAATATTTTAAAAACGTGACTTGAATATTCAGACAATATTGTGTAAACAGTTGAAAAACATTAATTTTACATTTATTTAAACACTCGATCAATTGAGACCTACTTAAAGTTTATTCCTTATTAACATAACGACAAGAGCGACTGCGATCCTGGAGGAACGATTAGTCAATAATACGCTTTGAATTTACAGCTTCTCTGTGGAGAACGTTCAAGATCGATTTATGTGTAGGAGGTCCTGAATGTTTCACAGTGTCCTATGTAATTTGTGGGTACATAAATACCGGGGCACTTAAATTCGCAAAGCCATCGATTGGCTGGTGTGTTCCTCTCCTATGTCGATATTTATTATCCTACTAAATACACCTCATAAACTTTATTGCCCCTTGTCCCGCATCGAGAGAATGTTATACCTAAATGAAAAATGCGTTACTATTTTAAATCTGCCAACCTATTAAAAGCAAGAAATTTCATGGAAACTGACCAATAGAAGAGTACTTCACATTTGGTCGAATTATCTCCATTTTCGAAACTATTTTTCCAACAAGGAAAGTTCAGAAATCGGAAAATTCAAAATATTTGAAACTTTGCACAAATGTAGCTGATGCTACTAACGTAACTATTTTTTGATTCGGCAATAAAACAGTCGTAAGGGCAAAAACACCCCCCTCGAAAAGATGGTGAGTTTTCATATTATCGCGAATATCTACGAAACTGTAAAAAATACTACAAAAAAGTTAAATTCAAAGTTCTATGTTTTTTATATCCTATAAAGTGGCGATAAAGAGTTTGTGAGAAATATTATTTTTTTCAAAATTTATCCCCGCCACCCTTTTTTTCGAAAATTCTTTATCGCCATATTGTAGGCTATCAAAAGCCGTAAGGATTTTAATTCAACATTTTTTTCGATATGTATTACGGCTTCGCAGATATTCACGATAATACGAGAACTCGCAATTTCTTTGACGGGGGTGTTTCCACCCTTAGAACCGTTTCATTGCCGAATAAAAAATAGTTGTTATTAGCATCACTTGGGCTATATTTCTGCAAAGTATCAGATTTGCCGAACTCCCCAATTGTAAGTAGAAGAAAGAAATTTCAGTACCACTGCGTCTTGAAATAACATTCACACGATCGAAGGACCACATGGGCCTAGTTATGCAGAAAGCTACCAACCCTGAAAATGCCAAAAAGTTAGTTAACCGAAGTATGAGTCCTATAATGGTGTGTCTTTATTTTGCAATAAATAACCAAACTATAGAATAACTCTCACATTATACAGTTACTAAAACTACCAAAGCATAGTTGCAGTTTAGACTTAAAAAACAAAAGCTACAGAAAATTAAATATTAGTCAATATTAAATGGCCCACTGAAGAACACGGTAAAACAATAACAAGAAATGAAATATACCTAATAGAAATAAAGCTACTGTTCTCTACCAATTAAAATCTTCCAACTAAAATTCACTCAGTTCCAGATCATTGAGGGTTGGTAGCTTTCTGCATAACTAGGGCCACATGAAATTAAGGTAATTAAATTTCCTCCAAATTCTGCCGAGCTAACTTAACTGCTTTAAATTCGTTGCAAAAAGAAAAAGCAAGAAATTTTATCCAAACTGCTCAATAGAGGAGTGGGTATTTCAAATTTGGACGAATTACCTCCACCTACGAATCTATTTTTATAACTAGAAAAGAGCAATATTCCAGTACCACTTTCTCTCCAATTTTCAATCTCCAAATGAGCTGCACCCGCTCCGAGGATGACCTAAAATTAAAATCTCGCTAACTAGAATTCTCTTCTATGTGGTTCGCGAGACAAGACGATTCTGCATCCCTGAATACACCCGAGCGCTTTTCCTTCGACATTCGAAAGCCATTAACGACACGTATCAGCGCGATTAAAGCGAGATCGATTTAACCGCGAGGAAGCAATAACGGCTCAGCAGTTTCCACGGATGCAATTTACAGGTGTGCATTCAGTTAAGCATCACCCCTATTTCGAATTGGTTACTGCGGCCTTAATTAAACGCCCTTTATGAAGGTGGATCAGCAGTCCCGATATAGGTCACGAATGGCTAATGTCGAAGTCGTGGCTGTGTCGAAAAAATTTCATTAGAGGGAACCGTCTTTCGCCTTTCCCCCGTGATAGCTGACGGTGGCCAGGGGGTGGGGGGTGGGCTAGAGACAACGGGAGGGATAAGGAATTCGCGAAAGCTGATTCCTTTCGGTTGTCGAAAGTCTAAGGACACGAAGAGTCCGACTAAGAATATACGCGTCGTGCATTATTCAAGACAAACCATCGTTGTTTCACCTAACCCCTTTCACCGTCGCCTCTTTCTAGATTCTTCACTTTCGGCCTTCGAATCTCTCCTTTCGACGGCGGCGCAGAATTTCCGAAGCTTATTGGAAAAGCATTGGCTGGAGCCAGCCGTCGGCCGGCACCGCGCCCCCCCCCGCTTTCCTCTTGAGATAAGGGTTGAAGAGGGCTGAGCAGGTCGAGAGGACTCGAACAGTTTGGGAATTAGCTGGGAGTCTTGCGGCACCGATAACGCAAATCGTATTGACGTGGGAATTAGTTGTAACAAGGCTGGGGGGAGTTCCGCAATCTGTTTGGTAAAACGAAGTCGAGAGCCTCGGAGTACGGAAGGAACGTATGCTGCCATGTTAAGGGGCTATTCTACTTTGACCGGCCGAAAAATTAAGCTATTTTTAAAGATTTTCTGTGAGTAAATACTACATATAACGAAATAAATCTTTTCTGTATTTATTAAGCTACTCTTCTATTATACAAAATTTTTTTTTTAGTTTTTTTTTTTAAATGTCTTTTATATCGTCAATTTGGTACCTCGAAGAAGAGGTATGTTCGTGGTTTATTTGAAACAAAAACTTCGAAAAGGTTCTTAATCTGTATGAGTGTCGCTATCGCTCGTAGCTCAATTAATAATTTTTGTTGAAAAATAACACAATGGTGCTGGATTGAAAAAGTTTAACAAAACACCCCTTTTCTCGGTTACTGTTCGACAGCATATTTTTCACTTTTCGGCAGTATTTGTCTGCTACCTGGCAGTGTAGTCTCCCTAATCCTAAATCGTATTTGCTTGACTTGAAATGTATTGTTAGACGCTAGGTGGGGGTGGGAGGTAAGTCCTTTTTTTCATTCGCGCACTATCTTCAATTTAACCCATTTGCATCGTTAGTGCATATAGCCGCTGTTAGACCGTTTGTATATACAAATTGATGTGCTTAGATACGGAGAAATACGGAGTTGTGTTTTAGTTTAAACTTGTGTTTTAGAGGAAAATTAAGTTAAGGGATGAAACAGCCATTTGAAGATGACTATCGTTGTGCTACATGATGAGTTGCACTTCGATGAATTTCGAATACCTAAGAAGTGGAATACATTTCACACAAAATACAGATAGTAAAGTAAATCAATTTTTGTAATAAGTTATCACTGATTGCTTCGTAGAATTGTTTAAAAATAACAGTTATGTGTAATTCCATGGTGAAATTATTTTAAAAACTGTTTTATAAGTTAAAGGAACACATAATTATCTGAATCATATTCATCAAAGGAATTACTAAATATTGTATTTATCTTTGCTAGTCTGCTGACAGGTGGATAGTATAGATAATTTTGTAAGGAGCTTGCCTCGAATAATTGTTTTTAATAACATCATGAGATACGTGGCTACGATCTCTGTTTTTTGTTATCAGAGTTCAGCTTCATGTTTCTTTCTGGAATTATCGTGGAAATATTAATAGTCTTGTACCGTTGAAAATATTTGATGAAAGATTTGTGTCCGAGGCATTATTCTCCGCGGTAAAAAGTCTGGCGTGTGAATGAATTCGATTATCATTGCATTAGGAGAAAATTCGAAAGTGAATATACTCTTAGTATTCAAGCTTTCATTCTGTGAAAATGAAAAGTTCGAATAAGTCTGCGTTGGTCATGCATTCTTTGATATTTGGAAGAAGCTACGAATTATTTATCTTTATCTATGAATTATTCCTTGAAAGTAGCAACTTTTTAAGGAGATTAGAATGTGTATTAAATATTTATACACTTCTAAGAAGTATTCGTGAATTATCTATTTATATATTATTATTGTTCATTGTCACTTAGGTGTTCTTGAAAATGGTCCAATACTCCATACAGCAGTGTTTAAAAAAATTATACCACATATTGAAATTCCTGGTGCAAAAAGGAATCGATTAAAGACGATATTTTTGCTTTCATCGTTGAAATAATGCAGATTGTCTGAAGTCAGAGAGCGTAGAAAATGCAAGAAGCCGAGGAACGTGAGAGAAACAGCAGGGAGAAGCTGGCGGTAAATTACCAAGTAGAATGTTTTGGTCACATTTGCAATTTATGACGACGTAGGAACAAATGTATACAGAGTGAACGAAAGGAGAGAAGATTGCTAGAGGGAAACCTGGCTCATTTTAATAAGGTCCATGTTCCTACGAATGTATTTGCTTTATAATGCAACTACTAACTTTTCTAAAAATGATATTCGAATGACAAACTAATTTACTAAAAATTGAACTTTCCAATACTTTTACTGGGAAAAATTATCGATATTTATATACCCTATCAGGGCCGGCCACAGGGGGACGCAAGGCACCCGAGCTGTACAGGGGGCCCCAGAAAAAGGAAAAATGAAGAAAAGAGAAAATAAAAAAGAAAAATGAGAACAAAATTTTTTATTCGATTAAAATTAATTAAAATACGGACACACCACAATTGTCCTTATGTGGCGCTAACCATATTATAGTAGGTATGCGGAGACTGTAAAAAATAAATTAGAATATAATTTCTGATATAATAATCTAATATTATTAATCATATGGCGATAAAAAGTCATATATTTAAATATGTTAATGTTTATTTGTATATTTCTTTTATTTTCTTTATTAGTATTATTATTATTATTATAATTATCCTTTTTTCATTATTCCATTCTGCGAAAAGATGTTATGCTTTTTTACCGTTGAAAAATTATTTGGGCCTCCAAAATATTTCTTGCACCCGGGCCCCTTTATAGAGACGGCCCTGAACCTTATCAGAAACTTTTACAAAACCTCTGCCTTGAATTTGGTCGTTCAGGAATTAAGAATAGTTGTACGTGAACTCATCAGCAATTTTTGCCAAATTTGCCAGAATGTATTAACAGGTGCTCTGATAACATTTTAATATCCACATATCGCTCAACATTGTTCCCCTATCTTCAACCACAGCCCTCTAGCAACTCTCTATTTCCTCCCATTAAAAAACTACGGCACATATAAAGTTCTGTAAATATTTATTGCATCACTCAAAATTACATAGTAGGGACAATTTTCATGGCAATATGATTTGTATCCAACTCACTTTACACAAAATAGTGAGCTACCCACTTTCATACTGAATAAATTTTGCGATAATATTTTCCTGATGCTAATAATAATGGAGCCAAATGATAATATTCCAAGAACTATAAGTGATACTCCGCAATCGCTCCTCATCAGTCCCAAAAATTTCGTCGCAATAGTACCACTCACAGAACAATTCCCACCACTTGGTTCGAGGCCCTATTGTCGATTCTTTCTGCGTGCAAAATAATCAAGAGCACCAGGCGTGCAATAACGATAACGACCTCTGCGATAATAGCTCGGTGGGGGGAAGTCGTTGCTCACCGCCTGACGGCGGCCAGTGGTAACCCTGCAACCGATCCAGTCCCTACCTCGAGGGCTCCTCAAACGAGGGGACCCTCCCCACCACGGAGGGGGCCCGACGCAGGGCCTGGACAGGTCGACAGCATCGCTCGAGCCTCGCTTCTTCCGTCCTCAGTCCTCTGCCAGCCGGTGTTCGGAGTGCTCCGCAGTGTTTGTATACCTGGCAAAGTGCTTCGGTCGCGAGTGTGTGCTTTCTTCATGGTCATCGGTGCATCCGTGGATCCGCTAGTGTCGCGGAATAATTTCATATTGGGTATCGTATCGAGTTTATCCAACCTGTATCGACGAGGGAATCCTGTACCACTGAAGGCTCTAGAGCGGCTATGTTTTTTTTTGTGGCACACCGTAAAGAAAGAGGCCCAGAGGAATTCAATTAATCTTCCTAACGGAGTCTGGATTAAGAGTGACGGTGTTGCACCGTTGACTGCGCTTTGGGGGGTCGTTTGTTGAATTATTCTCCTTTGGAATTGCCTTCCTAGGTGAAGGTTGCATCTTCGGGTTATTCAGGATGCTCGTTGCCCGTGCCGTGAATCCCTTGGAACGTGTGCCTTCTATATGGATGCGGTGCGTTTTGTTTCGGTTTAAATGTCATTAGGAAGGTCGAATTAGAGTGAGATTACGAGGGTGGCCATCTTCCAGTTATTTTAGTAGCGTGTGTACTTCAAGGGAGAACTGGAGGGTGGATTTTTCATGTAGGGTGATTGTAGTCTAAATGATAACACTTGGCATTCTAAAGATAGGCTTCCCTATACACGACTGAACGCAACGTTAAGAATTTCTAAGTCGATTTTCTCGAAAATGAAGCGCTGTATCAAAAAAAGTTACTATTTCTTTTCAACTCGTAACAAGTAAATAAGTCAAGAAAAAGGAATGAAATTTTTTCGTATTGCGCTTCGCTTTCGAAAAAATCGACTTCGAAATTCTTGACGTCCAGTCGCGCATAGGAAAACTTACCTGAACTTTACATTAATATTGCAGACCAATATTATTACACCCTGTAAAAACGTAAAAAATCAAGTAATTACTAAATTTTCAATTACTTTGCTGTAATATTTCTCATTCCAAAATCCCATACAGTAATGGTCATAAGAAAGTTTAAAATTCATATTTTTACAGAGCCGTGTAATTCAATTAATAGCTAAATTAACTAGCTATAATTAGTATGTTAGTATTAGTGAACTATTCTGGCAACACCCGGCTATGGGATATTAATTTTAACGTATAATTCTTTCTAATGAAACTATCTTATTCTTCTTATCACAATCTATATGCTGTCTATATTTGTAAGTGGTCAACCGACCAGCGAATAAGTTGTAGTGAAGTGTAGTCAAATGTTCTCGAATCGATGTTCCACGGTGATACGATTTCAGACGTAACGTTTTCTCGTCGAGAAGTCTCCCCGCAGTTTCTCTGCGTGGCTTTCATCAGGGTTTCTCGTTCGAGCTTTGCGAACAAACTGCGCTATTGCGTTTCCTTATTTCACCGTGTAACTCGTCCATATCACCGTGCACGAAGTGCAAACGTGGGCGTACTTGTACCCGCGTATCGAAAAACCGGTTCAAGGTGTATATCATGAATGAGAATCTTCATCGTGGTGTAAAATCGTCCCAGGATAATCATAGATTGGATAGGGCGCAGGCCGTGCAAGGACAGAGCGCGATCTATTTGCGTTTGCCTTGCGAAAGAATATTTCCTTAACCCTCTATAGGAAACCGAAGTTTGTAAACTGAATTTCTAATTAATATTATAATAATAGTTTAACTTTCTACGTTTCTATTATTTTATACATTACCTAAGAACAAAATATTCATAGAGGTTGATCTAGTGTCGACTTTACAAATTTCTGTGTCCTTTTTTATTTGGGGTCTGTCACGACTCCAGTATACCAGTTACGTTTGGAAAAAAACAGTAGGTATAGCAATTAAGGGTTAAATTGCTTAAATTGTGGGCAACCTGAAGGAAAGTTGCTGATAATGAATAAAACTTCTCCTGTATTACGCGTAACATGCAAATTTTTATCTCATTTGAATCCTTTGTGGACGGGACGACCAAGCATATTAAGATAAGCCAGGATATTCTATAAACTCGTGTAATATAGTCACGGTTAACCGGTTAACTGTCAATGTATCATATATGATCAAACAAAGATCTGGCCAATTCTGTCAATGTATCATATATGATGAAATGGAATAATTTTGTGATTCACTTAATTTTTCGATGTTGCCAGTTTGGGCACGAATAATAAAAAAAGCCGTGCCAGTTAACCGGTTAATTACGCGCGTTTCGAATCCTCAAAGAGCGTCGCCCACTCTGAGATTCAAAGATGAAACAATGCGTTGACGAGTAATGATCTGCTTGATCTGAATAATCGAGAATTGCAATCGATTTATGTATTTACTCGACCCCTAAATTTTCTCAACTTTGTAACAGTTCTATTGTATTTCAAATTTGCTCCTAATCTGGTAGCTTTATTCCAGAAATATTTTCGTTTCATCTATTTTGTGGGGGCAACCATCCTCTTCGAACGACGAGACCTATTTCTCCCGACACCTCGAGAGAAATGGCCAAATGTCATGACTTCAGTCTTCACACCGATTTTCAGAAAATATCGTTTTGAAACAAATATAGACCAGTTTGTCTGAATCAGCGTAGAATTCTGAACATATTAGGCATCATTCGGACAAAATAATTAATATCAATGTCAGTTTTAATAGTCATTTTATGTTAGGAATACCAACAGCCTCGGATTCACTCTACATATTTCCAATTTGATCATATCGTTTCGATATTATTCCAATTGCAGTAATGTAATTACTAATTATTATTGATATGCTTATAAAGCATTCCCTCGAAAAGCCGCATACAGTACTGCAAATATTTATTGCACACTCTATACATCTCTTATTAATTACTAGTACTAGGATAATATTATTGCAAAATTCATTTATTGCAAAAATGTGTAACTCGCTATCTTGCCCAAAATAAATTTAACACGGATTATTTCGTCGATCATACAGCTGGAAAAATTGTGCATGATACGTAAATTCGAGAGTAATACAATAAATATTTCCAGTTACCGTATTTCAGCCACTCGCCCAGCAAATTATTAATACATGTATTGACGTGGCAAATAGAGCAAATCTGAGCAGCACACTCAACACACGCACCGAATCTTTCCAAATAAAGGACGAACAGCATTCTTGGCGCACAGTGACAGGGCCGTGCCTCGTATTTCCCTCGCGCAAATATTAGCCCGATGTAAGCTTGTTTGCAGTCTCGTGCTCTGGGACAAACACTGGGCGGATTTATTTGTGACCGGAGTGTATCTTTCGAGCGAGCAATATTTATATTCCATTTCACGGTATTTAGCTGCATTGATATAAACGTCTGTTCGCGTTATTGACACACATCCAAGATATATCTGATTAACCACGCGATGTTTGTTATTTACGAGGCGATAAATTCGAAACGAATGCGTCCTAAACAATTTCCTGCGAAATCACTCGAGACTAACATCACTATTTCTCCGAATATTATCTTATTTCGGCCGTTGACGTGCTCGCAGCTGCGAGCCCCGATGAAGCGTTTCTTTCTATCAATGAAAACCTCAACGATATCCCGGCGCAATCTCATCGAAACTGGCGCGGAGATTCGGTTACGCCTCGATGCGTTTTCACGCCGCGGTATATAGAGGCGTGCATCTCGGTGGAACGCCGTTATTCACGGTCCACTTCAAGGTAGAAATCTTCTTGGAACAGCTATATAGTGCCGCGAGATGACAGAAAAATAGCGGGCCTGTGTTAGCTTATTCCGAAACGAACGTTGCAAAATCGGTCAGCTTTCGCCGGGTCGGAGTAATGGGCGAATCCTCTGCTCGGTTCGTCGACTGTCGTGACCGCTCAGATAAACCCAATTAAAGAAGTGATTAAATGAAATATGTATAGGGCGAAGAGGGAGATTCGTAACTCGAACGAGATAAAGTAGAGGGACTTTGTAGTTTTATTCTGGAAGTGCTTCGTAAGTTTCGTAATGGAGCTATAAAAGTTTGAACGAGTACCGGTGGATCGATTTGAAAGAATTCGCGGTCGAAAATACATCGGAGGTATTTTTACGGCGTTGTTTTTTAGTGTGGAATTTAGTTGTACGTTAATACTCTAAAAGAGGGTTTTAGCTTCGTAGGATAGGGGAAGGTGGGGCAAGACGGGGTAGTTAAGGTTTGATGATGAATAAAGCATAGATTTTCTTAATCAACTAATCATTATTGGGCCTGGAACTATTCTTTGGTAATATGTCTTTCAGTTTGACTATCGATCAACCGATTCTTTACTGGTTTTAATAGAATAATTGAAAAAAATCAGAAAAAGTGCTTTCTTCCCATCTTGCCCCACGGGTGGGGTAAGATGGGGTACCAATTAAAAAACGATATAAATAAAGTAAATATATATATAAATTATTTATTTGATACGCTGACAGAAGAAGCATATATGTATATCATCACTACCTGTAGAAATTCTTTGATTTTCATTAATTACAGTGACGGTGTAACACACGGGTGTTACGACTGTGTCAGAATGTGTGACTTTTTCGTCCTAGGTTACCGATGCTCCGCCAGAGGGCCACCGTGGGTACCTCTCATTACAGTGGGTCCAGGGACAGTGTGGCCAAGGAGCCGGAAGCCTCCATTTTCAGCCGCCTGGACCCACTGTAACTCTCATTTTCAGTACCCCATCCTGCCCCTTCTCGTTTCACTACATTCATATGAAAACTGCCCGAAACATTATTTATAAAAGTATAAAACAACATACGTACCTTATTCCCAGTTAAATTGTGCTTCAGAAACATATAGGTGGACCGATGATCTTTTATATTATTATGTCATTGTTACGGGTGCAACAAAGAAGGAAATCAGGAACAATTTTCAAGAAATTACAAATGTTGATGTAATTTCGTCACGCGTTCACGTGTTTCATTGTCCCGCAGTGCAGTGACAGGAGCGGTAATAACACGTCTAACGCGCATGCGCAATGTTGGTCCGTGCGTTTGAATCATGAGATACGGGAGGTACCCCGTCTTGCCCCTTACCCCGTTTTGCCCCACCTTCCCCTACCTACAAAAAACATTTTATTTCATGTTTTCGGTCTTGATGAGTCAAGTTAAGAGGTCCTGCCTAGTTGGCAGGCGAAAAAGAATGCCATTTTCGGAAATTTTTTGCGAAAAATGTGATGTATGTTTCTTGCAACTATTTCCGTATTTTAGAAATACATATAGTCAGCAACCCTCGCTAATTTTGTTATAGGAAAATATTAAGAAATGAACGAATAACAGCCACACTTGCGGAAGCTGCTTTTATAAAGGCGCTGCGCGGTGAGCACGATTTCTCCGAGCCGGATCATCTGAAAGCAGAAAGTGAAGAAGATTCTGTTAATATATGAGCTTATCTGGTGCGTGAAGGATTTTTCAAAAAAATGATTTCAGACAAAATGACAGCCGTTTAATACAAAATTATGATTTTTCGATGAATGAATTGTTCGTTTTTCGTGAATTAAAAATAGAGTTTTCATCAAAAACAAAAAGCCTTCGTTAAAGTAACAGAAAAACTCATATAGGGTAAAAGTCCCAATTACTGACACTTAATCAATTACTGTCGCCTTAAGTTATTTTACTTAAAATAACGAATACATAAACGTTGTAAAGTCATATAAAGAAAGAATTATGTAATTCAACCTATAATCTACACTATAGATTATATACCATAGTTTATTCATTCGTTATTTTAAGTAAAATAACTTAAGGTGACAGTAATTGGTTAGGTGTCAGGAATTGGGTCTTTTGCCCTACTAACAGAATCTTCTTTACTTTTCGATTTCAGATGATCCAGCTCGGAGAAATCGTGCTCAACGCCAAAAAAAATAGCTTCCGGGAGAGTAGCTGCTATTCGTTTAGTTTTTAATATTTTCTATAACAGAATCACCGAGAGTAGCTGAATATCTGTACTTTTAAAGTAAGCCAATATTTTTAGTCAGAGTTTTAAATTGACAAATTATTTGAAAGCCTGCGAGAGGGAAGGTATGGGTATTGATGGTCTGAGTATACCTTGCCTGGTCACGCCAAGTACATATGTATTTTACTTCCAGGCCGCGGCATGTAGGCAAATGTCTAGATGTTACATTTTATCTTTTATTAGTATTTTATTATTATATTTTTATTACAGGGTGTCGAAACATGTACTTGGCGTCGGAACGCTACCGCGTCTCTAGATGTGTAAAAAATGAAAGCAAATCCAGATGTATTCTTTTACCCAATGTTCATTACTGCCATACAAGGTTGAAAAAGAATTGGTATGAAATATATATGTGCATTAAAAATGGCACTGCAGACTGATAAACATTTTAACGTTTTTCTGTGGTTTTTCTTTAATATCGGTCTTAAAATGTGTCGTAATCCAATTTCAAAGGTGTGATTCTTGTTTGTTGGATTCATAGTTTCCTGGAACCTAGGTATAAAAACAAAAATTAAATCAAAATTATGCGAGTGGTGGCTGAAAACCTGCGATCTTTCCAAGAAAAATTCATTCCCGATTGTGCGCTACTAAAAACCGATGACTTTTTAACTTTTTTTTCAAAGGTTCTACGTGGAATGGCACATGTTTTACACATCTTTTAATTTTTTCAAATCGATCTGAACCTCCGTTCATTCGCAAATACGACAAACCATGAGAAAAAAAGATTCGAAAAAAACGCGTTTAAAGTTTCTGGGCAATGTTTCTTGACCTTTTTAGCTGCCAAATCAACAATTTTGCAAATTTTAATATAAACCAACCGGCATTTTATCCAGAAAAGATAGTACTTTCGGAAAATGCAATAAGATTTTTTGTCTGCCTAGTCCCCTTAATACTTCAGAAGCTAGAGACCATTTTCTTGAACATTCTACGTACGAAAAACGCGCATTTCGAAGAGAATTACTTTCCTCCAAATTGCATTGCAGAGATTGTCCCGCGTAATTGCCCCAGATTGTACCTTTGAAACCATCAAAGACTGAGAAAGAAGCCGTAAAGTAAAACGAAATGTCATTCTCTCTATAATTCCACTGCGTATCTTTACTACCTTTTGTACGTCTCTATACTATGAACATAGCAGGCTATAACTAGACTGTAGAATTAGAAATTTTCTCCATAAAAATTCTCTTATACTTTCTCACGAATTACAATAAAACGCCTAAGTGCACAATAGCAACACACGAATATGGACCAACTGAAGCCATTGAATTACACCTTGCGACAGTTTTCTCGCTGCAATCATCAGAGTTCTGAAAGACACGACCTAGCTCAGTTACATGGAACATCCTGTGTGCTCGTGGAGTATATACCAGCATCTCGTGGAAATTGCCTTCTGCCCGTGTGAACGTTGAATCCCCCTCGACACAACGCGCAATCCCATTCCTTTCGCGAAGCGGTTTCAGCATCGATGCCCCGCGATTAGCAGCAGATCGTTTCAGACCCTGGAACGCGCGCCGCGATGCGCGCTGGCCGAAATTGCGATCTGAGATCACCGCCTCCGATCCGTAGAGTCCGTCAGTGCATTTAGCGAGCGCAATGTTAATTCATTGTTATCGTTGGCGCATCACTCCATTCCGCTCCATGGGAAGACATTTTAGTCATCGAGCCAGTCTCTCTCCTTGGCCGCAGTGCTGTCTCGAACGTATCTCCGTGGCCGTTGTCTCAGAGCGAAACGATTACACGCGATTGCACTCCGAGATTGCTGTGACCAGCTCATTTGTTATCGAAACGTTAGTTTATTTCCATCCTCCGTGCCCTGCCGCACTAGTGAATTAATTTAAGACGGCTGCGGCTGCAGTCAGATGCACTTTCCTCCTAGAGAGAGGAAGATGGAGCAGATTTCTCTTTCGAGAGGAGTTCGCGAAGTTCGGGTCACCGATTTGACTCAGATTTTGCAGATACGTAGTGCATGTTGTGTAGAATAATATACCAAATCCACAGAGCGCTGGGGCAAAAATTTCGAGAAAATATGCATACCGAATCTTTGAGTTTCTCAGGTTCGGTGCACGAATCTGTATTCTATATACAAAGGTGAGAGTATTTAAAAATAACTGATGATAAAAAATCGTATATGCACCCAGAGAAAAGTCAATTCACCACGGGAAATTAAAACTTATTGCCACTTGCAACTTATTGTTAATTAATTATTCTTCGATTCGTCCTTAATTCCCACACATGGCTCTGTATCGAAGTTCGGTAAAGGCAAACCTCCATACTCCATTTTTTAGGTACCTACTCCAAAATTTGTTAGTATTATGCTCTGTGCTTTTAACACAATATGCACTGACTGTACGCAAAATTTGAACGCAGACGATGATCCAAAACTCAATTATCTTTTTTTTTAAATTTGCATTCACGTGCAGTTAAGATTAAGTGTTTATATTTAAGTCCTGCTATTATTTAGAAGCATTTCCTTCTCCAAAAAGTCGTCCTAATAATAAAAAAACGTGCAGCACAGATGGGCAAAATTTTTATTTAAATAAAAATGTCAAATAACGGATAAAAGTTGAAAAAATTATTCGTCATGTATCGAATAAAGTTAACCCGGATTATTCGAGCCTCCAAGAACGAGTGAAGTTAGAGTAACTTTTAATTGATCAGTTATTTAAATAATACTCTGACGCGTAGTTGAATAACATGTTAATGCATACAAAATTGCCGTTTCACGCACAAAAGTTTGAATAAAAATATATTTTTCTTTTCAAGTATTTGATTTACTTTGTTTTTTTTTTAGTCCCTAGGACATTTCTCGAGTTGTAAACCAGCGTTAGCAATTGTGCCTTTAGAAAATGGTGTAAGTCGTTTATGTTTTGTTTCGAGATATTTAGACTTGCGTTTGGATGTATTAAAAAATATTTTTCTATTATAATATTTTTCTATTTTAAAAGTTTCATAACATATGTGCTCTTCTCATGTTAAATTTATCTATCAGTATAAAATTTTTTGAGTGACTTGCACGGAATTGTGTTTTTTAAGCCTTTGATTGTCTCCCAAAATCCAAAAGTGCCCAAACATAGTTTTTCGATCGTCACAAATTAAGAGGGCATAGTACTTTCTCTGCTAAAAAATGAAGCATTCTTTATGAATTGTTTACTATATGAAAATGAAATGCTAGACAGGTGGGGTTTATTGCAAATGAAAGATCACTGTTCGAAAGTATTAAAATAATTTTTATTAAAAAAAAAGCACTTTCTCTCCCCTCGCTATAGTCGCTCAAAGTTGGTCCCTCGCGGAGTGAGTAGAATTGCGGTGCCATAAATTCCGCCTTCTGTGCTTATCTGAAAGACAAAAACAAATTAAGACATTAAAATTTATGGCACCGCAATTCTATTCACTCCGCGCGGGACCAACTTTGAACGACTTTAGGCGAGGGAAGGAAGGGTTCTTTTTTTTAATAAAAATTCTTTTAATATCTTCAAACAGTGATCATTCATTTACAACAAATCTTTCTAGCTTTTTATTTTCATATAGAAAATAATTCATAAAGTATGCTTAATTGTCGAGCAAAGAAAGTACTATGCCTCCTTAATAAATAAAAAAAAAATTCGAACAAAAGCAATTTTTATTTTCAAATACTTTACCACTTCTTACCACTTTACCACATTCATGATTTCACCATTTTCAGTAATGTATGCTTTACCACTTATTTCTCTTAATTTTTCTCAAATCTTCAGCATAATTAAGTATATTTTCTTTTAATTTTTCGTGCTCCACATCTAAGGTTAATACATAATACAAAAATATGTAATTACCCAATTACGTCCTTTCTCACAAATTACTTACAGAGGCCAAATGACTCACACCACTAGCGAAATGAACGTGAAACTGTCGCGGCTCATTATGATAGTGACACTATCATGCCATTGCTTACTTCACGACTATTTTGCAACAGTTCTTTCATAATATTGAAATATAAATCAATGTAACAAAAAATAAGTTTTTTTTTACTTACACCACTTTCATAATCTCCGGCACAATTATTATTGCATCCCCACCATACACAAAAGAACTGTCACGCCATCGACAATTGACAATTTATTTCGCATGCACCATGTCAATATTTCTGAATGGGTCAAAATGGACCCCGCATCCGTTAGCCGAAAGTTAAACGTCGAAAACCGAAGTACCTGCTTTTATTGGAATACACAGTATGCCCATATGTAGAAAGTTTGTTAATGTTTCAGCATAGCGATAAGAGCGACTGTACGCGCGGCTGATAGTTTAGAGATATTCCTCTGCTTTTTTCTCTGACTTGCGCCATTCGATGGTTCGTAGAGGCTCGCATCATATCGCTTGGACTGAGGACGACTCGGTCGGTCGCATTCATACAGATTCGCCGCGAGTGGGTTCGCCGTGCGCGATTCTTCCTCCCCTTTGTTGTTGGATTGTTATCGCCGCTGTACGTCCACACCGCGATTCGCGTCTCCACCGATTTGTTCGGCGAGAAATTCGCCGGCGAACCTGTAGCACCGTAACCTCGGCTCGGTTCCGTTGTCAGTGGCACGTAGTCATTTGAATGGGGGGCACAAGTGGATGGGCGAACGGGATGCGAGTTAATAGTAGCGGGACGACATTTCTCATTTAATATTCCCTCTCTGTAGCGATATCCGCTGCGAGACACGTCGATTTTTCGTCCACCGGCTCGGCGGTAATTTATATTTTCGCAAGGTATGGCGAATACGAATAAATATAGCGTGGGGTGGTGGAAGATGGATTTTATGTTGTTGAGTGCGACGTTCGGTAGTATTCGCGATTGAGAAATGCATCAAACACCGATTCTTCGCGCAGTCGAATTAAAAACCAGTGGGTTGCATCAGGTGAAGTTTTGGAAAATGTGTTGTGTTGGCTAGAATGTTTTATCGTATTTTTTAACCCGAGATTATTAAACTAGAAATTTCTAGAAATCATAAAAAAAATATCATGCGCTTAAGTCAAGGAAAGTGAGTACCAAATTTTGCATGAAATGCAAGAAAGCAATATGTCGGGCTCATAACACGAAACGTATGCTCTTGGTATGCCGAATAAGAACCACTTCATTCTTTTACTGTTTTCCAATCTCTTAAGCCCAAAGAAGTATGTAAAATTGATGATCCTACTTGAATAAAAGTATATTTTTTCGAAAATATTGGAGCATCATTTTAAAATCGTATTTTTTTACGAACGTTTAGTAACATCACTCACAGAGTAGTTTAGTAATGTAGGGGTAAAAAATCTTTTTGGTATGGATTTATACATATTTTAAGTTGATAAAAAATTGTTTTGTTTGTTCTCGATGTATCTAATCTGGAATAAATAGCTGTAACTCTGACGGTGATAAAAACAAAATAAGTAATTGACGGATTTAAAAAATTCGTGGGAATTTTTTTCGTAAATGAACTCGCTATCATAGTACCATCTTTCATAATTTTGGTCCACTCATTTTGATTTTATTCAGTACTTTTTAGCCAAACAGTACCGGTTTTGGGGCACTTTTATTAAAAAAAACATATATCAATCATCGAATGGTCATTATTTTGCAGTAAAGATTGGTAATACGAAAATTATACTCATATACTTTAAGAAATCTTTCGATTTTTTATTTCCGATGAGTCTATCTTGAAATGTCATGTACCCAGTTTTTTATCATCGTCAGAGTTATAGTTATTTACTAATGGTAACATGGGAGAAAAAACAATAAAAAATTCTTTTTATCATTCTAAAATATGTGTAAATCAATATCAAAAAGACTTCGTACCCCATGTGTTATAGATTTCTTTAAAAAAAATCCTAAATTTTCGAAGGGGTTATACAAGTTGCACTCTTAAACTACCCGGACTTCTTATATTTAAAACCGTTACGGGGGTATTGCGGATATAATTTTGTATTTTAAAATTAACTGGTGCCTTCATTAATTATTATACAATGTTTGGTTACGTATACTTCATTACGCAATGCTTGCTTACATAATAATGCATTAAACTTAAATTATCACAAAGTGTCAAGGGGATGAAATCAGGGTGAGGGTGTGCAGGGAGAGTAACTATGCAAAATTTGGTCCATATCGGTCGAAAGGTTTAGGAGTTAATCGGGAACATTTTCAAACAATAATAGTTTTCCTACATGGTTAAATTAAATTGACGTTAAAATATTAATATTGCCTCTACAGCTGGTCTGGTTTCATTAATTATCAACCATCCCTAATTGACTGCAGAGTGTTATCGTTCGGAACTCCTGTTATTTTAAACGAGTTCATATTTTATTCGTCCTCCACTAATTACCACCGCGAATGAATGTTATTTCATATCACCAATTCTCATTTCGTTTTGGGCGCCGCATAAACCCGACCCCCTGTGGAATGGATTAACGCTTAAAGAAAAGAATGTTAACGCGTCTCTTTGTCCCGGCTACTATCATTCCCTCCTCGCAATCAATACGACCGCGTCTCTCTGCGACACATCCGTGGGGAAGGATTCGGTTTAGCCTGTGTCGCCACGATCCTCTATCAGCACTGCAACGTCGTTGTATCGCTGGGTTGGAAAGTGGGCCGGGTGAACGGGAGCGAACAAGCGATATTATAGCCTCGAATCAGGTCGAGGGAGAAAGAAAAGGGCAACCAGAAGAAAAGGGAACGGTGAAAGAGAGACGTGGCCGGCAGGGAAACGGGATACAATGGTAGAGCAAGGGGAAAGGAGGACACGAGTAGAAGGGAGATTAGCAAGAGGCTACAGTGACATGAAAATGAAAGGATTGAGGAGAGAATGAGGGGCAATCTGAAGAAGAAGAAGGAGAAGAAGAAGAAGAAAAGGAAGGAAGGAAGGAATTGAAAAATTCGTGCTGAAATTATTAACTAGAACTGTAATTATTTTGTGGAATAATTCTAATAATTTCGAATAGGTAATTCGAATAATTCTAATAATTTCGAATAATTCAAATAATTTCAAATAATTTTGAATACGAATAATTTCTTCGATTATTCAAATAATTTCAAATACGTATAAATTCTTCGAATATTCGAATAATCAGGAGTATTCGAATTCTCTGATATCCGAATACTTAGGTAATTCTAATATTCGTTACAGCCCTATTATTAACCCTACGAATTTTTTATTCACTTACAAATTTTATTCCATCAGAATGAAATTGAATCGAAAAAATTTAGCAAAAATAACTGCACTGTTCTTCTTTTAATACAAACTTATGCAACTATACGTGAATAAAATAAGCCGAACACACTGCAAGAAAATCAATGTCCAGGCACTCGGGGGACATCGGACCACAATGGGTTGGAAGCATCGCGGAGGAGACTGAGGTAAAAGTTTGAAGAGGCGAAGACACGGTAGAGCAGCGGACGGAGTTGGAAAACACGTGTGAGGGTACATAGAAGAATCACTTTTCTTTATTCCGTTTCCTATTGACCGAGTTCCAGCCGCGGCGCACTCTTGGGCATCGTGAATGTGACTTCGCTGATAAACGCGTTACGATCCCGGCGTCTCACGTTCGCTCGGTAGCGGTTCCTCTTTGTCCACGGATTACGAGAAAGTGAACCCTTCGAATTACATTCGGCTCGTTCGCGGCGCCAGTTCGAGTAGATAATTAGCCGAAACGAATGGACCCAGTCGAGCGAGAAGTCCCGCAGGTGTCACGGGATCGCAACTTTTTTATATAAGGAAGACTGGTTAATTGACTGACTCTTTATTCGTGTCGTTCCTGCCCTTTTATACAATGCGGTTGCCATGCAGCGCAGGTAGGTACACCTGGCGGGGGGACATACCCATAGTGGGGTTATTACGTATATGACACCCCCCTTGTTAGATTAAATTTGTTCCTCAAATTTTACAGCTCGTTTCTTACGTCTAATGTCTAATGGTGTGATTGGTCTTACAAGTGTTTCATTTGGTTCACGTGTAAATAATACAATAGGGTTATTATCCGGTATTTGCGTTTGATTATTGAAAGTGGGACTGAATATGCGAAAACAAATAGTTTTTGGAATAAGTTTAGAAATACAAGAAAAGAGGCCAATTCGTTTCAATAGATAAATTAGGACAAGGGCTGAACAGATATACGAGATCCACTGTAGGGTGGTCCATCCGACTGATGTCCATGATCGGATGCGATGTTCGGTTTGTATTGATGCTAACACATCATCCAGTTTGTCAAGGGTTGTTCCGTAGACTTGAATGGCCTCCTCCGCGTACTGGAACGGCAGATCGTGAAGCTGGTGGTAGATGGACTCGCGTTCGCTGATCGTGTAGCTGATGTTGACAGGTTTGTATCTGGTCTCGACAGTGTAGGTGATGTTACTGCCTCCAATTTTCATAAGTGTAGCATCTCCGATTAGTGTACAGTCCTCAGAACTGGAGAGGATCGCTGCGTTGGTCAGCTCTAGCGTAGAGTAGTTTCTGCAGAGCGTTTGTAATACGATCGGCTTTTCCGGAACTACTAGATAAAGATCAGGCGTGGTTAATTGTTTATATAAAAGTTCTTTTATGCGAAAGGACCGTGCGTTGCAAGACTTGGAAATATCCTGGGATGGCGTTATTTTGAGGATTTCACTCTCACAATTGTGGATTTGGTAGGAAAGGGTTGCAGGTTGTGTCTGTCTACAGTAGTATCGTGAATGTGCGTGTATGCAATGTCGTAAAAGATAGTCCCTGTTGAGTAGTATGTATTTGTCTCTGTGCATCATCACCAGGTCATGGGTCACAGTAATGGACGTGAAGAAATCTCCAGTCTTCTGCGGTATGGGATGAATCCGTTTGATTGCCCAGTCATCCTTCTCGAGTACAGGTACATCGATTTTGTAGATGAGCTGTTTCTTGAGGCTTCCAATGGTGATTTGGGAGATCTGGATCAATAGGTTGTAAATTGATTCGTTCAGGACGAGTGGGTACCGTGTTCTCGTCTCTTCTTCCATAACCTGCATACTGTGAATAACATCTTTAGGTGATAATACGTCTGGGTGTACGATACCTTTATGTCCCATAGCGATGGCCGTTTTGAGTGTCCTGATGTCTCGGACTAATTCATCCAAGAGTGCGGAGAGCATAATCAATTGGCTGTTAAGGTGGATACGTTTCCGATCGGTGTTAACGATAGTCTGCATATTCCTTAGTTGATTGGCACTGGTGTTGTACATCTTCATGAGTTCCGTCTGCAGCTCCCTCCTCCCGATGCCACGTAGTATGGTGCTTTGATTGCGGATAGCACTGGCCAATTTGTTCTCGTTCGCAAAAATCTTGTCGAGATTTTTGTTGATCATCTCGAGGTCGTCAGAGTCGAGAGTTCCAAAGAGGGACTTGCTAACGTGACCGATGAAGTCGAATGCACCTCTACGTCGCCGTCGACGTTGATTGTCCTCTAGGTGGATGAGAGCTACCAATTGATTTTCGTCTTGGAGAGTTCGTTGCAGTTGTTGCGAGAGTGCCGCGATTTCGTGGATATGGTCGCACGCCCTGTTGCATATCATGCGTGTTTCTTCGAGCATGTTGGTAATCTGTTCGAGTCGTGTGTGAATGTTGGAAGTGTCTAGGGCAAAAAGAAGGATCCATGAGGAGTGATATACGGATGCGGAGTGAAGCTTCTCAATGTAAATGTTGTTATGTCCGAGATCTTGTACGTGAAAACCCAACACCAAGGGAACGATCCAAAGCATACGGTGTACGGCAGTCATCCTGTAATTTTAGTGCAGAAATAATTTTAATCTATTGCCATGCACAGTGACTATGCGATTTGTGTCGAAATACTGTATCAAATAATTTGGGGTGTTAACTTCCAAAATTTTAGCAGGGCCCAGCCAATTGGGTGCAAGCTTGTCCGTTTTATGATCATTTGAAACTAATACTTTATCATTTACTTGGAATACAGTTTGTGTTTTGATAATACGACGTTCTTGTGTGGCTCTGTTCTTTTCTTTGCTTTTAAGGATGTTGCTTCGTGCGTTCGTTAAGTATCTTTGATATCGTTCTTTCCACATTTGTATGAGTTTATCTTGACTGAGAGGTGATGTAGTAGCGATGGTTGATGGTAAATTCGCCTTTCTTCCAAAGGTTAGTTCGAACGGTGTATAACCGGTTGCTTCGTGAACTGAAGTGTTATAACCCATGCAGATGAGAGAAAGATTTTCGTCCCATTCATTCTGTCTATCATTCATACAAGTCTTAATGAGATCTTTCACTACTGCGTGAGCTCGTTCCAATCCTCCATTCGATTGTGGATGGAACGCTGTAGTACGGATGTGTCGGATTTGAAACTCGCGTTCGAACTGTTGCATTAGTCCGCAAATAAAGTTGCTTCCCTGGTCGGTTAAAATATGTTTAGGTGACGAGAAGATGTAAATGTAATGAGTTAGTAGATTTTCGATGATTGTTTCTGCGCGTGTGTTGCGAAGCGGGATGAGTATCAAATATTTTGTTAACATATCTTGAATGGAAAGAATATACTCATTTTTGCTATGTGTTTTTCTAAGTGGGCCGAAAATGTCCATGGCTATTTTCTCATTCGCTTCCGTAGGAGTGTCAGGAATAACAGGTAGTTCTGTTGGCCGTACGCGGGTGAGTTTCTGTATTTGGCAAGTTTTGCATCTCTTGACGAAATTAGCGATGTCTTCGTCCATGTTTTTCCAGTAATATCTTTGCTTGATTCGTTCTATGGTTTTATTCTCTCCGAAGTGCTGTGTGGAGTATGCGTTATGATTTTCGTATAGTATTTTTGTAATTTCGTTGGGTTGGAGTTCTCGATATGAATTTGGACAAAATGAAATTTGGATATTCGGTATTCGATTAACAATGAAAGATAAGAAATTTTGAATGAATAATTTCTCTGTAGAATTGAAGGTGTTATCATTCAACTGTATCCTCATATTATTTTGACGCAATTTGTCCAATATTTCATGAATGAAAGTGTTTAAATTATTAACCCATTGCTCTTCGTTGAAGTCTCCTAGTCTAGATCTGCTAAGCTGGATCCAGTCAGGTGGGGTCATCTCTTTGATCGTTATTCCTTTACTGTTGGCTGTGAGAACCCAATTCTTGAAATCGTCATAAAGGGTATTCTGACTGGTTCCTGGTTCTGCCGAGGATTCACTCGGAATCTGTTGGGGTAGATGTTCCTGGTCTCGGATGAGTTCGTCTAATTCTTCTAACAATTCTTCTCTTTCGTAGTTTCCTAGCGGGAGCACTCTCGATAGAGCATCAGCGGCGGTGTTTTCCTTTCCCTTTATATATTTTATTACATATTCATATTCCTCGAGCTTCAGTCTCCATCTCGCCAGACGGGACGATGGGTCTTTTACGTTAAACAACCAGACTAGCGCTTTGTGATCAGTGAGGATTGTAAACTTTCTTCCTAATAAGTATTGCCTTAATCTCCTTACTGCCCATACAATTGCAAGTAGTTCCTTTTCCGTAGTTGTATAATTTGTTTCGGCGGGTATGAGTGTTCGGGAAATATAACAGCACGGATGTCCGTTTTGTGAAAGTATTGCTCCTATTCCTTCATTGGAAGCATCGGTTGTCAGAGTGAATGGTTGTAAGAAGTCTGGTCGCTTTAATATTGGTTCTTCAAGTAATTTACCTTTAAGAATGTCAAAAGCAATTTGCTGTCTGTCTGTCCAATGAAATGGTACGTCATTCTTGGTCAATTCTGTCAACGGTTTAGAAATTTTAGCAAAGTTCCGAATGAATTTTCTGTAATAGCCCGTAAGGCCAAGAAAAGCTTTCACTTCTGTGACGTTTCCTGGTATCTTGAAATTCTTTACAGCTTCCAGTTTCAAGGGGTTCGGTCGTATACCTTCAGCTGTGATCAGGTGTCCTAAATATTCTAACTCTGGTTTCAAGTATTCGCATTTATCTGGCTGCAATTTCAGCTCGGTTTCCCGTAAACGTTGGAAAACTATGGCTAAATTTCGATTGTGCTCTTCTATGGTAGTGCCGAAAATGATTATATCATCAAGGTAAACGAAGCAATGTTTGCCTATTAATCCTTGTAGTGCGTTATTCATCATACGTTGAAATCTAGCGGGTGCGTTTTTAAGCCCGAATGGCATGCGCCTGTACTGAAAGTGTCCGTCGGGAGTACTAAAACCTGTATATTTCTTTGAATTTGGTTCCATTGAAATTTGATGGAATCCAGAACTCAAGTCTAAAGCGGAAAAGAATTTTGATTTACCTAGATGGTCGAGAATATCATCAATATTTGGTAACGGGTACGCGTCTTGCTCAGTTTGTTCGTTTAATTTCCGAAAGTCAATCACAATTCTCCATTTACGTTTGCCTGAAGCGTCAAGTTTTTTGGGAACTACCCATAGAGGTGAATTAAAAGGTGAGTCGCTTGGTTCGATTACTGATTTCTTTAACATGTCGTCAATTTGACGTTTGATCTCATTTTTATGGCATTCCGGTGGTCTATAGCTTTTAACGTTTATTGGTTTTGGGTCTTTTAAAATAATCTCATGTTCGGTTAACCGAGTGCAAGGTAAAGGGTCTGATTCTAGCGTGAAAATGTCCGAATAGCCAAATATTATTTTCTCTATGGTTTTACGGAGTTGCGGTTCTATGTGATTTGTGCGAATGCTTTGTTTCAAAAGCCGGAGTCTATCATTGGCATCTGGTGGATCGATATCAAGGATTTGGGGTGGCTCTAATTCTTCGTTTTCAGTGTTAATGAATGTTACGCGCTCTAATTTCCCGTCTATTACTGCGCTTGTTGTAAAATATGAAAGCGGTGGGATTTTTGGTTCGGAGAATAATTTTATCTCCGTGCCGTTCAACTTTAACCTAGTGTTATTAATTTCGAATTTGTATTTTTCGAGAAACTGTATGCCAATTATACCGTCTTCTTTCAGTGGAAAATTGTCAGGGATCACGTAAAACGTATGTTCTGTCTCCAAACCTGTCAATGTTACATATTCTGTAGAAATATGCTTGTCTTTACCCATTGAAAATGTTTTCTTTACGGAAACTCTTTTTGTTCCTGCAGCTATCATGTTTGATTTTATTAAATTTATTCCTGCTCCGGTGTCAAGTAAGAGTCTTCCGGATCTTTCCATTCCTCTGAGTTTTGCTCGTATGTGCCGTAATCTTCCGGTGGTACAAAATATTCGTGGTTCTCCTCCGCGTTCTCCTGTGGGTTCTCTTCTTTTATGTTGTTTACTCGTGGTGGTAGTTTCCCTGGTTGCCCGTCCCGAAAATTTCGAGAATAGCATCGTTCCTTTGTATGTCCATAGCGTTTACATATTTCACATTGCAGTGTTGAGCGTGATTGATTCCGTTCCTTTTCTGAGTCGTTCATCGATCGGGACGAGGTGGATGATACGCTGGAATGTTTTATCGAACGCGGTGTCGGGTGTTGATTACCTGACTTATATCTGTTGCCGAGCGATGCGTTCGCGTTTGACATTCGAGAACCTTCTCTAAGCCACATTTCCATTTCACATGCAATAGACTGTGCTTCAGAAATGGTCGGAGGACTCCTAGCAATCACGAGTTTTCCTAATTCGTGTCTCAAGTTTAAGATATAGACGTGTGTGGCATTATCGTTTTCACTCTCCAAAGCGATAGACCTTGCGACGGCATTGGAGTGTTTGTTCTGTACTGCGTATTGTAGTTCGTTCAGATTTTGTCGAAATCTGAGATTGAACGACTGAACCGATTCAGTAGCGCCCTGTTTGGTATTTGAAAGGCGTTGTCTGCAATTACCTATGGTAGTCGGTGGATTGACGTGTGTACGTAGTGCGGAATATAGTTCGTCATACGATGTTATAATGAGAAACCGAATGCTACGTTTCGCTTGTTCTTGGATTTTTTCTACTAATATTAAATCGAGAAGTAATTCTGGCTCTAAGCAACGAAGTGCAGCGCGCTTCGTCTGTTTAATAAAATCTTCGATGCCGATATCATCGCGTCCTTTCAATACTTCGATTGTGCGGATTATTTCTTTTGCCGGTCTTCTTTCCGCGGGAGCAGCGGGCGGTGCCGGGGGTACGGGTAGTCGCGCCTCGTCGTTTATCGCGTCGTCTTCCGTGGTAATTCGATCGCTCCTATCTTTAATTACTTGGTATACTTCACGAATCTCGCGTGATCTATTTTCGTTTTCTTTAGCTAACATTGCTATGTCTTGTTTTATACTTTCCATCAATTGGGTCAGTTTATCAATTGATAACTCCGTCATTGTGCTTTCAGAATCCGTGTCGGATATAATATCTCGTACGGGTTCGCGAAATGCACGGAATTGTTCAGGCAAGTTAAGAAAATTGGAATTTCTTACTTGAGTTTCGTCTTTGGATGATATAGTTGAGCTTGGCAGGAGTCTGGCGCACGTAGTCCCTTCGTTGATGAAGTGCTCCTCGTTCTCTTGATGCAGCATAAAATAGTGGCTTCAACGGCGTGATTAGGGTGTGGTTCTCGTAGTCCCCGAAGTCTACTCTGCCTCACGTAGTGCCGGGCTTCTTTCGGTTCACCCCTTTCTTCGATTGCCGATGAATGGTATCCTGGCAGGATCGCCAAAACTGTCACGGGATCGCAACTTTTTTATATAAGGAAGACTGGTTAATTGACTGACTCTTTATTCGTGTCGTTCCTGCCCTTTTATACAATGCGGTTGCCATGCAGCGCAGGTAGGTACACCTGGCGGGGGGACATACCCATAGTGGGGTTATTACGTATATGACACAGGCACCGCGGATAGCCCTCTGGATATCTCCTGTAGTGTTTCGCTCCTGCAAGCATTTCGAGACAGTGTTTGGGAGGAGAAAAAAGGTCGCTCGAGTTTCCTATCCGGTTTTCTGCCGGTGGAAGCCGTAGAAATCGATGCGATTGGAAATCGTTACGTTACGACTGCTCGGATTCACACACCCGCATCGACGATCCTGCTTCTAGAGCTGTACGAGTACTTGAATATTCGGGTAGCTTGAAAACCGAACCAATCCGGGACTCGGTTTCCGAGCCGAGCCAGGTACCCGAAAGAACCGAGCGGCTCGGATCGAACCAAGTACTTGAATTTTTTTCAAGCGGCCCGAAAGAACCGGGCGGATTGGATAGAACCGAGCGGCCCGAAAGAAACCGGGCGGCTTGGAAAGAAACGAGCGGTCCGAAAGAAGTTCGAGCAGATCGAAAACTATTTGTCCGATTTATTTCAAACTTGGTACACATATTCTTAATGGTATTATCTAAACTGTAGGATATCAATTCTTTATGCAATAACCCATTCGTATATAATAAATGTTTTAAGTTTGCCTTGTTAGGTAAAAAATGATAGTGATATTTACCTTGCTCTCATTTGTACAATAACTTTTTTCTTCACAAATCCGTATTCTACCTTGTAGATATTTGATTAATGAACACTACAATCATGGTATTTCTGATGTTAGATACACCTGGACATCATAATTTATAATGCGCGAAATATTTATGCAACATATGCCCTAATACATGCTCTGTACATAAGAATTAGCGAAATAATTTCCAACCTCATAGTATCTGTAAAAAGAATTCGTCTAACCCCTTAATAAAGGGTGTTGCCTGTTAGTGGCTAAATAAGTAGGGGAGAGGCTTGCAGGTTGCCACCCCTTAGCTTTTTTGATCATAACTTGTCATAAAATTAACGTATCGATGATTTATGGTATAAGTTGGGAAGAGGAAGGGTAAAGCTACAATCCTGACCTACAAATCATGTAAACTCTCGAAAAAGAAAAATTATACTGCAAATTATCGAAAGTCTCTAAAATTGACACCTTGAAATTTTGGCTTGCAGGTTGCTACCCCCTAGAAAAATTGCTGAAAGCGTAAAAAAAGTCAAACTATTAAATTTTATTAATAAATTATATTATACAGTGGCTGATTTTGATTGCTTTAATTGCGTCGAGCAACGCTTCAAAATCCTTAATGCCGCGTTCAGAGTTTCTTAACCTGCGTGCTGCCATAATAAAAACACTTCCCTTCAAACTCAATGACAATATTAAACATCACATAACCACGAAAAATGACGTTTGAGTGTAAACAAGCGGGAAACAGAGAGGTGGCAACCTGCAAGCCAAAAAAGGTGGCAACTTGCATTCCGACGCATTTTTGAAAAATATGAGAAAAAAATTGTCAATTCATGATATGTTTGGAAATCTGTTTGGCATATGTAAATTAGATGAAAAAAAAAAACAACACAGTACGAATAGTTATCTTGAATTGTCGATGAAAATGTTCAATTTACGAGCTCAGGGAAACACACAATTTTAATAGTTCAATTTCTTGACAAACACTATATTACTCTTCGCTCAGAAAACACAGCGTTATTGCGTCTGTCCGCTCCAGAGGTTAATAAATAGTGACATTTACTCTTTTAACGTCGATTTGAGTCAGAGTTCGGGTTATGACACTGCTAGAAAGTCGAAATACAGCAGGGGTGGCAACGTGCAAGCTGTGGCAACCTGCAAGCCTCTCCCCTATAAATGAATAAATAAAGAAATAGGTGTAATATAGACTGCGGAATTTAGTGCAAATGCATGTTTTTGTAGTAATGGATTAAATAAACAAGTGGAACTTTGACCGATCTATATTTCATCATTAAGAGGATTTAAAAAATATATTAGTAATTTTTCATATTTTGGGCATTTTTCATGGTTCTTGCATGTACGGAATTTGTTTACAAATTAGCTCTAGTAATTGTTAGAAGTTGCTGACCCTCGACATTAAAATTTAATAGCTTCATACCGATGTTAAAAAGTTTATGTACCTAAGTGTAATAGTTACATTATATTCAAAAGTTTAGTAATTTAATAGCAGGTACAGTGATACATGTACTAGTTTGTATAATGCACATATTATGCGAATGTACTGATAGATTGTATATTGATGAAACACGATTGTATGAATTTTCTAATCCCCACGGTAGTGCGTCGGTATTACCGTCTGTATGTATTTGCATTAAATTCCGCCGTCTATATTATACCTATTTTTTTATTTATTCATTTATACTTATTTAGCCATTAAGGGGGTTGACACGGGTAATGCAGCGCGCTGTATACCGACACAATCTGGCCCAAAACATAGGTTCGGGATTTTTCGTTTTTCGTCCTTATATGAGCATATTTTTGGCTGGGCGAGGTCTCATTCGAAAGAGGAAAGTTCAATGCGGAGCGCTCTGCTCATGGTTCAACGAGATAGTGTTTATACGTAATAATATGAGTGTCCAAAGTAGAGCAAAAGTCGACAAAATACACCAGCAGAATCTAAGCATTGTTAGGTCACTAAAAGAGTTGTGTGACTCTACCGGGGAGCAGAGCGCTCCGCATTAAACCTTCCTCTTTCGAATGAAACCTCACCCAGCCCAAAATATGCTCATATAAGGACGAAAAACGAAAAATCCCAAACCCATGTTTCAGATTAGATTGTCGATATTACAGCGCGGTGCATTGCCCGTGTCACGTGGCGTATCTACCCCCTTAACAGGCAACACCCTTTATTAAGGGGTTAGACCAGGCGTTCCCAAGTAGAGGAAATGCACTCCTAAAACAGATGTTTCGGTTCTCCTTCCAACACTCCCTCTCCCAGAGGAGACAGTAACGCCGCTAGGAAGCAGAGAGAGGACAGTAGGAATCGTCCCACCTTAGCTGAAGGCGCACCGGTGGAGGGAGAACCGAAACATCTGTTTTAGGAGTGCATTTCCCCTACTTGGGAAGGCCTGGGTTAGACGAATTCTTTTTACAGATACTATGAGGTGGGAAATTATTTCGCTAATTCTTATGTACAGAGCATGTATTAGGGCATATGTTGCATAAATATTTCGCGCATTATAAATTATGATGTCCAGGTGTATCTAACATCAGAAATACCATGATTGTAGTGTTCATTAATCAAATATCTACAAGGTAGAATACGGATTTGTGAAGAAAAAAGTTATTGTACAAATGAGAGCAAGGTAAATATCACTATCATTTTTTACCTAACAAGGCAAACTTAAAACATTTATTATATACGAATGGGTTATTGCATAAAGAATTGATATCCTACAGTTTAGATAATACCATTAAGAATATGTGTACCAAGTTTGAAATAAATCGGACAAATAGTTTTCGATCTGCTCGAACTTCTTTCGGACCGCTCGTTTCTTTCGGGCCGCTTGGAAAAAATTCAATCCGCCCGGTTTCTTCCGGGCCGCTTGGAAAAATTCAAGTAGGACTCGGTTCTATCCGAGCCGCTCGGTTCTATCCAATCCGCCCGGTTCTTTCGGGCCGCTTGAAAAAATTTCAAGGACTTGGTTCGATCCGAGCCGCTCGGTTCTTTCGGGTACCTGACTCGGCTCGGTCTTTCGAGCCGAGTCGGACTCGGCTTGCTTTATCCGGGTACTTGAACAGCTCTACCTGCTTCGACGTACGGTTGCCCTAATCAACCGTGACACAAAGAAGAGTTTATTACGCGTGTGACTAGTTACCCAAACAAATGCGCTTCGTGTTAAATTAATAGAACTGTCGCATAAAACAGTTTTGCAGACTGACAATGAGGCGAATTAGGATTGTATGTACTCTGCTCGTTTCTTTAACTTCGTTAACGGAAAAGTGGAGTAGGTCTAAGGAAGATATAGATATTTAAATTGCATAGGAATATTTAAAAATTGAAATTATCTGGTGCACTGTTTCCGAATTAAATTTTGCAGCGGAATCCTTCCAAACTCGCTAAAATTTGGAAAGTCCCAACCTCAACAGTTTTTTTTTTGTATTCGGTGCGCTGACAACGCCACACCTTTTCATTTTTTTCGAGTAAATTTCTCGTTGAATAATTTACACATTTTTTAAATATTTAAATATTATTAAAAGATAACTTTTTGTGAAACACCAATTGGGAGCTGTTGATCTAGTGAAATCTCGTAGAAGGACGGATAAATGTTTGTATTGTACTCTATTTCTTTTTTTCTCATTCTTGTTTTCTTATATGTATTTGTTTTTTTTATATCTTCTTGTTACTTTTGTAAAGCCTACTGCGAAACACAGAATTATTATTATAATTATTGATGTAGAAGCTATTTATTTTACGGGTTCATAAGAGAAACTTTTGTTATGGTGCTCGATTTAAATGAGAAAGGGAATGTGTTACTTTCTACGTGGACTTTCTTTTAGAGTTTCCGAAATGTTTGTTCACTTGCAATAATTTTGTTCATAAATATGGACGAGCGTACTGTTTGCGACGACTTGCTTCTCGGCAGAGTCACGATGAAATTATATATTATTCTCCTGTTTTTCGATGCAAAACGGGTCCATATTTATTCATCACACCGCGCGGTCGTATGTTTAACATTGCAGAAATAATCAACTGAAATATGGAGGAGAAAGTACTCTCACCTAGGAATAATAACCACGAAATCAACTTATTAAAATTAATTAGGATTCATTTATTAAACGCACATGGCCGGTTTAAACGCATCGCGGATTGCTAATAAATATTTATCTAGTTTATATTTAGTTATATTGCAGATACTTTGCAGCTGCTCCTACTTCAATTTTAATAAACATTTTTATAAAACTACTGACATTTTGAATATATCCATTTGGCAGAAACGGCACAGATTAAAAAAAAACACAAGAAAATATAAATTGTGTGAATATATCCAAAATACCAATCATGAGCCACATGGGTGTCTTCTCTAAGAAGTCTTTTCAGTGCTTCAACTCTCGCCTGGCGGGTACGGGGTCCATTTTGGCCCACACTAAACATCAAACTACACATGTCAGTTATCATTAGCCTCACTTCTTGAAAAAAATATTAATTCTGCATCGTAATAAGACAAGATTCGAATATAAAAGCTCGCTTTAAAATGTGTGTGGAATTATGGGTCAAAATGGACCCTGAGTCCAACGTGCAATTCAATTCTCCGCCGTTCGAGCGTTAAAAGAAATGAAAATGTTGAATCCTAAGATCAACATCTGACAGGTAAAAATGTCCACGATGAAATTTAGAATTATGTGAACGAAATTATTCTATTTTGGGTCAAAATGGACCTCGGTGCCCGTTGTCGACGGCTATCTAAGGTTTAACGATGTTCCTCGTACATGCTCGAGCTACCTACCTAACTTCACCAGGCAACTCGTTGCACCTCGATCGAAGCTGGATGGCACTCCGTCGCGCTTTCAAGTCGTTTGTTTCCCATTGGTGGCCCCGTTTCTTCGGATAATTACTGAGAAACGGACGAGCGGAAGTGGAAGCGCGATTGGAGGAGCGGTGGACAAGGGTTGGCAGTTCGAAGCGTATTCGCGCAGCGTGGGAACGCTCGCGCTCCGGATGAGCCGAGCCTCCGTGGAGTTGAGAGCGCAGGAATGCTCACCGGCGAGTTCTTCCTTCAACATCTTCTTCTTCTCTCCCTTTTCTTTTTATATTCCCTTATTCTGGCCGCGGCCGCATCCTTGTTTTATCTCGTCGCCGTCTCGAGGCTCGGACTGATAAACGTCGCGGATCTCCTCGCTGCATTCGTTTCCCTCTCGAGTTATCGCTGTTTCCGTTATTGGAATGCCTCGTATTGTTCGCCACCCCTGGTTATTTTAACATTACAAAGTTATACATTTACTGAAACAATTAAAAAACATTTACTTATCCTTTACGCACTGATTTTACTTTTTTTTTTTTAGTGTGAGTGATTTTGTAAACATTTTTGATTACTTGTAAAAGGAATCTACAAACTGGTGTAGTTCACAAATTCAGCATAATTATTATAATATCGTCGTTCGTAACATAAACAGATAAGGGCAGATCGTGCGTTTCTAGAGACTGCTCTACTTTTAATTACGCTTGACAGATAATAAAAACTCCATCATATGATATTATTTGCAGGAAGGGAATTTAAGAATCTACCAAGAACGGTCGACGTGACACTTATTATGTAGGTACTGTCATCACTTATACGCGCAATTAGTTAAAAATTCACCCTTATCAATGATAAAATGTTATCATGATTGATTGCATTGATGCATTTAACACATGTGAAAGTATTTAGAATTGCATATAACACCCATTTAATGAACAAAATATATTCATCGTAAGAGTAGATATGCCACAACGTTGCGTACGGGAAGGTAGGAAATATTAGTTTTTCGTTTTTGCGACTGCGTTCCACCCTTTTGAAAAATCTGAAAAAATTACACATTAATGACCATTCAAAGACGCTAAAACTGTAAAAATATAAATGTTGTAATTTGAAAATTTGACAATGAAATCGGCATTTTTAATCTTTTTGAATTTTTTAAAATTCGGTTTCGACACTGAAAATTCTGAAAAAATTCATAGACATGTATATCAATGGGTAGAATGTCTCTGATTTTTTCTCTTCTGAATTTTTGTCTTCTGAGTTTCTATACAGTAAAACAAAAGTAATGGAGCTTAAACTGTCAATTACGTTTCACCCTGTAACTACCCTAGTAGTAGGGGTATCGGGTTGAAACTTTACAGAAATAGTTTTCTTTGAGGAACCTCACGATTGATGTACCGCAAGTTCAATTTGGTTTGGGGGCACTTTTCGCTATGCTTATTCGGCTACACCCTTTGTAACGACATGCACACACTGCACGTTCGTACAGAATGCGTATGCAAAGGGAAAATTCGGTACCTGAAAAATTCTTCTTCACCTTCCACATTTATTGGGACCGGGCCCAATAGTTCCATGACGTGACCGTACACGTCACCCGCACGCAACGTGTTAAGGTTGGCAGGTTTTATAGTTGTTTTGTCTTTAGGGTGTGTTGGGTTATATTTACAATCGATATTTGCTTGTTAGCTCAAGTATATTGCTGAAGGATGAGTTGGACGTCATCAGTTTATTTTGGACTTTATTGTGGGGTTGTAAGAACCTGAAAATGAATTGGTATGAAGGACAATGGATTAACTCCAAGTTGTGCGAGGTTCTCTGCTGCTTTATTTTCTTCAGTTTCTTCTTAATCTTGGAATTTGGTGCTATAGATCTAAATTATTTACCTGATAGGAATATGGGGCAGTGGTACTTATTAGAGCTCTTACTTTTTGACCCGTCGGGTACCCGTCTACCCGAAACAACTTCAAGCCATTGAATGTGGTATTGTTCGATCATTTTTGGCTAACATCAACAATACCACAAACAATACAACATTTAATTGCTTGAAGTTATTCCGGGTAGCCGGGTACCCGACGGGTCAAAAAGTAAGAGCTCTAAATTGTAGTACAATAAAAGAATTATTTTTTAGTTTTTACTGCATTTTTAGTAAAATCGTTTAACATAAATTTTTTTATATATATTTTTGAATTCCTTATACCCGTCACTGTATACAAATGTGCGTATAAGTAGTACAGTGACGGGTATAAGGAATTCAAATACGATAATGTGCGTATAAGTACTACTTATACGCACATTTGTATACAGTGACGGGTCTAAGGAATTCAAAAATATATATAAAAAAATTTATGTTAAACGATTTTACTAAAAATGCAGTAAAAACTAAAAAATAATTCTTTTATTGTACTACAATTTCGATGGTGCTATGTGACTTTGAATAAAATCATACAAACTCTGTGATTATCCTTTTTCTTTACAATTGATTTGAACAATTCTACAGAATAATCACAGAGTTAGTATGATTTTATTTAAAATCACATCTAACCATCGGAATTGTAATACAAGGAAAGAATTATTTGTCAGTTTTTAGTACATTTTTAGTAGAATCATTTTACATACTTTTTTATATATTTGTTTATTTTATAGTTTTTAGTATTTGTGAATTTTTATACTTTTTAAAAAAAAATTGTTTTGTCATCCAAACTACACACGCCTGCAAAGTTTCAAGACTATTAGATTAGTGCAAGTAGATGCGAATTGAGTTGCCAGATTTGAACTACACACCAAACAAAAAACAAACATACAGAGGATCGAAACTAAGAAAAGGCCCACGTGGCAAACACTTTTGGGACACCCTGTATACATAACAGAATTACCAAATAAATTTACGTGCGCGTGGTATGAAAATTATGGGAAATAAAAGAAATATGATACGTGGATAAAATTATAATTTTTTTTGGAAAATGGGCCCTAGGGGAGCCTTTTGGTTAGGGACCCGGGCGGTAACTGCTCATCGACCGTCAATAAATCCGCCACTGCATATATAGTATATGTACTTAGTTCACACGTGTTTTTAATTGTCCATTGGACTTGGTCTCCTTGATCCAGGGATCTCTTCATTTCAATTAACTAAAATCGTATCACCAAATTAACACAAGAATATTCTGAGATATGGTTTGAAATAGCGAATACAAGCAGCTTTAATTTACATTCTAATAAAAAATTATCGGTTCTCTTCACAAATAAATTATAATATTTGTTAAATCTTGAAAACAATAAAAATATCACAGCTTATGGTAAAACAAAGTACACACAATGACAGCTAAAAAAATATACATCCTATACCTAATCTTCTAATCATAAATCACAAATCCACATAAAAATCACATAATTCTAAAAGGACAGCAAAATCTCTAGTCGAAGTACAAATTAAATTTGCCTCGTATTGATCCTCTTCCACCCCCGGTTTTTATGTCCACCCTCGGGCATCACTCACACCACGTCACCTATTAAATTTGGGAAGAGGGGACATGTCGTGTATTATATTTCCGCTCGACGGACAGACATCCGTAAGAAAAAGTTCCAACGGCACGTGCAATTCCGATAATCAAGATTCCACCGTGTGACCAGCGTATTTGCATGCTACTTTATCGGGCAATAAATATTTATTAGAATTTACCGCCACGTCGGCCGCCTACGAGGCAGAACATGGCCACTGGAAAAATCGATACCCTCCGAAGGGTGAATCTCGGTCGACACCTTCTGCGCCGTAAGAACCGCGGTTGGTTTCTGCGTATTTCGACGCTTGCCGAGGGGACACGCCGGCTGGCTATAACAGTAACGGTAATAATAAACAAATGACCGACTGGAAAATCGAGATGAGGCCGGTCTCCGAAGTTTTTTTTGCCGCTGATAAATATTTATGAGAATATCCCCATCTGCATATCGATCCCTCTTGATATCCCGTTGCACCAAGGGATTTCGCGATGTACATATTTACATCCATTACTTATTCGTAAAAGTATCCCCTCCCTCCCCTGGGAATATGACCATTTTTAGTCTTTAAATACGCAATGTTCGAGTACTGCTACTGGAAAAGCGAGAAAGCCCACGAAATTACCTCGTCATATCCACTGGTCCATGCAATAATCACAAATTAGTCACATGAGGTTTACTGCACACTAGCGTCACTTTTTAGTTACCATTTTCGTATTTTTGAATCTTTTAACCTGTCAGTGATAATTCTTCATTCGTAATACTCATATAACCATGCTTTAATAGTCTTTTTCTAGTAATGTAAATTTGAATACGTTGAAATTTGTATTTGAAAAAATAGCTGTGGATAAAAGCGATTTCATTTTTAAATTCACCAAATTTTTCGATTTTATTGTTAAGGTCTAAAAATTTACAGAAATATTGACAATGACATCGTGGGGTGCGATACACCCCGTGTGACTACGAAGGGTTAATAATGGTAAATTATTCCATGGTTCTTGTATCAATTACTTAGTGTTCTGTTTTTGAATTTTTGCGTTGCTCCATTCTACCCATTTTCTGGATGATTTTCTCGTTCTCCATTAGATCTTTGTTGTTTGCTTTACTTTGAACTGCGAACATCAATAATTAAATACTACATCGTGTTCATCTTCGTTATCAGATGCTTTCATGCTTTTGCTAAGCCATGCAATTTCATGGGCTGGTGGACTTGCATTTGATGTTGAATCTTCTGTGTTTAGAATTTCATAATTACACAATTTAAAACTCCACGATAATCAGCGATTACTTATTAAATATTCATTAATCACAAACCTCTCTTAAAATTCATTCCACGTATCTGTAATTACGAAAGCACCTATGCAACCTTTCATAATGTTATCGTTTGTCCATGAAAGAAGATACGTCAGCAATACATGTTTATAATACACGAATTATAATTTAAAACAACAATGCTGACTATGTAATTCTGCCGCTGTTGACGAAATGAAACGTTTCAAGAACAATGAATTCGATTTGTAAACAACGGAACGTTACATAATGAGGTTACGTACTGCTGTAGCACCGAATCGAAATACAGTATAAATTTCTGTATCAATAAATGGAGACTTTATATAATTGAAGCTTGAACAATTCAAAACTCATGAACTTGAACCCTATTTACTCCCACCCCCTAGTCTACCCCATATAGTGTCACTCCAATTAATCGTACACAGAAAGCATAATTTTTATGGATCTCATTTCGTAGATCACACTAGTCAGGGAGCATTAATTTCTAATGTTTCCATCTAAAATGATATCCAGCAAAATCTGTAGTAGATTTTCCCGTCCACAATATTTCGATATGGGGCGTCAAGAAGTTGATTGTTGCCTTCGAAAACCGATAGAGACACAGCTCCTACATCCTCGTGAAAGAACATGCAAGAGAACTTTACATACCCCCTCCCTTTATTGATGTTGTCGAACACGATGACACCAGAGAGTTTCGTGTTTCGAGCAGAGTTCAGCACAATTTCTTTCGGACGATGAGTGACGAATAAGCTTCTGCTCGCCAGAATCGAATTTGTAATTCACAATCGAATAAGAATTTGTTCGAGTCGCATAGGTAGGCGTTTAATGATTGTTCACACAATTATTTACGCGTTGTTTATATTATTTCTTAGCTGTATCTTGTGCTATTCAGCTAGTACGTATCATGTTTTGCATTTATTATTTGTGAAAGCAGGCATTAAAGAGCAGGCAAGGAAATTTATATTCGCGTCATTATTTGAATAATTTTGGAATTGTTATCTAAATAAATTATTTGAATAAAATGACTGATGAGCTTTCGTTTGGATAATTATCTTACAAGGGAACTCTGGTAACCCGAGAATTCCGACTTTTTTTATCTCTGTAGATTTGTGGGGAACCTCAATTGAAGTAAACTTACCTATCTAAAAGGAAATTTTTACTTTGTGCTATTTTTTGGTACTTCAGAGTTGAAACACCTCTTAACCCTCCGAATGCAGTGCCGGAGTCATTGGTGACTCGGTGTGAGTCAAAAGTGACTCCGGCACAGATTCAGTTGTGCGAGGGTTAAAAGGATAATGTGTGCTTTCCAATCTTCCGGTACCTATACATCGAAAACTATAGTAGATATAACAAATCGTTACAGTAACGGAATTGTTTAACATTTGGTAATCTTGTTATATTTACTGTAATTTTCAAGATATACGGGAAAATAGGAAAACAAATGTTAATACAGTCGAACCTCGATAACTCGAAAACCTCTATAATTTGAAGATGCTTTCCCTTCCCTTGAGATTGGAGTTATCGAGGTTCGACTGTATTTAATATATTTATATTATTATTATATTACTGTATTTGTATTAAATATTGATATTCATATTAAATATTACTATGAAAATATTAATATAAGATGTATCTTAACAGGTTCCGCGCGGGCATTTCTGAAGGTATAGGGCAGGTAGTGTCGGTTTGTGTCGTATAATATCAGCCGTTAAGGGGCGTTCTCGTCTAAAGAACCAAAAAGCATCAGAAACAAAAAATTGCCTGATACTTGTATCGAGATTCCCTACAAACCTGTAAAATATAAAACAATCAGAATTTTCGAATTACCGAACTTCCCTTATGACACTAATATTTATTCGGAGAAATTCAAAAATGCCCAAATTTAGTCCCCAGTAAAAATGTCGTCTGCGATGTCGCTGAAATCCCGCGTAACCTTCGTCTTGCTCTTGAAGGACGTTGGGGTTCGATCCGATCGCGGTGGCCTTAGATCGTAGCCCGTTGGTTTGTTCACCCGAGAACTTGAGGCAGTCGCTAGGAGTGCAACCTTTACTGCGAAACGGGAACGCGAGGGGACAAGCACCTTAAATGGCTCGCGGGGTTTTTGCTCGTTTTCAATGCCGCGACAAGAATGTGACGCAACCGTCGCGTTATCCGTTCCCCTGGCATCCTTCAAACGAGCTTCGCAACACCCTGCGACTTTTACTGCATCCCGAGTGGTCTCGACTCAGCGGCCCACTCTGCCCCGCCCTCAACCTGCTCGCAGTGGAAAACGCGTTAACTCGTTTGGGAACTTCGAATTTTACGGGATGAGTGAACTTATCGTGAAAGTTTAATCATTACATATACAGTTTGTGTAGTTGAGTAGAGTTTGATAGTTGTTCCATACACGGTGCAACCGCGTAGAACGTGTCTGATGGAAAAGTGACCCAGTTTCAACTTGAAAAACAGCTACCCGTCACCATATAATTTCATTCAGCAATTCGAATAGTGGCCGCTAGGCCATAATCACCGTTACTACGATTACAGTTGTCTTTAGTCGTTGTAGTATCGATGTCGCGTGACAGGGCAATTTGTCGCGGCGACACAGTAAACCGTACAAGCGTGTTGCCATTTTGATACGATAAGTAATGGTTTTAGATGTTTTTTATTTCTGATTATAATAATACTATTAGATTGGTGCACACGAAATTGCTGTTTCACGAAAGTGCCATAACAACTTAAAAATAAAATAAATAAAGTAGACAAAGAGGGAAAAATATTTTCATTCACTTTAGTTATTCTATTTTTGAGTTTTGATGACACTTCTCCAGTCGTAACTTTTACGCTATCTACGATCGACAATTTCATGTAGGGTAGACGCACCGTTTGTGGCCACTGTACTGTTTTTGGCCATGTGCATAATTATCGCGGTTTTCTTAGCTTGAAATTGCTTGCAGCCACAATTATGTGTAAAATATCGCACCGTAAATACTTTTTTTAGTATACCACCAGAAATAAATGGTTACAGTTATTGCTTACGCCAGAAAACATTATATTTTTAAGAAGTGTGTAAACGGTTCGCTGTTCTTGTAACAATCGTGAAGGATATACGGTAAATAAAATTCCCATATTTACTAATCAAAGTATGTTAATATATAAATTATGGCAGATATAGGTTAAATGTAGTTTCAAAATTATTCTGAAAGTATAAAATTATCAAATTCAATTCACTATTACGAAAAAATTATGTGGCAAGACATGGTACAGTATTTTAATAACTTTTCCAGTTCTGGCCACCCTCAGCCAGAAATGGAAACTTTATCAAAATATTGTTATATTTCTGCCACTATGCTTTTTAAACGATTTTATTCACCTTGATCCTCTGTTTTAAAAAAAAATTAACCCCGAGCGGGTGAGAAAATTACCCAGTCATCAATAAATATAACCCATAACCACAAATCCAAACGACTTGAAATCAGCTACTCGCTTGCTTTACGAAAACGACAAAAAGCCGCTGCGTTCGGGTCGCTAGTTGCATCGTGATTTGAAATTAAATAAAAGATATTTCTAAAGAAGTCCGAGCTGCGAAATGTAAATCCATAAACAATAAAAGTAGAAAATAAAAAATATATAAAAAAAAATTTTATGTTAAACGATTTTATTAAAAATGCACTAAAACCTAAAAAGATTTGAAAGTGGCCAAAACTAGTACAAAACATGGCCAAAACTAGTGTGCAAGTGGCCACAAACGGTGGAAAATGTATTTCTTATATATTTTTAACTTTATTAATTATTTAACGATTTCTCTAGTTAATGAAAACTTAGATATTAATAATAAAGATAGTGTAAAATTTGGTAAAGCTTACAGTTTCCTAATTTTAAGTACAATTTCAAAGATAATTACGATGAAAGTCACTGAAATCCTTAAGGTGGCCACATACGGTGCGTCTACCCTACACCAATCCAATACATTAAACTTTACTCTTTAGATTTTAACCCTTGTGCGAAAATTGGGCCATTTTTTCAAACATGGAGGAATTACTTACTAATGAGTTAAGGGATTACATACTTTTTATTATATACTAATGCATTATTTAGACCGAAACTCCTTCATATCCTTAAATAACTAATAACCGTCAGTAATACATTTTTTCGTTGTAGAAAGTTAATCAGTTCTTAAAATATTAAACCGTAATAAATGAATGACCTCAGTTTTATTTTTGTATGCTCGGTGTTTGGAAATATATGATATTGGGTAAATTTTACCCAAAAGTACTTATCCGTGTGATTTTACAAATTCCGTACAAGTCAGTGCTGGATTAATCAATAAGTAAAATAAGCACCTGTTTAGGGCATCAGGACAACGTAGGCACCATAGAAATTTTCTGAATTTTAAAATCTAACTTTTATTAGAGCCAGTTTTTAGTCAAATTATCGGAAATGCTCAAGATATCATACGCTGCGTTGAAGTGATCACCCTGTGTAACGAAGCCTCAAAATCTTTTAAGTGCTTCAGGCCTCTAAAGGTCTTAATTCGGCCCTGGTATAAGGTTTAAGTGCATTAATAAAACGACCTGAATAATTAATGTCACTAAATGATCTAATTTCTTCGTGTTACTACTTAGCTTCGAGTGAAAATAGCAATGGGTTAAATATTGAAGGAGAAGAGTCCAATTTTCCATGCACAACTGCACATTTTTATCTCCACTGGAATAGCCGATAAAAATATGTGAAGTCGACGTAAATGATCAAGCGAGCTCGCAGATTACCGAAAGAGGAGCTGTATAATGTTTTTCGACACAGGCGAGGCCTGTCAGTCAGGTCCGTGAAAAAGATCGGAACAGCGTGACAACCTGGCAGACTCGAACAACAGGTTCATACAATATTCACATTCAACAGCGACATCGCTGTACAATGTGAACTATATTGCTCGTCATTGTGCGTCACGTGCACCGCTTCCTGCAATCACATTCCACGTTTGTGTAGTTTGACATCCCCGGTGGACGGCATTCTTCCGTTTTGAATTTTACAGAGACCGGCACTGTGCACTGATCGAACTATGGGATCAATTCATAAGTTTATGGATATTTTTTTAAATTTCTGGGCAGAGGGAAGCTGTCCATTTCGTTTTGCTTAATATTCTGAAGTTTTAGAGTTCAGTAGACAGTTAACTCTTAATTACAGCCTTTTGTTTAGCTTCACTTGTCAGTTTGTTAGCTTGTTGCAATGAAATCTTGTAGGTAAGTTAATTTTGACTCACTTCCATATATGTATCCGATCGACTTGAAACTGTGCACACGTACCAACGTACATAGTTCCGATGCACATACACTATTTTCACTAAATGGGATAAAATAATTTGTAGTAAAAAAATTACTTTTAGAAACCAGCTTTTATATTTAACTTCAGTAGTTAGTTGGCCACCCCAAGTATTTGACTGAAAGCACCTTTATGTACTGGCAGCTCATTTTGATTTCACATCTTTTTTTTATTATGTAATTATTATCTTCTATTTTTTGTGATTTATTTGATTTCTCAAGTACTTGGCGTATTTTTTACTTTTTTGAAGTTTTTTTGGGGATCTCACTTCTTTTTACAAAGATAATGTGCATAGTGGGGAATCATCGGATAATTTTTTAATATTATATAAATTACAAAAGTTTATCATCAACAGTCATGAACAGTAGGGTGGACCATATTTTTCGACTTTCAAATTTTTTCGGGACACCCCCAGGATTGTATCATTGGGGGAAAAAATGTGTGCAAAATTTGAAATCGATCGGAGGATGGGAAACCGTACCTTATCGCATTTGAAATATTTTTATTTTTGTAACTCGTTTTTCTCCAATGTAGTATATCGTTAATATACGTGTTTATATATCATTGAATTTGTCATTTTACGCTGTGTAGCAATATAGAATTAAAGGATAAGATTACTTAGAAAAAATCATGACCTTGAAATCTCATAAATTTACTTTCAGAAAAAACTTTTTTCGTTGGCATTATTTTTACCTTGTCAAACAGTACAACTTTTGTCTAAGAATAAGAAATTTTTTCATATATTTATAAATAACAGATTTCAAAATTTTAATGAACTAACCGATACTTTCATTAAGAGTACACTGTCCCAACAGATTTTATAAATATGGATTCTCTAGAATGGGAAAATGATTCCAATTATAATATTGGATTAAACATAGTAAATAATTTAGCAGTAAACGATTTGGCCATACGAGCAGTCAAACTCATGCAAAAGTTTTAATAGTAACTATTCAACAGCCATTTGGACTTATAAAATTCAATACCCAGTCCTTATAGATTTTTGTGCGCTGAATACGAATTTGCAAATCGTTTTTCGCCATCACCCTCAGCTTAAAAAATTTCAAATTCGATGAGGCACGGTTTCCCGTTCTCCGATCGATTTTAAATTTTGCATAGATATTTTTTCTCCCAATGGCACAATCTTGGGAGGTGTCCCCACTAAAAATGTCAAAAAAATTTCGACAAGAGTAACTAAGGTCCACCCTAATAAAGAGTCTTATGACGGGACAGGATTAAGGATAAATTTTACGTAATCAAAACTACGTACACGTGCAATGCTTCAAGACGATTGAATTAGTGGAATTCGTTTAAATTTGAGTTTTCAGATATGAACCAAACCCACAAGAAGCAAACAGAGGATCGAAGCTGAATAAAATCGTTTAATAAAATCGTTTAATTGATATAATACTATGTCACAATAAATATTTTTCTCTGACGTAGATCACACTGCATCATCTTCTGCTTCGATTATCTGTAAATAAATAAAAATATATATTATTTTATTATATATATATTTATATTTATATTTATATTTATTATATATATATATATTATATTTATATATATATATATATTTTTTAAGCTGTTAATATTTGATCCTTTAATTTGTAAACTCCCACCCAGTTCAAAACTCGGGAAAAATTTGCTCGCCGAGTCTGCAACCGACCCTAACGTTACATTTAATAAACCAGCCTAAGTCCCCTTATCAAATTCAATGGACTCTCAGATTAGTCATCATCTCATATAGTTACATTTATCCACTTCTAAATCTTCCACACTACTGCCAAGAAGTCCCTCCACTACATACTTCTTTTCAATGTCCTTAAAACTTCTTAAATCAGTTTAATTTGCACAACTGACAAGCTAAAAAACATGAACCATGTCGTTTCTACTCACCAGTGACTTCTCAATTCCCTCTTGACATTAATTTTCGTATAAATCGGTCAGAGGTTTGCAGTGAAAATAATCTAGAATCACAATGCACATGAAACACATTGGGGTTGGAATCAGAAACAGAAATTTCCAAGCACAATTTACGAATGGACCTAATTAAATAATGCCAGCACCTCTACTCCAAACAATAACACCGTATAACTCACTAATTCCACGAAAATTCAATCCTGGGTTAACAAGGGAAACAACGACGAGTGCCTCTGAAAAACGAAAGTCAGAAGTTCGCTGGTATACGCAGGAACTACGGTAGACGAGCTCATTAATAAACGCGTGAGCTTAATCACAGCAGTTGAATATAGTAGTCGCAATGCATACAGTAGTCAAGTTTCTTTCTTTTTATATTGTCGGTCGATAATTAAGCCACAGAATTTCGCCAGAATTATTCTCCGCGGCAGATTGAAAGGGGAAGGTTGATCCTCGGATTATCGGTCCGGGAGGTATCAACTAAATGGAGGCCTAATGTATGGCAGGCTCCTCCAGGATAATGTCAATTTCATGAAGGAGACGAACAATATAATCAGAACGCCGTATCAGATTGGTTGCCAGCCTGACGACGTAATTGCTTTGTCTCACACGCCTTTGAAGCGACCAATCACGATCACATAAGCGCAATCGAACTTCGCACACACGAGCTTTCATGTCATATAGCAAAGGATGCAACAGATTTGCATACACCTTCTCTCTCCGTCTATTGTTCATTTACTTACTTAGAAGCACACAGGGAAGCACATGCACGGCCGTGCACCTGTACAAGCAACCTCGTGGCCCGCAATTAAGAAGCAATTTAGTGCACCTTCTCGCGGAACGAGCTTTCGCAACGGTGCACGACGACAAAGCTTCGTTCGTGGGCGCGGAACCTGAACTATGCATTAAAGTTATCCCTAGCCGGGCTCGAGCGCTTTCGTCTCGACGGAGGCTAGTGACTGAAAATTCTACGCAATCGATCCTTTTGACAGCGGGTGCATGTGTGAGGTCGGCTGGTGATTTAATGCGGGGTGTATACGGGGTGGGTCGGTGACTTTGATGGAGGTGGAGATGTTTTTTAATGCAGAGGAGCTTTATCGGTATTGTTTAGTGTCTGAGAATTGTATTGGTGCATAGGAAATTGTCGATCGTGGATGGGGTAAAAGTTCCTTTGTGCATGGTGGGGGATACAGTAACAACTGGGTCAAGTTACGCAGGAATCTACCAACCCTCACAATGACAAGAAATCAGTTAAGGGGTTACATACGTTCTCGGCGCCTAATAATTGAACTCTTTTTGGGATTTTTTTCCCGGGTATCTTGTTCTTGGGAACTTTATTCATGTAAAAAATTTATTTAACGCACTTTTGTCATATATTGCCGTTCGTTTTCTGCACCAAGCAGGGGCCACCTTCTCAGCATCATAACTTTGTCAATTTACAACCTTTTTCATGAACGTTGCGTTAATCTATGCAGAATGACATTCGGCAATATATGACAAAAGTTTGTAAAATAATTTTTTTAATATGAATAAAAGTCTCAAGAACAAGATACAATTATACAATTTTCAAGTTATTTCACACCTCTCGAGAAAAAAAATCCCAAATGTATTCGATTATTAGGCGCCGAGAACGTGTGTAACTCCTTAAATACTGTACGGATCCCAGAATTTTGTGATCTTTATTTTCTAACAGATTACCAAGCCGTAGAACAACTCTTACATTATACAATTATTAAAACCACCAAGCCATAGGAGTCCCATTGTAAGCTTAAAACACAACTACCGAAAATTAAAAATAATAGTAATTATACTACTGTAGCCTTTTGGGTTTCGCAAAGGATTGGAAAATTTCTGGACAGACAAAATTTATTTGGATTAGGAGGGAATACATGATGTGGTTGGAAGGAAGGGCTACAAATTCGTAAATCACAGACATTGCGTCTCGCTGAATGAATACAATTCTAATTGTTGCTAATGGGCGAGGTGCATATGGCACATGATTTTAATTTAACGAGGCGTCCAGGAGTTACTCTGTACTCTCCCGTTCGATTGGCGTCCAGGTATTGTCGCCGTACTCTCCATATCGAACAGGCGTCCAGGAATAATCTCCCGTACTCTCCTCTCTCAACGATGGGGTATTTAGGAAAGGGACTTTGTACTTTCGCGATTCTAATCTACTGAGGCGTCCACGAGTTACTCTGTACTCTCCCGTTCGGTTGGCGTCGAGGTATTGTCGCCGAACTCTCCACACCGAACAGGCGTCCAGGAATAATCTCCCGTACTCTCCTCCCTAATTCTAAAGAGATGCTCTGTACTCTCTCGACCAGTAGGCGTCCAGGTATTATCGCCGTACTCTCCATACCGGTCGAGCGTCCAGGAACAGACTAGTCCCTCCAGCAGGCGTCCAGGTATTATCGCCGAACTCTCCTGCCGGAGTCCCTAAGCTGTCCGAGAGCGGCCGTGTGTGTACCTCGTCCTCTCTCTCGGAGCAGCGAAGAAGGAATTTGCCTTTGCGGTCCTCTATTTTATACCCAATCGTTGCTATCCGCGGCCGCCGAAATCAACAGACGCGTCGTCAAGCGCGAGCCTCGCGAGTCGCGGTTCCGCGCCCGCACGCTTTTCCCCTCGGGCGGCTTACAACCGTGTCCGCGAAACGTCGCGATAGTCAGCGTCTCTCATCCGCCTTTTTCTGCATGCTACACTACTCAAGTTCAGATCATTGAGGGTCGGTAGCATTGTGCATAACTTGGCCCAATTGCGAACTGACAGAGACTAAAAAAAAAGTTAAAAAGCAAAAAAATTCTATTCAAACTTCCCTCCGCGAAGTGGTAATTTCATGTGCGCCAAATTAATAATTCATAGAAAGATAGATCGATAGAGTTATTAGGCATTTTTCCTGAACGACATTATACAGTGTTTTTAAAAAAGGATTAATGATTTTTCAAAGAAGGTAATGCTCGTTAAGTTGAATAGACGATGGTTATAATAATACTTAACGTGCGTCCAAAAAGCAACCCTGCCAGAGTTAGAAGCGTTTTTTTCTGTTCTGGTAATGCAAGAGCTTTGACTGCTTCTATTGAAACTGAAACAAGAGAATATCTTATTCTATTAATAATACAATTTAATTCATACAAGTTTCCCTCCGGCAAGTAGAACACGCTTGTCAAGGACAGACCACAAATTTGTCAGAGGGTTCGCTATTGTGTAGCACGTAGATGTAGAGTTTCTGTGGAAATGGAGGAAACAGACCATATTTTGTATACAACAAAGTAAAGATTTTCTTTCTGCACTGTGCATGAGATGGTTGACTTTTCGACTAATGTTGGTTAAGCATTTTGTATTTAGCTTTAAATTAACAAAATGAAAAAGTGCAATAACTTTAAAGGCTAATTTCATCCCTTCGAAGCGAATCTTCACAGAAATAAAATTATTCCTGCATATTCCAATACGTTATACATACATTCATGCGAAGTTTTAAACTCATTGTCAGAATTTTCGAGTTGTGTCCGTTTGTTTATTAATGAGCACTGTGAACACTTTATCCCACATATAGTCGGCCACCCTTTAAAACAGAATAACTTGTTTAAAATTGGTCCAAGCGACTTGAGTTTTTTTTAGAAATTAGAAGAATTCGTTTGCTAAGTAACGTGTTTCGTCGTTTTGAAGAAAATTGCAATTGGTCAAAATAGCGAAAAAAATAGTAAATCTCGTTTTTTTATAACTTTTTTGTCTGTGCTTGTAATGAAAATTTAAACAATTCCTTTGTAGGTTTAAGTAAGCTGTATACGTGCTTAAAACTTCATAAAAATCGGTTAACGCAGCTACGAGCTACAAAAAGTTGAAGTTGGTGAAAATCACAGTTTTGCCAAATACTTTCGCACGTCACTGTAAGTTTGAAACCCTTTGTCGAAAATACCTTGTATATTCTTACAAAAATCAAGAATACAGGTATATCTTATTCTAACAAGTGTAGCTGTATTAATTACTTTGTTGCTTTTTATTAAAAAGGTAATTAATTGAAAGATTAATATCTCCCAAAATATTAGAAACTAAACGTTAAAAATTGCATTTCGACTCCCTGAAATTTAAAAAGAATCGTCTCTTTATACTCTCTTCTTTCCTCATTCCCTCTTGCCCACTTCACCCAAAACACAGTCCAATAAACACCACTGCACCGTAACGAATATTCTATTATCCAAAAAAATTCTCTACATTTCAATACCATCGATCCCTGTTGCTATATGTATCTACTTCACCGTTTTAGACGCATTGGGATCGCGTTATACGGTAATCAGCTCGACTTTGAATCACAGTCACAGATTCAGCAACCTCAAAACCGTTATCAGCAGACATAAATATCCCCAATTCCCGCTTGTTAGTAATTGTCACCGATAATAGTGCACTTAGAGGATCTGTCCGTTTAAATTACACCCGAGATCCGGGGCAATAAATTTAGATATCGTTTCCGTTTGCAGAGTAGTCCCCGCGGTGAATGGTATTTTTTGCTCGGTGTTTGAAGTTGTGGCCTCAGTTTGCGCTTCGTTTGGCACGCTCGCGGTGCTCCTTTTTTCCCACCCAGTGCACGCTACTTCTACGATATAACCACGGTATGAATATTCATGGAGATCCGTGGCTCAGTTCCTCTCTGTTTCGCGGCCAGGTCATTTTCCTTTTGCGCGTTAAACGAGCTGAGCCTCCTTCGGCTCGTTCCGTTCCTCTGTTCGTCTTTTGCACACCTCGCGTCACGCTGCTGGCCCTCAGCGTGCAGCTGCGAAAGGTTCCTAGTTGGACAGTGCACGGCAATTGACCCAGTAGACTGGCCATTATCGAAATAAATTTCCCCCGTTTTAACCGCGCTCCGGGCTCGACTCTGTGTCGCGTGCGGTGCCTGATGACTAATCCGATAATTTCTTCTGCAGTTGCTAGTGGCAATCGAAAATCGATCATGCCGTGTCGTTACAAAGGGAAACAAATGTGCTGGTCGCTGTTATCAACCCATTGCCAAATAGAAATTATAGGAAGCAAGGCCTTCTTCTGCGGCCTTGTCGTTCGCTGTGATTACATGCTTCTGACTGCATGGTTTCTGGAGCACTGTAAGAGAGTTAACTGTGTTGATAAATCCTGAAATTGGGAATTATGAAAGTAAATAGATTGGAGATATTAGAGCCTAATAATTTGATTAAATTTTACGCGAAGCAGTAGATAGAAATTAGTGGCAAATAAAGCGTTTGGGGGTAGGTAATCCTCAACAACCCAAAATCAGGCCCTTTCTCAAACGCATATTCTGAAGTAATATACGAATATGGAGTTAATTTTTGTTCTAATTTTTAATCGTTATTTCGTTGACTTTAATGCATAAGAAGAAAACTTTAAATATATTTAAGGGAAAAATTATAAATATAAATGTGAGAGCGTGGGCGCCATGAACCATCTGATGGTACCACCGATTCCGGACAGGTGAATTACCTAAAACACAAAGTAAAGGCATTTTTATAATCTGTAAGACAGTCCCCATTTTGTGTCGGAAGCAAAATTAGGAAAACATATTTTTATCTTTTTCAAGAATTTATGTTGAACGTGTGCTCCCGACACATCGTGGGGAATACTTTTCTGCACCTCCCTGTAACTTTTCATTCAAATCGTCGGTGTTGGAGCGGTTTTCGAGATTTTATGTTCACCGTTTTGGAAAACGTAGTTTTTGGTAAATCACGTTTAAAGTTGGACATGCAATTTTGTCGTTATGCGATCTCATATGCAGGCTCGTACATTTTTGGTTATAATTCCTTCAATTTTTGGATTTTCGGGGTCCGGTTCCGCTTGAAATATGTAGAAAAGACATAGCTAACGGAATATGCAAAAATCACAAAATCGAATTTTCGAAATTTTGGAGGGTTACTTATCCCCTTAAGATTGTAGAAAGTTTGCAATGCAAGTGAATCTTTATTGCTTTGTTGCCCAAGCAGAACTGTTTCTTAAAACTGTCGATGATTAAGAGTATTACATAGGCGCCTTAGGCAGTCTTTTGTGCCGAAAATTAAGCATTTATTTTTCATTTAATTACAAATAAATAAATTGAAACTGAGACTTGTTGTTTGACAGAAAGCTTATTAACATCATAAGCTTTAGAAAAACATGTTTGTTTAGTCAAAATTATGCATTATAGATGTCACTACACATGAATTATTAAAGAGGCTTTTTAAAAAAGTTTCTTAAACATTAAGAAAAATTTATTAAGAAAACAAGTGTCACCAAACTTTTATCACAATACAATAAAACAATAAAAGTCACGAGAAATTTACAAAAATCCATCGTTATGAATTTGAGTTTTTTTTAGAAGAAATTACGAACTAGTTGCTTTGACTGCTTTTAGTACTTCTCGCGGTAAAGTGGTTGTGTTACGCTGCAACAGCCTTCTCCTCGTATTTTCTGCAAGCAAAAGGTTTAGATACCGTTTGCATTGTCGTGCTGTTGGTCACGGACCGTCGGTCCTTCCGGTCCGGCTTTCACCGTTAAGGCTCATCCTGAATGCTCTTTCGAGCGAGACAGATTGTTCCAACGCTTATTGTTCTCGTGCGACATAAATCAGGCAGGGCGATCAAGAACGCTATCCCGATCGTGAATTCAGTCTTGAAGCTTAAGTGCGCTCTGCCCTATCAGATCGCTCATACGTGCCACGAGGGGAGCAATGATGGCAGTGGAAAAAAGAAATTTGTCAAATCTTTTGTTCCTTTTGTTCGTTTTTGAGCGAATATGATTGGTACATCGGCTATTCGTATGGGAATAATGTTGTATTGAGTACGTGATCAATGTTACACAGGGGAACGATTGCAAATTTTTGTAGAATCTGGGCCATTTCACAAGAGATCCATTTGTGATTTACGCTACTGGAAATATTTATTGCATCACTCTGAACTTTACGCAGTACACACCGTTTTGTTTTCGTAGCAATATGATTGATCACATGATTCTTATCCAACACATTTTTGCAATAATATTTTCCTAAATAGTATAGATATTTCCAGTACAGTATATTTTGCATTTGGGATATACAAGTTCATAGAGATAACGTTAACTTGAAAAGGATAGGAAGTGTGTGAATTTGTTTGAAATACTGATTTTGTGTAAGAAAAAGCACCTCGTTTAAAAAGGTCCCAAGGATTATTTGAATCGTTTCTTTTTGAGGATGATAGTATCTGTTCTTTCAAGAATTGTTTGTTATAGGATGTAATATTTAATAGGGGAGAGTGGGGTAATCACGAACGCGGGGTAATTCCGAACGCAATAGTTGCAGGGTTTTAATAAATAAAAACGATGTTTCCTCTCCACTAACTAATAGTTTAGGACGTATCCAACGTCGGGCAGAAAGTAATAAATACAGAACGCTCATGTTAGTTAAGATAAACACAATTTATTATTTTCATCATGTTTCAAGTAATATTTTGTCCATTTTCAATAGCATGTAATTACTGTTGAATTAATGACACAATTGGGATTTTTTTAAGTTGAAATACAGCACTTTTTTACCAACATTTTGTGACCAAGGCGTGGTTTGAATCATGATTCTAACCCCAGAAATAAATTCCTTTTTATTTTTTGATGTCGTAGGGTAATGACGAACACATCTTTAAGCGCGTTGTAACTCAGAGCAATGTTAACCGATTTTGATGAAATTTTCAGCATGTATAAAACTTATTTAAATGTACAAAAGGGATTTTTGAATTTACATTACAGGCTTAGAAAAAAAGTTTAAAAATGACCTTTACTATTTTTTTCCGATATTCCGACCAATTGCAATTTTTTCTAACGCATAAGAAGAGGAGTTTCAAAATTACATTAGATATGGGTTGTAGCAACATTTTCTATAGATTGACCATTGAAATCGCGCTTTCTGTTCGACTTCTCCGATATTTAGCACTCTGTTCGGGATTACCCCACGGCAAGTCGGGTAATTCCGAACACCAAGGGTTTTCCTTTTTCAGTATAAAGTTGATTTTTATTAAATTTTTTGCAAAATTCGTTAGAGTAGTTTATAGAGGACTAGTTTGAGTATGTTTATAAATAAAATACAAATTCGTATCTCACATAGTTTTCGTTCTGTTAGCTTTCTCGCTTAGGTGTTCGTGATTACCCCACTCTCCCCTACGAGTATTATTGCATCGTATTAGGAGCAATTTGTTTCGTCTCTGGTACATTCTTATTGTCAGTTCTCTTCTCAGAACTCAAAATTCCGAATAAGAATACTTTATGATTATTGAAACTCGGTTTATTTTTCGCTTAAAGCATCGCAGTTGTAAAATTGCAACCAGCTTCCAAGCATTAACGACTAGCGTTATCGAATGAATAGAATTTTTTTTTACAGACACAGCTATCACCATTAATCAAATGAGCTGGAAAAGAATTGAAGGTGCTAGTAAGTACAGGGAGCTGAAGGACGAGACCACGCGAAAGCAAAGTTTAAACTTTTAAACCTCGCTGGGTATAGCGGAGCAGTCTTTTATTTCTTCTGCTTTTACCTTAATTAGCGAGCTACCCGACGGCTAATTATTACGTTACGTTTGCATTAGACAGTATACACGACTGAGTCCTCTGTACGTGTGCACCCTGTGTTCCACCTGACTCTCCTGTTCTTTTCTGCTTCATTTTTTCCCTCGTTCCTGCGAGCTTTCGATTACCCGAGTGTAGCCCACCGGCATGCAGTTCTCACGGCATAAAGAAAATCTAACACAAGACGCGTTACATGGTTCTGTCGCGGTCAATTTTTTACTTAGACGCTGTTTTGCAATCCCCAGTATCAATTTGCAAGTCAATTCAATATGTATATTTATGCACAGTGTCTTTATTTCTAAAAGCAATAGTAAAAACACGAATATCTTCAGTTACACTGACACATATGTGTCAGTTCAGTTTTAATATTTGAGGCATTGAGAGTAAAACCTAACCCACATTTTTTGCGAAATTTAGTTAGTAGCAATAATGTATTGCAATAGGCTGTACTAATCATATAAAATAGGAAAAATTAATTTTTTTTTCAATGTGGGTTAGTTTGACAAAAATGAAAATAGATTTTGTTATAGAATCTATCCATAAGAAAAACAGTAATCTTGTTATATGGTAACACTAACAATATTTCATTTCACTTAAAATCTTATGATAAAAAAATATTTTGACGTGATTTTAAAACAATTCTCCTAGAAGAGATCAAGTTTTTACCATTTCGAATATTTACCTAAGATAACTATTCGAGTAAGTTCTATTTAGTCGAATATTTCATCCGGCTAATAATTATTCGTCATTTGTAACAATTGTAACATATTATTCTAACCATTTATTCGAATAATTAAAATTATGTGAAAGTGTGTTCATAAGATCTATAAAATTATCCTAATAAAAATTATTTATACTATCTAGATAAATTCGATCAATAATTTATTCCGATAAATTCTTATTCGACTACACACTTATCAGTGGGGAACAGAAGTTTATTCGTCATTCGTTATCGAAGTAAAATCTTGTGCATGTCTGGTTATACAGTGCATCGGTACTCGAATCTTTTTCAACGTAAAATCGATCCCGAAGAGCTGTCCCACATTCTCCCCCAGCAGCCACGCATACGCCAGACCTGGAGATATTAACACGTCGCGGTAGAAACACGCCGCGTACACCCAAGGAGCTTCTTTCTCTTTATTCAAATGAAACCTTCACGCCCGTGAGATTACCAGAACAGTGTACGGTTGTGATAATTAAGCGGTGTGTACCGGTTGCCCCCATGAATATTAATGGGGCAGCGTGGCGCACGCGTGCACAGAACGGGGAATACGGCAGCGATGTTCTTTGAACAGCCCCCGGAGCGGGGGTTCCGCGCGAGCCTCCCTAACAAGCTGCCTTTTATTTCACTCGAATTGCCGGTCGTCTGAGTCAAATCGTCCCGACGAAAGTTCTGCCGAAGTCGTTGGAATTCGATTGATCGACGCGGAGCAATCTCGTCTGCTGCTCCCCCCCCCCCCCCGCTGCATAACACAGAGGTACACGCTGTGTAGCGAACCTTCGTTGAACTTTGCTCAAGTTGCGATTAAGCCTGAGAATAGGGCGGCGGAATATCGATGTGATCGAGTTAACCCTTTGTACCCGTCTGTTTTCTGTAACGGACGGGAGTGGCTTAAACGAGAGAAAGCCTTTCCTCGTTGCTTGGAATCGCTGACGAGGGCTCTTTTTCCTCGGGACAGATCCGTCCCAATGAATTCCTGAATTTTAAAGCCAACAGCGGAGTTTTTTTGTGGAGAAACACATGTTTAATCCTGTGTCTAGGATGCCTCTCAGGCACGGCGAGGTTTAAGTGAACTGTTACAATGTTCATTTCATTATATTAGCTTGCAGAAGTGGAGAAATTTGTAAGCCGATAGATTTAAACGAATTACTGTATTCGAAGTTGCTGTACTGTATTTAGTTTCTATTGAAAATTGTTGTATGTAATTGGCAGTTATTGAGCAAAGTAACTATCTATGGTCGATTGAAGTGTGAGTACTGTAGTAGGGCTATTACAAATATTTTAAGTATTCTAAGTATTCGAATAATTTGAATATTATTATATTCTTATGTAGATTCAATACATTATTCGAATAATTACGAGCATTCGAATATTCGAATATTATTCGAGTAATTAGGAGTATTCGAATATTCAAATAGTATTCTACTAATTGAGAGTATTCGAAAAATTGGAAGTATTCGAATATCATTCGAATAATTGGTGTTTTTCGAGTATTATTCGATTAATTACGGGTATTTATTTATTCATTCGAATACTCCTAATATTCATTACTCGAGTAATTAGGAGTTCTGCATCAGAACGTACGTTCTCTACAGCAAGGAACAGTGCAACGGCAATGAGATGATGCCTTGGACCAGAAAACATTAATGTTTTTGTTTCTCTCCACCAAAACAGATGTTGGTATGAATAATAAGAATAAAATTACTACTATCACTGTTAATGAGCATTATAATTCAACATTTAAATACATTCCACCCTAAATTCAAATAGAATTTATACATTTCGTTTCAAAATTTATAACTTTAGCAAAGATTAATAAAGCTTCAGCTTTAACATTTGAGAATCTAATAATTGTAAAGCACAATGTAAAAAGAATATCACAATAAAGTGTGAATCGATATTTCACGTTTAGATTTGTATTCGGTACAATCCGAAATTATAACACTTTGAATTCTTCGAATACTCCGAGTTGTTCGAATAGTTCGACCAATCCAGTACAGCTCTATACTGTAGAAGTGAAAATAGGACGAGGGATAGTAGTCTTATATTGATGGATATAAACCAAGAAATTCCTTACAATTGAACTGAACTGGAGTTGTTTATTAAACATAAGCTTGCTCGTTCCCAGCTTCCATTACCATTTTATAACTTCTTTCCTTTGGATCATCAATCGCTAAGCTCCATGTATTAAATATCCCAACATATATTTCCCTAAGGCCCTCACATTCACACGTTTTTCCACTACCAGTTTACTTGAAAATGTCACAACTAGCGTGTCAAATCTCTTAACCAGATTCTACAATGTCGAATTCAATAACTCAGAGAAACAAGAAGACGAATTCTTGAACTCAAAGGAGCGCCCACTTTGGTATTATTACTCAAAACACTCGCATTTGTGGCGAAAGAAAAGAACTCTTACGAACCATAGCTGTGTCTGTAGTAACTCGGAAAGGAAAAAAGAATGCGAGCCCACAAGTTTTTAATCCCGTTAATTTCATTTCAACTTTCTCCGAGGTTCTAACGCCCCAGATATCGCCCCCGTCGTTGAAACCGCGCAATTAGTGTAAATCATGCTCCCGTCGATCTCTATCAGAAGCGTATCTCCATTAATGAGATTCCCACGAATAAAATGATACGTGTCGGTGGCAGTAACGAGGGATTCTCCCGCAAGAAGCTTCTGTGTCACCAGGAATCCTCGGCTCTTTTCTTCCCCTTTGCCGGTCAATACGATGCGTCTTCCAAAAGGATGTGTGGTCCATTGAGCAATGCGGTACAATGGCTCTGCGGAGGGTCGTAAATACAAATTACATCAGCATTACCTTCCATTCTACGGAATAAAGGGGCGGGGAGATCTCGACTCCACCTTGGATCGTTACGCTGTAAATTTCTGAATTAGCTTGCTGCACGATTTGCAGTTCGCACTCCCACTCTACCCAGCTGCAACAAAATTGCGGTTTCGATCAACGATATAACAGAAGCTCGCTTTACTACAGGAATTTTCTAAATCTTTCTGTTCGATTGAATATTAACAAATTTCAGCAATGTCACGTTATAATTCGATGCAAGGCCATTATTGGAAAACATGAAACTGAATGATTCTTTGTTGAAAAAATGGAGCAGCAGTTCGGTGGAATTTATTCAGTTTGAAACGCATGTTTAAATAACTGTAACGATGTTTCGTTTGCAGTAATATTTTGCCTGAAAATATTCCATTTTTATTTGTAACTTTGGACCAATATAAGTTTTGACAAAATTAGTTTTTATAGGAGTATTATTGTTATTATTACGAATTGTTGTGCATATCAGTTTTTCTTCGGAAACTGCTTGTGTTGTGCAAAATGACATTCAGTATAAATATTATTGCATCGAATTAAGAGTAGTTTAGTTTTAAAATTAAGGTCAGGTATTCTTGGCTTGCAATTCGCCTTTTACGTAAACCTTACAATCATCTGTCCAGAGCAATAAAGACGATTTCTAATAATAATAAAAAAAATATTCGTTTTCAAAGTGTTTAGAATTTGCAGTCCCAGGGATTTTTATTGTCTCAACGATCGAAATAACGTTTCAACCTGTTCGAAGTTGTCGATCAATGTTTCTGTAGAATTTCATTAATCTCCGACGGGCCTCTCAAAGGCACCCAATTTCCTCGGCAATGGCGCGTATCGCGCGGCCAAGTTCTAGCAGGCGACGCCTCGAAAGTTTAAGTTTCCGCAAGTTTTCGCTTCCCCTTCACGTAAATCAAGGGCGCACCTCTGTTTCAAGAATTATCATCCATTCCGAAACTTCTGACAGAAGGAGGATCCCACCGTCGCAGCCTGCATTCCGCAGTCTCCTTTTTTCGCACGCTGAAAAGCGAGATTGCTAGCAGAACGGCTGCCTCCTCAGCTTTCCACTGTTTGCGCAAACCTGGAATTTCCTAACGAGATTTTTCTCCCCCACTCTTCCTCAGTTATCTTTTATCCCGCCAACGAATTGTATATACACTCAACACTGGTTTCACTGTGACCGGTAACAAAAACAAGATAGTTCCATTATAAAGAATTGAAGTGTCCTTGTAGAAAACACTAGAAGTGCCAAAAATCACAAAAAAAATTATCGGAAAATGTTCTATTTGGAGACATACGAGTACCTAATAAAAATTATTTCACTTAAAAAGAACAAATTTGTGACCATTTATTTTGCAATTGTTCTAAACAAATGTAATTTTATAATAGCAGGGCACTATTTAAAAATTTGAAAAATGAGGATATAGCTCTGTTTAAAGAGTCCGCATTTTTTAAAAAATGACAGGGGAAGATCTCGGACCCGAAAATTCCAAAAATTCTGAAACTTTGTGAATATGTAGTGGATTTCTACAATGTCACGATAGTATGAGATAGAAAAAAAGTTTTAAAACAAAAGTTTCTTCTTTTAAGTAGATCAGGCGTGCACAACTGAATGCCCGCCGGGCAAAATTTTTCGGGCGCGTGCGGAAAGAGCATCGAAAATCACTAAGCCACGCCTTCATGAACAACAGTGCCGTGAGTGCCGTGGTGGGGAGTGTTCGTGAGTGAAGTGTGTCGCTGAACGTCAGCAACACACCTTACAATTTACACGCATACTACAACAGCTATTGGCCACAGGGTGGGGGAACTGCTCACGGCGTCGCTCTTCGCTTTGCTCACGAGCAATCGAGAGCGCTCTTGCCCGCCACAGCCTTGCTGTGCAGGCCTGAAGTAGATCTATCATTTGGTAAAAAATTATTTTACAGTTCAAGAGTTATAACACAAAATCGGAAAATAATTGAATTTTCAGGGGTCAATTACACTCCCTTTTTAATTTTTGGGTTCGGGATGTTCCCTTGTGAGTCGTGCAGCAACACTAGCAGCGTCCAAGCAGCTCTGTTGTTCTTAACCCTTCGTTGACACTCTCTGTGTGAGCTACCTATACACTGATTTTGACGCTCCGTACCTTCTATATGCAAAATAAATAATGTTTTTTCCAAAGCCGACTTACGACCTATTTTTTCTCTCAAAGTATTATATCCGAACAACAATTCTGCAGATTTTTCGCTTCTAATATTGAAATTTGGAAAAATTCCAATTTTTTAAATATTTTCTTCGTTTTTTCTCGAGATGCGGTAATCTAGATTATTTTACAAAAACTGTGATAAAATTTCAATAAAAAAAATATTGGAATACATTCTGGAAACCTTGAAATTGATGTATGATTTTTTCATAATAATTGGATTCTTTAAATGAGAATGGCAGTCGTTCAAAAATTGTGTGGGTTTAAGCCACCCAATTATGTCAAAGTTGATGCAAAAAAGGAGGTGTGTCAATGAAGGGTTAAACTGTATCAATACCTTTGCTAAATTCAATTAATTCATAAAACATACAACTTTGTTACAATTGAGAGAACCATACAACCTTGCGTCTGAAACACAATAATTTCCGAGTGAGAAAGGGAATCTTCGAGTTCAGAAAGGGCTGTTTTGTGCCTAGTAGGTAAAACGTGGTCATTCCTCTGTCCACAGCGAAGAAATCGGTGTTTATCGCAGTGCTTTGTAGCGATCACGTAGATGAAACTGTCATTCGCCGAACTCTCCCGCTGAGTGGCAAAAGGGATCTCGCAAACTGCTGTACGTCCATTTCGGAATTGAACTCTGGGGGGTCGTGCACGTTAGGAACTACTAGCCGGGACAAGGGTGACAGCGGCACTCGCTCCTCCGTTATGGCCGAAATTATTGGTTCGTTTCGAGGCACGTACGCGTTGCCGCTCTAATATCTGTTCCTGAAGCCTGGCACGAGATTCCCCCCGCTTCCAATCTCGCTTTGTCCTTACCGATCCCTATTGAAGTCATGTCCGAGGATGTGTTCGGCGGTCGCCGCCGCTAGCCTATCTGGGAGCAAGTGTCCCGCGAACTTCGATCCGGTCGAATCTGTATTTTCCCTGGCATCGACGCTGTTTGACGCAACATTGGCTGAGGAACGCCACGGAACGTCTCCCCATTACTCGACTCGCTAGAGCGCGTAAATCAACGCTAACTTCGTCCGAGTCTCCGTGAATTTATCGAGCGCGCCCTTTCCCGGTATGATAAATTATGACGATCGAATATCGAGTTCCATCGAGGGGGAGCGACTGGTGTGTACACAGTGACCCTGTAATACTGGGGTAGGCTGGTGAGCCTCTAGTTTTTAGGGGATGTTACCCCCGCTGATATTGCAGCGTATATACTCGTTGTCGGAGTTTACGCGTAATGATATTACCGAGGAATGGGGCGATAAACAAGGATTATCAACCTTGCCGCACTCCAGATGTCGGTTAATATTAATGCTGATAAGCCTTCTGGGCGTGGACTTTACACGAAATTTCGATGCGAGGGTGACCGCTGCAGTTTTTTTTTTTGGTGGGGTCAGTGCGTTCGATAGTTCTTAGCAGTGGCAAACCCAGGGAGAGGGTATGTGATGTAGGTAAAATTTTTGTAATTTTTTTTGTAGAAATGACAGCTGTTTCAGTTTAACAAATTTATAACTTTCGAACATGGCACCCAATCACAAAAATCCTACGTCACATTTTAGCTATTACCCTTTTAAACAAGAAAAAATTTATTTTGTATGTTTTGGACGATGCCTAACAGAGAGATCATGTACACCATCAACAAGGATTTTCAAAAGAGGGTCCTACTTATTGGCTTATATCTCCGCCATTTTTTATTTTTTTTTAATCGTCAATATTGTAAATTGTTCATAAAACTACTATATATATATGTGTAAAGTAAAGATCATTTTATATACTTAATGGCAGCGTCAAAAAATGGTTTATTTTTATACCTATTTTTCCGAGCGCCAAGGTGGTGTAACCCCTTAAGGGGTAATGACAATGTAGAGCCCGGAAGACTAGCTGGAACTTGAGAATTTTTTATGCGAGTATAGTGAATGGAATACAAAATCTATTTGAAGGGCTTTATTGTACATACCTTGAAGTATGATCACAATTTTTAAAAAAATTTTAATACAAAATGACGGCGCCATAGCTCAACAAAAGAAGCTTCTTCTGAAAAACAGTGTAGCTCTAGTGTAAATGCGCATTTTTCGATTAAAAAAAAACATAAAAAAGTCTGAATATTACTTGATATACAATTTTTGTTAAATAAATTCCAGAAGATGGCGTTGAAAAGCGGGTAGTTACACTATATGTATATGTAGAATACCCCCTTAATGTATCTACAACTAAAATAATTCAAGAAATTTGTAAATTGAACAGAAAACTGGATTATATTCTTTAAATAAATTTGTATAATTACCTAATGAATTATAATGCATTCGCATTAAAAATATTTTTATCCGTTCAACTGGACTCCCCCAATATTAAATCCTGAGAGCGCTACTGTTTCTTATGGTAACAGCTGGTGATTCCATACGAATAAAAGCTGAAAAGTTTGGGTGCCACTTTTACACCCGTATTTTGTGGAAAGCCGTTAGTTGTATGCTTCGTTAGTAATCATTTGAAGATACTTTGAAGCGCGCTGTGAAAACTGTTTTATGGGCAACAAGATGTGTATTACTTGGACCTCGAATACTTCCAAGGGTTATGGAGATTTAGTAATTATCAGGTGGCGTAAGAGTAAGCTTAATGGTAAATTATTCAGAGCGTATAAAAGGAAAGCCCCGGTTGCAATGTTGCACGGGACTTTACCCTTTGTTGCTTTTAATCTTTGCTGTGCCGCCAGCGATTCTTCCTTTTAATCTCTTCCCTGCAGTTGGATAATCTACATTTAATAAAAGGGAAACTAATTAAAGAACATCAATTAACGTGGGTATCGTCGATACCACGTGATGTTATTCTTGCATTGTCAAGCGGCCAAGACGATGTACCCAGGCTGATAACGGATATTGTAAAATTCTATTGTAGATGATATACAATTACGTACGTTCTTGCAAGTACCTTTGTAATGTCTGTTGAAATTGTGTTATTAACGAAGGGTGAAAGTATATATGTGTGACGGTATCTGATTGTTACACAATACCTCGTAACTTCTTCGTAACGGTTTAGGTATGCTATCTGCAGTTCCCTAAGTCCAAATTATTAGATAGCATCATGAATAACCCTAATCAGAATTAACTCGCACGTAAATGTATACGTTCATGGTTCTCCGGAACATAGATTTTCTGGGAGAATTGCATCAGGAAATATTTCCCCCTGATAGGAAAGAATAACGCAACACGGATATGTAAAAGAATTATCGAGTACAGACGATTTTTTATCCATTCGATAAACTTAAATTTATGCCTTCTTTAAATAGTCGAAATAAGAATTAGGAACGTAGATTTTGGGTGAGAATTTCACCAGAAAATATTTCTCGCCCAGAATAAAAATCTGAAACTTCAAAGCTACATCAGAGTAACGCCAATCGAAACTCAACAGAAACATCGAATGTAGACGATTTTGTGTCGGTTCGGTGAATTTAAATTAGCTGCATTTTAAGTAATCAAAATAGTATTTCAGTCGCAGATATACAAGATGTCCCGTATCCGATGGTACAAGCGGGAGGGTGGTGATTCTGCATAAAAAAATAAATCGCGAATATCGAATAAAAATGTTTGATATCATGCTTCGGTTTCGAGAAAATTTACTTCGAATTTTGACCGAGGAAGCGTGCACCAAAGTACAGTTTTAGGCTCTGAGGGGCACGCTGAGATGAGGGGGAGCTGCTACGGAAAGCGCGACGCGTTTCGAAGTCAATAAACAAGAAAACTCGAAGGCAATTTTTTTCGACTTATTTTTCATATAGAACCAATACCCTTCCGCTTGTACCACCAATTATGTGATACCCTGTATCTTGACTATTTAGATTCTTGTCTATTTACATTAATTTAAAACACAAATTTTACGTGAAAATTTCATCAGAATAGACATCTGAAGTAGAGCTGTAAATATTCGACTAGTCGAGCTATTCGAAAATTTCGTATAATTTCGAATACGCATAATTTATTCGAATAATTCGGAATGTTCTAATAATTCGAAGCATTCGAATAATTCAAATGGTTCGAATAATTCAAACTGTTCGAATTTCGAATTGGACCGAATATAAATCTAAGCAAATAATTGGAAAGGCCAATATGAAAAGAATTCCACCATAAAGTGTGATAAAATATTTCATATTCAGATTCCTATTCGATATAATACGAAATTCGATCACTCCGAATATTCGAATAGTCCTAATTATTCGAACAATATTCAAATATTCGAATCTTCCTAATTAATCGAATTATTCAAGCTATGTCAAACTAAGGCAACCATTTCCTATCTACCCGAAATCATCGCTGGGAGTACCCATATGTATCTACGATATTTAAGCGAACCGTCTACCTCTGGGCCTCTTCCCCTCAATGTCATGCGATAACCGCGAAAGGTGTTACCGCGTGGCCAAGTGGTTGCAGAAACGAATGCCGAACGGGAGCCTTCCTGGTACAGCCCGGCAGTATTCTCAGCGACGTGTCGAACAAAGATCCAGAATTATAACGTGAATTTCAGATGGTCCCTTTATCCGCCGCGGCAATACAAGCTCCGTGAAGGACCACTCAGAAAAATGAGCGCAGCCGTTGAAAGCGGCGTGGAGGCCCCGAAGCCGCGCGGCGTTTTCTCGAGGGCATTCGCTAAACGGGCGCAGCCCTTCGAGGAAGGTGAGTCTGGTGAGAAACAAATGGTACGGGGATCACTTGGGTTGCACATGGGGCTTTCTGGTGATTGGTTGTTGGTACTTCATAAAGCACAATAACGGCAGCGAACGGTGCACACTGCACTGGCATCGGGCGCTCGGGGCTCAGCGAGCTGGATTTATAGAGATGGCTTGTGATGGAGAGCGGCCGCGCGACAAAATGTCTCTTCCCCCGCTGCTGGTAAACGCTGGGCAAAACGGCACCTTTCATAGAAATAACAGACATGGAAACACGTTTCGGCCTGCTTGGTTGGAAGTTACAGGGCTGCTACAAAGGTGGTTTTGGTATAATGTATGTGTGTAATGCAGGGGGACCTGGAAACGGGATGAAGGGGTGGTAGCGTGTAGAGTCGCATAAATAAAGAAATACAATTAGCACAGTTGACACAGGTATACGAATTTCGTTTACTCAAACACTTTGCCAATTTCTGCTGCAGTAATGCAAATGGCTTAGTTGTAGAGATTCAAATGGCACGGTGCGTGTTATGTGGGTTGATTCAATTTTATTGTAATTTAGGCGACAATTAAATTTTCAGCTGAGTTTGTTCAATTCATATATGAGAAATATTGTTTGTAAATATGCTTGTATTTATTTGATAGAATTTATAATATGTTTCTTTTCTTTTAACAAGGAGAGGCCTTGCTTTATAGCCTCATTAAAGCAGTTTTTGATTAAATAAGAGATTGATACCAGAAATACCTGAAAGATTGGGAGTATACAAGAGATACCAGAAATAAGTTGCTTTTGTAGCTTTCTGATTTATTACCACTTGACTGTTTCTTTTCCCCAAAATCAAATCCATTCTGAAAGTTTGAAAATACAGACGATATGAAATGAAATGTAACAAAACTGTTTATTGACGTTACATCAGGACTGTATATTTAGGAGATTATTTTGGAGACCATCACAAGATTTGGTTCGTTACGAATCTGGTGTTCTATATATTCGTATAAGCCTGGTATTTAATTGTCAAACTCTGTATTTCTCGTAAATTGTTTATCGTTGTTAAGGATATACGGGGTGTTTCTTACTATACACTATACAGGAAGTATTGTACAAATGAATTCAAGACATATATCGAACATGATTTTGTTCAGAGGTAGGCAAAAAGTGTATCTAAATGAAAGTTTCAAATAACAAATAAAACATATAAAATTTTATTCGTTTTTCGGGGCTCGAATAATCCAAATTATCTTTATTCGAAGAGCAACGAATAAATAAGTTTATTCAATGAGAATTTAAATAATTTTTTATCTACATGATGCCCAACTCTGGTATTGTTTCTGAGTTGAAAAACACCCTTCTGAATAACTATTCATTCAAGATTAAAGCAATTCTTTATTGTTGTATCGTAAATTCAATAGAATTACACACACTGTCTATAAAATTAACTATAAATTATATTCCCATGTTTTACAAAATCCCTTGCAAACATTACTGTACAGAGTAGGGGAGACCAGGGCTAAAAGTTCCGATTTCAATAAAACATAAAAAATGACCGCAAAATGATGTACTTATTCTCTTCACTAATGACTAATTTATTGTTAAATTTATTATATTTTATGATTTTAAGCTTGTATTTAATATATTGCAATAGGTTTTTCATAAAAAGTAATTTTTTGGCGCTGGTCGAAGCGGAACTTTTTACCCCTTTATGGGGCAAGTTGTTATCGCATTGGGGTAGGTTGTTACTAAGATATAAAAGTTGCATTTTAATAAAATACTTCATTTTCTAATTAAATAAAACAGAATTTTACTAATAATAATGGTTATTTATGAAGGTTCGGACCAACAAAAATGTATTATCTTTAAAAGAAAACCAAAACGATATAGGGTAACGCATACAGTTGTTGACCCCTATAAAATGATTGACCCTCTTCTCCAAAAAGTAGGATATATAATATAATGCTTCTTTTATACAATAAGATATATCTATATTTCAGTGGCCCAGATATTTTTGTTCCGAATATAATTATATTTTATCATAGGAAAAAAGCATTATATTATATTTCGTACTTTTTGGGGAAGAGGATCAATTATTGTATAGGGATCGACAACTGTATGCGTTACCCTAATACTCATAAACACTATCTTTGGTATAAAAATTAAAATCTACAAATCAGTCTTACATTCAACTGTTTGTAGGTACGTACTTATTGAGATTTGTACCTACTTGTAGCCTACAGTGGCTTCTTGTCCAGATTGTAGTTTTTTTATAATTCTCGATAGAGTCAAGTGGCAGATATTGAATTCTCTAGCGACGTTTTTTATCTTTATGCACAACTTCGATGGAAATGATGCCACATTTCACCTTTCATTCATATGAACAACTAGCCCCTATCGACACATGTGGCAATTTAAGAGATTACTTTACTTACACATATATTGAAACGATCCACACGATTACATCGTGTTCTTAAATGTCATTTGATACATAAGAACTAATCAATCAATAATAGCGACGTTAAATAATCGAAATAGACCAAAAAATAATAGTAGGAAAATATTTACATATCTGGTACGCGACTAATAGGCCCTCGCTTACTACCACACAACTCGCTGTTGCGGGCTCTATTAAAATGGTTGACAGAGTGGCGTGATCAACTCACACGGAAAAAATAATTTAAAGTACAACGCTACTTTCATATTGAAGATAGAACTATCGGAACAACTTACCCCCGGAACTTTTAGCCCCGGCCTCCCCTACTCTTAAGGTTCGTGAACTCCTCATACCTACATACTGGTACCTCGCAACACTTGAATAAATGGCCACAATATCAAGCAAATAACTTGAATTCACTCACCATAATTCTCTTCATTATGATCATCTATAATTAAAGTAAAATACAATATTCCGCCTCTGATAACGTCCAAACATATCACTCTATTAATCGACTTTATTAGCTCATGGCCAATCACATTCAGCAAATAATTATCGAAATCCCAAAACGCTATAACTCGATGACAACCATACTATATTTGAGGGATAAAAGAAAAGTAATACTTATCCGGATTTTATTATATCTAATCTCGTGTCAACACCCAACATCACGACGCATTTTTAAAAATAGTATATGTATACACAATAAAAAATCTAATCTTTGTACTCTATTTTCTCGCGTCGCATAATTCATTAGCGTGCTAATAAATAATCTGTATGTAATTTTGTCATTATCTATGCTCTCGAGCAGTACCAATATTTACTTAAGATTGGAACATAAAAAATAAAAGATTCTAATTTCGACTTTAAGAAAAATAGATTTTCTCCAATGTAGCCTACAATTTTTATCATGTTGTAATTTGTTGAATTTTTATAAATCTCCGAAGTTGTCTTTTTTCAGCGAAAAAAAGAGTTTTCTTTACAAAGCCTCCATTTCCTTATTTTTACAATTATTAAAAAGTAAGCATAAAAAACATGTTTGTTTTGCCAAAAATATGCATTATAGATGTCGCTAAAGCGATATTTAGGGTTTCTTTTTAAAGAGAAGCATTAGATTATATTGATTAAAAACTTTATATCCATATTTAGACATATTTAGACATTTAAAAAAAAATCAATTCAAAATGCAGCTGTAGCTCCGACTTACAGGCAAATAACCAGAGCGCTTAAGAAAAAAAGTTTGTCCTCTGCAAGCACGATTGCGGTTGTTGCTGTTTGCTGGTAAACAAGAATCAAGAATATTCTTAATCTGTATTTGTGTAGTTATCGTTTGGACTACGGTAATCGAAAAATAGCGATAAATAACCAATTGGCGACATTTTAAAAAAAGATCCTGATTTCTGTGAAAAATAAACGGTAGTTTTTTTAGTGCCACAAGTTTATTTTAGCACATATTAACTTAGTTATACATAGGCCGAACGAAAATAATGTATCTCGCACACATATCCTACCAATCTCAAGTGGATTGGTTCATAATTTTTTTTAAAAATCGTGCGCGCCATCTTCGGAAATACAGTTTTGAGAAAAACCCCATTGAAGTTTTAGTACAAATATAGGCATAAAGTTTTCAATTAATATAATTGAAGGATTTCACTAAAAAAAAAGACCCCAAGCCGCACTCCTCTTCAGGTCGTCAGACTAGGGAGACCCCTTAATAATCCACTCGTAGCGTGATCTACAATGCATATTTTTCTCAAAACAAACATGTTTTTTAAAAGCTTATGATGTTAACAAACATTGTATCAAGCAACAAGTCTCAGCTTTTCTCAATTTATTTCTTTGTAATTAATTGAAGAAGAAATGATTCACTTTCGACAAGAACGACTGCCTAAGTAGTCCCTTAATATGCCACTCCCGTGGGAATGTCTTCTCGCCAGCTCTCAGGAAAGCCGCATTACTTATGGGACGACCTAATACATATGTATATTACGACGCGCATTACGAAGAGTACCTAGCACGTTTCGCTTTTTTTCTTACAGACAGCTGCATGTAAAAAAAAAATGAAACGTGCTACTTTTCGTAACGCGCGTCGATTGGTTGCACGCTCGTCGAAGTCGCGTAAACTCTGGCAAAGTTTGCAGAACGAGCCGGCGCACTTCTTTCTAGCCATTTTAATCGCCCCGTGAAATATCGTAAAGAATACCGATTCCTCGGCATAGGCGCATAATAGCGGACCATCCCATATATCAGGCTAACCCCTTCGCGGTTCCCTGCTGGTATCATAGCGACCTCGCGCTGGAAGCGCACTTAACGTGCTCGCGTGTTTGCACGCAGACCTATATACCACCTGGAAGGGTCGGCGCAGGTCTACTACTGGCGCCTCTGTGTACTTTAATGCACATACCTGGCCGTAACACGATGCGTGCGCTGGGTGTCTACCCGACATTCGAGCAAGCGTGAAGCTATCAAGTGTAAAACGCGACACACTACCGAACTTTTTACAGAAACCGCCCGAGAATACTTCCTGCTGCTAACAATCAAGAGCCTTGCAGAATGACGACCATTTTGCTCGTGTGTCCGTAGAAAAATAGTAAGAGAAACAAGACCCCGTTTCTTTAGCATCCTTCCCTAACTAAATTTGACTTTCATCTCTCACGCTCGCTTCTCCGTTAACATCTCAATTAACGCGCTCGAATCGTCAGCACAGCGCGGCACTTGAATGGGGATTTTGGTAAAAAATAAAAAAATACAGACAATGTGGTGATAATTCGCATTTTTACATTAAAAGTTGTTCTAAGTTAACTGAATTTAATTACATAAATATAGTAATTATAATACAGATTATAATTATTAAAATACTATACAGTCGAACCTCGATAACTCAAATCTGAATGGATGGAAAAAAATCTTCGAATTATAGAAGTTTTGGCTTATCGAGTTTTCAAGTAAGAGAGGTTCGACAAAGAAAAATTCGACTTATAGAAGCTTTGTAAGACTGCTAATTTTTCGATTAGAAGATACATTTTATGCTGGAAATATTACTTCTTATTACATATAAATAAAATTTGTGTTTTAGTTTGTGCTAGTCTTTTAGTGTATTGCAAATCAATAGCATTTTCAATCGTGAATTATGCAGTAAAAACATTTTTCTCGATATTTTGAGATCTTTCTACGAAATTTCGTAATACATAGGCATGTAGAAGTAAACTTCGACTTGTAGAGGTTAAAGTTCTTCTAAATTTGAGTTGTAGAGGTGAAATAATGATTTAAGATGCAAAATATAGTTCGAGTTAAAGAAGTTTTATTTCGAGTTATCGAGGTTCGAATGTAATAAATTAATACGAGGCAATATTAGTATTATCAAAATACTAAAAAATATTGTCTAAATGTCAATAAAAAAATCCATCATTGTATTGATTTTATCTTCAACTAAATCGCGATTACGAATAGATTTCCCTGAGAAAAACATAACTAACAATCGGTGTAGTAGTTTGTAGCAGAAAAAAATATATGCCAAAGTGATACAATAGCTTATTGATACAGAACAATAAAAATTACAGGATAGTATGAACTGTTTTTATTAAAACTACTTTTAAAAAAAAAGATTTTTGATAATTGGAAATTATAATTACACATACCTTTGTTCAAATTATCTATATTTAAGGTATAACAGACAGAATTTAAAAAAATCACAAACAAGAACGAATAATGTACGAGGACGCTAAATTTTTAGTTTATACTTTTTAGATTATAACATACATACATATGTCAGTTATAGGTTTTTGAGGTATTATATTTTACATTCATATTCCTTATTTACGGATTAATGGGTCTATAGAATAACTAGAGCATAATTGAATATAGATTATTTCAATTTTTGTCTATTCCGTGTCGCACTGTGCGCGTCACTCTCAATAACCGCGTTGTCCTTAGCTGCGGATTGATCTTAAAGAAAATAGAAGCACCCATCGCGTCTCGAGCGCTGTTTGATCTTCGAATCCTGAATCCACTTTGCATGATTACATCCCATTCCCCGCGGCCAAGGCGGCCACGCCTGGTCGTGCCGATCGAATCGGTTCGAAGATTGTATTACCTTCATCAGGGAGAATAATGCCAGCTATAATGCTATCGTGATCTTTCCATGGCTTCCTTCTTGCTTATCATAGCTCCTCGCGCTGCTTTTAGAGGAACGCTGCGCGAGACACCTTCTACTATCCGCGTGTCGACGAGGGCGCCTATCCCCCGCCGCGGCGCTATCAATAACGCGCACCCGTGTTCAACGAGAATATTCCGCTGCTGTTGGCCACTCCCGCGAAAAACCGCGGGCCATTTTGTCACCCGCTTGGGCCCGATGAAAATTCTTCCTCGTTATTAATAACACGCGTACCTACCCCACGAAGCCTGCGTGCCAGTGTGAGGGCCGGTAATGGAATCAGGGGAACTTCGCCCTGGGAATGGATAATGGTGTTAGAAGTTGCCCGATAGTGTTTGCCGAAGGCCTGGTAAGCATCCCGCTGCTGGCAATCCGAGCTAATAATACAATTAAAGCGCGGTCGCGTTGTAATAATTACGTTTGCCTGTGGGACGCTAGGATTCGCAAGTTACACCTGTACTTTGGGTGGTTATTGCAATTGGGTCGGACGTCGCGTGATCGGGGTGCGTTTCGTGAGGGTCAGTGTGGGCAGATTTTAGATATCGGTGGAATAAGGAAGTTGGGTAGGAAGAATTTGTGACGGGAAATATTTATTGCATCGTCCCCGAGCCCACGTGCTATGAAACAATATTTATAGCTGCAAGAGTGGTAAAGTAGTTGATATTCAACTTATTTTAACCGTTTAACACACAGACCCTTGAGCTGTTATTTCAAAATTGTGAGAATAATATATATGTTGTTTCTTGTTATTTTGAAATGGAAAATATCGATTTTTTTATTTTTTTCCTTCTATATTTATAATAGTCCATCATAAATTTTCGAAGAGAATGTTTGATTTTCTAATCCAAAAACATTAAAATCTACTTTACTATCAGGAAAACTACGGATGGTTGCTAACAAAATTTAAATATAAACAGGCGATGGAATTTTATGCACATTCAAAATGAGTGTTGCACTGTTGCAACACTGGGAGTTACAGGATTAAAGTGCCTAACACATAATTGAAGAGTCCTTGTAGAAAACACTGCATGTGTCAAAATTAAAAAAATTTATCGGAAAATGTTATACGTGCCAATGGTGGTACTATAGTATTTGTAGAATTTGACAGCAATTTTCCTTTGTAAATAAGTTACCAATAGTGAAAATTGGACTACCTATACTAATGCAAAAAATAAAAAATTTGGTGGTGCATTTAGGTTATTGCATACTTAATCCTTCGTGGTCACACGGGTGTATTGTACCCCAAGAACAATTTTCGATTTGAAATGTCGCACCTGTATGTCTTTCAAAGGGGATTTATCGCAAAAAAGAAAATAAAAAAAATTTTAAAAATCAGATTTTTCCCACAACCATGGAAAATCACTCATTTTCAACTACCATTTTTGTCGTATAAAAATTTACATTTCCAGAAAAAGATAACTATTTTTTTATCCAGCAATAAGACGGTCTTAAAGGAGAAAACACCCATTTAATGAAATTGTGAGTTTTCATATTATCGTGAATATCTGCGAAATCGTAAAAGATATCGAAAAATAGTTCTACTCAAAGTTGTGAGGCTTTCGATATCCTAGAATATCGAGATAAAGAATTGTCGAAGAAAATGATAGTGGGGATAAATTTTGGAAAAAATAATGTTTTTCGCAAATTCTTTATTTCCGTTTTATAGATCACAAAAATCATAAAACTTTGAATATAACTTCTTTTTAATATTTTGTACAGCTTCGTAAGTATTCACGATAATCTGGAAACATAAAATTTAATTAAAAGGGTATTTTCACCCTTAGAACCGTTTTATTGCCGAATAAAAAAATAGTCACGTTCTTAGCATCACTTGACTTACATTTCTGCAAAGTTTTTTGAGTTTTCGAGTTCCCGAACTTCCCTTGGTATATAGTCAGTCAACTAGAGTTGAGCAGTTTGACAGTCCTCTTAAGAACGTGGGTCAAAACTTAACCAGGAAGAAGCCGAATGATTTATATACTTTACTATACTTACAACTTTTAAACACCTAACGTATCGTTACAAAATATACATTTTTTCTCAAAAATTAAAACATTCAACTTCCATCATAAAAACTGTGTATCTCTTGTCAAGGGTTTCATCCTTTTTTCTTTTTTCATCTCATAACATTTTACCACCTTCCCAAGTTTCGGTCTCACTTAACATTCTCGCTGATTCCATCCTCCTCGCCGTTTCACGAAACAAATAATTCACAACGTAATTGCGTTAAGCTTATCCCTCTCACGCTTGGAGCGAGCGTTACATCCTTTCATCAAGAAGTTCGCTGCGCCAGTAATTAAGCGACGAGATAAGAAATTCGTTGCGCTGGCAGCAACGAGCCTTTAACGCTTCGACTTAATTAATTTTCAAATTCGAGTAATTATGGTGCCGACGAAAGCGAACGCTGTCCAATTACCCAAGCTACGAAATCAGGATCTTTCCCTGGCACACAAACGAGATTCCCAGTGAATGAACAATCGGCAATAAATTGTTTGTTTTCTTTTTACACCGCGTCCCATTCATCGCGAACACCTCGAGTATCTTATTGTATAAGACAGCAAGAGATGTCTGACAAAAAAGATTTACTTTATTCAGAGAAGCTTTAACACAAAACAATTAGTACTACTATCATATTTACCATTTCTCGTCTTCACGTACCCGCAAGCTTCGAAGACACTTAAAACGTCCACAATAAATGGAACACCCTGTATAAACGCTTTCTCTCTTCGCGATACCTCCTGGTGATCTTAATTAGACACGTCTCACATTACTAGCAGCGAGAAGCAACACTTTCATTCGTGGTTCATTAAAGTCTTGTCGCATGAAACGGCCAAACTCGTTCTAAAACGACGCGACGCCATGGAAAATATACACTTTAACGAGCGAGCCAGCCGGGTCGACATCGATGTACCATTCTACTCGCCCTATCGAACTTTCATAAATGTCGTCTGGAAGGATCCTGGAGTGTCCCTTCGCGCATTGTGCGCCCGCTTCGAAACTCAATTTCATCAAATTCTCGTTTATACCGAAGACACTGGCAATGAGATGAAATTCGCGCTTGATGCATTTTCTTCCTAAAATAGAGTTTCTGTTATCTTCCGTCGCTGAAATCGAGTTCGTGAAACGCTCGGCGTTTATCATTTAATCAGCAGTTTATTTGCTGGTTATCGCTCGGCGACGTTATTAAATTCATACGCCGGGCTCGTTAGCATTATTTGACGCCACCTCGTACGGCAATGATCACGCTGCCCCATGAATATTAACTCGTTCGCTGCTCGGCGGTTAAATACCTTCCAGAAAATAGAATTTCTTTGCTCCGCTACCTAAGATATAGAGTTGTTGCGTACATACTTGCATAAATTTACAGACTAAGCAGGGTTGCCAACTCTTCTTCGGGAAAATATAGTAGGGCAGAGTGGGGGGAGTTTGGATTTTTAAGGGAAATAGTCAATTAAACCAATAATATCAACGCTATCTAATCTCTGATTATTGATAATAACATATTAACTGTTTGTTTACAAAATCAACTAAAAAAATTATTCAAAATACAGTTATAAAACACAAAAATTATATTAGGTACGGGCAAGTGTGTTAAAAAAATATAGTACATTGTGAAAACATATAGTAGGTTTCAGAGGAAATTACATTAAAACAACGTCATCTTATTTTTTAAACGTATATTTTTGGGGGAATTTCGCATTATGAATTAATTTGTTGCCTTTAACAAATATGTCTAAGGTTTGATTGCAATGAAAGTCCAAATTTACATATATAAGGGGCACATTTTTTATGAAAGATACACTGGCTCGGTTTCTCTCGTTCGGCCACTTCATATTCATTAGAGAAGAAATCCTCTCTGTTAAATTTTAAATTGGCAAATTAAAGTTTTGATGTAGTTATAGAATAAAAGAATGCGTGAAAACTGTGGAATTTTATCGATGTATCCGAAGTATAGTATTTTTATGTACTATATCTTTTTCTAGCAGTATACAGTACACTAGACATTAAAATTAAACAAAAAAATAAAATCGACTTCAAAAAAATAAAAATGCACTGAAGAGCAAAAAATAATTTTTTCCTTATGTAATCTATGACTCTCAATTTTGTTATGTCGGCGCCTCATCGTTTGCACTGGGGTAAATCTGGCTTCGATTTACAAAAATGGAGTGTCATAGATTAAATAAGGAAAAATCTTATTTTTCACTTTGCAGTCCATTTTTATTTTTTTTAAAGTCCATTTTAATTTTTTTATTTCTTTTTTTTCAGTTATTTAAGTAATATAACTACATTTACTTAAAAAATTATGGGTTGGCCTACAAAGAGAGTTGTTCATAATAATAATGAAATCGGCTTATTTTTTATGTAACTTCAAAACTACTGAACCGATTTTGATAATTCTTTCTCCATGACTCAAGTTGAATGAAGCTAAACTAAATGCAATAAGTTTCACCAAAATCGGTCCAGTAGTGACGGAGAAATTCGCGGACAAACATAATACATGTATACTTACCCATCGAACGTAGAACCTCTTTCTTTTTAAAGTCGGTTAAAAAAATATAGTACAACACTATATGTATATTATAGTGCGGTTGGCAACCTTAAGAGTAAGGGAAGAAAAGAAATAGAAGATTCTGATATCGCCATAATTTCGTCGCCCATGTCAATAATTGTCGTCCGATAATTACGTTGCCGTCTTTCTTTTCTTCGTTTCATTATTATAAACACACTTCACGTCTAAAATTGGACAATAGTGAAACGCAAGTGCAAAGAAGAATTTAGGTCGAAGCTGGGGCCTTATTGATAGCCCAAACCCTATTTTCAAATTTATCCACATTCTCCTTCATAGCATCATCTCCTTCTATCAAATCACTACAGAATCATTGCACGTCAAATTGATCACTGCGATAAGTTCCACTTGAAATTAGCCTGAAACCTGATTTCACAGAAAACATGCAAAAATTCCAAACTTGGTCCTGTATCTTTTAAACAATTTCAAGATCAGCAAAATGATGACTCCCCCCCCCCCCTCCTAATTACACCCGTACCACATGATATTCAAATTTTACTATAATCGCTGGCATAGAATGCAAGATACGATCGATTTATCATGGAGTACATAACCCCTTCTTCGAAATGCTTATCCAGCGCGGGACCGTTTACTTCTCCGAAGCGCCATGGATTTTCGAAGTTCGCCGAAGGACGTCGTCATCGAGGTGGCTCAGCGGAGAGCCTGTTAGAGCTCCGGGGCTATCGCGACGCGTTAAAATCCGCGGGCGGCGAGTCAATCGAGCTCGAACGTTTCCGCTTTCGCCCGAAGTTTCTCGCGCGCTCTACATCAAAGCCCACTCGAAAGTCCGACGCGATATATCACGGGGAAGAAGGAGGACGGGGCGCGAGCCGGTCTCCTGGCCTGTGCCCGAAACGAGCTCCTCTCACGAACTTGTCGATAGCAGTTTGCCACCCCTCGGGCCTTTCCACCTTCGCGCCACGAACACCGTGCTCCGAGAATTCAATTATCCCCATCGCTGGCAACGACTCGGCGAAGGTGATGCGAGATGAACGAGTCAGGGGGCGGCCATCTTGCCAGTACGAACCATAGAATCCCATGGTTCCTCGACCCTACCCCTCTGACTCAGCTAAGAGAGCCCCCGACCTGCTCAGTGACGTGCATCCCCTGATATTTCTTGGATACCGATTTCACCAGATGCGCTCGGTTAATGAGAGGACGTGCCGAGTCTGCTAAATCTCGATCCGTGAGTCGACCTGAGGCACTGTCGCGCCTAACAACGTTAATTCTACTTACGTGTTTGGTCTGTGGGGAAATTCGGGCTGCTTTACTTGCTGTCTCTGTATCGTGTTGCTCGGTGAGGGTGTTGTGGGGTGAAATAAGCCGTTGAAATGGTAAATAATAGTAACTAATAATAATGATTCTTTATTGCACAGTACACTTTACAAGAGAACACATATGAGACAACTGCTGTTCTCTGTCAGCTGTTGTTAACCTTACCATGTAAGCTGCTTAAAACTAACACTAACAGCGTACACGGAAAATAAATGTAGAAATGATGTAAGAACGTCAACATTTTCTTTTCAACGACAGCGACGTTGCTACTTTATGATCTCAGGGGAACATATCGAATCCGCACACGTCGATTTTGTTGAGATTCTGCAGATTTGTAGAATAATGAAAAATATTTGACACGGACCTTTTTTATCACCACTCCCCCATGTGGCAGGGATGAAAACAATTACTAAAGTTGGGGGTTGAAAAATTCTTTTCTGGATTATCTCGAGAACTATTAAGGGTACAAGCAATTTTTTTAAAGATGAATTTAGCCCTCTGCTCAGATTTTAGACAATTCCAGATATGACTCCAACTCCTGACTTTAAGGGCTGTTTTCACCCCTTCCGCATGGACGATTGCTGATATAACACAAACTGCGTGCTAAATATTTTTTACTGCTCTGCAAAGCTGCGGTGTCTCATCAAAATTAGCGTGTACGTGTTTGATGTGTTCCCTGGTCAGTGTTTTAGAATCTACAATAAATTGTTCTGGCACTCATTGAACCTACCATAAATGCTGTATTCAGCATGTATGTTACAACTGGCGACTCACGAACTGCCGGGGGCCCCGCCGCCTTGCTGCTACGCTGAACGGCCCCCTCCATACCTACCAGATTCTGGCGATCACAGTCGAAAAGAGAAGGAAAGAAGTAGGAATCGACTGCGATCGTCAGAGTCTGGTCGGTATGGAGGGGGGCCGTTCAGCGTTGTAGCAAGGCGGCGGGGCCCCCGACAACTCGTGAGTCGCCAGTTAGTCAACCCTGGTTTACGATTTCAACTCCTCAATTTGTGATGTAACGTTTTCTATGTGTCTCATTGGAATAAAATTCCTGTTTGTTGTGAGTTGAGAGGTTTGAACACGGGGAATGGAGTTTTACTGTAGGAAATTAACAGAGTGGATCTTGAGAATTTCTTGTGAATCTTAATTAGAGGTGATTGGTTATAGAGGTGAAAGGATTCATTTGCTTCTACTTTATTGCTCTTGTTTTGTTTAGCTAATCATAACATGTGGTAATCTGCATAATTCTTGGAATACGGTGTATAAGGTGCAGAAGCTGTAAATATCATTAGCTAACGCATTGAACACGCAGCAAGCACTTATGTAGCCATTCAGATGAGATTCGTGTTTCCGTTTTTATTAATTTCTTTGCATTGGCATCGTTTGTTTCAGCCCTCAATACATTAAACCGCTTGAACAAGGAAGGCGAAGCACTTGCCCTTCAGGATGATCTCACAACGAACCCCACCTTGGCCTTGATGCGACGCATCCTTGCAGATGCACAGGTGAGAACCCCAAACTTATTGAATAATTCTATGGTCAGATGGCAAAACCTGGTATGTGCAGTTTTCCTGACTTTACAGTATAGCAGTTTTAAAGATTTTTCAGCTGTGAAAAATCGCAATGTTTTTAAGAAATACAATTTTTTTAGTAATTTTCGTAAAAAATAGTTGTTAATTTAAGTGCAGTCGATTCACTCATGTTGTTTCGTAGATAAACGCAATTTTTTGGATTTTCATGAGTGTTCCTTCATATACATATATCAGGCTTTACCATCTTTCGCTTTCATGAATATTTATGTATCCACAGATGGCAATGGAGATTTCTAAAATAATTCGTTATTTCTAATTTTATTTAGTCATTTAGTAAGAAATCAAATTTTTCAGTTTTGTAGTCATTTATTAAGAAATCAAATTATTCAGTTTTTTAGTAAATTATTAAGAAATTGTAATCAAAATATTTACATGGAAATAGTAATTTATTTAAGTAAGGAAATTAATAATACCAACTATTTTTTTCTTCTTTGAGTGAAGTGACATATCACATTATGCCATGTAACAAAAAGTTTGACATATCACAAATTATTACTTCGCTTTTTTTTCTAAACTACACGACCGACGTAGAGATATCATATTCTGCCAACATTTTGATTACATCTGGACACACGTGGAAAAGCACATATCTGAATTTCGATGAAAAGTGGACATACTACATTTTCCCATCCGAGCACCGAATTAATATTTGACTACATTACGTGTATGAAAATAATGCAGTACGTTATCATACTCTAACGATGTAATGATTCAATTGTTTAAACAATGAATATAACGACCATAATCTTTTGTCAACCAAGTTTCTGGCTATCCAAAATAATTATCGAATTCATTATACATTTTCTTTTATGAAACCGCACACTTTTATCACAATATAATTTTCACGTGAGCTTCAACTTGGGATACTTAGACTCAGATACTCTGACATTTAAATACGCTTCCCCGTATAATTTCAATTTATTTCCCAATTTTCACACAAATAATGTCGGACAAAACCGGAGTCCCTTTAGAACAAATACCTACGGTCTCCTAATTTAAATTACAATAAGCACAACACATCAGAAAAGTTACATGTACAGTCGTTTAAAGTTGAAATAATCCACATTTGAGCGTGGCATAAAAATTCACGTTAGTCTGTTCTAAAATTCGGTCCAATTATCAAAGTCGTAATTAGCTTCGGGAGGAAGCGGCGAAACGGAGCTTCATTCGCTCGGAATCGCGCAGTTTATTTGTCCCTTTGTTATTGATTCAATTTAACGGTACCTCGGCTGCGCCCCCCACGCTCTCATCGATACCGCGACTAATTTTCCGTAGAAATGAAATAAAGCACCGGCTGGTGTGCTTGTGAATTTTCGTTGTACCCGTTCCACAGACCCTCCTTTCGCGTCGACCATCGCTGCCATTTTTCACCTGCCGTTGTTGCTCACGGGCGTTTCAGGGGCTCGCGGAAATTTCGCAGACCCTGCGAAACGATAATAATGAAAGAAAAACCGGAACAGCGGAAGCGAAAGCCCACAATTAGCGAGCGCAATCACGTGGCAGGCAAACGCAAATGTGATGGTCGCGGTGACACCGAAATTAACGCAATTAAATAGATGGCTCGCAATTAGTACCACGAGGACCGTGGATCGCGGCCGTTCGAGTTCGACGAGCAGGATTTATGCAGCATCATCGTGTCGCTTGCTTATGAATCATTCACTCGAGAGCGCGTTGTTCGTTTAGAAAACATTGATTCGGTGAATGCATCTGTGGGAATACGAATCGGTGTGATTGAAATATTTTAGTACACAGGGGGAGTCGTTTTTAAGATACGAGAAAATGTACTGTTTACGTATAAATTTAAATTTAATTTTTTATCGAGATATTAAGGGGTTATGCCTACCTGCAAAATTCGGAAAAATAGATTTTTGGGTTTCGATATTTTCTTAAAGTACAACATCTCAGAAATATTGTGCGAAAGTTTAAATTTCATCCGAGCAAAATTGGCGGAGCTGTACGAGTTTTAGTATAGGCATGTCCTGGAGGATGTAAACCTAACTTAAAACTTTAAACGCGTTTTTCTCGAAACTACATTTTCAGAAACGGTGAGCAATATATCTCGAGAACCGCTGCATCGAATGAATTCAGCTTTTGTAGGCTTGTTCTATATATAAAAATCTTGTCCTTAATCGTGGCTTTTTCGTTTCCGTTACGTAGTTTTTATTTTACAGCTGAAAAACGAGCGATTTTTGCGGCGAAAATCGATATTTTAATATGAACAGCCGCCATTTCGTAGCAAATTAATTTTTCGGGATAATGAACGATTAAGGACAAGATAATTTAATATACTAACTAAATTCGTTCGAATTTGTCATTTCGGATGAATCAGGTCAAAGTTAGAGTGATCACCGCAAACTACTAAGAAAAAAATCGCTGCCGGGAGATCATTGATATTTCTTTTATTTATTTATATTTTCCATTGGAATAATTACTACTAGTAGTATAATATGTACACTTTCGAATACATAAAGGTTTGTTTAAAAAGTCTTCAAGTTTTTCCCCCCAAAAATCCCGAAAATACTTGCGTTTTTAGACCTTGGAGGTAGGCATAACCCCTTAAAGGGAAAGTTGTGGGATTTTGATTAGTCAGAATACGCGCAAAGACGAAAATGTATGGAGAAGAGAAAAAAAGTAAAAACCACCCCTCGCACGAATTCGAAACCTAAGAGTTTCTTGGCTCGTAATTTGGGATGCTGGTACCTAGGCTAATTGAAAATTAGTTCTCCACAAGCGTAGTTAAGGGACAATACTACGATAGAAAACTGAATTTTCTGGTGAAGGTAGTTCGTAACCAACTATGTTAGTCAAATTAGAGTTGGGTAATAAATGTTAAATATGAAGTAGTATGATACTGTAGCAATAATAATAATTTTTAACATCATGAATATATATTTTAAAAAGTTCAATGTTAATATAAATAATTGTAATACGAAAATAGAATATTAAATAGGTTAGCGTAGTGAAGTAATTCTGACAACGTCGCATTCATTCGGAGGGTATTTTATAACCAAAATATCAGAAAGATTTCGTCACAGAGGGAAATTTATTAAAAAAAATTATATCGGAAAATAAAGAAAAATATCAGGTTGGATTCGCTGCAAAAAGAATGGAGCAACGTAAATGTATTGAGGTTACCGCAGAATATGTTCGGGAAACAGAATCGTAGATTTAAAGTATCTTGGAGAGCAATTATGGTGTTCAAACTGCAAAAATATATTATTTTTGAATTATATTGGCGTGGAAAAAAGAAGGGGGATGCATTCTGAGTTATTAGTGAAATGCCAGCAGTGTTTAAAAAATAAGGATAGGTATTTAAATGTCTATATAAACATATCGATTGTGCGACGTTGCCACGTTGGCTGCTCTACGTAGTTTCTGAAAAATTTGCACATAAACCTATTTTTTTATGGGCATTTACGAAGAAACTATGTGGTCAGTTTTGCAGAAATTAATAAATTCATTTCCTGACATTTCGATGTACACTTTTGTGCCAATTTTAGTCACTTCTTGAATATAGTTTTCCCGTTTCAGAAGAAAAACTGAAACCGTAAACCTCTTTTTTCGACTTTGCCATATGCCAATGCATCAACTTTAATCAACAATTTCTCGATAACTATGTGGTAAATCGATTTCAAACTTAGTAGAAGAGTTTCTCGTCTTCCAAACTAGTTTTTCACGAAATTTGAAAGAATTTTCATATTTAGTAAATTATTCAGGAACTACCTTAAATTATTGATCCTATGACAATAACGCATAAGACTTTTGTATTCCTTTCATCAAATTTACTATTTAAAAGAAGAACAAAATCAATCCGACGACTTCTTAATTTTAACCATTTAGCGCCCAGTGTGACGTAACTAATTTTGATAGTAACTAATTTTGGGTCCCAAAACGGGTCAATTCTCTAAATGGCTCCGAGATGTAAGCCACTGATGCGTTTACCGCTATAAATAATGTTTACTGTAACAATGGAAACGTTTCTGGCGAATGTGTGTTGGACGTTTTTCGATAACCTGAAACGTTGGTCTTGGTTTCTTTAACCCTCGGTTGTCATACCTACTTTTTCGAACGTCGTTGTCACACTGGGTCAATTTGACCCTGTCAATTTTCAATCAGTTGTTATTTAAAAACTATTTGTTAAATTAAGTCTCAAAAATTCTGAAATAATGTTTGAACATTGTAGAATATATGCCCATCGTTGAAAGTTGACATTTAAAGTATCGTCATGCATAAAAAAAAAATTTGAAGCAATAGGAGTTTCGACAGAAAGGCTTTTTGCTTAAAAAAACGCAGGGTCAAATTGACCCAGTGTGACAACCGAAGATTAAAAATTTGAGAGTAAAATTATTTTTCTTACATTTTATTTAGTAGATACGTATAAATTGATTGTTATAGTAAAAGAATATTACTTATAAACATTGATTTGATCAATTTTTAGTTTGTAATTGCATGTTGAAATTCATGTGACGTATACGTCACACGTGGCGTGTACGGATTAAAATAACGAAATTTTTTTCATTCGTATAATGGTTTCTATTGCGCGGACGTCCCCTGGTAAATGCTCCACCACCAAAGAAGTCACGACAAGCATCGACTTCTAATTCTAAACCCTCGGACCTACAGCGTTTCGACAATGTTGAACATTGGGCCGTGTTCAGCGATGACAGACAGCGCTGTTAACTTGGCCTTCTGGCTACATTCAAAATGCTATAAGTGCAATGTTCACTTATGCTCGAGCGCCAAAAGAAATTGTTTTATAAATTACCATAGTAAAAATTAAGATTTTGTACTTCGTTTATACATTCAATAACTAATACATACAAAAAAACACGAGTATCCCGTTTAGAAATGTTTAGAAAAGATATACTCGTGTTTTATTTATTTATACTTTTAAAATCTCTTACACATTATAGTAAACATGCATTTAAAACACAAATTTTGTATTTGAAATATTAAGCCACATTTTACTCCGTACACGCCCAGTTTGACGTATACGTCACATCTAGAAAATCATATTTCTACTGGCTTTTTTGGGAAAAGAACGATGGAATGCATGTATTGGCACCATTTATCAGTTAACAAATCGCAATAAACCATTTTTTCCGCCGGGAAAAGTGTCTGGACGCTAAAGGGTTAATGTTCAAAGCCCTTTTTTATAAAAATGGCTGGCCATTCATAGCTAATATTCTGGTATTTGTTTATACATATCGGCCCCAACATCCTCTGCCTAGTCTCGTTAAAACATCGCTCGTCCCATTCGCGTCCTTCCCTCGTTAGCTTCTCCTACAAACCTCACTATTTCTCAATATACCTACACAGAGAATATTATAACAACTCTCAAAACCATTCAATTGGTGTAGAAAGTAATATCCCTAACGCTATAAGTCGCCAACTGCGTTTTCTCCCCACTCATTACGCACAACACAGCTTCCTAAAGTACTACTTAAATATCCAAAAAGTACCTAAACTAAATATGAAACATGTTCCTAAAATGTTCAGTCATTGTCAACACTCCGCATTGCTAGGGTAGATGCACCATTTGTTGCCACTTTAAGCATTTCAGTGACTTTCATCGTAATTATCTTTAAAATGGTACTTCAAATCAGGGAACTATAAGCTTTACTTTTTACACTATCGTTACTATTAATGTCTAAGTTACCATTAACTAGAGAAATCATTAAAGAATTAATAAAGTTAAAAAATATAAGAAATCCATTTTCCACCGTTTATGGTCACTTGCACACTAGTTTTTGACATGTTTGGTACTAGTTTTGGCCACTTTCAATTTTTTTTAGGTTTTAGTGCATTTTCAATAAAATCGTTTAACATAAATTTTTTTATATATTTTTTATTTTTTACTTTTTAGTGTTTATGGATTTACATTTCGCAGCTCTGACTTCTTTAGAAATATCTTTTGTTTAATTTCAAATCGCGATGCGACTAGCGACCCGAATGCAGCGGCTTTTTGTCGTTTTCGAAAAGCAAGCGAGTAGCTGAGTTCAAGTCGTTTGGATTTGTGATTATACATAGGTTATATATATTGATGACTGAGTAATTTTCTCACCCGCTCGGGTTAATTTTATTTTTAAAATAGAGGATCGAAGCTGAATAAAGTCGTTTAAAAAGCATAGTGGCAGAAAATAGAACAATATTTTAATAAATTTTCCATTTGTGGTCATGGGGTAATATATTACACCGTGCTGGATACTCTATTGTATCAGTCTTGGCCACCGGATGGCGAGAATTGGAAAATTTATTCAAATAGAGTACCATTTCTTACCACATAATTTTTTTCGTAATAGTGAATTGAATTTGATAATTTTATAATTTCAGAGTAATTTTGAAACTACGTTTAACTTATATCTACAATAATTTATATATTAACATACTTTGATTAGTAAATATGTAAATTTTACTTATCGTATATCCTTCACGATTATTACAAGAACAGCGAACCGTTTACACACTTCTTAAAAAATATAATGTTTTTTCGCGTAAGCAATAAATGTAACCTTATATTTCTGGTGGTATACTAAACAAAATATTTACGGTTTGAAATTACATAATTATGTGTCTACAAGCAATTTCAAGCTAAAAAACTGCGATAATTATGCACATGGCCAAAAACAGTAGAATGGCCACAAACGGTATACCTACCCTACCGACTTTCTTTGCTCCTGCCTTCACGGCATCGTTATATGTATCCCCGATGGCACCACAACAAGTAGCATTAGTCAGCAAGAAATCAGACGTCAGACGCGATCGAGTAACTGGCGATAACGCAGTTACGTTCGAAGGAAGTTCCTCCGCTGGTCTCGGTTTCTGGTCACGCTTCCAGTAAAACGCGCGACAGTACCCTTGAAATTAACAAAAAGATGCTCTCAGTTCGGCGACGAGGTCGCGACGGTAAATTGCTCGCCAACACAGCCAGACACGTTTTCAATCTCGCACCTTGTCCGCGGAATGATCAATAGCTCGTCGAGAAATATCCAGAGGATAAAAAAGATGGGCGCAGCGGGGGAGGATTCGATGTCCGACATTTCGGCGTCGAGATATCGTCCCCGTTATGCTAGTCGCGTTTGAATTTCGATACTCTTCTCCTCACCTCTAGAACTCCGCGGCGCGCGACCAGGAAGGCGGGTGGAGAATAAGAGGAAGGGAGATGACGCTGATGTGAATACGCGATCTCGGTGGTCGGGGGCGTGTAAAAAGGAAGCCTTTTCAATCGCTTGTTATGTCGGCTTCATATCGAAAACCGAACTACCGCGCAGTGATAGAAATTTTATATCTCAGTTATGAGCTTCATCGTTTCGTTATAATTACCTTTGTCTCCCTCGCTCTCTTCTCCTCCTCGGAAACCACTCCACGCGTTGCGTTACATTAAGTCCCTTCACCCTACTACGGCCCTCCGGTTTTTATTTCGTTAAAGGTTCTTTAAGGGGATTCGATACGCTTATACATTAGGGTGGCCCTTATGTTCAACCTGCGACTTCTTATGCTCTCATCCCTTAATATGATTTCATTTTATAAAAAAGTAGTCCCTGAGAAAGATTATTCCAATCGGACAACAGGAAAGAGTGCCGACCAGGACTTAAAGTTTAGAATTCATCAATGGTTTGAATTTGAAGAATTTCTCAAAAATAGTACACCCTATCGAAATTTTGTTCAAATAATATTAAAAGGTCATTCAATTTTCTACAATTACTGTATATATAAGTTTTTCGTGCTCCCAACCATTTTTTAGATAATAGAGTTTGAAAATAAAGTATGTATTAAGAGACACGGTAGTGTCTCGCGCCAAGTATATATAGCTATATGTATGCGCAGCGCGAGGCACAGAGTGTCTCTATTACGCCACGACTCGCTATCAAGAACCCTGAGATTTCCGAATCTCAATAACGGCTGAACCGATTAGCTTTTGGACGGTCTTAATGGATAGCTTGGGTTTGATTTACATAAGAAAAGTGTCTTCGTTTTGTTCCTACGGGCCTTATGAGCTGAGAATCGTCATCGTCCTACACTTGTAGGCAAGAGGGGAACATGAAAGGGAGAGCAGCGCCAAGTATTTTGAATAAATTATTTATTCGTATTAAAATATTTATTTATATAAAAATATATCTGCTTAATATTATTTATTACATTTTTTCTTTGTATAAATAGACATTGTGATAATTGGCGCAATTTACGGATATCATTAGTTTTGTAAAACTATTACTTTACGACAATGTTTTTAAATGGGATTCTTTTTGATGGGATTACATATATACTTGGCGCTTTTTTGTACCTTTTTTTAAAAGAGGTAATTTTTGAGGGGATTGTCTATACGCGGGTAGTGCGGACCTCTCTATATTCAAACGTTATTATCTAAAAAATGGTTGGAGGCAGGAAAAACTTATAAGGAAGAGTGAGGGAATTACGAACGTGGGGTAATCGCGAATTCGAAAATTAATCATGTTAGAAAAACACGAACAACTCCTTCCCTTGCCACGAGGCACCTCGTGCCACGCGTCATGCTAGGTCACAAGTGCAAAACAGTTGACACGCACGCTGCTCAAAATAAATACTGTTGCTGATTTTGATCTATTTTCATATAATTTTTTGACAAATTAAAGTAGATGTAGCTTCTGTATTTATAATTATTTCAATACTAATGTTTAGGAACACAAAAAGTACAAATCAAGGATTAATTTAACTCCAACGTTTTTTCTATTTGATGTTCCTAACCTAACTTTTTTTTACATTTTTTGTTTTACATCTTATGGGGTATTGACGAACGGCTTGTGTGGGTCAATCCCGAACGTTCGACATTACCCCCTATCGTTTGTCATTTCCCCCTGTTTCGAACTAAAGTGTATTATAATTATCCATTTTGTTTTCATTTGTTACGATGTTTAGACGCCACGCTATTACAAGCGAAAAACAAAACCGACGTATAGTTTGGAGAGTTTGCAAAAAGCTATAGAAGATATCAGGAACAACAAATTAAGTTTTGGCAAAGCAGCAGCAGTTTATTCGGTTCCTAAAACAACAATATTTGATCATATGAAAAAATCCAGTATAAGACAACCCAAATGTGGTAGAAAACCACTATTCAGAGAACATCAAGAAATGGAATTAGAGGAGTATATTTTGAAATGTAGCAAGTTATTTTATGGGCTGACTACTAAAATCTTGCGAAAAATTGCATTCCAATTTACGGAACGAAATAAATTGGCATACTATTTTAACAAAACTACACAGATGGCCGGTAAAGATTGGTATTATGGATTTCTCAAAAGGCATCCCAATATTTGTGTAAGAAAACCCGAAGCTACATCCTTAAATATAATTACCGCGTTTAATGCAATGGAAGTAAAACTATTTTTCCACACTCTGGAAACAATACAAAATCAATTCCATTTTAAAGCGGACCGCATTTATAACGTCAACGAGACTGGCATCAGTAACGTACAACGTAATTCGAAGATTTCAGCTTGTAAGGGTCAAAAGCAAGTGGGGAAAGCAACGAGTGGTGAAAGAGGCATCTTGACAACAATAGTTTGTGCATTTAGCGCTGCTGGTCAATATATACCTCCGTTTCTAATTTTTAAAAGAAAACGTATGAACGAGCAGCTATTAAGAGGAGGCAATAGTAACATGATTGTTACTGTGTCCGATTCTGGGTGGATTAATGAAAATTTATATGTCAATTGGTTACATCATTTCATTTCCTTTGCAAAACCAATCAAAGAAAAGCCGATTCTTTTAATTTTACATAACCATGAGAGCCACATTAGCATTGATTCTTATTTGTTGTGCTGCAATCATGGAATCATAATGTTATCGCTCCCACCACACATTTCTCATCGATTGCAGCCCTTAGATTTAACATTCTTTGGTCCTGTGAAGTGTGCTTATAATCGAGAATGTGAATTGAATATGACTGGGTATCCGGGGCGAGCAATTACCCAATATGATATCGTCGAATTATTCACCAAAGCTTTCAATCGCTGCAGTAATGTTGAAAAGCCAGTAAATGGTTTTAAAGCTGCAAGAATATTTCCGTTAAGCCCCGACCAATTTGAAAAAGAACTGCTTAACAATCTCGTTACTTCTAACAATTTTCAAACAGAGCACCCTAACAATGAAATTATAACTGATGATCAGAATGCAATGACTGATATACAACCTTCGTTGAACCAACCAGGTTCTTCACTTGATTCGTCGATTCCACTCTCCGATATTATTTTACTCACTGCATCTACAAAATCTGCTAAACGGAATATTAAGAAAAAACATTGAACGATTTTAACTAGCTCTCCTATGAAAGAGGTCCTGGAAGAAAAGAAACGGAAGAAAGATAAGAAGTATGAAATCCAGAACCGAAGCAAAGAAATGACCAAAAGATTAACTAGAAGTAAGGCAGTGAAGATTTCTAAAGATTTCCAAGAGAAAACAAGGAGGCAGACGGAAGAAGAAATACCAAAAAAGAAAAGGAAACGAATATTACTGCATCTATTGCAAGGACAAGTACGAGGAACCTCCAACTGAAGATTGGATCATGTGCTACAATTGCAGAAAGTGGGCACGCGAAAACTGCAGTGATGGACAGAGCACGTCGAAAGGCTATTTATGTGATTTTTGTCAAAAATAAGTCGTGTTCGTGATTCCTCCACTCTGTGTTCGTGATTACCCGCCACTAGATAGAAAATCACAAACAGGGACGGTCTTGTTTTTTATTCAAAACTTATTTTATTTTCAAATTTGATTAAAGTTGATTAGAGAAATATATAAACACATAATGTGTGTTTGAATATAAGCAATAAAGACATTATTACCTTTCTAATATTTTGTTTTATTCAACTTTTTCCTTAGGTGTTCGTAATTCTCCCACTCTCCCTTATATATAGTAATTGTACAAAAAATTGAATGCTCTTGTAATATTATTTGAACAAAATTCCGATAGGACTTACCATTTTTGAGAAATTCTTTCAATCCAAATTATTGATGAATTCTAAACTTTAAGGCCAGGTCGGCATCCTTTCCTGTTGTCCAATTGCAATAAACTATTTGAGGACCTATTTTTTATCAAGTGGCACCGTTCTAGGGAGTGAGAGCAAAGAAATACAAAAAAATCCAAACTTATAAATAAGGGCCACCCTATTATACATGGAAACTCTGCAGTGATACCAATCATACATAAAAAAAATTACAGTAATTCATCGTTATTGTCCCGTTTTTACCATGCGTAATAGTCCCGCTCACTATTGGGGCTGGGACTATTTGTCGAATTTTTCGGTATTCGAAAATTCGAATACTTCAGTTGCTTAATTATTTGACGAATATAATTCGAATATCCAAGTATTCGAATGCTATTCGAATACTATTCGAAAATTTAAGTATTCGAATACTATTCGAAAATTTAAGTATTCGAATACTATTCGAATATAGGTTCATTTGTCATGGTGAAATCTTGTAAGCTAATTTTAACCCACTTCATACCATACTATTCGAATACACCAGTATTCGAATAATAACATTCGAATACTCAAATATTCGAAGTTTATTCGTAGCATTCGAATAGTAAATACTCACTATCCCCACCATTTCTTGGAATCCTTCGGTCGAGAGTGAGAGAACGAAAGAAACGACGGCAACTTCGTGTCAACTGTTTCGTTCCCTCTCGCTCGGCTCTGGGGTTTTCTCACTCGCCGCATCGGCCGCACGGAATAGTCTTAGAGCATATACTACTCTAAGGGAATAGCGTCCGCATCGCGTTAGTGTCCCGCCGCCAGCCCCGTTCGTCGGGACTACAACAAGGCATTACTGTATGTAGACAAAAATGTTATTTACATGACTCTTTCTAATAAAATTATTACTACATATTTTGTTTTTGAATTCAATTAAACAAATAGTATGTTTAATGCAGCTAGAAACACACCTATTTTCATTAAAAGTTGCGTAAAATATGTGAGTGAAAGTAGGCAACGTCGCTTTGCGCCCATCTTTTTTCTCTTTCCATCTCACACTTGTGGCGTTCAATTGTGCGCGCTCGTACCGGTTCGTAACAAATTACTAAATACATGTTTACAGATTGGTAGTGTTTTCACAAATTTTTACTGTATGCTTTATACAAGTATACATTGTATACACCAGTTATACATATTTCAAACAATTCTTTCAAGTAATTCCAAAAATACGAGAACATTGCTGTCTACTTATCAAATTATCTAATAATCCGGTGCGGTTCATGTTCGATTTTCTTTTTTAGAATTTCACAGGAATATTTAAGCTTTTCATTGCAACATTTTTTAAAACTTTCTTATCATTTTTAAAGACTTTGTGTAACATTTTATTGAAATTTTATCGTTTCTCCCATAAGAGCCTATGTATAAAAGCACAACTTTGATTTCAATTTTTTTGACACAATGCAGACTCCACTTTGAGCATTAGATTAAAACACTTTTCAAAGATTTCTTATCATTTGTGTTCCGGTATCGAACCTCTTTAATTTCGAAGGGAATGTAAAAAACTTGCTGCTAATATCTGTATTGTTCATTTTCACTTTTCAAATTCACTCTGCACTCGCACACATTTATTTCTAACGCTTGTTGCACCACCCTTTAGCTCCCCCTATCATCGATTAATGCACCCTGGACCAAAGCTGAATTCCAAAAAACCTCCCGGCGTCCTCCCTCCTCGAAACAGTGACCGGACTTTCGTCGGAGTAGGCGCGTCTGAAGTGTCGTCGGCGCACGGGGGTGCGTCCTGTCGTCGCGAGACATAAAATCGCAGAGCGCAGTGATTTTCCCAAACAAAGACTGACCGCTCTCTGGTGCGCGCTGTGTTTACGCGTCGCTGCCGCGAATTGTTCGCCTCTCTGCCAGCTCACGATCTGCCCCGAGTGCATCCGTGAATCACGCGCACTTGCCAATGCGCTCGAGCCAAAGGGGACAGGGGTTAAATGAAAAATGCAAAATCAGGAGACGCTCCACGGCCCTCCTCCACCCAGTTCTTCACCCTCTTTTCCAGCCTTTTTTTCGCGGCAGCGTAGCATGGGACGTGTTTGTCGAGTTGCTAAGTGGTACCCCGCTATGCCTCACAGTGAATCCCTTCCCGTCTTCCTCCCCTTTTCCTTCACCGCAGCCGCGGCGCATTCTCGATCTCCAACCATTCCACAACGGTGTTCCTCGTCCCCAAGAATTCGCCGAAAACCGTGCAGATCCGTTTGGAAACCTTGTCTAGACGGAATTAACCGCGGCGTGGATTGAACGATGCAGTTTTCGATATTTTTGCTGGAAATTTCATTCACTCGAACGACACACGAGGGGTTGGTTGAAATGATGCAATGTTTCGCCGAGGGTCCTCGTAGAGTTAAACAAAAGAACAGCGAGACGATGCTGGGCGTCCACAATTTTACCACTCTCGATGTGAACGAACACCGGCTGTGCTGCTTTTCAAACATTTTTCGAGTGTTTTGGGTGAAGCCTTTTTCAGAAAAATTGAAACGATGCGCGTTGGTTCGTGGTTTGTTGTGTATGCCATCAGAAGAAGTGTGAAATGTGAAAAATGAGGATAGGTGTGAAAGACTCGAAAAATTAATACTAAGTATTGGAGTTAGAAACTGTTTTGTTAGAATGTGTTTTTTATTCAGCTTACAATTAGTCAGTACTGTTTACTCACTCAGTCATCACTAAATCGGTTTCAAAAACAGTGAGTGTGATAATTACTGCTGGAAATTCTTTTCGTTATCTCTACGTTATGTCGTGGGGGTTGGGGGGGGGGGAGGTGGGATAAAATCCATTAAGTCCATTTCTGTTAAAATTCATATTTTACGACCATTAAGGTAAATGTCCCAGTGGTTGGACGTTTAAGGCGAAGGTTGTGGTTATTACGACTTTTTATAATTAAAAATAATATAATTTGAACTAAATGTTTATCCAATCGTTAGACCGAGTCTTCTTCTTTCAGAAAATGTATTATAGACTATTATTTATATAAAGAAAAATATTAAAATTTATAATTTATAAAAGCGTTCACTTGACCCAGTGATTGGACAGAATTTACGGCATGTCCCAGTGATTGGACTTAGTTGTCCTAATGTTTGGGCATAAACTGGAATAGAATAAAAATCGTTGATTAAACAATAATTAACCTTTTATTATATTGCAGAACTTTAAGAAGTTCCAAAACAAATATGAAAGCAATAAAATGTACAAATAACACCTCATTATAATTGTATAACCTCAAATATTTGGGCGCGCACAAACGCACTCTCTCTCTCTCTCTCTGACACAGACGCACACACAATCGTCACAATAAAATAGAACATCTTTCATTTAACTAAGGGTTATTAATTAATTACACAGTATTGTACAATATTTATTTATTTCACAATGAATACTTATTTTTAGAGGCCTTATTTTTAGCTTTTAATTTAGCTTCTTTTGATGCTAATTTTTGTCTCTTTGACTCTTCCAACTTTCCTTTTTTTATATGTTTCCTCAATTCTTGCTCTTTTAATTTTTTTCCTTTTGCTTCAATCCTGTTTTGTTTTCTTTCTTCTAGTTCCTTTTGTTTTTGAAGCTTTTGCTCTTTCTTGTGAGAAAAATATTGTAGCCACTCCTCGGAAGTCACCACTGGGGGAATTTTTTCCCTACATTTTCCTTGACGTTTCTTTTCGATTGGCTTTGGCCAAAATAATGTCTTTTGAAATGGTAATGGCATTTCATTTTGTATTAAGTTTTCTTTATCCAATATTCTTTCTGTAATTATAATGAAGATGTGCTTCATCATTTTATAATGAATCAATATAAAATAAAGGATTTTATACACTTTAAGTATAAGTACAAACCTTGAAAACTAGACTGTGTGGGCAAGTCACTTGCAGTTTCAAACTGTTCTAAAACTTCAAAATCTTTGCTAGTAGAATCTTGCATTACCAGAATAGCATCACTATTACAGTCTTCAAATTTCCGGTCTACTATGATTTCGTCAGTTAAGTTACCTGTATAGATAACAATCCGTATCTTAAATAATAAGAAAATACTTTTACAATTAGTACTTCAAAATTATTTAATCAACTTATATTCTAATGTAGTAATGTTAAGTACATTAACGTCGTTATTAGTTTCCTGCAAATCAATATCTTTATTCAGATTGCTTCCTTGATCCTCATCTAAATTTATTATGATCCACTTTCCACATTCGAATCCCAGGTTTGTAGTACATCATTGTCAACACCTAACTTATTATTATTTACATTGTTATCTAAATTTTCTAGAGTTAAAAATAAAAATAAAATTAAGTCATTAAGTACTTATTGTGTAAAATAGCTTCTCATATCTTTAAATTACTACTTAAATCATACCACATTTTCCCTTGATTTTCAACCAAAAAAGAAATAATTGCTTGAATTCAGCAGCACCAGTCCAAACTCCAGTTGGTTCCGCTAACTTAAAATTTGTTAACACTGTCTCATCAATGCTTTTCTCAAAACAATTTAAATGTTCTTTATATGAAATTGAACATTCATTTTGGTCGCTCGTACTGGAGTCTAGAGCAGTAATTTCAACATCTGGTTTTTTATTTTTGTCCAGAATGTTAAAATTTACAGCATCTACTGAAAACGGCAACAATCCACACGCTCTAAAGTCATTCTGAATTGTATTTTCTAAATTATGTACACTGTCAATTGTAGTTTTTAAAAGAGGAGCAAAGTCTTGTTTTCTCAACCGTTCACTTTGATTCCCTAAGCGCCAATTAGTCACACATTGTCTCCACATATGCTTCATGGGATGGAACACGGATACATCTAACGGCTGGATGATATGCATTGCCTTTGGATACAGTGCGATTAATTCTATCTGTACACTTTTGCAGAACTTTACCAATGGAATCGTTGCATGTGATGAGTGTCCATCAACATATAAGACCACGGGAAATGAAATGTTATTTTTCATTAGCCACGGATAAAATATATTTGTGACATATTCATAAAATGTTTCTGCTGTCATCCAGCCTTTTTCCGAAATACCAATGCTCCAGTCCTTTGGCATTTCGTTAGAAACATTATATGGCACTCTTTTATAGCCATGTAACCATGGGTGGGACCATAGTTCCTGCAGCATTGACCATAAACAATACTGTTATGCATTCTTTCTCATCACCACTGACCACAGAGTACACTGATTTGGCACCTTTTTTTACAATCACATGGCCTCCTAGTTCGGGGCAGAGTCGAAAACCACTTTCGTCACAATTGAATACTCGTGATGGCTCAATTAACACTAAATGTAGTGCTACCTCTGTAACAGAGGCACGAGTGCTTGTCAAAGTTTGAGCGAGTCTCTTTGATAATTGTGGGTGACGCTGAAGAAAGGCTTCAAACCAGTGACGGCCTGGTCTGTTGTTGATAAAAGGCGTCTCTCTTCCCAGTTCGATGACTAAAGATTGCACACTGTCTAACAGCTTGGCTTTGGTGATAGGAAATCCTCGCTGGCCAATATAAATTATCCACTCGCAAAGTCTTTCTTCTTCATCTTTGGAGAGATAAGTGGATGGACCCATTGTTGCGTGTAAGGAGGTCTTCCCTTGGCTTTTACTAAAAATAGTAATTCGGGGAACATTATATTCTTTGCTGGCAGCTCTTAACGGCATTCCGTTTTTTACAGCATTGACTGCCTTTTCTACAGCTTCTTGTGTATATGATGTTCTCTTTATTGACGGCATTAATATTTATTTTTTGATAATTTCATACAACACGTATTTATATTTTTGGGTTAGACTTTCCAGAAAATCTAAAATTAGTGAAGAAAATATGTACAAAGAAATAAAAAAATAATTAAGTTAGACATGTTTATTGATATTTAAATGCTCCACTTACTTGCAGCAACTCAATAAGTATCACGGGCACAATCAGGCACAATGATGCTTAAAATAACACGTCTTCATTCGCGTCCAAACAATGGGCCACGTCTACAAATATGGTTGCTCGAGTCACTGGACAAATTGTCCAATGACTAGACATAATTAAACAGACCTTAGTAAGTCTAAAAAACGTTTACTTGATATTGGGAAACCAAGTGGAGGCTTAGACTTCAGCGCTGTTGGCGAACTAGTGCAAGTAGGCCCGGATCCCACCAAACATTCCGAATAAGTATTTATTAATGGAATAAAATTTTTTATCATAAAAATTTAGTGTTCAAAACAATTTAAAAACACTCGTTTTTCACAACATGCCTATATAAACACTGATAATCGACGGATGTCGGCCTACTCACAGTAGTTCAATTATCTGTCACTAGTTGGCGTATCGAAATTCTTGGTTTCCCAATAAAAACATGGTCAACGTATTATTTACGAACTTAAGAAAGACGCTTTCAATCTTAGTCGAATACTTAGTCGGCTTGTCCTGATACATTAAGTTCGCGATTGCTACACAATAATATTTCTTTTTCAATTAATACATCATGTTTCCGAACTGTTTTATTGATTTTTAGATTAAGAAATAAACAAGGATAATTATTTTATTTCTTGAACTTCGTGAATATTCTTTTTAAATTTAATATTAACAGAAATTCATGACAGTGCCCAATCACCGGGACGTGTCCAACTACTGGGACATTTACCTTACATTTTACATTTCTTCAATCGATTTTCTGAACTTGGTTTTTGGGATTTAGAAGGTTTTTCTTATACGCACATGAAGTGGTGTTAAATTGGGGGTAGACTTCACCAGGTGTAGAATATCCTTAAGGTGGTCCCTCACAAAGAATCATTAAAAACACTACCGTGACAGGCATTCTCCCAATATTCTCACTTTCACAATATTTTGCAATAGGTACTTATTGTAAGAAAAAAACGAAAGAGGTTGAAATTCAAATGAAATTGAAACAAGATCATTTTTTCGACATTCGAATATTATACGTATAATATAATGTTATATAAATTCAAGTTAATAAATTAAAAAAATTATGAAACTTTGCAGATATGTAGACTGTAGAGGATATATTAATATGTATACCCGATTTTTGCTTCCCAAATTCACTCGAAGGGGTTGAAATTGACCCCGGAAAATCCGGCTCAATTCCAATTTTCTGTTACAAGTGTGAGAGATAGAAAAAAGTTTTCAGACAAAAGTTAAGTACTTCTTTTAATTAGGTCTATCATTTGGCAAAAGTGATATGCGAGTTATAACAGAAAATCGGAAAATATGTAGTTGGATTTTCAGGGGTCAATTTCACTACCTTAGAATGAATTTGTGGAGCAGAAAAAAGTTGCGTAATACATACCTATATCCTGTACATATCCCTAAAGTTTAATAATCCTTTGAATTTTTGCATTTTGGGGATTTCTACCCCTACACCACATTGCGTTGCACAAAGGCTGCAGAAATGTTGCAATTACGTTACGTTGCAACATTGAAACATTGCAGGCAACATTTCTGAGATGTTGCAGAAATTTTCCTATGTCCGCCCCTGTGCAACATTGCATGAAATATTTTTGCAGTGTTTCTGAGATGTTATAGGCAAATTTCCCGCAACGGTTCGGAGATTTTATAGCATTTGTCTCGCAACGTTTCGGAGATTTTATAGCATTTGTCTCGCAACGTTTCGGAAATTTTATAGCAATTGTCCCGCAGCCTTTCAGAGATTTTATAGTAATGGATACAAAATGTAAAGGAAATTGATTAAATTACAATAAATATTGATAATTAAATATTCATATATTTTTTTGTACAAGTCGACAACAAGAACAATAATTATAACAATAAAAATAATAATAATATTAGCTCAAGATGGAACTTCCCAAGCCCGCGTATGTGCAGTGTCAGGCTCCTCTGCCCTCTTTACTTAAAATGTACTGCATGCAGCATGTAATGAACCTGGAATAATACATGCATTTATTTTACAATTTTACAATTTTAAGTGCTTAAATGTGATAAATAATAAATTTACTTACTCATTGCTAATTTTACTACATGTTTGAATGTACTGAATGATTGATTTTGCTGTTTTCCGTACCAACTATATTTTTCTGCCACAAAATCCTCTATTAATTTATTTAATCCCATCAACGCCATTATGACAATATTGCTTCCGGAACTCCTCTTCAGTAAATGAATCTATAAAAGATCATTAATAAATTATTTAGTCATGAAAAATGGCTTCATTAACAACAGTATTCATGTAACGCCAAACACAGGGTGCATTAAAGCGAAGCAATGAAAAGATAACAATCACCATTACTTTAAATAATTGAACGGAAAATGAAATGAAAGTTATACAGTATATGCATGTTTACAAGGAAACTGTGAAAAGTAAAAGCTTGTAGCACAGAAAGCAAAGAAATATGTGTACTTCAAATAATTAAACAATTGCAGTTGGTTAATAAGCATCAAATATGTCATATTAGTTACTTTAATTTAAAGTCCTGTATAGCAAGACAGAAAACATAAGAACATTTATATTGTCCAAATATAGTAGGAATACTTGCCGGGAGAAAACAGCCTTTAGAATTCCCTTCTTGGAAACAGTGTTTTTCAAAATGATTATAACACAATAAGGCGTTGTTTGAATGTACGAAATTCTGGCCCAAGACCATGTTCTGTAATCAACGAAAATCTATATGAAACAAACAAAAATATTTCTTTTTATGAAGTTCGACTTAACCTACAAATGCTATGTACATAGGTTCTACTTTCCCGTGATATGTCAAACCTTCATCCAATTCACTCAGGTCTTCTGCGCTACAGAACACACACGTTCTACCCATTTTTATTATTTACAAGCAATTAATAAGTAATCACGCTCTAACTATTTACGCTTGTGCTTTCTTACGTGCTTTGGCTTTGCATAAACCTGTCGCGACGCATATGAGTGACATCTCACATCACATAACGCATGGACGCATTTGTGTAATATCACACAAATTTTGCCGAAACATCATTGCTGTAAAATGTCAGAAAAGTTGCGAGACAATTCCTGTAAAATGTCAGAAACGTTGCGGGACAATTGCTGTAAAATCTCTGAAACGTTGCGAGACAATTGCTATAAAATCTCAGAAACGTTGCGAGACAATTCCTGTAAAATCTCCGAAACGTTGCGGGACAATTGCTGTAAAATCTCCGAAACGTTGCGGGACAATTGCTGTAAAATCTCTGAAACAGTGCGAGACAATTGCTGTAAAATCTCCGAAACGTTGCGTGACCATTGCAGAAACGTTGCAGGAGTTATATTGCACCGCAACATTGCTGAGATGTTGCAGAAATCTTCCTATGTCCGCCCCTGTGCAACATTGCACCGCAACCTAACTGCAACATTTCTGCAATATTTCTGCAACGGAGTGTGCTGTATAGTGGCATTTATTGTTGGCATTCTGATGGCTAACTAATTCCCCACTTGAGGATACTGTGGGCCAACCAGAAATGCTACTAGGGATCCGTCTACCCACATACTGGCTGCTACTACTTCTATACTCCAACGGTGTACAATTCCCTGCAGTACTATAGTGACACCAATAAACCAATAAGAGACAAAGTTTATAAAACACTTAACACTCTTATTGATAATTAAAAAACTCAGGAATTTATTCAACATAGGTATCAATTTATCTAACAGTACCAGCACGAAACTCTGAGTTACATAGAAACACCATGAAATAAGTACAACCCTATAACAGGTGACAAAAAGCACTTCTGCTAGTTTGAAAAACACTGTTGAATCAGCCTCTGGTTAATCAGTATACCTCTGCAAGGCACAGTATGTCAGCAGAAAGTCGGATATGACTATTTCCTCCCCTATCAAATCGGCTTACGTTGAACATAGATCCATCTGTCGTGAGTGTCAGCTTTTTCTCGAAACACAGAACGGGATGGTACCAAGATAGCAGTGATGGATGACGTTTTCTTTTATGAGACGGGGAATTGCATTGGGAATAGGATCGTATATAGGGGGCCGTGTCAAAGAGGGTTAATCCATTGCTGCTGGAGTTAAGGCACGTATAATACCCCCGTGATGCGTGAATTCACGCTCGTGAAAAAGGGAGGCGGACTTCACAACCGTGCCCTGCTGGGTTACCTCGATCTTCTCTTAGGCACTTTTTTTTATACTGCAACGGTTATCGAAGGGCACGTGTGTACTCCGAAGATCACGCGATATCGCCTTCATTCTTCCCTTTGAGCACATATGGCTGATTAAATATCTTGTTTACAAAATACTTTCATCTTGCGTCCCGCCTTATCTCTACAATATTTTTTGCAACAATTCCCACTAATTCTCATTCTACTCGGCATTAAAATGTTCTTTCCATACCTGCACACTCGACATCTAAATTCGAATCCTCCTGCGCCTATATTTCTGTTCACTTTACTCCTGATATTCGAGAGCTAAATGTGTTTCCTGATTTTAAATGTAAAGCTCGACGATATATATCTCTACACTATTTCTAACCCACCCCTATATTCTTTCTTTTCCTTGTCTCGTCCATGTCTATCCATTTATGTTTAAGATTTTATTTTGCTTATGCGCCATAAATAGTTTTTCTTAATTTTTTTATTTTTTCTTTTTCTTTCTTAATTTTAGTAATAGTTTTAATTATTCAGTTACGGTTAGGCTCCTAGCAGTCTCTATGTATTACAGTTCTTTATATATTTACCAAGTAATAAAGACGAATAGTAATAAAATATACAATTGGTCTTTAATCTGTTAAGCAGCACATTTATTTTATCGAAAGTGCTCCTTAGCCTGGTAGTAACAATTTACAAACAAAGGAGTTAAGTCGTCTTGCCTGTAGCAGGTATGAATATGCGTTAATGTTATTTCTGAAATGAATAGAATGATAAAACTAAAAACAGGAGGATTAACCGACGAATAAGTAAACAATTTACTCAAAAACTATTATTATTACACCGATGAGTTTTTATTCTACTGCCACGTTTTGGTACTAGCGATATGAGTTAGAAATGGGAGAAAACAAAATAGAAGCGTCGTTCGCGATTTGCATATGCATCAACTGGCTTTACTACTCTGCTTCGCCCGAAATGTATTATAAAAAAAATCATTTTTTTAAATAGTCACTCATCTGGGTTAGTTAGGCATAATGAGCTGGTACACATTTCGTGACCTCAGTGTTTACCATTCAAAAGTTTTTATGTGAAGTATCACTACAGTATAGGTATTTGTAAAGTGGAAGTCCATAAAGTGGATAAATGTGTGTCTAACTCAAATACATATGCCGAATAATCGACTCTTAAAAATTCCAATCAGTAAGAAGCCCATGCTACCGTCAATTAAATTGTGCTTTCAGAAAAAGTAATTCACTAATTACAATTCCGTAGGGTGCAAGCCCCAAAACTATCGCTAACTACATAAATCTGCTAACTATTCACGAAGTACCTAATCGGCGCTCCTTCACTTTGCACAAAGTTTCCCGCGCGAGGGGTTACGGATCATTCAACTTTCCACTCGTAACAGAGAATACGATTCAGCGGCATTTTCAAGAGACAAAGTGGCAAATCGCTTCCGCGGTGTCAGCATGGAATAAGCGTGAATCAATGATGCATTAAGCCCCCGCACCGGGGCTGAAAAAACTAAAGCGCGCTAACAGGAGCTAATTCGTCCATTTAGGGGGTACGGCGAGGCTTCAATTAACGTCAATTACTTTAACATTTTGCGCGCATAATACGGGGCCCCGTAACAATGTTACGCGGCAGCGTGGATCTTGCAAAAACGAATGGCGACCGGATCGGATGAAATACGCCGGGGCGGGATTAATTTAAATTAAAATTCGCGAAACGTCATGGGGCCGTGCTCGTGAAACGTACTCGGTGCTTGTCGACGTGCCGGGTACTGCTGTAATTAAATTTGCATTCCTTTATTTTTCCAACGGGCGAGGCGAGCTGAATCAGGCCACGAAGTGGGGGGGGGGGGAGGGGTAGCAGTGGCGGGTGAAAGTGGGTGGGAGGAAAAAAAAACCTCGAAATTCTCATCCTCTCCGCGAAATTGCTACAGAGGAATCTGAGGTGAACGCGAGCGCAACGAGCGCCGCGCATTCCGTTAACTTCTAATTACGCTCTATTAATCAATGCTGGCAATTAACGTAACAACGACTCTCGGATTACTCGAACATTTTGCGGCCACGAGATCGTCGCAGTCCTCCATTTGCGGCTGCACTATTTCACAATGCGAAAAAGACACTCTTTTCGAATTTAATGAGTCACAATTGTGGAATGACGCTCGTAAAATTATTGCGCGACATTCGAGAGGCCGAAGCTACCGGGGGATATTTTTTCAGTCGGTTGGAAATGGAATAGTGAATTGCAAAGATAATAATGGGGAGCTGATTTTATGATTTAATTACGATTTATTTATGAAATGTAATAACGATGTGGTGAAATATGAATAAAAGATCTGGGAAATTTTATAGTTAACGATGTGATTATTACACATTAAAAATGGGTATTTCAAAATATAATTCAAACTTAATAATATTTCATTTAAAAATATACTTATATATTAAATATACTTAAAGGTATTTAATATATTTAATAGTTTTTTCTTTTTCTCATAAATGAAGAATAAGTGTTACATCATTAATAGAATATAGCAATGTAATCATATTAAAATAAATAAGTGTTAAGAATCGTCAACTAAAAATAACCCGACTTCCTCCCACAAAACACTTCGCGACCCACAAATTAGGAACCACTGCAATAAGTACCTACACAATTCTTTCGAGTAGAGATCTAATGAAACTGTTAACGTTTATGAATAAAAGTTATTTACTGAACTTTTAACTTTTGAATCATTTCTTTTCTGTTTATGTCAACCTTGTACGTTAGGTAAGTCTGTTGTAAATGTTCAGTTTTAAAACTTATTTTGTATTAACAATTTTGCATTAATATGAATAATAATTATTTTGTGATTAATATAAGTTCTGAAGAATCATATATTTTTTAACAGATATTCTTAGGTGATACATATATACAAGCTAGAATTATTTATTTAATTAGCATTATGTACCCCATAACGAGAAACTTCCTTGTCACAACATTTACTTTTCCAAAGCAGAATAAATGTTCCTGTTTAACTGGAACTTTTTTCTGCTTCCAAGAAAATAAAAGTTCCTTATTTATGCAAAACTGTAGGTACGGAATAAAAGTTTCACTGAATACACTCCACTTTATAACTGCTTTCTTGGAACAGAAAAGATAATAGTAAAACAATTTGTGTTGTTTCATAAACAATTGAAAATTTTAAAGCTGCGAATCCATGAAGAGATTTTACATGAGACTTTTCTATCGTGAGACAACAATTTCAGCAAACATCTAATGAATGTAAATAAGAGGAATGAAATTTTTGAAAATATATCATGAAACTTGACTCGTGGGAGTCTAATGCCATGAAATTAATGACAAAATAATTAAAAAATAATAAAATAATGAAATAATTGTCCCTCGAGGTTAATGTCTCATGGGGACACGATATTTTCATTCAGGCTTTAGATTCGAGGCTTTTTAGATGGTCCTCAGCTCGTCGGAAACTTGTGAGTGAATTCGATTGCTCGCTTTTCCTACCGCTTCCCCGTTATCCCTTTCTGTTTGCGAAACGCCAGCGACTCTTTATCGAGCTCGGAACTTCGCGTCCGCCTCCGAGAAGCTCTAAGCTCGCCCCCTTATGCTTCGGGCGTGTTCTTATTTGCATTTGAAACGCGCACCCTTCGGCCTGACCCCCTCAGTCGCAGTAAAATAGCGAATTGCTTGTTTAACCGTATGGAACATCCGCGAGAAACTATGCAGCTCCGGTTTGACTCGGGATCTTCCCACGAAGCGTTCGTTCATGGTAGCTTCCTCCTTTTGTTTCTAACATTTCGGCGGCATCCACCAGGTATTCATGGTTTTATTTTTTTTCTACATCCTTCGCTTCCTTCAAACACTCAGCATCTACAAATCGACGTGCGACGTTACGAAAAGTAACACGTTTCAATTTACTTACGAAAAACAGCATGTTTGCTTTCGTTGTTACGAAAAATAGCATGTTTCGTCTTTCGCTGCGGAAACTAGCACGTTTGATTGAGCGGTTTGCCACGAAAAGTAGCATGTTTCGTTTGTAGCAACGAAAAGCAGCACATTTCGATGGTTGACTACGAAACATCGAGTGCGTCAACTTAAATACCTTCCGACGCGATTTTTATATAGTAGGGGAGACCGAGACTAGTTGATACAAAGGCAGGTTCATGCAGACGAATTATCTCGACACCGTATATATGTAGCGTCATTTCAACGGGATATGTGAAGATTGTTGATAAATTCTTTCCTCCGATCCAGCGTACGTGGGTGTACCTTGACGTTAGCAATCGTTTTTTAACTGTTTTCGTTTATATAAAGAAAAAGTAAATAGTTGTGTTCACTTTCCAATCCGTCTTGAGACGATATAAAGAATTTTATAACCCGAACTAATTTGGCATCATATTGAGTCTTTTGAAGGTAAGCTAATTACGTTTTGTAATTATGTTTATATGATCTACATTTTTTTATGGACATGTTTATACATAATGACTTCCTGTGGGGTAAGTTGATACGGTTTCTCTGGGGCATGTTGATACAGTATATTAATTTTCCCCAACTACTTTTAATTGAATTTTTTCTTCATATTTTTTGGAAAATGGTATGAAATTATATCAAAAAGACAAATCGTGGCGAAATATCAGAGGATGTTTTGGAAAAAGCGTGTGCCGAAATAGAAAAAGACTCAATATTATTAAGGCCATGCACAGAAATATACAATCATGACACAATGAGTTTATTAAGATATAGTAACAAAAAGAAGAAGACACCTCATGTTAAAGTGGGATATTTCCGACATAAAAATAAAAATAAAAATATTTTTCTAAGTATGTTTGTTTAAAAATCTGCTTAATTTTTTAACTTTTGACGGTTGGAAAGGTATTTAGATTGAAATTATATTTTTCAAATTTATTATCTTCAAAATGAAAATAGCTTTGTAGGGGAGACCGGGGCTAAAAGTTCCGAGTCGGAATCAAGTCACACGGAAAAATAATTTAAAGTACAAAGCTATTTTCATTTTGAAGATAGAACCGTTCGGAACAACTTACCCCCGGAACTTTTAGCCCCGGTCTCCCCTACTCATTAAACAGATATTTTAAAGATGTATCAACTTGCCCCGCAGTGGGGTAAATTGATACACTTTGCCTTCGTCCAAATAACATTTTTTCATTCATTTTGTATGTACTTTCTCAAGCTTTCGCTTACTATATATCTATTAAAGAGGAAGGACCAAAGTATATTTTAGCATATTTGTTATTAAGTAATTGATTCAAACAAAAATGATAAACAATGAAAACTGAAAAACGTATCAACTTGCCCCGGTCTCCCCTACTTGATCGGTAATTTATTAAACATTAAAATACCGTACTTAAATTATGTAGATTAAATTTTTTATACGTGTTTTCTTTTGGAGATTAGAGGCAGTTATTATTTGTACATTATTATATTTCTAATAGGTAGGAACGATTTTTTTTCATCTGGTTCTCAGTTTCCACCACATTAACCGTTTACTTTCGCATTTATATTGCTCTTTCTCAAGGTAAAAGCAGACGGCACGTGGATGGGCGAGCGTGGCACGAGGCTCGCCAACCCCACGCGCCGCGGCCGTGAGAACGCTCATGGCTCGCCGACTCGCGAGCCTGGGCGAGCCGAGCCGAGCCGACTCGCCGATCCACGTGCCGTCTGATTTTACCTTCAGATATTGTGAACTAAAACGAGTCGTACCACTTTTCTCAGTGCAATTAGAAAAAAAATGTTAAAGATCCCAAAGTGAATGGTTCAAAGAGGACTACGTTTTCAGGATCATGTTTTTCACAAATGTAACGATGCATGTGCACTTGTACGATGTGCACTTTAAAGTTGCACCACTTTTTAAATGAAAACGCGTATTTTTTTACACAGGTCACATCCTCTTGTCACTCTGCGTAAAAAAGTATGAGGGTAAATGATCATTAAACTATTCATCCTTTTCTAACTGCAATCAGAAAAAAGGTTTGGGCTTTGTTCTATGTAGTTGCCTGGACCACCCTGTGTGCTTCTGTGCTTATTATTCTGTCACTATGTTTATAAATTCCCATATTGTTCTTGCTTCTTTTCTATCTTTCTATTATACATAATACTTTTCCATTGGTCCTCACTTGCACAGTACTGTTATGTAATTGTTTCTTTTTCTATCTCTGGGTTAGATTAATAGCAACTTATAAACGTACCTCGCCTTTTACACTACATGTTTCTAGTGCAATAAAGGTATATTATCATTATTGTTATTACAGCCCTTGCACTTAATTCGCGGATACTCCTATACGTAGATTTTCATAGATTCTATTTCATTCCCAATTTATTTGTGGAATCATAAGTTTAAATGCTCTAACAGCTATTTCACGACCCACATTTATCTGCATGTATCTCCAAGATTCTAATGCTTAACCCCTCGTGGTCACACCTCCTTATAATCACACGTTGGTCACACGGGGTTCACTGTACCCCAGCGTCATTTTTTAGTTACCATTTTCGTATTTTTGAATCTTTTAACTTTTCAGTGATAATTGTACATTCGTAATACTCATACAATCGTGCTCTAATAGTCTTTTTCTAGAAATGTAAGTTTCGACAAGATGAAATTTATATTTAAAGAAATAGATGTGGAAAGAAGCGATTTTTTCTGTTAAAATTCACCAAATTTTTAAATTTTAATAGTAACGTCTGAAAATATACAGAAATATTGGCAAAGACATATACTTCAGGAAGAAAATTAGTTTAATGTTGGGCGTCGCAAAAAAAGGTATTTATTCTGAGATAAGAAGTGTTCTATGTTCAACAGAAATGAAATCGAAAATTGGCAGTTAAGTATGGTTATTTATTTGCTAGAAATAAAATAAAAAAACCTCTTTGGCAGGGGTTTACGGTGTATTGTATTAATATTATGTCAAAAAAAAAAAAATAAAACTACGCATCCGACTCCGTAGATTATATGGCATCTGCACGACTGCACATAACACATAATATATAACACTGAATAAATCCTTTAAAAAATCGCAGGGTTTAGAAACTTTTACTTACATTTAATAAAATCTGCTCAATCCAAAGAACTAAAAAAAAAACTTCAAAATTTTTGCACCGAATCACACTTTGGTCACACCGGGATTCGCAACACCCTAATATTTTTCAAACGGTTGTTACATGTATACAAACGCGATACCGAATTTTCTAAAGCGTTGAATGCTGTAGTAAGGTCTCTCAACTAATGGTAGCTGGCGCATTATGTCACATTTCGAATTCATAAAGGCGCGATATTAGAACTCGAAACTTGGCTAGGGTACAATACACCCCGTGTGACCACGGAGGGTTAACAACACATCACGTCCACTCCCTACGATGCCCCTTCCTAAGCCACCCCTAGGGGCCGTCCTTAAATTAGTTAAGGGTAATTATGACGAATTCTTACCCCCTCCCTCCCCCAGTATTAAAATTCGTAAGATTTGACATACCAACCCCTCCTTTACGTAATATTTTTTACATTTTATTCTTTCAGTTATTAAAATTCTTTTAAAGGTTTATATAATTCATTTAAATCGGTTTTGGGAAATTTAAACTAAAACTACTTTTCCGGAAAATTAACGATAGAATTTGTATTTATTGAAAATTAGGTTAAACAATATTACATAAGACGCCACCTGCCCCCCCCCCCCCCACCCCGGTAAGAAATTCGCGATCCCCTCCCCTTCAAAAATTCTTACGTAATTTAAAAAGGACCTCTTACCATGCTTTAAGCTGCAAAACGAAAATGAAAAATGATCCGTAATCAACAAGTATGACTACCAATCAAGGAGACACGCTGCTTAAAAGACAATAACGTTAAAACCTACATCCTTCTATCTTCGGCGCCTTCCTAACTCTACCTCCTAACATCTCTTTCCACCTTCCCCCTTCACGCACAGTGCATGTAGCCCAGTTTACTCAGGTGTTGCATCAAAATCTGCAATTTCCTTAAGTGGTCCCTTAAATCGGCGGACATTAATACAAATTTCTCGGGACGTGCATTTTTCCAAGTGTCAGGTTAGGGAGTTGCTATTTCCCTGAGGGAGAGCTCCGCTGACACCGCACGCGGGGTAGGGATACGTCGACGCACTAATGCACGAGGACGCATTAACGTCAACGCTGGAATTACGACGGGAATCCACCGGTGAACTGATTAAAAAGTACCAGACATCGTGACCCAGTAGGCTTTCCAATACATTTACCAAGCACACCGCACTTTGTTCGCCTGTTAACAATGCACCCAGCAGCTTTCTCCTCGTTTCCCTCCCCCGATTCGTTGAATGTGCACCGGAATCGATTGGCGGCATAATGCATTTTATATGGCCTGTACACGTGCACTGGAACGTACGTGCATCTCTTTCACCCTGCCGAGAACTTCTTCCTTCTTTTTTTTTTGTACCGCGGCACGTCGAGGAGAATTGAATGGCCGAGAGCTTAACCGAGCGCTCCACGCTTCTACGCGGACGATGTGTAAAGGCGTGAACGCGCGAAGAAACTGCGTCGAGTCATCATTGTCATTTTAATTCAACGCTCAGCATAGCTAACCCTTTGGATGCTGACACCGCATATGTGCGCTCGTTGTGCGCGGTGTGTGCGTAGAACGCTCATAGGCGGTCAGCGGCTCTGGTTCAGAGTTGGGCATTATTCGAATAAAACTTGATTGAAATAACTTTTCAAATAAAGATACTACATCTTTTTCTTTAGTCGACTAAAAATCGCCCGAGTTAGCTTTATTCAAGGCGTCAAAGATGATGCTGGTTATTCAATGGCCTTTCCTCTTGGGTTGTGAATAATGTTGGTTCAGCTTTCATTCGATTCTTATTCTATAAGGTTGACTACCCGGCGAAAGCCTTTGCGGGCCGACCCGCGCGCGGTCGCCTACTGGTCAGATTCTACAGAATCTGAATTTGTTTATTTTTCATCGTATCAATATGAAAGTGACACCAACGGATTCCTGGCGTTCTTCCGATAATTGGACAGAAAATTCGGACCATTTTTAACGAAACGGGCTTTGAATTCTGCAAATAATTTTCTAACGTAATATCCGTAATTATGGTCCGAATTATATCATTTTTGGGGCCATTTTCATCGGGAAGACATGAGGAATCGATTTGTAATACTTTCATCAACACTTATCAAAAACGTGAAGAGTTTATGTGGCCCGTCGGTTTTATTGCTCTCGGCTGTCAACGAGCGGTCTACTGGGGCCCGAAGATCCTCGCAGCGACAAAGCAAAACAGTGGAGTGGGTAGGTCTTTCCCGATAATCCGAGCCCAAAGGGTTCTCATCAATCGAAAGATTCTACATACATATTCTTTCTGATGCTTTCGCCTACAATTATTACGGTAATTAACAAAAAACGACAGTTTGGCAACGAATATTCAATGTTGGGCCTACAATTACTATCGATGGTTAATTAACAAAGAATTTTACAACGATGATTAAATGTCGTCTTACAAACGTCAGGAAATTTGCTACATGCAGAAACGTGTTATTATATTCCAAGTTGTGATTTTTATTTTCTTATTTATAAATATGTAATGAGGAGGCAGGCAAAACAGTTGATCTCGCATGAATCTTTAAGCCATCAATCAAAGGATTCACTTTGATATCAATGGATTATCAGATCATTGGTGAAGTTACTTCCAAAAGCACGCGAGTTAACCGTGGTCCCACCCCAGGATATGTCTTCGCCAATATTTCTGTAAATTTTTAGACCTTAATGACAAAATTTAAAAATTTGATGAATTTTAACAAAAAATTCCCTTTTATCTACAACTATTTTTTCAAATGTAAAATTTCAACATGTCAAAATTTACATTTTTAGAGAAAGACGTATGAGTATTACGAATATACAATAATCACTGAAAAGTTAAATGATTCAAAAATACGAAAATGGTACCTAATTAAAAAATTTGTGGTTTATAAATTGTGACCACGGAGTGTTAAGTGTCTCTACCAGCAGATTTTCATCCATCACCGTCATAACGGATACAGAACTCGCAAACGATGTCCATCAACGTAAAAGAGACTCGAAGAACCAGAGTATCTCCAATAGTCTTGGAACACAGTTTGGTAGAACATCGAACTGCCAGCTTGATTGCTTCCACGAGAGTGCTTGAGTTCGATTAAAACCACCGGATCGGGATACCAGCGGAAGCTGGGCAGTCTCCGATGGCGCGTCATCACAATAACTTTCTAGTCAAAGAGTCAAGCAAGCTGGCCGAGAAGATCAAAGCGCGGAGTAGAGGTTTGAAGCAAAGTCGTGCGAGCCCCGGTATTCTCTGCAGCGAGGCACGACGCGAAACATTTAATTGCGAATTGGCGAGGCGTACCGTATCAGCCGGTGCCACAGTATGCCGGGTGCAGTGAACCTTTTCAGAGCGTGACAGATGAATATAAACTTAACGCGGGCCGAAATTATGCCTTCGTGTCTATAATTAACCCGGCTACCAGCGACGGCGGCTCTTCCCGGCGAAGATCGGGGCCCTCATTCGGACACGCTGCATTCTTGTCAAAGTAGCGCGGCCCTATTCACAGCTTTCAGCGAGTCCGCCATGGGCCGCAGCCCAACAAGAAGGGCGCCCCGAGTCGCGAGATTTGTGAGCATATGGGAAACGCGAAGAGAGTGAGGGAATTTTAACGCACTGTCGTTATTCAGTCGACTGTTTTGTGTGATGGGCAGCAGACTCGGGCTATAGAAAAGATTGTGTTGAATTTGATGAGGAGGATGATTAATAATGTTGTAGTGAGTAGCAGCATTCGAAGGTAGTACTTTTGTGAAGCTGTGTATCTAGAGACGCGGTAGCGTCTCGACGCCAAGTACATGAAAGACACCCTGTAAATGTCGACTGTCGCTACCGTGTATCTTTACTCGTCGCGGAGCCATTCCAACCTAATTCTGACATTTATACATTAATATCTCATCACGCCTGCAATATTTTCTAAATTTAAAGGCATTTTTCTGATGTAAACCGCATATCAGCTTTCGAATAAGACCAGTTCCAACAAAATCGGTCCACGCATGACAGAGATATGATAATATCGTCTCATGGATCAGTCAGAAACGGTAGATTTTTCTTCTCCAAGAAAATTTTTTCGTCAAACATAATACGTAGACGCGTTACACGCACACCTTCAGCCAAAACGAAACTAACACATATTTCGTTCTTCTACGTATTATACGCGTTACACGCACACCTTCAGCCAAAACGAAACTAACACATGTTTCGTTCGTCAAACGCTACCTTCACTATACAATCTATTGAAAATTTTGACAGCTTACATTCAGGTTATAACCTGGCTACTGTTAAATAAGGTAAGTTTTCAAAATTTGAGATGCCACGTATTTTTACAAATATGTATCGTACCATTGAATTGCAATCAAAATGCAGTCTGAAACACAAGGTAAATTGCCAAAATTTGAATTGCGACATGTTTAAATATTATCGAACTGTTTTTTATTTGTAACTAAACTCAGAATTTACCTGGCCACGCCAAGTATTTGACTTCCCGGCCGCGGACATCTTTTTTTGTCTTTTATTGTGTTACACAGTGTCACCTTTGCACGCTGCGGGAAAGTACTTTTATGTACTTGCAGCTCATTCTGATTTCACATCTTTTTTTACTTTGTATTTATTATTATTTTCTTTTTTTGTGATTTATTTGATTTCATGTACTTGGCGTAATATTCGAGTAGTCCAACTATTCGAATATTCAAATAGTACGGAGTATTCCAATATTCGAATAATTCTGAGTATTCGAGTAGTCCAACTATTCGAATAATTCTGAGTATTCGAGTAGTCCAACTATTCGAATATTCAAATAGTACGGAGTATTTCAATATTCGAATAATTCTGAGTATTCGATTATTTCAAAGTTTCGAATTTTGGATTGTACCGAATACGAATCTAAAGGTGAAATATTTGTTCTCCCTTTATTGTACTATTCTTGTCGTATTGGCCTTTATAATTATTTGTTTTTCAAATCTGAAATTTGAAACATTATTATTATTCTTTTGTAATATTATAAATTTTTAAACCTAAGTTATTAAGTCAATTTAGGGACGTAGTGTATTTAAATGTTGACTCATAATGATCGTTAATAGTACTAGCAGTAATTTTATTCTTTGCTTCCTTTTACGGAAGTACATTGTGTCATTCATATATTATCGAATACTCCGAATTGTTCGAATAATCTTCGACTATTCGAATTATTCAAATCTGAAATTCTAATTCAACTGGTATTCGAATCTCAAATTCGAATTATACTGGTATTGGACTCCCTAATTATTCGAATTCGAATGGTATTCAAGTATTCGAATTAACAGCCCTAGTTCTAACGAGTAAAACTAATTTGCAAAGGGGGGTTGTTAGCCTTTTATTGTCGGAACGCAGAATATTCCATGTTTCTACAGTGGTCTTTATAGCGGCGAAAAGAAAATTGAAACTGTGAACGGTAACAAAAATATGGTAGGTCCATTAGAAAGAATTATATGCTACAATTTATATCTCATAGATTGGGCGTTTGCCAGAATACCCCAGTGGTATAAACATAATACTTAATGCCTGGCATTAAGTTACTTATGCAGACATTAAAATATGAGTTTCAAACTTTGTTTTGACCACCACTTTCACGATCATCAGAACGACTGTCATGGATAATTCTGTGCTCGCAATCTCGTTTGATATATGTAAATTGAATGTAGGTATCTATCTGTTTGATATAGTTCTGATATAGTTCTGGCGAATAAAACTATTTGTTAGGAAAAGTTTCAAAAGAATGGAAAATTATTAACATGTAGTTACTGGCGCGCTGAGAATATTATTAACTCTCTCTTCTTGGATCATAGAATATATATAGAACTATATTCATAGTTCTATATTCGATACATACAAATTGATCATATCTATGTGTTTGCTTTAGTTCTTACGATCAAAACTGAGTGGTCTGACAAGAATACATTCCCAACAGGAGGTCAGTATATCCATAAAATTTTGATACGGTTCGAAACCTTAAATAATGTCAAAATTATATATAGATTGCTGCCAATGACTTACACAACGCGAGAAAATAGGGTACTATTGTAGTATTGTTAAAAACGTGATGTGATATTGGGTCGTGGTACGAGGTTACAGTAAAAAGTGAATATACTTCTAATGAAATACTATTAATTTTATGATCAGAATTAATAATAACCGGTAATCTTTGTATCCCATTTTCCCGCGTTATATAATCCATCAGCAGCTAATAATCTACACACAATTTAAACCATAAAAAATAATAATCTTTCCTATTTTATATAATTACTACAGTCTATTGGAGTACCTACATTACTGCTACTTACTCAATTTCACAAAAAATATGAGTTACCGTTTTTGTTCTCAATGCCTCATTTTGTCATTATCTAACGTTTCAAACAGTACCAATATTTACTTGATAGGGGAGAGTCGTGCAGTACCGACCAGTTTACAGTACCGACCAAAGCTAGTTCTCGCTGCTTATACCAGATATGAGCGTTTTACTTGAATAAACAAATAAAAATCACAATTCTGTATAACCTATTTCGGAGTCATATCGTTTACTCCATTGCGCTTGATGTTATGAGACTTTAAACGTATTCGTTGATATTCAATAGGTTAAAAGTTACTTTGTAAAGCCGATTTTTTGTTTCTCAGGTACGTAAATGATTATGTTCTATGATGTGTACTGTCTCTAGTCTATCAAGTTTAATAAAACGCCCTAGTTTTTCAATATTTTTTGGTACATAATATACCATGATCTAAAATGTTCCCATATGTTTGTCGTACAGTACCGACCATCCGACTGTCGTGCAGTACCGACCAACAAAACTAAAAGAGAATTAAAGAAAAGCGAAAGAAACAAAAGTGTAAAAGAAGCAGAGAAAAGAAAAGCTAAAAGACAATTAAGGAAACCTCAAAAAAACTTGAAATGAAGAAAATTAGGGGATAAAGTAAATAAGGATAGGTGTGATAACCGACCAAACAGGAAGCTAGGAATTAATAAAGAAGTTACCTACTGTGTTATTTGCAAGGAATCATTTGACCAAGATTGGGTGCAGTGTATCGAATGTGAAGGTTGGGCACTCGTCGAATGCACAGATCAGGAAAATATTAATTATTTTATTTGCGATGTTTGTACTAATAAAATTTTTAAAAAATTTCTATTGTACCAATTAAATGTCTTTTTATTAACATTGTTAGTCATTTAGACTTAAAAATCTACTAATTTAACAGTTGGTCGGTACTGGACAACACTTTTTCGTTTCCTAGAAATTACAACTTTTATACTTTCGCGAATTATCAATTTTTATTATTAAATTTCACAAAAATAACTTCCCTCCTCTTATTAAGTTCCATCTATACTATAAACACGTTTTTGAATTTTTGATTTTTATTGACTCTAGCCGAAGATATAACCAAAAAACTTAGAGCGGTCGGTACTGCACGACTCTCCCGTACTACGACCACTTTTTCCTTTACACATACCATGCACCACACCCCATTCTGAATATTTACTATCAATCTCCCAAATACGAAATATTCTCCAAAATCTCCATTCCCGCAATGCAGCTATCCAAGCACCACCCCTCAGCTCCCCAAATCCTCTACGCAAACAACAAACATACAGCTCTAATTAAAAAATATTCACTCCAATCACAATCCCTATTGCAATCACCATATAACACCGACGGATAATAGTGCAAACGTCTCAGTTCGCCATAAGACAACCTCGGCAGCCCGGCAAAGTAGAAAATACAATACGAACCGCCTTGAATCAACCTGTCTCCACGCGAACTGAATACCAAAGAAATGTGAAAAGCGCGTTTATTCGAACGGAAAGGCGAAGGCAGAACGATGGAGGGAACACGAAGGGGGGTAAGTACGAGCGAGGGTGGTGGCGAAGGAGAACGAAGAGGGATAACGAAAGGAGCACGGAAAAGCGGCGCTCCGTAATGAATACGAGGCGACCGTGCAATAAAAGCAGTCGCAGCTTCGTAAAGCGGGGTTAACGAGAGGTACTGATTTAATTGTTTTCAAGAACTACGAGCGTCATCGTGCAGCCCGTCTTCAGGGCGGGCGAGGGTGGATGGGGTGGATGTTTTCCCTTGATTCAAGACAGTGCTCGGGCGCGATGCTTGCGCGCGGCTACACGTTAATTTGCAGCCTCGCCCTTAATTGCGTCATGAGCGGGTTGCGGTGATGCTAGACCAGTGGCAAAACCGGAAGGCCGGCCGGAGGGGGGCAAGTAATTTCCGGGTCCGCAAGAAACGGCGAACATCAAAATGCTCTTTGATGATCCGCGCGAAAGATTAAGTCTGTACGAATTAATTGGATTGATTGCGACGGTTGCCCTTAATCCCTAGGTCTCGCTTGGGTCTGTTACATTAATCTGGCGCTTTGAAGTTTCCGCGAGCTTCTGATACTTTTCAAACGCGCTCCTTTCGGTCAAAGGGATCTGCCCTGGCGATGGCTCTGTTTGACGATACTGCTGCTAGGAGTGCTTGACGCTGGCGCTGATCTCTGCAGGTTATAGTAATTTCATTGATACATGGGTGTTGGTTTTATTGCGTCGGGGTGTAGGGAGGTTTTTTCATTGCGCGGAGTGGGTCAACAGTGGCGGTGCAAAGGGGATAATAGGAGGCTCTAAGCCTCAGAATTTGCAAGTCGAAATCGTGGGATAAATATTTTTCATGCGGTCTTTCGTTTTTGGAGAGGAATTTCTAAGCACGCCTCGAAAAAAACACGGCTCGTGCTTCTGGTTAGGAATTGGCAGAATGTAGTAGAAGTACGTTACAATTACGAATAAAATGAATGATGTTGTAACTACTATAACTTTTGTTCATAAGAGACTTCGATTTCGAGGAAATCGGATTTGGAGATGGAACTGATTCTCGTTTCAAGGGACGAGAATGACGAGATCCTCTATCCTCTTTGGGGACGACGCACAAAAGAACCGCAGAAATTTTACCGATGAACGTTATCCACTAGCATTTATCAACATTTCAGTAAATTGTAAACAAAATTTCCGCCGTATATAATAATACTTAAAAAGAAAAAAATGGAATCTGCCCATTAGTGGAAACACATGGTGAAGTATGTAATTGTCTCAGGAGACTAAAGTCCCATGTGAGATACGATATTTTTGTCTCATGGTGGATTTGCACTTTTTTGTCATTAGTTTCATGAAATTAAACTCTCGTGAGACAAGTTTCATATATTAGTTATTTTTCGAGAATTCTCAAGAAATTAAATATATTGCAAAATTTATATTTCTGGAATAATTTTGATATTTATCTAAATTTTTATTCGTGTCCAACTTAAACAAAACTTGTGTAAATGAACAAAAAACAGATATTAAATATAATTGATAAATTTATTTATTTAATATAAAATGTGAGCAAGGCGGAACATTACTTTTTTTGTTTTAAAATAGTTTTTTCAAAGCACACTTCTTTTATTTTGTGACAAAATCTGCGACTGTAGAAAAATTTCTTTCATTTTGAGTGGATGTTGGTTTAATTGTATATGGAGCATCGGTGATAAGAAGAGAAAAGTATAAAAAGTTTATAAACAATCCCGCAATTCTTCGTATGTATTGCTAACATTTATTACAGATTATAGATGTGTTTATATGTTTACGATTAACACACAATTTGAAGTAACTGAAAATTCATTTATGAAAACAAATGGGATTTATAATAATTTTCCTACACTGAAAATTCTCGAGAAACACTGTAATTTCTCGAGAAATGAGAAATAAGAAATTATAAAATTTCTCGAGAAATTCTCGAGCAAGAACACTGTGATATATGTATATATTTTGAAAAATCTTATCTGTCGCGACTATTTCCATTATTTACATTTAATTGTTGCTGAGATTTTTGCCTGGTGCGAAATCTCATTGGAGATTTGCACGTTTTAAATTTTAGTCAAGTGCACGTGTACTCGATGAACGTTTAAAATCGATTTCTTCGGAGACAAAGCTTTGTTCGAAATAAAGTTGTCTTACAATTTTTATTTATTTTATCCATAGCTGTACCATATTTACCACTGCATTATACCAATTCTTAAACAGATGCAGTAATTTTCAAGTCAGTTTTTTTCGCAAAAAAAAAAGCTTCGTATGAAGCAGCTTTATAGCCTCGCGTCGACTTATTTGGAGCTTTAGAATCACCCTTTATCCCAGTGATTCCCAAACTGTTCTTCGCGAAGTGTTTTCTAAGGAGGTCACCACGGCTTTTTCTTTTAATATTATTAAGTTAGAATTATATTCTGAAATACCTATTTTTAATGTGTTTTCTTTACCTTATTAAATTTATCTATATCTTACATGTGTTGCAGGGTCGCAAATTATTTTAATATGATAAAAGGAGATCGCGATTCAAAGAAGGTTGGGGAACACTGCCTTATCCGATTTCATACACTGCGAATTTTCCTTCCACCTGTATAAACGGAAAGATTTTTTCCCCGCGTCACTTTGGTAAAAAATAGGGGCTTTCGTCCCGGAGTACTAAAGCATTCTGTAACGTTCAACGTAGAAATTATGACCCGGGATACTCTGTCGTGTATAATTTGAGTCTGACCTACATTAGAAACTCGACAGGGGACGTATGATTTAAATAGCATAGCAGTCCACGTTTCCTGTTGTTTCGTGTCACGCAGACTCGTTGCTGTTAATTTCGTAAGCTCCCGCCGCCATAAATGACCATAATTCTTCTGTGCTTTACGCGTGCAGCTCGCATGCTTGATGCATTACGCTCAAAATTCCACGTGCTCTCGCCCACCAGCTAATAAAGCGATACACATAGTCAGCTCGTAAATTCCAACCTGTTGTTGTCTAACATCAACTCCAAAATTCGACTTTAATAAAATCTTCTGTATTCGTTTAACCAAAATACTTCTATTACAAACAGTGCGTTTAACAATAAACAATAGTTTGCTATTTCACCACCAACTTTCACCTTTCTGGATGAAATTAATAAGAACTACGGCACCTTGGCTTTTGCACTGCATTATATTTTTCGAGTGCTATAAAGACGTCTTTTATTATTATTATTATTATTATTATTATTATTATTATTATTATTATTATTATTATTATTATTATTATTATTATTATTATTATTATTATTATTATTATTATAAAGTAAATTACACGGGAGACTTTTATTGCTAACCAGAGCACGCGAACTATTTTATACATATTTTAATGCTTTTTATGCTTCCAAACTGCTGCAGTTATAAAAAAGGATTAATATTTGAACAGGGTAATATTATTAGCGCACAATCTTCTAAAAAATAGTTCCACCTAAATTTTTTCTGTGTTAGTAACTAACGTTACTGAATTATAAATTGTGTACATTAATTAACTCTACCTTGCGATATTCGATTCAATGGTAATTCTCGGCAAGAATATTCTAACTCAAGTTTAATTTGTCGGTTTAAGAAACATCCGCGGATTAAATCCGCAGACGCTGTAGCGATGACCGCGAGAAAAGGAAATCCAGGAAAAAGGGAAAAAGGATTATTCGTCTCGCCCGCCCGGCGAGATAAATTGCTCTGGTGCGGTGGAACTGGAGGCTGAAATTGCAATTTCATAAATTCGAGCGACTCCAGTAATGCTCATCCTCCGCGTCATTTCACCTTTCCCTGTTTCCGCCAATTTCTCTTCATTTTTTGCTCATACAAGTCGCATCTACCACTTCTGCCCGAGCACGGGCTTGATAATTACTGTATTATCGTCAATGCTTTGGCCTTAGAAATCTTTCTGACTGCACGCCGCGTCGCTTCCGCTGCTCTGAGCCTCTCGGGCCCGAATTTTTCCTCGCAAGCGTCGAGTGGCAACTGGGAGCGTGAAAAGCAACGAAGGATTTAAATACATTCTTTAGAAACGTGTAACGTGTACAGAAAAACCACGTGTATCGCTGCTCATTGTCTGCTGCAACGTTTAACGTTTCACGATACTCCGTACACTTTCAGCAAAATTTATCGTACGAATTAGTCTGTGCAAGTAGAAGTCCCTGTAGTCACTCAGAGTAATCGCAATTAATTTGCAGGCTTTGAGATATTACCTTTGAAAGAATAAGGGTTTGTTCTGTCTGCTTCTTTGGAAAGTTAGGTTTATTCCTGTGAATTTTCGGTGCAAGTTCATTTCTATTCCCGCTACTTCATTTGCAGTCTTTCTCAAAGATAATGGCGAAGAACAAAAGCGAGCCGAATAGCGTACCGTTTCGTTAAAGGTTCAGCCTATCCCCGGAGTGTTAGACTTATAACGAAACAAAACTGTAATTTTATTATCAATTTGGTTGAACGTAAGGAGGATTGGTTCAGATCAGAGTTGGGCAGTATTCGAATTTTTATACTTGAGAATAACAAATAAATTTTTATTCAAATTATGTATTCGAATGATCATGAATAAGAATTGCGAATAAAATGATGTTATTTGAGAATAAGGAAGTAAGGAAATATTTTTTTATTCGAATAAATTTTTATTCCAAACATAAAAATTTATTCGAATAAAAAACTATTTCGACATTCTCGAATAACTTCGTTTTATTCGCAATTCTTATTCAAGATCAATTGAATAAAAAAATCGTATAAAAATTTATATGTTATTATCGAATAATTTTATTTTATTCTAAGATTACTGGATATAAAAATTTATTCGAATAATGCCCAACTCTGAGTTTACATGAAATCAAGGTGTATATTATACAGTGACGTACGAAGAAGCAAAGGGATGGGGGATCTCTAGACAAAGCCAATTCTCGCGAATTAGCGTAGAATCCCTCGCGTGTATTTAATAGATGAGGCTTTCTCCTGTTGTGGCTGGCACAACAGCCAACTCATTGAGATAGGTCAATGACTACGGAATGTAGCTGGTGCGGTTAGGCATGAATGTCGATGAAGCTGTCGTTACGGGACCACCGTAAGAGCCGTACTAACCGAAATCAATCAGATCGTGCTTGACACTTGACCTTCGTTCGATAATCGTGAATACGATAGAGCGGGGGACTGGCTAACAAGCTTCGGTATCAGTAATAATTTAATTTCGCTACGTTTCGATGCAGTATACTCGGGGTAAGCTACATGAAACTAGGTAGTATTAATATCGATTTCATGGTGACAGATAAATTGAGCAGGTAATTAATTTTGTGCGCGATTAAGGAGAATTGGGAGGAAAATTTATTGTTATCATCTATTGTTTATTATGTAAACGGGAAAAAGAATTCCCTTCAGTGTATAAAAGTAAGTTCCTATACATGAAACATGCCCATATTAGATGTACAGCCTCTAGAGCCCTCGGTTATTTTATGAGAGCTGCTGTTGACTTCAGAACGCAAAGAAGCTTAACAGTCTTTACCCTTGTTCTCCCCCATTTGGAATATTGTTCTAATCTTTGGAATCCTTACCGTATATGTCACATCAAATCTTTGGAGAGCATCCAACATAGATATTTGAGATGTGCAGCATACAAGCTGCGTATTCCTTTTGATAGATTTTCTCATAACTATGAGCATATATTTTCTACTCTGGGCCACCTTCCTCTCGAAAAGCGAAAGCTTTTATCCGATCTAATACTTACCTTCAAAGTTATGTATGAATGACCACGTCATGTGTTGATAGACTGTGTAGATCTTCTAATTCTGTCGCGCATTTAGTGGATTTCTTCTGCCACTCATTATACTCTTTCAAGCACTCTGCAAGAAAGGTGGTTGATACTTATTGTTAGTTCTCGTTAACTCCTATTATTTCTATTGCATTTTATAATATTCCTTTTGCTTGTACTCTATCTTGGCACTATTTCATTTTGTCTTTAGGTGTTCTGTCTTTGTGTTTCTACTTTTAAGTTCCAATCCCCTAATGATCTTTTCTATTCTGAATGTACCAAAGGGTTTTCCCGTATATAAATAATTAAATAAATAAATTACACATTAAAACAGGTGTTGCTAGGTGCAAAAATTGAAACAACAAGAAATAAAGAAAAGAGTTAAACTAAATCATTTCAGAATATAATATTTCAAATGCTCACAATCAGTCGAATTGTTGAATCATAAATTGAATTTCGTCTACAGGGAAACAAAATTATTGCCGCAGACAGATTTTCTCGGGAAAACCTCTTCGTTTCATTTTCTCTGTCTGATCCCCAGATATTCATTCTTCTTCATCGGCAAATGTGTAACATTGTAGCAAGAGCCAATAACCATAAACATTTATTTCCGATTAAATAACAATATTCACGTTTCATCCTCATCAGACGACACGAGCATGATATATTTCGAAATCTAAAAAATAATCACTGAATGGAAATTATACTTTTGGATGCAAGAAGAGCCTCAGTGCCAAAAGTCAGTTTCGAGAAAAGTATCTGTAAGCATTCCGAAGTTAGATACTTTTTTATACGGGTCATTCGATGCCAAATCGATCACTTTTTTCCCTCGATGTCTCGGATTTTTTTAAAACTTGAATATGTTGTGGTCCTCGTGGAATTAGGGTGGGTTTAAGTCATCATTTTGTCGATTTCGAATCTGTTTAAAAAATACAGGGCCTTGAATTTTGCGATATTTGCCTATTTCCGTGAAAATGGGTTGTACTTATGAATTTTTATCTCGGAAACTATTTGTCGGATTTAGTTCATTTTTACGGCATTTTAACGTGGAAGGATTGGTCTTTCTGAATAAATTTTTTCTAGATCGAAAAATTAATTTTGTAACATTGAAAATTATGAACGAATTTTTATTTTGCAAATTCGGGCTCGAGGTCGTGGTTTTAAAAATCCGAAAGAAATACTACCATATTCCTTGAAATTTTTTCTACAAAATAAGTTCATCCCCAGGGTGGTGCGGTTCCTATTAACGTCGCGGTGGGGTGGTAAATACGGCGGTTCGCGCCAAATCAGGTAAGCGGACCGGGCGCCGCGCGGACGCTCCGCTATTTAAGCCGCCACATATAGTAAATTGCCGCGATTTAACGCGGTAAAATATTCGCGTGTCCGCCGCAGGAAAAAAACGCTAAGGATTCGCCGCCGCAGCGGAAACGTTCCGCGTTGGGCTGAACAGCCCCATAAGCCGCCACGAATAGTAAACTGACGCGGATCCGTCGCGGCAAAGTATCAACTATCGTTGATTATTTGTTAAAAAATTGTCATTGCTCGATGGAAACCACGGGAATGTCGTGGGCTGCTTCCATCAGGGAGGGGGATAAGGATGGGTCAAGAAGGATGGCGTAGATAAGGATCATTTCGAAGGGGATGGGCTGGGGGATTAAGGGTTGCGAATTAGAAATCGGCTGAAACTATTTCAATGTGCTGAACACAGTACCCTTTTCATCGGACGAAAAAGTTTTTCTGAAACCATGCTGCTAGCTTAGTAGCTCGCTTTGCTGCATCATTTGCTATCACCGGCCCCAGAAGCTTCCATAGCTTTACGGCAATATCATAAAACAGAATTTTATGTAAAACTTTTTCATCCAATGAAAATCCTGAAAGGCCGATTTCTTATTTGCAACCCTTAAACCCCCAGCCCATCCCGTACGAAATGATCCTTATCCATGCCATGTAAACAATACATAAAAAAGGCACACTCGTTCCCTCAACTGTTTCCAAATGGCTGGTTTGTATAAAGTACATATCGATGACTTACTGCACAAACATTGTCCATATGTTCACTTTTAGCATTTCGGGAAAAACAGTTTTAAAAATGCAAGCATACTTTATAATTAAAGAAATACACAATTCCCCAATCTCACAAAAAGTGAGCATACAATTTTTGTACAATAAGCCATCCATACAGCCTAAATAATAAATACCTAACATCTGTTGAAACACTACCCTGATCCAATTATCAAATCCACACCTAAAAGAGTGCGTTCATTAGCGAGTTTAAAACCTAAAATCCATCTGCATTTTTAAACTCCAAACCAAATAACCAAGCTCCATTAAGTCTGTTCGATATCGCGCAAATCCTGAAAGTCGCAGGATAATCATGGGAACATCAGCAGTTAAATAGAGCGCACCGGCAAACCTCGTTACACAATGAAGGCAGACAAAATCTCGTCACACGGTGAATCGCCTGGGAACTTTGATCGCGGCTACCTTTAAAGACTGATTGCCCCGCGAAATGATTGATCGCGTTTTCGGTGAGATAAGGGCTGAACAGAAGGCGGAGGATCAAGGAGGAGGGTGGAGAGTAGACTGGCAGCGGTGAGCTACCGTTGGCCAAGTTCCAGGGACACAAAAGGGATAGCCACGCGAGGATAAAGGCATCGCGAACTTGTTGCGTTCCCAGAGGCGCCTTCCGTTTCTCCCTTCATCGCGGGGCTACGGTGACGGCCCGCATTCACACCCCTTTCTCGCGCCCGTGAATCGCAAGGATCGCCGATAAATTTCTGTTCGACGCCAGACTCCTCGCAGCTGAACTGCTACGGACGGTGCACGTGACAGGCTTAACGTTCGCTTCTCTCTATTCCAGCGAAATATAAAGGTCTTGTCGCCGGAGGGCTGATCCTCTTACACTTTACGCCGCAGTTTATATCTTCCAAGTGAATTTCAAGCTTTCACTTTGTCGCCAGGAGCCTCGTCGAATTTATGCATTATTGTGTTTACGCTGCGATCGGGTCGTAAAGAATTCCCCCGTTTGGAGTTACAGTGCGCGATACTAATTGCAAGGCCCAATCCAGCGCAACTAGGACAAATGCCTAGAGCGGCAAATTCGGGGCGGTAAAATTGGTAGAAAGAGAAGATTAAAATATTATTATTTATTACTTGTTAGGAAATTACCCTGTACGGGTGGAAAAGAAACTAAGGAAGCGCGCTCGAAGACAGTTCTGGTGGGGTAATTGCCGTGTGGTTCATCACAGTTCTCTTACCAGAAGGCAAAACCTTCCCCACTCCGTGGCCAAATCCTCCACGAACAGAGTCCCTATTCTTTGGCAATGCGCCGTCGCACAGTGGTCCGTCTATTAAGAAGCTAGCGGGACGAAACTCGCAGTTCGTCCATAAATCATCAATTACATGAAAATATTTGAAAAACACCATCCACATTGTTTTACCACACTTAAAACGTTCATCCCTCACAAGGGAAGATCCCCAACACGAAAATTCCTAAAATTATGATACTAAAAACTAAAAATAATTATTTTATTGTACTACAATTTCGATGGTGATATACTACGCACGCCTGCAAAGTTTCGAGACAATTGGGTAGTTGGAAGTGGGTTAAAATTGAGTTTCTAGATTTGAACCTTACAAACAAATAAACAGTTTAATAACGCAGAGTTGCAAATATTTGCAGCTGTAACTTGTCAATATGTATTCTATAAAGCAAATAAAACAAAACCCCACAAAAATTTATAGGTTCCACGAGGTTCCCGGATATCTAGAGCATTTCTTCAAAAAATCCACCATTTTTATGATCATATTGTAATTCTGTTCGTTGGAAATTAAAATATTCATGGCTGAAACTTCATTTACTACGTTTGCAATCCATTTTGTAAAATACTAACAATTTTAATTGCGATACAGCGGAGCACTACTGATTTATTGCTGATTCTGATGCATTCTAACAAACTGTTACTAAGGGCCCGGCACGCAGACGTTTGAACGGTCGGCATTTTTATAAAATACATATAAATTTGCATACCATATAATTCCGATATCTCTGACTCGGTAGCTGGTGGTATGACAAGGATTCATTCATTTTGGATGGGTCTTAATTTGGACTTTTGTCCCGCTAGGTCATCAATAAGACGGACCACTGTGGTCGGGCCAATCGTCATTCCCAGAATCTCTATCAGTCTAAACAACCAATCCTTCGACACCCGATGACTAGGAGATATGATAGTCAGCTAAATAAACATACAGGTCAACCCTGAGAGTCATCCTGTTTACCAATAGTCATACGCACACTCCTCCCCATCATCCTTCAACCTTCGCACCCTTACGCATCAACACCTCCACCTCTAGATCGTAAGATATATATAAAAGCCTGCAAGCCGCAGGGCAGTTTCAGTCTCCGTACAATCAACGAACCTCTAAGTACTTATATTAGATATACATATATCCTAAAGTCTTGTCTTTCGGCATTACAATCCCTTCACCTAAACGGTATATTTGTGCGATGGTGTCTAAAAACGTGTCATGAGAATCTAAGAGTGCACGATCTACGGACTCCAACTCTTCGGCGTCCTGACGTTCAGACCGTCACAGAGACCCAACGTGGTCATCAGCCATCGCCCGACGCCAGGTCTGTTTAGTCTCGCGTACCCTCTATCAATATCGCACGCAGACTAATAGCACATTCAGCAACCCGCACTAGTGTGCACCGAGCGCGACCTTTTTCAGTGCGACACCATGCCACACATTCGGGTGAAATTACAGCTGACTCAGCTCTGTTCTGGTGGATTCTGGTTAGGGATGGAGATGGTGATTTTTTATCTTGAGTGAATTTGCTTCCCGTGATCGTAATTCTTAACATTGATTGAACAATTTTTTATAAACTACATCAACATAGCTTGTGTTACAGTCAAAACGTTAATTGAGCGCAATTCAGCAAATGTATACATTCTCTACTAGTTAATGTATGCATACACTGATTTGATTGGCTATAATATTCACATAGGTATACATATTTTTTAACTAAATTGAAGAGATATTCCTTATATTTAAATAGATCAAGGACGCTTACTTATATTGGTTTAAAATATACAACTGAACTTCTATAAGAAGGTGATCAAATTTACCATCGTGCCCACCGTTTGTAGGAAATGTGGTACTGTGTGTGGCGGTATATGTGTCTGTGGCGGAAACTGAATCGACGCCAGCGCCAAGCCAAGCCACGAATCCAGTGGAATATAGCATCTCACGAATTCTTCTACATGCAAAAAGAGGGGGTGAGAAATCGTCAGAATCACCTTTACGTAAATTACATCTCCGTGGAGAAAGCTTATAATCGCAAATTGGTCACTGCACCCCAGCGCCATTTTTTACGTTACCATTTTTATATTTTTCAATCTGTTCACTTTTGAGTGATAATTGTAATACTCACACAATCATGCTTTAATAGTCTTTCTCTAGAAGTGAAAATTCTGATATATTTAAATTTGTATCTCTTCTTGGTTAAAATTCACCAAATTTTTAAAATTTATTATTATCGTCCAAAAATTGACAGAACTATTGGCAAAGATTCCATGTAACCACGAAGCGTTAAGGGAGATATTCTCGACTAGGACGACAATTTTTTGCCTTTCTTTAGAGACGATGCACAAAAAAACTACACAGTTTTCACCGATGAGCATTACTCACACGTACCTATTCCCGAGCATTATCCAAACCTTCTCCTACCTATCCTCCTTCTATTATAATTCTCTTCCCTTCGAAATTCGTTCTCTATCCTCTATTCCCGCATTTAAATGTGCCGCCCGCTCTTTTAGTCTCGTCCACTTTCCTTATAGCAGATTCGGCAACCTGCACTAGTGCGCACTGAGTACGAGTTTTCTCGCTAAAAGTCGCACTCAGTGCACACCAGTGCGACCGTCCGAATTCGCTATTAACTTCCCTTGCCCCCGGTTCTCTGTCTCACTCTTCTGTTGTCTCGCTAGCTTTATCTCTGTTTGATAATGTTTCGGCGTTAGGTTGAAAAACAGCAGGTATTTTTTATTATTATTATTGTTATTATTATTTATTAACATTTCACTTAGTTGTAAAAAAATATCAGCCATATATAATAATAATTAATAGAGATATGGGTCATCCCGTAAAGAGTGTGCAGAAATAAGTTCCCTCATAGTACATACGATTCCGGCTGTTCCGCTGATCCAAAACGAAAAAACCAAAAGGGATTCTTAATCAGTAAGAATGTGGTTATAGCCGGTAGCAGATTTATGAAAAAAAAATAAAAATTCACAAAATGGAGGGACTTTGAATTAAAATCATCTTTTCCGTGTTCTTTTTCGTCTCCAAACGGTCTGATGCTTGTGAAAGAAAACTATTTCCCCTTGATTCTGCTACCGGCTAGAAATATTTGTTTTCTGAAGGTGTACGAAAAAGAATGGACCAAATTTGCCCACTAGAAGTTGCGATATCGTGAGTACTGTCATGTGGAATACCATTTTGAGAAAAACCCGTGTCTCCATTAATTATTTTTTTTTTACAATTTACTGAAATGTTAATAAACACGTGTGGATAATACTCATGGGTAAAAAAATTGTATTTTTTGTGCGCCGTTCTTAAAGAGGATAGAGTATTTCATGCCTCTAGACGAGAATACCATCATGAGGACGACCCATAAAGGTGGGTATCCACTACTTACGTACCCTCGTATCGTATCGCCGTTGTGTGTCATCCACACTGATGCGCATCGTCGATACGATACGAGGATACGTAACAAGTGGACACCCTAATGCCGTTCACCGGTGGCCTAATGATTCATTTGTTCCAACGAAGCCACTATGTATGCCTCGTTATTTCCCACGCTGGTTACCCGTCCCGCAGCAGCAGTTTCGCCAGAACGTTAATTACACCGTTGATTCTGGTTGGTAAGTTTATCGACGATCAGGGAGAAGAAATAGTAAAGCGACCGTTCCGCGGTGGATCTCGATAACGTCGATACCATCGAGCGCCTCGGTTCACTCGCTGCCCAGGAGGTTTTATTCCCCGCTGAAGATGTAATCTCTGAAACGTTGACCTACATGCCGACAAGCTCGGTGGATTTTGTGTGCACACCGGCTGCAGGCTGTACACACGCTCCTTAAATACATAAAGCATCCCCGACGCCATTGTGATGAAGTTGCGGTAAGCTCGGCTGCATTTGCCCCGCTATTCCTAGCCATACCTGTGGACTGTTATTTGACGGCGGGGATTATTTAGTTAATGCTTATTAGCTCCCCACGCGACAGATCCCCCCATCTGTGCACTCCATTTCGTTTCGCGCATGCTGGGCGCCATTTTAACTCTACTCTGTTCCTCGGGTCTCTTTTGACCCAATCACGTTTTCATTTCTATGAAGACCAGTAACGCGTTCTAGGTTTAATGTTGGGGGGAGCCGAGTTGAAAAGAGAAAAATATTTGTATCGCAAATACAATTAAATTCATTAAGTGCTTATAAATTTTTTTTAAAGAATAAAACCAGTTTTCTTTTATTTCTACAAAGCGCTTGAATTACTTCAGCCGTGGATACGTTACTCTCCTATTTTTAAAAAAATTATTCGTCTTTCTCGAATAACTTCAGTTTATTCGAAATTTTTGTTCAGAGATTATTCAAATAAAAAATTATTCCAATAATGCCCAACTCTGTTACTTTTCACACCCTTGAAGGGCGATTGAGGACGACTGAAACATCTCGTTAGTCTTGCCTTGAGTCACTCTATAAACCCACAAAGTTGCGTTCTAATCGGTGAGTAAGGGTTCGCGGCGGGGGCAGTGAAATCGATGGAAGATGGGAGGAATTCATTCCAGCAGAAGTATTTCAGTTCCCTTTCTGCCCTATTTTCTGTACGTATGTATTATTACTCGAGGTTGTCGTATCAGTAATTCATTCAGCAGGCCAGTATATTGCACGCCGCTTCGCCGAATGCTCGTCTAATTATACGCGTTCTTCTGCGTCCACATTTCTTCGCCGCGGAGTATCCCACCGAACGGAAGTGTTCTCGTACATAGGAGAATTGCAAATTACGATGCCGTAATATTTCAAGGGAGCGTGTTGCTCTATGCTGGCGCGCTTCGTAGCAAAGATAGCCGAGGGAGAATTGATGGTAAGGGCCGAAAGTTTAGCGAAAAGTTACGCGACTATACCTGAACAGACCTTCTACACCGCGAGCTCTGCTGAGCGGTAAACATAACTCACGATGGATGCTTACATGATCCGCGAACATTGTACGCGTTCGTGCACCGGCAGGGGGGCCAGCGACAGGGATAGACGGCGGCATCAACACCAGCCTGATCCCACAGCGGTGAAGATTCGCGGATACTCCAAGTAATGCACATTTCACGGCGAGATGAACAACGAAATAGAATCTCTCGCGAATTAAATCAGACTCTATGGTCGCGTGGCAAACAACTCTGGGAGCTTTTCCGTAATAGGTAATATACGGAAGGGATATCCGCACTTATGCTTTCCGGGTTGTGGGTAACAAAATATTAAAAGTTCGATTTTCTTCAACGCAAGCAGTAGCACAAGATGTTTGACTAATAATGAGTGTCCTTGGAAACAGTTTCCATTACAACATTTAGACACGGTGACAAGTTTGAGTAAAGTGCGGCAACTCTCCCCTAATTATCCTAATTACATCCGAAGGCTGCGTCACTATTCTGTCCAGTTCTCTAAGATCTCTTCATCTCGTTCCATTTACGAGGCAGCGATATCCTGCTCTTGGATGGGGCAGGTACTTGATTTTTCAGTTAAGGAAATGAAATTACCCGAAGTAAAGTGGTTCGCAGTTCGCGAACCGTTCTACCAACTATTTACCTCACCGTTTTAAAGTTCGGTTACCCGAACATTGCGATTTTTGACACGATGCGGGTTTGTGGAGAAGACAGTTTGTAAAGAACACACCCCCTATAGTAGATATAAAACAATTATTAGAATTAAAACTTAACGGCTTATTATGCTCTATAAAACTGTGTAATCGAATTGTTTACAATTTGTAGTTTAAATAAAAAAACATTCCCAATACAAGATTGGAATAATTTGATTATATAGATTTATAGAGCATAAAAAGCCATTAAGTTTTCATTGCAATATTTTTTCGTATCTACTATAGTTTTGAAGATACACAGGAAAGTAGTAAAAATCATACATTAACCTTTAAGGGTGATTGCGCCTTGTTGGTTCCACATATATTCCAAATAGGTAATTCTTTGTGAATTTTTTGTACAAAAACGGTTCGACAAATTAATTTGAGGTTTGGCAGGCTGCTTTATTGTATCTTAAAGTACTTTTCTGAATTTTTGTGTGACAGGGGAAAAAAATACAACATTATCAATAATGTTGATAATATTTATCTAAATTTTTATTCGTGTCTAACTTAAACAAACCTTGTGTAAATGAAAAAAGCAGATATTATATATAATTTATATATTTATTTATTTAATACAAAATGTGAGCATGACGAAACATTACTTTTTTGTTTTAAAATAGTTTTTTAAAAAGCACAATGCCTCTAATGTCGCGTCAACGTATCTACTTCATTTATTTTTTTGGGGACAAAATCTGCGGCTGTAGAAAAATTTCTGTCATTGTGAGTGGATGTTCGTTTAATTGTATATAGAGCATCCGCGATACGAAGAGAGAAATTTATAAACAATTGCGCAATTCTTCGTATGTATTGCTAACATTTATTACAGATTATAGATGTGTTTATATATTCACGATTAACTAGTAACACACAATTTGAACTAACTGAAAATTCATTTCTGAAAACAAATGGGATTTATAATAATTTTCCTACACTTAAGTGTCTCGAGAAAGACTAATTTATCGAGAAATGAGAAATAAGAAATTATAAAACTTCTCGAAAAAGAGTTCCCGAGAAGGAAGACTAATTTATTAGGTACAAGCCGTGTCTGTTGGCAAATGTTCGAAGACAACGCACGTTGTATATCCGTGTATACGTTACTCTAAAAGTTCAATGGCTGGTGTGGTTTAGAATTTACTGGTGAATTCTTAGATTCACAGCTCCAGAGCGGTAAAAGTCTGAAATGGCCCCCAACACATTCAATCCCAGGGCTTCCACCAGCAGAGATGCTGGTACATGTCAGGATTTATGTTCAGAGTTGAAATATTTTATGAGATATTTCGGACTTTCACCGCTCCACAATGGTAAATGCTAGGATTCTCCGGTAAATTTTAAAATCCACCAATCTTCGAACTTTTACAACAACGTGCGTATATAAGCTTCCGTTCCCGTGTGCCTGACTGGGACTTCGCGTCGAAAAACACCACAAATGAAGTTTCGAGCGTGGTCGATATTGTCGTGGAACGAGCTTTTGAAACGACCGGTACAATAGAGGGCGTACAATGAGATTCGTGTTCCGCGGCCGCAGCAGGCTTATTAATATTGCACGCCTCAGGTCGGAGCGAACTTTTATCTCCGTGTCTGTTCGTTTTACTTCAACCCCCTTGCATTAGCTTTTCGCAACTTCGCGAAACGTCGGTGCATAACGTAGTTCCCGGCCCTGGGCATTATGGGCAGGTCGTAACTTCATGGAACTTTCAATACTTTCGCTTCCCCGCATTCTTTCATTCCACTTTCTCCCCCTCCCCTGTCTGCCCACCTGATTCGCCTCTCTCCGGCTCTTCTTGCTTAGAAAAGGGAGTTCGCTAAGCAAATAAGGGTCGCGGCCGTTATTTCGCTCGTAGGGATAAAAATTCAGTGAAAAGTTTTGATTAACGTACCACCGAAATTCTCTGGGAACTAGGAGATCAGTTTCGACGGGAATACATAGCTTGGCCGGCGGATGCATTTGGTAATGATCTTTGCAGTGTCTGGGGTCAATTTTGGAAGGACATTGAGGTCTTTTAATGACTATGCGAGTGTTTATAGTAGAGCCATCGAAATAACTTTTAATTTTGGGTACTCTTTGTATGGAGGATGATCCAAAAAATTTATGAGTACGTCTCATCTCACTGGAATCAATAATAGTCAACGCAGGTTCACGGATCAACTTTAACGGAAATATAGGAAGACTCAGTTTATATAATACAAATACATCATGACGATTAGAATATATAATTGGAAATAATTTTTATTCACAAACCCTATTTTAATATTTGTGCACATTTCTTCTCTCTACTCCCTCCCTTTTTCTCTACTGTAACACGTCCGGGGAATCCACCACCGATTCCAGCACGAGAAGGGATCTTCTTGCCCCGTCGCCTCCGGCGTGGCGTAACCGTAATCGCTAAGGCCGGTTACGCGCAATCGAGTGTGTAGTACTGTGCGGGGCAGGTGGATTAGCGTTTTAAGGCAGGTCCCCGTCCAACTTTTGCTCTTGCCTTCGACGAGCAACTGCGGGTGTTTGCGAGCGAAAGCAAGAGCGACGGTTATGCTCCACCATGAGGACCTTTCGCTGCTCTTTAGGGGCGCGAGGGGCCAGGCTCGGTGCCTTCAACAGCGAAGAGCAACTTGCAGTGGATCGTGTGAGCAAATGCCTGGACAGGCCCTGTTTTAAGGAATCGAAGAGAGGTGCACGGTTCCGCGCACAGCCAGACTCATCTCTCTCAGTAGGGCTACAGCCGACAGACCCCGGGCTGAAATTACGTCTACACGATGACACTTTTGTGGCAACCTAGAGTTCTACTACTTGCAGTGTCTTCGGTCTAGCTGTAAGCTGCAACTCCCGCGAGGGTAGGTCGAATTCAGTGTCACGGTACTGCTCTAGGCAGTTTCCAATCTTCGGGAAATTTTTTTGAATGCCATGTACACTTGATCTAAAGTCTAAAACAAAAGTGTCGTCATGTAAACATACCTTTACACGCACGGTGATCGCAAGGAATAAACTTCGGAACTTGTATATATACGAACGAGACTGGAACTTAGAACTTGCAAGATGGAGTTAGAAGGATTAGACCTCTGGTGGCGCTGGTGAACACTAACAGTCACGATTCCGTGGTAGTGCTCGGACGATACACTACATAGATATGTGAAAAATGTAGTAGACTCATTTCAAATTAACAATATAAAAGACTTTGATATACGATAATTACTAAATATATGTTCATCATTCCTTTTGAAATACCCCGGATGATCTAACAACAATTTAGGTTTCAGAACCTCTCAATTTCGGGGGTATATGGGTATTAGACAGCTAAAATCAACGGTTGTTTCTGGGCTAGATTGTGGAGCCAGTAATAACTTAAAGCATTTGCTCTTTTCACAATTCTTTCTTAGAGATATAAGACGTATTTTAAAATAAGAATGTTTACAAAATATTACAAATTAATTAATATGCAAGACGTCAAAGTGAGTGTTTGAGTAATGGACACCTCCGCGTGGTGGACACCATTCTGATTGACCGACTCATCTAAACGCAAAATCGCTGTATATGAGTATTCTTTAACTCAAAATCTACAATTTGGAACTCGGTCAAAAAATTTTAATAAAAATTCACGGAGTTATACAGTAAATATCTACTTTGAAGGATTTTACTGAAGTAATTCTGTGTTAAATGTTGTCTTAAATACTCAAATGTTGTTAAAGTTATGCGATCTTAGTAAGTGAGTTCCACATTGTGGAGAAAAGTATTTTGTAGGTTCAGTTCAAATTTCACCAAGAAGTATCGAGCCGTTCTCGAGTTACGATGTTCACCGTCTTTAAACCCTGCTGCGGCACGTGAACCTGCATTGACCCGCCCGTTATTTTTTATGCTGTAACTCTTTAAAAAAAACATATCCATACATCCCCTTTTTCCATTTCCAACTATCATATTCACTTCATTCTATCCAAAATATACCACAATAAATATCAGAAAAGTAAATATGCTCATCTATACCACTGTTGCATCTCGCCGCGATGTGCATCGAACACGGAGTGGTTATACAGTACGCATCAAAAATTCCCGGACCCTGAGTTTAATAATTTATTATCTTTCGATGGTTTCATGCCTTCACGAAAACAGTGGACATTTCCAACATCCACTATAAAACATTCATTCTCAGGAATACTACAATAAGCATCATGCTTTTCATTTTCTGTCTTTCATTCCACCACAATAAATGATTCAACTTAGAGTCCGGGAACATTTGAGCCAAATTATGCAGAAAGCTACAAACCCTCAAAATGCCAAAAAAATAGTTAAACACAGTACGAATCTCATCATTTTATAATATTTATTTTGCAAAAAATTGCAATACCAAGCAGGGACCTGGAACGAAGTGTTTTTAAATTACGTTTTGGTTCAGCTCCAATAATAATAATTTCGTTTCGGTTAATATCGTTCCTGCTAAAAAATATTTCGTTTCCATCAGAACGAAAAACAAATTTTGTTCCAAACCGGTTATTTCATTTATAAAGTAACTCGTCTATACTTATTTTAACAATTTTATTGCCTTTGGTACTTACATTATAAAATATTATACGTTGTAGTTATGTATTATAGAATATTATATATTATGTCTTATGAAAAAAATTTAAAGTTTTGATGCTTTTGGTTGCAAGCCGTGCCCACGAGGGCAAGACTCCCAACGCCTTTCACAACACTGCAGTCAGCCGTATCAGGGGTCTGAACCAACACAAAACATGATGAAAATAAGGGGCGCGCTCAATTTAAATTTTTTAACCTACAGTGTACAGAACGTCATTAGTCGCAATTTTTATTTCGGTTATATCGTTTTCACTCCTGCAACAGAATTAAGAATTTCGTTTCATTTTTGTTTCTGTTCCGGAAAAATATTTCGTTCCTTTCATTTATCGTTTTCGTTTCTGTTCCGTTCCGGGTCCCTGATACCAAGTCATACTTCCATTTAGGGCTTAAAAACAAAAACTAGGTACAAAAAATTTAGAATACCTATTATTAATTATCCTACTCAGTATTGAAATAATAACCCACTAAAAAACATTCTAAAACAATCAAAACAACTAAGGTACCCCTATAGAAATAAAGCTGCTTTTCTTTAACAATTACAATCTTCAAACTAAATTTACTCAGCTTCAGATGATAGAAGGTAGTTAGCTTTCTGCATAACTTCACTCCTTTGATACACCCTGTGCTATATTTTATCAAAAGATACAGTAGAACCGCTCATCGCCCGCTCATTAACCGAACATCAACATCCTCCCAATTTGCGGCGTACAGTTTGGACTATCCGCAACCCCCAGAGAATCCAGCTGAGCCCCCGGACGTTTTGGTTTCAGGCAAAATTTCGCGTGATGGTGGAGGAGAACGCAGCGACTGGCGCCCGGCTTGACGGGGAGCTGGAGCGGGCCAGGGGCGAGTGCGCCACGCTCCGCGGAGAGCTGAGGGATGTCCGTGGCGCTCTGCCGGTGGTGCTGAACAACAACAACGGGACGAGTGGTAGCACAGGCGCCGCTGGCAGCAACAGCAACAACAACGCCGCAGGCAGCGCCACCAGCAACAGCAATGCCGGGTCGCAGGAGGCGGCCGAGATCCAGCAACAGCTATCGCAGGAGGACGGGAAGAGGCTCAGCGCTGGCAGCAGCCCCGTGGAGAAGAGGAGCTCGGCCAGCGACAAGTCAGCCAGTCCCATCGATAAGAGAACCAGCCCCGTCGACAGGAAGGAAAGGACTAGCCCCATCGATCGACGTGCTAGCCCTATAGGTTCGTATCTCTGATCAACTTTCAACGTGGAACCTCTTCATTCGTAGGACCTACGAATCGACGATGGAAAGTGCAGATTTGTCTTGAAATATGGTGACGGTTCGGGACGTGATTTCAGAATTATTCGACTAAACAGTTTTCCAACCCCAAATTTTAAAGGATAATTTCACCCCCTATAATATGAATTTCCGCCGCTAAAAAAGTGTGGGTCTGATACTTTTACGTATTCTACCTGTATGCCGAGTTTTATTCAAATCGGCAATCGGCAAAATCGGTAACCCGAAAATTCAGAAAATTATGCAACTTTGTGTGCAAGTAGAGTAGTTCATCCGTAACACAACTTTATCTTTTGTGGGTGACATAGTCCGGTTTTAGGGGGTGAAATCACCACTTCAAAAAAATTTAGAATTTTCTTCTTCGTGGAATATCTCGAGAACGGTGAGGGATATTAAAGAACAGTTTAAACAAAGGTTGCATCTTTTCTTTTATATCTACAAACCCGCAAACATAATTATTGAAAAATCCATACTCTTCAAGGTACCCCTACCAACAATCTTTAATTCGAAAATTATTTTTACACAGTTTTATAGATATATAAAAAAAAGATGGAACTTTTGTTTAAACCCCGTTTCGATATCTTCACCCGATATGTTAACCTGGGTTAACGTTATTCAACACACGGGGAATAATTTTTTTACTTTTATTCGTTATTCGAAATTTTTATTTAAATTTTGCCCATCGAGACAATACTGCGTGCCTATGTCGAACTTTCTTTGTGGATGTTGCCTCTGTTACTGTTACGTTTAGGACGGTAAGATAAGGGGTTGAGTCACAGGCGTCTAGTCGATGATCAATGATCACTAAAAAATATTCTACGGTGACCGTTTTTTGCTAGACGGACGCACCGTGAGATGATTATAATTTTCGAGTTCAGAATTGTTAGTTTTATTGGCTGCGGAGTGTAAAGGTTGACTAGAAGAAGGTGTAGAAATTTGGGAGATCTGTATGATGTCCCACTTTGGACAGGTAGAGGGTTTCGAGGAGAGATCTGCATGCATAGAAGGCATAGAATTATTGATAGAGGCAGAAAGTTGGAAGGGAGGAGAGAACTAAGCACATCGATCGACATGGCAGCCATGTAGGCTCGTATTCCCTTTGAACTTTGACTGCGGAGCTTTTTGATCCATAGCTTCGCCAGGATGATGGAAAGTACGTTCCATATCGAACTTTTTACTCTCCTCGTAAATGTTACCTTTGTACGAGACGCGTGTAAATCTTTCGCGGAAAGTTCGATGCAAGTTGAGGATACAGTTCACTCATAGCTCACGGTTAAAACTTCATCTTGATTCCCTGAATACGTTCTACCTTGGTCGCTGGTAGTTACTTGTCGTCATTTTTATGACCAACCATGATTCACCATTTTCTCGTGCGACTTGTAACACGCTGGAAACCCACGCAACCGCCCCCTTGCTGTTTGTCGCAGCTTCCGCCGTGTCCCGAGGAAGGTCGTGTTGCCGTTTGAACGGCCCATCGCTCTTCGTGAAGCGTGCAAACTTTAATCTCCGACCTTTTCTTTCGAGAACTCGATGAACATGTCCATGTTCGTAACAGCTTTAGACAATGAAGAAGCGACAGCAGAACGCAACTATTCGTCTGCATTTAAGAGGAATTACTGTAGAGGGATATTTTTATTTCCTGACTGAATAGTCTTCGAAATTAGGATGGCATTAGAGTAAGATGAATACTGTATTGAGTAAAGAAGTGGAACTGAAGTATGAGGAGGAGGAAAATGAATAAGTGAGCGAAAGAGGAGTAAAATAAGGTAGAAGAAGAGACAGATTAGGATAAGAGAGAAATAAGAAGAGAAAGGTAATTTTAGAAATCGGTTTAGAGAAGATACGAGAGATGGGAAATAAAAGAAGTAAGAAGCTAATAGCAATATGGCCTATAGAGTTGTATTCTAGTAAATGAAGATTAGGTTATCCATCTACCATTCCCCAAACATTGATACCTCCTTACTGTAAAATATAATACACAAAATACCAGATAAATGTAAACATATGTAGAACTAATCTAAAAAAAGACAAGGTAGATTATTAACCATCAGGAAAAAAATAAACAATAGAATGCATTCTATTTGGATTCGAGAATTTCCCTGAGCATCATTCGAAAATGTGATTGGTACAGAGAAACGGAATGGCTCCCCAACTCGCAGCCCAAGCGAGAAAGCACGACGGCCTTATGCCCCAGCTCTGGAGAAGACGCGTCTTGGTGGTTCCGGTGGAAGCGTGGACTCACGATCAGGAAGCGCCAGTCCGGATCGAGGATCCGCAAACAGAAGCAGCTACCTTCACCGCGGCGGTACCGATCGATCCAGCGTGGAGAGACTGCGAATATCGACGAACCGTGACTCCTTACGGTCCAGCAAGGAGATGAACGATCACGAGAAGGATTTGGACAAGGACCTCGTGGACGGCGAGGTGCGGGCTGATGAGGACAATGAACCACCTGGACCAGCCCCCAGCAGCAGACCCTCATCCCCGACGAATTCCCTTGGTGAGTAACCTAGCATTTAATTATGGAAGCCCTTCCCTTTCAACTTCCCCCCGTACACTCACCGTTCGCGATTGTTCCACCTAGTCACCCCTCCGTTCCTACGATTCAACGGAATTAAACAGAGCTGGGATTAAGACGATGATGCACCGAGTTTTCTTTAATGTAGAAACGCCAGTGAGGAGACACCGTTTTGGAACGTTCAAGATTTGTTTCGGTACTATTCTAAGGGATATTTCCGCGATGTCTTTTAGTGTTCAGTTTGCGGGTAGTGTTGTTTTTGATTTGGGATTGTTTGAGGCACATCTGTGATAAACTGTGGAGTTCTCTGCGCATGTGAAATGTCTCTTTTTACCGGTTTTACTTTTGATTGTTTAGGTAGTATATCATCCGCTTCTTGGGTCACTGACCTCCCTTCAATGGTCAACTTTTGGTCCATTGAATTCGTGCTAATAAATTTTCTGTCACAAATTTCTGCGATAGTATTTTGTAGGAATAGCTTCCTTAATACGTACGGTTTACGGAAGCCGCGGAAAAAAGGACCCCTCTCTCGGGCAATGGGACTCGAACCCACGATCTGCGGCGTACTGGTCAGCCGCCTAACCAACTCCACCAAAGTCGATCCCCCGAAGTCTCTATATTCCAAACTCCCTCTTATGGTGGTTCCTAACCCCACAGTATATACTGTTGATCGTTCTACTTATATGGTATCAGCTCCTAATTGTACTTTTTATTTTACGAAAGTCTGCCCCATTGCTTCACATAATAGAAGTGCTGTTGCACCGTACTGGTAGCCAGGAACGAATTAAGACCTCTAGAGGCCCTAAGAACTTAAAAGATCTTGAGGCCCCCTTACACAAGGTGATCAATTCAACGCAATGTTGGATTTCTTAGGCATTTCCGATAATTGGACTAAAGAGTGTTTCTAACAAAAGTTAGATTTTAAAATTCAGAAAATGTCTCCCATTCTCCTAATGCTTCAAGCACGTGCTTATTTTGCTTATTGCCTAATCCAGCACTTCACGTTTGTTCAGTACCGGTTAGGCAATATTTCTTTCGAGAAACGGTTCCTTGCAGCCACCGGCTGATATTCCTTTCAGGAATTGGTGATCCACTGGTGGCGTCCAGGCTGTCGAACATGCACGGCAGTGGCAGCAGCACTGGCTCCGTAGAACTGGCTAGCACGAGAAGACTTCGGTTGGAGAACGAACGGCTTGTAGCAGAAGTGGCGAGATTGAGGAGATTACTGCTCAGCGGTGCATCGCGTGGCGAAGTTGGCTCGGAGGACGCGGCCCTCGAAGAAGAAGCACGTTTCGTTGCCCTCGAGATGGAGCTGCAACACGCAAAAGAAGCCCTCCAAGCTCTCAAGGCCGATCGGAAGAGGCTCAAGGCCGAAAAGTTCGATATTCTTAATCAGATGAAGGCGCTCTATGGCACCTTGGAGGACAAGGAGCGGGAATTACGAGACTTCATACGAAATTACGAACAGGTGAGTCGATCTTCTTATATTTAGTCTTTTATTAAATTCGGGATATTCTGCATGCGTAGTAGCTCGTCGAGATAATTAGCACGTTCACTGTCGAGTATTTGAATGCCCTGAAGAAATAGAATTCCTCTTTTTTATTTACGTTAAATAGGAGGTGTAATATTTACTATCCAAAATTTCGTCACACGTAGTTAATTATAGAAAAGAAGCTGGTGATCCGATATAGGAATTGTTGAGTCAACCGAGGTCGACTTGGGGCAGTGGAAGTGTTAATAAAGGGATGAAACTTAAGGGTTCAATCTACTTTGCTGCTCGAACAAGTGGCCCATTTTCATAAATTTTTTTGCAGGAACTAATGTACGGATTTTAATGTTCTTCTGGTTAAATTAATTGATTTAAATCCACACATTTGTAAGTATATTTTGGATGATGATGGAAGATGAAAAATACGAATCTATGCAACAAAGAATAATAAACATTCAACAAAAAAGAATAATAAACATTTAACAAAAGAGAATATTAATATCTGTTGATTAGTTCTTGAATAAAAGAATTGATAAGAATAGGCCTCTTTTTCGACAGGCAAAGTAGAATGAACCCTTCAGGGGTTAGACTACTGTGACGGGCCGAAGAGTAGGTAATCTTCTGCTGCAAATTGTAGAGAAACTAATCATCCGATTAAATTGCAGTTAGCATATTGTGAAGCATTAAAAACAATTATAAAAGCTATGAAATGAGATACAAATATATGTCACGAGGGGCCCTAAACTGACGCTCTTTTCTAACAAAGGGTAAACGCTATGCGTCCTAACTCGATTTGGGATTATCTGAAACAAAAAATCATAATTAGTCTGTTGAGTATAATGTAATGTCTAAACATTAACGAACCCGTGTTTTAATATTTTAAAAATTCGCTGAATTACAGCGTGTTGAAGAAAAGAATGCCGATTCTTGCCGAAGAGTTTCTTAAGTACCTACCTTATTTTTCCAAATGTGGAAGAACTAACCGTGTTTGTGGTTATCTTTGGGTAGAATTTAATTATAGAATAGAAACTTGGAAGTGTGAAACTGCTCGACGCTTTATTACCTTTCTGAAAGTGAAATTTAGTTTCTCAAACTGTACTACAAGAACTCACAAATCTCCCACAAGTACCACTCACAGTTCATTATAATTTAATGGCAAATGGAAAAAACAGCGAATGTCATAAAACAGCTTTATCGAGAAAATTTAGTTTTAATATTTTAATCCGCTAGTAAAGAAACAAGGTGCAATGAATTCAACTTTTTTATATAATTTTCTTCTTAAATAATTACTTGTTTTACCTTCACGACCTTCACTTAAGCAAAGAGTGGGCACATTCTCTATCTTATTCCAGTGCACAGTGGACATTTCCATTCATTTTTATCTTGAGGGGGTATTTGAACTTTAGAATCCTTTGTGATTCGACAGTTCTGTAGTCCCGGTTGCCACTAACAAAATATGCTATAAATAACAAAATCACGAAAAAAGTGGAGCTTTATAATTAAGTATTTTTGTTATTATTATTAATCGTCTTTATTACTATGATAGAATCTTCGTAATTTCCTATGAGAAACAAGTTTCGTCCGTAATTAATATGCTTTAGAACCTCGAAAAGCTTTAGAGTCTTAAAACCCGTTCGAAACTTGTTTGTTTGCCAATTAGAAAGACTGCAGGATTTCATGGTTAATCGCAGACTCAATGGTACTGCAATTTCTGAGGAGCGTCCAAGTGGTTCGTTAAATGGTCCAATTTTTCACCGTAACGCGGTGTTATTAGTCGAAGGGAAACTAGCCGGGAATGGCTGCGGAGAAAAATTTACTTAACGAATGCCCGCCGCTGAAATGCATTTCAATCTCCCAGCGAGGGGGCGCGCGTCAACTTCAGCTCGCAGACCGGAACACGGCCACGGTACGCGAGACAGCAATTTTGCCTGTTAAATACTTTCATTAAACTTGCTGGAATTTCTCATTTTCCTGGCACCGTTATCGCTGCACAGGCGACGCCGACGCATTGTCGGTCATTTCAATTCCGCCAAATGAACAACGCGCGCCGATCTCCCTTTGCAAAACCGCGCGCAACGAAACTGCTATCTCCAATAGGTATTACTGCCCTAATTCGATATGCTAAGCTCGTCCGTTTTATGGGAAAATCGTGACGGATTGGAATTACGGGGCATCGAAATTGGATTTTTTTAATTGAATTGGAGGACCCTTTGGCCTATGGCCAGATTAGTTTGAAATAAAATTGTTGGTTTATTGCGTCATCTTCGAGTATGAATTTTTGGATGTTGTGATTCTGAAATATATTATTGAGGAAGTCGTAATTTTATATATGTAGCTGTATCCTACAATATGCGGATCAAGAATTTTCGGGAAATTTTTTTTCAAAAGTTATCCCCAACACCCCTTATTTCAATGTCAAAATAAAAAATGACTGCGTTATTAGCATTACAATTTTTATGAATTTACGAGTTTTACCGAATATCCCTTCTGAAAATAGGCTTTGTCGGTTTTTAAAAATCGTTTTTTTTTTGGATAAATTTGTAAAATTTGAAGACCGGTTTTTAAATTTAAAGAACCGTTTGTAGGTACTAGAATTATTTGCAAAAGTGAATTAATTGCCGAACAGTCTATCATTATTCAATATTAATATCATTGATAAAAGTACTTAAAATATTTCATTTTAATTTTAGACCAAAACGAACATTGAAAATAAGTCAGAAATTTGGGATTGGAATAATCATTGTAATAAATTGGTTTTTTTATAACCGATTCTTTTGGAATACTGTAATTCAAAAACCGCTTTTCCAAAGGTCGTTTTTTTGTATAAACCCTAACAACTTGTGAATTGATCAAATTATAAGCAGTGGTGTAGATTTACATAGTTCAAAAATCTCCCTGAACATGGCCAGATTTTACATAGAGACGAAGAGTTGCGGTGCCCTTCACCCGGGAGCGCTAAGTTCACCTAGAGACAGAGTTGTGGTAGGACACGACCATGCATCATGCAGTATCCGCTCGTAGGGAGGAAAGCAAAACTTTAATATCCCAGCAACATCACGTTCTACGCCAACGACCTTAAATATTTTATAAACCATAGGAGCAAGCTGAAAGGTTCCTGAAATGAGCTATGAAGCGACCGCAGAGTACTCGATAAATAAAGCAACGTTAAATTTTAACACACTAAAATTAGCTTCAGCGTTTTCGCATCCCCGCAATCCAGGAACTAATTTCTCAGCCGCGCTCCCGATATCTTCCGGTGTCTCGATTAAACGTCGTCGCTAGGGGCCGATGGATATCCTGGAACGAGAAAGTGGCCGTGCCTGGCCGTAATGGAACATGAAAGAAAACGCGTGTCGCCTCGAGTCTTACGGGTAGTTTCTCTTCCATAGACCGGGCCCGTCAATTCCCCCTCGCTTTATCCTCGTCCGTCTTGTCGTATCGCGCGTAATCCGCTTCATCACCGGCGAGTGTCGACCTGTCGCCATGTCGCCATTCTCCGGAGGAAAAGAGAACCTTCGTCTCCTATAATTTTTTATCCAACCGGCTTAAACATCCGCCCCCCTTTCTCTCTTCTTCCAACAGAGACACGCTGGCAATCTTGTCGATCTTGTCTAGCTCGGTTCCTACGTTTTGTTTGGTATCGCGAGCTTCGATACGGAAGTTCCTTACTTCCGCAACATCCATCATAGAACGCCCGGCGAGATATGTATTGTGATAGGTTGGAGCAGCGTGGCGCGATGCTTTGTCTTTGCTTTTAATTTGGTAGATTTATTGGAGGGAGTGCCTCGCTGCTGCCTGGAAGTGTCTTGAAAATTTCTGCACCAAGTAGTACAACGCCGGAGGAAGAAAACTTGGGAGATGCTCTGAATCGGGCTGTGTACAAGCAGGGGTAGTAGAGCGTCAAAGGACTATGGGAATATTGTTTGAAGAAGCTAAAGTGGTAGCAGAGGCAAAGGGCTGGTTTCTTAGGTAACACAGGGAGGTACTAAGAATACTAAAATGTCTTGGCAACATCAGTGGGAATTTTCGTTGTTGTTTAAGGATACTAGGCAGTCGTTTTTGTCGAAAGTGAAGCACTTCTTTTTCATTTAATTACAAGGGAAATAAATTGATGCTGAGATTTGTTCTTTGACGCAATGTTTATAATCATAAGCTTTAAAAAACATGTTTTTCTAGTTAAAAATATGCATTATATATGACGCTACAAATGGAATACATATTAAGGAAGCTTTTTAAAAAAGTTTATTTTGTTTTGCTGTGATAACTCAAAAACGGAGGTTCCACGCGATTGAAATCAAATTCGAGCATGATCCCGCGAGCCAAATTGCGTCTCACCCTTGTCACGCACAATACTTTTTCAACACCTGGAGGAGAAGGTGTGTTTTTGAAAGCCTGCTGATAGATTCGTAAAGAAAATGCATGTTCGATTGCAAATTATTCTTCTTATTTTTTATTACAATAAATAGTGATTCTGGTAGTTATAATTTACTGATTACCGTGCTTTTCAATTTTAGCTTTATTCATTACAGAATTTTTCACGTAACCTTCTGCTATTTTGACAGATTTCCGACCACCAAATCTACATAAAGCTTTAGAATTTGCCCCAGGATCTGTTAGTAAAATTGCCGCAGTCCTGCAAAAACAATGACCAGTATATTTTTACATTTCCGACAAACCCAAAAATTGAATTATAATTTTAAGCAATGTTTCCGGATTTATTTTTGCCTATCGGCTGATTGTAACATTTTCCGTTTTGGAAATTCGCGCCATATTCACTCAGCTCGCAAACTCAAGTGTCCTTGGGAGCAAAGTAAAAAATGCGGATCCCCATACGCAACTTCTAATTTTTTAACAGGACCCCTGAAATTGGCCATTTTGCTCTCGCTCAGCAGGCAAAAACAAATCCCATTTTCATGCAGATTTTGAAAATAAACTCTTATTCTTTATGAAAAGAAACTTAAACCTAATCTCTGTCTAATGAAAAACCCCTTTTTTTAAATAAAATTCACCATTTTGCTTCATTTATAGGTTCAGTGGAAAGCCAGAGGTATTCTCAAGTAGAATTTACAAGCAGATCGCTAAAATTTCGTTGCGTTTTACAAAATCGCTGAAAAACGAAAAAAACTTTTTTAAAAAGCCTCGTAATGGTCCGTCTGTACCTTCGTCTATAATGCATACTTTGGCGAAGAAAACATGTTTTTTTAAAGCTTATGATGTTAATAAAAATTGTGTCAGCGAACACGTCACAGCTTCAATGTATTTCTTTGTAATTAATTGAAAAAGATATTCTTCATTTTCGATCAAAACGACTACCTAAGTAGTACCTACCCTCAAAAGCAGTCGCGAGTAATCTTTCTCTGATTGTGAGTCTTAATCTGTGAGTGGATTCAGCGAAGAAAGACCTGGAATTAGAAAAGGTTAATGATTAACGATTCATGACGTGAATAAATAACAATCCAGGTAGACGATGGCTAGAAGGTAGTGAACTTTGGTAGCAGTGCATCCTTCGAACACTTTATAAAGGTTGCTGCAGGACAGAAATACCTAGAACCTTCCAGTTTTAACATACCTCAACGAAGTTTCTATAATACACCCATACATCTACACGTGCGAAAATCATAAATAAAAATTTCTTAGTTTGCTCTCGTGAATGATTTTTCGTTCATTTTTTCTACTTACACCAGTGCTTGAAGAAACAATAGGAGTATAGGATCATTCCACGCGAAATCGAACACTTTTTGGAGTAACATTTAGGATTTTGTTGAAACTTTGACCAGTGGATTTAAGATACAATATTAGACAAAAGTACTATATGCAATTTGAAATACTTGAATAACTACGTCTTACGCATAGTAAATCCAGACGTAAGCAGCTCGATCGACCTTAGGAGTCTTATTTTTACTCCTGGGAAAGATATTTTTTATTTTACAAATGCTTTTTCAACCATTTTTTGCTAAACTTTTAGCGGTGAAACTGCCCTGAATTCACAATTTTTGCAGGTTATAATTTATTTCTGTAAAACGGTGTAGTGAAAACAATTGGAACTCGGCAGATATTTTCATCTATCCATACCTACTACAAGTACAAAAAAATTGAAGACAGTGGTACATTTCTTCAACATTTTTTTGTGTTAAGGGGGGAGCCTGCTTTATAAAGTCCAAAAAAATTATTTTTTCGCGAATTTTTTTGAAAGGGAAAGGAACAATTGATCTTCGTAAACTTTTAGGTATATTTAAACATATATTCGATGAGTACAAAAAAAAATTTCTCATAAAATTATAAAATGTTAACGTAATATAAATGTTTATTGAATACAAAGAATAATATTGAGGAATGAAAGTAAACAATGTAGAAACAAAAAGGGTAACTGTGGGCGAACAAAATAAAACCTTTGTATATAACGTGTGTTATAACGATATTTGCGCGACGCCGGACAAAGTAAGAAGAAAGAATCGCGGCGCGCGAGGATCATGTACCAGCAATTGATCGAGATCCATGACGTTAAAATAGAAATGCTACTTCGCTACGCCATCTCGCGATTGATCATTAAACTAATTGCCGGGCGCGAATTATAAATTCTCTACATAAAATATGGCAGATTCATCAGCCGATTCTCGGAGCGCTTTGCCACTGCAGTCTCCAATTGGCGGGCAGGATTCTGGTTGTAATTCTTGTCTGAATGAAAAAATCAAAATGGTTTTTAATGCTCATATATATTTCTTCTGGGTGAACTAAGAAAAAGCAGAAAACAGCGCGAAATCATAAATTTGTTTAGTTTGAGAAGAAGAATGTCTATTTTTTAAAGACAATATTTGACTTTGCCCTGCTATAAAAATGATTTAAGAAGAATTTTTTAACAATCTTTTTAGTTCACATGGAAAAGAATTTAATACTGAAGAGCATAAGCTTTGGTTCAATTCAATAGGTCGCATAGTTTTTTTGCTATCACACCCGCCAATTTTAAAGAATCGTAAAACTGAAAACTGGAGAAATCGCGCTTTAAAGTTTTCGCTCGCGGTCGATCGCTACAATTCTCTGCGTTCAACTTATAAAATCTCTAACTCACTCTGCTCTACGACTATTCTGTACTATTACACTGCACAACTCTGCCGTTTCGATTGTCTTTAAAAGTAATTATCGACGAATGGGGACGCGTTAAAGGGTGAAGCATGCGCCCGTGTCCGGCCGAGCGCTCGCACATATGTTTGGGTATCTCGGTTCTGTATCTTTAAAAATACTTCGAATTGGCCGCTATAACTTTTTGAATACATTCTTGGATAGTTTATCTATCGATTTAGGCAATAAAAAAAATCTATTTTTGGGACCTTATAAAGCAGGCTCCCCCCCTTAAAGCATGTAAAATCATAAATCAAATTTTAATCAACTTGTTACCATTTTTAAGATAAGACCGATACATCCTTAGCCTGGGCCCCTGCCAAGAAGGGTCCAGGGTCACCCCAGGGCCCCATCCTTAAAGAAATTTATGATTTTATCCCAACTATATTTTTTCTGTACCACTATACTGAGCCTGTTTTTAGTGAACTACCTCTTCATGTTCCCGAAAAACTGGGCCTCTCAGAACGTTTGCCACTTGAGCCTTTTTCCTTAAATCCACGACTAACCGGTGGCCCACGTGGAGCGCGTTAAACGCATGAAGGGGTACCCGTAACAGCACGAATAACTTCTGTTGAAACAGGACAGTTCGGCCAAACAATCTTGCCTATCGAAACTACCGAAAATTTCCAAAGTTATCTCAGCACGGTTTCGTGAACTAGTATGCAGCCAGTAATGTAATCGGATTTGCGATTCTGCGCAGGAGCTTGGTATGGAAGAATTCGTACACACGTTCCCACGTGTATATGCACGGGGGCCTTTTCACGCACGATCGCTCGCAAAGCCGTGGGATCCGGCGACCCATAGATAGTTTTTAACCCAAAAATGTTGACTCGCCAGCGGGTAACAGCTGACCGATCCGCCGGAGTGGCAGTAATCGCGTTGTCCCAAACTTTAGCCGATAAACCGGCTGCAACACCTGTTATACGCAACGGTGAAGTTACTAGCGCCCGAGGGAGAAGTAAATGGATTAAGTTCTCCGTGGCTGATATCCTAGTGGCTAATAGGTGAAGGTACATGACACCTGTAAGTAAACGGCAACTTGCACCTGTATCGAGTTACCGTCGCCGATCGACCGGCAACAATGTCCTGAAGAGGAGCGGAGGAGGACGCCCTATAAAAAACTTTCAGCCACTATACCATTCTGGATGTTCAGCATTAGATATTCCAAAGTTGAAATCTTTTCGAAGGGATTACTTTATACGACGAATTTTATGGATACTTCGTAGACTACAGATTGCGAAATAACATTTTCGGATTTCATTGCGGATAGACAGTATAGTGCTCGACACTATTTCTTGCCGAATATATGATTCTGTATACACTAACTGAAACATAAATGCCAAAGAAAAGGCATATACACTCTTCATAAAAATCATGTAAGAAGTTAATGAGACGGAGAAAGCAATTTTAATACACAAAATTTACATACATCTTTAGAAAACTTATAACGAAGGCTAATTTATTGCGACGTATTTTTTTGCCGATAAAGTTTATCTTATAAATGTCGATAAATCTTCTTCTAACTAATAATTGATCATTTAAAACAATGCCATTTATGTATCAGATGATACACTATTTACTTTACAGGAATTTCGTTAAACTTTTCACGTGACCGATCGACAAAAAATAGTGTCCAGCACTATAGTGGACAAGAAGTTATTATTTTTTCGATGCGCTCTACCTCTATTACTTTTTAACATCAACTAACAACTGTGCAGCATGTCTATTTAAAAAATAGATTCTTTTAAAGTCAGCTTCAAGAAGTACTGGCTTATATAGTCTTAAGAATATTCATGCAATATTTTATTCAAATCATTCCACTAATCTCTGAAGTATATTCTTGGTACCGCAAATGCTGTAATTATGAAGAGGCCTTCGGTGCTGCTCAGGGTGGCCCTTATTGATACGTTTCGGAATTTTTTATATTTTTTACTCTCACTCCCTAGAACAGTGCCATTTGATAGCAAAATAGTCCCTGAAAAAGTTTATTGCAATCGGGACAACAGAAAAGGGTGCCGACCATGCCATAAAGTTTAGCATTCACCAATAGATTGGGTTTAAAGAATTTCTAAAAAATGGTAAGCTGTATCGAAATTGTGTTCAAATAATATTAGAAGAGCATTCAATTTATTACAATTACTGTATACATATATAGGTTTTTCGTGCTTCCAACCATTTTCTAGATAATAGCGCGTACCTATAGACAATACGTCACGCTGCACAGGTGGGACGTGCGAAGTGCGGATTCTCTATATTCAAACGCTATTATCTAAAAAATGATTGGAAACACGAAAAAATTATATATACAGCAATTGTGGAAAATTGAATGCTCTTTTAATATTATTTAAGCGAAATTTCAATAGGGCTTCTGATTCTTCAAATTCAAACCATAGATGAATTCTAAACTTTAAGACCCGGTCAGCTCCCTTTCCTGTTGTCCGATTGCAATAAACTTTTTCAGAGACAATTTTTTATGAAATGGAACGATATTAGGGGGTGAGAGCAAAAGAAATCGCAAGTTGAAAATAGGGTCTATAGTTTTAGCCTCTATTTTACTTAAGTTGGGTACATCCCTAGTAGCATTTATTTGCTGGGAGTTTGTTGGGCGAATGACGTGTTATCCGTTGGCCAACTGTTGAAGTGTCGCGCTATTTTTAAATGGGCCAACGATTGTAACCAACGCAGGCCCAACTGAAGGTTTCTTTCGATAGGCCCAACTGAAGGTTTCTTTCCATGAGCCCAACAGTTTCTTTCCAAAAGACGTCTTAAAAACGTCCAGAAGGCGTCTTGAAGAACTTCAAAAGACGTTGTAAACACATCTTTTTCAGGTCTGGTTTAAGAAAACAAAAAACTTGGGGTGAGAAAAATCGAACCCAAACTTCCCACTTACGAAGCAGCCGTTATTCGCATTTACCCAATACAGTTCCATGTAAATACTTCTAATTTCTCAGTACATAAAAAGTATTAATTGTTTATAAAAACTGCACAGTGACGCGAAATATTCTACAATCATCATTCGACCTTTAGACTCATTCCTTAAAATTTCACATTCGTCTCAAGACAGACGTCCGCATTACGTATTTATAAATAAGAAAAGAAAAATCACAATTTGGAATATAATAACAGGTTTTTGGATGTTGCAAATTTTCTGACGTTCGTAAGACAACATTTAATCATCGTTGTAAATTTTTTGTTAATTAACCAACCATAGTAATTGTAGGCCCAACATTGAATATTAGTTGGTAAACTGTTGTAACTTTTTGTTAATTAACCAACCATAATAATTGTAGGCCCAACATTGAATAGTCGTAGGCAAGCTGTCGTAATTTTTTGTTAATTAACCAACCATAATAATTGTAAATTGTAATAATTGTAAACCATAATAATTCTTACATGAAAAAGAATCACAACAATAATCTTATTCTCCGAGCTGTCAAAGGTACTACATATGTAACCCCTCAAGTATGGTAAGTCGATAGATCCGAGGGTCGTTACAGCTTTTTCACAAGTTGCTACTCCGTGCATCAGATCGAACCAGGTGTATATAAATCTCTCTCGATCACGTAACTTTGCCACGTTCATCAGATCCGAGAGATTGGAGAATTGGTTAAATCGCCTGCTCATCTCGGCCCGTTCATGTAATTACGATACCGTTTTCGGATTTTTAATCACTCCCGCTCCCCTTTGTCACAAAGAAGTCTTTTGTACGCGTGCATGCATTGTTAGACGGTGGTGGTTTCGGGTGGAGTTACTGCCCGGATATGGGTCTCTTTGACCGTTGATTACAGCGGATGAGGGAGAACGAGGCAACCTTAGGGCGCCTTCAGCAGCAAGGAGTCGGCATACCTTCGGAGGAGCGCGAGCGCGAGAGGGAAAGGGAGCGCTGGAGTCTTCTAAGGGCGGCGAGGGACGAGGCCGATCGAAGCCTCAGCCTCGCGGCTAGTTTGGCCGACAAAGAGGCCGCCCTTTCGCACGCACACGCCACTATAAAAGAGGTAAGATCTCCTCCAGCTCTGCCGTCCCTCCGCGCATTATTATGCGCGGCAGGGAGTCGGCTCGACGAATCCAATCCTTTTACTGGCGCAGCTAAAGTGTTTTGTAAAGAATACGTAGAAAGTAGGAGCACCTGAACCCGCGAGCAAAAATCGTCATATTTACGAGTGGGGCCAGTTGTTCAACTCCCGGGAATTATTTGCTTAACGTGTTGACTCGGATTTCAGGGAAGGGCGGTACCTTCCTACACTCCGCAAGGTTTCATTTCCATGGTTTTTGTCGGCCATACCACTACGCAATTTGGGACAAAGTTTCGTGGAAGTAACTTCACGAGTCGTGACTGGGATAACGCCATGCGTAAACTACCCTTCGTTCTCCTAACCCTTGTACGGAAATTGGGTCATACTGACCCAAAATCGATTCACGCATCCTCATTACTCGTTTGCTAATGTATTATGTGGACTGAAACTTCTGCGTATCTTTAAATAAATTATAATAATAATTTTTGTTAACTTTTCAATTTTATTTTGAAATCTTTTTATTTTTAATATTTTTAATAATTATTGTTATTGTAGAAATTGAATAAGTTCTTAAAATATTAAAACATAATAATTGAATGAACTGAGTTTTGGATGATATTGTGTCAATTTCACCCAGATTTACTTGTTCATGTAACATTACAAATTCCGTATAAGGATTCACTTCTTTTTCTACTTTCGTTGTTATTGTTTTGCACGAAATCTACATTTTTCATCGACCAAGCTGTGTAGTCAGAGTATCGATTATGATTTGAATACTTTATCGAGCTGATGAGTAAACGGCTAATGTGCACGCTCCCGTATAAGAGCACAGCACTTACGACGCTGAGTAAACTGTCGATCGAGGGAAAGTCGATTGTATGCTGCAGACTTTAAAAGGACACCGGAGATGTATTAAATATTTCCTTTTCTTAATTTTAGTACCCACTTTAAGGTTGAATTACCGTACCGAGTGTGATATTCAGTTCTGTTATTTAATGATCGACTCGTTCGCGTCGTTTGAAGCTACTTTGTGGATGGAAACGTAAGTTCCTTGTAATCACTTCTGTAGAATCTGCTGAATATTGGCTGGGCGATCGATGTAACATTATTACGAGCAGTTAGGTAAGAAGCGGTTCTTTGCGCGCACATGCAATTACACGAAGGGTGAGTCTGCTTTGAGCCCTCAAATTGTCCTCAACCGTGTGCATAAACGCGGGGGTTCCGGCTAACGAGTTTAAAATTGATGGCTCGAGGGTTGCCTTGGAATGCGCTCCACAGTCACGCACGCCCCAAAATTTACAGTTCTAGTTTCATTTTAGCAATCTCTATGTTGATACAATTACCACACTCCGTGTAATTGTTACCGAGGACAGATATATTATACACTACGGTTTATTCAATGTATCATGAATTATTCAATACACAAGTCTCAATAGTTTTTGCAGAATATAAATGAACATTAATGGAAATATTTTAATAATCCTAGGACGACTTCTTCCGAGTTTATTTCTGAGGTTTTATGAAATTCTTTTTCAACTTATGTAGCGGCAAAATTTATAGTATTGGTGGAAGAAAGAAAAGTGTAACTTTTAGAAGATTTAGGTATTCATAATTTGAAGACCATTCGTTTCAGTGTTTTGTTTATTTTAACAGTCTTCGTTTGAAGTTAATTATTAAATATCGTTCATAATCGTATAAATTAGGTTGTCGATAGAAATACTAATGGTAACACAAAAACAGCTGATTTATAAAGCGACCTTCGAATCATTTTGAAAAAGCTAAACAAGTTGCAAGTAATCAAAAAACGTGTGAAGTGATTCGAGACACCGGAAGTTCTCCTATCATTTAGCACGTTCGCTACGGTACAAGGCATATTACACCATACCAGAGTTTCTGTGGCGTGGCAACGAAGACTGAGCGTTCTTTAACTCACTTCAACATTTCTCACTACTCCATATTCCTTAATAATTCTTGCACAACTATAATAACGATGATTCTATACCGTATAGGTACTCACAGAAACAAGTTTGAAAAATTAAGTACAGACAGGCCCGGCGCGTGACATGTGTCGTGCGAGAGCGATAAATATTTGGCGCCTTTCCAAAAAAAATTTCGAATTGCAAATAAAAAACCAGAAAATGAAAAACAAATGAAAACCTCCCTACAATATGATCTCACTTATACACTAGTTCTGGTTATACAAATTTAGGCGGTTTTAAAATTTATCTCGTCGTTTTTTAGGTCTTTTAGACACTTTTTCTCTTGCAGCGCCTGTGTATCACGCACTTTGCACACGCAACCAGCCGGGTCTATGTACACACTATGTACATGTCTCGAGACTAGAGTTACTACATGGTATCCAAAAGGAGGACATGTTCTCCTTTTTTGACTGAACTGCAGTGTCCTCCTATCACCTAAAAATGTCCTCCATTTTTCTTTTATCCACAACTCACGCGATCCACTCGCCTTGGCTTCGCCCGGCAAAATTCCATCACTATTTACCAGATCAAAAAATGAAGAAGGTAGACAATCTAGTTTGAAAATGAGGACGTTGTATAATAAAACCAAATTTTAGATATCATCTTTTATTATGTAAGAAAACATTAATTTTCACATTACGTTAGAATAATCTTGTAGCTACTACATTAGAATGGCCCTTATTTATACGCGTCGAATTTTTTTTTGTATTTCTTTACTCTCACACCCTAATATCGTTCCATTTCATAACAAAATATTCCCTGAAAAAGATTATTGCAATCGGACAACAGAAAAGGGTGCCGACCAGGCCTTAAAGTTTAGAATTCATCAATACTTTGGATTGAAAGAATTTCTCAAAAATGGTAAGCCCTATTGAGATTTTGTTCAAATAATATTAGAAGAGTATTCAATTTTCTACAATTGCTGTATATATAATTTTTCCATCCTTCCAACCATTTTTTAGATATTAGCTCACTATGTATTTGAATATAGAGAGTTCCGCACTACGCGCGTAGAGACAATAGGTACGTCATGTCCTCTTTATATTCAAACGCTATTATCTAAAAAATGGTTGGAGACACGAAAAAATTATATATACAGTAAGTGTAGAAAATTGAATGCTCTTTTAATATTATTTGAATAAAATTTCGATAGGGCTTACCGTTTTTGAGAAATTCTTCAAATTCGAACCATTGATGAATTCTAAACTTGAACGCCTAGTCGGCACCCTTTCCTGTTGTCCGATTGCAATAATCTTTTTTAGAGACTATTTTTTTATGAAATGGAATCCCATTAGGGGGTGAGTGCAAAAAAATCGCAGGTTGAAAATAATTAGGGCCACCTACTACATATTCAGACCCTAAATAAAATCTTTATATCTACTGCTTATTTAGAGCCTGAAAATGTAGTAACTACAAGATTATTCAAGTGTAATGTAAGCAATAATGTTTTATTTTACAACGTTTTCCTAAGATTGTCCTCCTTCTTGATTTTTGGATCTAGTATCCCTACTTGAGAGTAGTAACTATTTCAGATATTTTCCTTCTGTTCCACCCTTCGAAAATGAATCAGATTTGCCCTCGAATACCAGTCACGGGCTACATTACCTGCCACTCACAAAGGTCGCTCACATGAAAAGCCCCAAACAACAACAGCTAACCTATCAGCACGATCTGTCTCGCCTGGGTCACGGATGATCCACGTCACACCTCAGAACATTCACACAAGCGCAGTTTTCAATTCGGAATTTCACACAGCTGCTCCATACTTCTCCAGAACCATATACTCCAAACCCACGTTCCCATCGCCTTTCAAGTGATGGCCCGAGACGTGCTAAATATTTTATACGCGATCCTCAATGTGAATCCCTTGAAACCACACAGATATGGAGCGCCAGGAAGTCTCACCGATTCCATTTCCTATTCATCCCTGTTGAAATACAAACGGGACGACGTTTCGTACAGTTGCAGCGCCAATTGGCGGAAAGGGGCGGCGGCGGCGGTATCTGTTTGAGCGACCAGGAATCTTTGGTCTCGTTCCCGAGGGGCAGCGTGAACGGGGCTGCGACGCCGGGCGCCGGAAGCAGCAGCGGCGGCGGCTGTGGTATCATCTCTCATATGAATTCTCAACCGCCATTAGGCAGCACCGAGCTAGGGGTGACTGTTGGCAACGTCGGCAATGCGGCAGGTGCCGGCTCTTCCGGCGGGCAGGCGGGCGATCGCGGGAGTTGCAGCGCTGACAGCGGCGTCCGCGGATCCAGCGACAGAGAAAGCGGCGGTGCTACCAGCGTGGGTGGAAACCTCTCGGACTCCACCACCGACGGTAAGAGCAGGGGTTCATTCACACTACACACAGCGTCCCCATGATTCGTTACAGCCGACCTCATACGTATGCGCGTTGGATAAGGTATCCCTTGGATGGACACCTTTCTAGCGCTCTCTGTGCTCTATTTTCCTCTGCTTAAAAAACACCTATGAAGGGGAAACTTCTCTGTTGGGTATACGTGGTTATCTGGAACAATGCATCGAGTCGCTGTAAACGCCTATTCATCTACTAGGGCCTGGGTCTATTGGGAGCTGATGAGCCTGCGGTGTCTGAGCGCAAGGGAAGGGCAACTTTCAGAAACAATTAACGATTGGTTGATTGTTTCAGAGTTGGGCATTAACTAGATAAGAAATATTTAAATAACGGATCAAATAAAAGTTACTTTAACTTTAAATTATTTGACGAATAGAGTTAATTTTCTTTTTCGACGAATAAAGTTAACCCGGGCTAAGTTTATTCGACACATGGCGAATAATTTTTTTAATTGTATTCGTCATTCGAAATTTATTTAAATAAAAACATTGCCCATCTCTGGCTTGTTTGAACCCACTTTTGTAACGCCATTTTAATTAAAAATTTAAAACTGAAATTTAAAAATATTCACTCGTTTAGTAGGTACCTAAACATTTCAGAAAGATTAGTTTTTAAAAATAAACGATTCCTTTCTCAAGCCTAAGGTGCTCTAGTAGTGTCGAAACCGTATAATAGGCTCAACTAGGAGGGATCTATGGTTGAGGAAGACCAGTCATGTGTAGAGTGTGTATTGTTTACCCAGAATAATTCTGTATTTCTGACAATAATAAAATGGTATGACGCAATTACCACTTAAGTACCAAAGAAACTAAATGGCAACGAAACGTTGCAACATGGGATAATTCCAATAATTGGAACTGTATCAGAGATCACAAACTCCTCCAATGAGTCTATTTACGGCTCGAAAGAAATAGCTACTAACTTCTGCATATGCACCAGCAAATGGCACTTCTGTCCGGTAATTAGTACGCTACTCGTCCAAATTGCGTAGGGATCTTTCAAGCGTAATCAAGATCCGACGATAAATCGAGCCGCTGTGAAACCGTGGGCCTATCTTGTGTATAATACAATCGCCATTATTATCCATCAGAGTGCCGGTCGGTCGGAACGCAATGATTCTTGCGCTTAGGTGTAACGAGCGCTGAGATTAATCGCCTAGTTAAAGTGCATTACGGTGCATCCGTCAGGGCGTTCGGTGGAAAAAAGAAAACAGTTTGATGGCTTCCGTCAACCGCGAATGTTAGCCGAACGTAGGTGGTGCGCTAATCGAGCGCGTTTCCTTCATGTATTATTCAGCCAATCGCCCGTGCCCGTGCATTAAAACGGGCCGATCGATTCGGCTCAGGACAAACAAGCCCCTGATCAATAGAGATCTCACGAGAACAGGAGAGCTGATGCACGTGCACGAGGGATTTTCACCTAATCATGGCGGAGGAGACATATTTCCAATTCCCACCTTGTATGAGGGACGATGAATGCTTTCGATACGGGATTGGGAGTTTCTTCTATGCTGGGCATTTTGTTTTGTATAAATTTAGATACGTAAGGATACCTAGGTTTGGATGGGGTTTTAACCCTTCGTGGTTACACTGATGTATCGCACCCCCAAGAGCAATTTTCGAGTTCAAATGTCGCGCCTTTAGACTTCCAAAGGGGATTTAACCCGGAAAAACAATTTTCGAAAATGGTAACTTAAAAATGACTTATGGTTAATATTAAATCTTTTGCAATCGAAGAAGAATTTCTTTCATTCTAATTAGTAAACTAATTGGTCGAACGGTTTAATATTGGAAAAATCAGAAGTTATCAGAAAAATAAAATCTAATATTATATTAAAAATTAATTCAGTTATCAATAAATATCAACTCTTGATGAAATGTTTGGATGAATTTTAGGCATTTATTTATTAATTCAAATTATTTCAGGAATTATATTATCACCGGTTTCGATAACTTCTTATATCATTATTTTTCTTTGTAATTTCCTTATGCAGTGATGTTACTGTTTTATGTAACTTGATTTTTCATAATATTTTGTGCGCAAATATAGTGGAGTAAAATGTTCAGTAATGTGTACCTTACCAGGCAATTCAATTTCTTTTCATTCAATTTGAAAGATAGTATTACATGGAATCGACCAATTTATTAATTCTGTCTAATCATATATCGAGGAAACAGTATGGAGGTCCATAAAAAAGTCAAATTATTCAATTAAATTCCACGCGTAAACTGGAAGAACTCAAAGTCGAAGAACTGAAGCCTGAGAATTCTACTGATGTTTCAGGATTCCGTCTCAACGTGTATGTGGATGGCTTAGGTACTGCACAAATATTATATGTCCACTTTTAGCGTTTGAGAAAAATGGCTTTAGAAATGCAAGGATACTTTATAAAGAAATACATAGTTCAACAATTTCACAAAAAGTGGACATACAATATTTGTGCAGCAAGCCATCGGTGTGTTGTTTAATTCTTAACCCAAATCTCAGACACATGTATCGATGTAGATCTCACCGCCTGTGAGGCCCTCATAATTATTTCATTGAATTAGTAGTGTAGACCCTATTGCAGCCGACATTTATCTGCCTTTGATACATACCATTGCAACATGTTTGGGGTCATCTAAAATCGGTAACAATATCATAGGATCCAACATCAATCGATATAGTTCGATTAGAACGAAATTATCATGCCCACCTGGATATACAATCACAAAGGATTTATAAAGAAGTCCTTGTAGAAAACACTATAAGTGCTAAAAATTAAATTCCACACCATAATGTTACCATTGACCAGGGACTCCTACCGGTACGTAAAATACCGGTATTTTTCGGTTGTATCTTCGTCTGAGACTTAATACCGGTATAACGCTCATACCGGTATTTCGCTATCATACCGAAATAGATAAATACCGAAAACAAAAGGTTACCGGTAACCGAAATAAATACCGGTATTTTCTCGGTATTCTTTTCAGTAACATGGTAGGTTTCGGTGTTCACCGAGAAGAATACCGAAAAATACCGGTATTTATTTCGGTTATCGGTAACCGATTGTTTTCGGTATTTATCTTTTTCGGTATGATATCGGTTTCGGTATTTATCTGTTTCGGTATGATATCGGTTTCGGTATAGCTGTATGGGCGAAATACCGGTATGAGCATTATACCGGTATTAAGTCCCTGCCATTGACACGCAGAACATTCCCGACACATTTTCTTATTTTCATTTTGCCACTTATAGTGTTTTCTTCATTTATTGTGCAACCTCCATAAACAAAATTGAACCACTGCCTAGGGCAGGCCTGCACAGGGAGCCTGTTTCAGCGCCTAGCGGCAAGCAACCAGCCGTACACCGTTACTATGGTTAGAATCGGTGAGGCGAACTGCAGTAGTGTACGTGCATTTGGTATGACCTGAACCCAGCCATATACATATAGGTACTGACGCTACGAGCCTACGAGCACGCACATACACTACTACAGTTCTCCTCACCGATTCTAACCTTAGCAACGAGACAGGTGGGTTGCTTGCCGCTAGGCGCTGAAAAAGGTTCCCTGTGCAGGCCTGGCCTAGGGTGTAAATTTGACAAACGGTGCAAAATGCTCCTTTCATTGTTGGCATTTTTAACCCTTAACTGCTATACTGTTTTTTTCAAACGTAACTGGTATACTGGGGTCGTGGCAGACCCCAAATAAAAGAGGATACAGAAATTTGTAAAGTCGACACTGGATCAACCTCTATGAATATTTTGTTCTTAGATAATGTATTAAATAATAGAAACGTAGAATGTTAAACTATTATTATAAAATTAATTAAAATCAGTTTACAAACTTAGACAACCAAAAATTTTGCAACGAACTTTGCGTGCGTGGAGTCATGACCGACCAGAATGCCAATTAAAGGTTAAAATAAAGTTCTAAACGATATATTACAAATGGTATTACTATAAACGGTTTAAGCTACGAATAAAAATTCAGAGAAAGGTCATCTAAAAGCTCAAATAAATGTGATATAATTGAAGGGCGCAACTTAGCAGGTTCGCCTAGAGCGCAGAAAAGGCTCGAGCAGGGCCTGTTCCTACTAAACCCCTTTTTCTTCAGTTTCACCGCGGTGGCTTCCAGTACAACAATACGTTCAATGTAACCGAAAAGTGCAACATAAAGAACAAACACGCATCCCCTAGAAGCTGTCCCCACGAGACTCGTGTCTCCGCGAACACGTTCGACCTCTTCGAAACCAACCCCGCGAAAAATCAACGAGCCCAACCGAATTTACAAACTCAATCGACAAATAGTCCCCAGTGTCTATTTTCTCCTCGCGCGCGGAGCAAATCGCATCCCCAGCGACGCGTCTCAATGAAATTACGATTCGAGTTCGCTGACCGATCTGAATCTCACTTCCAAAAACAAAGGGAAAAAAATAAAGACAAAAAAAGAAAAAACAGAATAGCGAAACGAGTGAAAAGTTTACCTACACTCGCTCATGTCACGTTTCACCCTCCACTTTTTTTCCTGTCGATTCGAAAAGGTAAATACACCCGTGGATCACGGACCGTCGGCGCGTGAATTCGGGAATTCGGGGATTCTTTTTTGACAACGCAAAAGAATACTTTTTTTTTACATTGTATATTTCCGCGCAGGCACACCGACAATTACGGTCGAGGGAAGCGGTCTCGACATGGACAGCATCTCCGTGGTTTCCTCCATTGCACCATCCCACATGTACCAGTGTAAGTGTCCAAACATAATCGCTGATCGTCGTCTCCTTCCGTTTCTTCATCGTCGTCCTCCACCTCCAGAGGATTCTCCCGGTGCTTCTGTGTGACTTTCTGCTTCTTTTAATTCTCTCTCTCTCTCTTTCACTCTCTCTCTCTCTCTCTCTCTCTCTCTCTCTCTCTCTCTCTCTCTCTCTCTTCATTTTATTTGTTCGTCTCTCTTTTGAATTGAATGTCTGCTTTTCGACCGTTCTGTCGCCCAAAACCAAATAGACGTCGACTTCGAGTTAGTTATTTCCAGATTCGCGATGGGTGAAAGAACTGAAAAATTTAATTTCACTCTACTTTCGCGCGGTCACAAAGGAGTTTGTAGTTCCCAAATTGTTTAAAACTAAAGTTGAACATTCGAAGATCCTCTATGCCAATGATTCCCGACCGGTGGGTCGCGAAGTGTTTTCTAGGAGGACGCAAGGTTTTTTTTTTAATATTATTAAGTTAGAATTTTATTCTGAAATACCTATTCTTAACGTGTTTTCTTTACCTTATTAAATTTACCTCGCCTTCTATGAGAGGTGGGATCGCAGGTTATTTGAATATTATAAAAGGGGATCGCGACTCAAAAATGGTTGGGAAATACTGGTCTATACTATCTCCTATAAAGTTCTTTTTTGTAAGTTTAATGTGAGCAGTTATATCGTGATTAAATAATGGCATCGATTGTGGAATTCATCATTCACTGTCACATTGGTTTATTTAAATACCCAGCCCGACAGAGGGGGATTAATATCAAAGGCCCATTATGCCGCGGTTTTATTCGGACGATCGACTAATTGCCTGTTGAATGGCGATGCATGCGCATGCACGTAATGGAGCCAGAACTATTTAATAGTATCCAAATATAATATGTGTACTTTGAGTCAAGAATGCGAATTAATTGAATGTCATACGATGTTTCATTACACGCGCGAATTTGTTTAAAAAGAGACACATGCTACGTTTCCGTTTCCCGATCTATTTAAATATCAAATGTGTCTCGGGCAATCTTTCAATGGAAATTATTCAATTCATCCTCTTTCTTTCTGCATTTTATTTCACCCGATATCCCATCCGAGCTGAGAAGTATTTCAATCCACGGCTCCGTACTTCCCTCCTCGAAAAAAGTCAGCACCAGCTGCGCCCACGAAACCTTTAATCTGCTTGGCGTGCAGAAATGTTGTGTACAGTACGCTGTATGTTCTTTATGTTGCATCGAATGTTGTTGCATATGTTTAAACGAGACCAGTTGGTCGACGGCTGGTGTTCTGCCATGGTGCAGAGAGCCGCGCTGAAAGGGAAACGGTTTTGCTTGTCATTAATGGGGGCACGTTTGATTTTACGACAAAATAAGGCGACAGAAATCGGTGCTTACTTGGTCGTGACGCGGTGGGTCGGTAGTTCACAGCGATTATTTTTATTTAACGGTTTATTTTTCAGCAGCAACCACGCCCAAAGACTGCAGCCCCACACTGTCGCCCCTGAACGCGTTCTCTAGGTCCATGGACAATTCCTCGTTATCGCGATCGGTTGAGCAGCTGTCCAGCCCGCTGGAACCGGAACCAAGGAGAAATAAACAAAATCCACCTATTGCGGCACCTGCCGCGCATTCCCGCTCCTCTGCAACTCGCGGTGGCACCTGGGGTTCTATCTCTAGGTAAGACCACCGTTTCCAATTAATCGTAAGAATTTTCCTTGTATTCCACGGGAAATGCCAACAGCTGTACCGCGCAAGACTTGATAATTCACTGTTGTGACTGAAACACTTGCAGGAAAAATATATTTTACCTTATCAATTGGCAGGGAATATTACGTAAAAGTGTTGGTTCCGTTTATTTAAAAGAATTCGGTGAATTCGAGTTTGGGAAAAATGAAGCTGCGTTCCCTACCGAGGCGAAAACTCGTTCTGCGGTAACAGTATAGTTTTTTCACAAAATAAGAGATTTCAAGCTTAAATCGTCGCGCGATATTTTTGGAATTTTTCGCCACTAGAATTTATTTATGTCTCAAAGTCAAGTCCAGGCTGTGTGTCAAGAGATCTGAAATATAAGGAAGAATATTAAAGGAAATGCAATAATACTAGGATTTAATAGTCAAAATATATTGTTAAGAATTATTTTCATTCGCAGAAATCTTGAGTGAGAAATTAAATTTTATGAAGGATTTTTCTTTTCCTGCTCATACAGGACACACCTAAAATTTTTATAAAAGAAATAGAAGAAGACTAAAAGCATGAAGCAGATTTATGTACACTAATTTTTCAGAAACTTTTTTACCGTTATTTCCACGTAGCAGTGTACACGCTGACAGTTATCAGTCCTTTAGAATATTGACACGTACTGTAGTAGTGTAACGTTTTCGTAGCTGAAAGACAGTTTCTTCATTTCAATGTTCAGAGTGTTCGCGCGCTCGCGTCATCGAAAGGCTGCAAACAATTCTAGCGGTGGAAGCGGAAGCAACGAGGGCTCCGATGGCTTTGATCCTTATAGATCGTGGTCGCCACTCACCGAGGAGGGTTATGCTGAGAAACTTCGTTTACTTAGAGAAGCTGCTTCCGTACCTATGGAGCGATGGAGGGCACCGACGGTTCTGGCTTGGCTGGAGGTTGCGCTAGGTATGCCTCAGTACGGGCCACGGTGCGCTGAAAACGTTAAGTCTGGAAAGGTGAGTCGTTGAGCTTGTTTAGATAATAGTAGCTGGCAATAGATTCTGCTAGCATAGTAATAATTCCTTGGTCGTGTTATTAAAGACCTTTGTGACTTAAATCTCAAAGAGTGACGATGCTCAAGTTCCAAACACGGACCCTTGTGATTCACCGTGAGACATAAAACATTTAGGCCCGTTACGCACTGGCGGCAAGTTGCCGGTAACGTGGTCGACACGAGGACCAAAACCTTTGTTGTTTGCCGCGACCAAGTACGAACTCATATATTTCCGTGTACCTCGTGATCGTCGGCGACGTAGTGTGTATTATTTTGTCCGTATACTTCGTAATACCCAGGGGCGGATTTGGGCACCTAATAGGCTAAGTAGGCTGCAGATCGTAAATTCTGGGGAGCGCCAAATTTTGGACAGTATCAAATTGTGGGGAGCATTGAATTTTGGGGAGCATCAAATTTTAAGGAGCGACAAACTGTGGGGGAGCATCAAATTTTAAGGAGCGACAAACTTTGGGGGAGCGACAAACTTTGAGGAACAACAAATTTTGGGGAGCGATAAGTATTCGAGGGCGGCAAATTTTGGGACACGACAAATTTTCAGCAAAGGAAATTGGAAAAGGTTTAAACACAGTGCCTTAAAACAACTTTAAAAACAATTCACTTATTTTTCATGTAACGAAATAGCAATGAGACAGATGTAAGTCGCCATATTGAATTAATATTTAAAATTGTCTCGACCCTTTCAAATTAAAATATTTGATGATATTTCGCGGAAAGGCGGCAGAGACGCTTATTAGCCTAGGGGCGCCAAATCATCAAATCCGCCCCTGGTAATACCTCAATCACAATACGATAGAGATCCATCCTGCCATGAGGATCTGAGAAACATAATAAGCGATCCGATATTGCATCGATCCTGTCGATATTGTTCAGGTTTTGTTGGAACTGAGCGATGCGGAATTAGAGGCTGGGTTGGGAGTGACACACCCCCTTCACAGAAAGAAGCTACGTTTAGCTATCGAGGAGCACCGACATCCGAGTCTTGTTCGATATCCGTGCATCGCTCAACTGGGTCACACGTGGGTCAGCTCCGAGTGGTTGCCTGACCTCGGATTAGCCCAGTATTCCGAGAGCTTCGCTACCAATATGGTGGACGCGCGGATGCTCGATCACTTGAGCAAAAAGGAATTGGAGAAGCTCCTCGGGGTGACCAGGAAGTTTCATCAAGCCAGCATCGTGCATGGAATTCATCTGCTGCGAATGCTCAACTACGATCGCCAGGTAAGGACGATTACGTGGCGTGATCTCTTAGAAAATAAACTCTGCGATTAGTCGCATGCGTTGGAAACGTTAATCTAATTACCAGTAGTCCAGAGGAGTCTAATCGTTTTACGTACATGTGATGACGAGGTTGATTAAAAGAACGCTCTGAATCGTGTTCATACGACAGGCACTTGCAGTCAGGAGACATCAGTGCGAGCAAGTCGACACGGATCCGTTAGTTTGGACGAACCAGAGGTTCATTCGGTGGGCGAGGAACATCGATCTGACTGAGTACGCGGAGAATTTGAAAGGTGTGTTGAAGTTCAGCCTCTGAACCAACACAAACTTTATTTAACTGTAACAGTACTCTTCTGATAACATCCCCCTTGTTTTTGGGAAAACCTTGAACCCCTTACATACTAAAAACGTTGGAGGTCGATTACAATGTAAAGCAAGCTAATATCGTAACCCTAACTCGTGACTTAATTAATTATTTTCAGCCGTTTTATCAGTACTTGAAAGTTAAAACTAGTGATAATAATTCATATGAACCATTTCAACTAGATAATTTTTTGACCAACGTTAAAAGCTTCCATAAAAGACACCCGTATAACCCGAAGTTTATTAGAAGTGAGCTCATTCCGAGTAACAGAAGACTCGTTTAATCTGCGAAATAGATTCAGGTGTGCATGGCGCTCTCGTCGTGCTGGAGCCATCCTTCACGGGTGACACGATGGCTACAGCCTTGGGTATCCCACCAGCTAAGCACATGATCAGACGGCACCTCACCGCTGAACTGGAAGCCCTCGTCGTTCCAGCAAGGTACCCAGTCTACTATCATCCAGAGGCCACATTGGACAACGCTCACTAACCGACATAACGTCGTTCCTCGTTACCAACGAGATCGACAACCGACAAACACGATTCATCGTCTCCGACTTATCATTTCAATAGTTCTGGCCCGAATCAGAGAGCATCGTGGCGTTACAATCTCACTGTGAAACTGCGCTGGCGGTGTTCTCGAGATAAGGTACGTTCTCACTACGCCTCGCCTCATTTGATTCTTCTATGCATTTTGGCAACTTTTCGCACTATCGCTCGCCTCGGCGCAACTCCGATCGGCGAATTTCTCCTCGAGAATATTTCGAGGCAGAGAGGCGAGGCGTAGTGCGAGTAGATGCGATGCCAACGCCCGCGGTGGCCGCTAATAGAATTATTGTCACTGGCGCTGGTAGTGAATTCTCTGAACGATGTGAACCGAGGCAAGCTGAAAAATTTAGGTTAGGGCAAAACCGAGGCGAGGTGAGTTTAAATGTGAGTGAGAAAAGGGGCGTAGTGAGAGCCTACCTTTACTCCGCGAGAATAGAGTAATTATTGGCCATTTTTATGCTAATTATTCAAATTCCTTATAGACGCGGGGAATAAAAGTAGTGGGATGGGGTTTGTCTAAAAGTTCTTGATACAATGCTACGGTGCTCTCTTTCTATCTGGAGCTGAGACAGACACAGTTTGAGGTGAATTGAATTATCCAGAGCTGAGCTCGTGTTCGCCTGGATACCGATATCGCAGCTTATCGAGAATACTTTGAAAGTATTCCGCGTCCCATAGCAATTATATTAAAAAGCACAAAGTAAATCGTAACGAGTCCCACTTTTTCGTACGAATTGGTGATAGAATATTCGCCTAATAGCAGCAGACGTAGACGACGCAAGTATAGAGAGTCTCATGGATCGTTTTCTACCGTGTTCTACTGAAGAAGCTATTTTAGGAATTTTCGCTAAGGTATTGTCAATTATCTAATCAAACAGCTGTGTCGCGTACACAAAAACGCGATGTAGCAAAAGTTTTACCATGGGTCACTATTAAGCATCCCCCGAATAACCCCAACTCGCGAACGCTCAATATACGTGTTTGCAGAATTAGTATTAACTTAAAAAAACATTTTTACCGGCATGAAAACGCGAATATAGGCCTCAGATTTTCAGGGTTTCTGGTTAGTCTATCGTAATAAAATGAATACGGTACCCTTTAACGTTCACGATCAAAAGAACATAAATGAGCCGACATATATCTGGTGTTTCGATAACTGTAAATAGCAAACGGGCGAGCTTAAAAAGTACTTTGCATTCGTATCGCTAAGGTAATAAATATCAAAACTTTTGGCTTCCATCGAAGCATTTTCAACAGTAGCATGATAATCGTCGGGGAATTGTAAATAGCCAGAAACCGAGGAAAGGATTATTCGCCATCCAGGTGAATGGCAGGATTTTAGTTACTCTCGTGAAGTATTAAGCGTTTACGATTAAAGTTCCGCCGCTTTCGGAGGGCGAATAGACGCACCGCGAGATGAATTAGTTAAATTAATTACCGAGACTGAACCTCCCAACCGGAGAACGAAATATGAGTACAGTTCATTCTGACAGACTGACATTGAACATTGCACCCGCGTGTCGCGGATACTAGGAAGCTCGTGTAGGTGACGAGCAGCAAAATTAAAGACAGCCAATCGTGATAAGATAAATAACTGTGAGGAGGTAAAACTGTGCATGCTGGTCGCGGACGACCTCGACTGAAACAGGCATCGTCTCCCAGCCAGTCGAGGTCGCTGGCGACTGGTTTAGTATTTAAGTACTCATCCGTAATACACACGCCATACTTGGATATATCGGGAATACACACACGTAAATACAGTACAGTTCAATCGACATAATGTACATATACAAACATTCGGTATACCCAAATGGAATTATTATTATTGAAACATTGTACTCGGTACCGCAGCGATTCGCTGGGTCTGCAGTCCACTGGATCGCGGATCCATCGGTAATATGTCTCTGATAGCTGAGCCGTAGCCCACAGCTGCCGCCTGCACTGCACTGCGCTATGTACAGCACATTGTTAATTATTAGTAAAGCCTGGTGTAATCCGTGGCCCAGACGTTTTATTTCAAATTGACCACCGGCAATGTCTTAGCGTCGCTGAAGGTGTAGCTAGGGAACAATAGATCTGTTCAAAACTATCAAATAGTTTTAATTCATAATTAAACTCATCGCGCGTGCAATCTTCCAGATCCTGCTGTACAATGAAAAATGAAATTCTCGTATTACGCTGTCTTCTCCTGACTTCCTCTGAGGGAAGCAGAAGAAGACATAGGGGGGCATAGTAATGTGGTGATTAGGGGTGTTGCTCTATAGATAGTGATATCCATGGATTACATCAGTATGCATTATGGTTCCTTTTTATCTTTTTCTGATTTGCCAACTTTGATATTTACATTCTTGACTGTTCGGTGTTTAATCCAATTGACTTGACCGCGCTGGCCCCACCGACGCGTCTCGGTCGATCCTTCGCGGACGATCCTGCGCGTCTGGCGTCCAGCGATCGTATACATTCTTCTATATCGATGGTGCACAAAATGCTTGTGTATGTATATTTATGTTGTAACTAGATATTCATTATGATACATCTCGTCCTATTTTTCGGGCACGTTGCAGCGAGCCACTGTTCCATGTTTTGGAAAGGACCATTCTTTCATCGATCACGGAATATTTTGTGTACCAAGGACAAATATGAAGTAGCTCCATTCATAGGCAGAAAGATGATCCCTCTTGACCTCTGCACCATTCTAATAGTAAACGATAGCTCGTGTCTTCGTCTACTTGGATTTAAAAAGAATCGAACCTTCCGAATTTATTCTAGATATCAAAGTACAATGTTAAGTCCTCGGTGTGACTCTGATTTTACCGCCATTGATGCACACCATTGAAAAACTCTCATCAGGAGAAACCAGGTTTATACTATTTTTACCCTGAAAATCAGACTTCGCTATTTGTTATAGCAACACGATGCCTTTACGGCTTGAAGCTTAGCCACGTGGGTGTTTTATACAACAGGAAATAGCAATGTTGGGGTCCCCAGCTGGCTCACCAGTACTGAGACTGTATTAAAGGATTAGCTAGAAGCATTTTGTGATAAATTCTGTCAGCTAATATATTTCCAATATATGGAATTGCGGATAATAAATTTGTAATTACTGTAGCACCTCAAAATGGATGATTGTAGGACTGTAGGATTATTACTCTAATTAATCAACAGAAGATTCAGGGGGAGAGGTTATGTAAATGGTATCTCGTGCCTACTTCATCGAAGTGTATAAGGACTGTAAGGGTTGAATATTCACTTCTGCCGCTAAGGTTAGGGGTGTGTCAAGTAAACGCGGATGGCAATCAGCTGTGACTTAATTGCAGCATTTGAATTTGGAATCTTATAAGCAGTAGATATGCCTTAAAACTTCAAAACAACAAACTTCAACTTAGCCTTAGATTAACTCTAGCAACACAATAGCGTCTTCTTTATCCTCAATGTCAAGAGTATGAGGTTTAAAACTACCTTCGAAGATGTTCTCGTCTGATTTTCAGGATAAAAGGTGGTACCATGTCTCTTGTCTAGAAGTTTCCAACGATGTACACCAATAAATCCAAAATCATTCTACACCCAACATTCTACCCTGACGCAATCAAACCCCATTGCAATTTCCCTTTGACACATCAGCAGTGTAGAAACGGTCCCAAAGTTGTTTGCACCTTTTTCCAAATTAACTAACAGCTTCATGAGCAAAACTGAGAGGACTGAGGAATAAGAAGTCTATGCACTGCCTTTTACTGACAGTACCCTGTGTGGGAACTTCTCGCAACAAGTGACCAATCACCCATGTGCACTGCACGTGCAAAGTCTACTCACTCCGTATTCGTTGAACATCGACGGTAGAGATATAGCGAAGTCTTAAATTGGACGTAGTCATAAATGGAAGCATATTTGGGTTATTGGGTCACGTGGCTGAAAACGATAAGGGAAGAAGGTACTAAGACCCAACTTAGGGGCGCATGAAGCATTCCCTAATTTTTGTACATCAACATATTCTCCTCGCTGAAGGAAGAAAAGGTTTACGTCGGAACGATACGTCGCAAACTGTTTTCATCAAATACATGGATCGCTTCATCCATGCCATAACTTTATCAGTTTTATTCTGGAAACGGTGCGTTTGCGACATATAGTTCCTTTTAGGCTTTTTCTCCTTTCAACGAGCAGAATATTTTGATATGAAAAACTTTAACATTAATTTTCAATGTTATAAACAATTTTGCAGCAAGTCTTTTTTACAAATTTCCACCGATCCAGAGGTGTAGATTCACTCCTGAAAACAATGACCATCACTTCTTTAACACCCTGTACATGGAATTGAATCTTAGTTAAGACTAAAATTCACTATTTCTTTACTGTCGATCATACATTCAGTAGAATATTGAGGCCAGTGGCGGATTTAACAGGGCGGCCGATGAGCAATTGCCACCTGGGCCCCTGCCCAGAAGGCCCCCTAGGGCCCCATCCTTAAAATAAGTTATGATTTTATCAAAACACTATTTTGTTCTATACTTTTCTGTACACTTACCCCCTTTTAATAAACTACCTCCTCATTTCCCCGTAAAAGTGGGCCCCTCAAACCGTTGGCCACCTGGGCATTTTTTCTTAAATCCGCCACTGATCGAGGCTACAAGTTCCTGAAGAAAGGAGAAGAAAACTCCAGACAATTGGAGCCCACTCGAGTCCACCATCTTTCCAACTTGTCTAATCGTCTCTACCCTTCAGTTTTGCTCGTGAGGGAAACAACAGGGAAGAAAGTCGAAGACGCCCTTGAATCTTTGCCAAAAACCTAAATACTAGATAAGCATACATATTTTTCGGACATTGGATCCTTATGACCCTCGAATACATCTTTGTCTCAAAAGAAGGTGACGGTTCAAGACCGGACGTCACCTTTTTCCGAAGTAGGGAACTTTTCGGTTTGCCTTTATTGCCTTATCCCGTAGAATGAAAGAAATTGCGAATGAGCGAGGAAGACTCAGTGTCCGTCTCGCTTATCTGCAATATGTCTCATTCACGGCGGCAAGAACAGAAGAGGAGGGGATAGCGATGACCTTATGTCAAGCCGGAAATACCGTCCTTCTTTCGAGACACTACTATAGGGTAGGCCGAGGCGAATCAGGTCACAAGATCAATCATATCAAAATAAGAATTCAGTCTATATTTGTTATATCATAATATATAAAGCAGAAAGTTTATATGTGTATGTGTTTGCCGCCTACAAACTTTCGAACGGTAAATTCTTGGATCACGAAATGTGCCTCAGCTCATTATGCCTGGCTAATCCAGATGAATGTGACCATTTTCACCAAAAACAATTTTATTTTTATAATAATATATATAAAATCAGATTCTAAATTCCGGGCGGAGCCGAGTAATAAAGCTAGTATCGCATTAGAAACGAGCATTCCGATCGTTCGTATTACCTCGTCCCTCTAAAATAAGAATTCTTATTTTGATCCGATTAGCCTCGGTCTACCCTATTTAAAAAATTGACAAACTAAGTGCAGCCCTGTCATCTGATGTTCTCTGTCGTCGTTATCGCTCACACCCTCCTTGCCAGGATTTTAAATGCATCAACATGTCTTCCCACGGCACTACACTTCACCCCCTATTGTGCCTTGGCTTTGTGAAATCGCGACTGTTCTGTAAAACGGGAGAGAGGTTCGCTGCAAAACGTGCCGAACGTGTGTGTGTCCGCGGTGTCACCAAGATGCGTGCATATAAGCGGTCAGAATGCGTGTACGCAGAAAGGCGTGCATGAACGCGTGGTGTGCGTGTGCGTAGAAGTCAGCTGGAGGTGGTCCCGAGGAACAGCACCGCCGGGGGCCGTCCGATGAGCACCGTGAGCGCGGGTGGTAGCCTAGGTCGTGGAAGCAGAGGGCTGCACCTCCAACATCATCAGAGCTCCCTCTCGGCCCTGCACATGACGGCTAATCACTCTGGCACTGTCGATAGGCGCAGATCCAGCCTCAGGGTAACGTACCGTATAGATTCAAAGACCTGGTCCATACACGACTGCACCGGGAACTCGATGGTACTCCTCCTTTCAACCGTGCTCCTCCTCGAGCTTGCACGGGACACGATATTTTCTCGGCAGATAGGGCTTCCTAAAAAGTCATCGAGTTAAGGACTCTCCTTATACTTATACTTCATTAAGACACTTACTCCCTCGACCCCTTTCCAGTGTAAAAATCTGAAAGTTTGTCGCTCATTTTTGTATTACTGAGTTGAGTCTATGAGCAATCTCTGATTTAATGAGGGCTGTGTTATTGGTGATGAACATACTGAATTGCTAATAGCGTATCAAAGATTATTGTCTCAAAGAGGTTGATACCGCTTTCAAGATTTTAAGGAAGAATTACGTGGAAGAGTGGCTAACTATGATTGATTGCAAGCGTAATTCCATTGCATGATCTGACGCGACGAAAGACAATTTTGGTATTCGAATAGTTTACCAGACTTGGCAACTATGAAAATAAACCCGTGCGAAGTTTCTGGTCGCAGGGAAGATATTAGATACGCATAGTATGCATTCAGCACTTGAAGAATATTTTTCGTCGCGGTCGCCAGACATCTACAGAGACGTAATTAAAAGTAGGTGATAGCAGTGAATATCGATCGGACTGATGCACTTTATAGATATGAAATATACAGGGATACATTCTGATTGGAAAATTGGCAATTACTTAGGAAGCAATCACTCAACCAAGTAAGTCTTCCAAGTGGTGCTCTTCAAACTTTAAAAGAATCACCAATATGGAGACTCAACTTTCTACTACAAAATTCCCGTCTTCCTCCTTGACCTCGCGATCGAAATATACCACTCAATTAATATTAATCTCCGTAGCATATCTGCCTCGAATAATATCGTGTGTGTCAACTAATACTAACGTCATAGATGACTTTCTTCGTTCATTTCCTCACCACTTCAAACACCACGCGCAGCGTGACATTCTGACGTAGTGCATAGAAAGCCATCGTTGACAAAATATTACGACACGATCACGTATGAAAAAATCATTGCCAGTGGTTTCTCGAGCTCCTCCATTGTCAATACATCCATACAACACTCGCTGTTTCAAAGTGCGAATCCGGAGCGAAGAGTATTCCATTCAGTACGTAAAGACAACTCGAGGCGCTACTCACGAAGAATTTTTTATACCGTGCATTTGATTAATTACCGTTGATTTTATCGTCATTTCATTTTTTTTTTATATATTCACTTTATTTCTCATTGGCACGATTGCATGGCATCGCTTGGGTAAGGACGCTCGCGCAATATTGCCCACCGAAAACAGATTCCCATCTCGATACATCCCTGAACACGCTTCACCCTTGTCGAGGGGGGTCGCCAATATTCCGTAGAAATAGATAAAGAAATATTTTAAATAGCTGTGTCAAATAATATCAAATATTAAACGCAGACTTGCGAAAGTGAAAAGCGTATTAATCTAATGATAAAGTCTCGGTAATCATACGTTCCATTTCTTTACTTATTAACGCTTTATACGCACAGTGGGCTCGTGAGAATTATAATTAAAACAGATGAACAGATATGATAAATGAAAGTCATCTACAACTACGTGGTTGAACCCCAGCACGATAAGGGTTGAAAGCTGTGAGCTATGAGCTCAACCTAACGTTAATCATTGTCCCTGCATCCTGTGGATCGTCGCAGACCTGCAGTCTTCTTTACTTGAAAAAGGTTCGGTATATATGTATATATATATATATATATATATATATATACGTATATGTATCTATATTTATATTAATCCATCGTTTCTTTCTCTACGTCTCTGTACTCTCTGTACACTATTCCATCGTGGTAAAAGACCGAATGAGAAGTTTTAACGAGTTCTTGTCGAGCTTCTTCAAGTTTCCTCGATAGGGTAGTTGGCGTCGCTGTTCTGAAAATTCATAGAAAAGAATGTTCAGTTCCCTTTCTCATTCTGAGAAGGTATAAACTCCCGGACCTCCCGAACATCCTCGAGGAAACTTCGAGAGAACAGTTCTTTGGGAACACATAAGGGAAACGATTGATTGCTCAGTACTCCATTTACATAACCTCGTCTTCCTTTCCTTTTGGTCTCCATTTTCTATTCTCGTCTTCGCTATCAAAAGATAAAATATTTCAGCATGTTCCGCAACGAATAGAATCTCGTACCTAATTGTTGCTCACACACGACAATCTTCTTGACGGTCATTTTATTTTTATCGATTTAATGTTTGCATAGGAAGAGATTTCTTTTGTACTGATTCCGTCTGTGCTCACTTCGATTTTAATAGTTTAGTGCCCCACTGAGACCGTCTCATTGTTCGAAGCCTAGATATTCCAGAAATTCTTCCTAATAAAATGAACAACGATATAATTTGACAGTCCACACGGAATTGCTGGCACATTTGCGCACTCTTTCCGGAACTCTTCTTAATTTAAGTAACGTTCACTGTTTTCTATTGTCAGTATCGTGGGTTGCAGCAAGATATAATTAAAGGAAACGAACTGAATGTCATGTAACGTTTCATTCCTATGAGCTTCTATAAATTAGATTTTCAAGAGAAACATTTTCAATTTAGGAACAATTTCATTTAAGCAATCCAAAGTATCGCCTTAGTGTTCCCGAATGTTTGCTCGGGCCGAGTTAAGCAGAACTTTCTCGGCAATAAGACTTGAGGGGGTAGTTTTCAAAAGCTTGCGCCACTCATAGTGTTAAGATTACTAGGTTCTGCTTCTACAAGCATTTTCTCCTGTGGGACACAAAAATCGCCTGCATATCATGAAATTTAACGAATGGGTTTGTTGATATAGTTAACATATTCATAACAATATATCCCCAACGAACTTCATATTATAATATTTAAAAAGACCTTAGGTCGTAGATCTTTTTCAATTAATCTTATGTTTCTAATCCATCAAAAGTTTGGGGATGAATGTTGACCGAGCTTGATCGAAATACTTTTAAATTTAAATTAACTGCTGCAATATTTTGAAAATGAGGGTGTTGAAAACAAGAGAAAATAGTGACAGAAGGATGTTGTATAACAAATTTCACGAAGTTTATGTTATCCTGTTTTAGTGAAATGTACGAAGTCCTCTCGCTTAAAACCTAAAACACATGCACTCAAACTTCTAGTACATAGTTCCCCTAGTAAAACATAGCGATATTTTCCTTGCTCTTAGTAAAAAATTGACGCAATCTATCGTAACTCGACGTGATCCAAATTTCGTAGTAACGTAGTAGATAGTCATCGTTATCTTAGAGCATCCTCCAGAACGAGGAGGCATCATTCGTACAATCCAAGTCTCTCGCAGATGTCTCCTCGCGCAAATCGAATGTCTGAATTTTAGCAAAGTGCCTCGGTAAGCTACATTGGCGACGGCGTTAACCCATGAAGCTTAGAAGTCGAGATGATCAATCTTTGCTATCCTCGACGCTTGGCTGAAATTTAGACGCACCCTCATAGCATCTCGATCTCGATCGGACGGACCTGGAAAGTGCATGGGCGTAAAAGAGTGATCGACTCAACGATGCATACAAAGTTTTTGAGGAATAGAACAGAACGCTTCGATTTCACGTAAATTGTGTGGAACCCGCTTGGAAGGTGAAGAAAGAAAGAAAGACTGACATTCGGGGTGCGAGTGCAATCGTATCGCCAGTAATTGTAGGGAAACGGAGACAAGTCGTACAATCCCCTCCCCTGTACTTAATCATCTACTTTTAAGCCATGTAAACCCTCGCTGACACTTTCTTTACAAACGATCACGACGAATATTAAGGGCGATCAAGCGCATCACGGAGCACCCTTCCTAATTGCGAGAACCGAGAGTCGAACGCGTGACACTCGCAAAATACGAGCTTAACTTAGAGAAATTTTTAGAAAAATCTAATCAGGTCTTTTACCTTTGTAATTCATCGACCCGTAAATATTCCAGATATTTTTCTACTCGTACATTTCCACCCCCAGAGCTTTCTTATCGCACCTGTTATTTCACGTTGGAACAGTTCCCTCTTATTATCTTCTGCCCTCGTCCGTATCTTTCTTTCCTGTTTCAAATATTTTCAATCTACTTGTTACTCCTTCTGCTGTACAATTTGGTTCCTTTTCTTTTCGAGATGCACATAAGTGTTAACGAGCAACGGCATATTTCTGACTCGGTTGCCAAATATCCACTGTCGAAACGAAACATTTAGGCTCGATGAACTACGAGTAAAACATCGCGGCTCCTAGTTGTTCTTGATGATTTTCTCGTTTAAAAGGCTGATTGTATTGTCGCCACACTGTAAACACTGTACATAAAAGTCAAGAAACCAATTGCCACATTCTCCTTCTCATGTATGTTAACCAGACTGTCCTGTTTCTAAGGGTACATTATTGTAGTGACTATCGCGCAGTAAAGAAACAGAAACGAGAACTGCAGGCGCTCGATTTTTAGCAACCCGATATTATTATAACATTGACGAGCCATTGTGTAAATATAAACTGATGATTTCAATGTGGAATTCACGGCGTGAGTTCTTAATCGACCTTGTTTCGTCCTTTACTAGTTGTCGTGGAAGAGCTCACAGGTATGCGCCTCTTAATCATTTACTTGCGTACCATCATTAATATTCCTAATTATTTTCTTTTCAGTTCATTTCTTACGGTACTTAGTAGTTGGTATTAATTTTCATTTAATTTCTCTTCAATAGTACACAAATTGGCTAATAGGAAACAGGCATGATCAGCAGTTTCGGCTAACTTAAATTAAGCTGCAAAATTTTAGTAATAAAAACAATCTCACAATTTCATTTTCCTTTTATTCCCGCGTATTTTCCCAGTTAGCCAATTTCGATTATCATTTAGTTGACACGTTGCTTTGTTTTCCGCTTCGTAGCAAACACTTCAATCTTTCCCCATCGAAACATTACTTTACTTTCTTCCAAAAAAAAAAAGGAAACAATGTACTCACCTCTCTACATAACTCGCCCTCCATTAAATCGTTAATTGACGATCGAGACGAACCTTTAATCGTTGGTCTACTAATCCACATAGCAGCATCATGCTTCGTGCCCCCTAGAGCCTGCTAAATAATCGTATCATCCACCGACTTCCAAAATCATGAGCAATAAACGTTGAAGTATTGCCCTCGGTGTATCGTGGAACGTGCAGCCCCATCTTCGTCTTATCCAACATAGGATACACCCCTCAGATACCCTCACTCCTCTCGCTTTCGTCAATCACGAACGAAACCGTTTCGAAACTCAAATACACCATCATCAAATTGACCAGGTCGAGCCCTCCTACAAGAAATGAAACAACCACTTTGTGCACATACTAGTAGCACAGTTGTTTCAATGCCAATCATTCGTACAATTTCGGCAACTGCACATCTCTCGACCGCGGACCGTCTCAGACACACGTCTCACTTCGAAACATCGTCTCGCGCAGATCACAGACATTCACGTCAGGCATCCGGGGTTCCCCGGTAGCTGATCTGCTGAGAACAGTGGTGACACCGCGTCCGCGAAGAGGTCGAGGGGAATCCCATCAAGAGGCGCACGTGTTCGAACCGACAGGCTTAACCGACGCATGCGTATCTTTTCACAGGGATCGTTGAGTCGAGCGTTTGGCCTGCGACCAAGGAGCGAGAAGGCCTCGCCGTCGTCGTCGTCCGACACGGGAAGCCTGGCGAGCCAGTACATGAGCAGCGCCCGCAGCAATTCACCGCCACCGCCGCAATTGCCACCGAGGCCGATCACCGGCAACAAGAGGCACCGCAGGGTGAAGAGCATCGGCGACATCGATTACATAACGACCGCGGCTGTAAGCACTCCCGTTTGACAGGAGGGTAGGTCCCAGCATACGGGGCCTTACCGAAGCTTGAGCGAGCGAGGATACTCGTCGTCCTCGTACTCCCCGTCGCAGTACGGCTCGTACTCAGGATACAGCAACATTCTGCCCGGTGAACAGTACCAGTACCAGCAGACCGGCAACTACTATCAGCTGAAAGGCGGCTATTATTCGCCCCAGAGCACGGGCCCACCATTCCCAAGTGTTCAGAGGTACGGTAGCTTGGCTGAAGAGGCATGGTCGTGCACGACAAAAGATAATCCCACTGGGAATCCAAAGACGAGTCCTAGGACTTACTTGGCTTAGCTGTTCTCAAAACGGCCCCCACGGTGATGTGTTTCGTAATCGATCGTCACTGCTCGAGGACGTAACAATGGCTCGCTACGTACTCGCGTTGGGGGCTGCTCGGAGATCAGGATTGTGGAAGCTTAGGAGGATTGCTGTGATTTAATTTGGGAAATGTATTGGTTTTTCTGGACGTTCGAATGTAAACACAGGGTGTTTACGAAGATTCCATGGCTGAGCTGATCTTAACGCAATGGACAGACTTACGTATGGCATAGAACCGTATTGCGTGTATAGGGATGATTTTTATAACGCTCGATTGGCATCGACAACTGAACTTCCTAGGGTGGAATCAGCTTTGGACTGTTTCATGGATTCAAATTTCTCAGACTTGCTATGGATATTGAAGTCGGATATCATGGAACATACAAGTTCATAAAGGACAGTATTTACCAGACAACGAGTTATTGCTTCGTTTAGACTCGATTAATATTCCTTCGTCGCAAACGCTTGAATCAGTTGGTTGATCGAATTTAATCGGAGCCTAAATCTGTTCTGTAATATGGAATCGCTGTAAACTATGAGTCGCGAATCACGAGTAGCAGGGCAGAATACGGATATCAGGACCAGATTTCTAGCAGTTAAAGGATGTCATGAATTATAGTAAAAAGTCCAGAACCATTCTCACAGTTTGTATCAGTGGTATCAGCAGTATAAAGGAGCTTGACGTTCGAAAAATGATCTAGAACGATATACAATAATTCAACATAAATTGAACGAATCTTTAATAGTGTTTGAAGATTATAAAGAATGTTCGCGAGACTACGTAGAAGTAGTTACACGAATACATAATCATAAAAACTCCAGTCACATGTAAATTTAGAAATTATAGTTGCATTGTGATTCTTTGTCAACGACTAAAATAGCTGATAGAGTACAATCAAATCTGCTGATCATACTACTGAGTACAAAGTGTACCACATAATCGACTGTGCATTTAAATATGGTGAATTAGAGTTACTTAGAGAGAAACTCATGCTGATCACTGTTGCAGTGAATAGATTGCATACACATTATCGTAATTACAAATGGCTGCCAAATACGAGATTTGACGACATCACTTTGTTGTGTACGCAACGTTAACAAAAGACTACGACCAATTAGAAGAGGGAAACACTTGGAGTTGAATGATGTATCTAGAAATTTTACATTACTTTCTGGTTGGAGTTTCATCCACGACATTCGCTAATTATTCAACTGTTTTTTGGCTATCTGAAAATTTACATAGCCGACGTCATTCGGAAATTAATAATAAGACTGTTATTTGGATTTGAAACGTGTCCGACTTTTTGGAAGCTTACTCTTAGGAAAGACTAGAAAGTATTTACATTTTAAACTCGTGTGTAATAGCATGCAAGCATACGGTCTTGAAAATGTGAAGAAGCTGTCGCAGGAATACTTAGTAAAAAGTAAAAGGCAATCGACTATTTAATTAATCGGAATTATTGATGGGACCAAGTACACTGCAAATAGTATTGAGACCTGATGGAGTATGTTCAAATCCTATGTGAATATTTTGAAAAGCAAAAGCAGTATTTCTATAAGTATAATTAAACTCTAGTTAAACATGTTCAAATATGTATATATATTTCAATACAATCAGTATGATTTGAGTATTATTTTAAAGAGATTTAATGCTTATTAGAAGACAGTACATTTGTAAATACATTTTTGAACCTGGCATGCATTTGTTATAAGTTTTAAACACGGTTAAATAATACTAAATACTTTGTCAGTATACGAAGCGAAAATATTTGTTTCTGTACATATGTATTGTTTAATTCCGAAGCAAAGAAACTTAGGTACGAAATTGATTGCTATACATGAGTACCCATTGGACTTGGTCCCAACACTAATTAAAACATGCATCCATTGGAAGATTACCAGTTGAACGGAGGAAACGAAGCAGGGGCTTCCAACTTGATTCTACGCGCAAGAGAAATCTATGCAGATCAAGAACCATTACTACTTTTAACAAACAACGTACATTCCAGTCTCTGTTTCTCGAGATTAATTACAAAACAGAATGAGCGAACACCTATTTTATTCATCGACAAAGTAGAATTGGTTAAAGCCAATGACCAAGCTAAACAGCAAGCGATGTATTCTACATTTTTTTGTAAACGAATTGTAATCTCGCTCGGTCTACCCAAGACCTCCTTCATTTACGTAGTTTCATTATTCTCTTGAAATTTGTACATATGTACATGCGCCACACTCGAGGAGGCGCAGCAACTAATAAGAATAAAATATTTTTTCCCTACACGCACATATAGGAAGACAATTTTTCGCATGATTTCACAAGGCGACAGTTTGGTGAATTACAAAAAATTTGTCGGAAGTTATTTTTCGAATCGAAAGAAGTGAGTCGGGTGATCATTAAAGATATAATATAAGGTTGTAAGTAATTACATAATTGTTAAGATGAATGCGTACACGAGCCAATTAGTCGGTGATGTATTTATATGAGCTGATGTTAATTATTATAACGTGTTATAATAATTAATATTCTATTATATTAAACATTCTGGACGCAATAACATAAAGCGCCGGAACGATCAAATGCACGTCAGGATTAAATATAATTACGCTTGCGTAATGAGACATTTTTGTAGATAAAATTTAAATATTAAATAATATTTATTCGTAGATACAAATATTTCGTCGTATTTATGGTCAGTGGTAATTTATTTCGATGGTATGGCGTGGATCCACGAGTCATTTGATACCGGATCGGTATTATCATCGTTTGGTACGATTAAACGATGCATCAATACTTTCCGGACATTATATTTTTCCATACCTAAGTAATTTATTTGGATAAATTAGATTAGGTCTAATTTATTTGACGCGCACCGAAAAGTCCACAGATCTACACGGACCCTCGTTATTCGCGATCGATGAAAGGTATTTTAATCGAAGACAATTATAACATTCGCTTATGGATGTCTAATTGATAATGCGACCAGTGATCGAACAAAACATTGTAAATGTGCTCAGTATCGTCTGTATATATTTGTGTGAACTGTATCTAAATATTTCAGAGAAATAAAATAAACGAATGCCTTTACTTCTGTGCAACCTAAATTTGCTCTATCATTTATTATTATTTCAGTTACATCTCACTTTGGATCATATTTAATAAAAAAAACTTCGGTATAATACTATGCTAGAATACAAAATAAAAATGCTTGTTACGTATGACTAAAATTCTGCAAATATACCTTAATTCAACTTTGTACTATCAATTTAATTATAATGATATATTTATATATATATAAGTACTAAATATAACAAGCATCGTAGCAGTATGTACTACGCTAGCAGTTCAGTCACGCAATTCATTGTTATTTAATACGCATGGGACAGAGGTTCTGTGTTTAACATATATGTATAAAAAGCTGAAAATAATTCACTAGCTACGTTATCAATAATTTCATATATTACTGTAACGATTTTAGTCAGCGTATTATATAAATTACTACTGCCTTTAAAAGAAGAGCATGCATTTATACCATATTGCTTTAGATTTGCTTTAGAATATTCCCATACAAAATAAATCGCCTCGACCAAAAACTGTTCAGGTTCATTACAATGCTGTATCACAGTCCCACTAATTTTAAAAATCTTAGTCAAAATATCTATCGCATTTCTCATATGTCTTATTTCATTGAGTATATTATTAAAGTCACTAATATCAGGTAAGTCTCTCTTCGCAGCAGATTGCTCGCCAACATAGAAACTCTTTAATGATTGTGAGAGTAAATCCTTTAAATGATTCGTTATATCATCTGTATTATTATCTACTGACAATGAGTCGGATTTCGTTTGGCCCAAACGTATAGTACCTATCGTTATAAGATGGCACGCAAAGGGTAGGGGGTCTAGCAATGTAATATTGTTTATCATGATTTTACCATTCTCAAATTTAAATTGGCAATTCGCCCTCTGACTTATTTTATTTATAATACTTAGAAAATCTTCTTTATTGATAATTCTTTTAAGTCGACATATGATACCTTTACAGTTGTTTCCCACATTTTTACTATCCGCTCCTTTCGTTCTATCAAACTCTTTCTGGAGACGATTAACACGTAAAGTATTCTGAAATTTCTCAAGAATTGTACCTTTAGTCGATCTTATAAGCTCACCAGCTAATTTAACATTTAACAGAGTATTACTGAAGAATAAAATTTGCGAGATAAAGATTAATATATCAGATTGATCAACGTCTATCTGACTTTTGTACTTCCCCACTAAACGACAGCCTTGATAAACTACACCAACTCCATTGACTGTTATATTTCCTATTATTAGCGTATTATACGTTAGTCTAGATACCGTGCCAATACATGTGCCTCGTGCAATAGCTCTTGATAAAAGCATAGTCCCTCCGTTTGCTCCAATCGTCAAAGCTGTACCAGCTATTTCAAGCCACGCTGGCAGCGCATCCTTATTTAAGGGACTAACAGATTCCTTATGCCTGTTACGATCTAGTAAGTGGCGAGATTTTCGACCAATGTTATATAATCCACTTATGCCTAAAGTAATTCCACCTAGCAAATAAAAAGTGTTAGAAAGTCTTATATTTTTAATTTATGTGTTGTATATTTTATCTACACCTGCAGGTTGCAACTTCGTATCTAATATTCGTGATCCTTTTAAATGGTAATATAACTATAGAATCCTGATTTATTTCAGTTTGTATATAAAAAAAGAAGTGGTACCTGCAACAGCTACTACTGGTAAAACTGGTGTTACCAAACTTGTGGCACCTAATCCCACTGCTGTACCAACAGTTACTACATTAGAAATATTATCACAGACATTAAGAATTCTATTTTTAACTGCGCAAGCTGGAGAGTCCTTAACTTCGATCCATACCGTCGACGATTGTTTGGTAATCTTATGATATGGGTTACACTGATAAACTCCATCTTTTGGTACAACCATAGTACACTTAGGTAACTTATTATTGTTTAAATAGTCTTCCCAACTTTTGTATATCCTACCATCATTGTCAATATACCATGTGCTATTCAGTCTCATTATTTTAAACACTGCGATTGGATGTATATCGTGGGACTCTTTGTTACAACTATTAGTATCATTTTTCTGTGATTTATTTACCACAGTATGATTCAATGTTACATTGTATATTATTCCAACATGTATAGGGCTACTTTTGTCCTCCGTTCCATATGTAATTATTTTCTCATATATCGTATTGATAATCTTGCACGACTTTGTATCATATAGTATTCTACTAAATATATCAGTACCATCGTTAATGTTCAATGGACAATTTTCTGGACTAGCTGAGCCTTGCTTATTTTCATCAGCTTGGCTAGGACCAAAAAGGCCAAAGCCAATATTTTGTTTTATATATTGATATTCGTCTGGACTGTATTGAAACCAATCAGGAAGAAGTTCATAAAAATTTTGCTGATACTTCGTAGCAAGTTTTGCCATATTCAACTAGAAAATATGCAGATGTAATTTCGTATTATCAGTCGAAAAGAAATCATTAAAAATTTACCTTTTCAGGGTAGGAACAAGCCATGCTGGTTGCTATTTGCTACAGTCTACCTACACGTTTGTGATCTAGAAGCTGACGCACAGGCATAAATGCTCGTGTAATTTGTATGTGTGTGAACGTCAGAGCGAATAAATTTAGCTAACCCTCAGCTTTTGTTTTGGATCAGGTGACCTTCCGATTATTTTCAAATATCAGGGCAGAAGGAATATTCGTAAATAAAACATACTCGCGTATTGCTTAATAGATTTAATCATTTCCTTAAATACATTTGTGCACTTTTATATTTGCATAATGTGCTATTTAACGTTTATTATTTTGTTAATTATCTACATACATATTCAATGTCTTATTCTACAGGACTGTCCCGTAACCGGTGCGCAGTGTGAGATTTTCGCAATCTAGCAGGACAAGATCAATACTATGTTGTGGGTAACTGAAGTTTTTAAAAGCTTCTGACGTTGATTCTTTAATTAAACAGTCTCCTTAATGTTAAGCTTATATACGTTTCATCAGTTTACTTCTTAACGAAATTGCTCGTGAACGTGGTTACTGATGACGTATGTAATAACTTTTTACTGGTATAAAATATTTCATTGGTGGATATTGTTTTTAATATACAACAGAGATCTGGAACGAAATGTTTTTTCGTTTCGATTCAGCTCCGATAATAATTATAATTTCGTTTCAGTTAATATCGTTCCTGCTGAAAAATATTTCGTTTCCATCAGAACGAAAAACAAATTTTATTCCGAACCGGTTATTTCATTTATAAAAAAAACTCGTATAAACTTATTATAAGAAAAAAAATTAGAGTTTTGATGCTTCCGGTTGCAAGCCGAGCCCACGAGGGCAAGTTCCCTACACCTCTCCCAACACCTGCCCAGCACCGCAGTCACCCCTATCGGGGGTCTGAACCACAGACTTCTATATACTACACTAGACTGCTAACAGCCGATAGAAAGAGTGATGCGAGTAGTGGGGGGTGTCCGCCATTTGCAGTGTAGCCAAGAATATGTAAGAGGCTTATGGAGCTATATGGAATTATAGGAAAAATTGAAGTACAACATATTTATCAGTGTGAAAAATTTATTACAAAAATATCAGTATATAAAAATCTGCACTGACTTTAGCATCTGACGTTAGCATTTGCTAACGACTAATTTATACATATAGCAATACAATTTTTACGATTAATATATATTTATATACTGATATTTTTGTAATAAATTTTTCACACTGTGATAAATATGTTGTACTTTAATTTTTCCTATAATTCCATATAGCTCCATAAGCCTCTTACATATTCTTGCCTACACTGCAAATGGCGGACACCCCCCACTACTCGCATCACTCTTTCTGTCGGCTGTAGTAGTCTAGTGTAGTATATTGGGAGTAGGACATTAGCATGCGACACTAGCGGTCGGTACGCAAACTAATAGTAATGGCCGACGCAAGTATACCATTTATTGCGATCTACCAATTTTCACAGTATCGACGAATTGTATGCAGAAAATAATGTTGTACAACAAATTGTAACGCTACAATGAACAATTGTCTCAATTAAATTTTCATAAAAGTGCCAAAAAGTGGTGTAACTAAAATTACCCACATTACATACTTGTACATATTCCAAAATTGTGTCTAAATGTATTGTCAACATTTTTCTTGTAAGAAATAACTTTGAAATAAACTTTTATACGACTGGATCCATATAAACATATAGTAAACGCTATACTTGCGTCGTCCATATTTGTTATTAGGACGGTCGCAGTTAGAGACACTATAATAAGAGTCTGGACACGAGTGACAGTCCGCCATGTTTGATCGAAATCCCACGAGAGAGAAAGAAATACACACCATTTCACTCTTGACAACTCTTAACAACTCTTACGTTTGTGGCGGCAACTCTTATAACGCGAAGTTTGAACAGAAATGAGTTAAGAATGAACTTCACTACATTAGAAATTTGTCTTCGCATTTGATCACCGACATTGTCACAATCCAGTCGTGTTGCAATAAATTCAGGTTTGATCAATTCCTAAAACTTCTTCTTTCTGTTTCTTGTTCCTGAAATATAAAATATTACAAAAATATTCCTTACAAAACTTGGATACCAAGGGATAATTCCCGCCTCTGTGAGGTAAACCTATTTTTATGTGACAATCATGATTATTTTGTCAAATTAATGTACAATTGTATAAACAAAATGTATGGTAGCAAATCTATGGCAATGCATTGCGCATTTAAATAAGTATAATAAAAAAACATATATGAAATCGAACACAAGATTTGGTTTTTTACTTTATATCTTCGTTATCTTGGTATAATGGACAGATTTAAAAATCAGCGGGAATAGATGAAAAATTGCGGGCCAATCAAAAGTGGCCAAAAAAGGTTATGTGTCTCTAATTTTTAGGTTAATAGATGGTAAAATACCGCCATAAACGTAAGAGTTTGTACGAGTGGTTAAGAGTGAAATGCTGTATATCTCTTTCTCTCTCGTGGGATTTCGATCAAACATGGCGGACCAATCAAAAAGTGTCCTTCTCGTGTCCAGACTCTTATTATAGTGTCTCTATTTGTTATGTCACACTAGCGCCACCGTTCCCGCGGTGGTAGATTCCTTTGCCAATAGAAGTCTGTGGTCTGAACCGACACGAAACATGATGAAAGTAAGGGGCGCGCTCAATTTAAATTTTTTTAACGTGAAGTGTACAGAACGTTATTAGTTGGAATTTTTATGTCGGTTATATCGTTTTCACTCCTGCAACAGAGTTAAGAATTTCGTTTTCGTTTCTGTTCCGTTCCGGGTCCCTGACATACAGAGTGTTCTACTATTGATGGTCATTCTTTTAGGGCGTGGTTCTATATGCCAAAATAAGACGAAAATATAGAATAAAATTATTTCATATAGCACTTCGTTTTCGAGAAAATTAACTTTAAATTTTAGCCGAGTACATATAGTATGTGCACCGAAGTTTAGTTTCACCTGAGGGGCACGCTGAAGTAAGAAGACGCTTCTCGCCATGGGAGAAACACGCAGAACGTACCCTCTGCCTTAGCCGCCGAAAAAAGAGAGAAAAAAAAGGAAACGAAGGAAAGAAAGATAAAATAAAGAGAAGCATGAATATATGAAAAATATGAAAGAGGAGGGGATTTGAATTTAGTACTTATTTTCAATACCTAGTTACATATCTAGTTTTCATTTGCAGTTTACATTTTAATTATTCACATTAAGAACCATTATTTACATTCCAGTAGATCAGGCCTGGGATTTAAGTGAACGCAGCGGCCGATTTTCGGAGGCAACGCCTCCTTTCTCCCGCCGCGCGTCTTGACCCCCGCGGCGGCCAAGGAGCTTGGAGCGCCTCAGGCCCGTACCATATGAACCGCGCGTAGCGCATTGGGGCGCCCCCTGTATCAATAGGTTTCCACGTGGCACGGGCCTGAGACGCTCGAAGCTCCTTGGCCGCCGCAGGGGCCAAGACGCGCAGCGGGAGAAAGGAGGCGTTGCCTCCGAAAATCGGCCGCTGCGTTCACTTAAATCCCAGGCCTGCAGTAGATAAACATTTCTTAATATATTCGAAATATTCGTACCTATACATACATACTGCCCGATCCGTTTAAGCTAGTCGACACAGTCCGTCTGCTCGAAAATTTCGATCTGCTCGAAGTATATTCGAGCTATTCGGTTCTTTTCGAGCCACTCGGTTTTTATGAGTACTCGGCTCGGCTCGGTTCGAAAATCGAGTGTCGGCTCGGCTCAGTTCGGATTTCGAGCTGCTCGAATATTCGAGTCATTTGAGTACTCGAACAGCTCTACCACAAGTGCTTAAGCTGTACTTCGGAACATGCGTACCTGGACGGGATTCAAAATTAATTTTCTAAAAAATTAAGCGAATTATGAAAAAATTTTATTTGATAAGGTAATATAAAGGCTAGTTGAAAGGACTCCATGTCCCGAAAGAAGATGACGAGTCAAGTCCGGCATTACCAATTCAAATTGAATGAGATTATTACGCCATTCGCGAGAACAATTAAAACTAAATATTGTAAAACATCGGTTCTATTATAGCTTAAGAATCAGGAAAACAATGCGACTATATTCTTATTGTTTTCTCATTCTATTTACACGTACAAAGTTTCTCAGCTTCAGTTTACAGAGTTTTTTCTAGCAGTGAACGAATTTTTCCAGGGTTGCTAAATTTACAGACTTCGATGTTGGGTTGAATGTGATTCCCAAAGCTACCGTTCATAAACGTAGAGTGCACAGGGCCGATGGAACCCATTATGCATAAGGGCGCCAGCCAGAGGGGGCGCTAAAAACTATATCGCAGACTTAATAATAAAGGAATCCAACTCCCATACAAACAAAATGTAAATGTAATTCTTGTTTTATTGTACCTCGTAAAGGCAAAACATATTAAATAGAAAACAGGTGTAAAAATTTGGGAGCGACGAAAATATTCTTACATAAGGGCGCCAACCATCCTCGCGCCGGCCCTGAGAGTGCACAACGAAACCATCGACCACAGACGAGATATAGAATAGACATATCACCTTATAGGACTTGATGTTACCGCCCAAACTGTGTTACCGACCCAGAATTTGAGGACTGAATTTAGCGACCTCTGTTCATGAACAGCGTCCAACTCATGAACTACTCTGAAATATGTTGAAATACTGAAAGATGTGTAGGTGCTTGTATACGTGTGACTTGTTTAGAGGGAGAGTTTAACGTAGAGGGCGTGCTTTCGCTAAGCTACACTTTGATTCGGTTTGTCAACGACTCACCCCGGATTTCTCTCTGAAAATCTATTTCGGGGATCAGGAGCCTATATGGCGCTGAAATATGGCACTTCTTGAGAGCTTATACAAGCTATAAATTGCAAGATGAAATCGATTTTTAGTATTTTACGTCTAGTGGAACATTTAACTAATATTTTCACGTGTCGTATGCCGTAAAACATTAAAAATTGACGCTATTACTAACATTTCCGCAAATATCTGCACTTCGCGCGTGTCTAAATAGACGGTGCGACATTCTACGACACATAAAAATCATTGAAAATAATGAATTGAAACGTTTTTGTAAAATTTATATTCGTAGTTTTTGGGACCTGAGGCCCCTAAATCCCTGCGTTTCATTACAAATTGATTGGCTCTGTCCTTATTAATTATTGAATGGATTTAAAAGTTATAAAGACATCTACGATGTTAGTACACGAGCGTAGGTATCGCTTACGAGCGCTTAAGCCTTACGTTAAGATCTGGGCACACATATCAGTTCTCTCTCAGTTCGCGTAGAATTCAGGTACTCTTCATTACTTTCCCCAATTACTTTACTCCAAGTATTTTCCATTATAGTCATTAAAAATAATCAGGATTATATCAAGTTTGCTGTCACTGTTTGTGGTCACTGTACTGTTTTTGGCCATGTGCATAATTATCGCGGTTTTTTTAGCTTGAAATTGCTTGCAGCCACAATTATGTGTAGAATTTCGCACCGTAAATATTTTTTTTAGTATACCACCAGAAATATATGGTTACAGTTATTGCTTACGTGAAAAAACATTATATTTTTTAAGTAGTGTGTAAACGGTTCGCTGTTCTTGTAACAATCGTGAAGGATATACGGTAAATAAAATTCCCATATTTACTAATCAAAGTATGTTAATATATACATTATGGCAGATATAGGTTAAATGTAGTTTCAAAATTATTCTGAAAGTATAAAATTATCAAATTCAATTCACTATTACGAAAAAATTATATGGCAAGACATGGTACAGTATTTTAATAACTTTTCCATTTCTGGCCATCCGGTGGCCAAAACTGATACAATAGAGTATCCAGTTCTGGCCACCCTCAGCCAGAAATGGAAACTTTATCAACATATTGTTCTATTTTCTGCCACTATGCTTTTTAAACGATTTTATTCACCTTGATCCTCTGTTTTAAAAAAAAATTAACCCCGAGCGGGTGAGAAAATTACCCAGTCATCAATAAATATAACCCATAACCACAAATCCAAACGACTTGAAATCAGCTACTCGCTTGCTTTATGAAAACGACAAAAAGCCGCTGCGTTCGAGTCGCTAGTTGCATCGTGATTTGAAATTAAATAAAAGATATTTCTAAAGAAGTCAGAGCTGCGAAATGTAAATCCATAAACAATAAAAAGTAGAAAATAAAAAATATATAAAAAAAATTTATGTTAAACGATTTTATTAAAAATGCACTAAAACTTAAAAAGATTTGGAAGTGACCAAAACTAGTACAAAACATGGCCAAAACTAGTGTGCAAGTGGCCACAAACGGTGAAAAATGTATTTCTTATATATTTTTAACTTTATTAATTATTTAACGATTTTTCTAGTTAATGAAAACTTAGATATTAATAATAAAGATAGTGTAAAATTTGGTAAAGCTTACAGTTTCCTCATTTTAAGTACAATTTTAAAGATAATTACGATGAAAGTCACTGAAATCCTTAAGGTGGCCACATACGGTGCGTCTACAATAATCCATTAGTGATACTTCTATGATAGAAATTGGCATACTCATTACTGAATGGCCTATTCCTGACATTATCCTTATGCCACTACCTTAGCGTTTATGACCCCCGAGCCACGTCGTTCGAAAACTTTTACCTAAGAACCCATTGGGGTCGTAAAAAGAGGTACGCGTTACTGTTCAACCGATTTCAAGAGAGCGTCTCCGGACACCTCGTTTAAAAGAAATGATACTTGATTTATATGAAAATGTACCATGTATTACAATAAAAAGAAAAAGGAAATCAAGGTGATACAATAAATGGGAGTTTATACATGGATTTTGAAACGGACTCGCAAATACGCGCAATATTTCGCGAACGACAATTGATCGAGGGGAGACCCCACAACTCTCTCAGGAGGTTGGATCAATAATTACGCAATGTTTTAACAAAATTTTAAGATAACTGTTACGTCCTGAAGGGACAGCTGTGAACCACCCCGAGCGGTTAGGGTGATCCACGGGGTTCTGTCTCCGTCAATGTGCTGAAGCACGCCTTGACTATACTCGCAGGGAATGGGAAAGGTGATAAGGGGTTAAATCAAAGTCTACAAGGGATTTAAAGGAATAAAACAATGCCAAAATATATTGTTACATGAATGATATGGAGTAGTCCTACCTTGAGACGGCGCGGCGCTCCGTCTCAGCTGTCGTCGCTGGGTCGCTCGAATATCGCACGGCACGCCTGCCGTCTAGCGTTTCGGTCGCTCGCGGAGTCGCTGACTCAAGGGTGGATCGTGGTCGCACGCTGTGCTCTCGGAAAGCACTCAGACGTCGGTCACCTGAAGACCGTCGAATCGCACTGTCCCTAATCGTCGGTTACTCTACGCGTTTCTACGTCGATCACGAGTGACGCGCAAGGGCACTCCCGGCGAGGCCGTTTCTCGGTATATCGGACGGAGTTACCCTTGCACGAATTATTATCGGCCGTACGTATTTTGCGGACTTGACGCTAAGACGTGGTCGCGGCTTCTTGACGGCTCTCTGGCTCGTCGTGACTTCCTATGTCGAGTTCCCGAACAAGAATGATATTTTCGCGGTTCTCGATCGCGGGCCGAACCTCGAACGATCCCCACGAATGGGGAAAACTGCCCCGTCGGCAGTTGTCGCTTGCTTCACTAATTCCCCGATTATTGAGAAATAATCGGGGCCCGGGCCGAGCGCGGTCGTTGTCCCTAAAGCCGCGTACTCACCTGCGCATTCGCCCCGAATGCGCATTCGGCGCGCACCGATTTTTTGCTCGTGCAGCGCGCGGCCGGTGCTCAGCGCGCATTCGCCGCGCGTTCGCCGCGCGTTCGGTGGTCGACGTGCATTCGCCGCGCAATCGGCGCGCAATCGGCGTGCAATCGGCGCGCATTCGGGGATCGTGTAGTATTCATTCATAACAGTCCCCATAAGTATCGATCCGAAGAACGAGAAGAAAAATCATGGATGAAAATATTCCAATAGCTAGTGCTAGTTTCACTGTATTGTATACATTGCTTAAAAAAGAGGATAAAAAGAAACGTTGGTGGACGAGGAAAATATATATCAACAGGTACAACGAATATTATACCAGCAGTCGCCTCGACATCAGTCCATACATTGTATTCGCACTCGTCGTTTCGAGGCAAACCGAGCGGCAAATGACGAGTGCGGATACAATGTATGGACCGATCTCGAGGCGATCTCGAACCGAGCGTTCGCCGGGCCATTCGCGCCGCGATCCGCCTGTTGGCGGTCCATCAAAGCGCGCATTCGGGTCCGAACGACACCACGATGGAGTGGACGCCGCAAGTTTCCCTCAAGCTGCTTGAGGTATTTGAGAAATATGAATTCCTATGGAATTCCAAGCATCCACAATATTTTGATGCCGTAAAAAAGGAGGACGCGTGGGGTTCAATTGCTCAAGCGATCGGAATGGAATCAGAAGATTGCAAGAAAAAAGTGGAGAGCCTCAAAAGCTCGTACAGGCGGGAAAGGGGAAAAATCAAGAAAAGCAGGACAACTGGACGAGGTAAATAATATTAAACACATCTAAGGGAGAGTGGGGGAATTTCGAACGCGGGATAAACCCAAACACCGCGATATTCGCTGAATTCGCTTGTCCTGTCCTCCCGCGATATTGTTACATGATGTAATTAGCTATGTTTGGTATTATGGAAAGTGTCGCGACGCAAGGCTGCGCGCAACTGCAAAGATAATGGTCGTGAAATGTTTTCGTAGCTTTTCTTATAATTTTACGCTCGAGTATTTTGAGTCTATAGTGCATTGAACCTATACTACCTAACAAAGTATAATTTTTTCGTAGATCCGTTACTTAATTCTAAATAAAATCAAGGGATCACTTTGTACATATACGTGCTCGTATTTGTTTTATTTGAAACTTCTTAGCTTCTGTTCATTTTGGGTAATTACGAACAGCGTATATGGGGCTATTACGGACGATGGCATTTACCCTTTTATCTTAACATTTACCAAGTTTTTCACGTATCCAGTATTCCGGAATTATGATAGGAAGAGTACACGTACATATTCGTTGAAAGATATTGAGATAACCGTGAAAGAGGTTAAAGATTAAAGACTTTCCATCCGTCAGGCCTTTTGTTTCAATTTAACTTTTCCCTTAAGTGTTCGTAATTCCCCTACACTCCCCTACACGAAAGAGAAAAAACAAGATACTATTCCAATGTATATTATTTCAGGAAGCGACGAAATTTATAATTCGAAATGGTTCGCGTTCAAGGCGATGCAGTTTTTGGACGACAATACCGAACCCAGAAACACTATAAGCGTAAGTTGTTTCTCTAATTACTTTCTGATATATCATATGCAACCAAAGATCGATGTGTATCCATAAGAATGTAGTGGAAGAGAATTTTACTTAAAAATGAATTACTCATATTAGGATGTTAAATTTTTTATTGCAACATGCTATTACTTTCTTACATATTAAGTTGGCACATTAAGCATTGCATTTTGTATTACATTAAGCATATTTATCTTGCCAATGAACAGCTCCTGTTGTAGAAAAATATTTTGCCAAATCGTCGCGCATTTTCTCGGCGGTTACTTTACTTCTACGTGCAACCGACCTGAAAGGCAAAAGGGAAACTTGTTCGTTTTCTTGTCTCCAGTCTCCGGGCCGGATTTCTCCATTTTCTTCCACATCAAAACAAGTTGAGGGAGTGTAATAATTTCTTGAAGTTCTACTGTTTCGTAAAAAGTTATGAAGGCAAATCGTAGCCATGACAACAACTTGAGCCTTTTCGGGTTGCAACAGCAACGGTTTTCGCAATACCCGAAATACGCTCGATAGAACCCCAAAGGCATTTTCGACTACTCTACGGGCTCTGCTAAGTCGATAATTGAATATCCGTTTAATAGATCCTTTCGGACTAATCCCAGGGTATGGCTTCATCATATTAGGACCTAAAGCAAATGCAGAATCTCCCAAAAAAAAGAAAGGCATCTCGGCAGTTAATCCATCTATAGCAGATGACGCTGGAAGATTGAGCTTTTGCTCCTCGATCTGTTTGTATAGATGACAATTTTTAAATACTCCTCCATCCGATATTCTGCCTTGGCAGCCCACGTCAACGAATAAGAAATTGTAGTTAGCATCCACTAACGCTAATAAAACGATGCTAAATTGAGACTTATAATTGTAAAAGTCACTTCCACTCTTTATTGGCGCTTGTATTAGTACGTGTTTTCCGTCAATAGCGCCAACACAATGCGGAAAATTCCACATTTCCTCAAATTCATCTGATATTTTCTTCCATTCTTCTGCAGTCGATGGCATCTGAAAATTTCAATATTAATTTAATTTTATTGTTTCATTGTATTTAGACTGCCGATGTGGATGAAGCAGTCGATGCTGACATCCTTATTGACCCTGTGGACGACGTCACGCCCAAAGAAACAACACCACGGGCAAAAGAAATTAAATCACCGAAAAAGTCGGTCAAACGTAAAGAAGACCCCCGAATCGATGAAGCTTTCAAATTTATAAAAACTGCCATCCATGCCCGTAATTCGGAGAGTGACGAGTGCTCGGCATTCGGGAGATATGTTGTGGCAAAATTACAAAAATTTAACAATCAGCACAGACTGATGGCCCAACATAAAATCAACAATATACTCTATGAAATAGAAATGTCCTCCTTAATTCCGCCTTCACCCAATCCTTCGCAACAGCTCAATAATATTCCACATGCTCCTCCGTCCACATTCATTCCACAAGCTTCTTCGTCCACATTCAATCCACAAGCTTCTTCGTCCACATTCAATCCACAAGCTTCTTCATCCACAGTCTATCCATATGCTTCTTCATCCACATTCATTCCACCTGTTTCTTCGTCCACATTCATTCCACCTGCTTCTTCGTCCACATTCATTCCACCTGCTTCTTCGTCCACATTCATTCCACCTGCTTCTTCGTCCACATTCATTCCACAGTCTACAAATCCTGTTTCCCCACCTACATCGCCTACTACTACCATCTACACCGAACTTACTCCCGTTTCTAATAGACACGATTCACATACTTCATCACATTCAATCAGTGACAATTCCAACACCTACGACACCTATCCACAGTCTATTCCACCTTCCGAATCATCACATCCATCTCCATTTTCCAATAGTTCGGATTGTACGCTAAACTCATATTTCTCCCACTTCTCCGACACCGATAATTAAAATTATGTTATAACACACACCTAATTATATTCTTTCGCATGTGTACAAAATAATAATTTTTTTAAATAAATACTTTAATATGTATATTGATTAATGAATGACTTACCTTCACATAATGAATCAAACTGTCAATTATTGCTCGACACACCTCAGGTACGATTATTGAAATAACCTGTTTTGAGACTTTAAATAGATATTGCAGACTACTATACGAATCTCCGGTAGCAAGATATCTTAATGTAATGGCCAATCGTTCTTCCGGCGTAATGGCTTTTCTGTAGGCTGTGTCTTGTTTTGCAATCTTATCTCGAATATAATTTAATATAATAAAAAAATCATCCGATGACATACGCGTAAAGTTCTGAAATTGGTTGCTCCCCACTTCAGCATTTAAATCACGTAAAAATTTATCGTTGCATCTGCTGGTATATATTCTCTTCGTCCACCAACGTTTCTTCTTTTTATCCTTTTTTTTTTTGAGCAATGTATACAATACAATAAAACTAGCACTAGCAACTGCAATATTTTCGTCCATGACTTTTCTCCTCGTTCTTCGGGTCGATACTTATGGGGGACTGTTATGAATGAATACTACACGATTCCCGAATGCGCGGCGAATGCGCAGGTGAGTACGCGGCTTAACGCTGTTGCCACGGGCTCAGCACAACGCGATTGCTACACGCGAGGCGATTCCGCTGAATCGCCTTTGCGAAAGAAAACGGCGCGAGGACAGCAAGTACGGGATGGACCTGAAGTCCCCATGTAACATAACGGTTTAGGAAAAATCGCAATATAATTATACAAGGAAAATGAGTTTAAACAAAACGCGGTATTCGCACAAAAGGAAAAGGAACAAGGAACGACAAATGATCGAGGGGAAAACCCACAACTCACTAAGTGAGTTGGATCATTTATCTACTCTGTACAATAACGTAATTAAAGGGACTCGCCGATTCGGCGCAGGGATTGTCAAAATTTTTGGTATCGCTTACTGTTTCTGTCTCTCTGTATCTCTCTTTCTCTCGCTCTCTCTCGGTGCCCTGGAGCGCTGGGGCGTAGTGCTAGATGTCGAAGCGCAGGAGCGTCGCACAACACGCACAATGTTGAAAGTCAGTTCTCTTTATATTGTATTTAAATATTAAACGCAAGAATATAAACAAAGATTGAAACGGTAGAATTTAAAACAGTGAAAACGCAAGAATATATATATGGTCTCGACGAGGAAACTGAGTCCTTCCACGCACTACAAGACAACACGGGAACTCCGGCTCAAAGACTATTTTATGATAATTGTCAATGTCCCTCGGACAGAACGACCGCGCACCGCGCGACTTAATGGCCGACTGCACCGAGCAGTTGTAGGGTAAGCCCGAGCTTTGTCATAATTGCTGATTTTGCACCTCGCGCACACGGGCCCAACCGCCACCGCTCGGAACGTTCACAGCATCTAGGTTGCTATCGCGTCTGGCGTTCTAACAACGTCGACGGTGTCGGAAGATTTTCACATGGAAGAGCGCAGTGGCGTAGCGACTCATATAGAATTATTATTATATTTAACAGAGAATAAAAATATGAAGTACTTACTCTACTACAATGTGTAAGTTGCAGAAGGCTTATCACAGCGCGCATTCTAAGAACGTCGACGGCGTTGGAAGATCGCTGACAATAATCTTCCATGAGAATATGCCGTGGCGTGACAGGCTTGAAGCTAAATTAGATTACAACTATTACGAATATTCAAAAATAATCGGCTATTGATTGAGGGAAGTTCCCATAACACATAATGGTTGAATCAATCGTCGACATCTGTGTAATAATATGATGTGAAAAATTTAGAGATGAATTTAAAAAGTAACCGGCACGTAACACAGTTTATTGCAAGTCGATAAACTATTTAATTGCCTGCTCATGCACACGTATTACATTCTAACGAAGCGATGATTGTTCGGTACAATTGACATTGTATGATTCAGTCTTAAAATCAGTCTCCGTACAATAGTTTATAAATATCTTTAGTTAAATTTAAACAACAGATGATCGCGGACATTGCATTCGTGAATTTTTAAACTTCATACAATTAAATAGCTTATTAAATTTTATTGAAAAATACTTTTCTGATGGAATTACAAGCAGCGACTGACAAGTATTAACATCTGACTGGTACCATAGTTTCGCTAACATATTAAATACTTTAACCATCACAAAAATAAAACAAAACAGTTACATCTCAATTCTCATTGTCTCTACTGGCATTAAGGGGGTCGTCTTATGTGACGGCCGGATTTTCTTCGCTTTTTTGGGGAATTTTTTTTGACGAACCACGAAAACACAATACGTTGGAATTTTTACTACATATTTATTAACATTTGAACAGTTATTCAGAATGTTTTGAAGATAAAATATGGAGTGGAATTGACTGTACACAGGTTAGTTCGAGACAAGTGCGAATAAAAAGTTGGTCGACGGCTGACATGATTCCGGCTGTCCTGCTCATCTGAAATCAAAACGTCAAACGGCACAGTAATTTGTAGACTTGTGGTTATAGCCGGTACCAGAATGAAGTAAAAATATTGAAAATTTCATGTTTGGCACAGTTTTGAAAATAAAGTTACGATTTTCGTCATTGACGAAATCGTAAAAAACTGTGCCAAACATGAAATTTTCAATATTTTTACTTTATTCTGGTAGGGGCTATAGCCACAAGTCTACAAATTAATGTACCGTTTGACTTTTTGATTTCAGATGAACAGGACAGCCGGAATCATGTCAGCCGTCGACCAACATTTTTTTCGCACCTGTCTCGAACTGACCTGTGTAAAGTCAATTCCACTGCATATTTTAACTTCAAAACATTCTGAATAACTGTTCAAATGTTAATAAATATCTAGTAAAAATTCCAACGTATTGTGTTTTCATGGTTCGTCAAAAAAAATTGCCTAAAAAAACGAAGAAAATCCGGCCGTCACATAAGACGACCCCCTTAAGATTACTATTCTCAATGCTCTGCTTCCGGGAATTCAAAGTGATCTCTATTAAACCTAATCTCTCTTCTATCTTTTCAAATTTATCCATACACTTTCTAATATCCTATTCTATGCCCCTTGGAAGAATCGATCTCCAGTGTACGACTGCTCTCTTACATGGAACACTTGGCGGTTGAAGCTCCCACCCGTCCCGTGTTTTACTGTCTGTTTTGGCATGGTTCCATGGGTTCCATGGGATGGAATCCGCTGAAGAATCTAGTTGAGAAACTTCCTCTTGCATGGTTACCTGAGGAGCGGCAAGCTGAGCGTTAAACCGTACGTTAACGTGGTGAAAGCTACGGTTTAACGCTCAGCTTGCCGCTCCTCAGGTAACCATGCAAGAGTTGTTCGTCTCAACTTGCTTCTTCAGCGGATTCCATCCCATGGAACCCATGGAACCAAGCCAAAACAGACAGTAAAACACAGGACGGGCGGGAGCTTTAACCGCCAAGTGTTCCATGTAAGAGAGCAGTCGTACACTGGAGATCGATTCTTCCAATTCAGCTTCACCGAGGATGCCCCCTGTGTTGCTCAGGTGGGTGTTGAATCAGATACGATTCGAAGGGTATATTGTTGGCATCAAATTCGCCGGTGAGCATGATGATGGTCTTGAACACCGTCTGACCAGTGCCTGAGAAGTGTTCCTTGTCGCCGTCCATGAACATGATGATGAAAGCCAGCGCGAAGGCCAGGATCAGAGAAGCATATAGAAACAGTTACCCCATCAATTTCATGGACACTATTTTGAACAACTTGATATTAATGGACATTCTTAAGAGCTGCCCGATCCAGACTGCTACCCTTCGGACCCTGTATCGAAGAGGGTCAATGAGCCCAGGATTCGCATAGGTATTACCAGCCAGTTCTCCGGGTTCCGCAAGCAATACCACGGAGTGAACATTAGCCGAAACAATTCCTTCCACGCGATCAACACCAGGAGGACAAACCCGACGACCTCGTGCACGTCGACGAACTCGAATAAGAAGGTCGACGAAGCACCATTGTGTTTATATTACCATCACCCTGTAAGAATCGGTACAGGAACGAGGACAGAAGTGGGTGCTTCAGCAGGTCTTTCAAGTTACTGTTGACAGCGATGTAGCGGAAGACATTCATCTCGCTGTTATGTCTATCGGTGGAGGCTTGGCCTTTCTTGCGGCGTATATGGTGGGGGATCAGACACTTGTAGTCGAACTCGATGGCGTAATCGTTACTTTGCTCTTTCGTAGCTTCGATATACTCATCGAAGTACCGCCGCAAGGTGGACATGGGGATATAGGCCACGCGTGGAACGCCATTTTTGTTCTTATGGCCGATGTAGCTCCCTTTGTGCAGCAGCATCCTCACTGCCTCCTGGCACTGGGTTTGGGCCGCAAAATACAGCGGAGTGTTCCCTTCACCTACGAATTAACATTGAGTCGTTGTTAAATAATCTATTTGCAAACATGGAGAATACGTGCAGGGTCATTCCACGCCAAATCGATCACTCTTTTGCCCAGATGTCTGGGATTTTGTTCAAACTAGACCAGAGTTGGACTTTATCTAGATAAACAATTATTTAAATAACGATCGAATAAATGATACTTTATCTTTATTCGTTATTCAAGGCTCGAATAATCGAAGTTATTTTTATTCGAATAAATAATTTTATTCGATGAGAATTTATCCGACGAATAAAGATAATTTTTTATTCGAAGTTTTTTTTTATCTGCAAAAATTTGCAAAACTATATTTTATATTAACGGCATAGTTTTGCAAATTTTTGCAGATCGATCGTTTGATTAAAATAAATTAGAAAGTCTCTACTTTCCGTACATGCAACCCTTGTCGCGTGGATCGATGTGGAACACATTGTAAAACACTATTTTAATAGCGATGCAGAGAAAACTGATTTTGAAAAACCAGGTTTTATAACTTAAAAACTCAGAAATTACAGAAATAGACATAATGTTATAACTGTTAATTATATTTAAATTACAATACTGTCGTTTTGTTCCTTTTCCTTTATTGAATTAGTCATATTTTTATTTTATTGATATTTTTAGCGAAATAATAAACTGTAATACGAATCAGGTTTGTTTTCTAACAATTTGAACCCCATATAAATGCAGACCCGCGAAAAAATAATTTTGTCCAGCTAGCATGTAGTATACACGAACCACTGTGCGACGGCTCGAGACTGACTCGTATTTACAGGTCATGCGAGACAGACCCGTTACCGGAGATTAGAAAAACACCAACCGACAAGTCACGTGCTTCGCTATTCTCAACATATCCGACAAATAGTTTCCGATATACAAATTCATAAATACAACCCATTTTCACAGAAATAGACAAAAATCCCAAAATTCTAGGCCCTGTATTTTTTAAACAAATTCGACATCCGCAAAATGGTGACTTAAACCCTCACCAATTTCACGAGGAATACAACATAGTCTAGTTTGAACAAAATCTCTCACATCGGGGGAAATGAGTGATCGATTTGGCGTGGAATAACTCTGCAGGAAGAGGTACTCACCGTCTATACGTCGAACATCGACGTCGCCCCTGTCGATGATCAGCTGCAGGCACTTCACGCGACGGGATGTAACCTCCGAGTTCAAACTATCCGTTGCGTCCAGTGGCCAATGTTCCTCCAAGAGCAAATCATTGCCGTTGATCTGACGAGTAGCGTCCCTGCTGAAGATCTGACGCAGAATCTCGGGCTGGCCTAGTCGAATGGCCTTCTGCGCATCTTGCACCAAATCAGACCGAACCCCTTGGACTCTCTCCCGCAACGCATTGACCTTGTCATCAAAGTTCCGTCGAGTGTCCATCTCGATGAGATCTGCAGCCATGGTGCTCATCAGGTCGTTCTGAACGGCGCCAAGGCACATGAGGCAATGATGTTACTGATGGCAAAACCGTGGGTAAGTGGGTTTTTGGCTTTTCGCTCCACAGGCGCTACCACCACTCCACGACCCAGCGAACCCCCTCCTAGCGCATGTACCACACCTACCACACCACACAAGCGTACCCGTTCGGGTGGTCCTTAGCTATTAGGGTAAAAATTTTTTGTCTTACCCGCCTAAAATGTATGGTGTTGTGAGAAAATGATATGTGTAAAGTTTCAATGTGATTGGACAACGAGAACCCGTACCGCAATTGAGTTGAAGTTTTGAAATATTAGTGATTTCTCGTCAATTTCAGACATAATTGTGTTCGGCTATTTTGGAAGTATCAGTGAATATTTTTTAATGAAAGTACAGTTTGTTAGATGTATAATAATATGTATTACTTCGAAAAATATTGACGAAATCCTTGAGTTTTATCTTTTAAAATTAGTATACAACGCAGCGTATAAGCCAGGGTAGGCAATTAGGGGTCTTAAGGCTGCCGTCTCACCGGGCCTTGAATGTGTGCGTACGTTCACACAAGCTAGGAAAAGCGTGTACGTATACGCGTGTAGTAAACAAACCGTTTCAACCGTCTTTGGTTCTGGAATCGGCAAGAAGGAAGTTTTTGCGGGTACAGTTGCCTTCAGCAGACATCCGTCCAAAAAATTGAAAACTGTAACTCGGGAGATAAGTGATCTTCAGGTCGGCGCATACATACGTTCGTTCGCTTTATTGATACAAAGTGTTTATTACAAATATAAGAGAGTTCCTATTCTTTGGCAATACGGCGTCAGGCCGCTCGCTGTATCTCAACTCTCTCTTCATTCAAACAAGCAATCCTTTGAAGAATTTCCATATATTTTTATACTACATAAAAAGGCGAATTGAATAACAATAACAGAATGTATCATTTGAAGTATCTGATGTTAAAATAATTTTAAATGTATGCATTGACGTACCGCATTAAAACACAAATTAAAAGAAATGAATGTGTTTCCAAAATACGGTCTGTTATAATTGGAAATATGTTTATATTTTTAAAAAACACTTTGTATCAATATATTGTTACACGCTTTGTTATAATTGGCAAATTTACCAGTTCATCTAGTTGCCAGAGAAGTGGCATAAAAATATAAATATTGAAGAAAAATATTTTCATTTCAGGAATAGTATGAAATATATTTATATTTGTAACAAAAATTTTCTATCAATAAAGCGAACGAACGTATGCACCGACGTAATAATGCCTATTTGATATGATTAGTAGAGCCTATTGGAATACACTATTGGTACTAACTCAATTTCGAAAAGAATGTGATCTAGTCCATTGTTTGCTCTCACTGCCTCAATTAACGATATTACATATAAAATTAATTTGCAGGACTGCAAGCCCGTTTCGTTAAAAGTAGTGGGATTTAATTTTTTTTTGTCAATTTAATCGGGAAAATGCAAGGAATCCATTAGTATCATTTTTATATTGATACGATAAAAAATAAAGAAACTCCGTTTCTGTATATGTAAAATGAGATTGTATTGCAATGAGAATATTTTGAGTTTATAATCTTTTCTATATTTATTAAAGTTTTTATTTCTGGCTTCTTGGGTCGCTTCACCCAATTAGCCGATTGGAAGTTGCCCAAATATTGTATAATTTCGTAAGAATGTATTAACACTTTGTGAACTGGACCTATCTATTATATTGGTACCAGAATAACATGGATACAGGTTTGAAGATATTTCTGCACTTTCCATAGTATGTATTTATCAAATTTTTTTAGTTTTATTGAAATTGTTGACGTATTTTTTTTTTAAATAACCTGAAACTTTGTTATGAGTTATATATTAACGCTTTTGTTATGAACTTGCTTAATTATCACATTTTCAACGCGAAAAATGGAATGTTGCATTTTTCACCTATTTCTTGGGATACAGGCCCACTGTACGATATAGAATACAGGTGATTACTCTATCGTATTATTGTCAATTATTGTAAAATCTTGTTTTCGCAGTTGCAAGGACAAATATATGTTGATTATACAAGTTCGCGGTAGGTAACTAAAAAGCCGAAAATTACTGATATTTTTTCAATGGATTTCTTATGGAAAAGGAACTGTATGTAACGAATTATTTGCTATTACTTTGCAGAATCGATACTAATCATTTCTGACCCCTTTAACTTTAAGAAAAAATTAAAGTGATATCAGCGCATAAGTTCGGTCACTAACATAAAAATAAAAATAAAAGCTATTGTGCAATTTTAATTTCCAACGTTTCTGTCATTGGTTGTGACCATTTTCAAGGAAAGTTCGAAATACTGCATTTGCTTTTCATAAACTTCACACGATAATGAAGACGTGTGCCGTGCGAGTCGGTTGGAACGTGAGTAAAGTAAACAGTATATACAAAGCGGAACATCCGAAGGGTAAACCAAATGAGGCCTAAATGGAGTGAAAAGCGGAACCGTTAATAATTATGAACTGAATTAAAATTTGAATTTTAAAGGAAAACACTCTCAACCTCATAACAAACCGCAATAATACCACTAATTATTGCCTATGTGGTAAAACGTACATCACTCATGGTTGTCCGAAATTGTAATTACATATGCTGTAATATGTAATATTGTTCAATCATAGTGCGAAAAGTAAAAGCGAAAATTCCATTCGAAAGACCACATCATAGAGCCTTAATCCTTCAATAAGGTTGCGTAATAGTCTTGTATGTCAGGTGTTTAATACCTAAGATTCACGCTCGGTTGTTTAATCATATGTAATGTTTCCAATGGAATTCTCTGATTCAGACTGGTTTCCCTCTCGACAATTTTGACGTTATCAAAGTCAAATCTATGATCACGCTCCAGTGAGTGTTTCGTTAAAGCAGTGTGTTGGAGGGGAGATAAAAAAATATTCCTTTTATGTTCACAAATCCGTCTTTCTAAAAGCCTCGAAGTTTGTCCAATGTAAACTTGGTTTAACTTTACTTTAACAAACTTTAAAAGACACGATTTAAAATTCTGCACAAAACAAAAACTCTCACGCGTTAGAAGTGAAACATCTTATTAAATATCAAAACCGTTAATTTTTCTTAATGCGAATAAGTTTTATTCCTCTGCATGTTCATCGAGAAGTAGACTGAATAATGAGTAGATACTTTTCCAGCAATAGCAATTTTTCTAATGTTATTTCAAATAGGGTTGGGACTATCCCTAGTAGCATTTTTGTTGGCCAACGGTAGCCAACAGTTGGGAATCAGTTGGGAGGTGGTTAGTAGTTTCGCCTACAAACCTCCTTTACAGGGCCCAACCGTTGAATGTTGCATTTGTATCCCGACGATTTGCCTATGGTTGGGAATCAGTTGGGTGGTGGTTAGTAGTTTCGCCGACAAACCCCGTCTATTGGTCCAACTGTTTAATATTGCACTCGTTTTCCGGTGATTTGTCTACGAATAACCAATTCTGGGCCAACTAATAATGCCCTACAGACATACATTTAGGGCGGTATTCACAGTCGCGTCTTGAGCAAATGCTTGAGATCATCTTCTAGAAGACGATCTTGTTTGCCTGAAGACATCAGGTGTTCATAGTCGTTGCTCAAGATGATCTTAAGCATTTGCTTGGAATAAGCGATTGCTTATATGACGTATCCATTTACTTTATAAAGCATTTACTCAAGCATTTGCTCATTCACGTTCGGAAACTTTCGGAATAATTCTGTTAGAACAACCAATGATAAAGAATATTCCGTTCGTTCTTTGGTGGACGACGGAGTAGGATACTCGAACGTGAGTGAGTGATGCATGTGACCGTCGAGGTTATATTATAGCAATGCCGGGGGAACAGTTTATCGGAGAGTCTCCGGAATGACGAGGATACCCTCCGTAATGTAATATAAAAATAAAAACACCCGAGATAGTTGTGACTCCATTTAATTTTATTTAGTACATAATATATATCGACATTAATACTGATATTAGCGATATTGACGAATTATCAAATAGATTTTGCACGTCCCGAATATACCTTCTAACGACTCTATTGTCCACTATATAATCATCTTCGTCAATATCGCTAATATCAATATTAATGTCGATATCGTCTTCAAAATCCATGTTTCGCGTCCTTTAAACTTTCAACACGTTGCCGGGGTATAGAATCTCTGAAGTGGAGGGGGATCAACACGTGACGGTATATGGGTGATGGAATCATCATACACACATACCGCCACTGCCGTAGATGTTCCCCCTCTACTCCGGATATTCTTCCGGTGGAATCTCAAGACGGTCTCAAGACATGTAAAACGTCGTCTTGAAAATATAACCTCGCTTCACCGTCTATTTTGACACATGTGACGTCATACAAGGATTTACTTATTTGAAAAAGATTTTCCTGAAGCAAATGCTCAAGACACGACCTCAAGACGCAACTATGAATCTAGGCGGCATCTTAAGCAAATGCTTGAGATGGTCTTGATCTCAAGACGCGACTGTGAATACCGCCCTATATATATAATGTTTGTGTGGATTTAGCTTTCGCTGATACCACGGAGTTTGTTTAAACGTTTATAATTGTGTATCCATGTGTCACGGGGAAATACCCAAATTTGGTGACACAGTATATTGGTTCGCACGTGTTCTGCTGGACGGCTCGAAATAGCACGTGGAACCTATTAATTAGACTTGGAGTCGGGCAGAATGAACGTCACACGACAATAGGCTTGCAACGACTGACTTTCATTTATTTTCACTTGACAACGGAATCGATTATTCGTATTGGAATTTACAGAGTGGAGGGGCGATTCTTATCATTACGTCTAGAGTTATATCGGATGTGTAGCATCGAATTGCTGGGTAACGATTTAGTGTCGGGCGGCGTGACACCCCCCTTTCTGGATTGAACTTCGTCCCCGAAGTTTTAATTTCAAGACTCGCTGAATCGTAGCCTTCTGGTTGGAGATGTGATAGTTTTCAATGTGGGGAAATTGGGCGGTGTAGGCGATGGTACTCCTGAGGCAGCTGGAGTTTCAGACGTATAATGCATGGACATAGAGCTGGCAGTATTGTGATGGTGTTGACCAGCTGTGTTTGTATTAAAACAATTGTAAAAGTTGCATGGTTTACATAAACATAGGAGTACTCTCCATAATCTAAGCTTAAAAATTAGATACAATAATGATAGTATAGCTAAAGTGCCTGTGAGGATTTGTAGAAATGTCCAGGTAGTTTCGGAACGAGATAAAATTCTAGCATGAGTTGAGATTTCTTGGGCTTCTTTGATTATATCGTCAAGGAGTCTGGATTTATGTAGAAGAGAGGAGGATGATAGTATTTCATCTTGAAGTTCGGGTATTCGTCCATATACGGTGACTGTATCGTTTAAAGAAGGCAGGGTAAAGTTAGGAATGCCTAGTGGAATGGCGAGGGATTTTGGATCTATTTCGTTCATGCTTGAGTAAAGCGTGACTGTGCGTGTGTGTCCTATGCATCCTGGACGTATTTCTACTAAGTTGGTTCCGGAGAAATGAATGGTAACTGTGCCGATTTTGTCAGGGCAAGTAACTCGAAGTACTGTTGCACCATAGGACCCGTGTATCCAAGAATGTTTAGAATGTAAGGGTACCCAAATAGTTTGTCTGGTTATGACGATTGAAATAGGACACGAGGGCTGGTAGGCGGTCTAGGGCTAAACGTAAGCAAGGATCGGTTAGTTCGGAATTGAGTGTAGGATAGAGATGTTCGCAAATATATATATCGTTTAAGACGAGACACTTGTCGATTTCTCGCTCGGTGATAGTGGAATGTTGCTGCGTTTCATGATCGATTAATATAAAGTTTTCGCCATGTGATATAGCGTGTAAGTATTGTTCTGTGAGTAAGGGAATAGTTACTAATGCGTACAAGGTATACGCGGTTTCTTCGATGATAGGAATTTGAATTTCAAAGCATAGTTTGTTACCGTTTAGTACGAAAATGTTTGTTTTTGCGACCTTGAGGAATTTGTGGGCAAATTCGTCAGGATCAGTGGTTATTAAGTGTTTAATGCCAAAATTCGATTGTAATATTGAAAGAGTTAATTTGACTTGCTCCTGATTGAGTAAGATTGGATCGATTTTGTCTTGTCTGCCATTAGTGACTAGTGATCGGAGGTTTTCGATCATTTCGCTGTGTTCCGTTACAATTTCAGAAAATTCGAGTAAATATTGTAACGTTAGTTCCTGAGTTTCTAATTTGTGTATCGCGACATTAGTTGTATTCGATAGGTTTTGTATGAAAGTGATTATTTTTAGCTTAAACATTTCCTGATCCCTGAGTGTCGTTTTCAGAATCGACGTTTCATTCGCGATGAGAGTGCTAAGTTTACGGTTATCTGCATATAGTTTTTCCATCTCTGTGTTATAATAATTAGCGTCTGTTTGGCTAAGAGTGCCGAATAGTATATTAGCTAGTTCGCCTATTGGGTTAAGTATTCCCCTTTTTTGTCGTACATTATGTTCTAGATTGATAGGTTTGCTATATCCTAGACTGATTAACAATGTATCTCTTTGAGTTAAACTACGCTTAAATCTATTGATAATATGGTTCAATACAGACATAGTGAGCGGGCCTGCCTTGGTGAGAAGTGGGTGATGCAGAGCCTGTATTATTTGCAGCTCTGATTGTCGCACTTCTCTGAGGTCTATATAGACTATTGTTTTCCACTGCTTGTAGTAGAGTCGTGTCGGCCCGATGGGATCAAGGTGAAGATTCGGGGTGTGCTCGAATCGCGTGACGGTGACGGGATGAATATCACCACCTAGTACTTCTGAGATGAGAACGAGTATTGGTAACAGCATCATTTTACCCTGTAACAGTTCAAAAATTGTTAACGCGTATATGGTTTAAGTCGATTTCCGTGGACTCTGTAGCTCCGATTGTCCTTTAAAATATGATAATTAGGAGAGTTGGACGTCAATATGGTGTACGGTCCCAACCACTCGGCGTCGATTTTGGACGTAGAAGAATCATTATGTAGCATTACGAGATCCCCTTCGTTGAAAATTTGCTGATAGCGGATGAGTCTTGCATCTTGTTGTTTCTTATGTTTTTCTTTATTCGCTTCAATGCGTTTTCTTGCTGCTTCGATGTAGGCGTTGTGCCGCTGTTTCCAGGAGTGAATTAACGTGATTTTGGAGAGAGCTGGGGTGGTGGATATGGTGGATGGTAAGTTTGCCTTGCGACCGAACGTGAGTTCGAATGGTGTAATTCCAATTCCATCATGCGATGCGGTGTTATAGCCAAAACATATCATGTTTAACTTTTCGTCCCAATTGCAGTCCTTCCCATGTAGGGCTGTTCGTATAAGATCTTTCACTAGGGCATGTGTTCTTTCCAGTGCTCCGTTACTTTCGGGATGGAAGGCTGTGGTTCGAATGTGCCTGATATTCAAGGTGTTTTCAAAATCCTGCATCAACTGGCTGACGAAATTGGTACCGTTATCCGTGAGGACATGCTTAGGTGATGAAAATATGTACAAGTAGTGATTGATGAGAGCATCTATGATGTTTGTTGTACGGGTTTCTTTCAGAGGGATGAGCATGAGATATTTTGTGAGCATGTCTTGTATGGATAAGATGTACACGCTTCCGTTGGCTGTTTGAGGTAGAGGTCCATAGATGTCCATGGCAATTTTGTCGTTAGGTTCCAGAGGTGTATCAGGGATGACTGCTTCTTCGCGATATCTTATACGGGTCGATTTGTTTCGTTGACAGTTATCGCATGTTTTAACAAAATCTATGACGTCTTTTTCAAGATTCGTCCAGTTTCCTTTCTCCTTTACTTTGGCGATAGTTTTGTTTTCGCCTAGGTGTTGTCCGATGCCAGAATTGTGACATTCAAGAATGAGCTGCCGCCTTTCATCTGCTGAGAGTTCTGTCATGCGGGGATTGGCGCAAAAAGTGATTTTAGCGTTAGGAGTGTATCTGTCGTCAAGAAATCGCAAGTATTCTTTGATCCAATACCGTTCGATGTCCGAGTATGGGTCTGATGAGAGTTGTACTTTAATATTCTTGAGGTTTTTATTAGGGCGTTTTTCGATCATTTCTTTGAGTCGAAGGAGCCATGCGTGGTCGTTGTTCGGTCTTAGATCTTCGCGAAATACTCGAATCCATTGACCGCCGTGCGCGTTTGGTTCGGTGTCCAGTACGTGAAGTGATCGATCACGCCAAGCGTTGAATTCGTGCGATAGCGAATCGTGGGAAATGGATGGTTCTGATGCGGCTATTGAAGCTGATTCCGTGTCGGAGGTATCTGGATCTTGTAAAATTGCATGTGGTAGCGAATCGTCGAGATCTGATGGAGAAGCTGTGGGACTAATGTGTTCTTCTAGCGGCTGATCTGATTCCATCTCTTCCACGAGTGTGTCAGCGTCCATGCGGCGGTTGACTAGGACGCGGGACAGTGCATCGGCTGCTGTATTTTCTTTCCCTTTACAGTGTTCAATGGTGAATTCGTATTCCTCAAGGCGGAGTCGCCATCGTAACAATCGAGACGATGGGTCTTTAACGCCGAACAGCCACTTAAGTGCCATATGGTCGGTGATGATTTTAAACTTCTTGCCTAGGAGATATTGTCGGAGACGTTTAACTGACCATACGATAGCTAGAAGTTCCTTTTCCGTTGTCGTATAATTCTTTTCTGCATCATTTAGCGTACGTGAGATAAAGCAGCATGGGTGACCGTCTTGTGAAAGGATTGCTCCTAAACCTTCGTTTGATGCATCGGTCGTGAGTGTAAAGGGCTTAGAGTAATCTGGATAGCAAAGTACTGGTTCCTCGCATAGTTTTGATCGTAGGAGTTCGAATGCGACTTGACACCTGTCTGTCCACGCGAAAGGTACGTCTTTACGTGTTAGTTCCGTAATAGGCTTTGCAATTTTTGCGAAGTTGCGTATAAATTTACGGTAGTATCCTGTAAGACCGAGGAATGATCGAGCTTCGTTAAGATTCCGGGGTACTCTGAAGTTTTTTACAGATTCTAAAATTCGCTCGTTTGGTTTTATACCATGAGGCGTGATCCTGTGACCTAGATACTCGAGTTCTGGTCTGAGGAACTCGCATTTGTCAGGCTGAATTTTGAGACCTACTTCCCGTAATCGTTGGAAGATTATTGCAAGATTACGATTGTGCTCGTCTAGGGATGCGCCGAATATAATTATGTCATCCAAATAAACGAAACAGTATTTTCCAGTTAATCCTAACATTGCCTTGTCCATCATACGTTGAAATGTGGATGGAGCGTTTTTTAAGCCGAATGGCATTCGTGTATATTGATAGTGACCATCAGGTGTGGAAAACGCTGTATATTTCTTGGAGTTGGGGTGCATTGGGATTTGGTGAAATCCGGACTTTAGATCGAGGGCCGAGAAAAATTTGGCTTTACCTAAACTGTCAAGTATATTATCGATTATGGGTAGTGGATATGCGTCAAGGGCGGTCAGTTCGTTTAGTTTACGAAAATCCACAACTACTCTCCATTTTATTTTCCCACTCGCGTCCCTTTTCTTAGCGACTACGTGCAACGGTGCGTTATAATCTGAGTCGGATTCTTCTATTATGCCCTTTTCCAACATTTCGCTAACCTGTAACTTTACTTCTTGTTCATGGCATTTCGGCAGACGATACGGTTTGATGAATACAGGTTTATCGCTGCTTGTCGTGATGCAGTGCGATGTTAGTTTATTTGCGGGTAAAGGATCGTCATTAAACGAAAATATGTCAGAGTACGAAAAAATTATTTTCTCTAACGGTTCTCGGATGTTCTTTTCCAGATGATTTGTTCGGATATTATCCATCAGTTGGCGTAGACGATGTCCTAATGGGGCGTCTTGGTGTTCGAATGTGATATTATTGATAGGGGTACGAATATCGGAGTTGAGAAGATTCGTAAATAGAACGCGTTGCATCCCATGATCTGTTTGAATTGTCCCCGAGACGGTTTCTTTCGCGGGGATAGCAAGTTCATTTATCAATGGAATCGTCAGTTCGCTTATAGTAAGCGTTTTGCTGGTAATAGTACAATTATGTGCGTCGAGGAATGGTAGTCCAATTATCCCGTCTTCTAATATCGGGAAATCATCTGGTATCTCAAAGAAATCATGTATTTTCCCTAAACTGGTGAGTTGTACCCTTTTATTGGTTGTATGTAAATCGCGACCCATGCAAAAATTTTGGTTCTCTGGAATTCTTGTTAACATTTTATCGAGTAGCGAGGATTTTATCAGATTTATTCCTGATCCTGTGTCAATGAGTAGTCTTCCTTTACTTCGCATTCCTCCAAGCTGCGCGTGGATGTGTCGTAGTCTACCGGAGGTTCGTGATACTCTTGGTGTTGAGATTCCGTCAGTTGATTTACACGAGGCGGGAGTTTGCCTTGTTGGCGTAAATGAAAATTTCGTTTTCTACATTGATTGATTGTATGCCCCATTATACTACAATATGTACACTTCAGGTTTGTACGCGGTGCGGGTGATACTGGAGTATTTGAAGGACTTTCGGTAGACGCAGCTGCCGTCGGATGGGATCGGCTTGTCGATGATTCCTGTGTAGTGCGTGATGATTGGAGTCGCCTTGGTAATGGCGCGGTCCTTGAACTTGGTTGGGAGCGAGAGGATGCTTCGCGTAACCATGTTTCAGTTTCTGTCGCGCATTGTTGGGCAAGCGTTAAATTTAGAGGGTGCCGGGCGTAAACTAATTGGCTGATATCTGAACGGAGATTTTGAATATATGTTTGGTTAGAGGATTCTTCTTCCGAGTCAAGCATTACCTTGCGTGCTTGGGGTTTCGCGTAATTATATTGAATTGTGTATCTTAATTCGCTATATTGCTGGCGAAATCTTAAGTTGTACGAATGCACGGATTCCGTGTTGCCTTGTTTGATATCCTTTAGCTTGCTACGCGCGTTTCCTACCGTAGTTGCTGGCGCTACATGCTTCCGTAAAGCGTCGTAAAGTTCATCGTAAGAATTAATCGATAAATGTCTAATGCTTCTTTCCGCATGTTCTGTTATCTTCTCAGCAATAATTAAACGTAATAGAAAGTCTTCCTCCTTACATTGCGTGCGGGCTATCTTAATGGACGTTATAAAATCTTCGACTCCAGTGTCGTCACGACCGCGGAAAGATTTGATCGTGCGTACTACGTCCTTTGCTGGGATATTGGCACGGTGATTCGCGATCGGAATGGACGGAGTGACGCTCGGGTCATGCCGGGCGCTTCCTCCAGGACGCGGAACAGGTTCGTCGTTTTCGTTTTCCGATATGACGGAATAATGTGATCGTTCGTCGTCGGTGGTCATGAGTTTACCTATTCTAGCTCCTATCTCTTTAATTTCTGCTCTTCTTGAAGCATTCTCTTGAGTTAACACAGCGATGTCTGTCTGTAGTATTGTGTGGTTTTGTTCCATATTTGTCATTAGTTCAATCAACGTAGCGTTAACACCTTTGACTAATGCTTCAAGCTCATCTAATCTTGCCTCCATTTTTGTGGCAAGGGATTCGTTTTCAGACGAGTCCGTATAATATTCAACGCGAGATTCGCGGTATGTTATAAAGGAATGGTGAGCCACGCTTACCTTTGATTCCTTATAGTGGAAATTCTCAGGCCGATCTTCCTGTTGTCGTCTCGCTGGCTCTCACAGTCCCTTCGTTGGGTGCAGGCTCTCGCAGTCCTGGCCTCGGAAGTTTGGAGAAGACACTTATCACCGCAGGAGATCGTTATCCTGGCAGGATCGCCAAAATGTCACGGGGAAATACCCAAATTTGGTGACACAGTATATTGGTTCGCACGTGTTCTGCTGGACGGCTCGAAATAGCACGTGGAACCTATTAATTAGACTTGGAGTCGGGCAGAATGAACGTCACACGACAATAGGCTTGCAACGACTGACTTTCATTTATTTTCACTTGACAACGGAATCGATTATTCGTATTGGAATTTACAGAGTGGAGGGGCGATTCTTATCATTACGTCTAGAGTTATATCGGATGTGTAGCATCGAATTGCTGGGTAACGATTTAGTGTCGGGCGGCGTGACACATGCTAGCAAAGGCCTGTACTATGTTGGTTATGATCTCTGTGTCGTCACTAAAAGCTAATGCCCTAATGTCATATGGAGCTTGTATCCCCTTCGTCTGTATGAACTTTGTGAAAGTGTCTGTGATTTCTTTGTTTATAGGGCATGTGAAAATCATATGATTAAGGTCTTCTTCTTCGTAACCGCATTTACATTTGGGATCTGGTATGATGGAGAGTTTGTGTAGATGTGAATTGGTTCTGTGGTGGTTGCTTCTAATTCTATTTATTATCGTTATTGTCTTCCTAGTTGGTTTTTGTGTGAAATTTTTAAACCAATATTTATTCAATTTTATGTCATCATTTGATAGTTTGAAATAACTATTGTTGCTTATTTGCGATATTGCTTCTAGCTCGTTTTTCCATTTTAGGATGGATGTGGATTTAAGGATATTTCTGGCCTCTTTGCTTGTGAGCTTCGTCGAAACCTGCCTTCCTTCGTTTCTTCCCTCTTTTGCCAGTTTATCTACTTTGTCATTGTTTTCTATGCCTATGTGGCTTGGGCACCATATGAATAGTATTTTTTTATTTATAGTTTGGCATCTGTATGATAGGAATTTTATTTCCATTATAAATTGATTTTCTTGTATGTTACGATTTGTTTGGTTTAGTTTATTAATGAGATGTTTAGCATCTGATATTATCCTACAGGATTTATAGGTGCTAGATTTAAAGAATTTAATTGCTTCTATGATTGCTACTGCTTCTAAAGTTTCTGGTGAGTGTTCGTTTGGTAGACTGAAATAATCACATTTATTAATTTGACAGACGTAAAATGCAGCGCCTGCTTTTGTAATATCTTCGTTGTCTACATTTCTTGTTGTTTTTTTGTGTCCGGATCCATCTGTGTATATGTCTATGTCATAATGAGGGAGTTCGTTTATTTTTTTGTTGAATGTTTCATTTGGTTTTTCTGCTTGCTTTGTAATTTCTCCAATTTCTGTATTTATTTCAATCTTGTTAAATTGAATTTGTATAGGATATTCGTATAGTATCGGTAGGTTTGTGTGATTAATTTTTTCTAGTGTAGGTTTTATACTATTCCATCTTCTTAGTATCGAAAAGTCAGATCTATGGTTTGTTGATTTCTTGAGTAAATTGTTAACATATTTTAGCTTTGTTTTTAGTTTGTGTGATGTTTGTGTATAGCAATTTACTAAGTAGTTGTTTGTTAGCATTTCGGCTCTTTGATAAATGTTCATTTCTTTGGCCATGTGCCATACTATTGCGTTTGGGGTAGATTGCATTAGTCCTAAGCATTTTTTTAGAGCTGATTGTGTTAGAGAGTTAATACTTTTTAAATTTGTATTAGACGCATTGATGTACTGTGGTAGTCCCCATTCTATTATAGATCTTATTGTAGATTTGTATATTAGTAAGAGTGTTTCTGGATGAGCTCCCCAATAAACTCCTGATAACCATTTTAGAATGGTTGTCGCTTTAATGATTCTTTCTTTGAGGTATTTAATATGTGGTAGCCAATTTAATTTGCTATCCATCATTAGTCCTAGGAATTTAGCCTCCTTTGATGGTGAAATTGTTTTCCCTTCGATATCAATGTTAAAGTCTTGAGTATTCCTTTTCCTGGAGAATATTACTAATTTTGTTTTTTCTGGAGAGATATTTAGATTTATAGTTGTAAGCCATTCTTGGAGGGTATTTATTGAAGCTGTTAGATTTCTTTTTAATATGAGTTTGTCTGCGTTCTTACTATAGATTACTATATCGTCTGCAAATTGGAGAATAGAGCAGTTGTCTCCTGAGTGACTTAATATTTGATGTATGTATATGTTAAATAGAAGAGGGCTTAAGATAGTCCCTTGAGGGAGTCCTTTTCTGCATATTCGTGTGTCTATATGGGTTCCGTTTAGGTAAAAGTGGACTGTTCTCTCTGCTATTGCGTTTTGTATAAACTTGATTATGTTTGCTGGGATTTTCAGTTTTTTTAATTCATTTATCAGTATTGATGAATTTACATTGTCAAAAGCTCCTTCGACGTCAATAAATAGTGCTCCTAAGGATTCCCTTTTGAGGAATGATTGGTAGATCTCCGTGGTAAATAAATTGAGGCTGTCCTGACACGACTTGTTTTTTCTGAAACCAAATTGTATGTTTGGAATTATAAGGTCGTTTTCTATATAGTGATCCAGTCTATTTTTGATGATTTTTCTGTTAATTTTAAAATGTTTGTGGCTAATGAAATTGGTCTATAACTGTTTTTGTTTTGTTTTGGTATTAGAGTGGTGTTGTATATTTTCCAGTCTGAAGGAATTTCTCCTTCATCGATGATTAGAGCTACAATGTCCTTCAGTCTAATAATTATGTTATCTGGTAAACTTTTTAAAATTTCGTTTGAAATGTTATCAGGTCCTGGTGCCGTATGAGTTTTTAAGGTTTTGATTATTTCCTTAATTTCTTCTACTGTAACTTCTTGTCTCCATATTGATGGAAGGTCCATTGAATTGTTGTTTATGTTAACATAGTTTGCTGTTGACGGTGGAGCAAATTTTTCCGTATATGTTCTTGCTGTTTTTATTTGTTGTTTTGGTGTATAATTGTTCGGTGTTTTCCATACTTTGCTGTTTTTAAAGGATTTTATAATATTCCATATGTCTTTTAATTTAGTATTTGGGTTGATTTTGTCTATTGTTGCTTTGAAGCTATTTGATTTTTCGTTTTTTATTATTTTACGTGTCTTGTTTATTTCATTTTTCCATTTAATTAAATTTTCGTTGGTAGGGTGGCTTTTGTAATTTAAGTATGCTGTTTTCCTGTTGATTGTTGCTTCTTGACATTCCTCGTTCCACCATCTAAGCGCAGGTCTAGTATTCTTATTTATTTTTTTTGTTGTTGTTGTATTACCGTTGTAGGTAGTGTTGTGGTTTTGTTGTTGGTTGTTTGACTGTTTGGCACCATTGTTAATTAAAATGTCTTGAATAGTGTTGACTAGGTTCTTGTATTCTTCTAGATAGTTTGTTTTAAGTATTTTATTTTTGAAGGTTGTTTTCTTTAGATCATCTTGTGTTTTACTCCAATCCACTTTTGTTGTAGTCAATTTTGGTCTATTGCTTGTGAATACCTGTGGTTGGAAGTTAGTTTCGATAACCATAGGGAGATGGTCGCTATTCATAGGGTCTATTATATTATTCACTATAATATTGCTGATTAAGTCTAATGATACTATCTGCAAATCAGGTGCTGTTGGTCTGTAGTTGATTTTAGGGATCATCGTTGGTTCATTCTTTCGTACTATTTCTAGGTCTAGTTTGTTTACTGCAAATATTAAGTTTTTTCCTGAGGGGTTGTCGACTTTACTTCCCCATGTTTTGTGATTTGCGTTGAAGTCTCCACATATTATATGTTTATTGAAGTTGGAGATGTTTCCTATTTTGTTTAGTAAATTGAACCATGTTTTATTTGTCGCTTTTATTTGCGGGGGTTTGTATATATTTGTAATATATATATTATTATTATTATTTTGTTTGGATATTATTTTTATTGTTTGTATTTCAAAGTTAATGAAATTTGTGAAGTTTATGTTGATTTTGTCGTATATTATGTTATTTCTTATCGCGATTAATGTTCCTCCTCCATGATGGATAGATTGTCTGTCGTTCCTTTCTATATTAAAATTACCAATGTTAATGTAACTTCCACTATCTAACCATGTTTCCTGGAGAGCAATAATATCGTAGTCTTGTGCAATGTTTTTTAGATCCTCGATTTTGTTTTTTATGCCTCTACAATTCCATTGTAATATTTTCATTTTTAAATTCTTTTATTTTGTGTTTGTTTCTTTATATTGTTTTTGGTATATTTGTATTTGTTATATCTTCAAGTGTTCTGGATCTAGCTTTTCCTTCATTTGAGAGTTTTTTATTTTCCATTGCATTATGGTTTTTAATTGTTCCTTTAATCTTGAGATTCATTGATGTAGGAGTTGAAATATGTGTTTTATTTATTGTTGTTTTTCCTTTCCTAAGGTATGGAAAGTTGTTATTGGAGTATGCAAATTTTGTGTGCACTTCTTCTAGTTTTGTGATCGTATCTTTAATTTCGTGTGTTTTTGGTGTGAAAGTCAATATATCGTCTGTGTTCTTATTTGTATTCGGTATATTATTTTTAATAATTTCATCTGTTGCAGATCTTATAATCGTAGGTTTTGCAATTTCTGTTTTTTCCAATATTAACGGGTTAATGAATTGTTTTTCATCCCAGTTATATAAGGTTCTTTTATTCACCTCTTTGTAGTATAGTCCTATTACTTGGCTTTCACTTAGAATGTTATTTTTCTTTATTGTTTCTTTTGCTTTTTTGTGGTCTGTGTTAAAATAACTCATGGTAGCTGCTAATATTTTCTGATATTGTAAAGAAGGGCAGTTTGTCTTATGTTGTTATATACTTTATTTATTTATATAAACGTGGATATACTTAAATAATATAGGAAAGAAATAAAACGTGCTTACTACGCCATGTCTGGCTTTACGGAAGTGACAAAGGAACAGCAATACGAAAGAAAGGACCGCGCAAAAACGCATACATAGCGCCCTCTATATCTCACGCTACATCCGGTGGAAGCATTATTACAACACCCTCTCTTAATGCTTTCCTTCCATTCCAAACACTCGTATTACATCTATCAGTTCTTGATATATCACAAAAAAAAATATATACACATATATGTTATTTATCAATATGTTACTCTTACATATCGCGCACACCATAGTAACATTCATTTAACAAAGTAAAGTAAAAAAAATATATATATAGCTCGGAGCAACTTTAGGAAACATATCCATATAATATACTTTAAATAAAAAATAGAAAACTTTGCTTTACATCTAACTGATAATCAATAATATAATAATACAATACGCTTAACCCTCTCTGGCTTGCAGACCAATATCACCTAAATTTTCATTAAATCTTACTCGACTTAATCCTTTAGTTAACATATCCGCCAGTTGATCTTTGGTATTTATGTATTCAATTACAATTTTGTTTTCTTTTAACCCGTCACTAATATAATCGTATTTCACATCGATATGTCTAACTCTCTTGTTATTTTCAGGGTTTTTTACCAGTGCTATGCAACCTTGATTATCTTCAAATACTTTTACACTTTGTACTTTTAAATCCATATCTATTAATAATTTCTTAAATCCTAAACTGTCTTTCACTGCTGAACACAAAGCCACCAACTCGGCTTCAGTACTGGATAACGCCACACAATTTTGTTTTCTGGTTACCCATGACACTGTGTTCCCAAATATTTTTATTAGATAACCTGTAACCGATTTTCTATCATGCACTTCTGTTGCCCAATCTGAATCAACATAGCATTCAATTGGTAATGGATCTTTCTTTCTTTTATATATTAATTCCATGTTTATTGACCCCTTTAAATATCTTAGTACCCTTTTCAAATAATTCCATACCTGGTCTGAATTACTGTCCTGGAATCTACTAAAGTAATTTATTACATAGCTTATATCTGGTCGCGAACCTAACATTAGATACATTAAGCACCCTATCAGTTCCTTAACTGGTGCACTCCCTTTATTCTTTTTTGAATCTAATTCTAATCTTAATTTTGGATCCACTGGTATGTCGCACGGTTGACTATTTTCAAAATTAAAACGTTTTAAGATTTCTCTTAAGTATCTATTTTGGTTTATTCTTAATGTGCCGTTATCTCTATCATAATTAATCTCTAAGCCTAAGAAATATTTCAGATCTCCTAGATCTTTCATCTCAAATTCTTTAAATAGCTTTACTTTACAATCTTCAATATGAGTTAGGTTTGGTCCTGCTAAAATTATGTCGTCAACGTATAGCAATAAATGTATTGCACTCCCTTGGACCATTTTCGTATACATACAACTATCAGCACCTGATCTTTTAAAACCGCATTTTAATAGAAAAGTGTTTATCTTATCATTCCAGCATTTAGATGCTTGCCTAAGCCCATATATTGATTTCTTTAATTTCAATACCTTCTCTTTATTGCATTTGAAACCTTCTGGAGGGTATATGTATACGTTTTCCTTCAAATCACCGTTTAAGAAGGCCGTTTTTACGTCTAGTTGCTTAAAATAATACTTATATTGGTTCCCAACTGATAATAATGTTCGTATTGTAGACATTTTTGCAACCGGAGAATAAATTTCATCATAGTTAAATGATTCTTTCTGCTCAAAACCTCTCACTACTAACCTTGCTTTAAACCTATCTTCAATATTTTTTTCTAATGGTTTTGAAGTAAATACCCATTTAGTGTTCAATATTTCTGTTCCACTTTGTACATCAACTTCTTCCCAGGTTTTGTTTTTTATTATTGATTCTATCTCCTTTTTCATTGCCCCTCTCCAGAATGTTTCATCATTCCTATCTTTTAATTCTTCCACTTTTGTTGGTACTTGTTGCACATAAGCCATTGCATCAAACGCCATATACAATTCATAGTCATCATATTTACTTGGTATTTTTCTAGTTCGCTTTGTTTCATTCTCGCTTTCCACATGTGTTTCTTTTATTTCACTTTCTCCCTTTATCTCTTCTGCATTTTCATCATTTATTTCTGTATCTACGTCCGTTCTTAAATCAATACTTGCTGTCTTTCTTTTATAATAAAATTCATCTTCTTTAAAGATAACATCTCTAGCATTTATTACCCTTTGTTTTTCAATATTCCATAAGCGATACCCTGTTGTACTATAACCTATCATTATACATCTTTCAGATTTATTATCAAATTTGCTCCTTAATTCTTTAGGAACATGTGCAAAAGCTGTTGAACCAAACACCCTTAAATTACTTATATTTGGTTTACTACCATACCATTTGAAAGCTGGAATTTCATCATTAAAATTTCCTGCACTAGGACTACGATTCATAGTATATGCAGCAACTCTCACTGCTTCGCCCCAAAAATTCTTTGGCATGTTTGCCTCATGAATCATTGCCCTCGCTCTTTCGACTAGGCTTCTGTTAAATCTTTCAGCCTTACCGTTTTGCTCCGGTGTATAAGTAATCGTGTAGTCTATAAACGTACCATTTTCTTTACAAAAATCCCTAAATTCGCGAGAAATATATTCCCTACCATTATCGCATCTCAACTTTGCAATTTTTAAATTAAACCTTGCTTGAACCATATTTGCATATTCTATAAAACAATCTAAGGCATCACTCTTATTCTTAATTACATATACTTGAACAAAATTTGAAAAATCATCTACAAAAGTTATAAAATATCTTTCCTCATTATGCGTTAATGGAGTTATCGGACCCGCTATGTCTGTATGAATAATCTCTAACAATCTTTTCGCTTTGGTTCTTGTTCCAAATTTGGATCTTGTCATTTTACCATTTATGCATGATTCACATAATTCTACTTTACTTATCTTTAACTTTCCAATACCATCTACCATTTCTCTTTTAATTACTTTTTCCAAGTTTGACTGACAAATATGGCCATATCGGTTATGCCATAATTTAATTTCTTGGTCTTCTGACTCTATAGTTAAACTCTCCGCATTTCTTACTTTAAACGCTATTTCATATAAGTTTTTTCTATATCCTATACCTAACAAACATTCATTGTTATATAATTTAACCTGCCCATTATTAAAAACGACTTTAACACTTGCCATTTCTAGTCTCTTAACAGATAATAAGTTTCTTCTCAACGTTGGAACATAAAGTACATTTTTAATCGTACATTCAACATTCTTGCCATACACATCACTTATAACCTTAATATTGCCAACACCCAATGCACTCATATAATCATTGCTCTTAGCTACTGCTATATTAATCGGCTTGTTTAACATTACCAATTCAAAAAAAAAATTCTTGTCATTCACTAAGTGGTCCGTACATCCAGAATCAATACAAAAAATTAAATTGTCATCACTCACATTGTCTGAATGTTTAATTAAGTCCGTGCAGAAACATATACCTCCGTTTTCATCTGTATCATCTTCTCTATTTACATAGTTGCCTCGATGACCTCTGTGGCTCGTACCTTGGCCTCTATTGAAGTTCCTCCCACCATTGAAACTACTGCTGTGACCTCGATCGCTGCTTCTTCCATATCTGTTTCTACCTCTGTTATATCTTCCATATTGGTTTCCTCGTGCAGCCTGATACTGACTTGATTTGTTCTCCTTTACCTGTGGACAATTTCTATGAAAATGTCCAATTTCCCCACATCCATAACATGCGCCTGGCTTGCATGAAAATGCAGCAGGCTTGACTTCGTTTCCTGCAACGTTTACTGCTACTGTGGCCTTCCTTCTTTCAATCTCTGCCCTCAGTCTCGCCTTTACCACTTCCAGTGTTAAGGAATCGGACGGCATATTTTCCAAGATTGTTGTGACTGTCTCAAATGATTTTGGCATCGCTAATAGTAGATTGCATACCACATCCTGCTCTTGTATATCCACTCCAGTGACTTTCAGTTTCCTTATAATTTCATCAAACTCTGTTAGAAATGTTTCTAGATTATCTTGTTCTTGAAGCTTCATAGTCATTAACTTTTTCCTTAATACTAATTGTCCTGGTATGCCCTTTTTCTCGTACCTATCTTCTAGGCTTTTCCACATTTGGTACGCAGTTTCTTTGTCTCGTACAAGATCTATTTGCGAATCATCCAGGCATTGGACAATTAAAGACTTGCATAAATTATTCTCTTTTCTTGCTTTTACTTTCTCTGTTACCTTACTCGCATCAAAATTTAATTCATTAAACTCCTCCTTTGTCCAACCAATTACATCTTTCTCTGTTAATAATATGGTCATTCTAAACTTCCACGTGTGGTAGTTATTTGCGTTCAATAGTTCGACATTTAGGTTATTTGTGCCGTTTAACTTTTTCGTCTCCATACTTAAATTTTTAATACTTATCTACTTTCTTTCTTTCACTGGGCCCATAACCTCTTATGTTGTTATATACTTTATTTATTTATATAAACGTGGATATACTTAAATAATATAGGAAAGAAATAAAACGTGCTTACTACGCCATGTCTGGCTTTACGGAAGTGACAAAGGAACAGCAATACGAAAGAAAGGACCGCGCAAAAACGCATACATAGCGCCCTCTATATCTCACGCTACATCCGGTGGAAGCATTATTACAACAGTTTGTGTTAAAGGTCCTGTGATTTCCCTTGCAGTTATAGCATTTTATTGCTGCCTTGCATTCTTCAGAACCATGGTCTTCCGTTTCGGAGCAATTTGTGCATCTTTTTTGACCTCTGCACTGTGGTGCTATGTGGCCGTATCTCAAACAGTTGTAACATTTTTTAATGTTCTTTTTTATTGGCACTGCCTTACATTTTACATACCATATAGTTATTGATTGAGGGAGTGAATCTCCTTTGATTACCAATTTTATGGCGTTTGTTGGAGTCAGATTGCCGTTTTCTTTATTATATTTCATTAACCTTTCGATTTCCAGAACTTCAGGGTTAGATTCATGTTCATCTATACCCTGTTTAATATCGTCTATGCTCAATTCCTTGGGAATGTCATAAACTACTATACGTCTATGTACCTTATAATCCGGGATATATGTATACCACTCGGCTAGTTTACTTTTAGCTTTTTCTACGAACTCGTTTGCGTGTATGTAATTGTTAAATGTTAGCTGGATTTTATCTTTTCCTAGCTTATTAATCTTTTGTAATTGATTTGTAAGAGGTGCAATCTTTTTGCCTATTTGTAAAGGATGTAAGTTTCCTAAGTTTTGTTGCTCGTCTCTTGCAGTCATTTGGACTATGAACGGTCCTGATATGTTGATATCGTATTTATTATTTTCCTGCATTTCACAGAATTTGTTTTGTTTTGTTTTTTTGTTTGTTAAATTATTATTAGTATTGCCAGTTGTTGGTGTACTAGTATCTTCTTGGATTGTCCTTTTTAGTTTGTTTTTTTGTTGTGTGTGAGTATTCTGGTATGATAATGAATTAATTCCAATAATCTCCATTACTTGGTTGTTGTTAGGGGACTGTATAGAATTATTGTTTATTGTTAAGGGATTTTGGAAGGAGTTAAAAGTTTGAATATTTTTTTTTTTTGATTTTTCCTCAGTTTCTGTATCCTCCATGTCGGTTTGTGTTGTGATGTGTATGTAGTCACGTCTTGTTTTGTAGGTTATTTACCTATGTGATCTTCTTTTCTTCTTATCTTATATCAGGGTTGTGTGAGATAAGTTAATATTTAGGTTTTCACTTTCTATTTTAATTCCTACTCAATTATGAGTAATATTTTGCACTTTTTAAACTTTTAATTGGTATTAATTTTTCGCTACTTAACTTGCCGTGTTCACTCGTTAACGTACTAACCGGAAGTCAAATACCGCCCTATGAATGTCACCCCCCTGGCCTTGACCATCAAGCCACGCTACTTCTAATACTCAAACTGGGCTATAGAGTGCAGTACTAGTATATCATAACAAAATGGCTGACACAGGCGATTCTCCTCGCGTTTTTCGAGCAAACCCCGCGCAACTAGGCACTGTCCTTCAGGTCCATGGTGCAATCACAGTGAATATTGGGTACCTACAGTGGCGGATTTAAGAAAAAAGATTCAGGTGGCAAACGTTCTGAGGGGCCCATTTTTCGGAAGGGGGGAAGGAGGGAAGAGTTTACTAAAAACGAACCAAGTATAGTAATACGAAAAAAATGTAGTGTTTTGGATACCTATACTTAATCATAATTTTTTGGAGATGGGACCCTACGGGTGCCTTCTGTGCAGGGGCCTAGGCGGCAACTGCTCATCAGCCACCCTGTTAAATCCGCCACTGATTACCTATTTCGTGATTTCACGATTCCTGCATCAATTTCATTGATTACTGGACTCTGTCGAAGACCCTTTAATCAAATTCTACTACATTACACTCGGTATCTAGAGGACTATTTTGGAAACGCTTTACGCGAGACCGAACACATCTTCCCAATGTGATTGTAGAGTCAGTGCTTATTTCGCGATAAAGTTTTTCATAGTGGACAGTGGTCCTGTGTGTTAGTAATGTTAACACGAACGTAGAGTCAGTGTTTTTAACGCATCTAGAACTATTTCAGAGCACCGGTGCTCTTATTGCTCCTTCATCGCGAAATTAATGCGACATATTTGCAAGTGTGACACATTCTATTCGGTACTGACACTGCAGCTGCGGGACATTGGCTTGCAGATCGAATAGCTACTGCTGAAGGCAGATGCTTGTCTGCATGGATAGCAGTGAGACTGTTTTCCACGAACGGTGAGTGATACTTTATCATTCTTTCAATCTTTCGGCGTGCTATCGAACAAAATGATTGTTGCAGCGAGCATAGTGACCACGAATACCCAGATAGCACACATGCGTTTCAGCGACATTTTTCAGATGTCTGCGCCAGACCTTCCCATCGTCTGTGAGACGTCTTGAATGTCGCAGTTAGGCCTGGGTTTGGTCTTCTGCACCGCTGTTGTTACAGATTTGACGGACTCAAGACGTCTTTAAAAGTCGTTTCAAAGATGTCTTTAACGGACGTAATTCAGACGGTTGAAAATACGTCTTTAAAGCCGTTTCAAATATGTTTAACGGACGCAATTCAGACGGTTGAAAAAGCGTTTAAAAGACGTTACTGAGACATCTTTATTAGGGCTAAATTGGGTCAGATACAGCTCTTAAAAAGACAATATTAGGACGTACTTGACACGTTATTATCAGGTCTAAATTAATTAGGTCAAATGCAGGTTTGTAGATTAGGAAATATCTAAATGAAAAATGATTAGAAGACATATTTAAAGCGTCTGTCGATATAGGAATTAGATTTATTACAAATATAATGGAGGTAATGGTGTGAAAAATAAAATAGAGTTTAATAAAATATGTATTTAACAGTTATTTTTATTCGTATTATTATTACACATATTTAGTAAACGATCATCTACCGCATTATTATGTGTGTTTACAGAAGTATTAACGAGGAACTAGTAACTATATAAATATACTTATACAATACTTAAAAGTACAAGTAAAGTATTACAAATGCGGACACGGATAGCTATGGTTTTGTCCCGTCCGACTCTGCTCCTCAGATTTGTTTACCAGGGTATGATGTTGTATCAACTATATGTTGTATTTTACATATTATGACGTGGAAGCAGGTGGTTCTCGAATACGGAGTGCACAGTCAGTTTTTGTATGTAATAATAATAAACTATATTAAACATAATAAATAGTACAAAAATGTAATGCGTTATCACACAACATTACAGTAGCCTACTCTGTTAGAGCAGCGCCATCCGCTAATACATACATTCAGAATACAAGCATACGAACAACACACATAAAACAAACTAAATAATAAACGATTTTCATTGTACCTTAATATTTATAGACACATCGTATTATGTATACATATTTGTTATCAGATTATTAATGCTATAATAGTACACGTGAGAATACACAAACTATATACGAAGTATATATACAGAGAATACACAGAATATGTGTACACCTTGTCCCACGGATTTTGTGAGTTTATAATTACAAGTGTTTCGTTAACAATTTTGTTGCGTCGCGTACTAACGTTGCGAAGAGCTACATGGGTTCTTGAGTAATTTATTGCGTGGTACTCCATTTATATGAACTCCACTTATATCAATGAAATTTAAGTAGTGGCTGATTGTATGAACGCTTAATTTGAATTGAATTGCAATATTATAATGTAGTACTAGCAAAATACTGCGTGCTTCGCTGCGGCATCAATCAGACTTTCCGTTTTCATTTACTTTACCATTTAATTCTAAGCCTCTAGGCCATAGCAGTCCCATTAAAACAAAGATTCTTCTGGCATATGGTCCATCCAAATCAGTTCAGTAGTTTTTGAGTTTTCTGCTTCCAAACATACATACATACACACATACATACATACGTACTGTGCGATTGGGTTATTTGATTTAACACTCAAGGGTTGCAGATAATAACAAACCGAAAAGTTTCACTGTAAAAATACAAGAATTTTTATTAATTAAGCTATTTACATTAGCTATTTACAAAGGTTACAAACCTGTAAAAATACAAGAAACAACATTCAGTATTTGTTGTTCGCAATTCTGTTCCTTGTATAAACAAATCACTCTTAGCAATTAGCAAGACTCACACGTGTCCGTCTGCCGCATGCTTGCCTAATAGCGAATTCGGACGGTCTCACTGGTGCGCACTTAGTGCGACTTTTAGCCAATTGGAAGCGAGAAAACGCGCACTCAGTGCGCACTAGTGCAGGTTGCCGAATTTGGATATTGATTTCTCTGCCGCTACTGCGGACCCTTGACTTACCGACTCACTGTATTGAGCGGGAAGATTTAAATCAATTTAAGGAGTACACTCCTTACACATACATACATACATTCACACATGCACGACATGGCCCGACCATTTTTATATAATGGTATAGATTCAAAAGGAAATGTTTTATACCATTTTACTAATTTTATTAAGTTATGTTTGCATGATATTTTAAATATCGGTCGAAATAACCGACGCGCCTTGTAACGCAAGCTATTTGGTGCGCGGGTTAAACCTGCCTCTGATTGAAAAATTTAGAAACAAATTTGAAACTAATCTACCCACCAGCTATGATGTTTCATTTAGTTAATAGGAATTCATGTTCATATAAAAATGATTTATGGTAGTTATGATATCGACCGTATTTTTAGAATAAACAATAAGTGGTTTCGGCGCACTGGTTCGGTTAGTTAAACAATTTAAAAGCTAATTTGCAATTTTAAAAATTTTAAATTTCCGACGTTTCGGTCTGTGGTTTAGACCTTTTTCAGGGAAATATTTTATAAAGAATACTGCGTTCGCTAAGACGTTTGATAAGACGTGTAACAGACGAGTCGGTTGGAACGTGACTGAGGTAAACATAACTTGGGGGACCATTTAAAGGTGAAGTGCAAACTCTATTAGAAGAATTATTCTAATTAATTATTTTGAATTGAATTATTCTAATAGAGTTTGCACTTCAATTTGGCCAGTATGATCATTTCATTAATACATAATAAAACTACATTATGTAATCATTTGGTCATATATCCTAACGTGTTGGGCTTTTACCACATGAACATCAATTAGTGGTATTTCGACAGTTTGTTCTGAGGTTTAAAATGTTCGTTCTGTCAATAATTTTTAAATCCGTTCTTAATATTTAACGGTCTTTCTTTTGACTTCGGTCTAGCCACAGTTTGTTTCACCTTTAAATGGTCCCCCAAGTTATGTTTACCTCAGTCACGTTCCAACCGACTCGTGTGTTACACGTCTTAGCAAACGCAGTATTCTTTATAAAATCTTTCCCTGACAAAGGTCTAAACCACAGACCGAAACGTCGGAAATTTATAATTTTTAAAATTGCAAATTAGCTTTTAAATTGTTTAACTAACCGAACCAGTGCGCCGAAACCACTTATTGTTTATTCTAAAAATACGGTCGATATCATAACTACCATAAATCATTTTTATATGAACATGAATTCCTATTAACTAAATGAAACATCATAGCTGGTGGGTAGATTAGTTTCAAATTTGTTTCTAAATTTTTCAATCAGAGGCAGGTTTAACCCGCGCACCAAATAGCTTGCGTTACAAGGCGCGTCGGTCATTTCGACCGATATATAAAATATCATGCAAACATAACTTAATAAAATTAGTAAAATGGTATAAATAATACAATATAATATTATCATTAGCTTCACAACATTCCTTCAAGAACAAATCCCGATATTTATCATAGTAGTAGTTAGTCTATGAGAGTTCTGGATCAAGTGGTGGCGAGGGGGTGAGGCGGGGCGGGGGTACCGAGTTCGTTGGTGAGGGGGGTGACGTCACAGGGGAGGGGGATTTCAAGATGGCGTCGATCGAGTTTGTAGGTGAGGGGGTGACGTCACGGGGGAGGGGGGATTTTCAAATTTTCAAAATGGCGTCTCGCGCGCATGTCGAGTTCGTAGGTGAGGGGGTGACGTCACAGGCATGAAGTAAGAGTAAGGAGACTCATCTGCCTAGATTGAAAGTGGTCACAAAAAATGTTCCGTATAGCGTGATGTTCGCCAAATGGAATAACTTGAACTTTTTCGTCGCCATCTTGAAATTGTAAATGACAGGTGATGAGACAAAAAGGTTAGAAATACATGGTTACATTACAGGAGATCTAGAGACGCGGCAGCGTCTCGACGCCAAGTACATGAAAAACACCCTATATATATGTCGAACTGTCGCTGCCGTGTACCTTTACTCGTCGCGGAGGCATTCCAACCTAATTCTGACATTTATTACATTATATCTCATCACGCCTGCAATATTTTCTAAATTTAAAGGCATTTTTCTTATGTAAACCGCATATCGGCTTTCGAATAAGACCAATTTCAATAAAATCGGTCCACGCATGACAGAGATATCGTAATATCGTCTCAGGGATCTGTCGAAAACGGTAGATTTTTCTTCTGATTCTTCTTCAATCTCAAATTTTTGTCGACATAATACGTATACGCGTTATTATACGCACACCTTCAGCCAAAACGAACTAATACATGTTTCGTTCATCAATTCCTATCTTCACTATGTGCAATTTACTCCAAATTTTGACAGCTTACAGTCAGGTTATATACAAAATTTGAGATGCCACGTGTTCTTACAAATATATATTATCGTTGTACCATTGAATTGGAATCAAAATGCCGTCTCACATACAATTCCATGAATCTGGAAACACGTACAATTCCATGAATCTGAAAACACGAAAATTCGTGCTAAATCTAGCGATAACCTCTTTAAGCACAGAAATCTGTAAACATGAAAATGGAAATAGATACTAAAATCAATTAGAGTCTAATATAACGCATGAATTTGGTAAACATAAACAAATTAATTTAAAAAATACTATTCCATGAAATATACTCAGAAAATGACGTTATGAATGGAAATTTTAATTTTCTAACCACGAAAAACATTTCTCGATTTGATAAAACAATTCATGACATTGTGCGTGCTTTCAGTTTCATAGAATTGTACGTGCTTTCAGATTCAAGGAATTGTACGTGCTTTCAGATGCATGGAATTGTAAATTTCAACAGCTGATAATTATTATGCTGTAATTGTAAAATATATATAAGGATAAGGAAACCAGAAATGAATTACGACATACATATAAGGATAAAGAAGCAAGAAAGGAATTAATGATTACGACATACAGAAACAAAGATTCATTCAATTAAATTTTTATTATATATTATATATATAAATTGTCCATTTTTATTGGCCTCTCTTGCCCCGCCCCCGTCCCCTCCTCCCCCAGTGGAACGCCGCTTGACTTAACTTCATGAGAAAGCCCATAAAATCATTTTGGCGCCTTGCCCGCCCGGCTCTGGTACCTCTATCTGAAATGATAAATTAAGTGAATATAATTATAATTGTTAAATTGATTAAACCACAAAGTTATAATAATATTATATTTTTATTTCATTATTATAATCCAGGCCTGGGATTTAAGTGAACGCAGCGGCCGATTTTCAGAGGCTTCGGTTCATATGGTACGGGCCTGAGGCGCTCTAAGCTTTTTGGCCGCTGCGGGGGTCAAGACGTGCGGCGGGAGAAAGGAGGCGTTGCCTCTGAAAATCGGCCGCTGCGTTCACTTAAATCCCAGGCCTGTTATAATCCAATAAAAAAACTTCAAAAAAGCAAAGAAATTACGCCAAGTACAGAAAAAAGTCGAAGACGAAAAAGAATACCAGCAAATACATAATATAAAAAGAAAGACTCAAAAGAATATTAATTAATTAAAAATTCACAGAAATCATTGATTATTTTGGTATAAAAACACTTACATGTAGCCCACTGGCGTTGTCCCGCTGGTGGTGGAGCCCCCGGGGTCGGTGCTGGTGGTTGAGCCGCCCCCGGGGTCGGTGCTGGTGGTTGAGCCGCCCCCGAGGTCGGTGCTGGTGGTTCTGCCGCCCCCGGGGTCGGTGCTGGTGGTTGAGCTGCGCCCAGGGTCGGTGCAGGCGGTTGAGCCACCCTCGGGGTCCTTGACGCCGTGGTTTCAGTCTGGCTGCAATTGTCAACCGCCATAAAAACATCGTCATCAGCAGAATCTGGAAAAATAAATTTGATTAATATTATTTTAATTTAATTGTTCTGTAAGTTTATCGTTACAGATTGCGAAATATAGGGTAAGTCGGGGAGAGATGGCCCACTTTTTAAAAAAATCAGCACACCGTAAAGGGTCTAGCCGGGTAAGCATAGGGAAAACGGCCCCAGCACCAAATTGAGTATTTATGTGTTCCAAATAATGTTCTTTGCCTAAAAAAACACTGAGAGAAATTTCAGATCTCTAACCCCTCTGGTTAGGGTGTTATGGGGATAACAACCCTAATCTTCAGTATTTTTTTTCTCAGCAACCATTTAAGATATTTGAATGTTTCAAAAGGCAGGTAGTAGGTATTTTTTAGCTCTACCACATATATTTTTTTCGAAATTGCAGATCAGTTCTTAAGGGTCGAAATAAAGGAATTAATTTTTGGGGGGTTGTTTTTGCAAACAACCCCTTGAGTGACACCTACGAAAAAAATCAGGAGTAAAGTGTCACTACTTAGGTATTATCTCTATAAGTTGCAGAGGGGTCGGATTGGTGGAACATATTAAAAAAATAATAAAACGTATATAAAACCTCTTGATAGAGTGTACTAAATGGACCGGCCGCGTGATCAATAGAGGGCAAAAAATCGTATATATTTTAGAACTGAAGCTACTATTTACTGGTACATATCAGTTGTCACAAGCGGTATGCTACCTCGCCGAGTTGATGAATGCTGAGGATGTTTTGAACGTCGATTATTATACAGAAAATAGGAATATCATAAAAATGAGAGTCCGTTCAAGACATATAAACAGCAAAACATACCAGTGCTATATTCAGTACGAACCCAATTCGAACACTTCCGCAGGTATACAACGTTATACTTGTGATTGTGCAAATGGCAATCGGACTGTGGGATGCTGTTCCCATGTTGCTGCCATTATATATTATTTATCTCATGGGCGTTACAAATCGAAAATTATTAAGCCTGCAGAAATATTGACGGAATTATTCGATGTAACAAACGTAACTGCTGTTATTGACGAAGACAGCGACGAAGATTAAAACCACGCGTCTAAAACATGTAAGTTAAAAAATTACTTTTTTATTCTAAAATATTCAACATATTATTTAAAAATGTCTGAGTTATTTATTTCACATTGTCCATTTCGAATCAGCGGCAGTCGTCGCAAAGCGCTTAAATAATAATTGCCGAAACTCGTTAAATATGTAATTTTTACAACGTAATGACATTTATGAATATACATTTTCCTAAGTTTCCCTAAGAAGAATCTAAAATATATATGATTTTTTGCCCTCTATTGATCACGCGGCCGGTCCATTTAGTACACTCTATCAAGAGGTTTTATATACGTTTTATTATTTTTTTAATATGTTCCACCAATCCGACCCCTCTGCAACTTATAGAGATAATACCTAAGTAGTGACACTTTACTCCTGATTTTTTTCGTAGGTGTCACTCAAGGGGTTGTTTGCAAAAACAACCCCCCAAAAATTAATTCCTTTATTTCGACCCTTAAGAACTGATCTGCAATTTCGAAAAAAATATATGTGGTAGAGCTAAAAAATACCTACTACCTGCCTTTTGAAACATTCAAATATCTTAAATGGTTGCTGAGAAAAAAAATACTGAAGATTAGGGTTGTTATCCCCATAACACCCTAACCAGAGGGGTTAGAGATCTGAAATTTCTCTCAGTGTTTTTTTAGGCAAAGAACATTATTTGGAACACATAAATACTCAATTTGGTGCTGGGGCCGTTTTCCCTATGCTTACCCGGCTAGACCCTTTAGTGGTTTTATAAAGGACAAAAATCTAACCGGAATTACCCTATATAACTTTGCCTCCGCCGGGGACCAGCGTTCGACGGTCTAACTGTCTCGCACGCACGGTGGAGTCACGGCCAACTCAGTCGCCGCTCGGAGGCAAAGTTATATTGCGCGATCTGTAATCGTTATAAAAATAATATAAAACTTACCATACAAAATAGCGTTCTCCTTTTGCAGCTCCTCCTTTTGGGCGTACTCTGTCTTCTGCAAAAATGAAAAACAATTAGCCAAAAAAGTAAATGACATAGGCAAAGGCCTATCCAAAACTTTCAAAATGTTGCAGGTTACATGTACATCGTTAGTTTTATTCATGACATTAAATAAATTCCAACGAATAAAAGTGACGAACAAAAAATCCACCGGGAAGCTAAGCTATGCTATTCGATGCGATGCTATGCTATGCTATGCTATGCTATGCGATGCTAGGCTATGCGATACTAGGTTAAAAAAAATTAGCTTCAATACATTCTTATGGAACCATTTCCACCAAAAAATAAGTTAAAACATAGCATCGCATAGCATAGCTCAGCTTAGCTTCCCGGTGGATTCCCGGCTTAACTCTGCTATGAGTATATTTTTATTTTATTACTTACATTTTTATTATACGAAGACATCTTGTTCGTTGTGGCGTCGCGTCGTACGAAGAACAAAAAGAAGCTGAAGCTTGGCCAGATGCAAGGTAAACATTCGACGATCAAACCGCACGTTTTAGTAAATATCGATTATTTGATTCACGCATGGCGAGTCATGGCCAACTCAGTCGCCGCTCGGAGGCAAAGTTATATTGCGCGATCTGTAATTATCGAAATTCTTCATTACGTTTCGCTTTAAGCGAGGATAAAGAAGACCTTGCCCGACGACGGCGCACAGTGGGCCGGATTTTAAATTTGCCGCCTTTTGGGTCTTTTTTTTAAGATATCGGAATGAAAGTTGCGCTAAAAAACAGGAAAAAATTATTCCTATCTAATGATGTATAATTTACTTTTTTAAACAATTATTTATTTATTTATTTTTTAATTTTGTTAACTTATTTGTGATAAAAAAAATTTAATTCTGTTTATTTGATACCGTATTTAATGCCCTTTACAGTGGTGTACGCAAAATTTTGGGAAACTTTTCGTTTCCAAGTTATACGGAAAATTCGAATAATGAAGGAAAGTAGCAACAAATCGGTTTGTTTAAATTAAAGACCAGGTTTATGCGATAAATATCTTCTTTTATTAGTAACTAATATAAACAATTCGTTAAAAAATATTTTTATATGCATTAACGAAAATGGCGACATTTTTTAAATTTGATTAGGGATATCTTCCAAACGCCGAAAAGTTCCACTTTGGGACCAATTGCAATATTTTCAGCACGCTTTCCTCTAAATAATCACGTATCGATCATTTCCCCCCTCGTCCCACTGCTCAAATTATTAGTGTTTAAAGTTATCAACGTTCGGTCAGTCCGTAGGGTAAAGGTGGGATAGTTGAGCAGAAGGGAAACATGATCACAGAGATGTTATTATTAATATATTTGCAATATGCCCCTATTGTCGCGTTGTTATGTTCATGTTTGCAATATTAATTCCTCAGCTTCTGGGTCTAAATTCTGAATTTTTTGGTAGACAATCTCATTCGCAGAAAACAACGAAGAGAAAGTAACAAAAACAAGAGCAAATGCATTTTTTCAATTTAACCTAAAATAAAGAAGAGCAACAAACGAAGACATACTATCTAAATTACTTTTAACGTCCGACCCTTATATATCTAGTATGCGAATAAGATCATCTACTAAAAAAAATCAAAATTTAGACAATGAAGCTCCGAAATTAATATTGCAAACATGAACACAACGCAACCCACCTTTACCCTACGGACTGACCGAACGTTGATAACTTTAAACACTAATAATTTGAGCAGTGGGACGAGGGGGGAAATGATCGATACGTGATTATTTAGAGGAAGGCGTGCTGAAAATATTGCAATTGGTCCCAAAGTGGAACTTTTCGGCGTTTGGAAGATAACCCTAATCAAATTTAAAAAATGTCGCCATTTTCGTTAATGTATATAAAAATATTTTTTAACGAATTGTTTATATTAGTTACTAATAAAAGAAGATATTTATCGCATAAACCTGGTCTTTAATTTAAACAAACCGATTTGTTGCTACTTTCCTTCATTATTCGAATTTTCCGTATAACTTGGAAACGAAAAGTTTCCCAAAATTTTGCGTACACCACTGTAAAGGGCATTAAATACGGTATCAAATAAACAGAATTAAATTCTTTTTATCACAAATAAGTTAACAAAATTAAAAAATAAATAAATAAATAATTGTTTAAAAAAGTAAATTATACATCATTAGATAGGAATAATTTTTTCCTGTTTTTTAGCGCAACTTTCATTCCGATATCTTAAAAAAAAGACCCAAAAGGCGGCAAATTTAAAATCCGTCCCACTGTGCGGCGGGACGTGACCGACTGCACATTTTTGTGGTACAGATCGCGCAATATAACTTTGCCTCCGAGCGGCGACTAAGCTGGCCGTGACTCCACCGTGCGTGCGAGAGAGTCAGCCCATCGAACGCCCTTAGAGCATATACTATGGAGGTCTCATTGAAAGCTTGAAACTGTCGCCAACATGGTGAGAGAGAGAAAGACATGTGCGAGCGAGAGAAGTATAGGTCCTAATCCACCGTAATGCGCAAGCGTCGATATCGTGCGAGAGAGAAACACAATTTTGCGAGCGAGAGAAGTATATGTCCTGATCGACCGCAATGCGCATGCACCGATATCGTCGGCAACGATCCGCGGTTACAATGGGTGCGTTCAGCGAACTGAACCGTTGAGCCAACCGTTGAGAACTCAACGGTGATCAGTTTCCTCGTTTCGCTGAACGCCACAGAATCAGTTGACTACACTATACATGCTACGTGTGACGTTCCCGCGACGCGACGTGACGCCATGTTGGCCATTTCTGTTTTGAAGCGTGGTGTGTCAAGAATTGTTTCGGAGTATTCTTTAGGGCGGTATTCTCAGTCGTTGCTTATTCTTAAGATCGTCTTAAGCATGCGGCATCCTTTACTAAACTAGTAGACTAGTAGAGGATGCAGTATGCTTAAGACGAACTTAAGAATAAGCAACGACTGAGAATACCGCCCTTTGTTTTTCAAAATAATTAAAAATATTCCTTGTTATCAACAGGTGTGTCAAGATCTTTCAAATTTTCAAATTTACTGTAAAAAAAAGGTTTCCCAGAGGTAAAATTTACCCACATTAATATTAGAAATAAGGAAAGTAATGAATAAATATGAAAATACATTCATATAGTTTTTTTCATGCAATATTAAATCTTATTTGTATATATTTTAATTATTTATTTTTTATTAGATTTCAATAATTACTGCATCCAAATAATAGTGCAATCGAAAATGGATGCAGCTTTGCTTATTGACATGGACAGTGGAATTGATCTAAACATGATCGAAATGTTTGTAGAAGATTTGGGGCAACCTATGGAGGTGTTCCCTATAACGGAACGTTCAGAAAGAACAAAAAAACAGTATGTCTAATTAACAAAATTGCTTTACATACCATGTGCAATTGGCTGTTCAATGGCAGTACACGGCATGTCATTTTCGTCTGCAACACATGTAAACAAGATATTAGCATATGTATACAAAATGAGTAAAGTGTAAAACAGTATGTCTAATTAACAAAATTGCTTTACATACCATGTGCAATTGGCTGTTCAATGTCAGTATACGGCAAGTCATTTTCGTCTGCAACACATGTAAACAAGATATTAGCATATGTATACAAAATGAATAAAGTGTAAAACAGTATGTCGAATTAACAAAATTGCTTTACATACCATGTGCAATTGGCTGTTCAATGTTAGTATACGGCAAGTCATTTTCGTCTGCAACACATGTAAACAAGATATTAGCATATGTATACAAAATGAATAAAGTGTAAAACAGTATGTCTAATTAACAAAATTGCTTTACATACCATGTGCAATTGGCTGTTCAATGGCAGTACACGGCATGTCATTTTCGTCTGCAACACATGTAAACAAGATATTAGCATATGTATACAAAATGAATAAAGTGTAAAACAGTATGTCTAATTAACAAAATTGCTTTACATACCATGTGCAATTGGCTGTTCAATGTCAGTATACGGCAAGTCATTTTCGTCTGCAACACATGTAAACAAGATATTAGCATATGTATACAAAATGAATAAAGTGTAAAACAGTGGTTGTGTTCCAATTCACGCATACTGCGCATGAAATTGGTGGCACTGTATTGGTGGCATCGTACGATTCCCTAGAATTTCTCTCACTTGCCACCAATACGATGCCACTTCCGGTGCAGCGAGCGGTGCAGCTATCGCAGAAATTCAAAGGAGAAGCAGTCACTGCACCGCTCGCTGCACCGGAAGTGGTATCGTATTGGTGGTAAGTGAGAGAAATTCTACGGAATCGTATGAAGCCACCAATACGGTGGCACCAATTTCATGCGCAGTATGCGTGAATTGGAACACAACCTCAATGTCTAATTAACAAAATTGCTTTACATACCATGTGTAATTGACTGTTCCATGGCAGTATACGGCAAGTCATGTTCGTCTGCAACATGTGTAAACAGGATAATAGTATATATGCACAAAATACAGTGAAAAAGAGTACATCTAACAAAATTGCTTTACACACTTTGTATATTGCTCTCTTCTGTGGAAGGAGGTTCCTCAACTGTTGCTTCTGTGTTCAGTTTTTCCGTCAGGTATTGTTTTAAGTAGCTGTGCTCTGAAATAAATAAAAATATTCATAAAATATATTCGTTAGTAGATATTATAAAGATATTATTACTTTGCCTAGGGCTGTAGGTTCTAAATACAAATATCTATTTTTAATCACATACCTGTGAGTAATCTTTTGTGTACTTCGTACGTATCACATATTTCATATGTGATCCCATCTTGACAGTACTGTGCTTTGTACATCGTCATGGTGGTGATAGTATTTGATGTCAACGATTTCTGATTATTTTGTTCGCTGAACAACTGAACAAGGGCTGCGCCATCTTGATTCACAAAACGTTGGGCAGAGAGCCTAGTTTCTTTACGCTCCGAAACATGGCGACCGCTCACTGAACGTGTTGAAAAGTTGGCAACTCAACGGTCCGTTCAGCGAAAAATCACTCAACGGTTCCGCAATTTTCCAGTCTGCTGGACGCAATCACGCGACCAAAAGTAGCATATCTTATATCATGCTCCAAAAAATGGCGCCCGCTCACTAAACGTGTTGAGAAGTTGGCAACTGAGCGGTATCGTTCAGCGAAAAATCACTGAGCGCTCACTCAACGGTTCAGTTCGCTGAACGCACCCAATGAATATCGTTGTTTACGCTCGTACGTACCTTTTGAAAAGCGGTTATATGTATCGAGTTGAAATTAAAAAATGCCATGCCGATATTGCTTGTTGTGCGGTAACCGAGATAAATCGGCTTCCTATTACTCGTAAGTAAATATATATAATATTTAATAAATTAAATTAATTAAAGTATGTGGTGCACACAAGTATGTGATAAATTCAGGTTCATTTTTGGTACGATACTTGTTCATATTGGAAATTTACTATTAATTTCATTTCTTGTAAATAGGTTTCCGAAAAACAAGGAATCTCGCCAGAAGTGGCTAGATTTTTGCGGCATTGATGAACAAGTTTTGAACACTGTTACTAAACTGTGTTGGAATCATTTCCAAAAAGATGATATAATTTGGCTAGCTAGATGTTCGGTTCTTAAGCACAACGTTGTGCCATCTATTATGAGGAAGAACGTGTATAAACGTTCTGATTTTGATTTCCAAACGTTTGTATCTGTGAATGAAAATCCCACTGTATTATTGGAAGGTAAGAGTTACTGCATTTGTAGGTCTTTGATTGATATACATTCAACCGACAAATTAATTGATTATTGATGACACTTATAGAAACTTGTTCAACGATCAATCGCCCGTCTACACCGCCGAGTTGTCAAAGTATTCAATCTTTCGAAACACCTGTTACACCTGTACATAATCTTCACAACGTTGAATTTGTATCTGACAATGAAAATCCTATTGTATTATTGGAAGGTAAGAATTACTGCATTTGTATGTCTTTGATTGATATACATTCAACCGACAAATTAATTGATTATTGATGACACTTATAGAAACTTGTTCAACGATCAATCGCCCGTCTACACCGCCGAGTTGTCAAAGTATTCAATCTTTCGAAACACCTGTTACACCTGTACATAATCTTCACAACGTTAAGTTTGTATCTGACAATGAAAATCCTATTGTATTATTGGAAGGTAAGAATTACTGCATTTGTATGTCTTTGATTGATATACATTGAACCGACAAATTAATTGATTATTGATGACACTTATAGAAACTTGTTCAACGATCAATCGCCCGTCTACACCTCCGAGTTGTGAGAGTATACAATTTTGCGAAACACCTGTTACACCTGTACATATTCCTCGTTTCTTTGGTGACATTACAACGGCACATTTCGCTACACCTAGGAAAGCTAAAATAGCTTTGGAATTGGCAAAACGGACCGTTGCAAACCAACAGATGAAAATTAAGAATTTACAACAAGCTCGAAACAGAATGTTGGGTCAAATAATAAAATTGAAAACACTTTTAAAATATTTCAAGAAAAAAAGTCGAATGTGTGAAATGACTGCTACAAATCTAATGGTATTTTCCAAATTTAGTAATATTTACAATAATAATAATAATATTTATTTAATATTTTTTATGTTACATCGTGTACATAAATAAAGAAATCGGAAGGAAGGAAAGGCTTTAGTTTAACCCACCCACCTCTTCCCACCCCATTTGAATTTGTTTTTTGATATTTAGGCTACACTACCTGCGATAATGAAATGGTCCTGTAAACGAAAAATAGGAAGAAGCAAGATGTTCTCTCCGGAAATGAGGGCGTTCACCCTTACCCTACATTTCTATTCACCGAAGGCATATAAATACGTCCGTAAAACCTGCAACAATATTTTTCCACATGTTTCGACCATCCATAGATGGTATGCAGTGATCGATGGTCGACCAGGATTTACACAAGAAATATTCGAAGCTTTAAAATGTCAAGTTCGTAAGCAACAAAGTCCAATATTTTGCAATTTAGTCATAGACGAGATAGCCATTCGACAGCAGGTAATTTATGATGGTAAACGCTATTACGGTCATGTAAATTTGGGCATAGATACGGTTAATAACCAACGAAATGATTCGCGACTAGCCAAGAATGCATTGGTCTTCATGGTGGTAGCATTGAATAGCTACTGGAAAGCTCCTGTGGGGTATTTTTTAATCGATTCATTGACTGGAAAAGAGAGAGCCAAGTTACTGACAACATGTTTGGAACTAATTCATGAAACTGGAGTCATATTGCACTCTCTCACTTTCGATGGCGCAAGTGTAAATTTCAGCATGTGTGCTAATCTGGGTGCAAATTTTACTTTGGGAGAAAAGTTTAAACCCTATTTTCCTCACCCTATAACCAAAGAAAAAATCTTCTGTTTTTGGGATCCGTGTCATATGTTAAAATTGGTCAGAAACACATTGGGAGATAAATTAAAGTTACGGTATAAAGAAAAAACTATTTATTGGGAAAATATTGTAACCCTGCAAAGAATACAAGAATCCGAAGGTTTGAGATGTGCCACAAAAATAACAAAGAGGCACATTCTATTTCAAAATGCACGAATGAATGTAAAATTGGCCGCCCAAACCCTTAGTGAGAGTGTCAGTGTTGCTTTAAAATTTTGCAAACAATACGTTCCTCAACAATTTATTGACCCAGAAGAAACTGCCTTATTTTGTTCGATGTTTAATAATGCGTTTGATTTATTAAACGTAAGATCAAAATATTGTAAAATAAAAAAGTGCAATGTGGCTCTTACAAATGACAATTTCGATGATTTAAAAACATATGCAGACAATATTATTGAATATATTAACAATCTGAGAGATTGTAAAGATATTTCAATTATACAGAGTGACAGAAAAACGGGCTTTCTTGGCTTCATCATATGCTTAACAAATATGTTTGAACTTTTCAAAATTTTGAGAGATAAGGGGCTTACATATTTGTTAACGTATAAACTCAATCAGGACCACCTTGAAACTTTCTTTAGTGCGTTACGTAGTAAAGGAGGTTTCAATAATAATCCGAACGCGAAACAATTCGAAGCTAGTTATAAAAAATTGTTAGTTAGACACGAAATCGAGGCCTCAGAAAGGGGGAATTGCCTCATGACTGATGTGCAAATTTTATACGCCTCATCGAAAATTAAGTCTAATGAAAGCGATGACTTATTTACAGTGGACGAAATAGATGATACACCTGCTGAACGTCTATTTGATCATGATTATTTGTCGAGTTTATGGACACTCAGTCCATATGTGGGAGAAATAATAACATACATAAGTGGATTTGTCATAAGAAAATTAGTTGGCAAAATTTGTGTAGTTTGCTCTTCATTTTTAACGTCAGAATCCACGGATTCTTTGTTGATACAATTAAAGAATAGAGGTAAACTTATATTTCCATCCAAAAGTGTAGTCGCAATAGCCCGTGCATGTGAAACGATTTTTCGAGAAAATGATAAAATTATTTTTAAAACGCAAAATATCGAAAACATTTTGATTGCAAAAGCATTTAAAACCGTTTGCCATTCGGTTTTTAACCATGTCGAAATGACCAACCATATTATGGAGCAGGACGTAATAAATAATCATAAAACGCAGTTAATAAAAAAAATTATTAAAATTTATCTTAAATTACGTTTATTTTATAAAAGCAAATGTGCGACAACAGAAAAAGAAAATGATTACATTCGACATAAGTATTCAAAATTGATCCACTTCAAACACCAGTAGAACCACTAGTAAGCCTTAACAGAAATGGACAAAATTTCCAAGAAAGTGACGAAGGAAATAAATAAATAATAAAGAGAGGTCTCTCACCGATAGTAGTAGAACTACTACATATTGGATCGAAGTGAGGAAGGGAGGGAATAATAAATTTAATTCAGTCTTTAAGTTCACAGGAGCCGATAATCCACGTTGCAATAATACGTAATAATAAGTAAATAAAACATCCTTTATGTTGTAGGGTAAGTCCGGGAGAGTTCGACCACCAGGAGAGTCCGGCAAGACTGATCTTGCATTGACCATTGTCACAAATTCATATTTAAATTACAGGAAACACTTAAAACTTAGTAAGTTTATTTCACTATTCCGATATTGGGAGATATAATATATGCATAAAACCACAGTGTCACCCCCAAAATACGTATGTATTCGTTTTTAATTTATTTTGGCAAGGTGGTCAATTACTCCCTTGATTATGGGATTGTCACATGTGTTTTTCTTATCTTCAGATTCAGGGAGCGAATCTGGAATCTGACGTTAGAAGACTGAGTCGAAAACGAATGTGTGTGAAACTATTTCGAAATCTCGAAAAGCGACAATTGTATTAAATGTGTGCATTAGGAAATAAAAAAATGCAATAAAAATGAACAAATAATTATATTATAAATAATTATATTTATAATATAATATTACAAATATATTACAACTTTAAATGATAGACAATCACAATTACTGTCTGTTGAAAATATTTATGACACTTGTCGGGGGGCGTCTCCCGCGGGGGCGGCCTCGCCAGCTTCCACGGGGCTGTTGTGTCGGATGTTCCCAGCTTGTACTGGGGCGCGCCCAGCTTCCACGGGGGCGGCCTCGCCAGCTTCCACGGTGCTGTTGATTCCGATGTTCCCAGCTTGTACCGGGGCGCGCCCCCGTGGAAGCTGGGGCCCTTCTGGGCTGCTGATTCTGGGCTGCCTGGTATTTATAATTTTTTAATTGTTTCTTGAGCTGAAACATTAAAGTGAAATTTCATTATTTTCTACTTCTACCCGTACATATATATGTAGGGGAGGACCGGGGATAGTTTGTCTATTTTCCCGCTCTCCCCTATATATTAAAAACACATTATAAATCACATTATAAATCTATATAATTACACTTTTCAATTCTTTAAGTACTTCTGTAAGTACTCCCTCCTTGTAAGTACTCGCCCCCGCACTCGCCCTCGCCCTCGCCCTCGCCCTCGCCCTCGCCCTCTCCTCCTCCTCCTCCTCCTCCTCCTCCTCCTCCTCCCGCACTGCTTCCTTTAAAGCTACTTGCATCTGGGAATGAAATAATTATTGTTTTTTAATTTATCAAATAATTCGATTCAATGAACATGCAGGGTGATTGTCTCGCTTGAGTCCTCAAAGGCGATGCCACTAATAAGCCGACCGCGCGGTGACGTTTCATCTTCGCCCGGCTTGTTTGGAAACATTCTAAGGCCTCCCTGGTCTCGAGCGTCGAAATCAACGTAACTCAACGAGGCGCGGCTTATTAGCGTCATCGCCTTTGAGGACTATAGCGAAACAATCACACTGTATAATAGTTTACAATATAATACTTACGTTTTCCATATGTTCGACCATTTTTCTTGCGCCTCCTGCTTCGTTCTTAGAGCATATATACTGCTCTAAGGCTTCGTTTCCGAAATGAAATAAATGACGAAAGCATGCACCGCGTATCACTTCAAACCATACCGCGTGCAGCCAATTTCACGATAACGGTGCATGCGCATTGCGGTCGGTCAGGACATATACTTCTCTCGCTCGCAAGATGTGTTTCTCTCTCGCACGATATCGGCGCTTGCGCTTTACGGTCGAATAGGACATTACTTCTCTCGCTCGCACCAGTCGCACCATGTCGACAGTTTCGACGCAGTCACTCTAAGGCAATGATACCTCCATGTATATATGCTCTAAGCGAACGCCGACAGTCTGACTCTCTCGCACGCACGGCGAGTCATGGCCAACTCAGTCGCAGCTGGTCGCCGCTCGGAGGCAAAGTTATATTGCGCGATCTCTACGAGGAGGACTCGCTTCCTATTACACCGTGGTCCATGGTGTGACCGTACGGCCAATTGGCAAGCATATTGAGATATAAGCTACTATATTCACTCATATTTTGATTGCGATCAAACCTGACATTAATACAAAATATAAAAAATATTCATCAGCCAAGTTTTAGGTAAGACTGGATTACTCCATTTGTAATTTTCGAATAATTAATCAAGCTACTAGATTCATAAATTATTATCTTCAGATCGTGGATATTTATTTATTTAAAATATAATAACCACATCCTTGAATCTAGATTGACGTGTTCATCAGATAATTATTAGGTAAGACTGGCTTACTCCATTTGAAATTGTCTAATAATGAATCAAGTCAATATATATGCATAAATTATTGTTGCGCCGGGGCGATTTCATTACCGGCCACCCCGACGCAACGGAAATATAAGATAGTAAACACGGGTGTACGACACGACTATATTTCCATGTACAGAACAGCAAACACGTCCGAACGCTATGGCATTCGGTACAAGACAATTACGGCGTCTTCTCGACAGTCTTCTCGAAGGGGGTCGATCCTCTTCTGTCAGCCGCCGCGAGCACCAGCAGGCTATGCACGGGCCTATACCCGGTGCTCGCAACACTGCTCCCCCCTCTGGAAAAGCGGACGTCCCGACCGCGTTGTCTCCTCCTCGCAGTCTTCGTACCCCGGTCCGAAGAAGTGGTCGTGCCGTCCGGGTGGCTTCCTCAGACCGCCGCCTCGGCATTCGCCTTCACGCCCCAAGGGAAAACCACCAAAAACCTGGGGCAAGGCGTGGGTACAACGGAACGGCTGGCGGGGTCTCCTCACCGCGAAGTCCTCCATCGATGATCCCATTGCGTTGCGTTCCCTCCAGTGGAGAAGCATCCTGGGCACGTGTCCTCTGGAACTCCAGCGATGTTCTCGTCCCGTGTGCCTCGCGACGAAACCCTGCAGCCTCCTACGGCAAAGGTCCAACGTCGACGTTCCTCCGGGGGTCCAACGACGTTCTCGCCTCTCCTCTGCGTGTGTCCGTCCGGTGCGCCCTTCCTGCCTTATCCCGCAACGCCTCTGGAGCTCCGCCCGGGCTCGTCCCGCGGCGACTGTCGCTCCGGTACTGCATCCGAAAAATTCCCTCGGTGCAAATCTCCAGCGACGTAGTCCACGGAATTCCAACGTCGCTCTCGAAGCTCCGCGGCCCCTTGTCCCACGCCGTCGCTGCTACCATACAGCTCCTTGTCCAACGGCGAAATTTCCGGGGAACCCGGCCCAGCACCCAGGTGCAGCACCGCGGACCTGCAATCCTCCCTTCGTCGAAACGCCTCTGCTTCGTGTCCCGCGACGTCTCTCCCGCGGGATCTCGCACCGAAGCGTCCCACGTCGGCCCCTACGGTCCGACGCATTCGCTTTTTGCCGGGCACGGCTCCGTCGCTGATTCTTCCTCGTGGGCTCGGTCCTGCCGCTGCATCTCCGGCCTGTAGCCTTCCTCGAAACTTCCTTCCCAAGGTGTCCCGGAATTCCCTCCAGTATTCCAATCCATGGTCCGGCCATGTAAAAGAGAGAGAGAAACATAAACATTCTCTTACGTATGAGAGATACTCTCTGGTGGAGCCGATCAGAACCAGGAAAACGGAAAGGCGAGACGGAGACCGAAAGCAGGGGATTGCAGCTAGCCACAAGCTTGCCACTCCCTTTTTCGCCGTTTTCCTCCGCGGGGATCTCAACCAGAGTGAACTTCCTTGACCTTCCGTTAACGAACAGCCCATCTCGACTAACGACTCCACTCTTCGGGGCTCGTCCTCGGGGTTTGGCGATCCTGCGACGGTATTCGCCCTCGAACTCCCTCCGTCGCGACTTCGCACTCGGCCATCCTGCGACGATGTTCGCCCTCGAACTCCCTTCGCCGCAGCTCAGCAACTTCGCACACTCCAGGCGCCTCCACGTTGCTACGGTGGTGCCGCACTCCTGGGGACGCCGCTCGCCAGCAACACAACTGCATGGATCCCTGGCCGCCACCCAGAGCCGCACACCCACCCAAGGTGTGGTCCGAGCACTCAACATGACCTTTACAGGTCATAACTCCCCGAACTTGACGAGTCCCTCGATTCTTCTTGCAGCTCCAAGTTGAATCGGCATTCCTGGACGCCGTTTCTGGATGGCGTTCGACGGACCACGGCGGCCTCACGGAAAGGCCGTTCTCCTCGTCTTGGGAGAAGTCGGAACGTCAAAGTACCAGATATCGTGGACAGTGGAAGACACATAGGGAGGAATGGTGGAATAAACAGTGGGGTATAAACAGTGGGGAATAAACAGTGGGGTAAACAGTGGGGAAAACAGTGGGGAATAAACAGTGGGGTAAACAGTGGGGAATAAACAGTGGGGTTATGAGGACTCTCCGTCTCAGAGCGACGTCATCATCACAAACGCCTTATGCTAGACCATCCCAAACCTCCCGGAGACATTATCCAGTGGTAAAAGAAGGGGTGGGGGAAGGCCTCGAAACCGCTCCGAATGTCCCTGGATGTCGGCGGGCCTCGACCGCCGTCGCCGCCGCTTCGGACGTCCCTCGATGTCGGCGGGCCTCGGCCGTCGTCGTTGCGCTCCCCAGTAACTGTCCCTCGCCGTACTGCTGCTGCTGCGGCTGTCCCCGTTGTCCTGCTGGATAGCACGCAACGGCTCCTCGCGTATCGCACGCGACAGCTCCTTGCGTTGCCTCGGGATCCGCGGTTACGGATCCCACTTCTGACACCAGTGTTGCGCCGGGGCGATTTCATTACCGGCCACCCCGACGCAACGGAAATATAAGATAGTAAACACGGGTGTACGACACGACTATATTTCCATGTACAGAACAGCAAACACGTCCGAACGCTATGGCATTCGGTACAAGACAATTACGGCGTCTTCTCGACAGTCTTCTCGAAGGGGGTCGATCCTCTTCTGTCAGCCGCCGCGAGCACCAGCAGGCTATGCACGGGCCTATACCCGGTGCTCGCAACATTATTATTATTTTCAGATCGTATATATTTATTGTTGAGCATCGTGGGATCACCCTTTCGAAAAACTTCTGGTCTCTCTTTATTTCTCTTTTATTTTTCTCGTCTTTTTCCTGTATCTTTTAAAATTTTAATAGTCTGGGCTGCTTATGCGCCAAAACTCTCGGCTGCTTATGCGCCGAATTCTCAACTGCTTAGGCGCTGAACTAATGGGAAGCATTCTTAAGGGGGCATGCTCAGTCACGAGGCCGAAAAAAGGGCGATCTTTGGGAATTTTTTACTCGAAAGCTATAACACATTTCTCAAAAATTCTTTTTTCCTTTTAAAGATTGCATCTAGTACTGTGTATCGTAATTTTTTTATTTAAAAATATTTATTAATAACAAAGTTATTGTCCATCTCTCAAAGGTCCTCTAAAAAAAAGGCTTCTGCGGTGACCACTGCTGTTCGAAAGTCGATCATCTAAATTAAAAAATTCCAAAGAATTTACTTATTATACACTCCGCGCCAAAATTAAGGGAACACTATAATTTCCAGAAAAATTTGGTCATTTTCAAATAGCTGTATCTCTGCGAAAAATGGTCGCAAAAAATATTTAAAAAACGCGTTTTAAAGCTTGAAGTTTCTAGTTTTTGAATCAAGTACTCAATTTTTTTTCTTCGTCCATTATGATACTGTTTTATCAAGATGGAGCGCAGGAAACAAAGTTTCAGAAATTTTTGCCAAGTTTGGACGTATGTACGGGCTGAAAATTTTTTTTCCAGATAAATCCAATGGAGAACTCTTATAGAGCAAACATTTCTCTTTAATTTCGTTTTTTTTGGTTAGTTGTATGATTTTTATTGACCGAGTTATTCGCTATCAAAGCAAAAAAGGAACTTTCTACTTTGAACGCCTATAACTTGCGAACGCATGATCGTAGAACATTGTTCGTGAGTGTTTTGGAAAGCTAAGACAGTTTCCTTTCAGAACCTTTAGTTGCAAATTCAATGAGATTTTTTTTTAACCGTATTAAATTCATTTTAAAATGATCCCAAAAATTGCATATTTACCATTTCCTAGAAAACATGATGCCACTTCAAGGAAAATCATGGAATCATTCAAGTGTCCACGTTTTTTCTTAGGTGAAACTACCCCTTAAACACTGTGCAAAAGGTCGGACCGATCAGATTTTTTTTTTCGTATGTCCTCGACGGTCAAACATGCGGTACGGTCTGAAAAATTGAAGGATCACCTGTTTTACGTTATGTTTCTCTGTAAAACCCTTTCTTTTGTTCTCGCGGCTTTTGAACACTTGTTGCTCGTTTTTTTTTGTTAGTTCAACGTCATTTTAGTAAAAAGAAAAGAAATGCAAAAATTTAAAAAATAATTTACCTAAACTCTTCGCAATGACGAAAACTGTACTTCGATAACTGGCATTAGCACCATCTAAAGTACGCCACGAGCTGGCGCATGCGCGGTCGGATTTACACTTCATTGTACGTGCGTCACATGGAGAGATGAAACCCTGCGGTTCGTCACTCCCGCAGTATTTTTTTACTCCAAACTCACTCTCCGATGCGTATGTGTATGCGGGAACGTGCGTGCGTGTCGGTTGCGCATGTTAATACAGTTACGAATTTTCCATTCCTGGGCGACGTTTACGACAACAGTACCCGAACGTGGCGAATTTGGGACGATTAGCAGACGCCCCCGCCAAATTTGGCAGAGAATTCACGCACGTTCCCTCATACACATACGCATCGGAGAGTGAGTTTGGAGTCAAAAAATAATGCGGGAGTGACGAACCGCAGGGTTTCATCTCTCCATGTGACGCACGTACAATGAAGTGTAAATCCGACCGCGCATGCGCCAGCTCGTGGCGTACTTTAGATGGTGCTAATGCCAGTTATCGAAGTACAGTTTTCGTCATTGCGAAGAGTTTGGGTAAATTATTTTTTAAATTTTTGCATTTCTTTTCTTTTTACTAAAATGACGTTGATCTAACAAAAAAAACGAGCAACAAGTGTTCAAAAACCGCGAGAACAAAAGAAAGGGTTTTACAGAGAAACATAACGTAAAACAGGTGATCCTTCAATTTTTCAGACCGTACCGCATGTTTGACCGTCGAGGACATACGAAAAAAAAAATCTGATCGGTCCGACCTTTTGCACAGTGTTTAAGGGGTAGTTTCACCTAAGAAAAAACGTGGACACTTGAATGATTCCATGATTTTCCTTGAAGTGGCATCATGTTTTCTAGGAAATGGTAAATATGCAATTTTTGGGATCATTTTAAAATGAATTTAATACGGTTAAAAAAAAATCTCATTGAATTTGCAACTAAAGGTTCTGAAAGGAAACTGTCTTAGCTTTCCAAAACACTCACGAACAATGTTCTACGATCATGCGTTCGCAAGTTATAGGCGTTCAAAGTAGAAAGTTCCTTTTTTGCTTTGATAGCGAATAACTCGGTCAATAAAAATCATACAACTAACCAAAAAAAAACGAAATTAAAGAGAAATGTTTGCTCTATAAGAGTTCTCCATTGGATTTATCTGGAAAAAAAATTTTCAGCCCGTACATACGTCCAAACTTGGCAAAAATTTCTGAAACTTTGTTTCCTGCGCTCCATCTTGATAAAACAGTATCATAATGGACGAAGAAAAAAAATTGAGTACTTGATTCAAAAACTAGAAACTTCAAGCTTTAAAATGCGTTTTTTAAATATTTTTTGCGACCATTTTTCGCAGAGATACAGCCATTTGAAAATGACCAAAATTTTCTGGAAATTATAGTGTTCCCTTAATTTTGGCGCGGAGTGTATTATATTATCTTGTCTTTGAACGAAGGATTTTTCGAAATATTGATTTGGGAAAAAATGGCGGATGTTTAAAGTAAAAGTTTCAATTTTCATCATAAATCGTGCCTGATTTTCGTCAATTAAAAGAAAACTAAGCATTGGAAAAAAAATCCTTCGTTCAAAGACTAGTTTATTGTTCCTATAGTAAGCTTGTAAAATTTGAAGTAAATCGGTTGAATGGTTTTTGAAATATCTTGGTCACCGATTTTGAAAATGCTGTTTCGAGAAAAACGCGTTTGAAGTTTCAAGTGAAGTTTATACTTATATAAAATGTTAATTTTTCAACTTACACGGTGTCATCAATACCAGGCCCGTATAATAAACCTTCAGCACTACTTGAAGCCTCTAAAGTATGCATCTGGTGCTGTCGGCGAAGCATTCTTCCTTCACGGGTAGCTTCCTGCGTCCGGCGGTCGGCCATCGTGATGCGGGTTGTATCTTCCGTCACTGCATATAGGTGGATATTTGGTCCACAATGAATTCCCATAGCCTCATACATTTGTAGTAATGATCCGAATCCTTCATTGAACATGCAGGCAGAGATGTTTGCAGCCAGTTCCACAGTCACTAGCCCACCGTTTATTATTTTGGGACTGATTTTCCAGATCAGTTGATTGAAACTTTCATTATTATTTTGGTTAAAACCGCCAACACATCTCTCTAATAATTCCTGTTTTGTGAGGTCTGTATATATGGGTTTAATTGCATGTAAAACTTCTTGTGGGAGGGCCTTATAATCATATGAGAATTCCTCAAGTTCGTCTTTCGCTGCAGCGCACTGCCAGGAGCACCACGATTCAACTCCGATTGGACACTTGCTGTGGTCATAACTGTAATGCAAATATGTAGCCCATATCGCATTAGTCATTTTTTCGACTGAGTGGCAGTTTCGTCGAATGGCTAGTCCATAGTACACCGTCAACTTATCGATCATTGTGCCTGTAAGTTTGTCTCTTCCACCTAGTCCTTTATTTTTCTTTTTGCACTCACGCAACCGCCTTCCCATCCTTTTTTGAACATGCCCTATGCACTCTTTCTTTATTATAGGAATATCACCATATGGAGCCGACTTTATAATGCTTCCATATGTTTTTGAGTCGCCATCACCGATATAATTAGTATACTTAACGTCATACTTTTCTTCCGAACGTTTAAATATTTCGGTAATGGCATCCATTTCCATCTTCCCGGACGAGCCCTCGTGATTTATCGTACACTTATTGCTGTGTGTTTCGAACCACTCTTCGTACTCAGCCGCACCTTCCCTTTTGCTCCAAAATTCGCACATCTTACAGTACGAGCTTTTTACCGCGATGTCAAGTACTTTTCCTGTATAGTAGCCGATAATCGATGACACTCCGTACAGGGACGTAAAACCACGCTTTTTCCATGTACCGTCTCCTGATACGGTTAGCTCAACTGTGTTTTCTACGTTTTTTTGTTTACATAACTGTTTTTCTTCTTTCACAGCTTTGTGAAAAAGATTGTTAGAAACTTCTTTCACACAACCGAGAATGTTAGTTGCAATAATATCATACGTGTTGTGGACAAAAAACTGGGGCATATCCATGAGTCCACAAAACTTTTGGCAACCTTTTAATCCAAGTCCACTCTCATGACAAATATGAAACGCCGGTTAATTTCATATGTATGTCCCACAAATGGGCACGAAGGAATTGTTTGAATATTGCACTTCTCGCAAATCACTGCAACCTTAAATCCAAGTCCGCGCGCACTAGTTGTTTGAAACTTTACATTTCCATCACATACTTTGCACTTAACTATTGCAGATATTACAGCAAATACAGTTATGAAATTTAGAATCCTGTATTCCACAGAACTGTCTTGCGGTACAATGATGTTGTCTTGCCCTTTAAGTTTCTTTGCTGCCGTACTAAAACTACTTTCACTGGTCTCAGCATTCTTCGGATTAAAATATTGCTTACGCTTTTTTGGTCTCGATTTACGAGTACTTGCACGTTCTCGTAATTTTCTGGAAACTTTTTGTCGATCCATAGTGAATACAAAATAGATTTGTCTGCAGCGAATTTTCTACCTTACACCTCGGTGTCAGTTGCTAAACTGAAGCTGTCCCTTAATTTCACTTACCTGTGCGAAAATTTGTTGTATTCCCCACTATAAATGCACAGCGCAGGTATACCTAACTATAAAAATTACTCATCGACGCAGGTAATAAAGAAGAATTTGGTTTTTTCCGTAGCCGCCGCTATACCCGGGCGGCGCGCTCAAGGGAGGGTTCACTTCGAACGCCTATATCTCGGCCAATTTTATTCGGATTACCTTAAAATTTTTACAGAATATTTCTAAGATGTTGTACTAAAAGAAAATACAAAAATTGAAAAATCGATTTTTTGAAAGTTGTGACTGAGCATGCCCCCTTAATTCCATAATAATACACTAGTTATCACAAAGTGTAATTTCAGCTGCTGTGAAGCCTGATATTCAATAAAAATAATATTCTCAGTTATAAATCGTTGTTGAATTGTTGGATTACGTACATAGTTATTTGAACTTTACAATCTTATATTATATTATTATTATCATCATATACAATACAATAGCGTATTTGAAATATAAAAGTATAATTCATCATGTCTGTAATTAATTTAAAAAGTATGCAAATTATCAATAGAGGCGAATGGTTAACAGATGATTGTATTGAATATTTTCACAAATTATTAGAAGCTAATTCTAATTATAAACCACGCGAAACGTGGAGAGTTCAATTGCCTGGTACAATTCAACCAGTTTCTGAAAATCAGGATCACATACAGATTTTGCATCAAAGCGAAGACTTTAAAACCAATGCAGGGGGACACTGGGTTTGTAGCTTCTACAAATATGATGAAAGAAGAGTTTATATTTATGATTCTCTTAATTTCTCGAAATTGCATAATCATCATAAAATTTTTCTTGAGAAGTTATACCCATTTTTGAACAAACATGACGGTACAATTGACGAAGAATTTATTGAATTTCCACGTGTACAAGCTCAACCTAACACTCGGGATTGCGGAGTTTTTGCGATTGCATTTGCGGTCTCGTTATTATTCAAAATATTACCAGACAAGCTAACGTACACTCATGCGTTGATGCGTCAACATTTGATCAAAATGTTTCAAACTAATCGTTTAGAACATTTTCCATGCATTCAGGATCAACAATTCACACGTTGTGTGCACGAATATGAATCTGAAATTGGTACTACAATTAATAAAAATCCCCCTTGTGGAAATGAACCTGTATTTAAAATCGGTCAAAGTGACATTACTAACGAAAAAGATGAAATATCCTTAGTTCAAAATGTACCACTTACGAGGGGAGGCCGCGAATGGGACGAGCGATTTTTTAACGAAACCGGGCAGAAAATGTTGAGGCCGATGTGTATAAACAAAATCCAGAATATTAGCTGTGAATGGCCAGCCATTTTTATAAAAAATGGCTTTAAACATTAAAATTATGAAGTCGTCGGATCGATTTTATTCTTCATTAAATGGTAGATCTTGATGGAAGGAATAAAAAAGTCTTATGTGTTATTGCCATAGTGTCAATAATTTAACCAGAAAATGCATTTTTTGTCACAGTGTAGCCCGTTAACTACGCTTGTGATGAAGTAGAATTCAACAGCCACTTTAGCGCAGGTGCAAATATCCCGGATTACGGCCCAAGAAGCTAGAGTTCGAATCCTCTGTAGGGGAGGATGTTTTTTTTTATTTTTTATCCTTTCCTTACATTTTCGTTATTGTGCGTATTGTGATTAATCAAAAGTCCATAATTTTATTTTTAATATCTTGATAAAAAAATTAAATACTCGTTATGTATATTTGTAATGATGTATAATTACTAATCACATTATAATACCTGCGATACAAGATAAATAATGAGGGAGTTACAAATGTATTTACACTATTTAATGAGAGAGTTACAAATGTATTTACACTATTTAATGAGGGAGTTACAAATGTATTTACACTATTTACCAGTTTACAATTTACAGCAAAAACATTGGCGAGTTTACAGAATGATGTATATTGTACAATAAGTTTACATATTTGAGAGTTACAATTCTTCTTCTTGTAGCGCTAAATCCCGACAATTATTTCCATGTCAATTGTCATAGAAACATTGGAAACAAAAATTAAGTCTACACCAACTGCATGCTATAAACACCTGCGCTGTACATATACATTTTTTAACTGCAAGATACGATGGAAAACATACTTCGTTAACATTGCGGAATGTTGGCTTTTCATACGCGGGAAGTGTTAATTGTGAGGCATACCATGCATATTGAATCATTTTTTTAAAAACGGGCGACGATAACTGGTTATGTATGATTGAATGCAATTTGATAATATTTTCTCTATCAGAAATTTCTCGATTTTCTGCAATCAAAGTGTTTGCGTTTTGAAATCGCGAAACTAAATTTTTAACCTGTCTGAAAAAATATATGTCACATGGTTGACATAGCGGTGTACATTTCGGAGGTATTATTTTAAGTGTGCAAGTTGGTGCATTCTGTTCTGCTGGATCAAGGAACAATTCGTCATACATAACTCGATTTTGTTGACCACTCCATGAATCTACGATGAATAATAATTTATTTGTTAATACGTACGGTTTCACAATTTCGAGTAAAAACTTTTGATACGTATCTGTTTGCAATTTCCCGGATTTTGTGCAGGTGACATATACGTTCCCCAATTCACTTTCCTGCCTTCTTACGTCTTGAATCACCCGTACACCGAAGACACCATGTGACTCTTGGAGACATAAAAATACTTTCGGCAGAAGCTTCCCCGATAATGTTATCGCGTATTGTGCCGTGTAAGAATGCGTCATCTTGTTCAAGCTGGTTGTAGCCACTTGTGTTACCTTCTCACCCTGAAAGGATAAGGTCCGCTTTGGGTGAATTTTATATTCACACCCCGTTTGATCAGTGTTGATCACATAATCTGGATCAAATAAAGGGACAATTTGCCTTGTTTGCTGTTGAAATATTCTGGCCGAATTCAGTATGTCGTCAAAAGATGTAACGTCCGCTTTGCTTACAAAACGGGTTACTTTTCTTTGGCGGATACGGTGCTTCTGTTTAAAAGACATCACCCATGTACGCGATGCCGTGAAATTTGTATTATTCGCCCAAATTTGATTTGCAGCTTGCAATGCCCATTGTCGCAACATACGAGTTGTCACTTGTTGTTTAACTGCGCGTGCTTCACTAAACAATCCATATGTCCACTCACTAATGGCACGGTATTTGTCTCTGGCACTGCCATTTTGCTCCACAAGCCTTTTCCATTTTGCCAATTGACTGGAAGACTTCAGTTGTTTACATACTCGTTTCTGTATGGTCTTCCAAGACCATTTGGGATTTGAATTTGCCACTGCCACTGTCTTCTTCTTTATGTCCCATGAAATGCCTTCCATTTTTTTTGTAGACGAACACAAATCGTCATCTGAATAATCGTCAACTTCATTTTCTTCGATCACAGTTCCGGAATCTTCATCTTCGCTTACTTCGGTGATATGGACATTTTCTTCGTCTTCGGTGACAATCATATCCTCCAGTGCGCTTGATATGCGCTCATACATTTCCTCTCCAATCACAATTGCAACGGCACTTGGTGGTCCATTCACAGCCATCGCAATAATATTATTAATACGTAATAAATGTGTTGCGTGATCTATGGCATGAGCAAGCAATTGTCTATGCGCGTCTTGCTCATTTGAAGGAGACGTAGTAGCTGTGGATGCCATTCTTCAAACTTTTTATCACTGCACAGTGTATTCGTTTTGGAACGTGTTTCCTGTACGACTGAAGCGTTGAAACCATTGAGGTCTAATATACCTGAACGACGGCGCATTTTCAACCAATGAGAAGAAACAAGAATAAGAACAAAGCATAATAAAAGCTTTGCAAGAAATTTCCAACATCGATTTTTATGGCCAAAAATTCCCACCATTTCCGACAGGTCAAACTTAAATGACATTCCGTTTTCAAACAATGGCAAAGTGTGCACACCATAAAACGACAGCAAGGGTGCAATTAGTGACCAGAAAAGGTCGAACCTTAAATCGTCTTTTCGTGCTTTACTGATCACTCTATTGGCACTCTTTTATTCTAGATGTGCGTAGGGTATATAAATGCGAAATAAGGAGCTGTTCAAAAGGGGCAATGGGGGCCAATGTTTTGGCTGTAAATTGTAAACTGGTAAATAGTTTAAATACATTTGTAACTCCCTCATTATTTATCTTGTATCGCAGGTATTATAATGTGATTAGTAATTATACATCATTACAAATATACATAACGAGTATTTAATTTTTTTATCAAGATATTAAAAATAAAATTATGGACTTTTGATTAATCACAATACGCACAATAACGAAAATGTAAGGAAAGGATAAAAAATTAAAAAAAACATCCTCCCCTACAGAGGATTCGAACTCTAGCTTCTTGGGCCGTAATCCGGGATATTTGCACCTGCGCTAAAGTGGCTGTTGAATTCTACTTCATCACAAGCGTAGTTAACGGGCTACACTGTGACAAAAAATGCATTTTCTGGTTAAATTATTGACACTATGGCAATAACACATAAGACTTTTTTATTCCTTCCATCAAGATCTACCATTTAATGAAGAATAAAATCGATCCGACGACTTCATAATTTTAATGTTTAAAGCCATTTTTTATAAAAATGGCTGGCCATTCACAGCTAATATTCTGGATTTTGTTTATACACATCGGCCTCAACATTTTCTGCCCGGTTTCGTTAAAAAATCGCTCGTCCCATTCGCGGCCTCCCCTCGTTAGTGACAAAGAAGTTACTACACATACAAAAAATATAATAATTCAGACAGATCCACCATTCGTTTCGAAGTCCAAAATCACCAATGTATACGTACCATGTAATAGGACAGAATACAAGTCTAATTATTATAAAAGGCATAAAGAGGAAATTAGTTTAAAAAGAAAAGCTATTTATAAAGCAAATAAAGGGGAGTGTAACAAGAAAAAAGGCAAAGATTGTACAAAAAGGGAGAAAGGCATAATAAAACTTTACAATTTTGAATATTATAATACACATAAAGAAGTGATATACGAAAAGCGAAAAAAGTATCATGAGCTAAATAAAGAAAGTATAATCAAAAAGGCAAAAGTGCATTATGACGTAAATAAAGAAGTGAAATGCGGAAAGCGAAAAAATTATTATGAGCAAAATAGAGAAGGTATAATCAAAAAGGCAAAAGTGCATTATGACGCAAATAAAGAAGTTAAATGCGGAAAGCAAAAAAATTATTATCAGCTAAATAATGAAGTTATCTCGAAAAAGCGGAAGGTATGTTATGATGAAAAAATACGTAAAAACGATGATTATAATAAAGTAGCAAAACGTCGTGCTGCTCTGCAAATAATAAAAAAGTATCATTATATTGCTGTAACAAATAGCAATATAGCAACGAAAACTAACAAAGAAACTTATATTAGAAAACTTTCAAAAATTATTAGCATGCCGTCCGGAGAAGCAAGTAGATTGGAAGCTGAGCGTATAATAAAATGGTGTTTTCATATTAGACAAAAGTACATTTTGAAAATGAGTAAACTATTGAAAGATTGTAAACAAAAAGTGGAAGTTTCCTTAACGCGCGCAGCAGAATGTTTAGAAGTTGAGGACAGGATTAATGCTTTCTGTGGAGAATCCAGACATACGTCTTCTTCAGAATCATATTATGCGGAAAGTTCGTACCATCCTTTCAGCGGTTCTGAATCAATTATACTGAATTCGGCAGGGAAAGCTATAAACGTTCTACCTGTATTGCAATCAAAGAAAACAACAAAAGCATGGCATTGTAGTTATCTTTGTAAAACAAAAGATGTTGAAATTCTGAATAATTTACAGGATTTCTTCAAACGATTGTTAGAATGCTCATTAAAAAAGGTACATAAGTTGAACAACCATATCAGTAGCTGTTCTAATAAAGTGCATGCTGAAAAAGTTGGTCATTCTCATGGTTGTTACATAAACCCTAAACTATGTAAGTCCAATTTTTTAGCCATTGAGATTTTGGCACCTCACTTTCCGGATTTACGACATTTGAAGAGAATGATATACAAAATAGCGAGCATTTATAAAGACCAATTACATAATTTAGACAAAGCCTTAAACGATAATGACCTTGAAACACTTGAACGAATAACACTGCAAGCTCGGAAAGATGCTAAAGCGTTACAAAAAACTAATACTGACATAAGCCTGAGCGAAGAAGAGATTATATCTCGATATTATTTAGCATTTAGAGCATTCACAAAGCGGTCTATGGACACACCACGCATTCCCTGTGTTTCCTGCGAGAAACTCTGTTTTAAAAGAGAGGTTCTTAAGTTTGATATTTCTAAAAAAACATATAAGGGAAATGTAATGCAAACATTGTTAAATCATATTGGATACAAAGTTGGTGACATGCATTTTATTTGCCGATATTGTCACGATAAAATTCGCAATGATTCCATACCACCAAAATGTATTTTAAATCAGCTTGATGTACGTTCAGTTCCAGAAATAGCAGTGTTGAACGATTACGAACGAATTCTCATTCAAAGAGCTAAACCATTTCAAACGATTGTGAGAATGGATACAGTAATGCGTAAAAATATGCCACATAAACATATGTTTCCAAAAGTAAAGGGGAGAACATTTCACCTTCCTTTGCCGTTACAAGAAAATTTAAAAAAAATCTGTCCTTCGACTGAACCTTTAAATCAAAATCATGAATTATACATATTGGTGCGGGGCGTTCCAACAAAATCTAAAATAGTTTGGGAAAAGTTAGTTGACTTAAAGAAAGTATGGAATGCCTTAGTATGGTTGAAAGCCAATAATCCTCTATATTCAGAAATTGTTTTACCACAATCGCACGATTTATTGCTGAATGCCAAATTACCAGATACAGAATTTCAAGAAGTTGTTGCCAATGATAATAATAACGAATCCATCGAGGACGTTGACGATGAAACACTTAATATCGATGAAAATAACAAACGTGCATTATTGACGCAAATGTCACAATCCGATGCATATTATGATCAGTTTACGATTTATCCAATGTATGACAAAAGGGTTAATGAATCTGCTACCGCACTCTATCAAATGCTTAAAGTTCATGACATTCCGTTGGGCCATCGTGCTGAACAATTAGATGTGAAATGTTTCCCAGATTTATATCCTTATGGGGTGAACGGACAGCATGAAGACAGATTGGTTCGTTTGACTGATCATGAATTCATTAAGTCCAAACTGATGTCCAAGCATTCGCAATTTCGATTGAACATGCAATATATTTTCCATTTATTACACGATACCAATATGCGACAATTGAACGCTGGAATTTATCACAAAATGAACGTCGTAAATCCACGTGTTAAATACACAGCTGCTGGTTTTCTTGAGCAACTCTCTAAAGATCAGCTACAAACGAATTTGAACACTATATTTTCCAGATTACGTAATACAGCACAGTATTGGCGAAAACCGAGAAACGATTTGAACTGTATGATACACCATTATGGACCAGCTACATGGTTCCTCACGCTTAGTCCAAGTGAGTGGCTATGGACAGATTTAATAGAATATCTTCGTGAAGTAAACGGCCCATCGGTGGCTAAAATGTCCCCGAACGAACTCATTGCTTCTGATCCCGTTTCAACTGCTCGATTTATAGATAATGCATTCCACGCTATGCTGGATTTCATTTGTTCGCCCGACAATCCGATTGGCAAGGTGACACATTACTTTTGGCGCAGAGAATATCAAAGCAGGGGATCACAACATTTTCATCTTTTAATTTGGATTGAAGATGCTCCTATAATCGATAAATCTTCGAAGGAAGATGTAGCACGATTCATTAGGAAATACGTCACTTGCAGATTGCCATCACCGCATGTGTCGCCAGAATTATATAGTCGTGTAATTGCACATCAAATGCATAAATGCAATAGCTATTGTCTACGCAACAAAAGAACTAAAAATTCCTTCCGTAAAGTATGTAGATTTTCATTTCCACGTCCAGTTACAGATACTTTGATAATAAGGGATGTAGCTGTTTCTATAGGTGCTAGAAAACAATTGAAAGCAAAAGGTAGACTCTATGATCTTCCACGTTCAACACAGGAAGTCCGTATCAATGATTATAATGCTCCCGTTCTCACGGTTTGGAGAGGTAACATGGATATACAGTATATTGGGGAAAAGACAGGGTTGGTAACATGTTACTGTACTAAGTACGTGTCAAAGCCGGAAAAAAGTTACGCTACGGACACTTTGGCAGCAATAAATTCTACTAAGTCATTAGCTAGTCTGCTGTGCAACCTTGGAATGCGCATGCTAAATCATAGAGAATGTGGAGCGCCTGAATGCGCTGATACTCTTTTAGGATTATCATTGTATGGCACTGACTCCAGTACTACTATTAGATGGTTAGATGTAAATATACTGAGAAGTAGGAAATTGAAAACTCGCAAAGAGATTGAGGATCTGGAAGGTGAATCCACAGACATATTTTGTCCATCCCTCATAGATGATTACTATCCTAACAGACCCAAGGAATTAGAATCTATGCATCTGTACGATTTTGCTATGTGGTATGACGTGACTAAAATTAGACCGTCTGAAAAAACTGAATACTATGAAATCCGTGCATCTTTGTTTTTGAAAAAAAGGCAAAGAGGGTATCTTATCAATCATTATAAGTACAATGTTCAAAACCAACCTGAGAATTATTATTTCTCATTATTATTATTCAAACCTTGGAGAAATACCGACGAATTGAAAAATGGATTTGACACATATGCGGAATCTTTTTTGTCGCTAGAATCACAATTGACAGATGCAGTTCAGTATCACGAACGAATAACGGATATTCAAGAAGCGCGTGATCATATAAAGGAAGAAATTGAAAAGAACGTGTTGAATATTGTAGAACAAGAAGAAAATGATCAAGGCGATCACCCATTAGAGTGTGCCCCCGTTGAAACTGTTGGTGCCATGAAAGATTTTAAAGACACGGAAAACAAATTGGACTGTGGTGATCTTCAAGAAATGATTTCGGAATTGAACCATGATCAGAAGCGGATATTTGATAAAGTTACTAAGTCCTTGACATCTAACGATAACATTCTTAGACTTTATGTCAGTGGAGAAGGTGGCACTGGGAAAAGTTTTTTAATAAAAACTATCAGACAGTGGATCAAGCAGAGTAACGGAAAAGACACAGCAGTAACTGCTCCTACTGGAATCGCAGCTTTTAATATCGAAGATCTTACCATCCACCGATTATTTCAATTACCCGTCGAACATGGGCATACAGCCCAGTATAGGCAACTTAGCGATGCAGCCCTTCAAATTGTACGAGACCAACTCAAAAATGTTGCTTTACTAATCATCGATGAAATTTCGATGGTTTCTAACGTAACTTTCCTGTACATACATCTACGACTTTCAGAAATATTTGATACTGCATATTCCGATGATGGTTGGTTCGGAAAAATACCTATTCTGCTATTTGGTGACTTACTACAACTTCCTCCTGTTCACGAAGCACCTGATTTTATACAATTATGCAATAAGAGTATGGAGAAAAATGTTGGAGCATTAGCTTCTTATAATTTATGGTCTGACTTGTTTACCTATGATGAATTGACAATAAACATGCGACAGCAGGGTGATAATATTTACAAAAAGATCTTGTCGAGAATTCGCACTGGAGTAGTGACCGCTTCGGATACAAAGCTTTTAGAATCGAGGAAATTAAATTTCAAAGCGACAAATTGTAATGACCGGTTAAAGGAATTAAGTGATTACATGCTTAATGTAGGATCTAATACGGTGTGTTTACTTCCCACATGTGTTCAGTGTGATGTTTTGAACGCTGCAATGCTGAGTCGATTTCCATCCGAAGAAATCCATTTGATTGCTCATGATACAACGAATTGTGCACCGTATTTGAAAAAAAAGGGTGTCAAAGGTACTGAACAATAATGACGATGATAGCTCCCGAACGGCGGGACTTGCAAGAGTCGTAATTGTTAAAACAGGAGTGCAAATCATGATTAGAAGAAATATTGATGTTACACTAGGTCTTGTCAACGGTACCATTGCTAAACTTGTTTCTGTTACACGAGGTGTTAATAATGACGTTGAAAAATTGAAAATTATATTACCCACGGGGCAAGAACATATGATAGAACCGGTAAGTGTTAAATTTGAAGTAATGAATGGAGCGTTTGTTATTAGAAAACAATTTCCGATTTGCCTTAGCTATGGTATAACTATTCACAAAAGTCAAGGACTAAGCTTGCAGAATGCTGTCATAGAATCAGGTAATTCAATATTTACTTGCGGACAAATTTACGTTGCTCTTTCACGGGTGACCACATTACAAGGACTGCATCTTATCAATTATGATCCATCTTCCGTAAAGGCACAAGAATCGGCTATAATAGAGTATAATAGATTGCGAAAAAAATATAGACCTGATCTTATGACTATTTCAATTTCTAAAAACCGCGTTCTCAAAGTTCGTGATGCTGTTTGGGCAGTACCTAATTATAATGTATCCGAATGTCAGAATACTGATGATCACATCGTGGATACCACTCAATACTGCGTAAGAGGTCTCCCGAATTCTGATGGTGTGTCTTGTTATGCGAATGCCACAATCCAATGCGTATTATATTGTTCATCCATAAGAGAAAACTTATTGTCGACTGAAAAAGCCGATCATATTATAAAAGTCTTTATGGACCAATATAAATCGGATCAAAATCCAAACATAATATCATTACGGCAATTCGCAGGAGAAAAATACGTTTACAATCAGCTACATGATGCAGCTGAGTTTATTACCTCTCTTTGTGATCATGAGATTCTTATTAAGAATGCAGTACAGCACGAAATTACCACGGTATTAAGATGTTTAAGTTGTAATTACACAAGTACTACTATCAGTACAAATTGTGTGGTAGATCTTGCACTACCCAAGATGTTAAAAAGTAAACCATTCGAATTTCAAGATATAATAAAATACAATTTCACAGGATGGAAAAATTTGAAAGATACCTGCAATAATTGTGATAATTCAAATTCAAACACAATGAAGAAAGTCGATATAACTGCTTCCAAACAAATTTTTATTGCAAAATTACATTTGTTTGATCACGATAGTAGTGGAACAACGAAAGTGGAAAATTTCTCCATCAAAGCAATACCTACTACTAAAATACAAATGAGAGATCACTGTTATAAACTTAAGACAGCGATTTTCCACCACGGTAAAAATATTGCCGATGGTCATTACACGACTATGGTAAGGGGTAAGGGCACAACGTGGGTATTAGGGTGGACCTTAGTTACTCTTGTGCAAAATTTTTTTTTTAAATTCATTTGATGCGACCCTTGCAATCTGTTCTACTCGGTAAAAAACTAATTCCCTCCAAATTTCAAGTCGATCGGACAAAGGGAAGACGTGTTGCAACGAGTTTGTTTATGCAAAAAATTTTAATTTTGCGAAAAATGAAAAAGTACACATTTTTTCAATCCCACTGGTCATTAACCTTTAGAGGGCCGGGCTGGCCACTATAGTGGCCACCTAAGAATTTGGATACTTTGCCGGCCATTTTGGTGGTATATATGCATAAATTTTAAGTAAATAAAATTTACAATTTCAATGAAAAAATCCCGGCCCTCTAAAGGTTAAACACTATTTTAATGTAATATTCTTATTATATCAAAGCAAAAATTAAATTGTTTAATGAATTTGTTTAAGCAAAATTTTTAATATTTATTTTTTAAATATAAAATTTGATCTCACATTAATATAAGGAAAAGTAGAAAAAGACAGTTAAATACTTATAATTAAATATTTTATTTATAGGCCTAATTATAATAAAAGTATAAATAATTTTTAAAAATCTGTACTTAATGTTGTTTTATCAATTTTTAGGTATTTTTCCCTATAATCGGTTACAATTTGTAATATGAATTGTTTTTCTTCTTTGTTTTTGCATAACGTTAAATTATAATCTTTCATTAATTTTACTGCTGTTTCTGCAACGTCATTCACAACTTCTAATTTTGTTATAATACCTATCGCTTCGATATAATTATTATTAGTTTCCCATAGTGCTGGATCAATTAAAAGAAAATCTGAATTTATATGGAACCGTTTGAAAAAATTATTTGATTCAGATGATACGAAATGTTGTATTTCTAAATTCGCAAGATTTTTAATTTCTATAGTCGTTGTCATGTATCTCTTATAATAATTATTATTGTTTACATTTTGTAGTCCTTGCACCATCGATCTTTTTGTTTCTACTGAAATTTTTTTATCAAAAAACGATAGCGCCGCATTCTTCGGTGACAAGTACCATAAATTGTTCATAATTTTTTATAATGCCACATCGCTTATTTCTTCGTTAACATTTTTGTAATGAATTATATTTTTGATGAATTCTAGATCTACACGTGGCGCCACAGCAGCCATTGGGGTCAAAATCCACGGCTCAATATAAATGTTAATTAGAAATACACATGTATCTCTAATGCTACTATACTCTTCCTGGTTGAGAGGAAATTCGTTTCGAAAAATAAATATTTTTAAAGTGTATATTATTTTAGCCATCCACCTCGCATGGTGAAATGCGCCAGGCATTTTGAATGAAATGCCACCCAAAGGAATCCCCCCAAGAAAAATTATTGCTAATTCTAAAAGTTCTTTGTAGTCATCTCTTGGGTGACTCTTTTTTGTGTAATTTTTAAAAATTTCGATTTTTTTTTTGTATATCATTAATATGTTTCAGAACGTAATCGTCGTGCGTTCCCGGGATGTAATTATTTTTATTAATTTCAAGCCAACTATTTTGAAATTTTTTAAAAAGTTGAATATTCGGGCCTGTTGTTTTCGGCATTTTTAATTCAAAGACCCCACGCAACACAATTTCGTATATGTGATGGCGACAAGGAAAATACAAAAGATCTCTTTCAATTCTTTGTTCTAGCAACACACATGCGCCCCGTAATCGTCCCGTATTTGACGAAGTCGTGTCACAGCATAAAGCTTCTACGTGGTCCGTTAAATTCCATTCTTCTAAGGTTGCAAATATCGCCAAGGCCTGATCGCTTCCACTACTGGAAGGAATCGCAGGTATCCCCAATAATTTTCGTACACCGTTGCACGAAATTACCACTGGAAGTCGCTCCACAGTTTTCTTGTCCAAAGTAGGTAACATCGCGCCATCCCAATGTACAGTTATCCCCCTGAGATTAATTTCTCCGAACATTTCCCGCAGATGTTTGGCGTGATCTGCGCGAAAATTATGGCGAAATCGCCGAAGAGAAGTGCGATTAATAATTAATTCATTTGTATTGTGACCTAAGCTCTCTGCTGTTGCCATAATAATACGAACAGCATCGCGATCGCTGATTTTGCACGCATCTAAAGCTGCAACTAACTTTGAAGAAAATACTTCGACTTTCCCTCTTCTCCTTTTTCGGTCACTCGGCCCAGGTATATTCGAATCACCTTCAACTTCTGAGTCACTGGATGCCTGCAACCCCTCAGGAACATTCCCAATGCTCAAATCTAACGGAAAATCTCCAATACCCGAACCTAACGGTACATTCATTGTCATTTCGTCGCTGGATGACGACGAAGATTGTAGCTGCACTGTTTCTGTAATGTAAAAATAAATATACTGAATTTATTTCTAAAACGTTAGAAATATACTTAAAAGAGTTAAATTTTAAAAATATATGTTACCTTGTACAAGTGATTGTTGACCTTGTTCTTGTAGTGTTTTCGTCCGTTCTTCTCGAAGAGTTTTCCGCTTTTCTTTTTCTGCTAAAGCACGATCACTGGCACCCATTAGTCCAACTCGCCCTTTTTCCCTCTGTTTCAATAGAAATAATTTATCTTCTTCGATTGTTATCATTTCTAAAGCATTCGCATGGACGATGTCAAATACCTAAATCGTCCAACGAATCTTTGAATTCTTGTTCCCGCTGTATTTGGATTGCAGTTCGACGATTGACAGATTTATATACTGTTCTCCATTTCTGATAAAGAGACTTCAACTTGTCAATGCTATCCGACGTCTTCTTCACTGGTATTCGTGCTTTCTCCCAAAATATTTCAGTTTCTTTTATAACTAGAGTAGCACTTGTTTTAAGGTCCAGCTTTACTTTTCTCATATTATAGAAAAGAACTCGTAACACTTGTCCGTTACTCGGCAATTTTGCACCAACAATTTGTTGTTCGTAGTAGTCCAATATAAACAATTTATCACTACTTCTTGTCTCCATTTTTGCTCACTGTCACACTAACAAATTTCGATACTTCGTGATGCGAATACCTCGAACTCTCGACGTAAAATGAGGTTTCTTTTATTAAGGGACTAAGGGACTAGGAAGCAGGTATAAAACTGGAAATAGAAGGATAGCTTTTTGGAAGGGGTACTGGTTATACCGTTGGCACCTTATTATACAACCAAAAGATGATATTTTTATGTTATAACAGTAACTCTTATCATTAAAACATAAAATTTGAGTTGCATGTAAAATTAAAGGGAAATTACTGAAATTTTCAAACTTCAAACCGATTGCGACACCCTTTCCTGTTGTCCAATTGAGTTCTTCTTTTGCAGAACTTATTTTTTTGGGATCTGGAACAGATCTAGGGGGTCGCATAAAAAAAATCAGATGGTCGAAAAATAAGGTCCACCCTAGTGGGTATCTGTTGATGATTTACGAGTAGAAAAAAAAGCTTGGCCACGAAATGCTAAAGATGCATACATATTTTTCTTCGAAAGGTGTTAATTGTGGTTGTTATTACACTTCAATGTTAAAGACGTTCAGCGCCATAAGCTGCTTCTTATTAAAGTATTATACACATAATACATGTAACCTTGCTCCGTGGTGGTTATCTAACGGACAGGAGTTCCGGGTGACCGAGAGAGTGAGACAAGGTGAACTGGGTAGACTTGCTTTATTCCGTCGTTTGTACAAAAGCGCCCGGCCAGGTCTGTGCTGGCTAACAGTGTCAAAGCGGCTTATTCTACGACTAAAACTAGCGGCGGGTCGCGGTTCGATCGCGGCGGAGTGCGGACGGCGCGTCACGGTCGCGTTCGCGATCTCGGGGCGTTTCGGCGGCGTAGGGGGGAGAAGTGGGATTGGCCTTACAGGTGCCCTGGCTGTTGACTCCACCAAGAGCCCTGACCGGGAAGTCTTGCGTCCGTTCGCCCAGTGGGTATAACCCGCGGGAGATACGGAGACTATGGGATGTCCTCTGGGGCAGACGGAGTCTGACCCTAAGATTGACTGCGGATATCGGCCTTCGTCTAGAGATCGGCGAACTCGCGTTTCTCTAGGAGCCGTGGAGGTATGGAAGTCCAAAAATTCGCAGTGATAGAGCTTGTTTTCACAAGTGATCACCGGGAGAGTTCTGACCGTTGCCTGTAACGCTCGTGGCAGACTCTGCCTGACGGGCCCGTCGCGCTGGCCTATATGGGCCGCCGCGCCAACTTCGCCAGCGAGAGCGCTGCTCGGCGCGCGGCCATCTCGCGGCCGCGCTCGGTAGCGGCGGGCCTCGCCAGGCGCGGGTGGTGGGGGGAAGACTCGCGTCCGCCCGTAACTAGTTCGTTACATCTCCCTCTCCCTTCGGAGGACGCGATCTTTCCCCACCGTTTGTATTTGTCTTAATCCCTACACTTTTTATTTACAAACTTATTTGCTACCCATCACCGTACTTAAACCTAATCAGTCGCTCTTACTAACTACCCGCCACCTTACTTAAAATACTCGGCCAGGCTTAGGGCTGGCTTCCGGGGAGGCTGTACCGGACCCGGAGCTGTCGCCTCCGCAACATCTTGAATTCCAGGTACCCTCCTGGAATGGGCACCTGGAATTTGTGTCCTTCGCGGAGAGCCGGAACGTCGATTCGCATCTCCGGGAGGTCGGGGGTGTGTCGCCATGGGGGTCCCGAGGGGGTGGTGCTGGTTGGTGGAGGGGCGGCTGCTGGCGTTGTCGGCGGGGGGTCCATCAGGGCCGGGGGTTGTGTCGGGAGCAACGGGGTCGGCGGTTGCGGTGGTGGGGCTGGTGGTCCCGGCTGTCTGAGCGGCGTCTGTTGCGGCGGGGGCCGTGTCCCGGGCCGCTGCTTCCGGGGGGGGGGGGGCGACTGCGTCCGGGCGACTGCTTCTGGGGCGGCTGGAGTGGAGGCGCTGCCGATCCTGGCGGTGGCCGTGGCGGTGCCTGTTGTGGCGGTGGCGGCTGCGTCCGGAGCGGCTGCGCTGACTGCCTCGCTGAGGTCTGCGGCGGCGGTGCTGGTCCTGGGGGCAGCGGGGTGGCCATTGCTGGCCATGGCGGTGGTGGTGTCGTGAGGAGCGCCTCGAGGAGGGAGGCTCCGGGTCCCCGTGTGTCCATGGGTGGGAGGCGGCGGTCCTCTATTATTTGAGGTTTCGGCCTCTCCACTCCTGGCACTGTCGGTGGTGGAAGCCGGCTCCGCTCCACCTCCTCCAGAATCGTCAGCTTGGTTATTGCTGACGGTCTCGGGGGTGGCCGCAGCTGTCGCGGCGGTCCCCGTGCTGCTGGTGGGGGGCCTCCAAAATCCAGCCTTCTCCTTGCGGCCGGGGGGGGCTGATCTGTCCCCGGTCTCCGCCGGTCTCTTCGCCCGGCACTCCACGGGGCGGACGGCGTTCTCGCTCCGTAGCGGGACGGCCTCCCGTCTCGTCGTCTCGTGAGAGATCCGTGTCTTCGGTGGCATGTTGCTCGTTAGTCTGCTGTATTGTTTCTGCCAGCTCGAGTCCTTCCGCGGTCTTATCATTAGTCCTGTGCATATTTTGGCAGCGCGAAACCTGTTTAGCGGTCCTTATCGTCGTGGCCCTCTGTTGGCCGCGGTTGGTGGCCGCGGCTGAGTTCGCGGCTCCGGTGACCGTCGCGTTGTTGGCGTCCGTGGTGGGGGGCGTGCCGGCGGAAGGCGTCTTTGCGGGGGGTCCCGTGGTGGGGGAACCTTCCTCCCTTCCCTCGCACGGTTTGAGGTCCTGAAGGTGGGCTCTCCTCGTCTTCCGCCCGCACCGGAGTATGACCAGATTCGGGCCTATGTACTCTCGTACTTGGTGTGGGCCGGAGAACTTGGGGGCTAGTTTGGCCGCGAAGTTTTTCTCCGCGGAGGACAGGGGGTGTTCCCGGAGCATGACTGACTCCCCGATTCGGGGCCTCCAGTCTCGCCGCCTGAGGTTGTAGGCCTTTTTCTGCGTCTCTGTCGCTTGGGCTTGCGCGTGGCGGGCGAGACGTATGGCCTCGTGTAGGCGGTCCAGGTCCTCGGATCGCGCGGCATACTGGGCCTCGTCCTCTTCCTCCGGGATGTCCTCGGTCGGCTGGTGGAGTGCCCCGGGGGTGGCCGGCTCTCTCCCATAGTTCAGGTAGGCCGGGGAGTACCCCGTGGAGTCGTGTCGCGCGGAGTTGTAGGCGAAGCCAACCTCGGGTAGCCACTTGTCCCACTCTCGGTGGTTCCCGTCGGTCAACTGGGCGATCATGGTCTTGATCACTCGGTTGACCCGCTCCACGGGGTTACACTGGGGGGTGTACGGGGGGGTCAGGCGGTGCTCGATCCCGTAACCCCGGAGCATCTCGGTGAACTCTCGGCTGACGAACTGCTTCCCGTTGTCCGAGATGACGCGTCTGGGGCACCCGAAGCGAAGCACCACCCTCTCCCTGAAGGCCCTTGTTACGGCCGGGGCGGTGGCCTGACGTAGGGGCTGGAGTTCAACCCACTTGGTGAACTTGTCCTGCATCACGGCCAACATTGTAAAGCCCTTTGCTGACCGTGGCAGGGGTCCCACCAGGTCGACGGCCACCACGTCCCAGGGGTTTGCTGCTGGAGTGGTCTGCATCCCGCCTGCGGGGCCTTGTTGGAACGCTTTGTGTTCTAGGCACTTCTGGCAGCGTTGTATGTGTCGGCGGGCGTCACGGATCATGCTGGGCCAGAAGTATTTTCTGGTTAGTCGGGCTGCGGTCTTGCTGATACCTAGGTGTCCTGCGGTGGGGGCGTCGTGGGTTTCCCGGAGTACTGTTTCCCGGAGGGGTTGAGGAACGCACGTCCTCCACTCTTCTTCGGACCGGGGCCCGTGGGTGTTGGAAATGTGGCGGTATAGGTGTCCCTTGATGATTCGGTATTCCGGGTACCGGTGTGGCTCCTTTTCGGTGGCGGCCTTCATTCGGTCGTACCACGCGCATCCGGACGGTGGGTCGAGACTGTCCACCTCCTCTGCCGGTGGGGAGGGGTCGCTTTCTGGCTGCCGGGAGAGGGCGTCCGCGACGACATTGTACTCTCCTCGGCGGTACTGGATGACGAAGTTATACTGCTGGAGTTCGAGGCCCCATCGGGCCAGGCGGCCGGAAGGGTTGTCCATCGACTGCAACCACTTGAGGGACTGGTGGTCGGTAAGCACGGTGAATCGGTATCCCTCTAAATACGGCCGCATTTTCCGAATGCCCCATACCACCGCGAGGCATTCTTTCTCCGTCACGGAGTAATTTCGTTCCGCGGCGTTGAGCGTACGACTTGCGTAGGCTATGACCCTCTCTTCTCCGCTCACTTCCTGCGTGAGTACGGCCCCGAGCCCCTCGTTGCTGGCGTCCGTCTGGAGAATGAAGGGCTGGTTAAAATCTGGACATGTCAGGATAGGGGCGGCGGCTAGCTGCTGACGGAGGGCGTCAAACGCCGCTGCTTCTTCCGGGCCCCAGTTCCACTTCTGTTTCTTCTGCAGCAGTCGTGTGAGTGGGGCGGCTAAGTCGGCGAATCTGGGGATGTATCGTCGGTACCAGGATACCATCCCTAGGAACCTTTGGAGTTCTTTTATCGTGGTTGGTGGGGGTATCTGGGCGATAGCTCGTACCTTTTCGGGGTCGGTGGCCATCTCGCGGCCGCGCTCGGTAGCGGCGGGCCTCGCCAGGCGCGCGTGGTGGGGGGAAGACTCGCGTCCGCCCGTAACTAGTTCGTTACATACATATAGATCGGCAATGCGGTGCACATGGTTTCTTTTCGTAGTTGTTGAACTTAGTAAAATTTATCCTTAATTCGGTCCCGTGATAATATGTAAGCTATAATTAAAAATTATCTGAAGTCATTCCCTATGCAAATTATCTTTGTAAAAAGAAGTGAGATCCCCATAAAAAACTTCAAAAAAGTAAAAAAATACGCCAAGTACATGAAATCATATAAATCACAAAAAATATAAGATAATAATAATAAATCACAAAAAAAAAGAAAATATACAAATCACAAAAAATAGATGATAATAATAATCTTTGTAAAAAGAAGTGAGATCCTGTCACGGGATCGCAACTTTTTTATATAAGGAAGACTGATTAATTGACTGACTCTTTATTCGTGTCGTTCCTGCCCTTTTATACAATGCGGTTGCCATGCAGCGCAGGTAGGTACACCTGGCGGGGGGACATACCCATAGTGGGGTTATTACGTATATGACACCCCCCTTGTTAGATTAAATTTGTTCCTCAAATTTTACAGCTCGTTTCTTACGTCTAATGTCTAATGGTGTGATTGGTCTTACAAGTGTTTCATTTGGTTCACGTGTAAATAATACAATAGGGTTATTATCCGGTATTTGCGTCTGATTATGTATAGATCGAGTTTGATTATTGAAAGTGGGACTGAATATGCGAAAACAAATAGGTTTTGGAATAAGTTTAGAAATACAAGAAAAGAGGCCAATTCGTTTCAATAGATAAATTAGGACAAGGGCTGAACAGATATACGAGATCCACTGTAGGGTGGTCCATCCGACTGATGTCCATGATCGGATGCGATGTTCGGTTTGTATTGATGCTAACACATCATCCAGTTTGTCAAGGGTTGTTCCGTAGACTTGAATGGCCTCCTCCGCGTACTGGAACGGCAGATCGTGAAGCTGGTGGTAGATGGACTCGCGTTCGCTGATCGTGTAGCTGATGTTGACAGGTTTGTATCTGGTCTCGACAGTGTAGGTGATGTTACTGCCTCCAATTTTCATAAGTGTAGCATCTCCGATTAGTGTACAGTCCTCAGAACTGGAGAGGATCGCTGCGTTGGTCAGCTCTAGCGTAGAGTAGTTTCTGCAGAGCGTTTGTAATACGATCGGCTTTTCCGGAACTACTAGATAAAGATCAGGCGTGGTTAATTGTTTATATAAAAGTTCTTTTATGCGAAAGGACCGTGCGTTGCAAGACTTGGAAATATCCTGGGATGGCGTTATTTTGAGGATTTCACTCTCACAATTGTGGATTTGGTAGGAAAGGGTTGCAGGTTGTGTCTGTCTACAGTAGTATCGTGAATGTGCGTGTATGCAATGTTGTAAAAGATAGTCCCTGTCGAGTAGTATGTATTTGTCTCTGTGCATCATCACCAGGTCATGGGTCACAGTAATGGACGTGAAGAAATCTCCAGTCTTCTGCGGTATGGGATGAATCCGTTTGATTGCCCAGTCATCCTTCTCGAGTACAGGTACATCGATTTTGTAGATGAGCTGTTTCTTGAGGCTTCCAATGGTGATTTGGGAGATCTGGATCAATAGGTTGTAAATTGATTCGTTCAGGACGAGTGGGTACCGTGTTCTCGTCTCTTCTTCCATAACCTGCATACTGTGAATAACATCTTTAGGTGATAATACGTCTGGGTGTACGATACCTTTATGTCCCATAGCGATGGCCGTTTTGAGTGTCCTGATGTCTCGGACTAATTCATCCAAGAGTGCGGAGAGCATAATCAATTGGCTGTTAAGGTGGATACGTTTCCGATCGGTGTTAACGATAGTCTGCATATTCCTTAGTTGATTGGCACTGGTGTTGTACATCTTCATGAGTTCCGTCTGCAGCTCCCTCCTCCCGATGCCACGTAGTATGGTGCTTTGATTGCGGATAGCACTGGCCAATTTGTTCTCGTTCGCAAAAATCTTGTCGAGATTTTTGTTGATCATCTCGAGGTCGTCAGAGTCGAGAGTTCCAAAGAGGGACTTGCTAACGTGACCGATGAAGTCGAATGCACCTCTACGTCGCCGTCGACGTTGATTGTCCTCTAGGTGGATGAGAGCTACCAATTGATTTTCGTCTTGGAGAGTTCGTTGCAGTTGTTGCGAGAGTGCCGCGATTTCGTGGATATGGTCGCACGCCCTGTTGCATATCGTGCGTGTTTCTTCGAGCATGTTGGTAATCTGTTCGAGTCGTGTGTGAATGTTGGAAGTGTCTAGGGCAAAAAGAAGGATCCATGAGGAGTGATATACGGATGCGGAGTGAAGCTTCTCAATGTAAATGTTGTTATGTCCGAGATCTTGTACGTGAAAACCCAACACCAAGGGAACGATCCAAAGCATACGGTGTACGGCAGTCATCCTGTAATTTTAGTGCAGAAATAATTTTAATCTATTGCCATGCACAGTGACTATGCGATTTGTGTCGAAATACTGTATCAAATAATTTGGGGTGTTAACTTCCAAAATTTTAGCAGGGCCCAGCCAATTGGGTGCAAGCTTGTCCGTTTTATGATCATTTGAAACTAATACTTTATCATTTACTTGGAATACAGTTTGTGTTTTGATAATACGACGTTCTTGTGTGGCTCTGTTCTTTTCTTTGCTTTTAAGGATGTTGCTTCGTGCGTTCGTTAAGTATCTTTGATATCGTTCTTTCCACATTTGTATGAGTTTATCTTGACTGAGAGGTGATGTAGTAGCGATGGTTGATGGTAAATTCGCCTTTCTTCCAAAGGTTAGTTCGAACGGTGTATAACCGGTTGCTTCGTGAACTGAAGTGTTATAACCCATGCAGATGAGAGAAAGATTTTCGTCCCATTCATTCTGTCTATCATTCATACAAGTCTTAATGAGATCTTTCACTACTGCGTGAGCTCGTTCCAATCCTCCATTCGATTGTGGATGGAACGCTGTAGTACGGATGTGTCGGATTTGAAACTCGCGTTCGAACTGTTGCATTAGTCCGCAAATAAAGTTGCTTCCCTGGTCGGTTAAAATATGTTTAGGTGACGAGAAGATGTAAATGTAATGAGTTAGTAGATTTTCGATGATTGTTTCTGCGCGTGTGTTGCGAAGCGGGATGAGTATCAAATATTTTGTTAACATATCTTGAATGGAAAGAATATACTCATTTTTGCTATGTGTTTTTCTAAGTGGGCCGAAAATGTCCATGGCTATTTTCTCATTCGCTTCCGTAGGAGTGTCAGGAATAACAGGTAGTTCTGTTGGCCGTACGCGGGTGAGTTTCTGTATTTGGCAAGTTTTGCATCTCTTGACGAAATTAGCGATGTCTTCGTCCATGTTTTTCCAGTAATATCTTTGCTTGATTCGTTCTATGGTTTTATTCTCTCCGAAGTGCTGTGTGGAGTATGCGTTATGATTTTCGTATAGTATTTTTGTAATTTCGTTGGGTTGGAGTTCTCGATATGAATTTGGACAAAATGAAATTTGGATATTCGGTATTCGATTAACAATGAAAGATAAGAAATTTTGAATGAATAATTTCTCTGTAGAATTGAAGGTGTTATCATTCAACTGTATCCTCATATTATTTTGACGCAATTTGTCCAATATTTCATGAATGAAAGTGTTTAAATTATTAACCCATTGCTCTTCGTTGAAGTCTCCTAGTCTAGATCTGCTAAGCTGGATCCAGTCAGGTGGGGTCATCTCTTTGATCGTTATTCCTTTACTGTTGGCTGTGAGAACCCAATTCTTGAAATCGTCATAAAGGGTATTCTGACTGGTTCCTGGTTCTGCCGAGGATTCACTCGGAATCTGTTGGGGTAGATGTTCCTGGTCTCGGATGAGTTCGTCTAATTCTTCTAACAATTCTTCTCTTTCGTAGTTTCCTAGCGGGAGCACTCTCGATAGAGCATCAGCGGCGGTGTTTTCCTTTCCCTTTATATATTTTATTACATATTCATATTCCTCGAGCTTCAGTCTCCATCTCGCCAGACGGGACGATGGGTCTTTTACGTTAAACAACCAGACTAGCGCTTTGTGATCAGTGAGGATTGTAAACTTTCTTCCTAATAAGTATTGCCTTAATCTCCTTACTGCCCATACAATTGCAAGTAGTTCTTTTTCCGTAGTTGTATAATTTGTTTCGGCGGGTATGAGTGTTCGGGAAATATAACAGCACGGATGTCCGTTTTGTGAAAGTATTGCTCCTATTCCTTCATTGGAAGCATCGGTTGTCAGAGTGAATGGTTGTAAGAAGTCTGGTCGCTTTAATATTGGTTCTTCAAGTAATTTACCTTTAAGAATGTCAAAAGCAATTTGCTGTCTGTCTGTCCAATGAAATGGTACGTCATTCTTGGTCAATTCTGTCAACGGTTTAGAAATTTTAGCAAAGTTCCGAATGAATTTTCTGTAATAGCCCGTAAGGCCAAGAAAAGCTTTCACTTCTGTGACGTTTCCTGGTATCTTGAAATTCTTTACAGCTTCCAGTTTCAAGGGGTTCGGTCGTATACCTTCAGCTGTGATCAGGTGTCCTAAATATTCTAACTCTGGTTTCAAGTATTCGCATTTATCTGGCTGCAGTTTCAGCTCGGTTTCCCGTAAACGTTGGAAAACTATGGCTAAATTTCGATTGTGCTCTTCTATGGTAGTGCCGAAAATGATTATATCATCAAGGTAAACGAAGCAATGTTTGCCTATTAATCCTTGTAGTGCGTTATTCATCATACGTTGAAATCTAGCGGGTGCGTTTTTAAGCCCGAATGGCATGCGCCTGTACTGAAAGTGTCCGTCGGGAGTACTAAAACCTGTATATTTCTTTGAATTTGGTTCCATTGAAATTTGATGGAATCCAGAACTCAAGTCTAAAGCGGAAAAGAATTTTGATTTACCTAGATGGTCGAGAATATCATCAATATTTGGTAACGGGTACGCGTCTTGCTCAGTTTGTTCGTTTAATTTCCGAAAGTCAATCACAATTCTCCATTTACGTTTGCCTGAAGCGTCAAGTTTTTTGGGAACTACCCATAGAGGTGAATTAAAAGGTGAGTCGCTTGGTTCGATTACTGATTTCTTTAACATGTCGTCAATTTGACGTTTGATCTCATTTTTATGGCATTCCGGTGGTCTATAGCTTTTAACGTTTATTGGTTTTGGGTCTTTTAAAATAATCTCATGTTCGGTTAACCGAGTGCAAGGTAAAGGGTCTGATTCTAGCGTGAAAATGTCCGAATAGCCAAATATTATTTTCTCTATGGTTTTACGGAGTTGCGGTTCTATGTGATTTGTGCGAATGCTTTGTTTCAAAAGCCGGAGTCTATCATTGGCATCTGGTGGATCGATATCAAGGATTTGGGGTGGCTCTAATTCTTCGTTTTCAGTGTTAATGAATGTTACGCGCTCTAATTTCCCGTCTATTACTGCGCTTGTTGTAAAATATGAAAGCGGTGGGATTTTTGGTTCGGAGAATAATTTTATCTCCGTGCCGTTCAACTTTAACCTAGTGTTATTAATTTCGAATTTGTATTTTTCGAGAAACTGTATGCCAATTATACCGTCTTCTTTCAGTGGAAAATTGTCAGGGATCACGTAAAACGTATGTTCTGTCTCCAAACCTGTCAATGTTACATATTCTGTAGAAATATGCTTGTCTTTACCCATTGAAAATGTTTTCTTTACGGAAACTCTTTTTGTTCCTGCAGCTATCATGTTTGATTTTATTAAATTTATTCCTGCTCCGGTGTCAAGTAAGAGTCTTCCGGATCTTTCCATTCCTCTGAGTTTTGCTCGTATGTGCCGTAATCTTCCGGTGGTACAAAATATTCGTGGTTCTCCTCCGCGTTCTCCTGTGGGTTCTCTTCTTTTATGTTGTTTACTCGTGGTGGTAGTTTCCCTGGTTGCCCGTCCCGAAAATTTCGAGAATAGCATCGTTCCTTTGTATGTCCATAGCGTTTACATATTTCACATTGCAGTGTTGAGCGTGATTGATTCCGTTCCTTTTCTGAGTCGTTCATCGATCGGGACGAGGTGGATGATACGCTGGAATGTTTTATCGAACGCGGTGTCGGGTGTTGATTACCTGACTTATATCTGTTGCCGAGCGATGCGTTCGCGTTTGACATTCGAGAACTTTCTCTAAGCCACATTTCCATTTCACATGCAATAGACTGTGCTTCAGAAATGGTCGGAGGACTCCTAGCAATCACGAGTTTTCCTAATTCGTGTCTCAAGTTTAAGATATAGACGTGTGTGGCATTATCGTTTTCACTCTCCAAAGCGATAGACCTTGCGACGGCATTGGAGTGTTTGTTCTGTACTGCGTATTGTAGTTCGTTCAGATTTTGTCGAAATCTGAGATTGAACGACTGAACCGATTCAGTAGCGCCCTGTTTGGTATTTGAAAGGCGTTGTCTGCAATTACCTATGGTAGTCGGTGGATTGACGTGTGTACGTAGTGCGGAATATAGTTCGTCATACGATGTTATAATGAGAAACCGAATGCTACGTTTCGCTTGTTCTTGGATTTTTTCTACTAATATTAAATCGAGAAGTAATTCTGGCTCTAAGCAACGAAGTGCAGCGCGCTTCGTCTGTTTAATAAAATCTTCGATGCCGATATCATCGCGTCCTTTCAATACTTCAATTGTGCGGATTATTTCTTTTGCCGGTCTTCTTTCCGCGGGAGCAGCGCACAGTGGGGTATTTGGCCCCGAAACCCGGACACGACTATTTTAAAATCTTCAAACTCCCATAACTTTGTTAAAAGTTATCCAAAATTGATGAAACAAAAGCCATTTTAAAGTTTAAACTTTCTACTTTTCGACTCATTAAATCAATTTTATCGAATTCGGTATCCAGGGGGTAAAATCCGCCCTTGAAGGGGAATGTGCTAAACTGTAAAAGTTTCTTCATGTTTGTAAAGTGCTACGGAGTGCAAACAATATTTTTTGTAATTTTTATGTATACTATCAGAAAGTAGGATCTTTTGCCTTTACGATAAGCCAAACCTCATTAAAAAAAGTTGTTTTTTAACAAAGTTACAAAACTTCCATTTTTTAAACGTTTTGTGTACGGTACAGATATGTATATGATATAATATATATAATTGAACGTAATCAACGAACCCCAGTTATAGTAAAGTTAATAACATATTAAAAACTTTGATGCTCAGAGACCGACAGATGCAATTTATCCTAGGTCAACCATCAATAAACAGCGACGAATGCGTGCGGATAGATTCTATCTGTAATCATATAAATTTTGATTTATGATATATATAAAACCTGATTTATGATATGTAATATATATTTCAAGAATATTTTTTATTTACGATATATAAATATTATTTATGATAATACTTACAATTAATTTTCGTCTGAAAATGCTTCGCAAGATTTTTCTTCAGACAGCCAGCATTTCTGGCTCATGATATATGTATTTTTTCTCTTCATCTTCGTCTTCGTTTTGTCTTTGTCTTCGTCGTCGAGATCCTCTTCCTCTTCGTCTGCGTTTTCGTCTTCGTCTTTTCTTCGGGTTCCTCTTCTTCTTCATCCTCGTCGTCTTCGAGTTCCTCTTCGTCCTCGTCCTCGTCCTCGTCTCCGCCTTCTTCTTCATCCTCGTCGTCTTCGAGTTCCCCTTCGTCTTCGTCCTCGTTTCCGTCTTCTTCTTCATCCTCGTCGTCTTCGAGTTCCTCTTCGTCTTCGTCCTCGTCCTCGTCATCTTCGAGCTCCTCTCCGTCCTCGTCTCCGTCTTCTTCTTCATCCTCGTCGTCTTCGAGTTCCTCTTCGTCCTCGTCCTCGTCCTCGTCTCCGCCTTCTTCTTCATCCTCGTCGTCTTCGAGTTCCCCTTCGTCTTCGTCCTCGTTTCCGTCTTCTTCTTCATCCTCGTCGTCTTCGAGTTCCTCTTCGTCTTCGTCCTCGTCCTCGTCATCTTCGGGCTCCTCTCCGTCCTCGTCTCCGTCTTCTTCTTCATCCTCGTCGTCTTCGAGTTCCTCTTCGTCCTCGTCCTCGTCCTCGTCTTCGCTTACGGAATTTGTGTGGTCTGGAGGAAGTAGTAAATCTATTGTTTCGCGTAGGAACGGCATCGTTTTTTTTCTTGGAGTTTTTCTAATACTTGTTAAAAGCGGATCAGATGTAAGTAAAAGCCTATTTATAACATCCTCGTTACACGATTTCCTGGAAATCTTTCTAGCAGCATTTTGTCTGTATAGACGAAAATGTTTATTTCTGGCTTCAGCTGCCTCTTCAGACAGCTGTCCGATCGGTAAAAGGGAATTTTCTATTACACGTGGACCATGAATTAAAATTTTGTGTGTAGTCGGAGTCATTGGGTGCCATGGATACAATCGGACATACAGTTCTGCTGTATCCGCGGCATATGCTGCAAACTTTTCTGTATCAATCTTGTGACTACTTGATATTGTTTCTAATATTACTCTATATCGATAGATTAATTGGATGTCAATCCCTGTTATTGCAGCTGATAATTCGTGATTCGAAAAAAATCTGCGACTAGTATTACCGTCATTTGTATTTCCAAATCCAGCTTTTGGCATATCTACGATAATACCCATTTTATTCTTAAATTCTTGTTGAATGGCCTTCTTCGTTTGTTGTACCACAGATTTTTCTTCCTTTCCTCTTATTTGCCACTTTTTTATCGGCAATTTATATGATAAGTGCAGTAGACTCTCAAATAATCTTATTCTGGCATGTAGAATAGACAAACCGAATTTTAATGCTCTTGGATTTACTTTCCATTTTTTTGTTAAATTATTAAATTCTTTTTGAGTAGCACCACATATAAAACACCTCATTGTGGACTTTGTGCTTGTTGCAGCATTGCATACTTTACCATCGATCATGGTAAATAATAAGGTGTGCTTCACGAAAATGGTCCTATTTCCTACAATTTTTGTTTTTCTTAAATGCTTCTTTTGATTCTGTATGTACTTTATTTCTTCATTAATTATGTCTACAGATTCCTTTATAAATCGTATCCGAATTGGTCGACAATATCTAGGGGAAGATGGTGTCGGATTTTCCCAAATAACTTTCTTTTCTGCGGAAGAGATTAATTGTAGCGGCACAAACGAACTTTGAAATATGTTGGCGTCTGAATCAGTGTTCTTTGAAAATTTCTGCTTAAATTGTGCCTGCTGCGACCCATCGCATCCCCATTTACTTATTAATTCTAATGAACTAATCTCATTTTCACTACAATTACTTATTACTTCATCTAAATACAATAATAAGCGGGCAGCCGTGTGATCCAATAAAGCCTGCAAACGTACCTCAGCACATGTTTCGGTTATTGAATATGATGCACGCACAGGATAACAATCCTTTTTAGCTCTTTGAATGGTAGAGTAACTTGGAAACAAGTTTTTGTCGCTGGTTCTAATTATTTCATATTGGTTTCTGGACAATCTTGCTTCGGTGAATAGGGAAAGAGCTTGCAAACTTGATAGCCGTTTCTGATTTTCATCTGCCCTACTCGAGAAAATTTTTCTATATTTTTTGGCACGCTCAGGAGACTGCGTAATCTCCTTCAATACGATTGATGCATCCACCATGCCGGAAGCTCTTAATTTAGATTGTGTAGCGAATGTTAATTCTGCTGCGGTTATACTTTCTCGAAGGTTCTCTGTCTTCCTTCGCTTGCTGCGGTCACATAAATCTGTGAAAGATTTCGCTGATAACGCTGCTCGTCCACTTTGAGAGATTGTTTTTGGAATTTCTATTGTTCCTTGAAGCCACTTTTCATATTTAAGTTTAAAAATATCTTTCTTCGAATGTGCAGCCAACCATTTGCGTTTAAATTGTGATTTCACATGCGAGAGTTTATGTTTAAATGCGTAACGTTCTTCTTCGGTATAATTTTGCTGATTTAGCAAAAATTGTTCTAGGTATTCCAATTTCTTATTAATATCATGATTTTTGTGTTCCTGCATTATGTCATATAGTTGATTTCGCGTCATAAGTTGAATTCCAGATGGGCCCGCAGTTTGCACCGAAGAATTTGCTGACATTTTGGTACCTATGCGTATACATATTCTCGTTAAATAATTAACAACTTAATAACAGTAGCGGAAAATATCTAGCTCATGTAACAAATGTTTAAGCGTACTTACCAAGTATAAGTAAAATCCAACTAGCACTTAACTATTGAACTTAATAAATACACGATAAATATATATAACACGCACTAAATATTTGTAATACACACTAAATATAAACAATACAAAACGAAACTTAAAATGAATAAAATGAAAGAAGAACTAAAATATAACATATAAGTATGTCAAAAATGCTTCGAATGTCTCAGTGTGCAGTCTCTGATGGCACTGTTTCAACTGAATGCAGACAGAAAGTAGAGGATTTAGTCAAAGGCTTATCTACAGAATAGCATAAACATCTCTCGTCTATAATCTAAACAATTCCTTCGAAGAGTTTCGTAGCACGACCTCACGGAGTCCTGGCGAGCGCGACCGTACAGGCGCGGCGTACCTACGTAAAACGCAGCAACTCTCGATTGTCATTTCTAGCTAAATTAGCTATAAAACTTAAATCCGGACGAATCCGGGACCAATCTTTTTTGCACTGCCATCACAAACCTTTATTAAATGTAATGGCACCAATAAAAGCAGTTGGACGGGCTTGGAAGTATAACAAAATCGTTAATGAAATCTTATAATCGTAGAGAAAATTTACTGAATTCACGATTATCTTCAAATGTTAATAACTATGCAAATATATATGATGAAAAAGTAAAACCTTTTGGAAAGTGTAGTATATACCTAACTGAAAAGCTTCCATAATGCTAGAATTCACAAAATTTCTTTACAACTTGTAGAAAATTCTAATAAGCCAACAATGTTTCAAAGGACGGTTAAGAAAGAATCGCGTGCTCTAAAATCTCTTAACTTTCGACGAAGCCTGTTGCTTCATGAGTGCACAAATCAAAGAAACAGTATTCATACATTATTCCTCGGATATTCAACTGTCTCGAGCACCAAAAATTTTACGGTTTATGCAAAATTTTTGAAATCGATTTATGTCCGGGTTTTCACGCCAAATACCCCACTGTGCAGCGGGCGGTGCCGGGGGTACGGGTAGTCGCGCCTCGTCGTTTATCGCGTCGTCTTCCGTGGTAATTCGATCGCTCCTATCTTTAACCCTTTGACTACTGTTGACGCCTATTGGCGTCCGACACATGTTGACTTCCCGGTACTGTTGACGCCTATTGGCGTCCGACGCATGTTGACTTCCCGGTACTGTTGACGCCTATTGGCCTCCGACACTTGTGCGACAAAAATTTCGCCGTACCCAGTGGACGTCGCGAGTGAATTCGTACCGTACCGTACGGCCAGTGCGTGCCAAAGTCTCCCGTAGTCAAAGGGTTAATTACTTGGTATACTTCACGAATCTCGCGTGATCTATTTTCGTTTTCTTTAGCTAACATTGCTATGTCTTGTTTTATACTTTCCATCAATTGGGTCAGTTTATCAATTGATAACTCCGTCATTGTGCTTTCAGAATCCGTGTCGGATATAATATCTCGTACGGGTTCGCGAAATGCACGGAATTGTTCAGGCAAGTTAAGAAAATTGGAATTTCTTACTTGAGTTTCGTCTTTGGATGATATAGTTGAGCTTGGCAGGAGTCTGGCGCACGTAGTCCCTTCGTTGATGAAGTGCTCCTCGTTCTCTTGATGCAGCATAAAATAGTGGCTTCAACGGCGTGATTAGGGTGTGGTTCTCGTAGTCCCCGAAGTCTACTCTGCCTCACGTAGTGCCGGGCTTCTTTCGGTTCACCCCTTTCTTCGATTGCCGATGAATGGTATCCTGGCAGGATCGCCAAAACTGTCACGGGATCGCAACTTTTTTATATAAGGAAGACTGATTAATTGACTGACTCTTTATTCGTGTCGTTCCTGCCCTTTTATACAATGCGGTTGCCATGCAGCGCAGGTAGGTACACCTGGCGGGGGGACATACCCATAGTGGGGTTATTACGTATATGACAATCCCCACAAAAAAACTTCGAAAAAGTAAAAAAAAACGCCAAGTACATGAAAACATGAAAATCACAAAAAATAGAAGATAATATAATAATTACAAAATTAAAAAAAGATGTGAAATCAAAATGAGCTGCCAGTACATAAAGAAGCTTTCCAACTGCGCATTAGATGACACAACTCACTCCGCGCCAAAATTAAGGGAACACTATAATTTCCAGAAAATTTTGGTCATTTTCAAATAGCTGTATCTCTGCGAAAAATGGTCGCAAAAAATATTTAAAAAACGCATTTTAAAGCTTGAAGTTTCTAGTTTTTGAATCAAGTACTCAATTTTTTTTCTTCGTCCATTATGATACTGTTTTATCAAGATGGAGCGCAGGAAACAAAGTTTCAGAAATTTTTGCCAAGTTTGGACGTATGTACGGGCTGAAAAATTTTTTTCCAGATAAATCCAATGGAGAACTCTTATAGAGCAAACATTTCTCTTTAATTTCGTTTTTTTTGGTTAGTTGTATGATTTTTATTGACCGAGTTATTCGCTATCAAAGCAAAAAAGGAACTTTCTACTTTGAACGCCTATAACTTGCGAACGCATGATCGTAGAACATTGTTCGTGAGTGTTTTGGAAAGCTAAGACAGTTTCCTTTCAGAACCTTTAGTTGCAAATTCAATGAGATTTTTTTTTAACCGTATTAAATTCATTTTAAAATGATCCCAAAAATTGCATATTTACCATTTCCTAGAAAACATGATGCCACTTCAAGGAAAATCATGGAATCATTCAAGTGTCCACGTTTTTTCTTAGGTGAAACTACCCCTTAAACACTGTGCAAAAGGTCGGACCGATCAGATTTTTTTTTTCGTATGTCCTCGACGGTCAAACATGCGGTACGGTCTGAAAAATTGAAGGATCACCTGTTTTACGTTATGTTTCTCTGTAAAACCCTTTCTTTTGTTCTCGCGGCTTTTGAACACTTGTTGCTCGTTTTTTTGTTAGTTCAACGTCATTTTAGTAAAAAGAAAAGAAATGCAAAAATTTTAAAAAAAATTTACCCAAACTCTTCGCAATGACGAAAACTGTACTTCGATAACTGGCATTAGCACCATCTAAAGTACGCCACGAGCTGGCGCATGCGCGGTCGGATTTACACTTCATTGTACGTGCGTCACATGGAGAGATGAAACCCTGCGGTTCGTCACTCCCGCAGTATTTTTTTACTCCAAACTCACTCTCCGATGCGTATGTGTATGAGGGAACGTGCGTGAATTCTCTGCCAAATTTGGCGGAGGGCGTCTGCTAATCGTCCCAAATTCGCCAGGTTCGGGTACTGTTGTCGCAAACGTCGCCCAGGAATGGAAAATTCGTAACTGTATTAACATGCGCAACCGACACGCACGCACGTTCCCGCATACACATACGGAATAGGAATCTGAACATGAAATATTTGTTCACAGTTTATCGTGAAATTCTTTTCATATTGGCCTTTACAATTATTTGTTTTTCAAACGATGAATTTGGACTTTTATTAATCATTGGTTCTATGAATTTTGCAACGAAAAGTATAAATTCTATTTAAATATAGGGACCTAGTGTATTAAAAATATTTATATGTTGAATTGTAATGCTCATTAATAGCAATAGTAGAATTTTATTCTTTGCTTCCTTTTACGGGATAACATTGTATCATTCATACATTTTATCCTTATTCGCTAAGTAGTCTTATGTATCCTACTTTACCCCCTTCCAGTCTTATATACACATTCGTCCATACACATACCTATATCCATGTACATATCTACATTCATCTAACTTAGCTTAGTTGTTAACTATCCTATTTACAATTATTTACAATGTTTACATATTTTAGCGTTTTCTCAGACTTTTAACATCTAATACGTGTTTCTTGTACATTTTTATGTGTTGAATACGAATCTGAAAAACGTACTTCACACGTATTAGATGTTACAAGTCCAAGTAGGTATTGAACAGCTTCATTTATTTGTTTCGTTTGATTTAGGTTCATACCAAAATTTATTTTGGTGGAGAAAAACGAAAACGTTTACATTTTCTGGTGCAAGGCAGCTTCTCTTTGCCGTAACAATATTTCCTGCAGTAGAGAACGTACGTTCCGATGCAGCTGAGGTGGCTGGAATACATAAGTAATGCCGCGCAAGTTTGGCGATTAGTGGATAGACATGCTCGTGATTTTTCCACCAACCGTATGGGTCCAGATTTCGGTCAATTTGCGGTTCAGACATGTATTTCTGAAATTGTGCCGTAACATCATTTGTTTTATTTGTATCCCCGAATATAATGTCCATAGCTGTGGTTCGATTATTTGTTGCAGTTTCATGAGACCCGTTCACAGGTGTTGGCTCCATTAACTGGAGCTGACGGTTCACCTTTGACTTAATAGCAAGCCTTGCCTCAATATTTTCATGCATTAAATCTTTATACCGCGGATCGAGGAAGGATGCGATTCTTCGTGCGGAAACGAAAGTTCCGTTATCATCGAGGTTGAAGCGAGTACTACATTCATTAGATACAATATTCTTAAATTCTACAATCGCAAGCGCATCATCCGTGGTAGGTAGTAAGTGATGAGTAACTAGCATGTTCAAAATTGGTTGCACCATTGACACAGATGAAGTGTCTGCACACAAAAGTTCACATGCAATCTGCATTGGGCTAAGCGCTGTGACTAGTGCGGTCAATATGCCCCACTCAGTCCCTGTCATTTCCAGTTTTATAGCTGTGGCTTCCTTACTTACACTTCTGTCGGCCAAAACGCTGACGACCGGAATTGTATTCTTCACAAGGCGCTCAGCCATGAAGAAAGTAGAATTCCATCGTGTCTTGACGCTTTGGATTAATTTTAAGGGTTTTAATTTAGATTGCACCTGTGCTTCCTCAAGTGCTGCAGTAGCAACATTTGAGTGGCGGAAGTGCGTAACAATTGCACTGGCTTTGGAGCATACCCGTTTTATTTCCTCCAGGCTCAGCCCTGCATTGATGCACAATTGTAGAGTGTGCACGCTACATGTAAGTTCTCTTTTTTCAGCTACATTTGGTAGCTGTAGCACTGCACCAACGATATTTGATGCATTATCTGTAACGATGCCGCTAATAATGCTTTCGATCCCCCACTCCAAAAATATATGAGTAAATCTTGCTGCAAGGTTTTCTGCCGTGTGGCGTTCGCTCATTTCTTCCGTTGTTAATGTGACATTTACAATTTTCCACCCCTTGTCAAGGAATCTGGCTTGTACGGTCAGATATCCATCTTGAGTTCGTGAGGTCTAGTTGTCCGCTGAAATGGCAACAGCTGATGATGAAGCCAGTGCCTCTTTGATTTTCAAGGCAATGTCGTCATGCAGTGCTTGCAGCCTCCTGGTTACGGTTTGGGCACAGGGAGGTTTATACCCGGGCTCAACAACGCGCATAAACCTCGCGAAACCAACACTGTCAGCGAACGATGCGGGCAACATATTAATAGCGATCATTTGTGCGAGCGCTTGATTAATTATTTCCGTGCGGTCCCTATTACATGGATGTGAGAATGCGGTGGCATCCTCTAAAGGCGCTCCAAGTCTCCGCGATCGTGGAGGTGGTCGGGGAGTTTCTGGGGGTGTTGTCGTTTCATTACCCGAAACCGATGATATTGACACCAATTCATCTGTAGCCACATCACTGCTACCAGCATTGGAATTCGATTCTGAGTCTGCATTTCTCCTACAATAAAATATAATGATATATTATTCGTCGATTATTTATTTTGATTGGAGATGTTACATTAAGATTCATTCCACGCCAAATCGATCACTTTTCTTTGTTCTCATTTGCACGATAAATTTTTTTCCTGAAAGTGGTATGCTGCAACGTAGATATTTTATCAATGAACAATATGATCATGGTGTTTTTAATATCAGATGCACGTGGGCGTCCTAATTTGATACACCGCACAGTGGGACAAAACGACCCGCCGGCGATCAAAAATCTATAACTTTGGTTCTAGTCACGATATTTTAATGTAACTGGGCGCATTTTAACCGCAAATTTACGGCCTTTAAGCTGTATTAATATAATTGATATTAACCCTCAGAGGCCCGTGCTGGGCCCGTAAATTTAGACCCATGTTTGCGAAAAGTGGGGCTGCAGGCCAATTACAATACACATTATATTAACATTACTATATTTTATTGTAGTAAACCCAGTTTGTGTTGGTAACTGTAGAATTGCAAAAATTGACTTACCTTCTCTTTTCAGGCGTACAATATATCTGATGCTGTGATTGCAAATGGAGTGCAAGTGGTGTCGTCGCACCATGCGTTTTCAGCACGCTATCACACACTAGACATGTAGCCATCTGTCCATTTGCTGACTTCTTGCAGTGGTCCCAAACCCAACTCGGCATTTTCACTGTTTTGCGCGTAAACTAAGACGGTGTTTCCCGGTTTGGCAGATCGTGCACACTGACTTCCGAAAGTCTTGAAGCGTTAATGAAGACTCGCATTTCCTATGATTGGTTGAGTCCATCGTGTGGGCGGTTGCAAATTGTGATTTTCTATTGGTTTTATCCTCAAAGAGGGGGCAGCCCTTAGGTTTTCTTGGGACTTATGGTGGGGGAAAAGTCCCTTGGTAGGGTGATGCTTGCACGTGAAAACAATAAAGGTGCGAGGTCAAAGTTTGACTTGACCCCGCCGAATTTGGAAGCGTCTACCGGCAGTGCGGGTTTATGATCCCGGTAGTGCCGCGCGGAATGGATCGACCGTCGACCAGAAGTTTGGACCTTCTTTTATGGTCTAAAGTGTCGAGAATATTTGAATGGTAGAAAACGTTAAAAGGATAGAAGCTATAAAAAATAAACGCGTAGGTACACTGCTGTAGGAGATATTGAAAAAAATCACAGAGTTCCGTTATAGTGAATTTGACAGCTGCACTTAAAGATGGGCGATATAAGACGAGGAAAACTTATTTCTAAAGATATTTGGATACAATACTAGTATAAACTACTTAAGATTAACAATTTAACTTTAGCTATGTACATTGGTGGGTCGTCCGTATATCTATGGCAATAATGTTTCATTACTGTGTCTATTTTGTATGGGCATCGCGGAACAATATATTTCTATGTAGCTGTCAACGTTGGCCGACAAGAGTCACTAAAGTGACGGAGTTTTTTCCGGTTATGGTATCAAATTAAATTCTTAAGCTCACAAATAGCGTAGAAATCTGTTACGAGCCGGGGCTGCGGCAACGCGAGAGGCCGGCGAGAAGGGTATTTCCCAAGGAATATGGTTTATGAGTTTGTTAGTTAGGTGCGCGGACGAACCTGATGCGAAATCAGGGAGCCGCTAGGATTATTGACGGCGAGGACGAACCTGATGCGAAATCAGGGAGCCTCTAGGAATGGAGTCACACGCGGACGAACCTGATGCGAAATCAGGGAGCCGCAGGAAGGTGAAACGTCGTGAACGAACCCGACGCGAAATCGGGGAGTCACTAGGATAAAGTTCACAGACGAACCTGGTGCGAAACCAGGGAGCTGTTAGGAGGTTGGATTATTCACAGACGAACCTGGTGCTAAACCAGGGAGCTGTTCGGAAGTTGGTAGATTTACAGACGAACCTGATGCGAAATCAGGGAGCTGTAGGATACGGACGAACCTGATGCGAAATCAGGGAGCCGTAGGAGGGTGAGGTTTCGTGGACGAACCCAATGCGAAATCGGGGAGCCACTGGGTTGGAAAATATACCTTGTTTTGGATGAAAGGTTGCGAACGAACCTGATGCTTAATCAGGGAGTCGCGGGAAATGTTAGTAATGCCTCGTAACTCTTAATTAATATTTGATACAACTCGAGCGGTAAAGTTGTATCAGTGGGTGAGTGCTACTAATATTATAAGGATCGCTGGGTAAGAGATGGGTTTAACGAATCTACTCGATTTACATGTGAACACCATTCGTATATTCAATAATTAGTTATTGTACAAATGTAAGTGTCGCGATTAAATAATGAATAAAAGTGTGTAAGTTACCACTAGTTGCACGGTGTTGACGCACTGGCGATGCGGGGCGTAAGAGTGGCTATTTCGAAGTGCCAAATAGAATATAAACCGGACTCGCAGATTCTATGAGGTTAACTATGATTCTGACGGAGACTTTAGCTCGATCTTACTGAATATAACCAACTCTGTACGAGCGTGACACGACGTTACTCTACGCGTGACTGTACTGCTTTTAACCAACGAGGGTTGAAACCAAAGGGTTTATATAGTCCCAAAAATGAGTGGGGGTTCGTTAGGAGATTTCCATATAAGGTAATCCTTCGGGGTCGTCGTCGTGTCACTCCCGTTCCCATGGTCGTGTTCCAGATGGTCAAGATCACGACCCCCTGAGTGGTATGTGATAAACAAAAAGGCTTTTAGGGCGTTTTCCCTTCGCAGACGCGAGCTCGAAAAATTGTTGAGAGCGGCGTATGGGAATATTCCACATACGTAACAAATCACGCTCGCATCATAAACCCAATCACATTTCGAATCCTTAATATTTCGTTTCTGAAAACAATAATTTCTCGTTCGGAAGTCACGGCTCGACTGGCTATCGTGCGTGGTTGTCACACAATAGACACACCGCGGTCTCGTTTCTTTGCGGACGCGTGCTCGGACCATACGATTCTTTTAATATTCTTAAAATATGTGATAAAACTAATCCAGTAATATACACACCTATATCACATATTTTTTATTTTAGCATTTCAATCCTGTGTAATTTTTAATATTTTCGGAATAGGTGTCGTCGGTCCCGACTCACGGCAACATATCGAGAGAAGACTGTAATATAATGTAATCCTAAAGAGAACTGTTCCGTCTTATGTAATAAAGGAGGACTTGGAACGAAGCGAAAATTCATTATCGTTTACAGCCGGCAATTTCGTATTTTTCGAAGCGAAATTCATTTTATTCCTTTACAATCGGGCAATGCTTATTTTCGAAGCGTTCATCGGGAAACATTTGGCTGCCAGATGACGAATAGGGAGCAATCGACATCGTCCCGTTTTTTTTCAGGAATTTCGACTTTCTTCGCTTTGAGTTAATCCGTATATTGCTCTGTCGGCGGGTGGTCATTTGGTAACCAGCCGTAGGTACCTGTGTGTACCGTTGACCACCGCTGACTCTCGGGGCAATTCCGTCATAAACCGCGACCCTGGCGAGACGCTCTGTCCGATCATTCCGGCTAGTTTTTGGGACCAGCTGGTTGTACATACATTTCCTCCACCTCGTTAAGACGGCGAAGGTACCCCCTCCACCGACGAATTAACAGAGGTGAGGTCCCTCCTTTTCTTCAAAAGTGCAAACAATTGGAATTTGTCACCTCCCAAAATTCTGGACACGAATTACGAAGGAAAAATAAAAATATTATAGTACCTCAAAATCGTTTACGGAGTTTTAGCTTCCTACAAAAAAGGCTGCTTATACTGTTTGTCATCCGCTTATGATGGGACACGGGTGGGCCTAGAGGAGAGGGCCCTTGGCCGATTCCGTCGGGGTTGTCCACTTATTATTATAAAAATAATAATACTAATAACTGATAGTTGTTTTCGTTTCAAAATATATAAATTTACCAAAGATTAATAAAGTTAAAAATTTATCGATTGAAAAACAAATAATTGTAAAGGCCAATATGAAAAGAATTTCACGATAAACTGTGAACAAATATCTCATGTTCAGATTGGTATTCGGTGCAATCATAACTTCGATAGATCCGAATATTCGAAGAAATTATTCGAATTCTGTGGTATTCGAATATTCGAATATTCGAATACTTAGATTATTCGAATATTCGTTAGAGCCCTAGTACATACGTCCAAACTTGGCAAAAATTTCTGAAACTTTGTTTCCTGCGCTCCATTTTGATAAAACAGTATCATAATGGACGAAGAAAAAAAATTGAGTAGGGGAGAGGCTTGCAGGTTGCCACCCCTTAGCTTTTTTGATCATAACTCGTCATAAAATTAACGTATCGATGATTTATGATATAAGTTGGAAAGAGGAAGGGTAAAGCTACAATCCTGAGCTACAAATCATGTAAACTCTCGAAAAAGAAAAATTATACTGCAAATTATCGAAAGTATCTAAAATTGACTCCTTGAAATTTTGGCTTGCAGGTTGCCACCCCCTAGAAAAATTGCTGAAAGTGTAAAAAAACTCAAACTATTAAATTTTATTAGTAAATTATATTATACAGTGGCCTTTTTTTTTGTTATTTACACGGGTTCGTTTCGGTGCTTTCTTCGGTGAAACTTTGCGCTTCTTGTTTTCAGCAATGGCTTCCTTCTTCTCTTTTGCAGCTGCCCGCTTTTTTCGTCGTTCTGTAAGAACGGCAACATTTTCCGGCGAAGTCAAAACCGTTGTTTTCTGTGGCTTCGGACCACGATTCGACTTTTTCTGTGGTGTTGCTGGTCTCAAGGGTCCGATCGAAGAAATCACAGAGATCAAGCTGGAAGCGCGAGAAATGCCAGATGTTGATGGCTCAGATGTAGCTACATTGATGGGCGCGCTATCAACGGCAATGCTGGAAGCGCGAGAAATGCCAGATGTTGATGGCTCAGATGTAGCTACATTGATGAGCGCGCTATCAACGGCAATGCTGGAAGCGCGAGAAATGCCAGATGTTGATGGCTCAGATGCAACTACATTGATGGGCGCGCTATCAACAGCAATGCAGCGTTGCTCGTTATTATCGAATGCCCTTTCAACGGCGGAAGCCTCTGCATTTGCTTCATCAACGCCAAGACTAATGAAATGCGAGTCGTTGAAAACACCCGGATCGTATGGACAAATTCCAGTAGCTCTGAAGCCGGCCACAATGTTTTCGGGTGTCGCACCTCGTAGCAAGGCCGTTGCAACAAGCTTGGGAATGAGGGCCATGTCCAGTGTTTTGCCGGCGTTGTTACGCATCCATGCGTTGTGAGCTTGATTGTATGAGCCTTTCACCGGCCCATACACCGAAACATCGAGGGGTTGCAAACGATGACTACAATGCGGCGGGAAGGAGAGCATCGTCACGCCATTTTTAACAGCCATGTCAATCGCCTCGATTGACAAATGCGAGCCGTGGTTATCAAGCACAAGAAGTGTTGGTGCATTTTTCGAGGAGTGGCTGTGCTTGATGAAATGCTCCATGAATTTCACGAAATCATCCTGCTGCATCCACCCCGACTCGTTTGCGAAGCCGACAGTTTCGTTGGATGCGTGAGTCAGAAACAGGGGATTCATCCTTTTTTTCGGGAAGAGATAAAAAGGCGGCATCGAATTGCCTGACGCACTAACAGCAAAAGCCAACGTTATCATGCTGCCGCGTTCGGCAGATGTAATTTGGCCGACGCGCTTCTCGCCTTTCAAGGAAACAATTTTGCCCATCCGAGTTGGCACTGTCGAAAACCCAGTTTCGTCCATATTCCAGATGGAACTGGCAGTGAATGGGTGTACGGCGAGAACGGACTCCAAATTTCGGAAAAAGTGGTCCACATTTTTGCGGCAAAAGGCTTTGCAACGGTTGAGACTGGTTTTTTCGGGCGTGCGCAGAGATAACTTTTTGTGCCGCAGCATGAAACCGTAATACCACTGTTTGCCGGCCATTTTATATTCATCCCAGCTTCGTGGATATTCGGCACCAATTTTTAGAGCAAACTGATATGCCAGTTGCTTTAATTCAGTGATGCTCAAGCCATAATAGTGTTGGGCGCATTTCCCCACGTATTCGACCAGCGCCTTCTCTTGATTTTCATTAAAAACCTTGAAAGATCGATAAAATGAATTGTAGAAGTCATTAAAATATATCATCATTAACAAACCGATGATGGTGTGGCGTAGGATGCAATTTGGTGAACCACATCTAACAATTCATCATCTGTGATAGCCGTAATATCAGGAACTGCAGCATCGAATTTCTGCACATATCGGCCCAAGCTTCGCATATTGATGCTGTATGCCTTTGCAGTGCTCTTCCTTGATTTATTGCTGATTTTGATTGCTTTAATTGCGTCGAGCAACGCTTCAAAATCCTTAATGCCGCGTTCAGACTTTCTTAACCTGCGTGCTGCCATAATAAAACCACTTCACTTCAAACTCAATGACAATATTAAACATCACATAACCACGAAATATGACGTTTGAGTGTAAACAAGCGAGAAACAGAGAGGTGGCAACCTGCAAGCCAAAAAAGGTGGCAACTTGCATTCCGACGCATTTTTGGAAAATATGAGATAAAATTGTCAATTCATGATATGTTTGGAAATCTGTTTGGCATATGTAAATTAGATGAAAAAAACAACACAGTACGAATAGTTATCTTGAATTGTCGATGAAAATGTTCAATTTACGAGCACAGGGAAAACACACAATTTCAATAGTTCAATTTCTTGACAAACACTATATTACTCTTCGCTCAGAAAACACAGCGTTATTGCGTTTGTCCGCTCCAGAGGTTAATAAATAGTGACATTTACTCTTTTAACGTCGATTTGAGTCAGAGTTCGGGTTATGACACTGCTGGAAAGTCGAAATACAGCAGGGGTGGCAACCTGCAAGCAGTGGCAACCTGCAAGCCTCTCCCCTACTTGATTCAAAAACTAGAAACTTCAAGCTTTAAAATGCGTTTTTTAAATATTTTTTGCGACCATTTTTCGCAGAGATACAGCCATTTGAAAATGACCAAAATTTTCTGGAAATTATAGTGTTCCCTTAATTTTGGCGCGGAGTGTACATATGCACAGCTAAAATTCCATTACTCATAATGGCTATTTATACAAAGAAAAAATGTATTAAATAATAATATGCAGATATATTTTTATACAAATAAATATTTTAATACGAATAAATATTTGATTCAAAATACTTGGCGCTGCGCAACCGAAAAAATGTTAATTACCTCAGTATTAATAATTTACAACTCCATTACAATATAAAAAACATATACATACACATATTAGAAACGCAGTCAGATTTATTCTACATATATTTAATTCTAATGCCATACGTAGCATATGCACACGCACGCACACACGCATACACGTACAAGAAAGAAAGAAAAGGATTAATGCAATTTATACATATTTATTGAGTTTAGCAACACCAATTCGGGGCGCAGCGCCAAGTATTTTGAATCAAATATTTATTCGTATTAAAATACACTCCTGGAAAAAATTAAAGGAACACTATAATTTCCCGAAAATTTTGGTCATTTTCAAATGGCTGTATCTCCGCGAAAAATGGTCGCAAAAAATGTTTTAAAAAAGCATTTTAACGCTTGAAGTCTCTAGTTTTTGAAACCATCGCTTAATTTTTTTTCTTTGTCCATTATGATACTGTTTTATCAAGATGAAGCGCAGGAAACAAAGTTTCAAAATTTTTTGCCAAGTTTGGACGTATGCACGGGCCAAAAAAAAATTTTCCAAACAAATCCAATGGAGGCTTCTTATAGAGCAAACATTTCTCTGTAATTTCGTTTTTTTTGTCATGTTTTATGATTTTTATTGACCGAGTTATCCGCCATCAAAGCAAAAAAGGAACTTTTCACTTTGAACACCTATAACTTGCGAACGCATGATCGTAGAAAATCTTTCGTGAGTGTTTTGGAAAGCTAAGAAAGTATCCTTTCAAAACCTTCAGTTGCCAATTTAGTGAGGTTTTTTTTCCATCGTATAAAATCCATTTTAAAATGATCCTCAAAATTACATATTTACCATTTTTTGGTAATCATGATGCCACTTCAAGGAAAATCAGGGAATCATTCAAGTGTCCACATTTTTTCCGAGTTAAGACTACCCGTATACACTGTGCAAAAGGTCGGACCAATCAGATTTTTTTTTCCGTATGTCCTTGATGGTCAAACATGCGATATGATCTGAAAAATTGAATGATCACCTGTTTCACGTTATGTTTCTCTGTAAAACCCTTTCTTTTGTTCTCGCGGCTTTTGAACGATTCTTGCACGTTTTTCTTGTTAGTTCAACGTCATTTTAGTAAAAAGAAAAGATTTGAAAAATTTAAGAAAAACATTTTTATCCAATCTCTTCGCAATCACAAAAACTGTACTTCAATAACTGGCATTAGCACCACACAAAGCGCGCCACGAGTTCGCGCATGCGCGGTCGGATTTACACTTCATTGTGTGTGCGTCAGCATGGAGAGATGAGACCCTGCGGTTCGTCACTCCCGCAGTATTTTTTGACTCCAAACTCACTCTCCGATGCGCGCGCGTATGTGTGTGTGTGTGTGTGTGTATTTGTGTCTGGTCTAATAATGGGTGTTGCCACCTCTTCGCACGATTACTTCCCTCAATCGGTTGCGCATATTAATGCATTTCCGAATTTTCACTTGAGGAATTCTGTTCCAAAGTTGGCAGAGGGCGTGTGCTAATTGCCTCAAATTCGTCAGGTTCGGGTACTGTCGTCGTAAACGTCGCCCAAGAATGTCCCAAACATGCTCAATGGGATTCAGATCGGGACTCACTGCTGGATGGTCGAGCACTGATATCCGATTTTGGCGCAAAAATTGTAGCGCATGACGTGCAGTATGGGCCCTTGCATTATCCTGCATAAGTACAAAACGGTTTCCCATGCGTTGACGCAGTGGGAGTAAAACGGGGCGCAGAATCTCGTCCACGTACCGCGCAGCGGTAAACCCACCAGGTGGGAGGATAATTAATGGGGTACGTGAGTACCGTGATACCCCGGCCCAAACCATAACTGATCCACCATTGAACGCGGTGACTTGCCTTGTATGGTTGGCATTATGGCGTTCACCACGACGACGCCAGACCCGAACCCGTCGATCGTTCCCGTGGAGGCAAAATCGGGACTCGTCAGTAAAAAGGACATTTGTCCATTGCTGCTGACTCCAGTGCACATAACGACGAGCATATGCCAAACGCTGCCGTCGATGTGTGGGAGTGAGCAACGGGACTCGCATTGGGCGCCTCGAACGCAACCCAACGTCCCTCAATCGATTCCTGACGGTCCTGCTAGAGATTGGACGTGGCGGATTGTGTCTGAGGTTCAATTGTCCCGCAATAACGCGTGAAGTGACGGTTGGCTCCCGAAGAGCATGTCGGATAATCATCCTATCGTCTCGCGAACTTGTCGCACGTCTGCGTCCTTGCCCTGATCTGCGAGAGTACTGCCCAGTATTTCGAAATCGAGCATAAAGATGATTGACAACCGACGGACTTACACCAAAAGAATTAGCAACTTGTCGCTGACTGTGGCCCTCCTCCAACAAAGTCACAAGTCGAGCGACTTCGTAGTCAGATAGATGACGCCGGGGCATAATTTGATGGGAAAAAGAAGTGAGCTAAAATTCGAATTTAGAGTCGCAGGTTGCTGCGTGAGTGGCAGGCTGCGGCGCAGCGTCTTGTCTTGCTGTGTTGGCGCATGCGCAATAAGGCGTAGGTCCCACTGCGCATGCGCGAATTCGTGGCGCGCTTTGTGTGGTGCTAATGCCAGTTATTGAAGTACAGTTTTTGTGATTGCGAAGGGATTGGATAAAAATGTTTATCTTAAATTTTTGAAATCTTTTCTTTTTACTAAAATGACGTTGAACTAACAAGAAAAACGTGCAACAATCGTTCAAAAGCCGCGAGAACAAAAGAAAGGGTTTTACAGAGAAACATAACGTGAAACAGGTGATCATTCAATTTTTCAGATCATATCGCATGTTTGACCATCAAGGACATACGGAAAAAAAAATCTGATTGGTCCGACCTTTTGCACAGTGTATACGGGTAGTCTTAACTCGGAAAAAATGTGGACACTTGAATGATTCCCTGATTTTCCTTGAAGTGGCATCATGATTACCAAAAAATGGTAAATATGTAATTTTGAGAATCATTTTAAAATGGATTTTATACGATGGAAAAAAAACCTCACTAAATTGGCAACTGAAGGTTTTGAAAGGATACTTTCTTAGCTTTCCAAAACACTCACGAAAGATTTTCTACGATCATGCGTTCGCAAGTTATAGGTGTTCAAAGTGAAAAGTTCCTTTTTTGCTTTGATGGCGGATAACTCGGTCAATAAAAATCATAAAACATGACAAAAAAAACGAAATTACAGAGAAATGTTTGCTCTATAAGAAGCCTCCATTGGATTTGTTTGGAAAATTTTTTTTGGCCCGTGCATACGTCCAAACTTGGCAAAAAATTTTGAAACTTTGTTTCCTGCGCTTCATCTTGATAAAACAGTATCATAATGGACAAAGAAAAAAAATTAAGCGATGGTTTCAAAAACTAGAGACTTCAAGCGTTAAAATGCTTTTTTAAAACATTTTTTGCGACCATTTTTCGCGGAGATACAGCCATTTGAAAATGACCAAAATTTTCGGGAAATTATAGTGTTCCTTTAATTTTTTCCAGGAGTGTATTTATTTGTATAAAAATATATCTGCATATTATTATTTAATACATTTTTTCTTTGTATAAATAGCCATTATGAGTAATGGAATTTTAGCTGTGCATATGTAGTTGTGTCATCTAAAGCGCAGTTGGAAAGCATCTTTATGTACTGGCAGCTCATTTTGATTTCACATCTTTTTTTAATTTTGTAATTATTATATTATCTTCTATTTTTTGTGATTTTCATGTTTTCATGTACTTGGCGTTTTTTTTACTTTTTCGAAGTTTTTTTGTGGGGATCTCACTTCTTTTTACAAAGATTATTATTATCATCTATTTTTTGTGATTTGTATATTTTCTTTTTTTTTGTGATTTATTATTATTATCTCATATTTTTTGTGATTTATATGATTTCATGTACTTGGCGTATTTTTTTACTTTTTTGAAGTTTTTTATGGGTGTACATATACACATATCCGAAAAAACCTAAAATTATGTACGGATGGTGCAATAAATACTACTATTACTTGGTTGCAGTAGGACGTGTGAATATGAAAAAGTGAAAGGAAAGTGATAATATAATTTTTTAAAAGAAAAAAAAATCATAACCTACAGTGTGAGTAAAATAATCATTATATAAGTGAAAGAAAACGTATATATATAAATTAAATTTAAAAGAAATAAATTCTATAGTAACAACTATGTTTACATTAATTTAAGTTAATATAATTAAATATATTATAGATATGGATACATCTCTATAGAGGTATATAATCAATATTCAACAAAATCAAAATTGAAATGAATATATACATTGTTGCAGTGAAAAAGAAGTAACGACATTGAAAGGCAAAATATTTATGTGATACAAGGAGTTACAAAAGAAATAAGAAACCCCCAAAGAAACAATTTAACCAAAAATTATGGGACGCAATAATTTTAAATACTTGCAAGACAATTTAGAGTTGTGTACACTTCCTTCTGCCAAATGGAGTTATTCAAAAGGAAATGAAATGTTTTTTGCTTTTCAAAAAGTAGAAAGTGATTATAGTGTAAGAAAAAGAATTGCTTTTTTGCAAAATGGACAGGTTAATATTTATATAGATGATAAAATTCATTCTCTTTCAAAATTTCTTGTAATCGTTAATATTGAGGAATTAAATGAATTTTTAAAAACCGTTGATGAATTCTAAAAAAATGAGATATTTATTAAGTGAGGGCAGTTTAAATTTGATTGTAATATGTAATTAATCGATTAAACGAACTTACCTAGTGAAGTTCAATCGAAATTATATGTGGGCCTCGTTCGAATTGATTACAATTGTAGTACCGCTACTTTCCGCTAGGAGGCTACACAATGTTGTAAAGTCCACCAAAAATCGGCGTAGTCGGTTCCTACATCTATCCTCTTCATATCGTTTAAAGCTTGTGACATGGGGGAGTAAGATAAAACAAACAAAAAAAATTTTTAAATAATAAAAAATTAAATTAACATATACCCTTGGTATGATACCCTAATGTTAACCATATCTATGGGAGGGATATCTTATTCTCCGGGTGGGATATAATCAATTCGAACGAGGCCCACATATAATTTCGATTGAACTTCACTAGGTAAGTTCGTTTAATCGATTAATTATATGGTGGGCCTCGTTCTCTAGATTACAATTGTAGTTGTTTAAAGATTTTTATTATTACTATTTTTTTTTTTTTTTAATATATATATAAATATATGTGAGTGTATGTGTGTATATATTGAACTGAACTCTTACAAAAAAAACACAAAACACCATATTTGAAAACGAACAAATCTTAATTAAACTCCGTTAAGAACCGCTGATGCAAAACTTCCTTTCGGTTTTTCTATAGGTCTATTATAGAATTTTGCAAAAACCCTAGAATATTCTGACCAACCTGCCGTCTTTTTTATTACACCTATATCAATTCCTTTCCGGAAAGCGGCCGAAGTCGCCGCATGACGTGTACTGTGTGCCGTAAATTCACCTCCTAGTCCACATTGGACTAGACAATCCTTGATCCATCTACTAATCGTTTGAGCTGAAGCTGCTCTGTGAGGCTTTCTCACCCCAATGAATAGTTTGCTATCTTTCCTGAGGTCTTTTGTCACCTTAACATATTGTTCTAGTGATCTTGTAACACATAACCCTCAATTCTCCTGAAACCGTGGTAAAAAGAAAAGGGGGTTGGCCGCACCTATTCTAGAGGTTTTTATATGGTCCAGAATCTTAATTTCCACTCCTTCGGAAGTGATGTTAATATTTTCTAACTTAATTAAAGATAAAGTTTGTACTCTATGAGCAGTACCCAACGCTAATAACACAACCAACTTTTTTGTTATCTGTTCTAAAGTAAGTTTTTCCAGCGGTTCTAGTTTTTCCGCAAATTTAAGCAATAAATCTATATCCCAAGTCTTTGTATATTTGGGCCTGGTAGGTCTTAGCCTAAAAACACCCTTAAAAAATCTACGAATGTCAACATCCTCGGAAATGTCAGTCTTTGAAAGTAATGAGATTGCTGATCTCGCACTATTTAGTGTGCCATATGACGCCCCACTATTAAACCTTTCTGTCAGAAATTCTATAATTTCTTTGGTCTTAGCATTATAAGGATTGCATTCTCTTCCTTGACAATAGCGAAACCATGGTTTTAACGTTACACTATATTGTTTTATGGTCGCGTCTGATAATGACGCACAGAAAATGTCAATCGCTGCTGTCGGCAAATCCTTGTTTACATATGCCTGCCTGATAATCTCCCTGCCATTAAGGTTAGACTCCCTACTAGGGGATGGTGATGTTTGGACCTAGAAGGACAGATTAATAACTGTCGTGATGGTTTGAACACTATAGGTTCTTCAGTTAACATTTCCATTATCAATGGAAACCATGGTTGTGCATGCCATAAGGGCACTACCAAAATTCCGCATGCCCTATCTTGTATGATCTTTTGCACGGTACGCAGTATCACGGAGAAGGGAGGAAAAGCGTAGAAAAACCATTCCGACCATGAAATTGTAAACGCATCTACTACGAACGCTTCCGGGTCTCTCTTCCACGAACAAAAAATATCGTGCTTTTTGTTGGTCCTAGCTGCGAATAAATCTATTTTTGGATAACCAAACTTTCCAACAATAGAATTAAACGCCCCATCAGAAAGCTCCCATTCTGTATCCAGCATTTCTCTCCTGGATTCTCTATCTGCAATTACATTCTCCTTGGATGCTATATATGATGCAAAAACCCAAATATTTCTTTTTTCACACCATTGCCAAATGTTCCGACTTGCTTGGTTTAATTTGGGATATTGGATGCCTCCCATTCTGTTAATGTAGGCCACTGCGGTGGTGTTGTCAATTCGTAAAAGAATCTCGCAGTCCCTTGATTTATCCGCGAAACACTTTAGGGCAAAGAAAGCCGCGATTAACTCTAACTGATTGATATGTAAGTCCCTTTCGGAATCTGACCAAAACCCATGCGTACTCTCCTTCCCACTAAAAGCTCCCCAACCAGAAAGTGATGCATCAGAAAAAATTTCTTTTGCGAAATAAAACTTTCTAATCGGATTATATGAGCTCTCTAAGCTTCCTATCCATCAGGATAATTCTGCCTTAACAGTCTCCGATAATTTCATCACCGCCTCATAATCATTTTCATTAAACAGTAAGGCAATATATCTTTCGCGTTCTATCAATCTACAGTACAACATACCGTACTTTACTGCTGGACATACCGCAACTAGTGATCCAATCAAATTTGCAAAGTCCCGAATTTTGCAACTCTCCTTGTTTCTAACTTCTCTAGTTATCCGGACTAAATTTTTACGCTTTTCCTCTGTCGCTTCTATTACGCACTTATTCGAGTCAATGACGAACCCCAAATATTTACACCTTGTGCTTGGGACAAGACAAGACTTTGTTTCATTTATAATAAACCCTAGTAACTTTAAAGTTTCTATGGTTATCATAACATTTTTTGAACAAGATTGCCTATCCTTGCCGATACACAAGATATCGTCTAAATAAATTGATGATATTAAGCCCTTCCGGCGTAAATATTGTATGACTGCCCTCATTACCTTTGTAAACACATATGGGCTAGTACTCAGACCAAACGGCAAACAAGTGAATTCAAATAACTGACCCTGAAATTGAAATCTTAAAACTTTCCTACTATTTTTATGGACTGGAATTAAAAAGTAAGCGTCTTTCAAGTCGATATTACACATATAAACTCCTGGAGAAATTAATTTCTTTGCAGTTCGCAAATCCTCCATTTTAAAATGTTCCTTCGTGACGCATTCGTTGAACTTTTTTAAATTTAAAATAAAACGCGTCGAACCGTCTGGTTTAGGTACTAAAAAATAGGAAGATATGAACTGTCCCTCTATTGGTAAGCATTTCTTAATTGCCCCTTTACCAATAAGTTTCTTAATACTATCTTTAGCCTCTTTAGTTTCAGATAGAGACCACATGGGCTCTTTCGGAAAATAGTCTTGCAAAACCTCCTTATCGATAGGTATTTTGTAACCCTTTATACAATCTAACACAAACTTATTATTAGTAATTTCCCTCCACCTATTGTGGAACTTCAGTAGTATGTATAAGGGGATTCTAACTCAGGTCCTCTGAGGGGAGCGCAGGGGCGGGGGGAAGTGAGGGCGCGCGGGGGAGCGCGGCGGAGGGAAACATGGACGCGGGGCCTGCGGGGAGTGGAAGGTCGGTTGCGCGCGCACGAGCCGCGGAGTGGGGGAAGCCGCGATCGTGGAGGGGATCAGTCCGGGCCGAGCGGCCGCGGAGACCTCTCCACACCGGACCCACCGCCGGAAATTTCCACGGAGGTGAATGACCCCCAAAAAATCTCTTTCAGACCTCGGCCCACCCCAAAATTTTTTTTATACCTAACCGAGGGAGGGGACGACCCCCAAATAATTTTCCAAACCATTATGCGATGGAATTGTTTAATACATTATCAGAAATTGTTTCGGACAATGTTGGGAAAGATTGGTGTTTTCACACCGCGTCTTCGGAGGGAAAGAGACAGAGCATTACCTTTAAAGCTAAAATTTTGGAAGAGGGAAAGAGACAACACTACTTGGCGATACAATCGCACGCATTCTAAAGCTAACAGTTTTTTAAAGCTAACAGTATTCTAAAGCGTTCCGATTTATCAATCTTAGCGTCGCGCACGATCGTGCATAATTCGAAACCTCCGGAGCAGCCGTGCAGGGTGACATCATTTAACAGCGCGAAGAACGAAATAGAATTATGTGGCGTCAGCAAATCTTAAAATTAGGTGACAAGGAGGAAGACTGGTGAATAAAATGGTACTCTGAAATACGTTTAAGAATATATATTGTTACAAAAAACTATTAAAGATAAAAAAATAAAAAAAGAATAAAAACATAAAAAATAAAAAACAAAAAATAAAAAAAATTGAAAAAATTATGGCCTTGGTGGCGATGGGGGCGATGGCGGCGGCGGCGGTGGTGGGTACCACACATTTCCATGAATCACCTGCACACAGATACAAACGTTGATATAATACTCACACATCAAAATGCATAAATCAGTGTAAAGTAGTATTACATACCACCGGAGGCGGTGATGGTGATGGCGATGGCAATGGCGACGATGATGATTGGGATGGAGTTATCAATCCCACTGGTCAACATCATCGTTGAATATAGCATCATCAATATCGTTCGTAAAGAATGCATTGTTGATGATTTCAGTAAATAAATCATCATCAGTAAAAAATATATCAACTTGCGATGGCGTACTCGTATTAAAATCAGACTCGTTAACCTGAACTGCAATGTCACGAACTTCAATCCCCGATATTGCATTGCGATTAATTGCGATTTCGTCGATTTGTCCCGCATTGATACATTTCCGCCATACAACAGATTGTAGGGCCTTCTCCCAGCTCGACGGAGCCACATCATCCGGATCATCTTCACCAATGATGAATGAAGTTTGCCTATGCATATCTAGCCAAAAATGCATACACCCATATTCACTACGCGGTAAATAGTTGTTTTCACAGTCACCATTGTAGAACACCTTCAAATAAACCTCCTCCTCATCATCATCCTCATCCTCATCCTCATCGTAAAAATCTTCTGCCTTGTGAAATTCATCACCTCGAATTTCTTCGCATTGCACAGCAACATTCTGACACGCTACATATATTTTGGGATGGGATGCGCGACTGGGGATCACAGCAGCAACTTTCCAATACAAATCCATGGGTATAGACATAATCTAAAATCGATTTTTTCATATAATTCTCAAAGTTACTAACACAACGATTCACTAAAAATATGGTAATGGAAACTTACGGTATTATTCGATTGTATCTTCTATGCGTTGGATGGTGAATGATATCCTTCAAAGCAGTTTCACAAGTGTTTCAAAAAACTGTTCCAGTTCAACTGTTAGTACTATGACGGAGTGTATTGAATGGAAGCAGTTAATAATTGTGCTGGCACGAACGTATGCGACTATTGAGCGATTGATTGAATGGTATCCGAGAGACAGGCCTAAATAGAGGTGCAATTGCTTCTCCCACCGCCGCATTTTATTCTAAAGCAATCAATTTTTCCATAATGTGCTGAAATCTTAACGTCGTAGCATATGTAATTTGAGTCCCCAAGGATAAAAGTCTCGGACACGTGTTGAACGTAATATAATATTTCTGGGAACGTCGAATCTTTGAATTATGCACCGTTAGCAGAAACGCCATATCTTAAAATTAGGTGGCGAGGAGGAAGACGAGTAAATGAAATTGACAAATAATATGTGTTTAAGAAATTTATTTAAAATTAAAAGAATATAATTTTAACATTTTTTCCTACGAGCATCAGCTAGAATATCATTGATGGCACATGCTACCAGTTCGCAATCTACATAATAATCGTCGCAGTAATGTTCACTTTCACGTATGATTTTAGCAGCACGACGCGCATCTAATGTTTCGCAGGCAAGATCGCTTTGCTGTAGCACTTTAACAAAAGTTTCAAATTTTATCCTAACATCTCTCACATTTTGATACAGCCGCGCATACACATAGTCTATACATGGTTCAAGATTTAATAAAAATGTTACCGTATTCGGTTTGAAATACAGCGACTTATTATTATTATGTAGTGCCATCCTTACAATCGGGGAATTATAGATTTCACAAAAATCCACAGTTAATTGATCCATTTGCATCGAAGGTGATTCAGGTAATCGTGCACGTTCTTCAATGGTTGTACGACTGCCGCATAGCAAACCCCATGTATCCCATGATAACGTGAGAAACATCCCACGATTGTCGCCGAGAACCATTTCTACATCAATCGTAGGCCATACTCTGATCCCAATTTCCAAGTATTTGCTGCCCGTGGATGTTAATGCATATCTTCTAACCATGATACGCGATGTTCGGTGCGAGCTAAGAGAACAATCAAAGCTATGAAATTGCTCGCGCGTATTAGGAATAAACATAAAAATTTTAAGATGTGAAAATTAACCCTTACCAAACAACTGTATCCTCCCCGCATTGAGCCACGCCGTCATCTCGCACGATCGGAACGTAATAATTCATGCGTTCAACGTTTCCTTCGGCACTGGTACTGCACATTTTTGTTTTCAGAGCACAATTTGTTCCGTCGAAAGGCACTGAGACTATTGAGCGATTGATTGAATGACATCCGAGAGACTTGCTTAAATAGAGGTGCAATTGCTTCGCCCCGCCACCACATTTTATTATAAAGCTACCAATTTTTCCATAATGTGCCGAAATCTCAACGTCGTAGCATATGTAATTTGAGTCCCATCCTCAAGGATAAAAAGTCTCGACACGTGCCGAACGTAATATAATATTTCTGGGAACGTCGAGTCTTAGAATTATGCTGTATCAGCAGAAACTATGTCAGATGATCATGCCCGCTAATTCCTCATACGCGTGAATCGTAGAAAGAATTATGCTGTATCAGCAGAAACTAATGCATTTGGGGAGGGGTACGCCAAAAAAGAATGAATTATACAGTATTAGCAGAAACTAATGCATTCGAGGGAGGGGGTGCGCTAAAAGAGTTAGACAGAGATACCAAATCATGATGAGGATATAAATATATGCTCTAAACTGTACAAAGCCGTAAATCGTTGCAACGTATTGCGTGGAAAAGTCACATTATATTTACGACCATGGAAGAATTCGCGCAAGTAGAACGCCAATTGTTGGATCAATCCACGCGATTGATTTCTCGGGAAGAGTACCTCGCGTGGGAAGAACGGTGCAACGAGTGCATCGAATCGTTGGAAGAACAAAGTCGCGTGAAACGCCCACGATTATCGATCGGTGTTCGGCAATCGCTGATTGCTCGAATCGCACGTCTCGAAGGACTGAAACATTCGTTGCGCGGACGTTTCGTGCGCGAAGGTGCCGGTCATTCGAGTACGGGACTTTTGTGGCGCGAAATAGACACTGTGTTCGATAGCCGCGTATTAACTGGTGCCGTGCTAAATTCGAATTACATCGAGCCGCGCAACTTCCTTCAGGATGCGGGGACCATCGTGCTGGAGCATGTGCAGGATGCTTTGAGGAAACAGCGAAACCTCAAAGTGAACACTGTGTTCAACGGCGAATTTGTGGCGGGTGACAAGCATGCTTGTAAAAGCATCAACACCCGAAACTGCGAACTCTTCCACACATCCGATCTACAAGAGTGGTACCAACGATGCGTCATCGAACCCACCCTGGCATCGCTGGAAGAGTTCCAGGAACGCGACAGTGGATGGGCATTGACGAGAATCATGAATCTAACCGTCAATGTCAACAAGTACAATCCGCTGCGCGCGGGATGTTACGTCAAGTTGCCGCGTATATTGTCTTTGAAGAAAGCCACAATTAGCGTGCAATCCCCGGACAATGCGTGTTTCGCGTGGGCAGTGGTCGCCGCTCTCCATCCTGTCGAAAGAAATGCCGATCGCCCAAGTTCGTACCCGCCTTATGCTTCCGTGCTAAATCTCCAGGGCATTGAGTTCCCAATGTCCCTGGAGCAAATAGGGAAGTTTGAGCGACAGAACGAAATCTCCGTCAACGTCTACACCTTCGACGAGGAGAAAGGGTCGACGGTCTTTCCGCTGCGTCTCACCAGCAACAAGAGGGATCAACACGTCAACCTGCTCTACACACCGAATCAAGAGCACGGTGATGTAGGGCACTTTGTACTTATCAAGAACTTGTCCCGGCTGGTGAGCATGCAGCTGAGCAGGCACAAGGAAAAGAAATTCATCTGCGATCGGTATGTACAGAAAACTTGTGAAATATTGAAATGTCTCACGAAACAAATTAAATAAAAAAATTTATGGTTACAGATGCATGCACTATTTCGGATCTGTCGAGAAGTTGGAGATCCATTCGCTGGACTGCGGCAAGATGAACGACTGCGCCATCCTGCTGCCCAGCGAAGGAAAAAATCTCCTAAGCTTCGAGAACCACTGCAGGAAGGAGCGGCTCCCCTTCGTGGTGTATGCAGATCTGGAGTGCATCATCGAGAAAACAGAGGACAATCGCGTGGGTGATCTAGATAATAAGTTACATACATATCAGCACCATAAAGTGCATAGCATTGCATATTATATGCATTGTTCCTACGACACATCGCTATCGACGTATCGATGTCGCCGCGATGCGGATTGTGTTTCATGGTTCGTATACGAACTGAAAAAATTTGCAAACTTCGCCAAACCCATCTTGAACAGTAATGTTCCCATGCTTGATTTAACCAGCGAACAGTTGACGATATTTCACGATGCAACAGACTGTCATATTTGCGAAAAACCATTCAAGGCTAACGATGTACGAGTTCGCGATCATTGTCATCTATCCGGACGGTTTAGAGGCCCGGCACATTCGGAGTGCAATTTAAATTATAAAAACGCGTTTTACATCCCCATAGTTTTCCATAATTTATCCGGCTACGATTCACATTTCATTATCGAGGAAATAGCTACCGCTTTCGACGGTCACGTTGATGTATTGCCCATAACCAAAGAAAAGTATATTTCGTTCACAAAAAATGTCGAAGATACGGCTGAATCAGACTCGCGAAATTATATTAAATTACGATTCATCGATTCGTACAAATTTCTCAATACCAGTCTCGACAAATTAGCATCTTTTCTTAGCATAGATCAATTAAAAATTTTACGATCCAAATTTGAAACATTATCCACCGAAGATTTCAATTTATTGACGCGAAAAGGTGTCTTTCCGTACGAATACCTTGATTGCGCGAACAAGCTGCAGGATCCATGCTTACCGCCGCGCGAGTCATTCTACAGTTCGTTAACGGGTGAGACTGTATCCGAGAGCGATTACGCGCACGCTGAGACTATCTGGCAGCGTTTCGGGATTAGAACCTTGGGCGAATACAGCGACTTGTATTTGAAAACTGATGTCTTGTTATTGGCTGATATTTTTGAAAATTTTCGCGTAAGTTGTATCAAAAGTTATGGATTAGATTCGGCGCATTATTATACTCTACCCGGTTTCACGTGGGATGCCATGCTAAAGCATACCAAAATTGAATTCGAATTGCTCACCGACGTCGATATGGTCATGTTTATCGAACGCGGCATACGTGGTGGTTTAAGCCAATGTTCCGGAAGATATGCACATGCCAATAACAAGTACATGCCATCTTACGACGCATCGGAAGAGTCATCGTACTTGATGTACTTTGATGTGAATAATTTGTATGGGTGGGCAATGTGTCAGCCCCTACCATACGCTAAATTTCAATGGGTCGAAGATGTCGCAAAGTTTGATGTATCATCAATCAAAGTCGATTCGCTCATAGGGTACATTCTCGAGGTAGATCTGGAATATCCGCAACGTCTGCACAACGCTCATGCCGATCTACCGTTCTGCCCGACGCGTGCCAAACCACCTGGCAGCAGGCAGGACAAATTACTCGCGACGGTATACGATAAGCAGCGTTACGTTATCCATTACCGTAACCTGCAGCAGTGCACGCGTCACGGTCTTCGTATTACAAAGATACACCGCGTGCTTCAATTCGCTCAATCTCCCTGGCTCCGCGATTACATCGAACTCAATACACGGTTCAGAACAAGCGCGACAAACGACTTTGAAAAAAATTTGTACAAATTGATGAACAACGCGGTATTTGGCAAAACTATGGAAAATGTACGAAATCACGTGGATGTAAAACTGTTAACACATTGGGAAGGGCGATATGGCGCGGAGGCAATGATCGCGAAACCGAATTTCCATAGCAGAAGTGTTTTTTCGGAAAATTTAATAGCTGTTGAATTGCGAAAACTCGAGGTGAAATTCAACAAACCGATATACGTGGGTATGTGCATTCTGGACATATCAAAAATTTGTTTGTATGAATTTCATCACGAGTACATGTCGCCCAAGCATGGGGAAAATTGTAAAATTCTATACACAGACACAGACAGCCTCATTTACCATATTCGATGCGACGATATCTACGAGACCATGAAGCACAATATCGATAGATTCGACACAAGCGATTATCCTATCGACAATGCATATAATATGCCACGTGTAAATAAGAAGGTTCCAGGGCTGATGAAGGATGAAAATAACGGTGTGATAATGACCGAATTCGTAGGTCTTAGAGCGAAAATGTATGCACTTCGCGTAGATGGTAAAAAAGATACGAAAAAGGCGAAAGGCGTCAAGACCAACGTCATAGCCAGAACGATAACTTTCGACGATTACGCGCAGTGTTTGCAAAGGGAGATCGAAATGGTTCGCACACAATCATGTATACGGTCTAAGCATCATAAAGTGTACACCATTTCGGAATCTAAAATCGCTCTAAGTCCATATGATGACAAGCGGCATATCGTACCCGATTCGACCGACACTCTGCCCTGGGGACATTATAATATCCCATTGTAAAATAGAAATTATTGTATTATAAATAGTGGAATTATTGTATTATTGTATTATAAATAGTGGAATTATTGTATTATAAATAGTGGAATTATTGTATTATAAATAGTGGGATTAATGTGTTAAAATAAAAAAATTGTTTACACATTTACACATATGTATCATTGTATTTATTGAATTATTAATTTTACAATATATTATTTTTATTGATCCAAGAATTGTGTGATTTATCAAACCCCAGCCACTTGACGTACACCTTATCCCCCTTTCTACGCAACACTTTTTCCACTAGATGCACATCAGGATCGGCGACACGTTGCAGCTCATGTTCATAGAATCCACCGGCAACGGGTTTTCCACAGGAATCGACGAGCAGATACGTTGCAGGATTAGTTGCCTGTACTTTGGCTATCTTGAACACCTCCGTTGTCCAATTCGGCGTATAGCCTTTATCGAAGATGGTTTTAAATTTGCTCACGCGCACAAACTCGCCCAACTTGAATCTCGCTGGAGCAGCGATCTTTATGTTGCTGTATACGGTGGCTAGCAGCCTGTCGGCGATCACAGGGGTAACATCGCAAGGACGCATTCTGATGGTTCTATGTTTTCGTGCGTTATACTCTGCAAGCAGACGCGGTAGCACATCGATCCATCTATAGGTTCCATTGAGCGTAAACAATTTCCACATATTGTTCTTCAAAGTTCGATTGAAACGTTCTACGACGGAGGCCTTCATCACCGAATACGTCGAATAATGATTAATATCGTGTTTTGTCAAGAGTTTCTGCATATCGGCGTTGTAAAATTCTTTTCCTTGATCGGTTTGCAAATTTTTCGGATATCGATCTCTAAATATCTTTGCGAACGCTTTAGTCACCTCAGCGCCACTTTTAGTCTTGAGCGGCACCGCCCATGCATACTTGCTCAACACATCGATGACGGTAAGTATGTAGTGGCGACCTTGGTTGAAACGCGAGTATGGACGCATTTCTACAATGTCAGCTTGCCACAAATCATCGTATCCCTGCACTACGACGCGTCTCCGCGGGAAATGTCTTCGAGCTGGAGCGTGCAATTCCTCAACGAGTTGTAGCTTCTTGTAGCCATGGTTTTCTTCTTTACTCTTGGATTTCGATAATGGTTGCATGTTTGATCGCAGAGGTGTCTTGGACACGAATGATGCGATAATTATCGCGTACATTTATTATGTGCTTCCCGTCGGTCCGAGGAAATTCTGGACAAGTTGCTGCTCCGTAGCAAAAGCGGTTATAGCCTCTTTAACTTTACGAGTTTCGCTGTCGGGCTGCGGGATAGAATTGAACGCCTCCGATATCTTTTGAACGCTGTTTTGCAACGTCAGCATATCTTTCTGAAACACAACCAGCTTCCTCTCTAATTCTTCCTGCTGCTCTCTCAAAAGTTTAATGTTCTTTTCCACGTATAGTTTATTGACGACATCGGTGTCGGCCACCGGCTGAGCTACACGTCGTATCTTGCGTGATTTCGCATCAAAGTCGACACCAACCATGCAAAGGGTGTTATCTCGCATGTAATTTCGAAGCAAACCGCTCCATTTGTAATAGTCCATTGTAGCTGCTCCACTCTTCTCGAGCGATACCCCAAATTTGTTGATCGACATCTCGATGCATACAGCGCACATCATCGGCATGCGGTTTAATTTATAATGAGGCCTACCTCGCGGAGTTCCTCGATAATCGATAGAATTTCGGGATCGTGAGAGTTGTTACCCGCCTGACGCGACGCTTCAAGCAAACGCATTCGATCCACCAGCTCGTTGGGATCGTTCCAGTGTACGTAATCGATCTTGTTATCGTTTACCACCATAGCGCGCGGTACCGTTAGACCTTTCCCTGCCCTACTAGCTGATGCGCGAGGGAGTAGCGGTGCAATTACATATTTGTACTTGTGTCCCTTGTTGCTCAATATGGGATTTTTAGCACCATGACCGCGTCTGTGGGCGTTCGTCGCCAGCAGTATACTTTTATATTTTTGTTTATCGGCATCGGTGTATAGAGCATCATCGGGAATTCTCTTGAAAATCAGTTCGTAAAGACCGGGTGTTCCTCTGTATTTTACACCATCTATGATTATATTATCATCCTTGTCTATATCGAAAGCCTTATCTCCAAGCATCGTTCCACTATTGCCAAAGTATACGCCGTACACATAGTCCATTGTTGTATCCTTATCACCACTTAGGATCGCGCTCATGTATTTTTGCCCCAGCGGGCCGAAATGACTGCGAAACGTCTCTTGTCCCTCGGATGTTTGGAATTGCTGTCTAATAGATGTTACAAACGACTCATTGGGACTAGTTTCGAAAACATCATCATCAATGGTTGAGAGTGATTGCACATTGGGAAATGTACTTATTGGTGTGGGTGGAGTCGGAGAATCGTTTGATCTGGCATTCTGTCGGTTCCGCTTCGCTTGAACTGGTGTCGAGGTTATGGGTGAATATTCCGCCGACATGTGTTGTTTCCTCTTTGCCTTGCGCGATGTGTTCCCTTTCAGAAGGATTTTTTTAGGCGTTAATGTTTCATTCCCCTCAACGTCTGTGCTCATCAGCGGCGATGTGTCAGCTTCCGTCGCTGCGGTATTTTCCGCAATATGTTTTAGTGGTTCGACGATAGGTTTAAAGTATTTCTCCAACGCGATATCTTCCTCCATCTTGCCAGTCTTCAAAGCCTGATGTTTCTGACGAATGGCTTCGCTGGTTTTTGCAATTTCCTTCGCTATTCTCTCGCGATCCTTAATCTCCAGACTATCGATATCGATCATCGCTGTACCGCAGACGTTGCTTTCCCACCGAAGTGTTGACGACAATTGACCATCTCATGGTATGGCAAACTCGTTAAATCCCTTTCTATAACGTCCATTGGACATTGCACTCTCCTTGTCTATCACCACGAAACCATACTCCCGTTGCCAACAATTACGACACAAAGCGCAGAAATCCTCGTAAGGCATGTCGGTGTTTACGTGATCGTTGTACACATGTTTCAAGTTGGTACCATCCTGCTTAAACAGAATCAACAGATTCGCATTGTCGCGTATTAGATGTTTGGGAATCTTTGCATACGTCTGACAGAGATAGAAGCAGTCAACGTTCGAGTGGCGCCCCATTGCAAAGTACTCTCGTATCGTATCTTGCTTGTCGCATGCCACGTCATCAAAGATAAAAATGGAATTCGGAAGCGATTCGCTCGGTGGGATGACGTCACTGTTATTCGAAAACGTAAAGTAGCCAATTTCATCTATCGGAGCCAATAAATTCTCCAAGTACTGATATTTCGGCTGTTGCAACGACTTGGAATACACGTACACGTTCTCGAAGCGGACGCCGTGAGGACTTTCCAACAAGCTGACCAGCACGTTGGTCTTTCCACAATTTGATGGACCACAAATGAGGCAGCGGATAGTGTTTGGTAGCATGCTACCATGTCTGCGTCCTGTTTTCGAAGCCATCACTCGCGATTTATCGTCAAAATTTGTCACGCGTATGGTTACAGGTTGTCGCACGAATCGCATCCTCCCCGCGAACCGTGAAAAATGATTTTGAATACGTCGAGGCGGTGATGCACCCTATTTATAGGTCCGCGCTGAAACATGATGGCTCAGTATTCAAAATGCTTCTGATCCTGTCGGATAATTATGATATTCGAGACCTAACCTCTGAGCAATTGAAATATATACCAAAGATTATTCTACTGCGAGACTTTGGCAGGCACATTGATCGGTTGTGGGACAGGCTCCCCGAGCATATAAAAGCCAATTCCGAAGTTCAGCAGTATCGCCGGTGCTTGGAACATTATAATCGCCCTTGGCAGCGAACGCATATCGACGGTCCAACACCACTGATTAAAAACTGTAGCGAATGTCACCGACGAGAGTAAAGAAAGGTTGTGGTTTGTTAAATCGAGCTATAAACGCGCTACCTATCGAATTACACATCCCGGGATATCAGTTTTGCGGTCCAGGAACTCATCTTGCAAAACGATTGGCTAGAGGGGATCGAGGTATCAATCCGTTGGACGCAGCGTGTCGCGAACACGATATTGCATATTCGCGTAGCAACGACCTCGGCGAAAGGCACGCGGCAGATAACGTTCTCGCTGACAAAGCGCGAAAACGCATCGTTGCGCGAGACTCGACTCTGGGTGAAAGAGGTGCTGCTACAGCTGTTTGGGCTGCTATGAAGGCCAAGACGAAGATCGGAATGGGGATGAAAACAAAAACTCGCAAAAGGACTCCAAAGAGAGCATCGCAAAAGCGGATTCTTCCGGTGGCAAAACGGGGTGGTATATTACCACTTTTACCGCTGTTGGGTGTTCTCGGATCATTGGCTGGTGGAGCGGCGGGGATCGCCAAGGCGGTAAACGATAATAAGGCGGCGCAACGTCAGCTGCAGGAAATGCAACGCCATAATCGCTCCATGGAAGGTCGCGGACTTTATCTCGCGCCGTACAAGCGCGGACAGGGAATATCTAAACGAAAAAAAAAAACGTCGAAAAGAAAATAAAAATGCCTGCGGGCGTAACTACCGATGTGCAATTGGAGGAGTTGGCAAAACGTATGCGTATTCCATTCTTTAGAGGTGTTTTTATGCGCAACGCGTTACCAGCTGGTGGAGTACGTCGAAACGAGAGCGGTATCGTAAATTTGGACAATGCCGAGGGGCCGGGGACTCATTGGGTGGCGTATGCGAAGAGAGGGTGTCGAGCTATATATTTCGACAGCTTTGGGAATCTTCGACCACCTATGGAATTGGTAAAATATCTGGATAAGGATGCTGTGAAAATTGAATACAATCGAACGTCCTATCAGAAGTACGATCAGAGCAATTGCGGACAACTATGTCTACGCTTTCTACAAACGATCGGCACCAAATTTAAGGATTGACTTCCCACCACTCTGATTCAGTACTGGTTGAGCAGTTCGGGCAGAATATGTCGTTAACATTCACTCTAACCGGCAAGAGTAGCACCCTCGCGGCGAGCTACTTTCCACCCATAGATTTGAGCGATGACGATTACGAGCTTGGTCTAACAACCTTTGAAACTTATCACACAATACCGAACATCGACTCGAGCAACGATAAATTCTACTTCATCGTAAACAACAGTGCCGACACCGCTTATGAATACATTACGATTCCCCACGGCTCCTACGAACTAGACGCCATTGCCAAGTACCTGAAGCAACGATTACTCGAACGGTATCCTAAAAATCTTGGTGACACCGATGGCGATGGGGATGACGGGGACAACGATGTGTATCCTATAGTGTTGCGTCCCAATAACAATACCATGAAAAGCGAGCTGTACTGTCGGTTCACCGTAGACTTTACAAAGCCCAACAACATTGGATCGCTACTGGGATTCTCCACGAATCGGGTATTAGCACCAGAACGATGGCACGAATCGGACGATCCAATTAATATCATGAACGTGAACATTATTCGCATAGAATGTAGCGTGACCGCTGGGGCGTACAACAATGGGAGGCGCGTACATACGATACATGAATTTTCTCCGAGAGTTCCACCAGGATATAAGATATCGGAAACGCCCGCGCAGATCATTTACCTTCCAATCACCGCACGAGTCATTACGGATCTGACGATACGCGTTGTGGATCAAGACGGACGGTTGCTTGATTTTCGAGGTGAAGAGATTACAATCAGACTGCACGTGCGACGACGACTACGATAATACGTGTGGTGCGAAAGAAATGCTTGTATTGAACGACTCCAGAAACCCGTTTGTTCCAAGTGAAATTGTTTACAACACCAACAGCTCTGATCACGCTAAAAAGAAGAGGCTCAGTGCTGCGAACATTGCATTTTTGAAATCTTTGGGATTCATTGTGCGCATTTAAGTTGGAAAAAAAAAAATGGCTGATATTCTAAGCATTGGAGGGAAGCCGACGTTTGATGATCGCATCGTCAAGCTTGAGACTCACACATACAACCCATACGTAAACACAACGTTTGGATACAGCGATGAGATAAGAATACCGATACAGCAGCAGGATTTATACACATTGCCGTGTGAAAGTTTCCTCTATGTGGAGGGGAAATTGAAGATAAATAAGCCAAATGATGCGTTAACGGTGATGTTGGGAAATAATTGTGTGGCGTTCTTATTCGATGAGATTCGATATGAGCTGAATGGCGTGGAGATTGATCGCAACAGAAACGTTGGAATAACTAGCACGCTTAAAAACTATGTATCGCTGACATCGGACGAAGACAAAAATATGGAGAATGCCGGATGGGGCTTGAAACGACGCGATGGGTCAATAGTCAAAAATCATTTCAATTTTTGCATCCCACTCAAATATTTGCTAGGATTTTGCGAGAACTACAAACACATGATTATTAATGCGCGTCACGAATTGATTTTAATACGGTCGCGCAACGACAACAATGCACTGATAGGATCATCGGTGTTGGAACCAGAAATTAAATTATTTAAACTACAATGGCGGATGCCTCATGTGACGCTGAACGACATTAATAAGCTATCGTTGCTACGTACTTTGGAAAGTGGACAAAACCTGAGCATTTGTTTTGAATCGTGGGATCTGTACGAGTATCCTATGTTGCAAAACACAAACAAGCATTCGTGGGCCGTAAAGGCATCCGCACAGCTAGAGAAGCCACGATGCGTGATCCTTGCTCTACAGACTGGTCGAAAGAATGTGACGAGCGAAGACGTTACTAAGTTCAACAACTGTAAATTGACTAATGTCAAACTTTTTCTCAACTCGGAATTTTACCCATACGATGACATGAACTTGGACTTTGACAAGAATAAGCATGCCATTTTGTATCACATGTATACGCAATTCGGTAAATCGTATTATGGACATAGTTGCAACGAGGCATTATTCACCGTGGCTGAATTTTTACAATTTGGTCCCATCGTGGTGATTGATTGTTCGCGACAAAATGAGTCCATCAAGAATGGCACCGTGGACGTGCGCATAGAATTCGAGTGTAAAGAGAATGTGCCGGCAAATACTACAGCCTACTGTCTGATTCTGCACGATCGGGTGGTTGAATACAATCCACTGACAAACGTAGTGCGCAAAATGAATTAAATTGCCACGCTACTTGTGCGCCCTCTCCTGTGTCAAATTCATACAAAATTTCATCGTGAAAATCGAGATGCTTTATGAGAAAAACTGCATTCTCCTGTCTGTCTTGAAAGCGAGCGGACCTCTAAATTGTACCGATAATGGCTGTACCAACATTCGTTGACCTGCAAGGGTTCATCGTCGATGGAAGATTTGTCGCGAAGGAAGTAGCTGTCCTACGCAAGGGGACAATTCTCGCACACTATATTTTTGGGAGTCCTATGCCACAATTTCTTCTTACAAAATCCGACAAATCAAGCATTCGGTGGTTGGCGGCAAAACATCACGGACTACGGTGGGACGATGGAGACGTTCCGTACAGTATGGCTAAACGGCTAATTACGAAAGCTGTAGCTGATGCGATCGACGAAGAAGACGATACATCTCATATAGTATACGTTAAAGGGCTACAGAAACGCGACTGGCTTGCGGATTTCCTCGATGAAAATACGAGAGCGGACGTGATCATCGAGACGCTGGACATTGACTACGAGGATATCAAATCTCTAAATAAGCTAAATGTAGTTGATACTCTGCGATGTGGTAGACATGCAAAGCACTGTGCCTTGCAAAATGTATTTAAAATATTCAACTGGTGGTCTAAACACCAGAGAGAAATGCTTAAATAAAATATAACCAATTTTTAATACATAAATGTTTTTTTTCTTCACCCTCCCCAACCTCTTGCATGTACGCTAGATTAAGACGATAGTTTTAATTATTATGTAGAAACCGTTCGATATCCGTTCAAAACCGTTCGATACCCGTTCCATACCGTTCGATACCCGTTCAAAACCGTTCAATACCCGTTCAATACCTGTTCAATACCCGTTCCATACCGTTCGATACCCGTTTTGATTCGCGTTCAAAACCGTTCAAAGTGATATGGTCTAGCTGAATGATACGTCAAAGAAGAAGGGAAAGAAGACGCGTGTGAAAAAGGAGAGGATGGGCAGTGATGAAGATAAGTGCTGGAGGATAATCAGCGAAAAAAAATGTAGGTGGGAGAACATAGCTTTTGCAAAGCTAAGCACTTCTCGATTTCGAGTTATGAGTTTAGATGCGAGAGCCTGGAGACGCAGCGAGACCAGTTGCATTCAAAACTTCATTAGACAAAGTTCAGTTTTTTGTGCGCGACAGTTTTTTTTGTGCAACAAATATTTAAAAAAAAAAAAAATGGGAATCAACCGCATCGCGCCGGAGTGGGACGAGGAGCCATGCTCCGACGTCTTTGAGGTATGTACTTTAAAATATTTTTTAACATTTATCGCGTTTAACCGTTGAAATCGAGCGAGATCAAATCAGACGGCTGTTGTGTTAGTGTTATATCGTGGGTTCTATTTTCCAGAACTCGCCACCGCCAACGCCGACGCCGACGCTGTCGCCATCGCCCCTGCGGCGACCGCGGCCTCCATCACCGCAAGAAACTGGGTGGATTGATGTCAGCAGGCCGACGCTGTCGCCATCGCCGCCGCCACCTCCAATGGTATGTAATACTTTGTATTTTTTTCTGTTTTTCTTTTTTTCTTTTTTATCCGTTTTGAAGTATTAATATTATATCGACGTTTGTGTATATGTTCTAGAACAACGACTTCCTCATGAGGCAGTTGGGGATGTTGGCGCGGAGACTGGAGGACGTTGCATCTGCAGCCCCTAATCAGGAGGAGATGCGGCGACGGGCGGGATTGGCGGTCGGCCCTACCATGGTCGAAAGGCTGAGGCAACCGTGGGTGCCATACAGGCAGGTGGGGCCCCTGCGGCGACCGCGGCCTCCATCACCGCAAGAAACTGGGTGGATTGATGTCAGCAGGCCGCAGTCGCTGCAGGGGTGGGTGATGACGCCCCCGGGGTCATCATCGCCACCATAAACCCCCACGTATGCCACGTTCGATAAATATGACCATATCGACGTCGGTGAGCAATTCGAATCGCCGACGCCGTCCTCACAGCCGTCCTCGCCGCCGCCGACGCCGTCGACACCATCCTCGCCCCCATCGCCGTCCTCGCCGCTGTCGCCCCCATCGCCGACGCCGTCCTCACAGCCGTCCTCGCCGCCGCCGACGTCGTCCTCACCGTCTTCGCCACCGTCCTCACCACCACCGCCGCCGCCATCGCCCCCATCGTCGTGGCCATAATGTATTTTTTTATTTTTGTTTTTTCTCTTTTATTTTTATGTTTTTTCTCTTTTTTATCTTTAATAGTTTTTTTTGTAACAATATATATTCTTAAACGTATTTCAGAGTACCATTTTATTCACCAGTCTTCCTCCTTGTCACCTAATTTTAAGATTTGCTGACGCCACATAATTCTATTTCGTTCTTCGCGCTGTTAAATGATGTCACCCTGCACGGCTGCTCCGGAGGTTTCGAATTATGCACGATCGTGCGCGACGCTAAGATTGATAAATCGGAACGCTTTAGAATACTGTTAGCTTTAAAAAAACTGTTAGCTTTAGAATGCGTGCGATTGTATCGCCAAGTAGTGTTGTCTCTTTCCCTCTTCCAAAATTTTAGCTTTAAAGGTAATGCTCTGTCTCTTTCCCTCCGAAGACGCGGTGTGAAAACACCAATCTTTCCCAACATTGTCCGAAACAATTTCTGATAATGTATTAAACAATTCCATCGCATAATGGTTTGGAAAATTATTTGGGGGCCGTCCCCTCCCTCGGTTAGGTATAAAAAAAATTTTGGGGTGGGCCGAGGTCTGAAAGAGATTTATTGGGGGTCATTCACCTCGGTGGAAATTTCCGGCGGTGGGTCCGGTCTGGAGAGGTCTCCGCGGCCGCTCGGCCCGGACTGATCCCCTCCACGATCGCGGCTTCCCCCTCTCCGCGGCACGTGCGCGCGCAACCTGTCTTCCACTCCGCACAGGCCCCGCGTCCATGTTTCCCTCCGCCGCGCTCCCCCGCGCGCCCTCACTTCCCCCCGCCCCCGCGCTCCCCTCAGAGGACCTGAGTTAGAATCCCCTTATACATACTACTAACTTCTTAAGGCGACCAGCCATCTTCGTTACCTCTAAGGTTTCTGATGTGACTCTGCTCTCTGTGATGTCAGCTGCTGAACCTGGTTCGACGACCGTTGGGTCTGGGCACCCTGCTTCTTCGTTGGGAATGTGGTGCGGGGATATGTCTTCCCTCTGTTGCCCATCCGCAGTGCTCCCTGATGTGACTGGGATGGGCCCTTCCAGTTTAAAAACCTTGTTGGTCTTAGTGGAGTTCTTTTATAAGAAGTACCTGATGGTTTTGGCTTCAGATCTTTGGTCAGCTTCTCCATCGCCTTGACTTCCTTAATCTTGTCACCAAGATTTTTCCCAAAGAGAAAATTATCCGGCTTTGTCTTTTCCAGCGCATCCCTCAACGGTTTGCTTACGCCTGGAAGAATGTAGGCTGCCCTGGCCTTTGACTGAGCGTGATGCACTTCCACAAAACACTTCCCAGCATCGCATAACCATTCTAATAGCTTTAACCTGTCTACAGGTTCCTTATCATCGTTCAAGGTTGCTGAAATAGCCATACCCAAGGCCGATAACCCTGACCCCGCCAAGTTCTCTGTTATCACAAAATGTTTATCTCTTTTCTGAGATGATTCATTTAATGAGGGTACAATTTCCGGATTTAGCTCAGGTGCCTCTAAATTACAATTCCCTTTTCTGGAATGTTTCTTGAGTAATAATTCTTTAACCTCCTTCTTTAGCCCAGATGTTAACCATGAATTCCACCTGGCTGTCAGAAAATTGTGTAATTCCATTTCCTTCGGGTTCTCTAGGGCGGGATCTTCTCCCAAGACCTTTTCGATCTCTTCGTCTAATTCGTGTACTGATGTACTGGCCTTGTCTTGCTCAATTGGGAGCGTATCTGTCTGATCTTCCTCATTTTCCTTATTTTCTACAATAAACATCAGTATTTGTTCTTTTAGATCTGGTTACACTCTTACTTCTCGTGTAAGCTAGACCAGTCTCTGACAATACATAATGTACGACTTATGTCTCACCTCTCGTGTGAGCTCTATCGTTTTTACGAGGACAGACTGAATATCTATAACCTAACCTAACTCGACTTACCTTGAAGCATGTTGTTTTCCATTCGACTCTCTAATTTCTTTTCCAATTGCTGTAATCTCTCAAGTACCATGCTCAACTCCAATGGCCCTGATCTTGTTGAGGTATAACTACAACTCGCCGTACCAGGGCTTGGGTTTCGACTTGAAACCACGTGTTCGTAGCGACCACGTGTTTTCGAGAGGGTTCTTTCAGACGACCTTTTCCTTCTTTTTGTCCTTTCTGCCCTTTCTTTGGGCGATCTGTCCCTATGTCTTGATTTCCCCATTATTTCTTTAAGAGAAAGCACTGATTTGAACTAATTTTAATTATTTTCAACACCGGACGAGGTGTGTCCTCCTAGCACAAGAAACGTAATGAAGAGGATAGATGTAGGAACCGACTACGCCGATTTTTGGTGGACTTTACAACATTGTGTAGCCTCCTAGCGGAAAGTAGCGGTACTACAATTGTAATCTAGAGAACGAGGCCCACCATATAATAGATATTTCAATACTTTAATTCATACAATATTTTAAAATCTTATTGCTCTTTATGCGATATAAACAGTACCATATGAGGTATCAGGCTAATCAATTATGAATTATGTATATATTTATATTATTATTATATATATATGTGTGTGTGGATTTTTATTATATAATTGGATCATGAATGTCCGGAAGGGGGTGCAAAAGGGGCAGTTGCCATTCCTTGGCTTTATAAATTGCTTTTTTTAAAAAATTGATCTTTATTAAGTTTATACTAACAAAGTGAATATTTTTAAATTTCTGATTTTAATTTTTATTTAAATGAGTTTAAAAAAGCAAGCGGGCTACTCGTTTTTTCATTACTATATTTTTCATCACTGGCACCCCACAGTTGCCACCTCCTGGAAAAAAGTCTACGGACGCCCTTCAATTTGATGCAGTATATGAATTATTGTATTATTATATACAGGCAGAAATTGAATTGAAGACGACATATATTATATGAAAAAGTAAAAATATGTTTTATTTTTTAAAATGAACATTTTTAATAATTATAACAAAATATAACAGAAATAAATAATAACTAAGTTGCTTTTATTACTTGTTTTTAGTCTTTTTAGCCATTAGCCTTTTTCTCTTCGGTTTCATTTGTATTACGGTTTCAACTGCATTTATTTCTTCAACTTGAGTAACATTTGTAATAGCTGGCTCATTTAATGCAACTAATTTTGAACTTTTTCTTTTTTCTCTTGTTTTTTCTCGTTCACTGTCATCATTTTTGTTTGCCTGTTTGACCAGAAAGAACATACGAGTTACTAAATAAAAACGGATAATATTTTTCGTAAACTCGTACTTATGTTCTTCACAGCCGATGAGAATTACAGGATTCTTTTCATCATCAATTATAATCCCATTATCTCAAATAATGTGTCAACATTAATATTGCCATATTCTGTTGCCTTTATTATTGCTTTTTCTAAATTTGATAACAACATAAATAAAGCCACAGAAGGGTTGATTAAATATCCTTTTGTTTTTATTTCAATTAATTTGTGTCTTTCTGGTATTGCATCAGTTGGTTGTAAAACCAACATTCTCAAACATTCTTCACAACTAACATTTTTATTTTTATTAGTAATATTCTTGAAAAATCGATTTCCTTTTCTTGCCACATAACCAGCAATATACGTTAGTACATAATCTGAAGTAGTCTGTATATGTGAATCGTGGTCATTAAGGATTGATGGGGCAAATGCCAACATTTCGATATTTGTTCCTCTATCCAGGATTGTATCTATTTGACCTATCCATTGTTCCTCTCTTTCCTTCACATCCGGTATATCCTTAATATTTATGAGGACGTTCATTAAGTCTCCCGTAGAGACGTTACAACCTTTTGGAGGTTTTATTAAGGAATACATTGATACCAGTCTGTACATTTGAATGAATAACTGCGAGTCAGGATGATCATTGCTACCACAACAATTGCGCATCATCCCAAAAAATTTCTGCAAAAAAGATTATAAATTATATAGTACAAATTTTATCCACATTTTGAAAAAATAAAACATTTTAAAAAAGTTAAATATACCTCCAAATTATCTTGATTTAGTCTCGATGTCATTACGTACTCAAATCCACACTTCTGAATCAAAAACGAACAAATTTCAAGAGTACCTTTCAAAGAAATTTTCAAACCGTAGCATGTTTGTTCAGTTATAAAGCTATAATGCATTTCTTTAGCTTTTTTTTTCCATAGTTTTAAAAAATTTAAAAAGTTTTCAATATCCTGCAAAACATATATGTATTTAATATAATATTTGACAATGAATATCACTACATTATAAACTTATTTGCCATGTTTATACTTATATGATTACCTTATAAATTTGGTTATCTAGTCGTAAAGAATTCTTTGGAGTGCGACTATTCATGGCAGTGATTAATGCATTTACTCTTTCACAAAGTTTGATTGATCCATCAGCATCATTCAAATCATAATGACTATTTGTTTCTTTCAATAGTTGCATGGTAGGTGCCACACCGAAAAACTAATAAAATTTACATAAGTACATTTCAATGTGGAAATAATAATGTCTTTATCAATGCAATAAAATTACGCATAATTACAAACAGACAATCTACATACTCGAAATGCCATTGCAACATTCATTTTCTGGTAATATTTTGGTTTGATGTGGTATTCATCTAAATGATAGCTGGATTTTAAATTAAATCCATGAGGATGTTCCATGGCAAGGATTGCATACCAATGTTTCAAAGAAACTACACCATCTGGAGTCTGTATGTAACAAAGAATAACAATATGAAATTAATTAATGTCATCTGTATGCTGCATTAAATGTATTATTATATAATATAAAATTGTTGTTATTACATATTTCAATTGTTAAATTAAATAATTGTAAAGAAATTCTATCAATGAATTGCATGTATATGTGTATAATTGGATATATGATCCAAATTTTGACTCACACAAATTCCTGTGTATCGATCAAATTGAGAAAAATAATTTCGGAGACATTTTATCAAGTGTGGAAAATCAGAAATAAACCATAAACGTCTTTCAATATCTACAATGTGTTCTACACTAACACATTCTTCAGTTACTCCAAATATGTTCCACATGGATCGATTCCACGATGCTCCATCTGACACTACAGCGTCTACTTTGAATCCAGATTGTTCGGTTAGAATAATGCACTCCATAATAATTTTATGTAGAATTGAAGCACTTGTGTTGCCAACACGCAAGAAACAAGCTAAGGATTGAACCCATGTGCCTTTAAAAGGCTGAAACATGAGAACCAATGCATGGTCTCCTTTTTTCTGTTTCTGATCTTTAGAAGTGTATGCACCTAAATCAACAAATCCTTCAACTTTTAAGTTTGTGCGATTGAAGTATAAGGTTTTAGATAATTTCATCTCATCTAATAATAACATACCTATAACAAGTTTTTTTGGTTATTAAAATATATAATATGTAGAAAGCCATGTATTATAATAAAATAAAAAAACGGTTTTATACATATATTAACAAAATTGATTTCTGTAAATGTATACATACCTCGCACATCGTTAGGTTGCATATTTGCCGTTTTCTTCTTCAATATATCAAATGTGCTCGTTTGAAAACCATAACACCCTTTTACATTCTTCGTGTAATGATTTAAAGTGGTAATTGAAGGAAGTGTTAGAATATTCCGAGATCTTAAATGATTATATGTTTTTGTGCTTTTAATACGGAGTAAAATGCATTCATATACCCATTCATTCGAATATCTCATGCCCTTCTTATCTTTTAACTTGGCTGCTGCAAAACAAGCTCGGACTGCTAATTGCTGACTTTGCGGTAATTTGGAAATACCTTCTTCGATTATTTTCTCGTTGCATTTACAACATTCATCTTTCAAATGTGTTATTTTGCTGTACAATTTTTCAATCTGCAAATATATTAAGTTGAAATTAAAATTTCAACAAAAAGTATTATTGAACTTTGTAAGAAATGCATCTACTATACCTTGCTTCGAAGTCTCTTCTCTCGACGTTTATAATTTAAATTCGATTTCTGTAATTTCTTGTAATTGTTCCCTCATACACATACGCATCGGAGAGTGAGTTTGGAGTAAAAAAATACTGCGGGAGTGAGGAACCGCAGGGTTTCATCTCTCCATGTGACGCACGTACAATGAAGTGTAAATCCGACCGCACATGCGCCAGCTCGTGGCGTACTTTAGATGGTGCTAATGCCAGTTATCGAAGTACAGTTTTCGTCATTGCGAAGAGTTTGGGTAAATTTTTTTTTAAATTTTTGCATTTCTTTTCTTTTTACTAAAATGACGTTGAACTAACAAAAAAAACGAGCAACAAGTGTTCAAAAGCCGCGAGAACAAAAGAAAGGGTTTTACAGAGAAACATAACGTAAAACAGGTGATCCTTCAATTTTTCAGACCGTACCGCATGTTTGACCGTCGAGGACATACGAAAAAAAAATCTGATCGGTCCGACCTTTTGCACAGTGTTTAAGGGGTAGTTTCACCTAAGAAAAAACGTGGACACTTGAATGATTCCATGATTTTCCTTGAAGTGGCATCATGTTTTCTAGGAAATGGTAAATATGCAATTTTTGGGATCATTTTAAAATGAATTTAATACGGTTAAAAAAAAATCTCATTGAATTTGCAACTAAAGGTTCTGAAAGGAAACTGTCTTAGCTTTCCAAAACACTCACGAACAATGTTCTACGATCATGCGTTCGCAAGTTATAGGCGTTCAAAGTAGAAAGTTCCTTTTTTGCTTTGATAGCGAATAACTCGGTCAATAAAAATCATACAACTAACCAAAAAAAACGAAATTAAAGAGAAATGTTTGCTCTATAAGAGTTCTCCATTGGATTTATCTGGAAAAAAAATTTTCAGCCCGTACATACGTCCAAACTTGGCAAAAATTTCTGAAACTTTGTTTCCTGCGCTCCATCTTGATAAAACAGTATCATAATGGACGAAGAAAAAAAATTGAGTACTTGATTCAAAAACTAGAAACTTCAAGCTTTAAAATGCGTTTTTTAAATATTTTTTGCGACCATTTTTCGCAGAGATACAGCCATTTGAAAATGACCAAAATTTTCTGGAAATTATAGTGTTCCCTTAATTTTGGCGCGGAGTGTATTTGCGAACCAATACCCTGTAGGCAGCTCTGTACTTTCCCCAGAACTCAAATTTTGGGCCGAAAATTTACTTATTGGCCTTTCTTCCACCGAATGTGAGGTTTCAGCGGAAACCTCAGAAGATATGCCGTCAATATTTTTTCATTCAAAATGTTGATAATATGGTACCTTCTCTGCGGGAAAAATTGATGGAACTGCTCCCTCTTTTAATTTAGGTTTGGTTCTTTTTATGTATATAACTGTTCCATTGTCTTGTGGAAAGGCATCCTCTCGAACAATGTCATCTGCTTTAAAATGCAGTTCGCAAATTGTGCTTTTTTTGGTTAATTTGATGTTTTTATGGGACAAAACATTCGACCACGAGATGAACATATCAGTCTATAAAAGAAATTATACATTTCTATTTTTAAATATAATACAGATAATATAACATATTATACATGTTATATACACTAGTACAATATATATAACTTTTGGAAAAAAAAATTAAAAAATTATTTCTTACAATATAAATACTTACTGTGTAAAAAAGCTTTTTTTGGATGATGAATTTTTGTCTCTTCTAGAGTTGCATCCTTTGATAGAACAGGACATTTTTAGGATGTTACTATAGAAATTAAAAGTATTAAAAATTAAAATGCATCCCAATTATCTTATAAGAAATATTGAAAATATTAATACCATTAAAAATTATTCATATTAATATTTGATTATACTTAGAAATATACCCTTTCATTATTAATAATAAAATAAAAGATATTGCTCATCACTAAATATTAATATTAATCCATTGGACATATAAATATTTTTAGGTTATGAAAAGTAAAGTTTATTTGAAATTTATGCTAAAGAAAATTCTACAATTTTCTTCTAAACCTTATAATATCATGTAATTGGAAATAATATTGTAACCAAACTATACTCATTTTAAAATTTATTATAAAAACTGCAACCAAAGCACTAAACACATCTTACACGTACAGAATTTGTATCAGAACTGAACAGAACGCACTGTACGTAACATATATTATGAGACGAATATTCAAGATGGCGACGAAAAAGTTCAAGATATTCCATTTGGCGAACATCCCGCTATACGGAACATTTTTTGTGACCACTTTTTTTCTGTCTGGGATATAGAGATGAGTCTCCTTACTCTTACTTCATGGTCCCGAGGCTCGGGGTCCATGGACCTGAAGGACAGTGCCTAAGCCTGACTTAGGGATGAGGGGGTTGAAGCGAAAGACGGAAGGAGAATCGACCCCCTCCCAACTGCTTTTTGAGGGACGACTGGTGGTGCCATCTGTGCCACACCGTCGAAAATATCTTCTAGCAAACCATTTTAAATTTGATTATTCGCACTGGTGACAGGCACTTTGGATTTACATTATTTTCTTAAAACACGTGTAATAAATAAAGCGTAACGCCTGTAAACTTTCAATCAACATTAATATTAAGAATATCTGAAACACTAAATGTATCAGTGAACTAAAAGTTGTTCTGTTTGTAGCAAGGGATATGTAAATAAATGATAGAACATAAAAATCGTTGAAAAATTGCGCCTTCGTTGATAGGTTAATCAATAAAATCTATAAGTCGCTAATATGTATGTAGTTGTATGTAATTCATAAATGTATGTACAAGTACTAATATTTAAATAAGTATCACATCACAAATATGCATTCCGCTATTATAGCTACCTACATGCATTACTGAAAGCATCAGAGAAACAAATGCAAGTTCTCTTATATTAATAAATCCACCATAATATAATTGACAATGTGGCATTGAAGAAGAAATATGAAACTAAATTACACATATTATATAATTAATAATTAAAGATATAAATAGAAGTAGAAAGAAAATAGTAAAAGAATAGTAATGCAGCAAACAATTTTACAATCATCATGCCCATGAAACCCGACACATCGAAACACTGAAAGATATATATAGTTTTAATCTTTAGCTTTTGCAATGCATGGAAAACATTCCAAAGAAAACCTCACATGTCAACTTTATAGACTCAATGTCCAGAAAATAATATTAATTTATTGTAAAACGTACGTTTATTTTGTGCAGTAGTGTCTTTTTGTTTGCATATATGATGCATCCTAACTTTAATGTACTCATTAATTATACATTTAATTAGGTGAATTCTATGATTCATCAGAGGCGTTTGATCATGTGAGTGGTTTACTAAATCTATATATATATTATTGACATTTAATATGCGAAAAACCGAATTTTGCATCAATGCCAAATTCCCTAAACTGTCCTTAATATGAGAAATTTGGATTACTTTCTCACATGCACGTGAAATAGCAATTACATCATGCGCTGGATATATGAGACTACCACGATTTTTGACATTAATTAAATTGTGTATTCTTTTCGGATGTGTTGTGTCATACAAACTATTTACGCATTCCAAACAACGTATAGATTTTCTAAGTTTTCTTACAATCCACCCACTGATATATACAATGATCCTGTCTTTGAATTCTGAATATGATGTGAAATCTTCTTCATTGGGTAATATATAATTGTGATCTTCGTTTATTTGATCTGTTTTCTGAAGTTCTTGTAAATGGTCCTCATAAGTTTGTAAATCTTCACTCAGCGTCGCGCCCTGCGTAGAGGAATTAATCACATCTACGGGTGTTGCCGACGAATAATATAAAATTGGTATATTATGTAATGGTATGCAATTTCCAGTTTGGACACTTTTTACTTCATTGCGCAGCAATAATCTTTTAAAAGCTGATTTAAATTGTCGTGCCGTCGGATTATTGTTGCTTCTGCCAAAGCTCCTTATGCAACCAAAAAAAAGTTCTACGTGATCCTGGCTGAACCGATACATTGGGATGTGTTGAATGTAATCTGTTGCACAAAGATTTTCATATAATTGAATTGTCGATTCTATGCATATTACGAGACCCAAAAAACCTACTTTTCTGTTTGATTCCACGACTTTTCTTCCATCGTCATATGTGATGTTTAATAAATAATTTTTGCATTCCAATAATTTTGTTTTGATGTTATCGTAATTTTCTCTACTGATCGGTCGTTTGTAATTCTGTTGTCTTAAGTTTTTGGAATTTAATATGTCGAATAAATCATTTAATAATAGTAAACACTCCTCTGTGGCATGTGAATGGCGAAATTGTTGTAACGTTCGGTAGTCCGGGGACGACTAAACGCTAGCAGGTTCTCGAGCGGAGAGCGGCGTCCTTCGAGAATAGGATAGGTGGGGGTTCGTTCGTAAAGTAAAGGAGTAAAATCCAACTTAAAACTTAACTATGACTTTATTAAACAACACTTATTTCTAATAACAACAATAAAAATGCTTATAACTATGATTATATATTTTGTGTTTTTGTGTTTTTTATGTTTTTTATTTTATTCAATATTAAATGCTACGTGGCTATGTACTTATTGCAGAGCACAGCCGCTACCGTTTCCGGAGCGATCTGATAAACTCTTGGCAATGTCTGTAGTAAGCACAGCCGCTACCGTTTCCGGAGCGATCTCGTACTTTTGACAGTGTTTTGGTTCTATGCTCCAACAGACCTCGCTTTTACCAAGGGCATCAGCCGCTACCGTTTCCAGAGCGATCTCAATGTCTTTGTAAGAGCAAGGTACTATAGTTTTCAAATGAAATAGTCCAAAGAGGTGCACCAGTAACTTTTATACACTGGAGATCAGCCGCTACCGTTTCCGGAGCGATCTCAATCTCACTGGTTGAAACTTAAGCTTCCTCTAGGTCTAAACATTCGTCAACTAAAGAGCGTGGTTTTGAATGTAGCTTGAACTGACCGCTGTGCTGCGTGCGCCTCCTTTTATACCAGAAAATTGGTGGGCTGGCGCATGCGCAGTGAGTCGATATTCATTATTTTATAGTTTTCTCACTTATTACATTATATTTTGTTTTGCGCTTTTAACAGTACTTATATTTAATTATTCCTAACGTTTCTACAATATTTGTTTCTTTAATCTCTGCTTAGTTTAAGATTAATATATAAAAGTATGTACAATGCTTGTGCGCGGTAACATAGGTTGATTGTACGGTAATGCAGTTCAGTTCTACTATACCGACGGTCGGTAATTACTGGTTCGAGTCCCTGTGGGACGTTACACCTCCCCCCCTGGGGGATCTCTCGTCCTCGAGAGATTTGTATGAGGCGGGTAACGGAACAAATGATTTATTTTAGCTATATGAGTTTTTATTTATACGCTCGGCTTATAAGGGCTGGCTGCGCCCGTTCCAAATAGTCCCAGGATTCGCCAAATTCTCCTTCGAGGATCTTCTTTAGGGAGAGTCCTGTACCATTCCCAGTCTGGTTCGGGAACATTAATTTTAATTAATCCTGGCCATCGGGGTAGTGGAACCTCCGGGACTTTAAAATCAAAGTCCGGCTTCGTTGGAATTTTGATTTCCGGGGTTTTTGGATACTCCGGCGTTGTGGGAAGAGTGTCTGGTGGTGTGGTTGGCGGAGTGTGTGAGGATGTAGTTGGTGGTGTCTTGAGTTGAAGATTTTTGAATTTGTTAGATTTTGGAAGGAAAGTAGAATTTTAATAGGTATATTACCATTTTCTGTGGAGATATTGGGAGTGGTGATATTAGCGGAGGTATTGGTATCATCTCCCTGAATATTTTTTTCAATTCTTCGTTTTTTTATTTCTAAAGTGTCGATTGCCTGACCGTTTCGGCATCTTGGCTACGAATGAATAAACATGGCGCAGGCGTGAGTTTGAACGGAACGTTAGGGCCTTATATGGTGGCGCCCTCTGGCGGATTTTATAGAAAATTTTGCCTGCAATCTTATATACAGCTATGTAACAATGCGTCGATGCAGGTTTTATGCTACTTTTTAGGTTATTGGTTTTTTAGGTTATTATGGATTTATGGGTTTATGGATTTAGGTTAATGATTATAATAATTTTTACTTATTATTTTTAGTTTAAGATAGAAAAATAGGTTTATTATAAAATTTCTTAAAACTATGTGTGAGTGTTAATTACATTGTGTGTGTGTATGTAATGTGTATTTGTAGGTATAATGTATTAAAAGAATAAAAATAGAATATTTATAAAAGTATAGTTGTTTTAGCCTATGGAATGGCGTTTCTGCAGACTTCACAGTTTACTGCCGGTTGGCCAACGTATAAGATCCGGCGGCATAAATAGCATGCACGCCACAACCTCCAGTTTCTCACCCCGAATAGGTGATTTTGTAGTTCTTCTTCATCCTGTATGTGCACTTTCTGTGTGCACATAATACATATAATTCCAGTTTTATAATTGTATACGTCTTTGTCGTACACCTTCTTGAAGCACGTGTACCGTTCCATTTTTATATAAAATTTTTCGTGCGTCTGTTTCTTAATATTTTGTAACAATGATGCAAATCCTTTGTCTCCGTTCCTTATATAGGCTCCTCTGCAGGGTTGCAACTTTGTATAGTTAATTTTCGTTTTTGTTTCACCGTACTAATGTGAACGGTCCTCTTTTGTTTAAAATTTTATTTATTAAATGTTTTATTTAGAAATTCCATTTATCTTCTTTATGTGGCAGTGTTTTCTTGATTTTCCTCTGGTAGATAAGCCTTTTTTACCCTGTTCATATGTACGATTCTAGTTTGTTTTAAAGTTATTGCTATCTTCAGATTACAATTCCCTATAATTTCAGTAATTTGGTAGGGTCCGCTATATTCGGGTCCTAGTTTTTCGCGCCTTGGATTTAATAACCAAACCCAATCTCCTACTTCGTATGTTTGAGGTTGTATCTTCCGATCATAGTAATGTTTTTGTCGAACTTTTGATTCTTCTAAATTATTTCGCGCCATTTGTCGGATGTGGTGTAGTTTGTGAATTAATTCGTCGACATAGTCTGGATATGTCTTAATATTATCTGTTGGAGGCATACTTGAAGGAAGACGTGCTTTTCTACCGTAGACAAGTTCGTGAGGCGTGAATTTCGTGCCTTCATGAGTGCTTGTATTATAGGAGAACATTGCTTGAGGTAACCATTGGTCCCATTGTCTTTCCTTTGATACATAATGTCTTAAATATTCGATAAGAACATGATGACTCCTTTCTAGTGATCCGTTGGATTGAGGATGGTATGCTGTGGTTCGATATTGTTTGATCTGGAATGTCCTGGCTAATTTCTTCATAAGGGAACTCATAAAATTTGGCCCTTGATCAGTCAGAATTGCTTTAGGACTTCCGTATTTGCAGATGAAATGTTCTGTGAATGCTTTGGCTATATCCTTTGCAGTGATGTTTGTTAATGGTATTGCAAGAGAATATTTGGTTAGGTTGTCTTGAATTGTAAGTATGTAACTATTTCCATTTTTTGTGAAAGGTAGTGGTCCTACTATGTCCATAGAAATTTTATCAAAAGCATCCAATGGTGTGTCTGTCAATACCATAGGTTCCTTATTTTTTACTCTTACTAATTTGGTTTTTTGACATTCTAGACACGTTTTGACGAATTGGGCTATTTCATATTTCATGTTTTTCCAATAATATATGCTTCTTATTCGTTGATATGTTTTAGTGACTCCTTTGTGTCCTCCTATAGGAGTTTCATGGATTTCTTTTATAATTTGTTGTCTGTCTTGTATGGAAGGAGTTATAAGAGTTCCTTTGCAAAAAATGAATTGAATTTCCTCGTTTATGAATATTAGTTCTATCAAATTTCGTAATTGCCTAAGTGAGATTTTATTTTCTTCTCCTGATATATGCACTTTTGTAGCTTGTTTTGATATTAGGTATGTGTAAAGTGTTTTTAATAATGAATATAAATTTTCTTCTGTTGGGTAATTTGATGTTACAAGTCCAATGATTGTTCGTTTCCCACTTCTTATTGTTACTGATTCTCCGATATTTAATGGAAATGGAAGTTTGTGAGCTCTTATATTCCTTTCTTTATATAAATTTTCTCCATTTTGTCCTACTGGTTTGCCTTCTGTGTTTATAAATGTTACTATATAATCCTTTCCCATCCATAAATGGTCTTCCACTTCAATATTTTGTTTTTTGACAGGTACGTTGCATGTTATCCTTGGTTTGCCTGTGGTGTGTTGTGGATGTGGTGTGGGTGGCACAGCTGATGGCAGGGGAGTCAATGGTGGGAGGGATAATGGTGGGAGAGATAATAACGGGGATGGAGGTGGTGAAGGAGGAGTGAGTATTTTTCCCTGTTTGATTTTAATGGGAGTTATGGGAGCTGTATCTGTGCTAGATTTTAATTTTTGTTTTTTCCTTTTAGGTGTATGGTGAATACTTTTGTCTGTGCTTGACTCTGCATTGATTTTGGGAGGATCTCTATAATTGTGTCTTGGTATTATGGTTGTCTTGTCTATTTCTTCTATTAAATCCTCTTGAGGTTTCTTGATATAAGGTTTTTTTATTGCTTGTGTGTTGTCGTGTGTTGATGTTTCTTCTTGAGGAGTCTTATATACTTGTATAGGTACCGAAATTTGGGGGGGTATATGTACTTCAACAGGTACTGTGATTTGGGGGGGTATATGTGTTTCTATAGGTGTATGTATTTGAGGTATTTCTATACTTTGTTTTTTCGTTTCTGGTTGTGACGATGAGGTATTTCTTTTTATTTTTCGTTTTAATTGTTGTCGTTTTGTTCCTATTGCATCACTCTCGTCGTATGAAGAGTCAGAATCTGTCGAGCTAAGTTTATGCTGTTTATGTGGAGCTGGGTTTCCTGAGGTCGAGGCGGTTGTTTCTCTTTGTCGTGTGTTGTATTGATGAAACTGTTTTGGTTTTTTATTCTCATGCGAGTTTGTTTCCGAGTGTGCTCGCTTTGCGTTTAGTGGTAATGCTATTGGATTCCTGGATAAAGCATCTGCGTTTGTGTTGTATTTTCCCGGTTTATATAAAATTTTGTAATCATATTCTGCAAGTTTAAGTTTCCATCGTATTAGTCGTGACGTTGGGTTTGAAAGGGTTTGTAGCCATTCTAAGGGTTTATGATCTGTTATAAGATAAAATTTCCTACCATAAATATAAGGTCTAAAATGGAATACTGCATATAATATAGCTAAAAGTTCTCGTTCTGTCGGTGAGTAACGAGTTTCTGCGTCATTTAAAACACGAGACGCGTAAGCTACTGGTAAATCTTTTCCTATTTCTCCTTGGCTAAGAACTGCACCTACAGCGATACCTGAGGCGTCTGTCGTTATATTGAATGTTTTTTCAAAATCTGGATACTGTAATATGGGTTCCTTGCAGAGAGCTTCCCTTAAAGTTTCAAATGCCTTTTGTTGCTTGTCTGTCCATTCAAATTTATAATCCTTTTTGGTGAGATTGGAAAGTGGTCTTGCAATTTTTGAGAAATCTTTTATAAATCTTCTATAGTAACCACTTAATCCTAGGAACTGTTTTACATTCTTGACGGTTGTTGGTGTTGGAAATTCCTTAACTGCCACTATTTTTCGTGGATCAGGTTTGACTCCATCTTCTCCTATTATATGTCCTAAATATGTAACTTCTTTCTTCAAAAATTCACACTTATCCGGTTGAAGGTGAAGATCTGCTTCTCTTAGTCTGTCCATTAATCTCTTGAATTTAGTCGCATGTTCTTTTAGAGAGCTGGCGTATATGACTATATCGTCTAAATATACAAAAAGCTCTACTCCTTGAAGTCCAGTTAAAACTTGGTCCATGAGCCTTTGGAAGGTTGCTGGTGCGTTTTTTAGTCCAAATGGCATTCTATTAAATTCATAATGTCCGTATACTGTAGAAAAGGCTGTTTTATGGCGATCGTCTGGATGCATGGGAATTTGATGAAACCCAGATGCAAGATCGAACACAGAAAAATATTTTGCGCTTCCCAACTGATCTAATATGTCAGTTATGTTTGGTAAAGGATAAGCGTCTCCAATTGTTTTTTCATTTAACTTTCTGAAGTCGATTACTATTCTTGGTTTTCTAATTCCTTCAGAATCTTCTTTTTTTAATACTATCCATATAGGTGAGTTGTAAGGAGATAGGGAAGGTTGTATTATTCCTTTCTCTAATAGTTCTTTGGTCTGTTTCCTTACTTCTTCTTTAAATGTTTGAGGATATCGATATTGTTTTGTGAAGACGGGGACATCATTTTCTGTTATTATTCTGTGGTAAGCTTTATTTGTTGCTTCTAATTTTTCTCCCGGAAGGTGAAATCTATCTGCGTGTTCTTTTATCAATTCCTCAACACTGGCTCGTTCCTCTGAATTTAAATGGTCCAGTCTTAATAGTCGTAATAACTGGAAAGTTCTATTCGTTGCTTTATATATGTCTGATGATTTGTCTTCTACAGGTGCTTCAATAAATGGTTCTAATTCAACTGATGGTACAGGAATTTTTATGTCTTTTGTAGATGTGTTTATTGCAAATAGGCATGCCATGCCATTATTATTTGATACAATTGCATTTCCCATATGTAGATTAGGGTGAAGATTAATTTTAGGAATGTATCCTGTGTTGGTCTGTGTATTAAGAACTCGAACATATATTTGACTCCTTGTTCTGGCTGGTATTGTGACCATTTCGGGATCGATGAATGGAACGGTTTCTGGTCCAATGGTTATTGCTGATCTCATGTAGTCAATAGTTGCTCCGTTAGTTTGAAAGAAGTCTGTTCCTAATATTCCATCCTGTCTGATAGGAAGGTCGTTTACGACGTGGATAATAACTTCTGTGTTTAAAATTCCTATTTTGATATATCCCATAGTGCTGAGTAAACCATCTGTGATGCCATTGAGGTCAAAGAGGGTATCCGTGAAGATTGGAATGTCGGGAGAAACAGCACATCTTTTAATTACGTTCAGGTCTGATCCTGTGTCAATCATTAGTGTGGCTTGTCCCCTGTTAAATCCTATATCAGAAAGAAGAATGCTAGGTGGTTTCCTTATTTGTTCTGTCTCGAGTCTGAGTATGGCCTGTCTACGTACCATACGGGGTTGTGCCTCTTCTTTTTCTTTTCTATCGAAATACATCTTTTTCCTGCATTGGTCTATCGTGTGGCCTCTAAATTTGCAATATTCGCAAGATATGCTATTATAAGCTCTGTTTCTACATTCTTCTACTGTATGACCCGGTTTTCGGCAATAATCACAGTATACGTTGGATTGAGGAGTTCTATTCATGTAACTTTGACTTCTACAATCTCGCGTCGTGTGACCTGTGCTTCGGCAGTTGCTGCAATATTCGTTGGACTGAGGGTATCCGTTAGCTTGGCTCCTGCAATCTTGCGTCATGTGACCGGTTTGTCGGCAGCTGCTACAATATTCGTTGGGTCTTGCATTGTAACTTCGATTTCTACAGTTTTGTGTCATATGACCTGGCTTTCGGCAAAAGTCACAGAATGTATCGTTTTGGTTTCTATTAAGGCTCCTACATTCTTGTATCGTGTGTCCTATTTTTTTACAATGTTGACAAGTTTTTTGTCGCCAGTCGGTGCGTGAAACTTGCTGACTACTACAGTTAGTGACGTCATGGCCGTATCCGAGGCAGTTTATACATTGATTAACTTGCGTTACTCCGGTGGCCATTTTTGCTCTTATCTGATATTCATTGTATTCGGCTTCTGCTTTGATAGCTTTATTAATAACGAGATCAAGACTACTGAAGGTGCATTCATGTATTCTATTATATATTTCGATCTTTAAACCCGTTAGAAAGGCTTTAACAGCATTTAGTTCCGCGTTTATATTGAATTGGGGGTCACAGGAGGGTGAAACGTCGTGAACGAACCCGATGCGAAATCGGGGAGTCACTAGGATAAAGTTCACAGACGAACCTGGTGCGAAACCAGGGAGCTGTTAGGAGGTTGGATTATTCACAGACGAACCTGGCGCGGGACCAGGGAGCTGTTCGGAAGTTGGTAGATTTACAGACGAACCTGATGCGAAATCAGGGAGCTGTAGGATACGGACGAACCTGACGCGAAATCAGGGAGCCGTAGGAGGGTGAGGTTTTCGTGGACGAACCTGATGCGAAATCGGGGAGCCACTGGGTTGGAGAAGATTCTTTGTTCTGGATAAAGGGTTGCGAACGAACCTGATGCGAAATCAGGGAGTCGCAGGAAATGTTAGTAATGCCTCGTAACTCTTAATTAAAGTTTATACAACTCGAGCGGTAAAGTTGTATCAGTGGGTGAGTGCTACAATTTTTATAAGGATTGCTGGGTAAAAGATGGGTTGAACGAATCGACTCGATTTACACGTGGACACCATTCGTATATTCAATAATTAGTTATTGTACAAATGTAAGTGTCGCGATTAGATAATTAAATAAGTGTGTAAGTTACCACTAGTTGCACGGTGTTGACGCACTGGCGATGCGGGGCGTAAGAGTGGCTATTACAATATGCCAAATAGAATATAAACCGAACTCGCGGATTCTATGAGGTTAACTATTGATTCTGAGAGGGACCTTAGCCCGATCTTACTGAATATAACCAACTCTGTACGAGCGTGACACGACGTGACTCTACGCGTGACTGTGTAGCTTTGAACCAACGAGGGTTGAAACCAAAGGGTTTATATAGTCCAAAATGAGTGGGGATTCGTTAGGAATTTCCATATAAGGAAATCCTTCGGGGTCGTCGTCGTGTCACTCCCGTTCCCATGGTCATGATCCAGATGGTCGAGATCACGACCCCCTTAGTGGTATATGATAAACAAAAAGGCTTTTAGGGCGTTTTCCCTTCGCAGACGCGAGCTCGAAAAATGGTTGAGAGCGGTGTATGGGAAAATTCCACATACGTAACATTTTATTAGCATTTTAAAATATTGTCGATGTAAAAATAGTCTTCCTCCCAAGTTTTGAACATGGTATTTATTTAAGTACGTATATGAACATACTAGCTTTATTACCCGGCTTCGCCCGAAAGAGCGAAAGGTGACGAATGAGTCGCGCGCCGTTGCCGTCTGCTACGCAAGAAAGATATCCTGTCTCGTTTCGCCTTTCACGTACCTGTGCCCTGTCTCTCTCTCTCTCTCTCTCTCTCTCGCCATCGGCGGCTTGGAATTGTAGGTTATTCGTTTATTTTAACTAATAACTCGAGAAAGGAAGGACGTAGCGAGCTGAAAATAGTCACATTCATCTGGATTAGCTAGGCATAATGAACCGAGACACCTTTCGCGATCCCAGAGTTTACCGTTAGAAAGTTTTTCGGCGACAGACTGTTACGTGAGGGTGTTAATTTTGAAAGAGACCGAGCGGTTGAGTCTAATTTCCTCAGGTAACGCTTAACGAATTTTAAAGAGATTTTATAATTTTGACATAATCGTATTATTACGCAAAAATCAGGATTATTTTGGGGGCGCTGCTTTCGTCTACAACCTATACAGGTTGTCCAATCAGGATGTGGTACTTTGGAGGAGACTGGTTCGAAACAAAATTAGACAACTTGAGGAATAATATACCATGTATTACAATATATATATATAGGAGGTTTCAAGGGTGGAACAAAAACGGTGAAAATTACATGGATTTGAAACAATGAATGATCAACGGTAATTGATCGAGGGAAACCCCACAACCCACTACGTGGTTGGATCAATAATCGTGTAAATCGTTTTCCTTTTACACATTCACTCGAATAGTTGGTGTTGTTACAATTATATTACGTGAATCAAGCCAAATTTAAAAAAAAAAACAAAACGTGTCACACGGCGAAGGGAAAGCAACAGCCGATTGAGGGAAAACCCACAACCCACTAGGTGGTTGAATCAACTGTTGTTCCCGTACAATATCATGACAAATCTAATGACTCACCAACTCAGTACAAGAGATTGCTAATTTCGTAATTTCGAGTCCTCTCTCTCTGTATGTCTCTCTCTTAGTATGTCTTAGAGGGTCCCGCGTCTGAGATGGTAAAGCGCAGGAGTGAACGCACCACACAAACACACAATGTCGAAACTCAATGTAGAATAAAGTAAAAAGATATTAGAGTTTGATTAAATATACGGTTTGAAGCTAAAGGAAATTTATATTGTTTGAAAATGCAAAAATGTACAAGTCTCTACGGGGGACTGAGTCCTTCCACGATCGCGTAGATTCGATTCACTGGAACTCCGGCTCAAGACTATTTTAAAATAGATACGTCCCTCGGACAGATCGACCACGCACTATGCGACTTAACAGCCGACTGCGCCGAGCGTTAGCAGGGCAGGCCCGAGCACTTGGGACTTTGAACAAAGAGAGTCAAATTGCTGAGCATGCATTTCGTACACACAGGCCCAACCGTCGTTGCCTCGGACCGTTCCCAGCCTCGCAATGCTTAGGTTTTCGAATGCTATCGCATCCGGCGTTTCAAGAACACTGATGCTGATGAAAGACTTTCTCATGGAAGAACGCAGTGGCGTAGCAGTTATTAATTTAAATTGGTTAATATACCATATCGGTTTATTGACAAATGATCGAGGGAAACTCCCACAACACTTAATGGTAGGATCAGATGTCAACGATACTGTAATAAAATTTTAACAGGGAAGAAAAAATATAAGGTAGTCTACAACAATGCCTCGAAAGATTTGTCACAGCACGCATTCCAGGAACGTCGATGGCGTTGAAGGATCGTTGATAATATTCCTTCGTCAGTACCTGCCCCGACGTGATCGGCTTCAAGCAGAAATAAATCAGAAATAAGTCAAGCACTATTAAAAATATCTACAGATAATCGACTATTGATTGAGGGAAATTCCCATAACACGCTAAGCGGTTGGATCAATAGAGAACATCTGCGAAATGATTATAAAAATTAGTAAAATTTAAAAATGAATTTGGAAAAAGTAACCGGCACGTAACAAGACAAACACACAACTTTGCTTTATAGTATAAGAAGATGCTGTATTCACAGACTATTTGGTAGCAATGAAAATATATATATATAAATCAATAATAAAATACAAATTATGATTCAACAGCAGACAGAAAGGTAAAAACTTATCACTTGTAATGATATAAATGATATAAAAAAATTTCTGTTGTCGGTCTCCTGTTAATAGCTGGCTTTCGAGCCGATCGCGGGCGGGTTTTGTCGAGCCGATCTGAAATCAAATTGCCCGCTCATGGCGGCCAAGCTTGTACCCCGAATCGAATCTCGGAATCTCGAGCAATACAAAAGTATCGGGACCCCGCCCGATCCCGCCCGAAATTTTCCGGCCCGTCCAGAGCCTGAAACGTCGGGTACACGAACACCCCCACACCCCTGCTAACCATTATCTATTTTTCTCCTTCTTCTTTTTCCACTGGAATTTTGAAATATTTTTCGAATTTGTTAGCAAATTCCACCGATTGTTTTGAACGTAAGAGTTTAATGTATTTGGTGGCAACGTATCAGAAATGTTTATAAATGCGTAGTTACTTTCTTTCGCTGACGCCACGCAACGCTGACGCCCTAAAAGACCCCTACACTCGGGGTGCGTTCCGTTATTCACTGCAAGTAGTTCTTATATGACGTCACGTGAGTATGCTGCTAACAGCGTTCCGTTTTAATTTCGTGCATTTCGAAGCTGCTGCGAAATTGTAAAACGGAACGCAGCTGCAGTTGGTTGCATTCAGCCTCATAGCGTCTGTCATCTATTTGATGACATTTGTTCTAATAACCAAAATGAGTGGAAGAAATACAAATAACACAAATAGAATAGTTGCGTTATTACTTACGGAAATAAATACTGAAAATATTGAGGACTCAAGTAGTAGTTCCAGCGACGATGAATTAATAGAAATATGTAGAAGATTAAGAACTAGAGTACCAAGAATACGATGTACAAACTATGTAGAAAATATTGTTTCTGCATATTCGGATGCAGAATTTAAAACTCATTTTCGGTAAGTAGTCAAACATAGAACGTAATAAAATATTAAAGAATAAAAATGTCAGATTCATTATCTATTATACGTAGGATGAGGCGCACTACTTTTAAATTCTTGTTAGAATTATTAGCACCCTATTTAGTGAAACATTCAGCTCATTTTGGTCGTCATCAAATAATGCCAAACAAACAATTATTATTGACTATTTGGGTTATGGCAACACCAAATTCATATAGGTAAGTATTTCACAATTTCAAATAGAATTTCTTTAAACTTGTATTTAAAATACCATGTATAGTTGATATATATGTAATATTTTTTTAACAGATGTGTAAGTGACAGATTCGGCGTTGGGAGGGCAACAGCATGGAGATGTGTTAGAAGAGTAGTTACTGCCTTATATAGTCATTTACATACATTTATTAAATGGCCATCGCCTGAAGAAGCAGAAACTACATGGACACATATTCAACAAAAGTATGGATTTCCAAAAGTCATTGGTGCAATAGATGGAACTCATATAAAAATAGCAGCACCAAAATTACATGCTGAGTGTTATATAAATAGAAAAGGCTATCATTCAATACAACTACAGGTACAGAAGGATAAATACATATATACTCATATAAGTTTATACATATTGTACATTTAAATATAATTAAAATAATAATGTTTTAGGTTATATGTGACTCAAGCCTTAAATTCATACACTGTTATACTGGGCAAGTTGGTTCGGTACACGACATGAGAGTGTTTCGACTGTCAGGCTTCCAAAACATGTGTTCAGAAATCAATTTTCCGGAAAACAGCCATATTTTGGGGGATAGTGCGTACAGTATTCAAAAATATATTATGGTTCCATTTAAAGACAATGGACACCTAACTGAAACGCAAATGCATTATAATAAAGTGCACTCCTCTGCACGGATGATAGTAGAGCGATCATTGGCACTTTTGAAAGGGCGGTTCAGAAGTATTCTGAATCATTTACCTATGACCAGAACCGATTTAATACCCAGATATACAGTAGCCTGTTGCATTTTGCACAACATATGTTTGTTGCAGAATGACATGTTAAATGATATACCAATTATTGTAAACAATACACAACGTGTAGCAGATCCTAACGCTGGTGATATACAGAATAGAGAGGGTATTGAAAAACGAAATTTAATTGCACAAAGTTTAATGAATCCTAATACATAGTTAATATATTGATATATATTTATGAATATTCTAAACAAAATAAATATATATATATATTCTCAAAGATTGCCCAACGAACTTATTTCATGCCCAACCAATCCATGAATTTATTTTTCTATAAGTTTGTCTAATAGAGTTTTCAAACTTTCCAACTGCATCATCTTTTCTTCATGCCTTCTGCTGGCTTCTTCGCGTTTCAATCGCTTTTCATGTAGTATGCTTTCTAAGTATGTTTCCGTGGTTAACTTTCTTTTCTTTGCTATGACAAAAATATATTTGTAATAATTAGATTAAGGTATTCATAGACACTTCTTATTTTAAGATCACCCTAAGCATTTGCTTAAGGCCTCATCTACATGCAAAATTAAGCTTGTGTTGTACTTAAGAAAATGCTTAAGACGATCTTAGGCCTAAAAACGGACTATGAATACCGCCCTAATTGTAAGAGATGCATTTCTAACAAACTATGTATATATTATGATAGGTACCATTACTTGATTCTTTTGAAGTTTCTTCTGTATTATTAGTTTCGCTATTGCAGCTCGTCCCTGCAACTGCGAGTGGTTGAGCCCATGGTTTCTTATTAAATATTTCATCCATACGCTGAAATACACACATACGCACGAATTATTTATAAGAAAATGTAATTTATATTAATTAAATGTAATAAAAACTTAAATGTAATTTATATTCATTTAGTAAATATTTTCAACAGTTTTATTTGCTATAATAATATATTAATATATATTATAATAATATAATATATATATATATAATAAATTACATATAGATTAAAAGATATTTACATAAAAATATTCCCACTTTGTGGCATGATTGCCAGACTTATTATTTTGATCTATGATAGTCTTATATGTCCTTTTCATTGCTTGAAATTTTGTAGAACATTTCTGTCCGCTTAAATTGTGCCCCATTTTTTTCATTTCTTTTGCAACATTTTCCCAGTTTTTTTTTAATGTAATGTTACCACTGTGAAATTGTTCTTCTCTGGATGTATAAATGTCCAGCAATAATAATGTTTCCTGTTTCGTCCAGATATGTTGATCTTAAAACAAAAAAAATTATTATTAGATTATACTATAGTCTATACTATTTTTTGTCAACTTACCACTGGATTTGTTATTATTTTCCTCCTTATTTTCTTTATTATCACTGTCTGATTTTTCAGATATTGTTGCCTCTGCAATTCTTTCATTAGAACAACCTATATAAAGGAAAGATTTAGAACTTATGTCACAGATAAATCTCTGCAAAGTGTCATTAATTTTAAATTTAAAGAAACAACTAATTATCAACAATTCTTTTCTTTAATCTTATACATTACCAGTTTGGAATGCCTTAACTTCGGTGGCTTTTATTTGTTTCAACACTGCTGCTGCAAATTGTCTGTCTGTAACAGTAAGATAGAGATCAAACAAATTAATAAACAATTAAACAAATTTACGTAAGTAAATTAAAGTAATAGAAAGGTTTCCAAATTAAGGTTATCTTGGTTATAAATCATGTACATAAATAAAGAACACTGTACCATTCCGTGCTCGCTCCGCCTCTTCTGCAGTCATTTTACACGTAAAATGCTGGCTACTTTCTTCGTCAATTATAGTTATAAGTTCCATGTCCACATCAATTGCAGGATTCATTTTGAAATCGGTCACGTTGTGTGGTCACGTGATCACTGCGACTGCTGTACCTGACCGGCTGAAGCAGTTACAACAGGAAGTGACGTCGAAGTTCGTGACGTCATACATCTGTAGCAGTGCTTTCGCAGTGAACTGCTATCCATATCGGAACGCTATTGTCAGCACTGCCAGTACTTGCAGTGAATAACGGAACGCACCCTCGGTGATGCAAGAGTCGTGAAACAGTGATGCAGGCATACTCTTGCATCACCGTCTGTAGGGGCCCTAAGGGGCCGCGACGCCAAGTGCCCTTGCTGAAACGTAAACAGATGTCTGCGATAGTCTCGAATCCTTTGCAACAACCCACGAAAGTCTGTTAGTCTTCAGACACAGCTCTTGCAAGATCGTGCGTTTTCATTTACGGCTTGTGAAGTAACTGTGAGAAGATTATAGCATTTTTCATTTCGCGATTTTATTGTAGTTATTAGTGAAAAATGCCGCGAAAAGCATTGGTAGACTCTGGTGTGATTCTGCACATGCTGCAGAAGTGTGAAAAGTGTGAATTATTCGATGGGAGCTGCAAATTGAAGTGTCGTACGGATAACGTGTGGAAAGAAGTAGCTGCAAAATTTTCAAGTAAGTTGTCGCCAGAAACATTAAATTTTCACGTTAGAACAAATAGATGGAATTTGTTAACAAATTTAAAAAAAAACATTTCGAAATTGAAGAAGAAGAAGAAAAAGAAATAGGGGATAGTATCAATGTCACTAACGAAAGTAATATTAGCCAAAAATTCGAACCTCACAATATTCCGCTTAAAATGAATAATAAACTGCCGCCATTATATTTTAATATGACATTGTCTGAGGAGCAATGGAAATCTATTGCTCCCGTATTGAAAATTTATAAAGAAAACGGCACTCGTGGAAAATCGTACAAAATACTTAGTCCCGGTTGGACTGATATTATTTCCAAAACTTGTTTCTTAAAAACAAAACTTCCGTGCGCTTATAGCTTTAAATATGGAAAAATTTTCGATTCGTCGGAAGCGGAAACATATTTGAAAATATATGGTATTTGCAATGAATGCGGGGCTGAATTTAAAGCGCATTCCCTATATGAACCGGCTCCTGGCACTGGTATTGTATTAAGGGTGAACACATTCGATACTTCGGGAATACCGCATGACAAGAAAAGAGTAGTTAAAGGAGCAACTAGGGTAGAAATTGGGAAGCAATTAATAAATATTAAACCCAGAAAATGGAGGAACGATGCAGCATCAGATATAACATACGACGATCCTGAACCTCCATATGTTCCGCGACAGTGCACTTTAAGAAAAATCAGGGAAGAAGCCATCGTACGGGAATTAGGAATTAATAAAGATCTTGATCCTATTAATTCGTTATGCGAGTTAAAATATAAGGGTCAATACGCGGGATACATTAAAGAGATTTCGAAGGATAATTTCTATTGTTTCTATTGGTCACCTATCCAAATGGAATTATACAAAACGTTAATTAAAACGTTCAAAAAAATAGAATTAGACGCCACTGAAAAATTAGTTAAAGTAATAGAAAAACTAAATGGTGAAAAGAAACATATATTCTTATACCAAATAATTATAAAAGGTGCAAATGGGATACAACCAGTATTTCAAATGCTTTCAGAAAAGCACGATACTAATTTAATTACATACTGGTTGAGAGAAATCATTAAACACGGGGCACCAGTGCCTCCAGAAGTTGATTGTGACTATTCATTGGCGCTTTTGAATGCAAGCAGCTTAGCATTCAATGAACGTTGTTTGAAAACGTACATTTCGGATTGCTATAATTGGATTAGTGGAGAAACGTTGCAACATCCACTTCACTGTTTTATCAGAATTGATATTGCTCATCTGATAAAAATTATTTGCACCAAAGATGTATTTCACCGAAAGCATCCTAAAATTAAAGACTTCTTTGTGCGATGCACGGGGATAATGTCATTGTGTGACAATGTAGAAGATTTTAAGACACTGCTTCGATCAATATTTATTGTCGCTTACAGTGAGTACGATGGCAACGATGCCAATGGAAATACAGTAATATGTGAGCAGAAGCGCTTGTATTTATTCGAAAGAATAAAGTCATTCACCTTTACGAGTGACGAGAATGTCACAGAATTCGATGATATAGAAATGCTAAATGAAAATGAAAGTATAGTTGCATTTATAAATAATATCCGAGATGAGGCTGAACAAATTGCAAAAGACAGTGTAGAGACAGATAGATATAACGCATTCTACTGTCCAGAACTTGTCCCTTACCTAGTTAAGTTATCTAGACATTTTCCTCTCTGGACACAGGTGATGACGGGACATTTCCCTCTGTCATCACATGTAGCAACATCCTCTAGATGTGAGGCATATTTTAAAGATCTAAAGCATTCAGATTTGGGCGCAAATTATAAGCCAATGCGCGTCGATAAATTTATCGTTCAGCATATAAAATCTATCGAAAATCTCTCGAAATTGGAACGTGCTGCAATTAAACGCACCAATGAAAAAATTGCACTGCTGACTACTGAAGAAAGACATGAAAAACAAAGAAAAATTGATTCACGCGATTTTGACGAAAATGTGCAGGACGCTATGGATAATTGTGATTATTTAAGGGAACAAGAAAATTGGAAAGGATTAAATATTGAAGTGAAATCAAGTAAATCAAAGGATATACAACTGGACAACGATGAAAATATACAAAAACGAAGTCCACCCGCTGATGTAGAAAAAAACAATACATAGAATGAAATACAAAAGCCCTTGACCAACAAAAAAAATACTCCTAGAGGGAAATATTTAACTCCATGCCCAGACATTCACCTCGCATATGACAGGCCATTAAGGAAAAGAAGAAATGAAATATTAAGGAATGGAAACAACTGCAAATTGGTTAATATTAATGGCGAAAAAATATATATTCAAAATACGTGTGCATTCGACTCATTGGTTGAAGTATTCACCAGTGCGTATTGCAACTATAGCACATTTAAAAACTGGATCGATGAAAATTCAGATAATATATTTTTTTCCTTCGTCAAAAAATACGCTATCGAGAACATTAACAACTCCGTGTATGAAGAGCGAGCAACAATTTTGTGCACAATATTTGAAATTCGGAATAATATTGTAGATTGTACTACAAATTCCAATTGGCTATTTTCGAAACTTGTAACAGATGTTTGCAGTGTCGAAGAAAATAGAACCTGCGCCAATTGTGAAATACATACGAGAAAATTGTTTGTAGTAGATATAATTACTACAACCACAACTGGAGATTTTAAACAAGATTTTCTGAATTTTGTTGCGCAATTCTTCAATACACAAACAGTCACGTGTAAAACATGTCGATCAGCTGTGCAATTAAAGAGAGAAGCAAAATCATATGTGGTTATAGACCCCGAAATCTTTTTGCAACAAAATGAAAGTAAATATCCGGATGGAATAGTTTTAAACAGCATCCCAGAAAGACTTCAAATTGAAGATGCCACATACATTTTAAGTGGCATCGTATGTCATACCAGAAACCATTTTATAGCTTACTGCCGTAATACAGCAGGAATATGGACATTGCACAATGACATTTATCAAAAGTTGCGGACAATTACAAATCCACAAAGGGTAAAAATAAATCCGTCATAAATAATATTTATAAAAATATAAAAATTCTGATAATGATCCTTCAATTTTTCAGACTATATCGCATGTTTGATCATCGAGGACATACGGAAAAAAAATCTGATCAATCCGGCCTTTTGCACTGTTACGAGCCGGGGCTGCGGCAACGCGAGAGGCCGGCGAGAGGGGTATTTCCTAAGGAATATGGTTTATGAGTTTGTTAGTTAGGTGCGCGGACGAACCTGATGCAAAATCAGGGAGCCGCTAGGATTATTGACGGTGAGGACGAACCTGATACGAAATCAGGGAGCCTCTAGGAATAGAGTCAAGCGCGAACGAACCTGATGCGAAATCAGGGAGTCACAGGAGGGTGAAACGTCGTGAACGAACCCGATGCGAAATCGGGGATTCACTAGGATAAAGTTCACAGACGAACCTGGTGCGAAACCAGGGAGCTGTTAGGAGGTTGGATTATTCACAGACGAACCTGGCGCGGGACCAGGGAGCTGTTCGGAAGTTGGTAGATTTACAGACGAACCTGACGCGAAATCAGGGAGCCGTAGGAGGGTGAGGTTTTAGTGGACGAACCTGATGCGAAATCGGGGAGCCACTGGGTTGGAGAAGGTTCCTTGTTCTGGATAAAGGGTTGCGAACGAACCTGATGCGAAATCAGGGAGTCGCAGGAAATGTTAGTAATGCCTCGTAACTCTTAATTAAAGTTTATACAACTCGAGCGGTAAAGTTGTATCAGTGGGTGAGTGCTACAATTTTTATAAGGATTGCTGGGTAAAAGATGGGTTGAACGAATCGACTCGATTTACACGTGGACACCATTCGTATATTCAATAATTAGTTATTGTACAAATGTAAGTGACGCGATCAGATAATTAAATAAAGTGTGTAAGTTACCACTAGTTGCACGGTGTTGACGCACTGGCGATGCGGGGCGTAAGAGTGGCTATTACAATATGCCAAATAGAATATAAACCGAACTCGCGGATTCTATGAGTTTAACTATTGATTCTGAGAGGGACCTTAGCCCGATCTTACTGAATATAACCAACTCTGTACGAGCGTGACACGACGTGACTCTACGCGTGACTGTGTAGCTTTGAACCAACGAGGGTTGAAACCAAAGGGTTTATATAGTCCAAAATGAGTGGGGATTCGTTAGGAATTTCCATATAAGGAAATCCTTCGGGGTCGTCGTCGTGTCACTCCCGTTCCCATGGTCATGATCCAGATGGTCGAGATCACGACCCCCTTAGTGGTATATGATAAACAAAAAGGCTTTTAGGGCGTTTTCCCTTCGCAAACGCGAGCTCGAAAAATGGTTGAGAGCGGCGTATGGGAAAATTCCACATACGTAACAGCACAGTGGTTAAGGGTAGTTTTAACTCGCAAAAAACGTGCACACTTGAATGATTCCACGATTTTCCTTCACGTGACATCATGTTTTCTAATAAATGGTAAGTATGCCATTTTTGAGATCATTTTAAAATGGATTCAATACGATTGAAAAAAATCTCATTCAATTGACATCTAATGGTTCTGAAATGAACTTACTTAGCTTTCCAAAACAATCATGGAGATTTGTCTACGATCATGAGTTCGCAAATTATAGCTGTTGAAAGTGAAAAGTACCTTTTTTACTTTGATCGCAAATAACTCGGGCAATGAAAATCATACAACAACACCAAAAATCGGAAGTTAAGGGGTTAGGCCACCTTGGACGGAGCAAAATTGCAGTCATTTTCGGCATTTTTTTTAGAAAGATAATGAAATAAACCAGAAGTTTAATATGTAGTCTGTTATTATACAACTCTCGCTAGAAAAAATCGTATTTTTTATTCTTACAAAATGGCGGCGGTAGAGTCGTGATACGCAAGATCTTGAGGAGCGACGTTTTAAACGGTGTTCAATCTCACGGCTATACCGTTTGTCCTAGAACACAAAACCAAAGAGATTTATATTCTGCATGCCTAAACCTATGGAAGTACGTAGGAAAATCCAGAGACATTAATTTGTCTCGAAATGGCGACCATGGGGAGAAAAAAATGCATTTTTTTTTTATAAAATTGTCAATTGCAAAGAACATATTCAAGATATTGCAAAACTCCTACGTACTTCCATAGATTATTCATAAGAGAAGAGTGTCTCCAAATTTCAAATCAATCGGTTGAAAATTGTGGAAGTTATGCGAAACACCGTTTTGAAAATGTCATTTCGAGAAAAACGCGTTGAAAGTTTTACTTCACATTTTTTACGAATAAAGTGAAAAAATGCAACTTTACCTTTACTCGGCGATTACTGCGCCATATAACTGCCCTTCCAAATTGACGTCGGCCTGTTCAGACTCTTTTCTAAAAGATTTGGAACTTTTTCGAGCCTCTTTTGTCGCGTCCGACATAGCGCGCTCAGCAGCCTTGATACGACTCGCGTCTGCCTCCATGCAAAAATTGTAGCAATTTGGTCCAACTGTCATTTGCAATATCTCCATAATTTCCATTAAACTTATGAAGCCGTCGTTAAATGTGCAAACTGCTATATCTGCTGCAACATCGACCAGTAGTTTGCCGCTAGAAGTAGTTTTGGGTGCTATGGACCACACGACTGAGTTGAACGATTCGTTGTTGTTTTGAGTATAGCCTCCTAAACAACGATGCAATAAATCGTTTCTGCTCAGTTCTTCATATACTGGCTTTATATGATCGAAAACCATTTTACTCATTGGCGGTTTATGCACATATGTGGCTAGTTTATTAGAAGCTTTTGCCTTCTGCCACGTACACCACGAAGTCTCGCCAACCGGGCATCTGTCGTGCTGCGGATTTGCATCCGTTGAAATTTTGTGATAAACAGTGGCCCATATTTCCTTTTTCATGTTTGCGACATTTTCATAATTTCGGCGTATAGCAAGACCGTAATATATTGATAATTCATCAATCAACTTGCCAGTTAACTTTCCTTTGCCACCATGTCCCTTATTTGCTTTCTTGAGAGCGCGAAGCCGCGAGCCCATCCGCTTCTGGACGTGATCGATACACTCTTTTTTAGAAACGATTAGGTCTTCATACGGTTGAGCATCTGTGATTCCTTTGAAAGTCTTACTGTCACCATCACCAATGTACTGAGCATATTTGACTTGATGTAATGTTTCAGAGCGGCGAAACATTTCGACGACAGCGTCAACTTCCATTTTCCCAGCGGAGCCTTCGTGGTTAGCTTGACAATTTTCTTCGTGCGATTTGGCCCACTCTTCATATTCTGCAGTTCCTTTCCTTTTTTCCAAAAATTCACAGCCTTTACAATATTTCGATTTGACTTGTACGTCAACGACCTTACCAGTGTACCATCCGATTAGTGTCACTAGTCCGAACAATGACGAAAATCCCCTTTTTCTCCACATTCCGTCGCCAGATACTAAAATACCATCGGTATGTCCTTTTTCCGCACAAATTTTCTTCTCCTCAGCAGCTGCCCTCTTCGTCACTTTTAAACGAACAGCTGCCGTAGCGATAGAAATCGAAGAAACAATAGTGTCGTAAAATGAATGAAAGATTGGGCGCGGCAAATCCATAAATGCACAAAATTTGATTATGCCATGTAAACCAACGCCAAGTAATCGCATGGCAAATGTAATGCGACGATTAATGTCATATGCGTGATTGTTAAGAAGCGGACTAGCATTTATATAATTTGGTCCGCATATTTCACAAGCAACGACAACTTTAAAACCTAAGCCACAGTTACTTGCTTCAGAAAAGGTGATATTCGATTTGCATTTTTTGCACACTACCATTTGCGAAATTGCAGAGAATACACTGTAAAATTCTATAAAGCGATATCCAAATGTTCCATTTATAGTAATTTCAGGGCCCTCTAGTGACCTCTTTAATTTTTTCGCAGACGTGCTTACATCTTCCGTTGGTTGATCCAATAAGTAACGATTCAACGGACGCCTTTTTGAAATTTTACATTTTCCAGGACGCCCTTTTGTGCTCCTAGACCCTTTCTTCTCATTGTACGCATTTTGCACTTCACTCATCACTGCAGAAACGTTTGCAAACAAGGAAACTTCTCGATAAAAAACGGTATGACGACGCACCAAACTCTAATTATTTTTACCCGTGGTTGTTCGTTCAAATTGTTCGGGTTTTATTCGATATTTGCACTTCGTGTGCTGACAACAACGATACACTTGAGGGACCACGTTGTCCTCGGGCAAAAATCGTAAAGACAATGAATTGTCCGCTAAAGGAAAAGCGGGGTAAAAATATTCCCACTGCCATTGCTCGATGGTGGGAGGAAACATGGGTTTTCCAAAACTTGCATACCCCATTGAGTACCCTCATAAAACGAGAAAAAAATTTGGCCCAGATCTCCAGTATTGGCTGCCCTAATAAAATTTACAACCCTGTTCCTACTATGCCTCAACGGTAATGGTACGGCATCTAATAGCTGCCATGGTCTAAACTATTGTTACTACCTTCTATATTTATACACTGAAACTTTTATTCGTCAGGTAAAGCCGCTTTTCATTCCTGACGAAGTCAGGCGGCCGCGGTAGCGCAAGCCGCGCCAACGAGCCCGGGCGCGCTTCGATAAACCGGCTCTAAACTCATTTTAAAACTTCAATTTCGTATTGAAACTAATTGTATCTTATTCTTAAGACTATAAAGGATAATTTAAGACGAAAAAAAATTCTATTTTTTCGAATTTCCAAGGTGGCTTAACCCCTTAAAGAGAAATGTTTGCTCTATAAGAGCTCTTCGTTGGATTTACGGGAAACATATTTTTTTGGCCCGTGCATACGTTCAAGCTAGCTAAAAATTTCTGGAACTTCGTTTCCTGCGCTTCATCTTGTTAAAACAGAATCATAATGAATGAAAACAAAATTGAGTCCTTGATTTAAGAACTAAAAACTTCAAGCGTTAAAATGCGTTTTTTAAATATTTGTTCTACCATTTATGGCAGAGATACAACCATTTGAAAATGATCAAAATTTTCGGGAAATTATAGTGTTCTTTTAAGTTTGACGCGGAGTGTACTTAGGCTTCGGCTGCACGTGCCACTAATTATAAAATATTATGTGCCTACCCACTTCATACACTACACAAATGAAAAATTCGCGCGCAAACCATACGCACTCATGCAAAATCGCAGTATAGGTACATAACAAGTCGAGACATGACTAAAATGAGAATAGCTTTTGTGGAAAGCGGCAACAATGGACGATTATCGATCATATTTTAAAACATGAAATTGTCGGTCGAAAAGACACATGCGCGCCTGCTCGCGGGTGAAGTGTTTCCATGTAAAGTTCCTCTATGCGAAGCTCTCCCGTGCGAGAAGTTGCTGTGCGGGACGATCCTGTGCGAGATAATGCTGTGCGAGGTGATCCTGTGCGAGGTACTCCCGTGCGAGAGGATGCCGTGCCGGATGATGCAGTGCGAGGTGCTCCTAGATATAACTAATGAAAAGACAAAATTAGAATAAAGAGTAAATGTAAGATAACTACTCGAAAGTGAGCATTCCTAGAGGAGCGCTTACTATTTAGCAAAACATGATATCAATTAGCGTAAAAGGAGGAAACGTACAGGAAAATTTTCTATCGGAGGCTGGTTTGTGTGACCCCGTGCGAGGTTCTCCGTGCGAGGTGGTCCCCTGCGAGGTGGTCCTCTGCGAAGTGGTCCTCTGCAACGTTCTCCGGGTCGAGATGCTCCGGTGCGAAGTGTTGCCTTCATGGATGATGCTCTGCGAAGTGGTCCTCTGCAACGTTCTCCGGATCGAGGTGCTCCAGCGCAAAATGTTGCCTTCAAGGATAATGCTCTGCGAGGTGGTCCTCTGCAACGTTCTCCGGATCGAGGTGCTCCGTTGCGAACTGATGCCTTCAGGGCTGATGCCGTGCGAGTATCTCCCGTGCGACATGATGCAGTGGCGAATGATGCTGTGCGAGCTGCTCCTTGTTATAATTAATGAAAAGACTAAATACGAATAAAAAATAAACGTAATATAAATACTCGAAAGTGAACAGTCACAGAGGAACGCTAAATATTTAGCTGAGCAAGATAGCAACTGGCATAAAGGATGGAAAGGTACAGAGTTTAATATTTTGGAAATTTTGCTATTGTAGTTTATTTGATGAATAACGACATGGCCCATATTACTATCTTGCTCGATATTTTCACCTTCTGCCATACAATTAAGATTCTCAGAGTATGAAATAGCATAATAAGGAACGGTTAAAACATACAGTTTTAAAGTGACCTGTCCCCTCTCCTGTCGGAAGCTTGTTTCAGCCACAATTGAATATTTCGCTCGGTCTCCATCCTATTCTCCGTGGCTTTGCCTTTTTCTGCAGCATCTTAAACAAAAATTTGTAAAAAACATTATATTTATGTTACAGAATAATAAATATTAGCAACAGTAAAATGAGAATGACATTTACATACCTATTATCAATTTCGCCACCAAGGAATTATTAAACGGCCGTTTCCACTTTCGCCCCAGCCAACTGTATTTTAGGGCCAATTCGTTGGCCATTAGGGGGTCAGCATCCTCTTCACACAGTTGTATACATTTGTCCCTCCATACTTGGCCAATTCATTGACCTAAAATGTAAGAATTACTTAGCATCAACAAAGTAAATATGATTTTATTTCGAAGAAATACCGAAAATGAATTTTAAAAACAGCTTGAAACTTTAGATATTTTTTTCCATTACACATTTTCTGCAAAATACAATGACCTATTCCCACCACAATTTTTTACGAAAATATGTTTAACCACGACATATGTAAATATTTTACTTACCGCATCTTCAAAATCCTCCCGATTTTGCAAAGCATCCCCTAGCTCATTCAACTCCTCTACACTCTTCAGTGGAAACTCAAGATTATATTTACAAAATAAGGAAACTTTGCTTTTTGCGGGAGCATTGCCTTCAATTTTTTTATTTAGTTTTAATAACATTTTCGAATTATCCGCCTGCATAGCCCGGAACATGTGCATTTGGGTCACTAGTTTCTTTAGTAGGTCCGTAAGAACTGGGCAATGATTGCAACACCTGCCCGTGTTTTCTGCAAATTATTTATTACATTTCAATGATAAAAAAGAATTTCCTCCTAAAGTATCTTTATACAAATACATATAACATATATTATTTTACCAATGATGCTCCCGTGATGTGATGTGCTCTCGTGCGGGGTTCTATCTGGCGAGGATCTCCGGTCCGTGATGCTCCGGAGCAAGGAACTCCCGCGCGAGAATCTATCTACCGAAGATCTCCGGTGCGTGGTGCTCCCCTGTGAGGTTTTCCCCTTCTCGGTCCTCCGGGTCATTCCACGCGAAGTCGGACACTTTTCGGAGTAACATTTCGGATTTTGGTGCAACTTGGATATGTTGTAGTCTTTAGAGGTATATAAACATATATCAAAGGATTTTTCAAAATGTCAAAAATTCTGGATGTTACAGCTCTTTGAAATATAGTGTATACTATTTTTCCAAAAATTATAACTCTGGAACTAATAAACTGACAAAAATGACCTTTTGGGTGCTTACAGTGAAGATATAAGAGTACCTAATAAAAATTATTTCACTTAATAAAAACGAATATTTGACCATTTATTTAGCAATTGTTCTAAACAAATGTAATTTTATAGGTGAAGGCAAACTTTTAAAAATTTGAAAAAAATATGAGGATAAAGCCCTGTTTTTCCTCTTTACGGACACGTTTCGGAAATCGTGGACGTTTTAAAATTGGCCAAATGAAAATTAATTGCCATCCCACCCTCTTCCGATGGAAGAATACTCACCACCTTCTCGTGGTTTCCATTGAACAATGGCAACTTAAATGTTTCAAACAATAAGTGCCATCGACAGAGAGTGAGTTTCCAGTAACTATTAACGGTATTAAACGTTGCAGCGGTCCTCATTGTTACCCTATATAAAAGTAGCAGGTATAGCCGCTTGGCCGCTGCGAGTACCGCACGGCCCGAACGACCAGTCGAGCCGGTGTGATTTGACGCAGCGTTACATTCAATTAATTTTCATTTGGCCAATTTTAAAACGTCCACGATTTTCGAAACGTGTCCGTAAAGAGGAAAAACAGGGCTTTATCCTCATATTTTTTTCAAATTTTTAAAAGTTTGCCTTCACCTATAAAATTACATTTGTTTAGAACAATTGCTAAATAAATGGTCAAATATTCGTTTTTATTAAGTGAAATAATTTTTATTAGGTACTCTTATATCTTCACTGTAAGCACCCAAAAGGTCATTTTTGTCAGTTTATTAGTTCCAGAGTTATAATTTGTGGAAAAATAGTATACACTATATTTCAAAGAGCTGTAACATCCACAATTTTTGACATTTCGAAAAATCCTTTGATATATGTTTATATACCCCTAAAGACTACAACATATCCAAGTTGCACCAAAATCCGAAATGTTACTCCGAAAAGTGTCCGACTTCGCGTGGAATGACCCCTCCAAGAAATAGAATCTGAAAATAAGAATTATTTCTGTCACGGAGATACTATTTGAATACTAACTGATGGACACATTAAACATGAGCTTTGTGTTTCAAAATAATAAAAAATGATTAATGATTTCAATACAAAAAGTATAATTTCTTTTCCTTTTCAAAGCTATTGACTGATATACACTTTCTGTATAGCAATACACACTGTTAAATTGTATACAGAATGCATACAATATAATTGTGTGTAGTCATACAGAAATTGTATCTCAGTCATTTCTTCAAATCAATTTATTTAAGTAAGGAAAACCGGACAGAAGTTTCGAATTTGCCGCTCTCGACTATATTATTTCCGCCCAGCTCAGTAGATGGTGGTATAAGACGATAACAAAAACAATACATTTATGAGTGGTATTCATACTCGTTGCTAGCCATGGACCTAAGAATTAAATGGACGGAGCCCAAAGTCTCAACATAGACGAGGGGGTCGTGCCAGTCGATCGGGAGGAGAGAAGTCGTGGTGGACGGCTTGTGATTGGCGGAGTAGTACGCATGCGTCGCGCTTTATTTGAAATAGAATGCTGAATGCTTATACATATAGGGTGTATAACAATTACGTCCAAATCGTCCACGCGGTCGCGATGTGTAATGAAAATCGCGGACATTGCAGGCGATACCATATTATCAACTAGTGATGGTAGGATGGTAAAGAACAGATATACAAATTCGATCTGAACAATTAAACATATTTATTTTTAAATGTATAAAACTATACATATATTGTAAATAGATTCAAATATATAAAATGATTTAGATTCAAATATAGTTTCTAATTCTATTGATCACAAGTCCTAATACTATAACTCTCAGTCTCATAATTGTCGTAGTAGTGATTAACTTAAAAATATTATAAAACTTCTACCTAATGCCCGTTGAACTGTATTAAGTTGGTCAAATATTGTCTAGACGTGCAAAGATTGCTGGTTACAGATTTCGCGATGTAAAAAAGTCTTGTTTTGATATATTTTTGAATAATACATCTTGTTATGTGAATGCGATGATTCTCGAGTGCATCCTGATTATGTGTATGCTCAACCAAATTGTGGAAGATGGCTTCAGAATTAAGAAATTCTTTAAGAACCATTGCAGTGAGGTACATTTCTGAATATTTTGGTTTCAGCATCTCCTGACCACTTTCTTTGAAAGCAAATCGGATTGCTTTTTCAGCCTTTTGACAAATCATGTAAACATCATCAGAAGGATAACACAATCCACCCATATTTTTAAACGCAATTAAACTATATACTTCACTAGTGTTCCCGCTTATTAATGCATCAACACATACTTCGCAGTAGAGCTTCGAACGCAAGTGCTTCACAACGAATCCTGCCATATATGCAATAACGCGTGTAGAAAACTCAGTACTAATTAAAATATCAGGAACATAACTATGAATTTCAATAGCAGTACAAGCGGCAGTCCAAGTACGATCTACAGTATCACAGAGTCGATAAATTTCTGAAGACGCATTAATAACGTTCATTGAAGAAACATTTCTTGACGAAACGTGGAGGATTGAAATGTGTTCGATGGGAATGCAGTTGCCGGTCTCAGTTGCCCTTAATTCAGTATGCAACAACAGTTTCTTAAAGGCAGCTGAAAACTGACGTCCTGTCGGATTATTATTATGTCCTCCGCGAGAACGAATACAACTGGAAAAAGTTTCTAGGTGATCCTGGCTTAATTTATACGTAGGTATGTATTTGAGTAGGGAGTTGCTGCCACCTTCACAAAGTTTCTGGTACATACATTTTAAGCTTTCGATACAAACTAAAAAACCAATGAAACCCGTTTTTTTGCTGTATTAATAAGGAACTTACCGTTGGCTAATTTTAGATTTTTTAAATATATTGACAACTCGTCTAATTAGCTAAACAGTTGATCCTTATTAGTAGCATTTAATGCTTTCTTATAATTGACTGTAGTTGAATCTTTGTGAAAATCGTAACCTTTATTATTTCTCGAATTAAAAATATCGAAAAGGTCATTCACTTGCTCTATGAATTGTATGGTTGGTCCGCAGTTAAAAAATTCACCCAGTTTGAGATCGTTTCTGCAAACCTTTAAAGCCGCTGCTACAGATTTACTAAATACTTGAGCGGCCAGTCGAACCTTCATTTTTTGTTTAACATAATTGATGTGCGCAGTACGTAACTTGTTCCCTAAATGCATAACTTCGTGTACTTGAATTTCATGAAGCATTGTAACAAATTTCCACCCTATCAATCCACCATTCCCATCCCTCAACATTTCTTCGCTCCCAAGAATGTTCCGAATTAATTTAAGCATATGACATGGATCGAGAAATACATAAATTTCTTCCTGTTGTAGGAGCCGGAAAAAGGGAAGTCGCCTCAATGGGACTCGAAACTGCGAACTCTAGAACCGTAGCGCACTGGCCAGCCGCCTTAGCCACCTTTTTTTTTTTTTTTTTTTTTTTTTTTTTTCTTACAACGTTTATTGCGCTCTAAAGAGGTATATTTACATTGGTGGGATGAACATAACGTTGGTCAAAAAGTTGTAAATTTTTAACTTAATCGAGACTACAGGCTCCGTTAACGGAGCACGCCTAGTCTTGTGATAGAGTCATTGCGTCGTTTATTATGCACTTAATGCTACTGTGATTGATGGTAATAAAGCGTACTTGGCTTATGGGTACTTGGAGAGTATTTTTGGGTGAAGTACAGTTGGCGCCCTACTGATACTTATATAATGTGATTTTGTGTTAGTATTATGGGAGAAGCTTCGGTAGCTAGATGCTATCGATCCGTGTTTGTTTATTAGTTTATGAATGAATAATGTTAGAGTTATTAGTTAGGAGGTCGGATGGGCCTTATTTGATAACGCAATCTTAATGGCTATATGCACTTTTCTTTTCTTTACATAGCGGAAAATGTGTGTAATGCTTAGCGGCTACATTAGGATTAAGCTTATAATTAAGAGTTACACTAGTTTATGTCTATTTATATCGTGCTAAGGACTTGGATTTAGCGGGTGTTTGGTAGATGTGTCAGGATTTAAGCCATGTGTGAGGAGCCTGTGGTTTTGCTAAGATAGCCACCAGTATGTTTTTGAGGCTGATCTGTGTTTGTCGTTTTGGTCTTGTATGGAGAGGGGTTGGATGAATCTCATTTCTGGGTTTCGGATGTTAATATTCGTATCATACTGTATAGTTTTATTGTAATTTTTTCTGTTATAGTGATAAATAATAGGGTAGTTTAGATTATTTTGGATTAGTCCACGGCTGTCTAGGTATGGGAAAGCTTCGGGGGGGATATATCCTGTTTTTTGTGTCCTGCTGTAATATAGGGGATTAGGGTATGTGGTACAGAAAATTTGACTGTTAGATTCGATATTGTGGATATTCGCCCAGTGGTTTCTTATTAACTTTAGGATGAAGAGATCTATGCGGATAACAGTTTTGGATTCGTTATAAATTTTGAGGTTACTATAACGTTTAGTAAAGTTAGATTCTGGCGTTCTATATTTATTGATGCACGCTCTTATGCATTTTCGCTCGATGACTCTAATTTTTTCCATTGTGCTGGCACTAATGTTGAACCAAATAGGGCAGCCGTACGTAAGTATAGGTCGGATTAGTAATTTGTAAAATAGTATTTTTACTTCGGGCAGTAATTCTTTAGAGTAAAACAGTTTTTTGTTGAGCAGAAAGGCTTTTTGCGCTTTGGTGGTTTGAGAAGTAACATGGTAATTGTAATTTAGTTTAAAGTCAATGTGTATGCCAAGGTAACGCACTACGCTCTTGTTAGGTATTTTTTTGTTAGTGTCCATATGGTCATGTATCGAGAATTTCTTTGTGTGGGTTCTCACATCGTGGTTCGCATCGGAAATGTTTGAGATGTACGGCCTGAACAGGATAGACTCGCACTTGTTGACGTTTATTTTTAGCTTCCATGTATGGAAATAGTCTTGTAGTTTTGCAAATAGGTCTTGTAAATAGATGTTTATTCTTGATGGTTTGTTGTCTCTGACGTATATTATGATGTCGTCAGCAAATGCTATTGCGAATCTTTTATTGTCGCTGTTCAGGCCGTACATCTGTAGTAAATTGCTAGTGTAGATGTTAAACAGGATGGGTGAATTGACTGTACCTTGTTGTAATCCGTTAGTTATTTTATATGCTTTGGTTGACTTGATTGCACCTTCGGTAATTATGAAGCTTTTATTATTAAGCATATTCCAGATTATTTTAATTAGGTGCATTGGAAATTCTTTTTCTAGTAATTTGAATAGAAGGCCGCCCAGCCAGACCGTGTCGAAGGCTTTTTGTAGGTCTATCAGTACAGCACCGACGCAGTCTCCTGCGTTTCTGGCCCAGCATATGTCCGAAATAAGTTTGGTCACCGCATGGGTAGTTGAATGTTTGAATCGAAAGCCGAATTGAGTTTCTGGTATTATATTATGGGTTGCGCAGTGGTCATTTAGTGCGTTGTTGATTAGGATTTCGAAAACCTTACTTATATTAGGTAGAAGGCTGATGGGCCGGTAGTTCGCTGGGTCTGAACCATCCTTCCCTTTCTTTTTTATAGCAATTAGTTTAGCTGTTTTCCAGGCCAGTGGGCAATATGAAAGGTTTAGGCAATTGTTAAATATGGTTGTGTAGTAGCAGATGTATAAAGGTGGTAGGTTTTTTAGAACGATATTGGGGATATTGTCAAAGCTGGCTGATTTTTTATTGTTCAATTTTTTGAGTATATTTGTTAGTTCTACTGTGGTAGTGAAGAAGTTTTCTGGGATGCTAATGTGGTCCGGGTTTGTGGCTTTGTTATTGTTGTCGAAGATACATATAGAGTGATTTTCGGGTATGTCTTTGTTAATTTCAGATTTGAAGATATTTGTTTTAATATTGATTATGTTCGCTAGTTGTGGTTTGCCTAGATGAGAGTTTTGTGTATGTACCGTTTCGAAGTGTGCGCCTAAGATGTTAAGTTTGTCTTTGATGTCTGTAATCATTATGTTATTGTTAACGTCGGTTTGTAGATGCTGTGGGTTAATGTTAGCCTTTGTTAGTAAGTCTATTTCGGTGTTTGGGATTCTAAGGGTGTCTATTTTATTGTAGTCCTTACTACGGAAAATGCTGTTAACAGCCGGAAAGAGTTTTTTTGGATTGTGCGTGTTTATCCTTGATATTTTTTTTTTCCAGTAATTACTTACTGAATTGCGGAATGCTTTTTTAATTTCTGCTCTGATTGATTTTAATACGAGTTTGAGTGCTGTGATAATGTGATCGTTAGCAGCTGTGTAATTTGTTATTCTAGTTAGATTGTTTAGTTTTGAGATTAGGCGGCTTTTTTGTTTTCTAAGTTTTAGTATTTGGTGTGTAATATATTTATCTGTGGGGTTTTGGTTAGTTGGGATACGTGGAACTGCATAATCTATTGCTTTTATGATATTACTATTGAGTCTGTCTATGGCAGAGTCTATTTCGTTTGTTGTAAGATTTCTGTTGTATGGAACGTCCATTTCGTCACTATTAGTTAAGTGGATTTTTAATTTATCCCAGTCGGCTTTATTGAAGTCATACTTAATAGGGGGGTTTGTTGCGTTTATTTCTATGAGGTTCTGTGTTTGTAGTGATATAGTCATTAAAACTGCTCTATGGTCGCTGTCATGTTCGAATGAGTCTAGTTTGTCTGTGGTAGTAGAGTTGTGAAAATTAATCCGATTGTCTGCAAGGCATATGTCTAGGAAAGCTTCGCTTCTAGGGAAGGATGGAACAGCTGTATTGTACAAGGTGATGCGAAAATCAATTTGGTTATATTTGATCCAATTGTGAAGGGCTATTCCTCTTTTGTTATTTATGGGGTTATTCCATGCAGTGTGTTTGGCGTTTAAATCGCCGGCTAGCAGGTAGAAATTGTTGTTTTTTTGGAGGTCAAGGTTTCTAAAAGTTTGGTTTAATTCGGCCATAAATTCTTTTTTGCAGCTACTAGTGGCGTACGCCGATATTAAGAAAAAGTTGGAGTTATTTTGTAATTTTAATTTTATAATTGTCGTTTCAAATGTTGTTGGATTGATACGGCCTGGCTGGACAGTCTTGAAAGCTATATTGTTTCGTATGAGGATACCAGTTCCCCCAGCCTGTTTAGCGTTAGGTCTGTCGTTTCTTATAAATATGTAATCCTTGAAGCTAACATGGTGGTTAAAGTTTACTTTAGTTTCGCAGAGAAGGACCGCATCAGGGTTATGTGTTTTTAAGAGTTCTGCAAGGTTTGCTCTCCGTTCAATATTGATTAACGAATTGATGTTTAATTCGATTATTTTCATGTACTTAAGGGATATATTTCCTACAATGTCGTTGGGTTGATTTGTGATACTATTCGATTGAGTCATTGAGATTTATATTGAGGGTTTCAGCTATCATGTCTATTTTGGCGGCGTTTAGATTGATTTGTTTAGCTAGACATGACATTTGGGTATTCACGGTATTTTCGATCGTCTTTTTTATTTGTTCGAGGAGTAAGTTTTGGTGGGGTCGAACGGCGGGGTCGCTCGATTGTGGTTCGAATACATTAGGCGTAGAGAGCGGTGTTGGTATAGGCTGGTTTTTGTTTAATAAGATTGAGCTAAAGGAGACCCCCTTTTTTACAAACTTATTAATTAAATTTAATTTTTTTTCTCTTTCTAGCTTAATTGCTAGATTTTTATCTATTATTTTTTTATTTATTTCTTTTAGTTTGGGGCAACCTCTATATGATGCGGGATGTCCGAAGTTTTTGCAATTAGTGCAATAGGGTTTAATTTCGTTTTCGGGGTCTTTGTTGATAGGGTCGCTAATATTTTTTTTTTTTGGACATTCACCCGGGTTGTGCGGGGTGTCGCATTTAACACAACGATATTGCAGGTTACAATTTGATGCCCCGTGGCCGATTCTTTGGCATCTTGTACATTGGATGCGGTCCTTCTTTACTAGCTTCTCCCATCTTATAGTCGTATGTAGTAGTGTTTTAATCTCTTTTAGGTTATTGACTATGCTGTTTGGTGACAATTGAACTAAGTATATTGGGAGATTTCTATTTTCCGCTATAGAGCGACGGGTTACAAATTTTTTCACTGCTAAGAATTGTACATTGGGTAGATTTTTATTTTTTAATTCTGATAGGATCTCATCCGTGTTGAAGTCGCTTTCGAGGTCTTTTAATACAATTGTTATGTTTTTTTCTGTTTTTGGGGTGTACGTGAAAAACTGTATTTCGTTGAGTTTTAAAATTTGAAGTGCTAGTTTAAAATTCTCTAATGAAGAAATTTGCAACACGTGCTTGTTGCTATTTATGCGTTTAATATTGAAATCTTTGAATTTTTCGGCTAGTATGCTTACTACTTGCTTAGTTGAATTTGTATACAAGATGATCGGTGGTTGTTTGTTGTTACCTTGGGTTACAGTGGTGGTCATATCGATGTTAGACGTATGGTGTTGGGGGACTTTCGATGATGTATTGGCTTTGGCGTTGTGCTCGGGGGCCACGATTCTCTTGGTTGTTAGTTGACGTAGTGGGTTGTTGCTTCCCGTCATTGTAGAGTGGTCCTTGGGGTGAGTGTGTGGATTTGAACGGCTTACTGATCCGCTGCTTGTGCTTGGGCCGCCATGTATTGTTGCCTTCTTCCTGTGTTTAGGTGTGTTCGATTCCTCTTGTTGATTTGACCTCTTATTCGAGGGGCTGGTGTGCGTGAGCGACTCGTCGGTTGATATGGCTTCGAATCTATTTTTCGAAGCAAATGTTGCTAGCTCGTTATTTCTGCGAGCTACATTTAGCTGATCCGTTAGGTGATTTATTGTGTTATTCAGATTCTTGATTGTTTCAAGCAGTTCTTCGTAGGATGGGTTTGGATCCTTAGCTGGAGCTCCATGGTCGCACTCCATATCTGACGATGTAAGTGGGCCATCCTGATGAGTGTTCTTTTTATTTTGCTGTGATAGTATCGGAGGGCTCGCCGTGCCTGTGGATCTTTTGTCTTTTTTATTTAGATTTGGCATCGGGTTGTACCTGTTGGTTGTTTTCCCTTTTATGATTTGTTTAAATAGCTTGGGGGAAATATTTGTTTCATTTCCCTCGATTGCTTTTTTAACGAGTGGATTGTTCTTCAGGGTATCCATACTGGGTACTTCGGTTATTTGCGAAAATGCTTCTAGGAGGTGTGGTTTTAGTTTCCCCTCGAGTGAACTGGCATCCTCGATATCCTTGGAGTCGGAGGCCGAAGCCTCCGTTTGAGCGGTATTGCTGTTTGCAATATTATTTCACTAGTATGTGGTGCGTTTAAGGGAGCCGTGAGGGTCCTTAAGGTGGTATATTAAGAATTTATAAAATATTATTATAATTATTGAGTTAAAACCACTGGATAAATGGAGAATACACTGTAACGTATGATTCTGCCGCGCGGCTGCGTGAAGCTATACTTGTTTACAAAATAGAGGAACGCTGCTCAGAGTCGACTGTACTTTACGAATGCTCGTGAGCTACTGGCCTTAGCCACCTCGGCTACCGCCGACTCCCCGAGATCCTTAGTCCCGAACTCCTATTCACTCGACGCCACCTATGGGCCCACTCTGGCACCATAAGCCGTCTCCGAGCGCCCAACGCCTACACTGTGTAACTGGATGCTTGAACCACCACTTATAATCATCAATCGAATTATCAGTTTCATTCTCCTTGTCACTGTTTGAGGTATCGGTATTATTACTAATTATTAGTGATTTCACCGCAGCGATATTTGCAGCTGTGCCGTCAAATGTAAGTGATACTACTTTTACTTTGGAATCGTGTAAAGCTACTAAACATTGATTGATTAAACCTGCTATTTCTTTACCCGATAAATGATCTATTAAGAAGTAAGCTACAGGAATTTTCCAAGATTGATTAATACAATTTACCAAGAAAACCAGTGCTTCTCTAGCTAAAGTAGCAGATTCATTATGATCAGGCGGCATTGACTTTCCGAAATTCACGAGACCTTTCCCATCTTTATCACAATTTTTCATAATGTGCATGCCATCGAACATGAAGGAAACAAGCAAAGGATATTCAGATTCTTCAGCTCGTTTTTTTATAGTATCTAATGCTTCAGAACAAATACCGGATTCCCCGTGTACTACCCGATACCACTTAGATATAGTTTTCGGATGAGGGAGAGCAGAATGAAATTTACGTCGCAAGTACGTATAAGCTGCAGGTGAATAATAGTGCATAGTTAGAGCAAACGAACGCAGTTCGGGATTATACACTCTTGGCAACTTTTCATGCTTCACTTTAGCTACCGCTCGCTTTAATACATTATCCATGACTTTAAGGTCGTTTAATTGTTTTTCCGAAAGCAATTTTTCTGCCCTTAATTTAGTTATTTCTTTCTCCATAAAAGCATTTTTCGCCTGGGTTAGTCGCAACTTGTTATAGATCAGTTTCTTTTCCTTCTTCTCAATCGTTATTTTTTCTACGAAGCGTTTTCGAATCCGCTTCATGGTAGGAGAATTAAATCTCTCAGGAGAAACAGCTGTTGCTCGATCCACGTAAATCTTATTTCTTGAATCTGAGAAATTTGGTTTCAATTTTTATATAATATTATTTCAATAATATTTATTCAATAATATTTATAGAATTAATGATAAAAACTAACCACGTCTCTCTTCTCTTTCCACTTCTGGTAATTTTTCTATTTGTGTATTCAAACGTTTCTTGTCAGATTCATTTAAAGTGAATGACGGAGATCTCTTCAAGATACGTTGATTTGCCGGATACTGATTCAGTGGAATGGTAAACTAAGTATTTCGAGGAAGTACGAAAGAAAAATTATCGCTGTATTTAAGATGTATCGGAACAGGACACATGGGGTACCCGGGTGCCCCAGTTGCCCAACAACCGTGGAACCTCTGGTTGCGTACATAAGGGTTAAATATAAAAACAAAGTAAACAACCATTTACTTACAAATGGAATAGCATTTTCTCGCAGTTTGATCTTACATGGCAACCTTCTGTCAAAAGCAGTTTCAAAAAAATGTATCGAACAAACTCGGTGATTATTTGTAACGTTTTCTATTTTTAATTTTAAGGCATCAGCCCATTTCTGCTTTCTTTGTGGATCTTTTGGGAAACTATAAAAGTATAATCTTGCAATTACGTATTAACGTTTCAAACTCAATGACACACATAAGGCCTTACATACGTCTAGCAGCGCCAAAGATGCGCTAAAAGAATTTTTTTTTTAGTAGGGATAACAATAGAAATTAATAAAAATAAATAGTACACGTTGTTTATTGGTATTTAAACTTTATAAAAAAATTTATTTCGCTTTATTTTTACAAAAATTACTATATAAAAAATCACGTGATTCACAACACTAAGAAAAAAAAGTTGCTCCACGGTCGGCATCATATCTTCAATAAATGTTGATCGATCTGCAAAATTTAAAAAAAATTTTGTAAAATAAAGTTGTAGTTATAGTGTGTCGAGCCGGAATTTTGAATTTCGAAAAATTTAGCAATTTATGGCAGTTTAAAAAAAGTATGCGTTTTACGTCATAAATTTTCCACTTTAATTAATTTTATAAAATTTTTAAATCAAAATATAAAAAATCCGGCTCGACACACTATAGAGAAAACGATTTCGAATATTTAAAAAAAAATCGTATCAAAAAATATTAAAAACTGTATGAGTTATCATGCAGACCGTGGCGGAAAAAGTAGTTTCGAGAAAAACGCGTTTAAAATTTTAAGTGCGTTTTGCTCGAAGTCGCGCGCAGCTAAAGCAAGAACTTTATGAATTTTTTTATTTGTTTTGTAAACTTACGTTTAATCTCCCATTCCGGCTTCGTATTGTATGCCTTCCTTGTTGGTAATTAATTGTTTTTGTTTATTTTTTTCCAGTCGACGAGCTGTTCTGGCCTTTTTTGTTGCTTTAGTAGCATTGATTCGTGCGTGTTTTAGCCGATTCGCATTTTCTTCGAGACAATAGTGGTACCCCTCATATCCAATTATTATTCCAAGTAATCTTTCTATTCTTAATATACTCTCTGCCCCGTCATTAAAAGTACATACTGCAACATTGGTAGCTATTTCAACTATTCTCCAACTACCTGGAGTACATTTGGGTGCAATCTTCCAAATTTTCGAATTGAGACATTCATTAACGTTTTGTGTAAATCCACCTAAGCACTTTTCAAGTAATTGTTCGTCACTCAATGATTCATAGATGGGTTTTATTGCCTCCAGTACAATTTCAGGTAAAGCGGCTTTGTGCTTGTATTCATCTAATGTACCTTCGGCTTTTGCTCTCTGCCAGTCACACCAACTTTCTTCTCCAGGCGGACAATAAAAATGTTGAGGTTTTTGGCCGTTGATGATTTATGGTAGAATGTCGCCCATATGGCATTTTTCATATTTTCCAATGCGTCAATATTATTTCTTATTGCTAAACCGTAATAAATAGATAGTTCGTCTATTAGTTTGGCAGTTAATTTTCCTTTTCCTCCCAAACTTACTCGTTTGCTCTGATTCGATGTACTTGGTTTATTTTTCTGAGTCGTTGATTCCTCTTTTATGATTGACATCGATTTTTTATATTCATTGACCACTTGGCGAAGACGCTTACCCATACGTTTATGGACATGACCCACGCATTCTTTCTTCTTTACCTCGAGGTCTTGATATGGCTGAGAATTCGTGATATTAGAAAAAGTTTTTGTATCACCGTCACCTATGTAATATTCATATTTAACCCCATAGTTTTCTATTGATCTCCGAAACATTTCCACAACACTATCTGCCTCCATTTTTCCAGCACTTCCTTTATGATTTGTTGAACAATGTTCTTGATGATTCTCTAACCACGATTCATACTCAGCCGTACCTTTATTCTTTCGTGAACTTCGCATTCCTTGCAATAACTGCTTTTTACCACGAAGTCGACAACTTTTCCCGTGAAATAACCAATTAATGTTGTAACTCCGAAAAGCGAAGAAAATCCTCTCTTCATCCAAGTGCCATCCCCGGATACAATAATTCCATCTTGAGATAATTTTAGTTTATCTTGATTGGCAGATTGTTGAAGTTCTTCTTCAGCAGCAACTTTCATAGAAGCTTTAGCAACGGCTGTTGAAGCTTCTTCAATATTTTTCACAATTGAATCAAAGGTTTTTTGTGCGATACATGATGCTAAATCCATGACACCACAAAAAAGCTGCATTGCCTTCAATCCTTTTCCTAACAGTCGGAAGGCGAATGTAAAGCGTCGATTTATCTCGTATGCAGAGTTTATCAAAGGAGATGAAAAAACACTCTGGATATTATCGTCAGACGTTGTACAAAAAACATTTAACTTGAAACCATGTCCACGGGTACTTGCTTTTAAAAATTTCACATTACCACCACATGTACGACAGACCACACACTCCGAAATAACTGTAAAAACAGCAGTAAACTGTAAAATACAGTATGAGAACGTTGGATCGAATGAAACCTCATGTAATTGTCCCGCTAATTTTTTTGCAGCCGAACTAGTGTATTCAGTTTCACTCTCCATCTTGTCTGGCCTTTGAGGAGGCTTCTTCTTTTTATGGCGTGAAGTTCGTTCCGTCTTACTGCCTTTACGATCTATATAGCAACGTTTCAACATTTTTAAAATCTCAAATAAGACACACAACTGTACGCTTCGAACGATCAAAGACAACTAACGTTCAATTTCAGAAACCTTAGCAATCAACCCTAAATATATTCTCATAATGCTTTACAATCGTCCCCAGGTATATTTTACAATAATAAAAACTGACAAACTGGAGCCACCCCGCAAGTGAAACAAAGGACAGCTACCTGCGCGCACTAAACTCTCGTCGGGCAGTCACATTTTCTACCATAACTTTGGATCTATGGGGAATTTTTGCAATCGCCTTTCACAGAAACAAGCCTAAAACTATAGAGAACCAACAATCTGTTAAAAAAAAATCGATTTTTTGAAAATTCTGGACGTATGTAAGGCCTTAACCATAAAATAAAATTAAAAGTGTCAATACCTCTTACCGATGGTATGTCACTTTCATAGCATTTTCTTCATCACCACGTTTTATCTTTACAGTTACGGAGTTTTTGCAATATTTAACTATACATTTTCCTTTTCTAGTCTGCATCGTCATGGAATTCATTTTATTTTAGTATTGGCGTTTAGTATTTTAATTTATATGTTATGTACATTCGTGACAGGTTTTAAATTGAAAACAATAACGAAAATCATCAACCAATCACCGATCGTCCACCACCGCATGCGCAGTATCATGCACCCCCCTTACTTACACGAGCTTAGGCCCCGCAGCTTACAAGGGGACACTAAGGTCGACGGGAAACGGATTTTCCTGAACCTTGCAGTATTTGAAGATGTCGCCTCCGAAGTTAATTTGGCAAAGCAGTAGGGCGCGCTTCTCAAGATTTTCCGAGAAAATTGCATTTGAAAATCGCTTTACTCGGAGATAAGCAGTTTGCGTTAACGATTCAACAAGGAGTCGAGTGATCAAGGGTGTAGCGTGACAGACTGATAATCGGTAGGTTGCTGGTTCGATCCTCGTTTTCGACATTATTTTTTTTTCAATTTAAACCTACCCCAATTTTAAGCGTCAAAGGGTCTAGCCGGGTAAGCATAGTGAAAAGTGCCCTTGAACCGATTTTAGCTGGCAATGCACCTGTCAATAGTGTAGCACAGGAAAACATTGTACACCAAGTTTCAACCCCCTATCTTAACCAGGAGGGTAGTTATAGGGTAAATTCGAATTTTCGGTTTTTGCCATATTTTCCCTATTTAATGGTCAGCAAAAATTCTAAAAAAAATCTGAAATATTGTAAACATGGTTGTGTATGATTGTGAATTTTTTCAGATTTTTTCGTTGGAACTGCTAAGTGTAAAAAATAAAAAACGCAAAAAAATGTCGAAAAATGCAGATTTCGTGTTGAAGTTTTCGAGCGACTAGATTTTTAATTTTACAGTAGTTAGATATTGACATGACTATTATCTACAATTTTTTTCAGATTTTTCGATAAGGTGCGCCGTAGTTAAAAAAATCAGAAAACGATATTTTCGAGATATTTCGCGTGAAAACGTGATAAGTAATTTCAACTTTTGCATTTCCGTCATACAGTGAATGCATTATATGATTTTTAATATCTCTACATTCGGCAGAGTAATATGTAAACGGAGGGAATTAAGTTAATATGATTAATTGGAAGTGTATACGCACCATATATCATATGGTACGAAAGAATAATTCAGCGCCGAAGTTAGCGAAGTGGTTAGAGTGTTAGACTGCAAAGCCGCTCCATACTCTCTTTTGTCGTAGGTTCGCACCCCACCAAGGTCCAATTTTTTTTTCATGATATAAAATTTTTTCATCGTTGATTACATGACAATACACGATATTCGTTTAAAAATGTTTCTAGAATATTTTAAAAATATTTTATCATAAGGTTTCCATAAAAATAATTCTAGCTCCGGATAGTTTATAATATTTTGTCAATGGAATAGATTTGTGGTATTGGCTTATGATACGTATTCTGAATCCACTGGTTGGATTCGCCATTCTTTTATCAACGTACACCGTCCTCATTCGATTGTGGTCCTCGTGGTTGAGATAGGGGGTTGAAACTTGGTGTACAATGTTTTCCTGTGCTACACTATTGACAGGTGCATTGCCAGCTAAAATCGGTTCAAGGGCACTTTTCACTATGCTTACCCGGCTAGACCCTTTATGAAATCTGCGGTAATAAACAGTTATTTATATTTTTTAAATAAAAAATGCATGGTCTTTATGTGTGAGCATTAGGAAAAAGCTAAAAGGAATAAATTTACTTTATTTTTACACATTCCCTTTATTACTTACATGCTAGTATGACACGAGTCAGGGTGATATTCATCATAAAAGCATGGAAAACATACTTCATTAACATTTAGAAATATTTCTCTGGTATCACAGAGTTTGCACGCAAACCACGCATACTGCAACATATTTAAAAATATCGGAGAAAACAGCTGGTGATGAACAATAGAGTGGATTTTTATACTATCCTCCCTGGAATTTATTTCGCATTTGTGTTGGATCAGATAATGACAATTTTGCAGACGCTTTATTAAATTTTTAACTTGTATATAAAAGTAGACATCGCACGGCTGGACTAGAGGAGTACATTTCGAGGGTAGGGTAAACGATACAGTTATTGACCAGGGTACAGAAGTTGACCACTTCAAATTTCTGCCGCCATAGTGTAATGGACCTGCGCGTTTCCGCATCAATGATGCATTTTGATCGGAAAAGACAGTTCTAGCTTTCGGTTCAACCAACAACCGATGATTTCAGTACACGCGTTCCGTCGTGAGATCGTCGGAAAGGAAAACTCGCAATTTCAACTCTCAAAGAAGGTAAGGGCTTAGCGGGCATCTTTAGAGCAGCGACTTCTTTAATGGCTGTATAATCATTGTTCACTTTTCTTTGCCGTGAATGCCATTAATCATAATAGGTGACAAGGGCCCAATATTAACATTCGTCATACGTCCAGTCGTGTGGAACGTGATTATGTTGTGTTTTGGGGGGTGTTCAATAACTGGTTCGGCGAATGCACAGTAATACAGTTATTGACCACTCGTATTTTTCGTGCTGAAAGACCGCGATGAAAATTAATTTGCTTACTCGTAATGCACAGAATAAAACTTTGTTTACCTTTTGTCAAATACGTGGTTGACTACGGTCCTTTGCTGTACTCTTGTTGTCTCAAATGTAGGGAAACAAAAGTGAGAAGGAGTAAGAGAGTCGTCTCTTTTATTTCCTTATTTAGATCTTTACAGACTTATACGGGCTTTTATACGGTTTCGGGTACGGACCTCTGATGATTTCGGATCTTTCGTTAGTTCGAAAGTCGCTACGGTAATTCGGTGATCAAGGCCGCTTGCTGCCTTGCGGTGTTGCTCGAATCTTGGCGCTTAAGATTTTAAGAAGCCAAAAAAAGGGAATGAGGAGCCAATGAGACCGCGGCGAAGTGCACGGCACACGTCGTGAAGGGTGCACATAAAACTCACCCTGTCCCAAGACAATATGTCTCTGATTTTCATATATTGACAGATGGTTTTAATAAAAATGATTTTAAAGTAAAAAATATGCCACTTCCTTTTATATTTGGTAAGTGGTCAACAACTGTACCTGGACCGGTCAATAACTATGCCACGACCGGTCAATAACTGTAATTTTGAATTGTGTTTTTTTATAATAGCATAACATCGAAACTACTGATTTCTTCAAAGTTTCTTTGCTGTTATAATCATCTTCGATACTTCTCTTTCCGCCTGGTATAACAAAACTTCGTTTATAAAATTCAAGTTACTTATTCCATAGCGTTTACCTAAATTGAAGCTCTTAGGTGGTCAACTACTGTATCGTTTACCCTATTATTTTAATACTGCACGTTGATAGTCCCTCGTCATCCTGGAATATTTCATCGAATATCACCGGATTAGTCTGTCCTCCCCAAGAATCTAGTAATAAAAGGAATTTCTCCTTTTGTACATATGCTTTTAAACAATTATTTAAAAAGTCTTTATAGAACGCAGTTGTGAGTTTTCCTGATTTCGAACATGTTACGATAACATTCTGATATTTGACCGAATACTCATCTATCAACTTTCGAACCCTCGGTCCAAATGTATCTTTTTTTTTTTGGTGTAGGAGGGGGAAAATGCATTTATGCATACCCCGAGCGCGAGCCTCGGGGTTATGCGGGACTCCCCGTATTGGGTATACCCGCTAAAAACCCCCTCCTTGTTCTCCCCTACATGCACCCTGGATGGGGTACTGGTCGAGACTACGTCCCTCCATCCTGCGAAGCGCGGTGCTCCTCTTCTTTGCCTCTTGCATCCCCCTGCAGTGTCCTCTTCTGTCATTCACACAAGACATTCTTCTGCCACAGATGCCCTGTACCCATCCGAACCCCGGAGGGCGCAGGTTACTGGCGGACTGTCCCTCCACTCACTCACACAGGTATTCCTGTTCACCTACCCTCTTCTTCCTCTATGCTCTTCCTAATCCTAGGTTTCCCGCTATGGGGACCTGCCCCATAGACGGGATCGTCACTTATCTCTAGCTTATCACTACTTTAACCTATCCCGCGATGATGTTCGTCCTATACCGGACGCTCCTATCCCTCTAGCTGTCAGCCCCCAGGTGGTGAGCCTGCGGGTTTTTCTTTCTCTGACCTCTGGGGCCACGTCCTTCGTGTTGGCCCTTTTTCTTTTCTTGGCCTTCCGCGCTCTGTCCCTCTTTGCCCTCTCGGCCTCCTCCTTACGGATACGGAGCCTTTCCTCCCTCGCCGCTTTCTCTAGGAGCCTCTGTTTCTCCTCTTTATCCCTCATGACGGTTGCAGAGAACTTCCTAAAGGCGTTCCACGTTTCCTCCGTTTTAACGATTCTGGAGATCAGGTTCGTCCTGTCGAAACCCGTCCCAATGACTCGCTCGAGATCTCTCCTCACCTCGTCATAGGCAGTGCAGATCATGATGGTGTGTTCCGCGTCGTCAGCGAGGTCCTCCCCGCAGCTCTGACACCTATCATCCAAGGCCTTGGCTATCCTCTTTTTGTACGCTTGAAAGGCTCCATGTCCAGTGAGGAGCTGTGCCGTGTGGAAGTTTACGATGTGTGGGGTCTTATTTCCCGTCTCCGAAAATGTGTCGACCGCCGGGATTAGGGCCCTAGTCCAACACGTCTCCGGGACCTCCTCCCATTTACTTTGCCAATCGTCAGTAGCCTGCACCAGGGCCACCTTCCTGTACTCTCGCTCCCTAGCGGTCAGCAGCTGTTTATTCCCCCTAATCGTGGGGTCTTTCCTGTCCCGTTCCTTTCTCACGTAGACCTCCCTCCACATTCTGGCCTTGATGTCTATAGGCATCCTCCCCGTCAAGACACACAGGGCCATTAGGGAGACCGTTCTGTACGCAGTCGATGTTCGCGTCAGGGCTGATCGTTGCGCCCTCCTTATCAGCCTGCTTCTAACCGCGACCTCCAGTGTTGGGGCCCAGGTCGGGCAGGCATAGAGCACGATAGACTCCCACACGGCATAATACAGTCTACGGGACTGCCTCGAGGGACCTCTGGTGTTTGGCAGTAACGAGCCCAAAGTGGCTACCACCTTGTCAGCCCTCTCCACCACCTCCTCCAGGTGTGGTCTGAAATTACCTGCATTGTCAAGTACCACCCCAAGGTACTTGAGTTTTCTTCCCAGGGGGACCATGGTACCCAGGACCTCAAGTTCTTTTATCCTCCCCGCTTTATTACCCCTCAGAAAAATGATTTCGGTTTTTTCTGCAGCGATCTCCAGTCCTGTTATCTTGAACCATACCCTTATGGTCTCCATGGCCCGACGCAATAAAGTAGGAAGTCCACGTCCCTTGCGGTAAATAACACCGCCAAATCGTCCGCATATGCGATCGCCTCGGTGTTGTCTAGTGCATTGACCCTCTTCAGTATACCGTCGTATACGAGATTCCACAGAAAAGGGCCAAACACTGAACCCTGCGGGACTCCCGCGTTACACGCAGGTTCGCCACCCCGTCGTCGGCATGTATCGCCACTCTCCTGTCTCTCAGGTAGTCCCAGACGATCCTCCTGAGTGTGAGGGATACACCCCTCGCCTCGAGCTCCATGTGGATTCTAGACCACCTTAGCTCGTTGAAGGCGTTTTTAACGTCCAACGCCACTAGAGCGCACGTTCTATTTTTGCTCCGGCAGTTATCCACGAATCTCTGGACCTCGAGAGTGGCGTCCACCGTGCCCGAGCCCCTCCTAAATCCGTACTGTTGTGTATGGAACGGGTCAGGCCCTAGTTCGAGCTCCAGCAGGGCCTTGACCGCATACTCCCAGATCTTACTGAGGGCTGGGAGTATACTGATCGGCCTGTATGCCCTACAGTTCGCGGGATCCTTGCCTTGCTTTGGTAGCAATACGACCCTCGCCAGTCTCCACACTGGAGGAATCGCCCCTCTCCTGAGAGTATCTATAATGGCCTCTCTCAAGAGCTCCTGGTAGTCCCTAGCAATCACTTCCGCCGGCACCATATCCATACCCGGCGCCTTTTTGGTCTTCAGCTTCTTAGTGGCCTCCATTATCAGCTCAGGTGTGACCTTCTCAATTACCTTGTAAGGTGCCCAGGCCGAAACAGTGTTTGTGCGATCTGGGTATCCGCCTCCCCCAACCTCTTCCGGCGTCGTAACGAAGAGGCCTTCCGCGATCATGGTGGCCCTCTCTACCGTCATGGTCCTCTTAGGGGCTCTCCCCTTCAGCTTGGCCATAACCGCTTTAAATGGTTTACCCCAAGGATCGCCGTTCACCATAGAGATAAGGTCGGCCCAGCTTCCCTCCTTGGCCCTCCATATGGAGATCTGGAGCGACTTTTTGGACTCCTTATATCTAGTCCTCATTTCCTCGATCAAGATAGGACTTACGCGGGACCCCTTCTTCCTTGCCCTCTGGAAGCTCCTCCTGGCCTTGTGCATTTTTTCCCTGTTAGTGGATATTTCGCTAGACCACCACTGATTGGGCCTCTTAGCCCCCTTCGGAGTCCTCTTCTTGCGGAGTACTTCCGCCGTGGTGCGCTCCAAAGCCAGTTGTAGCTCCTCCGCAACCGGTGTCAGGAGGCCACTCCGGTCCGGGTCCATGGCCTCTGTCCCTAGTCTTACTCTATCAGCCCATAGGGCCTGGAATCTCATAGAGACCTCTTCAGGGATGACCTCCCCCACATCGTATGGGGCCCAATGTCGGGCCCTGGGCCTGTTCGCCCTACCACAGAAATTATGGAGGACGTAACGATGGTCGGATTCGGTAGGGGTCGGAAGGACAGTACTCCTGTGGTGCCTCCCAGCCGAAACCCTATCTGTGGCCACGACATCTATTAGAGACTTCCCCCCATTCCTTTTAAAGGTAAAGTCCCCTTTTAATCTCACAGGATGCAGCCCCTGTCTGGCTAGGAGGCCCACCAGCAGGTTGCCCCTTTTATCCGTTTTCTTCCCGCCCCAGACCGTAGCCTTAGCATTAAAATCTCCCGCGAGAATCAGATCTTTTCCGGGGATCTTGACCTCCTTGAGGATCTCCTCCACCTCATCAATATAGGCCGTGAAGTCTGTTCTCCTGTTCGGCGAGCAGTAGCAGCTGACGATTACGGTCTCGTCCACGTCCGCTACCACTACCCCCGCCGCTCTGATGTTCCTTGTGACGCCGGGTAATCTACCACTAAACCCAGTTACCCAGATTGAGGCATCTCCCACTCCATCATTCTCCCATTCCGGGAGTTGACGGTATGGCTCCGAGATGATGACCGCATCTACCGCCATCTCCCACGCACTCTGCACCATTAGTTCCTGCGCCAGCCTGCATCTATTTAAATTTATCTGGAGGATCCTAAAAGGCTTGGTCTGTTGTGCTCTCTGGAATGGCTGCGGTCCTTTAGGCATCCTTGCCTTTACTAAGTCGGCCCTCCGCCACCTTTCCTCTCTTGTTGGACGGGCACGCGAGCGAATCCGTCACGTGGGCTGCCTTCCTCCCCATCACCCCGTTGTTACTGCATATGATACACTTTGGGTCCTTCCTGCAGGTCGCGATTTCGTGGCCCGTGTCCCCACACCTCCTACATCTTTCGGACCCCTGAGGGACAATCTTGCAGTCCCTAGCAATATGCCCCAGAGTATGGCACTTAAAACATCTAGTGCTCTTCTGTAACGGCCTCAGCCTAGCCGAAGAAATCCCCCACGAGAACCTGAGTCCTTCTACAGGAGCCTTGAGGGCGTTCGTGGGCACCTCAACTACCGCATGCTGTGTGCCCAGGGGTCCCATTCGCAGGGTCCTTACCTTCACCAGACGCGGGCTTATCTTTAGGGCCTTGCCCACATCTTCAGCCAGCCCCTCCGCATCCGCCAACGGGCATACCTCCTTAACCTCCAAGGCGGTTTTGTCCCGTAGTGTTCCAATCACGAAGGACCGCTTCGTGACTTTACGGAGCTCCTCCGCCATCGCCTCAGTATCCGCTCCCTTCTCCAATTCCAGGAGTATATGGCCGAGCCTTGTCTTTTTTACAGCCACAACCCCTTTCAGGGCGGCCCTGCCCGTGGTCATTAACGTCCTGTATGCCTCGATGTAAGTCTGTGGGTGGACCACGCTCACCGGAATCGCATCCGGCTTCCTCCTGACCCTAGGAATCACTTCTTTTTTTCGTGCCGGGGGCCGTCCCCCATCCGTGATCTGGGGAGATCTCCCATCTGGAGCCTGTATCGCTGGACTGTGCCTGTGACTATGCCCCTGTGTTTGCACTGGGGCCTGAAGTCCCGAGCTCTGTCCCGGCAGCGCCGGCCACAGCCCTTCTCCCAGTATACTCTGGGGAGCCTGGTGCTGCTGCACTCCCCACCCGAACGGTAAGGCCGACCGTACCACCGGCCATTGCTGGGGGGGGGGGTAACCCTTCCCAAGGTCCCATGCCTGGGCAGGGACTGAGCCTTTCGCCAGTTTCTGAGCCTGCAGGTCTTTCCTTCGGGCTTCCCTTCTGTCTCTCCTAATCTGTCCCCTGGACTTCACGAAGCTCTCTGGTTCCCCATTGGCCTCTGCCCGCTGCGACCATCCCTTATCTGGCGATGCCGGGGTACGATTCCCGGTCGGGTGATCATCACTCCTCTGGGCCTCCGCCTCCCGGGGGCCTGAGTCCATGTGAGTGGCCACCTTCCCCTGTCTGTCCACGTAATCATGGGTGGATCCCTCTCCTTGTGCCTCTTCTACCGCCCTCTTTTTGGGGGCCTCCTGTTGCGGCGAAGGGGAGGTCCTCTGCCTCTTAGTCACTTGTTGGGGATTGGCCATTCTCAGCTGTTGTTGATCCACCGTTGTGGGGACCCCTATTGATTTCAGGGACCCCTCCCCAGGGTTGGGTGCGCGCTGGGAAGGATTTATCCCGGTGTCTCCTCCCGCCCTAGTAGAACTCTGGACCCCCCTATCCTTGGTTTGCCTCCTCGGTGCCTCTCTCCATCTGGTGATCTCGCCAGCTGCCCTCACTTCCGCTACCATATTGGCCGCTCTCTCACAATTTCTGGATACCTTTCCCAGGAACTCCAGTACCCACTTCACAGAGGCTACTTTCGAGGAGGCCTTTCTATCGCTAAACTCCTTTGTGGCTTTGCTACACTCCCGGAGTATCCCCTTGAGTATATTGGATACATCCGGTAAGCGGTGGGCTGCATCATTCTCCGGAACTCCTCCCCCTGTTTGGGTTTCCCTCACAACGACCGCTGCTTTGCTCCCCCCATCAGGGGGGGTCATAAGGTTGACCAGGTTATCAGCCTCCCTCTCCTGAAGGAACGGGGTTATTCCAAAGGCCCTCCCGGCACCTTCAGCTCTAGAGGCCGAGCTCGATCTGCGTTTGGCAGTCTCGTCGACCACCCTACACCTGTCAATCGAAACCACCAGTTCCCTCTGTATGAGTCGCTTGAAGGTTTGTGGGCCCATATCCGACTCATTCTCCTCCATCCCTCCAGTGATGGTGGGGGTCATTTCGGGAACCTTCTCCGCCTCCCTTATATCCTCTCCTTCCTTAGTGGAGGTCGACTCACGAGGGCCAGGGTCAAGCACCTGGCTGTCTGGGGGCGTTCTCGCCAGTCCCCTCCCCCTGAAGATGTCCGCTGGTGAACCCGCCATCCTCTCAGATGAGGTTGCTTCCCTATAGGCCATCGAGCATTTCGCTCCTTTCCTACTCATTTCTGCATTTGGAGAGGGGGTTTCCGGTATAAGACAGTGTTCTTGGTCTTCCTGAACCGACTTTATTCTGCCTATCCTGATCTGATATTCTCCACCTCCCCGTGTGTCTAACCATTCTATATCTTTTTCGAGGTCCATTGTAGTTTTGCCAAGGTCTGCTGCTGTAGCTGATTCCAGGGCTGTCGCCCCGGTGGCACCGACCCGCTGCATCAGCTCGGTGTCGACGGGCTTACTTTTTCCTACTCCCTTCTTGCTGCCGCCAGGGCAAGAGAGGGAGGACGGTCCAACACCATCATTCGCCTGGTTGACATCCGAGGCCAGGCTGAATTTTGACATTATTCCATACAATTGTCTCAGGGGCGACGGCCCCACCGCCCAGCGGATTTCTCCCAACACGGGCCCAGATGGATGGCCCAAGGCGCAACTTCTGGCCCAAGGCCAGGGGGACCCCAAGCGCCAACTAACAGGTCCTACACCCCTTTCCCCATACTCCGGTGAGGCTACCCAGCCTCTCCTCCTTAATCCGGTAGGCTACCCAGCCTATCTTTTATTTCCAGGATAACCCGGCAGGCTACCCAGCCTGTCCTTTATTTCCAGGTTTCCCGATATCGCAGGTGTTACTCAACCGGGTGTACCTCACCCTACCCCCGGCATCGCGGACACCCTCAGCCGCCGCAGGACCAAGCCACATCAGCGGGACGGAACCCAACCGAGCCTCAGGTACGTCCAGCACCTAAACCGACCCTTAGTCCAGGTGCTTTGTGGGTTTTACTGTTTTCAGGGCCACAGGAGATGTTACGGGGTGGCCGACCCTTAGCCAGGAGGGCAGCATTCCCCACCGACCACTGCGCAAGGAACAGGTACCTCACGCAGCGCCCGAGGGGGGAACATAGCCGCTCTCCCAGAGCCCCCTCACCACGCTCAAGGCGGTCGACCCTGGAGGGAGCGGTCCAAATGTATCTGATGTCTCTTGAAGGCACACGAAAACAGTAGGTAACAATTTTCCGGATAGAGTGAGAGCGTACTGGGTTGTATAAGAATGAGTCACCTTATGCATGCTTTGTCTTTGGACGGTGATTACTTTCGAGCTTCGATCGGCGAGCGTTCTGTCGAAGGTGGACTGATATTGACAGCCTGTTTGATCCGTGTTGATAATGAAATCCGGTTGGAAGTTGGGTATTAAAGCACGAACTTGTGCACAAAAATTTTCTGCTGAAGCCCACATTTACTCCATTGTTCTGCTTTCACTTTCCGAAACATATTTTGTGATTTTCCGTTGCCGAATTCCATGCTTTTTCTTGAACAGAATCACTCACGGATTAGACGCTTTAAATTCAAAGTCTCGGAACTGGCTTGCAGCAGCTAGAGCCCACTGCTGCAGTTTTCGTGTAGTCACTTGCTGACAATTGTTCCGAGCTTCTTGGAAACAGTCATATGTCCACGAATCAATGATCGCATATTTATCAAATGTGGTCCCACCACTTTTAATGTGTGCTTCCCACTTTGCCAGATCATCCATACGTTTCAAGCGGGAACAACCTTTTTTCTGCAGGTTCTTCAGTGTCCAACCTGGATGTGCCTTCGCAATGTTCACTACTTTAATTTTGTATTCCAGGGAAATGCGTTCTGGCTTTATCCTTTTCTCCTCTGGGTGATAATCTTCGGACGAACTAGATCCTCCAATTTCTTCGAACGCGCTCTCCTCGTTAAGTTCACCCTTCATTAAAAGTTCCTCGCATTCAGTGAGTTTCATCTCGTTTAACATCTGAATCGTGCGATGATAAATTTCTTCTCCCATGAGAATGGCCTGGTTATTAATGACTACTGAAGCGTGTAATGCAATCATGTCATCTTGAACAAGGAGCTGCTCATAATATACCACGGCATCTTTTAATTGTAACTTCGCCACATCACTGCGCACGTTTTCTTCAGAACACGCCGATTCTTGTGCTGTCAAAGGACCTTGCACGTCTACAAAATCTGCGTCAGACATAGAGCTGTTTCGAGACTCGACCGGTTACGGGTAACCCGAATGTTTCGGGTAGCTCGATTTTTCGAGCCGCTCGAATGTGTTCCGGGTAGCTCGATTTTTTCGAGCCGCTCGAATGTGTTTCGGGTAGCCCGATTATTTCGAGCCGCTCGAATCTGTATCGTTTAGCTCGATTTTTTCAAGCAGCTCGTATGTTTCGGGTAACTCGAATGTTTCGAGCCACCCGAATACATTTATTTTAGGTAGTCAACTGTATGGTGCAGTGTGCTAGCTTGGTGTAGCTGGAACGTTTCGTAGTCACCGAATATTAATTAAGTTAAATGTATAATATGAGATGTACAGATATGAAAACCATATCAAGTTATTTAACCCTAAGTTCTCGCAGGAAAGAAGTCGACTCAACATCAGAGAGAATTTGAACTTAAACTTGAATAAGTTTGAAAATATCCTGAATGTGATTAAATTTTTCAAAGAGATAAATTCGCTTGATCTCTTGTAATGGAGCACTAGGTAGCTCTATGTATGGCCGAATTATGTTGTGATTTATATTTTACACCTACTGTGTAACCAGATTCAATCCAATTACTGCTCTCGGGGATACAATAAAGTGAACACTTATATTATATATAGAAAACTTTACTAAAATTTATTTCGTATGCAAGAACAGAACACGAGTGAGAAAAGGGAAAACATATATGAGAATATTTTATTATTAATATTATTATTATTATAATAATATAAACGGGACAAGATCCCATAATTAAAAAGTACATAAACAACAACGCATTACAAAGAATAGTACTTATTGCACAGAATTATCATCAAAGATGCCACACGACAGACTGTATAACGAGGAACGGTTAGTCTTGAAGCAAGTCTATTGGCGATACCGCATATTCTGTGAAAGGGATCCGCAATATATTGTATTATATACAGTAACATTCACGCAAACGCTAAACTATATGCATACACTATTTCCACGTTATATTACATTAAAATATATACATACAACTTCAACGATGCCGGGAATGTTCTTCGATGGACAAGATTATTTTGTTGGGGGAACTCCTACAGGAGTGGTGGTAATGCGTGCATCATGCATCACGCATCACGTGTGTAGGTGTTTCTCCACCCAAATAATCTTGTCCATCGAAGAACATTCCCGGCAACGCTGATGTTGTATGTATATATTTTAGTGTACAAAGAACTTCGCACAAAGAACTATACATTTTAGCTATGGTTAGCTCTTAAATTTGCTGATAAGTAGCAAATTTGCTCCACTTTCTCGCATAAAAGGGAGGCGCGTTTATATGTCACAATATTTCCAGCTGTTGAAAATAGTCTTTCGCTGTATGCCTCGCTAGCTGGAATGCCCAACACATTCTGTGCCACAATGGCCAGATTCGGCAACCGTGCTGAATTTTCCTGCCACCATTTTAGAATACATTTTTCGGCTGGTAGGACCTTTTCATTAAAATACCATTTACATTCGTTGTCTATGGTACGTAGTGGATTTTCGTTATTCTGCTCCTCCTCCTTCGAAATATTGGAGAACTGTTCCATTAAACTTCCCGCCGAAGTTCATGCTGCAATGAAAATATATAAAATACGTTATTTTGCACTGTCACATAATATTAATTTTTTTCTTCAAGCATACCTGAAGTCTCTGAAATGTTATTTGTCGTTGCCTCATCTGTATCTCGGATTCCTGCGTACTCCATAATTTTACGCTGCAGTAATGTGTGCGCCGATTCCTTTTGTCCGTCCGATAACAGCCTGTTCTTAAAACGAGGGTCCAATATCATGGCCATTATTAAAATTTGACACTCGTCAATAAAATTGAACCTGATATTTAGGCCCAATAGCAGGTTGTTCTGCAGATCTGTCGCAGGATTAGAGACCTGCTGTTGCGATAAATTAGTTAATAGTTTTTTTAATATATGCACGGTCGGTATATACCGAGATAAAGTGGGTGCTTGATCTACAGTGGTGATTAATGTCTCTTCTTTAAACATTTGTAACGTATCACAGTAATGTTTGATGTGAGACCACTCGGTACCAGTGAGGTTTTTGGGCATTCCAGAATCGCTGAATACTGCACTTATTGCACGCCGTACTTGAAGTAGACGCTCCATCATATCGTATTGCGAATTCCACTTGGTTGCCACATCGCGAATAAGACCCAGTGGTTTTGATTTGGGGGAAACTTTTCTCTGCTCTTTCTTCAGTTTTTGTTCCGCCGACGCAGAATGGTGAAAGAAGCGAACAATATCTCTGCATTTTTTTAGAAGTGTGGTCATGTCCGTGCAACTTTCAATTGCGCCCTTTACTACGAGCTGGAAAGAACATCAAATGAAATTTAACATAAATCAAAAATAATTTTTAATTTATTTCTAATGTCGACTTTTTTGTACATTTACCTGCAATGTATGGACAAAACAGGGTATGCGTTCCCATTCGCTACACAATTTTACGGCTTTCACGATATTTGCCGCATTATCCGTGGTAAAATATATTTTAGTATTTATTTGATTCAAATCCCATTCCTCAATGCCGCACAGTGGGCCGGATTTTAAATTTGCCGCCTTTTGGGTCTTTTTTTAAGATATCGGAATGAAAGTTGCGCTAAAAAACAGGAAAAAATTATTCCTATCTAATGATGTATAATTTACTTTTTTAAACAATTATTTATTTATTTATTTTTTAATTTTGTTAACTTATTTGTGATAAAAAAAAATTTAATTCTGTTTATTTGATACCTTATTTAATGCCCTTTACAGTGGTGTACGCAAAATTTTGGGAAACTTTTCGTTTCCAAGTTATACGGAAAATTCGAATAATGAAGGAAAGTAGCAACAAATCGGTTTGTTTAAATTAAAGACCAGGTTTATGCGATAAATATCTTCTTTTATTAGTAACTAATATAAACAATTCGTTAAAAAATATTTTTATATGCATTAATGAAAATGGCGACATTTTTTAAATTTGATTAGGGATATCTTCCAAACGCCGAAAAGTTCCACTTTGGGACCAATTGCAATATTTTCAGCACGCTTTCCTCTAAATAATCACGTATCGATCATTTCCCCCCTCGTCCCACTGCTCAAATTATTAGTGTTTAAAGTTATCAACGTTCAGTCAGTCCGTAGGGTAAAGGTGGGTTGCGTTGTGTTCATGTTTGCAATATTAATTTCGGAGCTTCATTGTCTAAATTTTGATTTTTTTTAGTAGATGATCTTATTCGCATACTAGATATATAAGGATCGGACGTTAAAAGTAATTTATATAGTATGTCTTCGTTTGTTGCTCTTCTTTATTTTAGGTTAAATTGAAAAAATGCATTTGCTCTTGTTTTTGTTACTTTCTTTTCGTTGTTTTCTGCGAATGAGATTGTCTACCAAAAAATTCAGAATTTAGACCCAGAAGCTGAGGAATTAATATTGCAAACATGAACATAACAACGCGACAATAGGGGCATATTGCAAATATATTAATAATAACATCCCTGTGATCATGTTTCCCTTCTGCTCAACTATCCCACCTTTACCCTACGGACTGACCGAACGTTGATAACTTTAAACACTAATAATTTGAGCAGTGGGACGAGGGGGGAAATGATCGATACGTGATTATTTAGAGGAAAGCGTGCTGAAAATATTGCAATTGGTCCCAAAGTGGAACTTTTCGGCGTTTGGAAGATATCCCTAATCAAATTTAAAAAATGTCGCCATTTTCGTTAATGCATATAAAAATATTTTTTAACGAATTGTTTATATTAGTTACTAATAAAAGAAGATATTTATCGCATAAACCTGGTCTTTAATTTAAACAAACCGATTTGTTGCTACTTTCCTTCATTATTCGAATTTTCCGTATAACTTGGAAACGAAAAGTTTCCCAAAATTATGCGTACACCACTGTAAAGGGCATTAAATAAGGTATCAAATAAACAGAATTAAATTTTTTTATCACAAATAAGTTAACAAAATTAAAAAATAAATAAATAATTGTTTAAAAAAGTAAATTATACATCATTAGATAGGAATAATTTTTTCCTGTTTTTTAGCGCAACTTTCATTCCGATATCTTAAAAAAAAGATCCAAAAGGCGGCAAATTTAAAATCCGGCCCACTGTGCGGCGGCTGCTTACCGGCTCGAGGGCGAGGCGCGGCGGCGGCGGAGGTAGCCAACATGACGTACATGTGGTCGGAGCCGGTCTCCGACTCCTCCGCGACCCAGCAGTCCGACGTCATCGCCGCGGCCGCGGGGTTCACCCAGACGAGGTCGATGATCGACTCGCCCCGCGACCCGCGGAACATCGTGACCGCGTGGGGGTTCTTCATGACGAACCCCATTGCCTCCGCCCACTCGAGCAGCACCTCGCCCCGGAGGTTTGTCCTGGGGGCGCCCCACTCGCGAGCGTGGGCGTTGAAATCCCCCAGGAGGACCACAGGCCGAGCTAATAGGGGGGCTAGAAACGCCCCCACCTCGCTCAGCCGGTCCTCGAACTCCGGGACCGTGAATCTCGGTGCCAGGTAGCAGCCGACCACTAGGAGGTTTCCCCATTCCGCCGCCATCCAGCCCCGCCCGTGTCGGACAACCGAACACGACGGGGCTCCCCGTCCCATCTCCCACGTCATCGCCACTTGCCGATCCGGATTGGTGGACTGATTGCAACGGTCCGCCAGCGGATACGGCTCGGCGATGACGGCCAGCCCGACGCGTTCCATATTACCTTTTTTTTTTTTTTTTTTTTTTTTTTACTTGGTGGAAATCCCCTCGGATACCCTCCGCCCGCGGGGGCGGACGGAGGGTTATGTGGGACTCGAACCCACTAAAACCACCAAGATGGCCTCCTCAGGGGCGGTGTCGCGCGCCTGAGGGGGAGGACTTTGGCGAGATCAAACTAGCGATACTTTCGCTTGCCTCCCCCCCATGCGCTTGTTGAGCGACACCGCCCGCCAGCCCCGGCGCGCTTGATGCGCCGGGGTCATCCCTGGGGGAGATGACTCCTCCCCCAGCTCCGTCTCGGCGACGCGCGACGGGCCATACGCCCGCGCCGCCATGTGGGGCCGTTGCTGCTAGGGCGAGAGGTGCCCCCCGGCACCCTCACCCCACGACCCCGCGATCGAACAGCCCGCCGCTCGGCCCTGAGATGTAGCGACGGGCCGAGGCGGTTCGGGGGCTAAGGTGTGTTTGGCCACGAGGGCCGTCAGTGAACAAAAACACTGGGTGGCCCATCGGTGGCCCACCCGCCCCCGGGGCTGTCGATCGCTTCCGAGGGGGCGACAGTTGTTCGTCGCCCCCCTGGAGGGTCCATTCCTCGCAGGGACCCTCCGCACGTCTGCCCTTCGCCGCCGCCGCGGAGTTGACGCACTGCCACTGCGCGTCCACGGCGGCACTCGCGACGAAGACAGTGGTGGCCCGACACTGGGGGGCCACCCTCCACCTCTTCCTCCCACGCTCCTCTCTCTCACAGAGGGCACCTTTGCCGGGGGATTACCTTCACTCCCCCCGGACTTCCCTCCCTTCCCCCCATCACTGTCGTGGGGAGGGGGGAGTCAACGACGGCGCGCGGCCGGGACCAATACCGGGGGAGCGGGCGAACTACAAAGTCGCCGGACCGCGTCCCCCGGCCCCGGGTCATCTGTTGCGCGCGCGTCGTCGTCTGCCGGGAGGCCGCGGGATACGGTTAGGATGACCGGACCGCTCCCTGTCCCCCTCCGCCTCCTCCTTTTCGAGCATAATTTGCTCCGCGAAGAGGGACACGGCCTCCCAGCAGCCCCGATCCTCGGCCATCCGACGCACGACTGTCGGCAGCGCGAGATCGGGGCCCAGCTGCGCCTCCAGGACCCGGCGGTCGTCGACCCACTCCCGGCAACGCGCCAGGGTGTGATCCGCCGAGTCCAGTTCGCCCGAGTCGCAGCTGTAGCACCACGACGTCTCCTCCCGCCCTATGCGACACAGATAATCCCCGAAACAACCGTGTCCGGTGATTACCTGCGTCAGGCGGAAGGTAAGCCAACCGTACCTACGCCCTGCCCATTCACCGAGAATGGGCAGAAGCGCCCCGACGACGCGTCCCTCCCGATGTTCGGGGAGGGACAACCACTCGACCCACTTGTCGCCGGTGCGTCGCCGGGCAGTCCCATATTACCTGCCTTTACCCTACATATGTATACTTCGACAAATAAATTTTTTTATTTTTTTTCACTTCTTCACACTGTTATTTTTTTTATTAATTATCATGGTGTTAGATACTGTAATTATTTTGTACTTGTTTGTTATGGTCTATTTGGAAGGCCTGAGAGTTTGAAGGGAGGATAGGGTGTAAAACTGGTAGAGGTGAGTTTGGAAGGATTTGAGGTGGGGGAAGTGGACTTGAGCAGCTAAACTCTTTGCCTCGACTGCATCTTGAGGATAAAAAATGCAATTATTAGTGGTATTCCTATGCTTAAATTGAAATAACACAAGAAAATGAAAAAACACAAAAACCGATAAAAAATGAAATTTTAATGTTTTCACACAATTATCTCTAGCTTCAGTGTTTATTCATAGATTTTCTTCAGTAGCACCTTGTTTTCTTCGTAAAAGTGCAGACCTAAATAAGAAATGAGATATTGGGCCCATTTTTGCGATTTCGATTTTTCCCAGATGATTAAATGAGTTGTCTTGTCAATTTCGGTCGAAAAAAATGACTTCTTTTACATATTTCCAGCGATTGTACCCGAACTACTGACACGATTAAAAAATGTTGTGAGGTAGATTTGTTGGTGATTCAATTATCTTCAATTTGAGATACTTTTCGACCATATCGGTCATTCACAACACGAGATATTCGCAATTAAGTGGGATCACCTTTTTGACAGACAGGTAAAAAGTTCACCTGTTGATATCTCGTATTCAGTATTTATTACAACGATGGAAAACTTTTTTAATATTGGGGAACAAAATATCTGATCCTGTTATAGAAATGTTTTTATTTTTATATTTTATAAGTTCCATTCCAACTAGAATCTTCATTTTCAAGAACTTTTATCTTATCGGTTCAACTAGAAACTTATCGACGTGCGTTACGAAAAGTAGCACGTTTCAATTTTCTTACGAAAACTAGCACGTTTCGGTTTGCCGCGAAAAGAAGCACGTTTCATCGTTTCTGACGAATACTAGCACGTTTTGTCTTCCGCCGCGAAGACTAACACATTTGACTGCTTCGCCACGAAGAATAGCACATTTCATACTGTTGCGGCGAAAACTAGCACGTTATACTGTTGCGAGTTACGATTCTCGCTCTAACGGCGTTCGGCGCAGGCTCTTTAAGGCGCAAAGTTCAAATAGAAAGAGCTAAGGATCGATCGTCGCCTCCTTCCTTACCACTCGAAAAACAATGTAATAAAAAAGAAAAGAGGAACGAACGTAAGAAGAAGCCTGTTTCTTCTCCTCGTATTTGATTTCCGACGTTGTAACGGTTTAGACGTGTCGTAATAAATCAAAGCAATCCTGTTCAAGCCTAAAACATCCTCGTCTTGTTTCCTGTTCTTAAATAATAGTTATAAATCAATCATTTAAATCGTTCAATAATTCAATTCAGTTATTCAGTTTAGTTCTATCAGTTTTATTGTTTTATTTCTGTTTTTTAATATTATAATCATCTTTAAAAATCCGCGTCCAAGGAGTAGAGTGCCTTAGCACTCCACGGGCATCGTGCCTCGCCGAATTCCCTACTAAAGATCCTAGGAAACCAGACAGCCACGCAACAATACTGTTTCGCCTCGAAAAATAGCACATTTGGGAATTGCGGCGAAAACTAGCACGTCATCTGGTTTGACCACGAAGAATAACACGTTTTGGATTATACTGTAGACTGCAAAACTATCACGATTCAGCGCGTGGTCAGTTTAAAAGAATTCAACTTTCTATCTATTTCATTCATATTGACTATTTCTCACTTTCGTCTTCTATATTATGATCAGATCAGGATAAAATTTTGATTAGATCATATCCGATCATACCTGACTTATATGGGCCCGCAAAAATCAAATCGTGTCGGTTGCTGTGGTATAAATTTTTTTTGTAGCTAACCATTCAAATTTGCTTCTTTTCATCGCTACAAATGGTAAGTATATACTACTTTTCGTGAAAAATCACTCAAACGTGTTAGTTTTCGCTGCGAAAGACGAAACGTGCTAGTTTTCGCAGCGAAAGACGAAACATGCTAGTTTTCGCAGTGTTGTGCTGAGGCGCCTGGGGGTCGAGATTCGGGATGCGAATCTCGGGGTGCTCCTTGGCGTCCTTCGCGATTGCCGTCCTCGGGCTCCGTAGATTCGGGTGATGATGCCGGGACGGGAGGGTTCGGTGTAGAACCCGGAGGTAAGGGATCGTCGCAGGTCGAGGAGTTAGAACTCGCCGTAAGGTGATACAAGTTTATTGGTTCCCGATCTGGGTGACAATGACACTTGAGTTTTGAAACGTCGGGTGATGTTCCCGTAACAGAGCTTGTTCAAAATCTGAGCTCGCATTGCTCGTACATGTTATTATACCTATCGTCGGGACGAAGCGGGGACCATCGGGGTCTCCGCCTTTGGCCCGGTTTTCTGATATTTCGCCATGTGCTGATGGGCTTAGTGCACTTCCGAAATCCCTTGCGTGGCTGTGCCGGATTTCGGCCGTTCGATTGTCGCAATCGGTATGTGCACGGTGTCGACGACCTTAGGTGCTTAGGGAAAATTTTTCGGTTTACAAAATTTCCCGGTACCCTACATCGTCAGGACTTCTGAGTATTCGCTGTCCTCGGCTGGTCCTTTGGACTTTGTCGCTTTTGGTGTCTTGGGAATCTGTATTTTATTGCGCAGTTGGTAGTCGCGTGTTAACAAATATATGACTAATATGCTAAGTATTACTAGTACAATAGTTGTTGTCGCTGGATGCGCGATTTGCCAGGTCGCTAGTCCTGGTTGAGAGTTTTCCTTTTGTAACTCACTTCCTATTTGATTAAGTTGGTCGTATAGTGCTGAAAATTCAGATGGATTTTTCAGGAGCTTATCTAGCTGAAACCGCGAGAGGGGTTGCGTTGGTTCGCCCCTTTGTGTCGCATTTAACGCTGCTATTATGTCGTACCGTGGTGCCGTTGGCACTTCGAAATCTTCACTGTATGTTGTTCGGCGCTTTTTTAGTACTACGTCCCTACTTCGGATATTACAATTTCCCGTAATTTTGAGAATCCCTGTCTTATCTATATTGACGTGCTCCGGTTGTCGTTCATCGCACTGTATCGTCAATGTTTCGGGCTGATGAGTCGCAAAGATCCATGTGTCTGCGTGTGAGGTACCTATCCACATTGTGTGGTTTGCCGCAATGTACTTTACCTCGCAATTTCTTGGGGATTTGTCCGCGGGTTGCAGCCATAGGCTTGCTTCGCATTCGAGATCGTTATTTACATTGTGTGTCGGCATCGGTTGTTCGCAGTAATATTGCGCCGCTACCTGTTTACATTCTTTTAGCTCGTCTTGCTCGGTGAGCACATATTGGTTACTGTTTGCATCGATGACGAGTATTGGCGTTCTTATAATTAACACCGCGTAAGAATTTCCGTGAACATGGATTGGGGCTGGCGTTGCCTCGATTACCGTAAACGTTTGTGCGGAAATGAGGGGAACGGTTATTACTGCGATCAATGTCGTCTTATCGAAATACGCTGTGACCGATGACAATTTTTCGATTACGTTAGTATTTTCTAGGCTAGGTGCTGTTGGGAACGAGAGTCCATTCGGGAGATGTTGTACCGCGGTTTGTAATAACCTAATGATTTGCGCGTTCGATAGTACGTTTGCGCTGATGATTCCTCCTTTGAGGCTGGTGTAGTATTGCAGCACATCGTCGACGTCCTGAGTCAGGTCGGTCAGTAGGGCATTTAACGTAATGAAATGATCTACTATGTCAGCTCTTTGTGTTTGCTGTAGTATGGTTGTTTCAAGTTGCGTACGTAATAGTCTCGTCTGTTTTGGTAGTATTTGTTCGCTTACTTTCCTTCATAGCCAGTTTCTTTCTCCCGCCTGTAGTGTTTAAGATTCGTCATCGTGTTGCATTGTTTTCCGAGGCGTTTTTTGTTTTTGTTATTATTCAATAAAATGTTTGAGTCTATTTGCGTGAGTGCGTAGGGTTTTTCGTCCCTTTTTAATGGTCACGTTGACTTTTGAGTTCTTTTCTATGATTACGTAGGGGCCTACCCATTTGTTGTCTAGTTTTTTTGATCTTCCGCGACGTACCGATTCGTCAAAGAGCCACACCTTATCGCCTACCTTTAATTCTATTTCGCGTGCTTTTTTATCGTATCCTTTTTTGGCCCTTTTTTTGCTTCTTGGAGTTGTTCCCTAGCTGCTTCATTTGTTACCCTGATACGTTCTCTTGTTAGCTGCGCGTAATCTTCGTAATTATACGTTAGTTTAGGCGGACTTTTTAGTGCGGTTGGTATTGATGCTATCTTTCCATAGACTAGTTCGTATGGCGTAAACCCTGTTGCGGTATGTGGGGTTGTATTGTACGTAAACATAGCGTAGGGTAGCCATTTATCCCAGTCGGACTGGTCATTATCTATGTAGTGTCGCAAATATTCTACTAGGGTTCTGTGTGATCTTTCCAATGCTCCGTTAGACTCTGGGTGGTACGCGGTTGTCTGTAGTTTCGTAATTCGGAAAAGTTTACATATGTTTTTAAACATCTCGCTTAGAAAATTTCTCCCTTGATCCGTTAGAATTTTTTCGGGTACGCCGTATTCACAGATAATTTTCTCGACCACTGCTTCCGCTATTGTGGCTGCTTCCTGATTTGGCAGGGGAATCGCCTTGCTAAATTTTGTGAGGAGGTCCTGGAAGGTTAGTATGCAGATGTTCCCTTGGTTGCTCTCTGGCAGGGGCCCTACTATGTCTAACGCTACTTTCTCGAAGGGGGACCGTGGTGTATCGGTGATCTCTATTGGGGCCCTAGTTTTATTTCCTAACTTATTTTTCTGGCAGGTGCTACATTTTCGTATGTACTCCTCAATATCTTTCTTCATACCTTCCCAGTTATATTTTAGTTTTATTCTGTTTGTGGTCCTTTTAATACCTTGATGTCCTCCTATGGGTGTGCAATGGTATTCATAAAGAATTTGCTGTTTTGTTTCTTCGTCGTGGACGTTGGTTGTCCTTGTCTCTTCTTCCTCGTCTTGCAGCGCGTGCACGTTTCTGCTTAGCGCGTCTGCGTTCGTATTGTTCTTTCCTGACTTATGTACGATTTCGTAGTCGTACTCGGCTAATAGGATTTTCCATCTTATTAGTCTGGATCCTGGGTCCTGTACCCTAAATAGCCATATAAGTGCTTTGTGGTCCGTAACTACTTTGAATGAGGTACCGTAGATATACGGTCGAAAATGTTTAACTGCCCAGACGATAGCTAGCAGTTCCTTTTCTGTTGTGCTATAATTTCTTTCGGCCTTGTTTAGTACTCGGCTCGCGTAGGCGATTGGTTTGTCTACCCCTATTTTTCCCTGTGACAATATCGCGCCTATTGCTACGTAGGATGCGTCGGTTGTTACTATAAATTCCTTCGTGAAGTCTGGGTAAATTAGTAGGGGTGCCGTCGTCAGTGCCTCTTTTAATGTTTCGAAAGCATTCTGTTGTTCGGCTGCCCAGATGAACTCGACCTTGCTGCTCGTGATGCTGGATAAAGGTTTAGCTATTTTTGAATATTCCGGGATGAATCTACGGTAATATCCTGCTAATCCTAGAAACGCTTGTAATTCCTTCAGTTTTGTTGGGACAGGAAATTCCCTTACAGTTCTGGTTTTCTCTGGGTCTGGTTTGATCCCTTCGGGGGTAATTATATGTCCCAAAAATCCTACTTCTTTTCGCAGAAACGCGCATTTTTCCGGTTGTAGTTTTAGGTTGTACTTGCGAAGAGTGTCTAGAATTTTCTTCAATCGCGTATTATGTTCTTTTAAGTTGGCTCCATAGATGACAATATCGTCAAGGTAAACGAAACAGTCTATTCCTTGTAGCCCGATAAGCGCAGCGTTCATTGCTCGCTGGAATGTCGCCGGCGCATTTTTCAGTCCGAATGGCATGCGATTGAATTCGAAATGTCCTTGAGGAGTTGAAAAGGCTGTCTTGCACTTATCGCGTTCGTCCATAGGAATTTGGTGGTATCCAGATGCCAAATCGAGGGTAGTAAAGTACTGCGCTTTTCCCAATTGGTCTAGTATGTCCGTAATATTAGGTAGTGGGAATGAGTCGCCTATGGTGACTTCATTGAGTTTTCTGTAGTCGACTACTACGCGGTATTTTTTATTTCCCTCATTATCGGTTTTTTTAGGTACTACTAATAAGGGTGCGTTCCATGGGCTGGCGCTGTGTCGGATGATGCCATCCTCCAGCATTTTTTCCACTTGTTTCCGTACTTCTTGCTTGTGAATTTCGGGTAATCTGTAGGGCTTAATATTACAGGGTGTTGTGTCGCTTTTTACGCGGACCCGATGGCCGGACACTGTGGCCATTGATAATTGGTCTCCTGGTAAATGGAATGTGTCGTGGTATTCCCTGCATATTTCCTCCATGGCTGCCTTTTCTTCTTTATTCATGTGTTTGCGGTCTATGTGTTCGAAAACTCGGGCGATGCGCGTAGTCAGCGATTCTTTCGCGGTCAACGCCCGAACAGCTGCGGCGCTGTCGTTGCAGTGAATTATTTCGTTGGCCGGTATTTCGCTTAATTGGATTCGCGGCACGGTCACTGTTTTCGTTTCTGTGGTTGTATTTATAATACAGGCGACGCATTTCCCTTCTTTGGGTCTCGTCAGCCCTTCCCCTAAGTATATGCCTTCGGCTAGCTGTTGTTTCTCTATTATTCCGTCTCGAATGCTATCTGTAGGGACCATTACTAGTTGTTGTGTGCGTGCGGGTATCGATATTTCCATGCTTCTACTTAACGTTTTCCAGGGTTTTCCGTTTACTAGTAAGCTCTGTTGAGGGTAACTAATGGTTACTCCATTATCTTTAAGAAAGTCTATTCCTAGTATCCCGTCCGCGTTTGTTAAGGTACTTCCTTCTACTACGTATAATGGGTGTACTATCCTCTTCCCATTTATTTTAAATGTGGCATCTATTTTTCCTAGTGTTCCAGTTTTTTCCCCTGAGAATGAAACTAGCATAATGCCGGATTTTTTTACTTCGATGTTGTCCGGGAGGGCTCTTCTAGCAATTAGGGATACTTCTGCCCCGTTATCTATTAACATTACCGTTTGTTTGTTCTTGCTATTTTTTATTTCTACTTCTATCCTATCCGAGGTATGTCCATCTTTGGAGAGGGATCCTATTTTAACCATACGGTAGGTTTTCGCAGTCTTTTGAGTGGATGGGTCGCGGTCCGGTGATTCGGAGCTGTCGCGGCTGCTTTGTGTGGAATGTGCGCTGTCAGTGCTTCTGTGTCGCGGCTGGTGTATTTCCTTGGCGGTCGGTCGTTCACCCTCTGGTTTACGACCTGTCGATTTCTCGTTTTTTTCCTTGCTCGCTACTGTCCGCACTTGACGGTTGTTTTCCGGAGAAAATTTTTTCCCATTTTGCTTATCCCTATCTTTGTTTTTCCAACACTCTTTAGTGTCGTGCCCTGATCGTTTACAAATGTCACAGTAGCGCGATGCTGTTTTGTTTTTATTTTGAGTGGAGGGGTTTGTCCCGCGCGTTGTTGGACGTTTCGTAATAGATCGTTCCTCATCTATGGCTATCGTGATTGCTTCCTGTAGGTCCGCGGGTCTCTGTGATTTTACTAGGACCTTTAGGTCATCGCGGAGTCCGTCCTCGAATATGGTTAAAGTCTGTTTTTTGAATACCTTTATGGTTGCGTTTTTTTCTATCAAGCTGTCTTTGTCATCGATTCCGGTTGATATTAGTTCCCTTAGTAATTTCGATACACGATTGCCGTATTGATGCGCGCTTTCGTTGGGGCCCTGCCTACTATATAGCAGCTCCCGTTGTACAGTTGAAGCTGTACGTGAAGGTTTGTAAACTGAAGTTAACACGTCCTCTAAATCCTGTATGGATAATATGCGGCGCGTCTGTACTTCGTCTAGGGCGTCGCCTCCGATCCGTAACGCGATTATTCCTCGTAGGATCTGGGCTTTTTCCTCCGCTGTTTGATACGTGTGATATACATATTTGCAGGCGGTCAGGAAGCCGGGTAATTCCTTGGGGTCCTTCCCGTTGAACAGGGGTAGGGTTTTTATGGTATGGAATATTTCTCGAGTGCCTGCTACGTTCGGCGCGTAAGTTAGGTCATTTATCTCGAGGTTGGTGGGAACGAATCGGCTGGAGCGCCTGGGTTCTTCCTCTGCTTCGCGGAAATTGTCGAAGTGGACCGTGGTCCTGCCTGAGGGGCCGGGCGTCGCGTGTGTCGAATTCATTGTTTCCCTTAGTCTACTTATTTCTCTATCTATCGAGTCCTGGGGTAGACCGTCCCTTGCCTCTATTGCTCCCAACCTATCGTTTATCGCGATCATTCCTTCGGCTACGCTAGCTAAGGAGGTGGTTAGTTCCGTGATTAGTTTTTCTAAATTTGCTAGTCGGTCTCCGCTTCCGGCGGGGTTTGGTTCCGCGTTTTGGCTCGCAGTTTCCGAAGGGGTGAGCGGCATATTGGTTTCGGTTGCTAGGGCTCCGCTTAGGATTAAACTATAATCTGCTTCGTTGTACGGATATAGTCTCCGGGCGGTTGTGTGTCCGGCGTGATTTGACGTAGTTGGTAATGCAGTCGGAACGCTACGTTCCTCACTGGTTTCTACGTCTAGAGCAAGTCGCGTACGTTCTCCAATTTCACGAAATATTTCGAATGTTGCGTCGAAGATAGCTTCGCCGGAGGGTTGCTTCGTACGGACTTTAAAGAATCTACGCGGGGCACTTCGGCGAATTGCTCTAGGCGAAAGAATTTCCTTTCGCTCGGCTAATTCTAAATCGCGCTCGATATTCTTGTCTAAAGATTTCGCTCGGCGCATGAGGTTTGCGGCGTGCAGCCTGAATTCGCTGAGAGTGGTATTTCGCACTTACAGTACGTAGAACAGGTGTTGCATCGCTCGTCGATTATGAGAGGTAGACTGTCCTGGCGGCGTCTTCTGTTGACGTCCGTCGGTACTGCGGAGTGACTGTCCTTCTGGTTAAGGGGTCGTTGTCTCCGCTGTGTCCTGTTGTCCCCGTTGGTCGGGCTTGGTCCTTACGTTAGCGGGATCCCACCGCTGCCACCAATTGTTGTGCTGAGGCGCCTGGGGGTCGAGATTCGGGATGCGAATCTCGGGGTGCTCCTTGGCGTCCTTCGCGATTGCCGTCCTCGGGCTCCGTAGATTCGGGTGATGATGCCGGGACGGGAGGGTTCGGTGTAGAACCCGGAGGTAAGGGATCGTCGCAGGTCGAGGAGTTAGAACTCGCCGTAAGGTGATACAAGTTTATTGGTTCCCGATCTGGGTGACAATGACACTTGAGTTTTGAAACGTCGGGTGATGTTCCCGTAACAGAGCTTGTTCAAAATCTGAGCTCGCATTGCTCGTACATGTTATTATACCTATCGTCGGGACGAAGCGGGGACCATCGGGGTCTCCGCCTTTGGCCCGGTTTTCTGATATTTCGCCATGTGCTGATGGGCTTAGTGCACTTCCGAAATTCCTTGCGTGGCTGTGCCGGATTTCGGCCGTTCGATTGTCGCAATCGGTATGTGCACGGTGTCGACGACCTTAGGTGTCGGCCCGGGCACAACAGCAGCGAAAACCGAAACGTGCTAGTTTTCGTAAGAAAATTGAAACGTGTTATTTTTCGTAACGCACGTCGTTATAATGTGAGAATATTTTTAAGAAAGTTCCGCGGTCCATGTTTTAAATGGAATCTATTGAAAAGTTCCAGAAATTTTTCGATACCTGACTTAAGGCAAGTCAGCGATATGTGAATCTACAGCCAATATTCATATCAAATGGAAACACAATGTTTAAAACATACGAGTACATAATGCACGCAGGATTGATTAATTTTAGGGGGTTGGTAGTAACAGCGTGGGTTTTTCCCAAAACTCATGACCTGTCCGGGGTCCGGGGATGTTCCGCGTTGCTCACATAAAATAATAAAACTTTATAGTAGCCGATATGTGGACGACTCGGCGAACGTTAAGCTCTTAATCTTAAGTAGTTTATACTAGTATTGTACTCAAATACCCTTGGAAAGAAGTTTTCTTTGTTCCATATTTTCCACCCATAACGGAACTCTATCTTTCAATATCATCTACAGCCGTGTACGCGTTTCGCTTTATAGCTTACATTGTTAAATATTTTCTAGCATTCATATTTTCGACACCTTAGGTCTTAGTTAGACAATAGGCAATGTTCTCGTCATCTGGTCGACAGTCGGTCTTGTCCGCGCCGTAAGTGTACCACCGATGCACCGAACAATAGGGTCGTAACCTGCATCCGTTGGTAGACGCACGCGACTTCGGCGCGGCCAAGTTAATTTTTGATCTTGCATATTTATTATTTTCACCAGCATGCATGACCCTACCAAGGAGAGTCTGATATTGAAACAAAATTCCTTACAATCATTACTACAGTGGTCCCCGGATTATTGACACGTGTATTTCAATACCCGTGTACCCGTGTATTAAGAAGTACACGAATTAGAACACGGATATTTTTACTACACGTGTACACGTGTATCTTCAATACATATTCTACGCCGGGATCTCTACAATCAATCCTTCGACACCCGATAGCTGTGTAGGAGACCCAACGTGGTCATCAGCTATCGCATGTTGCGTCGCCAGGTCTCGTGTAAAGGTCGGTTTATACAGCCGCCGTGCCGAGCCTTCCGAGCCGTCCGAGCTTCTATAGTATGTTTATGGCAGCGAGGAGTCGCCCAGCTCGGTGGCACCTCGGAGGCTCCTCGTTGCACGCTGGGCCCGGGCTCGGTGGCCACTCGTTGAGACGACTAGACGGGCGGGCCGAGTCCGTGCCCTGTCGAAGTGCAACGCTGCTGGATTTTATGCTCCCAACACGTAGGGTAAATCCGCGAGACGCGGTTGACCTAATATGAAATGGCTATTAAAACTAATAAAGTAAAATTATTTATGAGTGAATACAACTACAGATTCATTGATATTTAATTTGACGTACGTTTTGGCGGCACAGTGGACTACGCTACGGATTGGCTGCGCCGTATTGCCGACATTCGTGATTGGTCGGGACTCTACTTCCTAGTTCGCGTTTGTTTCGAATTCTCGTTCATTCTGAGGTGGTAGTCGTCGACAGCAGTGCCGAAGAATTTTCTGGGATACTGAAGCGATATTGAAGCGAATCCGAAACATCCACGAGACGTAAGTAATTATGAAATTTAACCGTTTCAAATTGTCTACGTCGCGGAAACCCGGACACACATTATCGGCGCGACAAAAGAGAAGCCGCTTAGGAGAGGGTTCGAAGTAAGAAGAATGGTCCTCGCGCGACGGCAGCCTCCAATGCATTGCGAATACGCCGCGATTTGTGGACGGACCACCAGCAGCCCGAAGAAGAAGCTGACCTTTGAAGGTCCGTATCAGTAAAAGTCATGACATTTAGTGTCATGAACGTAAAAGTCACGATTTACTGTCGCGGGAAAACGATAATTAAATATGGTAAATATTTTATGTTTCAGAAATGTGCCCATTAAAAGTAGAGGTGTGTCTCCTTTTACAGTGGCGAAGAAACCAAACGGTACTTTTCAGTGCCCATTTTAAATGATCAAAACGTAAACAACCTCTCGATGTTCACAAGGAACATCTCAATCGGCACTTTTCAGCGCCCGTTTAATAAAATAATCATGAATTGATACATTCCCAGTATCAATTCAATTTTATACTAATATTTTATTTGTTTTCAAAGTTAATTATATATATGTGCCACTTATCGCTGTATTATTAAAAATGTTACGTATGTGGAATTCTCCCATACGCTGCTCTCAACCATTTTTCGAGCTTGCGTCTGCGAAGGGAAAACGCCCTAAAAGCCTTTTTGTTTATCACACACCACTAAGGGGGTCATGATCTCGACCATCTGGATCACGACCATGGGAACGGGAGTGACACGACGACGACCCCGAAGGAATACGGAAATTCCTAACGCATCCCCACTCATTTTTGGGACTATATAAACCCTTTGGTTTCATCCCTCGTCGGTTAAAAGCAGTACAGTCACGCGTAGAGTAACGTCGTGTCACGCTCGTACAGAGTTGGTTATATTCAGTAAGATCGAGCTAAAGTCTCCGTCAGAATCATAGTTAACCTCATAGAATCCGCGAGTCCGGTTTATATTCTATTTGGCACTTCGAAATAGCCACTCTTACGCCCCGCATCGCCAGTGCGTCAACACCGTGCAACTAGTGGTAACTTACACACTTTTATTCATTATTTAATCGCGACACTTACATTTGTACAATAACTAATTATTGAATATACGAATGGTGTTCACATGTAAATCGAGTAGATTCGTTAAACCCATCTCTTACCCAGCGATCCTTATAATATTAGTAGCACTCACCCACTGATACAACTTTACCGCTCGAGTTGTATCAAATATTAATTAAGAGTTACGAGGCATTACTAGCATTTCCTGCGACTCCCTGATCTCACATCTGGGTTCGTTCGCACCTGTTACCAAAACAAGTCATCTTCTCCAACCCAGTGGCTCCCCGATTTCGCATCGGGTTCGTCCACGAAATCTCACCCTCCTACGGCTCCCTGATTTCGCATCAGGTTCGTCCGTATCCTACAGCTCCCTGATTTCGCATCAGGTTCGTCTGTAAATCTACCAACTTCCGAACAGCTCCCTGGTTTCGCACCAGGTTCGTCTGTGAATAATCCAACCTCCTAACAGCTCCCTGGTTTCGCACCAGGTTCGTCTGTGAACTTCATCCTAGTGACTCCCCGATTTCGCATCGGGTTCGTTCACGACGTTTCACCTTCCCGCGGCTCCCTGATTACGAATCAGGTTCGTCCGCGTGTGACTCCACTCCTAGAGGCTCCCTGATTTCGCATCAGGTTCGTCCTCGCCGTAATTAATCCTAGCGGCTCCCTGATTTCGCATCAGGTTCGTCCGCGCACCTAACTAACAAATTCATATCCGTATTCCTAAGGAAATACCCCTCTCGCCGGCCTCTCGCGTTGCCGCAGCCCCGGCTCGTAACAAAACTGGTGACAGCGGTGGGATGCTACTGCATTAGAATCGCCGTAAAATTTGGGTTTTTAAATACGTTAAAATCACTCGTAATTTATTATTGACGATATACTAGTTTTCTCTAGTCAAGTCACTTAGTAATTTTAAAATGACAACTACACAGGCGAACGTTTCTTCTAACGACATTATGAACCTGACAGTTTCAATTGCAAACTCAATGTCGCTGTTGACGCAACGGACATGTATACAGAACATTACTATGTCAATTCCAACCTTTGACGGTGAAAGTCCACCCTTGACGCGCTTTGCACAAAATGTGGAAGACGGGTTAACTTTGATTCCTGAGGGTACGGAAGCCGAGTATCTTGCCATAATACTAACGAAACTGATCGGTCCGGCACGCAGGTGCACGTTAGAGCATAAATTCGACTCCGTTAAGAAATTAGTCCAACATTTGAAAAAGAGATTCGCACCGGGAAGAAGTTTGTCATATTTTCAAGTTGAAATCGCGAAACTAGGTATTCGCGAAGGAGAAAGTCTGCGACAGTACGTCGACAGAACTAGCCATCTCGTTTATTGTGCGCGCGGAGCTATTCGGGAAAGGTATCTGGATCACGCTGAAGATTTCGTCAAAGAAATGGAAAAGGACGTTAAAGAAAACTTCATCGATGGTTTACCGGATCGAATTTCCTGGAAAGTGTCGGCTCAGATTCAAGACATCAAAACACTTGAACAAGCTTACGACGCCGTGCTACAGATAGATAGAAAATTAAGGAATCGGCGACAGTCGCCCCGTAATGAATCACCCTCCAGGTGGTCTCGCCGAGACCATTACGTCGAAGATTCTCGCCACCGCGACCGTGAAGTGTCGTACCCACTTTCTCCGAGTAGATACGACCAGAACAGGGAGAGGCCTCTTAGAACATCTGGCTTTGAAGAGGAACGAGAAGGACGGACACGTACGACGGCCTGGACCTTGCGTCACCGGAGCCCCTCGAAATCCCCTTCTTATCGCTCCGACTCATCATACGCAGATGATAGAGAAAAACATTATTCTATTTTAAAAAATCCCGATAAAGATCGCAAGCCGAGTTTATATTGCTGGCATTGCGGCACAGCCGGACATGACGGAAAGTCCTGTAGGAAACAACCGCGTAATCCGAGATATCAACGAGACTCGCGAGATTCGTCCGTTGAATCAAACAAATCTTTAAACTTCGATCGCGCTCAACGTATAGGCGACACGATGAGCGGAAACAAAGAAGCTCGCCAAAGGACAGTCCGCTTCGAAGAGGAACCCTCATCAAGGAAGCACCTGCCCCACGCATCAACATCAAAGTTCCAGAATTGGAATCAGGAACGGGAGAATTCTTAATCGATGGTGGAGCATCCGTTAATTTAGTAGTCATTAACGCCCTGGGAGAAAAAGCCGCGATAAACTCTCGGGAAGAAATCGAATTAACAGGAATTACTACTAATCCGATTCACACTTTAGGAACAACAATACTTCATATCCACGAAGCTCCTGCACTTTTCTATGTGGTAAAAGAGCTTGCAATAGAAGCAGACGGACTTATAGGAAGCCCATTCCTAAAACAGGAGGAGGCTGAAATCTCCTATTATCATGGGACTTTGGTGTTAAAGAACAAACCAACCCGACCTCTACGTTTTTCAAATTATCAAGACCTGCCTCAAATGAAAGAACTACTGACATCGACCAAACATCGTATCGAACCTAGGACGTCGCAACAGATTGCTATAACAATAACTAACCCAAGGATTAAGGAAGGATATTTACCACGTATCAAGACCCTCGAACATCTTTACATAGGGGAAGCAGTTGTGAGTAATAATGAAGGGAAGTGCTACGTTATGGCAACAAATACCAGCGATGTACCCCTAGACGTAGAGATAGAACCACAAACATTAGAGCCATTCGATATCTTCGGGTCATCAGACGAAGATTTTTACCCAGCTGTGGAACATCCGTCAAAATTCAAAACTAACGAAGATAGAATACGAAAAATCTTAGAAGCCCTAAACACTAAACATTTGAACAAGGAGGAACTAGATTTCGTTACCAACTTAGTTAAAGATTTCCCCGACCGATTTTATCTTCCTGGAGATAAACTTGGAAAGGCCCGCGACTTCAAACATTCAATTCATACATCCAACGATATTCCAATCAACACAAGACAATATCGCTATCCTCTCATACATCAAAAGGAAATTCAAAAACAAATCAGCGCGCTACTATCAAATGGTATAATTACACCTTCCAAATCTCCGTACAATTCACCCTTGTGGATCGTCCCGAAAAAAGAAGACGAAAACGGCGTGAAACGTTGGCGTCTAGTAATAGATTTTCGCGGCCTCAACGAAATAACAATTTCCGATAAGTATCCATTACCTCAAATCACAGAGATTTTAGATCGATTAGGAGGAGCTAAATATTTTTCAGTCTTTGACCTCGCAAGTGGATTTCATCAAATAGAGATGGATCCGAAGGATAAAGCAAAAACAGCATTCACTACTCCAAATGGACATTACGAATTCTCTCGAATGCCTTTCGGATTAAAGAATGCACCGCCCACCTTTCAACGCCTGATGGATCAAGCACTCACTGGACTTCAGGGAACAGATCTCTTTGTTTACTTGGACGACATAGTGATCTATGCATCATCATTACAGGAACATAATATCAAAGTCAAGAAATTGTTAAACCGCCTTCGAGAACATGGATTAACCCTCCAGACCAACAAATGCCAATTTCTGCGAAAGGAAGTGGCGTACCTTGGACACATTATTTCAAAGGAAGGAGTAAGACCTGACCCTAGGAAATTAAAATCGGTTCAAGATTTCCCCACCCCCACATCGCAGAAAAACATTCAACAATTCTTGGGACTTGTAGGATATTATCGAAGATTCGTACCTAATTTCACCACAAAAGCTAAGCCTTTAATCAATTTACTAGGAAAAGGCATCAAATTCAAATGGACAGAAGAACAAGACCAGAGTTTTAAGCAATTGCGTAGCGAACTTTGTCAACAACCCATATTGCAATACCCAGATTTCAGTAAACCTTTCATTGTAACGACAGATGCATCTGATTATGCTATTGGAGCCGTACTCAGTCAAGGGGAGATAGGAAACGACCTGCCGATTGCCTACGCGTCCCGTAGCCTAAATAAACCTGAGAAGAATTATTCAGCTACGGAAAAGGAATGTTTGGCCATGGTTTACGCCGTAAGATACTTCAGGCCTTACATCTACGGAACTCCATTTACCCTCGTTACAGATCACAGACCACTGGTCTGGTTACATTCCGTCAAGGATCCAACTTCCAGACTTATGAAGTGGAAGCTCCGACTTTTAGAATACGAGTATCAGGTTGTTCATAAATCGGGAAAGACGAATAAGAACGCAGACGCATTATCTCGCAACCCTCCGTCTGCCTGCCTACCTCTTATTCCACGAGAGCTCCAGGATCCCGACTTCAAAGCCCAGATACCGAAAACAGACGCCAACGTCGAAACCATCGGACATCGCATACGACAGTTAAGACGAGATAGGGAAATTCGACCCAAGTATCGAGAGACAAGCAGCAGCTCAGATGAAATAGAAGAAACCGCACGTGGAAACGTTCAACATTCTCCAATAATACACAAGAACCGATCTTTTCCCAGTTTATCTCAAGAGGTAACCATGCCAGATGAACGCCAGGAAACCATAAACAGTTTTTCGCCCGCAGCAAATTCCACTCAAATCGTCCCTTTAGATAAGGACCAGACTGTCTTTGACAATTTGATATCCTTTGAGGAGCCGCTCGAAAATACTGTAATAGAGAATGCAAGGAACGTCCAACTAGATTTACTCAGTACCCCGCAAGTATCATCGGAAGTCATGGAAGAACCTTTACAACCCTCAATAAACCAGCTACCTGCTGGAACGACAACCGAAGCAAGTGTGGGACAACCACCTGACAGCAGGTCAACTCAACCTAGGGTCTCTGACCGCATGCTCGACCCTTACCCATTTGTCACTACCGACACCGAGAACTCAAACGACCTTGACGATCTGGAAGGGAGCCCATTAGACCAACCACATAAAATTATCGTTTCTTCAAATACTTTTACCGCCGAAGAAGGACATTATGTACACTTCATTTCTGCCGATTGCAATATAGTAAACCCCGTTGGAAAGTTATTGCTAGACACTGAGGTGATTAACAAACCAAATCTTCTAGCAACACAACCAAAAAAGGGACAGGTGATAACTACAGACAATGGGCTATTTAAAACTTTCAGTATAATAATTACAGAAAACTTTTTTGATGATATTAAAAGAGTAGAGGTGCTCAACGGACTGAAAACTCTTCGACTCACCTTAGATCAGAATCAGATTAAATCATTTCGAATTTCTGCCACGGGGGACCTTCACAAAATACCATCCAACGAGTTCGTCAAGATATTAGAAGAGGTTTTCATAGGAACCGGCCTACAGATTATTTTATGCAACTGTACCATCACCACACCATCCGAAGAAGACAGACAGCACATCATCTGTGAGGCTCACGACAGTTTAATTGGAGGACATAAAGGAGTAACGAAGACATATAAACGCATTCGATCAAAATTTCATTGGCCACAAATGCGCAACGACATTCAAGACTACATCCGAAGATGTCAAAGCTGTCAAGAACAAAAATTAGTTCGAGCGAAAACACGTCAACCGATGTTAATCACCGACACACCGATAGGAGCCTTTGAAAAAATTTCCTTGGACACAGTAGGACCTTTACCAATTACACCCAGTGGGAACAGACACATTCTCACCATCCAAGATAATCTAACTAAATATTGCGTAGCCGTAGCAATACCCAACATTCGAGCTACTACAATTGCAGATGCTTTTGCTAGACATTTCATCGCGGTTTACGGTACACCTCGCGCAATATTAACAGACAAGGGCACTAGCTTCATCGGAACACTTATGACCAATCTATCTGAAATATTTAAAATCAAACAAATCACAACCTCGGGATATAGACCACAAACCAATGGATCTCTGGAACGAAGTCACATCGTCCTCACCGAATACCTCAAGCATTACATGGATAATTATGAAGATTGGGATTTATTGATACCATTCGCAATGTTCTCTTACAACACATCCGTTCATGAAGCTACAAATTTCACACCATACGAATTAATCTTCGGAAAGCCAGCTCGAGAACCAAGCTCTTTCCCAAGTGGCGAAAAATTAAAGTCATTTGGAGACTACTTAGTAGAATTAATAACACACGTGACTAATATTCGGAATATAGCCGCAGATAATCTAAATAAAGCAAAAATTCGTTCAAAAGGTTATTATGATATTCGTGCAAGACCATCAACGTTTAACGTAGATGATCTTGTTTACGTGCTCAAGGAACCTCGCATTAGTAAATTTGACCCACATTACATTGGACCGTACCAAATAGTAGACGTAACAGACTTGAATAATGTAGTACTACGAAAGAACGACAAATTAATCACGAAGCATCAGGACAAATTAAAACATGCTTACTCTACATCCACAGTTGAAAATCAACCATGATCTTCGCATATTTGCTCCTGTTGCCTCTCGCTGTCATTAGCGATGATCGGACCATAACACCACTTGAAGGAGACACAGGACTCTTCTATGAAAAATTATCAGACATAAGGACCTTCCAATCTCAATGGCGCCTAGTCACTTCCCTAGATGTTACTCGGTATCTCAGCTATGCTCCACATGTGAAGCACCATATCTCAACAATGAATCAACTATGCAGCCGTCACGAATCAATCAACTGCCTCAGTAAGGAATTAGGACCTCGATTAATCAAGAAAAAAGAAAACACCATGCATTATAGCAATCTGATACGCACTGCAATAGGAGACACTACCCACCTCCAAACACCATCCCCACGACGTAGCGTACCTTTTGGATTCATCGGATCTATCAGCAAAACGTTATTCGGAACTTTATCGCAAGAAGACGCAGAATACTACAACCGAGAATTAAACAAGGTCTACGGGGATCAGCGAGAAATTACTGAAATAATAGCTAACCAGACACATATCATAAAGGGAGAATTTTCAATTACGCACGCAAGGCTAGTTAATCTAACTAAAACTATGTCCCAACTAACAAAAACGATGGTTTTACACTCAGAAGCATTCCAGGAGACACAATCAGAAATCAACAAATTACGCTTCGAAGCCACCATCCGAGATTCCGTAATTGAAGTCGAAAGAGGTTTAGATGATTACAATACCAATCTACTGCTGTTAATAGATGCAATACTATTAGCGAAGCAAGGAATTCTACACCCCGCTATTCTCTCACCAGAGCAATTATTGAGATCAGCTCAAAAGATTAAGGAAACACTTGAATATGAATTTCCTTTAACACCCGAGGAATTACTCACAGAGCAAATCGAAAAAATAACGAATTTAAACGTAATCTTCACGAGAGGAAGAATACTCTTTGAACTCACCATACCTCTTTTAGAACGTAAAACGTATAGCTTATACAAAATATACCCTTGCCCATCGATACACAATCTTGGAACAAAAAGAGTAACTTCATACATCCAGCCACAAATCCAGTTTATTGCAGTCTCATCAAACGAACAACACTACTTTTCCCCAACGGAAGAATACTTGAAAACATGCCGGTTTCACCATAATCAATTTTTGGGACCTGCTACACTGCCGGTATATCAAGCAGATCGACAACCAACCTGCGAATCTATGTTGTTATTAAACCCCACTTCGATAAACTGGGGCACCTGTACCATTAAATTGACCACTCAAATAAGACCATACTGGCAGACGCTAAATACGCCAAATACATGGCTTTATTTCATGCCCAATAATAAGAAAGCACAAATCTATTGCAAAGGAAAGAAACCTGTAACATTAAATATCATTGCCGATGGAATCTTTAAATTAAAACCAGGTTGTCAAGCAACAATAGACTCTGTACAACTAAAATCAGTGGAAACCATTGACAATTCGCATAACATTGAATATTACCCTTCTGAATCTTATAATTTATCAATAATTATACCGGAGGTAACTGAGCATCACTTCGAAGCTTTGAAAGTGGATGAGCAGAAACCTACAAAGTGGGAGGATCTGCCAACAGCACTATCACTCACCGAAATAGAACAACGAGCTAAGAATTTTGCAACTCATCAAACATCCATTCGACAAGTACAGATCTCAACCTTTTCCTCTATTGGAGGAATAATAGTAATACTGATTATAGTAAATATAATAGTGATTATAAAACGCAAACCTCGTCAACACAGCAATAAAACAGAATCTCCTAAGGAGAACCAGGAAATACCAACAAATATATCAAGTACATCCGAAAATCACAGCCCGTGCGCCACCGTCTTTTAAGGGGATGAAACCACTCCTATGAGAAACCTCCCTCCGGTACACGTATAGCTTCAGGGTGGGGGTGAGATAAGGTTCCTTCCCTATAAAAGCAGGGCATCAGGCCCCTCAACTCAGTACAAACCTAGTTTCCATATGTCTAAGAACATCGCCACACAGACCACACCAGACGAAGGAAAAAGGACAGTCGCCGTTCAAACAGGACACCACGGTTCTTGGGAAACTTTACCTCGAGTGGGCACTGTATTGACATCAAGGCCATACAGGTACAGTACCAGAGGACCCGTCCGAAAAGGTCGAAGCTGTTCGACCCGCAAAATCACATCTAAGGCAGCGGCTACCCAAACATCTAATAGAAGCGCCACAAAGCGTATTCCGGATTGGCTAGTGCTCCAAGAAATAACAGACGACAACGTTCGTGATTGGACACCGGGAGAACCGATTGTTGCGAAAAAGGCAAGGAATGAAGACCATCTTGGCGCGTGACTTAGGGAAGACTTCCCGCTGTCTAGTGATGTACGTGGAGGACCCCACCACCTTCTGGGTCTCCCTGGAGAAATACGCGGAGGCAGCAAGGGTTGTCCTGCGTGAACTGAATATCTACATGGCGTCCAGACAACAACTATGTCTGCCGACAATGGACAGCGTCAGGCCAGGACGACCAGTGACTGTAAAGTTTCCCAGGAAGGGGTGGCTTCGTGGCGAAGTCATCGAGGTGAACGGAACCACCTGCACCATCTTCCTCGGCGACTATGGCATAGCCATGGACTGCCCTGTCACGGAATTGCGGTCTCTGCCACCCCGGTTCCATGCCCTCCCCTGGCAGACAGTAAGGATTCGGCTGAGAGGCGTCGAGCTACGCTCCCGCCGACCGCTCCAGAGGACGACGCAGATCGCCGAGGTGGTTATGGCGAGAAGGAAGGGCCTCCTAGCCAACATCCAGCCGACACCAACCGGCCTCACAGCCACGCTGACGCTCGACCGGCTACCTGGACAACCATCACTGGACGTCATCGAACACTGGCTGCAGATCGGCTACGTCGTGCCCAGTAACAATTGAATTCTTACACCCCGCAACACCTAGCGATAAGTACACCAATTACATTACACTACACCGACAATTCGCGATCACACTTTTGCCTATAAAAGGATTTTTGGAGCGTTTTTCCTTCTTTTGAGAAAGCATCACGTGAATCGCGATGTTTCGTCTTGGGGGGGGAGATGTTACGTATGTGGAATTCTCCCATACGCTGCTCTCAACCATTTTTCGAGCTTGCGTCTGCGAAGGGAAAACGCCCTAAAAGCCTTTTTGTTTATCACACACCACTAAGGGGGTCATGATCTCGACCATCTGGATCACGACCATGGGAACGGGAGTGACACGACGACGACCCCGAAGGAATACGGAAATTCCTAACGCATCCCCACTCATTTTTGGGACTATATAAACCCTTTGGTTTCATCCCTCGTCGGTTAAAAGCAGTACAGTCACGCGTAGAGTAACGTCGTGTCACGCTCGTACAGAGTTGGTTATATTCAGTAAGATCGAGCTAAAGTCTCCGTCAGAATCATAGTTAACCTCATAGAATCCGCGAGTCCGGTTTATATTCTATTTGGCACTTCGAAATAGCCACTCTTACGCCCCGCATCGCCAGTGCGTCAACACCGTGCAACTAGTGGTAACTTACACACTTTTATTCATTATTTAATCGCGACACTTACATTTGTACAATAACTAATTATTGAATATACGAATGGTGTTCACATGTAAATCGAGTAGATTCGTTAAACCCATCTCTTACCCAGCGATCCTTATAATATTAGTAGCACTCACCCACTGATACAACTTTACCGCTCGAGTTGTATCAAATATTAATTAAGAGTTACGAGGCATTACTAGCATTTCCTGCGACTCCCTGATCTCACATCTGGGTTCGTTCGCACCTGTTACCAAAACAAGTCATCTTCTCCAACCCAGTGGCTCCCCGATTTCGCATCGGGTTCGTCCACGAAATCTCACCCTCCTACGGCTCCCTGATTTCGCATCAGGTTCGTCCGTATCCTACAGCTCCCTGATTTCGCATCAGGTTCGTCTGTAAATCTACCAACTTCCGAACAGCTCCCTGGTTTCGCACCAGGTTCGTCTGTGAATAATCCAACCTCCTAACAGCTCCCTGGTTTCGCACCAGGTTCGTCTGTGAACTTCATCCTAGTGACTCCCCGATTTCGCATCGGGTTCGTTCACGACGTTTCACCTTCCCGCGGCTCCCTGATTACGAATCAGGTTCGTCCGCGTGTGACTCCACTCCTAGAGGCTCCCTGATTTCGCATCAGGTTCGTCCTCGCCGTAATTAATCCTAGCGGCTCCCTGATTTCGCATCAGGTTCGTCCGCGCACCTAACTAACAAATTCATATCCGTATTCCTAAGGAAATACCCCTCTCGCCGGCCTCTCGCGTTGCCGCAGCCCCGGCTCGTAACAAAAATAAACAATACGTACCTTTCCAAATAAATTGAAAACTTATTTAATAAACCTCGTAGGTTATGTGAATATAATCTGCTCCGAAACTGCTGCTTACAAATGCCCTGCGCGCAGTAGAAAGGGTGGGGGGACACACCGATAGCAATCACGGTACAAATGTGTTGGTGCGTAGCCACGTGCATGTGACGTCACGCGTAGGGACGGTCGTGTGACGTCACGCGTAAGGAATTGTTTGCCAATTCTGACCCACAGATGGCGCTGTTATACGTGTCAGGCGAACGTCAGGACCTGATGCGAATCTGCTGCCAATCTGACGTCAGGGTCCTGATGTCAGGCTCTGCACCTCAGACCGCAGCCTAATGCGGACACAGATGACTACGGATCTGACGTCAGGCTCTGCGCTCTCACGGCAGACCCTGCTGCCAATCTGACGTCAGATTGCATACATCTGGTTATCAGGGTACGGTGGAAGAGCTTTCCGTATTATTATTATTATCACTATTATTATCACTCATGATTTTCACTTAAAAGAATATCTTGCCGTGACCGCGATTGACTGAAGACTGAGCTTCAACCATGTCTCGTCGATTCGTTAACTTAAAACTAGTCTAAATATTTAACGTCCTATAGTATCGGTTCGATGGTTCATGGTGTGACACATAGTCGAAGTGCATCGCCCCATTCAGAGATTTGTTTACCTTAAGGGGGTAGACACGTCACGTGACCTGGCCGATTTGGCAGGTCGGTATTACAGCAGATTTTTTCTGCACAGAAATGGTAATACCCATAGATACGCGGCTGCCTGTGCACGCAAGAGGGAGCTGTTTGCTATTTCCATATTTTATTTTGAATGTGGAAAGAAATTGTCAGCTGTTGCGTTGAACTTGTCAAAATTTAAACAGAAAGTCTGCTGGTACTGCAAACGTAGAAAATTCATTGTACATTTACTTGGAATGTGCTTATGGTAGAATATTCTACGTTGTCAGTAAGGAATTATAAGTGAAAAGGAAAAATACACGAGGGCATGTCCCCAGAAAATGACGTTTGTCAGGATAGACATTTTTTAATTAAACACTTTTTAAAATATAACCTATGTATATGCTATATGGCAATAAATGTTTAGCGGTTATTTCGTTCTATTACGTTACATTTATGAACTTTTCATCGTCCTTCCGAAACATTATTATTACGCCGCAACAGTATCTTTAGGAAATCGGATATAGCATATAGGTTATATTTTCTGTCACTTCGAGGACAGAAAATCTGCTCCTCCAGCTGACAGAAAATCTGCTGCTGCACATTTTCTCTAGCCCCGTCGGCGTCATGGAAGGGGTACATCTTCCACCCTGCATTTGTGGTAGTTGCAACGATATTTCTCAGCCCAGTGTACATATGTACACCCTGGTTTGATCTGCAGAAAGAAATAAATTTAATAAAAATTATTTTTGTGTTTATACCGCTTGAATGTAAAAACTGATACATACACATACCGAAGAAACCATTATTATCGTGTCCTATTTCTCATAAATATTTTCTTGGGATGGCACTGACCCCTTTTCGATTCCAGTTAGTTGTCATAGAACCTGTGATAAAAAGTTAGAACGAGTTGTAATCCGAATGCAGTAAAAATGTAGATGTATGTATGTTATTTACTTATCTTTATGTTTGCGGAGAAGACAGCGTTCCTTTCCTCGCTTCATAGAGCATGATTTTCAACGTTGATATTGGTTGGTGGAAATATCTAAAACAAATTCATATATGAGAGAAACATTCATGATGATTTCCAATTAATCTAATTATTTGCATGACAAAAGTATACGTCATACTTACGCTTCTATACATGTCATTTCCACTTGATGTGAAAGAATAGCTATAGGTATTTATTATTAGAAGAGTGTGAAAAGGCCCACCACCACCCCCGTCATAGACGGTCCTATTCACTCTCCGTATGTATCTTCTACATACTTTCTTACTTACATTTTGGAACATTACTTATTCGACAGCTCTTCATATGCGCTGGATGCACTCGCCGGTGCAATAGTGACTTTGGATTGCAATTATTTATTCTACAGCTCTTCATATGCGCTGGATGCACTCGCCGGTGCAATAGTGACTTTGGATTGCAATTCCTTATTCGACAGCTCTTCATATGCGCTGGATGCACTCGCCGGTGCAATAGTGACATTGGATTGCAATTCCTTATTCGACAGCTCTTCATATGCGCTGGATGCACTCGCCGGTGCTATTGCGATGTTTTCATCCATTATTTTGTGTACCTTCTTGTGTACTCGTACCTGCTCCTCCTGTTTTTACGTATGGAGGTTCTCTAATCGGCTGTTGCCGATTGTATCGACTATCTATAATTTCTGGCAACATGCAGTCCTCATAGAACTTGTTAAGTTTTTCCTCCATCTCTGTTGCCCAGAATCGATCATCTCTCGATACAGTTGTAACTGTCATGCCTTTCGGCGTCCATAAACAAAAATAGGCCCGTTGCCTCTTCGTTATGTGCAATTGTCCTTGCACTTGATAATAGTAATGATGATTCTTATTCATCTCATTACCCTTGAAAATACGCCTTATATTGTCAAGTTGCTTTATGGCTTCAGCAGGTGTTAAATCCTTGGCCGATTCAGGACACTTTACTTCGACGATTTTATCGTGGTCCACGAGGCCATCAGGAGTTGCACCTAAGTGAGGCACAGTGTCATCGATGAAGAGGCCACACGGTAGAATATGCATTCCTAATTCTTCTTGCATTTGTTTCAAGGCGTTTGCCTCATTTTCCCTTCCGTATTGGAGAGAATGTAAATTGTGGAGTTGCGGGTACATTATACTCTTCACAGTATTTGCCCGTGGTGTGGTCTTTCGTAATCGGCATACCTTGCCGAAATTCGATGCAGTTAACAATTTCTTCCTATAACCGATCCACTTGTCGCTGTTCGCCTGATCGCGAGTTTCCACTTGGATCTCGTCTCGCCTCGTTTGCCAGTGAAGGAGTATATCCGCGTGCCTTTTACACTCGGAAGAGTATACTGCCTCTTCCATATCTGGTTTCGCTGCGTTGGGGCCGTAATCCTGGTCGCACGTTTGTTTTTGATTTCGAAAGGAGGATGCTTTTGCTTCTTTTTTGTACTCCCTTGCTTTTTCTGCTGCGTGCTTCCGACGTCCTTCTAGCTTTCTTACCATGGTTGGCGGCTCTTTATTCATTGCCGTACTCAATCTGCTAAACGCCTCTTTTGTGTTATATTGGACGACTGCAGCGGAGACTCTACCCTGATACGAGCCCCCTCGTCCAAAGTTTATCCTTTTGCCTCCGATGAATTTAGCAATGATATTATTAAAACATTCAACAGCATTGTTGTTTAGTCCGCGCAGCAAACTGTCGGCTTTAACGAAAAGTTGCTGCATCGCTTCTTCGATATTTTCATAAATCCCAGTTTCTCTCAGGCGTGGAACGTAGTCTACTCTGTTGGGATCAGAGTATTTCTTACAGAAGTATGCTAACTTCTGACACTCTTTGTGTTCACCGAAAACGTGGCTCGGTACATTTTTCAAATCTTGCTTCAAATTTTGAACTCGTTCCTCGAGTGGTATTTCTTCTCGCAACCGATATTCCGCAGCTTTTTTAATACCAGTACGCAGGCGGAGAGCATTATTCTGTACGACAGCTCTTAGATCTTTATTGCGGCCTTTTGTTCCGATTTCGTTTATTCTTTTGCTGAAATTGCGTAACAGGTGATTGGTGCATTCGATTTTTTGTACCTGCACCATGTACTTTTCATACGGATTACTGTCCAATATCTTTTTGTACACGCTACTATCGCCATCGGCAACTAATATATGGTATATTAGGCCGTGCATATCTATGCTGCAATTGAATCCTTCGACAATAGCAACACTCTCCATGCCAGTTGAACTCTGATAACGACCCCAGTTCTTGAAACAGCGATGCTCGCGCGGTTCTTCCTTCCTCGTACCTGCTATTTGGCAAGTCATGCCGAATTTATTCTTGACGCTGATGTACAGCACTTTCTTCGTGTGGTATCCCACGATGGCTCCTACGCCAGACAGAGAATTGTAATCTCCTCCGCGGTAGGACCTTTTCATCCAGCTGCCATCCGCGACAACTGGGATAAACGGTAGATTGGATTCTGCATGTACGTCGCCTCTTTCTATAGCTAATGCTTTCTCCTCTTCTCCAGCATCTTCCATTTCGCGCTGTGCGGCCACTTCGAGGGCATCGATTAGCTGAATCTGACATTTCTCGTAGATCCTTTTCGACATGCAGGACACGTTCACGGCAGTCAGTATGTCCAGTTGATTATATCCGCCACCCGTCATCATTGTTGCGGAAACAGCGGCGCTGTTGATATCCATAATGGAATCACTCTTCCGAAGACAGGATATGCACTTTGTGTATTTGCACATTTTGCACTCTACGTAATACACATTTTCTAGTCCATTCCGTTCGCATCTAATTATATCAAAATGTTCGATGCCGCAGCCAATAGTCGAATGTTTTCGAAGATTTTTTATTTGTTCGAAAACATACGGAAAATCGACGAAGTCTCTTCCTTCTGAAATTGGATTTTCCGGCTGTTCTGGTTGTGCCTTCTCCACCACCCAGTAATCGGCATCACTTTCGACATCTTCATCCGTTTCTTCGTTTATGTCTGCCACGGAATATATCTCATCGCAGTCTGCGTCGAAATCTATTTCTTGTACAATTTCTTCTTCGTTCGACTCGAAATGCATTTCTTCTACAATTTCCTCTTCGTCCGCATTGAAATGTATTTCTTCTTCATTATCTTCTGCGTCCGTATCGAAATGCGCTTCTTCTACAATTCCTTCCATAATTAGAAAATCTTCAAAATTTCCTCCGTCTTCTTCATGTATTTTGCCCGTACGACAATCATCCGCAGCAGATGTGCTTGGAAGTGTATCGTAGGAGGTACCTGCACGCGTACCTGCTTCCTCCACGGTGCCCTGACTTACCGCGAGGCACGCTGCTCTTTTTAATCGTTGCCTACACGTAAAGAGTCAGTAATGAGTAACACGTGGTACATACATAGAAATAAGAGAAACATACAATAGAAAAGAAAAGCAGGCATAGTAAAAGAAGATATAGTACAGTAAAGTCTCGATGTAAGCGAAAGCCTCGGAACGTAGGAAAAGAGAGCGAGTGGAAGAAAGGACTGTCGATTGTCCCTATCTTTTTCATTCGCTGTCCTTCTCTGCGGCCGACGCGCATTACCGCTAAATATGTATTATCCAAATTATATCGTGTTTGGTGTCATTTATCGTTAGGGAAACATCACAAATGTTACGATGGTTTATTTATGAAAATATTATTATTATTGGATTACTGTGAATATCATTCTAATTTATCTTCGCGATACGAAGAGGGACGTAGCGTGATATAAAAACATCGTTCGCGAACGTTTTCGTCTGTTCTCGTCGTGTCCACACCGCCGTAAATAGAACAAACCGTTCACATACGATTCGTACATTGAGTTTTGTTCATGTTTGCGGCGGTGTGGACACGGCAAGATCAGACGAAAACGTTCGCGAACAATGTGTTCGTGTTCGCCTTGGTGTAAACGCGGTATTAGACAACGCGATTCCCTCGCTACGCAAACCGAAAGACATGCACTTTTGGCCCGTTTTCTTTTCACACGCACACATCTGCACAACCATCTCCGCTACTCGCAAGCGAAGGCAGCCGCAACTCGCAAGCAGACATGTCTGCGCTGCGATACGCGGCTGTGTGTGTATGCAGGCACGCGTGCACTTGACCGCGTGTGAAAAGAATACTTTTCGCATTTCAATCGTGGGTCATTCAACGCGAAATCGGACACTTTTCGGAGTACCATTTGGGATTTTTGTGAAACTTGCATATGTTGTAGTCTTTAGTGATACATAAACGTATTTCAAAGGATTTTTCAAAATTTTCAAGATTGTGGAAATAGAATTTTTTCATTAAATTATAACTGTTGAACTAAGAGATAGGTAAGAATGAGCTTTTCGGTGCTTACACTGGCGAAGTAAGAGTACCTAATAAAAATTAGGTCACTTAAAAAAAAATTTTAGACCATTTATTCTGTGAATGTTTTAAACAAATGCAATTTTATACCAGCAGGGTGCTATTTCAAAATTTGAAAAAAAATTGAGGATACAGCCCTACTTGTGCTCTTTGCAGACACGTTTTCAGATACGCGGATACTTTAAAATTGGTCGCATGAAAATTAATTGAATGTGACGCTGCATCGCCCAATACCGGCTGGACTAGCTAAGCCGCGCGGTACTAGCAGCGGCCAAATGGCTATATCTGATATTGTTATACATATAGGGTTCTCACGAATGGTAAGTATTTGACCAAAACTGAAGGAGAAAAACTTTTAATATTTTTTATATCCAACATAATACGGTATGTCATCTTTTGGTGTTCGCGATATTTTCCGTGAACCGACGGTGACCTTCAGTTTTTTAAATGGAATGCTACATATTTCATTACCCGATATGAAAGGGTATAAATCTCAAGACAAATTCAACCATATGGTGTACCATGACTTTCAAGGTCACGCAAGGTTAGGAATGAAAGAAATAGATAGTTGTATATTGTAGCACGCACGGCTCAGTCTGCCGAGCCGGTGCTGGGCGGCGCAGCGTCACATTCAATTAATTTTCATGGGACTAATTTTGAAGTGTTCGCGTTTCTGAAAACGTGATCATAAAGAGCACAAGTAGGGCTGTATTCTCATTTTTTTTCAAATTTTTAAATAGTGTCCTGCTAGTATAAAATTACATTTGTTTAAAACAATTGCAGAATAAATGGTTTAAATTTTTTTTTAAGTGACATAATTTTTATTAGGTACTCTTACTTCCCCAGCGTAAGCACTCAAAAGCTCATTCTTACCTGTCTCGTTCTCCAACAGCTAGAATTTAATGAAATAAAGCCAATTTCCACGATCTTGAAAATTTTGTAATTCGCGTGGAATGTCCCTCCTTGAAAGTCTATAATACTGTAGAGAGAGAGAGAGAGAGAGAGAGAGAGAGAGAGAGAGAGAGAGAGAGAGAGAGAGAGAGAGAGAGAGAATTGGTAATAATATAATTGAAATGGTACAACATTGTGTAAGACACACAGGACCATATTTTTAATAAATTATAACCTGAAGGAATAAAAATATTTCCAAACAAACATTTTGCCCTTTTGCACACTCAGACAATACGACGCAGAAAGGATAGGCCGGCAATTCAAATCATTATTCTATTTTTAACGTTGTACCTCCTACAATTCAACGAGGGGCTGCAGGGTGGTATTTCGTTTTACGGAACGTTGTAAAATAACGGCGAAACGAAGGGTCCGAGAAACACGTGTCGTTTGCCTTTCGCGAAGTAAACCCTACTTGACCGCGCCGGTGTTGGAGATCCGTCTGGTTCTCGTCAACGACCACGCTTTCGAGCGCATCACCCTGTCTCTTTAGACAGCTTTTCGAAAGCGTGGGACTGATCTCGACTTTCGTTACCCTCACACAAGGCGAATCGATGGGGGCGCGAAGCGTTGTTTTCGGTTTTTCGGCAAGGGCTGCCTGCCTGTAGCCCAGATGGGCAAAATTTTTGCCTGTAAGGCCCTTGGGGTCAGTTAGATTTTGGCTTGAGTCAGAAAAAATATAATTGTTTTCTTACGTCCGGATAGATGTTTGTGGTACTCAGAAATGCATGGAAAATTTCACGATCGAGATGGCCAGGAAACGGGACCGAAAGTTCTACGGGGCCGTAGACGTTATTCTTCATTGATCATTCAATGTGATCAACATCTCGGTTACGTTTATTTATTTTAGATAAAGCCAACCCTACACATCGGTGGGGATACCGATTACATATTACCCGGGCGAAATCCCCAAATAGATCCATAGCGAGAAATCGAAATACCATCCCGTGACATCTCAATACAAAAAATATACCGTTCTATTGCAAAAAACTGACTTGACCTTGACATCGCTTCCAGTACTTCATTCATAAAAAAAGTTTGTACCATTATGTCCGATGGAACTAATATCAAACAGGAATATGTATTGTATTAAACAATTTTCACTTATTGGAGTAGTTGGTAAGTAATAAAAGGCGTCCCTCGGTTCGAAATTGAATTTGTACGATATAGGTATAGGTATTCAGCGAACAGCCTTCTCCGATGCACGCGGTTACTTTGTCGCTGTCAATGGGTCGTAAAAGAGAAGGATAGAACGAGGGTCGTAGCAGCCGAGAAATAAGGCCCGCGCCTCGGTCTGCTAATACAGAGACACAGCGTTATTTAGCCGAGGGGGAACACCTACAGGAGTGGTAGTAATGTGTGCGTCACCGATCGTCATCACGTACGCGTTACCACCGCTCCTGTAGGTGTTCCTCTCCGCTAAATAATCGGTCCTGCATAATGTTGCTGGCAACCCTGCAGATACACAACAATTTTTCAATAACAATAACGGCTCAATTTTTGGATATTCTTCCGAATGGCCCCAGTGGCCGATCGAGATGAGGTTTTGGGGGGAGGGGATGTGAACCCTAAATCTAAAATAGTAGCTTCGGGTATTTATTAGTTTCCTAAATTATTAATAAAAACTTGTTAATTTACCCGCTCGCGTGCGCGTAAAGCATGGTAGCGAACCGATGTGAGTTTGGCGATGCTACAAACGAGACCGTGATTACAAAATTTAAAAAATAAAAAATAGGGGGATAGAAGGTCTCCCGAACAGGGAGGCCTGCACCAACGTCCAAAAAAATTTCCAAAAAAAATTAACAATTTTTTATTAATATTTCGGAAACTAATAAATACCCGAAAAAAAACAATTTTAGATTTAGGTTCCAAGTTCAGCCGAACTTTTTTACTTTTAATTTTTTCTGGGTAAATATTTTTTTCAAATATTCATAACATTTTCCTGATTATGGTGAGAGCAAACATGATACAATGTCGACAATTACATCGTGTAACGTGTACGAGAAAATCTGTGTGAAAATATCTTGCTACGGAATAGAATTCGCTTTCCGCGTAGTAGTTTCCACGACTGCAGGGTACTTGAGATGTCGTAAACATTGCCCGGGCTGGGACAAAGGTTGCCAGTGAGGCCTGGAGAATGTTTCGAAGACTGCGCTTTTCAATGGAAAAATTTCGCTGAATGTACACATGGACGTATATATTGCGGACAAAATTCCACAGAAGAAAAAGCTCTGTGTATTTCGTATTCAACAAGTAACTAGGTACATATGCTGAACATCGAACCGCAAATCATTGATGACTGTTGCTAATTTTAAACATTATCTTCTACATCACATAAATAAAATCTAAAGTGCATGTTTTATCCATTCGAAACTACGTACAACGATTGAAATAGTCGTAACTGCATTGTAAAGGAAGCATACCTAACGAAACGCGTATAGTTTGAACGTTTTATGCTAATAAAACGCATATAATTTGTATAACATATATAACGAAATTTAAAATTTCTACATTTCGTCTCATCGGCATGAAAGTAGCAGGAACGCGCTGCTGAGGTTTTTCACATGAAAATGAGTCCAAACACGGTATAAATCGGATTATTAATTAATTAAATAATAATGAACATACGAATTGGAATAGAATGAGTGGGGCAGGAGGGGTAAAGTAATGACATGCGTTGCGGTGCGCATAGCATAGAATATGTGTACGTAACGCGTCAAAGATATCTGAGTTGATATACATATTTGAAGAATATGAATAATACTATATTATATACAATAAAATACCGTTCTACTACTACTACTATTACTACATGTCAAACTGCGACTTCATACAAATCTGTACCATAACACGTAACTTACCTTTCTCGACGTTTTCTATTTTTGGACAAACGTTTTGCACATAACTTAGGCTGCTTCCTTTTTGTACCATTATCCAAATAGCGTTCATTTCTTGCATCTGCGGCTTCCTTCTTTGATTCCATGACAATGATGAACGTAAATGATCACACACACTTATCAACACTACAGTAACGAACCACGCGGAAATAGAACAATTCACAAAATATGAATATTCCATATATCAATATCCGCGTATCAAATAAAAACCTGATTGCTTTCTGCGTCTTCACTGTAGTGCAAAAGACAAGAAACTGATCAGCTAGCGGTGTCGCTGCATTAGTTCCAGATGCTAAGAGGCTAAACAGAAGATAGTGGGAAAGGGACGGATATACGCGTCCTGTTCCTCTCTTTCTCATTAGGATTGGTGGTATGCTGATACATTTACGTAAAGTATGTACTTCCAGGAATTCTGTTTGGTGCACATAAATGTGCACAGGAAAGAACTTTTGATTATCCTGTGCATGTACTTTTGACGTATCACCGACATTATTAGCGAAGAATTCATATTTCGTTCTACCATTATCCTTTCCCACTTGCCTGACGGTGAAGGACCACCCCGCAAGTATGCGCGGGCACGCGCCGCGTTTTCAAACCTTCGCGCATTCGAACTTTTACGCGGGCCGATGATGACGCCCCGCTCGGTCCTTGGTGCGAGTGAAATACAAAGTCTTGAGGGAGTGAGAAAGGCAGTTTGGGCCTTGTCCACCCTTGAGGGTAGCAAAGGCTCGATGGTCAGAAAAAAAGCGACTGTCGAGCAGTAAACATCGTAAGTACCTTCACGCTTACTATCCCTGTCTTTTTCACTATATGTGCCGGTTATTATGAAAGTGGTCCAAGTCCAAATTTTTCGTTTGTAACATTTCACTTATATTTTTACGTATTATATCAACGTGATACATAATAAACGAATAGTGCAATTTTTTTTTAAAATTTCGACCGGCGCCACTTTTATAACAACTGACATACTTCTACATTTTAGTACTTCCCAAACAAGGCTGTATTTAGACATATTCCGGGTAAAGTTTCCGATTACCGTCATAGTATTGTTGTAATTTTTTGTGCAAAATCTATCGTGTGAACTGTGATTGTTTGAGTGTTCGCGTGTTTCTCAAGCTGCGTATCGCCATTGCGGGGCTGCCTCGCATGGCACAGCATTCGCGGAGTGGAGAGTCTGGAGACTACCTCGACCATGATTACTTTACGAGGCATGAGTCGTCGATTTTTCGACGTGCTCAAAGGTGTCTCGCGGCCCCAAGATCAAAACTCGCATGGCTCGGGCGTTGTAAATATCATACTGGAGGTAGCGCGAGACTGTCGCACGACCCTGCCTCGCAAAGTGATCATGATCGAGGTAGTTTCCAGACTCTTGCGGCTCTCGTGCCTCGCCCGGCATCCTCGCAATGTCGATACGCAACTTCACGCTCAGAGATTCGTGTATTCATTCTTACGTAGAATAAGAAAGTTTTGTTATAATTTACCCGCGAAATGTCTAGAAAAAGTATATACATTCGGGTGCAATATAGGCTTCCTTTAGTTGAAACTGAAGACAAGTGATGAAAATTAAACAGTTTCTAAACATCAGTAGTGGAAAAATTGGACATTTTAAAATCACAAATGTTGGACATTTAAAAATACAGATATTTTGAAACTTAATAACCTCCCAATTACAAATTTTGGAAATGTTTGAATTTCAAAGCTATCGAACTTGGAAATTCCAGCATTTAGAAATCTGAAGATTCCCTTCATGAGCTAAATCTTGTCTAAAGAAAGCCTATATTTTACCCGAATGTACCAAATTGATAAACGTCTACTCCTCTATTGCACTTTCAAATCCATTTTAATTACGTTCAATAGTTTCACTGTTTCTTCGACTCGTTTTTAGATGTCCGGCCATAAAAATATGCCAGGAGGCAGGAAGCGGGCACTCTCCGAAGGAGATAGAGGACGGACTCCGGAGCCGAGTTCGTCTCGAAGACGACGGACTCCGGAGCCGAGTTCGTCTCGACGACGACGGACTCCGGAGCCGAGTTCGTCTCGACGACGACGGACTCCGGAGCCGAGTTCGTCTCGACGACGACGGACTCCGGAGCCGAGTTCGTCTCGACGACGACGGACTCCGGAGCCGAGTTCGTCTCGACGACGACGGACTCCGGAGCCGAGTTCGCCTCGACGACGACGAAGTCTTTCGAGACGAAGTACTAGCAGCGGCCGAACTCCGTCGTCGGGGCGGAGTACTCGAGATATTGCCACCGCCTATAAATTCATGGCGATGAGGTTAAAGAAGGAGGTATGTAGATACGTAGGCGATTTCCCAGAAAACGATGTTTTTTTAATTTCTGACATTCTCACGAAAGTGTGGAAACGTCTAGACATTATTGCAGTAATTAACATAAGATTTATGTTTATTTTTCATTTTACAGAATACCGAAATGAAGAGGAACATGCGGGAGATGTTGTATTTTTATGGAGGAAGAGGAGGAAGAGGAGGAAGAGGAGGAAGAGGAGGAAGAGGAGGAAGAGGAGGAAGAGGAGGCAGAGGAGGCAGAGGAGGAAGAGGAGGCAGAGGAGGCAGAGGAGGCAGAGGAAGAGGAGCAAAAAATGTTTTTTATTTTAATTGATTTTGTAATAATAAATAAGTCCTATATCATATATGTAGTATTTAATTTTTTTATTCGAAGGCCTTGCATCCGTCGACCATGAATCATTTTCTCGTATTTATTCGTACTTTAGTCGAGAATTATATATTTAGTCGAGCAAGTACGAATAAATACAAGAAAATGATTCATGGCCAACAATTGAATTCCCCATGGTTAAATTAATTAAATCATAGCGCTTCAAATAAAAATTGGCTCGGGTTATTTACTGTGACATAAACGTCAAATCATTTTCAGACGTATAAAAGAAATCAAGAGTCGATAATTTTGGGTCTCAAAACGGTTCGGTTCTCTATATGGCTCCGACATGCAAGCCACTGATGCGTTTACCGCTGTATATTTAACATTATTATGTTTACGTTAAACATGAAAACGTTTCTGGCGAATGCAGGTTGGACATTTTTAGATAATCTGAAACGTTGCTTTTGTTTTCTTTAAAAAGTTGAGAGTAAAGTTATTTTTCTTACATTTTATTTGATAGATACGTGTAAATTGATTGTTATAATAATAGAATATTACTTATAAAGTTTGATTTGATGAATTTTTAGTTTGTAAATACCAGAGATGGGTTACGTAATGCCCATCTCTGGTATTTTGCCATATAATTGAGGCAGTTATAGCAACAACGGGCTAGCCACCTTTTTATTCGGAATTTAGTTAGCTAGCAATAACGTATTCCAATAGGCTTTACTAATCATATCGATGGCTTAGTGCACACATATTGTATGTCCACTTTTTATGAAATTAGAGTTTTTATATGCAACGAATAGTGCTTGACTGTTTCTTCGTTCTGTATAAAAATTACACTTTTACCTTTTTTATTCCTGCTACTTTCAAAATAAATATAATATTCAAGTGAGATTATTTCCAGCATTATTCCTTTCGTTCATTTTTATACAATATCATTCGGTATAGTATGTCCTCCTCTGTACTTAGTTACGTATAGCATGTCCATCTTCCAAGTATTATTATCCAATTATTACTATAATTTTGCAGATTCTAACTTATACTATTTATAAAGTACCATTGAATGTTTGAACCTGTTTTTCTCAAAAAACGCTAAAAGTGGACATACAATAGGTATGTGTGCGCTAAGCCATCAATGTACATTAGGAAAAATTTATTTGCAGGTTATTCCGTTGTTGCTCTAACTGTCTCAATTACTATAACATAAATACGACAGCGATTTCAAGTGACGTATGTGTTACGGTAAAAGCTTTAATAAATGTAGTCATTCCCAGCAGTTCCTAGTCAATGTATGCCTAAAATGCATATAACCTAACCTACAATCGTCCGAAAATGCATGCATTGACTGCATCACGCTTTTACTGTGGCTCGTGTATCCAACTAACGCTTCAGTTTTGCTATGATTCCACGTTGACAGTCCTCCCGAGTAGGCGCCATCTCGTGTCCACTAGCTCAACTAAATTTGTCACGTAACTTGCTCTGTATTATCGCCAATATGGCAGAACTCGTATTTGGGAATGCAATCACGAGGATACGTTGTTTGGCCTTATATGAGCAGATTTTGAGCTGGGTGAGGTCTCATTCGAAAGAGGAAGGTTCAGTGCACCGCGCTCTACACCTCGTTTGAGTCACAAAACTCTTTTAGTGACCTAAAAATGCTTGGATTCATGCGGGTGTATTTTGTCGAATTTTGCTCTACTTTGAACACTCATATTATTAGATATCAACACAAGCTCGTCGAACCATGGCCAGAGCGCGGTGCACTGAACCTTTATCTTTCGAATGAGACCTCGCCCAGCCCAAAATTCGCTCATGTAAGGTCAAACAACGTATTCTACTAAACCCATGTTTCGGGCCAGATTGTGTCGGTATACAGCGCGCTGCATTACCCGTGTCTACCCCCTTAAGATTCTTAGGATTACAGTGCCTTCTTTCAGTTCAGACCTAACACCATACATATACTAAAGTAGTATTATATAGATTTCAGAAAAGAACACGTATTCTGTGAATCCACGAATTGAATTTATTCAAGTAAACGAAATATTAAACAATATAGCACCAATATACTTTCAAGAAACTTGTACTACAATTAGTTAAAGAATGACGTAAACGTTAGGGTATTTAAACCTTACATACATATATCGTGTAACGTACCGCTACCTACCGCCATAATTTTTTCCTTTGTATTATTAATTTCCTTTATATTAGACGTAAGACAGCGCGCGAGAAAGTATAGTGACGCGGAACGCATGCGCACAGCCGTCGATTCAACTACGTACTCAGTGCCGCGAGTGAATCAAGCGCGCATGCGCATATCATACGAACAACCGGACGCCGAATATTCTCAGCGTAGTACGCGAGTGGCGCGAATCGGATCTGAATTATAATTGGTGCGCAAGATTCACACTACCTGTGATTGGTGCGATTAGTACCGCGAGCCGGTATAAATACGGGCCCGGCAGCAGCAGAAATCAGACTTGGTTCTATCACCGAATCCACCCAGACCTAGGCAGCTTTCATTAGCTCCTTTGTCAAGAAGAAGTTTATTTTAAATTCCAATCTCCCTCTCGAGGCAGCTTTAGTTAGCTCCTCCACTTCCACTCGAGGCAGCTTTAGTTAGCTCCTCAACCACGATCAATCCTCTAGAAGCAGCTTTAGTTAGCTCCTCCACTTCCTCTCGAGGCAGCTTTAGTTAGCTCCTCCACTTTCTTTCGAGGCAGCTTTCATTAGCTCCTCTGCCAAAAACCTAGACCTACACAACGACCAACTCCAAAGCGTGGGGCCAGCTTATAGGCACCAGAAGAACAATAAACAATCTGAGGGAAGCCAATAAACTTCTATCTGGGGACGCAATAATCTTGCTACCTGGCTACCATCCTAGAAAGCGTGGGCAAGCTGATAGGCAACTGGAAGCCATTTCAATCAGAGAGAAGGAATCCTCTCCAAATTCTACTACAAATCGACCAAGTGTCATTCCCTGTGTTATAACAAACGAACTCTATTCTTAATTACCGATTTAGCGTCGTAACCTAAAAACGATTATAAACTTAATTACCGACCTAGCGTTTAAATCCAATCGCCGTGCGATACATCGTTACTATTTCTGTTTTATTGTAAAACTCAAGAGACTGAGAACCATATATGTTCATTATTTGAATAAACTATTGTTATTTTTCACGTTAAAAGAAGGACTCTCGTATCTTGAAATTCATTTCTCAATCGCATGCCACCCGAACCAATCCCATAATTCACAGGTAAACCGCTCTACTTGTGAAAACTCCTGTAACAACGGCAACGTCTCGTACAAGAACGTTACAATCGTTTACTGCAGGCTGCTAGGACGATAAATCTCGATAATTAATTGTGAATGAAAAACCGGATACCCAATCAATTGTACGTGGTATGATACTCTCCGAATTGCGACTTGATCCCGATTAACATACCCAATACTCGGTTTAATTACTTTTTTGTACTATCAACAACCGCATTTTATAAATATACAGATACATTTTTTATAAACATTTATGAATACAAATAAACAATAATCTTACAGTTGATACAGGAAATAGGCATGCAATGGAACAAGTACACGGACAAAGATATTACCGAAAAATGTGCAACAGCTTTGTCTTTTACATGCTAATTTAAAATAAATACGTTAAAAAGCATATTCATATGCTTGTATAGTTGTGTTAAATACTATGAAACATCCAGATAATATGCGTTTTTAAACATGTATTTAGTACTGCGATATTAAGTGAAGCAAGTTTAATGTATTATTAACAATAGTTTTTAAAAAAAATTCATACCTATTACTTACTTTTGGGGGTTGTTACGCGAGAATTCCCCTTAAGTAAAAATTCAACTTATGCACCTTACATACAAAGTTAATATACAGGTGGTAGGTATCGAATGAAGGTCATTTTGAATAAATCCGTTAGAAGCATTATTTTTCCACGTGAAAATTATCTTATTACAAAGTTACATATTGTTTATTATGTAAAGATTTTGTACATGCTTGCCGAGTACTTGGTTGTTTAAAAAAAGTTGAATACGTATATCAACTTATCAAGCACCGCATTACCCGAATTAATCGAGCTACCCGACACAATCGGGCTACCCGAATTAATCTGGCTACCCGCCACAATTGGGCTACCCGTAGGCCCGTCTGTCCCGGGCCCCCGACCGAGCCCGCCCGACGTTACCCGACCCGATCCGACCGCTCGGGTACCCGACACATTTGATTACCCGCACATCCCTAGTTCCTGGACGCTCGACCAGTATGGAGAGTACGGCGATAATACCTGGACGCCTACTGGTCGAGAGAGTACAGAGCATCTCTTTAGAATTAGAGAGGAAAGTACGGGAGAATATGCCTGGACGCCCGTTTGGTATGGAGAGTTCGGCGACAATACCTGGACGCCAACCGAACGGGAGAGTACAGATGGAACTCCTGGACGCCTCAGTAGAATAGAGAGGAGAGTACGGGAGATTATTCCTGGACGCCTGTTCGGTATGGAGAGTTCGGCGACAATACCTGGACGCCAACCGAGCGGGAGAGTACAGAGTAACTCCTGGACGCCTCAGTAGATTAGAATCGCGAAAGTACAAAGTTCCTTTCCTAAATACCCCATCGTTGAGAGAGGAGAGTACGGGAGATTATTTCTGGACGCCTGTTCGATATGGAGAGTTCGGCGACAATACCTGGACGCCAACCGAACGGGAGAGTACAGAGTAACTCCTGGACGCCTCGTTAAATTAAAATCATGTGCCATATGCACCTCGCCCATTAGAAACAATTAGAATTGTATTCACTCAGCGAGACGCAATGTCTGATTTACGAAATTTGTAGCCCCTTCCTTCCAACCACATCATGTATTCCCTCCTAATCCAAATAAATATTGTCTGTCCAGAAATATTCCATTTCCCTTTCGAAATCCCGAGGCTACAGTACTAATATTTTTTTTTAATAAATAGATTGTGTTCTACTTGTACGAGTACCTGCATGACTTTTCCTGCAAGTCTTCTAGGATTATTTCATGCAGGCCATTCATTGAAACTCTCGGTTTTTCCCCCCGAGGTCCTGACTAGGTCGAGCTATGTATAGCCAAGCTACACATCTGGCAACCAGTTTCGCACAGGTCAGTCCTTTTTGCGCGTTGAAGCGGTCAGTTTTCTGTTTCCGGTGACTTTTCGCGCCCCTTTTTTCTGCGCGTTTTCAGCGTCGCTTGAGGACTTCGGTCCTCATCGAAGGCAGTAGATTGAGTAGGTATAGATCGAAACGTTTTTTGGAAGGTGAATATGAAATTACCAATCGTAAAGAACGAATGAATTTTCGTTTCGCTCTGAAAAATTCCTCAGGCTAGTCGGCCAGATTGTCTCGCCAGGGGTGGTCGCGGTTTATGACCGTATTGTTCCGCGAGTTGGCGATTGACGATGATAACAGCGCGTCCAAAGTGTCATCGTATGTACCACCTACAGACCAATATATAGATCAACCCAGAGTGAAGAATTCCGGTAATTATGCATAAAAAGGTACACTTCACCGATTCTAATGACCTTGAAATATGTTGTCAAGGTCACCATTCGGAACAACTTTTCCCTATAGGTACAGTATACATGTTACCACCGCTCGGCCTTCGTTTCCGAGATATTTGCGAAAAACTTCTTTTGACTTATTCCGACGCAACGCATTCCACTTTCCAACTTGTCCCGGGTATCAGGGTTATTCCCGATTAGTGTTAGGGTTAGGGTTCCCCCCAGAGGGTGGGTGGCAGAATACACCCTCTGCCCCAAGGGCTTGTCGTAAGAGGCGACAGCAGGTCACCCCCCCCCCCCCTCCCCTACACCGGCCAGATTCACGAACGCCAAAACTAAAGAAGCGAGGAGCGAGGGCCGCAAGTAGGCAAGGCCTATGCCGTCAACTTGGGACGAACGCGGGAGACCCTGGCGCGCCGGTTTTCGTCAGAATAAATTAACCGACTTGGCTAGGTATCTTTAACTAAAAAGGGGAACGAGGGACTTTCCCAAATCGCACGAACACAATGGACTAAAAGTCCACGAGTAACGGTCACGACAACATGAGGCGCACGTGCAGCACCCGCGAAACGAAAGACCTCCATAAAAACGGCTCGAGGGGTCGTATCCCAATATAACGCTAAATAGCGAAACTGGGAATAATAGATTCAATCGGACCTCGGAGCTGGCCGCCGCTCGGGAAATAACCTCAATAAGCCAGTGTAATTAGGAGACCTGGCACCAAGGGACTAAACACGTGGAAGATGAACGCGTACCCTCCAAACACAGGCCACCGTGATCCGCGAGATACCGACCGCGGACAAGACAGCGAAAAATACACGCGCCAGCGTACAGAATCCACACGCCCCATCGCATACAAGCACCAAACAACATGTGCCCCGGGCGGGCAACGCTTCCCTCGCCCGCCAAACTAAAGTCGAGTTTGGGGCCTTTTTCGTATAACTTTTGAACTATAAGAGATATCGGAATGCAATTTGCGCCGAGAAATGAGGAAAAATTATTCCCACCTAATGATGGTTAATTTAACATATTTTACGTTTACTTAATTTTTCTTTTATCACTTTTTTTAAGTATAATTGTTTAAAAAGCTTTTGCAAACTGTTTATTTAACGCTGTTTTTTAAATTTATGGTGTTGATAAACAATAGGTTAGTTGTTTCTGTATCATTACTTTCATAAATAGAGAAATTAAATTTTTATTCAATTATGTGTTAGTTCTGCAGACCTCAGAATCTATTGTTCTGGTTTTCTTTTTTATGATTTTATCCTTAATGCGGTGCATACCTAGATCAGACGTGAGGGGTAACTAATGGGACGTTTCTTTGATTGTAGCGATGTTTGAATTTTTTTTCTACAATTTTTAGATTTCAATGTTTTAGCTACTCAACGCCACGCCTATACCGGCTTTCGTTAATGTAATTTTTTGGAACGATGTGCCAGTATTGTGGCTTTTACAAGCAGGTGGCGAAAAATCTCTCCGTACAAGGATATAGCGCCGCGATCAACCGTGTCATAGCTAAAATTATTTAAATTCAGACGGGTACGAGATCAGTTGACATTATTTTCAAACCTCATTACAGTAATCTGGGGTGCGAGTGGTAAACCGATCGTAAAAGCGGAGCGGCGCGGCTCGATTACCTGGGCCGGGTAATTTTCAATACCTAGCTCTTTGCGACGCTAAATTTTTCGAAGCTCGGGCATCACTCTTGTCCAGCTGTCGCTGGTAACTCTCCGCTGGGCCGGTGCATGGTTGTAGTGCAGGCCTTCCCAAGTAGGGGAAATCTGCTCCTAAAACAGATGTTTCGGTTCTCCCTCCAACGCTGCGCCTTCAGCTAAGGTGGGACGATTCCTACTGTCCTCTCTCTCTGCTTCGTAGTGGTGTCACTGTCTCCTCTGAGAGAGGGAGTGTTGGAGGGAGAACCGAAACATCTGTTTTAGGAGCAGATTTCCCCTAATTGGGAAGGCCTGTTGTAGTGGAATGCGTCCGTGAGGCGTTGTCGCTATTTTACAAGTTCGCGCGCGCGCGGGTTGCAGGATTAAACGATGACCCTGTATCTAGAGACGCGGTAGCGTCTCGACGCCAAGTACATGAATCGAGACCCTATATATATATATATGTCTACTGTCGCTGCCGTGTATCTTTACTGGACGCGCGGCTATACCAACCTAACCTTACATTTATTTCATTAATATCTCATCACGCCTGCAATATTTTCTAAATTTAAAGGCTTTTTTGTTATGTAAACCGCATATCAGCTTTCGAATAAGACCAAAATCAATAAAATCGGTCCACGCATGTCAGAGATATCATAATATCGTCTCATGGATCAGTCGGAAGCGGTAAGATTCTTCTTCTTCTTCTCCTTCTTCTCCTTCTTCTCCAAGAAATTTTTCGTCAACACTTTTCGTCGACAGGACTTTTGTCGACATAAGTAGTATGTATAAGGGGATTCCAACCCAGGTCCTCTGAGGGGAGCGCGGGGGCGGGGGGAAGTGAGGGCAAGCGGGAGAGTGCGGCGGAGGGAACTTTGGGCGCGGGGCCTGCGGGGAGAGGACGAGAAGTTGCGCGCGCACGAGCCGCGGAGTGGGGGAAGCCGCGATCGTGGAGGGGATCAGTCCGGGCCGAGCCGCCGCGGAGACCTCTCCACACCGGACCCACCGCCTAAACTTTTCAATTGACATTGACCCACCCCCGAAAACATTTTCATACATTGATCCAGCCCCGAAATTTTTTTTCCCAAATATTATTGGATCTTAACATTAGATGAAGGGGAGAGAAGGATAAATGAAATGGTACAATGAAATACGATTATGATAATATATTGTTTCAACTGATAATTGGAATGATAATAATAATAATGATAATAATAATAAAAGAAAAAAGAAAAAACATGAAAAATATAGATAATATTGATTAAAAAAAAATCTAAATATCGTCGCCTTCGTCGCCGTCGTCGTCGTCGTCGTCGTCGTCGTCGCTGTCATCCCCCAGCGGTATCGCAGGTGATGGGGACGACCACTCTGGTGGTGGTGGTGGTGACGGGTTCCGCGCGACAATCCACTCTGGCGATGGGGAGCGTAATCGCCTCAGCTGTTGGGGCAGATGACGCGGCACCCCAGGTCGCCACAGGTGCCCGGATTGATGGTACGGCACCGGACGTTGCCATCGCGAAGCCAGTACCAGCCCCGACCGCCGCATGTGCACCTCCAGCGGTGCAGCGTGATTCCCGGCCCCCGCCTGAACCTGTGCCGAAAGCATTATAATTAAGCACATAAATATATTAAATATGAAACACGCACAAAGCAATGCAAAGTATTACATACCTGCGGAGGCGGCGACTGCGGTGGAGACTGCGGCGACCCCCAGTCGTCTGACCAGGTGAGCGACAGTGGTGGCGAACGCTAGAACATGGAAACCCACGATTTAATATTAACACGATCTCAAATGTTAACGCGATAAATGTCCACAATAATGATATGTACATACCTCAGGATCACACTCGGGTGCGATGCGTTCTAATCCCATCGTTTCAAAAAATGTTACAACTGTCAAAAGCACTGTTCGTCTTGAACGTTTTGAATGCGACTGGTCTCGTTGCATCTCCAGGCCCTCGCATGCAAAACCCCTCATATCATGAAACCGAGAAGTGCGTACCTTTGCAAAGTAAGATGCTGTTGTTCTCCAGCTTCATTTTCGCTGACCATTCTCTCCTTATTCACACGCATCTTCTTTCCCTTCTTCTTTGGACACATCATTCAACTACACCATATCACTCTGAACGTGAATTGTACCACGTATCTGATCGCGTATTGAACGGCTTTGATTGGGTATCGAACGGGTATTGAACGGCTTTGAACGTGAATCGAACGCGAATCGAACGGCTCTCAACGGCTTTCAACGGGTATCGAACGCGAATCGGACGGCTTTGATCGGGTACCGAACGAGTATCGAACGCGAATCGAACGGCATTCAACGTGAATCGAACGTGAATCATACTACTTCTACATAATAATTATAACTATCGTCTTAATCTAGCGTACATCGCATACAGGAGGTTAGGTTGAGGAGGGTGAAGAAAAAAACATTTTCATATACATTAAAAATTGATTATATTTTATTTAAGCATTTCTCTCTGGTGTTTAGACCACCAGTTGAATATTTTAAATACATTTTGCATGGCACAGTGCTTTGCGTGTCTGGCACATCGCAGAGTATTAACTACATTTAGCTTATTTAGAGATTTGATATCCTCATAGTCAATGTCCAGCGTCTCGATGACCACGTCCGCTTTCGTATTTTCGTCGAGGAAATCCGCAAGCCAGTCGCGTTTCTGCAGCCCTTTAACGTATACGATATGGGATGTATCATCTTCTTCGTCGATCGCATCAGCTACACCTTTCGTAATTAGCTGTTTAGCCATACTGTACGGAACGTCTCCATCGTCCCACCGTAGTCCATGATGTTTTGCCGTCAACCATCTGAGGCTTGATTTGTCAGATTTCGTAAGGAGAAATTGCGGCATCGGATTCCCAAAAATATAGTGCGAGAGAATTTTCCCCTGTCGTAGGATAGCCACTTCCTTCGCAACAAATCTTCCATCGACGATGAACCCTTGCAGGTCAACGAATGTTGGTACGACCATTATCGGTACAATTTGGAGGTACACACGCTTCCAAGACAGACGAGAGAATGCAGTCTTTCTCGTAATGCATCTCGATTTTTACGATGAAATTTTGTATGAATTTGGCACAGGAGAGGGCGGACAAGTAGCGTGGCAATTTAATTGATTTTGCGCACCACGTTTCTCAGTGGATTGTATTCAACCACCCGATCGTGTAAAATCTGACAGTAGGCCATAGTATTTACCGGCACATTCTCTTTACACTCAAATTCTATGCGCATGTCCACGGTACCGTTCTTAATCGACTCATTTTGTCGCGAGCAATCAATTAACACGAGGGGACCAAATTGTAAAAATTCAGTCACGGTGAATAATGCCTCGTTGCAACTATGTCCATAATGCGATTAAGGACCGTGTACGTTAATAAAAAAATGGCGAATCCAACCAGTGGATTCAGAATACGTATCATAAGCCAATACCACACATCTATTCCATTGACAAAATATTATAAACTATCCGGAGCTGGAATTATTTTTATGGAAACGTTATGATAAAATATTTTTAAAATATTCTAGAAACATTTTTTAATGAATATCGTGTATTGTCATGTAATCAACGGTAAAAAAATTTATATCATGAAAAAAAATTGGACCTTGGTGGGGTGCGAACCTACGACAAAAGAGAGTATGCAGCGGTTTTGCAGTCTAACACTCTAACCACTTCGCTAACTTCGGCGCTGAATTATTCTTTCGTACCACATGATATATGGTGCGTATACACTTCCAATTAATCATATTAACTTAATTCCCCCAGTTTACATATTACTCTGCCGAATGTAGAGATATTAAAAATCATATAATACATTCACTGTATGACGGAAATGCAAAAATTGAAAGTACTTATCACGTTTTCACGCGAAATATCTCGAAAATATCGTTTTCTGATTTTTTTTAACTATGGCGCACCTTACCGAAAAATCTGAAAAAAAATTGTAGATAATAGTCGTGTCAATATCTAACTACTGTAAAATTAAAATTCAAGTCGCTCGAAAACTTCAATACGAAATCTGCATTTTTCGACATTTTTTTTGCGTTTTTTATTTCTTACACTTATCAGTTACAACGAAAAAATCTGAAAAATTTCACAATCATACACAATCAAGTCTACAATATTTCAGATTTTTTTTAGAATTTTTGCTGACCATTAAATAGGGAAAATATGGCAAAAACCGAAAAATCGAATTTACCCTATAACTACTGGTCGAGATAGGGGATTGAAACTTGGTGTAAAATGTTTTCCTGTGCTACACTATTGAAAGGGGCATTGCCAGCTAAAATCGGTTCAAGGGCACTTTTCACTATGCTTACCCGGCTAAACCCTTTTTCGTCAACACTTTTCGTCGACATGACTTTTGTCGACATAATACGTATATACGCGTTACACGCACACCTTCAACCAAAACAAAAGAGACACTAACACATGTTTCGTCGACTCTCGGGATCATTCGGTTGCACTCGGCAGGGATCGTCGTATTATAACCTTCCAAGTGTTAAGCACTCGTACAGATCACGCAATATAACTTTGCCTCCGAGCGGCGACCAGCGGCGACTGAGTTGGCCATGACTCGACCGTGCGTGCGAGAGAGCTGGACCGTCGGTGTTCTTTTCTCTGACTCTCTCGCTCGCACGGTCGAGTCATGGCCAACTCAGTCGCCGGTGGTCGCCGCTCGGAGGCAAAGTTATATTGCGCGATCTGTAACCTGCGAAGTGTTAAATAAGGTAAGTTGCCCAAATTTGAAATGTCACGAGTTTTTTTACGTTTTGCACTACATTAGGACACTGATTTATTATCTCAATTAACAAGGTAAGTCGCCAAATCATAAGCTGCCAAGCGTTAGTCACTCATAACCTGCCAACCGTTAGTCACTCATAACCTGCGAAGTGTCAAAGAAGGAAAGTTGTCCAAATCCAAATTTGAAATATCACGAGTTTTTTACACCACATTAGGACACTGAATTATTGTCTCAATTAACAAGATAAGTCGCCCAAAATTGTTTATTTAATAGACTTTTTATGTAAAGTCGCAGGCTTGAAAGTTGTCCGGAGAAGGTTCCATTCGATTCGACAGAGAAGCATCTTCTTTTTGAAAATTTGTACCATGCATCGACAAAATAATAATATTAATATATTGTAACAAATTGCATTTAAATTGTCAGATATTATTGTTGTGCCTGGACGCCGGGGTGTCGTGATTCTGGTGTCGAATCACGGGGGTGCTCCTGGTCGTCCTCCATAGTCGTCGTCCAACGGGCTCCGCAGATTCGGGTAATGATGCCGGGACGGAAGGGTTCAGTTAAGAACGCGGAGGTAAGAGATCGTCACAGGTCGAAGAGTTAGAACTCACCGTAAGGTGTGACAAGTTTATTGGTTCCCGATCTGGGTGACAATGATACTGAGTTTTGAATAGTCGGGTGACGTTCCCGTAACAGAGCTTGTTCAAAATCTGAGCTCGCATTGCTCGTGCACGTTATTATACCTATCGTCGGGACGAAGTGGGGACCATCGGGGTCTCCGCCTTCGGCCCGGTTTTCCGGTGTTTCGCCATGTGCTGATGGTCTTGGTGCACTTCCGAAATCCCTTGCGTGGCTGTGCCGGATTTCGGCCGTTCGATTGCCGCTGTGACGTCCCACTATTTTTCGCACGTTTCTATTCCAAAAACCTATTATTAAACTTCAAAACCACTCCACCAAAGTCCCTCAAATTCAACTCTTACCCCATCTCCTCAATCGCTGATCACCTTGATGTTGTACCTTAGCGGTCACCAACACAAGATGATCGATACAAACTCCACCTCGCCGATGTACCATAGTGGTCCCCATCGCGAGATGATCGTTACAAAACCTCTTCGCCTATTCGCCCTATGAGGCACGAATCACCACCTCCAAAACGAATTCAAACAAGTCCCTCATTACAAATCCCTCTTAAATCGAGACCACGTCTCGATTCCCCCTTTTTCGACTCACAGAGTCCAAGCCACTCTAACCCCTTTCCTATAAAACACCCAAAATCCCTTCGACGAGTTGAGTATCTTCCTAGCAATAGTTTAACAGAATCTTGAGAATCATATTGCGACGCATGATTCATAAACGTAGTCTAAATATAGACAAGTAGAAAAACCCCAAAAGCCAAACTGCGAAGAATACTTGGCGTACGTGCCGTAAACATATTCTATATATAGAATATTATAGAAAAACCCCGGAGGTCCTTCTACGCATTATTCGTAAATTGTGTCAAGGTCCTTACCGCATACAATCCCCGCAAGGACCGCGCGTAAATCTTATAAATACGAAGGATCGAGAGGCCAGGACCTCTTTCGTCGACAAATCGTTCAATAATCTCTTTCGTCGACAAATCGTTCAATACTCTCTTTCGTCGACAAATCGTTCAATAAAGTATCTTTATAAAGTGTATCATTTCGTTAAATTCAGTGCTCTACGGCAACCAACTGTAAGCATTTATTACTATTTTATATTATTGTGCATATCGCCTCCATACCATATCATATTTCTATATAATTCATTTATCTACGCTTATTGCGATCATATTTCTATATAATTCATTTATCTACGCTTATTGCGATCATATTTCTATATAATTCATTTATCTACGCTTATTGCGATCATATTTCTATATTTTGTATTATCTTGTTAATGCTTATCTTGTTTATATATATATATATATTTGTCTTATAATCGCTTATGCGATCATATATCTTTACGTTATTAACTATCTACACAAAGTGTATTATTCTATGATTTATATTGTACTTCATGTTCATACCATATTCTTATGTCATAATTACGTTATATATGTTCTGTGTGAATACTAATATCCCACGCATAATTACCGCTCGAACAAAGTTAATAAACCGCTTTGTTTTAAATCACGCTTCAAATTATTTATGTTCACCCATTGGTACGAAACATCTAAAATCCAAATAAACGAGTTAGTGTAACAGCTGATTTCGATTCGCGAGCTCGAGAGCAGTGACCGTGTTTACAAACATATCTTTGCATAGCCTGTGTACAGCTGCACGTCCAGACGAATTTCACAGAAATATTACGAGTAACTTCTTGTGCCTATGCAGCAGTAAATCCAATTAGGCAAAACCAAAACAAAGTGCTAACGGGTGTTACCTCAAAATCATAACAATCTAATCATTCCCTGGTCGTTCAGTGCTACGAATCTGACATTCGCGCCTGAGCTCCGATTTATCCGCAGTGCCACGAATCTGGCATTCGCGCCTGTTTCCCTAACGTGTAGTGCTACGAATCTGGTATTCGCGCCTAAAATCCTACTCTCCGCAATGCCACGAATCTGGCATTCGCGCCTGCTTTCCTACTACCCGCAGTGCCACGAATCTGGCATTCGCGCCTGCATTCCCCGAAATATTCAGTGCCACGAATCTGGCATTCGCGTCTGAATTCCTATTCTCCGCAGTGCCACGAATCTGGCATTCGCGCCTGAATTCCTATTCTCCGCAGTGCCACGAATCTGGCATTCGCGCCTGCCTTCCCGATTTACCCTCAGTGCCACGAATCTGGTATTCGCGCCTGAGATCCCTCAAAATTTTCCCCTATCTATGCCATATCCCCAAAGACCTCACCCGGGACGTGACAGTGGTCTACGTCGGAGAAAATAATTTATTGGGACAGAGTATATATCATTATATATAATTTATTAAACAAATCAGCTTCGATCCTCTGTTTGCTTGTAAATTAATAATAATAATAATTAATTAAACGAGTTCATTAAACGATATATATATTATTCAGCTTCGTTCCTCTGCTTGTAAATTAATAATCCCATAAAAAAAATCCCATTTAAATTTCAGCTAATGATGCACACAAAACGAATTATTATTTTATTATTACAATAGGTGAAAGAGAAAGTGTTATTGGTAGGTATATATAAAAGAACACCAGTGGAGATTTAAATGAATATAAATGTATATTTTATTATTTATTTTTATTATATAATAAGAATAAAAAATTAAAATTAATAAGGATTATAATAAAAGTGGTGGTGGCCACCACCACGGCCACGGCCACGGGCAGTACAGCCCATGACCAGCGCCTGAATGGTGCTGGACTGCACCATCAGGCTGCTGGAGTGAGCCTGCACTGCCCGTATAATCTCTATTTGTTCCTGCTGCGCTCTTACACGCCAGCCGCTCCGCTGGTGGCGGCGAGCTCGATATCCAGCTGTAATTAGTACATAAATAAATTAGTAAAATATTTTTTAATAAATTTATTAGTAAAATATTTTAATTAAACGACCTTTTGAACGTTTAGATATAGGCTAAATTGAACAATTTGTAGAGTGTTTAATTAAATAAATATAAAAATATCTAATTAAAGACCAGAATTAATATCTTTTCTCGTGAAAGTGTTAGGAAAACTTGTTAAAACACTGTAGCACAAGAAGATATATATATATATATATATATATATATATTAGAGGGAGATGATAAATTTTTTTAAAATTTTTGAATTTCTTTTCTTTTTACTAAAATGACGTTGAACTAACAAAAAAAACGAGCAACAAGTGTTCAAAAGCCGAGAGAAAAGAAGAAATGGTTTTACAGAGAAACATAACGTAAAACAGGTGATCCTTCAATTTTTCAGATCGTACCGCATGTTTGACCATCGAGGACATACGGAAAAAAAATCTGATCGGTCCGGCCTTTTGCACAGTGTTTAATGGGTAGTTTCACCTCAGAAAAAACGTGGACACTTGAATGATTCCATGATTTTCCTTGAAGTGGCATCGTGTTTTCTAGAAAATGGTAAATATGCAATTTTTGGGATCATTTTAAAATGAATTTAATACGATTAAAAAAAAATCTCATTGAATTGGCAACTAAAGGTTCTGAAAGGAAACTGTCTTAGCTTTCCAAAACACTCATGAACAATGTTCTACGATCATGCGTTCGCAAGTTATAGGCGATCAAAGTAGAAAGTTCCTTTTTTGCTTTGATAGCGAATAACTCGGTCAATAAAAATCAAACAACTAACCAAAAAAAACGAAATTAAAGAGAAATGTTTGCTCTATAAGAGTTCTCCATTGGATGTATCTGGAAAAAAAAATTTCAGCCCGTACATAAGTCCAAACTTTGCAAAAATTTCTGAAACTTTGTTTCCTGCGCTTCATCTTGATAAAACAGTATCATAATGGACGAAGAAACAAAATTGAGTACCTGATTCAAAAACTAGAAACTTCAAGCTTTAAAATGCGTTTTTTAAATATTTTTTGCGACAATTTTTCGCAGAGATACAGCACTTTGAAAATGACCAAAATTTTCTGGAAATTATAGTGTTCCCTTAATTTTGACGCGGAGTGTATAATAGCGATAAAGGGAGGGGGCGGGGTTTGGGCGTTGCCGATGGTGATGGGACCGGGCGACGCTCTGCTGCGAATTGAATTGAACGAAAACAATTACAATTTGTCCGCGTCTCTAAGTGAATACAATTGTTTCGAATTTTTACCTAGTGTGAGGGGTGATGTTCGCTTATTCCGCGCCGGCGGGGACAATCCATGGCACGTCCCTGGGCTTCGGCGCCTCCAGGGGCCGGGGTGCCTCTAGCACTGGGAATGCCGGTAGATGTGTCGGATTTGCGTCCAATAGAGCCCGGATGCAACCAGTGCAGTTGTTCGGCGATGTCCGCACTTGGTGTGGTCGATGGCCCGGTGTTCTATTGAGAGCCAGTGAATCGGGACCCGCCTGTACTCCTCGAAATCCTCGGGGGGGGGGGGGGGGGTTATCCACGCACAGGCGTCGCACAACACCTGCGTCTTGCGGACCCATGCTTTGCCATCCCCATCCGTGGTCTTCGCTGGTCTGAGTTCTAAGTGAATCGTGTATATCCTGAAATTCCGATTTTATAATGTGCGTTTGATTTGCTAACAATTCGGCGAGACGATTCTGATCTTTATAAAGCTTATCTATTTCCTTATTGTAATATTGCGCATCATCGCTGTCCAGGGTTCCGAAAAGGGCCTTACTCAGCGATCCGATGAATCCTAATGGTACAGATCGTTTGGAACGGCGGAATTGTGGTTTCCCTAATATGTTAAGTAACAATTCCTCGTAGCGTTTGTTGTCTAGGAGTTTACGCTGTAGGGCCGTGTTAAGGGCGTCGGCTGGGCAAGACGTCCAGTTATATGTAGTGCATAACGCTTTCATTTTGTTGATCTGGGGTTGCGTTTGCGGTCGCGAGGCCAGTATCTCAGCGACTCCTATACCCGTGACCAGTCTCCATTGGGTGTGGAATACTCGGAGAGGTCGGATTTTTTCGTAGTACAAGCCCGGATTGGGGGCTAGTGACGATATTTTGTAGTCTCCATCTATGGTGTTACTAGCAACGCTCATCCATAGGAACGTGTATATTAGTAGGCCACATCCGTTCATGGTGGCCGTAATTCGGGATTTCCGAAAAGTCTTATTCGGGGAATTCTATTGCTTAAGTAATTGTCTACTGCAAGTACGAAAAACAAGTGACATTACGGAAAAGAGGGGAATTCTATGGTTTACGAATTCGTAAATCAAGTGAGATTAAAGAGGGGAGTCCGCTTTCCGGAGTGTGGGACCTTGGTTATGAGGATTGGCAATATGAGCCCTCCTGCCGGTCGGTTGTAAGCTTAAACCACATTGAATATGTTACGTCCTGAAGGGACTTTTGTGAACCACCCCGAGCGGTTAGGGTGACTTACCGGGTTCTTGCTCTATCAAGGTGCTAAAGCACGCCTTGACTATACTCACGGGGGAAGAGGAAGGTGATAAGGGGTTAAACCAAAGAATACAATGGATATAAAGGAAAAACAATAGAGAAAAATATATTGTTACATAGAATACTGAACTGTCCTACCTTGAGACGGCGCTTCGTCTCCGCTGTCGCTCGCAGGTCTTTGCTTACAGGGTGATTCGCTATTTGTAATCGCCTCGCTCGCGTGCCGCTGGACGAGTGTAGGTCGCGGTCATCCTCTCAGCTGGCACTCGGGGTTTGTCGAACTCTTCGTCTATCGTCGACCGTTCGCGTTACAATCTGTCGCGTTCGCGTTAGCCCGTACACGCGCGTGGTTGCTCTCCCGGCGTTCTATGCCGTTCACTGTACGTCGGATGGAGTTACGCCACAGCGAATGATCGCGGTCGAGCGCGTTTTACTTTTGAAATTACGTGAAGTCGAAGACGCGGTTCATCGGTAGGGACGGTTTCCCTCGATTGATTACGATAGATTCCTGAAAACGCCTAACTTCGATACTACGGAGTTTCCCCCGAATCGCGGTTATCCATATCGGCGCGTAAGTGCCCTTCCGGCTAGGCCGTTTCTCGGTACGTCGGATGGAGGCACACTTCGCCTAACCTGATCGGCCGAGCGCGATTCGAAGTTTGCCCTGCGTAGCACGTTCGCTAGTCCGTTCTCAAGGGAATCCAAAAACTGACTCTTCTACTTTACGCATCGCGGGCCGCTCGTCAGACGATTTCGCACGATGGGGGAAACTGCCCCGTCGGCAGTTGTTTCGCTCGCGAAGGTTCTGGGGCCCGGGCCGCCGACGGTCACGTTGACGCTCCGCGTGTCGCTTCACGTTCTTCGACAACGTGACCGGCACGCGCGAGGCGATTCCGCTGAATCGCCGCCGGAAAAATACGCTGGACAACGAGCACGGCATGGACCAGAAGGGCCCATGTAACACCTCCCCACTTAGATACGAAACGGCCTCGCGAGGCTGTTTCGTTCGTGCGTGCGAAGCTGTCCTTGCGTATTTTTCCGTTTTACGACTTAAAACTAATGTTGCGCTATTAAATTTAAAGGGGCGCAAGGTACTTGAGTAAATGATTCGTATTTAGGTAAAACGAAAACGCATATATTGTTACATAACGTAGTATAGAAAGAAAACTGAATATAATAATAATAATAAAGCGAAATGGGGGGAAGCTAGGGAAATTATAAAAGCAAAAAGGGGGAAAAGCTAATAATAATAGTGGTAATAGTAATAATAATAATGGCAGGGGGTTGAAGCGAATGAATATATATAAAAAAGCAAAAATGGGGGGAAGCTAGATATAATAATAAGGAGTGGGGGAGGAGTTGGGGCGGCGCTGAGGTTGTTCGTCCGTTGGCTTCGGGCGGATCGGCGATACTCTGCTGCGAATGAAACGGACAGAAAACAATTACAATTTTTTCCTTTTTTTTTGCGTCACTCTAAGTGATTACAATTGATTCGGTCTTTACCTCTTCGGCTCCTGCGGGGGCTCCAGAGGCCGGGGCGCCTCGATAATAGGAAAAGCCGGCAGATATGTCGGGTTCATTTCCAGCATAGCACGGATGCACCCCATAGAATTTTCGTTGGTTGCTAACTTTAAGTGCCGCTCCCGGCAGCACACGCATTTTGTCGAATCGACCGCTCTTCCCTCTTCCACTAGCCAGTGGACCCGTGTTCTTCTGTATGCGTTAAAGTCGCTTGGGGGCCGTGTCCATGCACATACGTCGCAGATAGTGTGAAATTTCTTGGTCTCGTGAGTCCAGACTGTTCCTTGGCCATCGAAACTCCGCCGTGGACGCACACACCTCCGCCTCCAAAACGGTGAGTGAAGATACCGGGGCAGCACTACCTCGGCAAGAGTGGTTCGTGTGTATTTGGTGTCGTCCATCTTCGGCGCGTACATTTTACAGCGGGTATACGTCGGTGAAATAATTTGTAAAATTTTATAACGACTGTGACTCGCTTATCCTAATTGCTAATCTTATATACTAGCATCCCTACCACCTAATTTTCGCAGCAGAGCGCCTCGTTGGGGTCGGTTCTTAGGGCTAACGCGCGGAGATTCTTGCTGCTATCAGCAAGGTACTTCCTAGAATACTTCGAAGTACGGCTCGGAACCCGCGAAGCTTCTCGCTCGCTCTACGTGGGCTCTATCTCTTGTCCTCGCGGATTGTATAACGGGTAGGTCTGGAGGAAAAGATGTAATTGCTAAAGGACGGGGTCTGGAAATTATTTGAGGAGAGGGACGGGGAGGTACCATTTCTATATTAACCTTCGTCTCTTTCCTTAAGGGTTCTTGATGCTAATTCCGGCGGGTCCTCAAAAAACGATATCCGATTCAAACAATAAGGATGATTATGAAGCTGCCACCTAGTCCTGGTAGTCCGTAGGTGACATATGTTGATAGATTTTCGGCTCTGTGGTGGGTGGCTATTTCTCTTGCTTGTCTTTCTATGTCATCCAGTGCGATCGCGTTTTCTTTCGCATGGGCATCTTGAAGGGTTGCTTGTGGTTCCTTTTCCTGATAGTCGGTTAAAATTTTGACATGATGTTCCGTGAGAGTTGGCAGAATTTCCGAAATGTTGATGCCAAACGATGGTTTATAGGTAGTTGTTAATTCCTCGGTGTCCACACCGGTTGCCCAAATCTGGTCGGTCCCGATTTTGGCCTCACAATCTTTTTTTAGTTGTAATATTCCTGCCCTCTGTAGCACTTCGTATCCGGCTGCGTGCTTATTGCATCGAACCTGCAGTGCCAGGGTGTCCTTGACGGAAAATAACCAGGTGTTGGGTGTTATCATCTTCTTGAGGAAAGTTCGGCTTCCAGGAAGGGCTTGAATGTTGCAGCTAAGCCACTCGATGTTTTGTGGTTTTAACAAGGCATCCGTTTCACAGCTTGGTGCCTTTTCCCAATCTTGCAGTGGTACGCTAAGTTCGCACATGTACATCCGAGGGTGGTTTCTGCATCCTTCGATGTAGTTCTCGTCGGGCATGAAGTATTGAGAGTTGATATGACTGATTGCTAAATATGTTGTTCTTGGTTTGATGATTATCGGGGTAGAGACATTGGTCGATATAGTTTGGAAAGAAGGGCAAGGTTGAATGTAGTAAAGGTCGAAGGGAATTTGATCTAATAGAGGGATGTCGAGTGACAAGATAATTCGGCCTTGTGAATAAACTACGTTTAATTTGGTCACCCCTTGTAGTTGTTCGGAACTCAATTCTTCCGGAGTCAGCGGGAATTCATATGGAGTAGTTTCGCGAATTCGTTCGCATGTCTGCGCTAGCTTGCTGAGAGAAAGAACGGCCGGATGTAGGATACCAAGTTTCGCGAACGTGAGCGCGTCTGTAATTACGATCATCGCGGTTACATATTCGTCCACGTGCCTTGTCATTAGAAACGTCCACGAAGAAAAGGCTAATTCTAATTCTATTTTCGTTTCGCGCTCGTCTAGTTGAAGAGTACCCGACGCTATTTCTTTAATTCTATCGCCCATAGATCGCACGGTGCCTGTTACAGCTTTTAACGTTTGGTGTATGTCTTGAAATTCCGATTTTACAATATGAGTGTGATTTCCTAGTAATTCGGCGAGGTGATTTTGATCTTTATAGAGCTTACCTATTCCTTGGTTGTAATATTGCGCATCATCGCTGTCCAAGGTTCCAAAAAGGGCTTTACTTAGCGATCCGATGAATCCCAAGGGTACCGATCGCTTTGTACGAGGGAACTGTGGCTTTCCTAATATGTTGAGCAGCAAATCCTCGTAGCGTTTACCGTCGAGGAGTTTACGTTGCAGGACCGTGTTAAGGGTGTCGGCCGGGCAAGACGTCCAGTTGTATGTTTTACATAGCGCTTTCATTCTGTCGATTTGGGGTTGCGTTTGCGGTCGCGAGGCCAGTATTTCGGTGACTCCTAACCCCGTGACCAATCTCCATTGCGTGTGAAAGACTCGGAGAGGTCGGATTTTCTCGTAGTATAGCCCCGGATTAGGGTTTAGCGACGAAATTTTGTGCTCCCCATTTATGACGTCACCGGTTACACTCGTCCATAGGAACGTAAATAGGAGAAGGCCACGTCCGTCCATGGTGGCTGTAATTCACGGTTTTCCGAATAGTCTGACACGGAGAATACTATTGTTTTAAGGAATTGAGGCATTTGATGGAAAAAGGGCACATACGCCAGAATGCCATTTCGAGTAAATCGATTTCAAAGTTTTCATTATAGTATAACTTAATGAAAAGTAATGCAATTAAATCCAAATTTTTTTAAGGATGTAGTAGCATATCCTTGAAACGTTTCGTAAACAGAAGTCATGATTTGAAAATGATATGTGTCTTTATTTAATAGTTTTATGCAAGTGGTTTATGTGCCCTTTTTCCATAAAAGTGGTAAATTCGTAGAAAATTGCTTCTTTGTTTATTTATTTAAATATAATTTTAATAATAAATATAGTTTAAATAAAAAATACAAAATCAATCACAAAATAAACAAAAAATGTAATGTTTTAAGTAAGTATTTTTATAGAAGTTAAATATGTAATTTTTGTTAAATTTTTCCAAAACTATTACACCTCTTCCTCGTCAGTCGACATGAATTCATCCTTATCAGATTCGCTCGGTATAGTCTTTGCTGCTTGAAGAACGTTTTCAATCCATATTCTGCTGTCCTCGTCCAAATATTGCAATAGATCTCTTACGTCCTTTTCTTTATTACCTTTCAGGCCAGGTGATTCAACTTGTTTCAATTGAATGGTCTTTAATTGCTTTTTATTATACGTTTTATTCCAGAACTTGAAAGGTACGAAGCTCGAATTGTACTTTTCGTAAGTATGAAGCAAACCATTTGGTTTGAAAGATATTTTCACATATTTGCGGATAGTGAACTTTTTACCCTTACTTATTGGATGCTTCATGAAGAAAACTGGCTAAGCTGCTGTCCAGTTTTCAATAATCGTGTGGTCCATAGTAGTAGAGGTAAGGGGATTCTAACTCAGGTCCTCTGAGGGGAGCGCGGGGGCGGGGGGAAGTGAGGGCGCGCGGGGGAGCGCGGCGGAGGGAAACATGGACGCGGGGCCTGTGCGGAGTGGAAGACAGGTTGCGCGCGCACGTGCCGCGGAGAGGGGGAAGCCGCGATCGTGGAGGGGATCAGTCCGGGCCGAGCGGCCGCGGAGACCTCTCCAGACCGGACCCACCGCCGGAAATTTCCACGGAGGTGAATGACCCCCAAAAAATCTCTTTCAGACCTCGGCCCACCCCAAAATTTTTTTTATACCTAACCGAGGGAGGGGACGACCCCCAAATAATTTTCCAAACCATTATGCGATGGAATTGTTTAATACATTATCAGAAATTGTTTCGGACAATGTTGGGAAAGATTGGTGTTTTCACACCGCGTCTTCGGAGGGAAAGAGACAGAGCATTACCTTTAAAGCTAAAATTTTGGAAGAGGGAAAGAGACAACACTACTTGGCGATACAATCGCACGCATTCTAAAGCTAACAGTTTTTTTAAAGCTAACAGTATTCTAAAGCGTTCCGATTTATCAATCTTAGCGTCGCGCACGATCGTGCATAATTCGAAACCTCCGGAGCAGCCGTGCAGGGTGACATCATTTAACAGCGCGAAGAACGAAATAGAATTATGTGGCGTCAGCAAATCTTAAAATTAGGTGGCGAGGAGAGAAGGAGGGTAAATGAAATGGCACAATGAAATACGTTTTAAGAATATATTGTTACAAAAACTATTAAAGATAAAAAAATAAAAAAAAGAATAAAAACATAAAAAATAAAAAAAACAAAAAATAAAAAAAAATTGAAAAAAATTATGGCGTCGGCGGTGGTGAGGACGGTGGCGAAGACGGCGGCGGTGAGGACGACTGTGAGGACGGCGTCGGCGAGGACGGCGTCGGCGGCGAGGACGGCGTCGGCGGCGTCGACGGAGGTCACCAGGTTGACGACGACGACGACTGCGGCTGCGGCCTGCTGACAGTGGACGACGACGACGACGACTGCGGCTGCGGCCTGCTGACAGTGGACGACGACGACGACTGCGGCGGCTGCGGGCTGCTGACAGTGGACGACGACGACGACTGCGGCGGCTGCGGCCTGCTGACATCAATCCATCCAGTCTCTTGTGGTGATGGAGGCCGCTGTCGCCGCAGGGGCCCCACCTGCCTGTATGGCGCCCACGGTCGCCGCATCCTTTCCGCCATGACAGGACCAATTATTGGCCCCGAACTCCGCCGCATCTGCGGCTCCTGGGCAGGTACCGCCTGAGGTGCAGCAGCAGCCTCCTCCAGGAGCCGCGCCAACAGCGCAAACCGTCTCATGAGGAAGTCGTTGTTCTAGAACATACACACAAACGTCGATATAATATTAATACTTCAAAACGGATAAAAAAGAAAAAAAAGAAAAAAAGAAAAAAAATACAAAGTATTACATACTATTGGAGGCGGCGGCGATGGCGATGGCGATGGCGATGGCGATGGCGATGGCGATGGCGATGGCGAGTTCTGGAAAATAGAACCCACGATATAACACTAACACAACAGCCGTCTGATTTGATCTCGCTCGATTTCAACGGTTAAACGCGATAAATGTTAAAAAATATTTTAAAGTACATACCTCAAAGACGTCGGAGCATGGCTCCTCGTCCCACTCCGGCGCGATGCAGTTAATTCCCATTATTTTAATAAAATATTTATTGCACAAAAAAAAAACTGTCGCGCACAAAAACTGAACTGTATGCAATGAATATTTGAATGCAACTGGTCTCGCTGCGTCTCCAGGCTCTCGCATCTAAACTCATATCTCGAAATTGAGAAGTGCATAGCTTTGCAAAAGCTATGTTCTCCACCTGCATTTTCGCTGATTATCCTCCAGCACTTATCTTCGCCACGTCAGCGTCGACGGTGGCGAGTTCTGGAAATTAGAACCCACGATATAACACTAACACAACAGCCGTCTGATTTGATCTCGCTCGATTTCAACGGTTAAACGCGATAAATGTTAAAAAATATTTTAAAGTACATACCTCAAAGACGTCGGAGCATGGCTCCTCGTCCCACTCCGGCGCGATGCGGTTGATTCCCATTTTTTTTTAAATATTTGTTGCACAAAAAAACTGTCGCGCACAAAAAACTGAACTTTGCAAAAGCTATGTTCTCCACCTGCATTTTCGCTGATTATCCTCCAGCACTTATCTTCGCCACTGCCCATCCTCTCCTTTTTTCACACGCGTCTTCTTTCCCTTCTTCTTTGACACATCATTCAGCTAGACCATATCACTTTGAACGGTTTTGAACGCGAATCAAAACGGGTATCGAACGGTATGGAACGGATATCGAACGGTTTTGAACGGGTATCAAACGGTATGGAACGGGTATTGAACGGTTTTGAACGCGAATCGAACGGTTTTGAATGGATATCGAACGGTTTCTACATAATAATTAAAACTATCGTCTTAATCTAGCGTACATGCAAGAGGTTGGGGAGGGTGAAGAAAAAAACATTTATGTATTAAAAATTGGTTATATTTTATTTAAGCATTTCCCTCTGGTGTTTAGACCACCAGTTGAATATTTTAAATACATTTTGCAAGGCACAGTGCTTTGCATGTCTGCCACATCGCAGAGTATCAACTACATTTAGCTTATTTAGAGATTTGATATCCTCGTAGTCAATGTCCAGCGTCTCGATGATCACGTCAGCTCTCGTATTTTCATCGAGGAAATCCGCAAGCCAGTCGCGTTTCTGTAGCCCTTTAACGTATACTATATGAGATGTATCGTCTTCTTCGTCGATCGCATCAGCTACAGCTTTCGTAATTAGCCGTTTAGCCATACTGTACGGAACGTCTCCATCGTCCCACCGTAGTCCGTGATGTTTTGCCACCAACCACCGAATGCTTGATTTGTCGGATTTTGTAAGAAGAAATTGTGGCATAGGACTCCCAAAAATATAGTGTGCGAGAATTGTCCCCTTGCGTAGGACAGCTACTTCCTTCGCGACAAATCTTCCATCGACGATGAACCCTTGCAGGTCAACGAATGTTGGTACAACCATTATCGGTACAATTTAGAGGTCCGCTCGCTTTCAAGACAGACAGGAGAATGCAGTTTTTCTCATAAAGCATCTCGATTTTCACGATGAAATTTTGTATGAATTTGACACAGGAGAGGGCGCACAAGTAGCGTGGCAATTTAATTCATTTTGCGCACTACGTTTGTCAGTGGATTGTATTCAACCACCCGATCGTGCAGAATCAGACAGTAGGCTGTAGTATTTGCCGACACATTCTCTTTACACTCGAATTCTATGCGCACGTCCACGGTGCCATTCTTGATGGACTCATTTTGTCGCGAACAATCAATCACCACGATGGGACCAAATTGTAAAAATTCAGCCACGGTGAATAATGCCTCGTTGCAACTATGTCCATAATACGATTTACCGAATTGCGTATACATGTGATACAAAATGGCATGCTTATTCTTGTCAAAGTCCAAGTTCATGTCATCGTATGGGTAAAATTCCGAGTTGAGAAAAAGTTTGACATTAGTCAATTTACAGTTGTTGAACTTAGTAACGTCTTCGCTCGTCACATTCTTTCGACCAGTCTGTAGAGCAAGGATCACGCATCGTGGCTTCTCTAGCTGTGCGGATGCCTTTACGGCCCACGAATGCTTGTTTGTGTTTTGCAACATAGGATACTCGTACAGATCCCACGATTGAAAACAAATGCTCAGGTTTTGTCCACTTTCCAAAGTACGTAGCAACGATAGCTTATTAATGTCGTTCAGCGTCACATGAGGCATCCGCCATTGTAGTTTAAATAATTTAATTTCTGGTTCCAACACCGATGATCCTATCAGTGCATTGTTGTCGTTGCGCGACCGTATTAAAATCAATTCGTGACGCGCATTAATAATCATGTGTTTGTAGTTCTCGCAAAATCCTAGCAAATATTTGAGTGGGATGCAAAAATTGAAATGATTTTTGACTATTGACCCATCGCGTCGTTTCAAGCCCCATCCGGCATTCTCCATATTGTTGTCTTCGTCCGATGTCAGCGATACATAGTTTTTAAGCGTGCTAGTTATTCCAACGTTTCTGTTGCGATCAATCTCCACGCCATTCAGCTCATATCGAATCTCATCGAATAAGAACGCCACACAATTATTTCCCAACATCACCGTTAACGCATCATTTGGCTTATTTATCTTCAATTTCCCCTCCACATAGAGGAAACTTTCACACGGCAATGTGTATAAATCCTGCTGCTGTATCGGTATTCTTATCTCATCGCTGTATCCAAACGTTGTGTTTACGTATGGGTTGTATGTGTGAGTCTCAAGCTTGACGATGCGATCATCAAACGTCGGCTTCCCTCCAATGCTTAGAATATCAGCCATTTTTTTCCAACTTAAATGCGCACAATGAATCCCAAAGATTTCAAAAATGCAATGTTCGCAGCACTGAGCCTCTTCTTTTTAGCGTGATCAGAGCTGTTGGTGTTGTAAACAATTTCACTTGGAACAAACGGGTTTCTGGAGTCGTTCAATACAAGCATTTCTTTCGCACCACACGTATTATCGTAGTCGTCGTCGCACGTGCAGTCTGATTGTAATCTCTTCACCTCGAAAATCAAGCAACCGTCCGTCTTGATCCACAACGCGTATCGTCAGATCCGTAATGACTCGTGCGGTGATTGGAAGGTAAATGATCTGCGCGGGCGTTTCCGATATCTTATATCCTGGTGGAACTCTCGGAGAAAATTCATGTATCGTATGTACGCGCCTCCCATTGTTGTACGCCCCAGTGGTTACGCTACATTCTATGCGAATAATGTTCACGTTCATGATATTAATTGGATCGTCCGATTCGTGCCATCGTTCTGGTGCTAATACCCGATTCGTGGAGAATCCCAGTAGCGATCCAATGTTGTTGGGCTTTGTAAAGTCTACGGTGAACCGACAGTACAGCTCGCTTTTCATGGTATTGTTATTGGGACGCAACACTATAGGATACACATCGTTGTCCCCGTCATCCCCATCGCCATCGGTGTCACCAAGATTTTTAGGATACCGTTCGAGTAATCGTTGCTTCAGGTACTTGGCAATGGCGTCTAGTTCGTAGGAGCCGTGGGGAATCGTAATGTATTCATAAGCGGTGTCGGCACTGTTGTTTACGATGAAGTAGAATTTATCGTTGCTCGAGTCGATGTTCGGTATTGTGTGATAAGTTTCAAAGGTTGTTAGACCAAGCTCGTAATCGTCATCGCTCAAATCTATGGGTGGAAAGCAGCTCGCCGCGAGGGTGCTACTCTTGCCGGTTAGAGTGAATGTTAACGACATATTCTGCCCGAACTGCTCAACCAGTACTGAATCAGAGTGGTGGGAAGTCAATCCTTAAATTTGGTGCCGATCGTTTGTAGAAAGCGTAGACATAGTTGTCCGCAATTGCTCTGATCGTACTTCTGATAGGACGTTCGATTGTATTCAATTTTCACAGCATCCTTATCCAGATATTTTACCAATTCCATAGGTGGTCGAAGATTCCCAAAGCTGTCGAAATATATAGCTCGACACCCTCTCTTCGCATACGCCACCCAATGAGTCCCCAGCCCCTCGGCATTGTCCAAATTTACGATACCGCTCTCGTTTCGACGTACTCCACCAGCTGGTAACGCGTTGCGCATAAAAACACCTCTAAAGAATGGAATACGCATACGTTTTGCCAACTCCTCCAATTGCACATCGGTAGTTACGCCCGCAGGCATTTTTATTTTCTTTTCGACGTTTTTTTTTTTCGTTTAGATATTCCCTGTCCGCGCTTGTACGGCGCGAGATAAAGTCCGCGACCTTCCATGGAGCGATTATGGCGTTGCATTTCCTGCAGCTGACGTTGCGCCGCCTTATTATCGTTTACCGCCTTGGCGATCCCCGCCGCTCCACCAGCCAATGATCCGAGAACACCCAACAGCGGTAAAAGTGGTAATATACCACCCCGTTTTGCCACCGGAAGAATCCGCTTTTGCGATGCTCTCTTTGGAGTCCTTTTGCGAGTTTTTGTTTTCATCCCCATTCCGATCTTCGTCTTGGCCTTCATAGCAGCCCAAACAGCTGTAGCAGCACCTCTTTCACCCAGAGTCGAGTCTCGCGCAACGATGCGTTTTCGCGCTTTGTCAGCGAGAACGTTATCTGCCGCGTGCCTTTCGCCGAGGTCGTTGCTACGCGAATATGCAATATCGTGTTCGCGACACGCTGCGTCCAACGGATTGATACCTCGATCCCCTCTAGCCAATCGTTTTGCAAGATGAGTTCCTGGACCGCAAAACTGATATCCCGGGATGTGTAATTCGATAGGTAGCGCGTTTATAGCTCGATTTAACAAACCACAACCTTTCTTTACTCTCGTCGGTGACATTCGCTACAGTTTTTAATCAGTGGTGTTGGACCGTCGATATGCGTTCGCTGCCAAGGGCGATTATAATGTTCCAAGCACCGGCGATACTGCTGAACCTCGGAATTGGCTTTTATATGCTCGGGGAGCCTGTCCCACAACCGATCAATGTGCCTGCCAAAGTCTCGCAGTAGAATAATCTTTGGTATATATTTCAATTGCTCAGAGGTTAGGTCTCGAATATCATAATTATCCGACAGGATCAGAAGCATTTTGAATACTGAGCCATCATGTTTCAGCGCGGACCTATAAATAGGGTGCATCACCGCCTCGACGTATTCAAAATCATTTTTCACGGTTCGCGGGGAGGATGCGATTCGTGCGACAACCTGTAACCATACGCGTGACAAATTTTGACGATAATTCGCGAGTGATGGCTTCGAAAACAGGACGCAGACATGGTAGCATGCTACCAAACACTATCCGCTGCCTCATTTGTGGTCCATCAAATTGTGGAAAGACCAACGTGCTGGTCAGCTTGTTGGAAAGTCCTCACGGCGTCCGCTTCGAGAACGTGTACGTGTATTCCAAGTCGTTGCAACAGCCGAAATATCAGTACTTGGAGAATTTATTGGCTCCGATAGATGAAATTGGCTACTTTACGTTTTCGAATAACAGTGACGTCATCCCACCGAGCGAATCGCTTCCGAATTCCATTTTTATCTTTGATGACGTGGCATGCGACAAGCAAGATACGATACGAGAGTACTTTGCAATGGGGCGCCACTCGAACGTTGACTGCTTCTATCTCTGTCAGACGTATGCAAAGATTCCCAAACATCTAATACGCGACAATGCGAATCTGTTGATTCTGTTTAAGCAGGATGGTACCAACTTGAAACATGTGTACAACGATCACGTAAACACCGACATGCCTTACGAGGATTTCTGCGCTTTGTGTCGTAATTGTTGGCAACGGGAGTATGGTTTCGTGGTGATAGACAAGGATAGTGCAATGTCCAATGGACGTTATAGAAAGGGATTTAACGAGTTTGCCATACCATGAGATGGTCAATTGTCGTCAACACGTCGGTGGGAAAGCAACGTCTGCGGTACAGCGATGATCGATATCGATAGTCTGGAGATTAAGGATCGCGAGAGAATAGCGAAGGAAATTGCAAAAACCAGCGAAGCCATTCGTCAGAAACATCAGGCTTTGAAGACTGGCAAGATGGAGGAAGATATCGCGTTGGAGAAATACTTTAAACCTATCGTCGAACCACTAAAACATATTGCGGAAAATACCGCAGCGACGGAAGCTGACACATCGCCGCTGATGAGCACAGACGTTGAGGGGAATGAAACATTAACGCCTAAAAAAATCCTTCTGAAAGGAAACACATCGCGCAAGGCAAAGAGGAAACAACACATGTCGGCGGAATATTCACCCATAACCTCGACACCAGTTCAAGCGAAGCGGAACCGACAGAATGCCAGATCAAACGATTCTCCGACTCCACCCACACCAATAAGTACATTTCCCAATGTGCAATCACTCTCAACCATTGATGATGATGTTTTCGAAACTAGTCCCAATGAGTCGTTTGTAACATCTATTAGACAGCAATTCCAAACATCCGAGGGACAAGAGACGTTTCGCAATCATTTCGGCCCGCTGGGGCAAAAATATATGAGCGCGATCCTAAGTGGTGATAAGGATACAACAATGGACTATGTGTACGGCGTATACTTTGGCAATAGTGGAACGATGCTTGGAGATAAGGCTTTCGATATAGACAAGGATGATAATATAATCATAGATGGTGTAAAATACAGAGGAACACCCGGTCTTTACGAACTGATTTTCAAGAGAATTCCCGATGATGCTCTATACACCGATGCCGATAAACAAAAATATAAAAGTATACTGCTGGCGACGAACGCCCACAGACGCGGTCATGGTGCTAAAAATCCCATATTGAGCAACAAGGGACACAAGTACAAATATGTAATTGCACCGCTACTCCCTCGCGCATCAGCTAGTAGGGCAGGGAAAGGTCTAACGGTACCGCGCGCTATGGTGGTAAACGATAACAAGATCGATTACGTACACTGGAACGATCCCAACGAGCTGGTGGATCGAATGCGTTTGCTTGAAGCGTCGCGTCAGGCGGGTAACAACTCTCACGATCCCGAAATTCTATCGATTATCGAGGAACTCCGCGAGGTAGGCCTCATTATAAATTAAACCGCATGCCGATGATGTGCGCTGTATGCATCGAGATGTCGATCAACAAATTTGGGGTATCGCTCGAGAAGAGTGGAGCAGCTACAATGGACTATTACAAATGGAACGGTTTGCTTCGAAATTACATGCGAGATAACACCCTTTGCATGGTTGGTGTCGACTTTGATGCGAAATCACGCAAGATACGACGTGTAGCTCAGCCGGTGGCCGACACCGATGTCGTCAATAAACTATACGTGGAAAAGAACATTAAACTTTTGAGAGAGCAGCAGGAAGAATTAGAGAGGAAGCTGGTTGTGTTTCAGAAAGATATGCTGACGTTGCAAAACAGCGTTCAAAAGATATCGGAGGCGTTCAATTCTATCCCGCAGCCCGACAGCGAAACTCGTAAAGTTAAAGAGGCTATAACCGCTTTTGCTACGGAGCAGCAACTTGTCCAGAATTTCCTCGGACCGACGAGAAGCACATAATAAATGTACGCGATAATTATCGCATCATTCGTGTCCAAGACACCTCTGCGATCAAACATGCAACCATTATCGAAATCCAAGAGTAAAGAAGAAAACCATGGCTACAAGAAGCTACAACTCGTTGAGGAATTGCACGCTCCAGCTCGAAGACATTTCCCGCGGAGACGCGTCGTAGTGCAGGGATACGATGATTTGTGGCAAGCTGACATTGTAGAAATGCGTCCATACTCGCGTTTCAACCAAGGTCGCCACTACATACTTACCGTCATCGATGTGTTGAGCAAGTATGCATGGGCGGTGCCGCTCAAGACTAAAAGTGGCGCTGAGGTGACTAAAGCGTTCGCAAAGATATTTAGAGATCGATATCCGAAAAATTTGCAAACCGATCAAGGAAAAGAATTTTACAACGCCGATATGCAGAAACTCTTGACAAAGCACGATATTAATCATTATTCGACGTATTCGGTGATGAAGGCCTCCGTCGTAGAACGTTTCAATCGAACTTTGAAGAACAATATGTGGAAATTGTTTACGCTCAATGGAACCTATAGATGGATCGATGTGCTACCGCGTCTGCTTGCAGAGTATAACGCACGAAAACATAGAACCATCAGAATGCGTCCTTGCGATGTTACCCCTGTGATCGCCGACAGGCTGCTAGCCACCGTATACAGCAACATAAAGATCGCTGCTCCAGCGAGATTCAAGTTGGGCGAGTTTGTGCGCGTGAGCAAATTTAAAACCATCTTCGATAAAGGCTATACGCCGAATTGGACAACGGAGGTGTTCAAGATAGCCAAAGTACAGGCAACTAATCCTGCAACGTATCTGCTCGTCGATTCCTGTGGAAAACCCGTTGCCGGTGGATTCTATGAACATGAGCTGCAACGTGTCGCCGATCCTGATGTGCATCTAGTGGAAAAAGTGTTGCGTAGAAAGGGGGATAAGGTGTACGTCAAGTGGCTGGGGTTTGATAAATCACACAATTCTTGGATCAATAAAAATAATATATTGTAAAATTAATAATTCAATAAATACAATGATACATATGTGTAAATGTGTAAACAATTTTTTTATTTTAACACATTAATCCCACTATTTATAATACAATAATTCCACTATTTATAATACAATAATTCCACTATTTATAATACAATAATTCCACTATTTATAATACAATAATTTCTATTTTACAATGGGATATTATAATGTCCCCAGGGCAGAGTGTCGGTCGAATCGGGTACGATATGCCGCTTGTCATCATATGGACTTAGAGCGATTTTAGATTCCGAAATGGTGTACACTTTATGATGCTTAGACCGTATACATGATTGTCTGCGAACCATTTCGATCTCCCTTTGCAAACACTGCGCATAATCGTCGAAAGTTATCGTTCTGGCTATGACGTTGGTCTTGACGCCTTTCGCCTTTTTCGTATCTTTTTTACCATCTACGCGAAGTGCATACATTTTCGCTCTAAGACCTACGAATTCGGTCATTATCACACCGTTATTTTCATCCTTCATCAGCCCTGGAACCTTCTTATTTACACGTGGCATATTATATGCATTGTCGATAGGATAATCGCTTGTGTCGAATCTATCGATATTGTGCTTCATGGTCTCGTAGATATCGTCGCATCGAATATGGTAAATGAGGCTGTCTGTGTCTGTGTATAGAATTTTACAATTTTCCCCATGCTTGGGCGACATGTACTCGTGATGAAATTCATACAAACAAATTTTTGATATGTCCAGAATGCACATACCCACGTATATCGGTTTGTTGAATTTCACCTCGAGTTTTCGCAATTCAACAGCTATTAAATTTTCCGAAAAAACACTTCTGCTATGGAAATTCGGTTTCGCGATCATTGCCTCCGCGCCATATCGCCCTTCCCAATGTGTTAACAGTTTTACATCCACGTGATTTCGTACATTTTCCATAGTTTTGCCAAATACCGCGTTGTTCATCAATTTGTACAAATTTTTTTCAAAGTCGTTTGTCGCGCTTGTTCTGAACCGTGTATTGAGTTCGATGTAATCGCGGAGCCAGGGAGATTGAGCGAATTGAAGCACGCGGTGTATCTTTGTAATACGAAGACCGTGACGCGTGCACTGCTGCAGGTTACGGTAATGGATAACGTAACGCTGCTTATCGTATACCGTCGCGAGTAATTTGTCCTGCCTGCTGCCAGGTGGTTTGGCACGCGTCGGGCAGAACGGTAGATCGGCATGAGCGTTGTGCAGACGTTGCGGATATTCCAGATCTACCTCGAGAATGTACCCTATGAGCGAATCGACTTTGATTGATGATACATCAAACTTTGCGACATCTTCGACCCATTGAAATTTAGCGTATGGTAGGGGCTGACACATTGCCCACCCATACAAATTATTCACATCAAAGTACATCAAGTACGATGACTCTTCCGATGCGTCGTAAGATGGCATGTACTTGTTATTGGCATGTGCACATCTTCCGGAACATTGGCTTAAACCACCACGTATGCCGCGTTCGATAAACATGACCATATCAACGTCGGTGAGCAATTCGAATTCAATTTTGGTATGCTTTAGCATGGCATCCCACGTGAAACCGGGTAGAGTATAATAATGCGCCGAATCTAATCCATAACTTTTGATACAACTTTCGCGAAAATTTTCAAAAATATCAGCCAATAACAAGACATCAGTTTTCAAATACAAGTCGCTGTATTCGCCCAAGGTTCTAATCCCGAAACGCTGCCAGATAGTCTCAGCGTGCGCGTAATCGCTCTCGGATACAGGCTCACCCGTTAACGAACTGTAGAATGACTCGCGCGGCGGTAAGCATGGATCCTGCAGCTTGTTCGCGCAATCAAGGTATTCGTACGGAAAGACACCTTTTCGCGTCAATAAATTGAAATCTTCGGTGGATAATGTTTCAAATTTGGATCGTAAAATTTTTAATTGATCTATGCTAAGAAAAGATGCTAATTTGTCGAGACTGGTATTGAGAAATTTGTACGAATCGATGAATCGTAATTTAATATAATTTCGCGAGTCTGATTCAGCCGTATCTTCGACATTTTTTGTGAACGAAATATACTTTTCTTTGGTTATGGGCAATACATCAACGTGACCGTCGAAAGCGGTAGCTATTTCCTCGATAATGAAATGTGAATCGTAGCCGGATAAATTATGGAAAACTATGGGGATGTAAAACGCGTTTTTATAATTTAAATTGCACTCCGAATGTGCCGGGCCTCTAAACCGTCCGGATAGATGACAATGATCGCGAACTCGTACATCGTTAGCCTTGAATGGTTTTTCGCAAATATGACAGTCTGTTGCATTGCCCATAACCAAAGAAAAGTATATTTCGTTCACAAAAAATGTCGAAGATACGGCTGAATCAGACTCGCGAAATTATATTAAATTACGATTCATCGATTCGTACAAATTTCTCAATACCAGTCTCGACAAATTAGCATCTTTTCTTAGCATAGATCAATTAAAAATTTTACGATCCAAATTTGAAACATTATCCACCGAAGATTTCAATTTATTGACGCGAAAAGGTGTCTTTCCGTACGAATACCTTGATTGCGCGAACAAGCTGCAGGATCCATGCTTACCGCCGCGCGAGTCATTCTACAGTTCGTTAACGGGTGAGACTGTATCCGAGAGCGATTACGCGCACGCTGAGACTATCTGGCAGCGTTTCGGGATTAGAACCTTGGGCGAATACAGCGACTTGTATTTGAAAACTGATGTCTTGTTATTGGCTGATATTTTTGAAAATTTTCGCGAAAGTTGTATCAAAAGTTATGGATTAGATTCGGCGCATTATTATACTCTACCCGGTTTCACGTGGGATGCCATGCTAAAGCATACCAAAATTGAATTCGAATTGCTCACCGACGTTGATATGGTCATGTTTATCGAACGCGGCATACGTGGTGGTTTAAGCCAATGTTCCGGAAGATATGCACATGCCAATAACAAGTACATGCCATCTTACGACGCATCGGAAGAGTCATCGTACTTGATGTACTTTGATGTGAATAATTTGTATGGGTGGGCAATGTGTCAGCCCCTACCATACGCTAAATTTCAATGGGTCGAAGATGTCGCAAAGTTTGATGTATCATCAATCAAAGTCGATTCGCTCATAGGGTACATTCTCGAGGTAGATCTGGAATATCCGCAACGTCTGCACAACGCTCATGCCGATCTACCGTTCTGCCCGACGCGTGCCAAACCACCTGGCAGCAGGCAGGACAAATTACTCGCGACGGTATACGATAAGCAGCGTTACGTTATCCATTACCGTAACCTGCAGCAGTGCACGCGTCACGGTCTTCGTATTACAAAGATACACCGCGTGCTTCAATTCGCTCAATCTCCCTGGCTCCGCGATTACATCGAACTCAATACACGGTTCAGAACAAGCGCGACAAACGACTTTGAAAAAAATTTGTACAAATTGATGAACAACGCGGTATTTGGCAAAACTATGGAAAATGTACGAAATCACGTGGATGTAAAACTGTTAACACATTGGGAAGGGCGATATGGCGCGGAGGCAATGATCGCGAAACCGAATTTCCATAGCAGAAGTGTTTTTTCGGAAAATTTAATAGCTGTTGAATTGCGAAAACTCGAGGTGAAATTCAACAAACCGATATACGTGGGTATGTGCATTCTGGACATATCAAAAATTTGTTTGTATGAATTTCATCACGAGTACATGTCGCCCAAGCATGGGGAAAATTGTAAAATTCTATACACAGACACAGACAGCCTCATTTACCATATTCGATGCGACGATATCTACGAGACCATGAAGCACAATATCGATAGATTCGACACAAGCGATTATCCTATCGACAATGCATATAATATGCCACGTGTAAATAAGAAGGTTCCAGGGCTGATGAAGGATGAAAATAACGGTGTGATAATGACCGAATTCGTAGGTCTTAGAGCGAAAATGTATGCACTTCGCGTAGATGGTAAAAAAGATACGAAAAAGGCGAAAGGCGTCAAGACCAACGTCATAGCCAGAACGATAACTTTCGACGATTACGCGCAGTGTTTGCAAAGGGAGATCGAAATGGTTCGCAGACAATCATGTATACGGTCTAAGCATCATAAAGTGTACACCATTTCGGAATCTAAAATCGCTCTAAGTCCATATGATGACAAGCGGCATATCGTACCCGATTCGACCGACACTCTGCCCTGGGGACATTATAATATCCCATTGTAAAATAGAAATTATTGTATTATAAATAGTGGAATTATTGTATTATAAATAGTGGAATTATTGTATTATAAATAGTGGAATTATTGTATTATAAATAGTGGGATTAATGTGTTAAAATAAAAAAATTGTTTACACATTTACACATATGTATCATTGTATTTATTGAATTATTAATTTTACAATATATTATTTTTATTGATCCAAGAATTGTGTGATTTATCAAACCCCAGCCACTTGACGTACACCTTATCCCCCTTTCTATGCAACACTTTTTCCACTAGATGCACATCAGGATCGGCGACACGTTGCAGCTCATGTTCATAGAATCCACCGGCAACGGGTTTTCCACAGGAATCGACGAGCAGATACGTTGCAGGATTAGTTGCCTGTACTTTGGCTATCTTGAACACCTCCGTTGTCCAATTCGGCGTATAGCCTTTATCGAAGATGGTTTTAAATTTGCTCACGCGCACAAACTCGCCCAACTTGAATCTCGCTGGAGCAGCGATCTTTATGTTGCTGTATACGGTGGCTAGCAGCCTGTCGGCGATCACAGGGGTAACATCGCAAGGACGCATTCTGATGGTTCTATGTTTTCGTGCGTTATACTCTGCAAGCAGACGCGGTAGCACATCGATCCTGGCTAGATATGCATAGGCAAACTTCATTCATCATTGGTGAAGATGATCCGGATGATGTGGCTCCGTCGAGCTGGGAGAAGGCCCTACAATCTGTTGTATGGCGGAAATGTATCAATGCGGGACAAATCGACGAAATCGCAATTAATCGCAATGCAATATCGGGGATTGAAGTTCGTGACATTGCAGTTCAGGTTAACGAGTCTGATTTTAATACGAGTACGCCATCGCAAGTTGATATATTTTTTACTGATGATGATTTATTTACTGAAATCATCAACAATGCATTCTTTACGAACGATATTGATGATGCTATATTCAACGATGATGTTGACCAGTGGGATTGATAACTCCATCCCAATCATCATCGTCGCCATTGCCATCGCCATCACCATCACCGCCTCCGGTGGTATGTAATACTACTTTACACTGATTTATGCATTTTGATGTGTGAGTATTATATCAACGTTTGTATCTGTGTGCAGGTGATTCATGGAAATGTGTGGTACCCACCACCGCCGCCGCCGCCATCGCCCCCATCGCCGTGGCCATAATTTATTTTTTTATTTTTATGTTTTTTCTCTTTTATTTTTATGTTTTTTCTCTTTTTTTATCTTTAATAGTTTTTGTAACAATATATTCTTAAACGTATTTCATTGTGCCATTTCATTTACCCTCCTTCTCTCCTCGCCACCTAATTTTAAGATTTGCTGACGCCACATAATTCTATTTCGTTCTTCGCGCTGTTAAATGATGTCACCCTGCACGGCTGCTCCGGAGGTTTCGAATTATGCACGATCGTGCGCGACGCTAAGATTGATAAATCGGAACGCTTTAGAATACTGTTAGCTTTAAAAAAACTGTTTTTGTAACAATATATATTCTTAAACGTATTTCAGAGTACCATTTTATTCACCAGTCTTCCTCCTTGTCACCTAATTTTAAGATTTGCTGACGATCTAATGTTAAGATTCGTTAAATATTTGGGGAAAAAAATCTCTGGGGTGGATCTTCGATGGTGGGTCGATGCAATAAATTGAGGGAAAAATTTTCTTGGGTGGAAATTTCCGGCGGTGGGTCCGGTGTGGAGAGGTCTCCGCGGCCGCTCGGCCCGGACTGATCCCCTCCACGATCGCGGCTTCCCCCTCTCCGCGGCACGTGCGCGCGCAACCTGTCTTCCACTCCGCACAGGCCCCGCGTCCATGTTTCCCTCCGCCGCGCTCCCCCGCGCGCCCTCACTTCCCCCCGCCCCCGCGCTCCCCTCAGAGGACCTGAGTTAGAATCCCCTTACCTCTACTACTGTCCATAATAACATTTGAAAGGGGAAGGGTTTTCTCTACAAAGAACCATTGCTTGTAGGTACTTTTTTGCCGTGGAAATGGTCTCTTCTTTCTTGAGGTAAGATCTAATTATCCCGAAATTTCTGTCGCATTGCCCAAACGAGTGTCCTCGTACAGGGAATAGATGGATTATTTCAACATTAAATATTGTTGCGAGCACCCTATGGATTGGATCCATGGCCCGCTGGTGCTCGCGACGAAGACAAGAGACAGCGAGAAGAAGGTGATCGCATCGATCACCTGTCAAGCTGCCATTCGAAAGTCAGCCGCCATTATTAGCAGACGTCTCGATATTGTATTCCGCCTAACAGATTGTATTCGTTACCTGTTCCTGTATTATCCTTGTTACCCCTGTTTAATGTTCTGTTATCGTTGCTGTTCAGTAAACTTCTATTATGCCCAATCAAAATCGTAACAATATTCTTGAGAACCATGAACAGAAAGACACCATTGCTGAATTTTTATTCTGTCCTGCAGCTGAATCAGACAATAGCACTATCTTCTTAATACGAGGATTTTCCTTCAATTTTTCTGTGAGGCACTTGTTGAGGAAGGAAATTACTGAATTCGCATTCTTCTTTGCTTCATGTTCCATAAAGTTGTAGAAGAAAGATGTCCCATCGTTGTAGATGTGTATGTTGAATGTATATAACCACAGGAGTCGCTTGTAGAACTGGGCTGTCACATTCAGCTTTGCTACAGCGAAATTCTGTGCGTAATCGAACTCACACACAAGAACAGTAACACTTTTACTCGCTTCATTAATATATTTGTTTTTCATTTCGAAGTAGAGTTTGTAGTTTGTTTTGTGCGTTTCGAACTCAGAGCTGCAGGGATCATGAGGGTGTACTTTAAGTTTCTTTGTACATATTGTGCAAAAGTCACACACATCTGTTTTAGGTTGACGAAAAGTAAAGTTACATTTTTCGCGAAAAGCTTTGAAATACCAGTTGTACCCTATAATAAGGGGTTTTCCAGTTTCTTGTTCATAATACATCTTGAAACTGTTATAAAGTTTTTTCACATTTAAGTTAGGATTATTGAAATAGTTTAAAGCAGATTTATGCTGACAATAATGTGATTTTTTATGAGGAAAAGAATTTACGTGTGATTTCATTAATTCCCAAACATCATCGTCCACTTTGTGAGGCCTGGTTTCGTGCTTTCCTCTTCTTTCTTCAAAAGTATCGTCATTTTGAACTTTTCCTTGGACTATTCTCATTCTTGTCATTGATAGTTGTAACAAATGTAGTAATAACTTAAGACATATCGGGTAACTTATTCTATCATTTTTAAGAGAGTACTGCCAAATATATATTCTATTTTTTTCGGATTGATTTTATAACGAGAATGATCTGTTTTAGGTTTTTTCGATATACAGCCCGCAAGATATGTGTCCTGAATTGAAAGAAGGAATTCAATCTACTACATAGATAGTTCGATATATTTATTTCATTCCTAACTATGTGTAGTCTTCAAAGTCATAGTATACCGTATGGTTGAATTTGTCTTGACAGTCACTTTCATCCTGGATTATCAAATATATAGCATTCCATTTTAAAAATTACGGGTCACCTTCGTTTCAGGGAAAATAGTGTGTTTCAGATGAGGTTGAGTGAGTGTGAGAAGAGAGGAATCTAAGACAGGTTATGCACAGAGAATGGTTGCAGTAAACACTTTGTCGAAGTTTATTGTCAAAAAACACAAAAGCGCACAATGAGAAGCCTTGGAGCACAATGAGAAGCCTTGATAATATTTATCGCGGCACAATGCTGAATGAGACGAAAGTGAAACCGCGCGGTATCGCCACGTGGCCTCCACGCGATTATATTAATCGGAGGAGTTTATGGTGAGAGTTCAATTGAGATGAGATGAGTGATCGAAGATCGCGTTGCACAAGGCACTGATCTGAAGCGTGAGATGAGCGTGAGAGTGATATGAAATACAATAATTCACAATATAAGAAACTGGGCACGTTCTCGGTACAAAGCACGCAAGAGAATGCTGAACATGGCCGACTTCCGCTACCGCGTCTTCTCCGTTCTTCTCGAACCTCGACGCGGCTCGCTGATTGGCTCATCGATTTCGGCGACGGTTGATCGATCGCCGCTGATTGGCGGCTCGCCAATCGATCAGCGCTGCTGAATCGCGGTCCGCGAGGTGCTGCCATGAGAATGAGTGTGGCGGCGTGGGAAACTAATTTCATTCCCAAACATAGTGCGAACACCAAAAATTGAGTTACCGCATTATGTTGTGTATAAAAAACAGTAAAAGTTTTCCTTCTTCAGTATTTCACAAATACTTGCCATATTCGAGAACACTGTATAGGAATAGCAGATATAGCCGCTTGGTCGCTGCGAGTACCGCACGGCTCAGTCAGTCGAGCCGGTGTGATTTGACACAGCGACAACTTTCGTCAATTTTTACAGGGCTAATTTTAAAATGTCCATATTTTTGACAATTGGACCATGAAGGGGAAGGATAGAACTATATTCTGATTTTTTTCCAGATTTTTAAAATCGCGCCCGATGTTAAAAAACTGCATTTGTTTATAATAATTGCATAGAAATGGTTCAAATTTTATTTTTTTAAAATTGAAATAATTTTTTCTTAAAACTTCAATGTCTTCCCTATAAGCACCATAAATTTCATCTCCATCCGTTCACTACTTCCATAGCTATAATTTACTGAAAAAAAGTTAGCACTTACTTTCAAACAGCTGTAAAATCGATATTTTTCAAAATTTTCAAAAATCCTTCAAGACATGTTTATACATCCCTAAAGACTACAACATATTCAAATTTGAGTCACATCCGAAATGTTACTCCAAAAAGTGTCCGATTTCGCGTGGAATGTTAGAGAGATGCTTGTGTCCGTGAATAGCAGTGAGACTATTTTCAACGTACGGTGAGTGATACTTTTCATTCTTTCAATCTTTCTGCATGCTATCGAACAAACTGATTGTTGTAGCACGCATAGTGACCACAAATACTTATTGTTAGTACTCGCGAGTTGTAACGTTAATGCGTGGGCTAATAAATAAATTTTAAATTCGCGATAGAAGTTTTAATTTATTTCGTTTTAAACATTCTAAACTACTTTTCTTTAATTTCACAATCATTCGGGATGCGTAACGTATTAAATACGATTTATATTTCTGAAGTTGAACCCTTACCCGTGAGTTGTTCCAAATCTTCTGTCTTAACTTATCTTTATTTCAATTGTTGGGCCGGGGGGATTATAATTATATTTTTGTATTTTACCCGAATAATTAACATCTTACCCATAAAAAATTAAATTAAATCAATCTCTTATAATTATCCATCATTTTATTATTACAGTATCTACATTAATCTTATATATATTTCTACCAGACCATACAGAACTTTATTTAAGGCTGCCGTCTCACCGGGCCTTGAATGTGTGCGTACGCTCACACAAGCTAGGAAAAGCTTGTACGTATACGCGTGTAGTAAACCATCCGGTTCAACCGTCTTTCGTCCTGGAATCAGCAAGAAGGAAGCTTTTGCGGGTACAGTTGCCTTTAGCAGACATCCGTGCAGGGTGGTCTGGTGCGTTTGAACGCTAATAACCACCGTACGTTGAGATAATAATGAATTTATGAATCGAAATCTGACAGATTGAAACTTCAAGACATCTCCGTTGGTGGCGCTAATGGTGAACTCTAGCCATGTAGCACATTCTGTCAGATTTCGATTCATAAATTCATTATTATCTCAACGTACCGTGGTTATTTGCGTTCACACGCACCATACTACCCTGCACGGATGTCTGCTGCAGGCAACTGCACCCGCAAAAGCTCCCTTCTTGCTGATTCCAGGACGAAAGACGGTTGAAACGGTTTGTTTACTACACAGATTCGAGAAATGACAGAATGAAGCTTCAAGGATTCTCCGCCACCGGCGTTGATGGTATATTCGTGCATTGTACCATCAAAACCGGTGAAAGTCCAATCTAGCCGATAAATGTAGGAAAGACATAGTTGCCGAGACGTATCGGGAGTCGAATCGCGCTGTTGCCGTATTTCCCCTATTACTATTTTATCGTCAGGGAGACTTGAATCACAGACCAGGTATAGAATAGACCTTTCACTCTTTTGTCTTCGGTGTCACCGTTCTGAAATACCGATATTCTGAAAGAACCACTGGTTTTCGAGCGCCTTCTCGGATTTTCGAGCGGTGGGTACGGGAAACATAATGTATTTCTAGCATTGACACAGGTAAAGCTGCCGGTATCACCGAGAAAAGTATTGAAGCTGTGTTATACAGAGTGTCCCACTAACTCGGTTCACCTCAAATATCTATTATTTCAAGTAATAAGCGAAAATATTATTTATAGAAGTTGTCTCGTTGTAAGAAACACAAAACACGGTGAAACTAGTTTATTTACAGGGATAGATTGGATGTGGAGGCCAATTTTATTTTTTCAAATTGACTGTCAAATTTTTTATCGTCAAATTCAATAGAATAGCGAATTCTGATTATGAAAGTACTAAAGTGCATTAATTCTAAAACTTATTGTTTCTGAGATATTCAACATTGTCCATCCTATTACTTTGATTATGAAACATATTCGAAGCTATGCTCAGTTCATTTCGGATAGCCAGCCGTTGAATGCGGAAATAATACAATAAAACAATAAATACGAACGTGAAAGAGCGCTTTTTTACTCTTGAAAGTATAAACATGCCATGTGAGGCGTGTGTAATAAACCAATTGAACGATTATTCGGCGCAACATTTAAACAATAGTCTGTACACCACAAGCGCCTTTCTTTCACCTTAGTTCCGCTGTTACTTCAAAGTGAATCTGCTAATGTTAAAACATCAAAACATTGAAGTAATACAGTTAACGGGATGGGCCACGTGAAGGCGTGAGTGAAAGGTCTTTATCATCCCTAAGTATTTTCAATGTTCACTAAAATGCAAAGCGTGCGTCTAAACAGAAAGTGAACAATTCTACAGAAAAAGAACTGTAGATACTCATTGTTATTCCGAAAAATGGAACATTGACAGTCGACATTGTTTTCAAACCTCATTACAATAATCTGGGGTGCGAGTGGTAGACCGATCATAAAAGCGGAGCGCGCGGCTCGCTTACCTGGGCCGGGAAATTCCGCACAATTCTTGGCGACGTTAATTTGAACGAGACCATCCTAAAATTCTCGAAGCTAGGACAACACTACTGTCCAGCAGTCGCTGGCAGCCCGCCGAACACCGGTGAATTTTATGGTTTTTGACACTCGAAGGGGTTGGAATACCGTTAAGAAGGGAGAAATGCCCAGGATTTTCAAATTTCCAGTACTTTTAAATCTGTATTGATACTGGCTCGCACTCATCTCTCCTTGTATTTAAAGCGAGGGTGGAACCAATTATTTTCGTAATCCACGTTAGAAAACGAGTAACTTTTGTTGGAAACATTTTTTCTTAAAACCATACCAAATTATTTTTCGATGTCTAGATGTTAGACGGCAGGCAAAAGGTCGGAAAGCTAAAATGGTTCTAAAAGGAGAAGCGAAAATGACATTTAGTATCTTGACCTGCAGGAGTATCGTTTACACCACTTGGGTTTTCCCCAACCACTTACCTGATGACCGTCTATACAGATTATTGTTGCCGCGACGTGACCCCCTCAACCAGCGATGCCAGAACCGTGGGTTTTCGCCCACAGACCCTACCAGCACTCCACGACCAAGCGTACCCCCTCCTACCGCCTGTGCCGCACCACACAACCATACCCTTCCCTCCATCCGTGAGCCATATGCGCTGCCTGGTCGGCGCTCTCCGGGGAGAATTCGTTTTCCCGACATCGAAGCGCTAGGTCGCAAGCAAAAAGTCCAGTGTTCAAATCCCGGTGAAGATATTCTACATTTTTTTTACTATTTATTCTCTAATTTCTCTTTCTATATCCTCAGAAGACTAAAGGCTTGAAAACTGTTAATTTACAAAGTATTTTCGAAGCTTGATTTGCTGCTAAATATGCGATCCCCTTCTGGCTTGTGTCGCACCACTACAAGCTGCTTTTGTAAGCAATGCTGCTTTGTAAATTAACAGTTTTCAAGTGTTTATTCTACTGAGAACATAAAAACAGAAATTAGAGAATAAATATAAAAAAAAGTAGAATATATCCACAACGGGATTTGAACTCTGGGCTTTTTGCTTGCGACTCAGCGCTTCGATGTCGGGAAAACGAATTCTCGTCAAAGAGCGCTGGCCAGCCAGCGCGTACGACACACGGATGCAGGGAAGGGTATGCTTATGTGGTGCGGTATAGGCACTAGGAGGGGGTACGCTTGGTCGTGGAGCGGTGGTAGGGTCCGTGGGCGAAAACCCACGGTTCTGGCATCACTGCCTGAGGCCCTCAACCATTCTTTGCGCGCTGCCTGACAACTCACTCTTGCCACAATCACACACCCCAAAAATCAGTCACACCGAAATCACGTCACACGTCACTCTTTCTAACAGTACTCGCTCCCACAGAAGACACCTATCTACTCATTCTCCACATTCATTGCACAGTGTGTAGAAAATTTATTGGTCGTTGCTCTTGGGGGGGGGGGGGGGTGAATCTACACCTATGGTTCGGTGGACATTTGTAAAAAAATTATCCGCGAAATTGCTTATAACATTGAAAATTAATGTTAAATTTTTTGGTAAACTTCTCGAAACTCCTCACCGATTTCAATGACCATCACATCTGTTGTCAAAATCATCATTCTGAACAACATTTCCCTTTAAACTGTTTGGCGGTCGGCTTTGGTTTACGAAATATTCGCAAAAAACTTTACTTAACACTAGAATTACCGAGTTTAACATATGAAGCAGAGGAACCCTTTGGTCAGGAAAAATTGTTAAAGATTTCGGAACGATTTGATTGTGTAGAGTTACACGTATATGTAGGCATGGGTCCACCACTACTCTGCTGCTTGATACGAGACACATATCATAAGATTACCATAATTGATTAATCATTTTTTAATTAGTTATTATAGGAAGGGTTCAAAATGATAAACGAAAGTGTATCTCTGTATACAGGGTATCCCAGGCATACGGTTGAAAACAATTGAAAAAGTTGAAAAAGTTATATAAACCCATGTCCGCAAATAATTTATTAGGGAATTATAAGATAGCAGAGATTCGTTACATCGTAAGCGAAGTTGTACAATGCTTCCCCGTTGTATGAGTCTGTAGAGTTGCTGATTAATAAAGAAATGAAGAAATTGATTTGCCTTTTAAAAATGCTGTAATAATTTGACATCGGGACACCCTGTATATAAATTCTTACCACTATTATAACTTTCATTCCTACCGCTTATAGCGCTGCACTTTTATTTCATGCTTAGCCGTTAACGTTGGATGCGACACGGAAATGGTAATGGGGCTCTAGAGCCCCAAAATCGAGTGACACGGAAGACAAAAGAGTGAGAGGTCTATTCTATACCTGGTCTGTGGTGAAAGTTCCAATGTACATGATAATTATATAGAAAGGAATGGAACACTATAAATGTTTTCAAATGCATTCATTTGTGAACAATAAATTTAATAATTTATAAAATACAAATGGCAATGTAATGTAACGTAAATGTATACATTAAAATGTGGCCATTATATGTTGAATTTTCATAATTTCTATAATCTTTGACTCACTTGAGCAATCCCTAAACATAAGAATGTATTGTCTAAAGTTTTTATATAGTGTTTATGTATCTAAAGGAACCAATCAGTAGTAACTTACTAGCTCCACGTAGCATGGAGTTCCCACTTAGTGTTCGAAGCCGTTCCATATAATTATCATGTACATTGGAAATTTCACTATCATTGAGCTACCCATAAATATAGATCAATCGTGCTAATGTTCTGCTTGATTTCATTTTTTATAGAAAGGAACAAATTGAGATGGTGAGATCATATTTTCATAGTTGAAAAATAAGCTCCACCCTATTTGAGGCATACAGTGTTGCTTACGGTGGATTATGTATTAATAAAATGTAAAACGTGACGTTTTTAGTATTCAGTAACATACTGCTGAAATTGTCCCGATTAAAATGAGTTCAAACACGATATAAATAGGATTATTTCTGGAACTGTACTAAATAATTAAATATAAATGCGTAACATTTCTAATCTAATAATGCTAAAAATAATCCGATTTATACCGCGTTTAAATTCATTTTCATCTTTAAAATCTCAGCAGTATGTTACTGAAACGTTCATGCCGATACGATAAAAAATGTGAATGTTTTACATTCCATTAAAACAAAGAAAATGAACAATCATTTAGCAATTATAAAACTATATATTTAAATGTTATTTTAAAATTAACAATTATTAATAATAATTGGGTTGTCGCCGCGCCATCCACGGCCTCCTCCATGGCGCCATCCACCGCCTCCTCCACGGCCTCCTGCACGGCCTCCTCTACGGGCTCCTCCACGGCGCCCATCACGACGCCCTTCTCGGCGCGCTTTGGCGTGTTTTAAACACTTTACGTCTTTCTTCAACTGAAACAGTAGCATAAAAATTACATTTGCTAGTTCTACCCGTACATATAGGCCGTTATTTTTGATAATTTCAGTTATATTAGGCTGAAGCCACCAGTAGTCGACCATGTATCAGTAGTCGACCGCTTTCAGAAAAACATGAAAAATAAGGTTTTTAGAAGTAACGATCTTTTGAACAAAGTGCAGTTCTCTAACTACACTTTAACTGCACTCTATCTAAACTCTGTTCAAAAGATTGTCACTTATAAAAATCTTATTTTTCATGTTTTTCTGAAAGTGGTCGACTACTGGTGGCTTCACCCTATAATGAATTTATAAATAAACTAGTATGAAAAGTAAATTACTTCGCTAAGGTAACTAATAATAACAAACTTATTAATATTTAAATTTTATGTCTCCACTTAGCATAGTGAAGTATTTTTTCCAAAAAATGAACTTATACCACTTTCAAAAACAACAGCTCATAGGGTAGATGTCCCTATTACTGTCAGTGTCCCTATTACTGCCACTTTATTTATTTTGCTTTATAAAAATGTAACGTAGGGTAAACCAACCAGTGGATGACCGAGTTTTTAAATGAGAAGCCCAGTAAATAACCGCATACTTTTAACAAGAATTGTACTTATTAATATTCTCTTTACTATGCGTAACTAAAAATATGGGATTAAAAGTGCAACTACACTCCATGTATAAACATATAATAATTTTTAACTTTATAACTGACATTTCTTTGCCTAATGGTCATTCACTGGTATGCGGTCAGTTACTGGTTGGTTTACCCTATAAAGAATAGTGTACAACAATAATATTAATAATAATAAGAACAGTCACAATTTAATAATAATATTATTGTTGTACACTATTCTTTATACGTTACATTTTTATTAAGCAAAATAAATAAACTGGCAGTAATAGGGACACCGACAGTAATAGGGACATCTACCCTACAGTGAATTCCAAAAATATTCGGACCCAAAAAATATTCGCCGTTCATACCAAACAAACTTCAGAGAAACACACACACATTCGACATAACTTACTTTCGCTATCTCCTTCCTCAGTTTATCGTTTTCGTTCTTCTCCTCCTCTACCTCTTGCGCCTTATCGTTTGCATTCTCTTTCTCCTTCTCCGCCTGTCCTACGCCGCCATTATCTGGCGACGTCGTCGGGAGGGCATCCTTCATCTAGAAATGAAATGACGAATGTATTATTTTATGGCAAATAGTAAGATTGTACAGCGTGATTCTCTCGCTAGAGTACTCAACGACAATGCCGCCAATAAACCGCGTTTCACTGAAATTCGTGGAAGTGCCGAATTCTAAGTTCTGCATTTCTCATCAGATTTTTACGAAAATGGCGTCAATCGATGTCGTGCCGATGAAAATGGTCCCACGCTAATTTCGTTAAAAATAGTCCGATTTACATGACATGATTTTAATCAGGAGAAGACCAGGAATTCATTGGTATCACTGCCATATCGATTCGATGAAGAATAAAGAATTTTTTAATACGTCGTAGTGAATCTCGTCGCGAGCCTCGAAATTCACGAAACTCAGCGAGGCGCTGCTTATTGGCGGCATCACCTTTGAATACTCTAGCCAGAGAATCACTCTGTATAATAGTATACAATATAATACTTACATTTTCCAAATTCTGCATTTTTTCTCCTTTCGCCACGTGTCGAACATATGCAGTCGCTTGCAATGGATTGACTGCCACGGCTCCTCCACCTAAAGCTACCGCTGATGGAGGGGGAAACACCATGAACTGTGCCTGCGTCAGTCACGCACACATAACTACCGTTCCTGTAGATGTGCCCCCCTCTATCAGCGATACAGTATTGTCTCCGTGAGAGCTCGGTTGGTGTACACGATACGGACTTTTCGTTATCCCCAACACTAGTGATCCTCCAGGGAGTGATCGGTATAACCGCAGCCATATTGGAACAAAACCGGAAATAATATTTGTAGCGCGAAACTTTGAATAACTAGAAATACAAATTTTAGAATTGTCTTCCTGGTATTTTACATATATAAAAAAAATTAAAACTACCAAAGATTAATACATAATGCAATACTTAAAATATTAGTGAATGAAGAAAATAATAAAGTCTCAAATATATAACAGTATATTTCATCTATCTTATTAGAAAAGCTACCTCGTAAATTTAATGGGTCATTAAAACGTACAAAATGTCATCTTCAAAAGAACATTATTTTGAGAACACATACAAAAAATATTATGAACATTTCGAGAAAATGCTGTTACATTTTTTTATGACGTGAACTCTCTAGTTTTAATAAAAAATTACTTCGGAATCGTAAGAAAAGCTTTTCGCTTTTTAACCCGCCGGCAGGCGCGCGTGTGTACTCAGTACACGGAGGTCGGTTTTTGGCTGAAAAAACTGTTTTACCGTGATGTATTGTACCCAGCACCCCTATGTATTCTTCCAGCGGACATTTCTGCATAATTCTACGTACTTGTCAGGATCAAATTCGGTTTGAAAGTGTCTCTAACTGAATGAAAACGAAAGTATGCCGCGTATCCTTCCGGCGAGCGCGCCCGTGTACTCACAAGTTTCCCAGGTGTCCGCCTCCGATTGTTCTGGTTTTTGGATATGTTTTAGGGGACAGAAAAATAAGATATACGTGTTTTTTTATTTTGGCCTGTTTGCATATTTAGGGGGTGAAACTACCCCTCAAAGGTTTTCAGGTGTTCGCCTCCGATTGTTCTGGCTTTTGGATATGTTTTAGAGGACCGAAAAATACGAAATACGTGTCTTTATATTTCGGCCCGTTTGTACGTTTAGGGGGTGAAAGCACCCTTCATAGTTATAAAATTTTCAGGTGATCATCTCCAATTGCTTTAGTGTTTGGATATGTTTTCCCATATGAAATTTTACTCAACACAATTTTGTACCCCTTATGAACTTTGAGGGGTGGTTTTTCCCCCTATACATGCAAACGAGCCGAAATAAAAAGACACGTATTTCGTATTTTTCGGTCCTCTAAAACATAACCAAAAACCACAGCAATCGGAGACGAACACCTGAATATCCTGTAACTTTGAGGGGTGGTTTCACCCCCCAAATATGCAAACAGGCCAAAATAAAAAACACGTATATCATATTTTTTGGTCCTCTAAAACATATCCAAAAACCAGAACAATCGGAGGCGAACACCTGAAAACTTTGAGGGGTAGTTTCACCCCCTAAATATGCAAACAGGCCAACATAAAAAAACACGTATATCTTATTTTTGGGTCCCCTAAAACATATCCAAAAACCAGGACAATCGGAGACGAACACCTGAAAACCTTTGAGGGGTGGTTTCACCCCCTAAACATGCAAACAGGCCAAAATAAAAAAACACGTATATCTTATTTTTCTGTCCCCTAAAACATATCCGAAAACCAAAGCAATTGGAGGCGTACATCTGGGAAACTTGAATACGCGGGCGCCCTCGCCGGCAAACTACGCGGCATACTTTCGTTTTCATTCAATGAGAGACACATTCAAACCGAATTTGAACCTGACAAGTACGTAGAATTATGCAGAAATATCCGCTGGAAGAATACATAGGGGTGCTGAGTACAATGCATCACGGTAAAACGGTTTTTCAACCAAAACAAACCCCCGTGTACGGAGTACACGACGCGCCTGCTCGTGTAAAACTTTTAGGCGCGCCTGCCGGCGGGTTAAGGACCTTATAATTGTAACAAAATTTACAAATTATGAAGAAAGTAAACTCTTAATTTTCAAAAATCATTCTTTATTAAAAACAAAGCGATTAAAATAGAATCATGTTTAAAAAATTCATTGTTTATGTATATAAAAATAGAAAAATATGGAAACAGACTTTTGGTCTGTTTCCCCAGAGTTAAGACAGGTTCACACCTGAGTTCATTGTATTTTAAAATTATTCTTCAATGCTGGATGTACGTTGGCCCAAGAGGATTAAACCTGAAAAATAATAAAAGTTAAGTACAATATAAAAGTTAATTACATGCAAGTATCATGATTATATGTATATCACTGTTAATTACCTGTATATGCAATATAAATAAATAAATTATTTGTTTGAAATAAAGAAAAACTAAGAAAAGAAATGATATTTATTTTACATAAGCATGCATTGCCACACTTTTACTAGCATAGGTTTCATATGTTCTAGTTTTAATTTTAGTTGAGCAATTCTTTAGCCTAAATGCGTGATAACGCAAAATTATTTTCTTTTTTAAATTATGGCACTCAGGCAATGAAAATTCGATTTCTTGATATTTTGTAATAAAAAAAATTTATAAATTCACTTTTTGCATGCGTAACTTTTTATAATACATTTTGAAAATTCTCTCCATTAGTATAAAGAATCTAAATGTTTTATTATTAACAAAACAATATCGCCCGTATTGGTTTGCCAGAATTCTCGTTAACAAATTATATGAGTGACAAACCATTGTCCTCGACATTGTTTTGCTAATACAATTCTCACAAACAATCTGATTTTTTTTAATATTATTTATAATATATCCGGCTACATGATACAATACATTTAATTCTGTCTTATTGATAAAAACGCGTTTCTGTGGAATCATTGGCTCTATGCGACTAGAATTTATTAAAGAATGACTTTTTGAAGAACGATTTTTAAGTAATATATCTAAAAACTCAGACAAGTATTGTCGATCGTCTTCTTCGTAATTGCTGTTATGAACACTTTTCATGTATTGAGAAATGCTTATTAATTTCAGATTATTCTTGAATTGCAGAGCATTTGGAATTACATTTTTCAAGCGTACAACGGAAAACAAATTCTCCAAGCAGTCTTGAGTTAATCGCGCTGGAAGGAAGAAAGTAAACCCTTTGTTTAATAAGTCATCTGACAAATCGAGAACAGTTCTGGTAGATATTAATAAAGCTGATTGAAACGGTTTCCATCTTTTATCCTGCCCAATTTTCATATTTCTAAACAGTTCGATAGATTCTTCTAGAAACTCGGTAACTTGTGTGCGCTTTTCCGGATTTTGATTGCTCAACGCTATCGAAACATTTCTACTACTCATAATATGAAACCAACGGGCTAAAAAATCGATAAACCACGCGGTTGACAATTTATTACTCGGGCAATCATTATTTAAATATCTCAACGCAGCACTAACTTCTCTACTAAAAACTCTAGTAGCATTGCTAACTCTCATCTTTTGAAAATGATTATTGTCGTCTAAATATTCCTCTCGCAACTTTGGTGCTAGCTTTAAATCTATGTCTTTATCTTCCTCCAGCACATCTTTTATGTGTTCACTATCGGCTATATTTGACGGCAAATCATATTTTTCTATTAAATTACCGGGAATAATGATTATTTTATTCTTTAAAAATCCTGCTTTAGTATTTTTAAATGCGTGAGGCGAGTCAGCGCAGAAATACAATTTTCTCGTATTATTCGCAGGATGTGAACACGAATTTGTAATTTTAGAATACCGTGAAACATTTATTCCATACGCCCTCCACATCGCCTGGTTAGCCGGTCCCATGTCCGAGGTGATCACGTGAACGCGGAGGCCAATACTTTCGGCTTTTAAAATAATATTATTCAGTACTGGTTTGAAATGAATACCATTAACCGAGTCTCCTGTAAAATCGTATCGCACAACCTGCTTCCACCTCGCACCCAGTCCAGCTAACATGAAAACTAAGGGTACGTTTATGTTGGAGCTGCGATAAACGATCAGAGCGGCGATAAGAGCGGCGATAAGAACTGCGCGAAAATATCTTTCTTTGATGTGTTCATAGTGGAGCTGTCATAATAGTACTGCTTCGGTCGTTTAAGGTTTCGGGAAGATGAACCAGATGAATTCAGAAATTAGCGATTCTGAAGAAGAATTATTATTGTCTTCAAGTGCCGTAAAATGGTATATAGAAAGTCTACGCAGTAAACGTAAATATTCTACGCATCCTATTAATATTAACAGATATGAATTTGGAGAGTTTCATCATTTATATAAGGACTTAAGAAAACATCCTCAGAAATTTTTTGAATATATGCGAATGAATATTGAAACCTTCGATTACATTTTGTCCAAGATATCGGATAAGATTAACATAAACTGGTGCAATTGCCATTCTTGGCCAATTCTTTATGAAGAAAGGTTAATGATTACAATAAGGTCACATGTTAGAAATATTTATTTTGTACATGCATTTGTACCCTGTATCATAAATTCTTGGGTGACTTTTAATATTTGCATTCTGTATGACATTTTATCAATATTTGTAAATAGTGAAGTGGTTTATTAAAATACTATCTTTATATTCAAAATCCCGTGAGCACTTAATTGTGTGCGTCTGTACATTTTCTGCAATTCAAATTCGTAACAGTAACAAACTTTTAAAAAAATTCATATCTTCATTCTCTACGTTTTGCACTTTTTTATTTTCTAAGTATTTCAGTTTTTTCTTTTCTACATCTAACAATTGGGAACCAATATTTTGAGTCGTAAGGGGTCTTTTTCTAATATTAATAAATTGTTGATTTTCGGCTGATGTTGAAGGGTGAGATATTATTTCAACATCCTCTTGGGGTGACACCGATCTATCCTCGTTCGGTTCTAAATTATTTTCCGGAAGTGATTCCTCTTCTTGACAAATAAAATTTTCTCCTGAACATCTTGGTGTAAACTGATCTTTCAGAAATAAAAGGGATTCAAAATATGCCCATTGGTTCTTAACGGGAATATTTGCAGCATCTCCTGATTTTGTTTTTGGGATAGATGCGAAGACAACCCTAAATTTATCCCTCAACGATTTCCATTTATTTCTTGCTAGATCTCCTAGAAGTTAAATACGTAATATGTAATATGCTTTCTGTAGGTACTTGTCAACTGGACAATCGTATAGAAGCTATAATTATATTTAATACAACAAGTGAATATTTATGCTTACGTTTCGTTTTCAATTTAACGCCTACTTCATCCCATAACTGATCTAATATAAATCGATTGTGATGATTTTTATCTTTTTGATCCCATAACGGAGATCTGATAAATACTTCTGCAATTAATTTTTCAATATCCATCGTTAATAAGGTTATTACTCTTCGATGACATCAGCGATAATAGCAAAGAAAAAGAAATCTAGAGACGCGGTAGCGTCTCGACGCCAAGTACAGGAAAGACACCCAGTATATGTCGACTGTCGCTACCGCTATCATTTACTCGTCGCGGAGCCATTCCAACCTAACTCTGATATTTATACATTAATATCTCATCACGCCTGCAATATTTTCTAAATTTAAAGGCATTTTTCTTATGTAAACCGCATATCAGCTTTCGAATAAAACCAATTCCAATAAAATCGGTCCACGCAGGACAGAGATATCATAATATCGTCTCATGGATCTGTCAGAAACGGTAAGATTTTCTTCTGATTCTCCTTCAGTCAAATTTTCGTCAACATAATACGTATACGCGTTACACGCACACCTTCAGCCAAAAGAAACTAGTGTATGTATGATCGGCGTCCGCCATGTTTATAACCTACCAAATGTCAAACCGTCATAACCTGCCAAGTGTCATCAAATAATGTAAGTGGTCCAAATTTGAAATGTCAGGAGCTTTAACACTAAATAGGAGACTGAATTATTGTCTCAATTAACAAGGTAAGTCGCCAAAATTTTTTTAATAGATTTCTTATGTAGAGTCGCAGACTTGGAAGTTGTCCGGAGAAGGTTCGACAAAGAAGTATCTTCTTTCGCATAAGTTTCTGGAAATTTGTACCATGCATGTACAAAATAATATATTGTAGTAAAAAATTGCATTGCATTTAAATTGTCAGATACTTGTATTTTTGTATATACCAGCAATTTAGAGTTTTTATGTAAAGCTTATTAATATTATATTATAGAAATGAAAGGGACGCACAGGACTTCGATAAAAATGAAGGGGACGCACAGGCTTCGATAGTAGAATTGAAGGGGACGCACAGGCTTCGATGGATAGAAATGAAGAGAATGCACAGGCTTGGTGGTTGTCCGGAGAAGATTAGACGGAGAAGATTAGATAGATAGATAGACAGAGCATCTTGTTTCGCACAAGTTTCTGGAAATTTGTCAAATAAGGTAAATCTACAAAATTTGTCAAACGACGTAGCATTAAGAATTAAAATTAAGAATATTATGGCGTACCGCTTGCAATGTAGAGTCAGTCACATTAGTCAAGAAAGTACGCTAAAAACACATCTCCCTTGATTTGTGAAACACATTCGTAATACTTTAATATAATAATATAATAAAATCCACAGTAGTTGCCACGCTATTCATTAGTTCATTAATTTTTTCGATTCTCGTTATTTCAATTCACCAATAAACATTCTAAATTAATTTTATTCCAACACCAATGAATTGTGCGTTAAAAATATTGGTTCTCTACGTTCATTTTCGCTGAATTATTACCATTAGGATTTAATTTAAATTTCCTGCAATAAGTTCTACGTTAAGTTGTAGTATATAACTAAAATGTGGCTTTATATTATTATATTATATATTTACAGATAATAGAAGCAGAAGGTGATGCACTGTGATCTACGCCAGACTATGTACGCACAAATTTGCAGGTAGGGTTTTGCATACGTAATTATTCATTCAATGATCTTGAGCATGTGTGATAAATTATAAATAATAATTAATAAATGTGTCCTATTTTTCAGTTAACGATGCAGACGAAGATAATTATTTCAACATTACTGAAAATGAAATAAATGTAAATAAAAAGAGTAAATGAAATAATCACATTTTTTTTCACAAAATAAAAATTTATTTTTTTTTCATATAAAAAAATTTAATGGCCGCTGCCATGACCCCGCTGTTCCTGGCCCCGCTCCCACTCACGGCCTCGGCCCCGGCCCCGGCCCCGGCCACGGCCCCGGCCGCGGTACTGGTCTACAATAATATTTCTAAGGCTGAGGGCCTGGGCCCTCATAATCTCCAAAGCTGCCCAATTTTGTTTTTGGGCCGTCCGCCTCCACCCACCCTTCGCGTGCCGAGCCACGTGCGGTCCTGTAATAAGTAGTATAATAAATAACAATAAATTTATTAGTATTTAAATTTAGACTTATTTTCAAGCATTCTAAAAACATATACAGTCGGTGTCGAAAGTATTCGTACAGTGACCAATTTAAAGTAAAACTTTTTGTATTTATATCCATGTCAGTAATAAATTTTATCGGAAAACAATGATTAATCAATATTCTTTGATGTTCGTAGAATAGATTTTGTATAAACAAAATTTTATTTCCTTTAACATATACAAAGAAAAAAAACAAAAACAGATAAACGCGCAGAAATGGACGTGCAAAAAGTATTCGTGCAGTTGAATAAAGAATTAATAAACTATGGAAATAAACTAAATATTTAATGTATTAATAATTTGTGGATATACTAGCTTCGAGGCTACTAGGTATATATGAAATTACAGCAGGCTGTATTTTATTCTACTCTTGTAGCAGAATGGCTTTCAAACTATCTTATTTAGATATAATATTATGATTACGTATTTTTTTTTACATTATTTCATCATAGATCGCAAATTTTCTTTCCTAAACTCTGTATTCTTTTTTTTCCATACTGTGAAGTGTGTTTTGGACCCAAATATTTCGAATTCACTAACGCCAACAAAATCAAAATTATCCATGACAATGATCCTAAGCATTCTGCATATAATACTAGGCAGAGGGTTTTATATAACTGTTAGATACCTAGCTTCGTAACTTTCTCTTTAAGCACATCTGGTCATTGTCACCCTCTTAAGACCCTTAGTCCGTTTCAAGCGTCCGTAACTTAACGGAAAACAGGCGGAATAGGCCGTAGGCCCCAAGGCCCTTTTTCTTCAAACCGTTACAACCGAACTTTCTCTAGACTACCACTTCCACCCTTACCAGTTCCATTTCCCACACCCTCGCAATAGAACAACCAATAGGATTTGCCAATTTGTCCGCGTTCATCCCGGAGTTCGTCTCTAGCATTAGAAAGCTTTGACTCGTGGCACTGTGAAGTCATACTCCAACATATTGTATAATAAAGACGTGTTTCGTTTTATACAAGTATTCGAATTTTTGTTTTACCCCGGGATCACGACATAACGCACCAAAATATTTTAAAACGCCGCCATAATCACCACATATCAATCCCATATAGCATCTGTGGGATTAATTGGACAAAAAATCTTGTTTATACAAAATCTATTCTACAAACATCAAAGAATATTGATGAATCATTGTTTTCCGTTAAAATTTATTACTGACATGGATATGCAAAGTATTACTTTAAATTCTTCGCTGCACGAATACTTTCTATCTACACCGACTGTAACTTCTTAAAATGTGTATGAATGTTATTATTACGTATTTACCATCGGCCGTGGCCGGGTTCGCTGCTGCTGCTGGTGGTAGCGATGGTGGTGTTGGCTGTGGTGGTGGCGTCTGAGCCACAGTGGCATTTACCTCCCTCGCCTCCGCCATATTAAAACTGGCTAACTCTGCGTCAATATTTAAAAATTAATTTTATCATTAATTGATTGGAAAAATAAATTTGATTTGAATAAATGTAGGTATATAAATTTTCATTATTTACCTGCCAGGAACGCGTCGTCCTCCGCAGCAACCTACAAAAATTGATAAAGAATTAATTGGCAAAAAAGATCAAGAGAGTTCATAAAAGCTGTATGATAGAAGAAAGTCATACGTGTAGCGCAAGGGTACATATTGTTCCATTACAAATTGGAAATTAGGAAATATATAAATTTGAAAACTGAATTTGTGTATGATGCGAAATTATAAAAATTACATTACATTATATTCAAAATACAAAAAACTGTAATTTATTATAACATTATTTTGTGAAGGATTCGCAGTTGTAATTAGTAGTAAAACAAGAAGATATTGCACACGTTGAAGCATATTTCTACTATAACTTATAACGCCAACGATTAGAAATATTATCAAACATATCTGAGTTGAACGTAAACGAACATGTAAAGTACATATAGTATATAAAGTAGATATTGCACACTTTGAAGCATATTGTCACTTGTAACGCCAGCGATTAGAAGTCTGAAACACATCCGAGTTAAAATATGCTTCTATGTATCCAATATGTTCTTGTTGTATATATTATTTGCTATACAGATGCCTATTGATAGTTAACGTAGGCAAAGTGCCTACCAAAGACTTTCAAAATGTTGTACTTTACATGTTCGTTTACGTTCAACTCAGATAAGATATGTTTGATATATATATTATATTATATTTCTACTCATTGGCGTTATAAGTTATTAGAATATGCTTCAACGTGTGCAATATCTTTTTGTTTTGCTACTAGTTACAACTGCGAATCACAAAATAATGTTATAATACGTTACAGTTTTTTGTATTTAATGTAATGTAATTTTTAACATTACATACGTATTCTTGCGCTAGATGTATTACTTACTTCTATCACACGCTGCTTGTAAGTGACGAAAAAATCTCGCGAATCACGTATAAAACTAACGAATAAAAACAAATATATCTCACGAATATTTCACGAATAAAACTAGCGAATACACATAAAACTGGGCTAGAGCATATGAATAACGATAGCTACGAATATATAAATAGTATTTTTTTATTACTTACATTTTTAAATTCAGTTTGTGACATTGTCGAGTCGATCGAGTGCTTTGCACGCAGCCACAATTGAGAATGGGCTTCCCCGCCACGTGCAACGATGAGGCGAGCTCCTCCGCTGCTCTTTTGTTTTTAAGGAGCCCGCTTTTGGCATATTCTGCCGCGGGCTCTTTGAATTGTTGATTTTTAAGCCGGGAAGCTAACAAGGGGACGCCACGAATGTGGAAATCGCTTTTGGAACAATCGTACATACGGGGGTTGTAGTATTCACGTAGTTAGAAAAAAAAATACCATTTCGGCTTTTTGTCGAATGGGTTAACAATTTTTCCCGTGGAAATATATTTTGTGGATATTACGTATTCAGGCCCGGATTTAAGGGGGGGGCTAGGGGGGGCTGCAGCCGCGGGCCCCACTAATCAGGGGGCCCCGTTCTAAGCCTACAGTTCTAAGCAATTTAAACTCGTTATTGTTTAACTTTTTGTTACTCTCCCCCCCCCCCCCGCTTATTCAACCACGGGGGCCCCCGAGGGTTGGATAGCCCCGGGCCCCAAAAATCTTAATCCGGGCCTGTACGTATTAATATGTTATTAGTACGTTACATATATTATGTGATTTATTTCTCTACGCAAATTTTAATGTTAAAAATACGGCTATTTTAACGGCTATCCCACTTTACCTACACGACAATTGCAGGCGCCGAAAGGTTCGAAATGAAATATTTTCGCAGTACAAGAATATGAAAACACCGGTGAAAGAGATGATTAGAATAATACGTTGTTATAAATGCATTTTTAATTAAACTTTAATTTGCGTATTTACGTTACGTGTAAATTACACGTAAATTACATAGATGACATAACCAAAGTTATATAATAAATAAATCTTGAAAAATGTATGGGGTACTTCCTACTAGGCTCTATATTGCCGGGGCAGGTCCACAAAGGAAGCACTCGAGGTAGGTAACAACATAAATCTCTTTATATAATAAAGGGAAGTTTGGAATCTTAAACGCTACCAATTCCTTAAGCATAAATCTCGCGCGACACCAGCGTGGTATCGCGGTTCTCCCCGCTGATTGGTTCGCGGGTCTTCGGTCCCCCAGCGCGGTGAATACTCCAACCAATCCGCTAATTCTGTCACTAGCGCACGTGTATAATACGTGCGTATTATACGTTGCGTATTTTACGTGATTTTACGTGCCCATCACTGCACGCATGTCACGGCGACCGAAAATTTTTCCTGATTTCCTTGCATGTAAGTGTGCCTCATTATTATTAATTTAGGTGTACACATAATGAAACGAATAGGTTATTTGTTACATTACATGTATTAAATAATAATCAAACATATTTTTTGCTAACCTATTTCTTCATTGAAATGTGTATCTTTTTAGTTTCAAGTCCCTTGGAAGGAAACCAAATCTTCTCATCAGAAGGAGAAGCAACAGAGCAAAATATTATATTTGTAAGTGACGTTTACATTTATTTATAAATAAAATAATATGTATGATATTAGTTTAGTGTTTATTACAAATTTTTCGTTTTTTACAGGTTGGAGTTTTTAAAACAAAAATAAAGTACACTCGGTTGGCTGCTTTGCGCTACCCTGGGATGCTTTGCGCCCTTGCGAGTAGTTTTATATTACAGGCTGCATTGCGCTTCATCAATCAAATAAATACATTTGATTATCGGGTCAGGCATAATAATAATAGCCACGCTGAGCCTTGCCCATACTGTTATAGTATTATATTATATTATCGTATACAATAGGATATAGTGTATACAAAAAAATCGATTTATAATAATTAAGCTTTACTGACTGTATTGCGCTGTATCTTATATATTATATAGTGTATACAACAAAACTAGATTTATAATAAGCTTTACTCACTGTATCGCGCTGTATTCCGTTATTTGCGATTCTAATTGTACTGTATCTGTATCGTATGTTAAAAAAAAAGAAAAAGGAATAAAGACGAAATAAAGACGATTTATCATTACTATCGATTTATCATTACTATCGATATTATTATATTATATTCTATCTAGAGACGTGGCAGCGTCCCGACGCCAAATACAGGACAGACACCCTGTATATGTCGACTGTCGCTACCGCTATCATTTACTCGAGAAACGGCTAATCCAAACTAACCTGAAACTTATTTCATCATTAATATCTCATCACGCCTGCAATATTTTCTAAATTTAAAGGCATTTTTCTTATGTAAACCGCATATAAGCTTTCGAATAAGACCAATTTCAATAATTATCGTATACAATAGAATATATATTAGTGTATACTAGAATAGATATAAGCTTTGCTGGCTGCAACGCGCTTTATCGTATACAATAGAATATATTAGTGTATACTAGAAAACTAGAAATATAAAAAAAAGTATAATTCGTCATGGCTGTAATTAAAAGTATTATTAATATCTCACCACTCAGTTTTCATAATATGCAAATAATCAATAAAGGCGAATGGTTAACAGATGACCATATCGAATATTTTCACAAATTATTAGAAGCTAACTCCAATTACAAACCACGCGATACGTGGAGAGTTCAATTACCTAATACAATTCAACCAGTTCCTGAAAATCAGGATCACATACAGATTTTGCACCAAAGCGATAAGATTGGAACCAATGCAGGGGGACATTGGGTTTGTAGCTTCTATAAACATGTTGAAAGAAGAGTTTATATTTATGATTCTCTTAATTCCTCGAAGTTGCATAGTCATCATAAAATTTTTCTGGATAAGTTATACCCATTTTTTAATAAACATGACGGTGCAATTGACGAAGAATTTATTGAATTTCCACGTGTACAAACTCAACCTAACGGTCGGGATTGCGGAGTTTTTGCGATTGCATTTGCTGTCTCGTTATTATTCAAAATATTACCTGATAAAGTAACGTACACTCATGCATTGATGCGTCAACATTTGATCAAAATGTTTCAATCAAATCGTATAGAACATTTTCCAAGCACTCAGGATCAACAATTAACACGTTGTGTGCACGAATATGAATCTGCAATTGGTAGTACAATTAATAAAAATCCCTCTTGTGGAAATGATCCAGCATTTAAAATCGGTCAAAGATATATTACAAACGAAACAGATAATAAAATATCCCCAGTTCAAAATGTAGTACATAGTGACAAAGAAGTCACCATATGTACAAAAAATATAATTCAAACGGACCCACATCTTCCGTTGGTTTCGAAGTCAAAAATCAGCAATGTATACCTTCCAGGTAGTAGGACAGAATACATGTCTAATTATTATAAAAGGCAGAAAAAGGAAATTAATTTAAAAAGAAAAGCTGTTTATAAAGCAAAGAAAGGGGAGTGTAACATGAAAAAAGGCAAAGACTGTAATAAAAGGGGGAAAAGCATTTCTAATTATGAATATTATAATGCTCATAAAGAAGTGATATATGAAAAGCGGAAAAATTATTATAACGCCCACAAAGAAGGTATAATAAAAAATAAAAAAATACATTATGACGCAAATAAAGAAGTGAAATGCGGAAAGCGAAAAAATTATTATCAGCTAAATAAACAAGCAATAATCAAAAAAGCAAAAATGGAGTATGACGCAAATAAAGAAGTGAAATGCGGTAAGCAAAAAAATTATTATCAGCTAAATAAAGAAGTTATCTCCAAAAAGCGGAAAGTATATAATGAAATACGTAAGGAAGATAATTATAATAAAGTAGCGAAACGTCGTGCTGTTCTGAAAATAATAAAAAAGTATCGTAATATTGCTGTAACGAATAACAATATAGAAACCAAAAATAACAAAGAAACTTATATTAGAAAACTTTCAAAAATTATTAGCTTGCCGTCCGGAGAAGCAAGTAGATTGGAAGCTGAGCGTATAATAAAATGGTGTTTTCATATTAGGCAAAAGTACATTTTGGAAATGAGGAAACTGTTGAAAGATTGTAAAGAAAAAGTGGAAGTTTCTTTAACGCGCGCAGCAGAATGTTTAGAAGTTGATGACAGGATTAATGCTTTGTGTGGACAATCCAGACATACATCTTCTTCAGAATCATATTTTGCGGAAAGTTCGTACCATACTTTCACCGGTTCTGAATCAATCATACTGAATTCGGAAGGGAAAGCTATAAACGTTCTACCTGTATTGCAATCGAAGAAGACGACAAAGGCATGGCATTGTAGTTATCTTTGTAAAACAAAAAATGTTGAAATTCTGAATAATTTACAGGATTTCTTCAAACGATTGTTAGAATGCTCATTAAAAAAGGTACATAAGTTGAACAACCATATCAGTAGCTGTTCTAATAAAGTGCATGCTGAAAAAGTTGGCCATTCTCATGGTTGTTACATAAACCCTAAACTATGTAAGTCCAATTTTTTAGCTTTTGAGATACTGGCACCTCACTTTCCGGATTTACGAAATTTGAAGAGAATGATATACAGAATAGTGTACATTTATAAACACCTATTACATAATTTAGACAAAGCTTTAAACGACAGTGACCTTGAGACACTTGGTCGAATAACACTGCAAGCTCGGAAAGAAGCTGAAGCGTTACAAAAAAATAATACTGACGTAAGTTTGAACGAAGAAGAGATTATATCTCGATATTATTTAGCATTTAAAGCTTTCACAAAGCGGTCTATGGACACACCACGCATCCCGTGCGTTTCCTGCGAGAAACTCTGTTTTCAAAGAGAGGTTCGTAAGTTTGATATTTCTAAAAGAACATATAAGGGAAATGTAATGCAAACATTGATAAATCATATTGTATACAAAGTTGGTGACGTGAATTTTATTTGCCGATATTGTCACGATAAAATTCGCAAAGATTCCATACCACCAAAATGTATTTTAAATAAGCTTGATGTACGTTCAGTTCCAGAAATAGCAGTGTTGAACGATTACGAACGAATTCTCATTCAAAGAGCTAAACCGTTTCAAACGGTTGTGAGAATGGATACAGTAATGCGTAAAAATATGCCACATAAACATATGTTTCCAAAAGTAAAGGGGAGAACATTTCACCTTCCTTTACCGTTAGAAGAAAATTTAAAAAAAATCTGTCCTTCGACCGAACCTTTAAATCAAAATCATGAATTATACATATTGGTGCGGGGCGTTCCAACAAAATCTAAAATAGTTTGGGAAAAGTTAGTTGACTTGAAGAAAGTATGGAATGCCTTAGTATGGTTGAAAGCCAATAATCCTCTATACTCAGAAATTGTTTTACCACAATCGCACGATTTATTGCTGAGTGCCAAATTACCAGATACAGAATTTCAAGAAGAAGTTGTTGCCAATGATGATAATAACGAATCTATCGAGGACGTTGAAGGTGAAACACTTAATATCGATGAAAACCACAAACGTGCATTATTGACGCAAATGTCACAATCTGATTCATATTATGATCAGTTTACGATTTATCCAATGTATGACAAAAGGGTTAACGAATCTGCTACCGCGCTCTATCAAATGCTTAAAGTTCAGGATATTCCGTTGGGCCATCGTGCTGAACACTTAGATGTGAAATGTTTCCCAGATTTATATCCTTATGGGGTGAACGGACAGCATGAAGAAAGATTGGTTCGTTTGACTGATCATGAATTCATTAAGTCCAAACTGATGTCCAAGCATTCGCAATTTCGATTGAACATGCAATATATTTTTCATTTATTACACGATACCAATATGCGGCAATTGAACGCTGGAATTTTTCACAAAATGAACGTCGTAAATCCACGCGAAAAATACACAGCTGCTAGTTTTCTAGAGCAACTCTCTAAAGATCAGCTACAAACGAACTTGAACACTATATTTTCCAGATTACGTAATACAGCACAGTATTGGCGAAAACCGAGAAATGATTTGAACTGTATGATACACCATTATGGACCAGCTACATGGTTCCTCACGCTCAGTCCAAGTGAGTGGCTATGGACAGATTTAATAGAATATCTTCGCGATGTAAACGGCCCATCGGTGGCTAAAATGTCGCCGAACGAACTCATTGCTTCTGATCCCGTTTCAACTTCTCGATTTATAGATAATACATTCCACGCTATGCTGGATTTCATTTGTTCGCCCGACAATCCGATTGGCAAGGTCACTCATTACTTTTGGCGCAGAGAATATCAGAGCAGGGGTTTACAACATTTTCATCTTTTAATTTGGATTGAAGATGCTCCTATAATCGATAAATCTTCGAAGGAAGAAGTAGCAGCATTCATTATGAAATACGTCACTTGCAGATTGCCATCACCGCATGTGTCGCCAGAATTATATAGACGTGTAATTGCACATCAAATGCATAAATGCAATAGTTACTGTCTACGCAACAAAAAAACTAAAAATTCCTTCTGTAAAGTATGTCGATTTTCATTTCCACGTCCAGTTACAGATACTTTGATAATAAGGGATGTGGCTGTTTCTATAGGTGCTAGAAAACAATTGAAAGCGAAAGGTAGACTCTATGATCTTCCACGTTCAATAAAGGAAGTTCGTATCAATGATTTTAATGCTGCCGTTCTTACGGTTTGGAGAGGTAACATGGATATACAATATATTGGGGAAAGGACAGGGTTGGTGACATGTTACTGTACTAAGTACGTGTCCAAGCCGGAAAAAAGTTACGCTACGGACACTATGGCAGCAATAAATTCTACTAAGTCATTGGCTAGTCTGCTGTGCAACCTTGGAATGCGCATGCTAAATCATAGAGAATGTGGAGCGCCTGAATGCGCTGATACTCTTTTAGGATTATCATTGCATGGCACTGACTCCAGTACTACTATTAGATGGTTAGATGTAAATATACTGAGAAGTAGGAAATTGAAAACTCGCAAAGAGATTGAGGATCTGGTAGGTGAATCCACAGACATATTTTGTCCATCCCTCATAGATGATCACTATCCTAACAGACCTGAGGAATTAGAATCTATGCATCTGTACGATTTTGCTATGTGGTATGACGTTACTAAAGATAGACCGTCTGAAAAAACTGAATATTATGAAATCCGTGCTTCTTTGTTTTTGAAAAAAAGGAGCAGAGGCTATCTTATCAATCATTATAAGTACAATGTTCAAATCCAACCTGAGAATTATTATTTCTCATTATTATTATTATTCAAACCTTGGAGAAAAACCGACGAATTGAAAATTGGTTTTAACACATATGCGGAGGCTTTTTTGTCGCTAGAATCACAATTGACAGAAGCAGTTCAATATCACGAACGAATAACGGATATTCAAGAAGCGCGTGATCATATAAAGGAAGAAATTGAAAAGAACGTGTTGAATACTGTGGAACAAGAAGAAAATGATCAAGGCGATCACCCAATAGAGTGTGTCCCCGTTGAAACTGTTGGTGCCATGAAAGATTTTAAAGACGCGGGAGATAAATTTGACTGTGGTGATCTTCAAGAAATGATTTCGGAATTGAACCATGATCAAAAGCGGATATTTGATAAAGTTACTGAGTCCTTGACGTCTAACGATAACATTCTCAGACTTTATGTGAGTGGAGAAGGTGGCACTGGGAAAAGTTTTTTAATAAAAACTATCAGACACTGGATCAAGCAGACTATCGGAAAAGACACAGCAGTAACTGCTCCTACTGGAATCGCAGCTTTTAATATCGATGGTCTTACTATACACCGATTATTCCAATTACCCGTAGAACATGGGCATACAGCCCAGTATAGCCAACTTAGCGATGCAGCCCTTCAAATTGTACGAGATCAACTCAAAAATGTTGCTCTAGTAATCATCGATGAAATTTCGATGGTTTCTAACGTAACTTTTCTGTACATACATTTGCGACTTACAGAAATATTTGATGATACTACAGATTCCGATGATGCTTGGTTCGGAAAAAAGCCTATGCTGCTATTTGGTGACTTACTACAACTTCCTCCTGTTCACGAAGAACCTGCTTTTATACAATTATCCAATAACAGTATAGAGAAAAATGTTGGAGGATTAGGTTCTTATAATTTATGGTCTGCTTTGTTTAGCTATGACGAATTGACAATAAATATGCGACAGCAGGGTGATAATATTTACAAAGAGATCTTGTCGAGAATTCGGACCGGAGTAGTGACCGTTTCGGATACGAAGCTTTTAGAATCGAGGAAATTAAATTTCAAAGCGACAAATTGTAATGACCGATTAAAGGAATTAAGTGATTACATGCTTAATGTGGGATCTAATACGGTGTGTTTACTTCCCACATGTGTTCAGTGTGATGTTTTGAACGCTGCAATGCTGAGTCGATTTCCGTCCGAAGAAATCCATTTGATTGCTCATGATACAACGAATTGTGCACCGTACTTGAAAAAAAAGGTGTCAAAGGTATTGAACAATGACGATGATAGCTCCCGAACGGCGGGACTTGCAAGGGTCGTAATTGTTAAAGTAGGAGTGCAAATCATGATTAGAAGAAATATTGATGTTACGCTAGGTCTTGTCAACGGTACCATTGCTAAACTTGTATCAGTTACACGAGGTGTTGATAATGACGTCGAAAAATTGAAAATTATATTACCCACGGGGCAAGAACATATAATAGAACGTGTGAGTGTTAAATTTGAAGTAATGGATAGAGCGTTCGTTATTAGAAAACAATTTCCGATTTGCCTCAGCTATGGTATAACTATTCACAAAAGTCAAGGACTAAGCTTGCAGAATGCTATCATAGAAGCAGGTAATTCAATATTTACTTGCGGACAAACTTACGTTGCTCTTTCTCGGGTGACCACATTACAAGGACTGCATCTTATCAATTATGATCCATCTTCCGTAAAGGCACAAGAATCGGCTATAATAGAGTACAATAGATTGCGAAAAAAATATAGACCTGATCTTATGACTATTTCAATTTCTAAAAACCGCGTTCTCAAGGTTCGTGATGCTGTTTGGGCAGTACCTAATTATAATGTATCCGAATGTCAGAATACTAATGATCACATCGTGGATACTATTCAATACTACGTCAGAGGTCTCCCGAATTCTGATGGTGTGTCTTGTTATGCGAATGCCACGATCCAATGTATGTTATATTGTTCATCAATAAAAGAAAACTTATTTTCGACTGAAAAAGCTGATCATATTATAAAAGTCTTTATGGACCAATATAAATCGGATCAAAGTCCAAACATAATATCATTACGGCAATTCGCAGGAGAAAAATACGCTAACAATCAGCTACATGATGCAGCTGAGTTTATTACCTCTGTTTGTGATCGTGAGATTCTTATTAAGAATGCAGTACAACACGAAATTACAACGGTATTAAGATGTTTAGAGTGTAATTACACAAGTACTACTATCAGTACAAATTGTGTGGTACATCTTGCACTGCCCAAGATGTTAAAAAAAAAATCATTTGAATTTCAAGATATAATAAAACACAATTTCGTAGGATGGAAAAACCTGAAAGATTCTTGCCCTAATTGTGATAATTCAAATTCAAACACAATAAAGAAAATCGATATAACTGCTTCCAAACAAATTCTTATTGCAAAATTACATTTGTTCGATCACGATAGTAGTGGAACAACAACGAAAGTGGAAAATTTCTACATCAAAGCAATACCTACTACTAAAATACAAATGGGGGATCACTGTTATAAACTTAAGGCAGCGATTTTCCACCACGGTAAAAGTATTGCCGATGGTCATTACACGAGTATGGTAAGGGGTAAGGGCACAGCGTGGGTATCCGTTGATGATTTACGAGTAGAAAAACAAGCTTGGCCACGAAATGCTAAAAATGCATACATATTTTTCTTCGAAAAGTGTTAATCATGGTTGTTATTACAGTTCAATGTGAATGTTAAATACGTTCAGCGCCATAAAATACATATAAATCGGCAATGCAGTGCGCATGGTTTCTTTTCGTAGTTGTTAAACTTACGTAGAATTTATCCTTCACCAAAAAATAAATAAAGTACACTCGCTGAGCTGCTTTGCGCTATTACGAGTATTCCAAGTATATACCTTACCCCATAAAAAACTTTCAAAAAGTAAAAAAATTACGCCAAGTACATGAATTATCTTTGTAAAAATAAGTGAGATCCCCATAAAAAAACTTTCAAAAAGTAAAAAAATTACGCCAAGTACATGAATTATCTTTGTGAAAAGAAGTGAGATCCCCATAAAAAACTTTCAAAAAGTAAAAAATCACAAAAAATAAAAGATAATAATATAAATCACAAAAAAATAGAAGAAAATATACAATATAAAAAAAGATGTGAAATCAAAATGAGCTGCAAGTACATAAAGGTGCTTTCCAACTGCCCTTAAGATGACACAACTACATAGACACAGCTAAAATGCTGTGTGCATACATTCCATTACTCATATCGCGGACATTTTAATTAACCAATCAAAAAGAATCCCAATTAAAAACACTGTCGTAAATTAATTAATAGCTTTACAAAATTAATATACAAAATTGCGCCAATTATAACAATGGCTATTTATAAAAAGAAAAATGTATTAAATAATATTAAGCAGATATATTTTTATAGAAATAAATATTTCAATACCAATAAATATTTTATTCAAAATACTTGGCGCTGCGATACCGAAAAAATGTTAATTGTCTTATTAATAGTAAATTAAAAATTTACAATAACTCTCTTACAATCTAAAATACATAAACATATACATATTAGAAACGCAGTCAGATTTATTCTACATATATTTAATTCTAATATCACACGTAGCATATGCACACGCACACATACACACATTCACGAATGCCCGCACAAGAAAGAAAGAAAAAGATTAAAGCAATTTATACATATGTATTCAGTTTAGCAACACCAATGCGGTGAGCAGCGCCAAGTATTTTGAATAAAATATTTATTGGTATTGAAATATTTATTTCTATAAAAATATATCTGCTTAATATTATTTAATACATTTTTCTTTTTATAAATAGCCATTGTTATAATTGGCGCAATTTTGTATATTAATTTTGTAAAGCTATTAATTAATTTACGACAGTGTTTTTAATTGGGATTCTTTTTGATTGGTTAATTAAAATGTCCGCGATATGAGTAATGGAATGTATGCACACAGCATTTTAGCTGTGTCTATGTAGTTGTGTCATCTTAAGGGCAGTTGGAAAGCACCTTTATGTACTTGCAGCTCATTTTGATTTCACATCTTTTTTTATATTGTATATTTTCTTCTATTTTTTTGTGATTTATATTATTATCTTTTATTTTTTGTGATTTTTTACTTTTTGAAAGTTTTTTATGGGGATCTCACTTCTTTTCACAAAGATAATTCATGTACTTGGCGTAATTTTTTTACTTTTTGAAAGTTTTTTTATGGGGTATTTGTTTCTCGACGCTTTTATCGTTGGTCATCTAGTAAGCGTTGCGTCGGTCGTTTGTTTGATCAGGGACGAAACTAGGTTGTAAGCGCCCCGGAGCAGGGATTCTGTCATTCGAGTATACTGATAAAATAAATTGTTGTTTTCTGGTAGCTGACAGTACTCTACAGCCGGCCGTATATGAACACTGTCGCATTGTCGTACGACCGACTGAAATCGGTCGGTTGGACGACAATGATTTTGTCGCTGTGCGACATCTAATTAGGTTATTACTCTTCAATGACATCAGCGATAATAGCGAAGAAAAAGAAATATTTTGTTCTCGACGCTTTTATCGTTTGTCATCTCGCTGCTCCAATATAAACAGTTCCATAATAAAACAATACAATGTGTTTCGATGCTTCGCTCTTATCGCCGCTCTGATCGTTTATCGCAGCTCCAACATAAACGTACCCTAAGGCATGAGTAGCTGTCTTGGTTTGATCATGGTCAGACAGTGTTACGTTACCTATGAAAGAATTAGTAGATGTGTCATAAAAACTACCAGGCGTAATGCTCATTTCATCCAAAACCAGCATGCAGTCTTTATAAATGTCCTTATCAAAATGGCTAATTTTAATCTTTAAAAATTCAAAAACTTCACTACTAATACTACCACTACTAAATTTAAAGTTTTCTAATTTTTTTGTTAATGTCCTAATGCATGGATAGGAAGATTTTGACGCAATATCTCTTCACATCCAGCCGTACCACATGCAAATCTTAACTTGAAGGCATTCATCAAAGTTTCATTGCACCAGCGAGGAATTTTTTTATATGTTTTTGTCATTACTTTGATTTGATCTTCCTTCAGTACTGGCTTTAAGGAATGTGCTTGTTGCAGATTTCGAATTTTGTTTTCCAATATTTTAATGCGTCGATTCGCTGTATGTAATTCTTTCTTGTATTTTAACTTTGCTTTCTCAGAAGCAGCAAACAACTTTTCCAATCTATACAGTTTTTTCCGTAAATTGGAATTCTCATCACCCTTATAAAAATGTATTTCTGGTAATGGTAGGTCGTGACTAGCCTCTGTGCCTGATTTTTCAATTTCTGACACTTCACTTGGAACATCTTCTAAAAATGTGAAAGAATTAGTCTCGTCGCAGTTTCTGCAAAAAAATATTCATTCTTACTTGTTTCTAATTTAATTTGTACTCTCTTGTGACTAGCCTCTGTGCCTGTTTCTTCCATTTCTGACACTTCACTTGGAACATCTTCTAAAAATGTGAAAGAATTAGTATCGCTGCAATTTCTGCAAAAAATATTCATTCTTACCTGTTTCTAATCTAATTTGTGCTGGCTCATACACTGCCTGTTGAATAGTTTGCACCGGTATTATGCGTTCACCAAATTGACCAAAGATTGTAGGGACTGCGTTAGATTTCAAACAATGTTTTCCTCGAGTTTTGTCCCACATGTCCTCTGTAAAGTGTACCTAAAAGAATCATCATAATTATTTCTTAGTATTATATTTCACTTAGTAATAGTAGAATACTTACTTTCTCTAGGCAATCAAGTAATTACAATTAAATAAGTAAAATAAGAGATATTGCAACTCATTTACAATATAAGAAAGTATATTCTTATCAAAATTGAATCATAAAACAATTAAAGTATACCAATTGTTTATACAAGAATTGAATATGCTATGTTAATTTACACAAACTCACGTGACATAATCTTGACGACGATTGAGGAACCCAATCCTGTCGATTGATATTGTCAATCCATACTTTTAGTCTTCTCTTGTCTCGGGGTAATCGATACATATGAAAACCTTTCTTCGCTGAATTTGTACAATAATCTGCACAGCAACCTCCCATTGTCTAGAAAATAACAATAACACATTCAATAACTTATGGAATAGGTTGTTTCTTTAAGATACCAACTAAATTACGATACACAAAACACTACATTACTGTTATTATAAAAGTTTGTCAAATATTAATCCACTTTAAAGCTCTCACAAAAAACAAACATTCAATGAATTACGTGCTGCTATACAAACTGCGCGTTTATTTGAATCTTTCTATCCGTATCTCTGTCTCTTTCTTTTTTACAGTTTCTTTCTCTGTCTACTTCCGCTTTTGCTCCAGATCCCAGCAACCAATCAGCAACGATACACGTTGTTCCGATCACTCTCTAGAGGATCACTACCCAACACTTCTGTCTCACTCTTATCCGGCGAAGGAGAGAGCGAGATGGAACGAGAGCGAGCGAGCGCCACTGAAAGCGAGAGAGGAGGGTACGAGACAGGCGACGCGTTGATTTTTTGTCTCGCTCCATCTTTCGGACGCATGACACTCCGTCCTTTGCGTGCGCGAGGAGCATGCGCGATGGTCGCAAGCGCGTACGGTGAGCACGGGAACCGATAGGCAAAAACTTGACGCAGGGTAGGGGTGTTCGATTCACCTCAAAGAATCGATTCAGAATCGGATGATAAGAATCGATTCTTCTAAAAAATCGGAACCAAAGAATCGATTCTGGGAGAATCGAAAAAGAATCGCCATTCAACTTTTTTCCAAAATTAGTACACATAGAAGTCGGTTTTGAATAATTTTGAAAGAATCGATATAATAATTATTTTTACAAGGAATTATTTGGGATAGTTGTTGAAGGGCATTGTATTGAATAGAAGAAATATTTTGTTACTCACTTTTAATATTTTTTTCATCCTGCAATTGCCATTCGTTCAATGACAAAGAATTTAAAAACAATAATTGTTGTAAATGCTCAGGTGTTAAGCTATTTCTATGGTCAGTTAAAATATTTTCGGCTTTAGAAAACACCCGTTCTGATGGCACAGATGTTGCCATGACTGCTAAATATTTTTTTGCAATGATGCTCAAGGTGGGATAAATCCTTTCATACTGTAACCAATATTTTATTGGATCAGTTTTGCGCTCAGACAGTGGTTGATTCAAATAATGTCTTAGGTCCGTTGGTATTTCATCTCTGGGTGACTCTGTTACTGTTCTAATATTCTTTGCTTTACTTAAATTATTGTGAAACGACCACAAGTCATCATCTGTATTCTCACATATTTCCAGATGAGATTCATTAGATACTACATTAGATGCCGTTTTGTAATCCATGTCCTTCATCCACCTGGCAATGCGATTAATAGCATTGAAATAACTTGTTGCTTGATTAAAATGAATTTTCTTAAAACGTGGGTCTAGAATAGTCGAAGTGGCCATTATAGAATTACTTTCTATTTGACCAAACCTTGCTAACACGGATTCATTTAAATTTTTAATTAAAATAATTGCTGTGGACGTTTTTAAATTTGATCTAAACAATTGTATTTTGTTTTTTAAATAGTTGAGTAAAGGGATAACTTTACTTGCTGTAACGTAATGTTCTGCACATAGCTCTTTTGAAATTTTCTGCAACGGCTGTAATATGTCAATAATTTCATTTACCAATTGAATTTCCTCTGGTGTTAGCATCGGCGGCGAGCCAGGCTTATCTACTAAAACTGAACCAATTTCTTTTGATATCTTTACAAATCGTTGTAACATCTCCAATGTCGAATTCCAGCGAGTATTTACTGACTGTATCAACTTTAAGTCACTGATTTGCCGCAGCTCAGCAGCAGCTATCACTGATCGTTTAAAATAAGTTACAATGTCTTTAATTTTTTCGCATAAAACCGTTGCCTCTGGGAAGTCCATCGTATCTTGTGTAACTAAATTAATTGCATGAGCAAAACATGATATATGTTTTATAGCTCCAAAAGCATCCTTCACCGCTTTTTTCATGTTTGCTCCACTATCGGTTACAAAAGCTACAATCTTATTTTCATTAATGTTCCAGTCTTGTAATACAATTTTAATTGCACTGCTTATATTTTCGGACGTATGTCGTTCTGTCAATTCTGTCAGACCAATTACACTAGATTTAATTTTATTGTCATGAATATAATGGGCAGTCAGCCCTAAATAACTGACTGTATTTAAAATATCAGTCCATATATCGGTAGTGATCGAAAAATAATTTATGGTTTTTAATCTTTTCTTTATGCAGAAGGATAAATACTCATACTTTTCCTCCATTTTTTTTGTCATGCTTTTCCTACCAGGTACCGAATATAATGGGACAGCTGTTTTTATGAAATTCCGAAAACCTTCGTTATCTACAGTTTTAAGAGGCATATTATCTTTTGCAATAAGATAACTATGTATTTAGATGACTATGTATATTCTGATCGCTGCCTGTAAGCTTGGCTTGCCCCTATAAACAAAATTAGGCCTTTGCCTAGGGCGGAATGTCGACAAGAGGTGTAAAATGGTATATTTATTGCTGGTATTGTTGAAAATAAACTTTAAAATAAAATATTACAAATTGTACTGCAACTGGTTTAATGTACGAATAAAAATTCAGAGTAAGGTCACCAATAAACTCAAATAAATGTATTATAATAACGGAATTTGACAAGTAATTGATTACGTAATCAATTACTTTCCTTACAATTACAGAGTAAGTTCGATTAAAAAGTAATTGCAATTACATGTAATTTCAATTAAAATGTAATTGCTCTGCACAATTACGATTGTAATTGCCAAATGTAATTGCAGGGCAGTGAGAATTACAATTATAATTATGCAGAGCAATTACAATTACAATTGTAATTGTCAGATGTAACTGTGGGGCAATTACAATCACAATTGTCATTGTGCAAGGCAATTACGATTACAATTACAATTAACAAATAGTGGTTGCTGCGAAAACAATAGCATTTTTTAAAGGTTTTGTTATAGATACCGAATTTCAGGTCAGTCATAACTTTATCAAACTGGTGCAAAAAGAATAATTTCAGTAAATGATTATAAATTGTAAATAAATTGAAAGCATCTATGCTGAAAGAAATATTAAATCTTGCATGTCGCAGATTTATGGGGGTACACGACAATCAACGTATAACCGAATTATTGCAGAAAATACATGCCGAGTATATTGCAAACACGATATCACTCGGACTATACTCAGTTAAACACAATTGGAATCATTTATGAATTTTATAAATCAAACGCACATTACGTACACTTTAAAATATTTCAAATGTAGTAGTGTCTCGACTCGCTTCTATGGAGAAAATTTTGTCAATTAATTGCTAACGTTCTCACGAAGGTTAAATAAAAAACATACAAATATTAATTGTTGTTCGTGGATGGCTCTTCTCGATTGATTGTTTTCTCGCTCTCACAATAATCAGCTGTCGGTCCGCCGGCTGATCGCTCGCGCGGAGTAGCCAAGAAAAAAGTAATGGGGGTCACTTGCATAGCTACGATCGGGGCGACGAACGCAACAATGTATTAAAATGTAAGCTCCTGGTTATAGCAAATGTTGGAAATGATCGCCTTCTTGCCCTATGCACGTCTCAAGTCTTCGGTTAAATGATCCTCGTATTCTTCGGAATAAATCCGGTTCATCAGAAATTTCGGCACATCCACCGAAGATTTGTTGGCAGCGAATATCCGTACCGAAAAAGTCAAATGATTCAAGACCGGAAATCACACCTTGCGTTTTTCATTACTGTTCGTAATTCAGTAATGAAATCATTCCGTAATTAATAATTCAAGTACGAAAAGTTCACACAGAACATAAAACACAGAACACTCTTCACTGGCATTGAACCGGATATATAAAATGTAAGCAAACAAGAGCGTACATAGGCGTTGATAAAAGCAGATGTAAATCTTCAAAATATCAGATATAACCAGACAATAGTTGCACTCCCAGTTTTTGCGCGTTGAATAATTATGGAAAGATTGCATCACTGAATTATGAACGGTAATGAAAAATGCAAGGTGTGATTCCCGGTCTTGAATCATTTGACTTTTTCGGTACGTGTTCAATTGCCATTTATTACAATTTATTCCGTAAATATCGTTTCAATAGTGGCGTGCATGCGTCGAGCAGTCACGATTGCTTCGCAGCGCTCGCACCCGTCGCGCACGCCCGCCGCACATGCAAAGCGTTCCATCTCGCTCCCTCCTTCGGCTAGAAAGAAGTGAGAAACAAACACTCAGAATTAGGGCTCTGTTCATGATACGGACTCAACGCCGGTCCGGACCAGCGAGCACTCAGGAAGACAATACTGTACTTGTAGCTCGCCGATCCCCGCCTTTGTATGGTGTGTAAAGCGCGTTTGTTTCAGAACGCACAACACACGAATCTTCGGATTCACGTTTCACGTTCACGGTTCGCGTTTACGTGTTTGTGTAACGTGCAGAAGGAGTTTGAGTTTTGTTGCGTTGTGTTGTATTGTATTTGTGTTGTGTTTGTTGATTTAGCATAAAATGAGTGACAGTCTAAATATGAATATGCAGGATGTGCAAGAAGATATGGACAATAATTCTCCGTTTCGTCCGCGAAAATTACGTCCGTACGCAAAGAGATTATCGAAACGGAAAGTACATCGTCAAAAGAGGTCTTCAGCCCTTCAGAAGAAGAAACAAGAAACTGCAAAAACGGCAGAAGAATCAATTGCCGCTGCAGAAGAAGAGATGTTAGCAGCGGCTGAAGAAGAAAAACGTTTGGCGATTGAAAGAGGCGATGTTCTTCCCGGATCATGGACCCCTTACATCCCCGTTGTGGCCGACGGAAGCTGGATGAAGAGATCCTACCGCAGTGGATGTTACGATTCTGCGTCTGGAGTCGGCGTGATAGTTGGCTATCACACGAAAAAAGTTTTATTTTACGGCGTTCGAAATAAAGTTTGCAGAATTTGTCGGATTGCTGCGAGAAAGGAGAAAGAACCCCGAAAGCACGCATGTTTCAAAAACTGGAACACATCTTGAGCATCGACTGCTATGGATGTTACGTCCTGAAGGGACTTTTGTGAACCACCCGGAGCGGTTAGGGTGACTCACCGGGTTCTTGCTCTATCAAGGTGCTAAAGCACGCCTTGACTATACTCGCGGGGGAAGAGGAAGGTGAAAAAGGGGTTAAACCAAAGAATACAATGGATATAAAGGAAAAACAATAGAGAATATATATTGTTACATACAACTGTCCTACCTTGAGACGGCGCTTCGTCTCAACTGTCGCTCGCAGGTCTTAGCTTACAGGGTGATTCGCCTTGTCGTTATCGCCTCGCTCGCGTGCCGCTCGAACGCCGTAGGTCGCGGTCGTCCTCTTCGCTGGCACTCGGGGTTTGACGAACTCGCACGTCTATCATCGGTCGCTCGCGTTACAATCTGTCGCGTTCGCGTTTGCCCGTACACGCGCGTGGTTGCTCTCCCGGCTATGCCGTTCACTGTACGTCGGATGGAATTACGCCACGGCGGACGATCGCGGCCGAGCGCGTTCTGTGTTTGTAATTACGTAAAGTCGAAGACGCGGTTCTTCGTTGGGGACGGTTTCCCTCGATTGATTACGATGGATTCTTGAAAACGCCTAACTTCGATACTACGGAGTTTCCCCCGAATCGCGGTGTTCCGTATCGGCGCGTAAGTGCCCTCCCGGCTAGGCCGTTTCTCGGTACGTCGGATGGAGGCACACTTCGCCTAACCTGATCGGCCGAGCGCGATTCGAAGTTTGCCCTGCGTAGCACGTTCGCTAGTCCGTTCTCAACGGAATCCAAAAATTGACTCCCTTACTTTTCGCATCGCGGGCCGCTCGTCGGACGATTTCGCACGATGGGGGAAACTGCCCCGTCGGCAGTTGTTTCGCTCGCGAAGGTTCTGGGCCCGGGCCGGCGACGGTCACGTTGACGCTCCGCGTGATCGTCTCACGTTCTTCGTCAACGTGACCGACGCGCGCGAGGCGATTCCGCTGAATCGCCGCCGGAAAAATACGCTGGACAACGAGGACGGATGGACCTGAAGGGCCCACGTAACACTTCCCCCCTTAGACACGAAACGGCCTCGCGAGGCTGTTTCATTCGTGCGTGTGAAGCTGTCCTGCGTGTTTTTCCGGTTTAAGGTAAATGTACCAATAACGAGCCATGTACCAATACCTAACCATCTGTTGAAATATTCATAATATTAAACTATGCACGTAAGATAAAATGCATGTATGGTATAATTTACATTATTTCATTGTTCAGTTTGATATCTGAGGTTATCTCGTCTTGTTTTTTTTTGTCTAGATGTTTAGAAATACCATTTTAAAGTCTCCAGGCCAGAGATATGACGCGTTTTCAGACATTCGTTAGGATATGGCTAAGAAAAGCGTGCTTCTTGTTAAGAGCATAATTATTATAGGATAATAGTTTTTTAGATAGATAAAAGGGTTTTAGAATCTTGAAAATATTTGTAACAAATAGAAAGTAAATATTTGGATATAAAAAACATTTTTCATTTAAATATTTACATGGCTACTTATTGGTGCAAACGAATCTTGTTTGCCCAGTAACTAACCACGTGTTGAATAACTCGGGTGAAATGAGTTGCAAGTGCTAATCGACCATAATCGACGTCGTACGAGACAAATTACGAAAAAAAAGTGTGAATTTCTGACGCGATATTCGGAATAAAGCTGGTAAGTATTTTGATTATAAAAGAAAAAACTTAACAATGAAATTAAAAAATTAATAGCCGAAAAAAGAAAAATAATTAAGTATACTTTTAATAAATTATACAGATATAATTGTAATAGTATATATAAAATAAAATTTTATTACTTGTGTAGCATGCAGAAAAGGCGGATGAGAGACGCTGACCATCGCGACGTTTCGCGGACACGCTTGTAGGCCGCCCGAGGGGAAAAGCGTGCGGGCGCGGAACCGCGACTCGCGAGGCTCGCGCTTGACGACGCGTGTGTTGATTTCGGCGGCCGCGGATAGCAACGATTGGGTATAAAATAGAAGACCGCAAAGGCAAATTCCTTCTTCGCTGCTCCGAGAGAGAGGACGAGGTACACACACGGCCGCTCTCGGACAGCTTAGGGACTCCGGCAGGAGAGTTCGGCGATAATACCTGGACGCCTTCTGGAGGGACTAGTCTGTTCCTGGACGCTCGACCGGTATGGAGAGTACGGCGATAATACCTGGACGCCTACTGGTCGAGAGAGTACAGAGCATCTCTTTAGAATTAGGGAGGAGAGTACGGGAGATTATTCCTGGACGCCTGTTCGGTATGGAGGGTTCGGCGACAATACCTGGACGCCAACCGAACGGGAGAGTACAGAGTAACTCCTGGACGCCTCAGTAGTATAGACAGGAGAGTACGGGAGATTATTCCTGGACGCCTGTTCGGATTCGAGAGTTCGGCGACAATACCTGGACGCCAACCGAACGGGAGAGTACAGAGTAACTCGTGGACGCCTCAGTAGATTAGAATCGCGAAAGTACAAAGTCCCTTTCCTAAATACCCCATCGTTGAGAGAGGAGAGTACGGGAGATTATTCCTGGACGCCTGTTCCATATGGAGAGTTCGGCGACAATACCTGGACGCCAATCGAACGGGAAAGTACAGAGTAACTCCTGGACGCCTCGTTAAATTAAAATCATGTGCCATATGCACCTCGCCCATTAGCAACAATTAGAATTGTATTCATTCAGCGAGACGCAATGTCTGTGATTTACGAATTTGTAGCCCTTCCTTCCAACCACATCATGTATTCCCTCCTAATCCAAATAAATTTTGTCTGTCCAGAAATTTTCCAATCCTTTGCGAAACCCAAAAGGCTACACTTGTTATATAAATATAATGTGTATACTTTTATTTTCTATACTGTTTATTATGTTTATTTATACAATAATTTTATATTTCTGTACTTCTTAATTTTCCTTAACAGATTTTTCGATTTAAGGCAAAGAATCAGTTTTTAAAATCATTTTTCCCAGAGTACGAAATCTATGGCTAGGTACTGGGACATGACAGTTGGGTCACTCGGCCAATCGCGAGAGGTTGGCTATCTATTGGTACATTTACACGTACACATATTTTGTTTCCATTTAAATTGTTAATTTTATACAGAATATTCATTATGCTTTGTCACCGTTTCCTTAAACGGCTACTTATTGGTACATTTACCTTACTACTTAAAACTAGCGCTACGCTATTAAATTTAAAAGGGCGCAAGGTATTTCGATTAAATAAATCTTCTTTAGGAGAAAAAAATATATTGTTACATGAAATTAATATATAGAAAAGAAAATCAAAAATGAATATAATAATAAGAATAATAATAATAGCAAAAAGGGTCAAGCTAGGGAAATAATATAATAGCCAAAAAAAAAGGTAGAAGCTAGTGTAATAATAATAATAATGATAATGGTGATGGCAGGGGGTTGAAGCGACTAATATAATATAAAAGCAAAAGGGGAGAAAGCTATATGTAATAGTAATAGTATCATAAATGTGGTAAATAAAATAATATGGGGTGGGGGAGGGGTTGGGGCGGCGCTGGATTGGATGGCGGTCGTCCTCTCGCTTGCGGATCGGCTGTTCTCTGCTGCGAACGAAACGGACGGAAAACAATTATCGTTTATTCACGTCACTTTGCGTGATTACAATTTTCTCGGAATTTAAGAATCTACTAGTTACCTAATTCGGGGGTGGCGCTTGCCTATTCCGCGCCGGCGGGGACGACCCAGGGGATGTCCCTGGGCTTCGGGGGCTCCAAGGGCCTGGGCGCCTCCATAATCGGAAACGCTGGTAGGTGACGCGGCTCCACTTCCATGAAGGCGCGTATGCACCCGGTGCAGTTGCCGTTGGGGGTGATTTTTAGGTGCCGGTTGCGGCAACACGCACACCTGGTGCAATCTATTGCTCTTGTTTCCTCCACGATCCAGTGGACTGGTGTCTTTCGGAATGCGGCGAAGTCCTTTGGAGGGCGCAAACACGCGCAGGCGTCACAAATGGTTTGAAATTTGTTTTTTGGGTGGGTCCATACGAGCCCACTGCTACCGTCGAAGCTCATTCGCGGCCGAATACAAACTCTCCTCCCGAACGGCGCGTGTAAATGCCGTGGCAGAACCACCTCAGCGAGGGTGGACCGGGTATACTTGATGTCGTTGCAGCGCGGGGCGTACATGATGTGGTCGAGGAACTCTTTTGTAGAATTTATAACGACTGTGACTCGCTTAGCCTAATTGCTAACTTATATACTAGTATTCCTACCATCTAATTTTCGCAGCAGAGCGCCTCGTGGGGGTCGGTTCTTAGGGCTAGCGCGCGGGGATTCTTGCTGCTATCAGCAAGGTACTTCCTAGAATACTTCGAAGTACGGCTCGGAACCCGCGAAACTTCTCGCTCGCTCTACATGGGCTCTGTCTCTTGTCCTCGAGGATGGTATAACGGGTAGATCTGGAGGAAAGGATGTAATTGCTAAAGGACGGGGTCTGGAAATTATTTGAGGAGGGGGGCGGGTAGGTACCATTTCTATATTAACTTTTGTCTCTTTCCTTAAGGGTTCTTTCGTGATAGTGGCGGATAATATTTTCCCATTCCAATTTTGGTGGTTGTTGAACCTCACCGGTGCAAATTTTGATTGTGATAGGAGTTTGGCTGAAAACGATTAACAAATGTCGTCGGAGCGTTTCGGCGTCGAATCGGTGTAGGGTTTCGCCATGTGCCGCTATACGAAACGAGCGGACGTGTTCGCTTTCCACGGCGTCCCTGAGCGCCATTAATGCTGATGCCAGGTCGGCTTCTTTCATTTCGTGGTAAAAGTTGCTCGCTCCCACGATGCTAAAAATTTTTTCTTCTTCATTATGGCTAATTATGACGCGATTTCTGGTTAATTCTTCGGATAATAATTTTGTTTCATCGAGAAGTCCTATAGCTTTTAGAGTTTTACAAATTGGGCTGGTTAGTATTCTATCCGATGATATAAAGTGAACATAGTTATCTGGAGTTGCTGCAAGCATGGTTCTTACGATTTTCATTTTGCATTTCGTCAGTTGGTTCTCGTATTTCAAGGAGTCTATCGTATTTTCGCGATATGCTGGTAACTCTCGCGTGATTTGACGAGGACTTGATGGGTCCGTGTATGACTCAGGGGTTATTCTGAATCGCTCCGGTGGAATGGGGATCTTAATTCTGTCAGGTTCTGGATTTGGGTTAGAAATTTCGTTCGGGGGTAATTGATCAGTTAGTTCCTCCAGGGTTTCATCTTCCGGACAAATCATGGTCGATTGTGGGACGCCTAAGGCTTCATTGTGCAGAGGTATACCCCATGACACTCTTTTCTTTGGGCCTGCTCGGGACGTTGTTTTCGGGGGGCTCGCGTTCTCGAGGAGATTCGGTGTTTTCTCTTCTTTTCTGGGTAGACCCTTCCCGGTGATAATGCGCATTTCCGTTTCTGGGCCCCGCGGAGTGTTTATGGTTCGGAAGATAGGTTCGCAGTCTTCCCCTCCTGCCTCTGTCCAGGTGGGCGGCGCGTCCAAGCTTTTTAAGAAGGCTAGTTCATCGTACGTATATTGGCCCTTGTAGGGACCTTCCGCGATCATGGGGGAAAATGGGACTTCGAAATCTTCGACAACGTGGTGGTCGGGTTGTCGGTACGGTATTAATCCCGGAGAGTCCTCGTCTTCCATACTCTTCAAGATTGTGATTTCTTCCTCGGTCAACGGTCCGACACTCGAATCGTCGCTTCCGAAAGTGGAATCCAGGATGGTTTTTTCCCGGTCCGTATCTTCATCCAAGAATTCGAGCATCCCCGTTCGTTCTTCGACTGTGTCCAGAACGGTAGAGTTGGCTCTGCTCTCCATACCGTCAGTAATTTCTCCTTCTTCAGTGGAATCGTCAATAAGCGACGGTGATTCTTCGTAGTTCGGCCTTGGCATGGCTTGGCGACGCGCCTGTACGCGTATTCCTATCCCTTCATCGTCGCCCTTTGGTGGGTTTTCCTCTTCGATAGTCGGGAATGCGTGCGAAACCGGGATTCGGGATAGCGCGTCGGCGTTCGCATTAACACGGCCGGGTTTATAGACGATCTCGTAATTGTAGTCGGCGAGTTTAATTTTCCATCGAGCGAGTCGCGACATCGGATCTTTTACCGAGAATAACCATTGCAGTGGCCGGTGATCAGTTACTAAGGAGAATTTTCGCCCGTAGATATAAGTACGGAATTGTTTTACGGCGTAAATTATCGCGAGGCATTCCTTTTCGGTAGTTGAATAATTTTCTTGAGCAGAATTGAGCACTTGTGAGGCGTACGCTATTGGTGGATCTTCGCCTATTTTACCTTGGCTTAGTATTGCCCCGATGGCTACGTCGGACGCGTCGGTTGTAATAACAAACGGTTCATCGTAATTCGGATAACGTAAAACCGGCTCTTTACAGAGCGCCTGGTGTAGGTCTTCGAAGCTTTCCTGATGTTTTTCAGTCCAATAGAATGGAATTTTAGTGCTAGTCAAAGTTGAAAGGGGTTTAGCTCGTTTAGCCATATTTGGGATAAAGCGACGATAATAATTTACGAGACCCAAGAATTGTTTTACATTTTTACGGTTTTTAGGAACGGGGAATTCGGCGACGGCTTTAATCTTTTCTGGATTAGGACGTACTCCATCAGCTGCGATTATATGACCTAGATATATAACTTTGTCTTTTAGGAACTTGGCTTTTTCCGTCTGTAGGGTTAAGTTATGCTTGCGTAAGCGTTCGAAGAAAGTCTCGGGTCGTTGCTCGTGCTCCGCGAGTGTACGCGAATATACAACCACGTCGTCTAGATACACGAATAACTCTTTCCCGATAAGCTCTCTCAGAACGTTGTTCATTAAACGCTGGAAGGTAGCCGGGGCGTTTTTTAATCCGAAAGGCATGCGGAGGTATTCGTAGTGTCCGTCCGGGGTGGTAAACGCGGTTTTTGCACGGTCCTCGGGAGCCATAGGGATTTGATGGAAACCGTTTGCTAAGTCGAAAACTGAGAAATATTTGGCTCCACCTAGTCTATCGAGAATGTCCGTGATTCGCGGTAAAGGAAAGCGGTCATCAATCGTTTTCGCGTTCGTAATTCTGAAATCTGCTACCACTCTCCATCGTTTCACTCCATCCTCGGTGGCCTGTTTCTCTACCACGTGCAAGGGTGAGTTATGCGGTGACGACGAAGGAGCGACTATTCCTAGCTCCTCCAAATTACGCGTTTGCTTCGTAATTTTTTCTTCCATCCGCGGGGGGTGCGGGTATTGTCTAGTGAACGTGGGCGTAGAATCTGTTAACGGGATAGTGTGTTCTATCGATGAGGTTACGCCAAGAGGGTCTCCCGGTACGAAAAACCTATCCGAATATCTTATAACCAAAATTTCGATTTTTCGACGCGTTTCCGGATCTAAGTCTTCCAATTTCAGCGTTTCGAATATATGCTGTAAACGTTCTTCGTCAGATTTTGGATCTACTCGGTATTCTCCCAGATCGAGGTCTTCGTTAGTGTCGAACTCTTCTCCGAAAGAGGGGGAGGGGCAATCTCGCTCGTCCTCTTCGGAACAGTCACCGTTTTCAGGGATGCAGATGTTTATTTCATTCGCGTTGGTCTCTGATTTATTAAAGTCTTTTAGAAAATCTTGGTGGCACTGCTTATAGCCTTCTAGCGTACCTTCTAAATCTTCAAAGTTGGAGAAAATTACGGGGCTGATTGGATGTTTCGCGGTTACCATCGTGCGCTGGTGGTATGAGACGATGGCTTCTTCCTGAAGCAGATACGGGCTTCCAACAAGGCCCGCAATCCCCTTAGGTAAATGGGGCATACGTATTACGTGGAATAATGCCCAGCTATCGTTAATTTTCAAGACGGTTGTCCCTAAGGTCAAGACCTTCCCGTTTAAACCGGTAATTTCGAGGGGGGTAGTACTTAAAACCCGGGCCCTTGAGCTTGCGGACCCGATTTCTAATAGGTTCAATGCCGAACCCGTGTCTATGATCAATTCTCCCTCACCGTTCTCCAATTGTTCTGCCTTGACTCGGATGCGGGGGGAGTCCGCTCGTAGGAGCGTTGTTGCGGGCTCTGGCTCCGGGGTGGATTTTGAGGTGATCTTTGGGCCTGCGAGGAGGACCCGCCCGCCTCGTTCCGGTTGAACGGGCGGGCACGCTGGGAGTTTAAATGATCGGGCTTCTCAGGGGTAGTTTGACATGCTTCTGGTCTCTGGGGTTCACGAGATTCATATGCCCGCGACTCGCGAGGAGGTTCATATCTTTCCGTTTCGCGAGGTCCATACCCGCGCGGTTCATATCCGCGGGGTTCGTATCCGCGAGGTTCGTAGGGATCATACAATCTAGGATCGCGAGGTTGTGACTGCCTATTATTCCAAGGTCTCCCGCGTGCTCCTCTTCGATGGGGCGCACTCGGTCGGCGATCGTAGTACAACGGGCGTTCGCCTTGCCTCGTCAGCAAGGACGATGGACGGCGCTCCGGCGTCGGATCGCGATAATACGGCTCGTGATAATATTCGTCTCGATAGCGAGGGGCACTATACGCGGAGTACGAGGAACGAGACTCTTCATATGAGTCACTTTCGACATTAGGTTGCCTCCATTCAGTCCATCTACGCTGAGGGTCGTATGGGGATGGGGGACGCGCGCTCCGGTTGCCGTCGTACGTGTTGTCGCGCGGCAAGCCGGCCAGGTCTTGTTCACGTCTTTGCGTATGTAAAGCTGGATCGAACGCGTCGTTCAAAGATACGGGATTTGATAAAGCTACTTTAATAGAGATTCTTTGAAGAATTGCCGTGATAAATGAAGTTCGAGCCAATCGCTCCACGTCTATTAGAGTTCTCTCAACATTTTCTCCGATTAATTCCTTCGCCCTAACGGTTACCTGTCGGTACAGGCGGGCCACGCGGTGAATAAAGTCTATTAAACGCTCCCGGGGAAACATGCTTATAGTTCTCGGTCAGAAATCTGTCTTCCTGACCGGGCGGTACGCGTTTTATGGCGCGCTGTATCGAGGCAGCGAAGTCCTCCAAAGTTACAAAATCAGGGTCAAAACGAGGAATATTGTCAAGCGCCCGATATACTCTCTCCTCATCTTCTCGGGAACGCCATACATCTAGTGCAGACATTTCTAGGTCGTTCGTCCGTGAACCGAACGATAGTCGATTGTTCGGCAAAGTTGACAGGGGAGGAGGAATTGTAGGAGGAGCTGTATCAGGTATTTGGGAATTAGAGGTATTATTTGGAGGTGATCTCAGCATACCACCAGGCATTGTTAAGCAATGCTTTGCAAGACTTTAGATAGCAGGAAGTATAGTCAAGTTACGAGCAGATAAAATTGCGGCTGGTCGCGGAAGATAGCGACGGCACGCTCTCTTTTACATATATAATAAGTATAAAAATAAGGGAATAATATCCCACTTCTGTGAACATGGAAAGCGATGCTATAGTAGAAGGTTTCAGTACTAGCGTAGAAAATCGTGGGCTCGTGTATTCTACCCTGATTGGTGATGGGGGTAGCAGCGTGTATAAGAAGATTATTGATGCTGACCCATACAAGAGACAGATTCGTGTAAAAAAAATTGAATGCACGAATCATTTGTTGCGAAACTTCTGCAACAAAATGAAAGCGATTGCGAAAAAGACTACGCCTGGGCCATTGAGGCAAGCTGTGGAAAACAGCATTCGCCGGATACGCACGGACGTCGTAAAAGCGGCAAAGTTTCGATACAATCAAAATGTGTCAATCGAGGAGAAAACGAAGAAGTTGTATGACGACATACAGAATGTTCCGAGCCACGTGTTTGGTGAACACAAAGAGTGTGCACGACTCAAATATTTCTGCGATGGAAAGAATAAAGAGAATGAAAGAAATATCGTTCCAGAATTGATGAATATTGGTGTGTACCAGGACGTACAAGAAATACTTCGTACACAGTTAGCTCATCCGGAGAGCTTACTCTACAACACCAATAATAACGCCGTGGAAAGTTTGAAAGCAATAATTGCCAAGTACATTGGCGGAAAAAGAATAAATTTCGCCGAAAGAGGATCCTATACAGGAAGATGTGCTGCTGCTGTGGTGGAGTACAACAGTAACCAAGTGCACTCGCGATTGAACGCGGTAATGAAGAAGAAAACGCCCGAGGTTATTCACCAAATGGAAGAAAAGAAGAAGAAAGAAAAGGAAAAGAGAGCTGCAAAACAGAAGGAAACGAAGGTTGCGCGATATGTACGCAAGCAATTGCCCTCGCGGAAAGATTCCGATTATGGAGAAAATGCACAGAAGCCAGACATGCCATCCGAAATGTATGAACTGGAACGGGAAAAGCATATGCAAATGCTCAGTGACTGGCAAGAGAAAAGACACGCTATTGAAGATGAAACCATCGGACAAGCGAAGAACCGCAGATGGTTGCAGTACAGGTCTAAATTGTTGACAGCATCCAATTTTGGACAAGTGTGCCGCCGCCGACCTGACACGCTTTGCGCAAATGCAGTGAAGTAAATTCTGTATCCGAGGATAATTAGTGCACCCGCGGTGGAATACGGGAAAGAATGCGAGAAAATTGCTCGCGAAGAATTGAAGAAGCAATATACTGTTACGTTTTTGGTTTGGCATAATGCAACTTTACTGAACAGCAGGAATAACAGAACATTCAACAAGTATAACAAGGGTAATACAAGAACAGAGAACTGGATGTAATCGCTAAGGCAAGGGAATTCGTGTATCGATACGTCTGTTAGCAATGGCGGCTGACTCTCGAATGACAGCTTGACAGGTGATCGATGCGATCACCTTCTTCTCGCTGTCTCTTGTCTTCGTCGCGAGCACCAGCGGGCCATGGATCCAATCCATAGGGTGCTCGCAACAATACAGATATTGCAGAATGTGGAATTTTCATCGACAGCTGCATCCCCTACTTAGGAGCTTCACCGGATGGAATCATTAGTGAAGAGGGTATTGTGGAAATCAAATGCCCCAAATCAGCGGAGAATTTTTCGCCGGAAGAAGCTATTGAAAAAGTACCCGCTGTCCGGCGCATCTTTATACGTAAAACAGGTATTTCAATGAAGAAAACGCATCACTATTTTTATCAAGTCCAAGGTCAGTTACTTATTACTGACAGAAAGTACTGTATATTTTGCCTTTGGACAATTTGGTTCAATTTTATTTAGAACTAGCTTAAAGTACCCGGCGTTGCCCGGGATTCTCATATGAATTAATAACGGCAGCATTAATATTTTTAAATTAACTGGAAAACATAGATTCGCGAAATAATCGTTGGTAATCGTGATCCCCACCACCGTAGCGGGAACCGTACGCGCATCTCTTGTGCGCACCGCGGTGGACGCGGATTTTGGATTATTTCGCTTATTACTCCGCCCCATTTAGTAATATCGAGATGATAGATAGCCTAAAACCTTCCCAAATGTTGTCTCTACACATCTGTGAAAACCACAAAAGCATTGGTTAAATACTTTCCTAGTTTACCCGTTGCAGACACAATAATACTTTCCGCTTTATATATGTAGAGAGAGAGATGCATGCTACCTGAATTAATAGATAGTCGGCACAATAGGTGCATGCCTATTCGGGAACCACAATTTATACTAGCAGAAAGAGCGAAAGAAAAACCGAAAAGCTCGAAAAAGCGAAAGAAGACTCCCTTCGAAAATAGTAAAACTATTGTATCGGTCCGGCGTCGCACCGCGCTGTAAAGAACGGTACCACTGACTTTGTCAGTGGTCACAAGTGCCAGCAATGGCACTTTTACTCGCGGATCTCACGATCACGCGAGTCGACCGACGCCGCCGTCGCTTTCCTAAGAAAGTGACGGGGGAAATACTAAATATGATCGATCCGGCGTCGCACCGCTAACTCTGGTCAGCGGTCACAAGTGCCAGCAATGGCACTTTTACTCGCGGATCTCACGATCGAGATGGAACGCTTTGCCTGCGCAACGAGCGCGAACACAAAGGACGGAGTGTCAGGCGTCCGAAAGACGGAGCGAGACAAAATATCATCCCGTCGTCTGTCTCTTACCGTTCTCTCCCGCTTTCGGTGCCTCTCGCTCGCTCTCGCCCTCGCCGGACAAGAGTGAGACAGAAGTGGTGGGGATAGCGAAAAGTTCACATCGTGTACACCAGCGCTGTTCAAGGTCGCTTACGCGTAAGCTTGGAGTTCTCCCACTCTCGTCCGTGTTGTCAGGGATACCGCGCAACGCTAACCGCGAAGACGTTTGCGCGGCTAGCTCGACGTAGCAGCCTTCTTAGCGTCGCGCGGTCTCCTTGACGACGGAAGGCACGCTGTGCGAGAGAAAGATTGGAAGGGGAAGCTGGCGCGTGAGGGGCCCCTACGCTGGACAGCGCTGGTGTACACCAAACCGAGCCGCTAACGAGACAATACTGTATTCTTCAAAAAATATACACTTTTTTATCTGTAATTGTCCATTTCAAGGGGGCGAAAGATAGAATGTCGAATATCAATTCTCCAATGAAGTTGGATTGATTTATTGTGATGACTGTAACTTGATTAGACGCAAAAAACAAGACACAACTATGAATCTAGGCGGCAACTTGAGCAAATGCTTGAGATGGTCTTGATCTCAAGACGCGACTGTGAATACCGCCCCTATTCTTGTACTGCAATTTCGATGGTGTTTTTTATCTTTAAATAAAAACGTGGAGCAGGATATTTCATAGCAGAATATGAATCAATTTAGTACAGCATCAAGTGTCGAAATGAATTTATTGCGAGATATCCTGCTCCAGGATTTTATTTAAAGTGAAAATAAACCACCGAAATTGTAGTATAAGAAAATAAGTATTTCTTAGTTTTTAATGCATTTTTAATAAAATCGTTTATTAGAATTTTTTTATTTTCTAATTTTTAGTGTTCGTGGATTTACATTTCATAGTCCAAACATCTGTACAAATATCTTTTATTGCTGTATGCAGTTTAACAGTTTGCTTGAACGATTTGTGGTTATGGGTTATTATTTATTGGTGACTCGGTAATTTTTTCAACCCCTTAGGTTTTTTTCATAATTTTGTATTGTCATCCAAACTACGCACCCCTGCAAAATTTCAAAACAATTGGATGGTTGGAAGTGGATTAATATTGAATTTCCAGATTTGAATCAAACATACAAACAAACAGGGGATCGTAGCTGAATAAAATTGTTTATGAGACATTCCAAAATATACGTATTGTTAGTACTGATCTCTAGTTTATATTGATAAATTTTTACAATCGTGGAATAACAATTCCGAAGAAAAGCATGTACAAAAGTATTAAATTTAAATATACTTTTGTCCAAATTGATGTTTTAAAAAAATGATTACGTTATTAAATTTGTATTTAAACAACAGACAATTCTTGTTGATAAAAAAGATAATTTGATGTATATTTACATAGAAAAGAAAGCGTCTGTTACGTCCCTAGTTTCTATTTGGGGCGCGATTTTACGGAGTTCATGTATTTATCCGCATTTGAGCTAATCCAGGGATTTACGCTCTGGGATACTTGAGATAATATTTCGATTCACATTAACGCGATATATATATTAAACATGCTTACTTTTTATTGGTCAAGAGGTGTCAATGTCCAATAGATGGGAGCGTCTAGGACCCCGTTGATTTCTTCAGCTTTTTCGAGTTTTGGGGCATCCCACTCTTCTGAAATCAGGGTGTGCCCGAATTTGGGGGTTTCTTGAGATTCTCGGATGGTCGGGGTCTCCGGGACTCCCAAAAGCTCAACGTAGGTGGCAGGGGTAGTACAAAACTGCCACCTTAATTTGCGCAGTTGCACTCGCCGTCCCGCACGATGATTCCTTGGCATTAGTCTTTTGGAAATTTCAATAATAAATATTAATCGATCGATAAATCACCCTCTACCTTCCGCTCCAGGCGCTACCGCGGGCAACGTTCTGCTCTGGCGGCACCATTGGCGGAGATAAGTGTGATTTTTCTGGATTTGTTTAAATCTATCCCGTTGATCACGCGCCGCGCTTAATTTCTGGTAAAACCGTGGGCAACGTTCTGCTCGTAGGTAATTCCATTAACCAGCGCAACCCGTGAACTGTCAATGCACATTTATTAATATTTAAATAAATCGCGTCGATCACGTTTTACGCGTAATCTCTCGTAGAACCGCGGGCAACGTTTTGCTCATAGGTAATACCTTTGATTAGCGCAACTCGTGAGCTGTTGGTGTACATTTTCGTAATTTAATTCACTTTCCTTAAGACCAATGCTCAATTTATAGGATGGGGTAAGGGGTGGAAACACTTCACTCACCTTTAAAGTTTTTAATAACACTTTTATTATCACTTTATCACTTAACAAGTTTTATGATAACAGAAATAACGTTTATGATAACGAGGAATATTATAATGAATATCTATTTGAATTGTTACTAATTAACTCATAATAATGATTCGCTCCGCGGGTGGTCAGTCCCTTTTTATAGGACTACTGATCACTCCTTCTCCAAGTTTGTCACGTGACAATTAAGACGGTGGGAGATGAAATCTCCCAATCATCTGCCGTGGGATCCACCTGAAGAATTCTTTCCAGCGGGCTATCCGAGAGTTTTGTTTACTGCAGAATTTGAGCTATTGCACACCTATTTCGGTGTCTTCTACGTGACTTAAGACGTATTTCTGCAGTTATACGAAACCCTTAGCAGCGTCGATAGTTAAATTCTTATTTTAATTCATTTTTTAGAAGTTTACGCTACTGGGTTTTCGATGTGCTCTGTACGATTGGTTTCGTACAGCCCACATACTAGGGATTGAAGTTAAAATACATCGGTTCCGTATTGGAGCTCGATTTACGGGATATAATAGGGAGGGCAAATTTGTGGCGATGATCAGGAGCGCAGCTTCGTGAAGGTGTCGACTCCGCTGGCGGAAGGGGCCTCTGACCCATCAGCTGGCGTCTACTGGTCCCCTCTGTGTGCGCTCGATTGGCTAGCTGGTGTGCAGCTAGTAGGTGTGCGGCTACCTCCTTCGTGCTGATCCTCCTGCTCGCTGTTGCCGTCCGTTGATTCTTGACTTGATTTCTTCTTGTAAATTACGGATTACAATGCCTTATCGGCAACACTTGTATACTAGGTGATTACAATACACCAAAGTACGAAATAGTAAATATATTCCATTTAAAGGGTTAGATAATAGTAGACTCCACGTCGCGGGACGTGACAGCGTCATATGTTTTTAGAAGAATTATAGCATTTTAGATTTCATTACGATCGGCGTGTTACACTTCGGTGATGTACCTTATTCAAATTGTATGCTTTGAAATTGCACATTTATTATACAAAATATTACATACTTCTACGTATAAATAAAAACTATTGATACGCAAATTAGTATTGTTTCATTGACACGCTTCCTAACTTCACTACTCAATCTCTATATCTTTCATTATTGCTATCCTCATTTACGGTCAGCGAGGCTCTGATGCTAGACGCAGCAATCGGACGCGCTACATCTACAGCTGATGCATGGGTAAACATCTACAGGAGCGGTGGTTATGTATACGTGACTGCGAGAGGTACGCATACATAACCACCGCTCCTGTAGGTGTTCCCCTCTCCATCAGCGGTAGTTGAAGCCCGCTGATCGCTGCCTAGACGCAGCTCTCGTGCCGTATTCCTCCAAGACTTCTCAGTAGAAGGAGCTGTGGCAACAGCGCGGCGAAGACAGGGAGAACAGAAAATGTGGCAACTATGCGTCAAAAATTCGTCTACATGAGTACTTGGAGATGTCACCTCTGTACAACTTCTTTTTACCGACCGCAATAGTTTCGTTAGGGTCCGTTTGTTTACTGGGGTCGCTTCGATCGATTCGGACCATCACAAAACTGAGACGGCAGCCTTAAACATTAAATTTAACTCTAATAACATCTTCATTTACAATATTTATCTCTACGCCTTAAGACGTAAGTAACAGTAGTTATATATAATCTCTTTATTGATCCCCTAGGGGTTACAATCTCCTTCCTTACACTCCTTAAACCATTTTCACATATCACAAACTTACGCTAAAACGTAAACCTAGCTTAACCTTTTTTTTTTTATAGAGGGGGAAAATGCTTTATGCATACCCCGGTACGAATACCGGGGTTATATAGGACTCCCCACCCTAATGATGGGCTACCCACTAAAAACCCCCTCTCAAGGCCACCTTGACCACGCCTCCACACTGTGGGGGGAACTTCAATTTACTACTTCCTCCCACAGTGTCCATAATCGGTGAAGGCCTCTCCTAGCTTACCCGAAATACATAAATAATAAATAGACACGCGCTTACGGCACACAGTACATTAAATAAATAAATAAATAAATACATGAGCACCCACAAGCACGACATTTATTACATATATACGGGATAAATACGCGGTAGCAAACATATCACATTCTCGGTTAAATACGCGTTAAAAAACAGCCATCCCTCGAGCCGCCTTTATGGGGGGGAGGGGAGCACTCTCCTCACCCTCTTACTGGGGGGGGGGGGGTCTAACCGCCTGGGTCGCCCCATTCCTCTTTCTTTTCTGGGCCGTTCTTTTCTTCTGCTGTGCCCTTCTTTGGGCCTCCAGCCTCGCCGCCGCCGCCCGAGAATCCTGCAGGGCCTTCTGCTCTCTCGTTTCCCTCCGGGCTTTTGCACCCATCACCCTGCCAGCGAAGTCCCGGAGGTGCGCCCATTTCTCTTCGGTCCCCGTAGCGAGGCCGATCACCGTGCCCGGGTCCAACGAAGCCCCCAATGCCTCGGCCAATACCCGATGCTCTTCCTCGAACGCCGGGCATGCCGTAAGGACGTGCTCGGCGTCGTCGCGGGTCGCGCCACACTCCTTGCACGCCCCGCTATCCGCCTTGCCAATCCTATGCCTGTAGGCCCCGAAGGACCCGTGCCCCGTGAGAAGCTGGGTCAGTCAGTAGTCCGGCTGTAGTGCCAGCCCAGCTCCCACCGCAAAAGTCCTCGCATCGGGGACCAGACGCCTCGTCCAATTTCCCGGGTCGAAACCCTCCCAGGACTCCTGCCAGGCTTTCTCCGCGGCTGCATTGGCCTCCCTTTTGGCTAACACCAATCTGGCCGCGAGGGTCGCACGGTCTTCACGGAGGAGGGGGTTCGCTCTGTCCCTCTCCCTACCCCTGTAGACGCTGCTTAGCATGGCAACTCTCAAGTGTATAGGGAGCCTACCCGCGAGGACGCACAGAGCCTCATACGCCACGGTCCGGTACGCCGTAGTGGTCCTGACCAACGCTGTCTTCTGGGCCCTCCGCAGAGACAGCTGGTTGACCTTAGTGGCCAACGCATCTGCCCACACAGGGGCCGCGTATAGGACCACCGACTCCCAGACCGTGTAATAGGGGCGCCTCGCGCTCACCGATGGGCCTCTCGTGTTTGGCAGTAGGGACGATAGCGCCCCCACCACTCCGTCTCCACGGGCCGTGGCCCCCTCAATATGGGCCTTGAAACGCCTCCTGCAGTCCATCATGATGCCGAGGTAGGAGAGCGACTTCACCGATGTGATGGGTTTTCCCATCACATCGAAGTCGCGGATCTTACTACTCCTAAGCCCGGCCAATACGATAACCTCGGATTTGTCGGTGGCGACCTCGAGGCCCGTGGCGACAAACCAGCGGTGCACCTTCTCCATGGTTGCCTTCATCATGCCCTCTAATTGGGGGGGGATCCCTGGCGGAGAACAGAATGGCCAGGTCATCGGCATACGCTACCGCCTGGACAAATCTGTTCCCGTCCAGTGTCCGCAGAAGGCCGTCATAAACGATGTTCCAAAGGAACGGTCCCAAGACTGACCCCTGCGGGACCCCAGCGCCGATCTTGGAGTCGACCTCTGCGGACGGCGTGTGGACCGTAATCCACCGGTCGGAGAAGTAATCATGGATTACTCTCCTTATCGCGCCAGGGACCCCCCTCCTCTCGAGTTCATCCATGATGATGTCCCATCCCAGGGTATTAAACGCATTTTTTACGTCTATGGTGACCATGACGCACAGCCTCCTCTTAGTTGTGGAGATACACCGCTCAGCAAACCTCACGACCACCATGACAGCCTCGGAAGTGCCCGACCGTTTTCGAAAGCCAAATTGCGACGGGTGGAAAGGGTCCTGTCCCGTTTGCCTCTCGATTATCGATTTAATGGCGTGCTCCCATACCTTACTAAGGGCATGGAGGACACTAATCGGTCGATAGGCGCCCGGAGACAGGGGGTCCTTACCCGGCTTCGGGATAAAGACTACCCTAGCCCTTTTCCATACCGTCGGGATAGCTCCTCTTATTACGGTGTCCTTAATCGCGTCCAGGAGCTCCGTCTGGAAGGCGGTGGCCACGCACGCCACGACCTCCGCTGGGACGGAGTCAATCCCCGGAGCCTTCTTAGGCCTGATCCGCTTGGTCACCTCATCGATTAGGTCGCTATCAATGAGGTCCAGCGTCGCCTTCAGGTCCCCATCCGCTACTCGGCAACCCGCGGGTACCAGCCCGATCGGGGTCGGGGGGGGGAGGGGCGGCAGAGCAGGAGGGGGGACACAAAAAGATGCTTGATAATCCCCCTAATCTGGGCCGGGGTGGGCACCATCTTATGCGGTCGGCCCTTTAATCTGGCCATAACCACTTTATATGGCTTACCCCAGGGGTCGAGATCAACGAGGGAGTACAACTCCCTCCATTGATTCTCCTTGGCCCTCCAGATCATGATCTGGACTGTCTTACGGGCCGTGGAGTAGGCCTGCCCCGCTGCCAGAGCATCAGGGGCCCCTCTTTTTCTACGCCTCTGCGCCCACCTTCTCGCCCAAAATCCGGCTTTCCTAGCCCCAGCGATCTCCTCGCTCCACCAGCCATTGGGCTTCCGAGAGCCACCGGGGAGGGATTTCCTAGAGAGTACAGCACGGGTCACCTCCTGGAGCAACCTCTGAAGCCTGTCAGCCCTGGGCTCCTCCCCCTTCGAATGAGCCGAAGGGGGGAGGGCGGACTGGGGGGGGTCGTCACCAGCCAGGTGGACGAACTCCCTACACACAGCCTCGGCGTCCATGCCTTTGGTTTTGAACTGTGGCCACAACGGGGGGATCGAGGAACGCCCGATCTTCCCCAACTTGTGGCTCACATAGAGGTGGTCCGAAAAGGTATCCTTCCTTAGGACCTCGCTCTTACAGGTCTTCGCGGAGACGAGGTCCGTAGACATAATGTCTATGAAGGACCTCCGGTTGTTCCGGATGAACGTGTGTGGATACCTTTCCGGGACCTTAGTTGAGACAAGGCCACGTCTGCCCAACAGCTCCAGGAGGGCTCCCCCCTTCTTATCGACTTTGGCCCCCCCCCCCCCAGGCAGGAGATCTCACGTTGAAGTCACCCGCGAGGATGACTCCAGACCCAGGGGTCCAAGCCTCGGAAAGGACTCCCTCGAGGGTGTCCAGGTAGGAGGCAAACTGGGTCAGTGTGTTCCTAGGGGAACAGTAACAACTGACGACCAGCCTGCCCTCCCAGATCACCACCGCTATTCCGTCCGCACTCACTGGGCGTGACAGAGTGGGAAAGTGGCCGTTAAAGCCGGTCACCCATATCGAGGTATCCCCGGCCGCGTCGTTGAACCAGTACCCCAGTTGGCGATACTGGCTCGGAGATGAGGACAACATCCACATTTAGCCGGGCCATATCGTGCTCCATGTTGTCCTGTGCCAGCCGGCACCTATTCAAGTTTATCTGGACAACCCTAAGCATTGGGAGCAGTGTCGGCTGCACCACCTGATCCCCGAGGCTCCGTCCTGGGTTTCTGCCTATTGCTGTCCTTCAACGTGCCTGCCCTATTATATGGGCACGCCAGAGAGGCCGTGACGTGTGCCGTCCTGGGACCCACGGCTCCCTCCCCGGCACAGATGCCACATTTCGGGGGGTTGGGGCATCGCCCAATACGGTGGTCTGCCCCACCACACCTCCTACAGAGCTCCGCTCCCTCCCCCAGGACCTTACAGTCCTTGGCCATATGACCAAGGAGGTGGCAGCGGAAGCACCTTGTGAGCCTGGGGAGGATCCTGGCCCTCACCCAAGTCAGCCCGGATCTGAATCTAATTCCCTCAAATGGGTTTTTTAGCCCATTAGAGGGCACCTCTACTACCGCGGTCTGGGTACCCCCCTGGCCCATTCTGAGCATCCTTACTCTAAGGTGCTCAGGGGGGACCTTAATCGCGGCACCCAGATTTCCGAGAAGTTCTGGAGCCTCGACGGTGGGGTCCAGGTCTCTAATTGCCAGCGACCTCCTGTCCTGTAGTGAGGAGCACTCCAGCCCAGAGCCAATTTTGTCTCTGATGGTCAGAGCAAGTGCCTCCGAAAACCTAGCTTAACCTAGAACTTAACCTACGAACTTAAATCTACGCCGCCCCGCTCCGCTCGCACGCACGCCTGCCCCGTCCCCCTCCCCCCTTCCCTAACCTGGACCTCCGCTTCCGCTCGCCTCCTCTTCCACTTCCAGTTGCCCATTCTCGCCTTCATCCATTCCTCGCTCACACATCTCATCCCCCCGTCTCCGGTGCTCTAATGGCCTTTTCACCGCGAAAGTAGAGTCATGCACGAGTCCAACTGGAGCTGCTGGGCTGAGGGCTAAAAGCATGCTGAGCTGAGGGGTGCTGGTCCGAGGGGTGTTAGTCACAGGGTTGCTGGTCAGGGGTTCGAGTTTGCAGAGATACAGTACTCTTGATGACAGCGAACGGTACGCCACATTATAATGTTTTGAACAAAATGGTTGCTGTAGAAAACGTAGCGTAGCTAGTTCTTTCGATTCTGGCCGTTCCAACACAAATGCGCGACATGCAAGGGCCCAGTTCACATTGTCGGTATTCGTTTTGGGAACACTTATGCAATATTTCGCGAGTATGGTTTAGGGCGTCTAGGCAGTAGCCTCGTGACGTGGCTCTTTTCTAAACCATATTCACGAAATATCGCAGAAATGTTCCTAAAACAAATGCCAATTATATGAAACGGACCACTAAAACCGCCACGCATATGTGTTGGAAAGAGCAGAATCCAATGATCTGACCATACAAGGTACTCGTATATAGTGACATGCATGTGTCTGTCTTAAAATCAGAAAATTAAATCAATACAACATTTGCACGCGATTTTTACAATTCTGATTAATAATATATTATATTATAATTATATTATAATAATAATAATAATTCGAGTCGAGTAGAGTCACCGCGAAAAAGTTGAAAAGGTCAATCTAGTAACATCCTTTGTGACCGCGCGTAACGCGATCGTAGAATCCTCGATTTTTCCGCATCCATCTATATATTTTGCTGAGCACCGCGGTTCTTATTTAGAGTAGTATTACCGCGAATTTGGAGTGAAATTTTTGCGTATCTAACAAGGGGAGGCCGCGACATCTGGGACACGGATTTGGATGAAACTCATATATGTTGTAGTGTAGGTGTAGTAGACCAATATATGTCTCACATGTTGGGTCCACTACCCCATAGTTTCCGAAATATTAATAAAAAAAGATGTTTATGCGTTTACGAACAGAAATGATAGCGAAGTTTATTGTAATGATGAATAGCGGCGCGTGTGAAGGGCAGGTCTCGCACCGGAACATTCACAGGTTCGATTCTCACTGGAATCATTTTTTTTCTATAAATGTATTTTGTATTTTTTTATTTCTCAAAAGATAAAGTACAATTTATACATTCTAAAATATGAGATTTATCGTAAAAACAAATGAAACAATAAAATTGACATTGTTCGGAAAAGGTACATATTACCGACATCTATTGTCAGCTTATGTTAATCAGGCAGGTGGCAACGTCCTGCTCACTCATGTGGAGCGCGGATCGCGTCTCCTTCCATCGACTCGCGATCCATGGAAGGGGAAGGCGATTCCTTCCTAGAAATCGACGGTGATTTCTGGAAATTCTCACAGTTCACGACGTCACGCTAAGGTACTCACTTTGCTTACGCACATTGCTTGCGCTTTCGTTCGAACTACTTCGAAATTCCTTCGCTTCGCGGCTTTGCTTCGCGAGTTATTCTAAACGCTTAAACGCTTAAACGCTGTATCTATAATTGTAATTATTTATTGCATGTAACTGTAATTAGTGACGACTGGTGTTAGTGTAAATAACTGTTCCTTTATTGTTCGACATTGTACATAGAGAAATATAACTTTCCTGTCCGTTGAATAACGCGGACTAAATTAAACATAATAAAATTCCTTGCGCCGATCCATTGTACTTTCTAACAGACATCAACCGAGTCTGACTCGTGTCTGTCAATGGACCTTATCGGTGCAGAACGTGCTCGCTATAGCGGGTCTTTTATAAGGAAGCTTATAACCCGTGTAGGCGACTTATTTTCTGTTAAATTAATTGTAAATCAAATGTAATGTTCACTAGAAACTAATTGTATAATTAAAAAATGTAAGGGCCATACATCTTTTATTAGCTGTGCATGGTGTCGTGAATTTGATTGTTTCATTTGTTTTTACGATAAATGTCATATTTTAGAATGTAAATATTAATATTTCGGAAACTATGGGGTAGTGGACCCAACATGTGAGATATATATTGGTCTACTACACTTACACTACAACATATATGAGTTTCATCAAAATCCGTGTCCCAGATGTCGCGGCCTCCCCTTGTAAGACTCGTTCAGAGCACCGAAGCTCCAGTTGAATTTTCTTCGCGAAACTAGAGCCAATATTTGCGCATATAAAGTTCGTCCAGAGCACCGGTGCTCTACTTGCTTTTTTATCGCGGAAGTAGAGTCCAATTTTCGCTTAGCTTCAATTTTCAGATTCTAGGCCCTAGAGAGGGCCTAGCGCGTGGACCCTGTAGAGGGCCCTAGGCATGGGCCTTAGAGAGGGCCTTTAGCATAGGTCCTAGATAGGGCCCAAAGCATGGGCCTTAGAGAAGGCCTTCAGCATAGGCCCTAGATAGGGCCTAAAGCATGGGCCTTAGAGAGGGCCTTCAGCATAGGCCCTAGAGAGGGCCTAGGTCCACGCGAGCTTGAAAGATAGCGATGATGACAGGATGGAGGACCGTATTCGCTGGCCGGCGAATCATATTTCGATACTAACGCTGCAGTTGCGGGACATTGGCCTGTAGATCGAATAGCAGTAGCGAAGGGGGCTGCTTGCCGCATGGATAGCAGTGAGACTGTTTGTAACGGTCGGTGAGTGTGATACTTTTTCATTCTTTGTTTGCGATAGAAGACACGACTACCTTGTATTTCTGTTACATTTTATCTTCACATTATTAAAATGTCTGTGTAATGTATTTGTGTCATTTTGATTTCACATCTGTTTTTTATATTCAAATTATTATTATCATCAATTATTTTGTGACTTATTTGATAATATTCTTTTCCACCCTCGACTTTTTCGCGTACTTGGCGTAATTTTTTTATTTTTTTGAAGATTTTTATGAGTTTTTTATTAGTGAAAATTCATGGCAACTTGATTGCCATCCAGAAGTACTTAACGTATTTGTAATTTAAAAATTTAGGAGACCGTGGAATGTGTCTCGGTCCGAAGATTATTTTCAAAGTGTAATCAACCCTCTTCACCCTTGTTTAAGGGGGCACAGGACTATTAGACACGTAAAATCGATGTTTTCTTTTGTGTCGGATTGCTTCGGTATCGAGTAATCATTATACTCGTACTTTTCACAGTTTATTGTGGACGCGTTTCCGAGTAATTGCCAAAAGAATAATTGTCGGGACGTTCAAATTTGTTGACGTTATTAAGCGCTGAAGGGAATAAATACGTCGAAAAACAGTCCAAGTCCCACATTCTTTATAATCTTTATATTTGTAGCTCTCGGGCATATATATCGAAATATGCGAAAAGTAATTTACATCAGCACTGTGAAGACAGTAAAATTTGATAGCAGAGAGGTCGTACGAAAGCGAAAATTATAAAAGAGTAGACCCGCGAACGAAAAGACTTGATAAGGGAAATATTTCCTTGGAAAATGCTGGCCTTCTCTCGAGACCAATTTGACGGCATGCAGCGTCGCGCCGCATGTCTTAGATACCGTATAATATAATACCTATGCTATGAAATCCTGTGGTAGTGATTCGTGAAACACTAGCTCGCAGCAATCGGTATACTATGTACAACTAATCGCTTATGTTTACCTCTGAGGTTTCGTGCGCGATTAAATCGATATTCAGCTCCTTTCCGATTGCAACTATAATTTAAACGGGTACAGCTGATCGCTCGAAAGCTCAAGCATATACTAAATATCTGCTTGATCCTTCAATTGCTATACAGCCTATTCTCTAGTTTCTTCTCCTAAGTCGCGCGATTCATCTCGCTTAATTTTCCGTTTACCCCTCTCTCTCGTTTTACTCCACTGCCACCGCCCTCCTCGCGACTGGTCAATTTCTTCAGATTTTCTGGCCTATCTTTTCCCCGCCGACTTCGCAGCCTTGTTAACAGTGTTAACGTCGACGGTTTTCTCGTTCGCGAACTGGTCCCGTCCCGCTCCGTGTTTTCTTGCCTTCTTCTCACTTGTCCGTCCGTTGGTGCTTTCGTTTATTTTCCCTTCTTTTCAGTTCTTCGTTTCGTTCAGTTTCGTCGCCGAAAACTATACTTGACTGCGCCCCGCTTCTGTCTAATCCAATTAAGTATGCGTATCACTCTTACTAAAACGAGTATCGGGCAGCACTTTCGATTCATATATATATACCTACTTATATCCTTCTTCGAAACGCCTGTCCTCCTCGGTCGCAATTTGCGCGAAATTCTGAATTGGATGATATACTAGACGATAAAAAACGGTAGACGTGATGCAAAATACGAAATCTACTCGAAGATTGCGCAACGCGACGCGGCGTGTACTCAACTTACTCGATAGTTTGCTAATCGATTCTAGAGTTTGTGTATCCAAGTGGTAAACAAAACCGGGAAGCAGACATTCCAATTTTTAAATAAATATTCACCACTTCTCCTGCAATAACCGACCGCAGCAAACTGTTTATAGTCGGATTTACGAAAGAAGGCACCTGGGCGGCCCGTAGGCCGGCGCGCGTGGCTTGGGAGAGATCCAATGCCTGCTCCGTACTTCGTGCGACGTTGCCACGTTGTGTAGCAGATCGGACGTCTCTTTCTATCTTCAAGCGCAACTTTGGCTGTGTTCCGATTCACGCATACTGCGCATAGACTGCATAGGATATGTCACGTGCCCTATACACTTCATGCGCATTATGCTGCATTATGCGTGAATCGGAACACAGCCTGTGCACAGACCAGGTATAGAATAGACCTTTCACTCTTTTGTCTTCGGTGTCACCGTTCTAAAATACCGATATTCTGAAAGAACCACTGGTTTTCGAGCGCCCTCTCGGATTTTCGAGCGGTGGGTACGGGAAACATAATGTATTTCTAGCATTGACACAGGTAAAGCTGCCGGTATCACCGAGAAAAGTATTGAAGCTGTGTTATACAGGGTGTCCCACTAACTCGGTTCACCTCAAATATCTATTATTTCAAGTAATAAGCGAAAATAATTTTTATAGAAGTTGTCTCGTTATAAGAAACACAAAACACGGTGAAACTAGTTTATTTACAGGGAGAGATTGGATGTGGAGGCCAATTTTATTTTTTCAAATTGACTGTCAAATTTTTTATCGTCAAATTCAATAGAATAGCGAATTCTGATTATGAAAGTACTAAAGTGCATTAATTCTAAAACTTATTGTTTCTGAGATATTCAACATTGTCCATCCTATTACTTTGATTATGAAACATATTCGAAGCTATGCTCAGTTCATTTCGGATAGCCAGCCGTTGAATGCGGAAATAATACAATAAAACAATAAATACGAACGTGAAAGAGCGCTTTTTTACTCTTGAAAGTATAAACATGCCATGTGAGGCGTGTGTAATAAACCAATTGAACGATTATTCGGCGCAACATTTAAACAATAGTCTGTACACCACAAGCGCCTTTCTTTCACCTTAGTTCCGCTGTTACTTCAAAGTGAATCTGCTAATGTTAAAACATCAAAACATTGAAGTAATACAGTTAACGGGATGGGCCACGTGAAAGCGTGAGTGAAAGGTCTTTATCATCCCTAAGTATTTTCAATGTTCACTAAAATGCAAAGCGTGCGTCTAAACAGAAAGTGAACAATTCTACAGAAAAAGAACTGTAGATACTCATTGTTATTCCGAAAAATGGAACATTGACAGTCGACATTGTTTTCAAACCTCATTATAATAATCTGGGGTGCGAGTGGTAGACCGATCATAAAAGCGGAGCGCGCGGCTCGCTTACCTGGGCCGGGAAATTCCGCACAATTCTTGGCGACGTTACTTTGAACGAGACCATCCTAAAATTCTCGAAGCTAGGACAACACTACTGTCCAGCAGTCGCTGGCAGCCCGCCGAACACCGGTGAATTTTATGGTTTTTGACACTCGAAGGGGTTGGAATACCGTTAAGAAGGGAGAAATGCCCAGGATTTTCAAATTTCCTGTACTTTTAAATCTGTATTGATACTGGCTCGCACTCATCTCTCCTTGTATTTAAAGCGAGGGTGGAACCAATTATTTTCGTAATCCACGTTAGAAAACGAGTAACTTTTGTTGGAAACATTTTTTCTTAAAACCATACCAAATTATTTTTCGATGTCTAGATGTTAGACGGCAGGCAAAAGGTCGGAAAGCTAAAATGGTTCTAAAAGGAGAAGCGAAAATGACATTTAGTATCTTGACCTGCAGGAGTATCGTTTACACCACTTGGGTTTTCCCCAACCACTTACCTGATGACCGTCTATACAGATTATTGTTGCCGCGACGTGACCCCCTCAACCAACGATGCCAGAACCGTGGGTTTTCGCCCACAGACCCTACCAGCACTCCACGACCAAGCGTTACCCCCTCCTACCGCCTGTGCCGCACCATACAACCATACCCTCCCCTCCATCCGTGAGCCATATGCGCTGCCTGGTCGGCGCTCTCCGGGGAGAATTCGTTTTACCGACATCGAAGCGCTAGGTCTCAAGCAAAAAGTCCAGTGTTCAAATCCCGGTGAAGATATTCTACATTTTTTTTGCTATTTATTCTCTAATTTCTCTTTCTATATCCTCAGAAGACTAAAGGCTTGAAAACTGTTAATTTACAAAGTATTTTCGAAGCTTGATTTGCTGCTAAATATGCGATCCCCTTCTGGCTTGTGTCGCACCACTACAAGCTGCTTTTGTAAGCAATGCTGTTTTGTAAATTAACAGTTTTCAAGTGTTTATTCTACTGAGAACATAAAAACAGAAATTAGAGAATAAATATAAAAAAAAAATAGAATATCCGCAACGGGATTTGAACACTGGGCTTTTTTTTGCTTGCGACTCAGCGCTTCGATGTCGGGAAAACGAATTCTCGTCAAAGAGCGCTGGCCAGCCAGCGCGTACGACACACGGATGCAGGGAAGGGTATGCTTATGTGGTGCGGTATAGGCACTAGGAGGGGGTACGCTTGGTCGTGGAGCGGTGGTAGGGTCCGTGGGCGAAAACCCACGGTTCTGGCATCACTGCCTGAGGCCCTCAACCATTCTTTGCGCGCTGCCTGACAACTCACTCTTGCCACAATCACACACCCCAAAAATCAGTCACACCGAAATCACGTCACACGTCACTCTTTCTAACAGTACTCGCTCCCACAGAAGACACCTATCTACTCATTCTCCACATTCATTGCACAGTGTGTAGAAAATTTATTGGTCGTTGCTCTTGGGGGGGGGGGGGGGGGTGAATCTACACCTATGGTTCGGTGGACATTTGTAAAAAAATTGTCCGCGAAATTGCTTATAACATTGAAAATTAATGTTAAATTTTTTGGTAAACTTCTCGAAACTCCTCACCGATTTCAATGACCTTCACATCTGTTGTCAAAATCATCATTCTGAACAACATTTCCCTTTAAACTGTTTGGCGGTCGGCTTTGGTTTACGAAATATTCGCAAAAAACTTTACTTAACACTAGAATTACCGAGTTTAACATATGAAGGAACCCTTTGGTCAGGAAAAATTGTTAAAGATTTCGGAACGATTTGATTGTGTAGAGTTACACGTATATGTAGGCATGGGTCCACCACTACTCTGCTGCTTGATACGAGACACATATCATAAGATTACTATAATTGATTAATCATTTTTTAATTAGTTATTATAGGAAGGGTTCAAAATGATAAATGAAAGTGTATCTCTGTATACAGAGTATCCCAAGCATACGGTTGAAAACAATTGAAAAAGTTGAAAAAGTTATATAAACCCATGTCTGCAAATAATTTATTAGGGAATTATAAGATAGCAGAGATTCGTTACATCGTAAGCGAAGTTGTACAATGCTTCCCCGTTGTATGAGTCTGTAGAGTTGCTGATTAATAAAGAAATGAAGAAATTGATTTGCCTTTTAAAAATGCTGTATTAATTTGACATCGGGACACCCTGTATATAAATTCTTACCACTATTATAACTTTCATTCCTACCGCTTATAGCGCTGCACTTTTATTTCATGCTTAGCCGTTAACGTTGGATGCGACACGGAAATGGTAATGGGGCTCTAGAGCCCCAAAATCGAGTGACACGGAAGACAAAAGAGTGAGAGGTCTATTCTATACCTGGTCTGTAGCAAGTATCTCTCTCACTCACTCGATAAAACAAATTCCTTCATCTACAAGTCATTCCACGCCAAAACGATCACATTTTTAGAGATTTTGATCAGAATGCAATATGTATTTTGTGAATCACGTGAAATTATAGAAAGGTTTGAGTCATTCTTTAAGGGGGGAGCCTGCTTTACAAGGTCCAAAAAAGTGATTTTTTCGCCAATTTTTTTGAAAGGGAAAGGAACAATTGATCTTCGTAAACTTTTAGGTCTATTTAAACATATATTTGATGAGTACAAAAAAAATTTTTCTCACAAAATCATAAAATATGACAGATTCATCAGCCGATTCTCGGAGCGCTTTGCCACTGCAGTCTCCAATTGGCGGGCATGATTCTGGTTGCAATTCTTGTCTGAATGAAAAATCAAATTAGTTTTTAATGCTCATATATTTTTCTTCTGGGTGAACTAAGAAAAAGCAGAAAAAAACGCGAAATCATAATTTTTTTTAGTTTGAGAAGAAGAATGTCTATTTTTTAAAGACAAAATTTGACTTTAATGTGCTATAAAAATGATTTAAATTTTTTTTTTTAACAATCCTTTTAGTTCACATAGAAAAAAATTTAATACTGAAGAGCATAAGCTTTGGTTCAATTCAATAGGTCGCATAGTTTTTTTGCTATCACACTCGCCAATTTTAAAGAATCGTAAAACTGAAAACTGGAGAAATCGCGCTTTAAAGTTTTCGCTCGCGGTCGATCGCTACAATTCTCTGCGGTCAACTTATAAAATCTCTAACTCACTCTGCTCTACGACTATTCTGTACTATTACACTGCACAACTCTGCCGTTTCGATTGTCTTTAAAAGTAATGAGGCCCCTGTAACTTTGTGAATACATTCTTGGATAGTTTATCTATCGATTTATGCAATAAAAAAAATCTATTTATTGGACCTTATAAAGCAGGCTCCCCCCTTAACAAGTTTTGAACTTGGTTACAAAATATAGGACTTTGAATTGTGCAATTTCTGCCTATGTTCGTGAAAAGATGCTGTGTGACGTCCCACTATTTTTCGCACGTTTCTATTTCAAAAGCTATTAGTAAACTTCAAAACCACTCCACCAAAGTCCCTCAAATTCAACTTTTACCCCATCTCCTCAATCGCTAATCACCTTGATGTTGTACCTTAGCGGTCACCAACACAAGATGATCGATACATACTGCACCTCGCCGATGTACCTTAGTGGTCCCCATCGCGAGATGATCGTTACAAAACCTCTTCGCCTATTCGCCCTATGAGGCACGTATCACCACCTCCAAAACGAATTCAAAGAAGTCCCTCATTACAAATCCCTCTTAAATCGAGACCACGTCTCGATTCCCCCCTTTTCGACTCACAGAGTCCAAGCCACTCTAACCCCTTTCCTATAAAACACCCAAAATCCCTTCGACGGATTTTAGATTCGCGCCTGAGTCCCCTCACATGCCATTGTCCCCAAAAGACCTCCACCCGGGACGTGACATATTTTTGGTGACAGCACGGTGGGATTTGTCCACCGTTGAAAGAAAATAGTTTCTTTAACGCGGTACCCACAAAGTCCCGATACTGTTATGTACATTACACGCCCACAACAGATCGCGATAGGTATCAGAAGCCGCAGTTTAGAAGACACGACTATACGCATGCAGACATTAATGTGTATAAAGGGAAATTTAGCATCAACTAACCAGGACGAAGAAATTTGTATGTGCTGCTCCTGGTTAGACCCCGCGAATACGGTGACAGTATACCAAATTCATTACTACCAAACTTCTTTTTCGTTTCCGCCGTGCCCTCGTTGCAACAACATAATATACCAAACCCGTCCTATAGATAGGTGCACCGTGTGCACGGAGTACTACCTCCTCTCTAATGAGAACTACGACTTAGAAGACGAAAACGAGTTTTAAAAAAAGGAACGAAAACCAACAGTGACATAATTTTAGTCACCAAGTGGAACGTTCATTTGCCCCTAAACCCACAAAATCCTAGCACTAGTATGTGCGACCAAATTCAACTTCGTAGCGCCATATTCTACCCAAGCCGCAGGCTGCGAGGCATTTTGACTGATTCAAACGCGTTGATTTGTGTTTCGGGAGGAGCAGCTACGACCACGGAAGGCGGAAAAATTTCTTTAAACTGTTTTAATTCAAACCCGGTAGAAGTAGATGAAATAAATCAAGTACACTACCACCAACCTAACGATATATTCCCTGAATGCCCTCGTTGCAGAAATCTTTTGCTTAAAGTGCGCCCTATAGAAAATTGTGCCGCGTGCACCGAACAAAATCGCTTTTCAAATAGAAACGCCAACCGATTCGATAATAACTACCCGGGTAGAGAATATCATAGATTTTGAATAGCTGCTGCCACACGCTAAATATAGGGAACTTCCTAAAACATCCTAAGATAATAGACGTAGTCAAATTCAAAATGTCTGAACATAACGATATTGAAGAGACCCTCATAATTGACCAAGACGCGGGGCCTTCCAATAGCGCTATAGAAATCGCGACCGCCGAAGTGAAGGAACGACTACAAATATTGCGTGAGAAACGAGCCGAGATCGATAATTTGCACGCGAGATTTGCGGTAAACCCAGAAACTCAAACGCATTCGGGCGTAGGCACCGGATCGTTCGCCCCCACGTTTGAAGGTCTTTCTGATAAAATAAACAATATCGAAAGGATGATAGGAAAACTTCTTGCACCCCCGCCAGATGTGAATAATTTTGCCACACCGGGTTCCTCCCGTTTCGATAGAACACCGATATTAAACTATAATAAAACTCCCGAGGTATTGAATCGTAATAATATTCCGGACCAGGACCCAACACCCCAGATCAAGTTAAAGGACGCTATAGAAAGCGTCCCTAATTTTAATGGACATAATATATCAGTGGAGCAATTCGCGAGGGCCTGCAATAGGGCTAAAGCTCTGGTTCCCCCGCAGGCTGAACCCCAGCTGGCGAGGTTGTTGCGCAATAAACTGCAAGACCACGCCTGCTTAGCTGTTGAGGATAGGGTCTTCGACTCAATAAACGACTTAATAAAACAATTGAAACGTACATTCTCTCCCGCGAAAACGTCAGATCATTATCGAGGAGAATTAGCAAATATTATTAAAGGAACAAACGAACACGTACTAGAATACATCTCGCGCGTTAAGGATCTCCGATTCGCTATTTTGGAAGAAGATAGGGAATATTATCGCGACTTTGCACGGAATCATCCCGAGGATTTAGACCGTTTGACGTTGGATTCATTTGTGGATGGACTTCCTCCCCACATAAGGACAAGATTACTGCAACATAATTTCGACACGCTTGATGAAGCTTTCGAGTTAGCTGTATTAGTGGATGTTCCGTATTTGGCGGGCCTGCTATGTCAGGCCAAAACGTCATCGCGAGAGTGCTGCGCGCGCCGCGCACGGCGCCGTTTTGTATCATAGGCCAGGATAAGAGTCGAAGGATGAGTCCTTTCGAGAGTTACCGTTAGCGCTTGCCGGCGGAAGGCCGCAAGCAAATCTCTCGCTAAACTAAAATATAATATTACACATCGCAGTCAGTACGCCACATCGTACGAAGCGTGTCGCGGTGGAGAAATCCTTCGACCACGCCAGAGGCCATACTGGCCCATTTCTGTTCATGGTCCTTCGAGCCGGATTCCTTCAATAAAGGGAATCATCATCGGCACCTCAAAAACGCTGGGCTACATTGAGAGAGGCTTGGACAAGACCGGCGCTGGCAACATCCACGTGGTTCAAATAGAGGCTCGCCATCTTGCGAACAACGGCTCTTCGCCTCGTGGAGACGACGTCCGGAGTAACCTTGTCGCTGTGTCTACACCGCAGCTGCTTTCTTCAACGGCTCAAGTGGTCAGGTAACTGTGTCTGCGCCAATCAGATATTTTTCGTGACCAGTAGACTTGTTAAAATGGCGGATCTCGCATCGTTAAAGCGTTGATTCCATTCTGGCGGTCAATCCCGACGTAATTGACCAGCTCGTAGAACGGAAAATAAAACTAGATTCCTTTTGGTACGATTATAATAGAGTACAAAACGACATAGAGGAATTGGATGAGAGCGAATCCAATGATAGGGTCCAATTCGAAGAAGCGTTCTTCGCGATATCAGCAAAAATACGCAGGCTCGTGGAGCCATCCACTTCGACTCGCGGAAGTGCGGCGCCTTCTCCTTTTACCGTGCAGAGCTCGGGAAGCGTTGATGTCGTGCCTAAAGTCCAGTTACCGAAATTAGACTTGCCAACTTTTTCGGGAAATTACGAGGAGTGGATTCGGTTTCAGAGCATTTTCAAATCAACTATCGATAATAGCGTGTCGCTCAGTAACACACAGCGATTTCAATACCTCATGGCGTCGCTTTCGGGAGAAGCCGCCGATGAAGTTCACGCGTTAGAATTAACAGATTCAAACTACGAAGTAGCATGGAGCCTTCTCAAGGCACGATATGACAATACCAAAGTAATCGTCTACACGCATTTGCGTGCGATAATGGAATTGCCAACCATGTCGAGAGAAACGCTTCCCGAGCTACGACAAATCGCCGGTGTGGCAAAACATCTACGTGCCTTGAAGTCCTTGAAGTGTCCGACCGAACACTGGGACGACATTCTTGTTTACACGCTGTCGGCGAAGTTGGATGTGAACACGCATCGCGAATGGCAAAAACAGCTGACTGGCTCTCAGCTGCCTACATTCAAACAATTCTTAGAATTCGTTAATCATAGATGTCAAATCTTAGAAGCTTCGGCTAAAAAATGCACGCCAGCGCCACACATGCAGCCTCGTCCGCAGCAAAATGCGAAACGACAAGCTGCGCATGTCGCGACGGTTAAGAACAAGTGTACGTTTTGTGCCGGAGAACATTTGATTTATTTCTGTCCGGATTTCTTAAGATTATCCATCGAACAACGCTGTCGCGAGATACAGCAACGTAACTTATGCGTCAATTGCTTGCACTCAAAAAATCATCAAGCAGAAGGTTGCAAAAGTGGTGCCTGCAAATTATGTCAGGCCAAACACAATTCATTACTTCATAAACAATCACAGGCAACAAGTGCCGACGACGGTGACGTGGCAGCCGACGAATCGCCGAAGATTCCTGCCACCGTTGCTACCTCACTTTTCGTTGATAAAAGCTACGTAATGCTTTCTACGGCTTTAGTCTACGCTTATGATCAAGCCGGTTCACGCAAGTTGTGTCGCGTGTTACTCGATTGCGGTTCTCAGGCAAATTTCATTTGGCGTCAAAAACTTGATATGTTAGGGTTAAAGGCGCGAAGGTTCAAGGTGTCGGTGTCAGGGTTAAATCAGAGTTCGACGTCCTCCAGTCACATCGCGCGGGTAAAAATACAGTCTCGCATCAATTCATTTACAAGCGACATCGACTGCATAGTGGTGGATCGGATCACCGACAAACTTCCGGCAATTTCGATGAAACGTGACGGTCTAACGTTGCCGCAGAATATTAAATTGGCCGACCCGCATTTTTATGAGTCTGCTGACATAGATGTGTTAATTGGAGCAGACATTTTTTGGCAATTGTTGTGCGTGGGGCAAATCAGAGCTTCACTCAGCCACCCAACACTGCAAAAAACGCACTTTGGTTGGATACTGGCCGGTCGTATCGGTTATCAGACTTCAAACTCAGCAAACGTAAAAAACCTCCACATTTCTATCAGAAATGCGGAGCTTCATGAACAGTTGCATCAATTTTGGCAACTCGAGCACTTCCCAGAGCTTGCGAAGCCTCTCTCGATCGACGAGCGACGTGCGAGAGATGTTTCGGAGAGACAACTCTTCGCGATGAAAACGGTCGATTCATTGTAAAACTCCCAATCAGGGAGGGGGGCTTGCGAACTCTCGGTGATTCAAGGGCTTCCGCGTTGCGACGATTTCTTGCGTTAGAAAAACGTTTCAATCGCGACTCTGAATTAAGATCGCAATATGTCGCATTCATGCGTGAATATCAAACGCTCGGTCATATGAGAATCGTCGACGAATCCAGAGATGCCAATGAATCTCCGACCTTCTATTTACCGCATCATTCTGTAATAAAACAGACGGCTGTTGGGTCGAAAATACGGGTCGTGTTTGACGGTTCTTGTAGAAGCACCACAGGCGTGTCGCTAAATAGCGTGCTTTTGGTCGGCCCGGTAGTGCAACAGGACCTGATCTCAATTATTTTACGCTTTCGAACGTTCGCTTATGTTTTTACTGCCGACATAGTAAAAATGTATAGGCAAATTTTAGTGTGTAGCTCACAAACGCGGCTGCAACGAATTTTATGGCGTGAGAACAGTTCACGAGATGTCCAGGCATACGAACTCACGACTGTGACTTACGGCACTGCAGCCGCGCCGTATCTCGCAACCAAATGCCTTCAGCATTTGGCCGAACAGGAACGGGCAAGGTTTCCTGAGGGTGCCCAGCGGGTATTGCGCGATTTTTACGTGGACGATTTGTTAACGGGTGCAGATTCTCTGCAAGAGGCCAAGGTGGTTCTTTCCGAGATCGTGGATTTATTGAAAAAGGGGTCTTTCGAATTAAGCAAATGGGCATCCAATAACACTCAATTGCTGGGGCCCTCCAAGGCAACGGCCGAAGGAGGAATGTTCGACTTCTTCAAAGGCGAGCAGTCGCGAATCCTGGGCATTATTTGGAATTCGCGGAGCGACTCGTTTCATTTCTCGGTAGAGGCCAACCGTCAACATGGCTCCATTTCAAAACGTGTAATGTTGTCCGAGGTGTCAACATTGTTTGATCCTCTCGGACTGCTCGGTCCGGTCGTCATAATTGCAAAATTACTCATCCAGGTAATCTGGCAGTTGAGTCTCGATTGGGACGAGTCGGTGCCGGTGCACATTTACACGCGATGGGTTCATTTTAAAGAACATTTGAGTGATTTAAATAACTTAACGATACCACGCCATGTCAAGGGCACAGTCTCTAGTCGCATACAGATACATGGTTTTTGCGACGCAAGCCAACGGGCGTACGGTGCCTGTATTTATTTTCGTTCCTCACTCAGAGACGGAACATTCCAAACACGGCTATTGTGTTCAAAGTCACGAGTAGCACCTCTAAAAACAATTTCGTTGCCGCGGCTCGAATTATGTGCTGCCGTGCTGTTAGCGCAACTCTTGGAGAAGGTCAGTTTTTCTGTTGATTTATCTGGCATGCGCAAATTCTTGTGGTCCGACTCGACCATTACCTTAAATTGGATCTCCTCCTCGTCTCGAAGATGGTCAGTCTTCGTAGCGAATCGAGTGGGGGAAATTCAAAGACTGACAAACGCGGGAGACTGGCGACACGTGTCGTCAGGCGACAACCCAGCTGATTTGCTTTCTCGCGGAGTCGATCCGTGTTTACTTTCTGCCGCCTCGATCTGGTGGTGTGGCCCTGCCTTCTTGCAGGACACCGAAGATCGATGGCCAAAGCTCGACTTCTCCATGTCAAATACAGAATTACCAGAGGCAAAGGGTGTTGCACTTATCGGGACGATCGAGGCCGACGCGGTTTTTGATCGTCTGCTCAACAGACGTTCTAACATTGATACAATTTATAGCAGCGCTGTCCAGCGTAGGGGCCCCTCACGCGCCAGCTTCCCCTTCCAATCTTTCTCTCGCACAGCGTGCCTTCCGTCGTCAAGGAAACCGCGCGACGCTAAGAAGGCTGCCACGTCGAGCTAGCCACGCAAACGTCTTCGCGGTTAGCGTCGCGCGGTATCCCTGACAACACGGACGAGAGTGGGAGAACCCCAAGCTTACGCGTAAGCGACCTTGAACAGCGCTGATTTATAGAGTCATAGCATATTGTTTGAGATTCATTGCCCAGCTCAAGAGGGGCGTTAGTTCGCAATCCCTAGACATATCTCCAAAGGAAACGCAGCAGGCAATGGAAGTGCTGTGTAGGTCAATCCAATCCATGGCGTTTCATAGCGAAATCACTTCGTTAACAGCAAACCGAGAGCTTTCACCATCAAGCAATCTAGCTCCCTTGTCTCCTTTTTTGGATGAACAAGGGTTGCTTCGCGTGGGGGGAAGACTCAACAACTCTAGCTTGTCATACTCCAAGCGACACCCTATATTATTGCCTAAACGTCACCGAATAACGGAGCTTATTATCACTTATGAGCACATTCGAAACTTGCATGCGGGGGTTCAAGCAACTATCGCCGCGATCCGCCAGCAGTTTTGGCCGTTATCGGTGAGAGCTGTCTCACGACAAATTATGCGTAAGTGCATTAAGTGCCTTAAGGCAAAACCTTTAATTTCCGAGGCAATCGTGGGAGAGCTATCAAGCCCTCGTGTTGAACCTTCGCGACCTTTTTCCCATTGCGGTGTCGACTATGCCGGTCCCATATTCAGACGCGAAGGGAGGAGGCGCAACGCACGCAACGTCAAGGCGTATATTGCTATATTTGTTTGTTTTGCCACGAAGGCTGTCCATATCGAAATTGTAAGCGATCTTACGTCCGACGCGTTTCTCGGAGCGCTCAAGCGGTTTTTGTCACGCAGAGGCAACGCAGTCGCGATGTATTCGGACAACGGTACCGCGTTTACAGATGCAACACGACAGCTGCAAGAATTCTATAATTGTTTTGAGGACACACAAGTCCAAGCAAAGATCCATAATTTCTTGCGAGATTCACGCATTACATGGAGCTTCATACCGCCAAACGCTCCACGTTTTGGCGGCCTCTGGGAAGCGGCCGTGAAATCCGCAAAGCATCACATGATTCGTATTGTAGGAAACGCGCACCTCACATATGAGGAAATGTTAACCGCTTTTTGCGAAATTGAAGCAATTTTAAATTCGCGTCCGATTACGCCTCTAAGCGAGGATCCGAACGATTTAATGTATTTAACCCCTGGTCATTTTCTGATTGGCGAGGCGTTAAACAGTTATCCATGTCCTGATATCTCCGATTTGAGTCAAGGCAGACTGTCCCGATGGCAACGAGTAGAGCAGCTGCGACAACATTTCTGGGCACGTTGGAGCCTCGAATACGTCACGCAGCTCCAGGAACGACACAAGTGGCGAGCCAACAAGGGTCCACAATTGCAGCCAGGGCAGCTTGTGTTCATCCGTCAACAGGGACTGGCCCCGCTGCAATGATTGCTGGGCCGCGTCATCAAGGTGCACCCGGGGTCTGACGGCATCGCACGCTCAGCCACCGTCAAGACAGCAAAGGGAGAACTCGTGCGACCACTCGCTCGTCTAGCGATCTTACCAGTCGAAACATAATGTACTGCTGGTTACAGCAACGCGACTGGTCCGTTGTCATAGTTCAATCATGTACAAATCTGTGTCGCGCATTCTCTTTATACCATTGAAAGCACTGCCTTTCAAGGCGGGCGGTGTTCCGTATTTGGCGGGCCTGCTATGTCAGGCCAAAACGTCATCGCGAGAGTGCTGCGCGCGCCGCGCACGGCGCCGTTTTGTATCATAGGCCAGGATAAGAGTCGAAGGATGAGTCCTTTCGAGAGTTACCGTTAGCGCTTGCCGGCGGAAGGCCGCAAGCAAATCTCTTGCTAAACTAAAATATAATATAACACATCGCAGTCAGTACGCCACATCGTACGAAGCGTGTGGCGGTGGAGAAATCCTTCGACCACGCCAGAGGCCATAGTGGCCCATTTCTGTTCAGTGGAGAAGAAAATGGATAGAGACCGCCAGAGATTTTCCGAGCAAAAGGCTCCAAAAATAATATGCCAAGTTTTTAATAAGGCAGGACACGACGCACTGTCCTGCAGAAGTAACCAAAGGGTAACCTCCCAACCTTCCGAACGATATCCCCAAAACCAAGTTGCGGGATATGGAAATCAGGCCTCTCTTACCCCTTTGCTCCCTTACTGGGACAAAACTCGACCTCCTCCCTCAAGGCCTACGGAATTGCGTATCTGCGCGTATTGTAAAAAGCCCGGACACTTAATCTCCGAATGTAGAAAACGCATATTCAATCGTAATGAAAGAAGCCCTGGAACTTTCGAGGAACGAGGATCGGGAAACGCCCTGCCCCTACGGTCAACTATGGAGGCGTACCGTGGAACGGGCCAAGCGGGAGCGCGTCCAATAATACAATCTCAAACGGAACCGGGAATGTCAAGACTAGGATTGCCACCGCATGGTTGAATAATGTTGACGAAGCCCCATCCGTAATTATCCAGTCCCCGGACTTCGAAATAGCTCCGAAATTAATGATTGATATTGGCTCCGAAGTGAACTTATTGAAAATTCACGTTATAAAGCAACATCAAGAAATAGACACAAACAAACAGTTACAACTTAGGGGCATCGCGAAGGACCTCGTCTCCACCCTTGGGACAATAAAAATAACTCTATTGGGCAACGACGTTACGTTCCACGTAGTCGAAAACGACTTCCCTATAAAACCACACGGCATACTAGGAACTGAATTTTTTATAAAACAAAATGCCTCAATACATTATTCTAAGAAGCAGTTGGAATTCGACGGAAACTCTATTCCGTTTGTAAACAAAGCTCAAATCGTGCTACCCGCTAGATCAAAAACCGTTTCCTTCGTTAACGTATCAAATTCAAACATAAAGGAAGGGTATTTACCCCGGTTAGACCTAGGCACTGGGATTCATGCTGGTAACGCTCTTGTCCGTAATCAGGATGGCAAAGCGTACTTACAAATAATAAATTCTAATGAAGTGGACACAACGATCACAATACCTACTGTTGAATTGGAAGAATTCGAAATTGTAATTCTAGAACCCAAACAAAAACGACAAAAAGAGACTATGACGTCAAAAAGCGTCAATCCTATCCCCGCCCTAAATACAAACAAATCCCTCTTACCCCAGGATCCGTTGATCCACCCTATTGAGGCACCCGTGAAGGTACACTCACTCACACCCCTTTTGCATTATGCGAAATCAACCCTTGGCCCAAAAGTCCTTCAGTCTCTTAATATTGCGTCGGGTGCGGATTTATCTATAAATTCTGAAAAACCTACAACAAGAATGGAAAAAGTGCTCGAATTAATTTCAACGGAATACATGAATCCGGAAGAAAAACTTCATGTCCAAGGAATTTTAAACAAGTACCATGACCTTTTCCATCTACCAGATGAGAAGTTGGGTCATACGAACGCTATTCAGCATGGAATCCAGACAACGGACCCTGTGCCTATCAATACTAAGCAATATCGCTTCCCTCCAGTACACAAGAAGGAAATTGATAAACAAGTACAAAAATTACTAGATCAGGAAATAATAAAACCATCACTGTCACCTTGCAATTCACCCGTCTGGATTGTATCCAAAAAGCCAGGACCCGATGGGAAACTCCTGTGGCGAGTAGTGATTGATTTCAGAGATCTGAACAAAAAGACCATTCCTGATGCTTACCCGATTCCTAATATTAACGAAATATTGGACCAATTAGGGGGGGCCAAGTACTTTTCCGTGTTCGATCTAGCCTCAGGTTTCCACCAAATACCCATGAAACCTGAAGATGCACATAAAACAGCTTTTTCAACACCATGTGGACACTATGAATTTAAAAGGATGCCATTTGGACTTTGTAATGCACCAGCTACCTTCCAACGTCTAATGGACCATACCCTTACTAGACTCCAAGGCACGGAAATGTTCGTATATTTGGACGACATCGTCCTTTACGCAAGTTCCCTAACAAAGCATTTAATTAAATTAAAAAAACTAGCTAACCGTTTACGAGAAGCAAACTTAAAGTTACAACCTACGAAATGTAAATTCCTACGTAAGGAAGTCGCTTACCTGGGACATGTAATTATCAAGGAAGGGGTAAAACCGGACCAAAACAAAATTCAAGCCGTTCAAAACTACCCTGCACCTCGTACACCAAAAGGAATTAAAGAGTTCCTCGGTCTGACCGGCTATTACAGGAGATTTATCCCAGAGTTCTCTATAACAGCTCGTCCTTTAACCTCCCTATTAAAAAAGTACGTATCCTTCGACTGGGGATCGTCCCAGCAGAACGCGTTCGACCATTTAAGATCAGCATTGCAGAAGGAACCAATCCTGCAATACCAAAATTTTGAACTGGAATTCCACGTCACTACAGATGCACCTGACTACGCTATAAGAGGAATATTAAGTCAGACTATCAATGGAAAAGAATTACCGATCGCTTATGCTTCTCGCCTCCTAAATAAAGCAGAAACAAACTACGCGACTATAGAAAAAGAACTTTTAGCTATAGTGTACTGAGCTAGACACTTCCGACCTTACTTATATGGAAAGAAGTTTATTTTATTTACTGACTACCGACCGTTGATATGGTTACATAACGTAAAGGACCCAACCTCGCGCCTCGTCAGGTGGCGATTAAAGTTAGCTGAATATGAATACGAAATTCGATATCAACCGGGGAAAAGTAATAAACTTGCCGACGCTCTATCTCGTAATCCCCCTACAGTGGAAGCATGCCCGATACGGCCACGAGAAGAAGCCGACGAAGACTGGGTGGACTGCCCCAGACAAAATCCCAAAAAACCGCGTACTACTAAAGAAACTGAACCTCCGCCTAAACGAGGCCCTGGAAGACCACGGGGTTCCAAATCACTCACCTCTGCTTCGGCACCCACAAGTAAAACCCGCCTAAGAACGGCACCTAAAAGAATTCAGCCTCACCGGAAGGCACGAAAAGATTCAACGCCTATAATAGAATCTGCCCCAGAAAATCCACCAGAAACAATTAGTAGTATCGAAGAGGAGAATCAGGAAAATGAGGGGGAACAAATAGACACTCCTTATCAAAGTATTTCGCCTCCGCAATCCCCAGTACCACAGGAACAATCGGAACCTGATTCCGATGTGGAATCGAACATGTCAGACGAGTCAACAACTGACTCGGATTTATCAGTTATTGAGCAGGATGATTCCCATGATACAGCATACGAACCAGATCCAGACCGAGAAATCATAATAATACCGTCGATCAGTCGAGATCCATTGTCCCTACGTAAAGAAACGCTCGTCTTCTTTCTAAGCGCCGACGGAAAACCTTGCGACGAAGGAGCCAAACAATTACAGGAAGCGGGAGAACTGACAATAACAAGCGAACTCACTCTAGGCAGGGCTCATGTGTCATATAAAAAGGGACAAATTCTCGTAGGGTTAGTTATCAAAGAAACTCAAAATACTCCCCTAACCACGACAAATTGGAACGAAGCTCTTTCTTCCCTTAAGGATGTAATACGCGAATTAATCATATACTCATTCAGTATTGCCAAGACGACAAATATTGATCAACTAAATTGGCAAGATATTATAATGGACGTTCTCGAAGCCATTAACGAAGAAAATATCAGTGTAACTATATGCTTACAAATAGTTCAGATTCCCGAAGAATCAAAGAGACAAAGCATTATTACCGAAAATCACGTGTCTGCATTAGCTGGACACAAAGGAGTATCAAAGACCTATAATCGAATTCGTCACTATTACTTCTGGAAAGGAATGAAAAAAGCAGCAGAAGATTATATTCGAAGATGCGAGGACTGTCAGCGGAAAAAACTCGTCCGTGTTAAAACCAGGCAGCCAATGATCCTTACCGACACGCCTGGACGCGCCTTTGATAAAATAGCATTAGAGATACAGGGTGATTGGCCCGAAACGCCTGATCCGCCTCGCAACCGTGACGAGAACAACCCCCCGTGGTGTCCCCCTAATTTATGGCTTTCGACCCTCGAAGGGGTTGGAGTACCTATTAATTTATTTATTTATTTATTTATATATTTCACGGGACCAGCCCAATAGAACAACAGAAAAGTACACCCTAGTGTATTAAATACAGTAGTATACAGACAAGTACCATACCACATGAAAACCTATGGCATGGATGCACCAAAATGCGAGATTACCGACCGTCTGAAAGCATCTAGCGATGAACCAAAAAAGTTAATCCGGTCGGCTATCTCGTTTCCCCGCACACAAACCCTAGTGATAGGATCACTCAGACGCATGTTGGTTCGGAAAAATTTAACACGAAACAGAGGAGTAAAGCGTAGCGGTCTGGACAAAGCACTGAAATTAATTAACTCCAATAGCCGTGGACAATTTATGTCACCATTTATAATTCTAAACAGAAAACACAGATCCGCCAACACCAATCTCTGCTGCATCGTTAAAAAATTGAATCTACGCTGCGCAGGCCCATAGTCATGATCGTAAGCATTGAGAGGTTGCCCAAGACGAAAGGACGCAAACCGTAGAAACCTGTGTTGTACTCTTTCAATAGCTACCATAAGGTAAGCCTGATGCGGAGCCCAAATAACCGACGCATATTCGAGGTGAGGCCTAACCAACGCATCATACAAGAGCTTGAAGGTCCTCATGTTCTTAAATCCCCGTGAATGCCTCATGATAAAACCTAGTTGCTTAGATGCTAAGTTTTTAGCACCATTAATATGGTCAACAAAGGAAAAGGCAGCATTATAGGTCACCCCCAAGTCCCGCACTCTCTCAATGTTGGATAATACCGTCAGGCCTAACGAATACGCGAAAGAACATGTAAAACGAGCACGAGTAATCCTGAGGACTTGACACTTCGTCAAGTTCAACGGCAGCCTATTTAGCACGCACCAATTACATAAATTATCCAGGTCACCCTGGAGCTTTACGGCATCGTCTAAACAGTTGACAGTAGCGAATAACTTAAGGTCATCCGCAAACAGTAACGGAGTACCGAAACGAAACAATTCCGCGAGGTCATTAATGAAAATACAAAAAAGCAAGGGCCCCAGGTGTGAACCCTGGGGCACCCCAGATGAGACCTGTATCGGTTGCGATCGGCAACCACGCACAGTAATAACCTGAGAACGGCCTGATAAGTAACTACCGAGCCACTGCAATAACACTCCATGAATCCCACACATATTCAATTTTCTCAGCAGAATGACGTGATCCACTGAATCAAAAGCCTTTCTGAAATCGGTGTAGACCACATCCACCTGTTGTCGCGAGTCCAAAGCAGAGGACACAAAATTTGCAAAAATTGCCAGGTTTGTCACCGTAGATCTTCCCGGGAAAAACCCATGTTGGGCATCCGAGAGACTACCTCTGATCAGACCCGAAAGCTTGCTGGTGACTAGCTTCTCGAAAATCTTAGGGAAGCAGCTAAGAAGTGAAATTGGCCTATAGTTCCCAACCTCACTCTTCAGGCCCGACTTAAATACCGGCGTCACTACACTCAATTTCCAGGACTCCGGGAAGGACCCAGAATTGAGTGATCTATTAAAGATTATCCATAACACTCTAGCAAGACCGTACGCACAGGATTTAACAAATATCGGAGGTAAACCATCCTCACCAGCAGACTTATTCGAGTCAAGATCATTAATAGCCTCAAACACCTCTGCGAGACTAATATCTAAGTTACAAAGATGTACCATCGAAGCAGAAACAGGGACCGTGTCCAAAGATGTCTGTGAGGGCAGGACAAATACCGATTTAAATTGTTCCGCAAAAAGGTTGGCAATTCCCTCATCCGCGTCCGAGACCCTGCTGCCAAGATGCATGCTTGCAGGCAAGAAAGTATCCCCCCTTTTGGAATTGACATGCCCCCAGAAAGCCTTAATATGACACGATATGTTACCTTCTAGCCTAGCTAAGTAGTACGCATAGTCTCTTTTAATCAACTCTTTACACCGCGCACGGAGAAACGAAAACTATAGAAATTACACTGTAAATTTGAGCTCTTCCAGATACCATGTGCTATCTTCTTATTTCTAATAACCTGCCTTAGTTCACGCGAGAACCAACTCGGGAAAGACGACTTAAAAGTACGGTATTTAGGTACATACGACTCTATTAAATAACTTAGGTGCGAATTTAGCTCACGTACACACTCGTCAGTAGACAAATCCATCAATGCACTGTCCCAATCAATGCCAATAAGCGCCGAATTAATGGAGACATAATCAGCTCTACGAAAATTAGACTTGATCGCAGTCCCAGACTGGGGTCTTCCACAAGTATCCATAACCGAAAATGACAGGGGCGGATGATATAAGTCAACTGGAACGATCGCTACGACAGGACTAGAAATATTCATCACCGTAAAGTTAGCAAATATCCAGTCAAGCATTCTACCATCACAGTTACCCACGAGATTAAATTGCAACACATTATGGAAATTCAAACACTCCGCCATCGCAGAAGTCGCCAAAATATCATCCGCACAGCCCGACTGCAATATTGGGACCAGCGCTGAGGAAGAATCACAATGCCAAGTGACACGTGGCAGATTAAAGTCACCCACAACACATAGATTTATATCTTCCGCATCAACTAGTAACTCGTCTATACAATTACAGTACCCTACATAGGACGCTGGCGGTGAACCGGGCGGAAAGTAAACAGTACCGAAGATGTAAACCGATTCACCCATGATAACTTTAACAAAAACCTGCTCTATATTATCGACTGAAGGACTCAGCTCTGCCGCACTCCAGCTTTTATTAACAGCAATAAGGACACCGCCTCCGCGGGAGAGCATGCTAGTCGCAGCGCACCTATCTTTACGAAAAATACTATAATTATGCAACCCCAGTTCTACGGAAGCAATATCCTCCGTTAGCCACGTCTCAGTAAAAATTAGGACATCATAGACAACGTGATGCGCCAAGACAGAATCGCTTAGACCTTGCAATTTAGTACGCAGCCCTCTAACATTCTGGTAATAAACCAGAGGGGCTATTCGCGGTTTTTTGGAGCAGAAGCCGATCCTCTTCGAGCGATCATCGGAGTGCCGTTCCTGAATCTGATGGCCAGCGCGGGGTCCTCAGCGAGGCGGATCCTCTCTTGCAGGCCCCGAAGATGTTTCCTCTGCTGTTCTGTATAGTCCAATGCTATTCTCTCAACGCCCTTGTAGTTGTTCTTCAGGCGGATGATAGAACGCGCAGATAAATCCGCCGGCAACGTAACTTTAATGGGCCGAACTCTGCCCAGGCTCCTTTTCCCAATCCTCCTGACAGTTATGTTATCATAACAGTTCGGAGCCACCTTGTTCAAAATAACCGCCACCTTGTCACGGTCGAAGCTATCGGTTGCTGTACCGGCCCCCGTTGAACCAGATGAAACGGTTTCCTCCAATTTAAAAATCATCAAATTGTTCTCCCTGCTCTTCCTATCATATACTTCAGCAACCGCCGTCTCAATTACATCCGTGTCCCTTGCTGCAGATACTGAATCCACCGACGCCATCTCATTTAGCCTAGCTTCCATAGCGTCCACCCGTCCAGACAAAGCACTAACCGAAGAACCCAGCTTGTTGCACTCTGCCTTGACCTCTCGCAGAATATCGCAACGACAGTTTGTGAGCTCCTCACGATATTCACTCCTGAGCAGATCTCGAAACTTGCCCAACTCAGCGCTCATGAGCTGCTGCATAGAGCTTAGTAAAGCTTGATTAGCGACGGAAGAATCATATGGCCCGTCTTCTTGGTAGACCACAGCCCTTAAGGGCCCTGCCGAGGGAGACCGACTCCCTAAGTCTTCCTTGCAATCTAGCAGCATACCAGTCCTCCACTGGTGACCAGTGCGACCGAGACAGCCAGGATGCGATAAAACACCACAGCTTTGGCACGAAAGAGGATTTACCACAGTGGACTTACACCCTTTACACACCCTTTTGCCCGTAGCAATCATGATGCACCGATTCCAGTTAATTTAAATTGACAAGCAAGGCAGCGTGTCACGAATATGAAAACCAGACGACAACACAAGGTACACAACAACCACGGGAGCGAGCAAACTACACGTCCGTATACCACAACAGCTAACAGCTGACTGAGAAGTGAGAAATCTTCGATTTCCTCATTTCTCATCAGATCTGTGCGAAAGCGACGCCAATGGATTCCTGGCGTTCCGTCGATTAAAATCATACCAAACATCATGCAAATCGGACTACTTTGACACAAGCTATTTGTATTCCCTATGGAAAAGTTGTCCGATTTACACGACATTTGGTATGATTTTCATCAGAAAACCTCAAGGAATCCATCGGCGAGACTTCCATATCCATACGATAAACAGTAAAGAATTATTTTATTTTATAAACAGATACAGGGTAATTATGGAGGCACGCCCGTCAAGAAGATGGTACCCCGACCTGTACCCCATGACGAGGGTTGCCCTTCGCAGTTCCTCACTCGATTTTTATGGCTTTTTTCGGAAAAAGGTACGAATCCTCGGTCGAACGTAGCGAATTGAGGTCGTGCGGCCGCAGTCGAGGGTGAAATATCCATTACAGCGTATTAAGAAATTCTCTTCTTCATCGTATCGAAAGGGAAGTAACGCCAATGGATTCCTTATGTTTCTCTGATGAAAATCATACCAAACATCATGCAAATCAGACTACTTTTCCATAGGGAATATAAATAACTTATATCAAAGTAGTCCGATTTGCATGATATTTGGTATGATTTTCATCAGCGGAACGCCCGGAATCCATTGGCGTCACTTCCCCTTCGATATGATGAAGAAAAGAAACAAACATTTGAAATCCTGAATATTTCTCACTTCTTAATGGTATTCCAAACCCTTCGAGGGTCGAAAGCCATAAAATTCGATGGGCACTGCCGGGTGTTGTCCCTGCCACGGGGTGACGAGCGTAGTTCCAGAATCATCCTGTACCTGCCTATTTCAGAAATATAATAATTCTTTATTCTTTATCGTATGGATATGGAAGTGTCGCCGATGGATTCCTTGTGGTTTCCCGATGAAAATCATGCCAAATGTCGTGTAAATCGGACAACTTTTCCATAGGGAATACAAATAGCTTGTGTCAAAGTAGTCCGATTTGCATGATGTTTGGTATGATTTTAATCGACGGAACGCCAGGAATCCATTGGCGTCGCTTTCGCACAGATCTGATGAGAAATGAGGAAATCGAAGATTTCTCACTTCTTAATAGGTACTCCAATCCCTTCGAGGGTCGAAAGCCATAAATTAGGGGGACACCACGGGGGGTTGTTCTCGTCACGGTTGCGAGGCGGATCAGGCGTTTCGGGCCAATCACCCTGTATATACATCTTATGTGTCCTCCTAGGCCTCGCGCCTTCGACGACGGCGAGCGATGCCCAGTGTGATTTTCAATATTCTCGTATTGGGCGTTATGACTTCCTTACACTCAGCCTTCCTGACAATTGAGTCTGTCCCCAGGCTCATGGTATCCGTAATAGAAACAGTGCTTTCGATCCTACCTATACATCAACGGCCAACCACTGCCGAAGTAAGACGCCGTTGTGTCTTTTTGAATCAGGTATCGTTAACCGCTGCGGCGTAGCACCGTCGCACTACCCACCAGACGGGATTTCAACTTCCTTACACAACCTTTCATATAATTTGTCAATTTTAAACTCTGACAATATGAATACATTTTCATTATTTTCTCTTTTTAAATAATTATTCAGCGACACCTTGACCTTGCCTGGCCACGCCAAGTATTTGACTTCCAGGCCGCGGACATTTTTTTTGTCTTTTATTGTGTTACACAGTGTCGCCTTTGCACGCTGCGGGAAAGCACCTCTATGTACTTGCAGCACATTCTGATTTCACATCTTTCTTTATTTTATATTTATTATTATTTTCTTCTTTTTTGTGATTTATTTGATTTCATGTACTTGGCGTAATTTTTTTACTTTTTTAAAGTTTTTTTGGGGGACTCTCACTTCTTTTTACAAAGATAATTTGCTTAGGAAATGACTTCAGATAATTTTTAATTTGATCCGATTTATATTAAGTTTTTTTATGGGGATTTCAGAAAGCTCTAGCAAAGCTGCAAAGTGCATGTTTAAAAGAAAAACGCTTATGTTTAATGTGACGTCCCAGCCCCACCACGGGGTCCCCGCTTGGTTAGTCTTCGCCAGCGCCGCTAGATGTCTAATCCTCTCACAAGTCATAAACTCTAATCTCGTTCATATATATACAAGTTCCAAGTTTATTCCTCTTAGGCCGCGTACAGACTTGAGCACGAACGCGAATGAGGCAAGCCGAGGCAGAATGCGTATGCAAGTTGTTGCACGTCCGTGAATTGCTCGGAGCCGTCCGCCACATGCCTCGGGCCGTTCGCCGCATGCCTCGGGCCGTTCACCGTTGCCTCGGGGCTGTCCGCCGCACGCTATCGGTCAAAAAAAATTAATTCGTACTCATTGCGGGTGTCGTTCCGACGCAGGACGTGCCGCGGCAGCATTCGCCGCATGCCTCGGGCCGATCCGATAACTTTGAATCGGCCCGAGGCATGCGGCTAAACAAGGGAAAGACGAGCCCCTTTCTATACATGTTTATTTATAATTTTTTTGCACTTGCTGTTCGATTGAGTGACCGAAACAAAGGTCGGACACTTCATTGTTCATACTACTGTTTGGCGAGATGCATGCTTATGGTTTCTCGTATAGAACTTGCACCCAATCAGGTGTCCACACATACATATACACGTATAAGGGAAAGTGGGGTAATCTCGAACTCCTAAGCAAAAAAGCAAACAAAACGAAAACTATATGAGATATGAATTGGTTTATTATTTACAAACATACTTAAACTATTCATCTATAAAGTACTGCGACGAATTTTGGAAAAATTATAATAAAAATCAACTTTATAGTGAAAAAGCAAAGCCCTTGATGTTCGTGATTATTCGACTGCTGCGGGGTAATCACGAACAGAGTGCTAAATACGGCAGAAGTCGCACAGCAAGCGCCACTTCAATGGTCAACACATAAAAAATGTTGCTACAACCTACACCTAATGTATTTTTCAAATTCCTGTTCTTGTGCATTAGAAAATAATTGCAATTGGTCGGAATATCGAAAAAATAGTAAAGGTTGTTTTTTAAACATTTTTTTCTGAGCCTTTAATGAAGATTCAAAAATCTCTTCAAATAATTTCATCAAAAATTTCATCAAAATCGGTTAACGTTGTTAATTTCGAAGGTTCGAGATTACCCCATCCGAGGTGTCCGTCAATGCCCCACGACATCAAAAAATAAAAAAGAATTTATTTCAGAGGTTAGAATCATAATTCAAGCAATGCCTTGGTCACAAAATGTTGGTATAAAAGTGCTTTATTTCAACTAAAAAAACAACAATTGTATCATTAATTCAACAGTAATTACATGCAATTGAAATGGACAAAATATTACTTGAAACACGATGAAAATAATAATTGTGTTTATCTTGAAGAGCATGAGCGTTCTGTATTTATTACTTTCTGCCCGGTGTTGGATACAACCTAAACTATTAGCTAGTGGAGAAGGAACATCGTTTTTATTTATTGAAACGCCGTAACATCGCGTTCGCGATTACCCCGCGTTCGTATTTACCACTCTCCCTTATACATATGATATGTGTATATGATATGATATGTGAATTCCCTGAATTTGCCTCAGTTTGCCTCGGCTTGCCTCATGCGGGACGCACAAGACAAAAATCACAATTTTTGCAACCCGAGGCATTCGGGTTTACCTCGGCTTGCCTCATTCGCGTTCGTGCTCAAGTCTGTACGCGGCCTTAGTCCCCGTGTGTCTAGGGCAGGGGCCGTCAGCTATAGCCCTACTGATGAGTCTGGCTGACGGTCCCAAGACGAAACGCACATCTTCTTTTCCTCCTCTATCTTTAAATCTTTGATATTGCCAATCCACCTGCCCCGCACAGTACTCCAAAAAGCGTGACCGGCCTTAGGGATTACGGTTGCGCCGGAGGCGACGGGGCAAGATCCCCTCTTTACATTGCGAAGTCAATCAACAATTAAAAACCTCGATTTCGGACGTAACATTAAAAATGTAATGATATTTAATAATTAAAAGGCGATACTGGTTTGTGGTTATATTGAAGTGTATATCAACCACAATTAATACCTTTCGAAGAAAAATATGTACCTATGCATTTTTAGCATTTCGTGGCCAAGCTTGTTTTTCTATACGTAAATCATCAACGGATACGCACGTTGTGCCCTTACCCCTTACTTAATATACAGAATTCAGGATAAATTAAATTCCAACATCATTTTACGCTTCAATTATCTATAATAATATATACATAAATAAAATCCTGAGTTTAATTACAAATAAAAAAACAGTTCGATAATATTTAAACATGTCGCAATTCAAATTTTGGCAATTTACCTTGTGTTTGAGACTGCATTTTAATTGCAATTCAATGGTACGATACATATTTGTAAAAATACGTTGCATCTCAAATTTTAAAAACTTACCTTATTTAACACTCGCCAGGTTATAATCTGAATGTAAGCTGTCAAAATTTTGAGTAGATTGCATAGTGAAGGTAGCGTTTGACGAACGAAACATGTGTTAGTTTCTTTTTGTCTGATGGTGTGCGTGTAACGCGTATATATGTATTATGGTTGACGAAATATTTCTTGGAGAATCAGGAGAAGAAGAAGAAAAATTACCGTTTCTGACAGATCCCTGAGACGATATTATGATATCTCTTTCATGCGTGGACCGAGTTTATTGAAATTGGTCTTATATTCGAAAGCTGATATCCTGTTTACATAACAAAAATGCCTTTAAATTTAAAAAATATTGCAGGCGTAATGAGATATAATGAAATAAGTTTCAGGTTATAGGTTGAATTAGCCGGGCGACGAGTAAATGATGGTGGTAGCGACAGTCGACATATACAGGGTGTCTTTCATGTCCTTGGCGTCGAGACGTTACCGCATCTCTGGATACGATCTTAGAAGCTCGAATAACCGTCGAGAACCTTTGTGGTCCGAGCCGCGCGAGATCAGTGTTGCTTGGTGATGTGTCATCGATTATAGTAAAGTCTTGTTACGGGCTCGGTTTGGTGTACACGATACGGACTTTTCGCTATCCCCACCATTTCTGTTTCACTCTTGTCCGGCGAAGGTGAGAGCGAGATGAAACGAGAGCGAGCGAAGGCACTGAAAGCGAGCGAGGACAGTACGAGACAGCCGACGCGTTGATATTTTGTCTCGCTCCGTCTATCGAACGCCTGACACTCCGTCTTTTGTGCGCGCGACAGGCGTGCGCGATGGTCAGAAGCGCTTATGATGGTACGGGAACCGCTTCGCAAATCTTGAGGCAGGCCCGGCTCAAGTCTTTTTTGCGCTCTAGGCGAAATTGTCAAATTGCGCCCTTTATTATAATACATTTATTTGAGATTATTTATGACTTTACTCTGAAAAATTATGTAACTGCTAGGGCGTAAGGTTGACAAGATGTGCAAAATGGTATTTTCATTGTTGGCATTGTTAAAAATAAACTTGTAAATGAAATACTACAAATTGCACTACAACGGTTTTATACTACGAGTAAAAATTAAGAGTAAGGACATCAATGAACTCAAATAAATGTATTATAATAAAGGGCGCGATTTGACAAGTTCGTCTAAGGCGTAAAAAATACTTGAGCCGGCCTGCGTCCAGATTTTGCGAAGCGGTTCCCATGCTCACGGTAACTCGTAAGCGCTTGCGGCCATCGCGCACGCCCGCTGCGCACGCAAAGCATTCCATCTCGCTTCCCCTTTCGGCCAGAAAGAAGCGAGAAACTCACACTTGGAATTAGGGCTCCGTTCACGATACGGGCTCTCACCGCCGTTCCCGACCAGCGAGCGGCTAACGAGACTTTACTAGAAACAGAATTTATTTATTTTTCATCGTATCAATATGAAAGTGACACAAATGGATTCCTGGCATTCTCCCGATTAAATTAACAGAAAATAATTTAAATCGGACTATTTTTAACGAAACGGGCTTTCAATCGTGCAAACAATGTTTCGCCTAATTTCCTTAATTATGGTCCGAATAATATAATTTTTAGGGCCAATTTGATCGAGAAAACATTAAGAATTGATGGATGTCACTTTCGCAAAGATCTGATTAAAAATGCAGAACTGCAAATTTGTCACTGCTTAGTGCGCAACATTGTATGGCCTTGCTAGTTCCGAGCGTCGAAACCCACGAAATTCAGCGGGTCGCATAATTGCCAACGTGAAGGACAAGAGGAGACTTTCCATGGCGAAGGAAAGTCAGCCTTCTATAGAACTCAAATCGAGAAAGACTTCGCTGACAAACTTTATATTCACGTTAAATAAATACTTTAATTGTAAAATTTAGACGACGAACTATTGTTGAATTTCGCCAGTTCTTTCATATGCATCACTTGGTTGGGAATTCCTGATCCCAAAGTTTCATGCATTTCCCTATTAGAAATGTAGCTTCAAGTTTTGATTCAAGTCATCATTGTTTTTTCTCGTACATAGAACATATATATGTTCGGAACTAGGCGTCACGAATGTCGCGACTTTGGTTTCCCAAATAAATTCACATTTATCAGGGCCCTCGCCCGAACCGCTTGACAAGGAGACTGAATGACATAGACCAGCGCTGTCCAGCGTAGGGGCCCCTCACGCGCCAGCTTCCCCTTCCAATCTTTCTCTCGCACAGCGTGCCTTCCGTCGTCAAGGAGACCGCGCGACGCTAAGAAGGCTGCCACGTCGAGCTAGCCGCGCAAACGTCTTCGCGGTTAGCGTCGCGCAGTATCCCTGACAACACGGACGAGAGGGGAGAACCCCAAGCTTACGCGTAAGCGACCTTGAACAGCGCTGATATAGACCCTCGGTCGACGGCGACTTGAGTCATCCAGTACTGAATATGAAAATGTTCATATTTCTCATTACACCTTGATAAGAGTGTCACCACCGATGGATTGGTGAGTTTATGCCCACGAAAATGAGTCGAGACGCGAAGCAATTCAGTCTATTTTTTCTTATGAATACATGATTCTGACACACACTACGTTCACTAAAAATGGACCGAATTGCTCCATGTTTGACATCATTTTCATCGAGAAATCCTAAAATTTTTGGGGTGTGTGATTGTGGCAAGAGTGAGTTGTCAGGCAGCGCGCAAAGAATGGTTGAGGGCCTGAGGCAGTGATGCCAGAACCGTGGGTTTTCGCCCACGGACCCTATCACCGCTCCACGACCAAGCGTACCCCCTCCTAGTGTCTATACCGCACCACATAAGCATACCCTTCCCTGCATCCGTGTGTCGTACGCGCTGCCTGGCCAGCGCTCTTTGACAAGAATTCGTTTTCCCGACATCGAAGCGCTGAGTCGCAAGCAAAAAAAAGCCCAGAGTTCAAATCCCGTTGCGGATATTCTACTTTTTTTTTATATTTATTCTCTAATTTCTGTTTTTATATTCTCAGTAGAATAAACACTTGAAAACTGTTAATTTACAAAGCAGCAGGTAAGGTACGCTTGTAGTGGTGCGACACAAGCCAGAAGGGGATCGCATATTTAGCAGCAAATCAAGCTTCGAAAATACTTTGTAAATTAACAGTTTTCAAGCCTTTAGTCTTCTGAGGATATAGAAAGAGAAATTAAAGAATAAATAGTAAAAAAAAAATGTAGAATATCTTCACCGGGATTTGAACACTGGACTTTTTGCTTGCGACCTAGCGCTTCGATGTCGGGAAAACGAATTCTCCCCGGAGAGCGCCGACCAGGCAGCGCATATGGCACACGGATGGAGGGAAGGGTATGGTTGTGTGGTGCGGCACAGGCGCTAGGAGGGGGTACGCTTGGTCGTGGAGTGCTGGTAGGGTCTGTGGGCGAAAACCCACGGTTCTGGCATCGCTGGTTGAGGGGGTTTTGATGTGGTTTTTACGTTTCTAAATTACGAAAGTCGATGACGCGGTTCTTCGTTAGGGACGGTTTCCCTCGATTGATTACGATAGATTCCTGAAAACGCCTAACTTCGATACTACGGAGTTTCCCCCGAATCGCGGTGGTCCGTATCGGCGCGTAAGTGCCCTCCCGGCTAGGCCGTTTCTCGGTACGTCGGATGGAGGCATACTTCGCCTAACCTGATCGGCCGAGCGCGATTCGAAGTTTGCCCTGCGTAGCACGTTCGCTAGTCCGTTCTCAACGGAATCCAAAAACTCACTCCCCGACTCTACGCAACGCGGGCTGCACCTCGGACGATTTCGCACGATGGGGGAAACTGCCCCGTCGGCAGTTGTTTCGCTCGCGAAGGTTCTGGGGCCCGGGCCGGCGACGGTCACGTTGACGCTCCGCGTGTCGCTTCACGTTCTTCGACAACGTGACCGGCACGCGCGAGGCGATTCCGCTGAATCGCCGCCGGAAATATACGCGAGGACAACGAGCACGGATGGACCTGAAGGGCCCATGTAACACACGCCTCACATGGCATGTTTATACTTTCAAGAGTAAAAAAGCGCTCTTTCACGTTCGTATTTATTGTTTTATTGTATTATTTCCGCATTCAACGGCTGGCTATCCGAAATGAACTGAGCATAGCTTCGAATATGTTTCATAATCAAAGTAATAGGATGGACAATGTTGAATATCTCAGAAACAATAAGTTTTAGAATTAATGCACTTTAGTACTTTCATACTCAGAATTCGCTATTCTATTGAATTTGACGATAAAAAATTTGACAGTCAATTTGAAAAAATAAAATTGGCCTCCACATCCAATCTATCTCTGTAAATAAACTAGTTTCACCGTGTTTTGTGTTTCTTACAACGAGACAACTTCTATAAATAATATTTTCGCTTATTACTTGAAATAATAGATATTTGAGGTGAACCGAGTTAGTATATATACCCTGTATAACACAGCTTCAATACTTTTCTCGGTGATACCGGCAGCTTTACCTGTGTCAATGCTAGAAATACATTATGTTTTCCGCACCCACCGCTCGAAAATCCGAGAGGGCGCTCGAAAACCAGTGGTTCTTTCAGAATATCGGTATTTCAGAACGGTGACACCGAAGACAAAAGAGTGAAAGGTCTATTCTATACCTGGTCTGTGCTAGGACCCCCCAAACCGGTGACAGAAAAATACATTGGTTGATAGGTCTATTCTATTCCTCGTCTGTGGTTGATAGGTCTATTCTATTCCTCGTCTGTGTTTTCGGTTACGGTCGCGGTCGCGGTTCCTGAGAGATTCCATGTGGCGCTTTACGGGTCTCTCGACCGAACGGGGAGCGACGAGCGAACCGAAGTTTTCTCTCAACTGATAACCGGGAGAGAATTTTTCTCCGACTTACGGTCGGCCAAAAGTCTAGACCGGTTAGGAATACGGTCGCGTTAATTTATGGAGAGGTTCGAGTTAAGGTATGGAGAGGTTCGCAAAACGGTCACCCGAGAGTCTCGACTGATTGCAATACGGTTGACACAAAGTCGTGAGAGATACCTAGGAGGAATGAATTTTAACCAGGGACCCGGAACGAAACAGAAACGAAAACGATAAACGAAAAAAACGAAATATTTTTCCGGAACAGAAACAGAAACAGAAACGAAATTGTTAACCCTGTTGCAGGAGTGAAAACGATATAACCGAAATAAAAATTTCGATTAATAACGTTCTTTACACGTCAGGTTAAAAAATTTAATTTGAGCGCGCCCCTTAGGCCGCGTACAGACTTGAGCACGAACGCGAATGAGGCAAGCCGAGGCAAACCCGAATGCCTCGGGTTGTAAAAATTGTGATTTTTGTCCTGTGCGTCCCGCACGAGGCAAGCCGAGGCAAACTGAGGCAAATTGAGGGAATTTCTCGATGTTCCTTCAGTTGTTCGCGGACCACAGAACGGAAATGTCGGATCAGGATATTGCAGTGGCTTGTACAAGCTTCGTTATTTTGCAAAGGTTACTGAAAAAAAAGAAAAAAGTGCGAAGACGTTGGTGGACGTCAGAATTATATATAAATAGACGACGATTTAATAACGTCAACAACACATTTTTATTGACGGATGTGTTAGCCGATGCAGATAACGGGAAATTCAGGAATTTTGTTAGAATGTCCGAGGGAGATTTTAGTATTCTATTAAATGGTGTAAAAGAGAAATTACGAAAAAATGATACCACTTTTCATTTAGCTATTCCGCCTGAGGAAAGATTAGCTTTAACTTTACGCTTTCTGGCAACTGGTGATTCTTTCACAAGTTTACAGTATTTGTTTAAAATTTCAAAACAATTAATTTCACAAATAGTGCCAGAGGTATGCCAAGCATTAATAGATTATCTCAGCGATTACATAAAGGTAAGTAAAACTATAAGTACCTAAATAATTTTGAGGTAATTATGCATAAAGGGGGCCTCAACTCCACTTTTGTTGAATTTCAGATATGTCATTGTAGAGGGGAGGGTCTTGACTAATATGCACTTCGTCCAACGTGAGGGACGATCATCCAACGCTTCAGACAAAGAGTATGGCACTCAGAACTTTCCCCTCTACAACACATTTGATATTGAACAAAACTAGAGTTCAGGCCCCCTTTTGTGCATAATTATGTACCAATGTTTATTAATATAATACAATATGTCCAACAAACTCCAAATAATTCATTTGTTAAATGGGGAGTATATGTTGGCTGTTCGCAGTGAAGTGTTGAGTTTACAGGAGCGGATGATGTGGATGGTTCATTTGTTAATAGGGGAGTATATGTTGGCTGTTCGCAGTGAAGTGTTGAGTGTACAGGAGTGGATGATGTGGATGGTTGATTTGTTAATAGGGGAGTATTTGTTGGCTGTTCGCAGTGAAGTGTTGAGTGTACAGGAGTGGATGATGTGGATGGTTGATTTGTTAATAGGGGAGTATTTGTTGGCTGTTTGCAGTGAAGTGTTGAGTTTACAGGAGCGGATGATGTGGATGGTTCATTTGTTAATAGGGGAGTATATGTGGTCTGTTCATGCTGACTCATCGAATTCATCTCCATTTCAAATAATATGGTATTTATTCTTTGCATTGCAATAACACGTCCCCGTTGAGGTAGCGTTCGTATCTTGTGGACTATGTATTCTCCGAAGGAAGAATATTGATCTTTTGGTTTTTCTGTAATTTTTTTTAAATAGCCAAATGCTTCAGAAATTTGTTCGTCTTCTTCGGCCGTTTTTCTTTTCATGCCCCTCTTTTTTTGTGACATCAATGTTGTTTGATTGATTGCATGGTTGGGTTCCAACGGTTGTGCGCGCGGTGGTAATGGCGCATTTACAAACTGTTGATCCACCGAGGACGTCGTTTCGTCTTCGTTGGGCAAATTGTTGTTGGACATGATTTGGACGTCATCGCCTTCGGAAACATTTCGTACATTCTAAAAAAAACGCATAAATGAATACATACGTATATACTTTGCCTGTTGTTTTTTTTACAAATAATTTTTTTGTTTTATTTTTTCGATTTTTTATTGGTTTCATTATTCTTTCAGATGCCGTCAACTTCTGACGAATGGAAGAGAATTAGTGACAGATTTGAAGATATTTGGAATTTTCCAAATTGCATTGGCGCTATAGACGGAAAACATATTCTGTTGCAAGCCCCAATCAACAGTGCAAGCAATTTTTATAATTATAAATCTCACTTCAGCATTGTTTTAATGGCAGCAGTAGATGCTGATTATAATTTTACATTTGTTGACATTGGTTGCCAAGGACGTATTTCGGATGGAGGTGTATTTAAGAATTGTAATCTCTATAAAAAAATTGAAAACGGAACTTTGAATATACCCGAACCATCAGCTTTGCCTGGCAGAGAAGAAAAAGTTCCGTATGTTTTTGTGGCAGATGCAGCATTCTCTTTGTCCAAACATATAATGAAACCCTACGCTGGTATTTACCCAAGTGGATCTCCGAAACGCATCTATAATTATCGATTGTCCAGAGCACGTCGCATTGTAGAGAGTACGTTTGGAATTGTATCTAGCGTTTTCCGAGTTTTACGAAAACCCTTGCTTTTAGAGCCGGAAAAAGCCGAACTGGTAGTAATGGCTATTGCCTGCCTTCATAATTTTTTACGCAACAGTCAAACTTCCCGACATACGTATATATCACCCGGTTCTTTAGATACCGATATGAACGGACAAAGTATGCCTACAAACTGGCCAAGTAATCAGGGAGCAATGACGTCTTTTTTACCTTTTAGAAATATACCTCGTAGATCCAAAGAAGCTGCTGAGGAAATAAGGGGGGAATTTATGGAATATTTTAATACGGTTGGGGCTGTACCTTGGCAAAACCAATGTGCTTAAATGCTATTGTATATTTTTTATATGTATAGATATTTCGTTAATGTTAATGTTAATGTTAAGCAAATGTTTTTTTTATTTTTAAATAGGTACTTACACTAACAGTTCTCCGTGGTGTGTCTTTGTCGTCCAAAAACTGCAAACTTTCAAACGCGAACCATTGCGATTTGTAAACTTCCGACCGCCCTGTAAATACATGTATACATATTTTGAAAAAACACATTCTCGTTATCTTTCAGTTTTTTCATTACCTTTTCCTGTTCCACTACTGCTCTTCGTTCGCGTTTTCTCCCTTCTATATGAGCCCTTAAGGCTATCCATTTTTGCCTTTAAAACTTTGACACTTCTGCCCATTCTTTCAGACAGAAGGTCCCAGGCATCTTCTTTTTTATCTTTATAGAAGTAACCTGCATATCCCGGATTCCACAATATTTCTAATCTTCTGTATTCGTTTATTAAGCGTAAACTAAATTCGTGATCATATTCCATTTTTTGTTATAACACGTCTGACTTATTTGGACGTAATCGGACGAGTGACGATGTACAACGACGCCGTTATTCAGGTTTAAATGTAACATGTTTTTGTTAATAAAATTATCCAATTATACAAATAGTTTCTTCACTTATGATGCAACGAATCATTTGATTGGTTCCTCGCTCATTAAGAACGAGCGTGTTACATGCTAGCGGTGTTTTAATTGCGAAGCAATCAAAATCCACATTTATAAAACTATGTTCACGCGTTATGGCGTGGAAACGTAACAGCAGGGATCGGCTGACTCGAGCTACGCGTAGCAGCGAGTCGACGCTGATTCACGCACACATTACCACCGCTCCTGTAGGTGTCGAGCGAGAGCTCGAGTCAGCCGATCCCTGCGTAATAGCACAAACGGTATAATCACCAGGGTAATCGCCGCGAACAATCAAAAGTGACGAGCGAGCGGGCATCGTGTCTCAAAGTTCTTATTGACTCACCCTCCATATTCATTTTCTTTCAAATTCGTATTTCTCAAATGCGCCGGTAAGTATGGACTGGTGTACATTCTCGGAGTCTCGAAATACCTGGCTTACAGAGAATGGCATAAATGCTGTTATTTTATTGCACACTGAAACATCTGTTTTGAGGAACCTACATTTTTCTTTTTAAACTAACAGTTTGTCCATATCTTTACTCGCATACGAATCATTTAATTGTTCTCCCTTAACTCACACACATTGTAGGGTAATCCCGGGAGACGCGGCCGGGCTGGTGAGTTGGTCGAAACAGTTGATTTCTAAAGAATTAATTGTTCTGAACTTTAACACATTTTTACATATACACAGATGTAGAGTCTGAATATAGCAACTCGATCAACTCTCCAGCCCGGCCACGTCTCCCGGAATTACCCTATGCATATTCACATATCATATGTATATGTATACTTGTATACGTATGTGTGAAGTGGCTCGTCTTTCCCTTGCTTTCGCCGCATGCCTCGGGCCGATCCGATAACTTTGCGAATGGTGCCGCTGCACGTCCTGCCTCGGAACGACACCCGCAATCAGCACGAATTAATTTTTTTTGACCGATAGCGTGCGGCGGACAGCCCCGAGGCAGCGGCGAACGGCCCGAGGCATGCGGCGAACGGCCCGAGGCATGCGGCGGACGGCTCCGAGCAATTCACAGACGTGCAACACTTGCATACGCATTCTGCCTCGGCTTGCCTCATTCGCGTTCGTTCCAGAGGTGCAAGATGCGAAGATTTCCGACTGGAGCGCCGCTTGCGGTAGAGTGAGGAAGTTTTGCTAGTTTTCATTCGGTCCGTACTCTATTCAGTGATGCTAAAGTTAATGGTCGGAGTATCGAGAATTTCCCCCACCATGCACATACAACTCCACGATCCGCGCGTACGTGAGCCCAGCGCTTCGGATGACTTCGGACAATTTCGGGAGTTGAGAGGGACGGTGAATATGTGCCTTTCTCTCTCGCTCTTGAAACGTTGAGATTCTAGCGCCGACAAGGTTGCCGTTCGAGAATCTTCCGTCTTACTTACTCATGCTGTACCTATCACGGACTCCTTCACTCTTACAGGCCTTGGACGGTAAACGGCAACCCTGGTCGCTGGCAAGCGGCACGAGCCACCGTAATGCGATTTTGGCTTCCTGGATATTTTCACTTTCCGACTCAGATATTCTTGTAACAAAAAAATTTCGGAAAAAAATTTGATTGCGGAAATACACGTTTTAGGATCTCCTGATCACATTGAGACTATTAAAAAAATAGATTTTTTCAAAATCTCGAATGTTTGTTAACACAATTGTGTTTAAATGGCTCAATAGATTTTAATAAAACTTTATATTTAGATTTCATATTTTCGTCTTAAAATCTGGTTAATTTTTTAACCCAATCGGTTCATGAATAATGATAGTTATCTCTTATAGTTCTATAATTTTTCGTATTATTTAGTATAATACTTGAATGATTCCATGATTTTCCTTGAAGTGGCATCATGTTTTCTAGAAAATGGTAAATATGCAATTTTTGGGATCATTTTAAAATGAATTTAATACGGTTAAAAAACATCTCATTGATTTGGCAACTAAAGGTTCTGAAAGGAAACTGACTTAGCTTTCCAAAACACTCATGAACAATGTTCTACGATCATGCGTTCGCAAGTTATAGGTGTTCAAAGTGAAAAGTTCCTTTTTTGCTTTGATGGCGGATAACTCGGTGAATAAAAATCATAAAACATAGCAAAAAAGATGAAATGACAGAGAAATGTTTTCTCTATAAGAGCCCTCCATTGGATTTATCTGAAAAAAATTTTTTGGCCCGTGCATACATCCAAACTTGGCAAAAATATCTTGATAAAACAGTATCATAATGGACGAAGAAAAAATATTGAGTGATGGTTTCAAAAACTAGAGTCTTCAAGCGTTAAAATGCTTTTTTTAAATATTTTTTGCGACCATTTTTCGCGGAGATATAGCCATTTGAAAACGACACAAAATTTTCGGGAAATTATAGTGTTCCTTTAATTTTTTCCAGGAGTGTATTTAGGGTAAATTTAGTTTTTCACCTTTTTCAAATCGAGTGCATTGAGGGATACTTGATCAGTATGTGAAGTGGGATACTTGAACAGCTGAAAAAACCTCAGAACAAACCATAGAACGGCAAATGAAACAGAAAAATACAGCAAAGAAAGTGAGAAGGAAAATTTTTATTTTATTGTCATCTGAATCAGATGATATCTAAGTGAAATGTTCTTTAAGAATGCATTTATGTTATTTTAGGTTAGTTTAGGTTAGTTTAGGTTAGTCTTCGGATTTATTTTTTCAGTAATTCTATCAAGTTAATTATAGGTTACTTTCCATTTATGATATTCCCTTTATTTCACGTTATTGACTAAGATAATAAATATTTTTTGAAAAATTAATGTGTTATTTACTCTTAAAATTCACTGATCAAGTCTCCATAACCTTTTGATCAAGTATCCCCTTTAGTGAGGGATACTTGTGCATAATGTCACTGTCGGAAAATGTTTAAATTCAGTCATTACAATCAGTTTTCAACTCTCAAATTTGTACAAGTATATTGAGAATACTCTAAGAATCGCAACTTAAGTAATTAAATAGAAACAAAGCAAGCCATTATTATTATTTTAATAAAATAGCAAAACTGTGATCAACTATCCCACCTTTCCCCTACTACCAACAATGTACAAGCGGAGCGCTGAATTAGAAAATCTTCAATTTTTCGCATCTTGCATAGCGCGAAACTACCCAAGAATGTTATTTTACAGAGCGGGGATATCACAAGCTGAGATTCCTTACTCCACCGCAGGCGGCGCTGCAGTCGGAAATCTTCGCATCTTGCACCTCTGGTTCGTTCTCGCGTTCTCAAGTCTGTACGCGGCCTTATATTTCTCATGTTTCGTGCCGGTAAAAAAGTCGGCTGCCTGCACCGATTGGATCATGCAATAATCATAACCTTACCTGATTATTGGTTGAATCCAATATAAATCTATAATATCTCTATATGATTGTATCACTATAATTTTTTATAAGTACAAAAAATGCAATAAAATTGTTAAAATAAGTATACACGAGTTTTTTTTATAAATGAAATAACCGGTTCGGAACAAAATTTGTTATTCGTTCTGATGGAAACGAAATATTTGTTCAGCAGGAACGATATTAACCGAAACGAAATTATTATTATCGGAGCTGAACCGAAACGAAACGTAAAAACATTTCGTTCCAGGTCCCTGATGTTTATTATTATTATTATTATTATTATTGTAAACGGGAAAACCCTTTAGTAAGCAAAAGGTACAAAGCATCAAGCAAAATAGAAATGTAAACAATACAAAATAACTTAGAATAACTTAAAATAAAAGTAAAATAAAATAAATAAATGGTGTGAGTACTTATTATAATATTAACGCATCAGATCAAATGACCTACGCAGTGACGAAACGCCCGTACAAGAGTGATCGAAGGCCACTGAGGGAGATACAAAACAAATCAATGTCAGGGAAACATTGGTTAGCACAACTCATTGCTCTGCTTAAGGGGTCAGTCGTGTAATTTCGATAACCCGGTTCCCTGCTCACAAAAAGGGGTCTAGGTCGCAGCACTGAACGGCAGCGCAGCCACAAGGATTTTAACAGATCCATCTTACAAGGGAACACCGCGAACCCGGACTCACCGATTGGAATGCAACTTTGTGGATTTATAGAGTGACTCAAGACAAGTACAACGGTGTGTTGCATTTGTGCCCTATCGCCCTTTAAGAGGGTGAAAACTAACCTCAAAGTCAAATTGGCACTTCCGCTTTTTCGCGCATAACTTTCAAAGTACAACAGACAGAAAAGAATGTTTGAAACAGAAGTTTAATGGGACAATAGGCGTGTTACGTCCTGAAGGGACTTTTGTGAACCACCCCGAGCGGTTAGGGTGACTCACCGGGTTCTTGCTGTATCAAGGTGCTAAAGCACGCCTTGACTATACTCGCGGGGGGAAGAGGATGGTGATAAGGGGTTAAACCAAAGAATACAATAGGGATAAAGGAAAAACAATAGAGAAAAATATATTGTTACATAGAAGATTCTGGATTATCCTACCTTGAGACGGCGCTTCGTCTCAGCTGTCGCTCGCAGGTCTTAGCTTACGGGGTGATTCGCCTCGTCGTTATCGCCTCGCTCGCGTGCCTCTCGAACGCCGTAGGTCGCGGTCGTCCTCTTCGCTGGCACTCGGGGTTTGACGAACTCGCGCGTCTATCGTCGGTCGCTCGCGTTACAATCTGTCGCGTTTACACGTACACGCGCGTGGTTGCTCTCCCGGCTATGCCGTTCGCTGTATGTCGGATGGAGTTACGCCACGGCGGATGATCGCGGCCGAACGCGATTCTGTGTTTGTAATTTCGTAAAGTCGAAGACGCGGTTCTTTGATAGGGACGGTTTCCCTCGATTTATTACGATGGATTCTTGAAAACGCCTAACTTCGATACTACGGAGTTTCCCCCGAATCGCGGTGGTCCGTATCGGCGCGTAAGTGCCCTCCCGGCTAGGCCGTTTCTCGGTACGTCGGATGGAGGCACACTTCGCCTAACCTGATCGGCCGAGCGCGATTCGAAGTTCTCCCTGCGTAGCACGTTCGCTAGTCCGTTCTCAACCGAATCCAAAAATTGACTCCCGACTCCACGCAACGCGGGCCGCACCTCGGGCGATTTCGTACGATGGGGGAAACTGCCCCGTCGGCAGTTGTTTCGCTCGCGAAGGTTCTGGGCCCGGACCAGCGATGGTCACGTTGACGCTCCGCGTGTCGCTTCACGTTCTTTGACAACGTGACCGGCACGCGCGATGCGATTCCGCTGAATCGCCGCCGGAAAAATACGCGAGGACAACGAGGACGGATGGACCTGAAGGGACCACGTAACACCTCCCCCCTTAGACACGAAACGGCCTCGCGAGGCTGTTTCGTTCGTGCGTGCGAAGCTGTCCTTCGTGTTTTTCCGGTTGAAGGTAAATGTACCAATAACGAGCCATGTACCAACACCTAACCATCTGTTGAAATATTGAAATCATTTTTCCCGGAGTGCGAAATCTATGGCTAGGTACTGGGACATGACAGTTGGGCCACTGGGCCGATCGCGATGCTTTGTCACCGTTTCCTTAAACGGCTACTTATTGGTGCATTTACCTTACTACTTAAAACTAACGCTACGCTTAAGTTTAAAAGGGCGCAAGGTGTTTCGATTAAATAATTCATATTTAGGAAAAAAAAATAAAACCATTGTTACATAAAGTAGTAATGGAAGCATATAGAGAAAATTTGAAAAAGAAATAAAAATGAATATAATAATAATAAATATAATGTGAAGTATATAAGCAAAATGGGGAGAAGCTAAGAAAATTGTAAAAGCAAAAAGGGGAATAAGCTAATAATAGTACTAATAATAATAATGGCAGGGGGTTGAAGGGAATGAATATATGTAAAAAAGCAAAAATGGGGGGAAGCTAGATATAATAATAAGGGGTGGGGGAGGGGTTGGGGCGGCGCTGCGGTTGTTCGTCCGTTGGCTTCGGGCGGATCGGCGATACTCTGCTGCGAATGAAACGGACAGAAAACGATTACAATTTTTTCCTCTTTTTTTTTTTGCGTCACTCTAAGTGATTACAATTGATTCGGTCTTTACCTATTCGGCTCCTGCGGGGACAATCCAGGGAATGTCCCTCGGTTTCGGGGGTTCCAAGGGCCGGGGCGCCTCGAGCACCGGAAACGCCGGGAGGTATTTGGGCTCCACTTCCAGGATTGCACGGATGCAACCGGTGCAGTTGCCCGCAGGCGTCCATCGTAGATGTGGGCGCCTGCACTGGGTGCATTTAGTGAGGCTGATGGCCCTCATCTCCTCTGCCAGCCAATGGACCGGGGTTTGTCGCCACTTTTCGAAGTCGGCTGGTGGCCGCAACCAAGCGCAGGCGCCGCAAATGGTTTGGAACCTATTTGCTTGGTTCGTCCATGCCACTTCCGGTCCATCGAAGCTTCGTGTCGGTCGCACGCACATTCGGCGACCAAATGGTGCGTGGAGGTGCCTTGGGAGGATCACCTCGGCTAGTGTTGTCCGCGGGTATTTTGCGTCGTTGAAGCGTGGCGCGTTCATTTTTGTGGAATGTATACGTCGGTGAAATAATTTGTAAAATTTTATAACGACTGTGACTCGCTTAGCCTAATTGCTAACTTATATACTAGTATCCCTACCATCTAATTTTCGCAGCAGAGCGCCTCGTGGGGGTCGGTTCTTAGGGCTAGCGCGCGGGGATTCTTGCTGCTATCAGCAAGGTACTTCCTAGAATACTTCGAAGCTCGGAACCCGCGAAACTTCTCGCTCGCTCTACATGGGCTCTGTCTCTTGTCCTCGAGGATGGTATAACGGGTAGATCTGGAGGAAAGGATGTAATTGCTAAAGGACAGGGTCTGGAAATTATTTGAGGAGGGGGACGAGTAGGTACCATTTCTATATTAACTTTTGTCTCTTTCCTTAAGGGTTCTTGATGTCGATTCCGGCGGTTCCTCAAAAAACGGTATCCAATCCAGATGATTAGGATGATTATGAAGGTGCCACCTAGTCCTGGTAGTCCATACGTGACATATGTTGATAAATTTTCGGCTCTGTGGTGGGTGGCTATTTCTCTTGCTTGTCTTTCAATGTCATCCAGTGCGATCGCGTTTGCTTTCGCATGGGCATCTTGAAGGGTTGCCTGGGGTTCCTTTTCCTGATAGTCGGTTAGAATTTTGACATGATGTTCCGTGAGAGTTGGCAGAATTTCCGTAATGTTGATACCAATCGATGGTTTGTAGATAGTTGTTAATTCCTCGGTGTCCACACCGGTTGCCCAAATCTGGTCGGTCCCGATTTTAGCCTCACAGTCTCTTTTCAGTTGTAGTATTCCTGCCCCCTGTAGCACTTCGTATCCGGCAGCGTGCTTATTGCATCGAACCTGCAGTGCCAGGGTGTCCTTGACGGAAAATAACCAGGTGTTGGGTGTTATCATCTTCTTGAGGAAAGTTCGGCTTCCAGGAAGGGCTTGAATGTTGCAGCTAGGCCACCTGATGTTTTGTGGTTTCAATAAGGCATCCGTTTCGCAGCTTGGTGCCTTTTCCAAATCTTGCAGTGGTACGCTAAGTTCGCACATGTACATGCGAGGGTGGTTTCTGCATCCTTCGATGTAGTTCTCGTCGGGCATGAAGTATTGAGAGTTGATATGACTGATTGCTAAATATGCTGTTCTTGGTTTGATGATTATCGGAGTAGAGACATTGATCGATATAGTTTGGAAAGAAGGGCAAGATTGAATGTAATAAAGGTCGAAGGGAATTTGATCTAATAAAGGTATGTCGAGTGACAAGATAATTCGGCCTTGTGAGTAAACTACGTTTAATTTGGTCACCCCTTGTAGTTGTTCCGAACTCAATTCTTCCGGAGTCAGCGGGAATTCATATGGAGTAGTTTCGCGAATTCGTTCGCAAGTCTGCGCTAGCTTGCTGGGAGAAAGAACGGCCGGATGTAGGATACCAAGTTTCGCGAACGTGAGCGCGTCTGTAATTACGATCAACGCGGTCACATATTCGTCCACGTGCCTTGTCATTAGAAACGTCCACGAAGAAAAGGCTAATTCTAATTCTATTTTCGTTTCGCGCTCGTCTAGTTGTAGAGTACCCGACGCTATTTCCTTAATTCTATCGCCCATAGTTCGCACGGTGCCTGTTACAGCTTTTAACGTTTGGTGTATGTCTTGAAATTCCGATTTTACAATATGAGTTTGATTTCCTAGTAATTCGGCGAGGTGATTTTGATCTTTATATAGCTTATCTATTTCTTGGTTGTAATATTGCGCATCATCGCTGTCCAGGGTTCCAAAAAGGGCTTTACTTAGCGATCCGACGAATCCCAAGGGTACCGATCGCTTGGTACGAGGGAACTGTGGCTTTCCTAATATGTTGAGCAGCAATTCCTCATATCGTTTACCGTCGAGGAGTTTACGTTGCAGGACCGTGTTAAGGGTGTCGGCCGGGCAAGACGTCCAGTTGTATGTTTTACAAAGCGCTTTCATTCTGTCGATTTGGGGTTGCGTTTGCGGTCGCGAGGCCAGTATTTCGGTGACTCCTAACCCCGTGACCAATCTCCATTGCGTGTGAAAGACTCGGAGGGGTCGGATTTTCTCGTAATATAGCCCCGGATTAGGGTTTTTTCAGGGATGCAGATGTTTATTTCATTCGCGTTGGTCTCTGATTTATTAAAGTCTTTTAGAAAATCTTGGTGGCACTGCTTATAGCCCTCTAGCGTACCTTCTAAATCTTCAAAGTTGGAGAAAATTACGGGGCTGATTGGATGTTTCGCGGTTACCATCGTGCGCTGGTGGTATGAAACGATGGCTTCTTCCTGAAGCAGATACGGGCTTCCAACAAGGCCCGCAATCCCCTTAGGTAAATGGGGCATACGTATTACGTGGAATAATGCCCAGCTACCGTTAATTTTCAAGACGGTTGTCCCTAAGGTCAAGACCTTCCCGTTTAAACCGGTAATTTCAAGGGGGGTAGTACTTAAAACCCGGGCCCTTGAGCTTGCGGACCCGATTTCTAATAGGTTCAATGCCGAACCCGTGTCTATGATAAATTCTCCCTCACCGTTCTCCAATTGTTCTGCCTTGACTCGGATGCGGGGGGAGTCCGCTCGTAGGAGCGTTGTTGCGGGCTCTGGCTCCGGGGTGGATTTTGAGGTGATCTTTGGGCCAGCGAGGAGGACCCGCCCGCCTCGTTCCGGTTGAACGGGCGGGCACGCTGGGAGTTTAAATGATCGGGCTTCTCAGGGGTAGTTTCACGTGCTTCTGGTCTCTGGGGTTCACGAGATCCATATGCCCGCGACTCGCGAGGAGGTTCATATCTTTCCGTTTCGCGAGGTCCATACCCGCGCGGTTCATATCCGCGGGGTTCGTATCCGCGAGGTTCGTAGGGATCATACAATCTAGGATCGCGAGGTTGTGACCGCCTATTATTCCAAGGTCTCCCGCGTGCTCCTCTTCCGCGGGGCGCACTCGGTCGGCGATCGTAGTACAACGGACGTTCGCCTTGCCTAGTCAGCAAGGACGATGGACGGCGCTCCGGCGTCGGATCGCGATAATACGGCTCGTGATAATATTCGTCTCGATAGCGAGGGGCACTATACGCGGAGTACGAGGAACGAGGCTCTTCATATGAGTCATTTTCGACATTAGGTTGCCTCCATTCAGTCCATCTACGCTGAGGGTCGTATGGGGACGGGGGACGCGCGCTCCGGTTGCCGTCGTACGTGTCGTCGCGCGGCAAGCCGGCCAGGTCTTGTTCACGTCGTTGCGTATGTAAAGCTAGATCGAACGCGTCGTTCAAAGATACGGGATTTGATAAAGCTACTTTAATAGAGATTCTTTGAGGAATTGCCGTGATAAATGAAGTCCGAGCCAATCGCTCCACGTCTATTAGAGTTCTCTCGACATTTTCTCCGATTAATTCCTTCGCCCTTACGGTGACCTGTCGGTACAGGCGGGCCACGCGGTGAATAAAGTCTATTAAACGCTCCCGGGGAAACATGCTTATACGTTCCAGTTCCAGTCGGAGCTCCTCATAACCGCGGCATGGGGAATATCGGACCCTTAGAAGGGAGAGCAGATCGGCCACACTTTTACAACCTTTGTCTTCGACATAATATCTAATGGGATCTTTCAATTTGTAAATGAGCTCGGTCAGAAATCTGTCTTCCTGACCGGGCGGTACGCGTTTTATGGCGCGCTGTATCGAGGCTGCGAAGTCCTCTAAAGTTACAAAATCAGGGTCAAAACGAGGAATATTGTCAAGCGCCCGATATACTCTCTCCTCATCTTCTCGGGAACGCCATACGTCTAGTGCAGACATTTCTAGGTCGTTCGTCCGTGAACCGAACGATAGTCGATTGTTCGGCAAAGTTGACAGGGGAGGAGGAATTGTAGGAGGAGCTGTATCAGGTATTTGGGAATTAGAGGTATTATTTGGAGGTGATCTCAGGATACCACCAGGCATTGTTAAGCAATGCTTTGCAAGACTTTAGATAGCAGGAAGTATAGTCAAGTTACGAGCAGATAAAATTGCGGCTGGTCGCGGAAGATAGCGACGGCACGCTCTCTTTTACATATATAATAAGTATAAAATAAGGGAATAAAATCCCACTTCTGACACCAGTTTGTTACGTCCTGAAGGGACTTTTGTGAACCACCCCGAGCGGTTAGGGTGACTCACCGGGTTCTTGCTCTATCAAGGTGCTAAAGCACGCCTTGACTATACTCGCGGGGGGAAGAGGATGGTGATAAGGGGTTAAACCAAAGAATACAATAGGGATAAAGGAAAAACAATAGAGAAAAATATATTGTTACATAGAAGATTCTGGATTATCCTACCTTGAGACGGCGCTTCGTCTCAGCTGTCGCTCGCAGGTCTTAGCTTACGGGGTGATTCGCCTCGTCGTTATCGCCTCGCTCGCGTGCCGCTCGAACGCCGTAGGTCGCGGTCGCCCTCTTCGCTGGCACTCGGGGTTTGACGAACTCGCGCGTCTATCGTCGGTCGCTCGCGTTACAATCTGTCGCGTTTACACGTACACGCGCGTGGTTGCTCTCCCGGCTATGCCGTTCGCTGTATGTCGGATGGAGTTACGCCACGGCGGATGATCGCGGCCGAACGCGATTCTGTGTTTGTAATTTCGTAAAGTCGAAGACGCGGTTCTTTGATAGGGACGGTTTCCCTCGATTTATTACGATGGATTCTTGAAAACGCCTAACTTCGATACTACGGAGTTTCCCCCGAATCGCGGTGGTCCGTATTGGCGCGTAAGTGCCCTCCCGGCTAGGCCGTTTCTCGGTACGTCGGATGGAGGCACACTTCGCCTAACCTGATCGGCCGAGCGCGATTCGAAGTTCTCCCTGCGTAGCACGTTCGCTAGTCCGTTCTCAACCGAATCCAAAAATTGACTCCCGACTCCACGCAACGCGGGCCGCACCTCGGGCGATTTCGTACGATGGGGGAAACTGCCCCGTCGGCAGTTGTTTCGCTCGCGAAGGTTCTGGGCCCGGACCGGCGATGGTCACGTTGACGCTCCGCGTGTCGCTTCACGTTCTTTGACAACGTGACCGGCACGCGCGATGCGATTCCGCTGAATCGCCGCCGGAAAAATACGCGAGGACAACGAGGACGGATGGACCTGAAGGGACCACGTAACAGGCGCTACAAAATAACGTTACCAAAATTTTTGAAAAAGTTTTCTTCGATCAGGTATTTTTTTTAAAACTCTTTCAAAATTTTGTTAACGCAAAGTTGTAGCGCTTATCGCGCCATTAAGCCTTTGTTTCAAACATGTTTTCTGTCTGCTGTACTTTGAGAGTTATACGCGAAAAAGTGGAAGTGCCAATTTGAATTTGTGGTTAGATTTCACCCCCTTAAAGGGCGATAGGGCACAAATGAAACACACCGTTGTTCTTGTCTTGAGTCACTCTATAAGCCCACAAAGTTGCATTCCAATCAGTGTTCGCTGTATATAGAAAACGCTAATCGAAGCTCACTAAATCCTTAGTTTTGCAACAAGATTTAGCTGATTCCACCTTTATTGTAATCTAGACGGATCGGCCTTCCTGAATCATTTTTTTCCGTTGAAAAATTATAAGATTTCATAAACGCGACCTATTTTCACAAAAATAGGCAACAAATTGCAAAAATCCAGGCTCTGTATTTTTTAAACAAATTTCAAATCCGCCAAATGGTGACTTAAATCCCTCCCTAATTTCACCAGGACTACAACATAGTCTAGTTCAAAGTTGGGCAACAGTTCATCTAAATCAAAATCTCAAATAACGAACAAAAGATAAATAATTTTTATAAATTTTTTATTCGAATAATCGTAGTTATCTTTATTCGAGGAGCAACGAATAAATAATTTTATTCGATGAGAATTTATTTGACGAATAAAGATAATGGCGACTTAGTGTCTTGGTGACAGACGCACGCGTTATTTTGCAATATAGTATCGTGCAATGACGAAAATCTCAATTTACATAATTTTCATCACATCTTTTTGAAAATAATAGCAATGGACTGGTGAGGTTTTTCCGACGAAAATTAGCCAAAATACGACATACGGCGCACTAGGTTTAACAGTAATCAATTTCAATATATTATCCTGAATATGTAAACTAATCCGATTTACAGACAATTACAAAAATCTACATACATTACGTGAATTTACAATGTTCCAGAAAATGCTGGAAGGTCTTTTGTGATGTTGTACTTTATATTTATCAATACTTTATTATTAACGACCCAGATGGCACTCGACGTCTATGAGCCGTCTTTAAGACATCTGTTTCAGACTTTCAAGACGTCTTAAAGACGTCTGCTATTTTCTGAAAGACGTCTTAAAGACATCTATAGACATTTTTTAATGTCCTGAGTCAGGAAACCGTACATCTTTAAGACGCCTGTTGAACAGTTTGTAGGCGTCTTGTAAGACGTCTTTTAAACGGTGTGTAGACGTCGCACAGACGTCTATTACAAACTTTCAAGAGTCTGCTAAAGTCTAAAAGACGTCTATAGGCGTCTTTGAACATCGTTATTCAGGAAACCGTACGCCATTAAGACGTCTTTTAAACGCTTTGTAGACGTCTTATCAGACGTCTTACAGACATCTTTAAGAGGTTGTGAAGCGTTTTAAAGCAGGGTCTTAATACCGGTATAATGTTTATACCAGGGATTGTAACCCGCGCCGTACCCTAACCCGAAGCCGGTTAACCAAGGAAGGTTACATACTAGCCGCGAGAGAACGGTTTCTAAATTCTAGGAAGAGCCGGTTAACCCGCTCGTAGCGGGTTACTAGTAACATAAGACAGTCTAGTCTAGATAGACACTTAAGGGGGTACATACTCTGGTCATCCGGCCGAAAAACTGAGCAATCTATATGATTGCTTTACTGTTCGTCAATAATTAGCATCAATAATTCCAATAAAACAAAAAGATTTTAATAAATATATCAAGGAAAGTGCAGAAGTATTTGTAAACATGAGTGGACCACTCGAAACATTAAGATAATGTTAAAACTGAATAAAAAAAAGATTAATATTCGTGCCGCCTTGAACGGACGATGCAGCACAGACAGGCACACAAAACCAACCGGAAGGAAGAACGAGTAGCAGCGAGCAACTCACACTCATGGGGATGAGATTGCATACTTCAACACTCCGCTCACGCGCCATGCAGCATAAAAAAAACGAACAATACATTTCATTCACTCATTCATGCCTAACTCCTTTCGGAACTTTATAAACTTATCCCTTGCTAAGGCTTTGGTCAAAATATCCGCCGTCTGATTTTCCGTAGACACATACTTAACTTCTATCTTTTTATTACTATAGAGATCTTTGATAAAACTATACTTAATGTCTACGTGTCTCAACCGCTTGTTGTCCTGTTTGGACAATGACGCAATACAAGATTGGTTATCCTCGTACATCCTTAAAGGCATATTTGTTTCTATCCCGAATATATTCAAGAGTGGTTCCAACCATAAATATTTCATAGCACAGGTAGCGAGTGATATATACTCCGCCTCGGTGGAGGATAATGCCACACAATTTTGCTTCTTGGTCGTCCAACAAATAGTGTTTCCGTACAGTTTATATAAATGGCCTGATGTGGATTTTCTATCTTCGGAATTCGCCCAATCCGCATCAGCATACGCGGATAACGGAGAACCTGCATTTCCTTCCGATTTGGTGTATAATAAACCGTAATTCAAGGTACCCTTGAGATAGCGCAATACTCTTCTCAAACCCTTCCAATGAGATTCTTTGGGATCAGACTGAAAACGACTAAAAAAATTTACAGTATAACATAGATCGGGTCTAGTGGTTTGCGTCGCATATAGCAGGCACCCAATCAATTCCCTGTAAGGTATCTTTTCACCTAAAGGTGTACTTATCGGTTTACAATCAGACATATTAAACCTTTTGATTAATCTCTCAAAATATGAATATTGACTTAAAAACATACCTCTATCAGTTCTGGTTATCTTAATCCCAAGCAATGCACGCAGTTCTCCTAAATCTTTCATCTTAAATCTACTTTTCAAAAAACTTTTAACTTCTTGCATCTTAACAGTATCATTTCCTGCCAAGATGATGTCGTCCACATACAGTAATATATACATTTTTATATTTCCACATTTAAGAACATAAAGACATTGGTCTGCGATCGCAGGTATAAAACCTAAACTCTTAATGAATTTATCGAATGTCAAATTCCAAGCACGAGAGGCTTGTTTTAAACCGTATAAAGACTTATTTAACTTGGCCACTTTACCTGATTCGTTTGCAAAACCCTTGGGAATTTTTATATAGACATCCTCATGTAGAATTCCATGAAGAAAAGCGTTCTTAACATCTAATTGACAAGTCATTAGGTCCTTGTGATTTATGACCACCAACAGAATTCTCAATGTCGTCAAATTTGCAACTGGTGCGTATGTTTCGCAATAATCAAAACCCTTTTTCTGTACACATCCTTTAACCACTAATCTTGCCTTAAAGGTATCGACATTGTTGATTTCGTTGTGTTTCACCATAAAAACCCATTTTGTGTCTATTGCCCTTCCTTTTTCAGGTAGATTACACAACGACCATGTGTCATTTTCGATTATCGCGTTGACCTCTTCTTGAACAGCCTGAAGCCACTCATCTTTGTCATCTCTTGAAAAGATGTCCTCATATGTGTCCGGAACATCGTCCACGTATGTTTCCGCATTGAAGGCCAATGCCGCGTAGTCACGCATCCAGACTGGTTCTTTTCTTGTACGCGTGCTTCTGCGTGTCTCATCTTCTCCTGATCCGGGAGGTTCAGCGAATTCTTCTGCCGATTCGTAGTTCTCCAATGAGGTCACATCTTCTGTAGCGACCGACACACGCGCGAAAGATCGTCTTCCCTCTTGGGGTTGTAAGGCCCAAGGACTCCGTGGTACGCGGTGTTGATCGCCTTATCACTTGCCAAGTTAATTTTGAGTGACTATTTATTTTATGCGATGAAAGAGAACTTGTTTGTCCGTATGATGACCAGACAAGAGCACGAATGTTTTAATGATGGTCTTAGTCACGAACGTTTGACTAGACCTGGTCGAGTTAGTCCGTATGACGACTAGAGTATGAGTTTTAGTCACGAATGTTTGACTGACTTGCTATATTCGAATGTATCGTCGATTATAGCTGTTCGAGATTTGTCCCAAGAGCAGAATGTGTTCGCTTGAGAAACGATTGAAAAATCTGCCTGCGTCTCGCCCTTCGATCTCGAAGGTAGACGAGACATCAGACTTCGGGAGGTGCCAAATTGCTGATTGGCTAGTTTTTCCTCGAAGAGGAGGAACCTTCCTTCTGCGATTTCGGTGGTGGAGGAGGAAGGCTTCTCCTTCTTGGTGACGTAGCAGTGGAAAAACCAGACATCTGGCTAACAAACCTAGCTAGGTTGCTCGGCCGGAGCGTTTAGTCAGGGTCACGGTTTATGATCGTATTGTTCCATGAGTCAGCGGTGGACGACGGTATGTACCGGTCCGAGGTAACCGTGTACCCTCGCCGACGGAGCAATTTAACGGATTATCTCAGGACGAGAGTAGTCGAAAAATATCAGAAAAAAGGGCACGATGTCGATTGCCTCTTAGTCATCTGGCAGGCAAATGGTTCTCAACGAACGCTTTGAGAACAAACAATTGCCTACCGTAAAAGACGTTGAATTTTCGCCTCGCCCTGAGCTCGCTTTTGTCCTTTAAGACGAAACATCTTCTTCCCGTGTGTCATCCGGTGTTTCCTGGAATTGTGGATGTATTCCTGGTAGCCATTGATCTTCGGGTGATGTTTCAAATTGCGTTTCATCGAATCTCACATCTTTCCCGAGAAGTATACGTTTAGTTTCCGGACACCAAAGCCGGTATCCATTAACGCAATATCCAACCATGATACATTTTATAACTCTTCAGTCGAATTTTCCAGCAACCAGTTCCTTGGGTAAATGAAGGTATGCAAGACAACCGAAAATTTTTAATTTATGCAACTTCGGCTTCTCTCCATACCACAGGGTTGCCGGTAAGTTGTCCTTTATTGCGGTAGTTGGCATTCTGTTAATCAGGTACACAGCAGTCAAAACAGCTTCTGATCAAAATTCCTTTTTTAGTTTACTATTTAGCAACAAACATCTGGCCTTTTCACAAATGTTTCGGTTCATGCGTTCAGCCACGCCATTTTGTTGTGGCGTATACCTTATAGTGAGTTCGAACTGAATTCCCTTTTCCTTAAAGAAATCTTTTATCTCGTTGGATAAATATTAGTAGTAGAGGTAAGGGGATTCTAACTCAGGTCCTCTGAGGGGAGCGCGGGGGCGGGGGGAAGTGAGGGCGCGCGGGGGAGCGCGGCGGAGGGAAACATGGACGCGGGGCCTGTGCGGAGTGGAAGACAGGTTGCGCGCGCACGTGCCGCGGAGTGGGGGAAGCCGCGATCGTGGAGGGGATCAGTCCGGGCCGAGCGGCCGCGGAGACCTCTCCACACCGGACCCACCGCCGGAAATTTCCACGGAGGTGAATGACCCCCAAAAAATCTCTTTCAGACCTCGGCCCACCCCAAAATTTTTTTTATACCTAACCGAGGGAGGGGACGACCCCCAAATAATTTTCCAAACCATTATGCGATGGAATTGTTTAATACATTATCAGAAATTGTTTCGGACAATGTTGGGAAAGATTGGTGTTTTCACACCGCGTCTTCGGAGGGAAAGAGACAGAGCATTACCTTTAAAGCTAAAATTTTGGAAGAGGGAAAGAGACAACACTACTTGGCGATACAATCGCACGCATTCTAAAGCTAACAGTTTTTTAAAGCTAACAGTATTCTAAAGCGTTCCGATTTATCAATCTTAGCGTCGCGCACGATCGTGCATAATTCGAAACCTCCGGAGCAGCCGTGCAGGGTGACATCATTTAACAGCGCGAAGAACGAAATAGAATTATGTGGCGTCAGCAAATCTTAAAATTAGGTGGCGAGGAGAGAAGGAGGGTAAATGAAATGGCACAATGAAATACGTTTAAGAATATATTGTTACAAAAACTATTAAAGATAAAAAAAAGAATAAAAACATAAAAAATAAAAAAAACAAAAAATAAAAAAAAATTGAAAAAAATTATGGCGTCGGCGGTGGTGAGGACGGTGGCGAAGACGGCGGCGGTGAGGACGACTGTGAGGACGGCGTCGGCGAGGACGGCGTCGGCGGCGTCGACGGAGGCCACCAGGTTGACGACGACGACGACTGCGGCTGCGGCCTGCTGACAGTGGACGACGACGACGACGACTGCGGCTGCGGCCTGCTGACAGTGGACGACGACGACGACTGCGGCGGCTGCGGGCTGCTGACAGTGGACGACGACGACGACTGCGGCGGCTGCGGCCTGCTGACATCAATCCATCCAGTCTCTTGTGGTGATGGAGGCCGCTGTCGCCGCAGGGGCCCCACCTGCCTGTATGGCGCCCACGGTCGCCGCATCCTTTCCGCCATGACAGGACCAATTATTGGCCCCGAACTCCGCCGCATCTGCGGCTCCTGGGCAGGTACCGCCTGAGGTGCAGCAGCAGCCTCCTCCAGGAGCCGCGCCAACAGCGCAAACCGTCTCATGAGGAAGTCGTTGTTCTAGAACATACACACAAACGTCGATATAATATTAATACTTCAAAACGGATAAAAAAGAAAAAAAGAAAAAAAAGAAAAAAAATACAAAGTATTACATACTATTGGAGGCGGCGGCGATGGCGATGGCGATGGCGATGGCGATGGCGATGGCGATGGCGATGGCGATGGCGAGTTCTGGAAAATAGAACCCACGATATAACACTAACACAACAGCCGTCTGATTTGATCTCGCTCGATTTCAACGGTTAAACGCGATAAATGTTAAAAAATATTTTAAAGTACATACCTCAAAGACGTCGGAGCATGGCTCCTCGTCCCACTCCGGCGCGATGCAGTTAATTCCCATTATTTTAATAAAATATTTATTGCACAAAAAAAAAAACTGTCGCGCACAAAAACTGAACTGTATGCAATGAATATTTGAATGCAACTGGTCTCGCTGCGTCTCCAGGCTCTCGCATCTAAACTCATATCTCGAAATTGAGAAGTGCATAGCTTTGCAAAAGCTATGTTCTCCACCTGCATTTTCGCTGATTATCCTCCAGCACTTATCTTCGCCACGTCAGCGTCGGCGGTGGCGAGTTCTGGAAATTAGAACCCACGATATAACACTAACACAACAGCCGTCTGATTTGATCTCGCTCGATTTCAACGGTTAAACGCGATAAATGTTAAAAAATATTTTAAAGTACATACCTCAAAGACGTCGGAGTATGGCTCCTCGTCCCACTCCGGCGCGATGCGGTTGATTCCCATTTTTTTTTTAAATATTTGTTGCACAAAAAAACTGTCGCGCACAAAAAACTGAACTTTGCAAAAGCTATGTTCTCCACCTGCATTTTCGCTGATTATCCTCCAGCACTTATCTTCGCCACTGCCCATCCTCTCCTTTTTTCACACGCGTCTTCTTTCCCTTCTTCTTTGACACATCATTCAGCTAGACCATATCACTTTGAACGGTTTTGAACGCGAATCAAAACGGGTATCGAACGGTATGGAACGGGTATTGAACAGGTATGGAACGGGTATTGAACGGTTTTGAACGCGAATCGAACGGTTTTGAATGGATATCGAACGGTTTCTACATAATAATTAAAACTATCGTCTTAATCTAGCGTACATGCAAGAGGTTGGGGAGGGTGAAGAAAAAAACATTTATGTATTAAAAATTGGTTATATTTTATTTAAGCATTTCCCTCTGGTGTTTAGACCACCAGTTGAATATTTTAAATACATTTTGCAAGGCACAGTGCTTTGCATGTCTGCCACATCGCAGAGTATCAACTACATTTAGCTTATTTAGAGATTTGATATCCTCGTAGTCAATGTCCAGCGTCTCGATGATCACGTCAGCTCTCGTATTTTCATCGAGGAAATCCGCAAGCCAGTCGCGTTTCTGTAGCCCTTTAACGTATACTATATGAGATGTATCGTCTTCTTCGTCGATCGCATCAGCTACAGCTTTCGTAATTAGCCGTTTAGCCATACTGTACGGAACGTCTCCATCGTCCCACCGTAGTCCGTGATGTTTTGCCACCAACCACCGAATGCTTGATTTGTCGGATTTTGTAAGAAGAAATTGTGGCATAGGACTCCCAAAAATATAGTGTGCGAGAATTGTCCCCTTGCGTAGGACAGCTACTTCCTTCGCGACAAATCTTCCATCGACGATGAACCCTTGCAGGTCAACGAATGTTGGTACAACCATTATCGGTACAATTTAGAGGTCCGCTCGCTTTCAAGACAGACAGGAGAATGCAGTTTTTCTCATAAAGCATCTCGATTTTCACGATGAAATTTTGTATGAATTTGACACAGGAGAGGGCGCACAAGTAGCGTGGCAATTTAATTCATTTTGCGCACTACGTTTGTCAGTGGATTGTATTCAACCACCCGATCGTGCAGAATCAGACAGTAGGCTGTAGTATTTGCCGACACATTCTCTTTACACTCGAATTCTATGCGCACGTCCACGGTGCCATTCTTGATGGACTCATTTTGTCGCGAACAATCAATCACCACGATGGGACCAAATTGTAAAAATTCAGCCACGGTGAATAATGCCTCGTTGCAACTATGTCCATAATACGATTTACCGAATTGCGTATACATGTGATACAAAATGGCATGCTTATTCTTGTCAAAGTCCAAGTTCATGTCATCGTATGGGTAAAATTCCGAGTTGAGAAAAAGTTTGACATTAGTCAATTTACAGTTGTTGAACTTAGTAACGTCTTCGCTCGTCACATTCTTTCGACCAGTCTGTAGAGCAAGGATCACGCATCGTGGCTTCTCTAGCTGTGCGGATGCCTTTACGGCCCACGAATGCTTGTTTGTGTTTTGCAACATAGGATACTCGTACAGATTGAAAACAAATGCTCAGGTTTTGTCCACTTTCCAAAGTACGTAGCAACGATAGCTTATTAATGTCGTTCAGCGTCACATGAGGCATCCGCCATTGTAGTTTAAATAATTTAATTTCTGGTTCCAACACCGATGATCCTATCAGTGCATTGTTGTCGTTGCGCGACCGTATTAAAATCAATTCGTGACGCGCATTAATAATCATGTGTTTGTAGTTCTCGCAAAATCCTAGCAAATATTTGAGTGGGATGCAAAAATTGAAATGATTTTTGACTATTGACCCATCGCGTCGTTTCAAGCCCCATCCGGCATTCTCCATATTTTTGTCTTCGTCCGATGTCAGCGATACATAGTTTTTAAGCGTGCTAGTTATTCCAACGTTTCTGTTGCGATCAATCTCCACGCCATTCAGCTCATATCGAATCTCATCGAATAAGAACGCCACACAATTATTTCCCAACATCACCGTTAACGCATCATTTGGCTTATTTATCTTCAATTTCCCCTCCACATAGAGGAAACTTTCACACGGCAATGTGTATAAATCCTGCTGCTGTATCGGTATTCTTATCTCATCGCTGTATCCAAACGTTGTGTTTACGTATGGGTTGTATGTGTGAGTCTCAAGCTTGACGATGCGATCATCAAACGTCGGCTTCCCTCCAATGCTTAGAATATCAGCCATTTTTTTCCAACTTAAATGCGCACAATGAATCCCAAAGATTTCAAAAATGCAATGTTCGCAGCACTGAGCCTCTTCTTTTTAGCGTGATCAGAGCTGTTGGTGTTGTAAACAATTTCACTTGGAACAAACGGGTTTCTGGAGTCGTTCAATACAAGCATTTCTTTCGCACCACACGTATTATCGTAGTCGTCGTCGCACGTGCAGTCTGATTGTAATCTCTTCACCTCGAAAATCAAGCAACCGTCCGTCTTGATCCACAACGCGTATCGTCAGATCCGTAATGACTCGTGCGGTGATTGGAAGGTAAATGATCTGCGCGGGCGTTTCCGATATCTTATATCCTGGTGGAACTCTCGGAGAAAATTCATGTATCGTATGTACGCGCCTCCCATTGTTGTACGCCCCAGTGGTTACGCTACATTCTATGCGAATAATGTTCACGTTCATGATATTAATTGGATCGTCCGATTCGTGCCATCGTTCTGGTGCTAATACCCGATTCGTGGAGAATCCCAGTAGCGATCCAATGTTGTTGGGCTTTGTAAAGTCTACGGTGAACCGACAGTACAGCTCGCTTTTCATGGTATTGTTATTGGGACGCAACACTATAGGATACACATCGTTGTCCCCGTCATCCCCATCGCCATCGGTGTCACCAAGATTTTTAGGATACCGTTCGAGTAATCGTTGCTTCAGGTACTTGGCAATGGCGTCTAGTTCGTAGGAGCCGTGGGGAATCGTAATGTATTCATAAGCGGTGTCGGCACTGTTGTTTACGATGAAGTAGAATTTATCGTTGCTCGAGTCGATGTTCGGTATTGTGTGATAAGTTTCAAAGGTTGTTAGACCAAGCTCGTAATCGTCATCGCTCAAATCTATGGGTGGAAAGTAGCTCGCCGCGAGGGTGCTACTCTTGCCGGTTAGAGTGAATGTTAACGACATATTCTGCCCGAACTGCTCAACCAGTACTGAATCAGAGTGGTGGGAAGTCAATCCTTAAATTTGGTGCCGATCGTTTGTAGAAAGCGTAGACATAGTTGTCCGCAATTGCTCTGATCGTACTTCTGATAGGACGTTCGATTGTATTCAATTTTCACAGCATCCTTATCCAGATATTTTACCAATTCCATAGGTGGTCGAAGATTCCCAAAGCTGTCGAAATATATAGCTCGACACCCTCTCTTCGCATACGCCACCCAATGAGTCCCCAGCCCCTCGGCATTGTCCAAATTTACGATACCGCTCTCGTTTCGACGTACTCCACCAGCTGGTAACGCGTTGCGCATAAAAACACCTCTAAAGAATGGAATACGCATACGTTTTGCCAACTCCTCCAATTGCACATCGGTAGTTACGCGCGCAGGCATTTTTATTTTCTTTTCGACGTTTTTTTTTTTCGTTTAGATATTCCCTGTCCGCGCTTGTACGGCGCGAGATAAAGTCCGCGACCTTCCATGGAGCGATTATGGCGTTGCATTTCCTGCAGCTGACGTTGCGCCGCCTTATTATCGTTTACCGCCTTGGCGATCCCCGCCGCTCCACCAGCCAATGATCCGAGAACACCCAACAGCGGTAAAAGTGGTAATATACCACCCCGTTTTGCCACCGGAAGAATCCGCTTTTGCGATGCTCTCTTTGGAGTCCTTTTGCGAGTTTTTGTTTTCATCCCCATTCCGATCTTCGTCTTGGCCTTCATAGCAGCCCAAACAGCTGTAGCAGCACCTCTTTCACCCAGAGTCGAGTCTCGCGCAACGATGCGTTTTCGCGCTTTGTCAGCGAGAACGTTATCTGCCGCGTGCCTTTCGCCGAGGTCGTTGCTACGCGAATATGCAATATCGTGTTCGCGACACGCTGCGTCCAACGGATTGATACCTCGATCCCCTCTAGCCAATCGTTTTGCAAGATGAGTTCCTGGACCGCAAAACTGATATCCCGGGATGTGTAATTCGATAGGTAGCGCGTTTATAGCTCGATTTAACAAACCACAACCTTTCTTTACTCTCGTCGGTGACATTCGCTACAGTTTTTAATCAGTGGTGTTGGACCGTCGATATGCGTTCGCTGCCAAGGGCGATTATAATGTTCCAAGCACCGGCGATACTGCTGAACCTCGGAATTGGCTTTTATATGCTCGGGGAGCCTGTCCCACAACCGATCAATGTGCCTGCCAAAGTCTCGCAGTAGAATAATCTTTGGTATATATTTCAATTGCTCAGAGGTTAGGTCTCGAATATCATAATTATCCGACAGGATCAGAAGCATTTTGAATACTGAGCCATCATGTTTCAGCGCGGACCTATAAATAGGGTGCATCACCGCCTCGACGTATTCAAAATCATTTTTCACAGTTCGCGGGGAGGATGCGATTCGTGCGACAACCTGTAACCATACGCGTGACAAATTTTGACGATAAATCGCGAGTGATGGCTTCGAAAACAGGACGCAGACATGGTAGCATGCTACCAAACACTATCCGCTGCCTCATTTGTGGTCCATCAAATTGTGGAAAGACCAACGTGCTGGTCAGCTTGTTGGAAAGTCCTCACGGCGTCCGCTTCGAGAACGTGTACGTGTATTCCAAGTCGTTGCAACAGCCGAAATATCAGTACTTGGAGAATTTATTGGCTCCGATAGATGAAATTGGCTACTTTACGTTTTCGAATAACAGTGACGTCATCCCACCGAGCGAATCGCTTCCGAATTCCATTTTTATCTTTGATGACGTGGCATGCGACAAGCAAGATACGATACGAGAGTACTTTGCAATGGGGCGCCACTCGAACGTTGACTGCTTCTATCTCTGTCAGACGTATGCAAAGATTCCCAAACATCTAATACGCGACAATGCGAATCTGTTGATTCTGTTTAAGCAGGATGGTACCAACTTGAAACATGTGTACAACGATCACGTAAACACCGACATGCCTTACGAGGATTTCTGCGCTTTGTGTCGTAATTGTTGGCAACGGGAGTATGGTTTCGTGGTGATAGACAAGGATAGTGCAATGTCCAATGGACGTTATAGAAAGGGATTTAACGAGTTTGCCATACCATGAGATGGTCAATTGTCGTCAACACGTCGGTGGGAAAGCAACGTCTGCGGTACAGCGATGATCGATATCGATAGTCTGGAGATTAAGGATCGCGAGAGAATAGCGAAGGAAATTGCAAAAACCAGCGAAGCCATTCGTCAGAAACATCAGGCTTTGAAGACTGGCAAGATGGAGGAAGATATCGCGTTGGAGAAATACTTTAAACCTATCGTCGAACCACTAAAACATATTGCGGAAAATACCGCAGCGACGGAAGCTGACACATCGCCGCTGATGAGCACAGACGTTGAGGGGAATGAAACATTAACGCCTAAAAAAATCCTTCTGAAAGGAAACACATCGCGCAAGGCAAAGAGGAAACAACACATGTCGGCGGAATATTCACCCATAACCTCGACACCAGTTCAAGCGAAGCGGAACCGACAGAATGCCAGATCAAACGATTCTCCGACTCCACCCACACCAATAAGTACATTTCCCAATGTGCAATCACTCTCAACCATTGATGATGATGTTTTCGAAACTAGTCCCAATGAGTCGTTTGTAACATCTATTAGACAGCAATTCCAAACATCCGAGGGACAAGAGACGTTTCGCAATCATTTCGGCCCGCTGGGGCAAAAATACATGAGCGCGATCCTAAGTGGTGATAAGGATACAACAATGGACTATGTGTACGGCGTATACTTTGGCAATAGTGGAACGATGCTTGGAGATAAGGCTTTCGATATAGACAAGGATGATAATATAATCATAGATGGTGTAAAATACAGAGGAACACCCGGTCTTTACGAACTGATTTTCAAGAGAATTCCCGATGATGCTCTATACACCGATGCCGATAAACAAAAATATAAAAGTATACTGCTGGCGACGAACGCCCACAGACGCGGTCATGGTGCTAAAAATCCCATATTGAGCAACAAGGGACACAAGTACAAATATGTAATTGCACCGCTACTCCCTCGCGCATCAGCTAGTAGGGCAGGGAAAGGTCTAACGGTACCGCGCGCTATGGTGGTAAACGATAACAAGATCGATTACGTACACTGGAACGATCCCAACGAGCTGGTGGATCGAATGCGTTTGCTTGAAGCGTCGCGTCAGGCGGGTAACAACTCTCACGATCCCGAAATTCTATCGATTATCGAGGAACTCCGCGAGGTAGGCCTCATTATAAATTAAACCGCATGCCGATGATGTGCGCTGTATGCATCGAGATGTCGATCAACAAATTTGGGGTATCGCTCGAGAAGAGTGGAGCAGCTACAATGGACTATTACAAATGGAGCGGTTTGCTTCGAAATTACATGCGAGATAACACCCTTTGCATGGTTGGTGTCGACTTTGATGCGAAATCACGCAAGATACGACGTGTAGCTCAGCCGGTGGCCGACACCGATGTCGTCAATAAACTATACGTGGAAAAGAACATTAAACTTTTGAGAGAGCAGCAGGAAGAATTAGAGAGGAAGCTGGTTGTGTTTCAGAAAGATATGCTGACGTTGCAAAACAGCGTTCAAAAGATATCGGAGGCGTTCAATTCTATCCCGCAGCCCGACAGCGAAACTCGTAAAGTTAAAGAGGCTATAACCGCTTTTGCTACGGAGCAGCAACTTGTCCAGAATTTCCTCGGACCGACGAGAAGCACATAATAAATGTACGCGATAATTATCGCATCATTCGTGTCCAAGACACCTCTGCGATCAAACATGCAACCATTATCGAAATCCAAGAGTAAAGAAGAAAACCATGGCTACAAGAAGCTACAACTCGTTGAGGAATTGCACGCTCCAGCTCGAAGACATTTCCCGCAGAGACGCGTCGTAGTGCAGGGATACGATGATTTGTGGCAAGCTGACATTGTAGAAATGCGTCCATACTCGCGTTTCAACCAAGGTCGCCACTACATACTTACCGTCATCGATGTGTTGAGCAAGTATGCATGGGCGGTGCCGCTCAAGACTAAAAGTGGCGCTGAGGTGACTAAAGCGTTCGCAAAGATATTTAGAGATCGATATCCGAAAAATTTGCAAACCGATCAAGGAAAAGAATTTTACAACGCCGATATGCAGAAACTCTTGACAAAGCACGATATTAATCATTATTCGACGTATTCGGTGATGAAGGCCTCCGTCGTAGAACGTTTCAATCGAACTTTGAAGAACAATATGTGGAAATTGTTTACGCTCAATGGAACCTATAGATGGATCGATGTGCTACCGCGTCTGCTTGCAGAGTATAACGCACGAAAACATAGAACCATCAGAATGCGTCCTTGCGATGTTACCCCTGTGATCGCCGACAGGCTGCTAGCCACCGTATACAGCAACATAAAGATCGCTGCTCCAGCGAGATTCAAGTTGGGCGAGTTTGTGCGCGTGAGCAAATTTAAAACCATCTTCGATAAAGGCTATACGCCGAATTGGACAACGGAGGTGTTCAAGATAGCCAAAGTACAGGCAACTAATCCTGCAACGTATCTGCTCGTCGATTCCTGTGGAAAACCCGTTGCCGGTGGATTCTATGAACATGAGCTGCAACGTGTCGCCGATCCTGATGTGCATCTAGTGGAAAAAGTGTTGCGTAGAAAGGGGGATAAGGTGTACGTCAAGTGGCTGGGGTTTGATAAATCACACAATTCTTGGATCAATAAAAATAATATATTGTAAAATTAATAATTCAATAAATACAATGATACATATGTGTAAATGTGTAAACAATTTTTTTATTTTAACACATTAATCCCACTATTTATAATACAATAATTCCACTATTTATAATACAATAATTCCACTATTTATAATACAATAATTCCACTATTTATAATACAATAATTTCTATTTTACAATGGGATATTATAATGTCCCCAGGGCAGAGTGTCGGTCGAATCGGGTACGATATGCCGCTTGTCATCATATGGACTTAGAGCGATTTTAGATTCCGAAATGGTGTACACTTTATGATGCTTAGACCGTATACATGATTGTCTGCGAACCATTTCGATCTCCCTTTGCAAACACTGCGCGTAATCGTCGAAAGTTATCGTTCTGGCTATGACGTTGGTCTTGACGCCTTTCGCCTTTTTCGTATCTTTTTTACCATCTACGCGAAGTGCATACATTTTCGCTCTAAGACCTACGAATTCGGTCATTATCACACCGTTATTTTCATCCTTCATCAGCCCTGGAACCTTCTTATTTACACGTGGCATATTGTATGCATTGTCGATAGGATAATCGCTTGCGTCGAATCTATCGATATTGTGCTTCATGGTCTCGTAGATATCGTCGCATCGAATATGGTAAATGAGGCTGTCTGTGTCTGTGTATAGAATTTTACAATTTTCCCCATGCTTGGGCGACATGTACTCGTGATGAAATTCATACAAACAAATTTTTGATATGTCCAGAATGCACATACCCACGTATATCGGTTTGTTGAATTTCACCTCGAGTTTTCGCAATTCAACAGCTATTAAATTTTCCGAAAAAACACTTCTGCTATGGAAATTCGGTTTCGCGATCATTGCCTCCGCGCCATATCGCCCTTCCCAATGTGTTAACAGTTTTACATCCACGTGATTTCGTACATTTTCCATAGTTTTGCCAAATACCGCGTTGTTCATCAATTTGTACAAATTTTTTTCAAAGTCGTTTGTCGCGCTTGTTCTGAACCGTGTATTGAGTTCGATGTAATCGCGGAGCCAGGGAGATTGAGCGAATTGAAGCACGCGGTGTATCTTTGTAATACGAAGACCGTGACGCGTGCACTGCTGCAGGTTACGGTAATGGATAACGTAACGCTGCTTATCGTATACCGTCGCGAGTAATTTGTCCTGCCTGCTGCCAGGTGGTTTGGCACGCGTCGGGCAGAACGGTAGATCGGCATGAGCGTTGTGCAGACGTTGCGGATATTCCAGATCTACCTCGAGAATGTACCCTATGAGCGAATCGACTTTGATTGATGATACATCAAACTTTGCGACATCTTCGACCCATTGAAATTTAGCGTATGGTAGGGGCTGACACATTGCCCACCCATACAAATTATTCACATCAAAGTACATCAAGTACGATGACTCTTCCGATGCGTCGTAAGATGGCATGTACTTGTTATTGGCATGTGCATATCTTCCGGAACATTGGCTTAAACCACCACGTATGCCGCGTTCGATAAACATGACCATATCAACGTCGGTGAGCAATTCGAATTCAATTTTGGTATGCTTTAGCATGGCATCCCACGTGAAACCGGGTAGAGTATAATAATGCGCCGAATCTAATCCATAACTTTTGATACAACTTTCGCGAAAATTTTCAAAAATATCAGCCAATAACAAGACATCAGTTTTCAAATACAAGTCGCTGTATTCGCCCAAGGTTCTAATCCCGAAACGCTGCCAGATAGTCTCAGCGTGCGCGTAATCGCTCTCGGATACAGTCTCACCCGTTAACGAACTGTAGAATGACTCGCGCGGCGGTAAGCATGGATCCTGCAGCTTGTTCGCGCAATCAAGGTATTCGTACGGAAAGACACCTTTTCGCGTCAATAAATTGAAATCTTCGGTGGATAATGTTTCAAATTTGGATCGTAAAATTTTTAATTGATCTATGCTAAGAAAAGATGCTAATTTGTCGAGACTGGTATTGAGAAATTTGTACGAATCGATGAATCGTAATTTAATATAATTTCGCGAGTCTGATTCAGCCGTATCTTCGACATTTTTTGTGAACGAAATATACTTTTCTTTGGTTATGGGCAATACATCAACGTGACCGTCGAAAGCGGTAGCTATTTCCTCGATAATGAAATGTGAATCGTAGCCGGATAAATTATGGAAAACTATGGGGATGTAAAACGCGTTTTTATAATTTAAATTGCACTCCGAATGTGCCGGGCCTCTAAACCGTCCGGATAGATGACAATGATCGCGAACTCGTACATCGTTAGCCTTGAATGGTTTTTCGCAAATATGACAGTCTGTTGCATCGTGAAATATCGTCAACTGTTCGCTAGTTAAATCAAGCATGGGAACATTACTGTTCAAGATGGGTTTGGCGAAGTTTGCAAATTTTTTCAGTTCGTATACGAACCATGAAACACAATCCGCGTCGCGGCGACATCGATACGTCGATAGCGATGTGTCGTAGGAACAATGCATATAATATGCAATGCTATGCACTTTATGGTGCTGATATGTATGTAACTTATTATCTAGATCACCCACGCGATTGTCCTCTGTTTTCTCGATGATGCACTCCAGATCTGCATACACCACGAAGGGGAGCCGCTCCTTCCTGCAGTGGTTCTCGAAGCTTAGGAGATTTTTTCCTTCGCTGGGCAGCAGGATGGCGCAGTCGTTCATCTTGCCGCAGTCCAGCGAATGGATCTCCAACTTCTCGACAGATCCGAAATAGTGCATGCATCTGTAACCATAAATATTTTTATTTAATTTGTTTCGTGAGACATTTCAATATTTCACAAGTTTTCTGTACATACCGATCGCAGATGAATTTCTTTTCCTTGTGCCTGCTCAGCTGCATGCTCACCAGCCGGGACAAGTTCTTGATAAGTACAAAGTGTGAATGTATGCATGATTGTTTTATTGTGAATGGGCCTGCGGAGTGAAGTATGCGTGAGACACCTATGGGTAAAAATGGGAAGCGAAGGTAGTGGGAGAAAGGATGCATGGGGAGTGTGCGCAGTCTATGGTGAGGTTAAGCGAAAAAGCGACACGTGCTTGGCGAGTTCAGTATTTTGTATTTTCAACAGTATATTATATCCTAATTCTGAATAGTAAAGTGTTGTGCAATCACTATCCTATATAATTCCCGCTCCAACAATTGGTAGCAGAGCGTGGTTGGAAAGTCCATAGTCCAAAGATCTGTAAAAAATTACAGTGGGTAAAGCACGTGGCGCATGTGACGAGAACAAAGAAAAATGTCGTGTAGTTGGAATCTAACGAGCGTTGAGCAGCTCGATGATGCAAATTACTTTCTGTGGAAAGAAAAGATAGAGGGAATATTAAGAGCAAAGAAACTATGGAAGAAAGTGATGGGTGTAAAACAACCAGAAAAGCCTACGGAGGGAGAAGAGGGTTATGCACAAAAATTAAAAAATTGGGACGACTGGGACGATGATAATCATGCTGCAAGAACTGTCATGATAAACACAATGACAAAAGCGCAAGTATTGAAATATTGTAATGAAAAAAGCGCGGATAGAATGTGGAACTTGATAAAATATAACATGGCTGCGGAATCTGAACAAGTAAAGGCGAGAGCGTTAAGCGAATTGACGAATCTACAAATGAAGAAAGAAGAAAAGGTGGACGAATTCATGAATAGAGCTGAGGCTTTAAGGAACCAATGCGTACAATTGGGGAAACCCATAGAAGAGTATGAATTAAAGATGTACATTTTGAGAGGTTTGAGACTGGAATTCGACCAAAATGTGAGGATACTGGAAAATCAAAGAGACACAACCGTCAATGACGTAAGGTATGCACTGAAACAAGAGGAAGCTAGGAAGGAAAAAAGGAAAGAAGATAGGACTACAAGAGATCAAGAGGGCGTAAGAAGAGCAAAAGAAAAATTGAAAGGTGAGATAAGTTGCTACAATTGTGGAAAAAGGGGTCATATGTCCAGAGATTGCTATGGAAGCAAGAAGTGTTATAACTGCCAAGGAGTTGGGCATATATCAACCGATTGTAAGGAGACAAAAAATTACAAATCCTATCGAGGAAGAGGACAGAGAGGTGGATTTCAAAGGAAGAATCATCAGAGAGAAGATGGACGAGGACGAGGCAGAGGCGAGGCGATGATGACAACGACTGAAGAAGCTGTGAGGACTGCGAGTGAACAAATATGTGCGAATGAAACTGAAAGAAATGTACAAGAGGGTGTCAGAGACATGGACGTTAAGAAATTAGAGTGGCTGTTGGACTCTGGCTCAACAAGCCATATGACATGTGACGTGGAGATATTTGACAAGCTGCAAAAGGAGGAGAGAGAAATAACATTGGCCGACAAGGAGGGAAGGAAGCTGATTTCCAGAGGCATTGGAGAGGTACCTATGAAACAGGAAGCAATAGAAAATGGGGTGAAATTAAAAAATGTATTATGCGTACCAGATCTAAACACAAATTTATTATCTGTAGCCAAGTTTACAGACTATGGGTATGATGTGAAATTTAATAAATATGGTGCTAAGATATATAAAGATCAAGGAAGGGTACAGATGACAGCAGTGCGTAGAGGAAATGCATATTACGTGGAGTCAATGACAACGAGCCATGAAATGGTGACAGCAGCAGTGGAAGAGGATATATGGCATAGAAGACTGGGACATGTGAACAAGAGGACCATAGAGGACATGAAGAAAGAAGAGTTGGTAGATGGTATGAAAGAACAAGATAGAATTAACATCCAATGTGAATGTTGTATCGAAGGAAAGGCCTGTAGAAAGGTGCACGCCAGATTGGAATGTAGAAGAACTGATGGAATTTTGCAATTGTGGCACATGGACTTAATTGGGCCAATAAATCCAACCTCAAGAGGTGGAAAGAGGTATGTGTTTACCATAATTGATGATTATTCAAGGATGTTTTTTGTTGAAGTATTGAAGGAAAAAGGGGAGGCAGCGGACAAACTGAAGAGGTTAATAATACTAAAAGAGAACCAATCTGGAAAAAGACTGAAGGCGATTCGCTCAGACAATGGAGGCGAATTTATAGGAGCTGATTTGAAAAACTGGTTGGAAAACAAAGGGGTTAAGCATGAATTGAGCCCAGCTAGAACGCCACAGTGTAATGGAGTGGCAGAGAGAGGTAACAGGTCACTAATAGAGATAACGAGGTCAATAATGTCAGACTCGTGTCTGCCCATGGATTTTTGGGCAGAAGCAGTGTGTACGTCAGCACATATCAAGAATAGGGTGAAGACAAATGTACATGGAAAGACGCCATATGAATTATGGAATGGAAGAAAGCCAAATGTAAAGTACATAAGAAGATTTGGTTGTATGGCGTATTTACTGAACAAGGAAGGTTTGAAAAATAAATTTGAACCGAAAACTTTTAAGGGAATATTTTTAGGTTATGGAGAGAACAGTACTTATAGAGTATACTTACCTGAAAGGGGACTGGTACGAAACGATTGTGATGTAAAATTTGACGAAACTAAGAATGGAATGGAGCTATTAAAGGGTGACGACAGGAGACAATCCGATAAAGCTAATGAACTGGTAATTGTAGGACTAGATGATGAGAAGAAGAATGAAGAAATTGAATCATATGAAGAAGATGCTGGAGAAGATCCTGAAGGAGACAACAGCGTTTACGAGGACGCAAATATGGAAGAAATGATTGAGGAAAGTGAAGGAGAAAACGAAAACGAAAATGAAGAGGAGGCGATAGAAATTGTGGAACAGCCAATTCGTGTCAGAGATAGAGGGCGACCTGAGGGCACGACAAAGGAAGTGATGCACGCACGGAGAAATCAAGAAATGGAAGAAGAAGAACGAAGGGCAGAGAGAAGTGGGTTGAGAAGATCAGAGAGAATAAAGGAAAAACATAGCGCGATGTTAATAATCGACGAAGAGATCCCAAAAACTATAAGACAGGCAAAAGAATCAGAAAATTGGGAGAGATGGAAACAAGCTATGGACGAGGAAATCGATTCAATGAATAAACACCAAGTATGGGATGTGGTTGCGCGCCCAAAAGCGAGAAAAGTAATAAACAGCAAATGGGTGTATAATATCAAAGAAAGCCCGAATACAAGGGAGAGGAGATACAAAGCTCGTTTGGTGGCGATTGGATGTGGGCAACGTCCAGGTTATGATTACGATGAAACGTTCGCACCTGTAATACGAATCGAAACAGTTAGACTGTTGTTTAGCATAAGCGCTGAAAAGGGCAGAACCACAAGAATATATGATGTAAAAACGGCCTTCTTGCATGGAGACTTGGAGGAAGAAATATATATGGAGTTACCAAAGGGGTATGAAAAGAGTAATGACTGTGTATGCAGATTAAAGAAAAGTGTATATGGGCTGAAGCAAGCAGGAAGATGTTGGAATCAATTTCTTACAAAGGTGTTACTAAAAACTGGGCTGAAACAGAGCAAAGAAGACCAATGTTTGTTTTACAAGATAGAAGGAAAGGATTTTTTATATTGTGGCATACATGTAGACGACATGATTATTATATCAAGCAGAGATGAATACGAAAAAAATTATATGGAAGAGATAGGAAGAGAGATAGACATGAAAAATTTGGGAGAAGCAAGGAATATATTAGGAATGCAGATTGAACAGGAAGAAGGAAAGATTGAAGTACACCTAAAGGACTACATTGAAAAGCTACTGGAATTATATGGAATGCAAGACTGCAACATAGCTACATCGCCGATGGACATTAATGTGAAGATGGACAATAATGAAAATAGTCGAGTGTGCAATATAGAGGAATATCAAGAACTGATGGGGAGGCTTATGTACCTGAGCGTATATGCTAGGCCAGACATATCAATTGCAGTGAGTTGTTTATCTCAGTTTAACAAAAAACCAAAAATGATACATATGGTTGGTTTGAAGAGGATATTAAGATACTTAAAGGGGACCATCAACTACCGTCTTGTGTTTGGACATAAGAATTGTACCAAAGAAATTAAATGTGAGACTGATGCATCGTGGGATAGCACACAAGATGCAAAATCCTTCACTGGATTGTTGCTGTACAGAAATGAGGACTTAATACACTGGAGAAGCAAGAAGCAAACAAGAGTGGCGTTGTCATCTACAGAAAGCGAACTTGAAGCGTTGTTAGAGGGAGTGAAAGAAGTGATATGGTGTAATGATTTGCTGAATGAAATTGGACTGGGAGATAGAGTTAAGAAATTTATAAAGTGTGATAATTTGAATGCGGTGAGATTGGCACACGGTGGAAGTTTTAAAACTAAGTCGAAGTTATTAAATAGAAAATGCTATTATATTAGAGAAGCCGTGATAAATGAAAACATAAAGGTTTCACATGTACCAAGTGTTGAAATGACAGCGGATTGTTTGACAAAACCTTTGAGTGGCGCGAAGCTGTTAAAAAATGTTCAAAAGATTTTGGGGAATAAAAAACAATAAAACAAGGGGGGTATGTGTGAATGTATGCATGATTGTTTTATTGTGAATGGGCCTGCGGAGTGAAGTATGCGTGAGACACCTATGGGTAAAAATGGGAAGCGAAGGTAGTGGGAGAAAGGATGCATGGGGAGTGTGCGCAGTCTATGGTGAGGTTAAGCGAAAAAGCGACACGTGCTTGGCGAGTTCAGTATTTTGTATTTTCAACAGTATATTATATCCTAATTCTGAATAGTAAAGTGTTGTGCAATCACTATCCTATATAATTCCCGCTCCAACACAAAGTGCCCTACATCACCGTGCTCTTGATTCGGTGTGTAGAGCAGGTTGACGTGTTGATCCCTCTTGTTGCTGGTGAGACGCAGCGGAAAGACCGTCGACCCTTTCTCCTCGTCGAAGGTGTAGACGTTGACGGAGATTTCGTTCTGTCGCTCAAACTTCCCTATTTGCTCCAGGGACATTGGGAACTCAATGCCCTGGAGATTTAGCACGGAAGCATAAGGCGGGTACGAACTTGGGCGATCGGCATTTCTTTCGACAGGATGGAGAGCGGCGACCACTGCCCACGCGAAACACGCATTGTCCGGGGATTGCACGCTAATTGTGGCTTTCTTCAAAGACAATATACGCGGCAACTTGACGTAACATCCCGCGCGCAGCGGATTGTACTTGTTGACATTGACGGTTAGATTCATGATTCTCGTCAATGCCCATCCGCTGTCGCGTTCCTGGAACTCTTCCAGCGATGCCAGGGTGGGTTCGATGACGCATCGTTGGTACCACTCCTGTAGATCGGATGTGTGGAAGAGTTCGCAGTTTCGGGTGTTGATGCTTTTACAAGCATGCTTGTCACCCGCCACAAATTCGCCGTTGAACACAGTGTTCACTTTGAGGTTTCGCTGTTTCCTCAAAGCATCCTGCACATGCTCCAGCACGATGGTCCCCGCATCCTGAAGGAAGTTGCGCGGCTCGATGTAATTCGAATTTAGCACGGCACCAGTTAATACGCGGCTATCGAACGCAGTGTCTATTTCGTGCCACAAAAGTCCCGTACTCGAATGACCGGCACCTTCGCGCACGAAACGTCCGCGCAACGAATGTTTCAGTCCTTCGAGACGTGCGATTCGAGCAATCAGCGATTGCCGAACACCGATCGATAATCGTGGGCGTTTCACGCGACTTTGTTCTTCCAACGATTCGATGCACTCGTTGCACCGTTCTTCCCACGCGAGGTACTCTTCCCGAGAAATCAATCGCGTGGATTGATCCAACAATTGGCGTTCTACTTGCGCGAATTCTTCCATGGTCGTAAATATAATGTGACTTTTCCACGCAATACGTTGCAACGATTTACGGCTTTGTACAGTTTAGAGCATATATTTATATCCTCATCATGATTTGGTATCTCTGTCTAACTCTTTTAGCGCACCCCCTCCCTCGAATGCATTAGTTTCAGCTAATACTGTATAATTCATTCTTTTTTTGGCGTACCCCTCCCCAAATGCATTAGTTTCTGCTGATACAGCATAATTCTTTCTACGATTCACGCGTATGAGGAATTAGCGGGCATGATCATCCGACATAGTTTCTGCTGATACAGCATAATTCTAAGACTCGACGTTCCCAGAAATATTATATTACGTTCGGCACGTGTCGAGACTTTTTATCCTTGAGGATGGGACTCAAATTACATATGCTACGACGTTGAGATTTCGGCACATTATGGAAAAATTGGTAGCTTTATAATAAAATGTGGTGGCGGGGGGGGAAGCAATTGCACCTCTATTTAAGCAAGTCTCTCGGATGTCATTCAATCAATCGCTCAATAGTCTCAGTGCCTTTCGACGGAACAAATTGTGCTCTGAAAACAAAAATGTGCAGTACCAGTGCCGAAGGAAACGTTGAACGCATGAATTATTACGTTCCGATCGTGCGAGATGACGGCGTGGCTCAATGCGGGGAGGATACAGTTGTTTGGTAAGGGTTAATTTTCACATCTTAAAATTTTTATGTTTATTCCTAATACGCGCGAGCAATTTCATAGCTTTGATTGTTCTCTTAGCTCGCACCGAACATCGCGTATCATGGTTAGAAGATATGCATTAACATCCACGGGCAGCAAATACTTGGAAATTGGGATCAGAGTATGGCCTACGATTGATGTAGAAATGGTTCTCGGCGACAATCGTGGGATGTTTCTCACGTTATCATGGGATACATGGGGTTTGCTATGCGGCAGTCGTACAACCATTGAAGAACGTGCACGATTACCTGAATCACCTTCGATGCAAATGGATCAATTAACTGTGGATTTTTGTGAAATCTATAATTCCCCGATTGTAAGGATGGCACTACATAATAATAATAAGTCGCTGTATTTCAAACCGAATACGGTAACATTTTTATTAAATCTTGAACCATGTATAGACTATGTGTATGCGCGGCTGTATCAAAATGTGAGAGATGTTAGGATAAAATTTGAAACTTTTGTTAAAGTGCTACAGCAAAGCGATCTTGCCTGCGAAACATTAGATGCGCGTCGTGCTGCTAAAATCATACGTGAAAGTGAACATTACTGCGAGGATTATTATGTAGATTGCGAACTGGTAGCATGCACCATCAATGATATTCTAGCTGATGCTCGTAGGAAAAAATGTTAAAATTATATTCTTTTAATTTTAAATAAATTTCTTAAACACATATTATTTGTCAATTTCATTTACTCGTCTTCCTCCTCGCCACCTAATTTTAAGATATGGCGTTTCTGCTAACGGTGCATAATTCAAAGATTCGACGTTCCCAGAAATATTATATTACGTTCAACACGTGTCCGAGACTTTTATCCTTGGGGACTCAAATTACATATGCTACGACGTTAAGATTTCAGCACATTATGGAAAAATTGATTGCTTTAGAATAAAATGCGGCGGTGGGAGAAGCAATTGCACCTCTATTTAGGCCTGTCTCTCGGATACCATTCAATCAATCGCTCAATAGTCGCATACGTTCGTGCCAGCACAATTATTAACTGCTTCCATTCAATACACTCCGTCATAGTACTAACAGTTGAACTGGAACAGTTTTTTGAAACACTTGTGAAACTGCTTTGAAGGATATCATTCACCATCCAACGCATAGAAGATACAATCGAATAATACCGTAAGTTTCCATTACCATATTTTTAGTGAATCGTTGTGTTAGTAACTTTGAGAATTATATGAAAAAATCGATTTTAGATTATGTCTATACCCATGGATTTGTATTGGAAAGTTGCTGCTGTGATCCCCAGTCGCGCATCCCATCCCAAAATATATGTAGCGTGTCAGAATGTTGCTGTGCAATGCGAAGAAATTCGAGGTGATGAATTTCACAAGGCAGAAGATTTTTACGATGAGGATGAGGATGAGGATGATGATGAGGAGGAGGTTTATTTGAAGGTGTTCTACAATGGTGACTGTGAAAACAACTATTTACCGCGTAGTGAATATGGGTGTATGCATTTTTGGCTAGATATGCATAGGCAAACTTCATTCATCATTGGTGAAGATGATCCGGATGATGTGGCTCCGTCGAGCTGGGAGAAGGCCCTACAATCTGTTGTATGGCGGAAATGTATCAATGCGGGACAAATCGACGAAATCGCAATTAATCGCAATGCAATATCGGGGATTGAAGTTCGTGACATTGCAGTTCAGGTTAACGAGTCTGATTTTAATACGAGTACGCCATCGCAAGTTGATATATTTTTTACTGATGATGATTTATTTACTGAAATCATCAACAATGCATTCTTTACGAACGATATTGATGATGCTATATTCAACGATGATGTTGACCAGTGGGATTGATAACTCCATCCCAATCATCATCGTCGCCATTGCCATCGCCATCACCATCACCGCCTCCGGTGGTATGTAATACTACTTTACACTGATTTATGCATTTTGATGTGTGAGTATTATATCAACGTTTGTATCTGTGTGCAGGTGATTCATGGAAATGTGTGGTACCCACCACCGCCGCCGCCGCCATCGCCCCCATCGCCGTGGCCATAATTTATTTTTTTTATTTTTATGTTTTTTCTCTTTTATTTTTATGTTTTTTCTCTTTTATTTTTATGTTTTTTCTCTTTTTTTATCTTTAATAGTTTTTGTAACAATATATTCTTAAACGTATTTCATTGTGCCATTTCATTTACCCTCCTTCTCTCCTCGCCACCTAATTTTAAGATTTGCTGACGCCACATAATTCTATTTCGTTCTTCGCGCTGTTAAATGATGTCACCCTGCACGGCTGCTCCGGAGGTTTCGAATTATGCACGATCGTGCGCGACGCTAAGATTGATAAATCGGAACGCTTTAGAATACTGTTAGCTTTAAAAAAACTGTTAGCTTTAGAATGCGTGCGATTGTATCGCCAAGTAGTGTTGTCTCTTTCCCTCTTCCAAAATTTTAGCTTTAAAGGTAATGCTCTGTCTCTTTCCCTCCGAAGACGCGGTGTGAAAACACCAATCTTTCCCAACATTGTCCGAAACAATTTCTGATAATGTATTAAACAATTCCATCGCATAATGGTTTGGAAAATTATTTGGGGGTCGTCCCCTCCCTCGGTTAGGTATAAAAAAAATTTTGGGGTGGGCCGAGGTCTGAAAGAGATTTTTTGGGGGTCATTCACCTCCGTGGAAATTTCCGGCGGTGGGTCCGGTGTGGAGAGGTCTCCGCGGCCGCTCGGCCCGGACTGATCCCCTCCACGATCGCGGCTTCCCCCACTCCGCGGCTCGTGCGCGCGCAACCTGTCTTCCACTCCCCGCAGGCCCCGCGTCCATGTTTCCCTCCGCCGCGCTCCCCCGCGCGCCCTCACTTCCCCCCGCCCCTGCGCTCCCCTCAGAGGACCTGAGTTAGAATCCCCTTACCTCTACTACTAAACGTCATTTTCTGGGGACATGCCCTCGTGTATTTTTTCTTTTCACTTATAATTCCTTACTGCCAACGTAGAATATTCTACCATAAGCACATTCCAAGTAAATGTACAATGAATTTTCTACGTTTGCAGTACCAGCAGACTTTCTGTTTAAATTTTGACAAGTTCAACGCAACAGCTGACAATTTCTTTCCACATTTAAAATAAAATATGGAAATAACAAACAGCTCCCTCTTGCGTGCACAGGCAGCCGCGTATCTATGGGTATTACCATTTCTGTGCAGAAAAATCTGCTGTAATACCGACCTGCCAAATCGGCCAGGTCACGTGACGTGTCTACCCCCTTAAGTCCCAGACGAAGATACAACCGAAAAATACCGATATAATACCGGAATTTTACGTACCGGTAGGAGTGCCTGTTTTAAAGACGTCCATTTCAGATTTTCACGACCCCACAAAGACGTCTTGGCAAGGACTTGATTAGGTCTAACGCAGCTCTTTAAAAGACGTAGTTAAAATGTCTGTAACTTAATAAAAATTAATGAAAAAAACTTAATAAAAATTAATTTCATTTATTTAATTACAATTAATTTTAATTAATGAAGAGCTATACTTATATATAATGTTAAATTATGTTAATGATATGCAGTCGGGGACAAAAGTAAGTGGACAGGTAGTGGAAATGGTTATCAATGAACTTTAGTCAAAGTAGTACTATTGCTATAAACTTACATTTATGTATTATATATTTATTGTACATACATTAATTTGTACATTTCTGTAGATGTAATTTTTTTTAATGAATAGGTCAGCAAATTGTAGAGAGACAAAAATAAGTGAACACATAATAAAATTCATAATAAAATTAATACTTGGTATTGCCGCTTTTTACTTGAATTACTGCTTACAAACGTCTTGGAATACTGTTTATTACATTTTCAATATAATCTTTACTAACATTTTCGATTGCTGACTGTAAACTTTTGAAAAAATCGATCTTATTATTTCGCTTATCCAATGGAATTTTCGCGTGCAATAAACTCCACAAGTTCTCTATAGGATTCAAGTCGGGACTCTCTGTCGGCCATTCAAGCAATTTAATATTGGAATACTAAAAAATTTCTCACTTTTCGTAACAGTGTGTTTGGGGCCATTATCCTGTTGAAATCGAAATCCTTCATGGACACCCATTTTTAATACTGCTTCTTATAAATTTTCATTTAATATATCAATAAACTTATCCACATTTGTGATTCTGTCAATTTGGGGTAACGTACCAAACCCATGCCAGGAATGATCCGTTGCCAATTTAAATCGTTAGCTTTAGCTTTTGCTAAAAAATATGTGAATGTGCCATTATCGTTCTGAAAAAATATAATATGGAGGGATGAAAGTAAATTTGAGTTGCGCCAACTAAAAAAGAAACCACAAGTCTGAAGGAAAAAAATGAAACATAAGAAATCGTTTATTACGCCAACGGTTTTTTTGGTGACAGATCATTGATGATGCGGGGGTGCTTTTCTTGCTATGGGATTGGTACGTCACCACGAATTGACGGAATCACGAATGCGGATAAGTTTATTGATATATCAAATTAAAATTTATAAGAAGCAGTATTAAAAATGGATATCCATGAAGGATTTCGTTTCCAACAGGATAATGACCCCAAACACACTGTTACGAAAAGTGAGAAATTTTTTAGTATTCCAGTATTAAATTGCTTGAATGGCCGACAGAGAGCCCCGACTTGAATTCTATAGAGAACTTATGGAGTTTATTGCACGCGAAAATTCCATTGGATCAGCGAAATAATAAGATCGATTTTTTCAAAAGTTTACAACCAGCAATCGAAAATATTAGTAAAGATTATACTGAAAATGCAATAAACAGTATTCCAAGACGTTTGTACGCAGTAATTCAAGTAAAAAGCGGCAATACCAAGTATTAATTTTATTATGTATTTTATTTAGTATGTATTGAAAGGAGACAAGAAGAAGAGAATAGGGAGAAAGTAGGGGAATCGAGGTACAATAGGTGGTATAGGGAGATAAGGACAATAGGAGTGCCAAAGTACCTGACAAAAGGGTGGAGTGAGGAAAGATACAGAAGGATAGCGAGGTTTAGATTTGGGAACGCAATAATGGGGGGGGGAGGTACTGGGAGGGAGAGGAGGAGAGGAGATGCAGGGTCTGCGCGTGGGAGGTAGAGACATGGGAGCACGTGATGGAGAGATGCACGCAGGAGGGTATGGAGGGAAATATAGGGGAAAGGATAAGGAAAATCTTGGGCGAAGAAGGCGAGGGAGAGGAGTGGATGAAGAAGCTAAAGGAAAGTAGGGGGGAAAGGGAAGGAGGTGAAGTGGCGGAAGGGAGGGAGAGGGGGAAGGTGTGAAAGAAGGAATGGAATGAAAGAGAGGAAACGGAAGTAGACGGCGAAAGGAGGAGGCGGAAATAGGGGAATAGATTTAAGTTGCGAAGCGATAGGTTAAGAGTAGATTAAGTGTAGGATAAGCGGGCGTATGAGTGTTAGAAGCGACGGGAGCGAGAGAGCGGAGGAGTAAGTTAAGGTAGAATTAAGTATAGATATAGGTATAGGCAATGGAGTGGTGTAAGAGAAGAGAGTGAGGAGGAAAGAGAAAGGAACTTGTAACCCTAAGGGGAATCCAATAAAGTAATACATACATACATACATATTTAGTATGTATTTTATTATGTGTCCACTTACTTTAGTTCCTCTGCAATTTGCTGACCTATTATTATCGTTATCGTCATCAACATAAAAACTTTTTAGAAATTGTTGCCTTTCTGTCAGCAGCTCTTTTGAGCCAGACTTGTACTGTGCTACGATGGAAAGATGAGCCCCGAAATGTCAGGGGGGCGAGAGGAGTTCTTCGCTCCCACCCAGTGATGCCAGAACCGTGGGTTTGCGCCCACGGACCCTACCACCACTCTACGACCAAGCGTACCCCCTCCTAGCGCCTGTACCGCACCACACAAGCATACCCGTCCCTCCGTCCGTGTGCTATACGCGCTGCCTGGCCGGCGCTCTCCGGCGAGAATTCGTTTTCCCGACATCGAAGCGCTTGGGTCGCAAGCAAAAAGTCATGAGTTCAAATCCCGGTGCGGATATTCTACTTTTTTTCTTTATTTATTTTCTAATTTCTCTTCCTATATTCTCAGAAGACTAAAGACTTGAAAACTGTTTTTTTATAAAACATTTTCGAAGCTTGATTTGTTACTAAAGATGCGATCCCCTTCTGGCTTGTACCTCACCACTACATGCGTACCCTACCTTCTGTCCGTGTGCCGCGCTACCTGGCCGGCGCTCTCCGCCAAGATTTCATTTCACCGAAGTCCTAGAGCTTGGGTCGCAAACAGAAAGTCCGAGATTCAAATTCTGGTGCGAATATTCTACTTTTTTCATTAATTATTCTCTAACTTCTCTTTCTATATTTTCAGTAGAATAAAAACTATAAAACTGTTAATATACAAAGCATTTTCGCAGCTGGCTAATGTACGATGTTGGTCTTCTGCCTTTTTTGTAGATAAACAGAAATAATTCCTTGAAATGCTACTTACAAAATAAGTTCCTTTCTAGGATGGACTCTTTAAAATTCACGCCACAATGAACAGTTACAGAATCGGTGATTTCCGTTTCAGGTAAGCGAGCCCGCCGCTCCGCTATTACGGTCGGCTTATCACTCGCACTCCGGATTACTGTAATGAGGTTTGAAAACAATATCGACTGGTCTCGTACCCGTTGCAATCATGTCATTTATACCTACAGAAGAGTTTTATTAACCCACTCTTGGCCAACGACACTCTTTTCGTGTTAATCAGGTTTATACGTATCTGCTTATTTGCTTCTTGATTATTTACGAAAATTGTGCCATTGCTCGATGGAAACCACGAGAAGGTGGTGGGCTTCTTCCATCAGGAGAGAATAAGGATAGGTCGAGATGGATAGAATGGATAGGATCGGTGTGAATGATGGACGTAGCGGTCGAAACCTCTACTCCACGGATATAAAGGTTCGGGAAAGTGTGATACGCGTAGAAGCTGTGATAGTACTACTATAATACTATTGTAACTGTTTCGTAAATTACTGTACCAGAAAGAGATCGTTAAAATGTGCTGAAGCTGTCGGAGCTATATGTTCCAACATGCATGGAGGGTGAGTTGTTTATATTGTTGGGGATTAGACAAACATTCGTACAAACGATCTCCCGACATAAGAGCGAGATGCCTATCGTCGACAGTCATAGTACAACTCGTCTCATTTCTGGCTTTTAACGATGTACGCACAACACAGATGGAATTCATAAGATCGCTCCCTATTTTATTTCTCTTCTTGGTTTTTGCATCGGGCAAAATTGAGAAAAGCCTTTCGGCCTCGGCGTTGGAATGGGGCAAACATCTTATTATATCCAGCAAGCGTTTGAGGGATGGAAAAACTAGAGCATTATCGGGGGTTTTCCCAAAGTTGTTCGGTCATAAACCAGGCTTTGCGGACCGAGCGCGATGTGGCTCGCGCGCTGAGTATTAGGATGCCATGATGAATATTGTTTTATTAGCTTTAGGGAAAGAAACCGTGACACCCTTTCCCACTCCAAAGTGCAGCTTGCCATTTGGTGAACCAGATTGTATTTAAAGAGGGAAAAGTTTCTGACCTGATTAGTTGCAATAGAACATTCGAAGCGAACAGACATCAGCATTTTTCAGTGAAGTAGACAGTCGTTTTGTCAACTCGCGAGCTTTTGTGTGAATTTCGAATTCATTGCGCATTGATATAAGCGGAGAAGTGTCCTGTGTTAGTAGTGCTGTGATACGGAATTGTAACTGTGTTCATGATGGATTGTGTACCCGCTAAGAGATATAAGAAAAGGTTCCAACATCATTGGTATGATGTTGATTCATCATATAAGGTGTGGTTGCAAGACGTTGCTTCGGACGAGTCCAAATGCTTCTGCAAAGCCTGCAACAAAATCTTCGATTCTGGGCTTTCAGAAATAAGCAGGCACTCGTCCACACAATCGCATTTCCGAAACATTCGGAATATGCTTCAGAAAGAAAATGTTGGGGATAATGTCTCAGGCGAAAGTTCTGCACCTTCCCTTGACGATAAAATTAAAACCGCGGAGATTAAATTTGCGGCTTTCTTCGCCGAAAAAACATCCCCCTCTCAATGGCACCTGATCTGCTCGCACTTATGCAGCATATAGGCAAGGAACCGGAAGTTTTGCAAGGTATGAAAGTTGGCTGCACCAAATGCGGTCAAATCATTACCAATGTGTTGTGCGTGCGTGAAACACAACGCATCATCGAAAATGTTCGCCATTGTAAATTTTCAATTTACGAGGATGAAACCTCAGATTCCACAAACGACAAGTGGCTCTCATTGATGGTTAGATATGTTGAGCCATCTAATTTGTCCATTAGAGCAGAGCTGTTGCAACTCATCCATTTGGATGCCAGCGATTGTTCAACGGAAAAGATTTTCAAATCTTTTGAAAATCAATTGCTGAAAATGCAAATTCCCTTAACTAACATCGCTGGTCTTAGTTGTGACAATACTGCAGTCATGACGGGTAGAAATTTTTCTTTTAAGACAATGCTACTTCAGAAGAATCCTTTCTTACTTACGCTACCGTGCGTTTGCCATTCTGTAGCGTTGGCGGCAAGTGCTGCCTGCGCTACACTTCCAAAAGAAATTAACGAACTGCTTCGGGGCGTGTCAAAGTTTATAAATAGTAGCCCCAAACGTGCCACAATTTTTAAACAATTTCAGGAGTGTTTGGGAATGAAATTAGTTTCCCACGCCGCCACACTCATTCTTATGGCAGCACCTCGCGGACCGCGATTCAGCAGCGCTGATCAATTGGCGAGCCGCCAATCAGCGGCGATCGATCAACCGTCGCCGAAATCGATGAGCCAATCAGCGAGCCGCGTCGAGGTTCGAGAAGAACGGAGAAGACGCGGTAGCGGCAGTCGGCCATGTTCAGCCATTCTCTTGCGTGCTTTGTACCAAGAACGTGCCCGTATCGTCGCATAGCGAATTGTTACATTTCTTGTGCTTTATCTCACTCTCTTCTCACCGTAATTTCAGTGTTTGCTCATCGCGCAATCATTGTAAGAACATTTCAGCTCATTTGAACGCTCATTAAAGTCCACCGATTAGTATAATCGAGTGGACGCCACGTGGCAGTACCGCGCGGTTTCATCGTATATCTCATTATTCTTGTACCGCCGCGATAAATATTATCCGAGTGTCTCATTCACATTGTACGCTCATAGTGGATGATTAAAAATTGACAAAGTGTTTACTGCAAACGTTCTCAGTGCATATAACTTGTCTTAGACTTCTCTCTTCTCACACTCACTCAATCTTATCTCAAACACAGGAGAGTTATTATAACTCTCCTCTAAAAGTTTAAAAATTATCGGATACTCACTGGCTCGCGAGGCACCAGTGCGTTATTAGATTTCTGCATATCTGGAAGGATTTGCAGAGATATTTTACCGAGGACGCATTAACGAAGAAGTCAGAAGCTTCTCAAAATTTTTTGTCATTGCTTAACAGGCATGACATTAAAGGCTATTTCCATTTCCTTGAATTTGTTCTTAATGCATTAAACAAGTTTAATGCTCAATTTCAAAGACGGAGAACGATGATTCAGGAGTTACAGCCTCGTTCCAGTAACCTGCTTCGATTTTTCGTCGAAAAAATTTTAAAACCGCTTCTGGTACAGCATTTTAATTATATTAGGAAAATAGATTTCTCCGCTAAAGCAAATCAACTTCCCCTGGCTCAAGTTGATCTAGGCCCTGAGTGTGAGGAATTCCTAGAAGATGCGATGAGCAAAGGAATGACAGAAGTTGAAGTTTCCTCCTTCCGCGAAAATTGCTTACAGTTATATATTACCGTAAGCAATCAAATTAAGACTCGTCTTCCCCACTGTCTAACGTCGTCTGAATGGCACTCAGCAACGTGGCGTCCGCGGGTGTCCGTGGCTGATATCCGTAAAGGAGCTCCACCGGGCTTTTTTGAGTAGTACGATTCTTTGTAACGTTCACTCCACTTTGTACCTTTTTGAGGTGTTTGTCTCACTCATCCTCCGGACACCCGGCGCTGGTGGCAGCGAGGGAACCAAGGATCGTGCGATTCATCCGTTCGCACTGTCCGTTTGCCCTAGGAGTGGCAACCGCAGTCAAAATGTGCTTTATGCCATGCTCCTGGCAGAAGGCAGAGAACATGTGGGATGTAAAGGCGGTGCCCCTGTCACTGATGATGCGCGTGGGCACCCCGAATACCGCGAACATTTGGTCGAGGGTTTTCAAAACCCATTTGGCTTTGGTATCACGTACGGGCTCAATAATACAAAATTTTGTAAATCCATCCACGACCACCAAAATTTGCGTATTTTTTTTTACTGGTTATGAAAGGACCGAGGTGGTCCAAGTGCAGTGTATGGAAGGGAATAGCAATTTTATCGATGGGGTGCAATAAGCCTGGCGTACGGCCCGACGGGTTTTTGTAATATAGGCAATTCAGACATGCTTTCAGATATTTTGCGACAAACTTCCTCATTCCCTTAAACCAATGTTTTTCCTGTATTTTTCCCAACGTCTTATCGAGAGAGAAGTGTCCAAGATCGTCGTGGTACATTTTAACAACGTTCCATCGAGCCATGCGAGGACCCACTTATCCCCTGATTCGGTTTTACGAAACACGACGCCCCCCTTAAGGTTATATTCCTCAAAATACTGTTTCGTTTCCCGTTGCACGTCTCCGGTTTCTAGCAGTTTTCTTATCGCGGAAATTTCGTCATCCTGCAACTGTGCCACCTGTATCCACTTCGCCGTAGTAATATCTACCATTAAGCATTCTACAGGGTTCCTACTCAGATAATCGGCATGAGTGATTTGCGAATTAGGTCTGTAAACTATGACAAAATCAAAGTCCTGCAAGTACATCCACCATCGGGCAATACGCGGGAACGATATTTTTTTTTCTGCAGTCGCGCGTACTGCGCTACAATCTGTCACCACCGTAAATTTTATGCCTAACAAATACACCCGAAAAGCCTTAAGCGCCGCCACAACCGCCAGGGTTTCTAACTCGTAGGCATGATAGTTTCTCTCCTCTACCGACGTTTTGCGGCTGTAATACGCGCAGGGCCACCTTTACCAATGGGCTAACTGGGCTATAGCCCAGGGGCGCCCGTGATCCAAGGGCGCTTAAGAATCAAATACGTAGAAATGCTTTTTTCTCTCTTCAATATCGGAGATAAAAATTTCTATCTGAAGAAATTGCACCCTTGGGGGCTAGGGCGCCAAAAATTTTTAGCCCAGGGCGCTCAAATTTTTTAAGACGGCCCTCTTTAGCCCGTCTGTTTCTTGTAGCAAGATTGCGCCTAAGCCGATCGAGCTCGCATCTGTGTGGACCTCAGTTGGTCGGGTCGGATCATAAATAGCTAAAATGGGGCGTTCCGAAAGTGCATCCTTTATTAACTTTACGGCGTCTGATTGTTGCGTTTTCCAAACCCATGGTATATCCTTACGTAATAGATCAGTCAGGGGTGCTACCTTTTGGGCATAGTCTTTAATGAACCGGCGAAAATACCCAGATAGCACCAGAAACTGACGAACTTCCTTCACGCTTCTTGTTGCGGGTGCATTAACCACCGCGTTTGTTTTAAGTGCGCCAGGTTTCACCCTTTCTTTCGATATTTCACGGCCTAAATATTTCAGTTGACGCTGGAAGAATTTGCATTTCTCCAGATTTAATGTAAAACCGTTCCTCCCTAGAGCCTCTAATACTAACACTAGGCTTCCAAAGCCTTCCTCCAGATTCTCGGATGGTATTAAGATATCATCCATATATACCAGTGCTGTTCTGAATCTGAGCTCCCCAAGGGTTTTGTTCATAGCCCTCTGAAACACTGCAGGTGCGTTCGCCAACCCAAAGGGCATGCGCAAGAATTCATATTGTCCGTCCGGTGTGACAAAAGCTGTTTTTACTACGGAATCTGCGTGCATCGGTATTTGATAAAATCCCGAAGTTAGGTCTAGTGACGAAAAAAACGATTTTCCCCCCAATCGATCAATCTGGTCTTCGATTAAGGGTAGTGGATATTTATCGCGTTTTGTGATTTTGTTTAGGTCGCGAAAGTCTATACACGCACGGCCGTCCCCATTTTTTTTCTCCACTAGCACGACCCTACTCCCATAGGGGGAATTACTTTCCCGAACAATTCCATTCCTTTCTAATTCGGCAATTATTTTTTTGACTCTCTCGCGCTCGGACAGCGATGTACGATACGGCCTACGTTGAATTGGCTGATCGCTGATTAATTCGATTCGCATCTCAGTCACGTCTGTCTTCCCTAACTCGTCCATATTTAATGAAACAACCGATCTGTAATGATTCAAAGTGTTCAAGAGTCGCTGACTATCCTCTTCGAGTAGGTCCGGGCTAAACACCCGATCGGCGGTGATATTACTAGCGTAACAACCATTGGACACGGTATCTGGTAAAGACTTGAGCGTTGTCTTCGCACTGTTTTCTCGCATGACCTTAATCCCGGTTACATCCGTAATAGCTATCACTCCTGGCGTGTTCGTTATTTCGCGGCCTATCAACACGTTCGACGTTAGTTGGTTATCCGCAACTATCAGGAGTTTTATTTTGAATTTGATGTTATCGATTTCCAGATCTACAACTGACGACCCTATCGGTAGAACTTGGGTCCGATTGAATCCGGTCAGAACAGAATCCGATACATCAAAGTTCAAATCTAGTTTTCGGGCCTCACCTTCCCTAATAATTGAACAGTCACTTCCTAAATCTATTACGCACTCTAACTGCTTCCCATTTATGTTGCAGAGTTTTCCTATCTTCCGCGAGTTAACTGCTTCAACCAATGCGACATTTAGCTTGCTACTGTCAGAGGCGAGAGAGGCTGCCTCTGCCGCGGTCGGTCATGCCGACTTGGTTTTGTCCGACTTATTATATTTACGGAAACATTTCTCTTCCGTGTGCCCGACCTTTTTACAGTAACTACAAACGGGCCTACTCTGCAAATGATTTGCGTTCTTTTTACTTGACTCGGCAGTACTGCTCTCCTTTTTGGGGTAGTCCCGTTTGAAGTGCCCAGTGGCACCGCAACTAAAACACTTAGGTTCGGAGGGAGTTTTACTCGTTTCATTATCGGTATTATCTGTATTAGTATTGCGCTGATGGTGACGTTTAAAATCTTTAGACTTAGGGGCAGCTTCCGCGGAGGGAAAGATACTAAGGCAATTATTTAAATCTGCTATCGTTTTGCAACGGGCCGCTAGAACCGTAGTGCGTGTGCCGTTGTCACATATGCCGTGAGCCACAAAATCGGCAAGTTTGTGCTCGGGGATCTCTAACCGCAGCTTAGATATCTTCCCTAATTTCTTTAAGCAATAAGTCATTAAATTCTCTCCGGGCTGACAGTTGCAATTCGCCGCCTCTTCGAATAATTTTCCAAAACTAACGTCCCCCGGAAATTGCTTAATTAATTCCGCCGTGAAAACTGGCCAAGAAACCTGAGTATCGTGGAGTTCGTCATACCATAATCTGGCATTTCCCCTTAATTTGCAAATGGCAAGATACATTTTTGCTTTATCATCCCAACCATACACCGTTGCACTCGTGTTAACCTTCTCAATCCAGTCACTAGCCGAGGTACTTCCCTTTAGGGGATCAAATTCCGGTAAAAACTTTTCGTTAATAAAGTGATTATTGGCTGGCTTATTCGAGCCCGACGATACGATACCTGATAGTACATCTGCAAGCCTAGCGAAGTCAGATTCTTTGCTCGTAGCGCTGTAACTTCTGCTTCTGCTGTGATATTTAGACTACCGATGATTCCTTCGGGAAGTTCATGACCGGGAACGTCCTTCCTTCCTGCCACGAGATCAACGTCTGCCACGCGTTTCCTTATCCATGATTCGTAGCCCACAAGACAATACGTATATCCCACTTCTGATCTGTAGACGATCTTTATTGGTGCGGTAATTACTCCGAAAATTACAAACTTTGATTCACTCAAAATGGACGTGCGGACGCGTCCCTTTTAAGGAGGTTCGATACCTCACTTGCGGGGCAGGCGGCGAGAGGGGTAAGCCTATGCTTATACATGGGAGCTCTGCAGTGATACCAATCTTGGGTAAAAAAAATATGTAGACAGAAATGTTATTTACATGTCTATTCCTAATAAAATTATTACTATGTCACGTCCCGGGTGTAGGTTTTTTGGGATAATGACAATGGGGTCAGAAAGGAGAAGCCAGGTTCGAATGCGAGATTCGAACACTGAGGGTTGAAGGAGGCCAGGCTCGAATGCGAGATTCGCACACTGAGGGTTGAAGGAAGCCAGGCTCGAATGTGAGATTCGCACACTGAGGGTCGGAGGAAATAGGCTCGAATGCGAGATTCGTACACTGAGGTTAGAGGGAGATAGGCTCGAATGCAAGATTCGCACACTGAGGTTAGAGGGAGATAGGCTCGAATGCAAGATTCGCACACTGAGGTTAGAGGGAGATAGGCTCGAACGCGAGATTCGTAACACTGCGGGTTTGAGGGAGATAGGCTCGAATGCAAGATTCGCACACTGAGGGTAGAGGGAAATAGGCTCGAATGCGAGATTCGTAACACTGCGGGCTTGAGGGAGATAGGCTCGAATGCAAGATTCGCACACTGATCGTGGATGGATTTTAGGCTCGAATGCGTGATTCGTAACACTGATTGACCAGGGAAGGTTTAGATAGTAATCACCGCGGTGGGTGACACCCGTTAGAGCACTTTGTTTTGGTTCGGTAATTGGATTTACCGTTGCACGAGTATAAGAAGTTATACGTAATATTTCCTCGAAATATGTCTAGACGTATGACTGTACGCAGGCTATGCAAAGGTAAGTTGATAAACACAGCATGAACTCTCGCGTGTAACAAATCCCAAAAAGCCTTTCTTTTTTATTTTTAATTAATAAACCTAATTAATAAACATTTAAATATTTATATTTTATTATATTCCTATTATCCTTATTTTTATAAGAGTGTTTAGCGTTAACATTAATATTAGTTCAGGATATCGCGAGATGCGAGGATGACGAAAGAGAATTGAGAGTAAAGGAGTGGGAAAATCGAACGCATGCGCGATCCTCAGTCGATCAGCGGATCGACGAGAGCAAGGATCAGAGGCAGTAGATTGTGATTCGTGCATGATGAATGAGAGAGGGAACCGACCGTTCCATGCGTGCGCCTGCGTATTATTCAGTCGCTTGATAGACCGACTAGAGAACGGATCGAGAGCAATACGAGAATGCTTGACGCGTAATAGTCGAAATCCATTCCCATTGGTGCGCTCCCAGTACTCAGAATGTGTATAAATACGGGCAGGAAAGCCCAGAGAGGATCACTCTGACTTATGAATTCATATTCTTATGACTAGCCAAGACGTTGTTAAGAATCATTTAAAGCTAAAAGCTGATTCCAACCTAAGGTTAGGCTTCAACTTTGGAAGCCGCCTCGTAGGCCCCTTAGTTGTCAAGCTAGATTTATGAATAATAATAATTCTCAGGTTAGTAAAATTACTCCTGAGCAACGAGGGAACAATACTATTCCAGGTGGCAAAATCGCCCCTGATGAAACACTGAAACAATTCAAACGATTCTCAACTTTACATATTCAATTTCCTAGATCCATAAGCTAATTCTTAAATTATAAGCTAACTCCTATATCGACCGAGAGTCATAACTGTTACGTCCTGAAGGGACAGTTGTGAACCACCCTGAGCGGTTAGAGTGATCCACGGGGTTCGCTGCTCCGTCAAGGTGCTAAAGCACGCCTTGACTATACTCGAGGGGAATGTGGAAGGTGAAGAGGAGTCAAATCAATGGTTACTCGGGATTTAAGGGAGAAACAACAAAGTAGAATTTATTATATATCGAAAGATCAAAGTAATTATGAGACATACCCTGGGGACGGCGCTCCGTCCCTGTGATCGCAGTGAGCTCGGGTTTCGGCACGCTTGCCGCTTTTCGCTTCGTACGCTCGGTAGGTCGCTCAACCTAGCGCAGGTCGTGGTCGCTCGCTGTGCTCTCGGGTAGCACTCGGAAGTCGGTCACCTGAAGACCGTCGAATCGCACTGTCTCTAAAAACGTCGTTTTCTACGCGTTCCTACCATCGGACACGAGTGACGCGTAAGGGCTCTCCCGGCTAGGCCGTTTCTCGGTACGTCGGATGGAGTTACCCTTGCGCGGTTTATTGACGGCCGTACGTATTTCGCGGACTTGACGCGGAGAAGTGGTCGCGGCTCCTAGACGGCTCTCTGGCTCGTCGTGACTTCCTACTTCGAGCTTTGGAACTAGATTGATCCTTTTTGCGGTTCGCGATCGGGGAACGAACCTCGGACGATCCCCACGAATGGGGGAAACTGCCCCGTCGGCAGCTGCCGCTTGCTACACTAATTCTCCTAATATTTCGCAATGATCGGGGCCCGGGCCGAGCGCGGTCGTTATCCCTAACGCTGTTGCCACGGGCTCAGCACAACGTGACTGCTATACGCGAGGCGATTCCGCTGAATCGCCTTTGCGAAAGAAAACGGCGCGAGGACAGCTAGCACGGGATGGTCCTGAAGGGCCCATGTAACACCTCCCCACTTAGATACGAAACGGCCTCGCGAGGCTGTTTCGTCGTCAACCCGTGTGTGGCTGTTGTCACGGGATCGCAACTTTTTTATATAAGGAAGACTGATTAATTGACTGACTCTTTATTCGTGTCGTTCCTGCCCTTTTATACAATGCGGTTGCCATGCAGCGCAGGTAGGTACACCTGGCGGGGGGACATACCCATAGTGGGGTTATTACGTATATGACACCCCCCTTGTTAGATTAAATTTGTTCCTCAAATTTTACAGCTCGTTTCTTACGTCTAATGTCTAATGGTGTGATTGGTCTTACAAGTGTTTCATTTGGTTCACGTGTAAATAATACAATAGGGTTATTATCCGGTATTTGCGTCTGATTATGTATAGATCGAGTTTGATTATTGAAAGTGGGACTGAATATGCGAAAACAAATAGGTTTTGGAATAAGTTTAGAAATACAAGAAAAGAGGCCAATTCGTTTCAATAGATAAATTAGGACAAGGGCTGAACAGATATACGAGATCCACTGTAGGGTGGTCCATCCGACTGATGTCCATGATCGGATGCGATGTTCGGTTTGTATTGATGCTAACACATCATCCAGTTTGTCAAGGGTTGTTCCGTAGACTTGAATGGCCTCCTCCGCGTACTGGAACGGCAGATCGTGAAGCTGGTGGTAGATGGACTCGCGTTCGCTGATCGTGTAGCTGATGTTGACAGGTTTGTATCTGGTCTCGACAGTGTAGGTGATGTTACTGCCTCCAATTTTCATAAGTGTAGCATCTCCGATTAGTGTACAGTCCTCAGAACTGGAGAGGATCGCTGCGTTGGTCAGCTCTAGCGTAGAGTAGTTTCTGCAGAGCGTTTGTAATACGATCGGCTTTTCCGGAACTACTAGATAAAGATCAGGCGTGGTTAATTGTTTATATAAAAGTTCTTTTATGCGAAAGGACCGTGCGTTGCAAGACTTGGAAATATCCTGGGATGGCGTTATTTTGAGGATTTCACTCTCACAATTGTGGATTTGGTAGGAAAGGGTTGCAGGTTGTGTCTGTCTACAGTAGTATCGTGAATGTGCGTGTATGCAATGTTGTAAAAGATAGTCCCTGTCGAGTAGTATGTATTTGTCTCTGTGCATCATCACCAGGTCATGGGTCACAGTAATGGACGTGAAGAAATCTCCAGTCTTCTGCGGTATGGGATGAATCCGTTTGATTGCCCAGTCATCCTTCTCGAGTACAGGTACATCGATTTTGTAGATGAGCTGTTTCTTGAGGCTTCCAATGGTGATTTGGGAGATCTGGATCAATAGGTTGTAAATTGATTCGTTCAGGACGAGTGGGTACCGTGTTCTCGTCTCTTCTTCCATAACCTGCATACTGTGAATAACATCTTTAGGTGATAATACGTCTGGGTGTACGATACCTTTATGTCCCATAGCGATGGCCGTTTTGAGTGTCCTGATGTCTCGGACTAATTCATCCAAGAGTGCGGAGAGCATAATCAATTGGCTGTTAAGGTGGATACGTTTCCGATCGGTGTTAACGATAGTCTGCATATTCCTTAGTTGATTGGCACTGGTGTTGTACATCTTCATGAGTTCCGTCTGCAGCTCCCTCCTCCCGATGCCACGTAGTATGGTGCTTTGATTGCGGATAGCACTGGCCAATTTGTTCTCGTTCGTAAAAATCTTGTCGAGATTTTTGTTGATCATCTCGAGGTCGTCAGAGTCGAGAGTTCCAAAGAGGGACTTGCTAACGTGACCGATGAAGTCGAATGCACCTCTACGTCGCCGTCGACGTTGATTGTCCTCTAGGTGGATGAGAGCTACCAATTGATTTTCGTCTTGGAGAGTTCGTTGCAGTTGTTGCGAGAGTGCCGCGATTTCGTGGATATGGTCGCACGCCCTGTTGCATATCGTGCGTGTTTCTTCGAGCATGTTGGTAATCTGTTCGAGTCGTGTGTGAATGTTGGAAGTGTCTAGGGCAAAAAGAAGGATCCATGAGGAGTGATATACGGATGCGGAGTGAAGCTTCTCAATGTAAATGTTGTTATGTCCGAGATCTTGTACGTGAAAACCCAACACCAAGGGAACGATCCAAAGCATACGGTGTACGGCAGTCATCCTGTAATTTTAGTGCAGAAATAATTTTAATCTATTGCCATGCACAGTGACTATGCGATTTGTGTCGAAATACTGTATCAAATAATTTGGGGTGTTAACTTCCAAAATTTTAGCAGGGCCCAGCCAATTGGGTGCAAGCTTGTCCGTTTTATGATCATTTGAAACTAATACTTTATCATTTACTTGGAATACAGTTTGTGTTTTGATAATACGACGTTCTTGTGTGGCTCTGTTCTTTTCTTTGCTTTTAAGGATGTTGCTTCGTGCGTTCGTTAAGTATCTTTGATATCGTTCTTTCCACATTTGTATGAGTTTATCTTGACTGAGAGGTGATGTAGTAGCGATGGTTGATGGTAAATTCGCCTTTCTTCCAAAGGTTAGTTCGAACGGTGTATAACCGGTTGCTTCGTGAACTGAAGTGTTATAACCCATGCAGATGAGAGAAAGATTTTCGTCCCATTCATTCTGTCTATCATTCATACAAGTCTTAATGAGATCTTTCACTACTGCGTGAGCTCGTTCCAATCCTCCATTCGATTGTGGATGGAACGCTGTAGTACGGATGTGTCGGATTTGAAACTCGCGTTCGAACTGTTGCATTAGTCCGCAAATAAAGTTGCTTCCCTGGTCGGTTAAAATATGTTTAGGTGACGAGAAGATGTAAATGTAATGAGTTAGTAGATTTTCGATGATTGTTTCTGCGCGTGTGTTGCGAAGCGGGATGAGTATCAAATATTTTGTTAACATATCTTGAATGGAAAGAATATACTCATTTTTGCTATGTGTTTTTCTAAGTGGGCCGAAAATGTCCATGGCTATTTTCTCATTCGCTTCCGTAGGAGTGTCAGGAATAACAGGTAGTTCTGTTGGCCGTACGCGGGTGAGTTTCTGTATTTGGCAAGTTTTGCATCTCTTGACGAAATTAGCGATGTCTTCGTCCATGTTTTTCCAGTAATATCTTTGCTTGATTCGTTCTATGGTTTTATTCTCTCCGAAGTGCTGTGTGGAGTATGCGTTATGATTTTCGTATAGTATTTTTGTAATTTCGTTGGGTTGGAGTTCTCGATATGAATTTGGACAAAATGAAATTTGGATATTCGGTATTCGATTAACAATGAAAGATAAGAAATTTTGAATGAATAATTTCTCTGTAGAATTGAAGGTGTTATCATTCAACTGTATCCTCATATTATTTTGACGCAATTTGTCCAATATTTCATGAATGAAAGTGTTTAAATTATTAACCCATTGCTCTTCGTTGAAGTCTCCTAGTCTAGATCTGCTAAGCTGGATCCAGTCAGGTGGGGTCATCTCTTTGATCGTTATTCCTTTACTGTTGGCTGTGAGAACCCAATTCTTGAAATCGTCATAAAGGGTATTCTGACTGGTTCCTGGTTCTGCCGAGGATTCACTCGGAATCTGTTGGGGTAGATGTTCCTGGTCTCGGATGAGTTCGTCTAATTCTTCTAACAATTCTTCTCTTTCGTAGTTTCCTAGCGGGAGCACTCTCGATAGAGCATCAGCGGCGGTGTTTTCCTTTCCCTTTATATATTTTATTACATATTCATATTCCTCGAGCTTCAGTCTCCATCTCGCCAGACGGGACGATGGGTCTTTTACGTTAAACAACCAGACTAGCGCTTTGTGATCAGTGAGGATTGTAAACTTTCTTCCTAATAAGTATTGCCTTAATCTCCTTACTGCCCATACAATTGCAAGTAGTTCCTTTTCCGTAGTTGTATAATTTGTTTCGGCGGGTATGAGTGTTCGGGAAATATAACAGCACGGATGTCCGTTTTGTGAAAGTATTGCTCCTATTCCTTCATTGGAAGCATCGGTTGTCAGAGTGAATGGTTGTAAGAAGTCTGGTCGCTTTAATATTGGTTCTTCAAGTAATTTACCTTTAAGAATGTCAAAAGCAATTTGCTGTCTGTCTGTCCAATGAAATGGTACGTCATTCTTGGTCAATTCTGTCAACGGTTTAGAAATTTTAGCAAAGTTCCGAATGAATTTTCTGTAATAGCCCGTAAGGCCAAGAAAAGCTTTCACTTCTGTGACGTTTCCTGGTATCTTGAAATTCTTTACAGCTTCCAGTTTCAAGGGGTTCGGTCGTATACCTTCAGCTGTGATCAGGTGTCCTAAATATTCTAACTCTGGTTTCAAGTATTCGCATTTATCTGGCTGCAGTTTCAGCTCGGTTTCCCGTAAACGTTGGAAAACTATGGCTAAATTTCGATTGTGCTCTTCTATGGTAGTGCCGAAAATGATTATATCATCAAGGTAAACGAAGCAATGTTTGCCTATTAATCCTTGTAGTGCGTTATTCATCATACGTTGAAATCTAGCGGGTGCGTTTTTAAGCCCGAATGGCATGCGCCTGTACTGAAAGTGTCCGTCGGGAGTACTAAAACCTGTATATTTCTTTGAATTTGGTTCCATTGAAATTTGATGGAATCCAGAACTCAAGTCTAAAGCGGAAAAGAATTTTGATTTACCTAGATGGTCGAGAATATCATCAATATTTGGTAACGGGTACGCGTCTTGCTCAGTTTGTTCGTTTAATTTCCGAAAGTCAATCACAATTCTCCATTTACGTTTGCCTGAAGCGTCAAGTTTTTTGGGAACTACCCATAGAGGTGAATTAAAAGGTGAGTCGCTTGGTTCGATTACTGATTTCTTTAACATGTCGTCAATTTGACGTTTGATCTCATTTTTATGGCATTCCGGTGGTCTATAGCTTTTAACGTTTATTGGTTTTGGGTCTTTTAAAATAATCTCATGTTCGGTTAACCGAGTGCAAGGTAAAGGGTCTGATTCTAGCGTGAAAATGTCCGAATAGCCAAATATTATTTTCTCTATGGTTTTACGGAGTTGCGGTTCTATGTGATTTGTGCGAATGCTTTGTTTCAAAAGCCGGAGTCTATCATTGGCATCTGGTGGATCGATATCAAGGATTTGGGGTGGCTCTAATTCTTCGTTTTCAGTGTTAATGAATGTTACGCGCTCTAATTTCCCGTCTATTACTGCGCTTGTTGTAAAATATGAAAGCGGTGGGATTTTTGGTTCGGAGAATAATTTTATCTCCGTGCCGTTCAACTTTAACCTAGTGTTATTAATTTCGAATTTGTATTTTTCGAGAAACTGTATGCCAATTATACCGTCTTCTTTCAGTGGAAAATTGTCAGGGATCACGTAAAACGTATGTTCTGTCTCCAAACCTGTCAATGTTACATATTCTGTAGAAATATGCTTGTCTTTACCCATTGAAAATGTTTTCTTTACGGAAACTCTTTTTGTTCCTGCAGCTATCATGTTTGATTTTATTAAATTTATTCCTGCTCCGGTGTCAAGTAAGAGTCTTCCGGATCTTTCCATTCCTCTGAGTTTTGCTCGTATGTGCCGTAATCTTCCGGTGGTACAAAATATTCGTGGTTCTCCTCCGCGTTCTCCTGTGGGTTCTCTTCTTTTATGTTGTTTACTCGTGGTGGTAGTTTCCCTGGTTGCCCGTCCCGAAAATTTCGAGAATAGCATCGTTCCTTTGTATGTCCATAGCGTTTACATATTTCACATTGCAGTGTTGAGCGTGATTGATTCCGTTCCTTTTCTGAGTCGTTCATCGATCGGGACGAGGTGGATGATACGCTGGAATGTTTTATCGAACGCGGTGTCGGGTGTTGATTACCTGACTTATATCTGTTGCCGAGCGATGCGTTCGCGTTTGACATTCGAGAACCTTCTCTAAGCCACATTTCCATTTCACATGCAATAGACTGTGCTTCAGAAATGGTCGGAGGACTCCTAGCAATCACGAGTTTTCCTAATTCGTGTCTCAAGTTTAAGATATAGACGTGTGTGGCATTATCGTTTTCACTCTCCAAAGCGATAGACCTTGCGACGGCATTGGAGTGTTTGTTCTGTACTGCGTATTGTAGTTCGTTCAGATTTTGTCGAAATCTGAGATTGAACGACTGAACCGATTCAGTAGCGCCCTGTTTGGTATTTGAAAGGCGTTGTCTGCAATTACCTATGGTAGTCGGTGGATTGACGTGTGTACGTAGTGCGGAATATAGTTCGTCATACGATGTTATAATGAGAAACCGAATGCTACGTTTCGCTTGTTCTTGGATTTTTTCTACTAATATTAAATCGAGAAGTAATTCTGGCTCTAAGCAACGAAGTGCAGCGCGCTTCGTCTGTTTAATAAAATCTTCGATGCCGATATCATCGCGTCCTTTCAATACTTCAATTGTGCGGATTATTTCTTTTGCCGGTCTTCTTTCCGCGGGAGCAGCGGGCGGTGCCGGGGGTACGGGTAGTCGCGCCTCGTCGTTTATCGCGTCGTCTTCCGTGGTAATTCGATCGCTCCTATCTTTAATTACTTGGTATACTTCACGAATCTCGCGTGATCTATTTTCGTTTTCTTTAGCTAACATTGCTATGTCTTGTTTTATACTTTCCATCAATTGGGTCAGTTTATCAATTGATAACTCCGTCATTGTGCTTTCAGAATCCGTGTCGGATATAATATCTCGTACGGGTTCGCGAAATGCACGGAATTGTTCAGGCAAGTTAAGAAAATTGGAATTTCTTACTTGAGTTTCGTCTTTGGATGATATAGTTGAGCTTGGCAGGAGTCTGGCGCACGTAGTCCCTTCGTTGATGAAGTGCTCCTCGTTCTCTTGATGCAGCATAAAATAGTGGCTTCAACGGCGTGATTAGGGTGTGGTTCTCGTAGTCCCCGAAGTCTACTCTGCCTCACGTAGTGCCGGGCTTCTTTCGGTTCACCCCTTTCTTCGATTGCCGATGAATGGTATCCTGGCAGGATCGCCAAAACTGTCACGGGATCGCAACTTTTTTATATAAGGAAGACTGATTAATTGACTGACTCTTTATTCGTGTCGTTCCTGCCCTTTTATACAATGCGGTTGCCATGCAGCGCAGGTAGGTACACCTGGCGGGGGGACATACCCATAGTGGGGTTATTACGTATATGACACTGTCGTCGCGTGCGCTTTCTCCGCGACTTAAAATTATGATTAGGCGCAACTAGAATTAAGGGATCGCAAGGTGATAGAGTAAATGATTCGTAATTATGTGTGAAAACCCAAAACCCATATATTGTTACATATAAAATAAGGTAATCGAATATAATAGAAAAAGAAAAGCTGGATATAATAGAAGTAAGCAAAGGGGTATTGAATATAATTGTAAGTAAAAGGGGAAGATAATAATAAACATAAAGGGAGGGGCGGGGGTTTGGGCGGCGCAGATGGTGGTGGCGATGATGACAGGGTCGGGCGACGCTCTGCTGCGAACCAAATTGAACGAAAACAATTACACTTTGTCGCGTCACTCGAAGTGATTACAATTTTGTAGGTATTTACCTAATGCGAGGGTTATGGTGCGTTTATTCCGCGCCGGCGGGGATCGTCCGGGGTACATCCCGGGGTCTCGGGGGCTCCAGTGGACGAGGGGCCTCCAATATGGGGAAGGCGGGCAGGTGTCTTGGGTCCCTCTCCAGGATGGCGCGAACGCATCCCGTACAGTTGCCTGGGATTTCCCACCGTAGGTGCCGTCTTCTGCACTGCACGCACTTGGTCAGTTCGATGGCCTTCGCTTCCACTGCTAGCCAGTGGACCGGGATCCTTCGGAAGTCGGCGAAGTTCGGAGGAGGCCTCAGCCACGCGCACGCCGCGCACAAAGTGTGTGTTTTGAAGGCCCAAACAAGGCCGTCCTGTCCGAAGCCGTTCGTCTCCGGCCGCACGCACAGTCTGCGTCCGAAGGGCGCGTGTAACTGCCGTGGTAATATTACCTCGGCCAAGGTTGATCGGGTGTACTTTCCGTCGTTAAATTTCGGAGTTTCCATTTTGGCGGCCGTGGAAAATTCGTAATGACTGTCCGCGCTCGACTTAATTGCTAACTTATATCCTATTGTCCCTACCATCGAATTTTCGCAGCAGAGCGCCTCGTGGGGGTCGATTCTTAGAGTTAAGGCGCGGGACTTTCTGCTGCTATCAGCGAGGTACTTCCTAGAATACATCGAAGTACGGCTCGGTGCCCGCGAAACTTCTCGATCGTTCCACGTCAGCTCTATATCCTGTCCTCGTGGATGGTATAACGGGTAGGTCTGGAGGAAAAGATGTAATGGCTACGGGACGGGGTCTGGAAATTATTTGAGGGGCGGAACGGTGTGGTGTCATTTCAATATTAACCCTTGTCTCTTTCCTTAAGGGCTCACGATGTTGGTTTTGACATGTCTTAAAGACGCGGTATCCAATCCAGATAATGAGGATGATTACGATAGTGCCTCCTAGTCCTGGTAGTCCATAGGTTACCTATGTTGATAAATTTTCTGTACGGTGATGTGTAGCTATCTCTCTTGCTTGTCTCTCTATGTCGTCCAAGGCGATTGCATTAGCTTTCGCATGGGCATCTTGAAGGGTTCCTTTGGGTTCCTTCTGTTGATAGTCAGCTAAAATTTTTACATGATGTTCCGTGAGGGTTGGTAGAATTTCCGAAATATTGATGCCAATAGATGGTTTGTAGATGGTTGTTAATTCGTCGGTGTCCACTCCGGCTGCCCAAATCTGGTCGGTTCCGATTTTGGCCTCACATTCTCTCCTCAGTTGTAATATTCCTGCCCCCTGTAGCACTTCATATCCGGCTGCGTGCTTATTGCATCGAACCTGCAGTGCCAGGGTGTCTTTGACGGAATATATCCAGGTGTTGGGTGCGATTAACTTCTTCAGGTAGGTTCGGCCTCCGGGAAGAGCTTGAATATTGCAGCTAGACCACTTGATGTTTTGAGGTTTTAATAGGGCGTTCGTTTCGCAAGTTGGTGCCTTTTCCAAATCTTGGAGTGGTACGCTGAGTTCACACATGTACATCCGGGGGTGTTTTCTGCATCCCATGATGTAATTCTCGTCGGGCATGAAGTATTGAGAGTTGACTTGGTTGATTGCTAAATATGCCGTTCTTGGTTTTATGAAGATAGGGGTAGAGACATTGGTCGTTATGGCTTGAAATGAAGGGCAGGGTTGAAGGTAATAAAGGTCGAAGGGAATTTGATCCAATAAAGGGATGTCGAGTGACAAGATAATTCGGCCATGTGAATAGACTACGTTTAATTTGGTCACCCCTTGTAGCTGTTCGGAATTTAATTCTTCCGGAGTCAGCGGGAATTCGTATGGAGTGGTTCCGCGAATTCGTTCGCAAGTCTGCGCTAGCTGGCCAGGTGAAAGAACGGCCGGATGTAAGATACCAAGTTTCGCGAACGTGAGCGCGTCCGTAATTACAATTAACGCAGTCACATATTCGTCCACGTGCCTTGTCATTAGAAACATCCACGAAGAAAAACTAATTCTAACTCTATTTTGTTTCGCGCTCGTCTAGTTGAAGAGTACACGACGCTGTTTCCTTAATTCTATCGCCCATGGTTCGCTCGCTGTGCTCTCGGGTACCACGCGGAAGTTGGTGACCTGGGGTCCGTCGTAGCTCACTGTCCCTAATCGTCGTTTTTCTACGCGTTCCTACCATCGGACACGAGTGACGCGTAAGGGCTCTCCCGGCTAGGCCGTTTCTCGGTACGTCGGATGGAGTTACCCTTGCGCGGTTTATTATCGGCCGTACGTATTTCGCGGACTTGACGCTGAGACGTGGTCCCGGTTTCTAGACGGCTCTCTGGCTCGTCGTGGCTTCTTAGCTCGAGCTCTCCGATATGAATGAATATTCCGCGTCTAAAATTCCCGCATCTCGCGGTGGTCCGTATCGGCGCGTAAATGCCCTCCCGGCTAGGCCGTTTCTCGGTATGTCGGATGGAGGTACACTTCGCCTAACCTGATCGGCCGAGCGCGATTCGCGGGGTGCTCTACGCGGCACGTTTTGTTCGTTGTTGCATCCTAAATCGAACTCTCAAAACGACTGATTCTGAGTTACTCCGCACATAGGCGTGTCATTGACGAACTCCGAAATCCGAATTGATTGTCCGTTTCTCAGCGATCCGATGAATCGCAATGGTACTGATAGCTTGATGCGAGGAAGCTGTGGCTTTCCTAGTATATTGAGTAGCAGTTCCTCGTGTCGTTTGCCGTCGAGGAGGTTTCGAGTAGTCCCCGTCGATGACCTTGGTAGTGGTACTCTGTCAGAGGGACGTGAACCAAAAGCAAGCCATGTCCGTCCATGGTGGTCGTTGGTACACCAGTAGGAGGGCTTCTCAAAGATATCCTTAGCGAGGGTATCTGAGATATCTTTCGCGAGAGTATTCTTTAGTTTTAAGTAATTGGATACTGCAAATACGAAAACAAGTAAGATTACGGAAAAGGGTGGGAATTCTATTGTTTTACGAATACAAAAACAAGCTTAAACCACATTGAATACGCTCTATTAGCGTCAAGGTGGCTTATCTTTAATATAAACGTATTTTAGTTTGTCGAAATGTTTGATGATTTGATGGCCCTCATCCAAAATCACTGCGTTCGTCATCCAGCGAATGCTCGCCTTGTCTCGTCAGCAGGGTCGTTGTACAGCGCGGCGGCGTCGGATCGCGATAATACGGCTCGCGTAGGTGCAAATCGCAATAATAATCATTTCGATAGTTAGGGTAACTATAAGCGGAGTACGAGGAATTCGGCTCCTCGTGGGAATCATCCTCGCGGGACTGTTCCCATTCGGGCCATTTACGTTGGGGGTCATACGGGGACGGGGAACGCACGCTCCGAGCGTACTCATTCGCGTCATCGGGCGGCAAACCGGACAACTCCTGTTCTCGTCTTTGCGTGTATAATGCTAAATCGAACGCGTCATCCAAAGATTCTGGATTTAATAAAGCTACTTTAGTCGAAATTCTTTGGGGTATTGCCGCGATAAATGAAGTTCGAGCCAATCGCTCCACGTCTATTAGAGTCCTCTCGGCATTTTCTCCGATTAATTCTTTCGCCCTAACGGTTACCTGTCGGTACAGGCGGGCCACGCGGTGAATAAAATCTATTAAACGCTCCCGGGGAAACATGCTTATACGTTCCAGTTCCAGTCGGAGCTCCTCATAACCGCGGCATGGGGAATATCGGACCCTTAGAAGGGAGAGCAGATCGGCTACACTTTTGCAACCTTTGTCTTCGACATAATATCTAATAGGATCTTTTAATTTGTATATGAGCTCGGTCAGAAATCTTTCTTCCTGACCGGGTGGCACGCGTTTTACGGCTCGCTGTATCGCAGCGGCGAAGTCCTCCAAGGTTACAAAATCAGGGTCAAAACGGGGAATATTGTCTAGTGCCCGATATACTCTCTCCTCATCTTCTCGGGAACGCCATACGTCTAATGCAGACGTTTCCAGGTCGTTCGTCCGTGTACCCAAAGATAGTCGATTGTTCGACATCGTCGGTATGGGAGGAATTATGGGAGGGGCTGTATCATGTATTTGGGAATTGGAGGTATTATTTGGAGGTGATCTCAGGATACCGCCAGGCATTGTTAAGCAATGCTCTACAAGAAACTTTAAATAGTAGGAAGTATAGTCAAGTTATGAGCAGATATAATAAGTATATATATATATATATAAAAAAATAAGGGAATAGAATCCCACTTCTGACACCAGTTTGTTACGTCCTGAAGGGACAGTTGTGAACCACCCTGAGCGGTTAGAGTGATCCACGGGGTTCGCTGCTCCGTCAAGGTGCTAAAGCACGCCTTGACTATACTCGAGGGGAATGTGGAAGGTGAAGAGGAGTCAAATCAATGGTTACTCGGGATTTAAGGGAGAAACAACAAAGTAGAATTTATTATATATCGAAAGATCAAAGTAATTATGAGACATACCCTGGGGACGGCGCTCCGTCCCTGTGATCGCAGTGAGCTCGGGTTTCGGCACGCTTGCCGCTTTTCGCTTCGTACGCTCGGTAGGTCGCTCAACCTAGCGCAGGTCGTGGTCGCTCGCTGTGCTCTCGGGTAGCACTCGGAAGTCGGTCACCTGAAGACCGTCGAATCGCACTGTCTCTAAAAACGTCGTTTTCTACGCGTTCCTACCATCGGACACGAGTGACGCGTAAGGGCTCTCCCGGCTAGGCCGTTTCTCGGTACGTCGGATGGAGTTACCCTTGCGCGGTTTATTGACGGCCGTACGTATTTCGCGGACTTGACGCGGAGAAGTGGTCGCGGCTCCTAGACGGCTCTCTGGCTCGTCGTGACTTCCTACTTCGAGCTTTGGAACTAGATTGATCCTTTTTGCGGTTCGCGATCGGGGAACGAACCTCGGACGATCCCCACGAATGGGGGAAACTGCCCCGTCGGCAGCTGCCGCTTGCTACACTAATTCTCCTAATATTTCGCAATGATCGGGGCCCGGGCCGAGCGCGGTCGTTGTCCCTAACGCTGTTGCCACGGGCTCAGCACAACGTGACTGCTATACGCGAGGCGATTCCGCTGAATCGCCTTTGCGAAAGAAAACGGCGCGAGGACAGCTAGCACGGGATGGACCTGAAGGGCCCATGTAACATAACCATTAACCAATTCCTATATCGACCGAGGGTCATAATCCATAAATCAATTCCTATAATTCGACTAAACGTCATTATTAAGCTATATTACTCAAAATCGATCGTTCGAACGGACATTTCTTTTGTAACGACCTAGAGTCGCAACCCAAGACGATCAACTTTACTTTTTGTAACGACCTAGTGTCGCAACCTAATTAATTTCTTTAATTTCTTTAATATTAAGGCGTTAAATTATAGCTTTATGTATCATTTAAAAGTGTTTTCCTTGAATAAACACTATTTAAGTTAAATTCTTGTTCTTGAATTTTAATTCTTTATCGCACGCCACACGAACCAATCCCGAAATCCTGTAGGGAGCGTTACGCTACGCTCGAAATCGTTACAGGTGTTATTTTTGGTGGCAGCGGTGGGATGTAAGATTTGCAAAATCGCGAATTTTGTGGCAAAGGAGTAATCCTCCTATAGCGAAGAACCAGAATTTATCTTCCTTGATAACTGCGAAGTAGGTAAACCAATCATGGCGCAAAACGATCCTTTAAACAATGTTCTAGTCGATATGCAAAATCTGCACCTAGATCAGGAAAATATACGTCATCCTCAAATTAGAATTAGAGATGCCGCAGATACAGTACCGGCATTCGATGGACGAAACATTTCTATGTATCAATATACAAAATGTTGTCGAAACGCGAAAAATATGGTCGCACCAAACGCTGAGTATGGAATAGTACAAATAATAAAAAACAAACTATATGGCCAAGCCTCACGAGTTGTTCTAAATGGAGATTACAATACCATAGATGAACTCATTAGAGTACTTAATTCTCGCTTTGCTCCACTGCATTCGTCGATTCAATTATACGGAGATATGTCCAGAATCGCTCAGCTGCCAGATGAAGCAACTGTCGATTACAGTAGCCGCGTGTCAGAAATCCTCCAACAAATAAAAACATGTCACGAAATAGAAGTTCCCCAGAATGTCGTGCAGTATAATCAAACTGCGGAAAAAAATGCTATTCGGACATTTTTGACAGGATTGAGACCGGAGGTTTACGCGAGAATGCGAACAATTGACTTCGCTGATTTGGATGGTACTATTAGCGCCGCGATTAAAGCTGAGGCAGAAAACCAAGAGAATTTAATGAGAAATAGATTTGCCGAAGGCCTCTCGTATTCTATGCGGTGTACTAATTGTTCTGGTTACGGGCATACAACGGCGAATTGTAGTAGTAAACTCCCTGAGAGACAAATATCACAGATATCTTGGCAGTCAAAATTCTGCGATCATTGCCGCCGAGTAGGACATACTATTCAAGAATGTAGAATTAAAAATCCACAGAATAATCCAGTGTTACGACCGACATCACAAATAGAATGTAGATATTGCAAAATCAAGGGTCATACTATTGACCAATGCCGAAAGAGAATATATAATAATAATAAGAACCGCGAAAGAATCGCAAATTCTAAACCAGAAGCACCTAAAACTTCAAATAATATACAACAAGCTTCAACACAAAAACAAGTTGCACTAAATTTGCAAATGTTAAGAATTGGAAGATCACCAAACCTTACTCTATCAGGGCCAGAATTTAACAAACCTGAAATCCAAATGATGATAGATACGGGTGCTGACCTAAGTGTAATTAAACAAGAATCTATTTCGCCTGACATCCCAATTTATACAGATGCAGTATATGAATTGAAAGGAATAGCCGATAGTATTCTTCCCACTATAGGATATATTAAAGTTAAATTCTTAAATACTGAAGTAGAGATCCATGTTGTCGAAACATTGCCAATCGCACAGGATGGATTACTTGGTACAACCTTTTTCAAAGAAACTGGAGCAAAAATAGATTATTCTAGATTAGCTGTAGTAATAGGAGACTATATTCTACCATTTGAAAATTGCAAAGTAACTATACCGAATCGATCAAGGTGCCAAGTGCAAGTTAAAGTTCTAGCCTCAAATCTTAAAACTGGATATGTACCTAAATTAAATTTACATCCTAAAATCCTTATCGGAAATGCTCTGGTTACCAATAATAATGGGTTAGCTAATCTTTATGTTATTAATACATCCACTAAAGATATAACATTAGCGATACCACCCATTCAAATAGAACCTTATGAGGAAGTAGAGGTGCCAGAAATTCTTGAAACTCCAGAACATATAGAACAAGTATTAAAATTACTTCGTACTAATCATTTGAATGCCGAAGAAAAAGAAAATATAGGAAACCTAATTCGAAAATATTCTGACAGATTTCATCTCCCCGGAACAGGACTAGAAGCTACTAGTGTAATTAAACATAGAATAATTACAAAAAATGAAATACCAATAAACACTAAACAATATCGATATCCGCAGGTACATAAGGAAGAAATTAACAAACAAATATGTGAATTATTAAATAATGACATTATTAAATCTTCATTCTCTCCTTATAACTCTCCAGTATGGATAGTCGCGAAGAAACCAGATAGTAAAGGAAATAAGAGATGGAGAGTAGTAATAGACTTCCGCGAATTAAATGATGAAACAATAGGAGATGCATATCCACTACCGAATATATTAGACATATTAGATCAACTTGGTAGTGCTAAATATTTCTCAGTATTCGATCTAGCTTCAGGATTCCATCAAATTCCGATGCATCCAGATGACCAACATAAAACAGCATTCTCTACTCCTTATGGACATTATGAATTTAATCGAATGCCATTTGGATTGAAGAATGCCCCTGCTACATTTCAAAGATTGATGGATCAAGTTCTTACTGGATTACAGGGTGTAGAATTATTCGTGTACTTAGACGACATAGTAATCTATGCTCGCTCACTTCAAGAGCATGCAATAAAATTCGAAAAATTAATGAAAAGACTTAGAGAAGCAAACTTAAGTTTACAACCAGACAAATGTGAATTCTTAAAAAAAGAGGTAGTGTATTTAGGACATATTATTAGTGAAAATGGAGTTCGACCAGATCCAAAAAAATTAGAAGCTGTTAAGGATTTCCCATTACCAAAAACAATAAAGAATGTGAGACAGTTCCTTGGACTGGCCGGATACTATCATAGATTCATAAAAGACTTCTCTAAAATAGCTAAACCATTATCTGATTTAACAAGGAAAAATAATAATTACGTTTGGACAAGCAAACAACAAGAACCCTGACGAAAATGAACCGTTTGCGAAAGCGTTTGAGAACGGTGTACCAACCGTTTGAGAGCGTTCATGAATCCTTAGGAAACATTCTCTAGGGCGTTTGGAGAGTGTGAATGTAGACGCATAGGATGTTTCCAAAGGGTTGGATTGAAATCATCGACACATATTTCACCGACATTGTTTTCACCGACAACAATTCCTCGACACCACATTTAGTCGACAACAGTTTTTATCGACAACAGCTTTACCCGACGACAGTATTAACCGATACTGACATAAGTCTCATTACGATTAGTCTCGGTGATTTTGTACATTTCCTTTTTTGTAACGAAGGGTAGGATAGACTTATGGTAGTGAGGAAAACGCAACTAAAGATAAATGAACAGAAAATATATTGCCGTGGTGTTTATACATCTACATATGTTAAATACAAAATATTATTTTCAGGGTACTGAAAAATGAATCGATAGGTACAACATAAATCAACGTAACAAAAATTTTAACAATGTCCAATTTATTACAAGGTAATATTGTGTGATAAAGCCTGAATGAAATTTATAATATTATATTCTTGACGATTTCTCATAATTCTCTGGATGCGTTCCTCTTTCAATCTGTCCTTTTTGATCTTTTTCTTTGGTGGTTCTCCGTTAGCAAATTTTTCCAAGGTGATCTCAACCGCTGCTTGCTCTTTTTGTATACTATTTATAAGACTAAATATACCGGAATTTCTATCTAGCAAGCATTGCCATCGTCGGTGCCATGATTCGACACTATTTTGAGTTCGTGGTAATCGGAATATATTGGTATCACATACCGACCACATTTCTGGTGGAAATAGTGGACGACGAATAACTATTTCATCATTACGTCTGCGTTCTTGTATCGTGCCATTTACATAATATTTATCAAACCACTGAATAATATTATTACATTCAACCGGAAGCAGAGATTTTATTTCATTAAAGGCATCTGGAATTTCCGATGTTTCTAGGAATGCTAGGCATGGAATATTCCTAATTGCAGAACTAACCGTTTCATCCGTTCCATACCTTCGTGTTAAGCCATTTTTCTGTATTTTGCGATATATAGATTGGCAAAGATGAAAAAAACAGCCTTTCAGTTTTGTATTGGGAAATACTGCTTTAATTGCGTTTATTGCAGCAATCTCAAAATCAATTAAAATAAATTCAGGTCTTAGAGAAATTCCTAATTCTTCAGCTAAAGAAACTAAATTCTGTAGGAGGAGTATATAGATATTTTGTCGCTTTGAAGACAAAAGTGCATACACTAATGGAATGACAGTATTATTATCACTGTCGTCATCTTTTATATTAGCATGAATTGTGTACAATTGTTTCATAAAAGTAGGAAGTGCTTTAAATGTGCCATCCATTAACCAGCAATTACTTTTCACTAAAATTTTTAAATTTTCATATGTTGTGAATAATATAATACACTGCGTTCCTTCTTTTATAATTCTTCCAAATTGTTCTCCGTCCAATGTCTTGGTTAATTCCTGAGGTAAATATAGCTCTGATATATTTTGAGGTTCTTTAGCTTTACTTTTCCTTCGTGCATATCGTATTTGTTCGGTTAAATTTTTATTCTTTGGAAGATAAGTCCGAATACATTTTTTCACCTCTGCATTTACATCTCTAATAATAATACCGGGCTTTTCGTTACTGTTTACTGCCAATTCTTTAATTTTGTTACATATTTTTAATACTTCAGAATTTGAAGCCTGAGGTGCATGATTGTGCTTCAGTGGATCATGCTTTCGAACTATATGTTTATTATTTGCGTACAGCGTATTGGCTGTAGCTGCACACTCACAACTGTTGCCCTTTTTTCCACTTTTTTCACATACCCAATAGTATAAGTCATTCCTATTTTTATTTTTATTATATATGAAACCGTCAATGCAAATTTTTTCTTTATTTTTTGTTGATAATATGACTCCTGCAATAACAGAATCACTAGTCTCTAAAGATGGTCGAGACATTTTTTGTAGAACTATCACACACTCTTAGTACGATTAATTATTTTAACTCGGCTGAATATAGTTCTACGATACAGCACAGGCCAAAGCAGTAAACAGACTGAGTCAAGTTTTGTAGACGTTCGCATTCGGCAAATGTTTTGTTGTCGGTCAATGTCATTATCGGTTAATACTGTCGTCGAGTAAAGCTGTTGTCGATAAAAACTGTTGTCGGTTGAATCTGGTGTCGAGGAATTGTTGTCGGTGAAAACAATGTCGGTGAAATATGTGTCGATGATTTCAATCCAACCCGTTTCCAAAGCGTTCTGTAAGAGCGGTTCAAGAGCGTAGTAAGGCGTTTCCTTAGTGTTTGTATGGCGTTTAAAAAACGCTTAGGAAACATTCTGCAGGATATATGGAAAGCGTTGTAAGGCGTTGCCTTAACGTTTAAAAAAAACCCTTATGAAACGTTTTTCAGGATATATGGAAAGCGTTGCAGGGAGGATATTAATATAAAAAATAATTAGATTTGTACAAAAATATTTATTTAGACTATATTTTATTTAGGGTTTCCACATAAAAAGATTGTGTTAGGCACTACTGTGCGTGGCTGTCTCCGGCTGCTCCACCTGCTCCAGCAGAATTAGAGACTCCGGTTGCTCCAGGAATTCTACACATTCCGGCTGCTCCAGCAGTTCCAGATATTCCGGCTGCTCCAGCAGTTCCAGATATTCCGGCTGCTCCAGGAGTACTGAAGGCTCCGACTGTCGAACAGTTTGTGGCTTCGGCTGATGTCCTCGTTTGTTATATGGCCTTGAAGGTCCTACTCTTTGTTTCTGTTCCAAGGACCTTATTCCCTCGCGTTCCCTAAACGTTTTCTTTTTACTCGCCGCCCCCCTTCGCCCATTCATGTCATATGCCCTGTCCGCTAGATAAGCGGGGAGACTGGCGACATATTGCTCGATCTCTAAATTGCTATATTTCGAGCGACTGTGGTCGTTTTCAATTACACTTTGTTTTGCCAGCCATTCCCGGTGTAATGCTGAAAGTGAAAATGGTCATTATCAATCAACACGTATATTTTCATCATTAAGAATTACACCATATTATGTAACACAAAACAGAAAACCTACATTTGGCCACCATAAGGAAGTGTTTAGGAAAGGCTTTAGTGCCTTGCTTCACCGCTTTCACTCGCATGTTTTGTGCCTCTTCACCAAAGACACCCATCAAAAGGGTCACACGATGCATCGTGAAATAATATTTATAACGTTTTGAAACAGTTCGTAAAGCGGATGTGAAACACTATTACAAACAGCGGTTGTAAGAGGTTCTGAAAACGTACAGAAAACGCCATACTAACCATTCGGAAACGGCATGTAAACGCCCTTTCAGTAGGGTGTTTTGAAAAAGTTCGCGTAGGGTTTGTGAAACGCTCTTGCAAAAAGCGTTTGTAGGAGGTTCTGAAAACGTACAGAAAACGCTATACTAACCATTCGGAAACGGTACGTAAACGCTCTCTCAGTAGGGTGTTTTGAAAAAGTTCGTATAGGGTTTGTGAAACGCTCTTGCAAAAAGCGTTTGTAAGACGTTCTGAGAAAGTTATTTATAACGCCACTACACACAGTTTTGCAGGCGTTTCTTGAGCGTTTCGTTCAGGAAGTTTACTTACCGTTTGTAAATTTTCTAAGAACGCCCTTCAGACCGTTCATGGAGCATTTTGAGAGAGTGAGCGTTTCGAAAGCGTTTCAGGACGTATAAAAAGCGTACAAACGCTCGTGAAAATTTCCTGAAACGCTTAAGAACGCCCTCCAAGGTCATTCATTTTCGTCAGGGAAGCTTTCGAGGTATTAAAAGACGCGTTATGCCGCGAGCCTATATTACAATACCCAAATTTTAACGCTCCATTTATTATCACAACGGACGCTTCCGGATACGCCGTGGGAGCTGTCCTCAGTCAGGGAGAAATTGGAAAGGACCTTCCGATCGCATATGCCTCTAGAATCCTAAATAATGCTGAAACACGTTACGCACCGACTGAGCGTGAATTACTAGCATTAGTATATGGTATGGAACATTTTAGACCCTACGTTTATGGCAAGAAATGTAAACTAATAATGGACCACAAGCCTTTGGAATGGCTGCATAAATTGGCAAACCCAACTTCAAGGTTAATGCGATGGAAAATTAGGTTAGCTGAATATGATTATGAAATCATTTATAAACCCGGGAAATACAATACCAACGCTGACGCCCTATCAAGAAATCCAATATCTACTCTTCCTCTACAAGTAACCGAGAAACGAACCCGATCACAAATTACTACTAATACAGAATCCGGGAATCCAAGACCATTAAAACAACCCAAAGGAGATGCTTCATCATGGGACTCAGATGACTTAGACGATACCGATAACCCAATGATGTATGATTATCAAATAAAACGAAAAACAAAACGAAAACATCAAACAACAACAACATCACCATCAGGTCGACCAACTCAGAAGAAACCAAAACCAGGTGATGCAAGTGATACAGATGACTCAACCGATTCTGATGACCCGATATTAAAACACTATCAAATAAAAAGAAAATTAAAGCGAAGACATCAGACTACGACGACTTCACCGACAGGTCGACCAGTCCAAAAACACATAAGAGAAGAATTATTAACTAAAGAATTTTTAAAAACTAAACAGTCTACAGATAGTTACGAAATAAATAAGAATATTCAAGTGTCAGTAGAAATACATCCTCCTCCTAAATCAATCACCAATCAAGAAGAACCGGAAGAACCCAGAATGGAGGTCGAAATAATATCATCCGCGAATCAACGAAGACAAGGTGCAGAACCAATAGCAAATAAATGCATAATTGATGGAGACGAAATAATGGAAATAGATGAAAATGTAGAAGTTCCCAAAACCCATGTATATCGTGATCCTCCTAAAATAAATTCTTCTGGCAGCAGCAGTAACAGCATCAGACCCATCCTTCCTAAAAAAAGGAATGACTTAGAATCTAGCGGAACAGAATCAGGACGAGTATCACCATTAACATTAAAAGAAAAAGGAGATGGAAAATATGAAATAATTCCTAAAACCCCTAAAAATAAAAATAAATTTATTAAACCTACTAAACCAAGAAAAAGGAATATTAAACAAAAACGAATACCCAGGATAATAAGTGATATTCCAATCAGATGTAAGTTTATGGAAATAAATGATTATTTATGGATGAGAAGAGAAACATTAGCGATATTTGTTAATACGGTAGGCAATCCAGTAGAGAAGTCAGGAATAGAGTTGAGGGAAAGAAAGATGTTAGAAATAACCTCAGAAACCCCATTCGAAATAGGAGAAGTGATAAAAATTTCAGAAGGAAAACAATTAATTTTAGGAATGGTAGTACAGGATCCTCCGACAATACAGACATATGCCACTGTATTAGGAAACCTATGCCATAACCTCACGGAACGGGGTATTAAGAAAATATCATTGCCCAAAGAAAGTAATAATACATTATGGGAAATAATAAGAAATATAATTAAATTAAAATTTGTTCAGGCTAAAATCACGATAACTATTTGTAATGGAACTATACAATTACCTATGGAACAAGATAGGAAAACCATAATAAAAGAAAATCATGAATCACCAGTAGGAGGCCATAAAGGAATAACAAAAACGTATGAGCGTATTAGATGTTCATATTATTGGAAAAATATGAAAGCAGACATTAAACAATATATTAAAACCTGTATGAGTTGTCAAAAACAAAAATTAGTTCGAATAAAAACGAAAGAACCTATGGTGATAACAGACACACCATTGGACGCGTTTGATAAGGTATCTATGGATATTGTAGGACCATTACCATATGCTCGAGCAGGAAATAGTTACATACTTACGATACAAGATAATTTAACTAAATATTCATTAGCCATACCATTAGTCTCATTTACGAGTGAAGAAATAGCTGAAGCATTTATGAAAAATTTTATATGTCAGTACGGATGTCCCAAAGCAATTTTAACAGATCAAGGCTCTTCGTTTATCGGATCCGTTATGAGGAAATTTGCCAAAGTTTTTAATATTGAACAGTTTAAAACATCCGCATTTCATCCCCAATCGAATGGCTCACTAGAAAGGAGTCATCATGTATTAATTGAATATTTAAAACACTATATAACAAAAGAAAAACAATGGGATCAGTGGTTGCCACAAGCAATGTTTTCTTACAACACTAGTGTACATGAAAGTACCAAATTCACTCCATATGAACTCATTTATGGGAAAAAGGCTAGACAACCATCTAGCATAGTACCAAATGATTCACTGAACACATATCCAGATTTCGTTGATAACTTGATGAATAAATTGATAAATATTCGTGAAATAGGTAGAAATAACTTAGAAAATTCAAAACTTAGACAAAAACACTATTACGATAGAAAAATATCATCCGTTCAATACCATAGAGGCGAAGAAGTAATGTTATTAAAACCAAAAAGGAACAAATTTAGCAATGAATTTGACGGACCGTATGTAATTATGGACGTACTGAAGAATAATAACGTGAAACTGGCAATAAGTCCCCGTCTCACTAGAATCGTACATCAGGATAGGATTAAGAAGGCTTACATTCCATCAAATCATAATAATACTAGGGATCATAATCAAATTGGTAATAATGCGGAACCATGACTTCGAAAAGTGGGGAGATCCGCGGGATTAATTAGGACGAGATCAAGTTCAAAAATTTAGTGCGCACTGAGATTTCATTTCGAGATACTCTAAATAAGTAGTTAGAAGTGAAAGAAGTGGCAAAAAGGAAGTTAAGTATAGAAAGTGAAGTGAGTAAAGAAATTACTAAGTCAAATTAAAATAATGAATAAATTAAATTAATAAAGTGTCGTTTTAATTGCTTAAAGAATGCCCGTTTTTCATTCATTGGCATTCCGTCCTACGGATATGGATGAAGAATATTACGGGCCCTGGGATGGGATACTGCCCGAGAACTATCCCACAATTTATTTAAAGTTAATGCAACTAGTTTGCCTCCAAGGCCCGGGTATAATTCGAGAAGATAGGAATGATGCTTTCAATAAAAAAATCTGTGAAGAGTGTTATGAGCGGCTCCCTGAAAATCAGAGATTTTTATATCCCCGTACGTTTAACCATCTCATTACGCGAAATACAAGCGCCCTTGCATATAGGGATTGTAAATTTTGTGGCAAAACCCTATACACTGTATACCACGCAAGAAGGTGTAGTGAATGCATCGAAATGTATTTTAATTTCGACGATGAAGGGGGTGATGACGATCTCCTCCGACAGGGTCATGCAATAAATGTGATCACCCAATGGTGATCACCAAAATATTAAAATCATAAATTTTATTTTATCCTATCTACGCATTAAATCTTCAAATCAATCGTGTCAATAGGGAAGAAAAAAAAAGGAGATAGGTCGCGAGAGAACAGGTCGCGGGAATAGAAACAATGTGAATACGATCAAATCATGCGTAGTACAGTAATCAACAGCAAGCAATACAGTTCGATCGGTAATCGATAATAGAATTGTTACAATTTTGAGTTCTAAAATATTGCTATTGTAATGCCTAACCATCGCGCAGGCACGAAAAGAATTAAAACAAAAAGAATAGAAAAACAATGGCGTGAATTAAATAAAATAGATATTCCTCAGACCGATTGGTGCGATTATTATAATTTATCCCCCACTGACCCTCGACAACGAACGTGGAAATATATATTTCTTTTTGGGTCTGGACGAGCACCACCTCCAACCACTGGAAAGAGATTATTGACAATGGATACCAAAGAAGTCCAAAAATTCCAATATCTGGATGAGGAAATGGATTGCCCAAGCCCTCCCACAAACCCCTTTGAAACAAATACGCAAATTTCTGTCTCTCGAGGACGAGAGATTACCCCAGGCGGGGAGATGTAACAAATCCCAAAAAGCCTTTCTTTTTTATTTTTAATTAATAAACCTAATTAATAAACATTTAAATATTTATATTTTATTATATTCCTATTATCCTTATTTTTATAAGAGTGTTTAGCGTTAACATTAATATTAGTTCAGGATATCGCGAGATGCGAGGATGACGAAAGAGAATTGAGAGTAAAGGAGTGGGAAAATCGAACGCATGCGCGATCCTCAGTCGATCAGCGGATCGACGAGAGCAAGGATCAGAGGCAGTAGATTGTGATTCGTGCATGATGAATGAGAGAGGGAACCGAGCGTTCCATGCGTGCGCCTGCGTACTATTCAGTCGCTTGATAGACCGACTAGAGAACGGATCGAGAGCAATACGAGAATGCTTGACGCGTAATAGTCGAAATCCATTCCCATTGGTGCGCTCCCAGTACTCAGAATGTGTATAAATACGGGCAGGAAAGCCCAGAGAGGATCACTCTGACTTATGAATTCATATTCTTATGACTAGCCAAGACGTTGTTAAGAATCATTTAAAGCTAAAAGCTGATTCCAACCTAAGGTTAGGCTTCAACTTTGGAAGCCGCCTCGTAGGCCCCTTGGTATTGTCGATCGTTTTGACCAAGGCTATAATCGCCTGGTCTAACGACGTATCTGCCTTGGAAGCCGCCTCGTAGGCCCCTTAGTTGTCAAGCTAGATTTATGAATAATAATAATTCTCAGGTTAGTAAAATTACTCCTGAGCAACGAGGGAACAATACTATTCCAGGTGGCAAAATCGCCCCTGATGAAACACTGAAACAATTCAAACGATTCTCAACTTTACATATTCAATTTCCTAGATCCATAAGCTAATTCCTAAATTATAAGCTAACTCCTATATCGACCGAGAGTCATAACCATTAACCAATTCCTATATCGACCGAGGGTCATAATCCATAAATCAATTCCTATAATTCGACTAAACGTCATTATTAAGCTATATTACTCAAAATCGATCGTTCGAACGGACATTTCTTTTGTAACGACTGTAGCGGACCGTCGAACTGGAGAAAGATTTATTTCCTCGGAGTTAGTCGGTCCCTCACTCAAGTGCGTACCGCGGGTAACCGGGCCGAGGCACAGGCAATAAAAATGACGATTGCCAGAGACTCGGTTCGGTCGCTACGGCCTTGACAACCCTCTGGTAGGTATCGTGGGAAAAAGACTTTCCCTTAAAATAGTTTTGGGTATTTTTCACCCACTCCCTGCCTTCTGGATGACCGTTAGGCGTCCGTAGAAAGGGCAGAAGAGATCGAGCTGTCGAACAAGACGCTTCGCTAAAACAGTATTTCTATATCACGAGATTGTGTGATGTGGGATTTTCCATGTTAGTATAAATAAATAGTCGTTGTTATTGTTAATCGTGAACAATATTATTCACCCTCACAAACACCCCTACACGACCTAGAGTCGCAACCCAAGACGATCAACTTTACTTTTTGTAACGACCTAGTGTCGCAACCTAATTAATTTCTTTAATTTCTTTAATATTAAGGCGTTAAATTATAGCTTTATGTATCATTTAAAAGTGTTTTCCTTGAATAAACACTATTTAAGTTAAATTCTTGTTCTTGAATTTTAATTCTTTATCGCACGCCACACGAACCAATCCCGAAATCCTGTAGGGAGCGTTACGCTACGCTCGAAATCGTTACACGCGTTCGCGAACCAGAATCAGCTGATGCAGGAGTCTGTTTTTATTTGGCGTCTTCGTTAGCAGAGGATAGGCACAATAACTCGAAGCGTGTTTAAGTAAAGCGATTTATTAGCTTGGTTAGCGCACGTTTATATGCACGGTTTTGTGGTTTGTTATAAGAATGCATTGGACGTTAAGCATTAACACAGTACATTTATATAAAGTAGTACATGGTATAGAATACATGTATGGACATGAATATAGGTGTATAAACCGAAGAACGAAATACGTTTAGCAATGAACGTTGATAATACACAGAAATGCAATAAGCGTTTAAGAAATAATATGAGGTACGATAAATGTTCGTTATACGAAATATATAGATACGCAGTAAGCGTGAATAAGATGAAGAGATATAAATGCAATAAGCGTTTACTGAAATAATATAAGATACGATAAACGTTCGAAATACAAATTATATATATATATTCGGATCTGTAATTATCGCGGCTGCGATCTAGCGATAGGTTGGATCAACGAATGTAAATAAATACAAGAACTCTTGATTGAATGACGCAGTGTATATTTTTCACCCTCTTAACTCGCAAACAATGACAATGAGGCAGACCTGCCCTTTTCGCGTGCTAACGCTTCGAAGTCTCGGTGTAAACTCTGTCAAAGGAAGATCGCACTTCCGCGCGGAAGACCTCACGAGGCCGGTGAAGCTGCTTCCGCCGCTCGCGAGAAGGCGCCACTTGCTGGGGCACCGGTGGTGCGCTCTGGTGGCGCTGTGGCGAGACCGCCACATCCACTCCCCCCCCAGAGACCTTCGAGGGAGGAGAAGGGGTCGAGAAAGTGACCCTTTTAGTCGACGGCTGAGGAACCGGCTGAGAGGGTTGTGCGTGCTGCTCTGGAGATGGCAGCGAATGCTGCTCTGAAGATGGCGGCGAAAACTGGTCTGAAAATGGCGGCGAATGCTGCTCTGAAGATGGCGGCGAATGCTGACGTGGCAACTGGGCCTCGGTGCCATCCTGGGCAATGTGAGCCGGCTTCAAACAGTCCACGGACACAGACTTTTCCTCCGTACCAACCCTGATGATGAAGACTCGGTCGTTGACCCGCTTGACCACCTCGTGGGGGCCAGTATAAGGCGGCTCGAGAGGACGCCGCACCGCATCCACGCGCCTGAAGACGTGAGAGCATGTCGAAAGACCTTTAAAAACAAAAGCTCGAGTTTTAGAGTGATGACTCGTGGGCACCGGCCGCACGCTCTGCATGTGCCGGGTCAGCTTTTCAGCGAAGCCCTGTGGAATTGCTGGTGCATCCCTCGTCACGAAAAACTCCCCCGGAACGCGGAGGGCTGTACCATACAGCATTTCCGCGGAGGAAGCTCTGAGGTCCTCTTTGTACGCCGTACGCAGTCCAAGAAGGACGGTCGGCAGGAGTTGGGGCCAGGGAACGAGCGGACTGCACATCAACGCGGCCTTGAGAGTCCGATGCCACCTCTCGACCATCCCATTGGCCTGGGGATGGTAAGGCGTCGTGTGGATTCTTCGAGCTCCAATCCTCTGCGCCAGGGCGGTGAAAAGAGCGGACTCGAACTGGGTGCCTTGGTCAGTAGTGATAGTAAGCGGCGTGCCGTAGTTGCAGATCCAGTGCTCATAGAAAGCAACGGCTACGGTGCTCGCCTGTATGTCCTTGAGTGGGACAGCAATCGGCCATCTTGAGAAACGGTCAATGACCGTGAGGCAATAACGAAGGTCCCCGACCAGCGGCATGGTAATTATATCCATGTGGATGTGGTTGAAACGGCTGTCCGGGACCTCGATGTTGTCCGGAATGACCTTGTTGTGCCTGTGGATTTTAGCACGCTGGCACGGGACGCACTCGCGCGCCCAGCGGAGCGCATCTTGTCCGATCTTCGGCCACACGAACTTTTCCCTCAGCTTTCGGGAAGTAACTCGGCCACTGGGATGGGCCAAACCGTGGACCACGTCGAAAGCCAGTTTACGGAGGCTCCGGGGAAGGTAAGGCCGCACGACGCCAGCCGTGACATCACACCAAATTGTTTCCGCACCAATGGAGAGCGATTGCAGAGAGAGAGACGTGTCTTTACGTACTGCTTGCAGCTCCTCATCCTGCTCCTGGGCTGCCTGTATTCTAGCTGCATCCAGGGCGGTGGGCATGTCCACTGCATTCACTCGGGACTGCGCGTCTGCCACGAGGTTGTCCTCGCCTTTTACATGTACGATCTCGGTAGTATACTGGGAGATGAAATCCAGGTGACGTTGCTGCCTGGGAGAGGCTTTGTCCAGCCGTTGAGCAAAAGCGTACACCAATGGACGATGGTCCGTTCGGACGATGAAAGGTCGGCCTTCAAGTATATGTTTAAAATATTTAATTGCCGAAAAAATGGCCAGCAACTCACGATCATACGTGCTGTAACGTGTCTCTGCGCTGGTTAGCTTCCGTGAGAAGAAACCGAGTGGTGTCCAGCTGTCGTCCACCTTTTGCTCGAGAGCCGCGCCAAGGGCGACATCAGAGGCGTCGGTGGTGAGAGACAGTTGAGCTGTCGGTGACAGAAAAGCGGTCCGAGCAGCTGCCACGATGCTGTCCCTGCAGGTCTGGAAACACTCCTCGGTGAAAGGGGTCCACGGAATTTTCCGCATGTCCTTCTTCTTGGCATCCTTCAGGTAGGTGCACAAGGGTGCCTGCATCTCTGCGGCATGTGGTATACAACAGCGATAATAATTTAACATGCCGATAAAACGACGCAGGTCGGAGATGGTGTCAGGCTTCGGGTACGTTGAAATGGCTTCCATCTTATCCACAGGAGGTCGGTAGCCATACCTGTTCACCACGTATCCCAGGTAGGTGACCTCGTCCTTGCCGAAATGGCACTTGTTGCGGTTGATGGTTAGGTTATGTTGACGTAAGATGTCAAACACTATGCCGAGGTGCTTCACGTGTTCCTCGTGGGAATGCGAAACAACGATGAGGTCATCAATATAACACCTCACGAAATCCAGACCCCTGAGGATGTTGTCCATATGGCGCTGCAAGGTCTGGCCACTATTTCTGAGTCCAGGGGGCATGCCCAAAAACTCGAAAAGCCCGAAAGGCGTTGTTAGGGCTGTTTTGCAAACGTCGTCGGGTGCCATTGGAATCTGGTGGTACGCGCGTTCGAGATCAATGGTGGAGAAAACCTCGGCTTCATGAAGACTCTGGAGGAGATCCTCTGGACAGGGAATCGGGTAGCGATCCGGCTCGGTAAGGGCGTTAACGCCACGGTAGTCACCGGTTACACGCCAGTCCCAAATTATCCTCTGTGACTTGTCTTCTACTTCCTCCTTCTTTTTCTTTTTTACGAGATGCAGTGGGCTCGCCCAAGAGCTGCCAGATGGTCGTATGACGCCGTGATGCAGCAGGAGCTCGATGTGTCGCTTCGCTGCTGATAGCTTGTCGCCAGTGAGACGTCGTGGGCGTGCAAACGCCGGTGGACCAGTCGTGACGATGTGGTGTGCAACCGGGCTAATGGTGTCCGGGACTACCATCGTCTTGGGCTGGGCCAGATCCTCGTATTGGCGAAGAAGCTCCGCATACTTGGCACCGTCAGGACCCTCGGGATGGGTCATCTGGGATGATGCTGAGACTGAGTGGACTGCAGCTGGGTGTAGGATTCCCTGTGCAGCAATCCTGGTAAGAGGGTCCGCCAAACACCGTCCTTTCAGGTCGATCAGGAGACCATAATGTGAAAGGAAATCGGCACCTATGATGGCCTGGCGAACATCAGCTATGACGAAAACCCATTTAAACTCTCGGCGAAGCGCGAGGTTGAGCGAAAGCACCTTCTGCCCATACGTCTTGATAGTGGACCCATTCGCTGCACTCAAATTGAAATCTGTGGGTGTGAGACTACCAGCACAGTACCGCCTGGGTACGAGAGACAAGGTAGACCCTGAGTCTATCAAATATTTGAGGCTAGAATTCCTGTCAAACAGGTGAAGTCGAGGCTCCTTGGCGGGCAGTGCATTATTGTTTGCGTCGACGCTCGCCCTAGCTGCCGACGAGGAGACTAGTTTTTTGGGGTGCTCTCTGCTGCTGCCCCAATACCGCCAAAGCTACATGGTAGTAGGCAGCGATACGCCCCTGCCCCGAACCTCTTGTGAAAGTGACACGGGCCTCCCTGCGCTGGAGAAGGTGATCGCTCACGTGCGCGAGGATTATTCTTTGGCCCCCCTTTTGAAACCTTATTGTGTACGCCCTTCGTCAGCGTAATCAACTCTTTATTAAGCGCTATGAGCTGGTCTAAAGATTTCTTAATGTCAGACAGGTCATTGCCGGAAGAATACTGCTCAACCCGCTGAACCTCTGGGGCTTGACACGGCGGAGACGTCTGTCGAGGGCCAATATCCGTAGCCATGACGGCTGGGCCTGAGGCCTGAGGCACCTCCATGAGCTCGTCCGCTGCCTTGGCCAAATCATCAAGCCTGGTGGCCCTGAAAATCTTCAGGAGACGCTGCGTGCTTGCTGGAAGCAGGTTCAACCACTTGATCCGCAGGACACCTTCAGAGACGTTGTCGTCGACCAACGTGCGTAATCGTCGTAGTAACTGCGAGGGCTTCTTGTCTCCTAACTCGAGCTCGTTCAATGCCCGCTGCAGCCGGCGGTCTGTGGTTTCAGCAAGACGATTCATAATATTGTTTTTTAGGAACGTATACTTATCCCGGGTGGGCGGGTGCCTGAGGATGTCCGCAACGTCCTCCAACGCTTCGGCGTCGAGCGCGCCGACCACGAGGTTGTACCTCCCGTCATCCGTAAAAACCCGATGAGTCTTGAAAATCGACTCGATCTGAAGAAACCAAAGCTCAGGTCTGTCCGTCCAGAAAGGTGGAACGCGGCACGGCGGGTGTGATTCTCCTTGAGGGGCCTGATTTGGATTAACCGGGTCTCTCTGCTGCGGCCGCGACACGTGGCCACTGAGCCGCGACATCGGCGCGATGCTGGGAAGGTCCGGCACGGTTAACTGATCGCCAAGGCCCGACCATTCGTTTTGCATGGCTGATTTTGGCACTGCCCCTCCCGTAGGGGTCAGAAGATAATGTCCCGAAGCATTCTCATCGTCCTCGTTGCTCGTCGTCTTTTGCACATTTGGCGAATGAGACAAAGGCATCTCGTACCTTCGTGAGAAAAACCTTTAGCGGACACGACTGCGTTCACGATTTACGTGAAATTCACACGTTTGCTCTAGGGTTCGAAACTGCGTGTTCTGTGCGATGGCAAAGAAAAACTTCGCGATCACGTTGCGAATACGTTTCGCAATCACGTCGGGGTCACCAATATTCGGATCTGTAATTATCGCGGCTGCGATCTAGCGATAGGTTGGATCAACGAATGTAAATAAATACAAGAACTCTTGATTGAATGACGCAGTGTATATTTTTCACCCTCTTAACTCGCAAACAATGACAATGAGGCAGACCTGCCCTTTTCGCGTGCTAACGCTTCGAAGTCTCGGTGTAAACTCTGTCAAAGGAAGATCGCACTTCCGCGCGGAAGACCTCACGAGGCCGGTGAAGCTGCTTCCGCCGCTCGCGAGAAGGCGCCACTTGCTGGGGCACCGGTGGTGCGCTCTGGTGGCGCTGTGGCGAGACCGCCACATATATATGTGTGTACGCAATGAGCGTTAATAACGTAAAAATGATAAATGTTATGGGGGTGATATACGTATAATAATGTGAAGTAATAGCCTTACGGTATTTGCTGTAGAACACCGATTTTAACGATGTTGTAAGCTAACACAGTGAAAAATATCAATAGCAACGTAACGCTTCGCGGGAGTGGTTTCCGTAGAAGAGGGTTACAGCCTCTGGGGCCCTTCTATTTATGTGATTTTGAAGATTGTAAGGGATGAAGGGTACGCGCGGTCTTCACCTTGACATAATTGCAAATGTATGTCGCAGTAATATTATTAATAGATTTAGTCTTCCGGGGTTTTTATACGGGCTTGTATTTAACATTCGCCGTAAAGTCTTCCGGGGTTTTTATACATAGGTTTCTTGAAAAGGGAATAATTAACCCATTTGATGGAGTTTAGGAGGTCGTATTGGAAAGGGGTAAGTGAGGTATTGACTCCTTTGGTCATAGAGAGGGTGTGAGACGTGGTCTCGATTTAAGAGGAGGTTTTAGGGACTAGGGACTTGTTTAATGTAGATTTGGAAGGAAGTGGTCATGCCACGTAAGTCGAAGAGGGGTTTTGGAAGTAGTAGTTGATCATCTTGAGATGGGGACCGCTAACGTACATCGCCAAGGTGATCGGTGATTTGGGGAAAAGGGGTTAGTCTTGAGTTCGGTGGATTTTGATGGAGTTATGTCGAGATTTATGAGGGAGAAGTTATAATATTACCGCGCGAAAATTTGTGGGACGTCACAACTACATATTTTGTTTTGGAATTCTATTAAACAAAAAGTATGTTTAATGCAGTTAAAAACACAATATTTTCATTAAAAGTAGCGTAAAATATGTGAGTGAAACGCGGCATCATCGCTTTGCGAACATCTTTTTTTCTCTTTCCATCTCGCACTTGTCATGTCTTTTTGCGTGTTCGTACCGGTTCGCAACAAATTACTAAATACATGTTTACAGCTTGGTAGTGTTTTTACCAATTTTTACTGTATGCTTTGTACAAGTATACGTTGTATAGATGACTACGCGGCGTACAACGTTGCCACGTTTCCAGCAGTTCCGTCAGGCAGTTCCCAGAATACGAGCACATTGCTGTCTATTTATTCAATTATCTAATAAACCGGACAGAACATGACCGATTTTTTTGCGGGGAATTTCATAGGAATACTTAAGCTTCCTATTGCAACATTTTTTAAGACTTTGTCGTCATTTTTAACGACTCTGTGTAACGTTTTATAGAAATTGTTTCGCTTCTCCCATAACAGCCCGTGTATAAAAGCGTAACTTTGATTTCAATTTTCTCAAAAACGGTGCGGACAATTGACTTGAAATTTTCACACAATGCGGACGTCACTTTGAACATTAGATTAAAACACTTTTCAAACATTTCTCATCATTTTCGCTCCGGTATCGAACCTCCTTAAAAAGCCTCTCCTCATCTCCTCGCTTGCTCACGCGAGGCCTGCTTGCCTCTGCTCGTTCTGCGACCGTTCACTGTTTCTCCCATTATCGAGCTTCGGTTCCATCGACGGCGTTACATCGATGCATATTTTCCACGCATTATTCCTTAAGAATTAAGAAATAATATTTTGTTGACTTTGTTATCTTTGAATGGTTTGCAAAATATAGAGATTCATAAATTCCATTTCCCTCTCACGTAGATCCTCTTGCGAATCCAGTCTTAATCCTAGTATAATCATCACAGAGTAATATCATCCCCTAGCTACCAATATTTGTTTATATTCAGCTGGTACCTAGTCTCGGTATCCATTTTGGGTAGTGTCATTACAAAAACCTTCTCAACCTCCGTATTTAAACAGTCTATATTTTGGCTGTAGGTGATACACTTATCAGTAGACTTTCTGTTTAAATGGTATATTGAGGGAATATTATTTTTGTCCATGCTTCTGCCCGTTTTATCTAGAAACATGAAAGCTTCAGGGGGAGGTGGCCTGATAGGATGGCATTCTTGTAGTACTCATCGTTTGGGTATATGGCTCCATTGATGAGATCGCTGTTGCGGATCTTCGGGACATTAGCAAAGTAGTCCCTTATTAGCTTTATAATGTGGCTATCGATCCTGGGAATCTTAGCCGCATCGTAGAGCTTTTTACTATTTTCGAATCATTTGTAGTTGGTTCTTTCGTTTCTATATACCCCCGTGCATGCCCTTATACATTTTCTTTCAAATTTCCGTATTTTCTCCATTACATGAGGGCCCACATTGTACCAGATGGGACAGCCATATGTGAGGATCGGTCTAACCATAAGCATATAGCAAATAATTTTGATCCTATTGTTTAGATATTTGGAGTAAAATATTCTACTGTGTATGAGGAACGATTTTCGGGCTTTATCGAGTTGGATGTCTACGTGTTTATTTAGAAGCATGCGTTCATCTAGGTTTAGTCGAAGGTATTTAACAGTTTTCTGGTGCGGGATTGTTATATTGTTTATCTTAATATTAGGGGAAAGGCTTGCAGGTTGCCACTGCTTGCAGGTTGCCACCCCTGCTGTATTTCGAATTTCTAGCAGTGTCATAATCTCAACTTTGACTCACATCGACGTTAAAAGAGTAGTTGTCACTATTTATTAACCTCTGGAGCGGACAGACGCAATAACACCGTGTTTGCTGAGCGAAGTGTGATACAGTGTTTGTGAAGAAATTGAATTATTGAAATTGTGTGTTTTCCCTGTGCTCGTAAATTGAACATTTTCATCCACAATTCAAGGTAACTATTCGTACTGTGTTGTTTTTTTTTTATCTAATTTACATATGTCAAACAGATTTCCAAACACATCATGAATTAACAATTTTTTCTCATATTTTCCAAAAATCCGTCGGAATGCAAGTTGCCACCTTTTTTGGCTTGCAGGTTGCCATCTCTCTCTTTCCCGCTAGTTTACACTCAAATGTCATTTTTCATGATTATGTGATGTTTACTATTGTCATTGAGTTTGAAGTGAAGTGTTTTTATTGTATTTTAGTCATATTTTCGTTTATTTTTTACATTTTTGATACATTTTTAGTATGACAGCACGTAGGTTAAGAAAATCTGAACGCGGCAACGAACGCCTGCAAATAACGAAAAAAAGGCCACTGACTGCAAATAAAATTCAATAAATTTTGAAAAGTTTTCTGAATCAGGTTTTTACTTGAGTTTTTTTACACCTTCAGCAATTTTTCTACGGGGTGGCAACCTGCAAGCCAAAATTTCAAAGTGTCAATTTTAGATACTTTCGATAATTTGCAGTATAATTTTTCTTTTTCGAGAGTTTACATGATTTGTTGCTCAGAATTGTAGCTCTACACTTCCTCTTTCCAACTTATACCATAAATCAACGATACGTTAATTTTATGACGAGTTATGATAAAAAGAGCTAAGGGGTGGCAACCTGCAAGCCTCTCCCCTAAATGTTTTATAGGTTCTGCGTAATGCTTTGGATTTATTTGCAAGTTTTTCCCCAAATAAAATTGTTTCACACTCTTGAGAGTTTATTTTTAATTTCCAAGTTAAATAATAATCATTGATTTTATCTATTGTGATCTGCATTCTTTCCTGCAAATTAGATACATTTGTCCCCGTAATATATACTATTAAGTCGTTAGCAAAAAACATCGTATGTACGTCGCTTGATTTAGTTATTCCAAACAGATTTGGTATGTCCGCGTTGTAAAAGTTAAAAAGCGTTGGAGCGGTAACCGTTTACTGTTGCATACCGTCCGTCAGCTCATAGATAAGACCAGAACTCGACATGCCCCCTGTTGTATAAAATTTTTTGTTGCGTAGCATGCTGATTATTATTTTTAAAAGGTGTGGAGGGCATCCCTTCTTAGAAAGTTTATAGACAAGGCCTTTTATCCACACCGTGTCGAAAGCCTTCTCTAAATCTATAAGACATGCAGCTACGCATTCCTTCTTTGCCAAGGCATAGTGAACGCAGGGCCGGCTTTAGCTATATTGGCACCCCGGGGCAATATTATCATGGCGCCCCTCCAACGGTACGAAAATCATCTAGCAGCTTAGAACTTTTTTCGTTTTTGTATTTTTTTATTTTTGTTCATTAAATTTTTTTATTTTTTTTATCATTATCAGATTTTTTTATTTTTTTGTATTTTTGACCGAGAACTCAAGTTGAAAAATAGCAGAAATTTAAACAAATTGAACTTTTCGGGCCTTTTTGTCGGCAAATGCACGGATCAAATCAGCGAAATCTAATTTTTCGGCAATTTCATTTTCAATCGAGAGCGCAGCTAAATTAGTAAATTTGGATTGTGAAATTGTTGATCTTAAATACGTTTTAATTAATTTTAGCTTTGAAAAACTGCGTTCCCCACTAGCTACTGATACAGGAATAGTTACCAAGATGCGAAATGCAATCCATACATTCGGATATAGTTCCTGAATATTGCGCTGCTTAATAAAGATTAAAACGCAAATGGGCGTAACATCATTATCCGGAAGAAAATTTTTTAGACTGATGAGCTCATCACACAATAAATTCCCATGTATATCAGAATTGTGATCAACAGTAAGTTTTTGTTGCAATTTAGCACAAAACACCAAAAGTTCAATTCTTTCGGGGATTTTTTTAATATTATATAAAAATGACCATGTTTCCGAATAGTCATGCAACTGTTGAAACCTTTCTTTCACCGACATTAAACAGGTGTCCAGCAATTCATTAAAAAATTCTATTTCGAATTTTTTCTGTGGGGATTGAATGGGTTCATCCGTGGCCATTTCACCAGCCTGACGTTTTATGCGTCGTAAGCGTTTCATCGGTGTAAAAGCAGGTTCGATTTTTAGTTCCTTTGCTAGGTCACTTTTGCTGTCACAAGAGCTTTTCCGAATCCAGTTTGTCGGTATTCTTCCAAGAAATTACAGCAGTTTTGAAACATTGTTGTGCATTTCACGAGGTCAGCGTTTTTTGATTGAAGAGATTTGTTGACAACATTAATTTGGAAGAGAATATCGTACCAAACAACTAGAGACACTATGAAGCCGAAATCTTTCAATTGTTCTGCCAGAGTGCTTGCCTCGTGTGATACCGTAAGATCAGTTTTCTCAGTTTCGTTAGCTAAAGTGATTAAAGCATCATGAACGTCGCAAATTTGATATCGGACAGCTTTCACGCTATTTATTTTAGCTTCCCAACGTGTATCGCACAGGTTTTTAAAACTATACAGTTCTAGATGATCTGTTAGGATTTTCCACCGCTTGGTAGAAGCAGAGAACAGAGTAAATAATCTCTGCAAAACCCCAAACAATGTTACAGACTTCACCGAGGATTTAGCAGCGTCACATAGTACAAGATTGTAACTGTGGCATCCACACGGTACAAAGAAAGCCAAGGGATTTAAATCTAAAATTCTTTTTTGTACACCGATATTTTTTCCCTTCATGTTTGCTCCATTATCATACCCCTGACCTCTACAATTACCTAGCTCTAACCCGTGTTTGTTTAGTACGCTCAGAATTGCTTCCATAAGACCTGCACCAGTAGTGTCATCGACTGGGATGAACTCTATAAAATGCTCCTTAACACTAACATTGCTACCTGATAAGTCTACGAATCGAATCGTTAGGGACAATTGTTCAACATGACTTATGTCTGGCGTGCAATCAGCTATAATTGAATAGTATATAGCGTTTTTGGCTCGCGAAACAATTTCTGATGTGACTTTGCCGCCCATCAGATCGATCAGTTCGTTTTGAACATTCTTACCACAGTAGTGGTCTGAAATATTGCCTGTCTTTGCTAATTTTAAATGCTCCTCCATGATTGGATCGAATTTGCCTAGTAATTGGACAAGTCCCAAGAACTTCCCATTGTTCGGGGTGAACAATTTGTCCGAAGTCCCTCTAAACGCCATATTATTTTCGGTCAGGTAAAGAACAATGTTCATTAAACGAATTAAAACATTATTCCAGCGCAAAGTTTCTCGACTGATCAATTTTTGTTGTTCGCTATCGATTGCCTTTCCCGTTTTCAATCTCATTTCCATTTCAAACCACTGACAGTAGAATTTCTTATGGCATACGCTATTTTCGTGTGTTTTTAGGATTTCGGACAAATGCTTCCATTTGTTGAATCCTCCAGATCCCAAATTCGATGTCGATTGACTATCGAAAAGACGACAACAAAAACAGAAAACCCTATTCGTTGAAGGAGAATATACAAGCCAACGACGCGGGATTGTTTCATTATTTTGAAGTTTTTTAGAGTAGTAAGCATTTGAAAAGTGACGGCCATCTGAGTCTTTCGGAAAGGTAACTCGATTAATCTGCGTTGGACCTACAGTTACAATGTGGTCAATCGTTTTGAAATTTAGGATACTCGGCCAAGTGCCTACATCGGATAAATCGACTGAACTTCCTGGAAATGAATATAAATCATGAGAATTGTTTGGATTGTGAGGAAGATCGGATATAGTACTAGTACTATCAGTAACCAGATCTTGGGAAGAATGCGAAGATGTACATTTATCAGCGTCGGAGAGTACATCTGTAGATGTAGAAGGAAAAGCCTTAAAAGAAGGAGCAATAGTAGCAACACTAGTAACACATTGTTTCGAAATCGAGGAATCTACATTCAACGGTTTCGTTTCAATGTATTTATCGAGACGCATTAATTTTTTCGCTTGCTGGAATTCCTTTTCCTTCTCGGTCTTGCGTTTCCGATATTCCGCACCAGATGGTTTTTTTTTTTAATCTTTGCTCGGACATTTTAAAAAAAAACTAGCGTAATAGCCGCAAATGCGATTACACTACACAAGAAAGAAAGGAACAAACCCCGTAAAAACAAAAAAACGAATGGAAAAAACCTGTAATAATAAAAAAAAGACAGGAAAAAAGTATTCAGGATACTTAGGGCTCGGATATTCAGACGGAGGGAAATCGAAAAATGTTGTAAAACCAAGCACTCGCTAGCAAGCAGCCTTTATACTCTTTGTAGGATGCTGTAGGACACTGTAGGACCCAGCACCGCTCGAGACCAGACCAAGCAAAATGCGATCTCGTGCCGCGCTCAACATTGGAGATTGGGGGTCCAGCGATCCCCACCACGCGCGTTAAGCTGGTGTGGGAAGCGCCCCACCAATCGTAGGTACATGCGCCATGCGGCGAAAGGCGCCCACGTGGCAGGAGAGTCAAGTATCGCGCCGCCGACGAAAATCTGCGCCCGCGCCGAGCGGAGAGCGCCATGATGAGAGTAGGGCGCGATATTGTGTGTGACTCGTGAGCAGTGAGCAGTGGGTGGGGGGACATTAGGCAGCGGCGCCCCTACAGATTTGGCGCCCCGGGCGGTCGCCCTGGCTGCCCCCCCCCCCCCCTAAAGCCGGCCCTGAGTGAACGTCCGAAGTTAGTTTGTTTAGAGCATGTACTGTGCAGCACCTAACTCCATAGAGCTGCGAAGCAAGGCCTTCGCGCTTAAATTTCTCTTACCCCCCTCAGCCCCGCGAGCTTCGTGGTCTTCGTTGTTGAGCCCCTAACTTCTCTGAGCCGCGAAGCTGGCCTTCGCGCCTGAATCTTTCCTCCCCCTCAGAGCTGCGAAGCAGGCCTTCGTGCTCGAATCGTTCTTCCTACCACAGACCAGGTATAGAATAGACCTCTCACTCTTTTGTCTTCCGTGTCCCTCGATTTTGGGGCTCTAGAGCCCAGTGATGCCAGAACCGTGGGTTTGCGCCCACGGACCCTACCACCACTCTACGACCAAGCGTACCCCCTCCTAGCGCCTGTACCGCACCACACAAGCATACCCGTCCCTCCGTCCGTGTGCTGTACGCGCTGCCTGGCCGGCGCTCTCCGGCGAGAATTCGTTTACCCGACATCGAAGCGCTTGGGTCGCAAGCAAAAAGTCATGAGTTCAAATCCCGGTGCGGATATTCTACTTTTTTTCTTTATTTATTTTCTAATTTCTCTTCCTATATTCTCAGAAGACTAAAGACTTGAAAACTGTTTTTTTATAAAACATTTTCGAAGCTTGATTTGTTACTAAAGATGCGATCCCCTTCTGGCTTGTACCTCACCACTACATGCGTACCCTACCTTCTGTCCGTGTGCCGCGCTACCTGGCCGGCGCTCTCCGCCAAGATTTCATTTCACCGAAGTCCTAGAGCTTGGGTCGCAAACAGAAAGTCCGAGGTTCAAATTCTGGTGCGAATATTCTACTTTTTTCATTAATTATTCTCTAACTTCTCTTTCTATATTTTCAGTAGAATAAAAACTTTAAAACTGTTAATATACAAAGCATTTTCGCAGCTGGCTAATGTACGATGTTGGTCTTCTGCCTTTTTTGTAGATAAACAGAAATAATTCCTTGAAATGCTACTTACAAAATAAGTTGCTTTCTAGGATGGACTCTTTAAAATTCACGCCACAATGAACAGTTACAGAATCGGTGATTTCCGTTTCAGGTAAGCGAGCCGGCCGCTCCGCTATTACGGTCGGCTTATCACTCGCACTCCGGATTACTGTAATGAGGTTTGAAAACAATATCGACTGGTCTCGTACCCGTTGCAATCATGTCATTTATACCTACAGAAGAGTTTTATTAACCCACTCTTGGCCAACGACACTCTTTTCGTGTTAATCAGGTTTATACGTATCTGCTTATTTGCTTCTTGATTATTTACGAAAATTGTGCCATTGCTCGATGGAAACCACGAGAAGGTGGTGGGCTTCTTCCATCAGGAGAGAATAAGGATAGGTCGAGATGGATAGAATGGATAGGATCGGTGTGAATGATGGACGTAGCGGTCGAAACCTCTACTCCACGGATATAAAGGTTCGGGAAAGTGTGATACGCGTAGAAGCTGTGATAGTACTACTATAATACTATTGTAACTGTTTCGTAAATTACTGTACCAGAAAGAGATCGTTAAAATGTGCTGAAGCTGTCGGAGCTATATGTTCCAACATGCATGGAGGGTGAGTTGTTTATATTGTTGGGGATTAGACAAACTTTCGTACAAACGATCTCCCGACATAAGAGCGAGATGCCAATCGTCGACAGTCATAGTACAACTCGTCTCATTTCTGGCTTTTAACGATGTACGCACAACACAGATGGAATTCATAAGATCGCTCCCTATTTTATTTCTCTTCTTGGTTTTTGCATCGGGCAAAATTGAGAAACGCCTTTCGGCCTCGGCGTTGGAATGGGGCAAACATCTTATTATATCCAGCAAGCATTTGAGGGATGGAAAAACTAGAGCATTATCGGGATCTTGTACTTTGCAGATATTCATCCACATGTCGTCAAAAGCCATTTTGCTCCAGCTATCCCTTTGGGTTCGAGAAATACCGCAAAAATTCCCATTCTTTTCGCAAGGTTTCGGCATTGAAATTGCCGAGCCTACGAGCGACAGCTAAAACATTTTTAAAAGTCTCCTGTCTGTCGCAATGGAATAGGGCAGTGTCTGAATTGAAAATCGTTAATTGTTTCAATAGAATATCATCATGGGGAAGACGAGTCTTAATTTGATTGCTTACGGTAATATATAACTGTAAGCAATTTTCGCGGAAGGAGGAAACTTCAACTTCTGTCATTCCTTTGCTCGTCGCATCTTCTAGGAATTCCTTACACTCAGGGCCTAGATCAACTTGAGCCAGGGGAAGTTGATTTGCTTTAGCGGAGAAATCTATTTTCCTAATATAATTAAAATGCTGTACCAGAAGCGGTTTTAAAATTTTTTCGACGGAAAATCGAAGCAGGTTACTGGAACGAGGCTGTAACTCCTGAATCATCGTTCTCCGTCTTTGAAATTGAGCATTAAACTTGCTTAATGCATTAAGAACAAATTCAAGGAAATGGAAATAGCCTTTAATGTCATGCCTGTTAAGCAATGACAAAAAATTTTGAGAAGCTTCTGACTTCTTCGTTAATGCGTCCTCGGTAAAATATCTCTGCAAATCCTTCCTGATATGCAGAAATCTAATAACGCACTGGTGCCTCGCGAGCCAGCGAGTATCCGATAATTTTAAAACTTTTAGAGGAGAGTTATAATAACTCTCCTGTGTTTGAGATAAGATTGTGTGAGCGTGAGAAGAGAGGAGTCTAAGACAAGTTATATGCACTGAGAACGTTTGCAGTAAACACTTTGTCAATTTTTAATCACCCACTATGAGCGTACAATGTGAATGAGACACTCGGATAATATTTATCGCGGCGGTACAAGAATAATGAGATATACGATGAAACCGCGCGGTACTGCCACGTGGCGTCCACTCGATTATACTAATCGGTGGACTTTAATGAGCGTTCAAATGAGCTGAAATGTTCTTACAATGATTGCGCGATGAGCAAACACTGAAATTACGGTGAGAAGAGAGTGAGATAAAGCACAAGAAATGTAACAATTCGCTATGCGACGATACGGGCACGTTCTTGGTACAAAGCACGCAAGAGAATGGCTGAACATGGCCGACTGCCGCTACCGCGTCTTCTCCGTTCTTCTCGAACCTCGACGCGGCTCGCTGATTGGCTCATCGATTTCGGCGACGGTTGATCGATCGCCGCTGATTGGCGGCTCGCCAATTGATCAGCGCTGCTGAATCGCGGTCCGCGAGGTGCTGCCATAAGAATGAGTGTGGCGGCGTGGGAAACTAATTTCATTCCCAAACACTCCTGAAATTGTTTAAAAATTGTGGCACGTTTGGGGCTACTATTTATAAACTTTGACACGCCCCGAAGCAGTTCGTTAATTTCTTTTGGAAGTGTAGCGCAGGCAGCACTTGCCGCCAACGCTACAGAATGGCAAACGCACGGTAGCGTAAGTAAGAAAGGATTCTTCTGAAGTAGCATTGTCTTAAAAGAAAAATTTCTACCCGTCATGACTGCAGTATTGTCACAACTAAGACCAGCGATGTTAGTTAAGGGAATTTGCATTTTCAGCAATTGATTTTCAAAAGATTTGAAAATCTTTTCCGTTGAACAATCGCTGGCATCCAAATGGATGAGTTGCAACAGCTCTGCTCTAATGGACAAATTAGATGGCTCAACATATCTAACCATCAATGAGAGCCACTTGTCGTTTGTGGAATCTGAGGTTTCATCCTCGTAAATTGAAAATTTACAATGGCGAACATTTTCGATGATGCGTTGTGTTTCACGCACGCACAACACATTGGTAATGATTTGACCGCATTTGGTGCGGCCAACTTTCATACCTTGCAAAACTTCCGGTTCCTTGCCTATATGCTGCATAAGTGCGAGCAGATCAGGTGCCATTGAGAGGGGGATGTTTTTTTCGGCGAAGAAAGCCGCAAATTTAATCTCCGCGGTTTTAATTTTATCGTCAAGGGAAGGTGCAGAACTTTCGCCTGAGACATTATCCCCAACATTTTCTTTCTGAAGCATATTCCGAATGTTTCGGAAATACGATTGTGTGGACGAGTGCCTGCTTATTTCTGAAAGCCCACAATCGAAGATTTTGTTGCAGGCTTTGCAGAAGCATTTGGACTCGTCCGAAGCAACGTCTTGCAACCACACCTTATATGATGAATCAACATCATACCAATGATGTTGGAACCTTTTCTTATATCTCTTAGCGGGTACACAATCCATCATGAACACAGTTACAATTCCGTATCACAGCACTACTAACACAGGACACTTCTCCGCTTATATCAATGCGCAATGAATTCGAAATTCACACAAAAGCTCGCGAGTTGACAAAACGACTGTCTACTTCACTGAAAAATGCTGATGTCTGTTCGCTTCGAATGTTCTATTGCAACTAATCAGGTCAGAAACTTTTCCCTCTTTAAATACAATCTGGTTCACCAAATGGCAAGCTGCACTTTGAAGTGGGAAAGGGTGTCACGGTTTCTTTCCCTAAAGCTAATAAAACAATATTCATCATGGCATCCTAATACTCGGCGCGCGAGCCACATCGCGCTCGGTCCGCAAAGCCTGGTTTATGACCGAACAACTTTGGGAAAACCCCCGATAATGCTCTAGTTTTTCCATCCCTCAAACGCTTGCTGGATATAATAAGATGTTTGCCCCATTCCAACGCCGAGGCCGAAAGGCGTTTCTCAATTTTGCCCGATGCAAAAACCAAGAAGAGAAATAAAATAGGGAGCGATCTTATGAATTCCATCTGTGTTGTGCGTACATCGTTAAAAGCCAGAAATGAGACGAGTTGTACTATGACTGTCGACGATAGGCATCTCGCTCTTATGTCGGGAGATCGTTTGTACGAAAGTTTGTCTAATCCCCAACAATATAAACAACTCACCCTCTATGCATGTTGGAACATATAGCTCCGACAGCTTCAGCACATTTTAACGATCTCTTTCTGGTACAGTAATTTACGAAACAGTTACAATAGTATTATAGTAGTACTATCACAGCTTCTACGCGTATCACACTTTCCCGAACCTTTATATCCGTGGAGTAGAGGTTTCGACCGCTACGTCCATCATTCACACCGATCCTATCCATTCTATCCATCTCGACCTATCCTTATTCTCTCCTGATGGAAGAAGCCCACCACCTTCTCGTGGTTTCCATCGAGCAATGGCACAATTTTCGTAAATAATCAAGAAGCAAATAAGCAGATACGTATAAACCTGATTAACACGAAAAGAGTGTCGTTGGCCAAGAGTGGGTTAATAAAACTCTTCTGTAGGTATAAATGACATGATTGCAACGGGTACGAGACCAGTCGATATTGTTTTCAAACCTCATTACAGTAATCCGGAGTGCGAGTGATAAGCCGACCGTAATAGCGGAGCGGCGGGCTCGCTTACCTGAAACGGAAATCACCGATTCTGTAACTGTTCATTGTGGCGTGAATTTTAAAGAGTCCATCCTAGAAAGGAACTTATTTTGTAAGTAGCATTTCAAGGAATTATTTCTGTTTATCTACAAAAAAGGCAGAAGACCAACATCGTACATTAGCCAGTTGCGAAAATGCTTTGTATATTAACAGTTTTAAAGTTTTTATTCTACTGAAAATATAGAAAGAGAAGTTAGAGAATAATTAATGAAAAAAGTAGAATATTCGCACCAGAATTTGAACCTCGGACTTTCTGTTTGCGACCCAAGCTCTAGGACTTCGGTAAAATGAAATCTTGGCGGAGAGCGCCGGCCAGGTAGCGCGGCACACGGACAGAAGGTAGGGTACGCATGTAGTGGTGCGGTATAAGCCAGAAGGGGATCGCATCTTTAGTAACAAATCAAGCTTCGAAAATGTTTTATAAAAAAACAGTTTTCAAGTCTTTATTCTTCTGAGAATATAGGAAGAGAAATTAAAAAATAAATAAAGGAAAAAAGTAGAATATCCGCACCGGGATTTGAACTCATGACTTTTTGCTTGCGACCCAAGCGCTTCGATGTCGGGAAAACGAATTCTCGCCGGAGAGCGCCGGCCAGGCAGCGCGTACAGCACACGGAAGGAGGGACGGGTATGCTTGTGTGGTGCGGTACAGGCGCTAGGAGGGGGTACGCTTGGTCGTAGAGTGGTGGTAGGGTCCGTGGGCGCAAACCCACGGTTCTGGCATCACTGGCTTGAACAGCGCTGCAATAAACCATTGAAAGGCACAAAAGCAGGATCAGAGGAAGACCAAAACATATTAGCCTTGCATGACAACAGCCCACCCTTTGATTGTTAGAAGGCCACGACTTGACTGTCGAGAGCAATAAAACCGGTCGGCGGGACAAATAGGTAGTGATGGGACTCCGGAGTCGGTTCCTAGAGCTTCGAATCGGTCTTGAATGTCAGGCGACTGTTTCGAAGCGCTTCGAACATGATTCGAAGCTTAAAAGTCTTGAAAAGTCTTGGTCGGCTTCGAAGACTCGAATCTCTTGGGTCGAAACCTCACCAAATTTTATGGCTTTCGACCCTCGAAGGGGTTCGAACACCATTAAAAAGTGAGAAATGTCTAGGATTTCCAAATTTCCCATCAGATCTTTTCGAAAACGACACCAATCGATTCCTTCTGTTTCGCCGATGAAACTAACACCAAGAACGACTTAATTCGGACCATAATGAAGGAAATTTCATGAAAAATCGAATTATATCATTTGTAGCTGCCTTCGTTAAAAATAGTCCGATTTACATGAAATTTGATATACTTTTTAATGGATTCAAACCCCTTCGAGGGTCGAAAACCATAAAATTCACCGGTGTTCGGCGGGTTGCCAGCGACTGCTGGACAGCAGTGTTGCCCTAGCTTCGAGAATTTTAGGATGGTCTCGTTCAAATTAACGTCGCCAAGAGTTGTGCGGAATTTCCCGGCCCAGGTAAGCGAGCCGCGCGCTCCGCTTTTATGATCGGTCTACCACTCGCACCCCAGATTATTGTAATGAGGTTTGAAAACAATGTCGACTGTCAATGTTCCATTTTTCGGAATAACTATGAGTATCTACAGTTCTTTTTCTGTAGAATTTTAGTGAACATTGAAAATACTTAAGGATGATAAAGACCTTTCACGCCTTCACGTGGCCCATCCCGTTAAGGGGGTAGACACGGGTAATGCAGCGCGCTGTATACCGACACAATCTGGCCCGAAACATGGGTTTGGGAAATTATGTTGTTTGTCCTTATATGAGCAAATTTTGGGCTGGGCGAGGTCTCATTCGAAAGATGAAGGTTCAATGCAGCCCGCTCTGGCCATGGTTCAAAGAGATTATGTTGATATGTAATAATATGAGTGTCCAAAGCAGAGAAAAAATGGACAAAATACACTCGCAGATTCCAAGTATTTGTACGTCACTAAAAGAGTTTTGTGACTCAAACAATGTCCAGAGCGGGCTGCATTGAACCTTCCTCTTTCGAATGAGACCCCACCCAGCCCAAAATTTGCTCATATAAGGACAAACAACGTAATTTCGTGACTGCATTCCCAAATCAGAATTCCGCCATATTGGCGATAATACAGAGCAAGTCTCGTGACAAATTTAGTTCAGCTAGTGGACACGAGATGGCGCCTACTCGGGAGGACTGCCGACGTGGAATCATAGCAAAACTGAAATGTCAGCACGTAGCTGGATACATGTCGCTCACAGTAAAAGCGTGATGCAGTCAATATATGCATTGACGTACGATTGTAGGTTAGCTTATATGCAGTCAGAGTTGGGGAAAATGTAATTTAATTACAAATTACAATTAAAATGTAATTGTGTAATTGATTACAATTAAAATGTAATTGTGTAATTGATTACAATTAAAATGTAATTGTGTAATTGATTACATTATTTTCTGTAATCGTTAATATTTGAGTACTTGAGAAAATTGTGGTCAACTACCTAAATTAATGATTACAGAAAATAATGTACCTAATCAATTACACAATTACATTTTAATCGTAATTTGTAATTTGTAATTAGATTACATTTTGCCAAACTTTGTATACAGTTTAGTACACACATTGACTAGGAACAGCGAGCGACTAGCGAGATTTTACTAGAAACAGAATGTGTTTATTTTTCATCGTATCAATATGAAAGTGACACAAATGGATTCCTGGCATTCTCCCGATTAAATTGACAGAAAATAATTTAAATCGGACTATTTTTAACGAAACGGGCTTTCAATCGTGCAAACAATGTTTCACGTAATTTCCTTAATTACGGTCCGAATAATGTAATTTTTGGGCCAATTTGGTCGAGAAAACATGAGGAATTGATGGACGTCACTTTCGCAAAGATCTGATTATAAATGCAGAACTGCAGATTTGTCACTGCTTAGCGCGCAACATTGTATAGCCCCGCTAGTTTCGAGCGTCGAAACCCACGAAATTCAACGAGTCGCATGATTGCCACCGTGAAGGACAAGAGAAGACTTTCCATGGCGAAGGAAAGTCACCCTTCTATAGAACTCAAATCGAGAAAGACTTTGCTGACAAGCTTTATATTCACGTCAAATAAATATTTTAATTGTAAAATTTAGACAACGAACTATTGTTGTTTCATGTATTTCCCTATTAGAAATGTTGCTCTAAGTCTCGATTCAAGTCATCATTGCTTTTTCTCGTACATAGGACATATATATATTCGCGAGTAGGGGTCACGAATGACGCGACTTTGGTTTCCCAAATAAATTCACATTTATTAGGGCCCCCGCCCGAACCGCTTGACAAGGAGACTGAATGACGTAGACCCTCGGTCGACGGCGACTTGAGTCATCCAGTATTGAATATGGAAATGTTCATATTTCTCATTACACCTTGATAAGAGTGTTACCACCGATGGATTGGTGAGTTTATGTCCACGAAAATGAGTCGAGACGCGAAGCAATTCAGTCTATTTTTTCTTATGAATACATGATTAGGACACACACTACGTTCACTAAAAATGGACCGAATTGCTCTATGTTTGGCATCATTTTCATCGAGAAACCCTAAAACTCCATTGGTAATACTTTCATCAACAGTTATCAACAACATGAGTATTTTATCTGGTCCGTCGGTTTTATTATTCTCGGCTGTCAACGGGTGGTCTACTCGGGCCCGAAGGTCCTCGCTCGCAGCGAGGAAGCAAAACGGTGGGGTGGGTAGGTCTTTCCCGATAATTCGAGCCTAATCATTTGCGTACTTCACACTATCGTTTATTAGCATTTATACGGGGTGATTCGCTAGCTAGAATCGTCAAACGCGATGCTCGCCAACAATCATGTGTCTCGCTGAGTTTTGTGGGCTTCGACGCTCGAAATTAGCGGGGCTATACAATGTTGCACACTAAGCAGTGACGAATCTGAAGTTCTGCAAATTCTAATCAGATCTTTGTGAAAGTGACGTCAATCGATTCCTTATGTTTTCTCGATCATGTTGTCCCCAAGAATGATATAATTCGGACCATAATTAAGGAAATTAATAAATAATAAGTGTAGAGCGGCTACTACATTCTTTTGCTCCACATTTGTGAACTTTTTATCATCCTTCCGAAGTACATAATATTATTACGCCGTAACAGTATCTTTAGCAAATCGGGTATAGCATATAGGTTATATTTTCTGTCACTTCGAGGATAGAAAATCCGCTCCTCCAAGTGACGGAAAATATTACCTATATACTATATTCAATTTCCTAAAGATACTGTTGTGGCGTAATAATAATGCTTCGAAAGGATGATAAAAAGTTCACAAATGTAGCGCAAAAGAATGAAAAAGCCACCTAATATTTATTGTCATATAGCATATACATAGGTTTTATTTTCTGTCATTTCGAGCAGGGAACCACAAAATAATCACGCGCCTCCAGCCTGCCCATTTTCAATAGCCCAATTCAACATCCAACACAATTTTATATATAATGTTTGTTCGTAACTGCTTTCTGCATAGGACGTAAAAAAATGTCTAACCCAACGAACTTCATTTTCTGGGGTACATCCCCACATATATTTTTCCTTTTCACTTATAATTCCTTATTGCCAACGTAGAATATTAAAGCATAAGCACATTTCAAGTAATTAAAATGTACAATGAATTTTCTACGTTTGCAGTACCAGCAGGCTTTCCGTTTAAATTTTTACAAGTACAACGCAACAGCTGAGAAATTTATTTCCACATTCAGAATAAAATATGGAAATAGTAAACAGCTCCCTCTCGCGTTCACAAGACAGCCTGTATCTATGGGTAACCATTTCTATGCAGAAAAAATCTGCTGTAATACCGACCTGCCAAATCGGCCAGGTCACGTGACGTGTCTACCCCCTTAACTCTATTACTTCAATGTTTTGATGTTTTATCATTAGCAGATTCACTTTGATGTAACAGCGGAACTAAGGTGAAAGAAAGGCACTTGTGGTGTACAGACTATTGTTTAAATGTTGCGCCGAATCGTTCAATTGGTTTATTACACGCGCCTCACATGGCATGTTTATACTTTCAAGAGTAAAAAAGCGCCCTTTCACGTTCGTATTTATTGTTTTATTGTATTATTTCCGCATTCAACGGCTGGCTATCCGAAATGAACTGAGCATAGCTTCGAATATGTTTCATAATCAAAGTAATAGGATGGACAATGTTGAATATCTCAGAAACAATAAGTTTTAGAATTAATGCACTTTAGTACTTTCATACTCAGAATTCGCTATTTTATTGAATTTGACGATAAAAAATTTGACAGTCAATTTGAAAAAATAAAATTGGCCTCCACATCCAATCTATCCCTGTAAATAAACTAGTTTCACCGTGTTTTGTGTTTCTTACAACGAGACAACTTCTATAAATAATATTTTCGCTTATTACTTGAAATAATAGATATTTGAGGTGAACCGAGTTAGTGGGACACCCTGTATAACACAGCTTCAATACATTTCTCGGTGATACCGGCAGCTTTACCTGTGTCAATGCTAGAAATACATTATGTTTCCCGCACCCACTGCTCGAAAATCCGAGAGGGCGCTCGAAAACCAGTGGTTCTTTCAGAATATCGGTATTTCAGAACGGAGACACCGAAGACAAAAGAGTGCTAGGTCTATTCTATACCTGGTCTGTGGTGATACGGTCTGAAATACCGACCTCGTGCAATATTTTTATAAATCATGTTTCGGTGCAGTTTCGAGTTTCCTAATAATAATTTATCAAAAAAGTAATAATTTCAAAAAGATTGTAATTATTTTTTAAACGCGTATCTCAACAATTTTGAAATTCAATTAGCAAATAGCTTTCGGTTTCTTCATTAATCACGCGTTACCGACATAACAATCTAAGCATGGGCAGACAGAAATTCTACTTAATTCGATCAACGTTATTAATCTTGCACATTAAATGTAATATCGTACGATAACGCGTGCGCACTTAATTAGATGCAGAAACCACTGTATTTGTTTATTATTGTTTGCATTAAAAGTTACAACATAAAGTCGTAAATTCATAGGAAAGTTGGCAATACAGCAGGTGGCGACGGTGCTGCCCCCTGGGGGATTGCGTAACAGCGTAACACAAGCAATTCCTTTTCGAGAGCTTGCCGTTCTGTCGAACAGTCGGCTACGTTCAGACTATACTTGTTGCTCGCACGCGGTTGAGTCAGTTTCGGCGGTTGGTGTGGAGCAGTGTGGAGTGTGGAGGGAAGAAAGAGGACAGTGACGGCTCTCCAAGGGTTCTTCCTGTTACGTTTCCGTGTCGGACTTCGCGAGCTTTCCGCAACCTGGCGAGCGCGTCTCGATCAATTAGCATATGCCACTTCCTAGCGGGAATTTCGTTTCACCCTTCGAATAAAGGTAATTATGTGGCAGCGCGTGTGCATACACGTAGAACTTTACGATCCAGCGGGCCTCCGTCGGACTTCTGTGCGCGAGCGAAAAACCGACCGGGGTCTCGGGCCAAAACTTGACACGTCCCTTTTTTTTATATTAACACAAGAGACCGCCTTTCTAACCTAAATTCTAAATTCTGTCATGGAATATAACAGCGGGGTAGGGTGAGGAGGCCAATAACCGCGGGTCTCCTTCTCTTTTTGACAGCTAAAAATACGGTTTTTGACGGTACGCGGCCGCAAAGATCGAACACCTTGACTATTTCGGATAAGACACGTCGCGCACACACATTACTTAAATCGTTTACACAGCATTTCGCTTTACGAAACGCGCGTTCGATCGTTGCTCGCCTTTCCATGGGTCTGCCCCCGTCTGTTCGGGGACCCGTTAATTGCATTTGTACCGCTGACTGTAATTGCCATAATCTGCGAACGTTGTTTACGCGCTGCTCTGCTTTCTGCTTACATCGTAGCACTTAATTATGACGAAATTGATATAGGTATATGCACTTCAAATGATAATAGATGCCGTAACTTTTTCCTCGTTATGCCACTGCAGTAGCGCAATAGATAAGTTCGAAAGATACGGACATATTTTCACGGGCATTTTCATTTATCTTATTTTTCTCTCACTATTTCGGAACAACTATACCAATGTCCGATACTTTACAATTTTTAATGTTAAAATAAAAGAAAGGGAATATCGCATAATCTGTTTCAAATATGTCGATTTACCATTCACGGACTATATTTCGTACAATACGATTTAGTTGTATTAAATTCGCTGATATTAGAGGACTTCCATGACTAAACCTTAGAGGAAAAATTCATTTCAGGGCTCGTCATATTTGCTATCACAAAAATACTCGCAATCCTGGAAATAGAATTAATCATAACTTAAATTTAGATCAATCGCTACCGTGCTGAATCACAACTATTTCATATCAATCTTATCTATGCAATTGATATCTGTGTTGATACAAATTTGTTCCTCCACCTTCTATAAATAGAAAGTAAATATTTTCAAAATTTTGCTGGAACAAACGAGTGACAAAAAATATCTAGCACATACTTGCTTGGTTTTTCTTTTAAACTATTGTAAATTAATATCAGAGACAATTCAGTATGCAGTTGCCTTTTTTGTCACACTCGGAAGACGTGGAATCTCAAACCATAACTATCATCCGTGTGTTGAAAAAATTAGGCACGTTTGTTTTATCATATCATTCACACAAACGTCGTCTCTGCTCAATGAAGGCTGTAATACGAAGCTTCCACGATAAAAACAGATTATATCACATTAAAAATTTATGAATGAGATAGGTAATTTCCTCTGCGAAATAGCTCAATAACATTGTTAATTATAATTGGATTCATTATCACTAGAATGGTTACACAGATAATCACTTCCTATTTGATACAACATTTTATTACTAGTTCCTTTGATTCTTGAATAACGCATATAGCATTGTACAATAGACAATTAAAACTCTAGTAATCATTGTTCGTTATTGGGTGACGAATTTGCATGTGGAGTTGGACATTAGTTGAATACAATTTTAATGAAATAAAATTTGTTTGGATCGATTTACTCGAATAATTTTTATGAATTAAATTAATATTAATCATTAATACAAGGCTTATTATCAAAGAAAAGTGTTATTGTAATAATAGTTCTTTATTATTCCATTTTCTGTAATTACATAATTGAGGGGTCCAGTGGAAAACAAGCAACATAACACTGTTTCCCGTTTTTAGAGGAAAACAAGTTGAAGGAAAAATTATTTTTATAAGAAACACGATATAATATTATAATTGTTTTAAGCGGTACTTGAACTAGATGATAAACGACAACTATTATCAAACTTCTGCTGAAAAATTACTCTTATTAGGTCAGGTTTTAGTACATTTTACTTTGAATAAATCATTGGTTATTAGCTCCTATAATTTGAATATTTTCGAACAAATTTGATAATTATATTGCTAAGTATGTGTTGTGTATTTAGTAAATAACTAAGAAATCTCTATAAACCGAAAATTTTCTTCATTCCCTTCCATTCCGCTGTAAACACCTCTATAACTCGATGAGCCAACACCTCTATAATTCAAAGATTTTTCCCTTCCCTTGAGATTAGAATTGTCGAGGTTCGACTCTAGTATAAAAAAATAATTAAACTCTCTATCGGTTATATCCATTTCAAAAACAATGTAAGATCTGTGTGGCATGGGGGCCCCTCTTTCATTACACATTTGTTTTTTCACAGTGCGAAGAAAATTTAATATGATTTTGCTCAGAGAAACGTACATGCTATTATATTAAGAGGTGGTAGAATTACATTACATTGCAGGAACTAATTAATGGTACCAAAGACATGTGGCATGTGCCTGTTTTCCACTGGGACCCTCAATTGTAGGAGATATTTGAAACCCCATAGTGACGTGTGGATTCCTTGTAATGCTTTATTAAATATTGTTTTTCCTGTTAAACAGGATGGCATTTCAAGCATATCGCTTATATTGCCCAACGAACTAGTAGTTATATCTTTTCTCTCCTCTCTCTCCTTCGGGTCCCAGCAGCAGCGGCGCACCAGGAAAAAGGTGGTCTCTCATCTTTCCCCAGTACCCGCTTTGTGATGCTTAACTTCGGTGATCTAACGAGAACCGGTATTTTAGTTGTAATGCTTTATTAAAAAGAGTATCTTAAGACGTACATAGGGAATATAATTTTATTCAACTAAATCCTAACAGGAATAAAATAATATGTACTTGTCGCTATTAAATAAACGTTGTTTCGAATACAATATTTTCATTGATTATTTGCTATTTGAAAAAAAAATCTGCCCGAACAGTCTTTGAAACGTAAGTCTTATGTGCATACATATGTATGCATTGATTATTTAAATGAAAGCTTCTTATTGTGTTCTTATAGGAAACTCGATATGTCACATCATTTTGTCACAGTTTGCGTAGTATGCGTATTATGTGCTGCACACACTCCTTGTTCGGCACACACCGAATTTTCAACAGCAGGGCAGACAGTCCCTGGCTCTGTTAAGCCCAAGGACCCACTTGGTCCTAATGAGCAATTACAACCATCTTGGCTAGTAACGAGACTCAAAGGAGTGCAGCAGAGGGATGCGAGAAAGACGAATTCGAATAATTTAAGCATTTACACAAATGGTGCTGTCAAACTTTCTAACGTATTAGATATCAATAATGGTAATCAAAGGAACTTGGTGGTACCAGTCGCCGTGAAAGAAGTTCGTATTAAAAACCAGGAGAATGTAAAAACTAATGAGCACGATGGAAGCATTTATGTTCCGGCAATAAAGGAAGATTCTGCTACTTTGAAGGATCTGGAGATACTAGAGCGACTAGGCCAAATTGAAATACTGCGCAGCGGGGAATTGAATTCTGTACGATCTTTTAGAGATCGAAATCCTGTTGACAGGATTAGGGCGAAGAGAAACGTAGACGTTATAGATGAAAAGTACTTCATGAAAAAGATTTTTGAGGCTTACGGAGATGGTAAGAGCGTGACAATGGAAGGCTTCGAGAAACTGTTAAGGAAGCTAGGGTTACTGAGGTTATTAACGGATATATCCAGTTCGGATGATCGTAATATCGTTACTAGTCAGCATGAAAATCTATTAGGTGAGTTCTTATGTAATCCTTAATCTTAACGAGCGCTACAAATGTATCTGCAGCGGATATACATACATGCGTGAATAAAAATACATTTTAAGACCATCTGATATAATTACCAATTATCAAGCTATCAATCATAATCAAAAAAAATTAAGCTACATCTGCTCCGACACGTGTATAGTCTTAATATTTTGAGTTGATTCACTATGGGACTCATCTTGATAATAATAATTTAGCTTAACTTGAGGGTTCAAACTCCTGTCCAATTGACCTATTAACTTACTTATTGATTTCATCGAGCTGCTATTCGGGTCTCTATTAAAATATTTGTGATGTCTCGTCAAGAAATAAAAATGGAGATAATATACTCATACGGGTATCTAACAGTGTATTCCTTTACACGTTTCTTGTATAGTTCTAAATGAATAAACAGAATTTGATACCGCTCTCGTTGAGAACGCGAGATATCAGTAATTAAATAGTCATACTTTCTGTAACTTTATCCTCTGACCAGATAGCAGGCATTTCCCTGCCAGTTATCAGTATCTTCGTATTGTAAAGTTTTTGTTAGTGTGGAAAGTATGTACAACAAACTGTATCGTACAGCACGATTGCTGTAATCTGATATTTTTTTTTTTAAGAGGCAGCACTTTATACGATATATTTATTTAATATTTATATACGCACACATAATCTATAATATTAGTGAATTTAATTATATTTAGCTTTTGTATTTATATTAAATAATAGCTCTTAAATTATATTAATCGAATTAATTGAAATTGATCGAGATTAAATTTTTCGTTGTAGATAAATCAAAGAGCAATGCGCAAAGCAACGGCCTACCAGAATCAGAAAATGGGATTAGAAAAGAACGGGTAAGGGAAGATTACAATTGTGATCGTATGTTATTATAGAAGATTTACATAGATTCGTTTTTTCCCGAAATCACTAAATATTCCTCATAAATGACTGTCCCGCTATTTCAGTGCTTAAGTAGCAAAGAATTGTTAAGTACTGTTGCCAGAGATATGCCCTACAATTCCATCACTAATAATAATTCAACATTACCAAGTTGGCTTTTTGAACGCGTGTGTCCAGCTCTTGTTTACCAACTAGCAGGTGAATCGAGTTCAGAGAGAAATGGCTGCATTCGTGTACCAGAGAATTATAAACCAGTAATAGTTAATAAATACCACGAAGATGTGACGCGTAATATGGTTCAAGGTAGGGAAACTTAATACAGTTCCGTCGTTTTAATCATTTACATTTTAATCATTCCTGCGATATTAAATGTATTATTCTTCTGTTTAGTATGGGCCTATTCTACGATCAGTATTCTAATAATTAGTCTCTGCGGTTTATTTGGTGTAGTCGTCATACCTTTTATGGGCAAAGTTTACTACAATCAATTACTACAATTTCTAGTTGCTCTTGCTGTGGGAACTTTATGCGGCGATGCACTTATTCATTTGTTACCACACGTAAGACTTTGTATTAATAATATAATTAGTTAAAGCCGGCGTTAATTTTCTCAGTGTTATATTTTTCTTCCAGGCCATGATGTCGCATGAACATACTCACGAACTTGTTCGTGATGATAATGATGACGATCACAAAGCACAACACAATATTAATATGTTAAAAGGGCTAGTTGCAATGATGGGTCTTGTATTATTTTTCTTTACAGAGAAAGCTCTAACACTGTTAGCAGAGTGGAGGAAACTTCGACAACGTCGTAATAAGGTAACTGTCACGTTTGTCAGGTGAAGGAAAGAGTGATCGCGAGCGATGCATGAATCTATAAGTAATATTCGAATATACGCCATAAATGTATTTTTAATTAAAAGGTAAATGGTGATAATTTTAGCTCCCCTCGCGTGTAAGAGTAATGCGAGAGACGGACGGACCAAATAGCAATGTTGTCGGGGAGAAGCTTTGCAAGCATAAATACTCATCGTATCCATATTGTTACGGTGAAATTAGCGCAGATACTCAAGGTATTGCTGCCGTGACATAACGAAACCTTCGATAAAAGAACTAATCCTTTCGACTTTAGGTATTAAGATGCTAAGGGGGATTATTATCTGTCTTAAAAGGGATGTTTATTTTTTAGATAATCATCATAATCGCCAACATAATAATCACGAGCGACCTCCCGTCATCGAGGAGGAGAAACCCTTAACATCAAATTGCAATTCGGTATCGAAAATTATGGCGAACGACGTGGAGAAGAAGCCGAATGACGAGTGGAAATTAGACGAATCTATTGTAAATACTAAGAAGAATGCGGACGGTGCTGAGGCGCCAGTAGACGAGTCTGAAAGTTATACTGTTATTATACGCGAGCACGAAACAAAACACCACGGCCATACTCATTCCCATGGTACGCTTCATTATTTGCCATTCCCGGTATTCGTGTTGATTAATCGATGTAATTCAATTCTCTAATCCCTTCAGGTCATGTTCACTCTGCGCCGGAATCTATGTCAAACGTTGCTTGGATGGTGGTAATGGGCGATGGTCTGCATAACTTTACAGATGGCATGGCTATAGGTGCTGCATTTTCAGCGAACATAGCCGGTGGCTTTTCAACGGCAATAGCTGTATTGTGCCACGAACTACCTCATGAAATAGGTATATTATGTTTGGTATAGAAACTTGCTCTTAAGTATTAAAAACAAAAAAAAGCTTGAAGTTTTAATCGAAAACCTTCTCATCTAAATAGGGGACTTCGCGGTTTTGTTAAAAGCTGGTATGAGTGCTAAACAGGCTGTCTTTTATAATCTGTTATCTTCTGTACTGTGTTTATTTGGTATGATATTTGGCGTATTATTAGGTAGCACTCCTTCTGTGAGTAGTTGGATGTTCGCAGCTGCTGCAGGAATGTTTATATACATAGCATTAGTAGACATGGTAAGTGTGCGGCGTTGATTACATAGTGTTATCGACTCGGCCGTTTGTAGTCACGATTGATTAACAAGTGTGTCTTATTCAGATTCCAGAATTATCGTCGAGTCACTCTACTGAGCGTGGTTCTCACTGGCAATGTATTTTACAAGCGTTAGGGCTGTCGTGCGGCCTTGGAATAATGTTACTTATAGCGCTCTATGAACACGACGTTAAGAATATGTTCGGCAATTAAATTTACAGAGACTAACAAGTTTCTTAAACGATGGTAAGCTTGCGATACTGCCTAAAGGACCTGCTTACGGTCAGAATACCTGAGTCAATAAAACCTTATTTGTGCATTCTTACCGAAACCCAATATTATTCACTGTTCGCTATATATAAATGATATTTTTTTCTTCTTCTTTGTACGTTTAGCGTAAGATTACTTGTTAGCGGCAACACGATCTGTTGTTAAAGAACTTAAGAAGGTACTACGAAGGAGCAAATGCTAAGTGTTTCGAAGCATTTATAATATTACGAGCATTCGGTGCACAAGAACAGTGAGATAGGCATTTCGAAGGGACTTAAATAATTCAAATACAACGACAATATTTGAAGTATACTTGCTAGAAATCATAGTTGAGACATTACACACTTTCGGCGTAATTAAAGAAAGAAACAAGATTCGGGCTAACTTTCGAATACTTTGCAATTTATCGGACGATTATAGGTAAATCTAGTTAATTTGTACTCCATAGCTCTTTTATATTTTACACGCTAAGGTCACATAAGTCTGTGAAAATGCCATGCAGTTCCTTTAACTCGGTCGTCTACGAAGTGTTAAATAGATCGCTATGAAAAGATAGAATCTTTAGTATCAAACGAATGCAAATATAGATCTGTAAAAAAAAACAATGCAGCTATCATTTTTACTAAAATATTTTCGTCTGCGAACTTTAATATTTGTTTTACTTTATATCTAGATTATATATACATGTTGACAATTATGCGATGAACAAATCCAAATTTATATCGTTCCATTGTATTCAATTGCCTGGCATTTGCACTGTGTATGGGTGTTTTTAAGCTCTATCAGTGCCCAAGTTGAATTGTGATATATTTAATAGCCTCATTCTTTATTTTGGTACGGTAGCTTGGATGTTGCTTCAAAAAAATATCTCCTTAATTGAATCAGTCTTGCGTGTAATACTGTCGACGACACATTGATGAATTTAAAAAGGAGAGGTTTTTATCATCATTTTATTTTAAGTTTACATAGGTACGCTAGATCTGTCGTATGGTTCGAATAACACGCTCTCGCATCGATACCAAATCATAGAAAGCTGTGGATATTCATTGATAGGATATTCTTTCGAAGCGTTGGTGCTTACTTACTTCAAACTGTTTAATTACAGTTACCTTTTCTATGTATTCGCGCAGTCTTGAATTGTGATCCCAAAAGAAAGATGCATATACAAGTTTTCCTTTAAACGATCGATGCAAACAAACTCTATAACATAAGATGTTTACTGACGAATGTTGTAGTACGTTCTAGTTTTACCTAATTACGAAAGCGCTTGTGCACAAAGTAATTTTATCAGATATTGACATAGATAAGCGAGAACGATAAATCGTCATTCGTGATGATCGGATATATTAAGATTTCCAAGTATCCTCGTACTGCCGTAGTAATTACCAAATTCTTCTCGGTAATTACTTATAATTCTATGTACATATCTACATGTCATACAATAACGTAAATATGAAACTTGAAAATCCAAATGTTCGTAGCTGTAAATCTAAATATTTTTAGCTGTACTTAAGCTAATGGAAGCTTATGTCTGCGGAGCAAACGCAGAAGCTCCTTTAATTTTCGAGAATCATGCTTTCGGCGAGATTCGTTCCCTCGGAGTTGTATACGATCTTTTTCAAACACTGCATTTATCGTGGATACTACACTAAGTAATTCCCAAATTCGTCGCGCATACCATATTATGCACTTTTTCTATTACTTAACAAAATGTATCGCTTGAATTACCAAATCACGGTAAGTCTCATCTACTTATTGTAAGGTACTTACGACACTTATTCTGTTTGTACGTTAATACGAATACTAGGATCCATAATGATGTATTTTTTTACAGAAAATGTAAAAATTGAAAAAACAGCGTTGTATTCTTGTAAGCAAACATTTCGTTTCAACTTGGATCTATCAGTGCCGATGTACCTATTTAAATTAATGATTTGTGCTTTTTGTAAAAATTCGGATGCTAAGTATAAAAGTTAGTTTTTTGAAAACCTGTTTACGCATTACTGTATTTCCTAAATAATTCGTTTTGCCGAGGAGTGTAAGCGAGCAGTCGAATAGTATAAATCATTATATTCTTTATTTCTCAAACTGAATGATGAAACAACGTAAATAGGTGATTCGTATTTACAGATGGAAATTATGTTCAATATATATAATACATAAAACCGTAAACTACAGCGCTTTCTTTAAATATACCTCTCGTTGTCACATAACATGCGTATTAATCGTGCAATTTCGCGCAAATAAACACGGCACACTTAGGTGACAACAAAAGCAAACGTTTCCTTATTAGATATCACACACAGATGTCTTGTCATACAGAAACAAGGTCATCTTTGTCACTCATCTGCGCTGATAAACTAAATGCTGTATCCGTGCTCGCTTCGCTGTTCAGGCTTTCGTTAAACGCTGGCTTTATGTGCGCGGCGTCGCTCATTTCTCTCATTAATCCAGCCATATCGTCGTCCGGATCGATCTCTTGAATTTCACCCACTACGTCAATCTCCATAGACTGATTATCTAATACTGACACTTGCTGCATCTCGACTTTCGGTTCTTTAAACTAATAATTACACAACAACGGCATTATTATTATTGTTCGTTTTTTAAATGCGCAAAGAAATTACTTAAAAGCTTACCTTCATAGATTCTAATTTACATTCAGCTGGTAGATTCATGTGAAAGACACAATTTGTATCGAAAATTACAGGCACTGGTTCGTGGCATTCTATATCCGCTCGTACTGCCCCGCATGCTTTAAATAAAACTTGATGTTGATCCTATGGACACAGTAAGACACATTTAATTTATATTCCTCGTGGCATCGCAGTTCAGTTTACAGTAAATCTTACTTTAAGAATATGTTTACGACAGTGTTTCGCTGCAGGAAGAGTTCTCTCTCCGCATTTCACTCCGCCTTCCGTAAATATACATTTCGATATACTTGGTATTTTTTGCGCAGTTCCGTCAGTCGCCTGTAACAGCCACATAATCTAAATTAATTTCACTGTTTGATCGAAAGGAATGCTACTAAAATTTGCACAATCGTTACACACCTGTGCTCTGCGCTCCAATGACTTTCTGTACAGTATAGCTTCGACTCCGCTTCGCCTGTGATACCGATTTAAAGCTTTCAATTTCTCGTAAATCTTCTTCTCTTTCGCAGAGTCCTTTGCTTGATCGTGTATGCTACACAACGTCTCTTTCTCCTTCTTAAGCGCGTGCAAATACTTCCGCCTTTTCTCTCTGAGCGTGTATTGCAGTCTTCTGAACTGATCGATGTAAAGCGATTGTAGCCTGATCAATTTTTCTCGCGCGATGTATATCACTTCCTCGGCGGTGAAGATCCCAGCGTGCCTTAAAAAATTAATACTAATCATTCAATAGAAATGAGTGTCTTACTTTTGCATAAAGCGGCTACGAAAGACAAGCTAATAGTATTGAGAATCCAATGTTACTTTAAGATAGCGTAGTTAAAAATGGAGAATTTCGGAAAGATTTACTCAAGCCGAAGCATGCTAGCTGATGTTCTACAAAAAAAAACAACATTTTTTAACATGTAAAGTATGATAAGCTCTTGTGTACAAGCTTGTCCTTACTTCAAGGGATCGTCTTGTGCGCTGTATAAACTTTCATTGTCACTGTCGTCGAGGAAGTTCCCTTTTAAAGTGTCGCTCACTACCGTTGGCTCGACATCGCTGTCAGAGGAACTCGCGTAATCTAAAATATCGCATCCGCTCGCGTTTACTCTGTACGCGTCGACTTCAGCTGAAATTGAAATCACAACCTTACTTTCCGCGATGTCGAACACCTCCGACGCGACTGTTGCTTATTAGAAACTTACTGAATGGATCCAATGCTTTGACTTTCCCATCGTCATCCTCGGTGTCCTCAGTACTCGAGTCGGCTGGCTTAACATAATGGCTTAAATTAAGTAGGAGCATTTCAGGCGTCTGTGGTAAAGAATGGCGAGACGTCGACTTTATACGTGCTATTTGAGCTTTCCTGGTGTGTTCGGCGCAGTACCTGTTGAAAATACACTTCTGCGTAAAACCCCAGGATTGCTGTGCTAAAACAATTTACTGAATTCAATTGTGGTACATACGAAATATCTCGCCTGTCTAACTTTGGTGCTGCTTGCTGACACTTCCTGCCATTAGTGTTATATATAAAGCCACATTGTTTGAAAGGTGCATTTTTATCCTCAAGAATGTGTTTGCCGCAGTAATTATATCCTTCGAGACAAGGCTGCGTGCATTCGTACGACGCGTATAAACAAGACTGCGTTTGCTTTGGCTTCTTCGTGGCTGTTGTAGTCACAGGCATTGTTGTTTTTGGGATACGGAACATACCTTACCTGTGCGGATAAATAAAAATCATTTCTTCAGCTGTGCATGTTTGAAAGAACATTGTATGGAATTTAGCGTTTCAAATTTGGCGCGTAATTGACATCGGAAATCAACAGAATTGCATCGGATTCGGTGGTAAAATAATACGCTAGCTAAATCACACCGATCGCCGTGAAAAATTCTACGGCGCATAAAACGTCACGCGTTTGCTTATCTTTTTCACTTATTTCGCGAGATGAGAATAGAAACGGAATACAGATTTTGTAACAAGTGGTGGATCGCCGCCATTTTGTACGTCGGATGTTGAATGAAGTCTCATTGATGTATGTATGTACGGATTTCGAAAGAATGAGGCGGACATGTGATTGGTTTTTGTGAAAAATCGGAACAGAACGAGACAGCCGGACTGGAGAAAGCCGCGGAGCATAATTCCTTTTAGAAACTTACCGCGATCTCTTACATCAAAATCTCCCGAGACGGACAGTGCCCAACCAATTCACGCTTGTCGCCGTCAGCGTTCTTCTAGAAACTTCAAGAGAAGGAGCGATAATACAGTGAAACGTAAATTATCGGCGATCGTGCCGTGAGTCTGAGCTTGTACGCTAATAAATAATACATACTCGATGGGCGGCGCTAGATCCTTCAACAGGACCAAAATAACGGGACGCTACTACAGGGATAACATTGACTGCGTGCACATACTACTAGCTCAACGTCGGTTGCGTCACTTCCGGGAGTTTAAAGCTCAAAACTATTAATTGATAAACTACGTGATTCATACCTATCGTGGACTGAAAAAGTTCAGGTAGGTTATGACGTTGGTTCTAAGGTATTAGCTAAGTTTTGGTTTTACGTTACGCACGCGTGTTTACCGTTAACCGACGCAACGTGCTCGCGATAAAGGAGCTTTGTCGGATGCTCGCTTCGAGAGTATCTATATATCTCCATCGTATAACCTATTTCAACGTAATTACAACATTTGCTGCAACATTAATACTCTATAGTCCTTAAATGAAATGGGGTAAATTTTACGAGTGTACTCTCGATACATTGTTATACATAAGAAGCGAGCAAGTCTTTCTTATCTAATTCTTGCGGCTGAAATTGCGAAATTATTTCGGATCAACGTCGTAACAGAGGTGTTTCTTTTTTTTTTTTTCTTGTAACCAACCTCATGGCCTGCCGAATATCGATAAACTAAAGATTCTCAGCACGACACATGACAAACCCGCAATAGAGAAATATGAAAAATATTTTCTACGCAATAATCGTGTACCTAACGTATTTATATATCGAGTTCGAAATAATCCATCTAAATTTGTAAAGGAAAGATCCGCTGGCTTCACGCAAAAAGTGCAGCGCCCCTTATAAAACGATCATAAAGAATAAATAAATTTCGCTACTGTGATGCACTATCGAAGAGTTTGCTTTATTAATTTCTCATAATTCTTACTTTTGTAAAAATATTCGACCGAGCAAAACGTCCACGGTACCGATCTTTACAGATATCACGAAGTTCCGTACGTTAACCTCTAAACTGCGATGATCTCGTGTCTTAAACGTGAAAAGGGACGCCTAAGCTTCCCGTCGATCTTTCTGCCGCACCGTCCCGAAGCAGATCCGTGAAGTCGGCTTCACGCCGGAACGCGATTCCAGGAAATAAAGGAAAAAAAAAAGTACTATTTCCGGAATTCGAAATGGCGCTGAACGTGATTTGCAAGTTACTCGCCCAGCAGCCAGCGGCGAGTAATAATTTTCTATAAAGCGGAGTAAATCATCCGCGGAGGAATATCAAGATCTAAAAGTAAAGGAAAGGGAATCGCGTTTCCGGCCGATTAATGTGCGATTATGATTCATTGTGAAAAGTTCCGCGAGCATGAACGTGGAGTGGAGTTTCCGGTTAGCGTAGTGACGTGAAGTTTCCAACGTGTCGCCCGTTGTGCGTTGTGTGTGCTCGCCGCCGCCGCCACCGCCGTGAAGTGCGCATCGTTAGTACCCGAGTTGTGTGTACATATAAATGGCGGCTGACGAAAAATGGTACTTTACGAAAGAACAGCTTATAAACACACCGAGCAGAAGATGCGGCATCGACGCGGATAAGGAACTGAGCTACCGGCAGCAGGCAGCGAATTTCATTCAGGATATGGGACAGCGGCTCGTGGTGTATCCTTTTTAACCAGTGCATGTTCGGGTTGCGTGTTTCTCAACCTCCCTTGTCCCCCTTGTCTCCCATCGCCGTTTCACGCTCATTCTATGCTTTCGTCCCCCCAGTTTCCAGCGGTTTCGGCCGGCCGTAGGTGCTCGCGCGATTGTGCTCCTCTTACGTAACCGATCCTCTAATAATTCCGATTCCGGGGTAAACGTGAAATACGTAACGTGTTGTAAACACGAGTGACGTGTGAAGGAGGAGGTCACGCGTCATGATTACGATTCTCCATATTGGACTTGCTTGCGTTACACCGCCGGCGGAGGAGGAATTACGGGATCCTTGTGCCATTCGTTGCGCGCGTGTTGCTCGGAAGATGTTGCGGGTGAGTGAGGATGTCGAGCGGAGTTTTGTTGCTTGGAAGGAGGACAGGGAATAGGGTCATGGAAAGGCAACATTGTTTGCCAAGCCAGGTTTGACAGTAGTACCAACCAAACGCACGATTTCTGCCGATATTCCTTATGCAAGTATATCTTTTTTTCGTAGTTCCAGTCTCTCTGTCTCTCTCTCTCTCTGTTAACACGTCTTGAGATCGCATCAAGGCTCTGTTTTGCTTACCAATGATTATGTTATCCTACGTCCAACAGGGAAACCGTTCGCTAACTACCGAGCTAACAAGATTCACATTGTCGTTGACGTCCCTCCCCATTCGATACACAATTTCGCTTCAGCTTTTGTCTGCCCGAGCATCGTCTTAGACTCTCAAACTCTCACGTCAATAATGCTTCAATTACTATTAAAACGAACGACGTACTAACTCGATATCATTAATATCTGATCGACAAACTTTCAAAGTATAAGCTTATGTAATATGTTTAGGAATTGTTGTTTTATTTGCTAGGTATAAAATCCTTAATAATAAGACTGCAATTATTTAAGAAGTCTTGGTTTCACAAGTGTTTTGTATAGAATGCTTTGGAACAATAGGTACAAATTGAACTGGGCAGCAGGGCTCGTAAGAGGAAACAAAGATTTTATTAAATAAAATCCGTAAATTAAACGCTCTTTGGATATGCAATATTTTTTAAATGCTTCGTGATACAATTTTGCATGATTTATTGCAATATTATTGGAAGAAACGTGATGTATCGTTTTCAGCTAACAGGGGGACTAAGAGAAATGAGGATGAGTCAGAGAAAGGAGAAAAAATGTGCATTCTCAGTTGTTTAGAAATACAAAGCTAATTTGTAATAAGATATAGGGATCGCACCGGTACCAGAGTTGTTGACCTGTTGAATTCTCAAGTTAAGGTGCAATTCCACCGTCACGTGTGACAATGTTGCCAAAAAATTGTCCCAGTCAAATCCAGTGGCGCACTCAGAATTTTAATACTTTGTCCCGCTCCATCTATCAGGTGCTTGATACAACTTCCTTCTTTTCTTTTTTTCTTTTGGTTTGGCATGCGCCACTGGTGAAATCCCACTTTACCAATCATTTTGCACACATCTGACCAACCATCTTACCTAGAAAAGATTCATGTTTATTAGAACCTTTTCACTTTTAATCGCGAGTTCTATCCGCTGCTTAAGTTTTGTACCTATTGCTCTGGATTCTGCTGCAGGTATTTCCAAAGCATAGAACATAGAAACCGTCTGTACATTTTATAACATTTTTATGTTTCAGATACATGTTTGAATGTCATAAATATCTTAATTACCATACCAGTTGAGAGAACTTCGACATATTCTTCGCATTACTTTGAATTAGAGATTGACAAGTGTACCTTGAGATTATGATTTTAAGCGAAATTTAATTAGGAGATCGTAGTTCTATTTCTTCCTGTTGCGTACAAGTGATGTATGACTATGTATTAAATCCCCGCGCACTGAACAAAGTACATTACTAATATACAACGCACAGCTTGACAGAGTTTCTCCTGTATCGGTTTATATTTTCTTTCCATTGTAACTATTCTAGAATCTTAGGCCACGCGCTTTCTTTTTAGTTAGGTAACAAGTAATCTGGAAAGATAAAACGTTGATAATATGATAAAAGATAGAAACAGAGAAGATCTTAAGATGAATAAGGAATAGATGAAAGGCAAGAGTATGCGCCAACATTATGTGACTTAATTGATCAAGCTTTTTATATTAATGTAATCTACAGTTTAAATAAAAATTTTTAAATATAATCTATTGTTCCCTCTATTTTCTAATCATACCACTTAATGTAATAATTTAAAAATAATTGTTAAATAATAATATCGTTAAGTCTTGACTACATTCGGTATTTCCATATCTTATCTTTTTCACTTAACATAATACATTTAAGAATGTACATTTCATCGCATCAAACGTATTTGCTATACAAAATTAATTATACACGTTTACTTTGTAAAATTTCTATTTAAAGAAATATCACAAAAATAACTGAGAATAAGTGGTTGGTTTGCAAGAATATGAACTAGATATTTTTTATGTAGCTAATAATACTTTGGTGGAAAGCATTTAATGTAGTAAATCATCTTTCCTGATATTCTCTCTACTTCTACCGTAGTATCTGGCATTAGAAAACATGTTGCGCATTTCTGTATTTATTTTACTCATTCTGTGGTAATATTTCATTCGTGGTACCATATAGGCAGGTAGATGTAGCGAATATACTCGTTTTAAGGATAGTTTAGTAAGTAGAGGCTGGTATCGGTTTAAAGCGAATGGCACAATAGTTCCTCGTGATTATTAATAGGGAAAGAATGTAGTTGTCGATATATAAGAAAGGACATTTACGTAGTAATAGGCAACACATTGTTTAATCAACATTTTCCTTAATTACTTGACTATAGATCACAATTATGTATCAACACAGCAATAGTGTACATGCACAGGTTCTACGTATTCCACTCGCTGTCACACTTCCACAGGAATGCAATCGCAGCAGCAGCACTGTTTTTAGCAGCAAAAGTCGAAGAACAGCCGCGCAAGTTAGAACATGTTATCAAAATGGCACACATGTGTCTCCACAGAGATCAGCCCCCACCTGACGTCAGATCCGAGGTGAGACCAAGGAGAGAATCACGAGGGGATAATGCTTCTGTGGCTGTTAACGAGAAATATAATCGTTTGTTTCTTTGTAGCAATACCTTGAACAAGCTCAGGATCTGGTTTTCAATGAAAACGTCCTACTGCAAACATTGGGGTTTGATGTTGCCATTGATCATCCCCACACACATGTTGTCAGGTGTTGTCAACTGGTTAAAGGTATATATATTGTGCTTAAAGGCGCTTCGCTTCCTGATATTCTTAATCTTCCTTTTGTCAAAAGTATTGCAAGAACGTTAAAGAGACTTGAAAGATATGAATAGCGAGAGAAGTTTAGATCGCGTCACCTTAAAGTCTCGAGTTCTATTAAAGTTTTACCACTTTTTTTACAGCGAGCAAGGACTTAGCCCAGACATCATACTTCATGGCATCTAACAGGTGGCTACACATTATTTCCTAGTATCTCTTACTCTTAGCAGTCTTCTGGTCAAATAGATGCCAGCTGGAGCATATTTCCAAGCTAAGACTGTCAGGCAATAGCCACTGGCGCAACATTCTGACCTGCTTTCAGTTCAGAAAGCAAAGTAAACGTGAAATGAAACTGCAAACAGGATTTACGTGTCTTTTTGCGTTGAAATTAGCGAAGTTGATTAATATCTCTCATTCAGTTAGAGTAGCTTTGAGAAATGTTACGATATGTCACGAAGGTGTAGGAATGAAAAATGAGATTCTCTTTAGTACGTGAATGTTTACTTTGATTTCACATGTCTTCTGAGTTCTAATACAAATGTTTAAATGTCGACAGTAACATTTGGGGAGGAATGTTGCGTTGCAGTCGCGGTAATGTCTGATTCTAAAGAGAACGTATGCCAAAGCGAAACGAAGTTTATTTCATAAACTAAGTTCACGATGAGGATTGCTTAATTGAAGGTAAATGAAATATTCTTAAGGACTGATCGTTTTCTCTTACATTACGGTATATTGTCCAATTTTTATTTTTATATTTACATACACTTGTGTTTAAGCTGTAGATGCACAACACGAATTGAGCGCGAATGAAATGAATGCGGAAGCAGTGGGTTGATGCGTGAATGTATGAGATATTTAATAATTAAAAAACAAGGACATATAGACGTACCAGTAGACTTCATTTTTACTAGTGATCCGGTACGAAGCGGTCACAATCTGATCGTGATCTATTCAAATATTTATTCACTAATCCGAAACGTGGGCGAACGAGAAATATCGAAGTGCATTGGTTCGTTCGATGATCATTGAATAATATTTGAACAGATAATTATTGTGACCTATTAATTAGTGTAGATCAAGCCTTAGTTTATCTCTGTTGTTCAAAACATTCAAGATTCTTACGTATTCTCTAAAATTTACAAGACGATTTTTTGCACTTGAAACGATACGTTCTCTCGGACACAAGTTCTAGTATTTTGTAACAATTTTAGTAATTTTAGTTTTCTGTTCCTCGCCTTATGTAGAATTTAACGTTGCGATTACTTCAAATTCACTCTCATGGGATTATGTTGGGGCAAACTTTGGTAAATTTGTTACGATACAACAGAGTGCTGTAGGGCTTACACGCGTAATTTTTTGCGTAGAACTCCGCCGCGCGTAAATTTATTTAGCTGAGTTTAGCTGTACGCGTAGATATTTTTGCGTAGCTCATCGCGAAAAAGATCATTGCATTAACCTGTGCTGGTTTTTTTTGTAACTGTTTTGGAAACGTACTCTTTGGAATTGAATTGCACTTGCAAATGGAAATTGTAATTGGGAAAATGTGCTTAATTATGTCCAACGAATCGTAAGAAATTCGTCCTGGTTTTATCCCGATATTACCCATGTTTAATGGAACTTGTACTTTCTTTTTTATAGTACAGTTCTTTTTGCGCCCTGGGTTATATTTCATCGAACAGTCGCCGATTGAAAGCTTTCATCGTTCGTCTGTCAATTTATGGGATGATGTTTTTCTTTTCAGTTTACATTTAACAACGATGTGCCTGCAGTACAAGCCAACAGTAGTTGCCTGTTTCTGCATACATCTTGCGTGCAAATGGTCCAATTGGGAGGTAAATATAAGTCTGTATAAAATTCAATTTGACAGGGGAACAAGCCAAGAACTTTGAACGCGACTCCCAATTGAGAGGAGCATTTTACTCACACTAGTACGGCGATTCTTTGCCTACAGATACCACAAAGTACGGAAGGGAAGCATTGGTTCTGGTATGTCGACAGGACCGTAACTTCCGAGCTTCTACAAGAGCTTACAGCAGAATTCCTTCATATATTTGATAAATGCCCATCAAGATTAAAAAGGAAAATCATGAGCATATCCGCTAATCAAAGTCCAAACCTCAGTCACCCTAGTTTACCGAATTCACCCTTCGTGAGTATTCCTCTCTGTCACACAAAATCTTATACAATTAAATCATTATGCACAAAAGAGCAAATTGAATTCGTAGAAAAGTGAATTTTTACAACGGAGTTGAATGCTTACAGAATTTATGGGAAGACCTTATTGCATTTTTTTTTCTCCGTAGGATGCCGAACCCCGTAAAGTACAATCTCCAGCGACGACGGCCGACAGTGGACCTACATTCCATACGAGCCGACCTCATCACACGGAGAAACAAGAAGAGAAGAAACAAATTGCTGCCGCGCCCTCGAGGCCTCCTGTCGATTATCGAGAGTATCGAGAGAAGAAGGAACGCGAGCGTTTAGAAAGGGAAAAGGCGGCGGCTCCGACAGCTGCGCCGACTCACGTAGCAGACATCAACAAGCATCATTCGCACCATCACAAGCAAGTGTCCGGCACGAACGTGATGAACAAACACCCGTTGCCTGGGCAGAAGGCGCTCCATCACAATCATCATCACAGACCGGACGTGAAAGTTGGCCAGCCGGTACCGCAGAGGCACTCCAGTAGTCAAGCTAGGGAACCAAATCGCGATCCTAACAGGCAGAGGTTACAGAGGGAGTACAACTCGAGTACCGGCACGAGTAGCAGTAGTACCCTTCATTCTCATAGTCATGCAGTGCCGAAGGAACCACCGAACCTGGACAATTCCATGACGGATTCCGCGACTCACAGATCGGACGCTGGCGCGCTACAGGAGCCGGTGTCCCACGGGAATATCCAGGAGAAGCTTAGTAATAATAATCACAGTGTGCACAGATTAAGCGGAATAGAGAATAAGCATCAGGGCCACGACAAGAGGATGTACGATCCCAGGCATAAGCCTGTTGAGCATAGGAAAGACAATGAACAGAAATCATACAAATATCCGGACCCGTCAAGAGTCGAAAGGCAGAGGAAGTCCGACACGTTGGAGCAGAGGTGCGAGGAGGTGAGGAAGCTGATCGAGAAGCCGCTACCTCTGCCGAAGCCTACGCTGGACGCGCCGTACCCCTCGAACACGCAAAAACCGCCCCATCACGCTAAATACAATCAGCCAGAGAAGTTACAAGCCGGTGCCGGCGTAGTGTCGACCGACGGGAAGCTTGCTACCGGCCAGGGCTCGTTTACGCAGGAGAAATCGCCGCCCGGCTCCAGTTCAGTCTCGTTACTCGTACAGAAGCCTCTCACTTCAAAGACTGTGTCGAGTCAGCACACGGCTCACGGTGTATCCCAGATATTAAAAGACACGATCAAGAACGGTGGTTCCCAGGCGTCGAGTATCGCGTCTCTGAACAACGTGGATGACCAGAAAACTGAGAAACGACCGCGGCACGATGACACGGACAAGGGCTCGTCCGACGTTCAGCAAACTGTATTACAAACGCCCCCTGCTAAGCACAAATCGCTGTTCAGTCCAGAGAAATTGCCGTTGCCCCGGGAATCCCACTCCCAGAGGCCTAAATCTAAGCAAAAGACGCCGCCGTCGGCTATAAAAGTTCCTAAGCAAGAACGCGTACCAGATACGTCGATAGGTTTTAATTTAGTGTCGCCTTTCGCGAGCCCGCCGGCCGTGCAGCAGCAGGAGACGCTGCCGGTGAAACGATCGGCCAGCGACGTTTCCACGACGGCTCACAAGAGGCATCGCGCGGGCAGCGTCAGCGACGGCGGGCAACCCGCGAAAGTAAAGATTGAGGACACGTCCAGTTTCGAGGCCGTGAAGATGCTCGGCCGGGTGCCTGAGCTCATACAACCTATTAGAGACAATCCGTCGTCGAATGGCAGAGCTACCCAGATTGCGAATGACATGAAGCCGCCGGAGCTCATCAAGCCGTTCGACTCCGAACCGATGATGTCGCGCTTCGGCGCGATGGCGCAGCAACAGGTCTCGTCGAACCAGCAAGCTCTAACGAACGGCTTGGATGTGAGTGGAGCGAAGCAAGACGCGCAGGAGTTTCAAAGTAAGAAGGAACCTTACAAGACAGACGTGTCCATGAAGATTGAACACCAGCAGACTAAAGGGGAGTACTTATCGCCGCTGAAATCCGCTCAAAGTATAAGTGCCCTGCTTCAGGAGCCTTTAGCGCCGATGCCGTCGTTGCTGCAAGGCATGCAGCAATTCAATCAAGTAACGCACCACCACACCCAGCAGGAGCAGTTCCAGCAGCAGTTGCACCAGCAACAGCAACACCTGCACCATCATCAGCACTCGATACTCCTGACGGACCACCAAGTGTCCGTGCAAAATCAATGCTTGTCCCTGCCAATGGTGATCGAGCCCGCGATAGCATCGACCGTGGACATAAGCGCTTTGTCTGGCCCCGTGCAGAGCAGCACAGAGTCCATAGTCTCCGTGCCCACGTCCACAACGACCTTGGCGACCGCTCCCGCCGCGGAGGAGAAGAAGTCGGAGCATCACAAGAGCGAGAAGAAGAAGAAGAAGGAGAAGCACAAGCACAAAGACAAGGACAAGACCAAGGAGAAGCACAAACATAAACACAAGGACAAAGACAAGGAGAAGCACCGGGAGAGGGACAAGGAGAAGGCAGAGGAGACCTTGCCCGCCGAGCCCATAAAGATCACCATCCCTAAAGACAAGCTGAACCTTAGCACGGAGTCGACGGGCAGCGCCGGCGGCGGTGCACAGCCGTCCGAGAAGACCAAGTCCCCCCAGAACACCAGCATCAAGATCATTATACCCAAGGAGCGGCTGAAGGGTGCCGACAGCGTGTCCAGCTCACCGGCGCAGTCGGTCGTGCAGGCGCCGCTGAAGATCAAAATCCGCACGGACGGGATCTCGCGGAGTTCCGGGGCGCCGTTCGCCGCTAATAGCTCGAGCGCCGTTGGCCCGGAATTCACGAACGAGAGCCGGAAACGCGAGCGCGCGGACACGAAGGAGAGCACGATGACCAGCGGCCCGGCCACGAAGAAGCAGTCGCAGGTGTCGTCGGCGGGCTACGGGCAGCACCGACCTGGCGAACGGCAGAACGGCAGGCACTATAGCTCGGGCAGCAATAACAAGGTACGTGGAGGCGGTAGAGGCGGCCGCCAGTATATCGGGCGCGGTCCACCACCAGCAGGATCGGCGGCCCATTACGGTGCTCCCGGCCAGCGTGACGGCTACTACCAGCAAGACACCTACAATAGTAACAATCCCCGTAATCCCCATCATCCCCATCCACCCACGGCTCGCGGCGATCCGGGCTACTCGAGGGCCGGCCACGTGAATCAGTCGCAGCCGGACTCATACTTCTTCGCCAATTACCCGCCGCCCTCGATGTACAATCCCGCCGGGTACATCTACGATCCCGTGATGTACTACTCGCAGTACCAGCGACAGTACCCGATGTACCCGACGGGCAACGTCATCATGACGCCCGACGGCGCCATTGACACGTCTGTGCCCCCGCCATCCCTGCCGCCGAACATGCGGCAAAGCCAGAGCATGATCGCGGTGGCATCCGCTCGGCAGGAGTCCAACACGCCGCCGCCACTGCCGAGCGGGCCGCCTCCCAGTTCCTCACCGCCCCCGCCTCCGCCACCGGAGTAATCGCTCGTACGGAGATCCTGTCTTGTAGTGGACTTCAGAGGTAGTTTTCCAAAGTAGTGCTAGCAAACGCAGCCACTTCTCGGCCCGTCGTCGTTCCTTTCAGCGATCGCCGTCCTCTCTGTTTGCATTTGTTACAGTTTCTCGATACCTGTGTCTGAACGGGCCCGCGACACAGCTGCGAACGGGTTGCTTGCAAGCCTTGGAAGAAGGTCGAGGCTTTCTTCACTGCTGCGGAGAATAGTTTGAGGGAATATCTGCTTTGAAAACAGACGAAGTGTACACTGAAGTTTGGTGGAATGGATCTTGCTATGAACCACTGTTGGGGGGGCTCAAATAGTTGCTGATTCTTTCTTCAGCTGTTGTCGGGCACGCTGGTCATTTTGATATATCTTAGTTCTTTGAACGCTAATGTAGTTTAATCTTGTAAGAAGGAGCCTGTAAGATCATATTGCATGCAGAAGGAGTTGTCGTGACAGTGGTCTGTAAGAAAATCTGTTTTCAAAGCAGTTCTCGAAAACTTCTATGGCTTTGATTTCTTTTGAGGCAGAGAATCAGCTCTGTCCCAGCTGTGCACACCGCGGATTTCTGCCCACTTTGTATATTGTTGTGCAATATTGTTTTTCTTTTCTTTGGGGCGCATGAAGTGTATAACGGGAGTTGTCCTGCTACTGATTAACATCGATCGATCACCTGTCGTGACATCACGGTTAACGTAGTACTATCGTTCAAAGAGCTTCTCTTCCCCAAGAGAATGGGAGAAAGAGGAGTTTGCGACGATTCTTTGAAAGCACTTTAAACAGCAACGGGGAAAGCGGGAGAGCGAAGTGGCTGAACACAATTTCACTCCTGCCTCTATCCTCTCTTCTCGTCCCTTCCAGTTTGTGAATGGTAGAAGTAGCAGCATGACGTACGATCTCTATCCCCTAGTGTTACAAATTACCACTTCGATCTTTCCACCTTTGTACCTGTAGCGCATCTCCTTTAGAGTAGTTAATGAGTGTGAACCTTCGATAACTAAACGCCAATGGCCCTCGGCGGCCCTTGGGGGACGATGAAGCAAGCACCGCACCAAGAAGACGACGTCGCGAGTCGCCGTGCGATTTATAGGAAGGCTAGATCGCCACGATCGAACGTTAAAAGTTCCTCGGTCACTCTTCTCTCGTCGAATGAAGTTTGAGGCTGGTTTGAATATGTTTCGAGAAACGCTCTTCACGGTGGGTCCTGGGATTTTACGACTACGATTCCCTTCCCTCCATATCCGTAGGCTTGTGCAACGTGAAAGCATAACTTCTTAGGTGTACACGCTTCTTACAACGAACTTGTAAAGCGTCCACCGAACGAAGGAAGCAGAGGGATGGAAGGAAGGGAAATGTTGTTCTGCGAAGCACTGCCAGATAACAGATGGGAAACGTAGCTGGTCTGCGCTCAGGGTCAAACGGTCGATAGATTCCACTTAACGAGCGCTGAATCGGGAACAAGATAGAATAGGCCACCTTCAAATTTTCTTTCTTCTCTTTGTTATATACGCGGTGGCTCCGAGGTAACAAATTCCTTTGCTGGCGAAGGGTTTCGGAGAAAGGCTAGCGTGCAGAGTGTTGCGTTTACGAAACGGGTAAGCTAAACGAGAAAAAAACTTACAAAGTTACTTAAAAGAAAGGTGAACTAGACAGAAGCAAATTACACACACACGTGAAGCATAAACACAGTATACCGTATGTAGTGAATTGGTGAGAGTGTCTCAGAGCATAAGTGTAATATCTATGTGAATTTCGGCAGTGTACGTATCTGTAAAGGTGTATATGTAATTTCATTGTTCAGACTAACACGTTGTATCACTTTGTCAATATTTTATGCGCGGATAGTTACGTTAACGAGATCCTTTCCGATTAACCCTTTGCGGTTCCAGTTATTGTTTGTGGTCCAAGCTAATTTCGCTCGATGCTTACTCTTACCCTGGCGTTGAAGGCGCTCTAACGCGACGCCGAACGTCTCAAAGAAAAGGTATGAGGCATATCGACGTAATTATCATACGACTCAAAGCGAACGCAAAGGGTTACTTCTCGCGGTGATTTATCGCGCAAAGAAACAAGATTGCACGGTAACGATGTACAGCTCATTCTCGTTATAAGCTCGATCATAGTATGCGCTGTAAGCTCGCCCCGCAACGTGGAGCCTATAACGAGAATCCGGTGTAGGCAGTTGAAAGAAATGCGGCTTTTGTACGCGACGTATCATTTTTAGATTCTTCGATGCCCCTTCATTTTTATCAATTTTCGCGCAACCGCGACGCAAACTACGGAAAACAATTAAATAACGTTAGAAGCATCGCGAGATCACTGTAAACGAAATCTGTTACGACTGAGGTATCAATGCTAATATTCGATATAGGCTCACTAACAATTTCGGTTAAGGACCTTTCCTCTTCGACCGCGCTTCGCCTCTGAATTAGCACGCGCGCGGGCCACCACTACAGTCTGATTAGTTATTTCTGTCGACCTCTTACCGAAAAAGGAACAGGAGAAATGTTCCTGTCTCTCCTATCCCCGTAGTTATACATTTCGTGGAACTGAAGTTGAACGTTTCGAAGATATTTTTCCACGGCAACGCGCGAACGTATTTTCCCCAAGTTTTTATCGCGCTACTAATGGTGCTCGCCGATGGTTGACAGTGGAAAAGGAACGAGGGAGGAAACTCGCGAAGAGAGGAGATCAGAGCGGGAAAAAACAGCTTCCTTTCGAGTTTCTCACTTCGTTTCTGTAACTCGGTTCTGCGGAGCGGCCAAAGTTTAGTACGAAGCTCCGAGAACCGACGAGATATCTCCTCTTCGGGGTCCGAGCACCGCCATTAGAGCGAGGCACTTTATATTGCCTCGAAACCGAGAAGATTTTATTTTTTACATACTCTTGTACAATACTTCGAGCGTGATCAACGCGCGTCTGTTTACTGTACGTAGTTTGTTTTCTCTATATTTTTTTTCCCATCCCTTTTATTTATTCGGAGTATCACGACGCGCATAGATTTTTTATTCTTATCAATGTTATATTCACGTCTTTGACAATATAGATATATACATACAAGCAACGTAAGGATAAACGTTGATGTAGAAAGGATCTTATCTCAGGAACGTGTCGAAAGAGAGCGAGAGAGAGAGAAAGAGAGAGATAGCGTGATTAATATATTACAGATATATAAGAATGCGTTTATATTTGCACGCGCGAGCGCGTTATTGTGATTGCCATTGTGACGGACAAGAATTTATCGCGCCGCTAGCGTTAATGGCGCGTCGATGTCATTGTTGTTAATTGTTATAATTATTGTCACAATTAGTACTAGTATTTCGAACTTAGACCATTACCTGTGTACTGCGTGATTGTTATGGTCGACGAGCCTCTTTTAACCCCTGGGCTTCTCAGTGCAAAATTCTGTGCCGTATTTCCGTATCGTCGTTTAATTAACAAAAATAATATATATATACATACATATATATATATATATATATATATAGTAAAATAAAGAACGCGGGAATTTAGCTTTAGTCGAAGATTCTTTCGCCTATAACGCGCAGGCAAACGGTAGTCGCCTGGCGCCCGGTTCAACGTAGAAATTTGCACGGGAGGAGTTATTTTCAAAAGACGCACGTCCACTTTTTGAAACGTATCCGCGGGCCCATCCCGGGAGAAGGATCGGCCCAGCGCAGCGAATGTTTATTGTAAAATGACACGGACTGTTTAAAGTGACGCTTACGATTCAGGAAGAACTCGCCTCGATGAACGTCGATGAGTGCGATCTCCTTTCAAAGCTGTTCTTCTTTTTTAATGACTGCCGACAAGCAGTTTCGTCGGCAGCGGCCATGGAGCTGTGAGAGGATCACGTTGATACGCCTCGATTAATCAGAATACTAGTGTCTTATTTTAGCGAATTACACGAAGCTCGATTCTTCCTGAACGAGCTCGAAGCAACGAATCGAGGGACCCTTTGTCTTGGCCTTAAGCAGCGCGCTGTAGAGCGAAGGGGGGACGCGTGTAGGAGCCGCAGAATCCTTCGTGTAAAAGTATAGAACAGAGACATTAGAGAGATCAACTGGATCGGCCTAGTTAAATTGTGCAATTGTGGCGGTCGTACGAAGACAAAATAATTGCTAAGGTAAATTACGACGTAGGTTTTGTACTCTCCTTTAGTGAGAAATTAAAAAGAAAAAAAGAGATATATATACACAATACATATATATATATATACACACATATATATAAATATATAATAATATTAATGATAAAGCCCCCATGCATGTGAGCAGCGATTGATATGAGTGATATATGAAATTTACGAACGTTGAGCAGAACCAGAAGAGGGGCACGATAAAAGTAATGTGTAACATTGCGAACACTGCATCAATACTGTACACAATGTATATTATCTATCACCTGTCGCGTACGTTACCTGTTTCTGGTATGATAAACATCTGCGTTCACAAAGACGTGCCTATAGAATGCACACAGACCCCTCCGTGTTCGTACGTTTCCAACGAATCTCTCGAGCGGCTCGATCGATTCCCAAAACACCGTAGAATCTTTCCTCTCGCTCGCACGCGTCTCGTTTGCTCGGCGCGCGAGGGGAGAGGTGTCGGCACGACCAGGGGGACGGTGCTAGAGGACACAAGGGCGAATTCCGACCCGTCGCGCTGGTATTTATTTTATGTTCCTTCGGAGAAACATCGTTCGCCAGGAAACGCAGGTGCTTACGGCGAGATTAGACCGTCACGGAACCGCGCGTACACGCGCCCAGGGATCGTACGCGTCACGTGTTCGACCAAGAAAAAAAAAATAAGCATCGCAAATAAACGTTCTGTGGAAACGAAAAGTACCTTAGTGATTATTTTGTCTCTTTCTTAACACAATACCATACATACATACGTGCGCATACGTGGGGGCGGATAAGTGGTGTCGTGTATGCGCGCGTGTTTATGTATCTACATATACATTTAGATATAATATCGCACACCATATCGCCGCATCTTTTTGTGTACTAACATTATATATCACAGCTATTAGTATGTAATACGAATATCATGTGCGAAAAGTCTGCCCCCCACCTCCCCCCGCTCCTGTGTGTCGCGCGGGAACAAGCACGGCTTCCAATGCACACGGGGCAGGCTTTTCGGAGACACGTTATTCCATTTTACTCGCTTGGTGGAGGGTACTGCGATCGTTTTGCCATTGTTAATCGTTGAACATCGACGCTATTGTTATTGTTGTTGTTGTTGTTCGCTATGGATGTGCCGTGTGTGTGCGTGTAATATTGCATGAGCATGAGCGCGGTAGGAAGCTTTCTCTGTGTTGCGTGCATGCGTACAGTTTTTAAGACACGCTTCAATCTGCGTTTCATTTGATTCCCTTCGGTAGCGATGGCACTTTTAGCGTGCTCGATCGAGGGGGAGGAGAGAACTGGTCCGGCTTACGTGATCGGGCGACGGCTTCGGTACTTGGATCATTTGTGGCATTGAGAGCAAAAAACGGACAATCCCAAATTGAGAATAAAATAATTTTTCCTATTTTATATGATTAGTAGAGCCTATACATTATTGCTAATAACATAAATTCGTAAAAAATGTGGGTTAGTCCGTTTTTGTCTGTCCTTTTTTTTGTTCAAGTACTGGAAATTTGTGTCGTTTATTTATTATTCGATTTTCTTCTGAACCATGCACATTTGTTTGTGACGCCTTCGATGTCATATGGTTGCTCCGTTTAATTAGCTCCGACTCCCAGCTGAATCGCGATTCATTTACTCTTGCACGCTCATTTACATGTTTGTTTTTTAACAATGTTCTTAAAGGAACGTATCAACGCGCGTTACGAAGAGTAGCACGTTTCATTTTTTTCCTACGGACAACTGCATGTAAAAAAAATGAAACTTGCTACTTTTTGTAACGCGCGTTGATATGGAACGAACGCACACTACTCATCCAAACAGCTGCGCAAATGCGATTCGTCTTAGACGTGCGTTAAGGAGTATATCTCCTTTAAGTTTCTTTTAATTAGAAACTTTCATATACAGGGTGGTCCACGTAACGGGCACATCTCGAATAACTTCCTAAGTATGCGTTGTATGTTTTATTTTTTAATGCACGAGTTGCAAGGTTTGGAGAGGCACATTATGTACTGGGGGTACTTTTTTTATAGGTGGAGGTGTTTCGGGGATTTCAAGATCGGCTTTGGTATTTTGAATGGAATGGTATACGGTGCTCACTCGTTATAAGTCCGACGAACGCGTGAGTGAGAAAGCCCACGAGCGAGCGAGGGGAACCGAAAGAGCCTCTCGCTTGTTCTCGGGTTCTCTCACTCTCGTCCAAATGATTCCAAGAAATAGAGGGGATAATCGCCGGGCATACAACGCGTGGTAGAAACACGCTTATATCGAGTGCATAGTGCATATTGACCTTTATTAGCCCTAAACCTAATAATTCCGCTGTGTTTCTTGAAAATTTACTTTGCTTATATCAAGTTGGAGATGCAATATCATCGCAAACGCCTATTTCCCATAGAAATGGTACCCACCGATAATTAATTAATAATGCAATCTATTAACCAACGAGTAAACTGCATTCTGAATTGTTTCTGCACCATTCTGCATCATCTTTGGTCATACCAAATCTCCAACTTGATATTACGCAAAGTTAATTTAACTATTAGGTTTAGGATTAATACATCTCAAAACTTTTTTTACTCATTTTGGCATACAAATTATAACAGTTCAACTAAGTTCACCTTGAAATCTCTGAAACACATTCACCTATAAAAAAAGTACACACCCTGCATAATGTGCCCCAAAACACCCTCCAAGCCAAGCAACTCTTGTATAAAAAGAAATTTCATACAACGCATACTTTAGAAGTTATTCCAGGCGTGCAAGTTTTATGGACCGCCCTGTATAATGAATTTTCAATTGATACTCATATGAAGTAGAAATCAGCTTATTTCACTTATAAATTCTCTAATATCAGCTTGCAACGAGTAGAGAACAGTATCACAGATTACAAAAAAATTGACCGAACAGACTTAAAGACAAGCATGACATGTCTCGCAACAATCATTGGCAATAGTTTAGGTTAGTTACATTTCTCACGATCATGCAACGATTTGGCCAATAGAAAAGAAAGTAGCAGCTTGCGTTCGGCCGAGGCTAATTACGAATTGACCTTGAAAAAATATTCTGATTTAGAAGTGTTAAGGAGGTACCACAGTTCTGTTTGTATTTTCAGGAGAAACACACATCTAGCCACCACAAAAGTTCCAGCAAGTTGTCGCAGTCCCAGCAGTCTCACGCAACGTAGTATCCGGACGCTGGCAGAAGAGGATGTCGGTAAAACATAACGAAATCTTCAGGGAGCCCTCCGAAGTGACCTACGCGATGTCAACCTGAAACAGGAGAGAGATCCATCCCGCTTCGCTTCTTCGTCCTTATCGAAAGCGCGCGGAGGCTTCAAGGAATGCAGCTTTCATCGTCCTCGTTTCTCACAGTCGTTCCGAATGATCAGCAGAGAGAAAGAAAAAGAAGAACGGATCTTCCCGATTTATCTTTCGAGCTTCTCCCCTTCCACCCGCGAGGGAAAGTCACATGGTGGCCATCCCCGTTCTCCGTACGAATCGTGTCGAGGATCAACGAAGGAAGGCGCGAAGGCCTGGCGTCTTGCGTTAGCCGAACGTCGAACAATCGGCCACTCAGTGCCCTCGAACGGAGAAAAGAAATTGAGAACAAAATATTCTTACTCAGGTTAAATTAGGTACGCGGTAAGTTAAGAGGAATGCGAACTTCGCGACGTCCTTGGTCATTGGATCACGCGACTGCTCTTCGCTCTATTTCCTATGTCGTTCCTTTTTTATCGGCAGCGTATAGGGATCTCCTTTGGAAAACACGCGTCCAATCGACTCTCGCGAAAGAGCACACCTTATATTTACGTGGCCCTCAAGGTCGCCCGGGGGTCTCCTCGCATCGATGATCTACGTTACTACGAACGACGTTTAGATGTTTACTTGACACGCAGTTGCTGTCGTTCTTTTATGGCCACTTTATATTGGAGCTCATCGGCCGTTGTCTGGAAGGGACAATGCCTGTGACTATGAATCGATGCTTGCGTCTCGAGGGCCACCACTTTTACCTCTTTCTTTCTTTTTTCTCTCCTTCCATTTGCCGTTCCGTTTAACACAAGGTAACGCGTCGCGAGTTTTTGCTGTTAATTAATAGTAAACCGATCGTTGGTCGATTCGTTAGACAGGGACGTGCTTGAACGTAGAATGTAGGAGTCGGTGTGTCTCGATCAATCTCGTCGGGCTCGCAGCGCGAGTGTTTCGTGCGACTTTCATATTTCTTTTAGCGACGAAGCGTAAAGGACACGGTCATTATTTTTTATCGCCATTTTAGTGGATCGCTTCGCTCCTCTTGCCTTCGTCATGCATTTAATTATATCCCGTTCCATGCCAAGTTTTGATACGCAGCTTTTTTTTTAATCAGGCGATGTCGCGCGAATAAATTTATCATGTACTTCGTGACTCCGCCGTTCCGAACGAGGCACGCGACACACGGCTCCGCGGTTTAAACAGTAACGTAGCGCCCTGCTCGAGTAGATTCTTGGTCGACCGGCTAATTCTTCCGCAGGCTCGAGTGTCCCTGCCGAACGAATCGGTTCACGCGAAGCGAAACAGATGGGGGGAAAAGAACACATACAAACTTGGTCCATGTCCAATGATATTTATTCGTGCCGTTTTGTTATGTAAATAGCCGGAAGCTGCATACAATAGTAAGTAATACGAGTTATACTATCGCCATTTAGTATAAAGGACTTTAGATAAAATAATTAATATTATTGTCAGACTGTAAATAAAATTATTTTGTATGCCAAAATAAACCAAATGAATGACTCGACACGCCAACGGTTACACAGAATCGCGTTAGACCACCACACACACACGTTACACACACCGTATACACCACGCCACGAGAATGATACATATATGAAAGAGAGAGAGAGAAACACAATGTGGTACAAGTTACAGTACGCGCCCATCGGATGAGAGACTACGATATAATTATATTAGCGAAACATGCGCATATTTAGCGAGCCACGGGTTAATACGCCACACCGTTCTCCGTAGGTATTATTTTGTTAAGAGAGAGGGAGAGAGAAATCGATCGTAGTGATCTTATAGTTGCGAACGGCCGTGCGTACTGTACCGAAGGGAGCGGATAAAAAAAAACAAGAGTAAAAGACAGAAAACGGAACGAAAAGAATGTTATCGCCTTGTTTCCACGCAAAATATTTCGTACCGAGCATTTGTTGCGTTGTATCTCCGGCGAAGGGGGCGCGGACGTGTTTGTGTCGCGCTCCCGTTCTATAATAATAATCTTAATATTACTATCAATAACGTTAAATAACGATACTTATAATGTAACACCAACAAACGATAAAATAGGTAACAATAAGAACGGGAGAACGTGGTAAAGTGAGAGAGAGAGAGAGAGTGAGAGAGAGAGAGAGAGAGAGAGAGAGAGAGAGAGAGAGAGAGAGAGAGAGAGAGAGAGAGAGAGAATAATGAACAGTGAGAACGCCTCCGACGTTCGCGAACTTTCGAAAAGGAGGAAGAAGAGAGGGAGGAAAGAAATATACAAAATTCACGCGTAGCCATCATTAATAAATTCTCTTCTCGTTATTCTTCTTTCTGTGCATATCGAGGAGTTGCGCCGAGCTCGGGCACAGGTGCACGAAGAAATGTATTTATTCATTAATTAAATAAGCTCCACTGTACGAATGTAAACTTAGGATCGTGGGATGATCGTATTTAACTAATGTCAGAATGCCTTTTTGACGCGTTCGTTCGATGAGAGTGAGAGAGAGAGCGCGCGCGCGAGAGAGAGAGAGAGAGAGCGAGAGAAGGGTGTGTTAGCAATAAATGTGTCCGGCGCCCCCTCGGCGCGATAAAATATCGTTCGGTCGTCGTGATCGGCACCGCAGGAATATTTTTCATTCTTATTACGAAATAGGCGAGAACGACGAGCCTATTTTATCGTGCCGACCATACGTAACCCTCGTATGTCCCGTGGCCGAGAGTAATCGAAAGTTCTGCTTAGAGAATAGACGCGTTTAGATCGCGATCTTCTTCCCGTTGCGAATTTTTTCTTCGTCATTCGTCATACTTTTTCCTTTCACTTTATCCGACAGAACCGTAGAGACCACGGTTTACATTTTAGTATTCTCTTGGCTGTACGGCACAAACGACGTTTATTGCTAATTGATTTTCAATCAGCGGATCATACGTATATCGATCACACAACTGTTTCACCATTTACCAATTCAGAGCGACACGGCGAACAAGATCCGTGGATTCGGATTAGACGGTGTCAGGTTGCGGCGGTGCGTTTAAATCGTCGCTCGAACCTTCCGAAGATAGTCGAAACGGACTCGCTCTCGAAGCCTTTAGAGAAATTTAGTTGTATTCCTGAGAACAAAGGCGGAACGGGGGAAGAGAGAGGAGGTGTTTAAAAAAGAAAAGAGCCGTTTCCGTTTCGTTCTTCGCGAGGCGAATAAGAGAAACAGAAAATGTACACCAGCTCGATCAAGATCGAGGGAGATTTTTTTTTTCTTTTCTTTTTAAAGAGGCACGGATAGGAGCTGACCGAAAGAACCGTGTCCGCGATGTAAATAAATTTATTCTTAAGGACTTAAACAGAAGCGACGATTCGTGGAGAGTGTATACTTATTATTATTATTAATTATTATTATCGTTTGCAAGTCGTGCATTTGTATTTCACGCGCATGCCGATGAAGCTGCGTATCGTGGATACAGGCTCGATCCGAAGGCCCTCAGTCGCGAGAAGGGGGTTGCTCGAGAGAGTTATTTGCGCAGGAAAAAATAAAATAGAAAAGAAGAGGTAAATATCACTTGAAAGGCGAAAGTGGCTCGGACCATTGCGCGAGGTACATTTCGAAGCGGGACACGTTTCCAGTGTTCCTTCGGATTGGAGCGCGTTATTGTACTGGGAGGCAGTGCACGCCCCCTTCCACGGGAATCGGTGGACCTACTTTAATCCAGTCACGAGTGCAATTGTTATTAACATTGATGAGGGTATCGCTCCTGGCGTGCGTATTTAGATTTTTAGAGAGAGATATTTAAAGGATACGCGCAAAACCTTTCTTTGTTTATTCACGACTGACGATCTTCGGGATCGAGCCGAGCTTGCCTAGGTTCAGGCGGCGTTGAAAAAGAAGTTATCCTCAATAAAGAGAGAAGCAAAAGAATGACTAAAACACGCATCTCACGGCCTTCGTTATTAATCTCACACCCTCTGCGCCCACGCGGTATTCTCCAGTTTTGCGACGCCAAAGATGTACAATTCTTTTCACAGCTTTATTTATTTGATCGCGTCAATTTTCAGTCTGGTGAGGGTAGTATTCGTAGATCTTGTACTTTAAAGTAAATTACTTTCCAAAAGATTATCTAGATGAGTAGGGAAGAGGAGGAAGGTGTTTATTTATCGTACAGCCCATATAAATTTACAGTTTTGCACGTTTACATACAATTTTCTCATACGACATTGGGTGTATGGCAATTGACAATCAAGTTTTGTTTAACCTGCGTTGCGATGCCGCGAATTCTGAATTCCAAAAGACGTCTATACCTGTAGCAACGAGTATTTTAAGTTATAGGCATGAATAAAAGATTTATCTTCAGAATGTTTAGAAATATTTATTTCCTTGTTCGTTTAAGGAAAAGTACTGGGACAACGTAGGTGTAAATATTGCTAATATAATTACTGTTCTTATAGTATTTCTATCTACATATATATCTTCACAAGTGTGTTCTTATTTTCACATCCAAGTGGAAATAGACATTGACATTGTCACGCCTGTATTTGCACATCACGCGTCTGTCAAATGTACTTCCGTTTGATTTTTATCATTCACGATACCGGGTTAAAAATAAATTTATATCGTGAGTTTATATAATTCGATAGTAACCAATCATTTTTTAGAGGAATCTCTTATCTTCAAGCAACGATGTATAATACAGTTTATAACATTATGGTTTATTAATTATTATTCGACCTACACGCATGCCATGAAAAAGAAATTACTTAAAATCAACGTGTATTCGAACAACTATTTAAATCGGAGAACTGTCCAAAACAATTGAAAGCAGGTTAACTTTGTTGGAAAATTCGAAATTGCGCGTGCGTGATTCCAAGTACATATACTCCGTATACTTTGCACTATGTAATTGCGAACTTTTCACCTCACCGGCCAGGTTTCGGCGATGTGTCACTTTCACGTGATGCAATGAACGTATAATTTCAATACCGTCCCGCCATAGCTCCAACAAAATACAACGAAATAAGAATAAAGAGAATTATAAGAAACGTGTATTACACGTAATTGCGTGACAGCCGTGTAAAAGAAACATCAGGTATATATAATCACGTTAGTTTTTACATTCATTGTATTTAGACAGAAACGCGTTACGATTATTTTCGTATTATTACGATTATTACGTATTATTCACATAAACACTTTGTCTCAAATAGTTACCTTCAACATACATGCATCAATCTTCATTCATTCGAATTTCTATAAACATGTCTTCAAATTCAAGGAATCGTAGTCGAAACATGGGTATCTTTCTCCTTTATTTATCTTAACTGATTTCAGAAATGAGTCGCATCGGTCGTTTATGTCACCCTGTGTCTTGTTTAACCACCTGCAATTTGGAACCCTTTACGAGGAATACATTAATTAAGAATGGATACAGGAATGTTCACCATTCGTAAGTGTTATTTTAATATTCCACGAAATTTTATCAAACACATTAACGATGACATTCTTAAAACAAATTACTTCAGATGTAAAGTATTGGTAGTTGGCGGTGGGACTGGCGGTTGCAGTATGGCTGCGAAGTTTGCAAAAAAGTTTAACGACCCGAATCAAGTTATCATAGTAGAACCAAATGAGGTAATATGTTCTTTCATCATTAAATCAGAAATATTGAGCGTCGCACGGGACATCTTAAATTATTCACTCGTGCTAGCTGCGATTATCATTTTCAGATCCACTACTATCAACCACTGTTTACTTTAATTGGCGGTGGTATAAAATCTTTTGACCAAGCGAAAAGACCAATGAGAAGTGTTCTGCCACAGAACGCGACGTGGCTTCAGGAGAATGTAATGAGTTTTGATCCGGAACAAAATCAAGCGACGATGAGTAACGGCGATACCGTGCAATACGAGATCATGATCGTTGCGATGGGTCTACAATTACATTGGGAAAAAGTGAGGTTGGAGGAAATATTCTACATCTTTCAACTAGTGAATAGAAATTAATTCCATTTTGTGTGTCTAATAGATACCAGGTTTAATAGAGAGTCTACGGGACTATAAGTCGCAAGTGTGCTCTATTTACGGACCCGAGACTGTTATAAATGTTCTATCTAAACTCTCAAGGACCAAGAATGGTCCTGCGGTCTTTACTTTTCCCAATAGCCCAGTCAAGTGTCCTGGAGCGCCGCAGAAAATTATGTACATTGCGGAGGAATATTTTCGTAAAGTAAATACGTCTTTCATATATGCTACTCTCTTTCCTGCTTAATGGGGAACAACACCTTGAAGCCCGGAAAAAGTGCAATTTTTTTTAATTTTATGTTAGATATCCATAGGTACGTCGTAGGAAAGTCATTAAAAAAAATTGCACTTTTATTCCGGGTTTCAAGGTGTTGTTCCCCCTTAAAGTCCATTACATGAATCGTGATAATATTTTTCTTCCGAAGCACAATGTGCGTGATAATGTAGAAGTTGTGTATAACACAGCTTTGCCAGTTATATTTGGCGTCAAGAAATATGCCGCTGCACTACGGGGCGTTTGCGAACGAAGGAACATTGCTGTAAATGTTCAGACGAATCTTGTACAGATAAATCCGGAGTCACAGGAAGCCGTGTTTCAAAGATTGGACAAACCAAACGAGACGTTCGTTCAAAAAGTATCTTGCCGTTTACTTTATAGACAAACGCGCGTATGTAAAACGCGAATTACGATATATTGTTTTTCAGTATTCGTTGCTTCACGTGTGTCCACCGATGGGCCCACCCGATGTTTTGAAAAATCACCCCTCATTGACCAACGAAGTGGGATTCTTGTCCGTCGATTCGAAAACCCTGCGTCATACGAAGTATTCTAATATATATGGAATCGGGGATTGTACGAATACACCGAACTCCAAGACGATGGCCGCGATAGGTACAGTATTTAGTATCGAGTAGCATTTGGTAATAACGAGGAAGTAGAATTTTCACAGGAACTTCGTTTCAGCTGCTCAAGGCAGAGTACTGTACAAAAATATTGTCGATGATTTGGATGGTAAACCAATGACCATGGCTTACAATGGCTACTCGTCTTGCCCCTTGGTTACTGGTTATAACAAATGCATTCTGGCTGAATTCGATTATAATTTAAAACCGCTGGAAACGTTCCCAGTAAATCAAGGACGAGAATATTACTTCATGTTTGTACTCAAAGCATACGTCTTTCCATTTTTGTATTGGAACCTGATGACACGGTAAACTTTGTAATATCTGTTGTTAAATGGAAGAGGATTTGGTTTTTATTAATACATATCGTAATTTACAGAGGTCTATGGGATGGACCAGAATTTTTCCGCAAATATTCGAAATTGATAAAGAAGAAAGACTCCTCTGAAGCAGTTTAAACTTCAAATATTTTTTAATAGTTTAGGATCTTTGCTTGTATATAATACATATGATACGTTTGAAGATTAATATATGGCATCGCATTAATTATGATAAAATGTTCCTTCGACGATACCTGTGAATTTGTATATTAATTTAAAGCAACATGCAGAAATTTAATATTGTTAAACTTAATATTTACAGAATGAAACATAATAAATGCACCAACTGTGCGCAACAGCTGCAGTTTAAATGCATAACGCGTGTTTGAATTTCTTGCATATAGTAAAAAGATTATTCGTAATATGTGGTTCAAAACATTTCTAGTAGAAAATGAGCGTGAAAAGTAAATGCAGTATTTTAACCAGAGTTGGATATTATTCGAATAAAAAATTATTCGTTATTCTCGAATCACTTCATTTTATTCGCAATTATTATTCCATATCATTCAAAGGTTATTCGTTATTCTCAAATAACTTCATTTTATTCGAATATTCGAAATTTTTATTTGAAGATTCGGAGATTCGAAAGTTGTATTCGAAAATTTGAAATTTGTATTCGAAGATTAATAATTTTTAATCGAAGATTCGCAATTCCTATTCAAAGATTGGAAATTTCTATTCGAAGATTCGAAATTTTTAATCAAAGATTCGAAATTGTTATTCGAAGATTCAAAATTTTTATGCGGAGATTCGAAATTTGTATTCAAAGAATATTCGAATAATGCCCGACTGTGATTCAACTTACGACCTATCAACCAATGGGTGCGTTCCGATTCACACATAATGCGCATAAAATGCATAGGATATGTCACGTACCCTATGCACTTCATGCGCATTATGCGTGAATCGGAACGCGCCCAATGTATTTTTCTGTCACCGGTTTCGGGGGTCCTAGGACCCCCTTACCATTTCAGTGTCGCATGCAACGTTACCGATGACGTCTCGAAACAGATTGTAACGCTACGCGTGATAGGAATTAGAATTTAGCACGGGTAAAACTAGGTTATTTTTTGAGAGGCGAAGCCCGCGATTTATAAATGTTTCTGTTAGAGTAACAATTTAAGAATCATCTTATGAACATATTCCGTTCAACGGAAGAGAAAGGAGGATGAACATAAAATGATATCACATTCGCCTTTTAACCTTGCAGTCCTATTCCGATTTATTTAACGCAAAACAAATTTCATTCGCATGCAATAACGTCATTTGTAAAAACAGTGCTTTAATGTTTTTTAACAGCACTTGTTGCTGAATCCCACGCATTCATCATGTGTTTGCGCATACATTAATGATGGTCTATAGTATAAATTGGGTGAAATCGGAATAGTCTGAAGATGACATGGGAAGATTTTGGCGTTCAACAAAGTTTCTAACCGGAATCTGACTCCCCGCGAAATCTCAACAAAGTTGCAAACCGAGTTTTTTCTTGCGAACAGGCCATTTTCATTTCCAACAATGTTGCAAAAATTTTGACCCTTGCAACTTTGTTGCATTTTCGCGGGGCGTCCAAATCCGGTGAAATCGGAATAGTCTGAAGATGACATTGAAAGATTTTGGCGTTCAACAAAGTTTCTAACCGGGATCTGACTCCCCGCGAAATCTCAACAAAGTTGCAAACCGAGTTTTTTTCTTGCGAACAGGCCATTTTCATTTCCAATATTGTTGCAAAAATTTTGACCCTTGCAGCTTTGATACATTTTCGCGGGAAGCTGAATTACTTATCCGAATACTTACCACATTGTGCCCACATCGTAAGACGACTACTTAGTTCCTAAGTTATGAGCAGTGTATGACTATTGTGAAGCGTAAAGTGCAATGTATGGAGAGTGTGAAGGAAATGGAAATGGGAGTTATAGGGTACAGTTCTAAAGTAAAAGATGCGGTTTTTCTCTACATGTGGTTTATTCAAATACTCTGAATGTCTACTCAGTCAGGAGGCCGAAAAAAGGGTGGTCTTTGGAAATTTTGTTACTCAAAAACTATAACACATTTCTCAAAAAAATTTTTTTCCTTTTAAGGATTGCAAGTACCGTGCATCGTAATTTTTTTATTTAAAAATATTTATCAATAACTAAGTTATTGTCCATCAGTCGAAGGTTCTCTCAAATAAAAGGCTTCTGCGGTGACCAAAATATTTAAAAAACCATTCAACCGATTTACTTCAAATTTTACAAGCTTACTATAGGAACAATAAAATAGTGTTTGAAGCAAGGATTTTTTTATCCGATGCTTAGTTTTCTTTTAATTGACGAAAATCAAGCACGGTTTATGTGTAAAAATAGAAACTTTGACTTTAAACATCAGCCATTTTTTCCCAAATCAATGTTTCGAAAAATCCTTCGTATGTAGATTTATGAAATCTACGGGAATAAACAGTTATTTATATTTTTTAAATAAAAAATGACAATTTTGCAGACGCTTTATTAAATTTTTAACTTGTCTATAAAAGTAGACATCGCACGGCTGGACTAGAGGAGTACATTTCGGAGGTATTACTTTAATACTGCACGTTGATAGTCCCTCGTCCCACACATAAAGACCATGCATTTTTTATTTAAAAAAATATAAATAACTGTTTATTCCCGCAGATTTCATAAATTTTACGCCCAAAATTGAGGTATGTTTAAATTGAAAAAAAAAATAATGTCGAAAACGAGGATCGAATCAGCAACCTACCAATTATCAGTCTGTCACGCTACACCCTTGACTACTTTTTTTTTTTTAAGAATATGCGTTTATTATACCAGGGGTTTTTACAGTGGTTAGTACAATTTTTCCTTAACGCATACAGGAAATTATATTTCTTTTAATAATTCTTATGGGCTATAGACCTCGTGGGCGGTACACTTAGTCACCTAACTAATATAAAATTAGCAGCTATATAGCTGTGTGATCGATGTTTATGAAAGTGGTGTTGGTATTATGAAAATTAAAAAAAAATATATTCTCTTATCATAAGAACGGCCTGAAATATGTAGCATAGAAAGGTATTATAAATACTATTACTCTACTCTAATTGATTTTGTTGTCGGGTTTGTGGGATTATATTTATTAAGGGATGAACGGGCACGGCCGGTGGTTGGACGGTGTTACACAACATCAGGTACGCTGTATTGCATGCGGCCTGATACACTAATGCTGTTTGACCGAGAAGCAAGCTCGACGCACTTAGTTAACACATTCATACTTACATTCAGACATATGTACATACTCATTCATACAAACAATCAACCTATATACACATCGTTCATACTTTTATATATATATATATATACATAGTTTTTTAATGATGTAATGCGGCTTGCATTAAGGAGAAAGGGCAAAAAAAGATAGTGAATAATAAATAATAAAACAATAATTTTGACTGCATGAGCAAGAAAGCAATTATACATTAATTGATCCTTATACCTATGACTTTTCCATTCAACAAGCCATATCTGGATGGTGGTGGGGGTGCTGCTATGCATAACAAGGTAAATAGTTTGAAAGGGTCTATTTTTCCCCAATTCAAGTTTACTTCTTTTATTAGGCTGAGACTATGTTGAAGGTTGCATGATGAGCTAGACACCCTTGACCACTCGACTCCTTGTTGAATCGTTAACGCAAACTGCTTATCTCCGAGTAAAGCGATTTTCAAATGCAATTTTCTCGGAAAATCTTGAAAAGCGCGTCCTACTGCTTTGCCAAATTAACTTCGGAGGCGACATCTTCAAATACTGCAAGGTTCAGGAAAATCCGTTTCCCGCCGACCTTAGTGTCCCCTTGTTAGCAATATGAGGGAAAATATGATAAATTGATACCAAAAAAAACTTTCATTTAGCAGGAAAATATCGGAAAGGTCCATGGTTCATTTGTCAGACCTGTGCCCCCTCCCCCCTCGAAAAAATCTTGGATTCGGCTCTGCGCCCCCCACCCTCCCGAAAATCCTAACTCTGCCCCTGCTCATAACTTTGCTAAAATTCATCCAAAGTTGATAAAACAAAAACCATTTTAAAGTTTGAACTTTCTACTTTTCGACTCGTTAAATCACATTTATCGAAATGGGTGTCCAGGGTAAAATTCGCCCTCAAAGAAGAGTGCCAAACTGCAAAAATTTGTTCATGTTTGTCAAATGCTAGAGAGTGCAAATAATATTTTTTGCAATTTTTATGTTCACTGTCGGTAAGTATGATCATTTGCCGTTAAACTAAGGTAAAAGGATTGATGCATCCTAGGATTGAATTCTGTAAAACAGCATTCAGAAGTTTTCCATTAGAAAATGTATTTACTAACAAATTTGATAAAAGATTTAAAGTCTTACAACGATGGTTAAATTTATCGAACGATTTAATTAGATTTAATTGATTCGTGCGCGGACAGCAACTCGACTCACGCAGTACCGTGAGACCGACACGTCAGGTTTGACGTAAACATGGATTGCCAGCTATTGGTAGGTTTTTTCTGATGGAGGCATTACGTTATTTAATAGAGATTTCTTAATGATGTACGTCTCGTAATTATATGTTCTTGATGTAAGTATTGCCCCGTGCAATTGTAATCATGAATCGTGCCGGATCATCGAAAGTCGTGCAACATAACCTCTCTCCAATGCTTCAGAGTGACCTGGAACGCGATATCCTACAGCGCGTATGATTTCTATTGATTTTAAGTTTGCTTTTCTTGTTCCATTTGTTATCGTTTATTTGAGTAATATTATAACTATATGAAGGTGTTGTCTAACCATTGCAAATATCAACGTAGCATGTGTGATCAATTAAAAATTATAGTCGAGGGCTACATGGGTGCATATGCGGGGAAGGACTTTCAAACGAACTTCCCTGTTCTAATATACGCTACTTATGACCGTAGGAACCGACGCTTTACACCGTCAAGGGTATGGTCATCCTTGACAATGACGGCAATAGGATATTAGCAAAGTATTACGATAAGAATGTATTCCCGACGTCGAAGGAGCAGAAAGCATTCGAGAAAAATCTCTTCAACAAAACGCATAGAGCGAATACAGAGATTATTATGTTGGACGGGTTAACTTGCGTTTATAGGAGCAACGTAGATTTGTTCTTTTACGTCATGGGAAGCTCCCACGAGAACGAGGTATGTATTATTCGGAAACAAGCAACTGGGGTAAACTTTTCTTCCGGGAATCTTTTTTTTTTCACCGTAAATTTATATTGGTCGAAAGCACGTATCAAATAATATGCAGAAATATTATTTTTGAGTTTAGGAATTTATCCGTTGCAAACTTGTTATGTTAAAAAGACTTCAAAATTTTGACCAACCTATATTAATATGTACTCAGGATAAATTGGGAAGTGGAATGCGTTGTATTGTCGAACCAGTTGTGAAAACTATAGAACCCATTTTCAGCTGAATACTTTGTTGTTAGACAATCACCGTAACTGCCACAATATCGGCTAGAAGATATATGAAAATTTCGCAACATTTTTCGCCTCGTAACTTTTCAACGATAACATTCCTAAACTCTAAATTGGTATCACGAGGCTCTACACTTTCCATAAATATAAATTTCGACCCCAGAGAAAGGTTTCCCAGAGGAAAAGTTCACATAGCAATTGCATTACTAAGAAACAGGGACCCGGAACGAAACAGAAACGAAAACGATACACAAGAAGAATGAAATATTTTTCTGGGACAGAAACAGAAACGAAATGAAATTCTTAATCCTATAGCAGGAGTGAAAACGATAAAACCGAAATAGAAATTCCAGTTAATAATGTTATTATTTTATTTCCGATGCACACTTTATGTTAAAAAATTTAAATTAAGCAAGCCCCTTATTTTCATCATGAATCCATTTGTGCCTGAATTTGACTAGTAAATACATTCTGTGATTTCGGATTTTTATTTTGTATAATCTATTTTGGGTGTAAGCCTCAAAACTCTATTCTTTTTTAAATTCATAATTATAATGTATATTTTATAATATAAGTACAAAGAGCAATAAAATTGAAGAAGATAAATTTATAGAAGCTCTTTTATAAATATGAAATAACTGATTCGCAACAAAATTTATTTTTCGTTCCCATGAAAGCGAAATATTTTTCGGAGCTAAACTGAAACGAAACAAAAAAACATTTCGTTGCAGGTCCCTACTAATAAATGATATTTCTTTTTCTTTCGTATATAAAATTACTTTCTTCTCCATTCTAGCTTATTCTTATGAGCGTTCTGAATTGTTTATATGACTCGGTTAGCCAAATTCTGAGGAAAAATGTTGAGAAAAGAGCTGTTTTGGATAGCTTAGACATAGTCATGTTAGCAATGGATGAGATTTGTGATGGAGGGTAATTGAGAATTATTAAATGAAATACTATTATTCTTAGAACAATAAGCAGAATATATAGTATAATACAATGTTTATATAGAATTATTCTCGACGCTGATGCCTCGAGTGTTGTCCAGAGGGTAGCATTACGTACAGATGATATTCCACTCGGGGAGCAAACAGTCGCACAGGTAACAGTTAGCATTAAATAATAAACTTTGACAAACTTAATCGTCATAGTAAAGTTTCTGTCCGTTTGTCACATAGAAACATTTTTGATTTCTTTATTTTGTGTTCATGCATCATTCTACATTGCGCGCACAGTCTCTGATTGTAAGTTTTTGTGATCTTGGGAGGCAGAGTTATCAAGAATTTGTCGCGCGACTTTCTTATCTATCGTTAAATGCTGGATTTCTGTTGTTTTCTAGGTTCTGCAGTCTGCGAAGGAGCAATTGAAGTGGTCTTTATTGAAATAATTTTATATTCAGAAATTGTATTAAACGTATATATGTATAAAAACAATATTTTAAAATATAAAAGAATAAGAGATTCCTTCTTCAAATATTTGAAGAATCATGTAGGGGAAAGGTGGGATAGTTGATCAGCGGGGATACATGATCACATCAGTTTATATCACAACTTAAATAATTAAATACAAATAAAGCAAACCATTATTATTATTTTCATAAAAAAGAAAAACTGTGATCAACTATCCCACCTTTCTATGCGCGAATCAAATTTTTCCCATATCCCAATAATCTGATACATATTATTTCCATTTGTTTTAATCTATTTTCGTTGATTCGAAAGTTAATACGCAACGATGCGTTCACAATTGGCCTGATTCCCGCGTTTACGTGTTCACTTTTATTGTCTACTTATTGTTAGTTGATAATATTGCATGCGACACGAAGATGGTAAGGGTACAGGGCCAAAAGTGAAAACTTAATACTCTACGCGGGTCGCAATCTCTTTCCTTACTAATATAATAAATGCGAAACTGTGTTTGGATGTTTGTTACTCAATCATGTCGCAAATACGCAATGGATCTTCCTGTAACTTTAAATACACATAGTCTAGGACCAGGAATAACATATAGGATACTTACTACCCCGATTTTTTTAACCGATCTGAACTAAATCTTGCATAATTATTCTCCAGCACCCTGCGGAAAATGTAGGCTGCTATGAAATCTAGACATCCCACTCCTTCCTCCCCTATTTCACCCCCTTGACACTCTGTGACAATCGAAGTTCCACCCGGGCAACGCCGGGTATTTGAAGCTAGTATTAAATACTTAAATATAGTAATCAAAGAATTTTAATTTATGGGATGAATTTGTTATTTCTGACAGAGATTTACAATTGCAACAATTGCGGGCTTCGGGTTGCTCATCACTGTTCTAAAATTCCAAATGGTTCCCAATCCGCGTGACAAGGGAAGGTGGTGGCCGTTCTGGCAGTATTCGACTCGATCCAATTTCTGATTTCTAAGTTCTAACACTATTTCTTTGACTCTTACGCTGTTAATAATGCTAATGCAAAAATGATACGAGTGCGAATAGAATATCATAAACTACAAATAAAAAGCCCCACAAAATATATTTTCCAGCACGCATTCGTTTATTTATCGCAATAATAAGAATAGTTTTTCTAAACATCAAATACTTTGTGTGTGTATATATATATAAACTTCCGAATTCAAATAACAGTAACGTAATTGTACGAGATGGTCTTTTATATGCATATGTAGAATAGCTCAATTTCGATGCGTTTTTTTTAGCCGTTAATGCAATTCTCGGGGAAGATTTTAACCCTTAGGCCATTTAACCTTCTCTTTTACCAGCGGAAGTTGAACTCTACGGCCAAAAACGAGGATTGAAGATGATCCTTGACTGTGTGCCGCCGTGACCGCGTATACCTACCTAGGGCGAATTCCACTTACGCCCAAATCGCCCGCAACGCCCGTGGCTGTTGTTTCTAATTTTATAAAAATCTTCTGACATATTACGACTCGAAAAACAGGAACATATAATTTATGATATTCATTTTATTACAATAAACGGAAAAATCCTTCGGTCGTGGGCGCAGGCGATTTTGTGCGCAAGTGGAATTCGACCCTAGTAGTTGTTATTGTTTTCTTTCTGCACTCTTACGCATTGTCAATGTCGCGTTGTCTACTGGATAGTGGATCTATAACTGCGCAACAGGCACAGCAGATTTGGCTGACTGTATATAAAGTACTCGTCGCGATATAAAATCGCCCGCAAAGTGGGTTCGTCAGCTACATAGTCAGGCATAAATTTAGTAACGAAAAATGCTAGAAGATCAGCATTGCATAAACTACAGTTTAATCTCTGCGGTTCGCGAGGGTAGAGTAGAAACAGTAAGAGAATTACTCGGATCTTTCAGTCTATCCTACTCGCAAGCATGGTCGGATGGGTACGTTTTACTGCGCGAGGCTCTTGAGAACAGGCACACAGAGGTTGCTAAGCTACTTTTAATAAATGGGTGCAAAGTTAACAGCAAGAGCAAAAATGTTTCCGATACTCCGCTTCATTTCGCTGCTATAAATGGCGACATAGAGATCGTTCAGATGCTTCTAAGCAGAGGCGCTAAGATAAATAGTGTAAATCGGTACTGCAATACTCCGCTTCACGATGCAGTTCTAAGTAACAGAATTCAGATTATCGAATTACTTATAAACCAGGGAGCGGATGTTAACGCTAGGGACATCAAGAATATGTTTCCTTTGCACATTGCTATTGAAAAAGATGCCCAAGAAATTGTCGAATTGCTTCTAAGAAGATCTGCTAACGTTCATGCCGAAGGACAATACGGTACTCCTCTTCACTTCGCAGCGGAGAGAGGGTATTTAAAAATTGTTGAGCATCTCATAAAATATGGAGCTCGTGTTAACTCGACTGGTACCTCCGTGTATTCGGAAGAGACACCACTGCAAATCGCAGTTCGAAGAGGACACAGCGAAGTTGTGAAGCTACTTTTAGAACGCGGAGCTAACGTTGATGTTCAAAGTAAAGGCGGCGACACTATATTATACTGCGCTGTTGAAAACGGAGATTCAGTAATTATTGATCATATTTTAAAGCATGGTCCTAATGTGAATAACGAAAGCAACCAAAGTGCTCTTAATGCTGCGGTGCTGGGCTGTGGAAGACAGTATGGCAAAATTGTTAAAAGCTTACTTGAATATGGATTTACTGTCAGCCCTGAAGATAGAAACGATGGTAACTTGCTGCACGCTGCTGTTGAGAAAGGATGTTTGACAATTGTTGAGAAACTCTTAAAATACGGCACCGATGTTAATATATCGAGCTATTCAACATCGCCTTTACACGTTGCGACTAAAAACAAACAGATGGAAATAGCCAAGCTATTGATAAGTTACGGAGCTGATTTAAATCCTCGAGATGAAGCTGGGAACACGCCAATACTTTATGCTGCTGAGAATAAAGATTTAGAAATGGTCAAATTACTTTTAACTAATAAAGCTAATGTAAAAGATAGTCCTCAAGTACTGAATACTGCTGTTCAGCAGAATCGCAGAGACATCGTTGAAGTTCTTTTACAACACGGTGCTGATGTTAATGCTAGTACTAAATATGGAATAACGGCGTTGCATTATACAGTTTTAGACAAAAATGGGACGCTTTCCAGATCTTTTCTCGATAAAGATCCTGATATCAAGGGGGAAATTGCCAGGTTGCTTTTAAGCAGAGGCGCTAATGTAAATGCTCAAGCTCAAAATGGAATAATGACCCTTCATGCTGCTATTCGTAAAGGATTCATAAGAGTCGTCGAGGCTCTTTTGGAATACGGCGCCGATGTTAATTGCGCGTATGAGAACCAAAAAATGCCGCTGTATTATTCTGCTGAGAAAGGTAACAAATTAATCACCAACATGCTTTTGGACAAAGGAGCTAATGTAAATGCTAGGCAAAAGGATGGAAGAACTGCGCTTCACGTTGCGATACAACACGGTCATAAAGAGGTTGTAGAACTATTGTTAAAGTATGGTGCCAGAGTTGATTCTGAGACTAAATATCGCGCAGCACCGCTCCACAGTGCTGCTAGAAATGGTTGCGCGGATATCGTCAAGGTTTTATTGAAATTCGGTGCCAACGTTGATGCTAAAGATGATTGCGGTGAAACGGCGCTTCACGTTGCTTCCGATGTAGGAAAAATACAAGTTGTTATAATTCTTCTAGACCATGGTTCTGATATTACTATTACGAATAGAAAGAGTCTCACAGCGCTTGATTTAGCTGAGGCTGCTATCAGGTTATTTCGTTCTAGAGGTCACAGTGAGGATTCTGATTCTGATCATTATGATCACAATTCTGCTTATGGCTATGTTCACATAAAAATTGCGCAGATTCTTAAACGTCATATGGTTAAATTAAAAGCTGCAAATTTGTATGCAAGGAACCAGAAGTTACTGTCGATTATTAGCGACGATGGAGATTTAAGTTATTTTCAGAATGAATGCGAGGAAGAGATAGCGAGTATGAAGAGTGAGAAGATTGGCAATGGTAGTATCTCGTTTTATAATATTTTGACAAAAGGTATAAGTCAATTAGCGATATATGCGGGGAACGAAAGTGTACTGCAGGCCTTAAGGTCAGATGATTATGAAATAAAATTTCCAATATATGCTAGTACGATAAATACTCATTTCAGAGCTGGGGAAAGAAGGAAAAAGTTGCTGGAACAAGGAAATACAACTTTCCATTCTTTCTTTAATTTTCTTGGGCTACCACGTATCTGTACTGAAAGAATATTTAATTATCTAAGTGATGATGATTTAAGAAGTTTAATGGACGCTTGCAAGTGTACTAGTATCAGCAGTAATAATACTGATATTAATAATGTGATAATTGTTTAATTAATTGTTTATTTTAATATTATGGAAGAAGCTATTTTATTTGCTTTATTTAAATAGAAGGCCAACCAATGGTTGGGCCCGCTTCGCCTACCTCATCGCTTCCGCGACCGGGTGGACCGAGTAGCTCGAGTCTTTGGCGACGGTGAGGGAGGGCGGATAAGGCCTATTTAATCCTGATCCAGGGTATGGTCACCAATGTATTTTTTTTTATTGAAATAAAATGTTAATTCTACTGGTACCTCTGTGTATTTGGACGATACACCACTACAACTCGCAGTTGATAGAGGTCGGAATGAAGTTGTGAAGCTACTTTCAGAATGTGGAGCTAACATTGATGTCCAAAGTAAGGGCGGTGACGCTATATTATACTGTGCTGTTAGAAAACAGAGATTTAGTAATTATTGAGTATATTTTAAAGCATGGTCCCGATGTGAATAACGACCCTCTACTTAGAAGTATCTGAACGATTTCTATATCGCCGAATGTACTATGAAGCGGAGTATCGGAAGGATTTTTGTTTTGTCTGTTAACTTCGCAACCATTTGTTAAAAGTAGTTTAGCAACCTCTGTATGTCTGTTCTCAAGAGCGTCGCGGTGTAAGGACAGGTGCCCAGCCCTCCCGCCACCAATGTATTATATTTTGTTAGCGAGAGCAACACTGCAGTGGTTTGGTTTAGAAATAAATTACTATTGCTGAGTCAGATATTCTAGTTAAATTCATCAAACTTCAGAAACAATTGAGACACAATTTTTGTATCACCGCACATAATCATATTTATACAGGAATTATATCCGAGTTGTTTGTGTTTGAAGAAAAAGAAATTACTTTTGTTTATTTAATGGAATCTTTTAGTTTGAATAACAGTTTATTCTACTATATTACGTAATTGTGTTTCATATTTAGTAATTTGCTTACCTTTAATAATGTTATTAAATTTCCTACAATATTGTAGTACACAGACTAATATAAGTTTATTTATTATGCTATTGGAAATGCTGTCTCTATCGCAGTAAATGAAACTAAAAGGAACATATCGTTTCACATATAAGGTACTCGACAGCTCCTTTGAATTTCTGACTTCTGTTTTAAAACATGGTACTAATGCGAATACTGTTAAAGAAGTTTGAACAATCCCGCGCTCGTTCGAGGTACAAACTTGGTGTGTCAGGCGCCGATTGGTCGATCGGCGTTCGACAATCTCCGCCTTCCTTCGGCGAGCCGAACGGATCGGGATTCGGGAGTGAAAGATGATCACTCTAGTCAACTCCAGTTGTTGAGACTGTACAAGCAACCTGTGTACAGCGGGCTGCAGCCGGCTCAAAAATATCGTTCGAACTACACTAATGCAAGTGAGCCGCAGCCAACCAGCGTCGCGCCGGGGAATCGGTTGTCGACGCTGGGTGGCTGCGGCTCACTTGCATTAGTGTAGTTCGAACGATATACAAGCCCGGTGTAGGTACATACAAGAATTGCGAAACCTCTGTGTGATAATAAACCAAGATATCTGTTCGATCATTCAGCCATTAGCCCTTTATCAAATATAATATTAAGAACAATATTCATAAACCAAAAATAAATAGCGCTATTACAACAATAGAAATAGATTTTCTAAATATTAAAGAGTTTGTTAATAATATGTATATATGGACTTCGGAATGCAAATTGTAACAGTAAAGTAATGCTACGAGGTGGTACAAAAACTATATAATTTTATGATTCATAAATTTTATCCCCGTTAATACTGCCCTCGTTTGAATGTGGCCAATGAGAGTGAAGACAAAGTTAATTTAAGCATCCTTTTTAAACATCTCTGAAGATCGATCTCTTGTTTCACCGATTAATCGATCTTATCACTGATGCTCAAGATGCTTTATAAAAGATCGATTCTTAGGATCGACCGATCCTTGTGCAGACATCGACGAAGTATAGGATAGACCACAGCCGACTCTAGTACTAGCCGTGCTGAAGACAAAATGGCAACACCGCGAGAGTCCGGTTTCGATATATATGTTATATATATATATATATACCTACCGTATCAGCCTCTCGGCCTCTCACCGGCCTCCCGGTTACACAGTCTCCCTCTACCGGCCTTTCAGTTTCCCGTTTATCTTTTAAATGTTTATATTAATGTAGTAGGTACTAAAGTCCTCTAAATATCAGAAACGGAGCAATAATCTAGGTGTTTTATTTATTTATATGTCACGTCCTGGGTGGTGATGGGGTTAGGACAATGACGTGATAGGGAGTTCTTGCCCCGTCGCCTCCAACGTACCGTCGCGCCCTAAGGCCGGCCGGATTACGCCGCAATGGAGTAAACTGTGCGGGGCAGGTGGATTGGCATTTTTTGGGATCGAGGAGGAAAAGAAGAGGTGTGTTTCGTCTTGGAATCGCCCGCCAGACCTGTCAGTAGGGCTATAGCTGGCGGTCCCTGCCCTTTTTTTTTTTTTAAGAATATGCGTTTATTATACCAGGGGTTTTTACAGTGGTTAGTACAATTTTTCCTTAACGCACACAGGAAATTATATTTCTTTTAATAATTCTTATGGGCTATAGACCTCGTGGGAGGTACGCTTAGTCACCTAATTAATATAAAATTAGCAGCATATAGCTGTGTGATCGATGTTTATGAAAGTGGTGTTGGTATTATGAAAATTAAAAAAAAATATATTCTCTTATCATAAGAACGGCCTGAATATGTAGCATAGAAAGGTATTATAAATACTATACTCTAATTGATTTTGTTGTCGGGTTTGTGGGATTATATTTATAAGGGATGAACGGGCACGGCCGGTGGTTGGACGGTGTTACACAACATCAGGTACGCTTTTGTATTGCATGCGGAGCGGTCCCTGCCCTAAACACGCACGGGGACACAGAGGATATGATTTGGAACTTGTATATATACTAATGACATTGAGAGTTAGGACTAGCGGGAAAGATTGGAGAACTCTGGTGACGCTCGTTGACACTAAGTCGCGTGTGTTGGAGTCGGGACGTCACATATATTAACCCTACAGATCTTTATTTTTGTGTCTAGCACATTTATTTAATATAATCTGTAGCATTTTTGGACATTTTGTTTTACATAAATTTTTTTACAAATTTCACGAATTCATTAAGGGGAATTAATAATAATAATAAGGGAAATTAATTATAATAATAATAATGTTTATTTGTACTACAGGCTCACAGCCTATTACAAAGGTTGTTCGGTTCTCATATTTATATCCTTTTATCTATGTTACATTATACTTAAGCCTAATATCTATACTTTATATATTATTTATACTCTTATTACATTTCAATTAGTGCTAGTTTACTTATTTTTTACTGTCTATACAAAATAAAACATATTCTTTGCTTCCTCGATGTTCCTAATATTTAATACTTCAGGGAACTCTTTTTCCCTAACTTTTCGCGCATGCCTTTGTTGGTATCGAGGACATACAGACAGAACATGCTTTAGTCTCCCTTCTTCCCATGTAGCATAGTTGACATTCCCCTGCGTCGCTTATTTTTACTCTTCCTTCCTTTTCTTCTACCATACTGAATTCATGTCTTGCTGCCAAAAATTGCAAGGGAAATTATTAGGGTATTTTAAAAGATAATAATTATAATTCTATATTTTTATTCCTCAAAGATGAGGAATTACCAAAAAAATAAATGGCTGCTATACCTTGTAAAAATTGGACACCAACAAAATATTCTTCCGGTTGTAGATGGTTCCATTTAAATTTACATATCCAGTTATGGATCCCATTCTGTTGCTAAAAAATTTGTAGATTATAGAATTCGAATCTCCCGCTTGTGCCACTGGTGACGTCTCGCCTCACGTCGGATATTTGTGTGTAAAGCAAGCGGGAAGAAGAAATAGGCAGTCGTGGGTCAGACGTTGCCAAGGAGTCAGTGCAGGAAATAAACATTAACTGAATCTACTGAAACCGTCGTCATCTTTCGCCCTGCCCGTGCCATGCCTGCTATTTTCCCTTATCCTGTAAATTTCCAGTGGTACAAATTAAATTGCAATATATGTCGATTATTAATTGGGGATGATAACGGTAAAACTGTAGGCAATATATATTTTAGTCACTTACAAAGAGGGGTCCTTTCTGTTCCCACTGAAGAAGTCAGAACCTCATTTATTCATGTATATGCAATAATGTAAGCTATAATAAATTATGGTAATTTGGAATCTCAACATTTGCAATCTGAAAATCATAAATATATTTTATGTAAGTTAACCCATTATAATAAAAAAAAAGGTAACGCGCCATGGTAAATACCCGTAGAATGGTGAGGAAATTTTCCACAATTATAATACTGTCTTCTAACACAATTTTATATTTAACTGCATAATTGTTCCTTTCGATAGCTAATTATGCTAATCTCTTTTCCACGGGCACTTAACCTGTTTGGCTTCGTACCAATAATTTTGTCTACACATATTTCAGGTCTTTATTAACTTATACATACCTTTATCAATTTTTAAATCCTTCAATATGGTTCAAAGATAGTTTTAACTTGTTTCACACTTCCATTTTCTTGAAATCTTTGTAAATATTTCAAATATAATGCATCACAACACCAAACTATTCCGAGAGTCCACAAACTATATACCACATTTATAAATATTAATATACTTCTGTATTACTTCTAATTACTATAGTTATGATATTTACGTATTCCTTATACAGAATTAATCAAAACTACTGTATATTAGTATAATTTTATACCGCAAAATAACGTTAATTATAATGCTGAATACAAAACTCCACTATTCAAAATAGGACTCCCGATCCGCACATGAGCGGTGTTGCCACGTTGTATAGCACGGCTAGTAGTAGAGTCGGCTGTGGATAGACCTATCACCTTATGGATGTGCGTGTCGCCACCCAAACTGTGTTACCGACCCATAATTTGGGGACTGAATGTAGCGGCCTCTGCTCATGAACAGCGTCCAACTCAGCAATTAGTCTGAAATGTGTTGAAATGCTGAAAGGTGTGTTGCGTGCTTGCATATGTATGACTTGTTTAAAGTGTGAGTTTGACATAGGCTTTTGCTACGCTACGCTTTGACTCGGTTTGTCAACGACTCATGCGGATTTCTCTCCGAAAATCCATTTCGGGAATCAAGACACTATGGCGCTCAAAAATGATATTTCTTCAAAGCTCGTGCAAGTTATAAATTGCAAGATGACGAATTGTTTTGTTAGTACTTTGCGTGTAGTAGAACCCATTCACGTATCGTACGCCGATAAGTATTACAGATTGACGCTGTTACTGACATTCCCGCAAGTTTCTAATGCACTGTTTAATCATTCTATTTCCCCGAGTATTAGTTCAGCGCCGACATTGAAATTTACAGTAAAATCTATAATTCTTATAAGCCTCGCAGAAAGTTGCATGATGCATGAGTGTCGTGGGGTGCATGGAGGCAACTGCAAATCGAGCATTTTTTAATTTCACAATCGTACGGGATGCTAAATGCGTCGAATACGAGTTACATTTCTGAAGTTGAACTCTTTCGTGTGAGTTCTTTCAAATATTCTCTCTTAACAGTAATTATTACATTCGAGTCATTAGAAATTGGGAAATCTCAAATTTTCAACATACCATCTAGAAGACTTTTTGACGAAGCGTTGCCTAGTGTTTGATCACATATCGCAGTGATAAAAATACGTGTAGAATGTGCGGGGTGCACGACTGTAGTTGTGAATCCCCGCCCCCCCCCCCAAAAAAAACATGACTCATGTGTGAAAGAAGCTAATTCCCTTTAATTCACAAAAAAGGTTCACATGCAAAGATTGTGAAATCCTCTTTGCTAATTCCAATTGTATTCTCGTTCTCCGCTCGAACACTGATTCCTCTGTCACTTTTTATACTTGATATTCCTTTATGGCCACAAATCAATTCAGTGCTCAGATTTTCAGCTTCGGTTTTAAGGAATTAGCGGGCGAGAGGCCTGTAGTTGACACAAAAACTTTTATAAGAGGGACATCTTCTGTTAAAAATGTCGTATGAAAATCGTTTCACGATGGAAAATAATAAAAACTTGGTAGAGACTAATTTAAACGAATCAAAGTCGGTAATAGATTAATTAATAGCACATTCGGCAACCTGCACTAGTGCGCACTGAATGCGAACTTTTTCGCTTCCAATTTGCGATAATTCGCACCCAGTGCGTACCATTGAGACTGTCCGAATACGCTGTAAGAGAGATGCGGAGAATATGAAAACATTTTGTTTTAAGTCGACTTCATAGTTTTTTTCTTATACAACGCCCGCTAATTCCTTAAAACCGAAGCTGAAAATCTGAGCACTGAATTGATTTGTGGCCATAAAGGAATATCAAGTATAAAAAGTGACAGAGGAACCAGTGTTCGAGCGGAGAACGAGAATACAATTGGAATTAGCAAAGAGGATTTCACAATCTTTGCATGTGAACCTTTTTTGTGAATTAAAGGGAATTAGCTTCTTTCACACATGAGTCATGTTTTTTGGGGGGGGGGGGGATTTCATTCCCTTTTCCTCAATTTCATCGTTCGTGGAATTGTTGTAGAGTTATTTGTTCTCGAAATCGAATGCTTACGAGGACGTTTCAAATCACTTACTATTTTATCATTCATAAATTCATTGTCATCGTCATGATTACGTTTTCTTTTATTTGCTACTATTATCTGGGAAAAATCAATTATATTCAAAGCATCATTATTCTCGGCCTTGTTTTTTTGTGAATCAGTTTGCAAAATTTGTTCCGTCATATTAGAAGGAGTCTTAATTAATTCGTTATCAAAGTTTCTTTGATCATTACAATATTGAACTGCAGGAAACATCAAATGCTTACGGCGATGTCTCATTCGTAACCTATCGTAACATTTTTTCCGTGCAACTTGTAACGGCAAAACTTGTTGAGGAGTTTTAACATTAAGATCTTGCGGAAAATGTTCGAAATGTATTTCTTCGGTTAACAATTTCAAGAGGTGATTTCGCATAAGTGTTGTATTATAGTGAACATTTTGTGGTCTAATACCAAATGCTAATGAAACGCCAAAAAATTTGGGACATTCCACGCGAAATCGGACACTTTTTGGAGTAACATTTCGGATGTGACTCAAATTTGAATATGTTGTAGTCTTTAGGGATGTATAAACATGTCTTGAAGGATTTTTGGAAATTTTGAAAAATATCGATTTTACAGCTGTTTGAAAGTAAGTGCTAACTTTTTTTCAGTAAATTATAGCTATGGAAGTAGTGAACGGATGGAGATGAAATTTATGGTGCTTATAGGGAAGACATTGATGTTTTAAGAAAAAATTATTTCAATTTAAAAAAAAATAAAATTTGAACCATTTCTATGCAATTATTATAAACAAATGCAGTTTTTTAACATCGGGCGCGATTTTAAAAATCTGGAAAAAAATCAGAATATAGTTCTATCCTTCCCCTTCGTGGTCCAATTGTCAAAAATATGGACATTTTAAAATTAGCCCTGTAAAAATTGACGAAAGTTGTCGCTGCGTCAAATCACACCGGCTCGACTGACTGAGCCGTGCGGTACTCGCAGCGGCCAAGCGGCTATATCTGCTATTCCTATACAGTGTGCTCGAATATGGCAAGTATTTGTGAAATACTGAAGAAGGAAAACTTTTACTGTTTTTTATACACAACATAATGCGGTAACTCAATTTTTGGTGTTCGCACTATTTTCCCTGAAACGAAGGTGACCCGTAATTTTTAAAATGAAATGCTATATATTTGATAATCCAGGATGAAAGTGACTGTCAAGACAAATTCAACCATACGGTATACTATGCCTTTGAAGACTACACATAGTTAGGAATGAAATAAATATATCGAACTATCTATGTAGTAGATTGAATTCCTTCTTGCGTGTACCAAACAGCTCAGCCAGTCGAGCCGGTGTGATTTGACGCAGCGACAACTTTCGTCAATTTTTACAGGGCTAATTTTAAAATGTCCATATTTTTGACAATTGGACCATGAAGGGGAAGGATAGAACTATATTCTGATTTTTTTCCAGATTTTTAAAATCGCACCCGATGTTAAAAAACTGCATTTGTTTATAATAATTGCATAGAAATGGTTCAAATTTTATTTGTTTTAAATTGAAATAATTTTTTCTTAAAACTTCAATGTCTTCCCTATAAGTACTTTCAAACAGCTGTAAAATCGATATTTTTCAAAATTTTCAAAAATCCTTCAAGACATGTTTATACATCCCTAAAGACTACAACATATTCAAATTTGAGTCACATCCGAAATGTTACTCCAAAAAGTGTCCGATTTCGCGTGGAATGTCCCAATAAGTCTCGGTCCGACCATATATTTGTCGTTAATGAAAATTCAAGGTAAACTATCAAGTTACCATCCAGATGTACCTACTATTTTTAAATGATTTCTTCGGTTGTTGTTCATCATCTGTCCTATTTCGTACATTCCTTTGTGGATTTTTGCACGAGTCGTTTTATTTGGTGTATTTCTTCGATGTGTTTACGTAATTTATTTTATTTCATGCATTTCTTTGATGGGGTTACATGATTTATTTTATATGATGCATTTTCTTCAAGGTTAATGAAATATACTTTAAAGAAAATAGTGAAAAGTAATAGTGAACAGTGATAGTCAAAGAAGACATCTATGGAAGTCTTAGGTTAATTTATTATAGCCTCAAGTATTTAAGGCCCCATGTAAAATTGCCAAGTAGTCACTGAATCATTAGCTTTGTTGCTCTTTCGTTGGCTCTTCATCTCCGATGAGGAGGTACCCGCTGCTTCTATTTCCAGGAGCAAGCGACTGAGCATGGAATGGGTATGGGTGGATCAGTTTCATCCCCTGGTGTTCTTGTCGAAAGGGAAAAGTTTCGGGCGTAGGGGGTGTATCTTTTGGTCACCCGGTCCGATTACCCAGTCTCGGTGATAGACGGCTTGAGTCGCATCCGAGCAAGAGGAATCATCTGCGAGACGCTGAACGGTTTCCCTTTCGACTCGGAAATTAGGATGGCAGGAACTGCCGCCATCCAATACTCCTTTCATGCTCACCCGTCTTTCCTTTTTTGCTGAATTTATTTCAATCGAGTGATTGCTTGGCAGTTCCCTAGATTCTATATCTAAACCGAAAGGATCGATGGAACTTTGTTTCCATCCATCTATTTGGTTTAGTGGGCTAAGGTTCTCATGTACAGGGAGATCGATGGAACTTTGATTCCATCCATCTCTCTACGGGTCTCGAAACGCAGCAACCTCCTCGCGGTGAGACTGGTAATTGGTGAGAACCGAGCCGATAGCTGTGATTGTCAAATATTCTAATCAGATATAAGAATTGCTTTCAAAATGCACGCATGCTGCATACTAAAGTATTTTTAAGGAAATACCATAGATATTTGAAATTGCAAGTTTGGAATTTGGATAGGAATATGTAAAAGGTCTTTCCGAATTATAATACAGTTTGTTTCAAGTTTCTCAAGGCCTTTACAGCGTTACAATAAAGTATAATTCATAACACTATAAATTTGAATTTTAATTCGTAGCATTGTAATCTTATTTTCGACTAAATCGATAACGTTGGGTGTGACACGAAAATGGTAAGGGGGCTCGCGAGCCCCCCGAGCGTGTGACACAAAATTACATTGCGTGAGAGGTCTATCCTATATACACAATGGAGGATTGCCCGGAGTGGGACGCGGAGCCCCGTGTTCTCATGTCGCACGTGGGACCTGACCTCGGCATGCCTGGCTTAGTTCAGCGTATGCTGAGGAGTCAGGAGGATTGGACCGTGATATCCTCTTTCGCGGAGGTCGTTATGTCCGCGAAGCAGGAGGCAGAACGGGTTCGGGAGTGGGAGGGTCACCCTGGTAGGCTGGGTGCACTCGGAGGAGTAGCTGGGAGAGGTGCCCCCGGAGGACGGGGAAGACCTGCTCCGGGCAGATGCAGAGGTCGGGGCGTCCGCCGCCCCCCTGCGCACCTCCGACCGTAGCGTGGGAGCTCCGAGCACTGAGGTCTCGGAGCGTGCGTCGGGGGGTGGCGGTCCATCTACGGTATGGCTGGCCTTCTGTTTTTCACAGCCCACAGGCCTGCGCGACCTCTAGCAGCAGCGGTCCGAGCGAGGGGCGATGCGATGTGTGGTTCCATCACGCTGCCCCATCATAACTCGGAAAGAGTTTAACCGGAGGGGGTGCTTGCAACCTCCTGCAGGATGGGCCCCCCGGGGGGGGGGGGGGGCTCGGCAGGAGAGGTGCCAGTGTACCGGGGGGGAGGTGGCGAACGCATCGTTCTGTTTGGATCTCGCCCAAGTCCTCCTCCCCGTCGTGCGGCCCTCCCCAGTCAGGAGGCCACCCTGGAGTTTTTAGTGGGTGCAAACCCCCCATAACCCCGCCCCTCCCCCGGGGGACGGGGTATCCGTTAGGGATTTTCTCCAGGTAACAAAAAAAAAGGTCTATCCTGTCGTCTATGATCCGATCCTTATCCAGATTGATTCACATTGTCGTTTTTCGTAGTATTTTTCACCACATTTACTTTAAATTCTAACCGCTAGTAGGATTGCAATCAAATTCCACTCTGAATCGATAACGTTGCATGCGACACGAAAATGGTAAGGGCGCTCGCGAGCTACCCCCACCCACCCCAATCGCCCCAGTGTGCGGCACAAAGTAACTTTGGATTATAGGTTCGATAACAGAAACAGAATACATCGATCACACAATGCTATTTTTTGTTACACAATTTTAGGGCTCAGAGGACCATTAGAATTTTCGTGTCACGTCCAACGATAGCGGCCGAGAATAAAACAGGAGGGCAGCATTACCAGCGGTAGGATTTTCGATGTGACCAGTGATGTCAGTCGATTGCCTAGCTACAGGGGCAAGGCGCTAATAATTTTCAACCTCGTAATCTCCGATATCCCTAGTAGCACAAAATATTGGTTAAATATTTTTTCCAAATATTAAAAAAATATTTTTTTAGCCACACTTTTTAATATGAAAAAAATGTTGATTCCAAATATTATATACATATACTATAAATGTGAAATAAAGGTTTAGAAAATATGAACTCAATATTCGTGGAATATAAAAGAAATATTTAGAAAATGTAAAGCAAATATTCTGGAAATGTGAAATTAATATTCACAATTCCAAAATAAATATTCAGGAAATGTAACATATATATTTAAAAACTATAAAGTAAATATTCAGAAAATATGAAATAAATATTCAGACAATGTAAAATTAATATTTAAAAAATATGAAGCAAATATTCAGAAAATGTGAAATAAATATTCAGAATTGTAAAATAATTATTCATGAAATGTGAAATTAATATTTAAGAAATGTAATTTGAATATTCAACCTATATTGAGTAAACACTTGAAAACCAGTTAAATGAAAATTAATTTTATATTTATTTAAACACCAATTAATCTCTTTACAACACATATTAAATATATACATTATATATTATTTTGCTTCTTTAGCCTCGATGTGGCTGTTGCCAAAAATAAAATCACGGAGTTACTTTATATTTGAAAAAGAATATTTTTTTCATAATATAAAATGAATATTTCCAGCATATTTGGAAAATATATTTGCTTCTTAATCTAGAATAAATATTGTATATATGTTTAAATATCAAAAAGAGATTGAATCTCTTTTTAATATTGGATGTATGTGCATTCAATATTTTGTCCTACTAGGGATCCGACGTTGTTCGACAAAATGTTATAAGGGAAAGTTGTGTAGAATTTAGTTCACTACAAGCTCACAAAGTTTGAACGCACTTGGACTACTTATGGGATTTTACGAAGTAGTATGACTCTCGCCTCGATTTCATTTCTCTTACCCCTACTATGGCTCTGGGTCATTTATGTATACTTCACACTTCACACTTTATGCTTCACATCTCAGTCATACGTATCTCACATTCTGCACTACATCACATATCACAGTTCACACATCACACTTCGGCCTACTAATGCACTGTTTTTAATTTATGGAGTAAGTAGCCGCCTTACAATGGTACACAATATATTAAGTATCCGGATAAGTTATTGAAATGACAAATTTTTTCAACAATGTTGCAATTGAAAGGTCCTTGTAGAAACCACTAAGTGCCAAAATTAAAAAAAAAAAAAAGAAAAATTGATCGGAAAGTCTACGTGCCAAAATTAAAGAAAGAAGAAAAAATTATAGGAAAATGTACGTTGCCAAAATTAAAAGTGAAGAAGAAAAATTTATCGAAAAATCTACGCGCCAATAGTAATACTATAGTATAGAATTTGATTTCTGGCACTTGCAGTGTTTCCTACAAAGACTCTTCAATTAACGTGCGTTAAGTAAGACAAATAAATAATTCCCTGCAAACCAATTCTTACAGACCAGTTTTATACTCTCTCTTATCACCCAGAAGAAAGGCAATCGGAGTTAAAAAAATACCTGTACGTTACCCAGATCCTCTGTGTTCTCGACAGTTGTTTCTAACAAAAACAATATTGTTAAAAGTTATCGATCTGCCGTGGCGAACGTCGTCCTAACTCTTTCGTCGCAGGAAGGGGTGTGCGATAGTATTTTTTTCTTGAGCCTCAGGGGAAATCTGAGGTCGATCCAGGGGCAGGGGGATGGGGCTAAAGGTGTGCAGGTAGCACCGCGCTGAAATCGTAGGACAGTGGTCGCTTATTCGAAGTCAGGTGACAAGCTCGTAGCACGGTTCGATTGTGTCCGTTGGTTACTCTTTCATCGGGTTCCTCCGCGCTGGGAATTTTAGATTTGATTACAAAACGCGCCCCCCTGGCACTCCCCTCCAACAGCGCCGTCTCCTCCACCTACTCTGCGATCGTGCTCTCGCCCTTGTAGCTAGCGATGGGACCAACACCCTCTTGCGCGATCTCCACGCTTCCCTTTTTTTTGACATTGCCAATGAACGTGGGATTTTATAATAAAGAATAAGTCAGCTCTTCTTTTCCTGCCTTCAGTCCTGTTGTCTTCTTTTATCCTTTCGTAAGAGTATAATTGTCTACTAATTGTTCGTACAATAAGGGAAAGCCTCTAAATTTCATTTAGGTACTATTAAATCTGCACAGTTCAAAGTAGTTTAAAATTTAATGTGTAGAAGAATGCACATCTAGGTATAAGATTCTTTTCCTTCTTCTTTTCGTTCTACTTTTGCGTCTTTTTTTCGGTTGCCTTCTTTGCCTTCGTTTTCTTCATATTTTCCTTCTTCTTTGAAAAATTCTTCTCTGCCTTCTTCTTTTCTTCCTTCCCTCTTTTCCTCCTTATTTTCCTTTTTCCTTTCCCCTTTTCCTCCTTATTTTCCTTCTTCTTTTCCTCCTATTTTTCTTCCTTCCTTTCCTTCTTCGTTTCTTTATTCTTTTCCTCCTCCTTTTTCCTATTCCCCCTTTCTTTCCCTCATTTTCTTCTGTCTTTCTCTTCTCCTTTTCCTCCTTCCTTCCCCTTAAATTTGATGTTACAATTGTCACGTTGGTATTCTCCTCAGTTCTACGAACATCTCTTTCCACGTAACATAATTCCTCTATTACCTTCACTACACGCACACCTCTCCTTCTAATCAAATTACTATACTTTACTAACTCCATTACTACACCCCTGCGATATCGTTCATAAACAATACTCTACTCGGTCCAATCCGTCCTCAGAATTATTTAACGCATTCCTGCCGTTCAGTGTAAATATGGAACAACGCGCATAGGCCACGACCATCCGGGAGAATCGTGCCGCTGCAACGGCGCGGCGGAAAATGAAATAGAGGGTGTGTATGCAGTCGGCTCCATCGCTACTTTCAGCTGGCTCCGCCGCCCCGCTCCGCGTGCACCGATGAAAAACTCTTGTTGCTCGATCGCGACGGAATTATTGGCCGGCCGTGCTTATTTATGGCGTTCATTTTCCTGGAGATTGCAGGAGAGGACGGTCCCGGCCTCTCTCGCTCCGGCTACATTTTTTTGCCCGGGGCACGTCGATGCGCGATTTATGGGGTGTCAGCTGAGAGGTGAGCAGGACGTTGATAACGACGACACTTTGACGCGGGGCGTCGTTGTGTCTGCCTCGCGAACAAATTAATTCCGCGACCTTTGGATTTGTCGGGGATACGGGTGGAGAGCACCTGGACCCTGCCACTCCTGGGGATGATTCCAGGACGATGATGATCTGTGGCGGATTTAACTAGTGGTCAATGAACTGTTGCCGCCTGGCCCCTCCCCTCAGGGATGATGATGAAATTACGATTTTATCCAAATGCTATATTTTTTTGTTTCCCATAATTTTCAAACCACATGGGGGAAAATTTATTTGTAATTCTGTTGTGTGAAAGAAAGCCCCCTAGGCCCCTATCTTAAAAAATTATGATTTTATCCAAGCACTATACTTTTTTCTATACTTTTTCTATACATTTTCCCCTTTTTAGTAAACTATCTCTTTATTTTCTCGAAAAACGGGCCCTTAAGAACGTTTGCCACCAGGGCCCTTTTTCTTAAATCCGCTACTGCTTGAAACAATCTTAAAAATATTTGATTTACGATGTATCATGTATTGGGTCATTTCACGAGTAATTTGATTCTTCTGAGAACTGAGTTCGTGACAATATAACTCGACAAGAGTGTTTTTCATTTGTTATAAATACCTACTAGCTTACGTAGGAGTCTTTCCACATTGTTGTGTTTGCAAATTTGATGAGCCTTAATCGAATATTGCACTTGTTAAAAATGTTTATGGTACTGTTATACGGGTTTAAGAGTAATAATAATTTGTCAGGTGTATGGGGAGATTATTTGTTAGTGTAAGTTAGTGTTAAATGTGGTTAAGAAATGAGATCAAGGGAGGAGGTCGAAGAAGGGATTGAAGAGTTTGTTTAAAGTCGTGGGAATTTTATAAAAGGGGAATAGAGAGCTTAGTAGAAAGATGTTGGGGTTAGTAGAAAATGAGGGAAAGTAAAATATATATCGTTGATTGATTATTCACAGAAAGTTGTTCATTATACCAAAAAAGGTATTTGCTTTCTTAAAAAACTTATCATCCCTTTAAAGTAGTTTTTTATAGTTAATTCTGGACATATGCTAGATACTTATTTATTATTAGATAGAGTATTTAATAGGCCATATTTGATATTAGATAAATGGCATTTGATATTCAGTAGTTAATGTGAGGTACCTATTCGTTCTTCAGTATTAAGTATCCTACGTTCCATATCAAGTTTTGAACAATGAATATTAGGTATTCATTACTCGATATTCACTTTGTATAGCACAAATAGTCACCATTTCAATTCAGTTATTCAACAAAATGCTTATAAATTCCGACTAAAAGCCTGTTCTTGCGAAGAGTTCTACTCTTCAATTATTTTTACGTAATACGCACTATTGCGTTCTCCGAGCTCGCACAATAGATGAACGAAACATATATCTGGCAGTGATCGTGACAGCAGGAGGCTACAGAGGAACACGAAAGCGATTAATCATTTCTCGATGACTTTGTGTTGCGACAGATGAAGTCACTGCATTATACATGATCACCGCTTTAAATGGGATTAACACGGGATTTGCAGGATCTACTAACATATGCTGCCCCCTAGATCCCGAAAATACGATACTTCTACTTCGCAAAATATTAATACACGGTATTAATTTGTAAATAAAATTTTCACTTAAGCCTAAAACTAACAGCAAGCCTTTTCTTCCTTTTTGACGGAAAAACAATATATTTTAACATGCACGAGGAGTGTTTTTTAAAGGAAGAGGGGATGAACTATTCCTCAATATCTGTTCTGAAAGATAACAGTGTAACTTTGAATTATCTAGAGTCTAGAAGTTACAGATTTATAATTTTAGGGGTAGATGGTGCACTGATAAATTGATCAACATATATGGTAGCATGGAATCGCCCCAATTGCCATCGTACCGTCATGTATATCCTTTACATATGGTAACGATCCTGTTTATTATTTTGTGGGGATCCCCTGCACTTGTCGAAAGGGTAATCCTCGCCTACTGTCACCGAGGAACCAAGGGGAACGAATGGAATCTGTGTTTCAAACTCAAAGGGTTCAGCCTTGCTAATGAAATTAATCGCGCGTAAAATGCCCGCGCCTATAACCCGAACCTTATTATGCGTGACGATTCCTATTCGAGGCTTAAAAAAGTCACGAGTGGCACTGATGTTTCTGATGAACATAAAAACATGCATTACAAGATTTGTAAAAGAAATCACTGCCAACATTATATTTATCTTGTAAAACGGTTCAGCAGAAATTGTCTTTCGCATTGTCAAAATTTAGAGAGAATATTGCACAAGTGAAGGTTAAAAACAGGGAATGTCACGAAACAGCTTCATCGAGAAAATTAAGTTTCAATACTTTAGTCCACCATTAAAGAAACAAGGTTCAATGAATTTAATTTTCTTAAATAATTTCTTGTTTTACCTTGACGATAGAATCTTATGCTTAGGCAAAGAGTGGGGACATTCCGTATTTTGGTCCAGTGTTTTTAACCAGTATACAAAATCTTTAACGTTATCTTACGGGGGGATTTGCAATTTATATCCCTTTGTGATTCGACAGTTCTGTAATTCGAGTTATCACCAACAAAATATGCTGTAAATCGCAAAATCACGAAAAATAGACATTCCTAGTTTTTTCCTTATCCTTCAAGTGATTCAAGTAGCATTATATAATTTCCTACACAAAATTCTCAGCTGTAATTTGTCTGAAAAGCGCGTTTTACTGCTTTGGGAAATTAATGTCCGAGTGAAGACCTTCACGTACTCTATGTATAAAAATTTTCTGAAATTTTCAATCCCCAAGATCTCCTTATTAGTAGGGCTGGGACTATTTGTCGAATTTTTCGATATCCGAATATTCGAATACATCAGTTGCTCAATTATTTGGCGAATATAATTCGAATATCCAAGTATTCGAATGCTATTCGAATATTTAAGTATTCGAATACTGATGTATTCGAATAGTGTGGTGTGAATTAAGAATCAAGTTCTTTAGGTTCATTTATCAGAGTGAAATCTTGAAAGCTAATTTTGACCCACTTCACACCATATTATTCGGTATAATACTGGTGTATTCGAATACTATTCGAATAATAACATTCGAATACTCAAATATTCGAAGTTTATTCGTAGCATTCGAATATTAAAATATTCGAATAGTCCCAGCCCTACTTATTAGCCCGTTTTTAGTAAATTACCTCTTCATTTTCCCGAAAAATGAGCCCCTCAGAACGTTATCCACCTATGCCCTTTCCTTGAAATCCGCCGCTGGTTTCCAACAAAAGCTAAGTGAAGTTGTGCTACGTTTTTTTAGCTTCCAGGTGGATTCAATTGTATATGAAAGACAACAAATAAACTTCCAATAATTTCCTCGCGAAGATACATTACCTCACCTTTCAACCCATTTTCCAAGCGATCTCATTTCCCAAATCAGCAAACAATATCGTCACCCAAAATATAACGATGCCAATGAAAGAATGACTCTTGTTTGTAACTACCTACTGTCATCGTTATTACGCGCTGTCAAGGAGAATACGTATCCGAAAAACGCAGGTCGTAAAGCGTCGCAGAGTGGGCACCGCGATGAAACGAAAGGGTGTAAGGTGGAACAAAGGGGATTAGGGTGTCGAGGAGGCAAGTGGATCCCATGAAGGGATTACGAGGCAAATATTTATGTAGCCGGTCCCCACGGGACGGTGGATCATCAAATTCCAATGACAAAACGTACACGGCCACGGCTGGTGACAACACGCCCCTCCGGGCGAGGGGTTGCGTCCGCATATGCTGCGCCACTCGCAGCCAAGTTTTATGCGACCCGGGGACTCGAAAATTGCCGTGACACATCGGCGACGGGGGCAGCGGTGCGCTGAAAGTGAAAACGCGATTAAACTCGATCGAGATCATCGTCCATCTCCGGGATCAATCATTCCACTAGCGTTCCAACAATTTGCCAATCGCTCGACGGGGAAACAATACGAGCAGCGGCAGAGTTACGATCATTGTAACGCTGTCGAACGCACTGTTACATGGAGTAAGAAGGTCGATCTGTTACGTTTCCCGTTTTCGCTTGATGATTTGGTAAACTGTATTTCGAATTAAATATTGAGGATAGAAATAGTGTGCGTTGGAAGGTAGTGAAGTTTATTGTTTTTTAATGGAGTGGGATTATCTGTTGGAATGAGAAAAATTGGAGGGTGTCACGCTGTCGATCCGATTTTGATGGATGATTAGGATTTCTTCGTGTCCGCGCGGCACGATAGCGTAGGGCACCGTTCAGCCCACATCATTAGTTGCTGAAAGAGAGGATAAAAGAGCCATCTCGCTGAACCATCAATTTTATAGACAGTAACAGTTGAATCGGCCATTCACTGATGGTATTTTTTTTCCAGTAGGCGAACGAAACTCATTTACACGGGGAATTCGAGAACTGGGCAATTAAATAATATGAATCACCGAGTGATGCGTTTAAAGTATGAATGGTGGAGGTTGTTTTAGAGCTGCGGGCATTAAGCAGTTAGCGGAATTTGTGCAATGAAAAGCAGTTCGGCAAACTGACCTTTTTAGAAAAGATTCAGGTTTTGGGGTTCTGTAAGTTTTTACTAAAATGCTATAAATACTGAGGTCTTGAGAATTTAGATTTTTTAAAGAAATCGAGTGACTTCATGATCATTGTTTAACGAGTTATAATTTACAGTTGCTCTTTTTTATAACTCATGTTATCGATAATACCGACATTGGCAGAATTATTTTAAGATAATTCTTTGTGCTCACTAATTGCAAGATGACGCGCGTGAATATTTATATTATAAATAGGTACTCTGATTTCCTGAGAAAACTGAAACCCGATAAGTTGTTGACGGTAATTAAAAACGCACACTCAAACAGCACACTCCGTTGCAGGAACATTGTAGGTACGTTGCCGTGCAATGTTGCACGGAGGCGGATGTAGGAGGATTCCTGCAACTTCGGAGCAATGTGGCGGTGCAATATTGCACGGCAACGTCCATGCAACGTTTCGGCAATGGTTACGCAACGTTACGGAGATTTCACAGCAATGGTCACGCAACGTTTCGGAAATGTTACTGCAATGGTCACGCATCGTCTCGGAGATTTTATAGCAATTGTCCCGCAACGTTTCGAAGATTTTACAGCAATGATGTTTCGGCAAAATTTGTGCTGTACGAGCTTACCCTCCCATCCACAATACAACGAGTATTTCTTTTAAACAGAAAACGATTAAAAGTTTAATATTTTTAGGATTCAAGTCCAAGACTATTGAAGTACTTAGAGGTATCTAAATCTTAACGACAAAGCAAAATTGTGAAATCGATTTTGAATTACCTAATTCTCTACGATTTTTCAGGCTTTTCCAAAAAGTGGCTGCTTTTGCAGCGGGTTAGCGCGCGCCAGGTTATTTCCAAGGAATCTACTGCAAAGTATTCCTCTGATAAACAGGCTGCTACACCTTATGAATGCTTGATGATGGCGTTTCACGAGGCGCCTCATCCTCCGCCAAGCTCAAGGGCGAACCTTCGTCCTCGTCGCTCCCCCAGCCTTCTCCTTTCTCTCCTTACGGCTCCACCAAGGCACCCCACAACGTTCTCCACCGTTTTCATCCCCCTGTTGCCTTCTCCATCCCCATCCGCCGAGTTCTGCCACGGCCAATCGTCGTCGAGCGCTGAAACGAGGTGTGGTGAGTCCTCCGCTCGCTCTAGTTTGCCAGCATCCGCGAGTTTAACCGAGAAAAGATAAATCATAATCATTGAAATTAGATTTCACGTTTACTGATGGACATTTCACCCTGAAAGTGCAAATTCCGTTGGTTCTTTTAATTACTTCGCTTACGAATTTCTATGCGCACTGTTAAATGGATTTTCGATTAAGAATTTCTAGAGTTTTATTACTTAGTGGGTTTCTTAACGGTCCAATTGGGTTTTCAAAACGGCGAGTAGTCGATTTTTAGTTCATTTTTTTGGAAAATCTGCAGGGAGCAAGGAAGGCTTGGATCAACATGTTTCTTGATTATTATGGGAAAGCTTTGCGTCATTCTGTTATCAATGAATTTATTGTATACTGATGGTTAAACAAGTTTCGTTCCTTATAGGTATTTGGACTCTAGAGCCAGAGTGTATTGAGTCAACTTTTTTTACAAATAACATTTTACATGTTTCCCGTATCAAATCCATAGTAAATGTATCTACTGGAAAGTGTATTTAGTAAAGTTATTCTTTTGCACTGAAATAATTAAGCAATTTTTAAAATTTGAATTTAATATTTATATGGCGAATGTAACGATTTGAATTATTAAATAAAAATAATTTAAGTTAAATTTTTTTTAGTATTTATTTAGAATTTTATATTTATATATTGAGAGTATTGTGAGAGATTAATTTTAATTTCTATATGGTGAAGTAAATTATTTTTTACCTTTTTTATCAGTCTATTAAATAAATAATATGGATTAGGTTAATCTCGAAATTAAAACAGTTAAATATAAATTATTTTTCATGTAGAAAAGTAATTATAAATCTCGATCTACAATTTTTCGGAAACATGTAAAAGTTCTGGCTCTGGTGTCCAATTATTATTCTGAAATCCAAAGTACCTACTGTACAAGAAGTAATTAGAAAATCTTATGTTTGGAGAATCAATAAAATATTAGGGTGTAAAAGGCATCCTACATTTAATATCTAAGGGTCTTAAAAGATTTCATTTATACAGCACCGATTATTTCCATAATTGAAGTAGACAACCAGTTGCCAGTATTTGAAAAAAAAGGGAAGAGTAGTGAAATCTACAGATTTATTAATGAAAAGCCTAAAATGATAGAAATATTAATAAAACACTTATTAGTTTTACCAAAATTTAATAAATAAAATTGACGTTTTTAAGTCGTGAGTCATGTGATCTCAAACGCCAATTACGGCGCGTGACGTCATTGTGCAGTAAACAGCGATTTATATGTAGGGACGAATGACACTTCGTGCATTTGCTCATACAAGGTTATATTAAAAAATATCGTTTACGAGTACTTTCTACTTGATTTCTTTGGTAAGGAAAGTAGTGAAAGTATATTATTGGCAATGGAAGAGAACTTCGTTAAAGGTGACAGCACAAATTTACCAAGATTGGACGCTATTATGACACACAATTTAATATAACCTCAATGAAATGAAATTTTGATACGTAAGCATTAAAACTGCAGAAATAGTGAACTAGAAATGGAGATAGTTAATAATAAGTTAGTTACTTACATTGAAATGGTCTTCACAAAAACATGAATTAGATTTAGGAGACACTTGATAGTTTATTCTCGCAAGATTTAGCCACTTGTTGCGAATATTTGTTTCCAGCGGAACATGAATAAATAACTTCTTAGGCGTACGTATTGAAGTGTTCTCACAACAGGGAACAGCACAGTATTGGTAATAATTTTTATTAGCCATTATTTTTGCGATAAAAATTCACTCCTTACTTTCCCTAACCACAACTTTCTTTGTTTACTGCACGTTGACGTCACAAATGGTGACCATGCAGCGCGTTTTCGCGGCAATTTTTTATTTCAAATAAAAATTACATTTTTCTCATGTTAGAGGTGTAGCAAAAAATTAATATTTTTTTTACAAGTACATTTTATCATAATGAACAGTTTTAAACACTTTTAAAAATTTTGTCAACTCCCCAAGATTAACACAAGCAGAAAGAGAAGTCCCGCAATGTCTTTTCACTTCTCAAAATTTCACCTAGGGTAAACTGCACTAATTGTAGCATTGCATTCAGCATTGGCACTTCTGATTAAAAAGCGAAATATTAAGAAGTACGACCTTAGCAAGTACATTTTACAATTTCTTATTTTTCTTTATAGTGACAACACTGCAAAGTCCAGTAGTTGAACCACACATTTTACTTACATCTGGCAACGCCACATAAGAGGTCGTAAAGGTAGAGGTGGGACAAAGGGCTGAGTTTTAAGCGTTTCCTCAAAATTTTCATAAGGACTACCTAATTGTAAGTATATTTGGTCACTTTATAACTAAGTAATGGATTGAAATACAGGTTTATTAAGTGTTGTGGATATTTAATAGTGAATGAAATACTCTGTTTAAACTTTGTTTTCAACAAAATAAATTTTAGGGTGCCAAAGATTGTCCTTTTATGCCTGTTTCTCTTTTTCATTGAATATTTTCAAAATGAAATACTTCATAGGTACACAAGGTGTTTTATTTTAATGAGAAATCCATAATCATCGATAATAACTGAAAATTAAGACCATATAAAAACGTCACAAAAGATATAGACATTCTAATTGTGATTTCGGCTTAGGGTGCCAATCAGTTTACTCTAGTTATCTAGCTTTCTTACAATAGTTTAGTAAACCATGCCAAAATAATTTACCACCGTCTTCGAATCCCTCACTTCGCGAAGCCCCCAAAATCACCGTGGACAACGTTACAAACTCACTTTCTCAGGAATGGTATTATTTACCAGGCAGCCCCAAATAGAAATATAATATAAGCATATCCCCGTCGCTTGGCGAACCTGTTTCGTACAATCAAATATCTATCTCGTGTTTCCACCCTCGCAGGACCACCACCCAGCCTCCTGCCACCGCCAATCGTCGGCGAGCAGAGAAATGAGGGGGTGGCGAAGCGATCCCCTCTTTCCTCGTGGAAACCCTCCCGAGAAGTATTGACCCGGTATCTCTCTCTCGCCCCGCAGATAAGCGAGAAAGGTCAGAGCCATCATGGCCCCCGGCGGCTGTTCTTTTTACCTGACGCTCCTTTCAAGATTTTACACCTCGAGGACCGTCCTGCGACTTGACAGCAACACCTGCCAACCATCCCCGTCGCCTGATGCAAATCGCACGGTTGCTTGATTGCTCGCTAGCAATTCGTCGAGCTTCCTTGCCCTCTCTTGCAAATTCGCTGTTTCCATAAGTGAGCCGATGGCAGCTGAACCTTTAATACATCTGTTTGGTAAATTTATCTTCGTATCTCTTTTAGAATTTAATCTCAGGGGCATCTGAGTCGAACGGATGAAAATATTTTTAATGCAAATTCAATAAACTTCTTTATGTAATTATACAAATTTATTTAAATAATAAAATCCACCTTTTTTATTTTTATAAAGCTCTAGAATTACTTCAGTTGTGGTTACATTAATCTGCTTTTTCCTTTTTCTTTGGGGGTGTCAGAGTTCCTTGGCCAGTCTGGATGCGCCACTGCTTTGCCATTTGATTTCAGTTCTAGAGAAAATCAAATGGATGCTCTTAAACTTCTTTTCAGATTTTTTGAATGTGACTCCGTTTGTATATTCTGATTAAAAAAATTTAGATGAAATAATGCCACTGTCCTTGAAATTTATAACTCTAAGGTGCAAAGTACAAGTAGGTCAGACATATTGTGAATATATAGAAACATTCCACCTGGAGCTTACTAATCCATGCAATGTTGTGGTCTGTTTCACTTAAGCTACACCTATTCTACTTCAAAAGCAAGAAAAATGTCTTTTCATAAAATATAATATCACTTTTTGACAAACTGTGAAATTCCGGTTAGAGAATACACCTTTGGAACCGCTTTGGTGGAAACTATCTTTCAGAGAACTTTTTTCAAATATTGAAAATGCAATCAGTAGAAAGGTTACATAGCTAGCATTCCACATTCAGAGATCAATGAAATATCGTCGACGGTATTGTCTGAATTTTGTTCCCGTTTTTAAGCTGCCCGAAACAGAGAGAAGGGACGTTGCGTCGACATATTAAATTATTTAGATACATCCAGAATGATGACAAGTCGGATGAAACATGTTGCAAGGGTTTCCTATAATTTTCAGCGCGATAGTACACGGAGAAGCTCCCTCATACACGACATCACTAGATCAGGGGTCGTAACAGCGCGGTGCCCAGCACCTTATTGCTATCTACCACCTTGCCATCCCTTCAACCCCCGTGAATCTCTCACCACGCACATCGACCTCTCGCCAACGATACCCCTGTGTACATGCACCGTGCAGTGCTTGTCTATTTACTTGTTTATGTATCTCCACTAACACACGGCCCGCGCTGCCGTAACGAGACTCAACCCCATCTTACCCCTTGGCGGTTGTAGAGATAGAAGCAGCAACAACATTGAGAAAGAAACGAAGAGAAGGATGGAGAAAGAAATGATTTATAAACGCTGCACTTTCGTAGTCGTGATTTCTGTATTCACTCTAACTTATTAAAATAAGATATCGTAATAAAATTACTCTTCGGTGTCTCTATTAAATAGGTGGTAGCATTTAATTAAACGGTCCGCAAGCTTTCGGAATAGTAAACAATTCTTCAGATGGTCAAAGTGTTTTGAAATTTTTAAACTAAAATAATTGAAGTGAAAATTTCTATACTAACAAATCGAATAGTTTCGATTACTAAGAAATAATTGCAGTTACAGTAATTGAAATTGCTCAAAATGTATTAAAGAAGGAAAAGGACAAAAGTTTTATGCATGTTCACAAGTGATGCTATGTCATACTTAGGGCTGGAACTATTCGAATAATTTAATATTCGAATATTTTACAACTATTCGAATGCTACGACTAAACTTCGAATATTTGAGTATTCGAATGCTACAAATAAACTTCGAATATTTGAATATTCGAATGTTATTATTCGAATATTTGAGTATTCGAATGTTATTATTCGAATATTTGAGTATTCGAATGTTATTATTCGAATATTTAAGTATTCGAATACTATTCGAATACTGATGTATTCAAATAGTATGGTGTGGATTATAAATACTAAAATATTCGAATACTTAAATACTAAAATATTCCAATACTTAAATACTAAAATATTCCAATACTTAAATACTAAAATATTTGAATACTTATATTCGCCAAATAACTGAGAACCTGAAGTATTCGATTACTCGAATACCGAAAAAATCGGCAAATAGTCCCAGCCTTAGCCATAATTGGATACCTCAAGCAAATTTAAAAATTGTGACTTAAAAAAGAATAAAATAGAGTGCATTGAACATAAACAGAAAGAAATTCAATTGTCAATGTAAGTTCAGTTTGGTAACACTTTAGTTGTTAGTGCTATTTACTATATGATGCAGTGCCGTCTTATCGTTTTCGGGGGACCTCTAAATTATTCTAAACTAACTAAAATCAAAAATACCGCGCCAACACGCTCAGTGAATAAGTCTTAAAACAATTAAATAAATAAGATTAAACATGGGGTCCCTTTCACGAAAAAATGGCCTCATTTCTTTCCTTCACAGTTGGAGGGCCCATTTCCATTTTTTCTAGCTTTTGCAACACTATTTATTATTAATTTTCTAATTTTTGAGGACCCCCTGAACTTCGGGGCCTTGACCCGGCTGCCTCTTTTGCCTCCAGGTTAAATCGGCACTGATGTGAAGTGCCAATTTTACCCCGGTATTAAAGAAGGAAGAAGATAAAATTTAAGCATTTTGACACATCGTAGCACAACCACAAAAAATTATGATAGGATACTTAATGCAAATGTAAAAATGTTAATTTTTATATTATATAGCAAAATGTTCCAAAAACAGTGATTTCCAGATGAGGAATGGAAACCTCTTTTAAGTACAATAATGCAACGTACCCCGATGCAGCGGTTTGCAAACACAAAAGACAATTTAAAATCCCTAATCATCTGTCTCTAATTTTTCTAAATAATGGTCCCTTTTCCTAAATTCCAAGTGCAAAACGAAAGCCGTGGGAACGAAACTCGCTTTACAAACTTTAACGCGTATCTTGTACCTCGTCCGATACGTGTTTGTAACTAAACTATACACGCACAGGAACGTACATGCAGGCTCATGTGTGCGTATACATGTGGTTGGATAACCGTGCAACAACTACCCAGCCCCGTATATTCCCTGTCTACGAGAAAATGTTGCCACCTAACTCGAGATTAGTGTCAGGGCCGCTGCTACCCTTCTTCTCGCCCTATCTGTACTCCCCGCTGTCCATTGCCATTTTTCAAAATATCTCGGAGCCTTTATTAGCGCTAAAAAGACGGAGGTGGTTGTTCAAGCGGCCAGGACATTTGCACCGATTCAACCCTGCACACTTCAACTCTGCAATTGTAAGTTTCCTTGGCGCCTACAGGTAGGTACTTTGCAGTGGTGTTTTATTAGGTGCTTTCTTTCGCGTTTGGCTGAAAAAATATTTCGATACATTGGCTACTAAGGAAGATTTTCAAATCTAATTGTTCCAATTTTAATTTAAAAAATTCTGGTGGTAAAACAAAAATAGGAAAATAGGCATATAGTACTAAAAAATAGAATGAAAATTATATAAGTAATGTTAGAGGGAGAAGAGATTAAAATAAAATGAGAGGAAAATTAGACTAAAGTTTAAGAAGGTAAAGTAATTAATTATTTAAATGTTGAAGCATCACTTTGAAATGCAGATGTCTGTAGATATTAAAATCAAGGGCGTCCGGAGATTTTTTCCAGGGGGGGGGGGGAACTTTGGGACGATGGTAAAGAAAAATATACCCCTCTTGCTTTTTTTAACCCATTTTGTAGTGCTAATTCAATTAAAAATTTAAAACCGAAATTTAGAAATATTCCCTTGTAGTATAAACTTAATAATGATCAGTTTTGAAAACAAATCGTTTAATAAGCCAGGGGGGCAACTGGCTCTTTTGCACCCCCCTACGGACGTCAAGGATTAAAATCTACATGTATAGAAAATTCTATGTTCGTCGATTAAAGTTTCCAAATTTTTAGTGGAAGTATAAACGAAAAGACGATCGAAGGAAATGAATTAATTTCGCGAGTGTTCGCACCCCTTCGAGTATCCCGATGCGTCCCTGGGAGCAGGGAGGCGGTTTCCTTCCACAAGCCGGCCATGTTACATCCCCCAGGGCGGTAAAGCCTTGCCGACTAATAAGTTTCATCCCCCGCGTAGTGAGCACCAATTATGAACTTGCTACAGCCATAATTAAAAAATGTAATTTCACCACCAGACCTCCTCGATCTTCCGCCTTAACGATCTGTTACCTATATCCCCGAAGCCGGGAGTAACTTAATCCAGAGCTACGCTATCGTCTAGATATCCTGGCCTCGTTTCATTCCTCCTTCTTTATTCATCACCACGTTTTTCCTCGCCCCTAATTAAAATGGAATATTCGAGGGGCTGGCGGGAAAAATGTGCGACTTTTGCGAATTTCTCCCCGCTTTTTTTTAAATAATTCCTCCTAATTTTCAGCTCCGTTCGACGGCTGGGCAACATTTTTTTGACATAAAGTTGAAAAACTTATTTGCCCTGTATCGAATAATGTAAAGTTACCGTAATTTTTATTCGATCTGTTATTCAAATCATTTTTATTTAGTTAATGCCCAATTCTATCTGGGGTTTCTAAAAATCAATACAGAATTACTTAGGAATACAGTTCTCTTAAAAGCAAAGGGGAGGATATTAATAATATTAAAGAATTGAATTCAGGAAATTGTTCAAATCACAGAACTTTTTTATTTTGAATCTTCATTAATTTAGTCTACTTGGGAAAGTGATTTTAAGGAATATGCGTTTAGTTTTCTTTTAATGTATCTCCATGTGAAATTGAGGTTCCCAGGATGGTCGTAGGGTTATCGGACTTCCCAGGCGTTCGAATCGAAAGTCGAGCGCCAAATGAGGGATGAAGTACCATTAACGAGGTTATTTGTTCGTGTCGTAGGTCTGTCTCACAGTGAACAGACTGTCAGCCTCTCTGTCGGCGTGTCGTAAACCTTTCACAATTTCAGCAGCCAATCGCAGCCTCTTCACCCGCTTTCATGTGTCGACACGACCTGACGTATCTCGAGTCCCGAGAATCGCATTATCCGTTCCAGCCAGACGCAGCCTCCCCTCGCGCGATCAACTTTTTACACCGATACGATTTATTTTCATAATCGCCACGTCTACTGCGCAAATGTTGCGGCATCTTCGCTCAGAGCGTCTTCATCAGGGGAACGTTATCTTCCATATTGTGGAGCTTCGATTTATCATACTACGTAGATTTTTGTGATTTCTGTTTGTAGGAGGCTTGCCCAAATGGCACAATTATTTGGGGTGTTGATGAGTAGATTTGTTATACACTGGCAGCGATTTTCAAAACTTTTTTAAAGTAATTACTGAAATTTTATGGTACACAAAAAAATATGTTATTTTTCTTCGCCGGATACCTACGCGCTCTCCGGCACTTCTTTCCTCTCTGTACTCGATCTAAGCATCACGCTCTTTTATACTCACCAAAACTAACACGCAAATGAACGCACTTTGTACTAAGTTGTATTAAAAAATCTTGGCCACACCTGTGGACTTCTCGCAGTGTATTATTTCGTGTGCTTTGGCATACTGGTTGAAAATCGCTATAGTATGGAAATGCCCAACTATATTTATTTCTCAGTTGACACTGTCGACAGTGATTAGTGATTACGATCTGTTTTTTAATGTATAAGAGTTTTAAACAAAAGTAAAGGCGACAAAGACATGTTAGAGCAATTCTGTACTAGCGTACAAAATACACGTGTACAATGATGTGATTAAACAATTTTTTAAAAGAAAGGCAGTGAGTATTATAATTCCAAGAGGGATTTGTGAAAGAGTTTGCTGCTGGCAAACATGATTCACTGTAACTTTGATCAAAATCATTATTATTGCATAAGAGACTTTGAGCACATTCTTCGAATGTTCATTAATAAACGTACAAAGTTTGGAATTATAATACTCAATACGTTTCTTTTAAAAAATCTAGAAAATTTGCCTTATTTTCGAAGCTGGGGAAAACTAGGGAGACCCCTTAATTAAACAGAAATAAATTCATTATTTTATATAAGAATTTCTACACGTCTCCATTAATGATTGTTTTCCTTACTAACCAGTCACTTTTATATGCCTATTGAAAGTCATAAATAAAGACACGTATTGAGCAACATGGTTGACCATTAAAATTGATAGTATAGGGCAGTCCGGGGCAAAGTGAGGTTAGATTCTGTTCACGCCGCGTGGTTTTCTACTCAGCTGACAGGTTAGGTTATTGAGCACATCACTTGCGCATTGGTTCTTAGCAGCCATTTGCAGCTCAGTTTACCTCGGTCACTTTACCCCGAATGTGTACTCAGTGGAAAATTAATTATTTAATAATGTTAGTATTAATGTTTTCTCACACACGTGTACATGTATGTTTATAAGCTTGTTATAAACACGCAGAAAAAATTTGGAGTTAAAATAACACATTTAAGACTCATTTATCCAAAAAGCTAAATTGTGAAGAATACCAATTGGCACTCTCTAAAACTTCATTTTTAATTTTTTAAATGAATTTCTATTTTTCGATATCAAAATGTAGGTACATAATTATCATTGTGGTATTACACAAATTTATTACATCTCCAAAATGTGTGAATATATTCTATTGTTAAAGAATAAATTAACCCGCCGGCAGGCGCGCTTAAAAGTTTTACACGAGCAAGCGCGTCGTGTACTCCGTACACGGGGGTTTCACCCCCCAAACATGCAAGCCCGCCAAAATAAAGAAACACGTATATCTTATTTTCCGGCCCTCTAAAACATATCCAAAAACCAGATCAATCGGAGGCGAACACTTGAAAATCTTTGAGGGGTAGTTTCACCCCCTAAACGTGCAAACGGGCCGAAATAAAAAGACACGTATTTCGTATTTTTCGGTCCTCTAAAACATAACCAAAAACCACAGCAATCGAAGACGAACACCTGAAAATCCTGTAACTTTGAGGGGTGGTTTCACCCCCCAAACATGCAAGCCGGCCAAAATAAAGAAACACGTATATCTTATTTTCCGGCCCTCTAAAACATATCCAAAAACCAGATCAATCGGAGGCGAACACTTGAAAATCTTTGAGGGGTAATTTCACCCCCTATTCATGCAAACAGGCCAAAATAAAGAAACACGTATATCTTATTTTTCGGTCTTCTAAAACAAATCCAAAAACCAGAACAATCGGAGACGAACACCTGAAAACCTTTGAGGGGTGGTTTCACCCCCTAAACATACAAACAGGCCAAAATAAAAAAACACGTATATCTTATTTTTAGGTCCTCTAAAACATATCCAAAAACCAGAACAATCGGAGGCGGTCTCCGGAAAACCTTTGAGGGGTAGTTTCACCCCCTAAATATGCAAATAGGCAAAAATAAAAAAACACGTATATCTTATTTTTCTGTCCTCTAAAATATATCCAAAAACCAGAACAATCGGAGGCGGACACCTGGGAAACTTGTGAGTACACGGGCGCGCTCGCCGGTAGGATACGCGGCATACTTTCGTTTTCATTCAGTTAGAGACATTTTCAAACCGAATTTGAACCTGAAAAGTACGTAGAATTATGCAGAAATGTCCGCTGGAAGAATACATAGGGGTGTTGGGTACAATACATCACGGTAAAACAGTTTTTTTAGCCAAAAACCGACCTCCGTGTACTGAGTACACACGCGCGCCTGCCGGCGGGTTAAGAAAGCTCATTTTACCCCGAGGTTCACTTTGTCGGACAAAGTTTGTCCCGGTCTTTCACGGTATCGTCAGATTCGTTAAGAGTTACACTGAATAGACAGTTATGATGTTATTCATTGTCACAAGAGCATTACATTCATATAATATCGAAATTAATAAGAAAAACATATTAAACAAACACAATAACGTGGTAAAATAAATAAGTACTACAAAATTTGAAATCCGAAACAGTAAAGACTCGCGTAACACTTTCGAATAAATTAGATTCAAGTACTAAAAAAAAAAAGATAATTACTCACAATTATCAAATGCAGGTACCAAATAAAACAATTATGCCTTACATAAAACGACCATTCCATCAAGTAGGGTAGACGCACCGTTTGTGGCCACTGTACTGTTTTTGGCCATGTGCATAATTATCGCGGTTTTCTTAGCTTGAAATTGCTTGCAGCCACAATTACGTGTAGAATTTCGCACCGTAAATATTTTTTTTGGTATAGTACCAGAAATAAATGGTTACAGTTATTGCTTATGCGAAAAAACATTATATTTTTTAAGAAGTGTGTAAACGGTTCGCTGTTCTTGTAACAATCGTGAAGGATATACGGTAAATAAAATTCCCATATTTACTAATCAAAGTGTGTTAATATATAAATTATGGCAGATATAGGTTAAATGTAGTTTCAAAATTATTCTGAAAGTATAAAATTATCAAATTCAATTCACTATTACGAAAAAATTATGTGGCAAGACATGGTACAGTATTTTAATAACTTTTCCACTTCTGGCCATCCGGTGGCCAAAACTGATACAATAGAGTATCCAGTTCTGGCCACCCTCAGCCAGAAATGGAAACTTTATCAAAATATTGTTATATTTCTGCCACTATGCTTTTTAAACGATTTTATTCACCTTGATCCTCTGTTTTAAAAAAAAATTAACCCCGAGCGGGTGAGAAAATTAGCCAGTCATCAATAAATATAACCCATAACCACAAATCCAAACGACTTGAAATCAGCTACTCGCTTGCTTTACGAAAACGACAAAAAGCCGCTGCGTTCGGGTCGCTAGTTGCATCGTGATTTGAAATTAAATAAAAGATATTTCTAAAGAAGTCAGAGCTGCGAAATGTAAATCCATAAACAATACAAAGTAGAAAATAAAAAATATATAAAAAAAAATTTATGTTAAACGACTTTATTAAAAATGCACTAAAACCTAAAAAGATTTGAAAGTGGCCAAAATTAGTACAAAACATGGCCAAAACTAGTGTGCAAGTGGCCTCAAACGGTGAAAACTGTATTTCTTATATATTTTTAACTTTATTAATTATTTAACGGTTTCTCTAGTTAATGAAAACTTAGATATTAATATTAAAGATAGTGTAAAATTTGATAAAGCTTACAGTTTCCTAATTTTATGTACAATTTTAAAGATAATTACGATGAAAGCCACTGAAATCCTTAAGGTGGCCACATACGGTGTGTCTACCCTATCGTTCCCCCGCCAATTATTTCTGTCTCGTTTTTAGTTGTAACGCTTTGCCTCTACTCTGTGTCGTTTTCTCTATTGGGAATTAGGCTATGAAAAACTCTAGACACATATTATAATTTTTCGAAATCATAAGGAGAGATCCGTCAAGCGCACGGACTCTATCGGTTGGTCATGCTATCGCTATAAACATCCTAACATAAACATTACAGCCCTGTCCTCTCATGCCTTCCACAGCAGTAATATAAAAGATCATTTTTGCATAAATAAACTTTCATTCGATAAGCAAAACCAACACGCCTCCTCAAAAATTAATCGATTATATTTTAAACAAAAAAACTTTCCTTGTGTCCTCTCTGGGGTAAACTACATATGGTCCAACATTTGTTGCTTAGGATCAGGGAAACCCAGAAAAAACCTGATCAGACCCTTAAGAAAACTATATCTATATATATGTATATAATTACAAACATTATCACTAATATCTATATATTATTCCAAACACATCCCAGTCCTGAACTCCAGGAATTTAACAGCTGGTAGTGATTTCGTCAAAGTATCGGCCATCTGATTTCCTGTAGGGATATATTTCAATTTTATTATATTTTTCTCGATCTGTTCTCTCGAGAAATGATATTTTATATCAATATGTTTCGATCTTTTGTGATTAGTTGGATTGTTCGCTATGCTAATACAACCATTATTGTCTTCATAAATAATAATTGGATTGGAAACATTTATTTCAATACTATCTGCTAATGATTTTAGCCACAATGCCTCTCTGACAGCTTCGAGCAACAAGTCGAGCTTTATATTTTAGTGGATTTCCAAACTCGTCATTCTTTATTGCAAATACCCATTTACAATCAACGATATTCTTATTTTCAGGCTTTGATACTAGAGTCCAGGTATTATTAATTAAAAGAGAATTTATTTCATCCCTAATTGCTTGTTCCCACTGAACTCTATCATCTCTATTTTCAATTTCCTGATATGACGTTGGAATTTTGTAAATTAAAGATGGAGCACACATAAGGCAATCATCCGGCATATCGACTTCATTACAGGAAATTGGTGGACGATATTTAATCCTATTACTTCTTCTTCGCTCGGGAGATATTTGTCTTTTAGTTCGATTATTTCTAGATGAAGGCTCGTGTATATCTGTTTCAACTACAGATTTATTTAGTCCATGACTTAATTCGGTATTTTTATTAATTGCAACTTCTTTCGATTTCAATACATCTGATTTATTACTATCCCATTTATGAGACGTTACTGGTTTTGACCTCATGTCAGATTCAGCAGTTTTAGGCTGTACTGATTTTGACCTCATGTCAGATGAATCAGTTTCAGGCTGTACTATTACGGGCCTGGATACCAAGAAATTAGTCTCATCTACTATAATATCTCGAACTACTACAAACTTTCTAGTTCCAACATCCCACACTTTATATCCGTTTGGTTCGTACCCAACTAGAATGCCCTTCCAAGATTTTTCTTCAAATTTCGATTGTCTAGTTTTATTGTGTACATAAACGGTTGAACCAAAAATCTTTAAATATTTTAGCTGAGGCTTTTTACCATGCCACAATTCATATGGTGTTTTGAATTCTTTTAAAGCTTTAGTTGGCGTCAAATTAATTAAAAACGTGGCAGGAAGAACAGCTTCGCCCCAAAAACATTTTTCTAAACAAGCTTCAGCTACCATTGCTCGAGCCTTCTCAGTTATTGTCCTTACCATACGTTCTGATACACCATTTAATTGTGGGGTTCTTGGAACTGTTAAGTGGTAGCTAATACCTTTTTCTACACAATACTCCTTCATCTCAGTCGACAAATATTCTCCGCCATTGTCACTATACAAATTGACAATTTTGAAATTGAAGTGAGCTTCACTTTTTGCAGTATAGTCTCGAAAGACTGAAAACACATCGGATTTATGGGTAATCAAATATGTAACACAATAATGGGTGTTCATCAACAAAAAATACAAAATAATTTTTATTATTAACTAACTTTTATTATTTTTTATTAATTATTCTTTTGCTTTTCTAAATGGTAATCGTGCTTGTTTGCCATTTATACAAGCTTCACATAATTCATTGTTAACTATTACTTTTTCGATCTGCCCTATATCTTCAAACATTTGTTTAGCTTTTAATTCTAAAAATTTAGTTTTTCCTATATGACCTAACCGTTGATGCCACAATTCATAACTATCCTTTTCGGTACTATTTACTTGGACAATAGAATTTACTTCATTTGAATGAACTATGAACTCAATTCCTGTTAAATTATTTAGTTGTTTACCTGTCATTATAATATTTGCGTTTTTACTTATCTTAACGCCCTTGTCGTCGAAAGTGGTGGTCATTCCGGCCTGTTGTAGTCTTCGGACAGACATCAAATTGTAGGGCACATCTGGACAATAATAGACATTGTCTATGGTCCCTTGGATACCCATGTTGGTGGTGACGTTCATCGTTCCCTTCTTCGTCGCAGTTATAAATGTTCCGTTCTTCGCCACGGAAATCTTTATGGGCACTTTCAGTTCGTTAAAATTTACAGCTAAATCTTCTTTGTTGGTGAGGTGATCGGAAGCTCCAGAATCAAGGAGAAAAGTAATTTTATTTTTAACATCGACTTCTGATTGAAAATCTCTAACCATAAATGCAAAACTTGAGACATTTGCTTCTGTCGATGGTTGAGGTACTTGTACCGTTTGAACGGTTTTAGTTTTCTCAGCATTCTGTTGTTGAAGTCCTCTTTTATAATAAAAACAATCTTTCTTGATGTGACCCGTCCTTCCACAATGGTAACATTTTACAATAGATGATGACTTATTCGGTTTGAACGACCGTGTCTTATTTTGTCCTCGATAAAACTTCTTGGGCGGTCTCGGGATTTCGACGTTTTGCCTCTTTGCAATATTGCCTTTATTTGCTTGAAGCACTTTTACACTCGTGTCACTGCTCTCGTTTCTTACTTTCACTTCATAATCAAGAAGTCTCGTTTTGACGAATCCTAATGTTAAATTGTCTTCAGATAGTGTTTCTATTGCAGTTATTACACCATCGTAGGATGTAGGCAAAGTTAATAATAAATGAGACACTTTGTCAGTTTCTTCCAACTTTGCACCCGCTGCCAATAGTTCCGAGATTAGATCATCAAAAATTGTGAAGTGACTTATTAACGACGTATCACATTGTAATTTTAAACCTAATAATTTTTTTCGTAAGGCTAATTGCGTGGCGATGCTTTTGCGCTCATAAATAGCGTCCAAATTATACAACACTTGTCTAGCACTACTTTCTGTCTGAACAAAGCTAAGGAAAGAGTCTGATAAATATTCCACAATAATGTTTCTGGCAGTTTTATCAGCTTTAATCCAGTCATCAGTCAACTTCTCTGGAATTTGATCATCGATAACTTTAATTACATCTAATTCAGTTAGCAACGCACGAATTCTAAATTTCCACACACTATATTTTTCGCCGGTAAAGGCTTTAATGTTTCTTTTCATATTTAACTTCTCCATTGTCTTTTAAAAGAAGTAACAGTCCCTTTTAACTAATGTCTTTACACGAAAAAACAAACTTTTCACTTTTTCACTGTACATACGCAACTCACGACGTAACTGGGCCCATAACCTATTGGGAATTAGGCTATGAAAAACTCTAGACACATATTATAATTTTTAAATCTAGATTTTATTCGGGACACTTGGAACGCGTTTAACGAACGAAACGTTTCGGCAGAATGAAATCATAAGGAGAGATCCGTCAAACGCACGGACTCTATCGGTTGGTCATGCTATCGCTATAAACATCCTAACATAAACATTACAGCGCTGTCCTCTCATGCCTTCCACAGCAGTAATATAAAAGATAATTTTTGCATAAATAAACATTCATTCGATAAGCAAAACCAACATTCTCTTCTCCATGTTACTAAATGGGTCTTCCCCATTTAAATGGATGCCCGAAAATCCAAACTCGCTGTCCTAATAATACGCCATTACAGAAATATGACTGAAGCGAGCACACGGGCGATCCACCACGACTAAACAAGCCACAACTATCGTCGCGCTTCTTAACTCGGCACCAATATTTCGCGATTTTTTCGGTTCGAATCCAATCAAAAGGTCGCGTGCCCCTCTAGGAATCTCGAAACTTGTCCGCGTTTCTCGCGAGCCCTGTGCCCCGACGGCAGAAAATCCGAGGGCATGTCTCGAAACACCGTGGAACGAGCTCGCGAGCGACCTGGCCTGTATAGAATTTAATGTCTCTAATTTCGCGCGATCATCCCCTAATTTAATCAAGCCACCCTCGCCCCCCTGCCCCTCCCGCTTGCACCCCGGCGCAGCCTCGGTCCCAGACCCGTCGTTATTTCCAGCTGCGGAATAAGCGGGGAGAGAAGCCGATTTCGCTAACTCGGTTATAAACTCGGTATTATGCACGGGAATAAATTCCCCCTTCTCGCTGTGCCCCCGCCCAGCCTCGCGCCTCACCATGGCCGGTTATGATGGCCGCCATGAGGAGATACGGCGTTAGCTTCGAGTTATGGCTGGAGGAATTCTGTCCAAGGAACCGGGAGAATTCGGTGTCCTCCGATTCGGTCGGCTGTTCGATGAATTCGGGTGCGCGAGCAGCGCACACGCTGTGGAAAGGGAGGGAAGTTTGTTGAATATCTATTGGTGATTTTATGGGGGGATGTTTTGAGCGAAGTAGCGAGGTGTTGTCAAGAGTTGGTGAGATAGATGATCTCTGTGAGAAGGTGGGATTGTGGATGCTCAAAGAGGGCTTTGTTTGCTGTCTGGTGCAATTGAATTCAGTAAGTTTAAGGATTGTTTTTGTTGAATATGTGGTAGAGTGTAGACGATGTTGAAAGGTTTTTTGGAGGGTTACCAATTTGAATGGTGTACATTCAAGTCTGGATGATTTTAGATATGTTTGGATGTCGGAAGATGCTATTCAGATGTTAGATGTATATCTAGCTGGTTTAAATGGAATCATGGATGTTTTTAGCTAACAAGGGAAGATCTCGACCCGGACATTAAAAAAATTCTGAAACATTGTGAATATGTAATGGATTCCCTGCTTATTATAACGCAATATCTGTTTGCCGGCCAAATTCCCTCAAAGGGGGTGAAATTAACCCCTGAATATTCGGCTATTTTCCGATTTTTTGTTATAATTCTCCTTTTAATTAAATATATCATTTGGTAAAAAAATTATTTTACAGTTCACGAGTTATAACACAAAATCACCAGATTTTCGGCAGAAAAGAAAAATTGCGTTGTAATCAGGAGGAAATTCCCTACATAATCTCAAAGTTTCAGAATTTTTTGAATTTCCGGGTTAGGGATCTTCCCTTGTAAGTGCCAATTATCAGAAATAAATTTAATTGATTGAAATAATGAAACAGGTGCAGACTCATCCTGGAAAGAAGTTTTCCAATTTAACCCTTCGTTGCATACTGTTGCAAATATGCAACATATATTTTCTTTTTAATTTTTTTGTTCTAACTAGCCTGTAATGTGATGTAACTACTTTATCATGAAAGATACATATCCTAGTTTCTAAACATTTACAAACATCGCGCTGAACGTTGTAATTCCGCGGTTTTTACGTACTCATAATCGTAATGGCGGAAAAAGTTGAAAAATAAAAGAGCACAATTTTTTTATTATTTTTCTTTTATTATTATCACTTGTACGAGACCAAAAATATATTTTTCCTAAAATTAAAGAGGTTATGCAACGAAGCGTTAAAGGTGCCTCCAGTTTGAATCCATATGATGAAATTACTAAATGCTGAAATAGAAAAAGTATTCAGTTCAATGAATTACATAAAATCGAAACTGAGATATAAAATAAAATTAGAACTGCTAAATGACATTTTTATCACTAAATTCAGTTTATCCAAACTAGAAAAATGTTGCAGCTCTTACGAACTTCCCTCCAAACAAGGTGTTGAATGAGATTGAAACAATTGCTGCATACAAAAAGATCCTAAACTTTCTTCTCCACCAATTCTTTGTTTTGCTTAATGTATATTTATAAAGTAGCAATATTAGTCTTTATTATTTCATTGAATTAATGTGTTATTATTTATATTTTAATAAACTGTGTGGGGGATTAGTAATACGTAATATATTTTTTAGATTATGTTTTAAATGTGTGTCTGGAAAATCTAGGTCTCTCTAGATGTTTGTTAAGTCTTTTTGGGTTGAAAAATTGAGAATTGATTTGGGAACATTGGCTTAAACACAAATAGAAAAGTAACAGCGTGTATACAGACAAACCAGGCATACTGTATAATAGAGGCAGAGAGCCAGAGGACGAGTAACCGACAGATTGAGAGGAGCAAGGCAAGAACGAAGTTAGAGGAGCGAAGTGAAGGTGTCACGAATAATGGTCGGACACGACTTTAGCTGACGCGCTCTTAAAGGAGTGAAAGGATGACAATCCTCCTGCCGGAAGAAATTAAGCGCAGTGTCGTTCGTGGGAGCGTCATAAGTGAAGTCTCGTGTAAATTCGGGAAGTCGTTTCCTCCATGATGCGCGGCGCGGATGCACTCCGATGCATCTGCTCGTCTCGATAAGCGAGCCGAGGATTCCTCACACGACGACAGCAGCCCGAGCCCGCGGCCCGGTCGGAGACAAATTTTTTCTCCGACTTGACGCTCGAGGGAGGAAAAAATGAAAAGAGCAGGAAGTAGGGAAGCAGGATATTCGGTCCTTAAAACAGAAGCACCTTGATCCTCGAGTGCTTTCCAATTGACTACCGGTGCTTAAGTGGCTCGCCTAATTTCGTTCTAATTCCGGCGCCTCTGTCTTCCTGTATCTCACCAATTTGGCTTTCGTCCTGCTTTTCTTTTTTAACCAGACTGGTGTCCTTTGCGTTTATGTTGACTGCAGTCAGAAGTTAATAGTACTTTGGTAGTTTTGATAATTTGACGGGGGAAATGATTTTCGATCGACGGTATTGAACTTATTGAATGGGAATTTTGGAATGATGTTTTTCGAAAGTGCAAGGGAACATGAAGAATTGTATATTTTAACACGATCCGTGGCATGATTTAAATTTAGATATTTGGTGGATCTATAAAAAGTGAGGAGGAAAGTAGATTGCGATATTCAGTTACCTACAGAAAAATAGTAGTTCTATTATGGGAGCATCTTTTTGGTCTATTTTGATTTCCACAGTGAATTGGGAAATACATTTTTCCTTTGAGCAAAGGTGTCAGTTACGACGAATATAATTGCCACGTGGGACATAGTACTCACTGATTGAGAGTTAGTAAATTGGAGTTACTTCAAAATTTGAGAAATATCATATTCGAAGGTATTAATTGCAAGAGCACGAGAATCTTCTATGATAGAAAGGATATAAATTTTTTTATTTAAGCTTGACGATTTTAGTTAATGCGATCAAAAATACATTACAAACTAGAAAATAATTTTATTCTTGTACTACAATTACGATGGTGATATGTCACTTTGAATAAATCGTGGGACAGGATATTTCATTGCTCATATTAAATTGATTCATATCCTGTTCTGATATACCCTGACTCGTGATTTTATTTAAATTGGCATATCACTATCGTAATGCTAGTACTAGAAAATAATCATTTTTTAGTTTTTAGTGTATTTTTGACCAAATTAAATAAAATCGTTTATCTTAAATTTTATTTTTATTATTTATTGAGTGTCTGAGTTTTGCAACCAAAAAACTCTTGAAAAATTAAACTATTTGTACGTGACGGATCATTTTTCGATAAATTGTGTATTTAAAGAAATCGCGATGCTACTACTTGGGACACTTCGGTAACGCACTGACTTTTTTTCGTTTTCGAAAAGAACTCGAGAGGTTGATTTCAAGTCGATTGGATTTGTGGTTATGGTTTAAAATTGTTAGGGGGTGCTATTTTTCACCCCTTTGAGGGTTGATTTTTTGTTTAAACTTTGTATTATCCTCATAATTACATATACCTGCAAACTTTCAAGTCAATTGGACTAGTGGAAGTGGGTTAAAATTTTAACTTAAAATTGAGTTACAAGATTTACACCAAACAAACTGAAGTTAACCCTTTGACTACTGTTGACGCCTATTGGCGTCCGACACATGTTGACTTCCCGGTACTGTTGACGCCTATTGGCGTCCGACACATGTTGACTTCCCGGTACTGTTGACGCCTATTGGCCTCCGACACTTGTGCGACAAAAATTTCGCCGTACCCAGTGGACGTCGCGAGTGAATTCGTACCGTACCGTACGGCCAGTGCGTGCCAAAGTCTCCCGTAGTCAAAGGGTTAATGATGGGATTGAATCTCAGTAATGGAGCAAAGTGTGGAACGGACATCCGGATTCTAGGCGCCAATAAAGCGGGAGATTCAAATATTATTTAGGCTCGCTACCGGGTGTTCCCCAGTTTCGGGCCCTTGTGGCGTTTTCCAATTAGCGTCGATGCACTAAATACGTCCAACCTTCGCGTGGTACGTGACACATGGACGGATTCGAGCGTGTGTCGGTGAGCAAGTAAGTCACAGATGAGACCTCGTAAGCGTGCGGCTGAAAAAACGCAGAATGAGTGGTTCCTTTCATCTTGCCGCTTACACTCTGCCACCTTCCTTCGGTGTTTCCTCGAGAACAAGTACGTCATGCGTTTATGACTGACTGGCCACCCCATTCTGGTACCATTCCAATAACTATTTTGTGGTTTAAAGGGTTACATACGTTTAGCCGCAGGGAAATGAATGATTTTACTATTAGTCCATAAACTGCACGAAGGAAATTCATTTAGAATATTTTTGTAGTAAGTTATTTATGATTTTTGAGATTCTTTAGAAAAAATGGGCCGCATGATATCTCCATTAAACATCGATGGATCGAAAATATAAAATAATATTCTTGTAAAATAATGTTGCCATTATGGGCTGACCGGCTATTTGTTTGATATTTGGTTTCAGTCAATTTTATGCGCAATTGCAGAGCAGAATATTGCATGAAAAGAATTCATGTAATTTGGCCCGTCAGCCCGTAATGGCAACATTATTTCACAAGAATATCATTTTATTTTTCAGATTCTTCGATGTTTAAAAAACCTCAAAAATCACAAATAATTTAATACAAAAATTCTTGTAAATAATTTTTTTCGTGCACTTAATGAACTAATAAATCATATGTAATAAGTATTTTGTTCAATTTGTTTAATATAAACATATGTAACCTCTTAATAATTTTGAAGGCATCGCATTGTATTCTAAGTAATATTTATAATTAAGTACAAATCGCAGATGAAAGATCATCATCATTTTTGTGTTGAAATATAATGTGTCCAAGTATAGACAATTATTTATTTGCTAGATGATACAGTATCCTGTGAATATGAATAACAAAAAACGGACAAAGAAAATTTAAGATTGCTCTGTGACGATTATTCAGCGTTGATGTTAATTGTAATTCCTGGACTTATTTAATTTCCTCATTAAACTATAACCTTGAATGGAGTTGCTTTTATCGCAGCTAGTACTATCTATTGTTGTGAGTTGTAACGAGAACTCTGACGCCTCCTTGAGCCCACGAAATTAAGCTTTTCGTTTCGTTTCGCCCTTTCCCCCCACTTTTTTCTTCGTCATCTCGAGGGTTTCGAGTAGTGGTGAACCGTGAGAGACAGGCACAAAAGGCGACGGCGCAGAGTACGGAAAGTGAATACGAAGAAGTCACAACTCTTTTCAAGTATATCCACATGCGAGTATTTCCTCCAATTTTTTTCTTTATCAACGCGATAAGCCGGCGAACGGTAAGTGGCGCCCAAATGTTAGATCGGCACCTTTTTATTTCTTCGCGTCAAAGGCTAAGCTTGGGAACAAGTGCTGGGTCATCTTCAAATTTTACCACATCACTGCATCACCATCCTCCCTCGCTATCATTACAAATTTCCAATTCAACTTCATACAATTTCCACGTCATTAAAATGGCACATACGCCAATCATTACAAGTTAAAATGCCCCTCAGCGTTCCCCACTCTGTATAATCAATAAATATTACTTCCTGAAGCCACCGGGGACCAATTTCCAAAGCAAACTGCACCGCACCCCAGTGAAACGGCCAAATTCCATATTTTCCGTCGAGGTCCTCGAATTCTCGGGGCACCGAAGGGTTCGCTGCAAAGGAAGTGGAGGAAATCGTATTTCACCGGATCCGAGATGCACGCGGGAAGCAGGAACGGTCCAAGGACTGTTCCCAAGGCGAGCTCTACTATTAGTCGCCAGCAATATACGCATAAAGCCATTAAAGCTGCTGTCGTATCGTTAAGTACCCTGGCCAGCGCCACAAAGAGACACTCCCGAAATTTGGGCAATTCCTAATGTCCTTCCCGAGATCCTCCGGGATACCGGGACCATCGAGACCAGGGTTGGTCCTGGATCTCGTAAACGGCGCAACCCCCGAGTTACTGCGAGTCAAGCATCCGACGGATGCCGGGCCACCCCGGCCTAGCAAACGCGCGACCATAAAAACACGATTATTATTGTCAAACGAGTTGTAAATCAAAACCTGCAGCGCGAAGGGCGAGCCTCATCCGGCATCCAGCGATTACGGTTCGTCGGCTTTTAAATAGAAATTTCGTGAATTAATAGCGAAAGAATTGGGACCCGTACTCGTAACAGCGTTCATTCAAGGTTTCCGATTGAAAAAATTGGCTGATACCTGACTTCCATGCTCCATGGGTCGCCTCAATAACAGAGCCATATACTTCCAGGCCTAATTTCCAACTCGGACTTAACTCTTGTAAATCTACAGTAAATTAGTTTGACAGTTCAATTAAAATATTATTGGAAATTGTATAATCTCCATTGTTGGTGTTGCTACTTAACGACGCTCAGTGCTTGTGACTTGAGACCTGCGAGCGTAGGTAGCCCCTGACCGCGTAGGGGACTGTGGTTAATCCGTCGTTGCGGGGGGCGTGCATTAGAAGGGTTCTCAGTTTGCCATTTTCCATAGGGTAAATCCGGGAGACGCGGTCGGGCCGGAGAGTTGGCCGAGTCGCTATATTTCAGACTCTATACGTAAAAACGCGATAAAGTGCAGACCAACTACTTTTCTAGAAGTCAAATAGTTGAATGAATAGCGTCATTTCGCTTCCTCCTGTGTTTTCTGGATTTATAAGCTATAAAAGGCAAATTGAGGTTACATTTAACCTCTTTTGTCAAACAGCGGTGTACAGAATCGGATTTAAAATATATTTCTAAGTTTATTTTCGGTTAATGTTGGGGATAATAAAATAGTAGAGATATTGAGGGACAATTCAGCCAAAGTATTTGGCCATATTAACTCCTCCTCTTAAAACTAACGAGAAGACCATCTCTCGTTGCAGAAAGGAGAGATGGTCGAGTTATGATTTTTTTATTATTTTTGTTTATTTTTTATTTATTATTATTATTTTTTTTTTATTTAGTTTATTTATTCACTTTTGCATTCATTTGCCTTGCTAATCACCAGTAGGTAGTTCATTTTTTCTTTGACGAGTTCTTTACTTGTTCAGCGTAAACAAATTAAATATCAATAAATCGATAGTTGTATTCACTCATAAATTATTTTACTTTCTTCTTTGTTATTTTTCCATGAATAATTATGTGAGTGGTCTCTGCCAACGACGAAAACCATTTCTCCCGGCACGTCGGGAGAGGTGGTCAGATGTCATGACTTCAATTTACAATCCGACTTACAGTAAGTATTGTCTTGAAACAAATATCGACCAGTTTTTCTGAATCAGCATAAAATTCTGAATATATAGGTTTGTTGTGATAAAATAAGTAAAATCTATATTAGTTTAAATAGCCATTTTATATTAGGTCGACCGCGTCTCCTGGATTTACCATATTCTGTTTAATTTCGGTTATGGGTTATTCACAGTGTTCGTAAGGATCGAGTCTTCTTGTGATCGTTTTTATTTGTATAGGGGAGAGTTGCCAATATCGTAACACTTAAGACATTTTACGTTATATTTCATATTTGGTACTCATATGAACGCAAATGACTATTGGATATTGTAGCTTGATCTTTTAGGCACCTACTATTATATGCTTAGCCTTTTGTTCAGAACAAATTAATTTGTTATTAATCTTTTTGTCACATACTGTCAAAGGTACGATTCGGACAACCGGTCTCCTAAATCGTACCTCTCGGTTTCCAAAATCGTACCTCCACTAAAAAATAGTATAAATAACAAATAGAGAAGAAAATATTCAACATAAAGTAATGATTATTATATAGTTACAGATACAAATGTATATGGATCACACACAGGCCGCAATAATCTATGTAAATGATATATGTACATAACCTATAAACATACGAGTTGTCAAATCCTATTAGTAAGAAAGTAGTGGTTATTTATAAATATCAATTTAAACTTTATAATGAATCTAATATGCACTTAAAATGAATGTCAAATATTCTACATTAAACCTGCTTTTAGAAAAATACAAAAATACGGGACAATATTGTATTGTTTGATTATTATCAGCTACGATAAACTGGTAAAAAGTTACATCAATCATACCTGATTTTTTTAAATGTTTATAGAACGCACAAAATAGGGTGTAAGCTCAAAATATTTTGTTTCTATTTCTTATGTTGCATTTACTTGATATTTTTATTATCAAATGTCGTTTACATTCATTAATTACTTAGAAATTGATGAGGTACGGTTTAGGTGACCAGTACGATATTGGCAACTCTCCCCTACATAGGTACCTGTACATACACAGTAGTGGCGCACTAAGGGGTAGATTTGTATAGGTAAATGAAATTGAAAAAGATTTAAATGCAGAGGCTTGAAACAATTCACTGTTTTTTCGTGTAGCAGTAGAGAGACTGCAGATTTTGGGGAGAGCTCAATTTTGGGAAGCGATCAATTTTAGGGATGCGGCAAAATTTGAGGAGCAGTAAATTTTGGGGGCGGCGAATTTTGGGCAGCGATCAATTTTGGAAAGCGGCAAACTTTGGGGAGTGACAAATTTTAGGAAGCGGCAGATTTTAAGGAGCGACAAATTTTAAGCCGAAGAAATTGGAAAATGTTTAAACACAGAGGTTTCAGACAACATTAAAAACAATTCACTGTTTTTTCATCTAGCGAATTAGCAATAACTCATATGTGAGTTGTCATATTGAATTAATTTTAAGATCGTCTCAATTTTGAATTATAATTTTTTTTACATTTCATGGAAAGGGCGGCAGGCGCTTGTTAGCCTAGGGGTGCTAAATCTCCAAATCCGCCCCTGTATGCACTCAGGAGCCGTTGGTGAACGGATAAAACTGATTTTAATGCAAATTCGATAAAATTCATTAAGTGATTATACAAATTTATTTAAAGAATAAAATCCAGTTTTCTTTTCTTTTTACAAAGCCCCTTTTTGGGGGGTGCCAGCCCCCCTCCTCCACTGGATGCGCCACAAATGAAGGATAAGGGGAAAAACAAGGAATGTCAAAAAACAGCTTTATCGAGAAAATTAAGTGTTTTGTTCCAGTGCTGAGTGGACATTACCTTGTTTTAACCAGTATACCAAATAATTCAACGTTATTTTACGGGGGCATTTGAACTTCATAACCCTTTGTGATTCGACAGTTCTGTAGTTCCAGTTGCCCCAACAAAATATGCTATAAATCGCGAAATCACGAAAAATAGACATTCCTCGTTTTTCCCCTTTACCCCGCAAATAAAATTTAAATGATTATATCGATAAAAAAATCTTAAAGAAGTTTTACACAAATAAAAGAATACATATTATGCCCAGACTTGATTTGCAGATAATCGTTTGTTATTTTACGTCTCATATTGAAGTCTGAATTTCATTAGACATTCGAGCCAGTGTATTATTCCATTTCGTGTAAAGCTGAGCGCAATAATGCCACGGGCAATAACAAATACCGAGGCGGACGTGTGAATAGGCAAACAATTGAATGGAAAAGAGTCTCACGCCGCAGCACCACTTGAATGCGCGTTGAAAACTGTTAATTCCAACGTTTACTGGGAAAAAGCTGACCCGCGCCGATGCGTTTCGTCCATCCGACAGTTACAAACCCATTAGCGCGCTCATAAAGCCGCATTTCGTTGGGCCAATAAACCTTATCTGCCGTGTGATACACTAATTTCCAGATATTCGCCGATAATTGACTTAATTCAACCGCGCGCCGCCGTGCCCCGCCAATAATCTGGAACAACCGACGTTCCATTGGCCCTCCGTGATATCCGTATGTACATGCACGTCCAGCTCCGTTGCCTGGCTAATTCGAAAACATCCCACCGCGAGAGTGCTATCGACTTTTTCCAACCTGGCCGAGCAGTTTCATTCGCGCGAGCGCTGAAACGTTTTTCGGCTAAATAAGCGGATAATGCTCGACAGATATTCGATTGGACGTCATTTGGAGAGTTTCAAATGTTTCAATAACCGCCGCGTGCGATTTCAGTTCGCTCCACTTCGATTGTACAGCGCACAGTTGTTTAAAATGCGATTCTAGCTAAACAAAATTATTTTTGGCATTTTTTTTTATTATTACTCATTTATTATTTTTAATGTTATTTCTATTTAGTAAAGTAAAAATGCAGGTGTTCTTGATAAGAGCTAATATTTCCAGATTATGATCGATTAGTTTTTTGTAAATTTTTAAATGAACAGATAAGTATTGCAGAAAAAATAAGAGAATGGAAGTAATGTATATAGAATAAAAGTAGTACGAAGCATTAGGAATTGCTGTAATATTTAATTGTATTTTGATAAATACATTAATAGAATTTAAGGACAACTTTTGCTGGTCTCTGCAGGTTATTGAGAAATTTATTTTTTTAAGGACATTTCCTATGTTTTTTAGAATATCAAAAAGTAATTTCTCAACGGTAACAATGATGTTAACGTTGCTATTGTTCTATTGGCAACTCATTCGCCGCCGAATGAAGAGAGATGGCGATTAAAATTAATAATATATTTCATAAGTTTCTACATATTGATACTATATGTTTTTAATAATATTTCCTATCAAGTACCTAACATAATACGGAAACGAGCCTCTGCGTTTAAATGCTCCCAATTACTTTCGCGCAGAATATGACCTCCAAAATTTGCCGCTTCCTAAAACAGAGCCGCCCTTAGAGTTGGCGGGGCCCGGGCCAAAGGCCAATATTATTGAAAACATCTAATTGAAAACAGATAACCTTACTTCTCCACTTCATGCCCCACTTAGGTTTCCCGAAAATCTATTTTAGAAAAATTGATACCTTGACAATTATACTTAATTTATTTAATTTTTACAAAATGAAGACCCTAAGCGCGGGGCCCGGGGTAAGGATCCCGTCTACTTGGTGCTAGCGGCTCTGCCCCAAAATTTGTTGCTCCCCCAAATTTCCCGCCCCAAAAATTTGTCGCTATAGGCTACAGACTACATAGCCATACACAAATCCTCCCTTGCAGTATATAGTTCCCTTTCAATTTTTCGATATTCCTATTAAATAAAATACATGGGAAGATAAAAATGATCATCACGAAATAAATTCTCTGTTAACTTGAAATCCCGAAACTCACCGTTTCTAACTAGGTATTATGATAACGGTCTACAAAGTGTCATAACTAAATTCATTCACCAATCTAAAACAGAAACAAATAATTTGTATTTAACCCAGGCCCGTCCAACTTTTGCTCTTGCCCTCGAAGGGTAGCCGCGGGTGGTTGCGAGCGAAGGCAAGAGCGACGGCAAGATCGGCAGCCGTAAAAGAGTGGAGATAGTGGCATAGTGTGAGTGTTCTTCCTACTATCACTACATGCACAGATTCCCCCCACCAAGAAGACCTTTCGCTCTTGGGCCTGGCTCCGTGGCTCCAAGAGCGAAGTGTAACTCGCGGCTGCTCGTGCGAGCAAACCCTTGGACGGGCCTGATTTAACCCTTTCGCGCCTAGCGCCGGATGTACCGGACACGTCCGTGGAACGATCCAAAATAGCCTAGCGTTCGATATATATATAGGATAAGTCCGGGAGAGATGGTCATAGTTTCGTTTAGACCCTGCTACAGTCAACCTATTTGAAATAAAGCAATGAAAATCATGTAGGACAAAACTTCAATCCTTTGTCTACATATCCGTTAATATCAATAAACGAAAAATCATTACTTAATATACAAATTTTATAAATGAAAAAAGTGTCATTGCCGATCTCTCCCTCAATGTCGGGGAAAGATGGTCCCTATTATATAATACTTTAAGGTTAAAAACACTCTAAACAATGCACTATCGAAAATACATCATGAGAATTAAAAATATTCAGCGTAAATAACACAAACAAGATGACCAAAATATAGATTATAGATCAAACATTTCGAAGCACTAGTTCAGTCAGGTCCAGGTAGGTGGTCCGAGGACGCTAGCCTCCATAGCGTCTTCTACGTGCTGCGTGGAACAAGGTGCTCGAAGCCAATGCAACGGCGGGCATGCAACGGATGAGGAAAACTCTAGTTGTGTGCGCTTCAGCCCTAAAGGTGATGTACCACGGCGCGTGGCTTGGCGAGTCGGCTCGGCCAGTCCAGGATCGGCGAGTCGACTTGGCGAGCGCGAGTCGATGAGCCACGCGCCGTGAAACTTCACCTTAAGGGCACGAGCCTACACGCACACTACTAGAGTCTTCCCTATCCGTGTCATGCCTGCCGCATCATTGGCTTCGAGCACCCCCTTCCACGCAGCACGTAGAAGACGCTATGGAGGCTAGCGTCCTCGGACCGCCTACCTGGACCTGACTGCACTAGGATAAGTGTGGGTATTACTGCGGATGCCCCGATTACTGCGGATATTCTAAAACAGCTCATATTTAATGTTGGAAAGTATATAATCTCTTGAAAATTTTTGCTAAACTTATTTTAAACTCTATTACAGGTAATTATTAATAAGTATGTACAGCAAAGTTATTATTAATTCTTTTATCGTAGTTTGAAATTCGTCAAGGCGAAACTTCGGCCGATTTCCGATATGGCGGTCATGAACACGTAATTGAAAAACGTTTATATTTTTCTTATTAACTGTAATACATGTTATGTAGCGTTATTGCTAGATAGAATAAGAGTTATATTTTCGGAAAAACAACAAATCAGTCGTCTACATTTTAGTTTCAATTTTTATTTCTCACCGCAGTATTAGGTGCAGTGCTTTACACTATGTGCATGCATTACTGCGGACCGACGACTGCGCCACCTAACCTTTCTTCAAACCGTATTCACATCTGTCTACATAACCTGCAAAGGTACTAAGGTTTTGTTTCGCCTGACATCAGACCGCAGTAATACATGCGCAGTAACTGGTGTTTCGTTAGTAACTGGCACGCAGTAATACATGCATGTCCGCAGTAACGCATGCAATGACATTGATCGACAAATCTCTTTGTTTTTAATTAACTGTGCTTATTACCCCGTCCTTATATTTTTTTATGGAATTATTAAGGTCCCACCTTTCTTTTAAAAAAAGAAGGAGGAACTTTCATTCATTTGAACGCCGTATCGAGGATTCTAAAGTTAACCTACCTTAAAAGTCCGCAGTAATACCCACACTTACCCTAGTAGAAATTTCACAGTGGATTTACAAACCTTTAAAAACGTTCTATACCAACACTTTGAACTGAGAATGTTACTTTTCTATGACACTTTGTACCCACGTCGAGCGTTTCTTTCTAAAAAATACTATCACTGCGTATCTCTCCCGTATGACCATATCTCCTTGACTTACCCTATATATATTTATATATATAATATATGTATATTATTATTAATATGTATTAGTATGTTTAGATAAAAATGGAATCAAACACTGCTACGCTACATTATTCTCCACTAATCATCTGCATCGCCCATATACTTTCTTTCGTGAATCAACCCTAAGGAAGAACTGTAACAATAGTAATCAAGGTATAAGCTTGTGCACATTGTTTAGTGACAATGGGGCGGGCGAGGACTGGGAAATGCCTCGAGGGGGAGGAAGGTAATTATCGCAGTGCAATATTTGGAGCAGGCACGGTGTTGAAAGGAAAATCAATATACCTACTCATAATCACATCCAGAATAAAAAAAAGGAATTTATGTCTTGGCATTGTTCGTCGAAGGTACAATAAGCGCTAAGCCACCCTGACGGTCTAAGGGACCAGGAAATGCCTGGGAAGAATTGTTCCAATTTACGCGCAGGTCACCGACCGCTCTTGCTCAATAATTATGGCACCGTTAATCCTGTTAAACATAGAAAAGCCAAGCAAATACGGAACGCGTGTGGCCGCGCTCTTTCGACCAAGTCCTGCGCGCTCTATTTATAAATCGGACACTGGCTAATCCGATTTACTGGACAAAGAAGTGTAAGGTCCGCCAAGGGGGCCCGACCCAATTTTATTGACGCTATCGACTCGAGACCCTGCTTGACCTGACAGAACACGGTCCACTGCGGTGGCAGGTGAGAATCACTTTCGTCACCCCTCAGCTGATTAGAATATGTACGTTTATAACAAACCTAGGGAACAAGATTCATAGTGGGGAAATATGCGTGGGTGTTATCATGACACTTTGGCAGTCACATATTTCGAAGCACGCTCACTGTCCACGTTTTTGAAATTTCTCAACTGAAGAGTCGTTGAAAGAAACATATTTTTAGCAGATGTTCTATGCGCCAATGGTAATAATATAGTAGTGAATTTGATTTTTGGTACTTATGAGGTTTTCTACAAGGACTTGTAGGTATTGAAACAGCAGATTGTAGATGAGATATACACTGCTGTTTGTAAGCATTAGGACACCTACTCTGTGTGGAGTAATTGTGAAGAACGTTGCAAATTTATTAAGGAACTCTAAGAAATTTTAAATTAAATGCAGGGAAATGTATTCGATCTGTACCAAATATCAGCATGTGTAATAAATATTTATTGCACTTATGAATGGCAGTGTGAATCTTTAAATTAGTTTAAATGGTACAGATTTGTTGGTGCTAAGTATGAAGTAAAATTGATTTCGTAGGCTCACGGAGAGTAGTAGATCGATATCGTGGAATCGCGCATGCGTGACAGCGACCGTCAGAGTGTTAACACGTTCGCTGGAGGTATTTGTTTAATAATATAACTCATGTATATAATATCCCCCCAAAAAAACTTTAAAAATGTAAAAAAATTACGCCAAGTACATGAAATCAAATATATCACAAAAAAAAGAAAATAATAATAAATACAAAGTAAAAAAAGATGTGAAATCAGAATAAGCTGCAAGTACATAAGGGTGCTTTCCCGCAGCGTGCAAAGGCGACACTGTATAACACAATAAAAGACAAAAAAAGATGTCCGCGGTCGAGAAGTCAAATAGTTGGCGTGGCCACTGTGTCAGGCGTGGACCGATTTTATTGGAACTGGTCTTATTCGAAAGCTGATATGCGGTTTACATTAGAAAAATGCCTTTAAATTTAGAAAATATTGCAGGCGTGATGAGATATTAATGTATAAATGTCAGAATTAGGTTGGAATGGCTCCGCGACGAGTAAAGATACACGGTAGCGACAGTCGACATATACAGGGTGTCTTTCATGTACTTGGCGTCGAGACGCTACCGCGTCTCTAGATTCTACAACAGGCGTGCACAGCTGAATGCCCGCCGGGCAGAGTTGGGCATTATTCGAATAAATTTTCATTCGAATACGAATTCGTATACATCCCCAAGATTATTCGTTATTCGCGAATAAATCTGTACCGTTATTCTAGCCAGATTCGTTCGAATAAGAATTTATTCGTTATTCGACCTGAATGAACGACGAATAAGAAATGTGATACCCGGCATCTATCTCTGTGACCAACATAGCTAACAATAAGAAACGAAGCGATCTGAACATTCTGTAAGACGACGGCAACAACGACGGTACCGTTTAGAAGATGGAATTCAGAGTTCACTTTTTGACACTTTGACGCTGCGTATCTCCTAAACGGCTGGTCCTACGTCGTTTTTGACGAAATTTCGAAAGAAAATTCAACCAAAGAAAGATATAATCTCCTCCTTTTAAAACGTGATCATTTTATTCGTCCGTTGAGTCGACTAAATTCTTATTCGAATAAGAAATTATTCGAATAAATTTTCCGTCAAATAAAAAATTATTCGAAGATTATTCGAATAAGAATTTATTCGCACAAATTTATTCGAATACGTATTCGAATGAAAATTTAGCCGAATAATGCCCAACTCTGCCGCCGGGCAAAAATTTTCGGGTGCGTGCGGAAAGAGCATCGTAAAGCAACTTCGTGAGCAACAGTGCCGTGTATGCCGTGGTGGGGAGTGTTCGTGAGTGAAGTGTGCCGCTGAATGTCAGCAACACATCTTACAGTTTACACGCATACTACGACAGTTATTGGCCACAGGGTGGGGGAACTGCTCACGGCGTCGCTCTTCGCTTTGCTCACGAGCAATCGAGAGCGCTCTTGCCCGTCACAGCCTTGCTGTGCAGGCCTGTTCTACAAAGTCAAAGAACTTGCACCATCACTATTATATCTGTTTAAGAATCGTTAAAAAAGAGGGCTCTAAGGGCCATTTTTTAATTTTCAATTTTTAATATTTTTTTACCATTTAAAGATCGAAATATTGTATATCCACTTTGACGTTTTGGGAAAAGCAGAGTTGAACATGCAATTACTCATTGCATAAGATTCAGGGGCATACAATGAAGAAATATATTATTTTTGACAAATTTATGAATTACATATAATCACGATTTTTATACAGCATAAAGAAACAGTCAGGAATTATTTGTTGCATATAAAAACATAATTTTTTCAAATACTGTACGTACAATATTTGCGCACTAAGCCATCGATCTAGTAGCATTTTTGGTTGGCCAACAGTATCCCCAAGTTGGGAATTAGTTGGTCATCAAAATGCCAACAATAATTGCTACTAACAAAGGATCATCCCGAATCCACAAATTCAAAAAAATTCTGAAACTTTGTGAATATGTAGAGGATTTCCTCCTGATTACAACTTAGAGCATATATACATGGAGGTATCGTTGCCTTAGAGTGACTGCCTCGAAACTGTCGGCAACATCACGTGAGAGAGAAATATGTACATGTGCGAACTGGTGCGAGTGAGAGAACTATATGTCCTATTTGACCTTAATGCGCAATACTGATGTATTCGAATACTATTCGAATATTGATGTATTCGAATAGTATGGTGTGAAGTATAAATCGGGTTCTTTAGGTTCATTTTTTTACAAGCTTTTATTTAGTTTCAGTTGTGAGTTCGTTAGTTTGTCAGGGTGAAATCTTGTAAGCTAATTTTGACCCACTTCAACATATCCGATGGGCTTGAAACTTTGCACACATAGGTACGTAGTTCCGATGACAATACAATATTTTACTAAAAAGCATGAAGTAGTTTATAGTGAAATTTTTTTTAAAAACAAGCTTTTATTAAAATGTACTAAAAAGGAACCAATAATTTTGATACCGGCCCAAATGACTGCCTGAGAAGAATTCCCTCATAAGGTAAGTGCGGATAATAAGGCCCAGCAGGTAATAAGGCCCACCTGTCATTTATCCTTGGCAATTCAATTTATAATACTGGTAATGCCATTTATTGCTTTTATTACATCTTTATTAGAAGAGCAACGAATAAATAATTTTGTTCGATGAGAATTTATTCGACTAATAAGGATAATTTTTTTGAAAATTATTTGGACCTCAAATAACTCTGGAAGTAGAGAGGCTGAGAGATGGGGAGCGTGTGCTGGAGTGCGGTAAACAGGAGAGCATGATGCGAGGAGGTAGTCTTGAGGGAATATGGTACGAGAACTGCGCCTAACGTCAGTGGTTAGAGCCTCGCCTGAACATAGCAATAATGAAAGATAGAGAGGTCCGGGAAAGTCTACAAACTCTACAAATTGTCATATTTTAAAAAATATAAAATTATACATTATTGAAATAAGCTATCAAGAGACTTTATCTTTATTTGTCGTCGAATAAAAATAACCCAGAGTAATTTTTATTTGAAACGTCATGGATGAATCAGTTTATTCGACGGGAATTCATCCGTCGACCACAAATAATGTTTTTAATCGAAGGCCTACATTCCTCAGTAGCAGATCCAGGAGCCTTTCTTGGGGGGGGGGGGGGGGCGAAACGTGTAAAAGTACATACCTACATTTTTTAATTTTCTTTTACCGACCCCCGCTGAGCATGCAAATCGTGAACAGCTCGACAAATATACATTGTCAACACATTAAATGTATACCTAACAAGTGTTTCAGAATGTGACATAATATTTTTATATTTTATTTATATTTTATTATTCTTAGGGGGGGGGGGCGATCGCCCCCATCGCCCCCCCCCGTGGATCCGCCACTGACATTCCTGAGGCCCCCCGAGGCCCAAGCCGAGCGACATTGTACATCGCTCAACCGTTTAACCTGCCGCCTGGAGTTGAACGAAACGTGTCTTCATTTCTGCAAATAAATTTTATGTATAATATCGCTAATAATGACAGTTCAAATTGTGTCGGGTTTGGTATCTTTCCATGTTTCCTTCTTACACTCCCGGACCTCTCTATCTTTCATTATTGCTACGTTCAGGCGAGGCTCTAACCTCTGACATTAGACGCAGTTCTCGTGCCATATTCCCTCAAGACTACCTCTTTGCATCATGCTCTCCTGTTTACCGCACTCTAGTACACGCTCCCTAAGTGGGCCTTATTAACTGCACTACACGAAACAAAGCCCGTTTACAAAGTTTTTAGAAACCTATTAATTTTCGTATTTGTTGTGTTCATATATTTTTACAAATATTACAGTTTATAGTTTAATGTCCATAGATTTCTATAAAAACAAAAGTTTTAAAAAATATGTAAAAGTTTTTGTAAATTCAATTATAGATCCTTATTACTCGCACTTACCTTATGACTAAAAATAAACGCGTGGGCCGTAAATATTGAAATGTCCTATTTATATAAATATACAAAATCAAGATTATTGGTTCCTTTTTAGTACGTTTTAATAAAAGCTTGTTTTTAAAAAAATTTCACTATAAAATATTTCATGCTTTTTAGTGAAAATATTGTATTGTCTTCGAAACTACGTATGTCTGTAAAGTTTCAAGCCCATCGGAAATGTTGAAGTGCGTCCAAATTAGCTTACAAGACTTCACCCTGACAAACTAACGAACTCACAACTAAAACTAAATAAAAAACTAAAAGCTTGTAGAAAAAACCGAACCTAAAGAACTTGATTTATAATTCACACCATACTATTCGAATACATCAGTATTCGAATACATCAATATTTGAATAGTATTCGAATACATAACTATTCGAATACTCAAATACATCAGTATTCGAATACTCAAATATTCGAAGTTTATTCGTAGTACTTGTAAATTATTCGAATAGTAAATTATTCGAATATTCCCAGCCCTACTCCATAGTATACATATGCCCTAAAGGTACGAATACACGACGACACTTTTGTGTCTAGATCAGTCTAGATCAAGAAATTTAGCGTCTACACCAGTCTAGGACACTGTCCCCACGCCGACACTTGATGTATACACTTGATCTAGACACAAAAGTGTCGTTGTGTATTCGTATCTTAAGGATTACAACGCAATTTTTGTTAACTGCCTAAATTCACTCTAAGGGGGCGAAATTAACCCCTGAAATTCGGCCATTTTCCGATTTTGTTTTGTAACTCGGAATCTATCAGAGATAGAAAAAAATTTCAAGACAAAAGTTACTTCTTTTAATTAGGACTATCATTTGATAATGTACAGTTCTTACAGTTCGCGAGTTATAACACAAAATCGGAAAATAGCCAGAATTTAAGGTGTCAATTTCACGTGCTTCAGTTGATTATGCCTGGCTAATTCAAATGAATGTGACTATTTTCACAAAAGAAATTTCTTTTTATAAAATCAGAACCTACATTTCGAGCGAAGCCAAAGGGTAAAACTATTATTATTATATAATTTCTTCCTCTTTGGTATCCTGAATTCTTCATAATTATATCAGTCATTCAACCGCACGTGCAGACGTAAAATTATTCACTAGCAAATTGAAAAGCTGAATCCTCATAACGTTTTAAGGTTTCGATAAATCGTATGAGCCACAAATATTTGCACCTAAAATTCATTTACACACCGTACCTATGTATGTCCTCTTGAATGAGGTAGCTGATTGCTCGTTGCGTGCGGTGATTAGAATAGAACACCGAACAGGTCGCCTAACATTATTCGGTTGAGCGTAAAATACGCATACGGGCTGATCACGCTGCCGATGGTCTACGCGGACGTAATTTTCACGGGCGCTAGGGTGACCAGGGGCTTTATAGATTTCGCATAAAGCAACGTTACATCGTACACGCAAGTAAATTAGGCGCTTAATCAAACCGTTTAATCAGCGGCATGATTGCGACCGCATCTGCACCGGCTGTTCGCGCCAATTATCTCCCTTGGACTTGCTTCTGTACAGTCGCTTCCAAATTTCAGAAATTTTCAACATTTTCTGCCATGTACGCATTAAGTACCTACTCAGGTTTCTATGGTCGCTTCTTTGTCAAATATATCTTCACAGATTTTTATACAGGATCCATTTGGATATACCCTAATTATTATCAATCTACATGTGTTACTCAGAAGCGAAGTTCGATAAGTTCGAAATCTTGAAAAAACTTCATACTTTGTAGGAAAATTGTTCAGACAGGCTCACAAGGGACATCACTGTAGTGTCACACGGCGATTTTAATGAGACTGAAAATTTCTAAACTGTATTTCATATCAGAGCATACCGACGCCCCTACCGATTTGCGACCGATCTGCGCAGCTCCCACTACTGCCCACGGTTTGAACCGCAAGCGATTGGTCATGGTGGTTTCTAAGGAATAATTAGTACATCCCAAACGCGGGACCTGACCGTTGTCAACGTAAACAGTGGACGAAAAGTTAACAGAGAGAGTAAATAGAGGGCCGTGCGACGGAAAAAAACATAAGAGTCGAGCGTAGCAACGCCTCCTGAGAGTCGTGCCTGCGCGAAATCGGTATGCTTTAATGTGGAATACAGTATAGAATTGTCAAAAATATTCGATACGTTTTTTTTATCGGCCATCGTCCACATCTAGGGGGTGAAAATGGCCTCTAAAGTTGGGGGTTGAAAACATTAAGTTAATATATTTTTTGAAGATATTGGTATTTTTTTAAACTGGTGTAGCTGAATTCGTCATGAAAGACACACAATTTCTCAATTTCAATTCTTTATCTACACTCAACGGTTTTCGAGATATTGAGCAAAATATATTTTGAACTGTTGAGTTGTTTTTATAATTATTTTTAATTATTGAGTCAACTGATGGCGGCAGCCGGGTCGCGATATTTCTTTCCATTGTATGATGTAGTATTACATCTTATGTTTACTGTTTTTCTCGATCGTTTGGTATGGACGCCATGTGTGTTATCGCGTAAAAGTGTAAACTTTATAATTCTCATATATCTATTATATTTTTATGTTAAATTTATGTTAAATTTTCCCCTAAAAAATGTACCTAAATACTTTTCGTTTCGGTGTGAAACTCTCTCATCGACAAAGAATGTTTGCGTTTTCATATTATTGTGCATATTCAAAGTTTGATGGTTCTCGATGATACATAACACGGTAGTAAAGAATTTGCGAAAAAATATTTTTTAGAAATTCAGTGTTGTAGGTTGTAGATCATCGGGAATCATAAAATTTCGTGTTTAACTTCTTTTCCATATCTTTCGGGGGTTTGCAAATATGCATCATAGCATGAAAATTCGCAAATTCTCTCAGGTAATAGAAGTTCTACTGCATTACTTTTGAAGAAGATAAGAGTTTTAAATTATAAAATTAGAATTTAATATAAAAGGTTATTTTAAGGGGTATGTGAAAGAGATTATGGGGCAAAGAGGAGGCTACATTAGGGCTGGGACTATTCGAATAATTTACTATTCGAATATTTTACAAGTATTCGAATGCTACGAATAAACTTCGAATATTTAAGTATTCGAATGCTACGAATAAACTTCGAATATTTAAGTATTCGAATGCTACGAATAAACTTCGAATATTTAAGTATTCGAATGCTACGAATAAACTTCGAATATTTAAGTATTCGAATGCTACGAATAAACTTCGAATATTTAAGTATTCGAATGCTACGAATAAACTTCGAATATTTAAGTATTCGAATGCTACGAATAAACTTCGAATATTTAAGTATTCGAATGCTACGAATAAACTTCGAATATTTAAGTATTCGAATGCTACGAATAAACTTCGAATATTTAAGTATTCGAATGTTATTATTCGAATACTGATGTCTTCGAATAGTATGGTATGAAGTGGGTTAAAATTAAGCTACAAGATTAGCTTACAAGATTTCATCATGACAAATGAACCTAAAGAACTTGATTTATAATTCACACCATACTATTCGAATTCTCAAATATTCGAATACTTGGATATTCGAATTATATTCGTCAAATAATTAAGCAACTGAAGTATTCGAATAGTCGAATACCGAAAAATTCGACAAATAGTCCCAGCCCTAGGTTACATCCGACGCGTTGTGAAATTGTCCGTCGTTCCCTTGCAATGAGAATTTTCACTTGCTAGTTTTTAACCCCCTAAATATGCAAACGGGATAATATAAAAAAACACGTATTTTTTATTTTTCAGTCCTCTAAAATAAATCCAAAAACCAAAGCAATCGGAAGCGGACACCTAAAACCCTCTCCTTGTTAGTTAATACCCTTTTCAGAGCAAGATGAAAATTTCAATGCAATTTAAATTCTAAATCCCAGAGACATTGAAATTGCAAAATCGTTGAAGACATGGCAGTTTTAAAGAGTTCCAAAATTTTTAATAAATTTCTACTTTCTAATTTCACGCTCAGTCTATTAATCGACTAACGAAAAGAATCGTTAAGCATGTGTACATTTTCGAGTGAAGAGTACAAGCGCAACTCTCGAAATAATAAAATAACAAATGAGTAAATAATGTGGTGGTTCACTTAAAACACCTGAATTTTGAAGAGAATTAACATACTAAGATTACCTATGCGTTTCGTTTAAATCTCCCCCAGTTATCAACGCGTAAACACACGATAAACACTGTATCAGAATTGATCGACATTGTTATCATTACTGCAGTTACTCCGCTTCCATTGTAACTCGCTGGTCAAACCCTTCACGCGTTACATCATATTAATCTCGTCCCGAAAAACGTGCTTTATCATCGATATCGAACGACCACGATATCCATAGGAGACGAGATTCATCTGCAGACTACGCGACTCGTAAAGTGCTCTAAAATGCACGCTGGCTGTGCCACAAATTTCGCAAACCAATCGTTCCACAGTTTCGCTAGAACTCGCGTGCAAATCAAAAGCTTTGAAAAAATACAATCACCTTTCACGTTCTTCCAAAAACTTCCCTTCCTCCTCTGTCCTTATGCATTTTTCATTGATAAAAAATTATGTTGCATGATACAAATGATTTTCACAAAACACAACTAAAATTCTCTATAACTTCTTCAAAAATATATCCTGCTAGTTTCTCACTTTTCTCATTTAGAAATTTAGAATTACTACGAACTTCTTAAATTTTGGATTTTAGATTCTGTATCTTAGATTTTGTGTTATTGGAGGCAAAGTGGGGAGAGCATAATTCGGATAAAATTTTTTAAGTGATTTACTATTGTAATATCAGACAATTAGCTATACTGTGTGGGTAGGACCGCAAAGGTAGTACACACGATGTATACACACAATTATATTTAATGAAAATGAAAGATTGTCAATGACCAAACGTAAGTATAAAGAAAAATAATAGTGGTAAATCGCGGAACGTCGAGGCTTGCCACATGGCGTACAAAACAGGAGTGAGTCATATTCGGGTACATCGAGATAAGGATCAGTGGTGGGGAACAGGAAACAGGAATCCTCTCGATCCTTCGCGATTCTTCTGATCGGACGTTACGTACGCGGTATCGCGCGGGTTGATTCAAAGCGCGGATTGAGTCAAACGCTCTTCATACTGTGAGTTGGAAAAGTGTTCTGAAAATAATTATTAGGAGTAGGGGAGACCGGGGCTAGTTGACTGATTTTTTACATTTCTAATTCTTATAAATAGACCATTGGTATTTTGTTAACTTGCGGCATACCAAAAGTTTGCAAATTTCATTAGGTATAGAGGCTTAATTTTTAAAATCCCCGGCTGCGGGGTTAGTTGACAAATATGATGGGGTTAGTTGACTTGTCATTTACTTTTCAGTTTTAACTCTTTGCCTGCGAAAAGTCTATATATACGCTGTCACTGTTCCATCAGTATATATGAAAAGCGTATATACACGCTGCCAATTCCATCAATATAGTATACGAAACGCGTACATACCCCTACAGCACACTTAGTTGCAGGAACGTTGCAGAAACGATGCAACACATTACAATGATACCGTTTGGTTACAGGTTGCATTGCATTATTCCTGCAATATTGTAGAAGCAACATAGTGCGGTACAATACTCCCGGAATATAGCGCACACATTGGCGTGAAATATTGCCCACATACTGCGGTACAATACTCCCGGAAAATTGCGCACACATTGCCGTGGAATATGGACTTACATATTTTCACACCTCACATACGCAAAGGGTTCCTGAAATACAAACACAGGGAATACAGTCTTAAATACCACAGGAAACCTCCGGGGGAACATAGGCGACCATGGAAAGTATGTGATATTAATAATTAATAACATTACTTAATTATAACTATACCGTTCAAGGAAAGTGTTAAACTGTAAACAGCAACAAAAGATATTTGTAAAAAAGAAATATGAGATGTCCCAAGTACTGCCAGTGGCCCTACTATTGCCATTTAAGACTGTATTCCGCGGGTTTGTATTTCTCTAACGCCCAGCGTCAATCCGTATTATGTAGAAATGTTGCCTGAACGGACCATGGTGTCGTTCCTACAGCGTCCGCCAATAATACGGACTTCTAAATTTACAATCGACATCGCAGGTCGTTTTTGTTGTGAACAATAGATTAAATGGCAATAGTAAAGACACTGGCAGTACTTAGGACATGTAACACTTTTTTACATATATGTTTTGTTGCTGCATATGGTTCATGAATTTGTTTAAACCCTAATATAATATATCACTCATGTCGACAAACAGAATACAGTGTTACATTGTACAGGCAACCTCCAAGGCAATATATGTGAACACGGACAATATGTGATATAAATAATTTATCCAATTGCAAACTGTTAAACTGTATATAGCAATAAAAGATATTTGTAAATCCACAAACATTAAAAACTAGAAAATAAAAAAATATATAAAAAATATTTACGTTAAACGATTGTATTAAAAATGCCTGAAAAAACTAAAAAAAAATTTTTGTTGTACTACGCAAGATATTTCATAACAAAATATGAATCAACGTAATACAACATCAAGCATCGAAATGAATTTGTTGTGAGATATCCGGCACCACGATTAGGTAGATGTAATGTGGTTTGTCCAAACGAATCTTCGTTTTTAAATAATTTGAGTTTAAAGCGTTGCACGGTAGGAGTATAAGTTCGAGTACGTAAGCAAAATCCTCAATCAACATTTGTAGCTACAGTGGTAAGGTGTTCGTCTACGGTGCTCTCGAGGTCATGGGTTCGAATCTTCACTGAGGTAAAATAATTTTCTATTTAGGAAAAACACACGGACGTTATAATTCTACGATTCTGCAGCCAATTCATGTCGTCGCGTCCATCAAAGACACGGTATATAATACCAGTATCCTTAGTGTTGTACCACTGATATTTTTATTTTTGGCCCTACTGCTCGAACGTTGCGTGACCATTGCTGTGCAATATCTCTAAAATATTGCGTGACAATATCTGTACAATCTCCGAAGTGACCATTGCTGTAAAATTCCGAAAGAATGTTCCAGAAATATCTCCTGCAATGTTACACAAGGCGGACATAGCAATTTCCTTGAAACGTTTCGGGATCATTTCGAGTAATGTTCCAAATGTTGCAGCGCGATGTCACTGAGACGTTCCTGCAACAAAGTGTGCTGTAGGGGTATGTATACTACGACCAATGCTACTAAAAGGTTATGGTCTATTTCAGGCCCGTCCAACTTTTGCTCTTGCCTTCGAAGGGCAGCCGCGGGTGGTTGCGAGAGAAAGCAAGAGCGACGGCAAGATCGGCAGCCGTAAAAGAGTGGAGATAGTGGCATAGTGTGAGTGTTCTTCCTACTATCACTACATTCGCAGATTCCCCCCACCAAGAAGACCTTTCGCTCTTGGGCCTGGCTCCGTGGCTCCAAGAGCGAAGAGCAACTCGCGGCTGCTCGTGCGAGCAAACCCTTGGACGGGCCTGGTCTATTTGGAAGGCGTGAGAGTTTGCAGGGAGGATAGGGTGTAAAACTGGTAGGGGTGAGTTTGGAAGGATTTGTGGTGGGGGAAGTGAACTTGAGCAGCTAAACTCTTTGCCTCGACTGCATCTTGAGAATAAAACATGCAATTATTAGTGGTATTCCTATGCTTAGTCAAGTAACCCCATCCGACATTGTTAACATGATAAGGGTCGTACGTACAAAACCTCCACGCACAGGATAAAATAAAATACCGTAAATTATAGTCAATGTATCACGTTTCCACAAAATATTCATGAAAAAACATCAAGCAGTACTTAGTGGACAAAAATTCATAATTACTCGAAACAAAAATATTTACTCCCGGCCGACCTTTTTAGATTTTTTAATCTCACTGACATAACAAGCAAGTTTTTGTCACGGCAACACATTAAATGGCAAGCTGGTCATTCATATACTTCAATATCGCGAATCGCAGCATAATTTATTCTATAATACGATAATTAAATGCAATTAGTCAACTAACCTCGTTAGTCAACTAGCCCCGGTCTCCCCTACCTAAGTGCGAAAATAAAATAATTCGAAAGCAAACTTAAAAATTGACTAAGTAACTAACTATTTCGTCGACAATCAACAGTCACGTTTGCTTTCACAAGAAAGACGGTGGTGTATACGTCCACGTCGACCAAAATAACCATTAAGTAACGGGTTTCCAAAATGGCCTTAATTACGAAGAAAGACGAGAAACAAATCTCGGGGGTGAAAGTTTACGTACTTTTTCCAGGGTCATAAAAAAGCCTGCAGGCTGGCAAACGTTCCACGGCACTCGCGGAAGCGGATTACAGATTAGAAAAAAGAAGGAGATTTCAAAGGGTCCCGGCAGAAGGGTTGCGCTTTTACGGTATCATCAATGTTTATATCGGTGGAAATTTGTCCGCGCGCGAACAACCATGCCGGCGTTGCCTCGCGCGGGCGTTCGGCTTCGGAATCCTCGAATTAACCCTTTCAACACCATCCTCCCCCGCCAGCTGAAAAAAAATCTAGTTTCTGCTGCAGGTAAGTGATTCGCCAAATTAAGCATTTTAGTGCCTTTTTAAGGCACTAGGCTTGCTTGCTTTAATCTGTGACCCTTCATGCTTGGGGGAACCCTTCGTTTCTCACAACCAATACTCGCACTTCGGTCATAAAATATAATTATACCGTTAAAAAAATTATTAGGTACACAACAACGAATTTCCTGTCGCGAGTAACAAGGATAAAATCGAAATCTAGATGCAATTAAACAAATTCTCCTTGTATATTCTGTTCCTCTAAATAAAATCATTAGCCCTTTGATTACAGAGGTTGGAACACTATGCGTACGCCGTGTGCGGAACTCCTTCAGCCCCATTTATTCATAGTACTCACTGAACGCTCATGGACGATTCCCACACGGGGTAAAGGCTTAAAAAATAGTTGAAAAGATAATTTGTTTATGAAAAGTATCACCGATTTTCTCCGTAAGAATTAGCGCAACGGTTGCTCGAAACTCCCAGGGAAACAATGCCCACGGTTCCACTTTTGCGACTTCTTCGGGGATCGTTCTCTATTCGGTTTGCCGGTCGTATAACGGAGCGTCAGGTATTTTAAATACCACCAAGGGGCCCCAGTTTCTTTTGGAGGGCTCAGAGGGTATGGGTCGAAATGGAGAAAAAAGTGCTCCAGATTTAACAGCTAGTTGTATTTCAACGGCAACGTCGTTACTGCACCGCCGTAAAAGACGTGCAAAAATTGTGCTCCGTTTTTGAGGGAACGGGGCGGGGTGGAAAAAAAGGAAAGTTCGGGGAAAAATATCGATACCGTTTCCGTTGTCGTTGGATCGCAATAAAGACCGATAAGTTTACTGACCCGGGGGATGAAATATGGCCCCAAATGGTACCGTTGCTCCAGTTTCGGTTTGAGGTCGAAATTACACGAAATAAAGTTTTACACCTCGTTACACCACCAGGTATCTCGGCTACGTTCCGACTTTGGTTCAGTTCCGTTCGACTTTCTTCCCAACTAAAGGAGATCAGTGAGGAATTAAGTCCCGTCGATTCGGAGTCGAGCGGACTTTGCACGCGATATAGAATCTACTGTTTTCTCCTATGGGAGGGTTGAAATTAATGATTGATATAGGTGATATTGCTTAATTAAAAATAATAGGTTTGTTAACATTTTGTGTAAATACAATATAGAGGGAAACAATCGCTTTGACTGTTAAGAGGCATTAATTTAACAATTAGTAAAAATGTCGGGAAAATTTATTTACATCTCTCCTTTTCTTTTAATTCTTCTTCTTATTCTCTTTATTTAAAAAATAAAATTATGTCAGCCTCTTTGCCTATTACCTTATAACTCAGGAACTAATACACTACTGAAAATATATATTGTATCACTCGAATAAACACGCTATCGCTTATACCCTACCAGAAAAATATTATTGCAAAATTTGTTTATTGCAAAAATATGTAGCCCACTATCGACGTTAAAATACCTAAGTTGGGTAGGACACGTTTTATCAATCATGTTGTTATGAAAAGTCCACTACGCAAATTTCAAAGTGAAGCAATAAATATTTCCAGTAGATCAATTTCAATTTTATTTTCTTTTATGTGCCGAACAATTCTCGGGGAAGATTCTAGACTGTTCAACTTCCTCGCTTTAGCAGCGGGGGTGTTTCTAGGAACAAAAACAAGGATCAAAGATGATCCCTGACAGTGTGTATAGTTGCCAATTGTTTTACTTTTACAACGATGGTTGTAGTTGTGTTGCAGCTTTGCCTGCTGTAGTTTTTAATTGTTTTACCAATTCAACACACTATGCTGCGTATTTATTCGCGGTGTATCTTTATGTACGAACTAAAATTTCATTTAAGAGTCTATGGCAAACATAATTGCACCGATCGCATATGTAATAGAGCTGTTCGAGTACTCGGAACAAGCGAGCCGGGATATACTCGGGTCGAATAACCGATCCGAGCCGAGCGCTCAAAAAAATCGAGCGGCTCAATTAAAAAGCGAGCGGCTGGAAACATAACCAGTGATGCCAGAATGAGGAGTCCGTGAGTCACTGACGCCGCTCCGGCGTAGTGTGCATGCGTGGTGAGGGAAATTCTCGAGAGGACCCGTCCTCATTCTGGCATCACTGAACATAACCTGACGAGCAGCGCTGTCCAGCGCAGGGGCCCCTCACGCGCCTGCTTTCCCTTCCAATCTTTCTCTCACACAGCGTGTCTTCCGTTGTCAAGGAGACCACACGACGCTACGAAGGCTGCCACAACGAGCTACCCGAGCAAGCGTCTTCGCGGTTAGCGTCGCGCGGTATCCCTGACAACGCGGACGAGAGTGGGAGAACCCCAATCTCCCGCGGGAGCGACCTTGAACAGAGCTGCTGTAAGCTGTCAAAATTTGGATTAGATTGCATAGCGAAGATAGCGACTGACGAACGAAACATGTGGATCGTTCGAGCCACCTGATTGTTTCTAGCCGGTCACTTCATTCAGGTGGAATCAGACGGCACTAGGATCGGCGAGCCGGCTCGGATCGCCAACCCTCGCCAATCGGTGATCATGAGCGTTCTCACGGCGCGTGGATCGGCGTACCGGCTCGGCTCGCCAAGGATCGCCATGCTCGCGTGACGGCGATCCATAAGCGTTCTCACGGTGCGTGGATCGGCGGGCCGGCTCGGCTCGTCAAGGATCGCCGAGGATCGCCAAGCGGCTCGCCGAGGATTGCCAAGCGGCTCGCCAAGCGGCTCGTCAACCGGCTCGTCAAGGATCGCCGAGGATCGCCAAGGAGCGCCGAGGCTCGCCGAGGATCGCCCAGGATCGCGGACCGGCGATCCATGAGTGTTCTCACGGCGCGTGGGCTAGGGCTCTTATACTTCGCAAGTTTCCGGTTACCCGGGCGCGACCCGGGCCTGCGGGTAATACGGTTACGATTACCCGATACTCGTGTTATACGGGTAATCGACGAAATATCGGTTATTACAGTGGATCGTAACAAACATTACACCTGTCTTATATTTATCTGTAATCTGTAAAATATTTCAACATGAAAGAAAAAATATAAATTAAAAATATTGTATTTCGTAAAGTAATGGGGAATAGAAATTTAATATAAAAAGAACTCTACAATTTTAGCTTAAATAACTAAAGAAAATATATATTGTTAAATTGTTTTATTCTACTATGTATGTATATATTTACTGATCCCCTTAGGGTTCTACGCCGCTTCTCGCTACTTAAAAGTAGCCACGCTATTTAATGCTTACATACATAATATGGGGATTTTTAAAAACCACACAACCTAGACCTTACGCAAAACGCAAGCTCGGACCAAAAAACTACGCCGCTGTTTTATTCTACTATTAAATACATATCGCAGCATTATCGCTCATGAAAATTGACCGCTTATTATACTTTTTTGTTTCATGAATTGTTAGTTATAAATTGTTAGTAATATATGAGATTCTTTCATTTCGTTCGACGTACATATAACGAACAGTTCTTCCGTAGTCCGTTTTTGTTCTCAGTCCGTAGTCCGTTTTTTTCACTGTATAAATTATTGTTACGTTTTTGGTTTGGCATAATGCAACTTTACTGAACAGCAGGAATAACAGAACATTCAACAAGTATAACAAGGGTAATACAAGAACAGAGAACTGGATGTAATCGCTAAGGCAAGGGAATTCGTGTATCGATAGGTCTGTTAGCAATGGCGGCTGACTCTCGAATGACAGCTTGACAGGTGATCGATGCGATCACTTTCTTCTCGCTGTCTCTTGTCTTCGTCGCGAGCACCAGCGGGCCATGGATCCAATCCATAGGGTGCTCGCAACACTGCTCCCCCCTCTCGAGGAGCGGTCCCGACCGCTGCAGTTCTTCTGTCGCCTGCAGCCGTACCCTGCTCCGGAAGGGTGGAAAGGATGCTGTGTCACACAGCCTGTGTGCTGTGTGGCCCCTTCCGTCCATCGCCTCGGCATTCGCCTTCATGCCCGAGGGGAAAACCACTCCAAAAACCCTGGGCACGGCGTGGGTACGTGGATCCCGCGTCTCTGCCCTCCACTTGCGTCTTCACTCTTGTGTCCTTCTTTCTTGCGTGGCGTTCCTCTTCTTCGACGGCGCATCTTCTTCTTGGGCAGAGACGGGCAAGAAGGTCCGGTTCGTCGGCTGGTCGGGACTCTTTTGTCCTTTTAGTCGTCGGGGTTCTATTCGGTACTCCCGAACGACGCCGCTCTTCGTTGTCTCGTTCTCTTCTTCCCTCAGCGGTGGTTCCTCCGGTGTTCTCCAACGGGGGCTCCAACGGGGAGTTCCGGAACATCCCCCGTTGATCCCGGCAGACGTCCCTCGACGGTCGCGGTGGGTTGTGGTGCTGTATCCTCCGGCTCCTCTCGACCGCTGCTCGAAGCTCCCATTCGTTGGTGGTACTGGAGTGAATTCCTTCCCTGCTCGGGCGCCCTCGCGTTCTAAGTTGTCTGTCTGGATGTAGAAACGGACAAACATTAATTTCCTTTCTCTCTCGCGAGTCCCCGGTGGAGTCAGACAGAACCGGGAAGACGGAAGGGCGAAGCGGAGCCCGAAAGCAGGGGGTCACACGTCGTGAGCATGCGATCGGTCCGTTTGCCGATCAATCCGCCCAGGACTGCCAGCTCGTCTTCGTTCTTCTTTCTTGTTCGCTTCCAATTTTCCAATCCGTGGCTTCCTGATGACCCCATTCCTCTTCGTGGCCTCTGGTGCTGCTCCAGGGGACCGTCTCGGTGCCGCTCGTCAGCGGCCCCGTCTCCGCGATGTCCCCTCTGACCGATCCGTGCGACTGCGTCGCACGTCCGTCCAGTGGTTGAGGACACCATTTCCCGTCTGCTGTCCACCTCGTAGGGAGGGACCCCTTGGTAAGCACTGTACCGGGGACGCGGCCAGGATCCCAGCCAGGAGGGTAGCGGGGTGGTTCCACGTATGTCTGCACCCCGCTGTGGACTGCCACGCTGTTGTGGCACATTCGGGGAATTCGGGGTCGCCTCCAAGCCGCGGCAGCAGTCCCCCGACACCTTGTCCCTCGTCGTGGGGTATCGTGTTCCCTGAAACAGACTCAAGAATGGGGGCCGGACTACGGGGGCAGCCTCCGCAGCCCAGTCCACCTAATTAGCTTAAACTAATCTTCTTTCTTGAGTCTTCCTCGTGTTTGTGTCCCTTGATCCTTGGAAGTCTTCACTCCTCTTGGCATCGTCCTTCGTATTTCGCCAGGCGACGCAGATGGACCACTTTACACTTCTTCCGTGGTGTAGGCTGGATCCTGTACACGAGGTCGTTAATCCTATCCACTACCGTGTATGGGCCTTCCCAGTCGGCTTGTAATTTCGGGCATTTCCCTTTCACTCTTCGTGGCTGGAACAACCACACTCGTTCTCCTGGTTGGAACTCTACCGCGTGCACACGGTTGTCGTACCAGGACTTCATCTTCGAACTGTAGACATCTAGGCGCTGTCGATCGAATTCATGGATCCTCTTCATTTTTCCTCGGATCCATTCAGAGTATCCTTGTTCGATGTCCTCGTCTTCCTTCACTTCTGGGGGCAGTCCTCTCCATAATTGCAGGGGTAGGCGAAGTTCCTGGTCATACATGATCATCGCTGGCGTTAATTGCGTAGCCTCATGTCGTGCTGAAGTATAGGCGAGGAGGAACATGGGAATCCACTCGTCCCAATCCCGCTGGTGTTCTGAAACAAACATTGCGAGATATTGGAGCAATGTTCTATTCAAGCGTTCTACCAGCCCATCGGATTGAGGATGCAGGGGAGTTGTTCGTGTTTTCCTGATTCCCAGCAGTTTCAACAATTCCTTGAACACGGAGGATTCGAAGTTCCTTCCTTGGTCCGTGTGTATCTCCAGTGGTACACCATGACGACTTACTACGTTGTGTAGGAGAGCTCTTGCCACTGTGACAGCTCGCTGGTCTGGCATCGCGATAACATCCGGCCACCGGGTAAAGTAATCCGCCACGACCAGCATATACCTGTTGCCGGCCTGGGACCTCGGGAGTGGACCCACAACGTCCAGGGCAAGCCTCTCGAACGGAGCTCCCACGTTGTACACTTTCAGGTTCCCTGCTCCCCTTTGCCGTGGTCCCTTCTTCGCCGCACAGGTGTCACACCGCCGGCACCACTCTTGAACGTCCTGTCGACACGTAGACCAGAAGAACTGTTGGCGGATCTTCGCCAAGGTCTTATTCACTCCAAAGTGTCCAGCTGCTGGCGCATCATGGAACTCCCTCAGTACTTCTGCCACCCTCTCGCGTGGCACCACCAAAAGCCATGAGGTTGATGTACCCTCGTGGGACTCCCATTTCCTGAAGAGCAAACCTTTGTGTATTTCCACCGAGTCCCAGATTGACCAGTAATATTTCGTCTGTGGGGAGAAACGAGCAACGTCTTGCCAGTCGGGCTTCTCCCCTTCCCCCTTCTTTTTAAGGATGAAGCCGATCGCTTCGTCCTTCTCCTGACTTCGTTTCCACTGGTTCCTTGTCTCCTCGCAGAATATCCTGTGAATGTTCTTCGTGGTCCGCACTTCTTCTTCTGCTTCTTTCTCCTCCAGTCGATTGCAGTTCTTGCAATTTTCTTCGTTACAAGGCCTCCTGGAGAGTCCATCGGCGTTTCCGTGGGCCTTTCCTTCCCGGTGACGAATCTCGAAGTCATATTCTTGTAGTCGTTCGATCCACCGGGCGACCTGTCCTTCAGGGCGCTTGAAGGTCAGAAGCCAGCGAAGCGCTACATGATCCGTCCTGACTAGGAATCTTCGTCCGTAGAGGTAGTGATGGAAGTGCTCGATAGATTTCACTACTGCCAGTAGCTCCCTCCAGGTGACGCAGTAGTTCCTTTCCGCTTTTTCCAAGGTCTTGGAGAAGTAGGCTACGACCTTTTCCTGTCCTTCGTGTTCCTGAGAGAGGACGCCGCCTATGGGGAAATTAGAGGCATCCGTGTCCAGGATGAAATCCTTGTCTATCGCTGGGTAGGCTAGTACCGGGGCTCCGGTTAGCATCTTCTTCAGCTCTTCGAACACTCCTTGGCATTCTGCGGTCCAATGGTAGTCTTGTTTGGTCTCGGTGAGGCGATGCAGGGGTTTGACGATCCTGGAGAAATCCTTTACGAATTTCCGGTAGTATGTGCACAATCCTAGAAAGCTTCTTAGTTCCGTGACGTTCTTCGGCTGTGGCCATTCCGAAATGGCTTTAATTTTCTCCGGGTCCGTCTTGACTCCACTTTCCGTTACGATGTGGCCCAAGTATTTTACTTCTCGGCAGAAGAAAGAGCATTTCTTGGGGCTCATCAACAGTCCCGCTTGACGTAACCGCGAGAACACTGTCCGAAGGCGTTCCAGCTCCTGTTCGAAGTCGTTCCCGTAGATGATGATGTCGTCCAAGTAGACTAAGCAGATTTTCCAGGTCAGGTCTCGCAGTACGTCTTCCATCAGTCGTTCGAATGTTGCAGGGGCGTTGCAGAGTCCAAAGGGCATCACTTTGAACTGCCACAGTCCCGTCCCCACTGAGAACGCAGTTTTCTCTCGGTCCTTTTCGTCCATAGAGATCTGCCAGTATCCGCTCTGCAAATCCACGGTTGAAAACCACGAGGATCCCGCGAGAGCGTCCAGGGTATCCTCGATACGGGGAAGAGGATACGAGTCCTTCTTCGTGATCTCGTTCAGACGTCGAAAATCCACGCAGAACCGTATGGTGCCGTCCTTCTTCTTGACAAGGACGATCGGAGAAGACCACGGGCTTCGTGATTCCTCGATCACGCCCTGGGCCAACATCTTCCTGAGTAACTCTTCCACTTCTGCTCGTCGGTGTAGAGGCAACCTCCGCGGTGCCTGTTTAATGGGGCGGCTATCCCCCGTGTCGACGGTGTGCTTCACTTGGTCGCAGTCCCCGATCTGAGTCGAGTGCGTGGCGAAAACATCCTGAAATTCACAAAGCAATTCAGCGAATAGCTTTTTCTGTCTTTCCGACAAACCTGACGAGCAGCGTGTATACAACTCTTCCAAATGTTGTGGGACGACCGTTTCCCGTTCCTCTTCTTGTTCCTCCTTCTCAGCGATCGGCTCGCCAAAGTGTACCTCTGGTTTGCCGGGAAGACACAGCACATTCCGCGCTAGGTCGATACTGCAACGGTGCTTCTTCAAGAAGGCCGCTCCCAAGATGCACTTTTCCACCATGTCGACGACGTAGAAGTCATCTACACTCGAAAGTCCGCCAACGCTGACTTCCAGGCTCTTCTTTCCGAACACTGTCATTTTCTCTCCCGTAGTGGAGCGAATGTCGAGTTTCGTTCGAGCGATGTCCTTTGACGTACACAGCTCTTTGTCCAGAAGATCCAGAAGGGCGTCCAGTCCGGCAGGTAGGAGGATACTTCCTTACCTCATAAGTTTTGGTACAAAAATGTGAGAATTTTCATTTACAGTTTTTTACTTACATACTACAATTTTTTGCATAATATACATATAAGTCAAGTGCAATGTTTATCACGATCCACTGCAATAACCGGTTAACATTATTTCGTCGATTACACAGTTCGACAAAATGTTACTTTTCTTTGGACTTGTAACATTCATTAGCCGTTTCTTATAGGTTTTCGAGCGCTGAAAACGAATCGGCAAACCGTTTGTCGCCATCACCCACAGTTTTTAAGAAATTCGATTTTGAAAAAACTGCATATTTGCGCAAAGAGTAATGAATAACTATTACTGTCCCGACACAAAAGATGTTCAAAGTTGAAAATTTGCAGTTTTTTTTTCAAAATTGAATTCCTCAAACACTGACGACGGTTTTTTGAAACCGTCAATAACGGTTTGCGGATTCGTTTTCAGTGCTCGAAAACCTATAAGAAACAGCTATTGAATGTTATAAGTCCAGATGGCTGTCGAACTGTGTTACCCGTATCATACGAGTATCGAGTACCCGTAACCATATTACCCGCAGACCCGGGTAGCACCCCGGTAACCGGGTATCACCCGGTTAATCGAGTACCCGGGTCTCCGGATATCAAGAGCCCTAGCGTGGGCTCGGCGAGTCTCGTGCCAGGCTCGCCGATCCTAGTGCCGTCTATTTCCACCTTTAGAGCACTCGGCTCGCCTGGGAAACCGAGTCCTGACTCGACTCGAATTTCGAGCTACTCGAATATTCGAGTACTCGAACAATCCTAATATGTAGCATTGCTAATTCTTATCACGATCCACTTGACTTTTTCTCCGATTCAATAGATAAGATCCGTACAAAGCTTTTACGTCTGTTGCGTTGAATGTCTCTTATTGTATATTCATGCTATTCTTTATTCCTTTTCTTTTTCTCTCTGTCTTTCTTCCTTAATGTACGTCCGTTTTTCTACCTCATTTTGTAATTAATTGTACCAAAAGGTGGTCTAACTCGTCTACTGTAATTAAAATTAGAATAAAAAATTAAAATTTACGACATCAGCTAAATAGTACTATAAAGTTTTTCAAAATGAAGCTATTTTTTTATCTCAACCTCACCTTAACTTTCTTATCACACAATATACACTTTTTTACAATTAGTTACAGAGGTTAACGTTAATGTAGAGGCATTGTTGTCACGTAAATATTTTCTAAAAAGCATCCAAGTATTGTCTAAGAATCCCCAAATATTTACTTCGAGAACAAACCAAATTTGGAGTCCGCCTTGTATAACAAATATTTCGCGCATAATTCCTACAAAACAAATAAGAGATTCAAAACGCTAAAATAAGAAAAACTATGCACCAACAATATAAAATCCCGCGCGGACGCGTTGTCAGTTTTGATAGCCGAATAAGAAATTGAAGCGAGAATTATCGTGTTCACGGTATGCAATTTCGCTGGACTGCGCAGCGGAAAGGAGCAATTTTTTCGCGGGCTCACTGTTGGATGAATTAAAGGCAAATCAAAGCGTGCCTGCGGGGTTTGTTCATCGGCAGAACAGCCTCATTAAAGATTAACCTTAAGCGCGACTTTCGGTGTCGTCGTAAACGTCAAACGGCCCGCGGCATGAAAAAATTATTAGCAATCTCTGATGCAATTTTCGGCGACCATCGCCCGTGGAGATTGCCAAACTCACCGGACTTTTCGTCCAATGATTTATTGGTCGCGCCCGAACTAACCTATTCGCGGCGCGCGGAAAATAAACGGGGGAGTAGATGACTAAGTTGAATCTGATCGCGTCTGGCAATGCCCGACATACCTGCGCGGAATACTCGTACCTGCGCGAACAATGCCCCCGACCCGCGAAAGACGCGCGGAATTCTCGGGAAGTCGTTACAAAAAGTTGCTTTGACAGCGTCGTAATTCGTTACTAATTTCCCCCAACCGAAGCTATTATCCTGCAGTAAATGTTAATACTACGGGCACGGACGTATACAGTGTACTGTGCAATGCTAATGAGACGCACAAATGCCAATTAAAGTAGCTTGAACGCCACTCCCCAAGTATAATACAGTTCCTTAATTTTGTGGGAGGAGTTACATCTTTTGAAATTAAGATATTAGCTTTAACGTTGTAGGACCTTCAAGAAAGGGCGAGTAACATTAATTTCCTTCTTCAATCGGATGATAAATAATCGGGATATTATAATTTTTATTGGACCAAGTTTTATTTGATTAACTCTACACTGCGCATTTTTTGTGCAAAGAAAAATAGCTTTTTACATAGATTTTTCCCGTGAATCCGGAAAAAATAATGAGACATTCTAGGTTACGAGTGCGTGTTTTAATTAAGACTGGGACTATTCGAATAATTTAATATTCGAATATTTGAGTATTCGAATGTTATTATTCGAATATTTGAGTAGGGTAAAAAGGCCAATAGCTGGACAGTTTAGCTGATTCCGAAGTTTACATCAAGGTGTTTCTTAGAAATATCTGTTGTATTAAAAAGAAACCAAAAGCTTTGCATGTAAAAATGTACAAACTTAAAGTAAAAAAAACTGCAAGTAAAAAAATTAACGTATTTAAGGATAAAATGATGAAAATTCTACTGATAGCCTATATTACCAGTGGATGGACAATAGGGCTAGCAGATGGACAGTTCCGAACCAACAGATGGACGGGTGTCTGGCTAGACTTATTAGCTATAGTAGCTACCTAGATTAAGTTATTTTTTGTTAAAATATAGTTTATTTCACCAAAACTAAAAACGTATGGAGTCTTCATTGCCAGAAAACGATGCAAAAGGATATAGTCCCAGGCCGCAAATAAAGTGAGGTTATCTCTAGCCTAAAGTGGCCAGATGTCAACGCATGAAGTGACTCGCGCATGGTGGCGTGAAATCGTACATAGAAATACATTTTTCGCGTACAAATTTTTTTTCGATAAATATGTTAATGTTCTATGAAACCAAAAACGTTTTTTCTACATAATAAAAAAACCATAATGTAGATTAAAACTCTAGTTTTTTCAATATTAACGATTAACCAACGATTTGTCCATCTGCTGGGCCCTGTCCAGCTACTGGTCTTTTTACCCTATTCGAGTATTTAGGTATTCGAATACTATTAGAATACTGATGTATTCAAATAGTATGGTGTGAATTATAAATAAAGTTCTTTAGGTTCATTTTTTACAAGCATAAATAAATTTAGTTTCAGTTGTGAGTTCGTTAGTTTGTCAAGATGAAATCTTGCAAGCTAATTTTGACCCACTTCAACATATCCGATCGGCTTGAAACTTTGCACACATACGTAGTTCCGATGACAATACAATATTTTCACCAAAAAAGCATGAAATACATTATAGTAAAATCTTTTTTTTAAAAAACAACCTTTATTAAAATCAACTAACAACGAACCAATAATTTTGATACAGCAGTATTCGAATAGTATTCAAATACTTAAATATTCGAATAGTATTTGGATACTTAGATATTCGAATTATATTCTCTAAATAACTGAGCAACTGATGTATTCGAATATTCAAATACCGAAAAATTGAACAAATAGTCCCAGCCCTAGTTTTAATTGAAATTAATGTGCATGTATCATATCTGCTAAGTAGGGTAGGGTGGGGCTAACAGTCTGACAGGTAAAAAGTGCCTAATTCAAAATCTCTATTCCTGAACAATGTATCGAGTTTTGCAGTAGGTATACAATGTAAAAAGCGAGAAGAAACAGAAGTAACCACGAGATGTGATCAAGATTCTTGTTACTTTAGTAATGTGGGCATGATATTGTTTATTGCTGAATGATAATATTGGGGCAAAAAGTCCATCGGACTGAAAATATATATTTTATTATTTGTTTTCATAGTAAGATGGCCAAAATATAAAGAAATGATGCCAAAGTCTTTAAATAGTGTTTTTCTTTTAGTTCAGCGATTTTTTTTAGTTTTTGGTTCAAAGTGAGTCTCTAACTTATATTTTTATTTTTTGTTAAAGAATTGTCATGCTTTCCATTCAATATTGTATACCAAAAAGAATTGGTTTAATAAATATTTGTTGATTTGAAAAGAGCTTTTTTAGTTAACTAATTTAATATTAGTGAGGCAAGAAGTCCATTTTACATTGGAAAACATTTTTTTATATAACTCAACAGAAAATAACAATATCAACAAACGAACTTCGTGAACGTAAAGCATAATAGTTATAGTTAAAACAAAATGACACCAGATATCTCTAGATTATTAGTCCTAAATACACAGATTTATACGAAAAACTGGATTTTTAGCCCCACCCTACCCTACATCGTGCAGTGGGCGTTCTTTTAATGAAAGTGCTTTAATGCAAAAGTTGAAAGTACTTATCACGTTTTCACGCGAAATATCTCGAAAATATCGTTTTCTGATTTTTTTAACTATGGCGCACCTTACCGAAAAATCTGAAAAAAATTTGTAGATAATAGTCGTGTCAATATCTAACTACTGTAAAATTAAAAATCTAGTCGCTCGAAAACTTCAACACGAAATCTGCATTTTTCGATATTTTTTTGCGTTTTTTATTTATTACACTTAGCAGTTGCAACGAAAAAATCTGAAAAAATTCACAATCATACACAATCAAGTCTACAATATTTCAGATTTTTTTTAGAATTTTTGCTGACCATTAAATAGGGAAAATATGGTAAAAACCGAAAATTCGAATTTACCCTATAACTACCCTCCTGGTTGAGATAGGGGGTTGAAACTTGGTGTACAATGTTTTCCTGTGCTACACTATTGACAGGTGCATTGCCAGCTAAAATCGGTTCAAGGGCACTTTTCACTATGCTTACCCGGCTAGACCCTTCCCTGATCACAGAGTTTATCGTTCGAAAATTTTTTGGCGGCACATAAACACACAAACATATAGAAGTTTTCTGTTTTATGTATTAAGATGAAATAACAACAATTATTATTTTTGTTCAGACAAAAGTTCAATTAAATATGTATTTTGCATTTCTCGTCCATCCGCGTTGATCAACAAACTGTATATTGTATTTACAACTAACCATAAATTCGCTTGAATACCTAACTGCAGGAAATAACAGTACTTATTTAGGGAATACATAGAGAACTATGATAATACATTTAAAAGAGTTAATGCAGAAAAAATGTCTCTGGTTACTCTTTTATTTTGAACTTAAATCTGGTGTCTCAGATCGTCTACAATGCGCACTGTAGTGTTAACCCTAATAATCGGTAAACGGAGAAATAGGCGACATAAAATATAGGGTTCCAACAAACATTCATAATGTTTATCTTTGATACTTTTCGAAATGTTTCCTAATGCAGACATTCTACCGACGTACCTATTCAGTTTAAGATAATTTTAACAGATGGAAATTTTTCGTTTTAAGGGGTCATGCTCAGTCAGGAGGCCGAAAAAAAGGTGGTCTTTGGAAATTTTGTTACTCAAAAACTATAACACATTTCTCAAAATTTTTTTTTTTCCTTTGAAGGATTGCATCTAGTACCGTGCATCGTAATTTTTTTATTTAAAAATATTTATCAATAACTAAGTTATTGTCCATCACTCGAAGGTTCTCTCAAATAAAAGGGTTCTGCGGTGACCAAAATATTTAAAAATCCATTCAACCGATTTACTTCAAATTTTACAAGCTTACTATAGGAACAATAAACTAGTGTTTGAACGAAGGATTTTTCGAAACATTGATCTGGGAAAAAATAGCTGATGTTTAAAGTCAAAGTTTCTATTTTTACACATAAACCGTGCTTGGTTTTCGTCAATTAAAAGAAAACTTCGGATAAAAAAATCCTTCGTTCAAACACTCGTTCAAATCGGTTGAATGGTTTTTTAAATATTTTGGTCACCGCAGAAGCCTTTTATTTGAGAGAACCTTCGAGTGATGGACAATAACTTAGTTATTGTTAAATATTTTTAAATAAAAAAATTACGATGCACGCTACTAGATGCAATCCTTAAAAGGAAAAAAGATTTTTTGAGAAATGGATTATAGTTTTTGAGTAACAAAATTTCCAAAGACCTCCCTTTCTTCGGCCTCCTGACTGAGCATGACCCCTTAAGGCCTTCCCGCCTTTTGGCGAAGTGCAGCGATACGAAGAGAAAGGTTTCTAAACAGTTGATGACCGACACGCAGCGGCAATTAATTAATTACCATTAATTTCTTCGATTCGCTTCGCCGCGCTTCGCCAAATTGCGCGACGGCCTTGTGAAAACAGACGCTGATATCATCCCCATGAAAATTTCTGTTCTCCGAAAAGGAAGGGTCGCTGAGTTCTCCCCCCCCCCCGCTCGCGCGTTGTCGGTGAAGGTGTCGAAGGAGAAAGTGAGAAATGGGGCGCGCGAAGATGCAATTTTTACAATCGTAGGGTCGTTTCAAATGGAGCAAAGTTTTTACGAGGACAGTCGCGCTTTAAGGAAACATTATAATAGCGGTGGGAGCGGAGTCCCTTGCTTTTTATGACGTTATTGCGCGTCCGGGTCTCTCGCAGAGGAATTTTCCGTCTTCGGCCGCTGCGCACAATGGCTGCAGCCGTTAAAGATGCTTTTCCAGCAGCCTCGGTTTACCGTGGGCCCGTAACGCCTGGCAATAACTAAGTAGGTATATTTTGCGGAAGGAATGATTGCGTCCCACGACAAGCCCCGCGTGTTTCCAAGGCTCTATAAATTCAAAAATATTTGTTTCACTTAAAAAATAGTTGAAACTCGATCGCGATTGCACAATATTAACAAGGAGTCACCCGTTCTCGTATTTATGTATAAAGGTTTGCAGTGATCGGTAAACTGTATGCCTTTTGGAATGGGCAGTTTCCATTTCGCCTTTGTTACAAGATAAACTTCCACGGTTGATTAAGGGACAATGGTGTTTACGGTAACAATAAGAGCCAAGTATGACAGTGAATAAGAGGATTTACCCCGATTGAACCGTTGCGTCGATCTACCTGGATATTACTACTTGCCACGTGTAAGGATGTCTCCTAATTCTTTCGGTTCTGAAATTCAAACGCTAACCGGACACCACGTGCGGAAGTTCTCTAGCTATATTCATTAAGTACGCTCACTTCACGCCCATGGGCGTTCTCCGCTCGCGGTGGACCGTATAATTGCATACACCAATTGCACACCCACCGAACACAAGTGTGCCAACTCCTGAAGTATATCTTGAAACAGTTATCACCTCTATTTTTCAATAAGAAACAAAGCAATTCATATGTGAAACCACAAAATTATTAAACTGAATATATCGTTTCACGAATGTTAATAGATTTACAAGAAAATGTTAACAATTCGAAATTTCATATTTCAATGAAATCAGAATTTTTCTTGGGAGCTCCAAAAAATTTTAGCTTTTTTAGCTAAAGTTTCATTTACCCTTAGTTAATACATGATCACATCAGTTTATATCACAACTTAACTAATTAAATACAAACAAAGCAAACCATTATTATTATTTTAATAAAAAAAAAAACTGATCAATTATCCCACCTTTCCTCTATTAAAAGCTGGGGAAATAAGATGCCCCAACGATTTTTGAAAACACAGTTCCCGTGGAGCACAGCCCCCGTCGACGGAATCTGAACGCGACCGCTGATTAACAGCAACCGTTTAGGAAAATTGTATCGGAGAAGGTAAACCCTGGATCGAAAGGGGTGGTGGTAACGTGGCGCAGTCCTTGCCGGTGGGGCGCGAAGCTCATCGGGGCGCGCGGGAGTTCGCGGAGGGCCGAATTTGCGCGAGGAAATAACGACAGATAATTCCCGCTGGCTCGATGCATAAGCTGATGCTGTCGGTGCATCTCGTAAAAATGCATCTTCCCCGGAGAGGTGTTAGTTCCCGCGTGGAAGGGGTCGTAGTGGGAAGGGCCATGAGCTCTGCGGGCCAATGGGAAGTGGATGCACCAGCTGGCGGCCAATCCCAGACCGTGACTGAACGATGGCTCCTCCGTAGATTGGCAAGGTCGTATAAATTCCTGGTACAGTGAGTTGCCCCGGCAGTAACACGTTGGCACTTCTCGGAGGACCAGTGTTGCGAGATATAACAAGAACAACGCGACGCATCGATTGCGACGAACAAAGTGTACAGTGAAAGGGAGCTGCGCTCTGCCCTGTATGAACATATACCAAAGATCTAGTTAGTGTTGTTAGGCTACGAGGCAAGGACTCGAGCACCTTAGTGAATAGTGATAAATTAAGTGTACAACTCTCTCAACGACGAAAAGCAGTGCGCAACATGCAGGGCTATCAGAGGAACTTCGAGGATCAGCAGAAGGATCAGAGGGACGAGGAGACAATAGTCGTGGACCTCGTGCCACCCCAGTATCAGCTTAGCCCACCGCATAGTCCGCCCCCGGGAAATATGCCAAAGACACCAGAGAAAGGTAAATTTCTATCTAATTGGCCTCCCGAGCGCGAGTCGAAATTCTACGAATTTTAATAACTCCAACGATCTCGAAGTACTGCTTCAACCCTTAGTCACCTCGATGCCCAAATCTTTTGCTTTATTTTGCGTTGAATATTTTAAGCTCGGGATCTCGAATTCTTTGTAATAAAAAATTACATTCACGTTAGATTAATCTCAGAACGATTGCGTGGCGAAGTATGAAAGACAGAAATGTAAAGTTTGTGAAGAGATAATAAATATTTTTTTAAAGTAAATTACTTGATTTTTTATGTTTCGGGTTTGCCTTCTCTGATTTTAATTCCCCTTGGAAGCTCAGATATAATGAATGCTAGCTTGTAATCTTTGGGGGTTTCGGTCTAATCCCTCCCCCCGAATAAATAAATACCGTGGGAGAAAAAATTTCGTAGGTTTGCCGCAACGCCTACGGAAAAATTCGAGTACGCTTCCGCGTCCCTTCACAATAAGGAGGCAATTAAAGGAAGTTGGGTGTTACTTAGAGGGTTAATTACTCGAAAGGTTAATCCAATTGAATGCTCGTTGTTGTTCTGAGCGACGCGCATTAAGGGTAGTTTTCGGGACCCGAGTGGTGCGAAGCCTATTTAGGTAGAATAACGACGGCCGTGAAAATAAATAAGGCTCGAGAAAATCGACCAAGTCCTTCGTGGAAGCGCAGCTACGCGGTTTATTGCGGTAATTATTTTATGACTCCTTCCTAATTCGTGAAAGCTCGTCCCCGAAGAACTGTTTATTGCTCAAGGATTTCGAATTGCTTGACCGTAGTCGCGAATATTTGCTGGGCACCCCTTGCTTTTGTCGTCCCCTCGAAAAGAAGTTAACGGTTCCCTTTCACCCTGCATATCCCCGGAAATAAAAGTTCGCGTTTTGTCCCACCCTTTTTTTTAAGCCGTTAATACCAGACTTGCATCGCAATGGTAGGAATTATCGTATACCCTTCAAGTTTCCCTACAATAATTGTACAACAATTAAGCATTTGCTGTTGCCTAGAGGAATCAGATTAGTCGAGCTCGAAGGTCGCGTCGGTAGACCAAAGAAAATTATCTTAAAAAGGAACCCCAAGTTCCGAAAGAAGGCCCAGGTGAGGTCCAGCGACCCTCCGAGTTCCTTTCAGCTTGTCTCCGCCGCTTCGTCTCGTTTACACGCTCCTAAATGCGATCACCCGCTGCTTCTGCGGGGCGACAATGTGTAACCGCGTTAAGAAAACAAGAAATGGCCGGTCTCTTCTCGGAGGCGGTTTGTCGAGACAAATTGTGGTCCCCCGACCGCCGGCACAATGCTAAGATTCACCCTCGTGCGGAGCATTCTAATCGAATCGTTCTTCTTCGAAGCTAACAGAGACCGTTCCCTTTGATTTGCAGAATCCTCGCCGTCGCATCAGCAGCAACAGCAACAGCCTTTGTCCTCGATGGACCCGAACATTAGGAGATACAGGACGGCTTTCACCAGGGAGCAGCTATCCCGATTGGAGAAAGAGTTCCATAGAGAGAATTACGTGAGCAGGCCAAGAAGATGCGAGCTGGCTGCGCAACTTCACCTGCCGGAATCCACGATCAAGGTGCGTAAAGATTCCGATCGCTGGTCACTTAGAAAAATCATTTCATCCCCCTCCGCACCCCGGCGCCGTTACGACAGAGCGTTTATCGAGGATACGCAAACACGGCCGCGGTTAAAGTTCGGTAAATAGTGACCGCGCCGCTCGGCCTACGCGTAGAAAAGTGTTCTGTTAACACCTCGGCCTGTTTAATTAATACCCGTAATCGACAGTCACGGAGGAATAAATGGAGAAGCCTTGAAGGCTCTTTCGCTCCTCGTTACGCAATTTCGAAGAAATTTCCAGGATAAAAATCTCTTCTCAATTTACCCGATATGATTCGAAGCGACTAGGTACCTAGAACGTTGAATGCTTAATCGAGGCAATTAAAGCGCGAGTGGGAGTGCGGACGGTTTTTGCGCGAACCGCCATGTTTGATTGGCGATTATAGCTCGGGGATAGAGAGGGGACGATTGCCAGAGAGCGGTTGGCGATTCTTCTCCTTCGTTTTTCTCTCTGGACCGAGCAAACAGTCAATCACGAAAATCAACACAAGCTCCTTGGTCTTTCCGTTTCGCCTCGATCCGCTTGCTCCTTTTTCCCTGACTTCTTAATTTCTTTCGGCCACGACCGGTCGATCCGGTCCGAGGTGTTAATCACTTTAATTAGCGGTTTTCCCGTGTTACCTTTGACTTTAATGGATCCCTTAATTTCTCATCTCGGAACACTTGGGCCGCACAGTGGCTATAAAACGTCCAGCCGATGGAAATGATCGAGGTGTTAAACAGTAGAAACGTTAGCCTCCGTTCAGCCTCCCTAAACCCCTCACGATCCCAAGGCCTGTCATACCAGAGGAATAAGATCAAGAGTAAGGTACATACATGAAAACTCTCAAATCCTCCCTACCTAATAAACCAACCCGCATCATTTCATCTCAAAGCACCCCCAATCTGACAAGCGTGTTTTTATTAAATTTCCAGGTCTGGTTTCAAAACCGTCGCATGAAGGACAAGCGTCAGCGAATGGCCATGGCGTGGCCGTACGCCATGTACACGGATCCTACCCTAGCAGCCACCCTGCTAGCCGCGGCGACGGCAACTCTACCGCCACCCCCGTACCATGGCGCTCCGGGTCTACCGCCTACACACCTGGGCCCCAGCTACCCAGCAGCTGCAGCCGCAGCGTACTACGCCGCCAGATACACGCCGTACCCTGGTGCGGTGCCCACCTCGAGCGCGTCGGCCCTTCATCGGCCGCATCCGCGCACGGCGGCCGCCTATCCAGCGCACCCTCACCTCCTTCAACCTCACCCGTCGCTGCCACCCCTGCACTTAGCAAGCCTGGGCGTTCCTACAGTCGGCAACACCGCCTTCCAGGTGAACAACCCACCCACCAGCGCGGCCACAACCTACAGGCCGACCCTGCTGCCCGAGCTCAGTCCCGTACACTCGGACGCGTCCAGCGACTGCGACTGCGTCGGCGCTCAGCAGCCGCATCCCCCGCACCACACCGTCAACCGCCAGCAGATGCACGAGAAGACCACGCCGCCTCCACCCACGCACCCCTCCGCGCAGATCAAGCTGCCGTCGGGGATCAGTATCGCCGGTCTCCAGAGCAACCTCCACGCGATCGGCGGCTTCGAGGGGAAGAACTCCTACGCCGGCCTCCTGTCGACGCCCAGCATGGTGCAGTCCATCAAGATCGAGCCGCCGAAGCTCTTTCAGCCATACAAAAACGATATCCCTGAAAGGGCGTAAAATGATCCCCGGTCGGTTAATCTTTTCGGCTCGCTGGAAACTGACTTCGGCGCAGGTTGTATATGTATGTTTCTGGGCCTAGCTCACCGCGACGGATGGTCGCTGATGGAATCAGAGGCAGACAAGGTGTGTTGTACATATCGACGAGTACTCCGTGTAAATTAATTAGTCCTATTCTCGGTAAATGTATATAGCGTAGACGAGAGGGTGGCTAGGCTCATGAATAACAAATCGCTGTGCGACCATTGTATAGAATAGCGTACGGATGTGTTGAGATTGGATGCTTTCGTGGGGCTGAAGCTCTAGCGTGTACAGTCTTAGGTGTTAAGTAATTTATTATAGTCATTGTCTACAAGGATTTGTAGTGTCGCAGGAAATTCATTGGTCTCCCAGAACGATCTTGGGATCCGTGGCGCGCGGCCACGAATACTTCGATTAGACTGTTGATATTTATGCTTAAGTACTTATATGTCTACGTAAAGAGATGCAATTATATCTATTAAGGGGGAGAGAGGGAGGGAGAGAATGAGAGAGAGACAGAATAAATATTATATATATATATATATATAAATATTATATATACAAACTATAAATTTGACGATATTTTATAACCATTCCTTTGTTTACGATTATTTCCTTTGTTTAAACATTATCTATTCTTCCAATTTTGTAGTTAGAACTAGTTTTTTAATGCCGGATATAAGAATTCATTTCTAGTACATATTTTTATGCTGAGTTATTATTTCCTTTATTACTATTACAAATTTTTAAAAATTTCAGATCATGAAGTTAATAATTAAATTACACGATTCATTGGTTTCGTCTTATTATTTTCAAGATATATTTAATTTATGCCTCGATTTTCTGTGGCATAGCAAGATCTATATGATAACGCAGTCCAACAAAATTAAACTTTTTTTCTGTTCCATAATATCCACTGGGTGATTCTTGTAGAGTTTTTTTGCCCTGAACACGAATCCGCAACCCGTTTGTCAAAAATTGGTGCATTTCGGGTGTCCTTTTCCCTTTGATCGTTGTTTAAACATATTTAAATGTTCATAATGCAATAATAACTTATATCGTTGTATTCGGGAGGGTTCATAGAATAATTTGACGCAACGAACAATCGAATAACTATTACCGTTTCGACACAAAAAATGTTCAAAGTTGAAACTTTACATTTTTTTTCAAAATCAATTTTCTCATACACTGAGGATGATGGCGACAAACGGGTTGCGGATTCGTGTTCAGGGCGAAAATCTCTACAAGAATCACCCAGCGGTTATTGCGGACCAAAAATCGTGTTGGACAGTGTAATCAGTCTATTTTCATTTGCAGGACTTAGATAAATCCTTGGTAGTTCCTCCAAGACACGATATCCATCAATCTGAGCTTTATTGCACCAGTTTCAAATCAATCACCGCATTTATTTCCCCTGTCCCGTCGACGGTGGTAATAGCTTCGACCCTTTCCTCCATTCTCGCGCATCTACACGTAAATACCCCCCTGCCACAAATAGATTTCTTCAGATCAGAGAATTCGTCTTTTATTAAACCGAATGTTCTGCTAAAACTAATGAACCTAACTTTCAACATTAAACAACTTCAAAAAATTCACAGGTTTGCTAATTCCTGTGATTACCAAGATTCTAAAATTTCCAAAAAGTCTACTTCGTGTCCCAATCAGAATTATACGTATATGTATATAGTCGAGCATCATATCCGTTTACTTAACTTGCAACACAGAAAACTTTATTTGCCTCATTGCATGCTATTCACGCGAATTAACGAAGCAGTAAACTAAGCTCTACAAATTACTACTATATGTTCTTTACGAAGCATTGCCAATCGAATTACATCATTGCGATGAAACACATAAACTGTGGTTGTAGCTGGCTATTCAGTTGATGTACCAACCCCCCCTCAGGAGAAGAATGGCTCGTGAGGAGGGTGGCTTTTACAAGACATCCACGAATGCAGGGGGATGCGTTGAGTAGATATAAATAGCCGGACCAACAAATTGGGGATGCCAGGGAGCAATTAACTCTTCGAACGATTCCACCGGGGAAACGAGATAATTCAGCATAAACGCCACTGGCTTAACAACCCATTGTGGTTTAACTATGAATCCACCGCCACCCGCGTCTCACCCATTTCCATTTATTCCAGATCGACGAATTGTATGCACTGTGGGGAGATCGGGTGCGGAACTACGTTCTGGAGAGGCAAACGATCTTCCTTAATTATTTATAAAACTCTATAGGGTAAACGCACCAATAAATGAACACTTAAGGCTAATGAATGAACACAATTATACAGTTATGTGTGCAGCGCGATTGATTCCACGTGCTGCAAAAATTGTTTGGATATGAAGCGCGAAATTAAAAGAAGTCTCTAATTAATTAGTTGCTTTTTTTAAATAACTTATTTTACTCATTTGAATAAAAAAATGATCATTCACTGCGTCGTGATCATATTCTGGCACATCCACCCTAGAATTGTTTTCTTGCAGTTGTTTGGATATTTGTTAACAGGATGGGGTGGAAAGCTAATTAGCAAAGATGTATGGACCAGTACTCGCCATCTTGAAGCCTGTTTTTATTTGAATAACGAGAAGTGGCAGTAGTGGATTTCTTTAAATATTTTCTGCTGAATTTATTTAATCAATTTAACAATATAATATTAATTACGGAGGCATAGTAGCTATGAAAATGAAAAGCTTCCTAGTCGGGGTTCCTTTTAAATGCGGATTGTTGCAAATGAAAGATCAGTGTTTCAAAGTATTGAAAGAGTTTTAATTATAAAAACGCAGCTGGAGCGGAGCAAATAAAAAATTGGCCGGCTCCAATCCCTTGGTTTTAACTACTTGAAATAAAAAACAATGTACTGTATTCTACATAGACAGAATTTGCCATTTTCTAAAATTTCGTTTCTCATTTTAGACACCCTTTCTAGCTATTAAGCTATCGCTACTTTGTACTATCATAGTGATTCTATTTACAATTTCAATTGCAGATTTTTAAAATTGTGATTTAATGATTTATTAAAAATATTTTGATTACTTAATTGAATTTTTGGAGGGTAATTGAATTTGTAAAAATGTTTTTATATTAAAGTTGTGATTCAAGGGTTTATTAAAAATATATTTATTAATTTAATTTCAGTTAAATAATTAATTAAATTAATTGATTAAAAAATATAAGTTTTAATAATAATCTTTTAAATATATTGAATAAATGAAAATAATCACGTGTCTGGGAATAATGCAATTAAGATAGAATGTCTTGCAGAGATGAACCTCGAACTTATTGACATTTACAGCTAATCCTGGATCAGACTCTAACATTACGGTCGAACACTTAGGATTTCTTTAATCAATACACCTGGCAAAAAAGACTTTGCTGCGGAGTAATCAATACGTAATTTCTAGTAATTAAATCAAATTCATGTCATCTTTAACACACAGTGCAAAGTAAAACTCGCATACAAGCATTCCCAAAAGACGGTGTCAAAATCTTGCTGGACTTCGTTGATAAACAACAACTGTTTTAACTGCAAGCCAAAATCGGATACTCTATTGGCAACTGCAATGAGGACACAATATACCTGCTACTCGTAAAATCATAAAAACACGGGGCCAGGGTAAAGAGGAGGATGAAAAAAAATCGCCGCGCTGATCTACCGTCATAAATATAAAACGAGGTGTTTTGTTGGTGGCTCGTAAAAAAATCATCGAAAAAATTTTGGAAAAAGACTATCAGCCGAGTCAAGGTACGAGGGTTCCGTCAGAAACTTATAAAATATTTAAGCGTTATATTATCTCGACGAAAACCTATCGTCGTAAAGCGTTTAGCCTGTCTTAACGGTCAAGTTAGTGGGACAGGGGTGGCTGTTACTGCGTTGGATTTTCTCGCCCACCTTTTTTACCTCCAATCTCGACAGTGCAATAAAATATCGGCTGGTTCGTTCCCAAACGGACATAATGGAGATAATTTTTGTATTTTTTAATGTTTTATTCTTGACACTCAAGCAGTTTCTATGATTCGATTTTAGCGCAATGCCACTAACAGTTTTATTTCCTTTAGAAAAGTTAAAAGACTGAAGATTCTCTGGGTGTTGATGAAATGGCCCTTTAAATTTGACTGTAACTGATAAAGTAGGTTATTGAAAATTTAGGGTAATCAAAAAGGATGTGCTTAATAAATGCCCTAAGTTTGATTAAGATGCTATAGGTAATGTGTAAATATAATAGATAGGAAATAAATTAGACGTTAATTTCAACGAAATTTATGAAAAATTTAGCTCCTCCAAATAGAAATTTTAACGTAATCAATTAACATAGAAGTTAGTTACAACTAAATTTTCGAAAAATTTAGCTATTAAGAAATCCTAGAAATCTCTAGTATCCTAGAAATACTTAAGCAGGTCAGCCATTGAATGGTTGAAAAGCTTTCAGAGACATATAGAATTAAATAGTAGCTTATTTTACTGCTTTATTTACCATCTAGTTCCACAATATATCAATATGAGGTCCAATTAAAAATTATTTTATTTTCTTATTATGCTAAGCTTCGATTCTATAAGTTATAATATATCAAAGCCTATGTTACCATATGATACTTGAGTGATACCTAATACATTACGAAGGAAGAAGAGGAATCGAATCTTAAACCCTTATCTGGGGTTCGTGAATAAAGATCAGCTCCTATCACAAGATCGATCATTCTCTTCCACTGCTATTCAGCCAGCTACGATCCAGCGAACTCATAAAATATTAATATCCAATTTATACCTTCGATACAGGAATCATCCCCCAAACATACGTGCCCCTCCCTCTGAAATTACGCTGAGATCCCCCGATCGAGCAGATCGTCACCCCCCTATTTATACGGTGGCCGTCTCTCGAAGAATCACAGTCGACCATGGGATGCATTATCTTATCTGTCGGGCCATTAAGTGTCGTTTAAACGACTACTTCCTAACAATCTATTTGCAATATTGTTCGGAGGGTAGATTGCGAGCAGCCTCCTTGCGTCAAGATAATAAGCATACGATAGTTCCCTGCTGGAGATAGCGACAATGACACTTTATTTATGGGGATGTGCAGAAATACAGAAGGGGATGTGGGGATGTACACAAATAAAGATAATGCAGAAAATATTGAAATCTAGTGTATACAAATTTTTAGGGATGTGCGGGTACACGAAAGCGATTCGGGAACCGATTTTCTTGCTTAAAAAATCTTTCATCTGATTACACTGCAAAATCACAAGTTAAAGGGTACCCGTAAACCGAGAAACTTTTAAGTTGTGATTTTATATATTTTTAAGCAAGAGGATCGCCCCTATCACGACCCTATTAATCAACCCCAAATCACACCCCTATTAATCTTGTTCTGCAACGTTACGAGTAGTAGGAAATTTAAGAACACTTGTAGGTGTCTAATTTCTACGTGGAGATGTTGAAATTTGTAGTTTGGCAACTATTACGAATTGGACATGATATTAATGTAGATAATATTTTTCACTCAGAATTACCTTTGAATTTATTGGCAAAACTTCAGTGTTTCTATTCGTTTATTTTGAGTTAGTGACTACTTAATTCGAATGAGTTTGACTGTATTATATTTTGCAAAGATGCAAAAGTGATTGGGGATGAAGTTAGTCGCGCTATTAAACGTCTTGCAAACAAATCACGAACTCAATATTAGTGCTGTAAATTCCTGAAGTATGAACTAAATAACAAGGAAAGGTTCTCTTTGCTTTGGTTTTAGAGGACCGAAAAATAACAAATACGTGCTTTTTATTTTGGCCCATTTGAATATTTAGCGGATGGAACCACCCCTCAAAGTTCATAAGAAGGGGTACAAAAGTTGCTATTATTAGTTTAAAGGAAATTATAACATTGTGTTGAATAAAACTTTATATAAATTTCATTTGCATCATAACTTGCTCTGTGGAACAACAATAACAATAATAACATTTATATCTCTCCTTAAGAATTTTGAGGGGTGGTTTCACCCCTTAAATATGCAAACGGGCCAAAATAAAGAAACATGTAGGCATTTGTTATTTTCCGGTCCTCTAAAACATATGTACTAAAAACCAAAGCAATCTGAGGCAGACACTTGAAATCCTCTTGTAAGTACCTACCTGTAGCCCTGTAAGGAGTCACCAAGAACAAATTTGATGCATTTTGAAAAATATTGCTATACCTACACGTCCTGTGAATGAATCTCTGATCAGTTACACCTCTGCAAGGCACAGTCTACATTTACTGATCTTTAAACCATCATGTTCACAGTTTCACACGAGGTGTATCGCACGCCACGATATGTCTTTGCCAGCATTTCTGTAAACTTTTAGACCTTAATAATAAAATTTCAAAAATTTGGTGAATTTTAACAAAATAATCGCTTGAATCCACAACTATTTCTTCAAATACAACATATCGAAATATACGTTTCTAGAAAAAGACTATTAGAGCACGATTGTACCTATGGGTATTACGAATGTACAATTATCACTCAAAAGTGAGAAGATTCAAAAACACGAAAATGGTAAGTCAAAAATGACGCTGGGGCATAGTGGACCCTATGTGACTGTGATTATAAGAAAATATGACAATGAAGGGTTAAAAATACACGCGTATCAGAAAAATTTCAACAAATTCCATTCCACATTTCCCACTTATTTTTGCACACTGTACCACTACCCCCTCAGCTGCACGAATCACGAAACACCCTGCAGAAAATTAAGCTACGGTCGAGCGCGGGAGTTTCAAAACCCCGAGATACATGAACGCTGGGAGAAAATGGTCCTCAGTGATACGAATTTTTTCCCTTATCGACAGTCGTAAGTGGCTGCGATGGGTCTGGCGACGACCGCAGGAAGCGCTTCACGGCGGGATCCTTTCGTTTTTGTCCCCGCGAGGGGGGAAGTTGAAGCGGGATTTCTGAGGCGTGCTTAAACCGTGATCGAGTTTGTCTCGCCGGCGTAAAGAAATGTTGACAGCTTTTGGTCACGTCTCCATAGACCGCCCGCGGCTGCGAACTACACCTCTATACATGTCCGCACGAGCTACACCCCCGGAGAACGGGAACCCCTCAGCGAACGTATCTCTGGCGAATCCGATTCCGAATTTCACGGGCCCCGCCAGACACGTCCGGCCGGAAAAAGTGTTTAACAAAGTCCGTTTGAAACGCTGCAAGCCGCGGCTGTTTGCCAAACACGGGATGCGAGTGGAGGAATGAAGGCCCGGACACAAAGGACATTGTCCGCGTTGCACAGAGATTTGTCCAAATTTCGGGTTCCATGGACATGTACCTATGTGATATGTGATCACCATGTGGAGCGTTAAAATTTGAAAAACAAAATTAAAAAAAAATTTAACGCCCACATAGTTATCAGAGATATATGTATACATATAGTATATATTTTATAATATATATATATATATATATATATCTCTGATAACTATGTGGGCGTTAAATTTTTTTATATATAATTATAATTTATTTATATATATATATATATAAATTATAAAATATATATATGTATACATATATCTCTGATAACTATGTGGGCGTTAAATTTTTTTATAATTTTGTTTTTCAAATTTTAACGTATAAATTTTAATATATATATATATATATATATATATATATATATATATATAAATTATAAAATATATGTAGATTATATATGTAGATTTCTGGTTATTTGAAGTTCATGCGCTGTAAAATTATCTTGTATTATTTGTGTGAGGTTCTTCATCGATTTTCATTTGGAAGATTCTACATCAACCCTTAAAAGAATTCTTCGGCTTCATTTTAACCCCCGCAAGTACAATTTTAATGGACTCCACTTTAAAATATCTCCACGCTCAAGAGATAATGCAAGCCCGGAAAGTTGTTGGGTGAATCAGCGCGCTGGAGTGTATCGCTTCGAAGCGTTGAAACTCGTTCGACTCGGGCCCCGAGGTTTTTCGAAATGGTCGGGGAGGTGCGTGTCGAAGGGACATTAGGCACAATATTTGGGTGAAGGCGAACCTGTGGCTAATTGAAAAGTCAAAACTGCTGAAAGGAGCTCCCTGTTAGCCGTGAAAGCGTGGAGGCGTAGCACCCCACAGGACGTCCTGTGGCGTCTCGCACAAAAAGGGGGATGTTTGACCCCCGGCAGTGATCGAACCATGACGAGCCGCGCACCTTTCCCTGCAGCCTCGGCTTCCAGCAATTTTCACTCGAAAATTTATCCAATTATTCTTCCCACAAAACAATCGCAATTTGTAGTCTCACCCCTCAAATTATGAATTCAACTGAAAATATAATTCATTTAGTTTATTGGAGGATGGATTAAATTTAGCGACATTTTATGTAGAATGCAAAATTTATTTAATTTGAATTGGTAATGCTTAAGGGGGGGGGGGGGTAAATTTTTAAATTTACTGAAAATATAATGTGTATTGGTCCATCATCCTCCGCTTTTTACTTTCCCTCCCCTATAGCCTGAATCTTTAATTCTTAAAGTCGCAAAGTTTCCATCCCCTAATCCCTCAACTTTTCTTCTTTCTCCTTCTCCATTGTTAAAAAATCAAGCTTGCTAATTAAATTTTCATAAATCCCAAATCCTCGCCCAACTGCTATAAGTTTTATATTCGAAATAAAAAAATTTCCAAGGGGGAAAGGAACTTGAAGATGGTTGTGACTGTTCGACTGGGGGTCCGGGACCCCCATAGAAGTCTGTTAGGCAACAACAGGCATTCGGCGCGTTATACAGCCGGCAACAGCCATAAATGGTACAGACCCGAAGATTTGGCTGTACCGTCGCTTTTTTTTGGCGGAGGGAAAAGAAACGGGCCGCGTTTACGAGGCCCGTGAAGCGTCCAGTTAGCACTCGTTCGAGCAAGTTAACCCTTTCTGCCGTGGATACTATTTTTTTTTCAGACGGCCGCGAATACTTTCGGAAGCTAGTTCCCTGCATTTCTGCGGAGAACCCAGTTTTTGCCCTGGTTTTTGTACCGTTTTTTTCCTAACAGGGCAGCCGCGATGCACAGTTTTTTGACCCAGAAAAAAATGTACCGCTGCGGGTCGCGAGGATTTCGACAACGAAGGGACTCCACTCGGGTTGTCCCATGGCTTCGTAGCACGAGCTAAATGTCTCTGTACGATTTTATAACGCGTTCTTCAAGATCCTACTTTTCCCCCGTGGAATTTTTCTCCTTTTTGTGTTTCCTTCTTTCCCCACAAAAACTCTGCCTCCCACGAAAACCGCGACCTTTTTGTGACTCTGTTTAGCGTCGGAATCATGGGGCTCGATCATAGGAAGGCAGTTTTGTGGATGCAAAAAGTATTTGGGAACACTGTAGCAAGACGCTCGAGGAGCTGGAAGTTCGTATACGATCTTATTTATTACTGGAAATATAATTTTGTTTGATATGATCCTGTTGGAATGCAAGTGTAAGGAAACGGTAGGACAAATTGTTCAAATGTAGAATTAGCTAAAGTAAACGCACTAAAAAAAGAAAACTACCTACTAGAAACAGTGGCGGATTTAACGGGTAGTCGATGGGCAGTTGCCCCAGGGCTCCATTTTAAAAAAAAAGATAATTTTATCCAAAGACTATGTTCTTTTTCTGTACTACAACATTTAGCCCGCTTTTAATAAACTACCTCTTCAATTTCCCGAAAAAAATTTCGTTAAGGGGTCATTCCGGTTAGACAGGTTGACAAAATCGATTTTTTAAAAACATTTTTCGAAAGTACATATCCCCAAGAATATACGGTTAAATTTTCATGGAAAAATTTCGGTTATTTTAGCTTCTACAGCGGCATTTTGTAGAGAACGCAGAGGCTCGGTTTCTATGCATGAAAACTTTGAACGCGTTTTTCTCAAAATGTTATTTCTTCACATCGTGAAGATAAAATCTCAAAATCTATCGAACCGATTGCTCTATAAATTTTACTGCTTATTCTGCACACTTACGACTCTCGCGGGGACTACAGCCGAGTATTTTCAGTGAGTCTAACCTACTTTTAAAATCGAAAATAGCAAAAGAAAAAAGGCCGAAAAACATTTTTCTTGCATTTTGCCCGCCATTTTGCTAATTTTGAAGATAAATCACTATAATTATAATCCGAGCGATAGTGACAGTCGTACCTGATCAAGAAGCTGTTTGAATTTTTGGGTTCAGATAAGTCTAACACCTGAAATCGCCTTCACGGGCGAGTCATGAATTTTTAAACATGTCATCAAAACCGCTTTCAAAAGCATTTTAAAAGGAACAATTTTATTTCTTTTATATTTATTTGCTGTAGAAATGTAGTTTAATAAATAGAAAAAATTTAATTCCTATAGTGTAATTATTTTCGTCGCAATAAATTCCTGAAAATCGCTGAATCAATCGGCGCGCGCTAACCGGAATGACCCCTTAATCCGCCACTGAGTAGAAAGTACAAGAAATGGAACAATTATTTAAATACATGGACCCTAAGCCTTGAATAGCAAAAAATGCATAGTGACGATTACCAGGCACTGTCCGGGAGTAGGTACATATTTTGTCAATGCTGGTAATTAAGCTGGATGTTGATCCCAAAAAGTAGTCTAGTTAGTTTTGCACAGTACCTATGTATTTGCAAGGTTGCAGATTACAGTTGTAGGCTGTTGGTTTGAATAATGAAATGGCAAAGGACCATTAAAATACAATAAAATTAACAGAGACGGATTATTTGTAATGCCATTCTTGATGTTTGTTGATAGAGAAGAAATGTAGGAACGGAGTAAGTATCTGTGGGAAGTCTGTTATGTGGAGTAAAAGCTTTGAAGTGAAACAGAAGGAATGAAAGATACAAAGTGCAACTATAGTAACGCATTAATAAATGACTGTTGTCGTTTAGTGAAAGAAGCAAGTGCTTTGACAATAGATATTGAATCAAAAAGCAATGAACGACGATACAATGCTCCCTAAACCTATAAAACTTGCATTGAAATTTTTACTGAAATTTCAACAGAATTCATACAAATAGGTAATTCTAAATCTTTACAGAAATACAAATTAAAATATTGACTGTGTAGTGAAGTATAAGTCACTAAATAGTTCCAAAATAGTACCATTATTAACACGTCTACAAATAATGAGTATTTTTCTCAGACTAGGCGTTAGCGCGCGGTTCCCACAGGGTACCAAAATGGCATCGATTAGTCGCCTCGAATTAATTCCCACAGTAGATTTCGCCAGCGTCGATAATCGATCGACAAAAGGACCTCGGTACAACGGAGCCTAGTAGCCGAATTTGGAGCGAGGAACTCGAAAAGATCGGTCACGGTTCGCATCGGGAATCACTTCGAAGCTAATATGGCGCAGTTATTTATTGGCATCCGCCGAATCACGATTCGCCATGCTTGCCGTTTATGAGGGAAATATTGTCCCTGGATAGATCGAACTGCCGATTGAAATCAGAATTCGACCGCGTCAAATTGATTCGTCGAGTGACGCAGGTCCCATTCTGTCTGTTAGCATTATTTATCGCTTGCTCTGTCACCGTTACGCGCTTTATCTTAACGTCTGCCCGCAAAAGCGAGGGTTGGAGAGTATGTAATCGAAAGTTTGGAGAAATTCTCTCTGTCTCTCTCGATATTCATGGAATGTTTACTTAGACTGTATCAAATCTACGCAATATGTCTGAAAAGCCAGATGAATTGATTTGATTTTGAAAGAACCACGGTGGCCATATTGCTGGAAACAGTGTGTGTTCAAGTTTTAGTCCGTAGGTGTATGTGTTTAGTGGAAAATGAATAGTTTATGGGTTAGTAGTACGGCTAGGACTATTTATTGAATTTTTCGGTATTCGAATTATCGAATAGGGGAACGTGGGGCAGAACCGGGTAACATTGTAGAAGAATTACAAGAATATAATTCGAATACCTAAGTATCCAAATACTATTTCAGTATTCGAATACTATTCGAATATTGATAAAATACTTTTTTACTATAAAGTATTTCAATAAAGAATTAAGTGGTTTCGGCGCACTGGTTCGGTCAGTTAACAATTTTAAAGCTAATTTGCAATTATTTAAATTTTATAATTTTCCGACGTTTCGGTCTTCGGTTTAGACCTTTATCAAGGAAAGGTTTAGAAAATATTGCGTTCGCTTTAGAGTCACACGTTTGGTAGGACGCGTAACCCGCGAGTCGGTTGGACCGTGACTTCATCCTTTTTAGTGAAAATATTGTAATTTTATCGGAACTACGTAGTATGTGTGCAAAGTTTCAAGCCGATCGGATATGTTGAAGTGGGTCAAAATTAGCCTACAACATTTTACCCTGACAAACTAACGAACTCACAACTCGTTTACATTTCACACCATATTACTTGAATACAGCAGTATTTGAATAGTATTCGAATACTTAAATATTCGAATCATAACATTCGAATACTCAAATATTCGAAGTTTATTCGCAGTAATCGAATATTACATAATTCGAATACTTGTAAAATATTCGAATATTAAATTATTCGAATACTTGTAAAATATTCGAATATTAAATTATTCGAATACTTGTAAAATATTCGAATATTAAATTATTCAAATAGTCCCAGCCCTAAGTAGCTATCAAATTATTAGTTTACTGTGGAGAGGTATTTTGTGTCAAATTTGAGAATTGTGATACAGAAAGGCAAGAAATGATGTGGCAAGCCTGTGGGATTAAAGTTCTCTTTTATAAATAATTTTAGTGCAATAAATGGGCATTACTGTTAGCTTCGAATCACGCTGATGACATTTTATATTTGAAACATAATATTAAGGACATAAATGAATTTTTATCATAAAACGGTGAACCATCTCTTAATGTTTGGTGATATTAGGTGACTAGTAATTTTTTATTACAAAAACAATTTATAACATCCCTCAACCTCATTATATTCCACACTCTGTTCTGGGCATCTACTTCCTCTAAATTTCATCCTCAAATAAATAAGATAAAAAATCCATTACAATTAAAAACGGATGATCCCTGAGGCCACCAACCCTTCTTTCATCCAATAAAAGGAATACTCACTTCAATAAGTACTCGCCATAATGTGTAAAACTTTCAAGTTCACACAATGAATTAGGAAATACCCAGCACATCTATTCTATTAGCTTTGCCGCAAAGCTCACCTCATTGACTTTAAAAGGGTTAATTACAAATAATGTTCTATATTTAGTTCTGGATACCTTGGTGCTCCCCTTTTAACGAAGTCCATCGAAACCGACGTTCGAGGAGCAGAGGGAGGCGCCATAAAGCAATGAAATTGTACCCTAAACTTGGAACCCGGCTGTTCGGTGCCGAGAAACGGGGTACGGGTCCCGGTATACATGCATAAAGGGGGAAGAATGAAGTCGAAGGAGTGACTGCGATCAGCCGTTGCTGTTTTCGTTTACCTCTTACGAGGCGTGGGCAATATTACGGTGTCACTAGCCCTAGGAAAACCGACAGACAGAGACGCGCAGAGTAACAGAGAAGGTACAGGAGATAATAAACCAAAATAAAACCATTCGAAGATTTACTGCACCGAAGTCTCTTCGTCACCCTACGGCCAGTCCCGCAGACCTCCACCGGTTGACTGCAAAACGCGGTAACTTCTACCGAAACCCAGCCTCGAAAGTCCATTGTCGTATGGTCAGAAATGCGACAGGGACGCAGCGGTCTCAATAAACTTTGCACAAGTAGAGGAAACCTTCAAAATCAACCGCAATGTTTATTTTTCGAATCTAAAACTTAGAACACCACTCAACTAACTTCTTCGAGATCGGTATGTATTATTCGTTGAGATTCGGCATGTGTTTCGTTGATAATATTTCAAGGCACAGTGGGTGATTGAAGGTGAAAAATTTCAGTGCCTTGGGACGGGGAAAAGTGCGTCCCTGAACACCGATTAGGCGGCACAAAATCAAGGAGGAAGGACTTGGTAATCGGCAGGAGCATAAATACATAAACGCATAAACGCGCAGGCAGGATTTCTCGAAAAAATTTACGACCTCGATTGTGCCCGCAGCCCGCAACTTCGGCAGCCTCGCGTAGAGGAGCCACATTTTCTCTTAATTTCTGGGCACAGCGTTCGAATCCGCAAACACGCAAGGACGAACGGAGGTCTACCGCTCTGGCCAATGCGGTAGACCTAAATCGCCGTATCTCCAGATTCCGAACATCTGTCTGTCCTCTTATCACAGATTCGTGTTTTCTATGCTTTCTGTACGATAATTCAAGGATGATCAATAAGAAGGGTCCATCTTTGATGGAGTTTTAAGTGATCAGTTGGTTTCAAAGCACCTGTAAATACTACTCAAAAGCAAACGTTGAATTTCCGCAGGAAGAGAAATTACTCCTTGCATGCTTCAATAAAATCAGAAAATTCTGATTTTAATGAAACTTCGTGTGAATATATGTAGAGCATATTGGGGTATGCAAGGAGCAATTTTTTCTGGAGAAAATCAGACTGAAGGGGTTAAATCAGCCCTTAAAGTTATCACGTGCTTTCGTTTGTTTTAAATATGTAACTTTCATTTTCTTTCCATAATAGAAGATAAAAAACTGAACAATTCTTATTTTTACAGTTTTGTTCTGTCTAGCACCATTACAAAGGTGTGTTAAAAAAACGAAATAATTTGTTTTTCACCCTTCAGAGTGAATTTTCACAAAAATTGCTCCTTTATACTCGAATATGTTCTACATTGACACGAAGTTTCATTAAAATCAGAGTTTTCTGATTTGATTAAAGTATGAAATTCACTCTAAATTGTGAAATCAGCCCTTAAAAATAAAAATTAGCACGTATTTCGTTTTTAACATAAGATTATTTTTCTTTCAACATTTTCGTAAAATCTGAACTATTCTTATATTTAAAGTATGATTCTATCTCGCACCGTTATAAAGTTATATTAAAAGAAAAAACGCGATTACTTCAGGGGATGATTTCACCTCTTCAGAGTAAATATGCTCTACCTTCGCACAAAGTTTTATTAATATAAGATACCTATTTTCGAGTTGGGAGTATTTCCTTGTCAATCCTCTATTCTTACGGTCTAATTCAAATTCAAAGTAATGGTAGATATGATTAAATCTGTCACTTCTCGAAATAATTCGGAGTTTTCTTTAAATTTTGCACTATTTTTCGTTGGAAGCCTGCATTTGTCTAACTTGGCAGTAGTATATCTGACATTTGACATTAAAAAAATTGGGTAACATTAGTCACCAAGTTTCATCGTATCCATCATACGAAAATTCTTTTTCATAATATTAAAAATGGAAATCCAAGCCTTGCAGTTGGTTGACACAAATGTAACTTACTTAGTTACTCAAATAGCCACTTCCTCCACTAACAAAATTTGAATTTTGATTAAAAAAGGAAATCATCACTCCAGACGTCACAATCCAATAACCCAGATCGTAATATTGAACACCTAATAATCCTGTAAACCAGCATCATTCTCGCCACATAAAATGGCACCGACAGGTCGGGTGAAAGAAGAAGACCGGCACAGGATACACGTGATAAAAGCAGAAATGAAATTTCGCTTGCTGCCTACACGTGTTGAAAACGCAGAGATCGTGGTGGAGCCAGGGCTTCGAAGGTGTCCGCAGATGTCTGTCGGAAATCCTCGAAAGTGAGAAAGGTCAGCGCGACGGTTTCAGGGCGATAATTTATTTGGCCTAGCCGGGATTTACGAGGTCCGATATTGGATAATGAATCAGGTCTCCCTTGATGGAATTAACTCACCTATAGCCCCGTGACGCTGCTCTCTCTCTCTCCCCCTCTCGCTCTCTCCTCTAACCTTTATTAGCTTCCACGGGGAACACGAGGAAGCCCTTTGCCACGTTTTACGATCGACCCACGTCCTGATGAGATCTGCGGCTTTATGTAACTTCACCTCTTTATATGTCGCCGGAACGACACGCGTTCGGCTCTTATATCTCGCGATAGACACTAATTGCGGTTGCTAACCTTCGTTTCGTGCATCGTTCAAAATTGATGAGACACTCTATCGAAATTAATTTATTTATTTACCTCCTTGTACACGCTTTGTCGACTCGTTAGCATCGGCGATTGGGAAACGATTAGGTTTAGGCGCTGATACCTTTGGTGACACTTCATGGCTTTATAATTAAGGCATTTGATGGAAAAAGGGCACATAGGCTTATGTTAAATGGACTCAGGTATATGTTATATATATATAATATATCGAGGACATTTCTTCTCCCACGTTTAAATTAGCTAAATGCTGTTTTGTTATGTAGCGTGAGCGACAAGCAGCTACATAGTCGCTGAGCGGTTGCGCTGCCGTGCTGTCTACTGTCTAGTCGTGCAATACGTTTGATTTTGTGTAAGCGGGAAACTATGGAAAGTGAGACGTGTATCGAATCCGCAAGGAAACAAGCGAATTTAGGAAAGATGAAATTGATTTGTAAGACAGCTTACTGCAAAAAATCGAAGAAATTAATACTTACTTAAAACATAACATTTTTTGTTTAATTTTGCGATTCATTTTGTATTTTTTATTTAAGCGATGTATAAAAAATGGGCAACGGAGTATGTAAACCAAATTATATGTAAATAACTAAACAAGGAAGCAAGTTTGTTACGAATTTACCCTATTTACGGAAAAAGGGCACATAAACCACTTGCATAAAACTATTAAATAAAGACACATATCATTTTCAAATCATGAATTCTGTTTACGAAACGTTTGAAGGGTATGATACTACATCCTTAAAAAAAATTGGATTTAATTGCATTACTTTTCATTAAGTTATACTGTAATGAAAGCTTTGAAACCGATTTACTCGAAATGGTATTTTGGCGTATGTGCCCTTTTTCCATCAAATGCCTCAATGTATAGACATACTTACCCGCAGGAAAATGATTTTCGAGAAGAAATGTGAATATAGTAATGGCAGGTACCATTCCCGAATTATGTCATACCATTTCTTTTCAATGTACCCAATAATTTCTGTGCGAAGATGCAGTTTAGGGAACTCAGCGCCAGTGCGAGTATAAAGGTGCGAATCTGTAATGAGATTTTACATGAGACTTATCAATGTAAATAAGGGACTTACAAGAGTTACAAATGTAAATAATGGAAACAGTCGAAGAGAGATAAGGTTTTTCAAAATATATCACGGAACATGTGTCGTAAGAGTCTAATTTCATGAAACTAATGACAAAATAATTAAAAAATAATAAAATAATGAAATAATTGTCTCACGAGATTACAGTCGCTTGTGAGACACAGTGTTTCATTGTGGATTTGGACCTTCAGAATTCTGTGTATTTTCTCACGTTTGAGTGAGACAGAGATGGACAAACAATTATTTTAAATAAAAATATGTGTACGACATTTTTATTTAAAATAATTTTTTGCTCATCCCTGGGCTGAGAACGAATATTCTTATTTAAATTCGAAGAAAATTCAGCCCGAAAGCTACTGCACCTACAAATTTACATTTTTATCGATACAATATCACTTACAAGATTTTGACGCCGATTTGATGATGCGACTTTTATGGTAGATATGGGCAGATTTTGATGTTAAGGCCGCCATATACGCTCCTTTTTGCCATTCGATTTGCTTGAACGCAATTACAAGTTTTGACAGTACAAGCAAATCGAACGGCAAGAAGGAGCGTGTATGGCGGTCTTTAGAAAGTAGTTCTTACAAAAATATTTGACACGTATTTTTTTTAGCCGCTGACACTCGTGTGGAACGGATAAAAGCAACACGTTTGGTCGAATATCTTGAAAACTACTAAAGCTAGGAGAACGGTGTAGGGCAGCGCTGCACAAGGAGCTGTTTTCGGCGCCTAGCGGCGAGCAACCCACCTGTCTCGTTGCTAAGGTTAGAATCGGTGAGGAGAACTGCAGTAGTGTACGTGCATTTGGTATGACTTGAACCCAGCCATATTTACTGATGCTACGAGCCTACGTTCACGCACATACACTACTGCAGCTCTCCTCACCGATTCTAACCTTAGCAACGAGACAGGCGGGTTGCTCGCCGCTAGGCGCCGAAAACAGCTCCTTGTGCAGCGCTGGTGTAGGGGAAACCTGTCCAAAACCGTATGCTGAAGATTCTAAGCCCATAACTTTTTAAATTATAAAACAAATTGGGTAATGAAAACGGTCTTTATTAAATGTTTTCATAAACAACACAAAATAACATAAATATAATTGAAAAGTCCAAACAGGCTACTTAATTTAACAATAAAACAAAACACTGTTCTTTTTCCGATTTTGCCCAAGTAGGGTGGGCAAAACCGTATGCACTACGCGATTTTTCCCGGATCTAAAATAACAACAATAGTATTAAGTTCTATCCACGGCGTACTGAGCCCCTCGGAACCAAACAACTTTTGACTCAAACAATTTTTTCTACCTTAAAAATTATAGAAGTAATTCAGGTCGCTGGCCTTAGGTGACTCATTATGTATACACAAATATTATTTACAACGTTATTTTCTCTACGTTTCTTTGGTTTCCATTTTTTGTTCGTCGATTTTTGGTTTTTAGCGCTTATGGATTGTTCCATATTCAGAGTAGGTGTTTTCTTCTTGTTGTTGCTTGAAATAGCAGGGCACGGTTTTACTCCGTGCGGTTGTGCCCCAAGACGTAAGCACCTAAGTACACTTCTGGTTGCAGCTAAATATGAAAATGACAACATTTGACCAGGATCTTCACAATATAATAGAAATAGATACTGTAAATATATATCATGATGTAGTTTACAGTCTAATTACCAAAACACTATACATATACATACAGTCGAAAATAAGACCAAAGCACTTAGAAACAGAATAAATTTAATAATTCGCTGGAGCATAAAACGTATTTTGTCACAAATCTCTGTTGACTAACAGTTCAATATGGTGGAAAACAATTGCCAAATGCGCATGGGCTTCTTTCATTTATTTTCAGGAATAAGTATGGTACCTATGCGGTTTTCTACAGGTTTCCCCTAAATGTCAAATCTGTGTATTTTCTAATAAGGAATGTAGCTGTGAAAACAGATTCCAAAAAATCCGTTTCCAAAAATTCAGCGATTTTCAGGAATTTATTGCGAAGACAGGAATTATAGTAATGGAATAAAACTTTTTCTATTGATTAAACTATATTTCTACAGTAAATAAAAAAATATAAAACTAATAAAATTATTGCTTTTAAAATGGTTCTGAAGGAAATTTTGATGACTTGCTTAAAAATTCATGCTTCGCTCGTGCAGGTGATTTCAGCAGTTGGACTTCTTTGAAACCAAAATACAAACAAATACTTGATCAGTATGACTGTCGCTATGGCCCGTACTAGATTAAATCATTTATCCTTAAAATTAACAAAATGGCGGGCAAAATACAAGAATCACTGTATTTCGGCTGTGTTTTCTGTGTTATTTTCGATTTTAAAAGTAGATTAGACTCAACAGAAATACTTGGTTGTAGTACCGGCTAGAGGCATAGGTGAGTAGAATAAGCAGTTCAATTTATAAAGCAATCGGTTCGATAGATTTTGAGATTTTACCTGCACCATGTGAAAGAATGACGTTTCGAGAAAGACGCGTTCAAAGTTTTCATCTACCGTCAAGAACCCAGTTCCTGATTAGAACCCAATTCCTGATCAATTTAGTATATAAATACCAAATAATAAGTTTGTCACGATACAAATTTATTCCTAAAAATTACTAAATAATTATGAAGTATTTTTAAATTTATACGCAAACATTTGACGGCTCATAGTAAAATGTTTTAGGTTGATGAGAAACTGCTCCCATTGCATCTTAAGTGATCAGGAACTGGGTCCTTGACGGTATGGTGGTCGAGCCTCTGCGCTCCCTGCAAAATGCCTAGGGTAAATCAACCAGTAATTGACCGCATACCAGTGAATGACCATTAGGCAAAGAAGTGTCAATTATAAATTTAAAAATTATTATATATTTATAAATGGAGTGTAGTTGCATTTTTAATATCCCATATTTTTAGTTACGCGTATTAAACAAACATTAATAAGTATAACTCTTATTAAAAGTATGTGGTCATTTACTGGGCTTCTCATTTAACAATTCGGTCATTCACTGGTTGATTTACCCTATGTAGAAGCTGAAATAATTGGTATTTTTTAATGAAAATTGAACAGTACGTTGTTAAGGATATGTACTTTCAAAAAATGTTATAAAAAATCGATTTTTTTGCTTGCTCGATCTGCAGAACTTCTCAACATACCAACTACAGTATTCTGAAGCGTATTAAATCAAAATCATATAGGGTAAATCCGGGAGACGCGGTCGGGCCGGAGAGCTGGTCGAGTCGCTATATTTCAGACTCTATACGTAAAAACGCGATAAAGTGCAGACCAATTACTTTCCTAGAAGTCAAATAGTTGAATGAATAGCGTCATTTCGCTTCCTCCTGTGTTTTTCTGAATTTATAAGCTATAAAAGGCAAATTGGGGTTACATTGAACCTCTTTTGTCAAACAGCGGTGTACAGAATCGGATTTAAAATATATTTCTAAGTTTATTTTCGGTTAATGTTGGGGATAATAAAATAGTAGAGATATTGAGGGACAATTCAGCCAAAGTATTTGGCTATATTAACTCCTCGTCTTAAAACTAACGAGAAGACCATCTCTCGTTGCAGAAAGGAGAGATAATGCATTTTATTATTATTTTTGTTTATTTAATTTATTTATTCACTTTTGCATTCATTTGCCTTGCTAATCACCAGTAGGTAGTTCATTTTCTCTTTGACGAGTTCTTTACTTGTTCAGCGTAAACAAATTAAATATCAATAAATCGATAGATGTATTCACTCATAAATAATTTTACTTTCTTCTTTGTTATTTTTTCATGAATAATTATGTGAGTGGTCTCTGCCAACGACGAAAACCATTTCTCCCGGCACGTCGGGAGAGGTGGTCAGATGTCATGACTTCAATTTTCAATCCGACTTACGGTAAATATTGTCTTAAAACAAATATCGACCAGTTTTTCTGAATCAGCATAAAATTCTGAATATATAGGTTTGTTGTGATAAAATAAGTAATATCTATATTAGTTTAAATAGCCATTTTATATTAGGTCGACCACGTCTCCTGGATTTACCCTACCTAAAGACTAAAAACAGAAATCCGTGCGCTCCCAAGAACCACAGATCCGTAGGATCGCAGACTTCGCCCTCAAACCTTGCTTTCTACAATTACCGAACCAACATGGAATATAATATACATTGTACCCTCGTTGTCCGGAATCCACAAAACGCTCATTATTCCGAGGCGTCCGGTGGCACCTCGATCGTCCGGGGAATCGGAGTGGATTCGTTCCAGCCGTTATAAATAACAGGAAAAGCCGGCGAGGCTGTCGCATCCGTGCAGGCCGTACCGCGCATATAACCGTAACAGCGCGCTGCTCTCCCAGAGACGGCGAGGAGGAAACGAGGCAAGTCCCTAATAGAAGGTTTATTATTTTATGAGGCTACCCTGTGCTTTGTGCCGAGCTTCCGTAAATCATCGAAAAGTTGGACGCACGGTAGCTCTCACGCAAACCAACCCCCTCTGGGCACTGTCCTCCCTCGCTCCTGCCACCGCCCTCCCCTTCCGGCCATCATCCCACTCTTTCGTCGGCGGGCCAGCCTTGAGGAAATTACGGGAAGTTAACGCGAACCGATACGGGGGCCCCGTGGGCAGTCGATTGGTGGTGCAATATGATGCAAGAAGAGGGACCCGGGGCCCCAGGGTCGAGACGAATTCCATGACTGCACGGCCGACATCGGGGATTATTATTTACTTTCGGAAGGGATTGTGGGCACTCGCGGAAAACGCTGCTCTGGTAGCCGGGAGAATATCTCTGGAAGAGGTTGCTGGGAATTAAGGGGATATAGGACTGTTGAAATGTCGAAAAATCGATTTTTTATTATTATTCATTCTGAACGACGTTATTGTTCTTGTCGAAACATGGCTCCATGCCGGAATTTCGACAGCTGAGCTTGGCCTCTCACAATTTAATGTTTACCGCTGTGATAGATCCTCACTCTCAAGCACGTTCTCGAGAGGTGGGGGTGTTCTTATTGCCGTTAAAAATACCTTTCGCAGCTCTGTTATTAATGCGGATATCTCTCATGTGGAACATTTGCACGTTAGAACATATTTTATGTCTTCAACGGTTATTTTTACTGCAGCCTATATCCCGCCCGCGTCACCACCTTCTCTGTACCTCGATTTTTCCAACAGTGTTGTAAAAGTTGTTGACCAGTATCCCAGTGATTATGTATTTGTACTGGGCGATTTCGACCTGCCTCGAGTTGAATGGATCGATCAGGCCCCTCTGCTTGGACCTGGTTGCAACCAAAATGTAGCTTCAGCCCTGGAATATTTGGTGAACAACCTTACTCTCTGTGGCTTAGTACAAATGAACCACGTTTGCAACTTTTTAGACTCTATTCTTGATTTAATTTTTTGTAGCAACACTGATGTTATTATATCCTCATCTGATGATCCGTTGCTCAGATGTGATTCATATCATCCCGCCTTGAACTTGCAATTTTATGTACATCCGTCGCACCAGGCAACAGTAGGTAATAATGTTTCGCGTACTTATGATTTTAAACGAGGTGATTATCCCGCTATGAGCAACTATTTAAACTCAGTTATTTGAGACGAAATCTTGAAAGATACTAATCCTGATGAAGCAGTTTGTCTGCTATATGATTACCTTAATCATGCGATAGAACTTTTTGTACCGATATACAAGCTGTATAATGTTAAGTTTCCTAAGTGGTTCACATCGCAACTTATTAATCTAATTCGCCGGAAAAAGCAAGCACATTATGTTTATAAACGCTCTAATCTTTATGTCGATTATCTTCTCTTCTCTAAGCTCCGTGCCGAGTGCAAGTTACTATCGAGGAAGTGCTATATTCAATATGTAAGGAATACAGAAAGTTTTATGTTGAATAGTAATGATATTAAACCTTTCTGGAGTTTCATAAACAACCAGCGTAAATCCCATTAATTACCTAATGTTATGCACTTGTATAACGCTAGTGCATCTGATACCCTATCGATCACGAATCTATTTGCATCCTTTTTTGGTTCTGTCTATACTTCTCATCCTGCGGTCTCGCCAGATGTCACCTCTGATCATGGTACTCAAACTCAAATTTCAAATATCAACATCAATATTGGTGATATTTTTAACAAAATCAATAGCTTACGAGTATCCAAAGGTCCAGGTATTGATGGAATCCCGCCAATTCTTCTCAAATCATGTTGCTTCACTCTCTCACGGGCATTATGGATTATTTTCAATTCCTCTTTGAATAGTGGGATTTTTCCATCTGTTTGGAAGAGTACCTTAGTTACACCTGTCTTTAAATCTGGCGACTCAGCTAACGTGAGAAATTATAGACCGATATGTATTATAGGGACTATACCTAAATTATTCGAGAGCTTAATTGTTGACAGTATCAAGCCATTTATTACGAATATGGTCTGCAGTGAGCAGCACGGTTTCATGCCAATGCAAACTACCGTAACGAATCTTTCTGTCTTTTGCAACTATGTCTCAACCAATCTTGATCGTGGCAACCGGGTAGATACTATATATACTGATTTTAAGAAGGCATTTGACTCTGTTGCTCACAATATTCTATCATCCAAACTGTCATCGATGGGATTTTGTGGCCCCCTACACTCTTGGCTCTCAAGCTACTTAGTTGATCGGAAGCAGATTGTTCGTGTTGCTGGGTCGCAATCGGTCCCGTTTGAGGTAACGTCTGGTGTTCCACAAGGTTCGCATCTTGGTCCTTTTCTGTTTATTTTATTCATCAATGACTTGGCTAAAGTGTTTCACCATTGCAAAATTTTACTATTTGCGGATGATCTAAAGATTTATAAACAGATAATGTGTCCTGAAGGCTGTATTCTATTGCAGCGCGACCTGTGTAACCTAGAGCATTGGTGTGTGTTAAATGGCTTGGTTCTGAACTACGCAAAATGTTATTTTATGTGTGTTTCGCGGAGTGCAACCTCGGCTGATGTTGAATACAGGCTCGGTAATATTGTTCTCTCACAAGTTTCTGAGATTCGTGACCTGGGAGTTCAGTACACGTCTCGTTTAAGTTTTACTCCGCACTACCAACGGATTGTTAGGGATGCGTATAAAAATCTAGGGTTTATTAAACGATGCACAACTGACTTTGCTAATCCTAGTACTTTGAAGTTGTTATACTACACCCTAGTCAGACCTCACCTGGAATATGCTTCAGTTATTTGGTCGCCTTACCAATTGAAATACAAACTACTTATTGAGAGGGTGCAGCATAGTTTCCTTAGGTGTGCTGCATATAGGCTTGGCCAAAAGATGACAATTACTGATCATGATTATATTCCAATCCTAAACCGGTTAAGTCTGCGATCCCTTGAGTTTAGAAGAGCTGAGGTGGACCTTCTTTTCCTTTTGAAGATTATTAACAGCTACATTAATTGCCCTCAACTCCTTGAGTTGGTAAACTTCTATGCGCCGAATAGATCATTTAGATTTATGCGTACTTTTCACCCCCAGAAGTATACCTCCTCAATGGTTAACTCTGATCCGGTAAGCCGCATTTGTAATATAGCTAACTCATATGGAGCTAGCTTGGACTTATTTGGTGTTAGTATAAGTATCTTTAGAAACTCGGTGCACAGAAATTTGCAGAACTTGTGACTTGTCCGTCTGTATACTAATGGGGAACTATCCCCGTTTATTATCAATAAATAAATAAATAAATTTTCAACATTCTGACAATTTTTTTATTTTACATTACTTGTAATATGGTGATTACATTATTGATATGGTGATTATTTGATATATCTAAGCAATCCAACTGACAAGATACCATCGATTTCAGTCGTTCAATGGTTCTATTCCCCCGTTAATGTTGGGATAGGTACTTTGGTAGCTTAGAGACTTTGATTTCTTTGATACGCGATGGGGATGGTTTGATACGCTGAAGTGGGGAGGATTGTTGAAGAATGTAAATTGGGTAGGATTTGAGTGGAGAATGTATGGGTATGCTAAGTGATTGCGATGGAATTGGGGAAAATGAATAATGAATTTAAAGAGGTAGTGAGTTAGTATTACGGTTGGGATTATTTGTTGAATTTTTCGGTATTCGAATATTCGAATACTTCAGTTGCTTAATTATTTGACGAATATAATTCGAATATCTAAGCATTAGAATCCTATTCGAATATTTAAGTATTCGAATACTGATGTAATCGAATAGTATGGCGTGAATTATAAATCAAGTTCTTTAGGTTCATTTGTCAGGGTGAAATGATGTAAGCTAATTTTGACCCACTTCATGCCATACTATTCGAATACATCAGTATTCGAATAATAACATTCGAATAATAACATTCGAATAATAAAATATTCGAAGTTTATTCGTAGCATTCGAATACTTGTAAAATATTCGAATATTAAATTATTCGAATAGTCCCAGCCTTAGTTAGTATTAATATTAAATCGGTACAAAAGTTTGTTTGATTTATTGAAAAATCTTGTCGGTGCAAAGTCTTTATTAAAAGAAAAATATTTTAGAAAAACGAGTTTATATATTTAGTTTTATAAGTTGAAAGGAGTGTCAGAGTGGAAGGAAGAATGAAAAATTTGTAAAACCAAGTTCCTTTTCAAGGCACTTAAGGCTGAAAATAAATCTTATATGTATTACAACTTTGTTTCAATCAAAGTATTTTCCTTGGCTATCCCTGACCTTTGGTTACTTCTCTGGTAAAATTCCAAGTAGATGTAGTAAAGAAACTTTTTTAAAAAAGACATTTCCGTACCTACACCTAATAGAACCTTTTCTACCGACCGATACTAATTAATAATAGGCTGATTGAAAATTATAAAGAAGAGGCGTTTGCATCAATAGTAAATCTTTTACGGTGGCTCCGAAAATTATTAGCCACAAATTATTTACTTTTTTTGTTTTCCTAGCAAACCAACCACTATGTGAATCGCAATGGAAGAATATACAAATTTCCCATTTGCATGCTATTATACCTACATGTACGGTAAAATTGTATGATTTGGTACCCGAATGACCTATTGCCAACGATTTCAATAAGCCTTTGCTACCCTCCGAGGGAAATGAAAAGTCCAAGGAAGGAACTGTCAGCGTGCAGTATTCACTGCACAATCAAAGCTGTATTCCTCTAAATTGTCGACGTTTCGAAGAACTATTATTCCAAGACAATCGCTAACGGTGGTTTCCCGTTAATACAGAGTCTAATGAGAAGCATTTCCGAAAGGAAATAAATTCATTTACATTATCCGATTTATATTATCCGCACAGACCCGGAACGTATCCGTTCAGCACCGATCAGAAACGTATTCTATAATGCAATTTGTATATAGGTATTTATACATATCGTATCGTATCAGCACAGACACCTACCGACATCGGTCCGGCCATCCGGCATTCTCGCGAAGAATACTTTACCGGATACGGAACGTGTCTAAACGTGTCGGACCGTGTCGGCGCTGACAATATGAATATGTTTCGGTTCCGTTCAGCCAAATATTGCATACTTAAATGCGAAAACATTTGTACTATTTTTGCTATTACGTCCCTTTAAGGTCGATTTATATTATCCGCACAGACCCGGGACGTATCCGTTCAGCACCGATCAGAAAAGTATTCTATAATGCAATTTCTATATAGGTGTTTATACATATCGTATCGTATCAGCACAGACACCTACCGACATCGGTCCGGCCATCCGGCATTCTCGCGAAGAATACTTTACCGGATACGGAACGTGTCTGAACGTGTCGGACCGTGTCGGCGTTGACAATATGCATATGTTTCGGTTCCGTTCAGACTTCAGACACAACCGTGACAGCAAAAAGTTAATAAAGACGATGAATTGCGAAAAGCTAATAGAAATTGTCCGCGATTATTCTCTTTTGTATAATCAAGAGGACAAAAAGTATAGTGATACTGACAAGAAAGAAGCAGCATGGGTTGAAATCGGGAAGAAACTGGGGCAATCTGGTAGATATAATATATTTATGCAAAAACTAGAATACATTTTATTTTATTGGTCCTATTGATTCATTAAACAAAAATTAGCATGCTTTCAGCATTTTTGGGCATTCTAAGAATTCTGTAGCCATTCGAGACTTCCATTTTGACTACTTAAATATGACCTAAAAGTGTCTCTGACGTGAAATGCAGAAGTACTGCCAGTACCGCCTTGTCTTGGAAAATTCTGTAAATTTCTATGTAATGCTTCTGGAGTTTGATCAGATCTCTGAAAGGAGATAATGTAGTTATGTAAAATACATGTTGTTAAAATAACTTTGTCGGCATTCTGTGAGTGCAGCTGTAATCTTCTGTTATAAATTCGAAATTTTTGTGCCAATATTCCGAAAGCACTATTTGGTGGTGCAGTAATTGTGACGTGTTTACCGTCAAGTGCACCCACGCAGTTCGGAAAATTCCAAATGTTCCAAAAATCTGCTGCAAGCGAAAGCCATTCCTGTCCAAATATTTCACCCTGCTCAAATTCGTCGTCAGGTACCTCGCGTCAATCAGCACCCACAAACATGCAACAATATTCACAGTCTTCACAAGGAACATCACATATAGAAATTCCAACGACTTCATACTCCACTTTAACTGCCACTACACTCACCAGTAATTTTTATGAGCAGTTCGGTGCAGAATATCAATAATATTACTTTATTTATATGCTTGCATTTATGAATTGTTTGTGAATTGTACCTATGTTGTGTATTTATGAATTGTTATTGAAAAATACTTGCCTTAAACATACTGCTAATTTTTCTTTTGGGCTAATTGCTTCCTTAAAAGTTGTGTTCTTCTTTCTGAGAGAATTTTCAATTTTTCCCAAAAGAAAATTGAAACTATATTCAGACATTCTAAAATATTGAAAAAACTTCTCTTCGTCGTCTGTTAATTTTTTGTAGAGTGTCCAACATTCTCCTTCAACTTTTCTACTCCTCAAGCACTTGTGCACACCAAAAAGGCGGCATCTTTTTTTCACAACTTCGTCTGCATCTAATAGTATAGCTATTACAGCCAAATCTCGCATACTTAAATGTGAAAACATTTTTCCTATTTGTGCTATTACGTGCCTTTACGAAACGCTTTCTGTTAACTGACTGATCGGTACCACCGATCGACGAACGTATAATATAAACACTCGTGTCTGTGTCGGAACGGAACCGATACGGAACCGTTCCGTGTCGGATACGGATAGTATAAATCGACCTTATCGTCCTTCGAGGCACCTGGCAATTGAAGGAAAATGAACGTAGCAAATATTAGCATACACATTCATTGGGTTGTTGGGAAAGTACTGTTCGTTTCCTAGAGGGAGAGAAAAAGTAATTTAAATATAAACTTCATGTAATTCATATTATATCTACCACTGCTATTTATGACTGTGGTTTATCATTGTGTAAGCTCGTTTCTGGCACTTGCATAAAATGACACGAGTTCTCACTGAAAGAAGCCGACGACGCCCCTGTCGACCTCCTCCAAACCGTTTAATTTTTGCAGCGTTTAAATAATTTTGTGAAGAATGCAGAAAATGAGAAAATGTGGAGGGCGAAGAAAAATCTTCTGCTGCATCCCTATTAATTTTTTTCGCGTATTGTAATTTGTATCTAATTTGTCTCTCTTTCAAGTATATTGCCTCGTTTAAATTAAATAGTTGTCTACGGCAGGAGTTTATCGTTTAATCCTATTTTAAGAGTTTGAAATAAATTATTCCTGCAGTCCAGGCCTTCCCAAGTATAGGGGAAATGTTCTCCCGAAACACATGTTTCGGTTCTCCCTCCAACGCTGCGCCTTCAGCTAAGGCGGGACGATTCCTACTGTCCTCTCTCTCTGCTTCGTAGCGGCGTTACTGTCTCCTCTGAGAGAGGGATTTGGAGGGAGTGTTGGAAGGAGAACCGAAACATGTGTTTCGGGAGAACATTTCCCCTACTTGGGAAGGCCTGCTGTAGTCCAATACCCATAGATAATTTTCTTTTGGTATACAGTAGGTTTCGCTATTGTTGAAGCACTCTTTTTTAATCAAGCAATTCTTATTTCGCGCAAGATTGCTGTAGAAAATCAATTTCTCGTATTTGGTGAACAATTTATTTAAGAGTCATTTCATCTTTTGATGTGAAAGTAAATGAACGTAGGTTCTGACTCTTTCAATTTGGTTTACTTTTGTCAATTCATATGGCAGACAAACATACACTCTGGAAGCCATTTTTAACTTGTGCGGGTGATCCAATAAAGTCGAATAATGTTTCATTATCAGTTATTTATTTTAGTACTTATTAGAATTTAGTGCATAGTAGTTATTATATTAACGTTCTCATTCGAATTAAGGATCAACTTCAGTAACATTAAAAATAAGCGAAAATCTTTGAAAGTTGGAGGAATGAATCTTTATGCAATAGTAAAACCTGGAAAATTTCAAAAAAATTGATTCTGTAGTTTTTAAATTATTTAACTTATGGGAAAATGCAATATTAAGAAATATAACTACTCAAGTAAAAGTGAAATAATTTGGCCATGGTGTTTGAAATCTTGTGGAGAGAAAGATCAAACACTGAACAAAATTGTCACAAAAATACCGGACATTCCAACAAACAAGTTTATGATAAAAGATCAAATACTCAATAAATTGACAAAATAAAATAAAAAGTAAAAGCGAATTCAACTGAATTTGCGATAAAAATATACCATTGCCATTTCTGACTGGTTCTCATCACAGAAAAAAGCTTTTTTAATATCTTGTAAATTCATTAACTTTTGGGTAAGATTGTCACTGAAATTAAATGGAGCCAGTAAGCAAGAAATTTTAACAGGAAAAATATAAAATAATTGCAAAAGATGAATAGAGAATTTATCATCCATAAAAGAATGCTACAGTATTGTCTTATTGTTTAAATATTCGCATTGCGCAATGTCGACTACCTGTTACCTAAGAATTCTTTCATGCTAACCCCAGCGAAAGACGAAAGTCCCAGCGACAGTGACCCAATGAGCAAACACTAAAATCGAAAGTGCAGCTCCAAGATTTATGAGTCGATATCCTGGAAAGTTGCGTATGCTTTACAATCACCCGTTCTGCAAAAGTACCTTCATATTTCCACAAATAAATCTCCGTGATCCTAATTCCCCTAGCATTCCAAATAATTCATTCAAAAACTTGTGTGAAATCTCTATGCAGAACTGAACTATTCCCCCACATTTTAATTCAATTACCAATAACAAATAAAACGTCAAAGCTTTAATGAAACGGGGAAGAGAATATCAGAAGAATATAGTATTCAATAGAACCGTGGAAAACCAAAATGCAGAGGTAAAATGTTTCCCGTTGAATCTTATCACGAAAAAAAAAAATGATTACGTGGCGTTGATGATAAAATCGTGAAGATTTAGGACCAATCGATTATGATTTCAGTAGCATCACACTGCTGAGCGATTAAAGGGAGGTGCAAGTGTTGGGCGGCGATAGAAGTCGGCGCTTGATAACAGACGGAAGCCCCACGTGCCAATAAAAATTCGGAAGCCCAGTAAGTAGCAAGCAGGGCAGGACAAAGGGAAACGTGAAAGGGTCGTAAATGTTCCTTGGAGTCCCCAACGATGTATTTATGCCCCAATAAAACTTTCTTCTTCCCGCTTTCGGTCAAGGCCGTCGCCGAGGGCTCCGAAGTCGAAAATCTTCGTCGACACTCGAAAAAGAGAAAGAAGGGTGGATGCTAGATCGAAAAGTGGCGCGTGCCTGCGCCGCGGGGCGCCTGTTAAATATTTTGGAAATATTGACCGAGTCCCCTAAATCGGTAGGCGAAAAGAAGATTTATGCTGGGCTCTCTCGACACACCAACCCAGTTTCTCTAACTGACTTCTCCTTCTCAAGCAGAGAAAACTACGAATGGCTCAAGGACGAAGTCCGTGCACAGGGCCCTTTTCCTCTCCCTTTCCCTGGGACCACTGTTCAGCTGGGAAAGTAAGGCTTGCTTGGAGAGTGAAAATGCACGTGAATCTTCAATATATATATGTATAATAATTTAGCATTATTAGTTTCTTACAAGAAATTGTTTCTGATTATTAAGTTTTATATTAAGATTTCGTCTGCCCCTTGATTTAAAACTCAATGTGTTAATATTCTCTTTTATAAATAAAGTAGGTTCGTCTAATTTCCGTCCACTTCTTTTCAAATTTATTTTAATTTTTTCACGAAGCCAGAAAGTACCTTTTTTTTTATTTTTATAGAAAACTACCTAGCAACTTTTAATTGTTCTTAAGAAATATATAAGCTTGTCCTGAACTCCTAACAACACTTTTCCTATCTACATTTAGACTTTGATTTCAGATTAGATTTCAGAAAGCCTAGCACCCAGGAAAATGGGAAAGAGATAGTTTTGGGATAATACCAGGGTGAGAGAAATGGAAGATGATCTGCCCCTCAGAGTTTCAATATCCTTGATCATTATGACTTATTAAGGTACGAGAATAGAATTAGTCGAGAAGAAAGCGGCGAGGAGCTGCTTAAGCGGATCTGCTAAAAGTGGGAGGATATTCGTTGACAAACACCGTGTCTGGGAGTCACAACAAACTCCCCAGGAGACGTGGAATAATCTGCAAAATCGGAAAGAGGTCGGAGCCGATTCCCAGGAGGCCTTTCACCGGGGCGAGTGTCACGCCGTCGACATTTTCTCGTTTCAGGATTAGCCGTGGCCCACCTCCTGCGCGAGGATACTTGTTATCCTGTAAGGGCGGCACGTCAAAATATTGTGTCAAGGGCACCTGAACCATTGTCGCAGCCAAAGCCAGGCTTCCCAGGCAGACACGTGGTGCAGGAACGTTATCCTTCGACGGGCAACGATTAGAAGCTTTCAGGTTGCGTCTTACCTGTCGACTTCTTCTTAAACCACTTTTCCAAACAGTAGGAAACTTAGTCGTGCGAAAATTATTTCAAAATACATAACACAAGCTTCCGAGAAGAAGTATTCTTCTTCTTCTTTTTGAAAAAATAAATTAGATTGGCCACTTGAAAGTGCATTAGCTATTAATGTAAGCAAGTAGGTATGGTTAACTTTTAACGAAATGAACTGTTAAAGAAGCTACGATTGAATTAGAATTTTTCTCGAATTTTCTTGGCGGAATAAATCGAAGAAAATATTTTTCATTGAATTCAATGTTTTCGTAGGGAAAATGGCCCGACTATAAAACTGTCCAGCGAGCTGGATACGTCCGAAAGGAGCAGAAACAGCCGAGAGGGACGTAAATCGAACGGACGCGAGATGTAAACCTGAGAAGGGACTTTTCGCGACAGCTTTTACAGCATCGTGAAATCGTGACGCTTAAGCTCCTCGGTCGCAAGATTATTTTTCGCGTTGGCCGGGGCAACGGGAGACGAAGCAATTCCGAGTTATCATGCCTCTGGTCTGGTGGACGAAGGGAAACGTGGAAAACGATAAATCTGCTGTCTAGTGTCCACCCTTCTGCTCCGCGATTTTCGATTCCTCCAGGATTGGCTCTATCGAGTCACGGCTGCCATGTGTCTTTATTTACCTCCCTTGTTTATACATCGCAGTGACAAAGAATCGTTTAAAAATTAAACAAGTGACAAGAAAAAATTACACGGCGCGTGAGACCTATTGCAGGGAAACCTAAAGATTCTTTTCTGAAATAAAATATTTTGCAAGGTGAATTAACTTCATTTGCCCGAATTACGATTCTAAAAAACTTCAGGCCTGAGACGAACCACCAGACCACTTCATTTATTTAAGTTCAATGAATTTGGAGAATTCTGAGAGAAGCTGTTTTTGAAGATTGAATTGGAGGAATATTCTGGGAACAGGGACGGTCGATTACGGCACTGCGGCCTCCTTATCTCTCAGCGAACCCCTGGTAGGGGATGAAACGAAGGTCTGTACGTTCGCGGGCACATAATAGCCAAGATGGCGGCACGCACTGTTATCACTCGTTCAGAGGGTGTATGCCAACCCAATTGGATTGGGTGGCAGCCAATACGGCGGCTCTCGTCAGCGATATCATCGCCCTCCGGCCTTTCCATTTTCTGAAAGAGCACCCCCGGAAGAGATTCCGGCAATCGATCTACTACAGCGATGGCCGAATCGTCTGCCAGGCGCGTAAACATCGCTCCAACTTCATTTGCTCCGTTCCACCTCTCCCCTCCCTTCTTCGCGCAATTTTTAATTAACACTTCCAAGGATGTCAACTAGCCCTTTACTGTTAACGTTGCCACGAGGCTTCCGGACGTGAAGCATGACGTTTTGGAAAAACGTCCTAATGTATAAACGTCGCGGTATTTGTTCTTAATTGTTAGAGCAATCGATTAATAAAAATCCTTTATAAAAAAAAGCGTTGCTATATACATATAGACAATATTATGTGAAATCCTGGGTGCCAATTCCTTTTGCTTTCTTTTTCTCTTACTTCAATCCCAAAAATGCACCACAGTTAATGTCTTAAATAGATACAATATATCGCTGCTTGGCATTGATAGTGGCATAAGTTCAAAAATGTCATACAGCACACTTCGTTGCAGCATCGGTGCTGCAATATTGCCGTGCAATATTATAGCAATATTGCGCGCATGTTGCTACTGCGACATTCGATCCTACAATATTCTGTAATATTGCCGTGCAATGTTCCAGTGGCAACGGTCCTACAATATTTTTTCAATATTGCGCGCACATCTACGTGCAATGTTCCAGCGACAACGCTCCAGCAAAATTGTACCCACATTGCTATGGTAGTGGGTATAATTAAAGAAATGCACATTTTACAGGCACAAAGTTTAAAAATTGCAATACTCATACTGTCGAATACTCAAGACACAAATTGTTCAAATTGGCAAACAGCGATATATAACAAAGGACAATCCAGCAGCCCTTACAGCTTAAAGAAACGTCTTTCTAATAAAATCGGATGTACAAATATAATTAAAATGTTTTAAACAGTGGCAGGCTCCAACACCTGTACGATCACGGTGAAACATAATAATTCTCAGTGCAAGTTCCATTGAGGGTGGAAAGGACCCGGACGTTTTATAGCGAGATGAGAGAGTGGTCTCTCCTTATTTATGGCAAAGCATGATAATAGCACGGATGATGGGACCAACCCCCCTATTCCCGAAGCAAGCACATTCGAAGTAACCATGGCGACCGTGCTGTGTCCATATTGGTCCACGGCCAACTATCGATAATAGGAAAGATAAGAGTCAACCCCTGGGATATTTTATCGCTCTCGAAATGGCGACCGTGAGTCTCTCGGCGTACCAGCACAGTTCCAGTTTCCCGTGGATCTCACGCTCCTCGCAACCCCCTCAACGATACCACGTCCACGATCGAATCCAGATTGTCGTTCATCGATAATGCCGCTCCTGTAATACATTTTCGCGTCACAGCTACGCAGCGAACCAGGGAACCCGCTATAAATCGTCCGCGATACATCTGTCGAATACGAAGTTCATTTTGAGAATATTCTAGGATCTGGGAAAGGAAAGGTGGCCTTTAATGAAGCTTGTACATATTTAAAGCAAGTTGAAGTATCAGATCCAGTGATAAATTTGGTCTGATTTTCGAAAGGCGTATTATTTTGAAATAGGTACTATATTTTTGTAGGAGCTTGTAGGAGTAGTGCCTTGAAAAGTATTGAGTGTTAATTGGTAGAGAACGATTTCTATGAATAGATATGCAATAGGAATAAAAGTAGAAATTGTAGCGCCTGTAGAAATGCATTAGACAATTGAAGAATAACTTTTCGTCGTACCTTCCGCCAGAACACCCTAAAGAAGTGACTACAGAATCTGTTATTATACAATTCGATTGCTTCAATTTTGCAGTTACACGTGTACCTACTCTTTTCAAAACATTTTTAAATTATTTTAAAAGGGAAGATCTCTAAACCACAAAGTCAAAAAATTATGGAACTTTGGGGACATTGCCGCAACTTAAGGGAGGATATTCTAAGACCTGTAAATTACCAAATGATAGATCTAATTAAAACAAGTAACTTTTGCCTGAAAATTGTTTTTTCTATCTTTTACAGTTCGCGAGTGATAACACAAAATTGAAAAATAACAAAATTTCCGGGGGTTAATTTCACCCTGTTAGAGTGAATTTTGACAGCAAAAAACTGCATTACTTGAACTCTACATATCCCCAATGTTTGAAAATTTCTGGAATTTTGGTGTTCGAGATCTCCCCTTGTCACTCGAAACAGAAAATAAAAGCTCCCTCTTTGCCCGAATAATGCCCAAGCAGAGAAAGCATCTTTCCACTTTCCAGATTAATAACTGCAACTGATTAATAACCCCCGGTACTAAGCTTTCCCCTGCAACCCGGAAAAAGATCGAGCGATGCAATGTGTACTTGTAAAAGCTCGCGACGCTTCCAGGGAAAGTGGTGGGGGCGTGTTTCGCAGGGAAGGGGTGGTTTCTTTCCCCAAGCTCTTTCGCTGAAAAGTCCGTGTACGGGTGGCAAGCGGTCGCCATTACGTGAAATAAATGCGAGTTAATTAAAGGGCGGAAGCAATTACTTGCGAATAAATCGCGGCCGTTAATCCGTTATAGCGCAGACAAGTTAAACTTCCCCCCCCCCTGCCCCCTCTTTCTCTCTCCCACTCCCTGGGTATCTGCCCCTGCCAACGCCACCCCCAGCCGGCACGGGGGTGGTTTAAATGCGAGGATAGGGATCTGCGAGAACGACGTCGACGTCGGGGCGCGTTCGCATAATTGGCTTTGAACGCCGCCACCTGCGCCCCGACGCCACAGCCTTACGTCCTCCTATGGCCGAGGTATATACTCGTGAATGTTATCACTGTGTGCGTGGAAACGTATCTACCGTGGGGGAGGATAAGGGAACGATATGAATCTTCTCAGCCAGAGAATCAGCTGAGGGCGGGGATTTTTAAGCGACGCGCTTGAAAACTGTTTCTTAGGAGAAAATCCAGTGGCTTTTGACACTGTCGAGTATATTAATTGACTCGACGAGTCTGGTTTAGTACTTTCGACGAAACTAACGAGAATGTTAGACAACCCGAGAATTCAGGAAAGTAGGTATGCAAGTTTTTTGTGCAAATAGAATAAGAGAAATATGTTTTTCGTTGGTGTCATAGTGCGGTTTTAGGGGGTGAAATCAACCCTTGAAAAAATGCGGAATTTTCTTTTTCGTGGAATATCTTGAGAACGGTGAGAGATTTCGAAGAGAAGTTGCAACTTTTTTTATACCTACAAAACCCCCACCACCAATTCTTGATTCGATAATTAGTTTTACATAGTTTTGTAGATATAAGAAAAAGGTGCAACATTTGTTTAAACTTCTCTTCGATATCTCTCACCGTTCTCGAAATACTCCATGAAAAAGAAAATTCCACAATTTTTCAAGGGGTGATTTTGTCACTCCATAAAATTGCACTATGTTGCCAAGAAAAAGTGAGTTTGTTTTACGGATGAACTATTCTACTTGCACACAAAGTTGCATAATCTCCCTCGCAAGAATTCCATTTTATTTCATGTCTTGAGGGTTTCCAGAAATTAAGGAATATTTGGGAAAGAGGAAGATCGACAGTATGTATAAGTTCGTTCCAAAAGATGTTTAGCCAGAGTGTCGAGATTGCTGAATTTGGGTTGTTCTGATTTCAGTTATGATTTCACTACGAATTTATTGATCAATGATTTTAGATGATGTCGCCGAGATCTTTGTTTCTGAAGGGTAGTGTACAAAAAAACAGCTAGTATGCAAAATTGCAATTGTTGCGAGTCTGAGCTAAATACACGATTTTATTTGTTTCTCGTCAATGTATACTGTGGTGAAAGTTAATTAAGTTTTTGCAGTTATCGCAACTTTACCATTAAAACGACGATATATCCTCGAATTAGATTAATATTTTAAATGAAATTAGGACCCGTGAGAATTACAACTCAGCAATGTCAAATCCGTTTACTACCTACAGTTTGCATCAAATCTACGGAAATCTCTCTTCTGAAAAATTCAAAAAATTATGAAACTTTGGGGATATGTAGAGTATGTATACGTATGTATTGCGCATTTTTTTGCTGCCCAAATTCACTGTAAGCAGGTGAAATTGACCACTTAAAATACGGTTATTTTCGATTTTGTATTATAACTCACGAAAAATTCAAACAAAAGTTACTTCTTTTAATTAGCACTATGATTTTTAGCACACTTACGGTTCTTATAGTTCACGAGTGATAACACAAATTCAGAAAATATGTAGCTGGATTTTAAGGGGTTAATTTCACCCTCATAGAGTAAATTTGGGCAGCAAAAAAAATTGCTATACCTATCTTCTACATTTCCCCACAGTTTCATAATTTTTTAAATTTGCAAGTTGGCGATCTTCCCTTGTAAGATAGTATTAATTAAACCACTTTTCATATTCAGCACCCGGAATCCTAATCCCTTAATAAGCGCGAGACCAAATCTATAATTCCTCCGAGACTTTGACTATGAAATAAAATCACATGCCTCGATAACGACACTAAATTCATCGATATCCGAAGCTATCTCTCTAAATATGTAGTAGGTTTGATAAATACTCGATATTGGCGATGCAGCTCCTGCATGGGTGGCAGTGGAACGCTCGAAAGAGCTATTCCAAGCTAACTAAGATTCAGGGTGCGTGTCTAACACGTCGGTACCTCGTAGACAATGCCAGCCGAGGGTCCTGCCAACATTGAGACGTTCCTACTGTAATTTACGAGCCCCTGTTTGCCGACAAAGATTGCGGGTGGCTCTCGCGAAGCCGACGAGGCTGCCGGAAAATGGTGCCCGTGCTGGGAAATCGGCTTCCGTCACGGTCACCGTTCGAACACGATCGTGCTGTGCATTATTGCCGATCATACTACCAATGAGGAGTAGAAAGTTGGTCGAGAGACTACGCTGCAGCTGTGTCCATCTCTATATCACAATTTGTCGCTGTCATGGTGAAAAATGGGAATATTGTGGAAACAGTTATTGAACAATAGTAAGAGACTACGAAAGTGGATGAAAATTTGTAAAATTATTGAAAATTTGGGAAGCGTTTTAAAACTTGCGTAAACTCTGTTTGCAACTGTAATACGTTTTGGTGAAGAATCTTCGTTCTGCTCAGATTGCTCGGATTACAATAGTTTTCCATTTCTAAAATTTTCATCTAGTTTTCTAGTCGTTCGAGGATTAGGTTAATTAATATAATTAATAGCTTTTTCTAGAAATTTGAAATTTCAAATGGACATTGGAGGCAATTATACAACTGAATATTGTTATTACTTTAAAAATCTGTATTCTATGGATCAAAATCATCGTCCGTATCTTTCTGACTAAATTTATTAGTTTCAAACAGAATTGATACAAATTTATAAAAGCATAGTACAGTTTGGTCATAAAAATACTTAAAACTTCAAAGGTCATGTACAAGTGACATTAATCTAAAATAAAACAATATCTATGCAATCAAGCTTATTTAGCTTCTAAAAATTTATGTTTTAGTAGATTTAACGAATAATCTCGTTCGTTTAAATTAAATAAACTTTATCATCTCAGATAAATAAAGGAAAGAATATTATTTGTTAAATCCACTAAAAAGTAAATTTTTAGAAGCCTACCAAAAACGGAGCATAGCCAGAATACGATACGAGAAGTGAAGTGATTCGAAGATGGAGAATCGATGAAGATATTAAATTTGAGAGCGACTAAGATGCTCGTAGAGGGGAGTTATGATAAATAATCATCGTCGATCAGCCGAGCATGATTTATGCGCATCTGTTACCTGAAGGAACAGTAACGTCAGGTAATAGGGCGTTCAGTAGCCGATTCGAAAGTGGATGTTCCAGAAGGGAAACGTCCTTGGCGACAGAGATGCAGGTACAGGAAGATGATCTATGCTGAGGTCTCTGTTCAACGGAGAAACGACTTCTCTCATTCACCGTCATAAAACCGCATCGCAACGCATTTCGGTTCCTCAAACTTCCCTTTTTCACCTCCGGAAACAAAGCCACTTTTTCCCAGCTACTGGCCATAAAACGGCAGCTTGGGTTGTGCTCGCTATAATTTCGAGCAATGGCCATGACAACTATCCAGTGGCAATAGCAGCAGGACAGAATCTCTAATTTCAACCTCTGAATTTTGTTATCAGTTAAAAACACTGATTGTACTAGTTTGAGGTATACTGCAGGACACTATTTTTTTGTCAATCGGTCGCGCGAAAATAAATAATATATAATTTCAAAGAATAAGACTTTAGAAAGAGACTCCTTTTGCAATTTGCAAAAACGAATTCCTTTATAATTTTCATATTGGAAAATCATCTTTTTGCTTCAAAAAAGTTTATTAAAGTGACTTCACACTTCTCGATGAAAACAAAAGAAGGGTGAACCCCGTAGGGTTCAGAGTTTCAGACATAAAAATTCATTTGTAGGACCTGTTTTTGTGAAAATAAAATTGGCAAAAATAGAAAACTTTGACGGTTTGCACTCCCTAAAGAAATTCAATATCAGCAAAGTGATGACTTAAACCTCCCTTAATTTCACGTGAATTATATTACACTGAAATCTTACAAAAATCCCTGCCATCCAATTCAAGGAGTGACCCATTCGATGTTCACAAAATCATTGGCTTCTCCACTGGATGACGACAAGAGGGCCAATAGATTTCGAGAATCAATAAACGCGACAATTCTAAATTCTATCGCCTACAGCCGCCTTTAACATTCTGCGGTTGCGGGTAGTCCAGGTGGCTTGGAAAGGGCAATTAAACGTATAAACGGTGGAAATTAGCCGCAAGAATTGGTTTCGAGTCTCGGCAAAGGCATGCTCTGAATGGATCCACGGGCATCAGGGCCATTTAACACGATGACACCCCATTTACCACCCCCGCAAAGAGACCGCTGGATACCGGCAAAGCCCTAAAGCCCATATGTCAGCACGTGCCAGTGACCATAGGTGCTCTGTATCGTTAAATGTCCATGGTGTTAGAACGGCGGATGGTCAGCTTCCCGCTTATTCGTCGCAAACGTCACTGTGTCACGTATCACGGCGCGACGAAAGGGCGAGAATTCACCCCTTCCCGAATAATTTAATATCGGGACTGGGTTTAACAGCACTGCACCTCCTTTTGTCTGAACCACGCCCATTACACGCTCTCTTAATTGTCTTCTTTCGTGCCTTCTTAGTAGTGCGTAGTAAACACGCGGCATTTTATTGCTACTATTATTTTAATGCCTCTCAAGCCTCCAAGTATCTTCAAAACTATACAGTCTCTTACGACTTTTAATTCATAAATGACCATCAATACCTGAACTTTTCCATATTCATATTAGCTATATATGAGGGACCGAGATTCATAGTGGCATATGTAAGTCACTCGCATGGTGCTTATCGTCACATAATGTTTTACTTTTACTGTTATAAACAGGGGTGGATTTGTGTACCTATAGGCTAAGTAGGCTGCAGCCTAGGGCGGAAAATTTTTGGAAGCGGCAAATTTTTCAGGGCGACAAATTTTGGAAGGCGATGAATGTTGGGAGCGGCACATTTTGGGGTGCAAGAAATTTTGGCAGCGGCAAATTTTGGCGGAGTCTGTATGACGAAATATATTGTAGCGAAAGATATTGGAAAAGGTTTAAACACTGTGGCTTGAGTCAACTTTACAAACAATTCACTTTATTTTCATATAGCGAATTAGCAATGACTCAGATGTGAGTTGCCATATTTAATTATTTTGAAATTGTCTGGTCTCATTTTAATTAAAATATTTGATGATATCTCGCAGTTTTAAATCCGCCCCTGGTTATAAAAAAGTCTGCATATATATTTTGCGGTTGTAGGAACACATCTAACGGCTCAAAATACTACCACAATAAATATGTCCCTATATACTTAAAAATTAAAAAAAAAAATTTCACTTGTCAGCACAACGCATGAACAATATACCTGCTGCTTGCTACCTCAATTCCAAACCGTTTCTCAACAATATTCCTATCCTATTCCCACAAATTATTCCATCGACGAAGTGGTCTATGTTCCTACATCTTTTCCACGCGCAAAGTTGATTTCACAATCTTTGCATGTAAACTTTTTTAATTTTTTCGATTCTAAAGGTTAAATTGAAAAGATAATTTTATTCTTTATTCGGTTTACATGAAATTATGTTGTAACACCTATCATATTTTCTATAATACACGAGTCAGGTTATTAAAAATATTTTTCTGTATGTTATAGATAAAACTTGGGAATATTTCTCCGTGGACAGGAACTTGCAGTGGGACATATGATGGAAAGCTGGTAACCTCAACAATGAACATAAAAAAACAGTGATTTTATATATATAGTGAAGTGATTATATAGACTAAGAGTGCAAATATATTTATTATTTATATACTTACATAAATAATCATTTGTACATGATTGTATCACTTTTTTGTAATATTTTGAACATGCTTTAAAGAAAATAAAGAGAAAAATACTATACAAAACTGTGTTATCATTGAAAAAACCCTCTTTCCCCCGAAAAATGCACAAAGTTGCAAAACTTGACAAATAACGAGAACGCACAAAGTTGCAAACCGAAATGTGGCTTCCCGCGAAAAACGCACAAAGTTGCAAAGGCCAAAATTTTTGCAACATCGTTGCAAATGAAATTGGGGTGTTCGAGAAATAAAATCCCGGTTTGCAACTTTATGCGTTTTCGCGGGAAGCTCAACAAAGTTCATTTCAAAGCTCAACAAGGCCATTTTCATTTCCAACATTGTTGCAAAAATTTTGTCCTTTGCAACTTTGTTGCGTTTTCGCGGAGCGCTCAATAGCTTACCTGAATACTTAACATATTTTGCGTAATCATAAAGTTTGGTTCTTAAGACTAGAGCAATGTAGAAGTAGTGTAACGTGATGCGTTGAAGTCAATAAAGTTTGAAACTAGGGAATGGCATGTTTAAAACAGTGCGTTAATGTAAAGATTTTTAAAAACAGCTCCGTGTGGAAGGATCATTTTAGGTGTTCTTTTTATCGTGTCTTTTATGTATGATTTGGAATCGGAAGAAAAAAGTAGTGGAAGGAAGGCTCGTTAAATAATAATAGTCTTTTATCACTTAACTGCATTTTATTGAAATAAGTGAAATGCGATACAATCAAATCTTACAAATGCGTTCGTCATATAGTAGATGCATGTGGTATGTATTTCATAATTCAGGTAGATCCGAAATGCAGGAAGCGATCTCTTTAACGCCTTTTATTCCCCCAAACCCATGTTTTGGACCAGATTGTGTCAGTATACAGCGCGCGGCATTACTCATGTCTACCCCTGTAACATTTTTTCGGCATCGATTTTCCGCATTAAAGTAAAGAAGAATGTAAACTATTGTAAATAAAAAAGAGAGGGAAGTTGTACGGTAGAATTGAAACTCCCCGCTTGTTTCGCAAATTTCATCATTTTCCACAACGCTTTTCATCCGTTTAGCTCCTTGCATTCTGTACTCCTGATCCCGAAGCAAAAAGTATCAAGCGTTCACAATCAAAGTTGGTGGCCCAATAATTGAACGATCTCCTCTTCTTTCTGTGTTTCTGTTAGCTCAAGCGTATTTCCTGATCCAAACAATCTCGGCGTTTTAGTTTACAGTTGAGAATGCCTATGACAGACTCGAAAGAGCTTGTGGCATTTCCAGATTGAATCCGTAAGATTTTTGATCCGTAATTTCAGATACGAACCTTCCGGGTTTATACAAATGGTAATACCTGATAGAAACTGATAAATTTTGGACCAGAAAAATCCTGTTTCATCCATCGATCTGGATATCCGCATTGAATCGGATTCATTTTTGAACTGCCAAAAATCACTGCTTGAAAATCCAGGTAGTACCGCATTGAACCAGATAGATCCAGTTCAAAATTCAATGCGGTTCTAACTGACAGTTCCAGCCGGGTGGAACATCAGCATAGAAATCTATTGACAACGACAAAATTAATCAAACGATTATGAAACTATTGTGATGAAAATGGCTACATTATTAAAGAAATTAATTGTAAAAATACAGCGTCTGTTAATTCATACTGTTCATGCATTGTGCTGTTAAGAGGGACGACACTTATTATTAGTCAGACTTACATCAGTATCTACCTACGTTTCGAAACGCTCTGCTCTCGTTAGGTAAGTGCTCAAGAGAAATGTTCTTATTTCTCAGTCAAGAATAAAGTTATAACTTAATTCACTATGAAAGTAAACAGATGGGGTCTTCAAGACTTAAAAAATGTTGTTAACTCAAATTATCCAAATTTGGACTTACACCACTATGATTTTCAGCCCTCTATACACCTATCTGCGTTCTACATATGTATACTACTCTGTACGAGTAGGGTGAAGAGGGACTGGTCGAAATCAGCGGATTCACGAATTCTTTCTTATTCCGTCCTAATTCGAGGAAACGACCGTCGTAAAACGAATCAGAGGGGTATCATACCTCGGAATTCCTTTTCCCGATTACCCTCTGGACGCTCGTTTTTGCTCCATCCTGGATCCGGGGATGAAAGGAGGGCTCTCGGAAAACCAAACAGCGAATCGTATCCCGTGGAAAACGGCCCTCCACCTACACACGCAATTACTTGTCAGCCTTTCGCTGCTTATTGAGTTATCGGAAACTGTACCCGCGAGACAGATTTTACATCTGGCTGGAAGATTTTTCCAAAACGCGCCAGAGTACCCCATTCGATAACATTTTACCGACCTGATTTTAAATTTTACGTATTGAAATTGCCGCGCATTTTCCGAAGCAGCGCGGTGAGCTGACATTTATAGACAATTTTGTTGATAAAATTCGTAAGAAGCAGAGACATTTGTATTGAAACAAGTGTTTGAAAAAAATTGTGAGCCTCTACATATCTGCTAGGAGCTTTCCAACTTTTGTGTCGCACTGTACTGCGTCAGGTGAAAACAGCCGTTTTTATCGAACGATATAACGTTCTATTATTCAGTAGCGCGATACTTCATACCGCGCACTTTAATATCTCCGAAGGTTTTTATTACTCCGCCATTCGTGCCATCACCGACGCTTCGCCACGATGACGATGACAGAGAATTTTTACGATTTTAAGGGCGCCGTTGCATACTTTACGATTATGCGCAGAGATCACGCGATCATTTTTCCACTTAAGTTAGTGGGTTAAAATGGTAAGTGCAGAAAGTTCGATTAACGAAGGTCGCCACCTTTCGGCACAGCTTTCCGAACTTGATAAATTAAAGTCTATGTTTTCGGAATGTATTCATGTTTCTTTTGCTTCTTGGCTTCATTGGTTGTGTAAAACGAATAAAGTCAATTTAAATATTTTGTATAGATAGGAATTAGGAATTTAAGGTTTCTTAAAATATATTAGCATTAACTAGTGCTTACCTGCTTAATTGTAATAACAGTCTCGGGTTTCTCTTGCATATACTAATACATACTCGTTTCTTATTCACGAGAACACTCTTTTAAACTGTTTACCGCACTCTTTAGCTAATTGCACATTGATGGCGATACACATGCGATTTTCAAACATGGTACTGCAAGTGCCATCTGCCGTCAGACTTCTGAGGTACATCCGTTAGACATATTTTATTTTACTTTTCTAGCATGGATTTGTTAATAATATTTAATATCAAAAGTATTAGGGAAGATATTAGAAATTATTATTGCCAGTTAGATTTGTTTTTAGCATTACTTCCATTGTAATGAAGAACTATTTTAATGGCCTTTCTATGGTTGGTGGGAATGTTATTAGAAATTGCCTTATCTTGTTATTCTATGAAAACAGCTACATTTAATGAAATTTCACTTGCCGTATATTTTAATTAATAGCAACTAAATATGTACAATATAAAGATCGAAGATATGGTAGAAATCCGTGCAATATCTATCGAAAAAATGCTACTCGACAAACATAAAAGATTCATTTACCTTATAAAAAGATCAAATAAATTTGTGATAGAATTAAAGAAAAACTTTCTCAAAGCCACTTTTGATTTTCAATAATCGACCAGCAGTGCCCTCTCTAGGAGGGAAATTCCGGTTCCGGTTGTGTCTCTTTTAGTGCCTGACAGATTGGCAAGATGGTGAGTTTTCTCCACTTACTTTTAAAATCTGTATTTTTAACGTGAATCTACCACAAACTACGCCAGAATTTAATGAAGAATTACGAAGGAACTGTTTCTGCACTAAGTTCCGCTAATATTTCAAACTTTTACGAAGAAAATAGTAAAACTCAAATTCGTCAGTCTAACGAATCACCTGCTCCCATAGTTTTCACGCTACTATAACAGAACATATAGTCTTATTATAAATCTTCATCAAGCCCTTTTTATATTTCGAATGTTCCCCTATGCCCATCACATTGCAGAAACAGTTTAAAAACTCTCTTAACGTTGTTACACGATTATAGGTTACCTCGTGTGTTAACCTAAATGTCTACAAGTGCGATACTTATCACTACCAACTAATGCTTTTATTATCTGTCGCAGTCGCTCGTAATTCCAGAGAAATTCCAGCACATTCTTCGTGTCATGGGCACGAACATCGACGGTAACAGAAAAGTTATGTTCGCCATGACAGCGATTAAGGGTGTCGGTCGTCGTTACGCCAACATTGTTTTGAAAAAGGCTGATATCGACTTGGACAAGCGCGCAGGAGAATGTTCGGAAGAAGAAGTACGAATCCGTATAATTAACGAGAATAATACTAATCTCAAAAATCGCACTACCATAGCGATATTTCTTTCGAAATTATTGCTTTAATTCCATAGCGATCCATTGGGCTTTATGTTTCATACAAACTTTTATTCAAGGTTGAGAAAATCGTCACTATAATGGCGAATCCTAGGCAGTACAAAATCCCTGACTGGTTCTTGAACAGGCAAAAGGATATTGTCGATGGCAAATATTCACAGGTAAGCTTAATCGTTGAATTACTTTGAAGCTGAATCTCGATTCGGGAAATAAGGATATATTACACACAGCACGACTTCACGACTGATTCGTATAAGATTATTATACTGATCAGTTGGTAGTTCGTGCGAGAGGAACCGCACGTCGGATTGCTTGTTAATGACACAGAGTTAACTAACAGTCCGAAATTCTGATGATAACGTGCAACACGAAATCTTTTGATACTACGCGACTAATTTCTATAAAATACTTTGAAATTGTAAAAAGGCTTTTGTGTTACTTCATAGCTGACCAGCTCTTACCTGGATTCCAAACTTCGTGAAGACTTGGAACGTATGAAGAAGATCCGCGCGCACAGAGGTTTGCGTCACTACTGGGGTCTCCGTGTGCGTGGTCAGCATACAAAGACCACTGGCCGTCGTGGGCGTACAGTGGGTGTATCGAAGAAGAAGTAATTTTATATTAATTTGATAATCAATAAATTCATAAAACAGAATTCTTCGATGTGTTTATTCCATTTCACAAATCACATTTACTTAAAACGAGATATTAACTTTATTAATGATATAGAATATGCCAACATAAAACGAAAAATTAGGATATATATATATATATAGAACGCAGTCCTTAATAGTAAATTTTCTAAAATTGACTGCTGGTTGCGCGATATGCAATTCGTGAATTCCTAGTTTTCTTTTTTTTTGTACATTTTGTATAATATATATATATATATATATATATATACTTTGGAGAATAGGAATACATTTTTTAAGGAGGTATTATTTCGTGAAATTCGCGTTGCAGGAATTAAGGTGTTCCTGCAACTTATTGCACAATATGGAACACTATCTACAGTGCATAAGGCAGTTTCATTTTACGTGAGAGATAGAATGAAACGTTCAAGTGCGATGGAATGTGCATTAACGGTAGCTAGTTAATTTTATTGACAAACAACAAGCATTTCTAAATATGCTTTGGGTACTTTTCCTCGTTGATTTCCTCTTACACCCTTAACGTAGTCTTCGTCGCCAGGTATTTCAAGTACAGTGATTACCTAAAAGATAGATTTAAAGTTTGTTAAATTTTAAAACAGTTAAATAAATGGTATACAGTAACCTTTCAGAGTGTACTCGAGGAGGAGCTGAAAGTAATTGGTAATTTCAGCTGAATTAAAACACGTAGGAAAGCTGGAGAAACATTTAAGGTCGTAAACAAATAAAATCAATCTAACGAAATGAAATGGCATATTTATTTGATACATGCAGCATTTCGATAAATGTACAAACGCGTTTATTTTAACAATTTTAGATACCAAACAAATATACAGACATATCGGAACAAATGTGTATACTAAACATCAAGGCTGAATTTAACAAAAATAGAAAAGATATACATACATAAAACTTACCACTAAAATACAGGTATCATGCATAGTTATTCGCAGAAATAAAATGCCAATTTATAAAAACATAGATTCCGAGATATTAGAGACTTAAACTATTTCATCTGAGTATTATATATAATCCCGACGTATCTATAGTTTCGTTTACTTTACAAGATTCACTTGCAAGAATTTTCTGTCGTATACGTCTACGGTAATTTATTTACACTACTCCTTTAAAAATCTATTCCTATTTAACAATATTCTACTCGGACGCTACAGATATAGGTATGTGGAAATTAGATTTTAAACTAGAAAAAGTTCTTACGCAACTAGTGCCGATTTCCTCTACGCACTTTCAATTAGATTTGCAAGAGAATAAAAGATTGCACCGAACTCAACGATCATAAAATGCACCTATTATTTTAATTACACGTGCTCGTGTGTTTCTACAAAATGCATTGCTCATTAATGGAACTTTCTATTACGGCTTCGAATTAAGCAGAATAAATCTTACGTATTTAGAATCAAGTCAGCCGAGTTACGAAACGGATTCCTTGAGTGTAGTTATACCAGATCTTACGATCGAAGGCGCTTACAAATGAAACTTACGCTCAGTAACGATTCATGCCATTGATCTGCGTATGTTGCAAGCATGCTTCTGTTCGTCTAAATCACAAATTTCGTTACCTCATCTTGCACGACGCTTAATTCACTAGAATCCCTCGCATCATAATCATATAGTACCCTTGCACGTTCTTGGCCATTTTCCGCTGATACATTGGAGGTTGGTGGGGTAGTGGGGTGATAAGGACCCCCAGATAAGCTGGGTGGGATAAATTACAATTTGGATAAGTTCGGCGAATGCTTTCCAAGTTTCGTCGGCTTTTCTGTGATCTTTCTACTGAACATAATTCGATATTTGTCAACTTGGGAAACTATTACGGGGCATTATAATCGAGAGCATCGGGACCTTTATTTTTCGAAAGAACTCTAAAGGTTTCTCGGGAATTCTCATTATTTATAACATAAGTGTACATGGTGTATATGATCCGCATGCTAAAAATGACTGAAATTAATTGGAAATTATATCGACAGAAGTATAGAGGCGTAAGCAGGAAAACGTGAAAGACATTGAGTACACATTTATAAAACAAGTAAAGGAAACGTGTTAGATTAGAGTAAGATGGTTTCCGAAGATGCACACATTAAACAATTACGAACAAATACCCCATGTTCTTATAGAAACGAAAATCAACATACTCTACGTATTGTTTCTCGATAGATAATTCTTCAGTACCCAAGAGGTTTATTAGCATGCATTGGAAATAAACATTGATTAACTACTCAATCGTAATATTTGCGTTGTATTGGGACTAGAAGTTTTCCCTCTCACCAGAACGTAACAACCGTTATTGAACATTTCATAAGCGTGATTTATTGATTGACTGCTAATAATTACAAGTTTGACAGTGATACAATAGACTGCGAATCGTTCAACGTGTCTATAGAATTATTGAATTAATTAACAGGCACCTATTTATACATATATATAGAGAGAAAAATTTCCGTGTCTTAAGTGTCGGTTTGTTACTTATACCGTAAATACACTAGTCAATTATTGCCATCGAACGTGATTAATAGTTTCTAGAACTAGATTTTCGAAATATCAGTATCAAAGGTAGCAGTAACATAGGTAGAACCAGCGAGTGGCGGATGTACAGGTGAATTTTGGGATTGTGTGGATGAGGGGGTTAGCTCGATCACGTCTTCGCTGTTGACTCGCAGCAAAGGACTCGGCTGACGCGCCCTGCAATCCCAATCATGCAAGCAAAGATAGAGAATGGAAAGAATACATCGGAGGAACAAATAAGAATAATAAGCGTCAGGCTGTGGCAAAGACGAGGATAAACAAAGACACCATATCCATAGTGAAGCTTGGTAATTGCGATAGAGTATACGGTTGCTACTTGAGAATAAAAAAAAAGTAAGTAAAGAGTCGATGCTACGTACACTTTTGCAGAAGTAAGCAGAGTTCTAGAAAATGGTACTTAAGTATAAGTATCTATAAAACATGATGGTCTCTACGAATGAGTAATGGTTCTATAAGCTTCTTCTAAATACATTGATATGTCGTAGACGACATAGCATCCAATAACTGTTAAACATTACTCACTCGGATCACCAGAGAGTGGGATAGCTGTACAAGGGTAGTGCAGGACAATTAAAGAATACTTTCTCAAAAAGAATAGACCTTGGAAAGTGAGTCTCTTATCTTACCCGGCTAATTCGCGCTGCAAGTCTTGCATCGCAGCATGGCACTGAGCGTGGTAACGCGCCTGTGCTTCGACGAACTCGTGCAGGCAACGCAGGTGGCCAGCTTGAGAGCTCGAGACCCCTTCCAGCAATAGCTTCACAATTTCTGCTTGACGGTCGAACTCGGACTGTGCTACCCTCAACTCCCTCTCTGCCTGAGTAGAGCAACGAACAATTTTATTCCTTAATATTATCATCGGCTACGTTTAATTCGAGGTACGGAGGAATCGTGTAACGAATGAAAGGAATTGAGAAATTTATTTGCTTTAACCGTGATTATTACCAGGGCCGGCCCCGCGGTCCACGAAAAGCTCATCGTAAACTTCTCGGGGCCCTATGCACAGATATTTGTTATTATAAAATTTAGACATACATATAAATGCTTTTTCTTCGGCCCCGCAAGAGTTCGCGCCGGCCCTGATTATTACTATGCATAATAATCCATGCTATATATAGAGTGTTTATAAATATGTGGGACAATGTTTCAGGGTCGGTTCTACTCATCAAGATAATAAGAAAAATTGGTATACGCATATGCGCGATGATGCTTAGTTTTGCAGTTATAAACATTTTTATATTCGGTAATCTATACGACTGGATGCAGCGTCTGGAATTTCAAAGTCGATTTTCTCGAAAATGAAGCGCAATATCAAAAATTTTTATTCCTTTTTGTCGACGAAAAGAAAGAGTAACTTTTTTTTCTATCGCGCTTCATTCTTGAGAAAATCGACTTTGACATTCCTGACGTTGCGTTCAGTCGCGTACAGGGAAACCTACCTTAATGAAAATCGCGGGCGATTTGGGCGTAAGTGGAATTCGCCCTATTAAAGGGCAACCGGCAGCCTGACGCGATCGTGAGTTGGCCTAACATACTATATTTTCATTCATATCATTTCCTTCGCGCCTTTAAAAAAACAAAGGCCAAATGATAATCAATATATTGATCCGCAGAAACACAGCTGGGCTTCGTTAAATGCCTGTTTAAAGCCGGGAATCCACCTTGAAGCTAAGCTAAGCTATGCGATGTTATGCTATGCCATGCTACGTTGTAAAAAAATTAGCTCCAATACAATTCTTATGGAACCGTTTCCACCAAAAGCTAAGCTAAAACATAGCATGGCTTAATAGCCGTTTCGGACCCGTGTTTCACGAAATATAAAAATGCTTATAACTTTGAAACTAAACCTTATCGTATGTATATTTTTGTATACCATCTTGATTTATTATCTTGCCGAGTGGAACCCATCCTGAAAAATTGTCCCACCTATTTATAAACACCCTGTATTATTAAAAGTTTGCTTCAGCCAATTAATTTCTTTAAAACCACTATATCGTTCACAGCAATATACAAATATACGTTGTTACCTCTCAGTACAAATAAAAGAAAAAATTAGCTACAACTTTTGAGCTGTGAAAGGTATCAGCTTCATTAATACCTGATCAAGTAACACTTCGGGTGATACGCCAGACTCCTATCAAATGCAGCAATATACAGGACAAAGCACATAATAAACATACAGAGCACATAATAAAACTAAAACGATAAATTTTAGAACTTACACTCTGCTGACCCAGCATACTTCTTGCTTTCCTAACTCTGTTTTTACACGCATCTAGATCCAGTCTGAAAATAAATTTCATTCCCCGATGAGTAAATAAACACTTAAATTCAAAGGGGGAAATAAAATACATACCGCTTATTCTCCAGTATTGCCATTTCCTTACTCACAGTCTTCATTTCACCTTCCAGAAACTTTCTCAAAGGTTGTATGTAGCAGTTAGCAGCAATTCCAATAAAATCTCTCTCGATCTGCCCTAACTTTTGTTCGCATTGACCAACTTTTATCAGTGCGCTACCTAAGAAACAAAATATAAAAACTTGTTAACATTACAGAGTAACTGAAATTCATTCTATAACATGAGAAATAAAGAAACGTATCGCTGTTTACAGTGTCGTTTAGTTTATAATCTGTAATATTTGTACCGTAAGCGACTCCTGGACCAAAAACATTTCCAGCTTCCATCATATCTAAGCCCACGTATTCTAGATTGGTCAACCTGTTCGGTTTCTTCTTATCAATCTTCTCGTAAAAGAAATCTTCGATTCTATTGCCTGCAATGCGACGGATTATTCAATAGACTCACATAACTTAATCTTTAAGGGGGGAAGCCATTGTGAAATTTTTTTGACATTTTCTTAATGCTTGAGGCCTCAAGATTATACCTGCACAGTGTCAAAGTGGATTGCCAACAATTCTTGGAGCTACAGAAGGTTTTCTATAGGTTACGCAGCGTTCATAATCAAGTGCACACATAGGTGTCAATTGCCCGGACAATTTATGTCCAAAAATCTTGTATATCTCGAAACGTCATTTTTCAAAACAGATGCATTAATAACTCAGTCAATTTTTATTGGATTCGCTTGAAATTTTCAGGGAATATTCATAATACAATTATCTTCAGTTAAGCGTACCAGTTTTTTGATCAAATAATTCAGTTAATCGTAACATTGGAAAAAACATGATTTTTTATACTTTCGGGTCCAGATTTATTCTTAAGTCCGCCATTTCTTAAAAAATTAATATTTTTTTAAATCTGTATGCTTAACTGAAGCTGTTGTAATATACTTTAAGAAACCGTTTGAATTTTTCAATTCTGATCAAATGTTGGAAAGTTACACAAGCGCCCATTTTGTAATTTTTTTGCAGAGCCTAATGTTATCGTATACTGTGGCCATACTACCGAAAATATTTTCAATCTGGGAGCATAAAATATTAGTTAAATATATGTATATTCAGTTGATAATAAAAGTTTTTCATAGAAAGTTACATTTCATTATAAAAGAATGTCTTGACAATAGCCTTTATTTTCGACCATCACAGTGGCTTCCCCCCTTAAATCCATCATAGTATCTTAAATTCTTGTGTGCCTATTTCTAGCCCTTTACCTGGATTTGGAGTAAGTACTGCCTCCATATTCCTAAGGATCTTTTCAGTCCACGTTTTAGTCGCATTTGCCCTTTCCGCGAGATGCTCGAAATGAGCATCCAATTCTGTTTTCTCTGATGTTCCTAGCGTTTCCTCGGTCAGCTAAAAATGACAACTAAGCATCAGTGGGAATGCAATTTTGTTTTAATAATTATTCCCCTCAAGTTTTCAAGCTTGGATTCGACCTTTTCAATTTTTCGTAAAATATTGCCATAACGGGCTGACAATTAAAGGGGACAACAGCTTAGATCGTTCCAACTTATTTAATATGTTCTGAGTCATCGAATGATTAATTATGTAGCTCACAGATATCACGCATCTGCGTTCCGTTATTGTTCAAGAATCCAGAAAAAAGCGAAGCTTATTAATCTTAAGTGATACTCTTGAAAACAAGTGAGTCGATAAATGGCACAGTATGCAGCATAAACAATCGACGAAATTCGATACATTTGCTAACCCCAGCGCTCAATAATTACGTGCGAACTACAAACAGAAACCGAGAACAAAAGCGTGGCCGTTATATTTTAATCAATAAGGGAAGCAGTGCGATGCGTAATTTTATCGAAACAAACGTCGAGGGCAACTGTCACGCCGCGATTATTGCGTTTAAAGTTTTTTCCTCGCTGAAAAAGAGTACAAAATGTCAGAAATGACAACGTTCAGCTACGACTGGCTTAACGGGAATACTTTCGTGTCAGCGGAAATCTGTTGAATCGTCGTAATTAGCGCTTTTTACCTGCACGACTCTACTAAGCACAGCACCAGCATCTTTCACTAATTTCTTCACGTTGAAATCCATCTTTTACGTCTATTTCGATACGAATCTCCTGCGATCACCCCCTGACACTCTTTATTTTCTATCGACCACTAACTCTCACTGCCTCCGTGAAGAGGCGCTTCGCGGCTCTTCGCGGATTAAATTTGCAAATTTATTTAAAATCACATTCAACGCCTCGAATTATATAGTTTTTCCTACAATTCACGATATACGGAAACGATTCACAGCCGTCGGCAATATAAATTATAAACTCTTATAAATATTGAACCTTGAAAAAGAAGGGAAATGTATACATATTATGACTTTCAACAATGGAAGTAACTAAAATCAATTCGACGTTGTCGCGAGAATCTTTCAAAAGTTTCAAATTTTCGTTTCTTTTGACACTTCAAAACTCTAATTTATAAATATTCAAGATTTAAAAAAATCGTCAAATGTGAATACACGAGATATTTAAATCTTTCTAACACATTTTTGGTAAACTTGTTTTTAGTATTGACGAGTGGAGACTGCAATCAAGACAAGCGCTTCTGAAATGGAACCCGATTCGAAATATTGCAAATAAATGCAAACGAATCCTAATATTTTTTACATTTCTCTACGAAATATGTATCTCGTTCCGACTTCTGATCAGTTTTTTCTCTCACAGTTTCATGTGATACATAAAAATGCCAAAAGAATTGCGCGCCTTGCAGTTTCGTGTTGGCGGAGTCCTGCGTTAAACACGCTGGGTATCAGGACTGGGACGGAACTTGTATATATACTGATTGGAGGGTCCACGATCACCAGCGAGAAACTCTCGAGCCTCGTGGCCCTCTGGTGGAGCGTTGGTAACCACTACGGATCCCTACATTCGCATGGTTTCGCATTCCGGGGAGGGGAGCGTTCAGTTTGTGTTTAGAAATATTTATTAATGCTTTGTTATTTGAGCAATTACTCATGCACAGTGTGATTTTGAAAACATTAAAACGGTGAGTAGAATACGAGAGAGCCTAACGTCACTCGTGTCCTATCAGATTTTCCTAGTTTAAAGACATTTACAGACGCGTTAACCTTAACGCGTAAGTTTGACGTAAGAAAACGTAGCACGCGTTTCTGGAATATCCCTTCAATTTTACAAGCTGTCAACGAATATTCGAATGAAAAGTAATACATATAAGCACACACCGACAACAATATAACTTCCCGTCACGTAAATTTTACTTGCGCACGTGACATCAGAGTTTCCGATAAGTTTGCTTCGCGTACGTTCGTTTGACGTTTTACGAATGAAACTCACGTAATTTCGATAAGCACTCCACGAATATTTCAGCACCATATTTATAATATTTCATGAAACGGAGTATCGAGTTTTATAAGGTACTTTATCATAAAAATTCATTTTAATATGGAATTTCAGGTTTCGTGCGAGGAAGCTGTTTATGAGTAGTCAAATAGAATTAAAGTCCTTTTACATAGGTTCGTCTGTAATAAGAAACATTGCGCAGATTGCTATGTTAGACGAAGAGAAGGTTCTTGATGTAAACACGGTACAGTCTGAGTTGCAAGCACTGTCCTGGTTGCACAAAGCTGCGCCTTGCTTCCCCGTAAATGGATCTAAGGTACACACAAAAGCTTGTTAATTAACGAGAAACAGATCGTTACAATGTTTGGTCTTTTTTCAGATTAGGATAATTCACGAACCAGGCGTATTTTATTCTACGCTGCTAGAAAAATGTAAAAATGCAAGGAAGAGAATAACATTTGCATCTCTGTATCTAGGCACGGGAAAATTAGAATCTGATTTAGTAAGTATCTACATAAATAAACAGTTTATACCTGCGGTGACTTAAAAATATAATTATTGGTGCCTTTTTATGCGTAGGTAAGGGCTATAGGCGAAGCTGTACATGTAAATAATGGAAATATCGAAGTTAAAGTTTTATTGGACTTCATGAGAGGTTCGAGAGGTGAAGTAAACTCGCGCAAAATGTTGGAACCTTTGCTGAATGGACAATACGGTCACTGCTGTCAGGTTTTCTTGTATCATACTCCCAAGCTTCGTGGGTTTTTGAAGATGGCGATACCGGATCGATTCAATGAATTGGTGGGACTACAGCACATGAAATTTTACATGGTAGACGACGATATAATAATAAGCGGGTATGTGTCCGAACGTTTAAACCTATCGCAGAATTATTTGTGCACGTGATTACGTGTGTATAAAATTAAAAAGGTAAGTTGAATTGTTTTAGCGCCAATCTCAGCAATGATTACTTCACAAATCGGCAAGACCGTTACTTTGTTATCGAAGATTGCAAACACCTTTGCGACTTTTATGACGAGTTGGTCGAGAATGTAGGAGAATTTAGCTTCCTGCTCCAACCAGATGGAACCACAAGATTAAATTCTGACACGGATATACATCCTTTGAAAGGATCTGCGAAAAAGTTCATTGAGAAAGCTGCCTCTGGCGTGAAAACTCTTTTCCAGATGGAATTAGAAGAATGCTCCAAAGATGGAAACACGGGCATGTATATCTTTACTTTAGATGTGTCTTTCTGATCGGGATGGGTTTCTCGAAGCATCGAAATCCAAGAAAGTTTCGAGTTCCGAATTCTCGAAACTTTGCACTTTTATCGTGATTCGAAACTCTCAGAAAAAATATAAAATCAATAAATAAAGAGTCGTTTATACTTTTGTTTGTATTTCCTTTAACTATGGTCAATAGAGATTTATGCAAAATTTTTGTTGACTTCAGTTTATAAAGCAAGATATTCCACTTAAAAAAGAAACAGAATCAGCACTTCAAGGTTCGGGAGTCTCGAAGTTTTATAAAATTTCGGATTCGTATTTCGAGGATTTAAAAATTAGCTTCAAACCCACCTCAACTTTCTGCTATAAAGTTTTCAGATAAGTACGTTTAAAAGCGAACGCATTGAAATTTTTACAGGACAAAACTCGGATATAGACACTTGGGTCTTCCCTTTGATACAAATGGGTCAATTAAATATTTATCACGATAGTCAGATAACGTTGAAACTCTTAAAGACTGCACCACCTGACGCAACACTTAGACTAGCAACTGGCTACTTTAACTTAACTTCGGAATACTGCGACGCATTGCTCAGAGATTGCCAAGGAACGTGCCACCTTCTAACGGCGCATCCAACTGCTAATGGTTTCTTTTGTACGTAAAAGTTGTGAGTATAGATAAGGGATTTATTATTTCTTTAACTATCACAGCTTACGGAACGTTTTGTATTTAGCTGCAAAAGGTATAGCTGGCGGTATTCCAGCCGCGTACACAAAAATAGAGGAATCGTTTATCAAATACTGTAACAACATGGGGCAACAGAAACGAGTGACTTTGTGGGAATTTATTAGACCGGGATGGACGTACCACGCGAAGGGATTATGGTACTCTTTACCGGGCCAAGTACAACCTTGTCTCACACTTATCGGATCGCCGAATTTTGGTAAACTACCGAGTACGCAAACGAATAATTATCACGCAATAAAGAAAATATTAATTCCAGGTTACAGATCGGTAAAGAAAGATTTAGAGACTCAGATTGCCCTAGTGACGAGGAATCGGAAGTTACAGAACGAATTGCAAAAAGAACACGAACGCTTATTTTCGTGCGCGAAGCCAGTAACAAACAGGACATTCTTCGAGCAAGATAGAATCCCACCGGCTTGGGTATGCGCTGCGGTAGTTATATTTCGATATTATTTTTAAACGACATACCCGCGGAATGTATAGCACACAATCTAAGTCATACTTAATTTATACACCGAGAGAATTAATTTATACTAAGTTTATAACGACGCACCGCGTAAAGATTAAGTTTCCTTGATGTATGAAATAAAACTGTAAATAAGAGTAATCGGTCACGTGATTAATTTAAAGTTTCTTCATTATATCCATGTACAGTGTTTTAAAATTCGTGAAAAAATATATAAATAAAAAAAATCCAAGTATCCTTTAACGTAAATAAATATACGTTTTTATCGAATAGACCGAGCTATTTGTAGGTTTCGACAAATAAAAAGTGCGCTGCATGTGGTTATACTGATAATAATTATTTGTTGATTGACATACTATCCTGTACGGGACGTGATAAAACTTTATGGTACTATGATTGCGACGTTTTATACGAAACGCCGGGATGGTGGAAGCAATTCCAATTAGTGTGCAGGAATAATATACGAGAAACTGTTCGTAACCACTTAGAATAGTCATTGCTCACTATTGAGAGTCACAATTTAATGTGACTCCGGAAGATAATTATTTCGATGACACTTTGCACAAATGATTGAATCGGTTTTGCACTAGAGATTTCCGAAAACGGCAGGCAGGACAATTTCTCCCACAGACTTTTATTTGTCGTCGATTATGAATGTTTCTTCTTTGACGAAAAATTCGATTACTTCCTCCTCGACGTTCTTCGCGTCGGAATCCAATTCATCGGTATCGATATCTGAGAAAAGAAAAATAGTCTCGATATTGCGTCTGGAAAGCACAGCAAACAAGTTATTCATTCGGATACGTACTGTTACGTAATTCTAAACGCCGCTTCTTCTGATTATTCCACTCCTCGATACGTTTGGAACGATATTCGTCAAACGATTTCATCGCCGCGCAACGTTTCTCGATTAATTCCTAGAAGATTTTCTTTCGTTATTAAACATATATGGTTGTATTAAATGTGTTTGAAATAAAGAATTCAAGTACCTTCGAAGCACGCGTCAGTCGCATACGATCCTTGCTCTCGAATTGCGCAGAATATTTCTTCAGGTTCTTCTTGATCTCCTTGATTTGCTCTGGCGTCAATAACGTCGGCGGTCTTGGCCGCCACAGTAGCTGATTGAATTGATTAAGATTAACTCTCTTTAAGATACGACCTTGGAACGTCCAAATCCAATATCCATTGTCGACGCTAGTTTTCCAACTCGAAACGGCTGTTACAACATATCTGCAACAAAAACGCGTGTTTACGCAACGCTTCGTCGTAATATAATTTACCCAAACGGAAGAATGAATCTACACCCACCGTCCGGTAGGATCCCATTCGACGTCCGAAGTCTGATAATGATCAGTTGAATTCATGATGGTGAAATCATTAGTGTCGATAAATTCCAAAGCTCCTGCCATGGTTGTCAATCCAGCGAGGACAATGAACTGTCCCGATGGCGACCAGAATAAGTGATTGCACGCCTTCTTCTCCAATTTTTCTGTTAGGTACGAGTATTAAATTGCAGATTATCGGCGACATCGCTTGCGAAGCAATTATTAAGACTTACTGAGAAGTGCAGGCTGATGACCAAATCGTACTTCGTAAAAACTAACGTTAACACTTGGAATCTCTCCATGAATAATAGCGAATTTGCTGCCGACAGGCTCCCAGGCAAACGCATGGATTGGTTCCTTTATTTCTACGCTATCAACGGGAATTTGTTTCTCCCTCATATGAAAGATTTCGAAGTTATACGACATACCCTGGTAAGAAAAGCACAGATTAGCAGAAGCTCAAGTGTATTTTTCCGTGTTTAAAAATCAGTTTAACGTATACCGTATACTTCTGCTCCGTCTTTTCCTTGCGCTTGGCAAAACGATCAACCTTAACGCAGAGATAATCTCCCGACTTTTGCCAATAGACCTTACAGTCAGCTACGTTAAACAAGTTCTTATTACGTATTTCATTGCGGCTGCAATCAGAAGTTTATAATTACGAATCTTGCAACGAAGCGAATGCACGATAAAGAAGTAGAGCTAATTACTTTGGAATTTCAAGAAGGGTCACTCTAGCTGGAACGTCCTTATCTTCGGGCACCCAGTAAGCAAGAATATTGTCTGTCGGAGACCAACTGAAATCTCTGATGCCAGGGATTTTTATGCTCTTCTTGTCCAATAATCCAAACGACTGTAACATTTACATCGAATTAGTTTATCCAGATCTAAATATCTGTATCAAGCCATGCGCAATGTTGAAACGGAGAGACCTACAGGTGTTTCATACACGCTCAGAACATCTTCTCCCATACGAGCGAGATATTTATCGTCGTGTGACCAACGGAAGATGGGCCACACCGAAGAGCCATCTGCGTAAAAGGAACGCTTCTCTTGGACAGTGAGAATGTCCCAAATTACAAGGCGTTTCTGGTCAGAACCGAGATCGGTTCGAGGTGTATATGTTACTAAGTAACGTTCACAGGGCGAGAAATCAATACACTCAACGCCTTTCTGACCAAACTTTGCTTGTTGCAAAAATTGCGGTCCACCCCATAATGCAACTCCTGGTTTGTGAAAAGTCGACAAGTATGTTCCCAAAGGAGACCATTTAACATATGTCTCTGTCCAGCGCTGTGAAAATTTGTACAATTTCTATGAAAAACGAGCGGGGAGATTTGCACAGTTTAAAATTGGCGACAACTTACAGAACGTTCTTCGAGCAGCGTTGTCTCGGGAGCAGAATTCTGCCAAACCTGAACAGTAACGCAGGGGCCATTTCCACAGAGTACGCAGAATTGGTCGTAAGCGTCAGGCTCTAAAAGATAATAATGTAAATCTGTCGCGGCTTTGAACGGTTGTGGCTTCGGAGGCTCCCACTCGTCTGGAATATCTTCGAACTTCTTGAAGTCCGTGAATAAGTTTACTTTGAATGTGTGCTGCTTGTCGATTTTGTAATTATTTACATTTTGAGCAGCTGCTAAGGCATTGATAGGGTTATTGTACTCCAGGAATATGTACCTATAATAAAACGATTTACATTATTATCACCGTTAAGAAGTTATCTTCAAGTGGAAAAAAACCAAGCCCACCCTTTCGTGTATCCATTCTCGTTTTTGGGATAATATTGGTTCACTATTGTACCGAATTTTCCTAGAACTTTGCTGATGACGGACTGGAGCTTCTCCAATCTTTCCGGCTCGACCTGGGGAACTCCATCGATGACAATCACTGACTCTACTCCATCTGTCTCGGATGGCTTTTGCTTCAGGATATCGCCAAGAAGTTCTGTAAACATAAAAGACGTAAGTATACGTTCGTTATTCCCGGCAATGTATCGTAAGATGCTTCTGCGCGTTGTTTATTCCGAAGTTCGATGTCTTTCGATTGTACGAGGTACATAAGTTCGTGATTTTCGAGGTTAGGTCCGCGTGCCACATTTGCGACTATACGTAGCCATGCTTTTAATCGACACACTGTAGCCTCTTTCGACTGTCACTCGCGAGAGATTGCCTTTACCTTCGTCGCTGATATCGTCGACGAAACCTTCGGGATCGCTGAAATTCGGTTCTTCATCGTCGTTTAATATATCGTCATTATTTTTAACAGAATCTTCGTTTTGAGGCGTTTTATCCGCCACCGTTTTCTTCGCCATCTTGGAAACCTCAGAGCGCACTGGAGTGCACGGAGTATGTCAAGTGAAAATGGCAGCGAGTCGCCTTTCCGCATTTGATGCAACCTTTGAGAGGTGTGACTGGTCAGGATTACTTCCAGTTTGCGATAGATAAAACTGACCGGTGTGCTGCCCTCGCAATATTTATGCCACTGGTTATTATTAATAGCTCCAGTTGTGCAAATTTTCTTATTGGTTGCAAAATTCTTGCGAGCAACATTGATTTTACATTAAATTTTTAATATTGACGACGGTAATAAAATGTATTAAAAATATTGTAAGAGATATTCAATTGCTATTTATAATAAAATACAAAAATTACTTCCTAAGGATTGATTATTCGGAGATTTTGAAGAAAGCATGTTGCGAATGACAGCATGAGCACATGGATTTTTAGTTGCAAGTTTGAATTTAATGTAATACGTTGCCAGTCCTGACATACTCGTGGTTCATTTATGATCGAGATCTACTACTTTACGTTGATAAATACATCTATTTATAATTTATCAATATCCATACAGCACACTTCGTTGCAGGGACGTTGCAGGAACGTTGCAGGAACGTTGCAACAACATTGCGGTGCTGTAGGGGTAACTTCAAAGTACTGTATTTACAAATTTGTACAAGTATAATTAAATTTTACGTGTGTAGAAGTATGCTTTAGATTATTGTAGAATTCTAAACAGTATAAACATTACAGATATTTGATTCTACAGAGTATAATCACAAACAAAATATAAGCTAGACTTGACATCTAATGTAAAATCACGCAACTCGGAGGTCCCACGAGCCTCCTTATCATTTTTCTGTCACATCCAACTATATCGATTTAGAATAAGGTTACAACGCTAAGAGCAGTAAAAAGAGAACTAAATAAACATTATCGACTGATGCAAACATCTTTCTGCGCTGTATAACGCGATGCCGAATGTCAAGGGGTTGGGATCAACTTTTATAGGGCGATCGATTTATGTTGATCAATCATGTAAAATCATAATAACTGTGTTCGTGCATATTTGTGCATAACCGAGTACAGCGTGCATAGAATCGAGATCTTTGTTCGAAGATAAATTATATCGAGACATATTCTAATAAAAGTCCCAGCACCGATATATTTACCCCAGATAGCACACATCGTCTATAAGCCGTCTTTAAGACGTTCAAAGACGTCTTTCAGACTTTTTTTAGACGACGTGTGAAATATATGTAATATTGAAGGCACGTAAAAGAAACGCCAAACAATAATGGAAATGCTATTTATTTATGCACTAATAACGGTAAATTGAAGGAATGTATCCGGTTATAATATACTATACGTGTAAGGTGATAAACCGTAATTCTGTATTTAGTATTTACAAAGTATATACATAAAATATAAAACTGAACGTACAAAACTTAATGTTGTAGGTAAAATATAATGTAATGTACATGTAAGCGCGAAAGGAACATAAATATATATATATATATATACATATTAACAACTATAATATATACATTTCTGATTAGAATATTTTCTAATTGTTGTCGCTATCGCTAGTGCTTTCATTCATCTCATCCGGTAATAAAATTCCTATGAGCTCTTCCGGTATTTTATCGTTGTTATACATACTGTTATCAAATAAATTTAACATATCATCAGTAATTTTATAATCGTGCCAGTGTTCATTTTTATTTTTCAAATCTTGTTTTATTCTGGTGATTGCAGCTATTGTTTCTGGGTTTAATCTATTCCTATCTCTAGTTTTTATTTGTGTAACAGTGGCAAAATATCGTTCGACATCGGCATTCGAATGGGGTAACAATAAGCACAACTGCGCTAGTGTCGATATGTTTGACAATATACATTCGTCTTCAGCATTGGTAGTGATGCTCATTTCGTGCCAGAACTGAGGCAAATTCATTACTTGCAACTCTTCTTTTGCCTCCTCCGAAAATGTAAATGGCAATAGATGCCATTCATTTAGTACAAGTTCATAATCAAATTTTGATTTAAACTTGTTTAAAATATAGTTTAATTGGCCGTGCTGATGTTTGTCAATGTCTAAAGCTGTTTGCGGGTTTAAAAAGTCTAGTGCGTTTAAAAATGTGTCATCAAATGGCACTGTATTGACAATATTTTGGAAGGCTGATTGGTAACATTTCTTTACGTTTGTGTAAAATTGTACCATGTCTCTGTTCTTTTCCAAATTACCATTTGTAATTTTACTCAGTGTAGTCATACATCCTGCCCCAGTATAAATTTTTGTCAGTGGTAGTAAATTATCTTCATTATTCACATTTATTTTATGCGTATTCGGTTGCTTCAGATATTTAGACTTTATGAAATTGCCTCCCAATGAATTTAACAATCTGTTACATTCAGGGAGCAGGCGGTGGACTAACACTTTCGAGCTTTGAAGTAGTTTGTTGAGTTCAGTAAATGTAACTAATATATAATTCATAAATTGCAAATACGCCTTGGTATAAGGACAATTAAAACTTGAAAATATTCTCTTTGCGACATCAGCATGTCTTTCTGATGATGCCTCCGCAAACACACTATATAAAACTGTCCACTGATTTAAGACCCTTTTTATACATTCCGATTGTGCTAGCCATTTAATAGTAGCAGATGGCTGTGTGACTTTTCGCTTTGCAACCTTCATGAACTGTTGCGTACCTTCCAACATACTCAGTTGTTTAGGATTTCGCGAGAAGTATGAATAAAGAGAATGCAGAAACTTCTGAACGTACCGTGGCAAGCATTCGCACGCTTCGCGTGCAGCCAAATGTATTGAATGGCAAATGCATGGCAGGATACAAATTTCGTCATTGTCTGCTACTAAACGAGAAGTCAATGAATTATCTCCTCCCATCGTCACATTTGCATTGTCCACGCACACCCCAACCATGTTGGTTATAGGCAAATTATACTTGTTCAAAGAATGTCGAAAACACTGATATAATATTTCTGCTGAGCATTCCTTAATCCTAATTAAATCTAATAAATCTGTACATATCTGTCCTTTGTGAAGGTAACGTATTAAAAAAAATACATTTTTCATATCGGATATATCTGCAGTTTCGTCGATCAAAACCGAGAAAAATTTGCCCTGAATGTTTTCTAGAGTTTGTGCAATAATAGACTTATTTATTACATTTTTAGTAATAGCTGTCATTTTCTTAGGATTTAGAGACATGTGTTTGAGTAAATGTTGGTCTGGCAGTGTTTTCTGTAGGATTCTCATAAAATGCATGAATGAGTGAAAGGATCTATTATTCTCTATTGCATCAATGCATACTCTTATTTCTGCCACCTTCAGCTCGTCTGAAAAATTCTTTGTTGCTTCATCTGTACTTATTAGTGATCCTTTTCCGTATTTCATGTTATTCATATGCTCTTGGCTGTTTGCATGACTCTGTAAATTACATTTGATTGCTGTAATATATTTGCAGCAAATTGTACATTTTGCCTTGTGCGGATCGTCCTGAACTTGTTGTAGCCAGCCTTTAAAGGCTGGGTCCTCCAGCCAAGCTTGGCGAAATGCTTGCCGCTTCCTCTTTACTTTCTTTGCCGGGGTGCTGATGGATATACTATCACTACCTATTCATAAAATACTAATTTTCATTCACAAAATATTGAAAAGCAATTTCAAGTAAATTATCATTGAACAAAGGAACTACATTCCGTTTATAATTTTATAATTTGAGACACTAATAAATTAAAGATATATCTTACTTGAATCAGACGGTTCTTTTCCATATTCCACGTTCATGATATGCTCTTGGCTCTTTGAATGATGCTGTAAATTACATTTGATTGCTGTAATATATTTGCAGCAAACTGTACATTTTGCCTTGTACGGATCGTCCTGGACTTGTTGTAGCCAGCCTTTGAAGGTTGGATTCTCCAGCCAAGCTTGACGAAATGCCTGCCTCTTTATTTTCTTTGCCGGGGGGCTGATGGAGATGCTAATACTGCCTGTTCAAAAAATATTAATTTTAATTCACGCAATGTTAATAAGCAATTTCAAGTAAATAATCATTGAACTACATTCCGTTTATGATTCTATGATTTGAGACACAAAGAAAGATATATCGTATTTGAATCAGTCTTTACATCTGAGCTTATAAAAGCTGCACTGCTAGGTCCAGCAATGCTAGCATCAGAGTTGTCAGAAAGGGCCTGATCTGTTGCCTGAGATTTCAATTTCATGGAGGATTGGAGTGTGAAAAGTGAGAGAAAAAAAGGACTAATAAAAAATTTACAGGCATCTAAAATTCATTATAATAAAGACTTCTTATAAAACAGTAATAATAATAATAATAATAATAATAATAATAATAAAAGTATTATGAATAGTTATTAGAATTTGTTACAGATTTAATTAGTTTCTATTTTTTTTATGGCATGCTGTAACATACACTCTATTCTGTCGGAGATTTTTATTGTGCCTGCCTGAGGCCGGAGACAACGGTTCAAAACCTGAGACTGAAAAATATCATTTCTACAATTCTGTCGATGCAAAAGTATTAAGTATTTGTCTTACCTGATTTCTTATTCATATTGTAACTTCAATCACAGAATGAAAAACTATAAAACTGTTCACGAATCACTGCATCTCGCTTGGCGTCTACAAACGCACAGTACCTCTCTGTACGGACTACGAAATACGGATGATTCAAATCAAGAACAAAGCGTGGGTTGCAGGATTCGGCGGAAATAGCGGAATTAATCTGCAGACACAGCTACAGGAGTGGTGGTAATGTGTGGGTGAACTGAAGTCAGCGCCAAGCTAGCCAAGTGGCCCCAACGCGAGGCCAATCATGGCCAATCAGCGTCAACAATCTATTTCCCGGCGACGCTTGTTGGCCGTGGTTGGCCTCGCGTTGGGGCCACTTGGCTGGCTTGGCGCTGGCGTCAGTTCACGCATACATTACCACCACTCCTGTATGTGTTTCCTCCTCCATTCGCTGTATTTAATCGCTCCTAATCTAATCCAACTTGGGCACAATTCCAACGGTGGAGACCTTTTTCCATGTGCATAGATTCACCCCTGAGAGTAGGCACCATGACTTTTTATACACCCTGTACATAACACGAATTTGAATTGATACGTAAATTAAAAATATTTAATTCAAAGGAAAAAGTTAAATGTTGCAGGCAATGCACTGAATTAATCCAGACCTAATCTCACTAAATTCATTGCTTACTATTTTAGTTTGTGCGACACAATTTCCATAAATTTGAAATCGGTTGGAATGGCTCCGCGACGAGTAAAGATACACCGTAGCGACAGTCGACATATACAGGGTGTTTTTCATGTACTTGGCGTCGAGACGCTACCGCGTCTCTAGACTACGTCTCGAAATAAAACTTCCTTAACTCGAACTATACTTTGCATGTTAAATTATCTATTTCTCCTCTACAACTCGAATTTAGAAGAACTCGAACCTCTACAAGCCGAACTTTACTTCTACATATGTACAGTATTGTCTCGTTACGGCCTCGGTTTGTTGTATCATTGTATGCATTTACTCATTCTGCCGCCATTTCGTGCCTACGATTCAAATTAATTTCCGTTAGAAGCAGCAGTTGAGCTCGAGTAGGTTCGTACATTTTTCCAATAAACTGCTACTTGAAATGCCGGCGTTTCAGCAACAATACAAAGCGAAACCTGCGCAGTTTATAGACACAAATGGCGGTAGAAATGTTCGAGCCGTAAAAAGTCAAATGTTACGAAAAGAGAAAAGGGCGTCTTTATTTAATGAAAGTCGTCATATATCAGACGCCCGAGAAAAAGTACAACAGAATGGTTTGTATAACAGTCTATCTGTGCTTAATACATCTTGTTCCGCATCACCGACGTTTATCGTGTGATTATAATTTCATTCCAGAACCACAGCCGACTGCTTCTAAGTCAGAAGCTTGTGCGCTCAGACTTCAGTCGTGGAAAGCGGAGCGTGAGATGCGCAAGAAGTTGGACCTATTGAAAAAGAAACGCCCATTTCTAACTGGAATAGTACATCATAGATTATATTCCCCTATCTCACAGAATGATTGTGCAACAGGCAAGAGTAGGCAGGTAAGGAAGCCTGTTAAGCCAGCAACACCGCAGAATCATATTACGAGAGCAACAGAAAAAAGGTTGCTAACCGAAGTCTGTGAGCAAGATAAAGAACAAAAGATTCCAAAGAAACAACAGTCCATTCCTCCGATTAATTATAAATTTAAACCCCTGGCACGATTGCATCATATGCAATTATTTGGTCATGTAGACCGGCAAAGTATGTCGCCTTACAAATTGGGAGTGAGCAGAAAGAGATACATTCCCACGAAGGATATTGTAATGAAAAATTTGAATATATCAATTAAAGACGAAGAGCGCACCACACAGGATTTCCAATTCCTCCTGAATAGAGAAAGAAACAGATTAAATGAATTGTGCGAAGAGTGGGCGGCGATAAAGGATGAACCTATGATCGGAGAAGATGGACAGTATCGAATTCGTCAGGCTATCGGCCAAACGAATTTGTTAATATGTAAAACGTTTGAGATATTTCGTAAGTTAGTGACCATTTGTGAAACAGGGAATGGTAAAATGTTAGTTACATGTAACGACTTGCAAGGATTCTGGGATATGATGTATATGGAAATAAAAGACTGCAATACACGGTTCGAAAAGTTAGAAAAACTTTGTATGCAAGGCTGGAAAAAAGAGGAACCACCTGTAAGCAAGCCTGATGGTAAGAAAAAAGCTAACACAAGAAAAAAGAAAGTGGTGTCTATGAAAGACAGTTCGCACAGAGCTTTCTTGCAAGAAAAGAAAAAGAAGATTTCACAGGAAACGAGAGACAAAGATGATACTGGGGCTCTTAATAGGACAAATCACAAAACTTTAAATAATAGAACATTTGATAAAATTAAAATCAGCCCTAGCGCAAAGTACAGAACAAGATCTACATCGGGTAGTGTTGATCTTGGTAACAAGAGACTTATAGCTTCCAATAATGGACGTTTAAAGTCAAACTTGTCACTAAAAGTTCAAGTATCTTGCGTAAAAAGAACGAAACTATCTTTAACCGTGATAAAAGTAAACCGAATGTGTAAAACATTGGATATTCAGTTGGATACACCGATGAAAACTATACTAAAATCATCGAAGACCTTAATTAAAGTAAATGTGTTTTTAAATGAGGTTCCAGTTGATGAAGAGGTGCATAGAAAACTTGATTGCATAGAAGACTGTTTTGATCTCGACAGCAGCAACGAGGAAGTACCAATTAACAGTGTGAAACAACTCACCTTCGATGATAGTAGTTCTGAAGAAGGTGAAGATGATCACGATGCCAAGGAGCATTCTGGCTTAAGAAATTCTGTGGGTGATAGTACAAGTCGAAGCACATTGCACAGGAGTCGATTGTGAAAGTAATGATACAATTGACGAAATTTCACCAGTAAATACTACATCATCTACACCAGTCACGAAAATAAAAGACAATGCAGAGCTGGAGTATATCTCTATAAAAAAGGAAGAAGGAATAAATCTGCATAATGAGAGTATAAGAGTTTTGAGGAATAGGAGCATTATCGAAACGAATGAAAAGGCTGTAGATAAGAGAAGTTTAAGAAAAGTATCCATGAAAGTAAAGGAATCAGAGCAGAAGGAAAATGAAACTCCTTCCAAAGCGAGAAGAAAGAGTTCTCTCAAAGTTAAGTCGATAGATAATGAAAATCAAAAATCCGAGTTAAAGAGTGCAATGGATAACAAGGGGTATGGATGAAAACAGTGGTAAGAGGAGATGCAGCAAAAGGAGTGTTAAATTTTCTGGTAAAGGCAATTCTTAATAGACTAACGATACTTTGTACTGGTTAAACTATATTTATTTAAATAAATATCTTATTTGCAGAGAAAGAGTGCAGTGGCTGCATAGAAAATAAACAAAGCACTATCTATGACACCTCATATTAGAGCCAGCTCCAGTAGATCGCAATCCACTGAAAAGAAAAGGAGGAGTCAGATCTCAGAAGATCTTATATCATGACAAACCCGAAAGAAGCGTAATTATTTTTTGTTTCTCAACTTTTATTTAGCATCTACGAGTTCGAAGATCCGAAAATAAAACGCAATCTGACGCAATCATCGTCATTGATTTAAAACAATTTTATCTAAAGACGTCCACTTTGTAAATGAATTTATTTTATCGAGACAGTTCCGTATATTAGAAATAAGCGACCCAACAATCTCGTTTCGTGCCGTATATAAGTTATTAAATTATTACTGCTTGACTCCTATGATTATTTTAAATACGTTTTTGACACTGTGTTTATAGGAACATTTTCATTTCCTTTTACCTTCCTGTAAATGGTATATAGTAATAATTCATTAAACGAACGTAGACACTAAACTTTTAATATATCATGTTTTTTACAAAACAGGTAAAAATAGTATTTACGCACAATGCAAAAATATACAAACATTGTTACACATTTGTTTCTATACTATACAGTAAGAGTTATAATTCTCCAAGTTCTGTACTTTGCGCTAGGGCTGATTTCATTTTTATCAAATGTTCTATTTAAAGTTTTGTGATTTGTACTATTAAGCTCTCCCGTATCATCTTTGTCTTTCGTTTCCGGTGACTTCTTTTTCTTTTCTTGCAAGAAAGCTCTGGACGAACTCGGTTTTGTAAACAACACTTTCTTTTTTCTCGTGGTAGTTTTTTTTCTTACCAATAAGCTTGCTAACTGATGGTTCCTCTTCTTTCCAGCCTTGCGTAAACGAGAGAGAAAGATGATACGGGAGCGCTTAATATTACAAATCACGAAACTTTAAATAGAACATTTGATATAATTGAAAACGTATTTATTGCTAAACAGCCGTCATTTGCTTGGTGTTTTTTTCTTATTAATTGTTATTTCGCAATAATTGACATATGTATATATAAATTAACCCGACAAATTGACGGGTTCCGTAAATGTAGCGTTAATGAAATGTTATTGAGGATAAAATGACTTAGTAAATTAATATTTTGCTGAATAATATTCACCTGAAAAACTTAGTGTAAAGTGTAAAAATACCTAGGTATAAATAATGAAGAATCGGAACACGATTTCTGGTCCCCGAGGATTGATTCCCTGGAATCGATCTATACTGAAAAATCGATTCAAAAAATCGAAAATCGCGGGGCAAAAGATCGATCTTTCAATTAATCGATCTCAGATCGGCAACCCTACTACGCACCCTACCGCGCATATGCAGAAACCGATTCAAATTATATTCGATCAACGAATTTCCACGAGGTAGTTGCGATTGCGAAGTTTTGTCAGTTAGAAAGTTCCAGAAAGGTCCTACTAGAAACATGAGTGTCTCCGGTAAGAGTCTTTACGATAAAATTCGCAATTTGCGTCCGGACTTCTCGAACGTCATCACGCCCGAGGTATTGGACAAACTCTGCGAGGAACCTTCGGTGCAACCGTTCTTGAAATGGCTTTGCGAGAACGTGACTCACGCCAACGTTCTTTCAAACGAGGAGGCACTAATGTAATTAATAAATAAGAATAATGTTTTAATTTGATCACATTTATGTCAGCACTTTCTCACTGTTATCTGAACCCATCGAATGGGGAATGCACAAATTTTGAATAGAAAAGTTGGCATTAGTTGAATAGAAACAACAATAGTTTTATAATTTGATGTTTCAGAAAGAACAGAATATACGGAACGAACGAATGGCTGGAAGGCCCAGAATTAGATTGTGCTTTGGAAGAAGCTACGAGGAATAATCCAGACATATTAAAAACATTGTCTTTCGATGATGCGGATAGAAATAACTTGTTTGCGGAGTACGAGACGAGGAAAGGTCCTGCAAGAAGGACACAAATTATATTCACGTGTTACAAAATGGCATCCAGAATTTAAAGTAATGTACTTATTGTTTGTAGTTTCGTTCAGGTGATTCCGTTGCTATTGTGTGATAATGAAATATTTCAGAAAGTTGGAGGTTCAATTAGATGAGGATATAGAGAAAGAAGGAGAGGCCTAGGACATGGAACGTATTAAAGCAGATAAAGCATACATAGATTGTCCTGGAATTCTGAAGGAATTTGATGCGAATAATCGAGAGTTCTTTAACGAAGTTGAATCCCTGCTGAATGTGTATGCAGACGCAGCTGAAAATGTAGGTAACTTTGATCGAATATCTTCAGTTTGCGACGATATACTGTATTCGTAGAAGGGACTGCCGTTATTATGGACCCAAATGCCACTGGAACTTTTTATTAAAAAGATAGAACTGTATGATCACTGCTTCCGTGTTCACATAAAACGGCAATTTGGAAACATGGATAAAAAAGAACAAGAGACTGATTCTAATTATGATTTCCTAATGAACAATGATAAATCAAGTCGTGTAGACAATGAAAAGTTACAAAAATTGATGTTGTGTAAAACAAAGTAATTAATTCTTTGTACTCATTATTAAATGACACATTTATTTTATGGCCTGCTTCAAACGGTAATAGTATCTATTCTATAGCTTAACCAATGCAAAAATGGAAATGATTCTGGCTAAAATACAAGGAGAGTCGAACGCCGCAATGTTTGATTGTGCAGAAGATATATTCAATTCGGAAAATTTGAAAATGCTGAGACACTCTGAATTGAAGTATGAAAATCTTATTGGGATATTATAGAACTACATCTGTGAATCGAACGTATAAGTATTACTTTTCTGTGAGCAGGAGAGAAATTCCAATGTTAATTAGAAAAAGAGATTATTTGGAGGAAAATGTTAGTCTGCTACAAGAACGTCAGCTGACAGATGCTGTGCAGCAGTTTGCGGAGCTGGAAATAACCAAAGCCCTGAAGCAAGATGCGTGCAAAAAGCTCGAACAGAGGAAAGCTCGCATTGAAAAGCTTAGAAACTCTTCCTCGCGCGTGAACATGGGCACATGCGCGCTGATCTGTTGAGTATACTGATGCAGATGCAATTTCGCCGCCTTAAAGATGTCACTGAATTCGTGACCGATGCTCGCCACTACCTGACATCAGAATATTTGCTATCTTCTGCGAGATATGTTAGTAATGAAATAGAAAAACATACTATCTATTAATCATGGTTTATGACTGAATCTTTTTTTACGTAGGAAAGTATGCAGCAACAGCAGGACGAATACTCTACGATCATATCTTCATCAAAAGCATATAATTCCTTTAATAAATTTCTAATTTCTATGATCGGCGGTGAGGGCAATGTGTGCAAATTAAATTCTGCATTTGACAAATATAACGAACTAATAGAGAAAAATAAAAATAAGAAATTACTATTGGAAACGTACATAAATTCGAAAATCTATCAGTTGCAAACATCGTAAGTGCTGCTCTTTTCACGATGATGGTATATTTTAGTGAGTACATATTATAAGTATTGAAGTATTGTGGTTTAGGGAAAGCGAAGTGAACCAGCTATACACGAATGAACTTCAAAGGGAACCCACGTACAATTTTAAACTAATTCCTTACAAAATAAAAACGTGTTACGACGAGGCAGTTGATAGTCTACAAAAGATACAGGCGGACATACTGAAAATGATAGCAACGGAATCACCTGAACGAAACTACAAACAATAAGTACATTACTTTAAATTCTGGATGCCATTTTGTAACACGTGAATATAATTTGTGTCCTCCTTGCAGGAATCTTTCCTCGTCTCGTACTCCGCAAACAAGTTATTTCTATCCGCATCATCGAAAGACAGTGTTTTTAATATGTCTGGATTATTCCTCGTAGCTTCTTCCAAAGCACGATCTAATTCTGGGCCTTCCAGCCATTCGTTCGTTCCGTATATTCTGTTCTTTCTGAAACATCAAATTATAAAACTATTGTTGTTTCTATTCAACTAATGCCAACTTTTCTATTCAAAATTTGTGCATTCCCCATTCGATGGGTTCAGATAACAGTGAGAAAGTGCTGACATAAATGTGATCAAATTAAAACATTATTCTTATTTATTAATTACATTAGTGCCTCCTCGTTTGAAAGAACGTTGGCGTGAGTCACGTTCTCGCAAAGCCATTTCAAGAACGGTTGCACCGAAGGTTCCTCGCAGAGTTTGTCCAATACCTCGGGCGTGATGACGTTCGAGAAGTCCGGACGCAAATTGCGAATTTTATCGTAAAGACTCTTACCGGAGACACTCATGTTTCTAGTAGGACCTTTCTGGAACTTTCTAACTGACAAAACTTCGCAATCGCAACTACCTCGTGGAAATTCGTTGATCGAATATAATTTGAATCGGTTTCTGCATATGCGCGGTAGGGTGCGTAGTAGGGTTGCCGATCTGAGATCGATTAATTGAAAGATCGATCTTTTGCCCCGCGATTTTCGATTTTTTGAATCGATTTTTCAGTATAGATCGATTCCAGGGAATCGATCCTCGGGGACCAGAAATCGTGTTCCGATTCTTTGGTTGTGTTCCAATTCACGCTGCTATGAATCACGCATACTGCGCATAGACTGCATAGGATATGTCACGTATGTACGAGACAGACCACTCGTTATTTGGTGCCTTTACACGGACGTTCCCGGCCGGCACTCTTGCGCGCCACACGCCACACGCCACACGCCACACGCCACACGCCACACGCCACGCATTTGGCGTGGCGCGTCGGAACGTCGGAAGGAGCGCGCTCCTTCTCGCAGGCCAGGAGGTCGTACCTGTCACTACTTAGAGACAGCGAGTTCGGGCTCCCATTTCTACGTCGACTCCACATGCTTTTTCCAGGAACCACCGCAGTCTTGTATTGTGTACTACCTGTTCCATGTATAATATTATCGATCAGCGAAACGATGGGCAAGACACGATCGCGATATACGTAGGTTCGCGAAAAGTATACGAATTCCTCGACATACCTGGCTTATAGAGGATATCATAAATACTTTTACTGTAGGGCACACTGCAACATCTGTTTTTACGAAGCTACATTTGGTTTACCTGAAGGTGCTATAAATTATGGAAATGGTTTATTACTCTGTTATAACGACTATATTGCGATCTGCATTCTCCTTGCAGACGAAAAGTTTCCACCTCTTCGGAAGTTCTTGCTAGCATCTTGTGCGCGGTTAGAAGTGTGGCGCGCCGGAATTCCACGTTCTTGCGTGCGGGTAGAACCGTTGTCAGGCGTGTCGCGTCCAAAAGTGTGGCGCGCTTGAATTTTCGTCGCACGCAAACCTCGACTCAAGAGGCAACCCTACCGATAAGCCGTGCCTCGATGGGTTTCAAGGACTTCGACCCTCGAGCCCAGGGGGGGGGGGGGCGTACAAATGTTGCTCCCTAAGAAGTGATGAATCAAAAATTCTATATTTTTCATCTGATCTTGGCGAAAGTGGTGTGAATCGTTTCCTTACGTTTTCCCGATGAAAGTGGTCCAAAAATGACACAAATCGGATCGTAATTAAGGAATCTTCATAATAAATTGATTTCCAAAATTTCGTTAAAAATAGTTCGATTTACATGAAATTTGGTATAATTTTCATTTGAAAAACATAAGAAATGCATCGGTATCACTTCCATATCGATACGATAAAGAATAAAGAATACAGTTTTTCTGAAACAGGTATGAATCCTCGGCCGACCGCAACGAATCGAGGTCGGTGACCCACAGACGAGGGTGAAATATTCATTACAGTGTATTAAGAAATTCTTTATTCTTCATCGTATCGATATGAAAGTAACAGTAATGGATTCCTGGCGTTCTCCCAGTTAAAATTATCACAAATGTCATGCAAATCGGAGTACTTTTACACAAGCAATACAAATTATAAAAGGAGTAGGCATTTCTTAAACACACTCTCTTATCGCATCGATATGGAAGTGACATCGATGGATTCCTGGCTCACCCTGTAGTCTGACGAGAGTATAACTTATCCAAAAGCATGATTAGATCGATGTAGACTCTGTCATCCGTACAGTGATCAAAATAATTGTTAAAACTTCCTTTTATGAGGGCTGCTTGGATTTCGTTGTCCGAACGCTGAGCAGATCGACCAGGGCCGTCTTAACAAATTTCGGCGCCCTGGGCTAAAAATTTTTGGCGCCCTAGCCCCCGAGGGTGCAATTTCTCCAGATAGAAATTTTTATCTCCGATATTGAAGAGAAAAATTTCAACGTATTTGATTCTTAAGCGCCCTTGGCTCACGGGCGCCCCTGGGCTATAGCCCAGTTAGCCCATTGGTAAAGGTGGCCCTGAGATCGACTAGAGAATCTTGCTGATTGGCCAAATTTTCCTTGGAGAGGAGGACCTTCCCTTTGTAAGTTCAACGGTATAGGGGGCAATCCCCCCCTCTCGATAAGGTAGAGGTGCAAAAATAGACATCTGCTTACCAAAAGTAGCCTGATTTAACGGTCAGCATCTCGCCAGGGTCGCGTTTTATAACCGTATTGTCCCGCGGGTCTGCGGGGAAACCCACCGAAGGAGTAATATACGGATTAACTCAGACCGAAAAAGTCTTAATACCTGAAAAACTGCACGATGTGGATTTGGAACCAGTGTCCTTGGTTCGTAAACGCCTGGCCGCCAAATGTTTCTGACGATGACCAGGCCTGTGCGAAGCCTTGAAACTAGGTATATATGTAGGTGGAAGAAGAAACGGCAGAAAGTAATAAAGGGTACATACAGGGTGTCCGCGTGACCAGTAAACAGTTGGATATTTCCTAACGTATTGGAGATAGAAAAACAATATTTATATGGGATTGCATGGTTTGATGGGGCAAATTTATTAGGCCAGACGATTTTTTTTCTTACATTATTATTTTGAAAGATGCGATGGTCAAGTTCTGTTTTTTATTACATCGGCAGAAATTAACCACCCGCATAGTTGTCAGTCAAATCAGTTTTGACCCTTTCTTAAATCACGTTTACTTCTTAGAACGTCTATCTTCAATACACGTGCATCGAATACCCGTGTACTGAAATTCACGTGTATACATGTATCGAAATATACTGTTTCACGTGTATTAAGATATCCATATGTAAATTTAATCTATATTAATCTATTTCAGACAACTACGACTGATTTTATGCCAACAGTGCGCATACATATGAGTTTTGTAAGGCGCTCTATTTGAAGCACTATAACTCTGGATATAACCACTATTTTTGCATACAATTTTTTCCATATTCCCTAAAGATTGACAAATGAAGCCACAAAGCTGGAAGTAAATATATTTAATTCTTTGGTTTGAAAAAATTTCTCGTTCACTTCCTACCGCTTGTAGCGGCTTGCAGAGTCTTGGCTGCCACGCGCGCCGCGCGCCTCAGAATTTTCCGCACTGTCGGAAAGTCCACGCGCCACGCCAAACCCTTCGTTTCAAGTGCCGCTTTCCTTTTCTGTCTCTTATGTAAACTTTTCTGGAGTCGAGATTTGCGCGCCACACTTTTGGACGCGACACGCCTGACAACGGTTCTACCCGCACGCAAGAACGTGGAATTCCGGCGCGCCACGCTTCTAACCGCGCACAAGATGCTAGCAAGAACTTCCGAAGAGGTGGAAACTTTTCGTCTGCAAGGAGAATGCAGATCGCAATATAGTCGTTATAACTGAGTAATAAACCATTTCCATAATTTATAGCACCTTCAGGTAAACCAAATGTAGCTTCGTAAAAACAGATGTTGCAGTGTGCCCTACAGTAAAAGTATTTATGATATCCTCTATACGCCAGGTATATCGAGGAATTCGTATATTTTTCGCGAACCTACGTATATCGCGATCGTGTCTTGCCCATCGTTTCGCTGATCGATAATATTATACATGGAACAGGTAGTACACAATACAAGACTGCGCTGCGAACTCGCTGTCTCTAATAGCGAATTCGGGAGAGCTGCACTGGGCGCACTGAGTGCGAATTTTAGCCAATCGGAACCGAAAAAGTTCACACTCCTCGCTTCCGATTGGCTTAAATTTGCACTCAGTGCGCCCAGTGCGGGTCTCCCGAATTCGCTATAAGTAGTGACGGGTACGACCTCCTGGCCTGCGAGAAGGAGCGCGCTCCTTCCGACGTTCCGACGCGCCACGCCAAATGCGTGGCGTGTGGCGCGCAAGAGTGCCGGCCGGGAACGTCCGTGTAAAGGCACCAAATGTTTTGTCACGCTCAGTCTTCTGCGTGTGCGCCCGTCGAAAATAAAAATTGAAAATGATGTTGATTTACAACACACTAAAAGTTTAGCGCAAAGCAAATCACAATTTTTTTAATATGTAATAAAGAGTAATATTTCGGGCATAAAATGTGTTTTATAATTATTTTTATATAGTTATAGGCATACAATAAATAATTTATCTTTATACAACTTCAAAAGTCGAAAAATTAACAGTTTCACAAACCCTCTAAAACTCGAAATTTCGTTTGTTGAATCTTTCTTACTCGGTAAGCCGAAACCTCTATAATTCAAAGATTTTTCCTTTGAGATTAGAGTTATCGAGGTTTGACTGTAACGGTTCAATTTCACTTTATATAAAAATTAAATAAAAAATGTTGATTTAAAAGGTAGTCGGGAAACATGTCAACCACAAAAGTTTTAATATTCAAGGCATACTTTTATTAAAGTATTACATCAACATTGGTTTAATCTTCTTCTTCCTCTGGGGCAGCTCCACCACTTCCCTTACGCAGGTTCTTCCTCTTTACACGGCCAGGCCTGCCACCACCAAACGGAGATTTCAGCGAGAAGTCTATGTGCTTCTGTGAATCTAAGCGCACGATGAAGGATGGTATGTTCACCACTTGCTTGCGCACTCTGAAACAATACGTACCTCATAAGTCTCCCTCCCGCTTTCTCAACTACCACGTAGCGTTCAAACCTTAATACACAATAATGTATTAAGCGTGAAGTAATTTAATGTCCAAAAACTATACCAATTATCATTAATATGCATTGATCCATTAGTATAACAGACGTTAAGTGTCAGTGTCCTGACACTTAAGTGGCCTGCCTGAAAGAAAACAGCTCTCAACATTTAATCTAATCGATTCTATAGTACTGTAGACTTTCAAGCGCCATGACTGCTCATCCGTTTGGATACCTGTAGTAGTCAAATGACTATTATTTTCAAATCTCACAAGGGGCGAATGATGAATGATTAGACGACCGTGTTATAACAAAATCGAATGTCTCCTGGTCATGAAACCAGAACAGTAATAATAATCCTTATCTGGTGATTATCCAGGATTTTAGTATTGCCTTAAAGATTAGAAACAACCTGAATTTGTTCAGATATTTCTTGCCCATTGTTCAAGGCGTACAGATCTATGTACACTCTGAAGAACCTACCGAATGTGGCGTTGGCGGATGAGCACACGAGCGTGATGAATGGACTTGGCGAGTCCCAATTTGAACACTTGGGTTTGTAGGCGTCTCTCCAAGAAATCTTCAATCTTCAGACCAAGAACGTAATCGAGCTTCATTCTGCTCTCATCCAATACACCGATTCTTACCAAACGACGCAAGAGTGCATTTCCTGATAAATACATGTATTATTGAAGGAGACTTAAACGTGTAACATATGTACTAGTCGTCTAGATAGAATTTCATCAGTTAAAACAATTCTTCTTCACAGATATCAGACAAGAGGTGTCAGTATATGTTAACTCATCATGATCCCTTCAGGTCAAATATTGTACAATAGTGGTGAATTTAAATAATACCTTCGAACAAACGCTTGGGGTCCTTTTCTTCCAGAGTAAGGAGCTCACGAGCCGCTTTTCTGATATTTGCCAGTGTGTACTTGACTCTCCACACTTCGCGTTTGTTACGAAGACCGTATTCACCGATAATTCGTAATTCCTGATCTAAACGAGCCTTTTCGTAAGGCCTTCTGGGTGTGACATAGGTCTTCGAGAAGACCGACGGAATCCTTCCGTTTACCATTTTGTTTAGTCGTTACCTAGCAGAGAGTAACAGAAACGAAACTGTTTTAAATAAAATTCGCAAGTTCGTAAATTTACGTTAAAATGACCTTCCCTCATAGCAAATAATTATACAGAAATTTTGTAATAACTGCGGTTATTTTGCGATCGGAATATTGCATCTTTATGCAAAGTAATACTACTTAGAGCACGTGGTAGGAATCAGTGCATCAGATGTTTCGTGAGTATTAGAAAATATAATAGTTCCGAAGGAAAATATTATTGTAATTCAATCAATCACCAAGCAGTTATATTCTTAGTGTTTTATATAGTAAGTTAGATAAATAAAATACTAAACGAATATTGTACTCACTCAGGCACAGAAGTACAACGACCATACCACGTTGCGATTGATAAAGAAATGGCCGAGTCCACCGCAGCGCGATGCGTGCGGAAATGAAATGAGGCGACTGCAGCGCTCGCACAGGAAGTTCAATATATTTAAACAGGCGCGTGGTTTAAAAGAAATAATGCAGGTCCAAATGTCCAATGCACTTTCCGTTGAATTGATAATCCAAAGATACTACTACAAGATCATAATTATTTCATGCTTTACGTAATGTAGAATACTTCGAAATTAAATGTGCGTTAATGAAAGACAAATTGTAATACAATTTTGAAGATATTTATGAGATAGAATAGTGCAGCAATTTGAAATATGGAAGAGTCCAGTTATGCGTATAATATAATAGGAGATATAAGGTTTAATTAACAACTTTATGGATAATAATATTGGAATAACTTATAAAAAGTCAATTTTATTAAGGTAACTTAATAGATTTTAAACATACATAAGAAAAATAAATACATTATGTTTTTTGGTGTTATTCATTTACAGGCCCGGCTTATCCTTATAGGCAAAATTAGGCAGCTGCCTGGGGTTTAAATGAAACATTACAAGTTGTACTATAAATGTTTTAAGCATCGAATAAATATTCACAAAAAATTCTTTTTTACAAAATCAAAATCTAAATTTCGGGAAAAGCTAAGTAGTAAAGCTAGTGTATTGTAAATAAAGGGCACAGAAAAGGCTTGAGTCAGGCCTGTTAATTCAGATATCTACTGATATATTAATATACATATAAATTCTTGTTCAGACACGTCCAGTAATTTAGCCACACAGCGAGTAATTTAGTAATTTACCATGTGTGGACACTAAAATTTAGTTGAGTAATTTAACAGAACAATGGTATATTACTCAATTAACTCATCACTCAACTAAATTACTGGACGTTTCCGAATCAGTTTTAATAAGCAGAATTGAGTAACGTGTGTCTTTTAAATAATAAGTGCTAAATAGTTAACTGTATCTCCAACTCTAATTTATAATAATCGAAATCAAATATCGTGCCTGTATTAATATTGCAGAATCTTTGAATCTCATTCAGCTTTGATAATGTGAGACATATACCAATAATATTGCATTTTGCAATAATTCGAAAAAATATTGTTGTAATCTGTGTATCAGCGAATTGTTTCTGTCGATTTTTAATTGGGAAATGAAGCTGCAGATTTGGAGTAAACAACACGTCATCGAGTGCCCGCGATTCATGTACGCGTGATGGACAAATGCCGAAAGAATTAATCTCGGACACAATGCACTCGCAACTCCAGATAACGAAGAGCCTTATCAGTGACCATGACAAATAAAAGTGAATACCTATCTGTTTAATGTGCCAAAGTATTAGTTTTTCGATTTGAACTTTCCTAATCCTAACCTATCAGGACATAGACTTGACCGTTCGGTCGAAAATCCTAATCCACATATCGAAGCAAATAATTGTGTTCAAAATGTTCGAATGACAAGCATATTGTTATTGTAAATCAATTATTATTATTATTATTGTAAAATATATACGTATGTAGTTACTTGCAAATATGTTTTTATAATCTATTCTTCTCATTGGTTTAAAAAGCTTGATGTAGTATAATAAATTTTATAACGAACAAGCGTATTTCATTTTAGAAAACATTTCTGTACGTGTGTTTATCAAAGCTAACGTTAAGAGACAGAAAATATGCTTTACACTTTTCCACTTTTCATAGCCTTAGATCGAGCACGTAATCGAACGAGTCACGTGTGGCATCAAGTCACGTTTAATTCACGTTTCAGTTCGATATTCTTGATATGCAAGGTTATTCCGTTGACCCCGAAAGTGGTGAAACCAAGATAAGAGGAGATGTAAGTAGCCGTCACGTTTTCCACGATACTCAGAATCTTAGTAGCACTAAAGGAACCATTAAGACCAAACTTTTCCTCAGTCTCGTGCTTCGCTGCGAACTAGTTCGATTTATTGGAATTTCAAATATATTCATTTTTCAAGTTTCAAGTTTACATTTTATCGTCATGGAAGCTTTAGGAACTGTAAGTACCATAGGCATTTTAATTCGGGATGTACCTAGGCCCCTTGTATATCATAATTTCATAAATGGACATTTTTAACGATTTTAAATAATAAAAATGCTTAATGATTTAGTATTTTTTTATTCTATTGAAAGCAAATATTGTTAGATAAAGTTAATTCTATTTTATGTTTTCATCAATGTTCAGGGCAACAAAAAGGTGCCTAGAATGATTAATTGGAATTTTAATTGAGGCATTTGATGGAAAAAGGGCACATACACCAAATTGCCATTTCGAGTAAATCGATTTCAAAGTTTTCATTATAGTATAACTTAATGAAAAGTAATGCAATTAAATCCAATTTTTTTTAAGGATGTTGTACCATATCCTTCAAACGTTTCGTAAACAGAAGTCATGATTTGAAAATGATATGTGTCTTTATTTAATAGTTTTATGCAAGTGGTTTATGTGCCCTTTTTCCGTAAAAGTGGTAAATTTGTAACAAAATTGCTTCTTTGTTTAGTTATTTACATATAATTTTGTTTACTTACTTTGTTGCCCATTTTTTATACATTGCTTAAATAAAAAATACAAAACGAAGCGCAAAAATAAACAAAAAATGTTATTTTTTAAGTAAGTATTAATTTCTTCGATCTTTTGCAGCGAGGTGTCTTACAAATCAATTTTTTCTTTCCTTGCGAATTCGATACTCGCCTCACTTTCCATAGTTCCTCGCTTACACAGAATCAAACGTATTGCACGACTATTTAGACAGTAGACAGCACGGCAGCGCGACCGCTCAGCGACTATGTAGCTGCATGTCAAGCACGCTACGTAATAAAACAGCATCTAGCTAATTTAAACGTGAGAGAAGAAATGTCTTTGATATATTATATATATATAACATATACCTGAGTCGATTTAACCGACTTACGGAAAAAGGGCACATAAGCCTATGTGCCCCTTTTCCATCAAATGCCTCAATTGTATTAAGGTGAACTTATTTGCCATGGAAAAACATAAAATAAAAATACAAAGTAATATTAATAGTTGAATAAAAGAGATACCTCTAGTTATAAGAGGCGTACTGGATGGAGATGATATATGTGGAGCTGTATCCACCAATTAGTTTCTCATGCGTTCGTTTGCATTATGAGTTTGCAAGTTTGATGTCCCACAAATTTACAAGTTTAAGCTGAAAAAGAAAATAATAAATTATCTATTCTAGGACTGTCACAAAAATTAGTTATTAAATAAAAATCAATTTTTCAGTGAATTATCTTTATGTTCTGACATCAATCAAATTAATAAAGTATAATTTTCCAATTGTAGTTAAAATATAGTAAACTAAGTTCTATTACGTTATAATGTTGGAATAAAATGTTCAAGTATTTAAGGGGTTTACCTAGATCCATGCTCTGAAAATGAAGCAATTCTTTAAAAGAAAAGTACTGAGTATTATAATTTCATATTTTGTACATTTATTAATTGACATTCAAAGAATGCGCTCAATTTTTTTATGCAATAGTAATAATGTTGTTCAAAGTTACAGTGGTAGTAGTACAACGGTTTGAAAAAAAGTTTGTTGCTGGCGAATGTGATTCTGGCTGTCATAGTCAGGTGAAACGAAAAACGCAAAATTTTTCTTAATCTATATGAGTGTGGTTATCGTATGAACTAGAACGAATAATTAATATTGAAAAATACAAAAATTAATTTGAAATGAAAATTTTCATTTTTCGGAAAAGAATTTTTGTTAATCTTCTTTGTTGTAAAACTCGAATTTTGTAAATGTCTTCATTCTAGTTCATATGATAACCACATTCGTACAGATTAAGAAAAATCTTGCGTTTTTCGTGTCAGAAGACTACGAACACGACAGAGTCATGTTCTCCAGCAACAAAGCTTTTTTTTAAATAAAATTATTATTACGTAAAAAAATTGTAATAATTAATAAATGTACAAAGTATGGAATGATAATACTCATTACTTTGCGTTTAAAAAAATTCCCCGAAATTGCCTTATTCTCAGAGCGTCAAATTACCAAAACCGCTCAATGCAATTACTTTTTTTCACGAATCATAATTTCTAGTTCATTGTGCACAGATAGTACTATTTAAACGCAATTGAGGCGTAGCATATACATTTAGGGTGCTGCATGTAGAAAAAGTATTATCCTCGTAATTAGTGATAACCCATGGAACTTCAGTCTACAGATAATACCCATGTTGACCTTTCAAAGAGAATTTATAACTCACGTGAGCAAACTCGTGCCAGATAATATGCAACGACATATATTTATTGCAACGATAGCCTCTAATATATCAGTATCTACACATTTCATTACATGGTAACCTTTAACACACACATCTTTTCAAAAATGACACAGGAGCATTTGTATAATCGGCAGAAGGGACATCAATTAACAAGAAAAATTTTCTATGATTTCTAGTATCCTATTTTGAAGTCTTTTCTTGCGGGATCAGTGTCTGGGACTTTCTCAACCATCTTATTTCAACCGTTGGACCTTATTAAAACAAGACTTCAAAGTAGAGTAAACCTTAATCTCGAGTAAGGGAGAAATAATATTTTCGATCTTTTAACTGTCCCGCGTAGAACCAATCTGATCGTAACATGTTTCTTTGATTAGCTCGCCGAGAGCTGGTACAGTGGGAACAGTGATCCACATAATTAAAAAAGAAAATGTGTTCGGACTCTGGAGGGGTATTACTCCGGTAAGAACTTGGTAATTAGTAAATTCGAGTATATTCAGAAGGAGTAACTGATTAAATAAAATTCTTTCCAGTCCATTACCAGAGTTATTCCTGGCGTTGGATTATATTTCTCATCGTTACATTGGTTAAAACACACACTGCACTTAAAAGATCCACTCACACCTACGGAAGCCGTGTTATTAGGCGTTACAGCAAGATCTATGTCCGGAGCTCTCTTAATTCCAATAACAGTAGTAAAAACACGTTTTGAAGTATGTATGATTATTATTGATACATTTATATTCCTTATATGAAATGAAAGTGTATAGCATTCCGTTCAACACGAATCTGCATGGGAGCATACAATTTATTACTATTTTTCGCTTTCCAGAGCGACGTTTATAAGTACAAAAACATAAGAGAAGCATTGAAAATAATTTACAAGCAAGAAGGGGTAAGAGGTCTTTCGCGTGGATTAGTGCCGACATTATTAAGAGATGCGCCGTTTAGTGGCCTTTATCTTATGTTTTATACTCGACTCAAAAGTGCCATCGTGGAAACAGGTGGGTTCTATAAAAAATGGAAGATATTTAAATCGGTTCGTGAGAGTGGACACTTTACAACGAACAATATTCACTTTCAGATTCGCTCTCCGCCAAATCGTCAGCTCCGATTCATTTTAGCTGCGGAATATTGGCCGGAATATTTGCTTCTATCGTGACGCATCCTGCCGACGTGATTAAAACGAAGATGCAGCTATATCCGAATGAATTCCGACAGGTTCGCAGCGCGATTGTTAGAGTTCATAAGAAGTACGGTGTGCTGGGATACTTTAAAGGCATTGTCCCGCGAATGTTGAGAAGGACGTTAGTGACCGCCATGGCTTGGACCGTATACGAAGAGGTAGCATAATTCTCTGAATCCTTTAAGCTTTTATTGTTAAGATAAAACTTTTTAAAACAGATCACACTAATTAAATAATATATTATTTTCAGGTTACAAAAAGTATGGGGCTTAAATAAAATTGCTGCTATGTAATGATATGCTAATTGTTTGGTGTCCGTTAATGATATTTCAATGCTACGAAACAATTTACGCACAATGGAATGAAAGTCACTCAACCAAATATTTACACTTGATGTACAGTATTTTTAGTTTGTACAAAGACGATTTGCTTATAGCAGACAATTGTATTATAGCAAATATTACTACTATATGTACAGTATTCAGATAGTGTCCTATCGCTTGATAATGTATTATTAATGTATATACTTATTTAATAAATTATACAGCTGGTTTAATATTGTACAGCGTTATACAATTTCATCGATTTGTTTCACGATCGTTGGGTTCCTGATTATTTTAGAAATATTTGTACGTCTCTTCAAAATAACCTGATACTTTCATTGCAGTACTGTTTTATTATTTTCAATTAACAATCTTACGAGTATTACAATGCAAATTATAGACAATTTACCTTGGTATCTTTTGTTTTTATATTATGTATATATATATATAGACAGCCTAAAATAACATTTGCATCAAATATGAAGAAATTGCTAATAAATTTGCTTTAAATTTATTCTGACAGGACATAAACGTTGAGTAACGATAACTACGAATCGAATTTCAAAGGATCTGAGATAATGTAAGCAATTCAAAGACGAGCGCGACGCGGCGAAAATGAGCGCGAGCGCAGTTTTATAAAAAATCATGATTTGTTCGAGTTTTTAGATTATGCAAAATCTTTACCTTAATATTATATTAAGCAGTGTGCAAGTGAGCCTGTCGCATTGATTACATCCCCACGGTATGTCTTCTTCTGCCTGAAAGTAGACAACACACTTTTCAGAAATTATGATCTCGCCATCCTTTTCTTGTCATATTAATTTCGATCGTTACCAAACAGCTAGATAACATATTTGTAATATTATTGGTTAACTTCACCCTAACATACGAAATGATTCAAAGAAATCATACTTTTGTCGGCCACATGTGTGCAAAGCCAGATAATGAAATAGAAATGATGGTCTTTGGTTGTAACATTCGAAACAAAAGGACATTTTCTATTTTTAATCATCGAGAAGCTTAAACAAAAAATTAACCGAATCGTTGATTTTAATATGATGTTGCTGGTTGCCATTATAGATATTGGAACGTAAGGCTGTAAAGATCTGTAATTATTTGATACATTTTTAAAATATCTCTTAGACTAGAAACGTGTCGAAATCTTTTTGAGGATTTTGTAGTATATTAAGACGATGAAATAAGAATAAAATCTAAACATATATTAGATCAGGCTGAGCAGTCTGATTTCTTTTTCAAAAGTAGATTTCCTTCGTTCCAATGTAACAATATAAGACGATCCTTTGCATGAAACTAATATTTCTTGGACCTCTTCATATCTAGTTTATTCAGAAAGTTGATCAAACTTTCTATGCGTGAATGATTCACTGCGAGCAAAGACGAATCGCACATATGTTGTACGTACATAAAGTATGAGGTCTTCTATGAAGCCGAAATGAAGGACACGGTAAAAAGAACGAGACAAGATATGATTAAAGGGGATCTCCTAGGAGCACCATAATACGTGATTCCATGTGACCTGACATCAACCTTTAATTCGATGTACCACGGCGCTAAGAATTACGACTCTCTAATTAGAAAATTTGACTGAGCTTTGCCCATGTCCTGTCGTTGAGAACTAAAAGTAACGGAGATAAAATGCATGCAAAGGGGAGAAGAGTATTCTGCACAGACGATACATAGTTCTCTGAACTTTTGTGAATAAAGTTCGGGGAGAGTTGATTTATTGATGCGACTATATGCCAACTTATAATCCCAATTTATTCAACGGTTCATTAAATCTAGCCTGACGGTTGTTAAATGAATACTGTTTTTACGTCTCTGGACTATACGTGTGGATTCATTATATCTCTAATTGAATTATTAAAGTTTATCCCTTTAGACCTAAATCAGACACCTTCCCTGGCTAGCCGGTAGAAACACCGTTTGTTAATCTGAATATGCTCCGATAATTTGCAATCAGGGAATAAGGAGTGTAAGAGCAGGAGTTTTGTTATCGTAACTTTAAGCACTCGAGTGTCGCTCTAAAATAAACATCACCGTTCTCAAAATGTCTAACGTTCCTAATAAAAGGACATGTTTGGTATTATCATTCCGATATAAATACCTCAGAAATGCGTAGTAGAAGCTAGGATTGTATAGTCACAGTCACACAGGGCACTGTTGTGGCAGGTCTACGGAAGTAGGCACTGTTTCCTCCACTATACCACTAATTTCTTTTCGACAAAAAAGCTATGCAGTCGTTGAAATTATATAATTGATTTACCCTATGAAGACATTATACCGATCAAAGCAAGCATAGGTATACCTTCTCCTATCTTGCTCTGTAGAGAATATCTATAATACTACATGATAAAAATACCTTTCGTATGGGAACGACTTTTACTACTCCTTGCTCGACATTACCTCGATGCACCCGGTTTTTTTTTGTTCAGTATTATGTTACATAGAGCAATGCTTGTCACTTTAAAAATTAAACGCTGTACAACCAGGTCCATATGAAATTTAGTAAGAGTGTTTCTCCGATTAATAGGCAGGACCAGAGACTGGCTTGTTGTGACTATGCCATTCTTCAAAATTACAGATAATTATCATGTATATATTATGTGCATCTAATGAAACTCACCTGGTAAAGAACCTGTACAGTAATTGAGACGAATATGGTATATTGTTTAGTGCATACCTGGCATACTTTTCACTCACTAACCAATCAAGAGTAGTTACTTGTGACTTCGACTTCTAGATCGATGGCGACGTCGGTTCTGATGGCTCGAGCTTCGATGGTCACGATTTCCTGCAAATGTAACGTAAGGTAAAAGTCCCCGTTTCTACTCGTTTCCTATTTTCGACTGTACTAGTAACGAAATAATTCTGACTTATTCGAACATTTACGCGAGTTTTTCACGAGCTTGGGGCTGAACAAAGTGCAGCATAAGCAACGAAAAACTTTTATAACGTGAGACCCACGATTTTGCGATGGTGTTCTAGCTGTGGGCGAATTCCACTTACACTCAAATCGCCCGCACCGCCCGTGGGTAACATTCCAAAATGTATGAAAATCTCTTTGAAATAGGGAAGAGAAATCTGTAAATGAGCTATTATCGGAAAATACAGGTTTTTAGCTGTAAATTACGAGTCGAAAACAGGAACATATAATTTATGATATTCGTTTTATTACAAAAACTGAAAAATCCTACGGTGGCGGGCGCGGGCGATTTGAGCGTAAGTCAAATTCGCCCTGTTTGTCTTAAGGGAACAGCGACACTATTGGTATTCGATAATTGGGCAGAAAATAGTTTTCGCAGTGAAAGCTCTTATTTAATAACAAAAACAGATGCTGTATTGTGCTCTGGGTTTAGATTTTTTAATATTTTTAATTTTTTTTTTAAGTAGAAAACAGATGAGTAAGTTTAGGGTCAAGTGAATCACCGTCATGTCCGCGATTTCTACTCAACACAATTTTAGTAACACAACCTCGCAATTCAATGTATGCTGTAATCTCTATTTCTATTCGAAGGCATTTTATTTTATATTTATCATTATTTAATTCTTTACTATCGTGTTAGAAAACCTCCCCACGCAAGATGTAACTTATAGCAGATTCGGCAACCTGCCCTGACCTGCACTAGTGCGCACTGAGTGCGAGTTTTCTCGCTTTCAATTGGCTAAAAGTCGCACTCAATGCGCACTAGTGCGACCGTCCGAATTCGCTATTATTTTAACCTGAAAATGCAACATATTATGTGCGCAGAAATTGGTACAAATGGTGTGTAGAAATACGTACATCGCTATTTTTTCGTGAGCAGAAATACGGACATATAGAGCATTGTATTTAATTACAAATTACTAATAGTTAAACATAGTGGCGGATTTAAGACAAAAGGCCCAGGTGGCAAACGTTCTGAGTAGGGAATTCAATCCTGGGATCCCGGCTGTTTTTTGGATTCTAAAACTCCCGGGATTTGATATATCAAGTTATAACTTATCCCGAGAAGTCTTAAAAACGTAAATTACTTTATGAACTGAAAAATATAAAATTGGAATCCAAAAAACAGCCGGGATCCCGGGATTGAATTCCCTAGTTCTGAGGGGCCCATTTTTCGGGGAAAATGCTAAAAACGGGCTAAGTGTACTAGTACAGGAAAAAATGTAGTGTTTAGTTAAAATCATAATTTTTTTTTAAAATAGGGCCTTAGGGGTTCTTCTGGGCAGAGACCCCCTTTTTGCGGGAAAATAAAGAGGTAGTTTACTAAAAACGGGCCAAGTGTTGTACGAACAAAAAAGTAGTGTTTGGGTACCAATACTTAATCATAATTTTTTTGGTCATGGATCCCTGCAGGTGCCTAGGCGGCAACTGCTCACCAGCCGCCCTGTTAAATCCGCCACTGGTTAAACATCTTGAAATATCTTTCTTAAATAGTTTTTGAATTGGTTGATTTATTATTAAAGAATTAATCAATTACCCTGCAATTTATCATCGGAAACAAATTTTCTACACCTTCTTTATGACGGGCAACCTCTTAAATGAGTAGAAATTGGGACATCCACCTTACCCTTTAGTAACTTTCGATGTGTTATTCTATATTTACCTTTATCCCGAGCATGACGTCGATGATTATCGTCGTCGCGATGTCTATCATGTTTATCTCTTGATCTGCTCCTACTTCTGTGTCCAGAATTTCTGCAGACAATAAACATGTAATTACCATATGTTACGCTGTATCGCAGAGATTTCAGCAATCTACCTGTGACCACCCGAATCATGTCTGCCTTTATCATCGTCATTACGTCTGCGGCGTTTATCTCTTTCTCGATCTCTGTCTCTGTCCCCGTCCCTTCTTCGCCTGTCAAGTTCTTCGCGTACTCTTTGCTTCCTGTCTTCCTCCCTCCTCTGTTCCTTCTCGTCCCTCGCCTTCTCACGTTTACTCTGTAGAAATATTTCTATAGCACTAGCTACCTCAAACTATATTCCTATAAAGCTTCCACAAACGTTACATTACCATGATTTCCTGAAGTGCGCTCTTTAATCTGGCATATCCAACATGCTGTTTACCCATTAGATGGTCATCGATCCGTTGCTGAGCATCGCCGACAATAAGAAATGCGCCGCACACGTCGCATACTTCCATTTGCTTCTCTTGCGCAGCTGCCAATTCAGCAGTCTGAAGCGAATCAGTATTCCAGTCTCCCTGCTCTCCAGCACGATCTACCACGTTAGGCGTTGCGATACTCACTTGGTTGTAATGACTATTGTCATTAGACTTTCGCAGCGTTTCGCGTTCTTCCTTCAACTGATCGCATAATCTCATTAAACCTTGAGCCTGCTCCACGTTCCCTTGTATGCCGCTCTGCTCAGCCTCCTCCACTAGCTTATTAATTTTCTCCGTTAAAAGGGCGATTTGTTCTTCGTTCCTCTGAGTTTGCGCTGGCGTCAGAGTGGGCTAAGATACACATAAACAATTATCAATCCTTTTGGATCGCCTAGCAGATTTAACGCCGCTCAAACTCAAATTACAATATTCAATTCTAAGAACAGCGCGAAGCGTGATAAATATTTTGCCCAACGTAGGTTCTGCCTACGTTAAGATAAACATCTTGGGTTATCAGTGACCCCCGTGGCACTGAATAAGCTAAATCAATGATAAGGTAGCAGGACACAAAATTTTACAGAATAATAAAACTGTTCTAACCGCTTCTGTTCTTCCGATAAGAGCCAACCGCTGCTTTCCCTTTATTATCTTCCTCTCAACCTCATTCAGCATGCTCTGACAGAATCTAATGAATTCGTCCTCGTACTGTTGCTTCCTGTACGAGTACGGCGCCTTCTCGAACAACTCTCTGGCCTCGTCGTCGTGCACGCGCGAGCATGCACCCAGGTCGGCTCTCGTATTGACGAACAGATCGTGAGGGCAGAACTTCACTAAATACAATTTGCAGAACTGAAATCGTGAGGACAACGAAACGTGAGATACGATGTTTGGAATCGCGCGAGAGCGTGAAGCTCCGTTATCAACTACACGGTCCCGGGAAATCAACATTTCCCGGCACGCACCTCCGGATCTTCCCAGTTGAGTTCTTTGGGCTTCTCGTTCGGAAGAACATTCCTGTTCCTTCCCATTAGCTCGTCCAGCAGAGCAGCGGCGGCGGCAGCAGCCATATTCCGAAATCTTTCGCGACAGACTGTCTGTTATCAAGAGGCAAGAGCACACGGAAATTCACCGACCGCTGTTGGGCAGACACCGCGAACAGTGAGTCCGCTGTTCGCGTTTCACGTAGAGCGGGCAACAGGCGATGGAACGGCGCAGCTTGGCTTCTAAGCGAGATAAATTCGTGCGGAGATTGAGGGGCTCCAACGGACTCCAAGTAACGACACTCGGGTTCTAACCCCCCCGGAGTATTTTAGTTTTTACTACGGACGGCGGTAGTGTAGCAAACAATATGGCGGCGCTTACCATCGACGGTGTACGTGAACAAGAGAAAGCCCAAATTCGTACCCATTCAACTGGATAAACAACGGATGCCAAACAAATTCCGACTTCCTTTATATTTCTAGCGATTGCTTTCTTTTGTTTATGTAGAGCGAGTCAGGCGCCAATACCTCGAAGCGATAAATGTCAAGAGAACACAAGACAGGTCTCGCTCTGTGTTCTCGCAACTGCACGCACTACGTGACACAAAACTCCTTCGAGTTCTTTTTTTTCTTCACTAACGTACATGCACATGTATCCATGTCGGACGTTATTTTACAATGAGAAATAAAAAATAGCCGTGTTCCTTAATTACATTTAACGTGTACACACCAGCCAGAGTTTTCATTTATTGCCTGCGATTTTTCTTAGATGGCAACTTGACTGTTTCTCCGCACATATGCGTAAATCTGCGCGCCAGTTATTTAAATTCCTCGCTGAAATTCAAACCGATGACAGAATTGGTGGAAACGAATGCAGGATGCTCTTCTAAATTATTTACAAGACGCGTTCGCGTTTCGCGGGAGTGTTGTATATAAAATCATGGAGCCCTGTTAAAAATAACGCAATAACAATTTATTGGTCATCACTGTTATGCTAATATCGAATACCCATTATAGTTAGCACACTCGCAGCATGCTTATACTTATTGCATCGTTAGGATTACTACAGATCATCTCTGTTCTTTTTACAAATACTGGATGGATGCACGGTGCCGTCGAACCCTCGCGTAATCTCGAGTTACCTTAATAAATCTAACTCGCCATCGGTTCCTTGCCCAAGCATTAATTAAAAATTTCGACGAAGCTCGATCTGATTTCGATCTAAGAGAATAATTTACATTCTACAATTAATTTATACAACTACACGGCTATAATTTATTCGAATAAATATAGCAGAATTACGGTGACTGTCGTATCGAAGTTTCTTGCTCCCGCTTCCTTCCTAATCCCATCGCGGTGCGCGGTTACAGGAAATAAGATAATTAACGACGATGAGTAATGACGATGAATGATTGTTATCAATTGGCGGCCCAGCGAGTCTACTCGTACTCCTCTTCCTCTGGCCGAACCTGTGGGAATCTCCTGACAGCCTGGTGCTGGGCCTGCGGGCGTCTATGTTGAAGAGGGATGTTCACTTCTTCGGGGCTGCGGAAGACTTGGTTGACGGGTAAACGGAATTGGGGAAGGCCTGTCGGCTGTGGGCGAAACGAGGACGGGATGCTGTTCAACGTCGCCGGCTGAGGGCTCACGTACACCTGCGAACATTAACCGTTTATTACCGGCGAGTTCCTGCGTCGGGAAATGGATGTGATTTGAAGGAAGCGTTACCGGCGGTGTAGGACGACGAATCGGCGGGGAGGTAGGCGTGATCTGGTAATCGCCGACCTCGCGCTCGTCCGTGTGGATGTCGGCTGGGAAATATCTCTCGCTGTATCTCAGGGTCACGTTGGGCTTGTTCTCCGCCTCGGCCAAGTTCAACGGTTTGTAGAGATACTCGTTGACGAAGTGATACTGCGAGCTCTTCTTGCAGTTGATGTCGCCGCTCGGCGGCATGCAGATCAGGTGGACCTGCAACGTGAACGGCTATCTAAACCAGCTGAAAGAGAAAGGTGCTCCGCGGGGCTAATTCGCGGCGCGATTCCTTTATTTGCATCTTTTCTACGGGAGAAAAGGGGCGTAGGTTGATCACCCCGGAAACGCATAACCATACGCGCTGCTATCAGGAAGCTGATCCACGCGATTTATGATTGGCCCCGCCTGCCTGTTTCTTGGGCGCGGAGCGCCGGAAGTGGCCCGGTGAAAACGTGCATCAAAACACGCGAGAGGTGAAACGCTGAATTATCAGTTGTATTTGAGGCAGGTACCAGCTTAACGTGTTTTCGCCAACACTTTCACCAAACCGCTACGATTACGTAGAAAAGGTCAGTAATTGAGGTAGGGGATAAAAAATGAGCCGACTTGTTCGTTGGGCTAAGTAGTAGAGCTGTAAGTATTCGAATAATTCGAATAGTTTCTGCGAATAATAAGAATAGCTACTGCGAATAATTTCGAATAGTTTCTGCGAATAATTCGAATAGTTTCTTCGAATAATTCGAACGGTTTCTTCGAATAATTCGAACGGTTTCTTCGAATAATTTCGAATTGGAATAGTTTCTTTGAATAATTTCGAATACGAATAGTTTCTTCGAATAATTAGGAGTATTCGAATATTGGAACATCATTGATAAATTTCTAACTTATTTATCGTCGGAATTATCTGAAGAAATTCTTTTTGGTACAATATTTTATTTAGGAATAATAAACATATCCTTTGTAAGAAATTGTTTCTTCTATTTATTCGAATAATTCGTAATTACTTGTTTGAATAATTTGTTCGAGTAACGATTGTAAAATCATTAGAATAATAATACTAATAACTGGTTGATTTCGTTTCAAAATTTGTAAATTTACCAAAGATTAATAAACTTACAAATTTATCGTTTGAAAGACAAATAGTTGTAATGGCCAATACGAAGAGGAGTTCACGATAAAGTGTGAAAAGATATTTCACGATTAAGCGTGAAAAGATATTTCACGTTCAGATTCCTATTCAGTTCAATCCGTAATTCGAGCACTCCGAATATTGGAATACACATGATTATTCGAATAATGATCGAATATTCCAATACTCCTAATGATTGGAATATTCGAACCTCAATTTCGAATTCTCTGGTGTTCGAATATTCGAAACTCAAATGAGACTTCCCTGGTATTCGAATATTCGAAACTCAAATTAGAATACTCTGGTATTCGAATATTCGAAACTCAAATTAGAATTCTCTGGTATTCAAATATTCGATACTCAAATTAGAATTCTCTGGTATTCGAATATTCGAATCTGAAATTCGAATTCTCCGGTATTAGAATCTGAAATTCGAATGTGAAATTAGTATTCTCTGGTATTCGAATATTCGAATCTGAAATTAGTTACAGCCCTAGTAAGTAGCTGTGATTGAATAGATGCCAATTCGAAGATCGTGCGAAGTATTACCTGATGGAACGTGAATCCTTCGGGGCAGATCCAAGAGTGTTTGGCGTTATCGTGGCAGTAATGGAAGACCTCGCAATTAAGTTCCTCGTCAGCGTAGTATCCCGTCTGTTTGTTCACGCAATCGAATTTGCTCAGAGGTAGCAGAAGTGTCAGGCGATCGGGCTCTTCTTTCTCCTCCACCTCTTCAACCCTTCCCTTCGATCATAGAATAAAATCAATAACGTCACACGTTTCATAAAACTGGCTATTACGAAAAATCCGAATGCTCCACTTTTTAACCACACTCTTCGGCAAATGGTGCAATAAGATTCACGGGAAAGTCAGGCTCAACGATTCCCCATGGACGATGGTTACTTAATTCCGATCGCCGAGGGATAACAAAAATGGCCACGCTTATTGGAAATCGCAGGCAAGAAGTAAAGCGATTTGCTCCGTCCGTGAAATCATTTCTTTCTCCCGGGTGTAATAGCTGCTTGTTACATAAGACCCTCGTTGCGTGGAGCCGCGGACAATGGATGCAAGGATTTCTTGCAGTGCTTTCACTTATCGCGGATCACGAGGAATAACGATCTCGCTTGCACCTGTCCCGAAGCCGTGGGTTCCACAGAGATTCGGCGAGCCAGTGGAGAATATTACCTGAGGATTCTGCCCCTGAGGCTGCCCACCGCGAAGACCGCCGCGAAGCGGCCCGTTCACCTTGATACCCTGCTCGAGGTTCGGCTTGCGATACAGCTGTAAAAAAAAAGCCGCGATAATTACGCGCACGCATCTTCTTTCGCGACGGAGGGCCATTCATGGGAGCACCGCCCGCTTGTAATTCGTTACGTGGCAATAAATTCACGCGTGTCGGTGCTTCGTGGCGACCGGTTATTTTTACGTAAGCCCTTACATAATATGTAACACGCGGCACGCAACATTTCATTACATGGCGCAACTGCTTTTATTATAAGTAATATCTCAAATTCGAGAGAAAGGTAATGATCGCTGGGACGAGATCGAAAAGAAGCCGAGATAATGGAGGTAGATACGTTTGTTCCTCGTGAATGGGGACCCGCCGTGAGAGTAATTAGTTTAAACCGTTTGGGTCCCCGTGCGAATCTTCTTTGGGGACCAAAAAGGGGAACGTACGAAATAATTCTGCTAATTTTGCACGAATATCACCGGAACGTAAAATAATCATCGCTGTTTAAAAATACGAGGCATAAAATTGACGAAACTAATCCAAGTCCCAGTGGCGCACCCAGAAGGGGTTAGGGGGCAAGGGGCCATGGCACGTCCCAAAGAAAAAGGAAACAAAGAGTTTAACGTAACCACGACTGAAGCGATTCAAGAGCTATGTAGAACGAAAGGAAAACTGGAGTTTTTCTCCTTAAAAAAAATGTATTATCATCTAATGAATTTTATTGAATTTGCATTAAAAGTATTTTTTCCCGGTTCAACTCGGCTCGCCCAAGATTAAATGGAGGGTCCACATATTCTTTAAACCCAAGTATTATCTGCCTTGCACTCTACACATATCTACTGGAGATTATAGTGTTTATGCGTTCCTTTTCTATTTTCTAAAAAGGAAATTTTATCCCCTTCCTCATTCAAATAATTCGAAGATACACGATTTAATTCGTTAGAAAAACTTAAATCACCGTTGCCGTGAAAGAAGGCATAATAATTTAGTCACTCACTGGTTGCTGGCTGTTGGGGTTCCTGTAAGCGGGCGTGGGAGTGGGCGTGACAATGTTATCCTCGTAGCTGTTATCGCGGAAACCTTGACCAGGGCTGAGGCCGGTTGCGTAGAGCGGCCCTAGGCTGGACGATTTGCCAGGATAAGGCACCCTGCCCTCCAAGTCATAAGAGCTCTGCGCTGTGGCGGTCGCAGCCAGCGCTGCCAAACACAACCAGTACATCCTGCGAAAGGAAAAACGTGAGAGTGCGCTAAGCGGTCCGCGGCAATTTTTCACTGAAATTACGGTGGACTTTCTCGTGCATGGAACGCGAGCGGGACAACGCGTATCCCAGGTGGACATGTGCGAGGGAAAGCGACCTTGGCTATTGATACCTTCCCACAAAGCACCGCGCTCGAATCGAAGTGGAAAGTAATGGCCCGTCGTTAGATTAATGGTAAATCGCAGTTAATTCAGCGGGAAATCTCGCGATCCTTTCAAAATCGATTCGACTCGATTGCTGCGTCGATCCGCGATCCAGGTGTCCCGGCAGTTTCGCAGCTGACGTCTTCTTTCGGTTACCTAGCCTTTCTGTACTTTCACGTTGATCGATGATGCTTAATTGGACGTTAATTGCGCCGAGCTTTGAATGGCGCGGTATTATATTCAAATATGAATATTATGTAAAAGAGCGTTAATTATTAACGTTACAGTTTGATTTTAAATGAACAGTGCAGTCGTCGGGGTAAGGGAGTGATAATTTCTATTTAATAATCGTTTATCATTCTTTCATATGCTCGCGCGATTTAAGAGGTCCATTAAGTGGCGACAGCTGAATAGCTAAATGTGTCGCCACGGTTTCACCGGCAAGAAAAACTTGTGAAAGAAAAGCTGCCGCTGGCGAACGCGGGGAGGGGAAGAGAGAGAGGACGAAAGCAATTCTTCAGAAAAGTGATACTGGGTTATTTTCAGCGAATGCAGCTGGTCGCGTGCAAGTGTGCTGAGGGTACACACGCTTAATGTCGATGACCTAGAACATTCGCGAGAAAGAGGGCCACGGAGAAATGCGGTGAAATAGCATAATCTTTCTCCGAATCGGGCGATGCACACTCTCGCGTGCGTCGGGTCTCTGCCGCGGAGATTCAGCTAATTTGCAATGTGCAAGATCTGTTGAGCGGCTCGGGAAGAAAAGGCAGAGCTACGGAATTTAGTGAAAATTGTATTTTTATCGCGATTGGTATTTATAGCTTGCTGGACGTGTTAGGTAGAAGGGGAAATATTGAGTTGACTCCGTTTGCAGTGACAAGTCATTGTTTGACAGGGAAGAAAGGCCCGCGTTCGCACTTCCACAGATGATGGCTGTGGAAAGCACCTTACTTTCTAAGTACGTAAAACACGGACAGTGGTTTCACGATTCGTTGAGGACATCTCATTCGTAACGGTGACGATGTATCGCGAGAGATCCGGTGCTTTCGATAAAGAAAGGCCCGATTCGCGGGAGTCACACTGTGACGAATTTGCACGAAATTGTGGCCGAAACTAGTATCTTTAAATATAAGTTAAAGTGTTGAAATATATTACAATAACATGACTCTAGAAAAATAATCATGTAATATTTTAATGAAATTTTTTGAAGTATGCTTTTATAATTTACATAAAACACATTGTACGCGATATTTAATCGTAAATAATAACTGTTATAATACAAGGTTAAATATATGCAATAATATACCAATTTCTTTTTAATTTTAGAATTAAAAATTGTGGACCAAATTAATATTTACAAATGACGATAATTAGTGGACCTTTAAACTTTACTTTAAATAAGAAATCGAAGTTTGATCTCGCATGATACACGGCTATTCGCTGAAAGAAAGAAAAACATATATACAGTGGCGGACGAAATAAAGTTTACAACTTTTAAGCTCGCATAACTATTTTAGAATTGGCCCAAATCACATGAGTTTTTTTTAGAAGCTAGAAGGATTAGTTTGCTAAGTGACATGTTTCGTCGTTTTGAAAAAAATGCAATTGATCGGGATGGAAAAAAAAGTAGTAAACGTGATTTTTTAAACTTTTTTTGTGAGCCTGTAATGAAAATTCAAAAAACCCGTTTGTAGATTGAAGTAATTTGTATATGTGTCTAAAATTTCATCAAAATCGGTTCACGTTGCTCTAAGCTAAGCTATAAACTCTTAAACACCGCAGAATATGATCGAAAATTTCGAAATTCCCGAAATCAGCTCATATCATCTGGATCAAGTCTAAAAAAAACTATGCTATTTTAAAAGTTGCAAACTTTCTTTCGTCCACCATTGTAGGTCTTGTCTTTATTTTCTACCACAGCTGTAGACATATTTAAAAAATAATACAATTAATGTAAATAAGAATTTCAGGCATATTAGATAATATCAACATTGGCAGATTATTTTGTTACATCGACAACTAAATCATAACATAATTTCCAGTTTTGCCTGAAAAAAATCCATTTTCTAACGCCATTAAGTTTGCACATATCTTAGAGAATTGCAGATTACAAATTGATTCCAATGGAAAAGCATGCTCCGATATTTCATAAATCAAGTACCATTCACAGATTTCTAAAATAAAAAGAATTCATGCAAACTCGAGTCCCCTGCCGCGAATCTCTCGTTGATAAAAAGAAACTTGCTAGAAAAATCAACGAACGTACAAATAACGTAGACTGCCTTGACGCGTAAAGCAATCGTGAGCAGTTGATAACTAAGAACCAGTTCAAAGTGCTGTCGCATAAAAATGGAATCCAGAGTCTTAACGCAGCAAAGAAAGTACCTGCATTTTCCGACTCGCTGCTTTCCTCTTCGTTGCACACTCTCACTATTTGCAATTTTTTCTGATCTTTCAACCACGAATCGATTTTCATAAGCTCGGTTTTACGTGAAAGTAAGCCTGCCTTTGGCAGCGAAGTACTTGGTACCCGGGCAAAGTGCCTACGCAGCTCGCATTTCCTCTTTGCAAGATAAAGCGAGCAACGAATCTGAGACGCTGCAGAAGGTTTCCTGTGCGGGTTACAAAGGTCTAAGGTGAATTTGATTTCCCCCCGTTGGACGGGATCTTTACGCAACCCGTTTCTCGGACTCGGGTCATCGTGCAACTTGGGCCTTAAGCGATTTACTCGATCGACCAGTCCGTTTAAAGAACAAAGTGGCCAACGATCGGCGCCGACAAGACGCGGGAAAATGTGGTCGCCGGTCTTAATGAGGATCCTGTCTTTACTTAGGCGTATGCCAGCGAACCGGCCGATCGTTAAGCGGCTGCAGACTCGATCGGCCGGCTCGAGTGAAAGTGAGAGGGGGCTGCGTGTAAAAATGGTACCGGAGAAAAATGGGAACGTATCTGTATCGGGTGTTGCGAACTGAATTATGGTGTAAGCGAATGCAGATCGGGGAATAATGTCGTCCAAGGTTCGCGCCTAGAAAGGCCACCGGTGGGGCGTCTGAAGAATCGCCAGGAATTTGGTCCACTCGATGCGAGTCGCCGTGATGTGGCTGACGAAATTTTTTGGTAGACTAATTTCAGAGAAATAGTGTAGAATTAAATGTAGTGGAGGTTTTATCGTACACTTGGAGGCAGTTGTGTACTTTTGTAAGGATTAATTAATTTATAAGATTCAGCTTTCTTTGTAGTTAAATACTGATTGAATTGAGAACTGAAACTCTACGAGAATTAAAAATGTTCTCCTAATGGTAAATGAATTCAGAAAGCAATGTAAGAGAATTGAATTCGTAGCTATTGGAATGAGTAGGTAATTGCAGAAGCTGATTGCCCTTAGGTGTTTCAGCGAGGACTGTGGATTTCTTTCGATTAAGTTGCAAATGGCCACGAGTGGAGGCTGGCCCGTAGGGGTTTCTCGGTGCGGTGCGCAAAGAAAGCAATTGCATAATGAAAAAAGAGATAGTTGTCTGGTAACTACAAACGCGGGGAACGCGGCTGTATAATATAATCAGTGGAGGGCACACGTAACTGGTCGGCCAGTTGTCGGGCTTGGGTATGCTCTTAAGGAAATCTGGAGCGGGCTTCACGCTTGTGGCGACATTTTTCAAACTGGTAGACCAAAACATGCGGTATTAATCCTCCTATTAAGGTATATGAAAATGTGATTAGCGACGCACTTTGGAATTTCGAGTATCTAAAACATTAAGGGCCATTTTTTTAACAACAGCGAATAATTCTTTGGTCGGGAATAAAATTAGTAATTCAATGCGGTTTCTCTTTCATTCTGCATACTTTTTAATTATGTTAGCGTGTAATAAAGACGATTTATTATAATTTATAATAAAGCAACTAACTTAAGTCTTTTTAAGTAAATTTTATTCCCTTTCACCCGGTTCTTCTTTCTCTTTTGCAACAGTGACTTGTAAGAATTATTTTTAAACGAGATTTGAAGAGTAGGGCAACGAGTTAACGATCCCAGAATTATACTTCAATTCTGACACAAGATGCTTCGTTTAAAGAGTAAGTCGCGATTGAACGACATAATTAGTAAATAATCTCCGTAACATCAATCTACTAGTTGCTACCAGAACTTTTCATGAATTCCTAGCTGCAGTTCCTGATCGCCCTCGCGCAACCGGTTTCCTTTCCCGCTTCTAAGGCACGTGCCATAATCCCTGCTCCGCCATGCATAACGACGTAAATTTCGCAAATTTTTCATAACGTTCCCTCAGATTTATCCGCGTACCGTGTGCATTGGTATTCGGCTCTACCACCTCGACTGAGGCGTTCGCTTTTAATTTCCAACTTCCTGCACGCTGAAGAACAAGGGGCACCATCGATACACGGATAAGAGCCGAGAGAATGATTTACAGAACCCTCGAAGGAAGCACTTTGCACTGTTCATCGTCGTCACTGATCTCACACACCCCCCTCAAGCTCTCCCTCCCCGATTTTCCTTATTATCATTCGTTTCTCTCGATGATTTTGGAAGCGTACTTTTTACCCCACTTACCTGTCAACAAAGAAGGTAGAGGAGTAACAGCACGATGAACGGATTGACAACACGCGAGCTTTATCTTGGCCGGCCGGCTCTTCATTCTCTTATATAGCGTGCCTCGCTGAAAGTTACCTCCACCAGCTAATATCTGGATTCGCTTCGGGGTAGTGGGAGGCGCCGATGGATACGTGATGTAAAACATGCTGTCCCCCGAAAATTCTGCACCATAGGCCTAAAACAATGTAAGTGGACACTTTAACATTAGGGTGGCCCTTATTTTCAACCTGCGATTTATTTTTCCTCTCACCCCTTAATATGGCTGCATTTCATACAAAAATAGCCCCTGAAAAAGATTATTGCAATGGGAGAACATGAAAGGGTGCCCCAATTTGAAGAATTTCTCAAAAATGGTAAGCCCCATCGGAATTTCGTTCAAATAATATTAATAGAGCATTCAATTTTCTACAATTACTGTATATATATGTTTCTCGTGCTACCAACCGTTTTTTAGATAATAGCGTTTGAATATAGATATCTGTGCGGCGTGACGTATTATCTATACGCGCGTAGTGCGGACCTCTCTATATTCAAACTCTATTATTTAAGAGTTGGTTGGAAGCACAAAAAAATTATGTATACAGTAATTGTGGAAAATTGAATGCTCTTTTAATATTATTTGAACAAAATTTCAATAGGGCTTACTGTTTTTGAGAAATTGTTCCAATTCAAACCATTCTAAACTTTAAGGTCTGGTCGGTACTATTTCCTGTTGTCCGATTGCAATATAAATTTTCAGGGACTATTTTTTTATAAAATGGTACCGTTCTAGGGAGTGAGAAAATTCAAAAAGAAAATTCGACACGTATAAATAAGGGCTACCCTACAGTAACACATTAAAGTGTAATCGTGGACCCGTTTGGACGTCAGACATGAAGCACGGATTGACATAGTCGAGTATAAGGTATGCTGCATCGAGCATGTTTGACAGGGCACATGTAATCTACTTCGAGCTTACAGTGTTGGTTCAAGTGAAATGTAGTTATCGTGATTTTTATAAAAAATCCTAGAATATGGGAGTATTTAATGCAATGTTTTTAAGCGGTGGTTACTGCAAGATGTTTGCATTTTTTTTGGTAAAGATTTTGACAGATAGGAAGTACTTTTATTTTAATTTGTCTTACAAGGGAAGATCCCGAACTCGGAAATTCAAAAAATTCTGAAAGTTGAGGAATATGTAGGGAATTTCCTCTTGATTACAACGCGATTTTTGTTTGCTGCCCAAACTCACTCTAAGGGGTTGTAATTGACCCCTGAAAATCCGATTATTTTCCGATTCTGTGTTATAATTCGTGAACTGTAATATAATTTTTTTACCAAATGATAGATCTAATTAAAAGAGGTAACTTTTTTCTTCAAACATTTTTCTATCTGTTACAATTCTCGAGTTATAACAAAATAGGAAAATAGCCGAATTATCAAGGGTTAATTTCACCCTCTTCGATTGAATTTGGGTAACAAACAAAAATTGCATTGTAATCAGGAGGAAATCCCCTACATATTGTCAAGGTTTCAGAATTTTTTAATTTTTGGGTTTGTGTATTTTTATCTTCGTTATTTTGTTCTAAATGTTGAGTAGAAGTTTGTGAGTTGTTTGGAATGTGTAGACTCTACACTGTAGAGTATTCACATTCGGAAATTTTGAAGGCATTTTACCATTTTTTATTTTCTCTTTGCGTGACACTATTTTTTCGCCTGTTAAAATTGGATCTTTCTATTGTACTCCACTGACCCTGCTTGCAATTGTTTATGGAATTTAGGTACCTACTTTCTTTGAAATTTTAGTGGTTCATGTGAAGGCTGATATAATTATAGTGTAAGACAGTATTTTGTAAATTCTTCAATCTAATGCAATCTTTAAAATTCTCATTGCCGAAGTAGAAAATGAAGTGAAATTTGTATTCCTATTTCATCACGCAAGAATTTCAGACGCGCACTGTAATAAGCGCCTGCAATAATAAATGCTTCTCTTATCGACTGTAAAAATCTAATCGGAAGTAGTCGTAACTCGCGCTGGAATTATATTAAACGCGAAACTGAAACACTCCACTATGAAACGCAATCGAGCATAATTTTATTGTAATTGAAGAAAGTGGAGTAGCAAATTTCCACAGACATTTACAGGCCTATTTGTGGCAGTCATTAACCGAGCAAATTAAGATATTTAAATTTGCAATCATTAGAAATCAATTTCACCTTTAAGTTGATCCTCGAAAGCAAGGATCAATAAATCATCGAAGGACCAACAATCAATTGAGTACTGAACGACTTATAAACACTAATTAAGTTTAACGTAAGAATTTTCAACAGAATATTCAACAACATATGATCATTAGCATGCATATCCTTATAATTAACGAAACTTTACACATTCGAATGCAAAGATCGAAAAGATTATTAGGAGAAACAGAAAACCACCTTTCAATGAAATACCGAACAACATACAATCACCAGTATACATTCTCCCACGTTTAACGACACTTAACGAAGCTTCAATAAGAAAAATCGATTGAGTTCATTGCATTCTGGAATGCAGAGATCCAGGGCCCGATCTAGCTTTTCCACCACAGTGGGCAAAAATATTTTTTGCCGCCTTTTATATTTAATTATAAATGATTATTTTAAAATACAATTTTAACAGTGAGTGAAATTTTTTGTCGGTGTTTGTTGAATAACAAAGCCATTCGTTTTATAAAAAATGTAATATTCTTAAAAAACAGTAACAAACCAAATAAAATATATAGGTATGAGGTAGGTTCTTATTTATTAAATCTCAAAAGAAGCTCTTATTAAATATTTTAAAAAATCAATAAAAACAAAAAAACAACACAAAATCACAAAGTACATTAAAAACGTTTTGAACGGCTTTAAGCGATTTTTTAGCACTTTGTTAGAAAGTTTTACTTCTTTGTTGGTCACTATTGAGTTTAATTTTCTCTTTTTACCAATTTTGCTGCTTTGGCCAGTTGCCCTATTTGGGCCCCTTAGATCGGGCCCTGTGGAGATCAAAGGAAACGAGCTGTCAATGAAATACTGAGCAGCCTGTAATCGCTATGTATGTAGTATGCATTCTTTCATGGTGAACGACACTTTGGCGAAGCTTCAATGAGAAAATGGGATCGAATTCATTGCACGCTCGATTGCTATTCTTACGTCACCGATTGCTGCGGCCTTTCAACGTTTTTTTTTAGTCGCGTACATACGGGGAATTCACACCCGACCATTTCCGCAAAGTACCTACATTTCATGCTAACCAAATTCAAACGAAATCGGATGAAGTGGCTTTCTACTAGGCGTTGCATGAAAACTCCCTTTCGATAGTAGGTCGTCGTATTTCGACGTCAAATTTTACGTCGCTGCTAAGGCTTTATTTGCATTCGTCGGGCGTGACTGCAATTCAGATGCGCGTCGATGAACTTTTATTTTGGGTTTTGACCGCGAAAGCCGGATATGCCTCTTCGATTTCTTTGACACTCTATTGAAAACACTCGCGTGGAGAATTTTTATTCCTTATATAATTCATTGATCTCCAGTTCTTATTCTTTGCGCGAACCATTTTAAACTTTCGATCTGCTTCAACTGCCTATTATTAATTTATTTTCCTTTCATTGACTCGCTAACAGGGCTGGGGAAAATTTGAAGTAGTTTGAGGCAGAATACTAAAAACTGAAATATGCGCATAAGAAAATACTGTTTTATTTAATGCTTAAGAATGAACTTCAGTATCTAATATTAAAAATAAGCGACAATCTTTGAAAAAGTGAAGGAATAATTCTTTATGTAATAGTAAAACCCTCTGCAAAATTTAAAAAATAAATGATTCGGTAGTTTTTGAATTATTTTTTATGAATTTCTGACTTTTGAAAATTATGTATATGTATATAAGAGTTTTATTAATATAATTAAGATATATATGATTAACACTCAACATATACAACACTTTGACACAATTTTCACAGCTTTTCATGTAAGTAAAAAGGAAAATTATAGTTTGATTATTTCATTTCTAGCAGTTGCATTTCAGGTACATTCCAACAAACATGATAAAAGATCAAATATTCAATAAATTGACAATAAAATAAAAAGTAAGAGTGAAGTCAACTGAATATCTGCGGTAAAAATACACCAGTGCCATTTCTGACTGGCTCTCATCACAGAAAAATGCCTTATTAATATTTTGAAAATTGATTAACTTTTGGCTAAGATTGTCACTGAAATTCATCCTTAAATAAAGTACTGTTTGAAAATACTATTTCATTAAATGCTTAATTCATGAGCAAATACTATTTACTATTTACGCTCGGATATAAGGGATCGAAAATAGGAGGTACAAATTTCAAAACCAAACAGATCTCCCAAATGTCGCTCGCTACCTTCTTAACATTACATATATTCGGGTAAATATTTCTTGTAAGTATTTCTGAACACAATTATGTATGTTTGCAGACATTTTTCGTGTTGTCAGACAGTCGGTTATTATTTGAAATACTAGGTATTGTTTGAAATATTATTATTTCAAATACTATTTTCTCATATTCAATGAAATACTCATTTGCCAATAGTGTTTGTATGAGTTAGTATTAAAATATATATTTCTTTATGTAACTACTATTTCAAAGAAAAGTTTATTTGTCAAATCCAGTCTCACCCGAAGAAATAAAAATATTTATTTACCTACAATTCCAAGAATCTATTTTCCCTAGGCCTGCTCGCCAATCATTCAGATCCCTTCCTTCGATCGGTTCAACAATATCTAAAAATATTTTAAAAAAACAGTTAACGTTGCTTTCTTACGTATCAAGATTGACCTTGTTTCCGCGCATCTTTACATCTCCCCGTACGCAGCGTGCATAAATGCAGACTTTAATTGCTTTTCACCTAAACCACGTGTCGTATTCTGTGCCATTGAAATACCGAAAGTAGGTTGGTTTATCTGCGTTAAATTTAATCACCTTTCACGCGGGGTAAACGACTTAATTGCACAGGCAAAAAGATCTTACATCCCGTTATCCCCTTTTACAAATCAATTCTCTGTCCAATTGGACGAGTCTTCGGGCGTGAAACTTTTAATTACCGATCTAGCGCTGAGACTGTTGAAATCGATCGAGTAGTATCAATTTTGCTCAGGAACGATAAAAGAGGAGGCTCGTAGCTTGTACCACCTGGCGAACAGGAATTGGAAGTAGAATAACAAAGTCCAGCTTCACGCTCGTTGGGAAACTTTCGATCTCTTTTCTTCGATTTCTTGTCTCGTCAAGAGAAGCGTGAATCGGTCGCTTCCCCTCCTCGAATTCAACGCACTGCTTAGCGTGTAATTTATTGAAATCGTATGGAAACAGATCGCCTGGACTTTCTTTCTTGCAGAGACGTCTATCGAAGGTCATTGTTTTCACTTGACGGAAACCGAGGAGCGACTCCTTTCGATTGATCCGATCGACGAGATCAAATGTCGCTCGCTTTCTTCGCCTTCCTTTTTCTCCTCAAGCTTTGTATCAAAATCTACTTCTTCTTACACTTTTTACATGCAAAGTAACGGGGGCGGATTTGAAGATTTGGCACCCCTAGGGTAATAAGTGTCTGTCACCTTTTCGTTTCGTTTTAATTTAAAACAGTTGAGACAATTTCAATATTCAATCAATATGGCAACTCAATCTGAGTCACTGCTAATCGAGGACGAAAAAGTGTATTAGCAAATAAATCACAAAAAAATATAATTCAATATGGCAACTCACATCCGGGTCATTGCTAATTTGCTACATGAAAGAAAAATGTTTTTAAAGTTACCTCAAGCTTCTGTGTTTAAACCTTTTTCAATCCCTTTCGCTCCAAACTTATCGAACTCCCTAATTAGCCGCCCCCCCCCCCAAAAAAATTAGCCGCTCCTTAAAATTTGGCACTCCCAAAAATTTGTTTCTCCCCCACATTTGTTGCTCCCAAAATTTTTTTTCCCCCCAAATTTGCCCCTCCCAAAACTTGCCGCTCCCAAAATTTGTCGCTTTCAAAATTTAACGCTCCCCAAAATTTGCCACTCCCAAAAAGTGGATGCCCCCCGAAATTTACCACCCCTGTAAATTAAGATTCTTATGATAACCAATTTTTTATTGCAAAAGTGCATTTAGCAAGAAAAGCTTTATTTTCCAAATACTATTCATTAAGATTGATTCTCCTACGATTGATCATTGTGGGACCATTTCCTCGTGTCTATAGTGGGCTTATCATACCACGTAGTGTTTACTGAAATAGTACAAGCGTTATCTGCAAAAAGACCCGATAGAAATGAAAAGAATTCTCCACAGGCGTCGTGTTTCAAATCCGGCATGGAAACCCGAGTGCCATTGACATTGCGAGGCATAATGGCACGAAACGATCGAAAAATTGCATTCCCGTGACAACATTTTCAACGGGAATTGCTCGCCGCGGTTCAAGTATCTCCGAGAATTTTGTTTTACACACGATCAAGCGATTTCTGTAGCAAATTTTTCGAAACTGTCCCTCCGGTGGAACCAGTTCCACCCACGCGCCTCGTTCGGCGCTTTGTTTAAGGGATAGAACCTTCGCGGACAATGCGCCGAACGTTTCAATTTACTAACCCCCCCCTAGATACTTTAAACCGCAGCGGGTTTGTTCCTCGGAAAATCGCCCTCGCCGAAGAGAATGAAACTTTTTCAGCCAACGAACCGGTTTCTGCTAACTGCGAATGAATTTAGATCGCGAAGTTGAAGAACGAAATGCGTGTAAACCGAACTGCGCGGCGTACATTCAGCTGCGCATACCACGTATTATTCATTACATCATTCGAACAACATTGCGATCCTATATAAATAATTTCATTAATTCTATCGGTTAAAAAAACAATTGAGACGTGCCATAGATTTAAATTTCGACAAATAAGAGTAAGATTTATTATTATTGCTGCGTTTACTTTTTTCCTAACATAGAAAATCGAAGGTACCAATTAATGTAAATATTTTGACGAATTCTTGACGATTAAAGTGAAATCTAAATATTTTCCCTGTATTCATGTGATTTTCACAAACGTAATTGCATGTCGAATAGGACCTATGATATAATTGACTATAATTGGGTCGCGTTTTGCAATCTCTGCAGCCTTCGGAAAAAGGTAAATGTTACCATTTTGGGCGAGGAGTGTTTCCGATAGAGAAAGAGGCAAGTATTCGGGTGCTCCGGACGTATGACCGCGTAAGAAATACTTTCACCGACGGCCAGCACACGAGAGAAAGTGTGTTCGCCCTCCGTTACGCCCCTGTAGTATGCAAATGGACCGTGAAAGATGGAAACAAGAAAAATGAGATGGAAATTTGTAATTAAATGGATGAAGAACTCGTGATTATTAACGTCGACGTCGATTACTTCATGCTACCTTGTAATTTAAAATTTCCGTGGGGGTTGCCTTATGTTGTAATAATAGACGCCACTTCATCAGGTGAACGACCTTCACCTTTATACATTTTTCTTCCCGTGACAAGAACAATATTACGTATTCATGAACGTGTAATTATATTTAGACACTATTCTGGCTGAAAGACGAAATGTTCGACAGAGTAAATTAATTAGAATTTAAAAGAAATTTAAATTGGAATTGTCTTCTTAGTTTGAAAATCTATCCTCAAGGAAGTGTAGAGTAATTGCTTTCTTCGTAATCACTTCTTGGTCCTTTTAAAACTATTTTGTAACCGATCGAAGAAAGCCACCTTTCTCCAAGAACGCCAGCCTAATTTTTTGTTAAAATCGACGTAATATTGGTCTGGTTTTTACGCGAATAAATACATTCTCTTCGTGTGATGTGTTCTTGCACGCGATAGAACAACGTCGTAGATCGAATGCAATCACATGCTTCGAGAAGTATAATTTTTGCAAGCTCGTCAAGGACAATTACTTTCTCAAATAACGTAAGAATGCAAAGCAGTTGAAATTAATATTTGAGCGTGAAATTCTCTACTGTGTTTAAATTCTTGTCTTTGCTGCAACAGCTTGGAACGAAAATCGGACTATACTCGACACGTTCTTCGTATCTTCATTTTTATTCACATATTTTTTAAATAATAATTGACGGTGACACGGCGTTAAAAGACGAAATAACTATTAAATGTAAATCTAACTGCAATTAAATATCTAAATATTAAATGTAATCAAGTGAATTCTTTCAACGAATTTCCACGTTAAATATTAAATGCAACGTTTGTGTAACCACGTGGAAGAACTTTCATTAGTCCACAAATTAGCAACGAAGTAAACGGCAATTTCTCTATCTGATAAATCACGTTTTCTCTTATAAATACTTGTGCACATATACGTATACAAAATTAAGGCGAATCGATGTTGCATAATGCATGCATACCATAAATATCAAATGAGATACTTCTGAACAAGTAGTTCAGAAAACCAGTATATTCATATTAACACGTACGCGTGTGTGTTATCTAATGTCAAACAGATATTTACATACGTAGTCGTATTACGATTTTCGTTAATGTTTCCGGGTTTTAAACAGGTATCGCTTTCCGCATATTTGAAAAGTGACCCCCCTAAAATGTAGTAACAACATCTATAAGCCTATTACACATACAAACTTACACAAAATAGTTGGAGGTAGTATACACTAATAACAGCATCGGCATAACATTAAAAAGGACGACGATATTCCTTTGGCATTGAACTAAATCCTACTGAGAGTAAACAGATTTATGTAAATACCATTTGATGTAGGGGATAAAAACGTAGAACGAGAGTTATGAAGATATGTAAAAAAATTGTGCTATATAGACACGAAATTAAAAAAAGGAAAAAATTATTGAAATAACTTTTGGTAAAATTCAGTGGAAAATACGTTCTTGTTTAAGGATGCCCGAAGAAATATTTGTGTTAACGTAAACGTATTTAATATTTTATACAGCGACTTGATTACGCTATCTGTATGATTAATGTTAATAGCTATTACACATGTAAGAATACAAATAGATATTTTACGTAAGAACTGGAATACCAAATTCAGGTTTAAATTGGGATGAAGAAATGATTGAAGGATGTGGGAAATCTATGGACACATGTGTTCACATGATAAATATGCGCACTGAGCATCGTAATAATAAATGCAGCGTGTTTCGTTTGGTATGATAGTTCGCACATATATTTCTATCTAAAGTTGATCACGATTTCACATCACATTTCCCTTTATTCGTAAAAATACTTTTAGTAAAATAAAGATCAGTCGTTTTATAGTGAACGCTTCCAATGCACCATCGGTCCACGATGCGCAGAATGTAACTGCCGCGAGCAATAAATGAATGCTTTTTACAATAACGTTATGATACACATTATTCATTCACCGTCGACAGCGTTACATTTTATAAATTGTTTCGTCACCACCGTGAGTAGTCACACAGAAACATTATCACGATTCTGCATGCAGCTTAATAAATAATATTACTCGGATTGTAATGCATTTCTATAATAACCGTGCTTCTCATTATGAACGACATAATAAAAGGCAAACGTTCCAACTTAGATATCTTTATAAATAATTAGAATATCAAAATCTAGAAGTCCTCCGCTTGAACAGGCAGTGTTCGAAATCTATGTTCCCGTTTGCTTGATGCGTCGCTTGAGACTAGAGAATGCTTTATTCACGTAATGTACAAAGACATCTGTATCGTATGATCTCGGCAGAGTATCGAAGCGGATACATCGGAATAATAGAACTAGATCGTGTGATGATTCCGCAATGTTAAATACATTAACAATATCTAGTAGCTTCATACGTTTCAATCGGGCATCAGCTTTGGTCACGTGGTCTCGGACACTTTACGAGCTCGAACAGTCTTTTTATGCTTCACCGGCTCCGTGGCACTGTCGTTATCAGACATCGACGAGTCTCGCAACGTCTTCCTGCCGCGGCCAACGTTCTTCTCCTCGTTTTCAGAGCCAACGGATTCCCTATTCGACTTTCGCCTTTGACGTTGCGGAATATGATTTTGCATTTCCATAGCATCACGGAGATGTTTTCGTTTCGCTTCCCAAAACATCTCCTGTCTCTGTGCTATTTCAGGATACCTATCGCAAACGTTGCATAAGTTGTGTTAGTATTACTGTAAAAAGGTTGTTGTTACAATAAACATTTATTGCATTACCTGTCTGTAAATTCTTTAGTAGGTGGAATAACAAAATGCCATCCCTTTTTAGGCTGGTGTACTCCCAAGTTTGTAAAGATTTCTTTAATTTCATCAGGGGGCAGTTTAATAACTGACGAAATTGTTTTTCTGTTCAGGAACTCGTGTTCCGTGAATGACAATAACTGAAATGGTACTGTTTTAGTGATACAGTTGCAACTTACAGCAGATTAAGGGGTAATGCCACAGTAGAGTCCGGAAAAGCAGCCTGATTTTGAAAATTTTTTAAGCGACTATAGTGAATGGAATACAAAATCTATTTGAAGGCCATTATTGTAAGTACCTTGAAGTATGATCCCAGTTTTTTGTTTAATTTCTTTATTTCTTTATTTTCTTTATTTGATTTATTGTTAGAACAAAAAATCAAAAATTGTTGAGTTCTATATAAGATTATCTCGGGAAGTACAAGAGGAAATGAAAAAATACTGTTTTTTGTAAGAATGGTACGCAATTGAACAAAACATCTCAACAATTTCGAGGTTCCGTGTTTTGTTCAATCACGCGCCATTCTTATAGAACTAAAAAATTTCGGTTTTTTGTTCTAGATCAAAAATTGAAGGAAAAATCTTTCCGGCCGCGGAACACTGTTTTTTTTTCAGAAAAAGCTTCTTTAACTGAGCTGTGGTGTCGTCATTTTGTATTAAATTTTTTTTAAAAAATTGTGATCATACTTCAAGGCATGTAGAATAATGGCCTTCAAACAAATTTTGTATTCCATTCACTATACTTGTATAAAAAAATTCTCAAAATCAGGCTGCCTTTCCGGGCTATACTGTGGCATTACCCCTTAATAGAAGAACGTGGTACTCACAACGTAATCCCGGGCTCTACACATAAGTTCTGCAGAAATGCCATTTTGTGAGGATATACTATCCTTCGGATAGAGAAGTTCGCTGCTTACAACCCAATTTCCTTGAACTAAAACTGCTACTTGCTGTAAGTATTTTAAAATAGCTGATGTTTCCTGATCTGGCGATAAAATCGAGCGTAATTGCGTGAAAGATATCACTTTGGCTGCAAAGAATTTGTACAATTAAAATGTCACGCTCTCAAATACACATATAATTTATATTCAAATCACTAACCGTCTTTCATGAGAGTTTTAATTTGATCAAGGAGAGGTAAAGTCCTAATATAATTAAGGGACGTTGTGCAATCGAAGATATCCAGTTTTAATTGATCGTCCTTCATCCTAGGCGCTAATTGATCTAAATATTGCTGAGTTGATAAATTCAACGTATTAACAGTTTCGTCAGTAGCGGAGCAGAACATTTCTAAACGCGTGAGCTGGAAATATAATTTATTTCTATGCAAAATACTACCAGAAATTAGTAATTATCTTAACATTAATAATACAATCAATATTAACCTCCGCTTGAGTACCATTTGCTGGAATATAATTTGTATGAATCCATCTCTCTTCTAAACTTTTCTGAGCATGATGCTGAAACGATTGCTCTTGCATCTTCTTCATAAATTCAGGTTTCTGTCTAGCAAAGGTCACGCTGACTTGCTTTGGGCCTTCTTCTTCCTCGTCGACTTCTGAATGTGCAAGATATTGATTAATAAAAATTACAGCAATTAATTCGAACAGTATAGACATAGATGCTACCTTCTCCCATATTTTTCGCTTCGTCTCTCACACGTTTATCACTTTTATCAAGGTAATTAAACTGTGGACGCATTTGAATAACGCCTTTCAATGGTGTTACGTGCAATTCACCGTCTTGAAAAATACCAACTGCGTAGTTGGAACAATTTGGCAATGCTCGGAAAGATTGCAACACTGTTTTATCCATGAGATTACTAAAACACAAAACCTACAGTGTATAATACAAAACAGGTACACCATTTACTATTGGAAGCTGGAGAGAAGTTGCGCTGCCCACAAGCCCGCTTGCTCCACCCAATCCCCTCCAAGAAATCCTACTTTTATCCACGGGCTGTCGTGATTCGTTTTGTTCACGTTCTTTGTCACACAATGGACTTTGTTTTAGGCGATTGGTTAGAGCGAGCGGACGATTCCTCTCGCCCCTATAACAATTCAGCTTGTGGGTAGCGTAATTTCTTTCCAGCTCCCAATAATATTACAGTAATTAGTTTTCTAAATACCTGTCGAATGCTTTCTCTTCATCCTCCTGATCAGTCTTCGAATCCCCATCCGCATTGATCGCAATTTGCTCGCCTTTACTATGATCATAATTGACGCTCTGCGTATCTATCGCAACTTCCATGAGAACTTCCTGATTCTCCGGTTTTATCGACGACTTTATAATAGTCGCATTGTCGTAACCTTCTCGGGCGGGTCGGACTGGGTATTGGAATATAAAAAGTTTATCCGCGAGTGATTTCGAGAGGAATACAGGAATCTGAAAGAGATTAAACTTTTTTTTTCGTCCTCTTTTAAAGCACGACCACAGTTTTCGTACGTCTTCTATTTTTCATTGATATAATAATTCTTCATAGAAGCATTCAGAATTGCGATCATACATTAACGTTTTATTAAAGTGGATTTAACGCAAAGAAACTCGTATTTTTATCTCTGATACCATGGAAATAAAGAGATACTGCCTATTCGTTAGAAAAATAAAGAAATGCATCGCATGTGGCGAAACGAAGATTATAACGATTTAAATATCATAACCTAAAAGTACCACGTTGCACATGACAGTACGAAAACTTCGAAGAGAAAGTGAAAATTGATTTACAAACCTCTTTAATCACTGGATCATTCTCATTCTCCATTGTGTTAGAATTAGACATTTAAACACTATGTAATTACTTTCCACTTGTCGCTCGAAACTACTTATTCAAGTACGCTTCGCAGCAAACACTGATAGCGGATTCGGCAGACACGCACTGGCACTGCACTGGCGCAGTTTCGCGCTATGCCGGTGCTGCCTCAGCACCGTGCCAGTGCAGCATGTTTTCTAGGGTTTTCTGGCACGATTACAAAGGATTTTACATGCGAGCAATCTTGTATCGTATTCGGCGCCAAGAACTGCCCTGGTGTAGTGCAAACTTCGTATTCGGATGAACAGAATACACCGCACTAGTGCAACCTTTCTCACACTGCGATTTTTGGTAGTGTTGCGTTATCCGCTGGTGTTTATCCATGTACTATATGAAGTTAGCTATAAGTCATAGAGACATCGAAGTTAGATGTAGAGCGGGATTCAAAATCCTTTTGAATCGAAGAATAGGAATAATATATAATATAGATTCGAAACGAACGAAGCATCTGAAAGGTCTTAAGCAATTATGAAACGGAGGACAAGGAAGAATTTATTGTAGAACGCGTTGTGCATCTCGAGGGTTTTTCCCTGCTATTTTTAAACGTGTCCTTACAATGTTAGCAGCTGATGCCTGAACTCAGAAGGTGTACGAAAACCTGGGGGCGCATTCATTAGCTTTTAAGTTACCGTTAGACCAGGCGAGAGTAATAAATAGCTTAACTTTTTCCTTTGCACATCTGCGTGCCAAATTTCGTCGAGCGGACAGCGGCTCGTCTCGTAAAAGTACTTAAAATTCTGTCCTCCCTTTCAATAATAGCCGATGTCCTGTTAGGGTAAAAACTCCGGTCGGGGAGGGCTGAAAGTCATAAAGCCATAAACTTTCTCCGAGTGACGTCGTCTTGACCCCGAGGGTTGCGTTTACTTACCTGCGAGATATGTATGTACTGTACGTAGCCTATGTATCACTCTATGTAAACGGGAGTGTGCCTCGATCACTAGACGAGAGTGGGAGGAAGCGTGGAGGAAGGGGCCAAGGACAAAGAGGTTGCTGAAGGACAACCCCCTGACGAAGCTAGAAGGATGACACAAACTAATAGTAATGGCCGACGCAAGTATACCATTTATTGCGATATACCAATTTTCACAGTGTCGACGAATTGTATGCAGAAAAAAATGTTGTACAACAAATTGTAACGCTACAATGAACAATTGTCTCAATTTAAATTTTCATAAAAGTGCCAAAAAGTGGTGTAACTAAAATTACCCACATTACATACTTGTACATATTCCAAAATTGTGTCTAAATGTATTGTCAACATTTTTCCTGTAAGAAACAACTTTGAAATAAACTTTTATACGACTGGATCCATATAAAGATATAGTAAACGGTATACTTGCGTCGTCCATATTTGTTATGTCACACTAGCGCCACCATTCCCGCGGTGGTAGATTCCTTTGCCAATAGGGGTCGAAATTTTTTTTTAGTTTTTTTTTGTCGCACCCCCCTAAATTATGACACTTGATGAGAAAATGATATGTGCAAAATTTCAAAGTGATTGGACAACGGAAACCCGTGCCACATTTGAGTTGAAGTTTTGAAATTTTAGTAATTTCTTGTCAGTTTCGAAAATAATTGTTTTCGGCTATTTTTGAAGTATCAGTGACTATTTTTTAATAAAAGCACAATTTATTACATACATAATAATAATAATTATGTATTATTTACAATAATATATAAGAAATCTTCGAGTTTTATTCCATAAAACTAGTATATAACGCAGCGTACCAGCGGCCGTAGCGGTGATGGAAAAACACCGGTTCTCGTTAGATCACCGAAGTTAAGCATCACGGGGCGGGTACTGGAGAAAGATGGGAGGAGACCACCTTTCTCCCGGTGCGCCGCTGCTGCTGGGACCCGAAGGAGAGAGAGGAGAGAAAAAGAATATGACTATAGTTCGTTAGGCAATATAAGCGGATAAGCTTGAAACGCCATCCTGTTTAACAGGAAAAGCAATATACAATACAAAATAACGCAGCGTATAAACTAGTGTACGCAGTCGGGTGGTTGTCCAGTCAAATCATAGTTCTTTGTCGATGCCCAAAAAGTTTATTATTTGTTTTTGTAATAATGATTATAGTATTAGTACTTGAGAATGATATTTTTTTACATGGTTATAAACAAAATACTCTTTATTGAAATTTAAGTTATATATTATAGATTGAAGGTAATAAATTGGCGTATTATTAAATTGTATGTATTTTTCATTATACATTTTGTGTTAAGGTACATTTTTTCACATTAGGGTAATGTCTCCTATAGTCTTCAATTATTTGTAAAATATATTGTTTTTCTTCTTCGTTTTTGGTCAGCAGATTATTGTATTCTGATATAAGTTTAACACTACGTTCAGCGGTATCATTCACTACTTTTAAATGTGTTGCAATTTGTAAACCTTTCTGATACGAAATGTCGTTTGCCCACAATGAAAGGGTCCTTTTCTAAAAAGTCTGTCGGTATATTGTACCTATTAAAAAAAAATTTCGTTTCTATGGAAATGAAGCTATCAATATTTATTTCTACATAATGTTTTACGTTTTCTGGAAGAATTGAAACTTTTTTTTACCGAATCTTTCGGCTTCTCCTTTTTTAGAGTCATAATCATACGTTTTTTTATGTCCAACGGTATTATATCATCGAAAAAGGATAATGCCACATTCTCTGGTGCAAGATACCATAAATGGCCGCAAAATTTGCGTATTGCTATTCTACTAATATTTTCGTCAATTGCAGAAAACGAGTATAAATTTTGAAGGAATTTTAGATCTTGAAACGGTGATATAACGGAAATAGGTGCATTAATCCAGGCTTTAATATATAAATTAGCTAAAAAGATACATATATCACTAATTCCTAGTATTTCGCTACTGCTCAATAAAAATTCTTGGCGGAATAAATATATTTTAAGAATATAAATTGCCTTAGCCATCCATCCGGCATGATGGAAAGCTCCAGGAACACGGAAAGTATTTCCTCGTGGATGAGATCCACGAAGAAAAACTACCATCAGCTCTAGAAATTCTTTGTAATCTTCTCGTGGCTGCTTCTGCTCTATGTTGTACAAGCAGAAGTCTAATTTTTCTTGTATATCCTGGAGCTTTCCATTAACATAATTGTCTTCTGAACTTGATTTAAATTTTAATTGATCAATATTAGTCCAAGCTGTCCGGAATTTTTTAACAAGAGGTATTTCAGGACCGGTTGATTTGAAAAGCTTTTCCTCAAACACACTTTTTAAAATTATCTCGTATATGTGATGACGACAAGGATGACTACAACTTCAACTTTAATTACCGAGGTTCAATCCATTTGAAATTTTTTTCAGGGATCTTTTTTCCGCCTAGTGTTACAATGTTGGGGGGGGGGGGGGGGTACAACGAAAAAAATCGGAAGCAGTAAAATAAGATTTCACGTAGCCGCGCATAATGGCTCAGACGTTGTATTGTACGCTAATTTTAATCGTAAAATTCAGAGATTTTGAGAATACTGTTTGCATTCGCACAGAAATGATACACGATTATACACCTAAGAAATTGTACTTTTATTAAAAAACATTCACTGATACTTCAAAAATAGCCGAAAACAATTATATTCCAAATTTACAAGAAATCACTAAAATTTCAAAACTTCAACTCAAATGTGGCACGGGCTCCAATTGTCCAATCACTTTGAAATTTTGCACATATCATTTTCTCATCAAGTATCACAATCTAGGGGGGTGTGACCAAAAAAAAAACGAAAGTGGAAAAATAAGGACCACCCTATTGTAACACAGACGAGATATAGGATAGACCTAGGGTAGATGTCCCAATTACCGTGCCCTGTACCTATTACCGTGCCTTTATACTTAAAGAAGCTTTAATTGTTTAAAAATGCAACCTACTCGTTTGTAACACAGACATTAACAGTATAAATTAATTACAAAAATTTATTTCCTTAGAATTATCCAAAAATACTCTTTTTATTTACTGAACAAAAAACTGCAAAAATTTTTGGCGGAAAAAAAACAAAATCTCTTCGATCGCTCACTATTGTTTTTATTTTCCAATTTTTCTTCTTGATTCTAGGTCAACTTATACACAATATTGTACAAAGTAAAGATATGTTTCATTTTTTTTTTGCTTCAGATCACCTGTTCGGGACTTAGGACTTCCGCAAGCGATGAATGTCATCGCCCGCGCACCGACATACGTGGCTCCTTCCCACTCCCACTATCATGTTTTGTCAAACTTTAAAAAATATTTTTATGGTCAATAAAGACCGCTTAGTCAACATACCAAATATCAATATTCTATATTTAATACTTTTCGCATAAAAAATTGGTGAAATATCGAAACTTTTTTGGCCCAACAAGGCAGGAATCTCCCTTAAGGGGTCATGCTCAGTCAGGAGGCCGAAAAAAGGGTAGTCTTTGGAAATTTTGTTACTCAAAAACTATAACACATTTCTCAAAAAAATTTTTATCCTTTAAAGGATTGCATCTAGTACCGTGCATCGTAATTTTTTTATTTAAAAATATTTATCAATAACTAAGTTATTGTCCATCACTCGAAAGTTCTCTCAAATAAAAGGATTCTGCGGTGAGCAAAATATTTAAACAACCATTCAACCGATTTACTTCAAATTTTAAAAGCTTACTATAGGAACAATAAACTAGTCTTTGAACGAAGGATTTTTTTATCCAATGCTTAGTTTTCTTTTAATTGACGAAAACCAAGCACGGTTTATGTGTAAAAACAGAAACTTTGACTTTAAACATCAGCCATTTTTTCCCAAATCAATGTTTCGAAAAATCGCATGTTGTGCAGTAGTTTTTCAATTATTTTAGATTGAAAAACGTAAGGAAGTCACAACGCCCAATGTGGAATATTGAATATAATACTGGACATAGCTCGCCGTCTTCGAAAGCGAGGCCCAGTACGACGCGTAAGATGTACATACAATGTAACTTGGATGCTCGAGGAAGGCCGATGACGTCAGGGGCATCGACGAGGGTTCGAAGCGCGTAAAAAGGACCAGACGCATTCGTTTGTACGACTCAGAGTAGTCAAGATCGACGAGCCTGAGTATTCTTTACAAAAACTAGTGCACAGCATGCGACAACGTCTGAAAAGCGTAGTTGGAGCCAAAGGTAGCCTAAATAAATATTAATCTAAAATAAGGTGCATATAATTAATGCGGCTCAAATATTTTTGTGACTCTGTTGCTGTAGGGCGTACATCTTTGCAACAAATGTTTCATAACTTCTACAAATATTATCCGATTCATTTCAAATTTGGTATATATAATCTCGATACCTGTGCCTTTTGTAGTTACAACATTACTTTTAGAACTTAAGTCCAGGACCGTTTCTGGGTTTTGGACGCCCAGGTGCAAAAACAGTATTACTAATTTAATATTCTTTAATTAAAAATTTCACATGCAGTGTTTTCTTTTATATCTATATACACATAATTTTAAACAGTTATCACGCAAAGGAGTTTCAATTATTATTCTTATTAGTCAAAACTTTACATATAATAAATAGCCTGCGGCCGCCCCTAGGCTTGGCCGCCCAGGTGCGGGGGCCCCTTCTGCACCCCCGCCAGGAACGGTCCTGCTTAAGTCTAACATGTATATTTTTGTTGTTTTACAGTTTTAATAGCAAGCGTTTCGTGGCTCACTGTATACACAATGAATATTCATTTTATGTACCGATGCTAACACGGGATTAGTATCGCGACATTCTCGAATGTATCGCGAAGCTTGTAATAAGTTTTGCGATAAGAAACTGTATATCACGTAAGTAATTTTCGAATATATACTTATTAAGCCATCTGTGTTAAGTTTCACAAGCTCAATTAAAGTACACTCCTGTATGTAGATGCTAGATATTTTATAAACGAAGGAGATATATCACGCGTAATATTTCTATTTTACCGTTAGCAGAACGTGTGCGTAGAAACGACTTTTGTTATGACTGAACGATGCCAGCTTTGGAAGTCACCTCTGTTTACACGGCTGGGCGACGATATCCCAACACTTCGGAAATACGTACGCGTGTATTGCCTCGCCTGCCTGCTCTCCCCCCACCAAAGCTAATATTCGCGACGTACAGCGACGGGGCGCGTGGGTCATTCGTTCCGTGGACGTCGTTGAGTTAAGACGCTTTGTTCGAGAGCTACGTATTTAAATGGTACGCATACATTATCTACCGTCATAAAATTACTTCTAATAATTATTAGTTTTCTTCTTTACTCTCTATAATCACTTGCTGTTACTATTAATACAGTTTCGTTCCGAAATTCATTAAATATCGCGAGAAAACCGTTAGATGTTCGTCGCGTATTCCCTTCGTTGCCTTACCGATATTTCTGCACATTTAGTGCACACATATCGTGTCTCGGTATTCAATTACATCCCTTTTCGGGCATATTTCAAGTTTATTTGTTGTTTAATTGTCTTACTGTTTAACTGTTTTAATGCTTTTCTTTCAAACTTGTTGCATCGTTAGGTTACAGGCGTTGAGGCGGGAATCGGAAGCAAAGGGGCAGGCAACGCCATGACACTTGCTGGTTAATTTGAACGGTGCTTGGATGGCGTCTGGTCATTCCTTGGAAAAAGGAGATAGCAATACGTGTGATATAGGTATTATTCTCGTTATTTTATTGAATTATTGTTGCCTGTGAGGGTGATGGGTAACTTTGCAGTCGGTTAATATCGGGATGAAATGGGATAAGATTGAATTCTGATAAATTGGATAATTTTAATCGGATTTGTTTAAAATTTTTAAAATGGCGTCAGTTGATGTTTACGAAATATTGGAATGATTGAATTCTATTGCATTTCGGTCGCGTTTACGTAGAATTCAACGATATTTCAATGATTTTTAAGAATCTATCTCTATGAAGATGTAATTGCATTTACCTTCGGTTTTGGATGCAAGTTTTGTTCTTTATGTACAGAAACTGCGTATATGATCAATGACATGCTATTCAAGCATAAATAATTAAGGAATTTTGATTCTTGCCATGAATTTAGGATATTTATAAAGATTGTGATATATTTTAAAGTATTATTCGAATAACATGAACGTGCTTACAACTTTAATGCCGAAAGCCACTACTATGATTCATTTAAACGTAATAATTATTTTTGAAGTAGTATATTTTGGATAATATCGTGTGAAATGTAAAGCTGCTCGTATCCAGCAAGCATTCTGTATTTTCGCATCACACCTTGTATTCTAAATAACAAGAAGCGAAAGTTCCTTGGTTGGTTCCAAGCAAAACAATATTTCTCGCGACAAACACTCGATGAAACCACACCCACCTCACCCTCCAATCCCACTTATTTTTCAGAGATTGTGACCGCGTGCAATGCGGCCAAATAGAGTCAGTGTTTATGACGTACAAAGTTTTTCGTTTTGAAGAGCACAGTTGCTCATAGTAGAGCGTCGTTAACAATTTGGGGATACGCGAGGGTAGAGTCAGTGTTTTCTACGCAATTTATATTCTTTCACGAGCGTCGCGGCTCTGACCTTCGAATCGCGAGACTAGAATCTTTCGGCCGCGTTGGTAGTCTACGTATTTCTTTATTTTGTTTACTTTTGAAAGCGAAACTTGTTACCGGAAATTAGAATCCCTGCATCAGCTGAATACGAGATTTGTGCGCAGAATATTAATGGAAAGATGTAAGTATTTATGTATTTCATTCAATTCCATTAAAGTAGAGTTCATTCCTCAAAATTTTAGAAAGAAAAAATTTAAAAAATTAAATTTTTTTTTTAGAATAGAATCACCAAGCAATTCAAAACTAACGAAACTTTTGTTAATTTTAATTTTTTATATTTAATATTTAATTTTTTTCTTAAAATGTCTAAATGATAAACAATTTCGTTAATTTTGAATTGCTTCGTGGTTCTTTATTAGAGTTCAAACAATCGTAACTTTAGAAAGAAATTATAATCGTGTTCTGTTCCTTCGTTACAGTCTGGGCGTAGCTGAGCAGCCTGATGAGTTCTTCTGAGCAGCCTGATGAGTTCTTCTGAGCAGCTTGATGCCTTCCCCTGAGTAGTAGCAGGGGTGTCGGCGTCTCCGTCACCGTGGCACAGCGAAATGTGAGTGCGCATGCATTATGGTTCCTCTGGTCACTCAATCATGTCGTAGGACGTTTGGTCTAAATCGACACGAGTGACTGGTTGTATACGTGCTTTGGCGAGCATAATGACCACGGGTATGTTAACCATCCCCGTGAATTGTAATATTGAACAATACCTTTTTAATAATAGTATTCTGTATGAAATTTTTCAAAACAGGGAGATACACATAACCCAACGTCGTAGGACTTACATTCGTATCGCGATTCACGTCTTTTATCATTTTTTGCACATACCACACATTTTCTTAATGGATTTTTTTGCACTGTGATTTATATATACTGATGGAAAGTGTCTTGCAGTAAGACGCGTTTGATGAATAAGACCAGATTTAGTACATTTGTTGGCGATTTCCGATTGTTGATAATATTTCAAAATTTGTCGGATTAACTCGAGATGGAATTTTGCCATCGATATTTGTTTACCAGTTTTTAACTTATATAAGCAATAAGCATTCCATACGCATATGTCCAATAGATGATAGAAATATTTCGTATATCACTTTAGATTTTTTCTTTGGGAATGAATGGTGCTTATGACCATGTCTGTTTTATCCACGGCCATTACACTGTCCAACACGATTTTTGGTCCGCAATAACCGCTGGGTGATTCTTGTAGAGTTTTTCGCCCTGAACACGAATCCGCAACCCGTTTGTCGCCATCACCCTCAGTTTTTAAGAAAATCGATTTTGAAAAAAACTGCAATTTTTCAACTTTGAACATTTTTTGTGTCGAAACGGTAATAGTTATTCAATTGTTCGTTGCGCCAAATTATTCTATGAACCCTCCCGAATACAACGATATAGGTTATTATTGCATTATGAACATTTAAATATGTTTAAACAACGATCAAAGAGAAAAAGACACCCGAAATGCACCAATTTTTGCGGATATCTTTCAATTTATTTCCAAAACTAAGGGTCTGAGACGAAATCTGACCATCCCACGCGATGCAGCAGACATTGTTCCTTCGGAAAGCGTCGCCAGAAGTGGCAAGTCTCGTTGCGTTTTCAATACAGAAGCGAAATAGTTTGGCAAAACGCGCGGTGTTAATAGCGGTAGTCAACGGCGACGCGCGATCCACTGCCGCTCAGCGTAATACAATCGCTTATGGCGCGTGACTACCACTGTCGACACCGCGCGTTTTGCCAAACTATTTCGTAGAGGTGGAGAATTATCGATAGTCGGCACTATCGATAATTTCCGATATTTGGGCCATTAACCATCGATAGTTATCGATAATTATCGATAGTGGTGGTATGATGCAATACATTTTGTACCCAGTAAATAGCGTAGCACATATACTCCAAGTCATTTTAGAAGGAACTGATTTTGCGCATGTAGAATGAGCTCATTGTCTCCGAGGGAGCGTTTGTTTGGGGTATAGCCAATAGTAGCTTGTTTCACAGGTCTGAATTTGTCTGTTATAAGTTCCTTCTGAAATGACTTGGAGTATAGACGTCTATAGGCCGTCTAGACCTAAAACGGACATACAATTGAGGTCTTTTAAGACGTCTGTGCTATTTGGGTATATCACCTGAATTCTGATATTACCACAGAGGAGGTATAGAATATCACCATACAACCTCCATACCTTGTCGGTGATATTACATGGTGTTTAGAGGTCCTTATTTCACGTGTATTTACATACACGTGTACACGTGTAGTAAACGTATCCGAACTTGAATCCGTGTAATTTTTAATACACGGATACCCGTGTAATTCTGTTCACGGATATCCGTGTATATAGTTCTGTTCACGGGCAACGTGAACGTTGCCATGCCGACGTGACAACAAAGTATGTATTTCTATTTAGTTGTATTTTACGAGGCGCTATTTGGCGACCATACATCCGTGTACTTATAATCCATGTGCACGTGTATTAAGAACACGGATTTTTAATTCCTTAATACACGTTACACGTGTCCCGTGTACACGTGTATTTAGACACACGTGAAAAGCCACGACCTCTAATGGTGTTATTCTGTGTTAGGAATAAAATACATTTATAATTGAAAAGTAACGTATATTTATTTTAATTTTGTAAATTACCAGCTTCTATCACCCATGCATTCTTATTTATAAATACTAGCATGTCCACGTTTTTGGGTTTTAAATGTGTTCTGCGATCAGTTATAATTTGCCCTGCAGTGCTAAAATTTCTTTCGCTGGCAGTCGACGATCCTGGAATACACATGTACTTACATACTAATTTACACAAATAATTTGTTTCAGTTTCCTTGTCGAGCAATTTCCAATAATTTAAAACATCAGTATTTTCTACGACATTTGGTTTTTCCAAATATTGCCTTTTTATGATAATGGCATCTGCAGCTGTGCTTCGACTTTTTTCGTTAATTCTTTGTTCAACAAATACAAACAACGACTTTTTACATGGTGGACAATCACTTTTTGGATCTTTTATATTCTGAGTTTGTTTGTTTATGCAGGTATCTTTTAATATATTATTTAGATCTGACTCCAAAAGAGCTGATGCTTGATTAAAATTTTCCTGGTTTCTAAAACCATCCCTTTTGAATCTAGGATCAAGAACTGTTGCGATTCTGGTTATCGATCTTAACTCAAAAGGAAAGAGTCTCTCCGTTACGGACTGTATAAGATTTTTACAAATTATTTTGCCCTCTTTACTCTTCAAGTTTGGACAAAGATCTATTAAATAATTATAAATGCCATAACTTAGAGGTATAATCAATGAAATTGTTACGTAATTAGCTCCAGAAACTTTTGTTGTTGCTTCTTCGAAGCAGATTAAAACATTTTTGATATCTTCTAAAATTGTTGTTTCATCCACCAACAATGGTAAGGGAGCATTCCGTAGCTTCAACAGTGCTGTGTTGACTGGATCAATGACTTGTAAAATTCTTTTAATCATGTCATAACAGCTGTTCCATCTAGTTGGAACCTCCTGGATTAATTTATAAAACTGTTTATGTAAAGCTTGCTGCTCTTGTTTTAAAATTGCATTTGCCTTAGTGCTGCTTTTAAACCATTTTACTATATCCTTGCACCTGTCTAAAATAGCTTTTATATCCTTTAGCTTAAGAGCATCTTGCACAGCTAAATTAAGGGTGTGCGCGTAGCAAGGCAAGTGTCTTTTCTTGAAAATGTCACATGCTTTTATCATATTTCATGCATTGTCTGTAACAATGCAGGAAATTTTATTTTCAATCCCCCATTCTTTGGAAATTTCCTCCAGTGCCTGTTTAATATTTTCTCCAGTGTGGTTTTCGCACAAAAGTGTTGTGGCTAAGACAACCGTTTTCAACTGAAAGCTTGAGTTGATAAAATGACATGTGACAGTCAGATATGATTCGTTATTTTTGGATGTCCACATGTCAGTCGTTAAGGCCACATAGTTAATTTTATCCAACATTTCTTTTAATTTTTTTGCTATGTCGGAATACAGTTTTTGCATGATATTTTCCCTCAGTGTATATTTACTTGGAATTAAATAAGCTAGGATCTAGCTTATTTACAAACATCCTGAAACCTTTATCATTAACTATATTGAATGGTTGGAAATCTGTTGCAATCAGGAGAGCCAATGTTACGTCTAAATCTCTTTTCCTCTCTGAATTATTATCATATTCCACTGATCTTTTAAAAAACGTGCTTATTGAATTGGCAATTTCAAAATATCAAACCCAAGTGTTTTAATCTGTGATGTACGAGCAAAAACCAAATTCCAGTTACTGTGGTCAAATCCACTCATAGATGTAATAGAGTTAATGAAACTACATACCATTTATAAGATATGTAACAATTAGAATGATCAATAAGGAGTTTAATAGACAAACTAGTTTGAATAAACTAGTTTGAATAAACTAGTTTGAATAAACTAGTTTGAATAAACTAGTTTGTCTATTAAACTCCTTATTGATCATTCTAATTGTTACATATCTTATAAATGGTATGTAGTTTCATTAACTCTATTACATCTATGAGTGGATTTGACCACAGTAACTGGAATTTGGTTTTTGCTCGTACATCACAGATTAAAACACTTGGGTTTGATATTTTGAAATTGCCAACGGCTTCTTACGCCACAGTTCGTTTCACCTTTGTTAGGTCTGTTTTGTCCGATGTTTACTTCAGTCTTCTTCCAACCGACTTGGGAGTCGCTTGCACGTTTAAATGTGGCGACAAATTTTCAATCAGTAAACGCAGTTTTATAATTTCAATCTTACTTTCCTTGAGAAGGGTTCAAATCAAGAACCGAAACGTCGGATTTTGTTATAATATTTGCAAAATAGCTGTGATATTTTATTTTATTTTAAAATAAATTAAATATCGTTTGTATAGTGACCGAATCTGTGCGCCGATACCATTTTAATTAAATATTCCGGTCGATATCTTAATTGATTGAATATCATAACATTACTAACCATGTGTGGTTTCCTCATTTAAATTTGAGGAGAATAAAACGGGTGCAGTTTTCAGAAGATGTGGTGTTACCTCCGCAACATCTGGGTCATTGTTGCTTGCCTTTCCTTTGTCAGCAACCCCCGCTGTGCAGCTTTTATGTTGCTCCAGAGTTTTCGAAGTTGCTGAACAGTTCTCTGCAATGATTATATAAAATAGATTATTATTACTACTTGTTCCGATCAATTATGCATGACCTGTCTGAGCAACACTTCATATGAAGATACCAAAAGTTGGGTCGATTTATGGATAGTGTCAAAAGATGAAGCGTTCTTCAGACGCGGTATCCGGATGTTGTCAGAAAGATGGGGAAAAGTAGTGGCCAGCGATGGACAATACTTTAAATAAAACATAAGGTACCGTTCTTTCGCAATAAATGCCCAATTTAAGATGTAAAACGGCTGGAGACTTATTTGTACTCCTGATACCTTTCTTAAAACACGCGCTATTTATTATAATTACGTTCAGGTATAGTTTCATTGCCATTTTTATATAAACAAATCCCTTACCTTAGCGGATATTAGATGCGAAGCATTATTTTCCTGACATATATCGTCCCAAGCTTCGTCTTTTGCGCTAATACAACTAGCATCGCTTTTCTTTTGCTCTATAATAGGCCCGTATTCTTTTAATAACTCTACAAATAAACGTTTTTCTACATCGCTGTAGTGTTTTTTAGCGTTCTTTGCCCTTTTTAGTAAAGAATAGCACGTTCTACTAACAGACGCCTAAGGAGGAATAACTGTGAATACCCGCGCAAACACAGCAAGCCGCATTTTCAAAACCGTTCCTCATTGGATACTACGCTAGTAACTTTCCGGAAATTGCCGAACATAATATAAGATTTGCTTAAGCATTTGCTTGGCTAAGCAAGCCTTAAGCACCGTCTTCTTCGCTAAGCAAATCTTAAGTTCGGACTGAAAATACATGAAGTCTTAAGCTCGTCTTATTCGAATAAGGCGAACTTTGTTAAGTCATGCTTAAGCGCTTGCTTGAGCAACGACTGAGAATACCGCCCTATAACTTGCGAACGCATGATCGTAGAACATTGTTCGTGAGTGTTTTGGAAAGCTAAGACAGTTTCCTTTCAGAACCTTTAGTTGCAAATTCAATGAGATTTTTTTTAACCGTATTAAATTCATTTTAAAATGATCCCAAAAATTGCATATTTACCATTTCCTAGAAAACATGATGCCACTTCAAGGAAAATCATGGAATCATTCAAGTGTCCACGTTTTTTCTTAGGTGAAACTACCCCTTAAACACTGTGCAAAAGGTCGGACCGATCAGATTTTTTTTTTCGTATGTCCTCGACGGTTAAACATGCGGTACGGTCTGAAAAATTGAAGGATCACCTGTTTTACGTTATGTTTCTCTGTAAAACCCTTTCTTTTGTTCTCGCGGCTTTTGAACACTTGTTGCTCGTTTTTTTTGTTAGTTCAACGTCATTTTAGTAAAAAGAAAAGAAATGCAAAAATTTAAAAAAAAATTTACCCAAACTCTTCGCAATGACGAAAACTGTACTTCGATAACTGGCATTAGCACCATCTAAAGTACGCCACGAGCTGGCGCATGCGCGGTCGGATTTACACTTCATTGTACGTGCGTCACATGGAGAGATGAAACCCTGCGGTTCGTCACTCCCGCAGTATTTTTTGACTCCAAACTCACTCTCCGATGCGTATGTGTATGAGGGAACGTGCGTGAATTCTCTGCCAAATTTGGCGGAGGGCGTCTGCTAATCGTCCCAAATTCGCCAGGTTCGGGTACTGTTGTCGCAAACGTCGCCCAGGAATGGAATATTCGTAACTGTATTAACATGCGCAACCGACACGCACGCACGTACGTGATTGTATATACCTCCGCGCCAAAATTAAGGGAACACTATAATTTCCAGAAAATTTTGGTCATTTTCAAATGACTGTATCTCTGCGAAAAATGGTCGCAAAAAATATTTAAAAAACGCATTTTAAAGCTTGAAGTTTCTAGTTTTTGAATCAAGTACTCAATTTTTTTTCTTCGTCCATTATGATACTGTTTTATCAAGATGGAGCGCAGGAAACAAAGTTTCAGAAATTTTTGCCAAGTTTGGACGTATGTACGGGCTGAAAATTTTTTTTCCAGATAAATCCAATGGAGAACTCTTATAGAGCAAACATTTCTCTTTAATTTCGTTTTTTTTTGGTTAGTTGTATGATTCTTATTGACCGAGTTATTCGCTATCAAAGCAAAAAAGGAACTTTCTACTTTGAACGCCTATAACTTGCGAACGCATGATCGTAGAACATTGTTCGTGAGTGTTTTGGAAAGCTAAGACAGTTTCCTTTCAGAACCTTTAGTTGCAAATTCAATCAGATTTTTTTTTAACCGTATTAAATTCATTTTAAAATGATCCCAAAAATTGCATATTTACCATTTCCTAGAAAACATAATGCCACTTCAAGGAAAATCATGGAATCATTCAAGTGTCCACGTTTTTTCTTAGGTGAAACTACCCCTTAAACACTGTGCAAAAGGTCGGACCGATCAGATTTTTTTTTCGTATGTCCTCGACGGTCAAACATGCGGTACGGTCTGAAAAATTGAAGGATCACCTGTTTTACGTTATGTTTCTCTGTAAAACCCTTTCTTTTGTTCTCGCGGCTTTTGAACACTTGTTGCTCGTTTTTTTTGTTAGTTCAACGTCATTTTAGTAAAAAGAAAAGAAATGCAAAAATTTAAAAAAAAATTTACCCAAACTCTTCGCAATGACGAAAACTGTACTTCGATAACTGGCATTAGCACCATCTAAAGTACGCCACGAGCTGGCGCATGCGCGGTCGGATTTACACTTCATTGTACGTGCGTCACATGGAGAGATGAAACCCTGCGGTTCGTCACTCCCGCAGTATTTTTTTACTCCAAACTCACTCTCCGATGCGTATGTGTATGAGGGAACGTGCGTGAATTCTCTGCCAAATTTGGCGGAGGGCGTCTGCTAATCGTCCCAAATTCGCCAGGTTCGGGTACTGTTGTCGCAAACGTCGCCCAGGAATGGAAAATTTGTAACTGTATTAACATGCGCAACCGACACGCACGCACGTTCCCGCATACACATACGCATCGGAGAGTGAGTTTGGAGTAAAAAAATACTGCGGGAGTGACGAACCGCAGTTTTCGTCATTGCGAAGAGTTTGGGTAAATTTTTTTTTAAATTTTTGCATTTCTTTTCTTTTTACTAAAATGACGTTGAACTAACAAAAAAAACGAGCAACAAGTGTTCAAAAGCCGCGAGAACAAAAGAAAGGGTTTTACAGAGAAACATAACGTAAAACAGGTGATCCTTCAATTTTTCAGACCGTACCGCATGTTTGACCGTCGAGGACATACGAAAAAAAAATCTGATCGGTCCGACCTTTTGCACAGTGTTTAAGGGGTAGTTTCACCTAAGAAAAAACGTGGACACTTGAATGATTCCATGATTTTCCTTGAAGTGGCATTATGTTTTCTAGGAAATGGTAAATATGCAATTTTTGGGATCATTTTAAAATGAATTTAATACGGTTAAAAAAAAATCTGATTGAATTTGCAACTAAAGGTTCTGAAAGGAAACTGTCTTAGCTTTCCAAAACACTCACGAACAATGTTCTACGATCATGCGTTCGCAAGTTATAGGCGTTCAAAGTAGAAAGTTCCTTTTTTGCTTTGATAGCGAATAACTCGGTCAATAAGAATCATACAACTAACCAAAAAAAACGAAATTAAAGAGAAATGTTTGCTCTATAAGAGTTCTCCATTGGATTTATCTGGAAAAAAAATTTTCAGCCCGTACATACGTCCAAACTTGGCAAAAATTTCTGAAACTTTGTTTCCTGCGCTCCATCTTGATAAAACAGTATCATAATGGACGAAGAAAAAAAATTGAGTACTTGATTCAAAAACTAGAAACTTCAAGCTTTAAAATGCGTTTTTTGAATATTTTTTGCGACCATTTTTCGCAGAGATACAGCCATTTGAAAATGACCAAAATTTTCTGGAAATTATAGTGTTCCCTTAATTTTGGCGCGGAGTGTATATAAAGAAAATAATACAAAGCAAGATTATTCAAGCCACAAATGCTTGGAACGTAAAATCACATAAAATGTCTTTCTGTGGTGTGACCAAATTGACAAAACACGATCGCTATCGTAAGTTACAGAACAAATGCCTATCAATAGATTGTAGTTACCGGTATTTTTAAATTCGCGGCATTAATTGATATACTTAGGAAATTAAAGTAATACATATATAAGGGAAACGAGAAATACAATCTAACAAATTATTCTTTATTATTCAATAGAATATTTTTAATCTATGTACTTCGCTATACCATTTTTTATTTATAAAAGTTTTAAAGGTAATAAAAAACGCTGTTCAAATATGTATAATACAGTTTATTTTTAATACGAGTAATAATATTACAAATTAAATTTGGGATTCTGAATTTTAGTTATTGTTTTTGAATTGACTATCCTACGATTTTCAATACCGATAATTATCGATAGGGAAAATAAACCATCGATAGTTTTCGATAGTGAGAACCATCGATAACTATCGATAGTACCATCGATAATTCTCCACCACTACTATTTCGCTTCTGTATTGAAAACGAAACAAGACTTACCACTTCTGCCGACGCTTTCCGAAGGAACAATGTCTGCTGCATCGCATGGGATGGTCAGATTTCGTCTCAGACCCTTCGTTTTGGAAATAAATTGAAAGATATCCGCAAAAATTGGTGCATTTCGGGTGTCCTTTTCCCTTTGACCGTTGTTTAAACATATTTAAATGTTCATAATGCAATAATAACCTATATCGTTGTATTCGGGAGGGTTCATAGAATAATTTGGCGCAACGAACAATCGAATAACTATTACCGTTTCGACACAAAAAATGTTCAAAGTTGAAACATTATATTTTTTTTCAAAATCGAATTTTCTCAAAAACTGTGGGTGATAGCGACAAACGGGTTGCGGATTCGTCTTCAGGGCAAAAGACTCTACAAGAATCACCCAGTGGATATTATGGAACAGAAAAAAGTTTCATTTTGTTGGACTGTGTTATCCACGAAAATGTTTATTTCTTGCTTCAGCTGCCTCTTCGGACAGCTGACCAATAGGCAAAATAGCCTGTTCTATTAGAAGCGCACCATGAATTAGAATTTTATGCATAGTGGGCGTCGTCGGATGCCACGGATATAATTGGATATAAAGCTTTGCTGTATCCGCAGCATATGCTGCAAACTTTTCTATATTAATTTTGTAACCACTAGATATAGCTTTAAGTATAACTCTAAGTCTATATATCAATTCTGTCTCAATCCCTGTTATTGTAGCTGACAGTAGGTGGTTCGAAAAAAATCTACGGCTACTATTCCCGTCATATGAATTTCCAAATCCGGGTTTTGGCATATCTACAATAAGGCCCATTTTAGTTTTAAATTCCTGTTGGATATACTTTTTCCTTTCTGCCACTACATGCTTTTCATTCGGAATTTTTATTTGCCACTTTTTTAGTGGTAATTTGTATGATACATGCAGAAGGTTTTCGAATAGTCTTATTCGGGCATGAAGAATAGATAAACCAAATTTTAATGAGCCGGGGTTTATTTCCTTTTCTTTCGACAAATTGTTAAATTCTTTAGATGTAGCGCCACATATAAAACATTTCATGGTTGATTTTGTGCCTGTGGCAGCATTACATACCTTACCGTCAACCATCGTGAATAATAATGTGTTAGAAACGTTGTTTCAAGGGTAGCGATGGAGCTCGATCCAGGACAGTTCTGGCGTAAGGACTGAGCGGTCTCTCACAGTTCGCATACCAGAAGGCAAAACCTTCCCCACTCCGTGGCCAGATCCTCCAGGAACAGAGTCCCTATTCTTTGGCAATACGGCGTCACGCCGATTGCCATTCCCGTAACCTTTATCTTTCTCTAAACAACCAATCCTTCGACACCCGATAGTTGGAAGACCCAAAGTGGTCGCCAGCCATCGCCTGATGTCAGGACTGTTTAGTCTCATGCACCCTCATTCGGGAACACACGCAGCCTAAGTCCCAGTCATAAACCATCGAAGGCAGGACAGCGTGGAGCCATCCGCCCTCGACCCTACCCTTAAAATTCGTGATGCTAACAAATGTATGTGAAACCTGGTATATATTTCTGTTTCCTTCAACTTTTGTTTCTTTCAAATTATTGATCTTGGTTTGTATATAATTTATTTCTGAATTAGTTATATCGTTTGTCTCTTTAACAAATCTTATACGCATGGGCCTACAGTATCTCGGGGATGATGGTGTTGGATTTTGCCAAATTACTGTTTTAGTTGCTAAGGAAAATAATTGCAGTGGCACAAAAGATGTCTGGAATATATTCGCGTCTGAGTCGGTATTTTCTAGAAATTTCTGTTTAAACTGACTTTGCTGCGATCCATCGCACCCCCACTTGCTAGTTAAATTTAATAAGCTACTTTCATTTTCGTTCAAATTACTTAGCACTTCTTCTAAATGCAATATTAACCGGGCAGCTGTGTGGTCTAACAGATCCTGCAAATTTATTTCTGCAGAAGATTCAGTTACTGTAAACGATTCTTTACTAGGATAACAATCCTGTTTTGCTTTCTGCAAAATGGTGTAGCTCGGAAAGAATTTCTTGTCAGCCATTCGGATTATTTCGTATTGACTTCTTGATAATTTTGCCTCAACAAATAATGAAAGAGCTTGTAGACTTGATAATTTTCTTTTTTCTTGTGCATTTTGTTTTGCAGAATGAGTTTTCCTATATTTAGTTGCTCGCGTGGGCGACTTCGTAATCTCCTTTAACATAAATGAAGCATCTACTTGCCTTGAAGCTCTCAATTTTGAATGAGTGGCGAATATCAGTTCCTCGGTGCATAAATTTTTTCGTATATTTTCGGTCTTTCTTCGCTTGCTACGATTAGATAATTCTAGGAAAGATTTTGCTGACTTTCTAGATTGAAATTGTGTTCCAGGAATTTCTATTGCTCCTTGAAGCCATTTTTCATTCCTTGGCATAAAAATGTTTTTGTCATAATTTGCAGACGTCCATCTGTTTTTAAATTCAAATTTAATATGCGATATTTTATATTTGAATGCCTGACGTTCTTCTTCTGTATAGTTATGTAGATTTAGCAGAAACTGCTCTAGGTATTCTAATTTTTTAGTCATATTTTCGTTCTTCCGTTTCTGCATTATATTAAATAATTGTGTTCGCGTCATGACTTTTGTGTTAGACGGGCCTGCAGTTTGCTCCGAAGAATTGGCAGACATTTTGATATCTATAGGGGAACTAGGGGCATGATGGGGAAGCTAAGGAAAAATGCAAATAAAGTGATGATTGTATCTATTAATTAAGTCTTTATTACTCCAAATACAACTATAATTTAATGATTTAACATTTGTTACACACTTCGGACTATCTGAGGTCAGTTGTCTAAGTTATTAAACTTTATAAAACCAGATGGAAAAAACCGTCTTGCCCCTACAGCGGGGTAAAATGGGGTACCGAAAATGGGGTAACATGGGGTACCGAAAATGGGGTAAAATGAGGTACCGAAATGATTTCGTATATGTTCTGACCATTTTATAAATTCGAACTAAAAATAACGAGATTTATTTTAATTAAATTATAATAGAGAACAATGACGTTGCTTAATTTCACATGAACAACCATGATACGGGCACAGACCAGGTATGGAATAGACCTAGCACTCTTTTGTCTTCGGTGTCCCCGTTCTGAAATACCGATATTCTGAAAGAACCACTGGTTTTCGAGCGCCCTCTCGGATTTTCGAGCGATGGGTGCGGGAAACATAATGTATTTCTAGCATTGACACAGGTAAAGCTGCCGGTATCACCGAGACAAGTATTGAAGCTGTCCCACTAACTCGGTTCACCTCAAATATCTATTAGTTCAAGTAATAAGCGAAAATATTATTTATAGAAGTTGTCTCGTTGTTAGAAACACAAAACACGGTGAAACTAGTTTATTTACAGGGATAGATTGGATGTGGAGGCCAATTTTATTTTTTCAAATTGACTGTCAAATTTTTTATCGTCAAATTCAATAGAATAGTGAATTCTGAGTATGAAAGTACTAAAGTGCATTAATTCTAAAACTTATTGTTTCTGAGATATTCAACATTGTCCATCCTATTACTTTGATTATGAAACATATTCGAAGCTATGCTCAGTTCTTTTCGGATAGCCAGCCGTTGAATGCGGAAATAATACAATAAAACAATAAATACGAAGGTGAAAGAGCACTTTTTTACTCTTGAAAGTATAAACATGCCATGTGAGGCGTGTGTAATAAACCAATTGAACGATTATTCGGCGCAACATTTAAACAATAGTCTGTACACCACAAGTGCCTTTCTTTCACCTTAGTTCCCCCGTTACTTCAAAGTGAATCTGCTAATGTTAAAACATCAAAACATTGAAGTAATAGAGTTAACGGGATGGGCCACGTGAAGGCGTGAAAGAAGGTCTTTACCATCCCTAAGTATTTTCAATGTTCACTAAAATGCAAAGCGTGCGTCTAAATAGAAAGTGAACAATTCTACAGAAACAGATCTGTAGATACTCATTGTTATTCCGAAAAATGGAACATTGAAAATACTTCGAACTGTGTGCAGATAGTGAATTTTAATCCCACCAACCGACAACACACACCCTGAAGAAGCTGCCCCCTCCTTCATTATGTGTGTGTGTGGTCAATCCGAGGGAATGAAATTCACTCTCTGTACATACCTAAATAAAACTGTATACATTATTGTACATTATAATACCTATACACTATTACAAGTACCTATCTACATACAAAAAACTATCTACCTATACATATGCATACACACTATTTTCGTCTATGTACGAAAGACCAGGCTGCTGCTAAGAAAAGTAAATTTTTATAAATGTCTCACAGTAGACATTTTTGTAGTGTTTTTATACGAGCTACCCACGAATCTCAGTTTTTCTCCGAGCCATACTGTGTCTTTATGAATTTTTACTGTTAATGCGAAATAAATTAAATCTTTACGGTGTGCAGCACATTCACCTTGGCTAAACCATTTTGGATATTTTTGTTCTACAACAGAACAAATTATCGAAAATAGTTTATCCAAGATGTTTGTTTGACTCCGTAGCTCCGGGTACTGAGAATCAAATATTCGCGACATAATTTGGAAAATAATGGAAAAATCTTTGCTTGGAACATAAAGATGTCCAAAGTCAAGATTGTCTTGCACAATATATGCACGAAAAGACAACAGTGTTTGATCGTTTCGAGAAAAACTGGCATTTTCTTCAACCAATTCGGCTAAGCATTTCTTACAACGCGACTTTTGTATACTTTTCTTAGCAACATACCCCGCAAAATATTCTATCGCGCATCTTTCTAAGGAGCACACCGATGTTGCAAGTTCATTATTAGGAATGTCCAAATCAAAATGCGCACCGAAACTTTCATCATCAATGTGCTCCTCAATCGCACATGTGGAGTCATCAATCGTGGACGTGGCTGGTTCATGCTGTGGCATATCCTCCGACAATAGCTGTGTGTCATAGAGTATCATACAATTCGCGGTTGACACGCTTCTATTCAAATTCAATAAAATATTCTTTCTAATTGCGAGACGCACTGCTTTTGCCGAAGGATTATGATTGTACGAGCCACCATGCATCCGAAGAACGGAAAAGAAATTTTCTAAACAATCAGTGTTCAATCTCGATGTTAATAAAAACGTAATGTTCTCGGTGCGCAAATCATTCCACAGTTGCAAGGTGCCACGTACAGATTGCTGTAATCCCAAGAAACAAGGCGGCGCTTTTAACCCTTTCTCGGACCTTACAAACCAATACTGCATGTTCTGCAATTGCATTCTCAAATTCCGTTCGACGTGATCATAAAAACGCGACAGCGCGCATTTATTTGGGATGCGGTCACGTGCACACCTACTGTTAAGGTTATCAAACAAATCATTCAACGTTTCGAAGAAAGTAGCCGTGTGTTGTACAGTTGTTGACTTTATGTTGCCCGTTAACGAAGCGGTGAACAGAGCGGACGACACTCTCTTACTGAAAACTTGAAGAGCGAGCTTACACTTCATCTTATCAAACGCATTTGGGTTAACGTGCTTGTTAGATAATTTGTAAGCCGCTCGTGTGCTTTTACTTTCTTCTAATTTCCAAAGAGCAACAACGTCTGACCAAGAAACTGGTGATCCGTTGATTGAAAAATCATGCTTTATTAAATTATTTCTAAAACTTTTAAAAAGGTGTAAAAAATCAAATAAAAAATAAATCTTTTGGCTATTTCTGAAAAATATGGATGGTCAACTGTGACTCTGTCGTCTGCTACGCTCTGATTACTTGCTCCTTGATCGGAAATAACTGCTGTGACTCGTAAACCAGTATTATAAACTGCATCTAAAATATTATCTAAAATTCTGGATAGATCATGCTTCTTTACACTAGATTTTAAAATAAAAAAGGCCACTGGTTGTTTCCAATTTTTGAACAAGCCACGCAACATAAAAACAAGAACTTGCGTACCCACGGCTAAAGTTCGACCTAAAACCCCTAAATCTTCGAAACCTTCAATCATTTGTTTCGATGGGTGGAAGTTTAAACACTTCTTGATTGCCATTTCCTCAAATAGAAGAACGCAATTGCGATCTGCGACTTCCATGTGTGAAGCTTTTACCTTTAACGCGGCGAATAAATTTTGACAAATACCTGGCCAAATATCAATTTTTCCGAACCAACGAATAATAGTGCTCGGACACGGAAGATGAAACTCGAGGACGTCACGCATTTTTATATACAAAGACGGCGAAGTGTAATGTAATGTCATACACAACCGTTTCTCTTTATGCGAAAAATGTGATTTATTTCCCTTAAATAAGACCATGCAAATAAATGTTAGAACATAACCCGATACCCTCCTCGCGATTGCTTTTTTTTAGGCATGTATCATCGATACTGCCTGAAAACAGCTGTTGCTTTAAACGGTTTACTACTTTACACTTCGCCCGCAGTCGCAAGAGATGAATATCACTTCTCTTCTGCGCTTCCTGCAACTGTTCCTCATATTCAATCAACCGTTGCCCGAGTTCATTGCGCTCTTTTATTAACGAATTGGCATCAGCTTTCCTATTAGTGTTCTCTAAATCGACGCTAGGATCAAAATATTTATTCTAGTCTGACACCTCTCATAAGGTTCTGTACGGTGTAATTCGTTAAGGGCTCCCCCAAACCGACGCGAATATCGCGGCGCGGAGCGGATCCGACGCGGATCAGATAAGGCTGTCCGTAAGCCTCCACGTGAAAAAAAACTGCTGAACCGCGGCGGATCCGCTCCACGCCGCAATATTCGCGTTGGTTTGGGGGAGTCTTTAACGCTGCAACCTACGCGCGCGCGAAAAGACGAAAAATGCACCGCCTCGCGGACGCTTTCCTGTACAATCATTAACCGTTGCCAGCGTATTTGAAATTACCCGGCCCGGGTTGAAGAATTTGGGGCCTTTTTCGTATAACTTTTGAACCGGGAAAGATATCGGAATGGGTCTGCCGCCGCAGTCAACCCTGTCGTAGCTAAAATTGTTGAAATTGAGACGGGTACGAGACCAGTCGACATTGTTTGCAAACCTCATTACAATAATCTGGGGTGCGAGTGGTAAACCGATCATAAAAGCGGAGCGCGCGGCTCGCTTACCTGGCCGGGAAATTCCGCACAACTCTTGGCGACGTTAATTTCAACGAGACCATCCAAAAATACTCGAAGCTCGGGCAACACTGCTGTCCAGCGGTCGCAGACAACCCGCCGAACACCGGTGAATTTTATGGTTTTCGATGAGAAATGTCTAGGTGTTTGAGAAAATGATCGAGATGAGATACCGGTTAGGTTATGTTGCAAGAAATACCCAGTATATAGTGAGAAGAGCGTCAATGTTTATTATACACTCGCGGAGTGATGGTCAGAAAATTAAGAAGTTACACGTGAGCGTGAGCGTAAGCACTTTATGCTGAGAATATACAACTATTGTCTCACTGAGACGAATCGCGGTGTGCCGAACACGTGGCCGCGTAACTAGCCACGATCCACAATCGCCGCGATGAGTGAGAGAACGACGGTATATTGTGTGAGCGGTGAGAAATTACGAGGTGAGCACTAATTTTGAGCAATTTTGCGAGAATTCACGAGTTGCGATGAGCCAAAACGAATCGATAAAACAACGCGTCTGTATTCGCACTCTACGTGAACAAGAATGAATCAATATGGCCGATCGATTTCCGTTAATCGTCTTCTCCAGAATTCTGGAGTATCGCGCGACGTGGGGAAATGCGATTGGCTGAGCGTTCTGTCGCTGACACCTGATTGGCTCATCGATTGTGGATCGGGCTTAGCGCTGTGCGGTCCAGGAGGTGCTGCCATGAGTTGGGTGTGGCGGAGATCGGAACTACCGAATCTTCAACATGCTCCCGGCCTCAACAGCTGGAAGAAGATGTTGATGATGAATCTGTAACATTCAAAACAGCCAACTTTGCTATTGGCCTGGTCAAGGTGGTGGTGGCGGTCTTGAGAGTCACCACCCTGGTCAGTCCATCTTTCCCTGGGTGAAGGGTGAGAACCCGTGGCCACTTGCTAGGGGGAAACCGTTCATCGGTGATGAGCACCAGAGAGCCGACCTTGATGGCGTTGGATGGATGATGCCACTTCGAGATTGAGAGTTGTCGTTGCAGATAATGGGCTGACCATTGAGTCCAGAATTGTTGAGTCTTCTGTTGGATGAGTTGCCACCGCGCTGACGGTGAGATGGATGTGTGCTCCACAGAAGGTTCCGGTAGAGCTGAGAGCGGGTGGCCAATGAGGAAGTGAGCAGGAGTGAGCGTTGCGACGTCGTCAGGATCGTCGCTGAGGGGCTCGAGAGGCCGCGAATTCAGCAGGGCCTCGATCTGCGTGAGAAGCGTACTGAACTCTTCGTAGGTGAGTGCTGTTTCACTCACTGTTCGCCGAAGATGGTGTTTGGTGGACTTCACCACCGCCTCCCATTTGCCTCCCATGTGTGGTGCGGCTGGAGGGTTGAAACACCAGCGAGTGTTGTCGTTGACCAACAGCTGAGCGAAAGTTTGGTGATCTTGAGAGCCCTGAGTGAACATCCTCTTGAGCGTGGCATCGGCTCCGATGAAGTTGGTGCCACAATCTGAGTAGAGTGAGTGAGGGATTCCTCTCCGTGAGATGAACCGTCTGTACGTCGCTATGAAACCTTCTGTGGAGTAGTCGGTGACTAGCTCGAGATGAACAGCTGATGTGGTGAGACAGACGAATACACAGATCCATCCCTTGTGAGTCTTGGCGCCTCGCCCGTTCCATGTCCTCAAGGTGATGGGACCAGCATAGTCCAGTCCAGTTTTGGTGAAGGGGCGCGTGGGTGTGACTCGTGAAAGAGGTAGTTGGCCCATCAGTTGATGGACACGGATCCCCCTTTGCCGAGCACACACAACACACCGTAGAATGTGAGACTTCACTGGAGCTCGACCACCGATGATCCAGTAGGTCTGTCTGATTTGAGCGAGTGTGAGCTGAGTCCCTCCATGGAGAGTTTGTCGGTGAGCTTGATCTATAATCAGATCGGACAGACGTGAGTGACGAGGCAAAATTGCAGGATGCTTACTTCCGTATGCAATGTGAGCGTTGTTGAGTCGGCCCCCGACTCGGATCACTCCTTCTTGGTCGATAAAGGCCGTGAGCCGATTGAAGGTGTGAGACGATGGCAGCGCATTGCCAGAGCTGAGCGTCCGTAATTCATGGGCGAAGTAAAGGGACTGCGTCGCTTTAATCCAAAAGATCCTGGCCCTCTCCAGATCCTCCGGCGACTGAACGATGAGTGGTAAGGAAATCGTTGACCTCCTTAAATATGACAGAATTCTGAAACAAACTGACGTGACACGAAAGAGTTTGTTGAGAGATGAGTATTTGTGAATGAGGTCCCAGTGATATTCGAGTTTTCGAACGTTGAGAAGATTTGAGACTCCAGGACGAGCTTCCTGCATGCTTGGACTGTCCTTCAAGGTAGGTTGAGAGGGCCATGAGTCACTGGGCTGAGTGAGCCAAGATGGTCCCGTCCACCAAAGCTCATGGTGTTCAAGCTGATGTGTTGCTAGGCCTCGAGAGGCACAATCAGCTGGATTCGCTGTTCCAGGAACGTGTCTCCAATGCGCGTGTGGGGTGAGCTCTTGAATTTGGGAGACACGGTTCCGTACATAATCCTTCCAGCGTGAAGCATGTGATTTGATCCATGAGAGTGATATTTGCGAATCCGTCCACAGATGAATTGAAGAGACGTTGAGTTGAAGAGTAGCTTGAACGTACTTTGTAAGCTTTGCAAGCATCAAGGCAGCAGTGAGTTCGAGCCTCGGGATTGTGAGTTTCTTGAGTGGTGCTACCTTGGTTTTGGAGCACACGAGTGTCGACACTTTGTGAGCTGTGGACGGTGAGGACACGATAATGTAAATTACCGCTGCCATGGCGAGCTGAGACGCATCAGAGAATCCATGTAATTCCACTGTAGAGTAGGAGAAGGTGTTGAACCACCTTGGTATTGAGAGTCCGGCCAGACTTGTGAGATCTTCTCTGATGGTGAGCCAGTGAGCAGTGACTTGGGAAGGTAGTGGATCGTCCCAGTCGAGGTTGTGCAGCCACAATTCCTGCAAAAGTGCTTTTGCTCGGATGATGACTGGAGCTAAGAAGCCAAGCGGATCAAATATCTTTGCTACATCAGAGAGAATGAGGCGTTAAGTGAGCCTTGAATCGCTGAGAGGTTTCGTCGCGAATGAGAAGTTGTCTGAATTTTGGTATTGCAGTCGTCAAGTGCTATGTACGAGTTGCTGGCTCGTACATCATGAGAAATTGATTCAAGCAATGGAGGGAAGGATGATTGCCACTTGGCAAGTGGAAAACTTCCCGCCTTGCACAGGTCATTTAATTGTTGAGCAATTGTAATGAGTGTCTCACCTGTATCGGCGCCGCCGAATATGTCGTCGACGTATCTGGCACGAGTGATTGAAGGCACTGCCAGGGGAAAACGATGCCCTTCGTCTTCGACGAACTGCAGTAGTGCTCTGACAGCGAGGAACGGCGCGGCCTTGGTTCCATAAGTGACCGTGGTGAGCTTGTAGGGCACCTCCTTTGAATCTTTGTCAATCCACAGTATCCTCTGGAGGTCCTGGTCGTCTTCGTGAACCTTGATTTGTCTGTACTTGTGCTGGCGAACCCACAGCAGCACATCGGTGATGTTGAGTAGCAGGTTCGCGCCAGTGTGCATGAGATCGTTGATAGAGTGCCCCGTTGAGGTAGGGCTTGAGCCATTGAAGACGACCCTCAACTTCGTGGTCTGACTGTCGAGCTTGAGTACTCCATGATGTGGAAGATAAAAAACAGAGTGAGTATTGGGTGAGAGTGAGGGAGCTCTTACCATATGATGGAGAGCCTCATATTCCTTCATGAACCCCTGGTAGAGATTGCGATAATCAGAATCTTTGTTGAGCTTGTTGAGTGTTCGCTTCAGGCAGGCATGGGCTGTCTGGTAGGAATTGCCCAGTAGACTTCGAGACGACTTGAGAGGGATGCGTACGATGTACCTTCCTGTAGAATCACGAGTGTGTGTCGCCCGAAAGTGATCCTCACATTCTTGTTCTTCAGGGGTGAGCGTTGAGGGCATATCTGTTGGGAGCTCTTCTTGAATCCAGAATTTAGTCAATAACTCTTGTATTGTTTTATCGCTGTGCTGCATGACTGCAGCTGTGTGCGATGAGCTGAATAGAGCCTGAGGTGTTTTAACTGGCCCAAGAATGAGCCACCCAAAGATTGAGAACTGGGCAATTGGCATTGAAGGGTCACCCTTTTTGAGGTTAGGTTTTATAATTTTTCCATATGAGTCGGCACCAATGATTATGTCAATAGGCCTAGGTTTTAGAAAATCTGGATCAGCTAACCTTAACCTGGTGAGATGTGGCCATTCTTGACGTGGCGCTTCAACGGATGGTAGCCTTGATGTGAGAGTCCGCAGAATATGAGCTTGCGTGGTGACCGAGGAAGAGTCGTAACTTGATTGTAGAGTGATTGACACGACCCCTCGAGTGTGAGTAGTCTTGTTACCTCCAATGCCAATAATTGAGATGGATGAGTGGGCTGTTTGAAGGTTAAGTTGAGTGATGAGTTCCTCCTTGATGAAGGTGAGCTCTGAACCTGAGTCGATGAGTAGCCTCACTGGCAGCGAGGCCACCGGTGAGATGAGCAGTGCGTTGGCCGTAGCCAACAAGGTGAGCGTGTGTGGGGTGGCGAATCCACCTGCAGCCGAGTGTGAGAGTGATAAGTGAGGTTGACCTGTTGAGCTTGGCAGTTGAGTGATTGATGAGGATGAGCTGGCGACTGCACCGACACTTCAGAAGTCAGTACTGTCTTCTGACTTCTTCCCTTCCGTCGGAGGGGCTTGAGTGGCTGAACCTGAGTCAGCGGATGTGCCAGGTTGAGGGTGAGCAGGTGGGTGAGCTGACAGCTGAGTTGGGTGCAGCATGGTGTGGTGCTTTACGCCACACGTCTTGCACCGGAGTGCAGACTTGCAAACGTCGACCTGGTGGTGGCCGCAGCAATTTCTGCACAAGTTGTGAGTAGTGATAAAACTGCGCCGCTCAGCTACCGGTTTGTCTCGGAACCTTGGACACATCACGATGAAGTGATCTTCCGAGCAGTAGTCACAAGGGTACCGAGTTGACTGCGCCCTCGATCGAGGTTGAGATGGGGGTTGAGCCTTATTCTGCGTTGCAGGGTGAGCGGTTGCCTTTTTTTGAGCTGAGCGTGAAGTGGAGGCGGCTGAAGCAGCTGGCCTTTTCGGTGACGACTCCATCTGCTCCAAGGCCCCACCCTTCTTCTCGACGAAGGCCAGCAGGTCTTGGTAGCGAGGGCACTCGGTGACATTTGTCAGTGAGGTTTCCCAAGCCTCTCGCGTGACCTTGTCCAGACTGTTTGTCAATACATGCACCAGGAGGCAATTGTGCATATCCTGGTCGGCCTTCAGGGCAACCAGAGCCTCGTTCACCTCTGCAATGGTCGCGGCCAAGTTCGTGAGCGATGATGCTGAGCGTGTGGTGAGCGGAGCTATGGAAAACAGCTTATCTAGCTGTTCTTTAATGAGCAGTCGCTTGTTGGTGAAGCGTTTATTCAGGTACCCCCAACATGGTTGAAACGATGAGCCGGTGAGCGGGAATGAGTTTACACGGCGAGTAGGTTCTCCGGACAGACTGGCCCTCAGGTAGCACAGCCTGTCGATGTCCATGAGACGCGTGTCCTGTATGATGAGCGATGTAAATAACTCGTTGAAGGCTGGCCAGTCCACGTAGTTCCCTGAGAACTTAGGGATTGAGATGGTTGGTAGCTTTGCGGCTCCGCTCGCCGCGGATGAGTCCGGAGATGAGGATGAGCCTGGTTGAGCGGGGGGTGCCCTGTGAGTGATGAGACCCTTGAGCACTTTGTTGACCTGCGCCACGAGCTGCGTTTCGCGGCCCAGGAGATCCGAGGCGAAATATTCGTGGGTGAGACACTTCACGGGCCAAAATTCCTCGAGGTGAGCGTGCTCGGTTAGAAACGCCTTGTGCAGCTCTGCGACGCTGTCGAGCAGCGACTGCACTTCACCAAGGGACGCTGTCTCTGGGTCTGTTGGGATTTCGGCCTGTATCGCTTGCAGTGCTAAAAAGCGACTCACCTGCGATCTCGATTTTATAATTAGAGGCGCAGGTATGGTTGACGGGGATGTCGCTCTCGTTCTGCCGGCACCTGGAGGCTCATCTCCTTCAGCGGAGTAGGTGACGGCGACCGGGACCGCGTCTCGGTGCTGGACTTTGTGGAATCATTGGTTCCTTCCATTTTGCGGTCAACCGTTGCTGAGCTTGTGCACAGAGGTTGAGCACGATGGTATGAGCTTGAGCGGTTCTGGATGAGCACTGAACAATATCACACACCTAATCCGGCTCGAAGGACCAGATTGTTTGAGAAAATGATCGAGATGAGATACCGGTTAGGTTATGTTGCAAGAAATACCCAGTATATAGTGAGAAGAGCGTCAATGTTTATTATACACTCGCGGAGTGATGGTTAGAAAATTAAGAAGTTACACGTGAGCGTGAGCGTAAGCACTTTATGCTGAGAATATACAACTATTGTCTCACTGAGACGAATCGCGGTGTGCCGAACACGTGGCCGCGTAACTAGCCACGATCCACAATCGCCGCGATGAGTGAGAGAACGACGGTATATTGTGTGAGCGGTGAGAAATTACGAGGTGAGCACTAATTTTGAGCAATTTTGCGAGAATTCACGAGTTGCGATGAGCCAAAACGAATCGATAAAACAACGCGTCTGTATTCGCACTCTACGGGAACAAGAATGAATCAATATGGCCGATCGATTTCCGTTAATCGTCTTCTCCAGAATTCTGGAGTATCGCGCGACGTGGGGAAATGCGATTGGCTGAGCGTTCTGTCGCTGACACCTGATTGGCGCATCGATTGTGGATCGGGCTTAGCGCTGTGCGGTCCAGGAGGTGCTGCCATGAGTTAGGTGTGGCGGAGATCGGAACTACCGAATCTCCAACACTAGGATTTCCAAATTTTTCATCAGATCTTTTCGAAAACGACGCCAATCGATTCCTTATGTTTCGCCGATGAAACTAACACCAAGAACGACATAATTCGGACCATAATAAAGGAAATTCCATGAAAAATCGAATTATATCATTCGAAGCTGCCTTCGTTAAATATAGTCCGATTTACATCAAATATGATATGATTTTCACCGGAAAAACATAAGGAATCCATCGGTGTCACGTCCATATCCATGCGATAAAGAATTCTTATATTTCTGAAACAGGTATGAATCCTCAGCCGATCGCAGACTGCAGTCCGCAACGATTCCAGGTCGGCGCCCCGCTGTCGAGGGTGAAAATGTGAAATTTTCATTTCATCGTATTAAGAAATTCTTTATTCTTTATCGTATGGATATGGAAGTGACACCAATGAATTCCTTATGTTTTTCTAATGAACATCATATCAAATTTCATGTAAATCGGACTATTTTTAACGAAGGCAGCTACAAATGATATAATTCGATTTTTCATGGAATTTCCTTCATTATGGTCCGAATTAAGTCGTTCTTGGTGTTAGTTTCATCGGCGAAACATAAGGAATCGATTGGTGTCGTTTTCGAAAAGATCTGATGGGAAATTTGGAAATCCTAGACATTTCTCACTTTTTAATGGTGTTCAAACCCCTTCGAGGGTCGAAAGCCATAAAATTTGGTGAGGTTTCGTCCCAAGAGATTCGAGACTTCGAAGCCGACCAAGACTTTTAAGCTTCGAATCATGTTCGAAGCGCTTCGAAGCAGTCGCCTGACATTCAAGACCGATTCGAAGCTCTAGGAACCGACTCCGGAGTCCCATCACTACCTATTTGTCCCGCCGACCGGTTTTATTGCTCTCGGCAGGCAAGTCGTGGCCTTCTAACAATCAAAGGGTGGGCTGTTATCATGCAAGGCTAATATGTTTTGGTCTTCCTCTGATCCTGCTTTTGTGCCTTTCAATGGTTTATTGCAGCGCTGCTCAAGCTCGCTTACGCGTAAGCTCGGGGTTCTCCCACTCTCGTCCGCGTTGTCAGGGATACCGCGCGACTCTAACCGCGAAAACGCTTGCCCGGCTAGCTCGTCGTCGCAGCCGTGGCAGACTTCGTAGCGTCGCGCGGTCTCCTTGACAACGGAAGACACGCTGTGCGAGAAAAAACTTGGAAGGGGAAGCAGGCGCGTGAGGGGCCCCATTGCTGGTCACCCCTGGTTTATTGCCAGCTATCGTCTTTTGCTTCTTCCATCACGAAGTAAACGTAACAATTACATTTGCACACAAACAAACCCATGCATTAAAGCTGACATTTCTGCACACTTTTATCGAATAATGTAATACGTGCGAATTATGATTTAAAATTACAGGTTAAGGACTTCGTAATGGGCCCGTGACGGGCCGAAAAAAGATAATTAAGATTATTAAGAGAAAGGCTCATCCGATCCCCGCCTGAGCCTTTCTCTTAATAATCTTTTATTTCTGTATATACAGTATATATATATTAAGGCCTCCATCTCACGATGAAAATTTAATCAAGCATATCCGTATTTTGATTATGTTTTACATAATTATATACGGTAACACGCGTAAGTATTAATACCTCAATATATCGAGAATTACGCACACTTTGATCTCGAGTTCCATGCATCCTGTGCTTTTAAATCTGTATTGATACTGGCTCGCACTCATCTCTCCTTGTATTTAAAGCGGGGGTGGAACCAATTATTTTCGTAATCCACGTTAGAAAACAAGCAACTTTTGTTGGAAACATTTTTTCTTAAAACCATTCCAAACTATTTTTCGATGTCTAGATGTTAGACGAGAGGCAAAAGGTCGGAGGCTAAAATGGTTCCCAAAGAAGAAGCGAAAATCACATTTAGTATCTTGACCTGCAGGAGTATCGTTTACACCACTTGGGTTTTCCCCAACCATTTACCTGATGACCGTCTATACAGAGTACAGGGTGATCCTGGAGCCACTGAACTCAAAGAGATGCCGCCTGGCACCCCGTGGCCCAGGTCAGGTCCTCGTGGCCGAGGCCAACCCGGCGTGGCGAGGACAACCCCCGCAATGCCTCACCGAATTTTAGGGTTTTCGACCGTCGAAGGGGTTGGAATACATTAAGAACATGAGAAATGTCCATGATTTCCGCAATTTCTCATCAGATCTTTGCGAAAACGACGCCAATCGATTCCTTATGTTTCGTCGATGAAACTCACACCAAGAACGACGTAATTCGGAGCATAATGAAGGAAATTTCATGCAAAATTAATTTATATACTTTCACGCTAGCTTCGTTAAAAATAGTCCGATTTGCATGAAATTTGGTACGACCTTCATCGGAAAAACATAAGGAATCCATCGGTGTCACTTCCATATCGATACGATAAAGAATAAAGAATGCAGTTTTTCTGAAACAGGTATAAATCCACGACCGACCGCAGCGAATCGAGGTTGGCACCCCGTAGTCGAGGGTGAAATATTCATTACAACGTATTAAGAAATTCTTATCTTCATAATATCGATATGGAAATGACGGCAATGGATTCCTGGCGTTCTCCCGATTAAAATCATACCAAATGTCATGCAAATCGGACTACTTTTACACTGCAATACAAAACACGAAAAGAACAGGCATTTCCTTACCGACTAAAAGTAGAAATTGTTTATAACATTGAAAATTAATGTTAAATTTTTTGGTAAACTTCTCGAAACTCCTCACTGATGACCTTCACATCTGTTGTCAAAATCATCATTCTGAACAACATTTCCCTTTAAACTTTGTGGTGGTCGGCTTTGGTTTACGAAATATTCGCAAAAAACTTTACTTAACACTAGAATTACCGAGTTTAACACATACATCGGTTCGCTACCATGCTTTATGCTTCCCCCGCCCTAATCTAGCCCCCACCAATACTAATATCGTCGGCTATGGAACAAATTTCAATATATTATGCCGAAAGTTTTTTATATGTTTTTGATAACATATGTCAAGGTCATTGATATCGGTGTGGAGGTAGCTTTCAATATATTATGCCGAAAGTTTTTTTTATTAATATCTCCGAAACTGAGGCCGATCGTCAAAAAGTTTAAAGAGAAATGTCGTTCAGAATGACGACATTGAAAACATATGTGAAGGTCATTGAAATCGGTGAATAGGCAGCTTTTCGACAAATTCACCAATTTTTTTACATCAACGTATTCTGCACGTTGAAAAGGGATAATGTTTGAAAGAAGCCATATGAAGCAAAGGAACCCTTTGGTCAGGAAAAATTGTTAAAGATTTCGGAACGATTTGATTGTGTAGAGTTACACGTATATGTAGGCATGGGTTCACCACTACTCTGCTGCTTGATACGAGACACATATCATAAGATTACCATAATTGATTAATCATTTTTTAATTAGTTATTATAGGAAGGGTTCGAAATGATAAATGAAAGTGTATCTCTGTATACAGAGTATCCCAAGCATACGGTTGAAAACAATTGAAAAAGTTGAAAAAGTTATATAAACCCATGTCCGCAAATAATTTATTAGGGAATTATAAGATAGCAGAGATTCGTTACATCGTAAGCGAAGTTGTACAATGCTTCCCCGTTGTATGAGTCTGTAGAGTTACTGATTAATAAAGAAATGAAGAAATTTATTTGCCTTTTAAAAATGCTGTATTAATTTGACATCGGGACACCATGTATATAAATTCTTACCACTATTATAACTTTCATTCCTACCGCTTATAGCGCTGCACTTTTATTTCATGCTTAGCCGTTAACGTTGGTTGCGACACGGAAATGGTAATGGGGCTCTAGAGCCCCAAAATCGAGGGACACGGAAGACAAAAGTGTGAGAGGTCTATTCTATACCTGGTCTGTGGTCCTAGGACCCCCTTACCATTTCAGTGTCGCATGCAACGTTACCGGTGAAGTCTCGAAACAGATTGTAACCCTACGCGTGGTAGGAATTAGTATTCAGCACGAGTAAAACTAGGTTATTTCTTTAGTGTCGAAGCCCGCGATTTATAAATGTTTCTGTTAGAGTAACAATTTAAGGGGGTAGACACGGGTAATGCAGCGCGCTGTATACCGACACAATCTGGCCGGAAACATGGGTTTGGGAAATTATGTTGTTTGTCCTTATATGAGCAAATTTTGGGCTGGGCGAGGTCTCATTCGAAAGAGGAAGGTTCAATGCAGCCCGCTCTGGCCATGGTTCAAAGAGATTATGTTGATATGTAATAATATGAGTGTCCAAAGCAGAGAAAAAATGGACACAATACACTCGCAGATTCCAAGTATTTGTACGTCACTAAAAGAGTTTTGTGACTCAAACAATGTCCAGAGCGGGCTGCATTGAACCTTCCTCTTTCGAATGAGACCCCACCCAGCCCAAAATTTGCTCATATAAGGACAAACAACGTAATTTCGTGAGTACATTCCCAAATCAGAATTCCGCCATATTGGCGATAATACAGAGCAAGTCAAGTGACAAATTTAGTTGAGCTAGTGGATACGAGATGGCGCCTATTCGGGAGGACTGCCAACGTGGAATCATGGCAAAACTGAAGCGTTAGCTGGATACATGTGCCACAGTAAAAGCAAGATGCAGTCAATGCATGCATTTTCGTACGATTGTAGGTTAGGTTATATGCATTTTAGGCATACATTGACTAGGAACTGTTACGAACTGTATACATTTACTAAATTAATGCTTTTACCGGAACACATACATCACTTGAAATCGTTGTCAAATTTATGTTACAGTAATTGAGGCAGTTAGAGCAACAACGGACTAACCCACATTAAAATTGTTTCTCCTATTGTATATGATTAGTACCTACAGCCTATTGGAATACATTATTGCTACTAACTCAATTTCGAAAAAAATGTGGGTTAGTCCGTTGTTACTCTCACTGTGGCAATTATATGGCAAAAATACAAGAGATGGGCATTACTTAAGTAACCCAAGCCAATTTTTATTTGAAGCACTATGATTGAATCAATTTGGGGAATTCAATGAAGGCTCGGATGCAATAAGAAGACTAGGTACCTAGCGTTCGAAAATGCGAAACAATATTGTCCAAACGCTAAGAAAAAATGGAAAATTAAATTTTATTAAACTGGATTTTAAAAAATATAGTGTTGTAAAGCTCGTCACGGCACACATTTTTACTTTTTACGGTTTCTTTATCGAATCATTAGTATTCGAGATAAAAATTATAAACCAAACAAATTTCTTCGACCAAAGTCAATACCTTTTAAACAAAAATTGCGATAACTTGAGTAATTATTATCGGATTGTTAGGAGACTTGAAACATCACTTCAGATAATTCTAGCGAAGCCGTAAAATGTATGCACAAAACCCTTGTTTTAAAAAATGTAATAATATTTAATCAAAAAGAAATACTGGACATATCCCATGTTCTTGAACGTTCGCCGTTAAAAAGTATCGAGGTAATTTTGACGTACATATAACTTGAGGCGACAAAGTTTTTCTTTAATATACAAAGAACATTTTCACCAATTTTCACACTGATTAATAAATAATTGTAGAAGATAAAGCGATATATATAAATTCCGCGCGGCATCAACAGTCAACGCGAGTGCTAAAACTGCTAAGTAACGCATTATACGCGGCTGTTGACTGTTGGTGGCGCGCGAAATTGATATATATCGCTTTATCTTCTACAATTATTTATTAATCAGCGAGAAAATTGGTGAAAATGTTCCTTGTATATTAAGGAAAAACTTTGTCGCTGCAAGTTATATGTACGTCAAAATTGCCTGGATACTTTTTAACGGCGAACGTTGAAAACATGGGTTATGTCCAGTATTTCTTTTTGATTAAATATTGTTACATTTTTTAAAACAAGGGTTTTGTGCATACATTTTACGGCTTCGCTAGAATTATCTGAAGTGATGTTTCAAGTCTCCTAACAATCCGATAATAATTACTCAAGTTATCGCAATTTTTGTTTAAAAGGTATTGACTTTGGTCGAAGACATTTGTTTGGTATATAATTTTTATCTCGAATACTAATGATTCGATAAAGAAACCGTAAAAAGAAAAAATGTGTGCCGTGACGAGCTTTACAACACTATATTTTTTAAAATCCAGTTTAATAAAATTTAATTTTCCAATTTTTCTTCTATAATTTTTCCCATTTTCGACCGCTAATCCCCTTATGCACCCGAGCCTTCATATTGTCGGCCATGAATAATTTTCTCGTATTTATTCGTACTTTCTCGACTAAATATATGATTCTTGACTAAATTATGAGTACATACGAGAAAATTATTCATGGCCGACGGATGAAAGACCTTGGAATAAAAAAATTATTCTGTAAATATATGACTTTTCAATACCATTTATTATCACATATCCACTAACTTATGCATTAAAATAAAAATTGTTAATATTTCCTCGTCTTCCTCCTCTTCCTCCACCTCCTCCTCTTCCTCCTCTTCCTCCTCTTCCTCCCCCATACTTCCATTCCCTTAATTGTTTTTTCAAATCGCTGTTCTGTAATATGAAAAATAAACATAAATAAATCTTAAAACTTTCATTAGAATGTAAGAAATTGCACGAGATTGTCTACGTATCTACATACCTCCTTCTGAAGTCGGATCGCGACCTCCATCCATCTCGGGCGCGGAGTCGGCTCCCTGCGTGGACTCCGTCGCGAGGACGGAGTAGCCTCTCTGCGCGGACTCCGTCGCGAGGACGGAGTAGCCTCTCTGCGCGGACTCCGTTCTCGGGACGGAGTCCGGCTACTCGTTCGACTCCGTCGCGAAGACGGAGTCCTACTACTCGTTCGACTTCGTCTTCGCGACGGAGTCTTGCTGCTTGTTTGCTTCCGTTCCGGGGACGGAGGGTTTTCACCCGCCTTATCTTCTCTGTCTTCGGTTCCATACATCTAAAAAGAGTCGAAGAAACAGTGAAACTATTGAACGTAATGGATTTGAAAGTGCTGTGGAAGAGCCAGAGTTAGCTAAAATGTAATCTAATTAAAAATTAGAAATTACGATTAAAATGTAATTGTGTAATGAATTACCTACACGTTATTTTCTGTAATTGTTAATTTAGGTAGTTGACCACAATTTTGTCAATTATCTAAATTAACGATCGTAGAATATAATGTGTAATCAATTACACAATTACATTTTAATCGTAACTTATAATTTATAATTATATTACATTTTACTCAACTGAGAGAGGAGTACACGTTTATGAACTTGGTACATTTGGGTACAATATAGGCTTCCTTTAGCCAAGATTTCTTTAGCCAAGATTTAGCGCAGGAGGAGAATCTTCAGATTTCTAAATGCTGAAATTTCCAAGTTCGAAAGCGTTGAAATTCAGACATTTCCAAAATTTGTAATTATGAGGTTATCAAGTTTCACAATATCTGTAATTGAAGGTTCAGATGCAATAAGGGGACTTATTATTTAGACTAACGCTCGAAAATGCGAAAAAATATTGTCCAAACGCTAAGAAAAATTGGAAAATTAAATTTTATTAAACTGGATTTTAAAAAATATAGTGTTGTAAAGCTCGTCACGGCACACATTTTTTCTTTTTACGGTTTCTTTATCGAATCATTAGTATTCGAGATAAAAATTATATACCAAACAAATGTCTTCGACCAAAGTCAATACCTTTTAAACAAAAATTGCGATAACTTGAGTAATTATTATCGGATTGTTAGGAGACTTGAAACATCACTTCAGATAATTCTAGCGAAGCCGTAAAATGTATGCACAAAACCCTTGTGTTAAAAAATGTAATAATATTTAATCAAAAAGAAATACTGGACATATCCCATGTTCTTCAACGTTCGCCGTTAAAAAGTATCGGGGTAATTTTGACGTACATATAACTTGAGGCGACAAAGTTTTTCTTTAATATACAAAGAGCATTTTCACCAATTTTCACACTGATTAATAAATAATTGTAGAAGATAAAGCGATATATATCAATTTCGCGCGCCACCAACAGTCAACAGCCGCGTATAATGCGTTACTTAGCAGTTTTAGCACTCGCGTTGACTGTTGATGCCGCGCGGAATTTATATATATCGCTTTATCTTCTACAATTATTTATTAATCAGTGTGAAAATTGGTGAAAATGTTCTTTGTATATTAAAGAAAAACTTTGTCGCCTCAAGTTATATGTACGTCAAAATTACCTCGATACTTTTTAACGGCGAACGTTCAAGAACATGGGATATGTCCAGTATTTCTTTTTGATTAAATATTATTACATTTTTTAACACAAGGGTTTTGTGCATACATTTTACGGCTTCGCTACAGTTTTCCGAGTTTTATGTTTCAAGTCTCCTAACAATCCGATAATAATTTCTCAAGTTATCGCAATTTTTGTTGGAAAAGGTATTGACTTTGGCCGAAGAAATTTGTTTGATTTATAATTCTTATCTCGAATACTAATGACTCGATAAAGAAACTGTAAAAGGAAAAAATGTGTGCCGTGACGAGCTTTACAACACTATATTTTTTAAAATCCACTTTAATAAAATTTAATTTTCCAATTTTTCTTAGCGTTTGGACAATACTGTTTCGCATTTTCGAACGCTAGTCTCCTTATTGCATCCGAGCCTTGAATTTTAAAATTTCCGATTTTTCCACTTCTGATGTTTAGAAATTGCTGAATTTTCATCACTTGGTTTCAGTTTCAACTAAAGGAAGCCTACATTTCACCCGAATCTATATATCTTTCCTAGACATTTCGCGGGTAAATTGTAACATAACTTTCTTGTTCTACGTGAGAATGAATACACGAGTCTCTGAGCATCAAGCTGCGTATCGACATTGCGAGGCTGCCACGCGAGGCACGCCTCGCGGATTGGAGAATCTGGAAATTACCTCGATCATGATCACTTTGCGAGGCAGGCTCGTGCGACAGCCTCGCCCTACCTCCAGCATGATATTTGCGTCGCCCGAGCCATCGGATTTTTTATCTTGGGGCCGCGAAGCACCTTCCAGCACGTCGAAAAGTCGACGGCTGATGCCTCGTAAAGTAATAATGATCGAGGTAGTCTCCAAACTGTCCACTCCGCAAGGTGTGCCACGCGAGGCAGCCTTGCAATGGTGATACGCAACTTGAGAAACACGCGGACACTCAAACAATCACAGCTCACACGATAAATTTTGCACAAAAAATTACAATACTATGACAGTAATGGCACTTTACCCGGAATATGTCTAAATACAGTCTTATTAGACCACATTTAGAATAACCGGCACATATAGTGAAAAAGACAGGAGTAGTAAGCGTGAAGGTACTTACGATCTTTACTGTTCGGCAGTCACTAGTATTTCTGACGATCAAGCCTTTGCTAGCCTCAAGGGCCAGCGTTGCCTCAAAACAAATGCCGGCGCGGTTCACGCACACATTACCATCACTCCTGTAGGTGAACCTACTACACAACTTGCGATTCTTTCCTGAAATCGCTGGGCAGAGCGCAAACTGTCTTTCTCACTCACTCAATATTTTGTATTTCACTTGCACCAAGGACCGAGCGACACGTCTCGGCCCGCGTAAAGGTTCAAATGCGCAAAGATGATACGTCAAAAGTATATGCCCAGGTTAATCAAAAATCCTTTCCTGTACACAATTCTGCACCAAAAAGTATTCCCGGAAGTACATATTCTATGTAAATGTATCAGCATACACCAATCCTAATGAGAAAGAGAGAAACAGAACGCATATATCCGTCCTTTTCTCATTATCTTTTGTTCTGCTTCTCAGCATTTGTAACTAATTCAACGACAACGCTAGCTGATCAGTTTTCTGCTGTTTGCACTACAGTGAAGACGCAGAAAGCAATCGGGCTTTTATTTACTGCGCAGATATTGATACATATGGAATATTCATAATTTGTGAATTGTTCCATTCCTGCGTGGTTTGTTACTGTAGTGTCGATAAGTGTATATGTGTGTGTGACCATTCCATTGCCATGGAATCAAAGAAGGAAGCCGCAGATGCAAGGAACAATCGCTATTTGAAGGGTGCTGTAAAAGCGAAACAGCCCAAGTTATCTGCAAAGCGTTTATCAAAAAATAGAAAGCGTCGAGAAACGTAAGTTATGTTTTATGGTACTGATTTTTATGCAGTTACAGTTTTTTATGTAGTAGTAGCAGCACGGTATTTTGTTGTATATAAGACGGTATTATTCATATTCTTCAAATATGTATATCAAAAGTCATTACTTTACTCTCTTGTCCCACTCTTTCTTTTCCAAATCGTATGTTCATCATTATTTAATTAATTAATAATCCGATGTATACCGTGTTTGGATTCATTTTCTGCAACTTTCATGCCGATGAGACGAAATGTAGGAATTTTAAATTAACGTTATGTATGTTATACAAACTATATGCCTTTTGTTAGTATCAAACGTTGAAACCAGTATACGCGTTTCGTTAGATATGCTTCCTTTATAATGCAGGTGTGATTATTTCAATCTTTGTACGTAGTTTTCAATGGATAAAAAATGTAACTCATATTTTATTTCTGTGACGTAGAAGATATTTAAAATTAGCAACAGTCGTCGATGCTTTGCGATTAGATGTTGAGCATATGTAGTTACTTGTTGAATACAAAATGTGTACACATTGCTTCTCCTTTTATGGATTTTGGACCGCAATATGTACGACCATACGTGTACCTTTAGCGAAATTGTCTCATTGAAAAGCCTAGTCTTCAGGTGAAGTCAGACGGCGAGTCGGCTTGGCGAGCGCGAGTCGGCCGCTTACATTGTAGTAACGCCGATTGTTAGAATGCGTCAGTAGCAGCTATATATGAAAAGTGCTCAATTGTATCGCGATAATTGCTACTATTTTGAATAATGGATTGCAGAGGTACAAATAAGTAGTAAATCAAGCTTCAGCCATGAGTAATTTAATTTCCAACGAACAGAATTAAAATATAATCATAAAAATGATGGAATTTTTCAATAACTTTCGTTAGAAAAGCTCTAGATATCCAGGAACCTCATGGAACCTGAAAATTTTTGTGCTATTTGTTCTATTTGCTTTATAGACTACACATTCAAAAGTTATAGCGGCAAATATTTGCAACTCTATATAATTTTTATACATAATTAAAATAATTCTATCTCCAAAAATGATGATGTTAGGAGCTAAAATGTATAATTCGTTCTAAATAACGTGGTCGTAAATAATTTTTCTCTACCAAACACAATTCATATTCGCTTTTTGCATTCTAAGAAACCCTTAGTTTTTTTATTAATATGTTAGCACAGGCCTTCCCAAGTAGGGGAAATGTACTCCTGAAACACGTGTTTCGGTTCTCCCTCCAATATTCCCTCTCTCAGAGGAGACAGTGAGGCCGCTACGAAGCAGAGAGAGAGAGAGGACAGTAGGAATCGTCCCACCTTAGCTGAAGGTACAGCGTTGGAGGGACAACCGAAACATGTGTTTCAGGAGTACATTTCCCCTACTTGGGAAGGCCTGTGTTAGCAGATTGCCTGTTTAGCGGCCATCTTTTAATCGACGATTTATTCCAAATAAACTTTTATTCGTTATTCTTGAATAACTTATTATTCGAACAAATTTATTCGATATTTTATTCGAATAACGTCCAACTCTGATTGTAAGCAATGGCTCTGACTTCCGATGCGTGCTACGCTCTCAAACGCTCGCCGATGACCCTGACGTCATCGGCCTTGCTTGTGCGTCGAAACTACATTGTATAACGTTATGCATCCTACTGGGCCTCGCCTTCGAAGACGGCGAGCGATACCCAGTGCTGTTTGAATAATATTCAATAATATTGATATATCGACCGTCTACAGGCCGCTGAACAGGGATCCATCCTGCCCCCCTTACCTCCGCGTGCCTCTCAGGTGGCTAAATGGCACACGTATTTAGCTGAAATTCAAAGCCAATTGTCTCGAAAACAAAGCGCGATATTAAATTTTTTTTTATATATGTATTTTCGTCTTATTTTGGCCCATAGAATCATCCCTAGAGTATTGACTATGAATAGAGTAGCAGGAATCTATCCTGTATAATAGTTTTTCTGGTTCAAATCTGCAAACTCTCATCGGCTCGCTACCACGATTTACGCGACCACAAGCGGGAGACGCGCCTCCCGCGTTGATCTAGCCCCGTCCAATACTAATATCCAGTAGAGCTGTTCAAGTACCCGGAAAAAGCAAGCCGAGTCTAACTCGGCTTGAACGATCGAGCCGAGCCGAGTACCCGAAAGAACCGAGCGGGTCGAAAGAACCGAGGCGGCCCGAATGTATGTCTGTACATTGTAGTACAATGTACTACGAATTGTACTACGATGTACAGACATAGGGTAAAGTATCCAATTACTGTGGGGTACCCAATTACTGTGCCTCTAGTTTATCATTAAGGATAATTAACTTTATATTTATCGAATAAAAGATATTAAATTTTTTTAGTTAACTTCAGTTAATTATTTATTTGTTAAAATTAAACATGTAACGCACAGAAGTTCTTAAAATACAAAAAAAATGATTTTACTTTTTTGATAATGAATTCGAAAAATTTTCTATGAAACTTGTGAAAAAGCTTAAGAAAATACTGAACGAATGAAAGTCAATATTGAGTAAAATAAACCGTTTTAGGTAAGATTCACAACGTTAATTATATTAGTAAAACATATTTAGATTATGGAAAAACAAAACAGCGATTATCTATTTGAATATCTGTATTTATTTTAAACAAATCCAGTAACTGAAACGAATTTGGAAGTAGCGTCATTTACTGTGTACAATAACTGGACTAGTTTTTGCACGTTGCGTTAGTTACTGTGTCGCTAGCACTGCCGCACATGTCAGCACATGTAAAAAAGCTCTAACCTCTAACGCACCTCCGATTATATTTTGAAAGAAAATTACGGTATATATGAACAATTTATTATAGTGGTCATCCTAATGTGAACTTTTAAGTGACTTATTATGATATTTTATTTTTATTACAGAAAAATTTAACTTAATAATGAGTGTTGCTAATAAAAAACGTAGGATGCTGTACAGCACAGAAAACATCGATTTAGCGTTGAATGCTGTTGACGGTGGGATGTCAATAAATGCTGCAAGCATGAAATATGCGATTCCCCGATCAACATTACATAGCAAAATAAATCACTTGTATAACACTAAGAAACCTGGGCCTGTTTCCATTCTGCCTCCTGCTCAAGAATCACTACTAGTAGAATGGATTTTTGAATGCAGTAGCCGAGGTCATCCAGTGACTAAGATGCAATTATTAAATAGCGTTAGCATATTAGTGAGGGAAATGGGAATCAAAACTCCATTCAGTGAAAGTGGTCCTGGGAAAAGTTGGTATTGTGGTTTTTTGAAGCGTAACAAGAATGTCTGTACCCGAATGACTGAAAACTTAACCCAAGCTAGAGCTGCAGTATCCGAAGATGCTTTAAAAAAATGGTTTTCTACTGTAGAAGCTCATTTAAAGGATAAATGTTTGCTCAATATTGACTCATCTAGAGTATTCAATACTGATGAAACTTCTCTACCATTGAATCCCAAGTCTAATAAGGTATTGACAAAAAAAGGAAATAAAAATGTGTATTCTATTATAAATAATAATGAAAAAGAAGCCTTGACAGTGTTGGTAACTGGAAATGCAGCAGGGCAACTAGCACCTCCTCTTGTTATGTTTTCTTATAAACGCATTCCAAAAGAAATGTACGAAAAAATGCCATGTGATTGGTCCTATGGCACATCAGACAGTGGCTGGATGCAAGGAGAAAGCTTTTACGAATATATTACTAATGTATTCTACCCCTGGATCATTAGAACAAAAATAGCTTTACCCGTCATTTTATATGTCGATGGACATGTTTCACATCTCACACAACCTCTGGCTCAATTTTGTGCTGCAAGTCAAATTGAACTTATTGCCCTGCATCCAAACTCTACACATATTATCCAGCCAATGGATCAAAGTATGTTCCGTCCAATGAAAGCAGCTTGGACAAAGCAAGCACATGAATATCGTCGACAAAATGATTGCTTAAGTGTATCAAAAATTGATGCTGCACAGGAATTAAAAAAAGTGTTCAACAATTTGGATCTCAAAAGTATTTTGAGTAATGGCTTCAAGGCATGTGGGCTGATGCCATTTTCATCTAGTGCAATTGATTATTCTAAAATTTTTCAACAAACGAGAGCACCAAAGCAATCGAGTGAGCAGCCAAATGATCGAATAAGTGTAGAAGAAAATAATATAGATTATTTAATAGCATTAAAATGTATCGAAGAAAGCATTAGTCCTACAACTTTAACAGCTTTTCGAGCAATGGGTGATAAAAACGAATGGACTGGTCCAACTGAAGACACAAGTCTTTTTCATGTCTGGAGTAATATATCCAAGGCTGTTAAAGTTGATGGTATTGAACAAGAATGTTCAATAAAGAAAACTGGAAACCAGGATATTGACAATAGTCAGATTGATGACAGTAGAAGTAGCAGTATGGGTATGCATGATGACAGCTTGATAGTAGAAGAAATGTCAAAGAGAAATGTAGGCCTATGATTCAATATTTTTACTTTGTTTGTTAGCGTTCTTTTTGCTATATTTATACAAATTTTTTACATTTTGAAACAAGCAATTGATATTTACAAATTGAAGTTGATTTTACTTTTTTTATTTATTTTTTTAATTTAAAAAAAGTAATATTTATAATTTTTACAATTTTTTTATATAAAATTTTTATAAAATATGTTTACATTTATAATTGTAATTTGTGTTTTGTATCATTTTATTGGAAATCAATTTACCTATTCTGTAACATGTTTTGTAGGTGATAGTTTTACAATTAGATAACAAGAATGAATCCAACGTACTAAATTCTAGTCCAAATGCAAACATAAGTTATGATTTCGTCATTAATGAGGATGGTACTGTGATAACAGAGGATAGAGATTTATCATTAGATATAAGTTATGAAATAAAAAAGACTGAGCATAGTGATCAAAATATTATTAAGGAACTGTTGAGTGAGAGCCAAGTCACTTCAGATGTGCAATGTGCAATTGAAACAGAAGACTGTATTATTAAAAGTATTGTGCAAGCAGAAAATGAATCTACAAAATCCTCAAGTATATTACTTGATAAAGTTCCCCCTGTGTTCAAGAAGTGCCTTTTTTGGCCTAAGGAAAATACGTCGTCAGTAAAAAAAAGAAAAATGAAAGACAAAATACCTTCTGTTATTACTTCTGAACTTGGATTGAAATATTTACAAGAAAAAGAAGACCAGAAAAGAAATTTGGAAAACCAGAAAGCATTAAGAAAAAATATTCAACTTGAAAAAATGAAGATAAAAAAAGAAAAAGACGAGGAAAAGGAACGCAAGAAAAAATTAAAAGAGCAACAAATGAAAGAAAAAGCAGAAAGTAATAAAAGTAAAAATGCTCCTGCCAAAAAAAGGAAAAAAATTGTTACCAAAGTTTTGTAACCGATATTTTTTGTTTCAATAAAATATTAATTAAATTATAATTAACACGTTTGTTCACATTCATATCTTAAAATCAAGTTATTATTAATATTATTGCTACTAAATTTGATTAAAGTATGTTATCTATTACATTTTTATCGTGTACAGTTATTGGGGCACAGTATTCAGGGAGGAAGCACAGTAATTGCAGCACAGTATTCAGGGTGGAGCACAGTAATTGCAGCACAGTATTCAGGGTGGACCACAGTAACTGAGGCACATTAACTGATCTTTCGAGATTTTAGGCACACAGTAACTGACTCCAGAACTGTTTTTTTTATGTTTAATAATATCCAAAGAGGATGTGATATTTGTTTCGTGGAAAAATTTATATCGATAAAAGAAACATTGAAATTTATCTTTAAATTCTTAAGACAATTCAATTTCATTACTAAAGTTATTTTTACTAGCGAAAACTCCGGAAGTCCTGCAACAGGGCACAGTAATTGGATACATTACCCTACATACGGGCCGCCTCGGTTCTTTCGGCCCGCTTGAAATAATTCAAGCCGCTTGGTTCTGTTCGAGCCGCCCGCTTACTTCGGGCCGCTTGAAAAATTCAAGCTACTTGGTTCTATCCAAGCCGCTCGGTTCATTCGGGTACTCGGCTCGGCTTGGAAATCGAGTTTCAGCTTGGTTCGGATTTCAAGCTACCCGAATATTCATGTGCTTGAACAGCTCTAATATCCAGAACAAGTCGGAAAGGGGAATGCGTTATTTCGGAATAAGTCAACCGAAATACCAAAAGTTTTTTATTAATATCTCGGAAACTAATGTCTGAAAGCGCAAAAGGACAAAATGTTTGTTTAGCAATATTTTTATTCCTTCAGGTTATAATTTATTAGATAGGTATGTGGTCGTGTATGTCGCATACAATGTTGTACCATTTCAGTTATATTAATACTAACTCCCCCTCTACACTCCACAGCATTCTAAACTTTCAAGCAGGGTCATTCCACGAGAAATCGGACACTTTTCCGAGGAACATTTGGGATTCTTGTGAAACTTGGATATATTGTAGTCTTTAGTGATATATAAATGTATTTCAAAGAATTTTGCAAAAATTTTCCAAATGGTGGAAATTGACTTTTTTACATTAAATTATAACTTTTCAGCTAAGACACAGATACGAATGAGCTTTTGGGTGCTTACACTGGTCAAGTAAAAGTACCTAATAAAATTATGTCACTTTAAAAAAAAATTTTAGACCATTTATGCTCCAATTGTTTTAAACAAATGCAATTTTATACTAGCAGGGCATTATTTATACATTTGAAAAAAATGAGGATATAGCCCTACATGTGCTCTTTACGGACACGTTTTCAGAAACGCGGACACTTTAAAATTGGTCGCATGAAAATTAATTGAATGTGACGCTGCGTCGCCCAGCATCGGCTCGACTACCTAGCTGAGCCGCGCTTGCTACAATACAGAACTATTTATGTCTTTCATTCCTAATCTTGCGTGGGCTTGAAAGTTATAGTATACCATATGGTTGAATTTGTCTTGACAGTCACTTTCATATCGAGTAATGAAATATGTAGCATTCCATTTCTATGTATAAAAAATATTAAAAAATTTTCTCTTTCAATTTTTGTCAAATATTTACCATTTGTGAAAATCCTATATAACAATATCAGGTATAGCCACTTGGCCTCTGCTAGTACCGCGCAGCTTAGCTAGTCCAGCCGATGCTGGGCCACGCAGCGTTACATTCAATTAATTTTCATGCGACCAATTTTAAAGTGTCCGCGTTTCTGAAAACGTGTCGGCAAAGAGCACAGGTAGGGCTGTATCCTCATTTTTTCTCACTTTTTAAAGTAGTGCCCTGCTAGTAGAAAATTGTACTTGTTTAAAACAATTGCAGAATAAATGGTCTAAAATTTGTTTTTTTTTTACGTGACATAATTTGAAGGTTACACATAGTTAGGAATGAAAGAAGGAATTCAATCTACTAGATAGATAGTTCGATATATTTATTTCATTCCTAACTATGTGTAGTCTTCAAAGTCATAGTATACCGTATGGTTGAATTTGTCTTGACAGTCACTTTCATCCTTGATTATCAAATATATAGCATTCCATTTTAAAAATTACGGGTCACCTTCGTTTCAAGGAAAATAGTGCGAACACCAAAACTGGAGTTACCGCATTATGTTGTGTATAACAAACAGTAACAGATTTCCTTCTTCAGTTTTTCACATATACTTACCATATTCGAGAACACTGTATAGGAATAGCAGATATAGCCACTTGGCCGCTGCGAGTACCGCATGGCTCAGCCAGTCGAGCCGGTGTGATTTGACGCAGCGTTAACTTTCGGCAATTTTTACAGCGCTAATTTTCAAATGTCCACATTTTTGACAATTGGACCATGAAGGGGAAGAATAGAACTATATTCTGATTTTTTCCAGATTTTTAAAATCGCGCCCGATGTTAAAAAACTGCATTTGGTTATAATAATTGCACAGAAATGGTTCAAATTTTATTTTTTTTAAATTGAAATAATTTTTTCTTAAAACTTCAATGTCTTCTCTATAAGCATCATAAATTTCATCTCCATCCGTTCACTACTTCCATAGCTATAATTTACTGAAAAAAAGTTAGCACTTACCTTCAAACAGCTGTAAAATCGACATTTTTCAAAAATTTCAAAAATCCTTCGAGACATGTTTATACATCCCCAAAAGACTACAACATATTCAAATTTGAGTCACATCCGAAATGTTACTCCAAAAAGTGTCCGATTTCGCGTGGAATGTCCTATTGTCTCACACCTACTTACAGGGGTATTTAAATTTACTTCGTTCCGAGGCTTTCGCTTACATCGAGACTTTACTGTACTATATCTTTTTTTACTTTGCCTACTTTTCTTTTGTGCTGTATGTTTTTCTTATTTCTATGTATGTACCACGTGTTACTGATTACTGACTCTTTACGTGCAGGCAGCGATTGAAAAGAGCAATGTGCCTCACGGTAGGTCATGGCACCGTGGTGGAAGCAGGTACTTGTGCAGGTACCTCGTACGAAACACTTCCAAGAACATCTGCTGCGGATGATTGTCTTACGGGCAGAACACACGAAGACGTAGGAAATTTTGAGGATTTTCCAATTATCGAAGGAATTACAGAAGAAGTATATTTCGATACGGACGCAGAAGATATTGAAGAAGAAATACATTTCGATGCGGACGAAGAGGAAATTGTAGAAGAAATGCATTTCGAATCGAACGAAGAAGAAATTGTACAAGAAATAGACTTCGACGCAGGCTGCGATGAGATACATTCCCTGATAGACATAAACGAAGAAACGGATGAAGATATTGGAAGTGATGCCGATTACTGGGTGGTGGAGGCTGCAGAACCAGAACAGCCGGAAAACCCAATTTCCGAAGGAATCGACTTCGTTGATTTTCCGCATGTTTTCGAGCAAATAAAAAATCTTCGAAAACATTCGACTACTGGCTGTGGACATCGAGGATTTTGATATAGTTAGATGTGAAAAGATTGGCTTAGAAAAAGTGTATTATGTAGAGTGTAAAATGTGCAAATACACAGAGCGCATATCCTGTCTTCGGAAGAGTGATGCCACTATGGATATCAACCACGCCGCTGTTGCCGCAACAATGATGACGGGCGGCGGATATAATCAACTGGAGGACATATTGACTGCCATGAACGTGTCCTGTATGACGAAAAGGATCTACGAGAACTGTCAGAGTGACCTAATCGATGCCCTCGATGTGGCCGCACAACGCGAAATGGAAGATGCTGGAAAAGAGGAAAAAGCATTAGCTATAGCAAGAGGCGACGTTTATCCAGAATCTAATGTGCCGTTTATCCCAGTTGTCGCAGATGGCAGCTGGATGAAAAGGTCATACCGCGGAGGAGATTACAATTCTCTTTCTGGCGTAGGAGTCATCGTGGGATACCACACGAAGAAAGTGCTGTACATCAGCGTAAAGAATAAATTTTGTATGACTTGCCAAATAGCATCTACGAAGAAGGAAGAACCGCGCGAGCATCGTTGCTTCAAGAACTGGGGTCGTGATTAGAGTTCAACTGGCATGGAGAGTGTTGCTATTGTCGAAGGCTTCAATTGCAGCATAGATATGCACGGCCTAATATACTCTATATTAGTTGCCGATGGCGATAGCAGTGTGTACAAGAAGATATTGGACAGCAATCCATATGAAAAGTACATGGTGCAGGTACGAAAAATAGAATGCACCAATCACCTGTTACGCAATTTCAGTAGAAAAATAACCGAAATCGTAACAAAAGGCCGCAATAAAGATCTAAGAGCTGTCGTACAGAATAATGCTCTCCGCCTGCGTACCGGTATAAAGAAAGCTGCGGAATACCGGCTCAAAGAAGAATTAACACTCGAGGAACGAATACAAAATTTGAAGAACGACTTGACAAATGTACCGAGTCACGTTTTCGGTGAACACAAGGAGTGTCAGAAGTTAGCATACTTCTGTAATAAATACGCTGATCCCCACAGAGTAGACTACGTTCCCCGACTGAGAGAAGCTGGCATTTATCAAAGTATCGAAGAAGCGATGCAGCCACTTTTCGCTAAAGCTGACAGTTTGCTGCGCGGTCTCAATAACAATGCTGTTGAAGGTTTTAATAATATAATCGCTAAATTCATCGGTGGCAAAAGGATAAACTTTGGACGAGGGGGCTCGTATCAGGGAAGAGTCTCCGCTACAGTCGTCCAATATAACACTAAAGAGGTGTTTAGCAGATTGAGTACGGCAATGAAGAAAGAGCCGTCAACCATGGTAGGAAAACTGGAAAGATGTCGGAAACGCGCAGCAGAAAAAGCAATAGAATATAAAAAAGAAGCGAAAGCATCCTCCTTCCGAAATAACAAACAATCGTGCGACCAGGATTATGGCCCCAACGCAGCAAAAGCAGATATGGAAGAGACAGTATATTCTTCCGAGCGTAAAAGGCACGCGGATATACTTCTTCAGTGGCAAACGAGGCGAGACGAGATCGAAATAGAAACTCGCGATCAGGCGAATAGCGAAAAGTGGATCGGTTATAGGAAAAAATTATTAACTGCATCGAATTTCGGCAAGGTATGCCGATTACGAAAAACTACACCACGGGCAAATACTGTGAAGAGTATAATGTACCCGCAACTCCACAATTTACATTCCCTCCAATACGGAAGGGAAAATGAGGCAAACGCCTTAAAACAAATGCAAGAAGAATTAGGAATGCATATTCTACCGTGTGGCCTCTTCATCGATGACACTGTGCCTCACTTAGGTGCAACTCCTGACGGCCTCGTGGGCAATGATAAAATCGTCGAAGTAAAGTGTCCTGAATCGGCGAAGGATTTAACACCTGCTGAAGCCATAAAGCAACTTGACAATATAAGACGTATTTTCAAGGGTAATGAGATGAATAAGAATCATCATTACTATTATCAAGTGCAAGGACAATTGCACATAACGAAAAGGCAACGGGCCTATTTTTGTTTATGGACGCCGAAAGGCATGAAAGTTACAACAGTATCGAGAGATGATCGATTCTGGGCAACAGAGATGGAGGAAAAACTGAAGAAGTTCTATGAGGACTGCATGTTGCCAGAAATTATAGATAGTCGATATAATCGACAACAGCCGATTAGAGAACCTCCGTACATAAAAATAGGAGGAGCAGGTACAAGTACACAAGAAAGTACACAAAACGATGGATGAAAACATCGCAATAGCACCGACGAGTGCATCCAGCGCATATGAAGGGCTGCCGAATCAACCAATTGCAATTCAAAGTCACTATTGCACCGGCGAGTGCATCCAGCGCATATGAAGAGCTGTAGAATAAGCAATTGCAATTCAAAGTGACTATTGCACCGGCGAGTGCATCCAGCGCATATGAAGAGCTGTTGAATAAGTAATTGCAATTCGAAGTCACTATTGCACCGGCGAGTGCATCCAGCACATATGAAGAGCTGTCAAATAAGGAATTGCAATTCAAAGTGACTATTGCACCGGCGAGTGCATCCAGCGCATATGAAGAGCTGTCGAATAAGCAATTGCAATTCAAAGTAACTATTGCACCGGCGAGTGCATCCAGCGCATATGAAGAGCTGTCGAATACGCAATTGCAATTCAAAGTGACTATTGCACCGGCAAGTGCATCCAGCGCATATGAAGAGCTGTCGAATCAATCAATTGCAATTCAAAGTGACGATTGCACCGGCGAGTGCATCCAGCACATATGAAGAGCTGTCGAATAAGTAATGTTCCAAAATGTAAGTAAGAAAGTATGTAGAAGATACATACGGATAGTGAATAGGACCGTCTATGACGGGGGTGGTGGTGGGCCTTTTCACACTCTTCTAATAATAAATAGCTATAGCTATTCTTTCATATGAAGTGGAAATGACATGTATAAAAGCGTAAGTATGACATATACTTTTGTTATGCAAACAATTAGATTAATTGGAAATCATCCTGAATGTTTCTCTCATATATGAATTTGTTTTAGATATTTCCACCAACCAATATCAACGTTGAAAATCATGCTGTATAAAGCAAGGAAAGGAAGGCTGCCTTCTCCGCAAGCATAAAGATAAGTAAATACCATACATACATTTACATTTTTACAGCATTCAGATTACAACTCTTTCTAACTTTTTATCACAGGGTCTATGACAACTAACTGGAATCGAAAGGGGTCAGTGCCATCCCAAGAAAATATTTATGAGAAATAGGACACAATAATAATGGTTTCTTCAGTAAGTGTGAGTATCAGTTTTTACATTCAAGTGGTATAAACACAAAAATAATTTTTATTAAATTTATTTCTTTTTGCAGATCAAACCAGGGTGTAGTACACTGGGCTGAGGAATATCGTTGCAACTACCACAAATGCAGGGTGGAAGAGGTACCCCTTCCATGACGCCGACCGGGCTAGAGAAAATGTGCAGTAGCAGATTTTCTGTCAGCTGGTGGAGCAGAGTTTCTGTCCTCGAAGTGACAGAAAATATAACCTATATGCTATACCCGATTTCCTAAAGATACTGTTGCGGCGTAATAATAATGTTTCAGAAGGATGAGGAAAAGTTCACAAACGTAGCGTAATAGAACGAAATAGCCGCTAAACATTTATTGTCATATAGCATATACATAGGTTATATTTTCTGTCACTTCGAGGGACCACATAATAATCACGCGTTGGATTCAACGTCAAACACAATTTTATATATGTTTTTCATAACTGCCTTCTGCATAAGATGTGTATTTCATGTTCTGTTTCAGTGTTTTGCTAATTAAAAAATGTCTATCCTAACAAACTTCATTTTCTGGGGACATGCCCTCGCGTATTTTTCCTTTTCACTTATAATTCCTTACTGCCAACGTAGAATATTCTACCATAAGCACATTTCAAGTAAATGTACAATGAATTTTCTACGTTTGCAGTACCAGCGGACTTTCTGTTTAATTTTTTACAAGTTCAACGCAACAGCTGACAATTTCTTTCCACATTCAAAATAAAATATGGAAATAGCAAACAGCTCCCTCTCGCGTGCACAGGCAGCCGCGTATCTATGGGTATTACCATTTCTGTGCAGAAAAAATCTGCTGTAATACCGACCTGCCAAATCGGCCAGGTCACGTGACGTGTCTACCCCCTTAAGAATCGTCTTATGAACATATTCCATTCAACGGAAGAGAAAGGAGGATGAACATAAAACGATATCACATTCGCCTTTTAACCTTGCAGTCCTATTCCGATTTATTTAACGCAAAACAAATTTCATTCGCTTGCAATAACGTCATTTGTAAAAACAGTGTTTTAATCAGGGAGTCGAGACCGATAGACTTTCGGTTACGGTCGCGGTCGCGGTCCCTGACCGATTCCATGTGGCGCTTTACGGGTCTCTCAACCTAACCGAGAGCGACGAGCGACCGGAAGTTTTCTCTCAACCGATAACCGGGAGAGAATTTTTCTCCGACTTACGGTCGACCGAAAGTCTAGACCGGTCAGGAATACGGTCGCGTTAATTTATGGAGAGGTTCGAGTTAATGTATGGAGAGGTTCGCAAAACGGTCACCCGAGAGTCCCGTCCGATTGCAACACGGTTGACACAAAGTCGGGAGAGATAGAAATGCGGGCAACTACAATTCATCACCTCATGAGAAATAGGAAGAAAATAGAAATACGTTCGATTAAAATTTGTGTAACAAATTGTTACTATCCCCGTTGCGAATCGCAAATCATGACTAAAATTATTTACTAGGTTATTTTAATTATTTTTTATCGCGTTAGTAACCTGGCCATGACGTTAATAAATTTCTCACCATTTATAATGCACCTATGCATATTGTACAAGAAATGGAATTTTTTAACCAATTGATATAATGAGTGAAATTGCAAACATTTATGATGTTTTCAATATTACAAACACAATACTATGTGTTTTTATTTTTCGACTAACATACCAGGAAGGTCATCCCATTCGATAACTTTCTGACGTCGATATCATGAATTTTGACCAAAATGAAAGATGTTATTATTTTGATGGTTCCGAATTTGTTACAGAACCACAGTTGGGAATTAATTACTTTTTGCACATTCCTTTTTGAATCTACGCTATATTTTAGATTATTTTGCCTATTCACATAATAGTTTTTGAAATTCATTTTTGTAACATCAAAAAATATAGGCAAATTCATCCTGCAACATCATATGTTTTTAAATTCTAAATAAATATGATCATTTTTCTAGCCTACTGTCTACAACAGCGTTGTCCAGCGTAGGGGCCCCTCACGCGCCAGCTTCCCCTTTCAATCTTTTCCTCGCACAGCGTGCCTTCCGTCGTTAAGAAGACCGCGCGACGCTAAGAAGGCTGCCACGACGAGCTAGCCGGGCAATCGTCTTCGCGGTGAGCGTCGCGCGGTATCCCTGACAACGCGGACGAGAGTGGGAGAACCCCAAGCTTACGCGTAAGCGACCTTGAACAGCGCTGGTCTACAAAATAAGGTTTTTCGTAGGATGGTATGTACGAACTTCGTAGTCTACGAAGGCAGCGGTACGCCCCGTTTCAGGTAAGCGAGCCGCGCGCGGCACTATTGCGGGCGGTTTACCATACCTCTCGCACCCCGTATTACTTCAATCAGGACGAAACATAAAATTTTAAATTCGATTTTAACAATCATTTTTTATAATAATATTTTTTTATATTAATATTTTATATTAACTACATCTATTAAAGTCGATGGGAGATGACGAGCATCTTCTTAATGTTGTGTTTCAAATACAACAATGCCTCGGTAGAGTGTCAGAGTATTAACAAATAACTGCAACAGTCTGCTTTCACAAATCCCGTCACGAGGGAGACAAACAATGAGACCGACAGGGACAGCATACATACCTTCCCGGCCTATTCAGCTAGGTCGAACTGAACCGAACCCACCCGAACAAAACCGACCCGGAGCCCTAACCAGTCAGCGGACCTCTCCATATATTAAGTGGCGACCGGTCTGCCGACCGGTCCCCGTTCGTCTCAGAACGCGGTCCCTGATTCCCGACCGAAATGCAATTGGTCAGGAGTTTCGGTTCCCTTTTGCAACCTCTCGCTATTACGGTCAGAATTTCTCTCCTCTTTTGTTCCGGTTACTGGTTACATGACCGAAATGTGACCGGTCTGAGTTTCGGTTTCTGCTTCGGTCTCGACTCCCTGGTTTTAATGTTTTTTAAGAGCACTTGTTGCTGAATCCCACGCATTCATCATGTGTTTGCGCATACATTAATGATGGTCTATAACTCTATACGATATAATACAGACATATAATAATAATAATAACAATAACAATAACAATAATAATAATAATAATAATAATAATAATATTCTTCTACTGTACTATATTATTTAAAGGAACATATCGAACCCGTACACACCAATTTTGGTGCAATTTTGCAAGTGTGTAGAGTAGCCAAAAATATTCGATCATATTTTTTGAAAAAGGAATTCATTCTTCTCCATAACTATTAGAAAAATTCACTTGTTTAAACTATACCCCCTAAAAAAACTTTAAAAAGGTAAAAAAATTACGCCAAGTACATGAAATCAAATAAATCACAAAAAAAGAAAATAATAATAAATACAAAGTAAAAAAAGATGTGAAATCAGAATGAGCTGCAAGTACATAAAGGTGCTTTCCCGCAGCGTGCAAAGGCGACACTGTGTAACACAATAAAAGACAAAAAAAAGATGTCCGCGGCCTGGAAGTCAAATACTTGGCGTGGCCAGGCAAGGTATTCTCAGATCATCAATACCCATACCTCCCCCTCGCAGGCTTTCAGATAATTTGTCCATTTAAAACTCAGACAATATAAGTACATTATCATTATATTGCGTTTTAAAATAATTGTAAGATCATTCATCCATACCGATACCTTTCCTCTCACAACCTTTCACATAATTTGTCAATTTTAAACTCTGACAATATGAATACATTTTCATTATTTTCTCTTTTTAAATAATTATTCAGCGACACCTTGACCTTGCCTGGCCACGCCAAGTATTTGACTTCCAGGCCGCGGACATTTTTTTTTGTCTTTTATTGTGTTACACAGTATCGCCTTTGCACGCTGCGGGAAAGCACCTTCATGTACTTGCAGCTCATTCTGATTTCACATCTTTTTTTACTTTGTATTTATTATTATTTTCTTTTTTTGTGATTTATTTGATTTCATGTACTTGGCGTAATTTTTTTACCTTTTTAAAGTTTTTTTAGGGGGATCTCACTTCTTTTTACAAAGATAATTTGCTTAGAAAATGACTTCAGATAATTTTTAATTTCATTCAATTTATATTAAGTTTTTTTATGGGGATTTCAGAAAACTCTAGCGAAGCTGCAAAGTGCATGTTTAAAATAATATATACATAAATAAAATCCTGAGTTTAGTTACAAAAAAAAAAACAGTTCGACGATATTTAAACATGTCGCAATTCAAATTTTGGCAATTTACCTTATGTTTGAGACTGCATTTTGATTGCAATTCAATGGTACGATACATATTTGTAAAAATATGTGGCATCTCAAATTTTGAAAACTTACCTTATTTAACACTCGCCAGGTTATAACCTGAATGTAAGCTGTCAAAATTTTGAGTACATTGCATAGTGAAGGTAGCGTTTGACGAACGAAACATGTGTTAGTTTTTGTTGGCTGAAGGCATGCGTGTAATGCGTACCCAGAGTCGACGAACGAAACATGTGTTGGTTTCGTTTTGGCTGAAGGTGTGCGTGTAACGCGTATATACGTATTATGGTTGATGAAAAATTTCTTGAAGAATCAGGAGAAGAAGAAAAATCTAAAAATTTACCGTTTCTGACAGTTCCAATGAGACGATATTATGATATCTCGGTCATGTGTGGACCGATTTTATTGAAATTGGTCTTATTCGAAAGCTGATATGCGGTTTACATAAGAAAAATGCCTTTAAATTTAGAAAATATTGCAGGCGTAATGAGATATAATGAAATAAGTTTCAGGTTATAGGTTGGATTAGCCGGGCGACGAGTAAAAGGTAGCGGTAGCGGCAGTCGACATATACAGGGTGTCTTTCATGTACTTGGCGTCGAGACGCTACCGCGTCTCTAGATACTAACTGACGTTAACTAACTAATGTGTGACGTGCGTCACTAAGGCGGTTTCCCCCTCCAGCGCAGCGACACGCGAGGCAAGCCGCGTCTCGCGTAAACACGCTCCGCGGCTGCGAGACTAACTCGCACCGCGGCCGATAGGAGGCCGCGGAACTGATAAGATTCTCGCGGCAGCTTTTCGCGCCGCGGGATATAAGGCCAGGACCGCGAGCGATAGTAGACAGTTTGCTCCGTGACTTCGCCGTACATGCCGAATCGATACGAGAGAAGCTGTTTTTGGTTACTGTTCCTCCTCCGAGGGAATTCTAGCGGATCAAGAGCCTGACCGCTAGTAGCCTGATCCTTGGTCGCTACATCAGCCGAATTCCGATTCGCGCTGGACCATCCAGCCGTGGTGGTCAACCAGCGGTCACTGAAAGCTGGCCAGGGGGGCCAAGCTTCCCTCTTACGAACGTTGAAGCAGAGTTTGTAGCGCCTCCTACCTATAAAGTGCGTACTAAACTGTGAATGTGTGAATTGGTGTGAATCGGGACGTATGTGGATGTGTATACGTGTAATGCACCGCTTACTTTAAAACCTGACCACGGATCGTCGCGCCAGCGACACGTATGCAGCAGATAGAAGGATAAACATTGAAATTGAATATTTCTTCTTTTCATAGGAAAATAAAATATATTCAATTTCTTTGTTTATTCTTCTATCTGCTGCATACGCATCACTGACGCGACGATTCATGGTCAGACGGCCTTAGAAAAGGTAAACCAGGGAAAGTAAGGACGCCATTTGAAGGATTTCTGCTCATTCCAAAATTTAATCTTTTAAATTTCATGTTAGGAATGACAGGGGTCCTTTGAATTACGTCCGTACTTCCTCCGATTGACCTTCTGAAAATATAAATATAATTAAAAGTAAAAGTATAATTACATACATAAATACATGTTAAATTATATACAAATTCTTTATTAATTTTAAATAATATTAGTTATTACAATTATTACAATAACAATGATCATATTAAGTTCAACAATAATATTACAAAATTTATACAACTTCTAAAATATTTTACTTTATTTCCCAAATTGCTTCAATTCGTTGACATCAATAGAAGCTGCAAAATAATTAAATTGTTTACAATTTTTTTTTCTTTGAGTTGTTTTTACGAGGGAAAACAGCGGGAATCTTCAAAAGACGCCTAGTAGGATCCGCACTACTAAACAGTGTCGGATTTTTACCGACTAAAACCGCTAACCCCATGCACATACCAACCACTCATTTCCACTCCTACATGCAACATAAACAATCAAACACTCATGCAATGTAAAAACAGTCCGACAGCCAAACATATATATATAATAAAAACCGCAATACACACTCATGCAACAGTCCCACAGCCAAACATATATACATAATAAAAAACGCAATACACACTCATCCAACAGTCTCACAGCCAAACATATATACATAATAAAAAACGCAATACACACTCATCCAACAGTCCCACAGCCAAACATATATACATAATAAAAATCGCAATACACACTCATGCAATAGTCCCACAGCCAAACATATATACATAATAAAAATCGCAATACACACTCATGCAATAGTCCCACAGCCAAACATATATACATAATAAAAAACGCATTACACACTCATACTGCAATCGCATACATGCAAAAAGACTTAAAAGTAGATTCGGATATATATTGGGTTGGCGAATATGTTCGAAGCGTTTTATGTTTTCTTTTATCCTAGAACGATTTGTTTTCTGTTTTGCAAAGTGTTTATATGCATTCGAAAGAGCTCTTTCTGCTCTACAAAACTGTGATAATCGTTGTTTTCAATAATTTAATTTTTTATTATTTTTCAAACTTAGAAATGGAATTTCCAGGAGGCAAAAATCAACATTTTCGACATCTGCTTTTCTTCGCTTTCATTGAAGTCAAAAAGCTGCCGCAGTCGCTCGAGATATTTGCGACGTGTACGGAGAAGGTGGTATAGGCAAGTCAACTGCGCGAAAATGTTGATTTTTGCCTCCTGGAAATTCCATTTCTAAGCTTGAAAAATAATAAAAATAAAAAAAAATAAATTATTCAAAACAACGATTATCACAGTTTTGTAGAACAGAAAAAGCTCTTTCGAATGCATATAAACACTTTGCCAAACAGCAAACAAATCGTTCTAGGATAAAAGAAAACACAAAACGCTACGAACTTATTCACCAACTCAATAAAAGCACAATTAGGACCTATGTTTCCTATGTGATTTGCCATACGTCAAAGCACATAATAACAAACCAAACATTGGAATCATAGGTTCTTCGGAACAATTGATTAGCACATTAGTGGAAGAAATACATTTTTTTAATACATGATCGACATAGTTGTCGGTCAAATACACTTTGAGATGCCCTAAAGGGCAATCGCTCAGGTTTACATCAACTGAGAGGCTTAAACATGTCTGAATTAAAAGTTTTAAATTGGAATGTTCCGCGAATTCATCAAAACAGTGTTTTGTTAAAGCATAAACCTCTCGCATAAATTGTTCTATTGCATCTTTTTGCGTTAAAAAAGCTTGGCAACACGTAGCACAAGCTTGAATAAATGGTTCCAAGTAATCTAAATTGACAGTAGTAGCATCATAATTTTGCAAAATTGACTCTACTGATTCTACAGCTACTACTGGTACTTCATTATTAAAAAAGTTAGAATTTGGATTGCGAGAGGAAAATTCGAAAATCTCTTTTACATTTAACAAATTTTCACTACAATCTGCCTCGCAGTTTTGTCGTCCCGAGTTGGAAAATAATGAATTTATAAGCAATGACTTGTAGTATTCGGTAAATACTGAACAAGTCGGATTTGTATTTCTTCCACCATGTTGTCGCACGAACGAGAAAATTTTTTCCAAAGGATCTTGGTTAAAATCTCTGGTTTTGAATCCTGCAAACCCAAGATCCAGCAAATACGAATTAAGAATTTTGAACCCTTTCAGGGTATGTATCCAATTCTGCAACACCGCAGGATGCTCTTTATCTCCCGCTTTGCGTTTGATAAATCGCATACTTTGGAATAAGTTTATACACTTATTCCAAATATCTGTGGCGTTGCTTTCGTTATCTAAAATGGGCCTACTATTGACACTGTCGAAAAGTGAATTTAAATTTAGAAATAAAATCGCCGTATCAATTCCCGAAGCTGACATCTTTCTGGATTTACAAGCACTTTCCGCCTCAGTAGTGCTCATAAGTTCCATAAGAGATGCTACTTTACGCGACAAGACTTGTGTACAATATTTGACACGCATCTTCTTAATTTTACTTGGAACGACATGCTGTTCCGTAATATTAGTTAAAGTTCTAAAATCACCTCTACACCGATCAATGTGATAAGTATCTTCCAAGTGGGATTTCTTTTCGTGTCGAAAAGTAATTGCTTAATCGCGCGTACATTTGTTGACCCTTGATCACAAACCGAAGCAACAACTTTTAAGCGTATAAAAGTGCATTCCTCTACTATGGCCTTAAATGTACGCGCTATCGACTCCCATGAAGCGGTGCCCCTACAAAAGGAGTACGACACTGTTTGCTTCCACGGTTTATCTCCAAATATCCCTCTTAACATAAAGACCTGAACATGGTCTGCAATGTCTCTACTACGCGAAAACCCGAAATCTACTAGTCCCTCTACAGTATCGGATTTGACATTATAATGAAGCCGGGGACTAAGCTTCATTTCGTCAAATAACAAAATGCAATATCTATACCGCGGATCCTCGAAATTGTCGAGTATATTTTCAATGCTGTGGAAGACAGACTTACTAATACCGGGAGATACAATGATTTTAGTGACCAGTTTTCTTAAGGTCTCTATACTCGGTAAGAGGAAAATATTTGAAAGGTATCGATAAACCTTTGGACTTTGCTTCAGCAATGAAAGCGCAAAAATTTTATCATCTAAAGTGAAATCTCTACTGAACTTAGATCGTCCCATGTTACGGACTTGTAATGCAAAAAAATCTCGCACAGTTGATGGCAGACTTTCAATGCGTTCCGAAAAGCCACGTTTTAACAACATTTCGGCATGTTGCAAACGTTCCTTACATTCTACATGGCGGTTACGCATTTGTCTCCTTGTTTTCATCAAGGAGACAATTACGTTATACTGCCGCACCTCGTCTGGAGAAAGGCTGGACGTCCTAGTGGCTCTGAACAATTTCAGCACAGATGCTAAATAGTGCAAAGTAAAACAATTTATGCATGCAAAATAAAACTGAATTTCCAGCACCCAGAAAACTGTATAAAATTTAAGGTGGTTTTATCAACACCCCATGCTCCGGGTTATAATAAAAAACAAGCTGTTAGCCCATGCTCAGCATAAAGAATATATATTAAAAGGAGGAATTGGGGAATACTAATAAACAGTACAAATAACAGAAGTTTAAGAGGGTCGTCTTATGTGACGGCCGATTTTTCTTCAATTTTTTGGGGAATTTTTTTTTGACGAACCATGAAAACACAATACGTTGGAATTTTTACTACATATTTATTAACATTTGAACAAGGGGAGGATGGGGGGGAGTAAAAGTAGGGGGGAGAAAAATATACACGCTAGCATATGCTGACGACGTGGCTATGCTAGCGGAGGATGAGGAGGGGATGAGGGGAATGATAGGAAAGTTGGAGAAATATATGGATGAGAAGGGACTGCAGGTAAATGTGGAGAAGACTAAGATAATGAGGTGTAGGAGGGGGGGTGGGAGGTGGAAAAATATGAAATGGAGATGGAAGGGTAAAGAGCTGGAGGAGGTGAGGAGTTTTAAATATTTAGGGTACACGATAATGGGGGGTGGGGGGCAGGAGGAGCATGTTGCGGATAGAGTGAGGAAAGGGGCAGCGGTGATGGGGAAGGTGTGGGGGCTAGGGAAGCGATTGTTCGGGAAAGACTGGGGCAGAAGAATATGGTTGTTCGATAGGTTGGTGTGGGCGGTGGTGGGATATGGGGTGGAGATATGGGGGTGGAGGGAGAGGGGGAAGGTAGAAGCGCTGCAGGACAGGTTCCTGAGGTGGGTGTTGGGGGTAGAGAGGGAAACGCCAGGATATATGGTCAGGGAGGAGTTACAAAGGGGGCTGCTGAGGGGTAGGGCAGGGATGAGGGCATGGGGGTTTGAAAGAAAATTGGAAGAGGGAGAAGGAGGGGAACTAGCGAGGTTGTGTTGGGAGGAGATGAAGGGGAGGTTTAAGAGGGGAAAGGTGCTGGAGGGGTGGGAAAAGGAAAGGGAACAGTTCTTTGAGGAAAGGGGGTGGACAGTAGAGGAGGTAGAAAGGGGAAGAGAAAGGGGGGAGGTAAGAGGGGAAGAGATAGTGGACAGGGAAAGGAAGAGGCAGGAGGAGGAGAGGTGGAGGAAGATAGAAGGATCAAGGTACCACAAGTGGTATGGGAGGGTAAAGGGCTCGGGGGTTCCGGGGTATTTGAAGAAGGGCTGGGGGGAGAGTAGATGGAAAAGGGTGGCAAAGTTTAGGTTAGGAAATGGAATGAGAGGGGGGAGATACTGGGAGGAGGAGGAAAAAAGGAGGTGTAGGTTGTGCGGATGGGGTGAGGAGTCTTGGGAACATGTGTGGGAGGTATGTATGGGATGGGGAGTGGAGAGGGGATGGCAAGAGATGGTGGGAGAGGTATTGGGGGAGGAGGGGGAGGGAGAGGAGTGGTTAAAAAGTTTAGAGGAAAGAAGGGAGGCGTGTGGAGGAAAAGAAGGGTGAATGGAGAGGTGAATGAGGAAATGGGAGTGAAAGGGCGGCGAGTGGAAGCGGGGGTCCAGGAGGGGGAGAGGAGACGAGCGAGCGTGCGAGCGAGCGAGAGATAGGATAAGATAGTTATAAGGTAGAATTAAGGATAGGATAAGGTAGAAATAAGAGGAAGAGAGGGAGTAGGATAAGGTAGATATAAGGGAAAATGTATGGGAAGATTATAACCCCTAGGGGAATAATAAAGTTATTATATATTAACATTTGAACAGTTATTCAGAATGTTTTGAAGTTAAAATATGGAGTGGAATTGACTTTACACAGGTCAGTTGCGAAAAAAATGTTGGTCGACGGCTGACATGATTCCGGCTGTCCCGCTCATCTGAAATCAAAAAGTCAAACGGCACATTAATTTGTAGACTTGTGGCTATAGCCGGTACCAGAATGAAGTTAAAATATTGGAAATTTAATGTTTGGCACAGTTTTGAAAATAAAGTTCCAATGACGAAATAAAGATTCAGTGATGAGAATCGTAACTTTATTTTCAAAACTATGCCAAACATTAAATTTTCAATATTTTGACTTCATTCTGGTACCAGCTATAGCCACAAGTCTACAAATTAATGTGCCGTTTGATTTTTTGATTTCAGATAAGCAGGACAACCGGAATCATGTCAGCCGTCGACAACTTTTTTTTCGCAACTAACCTGTGTAAAGTCAATTCCACTCCATATTTTGACTTCAAAACATTCTGAATAACTGCTTAAATGTTAATAAATATGTAGTAAAAATTCCAACGTATTGTGTTTTCATGCTTCGTCAAAAAAATTCTCCAAAAAAGCGAAGAAAAACCGGCCGTCACATAAGATGACCCCCTTAAGGGAGTTTTTAGACGAACTGGATTTTAGATAAAACAACCTTAAGAATAGTTTTTAATATAAAACGTTACAGTACCTTTCCTTGTCCGCAATGATTGTCCAGAGGTACCAGCAACAGTATATCCAGTATCTGTAAAATTTATTGCAAATGATTAATTTGTTAACTCGAATCTGAAGGGAAGAACTAAAATCTTCGAGTTATAGAGGTTTCGACTTATCGAAGTTATGGGGTAAGAGAGACTTTTACGGCCGATTTTTTCGCCTCTAGATAAAAGTTATCTGACGGATAGGTACAGTAGAATGTGATTGACTCGCGTTCTCCTAGGCTAGTTACATCGGAAAAATATTAATATTAAGCTACTGTTGCAGAATTAAACTGGTGAATGTTTAAAGAATGACCATTTATTAATTGATATTTTTATCTATACAATTTTCACTTTGAAATAGCAGCTTAATATTGACATTTTTGCGATGTAACTAACCTAGGGAAACGCAAGTTATAGCAGATTCGGCAACCTGCACTGGTGTGCAGAGGTGCAAGATGCGAAGATTTTCGACTGCAGCGCCGCTTGCGGTAGAGTGAGGAAGTTTTGCTAGTTTTCAATCGGTCCGTACTCTATTCAATGATGCTAAAGTTAATGGCCGGAGTATCGAGAATTTCCCCCACCATGCATATAACAACTCCACGATCCGCGCGTACGTGACCCCAGCGGTTCGGATGACTTCGGACAATTTCGGGAGTTGAGAGAGACGGTGAATATAAGCCTTTCTCTCTCGCTCTTGAAACGTTGAGATTCTAGTGCCGACAAGGTTGCCGTTCGGGGATCTTCCGTCTTACTTACTCATGCTGTACCTATCACGGACTCCTTCCCTCTTACAGGCCTCGGACGGTAAACGGCAACCGTGGTCGCTGGCAAGCGGCACGAGCCACCGTAATGCGATTTTGGCTTCCCGGATATTTTCACTTTCCGACTCAGATATTCTTGTAACGAAAAAAAATTTCGAAAAAATTTGATTGCGGAAATATACGTTTTAGGATCTCCTGATCACACTGAGACTATTAAAAAAATAGATTTTTTCAAAATCTCGAATGTTTATTAACAAAATTGCGTTTAAATGGCTCAATAGATTTTAATAAAACTTTATATTTAGATTTCATATTTTCGTCTTAAAACCTGGTTAATTTTTTAACCCAATCGGTTCATGAATAATGATAGTTACCTCTTATAGTTCTATAATTTTTCGTATTATTTAGTATAAATATTCGTTATTCGTAAAAATTAAAAACATTCTCTGAATGAATCTCACAGGGAACTAAATACTACGTAAAAAAGTTAAATAAATTTTTTCCCTATTTTCACTTATAAAGGATTTGCGTTCACGATACACGTAGGATTTTGCAATATCCGAATTGCAATAAACCATTGACATTGACGATAGACGCTTTAGCTTACGCTATGGACACCGATACTTACTTGTACAGTTGCAATTATTAAAGAGAACAATTTATTAAAATTGAATAAAATTTATTTTCTTATAATTTTCGTACTTACTTAACATACTTAACATACTTAACGTACTTTTAACAGCCTGTGCATTGAGGAAAGCAGAAAATGCCCTGTAATACTTGTCTTAATGTAGGGAATTCGTAATCATTGTTTCGGTTCTTCTTTGAACAAATTTCTTTCCACATTTTATCGCAATGTAAACGCTTATATTTCGCTTTTTCACTTTCATCGAAATAAGAATACAGTTGTCGCCATTCCATTTCTAGCAAGCTCAAATTAATTTTTTTAAAATTAGAAGCAAATTCAAGAATTGGATATCCACATTTTCTATCTGCTTCATATAAAACTTTTTCAACGCTTAGTGCAATAAATAAATCAGAAATATCTGCATTGTGGTGTAATTTACAAGACTTTTGGAAACAAATGTTCATTATGTTCGTTGGATGATTCGGGCATATTGTACGCAACTGTTCTGACATACACGTATTATTTAGTACTAATAACCCAACAACGTTTTCCCATAAAAGATTATGTCCATATAAACATTTCAAAATTTGTTGCAATGTATCGTTCGAAATGTAATCGTCGTTTATATCACAAATACCAATTACGATTTCGTATGTAACAAATGAATGTAATGAAAGAGTTGTAGCATTGATAAAATATTTTGTTTTATGGACGTCATTGCAAATACGTTGTATAGTTATATGGAAGTAATTATTTCTAATCAGTTCAAATAATTTGTCGTATAAAACTATTCCATACATATTTTTAATGCTATTTGCATCCAATATATCAAATTCTTGAGGTTTCACGATCAATAATCTGCCGATTTTTTTTTTTATACGATTGAGTGATTTTTTCAAATTTTTGTGTTCGGTACATTTTGATATGTAATCAGGTAAATGCAAATTCAATTTTCCAATATTCAATAATTTACGCATATGATTTTTGGATTTTGAGTGCCGCGGAATGTTATTAAGTTTAAAATTACTTTTACAAATTGTACAATATGCTTTTCCATTGCATTTCCGTAACCATTTATGGTGCTCCGTTTTTGTTCTGTTACTGCTGTTGTGGATGTCAGCCATACCAGGACTATTTTGTAACTAAAAAAAAAATTATTACAATATAATGTAATATAATATGTAATACTTGTACATACGAGCGTCATCTTTTAGTTAAGTACGTCCATGCATTTCACAAAATACATATCTAACTGCAATAACTTGAATAAAACATCTCTGAGAGAGTCATTGCATGCCCATGATGCATCACACAACATTACCAAAAATTATAAGGTAATATAGAAAATGTAAGACGTACCGTAAGCCCACCCACCACGACAAGGTAGAGACGCATAGGGAGGGAAACAATAATGTCACATGCTTTGTCCACAAGATCACAGTAGGGAGGAAGGAAAAGTTCACGCAGCATCCATAGTTGGGACACAATTTTAAAAACATTCATTTAAAATTCCATGTACTTGGGGAGAAATCAAAAAGAATGACTAAAAGTAATATCTTGAATTCAAAAAGAGTTCATAAGGTATGAGAAGAAATGAAATGAAATAATATTCAAAAAATTAAGGAATGCAAAAATATGAGAAGTAATGAACATATAGAAACAGTATTTATACATATATAAGATTCTGAGAAGAGTTTACGAATTTTACTTAAATAATATATTAAAGACATTTTATTGAAGAAACTTTTAAGATAAACAAAATTCAAAAACAATAAGTCAAACAAAATTAAACATTATATAGATAAAAAACTTGTCCCTAAGTGATTAAGCATGTCACACCTTTGAAAAGAGGAAAAAATCGGTTGAGAAATATTAAATGAATAGATATCAAGGAAGAATGAAAAAAGATAACGTTTAGATAGAAAGCGAAACGATTGCAAATATAAACCAAAAACACAAATTTAATTCCAAAATATTATTAAAAATTTGAATAAAAACGAAACTAATGGCTACGAATATAAATTATTACTTGACATTAATGTAAAATGATTTGGGCCAATCGAAATTGTAGAACTAGTTTCTCCGCGGGCTTTAAAAGCTGTTTTAATCACGGCAATGGAATTTATAGAATCATGACTAAGTTTACTTCTTTTACAGGTTTTGACATCGGTCAGAATAGAGAAAATTCTTTCTGCTTCTGCATTTGAGTGAGGAAGACTCCTTACAACATTCACGAGTTGTTTCAAGACTGGGAACAGAAGATTGTTATTTTTATCCCTCGCAGAATTAATTTGGACCTATATGTCATCAAAGCACAGCTGTGACAATTTTTGACATTGCGCTTTGTCGAAAGTATAATACAACTTCTTCCATTCTTCTTTTAATTTTAAGTGGTCAAAAGATCCTAATTTTTGTGCAACGTAAATTAAATTATTCAAGGCATAGTCTCTATCACTATCAAAAAGTGCTAATTTAAAATCAAAAACTTGCAAACTGCCTAAAAATGTATCTTTTAAAGGGAAACGTTTTATTATCTCGGTAATGGCTCTAATGTAAAAAGCTAAGCAAAATTTTTTAATTTCAAGAAACGTTTCCTGGGGCAAAGTATTATCATCGACATGATCCTTCAAATAATATTCACACTCAAAACCTAGGTAAATGTCCTTCAAATCTAACAAATTGTTACCGGAAAAAAAATTTTTTGAAACATCGAGTCGTTTATTGTTGAATATTCTGGTTTTAAAATATGTCGGCACAAATCTTGAAACAAAAGTCTAGATTTAGAATATAATAAATGAACGGCTGTCCTGCGGGTTTGAAAAAACGCGTTGAAGGAATTGAAATAATTTAAAATATATTTAAGAAACAAAAGATAAGCTAGTGTTTCTATTTTTTTTATATCACAAAGTAGATTATGAGCCGTATCGTTTTTTGGATTTTCAGATACTTCCGAAATTAAAAAAAAATTTAACGAATCCCAACATTCCAGAATGCGTGTTACGCAAGCGTGCATGGCTAGCCAACGCGTATCGCACAATTTTAAATTTTTTTTTGACTTATTATTAACAAATTCTTGAACATTAGCAAAATTCGCCGACCGTTTGGCGCTAATATTAATATAAACTGTTAAATTTCGAATAAATTTTTCAATATACGTTGGGATTTCTGAACATGCTTTACTAGATACTAATGCCGCGGAATGGCAAATACAATTGACTGTTATTAATGAAGGACACTTCGTTTTAAGTTTTGAAAAAAATGAGGAAAAGCGCCCGATCATCACTGATGCATTGTCACATGTGAGTCTAATTACATTCTGCACAGGAATTTGCTTTTTGTGCAATGCTTTCTGAAATACTGAAAATAAACCTTCTGCAGAGCAATCTGTGGCGTCTAATTTTAATAATTCTAATAATTCTGTACAAGCTGCAGAAGTTTCCGAATTTACGTATTTAATTAAAAAAGTGAGCCATTTTACATTAGAAATATCTGTGCTTTCGTCAACAAATATAGAAAATTTATGATGTCGAGCACTTTCAATAATTCTATTTACTTCTACTTTAGAAAGCACGTTTGTAATAATTTTATTGCATTTTACGCGGCTCAAGGTTAATTTACTGGCTATATACGAATCTGGAAATATAACCTTCAGAAGGCCAATTAAATAAGCACTAATGTGAAACGGAATATTGTGCTCGACAAAAAAAGCGCACAAAGCAATTTCAGCAATCTGAATCTTCTCGTTAATATTTTCGGGACTATCACTCACATCAAAATCATCAAAAGCAGCACTGTTACGTTCGGATAATTTAGAAACGTTCTCGGCGTGTGATTTTGTTCCAAAATGATTTTTTATTTCTGATAACCCGCTATTAATCATATAATTTTGACAACACGCGGAACAATGAAATTTGGAATCGTCATTAAAAACGCGTTGTAGCCAAGGTTTAAAATCATCGCGGTCTAACCACTGCCGAAGAAAAGTTCTTGGACTATATTTGCGTTTCTTTGAACAAGAATTCATGACAAAAACCAGAAAAACAGACAGAGGAAAAAGATAAATAAGAAAAAGAAGAGGAAAGTATATAAATTAATGAAAAAAAAAATACTTACCTGTTTAGTTGATGCCTTCAAAAGATGGACGATCACCAGTTGAAATATTAAATATTTATAACTAACCACACGCACTGCACACAGCAGTACAGCACTTCGAATGACGGTTACTCTACGTTCGCGTATGTCCGTTACGGTATCCCGCCAAAAAAAGCGCGCGTAATGTACTACCCAAGAATATTATTCTGTATAGCGGAGATATCACAAGCTGAGATTCCTTACTCCACCGCAAGCGGCGCTGCAGTCGAAAATCTTCGCATCTTGCACCTCTGCTGGTGTGCACTGAGTGCGAGTTTTATTGCTTCCGATTGGCTAAAAGTCGCACTCAGTGCGCACCAGTGCAGGTTGCCGAATCTGCTATTAATCATACTCTACTGTACTTATTCACCAGATAACATTTACCCAGAGGCGAAGAAATCGGCTATTACAGAGGCTTTGTACAAAAATTAATAATTTGCTGATCGAAATGGCATAAAGATAGAAAAATTCAATTTGTACTCTGCCCTCCTTAGTTAAACCGTCCTATCTGACATTTTATCATTTTTTAAGATATATTGAAATATTTAAAGTTCCACACGTTTTTTACCTTTTAAGTAAAGTTAGAAAACTCTACGTGCTTCGTAAACATTTATAAACACTCTAATGTATTTAACCTAACTTTTTTTCAATTGGTTAAAATATCCTATCTAAAGCAATTAATTAATTGGTACGTTATTAATACATTACCTACCGGTATACCTATTACAAAAAATTATATTAGGCTGTTACCAACTAGTGATAACATGTTTTAATTTGAATGAAGGGAAATAAGGACGGTACAAAGTAAATCATAAAAGTTCAGTTTTCTCGGTTGTTTCAAAATGCTAGATAGGACATTTTAACTAAGGAGGGCAGTACTACTACGCTACTATTCATTATTATTGAAAAATATCTGTTATTCTAACAGTTAAAACAAGGGAGACAGTATCGCATGTTTGTATTTTCTTACCAGTATGGATCTCCATACGTTCAGCTGCTTGCTGAACCTCCAGGCAGCCAATCCCTCCACAGGGTCCATTATTATCTGTAACGCAAATTACAAATATTCATATTGTATAAACTAGTTAAATTCTAAGTTTAAAAAAACAAACACATGCATTCTAAATTTTATAATAAGTATATATTTGTATTTCCTTACCAATATGTACATCCAACGGTTCCCTTACTTCCGGTACCTCCTGATGGTCAACTGCATGCTGTAGCAAGCAGCTTACATCAATTGGTGCTACAAAATATTAAAATAGTTTTTAGTAAAGTAAACCATGCAAATGATTCTAGAGGTGAAGATAAGACGAAAATCAAGAATAACGATTTCACGTTTGAGCTTCCATTTTGCAGTAATAATGGGTTAAATTTAAATTTCTGTTTCCTAAACTAGTAGTCGGAGGACTCTGGGCTTTTGTAGTTACATTGTCGACTAGCTATAGAACAAAAAAGTATTCATACATTTTTCTGTATCTCTTCGGGTTTAACATTTATAAAGCTTTTAAAATCCGAGATGTCGGTAAGGAATGAATCTCGAATATTATAAACTTTATAAATGTTAAACCCTAAGAGATACAGAAAAATGTATCAATACTTTTTTGTTCTATTACTAGTCGATAATGTAACTATAAAAGCGCAGTGTCCTCCGACTATTAGTTCAGGAGATAGAAATTTAACTTTAAACCATTATTACTGCAAAATGAAGGCCCAAACGCGAAATGGTTATTCTTGATTTTTGTCTTATTTTCACGTCTAGAATCACCCCTTACAATATTTTCAGCACGTTTTAAGAAACGTACACTTTATATATTAAACATACCTGGAAGTAGAAGCGTCGGAATAGCAGTTTTACAAAGTTTCCTTTGTAATTTGTAGATGCCTAAGAAGTGTGCATCGCAGATGTTCCTGTTGCGAAGAGATTGGTGCATTAACAATGGATTGCCGCAAGCAGCAATCCATTTTAAGCACCTCTCTCGGTCTTTAAGGATATCGGGAAATGCCCTCAGTGGGGTATTTCCCGATTCGCAACCTTTCACTTCACACTTCTTAGGCCCGGACATAATATGAAACTTAAATTAATGCAATTAATAAAAAAACTTACTGTATCTCAAAGACACTATATTACAAAATTACTTCTTATCTTCTTCAATGACAGATCCACGTGGGTTTTACTTCCGTGTGTCCGCGCCAATTTGAAACAATTGAAAATGGCGACGGTCGTCATGGTAACTGATCGTGATATTTCACCAACGTCGAAAGGTTGTGTGTCGTGCTCACTGATACACCTAGGTATGTGTGTGTGATGTACCTAGCGCCTCCTACCTATAAAGTGCGTACTAAACGGGAACTTCGGCCAAACAATGACGGCTTGGCCCCCCTGATCTGATGCCGGCCCTTCTAAGGCCTCACTCGGCAGCCAGTCCTCGTCTTCACTGTCGTCTTCGTACTCTGATTCTTCATCGTATTCTCCAAGTAGACGTTTCAAATATTGCTCTCTTTGAGCAACATTCAATCTGGATTCAATAAAAATGAGTTTCTCAATTGAAAAATATAGTATAATATAAGCAAGAAAAAGCAAAGAAAATTATATTAGGAAATAATATTTACCTTGCAAATTCAGATGTCGATAGTTCTTCCTCCATGATATGATTAATTCTGCACCAATAAACAATTATAAAACAGTCAGGTGATACACTGATCTACACAATTCACAGAGTGATGCTACCGGTTAATCGCAAACGGTACGACGAGGCGATACCTCTTAGAGCTAGGACGTAAGTGAGAGCGCGCGTCACCTCTGTAGGGCTATTTATGCAGCCCCGCAGAGGGCCGCGTCCCTCAAACGACGCCGAAAACACGCGAGAAATTTTGGCGCGAAGACGCTTCCGCACACCGGAAAAACCCTGACCTGGGCGAGCCTGGTAGCCAAATGTGCAACGTGGCCACAGCCTGACTCACCCAGGCCCACGGGGAAAAACCCGAGCGTCACTACGATAACGGTAAAATCGTTCCTTACATACGAAAGCGAAGTAGCGATGAAGTCGCTACACTACTATCCCCGCTACTTAAATTTTGAACATCTGCCGGTCGCCGAATGTCAAACCTGACCGCGCGCTACCTGTGCAGCGCTCGCAGCCTACTTCTATTTTATTTTATGCTAGCTGTAGCGGGCTAGGGAACTTGGAAATGGCATAGATACTTTCTATTGATGTTTATTTAATAAAGAAAATTGATTCCAAACGGTTTCGTTCATATGCGAACTCAGGAAATAAGAAAAACTAGTGGTGGGCACCCGGGTACCCTGGGTGTGTAACAACGTGGTAAAAGTTGGGTGTGTACATAAGGGTTAATCTATGACACGCAACTTTTTTAAGTCGGCGCCAGACTTACACAGTGTAAATGATGAGGCACCGATATAAAAAAATTGAGTGTCGTAGATTAAATAAGGAAAAAAATTTTTTTACTTTTTAGCTAATTTTTATTTTTTTGAAGTCGGTTTTAATTATAATTTTCCATTTTATGCAACGATGCGCCATTATTGTGGCTTTTACACGCAGGTGGCGAAAAATCTCTCCGTACAGGGGTATAGCGTCGTGGTCAACCCTGTCGTAGCTAAAAGTTTTGAAATTGAGACGGGTACGAGACCAGTCGATATTGTTTTCAAACCTCATCACAGTAATCTGGGGTGCGAGTGGTCAACCGATCATAAAAGCGGAGCGCGCGGCTCGCTTACCTGGGCCGGGAAATTCCCAATAGCTCTTTGCCACGTGATTTTGAAAGAGACCATCCCAAAATTTTCGAAATTCGGGGATTATTGCCGTCCAGCTGGCAGCTCTCCGAACGCCGGGACGGCGCATGGTTCTAGTGCAGAGATGGGCAAAAAATTATTTGAAATAAAAATTTGTGTACGAAATTTTTACTTCAAATAATTTTTTGTCCATCTCTGCAGGAGACTGCCTTCATCGGGCGTAGAGATGGGCATTATTTAAATTAAAAATTATCTAAATAACTTTTTAAATAAAAGAGACTTTATCTGTATATGTCATAAATAAAAATCACCCAGAATTATTTATTATTTTAAACGCCATAAATAAAATTTTCAATCGCCGGGAATTCATCCAAAAGTCGATAAATAAAATTTTCAATCAACGGGAATTCATCCGAAGGGCATAAATAAAATTTTTAATCGACGGGGATTCATCCGTAGCTTCGGCCAATTTTCTCACTTTCATGTATATGGGGGGCCGGGCTACGGGGGCAGCCTCCGCAGCCCAGTCCACCTAATTAGCTTAAACTAATCTTCTTTCTTGAGTCCTCCTCTTGTTTGTGTCTCTTGATCCTTGGAAGTCTTCACTCCTCTTAGCATCGTCCTTCATATTTCGCCAGGCGTCGCACGTGCACCACCTTGCACTTCTTCCTAGGCGAGCGTTGAATCCTGTAGACGACGTCGTTGATCCTCTTCACCACCGTGTAGGGTCCTTCCCAGTCGGATTGCAGTTTTGGGCACTTTCCTTTCACTCTTCGTGGTTGGAATAACCACACTCGTTCTCCGGGCTGGAACTCTACCGCGTGCACACGGTTGTCGTACCAGGACTTCATCTTCGAACTGTAGACATCCAGGCGTTGTCGAACGAATTCATGGATCCTCTTCATTTTTCCTCGGATCCATTCAGAGTATCCTTGTTGGATGTCCTCGTCTTCCTCCACTTCTGGGGGCAGTCCTCTCCATAATTGCATGGGTAGGCGAAGTTCCTGGCCATACATGATCATCGCTGGCGTTAATTGCGTAGCCTCATGACGCGCTGATCTATAAGCGAGGAGGAACATGGGAATCCACTCGTCCCAATCCCGTTGGTGCTCCGAAACGAACATTGCGAGATATTGGAGCAATGTTCTATTCAAACGTTCCACCATTCCGTCGGATTGAGGATGCAGGGGAGTTGTTCGCGTTTTCCTGATTCCCAACAGCTTCATCAGTTCCTTGAACACGGAGGATTCGAAGTTCCTTCCTTGGTCCGTGTGTATCTCCAGTGGTACACCATGACGACAGACCACGTTGTGCAGAAGAGCCCTTGCCACTGTGACAGCTCGCTGGTCTGGCATCGCGATTACTTCCGGCCACCGGGTAAAGTAGTCCGCCACGACCAGAATAAACCTGTTGCCGGCCTGAGACCTCGGGAGCGGACCCACAACGTCCAGGGCAAGCCTCTCGAACGGAGCTCCCACGTTGTATACTCTCAGGTTCCCCGCTCCTCTCTGACGAGATCCCTTCTTCGCCGCACAGGTGTCACACCGCCGGCACCACTCTTGAACGTCCCGTCGACACGTGGACCAGAAGAACTGCTGGCGGATCTTCGCCAAGGTCTTATTCACTCCGAAGTGTCCAGCTGTTGGCGCATCATGGAATTCCCTCAGTACCTCTGCGACCCTCTCGCGCGGCACTACCAAAAGCCATGAGGTCGTCGCACCATCGTGGGACTCCCATTTCCTGAAAAGTAAACCTTCATGAATTTCCAGCGAGTCCCAGATTGACCAGTAATATTTCGTCTGTGGGGAGAAACGAGCAACGTCTTGCCAGTCGGGCTTCTCCCCTTCCCCTTTCTTTTTCAAGATGAAGCCAATCTCTTCATCTTCTTCCTGACTTCGTTTCCATTCGCTCTTCCTTTCGTCACAGAATATCCGGTGAATTTTCTTCGTGCTCAGCACTTCCTCTTCTGCCTCCTTTTTATCCAGTCGGTCGCATTTCCTGCAATCTTCTTCGATGCAAGGTCTTCTAGAAAGTCCATCAGCGTTTCCGTGGGCTCTTCCTTCCCGGTGTCGAATCTCGAAGTCGTACTCTTGTAAACGTTCAATCCAGCGGGCAACTTGTCCTTCGGGATTCTTGAAGGTCAGCAGCCAACGGAGCGCTGCATGGTCAGTCCTTACGAGAAATCTCCGTCCGTAGAGGTAATGGTGGAAATGCTCAATAGACTTTACCACTGCTAGTAACTCCCTCCGAGTCACGCAGTAGTTCCTTTCGGCTTTACCTAAGGTTTTGGAGAAGTAGGCTACAACCCGCTCTTGGCCTTCGTGTTCCTGCGAGAGGACACCGCCTATGGCGAGGTCGGAGGCATCCGTATCCAGGATGAAATCCTTGTCCATCACCGGATAGGCCAGCACCGGCGTTCCGGTTAGCCTCTTCTTCAATTCTTGAAAAACTTCTTGACATCCTTCGGTCCATTGGAAGTTTTGCTTGGCCTCGGTGAGGCGATGCAGGGGCTTTGCGATCCTGGAGAAATCCTTCACAAATTTCCTATAGTAGGTGCATAATCCCAAGAAGCTTCTTAATTCCGTCACGTTCTTCGGCTGTGGCCATTCCGAAATCGCTTTGACCTTCTCCGGGTCCGACTTGACTCCGCTCTCGGTGACGATGTGGCCCAGATACTTCTCTTCGCGGCAGAAGAAGGAGCATTTCTTGGGACTCATCAATAGTCCGGCTTGGCGTAGACGCGAAAACACCGTTCGAAGGCGTTCGAGCTCCTCTTCAAAGTCCTTCCCGAAGATGACGATGTCGTTTCCAGATCAGGTCCCGTAGTACGTCTTCCATAAGTCGTTCGAATGTTGCAGGGGCGTTGCAGAGTCCAAAGGGCATCACTTTGAACTGCCACAGTCCCGTCCCCACTGAGAACGCAGTTTTCTCTCGGTCCTTTTCGTCCATAGAGATCTGCCAGTATCCACGATCTGCAAATCCACGGTTGAAAACCACGAAGATTCGGTGAGAGCGTCCAGAGTATCCTCGATGCGGGGCAGGGGGTACGAGTCCTTCTTCGTTATCTCGTTGAGGCGTCGAAAATCCACGCAGAACCTTATGGTGCCGTCCTTCTTCTTGACAAGGACGATCGGAGAAGACCACGGGCTCCGCGATTCCTCGATTACGCCCTGTGCCAACATTTTCCGAAGTAGTTCCTCTACTTCTGCTCGTCGGTGTAGCGGTAACCTCCGCGGTGCCTGCTTGATGGGGCGGCTATCCCCAGTGTCGACGACATGCTTCACCCGGTCGCAATTCCCGATTTGAGTCGAGTCCTTGGCGAAAACGTCCTGAAATTCACGAAGTAAATCAGCAAAAAGTTTCTTTTGTCTTTCTGCCAAACCTGACGAACAGCGTGTGTACAGCTCTTCCAAATGCTGTGGGACGACCGTTTCCCCTTCTTCTTGTGGTGTGTCCTCCTCGGCGATCGGCTCACCAAAATGAATCTCTGGTTTTCCGGGAAGACATAGGACTCCTCGAGATAGGTCGATGCTGCAGCGGTGCTTCTTCAGGAACGCCGCTCCTAAGATGCACTTTTCCACCATGTCGACGACGTAGAAGTCCTCCACGCTCGAGAGTCCTCCAACGCTGAGATCCAAGCTCTTCTTTCCAAAAACTTTGATTTTCTCTCCAGTAGTAGAGCGAATGTCGACCTTCGTCCTATCGAGTTCGCTTGTAGGGCAGAACTCCTTCTCCAGAAGGTTGATGGGAGAACCTGTGTCTAAAATAATCGGACAGGGATTTCCATTTATTGTTCCACATACGTAGATCTCTCCAGTTGGATTCCATTGGTGCCCAGTCGCCCCCTGCATCGCCACACTCTTGACGACCGGGGGACTGTACTTTCTGGTCCGGCGTCTCCCCCTTACGCCGTCCTCTTCCCGTTTCCCTCAGATTTCCTGGTTGCCACTCTTGTCTGGCCGTTCTTGGCCTGGAAACAATCCTTCTGCATATGCCCTGTTTTTCCACAAAGCCAGCACTTCGGTTTCCTCGGCCCGTCGTCCGTTCGTTCCTCGGGTTTCCCAAATCTTGGCTGTTTCGGCGGGAACCTTTCAAAGTTGTCAAACGGTTTAGCCTTTCGTTTTTCTGTGTAACGTTCTCGCGATTCGGCCGCGGGACGGCGAGACATTGCCTCGACGGCCTCGATCTCGAGGGCCCTGGTCACGGCGGCCCTTAAAGACGTAAAACCGCCTAGTCGCAGTTCCCGCTGCATTACAGGGTTAGCCAACGCCGTGACAAACTGAGATGCGGCTAATTTATCGCGGGTTTCCGCCGGGCAATCGTTAAAAGCGGATTGCGCCAGACGTTCAATCTTTGTGGCAAGCGAGGAGATGCTCTCATCCCTTCGCTGCCTATGGCTCTGGAAGAGTACGTAATTCAGGTTAGACAGGTTTTTCGCCCCGTAACGAAACTCTAGCGCGGAAACCAACTCTGCAAAACTTTCGCATTGAGCCGCGGAGAGCGTCGTAAGGACGCTCCTTGCCGCGCCTCCGAGGGAAGCGATTAAGGCCGTAGCCTTCTTTTGATCATCCCACCCATTCGCGCGCGCGATCGTCTCGAACTGAACTTTGTACTCTTCCCACGAATTTCTACCGTCAAAAATTGTCGGTTTCACCGCGTACCCCAAACTAAGTACGCGCGGTTCCGAAAGATAGGCAGCGGCGGGTGCGCTAACGGGTGCGGGGATCTGCGTCGATGGAACACTATTTACAGGGGCATTTTCCCCACCCCGAAGGTTCGCGCCGCTACCAACCGAACCTGTTCCGCTTTGCAATGAAGCGGTTACGACCTGGATCCGTTCTTCCAAATTCGACATGCGCGCCTCGAAAGCCGCCTGAGTCCGCCGGTCTTCGATCTCCTTCTCCTCTCTTCGGCGATCCTCCCTCTGTCTGTGGGCTTCGTCGTCCCTCCGCTGCTCCCGCATCTGTCCCACGATACTCAATTGGAGGGAGGAGAACAGCTCCTGGATGGAAGAATCTGCCGTCGCTGCAGGAGGAGGGTTCGAAGTGACCGCGGAAGCGCGAGTGGGCATGCCACTTCGAGTGGTCATCCCACTTCTGACACCAGTGTTACGTTTCGTCGTAGTCATAGAAGAAACCGAGTATATAGGAAGTATAAATGAACATGAACTAAGTTAACAGCAAATGTAATGTAATATAATTAATACAACAGTAACGATAGGCAAGGAGGAATTGTTCGGAAATACGTCTGCTCGCAATGGCGTCTGTATCTGAAGTGACAGCTTGACAGGCGATCGATCAGATCGCCTTCTTCTCGCTGTCTCTTGTCTTCGTCGCGAGCACCAGCGGGCCATGGATCCAATCCATAGGGTGCTCGCAACAATATACTGGGTGAAAGCAAGTCTAATTCAAAAGTGCCTGCAGATTGTAAAGACCAAAGCCAAGACGATTCGAACTCTGTGACACTCTGTGCTAGACTACTCTCGTGCATTCATCTCTTACGCTCACCGCGATTCACACCCACAGCATACACTCTTAACATGCACTTCAGTTATCTAAATCCTCCACGTGAATAGGCCCCTTTACACGGTCGGTCTTGCGCGCAGCCTAGAAAAGTACGTGAAGCCGGATCGTGGCGTTCCTTCGCGCGGGCCAGAAGGTCGAACCCGTCACTACTTAGAGACAGCGAGTTCGCGCTCCCATTTCTACGTCGACTCCACATGCTTTTTACACGATCCACCGCAGTGGTGTATTGTGTACTACTTGTTCGATGTGTATCATCGATCTGCGAAACGATCGGCAAGACACGATCGCGATATACGTTCGCGAAAAGTATCTCAAATTCCTCGATATACCAGGCTTATAGAGGATATCATAAATGCTGCTACTGTAGGGTACACTGAAACATCTGTTTTTAGGAAGCTACATTTGGTTGACCTGAAGGTGCTATAAATTCTGGAAATGGTTTACGACTCAGTTATAACGACTGTAAAATTTTACAAGGGTACTTTAAAAAATGTCCAAATGTTTCCCCGGCAATGCGATGGCAAATGAAATTGCAGTTAACACATTCACTGTTGTGACGATCATAATTATTACTATCAACGGCAATAATTACCATGTCACTGCTTGTTTTAATATAAAAACTAATATTGATAGACAATAAATACATATAGGTATGCAAGTGATGTTATATCTAAGATAAATGATGAAGAGATGTAATATGCAAGATGTCTTGAAGAAGGGGGGTAGTCTTCTGACTGCTCGTGATGCAGGTCAAATTTTTCACTCACGCTCTTGCGTGGCGCGCAGCAAGAAAGCATCACATCATTATTGTTTGCATAAGAGACAGAAAAGGTAGTTAGAAAAGAAGAAAACGATAGTTGAAACCAGGATCGTTGCGCGCCTCAGGATTTCCGACAGTGCGAACAAGTCTGAGGCGCGCGACGAGCCTGGCAGCCGATCCTGGCAGCCAAGGATAAATAAGCCGTGCCTCGATGGCTTTTGAGGACTTCGACCCTCGAGACCAGGGGGGCCGTACCATGTTGCCCCATGTTGTACCAAGACGTGGCGAATCGAAAATTCTACATTTCGCACCGGATCTTGGCGAAAGTGACGTGGATCATTTCCTTATGTTTTTCCGATGAAAATGGTCCAAAAACGACACAAATCGGATTGTAATTAAGAAATCTTCATAATAAATTGATTTCTATAACTTCGTTAAAAATAGTCCGATTTACATGAAATTTGGTATAATTTTCATTCGAAAAACGTAATGAATCCATCGGTATCACTTCCATATCGATACGATAAAGTATAAAGAATTATTTTATTTCTGAAACAGGTACGAATCCTTGGCCGACCGCAGCGAATCGAGGTCGGCGACACACTGTCGAGGGTGAAATATTCATTACAGCGTATTAAGAAATTCTTTATTCTTCGTCGTATCGATATGAAAGTAACATTAGTGGATTCCTGGCGTTCTCCCAATTAAAATGATCACAAATATCATGCAAATCGGACTACTTTTACACAAACAATACAAATTATAAAAGGAGTAGGCATTTCGTGGTCCGAACGCTGACCAGAACGAGCAAAGAACCTAATAAAATGAGAATAAATATAAGGAAAGTAACCGTAATATACGTACTAATGGACTAATTTTTGTACCTATTTAAATATTATACGAAAAGGAAAAAACGGCACTTGAAACCAGGCTCGTCGCGCGCCTCAGGATTTCCGCACTGTCAGCCAAGCTTCTGCTTAATTTTTTTTAAATGCTGCCAAAATATGTGCAAATATAGGCATAATGTTTTCAATTAATATAATTTGTGGGTTTCTCTGAAAAAAATCCCAAATATCGCGCTCCTGCTCAGGCCGTCAAGGTAGAGTGACTCCTTAAGAAAGGGTAAAAGATTATTTGCGCAGCATTTGGTTTCCTTAAACGGTTCTTGACCTCGACAACAGCAAGCCACTGCTAGTGTTTTCGCCAGGTGCGAAATTTAAACTAGCCGGCGCTGGGGCGACTCGAAGGGAAGGTGAAACAAAACGACTCTACCCTTTGTGGGGCTGCACTCTTTATTTTCCAGTGGACAAATCGGCCACTGGACGTCACAACACTGAATACACGTAGACAACACACTATAATACAGGTACGCGTGGGCGTTTGGCGACTTGGGTCGCTAAGCAGACCTCCGTAAAACGGCGCAATGGGCGCATCGACAATCTGGAGCTGAGTCCGTGCGTGCGTGTCGCAACTACGATTCTGTGGGAACTAACGGTCGCCGGGCGAGCGCGTCGAAAAGACGTTACAGTACGCCGGGGTGTCAACGCCCTCAGCTGACGAGTCAGCTGATCGAGCGAGTCAACGGGCAAACATTCAAACGCGAGCCGCGACGCGCTTTAGGCGGCCGCAACATTCCGCCCGCCTTGGACCGAGTCGCGGTCCGAAATACAAGGAATTGCGCTCGCCCGGCGGCCGCTCGCCGTGATGCGAAGAAGGACGCGGTGGTGGACCAGAGTGGCGGCGCACAATCTCGGGGCTGTTTACAGTTGTTCTGTTCACGTCGTTACGCGGCTCTCGTCTGCCTCGGAGACACGCGGGAGGAGCACAACGCGGGTGATGGGGCGGATGAAATCGCCGTGCGCGGTGTGCACAGACACCACTCGGACCCGGCCGTCGGGACCAGGGTGAGCTTGCGAGACGCGGCCGAGCCGCCACTGTGCCGGCGGCGAATCATCGCCCTTGAGAACGACTACGTCGCCGACGCAGAGACTGCGTTGGGCGCTGGTCCACTTACGCCGGGGCTGAAGAGTGTTCAGATAATCGGCCTGCCATCGCCTCTAGAAGTGATCGCGCATACGCTGCACGAGCTGCCAGCGACCGCGAAGCGACGCCGGACCGCTGGACGAGACCATCGGGGGGAGCGCCAGAAGGGGGGCGCCGGTCAAGAAATGGCCCGGAGTCAACGCGAAGTCGTCGTCTTCCGTGGGAGCAGGACCAAGGGGGCGCGAATTAAGACACGCCTCGACCATACACAAGACCGTGGTCATCTCCTCGTACGAGAGGGTGTGATCGCGCACGACGCGATGGAGATGGTGCTTCGCGTTTTTCACCCCGGCCTCCCACAAACCCCCGAAATGCGGAGCGGCGGGGGGGATGAATGACCATTGGATTTCTTCCGCGCCGGTGAACGCCGCGACCTCAGGCGACTCCACAGCGCCGCGAATCGCAGCTCCGAGATCCCGGGCGGCCCCCTTGAAAGTCGTGCTGTTGTCACTATGCATGCGACTGGGTCGGCCACGCCTGGACACGAAGCGCTGAAACGCGGCAAGGAAGCTCGCCGAAGTATAGTCGGTGACGAGCTCCAGGTGCACGGCGCGGGTCGACAGGCATACAAACAGGGCTATATATGCCTTATGGGCTCGATACCCCCGACCCTTTCCCGAACGCGTCATTATGGGTCCCGCGTAATCGACCCCCGTCTGATCAAACGGCCGGGACGGCAATACTCGCGCAGCGGGGAGATCGGCCATGATCTGCTTCCCGGTGGTCGCCCGGTGACGAACGCAGACGGTGCAGCGGTGCACCGTTGCGCGAACTAACTCTCGCGCGCGCAAAACACAAAAATTGCCCCTCAGGACACTGACAAGTAAACATTCACTTATAAGGAATGGAGTTTCCCGATTTGGAATATATATCTTTAAAGTACTTATAGTAACTAAGAAATCCTGAAAATTATATCTGCAATGGACCTATTTTACTCATGTTATCAATAACATTCAACGTAGCCTCAAGGCGTATGCGAAAAACGGCAAAATCCTCTTATTTAAGAATAATTGGCTAAAACCTAGCATCTGTATGTTTTTTGTGGTGTTGAATCTGAATATGACATTATTGTTTGCGCAAAACAAAATCCTAAGGTAGTTCTCTTAATAAAAAATCGCCACACTCATTCTCATGGCAGCACCTCGCGGACCGCGATTCAGCAGCGCTGATCGATTGGCGAGCCGCCAATCAGCGGCGATCGATCAACCGTCGCCGAAATCGATGAGCTAATCAGCGAGCCGCGTCGAGGTTCGAGAAGAACGGAGAAGACGCGGTAGCGGAAGTCGGCCATGTTCAGCCATTCTCTTGCGTGCATTGTACCGAGAACGTGCCCAGTTTCTTATATTGTGAATTATTGTATTTCATATCACTCTCACGCTCATCTCACGCTTCAGATCAGTGCCTTGTGCAACGCGATCTTCGATCACTCATCTCATCTCAATTGAACTCTCACCATAAACTCCTCCGATTAATATAATCGCGTGGAGGCCACGTGGCGATACCGCGCGGTTTCACTTTCGTCTCACTCAGCATTGTGCCGCGATAAATATTATCAAGGCTTCTCATTGTGCCTCAAGGCTTCTCATTGTGCCCTTATTGTGTTTTTGACAATAAACTTCGACAAAGTGTTTACTGCAACCAATCTCTGTGCATAACCTGTCTTAGATTCCTCTCTTCTCAAACTCTGCTCACCTCAACTCAAACAGTCAAAATACGATCAATCTCCTCAAAGAATTGTTCTCTTTGGATAGTTCTAATTATGACGCGTTCCGCGTTGTTTATTTCTTCTATACACAATTCGCCCTTATGCGTACACGATGGAAGCAAGCGTAAGCAACGAGCGATCACACGTGTGAGGTTTCTATACGAAGAAAAGTCATGAAAAAATTCACATTTATTGTGGCGTAACGCTAGACATGTATTCCTTTTCAAACCCGGCAGCTCCTTGATAGTGACATTCAGACTTGCCGGCCAAGTAGATTCGTGTTTGCGCAACCAATGGGGACCCTCGAACCACGAATCGTTCTCACGGAATGTCGCAGGTAGTTGTCCACGAGACAATATCGTGTTTGCGCAACCAATGGGGACCCTCGAACCACGAATCGTTCTCACGGAATGTCGCAGGTAGTTGTCCACGAGACAATGCATCGGCTGGATTATCTTTCGTTGTGATATGTCGCCACTCTGCTTCTTTGATGGTTTGAATTTCCGCAACGCGATTTGATTCGAAAACCTTCAGCACGGTTGGGGATTTTTTCAGCCACTGCAACACTATGGTAGAATCCGTCCAGAAAATAACGCGATTAACCGAGAATTGAAATGCAGCTCCGGTCTCTCGATAAAGTCGGGCCAACGTTAACGCACCGCATAGTTCGAGTCGCGGTATGGTTGTTTCTTTAAGAGGTGCGACTCGTGACTTGGCACATGCCAGACGAACGAGAATACGATCCTCTGGATTAAGGGAACGGATGAAAATGCACGCGCCATATCCTATCTTACTCGCGTCGCAAAATCCATGGATTTCAATATTAGTAGAATTTTCGAGCAAAAGTTTTCGATCTATGGATAAGTGTTTTATGCACGGAAGTTGGTTTGAAAAGTTTAACCATTGCGTATGTAATATTTGCGGAACCGATTCGTCCCAATCGAGTTTCGTCTTCCAACATTCCTGCATGAAAACCTTTGCAATAAGAATTATCGGTCCAAGAAGGCCGAGAGGGTCGAAAATTTTGGCGATCTCAGCCAAAATCTCGCGTTTCGTCGACTTCTTGGAAGATTCTGATAAATTGACAATGTAAACTAGTTTATCCCCCTGCGCGTGCCATCCAATGCCTAGAGTTTTTTTGATGGGGTTCTTATCGGTTGCGTAGTCCGTTCCGAGAACCTTTTCGTTTATGGAATCGAGAACGTGATTGTGGTTCGAGGCCCACTGCCGTATGTTGAAACCGCCGCGTTTCAAAAGACTGATCACCTCATCGCGGATTCTTAGAGCCTCCTCCAAAGAATTCGCACCTGTTAAAAGGTCATCGACATACAAGTCACGTCTCAAAATTTCGGAAGCACATGGGAAGTCTGTGCTTTCATCGTCTGCGAGCTGTTGTACGGTTCGAACAGCAAGATACGGAGCGGAAGATACGCCGAAAGTAACCGTGTTTAATTCGAATGTTCTTATTCTGTTTTCATGATACCAAAATATGCGTTGATATTTGCGGTCTTGCGGGTGGATTAAAATTTGTCGGTACATTTTTTCTATATCGGCAGTCATGACATAAGAATGTGTGCGGAAACGTAGCAAATGCTCAAAAAGTTTGTCCTGTATTGTGGGACCGACCATGAGTTCATCGTTTAACGAAATATTGTTAGATGACTTGGCCGACGCATCGAACACGACGCGAGTCTTTGTGGTTGCACTTGTGGCCTTTACCACGGCATGATGTGGCAAGTAATAGCGAAACGATGAATCGTCGTTAACCAATGACATATGCCCAAGCGAAACGTATTCTTCCATCACCTTATGATACTCTTCCTTGAGAGCTGAATTTGTATTGAGCTTCCGCTGAAGCGCATGAAATCGACGTAAGGCAATTCGTCGCATGTCGCCGAAATTTCTACCCTCAGCACGGAACGGCAACCGTACTACGTACCGTCCGTTATCATTGCGCGTCGTGTTCTCGTTATAATGAGTTTCGCATAACGATTCTTCTGATAAGTTCGACGTTTCTGCGTCCACGTTTTCGATCACCCAGAACTTCGCGATCTGTTCCTTCAATTCGGACAAATTACACGAAATGATTCGATTTTCGGCGTTGTCTAATATACCGCCTACTACTACCCATCCAAGCTGGGTTTTTTGCAAGACTAGGTCGCAGTCGTCGCGAGACAAACTTATCTGTCCTATCGACATCAACGATAAGGTGGTTCCAGAGCCAATCAAAATATCGACGGGCCGTGGTATATGGAATTCGGGATCGGCAAGATGAATGTTGGCGGGAATTTTTAATGATTCGCGCGGAAATACCTCATCGGGTACCGAATCTGTAAATTAAATCTTCATATGCGGGGAATAATTCCGTGACTCGATCCAGTCGCATTTGAAAATTCGCTTTATCGTACCGACCCGACGCGACACAGTTCTCGAGCTGTGTTAGTTGTCGTTTAAGCGACGTACGCTTTTGACCGATCATGTTAATCTTATCCATTATTGCTATACTAAGTATTCGCGCGCACCGTGTATATAATTAACTCTAGTCTAAACCTAAGAAATATACGATTAAAATTATAATTAACAATTGGCACTTATCTTTCGCTGATGGACAAGGTCTGCGGCAGGAGGCAATATGGGCGAGAGGTCCACCTTATTACGATTGAGATGTATATCCAGAGTTCATTAACGTTCGTTCACCATGGAGTTCGACGTATAGTCACTGAGCACTGTTGTGTCTTTACACCTATGTCACACGCGTCGCGTACTAAAATTTCCGAAGAAATTGCGGACACACGATATCGCGTATTTGAATAACTTGTATAGTAACAAAATGTCGATACTTTAGAAGTACGGTATCTCGATGTACGGAAGTAAATTTCGTACTTGACTCGGGATCACGTTGCTATGTTCGCAGTCAGAGACCAAGTCCCCTTGACCGCGCGTTTTCCTTCAAGGGACCGTTTTTCCCCCTCCAAGGGAACCGCCTTGGCTTCGAAGGACCCTCCCTCGGAATCGGGAAACGTCTCACTCTTTTGCCCGTGACTAGCTTCAACGGGCCGTTGCGCTCAACCTTCTACATTTTCTCACACCTTCACCGTTTTAACGTTCACACCTCACAGGAGGCACCATTTAATGTATCGTCGAAATCTCTCCAACATGGAGAAATCCCGTAATTCAAATAATGTTAGGATGTAAAGGTGGAGAAGGAATGAATTATAATAAACAAAACAGAATTGAGCCGAAATAACTGGATAATTTATTGGCTCATTGGGGAAAAGCCTTGCGGCATAAAAACCCCAGAAATAAAGTTTAAACATCAATTACAAAGGGAAAATTATGAAGGTGTGAACGATAAGCCGAAGGTTGAGCGCAATTAACATGATGCGGTTTGTGCGACATGCACAATTCGTTAGATATGTTCGTGGGTGTGTGCTAAGCACGACCTGGCGGAACTATAGTTCCGCGGACTCTGTCGAGTATGTGTGAGTGTGTGTGAGTGTGTGCTAAGCACGACCTGGCGGAGATTATGAGTCCGCGGGATCCCTCATGTATGTAATTGTGTGCTAGGCACGACCTGATGGAGATTGACTCCGAGGGATCCCTTATAATTGTGTATTCGCGTTCGTGTATTTTTGGAATTGTTGTGCATCGCTGCACATCACACTGTCGTTCACAACATGCACTCGTTGCCGCGATCCGAACTACATCTCCGAATTGATCGGGAGAATCCCTCTTGCGAACCGCACTCGCACGAGAGCTAAAGTCTACTACTCCTCTCGTCATTCTCTTCCCTTGTTTAAGTTATCAGGAAAATTCGGCGCCGTGCAGTCGCCCGACGGTTTACGATATGGCCTGCACGTGTTTATCCTGGGACCGACCCGCACCAGGATATAGACAAAGGGGGTCCTATCTTGACTGCGCTCCGAGACTCAGTCCTTTCTCGGAATCTCCACTCTGATCGCTTGACACGAACCAGACCCTTCTTCGTCGCGACAAAGTTTACGTTCGCGGCCGAACAATTTTCATCTAAGGTCTAAAAATTTAGAAAAATCTGGGTAAAGATATCCTGGGGTGCGATACATTCCGCGTGCCCACGAAGGGTTAATCATTCCAATTTGTCTACAATTGCTTTAACCGAAAAACAGGAGCTAGGTTTAAGCTTTAAACTTTAAGGGGGTAGGCCACCTTGGAGGCATGAAAATCAGATGTATGTTTCAAATTTTTTTTGGGCGAAATTATAATGTAAGTGAAGAAACTGTTTTAAGGGCTCTATTCTACATGCCTCATGGTAGGTAAAAAACATTACCTACTTTTTTTAAACAAAACGGTGTTGTTGGTGCTTTATTCATGTAGAATAAAACCTTTAAAAACCAAAAAATTCTCATACGTACATCTGATTTCCATACCTCCAAGGTGCCCTAACTCCGTAAGTAAACAGAAATTAATTTAAAATTGTCCTACAAGGTGGAATTCCTATTCACTTAACTCAGTAGCTCAGGACGCGCACGCGAGAACAGATGCTTCTCTTGGCCTCTTTCAGATAATCGCCTCGACATTTGTCCTTTGGGTCAGGGGATAATGACGCCGAAACCCTAAGCAAGGTGCTGTTACTTGTTAGCTGTTACATCCAAAATCCAATTTCTTCTTTAGGACAGTGACTCACTCGGTCATTTCATCTGTTCTTGCGCACGCGTTAAGTTAAGTTCTGAGTTAAGTGGATATTCCTGTATGTGTGAGCGACTTGTGAATAATAGAAACGCAATTACTATTGCCCGATGAGAAGAAAGGAGACAACCCACAAGCTGAAATATCACAGGGGCAAGGGGAATCGCCCGCTCGCTCCACGTTATCCCCTCCAAGAAGTCCTTCTTTTCGGTTCTTAGCGGCTGTCCATATCCCCCGATTGTCGCGATTGGTTTCGTCTACGTTCCTATTTTGTGTTGCCTTAAACCTTGAAAGGTCAGAATATCATTGGTTAATAATGAGTGATATTATTACTTTGTTAAAACTTTTACAAGTAGCAACTACTGCATTATGCTCCGAAAATACTATAACTATTTCTTTTGTACTGTAGTGGATCTGGTTAGGTAAATAAAATGCTCGTGTAACAGGTATAACAAATGGATATGTGTATTTGGACAATGCGTCTTCACTCTGTCACAGGACTCTCTTCCCTCCTCGCAACTCGCAAGAGTCGCGACTTGGTCACTTGCCGGTCTCCGCTGTGGCGCTACGCTCGCACCGACGTCGGGCGCGCTATTTGAACCACCACAGTTCGGCCATTCTGACCACTACAGATTGCCCTCAATCTACTTACATTATCTTAAGGCAACTAAAACTAACTTAAAAAAATGTTATACTTAACGTAATTTGGATACGCTTTATCTATTCTAGTCGCACACTTAACGTAAATGGTTAATACCAGAATAATGTAAAGAAAGGAACTTTGTTTGTTTTAAGGAACATTAACTGTTTCCCTGGGATTCAACCAGGGTTTCATATTTTCCGGCGCACAAATACCTTCAAAGGGTCTCTGTGTCAACTGATGACCCTCAGGATCACTTACTATATATCTATCTCTATCTAATACTTTCTTAACTACATAAGGACCTCGAAACTTTGGCAATAACTTTTTATTTGTACCCGGCGTCACGTCGACATTCTTGATCATGACGAAATCTCCCACCGAATGGATATGTGTATATGATTAGGCGGTTTATGTCGCTTATCATAATAGGAACGATTTGCCTCACTTGTCGTGTGCATTTTGGAAACAGCGTTCTCTCGTATCTTTTCTAAATCGCGATCTTCCGACAATTGATCTTCCAGAATACAACGCAAATCATCACTAATTGGCCCAACTTGGTTTGTGCCAAATAACAATCTACACGGCGTATCTCCCGTCGATCGTTTTACGCTATTATTAAAAGCATACTCTACATCCGCCAAACAAAGACTCCAAGACTGTAAGCTTGTACTTAATTTTGCTAACATAGGTGTTAAGGATCTATTTATCCTTTCAATTTGCCCGTTCGCATGAGGCGTAGCTGTTGCTATTAAAACGTGCTTTATCCCATTTTCAGCCATAAATTCCTTAAATTTATTAGACGTAAACGCACTTCCACGATCCGAAACAATTTGGCGTGGTTTACTATAAGTAGAAAAATACGTTTTTAAATGCCTTATCGCTTCATCGGTATTCGTACTAACCGTCGGATAAAATTTTACAAACTTCGTGAACGCATCTATGACTTCGAAAATAAATTTATGCCGATGCTTCGTTCTATCCAAGGGCCCGAAGTGATCGATATGCAAACAATAGAAAGGTACGTTTCCCTTTGGAGGACAATGTAATTTCCCTTCAATTCTATTTGCTGCAGTAGCATAAGTGATACATTTTAAACATTTACCAATATAATTTTGAATCTTCTGTTTCTTATCTGGGAACCAATAAATGCGTGAGATATATTCTAACGTCTTATTAGTGCCTTGATGTCCAATCTCTTCGTGATTCGCTCTTATCACGTTTTTTTCCATAGATGATGGAACATAGAACAATAACTTATTACCCAACTTTCGATAAACAAGTCCGTTATTTAGTTCATAAAATTTACTTTCTGAATGTTGCAACTGCTCTCTAATGCTACAGACCTGTGGGTCCTGACTTTGTAAGATCTCAAGATTTCTTTCAAAAGTATTTTCGGTAATAGCAAGCACACTAAATTCTCGGCTTAACGCATCTGCATGTTGCAATTTGTCCCCCGGTCGATGTTCCATCGTATAATTATAATTACGAAGTATCAAGGACCAGCGCAAGATTCTTGGATTAACTTCTTTCTTTTCAAGTGTTAATTTTAAGCTATTACAATCCGTCACAATCTTAAAAGGAATTCCCTGCAAATAAATTCTAAACCGCTCGAGAGAATAAACAATAGCGAGAGCTTCAAGCTCGAAGCTGTGATACTTCGACTCGGCCTGTGTAGTCCTTTTGCTGAAATACGATATAGGGTGAAATTTTCCATCGGACTGTTTTTGCAGCAACACGGATCCGTACCCGTGCGCGCTCGCATCACAATGCAGCTCCGTGTCCGCGGTAGGCGAATAAATTGACAGGACTGGTTCCGACATTATTGTCCGTTTAAGTTTCTCGAAACATTTCAATGTCTCATCGTCCCATTTAAATGCTAGTTTTGACTTCAGCAGGTCATACAATGGTTTTGCCTCTAACGCGAAATTCCGTATAAACTTTCGGAAATACGAGATCAGTCCTAAATAACTATGCAATTCCCGAAAATTCCTAGGTATGGGATATTCCACCATGGCCCTAATATTTTCCTTACTCGGTCGAATTCCTTCTGCGTCAATATGATATCCTAAATAGACAATTTCCGTCAATAGGAAAGCGCATTTCGCGAACTTTAATTCAAGACAGTTATTCACTAAAACAGTCAAAACTTCTTTCAATATTTGCAAATTTTCTTCCGTTGTCACGGTAGCAATTAGTATATCATCGAGATAAATCAAAATCTTATTCTCCAACAATAGATTTTGAAAAGCTGCATTTATAAATCGCATAAAGAAAGATGGACCATTTGACAATCCAAATGGCATCCGGAGATATTCAAATTGTCCCATAAAGGTTGCGAAAGCTGTATATTCAACGGAATTTTCCTTTAACAAAACATGGTGAAACGCGTCCTTTAAATCTAATTTGGTAAAATACACCTTGTTTTTCAATTGATCGATTTGATCATCGATACGTGGAATTGGGAAATTGTCTCTTACAGTCATCTTGTTTAAATCACGAAGATCTAAGGCCATTCTTTTTTTCCCTTTCTTATCTACCAACAACATACGACTGCAATACTGTGATGTACTCGGTCGGATAATGTTTCGCCGGCTTAGATCAGTAATAATTTCGGTAACTGCAGCCTTTTCGCTATAAGATAACCGTCTAGGATTATAGTAAAAAGGTTGACTCTTCGATTTTAAAACTATTTCCATCTCTAATTTAGTAGCAGGCATCTCAGGCCTTTCCGGACGTACATAATACTCATCAACTACTTCCTTTACCTCGTTCTGCAATTTCCAGTTCAGGTTCTGGTTTACATTTACACACACAGAATTATCGGTATCGTCTGCGACCTCGATTTTCAAAATGTCTGGTACCATCGGCTCGTCCGCAACTGTCTGATCCCTTCGCGTAATGCTTACCGTTTTTCCAATATTAACCTCTAGCGCATCGTGAGCAATAAAATCGCGACCCAAAAGACAGATACAATTTATTGTCGAATTAGGGATCACGTAGAAATTAATCGTGACCTCCGAATCGGCTACTTTTACTTTCTGTTCGAGTCGGCCTAAAACTGTAATTTTGCTACGATTCACGCCTTCGAATTTAGTGGCCTTCGACGGCGAAATAATATTGACGCCTGCGGGTATAACGCGTTCACACAAAAACGATACAGGACTACCGGTGTCTAGAACAGCAACAATCTTACCAACGTCCATAGTCACTTCGATGGTATAACAGGGAATTATTTCGGTGTTTACATCAACGATATGCGTAGCTGTGTTCGTCGTTGCCTTTGGTGTCACCTCTCCCGCTGTAGTCACCCCTCCCGCTGTCTCCAACCGCTTCGGACAAAGACATTTCTGATGATCCTTTGAACCGCAAACGTAGCAAGGTCCTCGACTACGCCTTGGCTTTGGACACTTATTTATCGTGTGGCCGGTTTCCTTGCAATTAAAACATCGAACTTCCGACTTTCTTTCTTCTGCCGTAGACGCCTTCGCCGTTGATTTCTTCGCAGTATCAGCCCTCCCGGTAACGTCCTTCGCTACCGTCTGTGGTAATGCGCTTCTAATTCTGTCATAAATTTTAAGCTTTTCTTTAAGCTCTGCTAGTGTACGCGCTTCGTATAAGCCCATTTTTGCATTTGCATCCTCTGGAATCCCATCCACGATGTACTGTATTAGCGCCTCCGTCTCGACGCTTCCCCTCGCTGCTATTTCTTTCATAGTTAAGAAATACTCATGAACTGACTCGGTGCGCTGCATTTTCCTCTTACACAATGTCTGGTGTAACTGCGCACTATTTATTTTCGTGGAGAATTCTTCCAAAAGCAAACTTCTGAGTCGCTCCCACGTAGTGACTCCCCGTTCCCCTTGCGTGAATAATCTGGCAAGTCGGGTCAACCGCTTCTTTGCGAATAATAATTTTTGTAGCTCAGACCAGCCCAATAACTTGGCATTATCTTCGAATTCCACGATCCATGCTTCAATAGGATATTCCTCGCTACCATCGAACGGACGTATCGTTTCCTCGATGTCGCGAAAATTCAAGGCAAATTTCGGTGGTCTTCTCTCATTCGAAGAGGATGGTAATACTTCACCCACTGGCTGTGTCGCTGTCCCTGCCAGAGTCGGTGCGGCAACTTCCGCCGACCGTGATTGCACCGTCCCATCCAAGTCTTCGTCCGAATCCTCCTCGGTGTCGGATTCAACTGCCACTGCTTTTAACCGTCGTAGATCGCACAAGTGTTCCACAATTCGGCGAGCAACCTCGTCCGCCGTACCCCCATAGTCCAGTTTCAGAACATTGCACATGCCGACCAAGTCACCAAGAGGAAGAGCTACCGCCGATGCGACCCTGGCTTTGAACTCGAGAGATCCACTCTCATAACCGAAGCCCTCAAAAGCACGCAAACGCTGACGATTCCCTCTATCACCCTCTTCACTGTACACTAATTTGTGTAAAGCCCTAATGGACTTGGTCGAAGCCTTCCTAAGATTCTCGCGAATAACCGCGATATCACTCAACGTGGTCATTGTCTAACACGTTAACGTCGCACTTTCGCACCGAACCCCGAAAGAAGAAAACTGCGCACTTCTCGACAAATGGCGGCGATCGCACGTGCCTCGCGAACTAGACCTCGAAACCGTTTCCGCTTCGAATATACACTTACTTCCGATCCGTATTTAACTCAGATCCGTATTCAATTCGAATCCCACTTCTGATAGCTGTAGTGGATCTGGTTAGGTAAATAAAATGCTCGTGTAACAGGTATAACAAATGGATATGTGATATGTGTCTTCACTCTGTCACAGGACTCTCTTCCCTCCTCGCAACTCGCAAGAGTCGCGACTTGGTCACTTGCCGGTCTCCGCTGTGGCGCTACGCTCGCACCGACGTCGGGCGCGCTATTTGAACCACCACAGTACTGCCTATTATCCATGGCATTGTTAATATTAATAACCATTTGACAGGTAATAATACGGACAGAGCTGAGACTCAGCAATTTAAAAATGTTTTAGTAACGTCCTTTGTGAATAGATTTAATTTATATTCACATGTTGAAACTATACATCGTTTTACTTCGTTTCTCGATTTAAGAAGCAAACAGATGTAATTTGAAATCAATTATATGAAAAAGATTACTACAATTTCCACTGGTAATATGATAGAAAACATTCCATAAACGAAACTGTTTGAGAACAGGTGATCGAGGTGAGATGCCGGTTAGGTTAGGTGCAATAACGGATCAGCACTTGGTGAGAAGAGCGCTTATTTTTATTATACACTCGCGGAGTGAGTCAGATTGTAAAATAATTACACGTGAGCGTGAGCGTAGGCACGTTGTGCGGAGAATAAAACAATTATTGTCTCGCTGAGACGAATCGCGCTATGCCGAACACGTGGCCGCGTAACTGACCACGATCCACAATCGATAGCCGCGATGAATTTTAGAACGAGAACACAGTGTGTGAGCGTTGAGAAATCACTAGGTTGAGCACTAGCTTGAGCAATTTACGAGAATTCACGAGTTACTGTGAGCTAAACGTTCAAATAAAAGACGCGTCTACTTCCGTACTCTGCGTGAACAAGAATGAAAATCAATATGGCCGATCGATTTCCGTTAGTCGTCTTCTCCAACATTCTGGAGGATCGCGCGACGTGGGGAAATGCGATTGGCTGAGCGTTCTGTCGCTCACATCTGATTGGCGCATCGATTGTGGATCGGGCTTAGTGCTGTGCCGTCCAGGAGGTGCTGCCATGAGTTGGATGTGGCGGAGATCGGAACTACCGAATCTCCAACATGCTCCCGGCCTCAACAGCTGGAAGAAGATGTTGATGATGAATCTGTAACATTCAAAACAGCCAACTTTGCTATCGGCCTGGTCAAGGTGGTGGTGGCGGTCTTGAGAGTCACCACCCTGGTCAGTCCATCCTTCCCTGGGTGAAGAGTGAGAACCCGAGCAAGTGGCCACTTGCTAGGGGGAAACCGTTCATCGGTGATGAGCACCAGAGAGCCGACCTTGATGGCGTTGGATGGATGATGCCACTTCGAGATTGAGAGTTGACGTTGCAGATAATGGGCTGACCATTGAGTCCAGAATTGTTGAGTCTTCTGTTGGATGAGTTGCCACCGCGCTGACGGTGAGATGGATGTGTGCTCCACAGAAGGTTCCGGTAGAGCTGAGAGCGGGTGGCCAATGAGGAAGTGAGCAGGAGTGAGCGTTGCGACGTCGTCAGGATCGTCGCTGAGGGGCTCGAGAGGTCGCGAATTCAGCAGGGCCTCGATCTGCGTGAGAAGTGTACTGAACTCTTCGTAGGTGAGTGCTGTTTCACTCACTGTTCGCCGAAGATGATGTTTGGTGGACTTCACCACAGCCTCCCATTTGCCCCCCATGTGGGGCGCGGCTGGAGGATTGAAACACCAACGTGTATTGTCATTGACCAACAGCTGAGCGATAGTTTGGTGATCTTGAGAGCCCTGAGTGAACATCCTCTTGAGCGTGGCATCGGCTCCAATGAAGTTGGTGCCACAATCTGAGTAGAGTGAGTGAGGGATTCCTCTCCGTGAGATGAACCGTCTGTAAGTCGCTATGAAACCTTCCGTGGAGTAGTCGGTGACTAGCTCGAGATGAACAGCTGATGTGGTGAGACAAACGAATACACAGATCCATCCCTTGTGAGTCTTGGCGCCTCGTCCTTTCCACGTCCTTAAGGTGATGGGACCAGCATAGTCCAGTCCAGTGTTAGTGAAAGGGCGTGTGGGTGTGACTCGTGAAAGAGGTAGTTGGCCCATCAGTTGATGGGCACGGATCCCCCTTTGCCGAGCACACACAACACACCGTAGAATGTGAGACTTCACTGGAGCTCGACCACCGATGATCCAGTAGGTCCGTCTGATTTGAGCGAGCGTGAGCTGAGTCCCTCCATGGAGAGTTTGTCGGTGAGCTTGGTCTATAATCAGATCGGACAGACGTGAGTGACGAGGCAAAATTGCAGGATGCTTACTTCCATATGCAATGTGAGCGTTGTTGAGTCGGCCCCCGACTCGGATCACTCCTTCTTGGTCGATAAAGGCCGTGAGCCGATTGAAGGTGTGAGACGATGGCAGCGTCGCGCCAGAGCTGAGCGACTTTAATTCATGTGCGAAATAAAGGGACTGCGTCGCCTTAATCCAAAAAATCCTGGCCCTCTCCAGATCTTCGGGCGACTGAACGATGAGCGGTAAGGAAATCGTTGACCCCTTTAAGCGAGACAGAATTCTGAAACAAACTGAAGTGACACGAAAGAGTTTGTTGAGAGATGAGTATCTGTAAATGAGGTCCCAGTGATATTCGAGTTTTCGAATGTTGAGAAGATTTGAGACTCCAGGACGAGCTTCCAGCATGCTTGGACTGTCCTTCAATGTGGGTTGAGAGGGCCATGAGTCACTGGGCTGAGTGAGCCAAGATGGTCCCGTCCACCAAAGCTCATGGTGTTCAAGCTGATGTGTTGTGAGGCCTCGAGAGGCACAATCAGCTGGATTCGCTGTTCCAGGAACGTGTCTCCAATGTGCGTGTGGTGTGAGCTCTTGAATTTGGGAGACACGATTCCGCACATAATCCTTCCAGCGTGCAGCATGTGATTTGATCCATGAGAGTGATATTTGAGAATCCGTCCACAGATGAGTTGAAGAGACGTTGAGTTGAAGAGTAGCTTGAACGTACTTTGTAAGCTTTGCAAGCATCAAAGCAGCAGTGAGTTCGAGCCTCGGGATTGTGAGTTTCTTGAGTGGTGCTACCTTGGTTTTGGAGCACACGAGTGTCGACACCTTGTGAGCTGTGGACGGTGAGGACACGATAATGTAAATTACCGCTGCCATGGCGAGCTGAGACGCATCAGAGAATCCATGTAATTCCACTGTAGAGTAGGAGAAGGTGTTGAACCACCTTGGTATTGAGAGTCTGGCCAGACTTGTTAGATCCTCTCTGATGGTGAGCCAGTGAGCAGTGATTTGGGAGGGCAGTGGATCGTCCCAGTTGAGGTTGTGCAGCCACAATTCCTGCAAAAGTGCTTTTGCCCGAATGATGACTGGAGCTAAGAAGCCAAGCGGATCAAATATCTTTGCTACTTCAGAGAGAATGAGGCGTTTCGTGAGCCTTGAATCGCTGAGAGGTTTCGTCGAGAATGAGAAGTTGTCATTGAGAGCATTCCATTGTAGTCCGAGAATTTTGGTATTGCAGTCGTCAAGTGCTATGTACGAGTTGCTAGCTCGTACATCGTGAGAAATTGATTCAAGCAATGGAGGGAAGGTGGATTGCCACTTGGCAAGTGGAAAGCCTCCCGCCTTGCACAGATCATTTAATTGTTGAGCAATTGTAATGAGTGTCTCACCTGAGTCGGCGCCGCCGAATATGTCGTCGACATATCTGGCATGAGTGATTGAAGGCACTGCCAGTGGAAAACGATGCCCTTCGTCTTCGACCAATTGCAGTAGTGCTCTGACGGCGAGGAACGGCGCTGCTTTGGTTCCATACGTGACCGTAGTGAGCTTGTAGGGCACCTCCTTTGAATCCTCGTCAATCCACAGTATCCTCTGGAGGTCCTGGTCGTCTTCGTGGACCTTGATTTGTCTGTACAATTTTGTCACGTCTGTGGCGAAAATGTACTTGTGCTGGCGAACCCACAGCAGCACATCGGTGATGTTGAGTAGCAGGTTCGCACCAGTGTGCATGAGGTCGTTGATAGAGTGCCCCGTTGAGGTGGGGCTTGAGCCATTGAAGACGACCCTCAACTTGGTGGTCTGACTGTCGAGCTTGAGTACTCCATGATGTGGAAGGTAAAAAACAGAGTGAGTATTGGGTGAGAGTGAGGGAGCTCTTACCATATGATGGAGAGCCTCATACTCCTTCATGAACCCCTGGTAGAGATTGCGATAATCAGCATCTTTGTTGAGCTTGTTGAGTGTTCGCTTCAGACAGGCATGGGCTGTCTGGTAGGAATTGCCCAGCAGACTCCGAGACGACTTGAGGGGGATGCGCACGATGTACCTTCCTGTAGAATCACGAGTGTGTGTCGCCCGAAAGTGATCCTCACATTCTTGTTCTTCAGGGGTGAGCGTTGAAGGTGTATCTGTTGGGAGCTCTTCTTGAATCCAGAATCTAGTCAACAACTCTTGTATTGTTTTATCGCTGTGCTGCATGACTGCAGCTGTGTGCGACGAGCTGAATTGAGCTTGAGGTGTTTTAACTGGCCCAAGAATGAGCCACCCAAAGATTGAGAGCTGGGCAATTGGCATTGAAGGGTCACCTTTTTTGAGGTTAGGTTTTATAATTTTTCCATATGAGTCGGCACCAATGATTATGTCGATGGGCCTAGGTTTTAGAAAATCTGGATCAGCTAACCTTAACCTGGTGAGATGTGGCCACTCCTGACGAGTCGCTTCAACGGATGGTAGCCTCGAGGTGAGAGTCCGCAGAATATGAGCTTGTGTGGTGACCGAGTAGGAGTCGTAACTTGATTGTAGAGTGATTGACACGACCCCACGAGTGTGAGTAGTCTTGTTACCTCCAATGCCAATAATTGAGATTGATGAGTGGGCTCTTTGAAGGTTAAGTTGAGTGATGAGCTCCTCCTTGACGAAGGTGAGCTCCGACCCTGAGTCGATGAGTAGTCTCACTGGCAGCGAGGCCACCGGTGAGATGAGCAGAGCGTTGGCTGTAGCCAACAAGGTGAGCGTGTGTGGGGTGGCGAACCCACCTGCAGCTGAGAGTGAGAGTGATGGATGAGGATGACCTTTTATTGTTGAGAATGAGCTGGCGACTGCACCGACACTTCAAACGTCAGCATCGCCTTCTGACTTTCTTCCTTCCATCGGAGGGGCTTGAGCAGCTGGACCTGAATCAGTGGATGTGCCGGGTCGAGGGTGAGCAGGTGGGTGAGCTGACTGCTGAGTGGGGTGCAGCATTGTGTGGTGCTTCATACCACAAGTCTTGCACCGGAGTGCAGACTTGCACACATCGACTTGGTGGCGGCCGCAGCAGTTCCTGCACAGGTTGTGAGCCGTGATGAAGCTGCGCCGCTCAGCCACAGGCTTGTCGCGGAAGCTTGGGCACATCACTATAAAGTGATCCTCAGAGCAGTGATCACACGGGTACCGCGTTGAGAGCGCCCTCGATGGAGGTTGAGATGGTGGATGAGTCTTCGCCTGCGTGGCAGGGTGAGCGTTTGCCTTCCGTTGAGCAGAGCGTGAGGTGGAAGCGACTGGAGCAGCTGGCCTTTTGGGTGAGGACTCTATCTGCTCCAGGGCCCCGCCCTTCTTTTCGACGAAGGCCAGCAAGTCCTGGTAGCGAGGGCACTCCGTGACGTTTTCCAGGGAGGTCTCCCAAGCCTCTCGCGTGACCTTGTCAAGGCTGTTCGTCAGGACATGCACCAGGAGGCAATTGTGCATGTCCTGGTCAGCCTTCAGGGCCACCAGGGCCTCATTCACTTCTGCGATGGTCGCAGCCAGGTTGGTGAGCGCTGAGGCTGATCTTGTGGTGAGCGGAGCAATTGAAAAGAGCTTATCCAGTTGCTCCTTGATGAGCAGTCGTTTGTTCGTGAAACGCTTATTGAGATAAGCCCAACATGGTTGGAATGATGAGCCGGTGAGTTGAAATGAATTCACCCTGCGTGCAGGTTCGCCGGACAGGCTGGCCCGAAGGTAGTACAACCTGTCGATGTCCATGAGGCGTGAGTCTTTGATAATGAGCGACGTGAATAATTCATTGAACGCTGGCCAATCCGCATAGTTCCCAGAAAATTTGGGGATTGCGATAGTCGGCAGCTTTGCGGCTCTGCTCGCCGCGGATGAGTCCGGAGATGATGAGCCTGGTTGAGCGGGGGGTGAGCGGTGAGTCATGATACCCTTTAGTGTTTTATTCACCTGAGCCACTAGCTGGGTCTCGCGGCCCAAGAGATCCGAGGCGAAATACTCGTGAGTGAGGCATTTCACGGGCCAGAACTCCTCGAGGTGAGCGTGCTCGGTCAAGAACGCCTTGTGCAGCTCTGCGACGCTCTCGAGCAGAGACTGCACTTCCCCAAGGGACGCTTTCTCGGGGTCGGTGGGGATTTCGGCCTGAATCGCCTGTAACGCCAGAAAGCGACTCACCTGCGACCGCGATTTAATGATGAGCGGCGCCGGTATTGTTGAGGGGGACGTCGCCCTCGTTCTGCCGGTAGCCTGAGATGACTGCCCGGTGGGCACCTGGAGGCTCATCTCCCCCGGCGGGCTCGGTGACGACGACCGGGACCGTGTCTCGGAGCTGGACTTGGTTGAATCTTGATTGGTTGCATCCATCTTGCTTCGCTGAGCTTGAGCACAGAGGGTGAGCACAATGGGGTGAGCTTGAGCGTTGCTGATGAGCACTGAGCACTTTCACACACTAATCCGGCTCGAAGGACCAGAAATGTTTGAGAACAGGTGATCGAGGTGAGATGCCGGTTAGGTTAGGTGCAATAACGGATCAGCACTTGGTGAGAAGAGCGCTTATTTTTATTATACACTCGCGGAGTGAGTCAGATTGTAAAATAATTACACGTGAGCGTGAGCGTAGGCACGTTGTGCGGAGAATAAAACAATTATTGTCTCGCTGAGACGAATCGCGCTATGCCGAACACGTGGCCGCGTAACTGACCACGATCCACAATCGATAGCCGCGATGAATTTTAGAACGAGAACACAGTGTGTGAGCGTTGAGAAATCACTAGGTTGAGCACTAGCTTGAGCAATTTACGAGAATTCACGAGTTACTGTGAGCTAAACGTTCAAATAAAAGACGCGTCTACTTCCGTACTCTGCGTGAACAAGAATGAAAATCAATATGGCCGATCGATTTCCGTTAGTCGTCTTCTCCAACATTCTGGAGGATCGCGCGACGTGGGGAAATGCGATTGGCTGAGCGTTCTGTCGCTCACATCTGATTGGCGCATCGATTGTGGATCGGGCTTAGTGCTGTGCCGTCCAGGAGGTGCTGCCATGAGTTGGATGTGGCGGAGATCGGAACTACCGAATCTCCAACAGAAACTATAGAAATTTATAATTCTATGCCAACTGCACTAATGAGATTTTATATTCAAAATTTCACAATCTAACAACGATATCAGTTCCGAACTGCAAATGTATGTATAAAAGGCACAAATAAACCGTAATTTATGTTCATTAGTGGAGAACAACGCGTGGAAGCAAATACCGTAGACTTTCAAAAATGGCTAAGATATTTAAAATGTATACCTACTTGCGACTTCTGTCAGTTCTAAACGAGTATTTTCAACAGCTGGAAATAATGTTAGCACAAAGCGTAGCACCCTACTACCTGAGAATGTTGATTTGTTGGTATTTCTTACATCTCTACACGTTTCTATTTTGATGTAAAAATACTAATAAATCTACATTTTCAGGTAGTAAACCTGTACGTTTTGTCGTAACAATATTTCCAGCAGAAGAAAATGTGCGCTCCGAACTGGCAGACGTAGCGGGAATACTTAAATATATTTTTGCCAATTCTGCCAGTCTTTTATATTTGCCCGCATGAGCCTTCCACCACGGCAATGGGTCTAAATTATGATCTATTTGTGGTTCTAATAAATACATGTCAATTTCTGAATCACTATTGTTAGAATTTTGTTTTTTCTTATATATAAAATCCAAAGCACTTGGCATTGTTTTATCATTATCAGTATTATTTTCATTTATTGACAAATTTCTAATCCTATCCCGAATAGAATTTATAATTAAATTTTTTATTTCAATGTTTTCAAAAGTCAAATCTTTGCTTCTAGGGTCGAGAAAACAAGCAATTTGATGGGCACTCTCAACATATGAATGTATATCGAATCTACGAGCAAGGGAGGTTCTTAAAATATTCTTAAATTCTTTAGCTTCTACAGTGTCCATGTTAATGTCATTTAAATGATTATCAATTAAGCCATGAATGATTGGCAGAACTAAGGAAATAGTTACCTTAGTTTCGGGACATAATACTTCGGTCGCTAAATTAAATGGTTCTAAAATTGCGATAATTTCACCCAGAACTTCCCAATCAGATATTGCCGTATCAAGCTTCAAGGCTACGTTTAATTTTCTTAATTTTCTATTACTTAAAACAGAATGAATTGCTCCCCGATTACGTAAAAGGCGGTCACACATACTGTACGTCGAATTCCACCGGGTTAGGCACGATTGAATTAATTTCAGTTCAGGTAATTTGTAGTGCTTCTGGGCCTCTTGCAATCCAGATGTCGCCAAATTGGAATGATGGAAATGTTGCACGTTTTTACTGCCTTTCTTTATCATATCTGTAAATTTACCAATTGTATCAAGGGCGTCTTTGATAGCTAATTGTAGAGTATGTGCAGCACACGAAACGCTGTATTTTAAATTATCTAATAAATTAGCTGATGCATGCATGTTACTTGCATTATGATGCACTACAGCAATTAATTTCTCTGCTATGTTCCACTCTTCTTGCATTGCTATTGAGACAGCTGTGATGTTTTCTGCCGTATGTCTTCCCTCTATATCATGGGTACAAAGTGTATAACTTCTCATCTCCCAATCGCCTGTAATGAAATGGACTGTTAGAGAAAGATAGGAGTCCTGCTCACGCGATGACCATCCATCGATGGTCACCGATACCGATGACGCGTCCTCAAGTTGTTTCATAATTTTCTCCCTCGTTTCCTTATAGACGAGTTGTAGTCGTTTTAAAATTGTGGTCGGGCAAGGGCATTGATATTGCGGTTCAACGACTTCCATAAATTTTTCAAATCCGGGGCTGTCCGCAAATGAGATTGGCAACATGTTGGTACTTATCAACCGCGCCAGTGCCTGCGTTATATCTTCCTGACGTTTAGCCGAAAATGGTCCTTTTCGCAATACCTTGCTGGGTGTAGGCGCACAATGAGCATCAACGTTATCCTCGTTGCTACCTTCGCCTCTCACACATTCAAGTGCTGATTCATTAGCTGATGCACCAGCGCACTCTTCAATGTGCTTCGAACGCAAATGTCGTGAACTGGCCGATGTTGAGCCACCATATGATAATTGTGCACGGCACAAGTCACAAATTACATGACTTTTATCGTCGGATAATGTAACAAATCTCCAGACCCAGCTTTTACGTTGAGGGGGTTGGGCCATGTTCTTTGATTATAATCTGTAATTAATTGCCAATACTTTTTAACTTAAAAACTAATTACTCTATATAAAATACACAATTAACAAGATACAAACCAGAAATACGATTACACCACTGCAAAATGCAAACAAATAGTACAAATACAATTATTTTATTATTAAATTTAACAATAATTCCTGATCATTGACCAACTAAATTAACTTAATTAACTAATATCTATTATATATAGTAACTACCCATACAGCACACTCCGTTGCCCGAAGCTTGCAGGAAGGTTCCATGGGGGTTGCCGTGGAATGTTGTCTCGGTGCGGACATAGGAACCTTCCTTGAACATTCCAGCCATGTGGCGGTGGAACATTGCCACTTGGAACCTTCCTGCCAGCCTCATGGAACGTTCCGGCCATTCTCTGGCAATGGTCACGGAACGTTCCGGACATTCTCTGGCAATGGTCACGGAGCGTTCCGGACATTCTCTGGCAATGGTCACGGAACGTTCCGGACATTCTCTGACAATGGTCACAGAGCGTTCCGGACATTCTCTGGCAATGGTCACGGAACGTTCCGGACATTCTCCGGCAATGGTCACGCAACTTTTCGGACATTTTACAATAAAGGTTCCAGAATCGATTCTTGTATCGACTTTTCTCTAATTGCTATCAATAATAACTATTGTAGGTGCAGATTACTGTATATGTACATATTTTTTACAAAATCCTTATGGAAAAAGGAGAAATATTTATACACACCATTGATTTGTTAAATAAATCAGCTACCCATTTTTTACATTCACACACACTATATTATTCAGAGTAGGAAGTTCAAAGTTTCTCCTGTATATTAGGTTACGCTTTGTGTAGACGATGTAAGGTCAATTGAGGGCTCGAATGCAATAAGGAGACTAGCGCTCGAAAATGGGAAAAATTATTGTCCAACCGCTAAGAAATATTGGAAACGTCGGTTCTTCATAGCAGTTATTCGGAATAAAGGTTCTCCATAACTGTTTGCAGAACCGAAATCGATATTATAACAGTTTTCAATTAAATACTAACAATTAAATATTCATATATTTTCTCTATACAAGACGTCAATAAGAACAATAATAACAATACAAATATAAAATATATTGGCTCTGGTGGAACTTCGCAAGTCCGCGTAGTGAAGCTCCAGGCATTGTGTGATGTCACTCACATGCATCGTGACAGGTTGCAAAGCCAAAGCACGTAAGGAAGCACAAGTGTAAATAGTTAGAGCGTGATTACTTATTAATTGCTTGTAAATAATAAAAATGCTTAGAACGTGTGTGTCTTGTGGCGCAGGAGACCTGAGTGAATTGGATGAAGGTTTGACATATCACAGGTGAGTATATAGAATCCATGTACATACTATTTGTAGGTTAAGTCGAACTTCATAAAAAGAAATATTTTTGTTTGTTTCGTATAGATTTCCGTGGGTTACAGAAAATGGGTTTGGGCCAGAATTTCGTACATTCAAACAACGCCTTAATGTGTTATAATCATTTTGAAAAACACTGTTTCCAAGAAGGCAATTCTAAAGGCTGTTTTCTCCCTGCAAGCATCTCTCCTATATTTGGACAGGATAAAAACAGATCTTCTGCAAGTAATAGATATGAATTATTCAAACTGAGGAGCTTATTTATTAGTTAAAGTAACTAATATAACATATTTGATGCTTATTAACCAACTGCAATTGTTTAATTATTTAAAATACATATATTTCTCTGCTTTCTGTGCTACAAGCTTCTACTTTTCACAGTTTCCTTGTAAACATGCATGTACTGTATAACTTTCATTTCACTTTCCGTTCAATTATTTAAAGTAATGGTGATAGTTATCTTTTCATTGCTTCGCTTTAACGCACCCTGTGTTTGGCGTTACATGAATGCTGTTTATAATGATGCCATTTTTCATGACTAAAATAATTTATTAATGACCTTTTATAGATTCATTTACTGAAAAGGATCAAATAAATTAATAGAGGATTATGTGGCAGAAAAATATAGTTGGTACAGAAAATAGCAAAAACAATCATTCAGTATATTCAAACATGTACTAAAATTAGCAATGAGTAAGTAAATTTATTATTTATCATATTTCAGCACTTAAAATTGTAAAATTGTAAAATATATGCATGTATTATTCCAGGTTCATTACATGCTGCATGCAGTAAGTACATTTTAAGTAAAGAGGGCAGAAAAGCCTGAAACTGCACATACGCTGGTTTGAGAAGATCCACCAGAGTTTTTCAACAGTGTTTTTCAAAATGATTATAACACAATGAATTGTACGTTGTAGGAATGTACTAAATTCTGGCTCAGACCCATATTTTGTAACCAACGGAAATCTATATGAAACAAACAAAAATATTTCTTTTTAAGGAATTTGACATAACCTACAAATAGCATGTACATGGGTTCTACCATTTCTTTGTATCACTGACACACAGTGTTCTCTCTAGCGTCAGTCTTAATCTTGGTGGTCGAACTATACCGGACTTACCCTACAAATATATCTATTTTGTGCTGTATCATTTCATATTTTATGTTCAGATTAGTTTTATTTACATATATTTTTTATAAGAGAGGACTGAAACCGTGTCGATACATATCGATACTATTATTTTTCTATTGTTATTATTGTTGCTGTTGCTGGTGTCCACTTGTACAAAAAAATATATGAATATTGCCAATATTTATTGTAATTTAATCAGTTCCGTGACCATTGCCAGAGAATGTCCTGAACGCTCCGTGACCATTCCCAGAGAATATCCTAAACGCTCCATGACCATTGCCAGAGAATGTCCTGAACGCTCCGTGACCATTGCCAGAGAATGTCCTGAACGCTCCGTGACCATTGCCAGAGAATGGCCGGAACGCTCCGTGATCAATGCCAGAGAATGTCCTGAACGCTCCGTGACTATTGCCAGAGAATGGCCGGAACGTTCCGTGGAATGTTCCAAAAGGGCGGACATAGGATTCTTCATGGTACGTTCCATCAATTTACTACTGTGGTTTGCAAAATTGTTGGCATCCAGTTGAGGAGCGGGGCAAGGGGGCTACCTCGCTCGTGCCGCCCCACTCTCTGCCGCGGAACTCCCCAATTCCCCCGCTCGCTCTCTTCGTCACGCGGTGCTGCTGACCGATTCGTTGACGTGACGCGTCGGCCAATAGCGACAATACGTGTGCCTTACTTCTACCACTGTGTTAGAGAATGTGGGCCTATGAGGATACACTCAATCGGACCACCAAGTTTCTGACGGCAACAATTTTGCAAACCACAGTACATTGATGGAACCTTCCTGCCATGGGAGTGTGCTGTATGGGATAATAGATATTAGTTAATTTAGTTGTTCAGTGAACATGAATTACTGTTACTTTAATAATAACAATTGTACTATTTGCAATGATGTAATCATATTTCGGATCTGTATCTTGTTAATTGTGTACGTACTGTACATAGAGTAATTAGTTTTTCAGTTAACCCTCCGACTACTGAACTTCGGAGGCCGGTGCCAGGGTCTGTTTTGACCCGCACCGATATTTCACTAATACATAGGTAGTCACGGTCCCTCGAGCTCGAGAGTCGAGACCCTCACTGATGTTACTACTAACACAGTGACGGTCGCTCTAGCTCGAGACCCTCACCGATATGTATTACTACTACCGCAGTGACGGTCTTTCGAACTCCAGCAGTCGGTTTCGGATTAGGTTCGGATTTGCGTTATACGTATACGAAAGAATAATTTTGTGAATTATGAAAGAAATATTTATTATTTATTTATTTCTCTTGCCGGGTAAGACCCATTTAGTAACAAAGATAGGAGTAAATGATACATAATAGACACAAGCATTACAACTAACAATCAGAACGAAACAGAGTACAAAAACATGATTATATATTATAAATTTACATTACAGACCTTTATATACTTACATTACAAAACATTATATATTTACATTACAGACTATTATATATTTACATTACAGACTATTATATACTTACATTACAAAACATTATATATTTACAATACAAAACATTATATATTTACATTACAGGCTTCACATATAATTGTCCTTGTTTCTTGAAAATGGTTTTTACATACATGTCTATTACACTGACTGCAATGATTTGGATATTTGTTATTGTTTCCTACGCATAAACAACATCTAGCACGCTTCTGCATTTCTAACTTCGGTTTTTTTACAATTTTCCGCCCCGTCGCTTCAATTGCACTTATCAGAGGCTTATGTAGACCTGATTCATTATTTTCGAATTCTGAGGCTCTTCGGTCTATGTTTTTATGGGCTAAATTTTGCGCTAGCTGTTCTAAAAATAATTTTCTCCTAACTTTTATTCTAGATGTAGTTTCCCATGTAGGATTTTTTGTCTGCCATATAACAAAAGCGTTATATGCAGCAATATCTATGTAATGCATAAAAAGGGACAAGGGCCAACGGCGTGTACACCGTCGACAAGAATATTCTCTAGTGAGCTTGTCGAGAACATCTACACCACTTTTTGTAGAATTGTAATATTTAATTATTTCCGGTTTGAATTTCTCAGTTTCTGAGGATATCTCATCTTTATGATGCAATGTTGAAAGTAAAACAACACACTTTCGCGGTTTTGCCATATACGAAACTAACGTTAAATTAGGTGTAAATAAAAATTGGGACGAATATTGAGGCCGCTTTTCTATATTTACAAGACTTTTCGGTAAGTCGCGTCTATTTTTTCTAACGGTTCCGACTAAAAATATTTTCCTATCTAATAATTCTTCTGCTAAAGTTATATCGGTAAAGAAATTGTCTGTTGTGACACACCGTCCGGAATTTTTCCACGTATCCGTTAATTCTTTCACCACACGTTGTCCCTGCTGCTTTTCTGGGGCGTTTCCACGTTTCCCCAGGTAGACCTCCATATTGCAACAGTAAAACGTCGAAGAGTCGCAAAGCGTCCATATTTTGATTCCGTATTTGCCGGGTTTGCTGGGCATGTACACTTTGAAAGAGCAACGGCCGCGAAATGTAACCAGCTGCTCGTCGACGCATCCAACGTCCGTTGCGTGGTACGAATTTTGACAATTGTCAGCAAAAATATTTGTTATATCCCTTAGTGGTGCCAGCTTATCGACCGCTTTCCTTGCTTCACGTGTGGCGGAATCATCAAAACGAAGATACCGCAAGATTTGTATAAATCTATCACGTGACATTATAGCCGCGTAATATCGTCGCGAGAGTGCTGGATTTTGTTTCCACAAATCGTGTTTAGATTCGCGGGATTCTCTAAAACGTCCAATCAGCAACACGAGTCCAAAAAATGCGTCCATTTCAACACGATCCACAGGTTTCCATTTCTTCTTTGGAGGTAGATTCTCCCGTGCCTTCTTATTTGTATATAAAATGGCAGTTTGAATAATTTGTTCACTAATGAACAATTTGAAACATTCCTCCATCGTTTCTATGTGTTCGCTCCTTTCAGTTAGTGAACCGTTACGCGAAAGATGAACATCTCCTTGACCATTGTCAGGTGCAGTGCGCTGCCAACTGCGCCCAAATACATCTGGAGTATGTTGTGGTCCCATTTGATCCGGTTCCGACTCTTCAACCTGTGGCTCAGCGTCACTATCTGACGGATTTCCATCGTCCTCCGAATCTTGAAGCTCAGGCTCACCGTCACTATTTGACGCACTTCCATCGTCCGATGATTCCTCACAATAATTATCGGAGTCTTCTTCTTCAAATTGTGAATAAAGGCTGTGATTCACTGATACTTCGGCCATTATATGTAACAAATGTTTTTCAGCGGATGGGCAACACACGCGAAAAATACACCGTGGATAACACTCAAACAATGATGTGATCGAATGGTACAAAAGACGTGGAGGGCTTCCGTAATGTCGACCAGCGTGTCCAAGAACCGTACAAGACTGTCCGCGTCTTACAATTAGCGCCCTTCCCGTGACGCTATCGCCGGGTCTGGGTTTTTCCCAGGTTCTCCCGCGCAAACGGTCCCAGGCATTGTTGCTGGCTTTTCGAACGGTAGGCCAAAGTCCAGGGATGCAATTGGAATATGCGACCATCGGATTATCTTACATATGTCCGTGAAAACGAAAGAATAAAACAAGGAAAATAACAAAAACACCTACTAAAACTGTGATCAAATTTAGCGATATGACTGAGGTGGTCAAGATGACTGAATGCGCGTGAGACATGGCAGAACGAGTGTTCTGATTGGGTGAGAAACGGATGCGAAAAATCCAAGCCAATCGATAACGGAAGCGATCGAACAACCCAGATCCGAAGATCAAGCGATCGACAAGGCAAAACGCTGCATAAGAATAATTATAATATACATATTATAATATAATATAATATTGTATTTGGACGTAATTGGCAGAGCACTGCACCTGACAATAGTCACGCTGAAGTTCACTTTTCACGTAAGGGTTCACTAACCGGAAAGAGTGAACACGTAAAAACGATGGAGGAATGTTTCAATTTGTCCATCAATGAACAAATCATCGATATCCTTATTTTATACATCAATAAGAACGCACGGGAGAGTCTACTACCAAACACGACATGGAAACCTGTAGATCATGATGAAATGCATGCGTTTTTTAGCCTCGTATTATATTATATTACAATAATACATACATATATATGTATTATTGTAATATATATATGTATGTATTATTGTAATATAATATATTAATAGTATATATATATAATATATTTAGTCCGATCTGTTTCCATATAGCAACAACATGACGGTAGTGTACGAGATGCCGCGAAAGAGTTCATCACTTTCCGATTTCACGGACAGCTCCGTCAGTGTGTGCATGTCGCTCTCCAGACCGCGAATCCCCACCACTGACTCTGCGCCTGTGTGCGTGCCGCTCTCGAGACCGAGAGTCCCCACCACTGACTCTGTCACTGTGTGCGTGTCCCTCTCGAGACGGGGTCAGAATTGACTCCTGCACGGCCTAGCGAGGGTTAATAGTTGCGTATAGAATTTATTATTCTACTTACCGTTGCGCACTATACTACGGTGAGGTGCGGAAGTAACCTAGTGCCACCGACACCGACGACTCACCGATCCCTCGCAGCAAAAGACATTTTATCATAATATTCATAACCGTAACGCGCACACAATACTAGATTGAATTGCTTGAAGTTCATTCCGTTCATTACTGATGTTAGCCGAAAATGATCGAAAGTCGAAAGACGATCGGCTGTCAAATCGAAATTCTCAACTATCTCATCACACTTCATTTACTCGGGTATCTCATGGACACACGGGTAATTTTTGTCTACCCGGGTAGCCGGGTAATTTGTGTCTACCCGGGGTCTCATCGGGTACTCGAGTACCCGGGTACCCGAATACCCGGGCAAAAACAATAGCTCTAGTTCTAAGAACGTCTGGGTGAGGAAGAGCCAAGTCAAATGTTTTTCTGATATAAAAGTATGCCTTTGGCGAATAAAAATGTACCGTTAGAGCAAAAGCCCGTAAACCTGGCGGATATTTTTCTCTAGTAAGTTTACCTCTATTTTTCCTATTTTGTATCATGCGATTGAATAATTCTATTGAAATGTCTTCATGCGCAGACAGGCAATAGTAAGCACTATCAGGCAATAATTTTTTTTGTTTTAATTCCTTCACCACATCCTGTAAGGAATGTACCTTTTTTTTCAAACGTCCGACAGTTTGTTTTAATATTTTATTCTCTTTCATTGCTGAGTTGAGTTTTGTTCGTAAATTATTCAACTTTTTCCTCGTACTATGTGGAGTCTCCTCGTAATGGTGGTCGTGGAAAACTGTTCGAGTTTTATGCTTCTCCTTCATTGGAGTTGTATTGTTTTGTGTGCTTGGCACTGAAAAGCATTTATCTGGACTAACTGCAATGAGAAATAATGCTTACAAGGGGTCCTTCAGGACTGTCCACCTCAGAATTTTTTTATACTTAGTGTACATGAAGGTCTTCACTCGGACTTTAATTTCCCAAAATATTAAGACGCGCTTTTTAGCCAAATTTGAGAAAATCGACTTTGAAAAATTTGGAATGGACTTATATACATTTGATAGAAAGCAATAACCAACGAACAGCGTGGGCCGGTGGCTAGCGCTCCCGACTAGTAACCATGAGGTCGTCAGTTCGCATGTCACCACTGTTGGAATTTTTTTTTTTTTTATTCATTTAAATACCTACACCTTTCACATGCAAAATTGATCAAATTCATGCTAACTAACAGATTTGCAAACATTTGTTATATGTATGGGTGTACGGTGTATACCGATGCTCCACCTCCCAGGAGATGGACATCACTTTCAATTAAAAACACACATCTTATTTTAAATTACCTTTTGCTTGGAAAAGCGTACTTTTCATTGCGCCTATTAATTTTTAAACAGGAATATTTTCAATAAATTACGTTTTTCGCACAAAAATAAAACACGTATAGTAAAAAATAGAACTTGCCACTATCTCGTCTGCACTATGAGAACCAGATTCTTCCCTTCTGTTTAACTCGGTAACAGAGATCTCAGTATCAATATCAGATAGCATACTTATTAATTTACCTATTGCCTGAGAACAAGCTATTTTGTCTCTGAAATACATTTTTTTGAAACGTGGGTCCAACAAAGTTGAAATGGCTAATAAATGTACCTGCTCTATGTTTCTAAATCTTTTGTTAATTTCGTTTAAGACAAGTGTTTTAGTGGTATGACCAAGGCCTGTATTTGGTTGTACAGTCTCTACAGATTTAGTGAGGCTGTAAACCATAGGTATAATCTTACTGCAGGTTACATAATTTTGTCCTGAAATTTCTTTCGTTAGCATCTCAAATGGTTGAAAAATTTTTATTAGATCTTCGAGACTATCCAATTCTGCAGCAGTTAACATCGCAGGAGCTTTTGAGTTCTTGAAGAGTATTTGAGCTACATTGTCCGATAATTTAATAAACCTCTCCAATTGATAGTAGGTAGAGTTCCATCGAGTGCAAACTGATTGAATCAGTCTTAAAGGTGTTTGCATTTTATCTTGACTTTTCCGTAATTTGTCAGAGGCCTGTACACTATGTTTGAAGTGCTTTACAATTTCCTTTACTGAGTTTACCAGTTCCTTGATATCATCTAAGCCAGTTTTTTCATCAAATGGTTTATTAGCCACTAAATTCAATGTATGTGCAAAACATGGTAAATGCTTATTTTTTCCATATAAATCTACCACTGCTTTTACTATATTGGCTCCGTTATCAGTCACCACAGCCTTAATTTTTTCTGATGTTATATTCCAATTACTACAGATTTCTTCAATAACTCTAACTATATACTCAGCATTATGTCCTTCATCGAGTTCTGTAACACCAAATGTAATGGATTGCAGTTTTGCTTTTTCAACAAAATGACCAGTCAAACCAATATAGCTCTTTGTGTTTAAATTATCCGTCCAAATATCAGTCGTTAAAGACAAGGAACTAATTTGTTTGATGTTTTCTTTAATTTTTAGTGATAATATGTCGTATTTTGCGTCAATCATTTGAGTAACAGTCATACGACTAGGAACTTTATAAAGAGGTGCAACAGTTTTCATCAAATGCCGAAAACCCGTTTTAATCGTAGTATTTAATGGTAAGTCATCCTTTGCAATCATATAAATAATAGCATTTGAAATTTTTCCTTCCTTTAAACCTCCACCTGCAATAAAAGTAAACATTACGATTCAAAATTTTATTAATAATAATATAATCATATATTTTTAACATAGTAAACCATTTGTACATTCATATGCTTTAATATTTGATATGCAATCTTCAATAAGGGGTTGGGTCGATGATTTAGATGTTCCAGGTGTTGAAATATCAGATGTCGTCGATATTGTATCAACTATATCAGTATCCACCGCAGCTACTGTTGGAAGTCCAAGACTTTCATTTGCATGGCTTATTTCTTCCATTTCGACTTCATCGTTATTTCTGTTCGAAGTTTCGAAAAGTCTGTTTATTGCCTATAAAATAATTAAATAGTGTTTTAATGCACTTGTACTGAATCAATTGCAGTACATTATATTGATAACCACTAAAGTAATGAAAGCAGTTTGGAAATGTAATAAGCCAATCCTCAACAAACAAAGATAGAGGCAAAATTTACAAACACCAAATATCCTGGTTTCTTAATATACACTGCTGGTGAAGATTAAAGAAACACTCGCAAAAAATATGAAATAAAAGGATTATAACGCTTGAAGCTTCTAGTTTTTGAATCAAGCACTCGAATTTTTTTATTCATCCGTTATAATACTGGTTTTTCAAGATGAAGCGCAGAAAACAAAATTTAAAAAATTTCTGCCTAGTTTAAACGTATGCACGGGAAACAATTTTTTTTCTAGTAAATTCAATGGAGGGCTCTTATAGAGCAAATATTTCTCTGTAATCTCTTTCCTTTTGTTCTGTTCTATGATTTTTATCGACCGAGTTATTCGCGATCAAAACAAAAAAGGTACTTTTCACTTTGAACGCCTATAACTTGCAAATGCGTGATTGCAGAAAAATTTGCATGAGTGTTTTGGGAACTCGGTCCAAAAATATCATACAACAGAACAAAAAATAAAACGAAATTAAAGTGAAATGTTTGTTCTATAAGAATCCTTCATTGATTTACCTGAAAAAATTTTGAACAAAAAAATTTGAGTCCTTGATTCAATAACTAAAAGCTTTCCAGCAGTGTAGTTAACAAAATAACCATCAACATACATACCTGCATTTGTTCACAACCTTTACCAGAGGGTCTTTTACTTTCCATTTGCCGTTTTGACTCACAGTGATATTTATGTTTTCGTATCATATGATTACGCAGATTGGTTGTATTACCGGAAGTTTTTACATTTAGCAAACAATGTTTACACTTTCCGCCCAAGTCAGTTTTTACGAAGTGCATCCATATATTACTCCTTGAATATTTATTGGCCATTGTAATTGTATATACCTCAAGCTGTTTTCCAAACCTAGTCTCAAACTAAGTTAGTAGCTCTATATAGGTATGTAGGTATTGTTCTTTGGCTCGGACAATATCAAATGTAATGCTCTAAGGGACATGAACCGATAAAATTCTTTAAAAAAAACATAAAATGTATGATTTATTTTCTTACTTTGATATCTGTGTAAGATTTGGATTACGTTAACATTTCGAGGAAATATAAGTTATCTTTTAGTCATTTGAACTTGGTCAATGTTTATTTAATTATAGCACAGTGTTGCACCGCACATTAATATTACAATTTTTAAAATTGAAAACTTAACATTTACTTACGTGTACAATATTTCTCGAACAAACTAAAACGATTACAATCACGAAAGGCAAAAGCATACTGTTTGAAACATTTGAAATGCTACACGCGGGTTGCCACGCAACGCGTCCACACACGATGCGAACTGTGCACATATGTAGGTTGGATCGATGTGTGTGTGTGTCGGGTGGCGTGATGACCGTGGCGTTTCAAATGTTTCAATAGTACACTATTCACAATAAAAAATCAGAATTAGGTGGGTTCAAAATTGCGTTCACTACCTTAAAAGATAAAAAAATAAGTATATGTAAAAAACGATGGTTTGGTTTGGTTTATTTCTTCCCTTCATTAAATATTGTTGCTCGGCCTTTGGGGATTCGGACTTCCTCGTGAGAAATTTGAGCGCAGGTTGATGTCCGTGGAGCGCTAAGGCACGTTGCTCGCTGAACGAAGATTTTTAGAATAAAAATACAACGAAGGAACAATTTAAACTCAAACAAGGGAAATAAACTTTAATATTACTAAACAAAAACTAAGTTTGGATTTGATACAAGTTGGAAATTCACAGAATACGCCTTACAAAGCGCATCAGTTTTACATATTTCGTTAACTACAAAATGTCCTTAGATACTAGGAGCCAATCGAAGAATTATTAATAAGATAAATTTCTATTCGTCATTACATTTCCTCTCGGATATCGATTTCTTACTTATCAAGCGTTTAACATCTTTGTACTGGCTTCACACATTTAGGAGAAGGGATATAAGTGGAGTTCAAATGTTCACATATCTGCTTCCAAGGAAGTATAGATTAATTTATAAATCTTGAAATATATTTATTAAACGAATCTCTAACTGTATTCAAACTCCTCGATCTTGCGCTAACATCACTTTTGCTTCCCTTTCCTATTACATTGTGTGGTCCTTGGAGCTCTTAGGTGTGGTCTGATTCAAATTTCGCACTTCTAGAGTTTGCGCTACACGCCGCTAGGGAACCACGATCTCTCTGGTTGCGATTCGATCTTCGAATCGATCCCTGTCTTGAGAATCGATTTAAAAAATCGAAAATCGCGACAAAAAAGATCGATCTTTGAAAGATCGATTTTAAATCGGCATCCCTAATGTCAACGGGCCTCAGCTGACTCGTCAGCTGACACCCGTTTGAACGCGTGACGCGCCGCGCTTCTTGCGGCCCCAACACGTACAATAAATCCAAAAGTTGACCTTCGGTCTTGGGTATCTCCGCCCAGTCGGCATCTACATAGCTATCTATAATCTCTGCATTACAATTTTTCTTATATACTAATTTTATACATTAATTTTCTTATATGTATTTTAATATTCTTAAAGCATATTTGTAGTGTGTCTCGCTATAACAATTCTGAAACCTACTTAAGTAGTTTACGCAAAATGAGATGTCTGGTCTGGTACCAGAGCTAATGTATAAAAGTGCTCCTATCAAATTTCGATATTTAAGGGGGCAGACACGGGTAATGCAGCGCTCTGTAAACCGACATAATCTGGCCCGAAACATGGGTTTAGTAGAATACGTTGTTTGTCCTTATATGAGCGAATTTTGGGCTGGGCGAGGTCTCATTCGAAAGATAAAGGTTCAGTGCACCGCGCTCTGGCCATGATTCGACGAGCTTGTGTTGATATCTAATAATATGAGTGTTCAAAGTAGAGCAAAATTCGACAAAATACACCCGCATGAATCCAAGTATTTTTAGGTCACTAAAAGAGTTTTGTGACTCAAACGAGGAGTAGAGCGCGGTGCACTGAACCTTCCTCTTTCGAATGAGACCTCACCCAACTCAAAATTTGCTCATATAAGGCCAAACAACGTATCCTCGTGATTGCATTCCCAAATACGAGTTCTGCCATATTGGCGATAATACAGAGCAAGTCACGTGACAAATTTAGTTGAGCTAGTGGACACGAGATGGCGTCTACTCGGGAGGACTGTCAACGTGGAATCATAGCAAAACTGAAGCATTAGTTGGATACACGAGCCGCAGTAAAAGCGTGATGCAGTCAATGCATGCATTTTCGGACGATTGTAGATTAGGTTATATGCATTTTAGGCATACATTGACTAGGAACTGCTGGGAATGACTACATTTACTAAAGCTTTTACCGTAACACATACGTCACTTGAAATCGCTGTCGTATTTATGTTATAGTAATTGAGACAGTTATAGCAACAACGGAATAACCTGCAAATAAATTTTTCCTAATGTACATTGATGGCTTAGCACACATACCTATTGTATGTCCACTTTTAGCGTTTTTTTGAGAAAAACAGGTTCAAACATTCAATGGTACTTTATAAATAAATACTTTTTGCATTATTGTATTATCATATATATGTAATATAGGCATCACTGAAAATAAGTAATTAGTAGTATAAGTTAGAATCTGCAAAATTATAGTAATAATTCGATAATAATACTTGGAAGATGGACATGCTATACGTAACTAAGTACAGAGGAGGACATACTATACCGAATGATATTGTATAAAAATGAACGAAAGGAAAAATGCTGGAAATAATCTCACTTGAATATTATATTTATTTTGAAAGTAGCAGGAATAAAAAAGGTAAAAGTGTAATTTTTATACAGAACGAAGAAACAGTCAAGCACTATTCGTTGCATATAAAAACTCTAATTTCATAAAAAGTGGACATACAATATGTGTGCACTAAGCCATTGATATGATTAGTAAAGCCTATTGGAATACGTTATTGCTAGCTAACTAAATTCCGAATAAAAAGGTGGCTAGCCCGTTGTTGCTATAACTGCCTCAATTATATGGCAAAATACCAGAGATGGGCATTACGTAACCCATCTCTGGTATTTACAAACTAAAAATTCATCAAATCAAACTTTATAAGTAATATTCTATTATTATAACAATCAATTTACACGTATCTATCAAATAAAATGTAAGAAAAATAACTTTACTCTCAACTTTTTAAAGAAAACAAGAGCAACGTTTCAGATTATCTAAAAATGTCCAACCTGCATTCGCCAGAAACGTTTTCATGTTTACCGTAAACATAATAATGTTAAATATATAGCGGTAAACGCATCAGTGTCTTGCATGTCGGAGCCATTTAGAGAACCGAACCGTTTTGAGACCCAAAATTATCGACTTTTGATTTTTTTTATATGTCTGATAATGATTTGACGTTTATGTCACAGTAAATAACCCGAGCCAATTTTTATTTGAAGCGCTATGATTGAATTAATTTAACCATGGGGAATTCAATTGTTGGCCATGAATCATTTTCTTGTATTTATTCGTACTTGCTCGACTAAATATATGCTTCTCGACTAAAGTAATGATTCATGGTCGACGGATGCAAGGCCTTCGAATAAAAAAATTATTGACTACATATATGATATAGAGTTATTTATTATTAAAATATCAATTAAAATAAAAAACATTTTTTGCGCTTCTTCCTCCTCTGCCTCCTCTGCCTCCTCTCCCTCCTCTTCCACCTTTTCCTCCTCTTCCTCCTCTTCCTCCTCTTCCTCCATAAAAATACATAATCTCCCGCATATCCCTCTTCATTTCGGTATTCTGTAAAATGAAAAATAAACATAAATCTTATGTTAATTACTGCAATAATGTCTAGACGTTTCCACACTTTCGTGAGAATGTCAGAAATTAAAAAAACATCGTTTTCCGGGAAATCGCCTACGTATCTACATACCTCCTGCTTTAACCTCATCGCCATGAATTTGTAGGCGGCGGCAATATCCCGGGTACTCCGCCCCGACAACGGAATTCGGCCGCTGCTGCTACTTCTTCTGGACGGACTTCGTCGTCGGGACGGAGTCCGTCGTCGTCGAGACGAACTCGGCTCCAGAGTCCGTCGTCGTCGAGACGAACTCGGCTCCGGAGTCCATCGTCGTCGAGACGAACTCGGCTCCGGAGTCCGCCGTCTTTGAGACAGACTCAGTTCCGGATTCCGTCCTCTAGCTCCTTCGGACAGTGCCCGTTTTCTCCCTCCTGGCATATTTCCTTTGCCGGACATCTAAAAACGAATCGAAGAAACAGTGAAACTATTGAACGTAATTAAAATGGATTTGAAAGTGCAGTAGAGGAGTAGACGTTTATCAATTTGGTACATTTGGGTAAAATATAGGGTTTCTTTAGCCAAGATTTAGCTCAAGTTCGATAGCTTTGAAATTCAAACATTTCCAAAATTTGTAATTGTGAGGTTATTAAGTTTCAAAATATCTGTATTTCCAAATGTCCAACATTTGTGATTTTAAAATTTTCGATTTTTCCACTTCTGATGTTTACGACTGTTTAATTTTCATCACTTGTCTTCGGTTTCAACTAAAGGAAGCCTATATATATATACACCCGAATATATACCCTGATAACCAGATGTATGCAATCTGACGTCAGATTGGCAGCAGGGTCTGCCGTGAGAGCGCAGAGCCTGACGTCAGATCCGTAGTCATCTGTGTCCGCATTAGGCTGCGGTCTGAGGTGCAGAGCCTGACATCAGGACCCTGACGTCAGATTGGCAGCAGATTCGCATCAGGTCCTGACGTTCGCCTGACACGTATAACAGCGCCATCTGTGGGTCAGAATTGGCAAACAATTCCTTACGCGTGACGTCACACGGCCGTCCCTACGCGTGACGTCACATGCACGTGGCTACGCACCAACACATTTGTACCGTGATTGCTATCGGTGTGTCCCCCCACCCTTTCTACTGCGCGCAGGGAATTTGTAAGCAGCAGTTTCGGAGCAGATTATATTCACATAACCTACGAGGTTTATTAAATAAGTTTTCAATTTATTTGGAAAGGTACGTATTGTTTATTTTTAATAATACAGCGATAAGTGGCACATATATATAATTAACTCTGAAAACAAATAAAATATTAGTATAAAATTGAATTGATACTGGGAATGTATCAATTCATGATTATTTTATTAAACGGGCGCTGAAAAGTGCCGATTGAGATGTTCCTTGTGAACATCGAGAGGTTGTTTACGTTTGGATCTTTTAAAATGGGCACTGAAAAGTACCGTTTGGTTTCTTCGCCACTGTAAAAGGAGACACACCTCTACTTTTAATGGGCACATTTCTGAAACATAAAATATTTACCATATTTAATTATCGTTTTCCCGCGACAGTAAATCGTGAGTTTTACGTTCATGACACTAAATGTCATGACTTTTACTGATACGGACCTTCAAAGGTCAGCTTCTTCTTCGGGCTGCTAGTGGTCCGTCCACAAATCGCGGCGTATTCGCAATGCATTGGAGGCTGCCGTCGCGCGAGGACCATTCTTCTTACTTCGAACCCTCTCCTTAGCGGCTCGAAGTGCCTGCTGCATCGACCGTTGAAAATCAGATCGGAGCGGCTTGGTGAAGTGTGGATTTCCAGATACCGCTTCTGAAAAAGTAATGCACGCAAAGTACGTTAGCATAATTATGCATAAAAACATGGAAATGCTTATTGCTTTGTACCGTATATTGCCATCATGATGCGGGTGTTGTACAACGGCCTTTGGCCTGTTCGGCCGAACCACGTGAAGGACCGTGTGACGTCGTCGACCAGTGCTTCCTTCAGACAAATCCCGACCGCTTCCTTCGTGCTGAATCCACCCACGTATTTTAAATACTGAACCTGAGCAAAGTAAGTAAAGATTGATGTAAGTATGTATTATATAAAAGTAAATAAAAGCATAATTTCGTTTTCACTTACAACATTGAAATATGTTTCGTCGTCGATGGTCTCGAAACAGTCCACCTCCTCCGGTGACGAGAGAGGAATGACTGCTGGTTTTGTTGGTGGACCATTACGGGTGGGTTGCACACACTGGAGAACACTCTCCAACAGAGTATTCATTCTTCTGCAAGCAGAACGGATGGACACGTAACGTATTAATAAACACAATATAATAGTAAACTTCACAATATCAATATTTTTATAACAAACAAAAAGAAACATGTAAATTTACCCATTAACAGAAGCTTGTACGTGCACTGTATGGTGCTGCAACGGTTCGTTCCGAATGACTGTGGCGCGTGCAGTCGACGTCCCTGGATCGTGAGGATCCCTTGATGTTGCGAGGGCGGGTAGATTGGCAGCAGCAAGACTGTTCTGTAACATAAGAACGTTACTTGTAGAAAAATCCTTTGACGTACTTTGATTGTTATATTCCTGGACGATTGTCTTTAAATCCTGGATGTCCTGATCAATGGATTTCTTCTGCACGGTTGCCGTCTTCTTTCTCGGGGCTTCCTCCTCCGAAGAAGTCGTTTGATATCTTGCTGGTTTGGCGACCACACGCTTCTCTCGCTGCGACATGTCAACCTGTGAGTAAAAATACATATTACAATACTTAGCAAAGGCGTGTTGTTTTTTTTCCTATTTTACATGCATACATGCAATATTAACCGAACCCAAACCTCAAGGCGAACTCAGGTAATGTATTACTCAATAATTCGAGTGTAACTCGACAAAGGCTATAACAGTAGAAAACGTGAAAAAATATTCGAACCAAACGATAAAATAACTCATCAACAGAGATTAAGGGGGTAGACACGGGTAATGCAGCGCGCTGTATACCGACACAATCTGGCCCGAAACATGGGTTTGGGAAATTATGTTGTTTGTCCTTATATGAGCAAATTTTGGGCTGGGCGAGGTCTCATTCGAAAGAGGAAGGTTCAATGCAGCCCGCTCTGGCCATGGTTCAAAGAGATTATGTTGATATGTAATAATATGAGTGTCCAAAGCAGAGAAAAAATGGACAAAATACACTCGCAGATTCCAAGTATTTGTACGTCACTAAAAGAGTTTTGTGACTCAAACAATGTCCAGAGCGGGCTGCATTGAACCTTCCTCTTTCGAATGAGACCCCACCCAGCCCAAAATTTGCTCATATAAGGACAAACAACGTAATTCCGTGAGTACATTCCCAAATCAGAATTCCGCCATATTGGCGATAATACAGAGCAAGTCAAGTGACAAATTTAGTTGAGCTAGTGGATACGAGATGGCGCCTATTCGGGAGGACTGCCAACGTGGAATCATGGCAAAACTGAAGCGTTAGCTGGATACATGTGCCACAGTAAAAGCAAGATGCAGTCAATGCATGCATTTTCGTACGATTGTAGGTTAGGTTATATGCATTTTAGGCATACATTGACTAGGAACTGTTACGAACTGTATACATTTACTAAATTAATGCTTTTACCGTAACACATACATCACTTGAAATCGTTGTCAAATTTATGTTACAGTAATTGAGGCAGTTAGAGCAACAACGGACTAACCCACATTAAAATTTTTTTTCCTATTGTATATGATTAGTACCTACAGCCTATTGGAATACATTATTGCTACTAACTCAATTTCGAAAAAAATGTGGGTTAGTCCGTTGTTACTCTCACTGTGGCAATTATATGGCAAAATACAAGAGATGGGCATTACTTAAATAACCCAAGCCAATTTTTATTTGAAGCACTATGATTGAATCAATTTGGGGAATTCAATGAAGGCTCGGATGCAATAAGAACACTAGGTACCTAGCGTTCGAAAATGCGAAACAATATTGTCCAAACGCTAAGAAAAAATGGAAAATTAAATTTTATTAAACTGGATTTTAAAAAATATAGCGTTGTAAAGCTCGTCACGGCACACATTGTTACTTTTTACGGTTTCTTTATCGAATCATTACTATTCGAGATAAAAATTATAAACCAAACAAATTTCTTCGACCAAAGTCAATATCTTTTTAAATAAAAATTGCGATAACTTGAGAAATTATTATCGGATTGTTAGGAGACTTGAAACATAAAACTCGGAAAACTGTAGCGAAGCCGTAAAATGTATGCACAAAACCCTTGTGTTAAAAAATGTAATAATATTTAATCAAAAAGAAATACTGGACATAACCCATGTTTTCAACGTTCGCCGTTAAAAAGTATCCAGGCAATTTTGAGGTACATATAACTTGCAGCGACAAAGTTTTTCCTTAATATACAAGGAACATTTTCACCAATTTTCTCGCTGATTAATAAATAATTGTAGAAGATAAAGCGATATATATAAATTCCGCGCGGCATCAACAGTCAACGCGAGTGCTAAAACTGCTAGATAGCGCATTATACGCGGCTGTTGACTGTTGGTGGCGCGCGAAATTTATATATATCGCTTTATCTTCTACAATTATTTATTAATCAGCGAGAAAATTGGTGAAAATGTTCCTTGTATATTAAGGAAAAACTTTGTCGCTGCAAGTTATATGTACCTCAAAATTGCCTGGATACTTTTTAACGGCGAACGTTGAAAACATGGGTTATGTCCAGTATTTCTTTTTGATTAAATATTGTTACATTTTTTAACACAAGGGTTTTGTGCATACATTTTACGGCTTCGCTAGAATTATCTGAAGTGATGTTTCAAGTCTCCTAACAATCCGATAATAATTACTCAAGTTATCGCAATTTTTGTTTAAAAGGTATCGACTTTGGTCGAAGACATTTGTTTGGTATATAATTTTTATCTCGAATACTAATGATTCGATAAAGAAACCGTAAAAAGAAAAAATGTGTGCCGCGACGAGCTTTACAACACTATATTTTTTAAAATCCAGTTTAATAAAATTTAATTTTCCAATTTTTCTTCTATAATTTTTCCCATTTTCGACCGCTAATCCCCTTATGCACCCGAGCCTTTATATTGTCGGCCATGAATAATTTTCTCGTATTTATTCGTACTTTCTCGACTAAATATATGATTCTTGACTAAATTATGAGTACATACGAGAAAATTATTCATGGCCGACGGATGAAAGACCTTGGAATAAAAAAATTATTCTGTAAATATATGACATTTCAATACGATTTATTATCACATAATAACTAACTTATGCATTAAAATAAAAATTGTTAATATTTCCTCGTCTTCCTCCTCTTCCTCCACTTCCTCGCCTTCCTCCTCTACCTCCTCTTCCTCCATTTCCTCCACCTCCTCCTCTTCCTCCTATTCCTCCTCTTCCTCCCCCATACTTCCATTCCCTTAATTCCTTTTTCAAATCGCTGTTCTGTAATATGAAAAATAAACATAAATAAATCTTAAAACTTTCATTAGAATGTAAGAAATTGCACGAGATTGTCTACGTATCTACATACCTCCTTCTGAAGTCGGATCGCGACCTCCATCCATCTCGGGCGCGGAGTCGGCTCCCTGCGTGGACTCCGTCGCGAGGACGGAGCAGCCTCTCTGCGCGGACTCCGTCGCGAGGACGGAGTAGCCTCTCTGCGCGGACTCCGTTCTCGGGACGGAGTCCGGCTACTCGTTCGACTCCGTCGCGAAGACGGAGTCCTACTACTCGTTCGACTTCGTCTTCGCGACGGAGTCTTGCTGCTTGCTTGCTTTCGTTCCGGGGACGGAGGGTTTTCACCCGCCTTATCTTCTCTCTCTTCGGTTCCAGACATCTAAAAAGAGTCGAAGAAACAGTGAAACTATTGAACGTAATGGATTTGAAAGTGCTGTGGAAGAGCCAGAGTTAGCTAAAATGTAATCTAATTAAAAATTAGAAATTACGATTAAAATGTAATTGTGTAATGAATTACCTACACATTATTTTCTGTAATTGTTAATTTAGGTAGTTGACCACAATTTTGTCAATTATCTAAATTAACGATCGTAGAATATAATGTGTAATCAATTACACAATTACATTTTAATCGTAACTTATAATTTATAATTATATTACATTTTGCTCAACTGAGAGAGGAGTACACGTTTATGAACTTGGTACATTTGGGTACAATATAGGCTTCCTTTAGCCAAGATTTAGCGCAGGAGGAGAATCTTCAGATTTCTAAATGCTGAAATTTCCAAGTTCGAAAGCGTTGAAATTCAGACATTTCCAAAATTTGTAATTATGAGGTTATCAAGTTTCACAATATCTGTAATTGAAGGTTCAGATGCAATAAGGGGACTTATTATTTAGACTAGCGCTCGAAAATGCGAAAAAATATTGTCCAAACGCTAAGAAAAATTGGAAAATTAAATTTTATTAAACTGGATTCTAAAAAATATAGTGTTGTAAAGCTCGTCACGGCACACATTTTTTCTTTTTACGGTTTCTTTATCGAATCATTAGTATTCGAGATAAAAATTATATACCAAACAAATGTCTTCGACCAAAGTCAATACCTTTTAAACAAAAATTGCGATAACTTGAGTAATTATTATCGGATTGTTAGGAGACTTGAAACATCACTTCAGATAATTCTAGCGAAGCCGTAAAATGTATGCACAAAACCCTTGTGTTAAAAAATGTAACAATATTTAATCAAAAAGAAATACTGGACATAACCCACGTTTTCAACGTTCGCCGTTAAAAAGTATCCAGGCAATTTTGAGGTACATATAACTTGCAGCGACAAAGTTTTTCCTTAATATACAAGGAACATTTTCACCAATTTTCTCGCTGATTAATAAATAATTGTAGAAGATAAAGCGATATATATAAATTTCGCGCGCCACCAACAGTCAACAGCCGCGTATAATGCGCTATCTAGCAGTTTTAGCACTCGCGTTGACTGTTGATGCCGCGCGGAATTTATATATATCGCTTTATCTTCTACAATTATTTATTAATCAGCGAGAAAATTGGTGAAAATGTTCCTTGTATATTAAGGAAAAACTTTGTCGCTGCAAGTTATATGTACCTCAAAATTGCCTGGATACTTTTTAACGGCGAACGTTGAAAACATGGGTTATGTCCAGTATTTCTTTTTGATTAAATATTATTACATTTTTTAACACAAGGGTTTTGTGCATACATTTTACGGCTTCGCTACAGTTTTCCGAGTTTTATGTTTCAAGTCTCCTAACAATCCGATACTAATTTCTCAAGTTATCGCAATTTTTATTTAAAAAGATATTGACTTTGGTCGAAGAAATTTGTTTGGTTTATAATTTTTATCTCGAATAGTAATGATTCGATAAAGAAACCGTAAAAAGTAACAATGTGTGCCGTGACGAGCTTTACAACGCTATATTTTTTAAAATCCAGTTTAATAAAATTTAATTTTCCATTTTTTCCTAGCGTTTGGACAATATTGTTTCGCATTTTCGAACGCTAGTCTCCTTATTGCATCCGAGCCTTGAATTTTAAAATTTCCGATTTTTCCACTTCTGATGTTTAGAAACTGCTGAATTTTCATCACTTGGTTTCAGTTTCAACTAAAGGAAGCCTACATTTCACCCGAATCTATATACCTTTCCTAGACATTTCGCGGGTAAATTGTAACATAACTTTCTTGTTCTACGTGAGAATGAATACACGAGTCTCTGAGCATCAAGCTGCGTATCGACATTGCGAGGCTGCCACGCGAGGCACGCCTCGCGGATTGGAGAATCTAGAAATTACCTCGATCATGATCACTTTGCGAGGCAGGCTCGTGCGACAGCCTCCCCCTACCTCCAGCATGGTATTTGCGTCGCCCGAGCCATCGGATTTTTTATCTTGGGGCCGCGAAGCACCTTCCAGCACGTCGAAAAGTCGACGGCTGATGCCTCGTAAAGTAATAATGATCGAGGTAGTCTCCAGACTGTCCACTCCGCAAGGTGTGCCACGCGAGGCAGCCTTGCAATGGTGATACGCAACTTGAGAAACACGCGGACACTCAAACAATCACAGCTCACACGATAAATTTTGCACAAAAAATTACAATACTATGACAGTAATGGCACTTTACCCGGAATATGTCTAAATACAGTCTTATTAGACCACATTTAGAATAACCGGCACATATAGTGAAAAAGACAGGAGTAGTAAGCGTGAAGGTACTTACGATCTTTACTGTTCGGCAGTCACTAGTATTTCTGACGATCAAGCCTTTGCTAGCCTCAAGGGCCAGCGTTGCCTCAAAACAATTGCCGGCGCGGTTCACGCACACATTACCATCACTCCTGTAGGTGAACCTACTACACAACTTGCGATTCTTTCCTGAAATCGCTGGGCAGAGCGCAAACTGTCTTTCTCACTCACTCAATATTTTGTATTTCACTTGCACCAAGGACCGAGCGACACGTCTCGGCCCGCGTAAAGGTTCAAATGCGCAAAGATGATACGTCAAAAGTATATGCCCAGGTTAATCAAAAATCCTTTCCTGTGCACAATTCTGTACCAAAAAGTATTCCCGGAAGTACATATTCTATGTAAATGTATCAGCATACACCAATCCTAATGAGAAAGAGAGAAACAGAACGCATATATCCGTCCTTTTCTCATTATCTTTTGTTCTGCTTCTCAGCATCTGTAACTAATTCAGCGACAACGCTAGCTGATCAGTTTTCTGCTGTTTGCACTACAGTGAAGACGCAGAAAGCAATCGGGCTTTTATTTACTGCGCAGATATTGATACATATGGAATATTCATAATTTGTGAATTGTTCCATTCCTGCGTGGTTTGTTACTGTAGTGTCGATAAGTGTATATGTGTGTGTGACCATTCCATTGCCATGGAATCAAAGAAGGAAGCCGCAGATGCAAGGAACAATCGCTATTTGAAGGGTGCTGTAAAAGCGAAACAGCCCAAGTTATCTGCAAAGCGTTTGTCAAAAAATAGAAAGCGTCGAGAAACGTAAGTTATGTTTTATGGTACTGATTTTTATGCAGTTACAGTTTTTTATGTAGTAGTAGCAGCGCGGTATTTTGTTGTATATAAGACGGTATTATTCATATTCTTTAAATATGTATATCAAAAGTCATTACTTTACTCTCTTGTCCCACTCTTTCTTTTCCAAATCGTATGTTCATCATTATTTAATTAATTAATAATCCGATGTATACCGTGTTTGGATTCATTTTCTGCAACTTTCATGCCGATGAGACGAAATGTAGGAATTTTAAATTAACGTTATGTATGTTATACAAACTATATGCCTTTTGTTAGTATCAAACGTTGAAACCAGTATACGCGTTTCGTTAGATATGCTTCCTTTATAATGCAGGTGTGATTATTTCAATCTTTGTACGTAGTTTTCAATGGATAAAAAATGTAACTCATATTTTATTTCTGTGACGTAGAAGATATTTAAAATTAGCAACAGTCGTCGATGCTTTGCGATTAGATGTTGAGCATATGTAGTTACTTGTTGAATACAAAATATGTACACATTGCTTCTCCTTTTATGGATTTTGGACCGCAATATGTACGACCATACGTGTACCTTTAGCGAAATTGTCTCATTGAAAAGCCTAGTCTTCAGGTGAAGTCAGACGGCGAGTCGGCTTGGCGAGCGCGAGTCGGCCGCTTACATTGTAGTAACGCCGATTGTTAGAATGCGTCAGTAGCAGCTATATATGAAAAGTGCTCAATTGTATCGCGATAATTGCTACTATTTTGAATAATGGATTGCAGAGGTACAAATAAGTAGTAAATCAAGCTTCAGCCATGAGTAATTTAATTTCCAACGAACAGAATTACAATATAATCATAAAAATGATGGAATTTTTCAATAACTTTCGTTAGAAAAGCTCTAGATATCCAGGAACCTCATGGAACCTGAAAATTTTTGTGCTATTTGTTCTATTTGCTTTATAGACTACACATTCAAAAGTTATAGCGGCAAATATTTGCAACTCTATATAATTTTTATACATAATTAAAATAATTCTATCTCCAAAAATGATGATGTTAGGAGCTAAAATGTATAATTCGTTCTAAATAACGTGGTCGTAAATAATTTTTCTCTACCAAACACAATTCATATTCGCTTTTTGCATTCTAAGAAACCCTTAGTTTTTTTATTAATATGTTAGCACAGGCCTTCCCAAGTAGGGGAAATGTACTCCTGAAACACGTGTTTCGGTTCTCGCTCCAATATTCCCTCTCTCAGAGGAGACAGTGAGGCCGCTACGAAGCAGAGAGAGAGGACAGTAGGAATCGTCCCACCTTAGCTGAAGGTACAGCGTTGGAGGGACAACCGAAACATGTGTTTCAGGAGTACATTTCCCCTACTTGGGAAGGCCTGTGTTAGCAGATTGCCTGTTTAGCGGCCATCTTTTAATCGACGATTTATTCCAAATAAACTTTTATTCGTTATTCTTGAATAACTTATTATTCGAACAAATTTATTCGATATTTTATTCGAATAACGTCCAACTCTGATTGTAAGCAATGGCTCTGACTTCCGATGCGTGCTACGCTCTCAAACGCTCGCCGATGACCCTGACGTCATCGGCCTTGCTTGTGCGTCGAAACGACATTGTATAACGTTATGCATCCTACTGGGCCTCGCCTTCGAAGACGGCGAGCGATACCCAGTGCTGTTTGAATAATATTCAATAATATTGATATATCGACCGTCTACAGGCCGCTGAACAGGGATCCATCCTGCCCCCCTTACCTCCGCGTGCCTCTCAGGTGGCTAAATGGCACACGTATTTAGCTGAAATTCAAAGCCAATTGTCTCGAAAACAAAGCGCGATATTAAAAAATTGTATTATATATGTATTTTCGTCTTATTTTGGCCCATAGAATCATCCCTAGAGTATTGACTATGAATAGAGTAGCAGGAATCTATCCTGTATAATAGTTTTTCTGGTTCAAATCTGCAAACTCTCATCGGCTCGCTACCACGATTTACGCGACCACAAGCGGGAGACGCGCCTCCCGCGTTGATCTAGCCCCGTCCAATACTAATATCCAGTAGAGCTGTTCAAGTACCCGGAAAAAGCAAGCCGAGTCTAACTCGGCTTGAACGATCGAGCCGAGCCGAGTACCCGAATGAACCGAGCGGCTTGAAAGAACCGAGCGGCTTGGATAGAACCAAGTAGCTTGAATTTTTCAAGCGGCCCGAAGTAAGCGGGCGGCTCGAACAGAACCAAGCGGCTTGAATTATTTCAAGCGGGCCGAAAGAACCGAGCGGGCCGAAAGAACCGAGGCGGCCCGAATGTATATCTATACATTGTAGTACAATGTACTACGAATTGTACTACAGTTCCCGAATGTATGTCTGACATTGTAGTACAATGTACTACGAATTGTACTACGATGTACAGACATACATTCGGGCCGCCTCGGTTCTTTCGGCCCGCTTGAAATAATTCAAGCCGCTTGGTTCTGTTCGAGCCGCCCGCTTACTTCGGGCCGCTTGAAAAATTCAAGCTACTTGGTTCTATCCAAGCCGCTCGGTTCTTTCAAGCCGCTCGGTTCATTCGGGTACTCGGCTCGGCTTGGAAATCGAGTTTCAGCTTGGTTCGGATTTCAAGCTACCCGAATATTCAAGTACTTGAACAGCTCTAATATCCAGAACAAGTCGGAAAGGGGAATGCGTTATTTCGGAATAAGTCAACCGAAATACCAAAAGTTTTTTATTAATATCTCGGAAACTAATGTCTGAAAGCGCAAAAGGACAAAATGTTTGTTTAGCAATATTTTTATTCCTTCAGGTTATAATTTATTAGATAGGTATGTGGTCGTATATGTCGCATACAATGTTGTACCATTTCAGTTATATTAATACTAACTCCCCCTCTACACTCCACAGCATTCTAAACTTTCAAGCAGGGTCATTCCACGAGAAATCGGACACTTTTCCGAGGAACATTTGGGATTCTTGTGAAACTTGGATATATTGTAGTCTTTAGTGATATATAAATGTATTTCAAAGAATTTTGCAAAAATTTTCCAAATGGTGGAAATTGACTTTTTTTCATTAAATTATAACTTTTCAGCTAAGACACAGATACGAATGAGCTTTTGGGTGCTTACACTGGGGAAGTAAAAGTACCTAATAAAAATTATGTCACTTTAAAAAAAAATTTTAGACCATTTTTGCTCCAATTGTTTTAAACAAATGCAATTTTATACTAGCAGGGCATTATTTATACATTTGAAAAAAATGAGGATATAGCCCTACATGTGCTCTTTACGGACACGTTTTCAGAAACGCGGACACTTTAAAATTGGTCGCATGAAAATTAATTGAATGTGACGCTGCGTCGCCCAGCATCGGCTCGACTACCTAGCTGAGCCGCGCTTGCTACAATGCAGAACTATTTATGTCTTTCATTCCTAATCTTGCGTGGGCTTGAAAGTTATAGTATACCATATGGTTGAATTTGTCTTGACAGTCACTTTCATATCGAGTAATGAAATATGTAGCATTCCATTTCTATGTATAAAAAATATTAAAAAATTTTCTCTTTCAATTTTTGTCAAATATTTACCATTTGTGAAAATCCTATATAACAATATCAGGTATAGCCACTTGGCCTCTGCTAGTACCGCGCAGCTTAGCTAGTCCAGCCGATGCTGGGCCACGCAGCGTTACATTCAATTAATTTTCATGCGACCAATTTTAAAGTGTCCGCGTTTCTGAAAACGTGTCGGCAAAGAGCACAGGTAGGGCTGTATCCTCATTTTTTCTCACTTTTTAAAGTAGTGCCCTGCTAGTAGAAAATTGTACTTGTTTAAAACAATTGCAGAATAAATGGTCTAAAATTTCTTTTTTTTTACGTGACATAATTTTTATTACGTGCTCTTACTTCCCCAGTGTAGGCACCCAAAAGCTCATTCTTACATGTCTCTTAGTTCAACAGTTATAATTTAATGGAAAAAAGTAAATTTCCACAATCTTGAAATTTTTGCAAAATTCTTTAAAATACGTTTATACATCACTAAAGACTACAACATATCCAAGTTTCACCAAGATTCCAAATGGTACTCCGAAAAGTGTCCGCTTTCACGTGGAATGACCCACGATTGAAATGCGAAAAGTATTCTTTTCACACGCGGTCAAGTGCACGCGTGCCAGCATACACACACAGCCGCGTTTCGCAGCGCGGGCTTGCTGCTTGTGGCTGCCTTCGCTTGCGAGTAGCGGAGAAGGTTGTGCAGTAGGCTGGGTCGAAAAAAATTTTGGATTCTTTCCTCGTCATAGTGACAAAAAGTTGTGAGGTGTGTCAAAAAACTCGCTGATGTTTTTTTATAATTTTAAAACTGTACTTAGCCGCGCCCCGGCGGGGTGAAAGGTGTCGTTCTGTCAAATTAATAGTTTTTGTAGATCATAGGGCGCAATCGGTGTCTACCAAGCTAGTAAGAAACCAAAAGTTTTTTTGTTGAATTATCTCAATGTTTCACTACGCCTCGCTATTTAATAAATAACACAGTACAACAGCCATCCGGACTTGTAATATTCAATAGCCGTTTCTTATAGGTTTTCGTGCCCTGAAAACGAATCCGCAACCCGTTTGTCGCCATCACCCTCAGTTTTTGAGAAAATCGATTTTGAAAAAAACTGCAAATTTTCAACTTTGAACATATTTTCTGTCGAAACGGTACTAGTTATTTCATTGTTCGTTGCGTCAAATTATTCTATGAACCTTCCCGAATACAACGATGTAAGTGATTATAGCGTTATGAACATTTAAATATGTTTAAACAACGATCAAAGGGAAAAGGACACCCTAAATGCACCAATTTTTGCGGATATCTTTCAATTTATTTCCAAAACTAAGGGTCTGAGACGAAATCTGACCATCCCACGCGATGCAGCAGACATTGTTCCTTCGGAAAGCGTCGGCAAAAGTGGTAAGTCTCGTTTCGTTTTCAATACAGAAACGAAATAGTTTGGCAAAACGCGCGGAGCCGACAGTGGTAGTCAACGGCGCGGCGGCCAGCGTAGGTAGGTAACCCAGCCTGGCCGCCGCGCGTGCCGCCGCGCCGTTGACCAGGGAATCATTCAAGTGTCCACGTTTTTTGCGAGCTAAGACTACCCGTATACACTGTGCAAAAGGTCGGACCAATCAGATTTTTTTTTCCGTATGTCCTTGAAGGTCAAATATGCGATATGGTCTGAAAAATTGAAGGATCACCTGTTCGCGTTATGTTTCTCTGTAAAACCCTTTCTTTTGTTCTCGTGGATTTTGAACGATTCTTGCACGTTTTTCTTGTTAGTGCAACGTCATTTTAGTAAAAAGAAAAGATTTCAAAATTTTAAGAAAAACATTTTTATTCAAACTCCTCGCAATGACAAAAACTGTACTTCGATAACTGGCATTAGCATCACACAAACCGATAAAAATGTTGTTTTTAAATTTTTGAAATCTTTTTTTACAAAATAAATTTACATTTCGGATGTGACTCAAATTTGAATATGTTGTAGTCTTTTGGGGATGTATAAACATGTCTCGAAGGATTTTTGAAATTTTTGAAAAATGTCGGTTTTACAGCTGTTTGAAGGTAAGTGCTAACTTTTTTTCAGTAAATTATAGCTATGGAAGTAGTGAACGGATGGAGATGAAATTTATGGTGCTTATAGAGAAGACATTGAAGTTTTAAGAAAAAATTATTTCAATTTAAAAAAAATAAAATTTGAACCATTTCTGTGCAATTATTATAAACAAATGCAGTTTTTTAACATCGGGCGCGATTTTAAAAATCTAGAAAAAATCAGAATATAGTTCTATCCTTCCCCTTCATGGCCCAATTGTCAAAAATATGGACATTTTAAAATTAGCCCTGTAAAAATTGCCAAAAGTTGACGCTGCGTCAAATCACACCGGCTCGACTGACTGAGCCGTGCGGTACACGCAGCGGCCAAGCGGCTATATCTGCTATTCCTATACAGTGTTCTCGAATATGGCAAGTATTTGTGAAATACTGAAGAAGGAAAACTTTTACTGTTTTTTATACACAACATAATGCGGTAACTCCAGTTTTGGTGTTCGCACTATTTTCCTTGAAACGAAGGTGACCCGTAATTTTTAAAATGGAATGCTATATATTTGATAATCCAGGATGAAAGTGACTGTCAAGACAAATTCAACCATACAGTATAATATGATCTTGAAGGCTACACATAGTTAGGAACGAAAGAAGGAATTCAATCTACTAGATAGATAGTTCGATATATTTATTTCATTCCTAACTATGTGTAGTCTTCAAAGTCATAGTATACCGTATGGTTGAATTTGTCTTGACAGTCACTTTCATCCTTGATTATCAAATATATAGCATTCCATTTTAAAAATTACGGGTCACCTTCGTTTCAAGGAAAATAGTGCGAACACCAAAACTGGAGTTACCGCATTATGTTGTGTATAACAAACAGTAACAGATTTCCTTCTTCAGTTTTTCACATATACTTACCATATTCGAGAACACTGTATAGGAATACCAGATATAGCCACTTGGCCGCTGCGAGTACCGCATGGCTCAGCCAGTCCAGCCGGTGTGATTTGACGCAGCGTTAACTTTCGGCAATTTTTACAGCGCTAATTTTCAAATGTCCACATTTTTGACAATTGGACCATGAAGGGGAAGAATAGAACTATATTCTGATTTTTTCCAGATTTTTAAAATCGCGCCCGATGTTAAAAAACTGCATTTGGTTATAATAATTGCACAGAAATGGTTCAAATTTTATTTTTTTTTAAATTGAAATAATTTTTTCTTAAAACTTCAATGTCTTCTCTATAAGCACCATAAATTTCATCTCCATCCGTTCACTACTTCCATAGCTATAATTTACTGAAAAAAAGTTAGCATTTACCTTCAAACAGCTGTAAAATCGACATTTTTCAAAAATTTCAAAAATCCTTCGAGACATGTTTATACATCCCCAAAAGACTACAACATATTCAAATTTGAGTCACATCCGAAATGTTACTCCAAAAAGTGTCCGATTTCGCGTGGCATGTCCTATTGTCTCACACCTACTTACAGGGGTATTTAAATTTACTTCGTTCCGAGGCTTTCGCTTACATCGAGACTTTACTGTACTATATCTTTTTTTACTTTGCCTACTTTTCTTTTGTGCTGTATGTTTTTCTTATTTCTATGTATGTACCACGTGTTACTGATTACTGACTCTTTACGTGCAGGCAGCGATTGAAAAGAGCAATGTGCCTCACGGTAGGTCATGGCACCGTGGTGGAAGCAGGTACTTGTGCAGGTACCTCGTACGAAACACTTCCAAGAACATCTGCTGCGGATGATTGTCTTACGGGCAGAACACACGAAGACGTAGGAAATTTTGAGGATTTTCCAATTATCGAAGGAATTACAGAAGAAGTATATTTCGATACGGACGCAGAAGATATTGAAGAAGAAATACATTTCGATGCGGACGAAGAGGAAATTGTAGAAGAAATGCATTTCGAATCGAACGAAGAAGAAATTGTACAAGAAATAGACTTCGACGCAGGCTGCGATGAGATACATTCCCTGATAGACATAAACGAAGAAACGGATGAAGATATTGGAAGTGATGCCGATTACTGGGTGGTGGAGGCTGCAGAACCAGAACAGCCGGAAAACCCAATTTCCGAAGGAATCGACTTCGTTGATTTTCCGCATGTTTTCGAGCAAATAAAAAATCTTCGAAAACATTCGACTACTGGCTGTGGCATCGAAGATTTTGATATAGTTAGATGTGAAAAGATTGGATTAGAAAAAGTGTATTATGTAGAGTGTAAAATGTGCAAATACACAGAGCGCATATCCTGTCTTCGGAAGAGTGATGCCACTATGGATATCGACCACGCCGCTGTTGCCGCAACAATGATGACGGGCGGCGGATATAATCAACTGGAGGACATATTGACTGCCATGAACGTGTCCTGTATGACGAAAAGGATCTACGAGAACTGTCAGAGTGACCTAATCGATGCCCTCGATGTGGCCGCACAACGCGAAATGGAAGATGCTGGAAAAGAGGAAAAAGCATTAGCTATAGCAAGAGGCGACGTTTATCCAGAATCTAATGTGCCGTTTATCCCAGTTGTCGCAGATGGCAGCTGGATGAAAAGGTCATACCGCGGAGGAGATTACAATTCTCTTTCTGGCGTAGGAGTCATCGTGGGATACCACACGAAGAAAGTGCTGTACATCAGCGTAAAGAATAAATTTTGTATGACTTGCCAAATAGCATCTACGAAGAAGGAAGAACCGCGCGAGCATCGTTGCTTCAAGAACTGGGGTCGTAATCAGAGTTCAACTGGCATGGAGAGTGTTGCTATTGTCGAAGGCTTCAATTGCAGCATAGATATGCACGGCCTAATATACTCTATATTAGTTGCCGATGGCGATAGCAGTGTGTACAAGAAGATATTGGACAGCAATCCATATGAAAAGTACATGGTGCAGGTACGAAAAATAGAATGCACCAATCACCTGTTACGCAATTTCAGTAGAAAAATAACCGAAATCGTAACAAAGGGCCGCAATAAAGATCTAAGAGCTGTCGTACAGAATAATGCTCTCCGCCTGCGTACCGGTATAAAGAAAGCTGCGGAATACCGGCTCAAAGAAGAATTAACACTCGAGGAACGAATACAAAATTTGAAGAACGACTTGACAAATGTACCGAGTCACGTTTTCGGTGAACACAAGGAGTGTCAGAAGTTAGCATACTTCTGTAATAAATACGCTGATCCCCACAGAGTAGACTACGTTCCCCGACTGAGAGAAGCTGGCATTTATCAAAGTATCGAAGACGCGATGCAGCCACTTTTCGCTAAAGCTGACAGTTTGCTGCGCGGTCTCAATAACAATGCTGTTGAAGGTTTTAATAATATAATCGCTAAATTCATCGGTGGCAAAAGGATAAACTTTGGACGAGGGGGCTCGTATCAGGGAAGAGTCTCCGCTGCAGTCGTCCAATATAACACTAAAGAGGTGTTTAGCAGATTGAGTACGGCAATGAAGAAAGAGCCGTCAACCATGGTAGGAAAACTGGAAAGATGTCGGAAACGCGCAGCAGAAAAAGCAATAGAATATAAAAAAGAAGCGAAAGCATCCTCCTTCCGAAATAACAAACAATCGTGCGACCAGGATTATGGCCCCAACGCAGCAAAAGCAGATATGGAAGAGACAGTATATTCTTCCGAGCGTAAAAGGCACGCGGATATACTTCTTCAGTGGCAAACGAGGCGAGACGAGATCGAAATAGAAACTCGCGATCAGGCGAATAGCGAAAAGTGGATCGGTTATAGGAAAAAATTATTAACTGCATCGAATTTCGGCAAGGTATGCCGATTACGAAAAACTACACCACGGGCAAATACTGTGAAGAGTATAATGTACCCGCAACTCCACAATTTAGATTCCCTCCAATACGGAAGGGAAAATGAGGCAAACGCCTTAAAACAAATGCAAGAAGAATTAGGAATGCATATTCTACCGTGTGGCCTCTTCATCGATGATACTGTGCCTCACTTAGGTGCAACTCCTGATGGCCTCGTAGGCAATGATAAAATCGTCGAAGTAAAGTGTCCTGAATCGGCGAAGGATTTAACACCTGCTGAAGCCATAAAGCAACTTGACAATATAAGACGTATTTTCAAGGGTAATGAGATGAATAAGAATCATCATTACTATTATCAAGTGCAAGGACAATTGCACATAACGAAAAGGCAACGGGCCTATTTTTGTTTATGGACGCCGAAAGGCATGAAAGTTACAACAGTATCGAGAGATGATCGATTCTGGGCAACAGAGATGGAGGAAAAACTGAAGAAGTTCTATGAGGACTGCATGTTGCCAGAAATTATAGATAGTCGATACAATCGACAACAGCCGATTAGAGAACCTCCGTACATAAAAATAGGAGGAGCAGGTACAAGTACACAAGAAAGTACACAAAACGATGGATGAAAACATCGCAATAGCACCGACGAGTGCATCCAGCGCATATGAAGGGCTGCCGAATCAACCAATTGCAATTCAAAGTCACTATTGCACCGGCGAGTGCATCCAGCACATATGAAGAGCTGTCGAATCAACCAATTGCAATTCAAAGTCACTATTGCACCGGCGAGTGCATCCAGCGCATATGAAGAGCTGTAGAATAAGTAATTGCAATTCGAAGTCACTATTGCACCGGCGAGTGCATCCAGCACATATGAAGAGCTGTCAAATAAGGAATTGCAATTCAAAGTGACTATTGCACCGGCGAGTGCATCCAGCGCATATGAAGAGCTGTCGAATACGCAATTGCAATTCAAAGTGACTATTGCACCGGCAAGTGCATCCAGCGCATATGAAGAGCTGTCGAATCAATCAATTGCAATTCAAAGTGACGATTGCACCGGCGAGTGCATCCAGCACATATGAAGAGCTGTCGAATAAGTAATGTTCCAAAATGTAAGTAAGAAAGTATGTAGAAGATACATACGGATAGTGAATAGGACCGTCTATGACGGGGGTGGTGGTGGGCCTTTTCACACTCTTCTAATAATAAATAGCTATAGCTATTCTTTCATATGAAGTGGAAATGACATGTATAAAAGCGTAAGTATGACATATACTTTTGTTATGCAAACAATTAGATTAATTGGAAATCATCCTGAATGTTTCTCTCATATATGAATTTGTTTTAGATATTTCCACCAACCAATATCAACGTTGAAAATCATGCTGTATAAAGCAAGGAAAGGAAGGCTGCCTTCTCCGCAAGCATAAAGATAAGTAAATACCATACATACATTTACATTTTTACAGCATTCAGATTACAACTCTTTCTAACTTTTTATCACAGGGTCTATGACAACTAACTGGAATCGAAAGGGGTCAGTGCCATCCCAAGAAAATATTTATGAGAAATAGGACACAATAATAATGGTTTCTTCAGTAAGTGTGAGTATCAGTTTTTACATTCAAGTGGTATAAACACAAAAATAATTTTTATTAAATTTATTTCTTTTTGCAGATCAAACCAGGGTGTAGTACACTGGGCTGAGGAATATCGTTGCAACTACCACAAATGCAGGGTGGAAGAGGTACCCCTTCCATGACGCCGACCGGGCTAGAGAAAATGTGCAGTAGCAGATTTTCTGTCAGCTGGTGGAGCAGAGTTTCTGTCCTCGAAGTGACAGAAAATATAACCTATATGCTATACCCGATTTCCTAAAGATACTGTTGCGGCGTAATAATAATGTTTCAGAAGGATGAGGAAAAGTTCACAAACGTAGCGTAATAGAACGAAATAGCCGCTAAACATTTATTGTCATATAGCATATACATAGGTTATATTTTCTGTCACTTCGAGGGACCACATAATAATCACGCGTTGGATTCAACATCAAACACAATTTTATATATGTTTTTCATAACTGCCTTCTGCATAAGATGTGTATTTCATGTTCTGTTTCAGTGTTTTGCTAATTAAAAAATGTCTATCCTAACAAACTTCATTTTCTGGGGACATGCCCTCGCGTATTTTTCCTTTTCACTTATAATTCCTTACTGCCAACGTAGAATATTCTACCATAAGCACATTTCAAGTAAATGTACAATGAATTTTCTACGTTTGCAGTACCAGCGGACTTTCTGTTTAAATTTTTACAAGTTCAACGCAACAGCTGACAATTTCTTTCCACATTCAAAATAAAATATGGAAATAGCAAACAGCTCCCTCTCGCGTGCACAGGCAGCCGCGTATCTATGGGTATTACCATTTCTGTGCAGAAAAAATCTGCTGTAATACCGACCTGCCAAATCGGCCAGGTCATGTGACGTGTCTACCCCCTTAACAAGGATACGTGTAAATATAATATTACTTATGAAGAGCAATACAAAAGAAGTAAATGTACATATCATAGAGCATGCCACTCACCAGAAAATAGTCGTAACTTACCAAAAACAAGAAACGAGGCTGGAAAAGGAAGATTTTTTTTTTTTTTTTTTTACATGGTGGAAATCCCTAACGGATATCTCAGCCCCTAAGGCAGGGGTGAGATTATGTGGGGCTTGCACCCACTAAAACCACCATGGTGACCGGCTGACGCGAGAAGCTACACAAGGGAGAGGGACTAGCAGCGAGATACATGTAGCGAAAATAAAGGTGGAAGAATTTAAATACTATGGATCTTACGGCTTCTCGCTGTGCGTAATAACAGCAACGATATACCTACGGGGTTCTGAGAGATTTGTGTCAGTGGACATACTACAGCGAAAAGGCATTCTATAACATTTGCCATGAACCTGATCGGGGGAGATATATAAAATTTCAGGGCTCAATGTGGCGCATTTATATATGCCAAGAGCCGAAGACTCTACGCCGACATCATAAAAATTATCGACTTCTAAAAATTTTTTGATACCCAAACGATACGAGTCATTGTCCATGCCAATATTGAAAATTATGCAGATCGAGCCATCGTCTCAGATGCAACAAATATAATTAAGTATCCATGAATACACGAAAAAAATATGGCTGATACATATAGATAGTCGGTGCCCACTGTACGGTACCATCGGCGCGTCGATTACGCGTAGCAACGGCCCTGGCGAGTCGCGTCAGGCGAGCAATGGCCGCCAGGCGGCAAAACATCGTGAACGCGTTGCCGATAGATATTTTCTCGACTAGTTCGAGTTAAAAACCATTGCGACAATTTTCCTGCATGGTTTCCTCTTCAGAAATGTCTACAGAATCCGATGCTGGGTTGCGTTTTCGGGCTAGGTAAATAATTTTTCGTAAAAATGCAAAAATATTGAGTGGAAACCATGCACATCGACACTTTTTCAAACTTTGATGGCCATTTACAACAATTCTAAACATTCAAATTTAACAAACATGTACACTGATATATTCGGTAAACTCTCCTCTATCTTTTGAGACTAGGCTGAACATTCTAGCGTTTTTAGTTTTCACGTAATACCTCACTTTTGCCCAAAATCGTGTGTTTTTACAAAAGCTTGTGTTTCTCAAAAACTGAGGGTGATAGAGCAATTTTACTTACGGATTCGTGTTCAGGGCGAAAAACTCTACAAGAATCACCCAATGGATATTGCGGAACAGAAAAAAAGTTTCATTTTGTTGGACTGTGTAATGTTCGTCTGTACAAGAGGCATATCCTCCATCGCCTATCTCTGCTCCCGGTTAGGTGACTTTCAAGAGGTTCCTCCTCCTCTACTTCTATTTTTTGCGTACACGTTACGCAAATAATTCCCTTTTTATAGTAGTAAACGTCTTTGTCGTACGTTTTTTTCAAACACGTGTCCATGCTGTACTGTTTTGAATGCGATTATGGATTGAATATACTTGGTCGAATGAAGATCTCTTTTTGAGAACAGGTGATCGAGGTGTGATGCCGGTTAGGTTAAGTGCAAGAAAATAGCCAGTATATGGTGAGAAGAGCGTCACTGTTTATTGTACACTCGCGGAGTGAAGTCAAAGATTAAAAAACATGCACGTGAGCGTGAGCGTGAGCACTTTATTTGCGAAGCTAAAACTATTGTCTCACTGAGACAAATCGCGGTGAGCCGAGCACGTGGGCACGTGACTAGCCACGATCCATAATCGCCGCGATGAGCTTGAGATTGAGAAAATAATACGTGAGCGGTGAGAAAACACTAAAAGAGCAATGGTTTTGAGCGATTATACGAGGATTCACCAGTTACAATTAAGCAAAACGTTCAGAAAAACCGACGCGTCTTTACATGTACTCTGCGTGAACAAGAAAGAATATCAATATGGCCGATCGATTTCCGTTAGTCGTCTTCTCCAAAATTCTGGAGGATCGCGCGACGTGGGGAAATGCGATTGGCTGAGCGTTCTGTCGCTGACACCTGATTGGCGTATCGATTGTGGATCGGGCTTAGCGCTGTGCTGTCCAGGAGGTGCTGCCATGAGTTGGATGTGGCGGAGATCGGAACTACCGAATCTCCAACAATCTCCTTTGTCTGTTACTCCTTATATAGGCTTCCTTGCAGGGTTGCAACTTTTGAAATTAATCGTCTTTTGTTTTAAAAGTTATAAATGTGTTTTATTAAACATTTTTCTGAAGCACGTAAATCAGTCCATCCTGCTGGCTGTCGGCTTTTTGAATGAGAAATCTCCGATTTTGTTCCCCTTTATATAATCGTTTGTGCAGAGTCTACCGTGGTGCCCTCCGCAACTTCGTCGGGTAGATAGGCCATTTTTACTCGGTTCATATGTACGATTCTAGTTTGTTTTGAAGTAATTGCTATTTTCAAATTACAATTTCCTAGAATTTCTGTAATTTCGTAGGGTCCGTTATATTCGGGTCCTAATTTATCGTGTTTTGGATTTAGTAACCAAACCCAATCTCCTACTTCATACGTTTGAGGTTGAATCTTCCGGTCATAGTAACGCTTCTGTCGAACTTTTGATTTTTCTAAATTATTTCGCGCCATTTGTCGAATGTGGTGTAGTTTGTGTATTAATTTATCAACGTAGTCCGGATATGTTTTAATGTTGTCTTCTGGTGGAATACTTGAAGGAAGACGTGCTTCTTTACCATAAACAAGTTCGTGAGGCGTAAATTTTGTACCTTCATGAGTGCTGGTATTATACGAGAACATTGCTTGAGGTAACCATTGGTCCCATTGTCTTTCTTTTGAAACACAATGACGTAAATATTCAATAAGAACATGATGACTTCTTTCCAGTGCTCCATTGGATTGAGGATGATATGTGGAAGTTCGATATTGTTTAATATGGAAAGTTCTGGCTAATTTCTTCATAAGGGTACTTATAAAATTTGGCCCTTGATCAGTAAGAATAGCTATGGGACTTCCAAATTTGCAGATAAAGTGTTCTGTAAATGCTTTGGCTATGTCTTTTGCTGTGATATTTATCAATGGTATTGCAAGGGAATACTTGGTTAAATTATCTTGAATAGTAAGTGTTTGAGAGAGATTGACCGACGGTCGTGAGAGGAACGAGAATACCGGTTTTGAGGTTACCACATTAAAAGCACAATGATTATGAGAGAGAAGTGTCACAGTTTATTGATACACTCGTTGAGTGAGTCACAATCGTTAAAATGATTTATTGTGAGAACAGTTATTATTGGCACGTTGTGCAATAATTGAAAAAAGGATCTCGTTGAGACAATTCGTGCACCGTAAAAACCACGTGGCCGCGCAACGACCACGATTCACAATCGATCGACCCGCGAAAATGAGAAAAGTATGCTATAAACTATTGTAAGAGAGAGTGTTGAGAAATGAGATACTATTTTCCGTGAGAATCCACGAGTTACAAGAGAACCAACGATTCAGTGAAACCGACGCGTCTGAACTTGTACTCTGCGTGAACAAGAATGATTCAAAGATGGCTGATCGATTTCCGTTAGTCGTCTTCTCCAAGAAGTCTAGAGGATCGAGCGACGTGGGGAAATGTGATTGGATGAGCGTTCTGTCGCTGACAGCTGATTGGTCGATCGATTGTGGATCGGTCTTGGCGTTGCGCGGTCCAGGAGGTGCTGCGGTGAGTTGGGTGTGGCGGAGATCGGAACTACCGAATCTTGAACAGTAAGTATATAACTATTTCCTATAGTTGTGGAAGGCAATGGTCCTACTATGTTCATGGAAATTTTATCAAAGGCATCCAATGGTGTATCTGTTAATATCATGGGTTCCTTATTTTTTACTCTTACGAGTTTAGTTTTTTGACATTCTAAGCAAGTTTTAATAAATTGTGTTATCTCGTATTTCATATTTTTCTTATAATATTTGCTTCTTATTCGATGGTATGTTTTTGTAATCCCTTTATGTCCTCCTATAGGTGTCTGATGGTTCTCTTGGATAATTTGTTGCCTCTCTTGTATGGAAGGAGTTAGAAGTGTTCCTTTGCAGAAAATAAACTGGATGTCTTCTTGTATGAATATTATTTCTATTAAATTTCGTAGTTGACTGAGAGAAATTTTATTTTCCTCTGCTGATATGTATACTTTTGTGGTGTTTTCAGATACCAGGTATGTGTGGAGTGTTCTTAGTGAATTGTATAAGTTTCCCTCTGTTGGATAATTTGCTGTGATGAGTCCAAGGATTGTATTTTTTCCATTTCTTAATTTTACTGACTCTCCGTTTCATAATGGGTATGGTATTTTATGAGTTTTTATATTCCTTTCTTTATATAATTTTTCTCCTGCTGGTCCTATTGGTTCACCTTCTGTATTTATAAATGTTATAATATATCCTTTTCCCATCCATAAATGATCCTCTACTTCTATGTTTTGGTTTTTGACAGGGATATTTGCTGCTATTTTTGGTCTGGTTGGCGTATTTTGTGGAGGTGGTGTGGGTGGAAGAGATAATGGTGGTAAAGGAGGGGATAATGGAGGAGTAGGTATTTTCCCTTGTTTGATTCTTATGGAAGTTATGGGAGCTGTGTCTGTACTAGAATCTGATTCTTGTTTTTTCTTTTTAGGTGTATGGTGAGTACTTTTATCTGTGCTTGATTCTACATTGATTTTGGGAGGATTTTTATAATTATGTTTTGGTACTATGGTGGTTTCATCTATCTCTTCTATTAAGTCCTCTTGATGTGATGCTTTTTCATTGGTTGTGTTTTGTCTTGAGGAGTGATATGTACTTGTAAAGATACTGAAATTTGGGGGGATGTATGTACTTCAACAGGTACCATGTTTTGAGGGGGTGTTAATTCTTCAATACCTTGCTTTTTAGTTTCCGGTTGAGATGAGGAAGTATTTCTTTTTATTTTACGTTTTAACTTTTGTCGTTCGAATCTGACGAACTTATTCTAGGTTGTTTATGTGGAGCTGGGTTTCCCGAAGTTGAGGCGGTTGTTTCTCTTTGTCGCGTGTTAGATTGATGGAAGTGTTTTGGTTTTTTATTTTCGTGTGAGTTTGTTTCCGAATGTGCTCGTTTTGCATTTAATGGTAATGCTATTGGGTTTCTAGATAATGCGTCCGCGTTTGTGTTATGTTTTCCCGGTTTGTACAAAATTTTATAATCGTATTCCGCAAGTTTAATTTTCCATTGCATTAGTCGTGATGTCGGATTTGAAAGAGTTTGAAGCCATTCTAAAAGTTTATGATCTGTTATCAAATAGAATTTTCTGCCATAAATATAAGGTCAAAAATGAAATACCGCGTATATGATTGCTATAAGTTCTCGTTCCGTTGGTGAATAGCGTGTTTCTGCATCATTTAGAACACGAGATGCGTAAGCTACTGGTAAATCTTTGCCTTTTTTTTTTTTTTTTTTTTTTTTTTTAGAGAGGGGGGAAAATGCTTTATGCATACCCCGGCTCAAGGTGCCGGGGTTATGTGGGACTCCCCGCAAATTTCGGGATACCCACTAAAAACCCCCTCTAATTGGGCCGCCTTGCCCTAGGCCCCCAAACCGTGGGGGGGACTTAACTGTACTACTTCCCCCACGGGCACCCAATTGGGTGGGGGGCCCCTCCAAAGCGCTCAAAATGCGCATCCACCTAGGCTTTATGGATAAAGTTCTTAGATACATAAAAAATAAATTGATAAAAACAAAATAAAACAACATAAATACAAAGTGAGTAAAAAGGTGTAGGGGGCCTGTATAAATAACAAGTAAATAAATAAAATAATAAGATAAAATGAAGGGGGTGTAAAGAGCCTGGACATTAAAACGGGTACTTACAGAGTACAGAACAAAGTACAAAACTACAAAGTAATAAATAAATAAAAAGAAAAAATGCGTTAAAAGGTGTATGGGGCCTAAATATAAAAACATAAATAAAGAAAAAATATATAAATAAATAAATAAGATACATAAAATGCGTTAAAAGGTGTAGAGGGCCTATATAAATATAGGATATAAATATGAATAAATAAATAAAATAAGTAAAATGGAATGAATAAAATAGGATAAACGGGGTGTAAAGGGCGTAAATACTTAAATTAAATTAAAAATACATAAAATAAATAAATAAAATGGAATAAAAGGGGTGTTAGGGTCTGTATAAATAAGAAGGGGACCTAGCTAAAATGGGATAAAGACGGCGGTTAAATACGCGATAACATATAGGGGGGGGGGGGGGGGGGTTCAAAGATATGGGGAGAGATACAAAACTACAAAAAAGACGCGGGTCTGTATGGGTCCAAAGGGATATACTGCGAACCGGACCCCTACGTTATCGCCCCGTATCCTTCGATCCACGTCGGGTCCGAGGAGCGCACTGCGGGGCCTAGTCTACTTCGGGCATCCTGGGGGGGGGGGGGAGGGGTTATACTTCCCCCTTCCGTGTCATCTTCCCTCCTAGCCCTCTTTTTCGTGGGTAACTCAATCCGCGCGGCAGCCCCGCCCCCTTTCCTCTTCCGGGCCTGTCTCCGCCTAAGCTGGGCCCTTCTCCTGGCCTCCTCCCTGGCCGCGGCCGCTCGGCTGTCCCGCAGTTCTTTCTCCCTCCTCGTCTCCCTTTGGGCCTTCATCCCCATCACCTTGGTCGCGAAGGCCCCGAGGCTCCTCCACTTATCCTCGCTCCCCATCGCCCGGCCTATGACGGTCTCCGTCTGGATCGGGGACCCGATGGCCGCCTCCAGGGCACGCCGCTGCTCCGCGAAGGCCGTACATTCCAGCAATACGTGCTCGGCGTCGTCCCTGGGGGCACCACATTCTTCGCAGGTCTCGCTGACCGCCTTCCCAACTCTCACCCTAAAGGCCGCGAAAGACCCGTGCGACGTAAGAAGCTGCGTCAGCCAATAATCCGGCTGACGCGCCACGCCCTGCCCCTCCAGGAAAGTACTCACTTCCGGTACCAGGGCCTTCGTCCACTTGGCCTCCCCGTACTCCTCCCACATCTTCTGCCACTTGGCCATCGCGGTCTCGTGGGCCTTCTTCTTATGTTCGGCCGCTCTTACCTTCAGTGCCTTCGCGTCACCACACATCGCCGCGTCATCACGATCGGCCGCCTTTGCGCTATAAACCTCAGCAAGCATTTCCACTTTAACATCCAGCGGCAGCCTCCCCGACAGCACGCACAGTGCCTGCAAAGAGACCGTGCGGTACGCTGTCATAGTTCGGGTCAGCGCCGCCCGCTGTGCCCGCCGAAGGATGGTGCGATTCACTCCCACCTTCGTTGCCACTGCCCACACCGGGGAGGCGTACAGGACAACCGACTCCCATACATTGTAATAAAGCCTCTTAGAGCCGACCGCGGGGCCTCTGACATTCGGGAGTAGGGATGATAGCGCCCCTACCACCCTATCCCCTCTCTTAACCGCCTCCTCCAGGTGCAGCTTAAATCTGCGGCGGCAGTCCAGGGTGTCCCCCAGATAGCGGACCGTCGCACAGTGTGCGATTTTGGACAAAAATCGCTGGACAGCGCAAATCTTGACCGATTTCAATGATTTTTTTTTTAAAATACTCGTGAAGGGCTCAGCAATTGCGGAGGGCTGCGGTAAATCCTGTATTTTTTGGTCTAATCTATAAAAAAAATTATTTAGCATAACATGACATAAAAACGTAAACTTTGAAATTTAAAGATATTAAAAATTAATTTTTGTAAATTTAATATTAGCTATAAAATAAAAAATTTAATTCAAATTTACAACATTTATGTGTTAAATAAACTATTAGTGTAGCTGATTTAAATCTAATATTTTTAAATTATGTTTTATTTTTATTAATTTTGATTATATTTCTAATATATATATTATTTTTTAATTTTTAAATTTTTTAAAATTTTTTTTTAGGGATTGTAATTAAAATAGAAGTTGATTTAATATGAATTATATGTGATACGAAGTTACATGCATTTAAATGTTATGCATGAAAACTTACATGCATTGTGGCTCATTTTATAATAACATATCTTCAGCTTCAGCTGTTAAGGGTTTAACCTTTTTATTTTCCTTTAGTCTGAGTGAACTAATTAAAGGATCTGATGATGTTAAGAGATAATGTAAAACATCTTTGTTTGTCATTTTCCGGTTGCACATTCTGCTATGTTTAGCTCGGGCTTTGCGAAAAATTTTATTATTTGCTTCTTGTGGCTCTTCGGATAGCCAGCCAAACGGTAAATCAAATGATTTGATAATTTCGCTTCCATGAATAAGGACTTTATGAAGGGATGGTGGCATTTTATACCATCCATACAATTGCACACAAATCTGTGCAGTATTGAAGCAATAAGTTTTAAATTTATTACAATTGATCATTTTGCCACAGGTTAAAACTTGCAAAATATTATATAACCTTTGGATCAAATGTTCATCTAAACCAGTATATTTCGCAACGGCTTTGGCTTGGGCAAAAAAGGAACGAGCTACATTACCAGTGTTGGTTGTTCCAAAACCTTGCTTAACAAAATCTACAAGTATTGAAAGATTACATTTTAAAGAATTTTGGATACTTTGTTTCCTTAATTTCTTTAACTGTTTTTCTTCGGCTGTCCTTGCTGAACCTTTTTTGAAATCAAGATTATACGCTACGTGTAATAGATATTCCATGAAACGGATCCAACAGTGGAGTGTAGAAAGGCCGAATTTGTAGTAATCTTCATTACTTTGAAGACTTTTGACATAATCTAGATTATTTATAAATTTAGGTCCAACTCTACAAATATTACAGCAACTTGAAGCTTTTTGCTCAGTTAGTATATTACACACTTTGCCGTCTATCATTGTGCACTTCAAATCAAAACTTACTTCAAATGACATGTTATTCAAATCAAAACAATATGTTTTAACTTTTTTCAATAGATTTGTGAAATATTCGTATTCATTTTTTACGTATTCATAAGTTTCTTTAATAAATTCAAATTTAATACATCGGCAAAAGTGGACTGATGATGGAGTTTTATTTGACCAAATAACAGCATCTTCAACTTTTAACTGAAGGGGAACAAAAGAAACTATAAAAACAGCACCGTCTAAAAGATTAATAGATTTTTCATTGCAGTTACTTTTGTCGTTTAATTTCTCATCAGCATCATTAGTTGCACCTTCATTCGATTCATTTTTACCATCAACATCGTCATCATCATCATCATCATCATCATCATCACCATTTCTTTCATGATGATTGTCAATATCATAATTACAACTTGCATCGTAATTTTTATCATCTGTCAAAGATATTGAATGTTGACTTGACCACTTTTGCCGTGTAGTTTGTTGACCACTTGCACCGTCCATACCCCATTTTCCCACAAGTACTAATTTCTCACCAGATAACTGCATCAGCACATCCTTATCGAATTGTAAAAGAATTCTTTTTGTAGTGTGTTCTAGAAGAGATATTAAATTTGCACTTGCTCCTGACTCAGAATATTTCAAATGTTCTGGAAGGCAATGTGTTTTTGCTTGAACAACATTGTAATAAGGAGGATATGAATTTGTACCAGTAATTCTTGTACTATGAGTCCGCAATTTTTTGTATTTTCTTGCTGTCAAGTCTATGTCAATGTACATAGCTAGAATATTGTTAGCTTTCATTTCCAAATTAAATTCGGGATTTTCTCTTTTTCTTTCACATACTTTTATCAACTCTTCTATATTATGATGTAAAGAGAGCTCATCTGCACGCCTTTTTTTTGTTTTTTCTGAACCCACTTCAAATGATAGACGTGGACGACCTCTATTTACAACAGGATTGTCAGCGACAGGGTTGTCACGATTATTTAGTGAGCTGCTATTAAAATCATCTTTCAGATCGACCACAAAATCCTCTTTTAAAAAATGTTCATACTTAGAACAGAAAGATTTTTTATTTCGCGTAACTTTCTTGTCCTTCCACTTCTTAAGATACTGTGGACAAAAGTTGTTCAGTAACTTACTTTTTATTTGAAACAATTGATTTGCAGTGTACAAATTTGTACTTCTAATATTCTCTACGATTTCATCTATTTTGCTATCCATTTGAATTGAGTTTGAATTCCAAATCATATTACACAATGTTAAGTTATTAATTCTGTAATACATTTTTAAAATTATTGTAAGTAAACAAAAAGGAACAATTTATATAATCAATATTAAGAAGCTAGTTGTAAAGAACCGAGTGCGAGGGGGGATACAGATTGTTAGTCTCGAGTGGAGTCTGCGTTAGATTTGTCGTGCGTCGCGCGTGGAGACAGAAGATAGAGAGCTATCGAGAGTCTCGAGTAGGGACTGTCTCCACGCGCGACGCACGGTATCCCCACCATTCCCCCACTATTGCTTGTTGCCGTGAGCCCCGAGAGTCCCGTATTTTAAAACCACAAATCTTATTACTACAAATTCGGTCTTTCTACACTCCACTATTGAATCCGTTTCATGGAATATCTATTACACATAGCGTATAATCTTGATTTCAAAAAAGGTTCAGCAAGGACAGCCGAAGAAAAACAGTTAAAGAAATTAAGGAAACAAAGTATCCAAAATTCTTTAAAATGTAATTTTTCAATACTTGTAGATTTTGTTAAGCAAGGTTTTGGAACAACCAAAACTGGTAATGTAGCTCGTTCCTTTCTTGCCCAAGCCAAAGCCGTTGCGAAATATACTGGTTTAGATGAACATTTGATCCAAAGGTTATATAATATTTTGCAAGTTTTAACCTGTGGCAGAATGATCAATTGTAATAAATTTAAAACTTATTGCTTCAATACTGCACAGATTTGTGTGCAATTGTATGGATGGTATAAAATGCCACCATCCCTTCATAAAGTCCTTATTCATGGAAGCGACATTATCAAATCATTTGATTTACCGTTTGGCTGGCTATCCGAAAAGCCACAAGAAGCAAATAATACAATTTTTCGTAAAGCCCGGGCTAAACATAGCAGAATGTGCAACCGGCAAATGACAAACAAAGATGTTTTACATTATCTCTTAATATCATCAGATCCTTTAATTAGTTCACTCAGACTAAAGGAAAATAAAAAGGTTAAACCCTTAACGGTTGAAGCTGAAGATATGTTATTATAAAATGAGCCACAATGCATGTAAGTTTTCATGCATAACAATTAAATGCATGTAACTTCGTATCACATATAATTCATATTAAATCAACTTCTATTTTAATTACAATCCCTAAAAAAAATTTTAAAAAATTTAAAAATTAAAAAATAATATATATATTAGAAATATAATCAAAATTAATAAAAATAAAACATAATTTAAAAATATTAGATTTAAATCAGCTACACTAATAGTTTATTTAACACATAAATGTTGTAAATTTGAATTAAATTTTTTATTTTATAGCTAATATTAAATTTACAAAAATTAATTTTTAATATCTTTAAATTTCAAAGTTTACGTTTTTATGTCATGTTATGCTAAATAATTTTTTTTATAGATTAGACCAAAAAATACAGGATTTACCGCAGCCCTCCGCAATTGCTGAGCCCTTCACGAGTATTTAAAAAAAAAATCATTGAAATCGGTCAAGATTTGCGCTGTCCAGCGATTTTTGTCCAAAATCGCACACTGTGCGTCGTAGCCGCCGTCACCCTCGCCCCCAGAACCGGGAAGCTCCTAGTTTTGTCACTGCGGAGGCCCGCTAAGACAATGACTTCTGTCTTTTCGGTAGCGACGCCCAACCCAGCCGCCTCGCATCAGGAGCCCACTCGACCCAGCGTCTCCGCCATCATAATTTCGGCCTGTTCGACATCTCGAGCCGAGAACAGGACCGCCAAGTCATCCGCATAGGCCACGGCCTTGACGAAACGCCGTTCCCCGACGGCCTCGATCACCCCATCGTACACTAGGTTCCACAGAAACGGACCCAGAACCGAACCCTGTGGAACCCCTGCGGTGATTGCCTCTCTCACCTCACCATTCCGGGTATGGACGGTTACCCACCGGTCCGAGAAGTAGTCCCGCATCACGTCTATCAATGCCTGGCGAACACCTCTCCTCCTCAATTCGTCCAGGATGCGGTCCCAGCCGATGGTGTTGAACGCATTTCTGATATCAATCAACACCATCACGCATAACCTACGCTTCGTGGTAGCCACGCATCCCTCCGCAAATTCGGTTATCGCGTGTACCGCCTCTACCGTCCCCACTCCCCGGCGGAAACCGAACTGGGTATCCGCGAGGGGTCGCGGCCTATATCCCGCTCGATCAGCGCTTTGATCGCATATTCCCACACCTTACTCAGCGCCGGGAGTATGCTTATCGGGCGGTATGCCCCAGGGTCGGTGAGGCCCTTCCCGGGCTTGGGTATTAGAACCACCCTCGCGCATTTCCAGGTCGCCGGAATAGCTCCTCTTCTCAGGGTATCCACGATCATCTCCCTGAGCTCAGTACTAAATCTCCTGGTGATCACCGACACCACCTCCGACGGGACCGCGTCCAGCCCCGGGGCCTTCTTAGGGTTCAGCCGCCCCACTGCTTCCACCACCAGATCCATTTCCACTTCCACACCCGCCCCGGCCTCGCGCGACCCACGAGCAACCGGGGCCGCGGGGGACCGAGACGGTACACCCGGGGCGGTGGGGGTAGTAATAAAGAGCTGTTTGATGATCACCTTAACCTGGGCAGGTGTCATCTCCATCCTCCGTGGGCGGCCCCTTAGTTTGGACATAACTGCCTTGTACGGTCTCCCCCACGGATCACTGTCGACCTGCGAACATAGGCCCGACCACTGGGCTTCCTTTGCCCTCCAGATCTCGGTCTGGACCCTTCTCCGGGCCGCGGCATAGTTCCACCGGGCCTCCTCCGCTTCAATGCCACCCCGTTTCCTCATCCTCTGGGCCCGCCTCCGAGCTCTAAGTGACGCCGCCCTCGCCACGGCGACCTCCTCGCACCACCAGCCGTTTGGTTTCCTGGTTCCCCGTGGAAGGGACCGTTTGGGGAGGGTACTCCTCGTGGCTTCCTCCAGGAGCCTCTGAAACCTATCTGCACGGGGCTCGTCTTCCGACCCGGGCCCGGCTTGTTCCCCCTCCTCCAGGTGTCCATATAATCCGGCAAACTGTCGGATCACCTCGTCAGGGTCCATGTCTTTAGTCGAGAACCCAGTCCAAGTCGGGGCAGACGCCACTGCCCTGGTCGTCCTAAACGTGTGGAGGACGTAGCTATGGTCGGAGAACGATCGCTGTCTGAGGACCTCGCTCCTCAGGTCCCTAGCGGTGACCCGGTCCACGGACATAATGTCGATGAACGACTTATTCCCATTTCTCTCGAATGTATGCCCGTACTTATCCGGGATCTTGACCGGGACCATCCCCTGTCTCGCCAACAGATCTAAGATCGCCGTCCCCTTCTTATCCAGCCGCTTTCCCCCCTAGGCCGGGGATCTGGCATTCCAATCGCCGGCTAAAATGGCCCCTAGTCCGGCCACTCTCGTCTCGAGGAGTATTCCCTCTATAGTGTCCAAATACTCCTCGAACTCCGGCTGCTTAGTCCTCGGCGAGCAGTAGCAGCTCAGGAGCACCCTGCCCTCCCAGCTGACCGCAGCCACTCCCCTCGCAACCACTGGTCTCGACAGTGTCGGGAAGCGTCCGTTGAATCCGGTCACCCATATAGACGCGTCCCCGGTCGCATCGTTGAACCAGAAGTTCAGCTGTCTATAGGGCTCGGATACGATGACCACATCCACGGCCAGCTGGGAGGCCACATGCTCCATTAGGTCTTGGGCAAGACGGCACCTGTTCAGATTGATTTGTAAGACCTTAAGGGCCATTCGGAGCGTCACTGCCGCCGAGGACCCTAGGCTCCGTCCTGGGTATATTTGTACTATTGGGCCTATTGAATGGGCAGGCCAGGGATGCCGTCACATGGGCAATCCTTGGTCCCGTGAGCCCCTCCTTACTGCAGACCCCGCATTTCGGGGGGTTTGTGCACCCGTTGATGAGGTGGTCGGCTGCTCCGCATCTCCTACAGAGCTCTCTCCCCTCCGCAACACTGCCACAATCCCTGGCCATATGCCCGATCATATGGCATCTAAAGCATCTTGTGTTGCGTGGGAGTATCCTGGCTCTGGCCCACGTGATGCCTGTCCTGAAACGGACTCCCCCGTCTCGGAGGTCCCTAATGTCATTTAATGGGGCCTCCACCACTGCAGTTTGGGTACCCCTAAGGCCCATCCTTAGCATCTTCATCCGAAGCTGCCCCGGGGCCGTCTTAAGGGCAATCGCAAGGTCCCTAAGAATCTCCGGACCCTCTACCATAGGGTCCAAGTCCCTAACTTCTAGGGACACACTATTTTGCAGAGGGGAACACTCCAGACCCTCAATTTTCCCCCTAATGGTCTGAACTAGATTTCCCACCTTGGTTCCCTTTTCTACCTCCAGGAGAATATGTCCCTGGTAGGTCTTCTTCACCCCCTTTACCCCCACCAGGGTCTCCCTTCCCTTCGATAGGAGGAGCTTGTACATATCCAGGTATGTACTACTGGGGGGGACCCTTACTAGGACCGCCTCCGGTCTCTTCTTCATATAGGGTGGGGGCTTCGGGGGGATCTTCTTCCCGACCTGCCCACTCTGGGGGTTATTTGTCATGGGGGCCAAGTGTCTCCCCCCCTGACGCCCCTGGGGGTAGGGCACCTGTTTCGGCTCCTGGGGCTGCTGCTGCTGCTGCCGCTGCTGCTGCAGGGTCTGCCATTGTTGTTGTTGTTGTTGTTGTTGGTGTGGCTTCCTGCGTTGTACAAATTGCCACTGCTGCTGCAACTGCTGCTCCTGTTGTTGTTGCTGCAGTTGCAATTGCAGCAGCTGTTGTCGAGTGCCCGGCGCCAGCAGCTGCTGGCCCATCGGACCGCGGGGGTCCGCCGCTAATTCCTGGGCGGATCCCAGGGGGGGGAGCCCAGGGGGGGGCCACTGTGTCAGGAGCTGCGACGTGCCCATCAGGGTAGGCTGCAGCAGCGGCCACTGCTGAGGGGGCGTCCCGTTACCCAGCATCCATTGCTGCCCCGCTACAGTCGGCCCGCCAGGGGTGCCAGGGGTTCTCTGGGATCGGATATCCCTCCTCCTCTGCTCCTGGCGGTCGCGCTTGGCTTCTCCCTTTGTCTTCGCTGGCTTCGCGGGACCGGCACTTTCGTTCTCCGCCCCACCCGGCTGCACCCCATCAACAGGGGGAGCCAGGGGCGCGCCCCCTCCCGGGGGGCCTTCCCTCGCCCGGATCCTCTCCACCGGGACACCGTGCTCCATCGGGCTCACCTGCACGTCCTGGACATGCCTCACCCGGGCGACCTCTTCGTATGCCCTTTTCTTATTGTTATTACAGTCCTGCTGGGGGGGTGTCGGGGAGGTCCGAGGTCTCTTGGCCACCTGCTGCTTCCCCTTCCTCAGATACGTGCTCTCGCTGGGGCCAGCTTCAGGGGTTCCCTGTGCCCCTCCCGCAGCGGGAGTGGTTTGTGGGGTGCTCCCCACCCCAACTATTTCTACCGGGGGGGAATACTGCGTTCCGCATCCGTCTCCTACCACCCTCCCTCCATCTGGTTATCTCCCCGGCTGCCGACACCTCCGCCACCACGGCCGCTGCCTTCTCGCATCTCCTGGCCACCACATTCACAACTTCTAGTACCCACTTAACGGAGGCCACCTTAGACGAGGCCTTCCTCTCGGTGAGCTCCTTGGTGGCCTTTCCACATTCCCGCAGGACCTCGTTCAAAAGGGTGGCCACTACGGATAGGTGTTGTCCGCTACCATCATCCCGTACGCCACCCCCCTTCAAGGCAGACCTCACCTTTGCCTTAGGGCCCTGCGGAGGCGGGGCAACGAAGGTCGTCGGATTGCTGACACCGCCACCAGGCTCCCTCGGGCCCAGCCACCGGTTCATCGTATCATATTCGTCCTCCCTGGAGGCCGAGCTGGACCTCAATCTGATCGATCTGTCCTCCTTTGTCCTATCGAGGGATACCACGAGTTCCCTCTGTGTGACTCTCTTTTTCGCAGTTTCCGCCTGCCTACTGGGACCCGATTCCGGGGCCCCAGAGTGCGTCGTGGGTGGGGGGGGGGGGGTCCTCACTAGTCCCCTCCCCTTGAAGATTCCCATTGCTGAATCCTCGATACTCCCAATTCCGGGGGGGGGGGGGGGAGAAAGGGTCCCTGTTCCCTCCTTCCTCGGCCACAGATCGCCCACCCTTCCTGGGCACATTCCCCTTGGGTGAGGGGGTCTCCGGGATGAGAAGGGGCCCCTGGTTATCCTTCGCCGATTTAGGCCCAGGGAGGCGGAACTCCCCCCCCCCCCTGGGGCAGGATCTCCTTGAGGATCTCCTCAATCGTGGGGTGCTTCTTCTCCACCTTCACTTCCGTGGGCTTCGCACCCTCAGATCTCACACCACCCGCTGTGTCTATCCAAACAATATCCTCATCGTAGTCAGTGCACGTTTTGCCATGGTCAGCAGCTGTAGCTTCTTCCGGGGCTTTCGCCCCGGTGGCACCGGCCCGCTGCTTCGGCTCGGTGTCGTCGGTCACCTTACATCCCAACTCGCTGCCGACTACACGAGTGGGGTCTGCCCTTACGTCAGACTTCGCCGGGTACACATCCGAGGCTCGGCTTCCATTTGACATATGACATGTAATGTCTTAGGGGCGACGGCCCCACCGCCCGGCGGATTTCTCCTCCACGGACCCTGATCTACTGGTCCCGACTGGATAACTGTCGGCACGCCGACCGGACCCCACGCAGCCAGCCTCTGCAGGGCCCTTAAATCACCTACCCTAACCTAAGCTAGCCTAGACCCCCGGCCACCATCCCGCCTACACCACGAACACGCCCAGAGCGAAGAGTCGGGGGGGAAAAGAGGGGGGGGGTACGGGGGGGGATGAACGCGAAATTACGGGGGGGGGGGCGACACCCCCGACCACCAACCCGCATACGCCAAAGGGCGCGCATAGGATGGAGGTTCGGGGGAGGGGGACCCGATTGGGTAGTGAAAACACCCCAACATCCCCGCCCCGCATACGCCGAAGCGCGCATAGGGCAGGGAAGAAGGGGAGGGTACGAGGTACGGGGTAAAATACGCTAAAATTACAGGGGAGAGGGGACACCCCCGACCACCAACCCGCATACGCCAAAGGGCGCGCATAGGATGGAGGGTCGGGGGATGGGGACCCGATTGGGTAGTGAAACTCCCCAACCTCCCCGCCCCGCATACGCCAAGGCGCGCATAGGGCCGGGAGGAAGGGGAGGGTACGAGGTACGGGGTGAGATACGCGAAAAATTACGGGAGGGTAGGGACACCCCCGACCCCCAACCCGCATACGCCACAAGACGCGCATAGGTCGGAGAGCCGGGGGGGGGGTAAGGGGCCGACTGGGTAATAATTAAGGTACCCCCAACACCCCGCCCCGCATACGCCGAAGCGCGCCTAGGACAGGGGAGAGGGGGGCACAAACTAGGGGGTGAAATACGCGAAGGGTACAGGGGAGAGGGGACACCCCCGACCGCCAACCCGCATACGCCAAAGGGCGCGCATAGGATGGAGGGTCAGGGGAGGGGGGGGGGGCCCGATTGGGTAGTGAAAACACCCCAACCTCCCCGCCCCGCATACGCCGAAGCGCGCATAGGGCAGGGAAGAAGGGGAGGGTACGAGGTACGGGGTAAAATCCGCTAAAATTACAGGGGAGAGGGGACACCCCCGACCACCAACCCGCATACGCCAAGGGGCGCGCATAGGATGGAGGGTCGGGGTCGGGGGACCCGATTGGGTAGTGAAAACACCCCAAACCTCCCCGCCCCGCATACGCCGAAGCGCGCATAGGGCAGGGAAGAAGGGGAGGGTACGGGGTACGGGGTAAAATACGCTAAAATTACAGGGGAGAGGGGACACCCCCGACCACCAACCCGCATATGTCGTGGGACGCGCATAGGATGGAAGTAGGGGGGGGGGACCCGACTGGGATGGCACCGGGCTTGGTGCCGCCTAGGGGGGGGGGGGGGGCGGGTTGGTGCGTAGCCAACCCCGCCTTGTTTTGGTCGACCCTTAGCTAGAGGCAGTAGTAGTCCCCACCGGCCACTGCGCGAGGGTAATGCCCCTCACACAGCGCCCGAGGGGGGCCATCGTCGCTACCCTAGAGCCCTCTCACCATCGTCAAGGTGGTCGGCCCTGGAGAGGGTGGTAAATCTTTGCCTATTTCTCCTTGACTAAGAACGGCACCTACAGCAATACCTGAGGCGTCTGTCGTTATGTTGAATGTTTTTTCAAAGTCTGGAAATTGTAGAATAGGTTCCTTGCACAGAGCTTCTCGTAATGTTTCGAATGCGTTTTGTTGTTTATATGTCCATTCAAATTGATAATCCTTTTTAGTAAGATTGGAAAGTGGACTTGCAATTTTCGAGAAATCCTTTATAAATCTTCTATAATATCCGCTTAGTCCTAAGAACTGTTTGACGGTTTTAACTGTTGTGAGGGTTGGAAATTCGTTGACTGCTACTATTTTTCGTGGATCTGGTTTGACTCCTTCTTCTCCTATTATGTGCCCTAAGTATGATACTTCTTTCTTTAAAAATTCGCATTTGTCTGGTTGTAGGTGAAGATTTGCATCTCTTAATCTGTTCATTAATCGTTTGAATTTGGTTGCATGTTCCTTAAGAGAGCTGGCATATATGACGATGTCATCCAAATATACGAAGAGCTCTATTCCCTGGAGACCGGTTAGAACTTGGTCCATAAGTCTTTGGAAAGTTGCTGGTGCGTTTTTAAGTCCAAACGGCATTCTATTGAATTCGTAATGTCCGTAAACTGTGGAGATAGCTGTCTTATGGCGATCGTCTGGATGCATGGGAATTTGATGAAACCCAGATGCGAGATCAAATACGGAGAAATATTTCGCACTTCCTAACTGATCTAGTATGTCAGTTATATTCGGTAAAGGATAGGCGTCTCCAATTGTTTCTTCGTTTAATTTCCTGAAGTCAATTACGATTCTAGTTTTTTTTATTCCTTCTAGGTTTGCTTTTTTTAATACCACCCATATAGGTGAATTGTAGGGAGATGACGAAGGTTGTATTATTCCCTTTTCGATTAGTTCTTTAGTTGCTTGAGGGTACCGATATTGTTTTGTAAAGACGGGGACGTCATTTTCTGTTATAATCCTGTGGTAAGCTTTATTTGTGGCTTCCAATTTTTCCCCTGGCAGATAAAATTTATCCGCGTGTTCTTTAAACAATTCTTCTATGCTGGCTCTTTCTTCTTGGTTTAAATGGTCTAATCGTAATTGTTGTAATAATTGATGAGTTCTATTAGTTTTTACATATTTGTCTGATGTTTCCTCTTCCGTAGGCGCTTCTGCGAATGGTTCCAATTCGACTGAGGGTACAGGAATTTTAATGTCTTGTGTAGATGTATTTATCGCAAAAAGATATGCTACACCGTTATTGTTTGATACGAGTGCGTTCCCCATGTGTATGTTAGGGTGAATTTTAATCTCTGGAATATATCCTGTGCTGGATTGTGTATTAAGGACTCGGACATATATCTGAATTCTTGATCTAGCTGGTATTGTGACCATTTCTGGGTTGATAAATGGAATAATCTCTGATCCAATGGTTATCGCTGATTTTGTGTAGTCTATAGTTGCTCCGTTAGTTTGGAAGAAATCTGTTCCTAATATTCCGTCCTGTTTGGTAGGGAGGTCTTCTACGACGTGGATAATAATTTCCGTATTTAAGGTTTCTATTTTGATGTACCCTATGGTGCTAAGTAGACCGTCTGTGATACCATTGAGGTCAAATAGAGTATCGGTAAATATTGGAATATCGGGAGAAACAGCACATCTTTTGATTACATTTAAGTCTGATCCAGTGTCGATCATCAGTGTTGCTTGTTCTCCGCTGAATCCTATATCAGAAAGAAGAATGCTAGGTGGTTTCCTTATTTGTTCTGTTTTAAGTCGGAGTACGGCCTGTCTACGTACCATATGGGATTGTGCTTCTTCTTTTTCTTTCCTATCAAAATACATCTTTTTCCTGCATTGTTCTATCGTGTGGCCTTTGAATTTGCAGTATTCACAGGATATACTTTCGTAAGCTTTGTTTCTACATTCTTGTTTTGTATGACCCTGTCTTCGACAATATTCACAATAAGTGACCGATTGAGGAGCTCTATTCGTGTAACTTTGGCTTCTACAATCTTGTTTCGTGTGACCCGGTCTTCGGCAGTTGCTGCAATATTCATTGGACTGGGGGGCTCTGTTAGCTTGATTCCTGCAATCTTGCGTCATATGGCCTGGTCTTCGGTAATTGCCACAATATTCGTTAGATTGAGGGGCTCTGTTTGTATAGCTTCGGCTTCTACAATCTTGTGTCATGTGACCTGGTCTTCGGCAAAAGTCACAGAATGTTTCGTTTTGGTTTTTGTTGAGGTTCCTACATTCTTGTATGGTGTGTCCCGTTCTTTTACAACAGCGCTGTCCAGCATAGGGGCCCCTCACGCGCCAGCTTCCCCTTCCAATCTTTCTCTCGCACAGCGTGCCTTCCGTCGTCAAGGAGACCGCGCGACGCTAAGAAGGCTGCCACGTCGAGCTAGCCGCGCAAACCTCTTCGCGGTTAGCGTCGCGCGGTATCCCTGACAACACGGACGAGAGTGGGAGAACCCCAAGCTTACGCGTAAGCGACCTTGAACAGCGCTGTTTTACAATGTTGACAGGTTTTTTGTCGCCAGTCGGCGTGTGAAACTTGCTGACTACTGCAGGTGGTGACGTCATGGCTATATCCAAGGCAGTTTGTGCATTGATTTGTTTGTGTTATTCCCGCTGCTATCTTAGTTCTTGCTATGGTACTCGTTTATTCTGCTTTGGCTTTTATGGCGACGTTAATAGCGCGATCAAGACTGTTGAAAGTGTATTCGCGTATTCTATTATGAATATCGATCTTTAAACCCGTTAGAAAGGCTTTAATGGCATTTTGTTCCGCGTTTACATTGAATTGAGCCGTGTGCCCGGGAACTTCTATTGTATTACAATGTTTAATTTGTAAAAGTAAATTAGACACGCGACTACTATAATCTACCGTAGTTTCGTTTGGTAATTGCGCGATTTTTGCTAGTTCACCGTATAATTGTATCGAGGTATGTAACGGGGCGAAACGTGAGCTTAATACAGATATGAGGTCATCGATTGTGTTGTATTCTCCGCTTAAGACTACTCGCGAGGCTTGTCCGAAAAGCTTGTTCTTAATAAGTTGAACAAATCCATATTCTGCGTTTGGATTTATCATGCGTTGTGCATGTTGACAACTTTTAATGAATTGATGTAAAAGTATGTTTCTACCATTAAAAGAAGGTACTGTATCTGCTGTATCGCGTAAGCTAATGTGTGGTAAATGAGGATATATATTCGTAGCCGTATTCAGATTAACTTGTGGGTTTGAAGGCCCTGGAATGTTTCCTTCTAAGTGTGTCAGGCATTGTAAGTTTTAAGTCTCTGTAGAAAAGTTTTCTAATAAAATACTCACTTTGGAGTTAATTTTACTAAGCGAAAATATCCTTCTCAACGAGATATTCCATCGCTGTCACCAAAAATAATCCGACTTGTAACGTTCGGCTGTCCGGGGACGACTGAATGCCGACAGGTTCTCGAAAGGAGAGCGGCGCACAGTGGGGCATTTCGGGTCGAAACGCGGCACAAAACATTTTCTGACTGAAATCATATATTTATCGTTAATTTTTTTATTTCATTGAGTTAGGGCGTATATTTGTGGTCCTATTGATACAGAAAAATTAATGAAATTTGTTTATTTAAGGGGGCATAGTACTTTTTTGGCCTGAAAATTGAGCAGTCCTTATGAATTTTTTTCTATCTGAAACTGAAAAGCTAGAAACATGGGGTTTGTTGCGAATGAAAGATCGCTGTTTGAAAGTATTAAAAGAATTTTTATTTAAAAAAGGCACCCTGTCACCCTTCCCTATAATCGCTCAAAGTTGGTCCCTTGCGGTGCCATAAATTCGGCCTTCTATGCTTATCTGAAACATAAAAACAAATAAAGACATTAAAGTGTATTACATTTTTTTTTGTTGACCGAGCCGATTTTTAAATTTCGCATTTAAAATAAAATGGCGGACTGTCACAACTGTAGGTATCGATTTTCGACACTGAAAGTAGGGTGAAGCCACTAGTAATCGACCATGTATTAGTAGTCGACCACTTTCAGAAAAACATGAAAAATAAGGTTTTTAGAAGTGACAATCTTTTGAACAGAGTGTAGATAGAGTGCAATTAGAGAACTGCACTTTGTTCAAAAGGTCGTTACTTCTAAAAACCTTATTTTTCCTGTTTTTTTTTCTGAAAGTGGTCGACTACTGATCCATGGTCGACTACTGTTGGCTTCACCCTATAGGTTTGCCAGTTTGCAATGGCGCGCCATTTTATTTGAAATGCGAAATTTAAGAATCGACTCGGTCAACAAAACAAAATGTAATAAAGTTTAATGTCTTGATTTGTTTTTATGTTTCAGGTAAGCATAGAAGGCGGAATTTATGGCACCGTAATTTTACTTATTCCGCGAGCAACCTTTGAGAGCTTATAGCGAGGGGAGGAATGGTGTCTATTTTTAATACTTTCAATCAGTGATCTTTCATCTGCAACAAACACTATCTTTCTAGCTTTTCAATTTCATATAGAAACAAATTCACAAAGATTGGTTAATTTTCGGGCAAAAAATTACTATGCCCCCTTAACTGTATTTGTAAATAAACTTTTGGGAAACATTTAAATCGTATAAAATTGAATAGTTATAAAATCTTTATTTACGTAATTTCAAAACTATTTAACAAACATATTTTATTAATGTAAACAGTTAAAGATATTTATCACAGATTTGAGGTATAAGCGGGAAGTCAGTCTTGCTCGGTAATGAAATGCTTATCTCACTTTGCTGAATTACTTCAGCATTCTTCATCTTCCTCTTCATCCTCGTCTTCCTCTTCGTCCCCGTCTTCCTCTTCGTCCTCGTCTTCCTCTTCGTCCTCGTCTTCCACTTCGTCCTCGTCTTCCTCTTCGTCCTCGTCTTCCTCTTCGTCCTCGTCTTCCTCTTCGTCCTCATCTTCATCTTCGCTCTCTTTTTCATCTTGGTCCTCATCATCAGAAGATTCTGTCGTAACAAATAATTTCCTCGTTTCTCTTAAGAACGGTTCCGATTTTTTATTTGACCTCTTCCGCATACTGGAGATCAGTGGGTCAGAAGTGAGTAAAAGCCTATTTATATATATATCAAGTAAATGAGTAATCGTCAATTGTTAAAATCAGTTGTAACACGCGCCATGCCATAAGCCAGGGTATCGATATGTAATCGTACCTGTTTAAAACATCCCTATTGCATTGTTCCCGTGAAAATTTCTTGGCATGATGTAAACGAAACGAACGAATGTGTTTGTTTCGTGCTTCTGCCGCTTCCTCGGATAATTGTCCGATTGGTACTAATGCGTTTGCCACTACTAATGGCCCATGCATTAATATTTTGTGTACTGTTGGGGTCATTGGGTGCCATGAATATAAACGAATATATAGCTCGGCTGTACCTCTGCAATAAACTTCAAATTTATTTACGTCAATCTCGCGGTTGCTTGATATGGCCTCCAAGATGACTTTAAACCTTTGAGAAATAGAAAGAATTGTGTTAAAAATATGAAACAAGGATAAAATTTTATAAAATTGGAATGTGGATAAGCAATACAGAGAAAATATTAATGGTCAGGACTCTGTACCTTCTTATTAACCGCATATCTACACCAGTTATCTCAGCCGACAGTCCAGGATCCATAAAAAATCTACGGCTTGTATTCCCATCATTAGTATTTCCTAAAACATTATATTACCAGTCATGTTTTGCAACTTCATTTTTATAAAAAATATTCTTATTTTAATACAGATAAATAAATCTTTTCCAAAGTATTACCGTATCCTTGTTTTGGTACATCAACTAACAAGCCCAATTGGATTCTAAATTGGTCCTGAATTTCTTTCTTCTTCGCTTTCATGACATTCTTGTCGGCTTCAGTTTTGACTTGCCATTTTCTCAGAGGCAATTTGTACGCCAAGTGCAATAAACTTTCAAAAAAGCGTATTCTGGCGTGTAAAATCGACAGACCGAATTTTAATGTATTTAGATCAACTTCAGGTGTTCTTGATAATTTGTTAAAATGCTTCGACGTGGCCCCGCAAATATAGCATCTCATTGTCGATACCGTATTAGTGAGGGCATTGCACACTTTTCCATCAACCATGGTCAATATCATTGTATGCTTCACCGACAATGAACTTCCTTCAACTTGAAGCAATTAAGTTAAATTTAATTATCACTTTTTCATCATTTCAAAGTTGCTCAAATTATTCTTTCATTACCTTCAATTTTACTATATTTTAAGTTTGTAATTTGTGTTTTTATATATTCGGTTTCCTCCCGAATAATGTCGGTCGTTTCTTTTCTGAATCGGAGGCGTATTGGTCGGCAGTAACGAGGTGAGGACGGTGACGGATTTTGCCAAATAATATCTGTTCCTAAAAAGTAAAACCACGTTTTAAGAAAATGTTCGTATAAAGTACAAATATTTTGAAACCTTAAAAACGTTCTACATTCGCAGGGTTGCTATTACTTACCATAAATCAATCGCAACGGTAATATCGAACTTTGGATAATCTGATTATCAGAATCTTCCTCATTATCAAATTTTTGTTTATACTGCATTTGTTGAGAACCATCGCATCCCCATTTGCTGATTAATTCAAAAGGAGCACGCTCACTTTTGTCCAAGTTTGCAACTACTTCGTTGAAATATGTAAATAATCTGGTTGCCGTATGATCTAACAAGTGTTGCAAAAGTACTTCGGCACAAGTAGCTGTCACACGAAATGCTTCTTCTACTGGATAGCAATCTCTTTTTGCTGCTTGAATTCTTTTATAACAGGGAAAAAGCTTCTTATCACTTGTGCGGATTATGTCGTATTGTGCTCGCGACAAGTCAGCATCTACATATATCGCTAGAGCATTTAACAATGATAACCGTTTTGGTTCATTTTGCATACTTTGAATATATGCCTTTCTTAATTTCTTCGCCCTAGTTGGAGTTGCAGTAATATCTCGCATCAATTTGGAAGCATCTAATTCGCCTGACTCCCGTAATTTGGATTCCATAGCAAATCTTAATTGTTCCGTCTCCAATTTCCGGATTTGCTCTGTTCTTTTTCGCTTCCCGCGTTTACTTAATTCAATAAAAGGTATCTTTGGCCGTCCTTGCTTAGTTGCTGCTATTGCCAAATCTATAGTTTGCGTAAGCCAATTACGATTTTGGATCAAGAATAAATCAGATCGTCTTTTAGCTGCCTGCCATCTGGTTTTAATACGATTTTTAAAAATTCGTAATTTACCTCTTAAAATGGTCTTTTCTTTGAGGGAATACCCTTCACGACTCATCAATGTCGCTTGTAAAAAATCCAGTTTCTCGGCGAAACTTCCATTTTGATGCTGTTGCATGATTTTATATAATTGCATCATGGTCATAATTTTCGCTCCCGATGGACCTAACAAAATTTACAAACCTATTTTTGAATTTAAATCTTGAAATAAGGAAAGCAACACAAGAAAATGCAACATATTCAAGAAGGTGTAACACCCAAAAGTTCAGTGCTACCATGTGTGATTTTATAAAATTTAATTACATACCTGGTGGGCTTAATTCCATCACTGATCACTGAATTTCACGGTATTGATAAAGATACAAAACACGTCTATTGTCTTATTATACAAAATCGTATAACAAGATAACACAAGGTATCTCTTGTGAAAAGATATCACTTCCGACACATGTGTTACCACAAATGAAACTACGCTTCAATAATTTGACGTGTCACTTGTTCTAAATGCTAAATCTTAAGAGTCCTCTTGAGAGTATTTCTCGCGAGTGGACACTGCGTTTGAGTGACTCTTCGAGAGCGAAAACGCACGATCTTCGCTTGTTTTCAAATGGATACATTGTAATGCGACTATCGGAGAACTACCTTTGCAAATCAAAACGGTTTCGTATTCTGAGAGTTGCTACACCCAGGGGCTAGGTATTTTTGTGCTTCGTATAGTTACAACAATGAAAATATGAGAATTCTGATGATCCGTTCGCAATGTGTTACTTGTTACAACCAGTAGACACTGCAATCACGTTCGAGACGCTTCAATTCGAAACGGTCCAGTCAAAAAGAATTTTGCAAGGGCGTCATAATTCAACGAACAAAAATTCTCCCACATACTGCTATAATGGAACATTTATAAACACTATTTCCTTTTGCCATATTATGTTTACGGCCATGTATCTGAAAGAAAACGGAGCAATGGTGGCGACTGATCCTTCCGATTTACGACACGTACCAGCTTCACCCTGAGGACTTCTCCACTGGCTATGTACAAATTGCCGACAATATCGTGCAAACTGTACATAGGAAAAAGCTCCGCATCTTTCACACATAAAAATATTTCATTTACTTTGAATTTCAATGGCAGGAAAGGCATTTTTGTAAAAAAGAATACGTCAAAGACACCTTCTCGCCCCTCTAACTACCCCAGTAGCAGCTAGTAGCAGCCAATTTTTTCTGTACGATAAAGGTAAGGCTTCACCCTTTCCAATGTGACCAGTAAGAACACTGAACTCCACTGAACTCCCGTTCAAAATAAACAATGAAAATTGAAAAATTCAGTAAGGCATAATTCCAAAAATATCAGAGATATCAAAATAAAATTTGGCACACTTCAAATACATATCCCAACACTTAATCCCACCAAAAATTAGTTGAATTAAACAAACAACAAAATTATAAATAACAATACAAGTTCTGGAGAGTTTCGTGGTTGTCCTTTTCAAAACCGTGTAGTCGCGTTAAAAATTAATGAATGTGAAAAACAATCATGCTACATTATCACCCAAATACACAATCAACTACCTGTAACAAAAAATTTGCAGTTTCGCAATATTTTTGGAAAAGGACTTAGTGCCGCGTTTCGACCCGAAATGCCCCACTGTGCGGCGTCCCTTCGAGTATAGGATAGGTGGGGGCTCGTGAATAGAGTAAAGGAGTAAAATCCAACTTAAAACACAACAATGGCTTTATTTTAAATAACACTTATTCTAATAACTATAATATTTCTTACAATTACGATTATATATTCTTTATGTTTTTTTTTATATAACTCTTATTCTAAGGCGCTTAATAATATGTATATGTATGTATCTATGTATCTATGTATGTGCTACTGCCGTAGGTTCGGCCGCTGCCGTTTCCGGAGCAGTTCCCGAAATTTGACAGAGTTTATGTTTTACCGATTCTGCTGTGAGAGAGGCCGCTGCCGTTTCCGGAGCGGTTCCCGACACTCTTGGCAGAGTTTTGTTCTAGTGTTCTGTAGACCTTGCCTTCGCTAAGCGGCTAAGCTGCTGCCTACTAATAGGAGCAACGCTTGAAACCGCCGTGAAAACAATGTTCTCAACCTTTAAATGAAAGATCCAAAAAGGAGCTCTCAGTATCTTTGTACGCTGAGAACCAGTCGCTGCCGTCTCCGGAGCGTGCTGAAATTCTACTGGATAGTACTTAAGGGGGCCGTCTCACCGGGCCTTGAATGTGTGCGTACGCTCACACAAGCTAGGAAAAGCGTGTACGTATACGCGATGTAGTAAACCATCCGGTTCAACCAACTTACGTCGCGGAATCGGCATGAAGGAAGCTTTTGCGGGTATAGTTGCCTCCAGCAGACATCCGTGCAGATGGGTCTGGTGCGTTTGAACGCTTATAAACACCGTACGATGAAATAATAATGAATTTATGACTCGTGTTTTGAGACAAACTCGAGAAATGACAGAATTATGCTTCAAGGATTCTCCGTCACCAGCGCTGATGATATATTCGCTCCATGTACCATTAGAACCGGTGGAAGTCCAAGCTAGCCGATAAATGTAGGAAATACATAGTTGCCGAGACGTATTGAGAGTCGAATCGCGCTGTTGCCGCATTTCCCCTATTACTATTCTGTCGTCAGAGAAGCTTGAATGGATCACGCCGAAGCGGCTGGAGAACAAACATGGGCAAAGATAATATCTGGAAAAATTAGCATAAATGTTCGGTTCGAAAGGCATACATACGGTGAATTATGTATTGATAAAATGTAAAACGTAATGTTTTTAGTAACATACTGCTGAGATATTCCAGATTATAATGAGTTGAAACACGTTATATATCAGTTTATTTCTAGAACGGTACTAGATAATTGATTATAAATGTAACATTGTTACCCTGATTATGCTAAAAATAATCCGATTTATACCGTGTATTTATTTTCATTTGGAAAATCTCAGCAGTATGTTACTGAAACGTTCATGCCGATATGATAGAAAATGTGAACGTTTTACATTCTATTAATACAAACAAAATAAATTTTATATATATATTTTTTATATAAATATTGATATTATTTATTAAATTAATTTTTAAAAATTAATAATTAATACATTTATTATTGATTATAAATAATAATTTGGCCCCCGTTCCCCCCCCCCCTCCGCCGCCCCATCCGCCTCCGCGCCTTCCTCCCCTCCCACCTCCCCGCCTTCCTCCCCAGCGGTCACCGCCTCTTCTCTTGCAACCTCCGCGTTGATATGTAAGGCGTTTTAGTGCCTTTTTTATCTGGAACAATAACATAATAATTTCAGTTTTCATAAAACTACATAACATAAAAAATATCGGACACAAACGAAATAATATTCACACCAGAGTTGGGCAAAATGTAATCTAATTACAAATTACGATAAAAATGTAATTGCGTAATTGATTACACATTATTTTCCGTAATATTTAGGTAGTTGACCACAATTGGGTGAAGCCACCAGTAGTCGACCAGGTTTCAGTAGTCGACCGTTTTCAGAAAAACATGAAAAATAAGGTTTTTAGAAGTAACGAACTTTTGAACAAAGTGCAGTTCTCCAACTGCACTCTGACTGCACGCTATCTACACTCTGTTCAAAAGATTGTCACTTCTAAAAACCTTATTTTGTCGACTACTGGTGGCTTCACCCATAGCTTGTGTACTTGTGTAATTGATTACACATTATTTTCTGTAATCGTTAATTTATGTAGTTGACAAAATGTTATGTGTTGAAAATAATGTGTAATCAATTACACAAGTACACAGTATTTCCTCTCTGGGAGCCCAGTTTGGTGTACACGATACGGAGTTTTCGCTATCCCCACCACTTCTGTCTTACTCTTGTCCGGCCAAGGCGAGAGTGAGATGGAACGAGAGCGAGCGAGCGCCACTGAAAGCGAGAGATTGGGGCTCTGTTCACGATACGGGCTCAACGCCGGTCCGGACCAGGGACCAGTGGCTCTCAGGGAGGAAATACTGAACATTTTGCACAACACTGATTCACACATATGCTATCACAGTCACATAAACCACATTCCACATAATTACTTTTTTTAATTCCGCCCTCATCACATCCTCCACCGCCATTCCCTCCTGTGGCGGATTTTCCGGCTGTGCCGGATTATCTTCCACGGCCAGATTTTCTTCCTCTCGCTCCGCCGCTTCATCGAGCGCTTGTTTAATCTGGAAATGAAATAATAAATGTATTATTTTCTGACAAATAGTACAATTGTATGAACATACAGGGTAATTCTCCCGCTAGGGTCCTCAAAGACAATGCCGTCAATAAGCCGTGCCTCACTGAATTTCGTGGAATTGACGAATTCCACGTTGTGCATTTCTCATCAGATCTTTGCGAAAAGGACATCTCGTCTCGAACGTCTAAATTCACGAAACTCAGCGAGACGCGGCTTATTGGCGACAACACCTTTGAAGACACTAGCCAGAAAATCACTCTATATAACAGTATATAATATAATACTTACATTATTCATATTATCCATCTTGCCTTTATCGCGTCCACGTTGTTGGCGTTCTTTGCCGGGACTGACTCTCTATGCATCGGACTGTTTGCGCCGTTGGCCTGTTTTGTAGAGCGTCATTTGTTTCTAAACGCGGCCCGGACGAATCTTTGGATTCACGTTCACGGTTCGCGATTACGATTTTTTGCAACGGGCAGAAGGATTTTACTTTGTGTTGCGTTACGTTGTATTGTGTTTGTGTTTGTGTTGTGTTTGTTGGTTTAGTGTATGTGAATATGCAGGACGTGCCGGAAGATATGGACAATAATTCTTCGTTTCGTTCGCGATATTTACGTCCGTACGCAAAGCGATTATCGAAACGGAAAGTATATCGCCAAAAGAGAAGGACGTCAGCACTTCAGAAGAAATAAGAAAGCGCAAAAACGGCAGACGACACTGCCGTAAGACAACATCTAGAGGTAGTGGCCGAGGAACGTATGGTAGAGGAACCATCCACTTCCGATGGAAATCATACGCAACAAGAGATAATGTACGCGCCATCCGATGAAGATACTGATACGGCTGAAGAAGCACTGGAAGAATTGGAAAACAAATTATCAGAAGGCACGGATGTAGGAAGTAACGAAGAAGAAAACTTCGTTCTAGAAAAAGTTGCGAAGAACAAGCCACAAGAAGAATCCCTTCCTCTAAATAGCAACGATATAATGAATTTCCAAAATGTGCTTGTTCAATTGCAGGAAATAGGCAAGCATGCAAAACATAGGGAAGACTGTGGCATTGAACACCTACGAATAACTGGTGTGAAACGGCGTGGCTTCAAGAGCATCTTCAGCGTAATGTGCACTTTATGCCATTACAAAGCTGAAATCCACAATCAATCGGACGAAGCCGAAGAAGTGGATAGCAATCAGGGCGCCAATTTTAATGCAACAATTTTATGTGGGGGCGGTTATGCTCAGTTAGAACACACTTTTGCAGGAGTGAACATACGTTGTCTGTCGAAGAAAGACTTCGTGAAGAATCAAGATGAATTCGTGAAGTCTGCAATTGCCGCTGCAGAAGAAGAAATGTTAGCAGCGGCTGAAGAAGAAAAACGTTTGGCTATTGAAAGAGGCGACATTCTTCCCGGATCAGGGACCCCTCACATCTCCGTTGTGGCCGACGGAAGCTGGATGAAGAGATCCTACCGCAGTGGATGTTACGATTCTGCGTCTGGAGTCGGTGTGATAGTTGGCTATCACACGAAAAAAGTTTTATTTTACGGCGTTCGAAACAAAGTTTGCAGAATTTGTCGGATTGCTGGGAAAAACGAAAAAGAACCCCGAAAGCACGCGTGTTTCAAAAACTGGGACACATCACCAGCATCGACTGCTATGGAAAGCGATGCTATAGTAGAAGGATTCAACACTAGCGTAGAAAAACGTGGACTCGTTTATTCTACTTTGATTGCCGATGGGGACAGCAGCGTGTATAAGAAGATTATTGATGCTGATCCATACAAGAGACAGATTCGTGTAAAAAATATTGAATGCACGAATCATTTGTTGCGCAACTTCTGCACAAAAATGAAAGCGATTGTGAAGAAGACTACACCTGGACCATCGAGGCAAGCTGTGGAAAGTAGCATTCGCCGGATACGCACGGACATCGTAAAAGCCGCAAAGTTTAGATACACTCAAAATGTGTCAGTCGAGGAGAAAACGAAGAATTTGTATGACGGCATACAGAATGTTCCGAGCCACGTGTTTGGTGAACACAAAGAGTGTGCAGAACTGAAATATTTCTGCGATGGAAAGAATAAAGAGAATGAAGTAAACATCGTTCCAGAATTAATGAAAATTGGAGTGTACCAGGACGTAAAAGAAATACTTCGTCCACTGTTAGCTAATGCGGAGAGCTTACTTTATAATACTACTAATAACGCTGTGGAAAGTTTGAATGGACTAATTGCTAAGTACACTGGTGGAAGAAGATTAAATTTTGCCGAAAGAGGATCATATACAGGGAGATGTGCTGCTGCTGTCGTGGAGTACAACAGTAAGCAAGTGCACTCGCGATTGAATGCGATAATGGAGAAGAAAACGCCCGAGGTTGTTCGCCAAATGGAAGAAAAGAAGAAGAGAGAAAAGGAAAGGAGAGCTGCAAAACAGAAGGAAACGAAGGTTGCGCGATATGTACGCAAGCAATTGCCCTCGCAGAAAGATTCTGATTATGGACAAAATGCACAGAAGCCAGACATGCCATCCGAAATGTATGAACTGGAGCGGGAAAAGCATATGCAAATGCTCAGTGACTGGCAAGAGAAAAGACACGCTATTGAAGATGAAACCATCGGACAAGCGAAGAACCGCAGATGGTTGCAGTACAAGTCCAAATTATTGACAGCATCCAATTTTGGACAAGTGTGCCGTCGTCGACCTGACACGCTATGCGCCAATGCAGTGAAGTCATTTGTGTATCCGAAGATAATTAGTGCACCCGCAGTGGAATACGGGAAAGAATGCGAGAAAATTGCTCGCAAAGAATTGAAGAAGCTATATAAGGATATTCAAGAATGTGGAATTTTCATTGGCAGCTGCATCCCCTTCTTAGGAGCTTCACCGGATGGAATCATCGGTCAAGAGGGTATTGTGGAAATTAAATGCCCCAAATCAGCGGAGAACTTTACGCCGGAAGAAGCTATTGAGAAAGTTCCCGCTGTCCGGCGCATGTTTCCACATAAAGGAAGTTCAATGAGCAAAAAGCATCATTATTATTATCAAGTACTAGGTCAGTTACATATTACTGACAGAAAGTACTGCATATTCTGTGTTTGGACCCCGAAAGGTCTAAAATCTATAAAAGTAGAGAGAGATGATGCGTTTTGGAAAAGAGAAATGGAGCCAAAACTAGTTCAATTTTATTTAGAATGTATGCTACCGGAATTAATAAATAGTCGACACAACAGATGCATGCCTATTCGGGAGCCTCAATTTATACTAGCAGAAAGAGCGAAAGAAAAGCCGAAGAGCTTGAAAAAGCGAAAGAGGTCAGCCGCCGAAAATAGTGAAACTATTGTATCGTTCCTGTGTCGCACCGCGCTGTAAAGTGCGGTACCACTGACTCTGTCAGTGGTTACAAGTGCCAGCAATGGATCATACGGTCCCGCGAGTCGATTCACGCTGGCATAACTTTACCAAGAAAGTGGAAAAGGAAATAATAAATTTAATTCACCTTTTAATTTTTTAGACACGTTTTTAACTTCACAGGAGCAGACAGACAGGAGACAGAAGAAAATATGCATATGTAAGAATGCCGAGTCCGGTTCGGTCAAAGTGCGCCAGGCTGACACATACGGGCGTCGCAGGTATGCAGAATGCGCGACAAATTATTGAACCAAACTTTTACTTTTATACCAAACTTATCGAAATGTCTGTAATCAGTTTTTACAGGTGACCTTTTTATAAAATTACTGACAACACGGTGTATGGGACAGTAATGCCAGGAAAATGGAATGTTAAATGAAATAATAAGTACCATATTTCAGGTAATGATTCACACCTTATAAATCTACGGACAGTTTTGAACGCTTATAAAACAACAATTAAGTATTAATACTGTGTTACAGATCCACGCTGCATACAGGTCGGATTGGATTGAGGACTGGACTCCATCCATTCAGGACTGGCCTCAGAAGTTGTTTATTGTTATTCTGCTCCCCATACAAATTCGAGAAAATCGACTTTGAAAAAATGCCGAAATCCGGTATAAAAATTTGATAGAAAACAGTTACCAATGAATAAAGTGGCCAGTGCGTAATGCTCACGACTAGTAAGCGTGAGGTCTCAAGTTCACTCCCTCCCACGGGTAGTGCCATTCTTTTTTTTATAATAAAAAAATTTATTGTAAATATTGTATGTATATTCGCAGAATTATATTATTCAAAAATTTCATTACGATCTGCGTGTTACACTTCGGTGATGTTCCTTATTCATATTCTATGTTTTGAAATTGGATATTGATTATACAAGATATTACATCGATCTACCAAGGGGAGGCCACTACATCTGGGACACGGATTTTGATGAAACTCATATATGTTGTAGTGTAGGTGTAGTAGACCAATATATGTCTCACATGTGGGGTCCACTACCCCATAGTTTCCGAAATATTAATAAAAAAAGATATTTATGCGTTTACCAACAGAAGCGATAGCGAAGTTTATTTTAATGATGAATAGCGGCGCGTGTAAAGGGCAGGTCTCGCACCGGAAAATTCGCGGAGGTTCGATTCTCACGGGAATCATTTTTTTTTCTATAAATGTATTTTGTATTTTTTTATTTCTCAAAAGATAAAGTACAATTTTTACATTCTAAAATATGAGATTTATCGTAAAAACAAATGAAACAATAAAATTCACGAACATCAACCGACAACGCATGAAATAGAAATGACACGGTACAAAGTAACGTGCACGAAATGCTGCAACAATTTCCTATGTTATAGTTACAACTGTAACACAACGATCGACATTAATAGCACACGAACTCGTGAAAAAGTTTCACATCATGATTGAAGAAATGTCTTTTACTGATTTTCGTGATATATCGTGATATGTCGTGAATTTTATTGTTTCATTTGTTTTTACGATAAATGTCATATTTTAGAATATAATAATTGTACTTTATCTTTTGAGTAATAAAAAAATACAAAAATATCTTTATGGAAAAAAAATGATTTCAGTGAGAATCGATCCCTGCGAATGTTCCGGTGCGAGACCTGGCCTTTACACGCGCCGCTATTCATCATTACAATAAACTTCGCTATCGCTTCTGTTGATAAACGCATAAACATCTTTTTTTATTAATATTCCGGAAACTATGGGGTAGTGGACCCAACATGTGAGACACATATTGGTCTACTACACCTACACTACAACATATATGAGTTTCATCAAAATCCGTGTCCCAGATGTAGCGGCCTCCCCTGTACGTATAAATAAAAAGATATTGATACGCAAATTAGTATTGTTCCATCGACATGTTTCCTAGCTTCACTCCCGAACCTCTATATCTTTCATTACTGTTATCCTCTTTTACGTTCAGCGAGGCTCTGCCGCTGGACGCAGCTCTCATGCCGTATCCTTCAAGACTTCTCGATAGAAAGAGAGAACTCCGTGGCAATAGCGCGGCAGAGACAAAGAGAACAGAAGATTTTGCAACTATGTGTAAAAAATAAGTAAACATAAATATTGCACAAATGAGAGAAGATAATAAGAATTGCGAAGTTTAGAAGGGATATTGATACGTAAATTGGTATTGTTTCATAAATTATTGAAATAAACTATCAAATTAAACGGTTTATTCGACGAGAATTCATCCGTCGGCCACAAATGATTTTTTTTAATCGAAGGCCTTCATTCTTGAGGTCCCCCGAAGCTCGAGCTGAGCGATATTGTATCGCCCCCCGTCTATCCTGTCGCCTGGAGTTGCTCGGCGATGTATCATTGATTATGCAGAAACAGAATTTCTTTATTTTTCATTGTATCAATATGAAAGTGATTCTGCCGATTAAATTGACAGGAAATTATTTAAATCGGACTACCTACCTTGTACGAAACGGATTTTCAATTCTACAAATAAATTTTATCTGTAATACGTTAATAATGACAGTTCAAATTGTGTTAGGTTTGGTATCTTTCCATCTTTACTTCTTACACTCCCGGACCTCTCTATCTTTCATTATTGCTACGTTCAGCGAGGTTCTGACGCTAGACCACGGTGTAAGAAAGATAGGTGGACCGACTACGCTACCCCCACCACCAAACTGCTGTGATCTTAAAGAAAATGTTACTTGTCCCTCCAGCAGAGGGTATTAGTGTAACGCATGAACAATATCACGTTTACTTCCTTGTGTTTCTTTTACACCGTGCCATAACCACGTACTTAATACCAAGTGGGTTTCAAAATTTGTAATGACTTCGTGTACCTCCAATAAAAAGTTTTATAAAGTATAATATTTTAACTTTTAAAATTAATTATACTGAGAAAGTGAGAGTCGGTTAACGACCAAACAAATATTTATCGTTATGTAAAATGCTTATTTTATGCGGATAAATTATACTTAGGATAATATTTATTTATTTATTTATTTATTTATTTATATATTTATTCATTCATTCATTCATACATTCATTCATTCATTCATTCATTCATTCATTCATTCATTCATTCATTCATTCATTCATTCATTCATTCATTCATTCATTCATTCATTCATTCATTCATTCATTCATTCATTCATTCATTCATTCATTCATTCATTCATTCATTCATTCATTCATTCATTCATTCATTCATTCATTCATTCATTCATTCATTCATTCATTCATTCATTCATTCATTCATTCATTCATTCATTCATTTATTTATTTATTTATTTATATATTTATTTATTTATTTATCAAACGGGTTAGCCCCAATTTTGAACAGAAATACCAAATACAATACTGTACAGAACGCAAAATACAAAGCACAGACAACACATAAATCAATGCCTGATAGCACTAACACATTACATTATATTTATGGCAAGGATGTACGAAATGAGGAAATAACTGACCGCTTAAAGGAGTCGATAGAGGTTCCAAAAAGGTTAACTTGGTCAGCAACCTTGTATCGTCGAAATCTCTCCAACATGGAGAAATCCCGTAATTCAAATAATGTTAGGATGTAAAGGTGGAGAAGGAATGAATTATAATAAACAAAACAGAATTGAGCCGAAATAACTGGATAATTTATTGGCTCATTGGGGAAAAGCCTTGCGGCATAAAAACCCCAGAAATAAAGTTTAAACATCAATTACAAAGGGAAAATTATGAAGGTGTGAACGATAAGCCGAAGGTTGAGCGCAATTAACATGATGCGGTTTGTGCGACATGCACAATTCGTTAGATATGTTCGTGGGTGTGTGCTAAGCACGACCTGGCGGAACTATAGTTCCGCGGACTCTGTCGAGTATGTGTGAGTGTGTGTGAGTGTGTGCTAAGCACGACCTGGCGGAGATTATGAGTCCGCGGGATCCCTCATGTATGTAATTGTGTGCTAGGCACGACCTGATGGAGATTGACTCCGAGGGATCCCTTATAATTGTGTATTCGCGTTCGTGTATTTTTGGAATTGTTGTGCATCGCTGCACATCACACTGTCGTTCACAACATGCACTCGTTGCCGCGATCCGAACTACATCTCCGAATTGATCGGGAGAATCCCTCTTGCGAACCGCACTCGCACGAGAGCTAAAGTCTACTACTCTTCTCGTCATTCTCTTCCCTTGTTTAAGTTATCGGGAAAATTCGGCGCCGTGCAGTCGCCCGACGGTTTACGATATGGCCTGCACGTGTTTATCCTGGGACCGACCCGCACCAGGATATAGACAAAGGGGGTCCTATCTTGACTGCGCTCCGAGACTCAGTCCTTTCTCGGAATCTCCACTCTGATCGCTTGACACGAACCAGACCCTTCTTCGTCGCGACAAAGTTTACGTTCGCGGCCGAACAAACCTCATTACCGTGCGTACATAGTCTAGCAATAGGGTCCCTCATGCTGATATTCGTTCTATGGGCCTTGACATAAAATAGTGGAGTATGCCGCAGCGGCCTGCTCGGAGCATAAAAATTGATTAGACCCAACAACTGTGGGCAACTGACTTGGCCATTTAGAACCCTAAACAGAAAGGTCAAGTCTGCTAGCCGAAAGCGCTGGTGCAACGTCAGGAAGTTGAACCTGTGCAGCAACGGTTGGTAATTATGATCGAACCTATGCATAGGTTGCCCAAGGCGGAACGACGCAAATCGCAGGAATCTGTGCTGGATTCTCTCTAGCACAACGAGTAGGTAGGCTTGGTGAGGGGACCATATCACAGAAGCATACTCCAATATGGGCCTTACCAAGGCGTTAAACAGCAATTGGAAAGTTCGCAGGTTCCTAAACCCATACGAGTGCCTCATTATAAAACCCACTTGCTTGGAGGCTGCATTTGCGACATTATATACATGTGAGTTAAAGGAAAAGACAGAATTGTACGTTACCCCGAGGTCACAGACGCTCCCAACGCCGGATAAAGGCGCCATGTCTAGAGTATACGCGTAGCTTATACTACTGAATGGTCGGGAGATCCTCATAACCTGGCATTTTGATACATTCAAGGAAAGCCTATTTACCCTGCACCAATCCGTTAATCGATCTAGGTCACGTTGCAGACTCCGTGCATCTTCAAGGGACTTTATACGAGCAAACAGTTTCAGATCATCGGCAAAAAACAATGGAATACCAAAATGAAAGGAGTCCGCGAGATCGTTAATAAAAATACAAAAAAGTACAGGTCCCAGATGAGACCCCTGCGGTACCCCGGAGGATGCCACAATAGATTGAAAGCGGCAACCCCGAACCTTAATAACTTGCGACCGACCAGACAGGTAGCTACGTAGCCATGACAACAGCCTTCCATAGAAACCAAAAGCTCGCAATTTATTCAGCAAGATACTGTGATCCACCGTGTCAAAAGCCTTCCTAAAATCAGTGTACACAACGTCGACTTGCTGACGCAAGTCCAAAGCTGAGGACACGAAGTTCGAGAAAACCGCAAGATTGGACACTGTGGACCTACCCGGATAAAAACCATGCTGGGCCTCCGATAAACTACCCTTAACCAACCCCGAAATTTTGCCTGTGACGATCTTTTCAAAAATCTTAGGGAAACAATTAAGCAGAGAAATAGGCCTATAATTTTTTATCTCGTTCTTCGCCCCCGATTTAAATATGGGAGCCACCACGCTAGACTTCCAGAGCTCCGGGAAGGACCCAGAATTTAACGACAGATTGAAAATTATCCATAGAGCTCTGGAAAGCCCGAAAATACACGATTTTACGAGAATAGGGGGCACACCATCATCACCCGCAGACTTATTAGGGTCTAGAGCCTTAACGGCATCGAACACCTCCGCGAGACCAATGTTGAGGTTCGCTAAATGCACTAGAGAAGCACCAACATGGGCAGAGCTGGGGGATACATTAGACGATGGGACGAAGACCGAGTTAAAATGCCTGGCAAAAAGGTTCGCGATTGCTTCATCAGAATCCGAGCTCTCATCCCCAAGATGCATACGAGTCGGCAATTGTGAGTCCCCCCTTTTGGAGTTCACATGCCCCCAAAACGCCTTGACATTGTGTGACATGTTGCCTTCAAGCCTGGCGATGTATGAAGCGTAGTTCTGTTTAGCTAACCACTTACAGCATGCACGGAGATAAGAGAAATTAAAAAAATCGCATTGCAGATTTGAGCGCTTCCAATTGCGATGAGCCCGCTTCTTATTACTAACGGCTATCCGAAGTTCCCGCGAATACCAACTTGGAAAGGACGTCTTAAAGGTATAGCGCTTAGGTACGTACGAGTCGATAGCGCAATACAAATGTGTGTAAAGTAGACTAACGGCTTCATCAGCCGACAGGTTGCACAGGGCGCTGTCCCAATCAATGCAGTTTAAGGCACAATATTGTAATAAAAACACATTAAGACTTTTTTTTTCAATTACACAAATATTTATTTGTTATACAGTTTTGCTGTTTTTTTCTGTCTTTACTTTTAGAACGCTCCCTATTTTTGATCCTAGCTATCTGTAACGTTAAATAGTAATGTATACAGTAAGCAACTGTGTATTATTTATGCATTATGCATGGGAAAGAAAATTTCTCAGAAAGTAGGTCATTTATCACCAATTCATATACATTTGTAGAGTTTAAATGATTTTGAAACGATATTTCAATTTTCTTAAAAATTTGTACTAAATGTACATTGGGGTGAATCAGCCCGCCCCGCGACTTTACAGTAACTAATTCGCTTTCCAGGCAATTCGAAAGGATATTCTCATACCGAGAAATAAATGCACTTCTGAATGACTCACACTTAGTTATTTTGAGCATTCTTCTGCAGATATATCCTGTAATATAATAAAGGATGCCGGACATTACCTCGTTCATTTCGTAATCGTGCTCAATAATTTCATCACACTCCCATTCTGTAAATTCGATTAAATGATCTAATTTCTTTTTTAAATTTCCAATGTGGACCTGCTTGTGGGACATATTCCTTTCTTGAAAAATATAATTATTTTCTGCTTTCTGTAATTCTAGTTAACAACCGTGCGGAAGTAAACACAAGGAAGTAAACGTGATATTGTTCACACGTTACACTGATACCCTCTGCAGGAGGGACAAGTAACTTTTTCTTTAAGATCACAGGAGTGGGGATAGAGTCGGTCCACCTATCCTTCTTACACCGTGCGCTAGACGCAGCTCTCGTGCCGTATTCGGTATTCCTTCAAGACTTCTTGATAGAAAGAGCTGTGGCAACAGCGCGGCAGAGACAGAGAGAGCAGAATATGTGGCAACTATGCGTTAAAAATTCGTTTACCCAGAGTACCTGGAGATGTCATCTCTGTACAACTTCTTTTTATCGATCGCGGTAGTTTCATTAGAGTCCGTTTGTTTACTGGGGACGCTTCGATCGATTCGGAGCTTCAGCAAAATCCCCCACAGCACTAAAACGTATTTTGTACGTAACTGCTACGTAACCATAATTTTTTGGTTACGTCACATGGGGATCACATGAAGGTATCATCAGGGTGGAAATGTCCGCCTCATTTACATAACAGTACACGTCACATTAAGGTCACACTTTTATATAAATTTTACCTTTCTGTTATCTGTCTGTTACGTAGCAGCAGGATAACAGCAATAACTTAATTGTTACACTATTGGTATTTGGAAGGATTATTTTAATTAAAAAAAGTTAAATATTTGTTAGAATTTTTTGGTATAAACTTTATATTATATATAACGGGTCACATACATATATATGTAATTCTTTATTATAAAAATATTTTAAAAACTAGTATTAATATTTTTTCTTCTCCCTACACTTTCTTTGTAATCCCAGTCGAAACTATTCCGCTCCTTCCTTATTAAAATCGACTTCGCGGAACTCCGGATTACTATCTATAGATAATATATTATTTTATCTGAATAAAAAAATAATATTGTATACATTAGCTCGCAGGTTTAATATAAAGAGTTCATAAAATAAGTGTGTAAATACCTTTTATTATTCGCACCATTTGTAATTGCGAAATGTTAATATTATTCCTCCTCCCTTTCCACGTGTATAACGCGGCAAATTCTGAACTAAATAGGTTGTTCAATATTTGACGAACATTATCTGCGGGCGTTTTTCCCCCGAATCTATCTATATAAATAAACTGCAAAAGGAACCTTCTTTGATGTCGAGAAGAATATGTTTCAAGATATTTTTTCAAACGTTTTCTGTCTGACTTATTAATTAAAATATCTATCCAACTTAACCTGAAACCAATGTAATAATTGTTAATTGCAACACGCCACGTTTAATCCTCGCGTAAACGTTAGATTTTGCACTCTAAACACACCGATGCTAAACGCAGTCCTTATTTTAACACGTTCCGTGCAGGAGTTTTGCAGCAGGAAACGTTACCACGTTTCGAAGGTCACGATCAGTCACGATCGAGCAACCGGTAAATTATATTTATCGTTTATGTCGCTGTTATGTTCTATTTAGGAATAAAAAATTACGGAGTACTTGCCTATACATAAGAAGAGTTACGTAAAAATTACATGTTTTGTGTGACTTTTCAGTTATGTTCATAAGTTATGTTGCTGCTATGTTCTATCTATGTAACAAAAGTTACAGAACATTGTGACACCCGTATTACGTAGCAGTTATATTTTGTACATATAACAAAAGTTACAGAATTTGTGACTTCCATGTTACGTAGTATTTACAAGTTGTGCTGTGGGGGATGAGACGGCCCCCATAGACTTATATAGACGGAACGTTTGCTGAGAGGGGTTGCAAGGTTCGCGGGAAGGGGAATGTCATACAGGCAACTCGGGTAACTCCGTTCGTCCTCGGTGCTATTCGGAAATACAATGACGTTTTATATATCTATGAGGGATACTTAGTCGAAAAGGTTAGGTATACTTATGCATACATTCAAAATTTCGTATATCATGTAGTTCATAAACAATTAATATGCATAAATAATTATATAGTAAACTATATACTCATATATCGGTTATTTGCTGCGACATAACTGAAAATTCATAATTTTGGAGGAAACGCGTTCAAAAGTTTTATTAGACAACAACCGCTTTTTCTATACTAATAATTCAAAAACTGCAAATTTTTAGTTGTGTCGTTGTTGCAGCAAATGAGCGATATAGTACAAATAAAGATATATTTAAGGATAAGAATAAATAAAAGGCACGTAATTTATTTAATTTATGCCTATCTGTGACAGTTGAGCTACAGTGGTTATGTTATGATACGAACACAGTCATTAATGCCGAACCGACACGAACCGAATACACCCGAACTTAACTACCGAATTGCCTGTATGCTTTCTGTCTTTTCCCCTCCGATCTTATGTTCCCCTCGCCCACAGTCCTCTCTTCCGTTCCGTCTATATAAGTCTATGACGGCCCCCTTAAGCTGCCTCTAGGAACTAGCATTCGTTGGTCGCATGAACGTATCTGTATTCGAATGAGCGTGCTCGGTTTTTTTTTTATAATTTTAAGTCAGTAGGGGGGGAAAGGAGAGAGGAACACCAGTCGCCCCCCTATGGGCCGTCCCTCTAGGCTGAAGCCTAGTTACCGGCCAATGATATGCATGGTATTACCGACAGAGAGTAAGAGCCATAGCTGAGAGTAAGTCGCGGCAAATTTTCAAAAAACCGCATGAGGCTGGAAATTATAAACGCTGAAAGTAAGAAGGTTGAGAACACAATATATATGCGTCACGAAGGTTGATTATAGAAGAAGCACAGATAGCGGCAGGCTTGAAAGTTCTGGAGGCGCTAGTTCATGCAATGGAGATAGTGCTGAGTGAACATGCGTAATAATATGTGCCAAGCACTCCTGTGAAATATGTCCATGTGAGAGGATCCAGTCGGGGAAGTGATAAGCAACTGGTGAGAGAAGCTAGAGGACTGAAATCATATTTTAAATAGATTAGAAAAAAGGGGGGGAAGGAGAGGGTTGAGGGAAAATCAGGGAAAGGTAAGAGGTAAAGGGATAAAGAAGTGGGGTTAGAAGGACATGGGGAAAGGGATTTTAACCTTGTACGGTATTTTATTTAAGTCGTATGTCCCGGTGAGGTGAACAAGGGGGTTGTCATGGTCGGAGACCAGATAACTAAGGTTAATTTCACTAATAAAGTCACTTATTAACGGAACTTTGGAGTCACTGTGGAGATCCTTAGTGGAGTATTTAAACGGGGTATTTAGAATAATTCTTAAAATCTTATTTTGAACACGCTGCAATTTACTTTTATTGAGTTTGGAAGTATTCCACCAGACCTGTGCCCCGTACGTAAGCACAGGCCTGATGCAAGTTTTAAAAATATGTAATCGGATGTGCAAATTAAGGGGAGATTTGTGGCTGATGTGCCTGTAAAGGCATCTTGCCACATTGGTGATCCGGTCATTGATTGCCGCGTCCCATAGCATTTTATAGTGAAAAATTAAGCCCAGGTATCTGACCTCATTTGACCAAGGTAGGATGGTATTATTGATTCTGATATTGCAATTACGCCTTTCTGCGAGAATGTTAGGATTGCGCGAAAAGATGATGGCCTCCGTTTTGCTGGGGTTTATTTGGAGTTTCCAGTCGGAAAAATATGACAAGACAGTGTCAAGGTATAATTGAAGCCTGTTTACCAGGGTTTTGAAATTCCACGAGGAGGAGTAAAGTGCTGTGTCGTCCGCATAAAGGGCGAAATCGCAGCCGAAGGAGGATGGAACGTTGTTAATAAAAATGTTAAAAAGGATAGGTCCTAATATTGAGCCCTGTGGCACGCCGGCCTCGACTCGGTGTAACATGGATTTGGTGCCGGAACATGAGACAAACAGATGCCTATCAGTAAGGTAAGAAGCAATGATTGCTATTACACCTGGGCAAGCCCTATACGGTGAAGTTTATAGAGAATGGCTCCATGCCACACCGAGTCGAAGGCCTTGGGAAGGTCGAGTAAAATCATGCCCACGGCCCTGCGGACATTTAGCTCATGAGTAATGTACTGTGCTATGCGCAGCGATTGTTGGATAGTGGAATGGCCCGCGCGGAAGCCGAACTGCCGATCTGTTAGACCTCTGCTATCGACAAGAAAGTCCGATAGGTGGGTATAAATGATTTTTTCGTATAGTTTACACATAATTCGCGCTGTTTGCCCGGTTTAAGAATGGGTACTACTTTGGAAATTTTCCAGATATTTGGAAAATAATTCGAATGAGCGCGCTCGGTTTTTTTTCTTCTTATTTTCGTCCTTGGTAGGGAGGGGGGAACATATTTTTCCCCTCTCAGTGGGCTGTCCCTGAGAGCAGAGGCCCTCTTACCAGCCTACCTGTTTGGTGGAGTTACCGGCAGGAGGTAAAATACTTGTCCAGTATGCTTGAGGTAACTGTGCGGAAAAACTTCCAAAAAAACCGCAAACCTGAAAAAGATCGCTGTGTAGTAGAAAACCCAGATATGGGAACAGGGGCAATTTTGTTACGCAAGTGGCGAGTCGAGGATATAGCCCAACAGTATTTCATGCGTGGCGGTGATGTGAAGCCAGAAGCGTAAGCGTGCATATAGTGGTAGCCATGCTGGATACAATGCTGCTATGTGTGTTACGTCGGAGCGAGCGTAGCCAGAATTCTGTAATTTCTAACTGAGAAATGAGTAGTTGAATTCGAATGACCGCGCTCGGTCCTGCGCACGCCTCCTTTTATACTGGAGAATTGGCGGGCTGGCGCATGCGCAGTGACTCGATATTTGTTATTTCGCAGTTTTCTCGCTTATTATATAATATTTTGTTTTGCGCTTTTATCAGTACTTATAATAAATTATTCCTAATGTCTCTATAATATTTGTTTCTCTAATATTCGCTTAATTTAAATTTAATGTATAAGAATATGTACAGGGTGTTAAAAAAGTAATGTTCACCGCTTGGAGGGATGAATCTACACCCCCGGATCGGTGGAGATTTGTAAAGAAAACTTGCTGCAAAATTGTTTATAACATTGAAAATCAATGTTAAATTTTTTTTACATCAACATATTCTGCTCGGCGTAAGGAGAAAAAGTTTGAAAGGAGCCATATGTCGCAAACGAACCGTTTCGCGGGGAAAAATTGTTAAAGATTTCGCAACGATTTGAATGTATAGAGTTGCACGTAGATGCTTGGGCCCACCACCACCACTTTGCCGTTCGCTAGTATTTACTACCTGAAGGGTAGTGGCCTGGGGTAGGTAGCTCCTGGGCTCTACGCAGACACAACACGACGTTTAAAGGGACAGAAGACCGTGCAAGGTGCATTGACCCGGCTAGGCCAGAATTAAGTGGTGTTTTCCAGTAACCAGTTAGAGTTTTGACCTATCTTTTGATTGTTTTTTTTTTTTTTTTTATAGAGGGGGAAAATGCATTACGCATGCCCAGGCAGGGTTGCCTGGATTATGTGGGACTCGCCGCTGCTAGCGGGATACCCACTAAAAACCCCCTCTTTCTTGGCCTCCTTCGTTTGGGCCCTATGCTACGGTCGGGACATCGCCTATCTTTTGCCTACGGACAGTTGAACGGATATGGCATAACAATAGATTCTGCTGATTGACAGGAGGAAAAGTTTAAAAGGAACCATATGTCGCAGACGCACCATTTTGTGGGAAAAAATTGGCAAAGTTGAATTATGAAGGTTAGACGATATTAACTTATTAACTTACCAACGATCTCGGTGGTTCACCTCCTGCGTCTTCTTCTCACCCACAGGACACTCCCATCATTATTGATGGCGCGTAGCATTCGTGCCTGTCCGCTGGCTTCGATATGACCCCCGTCATTATCGAGGCACTGTTGGAGTCTTGACCTCATATTTCGGCGAACATTTTCAAAAACGTCCGGCGAATCCTGAATCGTTCGGAACGCTACCTCGATTCTTTGCTTCAGTTGTTCCCGCGATTCAATTTGGGTCCCCGATCGATAAACAATATCCTTCACCGCTCCCCACATAAAAAAATCCGGGGGATTGAGGTCGGGGGAACGTGGTGGCCACAAGTGAGGTGCAGGCCCGCGTGCTATCCACCGTGTTCCAAACATGCGTGGTAGATAGGCCCTGACTGCCAGGCTGTAATGCGCTGGTGCACCGTCGTGCATAAAATATAGGGACCGGCGCCTATTTCGCGGAACCACTTGGCGAAGGTGGCCTAACAAATTTCGCCGCAAAAAGCGCAAATATGTAGCACTCGTTAATGTGGGTAAATAGACAGGGCCGATAATCCGATTACCCACAATTCCTGCTCACACGTTCACAGAAAAACGTCCCTGATTGAATCGTTGGACGGTTGCGTGGGGATTCACATAGGCCCACACCCTTGTATTTTGCCTATTTTGTAATCTGGCACTTGAAAAACTGCTTTCGTCGGTGAAAAGGACCTTTTCTAGAAAGCGGTCATTCCGTCGTAGTTTCTGTAGCATCCAGCGACAGAAAGTATGCCGAGCAGCATAATCGCCTGGACGGAGTGCTTGAACCCTCTGAACTTTGAAGGGCCGTAAACCTTCTTCGCATATTATTCGTCGCACCGTCACGTGTGAAATGTCTACGCGACGAGCGATACCCCGCAGGCCCATTAGTGGGAAAGCACGCGCTAACGCAATTACGCGTTCTTCGGTTCGCCAGGGTACGCGAGGTCTACCTGGTCGCGGGTGAGGATTGACTCCCACATTCAATTCCTCTACATTCAATTCGGAGAAACGATGATCAAGTCGTTGAAATTCCCGTCGGTAGGGGACTCGAATTTCCCGGCCACTGTTCACCAACCATTGTCTATATATTTCCCTGGCTAATGTATAGTCCCTGTTAGCTTCGTCAATGGCACGCAGCATTTGCCGAACGTTTCCCCCATCGTGACGACCTCTGCCTCTTACTCGTCGCTCCATAACACTCGGGGACCACTTGTATTCACTATATCACTATTCACTATAACAGTAACTAATAACTAAAATAAATGATAATTATACTAGTCACTAAACTACACTAAGTCACAAACGTAAAAAATGTTCCGTGTGTGACCAATACACGCCACCACTATACGCGATGCGACGCGAAATCCGGGGTCTCACCGCAGAAGAAGTTGGATAGTTCGATGCTCGCTCCTAAGTGTTTAGGAGGCGACGAAAATCCAACTGGTTGCATTTCCTTGGTGTAGGAGGGACCTTGAGCTTTGGAAATTCGTCGGTGGAGAGGGGAGGATTCCCTTTTGGGAACCAGATGTTTGCATTTTCTTCGTTTAGTTCTCCCTACAGGATTTCGGGATTGGTTCGTGTGGCGTGCGATAGAGAATTAAAATTCAAGAACAAGAATTTAACTTAAATAGTGTTTATTCAAGGAAAACACTTTTAAATGATACATAAAGTTATAATTTAACGCCTTAATATTAAAGAAATTAAAGAAATTAATTAGGTTGCGACACTAGGTCGTTAAAAAAAGTAAAGTTGATCGTCTTGGGTTGCGACTCTAGGTCGTTACAAAAGAAATGTCCGTCTGAACAATCGATTTTGAGTAATATAACTTAAGTAATAATGACGTTTAGTCGAATTATAGGAATTGATTAATGGATTATGACCCTCGGTCGATATAGGAGTTGGTTAACGAATTATGACTCTCGGTCGATATAGGAATTAGCTTATAATTTAGGAATTAGCTTATGATTTAGGAATTAGCTTATGGATCTAGGAAATTGAATATGTTAAGTTGAGAATCGTTTGAATTGTTTCATTGTCATCAGGGGCGGTTTTGCCACCTGGAATAGTATTGTTCCCTCGTCGCTCAGGAGTAATTTTACTAACCTGAGAATTATTATTAAATCTAGCTTGACAACTAAGGGGCCTACGAGGCGGCTTCCAAGGCAGATACGTCGTTAGACCAGGCGATTATAGCCTTGGTCAAACGATCGATAATACCAAGGGGCCTACGAGGCGGCTTCCAAAGTTGAAGCCTAACCTTAGGTTGGAATCAGCTTTTAGCTTTAAATGATTCTTAACAGCGTCTTGGCTAGTCATAAGAATATGAATTCATAAGTCAGAGTGATCCTCTCTGGGCTTTCCTGCCCGCATTTATACACATTTTGAGTACTGGGAGCGCACCAATGGGAATGGATTTCGACTATTACGCGTCAAGCATTCTCGTATTGCTCTCGATCCGTTCTCTAGTCGGTCTATCAAGCGACTGAATAGTACGCAGGCGCACGCATGGAACGCTCGGTTCCCTCTCTCATTCATCATGCACGAATCACAATCTACTGCTTCTGATCCTTGCTCTCGTCGATCCGCTGATCGACTGAGGATCGCGCATGCGTTCGATTTTCCCACTCCTTTACTCTCAATTCTCTTTCGTCATACTCGCATCTCGCGATATCCTGAACTAATATTAATGTTAACGCTAAACACTCTTATAAAAATAAGGATAATAGGAATATAATAAAATATAAGTATTTAAATGTTTATTAATTAGGTTTATTAATTAAAAAAGAAAGAAAGGCTTTTTGGGGTTTGTTACATCTCACCGCCTGGGGTAATCTCTCGTCCTCGAGAGACAGAGATTTGTGAATTTGTTTCAAAGGGGTTTGTGGGAGGGCTTGGGCAATCCATTTCCTCATCCAGATATTGGAATTTTTGGACTTCTTCGGTATCCATTGTCAATAATCTCTTTCCAGTGGTTGGAGGTGGTGCTCGTCCAGACCCAAAAAGAAATATATATTTCCACGTTCGTTGTCGAGGGTCAGTGGGGGATAAATTATAATAGTCGCACCAATCGGTCTGAGGAATATCTATTTTATTTAATTCACGCCATTGTTTTTCTATTCTTTTTGTTTTTATTCTTTTCGTGCCTGCGCGATGGTTAGGCATTATAATGGCAATTTTTTAGCACTCAAAATTGTAATAATTCTACTATCGATCACTGATTGATCCGTATTGCTTGCTGTCGATTACCGTACTACGCATGATTTGATCGTATTCGCATTGTTTCTATTCCCGCGACCTATCTTCTTTTTTCTTCCCTATTGACACGATTGATTTGAAGATTTAATGCGTAGATAGGATAAAATAAAATTGCGATTTTAATATTTTGGTGATCACCATTGGGTGATTACATTTAATGCGTGACCCTGTCGGATCAAATCTTCATCACCCCCTTCATCATCGAAATTAAAATACATCTCGATGCACTCTGGGCATCGTCTCGCATGATACACGGTGTATAGTGGAATATTACAAAACTTGCAATCCCTGTATGTAAGGGCGCTCGTATTTTGCGTAAGGAGGTGGTTGAAGGTACGGGGATATAAAAGTCTTTGATTCTCAGGGACTTTCTCATAACAGTCCTGACATAATTTCCTCTTAAATATGTCATTTCTGTCCTCGCGGATAATCCCAGGTCCCTGAAGACATACTAGCCGCAATAATTTCAAATAAATCGTTGGATAGTTTTCGGGCAGTATCCCATCCCAGGGCCCGTAATACTCTTCGTCCATATCCGTTGGACGGAACCTTAGAGCATATACATATGGAGGTCTCATTGAAAGCGCGAAACTGTCCGCAACATGGTGCGAGAGAGAAAGACATGTGCGAGCGAGAGAAGTATATGTCCCATTCGACCGATATGCGCATGCGCCGATATCGTGCGAGAAAGAAACACATCTTGCGAGCGAGAGAAGTATATGCCCTAATCGACCGTCATCGATATCTGGTCGATATCGCCGGCGACGAACCGCGGTTACTATGAATATCGTTGTTTACGTTCCTAAGTACGTACCTTTTGAAAAACGGTTATATGTATCGAGTTGAAATTAAAACATGCCAAACCGATATTGCTTGTTGTGCGGTAACCGAGATAAATCGGCTTCCTATTACTCGTAAGTAAATACATATAATATTTAATAAATTAAATTAATTAAAGTGTGTCGTGCACACAAGTATGTGATAAATACAAGTTCATTTTTGGTACGATATTTGTTCATATTGCAAATATAATATTAATTTCATTCCTTGTAAATAGATTTCCGAAAAACAAGGAATCTCGCCAGAAGTGGCTAGATTTTTGCGGCATTGATGAACAAGTTTTGAACACTGTTACTAAACTGTGTTGGAATCATTTCCAAAAAGGTGATATCATTTGGCTAGCTAGGTGTTCGATTCTTAAGCACAACGTTGTGCCATCTATTATGAAGAAGAACGTGTATAAACGTTCTGATTTTGATTTCCAAACGTTTGTATCTGTGAATGAAAATCCCACTGTATTATTGGAAGGTAAGAATTACTGCATTTGTAGGTCTTTGATTGTTATACATTGAACTGATAAATTAATTGATTATTGATGACACTTATAGAAACTTGTTCAACGGTCAATCGCCGGCTACACCTCCGAGTTGTCAGAGTATTCGATCTTTCGAAACATCTGTTACACCTGTACCAGTTACATCTGACAATGAAAATCCTACTGTATTATTTGAAGGTAAGAATTACTGCATTTGTAGATTTTTGATTATTATACATTGAACTGATAAATTAATTGATTATTGATGACACTTATAGAAACTTGTTCAACGGTCAATCGCCCGTCTACACCTCCGAGTTGCCAGAGTATTCGATCTTGCGAAACACCTGTACATAATCCTCGTTTCTTTGGTGATATTACAACAGCACATTTCGCCACACCTAGAAAAGCTAAAATAGCTTTGGACTTGGCAAAACGGACCGTTGCAAATCAACTGATTAAAATTCAAAATTTACAAAAAGCTCGAAACAGAATGTCGGGTCAAATAATAAAGCTGAAATGTTACGTGGTCCCTTCAGGTCCATCCGTCCTCGTTGTCCTCGCGTATTTTTCCGGCGGCGATTCAGCGGAATCGCCTCGCGCGTGCCGGTCACGTTGTCAAATAACGTGAAGCGACACGCGGAGCGTCAACGTGACCGTCGCCGGCCCGGGCCCAGAACCTTCGCGAGCGAAACAACTGCCGACGGGGCAGTTTCCCCCATCGTGCGAAATCGTCCGAGGTGCGACCCGCGTTGCGTAGAGTCGGGAGTCAATTTTTGGATTCCGTTGAGAACGGACTAGCGAACGTGCTACGCAGGGCAAACTTCGAATCGCGCTCGGCCGATCAGGTTAGGCGAAGTGTGCCTCCATCCGACGTACCGAGAAACGGCCTAGCCGGGAGGGCACTTACGCGCCGATACGGACCACCGCGATTCGGGGGAAACTCCGTAGTATCGAAGTTAGGCGTTTTCAAGAATCCATCGTAATCAATCGAGGGAAACCGTCCCCTACGAAGAACCGCGTCTTCGACTTTATTCTCTAACACAGAACGCGCTCGGCCGCGATCATCCGCCGTGGCGTAACTCCATCCGACGTACAGTGAACGGCATAGCCGGGAGAGCAACCACGCGCGTGTACGTGCAAACGCGAACGCGACAGATTGTAACGCGAGCGACCGACGATAGACGCGCGAGTTCGTCAAACCCCGAGTGCCAGCGAAGAGGACGACCGCGACCTACGGCGTTCGAGCGGCACGCGAGCGAGATGATAACGACAAGGCGAATCACCCTGTAAGCTAAGACCTGCGAGCGACAGCTGAGACGAAGCGCCGTCTCAAGGTAGGATAATCCAGAATCTTCTATGTAACAATATATTTTTCTCTATTGTTTTTCCTTTATACTTATTGTATTCTTTGGTTTAACCCCTTATCACCTTCCTCTTCCCCCGCGAGTATAGTCAAGGCGTGCTTTAGCGCCTTGATAGAGCAAGAACCCGGTGAATCACCCTAACCGCTCGGGGTGGTTCACAAAAGTCCCTTCAGGACGTAACAGAAAACACTTTTAAAATATTTCAAGAAGAAAAATCGAATGTGCGAAATGACTGCTACAAATATAATGGTATGTTCCAAATCTAGTAATAATTACAATAATAATAATAATAATATTTATTTAATATTTTTTATGTTTCATCGTGTACATAAATAAAGAAATCGGAAGGAAGGAAAGGCTTTAGTTTAACCCACCCACCTAATCCCATCCCATTTGAATTTGTTTTTTTGGTATTTAGGCTACACTACCTGCCATAATGAAATGGTCCTGTAAAAGAAAAATAGGAAGAAGTAAGATGTTCTCTGCGGAAATGAGAGCGTTCGCCCTTACCCTACATTTCTATTCACCGAAGGCACATAAATACATACGTAAAACCTGCAACAACATTTTTCCACATGTTTCGACCATCCATAGATGGTATGCAGTGATCGATGGTCGCCCAGGATTCACAAAAGAAATATTTGAAGCCTTAAAATGTCAAGTTCGTAAGCAACAAAATCAAGTATTTTGCAATTTGGTCATAGACGAGATAGCCATTCGACAGCAAGTAATTTATGATGGTAAACACTATTACGGTCATGTAAATTTGGGAATAGATAACGAACGAAATGATTCAAGCCAGCAGGCCTCCTTCAAACACCTGTGATGCAGCGACGATTCGAAGTACTGGCCATTGACCTTTTTGGCCCTCTACCTGCCACGAAGAGGGACAACCACTGGATATTGATAGTCGAGGACACCGCTTCGCGATGGGTGGAAATATTTCCACTACAACAGGCAACAGCAGAGGCATGCGCGGAGGTCCTGATCAACGAGGTATTCCTACGATTTGGGTTACCTCGCCGAATCATCAGCGACAACGGCACGCAATTCATCAGCGGGGTAATGCAGCAAGTCGCCCATTGCCTTGGGATTCAGCAGACGTTCACCCGTGTCTACCATCCGGAGGCGAACCCAGTGGAGAGGAAGAACCGAGACCTCAAAGCACAACTTGGGATTTACGTCCGGAATGATTACACTACCTGGGACGAACAACTTCCCGCCATTCGTTTTGCCATGAATTCGGCAAAATGCGAGTCAACCGGATATACGGCGGCGCACCTCACCTTCGGACGAGAGTTGCGGACTCCAGACGATACAACCCGTGACCTGAGAGCAATTGTCGCGGGAGAGAACTTTCTGCCAGAGGTCACCCCGAAACTACTCGCCCTCGTCGACACCTTGCGAGTGGCGCAGCAAACGCAGGAAGACCGACAAGACCGACGAAAGCAGTATGCAGACCAACGACGACGCGAGGGACCAGAGTACGAGCATGGCGACCTTGTCTGGGTAACCACCCACCCAATCAGTAAAAAGGAACAACACTACTCTGCAAAGCTGGCGCCGAGAAGAGATGGACCATATGTCGTAAAACGACGTGTCGGGTAAGCAGTTACGAGCTGCAAACCAGGGAGGCCGAACCAGTGATAATTACTCAGCCCTTACACTGGACCACGGGACCAGATGCCTGCACCAGTGGTACCAATTCGCAAGCGCGGACGACCACGAAAGAGGAGACTGGAGGAGGAAGCCGGCCCCGGTTCCAGAGACGACTTCGACACCTAGGATCCTGGACTACTCACCGGGACGATTTCGTGTCCAGAGGGGGAGACTGTAGCATGCAGAAAAGGCGGATGAGAGACACTGACCATCGCGACGTTTCGCGGACACGCTTGTGGGCCGCCCGAGGGGAAAAGCGTGCGGGCGCGGAACCGCGACTCGCGAGGCTCGCGCTTGACGACGCGTCTGTTGATTTCGGCGGCCGCGGATAGCAACGATTGGGTATAAAATAGAGGACCGCAAAGGCAAATTCCTTCTTCGCTGCTCCGGGAGAGAGGACGAGGTACACACGGCCGCTCTCGGACAGCTTAGGGACTCCGGCAGGAGAGTTCGGCGATAATACCTGGACGCCTGCTGGAGGGACTAGTCTGTTCCTGGACGCTCGACCGGTATGGAGAGTACGGCGATAATACTTGGACGCCTACTGGTCGAGAGAGTACATGGGCATCTCTTTAGAATTAGGGAGGAGAGTACGGGAGATTATTCCTGGACGCCTGTTCGGATTGGAGAGTTTGGCGACAATACCTGGACGCCAACCGAACGGGAGAGTACAGAGTAACTCGTGGACGCCTCAGTAGAATAGAGAGGAGAGTACGGGAGATTATTCCTGGACGCCTGTTCGGTATGGAGAGTTCGGCGACAATACCTGGACGCCAATCGAACGGGAGAGTACAGAGTAACTCCTGGACGCCTCGTTAAATTAAAATCATGTGCCATATGCACCTCGCCCATTAGCAACGATTAGAATTGTATTCATTCAGCGAGACGCAATGTCTGTGATTTACGAATTTGTAGCCCTTCCTTCCAACCACATCATGTATTCCCTCCTAATCCAAATAAATTTTGTCTGCCCAGAAATTTACCAAATCCTTTGCGAAACCCAAAAGGCTACATAATTAAATAAAACATTCTTTATGTTGTATATAGAACTCATCGGTTCCTGTATTGGGGCGAAATCGGTCGACGATGTATCGATAGCGTCTGACTCCCCGACGGAGTCGGGAACGCCGGAGTCAACTCACAGAGGATCATTGTTGCTCCACGTCACTCGCCACCCTCCAACGGTCCCAAGTGTCAGGCGGGTACCGGCGACAGACCCAACCCTTCGAGTCCTTTCCCGAGTTAATTATATGATATAGGTAGACTTGATAATAAATGTAACGCATAACAATAAGAAATCAACCAACACTAAAAACTGGGAAATAAAAAAATGCACTAAAAATTGTTTTTAATTATTTATTTATTTTGAATATAATATAGTATAATATTAATTGTTGTAAATAAAAATGTTGCCCCGGCTATTGCCCCTGCCGCGGCTGTGGCCACCCCAGCGGCTGTAGCCACCCCGGCGGTCGAAGCCACCCCAGCGGCCGAGATCCCTGCCACGACTATAGCCACCCTGGAAGCCTTGATCCCACCGGCGGTCGAAGCCACCCCAGCGGCCGAGATCCCTGCCACGACTATAGCCACCCTGGAAGCCTTGATCCCACCGGCGGTCGTAGCCACTCTGGCGGCCAAGATCTCTCCCGCGGCTGTAGCCACGCTGGCGGCCGAAATCGCTTTCGCGGCTGTAACTACCCTGGCGGCCGGGATCTCTCCGCTGGTATAGGAGCCTCTTTACATTTTTCTTGAGCTGAAACATTAAAGTGAAATTTCAGTATTTTCTACTTCTACCCGTACTTCTTTCCAAATGCTCCCATAGTGTCATGATTATTGTAACTATTGGTTTATTTTGTGTCTATTTTTCCGGTCTCCCCTATATATTAAAAACACATTATAAATCTAATTCTATATAATTACATTTTTTATTTCTCGGACCACGTCTGGCACGTCGCCCCTCGGCCGATTATGTTTCGCCTCTATGGCTTCTATTTCTGTTCTTATCTAGGAATGAAATAATGATTATTCTTTAATTTTTTAAATAATTTGATTCAATGAACATGCAGGGTGATTGTCTCGCTAGAGTAATAACCTATATGCCGACCGCGCGGTGTCATTTCATCTTCACCCGGCTTGCTTCGAAACATGAAGCAAACATGATGCTTCGCCCCTAAGCGAGGCGCGGTTTATTAGCGGCATCGCCTTCGAGGACTATAGGGAAACAATCACACTGTATAATAGTTTTTTCACAATATAATACTTACGGTTTCCATATTGTCTCCCATTTTTTCCTTCGTTTTGAAAACAAGATAGCATAAACAACGATATTCATAGTAACCGCGGTTCGTCGCCGGCGATATCGATCAGATATCGATGACGGTCGATTAGGACATATACTTCTCTCGCTCGCAAGATGTGTTTCTCTCTCGCACGATATCGGCGCATGCGCATATCGGTCGAATGGGACATATACTTGTCTTTTTCTCTCTCGCGTGATGTTGCCGGACAGTTTCGAGGCAGTCACTCTAAGGCAATGATACCTCCATGTATATATGCTCTAAGGACGGAACGCCAATGAATGAAAAACAGGCATTCTTTAAGCAATTAAAAACGACACTTTATTAATTTTATTTATTCATTATTTTAATTTGACTTAGTAATTTCTTTACTCACTTCACTTTCTATACTTAACTTCCGTTTTGCCACTTCTTTCACTTCTAACTACTTATTTAGAGTATCTCGAAATGAAATCTCAGTGCGCACTAATTTTTCGAACTTGATCTCGTCCTAATTAATCCCGCGGATCTCCCCACTTTTCGAAGTCATGGTTCCGCATTATTACCAATCTGATTATGATCCCTAGTATTATTATGGTTTGATGGAATGTAAGCCTTCTTAATCCTATCCTGATGTACGATTCTAGTGAGACGGGGACTTATTGCCAGTTTCACGTTATTATTCTCCAGTACGTCCATAATTACATACGGTCCGTCATATTCGTTGCTAAATTTGTTCCTTTTTGGTTTTAATAACATTACTTCTTCGCCTCTATGGTATTGGACGGATGATATTTTTCTATCGTAATAGTGTTTTTGTCTAAGTTTTGAATTTTCTAAGTTATTTCTACCTATTTCGCGAATATTTATCAATTTATTCATCAAGTTATCAACGAAATCTGGATATGTGTTCAGTGAATCATTTGGTACTATGCTAGATGGTTGTCTAGCCTTTTTCCCATAAATGAGTTCATATGGAGTGAATTTGGTACTTTCATGTACACTAGTGTTGTAAGAAAACATTGCTTGTGGCAACCACTGATCCCATTGTTTTTCTTTTGTTATATAGTGTTTTAAATATTCGATTAATACATGATGACTCCTTTCTAGTGAGCCATTCGATTGGGGATGAAATGCGGATGTTTTAAACTGTTCAATATTAAAAACTTTGGCAAATTTCCTCATAACGGATCCGATAAACGAAGAGCCTTGATCTGTTAAAATTGCTTTGGGACATCCGTACTGACATATAAAAATTTTCATAAATGCTTCTGCTATTTCTTCACTCGTAAATGAGACTAATGGTATGGCTAATGAATATTTAGTTAAATTATCTTGTATCGTAAGTATGTAACTATTTCCTGCTCGAGTATATGGTAATGGTCCTACAATATCCATAGATACCTTATCAAACGCGTCCAATGGTGTGTCTGTTATCACCATAGGTTCTTTCGTTTTTATTCGAACTAATTTTCGTTTTTGACAACTCATACAGGTTTTAATATATTGTTTAATGTCTGCTTTCATATTTTTCTAATAATATGAACATCTAATACGTTCATACGTTTTTGTTATTCCTTTATGGCCTCCTACTGGTGATTCATGATTTTCTTTTATTATGGTTTTCCTATCTTGTTCCATAGGTAATTGTATAGTTCCATTACAAATAGTTATAGTGATTTTAGCCTGAACAAATTTTAATTTAATTATATTTCTTATTATTTCCCATAATGTATTATTACTTTCTTTGGGTAATGATATTTTCTTAATACCCCGTTCCGTGAGGTTATGGCATAGGTTTCCTAATACAGTGGCATATGTCTGTATTGTCGGAGGATCCTGTACTACCATTCCTAAAATTAATTGTTTTCCTTCTGAAATTTTTATCACTTCTCCTATTTCGAATGGGGTTTCTGAGATTATCTCTAACATCTTTCTTTCCCTCAACTCTATTCCTGACTTCTCTACTGGATTGCCTTCTGTATTAACAAATATCGCTAATGTTTCTCTTCTCATCCATAAATAATCATTTATTTCCATAAACTTACATCTGATTGGAATATCACTTATTATCCTGTCACGTCCCGGGTGAGGTCTTTGGGGTTATGACATAGACGGGGTAATATTTTGTGGGAACTCAGGCGCGAATACCAGATTCGTGGCACCGAGGGTAAAGCGGGACTGCAGGCGCGAATGCCAGATTCGTGGCACTGCGGAGAGTAGGGATTCAGGCACGAATGCAAGACTCGCAGCACTGAATGTTCTTAGGAGTGCAGGCGCGAATGCCAGATTCGTGGCACTGCGGATAGTAGGAAAGCAGGCGCGAATGCCAGATTCGTGGCACTGCGGTTAGTAGGATTCAGGCACTGATTGTTCTTGGGGAATGCAGGCGCGAATGCCAGATTCGTGGCACTGCGGAGAGTAGGATTCAGGCACGAATACCAGATTCGTAGCACCGAACGTTCTTAGGAATACAGGCGCGAATGCCAGATTCGTGGCACTGCGGAGAGCAGGATTTTAGGCGCGAATGCGTGATTCGTGGCACTAGACGTTAGGAAACAGGCGCGAATACCAGATTCGTAGCACTGAACGACCAGGGAATGGTTAAATTGTTATGATCCCACCGGTGACACCCGTTAGAGCACTTTGTTTTGGTTTTGGCTAATCGGATTTACCGTTGCATAGGCACAAAAGTTACTTGTAATATTTCCGAGAAATATGTCTAGACGTGCAGCTGTACACAGGCTATGCAAAGGTATGTTAGTAAACACGGTCACTGCTCTCGCGTTCGCGAACCGGAATCAGCTGTTTCACTAACTCGTTTATTTGGATTTTAGGTGTTTCGTACCAATGGGTGAGCACAAATAATTTGAAGCGTGATTTAAAACAAAGCGGTTTATTAACTTTGTTGGTTTGGTTATTATGCGTGGGGTATTAGTATTCACACATAACGTTTATAAAATAATTATGACATTTGTATATGGTATGGACATGAAGTGCGATGTAAATCATAGAATAATACGTTTTTAGTATAGATAGTTAATAACGTAGAAAAATATGTTCGCATAAGCGATTATAAGACAGAATATATATATATATAAACAAGATAAGCATTAACAAGATAACACAAAAGTAATAGTATTAGTGATACAAAATATATATAATCGCAATAAGCGTAAATAAATGAAATAATAAGGAATTATGATCGCAATAAGCGTAGATAAATGAAATATTATATGGTATGAAGGCGATATGCACTGTAATATAATAATAATTATTAATGCTTACAGTTGGTTGCCGTAGAGCACTGAGTTTAATAATTTTAGATATACTTTTCGTAGAAATTTTGTCGTAGAAATTTGTCTCTTGGTTTGTCGACGAAAGAGTCTCTTGGTTTGTCGACGAAAGAGTCTCTTGGTTTGTCGACGAAAGAGGTCCTCGCCTCTCGATCCTTCGTATTTATAAGATTTACGCGCGGTCCTTGCGGGGGTTGTATGCGGTAAGGACCTTGACACAATTTACGAATAATGCGTAGAAGGACTTCCGGGGTTTTTCTATAATCTTCTATATTTAGACTATGTTTACGGCACGTACGCCAGGTATTCTTCGCAGTTAGGTTTTTGGGGTTTTTCTATTACTACATTTATGAATCATGCGTCGCAATATGATTCTCAAGATTCTGTTCGGCTATTGCTAAGAAGATACTCAACTCGTCGAAGGGGATTTTGGGTGTTTTATAGGAAAGGGGTTAAAGTGGCTTGGACTCTGTGAGTCGAAAAGGGGGAATCGAGACGTGGTCTCGATTTAAGAGGGATTTGTAACGAGGGACTTGTTTGAATTCATTTTGGAGGTGGTGATTCGTGCCTCATAGGGCGAATAGGCGAAGAGATTTTGTAACGATCATCTCGCGATGGGGACCACTAAGGTACATCGGCGAGGTGGAGTTTATATCGATCATCTTGTGTTGGTGACCGCTAAGGTACAACATCAAGGTGATCAGCGATCGAGGAGATGGGGTAAGAGTTGAATTTGGGGGACTTTGATGGAGTGATGTTGAGGTTTACTGGTGTATTATTAAATAGGAACGTGCGAAAAATAGTGGGACGTCACATCCTGGGTATTCGTTTTTGTTTAATATTCCTTTTTCTTGGCTTAGTAGGTTTAATAAATTTATTTTTATTTTTAGGGGTTTTAGGAATTATTTCATATTTTCCATCTCCTTTTTCTTTTAATGTTAATGGTGATACTCGTCCTGATTCTGTTCCGCTAGATTCTAAGTCATTCCTTTTTTTAGGAAGGATGGGTCTGATGCTGCTACTGCTGCTGCCAGAAGAATTTATTTTAGGAGGATCACGATATACATGGGTTTTGGGAACTTCTACACTTTCATCTATTTCCATTATTTCGTCTCCGTCAATTATGCATTTATTTGCTATTGGTTCTGCACCTTGTCTTCGTTGATTCGCGGATGATATTATTTCGACCTCCATTCTGGGTTCTTCCGGTTCTTCTTGATTGGTGATTGATTTAGGAGGAGGATGTATTTCTACTGACACTTGAATATTCTTATTTATTTCGTAACTATCTGTAGACTGTTTAGTTCTTAAAGATTCTTTGGTTAATAGTTCTTCTCTTATGTGTTTTTGGACTGGTCGACCTGTCGGTGAAGTCGTCGTAGTCTGATGTCTTCGCTTTAATTTTCTTTTTATTTGATAGTGTTTTAATATCGGGTCATCAGAATCGGTCGAGTCATCTGTATCACTTGCGTCACCTGGTTTTGGTTTCTTCTGAGTTGGTCGACCTGATGGTGATGTTGTTGTTGTTTGATGTTTTCGTTTTGTTTTTCGTTTTATTTGATAATCATACATCATTGGGTTATCGGTGTCGTCTGAGTCATCTGAGTCCCATGATGAAGCATCTCCTTTGGGTTGTTTTAATGGTCTTGGATTCCCGGATTCCGTATTAGTAGTAATTTGTGATCGGGTTCGTTTCTCGGTTACTTGTAGAGGAAGAGTAGATATTGGATTTCTTGATAGGGCGTCAGCGTTGGTATTGTATTTCCCGGGTTTATAAATGATTTCATAATCATATTCAGCTAACCTAATTTTCCATCGCATCAACCTTGAAGTTGGGTTTGCCAATTTATGCAGCCATTCCAAAGGCTTGTGGTCCATTATTAGTTTACATTTCTTGCCATAAACGTAGGGTCTAAAATGTTCCATGGCATATACTAATGCTAGTAATTCACGCTCAGTCGGTGCGTAACGTGTTTCAGCATTATTTAGGATTCTAGAGGCATATGCGATCGGAAGGTCCTTTCCAATTTCTCCCTGACTGAGGACAGCTCCCACGGCGTATCCGGAAGCGTCCGTTGTGATAATAAATGGAGCGTTAAAATTTGGGTATTGTAATATAGGCTCGCGGCATAACGCGTCTTTTAACACGCCTCGAAAGCTTCTTGTTGTTTGCTTGTCCAAACGTAATTATTATTTTTCCTTGTTAAATCAGATAATGGTTTAGCTATTTTAGAGAAGTCTTTTATGAATCTACAATAGTATCCGGCCAGTCCAAGGAACTGTCTCACATTCTTTATTGTTTTTGGTAATGGGAAATCCTTAACAGCTTCTAATTTTTTTGGATCTGGTCGAACTCCATTTTCACTAATAATATGTCCTAAATACGCTACCTCTCTTTTTAAGAATTCACATTTGTCTGGTTGTAAACTTAAGTTTGCTTCCCTAAGTCTTTTCATTAATTTTTCGAATTTTATTGCATGCTCTTGGAGTGAGCGAGCATAGCATCCTCCCCTAACACTACCTCCACCATCTCTTGCCAACCCCTCTCCCCTCCCCACCCCATACAAACATCCCAAACGTGTTCCCACGACTCCTCCTCCCAACCACACACCCTGCATCTCCTTTCCTCCTCCCCCTCCCAATACCTTCTTTCTCTCATTCCATTTCCCAGTCTGAACCTGGCTACCCTTTGCCACCTACTCTCCCCCCATCCTTTCTTCAGATACGCTGGCACCCCCGGCCCCTTTACTCTCCCATACCACTTATTATATGAGGACTCCCCTATCCTCCTCCACCTCTCCTCCTCCTGTAACTTTCTTTCCCGGTCCACTATCTCCTCCCCTCTTACCTCCCCCCTTTCCCTCCCCTTTTCTACCTCCTCTACTGTCCACCCCCTTTCCTCAAAAAACCATTCCCTTTTCTTTTCCCATCCCTCCAACACCTTTCCCCTCTTAAACCTCCCCTTCATCTCCTCCCAACACACCCTCGCCAACTCCCCACCTTGCCCCTCTTCCAATTTCCTCTCATACCCCCATGCCCTCATCCCCGCCCTACCCCTCAACAACCCCCTTTGCAACTCCTCCCTGATCATATATCCCGGCGTGTTCCTTTCTACCCCCAGCACCCATTTCAGAAACCTGTGCTGTAGCGCCTCCACATTCCCCCTCTCCTTCCACCCCCACACCTCCACCCCATATCCTACCACCGCCCACACCAACTTGTCAAATAACCAGATCCTTCTGCCCCAGTCCTTTCCAAATAGTCTTTTTCCTAATCCCCACACCTTCCCCATTACCGCTGCCCCCTTCCTCACTCTCTCCTCCACATGTTGTTCCTGACCCCCATTCCCCATCACCGTATATCCCAGATACCTATAACTCCTTACCTCTTCCAACTCTTTCCCCTTCCATCTCCATGACATTTTCTTCCACCTCCCCCCCCCCCCCCTCCTGCACCTCATTACTTTCGTCTTCTCGACATTCACTTGCAAACCCTTCTTGTCCACGTACCTTTCCAACTTCGCTATCATTCCCCTCATCCCCTCTTCATCCTCCGCTAGCATAGCCAGATCATCCGCATATGCTAGCGTGTAAACCTTCCTATCCCCCACCTTTACCCCACCCCATCCCCCTCTTTCCAGTTCCTCGTCCATGTCCGCCAACAACAAGGTAAACAGGCTTGGGCTCAATGGACACCCCTGCCTGACCCCCTTGCGGTCCAGAACCTCTCCCCCTCTTCATCCCCCACCCTAATCCTACATACCGTCTCCTGTAGAACCTCCCCGCACCTCTCCACTAGCCCTTCCCTTACTCCCCTCTCCCTCAACGCTTTCATCAGTACCCCCCCTGTCCACCGAGTCAAACGCGGCCTTCAGGTCCACGAACAGAACCACCATCTTCTTCCCCTTCCTCACCACTTGCCTGTTCACTAGGTAATTTAGCACGTAGATGTTATCTATGCATCCCACCCCCCTCCTAAACCCCGTTTGACTCGGTGACAGCATTCCCTTCCCCTCTACCTCCACTCTTAGTCTTTCCGCCAACACAGATACATACACCTTATATGCAGTCTGCGTTAGCGTTATTCCCCTATAATCTTCCGGTTTCTCCCCTACCCCTTTCTTTAGCACCGGAACCACCACTCCTTCCCTCCACCCCTCCGGCCACCCATCCCCCCTCCACACCCTATTACATATTTTCCACAACCACTCCTCCACTTCTCCACCCCCATATTTCCACACCTCATTCTGTATCTCATCCCCACCCCCGGCCTTCCCATCTTTCAAGTTCCTCATCACTCTTTTTATTTCTTCTCTTCCTATCTCCCCCTCCCCGTCCTCCCCCCTCCTTCTCTCGCCTCCCCTCCTCACCCTCCACTCCACCCCTCCTAACAACCCCCTAAAATACTCGTCCCACTCCCTTATTTCTATCCCCTCTTTTATCCTCCTCGTCTTCCGTCCTCTATTCACTACTTTCCAGACCTGACCCTCCGTTCTTACCCCCTCCACTTCCTTTTCCCACCTCTCCCTTTCCATTTTCTTTTTTCCTCGCACATCTTCCCATACTCCCTCTTCCTCACCTTGTACACTCCCCCATCCCCTCCTTCCCTTCTCCACTTCCTCAGCTCTCTCCTCACCTTACTCTTTTCCTCTCTGCATTCCTTATCCCACCAACCCCCTTTCTTTTCCCCCTTCCCCATCTTATCTACTGCTTCCTTTACCCTTCCCCTCAACTCTCTCCACTCCTCGTCAACTCCCCTCTCCCCCTCCTCCCTTTTCCCAAAAACCTTCATAAACTCCATTCTACCCTCTTCTGTCCAATTTTTTCTATCCCCTTTCCTCCCCTTACCCTTTTTCCCACTACCTCCCTCCTCCCTCCCTGCTCCTTTCATCCACACCACTGTTACGTCCTGAAGGGACTTTTGTGAACCACCCCGAGCGGTTAGGGTGACTCACCGGGTTCTTGCTCTATCAAGGTGCTAAAGCACGCCTTGACTATACTCGCGGGGGGAAGAGGATGGTGATAAGGGGTTAAACCAAAGAATACAATAGGGATAAAGGAAAAACAATAGAGAATATATATATTGTTACATAGAAGATTCTGGATTATCCTACCTTGAGACGGCGCTTCGTCTCAGCTGTCGCTCGCAGGTCTTAGCTTACGGGGTGATTCGCCTCGTCGTTATCGCCTCGCTCGCCTGCCGCTCGAACGCCGTAGGTCGCGGTCGTCCTCTTCGCTGGCACTCGGGGTTTGACGAACTCGCGCGTCTATCGTCGGTCGCTCGCGTTACAATCTGTCGCGTTTACACGTACACGCGCGTGGTTGCTCTCCCGGCTATGCCGTTCGCTGTATGTCGGATGGAGTTACGCCACGGCGGATGATCGCGGCCGAACGCGATTCTGTGTTTGTAATTTCGTAAAGTCGAAGACGCGGTTCTTTGATAGGGACGGTTTCCCTCGATTTATTACGATGGATTCTTGAAAACGCCTAACTTCGATACTACGGAGTTTCCCCCGAATCGCGGTGGTCCGTATCGGCGCGTAAGTGCCCTCCCGGCTAGGCCGTTTCTCGGTACGTCGGATGGAGGCACACTTCGCCTAACCTGATCGGCCGAGCGCGATTCGAAGTTCTCCCTGCGTAGCACGTTCGCTAGTCCGTTCTCAACCGAATCCAAAAATTGACTCCTTTACTTTTCGTATCGCGGGCCGCTCGTCGGACGATTTCGTACGATGGGGGAAACTGCCCCGTCGGCAGTTGTTTCGCTCGCGAAGGTTCTGGGCCCGGGCCGGCGACGGTCACGTTGACGCTCCGCGTGTCGCTTCACGTTCTTCGACAACGTGACCGGCACGCGCGAGGCGATTCCGCTGAATCGCCGCCGGAAAAATACGCGAGGACAACGAGGACGGATGGACCCGAAGGGACCACGTAACACCACCACCGGGTGGTGATCCGAGTCCACTCTCTCCTCTACTTCCAGCCTTTCCACCCTCTCCCTTGTGTCCTCATTCCCTATCACATAATCTATTACCGAATTCCCCCTCCCCCCTGTAAACGTCCACTCCCCTTCCTCATCCCCTACCATCTTTCCATTCATTATACCCCAACCCCTTTCTTCCAGATAACGGCATAGCCTCCTTCCTTCTCCATTCACCTCCTTATCCTTCGATCTTCTGCTTCCCATTCTCCCTTCTCCTTCCACTCCCTCCTCCCACACCTCTCCACCCTCCTCTCCTGTCCTCGCATTAAAGTCCCCTCCTATTACCACCCTCACTCCCTTCTCCCTTGCCTCCGTCCATTCGCCTAATTCCTCCATCTTCTTTTGCAGATCCTTGTTTACATATACCCCCACTATCTTCCACCACTCTCCCCCCATCCTCACTTTCTTCATCATCAACCCCTCCTTTTCACCTCCACCCCCCTCCCCCATTTCTATATCCCTTCTCACCCCCATCAACATACCTCCCATCGCTCTTCCCTTCTTACTATCCCTCCTCGCCCACTGCGTTTCCCATATATACGCCTTGGGCATCTTTTTCTCCACCCACTCCCTCTCCCTCTCATCCAGCCACGTCTCGCTCAAGATCATCACATCCCATTCTTCCAACCCTTTCCAGAACTCGTCATCCTTCCTTCTCACTCCTGCCACATTCCAGAAGGCCACTTTGTAACTACTACCTTCCGTCCCTTTCTCCCTACTCCTTACATCCTCCCACCCCTCTACCCTCTTCACTCGTTTCCCTGTTCCTCACACCATTTTTCCCCCAGCTCGTCCCACCTTCTTACCTTCCCATCCACCCACATCTTCATGTAACCCACTTGATCTTTTCTTCCCCTCTCCCTTTCCCTTTCCGCCTCTCTCTCTACCTTCCACCTTACCCTCCTTTCCTCCTCCATAAGATCATCCTCTATCCTCTCCCTCCTTCCCCTAAGTTTCTTCTTAGCCTCCATCACCTTCCGCTTATCCTCCCTACTCCCAAGCTTTACCAACACCATTCCGCCCCATTCTCTTCCCGTTCTTCCTATCTTCACAACCTCCTTTATTCCCGTTTCTTCCACCCCTATCCTTTCCCACAGCTTCCTTACTTCCTCCTTCGCCTCCTTCCCCTCCACCCCTAACCCCCTCACAACAACATTATTCCTTCTCCCCTCCCGTTCCTTTTTATCTTGCCTTATCTCCATCCGTCTAACCCTACATCTCCATTCCTCCCCTACCCCTTCCCCCTCATCTACCTTAGACCCCGCTTTCATTTTTTCCTTTTCCCACCCCAATACCTTGTCGAACACCTCGTCCATCTTCTTATCTCTACTCTCCCACCTGTCCATCCTTTCCTCCATCTTTTCTCTCCTTGTCTTCTCTTCCCTCATCCCCTTTTCCCACCTCCTCCTTTCCTCTCTCCATTCCTCCTCTACCCTCCTTCTCTCCTCCCTCTCTTTCCTCATTTTCATCCCTCCCACTTCCTCCTCTCTTCCCAAACTTCTCCCCGTATCCCTTCTCACCGGCGATCTCTGTGTCAACCCACTCCTTTTAAAACCCTTCCCTTCCTTTTCGTCCCCCCCCCCCTCTTCATCCTCCCTGTCCCTCCTCTTTTTACCCCATAAGCTATCCAAACTTCGCGCACTCCCTACACTACTTATGCTACCCTTCCTCACCCTACCCCCTTTTTGCGACCTTTCCTTCTCTTTTCCTTCCCCCTTTCCTCCCTCCCACCCCTCCTTTTCCTTTCCTTCGTCCATTTACCTTTTTTTTCCCTCCTTTTATTCTCTCCACCCTATTCCCTTCCCTCCTATAAACCTTTTGCTCTTTATCTCCTTTTCTCTCTCTCGTACTCTCTTTCCTTTCTCGCCTGTTTAAATTTCCCGCCTTCCCGTCAGTCGTCCTAACTCCTCCTTTTTCCCCCAGATCCCGCTACCTGTCTTCTGCTGCTCTTCCTTCCCGCCACTCTACAACCTGTCCTGCCGCCCTAACCTCCAAATGCCTTCCTTCTCCACCTTATTCCCTTCACTACACCACTTCCCTTACTCAACCCTTTGCCCTCTTCCCTTCGCCTACTCCACACGCTTTTCCCCACTCACTCACTAATCTCCACCTAACACTTTCACTCCTCTTTCCTCTTTCCACTGACCACACGCTTTCACACACTCCTCTCTCGCACGCGACCGGAAACGGAAGTCCGATATTGTTTAGTATTTGTTGGTATTTCATTTTTTTTGTAATTATTCTATGTTTAATTACACTAGTAGCTTCTAGTCCTGTTCCGGGGAGATGAAATCTGTCGGAATATTTTCGAATTAGTTTTTCTATATTTTCTTTTTCTTCGGCATTCAAATGATTAGTACGAAGTAATTCTAATACTTGTTCTATATGTTCTGGAGTTTCAAGAATTTCTGGCACCTCTACTTCCTCATAAGGTTCTATTTGAATGGGTGGTACCGCTAATGTTATATCTATAGTGGATGTATTAATAACATAAAGATTAGCTAACCCATTATTATTAGTAACCAGAGCATTTCCCATAAGGATTTTAAGATGTAAATTTAATTTAGGTACATATCCAGTTTTAAGATTTGAGGCTAGAACTTTAACTTGCACTTGGCACCTTGATCGATTCGGTATAGTTATTTTGCAATTTTCAAATGGTAGAATATAGTCTCCTATTACTACAGCTGATCTAGAAAAATCTATTTTTGCTCCAGTTTCTTTGAAAAAGGTTGTACCAAGTAATCCATCCTGTGCGATTGGCAATGTTTCGACAACATGGATCTCTACTTCAGTATGTAAGAATTTAACTTTAATATATCCTATAGTGGGAAGAATACTATCGGCTATTCCTTTTAATTCATATACTGCATCTGTATAAATTGGGATATCAGGCGAAATAGATTCTTGTTTAATTACACTTAGGTCGGCACCCGTATCTATCATCATTTGGATTTGAGGTTTGTTAAATTCTGACCCTGATAGAGTAAGGTTTGGTGATCTTCCAATTCTTAACATTTGCAAATTTAGTGCAACTTGTTTTTGTGATGAAGTTTGTTGTGTATTATTTGAAGTTTTAGGTGCTTCTGGTTTAGAATTTGCGATTCTTTCGCGGTTCTTATTATTATTATATATTCTCTTTCGGCATTGGTCAATAGTATGACCCTTGATTTTGCAATATCTACATTCTATTTGTGATGTCGGTCGTAACACTAGATTATTCTGTGGATTTTTAATTCTACATTCTTGAATAGTATGTCCTACTCGTCGGCAATGATCGCAGAATTTTGACTGCCAGGATATCTGTGATATTTGTCTCTCAGGGAGTTTACTACTACAATTCGCCGTTGTATGCCCGTAACCAGAACAATTAGTACACCGCATAGAATACGAGAGGCCTTCGGCAAATCTATTTCTCATTAAATTCTCTTGGTTTTCTGCCTCAGCTTTAATCGCGGCGCTAATAGTACCATCCAAATCAGCGAAGTCAATTGTTCGCATTCTCGCGTAAACCTCCGGTCTCAATCCTGTCAAAAATGTCCGAATAGCATTTTTTTCCGCAGTTTGATTATACTGCACGACATTCTGGGGAACTTCTATTTCGTGACATGTTTTTATTTGTTGGAGGATTTCTGACACGCGGCTACTGTAATCGACAGTTGCTTCATCTGGCAGCTGAGCGATTCTGGACATATCTCCGTATAATTGAATTGACGAATGCAGTGGAGCAAAGCGAGAATTAAGTACTCTAATGAGTTCATCTATGGTATTGTAATCTCCATTTAGAACAACTCGTGAGGCTTGGCCATATAGTTTGTTTTTTATTATTTGTACTAATCCATACTTAGCGTTTGGTGCGACCATATTTTTCGCGTTTCGACAACATTTTGTATATTGATACATAGAAATGTTTCGTCCATCGAATGCCGGTACTGTATCTGCGGCATCTCTAATTCTAATTTGAGGATGACGTATATTTTCCTGATCTAGGTGCAGATTTTGCATATCGACTAGAACATTGTTTAAAGGATCGTTTTGCGCCATGATTGGTTTACCTACTTCGCAGTTATCAAGGAAGATAAATTCTGGTTCTTCGCTATAGGAGGATTACTCCTTTGCCACAAAATTCGCGATTTTGCAAATCTTACATCCCACCGCTGCCACCAAAAATAACACCTGTAACGATTTCGAGCGTAGCGTAACGCTCCCTACAGGATTTCGGGATTGGTTCGTGTGGCGTGCGATAAAGAATTAAAATTCAAGAACAAGAATTTAACTTAAATAGTGTTTATTCAAGGAAAACACTTTTAAATGATACATAAAGCTATAATTTAACGCCTTAATATTAAAGAAATTAAAGAAATTAATTAGGTTGCGACACTAGATCGTTACAAAAAGTAAAGTTGATCGTCTTGGGTTGCGACTCTAGGTCGTTACAAAAGAAATGTCCGTCTGAATGATGGATTTTGAGTAATATAACTTAAGGGGGTAGACACGGGTAATGCAGCGCACTGTATACCCACACAATCTGGCCCGAAACATGGGTTTGGGAAATTACGTTGTTTGTCCTTATATGAGCAAATTTTGGGCTGGGTGGGGTCTCATTCGAAAGAGGAAGGTTCAATGCAGCCCGCTCTGGCCATGGTTCAAAGAGATTATGTTGATATGTAATAATATGAGTGTCCAAAGCAGAGAAAAAATGGACAAAATACACTCGCAGATTCCAAGTATTTGTACGTCACTAAAAGGGTTTTGTGACTCAAACAATGTCCAGAGCGGGCTGCATTGAACCTTCCTCTTTCGAATGAGACCCCACCCAGCCCAAAATTTGCTCATATAAGGACAAACAACGTAATTTCGTGACTGCATTCCCAAATCAGAATTCCGCCATATTGGCGATAATACAGAGCAAGTCAAGTGACAAATTTAGTTGAGCTAGTGGATAGGAGATGGCGCCTATTCGGGAGGACTGCCAACGTGGAATCATGGCAAAACTGAAGCGTTAGCTGGATACATGTGCCACAGTAAAAGCAAGATGCAGTCAATGCATGCATTTTCGTACGATTGTAGGTTAGGTTATATGCATTTTAGGCATACATTGACTAGGAACTGTTACGAACTGTATACATTTACTAAATTAATGCTTTTACCGTAACACATACATCACTTGAAATCGTTGTCAAATTTATGTTATAGTAATTGAGGCAGTTAGAGCAACAACGGACTAACCCACATTAAAAATTTTTTTCCTATTGTATATGATTAGTACCTACAGCCTATTGGAATACATTATTGCTACTAACTCAATTTCGAAAAAAATGTGGGTTAGTCCGTTGTTACTCTCACTGTGGCAATTATATGGGAAAATATAAGAGATGGGCATTACTTAAATAACCCAAGCCAATTTTTATTTGAAGCACTATGATTGAATCAATTTGGGGAATTCAATGAAGGCTCGGATGCAATAAGAAGACTAGGTACCTAGCGTTCGAAAATGCGAAAAAATATTGTCCAAACGCTAAGAAAAAATGGAAAATTAAATTTTATTAAACTGGATTTTAAAAAATATAGTGTTGTAAAGCTCGTCACGGCACACATTTTTACTTTTTACGGTTTCTTTATCGAATCATTAGTATTCGAGATAAAAATTATAAACCAAACAAATTTCTTCGACCAAAGTCAATATCTTTTTAAATAAAAATTGCGATAACTTGAGAAATTATTATCGGATTGTTATGAAACTTGAAACATAAAACTCGGAAATCTGTACTGAAGCCGTAAAATGTATGCACAAAACCCTTGTGTTAAAAAATGTAATAATATTTAATCAAAAAGAAATACTGGACATATCCCATGTTCTTCAACGTTCGCCGTTAAAAAGTATCGGGGTAATTTTGACGTACATATAACTTGAGGCGACAAAGTTTTTCTTTAATATACAAAGAGCATTTTCACCAATTTTCACACTGATTAATAAATAATTGTAGAAGATAAAGCGATATATATCAATTTCGCGCGGCATCAACAGTCAACGCGAGTGCTAAAACTGCTAAGTAACGCATTATACGCGGCTGTTGACTGTTGGTGGCGCGCGAAATTGATATATATCGCTTTATCTTCTACAATTATTTATTAATCAGCGAGAAAATTGGGGAAAATGTTCCTTGTATATTAAGGAAAAACTTTGTCGCTGCAAGTTATATGTACCTCAAAATTGCCTGGATACTTTTTAACGGCGAACGTTGAAAACATGGGTTATGTCCAGTATTTCTTTTTGATTAAATATTGTTACATTTTTTAACACAAGGGTTTTGTGCATACATTTTACGGCTTCGCTACAGTTTTCCGAGTTTTATGTTTCAAGTCTCCTAACAATCCGATAATAATTACTCAAGTTATCGCAATTTTTGTTGGAAAAGGTATTGACTTTGGCCGAAGAAATTTGTTTGATTTATAATTTTTATCTGGAATACTAATGACTCGATAAAGAAACTGTAAAAAGAAAAAATGTGTGCCGTGACGAGCTTTACAACACTATATTTTTTAAAATCCACTTTAATAAAATTTAATTTTCCAATTTTTCTTAGCATTTGGACAATACTGTTTCGCATTTTCGAACGCTAGTCTCCTTATTGCTTCCGAGCTTTGAATTTTAAAATTTCCGATTTTTCCACTTCTGATGTTTAGAAACTGCTGAATTTTCATCACTTGGTTTCAGTTTCAACTAAAGGAAGCCTACATTTTACCCGAATCTATATACCTTTCCTAGACATTTCGCGGGTAAATTGTAACATAACTTTCTTGTTCTACGTGAGAATGAATACACGAGTCTCTGAGCATCAAGCTGCGTATCGACATTGCGAGGCTGCCACGCGAGGCACGCCTCGCGGATTGGAGAATCTGGAAACTACCTTGATCATGATCACTTTGCGAGGCAGGCTCGTGCGACAGCCTCGCCCTACCTCCAGCATGATATTTGCGTCGCCCGAGCCATCGGATTTTTTATCTTGGGGCCGCGAAGCACCTTCCAGCACGTCGAAAAGTCGACGGCTGATGCCTCGTAAAGTAATAATGATCGAGGTAGTCTCCAGACTGTCCACTCCGCAAGGTGTGCCACGCGAGGCAGCCTTGCAATGGTGATACGCAACTTGAGAAACACGCGGACACTCAAACAATCACAGCTCACACGATAAATTTTGCACAAAAAATTACAATACTATGACAGTAATGGCACTTTACCCGGAATATGTCTAAATACAGTCTTATTAGACCACATTTAGAATAACCGGCACATATAGTGAAAAAGACAGGAGTAGTAAGCGTGAAGGTACTTACGATCTTTACTGTTCGGCAGTCACTAGTATTTCTGACGATCAAGCCTTTGCTAGCCTCAAGGGCCAGCGTTGCCTCAAAACAATTGCCGGCGCGGTTCACGCACACATTACCCTTAGAGCATATATACATGGAGGTATCATTGCCTTAGAGTGACTGCGTCGAAACTGTCGACATGGTGCGACTGGTGCGAGCGAGAGAAGTAATGTCCTATTCGACCGTAAAGCGCAAGCGCCGATATCGTGCGAGAGAGAAACACATCTTGCGAGCGAGAGAAGTATATGTCCTGACCGACCGCAATGCGCATGCACCGTTATCGTGAAATTGGCTGCACGCGGTATGGTTTGAAGTGATACGCGGTGCATGCTTTCGTCATTTATTTCATTTCGGAAACGAAGCAGGAGACGCAAGAAAAATGGTCGAACATATGGAAAACGTAAGTATTATATTGTAAACTATTATACAGTGTGATTGTTTCGCTATAGTCCTCAAAGGCGATGACGCTAATAAGCCGCGCCTCGTTGAGTTACGTTGATTTCGACGCTCGAGACCAGGGAGGCCTTAGAATGTTTCCAAACAAGCCGGGCGAAGATGAAACGTCACCGCGCGGTCGGCTTATTAGTGGCATCGCCTTTGAGGACTCAAGCGAGACAATCACCCTGCATGTTCATTGAATCGAATTATTTGATAAATTAAAAAACAATAATTATTTCATTCCCAGATGCAAGTAGCTTTAAAGGAAGCAGTGCGGGAGGAGGAGGAGGAGGAGGAGGAGAGGGCGAGGGCGAGGGCGAGGACGAGGGCGAGTGCGGGGGCGAGTACTTACAAGGAGGGAGTACTTACAGAAGTACTTAAAGAATTGAAAAGTGTAATTATATAGATTTATAATGTGATTTATAATGTGTTTTTAATATATAGGGGAGAGCGGGAAAATAGACAAACTATCCCCGGTCCTCCCCTACATATATATGTACGGGTAGAAGTAGAAAATAATGAAATTTCACTTTAATGTTTCAGCTCAAGAAACAATTAAAAAATTATAAATACCAGGCAGCCCAGAATCAGCAGCCCAGAAGGGCCCCAGCTTCCACGGGGGCGCGCCCCGGTACAAGCTGGGAACATCGGAATCAACAGCACCATGGAAGCTGGCGAGGCCGCCCCCGTGGAAGCTGGGCGCGCCCCAGTACAAGCTGGGAACATCCGACACAACAGCCCCGTGGAAGCTGGCGAGGCCGCCCCCGCGGGAGACGCCCCCCGACAAGTGTCATAAATATTTTCAACAGACAGTAATTGTGATTGTCTATCATTTAAAGTTGTAATATATTTGTAATATTATATTATAAATATAATTATTTATAATATAATTATTTGTTCATTTTTATTGCATTTTTTTATTTCCTAATGCACACATTTAATACAATTGTCGCTTTTCGAGATTTCGAAATAGTTTCACACACATTCGTTTTCGACTCAGTCTTCTAACGTCAGATTCCAGATTCGCTCCCTGAATCTGAAGATAAGAAAAACACATGTGACAATCCCATAATCAAGGGAGTAATTGACCACCTTGCCAAAATAAATTAAAAACGAATACATACGTATTTTGGGGGTGACACTGTGGTTTTATGCATATATTATATCTCCCAATATCGGAATAGTGAAATAAACTTACTAAGTTTTAAGTGTTTCCTGTAATTTAAATATGAATTTGTGACAATGGTCAATGCAAGATCAGTCTTGCCGGACTCTCCTGGTGGTCGAACTCTCCCGGACTTACCCTACAACATAAAGGATGTTTTATTTACTTATTATTACGTATTATTGCAACGTGGATTATCGGCTCCTGTGAACTTAAAGACTGAATTAAATTTATTATTCCCTCCCTTCCTCACTTCGGTCCAATATGTAGTAGTTCTACTACTAGCGGTAAGAGACCTCTCTTTATTATCTATTTATTTCCTTCGTCACTTTCTGGGGAAAGTGACGCCGGCGTCGATCGCTGGCACTTGTGACCACTGACTCAGTCAGTGGTACCGCACTTTACAGTGCGGTGCGACGCCGGACCGATATAATAGTTCTACTACTATCGGTGAGAGACCTCTCTTTATTATTTATTTATTTCCTTCGTCACTTTCTTGGAAATTTTGTCCATTTCTGTTAAGGCTTACTAGTGGTTCTACTGGTGTTTGAAGTGGATCAATTTTGAATACTTATGTCGAATGTAATCATTTTCTTTTTCTGTTGTCGCACATTTGCTTTTATAAAATAAACGTAATTTAAGATAAATTTTAATAATTTTTTTTATTAACTGCGTTTTATGATTATTTATTACGTCCTGCTCCATAATATGGTTGGTCATTTCGACATGGTTAAAAACCGAATGGCAAACGGTTTTAAATGCTTTTGCAATCAAAATGTTTTCGATATTTTGCGTTTTAAAAATAATTTTATCATTTTCTCGAAAAATCGTTTCACATGCACGGGCTATTGCGACTACACTTTTGGATGGAAATATAAGTTTACCTCTATTCTTTAATTGTATCAACAAAGAATCCGTGGATTCTGACGTTAAAAATGAAGAGCAAACTACACAAATTTTGCCAACTAATTTTCTTATGACAAATCCACTTATGTATGTTATTATTTCTCCCACATATGGACTGAGTGTCCATAAACTCGACAAATAATCATGATCAAATAGACGTTCAGCAGGTGTATCATCTATTTCGTCCACTGTAAATAAGTCATCGCTTTCATTAGACTTAATTTTCGATGAGGCGTATAAAATTTGCACATCAGTCATGAGGCAATTCCCCCTTTCTGAGGCCTCGATTTCGTGTCTAACTAACAATTTTTTATAACTAGCCTCGAATTGTTTCGCGTTCGGATTATTATTGAAACCTCCTTTACTACGTAACGCACTAAAGAAAGTTTCAAGGTGGTCCTGATTGAGTTTATACGTTAACAAATATGTAAGCCCCTTATCTCTCAAAATTTTGAAAAGTTCAAACATATTTGTTAAGCATATGATGAAGCCAAGAAAGCCCGTTTTTCTGTCACTCTGTATAATTGAAATATCTTTACAATCTCTCAGATTGTTAATATATTCAATAATATTGTCTGCATATGTTTTTAAATCATCGAAATTGTCATTTGTAAGAGCCACATTGCACTTTTTTATTTTACAATATTTTGATCTTACGTTTAATAAATCAAACGCATTATTAAACATCGAACAAAATAAGGCAGTTTCTTCTGGGTCAATAAATTGTTGAGGAACGTATTGTTTGCAAAATTTTAAAGCAACACTGACACTCTCACTAAGGGTTTGGGCGGCCAATTTTACATTCATTCGTGCATTTTGAAATAGAATGTGCCTCTTTGTTATTTTTGTGGCACATCTCAAACCTTCGGATTCTTGTATTCTTTGCAGGGTTACAATATTTTCCCAATAAATAGTTTTTTCTTTATACCGTAACTTTAATTTATCTCCCAATGTGTTTCTGACCAATTTTAACATATGACACGGATCCCAAAAACAGAAGATTTTTTCTTTGGTTATAGGGTGAGGAAAATAGGGTTTAAACTTTTCTCCCAAAGTAAAATTTGCACCCAGATTAGCACACATGCTGAAATTTACACTTGCGCCATCGAAAGTGAGAGAGTGCAATATGACTCCAGTTTCATGAATTAGTTCCAAACATGTTGTCAGTAACTTGGCTCTCTCTTTTCCAGTCAATGAATCGATTAAAAAATACCCCACAGGAGCTTTCCAGTAGCTATTCAATGCTACCACCATGAAGACCAATGCATTCTTGGCTAGTCGCGAATCATTTCGTTGGTTATTAACCGTATCTATGCCCAAATTTACATGACCGTAATAGCGTTTACCATCATAAATTACCTGCTGTCGAATGGCTATCTCGTCTATGACTAAATTGCAAAATATTGGACTTTGTTGCTTACGAACTTGACATTTTAAAGCTTCGAATATTTCTTGTGTAAATCCTGGTCGACCATCGATCACTGCATACCATCTATGGATGGTCGAAACATGTGGAAAAATATTGTTGCAGGTTTTACGGACGTATTTATATGCCTTCGGTGAATAGAAATGTAGGGTAAGGGCGAACGCCCTCATTTCCGGAGAGAACATCTTGCTTCTTCCTATTTTTCGTTTACAGGACCATTTCATTATCGCAGGTAGTGTAGCCTAAATATCAAAAAACAAATTCAAATGGGGTGGGAAGAGGTGGGTGGGTTAAACTAAAGCCTTTCCTTCCTTCCGATTTCTTTATTTATGTACACGATGTAACATAAAAAATATTAAATAAATATTATTATTATTATTGTAAATATTACTAAATTTGGAAAATACCATTAGATTTGTAGCAGTCATTTCACACATTCGACTTTTTTTCTTGAAATATTTTAAAAGTGTTTTCAATTTTATTATTTGACCCAACATTCTGTTTCGAGCTTGTTGTAAATTCTTAATTTTCATCTGTTGGTTTGCAACGGTCCGTTTTGCCAATTCCAAAGCTATTTTAGCTTTCCTAGGTGTAGCGAAATGTGCCGTTGTAATGTCACCAAAGAAACGAGGAATATGTACAGGTGTAACAGGTGTTTCGCAAAATTGTATACTCTCACAACTCGGAGGTGTAGACGGGCGATTGATCGTTGAACAAGTTTCTATAAGTGTCATCAATAATCAATTAATTTGTCGGTTCAATGTATATCAATCAAAGACATACAAATGCAGTAATTCTTACCTTCCAATAATACAATAGGATTTTCATTGTCAGATACAAACTTAACGTTGTGAAGATTATGTACAGGTGTAACAGGTGTTTCGAAAGATTGAATACTTTGACAACTCGGCGGTGTAGACGGGCGATTGATCGTTGAACAAGTTTCTATAAGTGTCATTAATAATCAATTAATTTGTCGGTTGAATGTATATCAATCAAAGACATACAAATGCAGTAATTCTTACCTTCCAATAATACAATAGGATTTTCATTGTCAGATACAAACTTAACGTTGTGAAGATTATGTACAGGTGTAACAGGTGTTTCGAAAGATTGAATACTTTGACAACTCGGCGGTGTAGACGGGCGATTGATCGTTGAACAAGTTTCTATAAGTGTCATCAATAATCAATTAATTTGTCGGTTGAATGTATATCAATCAAAGACCTACAAATGCAGTAACTCTTACCTTCCAATAATACAGTGGGATTTTCATTCACAGATACAAACGTTTGGAAATCAAAATCAGAACGTTTATACACGTTCTTCCTCATAATAGATGGCACAACGTTGTGCTTAAGAACCGAACATCTAGCTAGCCAAATTATATCATCTTTTTGGAAATGATTCCAACACAGTTTAGTAACAGTGTTCAAAACTTGTTCATCAATGCCGCAAAAATCTAGCCACTTCTGGCGAGATTCCTTGTTTTTCGGAAACCTATTTACAAGAAATGAAATTAATAGTAAATTTCCAATATGAACAAGTATCGTACCAAAAATGAACCTGAATTTATCACATACTTGTGTGCACCACATACTTTAATTAATTTAATTTATTAAATATTATATATATTTACTTACGAGTAATAGGAAGCCGATTTATCTCGGTTACCGCACAACAAGCAATATCGGCATGGCATTTTTTAATTTCAACTCGATACATATAACCGCTTTTCAAAAGGTACGTACGAGCGTAAACAACGATATTCATAGTAACCGCGGATCGTTGCCGACGATATCGGTGCATGCGCATTGCGGTCGATCAGGACATATACTTCTCTCGCTCGCAAAATTGTGTTTCTCTCTCGCACGATATCGACGCTTGCGCATTACGGTCGAATAGGACCTATACTTCTCTCGCTCGCACATGTCTTTCTCTCTCGCACCATGTTGGCAACAGTTTCGCGCTTTCAATGAGACCTCCATAGTATATGCTCTAAGACATTACCATCACTCCTGTAGGTGAACCTACTACACAACTTGCGATTCTTTCCTGAAATCGCTGGGCAAAGCGCAAACTGTCTTTCTCACTCACTCAATATTTTGTATTTCACTTGCACCAAGGACCGAGCGACACGTCTCGGCCCGCGTAAAGGTTCAAATGCGCAAAGATGATACGTCAAAAGTATATGCCCAGGTTAATCAAAAATCCTTTCCTGTGCACAATTCTGCACCAGAAAGTATTCCCGGAAGTACATATTCTATGTAAATGTATCAGCATACACCAATCCTAATGAGAAAGAGAGAAACAGAACGCATATATCCGTCCTTTTCTCATTATCTTTTGTTCTGCTTCTCAGCATCTGTAACTAATTCAACGACAACGCTAGCTGATCAGTTTTCTGCTGTTTGCACTACAGTGAAGACGCAGAAAGCAATCGGGCTTTTATTTACTGCGCAGATATTGATACATATGGAATATTCATAATTTGTGAATTGTTCCATTCCTGCGTGGTTTGTTACTGTAGTGTCGATAAGTGTATATGTGTGTGTGACCATTCCATTGCCATGGAATCAAAGAAGGAAGCCGCAGATGCAAGGAACAATCTCTATTTGAAGGGTGCTGTAAAAGCGAAACAGCCCAAGTTATCTGCAAAGCGTTTGTCAAAAAATAGAAAGCGTCGAGAAACGTAAGTTATGTTTTATGGTACTGATTTTTATGCAGTTACAGTTTTTTATGTAGTAGTAGCAGCACGGTATTTTGTTGTATATAAGACGGTATTATTCATATTCTTTAAATATGTATATCAAAAGTCATTACTTTACTCTCTTGTCCCACTCTTTCTTTTCCAAATCGTATGTTCATCATTATTTAATTAATTAATAATCCGATGTATACCGTGTTTGGATTCATTTTCTGCAACTTTCATGCCGATGAGACGAAATGTAGGAATTTTAAATTAACGTTATGTATGTTATACAAACTATATGCCTTTTGTTAGTATCAAACGTTGAAACCAGTATACGCGTTTCGTTAGATATGCTTCCTTTATAATGCAGGTGTGATTATTTCAATCTTTGTACGTAGTTTTCAATGGATAAAAAATGTAACTCATATTTTATTTCTGTGACGTAGAAGATATTTAAAATTAGCAACAGTCGTCGATGCTTTGCGATTAGATGTTGAGCATATGTAGTTACTTGTTGAATACAAAATATGTACACATTGCTTCTCCTTTTATGGATTTCGGACCGCAATTCTGTACGACCATACGTGTACCTTTAGCGAAATTGTCTCATTGAAAAGCCTAGTCTTCAGGTGAAGTCAGACGGCGAGTCGGCTTGGCGAGCGCGAGTCGGCCGCTTACATTGTAGTAACGCCGATTGTTAGAATGCGTCAGTAGCAGCTATATATGAAAAGTGCTCAATTGTATCGCGATAATTGCTACTATTTTGAATAATGGATTCCAGAGGTACAAATAAGTAGTAAATCAAGCTTCAGCCATGAGTAATTTAATTTCCAACGAACAGAATTAAAATATAATCATAAAAATGATGGAATTTTTCAATAACTTTCGTTAGAAAAGCTCTAGATATCCAGGAACCTCATGGAACCTGAAAATTTTTGTGCTATTTGTTCTATTTGCTTTATAGACTACACATTCAAAAGTTATAGCGGCAAATATTTGCAACTCTATATAATTTTTATACATAATTAAAATAATTCTATCTCCAAAAATGATGATGTTAGGAGCTAAAATGTATAATTCGTTCTAAATAACGTGGTCGTAAATAATTTTTCTCTACCAAACACAATTCATATTCGCTTTTTGCATTCTAAGAAACCCTTAGTTTTTTTATTAATATGTTAGCACAGGCCTTCCCAAGTAGGGGAAATGTACTCCTGAAACACGTGTTTTGATTCTCCCTCCAATATTCCCTCTCTCAGAGGAGACAGTGAGGCCGCTACGAAGCAGAGAGAGAGAGAGGACAGTAGGAATCGTCCCACCTTAGCTGAAGGTACAGCGTTGGAGGGACAACCGAAACATGTGTTTCAGGAGTACATTTCCCCTACTTGGGAAGGCCTGTGTTAGCAGATTGCCTGTTTAGCGGCCATCTTTTAATCGACGATTTATTCCAAATAAACTTTTATTCGTTATTCTTGAATAACTTATTATTCGAACAAATTTATTCGATATTTTATTCGAATAACGTCCAACTCTGATTGTAAGCAATGGCTCTGACTTCCGATGCGTGCTACGCTCTCAAACGCTCGCCGATGACCCTGACGTCATCGGCCTTGCTTGTGCGTCGAAACGACATTGTATAACGTTATGCATCCTACTGGGCCTCGCCTTCGAAAACGGCGAGCGATACCCAGTGCTGTTTGAATAATATTCAATAATATTGATATATCGACCGTCTACAGGCCGCTGAACAGGGATCCATCCTGCCCCCCTTACCTCCGCGTGCCTCTCAGGTGGCTAAATGGCACACGTATTTAGCTGAAATTCAAAGCCAATTGTCTCGAAAACAAAGCGCGATATTAAAATTTTTTTTATATATGTATTTTCGTCTTATTTTGGCCCATAGAATCATCCCTAGAGTATTGACTATGAATAGAGTAGCAGGAATCTATCCTGTATAATAGTTTTTCTGGTTCAAATCTGCAAACTCTCATCGGCTCGCTACCACGATTTACGCGACCACAAGCGGGAGACGCGCCTCCCGCGTTGATCTAGCCCCGTCCAATACTAATATCCAGTAGAGCTGTTCAAGTACCCGGAAAAAGCAAGCCGAGTCTAACTCGGCTTGAACGATCGAGCCGAGCCGAGTACCCGAATGAACCGAGCGGCTTGGATAGAACCAAGTAGCTTGAATTTTTCAAGCGGCCCGAAGTAAGCGGGCGGCTCGAACAGAACCAAGCGGCTTGAATTATTTCAAGCGGGCCGAAAGAACCGAGCGGGTCGAAAGAACCGAGGCGGCCCGAATGTATGTCTGCACATTGTAGTACAATGTACTACGAATTGTACTACGATGTACAGACATACATTCGGGCCGCCTCGGTTCTTTCGGCCCGCTTGAAATAATTCAAGCCGCTTGGTTCTGTTCGAGCCGCCCGCTTACTTCGGGCCGCTTGAAAAATTCAAGCTACTTGGTTCTATCCAAGCCGCTCGGTTCATTCGGGTACTCGGCTCGGCTTGGAAATCGAGTTTTAGCTTGGTTCGGATTTCAAGCTACCCGAATATTCAAGTACTTGAACAGCTCTAATATCCAGAACAAGTCGGAAAGGGGAATGCGTTATTTCGGAATAAGTCAACCGAAATACCAAAAGTTTTTTATTAATATCTCGGAAACTAATGTCTGAAAGCGCAAAAGGACAAAATGTTTGTTTAGCAATATTTTTATTCCTTCAGGTTATAATTTATTAGATAGGTATGTGGTCGTGTATGTCGCATACAATGTTGTACCATTTCAGTTATATTAATACTAACTCCCCCTCTACACTCCACAGCATTCTAAACTTTCAAGCAGGGTCATTCCACGAGAAATCGGACACTTTTCCGAGGAACATTTGGGATTCTTGTGAAACTTGGATATATTGTAGTCTTTAGTGATATATAAATGTATTTCAAAGAATTTTGCAAAAATTTTCCAAATGGTGAAAATTGACTTTTTTTCATTAAATTATAACTTTTGAGCTAAGACACAGATACGAATGAGCTTTTGGGTGCTTACACTGGGGAAGTAAAAGTACCTAATAAAAATTATGTCACTTTAAAAAAAAAATTTAGACCATTTATGCTCCAATTGTTTTAAACAAATGCAATTTTATACTAGCAGGGCATTATTTACACATTTGAAAAAAATGAGGATATAGCCCTACATGTGCTCTTTACAGACACGTTTTCAGAAACGCGGACACTTTAAAATTGGTCACATGAAAATTAATTGAATGTGACGCTGCGTCGCCCAGCATTCTTGCACGTTTTTCTTGTTAGTGCAACGTCATTTTAGTAAAAAGAAAAGATTTCAAAATTTAAAAAAAAACATTTTTATTCAAACTCCTCTCAATGACAAAAACTGTACTTCGATAACTGGCATTAGCATCACACAAACCGATAAAAATGTTGTTTTTAAATTTTTGAAATCTTTTTTTACAAAATAAATTTACATTTCGGATGTGACTCAAATTTGAATATGTTGTAGTCTTTTGGGGATGTATAAACATGTCTCGAAGGATTTTTGAAATTTTTGAAAAATGTCGATTTTACAGCTGTTTGAAGGTAAGTGCTAACTTTTTTTCAGTAAATTATAGCTATGGAAGTAGTGAACGGATGGAGATGAAATTTATGGTGCTTATAGAGAAGACATTCAAGTTTTAAGAAAAAATTATTTCAATTTTAAAAAAATAAAATTTGAACCATTTCTGTGCAATTATTATAAACAAATGCAGTTTTTTAACATCGGGCGCGATTTTAAAAATCTGGAAAAATCAGAATATAGTTCTATCCTTCCCCTTCATGGTCCAATTGTCAAAAATATGGACATTTTAAAATTAGCCCTGTAAAAATTGTCAAAAGTTGACGCTGCGTCAAATCACACCGGCTCGACTGACTGAGCCGTGCGGTACTCGCAGCGGCCAAGCGGCTATATCTGCTATTCCTATACATTGTTCTCGAATATGGCAAGTATTTGTGAAATACTGAAGAAGGAAAACTTTTACTGTTTTTTATACACAACATAATGCGGTAACTCAATTTTTGGTGTTCGCACTATTTTCCTTGAAACGAAGGTGACCCGTAATTTTTAAAATGGAATGCTATATATTTGATAATCCAGGATGAAAGTGACTGTCAAGACAAATTCAACCATACGGTATACTATGACCTTGAAGGCTACACATAGTTAGGAATGAAAGAAGGAATTCAATCTACTAGATAGATAGTTCGATATATTTATTTCATTCCTAATGTTTGGGAATGAAATTAGTTTCCCACGCCGCCACACTCATTCTCATGGCAGCACCTCGCGGACCGCGATTCAGCAGCGCTGATCGATTGGCGAGCCGCCAAACAGCGGCGATCGATCAACCGTCGCCGAAATCGATGAACCAATCAGCGAGCCGCGTCGAGGTTCGAGAAGAACGGAGAAGACGCGGTAGCGGAAGTCGGCCATGTTCGGCATTCTCTTGCGTGCTTTGTACCAAGAACGTGCCCGTATTGTCGCATAGCGAATTGTTATAGTTCTCGTGCCTTAACTCACTCTCTTCTCACCTTAACTTCAGTGTTTGCTCATCGCGCAATCATTGTAAGAGCATTCATCTCATTTGAACGCTCATTAAAGTCCACCGATTAGTATAATCGAGTGGACGCCACGTGGCAGTACCGCGCGGTTTCATCGTTCTTCTCATTATTTTTGTAACGCCGCGATAAATATTATCCGAGTGTCTCATTTCATCCGAGTGTCTCATTTATATTGTATGTTCATTGTGGGTGAATAAAATTGACAAACGTTCTCAGTGCATATAAACTGTCTTAGATTCCTCTCAGCTCAATCTCATTCAATCTCAGCTCAAACATATTTTGGTCCTTCGAGCCGGAGACTAAGACAGGTGTAACGTGAACGTGGAGATTCAAGTGGGAAGTGAACTCTCAGTGTCGTGCAGTGAACGCTCAACCCCATAACCTCAAAATGCCGACCGACGACCAGCAGCAGAAGTCGACGACTCGCACGCAGACGTCGTCGAGGCCACCAACGCCTACCATCAACCTCCCAACGAGACAAGATGGACTTCTCCCTACCACTGGGGTACAAACGAGATCTTCGTCTCCGAGTGGCATGCCATCGGAACTCATCTCAAGGGCTGAGACTCAGCTCACCCGGCTGGAGTCGATGCGCTCGATCAAGCGCCGGCTCCCCGAGTGTGCCCCCAACACATCCATGGGGGAACTCAAAGTCTACGGACAGCAAGCCGATGAGCTCATCAAGGCGTTTTACAAGGAGCACGCCAACTTCGACGTAGCATGGCCCAGGTCGCAACGCGACCACCCATACTACACCGATAACTACCTGTACCAGATGCAGGAGTTAATTACGGACATCAAGGTGCAGATAGGGCGCCTCAGCGAGGAGTTGGCCCCGTACCAGCCATCACGCTCAACGAGCACGGCGTCGCCTCCAGGGAAGCTCCCTAAGCTGGCAATACCTACATTCTCAGGGGACTACGCGAGATGGCCGGCTTACAGTGAGCTGTTTTCATCGTTGATTATCTCAAGGAAGGATCTGACGGACATAGAACGCCTTCAGTACTTGCTGTCCAGCCTGACAGGCGAACCAGCAGAGAAGGTAGAGGCTCTACCTCTCAAGGGAGCCTCCTTCACCCCAGCCTGGGAAATGTTGAAGGAGGCTTACGCCAACAAGAGCCATCTCATTCAGGCGCAGCTCGATAGGCTGTACGAGCAGAATCCTGCCAGTCTCAAGGTGCCTGCTGCATTGAAGCATCTCGTATCCAAGCTGGAAGGTGCTCAGACCTCGCTCAGCTCACTGGGCGTAACCACGAATCTGGGTGACGTCATGCTGACTCATCTCATGGCAAGCCAAATGGACAAGGGCTCAAGACAAGCATGGGAAACGTCCAGAAGCCCCAGCAATGAGTATCCCACCTTTCAACAAATAAAGGAGTTTGTCAACAATAGGATTAGGGCACTGGAGAGGGCGGAGGCTCCGTCCTCTCAAGGCCCCACCAGCTCACCGGCAAAGGCACCTTCCAAATCATCTGCTCAACGAGCAGCTTCTCACTCCGCTTCTCAAGGCCCCCCTCGCCACAAAACATTCCCTTGTGATGTTTGCAAGGGGGACCACTTTGTGGTCATGTGCCCTAAATTTAGGGCGATGACTGTGGCGGAGAGGAGAAAAGTTGTAGCTAACAACATGTTGTGCTACAATTGTTGCGGGCGCAACAATCTGCAAACTGCAAGTCACCGCACAAGTGCAAGCAGTGTGGAATACAGCACCACACCATGCTGCACATCCCTGACAACAGGCCCACGCAACCTCCACCTCAGACTGAGGCGTCAACGTCAACAGCTCAACACTGAAATCTCACCGCAGTCGTCGACTCTTCATCTCAGCTCACCCTGGAACGCTCATCTCACACGCTCTCATCTAGCAGCCATCTCATTCTCCTCGCAACCGCACAGGCTCATCTCAGCTCACCAATGTCAACTCATCTGGTTCGTATACTCATAGATTCAGGTTCAGAGCTTACCTTCGTGAAGGAGGAGCTCCTCACTCAGCTCAATCTCAAGCGGTCACGGTCATCCATATCAATTATTGGCATTGGAGGGAAGAAGTCCACGCAGACAAGAGGCATCGCTTCAATAACGCTGCATTCAATCCATCGACCATTCTCAATTTCCCTTCAAGCCCATGTTCTCAGATCAGTGTCTTCAAGGGTACCTTCAGCGGAGGTGCCCAATCAAGATTGGCCACATCTTGCTGGGCTCACGTTGGCAGATCCTGATTTCTTAAAACCACGACCTGTCGACATCATCATCGGAGCTGACACATATGGACAGATCATAAGGCCAAATATAATCAAGGGCTCTCCATCCATGCCGATCGCTCAACTCTCAATCTTTGGGTGGCTCATACTTGGACCAGTTACTTTTTCCGACACTCTCATCCAGTCATCATATCATGCATCACTTGTTCAAGAGGGCGAGCAGTCCGTACGTGACTTATTGGAGAAGTTCTGGATTCAAGAGGAGCTGCCGAATGACACCTCATCTCAACTCAACTCTGAAGAGCAGGAGTGCGAAGATCACTTTCGAGCAACACACACCAGAGATGCTACAGGGCGATACATCGTTCGCATCCCTCTCAAGTCATCACCCAGTGCATTGGGCAACTCATATCCAGCAGCTCATGCATGCTTGAAGCGCACTCTCGTCAAGCTCAACAGGGACGATGGGTATCGCAAACTCTATGAAGATTTCATGTCAGAGTACGAACATCTCAATCATATGGTAAGAGCACCATCTATCTCACCTCATAACAACTCAATCTTTTACCTTCCTCATCATGGAGTGCTCAAGCCCGACAGCAAAACCACCAAGCTGAGGGTTGTCTTCAACGGATCGTGTGCAACGTCCTCTGGGTATTCGCTCAACGATCTCATGCACACAGGACGTAACCTTCTGCTCAATATTTCAGACGTGCTGCTGTGGATTCGGCAGCACAGGTTCACCTTTGCCACAGATATCACAAAGATGTATCGACAAGTCCGAGTCCATGAAGACGATCAAGATCTCCAACGCATACTGTGGATGGATGAGGAAGGGGAGGAAATCTCATTCAAGCTCACGACTGTCACTTACGGCACCAAGGCTGCTCCGTTTCTGGCTGTCCGAGCATTAATACAACTGGCGGAGGACGAAGGGCACCGCTTCCCATTGGCTGTACCTTCCATAACTCACGCACGATATGTCGACGACATCTTTGGCGGCGCGGACACAGGTGAGCAACTCATCAAAATTGCACAACATCTCAAAGGCCTGTGTCACGCGGGAGGTTTTCCACTCGCCAAATGGCATTCTACGCATCCTGCATTGCTAGAAGAAATATCCTCCATCTCAAGAGTTCAAAGCTCGACCATCTCACTCGACGACTGCAATACAAAAATTCTGGGGTTGCAATGGAACAGTTTCCAGGACAACTTCACCTTCTCATCGAAACCTCTCAGTTCATTCTCTAGCCCAACGAAACGTATCATTCTGTCAGAAGTTTCACAAATTTTTGACCCACTTGGTTTCCTCTCACCAGTCATAATTCGAGCAAAAATGATTCTGCAAGAGTTATGGCTGTACAAACTTCGTTGGGACGATCCACTGCCACCTCAAGTTACATCTCATTGGTATTCCATCAGAGAAGATCTCACAAGCCTGGCCAGGCTCTCAATTCCTAGATGGAATCGTGTCACTCAAATTCAGGAACTCTCAGCACACGCACACTGGAGACACGTTCCAGGCACTTCTAACCCAGCTGACTGTGCTTCGCGAGGCTTAACGACATCTCAGCTTGAACATCATCAGCTATGGTGGACGGGACCATCATGGCTTTCTCAACCCAGTGACTCATGGCCATCACAACCACTGCATCAGGACGACTCGAGTGCACTAGAGGCTCGTCCAGGAACATCGACCTTACTCAACATTCAAGAAATTAAATATCACTGGGACCTCATATACAAATTCTCTTCTCTCAACAAACTGATTCGCATTACTTCAGCTTGTTTCAGACTCATCTCAAGGTTAAGAAAATTGCCTGTTTCATTGCCACTCATCTCACACACTCCAAAGGATTTGGAAACAGCTCGCATCTTCTGGACAAAGATGACTCAGGCACTCTACTTCAACCACGAGTTCAAAGTTATCAGCTCGAGATCAACGTTGCCCTCATCTCACGCCTTCAGTCGACTTACTGCATTCATCGATGAACAAGGAGTCATACGAGTGGGAGGCAGACTTCGTAACGCTCATATTGGTTATGAAGGTAAACATCCTGCAATACTACCTCGCAGCTCACGTCTGTCCGATCTGATTATAGACCACTCACACAAGCAAACGCTTCACGGAGGCACTCAGCTCACCCTCGCTCACATCAGACAGACATACTGGATCATCGGAGGTCGAGCTCCAGTGAAGTCTCATATACTGCGGTGTGTGGTATGTGCTCGACAAAGGGGGATCCGTGCCCATCAACTGATGGGCCAACTACCTCTTTCTAGAGTCACACCCTCACACCCATTCACAAACACTGGAATTGACTACGCTGGTCCGATCATTCTCAAAACCTGGAAAGGGCGAGGAGCAAAAACACAAAAGGGTTGGATCTGTGTTTTTGTGTGCATGACAACGTCAGCTGTTCATCTCGAGCTGGTGACAGACTATTCAACCGAAGGGTTCATCGCAACGTACAGGCGGTTCTCATCCAGACGAGGAATTTCACACACCATTTACTCGGACTGTGGAACCAACTTCGTCGGTGCAGATGCAAATCTCAAGAGCATGTTCACTCAGGGCTCACAGCATCATCAAGAATTGGCCTCTCTGTTTGTCAACGACAATACAACGTGGTGTTTCAACCCACCAGCTGCTCCTCACATGGGTGGAAAATGGGAAGCCGTCGTGAAATCCATCAAGTACCATCTACGACGGACTGTTCGAGAGACTGTACTCACGTATGAAGAGTACAGCACACTTCTCACACAAATCGAAGCCATGCTCAATTCAAGACCTCTCGAGCCTCTCAGTGATGACCCTGAGGACCTCTTAACACTAACGCCAGCTCATTTTCTCATTGGTAAACCGCTCTCAACCTTGCCTGAACCATCCGTGGAACACTCATCACTCTCACCATCGGCAAGATGGCAATTCATCCAGAAGAAGATGCAACAGTTCTGGTCTCAATGGTCAGCTCACTACCTTCAGCGTCAACAGTCCATCTCCAAATGGCACCATCCCTCCAATGACATCAAGGTCGGGTCATTGGTGCTCATCACAGACGAAAGGTTCCCGCCGAGCAAGTGGGCGGGCAACTTGCTCGGGTTCTCACGCTGCATCCTGGGAAGGATGGTCTCACCAGGGTCGTGACCGTCAAGACGGCGACCACCACATTAACGAGGCTTTTCCAAAAATCTTGGCGAGCTCTTGAAATGATTTTCCACGAAGTTAGCCGGTTTTCTGGAACGGAAAGATAATTATGTTCCGGTAACATTGTAAGCGGTCGGCCTACTAATACGTGCGCTGGTGTTAACGCGATCGGATCATTCGGATCAGTCGAAATGGGACACAACGGTCTGGAATTTAAAATCGCTTCAATTTCTATCGCAAATGTAGTGATTTCCTCGAAAGTAAAGAGACGTTCGCCGACCACTCGTTTAAAATGGTGTTTAAAGGATTTTACCGCAGCCTCCCATATGCCTCCGAAATGTGGTGTTAACGGTGGATTGAAATGCCACGTTATGGACTTGCTTACCGCGAATTCGTTTACGGTTTCCTTAAATTGTTGAGAGTCGAATAACGCGTACAATTCGCGTAACTGATTATTTGCACCGACAAAGTTCGTACCATTATCGGAATACACGTGTACAGGTACAGCTCGACGCCCAATGAAACGTCTGAAGGCGCCGAGAAAACCCTCGGTTGTGAGATCGCTTACGATTTCAATATGGACCGCCTTGACCGACATACAGACAAACACGCAACCGTACGCCTTGATACTGTTCCTATTGCGATGCTTCTTTTCCTTAATGAAGAACGGCCCGAAGAAATCTACACCGGTATGAGCAAAAACCGCTGCTTCTTCGACGCGGGATTTGGGTAAATTTCCCATTTTCCCTTGTAATGGATACGGTCGAAAACGGATGCAGCGGACGCATCGTCGTATTATTTTTCTTACTTGATTCTTTCCGTCGAGGAGCCAGAAACGATGGCGAATGGTGTATAAAGTAGTTTGAATGCCGGCATGGAATGCGTGTTCGTGTACTTCACGAATAATTAAATCAGTGACGTGATGATAGGATGGCAAAAGAATCGGATGTTTTTGTGAATAAGGGATTCCGGCGTTCTGTAATCGGCCGCCGACGCGAAGAAGTCCGTGTTCGTCTAGAAACGGATTCAGCGATGCGAGTCGACTGCCTTTTACTCCCTTCAATGTCAATGTTTGGGAATGAAATTAGTTTCCCACGCCGCCACACTCATTCTCATGGCAGCACCTCGCGGACCGCGATTCAGCAGCGCTGATCGATTGGCGAGCCGCCAATCAGCGGCGATCGATCAACCGTCGCCGAAATCGATGAGCCAATCAGCGAGCCGCGTCGAGGTTCGAGAAGAACGGAGAAGACGCGGTAGCGGAAGTCGGCCATGTTCAGCCATTCTCTTGCGTGCATTGTACCGAGAACGTGCCCAGTTTCTTATATTGTGAATTATTGTATTTCATATCACTCTCACGCTCATCTCACGCTTCAGATCAGTGCCTTGTGCAACGCGATCTTCGATCACTCATCTCATCTCAATTGAACTCTCACCATAAACTCCTCCGATTAATATAATCGCGTGGAGGCCACGTGGCGATACCGCGCGGTTTCACTTTCGTCTCACTCAGCATTGTGCCGCGATAAATATTATCAAGGCTTCTCATTGTGCCTCAAGGCTTCTCATTGTGCCCTTATTGTGTTTTTGACAATAAACTTCGACAAAGTGTTTACTGCAACCAATCTCTGTGCATAACCTGTCTTAGATTCCTCTCTTCTCAAACTCTGCTCACCTCAACTCAAACAGTCAAAATACGATCAATCTCCTCAAAGAATTGTTCTCTTTGGATAGTTCTAATTATGACGCGTTCCGCGTTGTTTATTTCTTCTATACACAATTCGCCCTTATGCGTACTCGATGGAAGCAAGCGTAAGCAACGAGCGATCACACGTGTGAGGTTTCTATACGAAGAAAAGTCATGAAAAAATTCACATTTATTGTGGCGTAACGCTAGACATGTATTCCTTTTCAAACCCGGCAGCTCCTTGATAGTGACATTCAGACTTGCCGGCCAAGTAGATTCGTGTTTGCGCAACTAATGGGGACCCTCGAACCACGAATCGTTCTCACGGAATGTCGCAGGTAGTTGTCCACGAGACAATATCGTGTTTGCGCAACCAATGGGGACCCTCGAACCACGAATCGTTCTCACGGAATGTCGCAGGTAGTTGTCCACGAGACAATGCATCGGCTGGATTATCTTTCGTTGTGATATGTCGCCACTCTGCTTCTTTGATGGTTTGAATTTCCGCAACGCGATTTGATTCGAAAACCTTCAGCACGGTTGGGGATTTTTTCAGCCACTGCAACACTATGGTAGAATCCGTCCAGAAAATAACGCGATTAACCGAGAATTTAAATGCAGCTCCGGTCTCTCGATAAAGTCGGGCCAACGTTAACGCACCGCATAGTTCGAGTCGCGGTATGGTTGTTTCTTTAAGAGGTGCGACTCGTGACTTGGCACATGCCAGACGAACGAGAATACGATCCTCTGGATTAAGGGAACGGATGAAAATGCACGCGCCATATCCTATCTTACTCGCGTCGCAAAATCCATGGATTTCAATATTAGTAGAATTTTCGAGCAAAAGTTTTCGATCTATGGATAAGTGTTTTATGCACGGAAGTTGGTTTGAAAAGTTTAACTGCCGTATGTTGAAACCGCCGCGTTTCAAAAGACTGATCACCTCATCGCGGATTCTTAGAGCCTCCTCCAAAGAATTCGCACCTGTTAAAAGGTCATCGACATACAAGTCACGTCTCAAAATTTCGGAAGCACATGGGAAGTCTGTGCTTTCATCGTCTGCGAGCTGTTGTACGGTTCGAACAGCAAGATACGGAGCGGAAGATACGCCGAAAGTAACCGTGTTTAATTCGAATGTTCTTATTCTGTTTTCATGATACCAAAATATGCGTTGATATTTGCGGTCTTGCGGGTGGATTAAAATTTGTCGGTACATTTTTTCTATATCGGCAGTCATGACATAAGAATGTGTGCGGAAACGTAGCAAATGCTCAAAAAGTTTGTCCTGTATTGTGGGACCGACCATGAGTTCATCGTTTAACGAAATATTGTTAGATGACTTGGCCGACGCATCGAACACGACGCGAGTCTTTGTGGTTGCACTTGTGGCCTTTACCACGGCGTGATGTGGCAAGTAATAGCGAGACGATGAATCGTCGTTAACCAATGACATATGCCCAAGCGAAACGTATTCTTCCATCACCTTATGATACTCTTCCTTGAGAGCTGAATTTGTATTGAGCTTCCGCTGAAGCGCATGAAATCGACGTAAGGCAATTCGTCGCATGTCGCCGAAACTTCTACCCTCAGCACGGAACGGCAACCGTACTACGTACCGTCCGTTATCATTGCGCGTCGTGTTCTCGCTATAATGAGTTTCGCATAACGATTCTTCTGATAAGTTCGACGTTTCTGCGTCCACGTTTTCGATCACCCAGAACTTCGCGATCTGTTCCTTCAATTCGGACAAATTACACGAAATGATTCGATTTTCGGCGTTGTCTAATATACCGCCTACTACTACCCATCCAAGCTGGGTTTTTTGCAAGACTAGGTCGCAGTCGTCGCGAGACAAACTTATCTGTCCTATCGACATCAACGATAAGGTGGTTCCAGAGCCAATCAAAATATCGACGGGCCGTGGTATATGGAATTCGGGATCGGCAAGATGAATGTTGGCGGGAATTTTTAATGATTCGCGCGGAAATACCTCATCGGGTACCGAATCTGTAATTCGCGAAACTGTCAAGCATGTCAATGTCTTCTGGAAGTCGCTGTGAAGTGCTCGGAACGTAATTTGAATTAAATCCTTCGACACCGTGGTCATCTCATTGATCGTATTGATCGGAATCGAGCATGGTTGGGTGGGAAGTCCCAATTGTTGTGCAAGAGTTTCCGTCATAAAATGAGCCGTCGCGCAGGTGTCGAGAAGCGCTCGAGCTTCAATAAACGTCCCGTCGGATTTTCGGACACGAATTATGGCACTCATCATTAATTGTGATCGAGGGACACGACACGCGGCGGTTAAGGCGAACTGGCATAGTCATGCTGAACCCGGCTCAGCCGCGGCTTTCGCGGCATTTGGCATCGTCGTGGCCTGTACAGAGGAAGATTGTCTCTCGCCGAAATTGTGTAGCAATGAATGATGGAGACGTCCACAATGCTTACATTGTGACGACCGACATTTTCCGTTATGGGATCGTAAGCAATTCCGACACAACCTTTTTCGGTTTATGACTTCCCAACGTTGGGACACGGATAATTTCCCAAATTCCGGGCAACTGTACAAGAAGTGCTGCTTATTGCAATAAGTGCAAGTACGCACGGTAGCGGTAACGAGAGCGCGCGCGCCGGTCCCAATTTTACGTGTTTTAACTGTACGCGATTCCCGGTCGGACCGACGTTTAGCTCCCGTCTCGGTATTGTCGCGAACGGCACCTTTCTCAAGGGTAAGTCGTCGGAACGTCGTTTCATTCACGAATTTATAAAATTCTTCCAACGTAGGAAGAGTATCCAAACTTAACGTTTCTTCCCATTTCTCTCGGATTTCGCTGGGCATTGCTCTTTCTAAAAATCTAATAATCATGGAACTATCCGGCGTAACATCTAGAGATTGCAGCATGTTTAAATGTTGGCGAACATCGTCAACTAATCTCTCGAGTCCGCTAGCTTCGATTTTGTTTGCCGTTCCCAAATCTATGATAGCATCTAAATGCTCTGACACGAGCATACGCCGTTTCTCATACGAGCCTACTAAAAGACGCCATGCATGTTTATAATTGTCCGCGCTTGTGTTGTAAACTGAAATCTTATTAAGTGCGTCACCTCTCAACGAATTTTTCAAATATATGAATTTTTCTAAATCGGTTATATCAGTACGCCCATCGATCATGGTTAAAAATGTATTTTTATATGATAGCCATTTTCCCAGGCTTCCGTCGAATTTCGGTAAGTCAGCGACCGGCAGTTTCAAGGTGCGCCGTCGTGTCTCCGTTAGGGTCGAATTCAGGTACGTGTTACCGAGCGTCTCGTTTACCTGCGCGGACGAAGGTTCAGCGACCTCCATAGACTTAATTTTGCTTGCAATGTCATAATACCGATCCTGAATCTCATGGATTTCGTCCAAATGACTGTTCGTTGGATCGAGAATCGCGAGTTCATCATTTAAATCTTCATATGCGTGGAATAATTCCGTGACTCGATCCAGTCGCATTTGAAAATTCGCTTTATCGTACCGACCCGACGCGACACAGTTCTCGAGCTGTGTTAGTTGTCGTTTAAGCGACGTACGCTTTTGACCGATCATGTTAATCTTATCCATTATTGCTATACTAAGTATTCGCGCGCACCGTGTATATAATTAACTCTAGTCTAAACTTAAGAAATATACGATTAAAATTATAATTAACAATTGGCACTTATCTTTCGCTGATGGACAAGGTCTGCGGCAGGAGGCAATATGGGCGAGAGGTCCACCTTATTACGATTGAGATGTATATCCAGAGTTCATTAACGTTCGTTCACCATGGAGTTCGACGTATAGTCACTGAGCACTGTTGTGTCTTTACACCTATGTCACACGCGTCGCGTACTAAAATTTCCGAAGAAATTGCGGACACACGATATCGCGTATTTGAATAACTTGTATAGTAACAAAATGTCGATACTTTAGAAGTACGGTATCTCGATGTACGGAAGTAAATTTCGTACTTGACTCGGGATCACGTTGCTATGTTCGCAGTCAGAGACCAAGTCCCCTTGACCGCGCGTTTTCCTTCAAGGGACCGTTTTTCCCCCTCCAAGGGAACCGCCTTGGCTTCGAAGGACCCTCCCTCGGAATCGGGAAACGTCTCACTCTTTTGCCCGTGACTAGCTTCAACGGGCCGTTGCGCTCAACCTTCTACATTTTCTCACACCTTCACCGTTTTAACGTTCACACCTCACAGGAGGCACCATTTAATGTATCGTCGAAATCTCTCCAACATGGAGAAATCCCGTAATTCAAATAATGTTAGGATGTAAAGGTGGAGAAGGAATGAATTATAATAAACAAAACAGAATTGAGCCGAAATAACTGGATAATTTATTGGCTCATTGGGGAAAAGCCTTGCGGCATAAAAACCCCAGAAATAAAGTTTAAACATCAATTACAAAGGGAAAATTATGAAGGTGTGAACGATAAGCCGAAGGTTGAGCGCAATTAACATGATGCGGTTTGTGCGACATGCACAATTCGTTAGATATGTTCGTGGGTGTGTGCTAAGCACGACCTGGCGGAACTATAGTTCCGCGGACTCTGTCGAGTATGTGTGAGTGTGTGTGAGTGTGTGCTAAGCACGACCTGGCGGAGATTATGAGTCCGCGGGATCCCTCATGTATGTAATTGTGTGCTAGGCACGACCTGATGGAGATTGACTCCGAGGGATCCCTTATAATTGTGTATTCGCGTTCGTGTATTTTTGGAATTGTTGTGCATCGCTGCACATCACACTGTCGTTCACAACATGCACTCGTTGCCGCGATCCGAACTACATCTCCGAATTGATCGGGAGAATCCCTCTTGCGAACCGCACTCGCACGAGAGCTAAAGTCTACTACTCCTCTCGTCATTCTCTTCCCTTGTTTAAGTTATCAGGAAAATTCGGCGCCGTGCAGTCGCCCGACGGTTTACGATATGGCCTGCACGTGTTTATCCTGGGACCGACCCGCACCAGGATATAGACAAAGGGGGTCCTATCTTGACTGCGCTCCGAGACTCAGTCCTTTCTCGGAATCTCCACTCTGATCGCTTGACACGAACCAGACCCTTCTTCGTCGCGACAAAGTTTACGTTCGCGGCCGAACAATAATGTTTCAGAAGGATGAGGAAAAGTTCACAAACGTAGCGTAATAGAACGAAATAGCCGCTAAACATTTATTGTCATATAGCATATACATAGGTTATATTTTCTGTCACTTCGAGGGACCACATAATAATCACGCGTTGGATTCAACGTCAAACACAATTTTATATATGTTTTTCATAACTGCCTTCTGCATAAGATGCGTATTTCATGTTCTGTTTCAGTGTTTTGCTAATTAAAAAATGTCTATCCTAACAGACTTCATTTTCTGGGGACATGCCCTCGCGTATTTTTCCTTTTCACTTATAATTTCTTACTGCCAACGTAGAATATTCTACCATAAGCACATTTCAAGTAAATGTACAATGAATTTTCTACGTTTGCAGTATCAGCGGACTTTCTGTTTAAATTTTTACAAGTTCAACGCAACAGCTGACAATTTCTTTCCACATTCAAAATAAAATATGGAAATAGCAAACAGCTCCCTCTCGCGTGCACAGGCAGCCGCGTATCTATGGGTATTATCATTTCTGTGCAGAAAAAATCTGCTGTAATACCGACCTGCCAAATCGGCCAGGTCACGTGACGTGTCTACCCCCTTAAATGATGCGCCGAATAATCGTTCAATTGGTTTATTACACACGCCTCACATGGCATGTTTATACTTTCAAGAGTAAAATAGCGCTCTTTCACGTTCGTATTTATTGTTTTATTGTATTATTTCCGCATTCAACGGCTGGCTATCCGAAATGAACTGAGCATAGCTTCGAATATGTTTCATAATCAAAGTAATAGGATGGACAATGTTGAATATCTCAGAAACAATAAGTTTTAGAATTAATGCACTTTAGTACTTTCATACTTAGAATTCGCTATTCTATTGAATTTGACGAAAAAAAATTTGACAGTCAATTTGAAAAAATAAAATTGGCCTCCACATCCAATCTATCCCTGTAAATAAACTAGTTTCACCGTGTTTTGTGTTTCTTACAACGAGACAACTTCTATAAATAATATTTTCGCTTATTACTTGAAATAATAGATATTTGAGGTGAACCGAGTTAGTGGGACACCCTGTATAACACAGCTTCAATACTTTTCTCGGTGATACCGGCAGCTTTACCTGTGTCAATGCTAGAAATACATTATGTTTCCCGCACCCACCGCTCGAAAATCCGAGAGGGCGCTCGAAAACCAGTGGTTCTTTCAGAATATCGGTATTTCAGAATGGTGACACCGAAGACAAAAGAGTGCTAGGTCTATTCTATACCTTTTTTTTTTTTTTCCTGGAGAAAATCCCTAACGGATTTGCACCCACTAAAAACTCCAGGGTGGCCTCCTGACTGGGGAGGGCCGCACGACGGGGGAGGAGGACTTGGGCGAGATCCAAACAGAACGATGCGTTCACCACCTCCCCCCCGGTGCACTGGCACCTCTCCTGCCGAGCCCATCCTGGAGAGGGTTGCAAGCACCCCCTCCGGTTAAACTCTTTCCGAGTTATGATGGGGCAGCGCGATGGAACCACACATCGCATCGCCCCTCGCTCGGGCCGCTGCTGCTAGAGGTCAGCGAGCCCCCGCTCGTCTGACCCCCACGGTCCCGCAGGCCTGTGGGCTGTGAAAAACAGAAGGCCAGCCATACCGTAGATGGAACGCCACCCCCCGACGCACGCTCCGAGACCTCAGTGCTCGGAGCTCCCACGCTACGGTCGGAGTTGCGCAGGGGGGCGGCGGACGCCCCGACCTCTGCATCTGCCCGGAGCAGCTCTTCCCCGTCCTCCGGGGGCACCTCTCCCAGCTACTCCTCCGAGTGCACCCAGCCTACCAGGGTGACCCTCCCACTCCCGAACCCGTTCTGCCTCCTCCTTCGCGGACATAACGACCTCCGCGAAAGAGGATATCACGGTCCAATCCTCCTGACTCCTCAGCATACGCTGAACTAAGCCAGGCATGCCGAGGTCAGGTCCCACGTGCGACATGAGAACACGGCGCTCCGCGTCCCACTCCGGGCAATCCTCCATCGTGTGGTCGATCGAGTCCACATCACCAGAGTCGTAGTGGTGACACCGTGGCGACGCCTCACACCCGATCCAGAACAGGTACTCGCCGAAGCACCCGTCTCCAGTCAAGACCTGGGTCAGAGGGAAGGAGAGCCTGCCGTGGTTGCGCCCCATCCAGCGGTCGAGAACGGGACGGAGCGCCCCGACAACGCGCCGGCCGATGTGCTCAGGCCGTGCCAGCCACTCTAACCATCGGTCCTGCATTCGTTGCTAGGCCCGATGGCGCGCCATAGACAGCCCGTCCGCCGGGCAGCCCCCGGCCTCTCGGAGTTCGCGGATCGCGGAATAGACTTCCGCGTCCATCTCAGCGAGGAGGTGAAACGGGGGGGACCTGCCTAAGGCGGACAGCTCGGCGTATGCAACCGTGCGGTACGCTCGCACGGCCCTGAGAACGACCCTCCTCTGCACCTTCGCGAGGAGATCTTTCCTCGCGCTGCACGTCCCCAGATCGCCAGCCCATATCGGGGCTCCGTAGAGCGCTATGGAACGAACGATGCCGACATACAGGCGCCGAGCTCCATCCGATGGGCCCCCAAGATTGGGCATGATGTACGAGAGTCGATCTATCTGTTTTACCAATCGGGGACCCAACGCCCTAAAATGGCGCGTTCAGCTCCAGTAGCTGTCCAGCTCGAGCCCGAGATACCGCATGGATCGCGAGACCACGACGCAGGCACCGCCGACAAAGAGGGTCGCGCGCTTGGGGATACCACGGCCCGTCCGGTTCGACAGCCAGATGGCCTCAGTCTTACCGACGGCCACCCTCAGTCCGAGCGTCCCTATCTCGGCCAGTATCCGCCGCAGCGCCTCCTCCGCACGGCAGACCGCCGTCCTCCAGAGTGGCCCCGCAGCCACCACCAGGGTGTCGTCCGCATAGCAGACTGTGGCGGCTCGGGCAACAAGCACGCCGCCTCATTGCGTACAACCGTGATGGGCCGAACTTCCGCGCCGTTGCGTCGCGCCGCGATTGTACGACAAAAGGTTTCTCGGAACGCGGCGGGCACCGTCGTCGGTGGAAGTTGTAAAAACAATCTTTGGGCGGCGCGAGTGACGACGTTCCCCAAAGTTCGGCGCAGAGAGCCCGCCGGGAGTCAGTCGGTCGAAGCCACGCACTGTGAACGGAACTATCTAATAAATATACTTACTATAACCAGCGTCACTTATTCCTTTCCTTCCGTCAAACCTTCCACACGTTTCACGCAACGCCCACAAGACCATCGACACCTCCGGGGAGGGCATCGGCACCCGCAGCACCGCGTCATAGGCCAGGTTCCATAATATGGGTCCCAAAACCGATCCCTGAGGAACCCCGCGGTGCACCGGAGCCTCCCCGTCGCCTTCCCGGCTGGTGTATCGCACCACCCGCCCGCTCAGATAATCCCGGATCAGCCGGCGGAGATAGAGAGGGATCGCGTGATAAAGCAATGCTCTCTCGATCGCCGCCCATGAGATGGAGTTAAACGCGTTCGCGATGTCTAGCGACACCGCGACGCAGATACCACCCCTCTCTGTCGCCACCCCAGACAGCTCCCTCACCTTGTGGATCGCGTCCATAGTGGAATGCTGCCGTCTGAAGCCATACTGGCGACTCGACAGATCCGGGCCGGCACCGGACTCCAGGTGCTCAACCAAGCGGGCGGCGATGACTCTTTCGAGAAGTTTGCCCGCCTCATCCAGGAGGCAGATCGGTCTGTAAGCCGACGGCGACTCGGGGGTCTTACCAGGCTTGCGTAACAGGATCAACCTGGCCTCCTTCCACACAGAGGGGAATCTCCCGGTCCTCAGCACGGCGTTGAATAGTCGGACGAGGCCGCCGCCCAGGGCACCAAGACCCCGCCCGGAACTCCGTCAGGCCCTGGGGCCCCTCGTTTGGCGCGACATCGCGCAACAGCCGAGGCGAATTCCTCGTCACCGATCTCCAAATCGTCCGACCAGCCCGTCGGTTGACCCAGCCGAGGATCCCCATCAAGAGCAACGCCGTCCTCCAGGGGGGGAGGGGGGAAAAGCGTCGCCATGATTTCGCCGAGGAACTGGGGGGCCAGGCCCTCGGCGACCGGGGGCGACCCATTTTCGAAGCGATAGCCTTGTAAGGACGCCCCCAGGGGTTCTCCTCAAGGATCGTGAGGAAATCCTCCCGGGATCTGGACTTGGCCCTCGCGATGGCCCGTCGCACCTCCAAGCGCGCGTGCGAGAAGACGGTGCGTAGCTCCCGGAGTCTCTCCTCTGTCACCCGGCCCCGACCCGTTCGGCGGCGGGCCTTCGTGTACCGGCGTCGGGCCTCCACGCTAGCTTTACGTAGTACGTCAACCTCGGCACACCACCAATACACACTCCCCCGACCCCTGCCCCTGGTACTGGCTCGGGGCATCGTGGCATCGCAGATCCCTTGCATGACCTTGCGGAACCATTCCGCCCCGGCCTCCGGGTCGTCGAGGGTGTCGAACGGCAGTCCCGGCCACGCAACAATGGCGGCAGCCATCCGAGCCGCGTCGGGATCCAAACTCCCGAGCCTCCAACGCGGAGCCGGGCGTCCCGGGGAGGTCGGTCGCGCGGGGGAGACGGACGTCTCGATGAAGATGTAGAGGTGGTCCGAAAGCGTCGCCACCTCCTCTGCCACCCGCCATCCGGTCACACGATTTGCGGCGGCGGGATTCGTCCAAGAGATATCGATCGTCGACTCCCCGCGCGCGCCGCGAAATGTCGCGATCCCGGGCTCATTAAGAAACGAGAGCCCGAGGCCCGCCGCCCACTCCGACAGTACCTCGCCCCTCGGGCCCGTCCTGGAGGAGCCCCACTCGATGGAGTGGGCATTAAAGTCCCCCAGGACTAGGACCGGGCGGCTCCCGGCCGCGGCGACAGATGTCGCCATTTGATCCAGGGCTATCCCGAAACCTCGAAGGTCCAGGGAGGGTCGGGCATAGCATCCGACCACCGTGTACTCCCCCCATTCCACCGTTACCCACCCGCACCCGCGCCCGGCGACGCGACATGACGGGGCACCTCTTTCCTGCCCCCACGTGATGGCCACAAGGCCGCTCGCATCGCTGACCCAATTCGGCCGGTCAGGCACCCAATACGGCTCCGCGATCACCGCCAAACCTATTGTCCACTCAGCACGCGTTTGCTCGAAGAGGCTCTGCGCTGCGCTGCAGTGATTCAGGTTTCCCCGGGAGGATCCTTAGTCCGCGTGGCATTGCAGAGCTGATGCGGTGACGTCCTCCTGGTCCATCCCCGAAGGCCGCGCCGTGACTCCCCTTGAGGAGTCGGACAGATCATTCTCGCCGGTGCCCTGGCTCGGTCCGGGCGCCTCCCCCGGAGCGGAAGCCCCATTGACGAAGGCAGGGTCCGAACTCTCCGGAGTTGCGAGCCTTTTCTCCTCGGGCCCGGGCGCGTATGCTTTTATAAAAGCCTTTCTTCTCGAGTTCGGTGACGCTCCTGGAGGGGGAGATCTCTCGCCTCCTTTCACGCGAGACGACTTCGGAGACCCGCTCGGAGATCCGCCGTGATTCCGTTTCCTGTTTTCTTCGCGCCGCTGCATCTTTGATTTACGAAGAGGCTTCTTCTCAGTGCTTTCCACCACCTCCACCTCCATTTCCGTCGAAGCAGGCTCGACAGTCGCATCGCCGCCGCCGGGTCCACTCGTCCCGAACGCATCGGGCGGCGCTGTGGCCCTCCCCCGTGGCTCCCCTCCGGTGTCAGTCCGCTTCCCCCCACGTGCGGGAGGGAAGCAAGCGGCGCTGCCCACTCTGTGGTCCGCGGGTCTGTTCCCGTCCGCGCAGAGCGGACAACGGGGGGACGCAACACAGTCGCGCGCCTTGTGACCCGCCGAACCACATCGGTAGCAGAGCTGTGTCCGGTCCACCGCGCTTGTGCATTTCGCACGCACATGGCCGGGCTCCAAGCATCGGTAGCACTGCAGCCGCCGCTGTATCAGTGCCTGCACCCGTGCCTGCATGCCGTTCACGCACACGCGACCAGCCCCCGCCAGCCGGTTCGCCGCGGCCAGGGGGCAACGCACCCACATCGAGAACAATCCCGACGCGTCGCGCCGGAGAGCCCCAGTAGCAACGTCCACACCGTCGCACGCGCCCTGGGAGGCTATAACCTTCCGTACGCACTCTTCCGACGCCATTTCCGTTAGGCCGACAATTCTCAGCTCCGCCCGACGCTGAGGGCAATGCACCCGCACCCCGGAGCCGGCGAACGCCTCCTGTAGCTTTGTCTTCAGGGCAGCGGCCTTCGCCGCACTCTCGGCCCCAGGGAGCTCGACCACGAGCCCTCCAGTGGCAGCCAGGCGCGGCCTCATCGCCGTTATTCCCAAGGCCGCCACCTCAACGGAGGCCATGGCCGCGGCCATCTGCTTCCCGAACTCCCGCTCCTGTCCAGCGGCGGCAGTAATCGCAACCGCCGCGAATCTGGGGAGGCGCGGGAGGGAGGCCCTGGTCCCCGCGCTGCCACTCTTCTTCCCGGCTCCTAGGACCGGCTTTTCAGCTCCGGGGGATGATCGCGGACACTGTTGCCGCCGCTGTGGGGCAGCCCTCCCGTTCCCCGGCATTCCGCCCAACGTCTTGCCCTTCCCGCTCTTGCGCCCCACGACTTGTGCCCAACTCTGCGAGAGAGGACCCGGCGCCGCCCCTCCCTCGGAGCACATCGCGTCAAGCGGTCCCTTTTCCGCGCCCGAACTCGCGGGTCTCGCCGGTACGGCCGCTGTCGTCGCGTGACGTCGCCAAGGTGCAGCCACCGGCACGGATGGAGCTCCGCCCCACACAGCCGCGAGCTTGGCGGGTACAACCCCCTCGCCGGGGCCACCCTTCCTCCCTCCGGTAGGTCTCGCCAGTTTCGCGGGTATCGCGGACTTATTAACTACCCCGCCCCCCGCAGTCTTACCCTTGCTTGATCTTCCAGGCGCAGGAGGCCCTCTGCTCCTCTCCCCCACTACAGCAGTCGGCATCGGCGGAGCGGCAGGCAGCGCACCAGGCCGGGCAATGACTTTGCCCAACGCAAGGAGCCTCGACTCGACGCTCCTCTCCAACGCATTCATCCGCTCCACCATCGCAGTGACGGCGGCGATCACGTCGGATATCCCCCCCACTGCATCCGCACTCGCATCCTTTGTCAGCTGGCTCCCTAGGGGGCCGCATCGCGCGGCCGACGAGGGGCCCGCGGTCACCGGCGGCCCCGCGACACTCGCGATTCTCGGGGACTTCCAACCCGCACTCTCCGGCTTAGATGAGCCGCCGCCCAGCAGCACCGAGCCCCCCAGTGCAGTCGTCGCCCCGGATTCCAGGACAGCGCTCCCACCAGCCTCCAGGCGCCGCCGCTCGTCCTCTGCCTCGGCCTCGGCCCCCCTCCTGAAGGTCGCCACCGTCTCGCGTTCCTCTGCCAGCTCTCTCCTGAGGCGAGCCACCTCGCAATTGAGATTGGCCCCCTCCGCCACGCCAGATACCGCCACCATCGTCCCGAGGAGAGAGCCCTGCGCCGACGGCCCATGGCCCCGTTGCAGAGAGGCCCGGGGGCTCTTTCCCTCGGATTTCTTTTTTACCCTCGGCGTCACTCCCCCTTCACCCGCGCAGGAGCTGTCATCACCGCCGGCGTCCCGCGACGATCCCAGTGCACTACCTCCCCCCTTTCGATGTCTTGGAAGCCACGAAGCCTCTCGGCGTTTTGCACCCGTCGAACCCTCGCCCTCCAATCGCCGTGGCCGTGTTTCCCCGTTCCCCGATTTCTTCGCCGTTCCAGGGGTTACGGCCGTCCTTATCTCAAAATAGCTATCATCGCTGCTAGGCGGCGAGTAGCTGTCCTTCTCTCGGAGTGTCCCGTACTGCTTCGGAGAGGAAGGAGTGTCCTTGGCACACACCGAGTCCATTTCAGGTCCAGATGCCTGGTCCGTTGTAACCCATTCGTAGTCCGTATTGAAAGAAGCCATGTCGTCACCATATTTCCCATCCTGTGGAAGTTCTCCCATGTGGATCCCCCCTTATAGTCTATCCAGGCGCGCGGATGAATCCCGCGACCGCCGGATGGGAGGTTAGGAAAGCGTCGTCCCCAATAACGCAGTCAATACTCGTCGGAGATCGTTTCTGGACTGCCACTTCCATACACAACCCCCGCAGAACCTCACTAAACACCGAATTCACGCACTGGAAACCCAATTTCAGAGCAAAAACCTTTGAATTTCGCGAACGAAGTAAAACGTCAACGCGGCGATAATGGCGCCACCGTCCGTCCGGTCTATTCTATACCTGGTCTGTGGTCGTAACATAGTTTGGCTGTGCGGTAATGTAGTATTGTTATCGACGGTCGGTAATACCGGTTTCAAGTCCCCGTGGGACGTTACACTAGCTTTGGAAGTCACCTCTGTTTACACGGCTCGGCCACGATATCCAAACACTTCGGAAATACGTACGCGTGTATTGCCACGCGAGTCCTGCCGCCTGCCTGCTCTCCCCCCACCATAGCTAATATTCGCGAGGTACAGAGACGCGGCACGGGGGTCATTCGTTCCGTGGACGTCGTTGAGTCAAGACGCTTCGTTCGATAGCTGCGTATTTAAATGGTACGCGTACATTATCTACCGTCATATAATTACTTCTAATGATTATTAGTCTTCTTCTTTACTCTCTATCATCACTTGTTGCTACTATTTATACAGTTTCGCCCCGAAATTGATTAAATATCGCGAGAAAACCGAAAGATGTTCGTCGCGTATTCCCGTCGTTGCCTTACGGATATTTCTGCACATTTAGTGCACACATATCGTGTCTCGGTATTCAATTATATCCTTTTTCGGGCATATTTCAAGTTTATTTGTTATTTAATTGCCTTATGAATCTTTTAATGTTTTTCTTTCAATCTTGTTGCATCGTTAGGTTACAGGCGTTGAGGCGTGAATCGAAAGCAAAGGGCAGGCAACGCCATGACACTTGCTGGTTAATTTGAACGGTGCTTGGATGGCGTCTGGACATTCCTTGGAAAAAGGAGATAGCAATACGTGTGGTATACGTATTTTTCTCGTTATTTTATTGAATCATTGTTCGCTTTGAGGGTGCTGGGTAACTTTGCAGTCGGTTAATATCGGGATGAAATGGGAAAAGATTGAATTATGATAAATTGAATAATTTTAATCGGATTTGTTTAAAAATTTTAAAATGGCGTCGGTAGATGTTTACGAAATATTGGAATGATCGAATTCTATTGCATTTCGGTCGCGTTTACGTAGAATTCAACGATATTTCAATGAATTTTAAGAATCTATCTCTATGAAGCTGTTGGAATTGCATTTACCTTCGGTTTTGGATGCAAGTTTTGTTCTTTATGTACAAAAACTGTGTAGTTAATCAAGGACATGCTATTCAAGCATGAACAATTGACGAATTTTGATTCTTGCCATGAATTTAGGATATTTATAAAGATTATGATATATTTTAAAGTATTATTCGAATAACACGAACGTGCTTACAACGTTAATGCCGAAAGCCACTACTATGATTCATTTAAACGTAATAATTATTTCTGAAGTAGTATATTTTGGATAATATCGTGTGAAATGTAGGGGAAAGCGGGGTAATTCCGGCCAGCGGGTAATTCCGGTCACTTCTATTTCTTTAAATAAAAACCGCGTAACTTGACTCTGTATGGTAGGGGAGACCGGGGCAGGTTGTAACACGGGGTAAATTGTAACATAAGTAAAATCTTTTGAACGACAAATCTGGTAACCTACAGCATTCGAGAGCTGCTTGACAATATTAGCACCGTCGGTTTTAGTGACACAAACGAGCGTTATGTATTCATTTTATGGTTCTAGCCCAGAATTTTAGTTTTTAGGTTACGTAAGTAAATGTTGTCTCAGCACTTTTATTTCAATTAACCGGCATTAGAAACCGTTTGAATTTTTGCTTCTTTGTCGCAAACGAATCAGTACACATTGGTTTATAATAATGTATACGCATTTTAGTGATTTGATGTTTAGTTTCTCATTTGCTGAGATAAAACGCAAAAATTCGACCTCGGGGTAAATTGTAACATGTTACTATACTTACTCCACTCCAAATGGTGATAAAACAAGCTATTTGCTGACACACCGGAAAAGATGCTCTAGACGAACAACAGAACAATCGAGAATCCAAAAAGTAGAAAAAAATTATAAAGGATAAAGTAAAGAAAGCGAAGAAGAAGATTTTGATAGAATCAGATGAATAAGCAATGATTGTTTAACTCGTGTATATCAAATGTTTAATAATGATCTGTGTTTTCATTTATATTTTTTAGAAACGTTTATTTGTGTTCATATTTGTATTTAAATAAGTAAAACAGATGTGTTACAATTTACCCCAGGACTGGGGCACATTGTAACAAAGATTCAGATTTGTTTAAGATGATGCCAGATGTTAACAGTCCAATATTTTGTCACGTACTTTCACGCAATCAGTTCACTACATATGCAAGTAGTAAATCACGCAAATTATTTCCTGATTGAGGAAAACACTTTCGAGAAAAAACTGTGTAAACTTTTTTTGTTACAATCTACCCCGGTCTCCCCTACTGCTACTTATTAATGATGCGGCGAGCTAATATTCATGGTTTCTTGACGATAGCAGTCTTTTAATTAAAAAAAATCCGGGAATGTTCATTTCGCACCGTAATCTTATAACAGTGGTCGATTGTTAAGCAAGGTAAGTTAGTACTGTGACGTCCCACTATTTTTCGCACGTTTCTATTCCAAAAACCTATTAGTAAACTTCAAAATCACTCCACGAAAGTCCCTCAAATTCAACTCTTACCCCATCTCCTCAATCGCTGATCACCTTGATGTTGTACCTTAGCGGTCACCAACACAAGATGATCGATACAAACTCCACCTCGCCGATGTACCTTAGTGGTCCTCATCGCGAGATGATTGTTACAAAACCTCTTCGCCTATTCGCCCTATGAGGCACGAATCACCACCTCCAAAACGAATTCAAACAAGTCCCTCATTACAAATCCCTCTTAAATCGAGACCACGTCTCGATCCCCCCCTTTTCGACTCACAGAGTCCAAACCATTCTAACCCCTTTCCTATAAAACACCCAAAATCCCTTCGACGAGTTGAGTATCTTCTTAGCAATAGCCGAACAGAATCTTGAGAATCATATTGCAACGCATGATTCATAAATGTAGTCTAAATATAGACTAATAGAAAAACCCCAAAAGCCTAACTGCGAAGAATACCTGGCGTACGTGCCGTAAACGTAGTCTAATTATAGAATATTATAGAAAAACCCCGGAAGTCCTACTACGCATAATTCGTAAATTGTGTCAAGGTCCTTACCGCATACAACCCCCGCAAGGACCGCGCGTAAATCTTATAAATACGAAGGATCGAGAGGCCAAGACCTCTTTCGTCGACAAATCGTTCAAGACTGTCTTTCGTCGACAAATCGTTCAATACTCTCTTTCGTCGACAAATCGTTCAATACTCTCTTTCGTCGACAAATCGTTCAATAATCTCTTTCATCGACAAATCGTTCAATAATCTCTTTCGTCGACAAATCGTTCGACAAAGTATATTTATAAAGTGTATCATTTCGTTAAATTCAGTGCTCTACGGCAACCAACTGTTATAAATACGAAGGATCGAGAGGCCAGGACCTTTTTCTGCGACAAACTCTTTCGTCGACAAATCTTTCGTGGACCTCTTTCTACGACAAATCTTTCGACGACGAATTGTGTTTATTTGAAAAGTTTATTTAAACAAGTGTTAAAGTGTTAAAATCAGTGCTCTACGACAACTATTGTAAGCATTTATTACTATTTTATATTATTGTGCATATCGCCACCATTCCATATATTATTTCTTCGTTTATAAAAGCTTATTGCAATCATATTCCTTTATTATTTCATTTACCACACGCTTATTGCGATCATATTTCGTTTATTATTATTTCGTTATTGCTTAGTGCAAACGTATTATTATTTAATTTACTACACGCTTATTGCATATATACATTTTGCATTATTAGCGTTTAATACTTTCGTATTATTTCGTTAACATTTATTTTGTTTAAATATCTTCGTCTTATAACAGCTTATTTCTTTTCCTACTATTTTTTCGTTAACAAAGCTTATTGCTATTTTATATTTAAACCTTATTATCATAGATTCTATTTCATGTCCATACACATGTTCTATAATTTACATATATTTATATAAATGTTATGTGTTTATGCTCAATGTCCAATGCATAACGTGTTACCCGCTAAACGCATATAGAAGTGCATGAAGCAATAAACCATTCTTTGCTTTTGTTGCGTATATTTATTAATTAAGAACAGGTTAAAGCAAATAATAAAGTCTTTAATTATATTATCTTGCACAGACGCCACGTGTATCACAGAAAGAAAATACTGAGACTGATACAAAACGAAAGAGACCATAGGCTGTAGAAAAATAAAAGATGTGACATAACCTAAGAGATAGGGAAATAAAACGAAACTGGCGCCACCTGGCATACTAATGTCACTAACCATAAACTAAATTACTACTCAATGAACAAAGCTATTTACAACAGCTTTTAAATCACGCTTCAAATCATTTGTGTTTACCCATTGGTTACGAAGCCTCCTAAAATCCAAACTAGCAAGTGAAACAGCTGATTCTGTTTACAATACTGTTATTAAGCTATACTGTTTACAAACATACTGTTGCACGGTTCGCGTACAGCCGCACTTCTAAATCTATCCCGAAAAACATTACGTGTAACTTTTGCCCGAGTGCAGCAGTGAATCCCGTTATTGAGCCAAATCAAAACAAGTGTGCTAACGGGTGTCCCTCAGAAACTAATTCACTTCAAACTTCCCTGGTCGATTAGCGTGCTGGATTATAGATTCGCGCCTGACGTACCTCTCCTGTAAAACCTCAGAGTGACGGATTTAATATTCGCGTCTGATTCCTTTAAAACCCCAGTGTGACGGATTTAACATTCGCGCCTGATTCTTTCAAAACCCCAGTGTGACGGATTTAACATTCGCGCCTGATTCTTTCAAAACCCCAGTGTGACGGATTTAATATTCGCGCCTGATTCCTTCAAAACCCCAGTGTGACGGATTTAATATTCGCGCCTGATTCCTTCAAAACCCCAGTGTGACGGATTTAATATTCGCGTCTAATCCCTCAAAATCTCAGAGTGCTGGATTTTAGATTCGCGCTTGAATCCCCTCACACGTCATTGTCCCCAAAAGACCTCCACCCGGGACGTGACAGTACAGGGAATAGATATGAATTATTAATATTAATCTCATTAAATAGAGGAATGTTTCCACTTTCGAACTCATATTTGGTTTTTGGTGATATGTAAATTCAATTCAGTGTATTACTTCAAATATCTGAACATGAGGTGTGGGGTAATACCGGCCAAAAGTGAGGGATAATACCAGCCAGCTTCTAACATTGCTTTTCTTTCTGGCGTAGATGCCACGTACAATTCAGATATTTGTGACGAAAAAGTAGAGCACGATATTCGCCCCTTTTGCAAGGAATTCGGAAAAGATGATGAAATGTCGTTCCGGTGCACAGTATGTGGTTAATGAGCACACGCAGAATGTTCAGGATGGGATACCCCTGAAGAATATATTTGTGATGTATGTACTAATTAATTTTAAAATAAAAAATAATACAATTTTTTATTAATTTAACAGTTTTCCTAGCTCTTTTATAAAGAAAAATCATGACTGCTAGTGGGGTAATTCCGGCCAAATGACTATTTTTGTGTTATTGCTCCCAATTTTGTTACAACTTAAATTTATGCTTTCTCGGCCATATTAATACAAAGTAGACACTTCAAACTATCAATTAATATAAAAAAAATAACAAATGTGTAACTTGTTCAAATTTTACAGCATTTACTGCTTATGTGGCCGGAATTACCCCGCTTTCCCCTAAAGCTGCTCGTATCCAGCAAGCATTCTGTATTTTCGCATCACACCTTGTATTCTAAATAACAAGGGGCGAAACTTCCTTGGTTAGTTTCAAAGAAAACGATAGGTATTACCTCGCGACAAACACTCGATGAAACCACATCCACCCCACCCTCCTATCCCACTTATTTTTCAGAGATTGTAAATAGAGTCAGTGTTTATGACGTACGAAGTTTTTCGTTTTGAAGAGCACAGTTGCTCATAGTGGAAGCTTCGTTAACAATTTCGGGATACGCGAGGGTAGAGTCAGTGTTTCTTACGCAATTTGTATTCTTTCACGAGCGTCGCGGCTCTCATCTTCGAATCGCGAGACTAGAATCTTTCGGGTGCGTTGGTAGTCTACTATTTCTTTTTTTTTTACTTTTGAAAGCGAAAGTCGTTGTCGGAAATTAGAGTCAGTCCGTCAGCTGAAGAGGAGATTTGTGCGCTGAATATTAATGGAAAGATGTAAGTATCTATGCATTTCATTAAATTCCTTTTAAGTAGAGTTCATTCTTCAATATTTTAGAAAGAAAAAGTTGAAAAAATTAAAAAAAAAAATTTTTAGAATAGACTCACCAAGCAATTCAAAACTAACGAAACATCTTATCATTTAGACATTTTAAGAAAAAATTAACAAAATCATTTAGACATTTTAAGAAAAAATTTTGTTAATTTTTTCTTAAAATGTCTAAATTATAAAAAATTTCGTTAGTTTTGAATTGCTTCGCGATTCTTCATCAGAGTTCAAACAATCGTAACTTTGGAAACAAATTGTAATCGTGTTCTGTTCCTTCGTTCCAGTCTGGGCACAGCTGAGCAGCCTGACGACTTCTGAGGAGCTCGATGACTTCCCCTGATCAGTAGCAGGGGTGTTGGCGTGTCCGTCACCGGGGCACAGCGAAATGTGAGTGCGCATGCATTACGGTTCCTCTGGTCACTCAATCATGTTGTAGGACGTTTCGTCCGAATCGACACGAGTGACCGGTTGTATACGTGCTTTGGCGAGCATAATGACCGCGGGTATGGTAACCATACCCGTGAATTGTAACATTTTGGCTGTGTATGTATTTATTAGACGAGGGCTAGGGTCTTCTTGTACACCGCGTCTTTTCAATAGAATCAAATTATAATCATAATTTCGCAGATAAACGGTTCCTAACGCGAATGTTTATCATTGATCATACATTGATATTTATTAAATAATGCACATAAAGGTGCATAGCAGCTCAGAAGGTATTGATATGAATATCAATACGGCTGAATGCTAATTTTTATGTAGCGAAGAAGTTTGATACTCTCAGACTCCACAGCTACGATCATTTTTATTTAATATGTAGAGGAAAAATCGGATGCTCTCCGATTTCGTCATTGCAACGATTATAATGACTTGAATTTCTTTTATTTTTCTGATACTACGTGTTCAAAAGTAACTTGATTTCTAAATGATGATAATAGACATAAAAGTGTAATTCCTTTCTTATAAAGGTCACTCGTTTGCATACACAATATAATAATTAATTTCCATGTGCAAGAAGACAATTGAGGGTGGGCAAATTTCAGATTCAAAGTAAGTAGCATGAGAACATACTTTCTTGATTTATTAAATTTACTTTGAAGATGGAATCGCTCGTTTTAAATTCTTAAAGTAAATTCTTGATGATTTAGAGTAATTTTCTTAAATAATTCAATTTTAGAGTCTTTTTTCTTGCCAATTAAATGTTGAGTAGAGTGATTTTTCTTAACGATGTAATCTAAAGTAGAGTCCTTTTTATTTATCAAACTTTAAACTATTCACAAGTTGAAAGTCGAGTCACTTTCCTTAATACTATAAAATGAAATAATACTAGCTAGACACTATACAGACTAATCATATTTTCTAGTTGAGGATTTTCAGGATATCTTTCCGTACCTATTGCCTTTTAACTCATCCACGTGCCCAGGCGCTACTTGGGTGGGTGAAAGCAATAGGGCACGATGACTTTCTTTACTAAATAATTACATTTTGGCGGCTGGCATTGCGTTAGTGTATCGTGCACGTCGCATTTTCCGCCTGTGTGTGTTTGTGTGGTTAGGCGGTGGAATTTGCGTCGGTGAAAGATTCTCATCAAAGATCATGTTAACGAAACTATAACATTATATTATTATTCATGGTAATAACGATACCAATGTATCATATTCCTTAATCAATCTCGTACAATTAAACGAGAAAGTAATAACGATTGATGTACTGTGCCCCGATGGAAAGAAGAGACCTGAGAAATTCTAGGAGTCTAAATGGCTTGTCCCCATAGGCCCGCGTTCTGTAGCACAATGGTAGAGGTAGGGCACACGTATTGCCGCTATTGGCCGACGCGACACCATCGCCGAATCGGTCAGTAGCATCGCGTGACGAAGATAGCGAGCGAAACACACAGAGTTCGAGAGAAACAGAGCTATATCCACGGACCCGACGAAAAGCAATAGCGTAGACGTCTCATAGTGTTAACCACTACAGGTATAATGTACCTATAAATTTCCTTATTTTTCACATGTTCAAAAAAGTATTACCACTGGTTTGTAGAGAGGTTTTAAATAGCATCTCCATTAAAAGAATTAATTCGAATATCACACTATTAAGAATAGTTCGACGAGGGTCATATTTAGACTCATTTTTATCAGAACAAACTGTACATAATTATAATTTTCATGTTTTCTTACCCTATAAATTTTCTGAGAAGGTGCTATCGTTGGACTCGTCGGATTCGTCGGATTCGTCGGATTCATCGGTCTCGGTACTTTCAATTTCCAATGCTGAGTCTTCCATCAAGGTTTCTAATAAAGTATCCCTCGTCCAATATTGTTCTTCAATTTTTTCAACGTGTGCACACAAATTTTTCCACCGGTCTGGTGTTACGTCGCCTATAGCTTGTCGTGTAAATGTTTCTAAATCGGTGTTTAAAATATTTGAGCTAATGTTTCGTTCTCGAATCTATCGTTTGACTTGCGCCCAAGCTAATTCGATAGGATTAAATTCACACATATATGGTTCTTTTATCAATTCGTCCATTTTATATATTTTCGCTGATTTTTTATGTTGTTCGACAAGGTCTAATAATTCGTACTTCCTCATTTTTTCTGTACATGCAATTTTATTTTCTCTTAGCCATTCTATTAAGATTATTTTTTTACTGGATTTTGTCGGTGGTTTATTTAATTGTGTGCTATGGTACGGAGCATTGTCCATCACTATAACTGAGTTTGGTGGAATATTTGGTAATAATTTTTCTCTAATCCACTTCTCAAAATTGACAGCATTCATTTGCCCGTGATAGTCGCCAGTTTTCAATCCCGCTTTGAATATAAGTTCCGCGCCATTTACGAAACCCTCTTTTCCACCAGCATGCACAACTATTAGGCGGTGGGAAGAACTATTATTTTGTAGTACTCCTAACATGTCATCGCTCTGCCAACATTTGCTGAAACACAAACTATTGTCGATCCACGTTTCGTCCATGTAAATAATATTTTTATTTTGTGTTCTATATGATTTTATAGCTTTTAAGTACATTCCTCTCCACTTAACAATATTAGGCCTCTCGATTAAAATTTTTCTGATGCTGTTGCTCTTTGTATATTTGAATCCCATACTTTTAAGTAACTTATAAAGCATATCTATTTTCCACGGAAAATTTAGTTTCTCTCGTATTGCACCTAGCAGTTTTACGGCAGTCGGAATAACTTTTTTTTCTGTGTAAAATTCATAAATTATATTTCTTATGATTGTTCTATCCCCCTCAGAGCAATGAAACACTTTTTCAGTGTTTCGTGGACGTTTCTTCCCTGGTGATGATAATTTCTCTGTTCCAGGTACTAATTGTAAGTTTTCTTTCCGAATTCTTTTAATCGTACTTCCTGACATACGAAGCATATTACGATTAGCATATGAAGAAGTTGACCCTTTTCAGCTTCTTCATCACATTTTTCAATAATTCTATTCACGATGTTTCGGGCATCGCTATGGATTGTTTGTCCCTTCTTGTGTGATTCCATAACATTCATATTATATTTAATTTACTTTTAAGGAAACTGTTACTATAAATACTTTAACACTATTATTTAGCACTATATACACCTTAACACTACAACTTATCACTGGTACTACAATATTATAACTTATACTAAACTGATCTAAATAACTTATAGTATTATAACTAATACTAAACTAAATTTTAACACTACGAATATCGAAGTAAAACTAGAAAAGAATATTTTGAATCGCTCAACCACGTTCACAGACAGATTGCTTTGACAAAACTGTTGCTTCTGGCAGGGGAGTGATCTTGGAGAAGTCATTTATTTTTCCCCACTGTAGTCAAATTCAACCGTGCAACAGTTGCTTGGACACAAGTTGTCAACAATGTTGCCCACAATTGGATACAATCGGCCTGGCGGCTTCGATCGGAGTCATTTCAACGACTATCATGATTTGCTTTAAAATTTGTCCTTCATGTTATTATAAATAAGATGTATTCTGTATGCATGGTCTTACAACAAAAATGTATCATTTCTGTTAGTATAAATGGTATATTAATATATAAGTAAATAGGGGCGACTCCTATCATAGTCGGCACAGGTAGCTACGGAACATAAAAACATAAAAACATAAAAACATAAAAACATAAAAACATAAAAACATTAAAAATAATGTTCATGTCATAATTTTATTTCTCCGTGCTTATATCTCATGTACATATTAAAGATACGCTTAAGTTTGTGAAATAGAAGTGACAATTGTCACGTTTTGCTAGTTCAATATGATTCCCGTATCCGCGGTTTAGTATATTCGCGGTATGTCATGATGGAACGTATCCCCCGTAGATACGGGCATCCTACGACTATGCAGCGTGTGTCGCTAAGAACCTAAGAGTAGTGTTGTAAAAATGAGCTTCGAGCCGTGAGCTTCAAGGGCTCGAGTCGCGGCTCAAACCCTAAAGGCTCGAACCCTTAAGGCTCGAAGCTTGTAGCCTTGAAAGCTCGAGCCTTTAAAGCTCGAGTCTTCAAGCTCGAAGGCTCGAACCTCGTAGCAGTCGTAGCTATGACAGCTAGCGCGAATCGTATAAATTGTATGTAGTGAAGTGATGTACAATTGGTGGAACCATAAAATATTATATCAAGGACTTGGAGTTAACTTCATTACTATTAAACACAAAAGCCTCCAGCTTCGAGGCCCAAGCCTCGAAGCTTGAGTCTCGAGCTTCGAGAGCTCGAGCTTCATATGATATTAGCCTTAAAGGCTGAGTCTTTAAGGTAAGGATTAAAGCTTTAAAGACTCGAGCTTTATACAACACTACCTAAGAGTGGGGATTTGAGGAGTGTCGCGCGAGAGAGTGAGGCGGTGGGAGCGAAGAACTCCTCTCGCCCCCCTGACATTTCGGGGCTCATCTTTCCATCGGGGCACAGTATGTACCTAATATGTACAATGCGCATTATCAAGTAATCCATTGTTTGAAATCGAAAATAATTAATTTCTATGTAATTCATACTTACACGCAATGGTCACTGCCTTTGCCAGCCGATTTCAGTGAAAACTGGTACATACTTGTTAGAGTGTGATTGTGGCCAAGCTCGGGTGACGGAGTCGTCCCGGGACGGTCTCACTAGTGTAGGCTTTTGCACCCGGGCGACGATGCTTGAGAATCGTGGAATGTGTTGACTGATGATTGTGTTTGAGAGACTGTTTTGGCATTTTTTAAATATAGGTGTTGTGTAGGATAGGTAACTTACCTTCTGGTACGAATGTGTGACTTAAATATAAGTCGGTAGGGCCGGGGCAGGTCGTCGTATTCTCTGATGTTCCCCCGCGCGATGACCTGCTTTCAGGAAATTTGTGAGAAAAGTCGACGGCCTGACTAGCGCGAGTGGGATATGCCCTCGCTTCTAGCCTCGCTATGTCGACTTTTTGACGCCAGTGAGACATTGCACATTGTTGCTGGTTGCGGTCGGAACTTTCAGAAGGGCGGACCCCCGACGCAAGAAGTGTCCAAAGAGCCGAATATAGCCCGGCCAGAAAAAAGGCCACATCATGTGGGCTACGAAGAATGGTCCTGCATTCTCTGGTGCAGGGTCATTCTTCTAAGGTATTTCTTTGCCATTATGCTCGCCGGTAGTTGTAGTAGTAGTAGTTTGGTTGGCCATAGGCTGACCCATCAACACCCCCTCTTCTGAAATTGAGCACACCGCGTTTTCAATTAGAGTTGCGAAGAAGATTACGGGGCCAGTTAGTGTTGCGACTAAATGTTGATTACGGTTTGAATTAGCGTTGCGAATCGAGTATTCCCCGTGTTTGATTCCAGCATATAGCGTTTGCGAATGAATGTCGAGCGTGGCTGCTTGTAGTGTTCCGCAAAAAGAGTCGCGATTGTTTTTGTATTTTGAATTGGAGTTACTAAAGTTTGGTTCATTTTATTACTTTTGATTCGTGGTACGCTTTTTATTAGAGTTGCGATGCGACTGATCGCGTTTTTTTAATTACACGCCCTAGTTTGATACTTAATATTTTTTGAGTTAGTGTTGCGATGATGACTGATCACGTTTGTAATTAGAGTTGCGACCCCAATGCCCCGAAACTGTCCTGGGACATGTCCGAAGACATGTTCCTGGGAAAAAGGAGTCCCGAGCAGCTGGCTTCGCTGCACATGGGACCCCACACAGCCTTCAGGAAGGCTGCAGCGAATTAAAGTTAGAGTTGCGTATTGCGAGACACAGGTGCACTGAATTTTTATTAGTGCTGCGAAAAATGAAACCACCCACGTGGTGGTTCTCGGTAGCTTTTTATATTTGTTAAAGTAATGTAGCTCCTTGGGAGCTTCTTCGTTTCCTATTCGGGATTTGTATTGAGTATAGTAGAATTTTCTGTAATGAAGCACCATCCGGGAATTTTGAAGTTGTTTGAGAAATTAGTGCTGCGAGTAGAACAAAGTACTAGTGACTATGCTCGGGAGTTGATTTTATTCTGTAATAAGTTAGCGTTGCGAAAGAAAGAAACGGTCCACTCACGGTTTTCTTGCATTAATGAGTGGACAATGATCAGCTGCCCTTCTGGCTACTGATCATTTTTTGTAGCAGCCCTAAGTGGCTGCACCATCCTCCTTCTACTACCACCACCTACCCACCCTTGAATCGAGTGTTTGTCACTGGAAATATTGTTTTAAAAGTAGTCATATCTTGCAGACAAATGTTTTCGTTGTACATATTATTTTCAGATTGATAAGAAATGTAGTTTTTATTTTTATAAATTTTCAATATTCTTTGGCATTGATCAAAATTCAACCGCGATTGTTGCTTAATTTGATGATGTTGAAACGAAATTTGCACTGAAAAAGTAGGTAAATGCAATTCGGCACTTTATATTGATAGTAAATTTGCAATATTAACGCGTGCTCGTTGTTGCTACTTTCTGCATGAAAGTAACTTCGATTACTGCGGAGTAAAGTGCAACCCATAAAAATACTTCAAAAAAGTAAAAAAAATACGCCAAGTACATGATAAAATCGAGGACGGAAAAGAGTAAATACAAAAAAATAGAAGAAAATATACAAAAAGCCGAAAAAATAGGACCTATTAGTTGGAGGAATACGGCGGTCATACCATTCAGCAATAATATTTCCAACGATATTAAAAGAATTTTCAGAAAAGTAGGGATACACTCGATTTTCAAAATGCCAGTTTATACAAAAAACTTGTTCCCCCAATTAAAAATAAAATACCATTATTAAAGAATTCGAACATCATCTATTCAATCCCTTGCATGGGATGCAACCAAGTTTACATTGGGCAAACGTCTAGACTTTTAGAAAGAAGGATCTATGAACATAAAAAGAACATCTTCTTATCACCCCTCCAACATGCTGCCCTAACACAACACGCATTGGAATTTGATCACAGATTTGACTTTGATAATGTTAAAATTATCGATAGAGAGGCCAATTGGAGTCGCAGGATTCTGTTGGAGACGTTACATATGATTAAACAACCAAGCGTAAATCTTGGGTATGAAACACCTAAAATACAAGAATACTACGCAACTTTATTAAAGCAATAAGGCTTTATGATGTAATTTTTTCCAACAGAGTTGTCATTTCAATTTGGCCAATAAAATCAACTCAATTATACATAATTATATTATGTAATCACCTGATCATATATCCTAATGTTGTTGGGCTCTTACCACATTACCATCAATTAGTGGTATTTTGACAGTTTTGTTGTGAGGTTAGAAATGTTCGTTTGATCGGTAATTTTTAAATATGTTTTGACTTTTTAACGGTCTTTCGTTTGACTCCTTTCTAGCCACAGTTTGCTTCACCTTTAAATGTTTCCCCACGTTATGTTTACTTCAGTCACGTTCCAACCGACTCGCGGGTTACGCGTCCTACCAAACGTGTGACTTTAAAGCGAACGCAATACTTTTTAAATCTTTCCTTGAAAAAGGTCTAAACCGCAGACCGAAACGTCGGAAAATTATAAAATTTAAAATTGCAAATTAGCTTTAAAATTGTTAACTGACCGAACCAGTGCGCCGAAACCACTTAATTGTTTATTGAAAATATACATTGTCAAAAAAGATATGAAATCAAACTGAGCTGCAAGTACATAATAAAGGTGGTTTCCACCTGCGCTTAAGATGACACAACTACATATACACAGCTAAAATGTTGTGTTCATACATTCCATTACTCATACCGCCGACATTTTAATAACACAGTACAACAAAATTTGACTTTTTCTCGGACTTGTAATATTCAATAGCCGTTTCTTATAGGTTTTCGTGCCCTGAAAACGAATCCGCAACCCGTTTGTCGCCATCACCCTCAGTTTTTGAGAAAATCGATTTTGAAAAAAACTGCAAATTTTCAACTTTGAACATATTTTCTGTCGAAACGGTAATAGTTATTCCATTGTTCGTTGCGTCAAATTATTCTATGAACCTTCCCAAATACAACGATGTAAGTGATTATTGCGTTATGAACATTTAAATATGTTTAAACAACGATGAAAGGGAAAAGGACACCCGAAATGCACCAATTTTTGCGGATATCTTTCAATTTATTTCCAAAACTAAGGGTCTGAGACGAAATCTGACCATCCCACGCGATGCAGCAGACATTGTTCCTTCGGAAAGCGTCGGCAAACGTGGTAAGTCTCGTTTCGTTTTCAATACAGAAACGAAATAGTTTGGCAAAACGCGCGGAGCCGACAGTGGTAGTCAACGGCGCGGCGGCACGCGCGGCGGCCAGGCTGGGTTACCTACCTACGCTGGGTTACCTACCTACGCTGGCCGCCGCGCCGTTGACTACCACTGTCGGCTCCGCGCGTTTTGCCAAACTATTTCGTTTCTGTATTGAAAACGAAACGAGACTTACCACGTTTGCCGACGCTTTCCGAAGGAACAATGTCTGCTGCATCGCGTGGGATGGTCAGATTTCGTCTCAGACCCTTAGTTTTGGAAATAAATTGAAAGATATCCGCAAAAATTGGTGCATTTCGGGTGTCCTTTTCCCTTTCATCGTTGTTTAAACATATTTAAATGTTCATAACGCAATAATCACTTACATCGTTGTATTCGGGAAGGTTCATAGAATAATTTGACGCAACGAACAATGGAATAACTATTATCGTTTCGGCAGAAAATATGTTCAAAGTTGAAAATTTGCAGTTTTTTTCAAAATCGATTTTCTCAAAAACTGAGGGTGATGGCGACAAACGGGTTGCGGATTCGTTTTCAGGGCACGAAAACCTATAAGAAACGGCTATTGAATGTTCCAAGTCCGGATGGCTGTTGTACTGTGTAATGTGAAGATAAAATCTAACATCTAGACATTTACTTAGATGTCCGCCGCCTGGAAGTCAAATACTTGGCGTAGCCAGGCAAAGTAATCTCAGATCATCAATACCCATACCTTCCCCCTCGCAGGCTTTCAGATAATTTGTCAATTTAAAACTCTGACAAATATGAGTACACTTTCATTATTTTACATTTTAAATAATTCTTATTCGTCGACACCTTGACTTTGCCTGGCCACGCCAAGTATTTGACTTCCAGGCCGCGAACATCTAGGCAAATGTCTAGATGTTACATTTTATCTTCACATTATTAAAATGTCGGCGATGTGAGTAATGGAATGTATGAACACAACATTTTAGCTGTGTATATGTAGTTGTGTCATCTTAAGCGCAGGTGGAAAGCACCTTTATTATGTACTTGCAGCTCAGTTTGATTTCATATCTTTTTTGACAATGTATATTTTCTTCTATTTTTTTGTATTTACTCTTTTCCGTCCTCGATTTTATCATATACTTGGCGTATTTTTTTACTTTTTTGAAGTTTTTTTATGGGGATCTCATTTCTTTTTACAAAGTATGTATGTATTATACACTCCGCGCCAAAATTAAGGGAACACTATAATTTCCAGAAAATTTTGGTCATTTTCAAATGGCTGTATCTCTGCGAAAAATGGTCGCAAAAAATATTTAAAAAACGCATTTTAAAGCTTGAAGTTTCTAGTTTTTGAATCAAGTACTCAATTTTTTTTCTTCGTCCATTATGATACTGTTTTATCAAGATGGAGCGCAGGAAACAAAGTTTCAGAAATTTTTGCCAAGTTTGGACGTATGTACGGGCTGAAAATTTTTTTTCCAGATAAATCCAATGGAGAACTCTTATAGAGCAAACATTTCTCTTTAATTTCGTTTTTTTTGGTTAGTTGTATGATTTTTATTGACCGAGTTATTCGCTATCAAAGCAAAAAAGGAACTTTCTACTTTGAACGCCTATAACTTGCGAACGCATGATCGTAGAACATTGTTCGTGAGTGTTTTGGAAAGCTAAGACAGTTTCCTTTCAGAACCTTTAGTTGCAAATTCAATGAGATTTTTTTAACCGTATTAAATTCATTTTAAAATGATCCCAAAAATTGCATATTTACCATTTCCTAGAAAACATGATGCCACTTCAAGGAAAATCATGGAATCATTCAAGTGTCCACGTTTTTTCTTAGGTGAAACTACCCCTTAAACACTGTGCAAAAGGTCGGACCGATCAGATTTTTTTTTTCGTATGTCCTCGACGGTCAAACATGCGGTACGGTCTGAAAAATTGAAGGATCACCTGTTTTACGTTATGTTTCTCTGTAAAACCCTTTCTTTTGTTCTCGCGGTTTTTGAACACTTGTTGCTCGTTTTTTTTGTTAGTTCAACGTCATTTTAGTAAAAAGAAAAGAAATGCAAAAATTTAAACAAAAATTTACCCAAACTCTTCGCAATGACGAAAACTGTACTCCGATAACTGGCATTAGCACCATCTAAAGTACGCCACGAGCTGGCGCATGCGCGGTCGGATTTACACTTCATTGTACGTGCGTCACATGGAGAGATGAAACCCTGCGGTTCGTCACTCCCGCAGTATTTTTTTACTCCAAACTCACTCTCCGATGCGTATGTGTATGCGGGAACGTGCGTGCGTGTCGGTTGCGCATGTTAATACAGTTACGAATTTTCCATTCCTGGGCGACGTTTGCGACAACAGTACCCGAACCTGGCGAATTTGGGACGATTAGCAGACGCCCTCCGCCAAATTTGGCAGAGAATTCACGCACGTTCCCTCATACACATACGCATCGGAGAGTGAGTTTGGAGTAAAAAAATACTGCGGGAGTGACGAACCGCAGGGTTTCATCTCTCCATGTGACGCACGTACAATGAAGTGTAAATCCGACCGCGCATGCGCCAGCTCGTGGCGTACTTTAGATGGTGCTAATGCCAGTTATCGGAGTACAGTTTTCGTCATTGCGAAGAGTTTGGGTAAATTTTTGTTTAAATTTTTGCATTTCTTTTCTTTTTACTAAAATGACGTTGAACTAACAAAAAAAACGAGCAACAAGTGTTCAAAAGCCGCGAGAACAAAAGAAAGGGTTTTACAGAGAAACATAACGTAAAACAGGTGATCCTTCAATTTTTCAGACCGTACCGCATGTTTGACCGTCGAGGACATACGAAAAAAAAAATCTGATCGGTCCGACCTTTTGCACAGTGTTTAAGGGGTAGTTTCACCTAAGAAAAAACGTGGACACTTGAATGATTCCATGATTTTCCTTGAAGTGGCATCATGTTTTCTAGGAAATGGTAAATATGCAATTTTTGGGATCATTTTAAAATGAATTTAATACGGTTAAAAAAATCTCATTGAATTTGCAACTAAAGGTTCTGAAAGGAAACTGTCTTAGCTTTCCAAAACACTCACGAACAATGTTCTACGATCATGCGTTCGCAAGTTATAGGCGTTCAAAGTAGAAAGTTCCTTTTTTGCTTTGATAGCGAATAACTCGGTCAATAAAAATCATACAACTAACCAAAAAAAACGAAATTAAAGAGAAATGTTTGCTCTATAAGAGTTCTCCATTGGATTTATCTGGAAAAAAAATTTTCAGCCCGTACATACGTCCAAACTTGGCAAAAATTTCTGAAACTTTGTTTCCTGCGCTCCATCTTGATAAAACAGTATCATAATGGACGAAGAAAAAAAATTGAGTACTTGATTCAAAAACTAGAAACTTCAAGCTTTAAAATGCGTTTTTTAAATATTTTTTGCGACCATTTTTCGCAGAGATACAGCCATTTGAAAATGACCAAAATTTTCTGGAAATTATAGTGTTCCCTTAATTTTGGCGCGGAGTGTATATGTATAGTACTTTGTGTACAGTACATGGTGCGCGAAACAGCTTATGGCGCTGAACGTATTTAACATTGAACTGTATGCACAACCACTTTATTAATACCACAATTATTAATACCTTTCGAAGAATAATATGTATGCATTTTTAGCATTTCGTGGCCAAGCTTGTTTGTCTACTCGTAAATCATCAAAGGATACCCACGTGGTGCCCTTACCCCTTACCATACTCGTGTAATGACCATCGGTAATACTTTTACCGTGGTGGAAAATCGTTGCCTTAAGTTTATAACAGTGATCCCCCATTTGTATTTTAGTATTAGGTATTGCTTTGATGCAGACATTGTCCACTTTCGTTATTATTCCACTACTATCGTGATCGAACAAATGTAATTTTGCAATAAGAATTTGTTTGGAAGCAGTTATATCGATTTTCTTCATTGTGTTTGAATTGGAATTATCAGAATTATTGCAAGGATCTATCAGATTTTTCCATTCTGCGAAATTGTGTTTTATCATATCTCGAAATTCAAATGATTTTTTTAACATTTTGGGCAGTGCAAGATGTAGCACACAATTTGTACTGATAGTAGTACTTGTGTAATTACACTCTAAACATCGTAATATCGTTGTAATTTCGTGTTGTACTGCATTCTTAATAAGAATCTCATGATCACAAAGAGAGGTAATAAACTCAGCTGCATCATGTAGCTGATTGTTAGCGTATTTTTTCTTTATATTAATTATTAATATTACGTGTGAAGAATATTGCAACAAGATGATTTCAGGTTCAGCATCCATGAGAAACCAAACCTCAAGGAATTTTTATGAATACTTTTGAGAATGTTTCAGGTAACATCATGGGTCCATCGAGGGAAGTAAGAAACACATGACAATTTCACATTTTTATTAGGCAGGACATTATTTAAATTTAAGTAGATATGCATATGGTTAGGTAAGGTGTTTAGTGGCCACATAGAATTAAGTAGTTTTTAAGGAAAAAGGTAAACACTGCAGTGTTTAACTAAATATAAGTAGCAATTATTAAATACGAGCGCTCGTATACGTAGGAATTATTAGTATTTAAGTAGGCATAGCAACTATGCATTGGCATATTTCCTATTAATGGATAGAAAATGATACTTATTCACTAATTGGGAATGAAGCAAAGAAAAAGGGGGGAAAACTTTTTGCTAAATAATGATACCTATATCATATAACGAACTCAGTAATGATATATCATTATCAGTGTTTTCCCTGATAATTTCCCTCAAATTTTCCTCCTTTTTTCTTTCTTTCATTCCCAATTAGTGAATAATTATCATGGTAGAAATATACAAAGAAATGTTTTCAATTCTGCTTAGCTTTATCGCGATAGCTTTTTACAGAAGAACTCCTGTTGCCCGCTTGTGGAGCGATCGAGGATCGTTTTGCAACCGTGCATCAGGGGATCTATGGAAATGAAAATAAAATTTTGCATAAAGGAGGGCGGATGGGCCGCGGTTAGGGTGGGTCTCCACTCGCAGCGCCTCCGCGTGGTGAGACCTGGGAAATCTGTATTATTTGAAGTATAATTACTAATCGTATCACAAGTAACATTGTAATACAATTATTAATTACGTGACAAGTAATACTAGCCGATTGGCTGCGATCATCTATCTTCGTTAATCTCTATTCCATCCGTCCAGATTCGATTCTAAATATTTCTCCTACAATTATATTTTATTTCTTCAATAATATTAAAAAAAGACCCCAATAGCAATCTTGGTGCTATATTTCCCAAACAAATGACACCGTGGAATGTGTCTGGGTCCGAAGCTTATTTTCAAAGTTTCTGACAAATTATTTAAGTAATTAAAAGTTTGAAATCCCAAACACGTAGGTGTACCTCTGAATGGTAGCGTTATAATTGCTAAGACCTGGACCCACTGGATTTCTGGGCGACCTGGTCAGGGTTCCAAGCCCTGGTCCTTCCTGCAAGCCCCTCGGGCCCCTGACCAAGGTTAGCTTATTCGGTTTGTGCCGATGAAATTTTCGGGTTCGTTAAAAGCCATTCAAAATGTTATTATTCTACCAAGGCCAAAACCGATTTCTCTTTCTTTTTAAATGATTTCTTCGATTGTTTTTCATCATCTGTCCTATTTCATACATTCCTTCGTGGATTTTTGCATGAGTCGTTCTATTTCGTGTATATCTGCGATGTGTTTACTTAATTTATTTTATTTCATGCATTTCTTCGATGGGTTTACGTGATATATTTTATTTGATGCATTTCTTTGATGGGGTTACATGATTTATTTTCAATGATGCATTTTCTTCGATGGGTTCTTAGTTTCCTCTGAATCCCACTACACTATTACTAACCTAAATTGGTTGATGGTTTCATAATTTCAGGTTCACGCTTTCGCGGGGAAGAAGGTTAATAAAATAATATATTTTAAAGAAAATAGTGAAAACTGATAGTGAACAGTGTTAGTGAAAGAAGACATCTAAGGAAGTCTTAGGTGAATTTATTATAGCATCAGGTATTCAAGGCCCCATGTAAAATTGCCAAGTAGTCACTGAATCATTAGCTTTGTTGCTCTTTCGTTGGCTCTTCATCTCCGATGAGGAGGTAGCCGCTGCTTCTGTTTCTGGGAGGCGGGAGCAAGCGACTGAGCATGAAATGGGTATGGGTGAATCAGTTTCATCCCCAGGTGTTCTTGTTGAAAGGGAAAAGTTTCGGGCAAGGGGGTGTATCTTTTGGTACACTGCCTGCGTAAGTCACCCGGTCCGATTTCCCAGTCTCCGTGATAGACGGCTTAAGTCGCATCTGAGCAAGAGGAATCGTCTGGGAGACGCCGAGCGCTTTTCCAACCCGCATTGCGAAATAAAATTTGGTCTCGCCCTGAGAAATTCATCGGTTCAGTGTTCAGTGAGGTGTGTGCATGTCATAGTGCATATTATTTCGCGATATCTCGATTCCTGGATTAATTTCATCGATTCCTGCACCATGTTGGAGGTCGCTTAACAAGACTCTACTACAATTCACACAGTATCTAGAAGACTTCTCGAGCAATACTTTTCTCGAGGAGCTAGGAGTCGTTAGAGAGAGACGAAACGTTAACAACCTCTACCAAAGTCGCGTCATCGCCGAATAATGTACCTGCCAGTTCAACTTTATTGGCGATCGTGATCGGACCTCAATGAACGCGTGAGCATATTATTTTGTAATATTTCGATTTCTGGATTAATTCTGGAGTAGAATTAGAACATTTTTCTGGCATTCCATGCCATTAGCGCCTGACGAGGCTGTTTTTTCACATTAAAATTCGGAATTATTATGCGCCCAAAGCGGCTGCTGTTCTTCCGTCTTGTAATTAGGCATCCTTAAGCGCCCATAGTGACTGCCGTTTCTTTTTTCGTTAAAATTGAGAAGTATAAGACTCCCAAAGGGGCCACTCCTTCTTTCTATCAGTCTTGAGAATCGTTAGGCGTCCATAGAGGCTGCCGTTTCTTTTCTCATTAAAATTGAAAAGTATTAGACGCCCAAAGGGGCCACTCCTTTTTTCTATCAATGTTCAGAATCATTAAGCGCCCAATGCGGCTGCTCGAAATTTTTCTGAATGTCCGAATTCCGTGGCGCTCGATTTGTAAATCGCGGATTTCAAATGATCTAAGTTTTACCCGTGTTGAATTCTAATTCCTACCACGCGTAGCGTTACAATCTTATTTTAGACTGAATCGATAACGTTGGGTGTGACATGAAAATGGTAAGGGGGCTCGCGAGCCCCCTGAGCGTGTGACACAAAATTACATTGCGTGATGGGTCCACAGACCAGTCAGACGAGCGGGGGCTCGCTGACCTCTAGCAGCAGCGGTCCGAGCGAGGGGCGATGCGATGTGTGGTTCCATCGCGCTGCCCCATCATAACTCGGAAAGAGTTTAACCGGAGGGGGTGCTTGCAACCCTCTCCAGGATGGGCTCGGCAGGAGAGGTGCCAGTGCACCGGGGGGGAGGTGGTGAACGCATCGTTCTGTTTGGATCTCGCCCAAGTCCTCCTCCCCCGTCGTGCGGCCCTCCCCAGTCAGGAGGCCACCCTGGAGTTTTTAGTGGGTGCAAATCCCCCATAACCCCGCCCCTCCCCCGGGGGACGGGGTTATGGGGATTTTCTCCAGGTAACAAAAAAAAAAAGGGCCTTCATCGTGTCGGTAACATAGGAAGTGATACTTAGGTATATGTTAAAAAAAAATTTCGAGTCGCCAAAATCCTTCTCGCAATCATTATTTCTATGCAAAATGAACCTGTTTCCAAAATTTCAGCCAATTCGGAGCATGGGGGTTTTCGGAAGTACAGCCTTAGCTTCTTTCTTATATGTAATAATTAACATTTATGAAGAAAATCCGTAGATCAACGGATTTTTTAAAGGGGGATCTACGGAATTCTACGGAATGTTAAACTTTTCTCTACGGGTTTTCAAAAAAACTGAGTTGGCAACACTGGCGCATAGTATCTCAAGCTATAAGATGACGTGTCAGATAGAAATTAGATACAGTGACAGGTCCGTGTATGTAGGGCCATGTATATAAAATTCTTTTGTATCACTAATTATTCTTAATTGTTCTGCTACGATATTGACTATGTATTTGCATACACCAAACAATGCGTGATACTAGATTTTTAATTTAATTTTTATATAATACTGCATTTGCATGTTGCGATTCCACGGATTTAACCATGGCTACCAATGGAATTTAACACAACAAATTATCAGTGTCAGATAATTGCGTATGTGTAACAACACGTATCGTAAACTTAATTGATATTTGTAAATTACTCAGCCTAATGATGCGCGCTTGATGTAAGAATATGTAATTGTGTATGTCGTGTAAACAGCGAGGTTAGTTTTTACACGCAAAATTTCCATGTGCGTGATTATAATTTTGAAAAGTGCATCAGTGATTTACATTTAATGTGAAGTGAAAAAATGAAAGCAGTTGAAGGACTTTCATTTCGATGGCCAGTTTAAGATGTGTCAGTGCAACGCAGTACGCATCTTTGGCCGTTGAATTATAAAGTATCAATTTTTTAAACGAATTTATTTATACCTGGTCATTGAAAAGAGGACGGTGTTAAAAAAAATCGGCAAAATGACATCAATGCTTGATCAGTATGCACAAGCGTCTCAACGCTCCAAACAAGCACATGTGCCACCGATTCGTCCTGATATTGTAAGTTTCTTTTTCCAAGCTGCTTGTGGCTTTGTTCTTTTGTTGATTTGAGTATGTGATTGTAAATGAATAATATTGTATGCGTTCTTTGTTTAAAAAATTAGTTAATAAAGAACATGGAAAAATATTTGTGCGCTGGTAGTAGTGTTATTTGAATGTATTAAATTGTGTTTCATTGAATTTGTAGAGTACAGCAGGATTTATCCAAATGAAGTTGCAAGATGACGGGCCAATTTTTATAAAGCAGAAAGTTAATTTTCTACCGCGTGACAGAATTTTACATCTTGTTGTCAACAATAACATTATTGTCATTGCTATGGCTAATAACATCCTCTTACGTATTGATATGAAACATCCGGACACACCGGAAGGTACTGCCTCTTGTACTTTAGTGCAGAGGCATGGAGCTGCTTTTACCTTCTCGTGATTCTGGGCGCTGGGTCAGGAGCTGGTTTCTTTTTAATCCTGGCCATCTGATGTAGGCACGCCTCTATGTCCGCATGTGTGGAAACAGCCCTTATGCCCGCTGTAGCTCTTCCTCTGTTCTCTTCATTGCCATCTGGCAGAAGTCTTTCAGAGCTTTCCATTTTCCTATATTCTTGAGGATGGCCTCCATGTAGGAATCTAGGGAGAATAGGACCTCGAGGTCAAAGGCCTCCTGCAGGTTCTCTCTCTCTTTCATCATCGCAAGCCTTGCACCCAAACCAGCACCTATCCTCCTTGGCCTCCCTAAGGATCAGGACCTGAGTGTGGAGCTATTACCTTGTACAGCTCCATGCTCAACTCTGACGCTGCAGTCAAAATGGCGAGGACGTAAAAGCGACTCTGTGTGCACCTCTGCTCCAGTGGAATATGAAAAAGGATACACTTGTGATACGAGGCCGTTCATTTCAGAGATCGATATATCCAAATATGCCGTAAGCATGAAAATGTCAGGGATGTTTCTGGATCCTTTAGGTAATCATTTATTGATAGCTTTCGTTCCAAATCAACAAGATAATCCACCGCCCGAGCTATTTTATTTACATAGAAAAACCACAAAGTTGAAGCAGGTAAATGAGAAGATTAAGCGTAACAGAAATAACTTGTTAAATGAAATTGTATAAGTGTATATTATTTAAGCAAGGAATCTTTGCATTTAGGCAAGTAAACTGAAGGGACATGAAATTACTGCCGTTGGTTGGAACTTTTCGAATTCCTCTGAAATCACTACGGGTCCGATTCTCTTGGGAACCTCGAAAGGTCTTATTTTCGAAACAGAGATTGGCTTAGACGGAGATAAAATATTTAATACAAGTTTGGAGCAATATTTACGTCAGGTATAAAGAAACATAGAATTAACGTTCAACTGCATCGTTATCAGTATACATTCCCAGTCCACGATAATGAAACTACTTCCCTTATATCATTATTCATTATTTCCAAAGCTTCCTAACTACTTACCTCTTTATGGTGCTAAGGAGGTAGAAGGATTGGTGAGTTAGATGCTATACTTTCTACACGTGCAAAATATCCGTAGTATTTTCTGTTTGAAAATTTTGGTTTCCTACCATCATGTTAACTATTCGACGTTACGTTGCTTTCGCACCATAAAATTATGACCTATCGTGACGTGGATACTGCTCAATGTTATTATACAACCAAGTTTTATTTATCATATATTTTAGGTGTTCGATATAGGGAAGAATAGTAAGCCACCGATCACTGGCTTAGAATTTCATAAGATACCAAATACCGACAAATATGTGATTATTGTTACCACTCTTGTGCGCATTTATCAATATATCGGATCAGTGCAGAACCCAGAAGAGAAACCTTTGCTGCAACAAGTCTTCAATAAGTACTTGAACGTTCAAGGTAAATTGTACCCAAATATATTCACCGAAAAATTGTATCTACCTATATTAATCGTGAGAGTAACATTTTTACAGAGAGGTTCACCGATGTGATAAGTTCCTTGCCTTACTCTAAAATGCAATTTTATTATCCCGCGATTGCTGCTTTACCAAAGTCATTTGGTTGGCTAACTGAAACTGGTATATTGTACGCTCAGGTAAAAATTATTTTAACGTAAGGGTGCAATAATGTAAGAGTTTAAATTCCTGTAGAAAATCTGAATTTGTTTAGATCGACCCGACGGTAGATTCAAGGAATGTTTTAATAGATCAGAAAATGTTAGCTTGTCCCAAAGCGAGTCTTGTGGGGAGCAACAAATCTGAGATTACTACCGCACCGCTATCTTTTGTCCTAACAGAATTTCATGCATTGCTACTGTACACAGATCGCGTAAAAGGCATATCCCTTTTAAATCAGGAATTGATATTCGAAGATATCTATAATGATGTACGTATTATAGATAAGAAACGCAATGGTGCTAACAGATCCTGAATTTCCAATATCTTAATTTTCTATAGACTGTCGTAAAATTACTCAATATTACTAAGGATTACGTAACTCGTTCTATATGGGCTTATAGCGAGAGAGCTGTGTTTAAATACAAAGTTAATAAAGAAGACAGAAATGTCTGGCAGGTAATTCATCGCGCTTTCTAAATCACTGTATTTAAATCAATAATTACACTTATACAAGTTATATTAATGTTACGCTTATACAGGTTTATATCGATAAAGGTGAATTCGAACTTGCGAAACAATATTGTAAAGATAATCCAGCGCATATAGATCAAGTACTTGTGAAACAAGCGGAAATGCTTTTTAAATGCAAAGAGTAGGTACTTAGAGCTTTATGTAATCCTATTTAAGACACGGGCTAAGCTTATTTAAATATTGTCTTATAGATACGAGAAAAGCGCTCTCATCTACGCAGATACTCATTCGTCGTTTGAAGAGATATCTTTAAAATTTCTTCAAGAATGGGAAATAGAGGCATTGAAAACATTCCTTAAAAAGGTACCGCATTTATTACTTTAAGCCATTTGAATTTAAATGTTTAAAATAACTCGACTTCTTATATTTAGAAATTGGAAGGATTAAAAGTACAGGATAAAACACAAATAACTATGATTGTTATATGGGTAACCGAGTTATATATGAATCAAATGGGCGTACTACGAAATAGCAGTACATCATATTTACACGATTCGCGGTACCTAGAACTCCAGAAGCAATTCGATAGTTTCCTCGCAATACCAAAAGTCGAGGTATCAATTCAGAGACATTACATTGGTTTATAAAGTTCCGATCTTTTTGGACACATAGAAAATGATTTTGATTTCAGGAATGTATAAAAAGAAACCGCAGTACTATATACGACTTAATGGCAAGTCATGGCGATAAGGAAAATCTTATTCGTTTAACTATAATGCATTGCAATTATGAAGAAGTGATACGGCAACATCTATATAAAAACAATTATTTGGAAGCTCTCGATCTTTTAAAGAGCCAAAATAACAAAGATCTCTTCTATCAGTTCTCTGGTATTATTTTGCAAGAATTACCTCGTCCCGCTGTGACCGCTATGATATCGCAAGGCTCCTTATTAAAACCATCCAAGCTTCTTCCAGCTTTGGTATCTTGTAACAGTGACGAGAAACATGTGAGACACGCCTAATTATTGCTCTTTTGTTACTTCTATGCTTTACAGTTAATTAAGAAAATTTTGGTGTAACAGGCGAAAGAAATAATCAGGTATTTAGAATTCTGTGTGTACAAGCAAAGCTGCCAGGAACAGGCGATTCACAATTTTCTGTTGTCATTATACGCTCGTTACAAAAAAGACGAAGTAATGCGTTACATTAGTTCCCAAGGTAATTTTCAAATTACACTCTCTAGCGTGAGATATTTAGAGAAAAAAATTCTGTTTCATTGAAGTTATAAATTTAATCCTCAGGCCAAGATATAAATATGGTGCATTATGATGTACACTACGCGCTACGATTGTGTCAAGAAGTTGGTCTAACCGAAGCCTGTGTACAACTGTCCGCTCTACTTGGACTCTGGACAACAGCGGTCGATTTAGCTTTGACGATAAGTGTTGATCTTGCTAAACAAATAGCTGCTATGCCTCCCGACCACGATAATGAATTGAGGAAAAAATTGTGGTTAAAAATTGGTAATCAATAATACTGTAAACTTGAAGCTTCTTAATCTGTTCCAATTCATATTCATTGAAATTTCAGCCGAACATGTGGTCAGAGAGAAAGATGATATACAAAAAGCAATGGAGTTTTTACAAAATTGCGATATAGTCAGAATAGAAGACATACTACCATTCTTTTCAGACTTTGTTACTATTGATCACTTTAAAGACGCTATTTGCAATTCATTACAGGTAAAGTAATTTTTCACGTAAACGTGACCACGAGTTTATAAAGTGCACATGCATTTCTTATAATACATTTCAATCCTAATGGACAGGAGTATAATCAACATATTCAAGACGTCAAGGAAGAAATGCAAGAAGCAACGAAAGCAGCGGAACTTATTAGGAAGGATATACAAGAGTTTAGAACAAGGTAAACAGAAAAACTGGTAGTTGATTTAACCACGCGATATGACTGAAATTTCTTTCAGGTGTACATTTATACATGCAAAGGACACGTGCAACACTTGCGACGTTCAGTTGGTGTTGCGACCTTTTTATGTATTCCCATGCGGCCACAGATTTCACAGCGACTGCCTCGTGGCTGCATTAACACCTATGCTGTCGATGGAGCAGAGGACAAAACTAGCTGATCTTCAGCGACAGCTCACTGCTCTTTCGAGCAGACCTGAAGACACTACATCGGTCGGATCAGTGTCTTTATCTACGAAAGATCAAATCAAGGCTGACATCGACGAACTGATCGCTTCTGAATGCTTATATTGCGGAGAACTTATGATCGAGTGAGCCAGAGTTATTTTAGCAAATAACTAAATAGCCATTCCAAGATCTAACGTAGTAATGAATAATCATTATCTTGTAGGTCCATAGACAAGTCATTCATAGAAGAGGAAGATTACGCAAGAGTGATGAAGGAATGGGCATAAGTAGTCATTGGTTTGTCAAATATTCGTTTCCTTTGTATATTATGTTTATTTATCAAAATTACTGTTTGTAATAAGTGGAGTATATATAGTATATCGTTCTGGACGTGTAAGCTATTTATTTTATATCTATTATTATCTGTAAATGTAAGAATAAAAGATCGAGGTAACTTTAATCATTTTTCACATACATGCGCCTGACATTGCGAACACATGCAATGTGTCGAATCGCGTTATATAATAATTTCAATATGTTATAAATATATTACATCGATTAATAACTTAATTTAGCCCTAACAACAATTCAGCTTTCTTGTTTCGTTTACTCACGGATTTACTACCGTGAACATAGTACCGTAATGGTTTATTTGACCATTCTGCGCCGTAATTATCTATGCCTATTCTAGGGCACTTCACAATCGCAATTTCTTCGTCCACATCGCCACGCTCGATCCATAAACCTTTCCAGGAACACATGGAGTGTTTACTATGGATTTTACGAAGTTGAAAAGCCATGCATAGTTTCGATGGACCGTTACACAGTTCGTGCGTATTAAAAATCCTCAAAGGTTTTTTAGGTACAGTTGACGTTCCCTTTGAAGTTCGTTGAGTAGTCATAGTCTCGATACCTTCTAAGGGTTCGACAGCCCTTATCAAAACAGCACACCCCTCACCTAAAATCTTACCAACAGATTTCTACGTGGAACAACGCAACGTATGGAAGATATAAATTTTTATATGTGGTAAGCATGCTCTTCGGATCTAACATCTCTATGAGTAACGCTATTACTTCCTAATACGTAGTATCTCCATATTTTCTGTTTACTAGGTTCAGAATCATTAGGCTGTGCTGCTACAATAGTAGTGTATTTTATATAAGGATCAATTTCTACCCATAAATCGTTACACTCGTAAATCTTTTTCTCGTTAAAATTATCTTCCTCGATAAAGAAAGCTGTGCAAATCTTGGAAGGACCATTGCAAAGTTCGTACGGTTTGATACGACGGGCCTTCTTCACAATTCTCTTTTCTTTAGTTCTCTCGAATTGCATATTTCTTAATAACTCCATATAATCAAGACCGAGTATGGGTTCCACCGCTTTGATCAACACATGTGCTCCTGACTCTAAATAGTTTTTACTATGATACTAAATATACTTTGCTACGGTATTTTATCCATTATTGTATCGGTCGTTCACAAATCTGGATACTAAAGTCCGTTCAACGAATCGAGTCGCCAGCTGTAAATAAATTATGCGAAGTACACGGGAAAGGCAGCGGCCACAGCTATTGGTTGGCAGAAGCTATCAAACGCTAGTCAATTATTAATCACAGTGCCGTCTCTATATCAGTATGTAAAACGCGTTACATCAAAAAATGCAAAGATAATAATAGCACAGAGGGTGGCCAAATTATTATACTCAAAACATTTTCGTCAATTTTTGGGATCATTTTAAAACGGATTTAATACGATTGAAAAAAGATCTTAAATTGACAACTAAAGGTTCTGAAAGTAAACTTTCTTAGCTTTCCAAAACACTCGTGAAAATTTGTTTACGATCATGAGTTCGCAACTTATAGGTGTTCAAAGTCAAAAGTACCCTTTTTGCTTTGATCGCGAATAATTCGGTCAATAAAAATCATACAATAAAACCCTAGCAAACGAAATTAAAGAGAAATGTCTGCTCTATAAGAGCTCTTAACCCCTTGGCATACAAGATACAAGCCGACGGCCGCGGCCAAACCAACGCCAGAGGTGAGGCACGCGTCGAGTCCCCGCGAGGCGTGTCCCTACCCCTTACTGCTTACGTACCAAGGGTCCCACCCGTGCTTTCCATCTTTGGCCCGATGCCGCTACCACGGGTCTCACACGTTGTTGTATACCAAAGGGTTAATTGGATTTACCGGAAAATTTTTTTTGGCCCGTTCATATGTTCAAAGTAGGCAAACATTTTTTAAACTTTGTTTCCTGCGCTTCATCTTAATAAAACAGTATCATAATGGATGAAAAAAATTAATTGGAGTACTCGATTAAAAAAACTAGAAACTTCAAGCGTTAAAATGCTTTTTTTAAAATATTTTCAAAAAATTTCAATGAAAGAGTATTAACATGTTTAGAACTTGTTTTGCCCATTGCATCATTTATCTTCATATTTGCAACAAATAATATACAATATCCGAGGGATACGTCCCTGTTTTGCCTGAACGCTACCATGTGCCTTTGTTTACAGCTGGTGACACGACTTGTCAAGCAGACTATACAAGCTTCTATAATGTTTATGAACTACCCACTCACCTTGACTAGATATATTGAAACAATGATACATGCCGTACGTCATATACACGTAGATAGTTCCCGGTGGCATGTACATCGGCATATTACGAGCAGTAACTTTATTCTGATAGGTGTGCGAAGCTTTGTCAATTACTCCTAAATAACCTTCCGTCTCAACGATCCTACCCTTTAAAATAGTTCCATTCTCTAGGCAACGAACTAGTATTTTTCCTAAATGTACCAAGATTAATCTGAGTATAAATATCGAAGGACAGGGAAGCGAGACAATTAACAAAGTTACCTAATAGATTCTGTGCTAATTGTTCACAAGGAGAATCGAAAAATGAGAACGGCAGTCTGTTAGAACATATCTGTTTTTCCCAAGCAGTTAAAGGCGGATCTTCCAGCTGTTTCAATTCTTCCACCATCATTTTAAGATCCACCACTGCCCTAGGTTTATTCGTTTTGGGAAGGGTGTTGGGTTTAAAGTCCTCGTTGTTTGCTTTATTCCCTACATGGATCGAATTATACAGAATTACGTATCAAACAATTCTGAATTTTGAATTTTAAAGCGACTTACTATCTTTCAGACTTTTGAAATTCAGTTTACTTTTCTGTGTTTGATCGGAAGTTTGAACATCCCCTAAGCTGGATGCGGATAGAGTAGCAGACTCTGCGGTATCTAATGCTTCTCTTCGATCTGTTTGTAATGTATTGCTTAATTTCTGATTTTGTGAATTCTTAGCTTGGACTGCTTGGAATTGATGTTTAATATCCTATCACAAATTTCCATGCGAGTTATATGGATAATTAACTTAGTCATATTACAAAACACTAAACATACGCGAGAGCAAAAAAATATCGATGTTTTTGAAACCAGCGTAAATTCGTTAATTCTTGATATTTTACAGAATTATATTTATATAAAATTATGTATCATTGACGAACCTCCGCCTTCTCTTCTGTTTCATCTTTACCAGGATCGTCTTTGTGTTCTTGTTTGGTAGAATTTGCTTTCAAAGTAGACCGCGTTCGCTTCATCGATGAAACACAGGGCACCGGGCGGAATGCTACAAAACTGTTAAACGGTTGTCGAATAACGTTCTCTATAAAAGAAACGACATAAACTTTGACAAAATCTACAATATTTGCCGCATTAGGTTAGGGCGGGCTGCGAAGAGCGTTCGATTTGAATTTGAAATACAATGAAGTTTCTGCCGAAAGAGAAATGTCAGAGGTCAGTACTGCCACTACCTAAGACGTCATTAAGATAACCAGATGATCATTAGTCGCGTCTACGTAATAGATGCGCAGTTTGAAAGTTGTTCTTGTTCAAACAAGAAGCGTTCAAAGTCCTGCAGTTTAAGAACTATGTAAATAGTAAGATGAACCTTTGTACATGGATACAGGTCGGTTGTAAGAGTTTGATTAATACATACGATTTTTCAGTATTCCATAATTGAGGAGGATCTTTACACAGTATTTTACGGGCAACATTGGCTCGTGGTTCAGGGAGAATACCACAGGTAACGCTACAGAGTTGCAACCTTTCCTTCTTTAATTAAGCACAGATTACGTTTTCGAGCTATTATACGCGAACGTTACGCTATTCGAGATGCATGTTCGACTATTTCGATGGAAATTGTTTCCAACGCGAGTGGGATCATAGGTCGCGTTCTCTTGCGTTGGGTTTGATGTTTATTTCTGTTGCATTTGTCGCAACAGAGTAAAGAAAGAGGCGGCCGTGTTGAATACCTGGAAGAGTTTATTATTTTCAAGAATTTTGTTAATAATAAGTTATTAGAATGGTTTTGAACGTTTTACGAGCCTCTCAAATGCTAAATTCAGCAACTCCATTCTTTGTACATTTTTTAATTGTAGTAATTACATAAATAATTAGGGCTTAAAGTAAAGTTTTTATGATTGTTATTATTGTTAATAATAAAGCATAGTGGAGATTATTTATTGTTTATTGAATTTCTCTGTATTCGAATAGTTCGAATTTTCGAGTAATGCGCATTCGACGGGTCCAAATTTTATAGCGATTTTTTAGTGTATTCAAATACTCCAAATTGTCGAGTATTAATTCGAGGAGTTCGAATTTTTAAGTATTCGAATAGTCCGAATGTTCAAACACCTATTCGAATTATCCGAATTTTCGAATATATATATTCGAATAGTCCAAATTTTCGAGTATTCGAATATTCATTGAATATAAGTTGAATTTTACAGTTCGCAGCGCGAGTGTACGAACATTCAGCGTATATAATTCCAATCATCGAGTATTTTAATACTAGATGCGAATAGTTCGAGTATTCAAATTTCAGACATTCAATTAACCATACTTAGTTCGAATTGTAAAGTATTCAAACATGTAATAAAAATAAAAATTACAATAAAAATACAAATTTGGTAATTTCGTTAGTTTTACTTGGAAAGAAAACTGTTTCAAGATCCGTAATTCTGTATAGCTGCAGTAGTTTTCTGGCAACAATTATTTTATTATACCAATAAAATATTTTTATGTGAAATTATCCGAATATGCCCAGCCATATCTTAAACTGCGTTCTTCCTAGTTTAAATAAGAAAAGAGGATACTCACGCTTGTTAACGTTTGAATGGACAACGTTTGAAACGTTAACGCCGTGATGCTGCAATATTGCTGCGATCTAACAATTACAATGCAAAGCTCTTTTCGTGAAATCGGCGACAGAGCGTACCACGGTACGTGCAGATAGATCGTATGACCTATCTGCTGACTTTCTTCAACGAGAAGCTCTCCTGGCCAGCACCATAACAGTAGTTGTATCCACATCGACGTTAAATAGGATATACATTTTAATAAATCAGTACCCGTTGCGTTATCGAGGAGAGCGAATCCGCTTAAACAAATTTCCACACCGCTGGTGAGAATTTGCATGAATATGATGGGTGTTAACAAATTGTTGACCTCGTTCACCACTCTAATGAAATGAACAGTATCACATTCGTAGATTTAACATTCTTGCATATACCAAGAGGAAATTTAGAAAATAGAATATATGCCTCAGGTTATCCCATAATAATTACAGTAGAACAGCGTCGTAGATCGTCAAAATTATCCGAACCAGAAAGATCAAAGATTACTTTAAAAAATTAACTGCGTTAATATTAACTGTATATAATTACTATTTATTGTACAATTACAAGAATACTACTCTTGTATTTAATAAGTAATTTTAGGTGTAATATCTATAGTTATAAAGTGGGTAAGTACATACAGGAATGTTCAGATATCGACCGTATTTTTAGAATAAAGAATTAAGTGGTTTCGGCGCACTGGTTCGGTCAGTTAACCCGGTCAGTGACCCTACATATAAATTATCCAGTTTTCTAGCTGACATACTTTCTAAGATAGTAGGTAAATCTACATACCACACTGTTAATAGCTGGCATTTCTGTAAGGAAATTCGAAAAATACATATGGAAGATTCAATGCGGTTGGTGTCTCTAGATGTCGTATCTCTTTTTACGAATGTACCTGTTGATCTAGCTTTACAGGTATTACACCACCGGTGGATTGAAATTGCAGAACACACCAGTATTACAGAGATGATTTTCTCCAACCCGTAAAGTTTGTATTGGAGGCTAACATCTTTTCCTTCAATGGAGTTTTTTACAAACAAGTCTTTGGAACAGCTATGGGATCTCCAATTTCCCCTGTTATCGCCAATTTGGTAATGGAAAGGTTAGAGACGATCTCTCTCTCAAAGGTACCATTTCAACTTAAATTTTACAAAAGATATGTAGATGATATTATCACATGCATAAAATTAGAAGATTTGCCAATTTTACTTGATACATTTAATAGTTTTCACAATAGGCTCCAATTTACTTATGAGGTGGAAAAAGACTCTTGTTTAAGCTTTCTTGGCACATTGGTTATTAGATCTAACAATAAACTTACCACCAATTGGTACCACAAACCGAGTTGGTCGGGTAGATACATAAACTTTTTTCGTTGCATCCCATGCAACATAAGGTGGGATTAATAAAAGGACTAATAGACCGTGCAATTCTACTCTCAGACCCTGAATATCGACCAGCTAATCTACTCCTTATCAAAGATACTCTAAAACGTAATGGGTATCCCATTGAAATGGTCTCAAAAATAATCGGTGATCGTGTCTTTGAGATTTACCATCCGACATTGATAAAAAAACATAAAGAAAAAAAGCCGAAAAAACAGGACCTATTAGTTGGAAGAATACGGCGGTCATACCTTTCAATAATAATATTTCCAACGACATTAAAAGAATTTTCAGAAAAGTAGGGATACACACGATTTTCAAAATTCCAGTTTATACAAAAAACTTGTTCCCCCCAATCAAAGATAAATATCCATTATTAAAGAATTCGATAAAGTTAACTGACCGAACCAGTGCGCCGAAACCACTTAATTCTTTAAGTACATACAGGCTTCATTCTCTGAACTATTCGATTTTCCAAACCGCCTCGGTCCCAATTACTTCGGATAATTATTTACGCTCTACTATGACACTGCTTTTTTGGTGTGAATGTTAGGTGGGAATAAACAATACTCATTTTCCTATTCTTCTTATACAGGGTGTGCGGTAACTAACGGTCCAACCAGAAAGGGGGCGGGTCTGCATGAAAAAATAAGTTGAAAACATAGAATAATAGTTTTTCATACGGGGGTAGGTTTTCGAGAAAATCGACTTTAAAATATTATTTTAAATATTAAATAAATACTACAAAATAATGTTAAAAAATAACTTTTTTTCTATATTTTTCCATTTTATGCAAGAAGGGCATGAGAGGGCTACAATTGAAATTAATTTCAATGATTAATTTATTACATAATTCCAATTGTAGTAATGCAACTACGTAGAAGGTAATTTTCAAATATTACATTCAATTTTACAGTAACTTCGCTATGTATAAAAAATATCTAACTTCGTAATCATTACCGATATATTTTCGAACCTGACTTTTGACACTGAGGCCCTTCTTGCATCCAACAGTATAATTTTATTAATTTCTCTTTTAATGTGACTTTATAAATAACCCAGCGAATATTGAAAGTCGATTTTCTCGAAAACCAAGCCTCGTATGAAAAAAATATTACTCTATGTGTTCGACTTATTTTTTCATGCAGAATGACCTCTTTCCGGTTGTGCCACCAGTTAAGGAACATCTTGCATACATATGTATCAGTAGAAACTTCAAAGATGTTTACTTTATCATTCGTTGGTGATGTCGGATGCACTTAATAAAATTCTTCTCTAATTTCTGTGGCCGATATACATGAACGGCTTCAGAATTTATTTGCACCCCGATGTCGCTGATCCAGGCGTTTATTAATTTAAATTGGCCGCACACGTGGAAAATAATGGTCATGAACGATGCATCCAAACCGGAAATCCCGGCAGCGCAGATCATAGAGGCGATCACTTGGCAAACGAAGACGACCTCGAAGCGTGGGCTGTTTGTGATGTCGGTACCGTACCTGATTTTACGTTTCACATAAGGAACAAAATATTTCAATTCATCTTAACGTTCAGCTACTATTAATTTATTAGCCATCGGTTAGTAAATAGGAAATGGAAACTTCACAACATTACTCCTCCACCCATGAAAAAATTATTACTGACAAAGGCCATCGTAGAATTTTTTTAAATAATACTTTCCTTATTTTTGGAAATAGTGGATATGCTTTAGGTATTTAGATAAAATTGTGCCGGTGAGATGAAAGTGGCATAAGTCAAGAATATAAACAAATTAAATTGAGCACTTACTTTGAGTTATGTTATCTTACATTACAAAATAAGTGATAGATTCAATTTTTTTTAATTTTTGACGCACACCACTTTCATAATCACCGGCACAATTATCCTCCCGCCCTGTATATTTTGAGGAGGACCATTTAAAATTTAAACAGTCAGAAAATTAATCTTTACCACACTTCGAAGGGAAAGTGACGGCTTTTCTCAGCACCATTGCTGATGTTGTACTCGATCTTAACGTAATCGAATGCAGCCGCGATGGTGAATGTGAGCACATTGCACATGCAGGACGAGTAAAAGATAATTGTAAATGTTCTAGCCTTGTAAGCCAGCTCTTCATAATGCTTCCTTTCTCTAGGAATATCAGAGGAGTCCCATAGGTTTCTTAATTCGTTGTAAAGGTTGTATGCCTTTTCTCTTCTCGCCAATAGGTAAATGATTTTAAACAGCAGCTGTCCAACCGTTGTTAAAACGCATCCTACCCCTAATTTGTAGAAAAGAGGATTAGAATATAATATAATTGTAAGTATGTCTCAAAAATTGTATGGTGTTTAAGCTGGTTATTGCTGATTATTTTAGCATAAGAGATAAGACAAAAACCAAAAATAGAACCAAAATTGAAAAAGTGTACGTTGATTTATCCAAAAAATTTTTTTTTATAATATTTCAGACTTCTTAAATAAAAATAAAGTCATAAATTAAAAAGAAATCTAGTCTTCTGTCGGTCTGGAAGACGCACTCCACGTTTTCCAAATCACGACACGCCCACTGTAGGGTTAATTCAAACCCTTCAGAAAAGAGAACATTTTCGTAGTGGCAGTATTTGATATTTCAACAACGTATAATCTATTATGAAACTCTTATCTTTCCGCTTTATATAAAGTAGTATTTTGTTAACTATCTACATAGTTTTCTCTTGTAAATATGCGCGCTAGGAGGGGCCAAGATAAAAGGGTGCTCCACAGTTGTTACACTTATAAATTACATCTTCCCTCCATTTTCTAGCGAAGTACACTTCGTATCTTATATTTATAAGTTGCTTGAAAGTTTTTGTATAATTTATAGGAACATAGTGCTTCATGGCATTCCAAAGGAGGGGTTAAACTGGGATGCACTTGTACTACATATGACGAGATGAAACGTAACTTCATCGATGCACACTTGAAGGGCAAGCGGAAGAACGAGGAATGTCCATTTTTCGTGATTTCGCCATTTATAGCATATTTTGTTGGTGGTAAATGGGATTACAGAACTGTCGAATCACAAAGAATTATAAAGTTCAAATCCCACGAAGATAACGTTAAACATTTGGTATAGGTACCAGTTAAAAACATGTAATGTCCACTTTGCACTGGAACAAAATTCGGAATGTCCCACTCTTCGCCTAAGTATAAGCTTCAAGATACTGTCATCAAGGTAAAACAAGAAATTATTTAAGGGGTCTCCCTACTTTGACGGCCTGGAATGGAGCCCGATATTTGGGATTTTTGTTTTAAGAGAAATCTTCAAATTATATTAATTGAAAACTTTATGCCTATATTTAGGCAACATTTTAAAAGAATTTATTTAAAAAAAAAACGGTAGCTAAAACTTTAAACGTGTTTTTTCTCTCAAAGCGATGTTTCTCGAATTGGTTAGCATGATATCTCAAAAACCAATCATCCGATTTACTTCAAACTTGGCATGTAATTAAAATCACAAAATTAGACTTTTCTGACTTAAAAAAACAGCGAATGTTTAGCAGAAATCGATGTTTGTTTTAGACGCTGCCATTTTTTTTTAATTTTCAGTATTTCTCATCTAATCTACTTCAGGCGATAGCCACACTCTTACAGATTACACAAATTTTTAAATTTTCTATTTCAGACAACTACAGCGGCTGATTTTATGCTAACAATGCGCGTATGATTTTTGTTAGACGTTCTATTTGAAGCACTATAACTCCGGGTATAACCATTATTTTTGCATACAATTTTCGTTTTCATATTCTCTAAAGATTGCCAAACGAGGCAACAAAGTCGGAAGTAAATATATTTAATGGTTTTGTTTTAAAAAATTTCCAAAGCTCGCATCATTCTTCGTTCGTCAAGGTAGGGAGACCCCTTAGGAAGAAATTTAAATTAAATTCATTGACCCCTGCCTTGTTACTGGTCGACTAACTATTAAAACTTAATTTTCTCGATAAAGCTGTTTTGTGACATTCCCTGTTTCTCCGCTCACCTTTTACTTTAGGGATTAAAATTACTTCTCTGTCGATATATTACCCGCTAGAATCTTGAGATCACCCCAGTTCTTCACTATGGCCAGGATTTCGGGCACGAAAACACTGGTAATTGCCGTCACCGCGAACAACAGGCGAAAGTACGAGAACAGTTTGCCGTAAATAGAACTTCTCTCGTCGACAGGCCACATCCCTGCCATACTGCAGAAAATCCTATTCGGCAGTATGTAATGATCGATCGACGACTTGGAAAATTCTTTCATGTCCCTCCCTTCATGGCGCGCGTCAGTCTGTCGAGCCATTTTTTCGCGTGCGTCGCAAGGAGAGTCCACCTCCGAACGGGGGAATTCTTTATAACGGTGACAGAATATTACAGGGCAGATAGTAAATGACAGGTTTATTCGCCTTCTTCTCTTACTGCAAGCGCCTGCAATATTAATATCGCCATTCCGCGCGAGTCCCTCTTTACATCTTGCCGTTTTATATTCGTGGTTCGGAGAATAGTTTATAATATTCCATGTAGACGACAATCTATAGACCGTAATTAGAGTTCTGCATGCAACAAAGATGAAAGTTTAACGGGGCAGTACGTAGAGGAATGCATTTTGTAGTTTGATTCCTTCTGCGCCATGTTTCGAGGTCTGACAGTGATAGGGGTTTGCCAAGGGGATGCAGTTGCACTATGTTGATGTGTGGGAAGTACAGCGAACGGAAGAGTATGTTCTCTTGCACTGTGTCTTTTAGGTTGAAGGAAACTGGACGCTGGTTGGGATACAGAGTTTTAATTGAAATAAGTTTCATATGTGATTTTAATTATTTGCTTAATGAAATTGTAGATGTTGATTATGGTGAGTGAAGTACACATTCCATTATAGGTATTGTACTCTTTGCAATGTGAAGCTAAGTATTGCACATGTTGAAACAAATTTAATTTTATGTGTGTAAAGGCTTTTTCAGAGGAGAGACATTTGTAGTTCGCGAATGGTATTTTTAACCAACTTCAAAAATGAGGAGGTTCTAGATTCGACTTGTATGTATTTTTTTTTTAATGTTTGTCCCCGCATAACACCTCAGCATGGTGTGTCAATATATATATAAACCTAAAAAGTTAAAAATAAAAACATTTTAAAAATTAACCCCGACTTGAAAAAAGTAATGCTCTAAAGAGTAAAAAAATAATTTCTCGCATATTTAATCTACGACTCTAATATGTGTTAAGTCGGCGCCTCACCATTTGCACTGTGTAAATCTGGCGGCGACTTAAAATAATATGAGAGTCGTAAATGAAATAAGGAAAAATTATTTTTTAACGCTTCTTTAATTTTTTTTTATTATTAGTTTATTGAGCATTGATTTAAGAAAGGAAGAAGAGAATGCGTGGATGAATCCAAAAATATCAGTCGTGAGCTATTAAGTAAATAAGATATCATGCGTTAACGAAATAAAATTCATTTGTTGAAAAATTATAATTATTCAACAAGAAATAAATACATAGCTATAAATACATACCTATCAATTTAATAACAGACAACTTTGTGTATTAAGTCTAGAACTTTCTAACATATTAAACTTTACTGTTCGTTCAATACAAAAAACAGTTCGATTAGTTTTTCCTGCGCGAGTATGTTACAGCAGGTATTAAAAATGTACGCTCAGTTTGGAAGGGTTCTATATTCTTGTATTTTCAGCACATTGAAAATTGGTAGACCACGAGTGGACGTTAAAGTAGTTATTTACGCTTCACAACGTCGAATAATTCCTTCGTTTACTACACTACCGTCTTACATTATTACGAAGCTTGCACGCTGCTTCTCAAGCTCGAATATCATACATTGAGTTACTAACACTGCAAGCCGCGGAATTCCTTTCGTATTTACATATAACAATATAGCACCTCGAGCAACGGTTCTTCAGTCAAAGACACTTGGATCTTTGAAAGTAGCAAATGCATTTCCAAAGTCGTCAGACTATCACCGCCTCTTTCCTCTTACAATTTAAAGAAACTACATTTCCCTTAATTAAATAAACTTCAGTGAGTATTGAGCTTCTCGCAAGTTACTTAAAGTCTGTCATGAGCCATAAATATAACAAAAGGGATCGCACCATTGTCATATCCCCACTGTAAAACTGAGAAAAATAACAGATGCTGGTACACCTTTACTTCTTCGACAGTTGCTGAATCTCCAGCAGGCTCTTCCCCTTCGTCTCGGGAATTAAAAAGTAGACGTACGGCGCCAAGAATAGTATGGCAATGCTGTAAGTCCAGTACACGAATTTCTCACCGATCAAGTTCAGAAAAGGCTGATAAGTTTTCGTGCTGGTGAAGGAGAGCAGCGCGTTGTTCGAGTGCACGACCAGGCAAGCGACGTTCTTCAAGTTCGCTGGGAAGATCTCCCCCAGAATGGCGCTTGGGACTGGTTGCAGCCCGGACGACACTGAGATGTTGAACGCCAGCAGGGCAATTATGGGCAGCCAGGTTAGACTCGTAGCGTCGTACTCCAACGAGAGGAGATGGAAGTGGAGGCCAAGGAGTGCCAAGGACACGGACGCCCCGAGACCGGAGCTGATCAGAAGTGACTTCCTACCGAATCTGTCGACCAGAAACGTGGCTGTACATCCAGCAACGATCGTCGCCACTCCAAGGATCGTCACCATTAGGCTGGCCTTTATGCTGATCTGGCTCCTCGTCACGATTATTTCCGCGTAGGCGTACAGGGCGTTGTATCCACTCGCGTAGGAGCAAGTGTAGAGGCCCAGCACGAGGAAAGCTTTCTTCAGGTTGCCTGAAGTGAAGAACAGGAGACTTTGAGTCCTCAGTTAAGGCCCTTGGGGGGAGATTTTCTTTTTAATCGAGGCATGGGGGACATGAAGCTTTACCAAGTTGGGTGGAATGAGTTTGAAAGCAAGGAAGATGATGAAAATAATTCTGCGCAGCAGTTTAATCATTTTGGTGGGGAGATCTTTGTTTTGCTGTCTTTTACGTGCCAAAGTGATCGTTAGAGAGTGGAGGGTGCCCTTGTACGATTTGCTTGAGATTGGCAGGAATATTTAAATAAAGAAGTCGCAAGTACTTGGCAGAAGGAAGTCCTTGAGCTGTCGGAGGATATTAGTTCCGGCCCCGCCGACGAATTCTTGAAGCTCCTGCATCTCTGCTTTGACGTCGGACTCTCGCCTGAACCACTTCAAGGATGCCTCAGCCTTGTCGGTATCCCCGTGCAGCAGGTAATGGTAGGGCGATTCGGGTATCCAGCTGAAGAGGATCATGAAGAGGATATTCGGGACGAGGCTCACGTACCCGAACATCTCGATGGACAGATAAGGGCCCATCGCGTTGCCCAAGAACATGCCAATGGAACCTGCATTCACGTTCATGGAGATCTGAAAACGTGACCGCAGGTACGACTTTATCGGATGAGAAATCCGATTGGGGGCACTGGTGTCGATAAAAAAATGGATACGCGACATCACTTTGGAGCGCCAGTTTAGGGGATGCAGTCGATGCATCAGTTTCGCTCGAGTTTAATACGGCAGGGTCGGGTTAACGAGTCTCGATAAAATTTCGGGAAAAGGATTTGAAATTTTCTGCGCTGTAAAGGTACTACCGAGGGAATATTGATTTTTAACCTCAACGTGGGTATTGTATACCCACTTGAATATTTCTTTTTACATATCTTTCTTTTATAATGAAATAATTTCATGTGACTTTGTGCATTCCTTCCTTGTGAATTCATGGATGTAACAGTGACTTCTTCAGCTTATTAACAAAATAATTAACGAAAAAGGGGGAATTCAAATTTTATCGCATTTTTCATAAGGTGTTTTATGGCCATATAGCCCTGTACAGATTTGGTTTACACATCCACTGGACTCTAGTATTTATTATTCGAAATTCTTAGATATTAATATATGGTGATGGGATTTCGAGTAGCCGAAACACATTGGGAACGTAATGATTAGATCTGCCCTCCGTGTGTTAGCTGCACTGTTCTCAACGAATCAATATTCAGTTGAAACCCGAACGCGACGCACACTTTGTGTTATAGTTTTTGGTGCCTATATAGAGACATTTAGTACACAGTTGAAACGTGAAAATTATTTTAGCAAATTTGGAAATTGATCAGCTACTAGGTACTTTTTTTATCTCCTGTATTTCTTTTACTTCTTGGAACGCATTTTCTGTTCTTTCTTTGTAATAAAAAAACAACAGGAAATGTGCTAGAGTTTGCGTCAACTGGAAAAATTCGTTATGTAAAGATTTATATGTGTAAAAATTGTCGTTACTAAGTTTCCATACTAATATTATCTGCAATTTTTATAATCGTGCTGATTTATGAATAAAAAAAATCGTTTTATACTGTGTAAGCTGCTGTGGATCTTTTCCACCCACGATAGCGTAGGTAGAGTTGCCAGACTGGGCGGAATTTCGCCATTTGGGCTGCTTTTCAAAACCAACTGGCGCTCAAAAATTGAAATTGGCGATTGGCGCCTGAATTGGGCTACAATATCGACCAGGGTTGCTTCGAAATTTCGATATTTCGAAATTTCGTTAATTTTAATTTTCGCACCAGTTTTATTTAAATTCGTTTTTGTTGAAATAAAGTTCAGTCGTTGTATCTAAAAGAAATAAAGAAAACAGTTCCAGAAAATATATAAACATCGTTTTCAATCGAAGATATTTGAATTTTGGCGCTTTTGGGCTGCTTTTCCTACGCGATTTGGGGACTCGACATTAAAATCATCTAGCAACCCTGATCGTGGAGTTAATAATGTTCGATGGTTCTACGTGGTGCAAAGATTGGCAAGAATTTACCAGTGATCCACGAATTGTAGGATCGGCGATCTCGCTGAGGTACATCGACAGCGCGGACCATATCATCCCGGAACCAATCCCTGAACAGAATCTGGAGATATAGAGCCACGTGACGGATGTGGCGCATATACTGAATATCCAGCTCGACGCCAGCGGTATGCCAGCGAGTAGGAGCACCTTCTTTCGTCCAATATGCTCTGAAGATGATGTTGTGACATGTTAAAGTTACATTTTCCTGAGAACAAGATCACCACAACTCAGGACTGATGATCGCTTGTTGGATCGTCGATATTTCTAATACACCAAGATTTTCAATATGTCCCCCTGCTTCGAGATCCCTCATCGATCAAAGGGATCCCGGAAGACTTGCCGAGCATATTTTTGCATCAGTGGTACCGTGTAAACAGACTTGGAACGTTCAAGACTGCTTTGCAGGGGAAGAGGTTTTTATAAGAAAATCACAATCACTGTATTCCGCTTCTACGTACCACAGTATTTGTATCACGCTTTTCTACGAGTGCTGAGTCGTGGCTGCCTTGTTCTTATTGAATTCTCGATTAACAATGTTGTTCCCCGCACTTGCTTGGTCGCCCGATTGCTTGCTGCAAGAGAGAATCGATCGAATCAACTACGGTTGCGTGTGTGTTGCTGAAATTTATTTTCTACAGCGAGGTGAGCGCTGCTTGCTGTCCCGTTTTCGAGGAAAGTCTCTCTCATAACTCTATTCTTGAGACAAGCTTCGTCTTTGGTCGAAACTCGGGGTTAATACAGGGTGTTTCGTGATGGATGGCGCGACTGAAAGGCTAGCGATTCTAAATGAAAAAATTATTATGAGAATCTAAGAATAAGCTTCACTTTGAAATCAAATTCTTCTGATTAATTTCGACCGCGCCTGCACAAGAATTCGTTTCACGTAGAGTTGTACTATGTTTATTAATAAATTCTACTGTTTTTCAGTCAGTTACACGCATATTCAATTGGATCGTCAAAATTGATTTCCCAGGAAATAGTTATTCCACAATTTCCCAGGAAACAGTTATTCCACAATTTCAATGTGTTTCTGCACAACAATTTCATTTCAAATAGAGTTGTATTATATTTATTAATAAATTCTATTGCTTTTTAGTGAGATGCACTCCTATTCGACTGATTTTCAAAATCAATATTCTCGAAAAGAAAGTCTCACATGAAAGGTAATTGGCAAAAAACAGGGAATGTCACAAAACAGCTTTATCGACAAAATTAATTATTTTGTTCCAGTACAGAGTGGACATTACCTCTTTTTAATCAGTATACCATAACTTTAACGTCATCTTACAGGGACATTTGAACTTTATAACCCTTTTTTATAACAAAACATGCTATAAATCGCAAAATCACGAAAAATGGACATTCCTCGTTTTTTCCCTTTACCCCATAATTATGACAAAATTTTGTTCCACACTTCCTACTTGATTTTTTATATAGAATCACTATCTTCCCCGTCGTAACGTCTGTATAACGAAACACCTGTGTTGTAACGGACACGTTTGGAGAAGTTTTCAAGTTCAGTGCGAATCACTACAAGTTGGTAGGCGGGATGGGTGAGTTAATCGAGTCGACCAGACGAATATTCTTTCTGGCAGCGAAGAATCGACCTTACCTTGACATAGTGCACTGAGCAAAGCGCCGGCGAGCCGGCCAAGATTTAAAAGGGAGGCTACCCAGGACGCCTCGGTATCTGTCAGTCTCAAAGGCACGTCCGCTTCCGTTGATGTCAGTTGAGCCAAGTACGGCGATGTCCAGCCATTCGCGAGACCACATCCGAGAACAGCTAAACTGACTGTCGCAAACGGCCATGAAACAGTTGTGTCAACGGATGCGAGAGTAATTTCATTAGCTCGTTCATAGACATAGGCCTACGAGCATCTTGATGCACTGGCACTGGTGTTATCGTATTTTAGAATATTCTCATCCTTAACGCGACTCCCCAAATTTGGTATTAAGTGGACGGGTTGGTAACTCTCGGTTGTCACACTGGGTCAAAATGGCTCACAATTTGAATTCGTGGTAAAATATAGGTATTTGAGGCATCACTGAAAATGGTACTACTGTTTAAACATCATGATTAATATATATTCCACAGTGTTCAAACTCCATCTCAGAATTTTTGAACAGATAGTATTTAAATAGTAGCTTATTGAAAATTGACTTGAGTTGGATCGACCCAGTGCGACAACTATGTTCGACAAAAAAGGTGGGACGGTGTGTAGATACTAAATTATTATTTATGCCCAAATGAATTTAAATGCATTGTGAATTCTGAGTGTAGGTAGAATATAACGAATATCTATCTAGATCTAGCCTATACTGGTTTTTGTAAGTAAAGCTTGTGGATGGACTTTTCCTGCTGCTCGTGTAGATTGTAGAATCTAGTCAAAACGGTTAGTTTAATTTAATTTAATTTATTTTCTTCTTTAAGGTGATTCCTAGGTCAACATAATGTTTTAAATGGAATACTATACTCTTTAGTCGATGTTACACTAATTGTAAGTAAAGTGGAATTTTTTCAGGGAATGCAGTTGCATATTACACAATTGTATTTTAAAGTTTTCGCAAATCGTGAGATTGTAGTTTTTAACAGCTTTGGTCTGTGAAAGAGAAGTCCTCTCGCTCCCGAATTTCCCGAAATCAGTAGTATTAAGTGTAATGTCAAACGATATTTACAGTGTGACAACTTGTACAAGAATATAAGTCACTTTTCAGATGCACGATTTTAAGATAATGCCTTTAAACTCATAGTCTCCACTCTCTTCAAAGCTGAGCAAACTGATTTACAATTGGAGGAAGTCAACGAAGTCACTCAAGTTCAAGTCACCGATTCGACTAAAGCCTTGTGGACTCAGGATTTTATGCAAAAGTCCTGCTCAAAATTTGACGTAAATTTGAATTTAAATAACTAGAGGAAGTGCAGTATATTTTGAATACCAGTTCGTTTAAGACGAATAAAAAATTTCATAAATGCATAATATCATAGGGAAACTAATAGACTTTTATATTTCAAACTCTCAGTAATAATAAAGAACGAACAATAGCTGAAACATTGGTCTAAATGAAAAATGACAGGAAGTATCGATTTCATTAAGGTGCAGGTAATTTGGAATACCGGTATTCTAATTTACCTTCACTTTATAAACTTAAAAAAAACATGTAGATAATAAAATTATTTTCTTTTATGATCTAATCAGGCTGAAAAATCACAATATAGCAACAATCTTAACTAGCCGTTACGCGTTAAACATTGTAATTCGGGAAATTACACTTAATACTACTGATTTCGGGAAATAAGCATTGCTAAACTTTGGAATATTCCAAATTACCTTCACCTTCGGTATTTCGACTTAGCAACGTGGCATTGAAACCTAACATTTCGTGCCACACTTTGTATTCTCGAAATTATCGCAAAACTGACACGGAACCATAGATGGAACATGCAAATGAGTAGATTAACTGTTTAACTCTAAAGTATTTTAACCATGATTGGTACGCTTGAATGCTTCCTGAAAAAGTTTCGCATTAGCCCCGAATGTCGACGGTGTTACAAATTAGATACCGCTAGTAGTTTATTAGATATTTCGATAATCCAAATTACCAACATGCCCTTCAAGCCTCGCTTAACTTGCTTCGACTAAAGTTTCAGGGACACTGGCAATACTATTGACGCTTCCCAGAACATATCGATCACATAGTGAAAACACGCCGACGCCAGTGGAAGTGTTAAAAGAAAATTTCGTACCGATCTTTCGATCTTGTTTACTTACGCGTGCCCGCAGCTAGCCACTGTGGCCAGACCGTGATACTTTTGGCCCGATGCTTCTCTGGGTCCTTGCTGGACATCTTCATTCTCGCCTTTCTGCGGGATGTACGGGGTGCGTGCAAGGGTGTAATGCACGTTTCACCTGTGCGGTTGCAGTTTCCCGGACTGACTCATGTGCCTCTCGAAACTTATACCAGGAAGGCACGAGCGAGGCACGGAAGATTTGCATTCCGATAAGATCCCTGATTTATGCTCTACCGTATGTAAGAGTTTGATTATTTGGCCGTGCCGCGTGTGACTGCAGTCGAAAGTGGCGCAAAAGTACTCGTTATCTCGCGGAATTGTTACGGGAATATTTTTCTTATCTCCGCTTCTAACCAGAAAGCGGCGAAACTGTTCGAAAAACACTCAGGCTACGTAAACGTCGGTTAGTCATGATTGACAGTTACGCTGCGTTATCGCGGGACCGCGTTATAAGTATCTAATGACAATATCAGGTGTCACTGTTTCGTTGCGAAATTTATCACGGCTGCATGGCAGATCGGCTTTGATTTACTGGGAATACTTAGCAGGATCGAAGGACAGCGCTCTGCATAATTACAATTTGCAAAGTTGAACGGAGACGTTATCAGTTTTACTACATTTAATGGCACATACCTGCTTTCCTTCTTGTCGCCGTGTGTTTTGTTCTGCATATAATGAACCGACTCCAGAGTCAGACGAGTTGTTTTTGTTCGAAATTTATTGGGCAAGATGTTAACGAAAGGTTTTACAGCATTTTGGTAAATACAGTAGCGGACAAAAAAGTTACCACTCTTCCGATCCCCTCTACTTCTTTACTTTTTATCATCAACTCAAAACTGCAGCACGCGCCCAATACAGGTACAGGTTCTGATAGAGAATGAAAAGCTGTATAAAACCACCAGTTAAAGTTGCATTTCTTTAACTAACAAGCACAAATCCTATGTAAAATGAAATCAGTTTTATACACTTTTAAAGCCGCAAAAAGTTACCACTTTTGAAAAGTGATAAGACATCCAATATTTTGTGGGGCATTTTTTGCGATCAGAACGGCCTAAAAGTCACCAAAAGTGGTAACTCCTTTGTCGGACCCAAAAATGTATTGTCCAATTCAAAGGCATATAAAATTTGTGCTTGTTAATTAAATCGATTCAACTATAACTGGGTTCTATACAGCTTACAATTCTCCACCAAAATATGCATATTAGACGAAAAAGTGGTAACTTTTTTGTCCGCTACGGTATAAATATTTTTTTTAAGTGCAAAGGTGTGAAAATTTGTACACATTTGGGAAGTTTCTTTTAAGCATGTACATAGCATTTGTTTGAAATATTTTTATAAAGAATTCTATCGTAGGTTTTTTATAATTTTTGAGAAATTAGTTTTTAGTGTTTTACGCCATTCACTCTGTATATTTATGAGTAATTCCTTGCGACTCGTAATTGTTTTATTGTATTGAATGTAAATTGTGTCAATAGTTCATTAGTTAACGAGATGAAATTTTTTCTCCTCGTTTGATTACCTACATTGAAATATTCTATTCATTTCAGGCTATAAATTCGGTGAAAATGAGAAAGGACCGGCCGCCACCGTGCAATAGGAATGTTCCAGAGCCTTTGAATGTTTTTTCAAAGAGGACTCGTCTTCGTGGTGGTGGTGGTGGGAGGTGAGATAATTAAGCCTATTTTAGGAATTTTGATTAGAAGGAGGTGTACTTTCAAATGTCAAATATTTTCCTCTGTTATCGCGATTACCTTTACTTTATCTGATATCTATATTTCTTTAAAACATATATTGTATAACCTACATTGAGTGGATTTATAATATCTAAAGTACTAAATTAAAAAATATTCGTATTAGCAAAGAAACGTTGAGAGAATTATTAACATCATTGGTGATGATACCCGAACGTCACCCTGGTTGCTTGTCGTTCCTTGAAAATTTAAATAAGTGTGACGAAATTAATGGCAAGATCGAAGAACCTAATGAAGATTACAATAGTAGTGATCAACATAAACAACTTGAGAAACCTATTAAAAAAGAATCTAGTAAGTTAAATGTATTATTGTTAAATTTTATTGGGCTTCAACAACTTGCATCAAATTGTTTTTCCTACATTTTTGTTTATAGTTACTAAATTACGCGACGATCAGATTAAATGATTATATATATAAATATAAATAAAATGTGGAATGCAGATTTACAGGGGTTACTATAATCCCTTTTTTAAATGCAAAAAGCAAGCAAAGGAGATTAGACTTATTTTTTCGGATAAAAGGAAATGGGTATTATAAAGAAGGAAAGTAAAGTATTTTGTTGGTATTGTAAAAAGGCAATCTCACTTTGGGAGACGCTGATACAGAAAGTACGGATGAAGGAGAAGGAATTCAACGGTTGAATTGCCTAATGGATGAAGTAGGATTATCCTGTGATGGTAAATGGTTGAGAAGACATTTGAAAGTCCCACTAAAAATGGCAGTGAAGGAAATCGTAGCAAAGAAACCTTTTGATCCAGTCGGTTATCTGGGATTTTGGTTGTTAAATTATAGAAAACGTCAAGAATTTAATCAGTGGCATTTAGAAGAACAGCAGGAGCTTGATTATTACCGGTCTTTGGTCCAAAAGCCAGTTCGTATTATAATTAAATTTTCAATTATTTACAAACATTGCTTAATGATTAGGAAAGCGCGCAGTATTCGGTAATTTTCCGGGGACGTTTTTTTATTTAACATATTTCTTCTCAGAATTGGAATTTTGTCATTTATCTAATGTTGCTTCATGAAAGCCTTTATTTTCATTCTTAATTAGAGCGAAGTATTGAACTTTTTTAATTTCAGTGTCATTTTCCTAATTTTTTTCTACAGAATTAAAAAGCTTTTTCTACGTGCTTAACATGTAAAAGGTGTGGGTCATTTTCCTGTGTGCATGTGTTTTATGAGAAACTTTTGGATTTAATAATTGTAGTAGAGCGAATCAAGTACTTTTTCTGAATTTTCATTACCTACACTTGTGTACACACAAAAGTTTCACACTGGCGGCGAAACTAGGGTGCTTTAAAACAATGTTTCAGGTATCTGAGGTAGACGAACAGGTCTCAGTAGACAAGGGAGAAGAGGAAGAGGAAGCACGAGACTGGAATTTTAAATATTACGGTGCTGCTAGTATTGTGACGTAAATTTTCAGCAAAACAATTTCAAACTGTTCTTCGCTATTTGCTGATGTACGATCTCCGGAACTTTTCAAATGACTATCGAAGATAAACACTAATATTTTCGTTTTATTGATTATACAGTATGCACTGATGGGGCCCGAAAGCTTTAGTTTGTATAAACTAAACCGCTGAGCGACAGGAAAATAAAACAACAATCAACGCTATTTGAAAATGCTAAAGAAATTATTTTATTAGCAATTTCAATTACTATTTACTTCCAGATACTTTCCGCAACTGGTACTAACTGATACTAATCGACTCCTCCGACCCCTTCATTTTATATTATCGAAAGGGAACTGTTCGCAGTGACGACAGTAAAACTCATAGTTATTTGCAAAGCGAAGTAACGACATAAACCATCGTGGCACGAGTTTCAAAATAATTGTCGCCCATCGAAATTCAATGAAAACTTCTTTACGACGCAGCGGGTGGGTGCGCAACGGGCGTCGGTCGTTAATTGAAAACCCAAACAATCAACAAATCGAAATGTTTATTTTATCCCGGGTTTACCGTGGCCGGTTGCCCCGCTAACAGGTCACTGTCTGACCACACGGTAGCATTCACCCCTTAAACCCGCGGAAACCCTATTGTAATTTGCCGGCGGCGTTGCCAGATGTCGCAGCGGTCGACGGAGACAGTGCACCCGGCTCGTGCTGGCTCGTGCGTTTCCGCCGTCGGACGCACGGTTCCTATGCGAGGCTGCGCTCAGTCCGAATCGCGCAGCCGCCCTTTGTGCCTCGTTGTTGCGCGGCTGAATAGAAAACGAGTAAGGATCGCTTGGCTCCGGTGGCGGTTGGACGCGAGCCCCGTCTCGCCACTGTTGGGCCCCGTGTCCCCATCTTCCCTTGCAGGTATAGTCGACCAGCGGCCGGTGACGGATGCCGCGTTTGCGGCGCGATGCGGCGATCGGTGGCCGCGAAACGGCGCTCACTTTCGGGTGTCGGATTGTTATTGACGCGAGGGTTGGCCGCGCGGCCATGCCAGTGGTCGGGTGAGCGGTTCGGTCGGCAGATGTCGCGGCGTTCGTCACGGTCCACCCTGCCTGCGCTGGAATGCCCTCGACGAGGAGCCTGCCGACGTTGTCGCCTTTCGTCGGATCTTTTTTCCACGCGACGATCAGGTGACCGGGCTCGAGGCCCTTCGCGGACCCTGCCCAGCGATCCCGCGGCCTTGGACGATCGCCCGTGAACGGACCCCGGGGGAGACGGATGCTGGGAGACGGACGCGCCAGCCGGGTGGTCCACTTTACACGTACGGAGGCGGTGTGTTGTGTGTTGTGCACCAGAAGGCGGTTCCAGCGGTGCGCCCTCCACTCGATCGCGTACGGGGCCGTTCTAACATCCGACAGTTCTGCTACCGTTCAAGATCCTCGTCGGCCGCGGCGGTGTCGCGCGCGACGCCGCGCCGTTAGCCACGGGCCGAGGAGCGAGGTACGCGAGGCGACGAGTCGAAGCGGAACACGGGAGTGTCGTCCACCATTTTGGCTGCGCGAGGTTACTAGATGCGTGCACCCTTCTATCCGGACACGTCCGCTGTTTTCGTTCCTGCCCTGGCGGTGGATCGTCCGCGATGCGGGTTCCGCTCGCCCTCCTGGCCCGCAGACACCAGAGGACAGTGCCTCGACCGGGTAACGAGGTAAGGCCACCCCGGTCCCAGCCGTGGCACGTTTAAATGGGGCAAGGCGAGGGCTGTTTTGCGCCCCGCGATCTCGACGCTGTCAGCTGGTCTACGAGCGGCACCACTGCGAATTGACCCCTGGGGCAGAGATCCCCCGGCGATCCTCCGATCTCCGGCCAGCCATCTGGATCTGCGTGGCTCCTGGCGAGATCGCTGCAACTCGAGAAGGATAATCCGTGGGACGATCTGTGCCGCTGGAAAGTGGGTTACCATAAGTGCCGTGTCCCTTGCTCGCCCGAGAGCCTGCCAGTTCCGGAGACTCGCTGCGACTTGGCCTACGACCGTCGTGGATAAATCGGATAGATCGCTGGATAGGCGTGCTAGGCGCAGCTGATCCGGAGCGACGTGGCCGAGGGGTGTGCTTGGTGCGTCTCGTCGAGTGCCGTTAACCTCGTTTCCGTGGCCACCTCGCGGCGGAGGACATTCCCTGGTAAATTTTCCGCGTTCAACACCCTGAGATGGGTGGCGAGAGGTCCCCAAAGGGCCCGATACCGCTGACACATTTCTACGTCTATGGTTCCGAGTACGTGGAACGCGGGAAACCATGAAGACTCTAGACGGTGATTAGAGATGCACGTTTCGCATTGGCGGTCTTGGATTACGTTTAATGGGTAGGGTACGGCGCGCACGGTGTATTATGCATGGTAGACTCTGTGTTACAGGAAGAGGTAGATGGTCGAGGTGAAACGGAGGAGTCGAGGCACTGCCGCGGGAACGACGAAAGCGATGGAGACCAAGTGACTTGTTTTCCACGCTACTCCCTCCCCGATCACGGGACACGGGATCCTCTAGAGTAGTTCTAGATGTTTCGTGCCATTTGTCGAGCAAGTGAACTGCTTTCGGTGTGCTCACGATCAGTGCTCCGAGTGTGTGCTGTTTTTCTCCACGGTTTGACGAGGATTACGCGTGCTGCGCATTCCGCTCTGACCACGTCCAGATGTGAGTACTCCTGTCAACTTTCTGTTTCATTGCTTCCACCATATCAGTTGGATCACGAGTGCGTACTGTGCGTCGGAACAGGCAGGGGATTGGGCAGGGGGCAGAAGGTTTAAAGCATTCTGAGGGGTTGTTTTATGTGTCGTCGTGAAATGAAATTTTAAAGAGGTTTCCTCGTGGTGCATATGTTGCTTTAAACGAAAGCTTAGTCATTTCTCGTGATGCATCTTGCTTGAGGGATTCGAAGGTGGTTTTGGTACCCTTTTTAGGGGAATGTATCGTTATCTTTTTGTAAGGGTTTGTGAATAGATTGTGTGTATAGTATGAAAGAGAAAGTACTTTTCTTTAAACTTACTGCAAATTAGTAAAGGTCCATTTAAATATGATTTCTTGTAGCATGTTCGGGCATTCCTAATCCACGTTACTAAAAATATCTTTATGAAAAAATTACACAAATTAGAAAACAAGAATAATCTTCGTGTCTCTTGCGAAAATAGATCTGAAAATTTTGAAGTCCTCAGAAAGTATGCATTTTCAAAAGTGGTTAAACCTTCTACTGAAACAATTTTTTGTTTGTTGAGAACGTAAATCAGTCAGGGTAATCCTACGTAACTAAAAAGTTATAGTATAAAATCTGCAAAGTGTTTCCTTCACTCCTGATATTTGGTGATTCCCTAATTGTTTTGAGCAGTCCACTTTTGCACATGGCGCACTTAAATGTGCAAGGGTTTGAAATGAAATGCCGGTTTTCTGAAGTTTACATTCTTCGGTGTATACACTAGACTAGACTACACGTACAGAATTAAAGGAGTTTAATGAGTGTGGCTTCTAGATAAAAAATTCATGTTCGTTACTGAACATTTCCTATTCTAGAGCATGAATAATCCGTCACACTACATTTTTTTATGAATTCCACTTTGACTCTTTAGAGTGACGATAAAAGAACCTAATTTATATAAATTTTTACCACATTGGAAGCGTTTATATTTTCAAGCAACTCAGTTATTGCTTCTCTAAGTTTATTATTTTGAAGGGAGAAAGTTGTAAAACACTATTTGAAATTGGTTTCGATAGAGTATCTAATTTAATGAAGCTTGTGTAGCATAGCAAAGTCATCCCTGAAATAAACACAGAAACTTACATGAAAAATAGGCTATTTAAATTTCTCAAGTTTTCAAGAAAGTTATATAATTCTGAAATTTAATTGAAACACCAACTGCATCGACTTAACACATGTGGAGTGCTTCGCCAACACTGTTAGAATAGGTTATTCCTCCAAATTTTTTACAAGAGTGAAGATTTGACATTTTGTGTGGTAACGTGGTATAACCGGGGGCTTTAAACCGAATTGCTAAAGATTTTCTACGCGTGTTTGAAGTTTTCATTAGTGTGAACTGTGAACAGTGCTCCTTAAGCAGTTTTCAAAATAATGCAGATATTAAGAGATATAAGAAAGTGGGCTGAGTTTTGGTTGACTCGTACTACTTGACTCTTAGGAAACCGTGGATTAGGCGCGGGCAAGTGAAATGGGATTGCCTATGGCCGGACTCATTATGAAATCAGAATGTCAGGAATTATTTTAAAAGCTGTTTCGAGTGAAGATTCTTTAGTTTATTAAATCCCTATATTTTCATTCACCCTGTTCGAAAAACCATACAGTCTTCTTTTACATTAAAGTCATTATATCCCTTAAAAACTATTTGCACCACAGTCATTGAAGAGTCGTAATTTAATACAAAATTGTTGTATTAATATGACAGACATCAATTTGTCCTTAACCGGTTAACTGGCACGGCTTTTTTATTATTCGTGCCCAAACTCGCAACATCGAAAAATTAAGTGAATCACAAAGTTATTCCATTTGATCATATATGATACAGAATTGGCAGATTTGGCAGAATTGGTCAGATTTTATTTTGATCATATATGATACATAAGCAGAATAGGCCAATTTTTTTATCATATATGATACATTGACAGTTAACCGGTTAAATGATTATTATTGTCGATATATTGTTAAGAAAGTACCAGGGTAAATTATTATCGTCAAACGTTCGCTTTGACCTGTGATTTGGAGTAACTAATCAGTTGAAGACGCAACAAGCGATCCACTAGCTCTGTTCTTCCTGACAAATAATCAAGTAGTCTGCACTTGCAATTTATCAGACCTTAAGTGAGCTAGAGAGGAGCGGTAAATCCTTATAAGTCCGTGCAGCTCAGGCAAATTAAAAATTACTGCCGGAAGGCAATGCATTTCATCGTTAGGGGAAACAATTGTTTAAGATTTTGTTAACAAGACGTGCGTATCACTTGTCTAATAGTATCATCTACTTGAAAGAATGCGTTTGTCCTGAATATTGAGAATTACGGTGCTGTGTATGTTAATAACGATAGCTGGTAGACAAATAATTATTCACTTCTTTCTTACTAGTAATAACTAGTGTATTTTGACGGTTAAGTTTTGGGGTTATATGAATTCAAAGAAAACCACATTTAAAATCGAATATATTTTTTAATACTCTTCGAAATAATTTCCTTAGTTGATAAAGCTACTGGAAGAATTTTGTCAACTAATTTACATGTAACGTCTACACTTTCTTTTTTTATATTTCTTTAATGCTCTGTAAGCCTCCAAATCTCCTTTTCTTGAGGGTGAACACGATATTGGGGAATGGGAAGAAGTTTACTGAAGCTAAATCAGGAGAATGTAGGAATACATTCAATTTTGAAAATCCCGTGTTTTGCCAAGAATTACTTTAGTATTACTGTGGGGTGATGTCTCACGCGGCCATACAAAAATAACCAACGTCCCCTTCCTCTTGGATTTTTATTTTATACAAACCTGAGAATTATTTGAATATTGTTTTATTGTAATGGTCAAAACTACGGTTTTGCTCCTTCAACTTTTTTAACCACACCAAACAATACTCGCACATATTATTTCCCCAACCCTGGCAAGCTGAAACAGGTCACTATTTCATCCTTTTATATTAACTAATTTTAATTTTGAGGGTTTTGACCTGATAGAGCATCCACCCAATTTTACTCGAGTTTCAGCAGTTAATCGTCAAACTCTGTATATCAAACTTTTACCAACATCACCTCACAAATCCGCCTATTACCGTCATCTTCACCATTACGTCCAACATTTTATTACCTTCAAGCCTTCACAGTTAAATATTCGCAGTGAATCCTTTAACAAAGAGGGAATACAGTCTACCTTTACACGATCTTCTTTTCCCACGAAAGTTGAGCAGTTCTTCCGTGAACACACGTCCTCTTCATAGGTATTCAGAAGGTGCTACCCGAAACGTTCACCTAGGGGAACTGTTGCCCGTTGCCTGCCACGAGGGTCACCAGTGACCAGCGCCTCGATCACCATTTTTCCTTAGAACGCTTACAATCAATCCTCACACTTGCACACTTCTGAAGTATATTACTATCACGTGTCATCAAACCTCGAAACATTTTTACTTCTGACGATACACAGCCCAACAGGAAACGTGGGACAATCGCGTGGCAGTGAACGTGTTAATAAAATTCCCGTTTATCATCCGCTTCTCTAAGCCTCCGTTTGTCGTTCCCGCGGCAGCCTAACACGCGCCACGGCTGTACATTGAAAGTTTAATGTGAAATCATCGAACATGGAAAGCTGGCGCGATTCCAGTTTCGCCTACCGTCCCTCAAATCCCTTCTGCGACCCTTTATACAGTAGCAGTTCACGTAACACGTGTTCGACTGTGTACGTGACATACGTTGCGGGCATAGCTACCTGCATAACTGCACGGGAAACTGAATTATTGGAAATGTAAATTGAAAGCCAACGTTACTCAGGGTCTCGTGGCCTGCGAGGAGCACTGTACAGTCCCGGTCGAGGGGAAAAACTTAACGAACGAGGATCCTTTAAGTCTATTCCACTAACGGGGAAAACCACTGACCCATTATATTGATACACGAGGGGTATGTACACGGTTCTAGGAATGCGAGAGCAATTCTTTCATTTTCGCACAGACATGGTTCTGTGAATTGTTCGTCTGAAATTGCTGTGCCTCTTAATATAATCGTCTGCTAAGTTTTCCTTGAGGTTCACGCAGATAAATCGTCGTCTGTTTTGCAACTCAATTTTGGGGTTCATTTTATTACTTTTGCGTCAAAACTTTTAAGGTTGATAAAGATTGCTTGGTGTTTTTACTCAGTTTCTGATATTTTGTATGAATTAATTGTTATCCAGATTGGATTTTCTGGCTTCTTAGCATCATGACATTTTCAATTAATTTTTAAGTCCAACTCGAAACAGTGAAGACATTTAACTCGCTCTGAATTACTCAGGCCCTAGTTTTCCTCTGTGATTTTCTTAAACAAATCTGCCCTGCGTATGAAAAGACGATAGGATCAGCTTTTCCTTCGCACAGATCAATTAACTCGAGCCAAGTAGCGTCTACTTCGTTACCGAAGTTTGGTAGCACCGAAAACATAAGGAATTTGGGGCGATTAACTTCGCGGAATTATTAGTGAAAGAAGGCACGCTGGGAAGTTATTATACCGTTGCGTTAAGTGGAAGTCCTTTGACGAAGTAAATTTCATCGAGAAACTCGTTTGAGATTGTTTTAAGCTTGCTATTATTCTCAAGGAGTATTAAGTGCGGGGATATTCGTAAGTAGTTCGACATAAAGTTTCAGGATACTTCTTTGAAACAGAAGCTTTGAAGTAGCGCATAAAGGAAGTTCCGTGTCTTTGTTCGAGCCCGCCGTTTTCACCAATTTCATCCGAGCGGATACACCAGCATCTTTTCGCTCCCACGATTCCGCAATGATGCATCCCTCTCTTTTTTTTGTAGCTGATTTCATAGCGAAGAGGAGGTAATCTACGAGGGCTTAATTATGTTCGATGGTGTTGTCTGACCTTCTTCCCGCAGCATCTACTGCCGGGCGAAATCCTTTAACCCGATTGGCCCACCTATTTTAGCGCTAACTACTTCATGATTTATCGGTCCGCTCGTCCGTCATTGTCGGTGGCTTCTCGTTTCGATTGTTGTCGAGTGTGGGCCAAGCCTGCTCGAAACGGCTACTGATATTAATAAATTTCTATCGAAACTGCTGTCGATATTCTTTGCACGTGTCTCGTTCGTTACTTATACTTTTGAGACTGTGATAAAGGTCGATTAAGTCCTTGCCCTGCAACTTATTCATTAATCGATTGATCAGAGGTGTTTTGTTTAATATTGCACTTATTAAATGTAGAATTTGGAAATAGGAGAACGTGCAGTATACTGATTTCGAAATGCATTTGGGTCTATGAATTATGAATTCTTCTATTTTTTTTTAAGGTTTAGGGGTGTCAGCATGCTATTTCAAATTTTGTGTCTGAGAGGCATATTTAAAGGGTAAAGGGTTAATATGAAATTCCATTGTTGCACTCTCTGTGCTTTCGAGTTTTTGTGAAATTGAAATGGTTTAAGGGGGTAGACACGGGTAATGCAGCGCTCTGTAAACCGACATAATCTGGCCCGAAACATGGGTTTAGTAGAATACGTTGTTTGACCTTACATGAGCGAATTTTGGGCTGGGCGAAGTCTCATTCGAAAGAGAAAGGTTCAGTGCAGCGCGCTCTGGTCATGGTTCAACGAGCTTGTGTTGATATCTAATAATATGAGTGTCCAAAGTAGAGTAAAATTCGACAAAATACACCCGCATGAATCCAAGTATTTTTAGGTGACTAAAAGAGTTTTGTGACTCAAACGAGGACCAGAGCGCGCTGCACTGAACCTTCCTCTTTCGAATTAGACCTCACCCTGCTCAAAATCTGCTCATATAAGGACAAACAACGTATTCTACTAAACCCATGTTTCAGGTTAATTTGTCGGTATTACAGCGCGGTGCATTGCCCGTGTCACGTGGCGTGTTTACCTCCTTAAGTATTTTTAGGTCACTAAAAGAGTTTTGTGACTCAAACGATGAACAAAGTGCTCCGCATTGAATCTTCCTCTTTCGAATGAGACCTTGCCCAGCCCACAATCTGCTCATATAAGGACGAAAAACGAAAAATCCCAAACCCATGTTTCAGGTTAGATTGTCGGTATTACAGAGTGGGAATTGCCCGTGTCACGTGGCGTGTCTACCCCCTTAAGTTGTCTTTGATTATCTTGGGCGATCATTTTCAGTATTCAAAATGAGATATTTGTACCAAAAATTGGGGTAAATGAATTTTATTGTATTAGGAAAATGGAAATATAACCTGTAATGCTGAGGGATTTATTCAATATCTTTTAAAATAGTATTCACACAACTTTTTCTACTGTATCTTTAAAAATTTTGGACAGTTTTAGTTGAAAAACTTCAATCTTCAACGTCAAAAGAAAGTTTTACCCTTATCCTTATACAAACATTAGAGATATCAGTTTTATCCAATAGTATACTAAGAATTATAAATATATGTTTGCTAGGTTGCAGTAATTGATTTCGTTAACGCAGTAAGTTCTGTGCTGCGACTGAGAGCATGCAAAAGTCTTTAATGCTTTTACAGTTCTCGCTAATATCGCTTGTACTTTCCCTGTGCCCTTCCACTTTTAGTTTCCAGAATTCTGTTATACTCGCAGCGCAATTAACCTTCCTCGATAGCATCTAATCTAATTCGGCAAATCGACCAGTATTAACCCCTTTCCATGTGAGCTTTTATATCACCTGATTGTATGCTATTATCCACATAAGGGAGCCTTATCTCATGAAAGTTCGTAATTCCACTCGCAAAATGGCGAATTATCGGGAGCTGATTTTAATCGCAAAATAAGAAGATATTGGAAGGGGAAAATTCACGCCGCCATGAAATTCAGTTTTTTTTTCTGCAAATAAATTAGCAAAGCACCATGGCTTGCAAAGTTAATATAACAAAATTCTTCGTCCAACTTTCACTGATATTTTCATTTCGTTGGTAGTAAACAAATTTCAAGATTCGATGTATTAATTTAAAAATTATTGCCAACTGATACTCGTTGTGTAGCTACACTCCTCTTTTATTCTCAAAGTGTTTTAAAAGTGCAATGTTTCATTGAAAATCGTCGTTGCTGTAAAATGACGACATTTTAGTATAATATAGTAGGAACGGTGTTGGAGGGGAGTCTGAATGAATATCCAGTGCAAGCAAATTAAGTGCTTGAATGGGAACGATTTGAGTAAATGCGAAAAAATCCAATGCAATTGATTGGACCTTAATGCCAAAGAAGTACTCGGTAATTGTATGCCGAGCCAACTGAAATTGAAAACATTTCCATGTTAACGAACTCGATTGTTAACAACCGGCACTTGAAAATTCAGGATTACTAAAATACTCCTGCGTTGAATCGCGTGCATCGATTTTGTTGAACGCTATTCTTCTAATTAAAACAGAAACGAGCATTTCGTGCTGGTAAAAATATTACTAGCTGGATGAATCATTGGATTCTGACGTACGAAATTACGAATCACGGTTACTCGGTCGGGTATCTGAACAAATTATTATTTCACAAATTTAGCAGCTACAAAAATTCTGAAGTTGCGATTAACCTGATAACTGGGTCAATTATCCACCAGTAACCTCTGCAGTGAATTTAAAATTCTATATTTCAAAATGATTACAAAAGACTTAATTCATTTTCTGAACAGTAAACGCGAGGTACTTAATATAATGTTTGTTTATTAATATTCTTTCTACAGGAGTGAACTTTTTACTTTTCGCAATGAATCAACCTTTGCAGTTCAATTTATTCGCTTGTTAATTCACCAGGAAACTTTTGCCAAATACTGTAGACACTTATTAAATACAAAACTTTATAATCTTATGAAACAAGGATTTTTCCTCGACGAGTTAACTCGTCCTCCCCAGTTAACTGGTTAAGTTAATCCGAAATGTTCGACGAAGAGGAAAATTGCACTTCTCATTGTTATAAATGTTCATATCGACTACTTGTCATTTAATTCACGTATGCAAAGTGTGCGGAATTGAGCGATCCTTATTGTAGTGTTGCGATACTGAGCATTCATTTGTAAGTTCCAGTAATGCATAAATGTCGAATTGTAAAATGTATTACTGCATGCAGGTTATCGTGCATAATTAAAGAGCTCTTTCAGGGTATATAAATATTTAATTTCTGTGAAATATATCCGCTCGTAAATGTTAATTTATATATTCGTTTTAATTAACAAAATGCAAATATACGGTCATTCGCGTTGTTATTCAGTAAATGATTTTTCATGCCTAGCTGGAAACGGTACATCTTGCATTTTCAAAAATGATTTCAAACCGAATGCTTTTAATGCTTTTACAGGAAAAATGTATTTTAATTGCAACGCTGGTCCAGCATGACTTCTGCTTGTCTTTCTTCCTGTTCTCTGTTTTATCACCAGAATCATAACGTCCTTGTTTCCTTTGTGTTTCGAGAGATCTGAGTTTTCTTTAGTTGCAGAGAACTTTAAGTCACTATAGCTATTTGTCTTATCCAAGATTTTTCGCGTTCATCTTGAAAAATTGGCATTCTCTGAAAGTACTTTCTTTTCTATTACACTTTTCTATCATTACTACTGTACGCACACAAAGCAAGAAATTGAAAAGCTCAAGCTGATCTTCCAAATAATTGGAAATGGGGGTTTCTCTCTGCTGACATATTTTCTTTATTTTTTAAACAATGTTTAAAGGCATACCACAATTAGGTCTTGGAACTTGTAATTTAGAACACTCCGTAAATGTTATGTGATAAATGTTATTTAACCTCTTGGATAGCGTGACATTTTACTCTCAACTCTCAAGCTTAATCCATTTGTCGTGGACTTTTTATCCTGTTCCAGAATTATATCAACATCGTGTTTAAAAATATTTTATGCTCTTCCCCTCACTTGGCCTTGGACAAGTAAATCGTTCTCACGTATAAAACATTCTTAAAAGTATTTTAGAATATACTCAATTTTGCTAATAATACAGAGGACGATCCATAAGAAATACCAAAAAATTCGTAGACTAGCTTCACTCCAGAAAATGTAAAAAAAGTTTTGCTTCGTTGGTCCACAAACATCTCTCATCTGAGATACACTTTATGAACTTTCTTTCCTTAAGTGATTACAGTTTCAGGACGCAATTATTTATCGAATTACCTTGTATATGTTCCAATGCTTTCCAGTTTCCAATGTTTAAAAATGTACTTCTTAGTTTCATGCACGATTGTTGGAGAGGCAGTTAAGTGAGATTAGAGCTCTGAACGCTCCAGTTCTGATAGAAAACGTTGCAGCAAACGTTCATTTTCATGCATTTTATTATTGCCCAAGTTTGTTGCCTATGGGCCGATGTAATTGCAAGTAGAATCTCCAGTTGCATTCTGCAGCCACAACTAAATTAACGTCTGCTAATGCAGCGCTGTACACAATGGCAATTTAAAAATCAATAAACCACAAGAATATACTGGTTGCATGTTTAATAAACGTTCTCATGTCGAACGACTTGATATCCTTCTAACACGGATAATTACATTTCTTCAATATTTCACCCCGTCTTAGATTTTTCTAACGGGTTGCACAAAGTATAATTGAAATGAAAGAAAAGAGTAGAATTGTCGACTGTTCCAATATGGGGAATAAAATGAGTGTGACTCGTCATAAGGCGAGGGGTTAAGCGTTAAACTCTGTGTGATTGTATCACAAAAATAAATAGGTACACAGATATTTAGGTAATTTGCTTTTCTTTCAAAAGAGGACCTAATTTTCCTTGGAAAAAATGCATTGGACAACCTATCTACCTAATTACAAAAAACTATAGGGTAGTTATCAAAGCCGTAGAAATTTCACTGTTCTAAATTCAAACAATTTACTCACACGTTCAAACATGTGTTCTGAAGCGTTACTATGAGAGACCTCGTGTTTTTAACATTCAAGTTAAGGGGATTAGGCAGTCAAATCGCTTGAAAATCAACTATTTTTTCGAATTAATAAAGCAAGCACAGACTGTTGCTTTTGTACAATGTTTATTATTATCACGTAGAGGAAAGAAATTTTTTTAATACATATCTATTTTATAAATGGCGCGACAACGAGGTTGGTTATACAGTGTTTTAGAAAAAGTGTTTTTTGTTTCGCCTCGATATTGAGGTTAAAAATAAGGATACACCGATTTCCTTCGAATATGTTTCTCCTAAAACCTGTAATTTCGACTTGAACCTCGGACAAAAGAATTGAACTAAAATTATTAAAATACCGACTAGGAAAAGGCGATTTTTACGATAAATATCGCTTTTGGGGGATGCACAGATGGCTGTTCTTTTTTTTTATCTCGGTAACTAGAGCTTTTACACTTTAATGTTGAGGTATACTCCAGAAAGGAATATATTTTGAACATTCTGTAAAAATTTAAAGCCCACTCAAACCTCTATGTTTTTGTAATCACTGTAAAACCACAGGAAAACCGTCTACATATCAGGTGACTGTAGCGCCCTCATATATATGTATATAGTGTCCAAAATTTTTTTGTTTACAATTTATACTATTAGTAAACATGAGCCGAAAGTACTAGTCACAATTTGTATTCGTCTCTTTTTAATTACTTCGCAAAAATGAAGTTGTTGAGAGTTACGAGGTAACAATTGAGACTTTGCCTCACACAATGCTTGCCAAAGATTTCAGAATGCCAGTTTTTGGCCGGCGTTTGAAAGGTCCACAGTATTCCTAGCGGCACGAGAAAACTCTCGCACTGATTAGTCAATTCGACGTAGCGGAACTGCTCGATTCTGCAGTTTATCGAGCAAAACAAAGTTCTCCACCCTCTCCTTTCGGGCAGGCCGTCGAACAGGGACAGTTATTTTCTCTCTGTCGCGTTTCGCGCTGTAGGAACAGAGCAATTTGTCTCTCGGTTACACATTTGTCATCGATACTGCCCATCGACTGCAACGAACCTGTCCACCCTGCTCACCTCCTCCCCCGAATATCGTGGCCAGCCACGATTCATCAAGAGAGAGAGGACAGGGGGCAGAGAAGGAGATAGCAAGGCAGAGAGTGCTTTCGCGAGGAACAAATGCCCACGAGTTTCCTCTGATGCAAGCACGGGCCAAAAAACCATTCTTCTTCACCCCCTTGTGCCTGCACCCCTCGATCCATCCAACCAGGATCATGATATCGATCAGTACGGTATGATTTTAATAGCGGAACTACGCGAAGAAGGTACATTTAAAAATTTTATATAATAACACTGGCACACTCAGAATTTAATCTTGAGAGGAGTTGCGTTGAACGGAGAAAAATATTTTTAATGCAAATTCAATAAAATTCATTAGGCGATTGCAGAAATTTATTTAAAGAATAAAATCCAGTTTTCTTTCCTTTTTACAAAACCCTTGAATTACTTCAATCGTGGTTACATTGATCTCTTTTTTCCTTTTTCTCTGGGGGGTTGTCGAATGTTTCTATTAATTGAGGTAAGAATGTTGTAAAAAAACTGACTTTACCATCATCCTGCCACCTGAACATATATGTTCATCGTCGGTGGTTCTAGTGTTAACGAAAATCGACAAGTGATTTCAAGCTTTTGGCCAGCAGAGTATGCGCGGTGGGTGTCGTGGACGAGCAGGGGTGTGTATCACGGATCGTTTTCATTTTGCCAACTGAATATGATTTGCCATGCGGATGGGTATGTAGGTTAGCGCTTTCGTGCTCCCAGCTACGTGCTGTAAAGCATTATATGTGTGCTGGTGGAGTGGTCGTCGAGAAGGTGGCTCGCGCCAGTTTGGGCTTGCGACCTTTTTTCGTCCACGTCGCTTACCAGCACCACGACTCCTGTGCAATGAAGCGATGCCTCCTGCCTGAGGATTCCTGGGAAACCTGATAGATTCGAGGGTCGTCGAAACCCTTCGTCTTTCGAATGAAATTTGCTGCCTTTGGCCTCGTTGGAGAGTTTGATGCTTTGTATTGGAATTTGATGGCACTGTTTCGGGCAGAGTGACCCTCCTCAGGGTTTAATTGACAAAGAAATTCTGAAACTTTTTGCATATGTAGGGGATTTCCTCTTGATTACAACGCAATTTTTGTTTGCTGCCCAAATGCACTAGAAGGGGGTGAAATTAACCCCTGAAAATTCGGCTATTTTCCGATTTTATTTTATAACTCGCAATCTGTAAGAGGTAGAAAAAAAATCTCAAGACGAAAGTTACTTCCTCTAATTGGATCTATCATTTGGTAAAAAAAATTATTTCAAAGGCCATTACTTATAACACAAAATCGGAAAATAACCGGATTTTCAGGGGTTAATTTCACCCCCTCGAGTGATTTTGGGTACTAAAAATAATTGCGTTGTAATCAGGAGGAAATCCTCTAAATGTCCACAAAGTTTCAGAGTTTTTGGAATTTCAGCCATCGATATAGTTCTATTGGAGCAAATTATAATTTTTACATATTCCCATGGTCATCAGTCCTTCTGAAGTGGAACTATGTGTTTTTTTAATAATTACTTTACGGAGGAGTTGAAGATTGTATATATAATATTGACATAAATTTGATACGAAAAACTATGTGTTATACACAGTAACTTTGTAGCTTTAAATACAACTTTCTCTTACGTACCCATTTTCCTCAATTTCATATCAAGTACCTCGTGACGCTTGCAATTAAGTAGCATGTAAGGGCTTTTAGACACGAGACACTTTTGTGACTGTTGATTGGTATTTAGACCACATTCACACATTTTCTACTCTTTCCTATCTTTCTAAAACCAGTTCTGTCACTACCAAGTGAATGTTTATATAATACTAAAATGTTTATGTAACAATGCTATCTTCTTTAATTTTTCTGTAACTCAAGTGTTTGAGAAACGCATTAATCACTTATTCGAGAAAGCAGTCCAAGTTCCATTTCCCCAGAAATGGATAATTCGATTGCAAATCGATATATAATTGTTCTTTAAAACAAAATTCACAATTAATCAGGCACAAAAATTTGTGTTAGTATCGAAAGAAGTTCACTCATTAAAAACTCGAAGAAATATATTTACAATCCTCTAAATATCTCGAAGTAAGTATACTTATACCACTTTGAAAATAATCCACCCATATGGTTCTGTTTAGAAACGAAACCTAGAATTCTATCTGTACCAATAATTGAGTAATTCATTATATGTTCATCTAGCAGAAGTGGAGATCACTCCACTGGCTGATGTTCAGGTTTATTGCTTTGAATTCGGGATCTTTGTATCCCCCGTCCCCCGATAGCAAACTGACGTGTCGTAAACCAGGGAGTTTCCGAAGGGCAGATTAGGAAATTAGATTTGGTGGCCCTGAATCCTGCTGGGTCGTGTCGAGATCACCAAAGGTCTGGCGGAAATTCCTGTTGGTTTCCAAATTCCGTTCACCAACTGGAACGAAGCAGGCACCCTTAATCATTCGCTTTTAACAGGAAGGAAGGGCTCGAGGCTTGCAGGAAGATCAGCTTTTATAGTGTCTACCTAGAATTACGCTGAAGGTATCGTAGCTCACATTGCAAGTATTTCGTTTGGCTTCCTAAAATGAAGAGACTTCGGAAGGAGAGGGCGAAAGAGAAATATATAAATTGAAGCAGTTTTTTTAAAATTATTATATATAATTAAATATAAAAATAGCAGAAATTAATTGTTTCTTAAGATTTTATAACCCAAAGGCTAATTATGAATTAGAAATCAGGACGATTTTATTGCATTCTGACTCGCTAAATTGGTTACAGAGGTCTGTTAAAATAAAGAGCACACCCGTTCGTAGTGAAATTTCTATTTACTCGCGTAGGTACGACATTGACTGGGAAATGTACTTCTACTTCCTTATCAGCAAAGCGAGATCCAGTGGCACTGTTTAACCGTGATAGAAATAATGCAGCTCCGTTTTCGCGTGTTCCTCGGGAATCTAATTAACAAATAGTCAGCTAGCGCTTTTCAAGCCTTTCTCTGCGTTCTGGTTGGCCTTTGCTTTTGCACACTCGCGCGGCAAGCACGAATGCGATTGCAGCAAATTGAATGCCCGCCCTCCTCTCCTCTCTCGCCTTTTTTTTTTCATTCCCCGCGATCCACCCCCATCCCCTTTTCTTTCTTGGCCATTCGCGCGCACGTACTTCGGCCCTCTCGTTCTTTCATTTTCCACGAACCTGGCCCTTTCTTTTAATTGAGCCTGTAAATCTGAACAGCTGGCCACCCCTTCAGGAAATCCAGACGGTAATTTCGTTTCTACATAACTGCATTTATAAGCTCTTTGTTTACAATTCCCGAGCGACTTTATCCCGATGCTCTATAGTCGCCAGTCTATTTTTCGTTGCATTTAATATGGAAACTGGGAACAACAGGGAGCGACGCGGATATGAAATACTTCAGCTGAAACCGGAGCGACTGAATGAACTTGGTTTTAATTATAGAACGCCTGATTGTAAGACTGATTATTCTTGATTGAAATTGTAGCAGTTTGTCCTCCAGCTGGCAAATATTCCTAAATTTACAAAATACGAAAATTGCTGGTGTATATATTTTTATTATTATCCCTAAGATTTTTCTGTAAACGTTATCTTGACGAATCGATCATTTTTCGGTGCTAATGCCATAGATTTTGATGAACTTCACACTAGATTTAGTACACGCGAAATTAGGGGGAGTTTATGTCATCATTTTGCTGGTATCTAATTTGTTTAAAAAATACAGGCCACCAACGTCTGCAATTTTTGGTAATTTATTTTCAAAACTACCATTCATACGAAGTTCGTTCTTTTCTTATTTTAATCTGGAATGTGGATATTTTAATGAAGCTAAGGATAAAAGTTGATTAGGCAACTGTCTTCAAAGAATTTTTATCTGGCTAGACTGCAGCGCCCTTGGAAGGCGCATGACACGAGCAAGGAAGCGCAGAACAGCCTCGTGGGTCTCGTTCTTCATTACATTCATTTTTGCCACAGACCAGAGTGGTATTATTTTCAAGCATCATGAATTTGATTCGTGGTAAATGGAATCCGCCGTTCTGCTCCCGTCGAGAAAGCTTCGTACTGCGTTCTCTTTGTTTTCCGTGCAACCACTTCGCCTTTTTCTTCAACTCAATTCCCGAACTTGAGCAACCAAATGGACCCGACTTTTAGATTTCATTACGCCAGTGTATGAATGCGTCGTGTGAACGGCGGCAGAGTTTCTTTTCACACTCTAAACAGATCTTGGGGGCAAATGAAGATTTGATAAACAGAAAGCAGGGAGGAAATTAGGCGGTCGTTCAATCCAGAGGTCATCTTGGATACTGAATTTTATATTTCTTCCACATCGCGTGGATTACTAGTAATTTATGATATTTACCGAAAAGCCAATTTTCATCGAATGATCAATCATATTTTAAATATGTATTTTAGGTATGTATTTGCAATTTTTAAATCACTTCTTTGTCTACCACTTCCTATCGTTTCATAAAAAATTCAAATTTCGATTATATTGAGCTTGTTGAAAGTAAATACTGTAACTTGTGATAAGACATCAATCTAATCTTAATTTAATATAATTGCACTGCGGAATAAGTGATTCCAGGAGAACTCAGCACCTGCACCAAATGATAGGTCACCAAAATGAAATTAAAAACGATTGAATGCCTAATGAATGATTTTGTAGATTTTCAGATTTTCAAAAGTGGTTTCTCTCGCAAAGAAAGTATTTCATTTTACAATTTCGACTGATTGTTTTTTCACACACAATCAGAATCACTGCTTTTTGTACTCTACTAGTCATTTCGAGGCACCCTATTTGGCCAGGCACGATAATTCAAAATTTCGTGCCCCATGGACGATGGGGAGCGTCACGCGACATTTGGGTGAGATTGATTACAGTCTCTGCGACAATCCTGACTTTGCGATGTCCCTACATTTATGTACATAAGCGGGATCGTCCTTCGTTAGCATTGTTTGTCTAGAGATTAATAATCCCCCCTATCCTCGGAGAGTCTTCGTTGGAGTTGCATTTAAATGTTTACCGGTCGTAAATACACCGATACGCACAAGATGAAATAGATCATCCTCAGCCCTCCTGCGCGATTATCTTTGTGCTGCGTCAATGGATATTTCGCGTCAATTTTGCGCTAACTATTCTTTATTTCTAAGAGTATATTTCTTTCTGTATTATTCTGTTCTACATTTTTTTATATTTCTAAGAAGCGCAAGGTTTTCGAAGAATATTTAATTAGTTTTCAAAATGCTTCAGACTTCCCTATAAGGTGGAAGGTGAATATCAATGTGTAGCAATAACCGGTGATTTCCATTTTTATAAGAATTTTCTTTTTTAAGGAAGTGGTCTTGTGGCGTTGTGTTAGCTTAATTGTGTTTAAAAAATAATTGTTCGAATTGCAGTAGACGCACACATAACGCGGAATATAATTTAAATTCAATTAATTTTTTGAACTGTAAGCTTAATTAGGGGTAAGTCATTTCGGGGGATTTCAGGGATGGATCTTTCCCAACGTAGTGCTTGGTACAAAATGGAATATGGAATTAGTTTATTTTAATTAACGTAAAATTCTTTGATCAGAGAGTCGAATAATAAGTTTTCAAGAGATACGCTGAACAGAAATTTGATACAAGTGATTTCTGGCTCTTTTCATGTTTGGACAGAAGTTTCATTTTTAACTGAAAGGACGACAAAGGGCTCGTATGCAGAGATAATTGGGAGATCAGGAACAAAAGTAGCAAGTGAAAAGCGAGCTGGGAGATAACATGTTTGTAGGATGTTTCACACGCTATGTAGATATTAGTGTGCATTCCGTTGCTAAACAAAAGGCACAATTTAAAACACGAAACAAAAAACCATGCGTAGAATAAAAGCATATTTCCAAGCTCTTCTGAAAAATTGCGTTTGCTACACTCTCCTTACGACAGTTCACAGAAACAATGTACACTTATTTGAATTTCAAATTAGACCGGCGTATTTCATAGCTTTCCTGCAACCCTAATCTAAAAGTCACATTTTCAAGCTTCACTTAAAAATTACAAAAAAATAATAGAAACTCAGATTCTGATAGATCAATACATTCAATATTTAATTTTCCCAAATCCCTCTAAAGGGATTATATTCACCCCCCTCAACTATAATTTTATAAACAAATATCAGAAAATTAGCAGCTCCCAGGTTCAAATCATTTAATATCCTTATTTTTAAAACACAACATTGAAGGAGCAAATATATTTTCAATCCCCAAGAATTTGAAGCTTTCAGAAGTTTCGATCTCCGTATTGGTCCGCAAGTTCGCGATGGTCTTTATTTCTCCCACGAGACCCAGATAATAGTAAATTCAGCGGGTACGAGCGCGTTATCCAATTTCGAAAATAATCTCCCGCCGTAAAAAGGAGTAATGAAACAAGTTCGTCGGCGGGGGGCGTGGCGGCCAAGGAAGTCGGTCGGCGTCATAAAACACGCGGAATTTTAACGAACAAGTTGGGAAATTTCAGCGAGGAATAAAGTACGCCCGAAAGAAAGTCTCCCGAGTGTACGTAGATGCTCTCAAATTATACTGGAAGTCCCGCGAGTGGAACTCGAGAAAACGATGCCAGAAGGGTGGCCATATTTTACTTTATTACGAACGTGAACACAGAAGAGACAGGCTTCTTCCTTGTCTCTTGTATCTCGAACAACACTTTGTCCTCCCCCTTGTCTTCTCGTTTCTTACTTCCCTCTTCTTTTTTTTTTTTAAATATTTTCTCCTGCCCCGCCGAGTTTTGTATCCTCGTTTTCCACAGTTTTCCTCCACTTTGCTCTTGAGAGATTCTGATTGCAAAGTTGCGACTCCGAACAGCAGATCCCCCATGTTCCTTTGGGGATGCTTTATCTGCCCCTTCGATTAAAGGAACGGTCTTATGCCGTTCTTTCAGCGACTTCCGCCGGGGCTTTTCAACCGCTTCCCGTCTATTACGCGCGTAATACAATGAGGGTTTGTCAACTCGTTATGTTTCCACAAACAACGGGTGCTTCGTTTTCTGAATGTACAGAAGGAAATCACGTTGACGAGGGAAGCTGTTTAGACCTGGGTTCGAGCTGGGGGCAACGCTTTTGGTTAATTAGGTGACTGATTTAGACGGATGTTCTGCCTTGTTTGAAATGGGTAATGGGGGCTAAAGGGTCTCATCCGTTGGCGTAGTGGAAAAGTAGAAATGGCAACGTGTTCTACTTGTGTCTACTTACATTATATGAGGCATTGGCAAAAACGGAGTGAATCATATTTTTGGGGAAATTGAGTTGGTAACAATGATGTATTTGAATAGGCTGCGCTTTTCATATAAAATGGGGATAATTAAATTTTTTCAATGTAGGTTAGTCCCCTTTTTCTCTCAACGACTCACTTTAGTGATGGATTACTTCCTTTAATTTTGATCTCTTTGCCTGGAATTCGTGAAGATGTATCAAATATGTATTTAAATTCACTCTTTAATATTGTAGTCATAAGGTGTAAATCCACGATGAGGCAAAAATGTCGTGCCTCACATGAGCCTTTAATCTCAGGAGACAATTATTTCCCAATTTGTTTCCACTAACGGACAAATTGTAATATTTTCATGAATTTAGGCTCTCATTAGACAAGTTTCGTGATACATTTTCCAAAATTTGATGTAACTACGAAACTAAGGATTGGTGATAACTTCAAAAGTATCGATTTTTCGATAATTATTTTTACGCACTTTCGTAGATATAAAAAAAAGATGCAACCTGCGGTTAAACTTTTTTTCGATATCTCTCACGATTCTTGAGATATTCCACGAAAAAAAATTCTGCATTTTTTTCAAGGCGTGATTTCACCCCTTAAAACCGCACTATGGCAGCAACAAAAAATAGGTTTGTGTTGCGGATCAACTACTTGCACACAAAGTTGCATAATTTTCTGAATTTTCGGGTTGTCTAACTTCCCTTGTGAGATTTTTGTCTCATGATAGAACAGTCTCACGTAAAATCTCATCGTATATTCGCAAGTATAGAGACTTCTAAATCCAAAATTTTTGTGAGAATGCAGATTACATTCCCTCGTTATTAATGATTAATTAGAATATTGTCACATGGCACCTGGGGTGTGTTTCAATTAAAAACTGTGACGCCTTCTTTATTTTTTAGACTAAATCGTGGTGTGTTTCCATAATTTAGCACAGTATTTCTCAACTTTTTGTGAGTCGTCATCCTCTTTTGTAAAATTCAAATAACCTGCGAATCCCCCATATAACGTAAGGTAATTTTAATAATTTAGTAAGAAAACATAATAAAAACAGGTATTTCAGAATACAATTTTAATTTAATAATATTAAAAAAAACGTGGCTAGCCCCCAAAAAAAACTTCGTGACCCACCGGGTGGGAATTGCTATTTTCTCACGTTTCTTCTTTTTTACGTGCCTTTGCAACTGAACAGTACATAAACACACGTCACTAAATTTGTCCTGTTTAAAACACACGTTCCGATTAATGAAGCAGCTCGTACGTCACAGCATGAAATGTGAGTCTACTACCGCCGCGGAATATCGATCTAATAGTTGTTGGAGTCATTAAGAAACTGCAGCGCAAGTATCGCGGATGGCTCGCTGTTATTTTTCCATCTGCTGTTGCCACATTCTCGAGGTGTTTGTTGGCGTTTTCAGCTTAACAGCAACGCGAAGAATGCTCGCGAGGCTGTAACCAGCCGCGGGAAACTATTTCGAGCAGTTATCGTTGCTCCTCGAGCGTCGTCGAGCAAGTAAGACGAGTCCCGGATCAATTTCCGTGTTCGTATTCGCATGTGACGGAAGTTGAAGATCCTTGTCGCAAGTACGCTCGCGGAGGCTGGAAATTTTCAATCGAGTTTTTACGCTCGAACCGCGAACGGGATGCTTCGATAACGTTGTTCCCGTTTTTTTTTTTCTATCGTGCACGTTTGCAGACAGCTCGACGGTGTCGTTGAATTCTGTCAAACGTGGCTGCTTGCAAATCCGAATTTCAATTTTAAATGTAGTTTACATTGAGGATGTGTCATGTCGTTTCTTGGTAGAGTAGGGGCGATTCTAGTTGATAAGGGAGGTGATGGTGTAAAATATAGCACGTGGTGAATTATTTATGCGGCAGATAGTTCTCTTACTCAATTGAGTAAAGAATGCTTAATTAAGAGAAGTTAAATTACGTAAGGGTAATTTTGGCGATTTCTTACTCCCTCCCTCCCTAATTGATGTACAATTTAGAGACCAATATATGAAGTACAGTTAGTATATAGCTATTTTTCCGTTTTTTTCCTTCAAATATCTTAAGCAGTAACCGAGATAAAAAATAATAGCGTTAAGGGAGTTTACCCCTTATTATATTGTATTACCCTTAAACCGGGGGGGGGGGGGGGTAGCGATCTAAAACTTTATATAATGATTTTTCAGGCAAGGAGCATTATTTAAAAAATAATAACTCGAGGAATCGGCGTGGCGGCCGTTTGCCCATGCTTACCCTGCTAGACCCTTTGGAGTAGGACTGGGACTATTTGTCGAATTTTTCGGTATTCGAATATTCGAATACCTCAGTTGCTTATTTATTTGACGAATATAATTCGAATATTTAAGTATTTGAATACTATTCGAATATTTAAGTAGTCGAATATTATTCGAATATAGGTTCATTTGTCATGGTGAAATCTTGTAAGCTAATTTTAACCCACTTTATATCATACTATTCGAATACATAAGTATTCGAATAATAACATTCGAATACTCAAATATTCGAAGTTAATTCGTAGCATTCGAATACTTGTAAAATATTTGAATAGTAAATTATTCGAATAGTCCCAGTCCTACTTTGGAGTAGATTGCATAGTGAAGATAGCAATTGACGAACGAAACATGTATTAGTTCGTTTTGGCCGAAGGTGTGCGTGTAACGCGTAATAGGTATTATGTTGTCCAAATTTGATTGAAGGAGAATCATAAGAAAAATCTTACCGTTTCCGACAAATCCATGAGACGCTATTACGATATCACTGTTATGCGTGGATCGATTTTATTGAATTTGGTCTGATTCGAAAGCTTATATGCGGTTTACATAAGAAAAATGCCTTTAAATTTAGGAAATATTGCTGGCGTAATGAGATATTAATGAAATAAGTTTCAGGTAAGGTTAGATTAGCCGGGCGACTAGTAAAAGATACGCGGCAGCGACAGTTGACATATACTGGGTGTTGACATGTACTTGGTGTCGAGACGCTGCCGCGTCTCTAGATATTTATAATATTCGATTATTTCGCAAGGATGTTTCTTCTCGTTGAATTTGTGAGCACCCAGTTTTTATCATTCAAACATTAGCGGAGACCGGGGCTAGTTGACTAATTTTTTACATTTCTAATTTTTATAAATAGACCATTGGTATTTTGTTAACTTGCTGCATTGCAAAAGTTTGCAAATTTCATTAGATATACAGGCTTAATTTTGAAAATTGTTTTAATTGAGTCTAGGTTCTAGTTTTTATTGTGTTTAGAGTAGTGAGACGAACAAGATAACAAACCCCGGCTGCGGGGTTAGTTGACATGACATTTACTTTTCAGTTTTAACCCGTTGCCTGCGAAAAGCCTATATATATATATATACGCTGTCACAGTTCCATCAATACATATGAAAAGCGCATATACACGCTGCCGATTCCATCAATATAGTATTCGAAACGGATACATATGTATACTACGACCAATAAATTTAAAAAAAAAAAATTTCACTCCTTCACGGTGTTATTTTTATATTAATTATCATGGTGTTAGATACTGTAATAATTTTCTACATGTTTGTTATGGTCTATTTGGAAGGCCTGAGAATTTGAAGGGAGGATAGGTTGTAAAACTGGTAGGGGTGAGTTTGGAAGGATATGTGGTGGGGGAAGTGGACTTGAGCAGCTAAATGCTTTGCCTCGACTGCATCTTGAGGATAAAACATGCAATTATTAGTGGTATTCCTATGCTTAGTCAAGTAACCCCAGCCGACATTGTTAACATGTTAAGGGTCGTACGTAGAAAACCTCCACGCACCGGATAAAATAAAATACCGTAAATTATAGTCAATGTATCACGTTTCCACAAAAAATATTTTGTAGTAAAAAGTATTTTGTGGGAACGTGATACATTGACTATAATTTACGGTATTTTATTGAAAAAACATATTTTATGAAAAAACATCAAACAGTATTTAGTGGACAAAAATTCATAATTACTCGAAACAAAAATATTTACTCCCAGCCGACCTTTTTAGATTTTTCAATCTCACTGACAGAACAAGCAAATTTTTATCACGGCGACACATTTAATGGCAAGCGGGTCATTCATATACTTCAATATCGCGAATCGCAGCATAATTTATTCTATAATACAATAATTAAATGCAATTAGTCAACTAGCCCCGGTATCCCCTACAATTAATTTAAAGTCTCGTTTTATTCACGACTAATCGATATTTAGACGAACCAATTGGTGACGCATCACTGGACGTTTTCACAAAAAATCGAGTGAAAATCTGGTCACAGGGAGTGGCTTTTGGTCACAGGTTAATTGAAACGCGTTAGGCAATTTATATTTTCCAATTTGTATGCAAGACCGAGATTGGATTATGCTGTTGTGCATTGAAAATTCTCGTTCGTTTATAACAAAACCCACGTTTACACTGTTGACGGCAAATTCCCGAAATTCTCTGTATTATCTGAACCAAAATGCAGCGTTGGAGAATTTCGGAGGCCTCCATATATTACGTGCGCCTACTATGTGCTGATTAGTGCGACGTTTCAGTCATCATTAATCATCGCGATACTGTAATTAAGAAGGGTGTCACAAGAACAGAGGCCAGCATTGTGTCATACTTTCAGAATTCAATAAATATAGATACTCTTAAAAAGTCGTTCATCTTCACCCCAAATAAATAAAAAACGTGAAATCAAACTATGCGCCCTGTTACCATTGTTACCATTCTGAGACCTAACAGGTTTAAACTCGTTAAATGTGCTTGCTATCACAGTAGGTTTAGCATAAATACATTATACAAATAAAATAACACACCATGCTCGCCAAAAATTTCAATCTATTACGCAATTGTATTACTAAAAGTCGTTCCCTATTAAAATTCGTTTCACTTTATAGTCATAGATACTACTTGCATTAACAAAATTTTGAAACCATTTAAAAGAATAAATACCTGGCGAAAAAGAAACTTTTTTACCGAATGAAAGATACGGCTGTTCTTGGCTTGATTCACTCTATAAATCGACGAAGTTGCGTTCCACTCAGTGACTAAAGCCTCGTTCAGATTAGTCAAGTTTACTGGCTTCAAGTGACTGAAGCAGTAAACTTGACTAATGTGAACGGGGCATGAGGGTTGGCGGTGTTCCCTTGTCAACGATAACCCCCAAATTGTATCGTGTGTACAAAAATTGTTCGAACGAATAGCGCGTTGTCAGAAGCGAAGGGGTTGTGTTCGAAAGGGTTAATGATATCAGCGACAGACCCCTGTTTGGATGATTTCCAACTCAAACATTTGCCTGTGCTTGAGCCGCGTGTTGATTGACACGCGTCGAGCACGGAATATCGTACGTTTCAAACACCATTATCGCCCGAATCTAACGCACCGGTGCGTCCGGAGATATTCTGCAACGAGTGTTGTTTCTCCCCAGCGAGCATGTCTCGGGCTCGTTAGCTTTATGTAATCATGTTCGTAGGGATTGTAGTCCCGATTGCAAGCCACAGTCGGTCTGGCATTAATGTACGCTTCATTATCGCGGGTTAATTGATAATTTGACAACGGCGGCTTAATTATCCCCGGGCAGACGTAGAATTCTACTGTAAACGATTCCTTTCTGCGGCAGGTAAATTAACGAGGGCCACGCGCTATATATTTCATACAGAAACGGTGCTCTGCCCTTGTGAAATGTTAATAAAATACCTGCTACATCTTCTCTGGAGAATTCCAAAAAGTGAAGAAAAAAGCCGACGACTTCTCCCTGGGGAAAATGGATTATGGGGTTACGCCACCTTGGCGCTCGGAAAAATAGGTATAAAAATGAACTTTTTTTTGACGCTGCCATTAAGTATATAAAATGATCATTATTTTACACATATATAGTAGTTTTATGAACAATTTACAATATTAACGATTAAAAAATAATAAGAAATGGCGAAGATATAAGCTGATAAGTAGGACCCTCTTTTGAAAATCCTTGCTGATGGTGTACAAGATTTCTTTGTTAGGCACCGTCCAAAACATACAAAATAAATTTTTTCTTATTTAAAAGGGTAATAGCTAAAATGTGATGTAGGGAAATTTTTTATTTTTTTTTTGTAGAAATGACAGCTGTTTGAAGAAAAAAATCGAATTTTCAGTTTAAAACATTTATAACTTTCGAACAATGGCACCCAATCACAAAAATCCTACGTCACATTTTAGATAATATTATAAAAAATAAGTGTTGTAAATTTTATCCAAATCGGTGAAGTAAATCTTGAGATATCGTGTACACCAGTTTGAAAAAAGTAGTTTCGAGAAAAACGCAATATCTCCGCCATTTTTTATTTTTTTTTAATCTTCAATATTTTAAATTGTTCATAAAACTACTATATATATATATATGTAACATAATGATCATTTTATATACTTAATGGCAGCGTAAAAAAAAAGTTCATTTTTATACCTATTTTTCTGAGCACCAAGGTGGTGTGACCCCTTAAGGGTACTCTCCCATCACATCACTCCGAAAATACGATGATTTTTTAGGATTTTATTTAAAATGAAGTAAACGTCGTATTGTTGAAAAAATGTTCAGGCTGTATTTGTACATCATTGAAGACAATACATTTTTTGCGCCTTTGTAATGCCTTCTAGAATTATCTCAAATCAACAAACCAAGAAAATTCTTAAAGCTGGGTCCACATTTATTACCGCATCTCGCTCTGTTACCATGGCCTGCGTGGCTCTGTTATCACGCGGGAACTTTTTTAGTATCACCAGGCATTAGATAAAATATGGAAAAAAATTATTATCTTCAATGATGCACAAATACTGCCTAAAACTTTTTTAACACTATGATGTTTAATGTTTTTGAAATAAAATCCTAGGTACCCTTAACGAGGGCTTCGCGCTTTTACCATTATCGTAATAAGTAACATATTTGTCAAATAGGAATCTACCTGTAATAAATTCAGGAAAGTGGAGAAAGAAGTCGACAATTTTCTTCTTCTAGACAACACGACTTCTGGTTTTTGTAATTATCGTTATGAGTACTGTATTCTTTCTATAGAAATATCCTTTATTTCTCACAAGCTCCGATAAAAATATTAGGCGAGAGCAAGGACAAACGTAACGGCGTCATGAAAGTAACACGCCTTCTCCCCCATTCCATAAACATTTCTAAAAAGTTTGCTTTACACAGTTACATGTGTATAGCGTCTGTTTTATTGTACTGAATGACTAATATTGTTCTTTAGATCATTCAAGTAAGTGTGCTTGCGCCACAAATATTCGCACAATCGCTCTCCAAACTCTTCATCATGATACTGTGCTCTGCCTCTGAACCAATCTTTTGCTGGACGCCAAGCTGATTCAACATTTTGGGTATGTGTTGGGTCTGGTGCCTTAAACTCAATACTATGGTTAACAGTTTTATGTATATATCCTTCTTCTGTTAAACTACTATAACTTTTAAAACTATCCGTATGTATTTCTGAACCTATATGAACATGTTCCTTAATAATAGAAATAAGCGTTGATGCTTCTTGGTTTGGTACAACCATCATTCGACTATCACGTGTATGGGTATCAATTAAACCGAATACCCAATGACCATCAACTATCCTCCCACGATTGTACTTCCTCTTACCAAACTTTGCTTCGTCAATCTAAAATATTAAATTCTATAAAAATAAATAATGAAGGTAAGCAAAAGTTGAAATACAAATATGAAGGGGAGCGTTATGTGTGGGGTCATCGTATGCCGAACTCTGCCGTTGCAAAGGCCCCATAAGACGGAAAGGTGGGCCGCAGAACACAAGCGCTACGGTCAAGCGGCGTGGCGTCGAGCGTCGACGAGGCGACTAGAGGATTGACGACCGAGCCGTCACGTCGTGTTGCGATTTGATGTTAATGAGCGATATAAAACATTACTACAGAATTCAGAAGTGGGATACACGCGCGCGCTATTGGAATTCGCGAGTGTAGTGTGAAAGTACAACAAGGATTTTCTCTATAGAGATTTTATACTGCTATATCAATCTTCAATCTTATACTATAAAGCAAAGTTGTGTGTTTGTCTGTCGCCGAAAAACTTTCTAACGGTAAACTCTGGGATCGCGAAAGGTGTCTCGGCGCATTATGCCTAGCTAATCCAGATGAATGTGACTATTTTCAGCTCGCTACGTCCTTCCTTTCTCGAGTTATTAGTTAAAATAAACGAATAACCTACAATTCCAAGCCGCCGATGGCGCGCGCGCGAGAGAGAGAGAGAGACAGGGCACAGGTACGTGAAAGGCGAAACGAGACAGAATATCTTTCTTGCGTAGCAGACGGCAACGGCGCGCGACTCATTCGTCACCTTTCGCTCTTTCGAGCGAAGCCGGGTAATAAAGCTAGTCTTATATAAAATAGAAAAAGGAAACTTTGGTTGGCGAATTGAGAGCAAGATGGAAGGCGAAACATCGTCCAGAACGCATAGGAGGTCGCGTAAACGACATCGGGGATCAAGAGAGCGTTCCTCGAAGCGTCGGCGTTCCTCATCTCGACATCGCGGGAGCTCGTCGCGATCACGCCATTCAACACCAAGGACGGATCGTCGCGGTGCGTCCGCTCCCAGTACCGCAACTGTTTTGAGTGCTGGTTTCGCCCAATTGGCGGAGACCTTGTCAAGTATCATGCAGTCAGGTTCGAGGACTTCTAATCATTTTTTAAGCGCTAAATTTTTGCCAGAATTCGATTCAGAAGCAAGTAAATTCGATGTAGACGACTGGTTAGAAAAGATCAGCAACTGTATATAATTGGGAAGACAAGACTAAGCTCTTTTTTGCGGTATTCAAACTGCGTGGAAATGCTAAAATATGGTATGATGAGTTACCAAACCCCCCCTTAACCTGGGAAGTCTTTTCGCGAATGATTTCTAGACAATGTACAGGGGAATTGGGGTTCGGTAAATTGCTGAAAGAAGCCGTTCTATATAACAGTACCCCCGGTCAAGATCTTAAGACGGATTGTTTTCTGAAGGTGGGGAAATTGAATAGACTAAAATTAGACCTATCGGAAGACAAATTAGCAGATTTTGTCGCAGAGGGGATTCACGATGATCGCATACGCGCCACCATCTTGGCATCTCGGTGTAAATCATTGGCAGACCTAAATAACTTGTTAGGTATATTTGATACGTCCGACAGCAAAACTAAAGATTCAAAAAATGTAAAGCGGTTTACGCGGCGTGAAACTACGAATAACAAGCATAGCGATCGTGAGAAAACGAATAGTTGTTATAGCTGTGGAAAAACGGGTCATATTAGGCGAAACTGCCCAGAACAGTCGATAAATGGGAAGAAGGAGGAAAATAGAGACGAAAAGAAAGACGGAAATAGGATAACTTGCGGGTATTGTTATAAAACTGGACATACAGAGGAACGCTGTTATTCGAAAAGAAAGGAGAAGGAGACAGTGAAAAGGTCTTGTCTAATGATTGATCAGTCGCTTCAATCTTTAGAGGACGAAAACGATGATAAAAGCATTAAAAGACCACTCAAAACATGTACTATTAACGGTATAAAGAAACAATGTACAGTGGATTTGGGTAGTGATAGTTCTCTAATTCGGGAGGGCGTCGCAAGATCACTAGCGCTAGAATTTTCTCCAACAAACACGATCCTGGCCGGCTTCAATAACTCGTCCGTTGCCCCGATAGCTTCAACCGAAGTGTCGGTCACTATTGACGACATAGCTTTTAATACGAACTTCCTTGTAGTCGCAGACGAACAGCTATCGCGCGAAATACTAGTAGGCCGAAATGTATTGGTTGATGCAGATGCGATAGCGATTGCGGACGTTTCCGGGGTGCAACTTACACGGAAATCAACGGAATTAAATCCTGCCTTGAAACGCGGTATACAAAAAGTAGACTCGATTAACTTAGTAACAGTGTCGGCGGAATCAAAATCGGAGGGCGTAAAACCCATAGAGGATACAGATATTCGTTGCTCTACGTTAAGTAAGGAAAATCGTGCGAGGCTAGTTAAATTATTCAATAAATATCGTAAATGCATAGCCCTTAAAATAGATGAGTTAGGGAAAATGAAAGATGCCGAAATGGAAATTGAACTGATTAGCGAGGAACCGGTTTACCATCGACCGTATAGATTATCCTTGTCGGAACGTCAGAAGGTAAAAAGAATCATAGCAGAACTCATATTCAGCGGTATCATTCAAGAGAGTAGGTCGCCATTTGCAAGTCCTATTTTGTTAATAAATAAAAAGAATGGGGAGGTACGCTTGTGCGTGGATTATCGGGCACTCAACAAAATTACAAAACGCCAAAAATATCCCCTACCATTGATCGATAGATAGTAGATAGACCAATTAAAAGGTAAAAGGTTCTATACGTCATTGGATCTTAAGTCAGGATTTTATCAAATCCCAATGAGTCGGGAATCTGTTGAGAAGACGGCGTTTATAACGCCTGACGGGCAGTATGAGTTTTTAAGGATGCCGTTCGGGTTGATGAACGCGCCAGCGGTCTATCAAAGAGAAATGGACAGGATCTTTCGCGATTTAGCGCACGTTTACATTGACGATATACTTATTGCTACTGACGATATTGAAGAAGGTTTTAGACAGCTAGAAGCAGTTTTATTACAGATGGACAAATATAATTTGACATTAAATTTAACTAAATGCGATTTTTTCGCCGAAAGGATCGAATATCTTGGTAGAGAAATATCCGCGGAAGGAGTTCGACCGGGACAGTATAAAACCGGGGCAATTCAAAAGGCACCAGAACCGAGAAATGTTACGGAGGTACGTCAATTCTTAGGACTTGCCGGTTATTTCCGAAAATTCGTTAAAAATTATGCCCAAAAGGTAGCGCCGCTTACTAATTTACTAAGAAAAAATATATCTTGGATTTGGGGTCCTGAGCATACCAAGGCCGTGAAGGAAATAAAAGACGACTTAAACATCAGGAAGGCCGAATGAAGGGGAGCGTTATGTGTGGGGTCATCGTATGCCGAACTCTGCCGTTGCAAAGGCCCCATAAGACGGAAAGGTGGGCCGAAGAACACAAGCGCAACGGTCAAGCGGCGTGGCGTCGAGCGTCGACGAGGTGACTAGAGGATTGACGACCGAGCCGTCACGTCGTGTTGCGATTTGATGTTAATGAGCGATATAAAACATTACTAGAAATATTAAATTACTTCAACCACAATAGGCAAACCACATTCAGTTTTTCCTCCTAATTTAGGTTTCCCGAATTGTATATCCTGAAAATGATCTATAATCATCTCTCTACAATACCGAAACCATGCATTAATAGTAGAAGATGATAATATGCTGCATTCGTCTACACTTCCACCACTCATATTACACACTTCATGCATTGTATCTTCATACGACATGTCTCTGGTAAAGCAACACATTACCCTCCAAAAAATAAAGATATATAAATAATATACATACATACAATAATTTTCAATATAACCACTACATAATATACTTTATCGCTTTATCGTAAGGTAATTGGACATCTTCGAAGAATGAATCTATCGTTCCAGCAAACTGACGACATTTGCTTTTCCCTATTACACAAAGTAAACGTCCAACACCATGTTGACCTGTATTGTATAACTTTATCGGTTTACGATGAACACCACAATTTTTATTAATCCTTAGCAGTCTTTGCTCCCGCAACCATAAAATAGCACTCTCTTCAGACTGAGGTAAAGAACACAAATTCCATGGTACCATCTTAAATATATTTACTTACTTTATTTCTGCAAAAATGAATACAATAAATACGTTTCGAAAAACAAAGAAACTGCATACTCCTACCCCTCCAACCTAAAACAACGAATCATACGCGACAACCACTGTAACTGTCACAATAAGGTTAGAAAATCTGTAAAAATTTCACAACTTTTTCGCCTCATAACTTTTCAACGAACAGATTCCTAAACTCAAAATTGTGATTTTTGCATGTTATTTGATACGTGCTTTCGATCCATACCAATTTCAAATAAAAAAAAAGGTTTCCCAGAGGTAAAGTTCACATGATGATAATGATTGTCTATGTCTGGTTTGTTTTGACCTTTTGAGTGAAAGCTGTGCGAGAGAGGAGTGGATCCAATTTCTAGATTTTAATTCAGAGTAGGTCAAATTTAATACCTATCGTTCAGCTAAATACGCAATACCAAAGAAATGTTCAAAGCTGGTTATGTTTTTTACCTTTCGTTATTTAAAATTTATTTGTTTTTATCATTACTTAAAATATGTATATTTAAATGTTTCTTTCTATCGTTTTTTTTTTTTTTATAGAAAACAATCCTATTTTGCGTTGGAAGAAGTGTTTTTACTTAAGTCTCCTCTAAATAATTAGTGTTACTTTCATCCCCACGGTATGTTACTTTCGTCCTACCCCTGCGGAAAACTGCCGTAACTCTTTGACTACTTATCAGGTAAAGCTGAATCTGGGCTGAAATGATAGACCAAGAAACATACTATCTTAAGGCATAATTGTCATTTTTATACCTATAAAAGATAATTGTAGACTAGGCCAAATGTAAAAAATGTTACTTTTGTCCCTGCTCTCCCCTACACATTTTCTAAGGAAATCGAGAAAACCAAGAAAGAAGTAAACTATCTTCTTCTTCCAAAATTACATTAACGAGAACCTCAATATTTTGTCATTAACGCAATGGGTAATATATTTTTCAAATTACCGAAACGATGTTGCAACTTACACACCTTCCTTTCAACATCAATCATATCCACGATACTCGAAATATGGATCCTCCGCTTAAGACCTTCTGAATAAACATACCTTCAATTCGAAATTTAATATAGGTACACGACGAAATAGGCCAGGCAGTCGTATGTTCAACAAATATTCACGTCGTTCTACGGTAACGTGATTCAAGCGTATTTCGGTAAATCATTCCACCGAAGACGCCCGATTTACTTTCTCAAACATACTCGTGGATAAAGTAAAAGTTACAGCAACGATCCGGGTCAGAAGTTCATGTTTGCCGTGGCGAAAATGCGTGGGCACAGCAAATCGCGTGGGGAAAGTTAGGAAATTAACGTTCCTTATCTTCCCTGTTCAAAATCCTGAAAATTTTTCAACAATTTATCATACCATCAAGCGTTTCATTACATCCCTCCATACCACTGTACTTCAAGCATCTTAAAAAATAACGGTTTCTCGGATTAAATATGTCTGATGAATGTTCCTTCATTTCGTTTAATTAATATCCACTTAACTTTTCAATCTATTGTACATTAGCAGAGATTAGGCCAATCGATATTCTGAATCACTAGGGCCTAGATTACTGTTCCATAATAGGTAACTAAATCTCCGTTTGAAGGCTTCGTGTCAATGAACTTTGCATAAATTATAAATTACGAATTAATAGCTATTTCGCATTAGCGCAGCTCGCGCTAATCGATCGTTCAGAGTTTCGTAAAATTATTAGATCGATGGGAGGAGTGTATAAATTAAAACAATATGAATTATAGTGTTCGTTTTACTCTCCAGAATTATTCACAGATATTTTGGTATATAATACGACAATTAAATAAATTGAGGAATACAATTGCAAGAAGCTGTTGCTTACCGAAATTTCTATACAGCACCGAATCAGGATAACTTCTGCTAGATACTTGGTTCTGCAAATAACATTTCACAGCCACGATAATTATCGTTCACAGCAATTTCAAACGTTATCTTAACTGCGCCTGCAAATATCCATATAAATCGCGACACCACGAAGTTTCGTTCGCAGCTAACTTGAAAATTCGGTTATAACTCGTCGAATGGCTGATCGCGAACTAAACCGATCCCAGCCAATTGTGCGATCTAGCTGTAATTAGGCAACTTTCATGCAACAGAATGCTGCCCGCTGTTCATTATCCATTTCTTCGTGCTCCTCGATCTTTTTCCTAGAAATGTCCAACGTCCGAGGATCGCGAAGTTTCACGTTCGAGGAGGAACAATGCAAAGATTTTCAAACTGGTAACAGGTTTTATTATAAGCAAACACAGTTGTCTCGAGGCTATTATTTTTCTAATAGGTTCCGAGTCTTGAATCTGTTAGAATATAAACATTGATCTTCGTTATTAGCATGCAATTAGAGCACGTTGCAAAGGGTGGTGTTGACTTTTCTCTCGTCTTTCTGTTACTCCTGTACCTACTTTATTTTTCTTCATTCTCTGTGTTGTAATTTCATGTAGCATTGCAGATTGTAGATAGTGCTGTATATTTGTCTTTCTGTTTAATAATTTTTTCCTTTCCGGATATTTATTAACAATTCTTGTACGGTTATAATATTCATTGTACATTCCTTCTGATTTTTCACAGACACAGCACCAATAACGACACAAAACGTCCCTCTTCTCAAGCTGATCCTTAAGGGGTGATTCTACTTTTAACCGCCGAAAAATGATGCTACTTTTAAAGATATTTTTCTCAGTAAATGCAACATATAATTAAATAAGTATTTATGGTATTTATTAAGCTACTCTTATATTATATAAAAAAAAATATAAAGAATGTTTGCAATTTGTTTTAATTGTTTTTTTACAGTCTCAATATGGCACCTAAAAAAGAGATTTGTTCAGGGGTGGGTGATTTTCAGGCTTATTCGAAACAAAAAATTTCAAAAGATTCTTAATCTGTATGAGTGTTGCTTAGGATGGCCCTTATTTTCATCATGCAATTTCTTTTGCTCCTACGTCCTAATAATCGGACAATAGGAAAAGGTGCCGATCAGGCTAAACTGTAGAATTCATCAATGGTTTGGATGTAAAGAATTTCCCAAAAATGGTAAGCCCTATTGAAATTTTATTCAAATAATACTAAAAGAGCATTCAATTTTCTACAATTATTATATATACATTTTTTCGCGCTTCCAACCATTTTTTAGATAATAGCGTTTGAATATATGTATAGATAATACGTCATATTGTACAGGTGATACGCGTAATGTGCGGACCTCTCTATATTCAAACGCTGTTATCTAAAAAATGGTTGGAAGCACGAAAAAATTAGATATAGGTACAGTAATTGTAGTTACAGCCTAATGTCGCTATAGCCCCTAGCTCAGTTAAAAATTTATATCGAGAAATAATCGAGATTTTTCTCATTCTTTTGGGTGTTTTGTCAAACTTTTTTTCAAACCGGCGCCATTTTGTTACTTTTTAACAAAAATTATTAATTCAGCTGCGACGTATAGCGACACTCATACAGATTAAGAATCTCTTGCAATTTTTGGTGTCGGATAAGCCTGAGCCGGGTAATGACCTGCGCCATGAACATATCTCTTTTTTTAGGTGCCATATTGAGACTGTAAAAGAACAATTAAAATAAATTGCAAAATTCTTTATAATTTTTTTGTACAATATAAGAGTAGCTTTATAAATACCAAAAAGATTAATTTTATTATATGTTGTATTTACCGAGAGAAAAATCTTTACAAATAACTTAATTTTTCGGCCGATCAAAGTAGAATGACCCCTTAAATCATAGAAATAAAAAATATTACCACCCTGATCTCGTCTCGTCTCGTTGCCCTGCGAATGAATCTCGTAACGCGCCTAGCGTCCCTCGGAATAACGTCATTCATAGGCATTCATCGCGCAGCAAAGAGGATGTAGGACGCACAGTCACGTGGTAACGATGAAGCGAACATGGCCGCCATCTCTGCGCCCCGCTCTGCAGGTTTTACGCGATAGCTGGAACTCGCTAGGACATTAGGATATTGCGAGCGAACGAGCTGCGCCGTTATTCAAACAGCGAACCGAGCATCCGGGCGGTGTTGCATCTATGCGACCTTCCTCATTGCGCTCGTTCCTGTAATTTATATCGGGATCAGTGTAATGGCTGTATGCCGCGAAGAGATGCGAGATCGAAACCAGCGGTCTCTGTCTTGAATAGAACGATCGCGTTCGATGAATCTTGGACACGGATGCCGGCCGTTTCGCGAGCCTGACCGTAATTTATGGCTACCCGCGGAGAATGTCGCTGGAAGTCATCGAAGAATGCGATTAATTCGTCTTATCTCGGCGGAGCTCCTTTCTAATGAGTGCCAGCTGTTGACATTATTGTCATCGGAGGAACGATGGTTATTTATTCGTAGAAATGTTTGTTTTGCCAACAGGCTATGCTGTAATTTAGATTTCTTATCGATTGGTACTTTTCTAGGCTTTGCTCGCTTTGTCCTTTAGAGATTTTCTCTTTTTTTACTGCTTTTTCTACTTACGTTTTATTAATATTCTTTTTTTATGGTGGTATTGTAATTAATGGACAGTCCTGCGTAATTAGAGAAATTTAAAGAGGAATTTTTAAAGAGGACTTTATGTTGACATTTTGGGTGTTGCACGGGAGGGGGGAAAACTATGGTGTAGAAGGCATTAATAAAATTGAGTTGTGTGCTGTTATTGTGGCATATATCGGATATCCAGTTGCAATTTTGCATTAAGAGAAATTTTGTACTTTTTAACATGTTTGTGGTCTTTTCCATTTAACGGTGAATTTGTATAACGAGATATGTTATAGTATTATTTGCTTTCAAGCGGAGCAATAAAGGGATTAAAACACAGTTGTATTTTAACCAGGGGTTGAAAACTGTTATGATATCGGTTGCGGTTCTCGAAACAGTTATAACAGAAATAATCTCGAAACAGTTACGAGTGAAAAAGGTTCTGGCCTATACCGATTTCGGTTCCGGTTCTATGGAACCGACATTACATCGGTTCTATAATGGTTATACATACATATAGTGAACTCTCGGAACCGACACATACATTACTGTTATAAAACCGATTGTAATATCGGTCCTGTAGAATCTGAACCGAAATCGACATAGTCAGCTTTAAAACTGTTTCTTCTAATATTTCACAGTTTGAAGCAGTTATTTTCGGAACCGTTGCAACCCCTGATTTTAACGCAATCTTTCGATACTGTATCCCAATAAATCCCTAAAATGTGAGGATTTTTGGATATCAATTGCACCAGTATGCGCCATAGTGGAAGCTTTGAACCTGTTAAGAGCCTTAAAAAAGCTACAGAACTTCATTCCAAAAAAATACAAATTTTAACAATTTTCTCACTGTGATAGGACACTGTAAAAAATGGCGCAAATTCTAATAGCTTTCAAATAGAAATAGTCAGAAACAAATGTCCGCCGATAAATTTGTCCATCTTTCACTAGAAAATATGATCTGTTTCTAAAAAAATACAACTTATAGTCAGTCCTTTTTGTAATAAATTCACAAACAATTGGATAAAATGGTCATCAACAATCTCTGTCAGAAATAGTTGCAATACAAACGAAATATACCTGACCCAGAACATAATTATCAATTTGCCAGAGATTTACCCAAAATGTAGCATACACCATGGGATTGCGAATTTTCACAAGAAGAACAGCCTCAGCAACCCAGCAGACGTTTGTCGGTCGATAGGATAGGCGGTGCTAACGGTTACCACGAAAGTTTTTCGCGAGAGCCGAGTGCTGGACAAACAGGCGGTCTTTATTTCCCCTGATTTACTGGTAGCTGCGAATTTATGCTATTTCCTTATGAGGAATACTTTCCCAGCGGTCGGCCGCCGCGAAATAAATCTGAAAATAAGGAATCGCACGGCAAAGCGAAACTTTTCAATGCTCCATTTTCCAAGACACGGAAAGGTTTCCCTGGTTTCTGGGCCGTCGGAGCAGAAGCATTACGTTTTTCCTCGCCCGTTACTTTTCTCCTGGCTGGATCAATAAGCAACCGGGGGAGGTGAAATAAAAATCTCGTGGACCAGAATCTGCGGGAAATTGGCAGCAATCCGATTAAGATGCAAGTAATGCATTAAACGTATCGATCGTGTCCCCTCCGCTTAAATCTCGTCGAAATTTCGTTACCAACCCGATGAAATCAAAAACGATTCCAGTTTCCTCACTTGGAAACTATGGAATCCATTTTTCCTCCCATTTATGTCCATTTTCCCCGTCTTCCTCGCTGCTTTTCACGAACTTTCACTATTACATTCGTTTGATCGAAGTTTATCAAAATGATTCGGAGATTCGACGCAGATAATTAATTTTCAATGAAATTAACAGGAATTATTTTGTAGTTTGGGTCACAAGTTTCGCGCGCGCCTGGTTGCTTGTGATTGGTTAATCAATTCGAAGCAAGGGTGTTTGAACAACGCTAGAACATTTTGTGGCAAGTTGTTCCCAATGTTCATATTGTTTATTGTGTTTACGTAGCCTGAAGTGAAACTTCATTGAATATTCTAACTGGGAATTACAGTTTTTATAAAATGTACCACGGCCCCCCTTTTAATGAATTTTCTGCGAGCGTAAACAATTTTTACGCGCAATTATAAGTCGCATTCGGTGGGCAGTAACGCGGACAGAAATTCAACGGTAAATTCCCTTAACACGGAGTGCATCTGGGAATTTAGTTTGAAATTTTATGCTTCCACCGCGGTAACCGATGTGGATTTAATTAAATTCTACGGAAATTCATGTTGCTTCTGGTACTTAGGTTTTGGAGAAGGTCGTTGCAATTCTTGATCATCATTCAATGTAATTATATCAATATTATGTCACGAGTTTGAATTTTAGTCAAATATATCAGGAATATTAATTTCTGGCTACATGGAAATTAGTTGGCAAATATTTAAAAAAATTGGCGCCATCTCAAAAACCATCTTTATCTCCCTACTTCAATACTATGAAATTATTTTTATAATTAACTGTCGGTATACCCCACAATCCCATAGAAACACAAACTATTAAATATTGCACCACTAGTTATAACCCAAATAATTCTTTATTGCACCAGTAAGATAAATAAACATAAATATATACTTATACGAAAAGAAGAAATAGAAATTAGGTAACGTACGTAAAAATAGAGTGGGAAAATAGAGGTCTAGCTGTTATTTGTTATTAATCTAGCAACTAAATAAACGCCCTTTGCTCTAAAGTCTAAACAATTACCATTTTCGCCCAAGAATTCGGGCTAACGATCGAGCGTTAATTGATTTCTCAATTCTGGCGAAGATCGTGTTTCAGCAGAGTGCTATCCTCGTGCTTGCACACATTTCATCGACGTAAGCAGAGGAACGCTCGGAATGAGAATGGACACGGCGGTGTACGCGAAAGTGGTATCACCGCCTCGTTTTCGCGAAATCGATACACCTATCGCCACGCGCGTGTATTTTACACAGCTACCTTATGGGGATGTATTCGCGTGGCTAGATGGGAGGATGCTTTACCTTTCCCACAATAGCCCCGCCATTCCGCTTTACCTTCTGTCGTTTCTCTTCAGGGCTCCGTGCTCTCCTTCCATCTCTATTAAACTCCTGATTTTCCAGATGGATATATTTTTTATTCGAGCAAACTGCTTCTTTCTCGAACTTGCAATCTTTAGTTCTCAATGTTGGTTTCACTTTTAGGAGGGAGCACGCTGTTCTTCTTTTCCATCAAAGTGGAAGAAGAGATAAATTTGAGGGTTGCAACGACTCTGTAATTCACAATGCGTAGTTTTCTGTCGTGCTGGAAGATACCGAGATGATTTATGCGGTGATGTCTCTTTTCCAGTAAAAATATTCGAGATTAGGAGTAGGTATTAATTAACGTCCCAAATTGCAGTACCTTCTCATCAGTGACTTTCCGTTTTCCGCTATGAAACTACTTAGCTGCTGTTCTTAAATGAAAAAGTGCGAAGTAAATGGATAACGATTAGCCTCACGGTTAATCCATCTATTACCGTCTAATTACTTTGAAATACCAATATCATCCTTTCTGTGTTAAGTACGTAAACTTAGGTTCAACAGAGAAGTGAATTTTAATGAATGGATTTACTAATTGACATTTCATTTTAACATTTTCACGTGCAGCTAAGCGACGTAACTAGGGGATGAACGTTTTACAGCTATAATCTCATTGCCAGGAGTGACGCTTCATTTTTAATGAAGGATTCTAGGGGCACCAAAAGGAACAGGCGGATAATCCAGTTAACTTTTATGTTCACGAAAACTGGAGGCACGTCGATCGTCTTCTCGCAGACGGGGTAAAATCAATTTTAGGCAAGCGTTTGAATAAGAATTTTCTTTCGTCGCTACCTTCCTCGTCAAAAATAAGGAACTAGGATCTAAATAGTATTTCTCTTACCACACCTTTTTCTCAGAATGTGTATTGAAATTACCTTTGCTCCACGTTCTACGAAACTCTTTTCTATCACCTTCTACTTGGAATCATAGTAAAATTAGTAGTAGTAGGTAGTAATAGTCTTTTTTTATTTCAGCCTTGATTAATATACAGACTTCATTAACATAACCATCTAATTCACTCATTCCGCATTCTAAAATTCACGCTGAACTGTATCCTATTTTCTAGTGTTTGGCGCTCAAGTGCTTCTCCTTGGCTTCTTAACTTATAACACAGCAAAATATGTCTTTTACCATTACAGTGCTAGTGTGGAAAGTTTATTTTACACTTTATAACATAACTGCCAGACCTTTCCTTCCCCAACAAAAACTTCCCACAAGATATTGCTTTCGCAGTCCTGTCAAAAACTGCAATTAATGTCCTGTGTCTCGTAAACCAATTCGAAGTCATTAAATCGATGACTTAAACCCCCCCCCCCCCTAAATTCACGTGGTCTACGTGATGCCACAGTTTCATCGAAATCCCTTCACTCTGTGGCAAGCACCTAGGGTGATCGATTTGGAGCGGGATGACCCCTTGCGTGACTAAACGCGGGGGAAGCTCGCCCGCGCAATTAGCGCTTGCGACGGGCGGATGAACGGTTGTCGCGGTGTACCGTAGCCCGAATAAAAGCTGCGAGAAAAGGGGATGATAGATTAACAGCCACAGAGGCGGAAGATTTGAAACGGTCACGGTTTAAGGGGGAAACCTATTCTTTGGACTAAAAACATCGTAAAATTTGGGATTTTTTTAAGAGACCAGTGTTTCGATTCATCCGAAATTTGGACCATGTTTTGATGGAAGCTGCAGTTTTTTAAATTAATTTTTAACCATAAATATAATCGTTATACGTGATCGACCATCACGCCGCACAAAATTCGCCGGTCGTTACACCAACGACATAATATTTTTGTACCAGGTAACCTGAAACAGAAAAATGAAATGGCGTTTTATTTTATACATATGTAGCTTGAAATTGATGAACCAGCAAAAAAGAAGACAATTTATTGAGCAGTGTGGAGAGTTTTCAAACTGAAAGGTCTGGACCTTCAATATTTGCAATTCAATTTTGCGCCAATTTTCTTATGTAATAAAAGAAGTATAGAACTTAGTGCTATTCTGGTTCATCAAATTGAAGCTACATATGTACAAAGTAAAACGCCGTTTCATTTTTCTGTTTCAGATTACCTGGAAGGTAAATATCCTGCACACCACCGGCCAACGAGTTTTGCGCGGTGTGATGCATAACTCCTGTATTTATTATTAAAAATGAATAATAAAAAAAACTGCAACTTCTTTAAGAACGCATAAAAACATGTTCCAAATTTCAGATGAATCGAAATGCTAGTTTCTTAAAAAAAATCCTAAATTTTGCTACGTTGTTAACCATTTGAAAGTGTCAAAAATCGGATTTTTTCTTTTTACATATTTTCATAGATTGATGTTTTAGGAATATTATAAACTAAGACCGATGTAAAAATTCGGAAAACTGACAAAGTTATAGGCATTTGAGTGGAACCAGCCAGGTAGCACGAGGCGACGCGCAGCGGAACTATATTCTTCATTACGATGGCCCTAAAAACTTGCGCTACGTTCAACCAATTCACTTCCAATTTTGCATAGAGAATGGTAATAAGATTCTACATCGTCCTACGAGGGCGTTCTTTATTCTGATTTTCCGTTTATTATCTATTAAGAAAAAAGGCGGACTTTTCTCTTAGAAAAATCTAACTTTACCTTTGATTTCTAACCATTTTATTGTTTTTCAAAATTTTCAAAATCTGCCCCGTAGGACGATAGCTATTAAGATATTTTATAAAAAAAATCTTACTGTTTTTGATTTCAGACCCGACATACAGCTTTTTTCAGGACTACCGTTTAGCCGTGTAAAATCGAGAGACTTTCGGATATGTATCCATAACTTCCGAAGAACAATAGTTTTTTAACTGAAAATTTTTGTTTAAGTAGTTCATAATACTAGGTAAAGATAGTGAAACAACAGGAAATCTTCATCAAGCCGTTGACTTGTAAAAAAATCTACAAAATGTACACATTTTTCGAGTGTTCAAACGGGTCTACCCCCTTAAGGTCCACGCAGGAGTCCCCGTTCTGTGACGATTCAGTGCCGGCAGTGACAATGGTCCCTTCGTTTCAGTGTCAGTGACTGATAAGTTTGGGAATCGGTATTTTTTACCACTCACACTGGCGTCACCGAGGCGTCAGGGAACTGATACGTGCGCGTGGTCCTTTATAGTGCAAGCTTAGCTCCAGTATCCTCTCTCATCCAGCATTCCGGCACCGTTCGAGCCTCTTCCCCCGTTCTCAAAGAGAATGGCAAACTTCCATCCCGTCGATGGATCCCGAATCCACGAATCAAACTTTTTAATGGAAAGGACGCCCAGCCACGGGGCCGGGAATTATTTTTCGGAGGAGCTACGTCCTCGAGCTTTGCCATCCACTTTAGTTGACCTCAGCCACGACGAAGGGTTGCGGATGGAGAGGGATGGGGGAGTGAACCGTGGGCGAGAGGGTGATTTACATCGTGGAAGGTGTCACGGGAAAACCAGGAATATTACCGGTTCTGCAGGATGTGGTCATGAATTATCCGGGGCCACGTGAAATATCTCTAGACAGGTCTGGGACGTGCCTGTAAGACCTTAATGCCATTAGAAATTTCAGCGCGCGTACACGGCGGCTTGAATTAAGTCGTCGAGGAGGGAAATACTTTTCTCATCAGGCCCGTGTATTAAATTTGCCATTGCGTGGGATGGTGTTTGCGTGGTTGCTCTTTTAGCGCTGCCTCCTGGCGTGGGTCGTGCGAGGAATGCTTCTTTTTGGGAGGAAAGTGCTCGCTGAGAGAATGCAGAATTTCCGAGAGTCTGAAAATTTAGGGGATGAATGGGTAATGTTCGGGGAGCGACACTTTTATTGGGTCTAGTTATGTCGGAAGCTACCGACCCTCAATGTTCTGCAACTGAGTAAAAGTTTGAAGATTTTAATGGTTAAGAAGCAGTAGCTCTATTTCTATTGGGTATATTTTATTTTGTGTTGTTGTTTCACAATTTACTTTAATGACTTACTTATAGTGAGTCGTATAATTAATGTTATTTCAAATTTTCTGTGGTCTTCGCGAGCTGGTATTATTCAGCAGTTTCAGTTTCAATTTCATCCACATCAAAGTCAAGAAGTTCTACGTTTAAATTGTCTTAAAAATTTAAACAACCTGCTGGAGTAAGGTGCATCATTTCTAGTAAATTTTTAAGTTTTGCATCTGATATAGATTTGCCATTTGGCCATAATATCGGTGGTTTGGAAGCTTTCTACAAAATAAGTACAAGCCTAAAATGGAAATATGGGTTGGTAGTTTAAATAATTGTATAATGAAAGAGTTGTTCTATGGGTTGGTAATTTTTTTTCCAAAATAAAGATCACAAAATTAAGGGATCCCTACTGCGTTTAACTGGGCTTGGTAGCTTTCTGCATAATGTAATCTGTGACACGAAACTCTTACTGTGTCCAGCGTTAATTATTTTCCTCTTGGACTATGCTGATGTTGCGTATGGTCGTTATCTTTCCTCGTCATATTCGCCTGTTCTCCAACGTTTCCAGAACTCATGCTTCCATTTCTCTAATAAGTCCATAAGTTTGATTACGTAACGCCTTCATTCCAAAGTTCCAGCTGGCTAAAGATGAAGCAGAGATGGCTTTTCATTTCTGCTGTCTTGTTTATAAGATTCTTGCGACTGGCATGCCGAGGTATCTGCATCATCTGCTTCATACTAATCTCTCCATGCATTCTAAGAGCTCTATGACTACGAGACACTGTCTAGATTTGTGTGTGCCTCTCCATCGTTATTGTAAGTTCACTGCACCCTTTTCCTGCACATCGTCCTATTATTACAATTCTATTCCTCCTAATATACGTTCTCTATCGTCGTTTACTTCTTTGAAACATAGTGTGCGCTCTGTCATTCTCACACGGTTTTCTAAGCAGTTCCTTTTTCCTTCTTTATTGTCCTAAACGTCCAATTGTGTTCGCCACTGTAGTTATAATTTGTAGGTATTTGAAATGATACAGTAAAAACAAATAATAATAATAATAATAGAGGGAAAATAACATTTTGCAGTTTTAAAATTATCAGAACCTTATAGAAATATATAGGATTCGGGTCGGAATACACTGTAACTTTTTTAAAATAGATTTTATCAGTTACTGTCCAAATTACTTGTGTTCCCTGCTCGAATCTGTCACGTCAAAGTGGACAGAAGTTTCAAGCGTCGTTTCGACGTTGGCGAGCGCGTTAAAGACACGGTCTCTTTTTTTTCACGGAACAAGTGCTCCATAACGCTTATCTTTATTGCCACGACTACCTAAGCGATTATAATATTCCCTTTGCTATTTCTGCGACAGCCTCTCTGGTAGGGGCGATGAATCTATTGTAACGGCGAGAACGCTTTCCCAAAATTCCTCCTTACGCTACTTCTGGATCCGGAGATAAGGTATCCTGCATTCTCGTGGGATTACCGCAATGTCCTGTTCCTTATCCTTCCTCCTCCTAGTAACCCTACGAGCTTCCGCAAATGCTACACACACGTTCTTCGTGAAACACTTAATGTCAGTTAAATGTCCCCCGTTTCGTTTCAATTGCCTTCACTTACTCCCCAGTGGATTGTAATAAGCGCATTCCCTATTCAGAATAACTTACCATAGTTTGGATAGTGCTTCTGATTAACTGGTGCTTGAATAGGTTAGCTTTCACTTTTTTTTAAAGATTAACACACAGGAAATTGTTGCATCGAGTGGGTATTTTATTTTGGGGGTGGTGGGGGATTGAATCGTCGAGAATATAAAGGTTTCGAGGGCCATTGGGAATACTAGCAGACATTCAAAAGCTATGTGAATAAATTAACACTCCTGATAGCTGGTTTACAAATTTTGCTGTTGCACAAAAATTATCAGCAGGGAGAAATCAAAAAAGTACCATTTCTTTGTCGGTTTCGTGGATAGCTGATGGAATTGGAGTATGAAATATTCTGTAATCCTCAAATACTGTATTATTCAAATTACTTAAGTGTACATAACTCTGGGGGATAAGTAATTCTATAATAATAATAGTAATAACAATAAACTCGTGGTATTCACTGAAAACATTTACAGAGGATTAAATTGGCATCTGATATCAAAACCCAACAGATTTTCCTGTACAAGATATCATATTTCCATTCCTACCACTTCATCTTCATCCCCTCTAATCACGTCCAAAATAATCTTATCCCCTTGTAATTTAAAACTTTCTGTAAAAGGGGTTGCTCGCATAATACTGTTTTAATTAACTTTTTACGCAATGGTTATATTTACACCACCCCTTGATACTGAACTCTTGCACATTCTACACTTTCCTCTTTTTATTTATACCTCGGTGGAAGCTTTGCAGGAAGGAGAAGCCGATCGTTTAATCGATTTTATGCCCCTGTAAACAGTTTCATTAGTCTCTCAGCGATGCTGTCTAACCGTGCCTCTGTTAAGGGTACATTCCAGAAGCATAGGCAGACTAATGTTTCGGTGAAACCGTTGTTCAGCATCGATTTTAAGTAGAAGGGGTGGCAGAGGACGGAATTAGCATAAATTCACGCAACATTATGGCCTTGCATGTTCGAGTATCACGCGACCCCTTTTGTTACTTATTAGTTTCTAACTCCATCCCTTTACGGAATTCCACGCGAAAATTCTTTTACCCCCCAAATACGTGTAATCTGATCTGCGAGAAAAAAATTAATAACTGTATCATTACCGTTCCAACCACTGTTCTTATTACGCGATTTCCCTCCTCGAGGTGCAATTGTGACACTTGAAGCGACTTCACTGGGGAATGCAGAATTTATGTTCATAAAGGCTGGCACGAAAACCAGTGAACAGTAATGTGTACTCGAATAAATCCTTTTACAGAGAATATTAAATTTAAGATTATATAATATCTTCTATACTTCTGTGCCGCAAATATCGAGCTTGTGCTTGTACAATGTATATGTATACGTTTTAACAATTTCCCAGCCTTTTTGGTTGCACATTTGGTTGTGTACTTTATGGTGTAATATAATTGAAATTATAATAATTTGAATAATATTTGATAACTAGGTTGAGGAACAATACCGTAAAGAAAATGTTAGACTGTTCATTTAAGATGAAAATTAGGTTAATAACAATTGATAGCTGGACCTCGCCTTTTGCACTCTACACATAATCCCTAAGCCCGTCTGTCCACGGAGCGTCGCGTCATAGACACGTACGCGTACAGACCAATCGTACGCCGGGAATCTCGACAAATGCAGATCAATGATCGACAAACGCGTCGTACGATTGGTCTGTACAGGTACGCGTCTATGACGCGACGCTCCGTGGACAGACGGCCTAACTTTATTATTTTTCCCTTTGTTGTTTTCTTATATGTATTCATGTTTTTGCATCTTCTTGTTATTATTCTTAATGTCTACAGGTCCAATAAAGAATTATTATTAGTAAAATTACCAAAGTAGTCAAAATGATTGCTGCATATTTTTTACTATAATTATTCCAATTTATAAGGGTGCCCGTTCTAAGAGTTTGATTGAATTTTGCTGCGATATATGAATAATATTTATTTTCCCTTGAACTACGTATTTTTAAAAAAATTTCATTTTAAGAACCCTGATAGGTAAACATTAATTGTCGGTAGTTGTACAGTCAATGCAGAAGTCTAATGTTAAATACTGTAGGTTTTAAGAGATGTGGCCGCGCGATTCGCCGGGATACGCGCTTCAAGCGAGATCGCGTGGCGTTTGTTTGTCGGCGGTGCGTGCGTATGCGTGTGCGTGTGAGTCACGCGTTGCCGAGCGGCGCCGAAATCGGCAGTTCCACCGCAACGTTAGACCCGAACAGTCGTTGTATTCTTAAACATATTGTTTTTTTAAATATACATATTTTATATTCTTGTGCATCTATTCAGTCAGCATATTATTTTCCCACAATACTTAGTAACTTTATCTTCGTATAAGACATACGATATTTCAAAATTGGTGTATAGGTATGCTAGGTACTAATATCTCTACAATTATTCGATATATATTACTTCAAACATCTATCAATTTTGAAATTAGTCCTATTAGTTGATCACCAGTGGCGGATTTAATGGGGACCGATAAGCAGTTACCACCTGTGTCCCTGCAGAAAAGACCCCCTCAGGTCCCATCTTCGAAAAAAAATTGATATTATCCAAACACTATTTTTTTGTTTCCCATAATTTTCGTTCCACACGGGCGTAAATTTATTTTTAATTCTGTTATGTACACAGCGTGTCCCAGAATTTTTGCCATCAGAGCCTTATTCCTTAAATCTGCCACTGATAATCACTAATCACTTTCAATATTATTTCTTATTGCTCGACATCGAGTACAGTCCACAAAGACCTATTCATATCTATCCCAGGCCAACGTGCAACAATTTAAATCGTTCTCATATTCCCTGGTGGAAGAAGAGAAGGAGACAGGAAGGCTTATCTGTCTCAATTTCTCCTCGTCGATGCAAGCGGGTCCAGGCTTCCTCTCAGCCTCTCTCCCCCCCCCCCCTCCGTCCTGCATCGCGACTCCTTTCGTGCCTGAAAAGCTTGCTAAACGACGTAACTTTTATCGGCGAGCATCGCGATTTTGCAAACTGAGTTGCCAGAAGGAAGATGGCGTCTTCTGATGGGCTGATGGTTGGGGAGGCTCGAAGTCGTTTAAAGTTGTACGAGGGTTTGACGCCCGGCACCTTTTCCTTCAAATTGCCCCGAGCATAGTCGAGAAAAATAAGGGGTGAATACATTCGTTGCTCAGAGGCGAGGCTCGTGTACCTTCGCTACGTTTTTCGTAATAGAATACACAGGGCGGAAAAGAGAGGGTTGAATACTTATGGGGTAGATGGTATTCATTGAACGGAATGGCAAATGCTTAATCGAGATGGGTCGAAGAATCAAGCCTGTTAGAGTTAGAAGGGATTTCCTGATGTTAGTGACGCATATTCTGTACATTGCTTCTATATATCGCTAATTGGATAAGTATAATTGGTTAGCTCACTATCATAGGTAGTATGCTGATGCTCTCAAAAGGTTTTCTATGTGTTCTTCATCCATTTCCTTATACACTTTATATTTGTATTATTACTGTGTATATTATTAAATTTGGAACAGTTAAAAAAAGACTGGTCTGTTCGTGACAGGCACTTTCTACTTATCGAAGCGTAACTTCCGTTAGTGGGGATTTTAATTTTGTAAAGTATTGTATTAAAAATTATAACTTACAATTTTGTGAGATTATATATTATAAATTATAATTTTGATAAATTGTATATTAAAAATTAGAAATAATATTTTTGTGAGAGTATATATCTATTAAAAATTAAAAATTATAATTTTGTGAAATCATATATTAAAAATTGTAAATTATAATTCTGTGAAATAATAACACAGAGGTGATTATTCATTGTGATACAATGTAAATACAATTGTTAATATAGTAAAGTGATTTCTTTTTGTCACTACGTGTGCAATAAATAAAAGTAAGCAAGTCACTTGCGTTACCACCACTGAAAATCGGTTCAAGCCCGATAACTCGCGTAATTCGAGATTGTGTTCTCAAGTATTTCGCGTTATTATCATTCGTATTGTTGGTTGGCTTCCAAAGTGTTATCTTCAGTTTAATCCAAGCTCCTATTAATACAAGAATGAATCCCGTTTACCACGGATTATCGAGCTTCGATTGTACTTACAGTTCGCGTAAAAAATTGGCAGCATTGAAGGCTGATGGAAATGGGGTTCGAGAAGTCTCGTATTTCCAGTTATCGAGCACATTATGATGCCAATGGAATGGAGAGGACCGTGCCATAAATCTCGGACATTTCAGCGTGCATTGTCATTATATCTTGGATTAAATACACGGTGGAATTGATAACATTTCAGAGAGATCAGTGTTGCATTCTACAAAAATCGTTATACGTAGAATAATATGGTGCGTGTTATTGTAATGAGTAAAGGAAATTGTGGCTCACAATTTACTGGTTTCGTGACTCTTGCACTGTAGCATGTTTCTAAGTAACATGTTGCACATGTAACATGCAGTAGGTTCGCAAACAATTCTTACTAGGACACCGTATTACTAATTAGTAATTTTCCCAGAATTATATATTCAAAAATAGAGTTCTCGTTTAAACGTAATTGCTTCTGGGGTTTTCATACGTTAATGAATTTTGGTGCAAGATAATATATTTGGGGTTTGCGATCTCCTTTCACTGTTTGCAAGAATGAAATATTTCAGATTTAGATCAGATTAGATTTATTTTAACTATTTAAAATATTTAATTCAAAATAAAATATACAATTTACAAGGGAAGATTTCCAACCCGGAATATTCAAAAAATTCTAAAACTTTGAGTGTATGTAGAGAAAATATATGTATGATTTATACACGCAACTTTTTTACTGCCCAATATCACTCTAAGGGTATGAAATTTACAGTTCTTACAGTTCCGGTGTTATAACACAAAACTGGAAAATAGCTGGATTTTCAAGGGTCAATACCACCCACTTAGAGTGAATCTGGGCTGCAAAAAAATTTGCGTAATACATATCTATATATCCTCTACATATCTCCAAGGTTCCTTAATTTTTTTAATTTCCGGGTTGAGGACCTTCTCTTATTACTGGCATTTCTAAGAGAAGAATCTAAGATGTTGACATGTAAATATTTTGAACAGGTAAAAGGTGATCAATATGTAAAAACACGTGTACTTTTATGTGAAAGGCACAAGATACGATAATATGCAATTTGTCTTTGTTACTTAGCCCTCTGTGACGCATTCGAAGCTAATAATCGATACTTTTACGTACAATTGCGGGCGACGCGACGCTGACGCGACAGCCATCCAGGCGACTCAGTTTAATCAACGAATCTGCATCGTCGACGTTACAGAACAGTTCAATCGAATTCCGCTGGATATTTCAATATCGCGCGATTGAATTTTAGAGGGAAAGCCTGGCTACGCGTGTGGAGGATGTGTGTTAAGCTCTTAAAAACTGGGTATCGTTGCTGTATCAGTGAAATCTCTGGGGCTGGACAGGCTTTAGGGAGAGCAGCGGCACAATCGTTGCGTTCGCGTAAAATTTCATTCCTGCGATTGGTATGGGACGATTAAATATCCCATTGGATCGTGGCAATGTTAAGAGTAGCAGTTATTAAATATCTTTGTGGTCTTTGAAAATTGTATTCTCTGAAAGGGGTGTTATATTACTGGCTCATTTCATGTCAGTGAATTAGTTACTGAAAGGGTCAGATAAACTCTGCGGTAATAGAATGTAATTAATTATATATTTCGTGAGGTACTTTTCGTTATGTTTCTTGAAAATGCAAAGAGCTTTTTGTATTGTTTGTGCAGAAATTATTATTTCGGATTTACTATTATTTATTTAATTTGCGTTTATATAATTATATATTTATTTCTCTATATTTTATTATACTATGCTATTCCTATTCCCATAATCATGTTTCAAGCTAAGTTCTTAATTCTCTTATTTTATTTAGGACTTACTATTCCAGTCATAGTACAGGTTAAAGCGGAAATGGTAATGTTTTGTGCAGAAATACTTTGTTTAATTATAAAATACTGTTTTATTAATATTCTTTGTGTTTCGTTGAGTTTCCACGTAATTGTCAAGCTGTAAAGTTCAATCTGCACAACTCTAACAGGACGAAGGAACTTTCTGAAGTTCCATTTCATTAATATAATTACTGAAATATTTTGGTTTGACGAAAATTTTTAACCGTTTGTTAACCATCCAGTCACATCTAATTTCATTAAACATTGTACACGAGGCAGCATTCGTAATTCGTGCAGCTAGATGAAATACTGATTTCGAAGTACATAATTCTACTCCTACTGTGTTTCCTCTCTCAAAGTCCTGGGCAAGTATTCCTAATCAATTGATGCGCGAATAAGTTAGGTTAAATGTAGGACCACGCTTTCCAAATTCATATCTTTGCAACTACCCTCCATGCTTTACTTTTTCAATACTCAAACTCACAATCTTCAATCTCGTTTCCCCACTCAAAAAGCCTCCACTGCCATGAATAAGTATTAGGACATCTACTGCATTTGCAGAAAATCTGATATTTGCTACAGTTTGAATACTTTTCACTGCTTTTCCTTCCTGGCTTTAATTTAAAATATATTAGAATTCTTCAATAAATTTGGAATCTTTTTCAGAATTATTCCACGCAGAGTAGGTGTCCTGATACTTCTAAGCGGCAGCATACCTGAAACACCCTCTAATTTTAAAAAACCCTAACTCCGAAAGCGAAACTGAATATTGCCATTTCTTCTCATTATTGCGATTAGCTAGTCGTATCTATTTGCAAAGTTCATCCACACATTTTAATCATGGAAACACCCTGCGCGTCCTTCGCCCACGTTACTCGCAGGATGAGCTGGTGCAATCAATAAATTCGTCTCGTTCTGTAACTACCGTAGAAGCAGCAGCGTTCCCATGTAGCTAACCAATGTCCCTTGTGCTTTCAGAATTCTTGGCATGCGTAGGCCGAAGGAGGAAGCAGGGGGTGAGCTGAACAGGACCGAGGAGCATGGCGTAGTGCTCGTTTCGAGGGGCGCTGGCAGATCAAAGGACGCGAAAGAGGGTCTGCCCGCTCTCGAGCGATTCGAGGGCCGGTGAGCATCGCGACGGGGCGAGCAACCCCGTTGCCTCGGCCAACGTCTAACAACCCTCCCGTCTGTCACCGTCGACGAACAACAGAACAGGTAGGGGCAGGCAGCTTCCTAGTTCCTTCAAAAGAATTCCTCCACGCCCGGCGAATCAGCCGTTTATGGGGTAAACGGGAGCAAGGGGGTCGCGCGAGTGCAAGGATAACTAAGTTTCCGTGATAAAACGATGCGCCTTAAAACGGACATGTTTCACGAGCACGGTGGAATTTAGTACCCACAGTGTATGATGACTCGGCGATGGAGGGAGCGTCCTATTTATGTGCACCCATGGGAGTGTTCTGGAAGAGGGTTGTTGAAGGTGTGTGGGTCTTACTTTGTGAATTTATGAGGATTCTGTTCCTTGCTAGCGAACTTGAGAAATTGATTAGGTTGGATGATAGTGAACGGTGGAACGGAATTTGCTGGCCGTGCGGCATTTATACTTTGGAAGGCTCTGCGCGCAACAGTATTAGGTATGAAGCCTCACAAAATTTTCTGCTGCCTCTAGTCTTTATATTATGAATTTAATATTTATCCCAGGCCTGGATTAAGATTTTTGGGGCCGGGGGTATCAAAACTTAGAGGGCTCCGTCGATGAAAAGCGGGGGGGGGATTTCAACAATAACGAGTATAAATTCTCGTATTATGATTATATATATCTCGTATTATGAATATAATTCACTGTATTTGCGTGTGAAATTTTTTAAAAAATTGTAAAAATTTAAATAGATATTATAAGGAGGTTTTAACCAATGAAAATTTAAAACATAAACATAAAATTGGAAGTTGTGGAACTCATAGATAATTTATTTCATACAATATTTCCAATGAAGAGTGAGCTAATCGCTTAGAACTTAAGGCTTAGAACGGGGCTCCCCTGGAAAGTGAGTCCTGGGGCTTCAGCCCCCCTAGCCCTCCTTTTATCCAGGCCTGATTTAATCCTCCGTGGTCACGCCTTACAGTCAGAAATTCGTCACACGGGGTTCACTGCACCCCACCGTCATTTTTGAGTTACCATTTTCGTATCTTTGAATCCTTTAACTTTTCAGTAATAGTCATACAATCATGGTGTAGTCTTTTTCTAGAAATATAAATTTTGATATGCTGAAATTTACATTTGAAAAAATAGTTGTGGATAAAAGCGATTTATTTTGGATGAACTTTTCCAAATATTTAAATTTTATTATTAAGGTCTGAGAATTTACAGAAATGTTGGTAAATACATATTTACATATAATATAATATCCCGAATCCGGAAATTCAAAAAATTCTGAAACTTTGTGAATATGTAGGGGATTTCTTCTTGATTACTACGCAATTTTTGTTTGCTACCTAAATTCACTCGAAGGGGGTGAAATTAACCCCTGAAAATTGGACTACTTTCCAATTTTGTGTTATAGGTAACTCGCGAACTGTTTCAAGACAAAAGTTACTTCTTTCAAATAGATGTATCATTTGGTAACAAAAATGTTTTACAGTTTACGAGTTATAACACAAAATCGGAAAATAATCGGATTTTAAGGGGTGAATTACACCCCCGTTAGAGTGAATTTGGGCCGCAAACAAAAATTGCGCTGTAATCAAGAGGAAATCCTCTACATATTTACAAAGATTCAGAATTTTTTTACGGGTTCGGGACGTTCCCTTGTTAGCAAAGTACTATATCTAAGTAGGCTGCTTTTTATATTATTGTTTGTGAGGAGTAAGGTTTTAATCCTCATCCGTTCCCCATTTCACGAACTAAAGTCCCTCGGTGTCAAATTGACACAGTCGTATAAAATTTATGAAATGACAAGGTAAACAGTTATTTTTCGATATTTTTTATTCGAATTGATCAGTTAACATTTACATCTTAGATTTTTCACAACTTTCGCATAAGATGAAACAATGTGTAGGACATACTGCTTGTTTACATGAATCACAAATAATATAGCTGTATAACTTATTATGAGAAAACTGTGTCAAATTGACACTAGGAACGGATGATGGTTCAAATATGGTCCTGTGACCTGGGGTGTAAATATGTGCATAGATTGTATAGGTACGAATTATATTTGAAGGTAAAATATAGTACATTGATAGACTTGTCATTTTGCGAGGATTTGGGCGTTACTGAATTGTTGTTATAAATGCCTCGTTGCACGTACAGCTGCATTATCCTATTGGAATGTGATTTTTCGTCAGCAATCGCACCAACACACCTTTCCACTTGCTTATCAATTAATTTTACACAACCAATATTTCTCCATCCCTTCATCAGCTGCAATTCAGTTTACTTGTGATATACAATGCAAAGTTATACCATGATGTTTATCTGTCGATGTTGATTTTCGTTCCTCCACCTATTTGTTGACGAATCATTGATCTTGCATCATTCTCGTAAATCACGGAAATGATTGAGCCAATGATCGACACCATGTATCTCAAATTTTCTCTCACCTTTAAATATTTGTATCTTTATCGTGACATATGATTGAGGGATTAATTTCATTTTTACTCAAATTAACCCTTCGTGGTCACACGGGGTGAATCGCTTTTTAGGTAATTTTCGAGTTCAAAATGAATTTGAACCTTAACATTAGAATCTACAAAATATAGTAAATTTTAACCAAAAAATTTCATCATATCAAACATTACATTTCAAAAGTTGAACTTACTTCAAAGTGAAAAGATTTAAAAATACGAAAATGGTAACTTAAAAATGACCCAACTGACCAATTTGTGATTATAAGATGTGAACACGGAGGGTTAACAAGATTATTAAGTACGTATCTTCCTTTTTTCCAAAGAATATATTTAGGTAATTGAAAATTATGTACCTTCTCGCTGTGAATTGTGTTTCTCATGATCCTAAAGAATTTGGTCGCTGCAAATCCCATAGCAATGGCATGCCCCGAGGTACAGGGTTCGTGGTTTAGAGAGTGAATTTCGTGGTTTAGCATGCCGACCTGACACACCGCCATAGAACGTTTGGCGACGTGGAGACCGCAAATTGCGGCTGTGTCCTCCTAACACCTTCAGCAAAAGCCACGTTATCTATGCACCGTAATAAGGAAACTAATGCTCACGGGGGAAAACATGCAGGGATCCTTTTACAGGAAGAGTGCAAAAGGTTCGGGACACCGATTTTTACTTAAAATTTGCATATAGTTAGTGCACACCGTGTATAAGTCATACAAGATGTACTTACTACTGAAAATTTCACGAGAAAATCAAGTTCGTCGTTTTCCATAGCCTTGATGTGTAAGTTGCAAGGACAGCAGAGGTACCTATATGGTGATTAGGGTATTCAATCCCGGGATCCCGGCTGTTTTTTTTTATTCTAAAACTCGCGAATTTTTAAAAACGTAAATTACTTTATGAACAACTGAAAAATATAAAAATGGTATCCAAAAATCAGTCGGGATCCCCGGATTGAATTCCCTAATTGTGATTCGAAATTTCGTAAGTTTTAAGTAAATTAACTCTTCCTTGACACTCTGGGTGTGAGCCACCTATAAACTGATTTTGACGCTTTGTACCGTTTCCAACGCGTAGATTCTACGTAGAATATCGTGGATACTCGTGGAATATCTATATTTTTTCAATTGCCGAAATAGCGTACCTTCTATATGCAAAATGAATACCTTTTTCGAAAGCCAACTTACAAACTATTTTTTTCTGAAAATATTATATCTGAACAATAACACTCTAGATTTTTATCTTCTAATATTGAAATTTGTAAAAGCTATATTTTTTAAAAGTTTTCCTTCGTTTTTTCTCGATATAATGTAATCTAAATTTTTTTACGACAACTGTGATAAAATTTTAATTGTAAAACTATTGGAATACATTCTAGAGACCTTGAAATTGACCCATAATTTTGTTCATAATTTTTTGTTTGTTCTTATTCGTTATTCGATATTTCATTTAAATAAAAATTTTGCTCATCTTTGGATACAGTTTATAGATACAATTTTGTTTCGCTACATATTAGGTCAGTACAAAAATTCGTTCGCCCACTGTTAAACGTATGGAAATATTGTTTTTTCCTACACCTACTTGTACTTTTACTACAAAAATTGCGAAGGTCATAGATATCGAAGCAAAATACTTTGATTAAAAAAACTCGTAAGATATTTTTATTTTTAATAAACCTTTCGCAGCGATCTAATATTAAGTTCTTCCATTCTGAAACTAACAAGTGTTCGAATTTCTGTCACGATAATCTGCGCAACAGACGCGTTCCACGAACCGGCAATAACAAATCTGCGACTCTCGCTGCGTAAACACAGAAGGTAGGACATGAAAAACAATTTGTCGAGAGGCCATCGATGTGGGGATGACCTACTAAGGTAATCGTGGATTCACGAATTTTTCCAAGTTCAGTCGTTTCCTATACATTCCTATACGTATCGTGGGTGCCATTTCGAATCTGAAAAAGAATCTTGAACATACTTTTCAAAAGTTTTTCATAGTAACGAGTAATGAACAATTAGTGACTCCGAGATATAGTTGGTGGAGTATCATGATGATCGATAGTAAGTAGTAGCACCGTGGTGTTTTGTGCATAAATAGCAAGGAAATGTGAGTACTTAAAGGGCATCAGTATTGTTTTTCATAAAAAATTCAAGAGTTGCTTGATAGTAGGGCATACGGCAGTGTAACTCGATGTAGCTTTTGTATAGAAATTAAAAGTTTATTATGGAATGTAAATTAGATAAATTGGGCTTTTAGGAATAGTTCTGTATATTTAATATTTCTATCAGAGCGATTTGAAATCAACCAATAAAAGTTGGGAATGTTCAATTATTATGAGAGAATTTTCTGAATTCGGATTATGTTTGGAATATTTATAAAGGGAATTTTTATAAATAATATGCAACTTTTCCTTTCAATACTCGACACTGTAAGACCTGTCTTTTTAACAATACACACATCTCCAATCGTTTACAAAGAAAGAAATAAAAACGAAAAAGTTCTCAATCTTCCAGGATAAACTCCACTCTTTTACTGTGCTCCGATGGAAAGATGAGCCCCGAAATGTCAGGGGGGCGAGAGGAGTTCTTCGCTCCCACCGCCTCACTCTCTCGCGCGACACTCCTCACATCCCCACTCTTAGGTTCTTAGCGGCACACGCTGCATAGTCGTAGGATGCCCGTATCTACGGGGGATATTCGTTGAAATGACTCCGATCGAAGCCGCCAGGCCGAAACTCTTAACTTTTATCCAATTGTGGGCAACATTGTTGACAACTTGTGTCCAAGCAATTGTTGCACGTGAAAAATAAGGAAATTTATAGGTACATTATACCTATAGTGGTTAACACTATGAGACGTCTACGCTATTGCTTTTCGTCGGGTCCGTGGATATAGCTCTATTTCTCTCGAACTCTGTGTGTTTCGCTCGCTCTCTTCGTCACGCGATGCTACTGACCGATTCGGCGATGGTGTCGCGTCGGCCAATAGCGGCAATACGTGTGCCCTACCTCTACGATTTTGCTACAGAACGCGGGCCTATGGTGATAAGCCATTTAGACTCTAGAGTTTCTCAAGTCTCTTCTTTCCATCGGGGCACAGTACAGTGCATTTGAATGAAAACATACCCCATCACTTATCAAGAAACATTCTATTTATCCCAAAATTTTACACGTTCCTAAATTTCCAAGTCCAAAATCTTCCCCGTATCGCTGCATATTTAAACCAAGCATCTAAAAACAAAAATTCAACTGTCTACGAATATAGTCGTCAATTAACTCCGCTATATTCTATGGTAATAAGGGTTCAGGGTAGCCCATGCTAATTGTAGAATTTCAAATTAAATGAAATTTGGATGGAGAGGGGGGCAGAATCGATAAGGATAAGAATTCGCTGCTGTTGAGGTGCAGCTGCGAGTTCCATACAGAAAATATTAAATTTTCGGTAATAGGGACATTAATGTGATAATTGAAGGGATATGTAAATGAGAGGCAGATTCGAACGGGGAAACGGGGCTGGCGAGAAAGAAAACTGGCGTGCATAGTTCGCAGAGATCGTTACGAAGTTACTAATTCTCGAGTGCAGATTTCATTAAGCGGCTCGTTTAAAATGTAATGCCCCTCGAGATCCGCGTATTACGAGCCTAGAAGCCACTTCTTGCCTGAAATCCAAGGGGTCAATCCTTGAGGCACCGTACTCCTGCTGAAGAATCCTTCAGCCTGGCGACTGTATACATTTTTGCTCCTAATCCTGTCTCTCGTAAACGAGAGGGACAGCTCTACGAGGCTTGAACTTCGACGCCTCTAATTTGCCATCTCCGAGAAGTAATCCTGAGGAATTTGTCTGTCGAGCACTAGCATGGGAATAACACAGTTCGACAGCCATCTGGACTTGTAACATTCAATAGCTATTTCTGATGGGTTTTCGTGCGCTGAAAACGAATCCTCAAACCGTTTGTCGCCATCACTCTCAGATTTTGAGAAATTCGATTTTGAAAAAAAATGCAAATTTTCGACTTTGGACATATTTTATGGCGAAACGGTAATAGTTATTCGGTTGCTCGGTACGTCAAATTATTCTATGAACTCTCCCGAATACAGCGATATAAGTTGTTATTGTATTATGAACATTTAAATATGTTAAACATCGATCAAAGGGAAAAGGACACCCGAAATGCACCCATTTTTGCAGATATCTTTCAATCTATTTCCCAAACTAAGCAGACAATTTTCCTTCGGAAATTAAGAACAGTTTAATTTCAGTTGGGGATGAAAAGTCCGATGGGTTTTAAGGCACATTGATGGTATTTGTCTTTGTATTTAATTCCTATGATTTTCTGTCCCTATTATTCGAATTAATAGAGAAGGCGCCAGCCCTGTTTGAAGAAGAGAATTTTAGTGTAATAGAACACTCACTTTTCTGACATTGCTTACGGTATATTTTAGCCAGGATAGCATAAATGTGTGATATATAGTAGAAACATGATATAAGGAATGGATAAGAAATCTGTCACATTTATGAGTGCCGTACCTCCATAGCTGGGGAATTCCAGAATTACACGAACAATATTCATTTTATCCCCCGAATCCTTTAATGTGAATTCTTCTATGCCAAACCTGCTCGGAGAAATCTTAACAAATCTGAGTTTAGTGCTATATTTAATTGTCAAGTTTATTTGATTTTATGTTTCCACAGTTAACACCATTTGCTTTTGCCATACACTCTCAGTTTCACTTTAATTGGTGATCAGGCTTAATTCGATAATGATAAAAGAAATTCCAAATCAGATGTGACGTTCTATAAGCACATACTCTCTGTTCGAATACCAGAACATTCAAATAGACCATTCAAATAATGAAGGACTCTACTCCATAGATTTTACGAGAGAACTACGCGAATTCAAAGTAACTCCTTTCTTCTGCGAGACTTTCCCACACTCGTGTACAGAAATCCGATTTGATCGTGCGTGCCCGTTATTATATGTGTATCCAGCGAGCAGCAATTCATTTGCATTTATAATGCCCATGGTGTGGATTGCGCTCTGGAGAGCGATAAACGTTACATAATAAATAGAGCAACATAATGGGGAGTCGTAATTGGTCGTTATATATGAGTAATTTGGCTCGTAGATATAAGTTCGAGCTTTCTAATTAAATTTTTCAGCCTGCGATTTCTCGACACGGGGCATTAAGGGGAACTATTCACCTGACTACGAATCTCTTTTGCCTCTTTTATCTGCACCCTGATTTTTAAACGATTTAACTGCTCCACAGAGCATTTCCTTCTTCAAGAGTTAAGATCAGTCGAAATGAATGTATGACCCTTTTGTACTATTGTATGCAGTTTTAGCCAAAAGCTGCGCTGCTGGTAAGATCCAGAGTTGGGCGTTATTCGAATAATTTTTATTTGTAATTTTAAGGATTGCGAATAAAATGAAGTTATTCGAGAATAACGAATAAATTTGTATTCGAATGATATGGAATAAGAATTGCGAATAAAATGAAATTATTCGAGAATAACGAATAAGTATTTATTCGAATAAAGGTTTATTCGGATAATGCCCATTCTGGTAAAATCACACCAAGTTTCTAGTTTCTCCAATGCAGCCTCTGGAGCCTTCGAGGAACTTTAAACCTCGGCGCATCAATGCAGTATGCTTTGAAAGCCCAAACACTCGAGCAGTAATTTGTTTAAGTTCGGTGAATTTAATTTCCAAACGAGTCGTGATTTAAATGTAAGGGGGAAGAGTCAGAGATAGGGATCAACAGAGGCAGCAGGTGATTCGCTTTAAAGCCAAAGGTTCCGAAGCAAAATAATTGCAAAGACGCGGAGCGGGACAGAGTTAATCTCAGAGGATTACATGCTCATCACGTTGATGTTTATCGACTTACTGCATTCAGCCGGCAAGGAGAGAGTTCGTGAATGCTACTCTGCGTAATTTGAAAATGAATAGCGTACTTTTCTACAGAACACACTAAACATAATACCGGGAAAGCGGAGGTTTAATCTGATATCCATTTCCACCCCCTCCAAGGATATCCCATCGCTGTACAAAATATCCCACATTTATTCAATCTCACCGACGAAAGCAATTTTCCCTGAAATTTCTCAGTTGCGGAAACGCCGCACGGTGGAATATGCTGCACTTTTTTGTGTCAAGATCGTAGAACTTTTGATGTAAATAAGATAAAGGTTAAAGCTAAGATGATGCAGAATAAGGGATAAATATTGAAAACGTATGGTAAACAAGTTTTCATATTAAAAGCTATGTTAAAACATTCCGAAGGGCAAGAAAAATTCTGCGCCCAGAATTGAATTCAGCGCATCAAAATCTATAGGAAATGATGCAGGTATAATAAGTTAAGGAAACACTTCAACCACAGATTATAACCAAAAATCCGCAATCTTCTTCGAAAGTGTTATATTTGACATAGATTTTTAATGTTAAACCTTGTGTGTTGTTATTCTGCAACACCTTAGCTTTAACCTCCCAAAGGTGTCATCCCTCTATCAAAAGTAATGTAAATTTAATTACCTTAATTTAGAAGTTGCGATCAAGCAAACTAAGTAGTCGCAGCAGCTTCGACGCTGGCGACTGAGTTAATCGATTATTCAACAGAATACGAAAATAAACGGACCCCCAACCTTCGGCCTTAGCGAAAGTTCATCAATAATTTATTCGACCGTGACGTATGCTACACGGTTCTTCGATTATCGTTATGTGTATGAGTGTATGTCACGGTGGGGAGGGACGTTTTAAAGCGAATTGAAAATCCTCGATAAAACGAAAAAGTATCTGGGTTTGCCCTTTCCCAAACCCCTTTTCTCCCCCATCCAGGTGACAATAGGCCCCCCGGTGGTCTTGTTTCAGCCGGGTTTCTATTAAAGCTGCCTACCCGCGATCTTTTGTCGCGCGTCAACGAATAGGAAACGTGGATGGAGAAATTAATCTCCGGTGATTGCACCCTCGTTGCGTTAATGTCCGCTGACTTTCCGCAGCTACTCGAAGGGCGCAAGGGTGGGTGGGGCGCGTGCAAGGGAACACGAGTCGCGAACGAGCGACAATAAGCACAGCAGTTTGAGCTGTCAACGGGGTTGAGCGTGATGACTAACGCAGAAACATCCATTAGTTGGCTGTGTGGCTGGCACACGCGCTGCTGAGTTTAGTGAATGCCTTCTGAGGCGGGGTTTCAAGATGACGGCGAGAAACGTGGTAAAATTGTGTTTTTTCTTGTAATTGATCAATCGATCTTCAAACTAGTTACTAGGAAATTCTTTTACAACCCTCAGAAAAATACTTAAAGCGTAAGGGGATAAAGGGAATGCCCTATTTTTAGTAATTCTGCGATTATAATGTATTTTGTTGGTGCCAACTGGGGCCAAAGAACTGTCGAATCACAAAGGGTTGTAAAGTAGACATGTTCACATAAGTGAAAAACAGGGAATGTCCACCCTCCAGTGGAACAATCCAAGGAATGTCCTCCAGTTTTCCTACTTGCACTATGTGACATTTATTTTGTTACAGTATTCTGCAGTATTCCACTTGGTAGATATTAAAACAATGTAAAACAATTATCTTTTTGCTCTGTTCTTTTCTGATGCCTAATTAATGTATAAATTGTTCGCGTTATGAACAATACAGTTAAGTTCATTGAACCTTCTTTCTTTACTGATGGACTAAAGTATTAAAACTTGATTTTCTCAATAAAGCTGTTTTGTGACATTCCTTGTTTTTTAAAATACCGAACTATATATTTTGCATCACTCGAATAAACACGTTTCCACTTGTGCCTCTCTTATAATTAGTACTAGGAAAATATTATTCATATAACAGAATGATTTTATCAATCATATTGCTATGAAAATTGTGTGTAGCTTCTATGTAAATTTGAGAGTAATGCAATAAATATTTCCAGTACTGTAAGCTGGTTTCTGAGGGTGGCAAAAGAATTTGAAGATCGATGGCGAGAAGTGTATTAGAAATCGGAACCTTGCTGTAATTGTTCCATTACGTATGGTTCATTTGAGACACATATGTTGATCCCTAAGTACTTGTTTTTTAAACGTTCTATCCACTTCAGTGCTCTTCCAAAGTTTCAAATTTGAAGAAAGTGGAGGTGATCCTCATCCCATAAAATGTTTGATAAACTTTCAGATTCAATATAAACAAAGTATAATCTCTGGAGTAAAAATCAAAAAACCTTTAGGGGAAAGCGGGGTAATTCCGGCCGCATAAGCGGTAAATGCTGTAAAATTTGAACAAGTTACACATTTGTTATTTTTTTTTATAGTAATTGATAGTTTGAAGTGTCTACTTTGTATTAATATGGCCGAGAAAGCATAAATTTAAGTTGTAACAAAATGGGGAGCAATAACACAAAAATAGTCATTTGGCCGGAATTACCCCACTAGTGGGGTACATATATCACAAATATATTCTTCAGGGGTATCCCATCCTGAACATTCTTCGTGTGCTCATTAACCACATACTGTGCACCGGAACGACATTTCATCACCTTTTCCGAATTCCTTGCAAAAGGGGCGAATATCGTGCTCTACTTTTTCGTCACAAATATCTGAATTGTACGTGGCATCTACGCCAGAAAGAAAAGTAATGTTAAACACTGGCTGGTATTATCCCTCACTTTTGGCCGGTATTACCCCACACGTCATGTTCAGATATTTGAAGTAATACACTGAATTGAATTTACATATCACCAAAAACCAAATATGAGTTCGAAAGTGGAAACATTCCTCTATTTAATGAGATTAATATTAATAATTCATATCTATTCCATGTACTAACTTACCTTGCTTAACAATCGACCACTGTTATAAGATTACGGTGCGAAATGAACATTCCCGGATTTTTTTGAATCAAAAGACTGCTATCGTCAAGAAACCATGAATATTAGCTCGCCGCATCATTAATAAGTGGCAGTACCATACAGAGTCAAGTTACGCGGTTTTTATTTAAAGAAATAGAAGTGACCGGAATTATCCGCTGGCCGGAATTATCCCGCTTTCCCCTACTCGACACACTTAAGAGCAGGTCCCATTCCATTCGAAATCAAAGTCAGAAGCAAAATAACTGGAAACGTAATGCAGTCTAGCATTCAGAATATTTTTCACGATCAAACAAGAAATTTCATTATTTCTCTTTCCACAATAGCTCCCTTGCGTGATATAAAAGGATTAAGGGAAAACATCCCTAAAAATAAATCAGAGCATCACACAACACATTACCACCGGACTATTTGACCTTTCAAAGGTCACCTTTGTATAAACCCTTCTTTGAATTCCAAGACTCCTACATTCTTCAGGCTTGCACACACACGTACAGAGAAAATTGGACAGGAAGGGTAGTTCGTTTCATTTCCGATTTAAATGACGGCGGGGGCGAAAGTGGCCGAGGTTTGCTCGTTTCGTCGATGAAAGGGTCGAAATCGTCGGGGGTAGGAACCGCAAGCAGGAAAGTCCATGGGGTTCGTGAGTCGCAACTTCTTCCATTAATCAACACGGAAAATGAACCGCGTCCGGCGAGGCGCAATGATTCGAATTCGAAGTCGCTGGGGGATTTATCGAAGCATTGTGCTTTTGTGACGCGTTGACGGTGGTGGGGGGCGGGGGAGGTGGATTTTCGTTCTTTCGCTGGCATTCAAGCAAATCGATTGCTACGTGACGGAAACCTCCAAGAGTAGATTCTTAAAGGTCTCCCAGAGACAGTCTGGAAAATCCCTCGGTGATGTTTTTCAAGGAGTTTCAGACGCATAAAGCAGGAATTCATAAGGAAAATACACTTTGCAGGTAGATTTAGAATATACATTGAAAGTTTACTGAGGGGAGTTCTCATTTTTCTAACGGTTATGCAATGTTGCTTTCGCATAAACTTTCGGGCTGAGGCGGAATTGCACATTCTGTTTTTTTTTTTTTAAATACTTGTGCTACTTTAGAAGAAGAAAATAATGAAAGTGGTAGTGAGTTGCAAAAATGGTGTGTCGTTTTTTGCATCCACAAAAGTTTTGCTATTTTTCAGAATTAGCTTGGATCTACTGAACAAAGCGGAGACTAATGTAAGGTATTTTTCATAGGGCCTTGTTTCTCGCAACTGGTATTTCAAAAGTATTCACAAAGTCTGTATCTTTTTTTTATTTTATTTACTATCTCTGTCAAGCTTGAAAAATCTCTATGGAACACATCTCACGTTGCCCATTCTTTATTCCATGGGTATAACTTATAACAAAAGGTTCTTAAAGACAACAAAATTACTCAAGTATATCCAAGAAAATCAACGCAAATCAAGCAGAAGGTGTTTCGCCGTTTTTCGGGGGGAAACGTAAGAATAACGCACACCCCAGTGGCGCACCAAGAAGAGATGGGGCCCTGATACCTAAAAAAAAAGGAAAAACAAGATTGATGTATCCACGACAGAAGTAATTCAAGAGCTTTCTCAAAAGAAAAGAAAACTGGATTTTATTCTTTAAATAAATTTTCATAAGAATATTTTTATCCCTTCAACTCGGATCCCCCAAGATTAAATCTTTGGTGCGCTACTGCCACACACTGCAGCTTTTTTCACGATACTCACTTTTCCATCTTCAACCGTAGCTACGTAGTCACGTTTTGACAGCAGATTTTGCGAAGTACACACAGTGATAATTGTATTATAGCGCACCGCATTGAGCGTGTAACCTTGCTCACTGCGCCACAGTTTCCAATTCAGGAGAATTAAAAAGAACCTATTACCCCTGCAAAGAATAGTTGCCTGTCATTCAGCAAGCGTTAAGCACGCACCCACGCTCGAGTGATCAACCAAGACTCGCCAGAAGCGAAATAACATTCGCCGTTTCACTCGCAGCTGTACGGTCGCTCGTATGGAAGGAACACAGATCCCTCGACTTCGGTTTCGAAAGAGGTTCGGCAGCCGAGTAATTTAGAGGGGGCGAGCTTTGTCAGATAGACGCGTCCAGGGGGGAGGGAGCCATTGGTTGCAGCTTCTCGTTCATCAATCGGTGCGCTTGAAATGAACTGCGCCCCACGAAGCGCACTTCGCCATCCCGTTTTCTCCCTTTATGCTCATCCTCCGCCCCCCCTTTCATATCCCTCCCCCCCCCTCCGCCCGCGCCCCCTGCTTTTCGAGCATTTCACCATCCTCCGATATTGTAGCCCTCGGAGCACGGTAAAAAATCTCGATTTCTGCTAGTTGCTATCCGCCAGTGAGCCGTAAAATTCGCATTCGATGGTTAATTTCGCGGGCTCGCTAGCTTGATGGGAGGAGGGGCAGGGAATTGATTCTTTCTCCGTCATTCCGTTTCACGTCGTCGCGAAAGGCACTGTCGAAAACGAAACGCGCGAGAGCTCTCGAGAACTACTCTACCCACCGGTCCCTTTGCCTTTCTCTCCCATTCGCGTTTTATAGTATTTCCCCGCGTTTTCTTCTTTGCTTCGCTGCGCGGCGAGGAGAGTTTTTGCGCGCCAGAGGGAACGGAATGCATCACCGTTACTTGGTTCGTTAGGGGATGGCGCATCGCGGATGGGTGAATAGGTTTCGCTGTACACCCGCACCGGTGTAATGCGCCGGCGTTTCGCACTTTTTGCTATCTACCGCAATTAAAACGAGTACTTTTTCCTGGGGGGAGGGGTGTTTTTATCGCTCTTTGGGGTTTGTATCTTTCGCGACATTCTTGGCGATGAACGCATCCCCCTTTTAGGATGGAATAATTTGCTACGGTTGTTGTGGCGCGTAGAGTCTTCTGTTTGTCAGATCTGAAACATAGGTAATTTCTCTCAGAGTTGAGCATTATTTGAATAAAAAGTGATTGAAATAACGTTCCGAATAAAGATACTTCATCTTTTTCTTTAGTCGACTAAAAGTCACTCGAGTTAGCTTTATTCAAGGCGCCGGAGGTGAAGCTGGTTATTCAAGGGCCTTTCCTCTTGGGTTGTGAATGATGGTGTAATATATACGAACGAGACTAGAACCAAGGACTTGCGAGAAAGAGTTAGGAACAGTAACTGGCGCGATCCCATGGTAGGGTAAGTGACCCAATTACGGATGGTGTCCCTATTACGGTGGGCTAACTATATTTTTATGAATTAAAAACGCTGTATTTATGCAACACCTGAAAGAAATCTTTTTTCACTAAGTTCAACGCTGATTTTATTCGGGGGAATTAAAACATTTTTACTTTAAACTCTTATATTTATTAAATTTCGTATTTTAATACTGATTCTGACAATTTTGTCGTGATTCTTCAAACAGCTAAGTGAAAGTGCTAAGAACGCGCATCTGTATGTAAGTAAAGATTAATGTATACTTTTATGGAATGAAGTTTCGATTTTCTTTTTATGAGTAAATATTACCTAGATATTTCGAATAAAACGAAATAATCTTGAGTTTAAAATGGTTTTATCTAATACAAATTGAAGTCCGTGATTGGTACCGATGTATTGAATATGTTCCTATTACGGAGTCAGTAATCGATAGTTTCCGCGAATTTGACATTTAGAATTTTATTAACTGAAATTATATCCAATTAATAGTTACTGCAATTTTTAATGTAAGTATACAGAATTAGTGATTACATTGGTTCGTAATTTGTAAAAAATACAAAAAATTTTTTACTTTTATTTATTTATTTCAGAAAAATGAGTAAACAACCAAAAGTACGACGTCTAACCTACAAAGAATATCAAAAGATGCTCGTGAAGTAAATAAAAAATTAAGGAAACCAAAGAAAACTGTACCAACGATTAATGTTAAGCTTTAAAATTAAGACTTAAAGATACAGTTATTTTTCTACTTTTTCCCTATTATTATTCATTAAAGAATGTTATTTCAGAATTTATTACGATCTTATTACTGTGTTGATATTTTATATTTAAATATACTAGTCGCAATTCAAATAAACTAACGTAAATGTTATTAAAAATTATATTATTAATTTATTTCCCCATTATAAGTATATATATTATTACCATTTAATTAAATATGTAAATAAAATTCGGAGAACGTCGCAATTGGGGCTGCATATGGAGTCTCGAATCCGTAACTGGGGCTCCATACCGGGACATATTTTCCATAATTGGGGCTCCGTACTATGTGCACTCCAGTTTTGAAGGCTCCGTAATAGGTGCAAAAATCTTTTTTTTTCTTTCGATCGGTATTCCACTAATTTTTAATTATTCCATACAAAACTATTTTTAGGGGGTTCCGGAACCATTCAACTTACTAGAGGCACGAAAGAAAACAATTACCCCTAATTTTTTATTATTTCTAAAGAACAAACAGCCCGCAGTGCCACTAATCTGTCCGTAATTGGGCCACTTACCCTAGGGATGTCACAGGTTCATTAACTTTGCTCGCCTGAAACGCCTCTGTATTGTGAATAGATATTGGGATGAAATTGAGGTTAGAGGAGTGTCGAGGAGTGTCGAGGAGTATCGACGGCCGCAGTTTCAGTGATTAGTGTTTACTACATTGTAGTTTTTAGAGGTGTACTGGTCAACTATCTTTGAAAAGCAACTAAAATAAGCAATTGTTGTGAATAGAAGAGGTACAGTAAAGGTAGCAGTTTTCATTGGTTTGCAATACTGTAGATTTTACGCAAATATATAGTGACCAGCATCCCTCAAAAGCCAAGTGGCAAGTGTTGTAAATGAAATCGGTATATTAAAGCTTGCAGTTTTCAGCGATTTACAGTCTTGTAGCTCCTTTGACAAACTTTCGAGGCACACAAGTGGCAGGTGGTTTCCACAGTGGTGGTGTGGGATTGCGAATTTCTGGATCCCGTGAAATCATTTAACTCCGGGCACATTATACGCCGACGTTTGAAGAAAAGTTTAATGCTATTGCGATTAATAGGGAGCAACTAGAGAAGTTTAAATACGGTTGAAGTTGAAACGAGGTTAAACGTCAGCCATCATGTGCGTTTAAACTCTCTCGCGAGCCGGAGATTTTACATAATTTGTAAAGGGATCAACCCTCGGCGGAAGATATGAAAGAGGGGCTTGGCAGGGGATAAAGTCCGGGGGCAGCTAAAACGAAGGAAGATTTTATCACTTACTGAATGCTTGTTTATATTTAAACTCTTGTTCGCTAATTTACGTGCCTACGATCAGCTATTTATTTCTCGTGTATTATTTAATTAGCACAAACGCCTGCTGAGGAAATAACATCCACGAGATTTCTCAACGGACATTGCGAGAAAAGCTTCACACTTTCAGGTGACGCAAATGTTTTTAGCTCCTCAATACATATTTGAATCAAAAATATAAACTTTATAATATAACTGTTTGGAGATATGTTCTTCCACGCACATATTTTAAATTTCTGTTTACAGTGGACACTATTTTCGTTCAATTCCTTCTTAAATTCTTGCTTAGGAGAGGCAAATGAAGTTTATAGAGCATTTCTTTTAAAAACAGTAGTTGCGTAAGCGAAAAAAGTGCATTAATAGATTCAGGGGGGGGGGGGGTGAGGTTAAAGCTTTCGATAAATAGGCATGAGTTGGAGCCGAAGAAATTCATTTCTGGCATCGAAAACATTCGGAAAGTTAGCCTTGAAATTCGTTGGAGCACTGTCTGAAGGAACAAAGCGTATTGTCGAATACTCGTGAGGTTTACCTTCGTTGGAAAAGGTCGAATGGAAGGTTTCAGATAGGATGAATGCCTGCGAAAGTTTGTATACTTTCTAGAGGCAAAGTTTCGATCGAGTTTGCGTCTGTCGACGAATAAAAGGGGATGCTTTCATGACAGGCAAGTTAATTTTAATTGTCGGAATTCCTAGTCAATTATACAATCTGTGTTTCGATGTGATTGTTATTTAAAATATTTCGTTCTTCGAATGGTATTCAGAAATGATCTGAAATAATTACAGAATTATGAAAGTGACTGATTGATGAAAGCCAAAATTATGAACAAGTTTCATATTCAGTAATAAGGCAGTAGAAGTTAATTATCTTAATATTACATTTATAAGAAAAAAATAATTACAAGCACAGAGATGAACTTTTTTGCTGAATAATTTTTTTTTCGAACCCATTTGTCGTTTTACTTAATGTATCAAGCTATTTGTCTAAAAGATAACAGAATTATTCTGAATTAATAGTTATCAAAATGATACTTTTGGGATTAAGAGTTTTCGTGACGTCACGTTTTCCTCCTCCACTTGACGCCAGTAGGTGTCGCCATTCGAAAACAGAATTTATCCAATAAATGTCACTTGGCTGTCATTCAATCATAACCTGCCGAGTTTTGGGTTAAATTCGAGTTTTCAGATATGAAGCAAACATACAACAAGCAAACAGAGGATCGAAGCTAAAAATTTTTTATTTCTTTTCATTTTTGACGTTGCAAAAAAGAATACAAGAATATAAACCGCTCTCAGGATGCAGACCATTATGAAATACGGCACTATATAAGGAATCTATATTTTTTTATTACATATTGGTATCGGTTGTGGTGCAGCTGTATTTTTATAATTAATTTCTTCAATAATGTAGCCATTTTCATCACAATAGTTGCATAATCGTTTGATTAATTTTGTCGTTGTGAATACATTTCTATGGTGATGTACCATCACGTATCATGCATGAATATGAACCGCTTTGAGGATGAAGACCGTTATAAAATACTCCAACTCGCTTTTCAGACGTTTCGTATGGTGTGCACTAGTTTTTCAATCTAAAATAATTGAAAAACTAGTGCACAGCATGCGACAACGTCTGGAGCCAAAGGGAGACTGAATAAATATTAATCTAAATTAAGATGCGTATAATTAATGCGGTTCGAATATTTTTATGGCTCTGTTGCAGTACATCTTTGCACTAAATGTTTTATAACTTCTACAAATATTATCCGATTGATTTCAAATTTGGTATATATAATCTCGATACCTGTGTCTTATAGTAGTTACAGCATTACTTTTAGAACTTAAGTCTAACATGTATATTTTTATTGTTTTACAGTTTTAACCCTTATGTGATCAACCGGGTACCCGGGTACCCATTTCTATGTTTCCTTGAGTGATTTTTTATGTTCGGGTGAAAATATCGCAAAACCGCTCCGGATCCCCATTCTTTAACGTCTTTTGCCCCGATATACGTTTTTGAAAAAAAATTTAAAAAAAGATTTTAAATAATAAAGTTTCAATTATGTTGTAGTTTCGAGTAATTTATCTACTCAAATAGGGTAGATGTCCCAATTACTGCCACCTTAAGATTATAACTGAACTTCATTCAATTATTTCACGTGTTGTTTAACTTAAAAATCGTCTCAGATTGAAACATAATATTATTTAACATCTCTTTAATTAAAAAAAATAGTTTTATGAATTAAATATGAAGAATTTATTAATAATTAATTAAAATTCGCGAGGGATCCTAGTGTACCTATAACTGTCACCTCAAAAATCGTCTTGTGCGTATGACTGCCACCCAATAACTGTCGGTCCTAATAACTGTGACCAGATAACTGACGGTCCCCATCATTGACAATGAGACCCGATTACGGTCGGCCCTAAGACTCGATTAGGTACTGCCAGTCCCTTTACCGAGATCCGGTTAACTGTCGCAAATTTAAACTAAATTAATAGTCAGGATTATAAGAATAAGTATGACCGGATCGCACGCTAGGTACTTACACATGGCTACTACACGTTTCTGATTTTGAGGTCACCTAGAAATTGGAACTTTCAGAGATGACAGTTATGCGTACTTCACGTTTTTTTGTCCTGAATACTGTCAACGGTAATAGGGACAAGCCCACAAATTTTGTCCCTAATGATGTCACCGTTAATTATTATAATTGAACAATAAATATCATGTATTTTATTCGTTATATCATTAAAGTAATTCTTATAGACCGGAATAATTTATTTTATGCAATAGACAGAGGATGAATAGAAAAATTGCGGCGGTTTCTTTAGTACGATTTCGCCAACACTTCCTACCAATGTCGTCGCGATTTTGACGCTCAAATGGCACTTTCATTTTTCAATATTATTTTTTAAGCACTAGGTACATATGAGTACATATATTTGTTTTATGTTTATGTAATTCAGAATCTCCGTTTAATAATACCATTTTTTTGTACATTTTTTTCATACGTTACGTTTTTATTACATAAAATAAATAAAGTGGCAGTAATTAGGACATCTACCCTAGTTTGAAACGGTACTTGGTATATTATAGGAATTGAAAACTAAGTGTTTCGAAGAAGTACGAAAGTAAAATTATCGCTGTATTTGAGATGTATCGGAACATGGGGTACCCGGGTGCCCCTGTTGCGCAACAACCGTGAAACTTTTGGTTGATCACATAAGAGTTAATAGTGAGCGTTCGAATACTTTCGTGGTTCACTGTATACAGAATGAATATTCATTTTATGTACCGATGCTAACACGGGATTGGTATCGCGATATTCTCGAATGTATCGCGAAGCTTGTAAAAAGTTTTGCAATAAGAAACTGTATATCACGTAAGTATGTGTTAAGTTTCACAAGCTTAATTAAAGTACACTCCTACCTATCACGCGTAATACTTCTATTTTACCGTTAGCAGAACGTGTGCGTAGAAATGACTTTTGTTATGACTGGACGATGCTAGCTTTGGAAGTCACCTCTGTTCAGACAGCTGGACCACGATATCCCACCACTTCGGAAATACGTACGCGTGTATTGCCTCGCGAGTCATGCCGCCTGCCTGCTCTCCCCCCACCAAAGCTAATATTCTCGAGGTACAGCGACGGGGAGCGTGGGTCATTCGTTCCGTGGATGTCGTTGAGTTATGACGCTTCGATAGCTGCGTATTTAAATGGTACGCGTACATTATCTACCGTCGTATAATTACTTCGAATTATTATTAGTCTTCTTCTTTACTCTCTATCGTCACTTGTTGCTACTACTAATACAGTTTCATCCCGAAATTGATTAAATATCGCGAGAAAACCGTCAGATGTTCGTCGCGTATTACCTTTGTTGCCTTACCGATATTTCTACACATTTAGTGCACACATATCGTGTCTCGATATTCAATTACATCCCTTTTCGGGCATATTTCAAGTTTATTTGTTATTTAATTGCCTTACGAATGTTTTAATGCTTTTCTTTCAAACTTGTTGCATCGTTCGCTTAGGCAGGCGTTGAGGCGGGAATCGAAAGCAAAGGGCAGGCAACGCCATTACATTTGCTGGTTAATTTGAACGGTGGTTGGATGGCGTCTGGTCATTCCTTGGAAAAATGAGATGGCAATACATGTGGTATACGTATTTTTCTCGTTATTTTATTGAATCATTGTTGGCTGTGAGGTTGATGGGTAACTTTGCAGTCGGTTAATATCGGGATGAAATAGGAAAATATTTTAAAATGGCATCGGTAGATGTTTACGAAATATTGGAACGATCGAATTTTATTGCATGTCGGTCGCGTTTACGTAGAATTCAACGATATTTCAATAATTTTTAAGAATCTATCTCTATGAAGCTGTTGTAATTGCATTTACCTTCGGTTTTGGATGCAAGTCTTGTTCTTTACGTACAGAAACTGCGTTGTTGATCAATGACATGCTATTCAAGCATAAATAATTAAGGAATTTTGATTCTTGCCATGAATTTTCGATATTTATAAAGATCGTAATATATTTTAAAGTATTATTCGAATAACACGAACGTGCTTGCATTTTAATGACGAAAGCCACTACTATGTTTTATTTAAATGTAATATTTATTTCTGAAGTAATATACCCCCCCCCCACCCTCCCCCCAATAAACATGACTCATGTATGAAAGAAGCTAATTCCCTTTAATTCACGAAAAAAGTTCACATGCAAAGATTGTGAAATCATCTTTGCGAATTCCAATTGTATTCTCGTTCTCCGTTCGAACACTGATTCCTCTGTCACTTTTTATACTTGATATTCCTTTATTGGCCACAAATCAATTCAGTGCTCAGATTTTCAGCTTCGGTTTTAAGGAATTAGCGGGCGAGAGGCCTGTAGTTGACACAAAAACTTTTATAAGAGGGAAATCTTCTGTTAAAAATGTCGTATGAAAATCGTTTTACGATGGAAAATAATAAAAACTTGGTAGAGGCTAATTTAAACGAATCAAAGTCGGTAATAGATTAATAGCACATTCGGCAACCTGCACTAGTGCGCACTGAATGCGAACTTTTTCACTTCCAACCGACGAAAATTCGCACCTAGTGCGCACCATTGCGACCGTCCGAATACGCCGTAGAGGGACATCCAGACGCTGATACATGTTGCAGTGAAACACTGATGCTTGGCATCATGATGCCAGGCATCACGACTCTTGCATCTTGCTCACGCACCTAGCTAGTGAGCAAGATGCGTGATGCCAGGCATCAGTGTTTCACGATTTTTGCATCAGCCTGTGTAGGAGCCCATGCGGAGAATGTGAAACATTTTGTTTTAAGTCGACATCATAGTTTTTTCTTATATAACGCCCGCTAATTCCTTAACACCGAAGCTGAAAATCTGAGCACTGAATTGATTTGTGGCTAATAAACGAATATCAAGTATAAAAAGTGACAGAGGAATCAGTGTTCGAACGGAGAACGAGAATACAATTGGAATTAGCAAAGATGATTTCACAATCTTTGCATGTGAACTTTTTTCGCGAATTAAAGGGAATTAGCTTCTTTCATACATGAGTCGTGTTTATTGGGGGGTTAAGATATAAAATTCTTGTTTCCTTAAAAAACTGTAAATAGACTTTTTATTTTCCAGTCAAGTGTCAATATTAAATAAACGTTAATCAACACTTTGCATTAGCTAAAAATACAAACACCTGTGCTGTCAACATTAACAAATGTCGCTTCACAGTATACTTTACCCAAACATCACACTACTAAGACAAAATTAAGTTAGCCTATTACTGTGTAGATACTTTTCACCATGCAATAAACATGCAGCACGCATTTCTCGAATTTTCAACATATATTTCAGCATTTGAATATGTTATACCAGCACAGACATCTGAAAAGTGCACATAATTGAACTGCAGCAAGGGCAACAGACTTGTTCAGTCATCTAAAATGTCTCATCTCGTGGAATTGGATTTAATTTTTTCTCCTCTTGTCGGAATGATGAGCATAATCGATTTCACGTTTCCTAAATTCGTTATTCGAAACGCGTGTGAGAGACCCCCAGGCTGGATGCCTTGTTTCTATTCGAACTGAATGTTGCCTGCCCGAAACATGGGGGACGTCACGAATTGCAGGTTCGGGAAGATTGAACGAGCCATGCAGAATGTTCGTGCAATTTACCGCACAGGGTAATTCTACTACGGATTTCAGACAATTTAAATTGTCTTCCGCGGATGAAAGAACATTATGGGGCGGGCGGGGACGCGAGGGCCTACTTTCCCAGTAAATTACTGTCGTGAATTCACCTTTAGGATGCAATTTAACGGGAATATAAGTCTTCCGGGTATCGACGTGTAATGCGCTTCCATCTGAGGAATACGATTCGATCCGTCGAATGTTCGAACGTAGGAACTACTTTGAGACCCTACCCTCTCGATCAACGGCTTCGATCATTTCAACAGATCGTCCCGAGTTCCTTCGAAATCTTCCAAGTTTCGAGATGTTTAAACGTCAAAGAAAAGAAATATATTGGGCCGGTGCAAAAGTTTATTCGCTTCATTGAACTACAGTCTTTATTAAAAGGAAAAATATATCATAAGATTTTTTAATCAAAATGTTTTCCTTGGCCATTTATGACCTTTTACCACTTTTCTGATAGAAGTACAAATGGGTGCAGTAAACAGAATATTTCTGTACACCTAATGTCACCTAATAGTGCAGCAAACGATCTTTTAGATTGTCTATTCAAAGCATTTGTATATGCAGAAAGCCTCGAATGAAAAGTTCAGGCTTGTATTTACAGGAGACAAAGAACGATGAAGATCAGTAGACCGACAATGGTAGTGCACGATGCTCAGGTCTTCTGAAGACTCTACTAAAATTATTGAGAAATTTTGAGACGCCCTTACTCTTTCCTCTTGATTTCACTGCATCGTATAAATACACCCATAACAAACTTCAAAAAAGTAAATAAAATTACGCCAAGTACATGAAAAAGCCGAGGTCGGAAAAGAGTATTATAAAATAAATTACAAAAAATAGAAGATAACAATAGTTACAATATAAAATAGGATGTGAAATCAAAATTCAGCTGCGTGTACATAAAAGTGCTTTGTAATAGTCACGGACATTTTAATAATGTGAAGATAAAATGTAACATCTAGACATTTACCTAGATGTCCGCGGCCTGGAAGTCAAATAAGGTAAATGGCCCAGTGCATAAACAAGGCCCAATAATTAAACATTGAGAAGAAATTTTCTTAACAATAACAGTTTTACTAATTTGCAATGTTTAAACTGTTGGAAATATAATTGCAAAACGTATTAGCTTTATATAAATACATTTATAAGCCTACATAATTGAATAATTATATCATGCAAAAATATTATTGTACAGTGAAGCTTCAACAGTTTCAATCTCGCTTCTTACCGAATGGACTCAAGCAAGCGAGAGAATATGTTTGTTAAGGTTGTACTTAATTATTATTTCATCATTTTTTAAATAGTACAATTGTTTCGGATTTATTATATATTGAAGAATTGCAAATTCATTAGATCTCTTAATAATTTTTTGTTTTTAATATTGAAATTGTTGCATTTATCCATTAGTACACGATAACATGACACGGACCAGTTATTACACGCATGTTTAATGGTTATTTAAATATTGGTACCGACCCCAGTATTCAGTGAAGTTTTAAAATTATTAACATTTATTGTAACAAAGTAAGTGTTTTTTGTATCCTATATATTTACGTTAATAATAACTAGGCAAAAATATAATACTCTTAATCTCGTCATAATATTAACATAAACTATAATTTTATAATATTCTTTTAATCATTTTTTCATGCCGAAGATTTAACACAAATTTATTATAAATAAAATGTTTTCATTACCTCAAAATATTACCATATTGATTTCTTTTCATTAACTGATAGACATAGTTAAATTAAATGTATATTCAACAATTGGGACACTGGGACACGCTATGAATTTCATTTAATTACTGGGCCATATGAACCCTAGTAGCATTTCTGGTTGGCCAACGGTAGCCAACAGTTGGGAATTAGTTGGGATATAGTTAGAGTTTTGCCTACAAATTCCCAACATAGGGCCTACGGCAAAAAACTTACAGCAGTTTGCCAACGAATATTCAATGTTGGGCCTACAATTATTATGGTTGGTTAATTAACAAAAAGTTACGACATTTTGCCAACTAATATTCAATGTTGGGCCTATAATTATTATGGTTGGTTAATTAACAAAAAATTACGATAGTTTGCCTACGACTATTCAATGTTGGGCCTACAATTATTATGGTTGGTTAATTAACAAAAAGTTACGACAGTTTGCCAACTAATATTCAATGTTGGGCCTACAATTACTATGGTTGGTTAATTAACAAAAAATTTACAACGATGATTAAATGTCGTCTTACAAACATCAGAAAATTTGCAACATCCAAAAACCTGTTATTATATTCCAAATTGTGATTTTTCTTTTCTTATTTATAAATACGTAATGCGGACGTCTGTCTTGAGACGAATGTGAAATTTTAAGGAATGAGTCTAAAGGTCGAATGATGATATTTTGTGGAATATTTCGCGTCACTGTACAGTTTTTATAAACAATTAATAATCGTTATGTACTGAGAAATTAGAAGTATTTACAAGGAAATGTATTGGGTAAGTGCGAATAACGGTTGCTTCGTAAGTAGGTAGTTTGGGTTCGATTCTCCTCACCGCAAATTTTTTTTTTCCCCCTTAAATCAGACCTGAAAAAGACGTGTACAACGTCTTTTGATGTTCTTCAAGACGCCTTCTGAACGTTTTTAAGACGTCTTTTGGAAAAAAACTGTTGGGCTTATGGAAAAAAAACCTTCAGTTGGGCCTATGTAAAGAAACCTTCAGTTGGGCCTGCGTTGATTACAATCGTTGGCCCATTTAAAAATAGCGCGACACTTCAACAGTTGGCCAACGGATAACACGTCATTAGCCCAACAAACTCCCAGCAAATAAATGCTACTAGGGAACAGTTTCATGTTTTAATTAATTTAAAATTATTCCTTTAACAAATGTAGAGTCTTGTTACGTTATCTGAAAGTAGAGATTTTACGCTTTCGAATAATTATATTTAGTTATAATTTTTACTATTTAAATATAAATGAAATTGCAATTATTTCAACATCTTCCTTAACTGTTTCACCCCTGGGCCATTTATCTTACTTTCAATGCCTTTAAAAATGACAAATTTTATTTTATTTTTTAATTTTACTGGTCTGTCCACGCGCCAGAAGTATATTCTGCAAAATAAAAAAGTTTCAGTCGAATGGGATAACTTTTGGAGATACAGGTTCCGCCGATTTTGAGAACAGTGTTTCGAGAAAAACGCGTTTAAAGTTTCACGTGAGTGCCGAGTGGTGTTACCCATGCATTTTCCGCTACCCAAATGCCTATAACTGCGGAAATTTTACGAATTTAAAAAAATCCTTTAAACACGTATTTCTAAAAGGTTGAATATTCGAAAAATGAAATAAAAAAAAACAATTTTTAGACCGAAACCTCCCCTTAACTACAACTTTTTTCTACTTTCAAAAAAATAAAAGTTTCATACTTTCACAAAAATGTATGGAATAAAACTTCCTGTTAATACACTGCGCCTTAGTTTCCGCGGAACAGAAAAGATAATAATAATAAAATTACAGCTATTCCAGAATTATTTGATAATTTTAACAGTTTCATTCGTCCCCTGTTCCGAACAGCAGTGCACATCGAAATTCTAAAGACCGAGCACACCAACCCGCGAAAAAAGCTTCGGTTTCCCTAAATCCACGTAGCCTGCCTCCTTCCACACACGTGCACCCCTCCTCGCCCCACAACCCTCGTACTTTATGACAAACAGTCCTTCTCGTTACGTAACTCCATGGAGCCGTTGTTCCAATAACACGGTCGTTCCTCGACGAACCCCTGCCCCTCCCCCGGTTTGTCCACAGAAATGGAAAGCACTCCGGCCTTTTAGCTTTTAGATTCGTAAAACGTATCGAGGGGTTACGGCCGTGCAAACATTGCTGTCCGCGTGTGGGGAACGGCGACGTCGGTGTACGCGATGGAAGTTCCTTGACCGTGTGCCGCAGCCTTGAGAGGCTTTCACGAGGGGGTTTCTGGAGGGGTGGGTGGGTGGGGGGCGATCGAGTCTCGAGGGGTGGCCGGATGTTTGCGTCTGGAATAGAGCGGAAACGGGACGTCGTTTTCAAGTATCGAAGACGCCCGCGAGCGGCCAAAGCCAGTCAACCTTATCTCCGTCCGAAGGGGAGGATTTTCTCTATTATATAGGTTTCTAACCGTGGGCTGCACAATCGCTGATGCTCGCAGCCCGGTTACGGCCATTGTAAACAGAGCCATTCGTCAGCTGGTACGTCTACCGGCGCTACCCCGGCAACCCTTTTAACCCGCCCGCACCCTCTGCCTTCCACCTCGCGTCAACGAACTTACCCCGTCGCCCCGGTGGATCCGCTGTCGCCTCGTTGGACGAACCTCTCGAACAATGCTCGCCTAAGACGCGGCACAATGCTGTTCCCAAAACGTGTCTATTGTCGGGCCGCCATGTGCGAACGAGGCTTAACGCGTGCGGCCATTGTCGCCGCTTTCGGCTGTCTAATAAATTTTCGCAGCGTCGATACTGGGGGACACCTTCTTACAGGGGAAATATTACGCGGAAGGGGGATCGGTTGTGAGGGGTTGATGGGGGTGGTCTTCGCTGGGGAGTGTGTTAGATTGTTTGGGGAAGTGTTGGTGGTTTTGGTACGCAGAATTTATGGGCGATTGCTGAGGGGCTTGAGGAGAATCATGAGATGTTGCTTTGTTGTCGGTGTTTAAGGGGTTGTTCGAGGAGAAGTGTCTTTATTTTCGGGGTGGCGTGAAATGTTTCTAGGCTGGTGGCGCTGATGGAGGGGGTTGCGAGGGTGGTGGTTGATGTTTGGAGGTTGAGGGCTGAGGAAGTTGGATTTTGAGGATGATATTTATTTGTTTTATTTAATTAGTTAAACAGAAGCCCTTTGATGAATACAAGGAATAATAATATAATATAATAATAGTTACCTGAAGATTCAGTTTTTATAAAACTGTCCATATTTGTAGAGGACCTCAATATCAATTTTCGATTCTTCGGGGTGAAAACACCCCCTAAAGTTTAATAAGTATTTTCTTATTTTTCAGTGTATTTTGAAAACTATAGTAGATAAAAAAATTATTATTAAGAAAATTGAATGGTTTTTTATGTTTCCTTCCCGCTCTGTAATACCGACAATCTAACCTGAAACATGGGTTTAGTAGAATACGTTGTTTGTCCTTATATGAGCAGATTTTGAGCAGGGTGAGGTCTCATTCGAAAGAGGAAGGTTCAGTGCAGCGCGCTCTGGTCCTCGTTTGAGTCACAAATCTCTTTTAGTGACCTAAAAATACTTGGATTCATGCGGGTGTATTTTGTCGAATTTTGCTCTACTTTGGACACTCATATTATTAGATATCAACACAAGCTCGTTGAATCATGACCAGAGCGCGCTGCACTGAACCTTTCTCTTTCGAATGAGACCTCGCCCAGCCCAAAATTCGCTCATGTAAGGTCAAACAACGTATTCTACTAAACCGATGTTTCGGGCCAGATTATGTCGGTTTACAGAGCGCTGCATTACCCGTGTCTACCCCCTTAAGGGGGGAGCCTGCTTTATAAGGTCCGAAAAAATGATTTTTTCGCGAATTTTTTTGAAAGGGAAAGGAACAATTGATCTTCGTAAACTTTTAGGTATATTTAAACATATATTCGATGAGTACAAAAAAAATTTTCTCATAAAAGTATAAAATATGGCAGATTCATCAGCCGATTCTCGGAGCGCTTTGCCACTGCAGTCTCCAATTGGCGGGCAGGATTCTGGTTGTAATTCTTGTCTGAATGAAAAAATCAAAATGATTTTTAATGCTCATATATTTTTCTTCTGGGTGAACTAAGAAAAAGCAGAAAAAAGCGCGAAATCATAAATTTTTTTAGTTTGAGAAGAAGAATGTCTATTTTTTAAAGACAACATTTGACTTTACCCTGCTATAAAAATGATTTAAGAAGAATTTTTTAACAATCTTTTTAGTTCACATAGAAAAGAATTTAATACTGAAGAGCATAAGCGTTGGTTCAATTCAATAGGCCGCATAGTTTTTTTGCTATCACACCCGCCAATTTTAAAGAATCGTAAAACTGAAAACTGGAGAAATCGCGCTTTCAAGTTTTCGCTCGCGGTCGATCGCTACAATTCTCTGCGTTCAACTTATAAAATCTCTAACTCACTCTGCTCTACGACTATTCTGTACTATTGCACAGCACAACTCTGCCGTTTCGATTGTCTTTAAAAGTAATTATCGACGAATGGGGACGCGTTAAAGGGTGAAGCACGCGCCCGTGCCGTGTCCGGCCGAGCGCTCGCACATATGTTCGCCGCTTACCTGCTCTCGGTTCTGTATCTTTAAAAATACTTCGAATTGGCCGCTATAACTTTTTGAATACATTCTTGGATAGTTTATCTATCGATTTAGGCAATAAAAAAAAATCTATTTTTGGGACCTTATAAAGCAGGCTCCCCCCTTAAGGCGGAGGTCGAACGGTCAATAAGTGGAACGTCCGTACACGGGACAAACGAATTATAATCAAGCAAGCAAGATTACGGGCTTGAATTTCGGAAGTTGGAAAGGCAACATCTACGCTTTTATTACGAGAATCCGCGGGCGATATAGCGGAGATCGAATGTTTAAGCGATGTCTGTCGGTTATTCGCCGATTCGGTACACGACGAGACGGTTATTTGCAGAAGTCGTTTATTGGCTTATATTAATACAATGAGAGGGATGTTAAGTGCGACGGCGGTTCATGATTCACTTTTTGTCAAAAATTTGCCAGAGAATCTAAAAACAGCAAAACTTTTACAGCAGTCCACCGCAGACCTTAAGATATCAAAGTCTCCAGCATGAAGAGTTCAAAATACTCGAACGGCCCGCCGCTTCATCCACAGAACAGGACTTATTCGGCGGGGTCAGGCAGCCAGAAGGGTGTAGCGACGTCATCGTACCGGACCCAGGAATCTCGGCATGCGGAGCAGCCACAGCGAACGCATCAAAGCGCATACAGTAGTTTGCAAAGAAAACATACTCGAAGAAGCGATAGACGGTCCTGTAAGCTGTACTGTTGGACGTTTAAAATCCGTTTATATTAATTAGAGGGTTCTAACCTCAGACCTAAAGATTTTGTCCTGGGTCAGAGGTTATAAGATAACCCTTACTAACCGTTCAAGTCAGCTCCGCGTCAATCTAAGCCTGTCTTAAACAGAGAATTATCCGGGACGGATAAGGCAGATATAGCTAATTTAATTATGCAACTCATTACTAAAGGCGCGATTGTTGCATGCAAACCCGGAAAGGATTAATTCCTCTCAAATATTTTTCTAGTCCTCAAAACGGGTATGTATATTAGGCTAATTTTAAATCTTAAGTATCTAAACGAGTTTGTGGAAACAGAGCAATTCAAACTGGAAGGGTAGGGGAAAGCGGGGTAATTCCGGCCACATAAGCAGTAAATGCTGTAAAATTTGAACAAGTTACACATCTGTTATTTTTTTTATATTAATTGATAGTTTGAAGTGTCTAGTTTGTATTAATATGGCCGAGAAAGCATAAATTTAAGTTGTAACAAAATTGGGAGCAATAACACAAAAATAGTCATTTACCCCACTAGTGGGGTAATTCCGGTCATGATTTTTCTTTATAAAAGAGCTAGGAAAACTGTTGAATTAATAAAAAATTGTATTATTTTTTATTTTAAAATTAATTAGTACATATATCACAAATATATTCTTCAGGGGTATTCCATCCTGAATATTCTTCGTGTGCTCATTAACCACATACTGTGCACCGGAACGACATTTCATCATCTTTTCCGAATTCCTTGCAAAAGGGGCGAATATCGTGCTCTACTTTTTCGTCACAAATATCTAAATTGTACGTGGCATCTACGCCAGAAAGAAAAGCAATGTTAAACACTGGCTGGTATTATCCCTCACTTTTGGCCGGTATTACCCCACACCTCATGTTCAGATATTTGAAGTAATACACTGAATTGAATTTACATATCACCAAAAACCAAATATGAGTTCGAAAGTGGAAACATTCCTTTATTTAATGAGATTAATATTAATAATTTATATCTATTCCATGTACTAACTTACCTTGCTTAACAATCGACCACTGTTATAAGATTACGGTGCGAAATGAACATTCCCGGATTTATTTGAATCAAAAGACTGCTATCGTCAAGAAACCATGAATATTAGCTTGCAGCATCATTAATAAGTGGCAGTACCATACAGAGTCAAGTTACGCGGTTTGTATTTAAAGAAATAGAAGTGACCGGAATTATCCGCTGGCCGGAATTACCCCGCTTCCCCCTATAGAATTCTTATATGTCGATTACCGATTTGAAGGACATGTATTATTTAATACATGTATTATTTAATTTGATTTTTGTGAGAAATACTGGCAATTCATCTATTTGCTATTTCGATTAAGCTCAACCCCTATGGGTTTCACAAAATTAATGCAACCTGGAGTAGGTGGGTTAAGACCATTGCACTTATGTTCGTTTCTATATTTACACAATTTGTTACGGATTGGAGACACCTCTTCGGATTGTACAAGCAATTTGATCAAGACTCCTAATTTATTAGAAAACTTAGGGTTTATAGTAAACTATGAAAAGAGACAAATGGTCCTTGCAAAGAGGTGTGTAGATTTTTAGATTCTACCTTCGACTCGTCCTTTATGACCCTGGAAATGCCCGGGGGAAAAGAGGATACCGATCAGGATATTGATACAACGCTTTCGTAAATTATCTCAATGCAAGATAAGAGATTTCGCGCAATTTATTCGCACGATTGCAGATTGCTACCCAGCTATTAAATACAGCAGGGTTTATGCGAAAGAATTTGAGCGACAGAAGTTCTTAGCTCTTGCAAATAACAACGGTAATTACGAGGCTATCATGACGCTAACGACGAATGTTGTAGATATTTACAGGATGAGAGACACATATTATGTCTGGGATTAATACAATCAACAACTTAGAATTTGATATGCAGAACTCAGACGCGTCGCTCACTGGATGAGGAACTGTACGTAAAGCACAAAGATGTAATGGGTTTTGGATTACGGTCGAACAGCAATATCATCAATTATTTGGAGTTAAAAGCAGCATACTTGGGTCTTGAATGTTTTGCTAAAGCCTTGCAGAACTGTAGCATTTTACTCAGAATTGACACACCGCAGAAATATCGTATATCAATAGAATGGGCGGAATTCAATTTGAGAACTGAAATAAGATTACAAAGGAAATTGGCAGTGTTGCGAGAACCGAGACACTTCGATTCATATATTACCTCCCGCGAGAATGTCGAGGCAGACGCCGAATCGCGTAGATTAGAGCACGAAACAGAAACCGAATTGTCGAGGACTGCTTTTAAAGAAATAATTCGTATTTTAGGTTCACCGGACATAAACTTATTTGCGAGCAGAGCAAATCTAATAATGGTACGGAAGTAAAAATACAAGAGAGATCCTGGACCTAAGGCAGTTGAGGTCTTTACACTGCCTTGTAAAGACTTGTATTTTTACGTCCTCCCTCCGATTAGTACAATTCTGAGGACTCTTCCGAAGATTAGGACGGAGGAAGCGGAGGGAATAGTAGTGATACCGGAATGACCTGCTCAGCCATGATATCCACTGTTTCAGTCAATGGTAGAAGCAGAGCCAGTCAAGTTCAAACCGAATATAAATCTGCTATCTTCTTGTAACAGGCAACCGCACCCACCTTGGAAGCGTCTTATCCTGGTGGCAGGCGGATTATCTGACAAGTACTACCTGCGGAAGGAATTCCATGACCATCGTTAGCTATTATGATGTCGTCGATTAGCGAATCTACGCTAAAAAATTACGATGTGGCCTTAAAAAGATGGTGCCTATTTTGCAGCAGAAATGCAGTGGAACTATGAGCTGTCCATATATAATCTATCCATTCCAGAGGTCCTAGCGTTCCTTACTCGGTTAAATGAAGAAAGACTGTCCCACAGCACCGTAAAAATTGTGTTCGAGCAGCGATCTCACTAATAGCTGTTACTGAAGTTGCACAAGACTTTAGAATCCAACGTTTCTTGGAAGGTATCTGTAACTCAAGACCTTTAAGGTCCAAGTACGACTTTACTTGGAATCCGAAGATTGCCCTCGAATATTTTATAAAACAACCGGCGAACGAGAAGTTAAATTTCATCTACGATATTCAAGGACCTAATTACTCTTCTCGCACTAATTACTGGTCACCGGATGCAGACGTTCTCTCTGGTTGAGTTAATAAAATAGAGATAACGATTCCTGCGCGTATTAAGACGTAGAAGAAGAACGCAATATATCTTTAGATTTATTGCTGTATCTGTTACCGTTCCTTTTTTATTTAAAGAAGTTTTCCCAATTTTGGTGCAAAACCTATTTCAGACTCAAAATAGGATGCTTCGCCTTCTTCAAAAGGCTGCCATTTTAACATTTCTTTATTTTTCGTAATGCAGCTACTACCACCGATAGCCAGATTTATATGGATTAAGAATCTCTTTTCCTTTTTATGTTTCGGATAACCCTTAGAGTACTTTTCGTCAACGTCAGCCCCACCCGATTATTTTTCAACGCTCTCTTTGTATCTGCCATGTTTTTTTTTTCAGTGTCACACCAAAATTCAGAACAATAGTTCAAGATATAGTGAAACAGCCTGCCAAACCTCAAATTAATTTGTCGAACCGTTTTTGTACAAAATAATCAGAAAGAAATATATATTTTTTAGCCCAACAAGGCGCAATCCCCCCTTAAGGGGTATTTTCGCCTTGAAGAACCGAGAACGGCCACAAACGAAAAATTGCCTGATACTTCTATGGAAGTCCTCTATAATAAGGAAATAATTATACAATTCATATTGTTGATGGTATGAGACTGTAGTCTAATATAGCGTAAGAAAGTGATTAAGTGTTTCGCATGACAAAATTCATTAAGGACTGATAAAACGCATAAGAAATTGAAACATAGAGGAAGATTGTGAAAGAAAATAAAGGTACAAGGATTCCAAAAAGAAGAGAAACTGACGGAGAGACAATAAACGAGAATAAAAAGAGTATGAAACCCATTTATATTAAAGGATATCAGTGTTACGATTTTATGGAGACAGAAATGTATTCGTTGTAAATCTCTTCCCAATTGGATCCTCGATACATTTATTTGTTGTCCTTAAAAAGAAATAAAAAGTGTAACAGGCCATGGCACACTCTCTGACGGAATATCCTATTGGAGACAACCTTCACTGAGAACGCTATTTATTAATCAAGACCTTCCAGAAGGGCATCGAATATTTTAATCACCTAGTAGAAATTTTACTGTAAATCTCCCGGTGTTTTTACTGAGCTATCAATCCTGGAAGCATTCCAGCAGTTGCCGCGTTCTCTCCCAATCGAATCAGCTGCGTAGGAAACTGCTGGTGACTAATGAGAAAGGAAAACTGTAAGCAGGCAGAAACTTCCTCTAGTTACAAGTGTATCGTTAAGAATATTGTTTCTCAGCGGACAAAACAGTTTAGCTAAACTAATGCCCGGTTTTTAAAAACTGCTAACTCAAAAATGATCCAAAGGTCTTTTCTTAAGACTTCCTTTCATGGTTCGTGGAATAACAAAAATTGATTCTGTCTGCCACTTCGTTCCCACGTTTAGAAATTCTGGTAATAGGGTCATTAAATAAGAAATTTGATCTGTAAAATCTAAGATGAAAAAGGGAAGTGTAGCGCAAAATAAGACTGAATTAACCTCAATAATTGCGAGCAATTATTATAACCCTTTAGAATTCTAAAAAAAAGGATAAGTTAGCTAAAGTAGGTTTCCTACTCGTAGGTTTAAACTTTAAATGGCTCAACGTGGATGGAAATGGCAGGTTGGTCGACGATCTCGAGAACGTTATCAACGGTTGCAGATGCTTTCGTTGGATCGTTTACTTTACGCCCGATATTATTCGCTCGTAGGTGGGGCACCATGATAAACGAGCTGCAGAACCCCGAGGATTCTCCCCGTGAAAACTACCCCACAGTCTTTGTATCTGCTGGGATACAGGCTATTTCGCGGAAGACTGCCTTCGAATTTAACCTTCGTCCTTGTTTATTATCCTTCGCCTCGCCCCTGCCGTCACGGGGTCGAAGTGAATGCGGATCGTTCGTGGCTACGTGCTAAGCTTTCGGTTATCTGGAGCCGCTCGATTTAGCAGCAGTTCCTTATCGACCGCCCTCGCTCTTTCAAATCAACGGAACGTAAGTTTCATCCACCTTTTTTCTTTCCCTCTGTAGAGGGTCTTCTTTGAATCGAGGAAATCTTTTGATCTGATAGATGTGTACATGGGGGAATCCTTTTGTCTTAGGGATTACTGATGGAGCTTCGTATTGGGTATTGATAAAGAAATCCCAGGGAGTTTCGTTGATGCACAATGATCGCTTAATAATTTTCCAAATTATGTTTATTATTGGGCGACAGGGGGGTGGAGAGTGAAGGGGAGTGTTGTTTCAGTGGAAGGAGAAAATAGTGGGTTTAGTAGATTGTGTAAGGCGGTAGGGTGTTTTAAGGGTGGTTCTTTTGATATCCTGATTAAATAGGTAGTAGGCGGATAAAGGATAATATTCTACTTATCTCAGGGATGAAACAGATCATTTGGAGTTTGGAATATGTTTTTACTGCAACGTTTTTGCAACATTAGTGATCAGACGGACGACACGATTTCAGGGTTTATAATTGTGCAATGAAGCAATTATGGACAGAGATGCAAATTAACAGTTACTTTAAAAAAATTTGGAAAAAAGTCATTAAGTAATAATTCATTTTTATTTAAATGGAAAGCTGTTGTTATTAAATCTCAATGAAATTTCTCAAAAAATCAAATGATTCAAAAATACTAATTTTTAATTGTTCTGATTACAACTAACCATTGTGAATGTTTAAATTTTTTTGACTGCCAGTAACCATTATCGGTGACGGAAATTTAATTTTGGTTACCAGTAACTAATATAAATGATCGGATTTTTTTTGATTACGAGTAACCATTACACTGTCCAACACGATTTTTGGTCGGCAATAACCGCTGGGTGATTCTTGTAGAGTTTTTCGCCCTGAACACGAATCCGCAACCCGTTTGTCGTCATCACCCTCAGTTTTTGAGAAAATCGATTTTGAAAAAAACTGCAATTTTTCAACTTTGAACATTTTTTGTGTCGAAACGGTAATAGTTATTCGATTGTTCGTTGCGTCAAATTATTCTATGAACCCTCCCGAATACAACGATATAGGTTATTATTGCATTATGAACATTTAAATATGTTTAAACAACGGTCAAAGAGAAAAGGACACCCGAAATGCACCAATTTTTGCGGATATCTTTCAATTTATTTCTAAAATTAAGGGTCTGAGACGAAATCTGACCATCCCACGCGATGCAGCAGACATTGTTCCTTCGGAAAGCGTCGCTAGAAGTGGTAAGTCTCGTTGCGTTTTCAATACAGAAGCGAAATAGTTTGGCAAAACGCGCGGTGTTAATAGCGGTAGTCAACGGCGGCGCGCGATCCACTGCCGCTCAGCGTAACACAATCGCTTATGGCGCGTGACTACCACTGTCGATATATGTATATATCGTTGTATTCGGGAGGGTTCATAGAATAATTTGACGCAACGAGCAATCGAATAACTATTACCGTTTCGACACAAAAAATGTTCAAAGTTGAAACTTTATATTTTTTTTCAAAATCGAATTTCTCAAAAACTGAGGGTGATGGCGATAAACAGGTTGCGGATTCGTCTTCAGGGCAAAAGACTCTACAAGAATCACCCAGTGGATATTACGGAACAGAAAAAAAGTTTCATTTTGTTGGACTGTGTTATTATTGACCCGAATTTTATTTTGGTTATCGATGTCTATTACCGACGGCAAAAAATTTTCTGGTTATTTTTGATTATTGTCAATTATTCTTATTAATGTTACATGTAAAATATATGAAACAAAGAATAGGATAAAAAATATTGACTAAAAGTTACCGCTTCTTTTGCTTAATAAAAAATATAAAAGTTTTGTAATTATTTTTTTTCATGTTGCCAAAGAATACCTACTAATTATAAGTAACATGAATAAGAATAACTGATCATGATCGAATGTAACCAGCACAAAATTTTGCCGTCGATATGGGTTAGCGGTAACCGAAAAGATTTTTCGCCGTCGATAATGGTTATCGGTGAACAAAACAAAATTTGGACCATTAATAATGGTTACTGATGACAAAAAAAGTTCGGTCATTTATATTGGTTTCCGGTAATCAAACCTAAATTTCCTCCATCCATAATGGTTACTGGTCGCCGAAATTTTTTTTAATTATTCATAATGGTTATTCGTAACCAAAATCATTTAAAGATATTGACTCTTATACCATAACTTTTAAAATTTGTCTTACAACAGTTATGATGTCCGATTGTGAATCAATTTTTGTTTAATTTTTGAGGAGGATAAAATACGTTGCTAAAATTTGTGCAACTAGTTATTTGTCATAAGATAATATTAATATTATTTTTCAGCCACACTTCTTTAAACATGCGACTGCAACTATCTCTTTCAGAATCTTAAATATTTAATCAATTTTGCCATTATAAAACTGCTACAAAAGCTCGTGCAATTTCTCTATGCCAAACAAGGAGAGCTTTACTTCGCAAGATTTCACAGCGCACACTAGAATTGATGCATTTCTCGAGCCACGGTAAATAGAAACGAAGCGAACTCGAAGATTACAATTGCTTGAAAAATTGCTGAGCGGCAAGTTCGCAGCGGGCGAGCGAAAGTTCTTGGAAATCTTTTTTATCTTCGGACGGTTTAAACCGATTAGACCTGCTGAAACATTTTTGTTGCCCCTCGCTAAGAACTCCCAGGAACAAGAATCGGAAAGTTCGGAAACTGGATCAGCTGGTTGTTCACCAGCGACTTGAAAAACTCGTTGAAGTGTCGAGGTCGACAAAGGCGCCACCCCCGACCGCCGTTTCGTTGGGGTCACGGGTCATTCTGATCGAATTTCATGGTATTGGCGAGACTCTCCCACACACGAGCACACCGACGACAGCTACGCTTTACAAGCTCGTACGACACGGTTCCGTGAACTCTTTTCATCCACTTTGAAAAAACGTTGCACGTTCCTTCTTTTCGTTTCAGATCCTGTTTACTTGCAGATTTGATTAAACGAGAGTTTTGGCGAAGTTTATTTCAAGTAATGATTAAAATGAGGAAGTGATTACATATGTGTGTACATATATACTTGTTTCCCTAAAGGATGCAAATTCACGATAAGAGAAAAATATCGTGTTTCGCATGAGACTTTAATCTCATGAGACAATTATTTTATTATATTATTATTTTTTAATTATTCTGTCATTAGTTCCATAAATTTACACTCTCATGAGACAAGTTTCATGATATATTTTGAAAAATCTCGGAAAAGGAGTTCCCTCTACCTTATATCTTTTCATCGCTTTTTACATTATTTTTTATCTATTTAATGTTAATCTATGCTTGCTCTACTCTTAGTCTATACTTATTCTACTCGCTTGGCGGTCCATCTCCTTTCATTCCTTCCATTCCCACTCTCATTCTGGTTGTCCTCTTCAGCTCCATCCTCTCCTTCTACAGCCTCCCTTATTCCCCTTTCCTTCTCTCTTCTCCTTCAGTTGAACCTCCTCATCCAGTCCTCTCCCTCATCTCCTTCAGCTAGTAGTTCCCTTACCTTCTCGCCTATTCCCTTTTCATTTCTCTCTCACATGTACAATCTGTTTACTACATGCTCTTGTGAGTCTATAGCTCCTCCACATATGCTGCAATCCCTCTCTCATTTCGTTGCACATCCTGAATCTCGCTATTCTTCTGCACCCCTCTTCGCTCCATCCTGCCACCATGCAGGTACCTTGGTATTTCTTTCGTCCTTATCTCCCTGTACCATTTATTATATTTGGACTGGGTTAGCTTCTCTCTTTTCTCTCTTACTTCTCTTCTACTCTCTTTAAGGAAGTGATTAGTTGTGGTGGATAATTTGACTTTTCGTGTCAAGATTGGGAGAGAAGTCGATACTTAAGCGGTCATTCTAGTTTGATCGGCCGAAAAATGAAGTTATTTATAAATATTTTGTTCTCACAAGGGAACACCGGGAACCCGGACTCACCGATTGGAACGCAACTTTGTGGGTTTTTACAGTTACTTAAAACAAGAACAACGGTGTGGTTCATTTGGGCCGTATCGCCCTTTAAGGATGTATCGGACGTACAATATCAGACAAAAGTATATGAAGTTTGAAATACTTGAATATCTACGCTTTACGCATAGTAAATCAAGATGTAAGAAATTCGAACGACAGTTGGAGTCTTATTTTTAATCGTAGGAAGGTATTTTTCACTTTACAAATGCTTTCTCAAGCATTATTTGCTAAAGTTTTGCCAGTGAAAATGCCCAGAACTCACAATTTTCTCAAATTATTATTTATTTCTTTAAAACGGTGTAGAGAAAACAATTGAAACTCGGCAGATATTTTCATAAGAGTACGTGTAAAATCAGTGAAAATTAAAGTCGTTATAACTCAGTACCGTAAAATGGGGGAACATTGGCAGGTTTTTGATACATTTTGTTATATAATATAAAAATTAAAATGTTTACAGTTGCTTTAAGTGTCCTATTATAACATTGCATGTTTCGTGCTTGTACTACAAGTTAAAATGCATAAAATTTTTGTCATTTTCTTCTTTAATACATGTTAAATAGCAGCCGGTACGGGGTAATATTAGCACATCATGTAGATAACATTAACGGGTTAAGTTTTACTAATCTGAGGTCAGTAAACTTAAATTTGTTTATTTTATTTTATTTTTTACATCTTAACTAAAATCAATTCGTAACGTAGGCACATCATATAAATAGCATTAACAGGTTAAGTTTTACTAATCTGACGTAAAACAACGTAATTTCGGTGTATGCCAATGTTTTCCCTGTCTGCCAATGTTCCCCCATTTTACGGTCACCGTTTAGTGAATTCGTTTAAAATTTTTGGAACACACCAGGAAGATTAAAAAGAACAATCTCACAAATTTTCATCAACTTGGAACTATTTTGAAAATAGGTCCAATACATCCTTAAGGCGGTCAAAACTAATCTCAAAGTCAAATTGGCACTTCCACTTTTTGGCATATAACTCTCAACGTACAACAGACAGAAAAATAGTTTCAAACAAAAGTTTAGTGGCACAATAAGCGCTGCAAACTTGCGTTAATTTTTTTGTATAATATAAGAGTAGTTTAATAAATACCAAAAAGATTTATTTTATTATATGTTGCATTTACTGAAAAACTATCTTTAAAAATAGCTTAATTTTTCGGTGGTTCAAAGTAGAATGACCTCTTAAGTGTGCCGTCCACTATACAGCATTTTGGGCTTAGTAAAATTTGTATTTTTAAACTGAAATGTAATGGTCAACAATGCAGTACGATGGATGGTTTAAGAACTTTACTTCTCTTTTGTGCATCACATATTCAGAAGCTTCTTAAGGGGGTATTCTACCCAAAAATTCGATATTTTTTTTGATTTTCTAATAATTTAGGGTTTGGAAAACATATCTTTAAAATATTCAGGTGAAATTCGAAAAATTCTCAGAGTTATAGGGGCTTAAGGCCTCAGCGTGGAGGGCAGTAGTTCCCTCGACTCTCGTATCTAAAAAGGCTATGACTGCCAGCAGAGAAGAGAGCTGCCCAATATAATTTTTTTGAAGCTGAAGAAGGTTTCCTCTACGGTCCTGGTATAGCAAATTAGTTATCTACCGTAACTTCAGTCGTACAGGCCGTGACTGCATGAAAAACTTTAAACGTTTTTTCTCGAAACACTTTTTTTAAATCGGGCGCACTATATTAGTAGTTTTAATACAACCTCCCTCACACCTTGTTTTAGCTAAAAACAAGCCGAAAAAATCAAATATTAATTTTTAAACAGCTGTGACTTGGTTACATCTTTTTCGGGCGATAACTACACTCATATAGGGGAGAGTCGTGCAGTACCGACCGCTCTAAGTTTTTTGGTTATATCTTCGGCTAGAGTCGATAAAAATCAAAAATTCAAAAACGTGTTTGTAGTATAGATGGAACTTAATAAGAGGAGGAAAATTATTTTTGTGACATTTAATAATAAGAATTGATAATTCGCAAAAATAAAAAAGTTGTAATTTCTAGGAAACGAAAAAGTGTCGTCCAGTACAGTAAATTCTCGTTAGCAGCCCGTTTCTACCACGCGTTAGGAGCCCGGCGTGTATCCCCACCATTTCCTAGCTGACGGCAACTTCGGGTCGACTCTTTCGTTCCCTCTCGCTCGCTCATTGGGTTTTCTCACTCGCGCCAATGGCCGCGCGGAATAGTGTCCAGTCGCGTTAGGAGCCCGCCGCCAGCCCCGTTCGTCGGGCTCCTAACGAGAATTTACTGTACCGACCAACTGTTAAATTAGTAGATTTTTAAGTCTAAATGACTAACAATGTTAATGAAAAGACATTTAATTGTTACGATAGAAATTTTTTTCAAATTTTATTAGTACAAACATCGCAAGTAAAATAATTAATATTGTCCTGATCTGTGCATTCGACGTGTGCCCAACCTTCACATTCGATACAGTGCACCCCAATCTTCGTCAAATGATTCCTTGCAAATAACACAGTGGGTAACTTCTTTATTAATTCCTAGCTTCCTGTTTGGTCGGTTATCACACCTATCCTTATTTACTTTATCCCATAATTTTCTTCTTTTCAAGTTTTTTTGAGGTTTCCTTAATTGTCTTTTAGCTTTTCTTTCCTCTGCTTCTTTTACACTTTTGTTTCATTTGCTTTTCTTTAATTCTCTTTTAGCTTTGTTGGTCGGTACTGCACGACAGTCTGATGGTCGGTACTGTACGACAAACATGTAGGAACATTTTAGATCATGGTATATTATATACCAAAAAATATTGAAAAACTAGGGCGTTTTATTAAATTTAATAGACTAGAAACAGTACTCATCATAGCACATAATCATTCACGTACCTGAGAAACAAAAAATCAGCTTTACGAAATAAGTTTTAACCTATTGAATATCCACGAATACGTTTAATGTCTCATAACATCAAGCGCAATGGAGTAAACGATATGACCCCGAAATAGGTTATACAGAATTGTGATTTTTATTTGTTTATTCAAGTAAAACACTCATATCTGATAGAAGAAGCGAGAACTAGCTTTGGTCGGTACTGTAAGCTGGTCGGTACTGTACGACTCTCCCCTATGTAGATTACAAAAATCTTTCGTACTTTCGTTTCAGATGATTAGGGCGGCCGCAATTCGTGTGCCCGATAGGGCCGTTTTTTGATGACATGACCTGCGCCTCGGCGTGTAACTTGAAAAAATTTCAATATAATGCATTTCAGAAATTTGTGTTGATAGTTCAAACACTACTAAATATGTGTGCAAGATCCCTGCCCTGCAGGTGCGATAGGTTTTCCACAATTAATTTCCTAATATCATCTTCAAAAACGAGTGTCTAGATAAGAATACCCCCTTAAATATTTTCTGCGAAATATTTTTAAATTTCCCTTCATCTTTCTCCACAACTTGGATATTTGTGCATATTTGAGCCAACAATTTTATTTCTTCGAAATACCAAACTACGAACCATTACTAATATCCTTGATATTTCTCAATAAACTTGCAATTAAAAATAAATTAAATTTATTATTATTATTCTTCTTCTTTACTACTCATTATTATAGGAAAATATGTGTGAAATTTTGTAATGCAGTATCTAGGGTGAAAGCACTAGTAGTCGACCACTTAAAGCTAAACTCGAATGAAAAGTTCTGAAAAAAAATAAACAATCAATGTTATAAAATATATAAAATGTATCGAAGTAATTCAAATGTATTTAATATATCACTAAATATTTTGTGTTAGTAGGAAAGTTCGGAGAAAATAAATAATTAACGTTAAAAATAAAGTGTCCGAATGCATTAATAATCGACCGCTTAACTCTAAAAGTCGACCGGTCCAATAGCTAGTAATCGACCACCTTCTTTTAATATAAAATTCAAAATACGTTATGTGAATAGTTCAAATGTGAGTTAAATTTCGTTTCTGTCATTTTGTTTCTGAGGTTAAATTAAGAAAAATTATATAGTTTAATACGTGGTCGACTTTTAGCATTCATTGTGAATGCAGTTAGTTTCAGAAGTCGACCGCTGCGGTCGACTATTGAAAATTGAAAGGGAATGATGATCCAGTTACCGACCTCCCATATATAAATAAATTATCCCATTTTTTTTTAATTTTTAAAGCGCATATCAAATTGTTGATGCTTTTTCAGTGAAATAGCATAATTTTCCAGTAAAAAATGTATAGAACTGAATTACATTTGTCGTTTCTATTCAAAGAACACTTATGCTTCTCGTGTTAGAAAACAGCAGTGGCACATGTAGAATCAAAATCAGTTTACAAATCTCTTTAAAAGCATTTATTTTATTTACCTATGACGGGCGCTTTTTGTCGTATTTTAAAGTTAGAAATTCAAAATATAATATAAAATTGTCATTTAATAAATTCTTTATTTCAGTACTTATTTCTTTAAGCTAAACAATAAAAGTGGTCGACTACTAGAGGGTGGTCGACTACTAGTGCTTTCACCCTATAACAAATGAAAGTAAAACGCGAGGTTGCAGTTTAAATACTAGCCATTATAAACTAATTTTAAAATTGAACACTGCTAAAACATAATGAATCGGGTCCATTAAACTAAATTACTAAAATATCGAAAGAAATCGTATACCATCTTCCCACCGATATTTCAAATTCAAATTTCCCAAACAAAAATAATGCTTTGAAGAGTTCAAATCACCGATAGAAGGAATATATAAATATATATTATTATTTGTTCCCGTTTCGCGAATTTCGTGAATCTAACGAATTCTTTCTGCAACTATCCCGCCTTTCACCCACACATCGAACGGGCCCCGGCGTTCGATGCTGCCTCGAATGATTCATCTGCTCGTGGAGAGGTTGGACGATCAATCTATATCAATCGCAACCGCGCGATAAAACCGAAAGCAATTTCTTCCACGAAGATAACTGCTTTCCACCCTCTCCCGTTCTCCGTCCTTACGATGATACGGACTCTGCCCGTTCCGTTTCATCCTGCGGGAAATGGCGGCCGCCCATACATCCCGATGTAATACCTTTGCTGCATCGTTCTGGATTGCATTTTCTTGTGTTCAGCTCTCCGGGCCGCTTTGTTTGCGAATGTTTTGCCCGGCCGCCGGAGAACGGGGGGGGGGGGGGGGGGGGGGGGGACATTTTTCCATATCTTTGTACTTATTTCGTGAAAATAGCTCCCCCGATTCTGCCAACGTTTGCTCCATATCCGCTGCATTATGTAAAGCTTCCTGTAACGTCTACCTTTTTTTTTTAGATCTGCTGCCCTATCAGTTTGGCCATTTCGAATAGGCCAAATCTGTGCTACGATACTGGCCAGCCATTTTCCTATGAAAAGTCTGAAATTTTTTGCTCGAAAGGGACACACGTGCCTTTGGAAGATTACGTGCACTTTGAATATCACTGGGTTTTCCACCCAAATTTCAAGCTCGTATCGGACAAATCTCCAATGTAGATAATCTCGTGTTTCGTCGTGGCGTTTTATGTTTCCAAAAGTGAGACACTGTTTCGTTAATTGAAGATCATCGTTTGGATAGCGAAATTATTTTAGATAGAAGCAAATACAGTTTATTATTTTCCTTTCAGTGAATTCTGCCTAAGGTACTGAACTTTCGAACTGTAGCACCTACAAGTTGATTCCAATCTGTGTCATGTTAGAATATGTAGTCGAATCTGATGTAATCCCAGGTTCCAAAGCAATCGCTGATTGGTTCTAACCATTTGGTGCATTGTGGAAGCTCTATTTGGTTATTGGGTCAGGCAGCTCCGAAAACAAATTTGAAATTCCACTGTTTCTACCCCTCGAGCCATGCGTTTTTATCGTTTTTCAACACCGTCGAAATATACCCAGCCGTGTTGGCATTCCTGGTTCGCTCGTTCAAGTACGTAGGCGTAGCAGCGCGGGCTCGTCGAAAGAATTCAAGTTGTGTCGGCCGGCTCTTGAATTCCTAATGAATTCTTTAAATTTTAATGAGTACGCCGTGTCAATCGGCCGCTCGCATATTGTCCGATCTGGAGCGGCGGTCGAGGGAAATATGAATGCGATGGAAATCGATTGGGACTGGTGTTGAATCAATTTCTTTTTAATGGAGAGAGACCCATCAAATTTCTTTCTCAGGAAAGTGTATTTTTTCCACATTACTTCCCTCCACTGAACTTAAAACTTTCATAAGGCAAATTTGTGAATTCCCAATTTAGAAAATACAACTAAAATGTTAGAATATTAACTGCACTACGGATTTCGGATCTTTGAACCAATTGTGTTCTTATTTATTCAAATAAAATTCGGATCGTGAGAAAAATAAAATAAATTGAATATATTAGTATGTGTGTTCCTTAACGTTACGGTTTTATATCTGAACTGAAGAATTTACCAGGTTAAGTCGCACTTCCCAAGGAACACTGATTTTTGCAATTGAGGACATTGCAGCAAGAGGGGTGAAGCTCCATTTTTTACCCTTTTTGAGTAATGACGTGTAATATGCGTAAAACAATTTGTTTGGTGCACGGTTGATGCACATCTGATAACAAATGAGGGATTTATTGCAAATAAATTAAAATATCAAGGTTGATATGTTTAGACATTTAAATAGCGAACAACAATTCAAATTCATATGAACATTTGTTCTGACATTTTGGTTATAAAAGACGCTGCGAATGAATGTGACGGTGTCAAATCTGCTGCTCCAATTCACTACGGTAATCAATTTAATATTCTATTTTCGTATTAGAATTATTTATATTAACAATGAACTTTTTAAAATATATATACGGTATTGTCTCTATATAGCCGCGTGTGTCCGGACCGGGCGCACGCAATTTGGGAGACGAGTAGTCTATTCGGCTACCTTTGATTTCACGCTCGAGCGCTCAAGGGGGATGGAGCAACGAGAGCAGTTTCGTATGACGGTTTACGCGGTCAGAGTGTCAGGTGTGTGACTATTGAGAAAGGTTATAAACCTTTCTTCGGCTTTCTCTTTAACATCCGATACCCGATGCCGCGGCGCGGCGACTACAAACGAAGTAGTGGGGATAGCTTCACGTGTATAGAGAATCCGAAAACGCGTGCAATTTGAGAGACAGTACTGTACTACGGTGGTCCTTATATGTATGGTAAAAAATCAAAATTTTTAAAATTCGTAATTTATTGAGATTCTTTATAGAAAACGTCTGATCGCCAGACCTGTTCGCGAGAGAGTCCCTTCGACGTCACTCGGGCCCACACGTCTACCCGTCGTTGCCAGGCGCGTGCCCGCGTATATTCAAATGTGGCGAGCCGCCACATATATACATGATGCTAAAAATTATTATTATTATTTCTTTAGTATCATACTACTTTATGTTTCTCGTTTATTACCCAACTCTAATTTGAGTAACATAGTTTGTTAGGAACTTCCTTAATATGTTTATTAGAGAATATTTTTTTTCGCCAAAAATAGAAGTAAAAGATTATCAACTCAATAATTACTACTTATTGTGTGAAAATATATACATGTATTTTTCAATTATAGTGTCATCTTTTTAGGGATGAACTTCTGTAACATTAAAAATAAGCGAACATCTTTAAAAATTGCAGGAATGAATGTTTATGCAATAGTTAATCCCTGCAAAATTTTAGAAAAATTGATTCGATTGTTTTTAAATTATTTAACTTAATAATATCTTGGAAATTGATTAACTGTTGGCCAAGAATGTCACTGAAATTCATTCTTACTGTTAAATAGTTTTTATAAATAATTTGATAAATAGTTTTTCCTTATTTACTCGAAGTTGGTAAAGAACTGCACCCCCCATGCCGCAAGGTCCTCAATTATATTCAGGGGGAAGCCTGCTTTACAAAGTCCAAAAAAATAATTTTTACGCGAATTTTTTTGAAAGGGAAAGGAACAATTGATCTTCGTAAACTTTCAGGTATATTTAAACATATATTCGACGAGTACAATAAAAAAAAATTTCTCATAAAATTATAAAATATGGCAGATTCATCAGCTGATTTTCGGAGCGCTTTGTCACTGCAGTTTCCAATTGGTGGGCATGATTCTGGTTGTAATTCTTGTCTGAATGAAAAAATCAAAATGGTTTTTAATGCTCATATATTTTTCTTCTGGGTGAACTAAGAAAAACCAGAAAAAAGCGCGAAATTATAAATTTTTTTAGTTTGAGAAGAAGAATGTCTATTTTTTAAAGACAACATTTGACTTTACCCTGCTATAAAAATGATTTAAGAAGAATTTTTTAACAATCTTTTTAGTTCGCATAGAAAAGAATTTAATACTGAAGAGCATAAGCTTTGGTTCAATTCAATAGGCCGCATAGTTTTTTTGCTATCACACCCGCCAATTTTAAAGAATCGTAAAACTGAAAACTGGAGAAATCGCGCTTTCAAGTTTTCGCTCGCGGTCGATCGCTACAATTCTCTGCGTTCAACTTATAAAATCTCTAACTCACTCTGCTCTACGACTATTCTGTACTATTGCACAGCACAACTCTGCCGTTTCGATTGTCTTTAAAAGTAATGATCGACGAATGGGGACGCGTCAAAGGGTGAAGCACGCGCCCGTGTCCGGCCGAGCGCTCGCACATATTCTCGCCGCTTACCTGCTCTCGGTTCTGTATCTTTAAAAATACTTCGAATTGGCCGCTGAAACTTTGTGAATACATTCTTGGATAGTTTATCTATCGATTTAGGCAATAAAAAAAAATCTATTTTTTGGACCTTATAAAGTAGGCTCCCCTCTTAACACAATAGATGACTTTACAATATGTACTTCTTCCAAAATACAAGTAACTCGTTAGATATGTGATATTTACAGTGGTAGGTAGTGCACTTCATTCGGGAAATGTTGATTTTCGAACTCTGAGAGACTGTTTCATCCCTTAAAATTGAAATTGGGCAGAAATAGAAATCCACATCCCCTAGATTTCTGTGCTCAACACATTTCAAGGAGAAAAAGATCAGCGCTGGACACCTCGATAGAGATCGAAATTACATTCCTCTCAATTTTCCTCAACCCCCAAATTCGCAAACACCTAACAGACTCCCAAAACTCTTACCTAAAAACCACTCATGCTAGACAATCCCAGTCCCCAGCGGGCAGACCCACGTCACCCTGTCCGACAATCTTCGACGAATTGGGAAACAGCCTGCAAATTGGTTGGCCAAAAGTTGTTCCAGCGCCAGCGCGCAGCTCGAGGGTCGGTGGGAGTCCAGGAAGGGTGAGGCCGCAGGAGTGGATGAGGGTTGTTTAGTTGCTGGCGTCGTTAGACGCGATATTCCTTGCTCCATTAGGGAAATGAATTTCACCCCCTCTCCTGGACTCTTCCGATCTTCCCCCTCGTGGACTTAAGAAAAACTTTGCTCCCTTTCGTCCCTCGACTGTTCCCGCCCCACCGCCGCTGGAACCTTCTTCTTCCCTCTCCGCCGAGTCGTCTCGAATCCTTATCTCACGAGCAGACAACCCCCGCTGTCTGGCCTGCCTCGCTGGCCAATTATTTTCCGTAATTAACGAGCTTCCTCGTGCCGGGGACGATTGTGTTGCGTGTTCTCCCGTTGCCCCCGGATCTGATACGGGAACTGGATCGATCGATACTATTTTCACGAACAATGCGATAATTGTTTACCACCCCGTGCCTTGGGCAAATTCGAAGGGTTCGACGCCGGCGGAGGACGCGGCAGGCGGCTATGCAGCGTCGGGGGTGTGGATTAGTAGGCCAGGGTAATCAAGGGAGGGGCGACGGTAAAAACCGTGCGACTCGCTGGAAAGTGTACGTGACCGGGGGTAGAATTCTATATTGGAAGGGCGATGGTGTCGGGGTGAACGGGCGGGGTGGAGTTAATTTTGATTTCCCGCGGATACGTTTGTCGTGCAATTGCTTTCGCTTCGAGAAATCTAAAGGGGTGTTGGAATTTTTAATATTGGGTGTGTAAAGGGTTTTTTTTTAGGGGGTTGTGGATTCTTGGATAGTGTGATTGTTGAGTTTATAGAGTTGTTTCAAGTTTAAAAATGACTAGTGGAAAAACGGCACGATTTCGGGATTAAATTTAACCACTGCCTTTAAATTTTGTGTAATACATTATTTACCTAGTTGGAATTTCATTTGAAATTATAGGAAAATACGAGAATTACTAAAATTATTTAAAAATATTAATAATTGGGCTTATGAACTGCGACAGACCAAACGCTTGTTTGGTGGACTTTGTTAAATAGCATTAAATTTACTACATGGATGACGTATGGCTAGATATGTTGGTAAAGTTATATATATTTCCATTTTGTAATAAAGATACATTTCCATATATTTTCATGGGAATGTAATAAATACTAATTTCCTCATATATTTATTTTAATTTCTATGCTTTCGTGTAAGCAAGATTCACTTTAAGCCGTATATGAATATGTAGTTTGTAGTTAAATCTTACTTAATTTTCACTTTTTTCAACTGTGATTTGAAGTAGCTAAAACTCACTCAAATCAATTTCTGAAGATAGTTTCAGATTCAGGATTAAAAAACAGCATTACTTTGTCACTAATCATTTTAAAATTTTCAAAAATTTTAATTTGCCCATAACATTGATACACTCTAGTGTGAGGAGTAACAGTATATAGACATTGCTATCGGCATTAAATACCTGCAACTGGTTAGGAATACATCGAATCCTGACATGCCGATTTTGACGAAACTCTACAGATTTGCAGAATGGTGAAAAATATTTGACACGTATTTTTTGTTATCGGCCATCGATCACGCTGAAGGGGTGAAAACGGCTCCTAAAGTTAGGGGTTGAAAATATATTTTTGGAATATCGCGAGAACTATTAGGCGTAGAACAATTTTTTTGGAATTCTGAGTTTTTTAAAAACGAATCCAACCCCCTGTTCAGTTTTTAAAAAATTTCAGAAAATATGTTTTCGACCCACGACTTCAGGGGCTTTTCTCACCCTTTCAATATGGATGATTACAGATCACAAAAATACGTGTCAAATATTTTTCACTGTTCTGAAAATCTGCAGAGTCTCATCAAGATTGGCGTGTGATTTGGGTTTAGGTTGCTTGTTTTGTAATTTTGAGACCATTTCTTTCAATATTTCATTATATCTTTAGATATACCTTCAAAAGGTAGTTATAATTATATGATTAAACGAACTTACTTGTAAGTGAAGTTCTATTATAATTGTATAGTGCGTCTCTTCCTTATGATCAACTTGTAGTCCCTCCACTTACTACCGATATTCGCCACATTTTTCAACGCTTATAACACAAAAAAATGCGACGCCTGGCGCCTCTCTTATGCTCGTTTCCGCGATAACTCATTTTTTTAAGCTACGCCACACAGTGGGGCAAAGTGACGAAGGTTGTTTCAAAATCAAAGGACTTTTGATAGAAATGAGATAAAGCGATGATTTTTTTTTAAATTAAAGCTGAAAGATTGCAGAATGAGGGAAAATTGGAGAGATTACGGTAGGAACGTTTTTTAACTTTGAAAATCTGTGTTAAACTTGAAATCGATTTTTTCCAAAATTCTGAGGTAGTAGACAAATTTTGCGAACGGATTTGAAATCAGCGTGACAAAATCTACAGGAAATGATCTACAACATGACAAGAAAAAATCTAACCGTTCATGGTATTGGATAAATCACAATTTTGTTGTAATATTTCGAGTTCCACACAGATTTTCAAAGTTAAAAAACGTTCGTATCATAATTTCGTTAATTTTGCCTTATTCTGCAATCTTTCAGCTTTAATTTAAAAGAAAAATCAACGCTCTATCTCATTTCTATCAAAAGTTCTTTAATTTTGAATCAAACTTCGTCACTTTGCCCCACTGTGCGCCGTAAAACTTACTAGGAGTCTCAAGGTTTACCCTTGAGTAGGGGTTTATCTTCTGAGGTGGGACCAGAGGCGGATTAAGGTCGGTTGGGGCCCCAGGCGCAAAAGAAAATATTGGGCCCCTTACAAAAAAGGGAAAGACAGGAAGAATAAAATCACGTTAACCATATTTTTAAACACATAAACAGATTATGTACTCATGAAATCAAATTTGGTGTCATTAAAAAAAAGTGGAAAGTTGGTTTTTGTAGGGCCCCTCCGAAGTCGGGGCCCCAGGTGCGCGCCTAGTGCGCCTACTGGTAAATCCGCCTCTGGGTGGGACTGATCATTAGGGAAAAGACGCTTCATACAATTATGATAGAACTTCACTTACAGGTAAGTTCGTTTAATCATATTGTAATTGAATTGTACGCCTCTTCCTCAGAATCAACTTGTAGATGTTTAGCGCAGTTACGGCGGGGAAAAACGTTAATTATTAGGTATAATTGATTGACTTTCTTATTACTAAAATAACGTAATATATTTATATAATATACTTATTGTTTTGCTAAATTTCTAGGATCGCCTTAGCAAAGGAAGTTTTATCTGTTGTTAAGTTCAGATCGTAGAACCTTGTAAATGTTCTGGAATCTTTCGCCCAACCTGCTGTCCTACGCAACACGTTTGGATCCAGGCCTTTCCCTTTTGCTGCCGATGTTGAGGCATGGCGTGTTAAGTGAGCTGTGAATATATTTGTATTAAACCGCTTTCCGCAAGCGTATCCTTTACCCAATGGCTTAATGTCTGGGGTGTAGCGGCTTTAAATGGTTTCCTATTTGTGATAAAGAGTGATTAAATTCTTTTTCGAGCCTCTCCTGTTCTGTGAATATAGCATTCTAGTGCCGACACAGCACAAATTTTCTTATTTTTTGGATAATAAGGTAAGAGTAGAATCGGTTGAATTTAATTTCGGCCTGATATCTTTATTCGGTCCGATATCTTGATCTGTAACGTCTTTTCTTGCTTTTCAACATTTTTGGTCTTAATCAAGGAGAACGTTTGCATTCTGTGGTCCGTAATTAATGCTAATAGGCATAACAATTTTCGACTTAAGTCCTTTATAGTCATTTGTTCGTTACAGGGCAGAGACAAGAAATGGTTCAAGACAATGTTTGGGTCCCAAGTAGAATCGTATTTGGGTTTTGGTGGCCGCAGATTTGCTATACCTTTAAAGAATCTTGACACTCTATAGTCTTCAGCCATCTCCGGTCCTAGAAGTAATGAAATTCCGGATCTATGGCAATTGATTGAACTATGAGTTGCACCTTTATCATATAATTCTGTTAGGAACTCGATAATCTTTGGCACTGAACTCCTAAAGGGGTCCATGTTTCTTTCACTGCAGAAATTCCACGATTTTTTGAAACAGCATTCGTATTACTTAAACGATGCGTCTGCTAACGAGAAAATCATAATTTCTATCGATGTCTGGGGAATGTCCTTCGTTTCGAAGGCTCTCCTGACAAGATTCCGGCCACCAGGGTAATTAAGTTCCAAAATTGGTCTGGTTCCCTGTCAGAAAATCCAACGTTATTCTTTACTTTAACGATTACTAGATCCATGGCTAACATCTCGCAAAACAGCGGGTACCACGGTTGTGCTGGCCATTCTGGTACTACTACTATGCCCTCTGCGCGTTCCTCCTTTATGTTTTGCAAGGTTTTTAAAATGATCGAACATGGGGGGAACGCATGCAAAAATGTTTATTCCAGTTTTCGGTGAAAGCGTCAATTGCAATTGAACCGGGATTCCTTTTCCATGATATATATTTTTCGCATTTGGCGTTTACCCTACTAGCGAATAAATGGATTTCCGGTTTTTCGAGTCTATCATTTATTTTTTGTAAAGGCTGTACTTGATAATTCCATTTCAACCGTTGAATCTTTGCGATGCGATTCGAAATCCGCTTCGACATTTTCTGTAGAAACTAGTGGAAAGTGGGGTAAAACGGAACACCAATGTTTCTGTTAGATAAGAGCTGCGAATGAGTTGGTATCGCGTGACATGGAACCAAAGGGTTCTCATAGCATTTTGTGATAGACCATAGACCCCTGCACAAGTTATTTTTGCATTAAGAGAGTTTGAAAAATTCCCGGTATCGATGTTTCAATGTTGCATTGGACTTTCGACCACTTTTCGGTACCTGGATTTCGAAAATTACTAACGGCCAGTACATAAAAAGTTATTTACGTCACGCTGAAGTGTAAATATTAAATATTTACTAAATGACTGCACGTGGGGCAAAACGGAACACTTTTCACGGGGTAAAACGGAACGCCTATTATACATGGGGAAGAATGGAAATATCTTTTAGTACGTGTTTATTATCTCTTTTAATTACTAGATTGTAGATTAAATTTTAATTACTATCCTTGTTTGCAAGAAAATTGATATTGTGTAGAAAATTATGATGTAAGAGATGCATCTTTCATTCGATCAAACTGTTACTTTAAATTGTAATAAATAACATAATCATTTAATGCAGATATGTTCTCCATGCAAGTATTGATATTCATGTAAAAATCCGCGTGTAGGGGAAAGTGGGGTAATTCCAGCCAGCGGGTGATTCCGGCCCGCTTATTGTTCATAAAATAACAAACAAACTGTATTAATCTATCCTTCTTTTACGATATTATATTTATATTTGATTATTTTCCGTAATTTTCATGTTATCTAATAAAATATTTTTTCTTATATGTATAATATATATTTTTGTTATATTTTATTTGGAGTAGTTATACCTAAAACATATATTTATAGATTTTGATATAAATTAATACATTTTAAATCATAAAAATAAAGATTTTGTACGTTTACACGGTCTTCGAGTGGGTGTTCTGTTTTACCCCACCATTTGAGCGAGGCGAAGATTTCAATACCTCCGGTAAATTTCATTTTCCGTCGTTCCCAAAGATGTTTCTTAACAATGACCTTGATTTTCTTATAGTCTAAGGTCCACTAAAGACTCCTGTTGAAGTCTCGTGTCTTTTTCTCCTCTCGATTTTAAGTTATCACCCTCCAAAGTTAAGCGTTTCGTTTTACCCCACCTTCCCCTATATATGACGCAAAATTCCAAATGTTTCTCTTTTCACACTATCTCGATATGAGGCAGTCAGAGCAACAATGGACTAACCCACAATTTTTTTCGAAATTGAATTAGTAGCAATAACGTGTTCAAATAGCCTCTACAAATCATATAAAATAGAAAAATAAAATTTTTTTAATGTGGGTTGGTCCGTTGTTGCTCTGACTGCCTCATATATCCTTAGTTATGTCATTTAAATTTCTGAATTGAACACCTCCCATTCTATTGATATATGAAATGGCTGTCGTATTATCAATGTAGAGTAGAATCTGTTCAACTTCATGATTTCTCGCAAAGTACTTTAACCTAAAAATGACTGCGAAAAGTTCGAAGTAATTAATGTGTTTTGATCTTTCGCACGGAATAGTGTCCGCATCGCGTCGTACGCCTGCTGTCAGGCCCGTTCGTTGGGTTTATTACGACGAATTACTGTAACTCCATTCATAATTTACCGCTGAGCCAAACTATACCAAAAATCCTACTACCTTTGCGAATTTTCTTATTTTAATTGTTTGACCCTCTTCCAGATCTGTAAGTAAACTAATTATACTTGTTTTCTTAATCTCTGTTAGTTTTACTACCATTTGTCTAGAATCATAAATAAAGCCTAGATAACCGCACCTTTGTTTTGGTGTCAATTAGCTGTTATGTAATCGACTTTATATTTCCGACGCTTACCGACCGGGTATTAATCGGCTAAGCCATAGGATGATCTACCTTACCCACCGGTAAAGTATTAACCATTTATAACCTCAATGTTGTTGTCAGGCCCGGATTAAAGGGGGGCTAGGGGGGCTGCAGCCCCGGGCCCTACTTTCCCGGAGGGCCCAGTTCTAAGCGAGTAGCTCACTCTGTCTTCATTGGTACCTAATGTTGTATCAAATATATTGTCGAGTTCCACAACTTTCAATTTTATGTTTTTATTTTAAATTTTCATTTTCTGTACTAAAGAGGATAAAGAATATGTGTAGAGCGACGAGGTTAGATGATCGGTTATCATCCTTAGCACGTTTAACGATTTAATCTGAATTATTAAGATCTATCGATTGTGAAGACTTGATACAAGAATTTGCAAAATTAAAAATAAGAAAGAAACATTTTACCTAAAAGTTAATTGTACAATACCGTTTTTTACCCCCCCCCCCCCCCCCCCGCTGCTCAACCATGAAGGGCCCCCGAAGGTTTGATAGCCCCGGGCCCCAAAAATCTTAATCCGGGCTTGGTTGTTGTCATACGAGTTAGAGCCCTGACAAACTCTGGGGTTCCCCCGAACGCTTCCCAGATTTGTTATTAGGTTTTGCAACATACAATGTAAGCATATGAAATCAAGGTCCGTCAGTGAGACATACCTCACTCACAGGATAGGGCCTGCGAGCTACGACGTTTCTCTGCGTCTAGGTTAGAGCCCATTTTTTACGCATGACACTTGATTAACATTTTTCTTCTGAGTAAAAACTCGGATTTCGCAAAGGTTAGGGCCTTTGCAATCGTTTAATTCGTGGCAAAAGTAAACGTAACATTACTTACAACTTATACTGCTACAGTTGGATGACTGATCTGAATCACTTGATTCACTGGTTTCTCCGCGGCTTTTATGCTAACGGCATTTCCTTTCTTTCCTCTTCTTGATACTCCTTTTTAGCCGTTTCAAACGTCTTTCCAAACGTACGCAATATTCTTCTGAGGATGACGATCTTCTATTTCTCTTACCCATTTTTCTCTTAACTCATTAAGCAATCTTACAAGCACGTGGCTAATCGGCACGAAGCGAAAGAATGAGGCATCGCGGGAACGAGCATAAGAGACGCGCAAGGCGTCGCCTTCTTTTGTTTGTTATAAGCGTTGAAAAATGTGGCGACAGCGGTAGTAAGCGGGAGGACTACAAGTTGATCATGAGGAAGAGGCGCACAATACAATTAATTGTTTCGGATATTACTTCAGTACTGCTTCCTTTTAAGGTTGCTGAAAATTATTTAATCTCAAAATTTAACACAAAGAGTGCTCCGTTTATCTTAACCACTTCAATATCTCCATTTCTGTTGAAAGTTCAACGAACTTATAAAGGAGAAGTTGCGTCAAAAGGAAAATCATCCATTCACCACTGTTTCCTACCAAAGTCATTTATCCAAAACACATATCCAGATTACTAATTGTTTTCGATTTACAGCACTGAGTTATTCCCACAATATTATAGAACAAAAGTTAGAAGCGAGAAAAAGTTGTTCAGAAAGTTTGAAATTCCACTATAGGTACTGTATTCCATACATTGTTAAACCAGCACAATATCATATTGTCCAAAGTAAGTTTAGAATAGAATAACGATTTTATCGGTTATGAATTTGTTATTTTTAATAAATATTTTCGCTGTCCTAATATCCGCGTGACGAAATTTTACACAGAATTCTCTCCTCGCTGTGGTGCTCAATTATCGATTTCCAGGAATTAGTTTGGTCCTCGGTCGTTTTGAATTATGCACGGGTCCATTAGGATCACGGTTCGATTTCAGTATCGCAATTGGGCTCGAAGCTTATTCCCCGCAATTTTTTTCTTTCACGGCGGAAGGGAAACGTCATTTTCGAAGTGGAAAATTCATCGTCCCCGATAAAAAGGGCTTCGACACACAGGGTCGTCGCGAAAGTTGTAACGATTGACGAGACTAATCGGACGTCGTAAACTTGGAATATCTAGATATCGGGGGATCGATGCGTCACAGGCTGTGACGTGTAGCCACTTTTTCGAAAGTTTCCCCCCCAAAGTCGGCTGTTCCATCAGTTTCGAAGAAAGTTTTTATAGGTCACGATGCCGGCGCGTCCTCTTTTCCATTCTCTATTTTATCCTCTGCTCTTGCCAATATCTTCTCTCACGCTACGCAGGTGACAAATGTTTATTTACCTAAATATAGTGCGATGCAAGTATTTTAAAAAACGACAGAGTTACGTGATGCATTTGAATTTAGCTCATTTGAACTCACCATCCGTTATTTTATAGAATAATTAGGGCAGGATTCCCAACCAGTGGGCGCCACATTTTTGGATTTTCTTTTTAATACTATTAATTCACCATTATATTCTGAATATTGAAATGCCTATTTTTACTGTATTTTCTCTACCTTATTAAATTTACCTTATATGGGGGGTCGCAGATTATTTGAATATTATAAAAGTGGATCGCGATTCAAAAAATGTTGGAAAATACCTCGAAAACTATGTATGTCACAGGAATACACAGTACCTAAACAATTTTGATATCGGTTTTCATCTCGGAATGCAGGACTTTTAATTATTTCGCACTGTATACATATTTCTGTGTACAGTAATACAATGTTTGTTACGAAACCTGTTAGTTTGATATGAATTGTTTGGGCAGCGTCAGAATCTGGTTAAAATGAAGCAAAATTCTACCTTATCGAAGGGGTGGATGTTAATTTCTGGTTGGAATTAGACGCGCGGCGTTAAATCAGCGCGTTCAATTCCCTAAATTAATTACAACGTACGCGGGATTGGAACGTATTTGCGTATGAAATTGGATAGGAAATCTGCGAAAGAAATGATAATGCGTGGCAGTAACGTCGGGCGTTATCTCGTGAATTCGATTCGTAATTCCATATTTTTCATACGATGACGCGGGCGATTGGAACAAACGTAATCAACGCGGGAAATCTGTGCCGATTTTCACGAGACCATTTCCTGCTGCGCTATCGTCGCGTGTCATTCCCTCGTTAAAAATTTTATCAACGAATTCTGTTGTAGGAAATAACGCTTTCATATTTCCCAAAATCACCAAATGACCGGTGTCCTCTACAAAATGTATTTCGCAAAATTTACGATTAGCATATTCGTAATCCTAGAGGTATGAAATTTGCTCGCACAAAGTGTTCCTGAATTAGTTGATCACACTGTATCTAATACATTCTATAAATTGGTACAGGGGAAAATTTAATATAAAAATTAGGGTCCATTAAAAAGTTACCATTTCTATAAACTTAAGGGTAGATATTAGGCAGTCGTTTCTGTCTAAAATGAAGCATTTCTGTTTTAATTAATTACAAAGAAACAAATTGAAACCGAGACTTGTTTTGGCATGACGTTTATTAACATCATAAGCTTTAAAAAAACATGTTTGTTTATTCAAAAATATGCATTAGGTATATATGACGCTACAGATGGATCATTAAAAAGGCTTTTTAAAAAAGTTTCTTTTGTTTTGCAGTGATAGCACAAAAACAGAGGTTCCAATCGATTCAAATCAAATTCGAGCATGTTCACAAAATGTGTAGTTTCGGACCGGACCTAAATTGAAATTAATGAAAACTCTTATCCTTTAGGAAAAAAAAAAGTAAAACCTCAATTATGAGGTTTTACCATCTCCAAAGCCCAAAAAGATGAGGTCTCTAGTAAAGAAAATAAACCTTAGCTTTTCCATTTTGGATGACTAGCACGGAAAATAATTTTTTGAAGAAGATTGTGCCACCGACTATATCTATGTAATTGTGCCATAAAAGTTAAAAAATCTGAATATTACTTCAAACATACCTTAATGTGCAGGCAAAATGTCAATTAGTATTAACTTATAGTTTCTGTTAAATAAATTCTCGAATATGGCGTTGAAAAATGGGCAGGTACATTAGTGTACCCCCTTAAATCATTTAACATTCTATTTAAATCACCCCGTTCTTGCAATTCCTTTTATTTAAAAAAATTGATTTTTCCCTTCCTCACCATAGTCTAGAATAATTGTGAACTCTCCAAACAACAAACTTGTGATTTTGTTTGGAGATAATAAAAACTTCTCCCTATCTCGAACTTCCAATTTCCCATCAATTATGAATCTTCTACCAAACACCCTCTGAATCCAACAATTCATTCACCAAATAGTACCCTTAAGGGGGGAACCTGGTGTAACTAGCTGAAAATCGAGTCATATTTCCGGAATTTTTTTAAAGAAAGTACTTAATCGATCTTTCTGAAACTTTCGGGATATTGTATTAACAGGTTAAGGTAGATAAAAAAAATTTTTTATTAAAAAAGAGCAACAAATAACAAAGTTATAAGGGCTTATGCCCAGTCCGTTGGCGACGCAATTGGTTGCAACTGCGGGCAACGTAGTGTCTTTTGGGTTCAGATGAAACCAAAAATCGAACAATTTTCGTTTAGTTTATGAGTGTACGGATGAATCGTATCAATTTATTTCTTAAATGATGCAAAATTGAACAAATGGCGGCATCTTGAAAAAAAGGTCCCTCTTTCCAACGAAATTTTGCCTTAAATGTGTAAAAAAAAGTTATTTATTTAAACAATATCATTATACCCATAGCTAAGTTCTGGGAAAAACATGTTCACAAATATCCGTGCACAAGGCCAAGTCGATTGGTTGAATATTTTTGGAGTTACATTGCCCGCAAATTGTGAAACCGTCCGTCGTTTCCAGAAAAACGCACTTAAAATTTTCTGGTAACCTGGCGCTCCGTAGCAAAACTGGCCATATCTGTTTTAATTTTTCGAATTTCGTTTTGCGGCTTTGGGAACGTATTCTCGTAATGTTCAACTATTGATTTATGCAACAAAAAAAAATCGATTTCTTCGACCCGCTACATCAGGTTCCCCCCTTAAGAAACCATAAAACCCCACTAATTCCTTATCACATCCTTTACTAATTAATTTTCAGTGCCTCCCCTCCCCCCACAAAACTCTTCAACACCTCCGCGAAACGCTGCATAAGAATGCAGCACCTTAACCTTCCCACTGCAAAGCCAACAAATTCCAGTATCTTAGGAGACATTCCCCGTGCCCATCGAGTATGTAAATCGTTTCTCTGATCGATTCTTTGGCTGGCCAGTCGCGGGCAGGCAGATTGATTATCCGAATCGTTATATTATGCCGGCCGGAGTCGCAACGCCGCGCATTAATGAGCGCAATTAATCCAGGAGAATTAATGCGAGCGACAGCCGTCACGTATTCGCGGTTCGGTTGCAGCGCAGTGGCGAGAAACATTGCTACCACCGTTTCAACCCCCTTGGCCACCCCTTTCCCCCGCGCGGCGCCCCTTTTCCACGATATTATTTATTACTGGACGAACGCGACGGCCGCGTTATATTTCGCGGGAGCCACCCTTTATACCCCGCGCCATCCAGGAAGTGCCTTTTGCATTTCCTGGTTTGGACGTTGCATTTAATTGCATTCTCTCGTCAGGTATGTCGCCTATGAGGACCCTTATTTTACGCCGCCATTACTTCGCCCCGACCAGGAATTTCTCGTTTTGATAACATAATAGCCCCTGCGGATCCGTTTGTCGGTCCTTCCTCTCGCCACCCAGGCATTTTTCCACGGGATTTCCCTCTGCGAATCGTGGTGAAAAAGAAAAAACGAGAAAAATACACACACAGAGCCGTTGATTCGTTGCCGCGATGGGCTGAATATCGGCCGGCGGTTTCGCAGAGTGTCATCCAAGTCGAGTCGGACCGTTCAATTATCGGCTTTTAATTCGAGTCGCGAACGTTGCAACGCTGTCAGATATGAAAATTATTTGTCAGACGTGAATTGCTCTTTTCAGTCTTCCTTCTTTCCCTCTTTTTTTTTCCGCCGTTCCAGTGACGTTTGGCCCTTTGTCGCACGTCGAATCGATCGATTTCCGGGGCCGTTGAACCTCGGCAAGTGTTACCGTTTCGGTTCGTCGTGTGGTAAGTACGATGATCGTTGAAAGGGATTCGAAGGGCTTAATATTCGAGTCTCTAGGTTGTGTTAGAACAATGTTGCCTTTTTCTTTGTTTTATGTACCTGACGCGAGTGTGCGTTGATTGTGACGAAATGCACGGTGGTGTTCTTTGTTGGATTGACAGGGCGTGGTTTACGTTTTGGCGGCGCAGCACCGAATCGAACCGCGTTTTAATAGTGGTTTGTCGCAATGATGTACACGAATGGTCGGGGATTTGAAGCGCAGGGGCGATTTGCTACCGTGGATTACCTTTATCGATCAACACGCCAAACACGCTGTCGGTGTCGGTGGGATCTTGTTAAATTTCCAGCGATTTTTCAGGGCTCGGGGATATGTACATACTTGCGTCTGTGTTTGCATGCCTTTGGTTGTGTTTGCGATGTTGTTTTTCCCAAGATTTTTCTTTCTTTCTTTAGAGTCACATCACCTTGCGCCTTTGCATCATTTTAGGGCTACCAGCATTTGTCCAGCACTTACCTGGGGGGATTGGCACAAATAATTAAAAAAGAATCCAAGAACACATAAATTAATTTATTTCACAATATACAAAAAGAAACAAAATAAATTAAGTTTTCGCATAATTTCTTAATTTCAAAATTAGAATTATGTGTATAAAAAAGGTATAAAAATGTGCACACTACATATAGTATATTTATCAAATGATGATTTTTCATCTGTTTTTGCTGTGTCCAAAATCTCTGCTCAGGTTTAGCTAAATAAAAATAAAAACTTTCGCAGTCCATATCAAAATTAATTCGAATGGCTATTTAATCCATTCAGTGATGTACGCTGTGTTAAAAAATTGAAAGCTTTATTATTCCTACGTTATTTCATGTTGCAGAATAATTATCTGCTTTTTAACATTAAAGGGTAATATTTATCACATTCCTGGAGAAATTATCAAACCTGGAAACCCAAGGCGAAAATGGCACTGTTCAGCAACTCTACATATTTTAACACATAAGGATAAAAACTAGAAACAGAAGAATCCATCAAGGACAGTGGTGTAAAGGCTAAGATTTAAACATTTTGATTTAGATCCACACATTTGTAATATTTTGGAAACATGAGAAATACAATTCTATACAGCACAGAATAATAAACATTTAACTAAAAAATCATTAAAATCTGTACATTAGTTGTTGAGAAACAAATTCATTAAAGTAGGCCTCTTTTTCGACCGGCAAAGTAGATTTGCTGCGTTTCTCGATTATAGTCGAACGCTGTTAGATTCCCGTTCGAAGCTGATTTCGACTATAGTCCACGCATTAAAAAATGTATTCTCTACTACTGTGATACTCAACAATGTCCTCCGAAGAAAATGAAAAACTCTACTTCCAGAGTTATTTGAGTTTCAAATAATTTTCAAAAAAATTAACCTTATTCGTCGAATAAATTCTCATCGGACAAAATTATTTATTCGTTGCTCTTCGAATAAAGATAACTTTGATTATTCGAGCCTCGATTTACGAATAAAGATAAAGTATCATTTATTGGATCGTTATTTAAATAATTTTTTATCTAGACAATACCCAAATCTGGAAGATGGCTGCTATTCGTTCATTTTTTAATATTGTGCTATAACAAAATCACTGATAGTTGCTGAATATCTGTACTTTTAAAATAAGCAAATAGTAAAAAAAAATATACATTAGATTTTCCACAAAAAATTCCCGAAAAGCACGTTCTTTTTCGCCTGTCAACTAGGCATGACACCTTAAGTGTAATCCTGTTCAGTAAAAATCTGCATTTCGCTTCTTCGAAAGGTTATCTTACTTGCCTGATGGTAGTTTCGAATTATTTCCAAGCAATAGTAATTTGAAAATCGAGACATGGTATTTGAGATGCAGGTAGAAGCACAGTACAAGTGTAAAAAAGAAATCGAGTTCTGCATATCAAATGTGGTTAATTGCCCCCAGCTTTTTGCTGCTTGCAAAAAGTCTGCGTTACTGAAAAGGCTGTGTTAAAAGCGAAGCTTTTAAGGACAAGCTTCTTGCGCCAGATGTGTAGCCGTCATTACGTTTCCTTGACTAAAACTTCACCTTTTGTCTACAACGGGGCACCCGGCTGAGTAGCTGGTTAACTTGGTTACGGGCCTTCGTAAGTGTATGGAACATCGTGTAAGGCGAGCTTTCACGCGGAACTGGTTACACGAGAATGGATGCATGACGATCTTGCGAGACAATGATGTGAGTAGAAAGGGTGGTGGTGTGAAAATGAGGTGCTAGCATGAAACAAGAGATACAAAGAGCGAGTTTTATAATATATGTACTTCTTCCTTCGCAGTTTATTCCTTAAAGCTGTTGGGTAGGGAAAAGGTTTGACTGGGGTTTAAAAGTTTTTCAGGAAAACGGAAAACAACTCTGTCCTCGAAACTGGATTTTTAGGATGTATCAAACAGTAACAATAAGGCGTGTTATTTATCGGGATATTGTAACTCTCAAAGTTCCATATTTTTTACTTTCTTAATTTAGAATCTTTTCTTGAAAGATTCTCTTCTGAAAGAAGTCACTTCCACGGTCGAAAAGAAAGGTTACTTTCAAGGCATTCTTTGATAATGAAATGAAACTTTCTACGAGAAATCTTTATTACCATTTAAAAATATATACATTTAACTAACATTGTTCTACTGTGTGCTCCGAAATGAAAAATACGAACGTTTTCTTAAAGTGTATTATTTAGGCGTTCAGATTAAAATAAAAATTAATGTTAAGTATAAAAATATAAAAAAATCAACATGTTTTTTCACTGCTATGATTAGCTGAATTATTGAACCAAAACTTCAAGAGAAAATTTCAAGTGGATTCGATAAAAATTGACTTATGAGTTATTAATCCGCCCCATTGAAAAATGTTGTTTCGAGAAAATTGCATTTAAACTTTTGAAAGAAGTTATTTTCTGCTTATACGGTCTCATCGTAAATTTTCCAGTGACTCTACTTAGTCTAAACAAAATATAAGCTCACAATCCCTCTAATTACAATTGGATTATTGACCATAACAATAAAAATGTCTAGCCTTGGCTTTAAAATATTTTATCAAATTTCATCCTCAGCCAAAATTTCCAACCTCCCCTGTGTTATCTCCAATGCTTATAACTTCACACGCGCGCTGGGGCGTAGCACAGCAATACAAAAATTTGAAACCTGCGCAAAAGTTGGGGAGACTTATCGCCTACCCTTCTACCTTATCTGAGAAATATCTGCGAAACGCTTCCCCCGAAAAGCGTTCCCCATCCCCATTTTCTAAGAATGGCTCAGATAAATAATAACAATCAGTCCGAGAGGGAAAGAACGAATCGCAGACTTTGGGCTAACAAAGGGATGGCACATCGTACGAAAGAGGGGTTGCAACGAGGTTGGGGGAGGGTTCGAAGGGAGACTCGGACAAAGAGCTGGCATCGACAAGTACTTCAATCCTCTCCTCGACCCTAGCTGGTCTACGAAAACGCATTCCACCAATCACCGACGCAATACATACACGGTGACCCGTAAATATCCACCAGCCCCGCACCGCCCTTCGAGAACTACCCTCTCAGCAGGATAGCTCGGGGCTTTCCCGTGAAATCGTATGGTATGGAACGCACGATGCCAACTATACGTCTCCGACACGAAGGAAATCCCGCAGTTTTTCGATCGTAAATTTCCTCCCCCGTATCTACCCCCGGCGATATGGCCGCCGTCTAACTACTGCCAGACTCCATAAGGAAATCTGCTTCCTCTAATGGCATCTCACGATTTTCTTTCGCAAATCGATCCGCCTTTCTCTGTCATCTTCGCTGGCCCTTCCGCTATTCGTTACTGTGGGAACCGAGCACTGGCAGGCACAAGATCGGGTTGAAGCTGCCTCGCGTTAATAGGCGATGTTTGTTTTCGGGATTGATAGTTGGAGCCTGAATACTTGGGTAATAGGATATGTAAATATCCGTGTTCGCAGGCATCCGAGCGATTTCGACCATTTGGCTATCCGGATATCCTGCCGCTTCGGTTATATTTGAAAGGAAATGGTAACAAGAACATTCCGGTATTGAGATGCTAATGGGTTGGGGATGAAGCGGAGGATGTAAGCGCGATTGAGAAATTTGGTAAAAATTAGTAGAAGTGGTGGAGAGGTTCTCTTAAGGGGTTATACCTGATCAGGCGGCGAAAAAGAGGCGAATGTTTGTGAATTTTTTTTAAAAAGTGGAAGCATATATTTTTACAGAATCTTGAAAGAATCGTTGATAATTTTTTCGTAGAAAAATATTTTCGTGTAGAATAAAGTAGCAACCGACATCCAAGAAGCCTTTTTAAAAATTTGGTTTTTCCGCGAACACTGCCATCCGGAACTAGATTATCTGAAATCAAAAAACAAAAAGATTTCGTTAGTATATTACTGTAGCCTCTGATTATCGGAGGAAATTTCGGAAATATTAATTTAAAACGAAATGGCGGCTATTTAAAGTTGAATTCCTGATTTTTTCGCGTGATTTTTGCACGGTGTAAAAATTTTGCTCACCGCAAAACCAAATTTTTAAAAAGTCTTCATGGATGTCGGTTGGTACTTTAGTATAAACGTAAATATTTTTCTACGCAAAATTTATCAAATGTTCTTTAAACGTTCTGTAAAAAAATATGCCTCCGCTTTTAAAAAAAAATTTCACACACATTCGCCTCTTTTCGGCCGCCCGGTAACTTCGTAAACATTAAATCTTTATGCAATAGTAAAATCACCTGCAAAATTTTAAAAAAAGGTATTCGGTAGTTTTGAAATTATTTAAATTTCAATTAAACATATATTCTTACGGTAGAACGCAATATGTATTGAGAAATATAACTATAAAATTAAGAGTGAATTACTAGGCCACAGGTTTTGACATCTTGTGTGTAGAAAGAGTAACTGAACAAAATTGTCACAAAAATTTCGGACAATTGATTGTATAGTTTTTTGTAAATACAAGACATGGGTAGACTTTTCACTGCTTCTTGTGTAAGTAAAAAAGAAAATTATAGTTTAATTATTTAATTTCTAGCAGGTGCATTTGCGGTACATCCTAACAAACAAGCTTATGATAAAAGGACAAATATTCAATAAATTAAGAAAATAAAATAAAAAGTAAGAGCAAATTCTATTGAACTTGCGATAAAAATACACCATTGCCATTTCTGACTGATTTTCCTCACAGGAAAAAGCCTTATTAATATATTAAAAATTGATTAATTTTTGGCTAACATAAGATTGTCACTGAAATTCATCCTTAACTGTAGAGATCGATTTTGTTTTATGTTTTCATAGAATGAGAGGTGAATGATAGCTACTCGGAAGTATCGATTGTTTGTAATTATGTCTCGCACGCGATCACACTAACTAAAACGTTTTTATCTTGGATAACATATGTGGAATACGTTTGTGTCACGAACTTCATAATCTGTCGATAAGTGTTAGTAATTGCTCACTGATTCATTTACTTGTAAAATAGTAAAACACTTTACCCTATTTATGGTGGCATCGGAAGTAATTGTTATGAGATTAATATCAGTTAGTAATCACTCTGACATGTATGAGCTTCAAATGTTAATGCGAAGTACACAATCTTTCAGCACGTTTGAATTTTTCTAAAAAGATTGTTGAATTATTTTAAAATTCTGAGAAGATTGTATGGCTCTACTAAACTTCCAATGATCGTCTTTCTAATGTTCCCTAATGATATTTTGTGTATACTTAATTACAATATGCAATTATTAAGTTGGCATTTGTGGAAGGAAAACTTTTACATTAGGGGGTCATATTTCATTTTTTATGCTACCACGGCAAAGTCAAGAACGGATGAATTCCATTGACTGGGCGCCATTAAAGATTTTATTGCTCGATAAAAAAGATAATATATGGGCAAGAATGCGGCATTACGTCTCAATAGGGATGGTTTTATGCTCTTCGAAAAATGTTTGCTACGAAGAGAAGGAGATTAAGAATTTATATCTACAATGCCAAGATGGCTGAATCCTGTAACCTTGGTGCTATATTTAAGGATGTATATAACTGAGTAAAAAGAAAATAAGTGTTGCAAAAATTGTAAATATCAAACTTTAAAGTAATATCTATATAATTAAATTTCAAGTTAATACTACAAGTATCTTTACAAATTTAAAAAAAAATCTGAACCTTTCTACACGTCCGAGTCATTCTTAAACAATTACCACGTAACTTAGTAACGTTGAAACTTATTTATAAATATTATTTCAAAGTTTTTTAATGCGACGTTCTTATTTACCAATTATCTACTAAATACGAATTTGAACACACTTGGATGATCCAAGTTTGGCAGATGAATGGCTTGAATTTAGAAAATCATTATTTTTCCTGGGGAAAAAAGGAAATCTCTGTGTCAGCACCCGTCATTTCGTTAATGTGCGCACAGTACTATTTGGTCGACGTTTCCCCCAGATCAATACAGAGCACTCTGGTATTGGAAAGCCATCTTGCCGTCTCTTTGCTCTCAGTTTTCTCTTCTCGTCGTTCGCACATACTCGAAATAGATTGTGCATGGCTGTTGGTTTGCATACGCCGTTCACATGCCATTTCTGCGATGTCACGGTGTTTACATTCTATTATACTTGACACGATGTCTGTTCGTGTCCTCAGTACCAATACACGTGGCGAAACATTCTATTAAGATACTCTCGATGGAGAAGAGAGTAGTCTAACGACATATTTTCTTTGCCTTTCCATTGGTTTACACGAGGACGACATTGTTACTTCTATATACTTTCTTCTTACTAACGAGGGGAAGGGTGTGAGTCTCCAGATATCGATTTGGGTCGAATTTTGCATATAGTTAGTGCATGTTATCTGTGACGTGTGAGGATATACTGTTCAAGATTTTGGATCGAAAATACAGTTTGATATTAGGTACATCTTTTTAAGATAGAAAAAATGTCTATCACTTTTTAGTTTGAAGTGGAATAGAATATTAACTTGTACTCACTACTGTAAGATCAGAAACCGAAATAAAACAGGGTAAGAAGGATCTCCGACGGCGGGACGTGATCGGCGGCGTGACCTTTTCATATTACAAATAGAGTCCGCCCTGGTGGACGGTCGGACGGGCATGGGGATTGCGCGATGTAAACAAGAGACGCGCGATGCGAGCGAAGAGACTACGCAGATACTCACTGTTCGAGTTCGGCAGAGGACACTCGTTTGTCACGGAGTCTGAAGCGACCAAATAAATTCTCAATATTTAATCGTACGTCTATCTTTCTCTTCCACGTGTTGTTTCTTGTTACACTACTTTTATTTAGATTTGAATTACTCGATTCTTCTAAGAGTATTTCATTATTTTAATTTCATCATTTTTGACTGGTAGCTTTTACATTTTATTAATTCTTCTAACAATAATACTGGACAAGGTTTCAGTGTTCTCCTTAAAAAGAAATTTTGTCTTTTTCACAATTTCGATATAGGTATCTACTGTACTTTCTTTTCTAAACGTTTAGGTACATACGCTTCTGAAATTTATAATTATTTGTACCATTAGCTATTTAAATTCTACTCTACATAAATTAGAAAAGACGAAACATTGAACTCAATTTTTCCATTAAATTTTAATTAGTGTAAACCGCGCATTTAGTGCATTATTGCACACAGGTTGCACTAACTATACGCAAAATTTCAGCCAAATCTTTGACTCGAATTTTGTGCACTATAAAGAGAATGCGAACTTTCGTTTCATTAAAAGCTACAAGATGGATAACGAACTTTAAATAATATCTGACTTTATTTCTGTTGCAGGTGGGTGGCAATTGTTGCACAAAGGTGTCAGATGTTGGTGCAGCATCTGAATGTGAGTAACCAAGCATGCTTTTTTGGTAAACAGAATCTCGACACTTCGAAGACTCACTTTCCAACACCCTACTCGTTAGCAAACTCCTCTCCACACCCCTATTCTTTCTCTACAAGACAATTACCTGCATTAAATGTACAGAAAGTTCTTTTACATTCTCCACTATTTGCTTCTCCTTTAATAATTTCTCGAACAACTTTCACTCGAGAAATCCAAAAGCCTAATTCACGAAAACAGACTTCAGTGTGTTAAAATTGAAAGTCGATTCCACTGATTCGTCTTGGGGACATAAATGAATTCCTGAAATATTAAGTGAAAATTTGTCAATTTGACAGTGTGCGCATCTTCATAATCCTGTCTAAAGACCTTCTAATTACAATACCCTGGAAACGATCGAAATCACTCCATAGAAAGTCCACCACAATTCAATAACGGGCCTCGAACGGGCAACGCGTGCAGTCGATCCTTTGATGGAGGTTTTCTAAGTGGCTTTCTGTGTCATTAATTTTATAATTATATATCAGAACGAAAGGCTTCTGGTAGCCGTTGCGAGCACTGGCGTTTCAAGAGCGTCTGGCGCAGACTGCTTTCCCCTAACGCCTTTGTTTCTGTTGTTATTATGCTTTAAATTGACGCTAGCGACTCGTTTATTTTTATATTCCTAATTGCATAGGCATTTCGGCTCAGTGACCACCCCATCTTTGTTCTTTAGTTGTTTATTTTAATTGGTAACGACGCGTCGCCGTCGGGGTAGGTGGCTGAGGTCGGAATTAACAGGATAATAAACGCCGAGCGACGAATGCACGCCATTAATTAGTGCAGGTATCCTGATGGTTTTACGACGAATTGTTGTATCTGTGTGGAAAAAGTTCGTTCCTTTTGTTCGGGATTTTTCACGCAACGAGTTGATATTTTTGCTAATCGATTTAATTTCCTGGGAAATTCAGGCGACGTGTGTTACAACGTTCGAATTCGTAATGCTGGTTTAGGAAGTTATAATCTCAGTCTCGCGTTGGCTAAGTTAATAAGATAATTTATTCTGTAATTGCTTTAGAATTTGTGTTTTTGTTGTATTTTTTAGAGGAGACACTTTTGCGATAGATGACACATTCACCGAATTGCTATTCTTCCAAGTATCCATCAATTTTCGCATGTGCATATTTGTTCTGCCAAACAGTTGACAGTAGAACAACACAACATTTATTTTGAATGCATACTGTTGTCTCTGTCAAGAAATATTATATTTCTCGAACATCAGTCGTCAAGCATTGAAGCAGAGAGTGCACCACGTTCATGACATTGAATTGTTTCAAATTTTGTATATAGGTAGGACATACCGTGTACAATAATTAATTGAAAACAATAAGATAAAAATCACAATTTTTTTAGGAATTTGGAGCCTATGTTACTTTATATTTCTGGTTTTGCTGGCATATCTAGATACACATGCAAAACTTTATTTTCCTATGAAATTTTGAGTAGTACCTACTTATTATTCTTTTGGAAGGTTATTGTCCATGGTACGCACCACCTGTGTGCAAAATTTGAGGAAAATTGATGACGTTGTGTATTGAACTTTGTCACAAGTTTGATCCAAGCACACTTTCAATTCATTCGAATCGTCATTATTATGCCCTAATTTTTTCAGTTTTTGCGCTAATTATTTAAGGTAAATATCCCCATTAGCGACCGCTTAAGAGTGTGACAGGTTCGAAATAATAATTTCTTTACTAATATACGACAATGTTTGAGTAAAGTATGGATCATTGTATTTTTTGAAGTATCTAGTTTCTTAATCAAATCAGTTTTAGAGTGATATTTGACTATATACACAAAAATTATGGTGAAAATTATATTGGACCTGATGTCCCCTTTATTGACCAACTTGTACCATTTTCGATTTTTTGCTACAATAATGAAAGAAAATGAATATTTTCTTTTTATTTTATAATTCTGTATATATTTCTAGTTAATTTGAGTAAGTTACTGCATGGATCCATGTATTTTTATTGTAAAATTTGCGAGTTTAATGATATCTGTAGTATAACCTCACGTTATTAGAATCTGTCAACTTTCGTGTCAATGACCAACTCCTAATTTACATGTGAATTTACTTAAAGATGAAACAATAAATTACATAGGCTTTAATTATAATTTCTGAACTTTCTAGTTGATATTTCGCTTTCTGTATTGCAATAAACAATAATAAATGAATAATTGGTCACTAATGGGGACGCGGTCGCTAATGGGGACATTTACCTTAAGTCCCGTACAAATTTCTTAAAATATTTTTTATTTCTCCATAGCAGTTACAGTTATTATACAATTACGACTGCCATAAAGTACTTGATCGGACATGAAAGATCTCTATTCCATTTTTCTGACTATATTAGGTCCCTATTCCACTTGCTCGATTAGACGTAGCCCCTATTCCACTTACTTTCCCGTACACGGACCCTATTTCACTCGTTATAAATACATATCGGAGCCTCATTCCACGAGTACGGTCACACGTAGACCTGTTCTACTTCCTGATCATACGATTCTTCTACTTCTCGAGTCGCCTGCAGCTCCCATTCTACTTGGCTGCCTATACCCAGCCCTACACCACTTATTCATCGCTTTTGGTTTAATACATTTATAGAAATATTTATTGCATCACACGAATAATTCTTATTATTTAATAATAATTTGTATTATTTCTATTGTACATTTATAATCTACTCTGCAATATTTTAATGAGAGTACATAATGAGTAAATATGTTGGATGTCATGTCACACTTAATATTAATATTTAAATATATTATTGCATGATTGTCAACTAGGGCTTCCAACTCGCTGATTCGATTAAAATAAATTAGATACCAACCACTTTAAATTACTTTAACTTTATCAATCCCATAGCCAGGATAATTGAGCACACAACGCGTATGTTTGAATGATGTAATAAAAATTTCCAGTAGCGTGTACAGAAATCCCCAGTTCCAGTTCCATTCGATTAATTATGCAACTATGCTTTGATCGTTTAACTGCGCCAATGGCTTGCTTATCAATTTCCTTGAATGCTTTTGGTTTGTTTAGCGCGCTCTATCTAGCGGAAATGCCGAGAGGGGAATCAATAGCCCTAATTTCGGTTAGCCATGGAAATTAATTCCTCCTTGGCTGTTCCGCGGGCACGATCGAGAGTGCTCTCAATCGAATTAGCACGCCTCGAAACGGCAGATGCTTTCGATGTTTCCGGCGTGCTTTACGTCAAAGGCACAACTTTCGTCGAATTCACGCCGCTCGATATTTCCGCTTTGGTCTGATAACTACGTTACTTGGTGACCAGTGTCGCTGGAACTCCATTCTTCCAATACTATTACGGAGTGGAAGGATAAAAAATTTGACAATGCTTTTGATCTGCGGCTTTCAGTTTTCGAACAATGAAGCCACGTGGACTTTTCCTTCTCGTCGGGCAGAACTGGGTGCTTTGTTCGTAATTCTGAATATTTCAACTGATCTGCACTTTGTGTTATAATTTAAAAATTCTAAATCATTTGCTGCGTTTTAATATAGCCAATTTTATTGGCATCTTTGTATCATAGGATTTTATAGAGCAGTTAACAAGTAATATAAAATTAAGGAATGATGTCTCTCATCGCGTAGAAACCAGGAAACAATTCTCGCCAACCCTCACTCGCTCTTTCAAAGGTAGAAATAAAATACAATATTAAAATATTCACGGATATTAAAAAAATATTGAAGTTGAACTTGAATAACCATAAAAGCATCCAGAATGTAATCCAATTTTTCAAAGCGATAAATTTACTTGACCTCTTTAAATTGAGCATTATGCAATTCAATGTGTAGTGCAAATATTTTGTAACCAAATCTCTATTGTTAATGCGATCACTTTAAAGTAGAATCGTATATAAAAAACATATTTTAGCAGAGTTATCTGAAAAAAATACATTTTCTATTTTAAAAATTCTTTTCAATTCCTAACACAAGGAAGAATTTACAATATGTTGGGGGTGGTTTCAAGTTTCCTCTAAAATGTTTATGTCATAACAAAGGAGCTTAGAATGTCCACAGGGGTGAATTTCAATCAACCTGTACTTTGAAGGTAAACTTCCACATACCCTAATTTACCCAGCTTCTCTTGTGCTTATAATAACTTCATATTCACTTCTGTTATACCCCTATATTCAATTCCACCACCAATCCACCCTTTAATAAAATAGAACCAAACAATGGAACCTCAGCTTCTTTAAATTTTCCCAAAAAATTCGAACCCCAACAAAAGGGATTCCCCCAAACTCATAAAAAAAATCGTGCATGGATTAACACGAGCTTCGTCGTCAAAATAACAAGGGAATACATTTTCTGGAATATCTCGAGAGCCATTAGGCGTAGAAATTTTTTTTCATGTGTTAATTTTTTTAAAGCTGAATTCAGCCCCGTGTTCAATTTTTCTAAAAATTGAAAAAACATGCTTTCAACCCCAAACTTTAGGTACTCTTTTTACCCCTTCAACATGAATTTCTGTCCAATAACAGAAAATACGTGTCAAATATTTTTCGCTATTCTAGAAATCTGCAGAGTTTCATCAAAATCAGCGTGCGCTGGTTCGATATGTTCCCCTGTAAGCAGCACCAACCGTTTCAAGCCTGAAATTCACAATTAACGTGAATGAAACGCAGCCTGGTATTCAGAAGCGTGGCAAGTTGGTCGGAAACTTCCACGAAAATTGTTTCCCCACGAGTTCCGTGATTGTTGCGGGGGACGCAATTCTCGTGAAGCGCAGAAGAACCGCGTGGTCCTCGCGTGACGGCGGTAACGTCCAGGTCGTAGAAGTGGCGGTGAAATTTCTCAGATCTTGGACGCACGCAGATAAAAACGATAGTGCTGGCGACGAGTTTCATCAAACTTTTCTAACTTGTACCCTCTTGAACGTTACGCCCCCCCCCCCCATTTCCAGGAACTTTTCTTGATTATACGAAATTAGAGGGGGGTTTGTGGCTACGGTGCCCCCTGCCACGCGAGATCCATTCGTCTAGGATCGCTATGAGCGACGGCTCGTCGTTCTAGGAGACGCTACAGGCGAGGGAGAGATGGTCTGTAGGTGGAGAACGCTTAGCTTGATATTGATCGACCTTCTCCCTCCAACCCTGCCTCATCCTTTCCCACGCTTCCTCGCTCTTTCTCTCTTCCACTATCCCGGCTGTCTACAGGCTGCTCCATTTACGCCGATCAATGCACCACGTTTCCACTAACCTTCCGAGCATTCGAATACTTCGGAACAATATAGTGAAACGTTACGAATATTCCTCGAGTATTTCAGTGTTCTGGGGGACCAGTTGATAATTTTTTTTATTTATTTTGTATGCATTTTCTCAAGTTTTCACTTACAATATGTGAAGGGCGCTCCCCGGTCGAAACATCAAAAAATTTGTTTGCATATTTTCATCACACATCACAAGATTGACCAGGTAAAATTTTAGAACGAAATTCCTATCAGTTCAGATTTTACAGGCAGTTCAGGGGGATCAAAAGTGTGACGGTCTTAAAAATAGGTGTTTTCTGAAGATGGATTGTGACGCAGGTATAATAGATACAAATGTGATTTTTCTTTTAATTAATAATACATTTATTGATCTAAAAAAAGAATCAACTTTTGTTTTAATCGAATAAATGCATGGACAACAGGGCGCTCACGGGATAGTCCCCGTTACTAGACGAAAGTTTAAGTACGTTTACTTCGACACAATGTTTCACGGACTATCGCTACGATAAAAAATGCAATTCTGGACAGAATATAAAAATTCAAACGGGATTCTTCTCATAATTACACTGGCTTCCACGCTAGCCTCTATTGCGAATTTTCATACACTCAATTTTTTTTTATGAAACATTTTTGTACGAAAAACCCATGTTTCGAGACACTATCCTTCAAACATATGGCAATAATCGCCTAGTTGTTTCTTAACACTGCCTGGGGGTAGCGCGATAACCACACATGTGTAATTAAGGAATATCTTTGGGTTTTTGATTTTGGATGATCCTGTCTAAAGTTCTTGAAGCGATAGTCCAGGCCAATTTTTTTTGCAACGATGCAGCACGCAAATCACAATGCCTATCAGAGGCAGGAGTGGGCAAAAATGTAATAAAAAAATTGTTTTATACTCTACATTTGTAGCAGGATAAAGTGCAACAAGCTTCAAATCCATAGATTGTATATATTTTTCTAGAAAAAATCATATATGTCACCTATGTTTTCGCGCGATTTGACCGGGCAGTGCTCTTAAAGAAGGAAGAATCAAAATTTATTTTAATATATTTGAAGGATAAGCGGAAACAGGAATGTGCATTTTTCGTCATTTTGTGATTCATAGCATATTTTGTTGGTGGCAACTGAGACTACAGAACTGTCGAATCACAAAAGGATATGCAGCTCAAATACCCCTACAATTAGATTAAAAACAGGAAATGTCCACTCTGCACTAGAACAAAATACAGAATATCCCTACTCTTTGTCTGAGTACAAGTTTCTGTCATCAAGATAAAACAAGAAATTAGTTAAAAACTAAATTGTATAAGAAAATTAAGTTCAGTGAATCTTGTTTTTTTTTACCGATGGACTAAAGTATTAAAACTGAATTTTCTCGGCGAATCTGTTTTATGTCATTCCCTGCTATTCCCCTTATCCTTCATTTGTTATTAAGTAATTAATTCAAACAAAAATGACATAAATTGAAAACTGTAAAAAGTGCCAACTTCCCCGGTCTCCCCTACTTTAGGCGAATGGGGGATATATTCCAATATTATATTCAAATTGGGGCTGTATTCAAATACTATTGGCGAATTAGGGATCTACTGAAATTAAGGGGGTAGACACGCCACGTGACACGGGCAATTCCCGCTCTGTAATACCGACAATCTAACCTGAAATATGGGTTTGGGATTTTTCGTTTTTCGTCCTTATATGAGCAGATTTTGGGCTGGGCAAGGTCTCATTCGAAAGAGGAAGATTCAATGCGGAGCACTTTGTTCATCGTTTGAGTCACAAAACTCTTTTAGTGACCTAAAAATACTTAAGGAGGTAAACACGCCACGTGACACGGGCAATGCACCGCACTGTAATACCGACAATCTAACCTGAAACATGGGTTCAGTAGAATACGTTGTTTGTCCTTATATGAGCAGATTTTGAGCAGGGTGAGGTCTCATTCGAAAGAGGAAGGTTTAGTGCAGCGCGCTCTGGTCCTCGTTTGAGTCACAAAACTCTTTTAGTGACCTAAAAATACTTGGATTCATGCGGGTGTATTTTGTCGAATTTTGCTCTACTTTGGACACTCATATTATTAGATATCAACACAAGCTCGTTGAACCATGACCAGAGCGCGCTGCACTGAACCTTTCTCTTTCGAATGAGACCTCACCCTGCTCAAAATCTGCTCATATAAGGACAAACAACGTATTCTACTGAACCCATGTTTCAGGTGACCATGAGACCTCGCCCAGCCCAAAATTCGCTCATGTAAGGTCAAACAACGTATTCTACTAAACCCATGTTTCGGGCCAGATTATGTCGGTTTACAGAGCGCTGCATTACCCGTGTCTACCCCCTTAAGCTCCATTCGAGCACGGAAATTTTCCGTTCAGATATAACCCTACTATAAGGTGACCATTTTTTTCTTGGGGTTTCCGGGGGCATGTGATAATTTTTAGGAACCACCACTACTCATTGTAGATTGGGTTATACTCAGGGCCGTTCCTGGCGGGGGTGCAGAAGGTGCCCCCGTACTTGGGCAGCCAAACCTAGGGGCGGCCGCGGGCTGTTTATTATATGTAAAATTTTGACTAATAAGAATAATAATTGAAGGTCTTTTGCATGATAACTGTTTAAAATTTATGTGTTAAGTAAACTCTGCATATCAAATTCTTAATTAAAGAATATAAAATTAATAAGGGTGTCAATTTTGTTTTTGCACCTGGGCGGCCAAAACCCAGGAACGGCCCTCAATATACCTATCATCTAGAAGATTTTTGACGAAGCGTTGCCTAGTGTTTGATCACATATCGCAGTGATGAAAATACGTGTAGAATGTGCGGGGTGCACGACTGTAGTTGTGAAAAGTGAACATTTTGCCATGGACATTGCTATATAATATTATTTCTGGCCTTGACGAATTTCAAGTTAGCTGGGAGTCGGCCCAGCGCGACAAAAACATCAACCTCTACCAAAGTCACTACATTGCCGAACGGTGTGCCCTAATAGTTCGACTTCGTCCGCGACGGTGATCGGATCACTGAATGTCTGTGCAGTCACAGTGGATATTATTTCGTAATTTCACGCAGGACCGTTTCTGGCGGGGGTGCAGAAGTTCAGAAGTATATAAAGTTTTGACTAATAAGAATAATAATTAAAACTCCTGTGCGTGATAACTATTTAGAATTACGTGTATATAGATATAAAAGAAAACACTGTATATCAAATTCTTAATTAAAGAATATTAAATTAATAAGGGCGGCTATATTGTTTTTGCACCTGGGCGGCAAAAACCCAGGAACGGCCCTGGTTACACTGTTGCTAAATTAGTGAAATATTAATAGCAAACTCGTGGTTTCGGTTTCGTATTGATTATTTTGTAAGTTTAAAGAAGAAATACGGAATTGAGGACTATTTCCGAAATCGGGAGACAAATGTTTATCTTAAATTCAGAATTGGGGATAAAATCGGGGATGAAAATCACCGGGGACACAAATCGGGAATGTCCCCGGAAATCGGGAACGAATGGTCACCTTACTTGCTATGGAAGCTATTGTCTAAAAATTTTCTATTCAACGGGTAGTTTGGAAATGCAAAGGCTACTTCATGCAGCGAACTTTGAAGGAGCTTTTTCACCCTTGTAAGTGTTTATTAGCAGAGACACAAAAGACATGTCTCTAATATCTTTTAAATATTGCAATCAGAATACAAAAATTTCAGTCTCAAAATGTTCCTTTGCAAATACACAACTATTTGAATATTACAGAGAGTGGCCAAATTATTACACTCAAAACATTTTCATCTAAATCTGTGAAAGCCGTGGTTGTAATTAAAGTAAGAATGCATGAATGCTATTGTATTTTCATTTGTTGATTAGCTACAACACCTGGCAATATTGTGAGCAATTTCTCAACATATAAATCTCATTTGTTTTTAAAATGGTGGGGATAAAATTATTACAAATGAGACAGAAATAATAGAGAATATCATCAGAGTATGGCAGAATATTCCCAAACTAGAGGGAATCACAGAATGCATTGAAAGCAGAGATGGGCAAAAAATTATTTGAAATAAAAATTTGTGTACGAAATTTTTATCTCTAACAATATTTTGCCCATCTCTGATTGAAAGCATGCCCACGTCGAATCCAAGCCGTCATAAAAGCTAAAGGCGGAGTCACCAAATATTGAGTAATTGTATTTCTCGTACAATATAGTCTGAATCTTATATACCTAAATGTATTTAATTGGCATTCTTAAATACATATACTAGTATTCAAAAATAATATTATAACATTAAAAACGAGATATCTATTTTATTCCATTAAACTTACAAAATCTCAAACCATTTTGTTCGAGTTTAATAATTTGGCCAGCCACTGTAATACTGTAATATTTTAAGGTGCAATTCATATATGATAAATGAGGTATTCGAATGTAACATTCAAATTCATTTCCATTTTATGCGATGCACATTCTAATACCGGGAGTGCACGAATATTCCTCTGTACAAAAATTCGACAAATAGTCCCAGTCCCAGTTTCCACTCCCGCGACCGTCTGAGAAATCGTCCCAAGAAGGAGAAATATAGTCCCTGATCGTCGCAGTGATTCGTGCGTCTGACGCAAGTCGATTCCGCGAGCAACATGCCCTATCCGGCTGTCCCTTCTCCTCTTTCGGCTTCGGTTAACTGCCTTGGCGTGCCTCGGGGTTTACCGCGTGGCGTGTCATGCGCGACGCGTGCTGCATTTCTTTACTTCGTTTGCAGATCGTCATTATAGCTGGATTGTGGCATAAAAGGTTTAACAAAGTGTCTGAACTACGAGGTTTCTGTTATCGTACCCACACTAACAGATACATATATACAGTCGGTCACAAACATCCTCATGTATCTCCATTAGAAATGGCTGCAACTACCGTGTTTCTTACAATATTTCAAACTTATGGCGGTGCTTCGTACCATAACCGAAAGCAGGAGGGAGCAAAGTCGATAAGACTCTTCAGCGTTTTGCTGACAAGTCAGAAATCGAAGGACATATTTAACATACTTTTAGATACTAGAACTTCGAAGGGAGATACATTGGAATGTGACTAAAAGTAAAATGAGGTAGAGATAGAGAAAAGTAATAGACAGAATCATACAGGATTTGCGACTTCGGCAATACTTATTTCAACTCTCAGGTCTCACACTTATTTTTTCGAACGAAGTTGCCACACTGGGTCGATTCGACCCAAACCAATTTTCCATCAGCTCCTTTTTAAACAGTATCTGTTAAATTAAGTCGCAAAAATTCTGAGATAAAGTTGAAAGATTGTAGATCTTTGAAAATTAATATTTAAAGTATAATCAGGTTTAAACAGTACTGCCATTTTCAATGTTACCACAAAGTTAAATTGTGGGCCATTTTAACTCTAGCCCAATTCGCCCTTTAAAACCACCGCGTGTAAGGCTAACTTGAACGATCCTATGTAGTTGGCACTTGTTCTTTACCTGTCTTTTTTCTTTCTGCTTTTGTTGTGTGTACATTATTATTTTCTTCTAATGTACATACTTGCATTCCTTAATACTTTCTCACCGTTTATGTGTTAAATAAAAGAATAAATAGATATGAAGAATGCGTTTTGTGACTTACGTACCTACATCAAGGATGTCACTTTCGCTCCACTTGAGTGTCATGAAGATGCTCATATTCGAAATAACCCCCCTCAAAAGCTTCAATGCACATGTATCCGTTTTTATTGTTTAATCTATATATATAGAAAGGAAGAAGCCCTGAATAACTGACTGACTTATCAATGCCCAGCTCAAAACATTTAACCTAGGAACGTGAAATTTGGAAGGTACATTGTCTTCATAACGTAAGCACCCGCTAAGGAAGGATTTTAGGAAATTCCATCCCCAAGGGGGTAAAAACGGGTAATATATATTTTCTTGGGCTCCCTAATATCTCTTAAATTCGATTACATATAAACTTCGTTCTTACTCACAAAGATTACCCATACAAATGCCTAAAACCCATTTCAAGGCGGTGGTGAAAAGGGGGAAATGAGTTTTCACGGAGTCCTTAATATCTCTTAGATATTTTGCTAGTCATACATAAAAAAGGAAGAAACACACACGTTCGCAACTTAACCAACTCAATTCGTCAGTTACAATGTCAACGTCCCTCTGTCCCGTAATGTAACAAAAGGATCAGCTGCCAAAAGTGTACTCCTCTCGTCCAGCCCCTATCGACACTATAATTCCTGGACTAACGATATCTCTAAACAAATATGTATGTACGTCAACTGGGATGTCCCGTCTTCTGTTGTCCCAGCTCGCCGCAGCTGAAACTCGGTTCCTTATCTGGCGCACATAGCGCTCTCTCGGTACAGTTTTATGACATGCCGTCGTCTGGACTTTTTCATGGAAGTTCCCGTGCCTTTGTCTCCGCTCCTCCCTGCCTCCACCCTCTTTCTCTTTATTCATGAAGCCTGGAGAGCCACCTTTATTCGACAGATAGCACGAATCGCTTCAATTTCCTTCCGCATCGCATGACGTATACGCTCGCCTCTATCGAATTCCTGCGAAGAAGTCGATGTAATAATTTAATGTCACGGTGTTCTTGAGAGTAGATATCGTCTTTCCTCCTGGGCACCGGCATTTGCATATTCTATAATATGTTGCATAGAAGCGACCGAAAATAACGGGGACGCTTCTCAGCGACAGGGGAACGGCTTATAGTCGCATTTGGAAATTCAACTTATAACCTGATTTGTCTGAGGCGTATTCTGGCTGTGTCTATTTGCACGAAATTCATTAACGTTGGTGGTAATTTACATCGTGTCGTTGGGTGGCAATTTTGAGAGATCGATGGTCGTTTCTTTTTAGAAGGATTTTTTGATACTCCATTTCCAAGGGGGCGAAAAGGGGAAAAATGTATTTTATCGGAATCCTTAATATCTCTTAGGCTTGATTAGACATCAACTTGGTGTTTACTTTCAATGATTACCCACACAAATGCCGAAAATCTAACATATTTTACAAAAATTACTTAAAAAAAACAGATATAAAAGTAATTCCTTTTAATTATTCGGGTAATTTTCTAGTTTAATATAACACCGTATTTCACTTAATAAAGCAGCTATGCCAAACGCTATCAGTGGCCAAAGCCTAATACCTTCAGGATGACTATTTCAGGAAAGTTACCGCGTCATTATTGCTGTAATTTGATTATAATTTCACTACGAAAATTCACAGTGGTGGCATCAGAATTCACATGAACCTCAAACACATGTTTTTTTAGAATAAAGCTAAAGTTACAATGACTCATAAATTTGTTGACGAAGTACTATTACTCTCACGTATCCAAATTACATCGATAGTTTGACTCTTTGTGCTGGAATTTGAGAAATTCGGCGGCAGTTGTTTACAGAAACTTAAGGTGATACAGATACAGTACTGGATATTTTTTACTTCACTTCCAAATCCACGTCCTATGGAACAATCTTCATAACTACAGCACCACTATCTAACCCAGTACACATGCATTGAGACAAATGATTTTTCTCAATATACGTATGTGATTCAATGTATCAACACTAAACTAATTGAATAGTTTATACAGGACAGGATGATAAATAAATTACATGTACAAATTTAACAAATTTGAACACAAAATGTATATTTTGAGATAATAAAGAAACAGATGAGTGATAAAATTACCTACCTATTCGTTCACAGTAATATTGTGGTAAACAAATCAAGAAAACTTCAATGTCGTTAAGTCTGAACTGCTTAGAGTTCTTGAAAGGTTACTCGATCAGTCGGGAAAGTATTATGTAATTTTGATGGGTTATTCCTGGTGTGCGGTATTGTTTGTTTTTTATTTTTTTACTTTACAAATAATGGGGTCTTCCTGTAAAAGATAATAAATAAATAAATAAATAACTGTTTGTTCGGTACTGTACATAATTGATAAAGTAGTTTCTATCCAACTTACTTGAAGCAAGATATCAAGGATCGTAAAAGTACTTTCTGTATATATATTAATTAATATTAAGATAATTCTTAAGGGGAATTAAGTATTGGAGTGATGCAATAAATGTTCCCAGCGCTGTAGAAGCAGAAACGCAAGGCAGGAGTAATCGCAATGAATTATTCTTTCGCATTTACGTGAATGAACCTGCGAGTCTATAAATAAACCGTTCAATATGTGTGTCAGTTATTAGAACGCCTGACTTAAGGAGGAACACCACTGTGACGGCCGGAAAAATGAGCCCATTTTTAAGATTTTTTTAAGGAATAACTTACAGATTTATTATAAAATTGTTATTACCTATCTTTAGTACAATGTCTTAAGAGACTATAAAAAAAAAAGTAATAGAAAAATATGCATAGATTTCCATATACAGTTAATCTCCTACACCCCTCACAAGAAAACATAGGTCGCTTATCGAAACGACATCTTTGGAACGGTAACTCTGAAATCAATTTTCTTTATTTTAATATAATCGGTATGAGTGTAGTTTCCGTTGTACGTACCGATTTTTAAAAAAAATTATTTTTGTAAAAATGGTGCGCTTGGGAAGAAAAAGTTTCGAAAATCCGCAAAAAAATGGATAGTTTTTCGAGCGTATTTTAAAAAATATGTTGTCGATCAAAAAATCGGTACGTACAACGGAAGATACTCTTGTTTTATAGATCCTGTCAAAATTTCAAGTCGATCGGATAAAAATTGACAGAGGTATTGATTCGATCAGTTAGACAAATGTCGTTTCGAGAAAATCGCGTTTGAAGTTTGACTTGTAGTGCATTTGTAATCGTGACGCGTTTCATAAAATACACTGTATCTTCGTAAATTCTTCGAATATCGACTTGAAATTTTCAGAGAGTATTTTTGAAGTGTCAAACATTAAGAAAGTGAAGAGAAAAAATCGAAATTTTTTCAACTTTCACAGTGGTGTTCCCCCTTAACGTGTCAGCCAAGTGTCAGTGGATCCTTTTCCTTCGAGCTTGATAGTTGAAAACGGACATAAACCAAGTATTAGGAAGCTGTAGCTGTGCTGCCATCGCTTCTCACGCATCCGCGTTTACGGCGCTCTGGTGTAAGCGAATTCATTTACACCGATCGGCGAATTGGGAACGCTGTCACATCGCAGTAACCGTGCATTCAATCGAGTTTAACTTTCCTCGCTCTCGAAACTTTACTCTCGCTCTCTCTATATGCACGCGATGTTGTGCGATGCGCACGATTATACGCGATGCAGCTCCCCCGGAACGATTCGCAGACACGAACTCTCCGGGGGAGTAGGGTCGAAGAGGAGAATCAATTCGAAGGGGGTTGGAACTTCTCGGCCATAGTGCTGAAGAAGAGCAATTTCGAAGAACCTGCTCGCCCGTTCGTAGAACATATTAATAAGGATGCACCTGCTAGAGTTTCGAGAGCACTTGGGAACGCTCGACGGGGCCAGTTAGCCATTTTTCGCATCGCTTATCCGATTTCATTTCTGCTGCAACTCCGATGCTCGAGCAGGATATATTGCCCAATTGGCTTTATGTTCTTATTCTCGCGAATTTGGGTCGCGTTCTGAAAAATTGAAATTGCTCGGACTATTTAAGGTGTGTTCTGTCATTGTGACTATTTAATTGAATAGTTTATACACGGCAGGATGATAAATAAATTACATGTACAAATTGAAAAAATTTGAACACAAAATATATATTTTGAGATAATAAAGAATCAGATGAGTGATAAAAGTACGAAATTTATGTCACTATAACGGGGACTAATCAGCTTCGATTATCGAACTTTGATTATTTCCACGGTGTTGAACCATTTTTGTAACATTAGAAGATGGTACATCCCTGTTTCGTCGATAAAAGTGTTCCGCTTGGGGGCCGACTTCTACCGAAACACGGGAAAATATTTAAGGATTTCCTTCCTGCGGAGAGGGTAGAAGTATCGTTCAGCCCGATAAATTTTAAATCACTTTATTTCCGCGGTGCAAAGCTGGCATAGTCATTGTATTCGTCCCCAAGGGTTGCTGTGAGGAACTGCGGTACATATTTAAGGTACTACGCTTTGGGCTGCTTAGCGTCGTGGTCTGAAACAGCAATGTAAATGGCTTGACGTGTAACGGACGTTGGTTCTGGAATTGGGTATAATTACATGGTTGTGTATATACGTAAGAGACACTCGTCATCCATTTCGAGGGTAATTTTAGAGACTTTGCATTTGGGAAGATTGGCGTAAGCAGGTGTGCGATTCTGAAGCAGACGGAGCAGGTTTTATTTAGAGCACTGATGGAACAGACACGTTGGTACTTACCACAGATCTCGTGGCTACATTTCCGCTCCAAAGTTCGCTGGCATTTATTTACGATTTACGCGCTTAGCCGCACACGCAACACGTACCGCAAACACGCAACGTTTGCCAACGATAGGGCTCACAATTAGGTGCTGACAAATTATTGGCCAATCAATTATACCAACGAAATTGTTTGGGATATTAACCATTCCGTATCACGCTATTTGGCGAGTGTGCTACGTGCCACGCAATGCGCACTCGGGTAATTATCCTTAAGGCTCGATTCAGACTATCGGTCCGGTCCCGGACCGGTCTCGATCAAAGTCACATCCGTGAGCGCCCACACTATCGAGCCGGGCGAGTGTGGATGCTCAGGGATGTGAATTTGATCGAGACCGGACCGGGACCGGACCGATAGTCTGAATCGAGCCTAACTCTTCAACGTCACCTTTTTATACGTTTGAGATTGTTTCATTCTAATCGTATGCTCGAAGATAACTCTTTGCACTTGTTTCATAGTCAATCGACCAAAGATCTTTCGTTCAATGCTGCGGCTAACCTCAGAGTAAGAAGAAATGTAGCATACTGATTTTAATATTATTAATTTCAATTTTATAATGTTTAATTATTGGATGGGGACTAATTTCACTGCATGTCAAGGGGAACTATTATTCACTAAAGTACACGCGTATTCGGCTAAAATTCAAAGTTAATTAAAGAATCCTTATTGAAAACACTGTACCTAAAGACTAAAAATCATAATTTTCAAGAGATAGAAAAAACTTCCCTGACTTTCAATTATTCACGAAATTTGATTTATTTTGATTGCTAAATATGCTTCAGTATACAATAAGCCAAATGCGCCACAATGTGTTCTATTTTTTGCATTAACATAGTCCAAATACCGTACCCACTCGTTATAAGCCCGTCGAACGGGGCTAGCGGTGGGCGTACGGCGCGTTGTAGAGACTATTTTGCGCGGCCACTAGCGCGAGTGAGAAATCCGAAGAGCGAGCGAGAGGAAACGGAAGACCCCCTCGTTCGTTCTCGGGTTCTCGCACACTCGTCCGAAGGATTCCAAGAAATGATGGGGGGAATTGTCGCCGAGCGTACAACCCATGGTAGAAACGGGCTTATAACGAGTGCAATGTGTACACTGTACATGGAAAAAAGAATTGTATTTGTAGAGAAAACTGAATGTACCATTCATTTAAATTTGTAAGCACTGTAAGTGCCAATCATGTTTGTCTCTAAGTAGATAATTGGCTCTTACATTGTTTCCTACAGAAGTGGCGTTAGACGTGCCAGCTGTACCATCTTTTAGCACTATTGATGACTTATTTACAATGGGAAATTGCATTAAAATTCTATATCACCGTATTATCATTAACACGTGGAAAATTTTCCAATAAAATGTTGTTTTTTTAATTTTTACTTTAAAGCTCCATTCACATCAGTAGAGTTACTTGACTTCAAGTCACTTACAAGGAGAGGTTCCCAGGTGTCCGCCTCCGATTGTTTTAAATTTTGGATATGTTTTAGAGGACCAAAAAATAAGATATACGTGTTTTTTAAAAAAAGCGGGAAAGAATGTAATAATAGATTTCTGGATGTAGCAAATTTTCTGACGTTTGTAAGACGACATTTAATCACCGTTGTAAATTTTTTGTTAACTAACTAACCATAATAATTGTGGGCCCAACAATGAATATTCGTTGGCAATCTGTCGTTTCTTGTTAATTAACCCACCATAATAATTGTAGGCGAAAGCATCAGAAAGAATATGTATGTACAATCTTTCGATTATTAAAAAGCCTTTGGGCTCGGATTTTCGGGAAAGACGTGCCCACCCCACTGTTTTGCTTTCTCGCTGCGAGCGAGGACCTTCGGACCCCAGTAGACCGCCCGTTGACCGCCAAGAGCAAAAAAACCGATGGGCCACGTAAAATGCTCATGTTTTTGACAAGTGTTTACAAAAGTATTACCAATCGATTCCTCATGTCTTTCCGATGAAAATGGCCCCAAAAATGTTATAATTCGGACCATAATTAAGGATATTACGTGAGAAATCTTTTTGCAGAGTTCAAAGCCCGTTTCGTTAAAAATAGTCCGATTTAAATTATTTTCTGTCTAATTAATCGGGAGAACGCAAGGAATCCATTGGTGTCACTTTCATATTGATACGATGAAAAATAAACAAATTCAGATTCTGTAGAATCTGACCGATAGGCGACCGCGCGCGGGTCAGGCCGCAAAGGCTCAGGCCGGTTATTCGATTTTCTAGGATAAAGATAGGATGAAAGTTGAACCGTTATTCGAAATCGAAGTTGAAAGGCACTTCGAATAAATCAACTTATTCGATCTTCAAATAACGAATAAACGTAAAGGACCTTTTAACTAGATGTTATCTAGATATTATCTTCGCCCAACTCTGCTTCAAATTTGTGTGCAGTAGTGGCAGCTGGCTTCAGGTTACTTTCCAGATTACTTGAAGCAAGTAGATATCTAAAATGGCGTCAAAGAAGGCGCTTTCCTTCGTTATTACATAAAATATCATATTTCTCATAGATTTCTAAGAATTTAGTAATCTTATCATTAATCCATCTATTCTTAGTCTACGTTTTATAATTACGACCTCACTTTTCAAGAACAATAAGCAGTGAACTGACTTCAACTGACTTCAAGCTCACACTTGTACGTACGTTTACACTAGTCAAGTTGTATTTCAAGGCAAGTAAAGTTGAAAGACTCTCTACTTCGCTTGAAACTTGAATGAAACTTGAAAGGATACTTCAAGTCAAGTAAATAACAGGCTGGCATTGGTAAAGTTAACTTCATGTTACTTGAATTCAAGCGACTTGAAGCCAAGTAACTTGAGTAATTTGACAAGGGAACCTTCAGGTTTGATAATTTCAGAAAATTTTGATACTTAATATACGTGAAGGTCTTCACTTGGACATTAATTTGCCAAAGCAGTAAGACGCGCTTATCAGCCAAATTCGAGAAAATCGACTTTGAAAAATTCTCAGTTCCCTTACATACAGGGTCTTTCTCTACCTATGGGCAGTACTTTGGGGGTGATTATATAGGGGAAAATAAGACGAAAATCAAGAATGACAAAACTGCAATAAAGGCGTAGTTTTCGAGACAATTGACTTTGAATTATACCTAAATACTCCTGCATCGTAGGCGCCAGAGTTGGGCATTATCTACCTAAAAATCGAATAAAATAACTTTTCAAATACAGTTAGCTTTATTCGAAGCCCCACGGATGAAGCTAATTTATTCGCAGTGCCTTTCAACTTGGATTTCGAATAACGGTTCAACTTTCATCCTATCTTTATTCTAGAAGGTCAAATAACCGGCCTGAGCCTCTGCGGCCCGACTAAATCAACTTATTCGATCTTCAAATAACGAATAAACGTAAAGGACCTTTTATCTAGATGTTATCTTCGCCCAACTCTGCTTGAAGGGGCACGCGCTTATGTCGATTTTCTCGAATTTGGTTGAAAAGCGCGTCTTACTGCTTTGGATAATTAATGTCCAAGTGATGAAGACCTTCACATACACTAAGTATCAAAATTTACTGAATTCCTTACCTGAAGGTCCCCTTGTGAGCCAAGCCAGGCTTGACAGTGCTTTCTATTAGGACTCTTCAATTTTCTCGAAAATTATCAAATAATTTTATCCTATATTTTCGACTTATTCTTTCACGTAGAATCACCATCCCTGTATATGCAAACGAACCCTGAGTGGAATCTACGCAAAACACTATTACTAATCTTGCAATTACCTCAATGGTACGAAAGTCGTTGCACAATCATCTAGCTTCATCTTTCGTTAGAATCCAGCGTACCTTAGAGCCTTTCAGTCCGTGGAATTCCCCGAGTCCCCTGGGTAATCCGAATACTTTCCACGATCGTCTCGGAGCGAATCTGCATAGCGCGCAGTACTGTAATCGCGATACGGTGCATTCTCGTAGGAATATGCATACTCGTCGGTATACAAGGGGCATTATAGCGGCAGAGGGAAACTAATGGCTGGCACGCCTATTAATTGACAACTGTCCCGCGCACGTCAGGGTAGGAGGTTTCCAGGGGGAGGAGGCGGTCGATCTCGATACACACGGGCGGAGTAACTCGGTGTGTCGAGTATCGAAATCAATTCGATCGGCGGCAAATTAATTGGCAACGGAGCGTGTCGCGGGGCTGCGTAGCGGGCGGAGAGATTGCCTTGCGGAGAATTGACGTATCGCTCGGGGCAATGGTACCTGCAATTTCCGGATTACTTAGAATCCACGGTTCAACCGCGGAAATCTCGCTTCACGGCGGCCAACCTGGCCTCTGCGGGCGATTTCTGACGTCGAGTCTTAAGTAATCTCTCCTCCAGGCACGATTCCGGGAGTTAAGTGTCGAGATTCCGCGAAGCGCTGCAGGATATTGTGTAGGTAGTGATGATTCGGTAGTCAGTTTTTAAGGTTCAGGCTGTGCTGGCGGATATTACGGAAGTAAAGGGGAATTTACATGGCTCACTTTGGTTGAACAATGCGGTTGATTCGACGTAACTGGAAGGATGATATTAGAGACCCTATAAGTAGAGTCACGCAAACACATCCTCGATTTTGATTGGTGTCGCCATTTTTTGTCAAAGGTGTGAAAATACAAATGGCAGTGTAGTATACCGATACATACAACTCCTCTAAACACAAGCAACGTTGTACACACCACCACTATGCCGCTATTTTTATTTTCACACCTTTGAAAAAACATGGCGTCAAACCAACCTAACTTAGACGTGATTGCGTGACTCTACTTATAGGGTCTCTAGATGATATTGAAAGGTGAATTTTTGCACATTTTAATAAAATTCGTGAAACTGGTTCAATTAAAAATTAAAAATGGATCATTTGTTTCTCGGTATTTAAAATTTGGAAATTTCAGTTCTGATATTCCAAAGACATTCATGGGTTTTGTATAAATAATGGTGTTTGTTTTTAGGTCCATTTATGTGCCATTATAAAATCGGGAGGTACTACAAAACAATTTTCAGGCACAAAACAGCCAGCTCTGTTTATAGACACTACGTCGACGGAACTGACCTAAAACCTTTCAGTTTCAGATGTGTGTTCAATTTGAATGAATAATTTTGAATGGACAACCATATCGAACAAAAGTAGAAACTCTGTCAACTTCTTTCAATGTTCAATTTGATTGAACACTTTGATCTAATGGTAATTTACACTGTTCTCTTTGCTTCCAATTTTGTTCAACCGAAATGAACCGTTTAAATTCGCCTTAAAAATCAGTAAGATTTTAAAAACACCATAGTGTTTCCTGTTTGGAATACCAACACCAACTCTTTTATAATACTTACGGTTGTCTTTGACGAAGATATACTTTTATATTTATTATTACATATGCTGAGAGAAAAGTTTCTATCATCATCTTCAGATTATCTTTATTTATAATCTCTTTTAGTGGATGACGAATGCCACTGAACCATGCAACATCCCCTTTTAACAATTTTTGAACCTTGATTTGGAGGGAATCTATAACACCATCAATGACAAATTCTAATCTTGAAGCTTATCAAATATTCCCTCGATTTTCAACCGATTTGTAATTACATTTTGTGATGATTCCTTTGGGCTTTATTGTATATTCTCTAACTATTCTTAGTCATTCAATTCCTTTACCATTAGTAGCTTGAGCTATAAGTGACTTCCAATTTATAGAATTACACTCTCTAGATGACATTAAGAAATATTGACAAACTATAACTAGTAATAATATAATCAACCAAAAATATGTAGCAACAGCATACTCCAATACTCGCCAGTCAAATAGTACTATTTAAAACCATTAGCTTCTTAACCCTAGGTTCTCACACCTATTTTTCGAACGTAGTTGTCACATTGGGTCGATTCGACCCAAACCAATTTTCAATCAGCTGCTTTTTAAAAACTACCTGTTCAATTAAGTCGCCAAACTTCTGAGGTAAAGTTTGAACAGTATAGAAAATATGTTCACCGTTGAAAATTAACATTTAAAGTATCGTCAGGTTTAGACAGTAGTACCATTTTCAAAGTCAAATTGTTGTCATTACAATCCAGTGTGACAACGGAAGGTTAAAAGCCCCCAAAAGTTGAATAAACTACCTACTATTCTACGTATGCACATCTTAAGGAACGTTTCTCCATACACACACGTAGCCTCCGAAGACAATTATTCCTAACGATTCCTTGAAACACTTCCACCCGAAAATCATTCATACATATAACAATTCCTCGAATCGTTCCCTTTGAGTTCAGCTACAGAGACGCCCTTTCAGCGGGGCTGACATTATTCGAATCCGATTCCTGAAAGGCGGGACACCAAGTTCCCCTCAGAAGCTCAACAGAGAGGGATCCCCCTTTGCATTTGCACGGGGCTGATTTCGCGGCTCGTTGAGCCACATTTTTCGAGGAACGTTTATTGCGGAATTATGGCTCCCGGGAAATTTATTTCCCCACGAATTTCGGCGTGGCCTGAATGCTCGCAGTCATTTGTGTTGTCACGGGGATACTTCGCTGTGTCCGTGGGCCAGTCACCGATCCACTGTAACAATCCGCCGCTCGAAACACGTTCCGCGGGGAAGTTGCTTCGTTAACTTGGCCGAGTGTCTCTCACGTTGCTGATTTTCATCGCGACTGTCCATTTTCGAAACTGTCTGAGCAACTCGACGCGCCGAAATCGGCCAGAGATGGAAATTTTGGCTGGGCTGCGAAGTCAGCGAGGACTCCACGACTTCCAACTCGTTTCCTGCTTCCCTCGTGAATGGGAAATGAAAAAATGAATTGGGAGGGTGCAGCGAAGTTGGGTAGATTTCTCGTGGTTGTCGTGCTGATTTTTCTTTTCTTTAAAACAGTAAGACTGGGGCTTGTTGTGTTCGGGCTATTTGTGACATGTTTCTGGGGATTGTGTAGTTGTACAATTTTTTAATAGAATGGGTTACCCAGCTTTTCAATTTACAGCTGTGCGACAGTAATAATTCTTTTACAAAGAATGCACAATATACACATAGAGACATAGATGACAGTAGGGTAGACGCACCGTATGTGGCCACCTTAAGGATTTCAGTGACTTGCATCGTAATTATCTTTAAAATTGTACTTAAAATCAGGAAACTGTAAGCTTTACCAAATTTTACACTATCTTTACTATTAATATCTAAGTTTTCATTAACTAGGGAAATCGTTAAATAATTAATAAAGTTAAAAATATATAAGAAATACATTTTCACCGTTTGTGGCCACTTGCACACTAGTTTTGGCCATGTTTGGTACTAGTTTTGGCCACTTTCAAATCTTTTTAGGTTTCAGAGCATTTTTAATAAAATCGTTTAACATAATTTTTTTATATATTTTTTATTTTCTACTTTTTATTGTTTATGGATTTACATTTCGCAGCTCTGACTTCTTTAGAAATATTTTTTATTTAATTTCAAATCACGATGCAACTGGCGACCCGAACGCAGCGGCTTTTTGTCGTTTTCGTAAAGCAAGCGAGTAGCTGATTTCAAGTCGTTTGGATTTATGGTATATTTATTGATGCCTGGGTAATTTTCGCACCCGCTCGGGGTTATTTTTTTTTTTAAACAGAGGATCAAGGTGAATGAAATCGTTTAAAAAGCATAGTGGCAGAAAATATGACAATATTTTGATAACGTTTCCATTTCTGGCTGAGGGTGGCCAGAACTGGACACTCTATTGTATCAGTTTTGGCCACCGGATGGCCACAAAGGGAAAAGTTATTAAAATACTGTACCATTTCTTGCCACATAATTTTTTCGTAATAGTGAATTGAATTTGATCATTTTATACTTTCAGAATAATTTTGAAACTACATTTAACCTATATCTGCCATAATTTATATATTAACATACTTTGATTAGTAAATATGGGAATTTTATTTACCGTATACAAGAACAGCGAACCGTTTTCACACTTCTTAAAAAATATAATGTTTTTCCGCGTAAGCAATAACTGTAACCATATATTTCTGGTGGTAGGTATACTAAACAAAATATTTACGGTGCGAAATTCTACACATAATTGTGGCTGCAAGCAATTTCAAGCTAAGAAAACCGCGATAATTATGCACATGGCCAAAAACAGTACAGTGGTCACAAACGGTGCGTCTACCCTATATGCATAGATTTTGATAAGGAAGTGCAAAATGTGGAATATAATGCTGATTACAAAACTGCATTAATAAAGTATGTATTGATTCGAAAAATTTAATATGTGTATGCGGGTTTTATATTTATAATTTACAATTTAATTATAGTATTTTATAAAATTATTACGCGTTGCATTCTGCTTCAGTTAAATTCAGTGACTCTCTCTCCTTTCGCATTAACGATATCTTAACGATATTATCAATGTATCGTTAAGTATAAATAAGGTATCGATAAGATATCGATAATCGATGGTCCCAACTCTACTTTTGCTAAGTAGGTATTACTATAGTGCTCCTTCGTTTCTTGTTCTGAGAACTGTGTGTAGCTTAATAAAAAATATCTTCGTTTTTGTGCAGAAATATTAGTCTTTTCTAACCACCTGCATATTGTTACTAAATATTGAAATCTATCCATTTTCCTACTACACGTTGCACAACCCTTTTTCTGTGTTTTGTCCTCGTTCCTTCAATCTCAGTTGCCTCTGCTTTAACTCCTGCATCTAAATCTCGCAATTACTTGTCAACTAGTCTGGAGACTATTATTTTTATGGTGTTACTTTATTTTTACTCTCCACTGAAGGTTGGTGATGAATCCTTGCTTTTGCAATATCTTCTTCTTTGATCTTTCCACCTTGTTTTTATTCCGTATCCTGCTATTATGTGTTCCTTAAGTATTCTAGTTATTTAGTATGAAGCAGAATTGGGCAAAATTATTTAAATAAAATTTCGAATAACGAATAAATGTTAAAAAAAATTATTCGTCACGTGTCGAATAAACTTGACCCGGGTTAACTATTCTCGTCGAGCAAAAAAATTAACTTTATTCGTCAAATAATCTAAAGTTGAAGTAACTTTTATTTGATCCGTTATTTAAATAATTTTTTATGTAGTTAATGCCCAACTCTGGTATCAAGTGACTCCCTCTACCTGTAAACTTTGTACCTTCTCTGTATTTTATAACATCAAAATTTCGGAGTTATTCCAAGTCTCTCTGAAACCTCCGAACTCTGACTAAAATCCATTTACACTTCGTGCCTGCGCATAAACGAATTGCTTCTGACGGGTAGGTATACTTGATTGATGGACGGTGACAATGGGGGTTGACGTTTCGTTGGATACAGTTTTTATACGAAACACAATACCGCAGGAAGAAGAAGGGACAAATATTTGTGTTAGCAAAAAATATCTAACAAATGATCGGGGATTAAATAAACATTAACCTTCATGTCTAAATAAAAGGACCACGAATCGAGCATTCAGTGTGTATTTATACAACCACATTTAGACACACGTTTCATTGCTGTGCTTCCACATGGCAACTAATTTCTGTATAAACAAGTGCATCTATTTGTTCAAATTACATTAAAATTCTTGCTTGCCCATCAAATTATGTCACTCTGCATCACCTTAATCTATAACAAACTATTGTCTAGGTAGTTTCTAGTTTCCTACATTTCATTAAATAGAACGAAACGATTTTTCGAAAACTAAGCCTCGGATGACAAAATTTTATTTCAGCTGTTGCCACTGTCCAACGATTAAAAGAATTTTCTTCTCTGATTGCTCCTAACAGTTCGATATTTTTCGCCGTGGAAAATTTCTGAAAGGTTTCCTGCATTCTCATCGAACCCTTCCTCGAACGGACGGCCTTTAACCCGCGTGTTCGCGTGAAAGGCGGCGGAATAAACGGAATTTCCCTTTCTCTTCGGGCGAATGTTACGAGGGTCGCTCTTTTTATCCGCAAAGGGGCTGCGACAACAATTTTATTCCGCGTTACTTTCCCCTTCCTGCGCCGTTGGAAACGTCACCGGCGTGAATGCACTCACGGATGCATAGAATTTTTCAGCATACGCAGAAGAAAGTATCCCATTTACCTTTCTGTACTCGCCAGTGATGGCAGCTTGCATTGCGTATCGCGACGTTCCAGTTACTCCTCGGGGATTACGCAGATTATGAAGGTATAAATTCCCGCGATGCACTGCAACGCCGGAGAGTTCCAATTCCGGCTCATCTTTGCGGGATATTTTAATTTCTTAGTGGCTGAATGCGTCTGAAATGCCACTCTTCCGGGCTGTGTTTGGGTAATTTTATTTGTCGCTTGTGCGCTGTTAGGGGAGTTATCTATGGCGGAGTCTTTTCATATTTTGCAACTAATTTGGTGGTCTATAGCTCTGATTATAAGTTTAGAATAATAATAATAATAATAATAATAACAATAATAATGATAATAATAATAATAATAATAATAATATGTCTTTTTTTGCATTAAAATAAAAGTAATATATTAAGATTGTGTAAAGTCGAAACTCTGCTTAGCTGCTTTTAACCCTGGCCTGTAAGAAAATGGAAAGAAAACATGGCAATGAAGAAAAAGGAGGTCTATGCACTTATAAAACGTAGTAGATATATTCTGAAGATTTGGGAATTGGTTGTTACGTCTCTTATATCTTTCATATAATCGTCTCAAATCGATGAAATAATTGTCGAGATGTGGTTACAAGTGGGTAACCGATTTTACTCAAATTTTGTGTATAATTAATGCATACCAGGCATAATAATATACTAAAAATAGAGGGTGTAATATTCAAAATGTCGAGAGAAAACGGAGTTCAAACTTTGTTCTCGAGGTGATATAATATGGATCAGTGGATCAAATAATTAAAAATTGGAAAATAAGTGTGCATGCAGGCGTACAAAATAAAACGGGTTATTAGTTCACTGAAACTGAAGATATTTTGAAATACATATCCAGACTTTTGAAAAGGCAGAACTTTGGACTTGATCTTTCCGAGAAAATTTGAGAACTACTCTTTATATGTTTCACCCTGCTGTTTTCTGTTCTGATTTATTTGACCCAAAACAAATTTCATTCACTCATAAAATTGTAATTTTTGAAAGGACAGCTTTGGTATATTATTACTTAATAATTTCTTTACAAAAAAGTGTTCAAAATTCTAATTAGTTCTTTGTACCTTTTTAATATATTCCTATACACTGTGTGCGCTAAGTGTATGCAAAATCTGAGTAAGCTCCAGGACTCGTGCACTCAGGACGCAAGTCCGGGGAATTTCATTGCACTCTGCGCACATCTGCGCTTTGCGTTCGAGCGTTTCAACTGCACACGTCCACTTTTCTGTTTGATCATACATCCAGGATGCATATATGTACACTTGACAGATATGAAGCTTCCAGAAAGCTCCCTCAGGCCTTCTGAATGAAGCAGACGCGAGAAGGGGGACAAGGTCGAATGAAAACATCTTGTTGACACGATTGTTGCAAAAGCAGTGCTTGATGAACTATTTCTTCCACTGTTATTTGTGATTTGAGCAGAATCCCTGGAAAATATTTTTGTCCCTAATTTGCTGGGTCATGAATCGTTGTTACATTTGGAAATTGGAGAAAATTGAAGGTTTGGGGGGGAATTGGTATATGCACGTATACCTAAACGATATTTATTCTATTCTTTTTTTACTATGTAATCTTCGACAAGAATATGTATGCCTTAAAACGGTAGTGAATACCTTTTCTCGAGTTTATTTTCATAGCGATCTCCAGAAGCAATGGTATTTTCTTTTCAATAAAATCATGTATATGTTTATATTTTCTTAAAAACAAAGAAACAGGAAGAATGAGTTTAAACATCTTACAAATACAGCAGTAAAATAACACGAAACTTCGTATTAGGTGGTATAAAGTATGGCATCAAAGAAAAGGATCTGAATCACTCTATCTGATAGAAATACATAACCCAATTTCGCAGTAACTTTAATTATCCCCATTTTTGCCACAAAATCCATACATTTAGGGTTTTATATATATCTTCTAAGAGACCTTGTTTCAATAGAAGCCTTAAGAAGTTAAAAGCTCAGTCCATAAAGCTCTGTATGCACCATTTTATAAACAATCTCAAATTTTCCAAAATTCTTTCCTATTCATTTTCCATAAAATCGCATCTAATCATACAGACACCTCTAGCCACCCAGAAATCTAATTCCACCTCCATTTCTAAAATGTTTCTCTTATACACAGGGTCCAAATAGTATACATGAAAATATTTTTCGAATCACTGCGTCGCTTGTCATCGTGCTGAAGTACATTTTCCACCATTGTCGCTCTTTCAGCTTTCCCACCGTCCACAACACTTTCGGGCGAGTTTCGTGCAATTCGAAACAACCGACGCTTCGTCAATTAATGTTGCGTAGGTGGCATCAATGCATCAAAGCGCATTGCGAGTGCGCGTCAAAATTCGAATCCATACTTTCGTAGTTTCCAAGTCGTGCTGGCTGGAAAACTGGGTCACTCGTCCACTGTGGTTACAGATTAATGGTATCGCGCTGCTAACGTTCGTCGTTTCTATTACATTAATAATTCTATTAATAAGTGTAATTATCACGGAAGCGTTTGCACGTTACTGAAGATAAACCAGACACACTGGTTCCGCGTTCGTTCACGATGGGATGCAGCCGTGATTGAGAGAGGTGCAGTTGCTTGCTTACAATGAAAGTATTTATATGCTAATCTGTACCTGGCTTGATCTTGTTTATTACCTAGGAAGACCTCCGCAGCCTCCATCATCATCAGTTTCTAACATTAAGTCATTTAAACAAACAAAACATTTTCTAAAAATTACAGAGAGGTTTATAGAATAAATGGTGAATCCTCAGACTTTTATAAATATCATCCTTTATTACAAATCTCATTAAACGAGTATCAGTATTCACTCTCTTCCAATATTTGCAATCATCCCTCCAACGTCCAACATTTCTCCTCGTACAGTATTGGATATATTTATTACATCATTATAAAATTTACGCACTGCACAGAATTTTCAAAGCAGCTTTACATTTTTGCAATAATATTTTCCTAATGAATACTAATAATAAGAGAGGTTTGCAGAATAATCTCAGCGTTAATAATAACAAAAAAATAGGGGAGGTGTAAGTGATAAAGTGTTTATTCGACTGATGCAATAAATATTTCTAGCTCCAGCACACACAACCAAAATTCATCGCCCAATGAAAGATAAGTTTCGCGAAATCCTCTCAGCAATTTTTTCCAGCTGCATCTCGCGGCTCCCTATAGCTATCATTCTCAGAATAGCCCGGTACACAGCGAAGATCGACGGGCATATTGTCACCGGGGTTGTATGCCGAGCATGCGGAGGGCGGAGGGACTTATTTTCCGTTGGTAAAACGAACTGCATTGTGCCGGGCCGCCCGTGGCCCGAAATTCCCGTAAAAGTGATTCGAGGCGGTTGTCGAGGGTCCACGGTCCGCGGACGTTCGCCATCGGCGCCCGCCACCCTCTGTTTGCACGCTTAATTTCGCGCCGCTTTGTTCGCCGTGCACGGCGATGTCCCCCGTCCGACGTTCGCCAAAGAAAATTAATTTTCCGCGCGCCGGGCAGGCCGCTGCGGCTTCTCCGGGAGAGTTTCGCCTGGCCCTGACCGGCCGTGCTTCGGCGAGAACCCCTTCGTTGCCATCGGAATGGAAGTAATCGAAATTCGATCCCCGGGACTGGATCAGAAATGAAGGGACCGGTTATCGGGTTCTTTGGTTGAGACGCAACGGCGGGGAATGATTGGGAACCGAGGGCGAAAGTAATTCGATTCTGTTGCTTCGAACATATTGGATGATTGGAGGGAAATTTATGTGACTCCGGCTCGGAATCCTACACAGTTCCGTGAACTTTGTTAGATTGAAGTTTAGAGTTGCGGTCTTGGAGGGAGAAGAGAGTGGAAGCGAGCGGGGAAATTCTGTTGTCTCTGTTGTGGCTTGACGTATCGAGAGCGTGTCGATTAAGTGCAATACTTACGTACAAAAAAGAGCGCCAAGTATATAATCGAAAAGAATCACATTTAATAACATTGTCCTAAATTAATATAAATTTATTAATCTGCTATATTTAACTTTAGAAAAGTAATAATATACAAAAATTGCGCCAATTACCGCAATGGCTATTTATACCAAGAAAAAATGTATTAAATAATATTAGGCGGGTATTTTTTATACAAATAAATATTTTAATACGAATAAATATTTTATACTTTGCGCTGCTCTCCGAATTGGTGTTGCTAAACAGAATAAATATGTATAACTTGCATTAAAATCTTTTTATTTCTTTCTTGTCTCAGTGGTTTCTTGTCTTGTTTTATTTATTAACCAGGACAATTAACATTTTGTTGGTTTCGAAGCGCCAAGTATTTTGAATAAAATATTTATTCGTATTAAAGTATTTATTCGCATTAAAATATTTATTTGTATAAACATATATTCGCTTAATATCTCAGCTCATAAGGCACGTAGGAACAAAACGAAGACACTTTTCTTGTGTAAATCAAACCTAAGATATCCATTAAGACCATTCAAAATCTAATCGGGTCAGCCGTTATTGAGCTTCGATAATCTCAGGGTTCTTGATAGCGGGTCGGGCGTAATATAGACACTCTGTGCCTCGCGCTGCGCATACACTTATATATACTTGGCGCGAGACACTACCGTGTCTCTTGGTGCACGGGGGGTGTTTGTTGGGAGACGGATTTTTGGATAGCTGTTGGAAGGAAGTTGGGGTGGGACAGATTTGGTTTGTTGGTTAGGTGGTGGGGTGTGGTTCAAGGTGTATCTGGCTTAAGTCTCGATGACAGTAAAGATTGTAGGTACTTCAGGGATTCCAGTGGAAACTGGCACATGGCACTGGTTTATGATTACATTAGAAGGTGGTGGAATTATCCTACATCGCAGGAACGAATTCGGGGAGAGTCGTACAGTACCGACCAAAGCTAGTTCTCGCTCCTTCTACCAGATATGAGCGTTTTACTTGAATAAATAAATAAAAATCACAATTTTGTATAACCTATTTCGGGGTCATATCGCTTACTCCATTGCGCTTGATGTTATGAGACATTAAACGTATTCGTTAATATTGAATAGGTTAAAAGTTAATTGTAAAGCCGATTTTTTGTTTCTCAGGTACGTAAATGATTATGTTCTATGATCTGTACTGTCTCTAGTCTATTAAGTTTAATAAAACGCCCTAGTTTTTCAATATTTTTTCGTACATAATATACCATTAGGGTGGCTCTAACTTACTCCTGGTAAAAATTTTTTTCAAGATTTTCTTCGGGGCACCCTCCAGAATGGTTCCAAATAATTTTTAAAAAATCCCTGTAAAGTTTGAGCTCGATCGGATAACAGGAAAGGGTGCCCCTGGGCCCTTAAACATTTAAATCATTATTTAACAGCACGCGAAGTCGATTTGATATAACATCTTCTAAGTTGTTGATTAAATAAAAAAATATGACAAACAAAAGTTGTAGATCCGGACAAGCAGCATCTTTTTTGTTGTATTACTTTTTCTCGTACAATAAACGGTTTTCGAAAAAAATCCGAAAAACTTAAAATAAAAAACTTTTTTATTTTTCAAATTTTGAACGTTTAAATGCTTCTAGAATACTTTTTATTTATGAAGGTGAACAAAAAAATGGAATTTTTATTTTCGAGGACTATTTTTAAACATTTAAGGGGTGGACATTTACCAAAATATGCAAAAAAGATAAAAATTTTTTTTACTTATTTTCACTGTTTGATATGTCATGAATGTTTCCTGAAAATTTGGGACCGAAATTCTCAAAAATTTCAAAAATATAGAGTCTATATCTTTAACAGCTCGCAAAGTCGATTTTATATAATATCCTTCGAAATTATTGATTAAATACAAAAATATGTCAAATAAAAGTTGTAGATTCGGATAAGGAGCATATTTTATGTTCTATTACTTTTTCTCGCGGGACAAATGGTTATCGAAAAAAATCCGAAAAACTAAAAAAAAATTGTTTTCGAAAATATAAAGTCTATATTTTCGATATTTTTACGAATTTCGGTCCCAAATTTTCAGGAAACATTCATGACATATCAAACACTGAAAGTGAGTAAAATTTTTTTTATCTCTTTTTGCATATTTCGGTAAATGCCTTCCTCTTAAATGTTTAAAAATAGTCCTCGAAAATAAAAATTCCATTTTTTTTGTTCACCTTCATAAATAAAAAGTATTCTAGAAGCATTTAAACTTTCAAAATTTGAAAAATAAAAATGTTTTTTATTTTAAGTTTTTCGGATTTTTTTCGAAAACCGTTTATCGTACGAGAAAAAGTAATACAACAAAAAAGATGCTGCTTGTCCGGATCTACAACTTTTGTTTGACATATTTTTTTATTTAATCAACAACTTGAAACATATTATATCAAATCGACTTCGCAAGCTGTTAAATAATGATTTAAATGTTTAAGGGCCCAGGGGCACCCTTTCCCGTTATCCGATCGAGCTCAAACTTTACAGGGATTTTTTTTTAATTATTTGGAACCATTCTGGGGGGTGCCCCGAGGAAAATTCAAAAATCGAAAGTTAGAGCCACCCTAATATACCATGATCTAAAATGTTTCTACATGTTTGTCGTACAGTACCGACCATCAGACATCGTGCAGTACCGACCAACAAAGCTAAATGAGAATTAAAGAAAAGCGAATGAAACAAAAGTATAAAAGAAGCAGAGGAAAGAAAAGCTAAAAGACAATTAAGGAAACCTAAAAAAAGCTTGAAGAGAAGAAAATTAGGGGATAAAGTAAATAAGGATAGGTGTGATAACCGACCAAACAGGAAGCTTGAAATTAATAAAGAAGTTACCCACTGTGTTATTTGCAAGGAATCATTTGACGAAGATTGGGGTGCAGTGTATCGAATGTGAAGGTTGGGCACACGTCGAATGCACAGATCAGGACAATATTAATTATTTTACTTTCGATGTTTGTACTAATAAAATTTGAAAAATTTTTCTATTGTAACAATTAAGTGTGTTTGTATTAACATTGTTATTCATTTAGACTTAAAAATCTACTAATTTAACAGTTGGTCGGTACTGGACGACACTTTTTCGTTTCCTAGAAATTACAACTTTTTTACTTTTGCGAATTATCAATTCTTATAATTAAATTTTACAAAAATAATTTTCCCCCTCTTATTAAGTTCCATCTATACTACAAGCACGTTTTTGAATTTTTGATTTTTATCGACTCTAGCCGAAGATATAACCAAAAAACTTAGAGCGATCGGCACTGCACGACTCTCCCCTAATAGTATAAGAAACGAAAATGGTACACAAAATCAAAATGGTTTCTCCCCGTATATGTGTGAAATAAATAACTAAATAACTACATTCGAACCTCGATAACTCGAAAACCTTTATAAGACGAAAATTTTCTTCATTCACTTTCGCTTCGCTGTAAACACCTCTACAACTTGAAATAAAACTTCCTTACCTCGAACTATATTTTGTACGTTAAATTATGTATTTCACCTCTATAACACGAATGTTGAAAAAAATGTAGAAATTTCGTAAAAACATGTCAAAATATAGAGGAAAATGTTTTCTCTGCATTATTTACGATTAAAAATGCTATTGATTTACAATACACAAATGGACTACCACAAACAAAAATCACAAATGTTTTTAATATGTAATAAAGAGTAATGCTTCGAGCATAAAATGTGCCTCATAATTATTTTTATATTGGTATGTAGGAATATAATATGTGGTACATAAGTTGTACTGTGCCCCGATGGAAAGAAGAGACTTGAGAAACTCTAGAGTCTAAATGGCTTATCCCCATAGGCCCGCGTTCTGTAGCAAAATCGTAGAGGTAGGGCACACGTATTGCCGCTATTGGCCGACGCGACACCATCGCCGAATCGGTCAGTACGATCGCGTGACGAAGAGAGCGAGCGAAACACACAGAGTTCGAGAGAAATAGAGCTATATCCACGGACCCGACGAAAAGCAATAGCGTAGACGTCTCATAGTGTTAACCACTATAGGTATAATGTACCTATAAATTTCCTTATTTTTCACGTGCAACAATTGCTTGGACACAAGTTGTCAACAATGTTGCCCACAATTGGATAAAAGTTAAGAGTTTCGGCCTGGCGGCTTCGATCGGAGTCATTTCAACGAATATCCCCCGTAGATACGGGCATCCTACGACTATGCAGCGTGTGCCGCTAAGAACCTAAGAGTGGGGATGTGAGGAGTGTCGCGCGAGAGAATGAGGCGGTGGGAGCGAAGAACTCCTCTCGCCCCCCTGACATTTCGGGGCTCATCTTTCCATCGGAGCACAGTAGGTAGGTATATTTGATTATAGGTATAAAATAATCAATTGACCTTTAAAACTTGAATTTGTCTTGCTTTACTGCTTCACAAGTCGAAAAATTAACAGTCGCACAAAGCCCCTATAAGTCGAATTTTCGTTTGTAGAACCTCTCTTACTTGAAAACTGACTAAGCCGAAACCTCTATAATTCGAAGATTTTTTCCCTTCCCTTGAGATTAGAGTTATCGAGGTTCGACTGTATATGACTCTGTTAAAAAAGAAAAATTTATGCGTATGTGGCATGAGCCTGTTTTTCACTGAGCCCCTCAATTGTAGGTGTTTAGTTGAAGAGGAATGATGTTGTTTTGGTCGTCATGGGTATGCGTGTACAAAAGTCTGTGTAAAATTACCTAATTTTAACGTTTAATAACGAACTTCAATGAAAAAGTACAAGTGTAGGAGCAGCTGTTTATATTCTGCGCAAGTCTTGCAACATATATCGTCCAAAAGTACAAAGTCACTTTGTGAATTAAAAGAAGCAGAGATTTTCTCGTTAAGCAGACGAGTAACTATATAATATCAAAGTTCATTGGAAGCAAGAACAAAAAGTGTCAACTTCGAATCGAAAGAAAATTATACGATATGATTTCAATAAAAATTGTCAAGTGATTCCAAACTGTTGACTGGTAGTGTCAACTTAATGTACTTGCTATATATTTATCTATTCACTTTACTATTCCATTTATACAAAATAATTTCGAATCTTGGAATTTAAACAACAAAGTTACGTTCCCAAATTTATAGAAGTCATAAAAGAAATTATTCCAACAATTAAAACCTAATTAAGTTGATCTTGCGATTCGACTTATGGTTTCCTCGAATGTAATTTATGAGAAAATAGATGCAAGGATTTCTCGAAAGAAGAAGGAAAATCTGCAAACGTTTCGATTAACTTTTCACTCGTTTGCACGGGTATTTCGCGACCTCCGTTCAGCAGATTCCTGGAGAATTCCGTGCGTAAGTACGCTGGAATTTGGCGTTCTTTCAATGCCTCGAAGAATGTGCAAAAATTCAGTGTTCCGTACATCAGTTGAGGTTCAAAGAAACGTCAGCCAGATTAAAATATTTCCATTTTCGTAAATTTCAGTTATTATTGCATGCTTGATTCTGCGCAAATCGCGTTCACTTGCAACTTTCAGCTGTGATAAAACGGATAAAGAATATAGTCGCAGTAATTGTTTAATTTTCCTGAAATATAATTTCGGTAATGAAATTATATTCATAATGTATGAATAATAATTTCGATTATTGTCAATTATTCTTATTAATGTTACTGACAATTATGTTTCATTGACAACATGAAAAAAAGTTAATTACAGTATAAAAATATATGAAACAAAGAATAGGATAAAAGATATTGACTACAATTTGGCGTTTGCTGCTTAATAAAATATATGTTGTGTAATTAATTTGTTTCCATGTTGCCAATCAATAGTAATTATAAGTAACACTAATAACAATAATTGCGAATGATCGAATGTCACCAGAAAATAATTTTTCCGTCGATATTGGTTAGCGGTATCCAAAAAGATTTTTCGCGATCGATAATAGTTATCGGACACCAAAATAAAATTTTGATCATTGATAATGGTTACTGGTAACCCAAAAAATTCTGGTCATTTATATTGGTTACTGATAACCAAAATTGAATTTCCGTCATCGATAATAGCTACTGGTAGCCAAAAAAAATTTAATCACTCATACTGGTTATTCGTAACCAAAATCATTTAATTATATATATAAACTCTTATATCATAACTTTTAAAAATTGTCTTATAACAATTCTAATGTCAGGTCATAAACATATTCCTCCATTATGTATGCACTATCACTACACATTTATATATTAAGCACACCCACTTCTGAGCTCTCCAGATGTCAATTTACCAAGAACACAACGCTAAACCATGGTACTTCGATCTGCTTAAGCCCTTCGAGCGCTCATTCCCAATCTTCTTCACACAATACATCATCGACTTGCACTCTCAGATCTAATCTTCGTGGCATCAAAGAGTCACCAAGGCAGATAACACACCCATCCCAATACCAACATACAACCCCTCGCTCCCCTGCCAATCTTAAGGAGCAGATCTCACGAGTCCACCTAAAACCCCCACATTCTACTCAACGAATGGAAAAAACCACTCGAAACGCGGATAAACGAAACCCCTGTCAGGCCAACTCAAAAATCCCTTGAACATTAAAGCGTTCCTAACATCGAACTCATCGAGTCTCTACAAACAGTTAACCCTACAATGCCCCCCCCCCCCCCCCGAAGAAAGGAACGATCGACACTTTTAAGAACGTCCCGGACGTTCCCGCCTCGACTTCGTAAAAAGTTCCCGGGCCAAACATCGCAGGGAGACAGTTTAAACTCCGTTTAGCCTGTGCGAGAACGAGGGTGGCTGGAGCACTGAACGGTGGCAGGACTTAAAAGCAAGCACCCGTCCTAATCCCTTCGCGACGATCGAACTGCGTGCAACCGAGAGGAAGACGGGACTGTGTGCCAATTGGAGGCACGGAAGCAGCCCCGTTTGCGAGCACAAACATCCCCGGACTGGCGTGTGTACCAGCATGGACGGGCGCATACCAGCACGAGGCTGCACACGGTTGCGAGAAAGATGTCTGTGACAAGGGATGCTAGACGTGGATTCAGGGGAGCCTTGCACACTGTTGTCCCTTGAGAATTCTAAACAGCATCATAGAGAAGGGAAGCTTGGGGGGAGAGAGAGAGACAGAGGGATGGAGGGAGGAAGTGGAATAGAGAGAGGGAGAGGTGGACGAGAAACCACGGTGCAGCTACGCAGCACTCGAGCACGTTTGTTAATTAACGTTAATTAATTAAGGAGCCTCGGTGTCCGACTGCCAGCACTTCCTCCCGCAATGTATAACCGCCAACGGGATTACAACGTCCTTGCATAACCACTAAATCGTTTCTGAAGTTTCCGCGAGGACCTGAAGCATCGGGCACCGGCGTGCACTTTGAAAATAACTTTGCATTTCGCCTGACAGTCGCGGAGGATGTCGCAAGCTGCGCCGCGAGCCTTCTTTCCCTACTCGCTGCTCAACTGGGGTGGAGGGTGAGCATGGTGTTTTCAGCGTACGTGTTCTTTCTGGCTGGATGCTGGATTTAGTAACTAAGCTCGGTCTTTAACACTTAAGTGTTATTTAATGATGACCGTTGCAGAGGTCAATAAGACTCGTGATGTTATGAATTAAAAGATGACCGATAGCCCTTAACTGGTGACGTCTCACTCTGCGACATAAACGGTGACGTAGAGTCTCACAGACACCTTTATAATAATTTGACATTGTCAAGCCTAAATTTATTTTTTATATATGTTTATAGAGGTAGCGTCTGATAGTTACTAGCGTTAAGGGGGTAGACACGGGTAATGTAGCGCTCTGTAAACCGACATAATCTGGCCCGAAACATGGGTTTAGTAGAATACGTTGTTTGACCTTACATGAGCGAATTTTGGGCTGGGCGAAGTCTCATTCGAAAGAGAAAGGTTCAGTGCAGCGCGCTCTGGTCATGGTTCAACGAGCTTGTGTTGATATCTAATAATATGAGTGTCCAAAGTAGAGCAAAATTCGACAAAATACACCCGCATGAATCCAAGTATTTTTAGGTCACTAAAAGAGTTTTGTGACTCAAACGAGGACCAGAGCGCGCTGCACTGAACCTTCCTCTTTCGAATTAGACCTCACCCTGCTCAAAATCTGCTCATATAAGGACAAACAACGTATTCTACTAAACCCATGTTTCAGGTTAGATTGTCGGTATTACAGCGCGGTGCATTGCCCGTGTCACGTGGCGTGTTTACCTCCTTAAGTATTTTTAGGTCACTAAAAGAGTTTTGTGACTCAAACGATGAACAAAGTGCTCCGCATTGAATCTTCCTCTTTCGAATGAGACCTTGCCCAGCCCAAAATCTGCTCATATAAGGACGAAAAACGAAAAATCCCAAACCCATGTTTCAGGTTAGATTGTTGGTATTACAGAGTGGGAATTGCCCGTGTCACGTGGCGTGTCTACCCCCTTAATGATGCTTAGAGTTTTCCCCCTGAATTATAGATTGTTACGAAGCGTTACTCTTTTGTAAAATAATGATTGGTAGAGAAGGAAAATTTAATTAAGAAGGCAATGTGTTTTATTAGTTTGTAAATCCTTATTTATTAAATATTGTTAAGGTGAAGTTTGATGGTCCAATTTATCGTAACTTAACAGAGATTAAAAATTGGCACTATAACAGCCAAGTAGTATATACTGGAGGTATTTGTGACTTTATTGCATATTTGGGAAGATACTTTTGCATGCTTTGTTCACTAACAGTTGTGTTCGTGACACGACATGTTCTACAACAATTTTAAATGAAAAGGAGGAAAATATATGAAAAATAATTCTGCAGGAGTCTTCCAGACTCCACGTCACCGGTTAAGGGTTAACGTTGGCTGACAAAAGGCTAAGGCCAAGAGTCGTGTGAGGACTTTACCAAGGAGTTCTTTTAGGATAACTGTGTTACCCTACTACAAGCTCCTTGACATTTTGAACGCAGCTGCTTGACGTAGGGACGTTTTAGGGTGAAGTGTTTGAAAAGTAAATAGTTTACGAGATATTTCAGGCGTATGTGTTGTAACGTAGAACGATAATAGTGGATGCGGGGGTGTCAGAGGCTAGGGAATATAAGACGATGTAAAATTCACCATATTAATTTTGTGTAGATTGCAATGTGGTATACCAAAGGTATTAAGGGGGTAGTTTACCCTCAACAGCCCAAAGTCAGGCCCTTCTTCAAACGCATATTCTGAAGTAATAAATGAATATAGAGGCAATTTTTGTTTTCATTTTTAAGCCGCATTTTTTTACTTTAATGCGCAAAAAAATTTATAAATATATTCATACGGAAAAAAGTTATAAATATAAATGTGACAGAGTGTACGCGATGCATTGTTTGATGGTGCACACGATTCCGGACAGGTGAATTACCTAAAACACAAAATAAAGGCATTTTTATAATCAGTAATACAGTCTTCATTTTGTGCAGGAAGCAAAATTTTGATAAACAAATTAATACAATTTTTATGTTGATGTTTCTGATTTTATCCTTTTTGCAAGAACTTATATTGAAAATGTGCTCCCAATACATGGACTAGCTTCCTGCAGCTCCCTGAAAATTTTCATTCAAATCGTTAGAGCTGTTTTCGGGATTATATATTCACCGTTTTGGAAAACGTAGTTTCTGGGAAATCGTGTTTAAAGTTGGACATCGTTATCCGATCTCATGTGCAGGCTCGTACATTTTTACTGTAATTCCTTCAATTTTTGGAATTTTGAGGCCTGGTTAAAATACGTAGAAAAGATGTGTAGCTAGCGGAATATGCAAACATCCTGAAAACCAATTTTCAAAAATTTTGTGGGTAACCTACCTCCTTAATTGTTCTAAATCATTTACGAAATTTGCAAGCACACATTGACGGCTCAGTGCACAGATATTGTACGTCTCCTTTTTGAGAAATTTGAGTTTTTATATGCAGCAAATAGTTCTTCACTGTTTCTTTATGCTGTATAAAAATCACACTTGTATCTATTTTATAAATTTGTTAAAAATAATATTTTTGTACATTGAATGTCACTGAATCTTATGTACCATTGCATGTTTAAACCTATTTTTCTCGAAAACACTAAAAGCGGACATACAATATTTGTGCACTAAGCCATCAATATATTCTACTTATGGTATCAGAATAGATATTTTGTTCCATGATATGTCGTGTCTCGTTTTTTTTGCAAAAGGAGTTCAACTACATATAAAAGTTGTATCATCTGTTCCTGATTTAATTCTCAAAGTCGAAACAGACTTACAGAAACTCCATATGGAGGGTTCAAAAACCAATCAGTATAAGTTCAAATTTCCCGGCAAATGAGTTACGGAATTGAAAAACTTCTTTATTGCTAAAACTTTCATGCGTCAGCAATAATGCTAATGTACTTCCAGAGATAACTCTCCATATAAGTACATATATCTGAACCCTCCATATACATATTTTAATCTCTTTGTTTCTGCGAAAGCGTACCTCAATGAACACTGACGACATTTTAGTGATTTAAAAATTCGTGTAGGTAACTGAACAAAATGTTTACAATTGAAGATGCAAAGTTTCAAATAGATATCTCCCACGGTTGTTATTCTATGAATTTGCAACGATATCCTGTACTCTTTGCGTGTCTACACTTAACCCTTTCAACAATTTCTTGGTTGAACACAAACTAGCTGCAAATATCATAAGCATATTAATTCATACAAATCCAATTCTCGTTCCATTTAAACGCGACGAGTCCCTTTATCCTAACAAACTTATAAAGCATTCGACTACGTCCTCCAATTCGAGATATTTCTATATTCCTCCCTTATAAAGAACTAATTGTCGCTGCTCATCACCCAGTAAAATAACAGCCAGGCTCCAATCAAGCGCGTTTAATTAAAATTTTCGTCAGATTCCAGGGAAATTAATTTCACGCCCAGCAGATGAGTGTCGTCGTTGAGACGACGGTGACGCAAAGATCGTACACTTTTATCGCCTCGCTCCTCGCGTATAAACGCCGCTCGCGTTCGTCTTTTCTTCCCTTCGCCGCGTTCACGGTTGTCAGCCGAGAAATTTGACAAGCAGCCATGCTCCACAACGGCGATAAACCGTCTTCGTGACGACACCTTGAACGTCACGTACACGAAATCGTTGCTAACACCAGTGCCTAGACTTTTCGGTTCAATGTCGAGGAAGGCGGACGATTCCGGGCGGGTGTGAAGTTCTACTGACTTGCCAGGAAAGATGCACTTGTCGTGGGATTGCAGCCTGTCCGTGAAATTAGTTCTGGCTTAACAGCCATCCAAACGCGGCAGAACAGATGTCTTAATTAAAGAGGCAGTCGAATGAATTGGCTGTCTTAACGTTGAACTTTCGGAGAATTTTCGAATGGGATCCAGCTTTCATACGCGGTTTCGTGGAACAGGCATCGATGAAATTTTGGTGATCACTGGAAGGATTTTTATTTCTGATATTCTGTGATGTATAAATTTGAGAGGTTTTTAATTAATGAGTTACGTGCACAGATTGGCACTCTAATGCTGAATTTTGTGCGAATTTTTCACTAAGTATTTAAATTTTCATAGATTTTTCCATCTAATATCTTTGGGGATTGATTAAAAGCTGTTGAATTTTTTCCTTCTGTATTTCTCTACTAAAGACTCTCAATATTTACACAATTGTCGCAAACCTGGTCAATAAATTTAAAATTTCTTAATTAAAGAGTTACACGAATGAATACATCCCTTCAGCATTGAAATTCCTGAGAGTTTTCAGCTAGAATCGAGTTTTTCATTTTTATCCAATTCTATATATATATATATATTAATCCGTTAATCACCAGAGGAATTTTCTCTTTTCTACCCTCTAGTAAAGGCTTTGGAAATTGGTGCGGCTTATCGTGAAATTGATGTGCAAATGCAGGAAGTTTGAGTTGGTGTCGAGCTTGTTCACTATGTTTTCGGGATTGTTACTTTTGCTGGAAACGAATTCTATCGCGCAGGTGTTGACAGAAGAAGGCAGGCATGTTCGACGTGTCGTTGAAAATGGGTCCTCGGTATGCAAATGCGATCGGACGTTCCTCGTTTTGCGTCCTTTCCGATTACGTTTCGGCTGAAATTCCGCCAACACGAATGGTCAAAACTCGTCGATCGATAATGTGTTAAAACGCTTTCAGTATGAAAGTAACTTGACCGTTGCACTTCCGATGCGCCTTCGAATAATTTCAAACGTAACGTTTGATTTAGTGGAAAAACTTCAAACGGTAGAATAAAGGCAGAACGTTACCAATTTTGAAACAAAACAAGTGTGTTAGAGTAGCCAATACTCCCAGCAATAAATTGTTCATTAATTTCTTCAGTATCGTTTTAAGGGCGACAATAATATTTCATAATGTGCATGCAATGTATATGCACGAAGAAGAATAAAAAATAAACGACATAGTGTTAGAGATAAAATATACAAACAATTTGTTTATTATCTTCAATGAAAGGTACAAATACAGCCTAAAAGAATTTTAAAGGGCCTCCCTACGTTGACGGATGAAATCAATGGAAACTTTGGGAATTTATTAAAACAAAACTATTAAATATAATTACTTCCAACTTTGTGGCTTTATTTGTCAATCTTTAGAGAATATGGAAAAAAATTGTATGCAAAAATAGTGGTTATATCCGGAGTTATGATGCTTCAAATAAAGCAACCTACAATTAAATCATGCGCATGGTAACCATAAAATCAGCGGTTGTAGTTGTCTGAAATAGAAAATTAAAAATTTTGTGTAACCCTATGAGTGTGGCTATCCTCTGAACTAGATTAAATGAGAAATATTGAAAATAAAAAAAATAGCGTTTAAAACAGACATCGATTTCTGCAAAAAATTGGCTGGTGTTTTAATTTGTAAAAGCCTAATTTTGCAAAAACCGACATAGTTTTAGTAACAACGAGAATGGGTTATTTACCCAAGATGTATCCCAAGTTTGAAGTAAATCGGATGTTTGGTTTTTGAGATATCATGCTAACCAATTCGAAAAACATCGTTTTAAGAAAAAGCCGTTTAAAGTTTTGGTATCCTTTTTTAATTAAATTTGTTTTAAAATATTGTGTGAATATGTACAATTATAGGCAGAAAGTTTTCAATTAATATAATTTGAGCGTTTAAAAAATCCCAAATTTCGCTCTCCTTTTCAGGCCATCAAAGTAGGGAGACCCCTTAAATCACTTCAAAAATAGGTAATTCTTAGGATTTTACTTAAAAAAAAGTAAATGTCATAGTCAATGAGGTACAGATACAGCCTAAAATTTGTTTTAACATCATGACGTTTACTTTTTTAAAATACAATCCCAAAAATCACTTATTTTTGGGATGATTCTATCCGAGGGTACCCTTAACACGTTGATGGACATGGGGGTGACTAGTGACCCTTAAACCTTCCAACGTTTCCGTAAAAGGCTCTTGGAATAACTATAAAGAATCCTTAACTTTGCAAACTTTTGAATAATATTACTGCGATTAGTAATAATGTAGAATATTAAGTGTATCATTCCACTACGAAATATTTTCACACATTTGGCAGGCAGTGAATAACGGATGATCGTCATTCGGCGAGCACCTGCATGTGTGAATCTAGGGACGTAGGCAAATGTTCGCTATTCGCTGATTATCAAATGTTTGCACGAGCTTCTATACGATTGTTCGCAGTTCACAGCACATAGTATGGTTCAGCCGTTACTTTTGCCGATGCGAATTCGAACAAATGCTAGTGAATAGAAAACATGCGACTACCGCGTGGAGCAGCCGACACGTTAATTCACAGAGTGATTCTAAACCTTTTGACGACAATGTATTCCCAAATACAATTTCCAAATATAATTCCCAATATATAATTTCCAAAACCCAGCCTCTTATTTCAACAAATCCCCAGTACATTTACTATCCTATTTACTCTACCCCTACAATTGTATCAATACCTCACCCCTTTGCATTTCCCAGATCCAAACTAGTCGCAATTATTATCCTCTCCCTATCCATTTCACCCAAGCCCTCGTTAATCTTCACGGGCTCTTCGGGGTTAGCGCATATACCCCTAAAGGACTTGTCGTGGCGCGTGCACGAGAAAAAATCCAGGTTACATTCGTTAAGCCCATGGGCCAGGGTTTCGTCTTCTCACGAGTTAAAGGGTGATTCGCGTGACCGGCACGGCAACCCCCAATTTCGACCATTTTTCTTCCTCCACCCTCGCGTCTTATCCACTCGCTGTCTACAGACAAGCCAAGATACCAGCCCTTAATCGGCCGCATTAAATCTCGCGCGTTACGAATTTTCCAACGGCATCCACGATAACCCCTGCGTTCAGACCTCAATTACACCGATTTCTTGGGAACGAGCAAGATAAACGGATCCTACGGGGGGAAGGGGTGAAGGTTAGCGGCAGCTAATCATTTTACGCCTTCATTAATGAAGCTAAGATAATGCACTGCTCGTGTTGCAGTGGAACCTCCATTATTCGAATAATTGCTAGGGCGAGTCAACGTGTGAATGGTCGAACGTTTTGGATGATCGAATGGGAGTTTATTATAGAATATTCGGGTATGTATTGTTAATAAAGATTTCATCATTTTACTCGGTTTCTACATTATGCTTTCTTTATCTGTTTGACAATGAGTCGGCATTAATTTTAACGGGATTGGTTTCTCTTTGGGCTTTACACCCAAATGTGTTTATGATTTCTACGTTACTCGTTTAGGGGGACATTCTCATTAAAAATTTTCAGAAAGTTGATTTTTTTGCATGTATAGTATACGAAGAATACTCAGTAACAGATAAAAGATGAAATTCGTAACGCTATAGATTCTACGACAGAAGCGACTTGACCTCCGAACGACCTATAAACGCGTTCATCTCGAACCATGATTTTTCCGAACAGTAGACAGCATAACAAAAGAAATTATGAACCGATTTCTAAAATCTTGGTGGCATTTTCTTTGTAATTAAATTCACTATCGTATCAGCCTTCGATCATACAATTTTAGAGGGCATAGGTTTTCGTTATTAACCTTTTTAGGCGTAATATTACCCTTTTTCGCATGATTGTCTTCAAACGTACATCAAACTTCGCCATTTTGCTTTATTTGACTTCTTACAGGTTGATACGGTAGCGACTGATATAGATTTTTTGATTTCGGACAATCCTACGTCGAGTTCTACTATTTTGTTGCAGACGTGCACTGAGCGCCACGTAAAATTCGAATTATTACAGGAAACTGACCAAAAAGGTTTTCATATCCTTCAAGAACGTATAAATAAAGACCATAAAGTTTCTTTACTGCAAGTTATATACTTTTAAAAAGATCCGAAAAAATCACCTATTTTTGAGCGATTTGAGGGGAATGTATTATTCATAAGTAATATTCAATAGATTCAATAGATCTAGTGGTGCGATGCACTCGGGTGCATACATTAGATTCATTAGAGGATTGTAATCTTGTAAAAGATTCTTCCTAAGTAGAAAAAGAAAGAAAATTTCTGAGTCCTTTACCTGATATTTTTGTACCTGGCAATTGGTATTTCAAATCTATCCACACATTTCCTATCTTCTTCTTTTTTTTAAACCCCTTAAGACTCACCTCCGCAATATTACGTTTCTTGTGAACAGTCTCAAAATTACACCTCCGTAATATTGCGTTCGATAGAAATAAAAATACACGCTTTCTTCGAAAGCAGCGTTTCATCCCAGTTTATAAACCTTCATATAGTAAAATAGAAGCATTTAAAAAGGTTGTAATTTTTTAACGTTTTCTAAGATTTAGTATGTCGTTAAGGAGCTGTTGTGGTCTAGAGCCCATACAAATAGGTGATCTTTAGGAATTAATTAGCGGAAAACTACTACACATAATTTAATGCGACTTTTTGCATTGTATTGAGGATGTCTTAAACTGTAGAAACATATTTTTTGTTTTATAATTAAGGATTGCAAACGGCACTGGGAAGTCGTCACAGTTGATGCGTCAAAAATTCATCCAAAACGGTGGAACCTGTAGCACCTAAACCATTGGTCTGAAATAAAAAACAAAGCCAGCTTCTTAAATACTATGAAACTCGCTCGTGGATTTAGCAGTAAAAATGACAAAACATGACATTTTTTTGAGAAATAACGACACTTGAAGTATGAAATCACTTTTTCCCTATATTTGTCGTCCTTTCAACGCCGTTAAAGACTGCGAATTTTCATTTTTTTTTAATTTTAATGGATTCTTCACGAGTCAGAAGTATATTCTTCTAAATATAAAAAGTTTCAGTCGAATCGGATAATAACTTTTCGAGATATAGGTTCCACCGATTTTCACAATACTGTTTCGAGAAAAATGCTTTTAAAGCTTCACGTGAGCGTCGAGTGGCCGGGTGTTATCCATACATTTGCCGCTACTCAAATGCCTATAATCTCGGTAATTTTACGAATTTCAAAAAATTCTTTTAATCACATATTCTTAAAAAGTTGAACATTCAAAAATGAAATAAAAAAATCGATTTTTAAACCGAAACCTCCCCTTAAGGGGTTAAACAATTGTTTTTCTGCCAACTCAGTATAACCTAAATACACTTCTCATTCAACCGATCCAAGTGTACAATCAGAAACTCTCCTACGTTATCAAGACCGAACAGAAACTCAACACCAAGGAATCTAAAGCCGCGTATTCACCTGCGCATTCGCCCCGAATGCGCATTCGGCGCGCGTTCGGTGCTCGACGTGCACTCGGCGCGCATTCGGCGCGCGTTCGCCGCGCATTCGCCGCGCATTCGCCGCGCAAACGACGAGTGCGGATACAATGTATGGACCGAGATCGAGGCGATTGCGAAGCGAGCGTTCGCCGGACCATTCGCGCCGATCCGCTTGCTGGCGGTCCATCAAAGCGTGCATTCGTGTCCGAACGACACCATGATGGAGTGGCCGCCGCAAATTTGTCTCAAGCTCCTTGAGGTATTCGAGAAACACGAATCCTTATGGAATTCCAGACACTCGTGTTATTTCGATACTGTAAAAAAGGACGACGCGTGATGTACAATTGCCCAAAAGATCGGAACGGAGGCGGAAGATTGCAAGAGGAAAGTGGAGAATCTAAAAAGCTCGTACAGACGGGAAAAGGGGAAAATTAAGAAAAGCACCACAACTGTGGTATGATATTAAAGTAATTGCCAATCTTTCTTCCGGCATAATCGCTTTTTTGTAGGCAGTATCTTGTCTTGCAATTTTATCGCGAATATAATTTAATATAATAAAATAATCTTCCGATAACATCCTCGTGAAGTTTTGAAATTGGTTGCTTCCCACTTCAGCATTTAAATCGCGTAGAAATGTTTCGTTGCACCTGCTGGTATATATTTTTCTCGTCCACCAAGGTTTCTTCTTTTATCCTTTTTTTTAAGCAATGTACACAATACAGACTTTTCTCCTCGTTCTTCGGATCGGTGTTTATAGGGACTGTTGTGAATGCGCAGGTGAATACGCGGCTTTACACTAAATCACTCTCGACACCTCAACGAACCACTACCAAAAATCCGGACAGAATGCACTAAGCTCTCCCCCATTATTCCATCACCGATTTCCCTACACCGCCTACTACGCAATATCGCCGTTCCGCCGCGTTAATTTGAGTTTAAATAGGATGAATTAACGCGTCGCCAATTTAAAACTCAACGAACGCGTTTCTACAGCGCAGAGCTATTCCGCATTAGGGGGGGGGTGGTCGATTTACAACCTCCAAGCGAGCGCATCGTTCATAAGATTAATTTCGGAGCACGTGGGGCTCGGGTGAACGGCCCAACCGCAGGAAGCTCCATTACAAATTTCTCCAAATACGACGTTATTAGGTATAACAATATCGTCACGTACGGCCCACCACCCATACATTATTTTGATAAAATCGTCGCATTAGTAACAGTTGATAGTGCAGGCTTGGGTTGAGCGGGCGGCCGAGGGGGTGGAAGGAGGGCAACGTAGGAGGATGGACTCGTGCGAGAGTTGTTATCGCGACTTTTCGCGATTTATAGTACAGCCGTGAGGTATACGCAAAAAGCACGTGCCCGTAAATTTCGCGATGGTGAAAAAAGTGTGCTCCCTATCGCGACACCGCCGCGGCACGTGGAACCTTCTTCCCATTAATGTCTTTTTAAATCGCGACCACTGGTAGGCAGCGCCCACGAAACGCAATTAACGTGGAATTATCAACGGCGAATCGCTGGTCATGACGGGATTGAACGTTTTTTTATAGAGGGTGTTAGGGAAAGGCGTTTAATGCTCGTTGGATAGGTAGTACCTACTTATTGAACTGTGTGTAAAATTTCTAATTAGGTTTCCTTGTAGAAAACACCCTAAGTGCCAAACTTAAAGAATAAAATTTCATTGGAGAATGTTCTACGTGCCAATGGCAGTGTTATAATATGAAATTTGATTTTTGGCACTTGCTGTGTTTTCTACAAGGACTCTTCAATTAAGCGTGTTGCAAGCGATTCACGGCGTTGGTGACGCAATTGATTTGCTCGCTTTTATTTATGAAATGCTAAGTGAAAATAACGGGTTATTTACTATAATCGTACATTGATGTTTTCCAAAAGGGTTCTATGTGCCCTCGTTATGTTTACATATATTTACTTTTTATTTCCATGAACTGGAGAATTTGGAAGTGTTCCAGAAATTCGCTGTCTGCCCTTGGTAGGTACTTTCTACCAGTGGGGGACTCAGGCTAAAAATATTGCTTGCCAGGAGATAAAGGCCCACTCACAACTTGAAGGCTATTATTTAATTTTAATAAGAAATAAATGAAATTTTTAAAAAATTCATAAGTCGCAGAAAAGTATACTTGACATTTTTGTGAAATAAATGTATATTTTTTAATAATATTTAGTAATATTGCTTGATGTTTGAGAGGGCCCACTTCATCAGGGACAAGTCCGCAACTCCTTTCTACTTACTTAAGGGGGGATTTTCGTGTAACAGCCCCCGAAATTTATGATTTTTTTTTGAAAGATTATATTTTAATATTAATATTTTATGCAAGTTTAAAGATGCCTCCTTATATTCCAAAAGAGTTTAATCCTATGTGACCAACAGTTTATTACAAAAAATTCTTAAATATCAGTTACTTTTCGGGCTATTAGACGAGAATCCCCCCTTAAGCAAGGCTTGTGGTAGCGTGTTTTATAATACGACAAAATTATAACACTTGGGTGATTATTAAGCCCTTCACAGCTGTTGCATAAGCGAAACATTAAATTTTAATTTTCTTAATTGTGGTAAATGCAATGAAAATTCTAGTGTTTTTATTTTAATGCTTGGCCGGTAATGGGTTAATTCAGAGTTGGGCGAAGATAATATCTAGATAACATCTAGTTAAAAGGTCCTTTACGTTTATTCGTTATTTGAAGATCGAATAAGTTGATTTATTCGAAGTGCCTTTCAACTTCGATTTCGAATAACGGTTCAACTTTCATCCTATCTTCATCCTAGAAAATCGAATAACCGGCCTGAGCCTTTGCGGCCTGACCCGCGCGCGGTCGCCTACCGGTCAGATTCTACAGAATCTGAATTTGTTTATTTTTCATCGTATCAATATGAAAGTGACACCAATGGATTCCTTGCGTTCTCCCGATTAATTGGACAGAAAATAATTTAAATCGGACTATTTTTAACGAAACTGGCTTTGAACTCTGCAAAAAGATTTCTCACGTAATATCCTTAATTATGGTCCGAATTATAACATTTTTGGGGCCATTTTCATCGGAAAGACATGAGGAATCGATTGGTAATACTTTTGTAAACACTTGTCAAAAACATGAGCATTTTATGTGGCCCATCGGTTTTATTGCTCTCGGCGGTCAACAGGCGGTCTACTGGGGTCCGAAGGTCCTCGGTCTTGAACCGTTATTCGAAATTCAAGTTAAAGGCACTTCGAATAAATTAGCTTCATCCTAGGCGCTTCGAATAAAGCTAACTTTATTTGAAAAGTTATTTTATTCGATTTTTAGCTAGATAATGCCCAACTCTGGTTAATTGTGATTTCAGTGAAATGTAATTGTTTATTCTTATTTTCAATATGCTTATACTAAATGCAAGTACCTAAGCGGCGCATTTTCATCAGCGATACTAGAAATTGCTTCTAACTGTGACAGAATGGATTTCTCGACCCATGAGGCATTTTTTACCCTCAATAAAATTAGCGTAGTCAGTAAGGGAGACCGGGGCAAGTCGATACGTTTTTCAGTTTTCATTGTTTTTCATTTTTCTTTGAATCAATTACTTAATAACAAATATGCTAAAATATACTTTGGTCCTTCCTCTTTAATATATAGTAAGCGAAAACTTGAGAAAGTACATACAAAATGAATGAAAAAATGTTATTTGGACGAAGGCAAAGTGTATCAATTTACCCCACTGCGGGGCAAGTTGATACATCTTTAAAATATCTGTTTACTGAGTAACTAATAAATTTGAAAAATATAATTTCAATCTAAATACCTTTCCAACAGTCAAAAGTTCAAAGATCAAACAGATTTTTAAACAAACATACCTAGAAAAATATTTTTTTTCTTTTTTATGTCTGGAATATCCCACTTTAACATGAGGTGTCTTCTTCTTTTTGTTACTATATCTTAATAAACTCAATGTGTCATGATTGTATATTTTTGTGCATGGCCTTAATAATATTGAGTCTTTTTCTATTTCGGCACACGCTTTTTCCAAAACATCCTACGATATTTCGCCACGATTTGTCTTTTTGATATAATTTCAAACCATTTTCCAAGAAATATAAAGAAAAAATTAAATTAATAGTATTCGGGGAAAATTAATATACTGTATCAACATGCCCCATAGAAACCGTATCAACTTACCCCACAGGAAGTCATTATGTATAAACATGTCCATAAAAAAATGTAGAGCAGATAAACATAATTACATAACGTAATTACCTTACCTTCAAAAGACTCAATATGATGCCAAATTACTTCGGGTTATAAAATTCTTTATATCGTCTCAAGTCGGATTGGAAAGTGAACACAACTATTTACTTTTTCTTTATATAAACGAAAACAGTTCAAAAACGATTGCTAACGTCAAGGTACACCAGAGTTGGGCATTATCTAGCTAAAAATCGAATAAAATAACTTTTCAAATAAAGTTAGCTTTATTCGAAGCGCCTAGGATGAAGCTAATTTATTCGAAGTGCCTTTAACTTGAATTTCGAATAACGGTTCAACTTTCATCCTATCTTCATCCTAGAAAATCGAATAACCGGACTGAGCCTTTGCGGCCTAACCTGCGCGCGGTCGCCTACCGGTCAGATTCTACAGAATCTGAATTTGTTTATTTTTCATCGTATCAATATGAAAGTGACACCAATGGATTCCTGGCATTCTCCCGATTAATTGGACAGAAAATAATTTAAATCGGACTATTTTTAACGAAACTGGCTTTGAACTCTACAAAAAGATTTCTCACGTAATATCCTTAATTATGGTCCGAATTATATCATTTTTGGGCCATTTTCATCGGGAAGACATGAGGAATCGATTGGTAATACTATTATCAACATTTCTCAAAAACATGAACATTTTATGTGGCCCGTTGGTTTTATTGCTCTCGGCGGTCAACGGGCGGTCTACTGGGGTCCGAAGGTCCTCGCTCGCAGCGAGAAAGAATGTAATAATAGATTTTTGGATATAGCAAATTTTCTGACGTTTGTAAGACGACATTTAATCACCGTTGTAAATTTTTTGTTAACTAACTAACCATAATAATTGTGGGCCCAACAATGAATATTCGTTGGCAATCTGTCGTTTCTTGATAATTAACCCACCATAATAATTGTAGGCGAAAGCATCAGAAAGAATATGTATGTACAATCTTTCGATTATTAAAAAGCCTTTGGGCTCGGATTTTCGGGAAAGACGTACCCATCCCACTGTTTTGCTTTCTCGCTGCGAGCGAGGACCTTCGGACCCCAGTAGACCGCCCGTTGACCGCCGAGAGCAATAAAACCAATGGGCCACATAAAATGCTCATGTTTTTGACAAGTGTTTACAAAAGTATTACCAATCGATTCCTCGTGTCTTTCCGATGAAAATGGCCCCAAAAATGTTATAATTCGGACCATAATTAAGGATATTACGTGAGAAATCTTTTTGTAGAGTTCAAAGCCAGATTCGTTAAAAATAGTCCGATTTAAATTATTTTCTGTCCAATTAATCGGGAGAACGCAAGGAATCCATTGGTGTCACTTTCATATTGATACGATGAAAAATAAACAAATTCAGATTCGGTAGAATCTGACCGGTAGGCGACCGCGCGCGGGTCAGGCCGCAAAGGCTCAGGCCGGTTATTCGATTTTCTAGGATGAAGATAGGATGAAAGTTGAACCGTTATTTGAAATCGAAGTTGAAAGGCACTTCGAATAAATCAACTTATTCGATCTTCAAATAACGAATAAACGTAAAGGACCTTTTAACTAGATGTTTTCTAGATATTATCTTCGCCCAATTCTGAGGTACACCCACGTACGCTGCATCGTAGGAAAGAATTTATCAACAATCTTCACATATCCCGTTGAAAAGAAGCTACATATATACGGTGTCGAGATAATTAGTCTGTATCAACTAGCCCCGGTCTCCCCTGTTCTTAAAAAAGATAAAAAAAAATTTTGCCTCGAAAAAAGGATAAAATCATATATATCAACATAAGAATTGTATTAGGTAATTTGTTTATCAAAATTTCGCTTTCGACAAAAGATGAGGACTGCATTACAGATCATAAAAATACCTTTATTTTGTATTTTAGGTAATTCACCCTGTCCGGAATCGTGTTTACCATCAAACGGTGCATCGCGCACACGTTCTCACCTTTACAGATATAACTTTTTTCCTGTACATATGGTTAAAATTTTCTTTTTGTGCATTAAAGTCAACGAAATGGCGATTCAAAATTACAATTAAAATTAATTCCATATTAATTTATTACTTCAGAATTAGCGGTTGAAAAAGGACCTGATTTGGGGCTGTTGAGGGTTACCTACCCCTTTTAAAGGATGCTTCTCGTGTAACAGCCCCAAGATTAACTGATATATACGATATTTTTGGAAAAAACTATTGTTATTATTATACTCTAGCAGTATTATTGATTAAGTAATGAAAGGTAACTGAATGGTACATATATACACGATATTAGGAGGACAAAAAAAAGCAAAAATATAAAGTTGTAATTTTTGTTATTTACAAAAAGTAATTTTAATTTTAATTTTATTTTAATTGCTATATATAACTACAAAAATGATCTTTTGTTGATAATACATTGTTGTATAACTGTCTGGTAAGTCTAATAAATCGAGCATATCTACAGAAATCTCTTCTTTTTCATGAAATAAACAGTTTCATAACTCCAGAAAATGCACAAATATTCAAATTCTTTTTATACCAATAACTTCTTAAATATATGTGTTATTATATACGAAAGGCACAATACGTGCAAACACGTGCAATTTTTTGTACACTTCGATAAAGTTAGGATATCTGTTGATAGAAAGTATAAGAATTTCAACCTATCTAATCACAGAAAAATAAAAAAAATGGAAAATGCTTGCAATTCACAACTGTACACGGTACTAAAAACTGAAGGCGTTTGATGAGTACACGTAGCCGAATTCGAGGGCGTAGGATAATATATCCGGTTCCCACGTTTTTCCCGATTGTCATTTCTTAAAATATATTATGATTTCCAGCACTTTAAAGTCTACACAACCGTAATAAATACCCAAAAGTAATATACGAAGACCTTTTTTTCCTACTTTTTTCGCGTTTGAACGATGGTTCAGCCCACTATGCGACGTCGCTATACCAAGATGCGTCGAAAGCAACATCTACAATGCATATTTTTATCATAATTTTTTCGTATCTTCAAATGTTAAATATAAAACCATAAAAAAAGTTCAAAATGATTTGCTTCATAATTTCTCCAGAAAAAAATCCCCAAAATCGGACAGTTTTAGCGTTGCCTAAAGTATAGACCCCCCTCCCTAAAGATTCCTGCTCTCCAGCTGTATTTAAAAAAAGCTATGGTTCCTCAACCCAATTACGGTAAAATTTTCGTGAACAGGCTGACTCTACAATTATCCTGCGACATCTCCTCTCGCAATATTTACCACGTCCCATTCAACAGAGCAATGCACTTTACTCACAAGCTGCGTTGTATCGTGGCTCTGAAATCCGCCAAACTGACATCCTACAAGAACAAAAGGAGAAGAAGGTGGATTGTAAAAGCTCGCGGAAAAAACGCTCGTAAAGTGGCTGGCCACCCTAAATTTCCCAAACGACCGTGGAACAGCTTCGAACGGCGGCCGTGGCCAGCTAAAAAGAACGTAAAATTTATACAGCCGCCATAAGCATGGGGCGTGGATGGCGGCGCGTACCCTGTATATGCATCCCCCGTCCAACCCCCCCTGTAAATCAAACGGGCGATAAAAGCGGGAGGAAGAAAGAAGAAACGAATAATAACGCGTAAGCTGCTTCCGTTTTAATTATCTTCGGAATTAATCGGCACATGCTCGTGTCGGCGCACACGCGAGCGTATCTCTCGGAATACGTCGTGCTGCCTCTAATTACAAAACGGAAGCTGCATTCTGTCGGTAAGATCGTGCTTCCTGTAGCCGCAGTAGCCTCGTTAGCCGTTTGCCACATGATATTGTTTCCCATACAACGTGTGCTCGCCCATGCACGCACGCTTCTACCGCGCGCGCGCTCGCGAGCGCAAATCCCGCGGCTGCTTGCAGCCACGAACCTACACGTGTACGGGCTGTAGGGTAATCAGCAGGTATATAGAGCCCCAGCTGCAACTACGTCGAAAGTTGCACCTTGCCCGTTGCCAGGCCGCGTTATCACGAAACTTCCAACGTAATACGCCTACGTCTGCATCCAGCGCGCGTGTCAATGCGGCTGGAGGGTGCTCTGGCTGCGCCGCCGCGGCGATGCAACGGGCCGGCGGTGTGTGTTGACGAAAGTGTGGAATAAAACGAGCCTTGGAGGAACGGAGGATAGAGTGAACTTGAAACTTCCAGCTCGATAATTAAAATTGCTGCGCTGTGTGGGTGAGCCGGGCGCTCTGACACTGAGTGATAGCTGCAGCTTCGTGGGCGCAAGATGGGGGTGGTCTTTGCGAGCGTGAAGCGCGGGGATGACTTATTGTTAGTAGAGTTAACGTGGTCTGTGTGAATGGGGGATGTGTGTATGGATTGGTTTGTGGCGAGGTTCTTAACCGGTTAACTGGCACAGCTTTTTTTATTATTCGTGCCCAAACTGGTAACATCGAAAAATTAAGTGAATCACAAAGTTATTCCATTTGATCATATATGATACGGAATTGACAGATTTGGCAGAATTGGCCAGATTTTTGTTTGATCATATATGATACATTGAGAGTTAACCGGTTAAGGTCCACGGTGAAATTATACGAGTCGTTGTTTCAAATTTTAGGAGAATTAAAGTGTTTGATGGATTGTATTATTTTTGACAGGGAGGTATGGGAATGAGTAAAAATTCGAAGTGTTTGAAGTGTCTTAAGAGATTAGACTATCTTGGCCAGGTCAAGAAATATCGCATCTTTGGGAATTTATTTCTAAGTGACAAAAACACTTTTATCGATAAAATTTTTCAATAAAGACAGAGACATCATTGGATATGTTCTTTTTTCAAATATTCTCTATCGCCCGACCGTCAATTTGTTCGATATTTTAATTTTTACCATATGCTTATGTGTAAATAAACTCCATTTTCTTACACACGAAAATGAGCTTATTTGCTTCAAAGTGTAGCTATTTTGTTATTTTTCAACCAATCGAAAAAAATTGACGGTCGGACGATAGAGAATACATTTAAGAACATCTATGCAAAATTGTATAAAAATCCAAAGAGTTTTACTCAAATTACAGCGTACACCGTCTCTGAAAACGTGGTGTCGTGGAAAACGCATTTAAAGTTTTCAGAATGTTTTGATATTAGAAAACAAGAACTGTATATATAATTCAAAAATGTGTCTTCATTGGAAAATTTTTATCGATAAAAATGCTTTTGTCACTTAGAAATAAATTTGCAAAATGCGATATTTCTTGACCTAACCAAGGTGGTCGAACCCCTTACGTTCTCTTTGCAATGTTTGGCAAATAAACCTACATTTGTGACGAATCGTTTTGCAGATACCGACACGACTAATTAGCGTCGCTGGCAAATGGAGAACTACTGGCCCGATGGGTAACCCCACCACCCCACATGGCTGTGGTTTAGAATTATTTTGGAATGATATACAGCCTGGTCTGTAATTAACTGACCGTCCGAAATGATTGCGTTTCCATTTGTAGGTCAAAACCTCGTTTCTGGTGGTTTTGGGCAGACGCAGGTAGTAGGGGGGGGGGGGGTGAAAAATGAGGAATTTTGTGATAACTCAATCCATTGTCTTTACTACTTTTTCTTCGTATATTTTTTTATAACAAATTCAGTCACGTAATCAGATTCAATGAAAAATTACTACTTTTTTGTATATTGTTTAAACAAATTGACGTATTACGAATATGATTACGTGCCTGAGTTTGTTACAAAAAATACACCATTTTGGTCTAAAAGATTTTACTCTATACTGCATAGTTCCCGAGATATTAGGGCATACGTGTTTTTCATCTCCGAAAGTGAAGACTAATTTCATCCCCTAGATATGGACGTTTGCAGATAAAGATAAATACCATCAAATATATTTTCGAGGACTATACTGTACATAAACCTCATCAAAACCGGTGTGTAACAATTGAGTGACGTTCCTTGTTGAAAAAAACCTCGAAATCGTAAAACTGGATAAACTATTAAACAAAAGAATTACCTACAGAAAGCAATTCTGACTAAATAGTACCTAGTAAATGTACAATAATAATAGTAAATAGGTTTATTTTTTGCTTTTGGGCCTCAACATGTAATATTAATTCGAACATATGAATTCATTATGTAGGTAAATACTATCATTGCTTTCAAGGGATGATCCCAAACCCTAAAGTTCAAAAAGTTCTGAAACTTTTCTAAATATATATAGGGGATTTCCTCCTGATTTTAACGTAATTTTTGTTTGCTGCCCAAATTCACCCAACGGGGTGAAATTACCTCCTGCAAAATCGGCTATTTTCAGATTTTGTGTTATAACTCGCGAACAGTAGGATATAAAATATTTTATGACAAATCTTACTTCTTTTAATTAGATATATTATTTGGTAAAAAAATTATTTTACAGTACACGAGTTATAACACAAAATCGGAAAATAACCGAATTTTCGGGGGGCCAATTACACCCTTAGATTGAATTTGGGTAGCATACAAAAATTGCGTTGTAATCAGGAGGAAATTCCCTACATATTCAGAAAGTTTCAGAATTTTTTGAATCTCCGGGTTAGAGATCTTCCTTTCTTAGTATATCTAGCAAAAAATGTTCACAGGGAGAAAAGCACTCTCCATCCTTTATTCATGTGGTCCATTTAAGTTGATGGATATTCAAATAAAGAAAAGTCTCTTTAATGATTCCAGTCCGCACCTCACTAGTTCTGATCACGTTTCTCATATAATTGTAACGACCGTTGAAATGCACATAACTAATTTGTAGGCCAGCCAAACAAACTTGTGTGTACTGGCACGATATTTTCAATTATGTATACATAGAGAATACGTAGATTTGTTTGGTTGACCTACATATTAGTTATGTTCACTCTAACGGTTGCTACAATTATACGAGAAACGTGATCAGAGTTAGGAAGGTGTGCAACAATCGTTATGCAACTCGTTTCATATAAATGTTTTCCTCTGGCTCCGAAATAATTGCGTTCTTCTTTCCCCCCACATCGATCCTGTCGAACGAGGCGAAGAAATATGAAGGAAATTCATTTAATTCGAGAGCCGGTATAAACTAGTGTATTCGGTCAGAAAAGATTCATTCATAATCTATAAATATGTCCCCTCGAATACATGCAGGAAAATGCAGCGACCCATATTTTACTCCTGCCCGTATCCTCCAGCTTCTTGCAAAACATTCTAACTTTTATTGTGTTTTCTGGAATTATTAAGGCGCCTCAGGTTTTGCATTTTATTATGGGAACTCCGGATAAGAACTTCGTACAATAAACATCCTCCATGCATTATTAGCGAAGAACGAACGAAAGAAACTTCCAACGAGGAATAGTAAACATCCATTCTACCAAATATACTATTCGAAATAATTGGAGACTGCTCTCTCAGGCGAATAAAAAATATAAAAAGAATGTAAAGCGTATTTACTATTTAATTTCAACACAGCTAATGCCCAATGTAGTGTATCAAATAAAATCCCACTATTTTCACGAAGGACTTAAAGAGTAAAGTATTCAGTGACAAGCAATGTTGGAATTTTTAGTAAATTCATTTTGGGTAAAAATGTTAATCGGCGTCTTTCCGCCTTTGAAGTGTAAAATTTAATTATTTCCGGGATAGATAATGCACGACGTGCAAAAACATTCGATCTTTTGATGCGTTTCTCGCATAGAGTCGATGGAAATTGATGGGGGATGGAAAAATATGTGAAATGCGGCTGCTGACGCGGATCGCGGTTTTTGACGTCTGGTGATCGCGATAAAATCGATGTGTCGAGTGCAGGCGAACCAATATCATTTTACCAAAATTGAATCGGAAGTCGATTCCCCAGGAATTAATTCATCGCCAGCCGCCGATTCTCTTTCGCTCTGTGCTCGGCCTAAAAAGTGGGCGCCGCGCGTTCTGCATTCGAAGCATTACACGCGCGAGTATTTTAATGACAGCTAAATTTTTCATTAAGAACAAAGCTACGTCACTTTGGAAATTCACGATCAAAATGAAGAAGTCGAAGTGGAAGGACGTCTTCAAAGCGATATTCACTTAGAGAGGCTTATTTTCATGATTTTTTTTCAAAAATGGATTCACCGAATATAATGTTATTTTTTTGGTTAAATGTTTATTATTCCTTGCTGTAAAATACGAAAAATACAATTCTATGCAGCAAGGAATAATAAATTTTTAACAAAAAAAAACATTAAAACCCGTATAATAATTCCTGAAACAGAAATTATGAAAATAGTCCTCTTGTTCGAGTGGCAAAGTAGAATGGACCCTTAAGGGGGGAGACCACTGTCGGATATTTGAAAAATCGATTTTTTCTTTTTTACATTTTCCGAAAGACGTAGGTTTCAAGAATACTGTCTCCAAATTTTATGAAGAAATTCGGAAAATTGACGGAGATATGGTGTTTTCCGTGAAGCGGTGTCAAACGCGCGACTGAGCCGCGCGGAACATTGAACGCGTTTTCTTCAAAATGACATTTTTCAACCGCGTTGACAGTGTACAGAGAAAACTATACGTCCAATTAACATGATCAAGGACATTTATTGTACGGAATACCCGTCGCTATTACTTGACGATTAGTTTTTTTTAATTTTCGACCTGCTTCTATTTTTTTTTATTAACATTTCCCTAATTTTATACCCTGAAAACATGAGTTTTTTTACAGTGGTCCGCCATTTTGTAATTTTTTACAAATTTGACTTTTTTCAATCGTCACGTAATAGAGGCAGGCTTCTAGTTTCGAAATATTATTGTGTTTTTGATTTCGGATTAACCATATGGCCTGGGCACTGTCAACGCGACTAGCATGTTTTTGCCGCAGCGCAAATGTTGACGAATTTACAAGAAACGGATTTACGAATTTGGTTGGAAAATTTTTTTTCTTACCCTTCGATATGTACACTATTAACTGTACTCAGCAACAAATTGATTTACATGCGTTATTTGCTTGAAATAAATTCCCGAAAACACCCTTACACATTTCGGACCGTCACAGTGGTCTCCCCCCTTAATTCGGTGCTTGGTCGTTCATTCAGTGTACTGAAGGTTTACTTGTCAGATCGAGGTTGATGATAGCAGCCAACGCCACTACAATAACAAATACGACTAGTGCATTTGCATGCATTACCAACTAATGTTCTCTATATTGCAAATCTCATCACCCATTCGCTTCATTACCATTATGCATTCGGATGCTTTAATTACCAATACAGTCAATGAACTTTCAGATTTCGTGGACACGTTTCACCAAACCCTGAATATTTCTGATTGTGAGTAAATTACGTCGAATTTATGAAATCGCAATTTTTAGAAAAAATAATGCAAGAACCTGGATTTACTAAGGCATTATATTATATATACAAATTATAGTGAAGAATTAAACATTTATTAAAAAGAATTATTAACTTGGATTCTAATGAACACTTCAAATTACATGTTTAGTCTCATGTTTCAATGATGCATACTTTCGATTAGTCAGTCCTTAACTAATCACTGAAATCAAAATTCGTGATTATGGAAAAGGTTTTCGGAGATTTTTATGAACTTCTGAAAGTCGTAACTTGAACCATATTTTGTTCGGTTGTTCTACGTATCAACAGAAAGCCACAACTATGTTTTTATTAAATAAAGGAGCTGGAATTTAATTTTCAATATTTTAGAAAATTAATCTGATATGAGGAAGGTATAATGAATGCAGCGTATCTTTTAAAATATTGAGGGACGAGAAAATTCTGAAGCAGAATTATAAAAACTGAAAATTATCACATGCAGAGGAGATTTAAAATTTATGTAGAACTTAACGCTAATTTAATAACGCTGCGAAGCTACCTACTTCAATTGAAATATACCATCATTATTTCCCACAGCACGATACTTCGCTAGCAAAAAGTACAGAGTTTCGTATAATCCTATTACGCGAAAAAAGCACAGACAATGTTTTTTATTGTCCATTGATAACGCAATGTATCGAAATCTGTGCACGAGAAGGTAATCGTAAAAGCGAACAAAGCCGCAATTTGTACAAAATTTCAAAGAACAAAATGTGTGAACGATGTTTAACTAAACGTTAATTCAAAGCAAAAATATATGAGAATTTTATTGTATTTCGAAAATAAACATATTTGAAGGAAATTAAGTTCGTTTCGAATACAGGATATTAAAACTTCTGTGGCAAGTACGCTGCTCGCGATAGGGAATACAATTTTCTGATTATAACGATTATTCAAAATATCAATTACCCGCAATTATTAAAAAATTGGATAAAGTGGAATTTTTATTGAAAAAATAGGAACATCGTTCTTTTCAAATCAATTTAAAAAAAAATCATAACAATTGAAATAATGTACGGAATTGAAGAATTTCTCATGCTATTGTGTATCAAATTTCAATAGAACATATACTATAGAAATATTTTACTCTCTTTGTCTTTTCAGATGGAGACACATAAAATGTATAATTCTGAATGAAATGTTTTATAAGTATTTAATATTGTTAGAAATTTAATATAATCCGTTTATATGGCGACCATTGTCACATACAAATTACACAACAAATTTTCTATTAACAAATTAATTAAGATCATATTAGTAAACAAGATATTGCGTTAAAATTTAGTAATCCTTTATTCTATTCTACCCTTTCTCAATCTTCAATGTCTATTAAATTATATATTGTTTTGCTAGTAGGTATATTATAATATATGTTGTACATCAAACTATTTCCTAAAACTATGGGAACTTCAAACCCTATACTAGATAGATAATATTATTTTTACAACTTTCATTTCCTTTCCTTGATCCATTTTATTAATTTTTTGAAATACCGAATCCTCCACCACATCCAACGATATTTATCATTCAACATTTTATTTCTACCACAAAGACAATACATTTCAACCCAATTCTTGGGACTTTCACAATTCTCCTCTTACCAAACGATACTATTCCAGCAAACAAATATTCAATTAAACAGTGTTTATACAACGAACCACTCAATTACTCCGTTTTGCTTAATGATTTTCAAATAATTGGAGTTCCACCACGAGCTGGTACCTACATTGTGCTATTGAATATTTCTAAAAATGCCAGCATGCATACAATTTAAAAGCTATCTGCAAGCACAATTCAAGGGACGAGTGATTTATGAGAACTGCGTGTAATCGTCGTGGAGCTTCACAGGGACTGTCAGCGAGTGCATACGTCAACCGATCGTTAAAAGCAATGATAAAGAGTGACACTGGCTTCCTGGCTGACGGAACTACCCCTTAGTATCGGGGATTGTGGAGGGAGGGGTTCGGTGATAGGGTTAAGGGGGATGAAAACAAGAATCGCGCATACAGGGAAAACAAATTTCTCGGTAACCATTTCCACGGTATCTGGCTTTATCAATCGCGCAGCACGTTTCATGCCAGCGAAGCTTTCATTTCCACTAACGGAATCATTAATCTTGATGACTCATGAACGTTCGGCAATTTACACAGCAATTTACAACCGAGATACGAGTTGCGTTCGAAAGATTGTTCTTAGACTTTCCAGCGGATCAGAAAGTATTCATTATTCGAAAGTTCATTATTACTGTTAAATGTCCTAAGTAGATCATGATTATTAAAGACGATAATGTTAGACGATCGAAGGGTTTGATTGGAGAATTCTACGTGGATAAAAGACTTGTCTCCTTTTCTTGCGTAAAATATATTTATCTGAATGCATCATTGGACTAAAAACATTGCAAAATTTGGGATTTTTTTTAAGAAACCAGCGTTTCGATTCATCGGAAATTTGGACCATGTTTTGATGCATGTTTGAAGAGGCTGTAGTTTTTTGAAAATAATTTTTAACAATAAATATAGTAGTTATGCATGATCGACCATCCCGCCGCGCAAAATTCGCCGGTCTTTGGTGTGCATGATATTTATCTACCAGGTAACCTTGAACGGAAAAATTAAATGGCGTTTTATTTTATACATTACCTATGTAGCTTGAAATTGATGATCCAGCAAAAACAAAAAATTTATTGAGCAGTGTGGATTGTTTCCAAACTGAAAGATCTGAACTTTTAATTTTTGCAATCCATTGTTGCGCCAATTTTCTTATGTAACAAAAGAAGTGTAGAACTTAGCGGTATTCTGGTTCATCAAATTGAAGCTACATATGAACACAGTAAAACGCCGTTTCATTTTCTGTTTCAGAGTACCTGAAAGGTAAATATCATGCACACCAGCGACCGGCGAGTTTTGCGCGGCATGATGCATAACTCCTATATTTATTATTAAAAATGAATAAAAAACCTACAACTTCTTCAAGGATGGATAAAAACATGGTCCAAATGTCAGATGAATCGAAATGCGTCTTAAAAGAATTCCTAAATTTTGCTATGATTTTAACCCATAAAATAGGATACCTCCCTTAAATCACGACCAGAATCAATGCTTCTGAACTCAAAGGAACGCTCCAACATTCCTCTGAAACCCCTTTTCCCATAAATCAGTATAAATAATACTGCAAAAACATTTCTACTTGACTACCATTAACAGAAAGAAAATATTAGAATTTTTCAAGAATCACAGACTAAAGACAATTTTATATTTCACGATGAAATTAAATTCTATGATGAAATATCAACTGAGTATGTAAAAGTAAAAAAGCTCAACCACCATAATAGAGTGCAATTCCTTCCATCGTTCTTCCTTTCAGATCACTTTTATTTCCATGCCATCTGCTGCCATTAACGTACACAATTTACAATTAACCCTCCCTCGTTACCGTTACAAAATTATCCGCGCTGATCAACGTATTTACCAAGAACCACCGCGCACACCAGCGACCAGAAAACACGTCCGCGTAATACAATTTATTCGCGCCCGTTTTCATTTATCGATTAGCTAGCAGCAACGTCCACGTCCGCCCGCGCAATTTCTCGATACACGCGCGTACCCGAATTTATGAAATAACTGCACCGACCACGCTAATTTGCGCAGTCCTTTTTGCTTTGTACTGCGCTCGCACGAAACAAGTTACGATTCATTAAAACGGGATCGAACGGGAAACGTGAACGAATACGGAATGACGGGAGGGTTCTATACTTGAAAGTATGGCTTCTTAAGGGTTCATACTTAGGGGTGTATAAATAGATAGATGAGGTTTATAGAATAGAATACTGTGGTTTGTTTGAAATAGTTACTGAAATATTGCGGCTTCTATTAAACGTACCGTGTTTAGTGAATGTTTGGGGTATGATATCTGGTTATTGTTTGAAATAATTAGTAGGAGATGAGGATAAAGATATTTAGTGCAGTAATTCGCGACAGAAAGACAGGGTAGGTTAAAAAAGATCATTGTAATGATCTAATAAGTAAGTTTTTAAGAGGGGAGACTACGGTAATGGCCCGAAAAGGAAAGGTATCTTTGGAAATTTATTAAGGGGGTATACCCGTTTGAACCCTCGGAAAATGTGTACATATTGTGTATTTTTTTACAAGTCAACGGTTTGATGCAGATTTCCCGTTTTTTTACTATCTTTACATAGTACTATGAACTGCTAAAAAAAAAGTTTCAGTTAAAAACTATTGTTTTTGGGAAGTTATGCATACACATCCGAAAGTCTTTCAATTTTAGACGGATAAACGGTGGCCCTAAAAACTCGGGCTACGTTCATCCAATTCACTTCCAATTTTGCGTGTAGAATCATAATAAGATTACATTTCGTCCAACGATGGCTTTTTTTATACCGATTCCCCCTTTATTATTTATAAAGACAAAAGGTGGATTTTTCTCTTAGAAAAATCTAACTTTACCTTTGATCTCTCACCATTTCTTTATTTTTCAAAATTTTCAAAATCGGCTTCGTTGGACGATAGCTATTGACATACTTTATAAGAAAATTTTATGGTTTTTGATTTCAGGCACGACATACAGCTGTTTTCAGGGCCACCGTTTATCCGTCTAAAATTGAAAGACTTTCGGATGTGTATGCATAACTTCCCAAAAACAATAGTTTTTAACTGAAACTTTTTTTTTAGTAGTTCATAGTACTATGTAAAGATAGTAAAAAAACGGGAAATCTGCATCAAACCGTTAACTTGTAAAAAAATACACAATATGTACACATTTTCCGAGGGTTCAAACTGGTGTACCCCCTTAAAAGCAAACTACGTAATGTTTTTTTAAAATTTATTTAAAGCAGATTTATAAACTGTGCAGGACCAGTAACTTCGCGCAACAAACAAATCTGGTTGGCAGTTTTCTAACGAAACGGTACTTCTAAATTCAACAAACCAAAATGTTTTAGAAACTATATATTGCGGATAGCTGTGGTACGCCTGGAGATTTTTTTGATTGGTCGTTCTCCTTCTATTTCTTTTTCAAGGAAAAAGATCAATTTACTACAACCAAATTTCACAATTTTTTCAGAGGTTCGCCATTTTGTCATTTTTCAACATTTTCAAAATCGAACCCATCGTGCCATAGCCATGCGCATATAGTTTCTAAAACTGTTCCCTTTTTTGATTTCCGAAGAACCGTTTCGTCAGAAAACTATCAACCATGCCAGTGGATTTTTTTTGCAGCCCTAAGTTACTGGTCTGCACAGCTTATAAATTTTCTTTAAATAAAAGTTTAAAAAACAGTCATTATATAGTTTGCTTTTAATAAATTTCCAAAGATACCTTTACTTTTGGGGCCATTACGGTGGTGTCCCCTTAAAATAATGAAGTGTTACGTTTTCATAATAACCATTAGCTACGACAGGATTGACTTAAAATAAAAATACTCAAAATGGTTTAAAAAAAGGGTACTGTATCTAAATCTGTTTGTTGATAGAAGTAAACGTCACATTTGGACCCTTGTGTTTTGGGAATCCTTTCTGTCATACTGTGTTCGTGCCGCAACAAGGCGTTAAAATAAAATAAAGTATTTATAGGGTACATAGTAGGGGAGACGGGGACTAGTTGATACAGAGGCAGGTTGATACAGACGAATTATATCGACACCGTATATATGTAGCTTCATTTCAACGGGATATGTGAAGATTGTTGATAAATTCTTTCCTACGATGCAGCGTACGTGGGTGTACCTCAGAATTGGGCGAAGATAATATCTAGAAAACATCTAGTTAAAAGGTCCTTTACGTTTATTCGTTATTTGAAGATCGAATAAGTTGATTTATTCGAAGTGCCTTTCAACTTCGATTTCGAATAACGGTTCAACTTTCATCCTATCTTCATCCTAGAAAATCGAATAACCGGCCTGAGCCTTTGCGGCCTGACCCGCGCGCGGTCGCCTACCGGTCAGATTCTACAGAATCTGAATTTGTTTATTTTTCATCGTATCAATATGAAAGTGACACCAATGGATTCCTTGCGTTCTCCCGATTAATTGGACAGAAAATAATTTAAATCGGACTATTTTTAACGAAACGGGCTTTGAACTCTGCAAAAAGATTTCTCACGTAATATCCTTAATTATGGTCCGAATTATAACATTTTTGGGGCCATTATCATCGGAAAGACATGAGGAATCGATTGGTAATACTTTTGTAAACACTTGTCAAAAACATGAGCATTTTATGTGGCCCATCGGTTTTATTGCTCTCGGCGGTCAACGGGCGGTCTACTGGGGTCCGAAGGTCCTCGGTTAGGCCGCAAAGGCTCAGTCCGGTTATTCGATTTTCTAGGATGAAGATAGGATGAAAGTTGAACCGTTATTCGAAATTCAAGTTAAAGGCACTTCGAATAAATTAGCTTCATCCTAGGCGCTTCGAATAAAGCTAACTTTATTTGAAAAGTTATTTTATTCGATTTTTAGCTAGATAATGCCCAACTCTGGTGTACCTTGACGTTAGCAAACTTCCAAGAAACACCTAAATAACTAAAATCGGAGCAAAGTCCAAATATGAATTACAAATTCAAATACAGCTACCAATCATTTAAAAAATCTTCCCATTATTTCCAACATTAAATCTCACAAACTGAACACGCTACTCTCTCAAATCTCTACCCTGTCATTCCAAAAATCTGAAACCCAAATTGACCAAATCTCACGAAACGTCGACGTGTCCATCATTGGGCGCGGAAAAAAAAGCGAAGAAAAAAACAAACTGACACCTAGGAAGAGCGTCTACCATTATACTTGCAGAGAAGGTCTGGACCAGAGACTTGCAAATCCCAGGTTTCAGTGATTGCGAGGCCAGCGAAAAAGAAGAAAAAAAAATGGAAAAAAGAAACGATTTCCACTCCCTTCGCGTAATTCTCCTTCGGCCTTCGCCTTTTCACGAATATTAAAGAACAAAGGAAGGAGATAAACGGGGAGAAGAATGAGAAGCGAGGAGGGTGGCCTGGGCGCGCATAAATACTGGGTCATACGTAGGTGGTGGCGCGGAGTCGCGCGTTTAGCCGTTTTTCTTTCGGCGATAGGGATCGCGGTCGATCTATCAATGCCACGTTTAGTCTGGTGGCAAACGCGCGGGAACGATATTAATAGTCGTCCTAAATACCGGGGGAGTGTTTATCGAGGAATTAGCGGCTCCGTTCCGCGGGATTCGAGGCTTCGACGCGAGAATAAAAGCTCCGCGGGATTATCGATTCGATAGCCTTCACTCGATAACTCCGCGGGGCCATTTTATCGTGGGCCGCCGTGGCGGCGTGCTTTCCACGCCATAACCTTACCGACGCTGGCGTATAATAGGAATTAAAATGGGGAAATAACACCATCGCGTGCTCACGAACGAAATAATCCGCGGAGTTAACGCGGAGGGGGATGAAACTGTCCGCGAATTTCGCTGGATGGCTCTGCATTTCAATGTGGAAGATATTTCGCTCTGATAACATTAAAGATCGCATTGGGGCTACTATTTTAATCGCGGTTTTCGAATTTGAGAGAAATTACGATGGATTATTCAGCGGATATTGCTTCCATTTGCAAGACCAAAGTGGGAATTTTTATCTGAAGAAATGGGTCATGAGAACAAAATTATGTGATGATCTGATGAACAAAATACAGTACTGTCTCTCAAATGGCACGCGTTTTCGGATTCTCTATAATCGCGAAGCTATCCCCACTACTTCGTAGTTTGTAGTCGCCGCGCCGCGGCGTCGGGTATCGGATGTCAAAGAGAAAGCCGAAGAAAGGTTCATAACCAATACGAAACTGCTCTCGCTGCCCCATCCCTCTTGAGCGCTTAAGCGTGAAATCAAAGGAAGCCGAATAGACTACTCGTCTCTCAAATGGCACGCGCCCGGTCCGCCACACGCAACTATAGAGAGACAATACTGTATGTGATAGCTGTTATTTATGTTCATTCCGATTCATTCCATGTATTAGTAGTTTACCTTTGGAGGGGAATTACATATCAGGCTTGAATCATTAACGATATCCTTTCATCGATATTTTTGGTACTCGAAATTGTTTTGCAACTGCAATAATGAATAACGCAAACTGGGGAACGTTGTACCTACTATATACAGGGTCGGATTGAGACCATCAGAGGCCCTAAGCACCTAAAAGATTTTCAAGCTCCCTTATACAGGGTGATCACTTCAATTCAATTGTACGATTTTTGGGTATTTCAGATAATTTGACTAAAAAGTATTTCTAACAAAAAATTTGAAAATTCAGAAAATTTGTATGGTGCTCCTCTTTCTCCAGATGCCCCAAGCAAGTACTTATTTGGCTTATTGGTTAATTCAGCACTGGCTATATACCTAATTTAAAAATTGACATTTTTACACTTTGCTTTAAGTATCCAAAGAAAATGCATAAAATTGTTATAATTTCCCTTCTTTAAAGGCACCTTCCTATTAATATTTTTCAAACAATTGATTTTTTTATATTTTGGTAGAATAAGCATTTCAAATTTGGCGTCAAAATTCGTAGCGATGTAGAACCTACGGATATAAAACTGACCCGGTCATACCTACAATTTATTGTTAAACTTTAAACGCGTTTTTCTTAAAACATATTTCCTTGAAACCCCGGAAGTGCTACCAAGAAATATAATCAACTGATTTTAAAAGTTCTCGCGGGATTTTATTCATTAGGTACTAACTTCTACGTGGAATCATCTATGATGGTAACTGTGCGGTCAATCGTTTTCTGTTTATAAACATTTTCGTGTGTAATGTGACCAGTGGTTTTCGATGTTTGTGGTTCAATTCAAACGCCTACCAACACATGAGATTACAATATTTTGCTTTGACCGTAGATGATTCCACGAACAATCATATAAACTTTAAGAATTTTCGTGGCCTCTTAATTTCGCATAATTCTACGAGGCGTTAAAAATTTCGCAGATGAGGAACTTTCTTTTGTATCACCCTGACAGTCACAGCCCCCAACAGGCAGCAGTATTAGATACAATTTACAATTTTTTTTAATATCTTTGAAGATGTAGAAATACAGCCCAATCAGTTTTTTCACTCTACGACGTTTACTTTTTTTTTTAAATAAAATTTAAAAAATGACCTATTTCTGGAGCGATTTGATGCGAGGGTACACTTAATACATGTCACGTGGTAACCGGTGACGTGCTGTCTGGAAGACTCTGCAGAATTATTTTTTCTACATTTTTGTTCTTTTCGTGAAGACAACTTTCAACGATTTTGAACAAAGCATGCAAAAGTATCTTTTTAAATATGCAATAAAGTCACTAATAACTCCAGTATATACTATTTGGGTGTTATAATGCCAATTTTTAATCTTTGTTAAGTTACCATAAATTGAATCACCAAACTTCACGTTAAGAATATTTATTAAATAACGAACTGGTATGCGCTCGTTACAAACTAATAAAATACTTTGCCTTCTTAATTAAATTTTCCGTGTCAACCAATTATTATTTTACAAAAGAGTACACTTCTTAACAATCTATAGTTTACTCTAGGAACCATTACCGTTAGTAACTATCAGACAAATTATTAAAGAGGAGTGTGTGAGAGTCCACGTCACTATTTATGTCCCAAAGTGGGACGTCACTGGTTGAGGGTTAAGTAATTGCGAATGTTACCCCGTACTGCTAACGTTCCCCTAATTTACGGCAACTCATTTCAATTATTGAGGATCGAAGATAAATAGTCCATTGCAGTGACTAGGACAATGTAAAACTTCTTTTGCCAAGGGAAAAGCCAAGTAACTCGCAACGTGCACGATACACCATCTACCTGCATACTGATACGAGGTCAAAGCAGAATGTAGATGCAATTTGTACGTAAAACATTCTATGCCAACTTGTGAGGTCATCATACCCTGGGTATTGTCAGAGCGGCCTATACCTGGTACGCCGGTTGCCTATACTCGCAAGTCAGTATACTTTCCTCAAGCGAGGTATACACCGTCGTGCGTTACGAAAAGAATCATGTTTCGGTTTGCCACGAAAAGAAGCACGTTCCATCATTTCTGACTAATATTAGCACGTCTGGTCTTCCGCCGCGAGGACTAACACATTTGACTGCTTCGCCACGAAAAATAGCACATTTTGGAAATTTACGGCGAAAACTAACATATTATCCGCTGCAAATGGAAAATATGGGGAGTTGGGGCACTTTGGTGCAAGGGGCACAATGAAACATTAATATTCTCTTGATATCTAGAAACAGTCAGGGTTCAAATACTTACTCTATGAACTTGAAAGATGATATAAGATTATAAGATAATACCCTATAGATATCTAGATAATATTAATATTTCATTGTGCCCCCTGCATCAAAGTGCCCCAACTCCCCCTACATACTACTTTTCGTGACAAACCCCTCTAACGTGCTAGTTATCGCACCAAAAAACGAAACTTGCTATTTGTCGTGGCAAACCGCTCAAACGTTCTAGTTTTCGCAGCGAAAATCGAAACGTGATAGTTTTCGTGAGAACGAAGGCAAACGTGCTACTTTTCGTAAGAAAATTGAAACCTGCTACTTTTCGTAACGCACGTCGAATTCTAACCATGCCACTTTTTCCACTGCGCCGTCAGTAAATCGCTCGCAGCGATCAAATTTTTATATTCGACGTAGTTAATCCCTTCCACGCTAACAGACCAGTGTCGGCGCGAAATGTTGAAGCATTACCGATACCGTCATCTCTGCGATGTCGAAGATCCTCGAACGTCAACGTGGCCGAAGGGGCAGTACGTATGTAAATAATCCAATTATTAAGGGGGTAGACACGCCACGTGACACGGGCAATTCCCACTCTGTAATACCAACAATCTAACCTGAAACATGGGTTTGGGATTTTTCGTTTTTCGTCCTTATATGAGCAGATTTTGGGCTGGGCAAGGTCTCATTCGAAAGAGGAAGATTCAATGCGGAGCACTTTGTTCATCGTTTGAGTCACAAAACTCTTTTAGTGACCTAAAAATACTTAAGGAGGTAAACACGCCACGTGACACGGGCAATGCACCGCGCTGTAATACCGACAATCTAACCTGAAACATGGGTTTAGTAGAATACGTTGTTTGTCCTTATATGAGCAGATTTTGAGCAGGGTGAGGTCTAATTCGAAAGAGGAAGGTTCAGTGCAGCGCGCTCTGGTCCTCGTTTGAGTCACAAAACTCTTTTAGTGACCTAAAAATACTTGGATTCATGCGGGTGTATTTTGTCGAATTTTGCTCTACTTTGGACACTCATATTATTAGATATCAACACAAGCTCGTTGAACCATGACCAGAGCGCGCTGCACTGAACCTTTCTCTTTCGAATGAGACTTCGCCCAGCCCAAAATTCGCTCATGTAAGGTCAAACAACGTATTCTACTAAACCCATGTTTCGGGCCAGATTATGTCGGTTTACAGAGCGCTGCATTACCCGTGTCTACCCCCTTAAATATCGAACTCGACAGGCACGCGTTTAATGTTTTCTAAAGCTGCACAAATCCACGTCCCTTTAAATGAAAAAACAATTTCACTCTAGGGATGCGCCCTGGTAAGTGGAAAAACCCATCAGCGCAGAAACTTGTGACTGTTTTTTTTCTTCAGAATTGCTTCTCTACGCGCGCAATTATTAATGCGCGCGTTAACAACGCGCAACGGAAAGGCTGCTCTGCAGGCGGGGGAAAAAGTGTTTCGCGGGCGTGATGGAAGAAAAATGATATATTTATGAGAAACGGAGTGGGGGGTGGGCGGAGGGGGCGGTCGTTTCCGTTTCATGCAAACGAGAAACAAGACGAGGGGTGAGGAGTGTTTTTGAGAACGCGAGCCTAGCACAGCCTTTCGAGGAATAATAACAGTCACGCTGAGAGAAGTGGGCCGTTTAGAGACGCCGAAAGGCCATAACATTTTATTCGCCGGCCGCTGTGATGGCTATATGACTAACGGGGGGAGTGCACTGCGTTCGAGTCATCGATTTCATTAAAAGTGTGCATGCAGTTAGTCCGCGTCGTGTATAGTAGCGCGTTGGATGTATGGAGCTTGCTACTCAGAACTTTATGAGACAGAGCAAGTAATGGTAAGTTGAAATGGGTTTTGGCGAATTTCTGTAGCGGTGGGTTAGAAGGAACTTGGTTGATTTTATTGTTCCCCACTGCTATTTTAATCGATTCGAATTTAAAATTAGTCAGTGCAAGATGTCATCTTGCAGATATTTTAGGAAAATGAAGTTTCAATATTGAAATAACGAGGAATAAAATTGTACATATAATTTGTTATTTTAGCAACTAGCTGGGTAGGTTAGTCTTTTTATAATAATTTAATAATAAATTTAAGGGGTGATTCTGGACACCATACTACGACGAAAATCAAGAATAACGATATTGCGGTTGAGGCTTCGGTTGTTACTTATAAGTGTTTAAAGATATCCCTGAAAGCAGGCAATCTGCGTGCATCGCTGCACGCGGGGCAAGGCAGGCCAGGAGTCCAGCAGTGATCGTCAAAGCCACTGTCGCACGGAGTCACTCTCCTCAGAGAAGTTACGACGAAATTTACAAACAATCGACATGGCCACACGATTCTGCGATATTAATAAAAAATTAAAGGGTACTCACTTATTCGCTAGAATCCATTATATTCACTGTTGTAGTCCATTGTATTATCGAGACACATACGCGCTGAAATCACACCACCCCAAAAAATAAAAAAATATCAGATCTCTTGCTCTAAAACTTAAAAAAAAAAAATTAAAGAAATGTAAAATCAATGTAAGTCCATTAGCATTAAAACCGAGCTGAATAAGGTGTTTATAAATTAGTTGCAAAAAATGACAATGCTAGCATAGATGCTAAAAACAATTTTTATTATAAGATGACATGCAACTGAACTTAACTGCCAGAGAAAGGAAAAAAATCGCCGTGGTTGTTTAAAAGAAATCAGATTCCATGAAAAAATTGTGACTTATGTCAACCGACCATTGAAAAATTTCTCTGTGATTGCTCTCCAATTATATCGACGACTTACTCCGTACACTCGAATACGTGTTAAGAAGAAATAATGAACGAGAATTTCAAATTTGGCCACTAAAAATTGTGGCGTGCCAGTACGCTTATGGCGTCGATCAATTAACTCAAATTATCAAAATTTTCACTCACAACACTACGATTCTCAGCCCTCTATATATCGAGGGTCTGGAATAGGAAAACTTTGAACACGATTTTCTTGCGAAATTTCGAGTGACGTGCTCTGTGCTATTAACACATTGTATTATTATACATGTTATGCATTAAGTATGTGCAAAATTTCTGCCAAATCGGTGACCTGCCTCTCTGTCCTTGTAAGGCCGCGTACAGACTTGAGCACGAACGCGAATGAGGCAAGCCGAGGCAGAATGCGTATACAAGTGTTCCACGTCCGTGAATTGCTCGGAGCCGTCCGCCGCATGCCTCGGGCCGTTCGCCGCATGCCTCGGGCCGTTCGCCGCTGCCTCGGGGCTGTCCGCCGCACGCTATCGGTCAAAAAAAATTAATTCGTACTCATTGCGGGTGTCGCACAGTGGTTCGAGTATACTACATGCTAACTGGACAAAATTATTTTTTGGCGGGTTTGGGTTCGTATGGGGTTCAAATTGTTAGAAACCATACCTGATTTGTATTACAGTTTATTATTTAACTAAAAATTGCAATAATATAAAAATATGACTAATTCACTAAAGGAAAAAGGACAAAACGACTGTATTGTACATTAAATATAATTAACAATTATAATATTATGTCTATTCCTGTAATTTCTGAGTTTTTAAGTTATAAAACCTGGTTTTTGAACTCAGTTTTCTCTGCATCGCTATTTAAATAGTGTTTTACTATATGCTCCACGTCGATCCACGCGACAAGGGTTGAATGTAAGGAAAGTAGAGACTTTCTAGTTTATTTTAATCAATCGGTCGATCTGCAAAAATTTGCAAAACTATATTTTATTTATTGTTTTCGAGCGCGACTGTGATATCTCTCCTGTCGAGCGTCGCGCTCGAAAACAATAAAAAAAATATAGTTTTGCAAATTTTTGCAGATCGACCGATTGATTAAAATAAACTAGAAAGTCTCTACTTTCCTTACATTCAACCCTTGTCGCGTGGATCGACGTGGAACATATTGTAAAACACTATTTTAATAGCGATGCAGAGAAAACTGAGTTCTTTTGGTATAAAAGTGCTTTATTTCAACCAAAAAAACAACAATTGTATCATTAATTCAACAGTAATTACATGCAGTTGAAATGGACAAAATATTACTTGAAACATGATGAAAATAATAAATTGTATTTATCTTGAAGAGCATGAGCGTTCTGTATTTATTACTTTCTGCCCGGTGTTGGATACGACCTAAACTATTAGCTAGTGGAGAGGGAACATCGTTTTTATTTATTGAAAAGCCGTAACATCGCATTCGCGATTACCCCGCGTTCGTATTTACCACTCTCCCTTATACATATGATATGTGTATATGATATGATATGTGAATTCCCTGAATTTGCCTCAGTTTGCCTCGGCTTGCCTCATGCGGGACGCACAGGACAAAAATCACAATTTTTCCAACCCGAGGTATTCGGGTTTGCCTCGGCTTGCCTCATTCGCGTTCGTGCTCAAGTCTGTACGCGGCCTAAGACGTCTGTCCAGTGTCTGTGCATTTTCATTGCACTTGTATTCCCAACGCCTTCAAGAACTGGGTCAACCGCCATTGTTCGATATTATTTATCGGGTTCGTTAATTCTTCTCTCCCCCCTCTATTTCTCTCTCTCTCTCTCTCCCGAGCCAGTTCCTCTGGAGTGACCTGGAGCTTTTCACGGAATCTCGATCAATTAAGTCGAAGAGAGCGTCGTGTAAGCAGCAAGCGCCATTCACGCCAAACTTCTCACCGAGGACTGCTCCCGAAGATGAACTTTCGCTGCTTCCCCGACGCTTCTTTGTCTGTTTGATTAATCCCATGCAGCAGTTTGTCTGGGGATTCTGAGCGCGACCTGCGGGCCGTGAAAAACGAAGCTTGCAAAAATAATTTGAGAAGTCGTTGCTTAACGCTGGTACTAGTTTGCTTCGACACGTTAAAATTCTCTCTGCCTGGGAATATTGGGGAATCCACTGGGCTTAAACTTCTTCTGTTCTCGTTTCATGGGATTCTACTTTCTACTCGTCGCTCCCTTGGTACTTTTCTTGTTTCTTCAGTCTGATTTCGTTGGGTCTGTTGTCTGGTGCACTTTGTCGCACAGTTTCGAGATGAATTTAGTATTCTGTGTTAATTGCAGTCGAGTTATGCTCGTAAACCTCGTTGGAAGTATCGAGGACAATTGTGTGAATGATTTAGTACGATCTTCGACGTCTGCATTAGCGTCTGCAGCGCCAATATTCGTTCCACTAAGTAGTAGTGATTGGACCGATACCGATACTATTCATGATATTCAATCAATTCGATACAAAAGTACTCGATACGAAATATCGATCCACGTCGGAATTTTAAGTACGTGGTATCAATTATGAATACCAATTCTTCTTCAATCAATTCAAAACCAACAGAGCAAAGGGCCCAAATTTCGTCTCCAATTTGTATTTGACCTTGCAGACTGTAGAGGGTGCATAAAATGTTAGAATGAGCTGGCACTAGGGATGAATTTTCTTTGAACGTTCCCCTATGTGTCTACAAATCGCAAAATGTAATTATGTCATGTCAATACGAGATAATAAACAAAATGTGAAAACGTGCAAAATGTGAGATCCGACAAAAGTGTTCCTAATTTCGTCCTCCCAAAAAATGTTTGTAAAACAGGAAATAAATTGAAAAATTAATTTTTTTTATTGAAACAAGCGATCACGGTAAATATTCCACTGTTTGCGTTTCGGCATCTACAAAATATTAAATCTTTCTACTAAAATTGCTTAAAAACCAATAAGAGATAATTCACTCCCATAACTATTCATGTTTCAGCCCTTTTTATTTCAAATAACAAATTTATAGAAAATCGATCTCAATTTCCTTTAGACTTCCGTGGGACGAAATTAGGACACCTCCTGTGGACGAAATTTGGAATTCGCGTAGTTTCAATATGGCGATCGCTGTAATAGACCACGCGAGTGATGTCCATCAATGTCATTGCGTATAAGAAACTACACGATATGCCCGAAAAAGTGCTACAACTTCGAATTCGAAATAATATTTTTTTCTACGAGTAACGTGCTCACATACTAAAATCTGTAAAAACTCGCATGTCAAACCTGGTATGTCCTTGATATGACATATCACATTTTACCACCGGACCACAGAGTTAATTGATAATGTCTAGACATCTTTAGACGTCCGTAGACGTCTTTGGACTCCTTAGAAATCACCATAACAATCCAAACACTTCCGATAAAAATCCACGTTCACCGTTGCGTCCAACGTCCACCTGTCTCACTTTTAAAATTCCACAGTCTGGGCCTCGAATTCTCATAAAAAATTCCCTTCTGAAAAGACCTCATTCCTCCCACTCGCCCGTCAAAAACGTACGAAAAAAACGTCTTCATCCCTCGACGGAATCAGGGGCCCGGGGAGCGTGCAAACAAATCTCACCGGTTGCTTTCATAAAGAACAAAGCTAGGCGCTGGTCAGGCGCGCAGGAATCCCCGTCGACATTTTTATTCCCGCTGGTGATACGCTCCCGCCCGTATCTCCGTAAGGGTGGACGGCGGGGCTTCAGTGATCGGAAGTGGCCGCGCAAAAAGCTAAGGGAAAGGGGAATGGAAATGTATGGAGGCGCAGGAAGCTGGGTCGAATCGTCGAATGTCCCCCGTCGAAAATGGACGTGAATTTATTGCCGGGGGCGGAGGTGTAGGAGGTTTGGGGGTCAGGAAAGCAATCGGGGACGGAAGTCGAACGAAGGGTGACTGGAGGCGTGGTAGTGTGTCGCTTATTATACTTTCTTATTATTTATCGACCCCATAAATACCGACTCCGATAGAGGCTGCGCGAGCTCTCGCACGATTTATGGGGGTCCAGAATTAGTGTCATCCACCGTGGTATTTTTCACCGGCATATTAATCCGGATGACGCTTATATGCACTGTTGCAACCCCCTGGCGCATCCGCCGGGTGGGGGGCGGTGGCGCTGGTGGGCGGTGAAGCTCCGGGAATCCATTAGCGGCGATCGCTTCCCTGAATTCGATTCTGCTCGTGTTGCCGGGGTAAAACGCTGAAATATCGTGAACGAAACCTTGCCCGATGATCACCCTGCGGCCTTTATCCGATGCTCCCCTGGGGAGATAACTATTCTGGTGGCTGGGATTATGATGATGTTATTGGAGGAGGTGGGTAGCCTCCGAAGGCTCGAGATCCTAGCGCTGTGAAATTTTCAGCGATCTCGCCGCTCGGTTTCTAATCATTATTTTCGGCTATCGCTAACTTCGCGTCTCCCTTTCTGTCGCGCAGTAACGATTCGTGATAAGGGACTCTTTACAGGAGTCGCTTCTGGCGCTCGCAACTGGCATCTCAGGTATATTCATCTTTTTTAAACTTGCGATATCCCTGACAAGTGCATTCATTTGAAATATCTGGCGTGGGACGTGGAAGTATCTCGTGTGAAAAGGTTATTCAATCCATGCTAAATCGATTGCTTCTCGCACTCCTTCTCGAGGATTTTCATGAAATTGAAATATGATGTAGTCTATGTGAAATTAGGGGAGGGGGGTGTTAATTCATCATCTCGCTGGCTTCGAGTTTCTCTAAAAATACCTGAATTTATCAAAATGTCTTGCAAAGTGACCTAGAAACGAACTTAAGGGGGTGCTGGATTATTGGATACGTAAAATCGTTAGTTTCTTTGACGCTAAATTACACTGATACCGAATAACCGCGGGCGCTGGGAGAAAGGAGGCGTTGCCTCTGAAAATCGGCCGCTGCGTTCACTTATACCTAGTCAGGGGACCGAAAAGAGGCGCAATGTTTGAGAATTCTTTTTGAAAAAGTGGGAGCATATATTCTTACAGAACTTTTTGCACTTAAAAGAGCAACATTTAAAGAACATTTGGTAATTTTTTGGTAAAAAAATATTTACGTTTATAATAAAGTAACAACCAACATCCAAGAAGCCTTTTTGAAACCGGTGAGTAAGATATCTCAACAACCAGTGCACCAATCTTTCTATAATTTTGTGTGCTTATTTTTTATATAAAAATCAATCGATTTTATTAACGAAAAATGGCCGTTTTTCGCGCGAAAATCAGCACTTCAAACTTTAAATAGCCGCCATTTTATTTTAAATTAATATTTCGAAAATTCCCCCTCCGTCAGTCGATAGATACATTAATATACTAACGAAATCTTTTTTGTTTTTCGATTTTAGATAATCTGGTTCCGAGTTGCAGTGCTCACCACAAAACAACTTTTTAAAAAAGCCTTCTTGGATATCAGTTGTAAATTTATTATAAACATAAATGTTTTTTTACGAAAAAATTCGCTTTTTTTCGGCCATCTGACTAGGTATAACCCCTTAAATTCCATGCCTGCCTTAAGTGACCGAACTCGAGGGATACATAATTGATTTCACACAAGTCTTCGAGTTATTAAAGGAGCTCTAAATGCTTCTGTTTCAGGCTTTTCCCGCATTCAGATTGGAAATGCCGAAGATTCGAACTTTTCATCGACCAATCTATTCACCGTCAGAATGGAGCTCATGGAACTAGGGTGCCTTCGATAGATTGATGCGACGCACAGTTGTCCCGGTTCTTTGCAATTTGTTTTTCAAGATTCAATCGCCCTGCTCGAATTGCCCAGCGATTCTTTTTGAGCCCTCATACATCACTAATGACGGCCATTTAGATCGCGACGCCACCCCCTGACCCGTCCCGCGGGTCATACCGAGAAACTTAGGTCATTCCGCGAGGCTGGAATAAATGGTTGCCTTCGGCATTGATTTAATACTGTCTGGCCATTATGCGCGCAGACCGTGGGCGAGAGGAAACGGGGAGTAAATCTATCAGCGGGAATTATCCTTGGCCGAATTTGAATTCGCTGTTATTTTCGCGCGATGAAATACTGCTGTCCCGGGGCGTTTTACATCACATTCGACGGTGGCCCCTAACGATTACGCGATGGTGCAAGCTCAGCCAAGCGTTAAAATGTCAATGACACGATCCCACGTGAAGCCGACTTCTCTGCACTCCGGCCGTTACCGAAATTAAACGGAACGGCAAATTCAATATGAATTAGCGTTTTTCCAAATATTACCCTGGCGCGTATGAAATGACCGTTTCGCTGAGACACGCTTGAATAAAAATATTTTTTCCGTTTGCGGGATGTTAGCAATTGTTATTCTATCCCCACCACAAGGAGAATAATTTTTATGCTACCCTCGAGCGGCAATTTCATATATTTTGACTGCCTAAATGCTTAAATTTTCGTTTCATTGTCAAAAAGAAATTCGTAGTGGAAATGGGGCTCATGCCACTTGGCTCCTTAGGAACACGTGGCAGATCTTACATTGCTTTCGAGATGGAGATAACAGATATGTAGGGAAATACACTTATAGGTAGCAACCACAAAAATAAGTGGTAAAAAACGTTCTCGTGATGAGAATAAATAACGGAGGAAAAATATTAAGAAATAGTGGTGAAATTAATTTTTTATCTAAAATTTGATAATATTAGTCATTTGCTATCTAATTCAAGCACCGTTTAAAATAATTACACCTTCACACCGTATTTCCTATGAAAATAATTGTTCCTTCAACTCGTTTTCCTCTTAAATCATAAACAATAGTATGTGCATGTTTTCCAATTTGCCCCTCAATTATATACGTTAAATTGACTCTTTGAATTCGCAGGTAATACATTTATACTTTTTTGAAACGTTGCTTCAAAAATTCCCCAACATTGTTACGGGGATTTTGAATACCCCCGGAGCGTATCTCATGAAAGTTTCATACGTTGTGTTTCGCGTAGCTCGTTCAGGTCAAAAGCCGTCGGAAGCGTGTGAGGATAATAAAGCAGAATGAATGGCAACGCGCGTGCAGTAACGAGGGGAATGGTAGCAAAAGGCAACACAGACCCAGCAACGGGAAGTGATGTTTGTCTGATAATTTGCTTTCGATTCCCCCTGCAGTTTAATCTCGCGATGAAAACATCGCGGGGGATGGCGCGGCAAGAAACGAAATTGCGTTTGTTCGGTATGTAAGCGTTTCAGTAACTCAAAGAACTGCCGAGGGGTGGGCAGGATCGCGCGAGGGGGAGAGGGTACAAAGAAAAGTGCGCGGGGGGGAACTGGCTGGGAAGCTATAAAAATGTCCTCTCGTTACGCAGCCCTTTCCAAGCGTCACGTATTCCAAGACCGCGATGGAGGTCTGACTGAGGAGTGCTTCCCTCGCTAACTGCGCGTCGTAAATGCAAACCGCCCCGCATATAGGTTCCTCCGCGAAGATTAACCGTGTTTAATGGCGAGAGGAAAGGCATTTTCAAGATGAAGCATCCTTCTATAACGTTTCGTGGAAGACTTTTCCCATGCACGTTTGTAGATTCGTGGTGGTTCTGGGTTGTTTTGAAGTTTCATCGCGAATTTGCTCTGGAAAGTAAAGACAGTCCGATAGTTACTCGTCAGAGTTGGGCATTATTCGAACAATCTTCGAATACAAGTTTCGAATGAAATGAAGTTAGGTGTTCGAGAATAACGAATAAATTTTTATTCAAATGATCTCGAAAAATAATCGCGAATGAGATGGAGTTATTCAAGAATTGCACGTTAGCATCGTAGTGTACTATTTACTTTTCTTCGAAATTGAAAAATCGGGGGAGAAACTTAGTGTGGATAGCGGGGACCAGGTATGATTTGTGGGAAATAGTTAAGGGGTGCAAAGAGGATGCAGTGCCTTGATCAGAAGCAATGTCAGAATTAGAGAATAAAGTTTTATAATGTAGGTACGACTCTTACTGTGTTTTTGACGGAGATGGGTCAAATTTTTATTTAACCTTTAGGGGGTAACTATAGGGGTCATTGTAAATTTTAAAATTTGAACTTTGATGTTTTCAAAGGTTATTGATATTGCTAATCACGATTCTAAGGTCAGAGTACCGAAATTTTACACAGAAACAGTGTTGCCAACCTAAACAAGCCTAAATGAATAACAACAGTTACATTCATATATAAATCTTTCCTTTGACGTTACCCAGAGCTAACGCCGTGGACGTAAAACGTTTTGTAGCTCTTTTGTAGCTTTTTTTGTTTTTTGCGTTATTTTTGTATGTTTCTGTGTTTTCTGATTTTACTATTCATTATGGATTTATTTACTCAGTAGTATTTATTATTGATTGTCGAATGAAAAAAATAACTTTATTCCTCAAATAACCTAAAGTTACAGAAACTTTTATTTGATCCGTTATTTGAATAATTTTTTTTAGTTATTGCCCAACTGTGGTTTTTAAGGCTGATCGTTAGAAATAATGTTGGCAGTCATTTGTGACGGCTTGAATCGTGACGATTTACGCCTGAATCGATAGAGATTGAGTAAAAATATATGTCGTGATAGTAATCTTCGCAGTGAAGCACCAAGTGAAAGATTCCTTTTCATTTCTATGGGTTTTAGTGAAGGAGATGAATAAGAAGTTCAAAGGGGTCGTATACAAACGAATCACCTCCTCTTAAGAGCTCTTTTATCGAGCAGAGGACAAGCAGAAATAAAAGTTTAAGTTCAGGGCGAATTTTACAGCAGACGTCCCCAACAGATTTCCTCCGATCACATCTTTTATGCCCCGTGCAGTCGGAAGGACACTCGTATTTTCATTACAGATAAGAAAAGATCTTAATTTTTTAATGAAGCTAAGCTTGTGGGGGGGGGGGGGTCAATAAAAGCAGGTACAAAATGGGCAGGAGTTGCGCAAGAAATGGACACTTGGAATTTAAGGGTACTAGACAGTCGTCTTTGTCGAAAATGAAGCATTCCTTTTTTAATTAATTAAAAAGAAATAAATTGAAGCTAAGATTTGTTCTTTGACACAATCTTCAGGAACATCACAAGCTTTAAGAAATCATGTTTGTTTCGCCAAAAATATGACTTAGAGATAACGCTACAGATGATGATTAAAGATACTTTTTGGAAAAGTTTAGTTTGTTTTACAGCTATTTTGGCGAAACGTAGCGAAATTCAGCGACATATGTACCTACTTGTAAATTCTTCTTTAGCATACCTTTGTACTAAACCTGTAGTGCAAAAGAAGCAAAATTATGAAAATGACATATAAAAAATGGCGATTTTTCAAAAAGTGTAAGTTTCTTTTCATAAAGAATAAGAGATTTTATTTACTTCAATTTAGGTTCAGGCCGCAACTACACATTTTGTAAAGATGTTCGAATTTGATTTGAATCGATTGGAACCCCGTTTTTGTAGTTATCCCGGCAAAACAAAAGAAACTTTTGTAAAAAGTCTCTTTAATGATCCATCCGTAGCGTCACCTGTAATGCATATTTTTTACTAAACAAATATATTTTTTTAAAGCATATGATGCAAATAATCATTGTGTCAAAGAACACGTTTCAGTCTTAATTTATTCCTTTGCACTTAATTGAAAAAGAAATGCTTCACTTTTTACAGAAACTACTGTCTAAGTAGTATCCTTAAACTATTTATTATACTACTTCCTCGAAGATGATACCACATTCTTGAAATTCCCAGAAAATAATAGTTAATTTGCACCACAGCTTCCATGAAAAATAGAAAAACAAAACACCAATCTTTGCTAAGTTCCTTTATCTCCCCAGAACACATTCTCACGAACTCACTTTCGTCTCCACTCGCGAGTCAGCTGAAATTCTCTAGTCACGCAGTGTCCATATAATATGAAGTCCACAGTGGTATCGTGGCGACTGATTTACACGGGCAAGCACGGGGCAGCCGGGAAAGCTGGATCGAGCAGATTTTCTACCCGTCGTGGACACTCGCCGCGGCCACAGACTGCCTGAACGACGGCGCGATAAAACGGGAACGAGCTTTGTATTGGAAATCGCGTAAATTCCCTCGTAAAGTTGCGGAAGAGCGGCGCGAAACGTGGCCAGGGTCGAGGTAACGACGAATCCCGGGGACACAAACGGCTGGCAAAAGAGCGTGGAGGACAGTTTTTACAAGAACAAACGTCGACACGCTATAAATTCCGCGGCGTATCTGGCTATCGAGTATCCACATGGTGTAACGCTCACCCTCCCCTTCCTTTTGGGGGAGCAATATTCTTTTTCATCGTCGCCGCTTGCGTAAAAAGGAGCATGAATTTCATGTTCTGCTAAGCAGACGAATTCGACGAGAGAACGCAGGCTTGATACATATAGGTCCCTCTGTACGATTAATTTTCATGTTCTTTGGGGATCTGGTTGCCTTGGAATGTCTTTGATGCTTTGGTAGATGGATAGGAGGAATGCACGAAGAAACTGATTTACATTTTTATGACCCCGTGCTTTTGTTAGACTCTCGGTTCTTTCGCTGGCAGTTTTCCTAAATAGTTTAGGGTCTGTATGCAAATGAATGATGATCATTTTGGGTCGTGTTGAGTTCAAGGGGATGAAGAGGGGGGGGGTGGATATTTAAGTAGAATTCTTGAGATATGGGGCATCAGTTTTGGGGGATTTATCTGATGTTGAATGTATTTAAAAATAATTAGAATATAAGATAAGAGAAAAACTTCAAAACAACTAAAACTATTAATCAATGCAGACAACCACTCTCCATATCCCGCTCGTCCTGGAAAACTTCCCTTCCAAAAGGACGAATGTTAAACGTTGCTGGAAGATGTTTGGGCCAGAGGGACTGTCGTGCGATTGTGGAATGTATAGGCTAGAGGTGCGAAAGAAGAGTGTTTGGGACAGAGCACTTGAGATTACGGTGTGGACGGAGGGTGCGAATTGCGAGACTATCCAAGTAGTCCAGTGAAATTAGACGAAAATCTGCCCAATCTACGGACTAATTACCATCAAGCTGAATTTTTGCATGAGCCTTTATTTGGTCGTTGTAAACAAGATGTCAAAAGTCCCCATCAATCCGACTGCTGCTAAAAATTTTACAGAGGGTTGAAAAAAAAAATCCTGTTTTTCGCAAATATCTCGCTATCTATCAGTTGTGCGACAAAAATAGTTATTATACAATTTATAGCCTAGGAAATTCTCTGCAAAAAAGGTCTTGCAAGTTCTTTCGTAGGTGTAACCATTTTCAAGTAGGTCGGGTTACCAAGTTTCAACCCCCATAAATTTGACAAGGGAAGATCCTGAACCCGGAAATTCAGAAAATTATGAAACTCTGTAAATAGGTAGGGGAAGTCCTCCTGAATACAACGCAATTTCGTTTGATGCCCAAATTCACTCCAAGAGGGTGCAATTCACCCCTAAACTTTTTTTGGGGGGGTATTATTACTCGGGAACTGTAGGAGATAGAAAAAAAGTGTCCAGGAAAAAGTTACTTCTTTTAATTAGGACTATCAGTTGGTAAGTTATAGGTCATACAGTTCTTACGATTCTCGAGTTATAACACAAAATCGACAAAAAAACGTATTTTCAAGGTCAATTTTACCCCTTTACGATGAATTTGGGCAACAAACAAAAAAATTGCGTAATACACACCTATATTAAACTCTGCATATCCCCAAAGATGTAAAAAATTTTGAACTTTCGAGGGGGTGGATCTTCACTTGCGAAAAATAATATATTTACTCCAGTGAAATTAGGATCTGTCTTGGGCATAAATTCTACATTTTGGTATGGGCCTTTATTTGGTCGTTTTAAATAATATGCCAAAAATCCCCACCAATCCGACCGCCGCTAAAAATTTTACAGAGGGTTGAAAAAATAACCTGTTTTTCGCGAATATGTCGCTATCTAGCAGTTTTGCAACAAAAGTAGTTATTATACAATTTACAGCTTAGGAAAGTCTCTACAAAAAAGGTCCTGACGTCCCAAAAGGTTTGATGCCCAAATTCACTCCAAGAGAGTGCAATTGACCCCTGAATTTTTTTTTCTATTTTGATAGTCTTAATTAAAAGAAGTAACTTTTTCCTGAACACTTTTTTGTCTATCTCCTACAGTTCGCGAGTAATAATACAAAATAAAAAACAGTTTAAGTGTTAATTGCACTCTCTTGGAGTGAATTTGGGCATCAAACCTTTTGGGACATCAGGACCTTTTTTTTAGAGAATTTCCTAAGCTGTAAATTGTATAATAACTACTTTTGTTGCAAAACTGCTAGATAGCGAGATATTTGTGAAAAACAGGATTTTTTTTTCAACCCTCTGTAAAATTTTTAGCAGCAGTCGGATTGATGGGGACTTTTGACATCTTGTTTACAACGACCAAATAAAGGCTCATGCAAAAATTCAGCTTGATGGTAATTAGTCCGAAGACAGATCCTAATTTCACTGGACTAATGGTGCTGCTGGCCAATTTGAGGAAGTGTTTCCGAGAAAAAAACGGTTGAAGTGCCATTTTGAAAGGAAGAAAAGAAAAAATAGGTTGAAACTGCTTAAGATGTATATAATAAATGCGTTTAAACAGATTATCTTTCTGAAATTTTGTGGACTTACTTTTTATATGAAAATCTACTGAATGACGGAAGGATTTTTTTCAATGTATTGATTTGATTATATCAACGAAAAATGGCTTCATGGTCATCACTAAAGGCCGTTTTTCGCTAATAAAAGCGAAACTATACAATGAAAAATTCCTTCCGTCATTCAGTAGATTTTTATATAAAAAATAAGCCCCAGAATTTCAGAAAGATTGGTGCAGTAGTTTTTAAGATAACTTGCTCACCGTTTTTAAAACACTTCTTGGATGTCGTATTTTTATTATAAACGTAAATATTTTTCTACAAAAAATTACCAAATTTTCTTTAAATGTTGCTCTTTTAAGTGCAAAAAGTTTTGTAAAAATATATCCCTCCGTTTTAAAAAAAAATCGCCTCTTTTCGGCATCCTGACTAGGTACCTATAACCCTTTAAGAGAAAGTCACAAAGGGGTGGCAATACATGGTTAGTACTCCAACATCTTATCATCTACATTGGGTATATCTATTTACCAGATAATTTAGATAGCGGTTTCACAGATGAAAGTACATAAATTCTTAAAATCAAATATCTCCTAAACTAATCTTCTAGTCCTCCCTTCGTCGAATACAACTCTACTACCGTTCCATTCCCTATCAACCTCTAAATCACAAACCTTATCTCCATTTCCCAGCGCATTCCCATCCAATATGCAGGCTAAAAATTCGGTCCCTCCCCACAAGAGCTACGAAAATTACCTAGCACTCAGGATACGAATCTGCACACTGGAATCACTGCCAAGATACCATAAACTGACCCACCCTCGGCCGCCCATTTCTGAATCGCTCTGTAGTCCCCCGCCGGAGCACGCCGACAATCGCTTGCTGCTCGATTTCGAGCGGAATCGAGCGGGAGTCAGTGAATTCCCGCAGGAGGGGGCTCGCGCGCGCATAGTCCACGAGAGATTTTTCAATTCCACGCTGCATGGAATGTCGATTCGAGACGACACTCCGCCGCTGAATAGCCTTCTTCTCTATGAAAAGCTTTCAGCGCGCACCCCTCCCCGCTGTGCACGCCGTTCCCGATACAAAGTTCGTCCCCCACACCATCCCCTCGTATCGTTCTTCGTCGCCCCGATGGCCCCACGGGATCTGGTGCAGGCTTCAAGGCCACGACGACGGGAAAATCCGTTTGGCGTGACTTTCCGCCAATAAATCCGCTGAACGTGTTTCCGATCGTGACGCGCGCGACGAAACACTTGCCTCGGCGCCTTGGAGAACGACCCCCATCAACCCCCCTGGAAATCGGATTTTTCGTTTTATCCCCGATCGACGTTGCGCCGTTAAAATTTGATGGGCCGCGTGCTTCGCGAGGCTATCGCTACGTACATTTAAATTACTCACCCTATCGACCACTCGCCACCCCTCCCTCAAGTTTCACGACCTTCTCAGATGAGATTCGTGTTTTGTAGCCAGACGTTCAGCTCTCTCAGTTTTCGTCTTTTGTAAACTGACGTTGTCTTTGGAATGTGGGTGCGTCTGAAGTGCATGTCAGTTATAAAAGTGACTCGTTTGGAAAGGATCATTGTTCTCGAGTAGAGTGAGGTCGATTGATTTGAAGTGGTAATGGGGAAGCTGACGTGACTAGGGTTGCCAACTGTACTATAATATACATATAGTATTGTGCTATATTTTCGTTTAGTAAACTATATACTGTTAGAAAAAGATATAGTACGTAAAAATACTATATTTCGGATACATCGATAAATTTCTACAATTTTTACTTATTTTTATGTTCCATGGCAACATCAAGATTTGAAATAGCATGTTTAAACTTTAACACAAAGGATTTTTATTTAATGAATAGAATGTGATGGGAAGAGAGATACAGAGCCAGTGTATTTCTCATAAAAAAATGAGCTCCTCATAAATGTTAATTTGGACTTTCAGTGCAATCAAATCTTTGACATATTTTGTCACAGACAATAAATTAATTAATAATGAACCAAATAAAATACACAGAAAATGCACATATAAAATATAAAATGTGGTTGTTTTAATGTAGTTTTATTTTGTACCACCTTCCTCCGAGAAGTACTACAGTATTTCACAATGTACTATATTTTTATCACATTTGGCCGTAAAGTACTATATTTTCCCGGAAAAAGTTGGCAACCCTACGGCCGTGGTGCCTCCAACACACGTGTCATCGGTGTTTTAAATAAATAAATATAATGTAAGTATATGATAAAAAGATTTGCCGGTCCAAATAGTTAAGGATATTTATCATTGTTAATGTCGGAATATTTTAGTTAGAATTTGTCTTTATATGCATCTACATACGTGTGGGGTTATCATCCAGTTAGATTGGGGCATATCATTATCAATAGTAAGTAAGGAAGAAGGTACCTTCGTTGAAAAATTATTATTATTATCGTAAAAGGCTAATCTGAAATTGAAACAAACCCTGTAACGAAACCATGAAAAATATTTGAAACTGATACATCATAATACACGTTTCCGTATTAAATCTTTAAGTTCGATAACAGTTAAATGTCCATCATTTGCACTTTTTACTGTCAATTTAATTTTAAAATCAGCAGTCAGAAAATAATGAAAAGAAATGTAAGTTAACGCAACTTCTAATATTATAACATTTTAGTTTGTTATGGTGTATTTGGGTTAACTATGTACTTAAGTGTATTTCTGGCATGGTGGGGGTTGGGACTATTTATTCTTCCAATTTCGAAGCTTCCTCTTTCTCACTTTTGTATATCTCGAATATAGTGGGGACGGGAAAAATCGAAAAGGTCCCAAAAAAATTTATACGTTGGATACTAGGATTATATTTGAACCTGCATACATCATTCTAAAAGAGACGAAAATCGAAAAGATAAGAATAGAAGCAGGCAAAGCGCACACAAATATGAGGGAAAGTCCCAAATAAAGATACGAATATGAGGGAAACGGAATGGAGATGGAAGAAGTAGGGGAAGCAAGGAGAGGAAGAAGAGAGCTAGGAGAACCGAGACAGGAGCAATACGACAGAATAATAAAAAGCAGATGCAACCAAAGATACAGGGAACCACGCATTGACGGAAAGCCAAAATACCTGAGGAATGAATATGAAGGACGAGACCAGAAACTAATAGCAGGTTTATTCTGAAAAAACGGCGAAGAGAACGAATGCAGGCTGTGAGTGGAAAATAAAGAAACGTCAGAGCATCTAGTAGCAAATTGCAACGGTATGGCAAGGACAAGGAAAAGGATGTGCGAACTACTAAAGGACACCGGGGAAGGACCGGAATGGATGAGAGAGGTAGTAAGCAGAAGAAAACAACGCGAAAAAGAAGAAATAGAAATATAATATAATATTGTAAAGAGAAATGTACACCTGATAAATACGGCAGACGGTGCATTCTACTCCACGAGATGTGGCTGACGCTCCGAGTGCCACATTACATTACCCCTGAAAAGTGTCTGATCACTTGCTATATGCACGTTTCGAAAGTGGAAAGTGAAAATTGTAGAAACGTAAGTAGAAGAACCGAGATCCCAGAATCCTCGCGATTACACCAATCCACCGAGAACTAACTCAGACTTTTAATTCCATTGAGGATTTCGGGGGAAAGAGAATCCAGTATCAGGTACAATCTCTCAGTTACATCGGGGAAGTCGTTCGTTACATAAAGGATGTTCAATTAGAAAGGCGAATTATGGCGGTGAGCTCCTATTGCATTCTCGGTGAGCAGCGTGGCTCGCCTCTGTCTTTCCATTGCTGGGGAAATTTACGAGGGACTCTCGGATGCCGTAGGTTTGCTACGGTTGAAAGTTGAAGTGTCCTCGTAGCCCTTCTGGAAAGATTATCCTTGGGCCATACGACGTTCCTTTGTTATGCATAGAACGAGGACGCCCGGTGGACGACGCTAAAACGGCCCTATTTCTCGACAATCGCCTCCCCTTCCTGTATCCCGTCCGCGAAGAGCTGCCTTCTTCCTAGCCCGACGAGGTCTTCTCCCTTCGTCCTATATTCCCCCTCGGCCGCCATTTCCGCATTCCTTCAGTTTTCTAGGAGAGGGCCGTGATAAGGGAGAGGGACGTGTATATTCGGGGAGGGCTGATGAATAACGCGGCGCTCTCTTAAACTCGGATTTTCATTCGTACAAGTTCGGGCTCCTTTCTTTTGGGATGTACCCTTCGGACGGAGTGGTTAATGGCAGCCATGAGCATTGGGACGGGTTTCGTTTCATTCCAACTTTCATCGTTTTATCATCGTAATTGCCGGGGTAATTTTTCATTCCTCCTCGTCCTCCTTTTCTGCTGGTCTTGGAAGTTTGTTGGGAATTGAGAGTCGATCTCGTTGCTGAGGCGGTTTGGGTAATTTTGGAAAGATTGTGGTTCTTAGTAGTCTGGTCCTAGTAGCTTCAAGTTTTAAGGTTTGGTTTCATTGTGTTGTAATTAGGATTTATTTTCGGAGGATTATTACAGATTTGCGCAGAATTACAATTGAATTACTCCGTGAATTATAATTACAAAATAATTCAATTACATCGTATTCGATTACATTGTAATTCGTAATTCAGATCTCGCATTCAATTAAAATACATCGAATTCGTAATTGCAATGTTTTTGCAATTGCAATTGTAAAGTACAATGTAATTGAATTACAATTACGAATTAAGGGGTAACCAAATTGAGAGGTAATAAGAGGTGGGAAAGAAATATGTAGGCAAAGGTTTCGAACAGGAAAAAATTATTATGATTGCTGAATAATAGTATTATTCATATTTTTATAATATATAAGGAGAAATAAACTCCTTTGTTATATTTTTTCCACTTTTTCCTCAATTCTTCAGAGTTTTGAGTTGTAATTTAATTACATTGTATTTCAATTACATTGCAATTCAATTACACGCACAGTTAAAGTAATTAGGAATTGAATTAATTGAAAAGTTTGAATTATGTAATTGAATTACAACGTAATTGAAATACAATGTAATTAAATTACAGTGTAATTTAATTAGCACAACTGTGCTCGCAATACAGAGATAAAGGGTAAGGGGAAAAACAACTTCATCGAAAAAAATTAAGTTTTAATACTTTAGTCCACCAGTAAAGAAACAAAGTTCAATGAAATTATTTACATTCTTCACAACGTGAAGCTTATACCCTAACTAGACATCAGAAAAAAAACAAAATAAAATAATAATTGTTTTACATTATTTTAATATTTCTTCAAGTTTTAACAGGCTAAAATACTGAAACAAAATAAGCAACTTCCATTTCTATTATTATGAAAACATAGAAAGCCACTCATTTTATGAATTGTCAGATATTTTGTTTCTGACTTCTCTCATTTTGTTTCATAAAATCTCTGAGCCTTGGGATCGTCAGATTTTTTAAAATTTTGAAATCTTCGCATTTTGCTTTTGAAATAGGCAGGAGTTCTATGTATGCTCTGTTGGGAAGTTCGAACTCTCCGTTTTAATGATTTTATTTTCTATTACTGTCTGTTTTTTTTAATGGTGAAAAAATTATTCACGTAACATTCGCATTTCCTTCACTTCCTGGATGGGGAATGGGCATCTCTTAAAAAAATTTTCTCGCAGGAAAGATGTCCATTCCCTTATCATAATTTCTCGTTTTGACGACAGAAGTTTATGCTTGGATTGGTTCGGCAAAAAGTGGGGACCTTCCGTGTTTTGTTCCAGTGCAGAGTGGACATTTTCTGTTTTTACCCGGCACCTATACCAAGTGTTTATGGTTATCACACGAGGACATTTGAACTTTATCCCCCTTTGTGATTCGGCAGTTCTGTAGTCTCAGTTGCCACCAACAAAATATGCTATAAATTGCAAAATCATGAAAAATGCACATTCCCTATTTTCCCGTTACCCTTCAAATATTTCAAAAACATAACTTTGTTATACTATATCCAACTTGAGATTAGATCAAATTGGACAAGTATCATAGATGCAATTATTATAGTTACCTACTCGTATATCACACAACTAATATGTATATATATTACGATAAATAATTAAATATTATTAAGATAGAATTATATCCTAAAATACCTATTTTTAATGTGCCTTCCTTACCTTAATAAATTTACCTTACCTTATATGGGGGGGTTCGCGACTCAAAAAAGTTTGGGAAACAGTGATTTACTGATTTCGCACGATAACTTAACATTTAATACACGTTAGGGGCAACGCCGATACTACAAATTACCAATGAAAGCATAAACTGAACAAAGAGTAATAGCAGGCTTTATCGACGCATCCGCGGAAGACGAAATGGAGGAAGCTCCGGCGGTACGCACGCCGTGCATTAATAGCTTTTCACCGTGGTGCTTTTAGCGATCGAAGAAGGATCTCATAAAATCGTGAATTAAAAGGTGCCAGAGGGTAAGACGGCCAAGTATTTAAATGGATTCAATTTGGAGCGATGCCAACTCTCGGCCTGCGCCCTGTGCCAAGCGACGAAGGATAGACGCTCGTAAAGGATGCAACTCGGTTCGTTGAACAAATTAATAGCGATCTGAAGGAATCGGTCGGCTATTAGGATGTTCGAATACGATTTCCTTGAATGATCGCGGAGGGTTGACTCCTGCGACGTTCCTCTGATCCTCGAGGACACTTGCGCGCCTCCATTCCATTCGCAAGCTTAACTGAATGGACTTTCGCGAGCAGGCATTGCGAGGGATTTATTATTATCGCCATTAGTATTATTACTGTTCGCCGCGTGGCGCGATACAGGGATCGTCGCAAGTGTAGTCGATAAGAAACTTTAGGAGCTGGAAGTGATTGCACGTGTTGGGCTAGGGTGTTTTGTTTCTGTGGATCATCCGAGGAAATATTCTACAGGGAATTTATTCAAGAATTTTTTCGCTTTGCCTGCGAACGGTATTCTAAATTTCACTTGTAGTCAAATATTTCTATCCTGAGAATGATTAATAATTTTGTAGTGTTTTCATGAAAGTGAAATTGGAATATGTTTGTGGGTAGTGTTGATTAAAGATGTTACAATACATTTCTTTCGAAAGAAGGACAACATTTCATCCTTGGTCACACGGGGTGTATCGCATCCCAGAATATGTCTTTGCCAATATTTCTGTCAAATTTTAGACCTTAATAATGTGGGAGATAAGGATTAGGAAACGGCAAAGCCGAATGTAAAACCCACAGTCTATGAATAATTCTTTTTATTTCACCGATGTTTCTTCACCAAGCATCGTCACCGGACTGCCTCTCGATCTCTCGACGACGAGTCACGCGCTAAGGACCAGGCGTCCTTATCTAAACAAATACCGTGATCAAGGCGGCGACGCATATCGTGGAGGGCCCGAGGTGTCCATGTCTCGGCGCCCGACTTGACGCCGTAGGGATTCGAACACATATTCCCACAATAACTACTTTTCTGATCAATTGCATTTTTTCCAAAACGACGAAACACATCACTTAGCAAACTAATCCTTCTAGCTTCTAAAGAAAAACTCATGTCGTTTGGACTAATTCTAAAAAAGTAACGCGATTTGAAAAGTTGTGAACATTCTTTCATCCGCCACTGTATATACTAGAATAGTAATACAATTTCTAGTATACAATAAACTTCAACGAATTACAGTTACTCATAAACAAACACATACGTCTTTACCGTGGTAAAGTGGGTGCCAATTTTCAACAAAACTATTAGATCGAAGCAAAAATTCGTTCCCCCACTATCAGGCAATATCAGAGCCCCAGAAATATAATTTTCCACTACACTTACTCGTGCAAAACGTGGCAAACCAAGGCAAATACTTTGATTAAAAAATCTCGTAATATATCTTTACTTTTCCTAAAGCCTTCGGTTCACTAAAGTGACCAAACTTTTGCACCGCCCTAATGCACAAAGCGCTAGTAACAAACTACCAATATACTTCGCAGCAAAGCGAAGCCTTATTAAATTTCCCAAAAACTCTTCTCAATCCTCCCACTAACTTTTCCCTCGCCGAGTATCATCAGCGTCCAGCCGCGCCCGCGGCTCGCCCGACACCCTTAAATCACCCTTCCCTCGACTAATTTCAATCGCCGCAAATTAACCGACCCAATCTAACATTCCCAAACTAATTTCGTCGGCAAACATCGGCTGGTAGCGCCCGGAATGTCTCGCGAGGCACGAGAATGGCCATTGTGCCTGTAGTGTATGCGCGTCGTCGGCCTATTCATCGCGTTATACTACTTGGCCGGCATTGAAACCCATCCAGCCGGGGAGCGGGGCGCGAGAAAACATCGGTCCAATTTTCTGAAAATCTCGCCGACAATATAACCGCCGCTAGCGGGAGACAGTTAATGAGGCCGGAAATAAGAGACGGCAAATTACGAGGGGAACGTCGTTGGTGGTCGTGTGGCCATTGGCGTGTATCGATTGTGCGCGGCCGATACGTCCGAGGCTCGCCACCTTTCTCTCTCCCCCCAGCCCCGGTTTTGTCGCACACGGTTCACGGGTTCCCACACGCCGCTGGTAACGAGCTCGATGGGGAAAATAAAAAGCAGGCGACGACGTGCCTTTACAACGGACGAGCGTAATCCCGTTGTAACGAGATCCGAATGCGAGGCAAAGGCACTTCGCGGCGCTGCCGGAAGTCGGTAACGTTTTCACGAGTTTCGTCCTCCTTCGACGCGTTCTTTCTATTATGCTGGAATATAGTAACTGTGTTTTCAGTGGCAGTACAAGGTTGGGCTTTTAATTTGGTTCGTTCCTCTGGTTGTATTTGGTATTCGGTCATTTGTCGAAGACTTTATGGAGGCGAGTCTTTTCACGCTGAATGGGATTAGCCCTCACGCTACGCGTTGGGAATTTTGATAAGCGGAATTTGAAAGTAAATTTAGTTAGGAAGGGAAATCTTTCTGGATTGAAATGAAAGAAGAAGGAATTGTGCGCTGATTGTGGTAATTTATTTGTGGGGTATGCTTTCTCGTAAATTGGAAAATTTGCTAACTTTAGGGGCTTCTTTTGTTTAATGAAATTCGGAGCTAGCGACTAAATCATACATATGTATATCAGTTATATTAAAATATATCACTGTTTACATTTGATGCCAGTATTTATGGTAAAATTGAAATAGGATGCAGTTCATGGGAAATTTAAAAGATAATTTATTCAAAAAGACCAATTCTTCTTGATTCAAATAAAAGAAGAAGGAATTCAATACAGTGGATGGTTTTGGAGATAAAAGTTTACGAGTAGATCCTGTCTGTCTGAAAGTAGGGAAAGATATTGCAAACTTTGAGAGTCTGTATTTTTTAAACAATTTCGAGGCCAGGAAAATCGTAACTTAAGCCCCCCCCCCCTAATTTCACGTGAACTACATCATATTTCACTATCATCGAAATCCCCGACGTGGAGTGCAAGAAGTGATCGATTTGACGTGGAATGACCTATATAGCTTTTGACATTGTTCGATGAGTAGGGAGGGTAATGTTGGATTCAGCTAGTACCCGTTTTGAACTCAGTTCTTATGTAACAGATGGAACCTTGTATATTTTGAATTGTTATAATTATACAAGAAACAATAAAGGGAAAACAAAATTAGGCACAGTAAATACAATTAATTAGAGTATTCATTAATTTGCTGGATGTTCCATCGTTAACATTATGCTGCACGAAATCAACATTTTGCATGGATGTTTACAAGTATAAACATTTCTGCAATAGTTAAATGTGTTTTGTCGTGTATTATGTGTATTATCCTGTTGCAGAATTCTTACGATGAATAATAATTACAGTTGTAACGTTCTTATGGCAACATGTAAATACCATATAGGAATTATTTATAGCATAATACTGCCCTTCTTAATTAAAATGTCATCAGCTAGCATTTTTCAATTTTTCGAGAAAAGTTGAAATATTTGAACGTCTTTTACCTTGTAAGTAAAGTTATAGAACACTAAGTACTTCACAGAGATCTAGGAAAAGTCAGATTTTTAAAACTTCAGTTTTCTTTGATGTTTCGAAATGGTAGATAGGACATTTTAAATAAGAAGGACATAATATATAGAAATTTAAAAGTCCACTGTATTTCGCAAAGAACACGGTAGGTATGAAATTACAGAGAATCGCACACGTATCAACTACAAATAATATTACGTAACAGCGACTGGAAACTATAAATAAACAATGGCATAAAGCAATTAAAAAATTATCAAGCAAATAACGTCTTTAACCAATTAATATACCATAACTCGAATCGTGACATGCACATTAATTAGTATGAATCAACTATCACTGTCGGATCATTATATCGATCACTCCAGTTGGTAATAATGATACGATTATTTTAAATGCTCTCCATTCTGAAGGATCCTCTGCCACTCGAAACGATTGTAAAACTAAGCAATAGTGTTACTTCAGAAACTAGCGCGGAGGATTCTGAGCCATCTTGGAGAACGGTTCCTGTGTTACCAAGTAAATCCGCGCATTATATCCAATCACTTGCCATCCACTTCTGCCATTCCAAATTCTATTCTGCGCAACGTCGAGATTCGCGTTTCCACTACCTACGGCATCGCAATTGAATTGTATTTCGGCATTCAGGCTCTTACGATGAAACCTCGTGCAGAATCCACTGGTACCTAACGCGTTTCAGGCATGACAATACTGGTAACTCCGAGCACCATAGAAATTTTTAATCAAAATTAGTACACTCCCGTTGGTACTAGAAATGGGTATACTCGGTATTCGAATATTCGATTACTTCTGCTGAATATAAGTCGAATATCCAAGTCTTCAAATACTCTTCGAATATTTAAGTATTCGAATACTCTTAGAATATTTGAGCATTCGAATACCGAGTATAAATCAAGCTCTTTACGTTCATTTTTTCACAAGTTTTTATTTAATTTCAGTTGTGAGTTCGTTACTTTGTCAGGATGAAATCTTGTAAGTTAATTTTGACCCACTTCACCATATCTGATCGACTTCAAAGTTTGCACACATAAATAGTTCTGATGACAATACAATATTTTCACTAAAAAGCTGAAATTCTTTATAGTAAATTTTCTTTATAAAAACATGCTTTTATTAAAATGTACTAAAAAGGAACCAATAATTTTGATACCGGCCCAAATCATTGCCTGAGAATAATTCCCCCATATGACTAAAAATAAACACGTGAAAATATTGTATAAAAGCTTGTAAAAACATGAACCTAAAAAACTTGATTTATAATTCACACCATACTATTCCATTACTTAAATATTCGAATAGTATTCGAATACTGAAATATTCCAATAGTCTTCGTATACTTAAATATTCGAATATTAAATAATTCGAATAGTCCCAGCCCTAGTTGGTACGACAGGGGATCATTAGTGGTGTACAAACATACATCTTCTTAGAATTAATGAAACATGACACACGAGTTCCTGTTCCACTGCGATTCCACCGTTAATGATTTTCCTTGTTGAGGAAGGATTAACACAGATATGGAACACCAAGAATACCAAGTCGTATTTCCAAATATTTGGATGGGTGGACAGAAGACTTAATTCGGAACAGAAGTTTTATCAGAAAGTTAAAAATTTGTGAAGATACTTATACAGAAATATGTATATGGAATAAATCATTACTTGGGGGGGAAATTTTGGACGTGATAGTTGACACATTTAACAAGTGACAATATTAATAGTAACATCTTTAATACACTAAAAGAAAATGAGAAATCTGTTATGTGTACCTATCTAATTAGCGTAAATGATGATTTTCCAACCTAGAACCACCCATTTAAAATAGTCACGACACTGCATACGTTTGCACAACGTATTCCACATCTAGAATTCGTAGCTAAACTTCTCACCACCTTTCTCGACACCACCTTAGATTGTGCCGCGGCGTAAGAAACTTCTCTCGTCCAAAATCGCGGAGAACTTATTCGGCGATCTAATATTTATATTCGACAGCTTGATCTAACCAGCGTTCCCAATAACGTTACGTCCAAACTTCTCAGCACTTTCTTCATCCGAAACTTACGACGGGAAAGTCGTCGTTGCCGTCGGACCACTCCGTTTGCCCTCGCCACGGCTCCGTTGACAAGAGAACTGGAGCCATTTACTCTCGCCACGTCAACGACGTGAGATTTTCCTTCGTTCCTGTTTGTCACGGAGCCCAATGTGTTCCCAGTATCGAATTTTCGTATTTCTCCTTCACTGGTGGAACCTGAGATTCCAGGAAAGATAAAGCTGCCTCGCGTCTTCTCCAGTTTTCTAGTCCCTTCAAGATTCGGGCTTTCGGATGATCAGGTTTCGCGTATTGTTTCTTGATTCCTTGACCCTGCGAAGGTAAATTTTATGTTATTTGGCGAGTAGGTAGGTATTAAGTTTGTGAGGAATAAACTGGTTAGTGAAATACACTGAGTTTGGGAATTGAAGGGATTTGAGACTTGCAGAAGTTAATTCTTGAGTGTTAAAATTGATTTTTTTTATTTGCTGCTGCAAAACATTGAGATTTGAACTCTGGAACTTCTAATATGGAACTTATTATTAATATATTATATAAATCGTGGAAATGGGTCGTGAAGGTGTAGCATTAAAAATGTATATATACATAGATTTTATTCAAAGAAGCTAATTGCCGTTGGAATATCAAAAACCTTAAAGAAAAGAAAGAGAAGAAAAATTATTTCTTCGAATCAAACTTCTAAAATAAACAAATTACCTCGTGTATTACCAGGTAATCTCTGAATGCCGTATTTTAAACACATTCCACTTCGTTTCTCCCAAGCAAAACAAATTTCAGTTCCTAGAAGGAAATTTACTTTGCCTCAGTTGGAACTTTACATCATCTTGAACTAAATATGAAGAACCAGTTAAAGTCCAACTGTAAAGCAAATCATGACTACAGCAAGATAAAGAAATTACTCACCAAAATGTTCTATCTCAACCTCTCAGTAATAAAAATGGTCACTGATGAATCCACCAAATACAGAAACCATAAAAGTTATCTTACAATCCATCACTGTCACTCTTATCGTCGACTCGAACTACTCACAAATGTAGATTCACGAGCCGTAGTTGTAGCAACAACGAGATTACGACTGTTTTTCAGTGGGAAGGGATTTACAATGTGAAACCATTAAACGCTGCATCGACGGTCGAAGGGTCGCGCGAAATTCGTGTTGAACTGTTCAATGGCAATTGACGACAAGCTCGCTTGGGGAACGTGTCATTGGTAACATCAGCCCCGTGATTGGATAATACTTGAGTTACATGTGTTTTGATTCGTTACGCGCCGATTTCGCGCATGCAGGTTAATTAATTCGCAATCGAGCGTAAGTGGTCTGAAACGGTCGGCCCGCGGAGCGTGCAAGATGAGTGAATGTCGATTACTACCATCGCTGCATGGACGCGATTTTAGCGCTGGCGATCCGGCAGTTGATTCTTGAGTGCCATCGACTCTCCCATTTTGTCGAGCTTATGTTAGAATTTTTAATGTTACACGTTCACGACCCATTTCCACCATTACGGGTCATCAATTTATCCAAGTTATCGAGTAAGGGAGAGTGGGGTAAATACGAACGCGCGATAATCGCGAATGCGATGCTACGGCGTTTTAATAAATAAAAACGATGTTCCCGCTCCACAAGCTAATAGTTTAGGTCGTATCCAACACCGGGCAGAAAGTAATAAATACAGAACGCTCATACTATTCGAGATAAACACAATTTATTATTTTCATCATATTTCAAGTAATATTTTGTCCATTTCAACTGCATGTAATTACTGTTGAATTAATGATACAATTGTGTATTTTTTAGTTGAAATAATGCACTTTTTTACCAACATTTTCTGACCAAGGCATTGCTTGAATTATGATTCTAACCTCTGAAATAAATTCTTTTTTATTTTTTGATGTCGTGGGGTATTCACGAACACCTCGAATGGGGTAATCTCGAACCTTTGAAATTAGCAACGTTAACCGATTTTGATGAAATTTCAGCATGTATAAAACTTACTTCAATCAACAGAAGAGATTTTCGAATCTTCATTACAGGCTCAGAAAAAAAAAGTTTAAAAAAAGACCTTTACTATTTTTTTTCGATATTCCGACCAATTGCAATTTTTTCTCACGCACAAGAAGAGGAATTTGAAAAATACATTAGGTATAGGTTGTGGCAACATTATTCATGTGTTAACCATTGAAGTCGCGCTTTCTGTGCGACTTCTGCATTATTTAGCACTCTGTTCGTGATTACCCCGTGGCAGTCGAGTAATCATGAACCTCAAGAGTTTTGCTTTTTCACTATAAAGTTGATTTTTATTATAATTTTTCAAAAATTCGTCACAGTACTTTATAGATAAATAGTTTAAGTATGTTTGTAAATAATGAACAAATTCATTGCTCACATAGTTTTCGTTTTGTATGCTTTTTTGCTTAGGTGTTCGAGATTCCCCCACTCTCCCTTATATCAAGGAGATTTGAGGATTTCGGTGCAATCAGGGCCCAGATAAAGAAATACGCATAACATCTTTTCAGAGAACGAAATCGCGAAAAAAAAATGGATAAAAAAATAATAATGAGGAAAATTAAATAATGAAATTAAAGGAATAAATAAATAAACATTAATATATTTAAAGATATGACTTTTTTATTGTCATATCATTAAGATTAGATTATTATATTACTGTATTAGAAATTATATTCTGATTTCTTTTCAGTTAATTTTAAGCAAATGAACATTTTTCTTTTTTTATTTTCTTTTTTCTTAATTTTTCCATTTTCTGTGGTCCCTGTACGGTGACTTTATTTCGGCACGAAAATTGCAATTGAGGCATTTGATGGGAAAAGGGCACACACACCAAAATGCAATTTCAAGAAAATCTATTTAAAAATTTTCATTATAATATAACTTAATAAAAAGTAATGCAATTAAATCGAATATTTTTAAGCATGCACTACCACGTCTTTCAAATGTTCTGAAACAGAAGTCAAGATTTGAAAAGGATATGTGTCTTTATTTATAAGTTTCAAGCAAATGTGGTAAATTCGTAAAAAATTGCTTCTTCGCTTAGTTATTTAAATATAATTTTGTTTACTTACTTAGACAGTTTTTTATACTTCGTTTAAATAAATAATACAAAATGAAGCACAAAAATAAACGAAAAATGTAATGTTTTAAGTAAGTATTAGTTTCTTCGGTTCTTTACAGCAAGCTGTCTTACAAATTAATTTTTTCTCTTTTAAATTAGCTTCTTTTCTTGCGGATTCGATACACGCGTCACTTTCTTATTGCATGACAGTACAGTAATGCCTCTTTAGTGTCGCGTTTTTACCATGCGTTATAATCGCGCTCACTATCCCCACCATTTCTTGTAATCCTTCGGTCGAGAGTGAGAGAACGAAAGAGACGACGACAACTTCATGTCAACTGTTTCGTTCCCTCTCGCTCGGCTCTGGGGTTTTCTCACTCGCGGCATCGGCTGCACGGAATAGTCTTAGAGCATATACTACTCTATGGAAATAGTGTCCGCATCGCGTTAGAATCGCGCCGCCAGCCCCGTTCGTTGCGATACTAACGAGGCATTACTGTACTGCGCGACCGCTCAGCCGCTGTGTAGCTGCGTGTCGATCACGCTATGTAACAAAACAGCATCTATAGTCCAGTGAAATTAGGATCTGTCTTCGCACTAATTACCATCAAGCTGAATTTTTGCATGAGCCTTTATTTGGTCGTTGTAAACAAGATGTCAAAAGTCCCCATCAATCCGACTGCTGCTAAAAATTTTACAGAGGGTTGAAAAAAATCCTGTTTTTCACAAATGTCTTGCTATCTAGCAGTTTTGCAACAAAAGTAGTTATTATACAATTTACAGCTTAGGAAATTCTCTAAAAAAAGGTCCTGATGTCCCAAAAGGTTTGATGCCCAAATTCACTCCAAGAGAGTGCAATTAACACCTAAACTTTTTTTTATTTTGTATTATTACTCGCGAACTGTAGGAGATAGACAAAAAAGTGTTCAGGAAAAAGTTACTTCTTTTAAACGAATTAAGGAAAAAGGGCACAGAAGCCTGTGTGCCCTTTTCAATCAAATGTCTCAATTGTAACACGTGCGTTGTTTCCACGAGTGCTGAAAAGCGGCAGAGGAAAGTGTTGTATATTTCTCTAGTTTGTATAGCTACCCGCGGCAAATTTAGCTCTCGAAAATGTAAAATCAAAAATACCATTTTCAAATACACTTCTAAATTAAAGATCGTTACTTCTGAAAATACACTTCTAAATCGGAAAAACGAGATTTAACAGAGAGCCCTTTCTTTCAAACAGATCCTTGCGAAGCTAAACTCTTCATCAGTATCGATGTTTCCTGGGGCCATTTGTCGAGGCGCGCTCACCTATTATGATTTTTCTTTAAATTAAATCGAGTCGTATGTTACGTGCTGTCTTGTAAATTCTATATCAAAGCACTTTATCTTTATGACTCATGATACCCAACATGTTCAAAACCAATTTGCATAATACACCATCGTGACGCAAGCAACCCTTTCCAACTATATTTCAGCTCACTGACAAACTCTAAGAATGATCAGCGAAAGTCGACCAAAGTATTTAAAGCAGGAAGCAACGGTGGTTTGCTTGTGCAAGCATGATCTCGTTAGGCCGAGGAATGAAACCGAGAAGGTCGTTTGGCCGTTATTTTCCTCGGCGCAGTTACCCGAATAATTTGCATCTTTTTCTGCCCGTCCTTCTCGGCCAGCTATGGTTCTTTTCATCGTCGGAGGAGCGGTTTGCTCGCGTGCAGAGCAACGGGAAAGAGATAGGGCGACGACGAATTTCCTGGCGACTCTTATCGCGGCGCAGAGGTACGTTCGTTGGCCGTTTGTCGTGGACGAACGAAGACGACGTGGTTTTCTTTCGCGACTGCACCTTAACTCGCTCCCTTACCTTCCAGTCGGAGACAAATGGTTTTTGTTGCTCGCTCCAGTTTTTTCGGTACGCGTTCGCTGCAACTTGGGACCGCGATGCTGCGGAACGCTTACCTTCCGACAGTCCTGGATGTCCTCGCGTAATTGCTGCCTCACGAATTGCAGCCCTCCCTTGATGTAACCTTCGAGCGTCACGCGTGCCATTCACAGTTATTCCTGCAAATTACGTACCATTTTGATACGCGGTGTTTCAGACAGATGGAGGAGTTTGATGGTGGAATTCGGAGAGACATCCTGCTGCGAATTCCTTGCAGAGTTATGTGTCGCTGTACGTTGGTACTCGCAGGATCGTAGTGTCATATGCAATAGCGCATACATTTTCATGGAAATTTTGTTCAGTTGTCTTTCGGGAAATGCACCTTGGATTTGGTTTACAGTGATTGCAGTACTGTATGTATTTACTGCAGGATCCACAAATCCACGTAGTATGCACAATTTTCATGGATACATGTTTAATGGAGTAATTGACAGAAATGAAATCGAATGTTTTTGGTAAAATATCCAGTATTGAGTATCTAGGTAGCAGTTAGGCTGTAGTATTCTCCCAATACTAATACTAATTATAACTTATAATTTATAAGTGATAGCATGTTAATATTCCAGTGATGTAAGAATCGATTCTATTCATTTTAGGCCTCAAAAATGTTTTCTTTTATTTCGCTAAAAATTGAAAGACTCCATTTAAAATTCTGCGCAAAAAATACATACAAACTTTGACAAGTATTTACACAGACTAGAAGTAGCCTTCATGATATATTTACCTTTTTTAGGAGCTTGTATTAGTAGTTTACAAAAAATATATAAAAATACATATTCCCACAACTTTTGAATTCTGACTCGTTTCCTTGTTTCGTGGGATTCTGTTCCACTGTGGCGATAGATAACCAGCGCCCTCAGCTAGGAGAGGCCACCTTTAGGCTCAGATTTTTGTCATACAAGGTGTCGAAAGCATATGGAAACTCTTCATTCACCACCCGTATAACCAATTTCAAATTATTCCAAGTTTATCAATTCTTCGCAAGCATCTGGTGAATTTTTTTTATCAGCTGTGGTGAACCAAACTCGATAAGTGATTATATTTCTGATAGTTTAAAAAGATGTTGATCTGCAATCGATACATCATCCATGCAAGATTCTCTAAATGTGTATCACCACGTTCTTTGATCAACAAAACATTCTCTTAACCTTCACTCCGCGTACTAATAATTTAACATTAATCGTGTACAGGGGTGTAATTCCACCCCATAGGTTTTCAGTCCCAAATGTAGAGAAAAAACTTTGGCTGTGTAACTATTTGTGAAGTTTGATTACTTTTTAAGAATACAAGTGTAGAAAGAATTATAATATTTAATTTAAAAAACAAAAATTTTAAAGTTGTATATAAATAATGAAAAATAAGTTTAAGATGCATCGTCAAAATCGGTGTGCATTATTTCTTCTTCATCATGAATTCCGGTCTTCATGCATTTATCGCAAATAGTGTTGCTATGATTGTTACACGCTGGTTTTTGACAACTGTAATAGCTGAAGCTGGTCTTGATGTCACTAGACCGACACAGGTAGCATCTGCGTTGAGATCTCTTACTTCTCTTGCTGGTGCTGGGTTTGGTGGAAAGAAAATAAATAAACACACTCTGAACATATGTTATTGTACTAATTAGCATCATCTTTACAATAAAGAAACACTATAATTTACCAAACACTTGCCTCTAATTCAATAAAAAACCTATTTTACTTCTTTGACGCGTAAACAAAGTCCGAACTGAAACCATAAAAATATATTTTAGGCAACAGGAATGTAAATACAAAACATACTGTAGAAAAATACTAACGCAGCTGCTTACAAAAATTGATTTTTGTATGGGGAATATCGGGGTGCACATGCACCCCTGTACACAGTTAAGCGTTCAGGTGCCTTTGAAGCCTACTACTGCATTTGAATTCAGCGATTACAATAAAATTTTTATTAAATTCTGTGTGAACAAAATCACAGATAGCAATCCTACAAGAATCCTTGGGAAAGTTTCCATTCGGTAACTTTTTATTTATGTTTTATTAGCTTGGGGTGTGTTTGCACCTCTGTCCACAAAGTGAAGGTTAAATAAGACACAAATCGCATCTCTATTCTTATCTCCATCGAACTCATACAAAAGACATTACTGTGCATCCCACCCACAATACCAATACTTCAGCTACCACTACCAAACTAAAATCCCTATATCTGTTACCTCAATAAGAAGAAGCTTCAGCTGCACCCCGTACCCTTCAGCTACACACCACGTTCGCAACCCGAGCAGTGGTAAAATCTTGCAGAACTTTAGCACTGGGCGAGTAACTTTAACCAGTTTTCGAAGCCACCGGCGTCTTGTTCAGGTTCGGCGAAATCGCGTTTAGAGTCCACCAGCTAATCTCAATCTATCCACTCTTTTCTGCTTCAGCTCTCCTCCTTTCTATCTACAGCCCCGAATCTACTTAACTTTCGGCGGTAAGGATCCCAAAGAACAGTTCTTTATCGAGCCGGCCGGGCGTTGACCGTGATTTACGAAGGAATTCTTGGAATCCCACGCGGAATATCTGCGAGCACTCCGCGGAAGGAGATTTGACAAATGGTTTTATCCGGCAGTTGACGCCTCGGTTGACGCGCGTACGTGCACGTGACATGTGTCGCGTGTGTCGCCTCGTGTGACCCCGGCCCCAATGGGGACCTGAGAATATGTCATTCCTCGACGTTCGTGAAATGGATGGCGCGCTGCGGCTTGACGCACCCTCGATGCTGAAATTTCGCAAGGCAACGGGCACGGTGATCCGCCGTTGCCGATTTGACAGCCCTCCGTGCGGATCCACCGCGGCAAAATAATGTGTCGACAAGCACATTACGGGGGCAATTGATCTCCACTCGATTTCAAATCAATTCCTTGCTAGAGCGAGTTGTTAGCAAATGGCGCTTTAAATGCTTGTCGTAGGTATATTAAAAGCAGAGGTAATTTTAATCACGAGGAAAATTTGTGGATGTTCTTAGCCGTTGAAATTAGAAGTTGTAGCAAATATAAGTTACCATTGCTCAGCTCTCGTAGAACCTTTGCACTCTTTGACTTGAAAGATTTTTAGGGAGTGTCGAATATTCGGGTTGGTACCGTTAAATCATTGCTAGTTTATAATTCTAATTGGCAGTGAACATTTACACCCCTATTGGCACTATCAAATGCAATCGTCTTGTTATAGTTCATAGTATTGTGAGCTCATGCGTCGCCTTTTTTCTGGAGGGTGGAAATCTCCGACGGTGTTTTACGACCACAAGAATTCACTGGAGAAGGATGATGTAGATGGAGATTGATTTTACGGAATTGAAATACAGCACATATTAACAATAACACTTTGACTTGTATTTAAACTGACCTTTAACAAACGTGGCTATGGTAATTAACAGGTAACAAAGATTTGACTATGCACTGAATCCCTTTCTTGGTTTGGTGAGTTCTACTGGGACTGAGTCCGGATAAGAATGTAATGATGAGTCCCTTTAAGTTACTCGTGGGAGGTATCAATTTAGACTGACTTTAAACTCACTCGCTGGTTAGAAAGCAAATTCGAAGATTCCCTTTAGGGGTGGAGTTTTACTAACGCAGTGGTAGGAATTGTTATCTTAGTGACAGAAACGGTTTTGGAGTAGGTAGTGAAGGACTGTAAGAAAGGGAAATCCGGATCAAAGTATTAGTGAATCGGTGAGCTGGTTATCGTGAGGCCTCATTAATTGTTGATACGAGGACCTATGAATTTGCGACTGGCCCAGGTCTACGAGGTGCGGACTGACAGACCAAGTGTCTGCCAGTTGAGGTTTCGAAATATATACAAGGCACCCTTGTACGTTCTTGCTGGTCAGGCGACGAACTACCTCTCAAGACTATAAGTGTTATTGTTACAAGTGTGGTGTTTCAGTCATTTAATCACACCATCGTATCTCATCATCCATCAATGACTGAATTCTTGTGGTCTTAAACTAGCACAGAGAAAGTGGCCTTGCGTCGTCGTCGATTTACGCCCTCCTGAAAAGGGCGATGCTCTGCTCACAACAAGTACGGAAAACCATCGATATTTAGCAGCACCGTCCCAGCGATATGGGTGTTTTCTTACTCGACCGAATTGCCTCGTAAGCGACGCTTAATTCGCCAGTTGTGTCAGCTGCAGCGGGGGAGATGGGAGAAAGAAGCGGATGATTCGAGTTAAAACGCTCGAGTATGCAAGACGGGGGGGGGGGGGAATGTTTTCACCTAGATGCGTAGTAACCAGCTGGAAACGCTGCGAGAACCATCTGGCAATAATGTTCGGTTCCAGGACATGCAGTCTATGAGTGTTTCCAGCAGGGCCGGTAGGGGAGGAATCAGAGTGGAAAGCGATCGAGAATGGGGCGTTAGATAGGACGAGGATAGGAACATGCTGAACGCGCTAATTGCAAAAACTGCCTGCAGCGTCGTCCATTGCTGTCCTCCGGCTCGTTCTTCCAGGGAGAAAGAAACTGGAAGGCACGTGTAACACGGCATCCGGTCAGCTAGCTGGAAACTTTCCACATTCTTCGTTTACGTGCCACTGAGAAAGCATCTCGTTTAATTAATTTTTACCTTCCCGATCGGCATGTTTCTCCGCGAAATTCACCCCTCAGCTCCGCCACCCGCTGGCAATTGGTATTTTTTGGCGAACTCTACTTTGAAATTTGGTGCCATTTTGGATTTGCTTGAGTAGCCCGTTCGGGGAACTTTTATAAGTATATAGTTTATACAGCTTTAGTGCTTATTCTGTTGACACTGTCTCGTCGCTGGCATATTCGATAGTAGGATACGAGGTTGGGAAAGTATTACGATTAGTAGATCAAGGTTTTAAGGTGATGTTTTTCGGAAATTTGAGGGTAGATAATCGAACTTTATGGATTCTTTGATATTGAAGAAAATATTATGTGGTAAAGTGTTATGTTTTTCTAGGTGATACATAATAATAATAATAATAATTACATTCCAAAAAACACGAAGGGGATTAATGGGGGAGACTCAGCAGTTTAATGTGTTTGAGTCTAACCCGAAGACTAATGAGAAAGTACAATACATAATAATAGAAGAAGAACAAAAATGGAATAAGTTACAAAATGGAAAATGGAAAATGGAAAATGGGAAACGGGAAGCGGGAAGCGGGAAGCGGGAAGCGGGAAGCGGGAAATGGAAATACAATACCAAATAAAAACAAACGTATTACGGTAGGCACGTTCAACATTACCCTGAATTAAGGGGTCATATACGTTTCTCAGCGCTGAAACGTAGTCAATGTTTGCAAGTGATTCAGGGATAAACTATTAATCCAATTAGTTTAATTCTTTTTGTGTTTTAGAGGCATATGTTTATATACCTACAGTTACATACCTCAGGTATGAGAATTGGAAATTTTTTAAAAATGTGGATTTTTTTCGAAACAGCATTTTTCAAAACGGTGGGCATGATAACTGCCTCACTGTTCATCCGATTAACTTCATCATTTACACACATATTCCACATAAGATTCGTTATCGTGTGACGTGAGCTTTTTCAATTAAATTGAACCATTTTTTAATAACAAGCAAAAACATACGAGTTTTATAGCGAAAATCACGATCCTTTTCTTCAAAGTGCTACCATTTCCGCAATTTTTTTTCGAAAAAATGGCGCCTACACACGATAACTATTATCCCACAGATTGTTAAAAAATTGGTGATTTGTATTTCAGTCCACTCGTACAGGCTGAATCATGCCCACCGTTTTGGGCGGCGCCAGATAACATATTCTACGCCACTGCCCGCAGACGCCACGTTTTTAAAAATTTTGGAATTCTCATACCTGTGATATAATCTATAAACGTATACCTATAAAACACAAAAAGAATTAAACCAATCGGACTAATAGTTTATCCCTGAATTACTCCCAAACATTGACCACGTTTTAGCGCCGAGAAACGTATATGACCCCTTAATAGCATTAAACAATATAATTATACAAAATACTTGAGGTTGAATAAAAGAAATAAACAAAAGATCAGAAATTGCCATAAATATAGTTCGAGGTGTTGTAGTAGATCATGTAAGTATGCAAACATAGATGTATATGTATGTAGATCATGGTAACATTATCTTGATCTTTTGAAACTGATATGAGTGTTTTTTGCGATCTACCATTACAGCGTAGTGGTAAAATATTTCGTGGCAAAATAACATTTAACTGGTTCCTTACCGGCTGAGGCGTGCAGGTAGAAACTGTCAGTACAAGGTCAGACGCGTATCAGTAGGATAGGCTTTGGACTCGTGTAACGTTGCATTGCTAATTTGGTTACAAGTGGATCAAAAGCAAGTAATTTATTACTTCGCAAATTTGTAGTTTTCTTTTCAAAACAAGAATTTTACATTTAACATTTTTTACTCACTCAAAGGTCCATTACAACCTTGATATGATTTTAATACCTTATGGTCACTTTACTCGTCAAGAAATGGACTGCAAGTGTACATATTATATTAAAGACGCATGCCGCCATTCAGATGAATTGCTGTAGATCAATGAATTGATCTCAGTATTAATTAAAACACCATACTCAGGGAAATACATAGTTCCATAAGGGTTGTCTGAAAAGTAATGTACCCTCGCGTATGACTCGAGAACGAAAAGGGGTATTTATAAAAATCAAAGGGGAATGAAAGTACAATTCACTGACTACAAAATGGTACGTGTACTTTTCAGCATAGTCACTATTTAATGATACTCATTTCTCCCAAAACTTTCTTGCACTATTTCGAATTTACGAAGTAAACCCTATAGCATACAGTTTGGTTAGAATCACTAAAGTCTATGCAACAATGTGGTGTACCTATAATCTCTGCGTAAAAGAGGCTGGGGAACTAAAGTAGTCCAGCTAGGATTAGGTTGCATAACAGCAGGAATACTAAACCTCGCCTACCCGTGACTTAATCAACACAAAATTCTTTCACAAGTCAAAATTCTTTCAAAATTCAACACAAATTATTTACAAAATTCATTCCCATTCATAATTATGCACAACAAAACAATTTCTTCCTCAGAAATGTGATTTTATTTTCAAAAGCAAGACATCTAATGAATAATAATACTTGGTACATCGCCCTGTATACAGTATATTTTCTATACACATTCAAGCAACTCTAACTACTCCGCATTTCAATCAGGCATCGGAAGCAACATTTCGTGACGCAGCTGCCTAATAAGCACCCCAAAATCCAACGGTCTTTCCAACTTGACCTAATATATCTCACGAACACGCGCACTGCGACGTTTGCTCCCGCGTGTCCTTAGAGTTACTCTTTACTTGGCTGAAATCATTGGCTGTTCACGAGAAAATTAAAGAATTTCGAGGCGTACCCATTCTCGCGAAATTGTACGATCCGCGGGAAATGTAAAAAAAGGGGGTAAGATATATAGGCGGTTCGTGAATGGTTCGCTCCTTTACGGAACGCCAGCTGCGTTTTATCTTTACGACACCGGCAACGCGTGCCATTTCCACCTTTCGCGAAGTTTTTTCCCTCCCCCTTTCCACCCCACTGATAGACGCATTGCAGACCGCTGAAATGTCTCTCTTACTCGTATCAGCAATTTCGTCGCGCTATAAACGCTATTTGCACACTCCTTGGGAGCGTATTCTCGCATGGAAATCCACGGTCAGATACGAAAGTCGCGGATTTCTAACAGGTTGCAGAAGATAGACACGCGAACTCGGGAAACGTTTTATTGTGCCTTCGTGAGGCAGGTTTTCAGACTTGGGTTCGAATAAACGGGCGGGACTTGCTTCGTTAGGATCGATTTGAGAGGTACGAACTGGCAATAGAATCGTTCAATCGCTCGCCGCAACGATCTTTAAAGTTTAGAGTTATTATCCTGCTAGTAGGAGGCAGCTTCTCTTTAAAAGTTCAGAATAAGCGGGGAAATAGACGTGGCGGTGATAGAAATTGTTATTGTTAATGGGAAATATAAATGGAAATTGTTTTCAGCTGTTGTTTATTGTGGGATGTTATTCTGATTCCTTAAGTGTGGTTGTAGTTATTTTAATGTCCTCGTTAGGTGCAGGTTCTTCGAGATAAATGTCGTTTGAAGTAACGCCTTCAAGCTTTGCTTTATGGAATGATTGTAGAGGGATGACGTTTTCTATTTTTTACTCGGAAGGGAGATCCCAATCCGAAAATTCAAATAGTTATGAAACTTTGAGGATCTGGAGAAGATATAGATATACATATTGCGCAATTTTTTTTGCTGCTCAAATTCACTCTAAGGGGGTGAAATGGACCTCTGAAGATCCTACTATTTCCTATTTTGTGTCATAATTCGCAAACTATAAGATATAGAAAAAATGTTTTTAGACAAAAGTTATTTCTTTTAATTAGGACTATCGTTTGGTAAGAAAATTATATTCCCTTCTCGGAGCTGTAGTTAGTATTCTATCTCAGTAATTCTATTGAAAACTACCCTTAAGGAATTCTAATCTCAGTTCCCATAAGTGAATTATATGGGATCTTTAAATTCATCCTTTTTTGTTTAACGAAATATCAATGAAAAGGTACAGTGTTGCGTTTAAAAGAATAAAATTAATCTTCTTCTCTGTCTCATAAGAAAAGAGAAATAAAAGTATGGAACTTATTAAGTAGTAAAAGAAAAGTTCATCCCGCGCCATTATTTCTTCAATTCAGTGATTCATTATTTATTCAACAGTTACTTGACGCGATTCCGATCTCAGGACACTCTGCATATTTCAAATAATTTCGAGGGCAAACTCGCCGAGGGATATCTTTCTGTATCCAGGCAAAGGAAACGATCATATAAGTGGCAAACATGAGCATGACATAGATTCTGCGATTAAATGACACGTTTTGCAAATAACAGGAATAATGTGGTCGATATTTCAGCCAGGGCCATCATCTTCCTGGGGGGGAACGTCTGATCAATTACACGGTTCATTCTACTCGCGAGTGATTGCAGGTTCAACCTTCGCTTCTAATATACGACCAATTACACTTTCTCTCTACTTACACCATTTTCTGCTGCAATATCACTCGACTGCGTATCGTACACGTAACTATTCAACTCTTTCCATTGAACTGTGCATCGTACTTTAGCGGAAATTATTCTCTGACTATAACGACTACGAAAAGCGAACTGTGATGGAGTCGTTCTTACCCCAATATTTAATTGTTCGTTAATTAAGCTTGGTATCAATACCGGACTCTATGTGAACTATTTTTAATCTTGCACGACCCTTCGTAATTTACCCAATGACAAACACGCGAGCATCTAACGCATTATGAAATCTTCAACAATTCTTTGTAGTATCCAGTGATTCACGTTTATTTGAAGATTATATGCTTAATTCTAGGCGTTCAGTAAACAGAGGATCTCCCAGTGCAAATTCAAGCACTGTTTCTGTCTAATCCGCAGCTAAACACGAGATACTGCTATGGTTACCAGTAATAATGGCTGTGTAACATTGTTGCACCATAGTAATTGCAACTGAACGTCTCCTATCAATTCTTAAGCCTCACAATAAGCGTACTACAGAGTATTCCTTGTTCCATCTAGTTTCCACTTTCATAAAATCTTATGTTCTATGTCAGCGTTTAGGTATGCTTAGTGTCTGACCAAGCACAGGGCTCTTCTACTTGCCGAACGACCATACAGGCTTCCTCAATGATTTTATATATCCTCCCTACTCCTACATTTCAGATACCTGTCAACTGTATCGCGCATGGATACGCGATTTTTTACCCAATAAAGTAGCGGGTAAAATAAAAATCAAGTACGATAAAATGGGATTTCGAAGTATTAACGATGGAGCAGCCTCGTCAGTCCCGTTCTTTATATTCACGCGAACGCGTAGTAAAAGTTTCATGGACCGGACGCTCGTACCATCGGATACTGTTCAGGGGGATTTAAGCAGTGATCGATGAAATCGTTGCATTTCGCGGCAATTCGCTGCAGGCTGGCCAGTGGTTACGAACGACCGCACGCGTCACTCGTTCGGACACGTTGGACCAGAGCGAAACGCGGGCGAGCGTGGCCCCAATTAATTTGCAATCGATTATATGGGCCACGTTTTAAAGTCCCGTAACAAGCAATTCGTACCTGCCGCTGGTCATATTTCCGTGCTGTGTTTCGTTGTTAAAATATTCAAGAAAATTGAGCCGGTCCCAGCGCAGAGGCAAAATAACTACTTATATCGTTTCGCTGTGAATAAGATACGGACATTAGTGGAAATATTTATTACGTTGACTGAACGTTTGGGATGGAGTTATTCATAAGTGGATTTATATTAATATTGGGAAACTATTATTACTTGACTGTGTGGCTTGGTATTCAGTGTTCGATATCTTGATCAAAATAAGTTTATCAATCTTGTAGTTATGAAACCTGTGCACACTATGTGGATTTGTGGATGAGGCAATAAAGATTTCTCGTAGTGTAGGCGTATTTACAGTTCTCTGTAGCGGTGAAGTTGTCATGCAGGGCAATAAAAATGTTGGGTTAATAGAATTAAAACGTTTGATGTATGGGCAATACGTGTGTGATGTCTTCTATCTTTTGTACAGCGTGTGCAAGAGTTGAAGAACGGGAAAGGGAGTTTACATTGTTGTTTAGATTACCGATCAATTTAGCGTGAAATGAATACGTGTTTTTGAATGCCACGAGCTATTAGGTGTATTCTTATTCGAAAATAAAGACTATTTTCAAGGCATTCTTTTATAATGAAATGTAACTGTGGACGAAAAATCTTTATTACCAACTGAAAACACACATATATATATATATATATATATATATATATGTATGTGGCCATACTACTCAATTTTTTTTTCAACATAGAAGCATAAAATAATAGTTATATATATATATATATAATATATATGTGTGTGTGTTATATATATATATATATATATATATATATATGTGTTATATATATATATATATATATATATATATATGTGTGTGTTATATATATATATATATATATATATAACTATTATTTTATGCTTCTGTGTTGAAAAAAAAATTGAGTAGTATGGCCACAACATACGATAACGTTAGGCTCTGCAAAAAATGTACAAAACGCGCGGTCGTGTAACTTTCAAATGTTTGCTCAGAATTGAAAAATTTAAACGTTTTCTGAAAGTATGTTACAATAGCTTTTGTTAATGTTAATTTTTTATGAAATGGTGAACGTTGAAAAGAAAGGTATAAAAAATTAACATGTTTTTTCAATGTTAGATGAATTATTTCTTATTATTGAATACTCGCGAAGATAACCTATCGAGTAGTCTGTTCCTAATAAACTTATTAAATACATCCCTCTTCAAACTACAACGCTTCATCTAAAGAAAACCGTACCAGTGACACTTTACCTCCACCCCAGCATTCATAACACTTAAACTCTAACCAAGATTCTGTTTACCCCAGTAGAACAATTCGCATGAGAGGGCTCATTCATCACCCGATACTCATCCCCGATATTAATGTTAAAACAACTCGTGTTTCAGATGTCCTGACAGCGGGCCCCGGGCCACCAGGATGCCGACAGACGACGACTATGGCCGAAGAGAACGTCTCCTACAGCACCAGCACCCGATCACTCAGTACGGGCCCTCGTCATCTCCCGTTCCAGGGTCGAACACCGGGACGTCCGGAATTATCGGGCCCCAGATCGGCCCCAGTGTATCCTCCGACTGCTACAAGCAACAGCAACAGCAACAGACGGAGCTGCGAAGCGGCGCGAGCGTGTCCACCAGCACTGGCCAAGATCGTTATCAGTCCGAGCAGCAAGGCCAAGGAAACGAGCACGTCGACTATGGAGGCCGCGAGCGTATGGTCGTGGCCGACCGGCACGACAAGTCCACGGAGAAGCCGACCGTCGACGATTTCCCCAAGTCCTGCGCGGAAACGCGCTCGATACAGTCGAGCTGCGAGCGATTCGGCCACTACCAGGGCCAAGAGAGGTTCGGCCAGTCCAGCCTGCAGGCGCACCATCAATACGCGACAGTTAGATCAAGCACGTCGGGGCAAACGTTGTCGCAGAACGTTCTGTCGGAGCGTTATCCGCGGTTCAACGAGCTCAGCGGCCTGCACGGCGAGCAGAGGCTCTCGTTGGCCCCGAGCGACCGATTCCAGCAGTCGGCTAACACCGAGCTACGGTTTCACCATACCAGCGGAGAGCTGGTGTCCGCGGGCAACGAGTACGCGAACACCAACATCCTGGTTGCCGGGTGCGCGACAAGTCCATTCTCGTCAGAGACGTTCCCCTCACCGCCGTCGCCGGCGCCCGCCAACGATCGTTTCGTACCACCGCCACCACTGTCGCCCAGCCCCAGCGAGAAGTACGCCTCGACCCAGAGTCTGGCTGGTTACCCTGCTGCTGATAGGATTCTGCCCCCAGGTTCTCCAAGCACCAGATATGGCGGGGGCACAGCACCAGCCTCACCGATGCCAGTCAAGGAGCGATTCTCTTCGGCGGAACGATTACTGGCCAATCAGCAGCAGTCGGCGGGCTCCATGCACGAGCCCAAGGAGCAGCAACGATACGCTGGGGCCAGCGATCGCCTGCTGTCCGGCTCGTCGCCAGTGCTGGGTAGCCTTCAAGTCAGCCTACAAGGGGACAGGGGCGGCGTATACGCCACCGGCAAGGAGTCAACTGCCTCCAGATACGCCGCCATATCGGCGGACAGGCTGCTCACATCATCGCCCATACACGCACCGGTGCCAGAGAGGTTCGCGAGCAAATCGGCGGACAGGTACCACGGCGACTCGCCAGCACACGAACGGTACCATCGACAGGAAGCGGCAGCAACCGGCGTTCATCATGATCGTTACACGACGATATCATCGAGCGCCGAGAGATTCCTCTCTAGCTCGCCTAACCCTGAGGCCAGCCACCAGCGGTACACGTCGACGGAGAGGTCCATGCAAGTGTCGTCCGCCAGCAACGATCAGAGACGCCTGTACGCGGACCGCGGCGTTGAGACGGTCTGCCAGAAGTACACCGACAGAACTAGCGGCTCGCCAGCGCCCACGGACTTCAACCGATACTCCAGCTTCCAGGAAGTCGGAGCCAGCCAGGCTAGATACGTGGCCGCCAGCGATCGCTTCAACGACACCGCGATACAACGGTGCGGTCACTCACGGTCCAACGACAGATTCTGCGTGTCCACCGATCGCTTCCTGGCTAGCTCTTCACCCGGCCACGACGGCAGGCTGGTCACCAACGACACGTCCAGGTACGCCGTCTCGGGCTCGTCCACGGAACGGTTGCTCTCCACGACATCCAGTTCCTCCTCATCCTCCACCGACACCGTCGCCCGTTATCACTCGTCCTACACGAGCACCACCGCCACGCAACCGTCGGCATCCAACGACCGTTTCACCTCCATCTCGCCGACCCCCGAAACCGTTGCTAGCAGTCTCCGATCGGCGTCGGCGGTCGCGGGAGGAGCAAGCAGCTCCACTTATCAGAGTACAACAAAAGCCAGCGTGGACAAGTACCTGCAGGTGTCCAAGTCCGTGCAGAGCTACAGCAGCGATCGTTACACCGTGGCTAGTGCCGGCGATCCGTTCGATAGGCTCAGCCAGGACCGTTACGACAGGTTCAACAATCCCGTCAGCACCGCGGATCGATTCCCATCGTCCACCGCCACTCCTGATCGCTTTCATTCTGCTACTGATCGATACTCTCCAGCCCGCGCGGCGGACAAGTACCTGTCCCTGCCGAAGCCCAAGGATCGATACACCGGTCGCATAACGCCGATCTCCTCTTGCGGCACCTCCGTCGCGGTCACGTCGGCTGATCGTACTTACGGCTCGTCCACCGCGACAGGAAGCTACGTACCGCCGACCGCGCACACACCTGTCGAACGATACGTGCCTCAGCCACCTCCGGAGGTCCTCTACCCGGACAGATACGTCGATAGGTATGTGCCGCCGTCAGCGCACACGCCTACCGATCGTTACGTGCCCACCAACGATCCCGGTGATCCGTACATGAGGCGGGACCTGGGATTCCACCATCATTACCGGCTACCACCGCCCGCCGGCTACCCGTACCATCAGACCCACTTCAGGCTACGCGGTTTCGCGTACGCGTCACCGGGACGCTTGGGTGGCAGCCCCGGCTCCAGCAGCTCCAGCAGCTCCGCGTCCAATCAGAGGGACGGATTCTCCATGTCCCCGTTGCTCAGGCCCAAGGTGCGCGCCTCCGCGGTCGAGTTCCCAGCGACGTCCACCGGTGTCGTCGGCCGGCATGTCTGCACTAATCCGCCATCCTGCTGTAACGAGGTGCCTGGGAGCGGGAGATCCTGTTGCCAGGCCATCAGGAGGTCCTTGCCCCCGGGAGCGCTGCCTTCGATATCCACGCAGTCTTCTTGGTGAGTCTATGTCTATGAAGTTAGCTTTCGGGGGTTGTTAGGTGTTGACAAGGTTTGCGGAGAATTGATTTGGGTACCGGGAATGGAGCTTTGTTCGAGGTAGTTGGGCTTCGAGTTGTTAGGGAGCTGGGAGTAGTATGTGGGTGTAGGAGTAGGGTAATTATTATCAGGTGATGTTTAATTGAGTTATTCGTTAATAGTTTATCTGCAGCTCTCACGTATGCGTAAGCTGGCCAGGTTCATGTAGTATGCCGGGGTGGGACTAAGAGTTTTATTTGTATTTATTGGTGATGAAATATGCATCACGTGTAGTTCGGAAGACTCGCAGGAGGTAGTTGATAGTTTGGATATTTGAAAGGGATTGGTAGCGAGTGGAAGTTTGCTTCACAGCATAGACTGTTAATGAGAACGCTGTTAACGAAACAGTAACTTGAGCTTTCTGTTTACTCCATACCTATGATTCGTAATGGATGTTATTTTGGGATTGCATAACGCTTATTGCACGTGATGGAGTGACTCTATACTTGTGGTTCGTGTGGAACACTGGTATATAAATTTAGCAAAAGAAATTGAAGGATATCAGTGGCTATATTTTCCACTAAAAAGGGGGGCTAGTTTCCCTCAGATCAGGGATAATTTAAAATTAAGTAAGTGCTCTCCGTGCTGAACATTTTTGGGGAAAAGAATTATGTTAACATAAGCATAAGGTATTTCTGAAATTGACTTTTATCAATTTCACGAACTCAATTTTCTCACAGTATAATGACTAAGGTCGTGTTCAGATTTATTGGTCGGTGAGTTTCGTGAGGGGTATTCTTCCACCACACCGCTTGCCTGCCTCGGTGCTCCTTTCCTCTACGTTCTCACTCTGGTCACGCCTGGTCGTCGCGCGGTGGGGATTGGTGTCCGTCAGGCGAAGCCGAGCAGCGTTCCCGTTACCCCATCATACCTTTCGGGGGCCCAGCAACTTCAACTGCCAATCCACGATCGTCAGCTGGTGGTGGCTGATTTCTCCTCGCGCGCTGTTCGCGAAACCGCACTCACTGGCCAATATATCTGAAGACGACCTTAGATTTCGCAGAAGCTAGCGGTACTGATACGAAAGATATTATATTTACAACCACGAAATGCACACAACTGCATTCTTGCTTGAAATTTTGTTTGTATTTCTTTGCTCTCACCCCCTAGAACAGTGCCACTTGATAAAGAAATAGTCCCTGAAAAAGTTAATTGCAATCGGACAAGAGGAAAGGATGCCGACCAGGCCCGCAAGATTAGGATTCATCCATAGTTTGAATTTGAAGAATTTCTAAAACATGGTAAGCCCTATCAAGATTTTGTTCAAATAACATTAAAAGTGTATTCAATTTTCTATAATTACTGTATATATAATTTCCTCGCGCGTCCAACCATTTTTTAGATAATAGCTTTTGAATATATAGAAGTCCGCACTACGCACGTATAGACAATAAGTCACGCCGCACAGATCTCTATATTCAAACGCTATTGTCTAAAAAATGGTTGGATGCACGAAAAAATTATATATACAGTAATTATAGAAAATTGAATGCTCTTTTAATGTTAATTGAACAACATTTCGATAGGGTTTACCATGTTTGAGAAATTCTTCAAATTAAAACCATTGTTGAATTTTAAACATTAAGGCCTGGTCGGCACCCTTTTCTGTTGTCCGATTGCAATAATCTTTTTCAGGGACTACTTTTTTATGAAATGGAAGCATATTAGGGGATGAGAGCAAAAGAAATCGCAAGTTGAAAATAAGGGCCACCCTAATATTCCAACTCATTTTCCTCGAAAACGAAATTTCGTCTCGGTAACTGTTCCTCTACAAATTCGACTGATCCTATTGTCACGTCCCGGGTGTATGTTTTTTGGGATAATGACAAGGGGGTCAGAAAGGAGAAGCCAGGCTCGAATGCGAGATTCGCACACTGAGGGTTGAAGGAAGCCAGGCTCGAATGCGAGATTCGCACACTGAGGTTAGAAGGAATCCAGGCTTGAATGCGAGATTCGCACACTGAGGGTTGAAGGAAGCCAGGCTCGAATGCGAGATTCGCACACTGAGGGTCGGAGGAAATAGGCTCGAATGCGAGATTCGTACACTGAGGTTAGAGGGAGATAGGCTCGAATACAAGATTCGCACACTGAGGTTAGAGGGAGATAGGCTCGAATGCGAGATTCGTAACACTGCGGGTTTGAGGGAGATAGGCTCGAATGCAAGATTCGCACACTGATCGTGGATGGATTTTAGGCTCGAATGCGTGATTCGTAACACTGATTGACCAGGGAAGGTTTAGATAGTAATCACCGCGGTGGGTGACACCCGTTAGAGCACTTTGTTTTGGTTCGGTAATTGGATTTACCGTTGCACGAGTATAAGAAGTTATACGTAATATTTCCTCGAAATATGTCTAGACGTATGACTGTACGCGGGCTATGCAAAGGTAAGTTAATAAACACAGCATGAACTCTCGCGTTCGCGAACCAGAATCAGCTGATGCAGGAGTCTGTTTTTATTTGGTGTCTTCGTTAGCAGAGGATAGGCACTATAACTCGAAGCGTGTTTAAGTAAAGCGATTTATTAGCTTGGTTAGCGCACGTTTATATGCACGGTTTTGTGGTTTGTTATAAGAATGCGTTGGACGTTAAGCATTAACACAGTACATTTATATAAAGTAGTATATGATATAGAATATATGTATGGACATGAATACAGGTGTATAAACCGAAGAACGAAATAAGTTTAGCAATGAACGTTGATAATACACAGAAACGCAATAAACGTTTAAGAAATAATATGAGGTATGATAAATGTTCGTTATACGAAATATATAGATACGCAGTAAGCGTGAATAAGATGAATAGATATAAATGCAATAAGTGTTTACTGAAATAATATAAGATACGATAACCGTTCGAAATAGAAATTATATATATATATATATATATAATATATATATATGTGTGTGTGTGTACGCAATGAGCGTTAATAACGTAAAAATGATAAATGTTATGGGGGTGATATACGTATAATAATGTGAAGTAATAGGCTTACGGTATTTGCCGTAGAACACTGATTTTAACGATGTTGTAAGCTAACACAGTGAAAAATAGCAATAGCAACGTAACGCTTCGCGGGAGTGGTTTCCGTAGAAGAGAGTTACGACCTCTGGGGCCCTTCTATTTATGTGATTTTGAAGATTGTAAGGGATGAAGGGTACGCGCGGTCTGCACCTTGACCTAATTGCAAATGTGTGTCGCAGTAATATTATTAATAGATTTAGTCTTCCGGGGTTTTTATACATAGGTTTCTTGAAAAGGGAATAATTAACCCATTTGATGGAGTTTAGGAGGTCGTATTGGAAAGGGGTAAGTGAGGTATTGACTCCTTTGGTCATAGAGAGGGTGTGAGATGTGGTCTCGATTTAAGAGGAGGTTTTAGGGACGAGGGACTTGTTTAATGTAGATTTGGAGGGAAGAGGTCATGCCACGTAAGTCGAAGAGGGGTTTTGGAAGTAGTAGTTGATCATCTTGAGATGGGGACCGCTAAGGTACATCGCCAAGGTGATCGGTGATTTGGGGAAAAGGGGTTAGTCTTGAGTTCGGTGGATTTTGATGGAATTATGTCGAGATTTATGAGGGAGAAGTTATAATATTACCGCGCGAAAATTTGTGGGACGTCACACTATTTCAATTTTACTAAATATAAAAACAAATCTTCGTCAATCACGAGACACCCAGTACATAGAAATTTCATTAGATACTTCATTGCTTTTTTACACAAAGAACAGACAGAAACTCTTCCACGCGTACGCGTCACAGTAACACCGAATAGTAGAGGAAAGATTTCATTGGGGGAAAAAGAAATTAATTACTGCAGGAATGGAAGTCACCGTGGAGGTAGGAGGTGCATGTGCCCGAGAGCTGAGCCGTGTAGTTAGGGATTAAGGAATACAGGGCTCTGGATAATATACGTGTCCACGTAATCGTACGCCTTTATAATAAAGCTCACGAATTAGAATGGTGGATCCTTAATTGTGGGATGAATGTTATTTATAGCCAGAGAAGGGGGTTTTCCATTTTCAGAGTTTTTCTTCGCGGCGACATGTTGGCAAACGTTCGTGTGCCGTGACTCAATTTCAGTTTCCTTCGATATTAAACCTCGGCGGCGAGATTACATTCGGTAACACACGGTTTAACATTCCGCTCGGTACACCGAACTACGTTGTGCGTGAATTTATAGTGTCCTTAATATTCCGATACTGACCACTATGCTAAATGTTTCATCATTAACGCAGAAGTTTGCGCCATATTGGTGTTTGGATGAAATTGATTAAATTTCATATGCAATTGCAACTTCAGCGTGGCAATATTCTCATCTGGAGCACCTTCGATCGTCGAACAATAGATTTGAATAGATCGAGCATGTTTTGGATAAGAAGTACAATTAATCAGTTAGACTTTTGTGGTCCAAGGATACTTTCGACGTTTCTTTAAATACTGTTAAGTGTGTCTTCGTTTCCATTTTTTAATGGAACAGATAGTTTGCAATATTGTACCTATTTGCACGTTATTGGTTTTTCGTCGAGAAGATTATTTTACCGTGGCAGATTTTACCTTCGATCGTGTCGAAATGTACATTTGACAAATCGAGTCTGCTCTGAGCAAGGAAAGCTATGAAGCATTAATCCCGTTGCACCAAGTTATTTCCGATATTTCTCTCGTATTATCGAGTAATAGTTATTTCATGTGGTCGACAATTTTCATCATTCTACCTGGAACTCAGCACTTATTGTTAGCATAAAATTGTACTTACGCTCTATAACGCATTTATATATGCATAACATGTAAAGAATTTGTCATAGAGATATAATCATAACATCAGAAGAAAAATTGTTGAGTCCACTAACATAATAAATGGGAGGTGGGCAAAATTTAGATTTAAATAAAATTTCGAATAACTAATAAAAGTTAAAAAAGATTATTGGGAAACGTTAAGGCTAACGTGGATATTTCTATTCGTCGAACGTTCCAAATTGAGCGTCGAATAATTTTTCAACTTTAACTTCAACTTTGGCTTTGCCTTCCACTCGAAGTCCACCTCCAACTCCAACTTCAACTTTCACTTCGAGTTGAAACGCTCGTCGAATAAAAAATTAACTTTATTCGTGGAATAATCTAAAGTTAAAGTAACTTTTATTCGATCCGTTATTTAAATAATTTTTTATTTAGTTAATGCCTAATTCTGTCACAAATCGATCTAATCTCGCACATTTTCGACTTAGAAGCACAAAAGGGTTAGCTCCAACAGTCACAAAATTGGTTAATAAAATTTCTAAATTCTACTCTGTTTATAAATTTTCTTCCCACAATTTTGCATAATTGCTACACTAATATGAGTTCCCCATTGTGCTCCTGGTGTCTGTCATCACTACCCCTCTCCCGTATCGCGCGGTAACAATAAATACAATTAGGAACGGATTAATATTTCGGTGCCTAGCAACAGACGGAGATTCACGGGCCGTCCGATAACGCTTTGTTTCACGGTTGATGATCACTGTTTAAAACGTTATCTAAAAATGAACTGGAATGTAGGCCGTGTCCACATTTAGCAGTCGTGCGGAAGCCGCGAGCACAGAAAGAGTCGTTACTTTCGTCGCAGTAATCAGGTTAATGGAGTATCGTGGCCCACTTTATTTTTTCATCTTCATCGGCTCGCGTATCCCTGTTACTCCGCAGTCTCCTTTTTCCCGTCGCGTTTCAAAGTCAATGATGCATTACGACCGAAAGCTTTCACTCGCTACCACGCTTCAGAACCTCAGAGATTTTTTTTCCGAAATATTGTTTCTACCGCGCATAGAAAGGAATACCTTCGACCTAGAAAACTAGTAGAAGAATAACAGTGGATAACATCTGATCTCGCAACAAATTCAATGTTTACTGTGTCGAGTGCGATGACTAGAAACGAATTACCAATGTTAAAAACAATCTTAATTGCTGAACATTTGAGGATTTTAAATGAAGGGTAAGGGGGAAAGACAGAGAATGTCACAAAACATCTTTAGCTAGAGAATTAAGTTTCAATACTTTAGTCCAGCATTGAGGAAACAAGGTTCAATGAATTTAATTTTCTTAAATAATTTCTTGCTTCACCTTGCCGGCGGAGGAAACTTATGATGCAGAAGTATTTTTTTCGAGTGCACAGTGGACATTTCCTAGTTTTATCCAATATACCAAATTTTTAAGATTATCTTACATTCGACAGTTCTTTACACCCACAAAAAATGCTATAAATCGCACAATCACAAAAATGGACATTCCCAGTTTTTCCCCTTACCCTTCAAATGATCCAGTGTTTGAAATGTAAAGTGAGTGAAGATTTTTGTATTCCATAAACACAAATAACTTCGACGAAATCACAGTAAGAAATTAGATCGTGATCCCTGTGATCCCGACTCGTTGCAGATAATTTTCTGTTAATTATAATAGCGTGGTTATCTCGTTAGAGCCCAGACACCAGGTCAGCAGATTTTCGCGCGGGAAAACAGGGGGTAGTAAAAATAGGGGGTACAATAGTCCGACGGAGGCAGTTTTCTGAAAACAGCTGGGGCAGTTTGGCGATTCCTTTCGCTCTGAAAGGGTGGATGAGATTACGTCGGCAGGGTCGTTCCGCTGAGTGTTCAGTTTGCTTTGAGATATCGGCCTCACCTCGCCGCGAGTTCTGCACGCGAGTTTGCCGAAAGCTTTGTGCTGGTCAAGCTGATCGCAACGCAGTCTGTTTCGACGAAAATGGGGAATCACGGGACCCTTGTCGCGAAATTCTTCCACATCTACCGTTTATATCGTTAAAACTCCGGGGTATAGTCCATTCAGAAACTTTGATACTATGACGTTGCCTCTATCTTTCTGAATCTTTTCTTTGGTATACTTGGAGGGTCATTATTTATTTCCTCCGAGGCAATTGATAATTAATTTATTCGTGATTGTGGTGGGGTGTTGAGATCCCTTGTATAACTTTGTTGCGTTACATTTATTGAAGTGGTCATTCAACGTGTGTTGGTTGTCAGGTTTATTGGAGGATGGTGAAATTTTAATTTAAGTAATTGTAGAGCAGGTGGAAGCTTTGGTAATATTGTTAATGGAGAGGTTTAGGAGCAGGTAAATTCTGAGAGTGGAGGTCTGCTTTCATGGTGTAAAATCAGCGTTATTCGAAATTCATTGTAGGGTACTCCTTTCACCAGTGTTCTCCTTTCCTTATTCAATACTTTCTGGTGACCCCATGTGAGATGCTACAATTGATTTTCTACACCAAAATTATGTCTTCTGTTAATTAAAAGACGTCAAAGTCTTGGAAGCTTATGTCTAAATATTTATGCTTCACTAATAGTGCATGAATGTAATTTGTCTCATTGTCAGAATAAATCTCATCTAGAGGGGTTAAGACACGTGTTACGAATTTGAAAGGCCAGGGGGTTTATGACACGGATGTGCTCTCTTCGTTATTTTTGCGGTTAAGAATTTCATTAGCGCGATTATTGTGGCTGTTAAGCATCTGGTATCATAAACAGGGGAAAATTCCAAATCCCAGTTATGACGGGTACCCTTGGAGTCTCTCTTGGCGCTCAATAGCGATTGACGTATCGTAGACCCCCTGGACAGGTCGCGCACGTGAGGGTCGTGTCTGTCTTCGCGGAGGAACTGACCAGAACAAAAATCAGAAACATAAGAAAAAGGTTCCCGGTTCCTGTCGGCCTTGGAACATCACGCGAGAGAGAAATACATGTGCGAACTGGTGCGAGAGAGAGAAATATGGATTCTCAATCGCCCGTCTTTCTCTCTCGCACGATACCGGCGCATGCGCATTACGGTCGATTGTGAATCTATACTTCTCTCTCTCGCACGATGTTAGCAACAGTTTCGAGCTCTTAATGAGACCTCTATGTCTATAGGCTTTAAGTTTGACTCTTGTCGACCATAGTAACGGTCAACTAACAATAAATGTTGTTGTTTAAAATCGAGCGTGTTACTGAATCAGCGGTTATCCACGTAACAATTACGCTCAAAACAACACGTATGATTATTTTTTCACGATTTCCACGTTTGGAATTTCACGCGTATGTTTTCTTAAACACTACATCAGCAGTGTATATAGTGTTTTGAGCTTTTAGTACAGTTGACCGAATTTAATTGAATAGAACCAGTTTTTAGTAGACTTTACTAACTGTTCTTACTAATTGTAAGTGATGTCAGTTACTTTAGCAAACTACTTTAGGTCAGCTAGAGAGTACAGCGTCCACTACCCAGTGGGGAAGAGTTTACTGTGACCCAGCTTGTTTCGTAAGAATTACAGTCACACATGTTTGGTCACGTTGGAAGTTCGAAGCAGCACGATGCACCAAGTTCTAAAGGAAAATTCTTGTATATTGACTATTTTCACAGTATGCTACTCGCACTGGGTCCACGTTAGCTTATTCTTGAGACGTTTCCCTGAGTTATTTCCTGTTTACTTCAGCATCTGCTTGCGTTTCCTCGCCACGAGTTGAAATGTTTCTCGGAATGGAACCTGTTTCTTCTTGGTTCCCAGTAGTTTCCGCTTCCGTGAATTTTAAATTTGCGAAACCGCCTGCAGTAAACATACCCGTGGCACAGTGGGATCTGGTTTAATCACTGGATTTTACGGTTTCTTGATCATCCGTTTGCACGAATAAACGGGGAATTAGCAGAATTAAGGGAATTTATTCGCGTTTATACCACGGGTCACGCTAAACCGTTTATCATAAAAAAACGTAGCGTAATTGGTGGTAAAAACGTAAGGCGACTGATTCCTCGTGACAAAATGAGTAAAAAATTTCATATAAACTTTCTTCGCTACACCCTTTATTTATCAAAAATATGGCTTTGAAAATTCTAGGGATAACTCTATCCACGGAAAAAGTTACAATAATATATTTGGATTAATTATCCAAAGTTGAATTCTCAAATTTTATGAACATCGACAAAACTACTTTTCAAAATTTATAACACACTATTCAGTCACCTATCGTGGTTAATTTTTTTCATCATCATTTCCTTTTCCCTTATTCTCAAATTCTTGCTATTTCTCGTATCCACCACTCTAGTAAATAGAAGTTTCACTTCATTTCACACAGCATCACGATTGAACGTAGACTTCACGCTAGACCGACGCGATTCCATCTTCATAAAGATTAAATTTCCACACTTGGACTGCTACATCTTCCTTCGCAGACACGTCTCCCAAAAAGTGTGACAAAAAGGAGGAACACAAAGCGCATGATCGATCATAGAATACGTTCCAACACGCTAGAAGCGACTTCATCTTTGATGCATGAGAATCTTCCTCCTCCTTTCCAGCTCAGTTTCAGTATAAAGTTCGCTGCTGTTAACACAAGAAGATCAACACGTAAGAGTCTCGCCGGCGGCAAAGATACAGTGAGATTAACGAGATGATTAGAACGGTACAAGTATTTTCGAAACTGGCCAAGCTGCGATTACAGCTGCAACAATGCACTCGAGGGGAAAGCCGTGCTTATTATGGAAGTACTCTTTATTCTTTCGAAATTAATTTTTAGTAAGTTGTACTTTAGTACGATGTGTGAATCTCTGAGCCAGATTTAAAAATTATATTTTTTTATAATAATTGAATGATTACGTTTCAAATCTAACACCTTTGAATAAATAACGTAATATGTGGAGATGTCGCACAGGTTGGTGCTCGCTGATTGATTTTTCTTTCTGCAGAATTTCTACTGGAAAAATATTCCAAATGTGATAGGACAGGAAGGAACTTTCAATTAGCTTTTTCACATCTTCCACTTTAAGATAAACTTTTACGTTTCATAAAAATATTTCAAAACCCAGTAGTTCAAGCTTCCATATACCAGATGAAATATTTCTATAATTTAATTTCATCCTGTTTTAAACTTTGTAAAGGTCTTGCATTCTTCCCCACATTATTCTATTTTCTGTTACCCAGCAAGTAGCATGAAAATATTCTGCAGGTGACCACAAAACCGTGTTGCATATTTTATAATAAACTATGCCAGAAAAATTAACTTTGAATTGGCTAAAAGGAAATTCGATAAAACTCATTTCATTAGAGAAATAGTTTCACGTACTGTTTAATAGTTTTTCATCCTTGGTGCTACTTGCATTATTTATCCGAAGCAGGTCGTATCAGCGTTGCAGGAACTTGCATGAATTCAACATTGATGCATTTGAAGTTCGACGAAATTAATGATACACTCGCAGCATGGGGGAACTTTCGATGAAACGAGCGAATTGAAAATTACGCACACGTAAGTGGTGTTATGGCGGAGTTATGCGTTGCCGCACGGAACGCCGTTGCTGCACGTTGAGCCCTTTGAATATTAGAAGGCGCGAACAATTTATCAACGTCTAAAGCGTTGTGCATTTAAGTACCCCCGTGCACGTAATTGCGTGGCAAAATGCAGCCGCGAATCGACGTTCGCACGGCGGAATTGCTGAAATTGAACGAGACTTCAATCTTCTGAAACGAGGGAATATTCTCCTTGTTCGATAAAGTGAAATCGGTTTAAAAATCGAGGCTTGAAAGAGTTAGTTGTACCAGTGACTCACGAAGGACTAAGATAAATCTTTAAATACCCTTAATTGTATGGTGAGTAAATATTTGGAATAAAGCTTAAAGCAGTTTTACTTGAATACTAAGTTAATACTCGAAGTTAGATATTAAAGTGCTTTTACTTCAAAACTGAGTTAATATTCGAATTGGAGACTTAACCGTTATTAATCGTATACTGAGTTACTACTCTAAATTTAATCGTGTACTTTTCTCACGTACTGAGTTAATACACGAATTTAAAGCCTAAAGCACTTTTACCCGAATACTAAATTAATACTCGAATTTAGATCCCTAAAGGACTTTTACCCGAATCCATCCAAAATAAAATATGTATCAAATCCCACAAAATCGGCTCTCACCAAAAGGCACTTAAACGAAAAGGCACCTAATCACTCCGCTATACGAAACTCCTTATCCTCCCAAAGTCGTGATAATCCACAGTCCCCGAGATCAATCACAGTACCTCATCCGCAGCAGCACCTGCGTGAGCTTGATCCAATTTCGTTAATCGAGTCCCAGTTCACGCAGAGGGAGTCATTCTCCCACGATTCCTCTGTGTGGGATTTTAATAACGCTTCAGAGTGCACGACGGCGAGGAAGACGGCCATTCAATAACCATAATCGTGATGTTTTGAAAACACCAGCCGTTGGTAGGCAGCTCACGACCAACGATTCTCGCGGGCATGGTATAAAAGGCTTAATTGAAAGCGAATATTATAGGCTGACGGTGGAACAACCGGTGTCAGCTGGCAATTTCTGTCTGACTGGAGCTAGTTGAAGCCGTGGACACGACATAATTACCGAAGTTGCCAACAGCACGTGGAACATCGTCATCCCTGGAAGACAACGACAGCTTCACCCTTATGACTTCCGCCTCGTTACAGCCCAAGGGGTGCCCCCCTAAGCATCGCAACCCTCGTACAGTCATCTGGATTAATTTGGAATTTGCCAGGAGATTCTCAATGCTATCAAACAGCATGGCGCAGTGCTCCATTCGGCCTTTTAGTGGATTCGCGAAACTTTGTCCAGGGAATGTACAAAAAGCGTTTGTTGCTTTGTGTGGTAGACGTTCGTGCTGGGAGGATTGTGTGGGTGCTTGGAATGGGATGAAAAGAAATGTTTTAATTGTACAGGGGGTGTTTGCAACGTTTGTTGTAGTCTGGTTTGGTCGAGGGAGTAGCTTTTATCGGTAACTGGTGGACGTCTAATTTGAGGTGTTATTTAGTATTATACCTAATAGTGTAATCTAATATACGATTATTTATGTGGGATTCTGTGAGATGCAAAATCTAGGAAGTTAGGAGGGAGTGTTTATTTTCTGAGAATTTAAAGGCATGCTTTTGATAATCATTCGTCGTGGTTCCTTCGTTAATTAAATAATTGTTGTATTATGAGAAAAGGAGAAGGTTGGTAATAGATATAGTATATACATTAATTAGGAATAAATGTCTTTCATTACTGTCGTTTAAACAAGATAATACAAAAGTCAGAGTTTCAGAAACAAGTAATTGCACCTTGAAACGTATTGGATAGGACTTGAACATTTCGAAAAGGCCTTGCTATTAGGACGTAAATGTCGACAATCAGAGTGGATGTCTTCTTTTCGTCCAGCGAGACTCCCTTTCCAAAGGAGCAATCGAGTTAATCGTTGCTCGGATTCCGGCGTCCTAATTATGCGTTCTGGATGGCAATCCAGACGGTGAGTTTAATTACTCCCGATAATCGAGTAGATCCTTCGTAGCCTCCTTCTCAAAGGACCCCCTGAACAGATTGCAGTGACTTCAGGCGCTATCCCGACATTGAACTGGAAATCAGGGAATATAAACGAAGGCTAGGCGTCCTTATCTCAAGGACTCGATTCCTAACACGCTGACTTGATTTTACATAACAATAAACATATAAATTAGTTCTACCACTTCTTGTTATTTATAAAGAAAATAGTGCTTACTTTTCTCTGTAATTTTAATAGAACTTGGTTGTCTAAGAGATTTAAATTGTATTTTGTGTGTTTGAATGCAGCTGCTCTTCGATTTTCTTTAAAGCCTTTCTTAAGAGAGAGATGTACACTTCAGAAAAAAAAAGATATATTCTTTATTTGGGTCTAAGGGTACGAAGCAACGATATAATTAACAATTAGAAAGGATCTCCTAATACATTATTGAGGTCTTCAGAAAACTTCCGTTTTGAATTCTATTAAATGTGCAACTAAGAGGAATTTTAAAAATTTGAGAAATTTAAAAAAGAGGAATGGAATTCGGTGAACAATAGCTATCCAGTGTTGTAAACTTGGGGTTCCCTTGCAATTATTTTTACCAGTGATCGAAGTATACTTGGACCATAATGCAACGTCAGGGACCACGTGCAGCATCGAGCCATTGTCGATCCAATAGTGTTGGTTCGTCTGTGGTCGCTGCGTAAACTGGTCCAGGAGGATTCTAGGGGTGCCAACATGACCAGGGGGTGGTTTGACTACTCCATAAATCGCAAGACATCGAGGTGACCATGTTTGTGATAGGAAGTAACGATATTGCCGAAATCACAGTGCAGGCAGTTATTTACTGCATACGGGGCAATCTGCACTGTGCAGGATGGAAATTTTGTATAAAAAAGTACACTTATAACAATAATTTTGAGATGATACATAGTGATTTTTGCTGTTACTGTCATATTCGTTGGTTCTTCCACATGTTGTAAGGACTATGATAGCTCATCGATGATAGTAACAATTCTCAATAGTAATATTTATTTTACAAAGGAAGGTTTAAAGGCTGATCTTACAATCAGTAATTAGTATTAAAGGTGCGAAGACTGTACAATGAAGTATTTCTCATCCACATTACATTTTTAAAAACTATAATTTTTAGGAATAATAATTTACAAATAGAACACAGTTTAATCACAATACATGTTTACAGAACAATCGTAGCAATGTATAAGCAACTCATTAATAAAGAATTAATAAATCAAAATCATTTAGTTATAATAAATTAAACTAAATACACAGTCCCATCCCTTCAAATAAACTCTATTATAATTCATTCGCATATCATATATGTAAGCGTTATGAATTTACCCGTTAAATGCCATTGTTAAGCACACAATAGATAATTAGTACACAATTTGTGCAGGAATTCCAAATTTCCTCTAACGTCATCCAATTACGCGGGCCTCGAATTTGAAGCGCACCCGCACTTTTAACGAAACTCCCAATTGACATGCAGAACGTCAGCGTTCTTAGAACTGCGGTTTATCGAGTAACAATGGATGGGAATTGTTTAGCTATTCAGGACATTTTCTGAAGGGCTCAGGTGTTCCGATGCAGTTTAGCGTCTACCATTGGGTCGTATAATGAATACTAATACGTATCCTGCAAGTGAACTAAGTCCAGATAAAGGAGACTGTCATCCCTCGCAAGTTTCTCGTTGATCGAGCTCGTAGCAGGGAAGAGATGAAACTTTTAATTAGTTACTGATCCTTCGGACTAAATAATTCCCTGCTGGAGGATGCAAAGCATGACAGGAATAAATTGAAATTGCTCCACTACAGAGTTTAACATACTTTCGGATTTAATTCTCTTAAGCTTAACAACGAAGAAAAAATTACTACGATCGAGAGGAGGATTATCGACGTCAGTGAACTTCGGATTTCGATACATCACGGGCGTCGAATTTGAACGATCCTCAATTGTGTATCGTGTGTGTAAGCACCTGGGAATTGAATTCTGTGGTCGCATAACATTAGAGGAAGAACGTGCAATTTACTTCGAAAACATGACAATTATTCGTAGTCTTCGATAATTATTTCGTATGGCGTTTATGGATCCTTCAATTTTCTCATAGATCTACTTGTTTCTCTCAGCATTTTGTCTGTATATAGATTCCAATTATACATTTTATTCCGAATTTATCCTTGTTTCGTTTAGTGTAATTTTTTATAGCACTTCAAAATTGTATTTCTATTTCTTGTATGAACTTTTCGCAAACTTTTATAATTTTATAGGTTTTGCAAAATTGCAATTTTTATTTCGATGGCTTGCCTGCGTAAACATTGTACGTTCACTTTTTGTGAAATTGTTTATTTCTTTAATTATAAAGTACTCTTGTATTTTTAAAACTCATTCTCTCGAAAACGCTAAAAGTGGACATAAAATATTTATGCAGCAACCCATCGAGTTGTTCTCTTTTCAGGCTTCAAATCCCCTGTGAATTATTTAGCATATAATTTTATACTCGGCGAAAGATCCACGAATCCATCTCGAAATGAAGTCCGCGATACCAGTATGAATGACCTTACACAGCCACTTATCCCTGAAAGAAAGAAAGCCACGCCAGTCGCTTGGTGTTGAGTGAAGCGTTTATTACCCCCCCCCCCCCCGTGATTATTGCTGGATGACAGCGTGGAGGCGTGATGTTTAGAGTTTATACGAACAGGAGGCAACTACATCGTCGTTTCCTTGTGAATTCTGACCCGCAACAGCCGTCCCAGACACGTTTATGGACAGGATAATGGCAGGATCGTCAGAGGGAAATGCCACGGAATAGGGTTGCATCGGGTGAACGGGGATATTCCGTTATAACTATGAGGAGACCCGCAGGATCCGTGCGCGGGAATCCTCGTATTACGTTGAATGGGCGCCCCTCTATGTGCCAGGGCGGAGACACCAGCCCGCAGGGTCGTTGCACATAGTGCACCGGCGGTGCTGCATGCCATGCCGGCAAGATACATATCGCGAGCTGCTGGCTCGATATTTCGCAAATCGAGCGAACACCACGCGTTTAGATGATAGATACGGGGAGAAACAATTAACGTGATGGAAACCAGAGTCTGAGTTGCGATTCTATGGGGTATTGTATGGAGAGCTTGGAAGTCGTTGCATTGTGGAACATTTGTTTATGTACACAGTATGAGCATTTCAATAGTTTTAGGTACAGTTTGTTATGGGAATTTATATGCAGTCCACAAATTTGAAATGTTAGTGAAAAGATGGCAATTTCTGATGAATGTATTCTGGTGAAGGTGGGTGTCTGTAGACGTTTCTGATTGCCTGTGTCTGAATGGAATTGTTGTGTGCTTAGGTTAGGTATTAATTCATGAAGTCGTTAAATACATAGCCTGCATATTGGTAAGGTGTACGTAGATAATAATAATATTAATAATAAAGAAACAAGGGAGAATTGAGATAGTTTAACGTCGATGATGGTGATTGGCAATGAATGTCAGTTATGGGGTATATTGTTACCTTTGTAGTTTACTGATTGGTATATTGATTAGAATGGCTTTCAGTTAGAAGTCTGCTGAGTAGATCAGAGATACATTTATGGTAAATATGAAAGTTTTCGAAAACTAAAAAGGTTAATAGGGAACTGTATATTGCAAAACTAAAAATACATAAACCTTAATAACAGAAGCGGAATATTTATTTGTTACAAAAGTTCTATCAAGATACGTTAAACGTGTTAATTTTTATTTTCCATTTCTTTGTCACATTTTGGATCAATTTTCTTGTATAATGTGTTTATTAACATTCTATGAAATATGTATTTAAAATGTAAAGCGAGGATATCGTTTCTCAGACTTAGGAAAGAGATTACTTGTTAACTTATTAACCACAAATTTCCTGCTACTAATTTATTTAGGGAAATTTTGAAATTCATAAGCCTCTTACTCATTCATGCCCAGTCCTTCCATATTTTAAATAAAAATACTATTTATGATTATTTCCAAATTTATGATGCTTTCCATATTTATACTAACATAAATAATTTATGGGCGATATTATACAAGCACGATATACCAAGAATTTTATCATTTTCTTCGTTATAGTTTGAGCAGGAATATGTAACTTTGAATATCTTACAAGAAAGCGTCCTAAAAATTTCGAGTCGCAGCCAAAATCGATGGGAATTCCAGCGGAAGTGGACATTTCCTTTACGTCGCAATGCATGCACATGCAATGGCATTTCTCGTTTCGATTTGGCCATGCAATCGATTCCTCTCCAGAGTGAATCACGACTTACGTCCTGTCGCATCAGGTTGCAGTTTTGAACGGCGAAATTGCATTCGTTCCTGAATTCTCGATGGCGGAGACAGAGCACAAGGGAATCGGGATATTATCTTACGACACGGTCTGCTCGATCAACTTGTCAAATTATGCGCCTATCAATCTGATTTCAATTAGATTTCTTTCCGCTTTTATCCCATCAAACATCGTCGCTTATTTTACGGGAATTGAGACATTTGAGATTTACTTGGTGTTGAAGTAGTTTTTTAAATTTACTCCTAACTGAGTTTTTCTATTTGGATTTTGAGCAGGGAGAGTATTGTACATTTCAGTTCAGTGTAGTTCACTACTAGTTTGAAAATTAGTTGCTTCAAATGGTTATGACTTATGTGTAGAGAAAAAGAAAACTTTTACTAAAAAATAAAATTCTACGTTTATATACTCGTTCGTAGTTTTGTGAAATTTTTAGTGACAACAGATTCTTAACAAAATTGCACTCAATGGATTTCTTACTCATCATGTCATCTTTCGTTTCATCGCATTTATCGTCTAAAACTTTTAACATTCTTACTGAAGAAGCAGGACAAATACAAAGTTCGTTACTAGTGGAATAGGTATTTTAGTATCAGGGATAAGAATAAAGAGAGAAAGTTCGACTTTAAAAACAGGGAACAGAAATCTTTGTTGGCTGACACGTCAATTTATTCCAAGGATTACAGAACTATTTGCTGCTTATTCAATAGATAAAGAACAAAACAAAACTGGTTAACACACTCCTTTGTCTGTTATTTACATTTTCTATTGCAATCGAAGTCTGAAGTGTCAGTGTTAAGTGAAGCTGAATTGTGCAGAGAGGTTTGAAAAACAATAAGCATTAACACCGAAAATTATGTAAATTTTAAAAACTGTAGAACATTCTGTACATTCCAAGCATAGACAAGCTTTGCTCAATTACAAAAAAATGACTACTAACCTACCTACTTCTGTTACAAATTATAAAAAAACGTCGATGCTTCCTATATCAACTAGCTTCAATGATAAATATAACACTGCTAAATAAAGAAGTTTTCAAATTCATTAAAATTTCCATGAGAATTAATATCTTATATTCATCAAAAAATAAGTTACGAATTTCCAAGCCCCGAATCCTGGTACTATAAGTTTTGTACCAATCTTCCACTATCTGTTGAAAGCTGAACATCCTCGAATTGAAAATAAAATCTTGCACACGCTTTCCTCGAGATATAGCGTAATTTATTATCACGAAAGTAGCTAGCTCTCAAGTTGAAAGTAATTCAAAAGTATGTTTACTCATGTAAGAAAGTGACTCAGGAGATTTAGAGGATTCCATAAATTTCTTTCCTTGTCCCTGTTATTACGATCCTCAAACTGCTTAAAAACTTCTACGAATCTTCTTTCATACTTCTAACAGTGCTCCGCTCTTTCTTCGGCTGATTGGCTACCAACATTCCCTCGAAACTTTTATCTTCCTACGTGTCAGATCAAAGGGTTGGATTTGCTTTTCGGACTTCTCCAAACTATAAAGTCCAGCGTATAAAACGCCACTCCCGTAAAGCAACTTCGAACAGATGTGAGGCAAATGAACTCGAGATGGCTATCCAAATAGCAGAAATTCAAACGTTCCCGATGCAGTGGGTATAGCGGACTCTTTAAACCTTTCCCAATATTGCATAAAATTTTTCGGTAGCGTAGATACACAGTGAGTCGAGAGAATTCTGTTCACATAGAACCAGGGATCAAGAGTACCTACTCGCTGTTGAATTTTTCTCCCCGGTTAATTTTAAATCGTTGAAATATCCAGCAGTACTCGCGAACACTAAATATTCTACAAAATCTATTTATGAATTATATACATCAATAAACTTTCACATGAGGACACTGCTTGGCAAGAAAAATAATATAGTTGCTTTAGAGAAAACTGTATCTTTTTTATATCCCACAAATTGGGGGGTTGCTAGTATTATTATTCTAAATTCTCTTTTAGTAGGTATGTCAGAAATTTAGAAACAAAATATTGCCGAATTTTAAAGGCTCTAACTTATTCCTTGTACGAAGATTTAGCCATCGACTGGCGCTTTGTTTAATGGAGTTTACTGCGTAGCAATTACGTCAATCAGAATAACGAGATGTTGGCTATCATCTCGGAACATGCAAGATGAATGTTTCATCTTTTCTAAATTATGTCGATAATCCGAAACCTCGTTGCCGTCCACGTATTCCGCGGCAATAAAGTTTGACAAGGCATCCATCTATCACGGTGAACTGCAGATAAATCATTCCTCGCTAGTATGAGCTGAGTGAATGAAGTGTCTGCGTGTTTAAACAGTTACCCGGACATCTGTAAGATCCGTCCTCCATAAATTATTCAAAACCAATTCACTCCCCCACTCGGGCCCTCGGTTTACGTTAGGCAGTGGAAGTTTAAATTCTTAGATGGAATATAACTGTTTAACGGTACTAATATGCATTATCTGTGAATATTAGACTCATCGTCGTCTGAAATTTTATTGGAAAATGTATTTGTCCTTTAACTTCATGAATTCCTGATATTTTAATTTTAGTAAGTAGCGATTAATGCTTCATTATCTTATAATTTCATTGAAATAAGTCCTCTTTTATTGGAATAATCAGGGAATTTTGATGCTTATGGTAGAATTAGGCTCCATTAAAAAAAAGTAATGGCAAAAGAAAAGGAAAGAAGTACTTATAGTGGATATTATTAATAGGATAAGGTATACATAATTCGAGTGCAGTAGAAACTTTCATCTGAAGGAGGTGCTAATCAGTTTATAGAGATGATATTTTAATCGAATACTAAGATAGTATCATCTGAATTAAGATAGTATCATCTGAATTGCAATTTATCTTAATAATCAACATACTAGGTAACAAATGAATGATATATACAAATCGTATTTATAGTATCTAAAATTATTCGTTCATAAAATGAAGTAGTCATAATGAATCTTCAAATGATAATGAGGAATAGATTTCCTGCCACGTATCAGACTTCGTTAATGGAATTTCAATAACGTCTGCGATCGTTGCCTTCCGGTACATACCTACATCTCAATCGATTAAAAAAAACTAGAATTCCATGAAGCATCTGCTACTTGACAGATAGGATTGAAAGCAGATATGCGGATAGCACAGATGATCAATGTCATCTGTCCATGTCAATCACACTTTATTCCAGACTACTAATTTTAAGTAAAAAATGATGTAGAAGCAGTCCTTCCAATTTCCAAACACTCACTCATACTATCTGACATTTATACGCTGTATTATTGAGTGTTGTGTTCTAAATCCAAATTAGCCAGGAAAAGAACAAAATTCTAAACCATGTAGCAAATCCAATTACCTACCATTTTAGTGCCCAAATTCAAGTACTGTGTACAGTAAGAATTTTACTACTCTTTCCATCAATGTTTGCCATTTAACTTACTTCGAATTCTTATTACAGGATCAACTTTAATTTTCTGTGAATTTTAATAAATTCGAAAACATATTTTTGCAGAATTTAACATAAGATATGGAAACACTTAGAAGGCTGATTCTTTATTTCCTGTACGCTTAAACATTTCCAAACACTTTAACACCACTCCTTTTACCGTTCGTTATTGAAAATCTTTAGTGTCTGTCGATTCAGTATCAAATATTTCCCTGCGTTCTGCTATTATCGATATATTCGTGTGATAGTGCTCATAATCGTCCAGGATTTTCAGCGGTCGATTGAGCCGAGCATTCGGAAGAGAAACGCATTGAATGCCAATCACCGACGTCGGGCAATGTGTACGTACCCTCGATGCTAGATGCTCACATATCAATTTGCATTCAGTATAAATAAGTCGGGCATATGGACGTTCTGTGCTAAATGCGCCCGCATGGATCGGTGGAATTCACCATTGCAACGGTAACATGCAAATCAGCCGTCCGATAACACTTGCAGTGTATGCCTGAACAATAATATTGCCCGCGAAACAATCACCCGTGCAGTTCACATTTATCGTGGACAGGTTGCGTTCAATATCGTTTACTGGGAACGCAGCGTGTATATACTAAAAGTACATATTTTTCTGACGAATGTTGCAACACGAAGATCGTTTCATTGAATTCGCTGCAATTTGGGCTTCACATTTATTTGAATATTTAGAAATTTGTTTATAGAAATGTTTTCAATTTGGAAAGAAAGTTAAAAGAAATTCCAAGAGGTCTGTTTGAACTCATTATTGGAATAGATCATTTGTTCCTTTTTCTGTAATTCTTTCTTCTATTTTTTTTGTGATTTATGTAATAATACTCTTTTTCGTCCTCGACTTTTTCAAGTACTTGGCGTAGTTTTTTACTTTTTTTAAAGTTTTTTATAGGGTTCCCTTTTCTGTAAGTTTTGTGATAATATTTTTTAAATAGCTTCGTTGCCCCAGGAAGATCGTTCGATTTTGTTCTCTGTAACTTGGTTTAAATTTAATGTATTGAAAGTAGGAATTCTGTAACTTGATTTAAATTTAATTTATTGAAAGTAGGAATTCTTTACAGAAGTTTCTTTAACTTACAGAAGGAAATTAAAAGAAGTTCCGAGTGAAATTTCCATAAAATCAAGTACAATAATAGCAATCCTTTAACTTGAAAAGGAAAATTAAAAGAAATTCCAACTGAATCTCCTTGAAATCAATTCGAATAATAACAAATCATAAATTTGGAAAAGGAAATTAAAACAAATTCCTAGTGAAATCTCCCTAAAATCAATTACCACTGTAACAAATCTTTAACTTGAAAAATGCAGTTAAAAGAAATTCCAATTGAATCTCCTTAAAATCAATTCGAATTATAACAAACTTTTAATTTGGAAAAGGAAATTAAAAACAACAACAGCAACTACAAACATCTGTGCCTTTAATATTCTTTATTTGATAGTATCTACAACGTGTATTAATTCTAAATAGAGTAATATATCAGGCAGGGCCCGACCTAGCTCTTCCGCCGTTCTGGACTAAAGTGATTTTTGCCGCCCTTTGCATTGAATCATAAATAAGTATTTTGAAATATATTTTTTGACACTAAGCAAAATTTTTTTGTAGGTATTTGTCTACCAATTTTGCCGCCCCCAAAATTTGCCGCTATGGGCAATTGCCCTACTTGCGCCCCCCTAGATCTGGGCCTAATATCAGAACAGCGTTAGATGCTCAGACATATCGTTCCTCTATGTTTTTTAAATAGCTGCGCGGCGCCCGAGCATCACACGATAGCAAATTCCTCCGCCGTTCAGTGACGGCTTCATAATAATGCTTAAGAGTGTATTCATATAACAAAATATATGTACGTGTATCATGCCGCATGTACGTACGAGGAATTCTTGAAGGGACCGAAGCGCCATGTTTTATGCATACACGACGTTCCGAGGCTTGCTGCGTGAATGTCCGTAGTGTTCGCTATTTTGAATGTACGAGAGGGAGATATTCAAGCAACAAGAAGCCAAAGACGCCTTTGAAATTTAAATTCATAGGAAAATCGTGTGCTCGATTTCGTCGACTTACGTAGGAACGCGTCCCTTTGCCTTCGTTCTTCAAATTTTTACCAAACGCCTTGACGCGGAGTGCCATCCCCGGGCAATGAATTTCCCAAATGTAGGTTTACGTTGCAGTATCGTGTTATACCTGACGCGAGATTCCCGGTTAAATAGGCGATCTGAAGCCCCGAAGTGCGCGTCGATAGCAGTTGAAGTATTCTCGTTAAAATGGACATGGTGGTATTTGAGTGACGTTCAAAAACGAATGATTGGACATCTAATTAAAGTATAGCTTGAAGGGACAAATTTCGACCACCTGTCGCGTTTCGAAGACCTAATCAGTATCCAGAACCTGGCAGTGTCCACCTGTCGGATTTCCTCGCGAAATGACCGGCACATTGCTAATTATTTGTCCGCAATTTAGATCAGCATGGCACAATTAAATTAGGTCGCACGCGTCACCTCCGAAATTCGGCGTTAATGCGTTTAACGATTTCCTGTCTCCTTCTCGGACATCCTCGCATTCCTGGCAAATACGTTCGATCACGTGATTATTCCGAAGATTGCATTTTTCACGTGGATAGGAGATTAATGGGAATGTAAGCTCTGAAATGATATTTGTTCTCGGTTGAAATATTTATGAATGAAAAAATATAAAAATCCCAGTGAAATCCTTGAAAATTTTCATGAAAGCTATTAATGTAATTATTATTTCTGAAGTTATGAAATTAAGCATGTTTGGAAAAACTTACGCTGTTTTTGTTTCTACTATTCTTTATAATTAAAAGAAACGTAACGACAAGAGTGTTGCATTTAGATGATGCTTGTAGTTCCTTCTGTGTACCTCGTTACATGATCTTATCTATGGACTGGTGTGTTTCATTGCATAAGATTCGTCTTTAAAGGGTGATGAACGTTTATATTTCTTTTTCGCTTCAATCATAGGATTCACATGCAAGCTGTCTTTGTTGCACTGGAAATCGTGACCAACTTTCAGTGTCCTTGACTTGTATTCTCTCACCTCTCTTGTCTCCCTGGTTGCGTTAAGACTGCCACGAAGCATTGACTTTCTCTTTCAGGTTTTGGTAGTTGCATTTTGTTGTATAAATCTACTGTTTTCGTAGCTCTATTTTAGTTATCGTAATTGTTAGATTGATAAATATGAATTGTCTTTTTATCAATCGCCATAGGAGTGTTCGATTTAATATTTAAAAAAGGTGATATAATAAAGAGTCTGAAATACTCTCCCTTCGGTTTCTAATAGTTTCATTATACCAATTTAATAAAACTCAGGAGTCCAGACAGCCATATATTTTCAAATTTCATCAAGTGCAACTGTCTTCGATCATTTTCCTCATTCAGTTTTCAAAAAATACACGCGTATTAACTTGCCACCAGTGATGGGATCTGAAACGCTTTGAATCTATATCCTATATATATGACGAAAGCTTCGAAGCACTTCGAACATGAATCGAAGCTTAAAACTCTTGAAAGTCTTGATAAGTCTTGAGTCTTGATAGGGGTTGAAAGTCTTGAAAATGAGCATCTGGTTGTCAAGAAATTAGTCGGGTTGATCGGCCAAAGACGGCGGTGGACGTATATACGGGTCCGAAATCTACCAAGAGTTTGAAGCAAGAATTTCAAGACTTCTAAAACGATCAAGACATTCAAGACTTCAAGACTTCAAGACTTCAAGACATTCAAGATTTTCAAGACTCAAGACTTATCAAAACTTTTAAGAGTTTTAAGCTTCGAATCATATTCGAAGTGCTTCGAAGTAGTCGCCCGATATTCAAAACAGATTCGAAGCGCTTCGAGTTAGAGCTCGGACTATTTGTCGAATTTTTCGGTGTTCGAATATTCGAATACTTCAGTTGCTCAGTTATTTGGCGAATATATTTAGAATATCCAAGTATCCAAATACTATTCGAATATTTAAGTATTCCAATACTGATGTATGAGAATAGTATGGTGTGAATTATAAATCAAGTTCTTTTCATTTTTTTACAATCTTTTATTTAGTTTCAGTTGTGAGATCGTTAGTTTGTCAAGGTGAAATCTTGTAAGTTCATTTTGACCCACTTCAACATATCCGATCGACCTAAAACTTTGCACATATGATGACAATACAATATTTTCACTAAAAAGCATGAAATACTTTATAGTAAATTTTTTTGAAAAGCAAGCTTTTGTTAAAATGTTCTAAAAAGGAACTAATAATTTTGATACCGGCCCAGATGACTGCTTGAGAAGAATTCCCTCATATGACTAAAAATAAACGCGTGATTCATAATTCAATACATCGGTATTCTACTCAAATATATGAAGTTCATTCGTAGCATTCGAATACTTGTAAAATATAGAAATATTAAATTATTCGAATAGTCCCAGCCCTACTTCGAATCCCACTACTACTTGCCACTCTATAAAATACAACAGACAATTACATTAATGGAGTAAAAAGCGTAAAAAATTCTCTAATCTGTGTTTCAAAATTACTTCATTACCAAAAAGAGCAGTCTCAAATTTATCCCCCGAAATTTCTTTGTAAACTATTATATTCTTAAAAAGTCCATTCACAGTAGATTCTAAAATAACTTATTTCATTCATCAATTTCTGGAAAGCATAATCTAACTAAAAATACCTCAATATAATCTCAATACACAGCAAAAATCTAAACTTTGAAAGAAGGAATACGAAATATAAAAAAAAAATTAAACATTTCCACATAAGCAAGAACTCTGTACAATACGAAAATTTCGAAATATATGGACACGATTAAATCCCAAAGTATGCGCTACTTTTATAGCCGAGCGTCTTAAGGTCTACCAAGGATCCATCCTATTACTTCTATTGGCCAAAGACCTTGTTTTGAATAAGCCTTAAGCTTAAGTGAACCGCCACGCGGGACACGTGCTAGTCCACTGCGCAATCGGTTCGCGCAGTTTACCACGATCATGGTCGCTGTCACAGCTCATCGGTGGCTGTGCACATTTCCCCAATCGTTTTCGTGAATATTGTGCGGAATTACTGTATACGATGCGCAAAGTGTGTCGCCAAAAGTTCAAAGGACTCGGTGGTACATTGGACTTGCGTTATCCTTCTTCGTAGCCGCGAGGTAACGCTCTAAAATAAAGTGAAACGTCGCGTTCCTCGAAGTGTCAGGCGAACGAGCGGTAACCCGAGTCAAAGCAGTGCAGGTAAACGCCACAGATTCCTTTGTGAAAGGCTTTGAACATCGTGTCGAATCCTGGAAACGAACGCAATGGTCGTATAAACCGTTTTTATCCGGGGCCAAGTTTTTTTCACGCCAGTTACAATATACCTTGATTGTTTATGGACTGTCTATTGATTTCGAAGCGTGGAGTCGAATTCATATTTGTTCGAACAAAAATTTCTGTGATGGAAACAGTATTTTTCAAATCGGTTTGAATAAAGAGAGTATAAATGTTTTTGCTAATATTCTGTTATTCGTTAGAATTAGTAGAGTAAATACGTGCTCGATATATTTCATGCAGAAATTTTAATCTGCACTTGTTTTTTAAAAACCAAGACACATTTCATTTTCGTAGTGGAAAGTATGTGTGTAATGGTGCTCGGTATTGCATATTGAAGGGAAGATTTAAATATTATTTGGATCTGTGACACAGGCGGAATTCCTGCATCGTGACTGATTGCGTTATCTAGCAAAGATAAAACCGATAAAATCCTTTCACGGCAGCGGAATGTAATCTTTTTTCGCGCTCGAGATAAGCTGCGTCATAGGTACGTGAATTTACACCTTTGACACGCCCAGTGTAACATTCACGAATGTCAGTCACCATATTTAGATATTCCTTTCGACAGTTTCAACCCGATAATCGACATTATAAGTTTTATTTGTTGCGAAGAATATATATATTTTTTATTGAGCATTGTAAACCTCATAGGAGATTTATTTCTGCTGAAACATACACAATAAATACTCAAATTTATGCTTATAAGCTAAGTTATAACTGTTGCTCTACATTTTTAGATTACAATTTTTCAAACAGTGCTTCCTCTAAGTGATTAGCATCTTTACTTTGCATTAGGTACTTATTTTATAGATATTTATTTGTCTATTTATACAATTATGTACTTCACTAAGGACAAACTGTATATTTTCATTTATACTTCTTCTACATACTCCATTTCTTCGAAAATTATAATTCTTGTATATTTTGAAATATAAGTAGAAAGTATAATTTTATTGTTAACCATTTAGTGCCAAATGTTTCATATATGATAGATTCCCTTTTTTGCCGTTTTAGTGTTTGCATTCCCAATTCGCTGTTTGCAACAACGAAGTACAACATGTTTTGCGTAGTTTTATTCACTGTAGAAAGCAGGACCTACCTGAACCCCGTATCTATCGGTTTTATGTATTTTAACCACTGAAAATTTTTTTTTTAATAAAAATATATGAATTCAGACCATTGTTAACGATAAAAAGAAACGCAGATATTTTTCCTTCAACGGCATCTAGGTGCGGGCACTAAAGGGTTAAACAAAACTGTATTAAAATGGAAGTTTTAAATTGCTTCGGAAAACCTGTGAAATGTCTTTGTTTATGTTCCCCTGATTCTGTTATGAGATGTAGTACCTAACTGAGACCTTGAGAATAATAACAGATGTGGAGTTGTTTCCATGGCTAAAATTCGTAATACGAATAAGCATCTTGGAAGTTAAAATACTTTTTGGAATATGTAATCACTCATTTGTCATTTAATATGAACTACCTATATTTTCTAAGTTGAAATACTTTATGAAGTACATAAACAATTGAGATAATGCCATTCATCCTATCATTCTATGCAAATCAAATTCTAGCTATTGCATTAAAACAGGAGCATCGATATTTCGTACAATCTTCATAGAAATAACTAACCAAACATACTTGCATATATTTTGCAAACACAACAGATTTTTACGAAGTAGCTGAAACACTTAACCTTCTTGAAAGTGACCTTCTTTTTGTTAACGTAAATATAAACTTGACCCCTTGGAAATCATTTAAAAACTTCTACCAAAACACATTCGAGGATTTTTTTATTAAAATCACTGCTGACACATGATTATACAATAGTAATAACTTATACAGGGTGTTGAAAAAAGTTGCTGTCAAACCTCAAGAGCATGTAGTAGGTACTCATAATAAAAGTTATAATAAACATGGATTCAAAAATCATTAATTTCGCAATGGCAAAACGTTTTCAACTATGCGCCTCTAACATAATACCAGATTCTATTGTATGTCTATTTAAAACTTATTCAGTACAAAGTCAAGCAAAGTGAATACAATACTAGCATTACTTGATAGTCGATAAACATTTTTATTAGTAGATAAACATGTGACGGCATTCAGTTGCAGTAAAAAGAAGAATGAACTTTGGTGTTCTAGTACTGGCCTTCCCAAGTAGGGGAAAACCAATCTTGAAACACATGTTTCGGTTCTCCCTCCAACACTGCGCCTTCAGCTATGGTGGGATGATTCCTACCATCCTCTCTCTCTATCTGCTTCCTAGCGGCGTTACTGTCTCCTCCGAGAGAGGGAGCGTTGGAGGGAGAACCGAAACATGTGTTTCAGAGTGGTTTTCCCCTACTTGGGAAGGCCTGCCTTAGTTCATTGGGAAGGAAGAGAAAACACCAAGTGTTTCCAAACACCAACAATATTCCTTTCATTTTTTTTGTGAGTACAAAACATAGCAAAAGCTGATAAACAATTTATAAAAAAACACTGCGCCTAAATTAATATTATTCATATTTACTGATTTAAACGCCAATGAAAGGATTAAATATTATTTTGTACTATACACACATATTAATAAAATGAAAATACTATACAAAATAATTTAAACGAGTTTAAGGAGACGAGAGAAAAGGAAAATACCTTTTTCTTTGTTTTGATGATTACCTATTACATGCCCCTGAAGTTTCTTCACCACTTTTTTCAACGACCTGAATAATTACTGTGATATAACAGTATCATCGAGTCATTGCTATTAATAGCACACTTTTTGCGAATACCTCTATCGCCACCTAGGGTCTCAGAAATTTCACACTGTACTGCTTTTCTCCAGGAAAATACAATTAAAGTCAAAGTTGGAGCATAGTTTGGTCGAGATATAAATTTATTACAAGAGTGAAGCGAAATTGTGTCGGGTACTCCACGGAACGAGTTCTGCACGGCGATTACCTTTACTGCTGAGGATGATGTCTTCCTAGCTTCTTCCCACTTCCTCCGACAATAAGATGTGAGTAAAAGGAACAAGATAATATCGTTGTCTGTACTGCCGGGCTTTTTCCTGGTACGCTCGTTTTTACGCCGTGTAACTGTTGGGAATATCGCGTCTCCTTTGAGCGCACTACTGGCTGAAACTTGCTCGATAGAAGTTTTAATTATTAAAGAATTCTTGTATGGTTTCTTTAAATTTTATTTCAATATATTGAGTCTGCTTTGACCATCATTTTTTCACCATTAGTCTTCTTTTTTTTAAGGGACATGGTTTAGAATTTTGTAAAATTGTTTATATACTATGCGCATGATTTAAGTATAAACATGAAATTTTCTGTATTATAAAACAGCTTGTAATACAGAAACCTTTTTCCATTAGTAATTCTATGGATCTTAGAAAGGCATGAAAACTTTCCACAGAACAGTTGGAAAGTTAAAGAAAAGTCTAAGTGTACTATATAGTATTAATATCTTTGCTTAGAACACAAAGTCCCCTTTCTGAAAGAAATTTCTCTTCGTCTTTTAATTCCTTAGTTGACGCTAATTTTTAAGAATCATAATGTTTTTTCTCTAAACGGGTTACACCTTGGAGCCTAAGAAAGCAGCTATCTTTACGATTTTTTTACGAAAATGATAAAAATATTAAGAAATCTATAACAAAGCATTTATTGTATAACTATTGAAGTACACGAAAAAAAATTGTTTCTTTCCTTCAAATAAAATGGCGTCACTGGGACCGGTCCACGTAAGCTTCTCTTTCGGAGCGCGCCAAATTGGTGTGCGAAACATTTTTATTTTCTACTTGATATTTACTACAGAAATATGTAGCGGTTTTGCGATATATTAAATAACCTTGTTACGAACTCTTTTATACTCAAATCCTTGGGTAAACAATAACATCTTTTTCAAATGTTCACAAATTCCACAACAAACAATACTTTAGAAAATCCCTACATACTTCTTCAGTAAATAAAAGTGTTGTGTTTTTAGCTCTGAATCCAACTGCTTTGCAGTTATCTTTCACACCAATTTGCCGCGCTCGAAAAAGAAGCTCACAAGGGGACCGGTTCCACCAACGCCAACTTGTTTAAAGGAAAGAAAGAAAAAAATTTTCTCTGGTTTCAATAATTGTACAATAAATACTTCGTTACAGATTTTTCATTTTCTTTATCAATTTCTCAAAAAAAAATCTTAAAGATAGCTGCGGTTTTAGGCTTCAAAGTGGTGTAACCCCCTAAATGATATATTTTTCACTTTAATATAGTAGACAATGTACACGTGGAATGATTGAGATGGATGAAATACTCGTGTGTGTCACAACTACGTACGAGATTTCCCAAGAATCTTGTCGTTCGACGCCCCGTTGCCTGTTTATCAAATAGAGAGACTAGCTATCATGGCTTAAAAGCAGGAACAGTGTCTGGCGTGATTTACACTCGGGGAAGTGGTTTTGAGCGGCCAGTTGATTTTACTTCTACCGTAATAGTGGTGGAACTGGAAGATCCAGTAAATCAACTTAGTGCTCCGTTAACGCTTAAACAACACGCGGCAACTGTCGTATGGAACGGTTATTATTGCATTTGCGATCGTCCAGTACATCTGACGGCAGTGCACACCGTCGCCGACGGTGATACATGCAGGTGTTGATCCCATTTCCGGTCGTGCGACCAGTTAACGCCGCCATGAGTCACGTGCATTTGATTTACTTACTCTCCCTCTGTCTCGCTGTTCCTGTCGCGACTTTGCAGACGTTTCACAGAATTCGATTACCCAAGGCTTTCGCGAACGGAGACACTTCAGTTGCCACTGGCAACTATCTGAGATATATCCACGCGTTCCCCATCGGTTGTTGTTTGATTGCCATTTTGTGAATTAAAGAATATTTGTATAAAACATTGTAAGTATTTTTTTTAATTTGGCACTGTGACAGCTACGTATCTACCACCATATTTCCCGCGATAGTTCTCTCTCTCCACGTTTCTAAATTCTCTTGCTGTTTACAACTTCCTGCCTATTCTTCTACAGTTCGTTTCTCGAGGGTTTCGCCTGGGCCTGGAGTTCATCAGGAACATGTGGCGACCATGTTGGCCCGCGCGAGCCCAAGCGGAGTCGCTTCTCACGTAGCGTTCTCTTTTACCTTTATCTCAGCATTTCTTCAGTTTTCTGTCTTGCTCTTTTTCTATTTCCTTCAATTCTTCCACCCCTTGTTAAAGGTACGGATTGTGAAGACACATCCAGTCGGTGTCTAGCATTTCTTGGGTATACTTTGCCGATGACCTCACGCGAGTCTTTTGTTAAATCTCCGCATTTGTTGTATTAAATAAATTGAGGGTTGTGTTAGACGGAGCTGTACTTTAACTTACCACATACCACCTCAGCACTTACAGTGTTGTCTACGAGGACTCTTCAGTTGCCTTGTTTTCAAAAGCAAGATGAATGGTAGGTACAGTTGTGGAACAGTAGTGATGGAGTTCAGGGCATTTTGAATGGTATTTAAATCTTGGAAATTTGTTAAGTCATGGTGAGTCTTGAAGGCTTTGATACCTATTTAGGTGTTGAAAACGCTGATGGGGTGTGGCAAATTGGGAAAGGATGATATTGTGAATCATCAACATGTTAGAAGCATATCATGATTTTCGAGACCTATCTAAGATTTCGAAGTTTCATCAAGCTTTTGAAGAGCGATGAAAGCTTTCATGATGTGGCAGGTTTCTTAAAATCTTTGGGTTTCGATTGATAGCTGAGGCATTGAGAACAAAAATGCACTAACCTACATTTTTTTTGCGAAATTGTGTTAGGGACAATAGTGTATTCCAATAGGCTATGCTAATCATATAAAAGAGGGAAGATTAATAATTTCAATGTGAGTTCGTCTGTTGTTGTTCTCACTGCTTCATTTTAACCCTGCAGTGCACACGTAAATTAAAATTGCACTATTGCCCACGTTGGGCCTCACAAGCCCACATCTCCAAATCTCGGAATGCATGGATATTTTGAGAAAATATTGCACTAAACTATTGCACTCAATGTTTATTAAGAAAATTATTTATAACAAAATTAAATATTTCTTTAACACTTTATATTCATTTATCTGGTCACTTGGGCCTGGCAGATTTCACGTGTGCACTGTAGAGTTAAGTGATCAAACAGTTAAGAATAACTAGATTGTTTGGAAGTTCGTAAAAACGTGGATTAAGTCCTCCACCATTAGAAATTGCCAGTGTCTGGATCATTAGAAAGGAAATTGTCAATGTATTCAATCTTTCAAATTTTATCGAGCCACAATGTTTCCTTGCATCATCTAATTTTTGTTACTGATTACACACGCTGTTTCGTGGATTACGGTATTCCCCAGTATTGCTAATCACGTTATACCATACATAGGTAGACGAATCGGTACACCGAACTCTGGTTACGCGGCTTCCATTGCCGTTGATGAGGCGTTTGTTGCTGCGCACAATTGCTGCTTGAAATCTTTGTTAAGATTATCGCTGCTTGGTAGACCCATCTATTCGATCATGATAGGAAACATTGGTACATGTGCACAGAATTATACAATCCTAATGGAGGCGCAAAGACATTAGTTTAGATAGTTTCCTTTCACTGAGATTCTTATTTAGTATATCATGTATAAAAAATGTTTAAGGTTTCTTGATGCATTTATAGATTCTTTTTAAAAGCAGTGCTAAAAGATGTTAACAAGCAGAACGAAAGAATTAAATTGAAGTTTTTATACCAAAGATAGTGTTTATGATTATTAGGGTAACGCATACAGTTGTTGATCCCTATACAATAATTGATCCTCTTCCCCAAAAAGTAGGAAATATAATATAATGCTTTTTTCCTATAATAAAATATAATTATATTCGGAACAAAAATATCTGGGTCACTGAAATATAGATATATTTTATTATATAAAAGAAGCATTATATTATATTTCCTACTTCTTTGAGAAGATTGTCAATCATTTTATAGGGGTCAACAACTGTATGCGTTTACCTATATTGTTTTAGTTTTCTTTTAAAGATAATACATTTTTGTTGGTCCGAACCTTCATAAATAACCATTATTATTAGTAACATTCTGTTTTATTTAATTAGAAAATGAAGCATTTCATTAAAATGCAAATTGTATATCTTAGTAACAACTTACCCCAATGCGATAACAACTTGCCCCATAAAGGGGTAAGAAGTTCCGCTTCGACCAGCGCCAAAAAATTACTTTTTATGAAAAACCTATTGCAATATATTAAATACAAGCTTAAAATCATAAAATATAATAAATTTAACAAGAAATTAGTCAATAGTGAAGAGAATAACTACACTATTTTGCGGTCATTTTTTATGTTTTATCGAAATCGGAACTTTTAGCCCCAGTCTCCCCTACAAATCTCAATAAGTAGGTATCCACATACAGTTGAATGTAAGACCGATTTGTAGATTTTAGTTTTTATATCAAAGATAATGTTTATGGTTATTATATTGTTTTGGTTTTCTTTTCAAGATAATACATTTTTGTTCACCCGAACCTTCATAAATAAACATTATTAATAAAATTCTATTTTATTTCATTAGAAATTAAATATTTCATTAACAACTTGTCCCATAAAGGGGTAAGAAGTTCCACTTCTATCAGCACCAAAAAATTACTTTTTATGAAAAATCTATTACAATATATTAAATACAAGCTCGTGAGTGAGCAAACACTTACATATGAGCGGTAGAGGATGTCACATAAAAGAATCCACTGCACTCTAAAGTTGCCGAATAAAATCATAAAATATAATAAATTTAACAAAAAATTAGTCAATAGTGGAGAGAATAACTACTTTGTTTTCTAGTCATTTTTTATATTTTATCGAAATCTGAACTTTTAGCCCCGGTCTCCCCTATTAACAACAGAGAATTGCGAAGAAGCCTAAGAAGTTTTGACTGTTAGAACTCGTTCCCAAACACGCGTAGCATTTCTTCCGCTGCAATGTTATCGAGCAGACTCGTTTCATGCTGCCGGTCATAACAGTAAACAGTGTTCGTGAGTGAGCAAACACTTACTTACATATGAGCGATAGAGGATGTCACATAAAAGAATCCACTGCACTCTAAAGTTGCCGAATAAAAATGTTGCTTCCATCCCCGCTAAGTCGAGTTCATATATATTGGCCGGTGAGTTTCGTTTCGCCAGCACCGCGCGAGGAGAAATTAGCCACCACCATCTGACGATCGTGGATTTGTCAGTTGGAGTTGCGTGGTTTTCGCAGGGTATGCCGGGGTAACGGGAATGTTGCTCGGCTCCGCCTGAATCTAGCCGTTTGGCTGTTATTTGTTCTTAGCCTAATAGATGTGTGCGTTACGAAGCTATGCGTTATGCGTAGATCAATACTAGGTGAAGCTATCGAGTAAGTATGAATGTTCTGACCAATAAAGCTCCTGAATTTTTTTATAGCTAACGCACACGCCACAAGTTTGGCGCTATCCCCCATAGACTTATATAGACGGAACATTTGCTGATGGGGGTTGCAAGGTTTGCGGTAAGGGGACCGATACAGGCAAATCCGGTAACACAGTGTCCGACCTCTGCCTTTTCCCCTCCAAGCCTACCGTTCCCCTGGCCCACAGTCCTCTCTTCCATCTATATAAGTCTATGCTATCCCCACCACTTCTGGCTCACTCATGTTCTGCGAAGACGAGAGCGAGATGGAACGAGAGCGAGTCAGAAAACGTCGAGAAAAGGAGCACCGGGGCAGGCAAACTGTGTGGTGGGAGAATACCCCTCACGAAACTCGTCGGCCAATACGTCTGGCTTCGACTTTAGTTTTCAAGAAAGTAACTTTTAATGCTCTATTTGACCTGCACAGTATATAATCAGTAGTATAAATATTATTTCTAGAATCAGAATCAAAACTGACATTATGTCACAATCAGAAACCTTAAATTTCACTGCAGATTTCTACAAACATATTCAATATTGTGGGATCAGGAATCCCCATCAGAAGGAGCCCGGAATAAGAGACCACGGAGGATCGACTTTGGCGACATTGGTAAGGCGCCTGGCCAGTAGCGCGGAAGACCCGAAAGTCGTGGGTTCGAGTCCCTATCGCCCGAGGCACCTTTTTTCCGTGGCTCCCGAACATATAGGAGTTGCTAGAGGTGTGCAAGAACCCGAAAATGTCGGATTGGGTTTGGACTAGAATTTTTCTCGGGATCGGGACGGGTTCCCCAAGATTTCGGGATATCTGAAGAATATCAGGATTCTCGAAAGTGCCGGGATTTCCGAAAGTGTCGGGATTCGTATTGTTAGGATTCACTGATGTTTGTAGCTCGGGGTTATCAACAATGTCTCTACACTTTTTTTTATGATGCGTTGAATGTGTGATGTCGCATACATTAAACGGGTCCGTGGAATTTTCGAAAACCGCTCGACTCTCTCGAGAATCCCGGACATTCTCAGGAACCAGACCCGATGGCTTTCCGACCAGTCCCGACCTCGGGTTCCCGACATTTTCGGGATCTCGCACATCTCTAGGAATTACGAAACCTATTCCTACAATATTTCTTTAAAACCCTCACAATAGTCTGATCCGTTTCACTTGACAACTCCCATATGTACAAGCTTCTCAATTCAGCTTCGCCAGTCCTAGTAACCACACTCAATTACACGCACACATCGACCTTCCACTGATTAGTCGCTAGAACCTCAGAAAAGCCAGTCACACACAAGGAATCTGAACGGCAATTGCCGAGGAAATTGCGACGGTGGTTGGAGTATCCAATTCGCGAGTATCGCAGGCAGATTTGGGGAATTAAAGAGCCGGCATGACAGCATATGAAGCAGGCACTCGGTGCCGTCTCGGTCTCTACTTAATCTTCCAGCTCTGTATTTATAAATATAAATATGTACACGCGCATACTCGCCTATGTAAAGCGTTTTGCAAATTTAAGCGCATCATTCCGCGGCCAAGCTCCGTCCCTCTCTCTCTCTCTCTCTCTCTCTCTCTCTCTCTCTCTCTCTCTCTCTCTCTTTGGCGCAGTTTTCTTCAGCCCCGCACTTAGCTTCGCGCGATTCGCGACGGTTCACGGCAGTTGAGCCCGCGGAAAGCGTGAATATATGTATATTCCTTCGGCAGCAGTGGCCCCCTCGAATAAGTTATTTCAACGGCACAGGGGAAACTGATTTCGGAATTAAACGCGCGGGTGGGAGAGGACGTTCTTGAAAGTCGCGCGCTCGCGAATGTCAAGCGGAAATGCGATCGCGGTGTGAACGACTCGCCTGGGAATTAGGCGTACTGCTCGCAGCTGGCTTCTTTGAAAGTGGCTGTCGTTAACTTCGAGGCGAGGTATTCGCAGTCATCGGTCACACGGAAGCTCGAGTATTCTGTTGTCTTTTTAATGACCGACGCAGTGGCAAACGAGGAAATACCTTTCCTCGGATATTAGAACATCCTATGATATTTCGGGGCACCGTGGGGTCCTAGACATTGCATTTTGGTTTTTTGTGTTATTCAGCTACGGTTAGGGATGAAGGATAGTAGTTCTGTGATTTTTGGAAGATGAGGTAACCGTGTTTTTTCCAAGTTTTCCCAGTGCAAAACGATAAGAGATAAAAAGAATTTATTTTACCCATTCGGGGACATCTTAGTGAAGAAATTGCGGGGCATAAGCTTTTCGAAAAGCAAAGCATGCTTATTTCTGTATAGTAGAACAATATGAACAATGTAAATCGTCGCTTTAATTTAGTAATTACTATCTTATCTTATGTGGATATTTCTACTTTATGACCCTTTGTGATTCGACAGTTCACATTCCCTGTTTTTCCCTTACCAATCAAATATAGCAGCGCCTAATACGTATCCTTTATTGTGCACAAAACCACAATCCTCACGACGTAACTTCTTAAACAAATTCCGATGCTCCAACAGTCTGCGTTCTCTTGACAGAAATATTGCGCCACGATGGGTCCTGATTCTTCAGCAGGACCGTGAACGATCTCCAGTCGTTCGTGTTTAAAATACAACTGAGTACGTAAGAGAAGGAATATAAAGTAAAATGGCCACTGTGAACTTCCTTCGCGAACGTCGTCGTGGCGAAAAGTACACAATTTTCTATTCCATTACATCGGTATCTCGGAGCCATAAAATGGTAGGAATTGCAGCTTGGATTCTACATTCTCCTTTTTACTGTCTTGCATTTCCTGCGAACGCGCCCTCTTCCCCCGCCCCCGCCCACCTCTCCGCCAGCATACACAGTACATATATATCCAGCTCGTTTCTTATTCGCCTTGATGATTCTCTAACGAGGCAAGTTTCAGCGGGCGATCGATGCTGCCCCCATATTGGCGCGGTTGCCTCTCATTATTTATTCCCGCGATTTGAATAAAGCTACCGGAAATGTCTTCGCCGCCCACCCCTGGCCCGCTCGCCCAATTTTCACCCCTTGCTCCCAAACACTTGGTAACTTCGTCCTCGACTGTATAATGCCCGTGGTTGCTCCTCGCCTAACCTATACGCGCGATACCCTTCGCGTAATCCGCAAAGTAGAATTTGAAACTTTCTCGTTGCCGATTCCGCGCTTTATTTATGCGCCGAGTTGCGCGCAGTCGTTAGAGGTTGCTGCCCGGGATTCTGAATTAAGGCCTGATATATTCGTCGAGTCTTCCCTGTGCGTGAATTTTCTTAGGAAATGGCCATTAACGTTGCATTGTGCCGGGTTGCAGTTCTGGGGGAACACTGCCTTGAAGAAAATTATGGTGGATTGATGGAAATTGGGGGAGCTTGGTGTTTGAAAGTTGAGACAGATTTTCGGGCAACTTTTGGTGCCTTTTAATTGAATTGTAATAGTTAGAGAGTATTGTTAAGGAAATGATGAAGTTTTCACTTGAATGTGGGGGATAATGTAAGGCACTATTTACATATAAGTATATATTTTATAGTTTGTTCTGTTAGAATTATTCTTTTTGGGGGAATCTATTACATGTCTATGGTGTATTTCAAAATCTGAAATTATTTGTACTGTCAACACGGTTCTCCAAGTTTCAAGTTATGTCAATTAAAACAGGGATGTAACTATAGGGGGGGGGGGGGGGGACAGCGGGTGTTTCTGTCCCGGGCGCCGATTTGTGGAGGGCGCTAAATGAGAAATCTTTATAGAGAAAATACATAGTTTTGGAAAAGCTACATCAATGGCTTTATTCAAATTTATATATTACGTTATTCCATTAGGAATAAAGGAGATACACATTTTATGGAAATGTAATTAAAATTTATTTCTCTGTTATCAAACGATCAACAAATTAGGGTACCTGCAATATGTTTGAAACCAGTTAACAAACACGTTTATTATCCCTTTTATATGTAAAGTGTGGACTCATCCTCCTAAGGTGGGAAATACAAGGTGGTAAAATATTGGAGGGGGGGGGGGGGGCGCCAAACAGAATCGTTGCTCCGGGGCGCTTACAACTTAGTTTCGTCCCTGAATTAAAATTGTGAATATTTCCTCTACTCTCATTACGTATTCGTATGTGAATATTTCTTCAATCATGATAAAGTCACTCGTTTGTGTATTTCTTCTTAATTATTCCTTTCGTACATAACATTTTTCATGAAGTATGACATGCTACTAAAATTAGCATAGAAAAGTAATTTTCATTGATTAATAACTGAAGCAAAGTTGTGCACTACGTTCTTCTAAAAGTATATTGTATTTTTGTCACATTGTGTCAAAATACATAAAATTACCTATAAGTAAATAGTTCAGGATTATCACACAATTAATCCTCTGTGGTTACACCTTATATTCACAAATTAGTCACGTGGGGTTCACTGCACCCCAGCGATATCTTTGTATTACTATTTCGTATTTCTGAGTCTGTTAACTTTTGAGTGATAATTGTACGTTCGTACTACTCATTCAATCATCCTCTAGCAACATTTTTCTAGAAATGTAATTTTTGATATGTTGAAATTTGTACTTGAAAAAATACGTCTGGATAAAAGCGATTTTTTTGCTTAAAATTCACGAAATTTTTAAATTATTATATTAAGGTCTACAAATTTACAGAAATATTGGCAAATACATATCCTAGGGTGCACTACTTTTTTCCAGGAGGGCCAACTTTGGGGTGACGGTGAAGAAAAATATTGTAACGAAGCAACGCTTTTTTTAAAAAATAATTTTGAAGTGCCAATTTAATTAAAATTTAAATCCGAAATGTAGAAATATTCACTTTTTTTAGTATAAACTTAATAAAGATCAGTTTCTAAAAATAAGCGGTTTTTTCAAAAGCCAGGGTTGGCAACTGCCCCTTTAGCACCCCCCCCCCTCCTCCTCCGGACCTCCACAGTGACCATGAAGGCTTAAAATCTCATTCTCCCACTAACCTATGAGTTTCAACAACTCTGCAAGGATAAAAGAATTTCACACCCGAATCTTGAAAACTTCTCAAACCACAAGTAGACCTAGGAAAGCCAGAACAAAAGAATTCAGAAACCCCATGAAATTCGCAGCTACGTTCTCCCGCGAGTCCATCCTGCATCCTCGACGAGCGCCGACATTAAACCAGAATTATTTAAAACACAACACTCCCCCTCGGCTCTTTACCCCCTCCACGAAAGATCGTTATCGCGGAAAGCCGCGGCTACGTTTTATACATATTTACCGCGCTAATTACGCGGCGCCCAGGGACGAGATTCGCATTACAACGCGTAAAAGGAGGACGAGGCTGAAAGAGGATTTACATTATACCCCGTTCATTCCCATCGCGAGCGTTTACGGGACCCTGAAGCGAGTGGTGGCTTTGTCGGTGATTACGACGGAGGGAAGGGCAGCAAAAAGAAATACATACGTGTGTATCCGCGAAGAGAAGAAAGCATCGCCGCCCCTCTAAGGAGAATATAAGGGAGATACCGCCGGCATGTGTGTGCGCGCGCGCGCATAAGTGGGAGACCGCGAAATTATTACGAGGCGCACACGCGTGGCGAAGCTTTTTCATGCGACCGTGGAGGCTGCCTCGCAAAACGCTGGATGGCGGGAAAAGGGGGAAAACAGGGAAAGGGGAGAAGGGAGTGAAACGACGGCGTTCTCGATACACCGCGAGATACGTATGAAATATTCATAGAATTGTACGAGTCACCCCCTTCGTTACAGCGAATCGCTGCCGCTCGGCGTTTGAAGGGGGCGTACGACGCCGCGTCCTTCCCATAGACAATCTTGTTTTCGTCGAACGGGGTAGGGGGATGCAAATCGCGCTCGATGCGGCACGTTCGAAATCGAATTTCGGATAAATTCTTGAACACCGAGGGCTCGCGCCTGGTTTGCAAATAAGTCACGCAAACACGCTGATAGAAATAAAATTGTGGCTTGGGAGGGGGGGGGGGGGGGGGAGGCGCAGACAAGGAAGCGTTCCCAACTCGAAAATTCTGTACTTTATTGGAACTTCCTGTGAGCATATCGAATTACGCGAGGAATAATTTTTTTGAAGGGGCGAAGTCAGCCCTTAAAGTTGTCGCGTTGTTTCGTTTTTAATATACGTTTATTTTATCAATTGAAGGGCGAGGTGCGATAATGGGAGTAGCGTTCGAAAACACGAAAAAGAATTGTACAGACGCTAAGAAAGATTGGAAAATGAAATATTGTTAAACTGGATTTTAAGAGATGTAGTGTTGTATTGTAAAGCTCGCCACGATACATATTTTTGTCTATTTACAGTTTTCTTATGCAATCAACAAAAGAAATAAATTTTTCTTCGTCCAAAGTCACGGTAGTGCTAATTATCGTTGTATTTAATGTTTTGTTTAATCTCGCTCTGTTACAGAGTTAGTAGGATTAAATTTCAATGTTGACCTATTTCTGTTTTTTATGTCATAAAATAGGCAATATTCCATTATTACGCCTTGTACGTACTGATATGGTCTGGTTCATTCTGTTTTCTCTCGAAAACTTAATTTATACTGCAAGCTTTCCTTTAAAAGCTACAAAACACTGACGCTACAGGAAGCTTAGCCGCCATGCATGGAAATTAAGACACGTTTGCATGTTCAAGAGACATTCTACTAATATTTCTTGAGTAAACACAGCTTATACACGGCCTCCGGGAATCCTACGCTAGTTGAATTACATTTGATAATCAAGTTACACGCGCTCGAATCAAATTTCGAAGATACTTTGTCAGAAAATGCATAAACTTCAGCAACAACAATTATAATACATAATACATTGTCGTAACAAGAAAGAAAGATGTTCTCGTTATCAGTTCTTAATTAAAACACTGATAATTTAAAAATCAAATTATGAAGCTTTAGGTACATATTACAAATAAATCAGCACAAATTTCAGTGGCAGATCCACTAAGCTGTACAACATACCACCCTTTTGAATAAGAAAAATGAATCAATACAGAATAATTCATTTAACAGAATTTTATTATTATTATTATTATTACATCTTTATTACTGGTAGAAGATAAATGATGTAATAGGGGAAACCTGTCCAAAACCGTATACCATACTTATTTCTGAAATCAAATGAAGAAAGCCCACGGGCGTTTGGTAATAGTTTTCCGCCATATTGAACTGTTAGTCAACAGATCCTCGTAGCAAAATATATACGCTCCAGCTAATTATTAAATTTATTATATTTCTACGTGCTGTGATCTTATTTTCGACAGTACTTCAAGTGAACTATATAGTGTTCTGATAGTTAGAAGGTAAGTTACATGAAGATATCTATTAACAGTATCTATTTCTATTATATTTCGATGATCGTGGCCGATTGTTGTCATTTTCATATTTAGCTGTAACCAAAAGTATGGATTCTTACCTCTTGGGGCAAAACCGTACGGGGTAAAATCATACACCAAACGACGGTTCGTAAACTAAGTAGTGTTCCATTTTTGTTTAAAGGTGTCAGTAAGATGCCACGTAATTATAAAAGAAACACTACCAGACAAGATTGGAACTCGGAAAATATGAAAAAGGCTATAATGAGTATAATCAATCGAAACATGGGTTACTTAAAGGCAGCCCAAACGCATGAAGTGACCAAGTCGACATTGCACGATCGCCTTGCTAAATATCGAAGAAATCAAGATTTTATACTATCTTCAAGCATTGCTACCGTCGTTAATTTAGACATACATATACTATTCGATTTTGCCCGATACCAGGGCAAATACCGGAAAAAGAAGAGGTTTTGTTTTATTGTTCTATTAAGTACTCTATTTAAACTTTTCAATTATATTATTGTTATTTTATGTTGTTTACAAAACCCTTTAATAGAAACCGTTTTCATTTCCCAATTTTTTTTATTATTTAAAAAGTTATGGAACTAAAACCTTAAGTATACGGTTTTGGACAGGTTTCCCCTACATATAAGACGGGTAATAGTAAAAGTAAATAACTAGAGTAAAGGCGAGGATGTAGTAACAATACTGTTGCTAAGCCTAACCATTAAGCGGTCATTCTACCTTAATCGGCCGAAAAATTAGGCTATTTTTAAAGATTTTCTTCTCAGTAAATACAACATATGGTGAAATATTTTTTTGGGGTATTTATTAAGCTACTCTTATATTATACAAAAAAATTGAAAAGAATTTTTTAAATTTGTTTTAATTGATTTTTTACAGCGTCATTATGGCGCCTAAAAAAAGATACCTATGCTCGTGGCGCAGGCTTGTCCGAAACAAAATATTCGAAAAGAATGTTAATCTGTATGAGTGTCGTTATCGCCCGTAGTTCAATTAACAATTTCAATTAATAATTAACAATTTCTCCCCAAACTGTGTGACGGCCTGAAAAGAAAGAGATCATTTTGATTTTTTTTCAAGAGAACACATTAAATTATATTAACTATAAACTTTATGTCTATATTCGTACATATTTAGACACCACTTTAAAAAAAAATTAAAACAGGAAGGAAAGGAAAAGAACAGATGATCAACTGTCATCAAATGAATGTCCCAACCAACCCAGAATTACCTCGCAAAAATATCTTCGAATCTCGTGTGCGGAGTCGTCAGAATTCAATCCGCGTGTCCGTCCTCAAAGAGCCAGCCCCTGGCGGCAAGAAAAGCGCGTCCCTGTCCATTCCGTCGCGAAGCAGAACAAATTACACGGTCATCGGTGGGAAGCAACGTTTTTTCCAAGGAGGGAGCGCGTTAATTAATTATCGTCGGGTATCGGTGCCCCGGGTGTCCTGTGGTTGCTCGCTGAAAAATGCCCCGCTGCCTCGTGCGCGGATGAACGGGGATAAACCCCATAAGCGGCGAGCGGAGCAGAGTGGCGGGATAAATGACAGAATGCGGTGACCCAGGCGAATAAACGTGGACAATGAACGTTTCTGACGGTAATCTCGGAGGCAATGAGTCTGGGATTCCCCCGCCACTGAAAAGGGAGAAAAAGTCGTGCGGTGTGTTGCACGCAACGCGCCACGCATACAGGCTGACGCGTGTAATTACTCGCGCCGCGGTGGCAGCTGAGAGGACTCGCCAAAGTGTTTCGTGCTGTTCAGTGATATCGTGATTGGTAATTTTGGAGGAATGTTGAGCCTATTCGACCGCGGGACGCGATAAATTGGAGTAGTTTTGATGAATAGGTGTTATTTAGTTTTGGCGGGAGTGTGGCATTGTGGTGCTATTCGATCTTTGGATTTTGGTTTTGGTAACTGATGAGAAAGTAGGAGACGTGGAGGAACTAACTGAGTATTTGGTTATGATTGAATTCGAAAAAGAATTGAGACTTAATTGACGCATTGAGAACAAAGGTGGACCAATCCACATTCTTTGTGGGATTGAGTTAGTAGGCTATACTAATCATATAAAATAGGCAACATTCATTTGTTTCTATTTGAAACAATATGACATAACAAAATCACTCGTTGCATTGAAATTTTGAGGTAACACTTATTAAAATCAAATGAAAAATTAATTATGTCTTCATTATGAAGAATTTCGAATAGCATCAAAAGGTAAATTTATGACTGCACTGGCAGCGCCTGTGAAACAAAATGCTGTTAAAACCCTATTTTTTACATTGCCTATTTCTCCCTTTACAGAGTATTAGGATTAGTCCGTTGTTACTCTCCATGCCTCAATTGTGAGTATTAGGTGTGATTGAATGTTTCTCTTTTCCTAACACTTGCTGAGTTATTTCCCATTTATGCTGTGTTCCAGTAATTTAGTGGGCTAGTGTAACTGATTCTGTCTGACTACTAGCTTCGTCAATTAATTGAACAAGATCCCCAGTAAATCCGAGTAACACCTGCATGTATCGGATAGCTAAGGAAATCAATGCCAGACCGTTTACAAGCTTCCATTGAAATGCAAGGTTGGTCATTTTCATCAGCTCTTGTGAACGTAAACAGATACAGGTTAGAGAGCAAGAATGCTTGTAACTTGGGAACAGAGTCAAAACTGAGCACAGTATCGACTAAAACTTTAGAATCACTTTGAAAGTGAAGGGAAACAAGGATTTTCTCGTAACACAAACAGATCAGACATCAACTTGATTTTAATTACGAAGTTTACCCATCCAAGTACCTAGACACAAATTTCAGTTCATTGCCATAATCAAACCCCTACGGGGATGAAAAGCGGTAAAATGTGTTTTCACGGATTCCTCGAAATCTCTTCGGCCCAATTTGATATTGATACTTGGTTTTAACCTAACAATACAAATGCCTGAAAATCAATTTCTAAATGTTGCCCTAATCAACCCTTAAAGGGTCAAATCTAGATTTGGTAACAGAGCTGTTTGTAACATATCGTACTAAATATACATTGAATTAGGGCGTCTATATATAAATGTTGGTTAAGCAAAGGTTACTTCACAAAAATTCCATAAAAAATTACTTAAAAAAACGGATATAAAATTAATTTCTTTTAATTATTCTACCCTAGCGAAGCACAGGTATTTTGCTAGCATTACATAATTTCAATGGAAATCGGCAAGTCCAAATATTTGACCAATAGAGAATGTTTGTACGAACTGATTTTATTCAGTTTACCAACCAACATATTCGTGTTCCACCCTATATGTATATAATTATTCCTCAAATTTCACAACTGCTATTACATCGTCAAGCATCCCACCCCCGCGAAATAAACACGGGTCGGTTTTATCGCGTTGTAAATGTCGTGGCAGGGTTCTGGTGAATCGATAATGCAACCGTCGTCGACGTGTGCCTCGTCCACATACCTGCATCCATTCTCCCAGCCTCTCAGTCGCTTCCTTCGTTCTTACTGCTCCGTGTTTCCGTATGGCAGCGCGGGCACTGTATCCACCGATTCCCGTAGACGCTGGGAACATTCTTCGTCGAGAATGGTCGTTGAAGTATTAAAACGAAATGGGGGAGAGCAGCCAGCGAACAAGGCACGCAACCTTTTCATAGGCTTCTTTGGCTTCTCTCGGCTGCATCTCAAAGGAGAGATTCAATGAGAAAGAGCGGGCTAAGGAAGGGGGGTGGGGGGGGGGGGGAAAGGTAAAGGAGGACAGGCAGACAGACAGAAAGAGCCGCTCAGAGTTCAATCTTGTATTTCAGAAATTGGCCATTTTCCGCTTGGCCCGACCTATTTCCTTCTCGTTAATTCCTTACATAGTAGCTGCCATCCATTCGACTCCATTAAAGATTTTATTTCGAGGAAATGGCGGGACAGTGGCTGTGAAAGCGACGTCTCGCACGTTCGTCGAGGATGTTACTTCGCGGTTGTGGCTCGATCGGTACACAGGTTTGTCTTGACGAGGAATTATTTGCGACCAGCTTCGGACTTTTCAGGCGTTTCGTTTTAGAATGTCTAGACTCTGGATTGATTGGAGTCCTCGGCATTCCTGATGAACGTCAATCTTTCATTGTTTGGTACACTGAGGCTGGTCTATGTATAAGACACTTGGGGAATGATTTATTGTCGAGGGATCTGCATGAAGGGAGTGTTAAAGGCTTTTAAGAGGAGACACTTCTGTGACTCGGGACAGATATTGCAGTTATATTTAGATATGCTTCACCGCTTTTTATCATTGTTAAATCAATGCTATGTGTGTCAAGTGGTACTATAACAGTGGCTGATGTGAAAATGCTCTGAAATCATTAGTCTCCTGTTAGCTCTGAATCATTAAAGGGTTCAGCTGATAATTCTTCTTTGTGAGCCACAAATTTACGAAATATGTTCTTCATCACTCAGCTTAGATTCATTAGAATTTCGACTTTCTTCTCATTTAGTCTTTGAGAGTTAACCCTTAGTATCGTGATTTTTTTATTTTACACAGAAATTTTTTATCCTTGCATTTCTGTCCACACTTCATCGTAAAAATAAGCCAAAAAACCCTAGTGTAACCATTTTTTATATAAATACCAGTGTTACAGCATGCATAAAGATACCTATGTATTATAATGTTAAGCCAATGTCTCGGTTTTACAGAATGTTAGACTAGCGTTACATACATTATTATGTTCGACATCAAATTTATTCAAAAGGAAAACAAAAATACTGAAAGAAAAAATTAGCATTTATCTGGTAGTTTCAGTGGTCCTGGCGAAACTAAGCGTTGTAATCAGCAATATGAGGCAGTGTATCACAGCAGAATTTCTACGCATATGTTTCTGCCCTACGGACACTTATTACATATGGTAATAGTATAGTAGTGCTTTAATGTTCATGAAAAAGCCCCCAAATGATGCGCACGATTCTTTCAATTCGTCTAACACGGGTGTTACACTATGATACTAAGTGTTAAGGTCCTTTCTTCCTTACTAAATGTACTGTTTCACACATTTTCCTCAAAAACTTTGCCTGGACCTTACCTATTTCTCTACAAATTATCCACGTAGAAGGTCAAATTACTTCAACAGACTTAAAATATAGGGGAAGATGGGGTAAAACGGAACGCTTAACTTTGGAGGGTGATAACTTAAAATCGGGAGGAGAAAAAGACACGAGACTTCGGCAGGAGTCTTCAGTGGACTTTAGACTATAAGAAAATCATGGTCATTGTTAAGAAAAATCATTAGGAACGACGGAAAATGAAATTTACCGGAAGTATTGAAATCTTCGCCTCGCTCAAATGGTGGGGTAAAACGGAACACCCACTCGAAGACCGTGTAAACGTACAAAATCTTTATTTTTATGATTTAAAATGTATTAATTTATGTTAAAATCTATAAATATATGTTTTGGGTATAACTATTGCAAATAAAATATAACAAAAATATATATTATACATATAAGAGAAAATATTTTATTAGATAACATGAAAATTACGGAAAATAATCAAATAAACATATAATATCGTAAAAGCAGGTTGATTAATACAGTTTGTTCATTATTTTATGAACAATAAGCGGGCCGGAATCACCCGCTGGCTGGAATTACCCCGCTTTCCCCTACACGTGGATTTTTACATGAATATCAATACTTGCATGGAGAACACATCTGCATTAAATGATTATGTTATTTATTACAATTTAAACAAACAGTTTGATCGAATGAAAGATGTATCTCATACATCATAATTTTCTATACAAAATCAATTTTCTTGGAAGCAAGGATAGTAATTAAAAGTTTAATCTACAATCTAATAATTAAAAGAGCTAATAAACACGTACTAAGAGACGTTTCCATTCTTTCCCATGTATAATAGGCGTTTCGTTTTACCCCGCGAAAAGTGTTCCGTTTTACCCCACTTTCCCCTACACGTCCATCACAATTTAAAAAAACCTCAATTCCCTTTCCCCTTCTAAACTGCAATCTCAAAACCAACCCTTCTACACTTAAAAATTACTTCAACATCTTCTGTACGTCCAAACAATTGAAGAGTCCTTGCAGAAAACGCTGTAAGTGCCAAAAATCAAATTCTATACTATAGTGTTACTAGTGGCACCTAGAACATTTTCCGATAAAAGGAATTTTTTTTTAAATGTCGGCACTTACAGTGCCAACTGCAAGGACCCTTCAATTACAGAATGCATATCAATTCCTCACACATGTATAAAGAACAGAACCGAATGGTGCCTGAATTTAATGCAAGAGCTTTTTCGCCCCCTTTACCCAAACGGCCCGATAATGTGTAAATATATTCGAGGCGCTCGTTACTTTCTGAACCATCTGGTAAGAGGTGAGGCGAGAGAAGCCCGTTCGCCTATCGATCATTTTCTTGCGGCGGCTTTGCCTTCCAAATTCGGCGCAGCTACCCGAAAGAATCGTCGTCGGTGTTATTCATACAACGGCGCGTCATTATCTTTGAGGGGGCTATCTTGAGCGCCCGTTCTCACAGTCAGCCGCTTATTGATTTTAGCTCTAAAGAGCAGACACGCGATAGACAGAGACAAGGCGAGCGTGGTAAAGAAGGAACGGCGGGAGGAGGTAGGATGGCTGGGGAGAGGAACGAGAGCAGAAACGACGATGAGCTCTAATTGGATTAAAATTTCATCGACAACGGAGGGGGGCCGTCGCGCAGTTTTCCTAACCCCTCGAACTTTCGTGGTACGGGGCTGGTCTCGACTTTCGTGCCGGGTCACGAAATAGCCGTGGATGTTGAAGAGCCCACGCCACCTTCGAACGTGTGTTCGGTTCCATCGAGATTTCGCCGATTAAAGTGCTCATAACAGCACACAGCTTCGGAGCGCGCGCGCCGAGGGGGCCTTTGATTTTTCGTTGAATCGGGTAATCTACTTAGGTCTTTTCTTCCCCGGCGAGTGATCGACCGCGTAACGTAATGAGGCTGCACTCGAGCATCCGTGAAACTGCCTCCGCCGTGTCGGGGGCGTTCGTTTCGACCGGGTAAAAGTGAGCGCGTGAACACCCGCGCGAACGAAACTGCCAAGCACGTGACGAGATTGAAGAATGGTTCAAAGGGCGCAGAGATGGGCGCGCGATTCCTACAGGGCTGTGTGTTAACGCTGAATTTGTCCATCCGCTGGGATCTCAATTACGAGGGGGTGGATTTTTGGGGGGTTATCTTCGGTGGGGTGCAACGCAAGAAGGTTGCGGTAGAAGCTGAGTTTTCTATAGAAGCTCACTTCTATCTTTGAATGGGTGTGATAGTGGATGGTAGATCTGGTTAGATGCTAGCCTCCTGATAGTCGCGAAACGCTGAAGAACCTGCCTTTTGAAGATCCAGAAAATTTTCTTTATCTACAATAATTAAAATTGCTCGTGGATTCGCAGAGTAAAATTAGGGAGATTGTAAAGAAAGCCCAGAAAAATTTGCCAATAATTGAGCTGTCTTAAGACTCGATACAAACTTAGATTATCCCACTTCAGTACTTAAGTGGTAGGATCAACGCACCAGTAATTGAACACATTAAGGCTAATGAATGGACACTTTTATACAATTCTGTTTGCAGCGCGATTGATTCCACGTGTTGCAAAAATTGTTTGAATATGAAGCAAGAAATTAGAAGAAGTCTCTAATTAATTGGTACATTCCCCCTAGCCACCTCACATCCAATTGATTTCGTAATAGCTCTAGTCTCAACCTGAAAGTGGCAAGAAAGTTATAGTGTTTTCCAGAGGCTCCACAGTAACAATCTTTGAAATGGAAGTAGAATTATGGAAATTTGTATCTCATTCGATATTGCGAAAGCTACGACAATGCACTGTCCAGATGACACAGGAAGTTTCGATTGTGAGATTGGTGATATTTGTATTCAGCTGGCAAGCAACTTCGGCCAATCTTCTTCTATCCAATATATCGACTTCGAGTTGTCCATTCTTTTGAAATTCCTAACTTATTGTTCTCATATTTCCCCGAGCAATTTTCCACTGCTCAGGTTTAAAAACTTCCTCGATTCAGGCCGCCTCGACCCACCCGCCAGGAACCGTGGCCTGTAGGTTTCAAGGTTATTAATCCCTTATCGTATTAGCGGGAGAATCATAGCCCCATAAACCGAGGTAAGAGTCGACATTAGAATCCCCGGAATCGTAAAGGGGAGCAGTCCTCGTGGAACGTCTATTACTGTCCTCGAAGTGCATCTGGACCACGTACACGTCCTTTTGTGCGGATCAAAGGGAACTTTTACCAGCCGTTACACGTCACGAACCGCTCTATAGGCTTCCTTAAAGACGCTTCGAGTAATTTTACGCGCTCTGTCCCTGAGAGCCTTTAGGACTCGGTGTTTTACCCACGCTTTACGAGCATAATACTAAGCCGTTCATTGGTTTCCCACCCTGACGAAGACTTCTCCGACTCAGAGACCCATGGAGACCCGTTTCCCATAAAAACATACTCCTTTTTTTACGAAGCACCCTATACCACCCCTGGGGGCTGGAAATGGGGTTACATTAAGGCGCTGTAGGCCTGCGTCATGTGTGCTCGTGCTCCACCAGAAGTTTTTTGCGATCGAAAACGGAAGTGGCTGGTGCGGACCGTTTCTCGGTTCATACTTTTACTTTCCGGCCCGCGAACTTTCGCTTCGGGAAACCCTCGCGTTATTTCCTCTTTATCGTGGACTCTGCGCCGCGGAAGTTGCGCGGAATCGTGCCCCAATTCCGGCATGAAAATATCCACGGCGGAGTTCTTGTTTCTGAAGTGGCTCCTGGAATTTTCATGAAGCAGTCGTCGAACTCCTCGCTGGGGAAAACATTGTCATTGGAAATATGAGAGTGAGGGGTGACGAAAGATGATGGATTCTGCTGCGTAACTTTCGGGTGGCGGCTTTTTGGAGGCTCGTGCAAATGGAACGGGGACTGGCACCTGTGCAAAGTGGATACTGTGTTTTACAGAGATGTAGTGATATTGTGGAAGCAACAAGAGGCAAAATTGATAGAGGCTTTAAGTTTCTTGCTAACAAATCAAGAATACAGGGATGAATTTAGCATACTTGTTGGGTACCTATTAGTATTTTAACTTGCAATACCCTCTGGCAGGCAGAGTTCGCCTGATTGAATTTCATTGAGAAATTAGTTTAGACTAGAATAGACTTTAGAAACAACTTCTTAGGCTAAGGAAAGTGTTTAAAAAAAAATACCTGACAAATTTTTTCTTTTTCAAAATTTTTTTAACGCAAGTTTGCAGTGTTTAGCGCACCCTTAAACTTTTATTTGAAATATTTTTTTGTGTCTCTTGTACTTTAAGAGTTATACGGTATAAAGTGGGAGTGCCTATCTGACATTGAGGTTAGTTTTCATACTCATAAAGGGCGGTTGGCGCGAATGAAACATACCGTTGTTCTTTTCTTGAATTACTCTATAAACCCACAAAGTTGCATTCCAATTGGTGAGTAAGGGTTCGCGGCTTTCCCTTGTTAGCAACGAGATTACAAACAGTGGAACGTGATAGTAGAAGCATTTTAAATAAATAATTGAGTATTTCTATTATATAATAGCATTTTAAGGACAGAAACATGTATAATTCTCAGATATAGTAGAATTATATTAAAAGTGTGTCGCATAAGCGAGGGCTTGATGTATTTCAGTTATTTTGATGCTTGCACGTATTTTCAGCCCTGTTTTTTTAAACGATTTTATTTAGTTTCACTTCTCTGTCCGTTTGTTTGGTTCAAATCTCGTAACGCAATTTTAACTCACTTCCACAAATCCAATACACTTTTGCAGGCGTACGTAGTCATGTTGATAATACATAATTTTGAAAAACTCTTCAGTTAGGGGAAATTGTATTGAGTATCCTTTCAACCCATTTCCACAAAACCAATTCACTTGAAACCTCATACAAATAATTGTAATTTGTTAAAATTTAATTGTGATTTGTAAAAGGTAAAAATGGTTTTTAAAAATTAATTGTACTTCGTGAATGTTCGGATATAGGTACCTATTTATTTTAAAAGTTGTCAAAGGAATATTTAAATGGAATGTTCATAAGAAAAAATTAGTTGCAAAACACAAACACTAAAGTGTAAAAAATAAAAAATATATTAAAGAAAGGATTTTAACTGAAACGATTTTACTTAACTTGATCAGCAATGCACTAAAAAGAAACGAAGAATTATTTTCTTGTACCTACTATAATTTCGATGGTGATATGTGACTTTAAATAGAATCATAGAAACTCTATGATCATCCTGTAGAATTGTTCAAATCAATTGTAAAAGGGATAATCACAAAGTTTGTATCATTTTATTTAAAGTCACACATCACCATGGAAATTGTAATACCTACAAGAAAAGAATTATTTTTTACTTTTCAGTGTATTTTTGATCAAGTTAAATAAAATCCTTAAATTACTTTTTTTTAAATATTTTACAGCAAACAATCGAATATTATTCATTGTTCGCCATTAATAAAGTTATTTTCGTAAAGCTGCATTGCCGACAGTATCTACAATATTTCAAGTCTAACCGTGATTACTCTAAGCATAACAGTATGTCTCCCCTTTGTTGTGTACCTATAATGAAAAAAGAAATAAAGAACATGTCCTACATATTACTCTCAATGTATAATGTGTATCTATCAGTGCCACATTCTTCATTCCCTCGTGAACACAGAATACCGATTCCAACCTCTAATCCCAAGCAACCACCAAAGTCATCAGTATCGATAAATTACCATTAATAATTGCAATCATTATCAGCCACATTCTAAAGCGGATTCTCGCACGATAAAACAGAATACAAGGATTCTCTAATCTTCGTTCCGGAGAAACGTGATTTTAGAGTGATCGTTGCCACTGCGTTTTCCACTTTCCATTGAACTCCCCTTTCGACACAAAGGAGAAATGGATGATTCCAATTTCGCAGTCGATAATGCATAGACAGCCGAACGGTATTACACACCATTACTCCCTCCCCGTTCCTCGGGAAACCTCGCTAGCTACTCTGCTCGCGAGCTACACCGATCAGCAGAACCTCCGCTAGGAATGTACTTTCCGTGCTCTTTCCCTCCGCGTTTCTTTATTTTTCTTTCTGTATCCGCACTTTCCCCCCACCTCTGCGGACCATTCCGATGGATCGTCTGGAAGTAGAGGGCAGCGGTAGTTGGTCGAACAATGATATACTTTCCGCGTAGTTACAAGGAAAATCGAGCAAGCAAATGGGAGAAGGCGAGTCGCATGGAGAATCGCGACAAACGATTCTGCAGTCGAACGGGGAAGTACTCGGGGCTACATTCGTTAGAACCGAGGAAATGGAACTGCGGATCGTAAAGCTCGTGCCACGATTTTTTATTCCACCGTTATTTGTTCGGCGCTGGAACTCTTCGATCTTTGTTTCGACGATGGGGCTTCCCAGGCCGTGGAGATTCGAAAATGTGTATTTTCTGGAATTCCGCTCGACACAATGCGGAATACTTTTTTTTTTAAATGAAGAAATGGAGTCGAAAATTTCCTATCAATATATTATAATTCCAGTAGAGGTGGGCCACGTTTTTAAAATCGCCTCAAACTTAAATATTTTAAAAGTACTGAATATTAAACTTATCGGTTCGTGTAGTGAACTATCGTTCCTAGGACACATAGGTAATGATCATAAGACAATGTCTTTATAAATAATTACGGAAATAAGTAAGAATCTCTCCCTTACTACTACGAATGAGTTGGACCACCTCAATAACAGTTACATTCTTTTTTAAAAGTACATTTTTAATCAGATGCATGTTACAATAAATTTTCGATAGGACTATTTTCTTCTCTCATGCAAAGTTCAATTTGACGGAAAAGGCACTGCAGTGTAGTACATTTTCGTTGTACTTTTTTAAACTTTCTCATAATATAAGCATAAACATTGAGTCAAATCTGTAACGTCCATGAAGCTAACCAGAGTTTACATAACGTTACTAATAATTTTGTGAATAAATATTCGTTTTCAACACTCTTTCATCCCTTCATACCCCACCCCATTCGCTGCTCGATGCTGCACTTGTTACATACAGAAGTTTCTAATACGAAAGAATACTCCAAAATAATTGCAAATCCAATAATTTACTTGATTTTAAGAATCATGAATTCTACCATTTTTACACGATCTACTAATATTCCCATTAACATCAACTTCAGTGTGTTTGAAAGTCCCACTTGAAGTGGAAACGGATAAGGTCGCCATCTTTTTCGGAGACGCTTTGTATTCCCGCGCTGTTCGCTCGACAAAACGTTGAACAAACCTTTCCCAGGTTGCCGGATGGTTAATGGGTTCGTTTTGGAAGGCGACTTTCGTATTTTTTCACGGATCCCGCCGAATTTGCATAAGCGCCCGAAGGGCCGCCCAGTTCTTGTTTGCTCAGCGGCCAAGCCTTAATTGAACAATCCGATCAATTAGGCTGAGCCGCGCGATCTTTGGATCGTGAATACACCTGGAACTTTCCCCGTGGATTAATTAACGGAACAGCCCTGGCTGGAGGAACGATTTATAAAGCGGACTAATTAATACATGCCACTCATTAACGGTGACCGCGCGAAAATTAATGCTCTTGCGCCCTTTGAGAGGGGAAACAAACGACCCTTTAAAAGCTCGTTTAATTTTCGCAGTAACTTCGCCTCTGCGGAACTTTCGATTCGAAATTTCACCGCGCCGGTATAAAACTACTCGATTTTACGCACAATTAATCCCATTCAGACACCTGAGGAGGTGTCGAAAGAGTGATCCTTTCCTACGTGGGAGGGGGGCAGTATTTTCGAAAGCTTTCAAATTCATTCACGCTATCGTAACTCTATCTCGGAGCTTTCTCGGCTAACAGGTAGGAGAGAAATGCGGACGGGCGGTTATTTTTCGCACGGATAGGTTGATGGCGAGAGGACTTTGTTTTATTTAGGGATCAACGCGATTGGAATTTTAAGAGTGGTGAATTTCCTGGGGTACTATGCGCTTGCTCCTTGTAATACGACAGAAAGTTGTATGTGGGGTATTATATTGCAAATTACATTGGGCGTTTCCCTCGAGGGAAACACTGCTAGGCACTAACGTAAGATCCTTATCAAATTCGGAGAGCATGGGTTTCTAGTAATGTTATCACGAAGTTACTGCCCGATATGGTACGACGAAGAGCAGGATAGTGTAAACATTGAATAGAAATATGGAAGAATGTGTATTTAGATGTTGGACAGGATTGGGATATTTTAGCTTCATTGAGTTTGCTTGAAATTTAACTGAAATAGTCTTGCTGTTTTACAGTTTTTTTTATAGAGATCCACTAGCTTGCAGGTTTCAGTTTGGTAAAATGGAAGAGCAAAGCTCATGTTTCCATTCTGGATTTTTTTGATTCACTGGATATAAACACTGGCTAAACAAGGACGGGGCAAAGAAAATGTTAAAACTTCAATTTTCTCAGATGTTTTGAAATGCTAGATTGGACATTTTAATTATGGAGAGCAGAGTAGTCCTCGATAAACTTATTACAAATGTTTATTCAACATATTCTTAATTACATTAACTAATATGATAATGTTACTTACAATATTATTATTTAAAATAATATTGTAGCTCTTCTGGCCACTCTTCTTGAGTATCCTTCCCTTTTCGTTTCAGCCTTAAGGATGATATTAAAGGGTCCGAAGAAAGTAGCATAATACAGAAGAGATCTTGATTAATTCTCTGTCTTGATATTTTACAAGTGTTGCTAAGTCTTCACCTTCGATATTCATTGTGATTAGCCTCCTGGGCTTCCTCAGACAATTCTCCGATGGATAAAATATGAGAACTAATAATATATTCACCATGGCTCAGAATTTTGTGATCGGTTGGTGCTTCTGTATCAATCACTAAAGGTGCGTACTTTTCTTTAAACTTCTATATTATACGTAAACGGTTAGAGACGGATATTATTTTTTGCACACTAGTCAGGGACATATGGTAGAATAATACTACATTAACAGTGGAACCGTGAAACGTAGTGATTCGTTTGTTTCAAACAATGTATGTAACTCGAAGACATTGTAGGCGAATGCTTGTAGTTAAAAATAAATGATCCTGTATATACTTGGATCATTCTATCCTAAAACACTCAGAGTTTAATTATTTAACCAAAAAAGAAAACAAAATTATTTCAAAATATCAAGACAAAGAGTTAATCAAGATCTCTTCCGTATTATGTTACTTTCATCGGATCCTTTAATATCATCTTTAAGGCTGCAACAAAAGGGGACGGATATTCAAGAAGTGTGTCCAGAAGAAATATTTTTTAATATTAAATAGAAATAATGTTAGTAATGTTATTGTATTAGTTAATGTAATTAAGTATTACTTAATATAAGTAACGTAATGCTATCTAACTAATGAAGGACATATCAACTTCATTAACGCAAAAAGAATTATTACTTTATCTTCATCCGTTCAAAAGTTATAGATTTTTGGCCGGTGGCGCACCGATTTTTTCCCACTGTGCGTCGCGACGCGAACGAAAAGTCCAGCGTTTCACGTTTCAGCGCCTGTGTCAACGCGTTTTTCAGCTTCTTGCCTTTTATCCAACTTGAAAAGAGCGTCACAGTATTACCAAATGCTACGCGACAAACAGGAGTGGCACAACAATCTTTCCCTCGTTTTCATTTCATCGTGATCTTGTATTTACCTCAAACAATAAATTAACAAACCGTTCCAGTTTCAGAGCTTAAGTATTTTGTGTTACATTTTGCTCCTTAACAGTGTCAGATTTAATCAGAGTTAGATTCAATAACAACTCAATTTATCTTCGTTGAATTCTGTCTTTGATAGAATCTTCTCTTCTTTTCCTTTTAATTTTAATTCTGCTGTGATTTTCAATGTTGTATTGTACCTTTCATGCACTGCAAGAAAGTCGTGCTATTATTAAATTAGAATAGAATAAAGGCTGTATTAATCGGTAGGCTGAAAATATCTACAGGTTTAGCTCGTGTAGTTGGAATATACCCTCTTCCTTTCATTTCGTCATAACAGGTCGCGAATAAACCAAGGAATCACAGAAGAAAAGTCTTTCATTCCGCGAATGTGTACTTCACACAGATACGGCGCAGGGGATCTTGCTTTCACGGACGCTTCCTTCATGGACATTTCAAGGAAAGGAAAGAGGGGAGAGAGGGAAAGAAGCGAAAGAAGCGAAAGATGAGCTCGTAGAGTGCAAAAATCCCCATGAGAGAAGGTTAATCCCACCCTACCAGCAATCTTTTGTATCTTGCCCTATCTTGCAGACCTTAATGGATCGGCTGGTTTTGCGCTGCGCCAAAGGGGTTGTTTCCCGTCGAGTCTTCCTCCCTGCTTTCTGCCTCGCTCTCCTCTCCTGCAGGCCAGTCGCAAATTCGGGAGTTTTATCTGTCTGGCTGCATTCGCTGTTTCAGCGAATCGTCGAAATGCAACCAGAACGATCTTCGTGATGGGTAGATCGTTGCTTGAACGTTCGATAAAACGCGGAATTTTAAGACGATTTTGTGGAAGATCATCCGTTTGGGGAAATGATGGAGGATAATGGGATTGATTATAAATTATTTAGAATAATTAGACGATTTACTAAAGTGTCAGAAAAAATATGGAGAATCTTCATAATTGAATGGTCAATTTATTTTCATGTGTTTAACTTCAACAAATTTAAGCTGCTGAATAGTATTTTGCCACAATGTCTGTGGTTCTTCTTAGCAGATTTTTCAAGGGATAGTCATTGTGTTTGTAAGGAAATTCTTAGGATGCGCTGTTTGTATTGCTTTAATTTTTAAATAAAAGGAAGGTATTGCCAGTTTCACTTCACAGTTGAGTAAGAGACTTTTAGACATTAATGAATTATTGGTAAATCAGTTGATAGTATGGGTCATTAGAAAAGATTTGAAATCTCAGTTGTCTCAGAATACTCAAGCTATCAATTTACTGCAAATTGTGGTTGGATAAATCCAAGCTTGAATTTGGAGCAAGCTTTGTCAATCTTTATCTAAACTGAATCAATCAGGTAGCAACGAATTTAAGCAGAAATCAGAATTTAAGTAGCTAAGATGTTTATTTTACAAGTTTTTAAATGGGTGAAATCTATAAGAAGATAGTGTTGCCGTTTCCACTTCACGGTTAGATCTTTCCACGAAATCCTGACACATCTGACTAGTGGAATGATGCCGGATCATTTGCCTGCCACGCGATATCAGTGACATGCTCCGGATTCAGTGGCTGACCTATTTCTCGAAGACTGCGATCATTCCTCTTTGACAAGTACAAACCCACTGTAGTAATGTCAAGTTGCATATTTAGATGTAAATTAAAGCAGGACTTTTTCCTTCAATTTTTGAAGCAAGGAAATTCCAGAATAATTTGTTCCGTAAGGGGAGGTTCCGGTCTAAACGTCGATTTTTTTTTAATTCATTTTTTGATTGTTCAATCTTTCAGGAATACGTGTTTAAAAGGATTTGTTGAAATTCGTAAAACTCCCGAAGCTATAGGCATTTGAGTAGCGGAAAATGCATGGGCGCAATAACCGACCACTCGGCGCACATGGGGCCGGATTTTAAATTTGCCGCCTTTTGGGTCTTTTTTTTAAGATATCGGAATGAAAGTTGCGCTAAAAAACAGGAAAAAATTATTCCTATCTAATGATGTATAATTTACTTTTTTAAACAATTATTTATTTATTTATTTTTTAATTTTGTTAACTTATTTGTTATAAAAAAAATTTAATTCTGTTTATTTGATACCTTATTTAATGCCCTTTACAGTGGTGTACGCAAAATTTTGGGAAACTTTTCGTTTCCAAGTTATAAGGAAAATTCGAATAATGAAGGAAAGTAGCAACAAAACGGTTTGTTTAAATTAAAGACCAGGTTTATACGATAAATATCTTCTTTTATTAGTAACTAATATAAACAATCCATTAAAAAACATTTTTATATGTATTAACGAAAATGGCGACATTTTTTAAATTTGATTAGGGATATCTTCCAAACGCCGAAAAGTTCCACTTTGGGACCAATTGCAATATTTTCAGCACGCTTTCCTCTAAATAATCACGTATCGATCATTTCCCCCCTCGTCCCACTGCTCAAATTATTAGTGTTAAAAGTTATCAACTCTAAAATCAATGCAGAATATTCTCCACAGGTAAACAGGAAATATAATGTATTTCTTGTCGAATATTTAATTATTTCATATTCAAAGTTTAAGTTTGTCCGAAATTTAAGAGCATACTAAAGAAAAAATACACAAAACTCAAAATGGTAAATTGACACTACTGCACACACTAGTACACCATGAAATACATCAGCTAATTTTTACATTAATTAGAAAATAACTTTAAGTAATCCAGTTCTTTGTTTTATTTATAATTCACTATCGATCTATAGATACATAGGAACAGTACTGTATATCTTCAATCAAACATGCTACTACAAAAAAAAAAAACAGAATAGATCCTCACTACCATAGCTAACAAATGAAAAACTAAACCACTGACACTGAACCACATATGTTCGACGAAACTCGTTTCGTCCTCCCCTGTCTTCCCAGACTGTACCACGCGTCCAAAGCACAAACGGACCGTTGGCTCTGCTCGCGTAATCCTTGGTTTAGAATAAACAAACGTTCGCCGGGGCAACCGACCGAAATTTCCAGCGTCAGGAGCAGCGGCCAGTGACGTTTATCCCGGAAGAATATGGATCCTCGAACCGGATTTCCGCGACAGAAGTCGGTACAACCATTTCGGCGCGGAAGGAACCGCGAAGTCGAGAGGATCGATGGTATCGACAGCCTGTCCTCGATTGTCCACCCGATACAATCCCAACCGGACGTTCGGTCTGAAAACCCGATTCCTGCTGATCCGAAACTCAATCGAATCGAGCCTAGTCCCTGCGCACCTGCAAGGATACGCGAACCTTTTTCATCCTTCCTGTTAGTTGCAACATGAGTTTGGAGAAAATGGTAAAATACACTTTTTTTATGTTCCTGGTAGAATTCTCAGTGTTGCACTTCCAGCTTTGAATTTTGAAAAATAGCTGGCTGTAGTAATTTATTATTCAGTTGTTGCTAACAAGAGGGGTGGTTGAAATATCTACAGGCTAGAAGTCGTCACTTTATTTTGTATTTTGAAGATCCGAGTGTTGCTGCTCTGAACGGAAGTTGAAGCTACTCCGCCTTCTGCGCACCTGTTAGGATAGATAGACATACTATTTATTTATTTTTCCTGATTTGGAGATTGATATTCGAAATATTTTCGTAATATTTGGTAGAACGTTTGGGACATTTTTATGGGAAAGCTTCTACAGCTCATGACTGGCATTTCTGTTGTATTCACTTGGCAGAAGCAGAGGTGATTTAAGAAAGAAGGGGGAAGATAGTACATACTTGTGTGGATATATCTGAAATATGAATCCCGAGGCACAAACGTGAGTCGTGTAAAAAGACCCTTAGTGGGTCCCAAGGCGAAAGAAATAAATGTATTTCTGTAATAAAGGTTGCCATTTGCTCATCGACCAGTTTTGCTATCTCACACTTCTTTCTGCGTTGCTGGGAAGGAAAGTTCAATATCTTATTATTTCCATTTTTTAAATATCCCTAATCCACAAAAAGGACTCGAATTCTGTTCTTTTTTCTCCACCCCCAACCCCATAGAACATTTAAAACACAAACTCGTAATCTATATTAACATTTTCATATCCACGAACTCCACTTTGTTCGCATTAAAAAGAGTGCACTTCCATCACTTTGTCATATGAGAAAATAAAAATTTAGCAACCGAGTACTGCTGAACGATTAATCTTTTGTTACCATTGCATCAGTAAAGCGATCAACTGCTTTCAGGCGTAATAAAAGCAGAAGCTTCGCATAGCAGGTGAATATTGCCGGCATTAAATATCATTACTGTACGAATCACGGCATTGACGTTCATCAATAAAGCAGGACACGTGACAAGAACGAGGGAAACAAAAGTCGGCATTGCTCGGATGCTGTTTCCGCGCAAAAGATTCTGCAGGGTCCTTTCACGACGGGAACTTGCAAAATTACGTCGATGTTTGCATGCGGAACCGTCTCCTGTGCATACAAATAACATGCATACGTGTTACACGGACATGTACGAGCCACGAAGGAGAGACAGGATACCATGCATCCTGTTAAGAATGGCCTGGCAGCGTTGCGCTTGATTTATACTACTGGGATTCTATTTCGAGATTGCAAGTATCTCAAACTGTGAAGTATCCCGGCGACCGTAATATCCAAGTTCAAATAATCGTGTAGCAATCGTTCCCAGCTCGCTTTCGTGGACATAATTTTAACAGAATTGTAATAGTCTCGGTTGGGAAATTATAAATTACTGTTGACACGGTGTCTGCCGCTATACATAACCTCGTGACTTTGATTTATTTAAGGTATCTTAAGAATTAAATGTTGCTTCACTTTTGTCACTGATAGAACTGTATTATTGAAAAATCTGTTTTCTATTTACAAGATGCAGTTGTGAAGGTTTTTAAGAATCAACTAGCTTTACTACTCGGCTTCGCCCGAAATTTAGATTGTGATTTTAGAAGGAAAAAAAAACAATTTTTTTAGTTTTTTTTATGAAAACGGTCACATTCATCTGGAATAGCCAGGCATAATGAGCCGAGACACCTTTCGCGATCCCAGAGTTTACCGTTAGAAAGTTTTTCGGCGACAGACAAACACACAACATACGATAACTTTGCTTTATAGTATAAGATGTATGGGACTTTTTAAGATTATCCCATCTGATTGTTAAGTTAGAAGTGGAACAATTTGATTCATCTTGATAAGACCTAAATTCAGTCACAAATTAGTTTAAAGCCTTAATAACTTTGAACGTGTAACAGATAAAGTGTTAATGAAATTGTATCTTAAACGTTCTGCTTGATTTCTGCATATGATTTGCGATGCATATAAATATTGCACATTATGTACAATCTTCTACAAAAATGATACAAACATCCCTTACTTAGAGAAATTTATACTTTTTACAATTTCCGATGTGAACCTACATACTTCTAAATTTACTCTATCAAACTGTTTCTCTTTCTGATATCTCATATGCCTACTTCGTGTTGACTATTCTTTTTTTTACTCAACTTATTCCAACCTCATTCCTTATACAATACCCGATTTTATCACGATAGTTAGCTTGCATTTGTGGTAACATTTGCGAACCTCTCTGTGCAGCCCGATTTTCAGATATTAGTTTCTTCGGGACCTTAAGTTTTCAAATATCTTGTTGCGAGAATGTGACAACCTTTAGGAGCAGATAGAGACGAATATTAACGCAGATAAACCGCGCTCACGTAATTCCACGTGGATTTGAAACGTCGCTCACGTCGGACATGGAACGGAATGCTAGAGATTTCGGTGTATCCGTGTCGAAACACCGCAGCCAGGGTAATTTGAAATTTCGACCGACAGCAAGTTCCTTTACATAGAGCTTGGGCGTTGTTAAGCCGTGTCTGTATTTAAAGTGCGCTGCAACGTGTAACGATGCCATTTCGAGTGCAATCTTCTTCTGTTTATTGCGCCCGTATTTCACGTTGGAATTTCCTTAAGGGCGCTTCTTGTAGCGTTCCTTGCGCAATCATTGAGTGTATAAATTGGCGAAAGTTACACTAAGGAAATTAACGAAGCTTTAAATGGAACGGTAACGATTGCGCGGCTGTGCAAAGATGCAAGCTTGTTCACATGGTGCTACGGTGTCATAATAACGGGGCAGGCTGGGGGAATCTGTTTTACAGAAATGTGAATTAGTATCTGCAAAGTGTTGCACCTCTAACAGGATGGGTAAATACGTTTGGGTGCTTCTATTTGTTATTTAAAGTGAGGCCAATTATTGGTACATGACTATTAGGATTAATTTTATTTATTTGTCAAGGGATTAGAATATTTGGAAGAGCTTAGAAAGAGGAAATCTTTAATTGTTGGAAAAATTTAGGAAGAGCAGATCTCAAATCAGAGCAAATCACAAATCTTGTACCAAATATAATATTTGGAATAGTGTGGGAAGAGTAAGTCATATAATGTTTGGAAAAATTTTGGAAGAGCAAATCTCAAATCTCATACAAAATATAATTTTTGGAAAAATTTAGGAAGCGCAGATCTGACATCAGAGGAAATCTCATATCAAATATAATTTTTGGAAGAGTGCAGAAAGAGAAAATCATATAATTTTTTAAAAAATTTAAGAAGAGCGAATCATATAATTTTTGTAAGATAAACTTTAATATGTTTTAGAGAATTTAGTAATTAATACGTTGGTTGATATGCTTTTAAAATTTAGTTTATGGATTGAGTATTTTTTGCGACGCAAAATCAGTTAATTTTTAATTTAATATTTCACGAGTAATACATTAGAGCGTTAATTTTGTTGGAAAGATAGAAATGGATGTTTCTCGTGCAGGAAATTGTGATTAGCTGTTTCAATATTGTAAGCGGTGACCACTGTGACCAGTTGAATTACACGTAGGTATACAGCAGCAGCAATGCACTTCTATAGCTGGTTAAATCAGTATTACGTAGTCTCAGCTTTCCAGTACAACGAGTTCAAAGGGTTAAGGGTTCTTGAGAACCTTTGAACCAAGGATTCAGAGGATTCAAGGACTAGAGGAAACTCCGTGTTGGAGCCAAAGTTTTGCCCCTTTCGAAAGCGCTCTAAGGGCGCAATAGAAGCGTAGTTGCGGTGCCTGCGGACGTCTTTAGTCGTTAGATAGTTCCAATCACTTTGACAAAAGAATCGGTCGTAACGTTCGAGCTTCCAATTGTTAATTCTAAATTATACTCAGAGGAAATGAAACTTTATGCTGTGTAAGAAAGCAATCAATGAGTTACGTACCAATTAAGCTGCATTTACAGTATTAGAGTTAGCTCCTACAATTTTTATTAGAATACATATTTTGTTGCTATTAACAAGTTCATCCAATTATTTCTTTGACTTTTCGAGTAGTTCACATAGAACATTTAATACCACCACACACATAAAATTGAATTGCATAATTCATTCTGCTTCTTCATAGGTGATAAGAAATTCCATGTGAAAGAAATTGTAGGAGAGTAAAATGGGGACAATATATAAAATACATATATATTATTTATTAAATAGAGATTTCCCCTGCAGTTCTCTGTAGCCTCGATTCTCCCACAAGACGAAAATCAATAGAAAACGATGCCTCCTCTTTTGTAGGGCAGAAAGCACGGTTTCGCAGTTTCCCCTCGCTTAAAACCACGCGGACGTTCGTGTCGCATACAAGAGGAGTCCTCTGCGCGTTTTTAAGACACGTTATTCAAACTCTTTCAACCCGACAGAAGCTCCATTTCGAAGAGGCGGCAGCTGGGTATCCAAAGGGCTGGTGCGCCGCTGCTGGTGGGTGTGAATTATGAAGTTCAGGACTCCAGCGACGGACAAAGGGAGAGCTTTGTGCGTAGTCCTACGGGGTCCCAAAGAGGGATTTGCTAAGACGGTTTGCCTGGTAAGGCTGTCTCAAGGGTCTTCTCCGACTTGGATCGAGCTTAAATATGGCAGGGACGATGAATCTTTAAGAACCGTCTGCCTAGCTCGGTTCCTTTCCACCCGCGCCACAGACCCCCCCTCGTGCACTCCACTTCCGTATTATTGAAATCAGCTACCAGATTTCAGCTGGGAGGCCCAGAGCTTCCTCTTGCCCCAAGCCCCGGCTTTCCACTTTATTGCGACTCGATAGGGCCAACGGCACCATAAATAGCATTTCCAATGAACTTGCAGCTAAGTTCAATAATTTAGAATGTATGCTCGAAACATTGTTTCTTTTTTATTCTGGAAATAGTTACCTATTCTGACTTGTGATCGATATCTTTGACTAGCCACTGTTATTGAATAATGTCTTATTTGTAATGTAGGGATTAAGTTGTTAATTTGGAGCTTAATTAGGCCATGTGGAGAATAGTATTTGAGCAATATATGCAACTGGAGCACTACGTTACGCGTGCAATTAAAAACAAATGTCCTTGCTTTCTCATTTGGTCTTCGAAATTCGTGGACTTTAATTGACCTTTTCAGCTTCTTCTCGTATTTTTCATTTTACTGCAGCCCAAAGTTTACTACGGCGATTTCCTTTTTACTGCCTATCAAACTGCATCGACATTCAGATTCAGAGTTTTTACATTCGAGCTTGTACCAACTTTGTTGCTTCCATGGACTTATGTCACGTCAATCGCTCTTAACTGGCAGAAAGAAATTCCAACTCTGAGTACTAACTACTATTTCCAAGGCTTCCTGGCCATAAACGTGAAAAGGGGCGTGGACATAACGAAAATAGATATTGCTTTATGACTAACTTTAAAAGTGACAGGAGCTATAAATTTCTCTATATTGAATCACTTGCATCTGCAATTTCTACTTAACTTAATAATATAGAGTAATTATGGGGGAAATGTTGCACTTCACGCAAAATTGTCACCGTGCCTAAATTTTGCATTGGAAAATATTTCTAAGAATAGATATTAGGTACTTTGTGCTATCACTTACATAATTGATAGAAATCAAAATTTTCATATTTGCCACCATTAAAGAATTGGAACTAAAAACATCTTTTGGAAGAGACACCGCACTTCCGGGAGTGATGCCGAAATTCGAAACACTTAATTTTCCATTTAAACATTTTATTTAAAAAATAATAATAGCAAAGTAAAACGTAACAAATCTGTGCTTTGTACAGTTATAAAATACAATAAAATTGGAAAAATAAATAGGTACAGATATTATATCAGAAAAATCTTTAAAAGTAATAAGAAGTAATAAACACGTTCTCGCTTGACTAACCTAACCCAAACCAACAGCCTAAAACAAATGAGATCTCCCGCAATTGCCCAATGCCAAAAATTGCAATCATTTCGAATATCATAGCAATGTGAAAAATATTTCAAATCACCATGAACGTTGCAAGAAATTACTTTCCACCCTTCGTCGATTGGAAGGGTAAGAAGCGTCAGTAATTTTCCCCAACAATTTTCGTCAAACGACCAGCACCCCCCCCCCCCCCCATCGTTTAACCCAGGTCACGTATCGAGCGCAAAGTGTTAATTCGCATTCATATCGGCGGCCAGGAACGTATGCCCGAAATTTGATCGGCCCGAATATACGGCTGCGCCGAATGTCGTCGGCTGCAACTGGAGCTTGGCAAATTTTTCCCCCTCCGTGACGATGCACGGCGCGGTTTTCCTGGAGTTTTACATTCCCCGGTTACGTGACCGAGGCCACAGACATTTTTAGGACCGACGACGGGGGAGCCACCCTGAAAAGGACATAAACGGAAACACGGGAGCGAAACGCAGGTGCACCCCGCTGTGTGCAGCGTTCGTGGTTCGTTTCTGTTAGCCGAGCGTGCATTTCTGGCCGAAAGTGGCTCGTCCCTGGGCGTTTCCACTGCGCGGAGCATTGTTGGATACAACGAGCCAGGAGACGAGAAGGGTAGAATGCGTTAACTGTAGATGGCTCATTTTTCGCGGAGAGTGCAGTTGCGTTCGAGATTTTGGTAAGGCACTGTTGATATAATAGAAATGTGTGTGACTTCATGGAGGATCTTACGGATTTTATTTAATAATTTGGTGACTGATTGGTGGGCAAAGAATGTGTGGTGTAATACAGGGCAGTTTCCTGTTTATTTGAAATATTCGAATCAAATTGTGGAGAACTGGTTTAATGTAACGAAATAAATGATTGCACAATGAATAGGAGTTGGATACAGTATTTATTGTATTTAATATTCTAGTAGTGAAATCTTTGATTGGTAGAATTCTGTCTTTGAAAGCAGGTAAAATTTTGCGGTGACCCTCGTTCCCAACCGTCCGCAGAAGCAGCGCGAGGAAAATCAAAAGTTTTTCTGCAGTTTGTGCAATTATGGTCAAAGAACATGCAGGTAGAATCTGCGCAGCGCACTTCGTCAGAACATGTAGCAAGCGCGCAATATCCTATTACTCTAATGAGTATAAAATACCCCTTTGTGATGTCGCTGCTTCCCCATGCATTATACAAAAGAAAATACACCGCCACATGAAGAACACATTAGTATGCAGAAAATTCTACAAAATATCGAAGCCTTTTTTTAACAGATCATACTTCGTTGATAGCCACTTAGCTTCCCCTATTCATCATTATGTATAATATGATCGGAACGATATCAAGTACCATTATTCAAACGAAAGATTCGTGAGAATTCTTTCTCCACTTAAGCAGTTAGAATTTGAAGCCCCTGAAAACATTATTAACGTGGCGTACCTCTGAATCGTACTATTCGATAAGCGTAATCAGCTAGCGAACGACTGTTCGTGACTTATCGACGAAACTAATGGCCCGTTCGTCGGCCTGAAAAGAAGCAAATACATGGAACGGATGCACATGGGGCCGTGGCAACCGTCATCCATTTTCAAGAGAATATTAACCGTGCTACGCTTTCAGTAGCGCGCGAGCAAATGCTCGGTCGAGCGTATGGGGGGGGGGGGGGGTGGATACATGCATAGACGAAGAAAGAGATAAAGGAGCGGCAGTCCATTTCTCAAAAATGTCAAACGAAACGAGCATCGCCATTTCGCGAACCGCGTAGAAATACACTCGATAATCATTTATTGCCCCGTTATTTCTCAGAAGAGAGCGCATGCTCCTCACCATATCGCCATATCGATTGTAATTATTAACATTCTGTTCATTGCATTGTAATTTGTGCTGATGTTTACGATGAGAATTTGATTTATGGAAAAAGGTTTGAAAACTGCGTTCATTTTTTTCAGTTTCGCTTAGGGTGGAAGACTAGGAGGAGATTTTTCTGAATCTCTGTATTTGCGTTTGCTGGCTTCTACGAAGAAACTGTTTCGTTGAATCGTCGGGTTGAAAGGAGCGGGGAAATTGTTCCTAGCTGACTTTCTGAACGAAGTTAGTCTTTCCAAGTTTGCAGAAGTATGTAAAGTTCTCTGTTTTTATACAAAGCATCTTAGTAGTGCCGAGTATCAGAATAACCACTGATTGCCTGTTGTGTTTTATCAACCCAGTTTTGAAAGACCTGCAACGTCCCAGCCCACCATAGGCTCGTGATTGTAGTGTTCGCCACCGCCACCAGAGGTCTAATCTTCTTAATTCTTTCTCGCAAGTCCTAAGTTCTACGCTCGTTCGTACATGTACAAGTTCAAAGTTTATTCTTCTCGACCCCGATGCGTCTGGGGTAGGGTCCGTTGCCTGTAGCTCTATTGATGAGTTCTGGCGGATGGTCCCCGGACGAAACGGCCCGAAACGGATCCGCAAGTAAAGTTGAAAGAATCTCTCTCTCTACTTTACTAGAAACTTTGAAAGCAGTGGCGAGCAATCTGTGGGCCAAAAGTGGGAAATCCTAATACTCTACGCGGGCCGCAATATATTAAATACTTAAATATACAAACCAAGGAATTTTAAATTGTGGGGTAAATTTGTTATTTCTGACAAAGATTTACGATTAAAACAATTGCGGGCCGCAGGTCCAGTGTTGTCTGTGGAGGTCCAAGTGCGCAGGGTCCATGGGTTGCTCCTCTGACTGCTTGAAAGTATATATTTCCAGTCAAGTAAATAATAACAGGGGTTCACATTGGTAAAGTAAGTTTCAAGTTACTCGAATTCAAGTAACTTGACTAATAATGTGAACGAGGCTTTTTAGGGATTACAGTTACGCCGGAGGTGTAGGGGCAAAGGGACCTTTATCCCTTGTCGTCCAGGAACGGCGACTCCGGACTATATTACCAAAACCAAGGTGATCTCTTCATATTCGATCTAAATAGAAACCAGCTTAAAAAATCACCTTTTTCTTAATTAAACATAATCAATAACAGATAAAATTTGCACGAACCTTTAATCAATTCTCACCTTCTAACAACCCTACTTATAACATGCAACGCGTAAACGGGACAGTTAAGAAGTTCAAGACCTTCACCTGTCTTGCATAAAAACTATCGCTCGAATAAATTGCAAGATCTTTGCCACAGCGCGTCACAAAACCGTACAATCCCAACCAGCTCATAGTAACACACTTGGACCCTCCATAACCAAAATTTGTAGACCATTGAGAGGCATTAAAGATTGTGTTTCAATCAACAGAGATATTTTATTTCATCTCATAAAGATTTTATTATAAAATAAAGGTATGTGCTCCTTATGTCACAATAATTGAATATGGTACCTACCTTGGTGAATCAGTCCTGGCAATATAAAACACAGATAATATATTATGATATGTTACCCCAAAGTCAAACGGCGTTACAGAGGGTCAACCAAGGTTCCAGCTTCGAAAATGCTGCTGTAGCAGGTTCCTCCGCGCGACGCACATTTCTCCCGTGTCGTAGATCAAAGATAATCCCGGCTTTGGAGGCGAGCTTTCTTTCTGGACACTTTCAGAGCTTAAAAATATCCTACTGGGAGCCGTGGCCGAGGCGTGTAGCGTGATGCACAATAATTCGTGGGCTCGTTGGCCGGGAATCGATGCCCTTTCAGCTTCCATTCGCCTCGGGGACACCTCGAACCTGCTGGTGGTACAAGAAATTACACGAGAGAGTAGGGAGGGATTCACTCTTAGGCGCCCAACGTCCTGGAAAAACCGACCTACGTGGCCGTAGTTTATAACCGGAAGTGGTCGTGGTCGGTAATAACCAGACAGCGCGCTTTTAGAGAGAACATTTACGACGTACGTACACATGCACGTACCAGTGGCTGGCTGGCACCGCGTGTCCTCCTTTCCCTTTCCCATCGCGCCTATATATTTTATTTACCATATCGTGCATCAACAACGTAGAAGCCACTTTTGCTTTTTGCACGGCGGTACGTGCACCGCTAAGATAGACTTCGCCAGACGGTCGTAAATTCGGCTGAAGGATTTTTGGACCGCGCCTTTGGGGGGTTCGTCGCACATAGATTTTTGGTGGGATAAAGACCTTTTCACGCGGGGTATTTTTGGTGCGCAGATTTTTGTTCCCGGATTTTCTATTTTTCTTAAGATAGTATCATTTCTACCAACTGATTTGTGCTGTGGTTGAAATGTCAGTGGTGAAATGCAGAAGGAGCTTAAGACCTTTTCACACATGACAATTCTTTTGCCGTGTCTTTGGTCTCTCAGATATGTTCACTTTGGAAAGATAGGGCCCATTTACCAGAAGCTTCTGCTAGAAGGAGGTAGGAAGTGTTTAAATGATTGTTCGAAATAGTTGTCGCGCGTGTTGAAAAGGTCTCGTGTGAAAAGGGTAAAAGGTTTAGGTATTCTGGTTTTATTAGATCTAGGCTTTTTAATCTTTCTTGTGTAATGGACACCTCCCCAGGGCTTGGGGCTTGTTTCATGGCTAATTAGTTCCCAGAAGCATGTGCTCAAGACGGGGACTGGCGATCCCAGGGCACCTGAGCTTGCTCGCCAGTGCTGAGAGTGGGACCGTTCCCTGAGCACGACAATCCTACTCAGGCTTAACCCTTTAGTACAATGGACACTTTTTACCCCATTTTGGACTCCTTGGGGTAGGTAATGCTTGGGTTGGGAAAACCTGATCTACTTAGGTTCATCTTGGGTTAGGTTTATTATAATATCTATGATAAGTAATTGCAACAGTTGCACTTTTTGTGCACGTTTTTGTAATACACATTAGTATTTGTCCTCAATTCTCCTTATTGCATTAGTCCTTTCAACTTGTAATGGGTACAGAACTGAATGAAGACATGATATGAATGTCATTGTGGTTACTGATTCAGAAAAATATATATTATTTAACCCTCGGTTTTCACACTGGGTCAAATTGACCCTGCGTTTTTTTAAGCAAAAAACCTTTTTGTCGAAACTCTTATTGCTTCAAATTTTGTTTTATGCATGATGACACTTTAAATGTCAACTTTCAACGATGGGCATATATTCTACAATGCTCAAACATTATCTCAGAATTTTTTAGATTTAATTTAACAAATAGTTTTTAAATAACAACTGATTGAAAATTGACAGGGTCAAATTGACCCAGTGTGACAACGACGTTCAAAAAAGTAGGTGTGACAACCGACGGTTAATGGGTTAGAATTAGTTCTACGTGACCATTAGATACATTGTGTATGCCGTAATGTCAACTGTTAGAAAAATAAAGATTGTTTTGCTAAAAAGTTGGTAGCTTTATGTTGATGGTTGTTCAGTAAGTATACGTGTAAATATTAGGAGTTTGGACAATATTCATTTTGAATATCTACATCTTAAGTGTTATGTTACTTGTTATTTCAAGTCAATAATTAAGCACAACTGTTTAAAAATCTGAACACAAGCCACATTAGATCTGAAAATAAATAAGTCACCTTCATTTTCAAAACTTCAAACAACCAAATCATCAAAATAGTGATCGCATTAGTAGTGTAATAATGATCCCCTCAAAATTACCTTTTGTAAAAAAAGGTACAAAAAAAGCGCCAAGTATATATGTAATCCCATCAAAAAGAATCCCATTTAAAAACATTGTCGTAAAGTAATAGTTTTACAAAACTAATGATATCCGTAAATTGCGCCAATTATCACAATGGCTATTTATACAAAGATAAAATGTATTAAATAATATTAAGCAGATATATTTTTATACAAATAAATATTTTAATACGAATAAATAATTTATTCAAAATACTTGGCGCTGCTCTCCGAATTGGTGTTGCTAAACTGAATAAATATGTATAAATTGCATTACTTTCTTTCTTGTCTCAGTGGTGTCTTGTCATGTTTTATTTATGAACCAAGACAATTAACATTTTTTTCGGAGAGCAGCGCCTAGTATTTTGAATAAATTATTTATTCGTATTAAAATATTTATTTGTATAAAAATATATCTGCTTAATATTATTTAATACATTTTATCTTTGTATAAATAGCCATTGTGATAATTGGCGCAATTTACGGATATCATTAGTTTTGTAAAACTATTACTTTACGACAATGTTTTTAAATGGGATTCTTTTTGTGGGATTACATATATACTTGGCGCTTTTTTTGTACCTTTTTTTTACAAAAGGTAATTTTGAGGGGATTTCACACATTTTGTAGTTTTTATCGATGACTAGATAATTTTTTCACGCCCCCGGAGTTATATTTTTAACAATGTATTATATTGTCCTCCAAACTTCGCATGCCTGCAAAACTACACGACAATTGGACTGGTGGGATTGGTTTAAATTTGAATTTTCAGATATGAAGCAAACATACAAGAACCAAAGAGAGGATCGAAGTCGAATAAAATTGTTTAATTAATATAATACTAGATTTCCCTTTTACTGTCAGTGTCCCTATTACTGCCACTTTATTTATTTGGTTTAATCAAAATGTAACGTATAAAGAATAGTGTACAACAATAATATTATTATTAAATTGTGACTGTTCTTATTACACTAGTATACAAAATAAAAAAAATGTTTGCGCAACAGATGCCACTATTTTTTTCTTATGGAAAATGGCCCGCTGATGCCGAAAATGAGGTCTGTAAACTAGTGTTATTATTAATATTATTGTTGTACACTATTCTTTATACGTTAAATTTTTATAAAGCAAAATAAATAAAGTGGCAGTAATAGGGACACTGACAGTAATAGGTACATCTACCCTATGTCACAATAAATTGTTTTCTGTGTCGTAGATCATACTGCGTCATCTTCTGCTTCGATTATGTGTAAATATATAAAAGCCACATTTTTTAGTTACAACCTAACATACAACTTATAGAACAAGAGTGCACTTTTGTTATAGGAAGTGTAGAGACTACATAATGTGTCCAAAGGAGGTGATAACATACCTATGGCAGAATGTCTTGTTGGAGGAAATTTAAATGCTAATGATAATTCAGCGAAATTGAACAAAGAGATCCAATATTTTTAACCCACAATTTATTAGCGTTGGAATAAAATTAATTTAGTATGTATATTGATGAATTGAAATATTGTTAATGGGAAACTAATAAAATTAATGAATAGCGTGGGAACTACTGTGGATTTTAATAAAGTATTACAAATATCTTTCACAAAAGATTGGAAAGTATCAAAGGAGATGTGTTTCCAGCGTACTTTCTTCACTAATGTGACTTACTCTGCATTGCAAGCAGTACGCCATAATTTTCTTAATTCTTAACGCTACGCTAATTTGAAAAATTTTGTCCATTTACCTTATTTGACAAATTTCCTGAAACTTGTGCAAAACAAGATGCTTCTCTGACTATCTAACCTTCACCGTACAACCTCCAAGCCTGTGGATCCCCTTCATTTCTATCCAAGCTTGTGCGTTCTCTTCATTTTTATCCAAGCCTGTGCGTCCCCTTCAATTCTATAAGCTTTACATAAAAACTCTCATGTAAAAATAGTTTGCTGGTATAAAAACAATATATTATTTTGTAGAAAATTGTGCGAAAGAAGATACTCCTCTGTCGAACCTTCTCCGTACAACTTTCAAGTCTATGCGTCCCCTCTGTTTCTATAAGTTCTACATAGTCTATTAAAAAATTTTGCCGACTTACCTTGTTAATTGTGACAATAACTCAGTGTCCTGTATGATGTAAAAATTCGTGACATTTAAAAAATGTTGACAAGTTTTCATATCTGACACTTGTTCAGGTTATGGTTGTTTGACACTAGCGAGGTTACGTTTACCTCGTCTGATGTGGTCACTGTCTGGCTGTCACGTGACAACAATTTGTTACGCGATTGGCCGAACCTTCATCCAATGAACAACGTGCCTGAGAGACATTTCCTCTCCCTTTCATGTTCCCCTCTTGCCTCCACTTGACGAAGACGATTCTTAATTCTTCAGAACATAAAATTCAGCAAATTGCGACTTTACATCGAAATATCTCAGCTCATAAGGCCCGTAGGAACAAAACAAAGACACTTTTCTTATGTAAATCAAACCCAAGCTATCCATTAAGACCGTTCAAAAGCTAATCGGTTCAGCCGTTATTGAGATTCGGAAATCTCAGGGTTCTTGATAGCGAGTCGTGGCGTAATAGAGACACTCTGTGCCTCGCGCTGCGCATATACCTATATATACTTGGCGCGAGACACTACCGTGTCTCTTGATTTCGAAACGTATGAAGAAATTCATGGGTCGCTGTAACTTTGCAATTTGCTGGACGATGTTTTTTCGAATTTTTGCGACTCGCAAGTAGCGCGAATATGTATGTCACATTTTTGGGGTTTCGAGGGCGTTGCTTTTTTCCTAAAAAAGAATTTCTCGCGCCTCGGTGTTAAAACCATTCTGGCGGAACTCTGTTGTCCAATTACGAAAGGTAGGTTTTCATGTTTCTGGTATTCACGGTTTCGTTCGGTCGGTTTTTCTATTTATGTACAGACTTCATTGGTAATATTTGAATGGTTTAAAACCAAATTACTATTAAATTAGCAGACGTCTAACGCTACCCAATGAATATGTTATAGGTTCGTTCAAATGGAAATATTATGTCGGTGCTTTATTAGGTCTTTCATTAAGGGGGAACACTATTATGACAGCCGTAAAAGTAAGCCATTATTAAGAATTTTTCAGGAATTAGTTACAGTTTTCATATAAAATTGTTATTACCCACCTTTAGTACAATGTCTTAAGTCTTAAGAGATTATAAAAAAAGAAATAAATATAGAAAGACATGCATAAATTTTAATATAGGGAAGACCGGGGATAGTTTGAACAATTTTTGATTAATAGTCTTTAGCGGGCCGGTAAGATGCCTTACGGCTATAAATGGTACACCATTCGATAGCTCAGAATGTGCGCTATTCATTTGAACCTGATAAACGGGCCGCACATTCCCTAGTATTATTTTGAGATGAAAAAAGTTCAGAGATGCATATTGTCCAAAGTATCTCCATTGGTGGGGTTACATTGGACATAGCACGGGGATAGTTTGGACAGATGGAAATAAATGATAATAAATAATCCAATAAATATATAATTTATTTAAAACGACAAATAGATAAGAAATAATGAAATTTAAAAACTTTACAATATTTGCTTACAGCAGTTGGGCACTGTTGGGCTATTAAGGGGCTAGGCAGTCGAAAAATCGATTTTTTTATTGCATTTTTCAAAAGTATTTCGATTCTTTCTCGCTGCGAGCGAGGACCTTCGGACCCCAGTAGACCGCCCGTTGACCGCCGAGAGCAATAAAACCGATGGGCCACATAAAATGCTCATGTTTTTGACAAGTGTTTACAAAAATATTACCAATCGATTCCTCATGTCTTTCCGATGAAAATGGCCCCAAAAATGTTATAATTCGGACCATAATTAAGGATATTACGTGAGAAATCTTTTTGCAGAGTTCAAAGCTATTTCGTTAAAAATAGTCCGATTTAAATTATTTTCTGCCCAATTAATCAGGAGAACGCAAGGAATCCATTGGTGTCACTTTTATGTAGGAATGGTAGGTAGTAACGGCCGAAACGCGATACACTCTCGCGTGGAAAACGCAGATCGGCGAAGGACGAAGTTCGGCGAAGACGGCCGAATGTGGCGGCGTTGGTCGGTCGAGCCGATCGTAGTTTTAGTTTTGGTAAAAAGCGTGCTAAGGGCAACGTCGTGTGACAGTATTCTGTATTTTCTTTGTTCTGTTTATATTAATATATCTTTTAATTATTCTTCTTGCACTACTGTGTCTGATTGTTTTTTCCGATTGCGAAACCCCGACAATTCCTACATTTATATTGATACGATGAAAAATAAACAAATTCAGATTCTGTAGAATCTGACCGGTAGGCGACCGCGCACGGGTCAGGCCGCAAAGGCTCAGGCCGGTTATTCGATTTTCTAGGATAAAGATAGGATGAAAGTTGAACCGTTATTCGTTATCGAAGTTGAAAGGCACTTCGAATAAATCAACTTATTCGATCTTCAAATAACGAATAAACGTAAAGGACCTTTTAACTAGATGTTATCTAGATATTATCTTCGCCCAACTCTGCTTGAAACGCGTTTGTCTTGAAACGACGGTTTCACAATTTGCGGGCAATATAACTCTAAAAATATTCAACCAATCGACTTGGTCATGTGCACGGATATTTGTGAACATGTTCTTCCCAGAACTTAGCTATGGGTATAATGATATTGTTTAAATAAATAACTTTTTTTTACACATTTAAGACAGTAAAAGATAGACTTCCCATTTACATATAATAATATATTAAATAAGTTGTATGCAGTTTTACCTTCAAATGATGAATTACTATATAGTATATTGAAGCTCACCTTACATCTCTCATTTCAAAAGCAGTTGATCATTAATAACTTTTATATTACAACTGTTTACGACTTAATAAAGTAAAATGGAGAAGTTAATAAAGAACATTCTAACGATGCTCATATTTTTTTACTATCATATAAAACCCGCAAGCAGAACGAGCTGATCGGCAATCAGTTGATTAACAAGTAAACAGTAATTTCAAGCATTTTACCGAACACTTCTATAATTTCATACTGTGTAAAATCCCCGGAGTTTTCACAATTTCTTATTTTCTCATACATACCATTCATTAATCTTTAACTTTTAATTAAAGGTTACTTTCCACTGACAGACTTCCCACAGTAGAGATCTCCAAACTCTTCGGTGGATACCCAAGGCCCTCCTGCAGATTGAAATAATTCTCGCCCTTTATGGTAAAGGCAATTAGCTTCATTACGAGGTTCGATTATTTAAAAAGGTGCTAGAAGCTCCGTCGCTCCTCGTCCCTTTTGTTATTAAGAAAGAAAACAAATCGACGTTCACGGTATCTCATCGTCCGTTTGAACGATTGTATCGTCCACAGAAAATTCTTTATTCATGAAGCGTGTTCCGCGTTCAGGCCGCGCGCTGTATCGAGGAATTTCTGCTGCAGATTTTTTTGCGCTATTTTAAACGACCCCTGAGACTTCACTCTCTTTCGTGAACCATTAGGCAAAGGGTTGAAGCAGGGGTAACCCAGTTAATTCTCGGCTTCCGCCGTTGGCCAGAGTTCTTGGCGTTTCGCGCTAATTGGATCGCCACGATTACGCAATGAATATTAACGCCCTAGTCATTTACTCGGCTCTGTGGAGGCCATTGAAGTTCATCAAAAGCTGTATCAGCGGCGCTGTACACGAATTGCTTATGTAATGACGTTTACGTAGATGAGTTTTAACGTACCTGGCCGTCGAACTCTCGCGGAACACTTTGTTATTCTTAAATCAGAATACACTTCAATCGGGGCATGGAAAGAAAAGAGCTACTGCACATTAGGTCGAAGCAAAAGGTTTGTCAGTTGCATATGGAGCCCCGCTTTAAATAAAATTATGCATTTTCTTTGAACAAACAGTGTGAATAACAGAATAGTATTGTTGGCTAGTTGATGTTACCAACTAGAAAGTGGATAAAGAATAACTGATGGAAAAGGAATTGCTTTGTATGATAATACTTCACCACAGATAAAACGAAGGATGTATCGGACTTTTCAGGGTTTAGATTTGAAACGTTTCCACCGAACGATTTTTAAATCTGATTCTTAATTAATTATGTATCTCGAACATTTTGTACATCGCAAAGGATTTCCTACGGTTCTTAAATTCTACTGTGGTTTGCAAAATTGTTGGCATCCAGTTGAGGAGCGGGGCAAGGGGGCTACCACGCTCGTGCCGCCCCACTCTCTGCCGCGGAACTCCCCAATTCCCCCGCTCGCTCTCTTCGTCACGCGGTGCTGCTGACCGATTCGTTGACGTGACGCGTCGGCCAATAGCGACAATACGTGTGCCTTACTTCTACCACTGTGTTAGAGAATGTGGGCCTATGAGGATACACTCAATCGGACCACCAAGTTTCTGACGGCAACAATTTTGCAAACCACAGTAGAAGCCTGAAATTCTATAAAAATGAAGGGAAAAAATTATTCCCAGATACAAAATAGATAGTAGATCCTTTCCTTTTCAACCTACTTTAAGAAATAACTACGAGAAATCTTTGGATTCTTAGCAAGTGCCCAATGCAGACAGAATTTTACTGCTTATTGCTTCAAAGGAAGAAGCATTTGATACATTGATCGCGCGTGTGTGAGTTGAAGAAATACGGAAATTTAATTCCAGTGAAGTTGTGAATTTTATATTCCTGAACATGTCTGGCCAATTAAATGTCTGTATGAAATGTTATTGAATTTGGAGTTTCATTAGTTGGCCTCATTCTGTGCTTTTTCACCGCAAAATGTGCATGTAATTTGGCCAATTTTGCGATGGGACTTTCCGCTTCTAATTTATTCTCCTAGACCTCTGAATTTTTGTGATAACCACTTTTTGAAATGAAAGTCGGTTTCGTTCTGGGAGCCATGATTTCGTGGCAATTTCGTTGCTAACCAACTCTGTTTCAACCAAATATCATAAACGATTTAATCCATTTTCATTGTATCGAAACCTGTGCTTCCAAAGTCTATTTCAAAGTTCTTTTATAAAGCCAGAAGCATATTATTCGTATACAAGCGAGTGAATAGTCTATAATTCTCAACTAGTTTGGTGGAATTAACGTATTTTAGAAGGCGAAGTTATAATTCCGACTCAAACTTCTCAATTTCCCCGTCAATAAACTGACCCACTTCATTTTAACTCATTTGAATCACGGTTGATGGAAATTATTTTGTCCTCCACTGTTTTTCAAATTCACAAAGAACTGTGCAATCAGTTCCCCATAACACTATATTCTGCAAATCAAACACAAGGAACGACCATGCACTTGAAACAAGGTAAACTCCTCAGTCATTCTCAGAAAGTCATTCTTCATCATCGCTCAAACACAGGATACTTAATAAATAATTACCTAAAAACCCAAGGAATGCTTATTCCTGAATTTACCTTGCAAACACAAAGCGGAGCTAGAGGATAAGGGAACCTAGAATTCTATCGGCAGGGTTTCCCATTGTAGCGATCGATGGCATCCAGAAGCTCGAGGACGCCCACTCGAGAGAGGCAGGAAAGAAGCGAGCGAAATGTTGCGCGGTGTTATATACCCTTTGATCTTGTTTCCATCTCGAGGCAGCTGCGCGATTTCCCAGCGATCCCCGAAATCCGTGACGGGGAAAGAGTTGATGGTCGCGTGATCGCCGCGAGAAAAGCGGCCCCGAGCCAATTGTCCGGGGGAGGAGAGCGTCGCTCGATAATAATGTGCCCTGAACACGATAAGACGCTCGTGACAAACGAGGAAAAGAGGAATCCGTGGACGGGGGAGCGAAAGGTCAGCGTGGGATGAAAGGCCTCTGGCAGGATTAAAAGGAGCAAGTTAGCAAGGGGCGAGACGCCTGCTGAAACGAAGGACCCGACTTGGCCAGAGTGGCTGGCGTGACGCGGGGTAATTACACGACGAAATCGGCAAATGGACAGACGCACGTCTGGCAAATTAGGCGGGCGAAGCGAACTCGTCTACGTTCGCGAGCTCGGAAGCGTGTTTCGGCTGGAAATGGACATTTTTGGGGGACTTGCCTGTGACGAGTTAGGGATTTTGCTTAACACGTGCAGTGACACCTTGGAATTGCAGGTTTCTGCTAGAAGCTTAAAAGGTGACAAGACATTTGACTCTTGCGATGTGCTGGATGACCAGCTTTCTGCTAACATTCGGTTAGTCAGTAGGTGTTTGCCTGATAAAGGCTTTGTAGTACCTATGACTAAATGTTTTTGTATTTTATACTTATTTGTATTTATGTTTTTCTTTACATTATTATTTGTATTCTGTTATTCCTCTCTGGGTTAGATTTGATATCAGCAAATTGACTGAATCTGGCCCATTACATCGTATCGTACAATTAAAGTCATATCTAGGGTTTATCGGGTTTTAATAACCGGGTTTTATTTATAAATTTGTATAATGCGAAAACCGGTTGTTAAATGTAGAAATACTAGACTGTTTTATAGTAATACTGTTTTATGTACTAGAATTAATAAGCAAAAATCAATTAATTATTATTGTAAAGGTTTTTAATTAAACATTTTTACTTGAAATCGCCTCGGACACAAGCATATTGTAGTAGGTATCAGTTTATTGTAAAATTAATCTTCATGAGTTTATATTTTCTGATGAAAAATACTAAATGGAATGAAGATTTATAATTTGGTACCACCTTTGAAAAGATTTATATTTTGTACGGATTTTAGTTTCTTTTTCCATTTGGTTCTGTAGGCACCCTATTTTATTATGTTATGTTTTTGTAGATGCATAAATATTAAATGATCTAAAAAATTTTACGCATTTGTACGGATTTTAGTTATTTTAATTCTATTTTACTTATTTGGTTTTGTATAGATAGAGTATATTTTATTTTGTTACATGTTTGTAATTCCATAATATTAAGAGGAAACTGAAATTTTTAAAATAAGTAGAAATATTTATTTACTACTTTAATTATACTTTTTGTGAAAATTCGAAAACCGGTTAAACCAGTTTTTTGGGAATAGCAGAATTCGAAAATCGTTTTTTTTTTTCAAAAGTCGGTTTTTATATAAACCGTAGTCATATCACTCTAACACTGTTATTATCTTTTATTAATTGTATGCAGATGGGGATGTCACGAAGACTTATTAGTTAGTTAGTTAATTCTTTATTTTCGCGTAATTACCAAGAAATGGACTCGGTTTTACGATATTTACGCATACACGCCACACACAATACATATATTTATACATATATTTACATATTTATACTAATATATATTACTTTTCTTTGGTCGGTTTGTACTATCCATGAAGAGTTATTCCTTTTTTTCATCCATTATTTAACGTCGCATCAACCACTAGTATGGGTTATTAGCGACTTAGGATCTATCCTACAATTGGTTGTACAGCTTGTGTATATTTTAGATAATCTAATAGTCTTTGCATTGCTTCTTTGTCGTTTAAGTTGGCTTTTAGGAGTTTTAGAAAACTTACTGTTATTATCAGTTATAAAAAATAAGAGAAACATTCATTTTCGAGAAAATAGTTTTTTACATTATTTCAATGAGTCTGTTATGGATATTAATGGATATCGGATTTCGAATACAATGTAATGGACGTCACAGAAGTGAGTCTTTCAAGACCAAAGAGTGTCATTGCCTGAACACCTTCTATCTCCCCGTTAGTTCTTATAATAGAGCTTCTATTGTGCCAATAGCTAACATAGAATATTATGTTTTAAAAGTAATCGAATGGGGAAGATGAGGCAAATCTCGGCGCAGATGGCACCACTAGCGCAAGTACTGTAGATGTGCCTGATTGTGTATGTGTGAATTGCGTGCGCGCGAATTTTTCATTTGCGGAATGTATAAATGTGAATGTGTGCTGGTGGCGTCACAGTGGGAAAAAGTTGCAGTCATCTTCCTCATTGAAAGACATGTAAAGCAGTTGAAACTATTATCTTTCGTTACAGTATCAAAAAAAAATCGAAAACAACAGGATAGTAAGTACCAGTATGCAATACTAATAATTACTTGTTATTCTGAATGACACGAATACCTCAGCCACTGTGGGCATCTCGATAAAGCACAGAAATCGATTGTTCCTGGAATTGAGAGCGAAGAAGAAATCCTGAGGGGATCAGGATACTCCTTCCATAGAAAGTAGTCAGACTTGTCAGGCATTCGTGAGAAAAATTCTGAATGCATCTCGATATCAAATGCGTTGCATTAGGAAGTCAGCGAGTTATTATTTTTCCAGCCAGATGACAGAGTTTGCTCTTCAACAGACACCAATATTTGAAAAATTGAGCGTTCCACTCAAAGCGAGGGGCAAAAACATTTGCTATTTCCGATGCCTCGATTTTCTGCCATTCGTACGCAATAACTGCCAAAATATTTTTCTGCGTAACGAGTACTTACCGTGCTTTTTTTGCGCAGAAAGCAGCGGGCATGGAAAAATGTTGGAAAGAATGTTAGAAAGGTGCACGATAAATAAAGCACAAAATATTCTTGTTATCTGCACTATTTATTCAGGGGAATCCATTTTAAGGACGCGGCCGTGTTCTCTTTTTCCATGGGTTTATCTGCGTTAGGAAAATATGGAGCCATTTTTGTTCGTTTTATTTGGTTAAGGAGCTTTGAAAAAACGAGTTACGACGACCCAGAAGCATCGCGCACTAGATAATTCATGAAAAATTGTAGTTTTCTGTCGACGACAACCATCTGGCTATTGTCATGGATCATTTCGCTGTACACATTGATTTTTTTAGAAGATTCTACATTTTCAACGGGATTCTCTTTTAGATAACTATTTAAATGTGCAAATAAATGCAATAAATTTAGTCACTATCTAACCCACTATATCAACATTTCCCCCTTTTTTAGTGTCGCAAACATTGGACATTTTCTTATTTATTTTACAACGACGTTCGGTCCTATTTCTGATGAATAGAAAAGATCATTTTGCATTGTAATATCACAAATTCACGAAATTATTTAATTCTGGTATTAACATAATCCTATTCAACTTCATCTAAATTCGTTAAAATATGTCAATGCCACATATTTATTTTCACAACGATGTCAGTCGACATCATTCTATTTTGCCTATAATCTAATAACCAAATTCTCTGACATTCCACAATAATTTTCCATCATAACGTTATATGTAGATGAATTCTGTTTACCTTTCTTCATAATCATCAAAAGACACTCTAATCCCTTTCGTCGAAACATTGAGACGATTTAATATTCCACTATCGTCGATGATAAAAAGCCACGTAAGTTTTGCGAATACAAATGCAGGCCGAGAATATCGCTGGCGGATAAATTCTGTCAGGGCTTCGTCTTCTTTGAGGGTAATGTGCATTAACAGGGCTGTATCGATACCATCATAATTCGCGCGTGAAACGTACCGTGAAATTATCCACCCTCTCTTTTCATCGTTCGACCGCAATCTGCTTCGAAGATCGTCTCCCTTCTCTTTTTATTTCGCAACAGTTCCCTCCACCCTTTAGCCATGCTTTCTCCGTTGCAATTGCGACGACCAATTGCGATAAGAAAAAGGGGCGAGAAAACGGTAAACGAGCGGAAAAAGATGTCTTACGTCGCTGATTCAGAAAGTCCTGCATCCTCGAGGAACAACATTTTTCTTCTTCATTTCGATCCCACCATCTGAGCTGATCGCCTCATTTAATGTTTAATCTTTTAGTTGGGGAACATAGTATAGGGAGGCATGAAAGTAATGACAATAGTGTGAACAGTGGTCTGGTTTTGAATTTGGTGTTTGCGATTTTTTTTGTAAATTAGAGTTTGAATTTCTTTGTTATTCTAATTCCATCAGGGCCCGATCTAGCTCTTCTACCGCTCTGGGCAAAAGTGATTTTTGCCGCCCTTTGCATTGAATCATAAATAAGTATTTTAAAATATACTTGTTGACACTGAGTAAAATTTTTTGTAGGTATTTGTCTACCAATTTTGCCGCGCCAAATTTGCCACTCTGAACAATTGCCCTAATCATTCTAGTAAAGTAATAATAATTGGATTCTATTTGCCCCGAGTATTAGTTCACGGCCGACATTGAAATTTACAGTGAAATCTAATTCTTATAAGTTTCGCAGAAAGTTGCATGATGCATGAGTGTCGTGGTGTGCATGGATGCAACTGCAAATCGAGCATCGAAATTCTTTAATTTCACAATCATACGAGATGCTTAATGTGTCGAATACGAGTTACATTTGTGAAGTTGAACTCTTTCGTGTGAGTTCTCCCAAATTTTCTCTCTTAACAGTAATTATTACAGTCGAATCATTAGAAATTTCAACTTGCATGGGAAACAGTAGAGATCGACGGCAACCTCTACCATTGTGACAACATTGACGAAAGGTTTGAGCACTCATTGTCAGTTGGACTTTATCCGCGATAGTGATCGGATCGGTGAATACCTGTGAATGTCACAGTGCATATTATTTCTTGATTTCTCGATTCCTACATAAATTCGTTCGAATACTGGATTAAATAGAAGACCATTTAGCAACATTTCACTGGAATATACCTATCATCTAGAAGACTTTTAGACGAAGCGTTGCCTAGTGTTTGATCACATATCGCAGTGATAAAAATACGTGTAGAATGTGCAGGGTGCACGGCTGTAATTGTGAATGAAAAGTGAACATTTTGTAATGGACATTGCTTTCAAATATTATTTCTGGCCTTGACGAATTTCAAGTTAAGGTAAATGTCCCCATTATCGACTGCGTCCCCATTAGTGACCACTTATTAAATTATTATTGTTTATTGCAACACAGAAAGCGAAATATTAACCAGAAAATTCAGAAATTATAATTAGAGGTATTTCATTTATTGTTTCATTCGTTATTTATGTAGCCGTACATTCATGTTTATTGACATGGTCATTGACATGAAAGTTGACAGATTCTAATAACGTGAGGTTATACTACTGATATCATTAAACTCGCAAATTTTACAATAAAAATACATGGATCTATGCAGTAACTTACTCAAATTAACTAGATATATACAAATACAGAATTATAAAATAACAAGAAAATATTCATTTTCTTTCATTATTTTACCAAAAAATCGTGGTCCGAAATAGGTACCGTCAAAGGCCGGTCTGTACCAGTTTTCGGACATCTTACCAGTGGTGTTGTTAGACCTAACTAAAGTATTCGAGTCATTTTTTAATTATTAAATTTGTAACATAAAAGATTATCTTAAACAGATTATAAATTGTTTAATTTTCATAAAATGTTAATAAAAACAGTTTGTTATACTCATGAACCCAAATTTAATAAACAAAATGATGCATTTACAATGAGGGAAACTGCTGGTCAATAATGGGGACGTGAAAGGGTCGATAGATGGTACAAGTTGGTCGATAAAGGGGACATCAGGTCCAATATAATTTACACAATAATTTTTGTGTAAATAGTAAAAAATCACTCTCAAACTTATTTGATTAAGAAACTAGAGACTTAAAAAAATACAATGATCCATACTTTACTGAAACATTGTCGTATATTAGTAAACAAATTACTATTTCGAACCAGCCACAATCTTAAACGGTCACTAATGGGGACATTTACCTTAGCTGGGAGTCGGCCGAGCGCGACAAAAACATCAACAACCTCTACCAAAATCGCTACATTGCCGAACGGTGTGCCCTAACAGTTCGGCTTCGTCCGCGACGGTGTTCGGATCATCGAATATCTGTGCAGTCACAGTGGATATTATTTCGCGATTTCACGGTTCCTGCATCAATTACATTGATTACTGGTCTCTGTGGAAGGCCCTTTAACAAAATTCTACTACATTACACTCAGTATCTAGAGGACTATTTTGGAAGCACTTTACTCGAGTCCGAACACATCTTCCCACTGTTGGGAGATGTTTAAAAGCGTGAAGTGCGATTGTAGAGTCAGTGCTTATTTCGGGATAAAGTATTTCATAGTGGACAGTGGTCCTGCGTGTTAGTAATGTTAACACGAACGTAGAGTCAGTGTTTTTAACGCATCTAGAACTATTTCAGAGCACCGGTGCTCTTATTGCTTCTTCATCACGAAATTAATGCGACATATTTGCGAGTGTGACACGTTCTATTCGGTACTGACGCTGCAGCTGCGGGACATTGGCTTGCAGATCGAATCCCTACTGCTGAAGGGAGATGCTTGTCTCCATGGATAGGAGTGAGTGCGGTATTCTCAGTCGTTGCTTATTCTTAAGATCGTCACCCTTTACTAACCTCGTAGACTAGTAGAGGATGCATAAATAAATATTTTAAAATATATTTTTTGACACTGACCAAAATTTTTGTAGGTCTTTGTCTACCAATTTTGCCACCCCCAAAATTTGCCGCTCTGGGAAATTGCCCTACTTGCGCCCCCCTAGATCTGGGCCTGAATTCCATTACAATTTTTGAGAGACTAATCGTAGGCGTGGTGTGAGTAGTTTGCAAGCTTCTTAGCTTTTTATGACACTGTGTAGAAAAAGAATTGGCACGGGTAGAAAATATTATTCAGCAGAGGGTATTGAAAATTTTAGCAATTCATAAGTGGACTGCAATAAGTGGTACTACTTAGAAGTGGGTATTCAAAATTTTAACTCTCTATGGACTCGTGTAACTTTCAAGTCATACACCACTATTATACATTTTATTAAATAATGTCTTCTTCGCAGCCAACAACTTTCTTGGTAACGGTTATCAGTTCTAACTTATAAAGAAATACAGAAAAAAAATTAATCTAATTCATTGATAATCTGTATTTATAGGTTGATATTTGTTGATTTTACATTATATAAATGTTTTCAGTGTCATGAAAAAAATTCGGCCCATAGAGAGTTAACAGTCTATCCGTGAACGGTTTGATTTCAGAATAAAGAAGAAATGATAGAACAGAGAAATTTTCCAAATCTAATTATGGTGCAATCTAAGATAGAATTTGTCAGCTAAAGCAGTCACTGATAATTGAATATTTGGTGATAAAAATTACTTAAAAGTCAAAGTAATGTATCTAGGACGAAATACTGCCCAGTTTTCCAAAAGTGTGAAACTATATTTTGAAATAAATTATTATTTTCCCAAGCTGTTTTATGACTAAGTAAGATTATATCTGTTGGTAATTCGATTAAGCATTATTAATTATGAATAAATTCCATTTAGATTGGTCATAGTACCTAAGTATTAATAATTGTTCAGATTTTTCACTGGAACGAGAAAGAACCATACTTGAAGGTCCACGTAGTATGTTATTAATAAACGAGTTTATTTGTTCGAATATATCTACGTGGCAGTAGCTGTAAAGTGTCCTCGTAAAATTTTTAATTTACCAAGCTTCTCCTTTTGTGCGGAGTAGTTTTTATTGAATTTTTGTGTTGCTCGTGGTACTTTCTTCTGCCTCCGTTTCCAACACTCAGCAGACGTGATCTGAGATCGAGCAGAAGCTCCGTGAATTAGAGATACCTGGTCAATTTTTTAATCTATTTTCTCCGTCGCTGAGTGCAGAGTCACAGAAACATTGCGATTTTTATGTCCACATTTCGCCCTCGACTCTTATTATCCTTTTACTCATAAAAATATCATCCCCCTTCTCACTTTTCTCTCTTCTTTTGTCTTACAAATAGTTTTTTATCTTCATCCAACGTGTTAAATTTGTGTTCCGTTTGGTTTCTCCATTTACGAAATTATTCTCAGATTGATTTCTGTTCTCTAGCCACTTCGTGTCCCTATTCGACCGAAGAATTTATTTTGGAAGCTTGCACGGCATTCGATTTCTGTTGGCAGTATCTTCGACGTTCTCAAAATAGTAAAATAAGCTGGGTTAAATTTCAGAGTTTCGACGGAGCAACTTTTCCTGCTGTCTCGAACAGACGTCATTCAGTTCCTCTCTTCTAGATTGAAACTCATCTCCGCCACGTTTGTGCCACGTTTACGTGTTACCATTTGCAACCGTGGCTCTGGTTGTGCCTTTTAATACATGCTACTCTTTCGAAATTAGTTACCGTACTCTTAATGAGAGTAAATTCCCTTGGTACTGTTACAATCAGTACTTAAAATTATTTAATTAAATATTATTAAAACTTATGACTTCATTAGATGGTATTCCAGGTCTGATTTTCGATTCTATTTTGAGAAAATATTTTGAGAGTCAACTTTCCATGTACCTACTGTCAATATAGTTAGTTTAAGGGGGAATCCTATTTTATGGGCTAAAAACATAGCAAAATTTGGGAATTTTTTTAAGAAACTAACAATTCGATTCATCTGAAATTTCGACCAGGTTTTTATGCATCTTTGAAGCAGTTGCTGTTAAGTTGTATATTTATTTTGTTAATTGAAAATTGTTAGTTGAAAATTGGCGCAAAACTAGATAGCGAAAATTTAAGGTTCAGAGCTTTCAGTTTAAAAACTCACCACTCTCCTAAATAAATGTTTTTGCTTTATGAATTGCATAACTCCTATAATTATAATTGAAAGTTAATATACAAAACTGCATATTCTGCAAAGACGCATAACAACGTGGTCCAAATTTCAGACGAATGAAACTGCTAGTTTCTTAAAAAAAAAAATTTGCTACTCCTTTAGCCCCCCAAAATACAATTCTCCCTTTAAGAATATTTCTTCAGTCATCAATTATTCGTATCAAGTTCTCCCAATTTCTCAATACCAGTACACATATTTTGCAACACATTCGTGCACAATTTTTCATTACTAAAAGGGTTCGAGAATACACGGTTCGATTGATTTTGATATTCTGTAAATAATTCAGAACAACTGTTGCCAACATTACTCAAGAACTTAGTTCACATTCTAACGAATCAACGAATCAGTCGAGAAATAGCCGAGATTTTTCTCATGGAACACTCGAGAATACATCCTTTTGGGTGTTTTGTCAAACATTTTTTCAAACCGATGCCATTTTGTTACTTTTCAACAAAAATTGTTAATTGAGGTAGGGGCTAAAACGACACTCATACAGATTAAGAATCTTTTGAAATTTTTTGTTTCGGATAAGCCTGAGCCGGAAAATCATCTACGCTGTGAACATAACTCTTTTTAGGTGTCATATTGAGACTGTAAAAAACAATTAAAACAAATTGCAAAAATTCTTTTTAATTTTTTTATATACTGTAAGAGTAGCTTAATAAATACCAAAAAGATTCATTTCATTATATATTGCCTTTACTGAGAAAAATTTCTTAAAAAATAACTTCATTTTTCGACGGTTTAAAGTAGAATGGCATCTTAAACAAGCATTACCATATTAAGTGCACGGCATTTAATTATTGATGCAACAATTGTATTATTAAAAAATGCCACATCCTAGCTATTTCGAACGACACAAACGCAACCTTGAATAAAATCACACGTTGCACGATAGTGACTGTGGTATGAAACCCAACTAAGCACAAATGTCAACAGAAGCATTTTCATCAAATCTGTCAATTTTTAAAAAAATGCACGAGATTTATTTATACGGCGTCTGACGCTCGCAATGGGCGATCCAAACAACCAATAACATCGAACTGGTCCCTAGTGATATTCAAATAATAACTATGGTAGCGGGGAAATCAAATCGACCGGTTCTAATCTCCGATCCAAACCGCAATCTCACGAGAATACGGTTTCGATGGCGAAGCTGCGGCTCCATCCCAGAATTCCGTGAATGGCTGGCATAGTATTGGACGATGGTATTTAGTAATTAGCCCACTGCCATCGGAGTGCCGTGTTTCTCGTGCTTGGGTACCCCAGTACCTCGATATTCTTTCTTCTGATACAGGCAAACCGCTGATTTCAAGTTGGCCATCAAAAACCATCTCTGTCACAGTCTTTTGTCATTTCTCTCTTACCCGCCTCTTCCTAAACGTCGAGAAGAATGACTTTCGGGGGGACGTGAACAATTCGTCATTTTGCAATCCTCTTGGTTGTTGGACGAACTTTCGGGGACTGCTTTTCGTTATTCGTTGAACGAATCGGTGAACACGGACAATAAGGATTTGGAGCTGCGTGGAACCAGTATCCTTCGTGTTTTCGTGTTCTTCGTTTCTTCGTGTTTTTAAAAAATCTGAGTTTAATTGGTTGACCTTTGTGAATTTTATTTTATTTTGTTTATTGTGAGTTGGGGTGCAAGATGGCACTTGTCAGAGTCGGGCATTAAGTAAATAAATAATTATATAAGTAACGGAAGGAATAAAGGTTACTTTAACTTTAGATTATTTTACGAATAAAGTTAATTTCTTCATTCGACAATCAGTTTTCTAACTTTTATTCGTTATTCGACATTTTTATTGGAATAAGATTTTTGCCTTTCTCTGGTACCTACTTGTAAAGTGATTGGTCTGTGAACAAATATGTCAAACAAGAGACATAAAATATAATACTTAAAATAATCAGTGTTCTAAATTTGCGTGTAATTCTAATAAAAAGGTGGATGAACGTCCGCGTATCAGTAACAATTATTTTTCAACCCCACAGACTTTAATGCACTTTTATTGATCATTCAATGCTTCTCCAAGTACCAGAATATTACTCCACTCAGAAAATCTAAGAAATCTATACCTCGATAAAAAAGTAACGTAGCAATACAATGCAGCTGTAATTTGTAACATTCTCGCAATGAAATAAATTTTACGCGTTATTTATCTTGACAGAATAATTCGTCGAGCAATAGGGAATATTACTATGCGCATAAAAAGTCGCAATTAAAGACAACTAAAATTGAAAAGCATTTTTGGTATGTTTAATTCTCGGAATATTTCGACTACCAGTTCAGTGTACAGTCAACTTTAATCAAATTCCTGTTCAGTGCACAGCTCGCTTCGAATTTTCACACGACAAACTCGGCAAACAGAAATGACACGAAACGAACTTTGCGCCACAAATCTCACAGCTAAACGCTCACGAGAATTTGTCTTGGCTTTCGCTTCGTGGAACTTTCACACGTTACTTGGCCGCACGCCACTTTGATATTCTTCCACTCAAATGGTGTTCTTCGAAAAATCTTCGAACTTCCACACGATGCACATAGATCAAACATATTTTCTTAAGGAAACCGACGAAGCTCTTCCTTCAAAGCACGTTCTACTCGAATTCTTCAGGGAGAGGATTAAAACGAAACTCGCACGAGCGTCTACAATATCCCGAACGACATCATCAGCCCCAATGCCAGCACTCTTTCCAACTTCACGAAACTCCGCCGCCAATATTGCTCGAATATGTTTCTCCGCCCGCAACTCCTGTCCCTGCCACTTTATTTCCTCGGATGCCCGCGGAAAGCACACCTTGAAACTCGATTCGGGAATAAATGGCATTGTTTCAAGAAGAGTTAGAGGGCGTTGCAGCGAAAGAAAGGGAGTGCGCAATAAATTGCAGCGCCAGCTCGTCGAATTTTTCGCGCGGCGGGCCGTCAGTTGCAGTTTTATGGTGCAATTTTGCACGCGTTATTTCAATCGAAAAACTGTCGACCCCGAGCGAAAAACAATTTTTGAGAGGGGCGCGGGAGAGGAGCGACCGTAGCTCACTCGGGGAGTCCTTGCCTCGCCGAGGGCTGAAGAATCGAGCAATTTGGTGGGGTGATTTTAGGGAAACGACGCCATCTTTCGCGGGCTCTAATTGCGCGGAAGAAGCACCGACGCTGTCTCTGAATTATTCACAACGTTGGCGTTGATATTCTTTGATTAAACACCGTTTAGCGGTTTAGGCGAGTCTCGAATGCGCCATTCGAGCATTAACGAGCCAAGGCGAGTTCTGCAGTCATTAATGTTTCACTCCGTTAGCAATCCTATGTTCGTAGATTTCCCCCGATCGATATATCTAGAATTACCTATGGCTAATTACCTATGGCTGGTAGACCGACCGAAGTCAAATTTATTATGTAAACCGATCGGTGGTAATTTTGGCGATCAGACAAATTTGCCTTTCATACTGTTACCTATGTTAAAATAAACTATTTTCTGCGGAGCAGAATTATAGATGAGTGGTGAACCAGAGCAGAAGTGAATTTAGAAATCAATTCCCAGCAGATTTCATTATTTCGTGCTCAACATCTCTGACAGCCAGACAGAAGCCGCGATTATTTCTGAGGAATGTTTATTCCGTTACAGTTATACCGATCTGCACTCTGGCTTCAAATAGCTGCGTCGACTCAAGTCTGAGTGATACAGTTTAATTATTGAAACAGTCGACATGTATCACGTCGAAGCAAGAGATCGGGACTTGGCGGTGCAACAAGGTCATGCATTTCAGTTTCCTTGAATGCGAACGACGGTGGCCTAAAAAACCGCGGGAAAAGCGTCGAGTGATTGACGTCGTACGTGAAACTGACGGTTGCGGTGCGCCTGGGAAAACGTGATTGGGTAAATTTTCACGTGGCCGTCTGCGCCAGAACAAGCCTTCTCGAATTTGTTACCACACACCAATGGCTGGTTCCTTCGTGCACGTCACTCGTAGTCAAATTGAAAATAAGCTTAAGCGAAGAGCGTGTAGACGGTGATTCCGCTGCGAGATGAACGCTTGAGTTTTTCGGTTGTGGCTGCGTGGCGAAGAGATTCGGTGCACTTTTGTGCAGGATAACTGTGGCTCAACAGTGTTCCTGGGTAGTGACAATGTTGCTTGACACGGTGGTATGAAAGAATCATAGGGAGTTGAATGAAATTGATTTAGCAAGTTCACGTTAATTGCAGTTTTAGTAAATAAAGTGGGAGAATATGTTTTATGCTTTATACTGTGCGTAGATGACTCTTGTTTCAAAAGGAATTTTGAACTCGCATCATGAATCTAGTAGAGGAGATTGGAGAACAATTGGACATTATATAAAATTGGACAATATTTTTTATACACTGGAGAAATAAGTTCTGTTTTATACACAGACAAACTTTAGACATATTTTTAACTAAATGAATTTTTCTAAGATTTTTGAACAGTGTCTTTTATTAATTACTTTTTGTATTTTGTTCAATTGTACGGGGCAGTTTTGGACAGCACTGGGTCACAAATGTGTCAGGGTAGAAACATTCAATTTTGTAAATCGTTTATCTTAACACCTGTGCCGTAAAATATATGAGATAGAATTTTAATATACGAAATAGAAAATAACCTTTCTTCCTTGTGCATAAAATCACAAAGAAAATTATTATTGCAAAATAATTGCAACAGCTGCGAAATAAGGCAGCAATATATAGATTACAGAAAGTGGTAGAAGTTCTTCTAAATTTTTCAGCAAATTTTACAATAATGTATTTTATTGGACACGTGTTAACTACACGTCGAATTCCATATCGTTAATATGTCCTAAAGGTAATATGCTAATGTATCTGCGTTTCTGTTTCAGGTGAGTATCGAGACCGACAAGCTTCGGCTGTAAATAATAAACGACGCGAGTAAGTACAGATACATTTGAATGTACGAACGTAGAATGAAATAAATAGCTGGAGATCTTGGCGTGTTTTACGTTAACAGCGTGCAACCTGTTCATCGAGCAAATTTTACAATGCATACAACATCCAGAGGCGAATTACACGACATCACATTTACACAATTAACAACGTTCGCGGATGTATTTTTTTGCACGCGACAAACGCGATCGTTATAATATCTCTTCTTCAGAAAACACGTATAAATTTTCGCGTCGGTGTAATACAGTACCAAACTCTCTTTGTCGATATTAACGAGTTACTGTCGATTTATCATTTATTCTTGCACCGTCACAGTTATTTCCAGTAAAATACGCGGATTTTATTTGTGATACCTCAAAGTACACATTAATTTTCATTTTGATTCATAAAATTAACGATCTGCTTTATACAAATATCTGATACGAGACGTACAGTCACTTACAAGTTCGTTCGCATAAATACGAAAGAATAATTTACTTGTGAAATATTTTTTATTTTAGTTTTAAAGTTGCATCAACCCATTTGAGTCATTAGCAATTACGCCAGTTTACATAAAACTGAAGTTAGAAATAGATAATAGATTAGGGGAAATTTAAATTAAATGGAAAATTTTAACATATCTCAAGAATTTCAATACACTCGAGCATAAATTTGCAATTCGAGTCACTTCTGTAGGATTTACGTTAAGTTGGTATAATCTTCTTTCACGTTGATATTTCGGGTAAGATGTGATGATGCGTTCAATTGAATTTATTGTGTTTCATTTGTGTGTGAATTTTTTACTTTGGTTACCATAAAATAAATGTGCAGTCTCTTTCGCAATTCTGTCAGTTTTCTTGATCCATTTAATTCATAGATGTGAAGGAACCTATACAAATAGGATTTCAGTGGCTCTGTTGTTTAACAAAATTTTATTATATTTCTCAATAAGTTCCTTGATAATTAGGTTTTCCAATTTAGCGACTTCTAGAGTTGAAAGGATGCTCTTACAAAATAATGTAATTTTTGCATTTGTTGTCGACTTTTCCTATATATTTCAGTCGCTCCAATATTTCATATGCCTCGGAGGAAAATATAGAAAAGAAATCCGGCAATTTGAGACCTATATCTTCTTCGGGAGTCACTATACTTGTGGAATTTGCTGTATTGCTTCTATGCTTTTATCTGCTACCTCAAGTTTCTATACCCCACTCTCGGCTAGTCTCTCTAATTCCACAATACAGAATAATACTATCAACATAATCTGGATACGAGAATGCAATAGTAGTTCGTGAACAAACTTATGAATCACTGTGTATATATATGCCTCGTACAACTACGAATATCTTAATATCATTATTATTCATCTTTTTTTCCTTCAATTACCCTTCCTTAACACTGTAAAAAGTAATCAATATTTTATAGAGCGATACATATCAGGCAGAGATTGACAGAAATTTTATTTAAATAAAGATTTCGAATAACGTATAAAAGGTAAAAAAAAGATAATCGAATGAAAAAATTAACTTTATTCGTCAAATAATCTTAAGTTATAATTACTTTTATTTGATCCGTTATGTAAATAATTTTGTACTTAATTAATGCCCAACTCTGCTATCAGATCTGCTGTTTCGCAATTCCTTCTCACAGCTTTGGTTGGCCATTCTGGATGGGTGTTCTAATAGAGCACACCTTTTGTCAGCATCGATAATTGACTGTTTGTAGTAGCAAGCACGGGGACAGGACACGTGTTGAATTTCCCTGCAGAGTTTGCTTCAGCAGTCGCCTGCAAATCTATCGTGTACCTCGCACTCGAGCTTTCGAATCGGGTCCACGTGTGCATGCATTACGTACTCCTGTCCGAAATCACTGTTAAATAAATAAAGAGCTCCTGTAATCTGTGGAACGCACTGCTTAGGTTCTGTCCTAGGATTGATGGGATTTCCGTGTGAAGTTTGCAAGGCAATTGAACGATACCTATGTCACGAACACACAATACTAAAGTGCCTAGAATAATTCAGAAATAATACCATTCACCGTACCAGTCTTCTGGTGCTTCGAAGTTTAGCATGAGCATTTGAGAGAAATATTGAAATGAAAAATAAGTTACAGAATAATTGCTTAATGATTCTACATTAAATATTAAAAAGCTGAAATAGAAACTGCAGAAGCTATAATATGTACACAATTTTTATTATTTTCAAATATAAATTAAATATTGCGAATAGCACTTTAATTACGATAATTTGTAGGTAAATCCGATAACAGAGTGTACATAAATATTTTACTTAATATGCTTTTTAAAATTAGTAAAAATTTACCTGCAAATTACTGCGGAGGAAGTTCCGCGGGGATGATGAACTAGGGGGTGGGGCGTTTAAAAAAGAAAAAAAGACTGGAGAAGCTGTGTATTTAAGAAGAAAGTAAAGTTAGTATAAAAGCAAAGTATGAAATATTCAGTAGCGATACACAAAGTTAAGAAAAGTATAAAATCATGGGAAATTGAAACGTCGTAACTATCTTCAAGGAATATCTTCCTTTTCCTCCGAAAGGGGGGTGTGTTAGTCGAGAAATTTGTCTCACGAAGTACGCAGCTTTTCGCTCGAGCCATCTAGCAGTCCCATAAAAATCGTGCTTCGGTATGAAGTATTTTATCACCGAACATAATCATAGAGGACTGTTGAAGTTAGTACGGTCCATTGGACACGCTGAAGTTCTAAAGTGATCGTATGTCTCCCCAGGGAGGAAGCACATGTTCGTCCTCATAACAATAGAACACACGGTTTAGGTTAGACAGCGTGATCAGATAATGGAGCACCAAGAGTGCATTACACTGTATAGTCGAATTATGCACTTCTGATGGGTCCTGTGTACTTGGTTGTTTCGTGCACGCGCCTAGATTCGCGTTAGTCGAGCGCATTAAACGCGCACGGATTTTATCCTTTTAGAATCGACTTCCCTTAAGAGCTTTTATTACGAAATTTATTAGTCTCCTATCTCCACAGTGATTCACCCCTTTACTTCCTCATTTCTTCTCCATTTTCCAGTTGATCCATGTTGCGTGAAGTTGAAAAAATAGTTGCTTTTAAAATACTATTGAAATGCACAACAAACAGGAGACTTTAGTCCAATTTTTATGTGATTGATGAAGAATCATTTTGTACTGTACCTACTTCTGCTTTACATGTACTACAATTATTTTCTAACTCTATATTTTCTCTTTCTTGTTTTCTTATATGTATTTGTCTCTTTATCTTCTGGCTTTCGTAATGTTCACTTGTGCTAAAGAATTATTATTACTATTATTATTGTTCGGATTTTGCTTCCACTTTTAGTTATTTCGAAAATTTTAGATTTCAGTCCAACAAATAATAGAATTTAATTGTGGTCACATGTCCTTAAAGTACTTGGGACTCTATCTTCTCGTCTTTGGTCAAAATAATAATCAACTTGACTTTGTACTGCACCATTCAAAGCTATGTGATGAATTCAGTCTAGAAAAATATACATGGTATCTGTAAAGCCAGGCGCGTAGAGAAAATCTGCACTATTCGATGCACTATCTTTGCGTACTATGATCACTATAATTCAATTCGACGTTCGTCGAGTGCTTGACCCACGACGGATTTATCGTACGTGACATTCCAGGGCTTTCGATTAAATTAAATAGGACGCAGTAGGGATCAAAGAGGGCTCGACATTTTTTCGTCCATTTACATCGGTGGAATTCAATATCCTTCAAAAGGCTGTCAAGTGACTTATGAAAATTTTACGCGTGCATTAAATCTGCTCGACAGGGTGAAGAGCTTGCAAAAGTAGACTTCGTAGCCCATCGTCACAGTACACAATGATCGATAGAATTGACACACTCGTCATCCGCTCCAAACAAAATAAAAAGTAGCATTCACAACCAGTCCCATATTCGACGAATTTAATACGAAGAAAGGGGAATCAATGAGTGTACCTTTGACACTTTCGCTCCCGCAGGAAACAAGGAGAGATGTTTAAACAGACCCATCTAACGACCCGTGAAAAAGGGTTTTAAATTGCGATACCTCGAGGATTCCTCAAAATTGAAAGTGCAAGACGGAACGACGGATAAAGTAAATTGAAGTTTCTCGAGGCGAGAAAGCTTCTTCCAATTGACAGTTTATTAACGACGCCCTGAGCGAAGGTGGAGAACTTGCGGAAAATCGCCAAATGAGTTTTCCAGACCTGTCTTTGTTCCGCTGGAATCACCGAAGGAAAACACCAATATTTTTCAATGCGCCTTTTTACGCTCTCGCCACCCCCAGCCTGCGAGAAAAAGAATAATCCTCCCCTTTGGTGGAATTCCTCCTCAGCCGCGGAAAGCTCGGCGTATCGCCATCCTTAATCCTTCTTTTTCTCTTCTCCTTATTTCCGACGGCCTACGCCTGCGTGAAACACGTATTTTGTAGCAAGTATGCGCATATTTTGGGGGTAAAATGTCGTGGATTCGGGGGTGAGTATTCATCGGTCGTTAGGATAACTTTTCTGGCTGCTTTGCTCTTCGAGGCGCGGGTAAATTAGAGATCCAGCTTAATGTCTTCTTAATGTCCTTCCATCGTCGAACAGTCTGCAGTTTCTTTGCCATCGTGTCTCTCTGATTTTCCTACCCTTCCAGGCACCTTGAGTTTGCGAGGCAAATGAATTTGAGGTTGATATTCTCACCTTGCTAGATGGAGGTTTAAGTTTTGCGTGGTGAGTTGGAATAGGGATTAATTCTGGATAAAAAATCTGAAATATTGTTGTGTGTGGTTAATCGCAGGGTAGATATAAATTGTGGGGGAAGGATAGAAGAATGTGTACAGAAGAAGGCACTGTTTAGTTAAGATTTTTGGAAAGATGCAAGTAGCTGAAGAAAGTTCGAAGCTCAAGCTGTGCCTTTTATTAGTTTTGTACATAAGTAATGTGCTATTTGGACTTGTATTAAGTGCTTATACTACTGTTAATAAACACATCCCGATTTACTTCAACAGCAATTCTCTCAGAGTGAAGAAAATGTATAGGATACGAGTATTTTCCCTTAATTAGGATATAATGTTATAGGAATTAAAATATTCCTGGTGTATTGGAGGAAGATGCAATTTCTAATAATGAGTACAACTCAAGTCTAACATTCATAGAATCGGTAAAGAGATTCAGTATAGTCCAGTGAAATTAGACGGAAACCTGCCCCATCTACGGAATAAATCTCAGCAAGCTAAATTTTGGTGCGGGCCTTTATTTGGTCATTTTAAATAATATGTTAAAAGTTCCTATCGACCCGGGGGTTAAAAAAAATAAAAACGGTTTTTCCCGAATATCTTATCTAGGAATTTCACGACAAAAATAGTTATTATAAAATAAAATTTATAGCTTAGGAAATTCTCTACAAAATACGTACTATGAATTTTTTTCGTAGGGTAACCATTTTCATGTATGTCGGATTACGAAGTTTTAACCCTCATATTTTTGTCAAGGGAAGATCTCGAACCCGGAAATTCAAAAAATTATGAAACATTGTAAATACGTAGGGGATGTCCTCCTGAATACAGTGCAATTTTGTTTGCTGCCTAAATTCACTCTAGGGGATGAAATTGACCCCTGAAAATCCGTCTTTTTTCCGATTTTGTGTTATAACTCGCGGACTGTAAGAACTATAGGGACTATAAGTTACCAAATGATAATCCTAATTAAAAGAAGTAACTTTTTCCTGAAGACTTTTTTTCTGTCTTCTACAGTTTGCGAGTAATAATATAAAATAAAAAAATTCAGGATTCAACTGCACCCTCCCCTATATATTTACAGAGTTTCATAATTTTTTAAATTTCCGGGTTCGAGATCTTCCCTCGTCAAAAGTATGGGGGTTGAAACTTGCTAACCCGACCTACATGAAAATGGTTACTCCTACGAAAAAATTCATATGCTCTTTTTTGTAGAGAATTTCCTAAGCTATAAATTTTATAATAACCATTTTTGTCGTGAAACTGCTAGATAACGAGCTATTCGCAAAAAATCGTTTTTCTTCTTTTTTAACCCTCTCTAAAATTTTTAGCGGCGGTCGGATCAATGGGGACTTTGGACATATTGTTTAAAACGACCAAATAAAGGCACATACCTTAGCTTGCTGGGATTTATTCCGAAGACAATTCTTCATGTTCACAACACTGGAGAATTCAACAAATCCTACTAATACAATAAATGCGAAAGTGTGTTTGGATGCTTATTGCCCAATCACATCGCAACTACGCAACCGACCTTTCTGAAAGTTTGTATACACGTATTTTATGATCTGGAATAACATATAGGATACTTTTCATCTGAGATTGTTTAACCGATTTTGACCAAATTTTTCTTAATAAATTACTCTCTAGAACCCTGCGGAAACTATAAGAAAACTCACCTCTACCCCCTTCACACTCCATGACAATCAAAATTTTACCCTGTCAACTCCGGGTAGTTTAAGCTAGTTACATATATAAATACCACGAACCCCCTCACAATAAGTACCAGGTGTGCCTTCCATTCAAATTAGAATTATTCTGCTGTGAATATACCCCTCGTCAAGTCAACCAATTAACTCACAAACACCAACAGCGCAAACGCCCCGGGTAAGAATCGAGCAGAGCGAAAGATCGAAGGGAAGTGACGAACTTTCCCAAACTTGCCAGCAGAATGTGCGCCATCAAGGTAGTCAGACTTCAAGCTCCCCTTCGCAAATCCACTGCGATACAAAGGACTCGGCTCCCTCGATCGATACTCAGAATTCTTCGTAAATTCAAAGCTACGTCCAAGTCCTTCTCCATTCGTCTTCCAGATCGTTCTCAGCCGGAGCCAGACCGTTCGTCGTCCCCGTCGCTAATGCGTACTTATTATGACCAGCGTGGAAACGCTGAAAGTTCCCTCGTAACCCGGACCATCCCCTGCGCGAACTTGCCCCGAAAACTAAACTTGAGGATTATCATTGGGGACGGCTGGAACAGGGGGGGGGGGGAGGGTGACAACGAGGACGAAGACGATGTTTCCCCCATAATTATGCGACTGCTGGCGCCGTTCTGCGCGGAGAACACCGTAGGGGATGTTTCCATTGTTATAAAGTGGATTCTCACTGTCACAGGGAGGCGACAATAAACGATAGTTTATCGATAGTCGAGAGACGGCTACGTGTACCGCCGCGGGTCACGTTAACTTATCGACGACACGAAAATTGACGTGGCGCGACGCGACGCGCTAATTGCGTCGCGAACCCGTTAATTATGCGAGTCGCTTCGATCGAGATTTGTAGTAATTCGAGGAGAGTCGCGGGTACTTGTTTCTGACGAATTCGACCGCGAACGGTGGGCTGGCCGGACATATTGCTGCTGGGAATGTAGAGTTGTCTTTGGGACGTGTGTGTTTCACACGCGATGGCATGTGTGTGTGGGTATTGGAGTGAGATGTGGGGTGAGGTGTAATGGAGTGTTTTAAGTTGTAATCTGAGTGTATATTGGTTTAATCGGCTCTTGGAGTTTATAAGGAAGGAGGGAGCTTGATGAATTGATGATTTATAAAGTAATTGTTCTTTGTATATTGTTTGTTCTGAGTAAAGTACTCTGTTTTTTAACTACATTGCATTTGGAGGTTTTTATTTTGTCTTTAGGGTAATTGAGTAGCTTTTATTTTTGATTCTGATTATTCGTTGGATAGATTATAGCACTTAATGTAAGTGAAGGTGTTAAATTGGATGTGAAAAACTGGGGGTCCAGTTGATTATCTTTGTTTGCGTTAGCCAGTGGCGGATTTAACAGGGTGGCCGATGAGCAGTTGCCACCTGGGCCCCTGCACATGAGGCCCCCCAGGGCCCCATCCTTAAAAAAAATTATGAGTAGGGGGAGCCCGGGAGAGTTGAACCACGTTTTACTTGAAGGTCCATGAAATCTAGGGTATGAGATGCATCGCTTTTATATTTATGTCACAGTAAAGCCTTGTTATCAGACTATAATTTCAGAGTTATATCGTTTCAATAAGTTAATAAATGTAAGCACTAAATTAAATTTTATGAAAAATGAGATTTGGCTCATCTCTCCCCAAGTGCTGGGAGATATGATCCACCATGTGGGGAGATTTGACCATACCATGGTAACTCAGGAACAAATGAAAAAAACAACAATTTGCTTAAGTTTATATTAAGTAGCCACAAACTTTAGACATTACAATAATTATCTTATATACTTTAATTGAGCTTTCGTACAAAATTAACAAAAATTAAAATTTTCCGTTTCATTATCAATTACCCCAAGAATTTTTCTCTTAACCCTTTCCTTCTTCGACTTGTTTGCCTGTTTTTTGTTTAGTTTCTGAGCTCTCGGTTTTTTTTTCTTTAACTCCTCTTGCGGTTCGAGGTTTTGATCATCTTTCTTTTCTGGTGTTTTTGTTAATATAGTAGTTTTTCCAGGCTGACGACCTCGTCGCGTCGTTTTCCGCGGAGCAGCTTTAGGGTATGGTTTAATCATTTCCGGGGTGGCGATTGCAGCTACCTCTTGCCCAAGTGCTGTAGAAGTGGATAGAGTTGGTGAAGTAGCAGATGCATCCCTGTTTACCTCGACAGTTTTTGTTACCCCTAGAGATTGAGTGGTTGGTGGAGTAGACAAATTTTCGTGTGTGTTATCCGTTTCTAATGTAGATGACGAAGATGACGAGGGAATGAGTGACTCTTTATCAACCGGCATTTCTCTGTCTGTGACAGCAGAGCACAAAAAATCTTCCTCACTAAATATGTCGGGATTGAATGGGTGTATTCCTGACTTTCTAAAGCCACTCATGATATTAGCTTGACTGAAAGCTTGTGACATTACTTCCTTCACAAAATTAGGGATGTTGTATATTGTAACTGTCTTTCCCGGGTTGGACAACGTCCAGTTACTCATGGCAGTATTGTATCTTGTCTTAAAAGATGAGTAGACAGCAATATCTAGTGGTTGGAGTTTATTGCTGCAGTGAGGTGGAAGAGTCAATAGTGTTATTTCATTTTCCTTTGCAAAATTAATTCCTTCAACGCTCACATGACTTTCGTGATTGTCCATAATCAAAAGCGTCGGATTTTGTTTAGAGGCACGAGAATGCTTTGTAAAATGTTTCATGAATTTAAGGAAACTCTTAACAGCCATCCAGCCACTAGGATAAGCATCGCCGTCTGATCCTTCTGGACCTCCGGATACAAAAGCTGCATTATATTTTACCAGGGGGAATATAAAAAATGGTGGCATAGTGTTACCGATCGCATTAACAGCAAAACAAACGGTTACAAGTGTACCTCTATCGGCAGAAGTCACTTTTCCAACTTGGCGAGACTGTTTGCTAGCTAACACCTTGGGACAATTTTGTACCGTAGTACACCCAGTCTCGTCACAGTTGTAAATGTTTTGTGGTTCAAATTGAAACTAGTCTCTAACATGTCTCAAATTTTCAAAAAAATCACCTACATTTTTCTTATTGAAGCTGGTAGCTCTAGACAGACTTGTTGCCTCTGGAGTCCTCAAACTTTTCTCAGGATTCCTTTTGAGAAATCCACGAAACCAGTCTTTCCCAGCAGAGTTGTTTGTCAACCAATTCCCTGGTATTTTCTTTGAATTAGCTTGTGCAAACTCGCATGCGAAATTCATAGCGGCCTTTTTAGTCAAACCGTAATTCATTTTACTGCAAGTCAATAAGTAATTGACTAGTAATTTTTCTTCAACGAGCGTAAAAATCTGTGAGGTTCTATATTGGCTCCCTTGATCTTATATTTTTTTTAGTTTTTGATTGTCCATATTATACCTGCGCAGTGTAGTTCTGTCTATATCATACTAAATAGCAGTATGTCTTATAGATGTGCCTTTTTCTATTTCTTCCAATGCATTTTTCAAAGCCTGCTTACTAAATCCACGTCTTCGGTTAGTACCCTCCTTTGGTTTGTAATGAAATGTCATCTTGTCTTAAAAATTAAAAAGAAAAATAGTTAAGAGTAGAAGCGTTGTGTTCTTTCTGAGCAAAAGTGGGGAGAGTTGACCCAGTGGTCATTTCTCTCCATCTGGAGTGGTTTAAGTCTCCCGCCCGGTACCTTCCTGACTTTAATGAAGTTTCCCCTCAAAAAATAAAATAATAGGCTAAACACACTTTGACTGCCTCAAACTACATTAATATATGGTACAATTAACATAGAATATTGGTACAAACCTTGATATGTAAAAGTGTGAAGATCAAATAAGTAAAAACTTTATATTTCACTCTGAATACGAAGAAACACGTTTTCTTGACTCACAGCCAAAGCGGACAACCGATTGTCATTTTGTTACATGACATAGTAACGCTAAAGAATGCGCACGCTATGCCTTGACAACCGCTCGCCTACCGCGAAATTTAAAACAGATATTTGAAGCGGCTCAACTCTCCCATATGGTCAAGTCACCCGGACTCCCCCTATATCCAAAGTAGATTTGTTTTCTGTATTATTACGCTGAGGCCGTTTTTAGTAAACTACCTCTTCATGTTCCCGATAAAATGGGCCCCTCGAAACGTTTGCCACCTGGGCCTTTTTTCTTAAATCCGCCACTGGCGTTAGCCCTTCTGTAGATTCGTCACTACTTTGATTGCTTTTCCTGTGTAATTTCGTATTTCTCACCTTCAAATTTCATTGAATACAGAGTCTTATAAGCTTCACTTCCCATTCACAACTGGATCTAGTAACAAAGCTATGAAATTGAAAATTTCTTACGGTATTTGTTTCTATAGTAGCCGTAAGTTACTTCAAAATCAGAGAAATTCAGCTTCCAAGGAAACTCAAATATTCCTAGTATTTCACATAGTCCACACCGCGCACTCACGAAAATTTCATGGAATCAAATAGTTCCAGTTCCAAAGAATATTCAAAATTCCCAGTACTGCACATGCTCCACACTATGCACCATCAAAGGTTTCCTGAAATCAAAGACATCTAACTTCAAAGGGAACTTGAAATTTCTAGTACTTCACACAGTTCATATGCTGCATCGACAATTTCATCAAACCAAAGCGATTTGGTTTCAAAAGAAACTCGAACCTCCAAATATTGCACGCAGTCCACAGTATGTAGGCACAATTTTCAGCAATCAAAGTGATCGAGTTTCAATCGAAACTCGAATCTCCAAATATTGCACGCAGTCCCTGTTATGCACTCCCAACAATTCTATGAAATCAAGGAAATCCAGTTTGAGATGACACTTAAAATGAGGCTCAAAATTCCCAACACTGTACACAGGCCACATCCTCGATGATTCCATAAAACGAAGAACACGTCTGGTGCAGGGAATTAATTTACCACCCCTCTGTAAGAGTTGCGCGAGTCGCCACACTCGCGACACCGTAAAGTCAACTCGTCGAACAATACCCAAAAGCGACTTCCGCTCGATACAACGCGTATAATCTGCTGGCCACGGGCCAGCATCCCCTTCGCCCGATGGATTCTGTTTTCCCACGTCTCGTCGATCGCAACTAGCATGGAGATTACAGCCCTGGCCCGATGGATCTCGTGTTTCTCCTAGCTCGTTAAAAGTTTTCGCCCGCGGGGAAAAATTCGTTGGGGGAAGGGGCGCCACGCGTGCAAAGCCCGGCGAACCTTTGTGAGCCGGACAGAAATCCATTTCGAACTGTATCGGCGAAGTTGGGAGATTTTTTTTTCCATCATCACCTGCCCTGCCAAAGAGAAAGATGGGCGACTGTGCTGTATCTCTCGCGTATACCTGTTAAAACAGCGCTTTTTCACTTTGATCACAGCTGTGTATGTGATTTTATTTTTTTTGTCGCGATATCGTGGCACACTCTAATTAACTCTGGTTTGTTCGATTCTGATAAGGGCCCTCCAACAACTCTCTGCTAAGTAATTTGTTCGACGTCATAGATTTCATGTCAGGTTCAAAATCTGGGCACAATTCTACTCTGGCGTTCTGTTAGTGATGACTGTGGTCATCTTCTACTCGCAATACACTGTAAGTGCCAAAAATTAATTTTTTTTGGAGAGAGAAAAAACTTCCCCGATTTTAAATTATTTATGAAATTTTATTTGTTTTGATTGCTATATATGCTTTCTAAGTATACACGAACCCAAATGCATTACAAAGTTTATATTTTTTTGCATTATTATAGTTCAAATTCATGAAAAAAAGTATTGCATTTGTAGAAAACACACTATGTGCCACCATATTGTAGGGAAACTGAATGTGCCATTCATTTAAATATGCAAACACTGTAAGTGCTAATCCTGTTTACCCATCGCTTAATTGACCCTAATCTTTGAGCACTATTGATAACTTATTTACAAAGGGAAATTGTATTAAAATTCTATACTATATTATTACCATTGGCTCGTAGAACATTTTCTGATAAAATTCTTTTTTAATTTTGTCAGAGTATTTTCCAGAATTACTCGTCATTACTAAAATATATTAGATTATAAACATATAATATAATTGTTCTAATATCCGAACATTTGTATAAGTAATCCTGGTTTGTGATTGGACTCAGGTGAAAAATTGCATAGGAAATTGTTTGCACAAAGTAAAGGATATAAAGTGTCTTTATAAAAATTTTCAACCGTTACGTTCGGATAGATCCATAGTGGAATTTTTAGATTAATGTGGAAAGATTTATTCCGTGAATGCGAGGGTTGCCTAGGGAAGCGTTTACCCCCTTTAAAATTGAATCAAAGGCGATAAATATATTGTTATCGTTTGAAACGTGTAATGCCCCGAATTTAATAGCGCGATTACGATTTCAAAAGCAGGACTGGTTATCGCGAAAATCGAGATGGGGCAGCTTTACCGTTATAATTATACCATGAATCAGCCCGCAATAAGCACTGTAGTAATTATTAACATGTTGCTGTTTTACTTACGCGCACCATAAAGAGCAAAGCAACGTACACGAGTATCAGATTTACCATCAATTTAAATGCACGTAGGGTATCGCGCAAACCTCACATCCTATTCGATCCATACTCCACCAAATACCTATAAACCCCCCAATATTATATTATATCATCCTCTGTCAATACAGTCCATAACATTAATATCCCCTTTCGTAATTTTACGTCACGGGAGTAATATTATAATATTTTCGTTGCAACTGCCAACAGCTGACAAAACAATAGCCAATTTTTTTCAGCGTGGCAAGAATCATACAGCTTACAACGAACTCATACGCGCTCCAAGTGAACGCGCTTTCGACTCCCGATTATTGAACGCAGTCGCTGACAGCGTTGCGTTAATTAATCGCCATCCGTTTGACTGAATGCTTACGTCGTCCAAATCAATTTCACCCATTCATTAACGCAGCGCCGCGCAGTTGAAAAAAATCTAAAAACGGCATCGCGGTGCCTTTGTCCAGCCGAAGTTAAAAGGAAAGCTTGCCGTACCAACAAACATAGGTACTTTAATTGCAAAAGGCACGAACCAGCCACGGTTCCTTTTGTCCAGCATTTTTTAACAGCGACTTTGTCCACGGGGGAAAAAGAATTTTAGTCAAAGGGGTGGCGTGGCACGCTAAAATATCACGGGGTAATCGTGGAATTGGTTTCCCCCTCGGCCCGTTTTCCCTCAGGATTTGACGGTTCCGCCTCTGAAATGTGCCAAACATAAAGGGACTTCTAATCCTTCGTCCTTTCGAGGGTTGAACGGTCCCAAGGACTCTAGGACTTCCAACGGTCATGGGACTTCCGCGACTTTAATTCCTTCGAAAGCTTCCGACCAGCGTCGAAAGCTCTATGACTTCGAGTCACAAAGTAGGAGCCAGCTCTTGGCACATTTTCACGGTTGGACGTTTCAATGTGGTTAAAAATACTGATAACAAAGTTGGCTTTTCCTTTTGGCCTACTTCGATTTCATACTACTTCGATAGTATGAAGAATTTTGCGCTGACTAGAGGGAGGTGGAAGAATAATGGAGAGTGGTTTTAGCTTCATTCAGGTCGCTCAGAGGGCTGGCGAAGAATTAGGAAGTCCGCTTTCTAAAGCAGATGAGACTTCGTTACAGGAAATTAGTACAGTTTGTTGAATCGGCGATCACCACGTTCTCAGTGATATTTACACACATATATAAACATATAACTTGCAAACTTTCTCTCATGGAAAGTGGAAAAAAGATCACATTAGAATTTATTAGAAAAATTATAAGACACAGAATCGAAGAATTCCCCATTTCTAATTTCAAATAACTGACAAATGGGTTATTCTACACCAAATCGATTACTTGTTTCCCTCGATGTCTGGGATTTTTTTGAAATTAGAATTTAGAATATGTTATAGTCCTCGTGAAATTATGGGAAGTTTAAGGGGTTGTACCTATGTAGTTAGGCGGCCGAAAAGAGGCGATTGTTTGTGATTTTTTTTATTGAAAAAGCGGAAGCATATATTTTTACAGAACTTTTCGCACTTAAAAGAGCAACATTTAAAGGTTATTTGGTAATTTTTTCGAAGAAAAATATTTACGTTTATAATAAAGTAACAACCGACATTCAAGACGCCTTTTTAAAAAATTGGTTTTGCACTGAGCATTGCCATTCGGAACCAGATTATCTAAAATCAAAACACAAAAAATATTTCGTTGGTATATTAATGTATTCTCTGATTAACGGAGGGAAATTCCGGAATATTAATTTAGAACAAAATGGCGGCTATTTAAGTTTAAAGTCCTGATTTTTTTTGTGTAAAAATCACTTTTTGCCAATTTCAAATTTGTTTAATAAATACAGTAATGCCTCGTTAGTATCGCGACGAACGAGGCTGGCGGCGCGATTCTAACGCGATGCGGACACTATTTCCTTAGAGTAGTATATGCTCTAAGACTATTCCGTGCAGCCGATGCCACGAGTGAGAAAACCCCAGAGCCGAGCGAGAGGGAACGAAACAGTTGACATGAAGTTGTCGTCGTCTCTTTCGTTCCCTTACTCTCCACCGAAGGATTCCAAGAAATGGTGGGGATAGTGAGCGCGATTATAACGCATGGTAAAAACGCGACACTAACGAGGCATTACTGTACAGGACCTTGAATTGTACTATTTTTGCTTATTGTCGTGGTTGTAGTTATGAATTTTTATCTCGGGAACTATTCGTCGGATATAGTTAATCCCATCGTTATTCTAATCACGAAAATAAGCAAAAATCGTAAAATTCAAGGCCCTGTATTTTTTAAGCAAATTATAAATCGGCAAAATGATGACTTAAACCCCCCACAATCTCACGAAAACTACAACATATTCTAGTTTGATCAAAATCTCTGACAACGAGGGAGAAAAGTGATCGATTTGGCGTGGAATGGCCTTAAAATTCATTCAACAATTAAAATTCTATCATTACTTTACTGTTAGAGAACTTTCAACGTTACCATCTGTGCCCCAGCAGACATACAACCCAATCAATTAACCCGTTTCCATTTCAAAGAAACTTCCGTTAACTCCTACTTTACTAATTAATTATATAAACGAATCAGCCAGCAGGGATGCGAAGAATAACTCTGTTATTGGTGGAGATACCGCTAGTTCCGTTTGAAATCACGATCGTACAATTCGCCCTAATAGATCGAATCAGTATTCAGGTTTCTGACAGGCAAGATACCGATTAGTTATATACAGTTACGTGATGGACTATCAGATCGCATTGCGCATTACCAGACACTCACGCAAATCTGTCATCCTGTCGGATGCTCGTCTTCCATTGAAGCGACGTCAAGCCGTTTAGGGAACGCACATGACTGTTGAATCGGTAGTTGCAAAAGCGTGGCTCGTTAATCTCTTGGAAGTCTTAATCTCGGGCCGAATGCGAAATCGATATTATGCAAACCGACGTCAATAAATCTCAGGCTTGGCCGGCCGGGCTAAGGCCCTCTTTACAGCGCCCGGAGCGTTTGCTATACCAGTTGCGCGAACTGCTACTCCTCGATTGTTAATCGTTATGGTATCGCAAAGCCGGTATTAAGTTGGCGGTATCGCCTGTGTGAGTGATATCTCCTGAATTCGATCCTCCGCGCCGATGATCTTGGAATAAGACTGCATTCAAACCGAAGCAGACAGCTGGTTAATTAAACCTGTTACTTTTCGTAATCATTCGCGAGTGTTTCAGCTGCTACGAATTCCAGTGAAAGGGATCCGGATCTGTGGAAAGTGTTTTTAACATAATTGGGACGTTTAAGAGAATTGGTAGTTCATAAAGTTGTTTAAGGTAAATTGAGATTCGCGGTTACTTAGATTGTGGGTGAGAAATTGCAGGGCCTGAATTCCAAGAAGTTACAGAAGTTGGCAAGTGATTTTGTATTCTTTACATTTTGGAGGGGCTCCATCAGCGACTTCTACCGAAACTGAAAATACCGGTATAATTCGGTATGATACCTGTATTTTTCGGTTCCATCTTCAAAACCTTTATAGAAACCGAAATATGCAAATACCTGTAACGTCATACCGATATATGCAAATACCGGTATAATTACCTATATTTACCGGTAATTTTTTCGGTTTGGATTTTATTACAGTTTTCAACGGTTTTGTACGGTAAACGTGTACTAATATATTGGTATAGGACCATTTAATATAGGGTAAAGGACCCAATTACTCACACCTAACCAATTACTGTCACCTTAAGCTATTTTAGTTAAAATAACGAATAAACAAAGTATAGAATATAATCTATAGTATAGATTATAGGTTGAAATACATAATTCTTTTCGCGTATCACTTTACAACGTTTATTTATTCGTTATTTTAAGTAAAATAGCTTAAGGTGACAGTAATTGGTTAGGTGGCAGTAATTGGGTCCTTCACCCTATAGGGAGGCATCTTTAAACGTATAGAAACTTTTTTATGTCGATCCTTCTTATTATTTATTCATTATTGTGGAATCTTGTTAACATTTTCTACGATATAACTCCTGTTGGCGTGAGTGTTCCACCTGTAACATGTTACTTTCGTCCCCGTAGTGACGTGTTACTTTTGTCCCCAGTCATGTTTTTCAGCGTAGAACTGTCATAACGTACAAACTATACAAGACTTATTGAAATCAAATACAAGAACTTATAAAGACATTATCTACGAACGCTCTAACAAATAATTAGATCAATGTCTATAGTTTAACTATGAATATTAACAAAAAAACCAACAGAGGAGACACTAACCTAAATGTTCGAAATAACGAAATCAGGTTGCCCACGATACACGAATCGTCGTATTGTTCTGCGTCACACCGTGAATCAAAAGAAACACTAAACACGCGTAACTATGTAAAGCAAACGTTTGGGAAACTTTTGTGGAAGGCGGGAGAAGGCGTGTTACTTTCATGACGCCGTTACGTTTGTCCCCGCTCTCCCCTATGTATACTTCTACCTGCGTACCGCTCGCTTCAAAACGCTATAACCTCACCAATTTTTCGAATTTGGCTATAAGCTATGCAGAGTGTATACACAAGACTCATATCTTTTAGAAAAAGCAAAAAAAAGAAAATGGAATTTTTCGGTCAAACAAGGTAGAATCCCCCCTTAAGTTGAAAAACAGTCTCGGACTGAACTTCGCCTTTGCTTTTATCGATGTTTACCTTCCCTTTGTTGTCCTCTGCTTATGTTGTGCAATAAAGACGTTCAATAATATTAATAATAATAATAATAATGTGTTTTCTTTACCAGATTACATTTTTACTTGAATATTATAAAAGGGGATCGCGACTCAGAAAAAGTTGGGAAAAACTGATGTAGTGAGTGGTATAAGATTATTAGCACAAATTTTCTTAGATTGAACTCTGCTTTCAATTTAATTCATAGTTTTACGTAAACATCGGATCCATGAAATGTGACATTTTAAAAATAGCCAAATATCTTTGATAGTTTTTTGCAATATTGCTCATTTCTATATTTTTTTCATCTGGAACATGACCACTTTGTTATTAAGTCACTACGGATGCCAATATTTCTGCATTTCTTCTCCCTCTTGTAGAGTAGATTCCGAGACGGTAGAATTCGTCCAATTTCTTCAGTCAGTGGACTCACGGAAGTTTACTTCACCGATACTTTTCAGAAGTTTCAACTTCACCCTCAATGTGCCAGTAACAGGTCACCGCGAACATTCTTCAGGACAGCTCATCACGTTTTCAATTCTACCTAGTTTCAGTGTCGTTTCTATCGAATTTGAATCAAGCTGCTTCGAAAGAAGAGGAATTCCGCCATAAATAGTTCGAGTGATCGTACCACTCTTTACGAAACTTTCCCAATATCAACTTTGTACGATGGTGGGTTACCAAATTAAATTGTTTCAGGAAACTTCTCCAATACTTAATTTTCATCACTTAGCAGAATTAAGAAATTCTCTATTTTTGGAGTTGCAAAACTTCTCGAGAACCAACTGTGCGAGATATCTAGTTAGCATAATTAAATTATTCACAATGACTAGTCTTTGAAGAACTCTTGCTCGATCCAATGATCAGACTAATTGCACTGTTCTTCATGTTTCAATCTTTGGGTATTTAGTAGAAAACCCAGCAGGTAGCACATACTAGATTCCAGAGACATTACATTTTTCATAAATTTATTACGACTGCTGGATAAAAGAATTGAAGAATTCCCAATCATTGCCATAGTAGCATTTCTGGTTGGCCCACAGTATCCCCAAATTGGGAATTAGTTGGCCCTCAAAATGCCGATAATAAATGCTACTAGGGTGACTTAAAAAATGTATCAAATAATATTCTCTCCCAATGATTGTTTAATAAATTAAAATACTATAAGTGTGTTACTATAATACTACTAGTGCTTCATTATCAGGACGCCGTCGACGTTACCACTTCTGCTTGAGCGGAGATAATACAAGCAATTAACAAATTTCCACTTCACAAAGTGTTCCACTGGCATCTACCCTTCCTAAATATACATAATCCGCACCTACTTAAACGCCTAATTAAACAGATGCATCATGCAACCTACAACAATGTGAATAATAGCTCGAGGATTTTCAAAAATATCAAATATCTCCTTCCAAATTAAAATCATTTCATGAACAGTGTTCTATAAACAATTTACATAATTAAATCACTCGCAAAATCCAATCTTCCATAAATTCTCAGTCGATATAGCATCCAAAATACTCGCACTACTGTCAATTCCCAATTTTAAGGTTATTGACATCGGCACAGTCACACGAATCTCTCTGAAAAAGAAAAATAGAAAAAGAGCACCAGACACGTGAATTTGATTTTCTGATTCTCTGTTTTACAATCACAGCAACGCGTCTACCATATTGCTTCTCTTGTCACCGTTTCCCCGTCGAAGTACATCCGAGCTCCGATTTCCCCGTCACATAAATATTCCATTCAAAGTCAGAAGCGTCCTTAATCCAACAGTTTTGTAGCTAAATTTATCCTCCGGTATAAAGAGCTTATCCTACCGGCTATCTATCTCGACTATCGACGTCGCCACGGGCTTTCCTCCCTCCTCGCCCCCCCGGATGCCCTTGCTTGGGTTCTTTCATCCCTTAGCGAAAGATGAAACGTCGGTGTCCTAAACCTCGGCCATCCACCGGGGTTCGATCATCCGTCGACCGATTTATCCCCCTCTCACCCCTCTCCGATGGTTAACCAGCCTGCTGGAAACGCGATAATCAGTTCCCAACACGTCATCCCGCGTAATGCACAAAGAGGGTCGAAGTGCATTCCCTTTTATCGAGATCCTCCCCTTTCAATCCCGGTAAACAGTGGCTTTCTTTTCTGATCCTCGAACGATCGCGGCTGGATTACCCTTTCGAACGAGATAGCGTCTGGATTAACGACTTTAACGCGCATTCTTTACGAGGATATTCTTCATTTAAACCGAGAGGCGGTCCTTTAATCTGTCCTGCTTGGAAACTGTTCGTACGAATAGTAAGGGTGGCTTGTTGTTCTAGTACTAAGAGGGGGAGAGTGCTAATGTGGGTGTGTGAAGAATTGTATTTGTATCAGGGTGTCACATGTTGGAGGTTAGGAAGAGTTCAGAGATAGAAAGATTGCCTTCGAAAGGTAAAGTGTACATTAGGGTGGCCCTTATTTATACGTGTCGAAATATTTTTATTGTATTTCTTTGCTCTCACCGCCTAGAACGGTGCCATTTTATAAAAAAATAGTCCCTGAAAGAGTTAATTACAATCGGACAATAGGAAAGGGTGCCGACCAGGCCTTGAAGTTTAGAATTCATCCATAGTTTACATTTAAAGAATTTCTAAAAAATGGTAAGCCATATCGAAATTTTGTTCAAATAATATTAAAGGAGCATTCAATTTTCTACAATTACTGTATGTATAATTTTCTCGTGCGTCCAACCATTTTTTAGATAATAGCTTTTGAATATAGAGAAGTCCGCACTACGCACGTATAGACAATATGTCACGCCGCACAGATCTCTATATTCAAACGTTATTATCTAAAAAATGGTTGGAAGCACGAAAAACTTATATAAACAGTAACTGTAGAAAATTCAATGCTCTTTTAATATTATTTGAACACAATTTACATAGGACTTACCATTTTTTAGAAATACTTCAAATTCAAACCATTGTTGAATTCTGAACTTCAATGCCCGGTCGGCACCCTTTCCAATTGTCCGATTACAATAATCTTTTTCATGGACTATTTTTTTTATGAAATGGAATCATATTAGGGGGTGAGAGCAAAAGAAATCGCAGGTTTAAAATAAGAACCACCCTAGTGTACATACTTGTATTGGAATCAAACCTGCGTTTACCATAAGGGGAGAACGGGGCCAGACTTTAAAAATTAAAACCTTACTCCTCACAAAGAACAATATGAAATACAACCTACTTGTAGTTACAAAATAAAATACGTATCGTCTTTTTAAATATGAAATTCGTAATGTAGCATGCAGAAAAAGGCCGATGAGAGACGCTGACCATCGCGACTTTTCGCGGACACGCTTGTAGGCCGCCCGAGGGGAAAAGCGTGCGGGCGCGGAACCGCGACTCGCGAGGCTCGCGCTTGACGACGCGTCTGTTGATTTCGGCGGCCGCGGATAGCAACGATTGGGTATAAAATAGAGGACCGCAAAGGCAAATTCCTTCTTCGCTGCTCCGGGAGAGAGGACGAGGTACACACACGGCCGCTCTCGGACAGCTTAGGGACTCCGGCAGGAGAGTTCGGCGATAATACCTGGACGCCTGCTGGAGGGACTAGTCTGTTCCTGGACGCTCGATCGGTATGGAGAGTACGGCGATAATACCTGGACGCCTACTGGTCGAGAGAGTACAGAGCATCTCTTTAGAATTAGGGAGGAGAGTACGGGAGATTATTCCTGGACGCCTGTTCGATATGGAGAGTTCGGCGACAATACCTGGACGCCAATCGAACGGGAGAGTACAGCGCAGGGATCCGAACCGCCTAGTAACCCTAACCCTTACCCGGTTAACCAAGGAAGGTTTCTGTAACCCATAGTAACCGCGAGGGAACGGTTCTTAAATTCTAGAAGAAACCGAAGTAACCCGGTTAACCCGCTACGAGCCGGTTACTGGCGAAATAAGACAGTCTTGTCTAGTAGACAGTCATTTAAGGCAAGGAGCTACGCCCGTCAATGGATGCGGCCTGGTACCCCGTAGCAAGGGCAAGCCCCCTCAGTGCCTCACCGAATTTTAGGGCTTTCGATCCTCGAAGGGGTTTGAATACCATTAAAACTTGAGAAATGTTCAAGATTTCCGCATTTCTCATCAGATCTTTGGAAAAACAACACCGATCGATTCCTTATGTTTCGCCGATGAAACTAACACCAAGAACGACGTAATTCGGACCATAATGAAAGAAATTCCATTGAAAATCGATTTATATGATTTCAAGCTGACTTCGTTAAAAATAGTCCGATTTACATGAAATTTGGTATGATTTTCATCGGAAAACATAAGGAATCCATCGGCATCATTTCCATATCGATACGATACAGAATAAAGAATTATTTTTTTCTGAATTGGGTATGAATCCTCGGCCGACCGTAGCGAAATAAGGTCGGCCCCCCGCAGTTAAGGGGTGAAAATGTGAAATATCCATTTCAGCGTAAAAGAAATTCTTTATTCTTTATCGTATCGATATGGAAGTGACACCAATTGATTCCTTATGTTTTCCTGATGAAAATCATACTAAATTTCATGTAAATTGGATTACTTTTACATAAGGAATACAAATTGCATGTGTACAAGTTGTCCGATTTACCTGACATTTGGTATGATTTTTAACAGGACAACATAAGGAATCCATTGATGTCACTTCCATATCGATACGATAAAGAATAAAGAATTTCTTACTTCGCTGAAATAGATATTTCACATTTACACCCCTTAACTGCAGGGCGCCGACCCCAATTCGCTACGGTCGACCGAGGGTTCATACCCGATTCAGAAAAAAATAATTCTTTAGTCTTTATCGTATCGATATGAAAGTGATGTCGATGGATTCCTTGTGTTTTGCCGATGATAACCATACCAAATTTCATGCAAATCGGACTATTATTAACGAAATTAGCCTTAGATTATGGAAATTAATTTTGCATGGAATTTCCTTCATTATTTTTCAAATTACGTCGTTCTTGGTGTCAGTGTCATCGGCGAAAGACCTGATTAGAAATAGAGGAAGTCGAAGATTTCTCACTTCTTAATACGCACTCCAACCCCTGTATTCTTCCAATATTACTGTAACCGCATTAACCCGGTTAACCCGGTTAGTCGGGTTACAGACGAATTCTGTTACCCGGTTAGGCGGGTTAGTCGGCGGTACGGCGTACCGAACCGGGTACGGGTTAGGGTTCGATTCCCTGGTACAGAGTAACTCCTGGACGCCTCGTTAAATTAAAATCATGTGCCATATGCACCTCGCCCATTAGCAACAATTAGAATTGTATTCCTTCAGCGAGACGCAATGTCTGTGATTTACGAATTTGTAGCCCTTCCTTCCAACCACATCATGTATTCCCTCCTAATCCAAATAAATTTTGTCTGTCCAGAAATTACCAAATCCTTTGTGAAACCCAAAAGGCTACAGTAATATAAAAATTAGAGGCAGCTGCAAAATTCGAGATACATTATAATGATGGTATGCCTAGGGACTCCAAAAGTATAATTGCGACCCTGGATCATAGACAGGGAAGAATGTTACTTTAGATTTTGGTCTGTTAATCTGATAATCAGTCTGTTGTTTTCAACTCTGTTGCACACGTAACGTCATTTCCTCATTTTCTTCGTCTTCTAAGATTCCCCTGGTACAGTTTTCTGCATTTGCTTTACGAAGTGTGATTCAATCCACAAACCAAAATTACTTTCAAACATTAAAGCTACACAATTATACCTGATTAGCTCACAGTTTAAAAACAATCTACTTTTACCTGAATATCACTAATTCCCTCAATAAAATTGCAGACCTCAAATACAAGGATCTTTTGACATGAAACACTTCTGTGCTGTCCCTGGTTTAAAAGAAAATAAGTTTCAGCCACAAATAAGTTTCGCATAAAAAGGCTCTAATCCTTACAAATGCTCATAATTTCGCCACATCTTGAATCACTTTCGGTCACGTTGATTGGACACAGAGTAATCGTTTTTCGTGTCAGGGTGTGCGTTCCAGTTGGATCGCGTTTACCGGCCAATTAGAGGCGCCCCGACGGAAAGAGAAGGAACAGAGGTCCTGATAACCGGATAGTCAGATATCCAGATAAGCAGGCTTTCAGGGCCGACGGTGTCGTGCTGGATTTATAGAGTGAAGGTATTCTCAAGTCGTAAATTCAGCTCGTGTATAGGTTGATATGCGGAGCCACGTGGAAGCAAGCCCTCCACTTCCGTTTGCAATCGTTCAGTAGCGGGATAGGCACTCGCGTGCCTCGTTATCTAGACTTGTTGTTTTAGTCGCGCCGCTTTCTTCCGGGGACGGTCGATTGCTGAAATTTTTCATGGCAAAATCTGTCATCTGTCGGGCTGGGAAATTAGAAAAACATTGATGGAGAAAGGTAACTTACTGGTCATTTGTCAGGAAGTACTAGTCGCGTTGAAACTCATTGTCAGTCGCCTGGAAGTGGGATCAGGTAATGAATAGTCTTCTCCACGTTTTCAATTTTCTTCCTTCCTTCGGGAAATATTCGAGTAATTAACGTAAATTGATGAAAGGACTTTGTCTACAAGTATGAATGGCTGTTTAAATCTCCCAAATCTAAGAAAATAGCAAGGGGGAAGAGTTAGATAGAAAAGTAAGTATTAGTGGTTTCAGATCCATAGTTGGATGAAAATGATGGAATATTCCTTCTAGTGTTTACAAAGTTTTCTTTGCTGTGTTAGGACATACTTGAGTAATTAATGTATATTTGTCTTCTTTTTACTGTAAATTGATGCTGCGAGAGGATTGTGTCCAAAATTTTTAGGTAGACTGAGAAAAAATTTCAATAATAACTGGTTGGTTTAAAAATTCCAAATCTGGAAAAATGCCACTGACGTTTCTTTCCTATCAGCTGTCTGATTCTCTTCGTACGATATGCTAAGACCTCGATGAAAATGGAGATCCTTTAAATCTAATATTTCCGATTTATCGGCGCCCAAAATAATCCACATATTCTCAGACAAATCAACATTTGTCTCGCTGAAATCCGTCAGCTTTGAAACATTTATCTGACACCGAATATCCGGGATGTGTCTGATGTTGATGTTAATAGAGTTTGACGAGCTTGTTTGGATTTTGATTTAGCAAAATGAGCAATCACATTATGCAAACAATTTCTTTAATTTGCCATTTCCGCACCGTCAAGTGCCTAATTTTTTTCGAGCAGGATTCATTAAAACAAGCTGGGACATACCTAGCTCTGCAAAATTTCATCCAATTTCGCGGAAAATAGACAGCGAAATATGTTTGCACGATTCATAATACTTCTCTCACGTACCTTTGTTTCATGTTCGTAGTTAATTTAATCTGCGCCCGTGGCACGAGGACCTATTTTAATATAATGAATAAATTCTTCGTGTGGTTTCAGTATACATATTAGTGCGTAAGTACTTCATTTACGGTAACATAGGATTATTTTACTCGTTGCGTGACAGTTACATTCATTCATTGTAATAACATAAATACAAAATAGTTATTTAATTATTTACGTCGTCGAAATAAACCAATTTCTATGAGGAGTTCACTGTTGCGATCTAATGTCCAAAAAATCGTAAATTACATTTTACTCAATTATTCATAATTCTTCATTCTGTTATCATTATGCTAATAAGTATCATACTAACACAGTAATCCCAGCAGGGGTACTGCTGTACCCTCCAAACTCCTCTAATTCTAATAACTTTATTACTTCTCTCGCTAAAATTCTTTCCCCCGCGACAGTAAAATATTCAGTCGTCTACTCCACAAAATGGGCGAAGACAAATTTCTTTCTCCCCGAGCACATCCTAAAATCTTCGAATCCCTGTAGGTTCCAAATGGAAATTGAAATTGAAGCACCTTCTACGGTATTGAATTCTGCCAACGAAAAATCGACATTTTCTGTAATTTTCATTAAACTCAACCCGAACCAACCGAATCGGTCTTGAAAATCGAACAGACGCCACGTTGGTAGGGCACCTTCCACCAGTTGATTTCTTCGGGTGTGAACCACATTATTTCCTAATGCGGCGAATACAACACGTCCCTCATAAACATCGTCTCGAAGGACAACGTGTTGGGGCTTTAAATCAAGCGTAATTCCCGAGAGGATGTAGCTTGGTCGTTGTTATATGGCAAGAGCCCACCGTTCTGGAAGTTACACGAAACTCGGCTAGCGAGGGGGATGAAAAAGAAAGGAGATACCAATTTTGCGAGTAGACGTTACTTTATTAGATAGTAATACAGAGACGCGTCGCTTATAACAACTGAAATATGAAACAGACATCATAGTTGTATATGAAAATGGTAAGTAACGTTTCTGTTCAAAAGAAGGTCGCTTCAAGTGGTTCCCATTGTGTATAGTATTCTTAACGCTTTATCCGCAGGTCACAGAATATTCCTTATTTCTAATTTCGACAGGAATTTACTGATACTTTCTGTATTATCCTAGTCCAGTCATTACAGTTTTTCACTCCTGTTGCTTTGCGTATGGATCTTTAGTTTTGACAAAGTCGTTATCCTCCTGTGGTGGATACGTTTATTATTTGTTACCTATTAACACCATCTTTTCAAGAAAATAAGAATTCTAGGTTACCACAGGATTAAGGGGTTACCGCAGTCAGGACGGTCAGGAAAAGAACGATTCTTTGGGAATTTATTTCAGAAAGTACATGTGTGTTGTTCAGCAAAGTTTTTTCTATTCAGATGAGGAAAACTTTAACGGGTTATTATATGATGTTTTGGTGTAAAAGAATTTATTTATTGCATAATTACAACTGATTTTCCGGAAGCTGGTTTTGGAATTACGTTTGACTGTGGCCAGCATAAAATCAAAAAAGGAAGAAGATTTAGGAACTACAATAGTTTATCTACGTTTTAACTATTCCGTTTTATAAAATATTAATCTGGGACAAAATGGCGGATGTTAAAGTGGAATGATCGATTTTCGTCGAAAGGAAACAATCATTTATCGTCCATAAAATAAAAACTATGCATTGGACAAACAAATGCTTCCATCAAAGACCTTCGACAAAGATTTGAATGTCTAGAAGAAACCTACAAAGTTTCAGAAAGATTGCTGAAGCGGTTCTTAAGAAATCGTGGTCACCGCAATCCGAAAACCCATTTCGGGAAATCAGTTGAAATTTTGAAAAAATTAATACCTTTACACCAAAATATAATATAATAACCTGTTAAAGTATTCCTCATCTAAATACAAAAAGCTTTGCATAAAAATATGCATGTACATTCTGAAATAAATTCTTAAAGAATCCTTCTTTTTCTGACCTTGCTGACTGCTGTAACACCTTAAAATCTGATATGGGAGCTTAAATCAATGGATATGTGTGAATGTTAATTGAATAAATTAATTCTGGGATGTTAGAATGAAATTGTGTTATGGGTTCAAACAGCCCCTATATCACCTCGCGAACTACATATATAAAAATTAAAATACTCAAGAAAGTATTTTTTTAATTAGTATTTTAGTAATTACATATAATAGGGTCCACCGTGGGGGTGAATTCGCAAGTGGAATAGCTGACTATGCACTACCTATCACTCTTATAACAGCATAAGAGAAAAATGTCAAGAAACATAGAGGTTATTACTGAGAATACCTCACCTTTGCATTACCGTACCATAAAAATTCTTAACCCTTGCATGGGGACACAGGATCCATTTGGACCCCTCCTAAATATCAAATCATTATATTTTAATAAAACTGAGAATATTAAATCACAACAAAATGGAAGTCTAATCTGAAAGCTTGTTTCCAGGTGAGTATGAATAGAATACAGGTCAAAGTGGACACGGTATCCAATATGCGCTAAAATATTCACCGTCCGAGAGTTAATTTGAGTCTACTCCAAATTCCTGCCCAAACGGCGAACAGAATCTCCACGCCTCACATAACAGCTGGCGCGAAAGTCATCATCCGATTTTCCTAGTATATAATTTTCGTTTTAAATGAAGTAGCGTGGTCTTTTCGTGGTACAATTTATTGAGACATATAAATTTTATGACATCCAGTTCCAAAGATAGTATCCAACAAATAACCGCCATTGGAATTGATGCAAATTTCGGGTCCTTTTAGTGCATTTGCCATGGTATTGTGAAGAATTTGTGGGGTTACATTTTCGATTTCTTGTTGAATATTGTCCTTTAATTGTTGCAAAGTCTGTGAGTTATTTACGCCTTCAAATAGCCACCAAGAAAGAAGTCCGAAGAATTTTTCTGCGTTCATGAAGAGTATACTTATTCATTTTTATGGACATTAAATTTCGCGAGTCTCTTCTATTGAAACGTCAAAACATCACTGACATATGAGTCAAATTTAAAAAATTAGAAGCTATTAACCTCGGACGATGACTTTTGTTCGAGCGTTGACGAACTATACCAGACTTGTCTTTACATAACACCGTCCACTGTGGGTGCAAGTGAAAAGGCGGAGGAAAGATTCAGAGCAACCGATACTGGCCAGCGTGTAACCCTGGAAACTTGCGTTTAACTTCGGAGTCAATAAAAGCCCCCGTTCTGCGGATTACGCAGCGGAGCGTGATCAGAGTTTAATTGACGGGTTTCACGGCGAGATCGACCGCTCGAATCGTGCAGGAGCCTTCCTCGGGAGCTTATAAATTTTATCGAGTCCCCGCCTCTTTAAATTACGACGGGATTGGCTGGCTTCTATCGACGACAGGGCGCGGGTGCTCTCGAAGAGGAGCGCCGTTTTCGCCCCGTCGAGCTTCGTTTCCGTCCGCGTAGCTTTTAAGGGAGTGTGAAATTTTTAGCCCGTAAACAAGGGGCTCTCGGTGAAGTTCCTGTACCCCGTTACCTTCGGTTAGCCTCGTACCCGTGCAACTTGACGCGTTCCGAGCAACTTCCTCCGGGGCAGCCTGAGCTTATTACGCTTCACGGTGTCGCGGATGCAGTTTGTCTCTGGGGGTTTTCTGAATTCGAGTTTCTACGGCGACGTGGTTAGAGTGAGTTCCGTTCTTCGGGAACCTGTAGATTTCTTTAGTAATCTGAATGGAAATGAACTTGTAGCAGGTTGAGAGGAGAGCAGGGTGGATTTGGAAGTACAATAATCTTGTTGGGCTAGCGAAGGGTAGTAAAAGAGGTGCACGCACAGTGGTACTTGAAAAAAAGAGCTATTTATTATTGTTACATCGGCTGCTATGGGTTGTTAGCGACATATATATGTAACGAAAGTATACTTTCGTTAATCCGAATCTTGCCGCGCTGCTCATGCTCCGCGCGCCTTTTAATGGACTACCGCTAGATGGAACGGGGGGAGACATTGATTACGTAATAGAGCACATGGGAAAAGCATACAAAATAATATTATAAGTTGATTAGGAGAAATAGAAAAGTGATAGTTGTAAACTGTAATTCTCGTTTCTTTGTTTACAGGTAAGAGTGTAAATAATGTAAATAACTGTTGTAAAATAGCGAATAAAATTTTAAAAACTTTGTTTACGGAGAAACATATTTCAGCTTATTTATTCATCGCTATCCGTAATAATAATAAGAGACTTATATATATACATAAGGCATAGGTACATACATTTACTACTAGCAAAATTTACTCGCGCTTCGCTTCAGGTCTAAGAGATATTAAGGACTCCACGAAAATAAATTTCACCCCTCTTCACCACCCCCTGAGGTGTTGATTAGGGATTTGTGGAGGTAACCTTTGTATGCAAAAACTGAGTTGATATCTAATTGAGCCTACGAGATATTAAAGAATCCGAGATAATACATTTTACCCCTTTTCACTCCTTTTTCATCCAATTATATGATAGATGTTTAACTGTGATGGGAGTATTACATTTATCGCACATAATTTATCCATTAACTGCCCATGTGTTAGGTTTGTGTGGACAATTATGAGTCGGGGCATAACAACTTGATCTCTCCTATTTGGTATTTTGTCTTTTATTTTATAGTTGAAATTTGGGATTAAATCGTGGATTTTTGTAGGTTTGGTTTTCCGGATAGCATTCCATTCCTCGGTAAGAATTCTATTTACACACAGGGGCTTTATGTCGGATATTTGAATTTGGGTTGGCATTTCGTCCATGATTTTTCCTTTTCCCAGCAAGATAGATTGTTCTATTGATACGAGTGAGTTTGGTGAATGATTCTGGTATGCTGCATTTAACTGCCAAATTTTGGCAGAAAAATTCTGTGTCTATGACGTGTTTGCTTAAATTCCTATTTGATTTTGACTTTTCTAGCTTTTCAAACGGCTCTCTTTCTGAGGGCTATGTTATCCTTATTTGAGTGTCACTGACTGTACACACATGTTAAAAAGCTTTCGAAGAAGCAAAATCCTTTTGCAGACGCTTGTCCTAGTAAATAAGTCACAGTGAAAATACTCCAGATAGCATAAAATACGTATTAGATAATGCAATACTATCAGTAACATGTAAAACAGCTAAATACTACTTTCTAAACTCTGTAACTTAAAAAATTCAGTGCATACTCTCTAAAGGCCATGAATACTCTCTCTGGAAACTTGCTAGAGGCTCTTTGCATGTGCTCCCCCTGAACTCTCTGAGGACCAACTGAAGCATACTGCACACACAGAAGCATACGCTCGGAGTTGTGTCTTTAGAAACCTTCTTCCTAAATTAAACACTTCATTTACACTTATTCCCGAAAATCCATATTGATTTCCGACTGAAAAGTAACGGCAAACAATTGTGAATTTAAATTCCAGGCTCGTGGAAGTGACTTTCGCTTTATTACCAAAGATCACAACTCACTAAGATAAGTGTAATCGGAGGATGGTCTCGATTTTATTGTGAGAAACGAATAGTGAATTGATGAGAGTGTTATACCGTGGTTTGGTGAGCCCAGCGCAGCGAACATTTTAATCTGGAACGCGTACTGCACGGTCCTTTAATATTGGCCATTACGTGGAGGGGCATAAATCGTGAAATAAGAGGGCTGCGTCTTGTTATGGTGGCCTTACCCCTCGATAGCGGGTGATTTATGCAAAACTGCTTGAATAACCTCTGCAGCTGAGGAGAAGAGGCTGTGATAGCGCGGCGCAATAAAGTGCAGCCGTGAGTAGCCGAGCGCAGAAACCTGTGGTTGCAATCGTCCAGCAATTCTGCGCACAATTTAATACATTATGGTAGGCACTGTGAGATTCCAGAAGGGTGTATGATGAAAGTTTGAAAAAAGAATGTTATTAAGCACAGTGTCACGTGTGCTTCTGCAGTGGTTGCAAAATATCGCGAATGGTTAGGTTCGAAGGAGGCTTGAATAATAAGAGATGGTATAAAACTATCAACTATCTTGTTAAAAGATTAAGAAGCTTAACATTTTTACCCATGGTTAAAGCAACTTAAAATATTTTATTGTACGTTTCATTACTTTGTATTTAATTGACACCTTAGGTACAGGCAGAACTGGTCAGAAATAAATAGGGAGCTACTACTGTAAATATACATACCTATGTTGAAATACTAATTACGAAGGACAGAAGTGTTTTCTGTGAAAAGGTGTATTAATTTTTGGGACTTCGTGGTTTCATTAATTTCCTTCCATCGTTTATTTATATCACTTCTGTTGGTAACAATTCGCATCATACAGTGGTAATAAACAAGACAAATTTTAATTAACAACTCGTGAATACATTAGAGATTAAATCAAGGCTACGGTGGATAAAGACACATGAAGACTTTCCTTCTTCCTTTAGACTTGCAAGACTTCTTCAGCCTTCACAGTGGAATATTCTTTTTAGCTGCAAACACAGTCTTCGCAATTACTCCGGGGCTAACGTCAAACCATCAGGTCGCGTGTGCAACGTAATTGTAAATTGGTGGTGCCCTACAGTTTTCGATGGCAAAATTTCCCTATATCAGAAATTTCGAACCATAAATAATTTCCTGTCTCCCGCTTAATAACCCAAAATTAGGGTACGAGAATAATTTTTGTTCAGTATCTAACATTCTTCTTACTCTCTCACACAGCGTAATTTAATGTAATATTACACCGTGTAAGAGAGTAATAAGAATGAATTATTACATTAAATTACACTGTATCGATAACATAATACAATAAATTAGGTCACATTATAAATACAAATTACTTCACTTACCTACTCTTTTATAAATCTTACAACCCATTTCTTCTACATACATTCGATTTGAAATCTCTAATATGCGGCAATTCTAAATTTAAACGCAGGCAAAATATAATCTCAAACAATGTTGTTTCAGAAGAAGAATTCTACAAAACCTGCATTAGACTGTGATTGCATCGTGAATGTGAACGTTGCGTTTACACGAAAGGGGTACAAAAATAGAGTAGGTACGCCCATAACGCATTCGGTTTCTTAAGGAATACCTCAGCGTCTTCCTTTCGAGTGCCAACTTCTGATACAAACACTGCATAATTCATGGCCGAGCACGGCTCGTCTGCGATTCCGAGACCTGGACGAGGGCTGTGTCTGTCGGTTGAATAATTAACACGGTTAGGTTACCTGCGGCCTGGCATGCTACGCCTTTTCAAACCCCTCGCGCTCTGGAAACTTCCTGCCGGCTGCTCGCAGGCTTGTTCCGTTCGATGCCCATTTGTTCGATACACATCACAAAATGGCAAGAATCTCGGACTACACAGAGAAGAACGAAACTAACTAGAAGGGATGGAAATAAATTCCCCCCATTCCCTTTCGGGGCATCTCGCAGAAGAATTTTCATACTCCGAGCTTGTTATTCTCCTCCCAGCTTCTGCAACATTGTTCCCGGTTGCGCCGACACGCGGAAGTCTTCAACGTCGTTCAAGCTGCGGTAAAAAATATCGCTCTGCAGCTTCGAACTTTCTCTAAGAGACGTCTATTTTCTGTCCAAAGTGATACAACATGCAGAAGCATGCTTTAAAACAAACTTCAACCCTGGAGCATTGACATACATGGGCTTCGTAGAACATAGCGCAGTGGTTTCATTTTTTTTTCGATTTCTCCGGAGGTCATTTCGTTCTTTTAAAGCATTAATTTGTCTGGGAATGGTTTGAAGAGCAACGTATTTTTTAATAAATAATCAGAGCTTCAATTTCCCACGATATTATTTAAAATGCTGATTCGCGACAAGAAGAACCAACAAAATTCCTTTCACTCCGAGATCTACTTTTTCATAGGAAGCTGAGGATCTCTTTTCTCGATACAGGCACTTCGAACCCCATTCTCGCAGGAACTAAAGCGTTCTTCGACGTTGCCGCGAATGTGCGTAAGAAAATCCCTCGTCGTAACAAATACGGGTTATGTACACTTTCCCTGTGGCAAGGCGGGACGAAATTGATAACACGGATTTAGATAAGGCCACTAAGTATAGTTTTATCGGGGAACGGGCGCTTCCGTCTCGATAAGAAACGGCTCGGGGATTTTTCTTTCGCAGTTTCGCGGTCGGTTGTTGCGCGCTTCAAAGTTTCGAGCGATCCGACGATACTAACGATGACTCGTTATTCTTCCTCTCGAGGAAACTTGGGACCCTATTCGTCTTGCCAGCGATTTCCATGCGCGGAGGGGAGAGGAATTTATTCGCGTTTTCCAGGCGATCCGCTTTCCCTCTGCCGATGACGCCTCTGTTTCCTGTGATTTACTTCCATGCTTCGTTTTTACGGTTACAGCGGTTTCGCTGATCGTTATCAGTTCCCTTTCTACGGGCGCTCGATTAGAATACAGCAGAGACTCTGTTCTTCTCGGTGGTTGTGTCGGGCAAATTCGTTGCAGAGGCGAGGGACGTCGACGACGTTTGCTGAATAGCTTTGTTGGAGAATGGAATGAGCTTATTGAAAGAAAATTATGTTAAAATTCTGTTGCTGAGGTTAACATTTTTAGGAAAGCATTGTAGTTTTACACGCCGCGTTCGCGCGTGATAGATAGAGGAACTTTATACTGAGAACTGTGTATCGATCCAATGTGTGAAGGTCTATGAACGTTGGAACGTCGTGCAACTGACGAAGTTATTCGTCGCGAAAATACAAGAACAAAATGTAGGTACTGTAACCTTTTTTTATTTATCGCGAGGCTTTCGCGATGAATGACTTTGAACGTAAAAGCGTATTGATGCTTATGTGGGTTCATTGACCAGTAAAATTTTAGTATTTGTTTATGATAGTAGGTACAGTTCTGGATAAAAGTATTGGGACACAATTTAAAACAGAATAATATTTTTAAAATTGGTCCAAATGAGTTTAGTTTTTTTTTAAAGCTGGAGGGAATTTAAATTACTGGGTGACGTGTTTCGTCGTTTTGAAAAAAATTGCATTTGGTCGGAATTGGGAAAAAATAGTGAAGCTCGCTTTTTCAACTTTTTTATCTGAGCCTGTAACGAAAATTTAAAAATCCCGTTTTGTGGATTTGAGTAAGTTGTATAGGTACGTGCTAAAAATTTCATCGAAATCGGTTGATGCAGAAACAAGCGTCAGGCATCGAAATATGTAAAATCTTGAGATTTATTACAGTTATAGGCCGAAAAGTCTGATCTCCGCAATATTTAACTGTCTGTGGCTCATAGCTACGTTAACCGATTTCGATGAACTTTTCAGCATGTATACAACTTACTTAAATCTATAAATGCGATTTTTAAATTTTCATTACAGGCTCAGATAAAAATATTGGAAAATCGACCTTCACTATTTGGCTAATTACAATTTTTTGACTAAGTAGTAAACTAATCCTTCTAGTTTCTAAAAAAAACGCAAGTTATTTGGAGCAATTTGAAAAAAGTTATTCTGTTTTAAGGGTGTCCCAATACTTTTGTCCGGCACTGTATAGGAATTTCTTTTGGCTTCTTCTGGTATGTGAAGAAACGAAGATATAGTAGCATGCTTAAATAATTGCAGAGCCCTGGTAGAGAACACTTTATGTGCCAAAATTAAAAACATAGTTTCATACTGTAGAATTGAATTTGATTTTTGACATTTACAGTGTTTTCTACAAGGATTTTTCTATTAGGCGTTTGTGACAACGTGGATAATATCCCCACAGCTAGTTTCCTAATCTAAAAAACATTTCCTTAAATCATTATTTTTCTTAAATAAAAAGACATCAAACCATGATTTCACGAAACTTTTTAATGTCAATATTGTCCTCAGCGATTCCGCGTTGAAAAACTCATTTTAATGAAATATAAAGGTATCAATAATGGATCATATTCTGAGAATCAAGATTCTGACATCCTACCGGCAGAATTTAAAGATTTAGATGACCGTCGCTGTCATCTGCCCACCATTGAAACACTTTATTCCAACTTTATTAACTTTCATTTGTTCTGAGGAGATATTCTCGCGCAAGATGCCTCAGTTGCATGCCACGAGACTTCGTCGAGCAATAACGGCAGAAAGAATAATGAATCGCGGACGAAGTTGTAGGGGAAGAGGGAAGGATGGCAATAATAATAGTCGGTGAAACTCCCGTAGAAATATGACAAACCTGGCGTAGTCGTGAAACGCTGTAACAGTAACGCGGTATGAAATATACAAAGTTGGAAAATTGGGTTGTAAGCGAAGTTAATCCCCTCGGCGTGCTTAACTTTTGCACGTGCATAGAATATGAAATTCTCGAACTCGCGGGAATTCAGCTTTAATGCCGCGTTAATGGTACATCGCTTTCGTTGATAACGCGAAACAGAGACCCGGCGAATTAGTTTTCGGACTTGGAAATCTTCACGTTAACGTTCCCTTTCAAGGGACAGATCTTCCGCGCGAAATTGTGGTACAAATCGCAATTATATTCTTACGTGCCAAACAGATTTTCATGTTATTCAAATAAAATACTGTAGATGGTCACTCAAATAATAAATTTTCTGATTTTGTAAACCATAGTTCATTTAAATAGACGAATGAATTTCCTTTGAAGCATTTCGTTATTTCACTTCTAATTAAATGAGATTTTATCGAAGTTTAATTTTAAATCCCAAGTATTTAATTTTATTTAATTTATTATTGAATGAAGATTTTTTTAAATAATATTAGTAGTAATTCGTGGTACTTTTATTTTAACTGTTTTAGCTGATAATATGTATTACTTTTTAATTCATTGTTGTAATGTTGTGATCTATATTCAAATTGTTTTAAATAGTCGTAGTATCATTAACCCTTCGTGGTCATACCTTCTTATAATCACAAATTCGTTACATGGGGTTCACTGCACCCCAGCATCACTTTTGAGTTACCATTTTCGTATATTTGAATCTTTTAACTTTTCAGTGATAATAATTATACATTCGTAATAATCTATAATAGTCCTTTTCTAGATATGTAGATTTGGATATGATGAAATTTGTAGTGAAAACAAGCGATTCTTTTGTCAAAATTCACAAAATATTCAAATTTTAATATTAAGGTCTAAAAATACACAGAAATATTCTTTTGCCTGGGGTGCGATACACCCCTTGTAACCACGAAGGGTCAAGAAAGAAATTGGCGAAATTTGTTGTTACAAGGATAAATTTGATTTTATTTCATTTTTTCCACGAATCATCGACTTCGCTTTTTAGGATTGCAACGCTATGCTCGTAAAAGGACAATGGTTATATTGGCCGAGTCGCCGTAAGGTTATCGTTTTTCCCACGTGCTGATGTAGCGTCTCGTGGATTTCGCGAATGGTAGGAGTTCAGCAGGAGCAGACATTCTCGTGATCCTTGATATCGTTTATTGGCCTAGAGATCACAGTGAGCGGACTTGAACGACTGCAGTAGTCGTTTACAGCTGTAATCCCGGTATTACAAATCCATCACGTGCTACATCTTGCAATCGACGGTAAAATCTGGCATTACTTTCCGCTCTCAGTCTACCTCAATTTCTGAGGCGCTTTTGAAAATCGGCGGGCTACAATTTTTAATATATCCGAGCTCCCTTAAAATTTCCCTATCCAGCAATTATATTCTTCCTCATTTAAACATGAAACCATTTCCTATTATACATTCGAATTCATCTAAAAATATATAACTCTTTTTGCTTTCAAACTTCTCTATTCCACAAGCGAGTTTTTGTTTCCCCTTTTTGAGCTCAAAACAATTTTCAGGCGAAAGAGTTGGAATTATTTGGAAATTAATAGTTCGGGGGAAAGATTTTATCCCGGCTCCAGTGCAGATCAATACGAGGATACTGTTTCGAAGCTGGCGTCGCTGTATTGAATTACAATTACTCTCTGTATCTGGGCATGTTCATTCGTCATTATTATCAGTTTCCGTGCAATGCGCGGCTTTGTCGACGATCAAGCAACTGTAAGCGATTCGATGCACGGTTGCAGCCTGCAAATGCGTCGCGATTGTTGTCTAAACTATTGTATAAAATGCTGGGGGGGAATAAAATGTTACGAGCGTATGCATTCGCCGAGAAAATAGCATGCGCCGACCTGCGCGATAATATCATACCTATAGAGGTGAAAATGAGGAGCAAAGTGTACACATATGTATATAAATTGCTCCTAGTAGTGAAAGAGTTAGCTTTGTATGAAGCCTTAATTAATTTCCATGTCGAATGCTACAGTAGCTTGTATTAAATAATCAATATTATGAAAAGTGAAATTGAATATAGATAATCATCTAGGTTTCCCGATATTCTCACGGAACATTTAGTTGGCTAGTAAATAATAAATTTTCAAACAACATAGACAGATGAAAATTTAAAATAATTTCTCCACAAAAGCCATTAACCGTAACCAATCGAAGAAGAACGAACTGGAATAAAAGCGAAGCCACCGCACTGTTCGAGCCACTGGGAAGGCTAGCTAGTCAAACTAAAAGCATAAGTTATTCATCAAAAACGCTACCATACTAAGCACATGTCCATCCATCATCCCTGAAATACACTGCGTTCAGATACAGCCTCTGAAATACAACTCCTCGTTCCCCCAAAAGCAGCGGTTCCATACATCATTTCGAGCGAGTGCCTGACGCGATAATCTCTCTTTTTTTTTCTCTCTCCACGTTCGTCGTCGCCTAGATGTCTCCGCGTGCCCAGGCGTGATTGCGAACGGTGTCGCGCAGAGCGTCTTGGACGCGCGTCCGTCCACAGTGGAGCAGGCACTACTGGCGCGCTCCGCGGGAATATCGAGCGACTCCACTTGCCTCGGTCGAGAGGGTTGACGCGAACGTGCTCGAGTCCCGGCGATCCCGCCCGATCCTCGGGGTAGGCAACTCTGACCGTAGCGACTCTGGGTCAGGTCAGCCAGGTCAATCGCCCCGGCTGTTCGTGTCGCGGGGAAGAGACCTCTGACGACTTGGCCCCCTCAATCCCTGCGCCATGGCTGTCGCCGGCCGAGGGACGAGCGCAGCGACCCAGCCCTCGGCGACGAGGCTTCTGAACGCCTACGTGCACGTATCTGTTCCGTGGGGGTTCAGTGCCGTCAGTGACAGTGGTGAAAAGTATGGTTTCCCTGCTTGCTTTCGAATGGAGCAGTTCGAGTGGAGCGGGCCATTGGCACTGAACCGTCACGGAACTGGTATATGCGCGCAGAGGTTAGCGCGTCATCGCAGTCAGATGGAAACTTCCCCCGAATGCATAAGATTTATGGGCACTATGGCGAAGAGGGAGGCAGAGGCGGTGGCAATGGTAGTTTCGTTTTGAAACGTTATAGGAATCGCGCACGCGAGATACACTCCTGTTTAGGGGGCAGTGGGTGTTTACTTGCACTGAGGTAAGTAATTATTGGAGTATGGACACAAATTTCTCGAGTGGATTTAGGATTGTATTTCGTTATATTCACTTGCTTTAGCTGCACTTCGGCGAGCTGTGTGAAATGTTTGGATGGATTGAAATGTAATGAAGTGGAGATCGTTTTACGGTGGGCATAGCTATGAGTTTAAAATTCACTAAATTTTTTAATTTTGTTATTGAGGTCTAAAAATGTACAGAAATATTGGCGAAGATGTATTCTGGGGTGTGACGCGCCTCGTGTGACCACGAATGCTATTCAGTATTTCAGTATAATATAGGAAAGTAATAAAATCATGCCCAGAGTTGAAGAAGAAGTTGTGACAAAGATTAGAAAATTCTTGAAAAGAGATTAATTCAAGAATGTTGGAAAAATGAATCAAACTCCATAAAAAAATAATTAAAACGGTTATATTCAAATGAAACAGAATATCTGCTTCTGTACCTTTGCTTTACCTTTTGGTAACATTTTTAACATACAATTTGAAGTAGACACGAAGAATAAGGTGAAACACATGGAATGTAACATACAAGCTTCATCGAGAAAATTAATTTTAATAGTAGTCCAGCAGTAAAGAAACAAGGTGCTAGGAATTTATCTGTATTCTTCGTAACACGAAGCTTATACCCTACCTAGGCATCAGAAAAAATTAAGCTATAAAATCATAATTGTTTTACAGTATTTTAATACTGTTTCAAATTTGAACTTGGCAGCATACCGAAACAAAATAAGCAATTTTCAAAACAAGGAAAGTCACACATTTTATAAATTATCAAATATTTTATTTCTCACTTACTTGTTATGCACCAGATAGTGTCTCATAACATAGCTAAACCTTAGGATCGTAAAATTTCTTTAAGACCACGAAGGCTTCGTATTTTGTTTTTGAAATAGGCAGGAGTTGTTTCCTCTATTGAGAAATTCGAACACTCCTTTTTTCCAATTACTATTTCGTCTCTTTTTTTAATGGTGACGAGATTACTTTACCAACAGCCATTATATGTAGATGGATCGATAAAAAATATCACGTAACATTCGCATTTCATTCATTTGCTGAATGGGGAATGGGCATTCACTTATTATTAGTTCTTCTTTTACCTTGACGACAGAAGCTTATGCTTAGGCAAAGAACGGGAACATTCCTCGTTTTTTCCCCCCACTCTTTACATTCTCTCCAATACAATAAATTATTTATGTGTTATCTCAATACCATAACGTAGGTAATTTCATACTGTAAAATGGCTGGGAGTGTACTCATCCACGAGTCAATGTGTTTAAGTTTAGTGACAGATAGGAAATTGGCAAAACATCGAATTGGTGAATATTTTAAACATAGATATTCTTTTAAACGGTGGTTAAAAGTGCGTTGAGCGATCGAATACCTGACCTACAGTTGCTCGGCTCCGTTTACCGAGGCGCGTTTATCACGCACGTGGCTACGAAGTGATATACAGAGGGATTAAATATTAATGGTGCTGCGGGTCGCGGTTTATCGTGTGTTTTTTTTTTTAATAGATGCCATCACAGGAAACGTGTAATGGTGTAACATAGGAACGAAACTGTTTTCAGACCACTTCGGCTTGTATAAAACGAGCGTGACTCCGTAGTCACGCAACAAGTCCTTCTCACGCAAGCTGCATCCCTGAGCCACGGATTATCTGACAGCAACCAGGCGGAGTAACAGAAAATAATTACCGACTTCGAATTCATGAGGCCGCTGAATCAGTTTGTTTCTCTAAATGTGCAATTTGAATGTGTAATGAACGGACTACTAACGCAGGCTGGGTCTAATGAATGCAATTAAAAAAGGTTTCTAATCCGAGCTAGTGTCAATCACTTTGCCGCAGGGTGTATTAAAGTTGCATAAAAATCACTTTCTTGGGAATTGATAAAACGCACGAAGGCTTGTTGCACGTCAGCGCTGTAAATAAATTGTAATATGTACGCGGGCGATAAGGACAGTGAATGCGCCGGGTGGGGTAAACGTTCGATGTCTAATTCATTTAGTTTTAGCAAAGTTCACTGCGTAATCAAGGGCGTGGCATGCTACAGAAAATAATGACATTGCGTGTCTGAACAAACACCCTTGATTAAATTTAACAATTTTAATTTTCTGGCAATTAATGTGGGTAACCTCTGTCTTAAGTCATTATTTATTAACTCAGTAGCTCGAGCTACTTGCAGTTTCCCTTAGTGCATAAGTACATTTCCGCATAATGTGACATTTTATATAGTCCTAATAGTGAAAGCTGTAATGTAGTTTGTGCGATGAAGATTTTTTCGATCTTTTGACCCTTTAGAATTCTGCCTAATCTATGCTGCATATAAGACAAAAAAACATACTTCCACTTTTATTCTCTTGCGTTCTAGAGCCCATAAAAATAGGTGATCTTTACGAATTAATTAAAGAATAACTACCCCAGATAATTTAATGCGACTTTTTGCATTGTATTATGAATGTCTTAAACTATAGAAATATATTTTAGTGGAATTTATACATAAATGGAGGCGTAAAACGGTAGGACTTGTAGCATCTAAACCATTGGTCTGAAATAAGATGCAATGCCAGATTATTTAATGGGCATGAAATTTCCTAGTGCAAATTTAAAAATGACATTGCTTGATAAAATAACGACACTTGTAGTTTGAAGTCACTTTTAGCTCATGTTTTTCATTCTTCCAACTCCTTTAAAAAATGGAAATTTTTAAAAATCTTAAAATGTTGAAGTTCATTCTTCAAAATAAAAAAATTTGCAATTGATGCGGATAATAACGTTCCGAGGTATTCTTAAAGGTTTGAACATTCGAACAATGCAATAAAAAAATTGATTTTTTGACATTGTTGCGCCAGAACCTCCTCTTAACACTTTGATAGCCACTGTCACGTATAAGTGATTCCATGATTTTTATCTTAACTTGCCGCGAGCCTAAGAAATCAGTTCCATTTTCTATTTATCATTAACAAAACTATACTAATTATTCAAAGCTTTATGATGATTTCAAAAGCCAGTGAACACTTATAAAAAAGAAAGATCTACATAGAGTGACCATAAGTTCGCTTCAAAATGTGCAAGTCATCAATGTATTAGTTTCTAGCATTCCATTATGAACAGATTCTGCACAAAATCTCAAGTTCTCTCAACATCGATTGTCTAAATAACTCCACCTGTATTCAAAAAATTCCAGAGAAATTCTTTCAACATTCTACGACCCATTTTGCACGAGACACATTCCTCTCTGGCAACTTATATTTCAGCCACACCCCCACACTTTCCATCAGTATTCCCTATCTCCAATAAATCACCTCTGTTTTTACCAACAGGATATATCCAAAACACCACCCGCGAAGCACAGAAGAGTCTCACATAAAAACGACCCCTAAATCCATCCGTTTGAACCAAACTAAGCTGGTTAACTTGGTTTCGAATTCAGCAGGCTCGGCATCGTCACGCTGGGCCGTTGTGTCGTTGACAAAACGCGTCATCTCGCATTTATTCGATTTTTCGTCGATACGTCGACGGGGATTATCTCTAGAATGGAATTGACGCAGGCCCCCAATAAACTGTTGCGTTATTAATCAGTCGACTGAAATTCTTTCGGATCGTTGGCTCGGTCGCCGAGGTATTAAAGTTCACGGACGTTTAAATTTCTCGCTGGTGCCGGTGCTCTTTAATTTTATTAGCCTCCGGTCATTCCGAAAATCCGGCCCATCCGCTGACCGCTTCGACATTATCGGGCAAATATTGGAAAACCTGTTAACGGGATTCATACACCGCGGCGAGGTGGCAGCGCTGGATGCTTGATCGATTAAACTTTTATCGATTCATAAATTACCTCCGAAACGGGGTCATTCGCTATCTGTAGGATGCTTGCTTTTATTTGAATGGATAGTACCGTTAAATTAACGCATCTTCATTGTTGATTTCTCATTTCATCGAGGGGGTGCAAGAAATATTGAAATAAATCGATCACCGTTCTAGATTCTTTTGAAGACATTTTGCTAGTTCATTATTTCCAGGTGTCGACCTCTGAGGTGACCTCATAAAAGAGAGAAAAAAATGATTTAAAAAAAGTAAGTCAAAAGGCAAGAGTTATTTTTTTTGTACGAGGCTTAGTTTTCGAAAAAAAAAACGATTTTGAAGAATCGCTAAGTGCGAGTGCACCTGCCTAGAAAGTAGCAGAATTTGTTGGTAGAACTGCGAATGAAGTGGATATTAGTCTACAAGTAAGTCGAAGTTGTAGAACAGCTGGCTTCGAGCGGGTCGTTGTTTCCGAGAAAATTAATTTGAAGGTGGAATGGATTTCTATTCTGCAGTTAACGATGCCTGTCGGGGAAATCGAAATTTCTCCTAGGAGTACGTACATATTGCGATTAATATCGCAGCGGAAATGAAGCATCGCGGCAGAATGGGACCGCTCACTTCCTTGACAATGTCTTATGGGCTGATCCACTTCCTCGAATGATATCGTCAATGATTTACGAGCCACTAAGCTCCGTCCTGCGTGATCTCTTCCATCTGGTGCCACTTTATCAGAGTACCATCGGTGTAAACACGTTTCCCCGAGAGCGATTGGACGTTGCTGCGGATAGGCATAGGGGATTGGCTGTTTTCTTGATAGCAAATTAGCTTCGTCCTGTTCTGGACAGATCTCTCGTAAACTAGAATTAATCTCTAAACCGTTGGTTGGATCCGTCTTGACACACACAACCGTATTCATCGCTTTATTAAAGCTGTTCCACATACCATTTGAAAATGGGAAATGGAAACGCAAAAGAGGCGTTCTTCATTCTGTGAAAAATTTTAGTCTTTGATGAAAGACAGTTTGTACAGCTCTCAACATTTTTTATTTCTTGTAAACCATCACTGTGTCTGCAAAAAAATACTTATACCCGACACTCTAGTCGCGAGGCACAGAAGTCTTTCGTGTTTAAAGGTTCTTACAGTTATTTAAGATGGAACTTAGCAACGAACGAGTAACTGCTGGTGAGCACAGGACCTGTTCTCCCCTAAAGTTTTCTCTCGAAAACTCGTGCAGCTTCCCTCGAAGCGCTCAGTATGTCTCGGACAGTTTCCCAACGATGTACGGGAAATAGAAAAAAAAAAAGGGACAGCGAGGACGTGCGAATCGAATCACGACACACGTATCGCGTCGCAGACGGCTCGTTGAATCCTCCCCGGTTTGGTTCTGCGAAAGATCCCGTCCTGCCTCCCCATTGGTCCGATAATAAAGACAGATCGGGGCGGGCGACAAGGACTCAGGCGTGACGAAAATTTCTAACGCTGTTTGACGAGCTACTTCTCGTCGATGCATTTCAAATTCCTCTTGATACGCGCACGTGTCTCACGTTGTAACTCGTAACAGCGACGGATCCCAACGGGGGATCCTCAAATACAGGGAGGTTCTGCAAATTCTTGTAATATACACTCGGGGAAGAATACGCGAAGTGACGAAGCGAAATCCTGTGTCAATCAGGGGTCGTAAAAGGAATTGGATGAAAAAGACGGAAATTGGGACGAAGAATTGATTTTATTTAATTATCACGCGGGATGCTTTCTCGAGGGATTCGTGAATTATTTATTCTGTGAAAGAATATACGGTAGTATTGAGGAGGACATTTATTACTGCGACTGAATTTCGAGTTATATTACTTTTACTATGGAATTTAAAGCAATATTTGACTCTGCATTTTAATAAATATGTTTACAATATTATAATAACTATTTTCTAAAGAAAATTTTACACTCTTAGCAGGACAAACAATAGGGTCATATCGGGATAAACGCACCACATTTTTTCTATTGCTTATAAAGTATTAAATTAATACAACTGAGTGTATGGGTAAACGCAGTTTATTTATTTATTTAAATCTGTTTAGAAAAATATAATATTAAGTGTATATAAACTTTATTTTAATATTGTAATAAGGTTTCTAAAAAACTTGGAGGAAGTGCATCTCTCCCTGGTGCCTAGGGAGGGAACTTGTTGATTTATAATATTTAAGCATTGATTACAATAACCATCAGAGGTTTAATCAGTCATGGTTGACTTGTTTTTTTATTTAATCTTTGATTCTTCTTTATTCGCCTCTCCCACAGCTGACATTATCTTAGATTCTACTTTTTTGGTCTCAAACTTTATAGTTCTAGTAATCATTGCAGGCTGCAGTCCAGACTGTCTTTTTATGCCCTTCTGCAGTGCTTTTTCTACTTTTTCTTGTTTTACTTCCTCCAATAATTTTCTTTTAATTATATTTTCTAGACTAGTCAGTATTTGATCCACATCTGCTTTTAACAGTCTTTTTTATATTCAATACTCCTTTGAAACAGGATTTAAAACCATTTCTTCGTGTCTTAGCTTTGAAATAGCTTCTTTTAGCTGTTCTTATGCCCATGTCGCTCTAATAGAAGCATTCCCTTTTCTTATACAATATATTCCCTCGGCATGTCCTGAAAAGGATTATTTCATGGTGCTTCTCTTCCTCGATTTTGAAATCCATCTATCCCTACATTGGGGATAGATGCACCTGCGCACAAAAATAAAATGTTAAAACACGTATTATACCGAGAGAAGAAGCCATTGCCTCTATTTAAACCAATAATAATAGTTAAAGCTATTGCATTACAAGATAATCACATATGTACTCATCGTTCACAGAAATATTTCCTACGAAGTCCAAGGCAATGAAATTTTTCTCGGGTTTAATGCACTTCAACAAGACGACCAATGTGTTTTGTTTAACGAAATTATGTTCATAGACTAGAATATCAGACATTTGACAGTTCAACCAATTCTGCCAATTGTTTAGTTCGGCCGGAACAGGAAATGGCGAGTCTCCCAAAAAAGAACCAAATATAACTTGAGAATTTTGAATGGAATTAACCATACATTTCTCGTTTTCTATGAAACTCTTCCTAGGTTAAATAATTTCTGCTTATAACAAATCAAATAACAAATATCATCTCTATTTACGAATAAAATAAAATACAGAAATATATAATTGCTTCATAACTACAGAATACGAGCGTGAAGCAGGGAGTGTAACGCAGCAAGTAGAAATGGCGCGTATATAGCCAGACACGCTTTGCAGCCTACATAAGTACATCACTGGAACTACATTCCCCTGTAACTTTCCTTACGTGCATTATGTTTAAGCAGAGTTAAGCGTTACCTATATAAAATATTATTTAAATATCGAATCGAATATAGGTTACTGTAACTTTAGATTATTTGACGAATAAAATTAATTTTTTAATTCGGGTTAACCGTTCGTTGACACACCTCTTCTTTCGACCAACTTCGACGTACTTGGGTGGCTCACATCCAGAACAATTTTTGAACGACTGCTATTATCATCTAAAGAATCCAATCATTATGAAAAGAATCATGGGTCTCTATTTCGAAGTCTCTAGAGTCTAGAATGTATATTCCAATTGTAATTTGAATAAAACTTAATCACAGTTTTTGTAAAAAAAAAAAAACTGTAGATTACCACATGTCGAGAAAAAACGAAGAAAATCTTAAAAAAAATTGTAACTTTTACAAATTTCAGTATTAGAAGCTAAAAATCTAAAGTTGTTGTTCAGATGTAATATTTTCAGAGAACAAATAATCTGTAAGTCAGCTTTGGAAAAAAGATAATTTATTTTGCATATAAAAGGTACAGAGCGCCAAAATCAACTTATCGGTGGCTCACACCCAGGGTGTCAACGAAGAGTTAACTTTCTTCGACACATGACGAATCATTTTTTAACATTTATTCGTTATTCAAAATTTTATATAAATAAAAATTTTGCCCATCTCTGTTTTAAGGCTCGTTTCCAGTATGAATTATACAAATCGATCAGAACTCTAGCTCCATATACAGACATCACAGAAATTTCAATCGTCCGCTACAACCCTCGGAATTTCCAAGATAGCCCACTTCCATCCCGAACAAATTTCTTTATACGCGTCCTATCGTTTTCCGAGGGTAGTGCTTTGACATCGTATCTCCCTCCCCTACGTCTTATCGTCTTGGTCTTATTAATTTCGCTCGGCGGAGTTTCCGATTCAGCAGGAATTCCTTCTTGCTGAATATCTTTCGCAAGGGGGCAGATTAAAGCAGATTAGATCAGAGAACGACGGGGGAACTTTTGCTCCGCCGTGGCAGCGCCAGGCACCGTTAATTTTCGGTTTCAATTTTCCAGCCAGACCGATGCATTATGTTGCTTTCTTGCCCCCCTCGCGGCCCGATGACAAAGTGGCGGCTGTAATTCATCCGGAATTACATTTCTTTCGTGTCTGCAACCGCGTCCCGCCCCCGCGTAACACTGTCATTTTAACTTAACGACCCGGCGGCACAAGTATTGGCCGTTTGATATTATCCGAATTAAACCTGGCATTATGATCTACGATGCCACCGGCAGCTACGCCCTTCTGCAGATTTTGATCCCGGGGATCGGCGACCATTTTTCATCGTCTGACAAACGTCTGAACCGTTGAGGAGACACATTCGAATTAGGGAATTGTAATTTTGACAGATACATCAGCTTTCCCAATTACTACCAGTGTCCCTATTATTGTCATTTTATTTATTTTACTTAATAAAACGTAACGTAGAATGAATAGTGAACAAAAAAATTATTAAATTGGGACTGTTCTTATTACTCTTATTGTGCATTATTCTTTATAGCTTACGTTTTTCTTAAGGAAAATAAATAAAGTGGTAGCAATATGGACACTGGCAGTAATTGAGACATCTACCCTATATTTAACTTCTTGTGCTCTGTATTACGTAGAATATGGTTTTAATTTAGAGGATGGTATTTGTTTACGTATCAGAATTTCTGCGGGATCGTTAATTTATTAACTTGATTATGCATTATTAACGACGGTGGTTGATACGGTTAATGGAGTATTGATTAATAATTATCGCTCATTTCCAAGCAACTTCGCCGCTCGCCAAATAAACTTGGAAGTATATATAGTGGGCGGTTAAAAAGCGTTCCCCTTTCGTTCCCAAAAAAATTGAAGACACCGTTGTGGAATATTAATGAACCTTGTCATCGTGAATATTAATGATGGGAATAATGAAAAATGACCAATACTGCCACATAGTCCAAGAGAGCCTCTCCTAGGCCGCTCTTATGTCCTTTTTGTGAGCTGTTAAGCTTTTTAGCTCAGCGGGATTCAATGGAATTTTAAGGAGAGATTAAGAATGCAATATTGAACGAAAAAACTCCGTGTAGACTGGAATAATTATTGAAATCACATGTCAATTTTTAAATCTTGCAGTACCTTCTCTAAAAATAATAAATACCTGGGGCTGCATGGGATTGAAACCATGTTGATTCAAAATCTTATATTTATTGGATACGTGCATTTACGGGGCAGAGAATAAATATTTCCAGCAATTAATTCTCTGCTACTCAGTTTTTAAGTTCAACCAGAACTATAATAAACTTCATCGATCTCCTTAAATTCCTTTTTTCGTTGCAAAATTCTCTAAAATGATATTCGCCAGAGAAATTTGCCAAGGGATCACTGAACAAGTGAAAATTCGGTGTAGCGACGGTGAAAGGGAAAATGGTGTCCACTCTTGTCGTATTTTCTATTTCGAAGGCATCAGCAATATTGTGCCGCCACCGATATCCGCTTTAAGGTATCATCCTTTGTTCTGACGGCAACACTTATCGGGTATCCGATATTTTCGGAAAGCGGGCTTCATCGTCAGGGAAGGTTGGCTGGCTTGGAACGAGCTTAACTGAGTTTCTCATCGTCGGGCACTTTGACAACGTAATCGCGTTTAATCTGCGTACTATCTGTTCTCCGTTGGCCCTCGATGTTTGACAGTTTCCGCGATGAAATTTGAGCGCTGGTAATCTCTAACAAACGGGATTGGCTTTTTGCTGCTCGATACTGTTGTCCTTCATTTTTCATTGTTATCCTTCATTTGTGGAAGGCTAATGTTCAGCCTTGGTCACGTGCAATTACCGATTATTGTAGCTTAACAAATTCTTGGGCACCTTGTAGATTATTAAGTGACGTGTGGAGCTTTGAATATTTCAAGTAATATTATTGAGAATAGGTTAATTTCTCATTCTGATAGATCAATTGAATGATTACGGTAAATACTTACTCAAACGTACTCATTTCAATACAAGAACATAGAAATAGAAAATTCACACAGACAAATTCATACCAGAAGCGGGCAAAATTTTTATTTAAATTAGAATTTCGGATAAGAAATAAAGGTTGAAAACATTAATCGTCATGGGGCGAATAAAGTTCATTCTTGTACTTTAGTGTCGAATTAATTTTTCAACTTTAACTTTAATTTTAACTTTAACTCTAACCTTAACTTTAATTGAAGTAGAAACGCTCGACGAATAAGAAAATTAACTTTATTCGTCGAATAATCTAAAGTTAAAGTAACTTTTATTTAGCTAATGCCCAACTCTGATTCATACAGATAGAAAGGAAAATATTATAATCTTCACATCTCGATAAAAATATCCTCCCATAACTAGACTCCCCATAATTATACTAGATACACTACTAAAAACGACAGAAACTTCTAAAACCAATCATTCACCCACTGAAACAGTTTCTGCCTTCCAAGAGCTACCATACCCTTATTCTGAACCTCAACAAATCCGGCCTGATGTTTTCTAAAATTCTTAAACAAACCATTGCGATGTCACGTTTGGACCGCAGCCTTTGCTCTCGTTGAGTATTCCATCCCGAGATGTTTCGGCAATCGAATTGTCGTTTGGCACTAGTAGTTAAAGGGGCAATGGACGCGGTGAAAATCGGCCGTGTCGATTCGAAAATCACTGGGCAAGCGATCCAGCGTGAACCGAGCATCTGTGCTCCAGTTTTTCGTAGACGTGGATAGCATTTCGGTCCCGTTGCCTATCGTTTCCTCGTTATCAACGACGCGATTGATAGTGCGGCTGCCTGCAGGGCAGCTTAACGCCACCCTCCAGAACCCTGCAAATAATAATTACGATCGCGTGTGAGCCTGTTATTAGCACGAGTACCGGAAACTGCTTCCGTTACTAATGATTATGTTCGTTATTCAAGTACCAGGCATTAACGGTGCCACTTAATCAGCGCCACTTTACAAACACATTGCCCACATGAATGAAATGGTCGAAAAAGCACAGGCTATCAGTTTTGTGGAGGAGCGTTGGGATAAAATGTACCCCTTGGAAAAATATATTTCGGACAAATAATATTTTTGTTTGCTATAGGAAGCCATGCGTGGCTTAATACACAGTTGACTGCGTAGCGTTTTTGTTTATGTGCTTCGGTGACGTAACCCATCGCAAGTAGCCGTGGCTTGAGCGTTACAGTGTAAACATCACAAATCTCTAACCGCACCTTTATACTTAAATTGCTTTCATATTATTATATTAAATACCATTTAACTCTCCGTGGTCGCACCTTATAATCACAAATTTGTTACGTGGGGTTTCCCCTCTCCCCACCGTCATTTTTCAGTTACCATTTCCGCATTTTTTAATCTTTTAACTTTTCGGTGATAATTCTACAGTCCATTGTTTTGTCAAAATTCATCAAATTTTTAAATTTTAATATTAAGGTCCAATTCATTTTGAATTCGTATCGGCGCAACATTGGAACTCAAAAATTGCCTGGGGTGCGATACACCCCGTGTAACCATGAGAGGTTAATAGACTCGAAGAGTGTTATGCATTGAAAAAGACGAAGACAGTGATTGATTGGACAAAATATACTCAACAAAACGTTACTTCGTTTAAAAATAATCGTGGTTTATTATAAGGGAAATGAATCTATGTTGTGACATATCGCTTATGTGTTCAATCTTTCCACGTGCATTCTTAGCTCTTAGGTCTTCTGAATGCTCTAGCCTTCTTGCTTTTCATCTGTCACCAATGACACTTGAATCTAGACGCGCGTCCTATCTCTCCTTCTCGACACAACACACTTTTCATACAAAATGTACGACCCATTTACTCATTCATGCGATCACGACGTACAAAAAGCTTCCACCCTCGACGTTCATTGAATGGAAGATTTTTCGAATTGATTGAAAGAGGTATTGCTATGCCGAACCCCACTCAGAGGTACATTCTTGAAGTTAGAGCCACTAAATGTACTCTTCATCAGCGATCACAGAAGTGAACTTATTTGGCGATGTTTATACACAATCTCGGGCTCCTTGCAGGTATACTAGCTTCGAGGAGCATAACGAGGTCGTAAAATCGCTGGAGCGTTAAAGTAAACATGTTTCGAGGGTTTTCACAAACGAATTGGCGGAAGTATAAGAAGATATAGAGCCGAAGCCTCAATTACAGCTGCTACATCAATCGGTGCATTAATTAATTGCTTGATTAATTTACGACCTCGATATACTCTTTTCAGTTACTATACTTTGGGTCCTTGACAGGGCTGGCAACAGGGGGGTGCAGCGCATGCGAGACACCTGGGTCCCGAGCTGTACAGGCGCCCCGAAAGAAGGACAAATAAAAAAAGAAAGAAATGAGAAATAAAATTAAATTAATTTTACAAATAGACTTGAATTTCACGCTCTAAACACAGAACTGGCAATACCCAACTTGCAAACCATATCATGGTATGCGAAGACAGTGAAAAAAATTAGAATATAATTTCTAATATACTATTCTAATAATCTAATATTATTAATGAAATTCCAATAAAACCGTCATATATCTGAATATGGTCATGTTTATTTTTTATTTTATTTTCTTTGTTACTGTTATTATTAGGTATCCTTTTTGTGAGAAGATGTTATGCTTTTTTTACCGTTGAGAAATTATTTTAGCTCCCAAAATATTTTTCGTATCCTGGTCCCTTTACAGAGAAGGCTGGCCCTGATTCTTGGAAAAGTGCTACTAACTTCTTATTCCATTGCAGTTACGACATTACAATACTACATGTACTGTTGTTCATAAGAATAATTAAAATTTGAATACATTAAAACATCTATTTAGGTCCATACTGCAACTATCTGCATTAATAGCCGCATTGCGTAAAACATTGCTCCAATCGCATGATGTAAATGCGCTATTACATCGAACGAGGGGGGGGGGGAAAGTCTCACGCGTTAATCTACTGTAATTACGCACCTGCAGGTTTAATAACACCATCACAGCTGCGGGGCTATTATCAGGCGACGTGCGCGATATCAGGCATGGAAACTGGAAACTATTAATGAACGAACTTCTGAGAAACTCTTCGTATTGGACAAAAAGAATTTAAAATTCACTTTCAAAGCGAAACTATTCTATGTATAGTTGGACACTGAATCTTTTATGTGCATGTCACCATGAGAAAATTTTTAAAAATTCTAAACATATGCAAAGACACTCTAAAAAATAATGAAAAATGTTTAGGTGCTACAGAATTTTAAAATTCGTCAGAAATAGGGTGCAAACTTTTCACTAGAATTAACACAATTCTTTATCGTCACTTAAAGTAGTATTATCTAGAGTCTAAACCATAAAATTAAGATTCTCTTTATTGACAGTGGCATACATGCGATTCACATTCCTAAGTGTTTATTTGCTCGTTTTACTCGAAGAATATTTCTCGTTTTTTACTACCATGCTTACGTACATTCATTATACACTTTTACTCCCCATTAATTTTCCATGCAGACGTAAAAATATATTTTCACGCCGCTGATACCCAGCTTGTCAAACTGTTAGGTATTAAAAGTAGCTGCCGGCGTGTCTTCGTTAAAAACGGAGGAACGTTGGTTTAACGTATCTTTTTAACGCTTCCTCCGCGTGTACGCGCGTCATAAAACTTTGAGCAAAGAATAAGGGGGCTGCACGCGCAAAAAAATTGATCGAGGTGGCTATATTTCGGAGCGCTGGGAATTGCACGATACAAAAGGACGATTCGGAAAGTACAGTTCCGTGGCGCGCTCCAGTTTTCCATTTTGTACAGAATTTTCTTTACCGCAGGTTCGATTTGCTGCAAAACTGAAACCTGGCGAAACATTAGGTCGTTGTTAGGAGCATTGCCCTGTAGCAGTAATAGGGGAGAGTGGGGTAATCACGAACGCGGGGTAATTCCGAACACAATAGTTACAGGGTTTTAATAAATAAAAACGACCCTCTTCCCAATATTTTTTGCGACCAACTTACAATATCGCAACCCTTTCTGTTTGAGTATAACAATTTGGCCACCCATTAGTATTTGAAAATTCCTTGCACAGAAATGAAACGAAATTTTTTGATGAATATTTCTCATTTAAGGGTTAGTTTTCAAGAAACGCGACTTTGAAATTTAATCGCGTATAACTAAACGGACAAAACAGTGCGAAGTAGTTTTAGTCGTAAATTTTGGTTTAGTTTCTGCACAACATGTATAATGATGTATCAAACGAATAGGGCACACAACTGAAAAATCAGCTAGAAAATCAAGTTTCATCGAGTTCTGTACTTCAGTTGCACTGGCAGCTTAATTATAATTCATTTAGCAACATTAGACGTAGGGGAGAGTGGGGTAATCACGAACGCGGGGTAATTCCGAACGCAATAGTTACAGGGTTTTAATAAATAAAAACGATGTTTCCTCTCCACTAACTAATAGTTTAGGACGTATCCAACGTCGGGCAGAAAGTAATAAATACAGAACGCTCATGCTAGTTAAGAGAAACACAATTTATTATTTTCATCATGTTTCAAGTAATATTTTGTCCATTTTCAATTGCATGTAATTACTGTTGAATTAATGACACAATTGGGATTTTTTTAAGTTGAAATAAAGCATTTTTTTACCAACATATTGTGACCAAGGCGTGGCTTGAATCATGATTGTAACCCCTGAAATAAATTCCTTTTTATTTTTTGATGTCGTGGGGTAATTACGAACACATCTTTAAGCGCGTTGTAATTCAGAGCAATGTTAACCGATTTTGATGAAATTTTCAGCATGTATAAAACTTATTTAAATGTACAAAAGGGATTTTTGAATTTACATTACAGGCTCAGAAAAAAAATTTAAAAATGACCTTTACTATTTTTTTCCGATATTCCGACCAATTGCAATTTTTTCTAACGCATAAGAAGAGGAGTTTCAAAAATACATTAGATGTGAGTTGTAGCAACATTTTCTATGGATTGACCATTGAAATCGCGCTTTCTGTGCGACTTCTCCGATATTTAGCACTCTGTTCGGGATTACCCCACGGTAAGTCGGGTAATTCCGAACACCAAGGGTTTTTCTTTTTCAGTATAAAGTTGATTTTTATTAAAATTTTTGCAAAATTCGTTAGAGTAGTTTATAGAGGACTAGTTTGAGTATGTTTATAAATAAAATACAAATTCGTATCTCACATAGTTTTCGTTCTATTAGCTTTCTCGCTTAGGTGTTCGTCATTACCCCACTCTCCCCTACTTCTGATTTAAGCTCCAAGCGATGAATCAGTAAATTGTGGTATATAGGATAAATGATACCATTCATTCGGTTCATTTATTTTATCTGTATAAATTTATTAATAGTTTTAATTAATGTATAGTCCTAAGGGTGTTCGGTGATGTAGGAGCATAAAGATTTGAATGAAGTTTGAATTTGTATTATATTTGTTAAACTGGTGGAGTCAATGCGAGAAGATTGCAAAACAACTCACTGTAAAACATGTGGCATACAAGCCCACGCTCTTAAAATCAAGGGTAGCACACGTTGATCCTATAAACAGGATATCTACTAGGGTGGAATGAAATATAAGGGCACACTTTTTTTATTATTCATGACCTCTCATAGTTAGCAAAAGTTGCTTTTTATAATGGTATCTAAGCTGTCAAAATCTGAATTTTGCTAATAAATATTCTATAAAAAAGATTAGCACATGGAAAATTTTAAAAACATGTTTATAAAAGAAAAAGTTACTTAATACTTCAAGGTTCTTGCGGCATCTCAATTTTTTGGAAAGAATCTAGCTTTGGCGAGCTTAATCTGAATAACTCAAGACAAGTTTTGTCACTATTCGAAAAGAATCACATAATTTTGGTTTTTTCGTTCCACCCTAATATCCACCCTATAGAACAAATATAGTTCCGAATTAGATTTCTTTAATAAGTCACTAGCGTCCGTTCAAACTGCTGTGCATAAAATTGCTCTCACTTATTAACTGAGAGCTGTTACATTGGCCAAACTTTATATATAGATAATATTTCATATAACAATTATAACTGCACTATTTGTATACCAAGGAATAGTTCCGCTTAAATAAATAATAATAAGAGTGAGACAAAAAAATCAATTGCTTAGGCGTATGATAATCGATAGTGGAGGCAAACAGGTTAATAATAGTAAATTTAATTTGGAAGGTAAAGGGATCAACAATTTGAATATTTCACATTTCATGGCATATAATTATTATATTTTCCTTTGTCCGATATACAAGACCACTCTGCCTTTTTTGTTTTAAAGAAATATCGTGCATCCTAAAGAAAACCAAATTGAATAGGGTAAATCCGGGAGACGCGGTCGGGCCGGAGAGTTGGTCGAGTCGCTATATTTCAGACTTTATACGTAAAAACGCGATAAAGTGCAGACCAAATTACTTTTCTAGAAGTCAAATAGTTGAATGAATAGCGAATGAATTTCGCTTCATCCTGTGTTTTTCTGGATTTATAAGCTATAAAAGGCAAATTGAGGTTACATTTAACCTCTTTTGTCAAACAGCGGTGTACAGAATCGGATTTAAAATACATTTCTAAGTTTCTTTTCGGTTAATGTTGGGGATAATAAAATAGTAGAGATATTGTGGGACAATTCAGCCAAAGTATTTGACCATATTAACTCCTCCTCTTAAAACTAATGAGAAGACCATCTCTCGTTGCAGAAAGGAGAGATGGTCGAGTTATGATTTTTTATTATTTTTATTTATTTAGTTTATTTATTCACTTTTGCATTCATTTGCCTTGCTAATCACGAGTGGGTAGTTCATTTTCTCTTTTACGAGTTCTTTACTTGTTAAGCGTAAACAAATTAAATATCAATAAATCGATAGTTGTATTCACTCATAAATAATTTTACTTTCTTCTTTGTTATGTTTCCATGAATAATTATGTGAGTGGTCTCTGCCAACGACGAAAACCATTTCTCCCGGCACGTCGGGAGAGGTGGTCAGATGTCATGACTTCAATTTTCAATCCGACTTACAGTAAATATTGTCTTAAAACAAATATCGATCAGTTTTTCTGAATCAGCATAAAATTCTGAATATATAGGTTTGTTGTGATAAAATAAGTAATATCTATATTAGTTTAAATAGCCATTTTATATTAGGTCGACCGCGTCTCCTGGATTTACCCTATGCATAATAAAAAATATTCGTAATCAGTGTCTCTAACCATCGAATAAACTATTCTAAACTAATTTCACAAGTTCAATAATGGTGATTTTAATTGACAGACCAATCCAAGACAGTATCACCCCAACCACGATAATCAAATTCCATTTGAGAGTTTTTGAGTTATGATGTGTGATATACGTAAAAAAATCTACATTCTTTGGCGCACGTTTGTGGGAAATCCGATAACAAATGAGGGATTTATTGCGAATTTTGAACCTGTACCCATTACAGTTTTGCGCAAACGAATGCACTACATCTCACTGTACAAACAGCCTTTTTATAAGGCTCTCAAATCTGTGTTGACTGGGGATGAGAATATTTCCATAGACCATGATGACGAGCAGGCTCAAGAATAATTATTTTTTTATGTCCACAACAAAGGTCAACATATTTTTTCCATATTTTATTAATGAAGCAACAATAAATCAATAAATTGTGTTCTTTATTGTGCATAGTTATCAAAAAAACAACTGTTTCTTATACACTTTGGTGCAAGTGAAAATTTGTCAAAAATAGAATTAAAAACTTATCGGCTTAATGACTACTACTTATTGTATGAAAATGTATATTTTTTAGTTAGTGTTCTCTTTTTAACGTTAAGTCAAAGCAATAACTTTTTAAACAGTTTTTTTCTAATTTACTCGGAGTTAAAGCTGCAACTATACCCCTCTTCCTGCAAGGTCCTCATTTGCACCTAATTATACAAAATTAACGCCCAAGGCCTCGAAATCCATTTCCAATTTCCACAATACTACAAGAATGACGATCACTTAGTCAGCAAAAACGAAAGCACTTTGCATAATGCAGCCTAAGGGCGAACCAAGGACCCAAAAGATTACACAAGACCGTGAACCATTAATTAAACCCTCCTCCGCCTAAACATAACATGACTCGACGTTCCATTAAAAAGCTCGAACGAGCCTAATATTGCTCGACCCAATATTCAAATCGTCTCGAAGGGAACACCTATAGAGGTCACGTAAGGCCGTCGCTTCACCGTACTACCACTTTACATATTACCCCCGCGCGGAAGGAGCAGCTTTCAGCCCCCGGGAGGAGGGGCGGGCGGAAATATAAGCACGAAATTCATGATTACGAGCGGAGTGCCTTCTAAATACGCTGGCGAGCCCAGGGAGCCAGTTACAATAATTAGAAGGATTTTCGAGAGTGGCTGCGTGCGAGATTTACCACTCACCCTCGATAACGCGGCGGAGGGCGGTTTGAAGGGTCATCCTCTGAAAAATTACCGGTTCCATCGGCAACCGCTTCGCTGAAAAAGGGTGGCAATAATACTCTCGCCTGGCCGGTATCGCTGCCTCGATTCCGCGGGTAAGAGGGGGCGAATGATACTTCTCGCTTTCGCTTTACCACCGCGGGGAATAGTGGCTCTGTTATCCAGCGACTGTCGAGATTGCGATATTTACACGCAGGGACGAGATTCGCCTGGGTCGAGTGATTTATAAAAAAAAGGTATCTCCCTCCATCTCTTTTCGTGCTCCATGCAAACCCTATGGGCATGTTTTGGGTTGTGTTCATTCTGATGGGACAATACGAGGGTACGTATACATAGGGTGGTCTCGTGTAAATGTATCACATTGGTGTCTTCTCTTCGCTTAAGGGGAGAAGCCCGTATAAACGGCTTATTTTTGTACCAATTTTTAGGAATTCATTGCAAGGATACCAGTGCGCTAATCCTTTCGTGACTTTATGGGTCCTTTATTTAACGTCATAACAAGTAAAAAAATTTATAACAGTAAAATTATAATAAATACAAAAGAAATAGAGCAGTATTTGAAATAGGTTTTTTTCGAGATGCAAAACAGTGCCGGTTGTGGCGTCTCTGGTAGTATTGTGAAACATACCTACCAATAATTATTTTTTCAATTTTTATTTCAATGTCAAACTTCAAACATTTTCGCCAAAAATTCGCATTTTATTTGTTTAAGAATAGTCGTTAAAATGGATAATTTGGTTAAACATTGTGGTTCATATTCTGAGGAATATTATAAACTAAGTGAAAGTAAATAGCTTAGTATAATTGCAGTGTCCAGCTTCCTGAATATATGCTGCATATCTTCTATTGAAATTCGTATAATCGCTTCTAATTCAATGTTATCGTGAGAGTGGTGTAGTGAATTATATCGTGATAGTGGTCCTATTTCTTAATTAAACAAGCAATTCCACGATAGATGTCTCCAGAATCAGGTCACCCATTAGCAGAAATGCTTTGTTAAACGAATCTGCGAAGGATCTGATGTAAAGAATTTACTTTTAAACAATTTTCACCGTGCCAACATGGCTAATCGTCAGAAATTCTATTCAAGTGGTGGCAGTTAATCAGCAGTTGCTTGTCAATGGTGCTGGCTGAACAATGCGCACGTTGCTCAATGGGGAATCAGCGTGTTAATTGACTTTAATGGTCGCGGCCTGAATAAGAAAGGGACGGGCGTAAATAAAATAAAAATGAGAAGGTCCCTTTCGTCGTCGCGTTCCAGTTACACTTTTCCACGGTTCCGGTCGGCAGAAATTCTAAAGACACTTATTTCGTGAGCTTTAGGCGCTCTTTCTTGCAACAATGACTGCACTTTGCGCGAGGCCCAGCGCGGCAACTTGACCCATTTGCCGCTCTTTTCTTCCTATTATAACGAGAGTGTTCCTGCCCCGCGTGCGTCGTTCACGCTGATAATGCGTAGGACGCGGGAGCAGCGTGCCAGCGCGGGATCGCAAGTGTGAAACACACGGTACAAAAGTTATCAGTACGCCCGCGAGTTCAGACGTCTGAAAAGTCAGCGTTGGGGGAGGCATTCATTATTGCATGTGGTCTGTTAGGGGGTGGTAATTGGGAGAGCAGATGCTATACGAAGAATCAAAGTGAAAATGAGACATTGAGAGCAGAAATTGATTAACCCACATTTTTTGGGAAATTGAGTTAGTAACAGTGACGTATTCCAATAGGCTGTACTAATCGTATAAAATAGGAAACAATAACTTTTTTTCAGTGTGGATAAGTGTTTGCAAATGAATCTTCATTTGTGAGAAAAGTGATTTTGAAAAAGGAACCATATGGATTTTAAATGTTTAGTTAATAGCACTCGAGATGTGTGATGTTAGGATGTTGAGTTTTGAAAATGGCACCGACGTATGCAACTGTGCAATTTGTGACACGCTGTCTCGAGTATAATCACTCTTAATCATTTTTTTATAAGCCGTTTCAAAGTTTAAATTTATATAAACATTGCGCTCTTTGAACATGGACTAAAAAATACTTATAACACATATAAATAACTGAAATTTACTTCCTTACCTATATAAATGTATGATGCAAACACGTATTTTGATGTTCTATAATGAGTAATTAAACCAATTAGATTCACATAAAAGTCTTCGGAATATTATATCTAATCAAAGTATTATCTGAAAAAGGAAATGTATGCGGATTTAGTAGCTCTGGAGGGTTGTCAATTGATACAAAAAAATGACATTGTAAAGTTGAAGTTGAGAAATTGAATTTTGCCCACCCTCCAGACCATTGTGGCTTTCGATGGAATAAAAAATAAACGCTTTTTTAAAAAAACAGTGTTTCATCCCAGTTTATAAACATTTATATAGTAAAACAGAAACATAAAGAAAGGTTATAATTTTTTAACGTTTTTCTAAAATTTAGTGTGTCGTTAAAGTGGTAATTTTTCAAACAATTTTTTATGGTTTCCTTTTCGTGTTTCCATTTTGAGAGAGTGTTCGTTGTGGAGGTTGTTCTCTTTGAATAAATGTAAATTCATATTTTAGATTCAAATCTAAGATGGAGAATGAAAGAACTTTGTGTATCAAAAACTTCAGGATTTGTATTCATTTATTATTTATATTCGAGCTCATGTAACAACCAGTTCTCTTTGAATATTCACCAGGTTTGCTTAACTGTGTACCGTTTTAAGCTTCCACCGTTTTACATTCGTATCTTTGTAGCTTGTCAACGCCCACGCTTCTTACTAACTTTGCGAATTATCGTTTCCATAAAACGACTGTCGACTTACCGCGTCAGATTACTTATTCCCACTAAAAACTTAATACTTTTAACCTTTCCGTTCTTCATTCGCCCTCCCAGATTCTCATTCATCATGCCCGCCCATAAATTAACTTATTCCGTAGCTGGTCTAGCAAACAGCGCCTAAGAAACTGAAAACTTAATGGCCCCCTCTCGACAAACTTTTACTTCTGTCATTCGTGTCCGTCGCGCAAACCCGAGGAAAAATTATCGACTTAAGCCGTCGAAACGGCCGTCTATGTCAAAAGCCAGCGGGGAAAGAAACCGCGAGCTTAAGCAGCGCATAAAACACTGGCTCCAACCCTGGGGAACAAAAATATCAAAGTAATCGTCGCAACACTCCACGTTCGTTCGCGTACTGTCGTACTTTTCTACGGGTCTATAAGCCTCGAAAAAGTTTCGATCCCAGCTTAACCCACGTGCTGACTAAATTGCAGCAAAAAATACCGTAAGTGATTTAACAAGAATTATTTACACACTTTCAGGAATTTATTGATCAGTCGGCACAGGAGTTCTCACGATTTCTACTTTGTAAACCGTTTCGAAATGGTATCATCGTGGAACGCGCAAATGGCTCGATTAGAATAATCTTGCATTTTAAAACGAAGGCGAGTATTATATGTCTGAAACATTAAATAGATTAGTTGCTTAGTGAGAAGAGAATATCTACCCTTAACTCGAACCTTAAAGTGGAAAGTATCATAATGAATAACTTCTTTTGCCGAAGGTGCTAGAAATCCCTATTAGATTATAGTTTTAGAAATTTTCGTGCAAAATTTTATTAAAATCGGTTTACTAATCTCTGAGATATTTTCAGTACTGCAAATGCTGTAATTACATATGAAGAGGCCTTGGGAGAAGGTGCTATGACACCATTTCTTAAGACATAAAATTTCTTGTCGAAGAGAATACAGCTTAATTTATACGCAACCAGGTATCTTGATCTTTAAATATGACGTTTATTTATTTAAAAAAAAATCATCAATGTTACACTACTTTTGCACCTGTCAACGATAACGCATTTAACGAATACAAGACAAGGAATCTCGCAATTATAATTCATAAAACGCATAAAAGTGAAGACGTGTAAGGCTGCACATGTAAATTTTGATTCTAGGTCGTGCTCAGTTCTTTTCGAATCAGGCTACAGCCATTAGCGTGCCGGGACAGACACGGTGCAGTTTAGTGTTATGGACATCGCATTGTCGAATATGCGGGGGTGAACCACAACTATCTGCTTAAGTTTCGACATAAATATGTCGGGGCGTCGCGTCGCGAACAGGAACTAGTGTGTCTCGTTTTATTACGGTGGTGCGGGGCGGAAATTAAATGCAGATACCTCGACGCTCATTTCTAGGTTGCGCAGTTAACAGCCAGTTTATCAAAAACTCTTCATCGTGCACGCTGAAACTATTTGAAATACGTCGATTAATATTCGATACGTAGGATATGCGAAAATTCGCGTTGCATTTCAGGCTAAAGTGGTTTGTAGGAGTTGATGAGAAATAATTTGTTAGTTGACCTAACTGTTTCCGCTTAATTTTAATCAATACAGATTGGAATTGAATCAGGGGAAACCTTTAGAAAGATTAAGTTATATTCGGGAGGACGTGGTATGAGGTTTACTTTAATTTATTTACACGTATTTAGCACTAAAAAACCAGGGTGAACTTTAACAATTTTTTTCATAGAAAATATTTTTTAATTTAAAAATCCTTATATGCTTCTTAAAATACATAGTTTAATGTAACAAGTGCGTAAATTTATTTCGAAAACTAAGAAAAACGAATATGGAATAGCAATGTCCTTTAGGCAATTTTTTTCAGAACAGCTTCCGCTGTAACCAAAATATCTCCGATAGTTTTTATCCGAAACAAAAAAAAAAGTTACACTTTATTTAGTTACACAGATGTAAAGATAATTTGAAATGAGTAAAAATACAGAGATAGGGCAGAGTGGGGTAATGACGAACACCTAAGCGAGAAAGCTAACAGAACGAAAACTATGTGAGATACGAATTTGTATTTTATTTATAAACATACTCAAACTAGTCCTTTATAAACTACTCTAACGAATTTTGCAAAAATTTTAATAAAAATCTACTTTATACTGAAAAAGAAAAACCCTTGGTGTTCGGAATTACCCGACTTGCCGTGGGGTAATCCCGAACAGAGTGCTAAATATCGGAGAAGTCGCACAGAAAGCGCGACTTCAATGGTCAATCCATAGAAAATGTTGCTACAACCCATATCTAATGTATTTTTGAAACTCCTCTTCTTATGCGTTAGAAAAAATTGCAATTGGTCGAAATATCGGAAAAAAAATAGTAAAGGTCATTTTTAACCTTTTTTCTGAGCCTGTAATGTAAATTCAAAAATCCTTTTTGTACATTTAAATAAGTTTTATACATGCTGAAAATTTCATCAAAATCGGTTAACATTGCTCTGAGTTACAACGCGCTTAAAGATGTGTTCGTCATTACCCCACGACATCAAAAAATAAAAAGAAATTTATTTCAGGGGTTAGAATCATGATTCAAGCCACGCCTTGGTCACAAAATGTTGGTAAAAAAGTGCTTTATTTCAACTTAAAAAAATCCCAATTGTGTCATTAATTCAACAGTAATTACATGCAATTGAAAATGGACAAAATGTTACTTGAAACATGATGAAAATAATAAATTGTGTTTATCTTAACTAGCATGAGCGTTCTGTATTTATTACTTTCTGCCCGACGTTGGATACGTCCTAAACTATTAGTTAGTGGAGAGGAAACATCGTTTTTATTTATTAAAACCCTGTAACTATTGCGTTCGGAATTACCCCGGGTTCGTGATTACCCCAATCTCCCCTATAGGGGGTTTTTGGGTCGCTGAATCTGAATTTAGCATTAGAATTGTAAAATTCAATATGCCAGACTCAAAATGGCTGACCCAAAATGGCTGCCGAATATTAAAATACTTGCAGATCAAAAAAAGCTCTTGCGATGGAATTTATGGATGAAGAATTCAGGTGTAAAATTAATCAAAACTGTTTCGTAGAAAATAAAAAAAAAACTAAAAAATTAACCCCTTAAACCCTTATTTTTCGGGGGTTGGGGTGGCATTGAAAAAAGTAACCGCTGCAATCGAATTATAGACAAGAAAACTTCACAAATAAAAAAGAGTTTTATAAAGAATAGACAAACTCACCCCTAAATTCTATTTTTTAGGGGTTGAGGGTGTCAGATGGAAAAAATTACCCCCAGAATCGGTTCAGCGACTCAAAAAACCTCTGTATACCAAATTTTGTGTGATTCGCTTAATTTTTCGATGTTACCAGTTTGGGCCCGAATAATGAAAAGTACCGTGCCAGTTAACCGGTTAATATCATATCACAAAAGAGAACATAGTAGATACCATATCAATAGCAATCAGCCTCCATTTATAAAAGTACACAGTATTATCTCTCAACCAATCCTCTAACAATAAAATCCAAATTTCCATATCAACCTATAGCTAAATTTTTTTATTTTATTCTATTCGTCTTTATTACTGTAAAAAGAGGCCTCAGTATTTGTAGCTAGTATACTAAAGTCAACAGAAATTCGAGTTAAGGAGCAATGAGGCCCAATAATATACGACGAGATTCATGATTTCTGGTCGCGTGGAAGATGGATCGCGGAGGAAAAAGAATGGAGCAACGCGGGATACAGAGGCATAATTGTGTCTCGTGACAATAAAACTCTAATATCCGCTGGTGGGAACGAGGTGCACGCGATGCAACGTTCTGTTTTCCGAACGGGAATGTAGGACACACGAATAGGGAGCAGCGGGCGGAAGGAAATTGGCGGTCGGTCGGCGAGTTTCCCGGCAAATTCTCTTTTCAGTCACTGGAAAACGCGCTGCTGTCCTCCAACGCGCACAATTTTTTCCCCATCGGCCCTGGTAATTTTCCCTTTAACGGAAGGGGGGACCGGTGTCGTGGATTTTCAGCCAGCGACGCGCTAAACAATTTAAGGCTGGTTTGATTGACAACGAGATAGCAGAATCCAGCCATGATTTCAAACGGCAATTAATTTTTGCACAGATAAATTTGTATGCATAAGATAAAATTTTTACACATTCCTCTCATTCACCCTCCTAAATTTGCTGTATTGTGGAAACGAAGATTTAAAAGTTACTTTAGAATAGAATTCTCACTTTTGATGTATGTTTAGTCAAAATACTGCTGAACAGTTGGTCTGTGTAGTATGCATTGAGTTCGAGAACTTATTAGGCATACTAAAATAATTAGCTGGGTTGGTAAGAATCTGATAGAATATTGAATATTTTTGTAAAAGTTTATAGGTACTAACATTTCTCAGTTCTAAAGACTTCAAAAATAATTTAAATCCTCCAACGATCCATGAAGAAACAAATCGAAACCTATATCGAGTCTAGCGCTAATAAATTCTTGCGCACCAATTGTTTTCCAAATTTTTTGTTTCTTCCTCCCTCAAGAGTGTCACCTGACTCTCGCTCTTCAACCATTCCCCTCATCGCCACCCCTTCATCCCCTTCAACCGTCCCTCCATTTTTCCATATATTAATACGCGAAGTACACAGCGCAGCGCTGCCAGACATATTTCAATTTCACTCCTTTTTTGCGTTTTTCCGCGGCGGAAAAATCGCGCGCCCCTCGACAGACTCCACTTGCACTTCGACGCTGCATTATTTGACGCTCGAGCGGAATTACAAACTACCCCGTCGCACTGGCGCGTCCGTGTCTCGATAAATTCTCCATTTTTAATGTTTGATCGTTGATTAATCGGGCGAAGGGGCAGGAATTTATAGCGGGACGGGGCGGGACCCTGGCCAGCGATATATCACGGCTCCTTCGCCGGCGAATATTTTCGCGTATCGACCGCGAAACCGTTCAACCGATATTCCCGCGCTCAGACTTAATAAACACGACGTTCGAAAAAAGGTAAAAGGCAAGGTTTTCTTCGCTGCTACGGCGAGTTTAGAGAGAACAATGGGAGGAACAACGAGGGATGGGGCATCGTTTGCGTTTCACCAAAATTGCAAGGCTGCACGGATTAAAACAGGCTCTTTCGTCTTCATTCCTGTCAATTACGCTACACGGGCTGTTTAATTTTTAAAAGGGCGTTCCGTGCAGACCACTGGATACTTGCAGCATAAATTGTTTCCAGCGGAGAGACTTGCCTGGGAAACTTTGCATGAAAACAGCAGATACGAAAGCTTTCCCCCGGATTTGCATACATATTGGCGTTGATATTCGCGCGACGAAAGTTTATCGTGGAAATGTAATGATCTGACGCATCGCGATGTATTCCTCCTGGTGTAACGTCTGTCATAACGGTTCTGTCCTTCGATTATGCAGAGTACGTTGCCCTACGATTTTTTGCCATAGTTTTAAATTGCGAAGATTTGTTGAATTCAATCGACAGGGTTTGTTAAATATTCAACATTTTATTCTTTGGGATTGAATCGCTGAACATATTTGATTTCTTCACGTTTTGTGAATACAGTTATTTTTGGGATCATTTTAAAATGGATTTAATACGATTTAAAAGAAAACGTAAATTGGCAATTAATGTTTCTGAGATGTAACTTTCTTAGCTTTCCAAATCACCCGTGAAAATTTGTCTACGATCATGATTTCGCAAGTTATAGGTGTTCAAAGTGAAAAGTGCCTTTTTGGCTTTGATCGCGAATAACTCGGTCAATAAAAATCATACAACAAAACTAAGAGCACGAAAGTAAAGAGAAATGTTTGCTCTATATAAGCTCCTCTTTTGCCTTCAAACTAGGCAAAAATTTCTGAAACTTCGTTTCCTGCGCTTCATCTTATTAAAACAGTATTATAATGGATGAAAAAAATGTTGAGTCCTTGATTCAAAAACTAGAAATTTCAATCGTTAAAATGCGTTCTTTAAATATTTCTTGCGACCCTCTTCCCAATATTTTTTTGCGACCAACTTACAAAATCGCAACCCTTTTTGTTTGAGTATAATAATTTGGCCACCCATTAGTATTTGAAAATTCCTTGCACAGAAATGAAACGAAATTTTCTGATGAATATTTCTCATTTAAGGGTTAGTTTTCAAGAAACGCGACTTTGAAATTTAATCGCGTATAACTAAACGGACAAAAAAGTGCGAAGTAGTTTTAGTCGTAAATTTTGGTTTAGTTTCTGCACAACATGTATAATGATGTATCAAACGAATAGGGCACACAACTGAAAAATCAGCTAGAAAATCAAGTTTCATCGAGTTCTGTTCTTCAGTTGCACTGGCAGCTTAATTATAATTCATTTAGCAACATTAGACGTAGGTATACAATTTTTCTAAATCCCGATAATATTTTAATATTTGTCAGCCAATTTGGTTCGGCCATTTTGAGTCTGCCATATTGAATTTTACAATTCCGATGCCAAATTCTGATTCAGCGACCCCAAAAACCATTACATACCAAGTTTCATTCAAATCGTTTGAAAATTAAAAAAGTTATTCCATTTAATCATATATGATACATTGACAGAATTGGCCAGATTTTTGTTTGATCATATATGATACATTGACAGTTAACCGGTTAATATCCTTCTCCCGTGATTTTATTATTATGGAATTTTTCGAGGTCCTGCTTGCATAATATCAAATATTTAGAAGTTGATGATGTACTTTTGGAGAACTCTAGAAATGAAGAAAAATTGTGTAAAGTTGAATCCTCTGAAATTTTAATCGGGTATTTAATTTATGCACTATCATTTCTGTTAGTGAGCGTGATAAATTCTGTTAAAGGGCATGCTAAATTAGTTTTACTCGAATTATTCTTTTCACAATCGTGAAAGATAAATGTCGAAGGCCAGAAGGTTACGCAGTGCAGTGATTCGTGTTGTTCAATTTGTCAACAGGATGCTCGTTCACCGAAACAGGTCGAATATTTAAGCAAGGACCGTATATTAAGACCAGAGGCCATTTCTCTGTGTTCCCGAGGCAGCAGGTGCTGGTCCTCGACTCGTTTCTTCGTCTTTTTGCTTGCCATGCTTTCCAGCACTTTATCTTGAGCCTCAACCACTGCTGCATCTTCGTGCTGCACGTTAGAGGGCCAATCTCGTGCAATCTGTGATCCTTGACTTGGTGCTTAACCATCACGATTTTTAAACGAAACAGTCGCGAAAATTATGCATATTCGTTAAATTCTTCTAATAGACAGTAAAGTATTTTACAAACACAGGGAATCTATGGAACGACAATGTCTTTCGTCTGAATTTTCACAGTGTAATATCAATCCAAACACATCGACAGTTAACACGAATTTCCGATGGAAAATTACTAACAGTAAAATCATAAATGGGAATTAGAAAAATCATTTACAGTGAAATTTAACTGTGACCAAATTTAAATCCCTTCAACATGAAACCGCAAGTATTCCTAGAATTTAGAATAATCTAAAACACTGTCTAATATTTCTAATATCTCCTTTTATTTCTCACCTGATATCTCTAATATTATTATGTCAAAATATCGACTTGGAAGGCTTCCCATTCTAACAACTCCCTGCCTTATATCCTTGGTTGATGTCTTAGGTGCTTAGAGTTGAGCATCGTTTGATGAAATCTAGTATTACTCTTCACCTCAAAAGAAATGAACATTAAATGCTAAATTAATGTATCTCACGTATTCCTAAATGACCCCTATTCCCCATTTCACTTTTGCGAATGTTATATTGGAATATGTACTTGCAGTGTTCAATGAGCTTATCTGTTAAACGAATGTCTGAAAATATACTTGCAAGTGTATTCAGCAACTTTCGACTGTCGGTGTGCACGGTTACAGCGCCTAACTACCTAATTGCGTTGCGAGGCCTTCAGTGTTTGTTAACCGTAAGTTTAAACAGCATGCATGAGGCGTTAAATACACGCGGGTAAGACAGAAGTCACACAGACATCCCTATAAATTCGGAACAAATATTGGACGTGTTAACGAGCGAAATCAAAGGAGAATAACTTTACTTAATTACACGTTCGTGGTGATCAAAGCGACTTGATCGTGTGAAACTACGATTAGACCATTTTTATACAACCTTAACAAAATTTTAAATAGATAGTGCCACGTTTAGAGGCCTTAAAGATACCATGACAAAAATTACAAAGGAAATTGAAATAGTAGAGTTAAGGTATTAGAAGATGTAAGGGATGGAGGAATATTAATTCTGATATGAATCTTTAGTTATACCTAGTTCGAAGTGATTCACTTCTGAATATATATCTGCAAGTTTTTAAATAAGAAAATAATTTTTTCTTTAAATTTACACGACTCCTAAAATATTGTCTACAGCCACATTTACATATCTTTTACGACTCAACCTACAATTGACACTCTTCCATAATGCTAATCTGAATATTTCCACCAAATTCAAATCACAACAATCTCCGAATAGATCCAGTTACAAAAATAAAAAATGAAAGATTTCTGTGCGGTTTTAATTTACTAAGAACAGACAATGGTAAAATATATGAGAATAAATTTAAAACGCCATGCCAGCCATAGTTATGTATCGCACAAAAAGGTTCCAACTTATTAAGTTACCAAAATTAAGCGTTATTCCAATCATGTCAAATAAATATTCACCTGATCCATTTATTCAGCTGCAGAATATTTCATGGGGTTAATAATTAATTATTCGTCATCCATAATGAATTACACTCTATTAGAATATTTTATTCAAATACCCACTCCAAAATTACATTGTTAACAATTATTTAAGTTAATACCACCGTCTCACAGTGGGCTAAACCGTGCTTCGAGCGCGGAAAAAATATTATTATGTCTCTAGCAGTGTTAATGATTAAGTAATGAAATGTATTTGAATTATAGATATGTACCCGATATTCGGAGGACAAAAAGATAAAAATATAAAGTTATAAATTTGTTTCTTTACAAAAAATAGTTTTAACTTTAATTTGATTTTAATTGCTATTTATAACTACAAGAATTATCTTTTGTTGACATTCTATTGTTGTATAACTGTTTGGTAAGTCTAACAAATCAAGCATATCTGCAGGAAAGTTCTGAAATATATGTGTTAGTATATATGAAAACCACAATACATGCAAACACGTACAATTTTTTGTACACTTCGATAAAGTTAGAATATCTGCTGACAGAAAGTATGAGAAGAACTTCAACAAATTTATCTGTGTAATGTGTAAAAAGTTAATACAAAAATGTGTCATACACCTGGAGGAACACAGGGGATCACAGAAAAAAAAGGAAAAATACTTGCAATTCACGACTGTTCACCACTAAAGACTGAAGACGTTTGATGAGTAGGAGGGGCCGGGGCAATTTTTTTCATTTTTTATTGAAATTAATTACTTAATAACAATTATGCCAAAATATAGTTTGGTCCTTCCTCTTTAATATATAGTAAACGAAAACTTGAAAAAATATATACAAAATGGGTGAAGAAATGTTGTTAATACAATCAATTTGAAAGTATCAAAACTATTTACTTTTTCTCTATAGGGTGAAGCCACCAGTAGTCGACCATGCATCAGTAGTCGACCACTTTCAGAAAACATGAAAAATAAGGGTTTTAGAAGTGACGATCTTTTGAACAAAGTGCAGTTCTCTAAATGTACTCTAACTGCACTCTATCTACACTCTGTTCAAAAGATTGTCACTTCTAAAAACCCTATTTTTCATGTTTTTCTGAAAGTGGTCGACTACCGATACATGGTCGACTACTGGTGGCTTCACCCTATAGGGGAAAGGTGGGATAGTTGATCACAGTTTTTCTTTTTTATTAAAGTAATAATAATGGTTTGCTTTGTTTGTATTTAATTATTTAAGTTGTGATATAAACTGATGTGATCATGTATCCCCGCTGATCAACTATCCCACCTTTTCCCTAAACGAAAACAGTTAAACAACGATTGTTAATGTCAAGGTACACAGACGTACGCTGGTCGCTGGATCGTAGTAACGAATTGAACAACAAACTTCACATATCTCGCTCAAATGGAGCTACATATGTACAGTGTCGAGATAATTCGTCCGTATCAACCAGCTCCTGCATCAAGTAGCCCTGGTCTCCCAAACCGAAGTCTAGCACGTACAGTAATATACCTACCTGGTTCCCACGTGTTTCCCGACTGCCATTTCTTAAAATGTTTTATGATTTTCAGTACTCTAAGGTCTATCTATACAGTCTTAATAAGTACTCCAAAATAATACACGAAGACCTTTCTTTTACTTTTTTCGCGTTCGAAGCATGGTTAAGCCCACTGTGAGACTGCCTAATAACGAGGCAAACACAAACAATACCCAAACAAAAGTACAATAATTCCCCGTCCCATGCCATCCAAACAAATTCTAATCCATTCGAAGCGAATAAAAGTTTATACATTATTCATCATCCGAATGAAATCGTGCCCCACTCTGCCAGTCACCCTTTTCTTCCAAACGGATCTTCCTCTCCCTGCCCCCAGCTTCTGGCCAGAATTACACTTATTGGACTTCCGTAACCAGCGTGCCCGATTGTTGTCGAAGCTCTTGCGGGAATCGTGCGCCCCCTGCCCTGTTCCAAGGGAATCCCGTAAAAGAATGCTGGGACACGAAACCCACGAGTCATGAATAGATGAGAGGCAGATAAAATTGAAAAGTTCGCCGCGCTCCATAGGGATCCTGTACACACGGCGCGGGCTGTGGGTCCCCACTTTCGGCTACTGCCGCCGAGCTTTCGTCCGGTGGACAGGGCTTAGAGTTCTTCTTTGCCGTGCCGGGATTACCGTCGCCCTGCTCATAACCGGCGCACATTCAACCGCGAGAACGTACCAGCGGCCGCCACGATTTCCGATCTGACCGCGTAGAAAGAGCCTCTTTAGCACTTCACCTCTTGCACTTCGGGGGTACGTGACCCCGTGCCGCTCGGCACTTTTAATCACGCCCCGCGCGATCCTTGCTGAAAGAACGGAGATAAGGACGACAGAGGCCGCCTCGTTGCGTTAAAATTCGGCATCGCCACCTCGCCAATCCGTCGGTGAAACGTCGTTTTCGCAACGCTCTAGATCTTGCTGGGGTGGCTGACGATGTCAAGTTCTACTGTGGCCACAACTTGTGGGATTACATGGTGGTTTCGCTTGATGAAATAGGAGAATGGGTTTTGTGGGGAGGGAAGAGATCAATTGAAGGGTGGAAGAAAGTTCTGTGCTTGGAATTCGAGGGGGTAGTGGGAAGATGGGGAATTTTTTAGGAAGAAGCTTTCTGAGATGCACGTGTGGATTATATATGGCGATGGTGGGTTTTATTTAGCCTTGGAAAATGTTGAATGAAGCTGAATTTGCTGTAAATGTCCGTATCTCTTTAACAAAAGATTGTATGAATATTCTGAGAATGAATTTAATTTTAAAAAAGACGAGATGCTTGAATTGTTATAATCGTAAGAACATTGAAACGACTTAGAGTATCCAGACCTAGGACGTCATGAAATATTGTACAGATTCAGTAAACTCTTTAACTCTGTACTCACTCTTAGAACTACTTTTTTTCTCATCACCCCGACATCTTGATACTTTGACTGTCAGAACACTTTTAATAAAAGCATCAATGGGATCCTTCAGTTCATCAACAAACAGTGAATGTACTCCATTGATAAACACATATTTATTTATTCACTTACCTGCACCACCGACTTACCCCTTAAAGGTGTGTAAACACTGAGTGTTATTATAAAAAATCAAAACAACTTTGTGCAACACCTAAGAACACAATTGTGTTTCCTTCTGGAGCAAACTATCCATAAGGAACTAAAGCTCCGCACCTTCGTCACTTCATACAACATTTTCCATTTCCCACTGCATGACTCACATAACAGTCAAAGTGTTAACATTGCCCAGTAAATTGCACAGCAATTCAACCGTTCGATGTTGCTTCTTGAACTAACAATTGTACGAAATTTTTCAGGCAACCATCGCCAGGATCGGGTACAACCGGTACATCGACGGTTTCCTCGAGTGGTCCCGACGGAGAAAATGGCCAAAGCATCGGTTTGTACCCAGTGGGCAGCGCGGGTCCAGCTGCAACGGACCCAGCAACGACCACGCCCATCACGACCACAGCAACGATGCCATTGGTCACGTCTGGCATCGTTGCTGCGACAGGAACGGGGCCCAACATCACCAGAAGCATGTCAGCACCCACTGCTCCAAGGCCAGTTGTGCAGGTGACCAGCACTGCCAGCACCCCGGGGTCCCAGAGGCCCAGGTTGAGGAGGAACATGAGCCGCACGGAAGCGATCAGGAAGTAAGTTCGCTATTTCCTAGGATAATTCAGTTTTAGCAGTTCATAATTTGTTGGTTCTATCCGGAGATTGGCATTAAGTAAATACAAAATTATTTAAATAACGGATCAAATAAAAGTTACTTTAACTTTTGATTATTTGACGAATAAAGTTAATTTTTTTATTCGACGAGCGTTTTAACTTGAGGATCGAATGAATTTTGTTAGCGACAGATAGTAGGAGGGATATAAATGATACACGCTCGTAAACTTTTTGAGGGTGTGAGAAAATTTTCTTTTCATCTAATAGTTTTAGAAATATTAGGCCAAATAGATATTTCATCACCAATTTTGAGGGGTAGGGGAAACATGGGTAAAACCGGGACGCTAAGGATAAAAGCTCATAACTTTGACATTATTAATGTAAAAAAGAAATTGAAAATAGGGGTCATTAGACTAAACTTTTTATTAATTAATAGTATAAATCCATTTTATTTAAAACAATAAGAAATACAAAAAAATTATGATTTAAAATATGGTCCGTTTTTACGGTTTTACCCCATAGCCTGGGTAAAACCGGGTATCATAGTAGAAACTGGCCCTAGGACCTATAGCAACGGAATTCGTCCAATTCTTCAGTCCCTCTATCAGTGCAGCCTTCGTGAGCCCACTTACAACAAGTACACTGCACCCACCCTTCATTCAATTTGGATGAACCATAGGATTCTTTGCAATAATTGCAAATGTCTTCGTTGCTCCTGTTATCATTGTTTCCATCACTACTACTATCATTATCCTTCAGTCTTTTATTTAATTTTGTAGTTTCCTTTTTTTTAGTTGTGGTCCTTTGCCAAAATCAGGTACCCGATATTACCCCGTACGGTTTTACCCCAGCATACAATTTTGTAAATATTACGGATTATCAACAATACCATGGCGAAATACAAACAAACTGTCTTAGTTATTTACACTTTAATATGCAACAATTAACATAATTCACACAAAAAAGTACTTACCTGAACACTGTCAAAAGTATTGTAGGTTCTTTAAGTATCGAAAATTAGATCATAACCTTCCAAAACACACAAGACGATATAACCTCACTATGCACGATTGTAAGACGATCGTCTTTTGTTGATGGAACAATGCACATCGTGACAATATGTGGCTGCAACGACGTGGGAAAATTTATGGCCATTTTAAAAATAATAGCACGTCCCGGTTTTACCCAGGTACCCGGTTTTGTCCATATTTCCCCTACTTTTTTTACCCTCTAGATATGACACTGACAAATAAAAAAATATGTGTGAAATATTTTGTTAAGAAATTAAATAATTATTTTATCATGTATTAGTTTTCGAGATATTAAGGTAAATATATATTTAACGTTTCAAGTTTAACTATTTTCAACTTATACTTTAACTGTAATTTTAAAGTTTACACTACAAATAAAGTTGTAGTTAAAGTTAACGTTAAAGTTACAGTTAATGCTAAAGTTGGAAAATTTAATCGCCGCTGAATTTGAAACATTCGCTGAATAAAAAATCATCTTTATTCGTCGAATAAATAAACCCGGTATTTACTTTATTCGACACATGGCGAATAATATTTTAACTTTTATTCTTTATTCGAAATCTTGTTTAAATAAAAATTTTGCGCATCTCTGGTTCTATTGAACTGTACCTATAAGACATCCCAGGATTAGGATGTTTTATGATCTTATGTAAATCCAGAGATGGCATGGAGAGGTTACATTGTATCTGTAGGCTTGAGTGTAGGTTTCGAAGTTCAAATTCGAAATGTAATAAAAATCTCAGAACATAGTTTCTAATATTAGTATCAAGGATTATTGTGGACTAATAGTTGGGAATTGTTATTGAAAATGTTAGATGTATCTGATGGGTTGTAGTAAAAATGATGGAGGGAAAGGTTGAATGGTTTGACAAGATTTCTCTTTCCAGTAGCTTCACTACTCGGCTTCGCCCGAAATTTAGATTCTGATTTTCTAAAAAAAATTTATTTTTTTGTAAAAGTGGTCACATTCATCTGGATTAGTCAGGTATAATGAGCTGAGGAATATTTCGTGATGCCAGAGTTTATCGTTCGAAAGTTTTTAGGCGATAGACAAACACACAAACATATAGAAGTTTTCTGCTGTATATATTAAGATTACTCTACTTTTTTTAGAAGTGCAATTTTGCGGCATGTTCATTACGTATAAACAATTTTTTTCCGTTATTCTGCTTTGTAAAGTATAAGGGAAAAATATTCTCGAAATGAATGCTTCATGAGATACTTCAAACTTTTTAATAAGCCATATTTTATTCAAGTACCTGTTTCTGGCATGAAATTTGTATCAAGTATAACACTAACAATTTTCGCCCCACGCACCCTTGAACTTCGAACACTTTCAAGAACCCCACGTAATATCTAATAATTAATGAATCATGAGGTCCCAAAAAATATACAGCACATCCAGAAATTGTACACTATTTCAATAAAACACAGTATTAATAACTTCTTCTGTTTCGCTGAAAAGAACAGTAACAACAGCAACTCTGGCAGTTCAAGTGCAACGGGACGATATAAATTCCTAATCATCCTTCTATCGTTGAACGACTTCGCGACCAATTTTCCTTTCACCAATTTCTCGATGAAATAACGCGGCAGGGATGTGCCCGCGGATAGAATCTGTCGAGCGAATAACACGAGCCGGTGCTTTATTTTCTGTTTCAGCTACATCAAACGCGAAACTGCGCAATTCTTCGGCGTGGACGAGGAGTCTGAGACGGTGGAGAGACAAAGATGGCTGGATCGAAGACGGAGAATGGCATCGAGGAAATACGGTGCCCTTGTTCCGGAACATAGACCACCGGATCCTGATATTACAAGGGACGTGCCAGATACCACGGATGTGCCAGAGGTAAGTTCGCTGGTTATTAACCTTTCGTATTTGGCCAGCCAACGTTTGACAAGTTTCAGAAAGCGTTTCCCCCTGAAACCTCCATCTCAGACATTGGTAATTACTTTTTACAGACGATTTCCTTGTCTCTGGATAAAAAACTATAATACTCGTTGTACCTTGTGTCAGAGATAATCAACCTTCATTCGTTTACTTCAATGTGCTTTGGTAGATTCGTAGACATCAAGTTGGGAATAATATTTCCAAAGCACGATGGTTGAATTTGGAACTTTAAAATATTTTTAACTGAAATCGAATTTGCTGACAAGCTACTACAATTTTCTGTGGAATTTTTAGAATTCTTTTAACATTACTCGAAATTCTTTGGAATATGAATTACACAGTAGCAGAATTTTAGTTTTCGTACTTGTTAATTAAAATTGACTTGCATCTATTAAAAAGAAGAAATACTTTAATTTGCAAATTAAAAATTCATGTTTGTACGATTTGAAGCGTAGGAATTACCATTCGATTAATTATAAAATTGATGAAAATTATTTATACCGCATTCTATATGTGTATTCTGAAATACGAATGCAAACTTTCGCTGTTCGTTCTTTTAATCGAAACTCTTCAGGTCTGAAATGGCCTCCGTATATTCAGGACTGCTTGAAACAATGTCACCCTGGTCCTTAATCCGCCTCGGGCACACGGGTCCGGCCGGAACACCGAGTTATCGGTACACGAAATGATTTCCATTAAAACTTCTTTAGAACAGAAACGCGACGCCTTTCGCAAAGTTTCGTAATTGAGAGTGAAGTGTAGGTACTTTTGCTTACTTTTTCCGACATACAATTTCTGCAAGTTTCGCCTAGGATTCTGCGAGGAATTGTGCCACAAAGTAACTATATCGCCGCACAGAATGGGATGGCAAATAGTGAAAAATTTTATTGGAAAACGTACAAACTTCGCGATCTTCGACAACGTCAAATACAATCTTGTGAAGTAACCTTGCGTACTTGGAAGCAGAAAATGAGTTTGTTAACTCGCGGAGCTGCAATGATTGCGCTACTGCCTCCACAAGAGAATCTTGTTAATGAAAATGAAGGACGGAAATGTTTCACCTGATGCTAATAAAAATCGTTCCCTCAGGGTGTTACATTGAGAAGATGGCAGCAACCGGTGAGGCGGAAAGATTCTGTGGCCAGGATGACGCTCTCGGGTCTCCATTACGTCGTCGAGGTAAGTTCCTCCACTTTAATATATAACTAAACTCCTCACGATTACTATCCAACAAATTTCCTCATTTTCGATTAAGGGGGAACCCTATTCTTTGTGCTCAAAACATGGCAAAATTGGGGATTTTTTTAAAGAAATTAGCGATTTGATTCATTTGAAATTTGAACCATATTTTGATGCAGCTTTAAGGAAGCAATAGTTTCTTTTCTATTAATTTTTAACCATAAATATAGTAGTTTCATCACCCGCTGGTGTGCATAATATTTATCTTCCTAGTAATCTAAAACAGAAAAATGAAACGGTGTTTCACTGTATACATGTGTAGCCATAATTTAGTGAGCCAGAAAAAAATACAAAATTTTTTAGGAGTATGGAGAGTTTTCAAATTGAAAGGTCTGAAACTTTCACTTTTGCTATACAATTTTGCGCCAATTTTCTTATGTAATCAAAGAAATATATAACTTATCGGTATCCTGTAAATTTGAAAGTAATCGGTTCAGCGGTTCCAGAAATATCGTGCACGCCAGCGGACAATGGCGGCGTGATGGATGATCGTGCATAACTCCTATATTTATTATTAAAAATTAATAAAAAAAACCACAACTTCTTTAAAGATGCATAAAAACATGGTCCAAATTTCAGATTATTCGAATCGCTAGTTTCTTAAAAAATATCTAAAATTTCGCTATGTTTTTAGCCCAAAGAGTAGGATTCTCCCCTTAAGTCAAAACTGAAATCGGATCTCTTCAAAATACTTCGAAGAAGCACGAATACTTTTAATCCCCAGGAATGTTCCTCACTCTGGAACATAAGAATCTCCTGATTCGAGATCCCTAATTTCTATGTTAAGCAGAAACCCTCCTGAAGGAAAGGCACAAGGTCCTTTGCATTTAGCGTGAAATGATCGGGAAGGCTTCCCTCCGTTTCTCGATACAAAATACCTCTCTCCGTTTTATTTCCCTATTATCGTCGATGGCAATGAAATTGAAGGAGCAGCCAGTTAATCAGCGTTTCGTTATCGTTCATCGATACTCTGGGCGGCGAAACGAGGCTAAGCTTCCTTCGTGCTGTCACACGTTCCCACGGAAGTCTGTACGATCATTAAGCTAACGAGGTAGCGGCAGCCCCCTTCCGGTTTTCGGGCATCGTCGCACATTGGGGTGGCTTTGATATCGGGGGAAGTTGCGCCGAGTAAGTTAGTAATTTCGATGCTGCGTTAATTACTGACCGTCGGCCTGCGTTGATTAGGAATTTCAGAGGGTTTCCGATTGACAAACGAGCCCCGATTAATTTCATCGTTCTTTGAAAGTTTTCAGCCCCCTTTCTCCCCTTTTATTCCGCTCGACGTAGTGAAGTTTAGACAAACGTTGAAAACATTCTAGAATGTTTCGTGCTCCCTGGAATTTCGCCCAGCTACACGTGTCCACGAATCCTTTATTTTTGAAACGAATTTTCCATCGATAACCACGGAATTCGATTGGTAATTCCCAACTTTGAGTTTTAAATTCCAGAGATTTCAATAATGCTGTAATAAACGTTTCGCTGGTGTAATTAAATTTCAAAGTTGCGGCGTTTCATAAACTCCGCGGCGAGCAAAGTTTGTTCATTAATACGAATTAGTCGAAGCCTACGGGTAGTTGCGTGATTTCTTGGAACAAGCGATTTACGAATAGTAACGCGAGAGATTGTCCGAATAGTTATCAATCGGAAGGCATTTAATTTTATCGCGGATTTTTTGTCGAGGTGTTCGGTAGTTTTTTTTTTATTAAAACATAGCTGAATGTGGACAACAAGTTTCCATTGAGTGAAACAATCTCGTTCTCCGTAACTTCTGGCGGTGGTGTTGGTGAATTTTCATCTCTGCAACTGGCTGCAAGTTATCTCGTATCTTCTTCCTTAATTAGTTTTTTGACTTCGTTTCGGATTCCATCCTAGACGCTCCCGCGGAAATATGAAAAGGCGTGCTTCCGGAAGCCGAATAAATGAAGCTCTGGAAATTAATAGAAGCGCTGAACGCGAGAGATTTAATTTTTCCCTTTTAGCTAAAGCCTGTTGGAATTACTCAACGCGATTTAGGGTGGTCGTGTCGTTGTTCCGCTCGTTCCATATCTGAAATAAAATCAAAATGGGAGGTGGAAATGAATTTCCAGCAGCACATCTCTTCATAGAAAAATCTTTCTCTGTTCATTATTCAGAAATACTAAAGACAGAAATAAAAAACGAATTTACACTAAAAAATTATTAATCATCAACGTCGACGGGGATTTAAAAGTAAGCCGAAATTCTTCTGGTTTCAAGCAAGAAGTAATACTTTTTATTTTTTGTAAGATTGAACCGTCATTGCTTTGTTAGTTTAATTCATCAAAGGCGTCAAGGTGGACGATTTAATTCCAGTTAATTACGCAATCTAGCAGCGCACAGTAAATAGTGTTCGCGAAACGCAGGAATAGTCGGGCTCTCGCTTTTAAGACAGTCTTAGGCGAGCACATCTCGCGTCCGACTTCCAAGGCGGAATGACACTTCTGTCGCTTTAAGCCGGACTGTGAACATAAGCTGAGAGCGAACAGGCAAAGAAAGTAAATTTAGACTAAGACACAAAGGACAACATGTAAACTCTGTTTGACACTTCCCTTCGGCAGAATCCTCCACGCTTTTGTTCGTCTCCTCGTTTTTACATCCTCTCGGCAAAGAGGCGAACAAATAGACGTATTGCTTTTTGCAATAGTTATGCCGCGTTTAAGTAAAGCAATTTACTTTTCATTAAATTTATTAGAGCCGGGGGGCACACTGAAAGAGGTTGAAGTTTATCGTGGTCGAAAGGGCAGACGTAAAAAATTTGTGTCAGAGCTCGCCTGTTTCCTAAAATCCCTGGTGTTACACTGAAATTCATATCATTGTGTAAAAAATAACTACTATCCCATATTATTCGATGGGCAGTGATTTCATGTGAATTTACCTATCACAAAAAATACAAAATAAGTATTTCCAAAAAGTGTCAAATGTAAACTTGTGCCCCATATGTGGCAAAAGAGTGCAACGAGAAATTTTCAAAAGTGTTTTATTTTCCTACGTACAACAGTTACGGTAATATAGCAAAACGATTAATGGTTTACAATTTTTTTTTTTAAATCAAGGTAACAGTAATCGCAAACAAAATGACCCCCACCTTCGTAGTTTCAGCAGGCATAAGTATTCCGAATGATCAGTGTATTCTTCTCCACATTCAGGACAAATTATTTTTTTCTTAAACGGTGATTGTTGGGCTATTCTCTGTTCAAATTGATCTGTTTTGTTCCTTTCAATTTTTTTCAGAAGTAAACATTATTTTCGTTTTGCTTCTGTAATTATTTCTTTGCACGTTCGCATTCCGATTTTCTTTTCATTGCTTCATTTAGTTCAAGCTGGTTTTTAAATGGGGAGTTCGAATTTTGACTATTGTCTCATTGTACTGTGCGAACTCTTTCCCCCACAGCTACTTTTCCGTCGTATAGAACTGCTACTATTATAGTATCGTTGGAAAGAAGAATTTTAGCTCTTTCAGACGAGGCGTTACTTAAGATATTTACAGATTAATTTATAGGGAGAATATTGATTCGTAAAAATAAGAATATTTCATCGAAACTAGTGAATTCAGTACTTACCACATTGTACGATAATGAAACGAAGTAGGGGAAGGTGGGGCAAGACGGGGTAGTTAAGGTTTGATGATGAATAAACCACAGATTTTCTTAATCAACTAATCATTATTGGGCCTGGAACCACAGGTTTCCACGGGAAACCTCCGGGGGAACATAGGCGACCATGGAAATTATGTGATATTAATAATTAATAACATTACTTAATTATAACTATACCGTTCAAGGAAAGTGTTAAACTGTAAACAGCAACAAAAGATATTTGTAAAAAAGAAATATGAGATATCCCAAGTACTGCCAGTGGCCCTACTATTGCCATTTAAGACTGTATTCCGCGGGTTTGTATTTCTCTAACGCCCAGCGTCAATCCGTATTATGTAGAAATGTTGCCTGAACGGCCCATGGTGTCGTTCCTACAGCCTCCGCCAATAATACGGACTTCTAAATTTACACTCGACATCGCGGGTCGTTTTTGTTGTGAACAATAGATTAAATGGCAATAGTAAAGACACTGGCTGTACTTGGGGCATCTAATATTTCTTTTTTACATATATGTTTTGTTGCTGTTTTCTGTTTAACACTTTCCTTGAACGGTATAGATATAATTCAGTAATGTTATTAATTATTTATATCACATACTTTCCAGGTTTGCATATATTCCCCCGGAGGTTTCCTGTGGTATTTAAGACTGTATTCCGTAATTATTCTGTAATTTATTAAAATGCAACTTTTATATCTTAGTAATAACTTACCCCAATGCGATAACAACTTGCCCCATAAAGGGGTAAAAAGTTCCGCTTCGACCAGCGCCAAAAAAATTACTTTTTATGAAAAACCTATTGCAATATATTAAATACAAGCTTAAAATCATAAAATATAATAAATTTAACAAGAAATTAGTCAATAGTGAAGAGAATAAGTACATTATTTTGCGGTCATTTTTTATGTTTTATCGAAATCTGAACTTTTAGCCCCGGTCTCCCCTACATATAATTTAATAGGATTTTTTAACTGAGTTAAGGATGTCTTAAACTATAGAAATAAATTTTGTGTTTTATAATTAATCATTGCAGACGGCACTTGGGAATTGTTAAAGTTATGGCGTCAAAAAATTCATCCAAATTGGTGGAGCCTGTAGCACCTAAACCATTGGTCTGCAGTAAAAAAGAGATACAGGTTCCACAAATTTTGAGAACACTGTTTCGAGAAAAACGCGTTTAAAGTTTTACGCGAGTGGTGAGTAGTAGGATATTGCCCATGCATTTGCCGCTACTCAAATGTCTATCTATAACTTCGTGAATTTTACGAATTTCGAAAAATCCTTTTAAACACGTAGGTATTCCTGAAAGGTTAAACATTCGAAAAATTAAATAAAAAAAAAAGAATCGATTTTTAGACCGGCACTTCCCCTTAATTCAATTCCTCTTCATTCATCATCGATAAACCTAGCTCTGCAATGAATCCCACACTAATAAATAGCAAGCATCTTCGAACTCTTCTAATTGTTGGCGTTCGCTATTAATTTTTCGCCAGTTTTCCAACAGCAGAATTTCTGAATGACGCAGATGATAGCCCGAGGCGTTCTCGCGAGCGCCTCCATCCCCGGTCCTTCGTGTTTAACCGCAAACATCGCGAAAATTGGAATTCTAATTGGATCGCGCAGAACAATAATCGTTAGCGAGGGTCGCCATTTATTCGGCGGACGCGCGATTTCACGTCCCCGTTCGTCGAATTCTCTTGTCCGGCCCCATTCCCCGTTTCGATTTTCAGATAAATCAGATATGTTTGTGCTCGACGGAACACACGTGAGAGAGCTGCTCGAGGAACGATAGAAGCCGGACCGATTACAGGCGTGCCGAATCTGTGGGCGAATTAATATCGCGCCGAGAGATTTGTTTTATTTTAATTATTATTCGGGAATCGAAATCGCGGGAACGATAGATGAAATTCGATCGGAATTGATAACGTTTCTGCGGTGGTATTGCTTGTTGATAGCGGTTCAGTAGTGGAGCTGTTCCAATAGCTAACTTTGTAGAAACTGGTAGGCAGTGTTAATAAGAACTGAATTGATTCTTAATAAATCCATGGAGGTTATTTTTTGTTGTTGCGAATTTCTCCCCCATTTTATAATTTTTAGGAATAATTATTACTACCAAATGGGAATAAAACAGTATATGTACGAATCTTGTAATTTGTAGAGGGAAAGGGGAAGTGCAAATCTACATTTTCTCAGCTTTTTAAACTCATTCTAAATATGAAAAAAAATCATAACGCACAAACAACCCTGTTTGTAGCTTGTAGTTGCAGAAGTTACTGAATCTGAGGGAAAAGCAACGCGATTGAAATGAAAAGACAAAATCACCGAAAATGTCATTCGCAGTAGTTGGCGTACAGAAGCTTTGTGGGGGGAAACGAAAAGCTCGTAAATTGCTCGTGAAAACGCTTCTTTTTGTGATCACAAAGGTGAAATGACGCGATGGAGTCGATCTGTGTAGGTTGAATTCTCGTATAATTACGAGATTATTGTTTGCTCGGGGACATCCTGTCATGGAACTAAATAAATGTAGATCCACGTTGTAATTTCGACGGGCAGGAAGGAAATTGATCCCCGTCAGGATTCGGCTATTGTTCCTGTATTCGAATGCGCCCCTATTGTAGCGGTATTCTGCCCGTTCCCTTCGATCTCGTAGCTCCGTGTCGCTCTTTATTAGCTGCTCTTTGTTCCCACTACTTCTCTGCTCATGACGTGTAAATAGTATCGCCTAATATTTAGTATTTAGCATACAGAGTGTAGGCGGAGAGAGGAGAAACGTCGAGATTTTTTTTATTTTGTCGAGATTCGACATTCATTATGGGTTCAAATTAAATGAAAATTGAAAAATGTACGTAATTGATGGAAAGGTGTATTAAGAATTAAAGAAGAAAGATCACTTAGATCTGAGGATTTAGAAATATTTATTATTTTAGGTTATTGCTCGAATTAAATTTAAACAGTGAGGATTCCAATAAAAAATACTATATATTCGATTATAAATCTGGTATTCAGAAGTTTTCATATTATTTAAAAGAATTGATATTATTATAACATGCCTTCGGTTGAGTCTATTTTTTGGTGCCATCTGATAAGCGAAGACTTCGAACTTGAAATTTCAAGAAATTTGTGAATGCTTGCGAATACATCGAGAGTACCTGGAAAAATAATACTTTATTTTCTTTGTCACTATATTTCAATCCTCGAATATCGAGCTCTTTCTCATCCTCATTTTATTCTTCGCGAATATTGTAGGGAGGGCCGGGGCTAGTTATGATATTTTCCGTTTTTTATTATTTTTTTTTTTTTTGCATTCCATATTCAATACTATCAATTAGTTCCTCAATCGATGACTGCAATCACATGTAATTAAACGAAAATCGTGACTGGGAGAAAACATTTTGGACGCCGAGACATGTTTCATCAACATGCCCTGAGTAGGGGTAAGTTGTTACATTTTACGAAAAGAGGCTAATTATGAGTAATACAACTATATCTTCTTGGACAAAAATAAATTTATTAATTGTAAGAATCTCTTATACTAAATATACAAGAAAAATAGTGAATAATCTATTAAAAATAATAAAAAAAGAAACCTACTAAAATTCATTGCACTAAAAGAAGTGTCCAAAAAGGACTCACAATTAATGCAGAAATAAAATTGATTTTTTTGGTTTTGCACAATTCTTATGTGGCCACTTTTTGCACTCTATGCACTGAATCCGCTTTGTGGAGTCTTTCTTTGGCAACATGCCTCTTTTCGTATGTAACAATATGCCTCTTGTCTTGTGTAACAACTTGCCCGAGTTGACACCATTGTGTATAAAATCCTATAAGTTCATACCACTTTGGTGTATTCTTATGGTCTTGCTATGAATCTGTAGCTAAAGGAACACTAATTCAAACGTGATAATATTAATTTACATACATATATCTGACTGTTCGGTAGGAAAGATTGAAGTGGAAAGAGGAAAGTTACGATTAGTACCAAAAACACAAAAACCTGTAATAACGTGGCAACGCGTGAACCGACTACAGAAAAACACCATACATGGCCGTGTATGGTTTAAACACATCAGCCACTTCATCGTCGACGTGATAGTCTAAGCAACAAAAATTTAAATCTCTCCTATATATGAAAGAACTTAAACAAAAAAATTACTTTTCCCAGCAGAAGACTTCTTCATCATTTTATTAAAAGTTACCCTTTATTTACAAAAGTATTTTCTTATCATATCCATATTAATTTCGCGATTCCATCTAACAATTATAATTCCACACACAATTACAAATTTCTTCCACGAACTACGAAAAAAAAAGTAGGTACCTCATGCGCAATGAAAAATAAAAACAAAAATCCTAAAACCAATTTTTAATCAATTAACACATTCTCGCTGACGATTATAAATCACAGAATTTCAACCCTCTAAAAGGAAGCTATAAAAGCACAGACGTCTAAGATTAAAAGTAACCATAACTTGCGAGATGCTAAAGGTTGACCGATTGAATAGGTCCACCTGGAAAATTGCATTCGGGCTTTCAGCGTTCCTTGCGTTTTCGAGGGGTGCTAACGAATCCACCCCCTGCGATCCTTAAGGCGCCTTAGGAAAAAAGCTCCGTGGATTTTCTAGGTCACGTATCGCCCGTGCACCATTCTAGGTCGCGCGTAAAATACTCTAATGGGCCTTTGTGTATTCAAACGGCACACTTTTCCCTGCTCGAACGACGAGGGGGTGGGCGTCTGGTCGTTGTACGGATTGTTTCAGCCAGCAGTCGAGCTAAGTGGCAAGTTTTGAAATACGGCCAGCCGTGCTGGCCTCTGTATAACTTTAGTAGACCGAACTTCCGGTGGACAAGGCTCCGTACAGCTGGGAAACGGCGTACGTGTGTATAACGCGTTTCCTCCGCTTGTAACGAAGAAAGCCAAGCCCCCCTCGGGGTGTTGCTGCTCCGCTAATATTTGAATTTCGGGCGGATTCTAAGCGCTGAGGACGTCGGGCTTCGGTAACGACGGAGCTCCTAGGGCGTTAAGAAAAATTTACAGAGTGCAGGAATTTCCGAGGGACCTACTAAACGATTCGCCTTCACTCGGTTGGCGGGAATTTGGCTGCGCACTGTGGTAATTAGATGCAAAGCGATGGTGGAGCGGTAGGCAGGGTTGAGTGACTTTTGAAATTGTGGATTTGCATGAAAAATACATTGTTATTTCGCGGTTTGAAGTGGTGGTCCGTGAAGGATCGTGGGAGAAGTCGAGTGGATTGGAAGGGAAATGTTTGATAAATGTGGAAGCAGAGGAGCTAATATTGAAAATTCAAGCTCTGCTTTTTTAATGGCATTTCTGTGGAAGGGTGAAAAAGAGGTGAAATTCTTGGGAAATTTCATTTGGAAACGAAGGGGGGAGTTGAGGAGAAGTGTTTGATAAATGAGGATGCAAAGGAGTTAATATTGAAGATTGAAGCTCTGTTTTTAATGGTATTTCTGTGGAAAGGTGATACAAAGGGAGAATTTTTTAGAAATGTCGTTTAGAAACGGTGAGGATTTGAGGGGGGAATTTTTGATAAATGTGGAAGCAGAGAAGCTAATATTGGAAATTCAAGCTTTGTTTTTTTAATGGCATTTCTGTGGAAAGATGATAAAGAAGGGGAATTCTTGAGAAATTTCATTTGGAAACGGAGGGGAGTTGAAGGATAATGTTTGATAAATGGGGATGCAAGGTAGTTAATATTGAAGATTGAACAAAGAGTTAATATTGAAGATTGAAGCATTATTTGCTTAATAGTGTTTCTGTGGGAACATGAAAAGGAGGAGAAATTCTTGGGAGATACCAATTTGAAAGTCTGGTAATTTAGATAGATACAACTTTCTGAAGGAGTTAGAAGTTTGTACACCTTTTCACTCAGAGGTCTTTTCACTAAGTTCTTTATTTAGCTGTTGCTTCAGCAGTGGTGTTCGAGAATCCACAAATCCACTATGAAAATCCATTCAGGAGGCTTGACTAATTGTAAGAATGACTTCTACGTTCAAAATCAATTGTTTCTTAGTAATTATTTGCATACTTTTCGTCTTACTTTTGCACAAAGGATTCATCTCATCTTTAATTGGAGGACACTTACTGTTATATTCGTCAATTACTTATTGTTAATCAGACTCGCACACACCCCATGTGTTTTCAAAATCAAGTTCCTTTAAGACAACAGGGTCTGTGAAAAAAATATATTGCACATTTTCTATTTCTTGTAATTGAAAGAACCACCCCTATTCTGTACCACCACTTCGGCCACTGTCCTTGCGTATTATAAATATAATTCTCACTTTCAATTCGGCCAGATTATGCAGAAACCTACCAATCCTTAAAACCACAAAAAATTAGTTAAACACAGTAAGGATCTCATAATTTTGTGATCTTCATTTTGCAAAAAATTATCAACACATAGAACCGTTCTTTCATCATACAATTATAAAACTACCAAGCCATAGTTCCATTTTATTAAGCCTCTTTATTAGGCCTAAAAAACAAAAACTATAGAATATTTAAAATAAAATCAATTTTACCAGTCACATTAAATAACCCATTAAAAAACATTTGTAGATCAAATTATTATTGTAGTAACATAGGGTGGATGTACCAGTAACTGAACACATACTAGTGAATGGACATTCTTTATTAAAATTAATCAAAAAAGTAATTAAAATAAGCAACTAATTAATTAGAGACCTCTTCTAATTTCTTGCTTCATCTCCAAACAAGTTTTGCAACACATTTATTGGTGCGTTTACCCTACAATAAAAATAAAGCTATGTTTCTTTAACAATTAAATTTTTAATTACTAAACTACTTATTATCATCTCTCTCTTTCTTCCTAACCACTCCTTTACAATTAGCCTACAAGACTGTACATTCCGCAATACGTCCAATAACAAGCACCTTCCCACAAAAGTCAACCCTCTCTCTCCCGACTAGCATTTGAGATAAATCTATTTACCAAAACCAACATCTGTACACCCCTCTAAATACAATGCTGCCCTCCTTATTTAAAATGTCTTATCTAGCATTCTTTCATTTTTCAAGGTATGTTGAAATATTTAAAGTCCAACTCGTCTTTTACAGTTTAAGTAAAGTTAGAACAGCGTACGTGTTTCGTAGAGATCTGGAAATAGTCTAATGTATTTAACCTATGTAACTGCTTCTCTATCTGAAGTATTTAATTAATTGCTACGTTAATAATAGATTCTCTACCGATACACCTATTACAAAAAATTATATTAGGCTTCTACGAAATAATCACATTTTTTTAAAATGATTGAAGAAAAACAAGGACGGCACAAAGAAAATGATAAAACTTCAATTTTCTCGGATATTTCGAAATACTAGATAGGACATTTTAATTATGGGGAGCAGAATAGAAAAAAAGTACAAAACACGTGAATACATCTAAAACACCAGTTACAACCCCCGAAAAATATTCCCCCGTAAATCCACCGTAATACCTCAATTATAACTTCAGAGAGTGACGCATCACGGACAATTTCGACCACGTAAACAGAGCACCGATCCTAATTGCGGCCAAATTGATCTCCATCGTTAGACAACACGATCTTCCAGCTCGCTAACGTCGACACTGGCAACCCGTTACGAGCACGCGCTGACCGTGCCCTGTGTTTTGCAGTAATGAAAGCATAAATATTCAGAGACGGGCGGGGCGCAACGCCGGCGAATCGATACAATTCATTACGATATCTCACGTTGATCCTGGCACCGCTCGATGCCACGCACGTAATGCGTAGAGACGCGGGTCGAGATATCGGTCATGTCTATCGAGTCGCATGCACATGCATTTAAATCGCCGAAATTACGATATCGGACGGAAAACGGGACACCAACGTACGTTTCGATCTTACGGCGGCGGAGCGGCGAGGGGAGTATATTGAAATATTTCGCAGCGACGCGACGGAGAGGGCCAAATGACGTTTAATTTTGGAGCCGTACTCCGTTGATGAAACTCTGCCGGTTAGTTTGAAATTTCCTCGGCTGCTTCTTTTCGACAATGGCCCCCGCGCGAGTTAGTCACGTTACAGTGCACGCGTTGTATGTGACAGGCCTATAAATTCTTATTTATATATGTGGACTGTTAATTACACGGTTGCTGTACGTGACTTACTAAAACATAACTGTTACCGTGCTGTACATTGATTTCAATTATTTCGGCTTTTGGAAGATAAATTTTATGTCTTGTTCGGGTTGATAAATTCGTTACGTGTGCTGGAAGGTATTGTGCCTGTAGTTGATATAAATTACTGTTCGTGTAGGTAAAATATGGAAAGACGGAATTAGGGGTCTGCTAGATTCGGTGGTGCCACGGGGAGAGTTTGTTTCACGTGTTAATTGGGGGGGCAGTGATTGACGTTCGATTGGGCTTTTGTGCGAATTTTCGATCGGTTCAATTGTTCTTCTGTTTCGAATCACTTTTATTTGCAAGAGGTCTGTCCTGGTTCATTGTGCGGAGTTTGAAGCATAAAGCAGTTTGGCTTAACAAGAAATCAATCATCCATTCATAGGATTTTACACAATGAAGTTACCCATGGGCGAAGTCTATTTATAACAAAGTACACTATTTTATCATCATGTAGGTGATAAGTGACCAGGTGACAACATCTACCACAACATTATTCGAAGTTTTTTGACGAAGTATTGTGACTGTGCACATGGAAATTCATTTACAAAGTTGTAATCTTGTGATTTTAGTTTTTTATATATTTATTTGTTTAGTCAAACGGGAGCCCTTTGATAAACACAAAAACAATGATATATACACTGAGCAAATTAGAGAACAAATTATATAAGTTTTACATACATAAAACCAAAATAAAGAAAATAGCAACTCGTACTTACAAGGGAAAGTCCCGAACCCAGAAATTCCAAAAATTATGAAACTCTGTGAATATGTAGGGGATTTCCTCCGGATTACAACGCAATTTTTATTTCCTGCCCAATGTTACTCAAAGGGGGTGAAATTAACCCCTGACAATTTGGCTATTTTTTCATTTTATTTTGTACACAATTTGTAAGAGATAGAAAAAAGTTTCAATAAATAAAACTTTGATTTATTCATTTGGTTTTGTATAGATAGAACGTCTGTTTGATTCTGTTATATTTGTGTAATTCCATAAATAGTAAATAAACTGAAAAATTTTAAAATAAGTATAAATATTTTTGACTATATTAATTATCTTTATTTTTTTTTGTAAAAATTCAAGAACTGTTTTAACCGGTTTTCTTGGAATATTGGAATTTTAAACCCGCCTTTTTCAAAAGTCGGTTTGTGTATAAACTCTACAAAAAGCTGCAACAATTTGCATCACTATTATCATCAATTCAATTACCTCAACAATTCAACTACTGCTCATTGTCAAACTTCTTTCCCTACTTCTTAAACCTCATTCTCCCCGAAGAAATCAATGCATCGACCTAACCGCTACAGTGTCAGTGATCAAAGTCAACGACTGCGGCGACCGAAGCTGTCTCTGCTTTCACGTGGCACGAGGGATCGCGTGGCGATAAATCCAGGCTACGGGTATAAAAATACGCGCGATCTCCCGTCGCGTTTCATTTCGAAATTTCCAGGGGATACATCCAGCCTGTCTAGAAACAGGCTGTTGCGAGGGCGAGTCGGAAAAAGCAGCGAAATTTTCCCTCATAACGTAGCGTTCTGATTAAGGTAACGCCGATGTTAGTTAATAACGGGTTTATTAGGTTTCCCCTAATAAATGGTCCCGCGGTCTCCTTATTACGTCGCGCCGTACGATGTAAATTTTAATAAAAACTCGAGCGGCAGCCCCGCTCCGCAGCCTCTACACTCTCGCGCGTGGCACGTGCGTGTGCCTGGCTCGCGATACAATACGCGCGGAGTGCCATTAATTCCCGTGCCTTCGGGGAGACGCATAAAGAACGGCCAACACCGGTTACCGGGGTAATCTGCTTTGAGATTTAAGGCCCTTAATTGAGCCGATCTCTCGTCAACCAAAGAGAGCAGGTCGATTCCAGGGGAATCGATGTTGCTTGGAAACGAAGAGAACTGGGTGAATCAGATAGGCAAACATTGTGGAATGATCGATATTGATGGAAAGTATGGAGGCAGCAAGATTTTCGAATGAAGATTATGTGTAGGAAAAGGAGAATTTGCTAGTTCGTTGAACACTAGTTGAACACCTAGTTCATAGAGACGAGTCTGAATTATTTATTTCACTATCACAACGTACTGGTGAATTTTGGAGGCTCTAGCGTTTGAGTCCTTTCGATTGACAATAAGTGGGATGATAGACAGTGATCATTTTGCTAACAAAAATTTTCACTTCAACCAAGTTTTCATGGACTTATGCATGCGACCACAACATCATAAACATATTGTTCATATAAAATATTGTAAGAAACTTAACAAAGACGTATATATCATTAAAAACAAAAATTATGTTTGATTTATTTTTATGACATAGTGATTTAATAAATAAACTTATCAAGTAGTTTGAGAGACTATACGTCTGTGGTAATAACGTAACAAACAAATATCTCGAGTTAAATGTTAAAGCGGTTGTTACTCGATTTTCGTATATTTTTGGGTCACTCATATTTATTCTAATGTACAGTCGTGGTCATAGAAAGTTTAAATTGTGAATTGTGAGAAAAATAAAGATTCAATGGAACGTTTATTTTTATTAAATAATGATTTATATGTGACTTTTAAACTTTGAAAAAATGATTTTTAAACTTTCTTCTTGATCATGACCCTATACTGGAAGAAATAATATATGATTTATAACGTTAGGTTGTAATTTTTACATTTGATGAATCACGAAAATCTCGTCTTTAGTTTATTGTTATCGACCCAAGAGTATTCAAGAAAATCTCTATTTTAACCTTCCCTCATAAACAATTCCCAAGCAGATAAATAACCAAATTCCACCAAAGGTCCACAGAAGCACATAATACTAAAACGTCTTTACCAAATTAAAATAGAAAGTCTGTAACAGGCAAAGTTCAGCAAGAAAAAAGAGCACATCCGAAAGTTTTCAATTCCTGCTTTCTCAGCCACAAAACCATATTTCGCATTATTTCAGACACGCTACACCTACACCATTATTATATGCGCTCTAACACTAATCTGTACGTATTCCCTACTGCCCAAGCAGCGCAGATTTATTCCCGCTAAAGTTGTGAAAGATGCTGGCTCAAGAAATAAATTTAAGGCACCGTTGGGTGCAGTAGGACGCGCTGGTTGCATCAAGTCTAGCGAACTTTATTCCAAACTTCTCTGTCCGAATGAAAAAAGGCACAGTTCGCCCTCCCCCTCCCCTCTCCCCTCTGTCGCGCAGCTGGGTTGTTTTATAACGAACAGTTTACGCGACTTCAATTTGTCACCGTGGAAAATCTGGACGCTGATTGCGCGCATTCTTGCGGGGCCATTCGAAGCGTAACTTCCATGGAAATTTTTCTCGAATAATCAGCGTGCAGCTTCGAGGATCTTTTAAGATAGAGCAGCGCTGTTAAGTTCGGTAACTATCCCCCAAGGATCCTTAAAAATGTCCGTAATTGCACCGCTTGGTGGCACTTTAACGGAAACCACCCCCCATTGTTCCTCTCGACTTCCGATCGTCCTACAAACGTACGATCGAGCTTCGCGGCGAAATTCGTCCCGTCCTTAAATCATCATCGGAGCAATAAGGAGAACAAAATACACGCTTCGAAAGTAGCTCGATAGATACGGGAGAAACATTGCGACGCTCCCCTCTTTCGTGCTCGAATGGGAAGAAAACAAGCAACATCTTCGGCGAATCAAATTCACTTTGCTAGCTGTCAGTCGACGGTGAAAGGAACATGCACGGAGGGAGTGTAGCATAATTGCCTGCGAAGAGAATTCAACCCCCTTCGGTTAAACGCTCTCCCGAAAACCTGCTGAACTGAGAGGTGGAGAAAATTTCGTGGAAATTTAAAGTTCTCACCCCTTAAAAGTACTTTCTTTTAGCATTTTAATTTCTCTGTTGCGTTTTCATCGCTGCAACGTGTTCGGCGATGGACAGTGGAATTATTACCGGCAGATTGACGAGAAATATTAATCGGGCGAACAGTATCGTTTGTCATCGTATATTTTGAAATATCCCTGCAGTTTGCCGAGCGTGAGTGTGAAATTCGGCTGTTGAATATCGACGACTTTTTTTTCCACTGAATAATACTGCCGCTGGGAAATTCAGGAAAAGCTGGGATTACATGTAACAGGTCACAAGAAGAACGTTGAAGCGTCGATTACGCTGCCCGGGGAACGTCAACGTATCGCGATATAGTTGTAAAACAAATGTTTTCTGATGCAGATACTCAGAGCGCGTAAGTGGAGCCGAGTTTAACAATAGAACTCGGTCTATGCGCGGCGAACGCTTTGCGAAGCGGTATTGTATAATTGAAAGCAAACACGGCCGAACGATCAATAGAGTAATTAAACTCTGAAATGAATAATTAGGTATTCGCTGTGTTACGGCGAGTTCGCAGACCGCGGCTTGCTTCGTAATTTATAGAAAAGCCGATCCCCGACCGTTACGAAACCAGATTATAAAGGAGTTTAAAGGGCACTGAGGGGGGGGGGGGGGCGTTTTCTAATTATCATGTCATTTTCTAGGGCCACAATTTGGCTATTTTTTAAATATTTTTCATAGTTTTGTGGTGCAAGTGACAAAGTTCTAATGGTGGAAGGGGAGAGGTGTTATAAAAGGGACAATTTTATTTAGCGACCATTTCTGATAATATCATATGATAGGTATTTAAAACACGAGTCCATTAATAGGAAGTATGTTTATTGCCCCTCAAAAAATTTAAGTACCTACATAGCAAACTCTTTAATAATAAGAGAAAATAACAAAATCTTCGATTTTCAAATAAGTCGAAAATGTTCCTTTCACAACTAAGGTAGTGTTAAATATGACATTAGACGTCGTGGAAATAAACAAAATGAGAACAATTGTTAAAATATCATTAATAGCACATAGAACAAAAAGGATTGAATTCACCCTTTATTCCACCCTTTATACTCATTGGCCCATTTTCCGCAAATTTTACAATGAAACCAATCTTCTTTACTGGCAGCGAAGTTTTCTTTACAAATACAGCACTAATTATTTTGTTAATAGTCTCGCTCGTTTTCGTAATTCCATGCTCGAATCAGAGCAGTTATGAAGTGGACGTCCCATATCAGACTGTAACTGAGCATATTATAAAATAATCTTAAAACAAAGAAAATAATAAATCGAGCTTATTTGTTATATATTCTCGTTTCAGGTGAATATTGACTCTTTTAACCCTTCGTTGACACACCTCCTTTTTCGATCAACTTTGACATACCTCGGTGGCTCACACCCAGAACAATTTTTGAAAGACTGCCATTCTCATCTATAGAATCCGATCGTTATGAAAAATATTATGGATGAATTTCAAGGTTTCTAGAATCCATTCCCACAGATTTTTGATTGACATTTCATTACAGTTTTTGCAAAAAGATTCTAGATTACCATATGTCGAGAAAATCTACAAAAAATTGTAACTTTTACAACTTTTAATATTAGAAGATAAAAATCTACAGAGTTGTGGTACCGGTATAATATTTTGAGAAAAAATATTTTATAAGTCGGCTTTGGAAAAAAGGTATTTATTCTGCATATGAAAGGTACAGAGTGTCAAAATCAGAATTTATGGCGCACACCCAGAGTGTCAACGAATTGTTAATGATATAAGACTTTCACACCTAGTATATAACTTTATCCCACAAACCGCCCCAAAAAACTAACGAAACTTGTCCTTTCATAATGACTAGGCACTAGTGGTGCCTTAAACAGAGAAATAACTTGTATGTGTAAGGGTACGTTTATGTTGGAGCTGCGATAATAGCGAAGAAAAAGAAATATTTGTTTCTCGACGCTTTTAACGTTTGTCATTTATATAGTCATCTCGCTCTGATCGTTTATCGCAGCTCCAACATAAACATACCTTAACGCGTTTAAAATTATGACAATATGGTTTGTCCCTTTTATAGCACCTCTGCCTTATTTCATACGTGTTCATCGAAATATATCCTTTTATTTTTAATTTGCATGACGAGGTAGGTTAAATGCAAATACGATGTATTTGGATAGTGAAGTATGTATAAAGAATATTCTAGCAGGTTGTTAGGACAAATGGTAATAGAAGTAGACAATAGTTGACAATATTCAGAGATCAGTATTATCTATTATTAATTCTGGAATCGTGTGATGAGGACATTTTTCGTCCCAGTGATTGAATAGATTGTAGAGTGAATGAATCGGTTGTAATTCTACTATAGTAGAACAAATTTTTAAGGTCCAATGAATAATTCTATACCTTTCACCACTCATTTGCTGCAAGCTTGTCCTTGCATAAGTACATTTCCATCTGCCATTGGTGAATCTAGCCTGCGGTTTCCAATAGAAAACATTCAAATACCATACTTTACACCTCCGAGAATATTATAAAATGAAATACCAAAGTATAAACAATTGAAGAGCTGAGTGGAAAACAAGCACATGCCACATATGCATACATTTTCGTTTCTTAAAGATCCATAATTTTTTTCAAGAACAATTATACATATTTTTAAGATTTTTTTATTTTACAGAAATCTATGAACATTAAACTATAAACTATGATATTTTGAATAATGTATGAAAACAATAAATACCAAAACTTTTAGGTAAAAAAATCATAAAAAAAAATTATGACACGGTGGCATGTGCCTGGTTTCCACTGTGCCTCTCAATTTATTAACAATCTGCTAACATTCTTTTAAAGAATACCATCTATGAAATTTTCTGAGGAAATATTTTTACGAATTATATAAAAAATTCATTTCTATTTGAGCATCAAAAGACCGATCACAAAAGCATTCCAACCATACAAACACCACCCCAAAAAATGCTAACTCAGAGAAGCTTCTGCACAGTTTATTAAAGAAATAGCTGCATTTCCTACCGAATACCTTTTGGTTTATTACACACCATTTCATTGAAGTCCAGATTAAAAGAATTCAGAGCATTTGACCAGTATCTGCCTAGCTCTCGGCTCCCTTTACCAATTCCCCAACGTTATATTATCCTACATTATTGCAGCGATAGATTCTCCAACGATATTTGTTGTTTGCGCGTGCCAGTCTCCCCTTTTCCGCGGCCGGAATTTATTATCGGGCCGAATCGATGCGAAATCACCGTGTAGGCGGCTAAATATTTATTCCCGCTGCCGAGCCGAGCTAATGAACGAAGAACAGCTTTTTTCCAGAGTGTGTGTGGCCCCCGAAAATACGGCGCTGCTTAATTGCGAGCAAGGGCAGCCCGATGGAGCAATTAACGATCGGGGATAGGGGGTCGCGACAATATAAAATGTCATCAGACGTGCGCGGTATGACGCGATAAACATGGAGAATGTAATTCTCACTTGTCGGCGGCGAAATTAAATTCTATTCGATTTTACAAGCTTTCTGTTCCGTCAGATTCTGGGTGCCAGCCTCGTCTGTCCGCATTGTGTAAAATCTTTTGGCTTCTTTCTGCGCGCCCCGTTTTCTCGTGGTTAACGCGTTGGTTCGCTGTTTCAAATGCTAGAACAAGGGGATTTTAATTACCAAAGCAAAGCGTCCTTGGCTGAAGACCTACATTCGTGGAATTCGTTTCGATGTGCTTTCGCCCACTGTGCAGAGCAATTTGAATGAAAACTGGAGATACGTCATTTGTTTATGTGCAGCTGGCAGTGAATGTACTTACTATGCGGGTGCTTCCATTTGGGTTTTGGGGTTTCAGAGGCAGAGGATCGTGAGGGTATGGGGAGTTCCTAGTATGACCACTGAAGAAGACTTAAATTTTCGGGAAATAAAAAAGAAACAAGCATTGTACGTATCATTTTGCACGGTTGTAGCTTTATTCCAGTGTTTCCTAAGGGCATCTGTCCACGGAGGTCAATCTTTCGCTGGGCATCTTGCTATATGCAGATCAATGATCGAGAGATGCGTCGTACGATTGGTCCCCATGCGTCCGCGTCTATGACGCGACCGTCCGTGGACAGACAGCTTAACCTTTTTTGAGTCGCGATCACTTGCTATAATGTTGTAACGTGAGGTAAATATTTCCTTCCTCTCAGTAATAAATTATCAGTGTTACTTCATTATTAAAATATGGCAATGTGACCATATTAAAATAAATAAGTGTGGTGCCCCCAGAAAACACTTTGCGATCCTCAGATTGAGAATCACTGCTTTATTCTATCACATTTTAAGACCATTAAAAAAATTACAAGTAAAAAATATCGTATTCCGCTATAAATGGATACCCTTACCTACAATTTTTTTTATAGTCTTAAAATGTAATAAAATAAAGCTACGAACGTGCAAAATGATACCTACCTGCAACACTTATTCCTTTTTTTAATTCCCGCAAAAATAAGTTTTTTCGTCCTCACACTAAAAATACCCCTCAAGGAGTTTCAAATTTCAAATCCTTCTTCTGTTGGATAACTGTTGTGTTAGTTCAAAAATCGAAGTCAATATTACAATTTAGTTTTTAGAATTCAGTAATGCTTTTCTTATCTCAATTTATTTGCTTGAGGTGTAAATTAAAACAGAAATCATTTCAAAATATTAGTTTAACGTAAAGTTATTTGGTATTGTAGTTGAGAGGGTGAATAAAAGTCGTTTTGTGGTTGTCAGGATTTATGACTATCTAATGAACACATTGACTACAAATTTTGATTGTACACTGTAATATATACTACTTGTGATGCGATCGAGGTTGTTCGCAAAATGATGATTTATGGCACAATAATTGCGATGTTAAAAATTCCACTTTTTATCCGAAATTCTTCAGCTTGTTTTCAACATAAAATTCAAACAAGCCACGATATTTCACAATCTACCTACAACCAAACTTTATAGTAAATATATTCATTAGATGTCCAAAAACCTCGACAACCATACAGAAATTTCACACATACATATTAAATTCACAATCAAATCGTTTCATTTCAAACAATGCACCCGTAATTAGTGTTTCTTCTCGAGAATTCGTTCTTGAAAATATCTCGAGAAATTTATTGATAATAGTAGGTATACAACCTGAAATTTAGTCCGATTTTGTTGCATGTGGATATTTAAATAACAAAACATCGATATCTTTAATAAGCAACCAATGTAATAATAACATTTTATTTAAATAAATAAAGAAGAACAATAATCGGCGGAAACAAACCAGAGTAAAATTTATTTTCTCGAGAAATGAAAAATGTGGAGAAATCAGGAACACTACTAGAAAATCAACAAATTCAAATAAAAAAAGGGATTATTGAACACAAAAATAGATTCCAAAGTACCCTTTACCTTCAGAACTAGCACACTAATTACCCCCTTAAACACTCCATTAAATTCCTCCACGGTACTTTCCTTAGCCGTCTTTCATCAGGTCGAAAAAGAACCGCCGCGAGTAAGGTATCCGCTATCGATTCGATAGGGTCCTACTGAATGGCGGTTCGATTAATCCCGACCCGTGAAAGGGAAGAAACACAAGGGCAAAAAGGGTAATAACTTGTTATTTTCTCGTTTAATGGATTTGCTGCGGCGAAATCTGCTTGACTTTCCCGTAGAACCGAGAGATTCAGCCGCACGCCCTGCTACTCGGCTTATCGGTGTGCCAGGCTCCGTTTCATCAGCCCGCAGAAAAAGCAAGAGCAACTCCCAACCCCCCGAAATGATATCAATTATACCGAGTTTTCTCGTGGCTCGCGGATTTAATTTTTGAGGGCGCGACAGACGGGATTTTAATTGGAATAACGCCGCTCGGCCGGCAGTAATTCATATTAATTCCGAGACCTTAATAACCAGAGGCCCGCTGGCCGGCCTGCTCAACTGATGATATTGGATTACACCATTGATTCGTCATTAATATCGATCACCGCTGCGCCACGCGCGTTTAACGAGTATTCACTGGGAGCACTCGTTGTTCCGCGATCACGTGATTAAACACAGATCTACATAATCCCGCGGAAATGATTGCAGCTCGCCGGGGGACGCTCGCGTGTGCAGTGAACGGTGGGAATAGAAAAACGCGGGTCGACTCGTTGGCAATGCGCTGCTGATCCATATTTCAGCCGTTTTTGTACCGTGGATCGCACTTGCTACCATTGATTTTTACGATTTTTTATTGCGATTGCAGTTTTTATTAAGTATGCTGGTAAGGGTTGCAGGCTTTCGACGTTTTAGATATCGTAGTGGGGGTAATTCTTTTCTGGAAGGTAATAATAGTATTAACACTGAAGCCTCATTGCATATTATTATTTTAAAGGATAGTACAGTAACCGAGGATTGCTAACTAATGATAAATTTGTTAATGTTAATCAAAAGTAATTTGAAGATAAGGAGGGAAAAGAAATCTCTTTATTTTTATATCAAGCTGACCTTTATTTCTTTTCTAACCAAAACGTCTATTTTTTTACTAGCAGGATTTTTTATATGCAATTATCAGGGGTTCTATGATCAGGACGATCTGGTTATTTGCAGGGAGAACAAAATGGTGGGCAAAGGATATTAACTTTATTAAAAAAAGGTGTTTGACATATCAACCATTTTAATCGCAGTAGAAGGAGTTATTCTACATTGTGCTATGTGACAAGTGGTATTTTAGAACGCGTTATGATAATTGCTCCATGTTAGGAAAACGTTCGAATACACTCCATGTCACTTAACACCTTATGCTCCCTATATTTTTCACTTACTCTGCTAGGGGTATCCCACTCCCCATTAAAATTTTCCAAAATATACATATGTATTGTGGTAGTACATCATCCGAGAAATGCCCAGTAGAGGCTACAGGCTACAGGTAAGGTAAGTCCGGGAGAGTTCAACCACCGGGAGAGTCCCGCCAGTGCTGATATTTTAAGACTGACGCAAGATAGGGCACTGTGTGTCATTGACACAAAATAAATTGAAGGCGCTTGTTATTTATCTCACATTAACCATTGTCACAAATCCATATTTGAATTATAAGATACAGTTAAGACTTTATGCGAGGCTAAAAGGTTTTAGACCAAGTTACAGCGGTGGTGATATTTGAAAATAGGTAAGTTTATTTACAGTCTTCTGATATTGGGGGATATAATATGCATATAACTAAAGTGTAACACCAATAATACGTATGTGTTTACAATACGTTTGTTTTTAATTTTTTTTGATAAGGTGGTCGATCTCTCCCTTGATTACCCGTAATGGGTGGACGGCCTAACCCCGACATGCGGGTGAGACCGATCAGTTGCAGTGCCAATGTTTTTGCTTGAAAATGAAAATCAATATTTGAAATTATCGCACACTATAATTTATATACATATACACTAAATTTATTTTCCAAAAAGTGGTCGAACTCTCCCGAACTTATAATATAAAAGTGACCTGTTTGTATATGCAGCAGGTAACTTTTAATGCGTTTCCTTAAAGCTCCGGAAATCCTATCAAAAAATAATCGACCGATTTGAAAAATTCTTCCGGGATTTCGGTTCATTACTAAATTCTCCGTGGAGTCATCTATGATGGTAACTATGTGAACAATCGTTTTATTTTCATAAACATTTTCTTCGATTTTTTCTTCGTTTCTACTGATGATTCCACGAACAATCTTATAAACTCTAAGAAATTTCATGGTTTGTTGAGTTCAAATAATTTTACGAGGCGTTAAAAATTCCGCACTTGAGGACCATTTTTTATATCACGCGGACAGTCACAGCCACCAAGATTCAACAGGATCTGATAAAATTTAAAAAAAACAATTTATTATCTTTAAAGATGTACAAATACTGCCCGTAAAGTTTTTTGAGCCTGCAACATCTACATTTTTTAAATAAAATTCTAAAAATGACCTATTTGTGATGTGATTTGGTGGAACATTTACGATTCTTTCTAGAAAAAAAGTATAGGGAAAGTGGGGCAAAACCGGGTTCGCGGATCAGACCGGGTATCATTCTAGAAAAACCGTACAAAGTACAATGTACCGTCAAGGATCCAGTTCCTGATCATAATCCAATTCCTGATCACTTTAGTATATAAATACCAAATAATAAGTTTATCACGATACAAATTTATTCCAAAAAATTACTAAATAATTATGAAGTATTTTTAAATTTATACGCAAACATTTGGTAACTCATAGTAAAATGTTTTAGGTTGATCAGAATCTGCTCCCATTGCATCTTAATCAGGAACGGGGTCCTTGACGGTATGGGTCTAAAACTTTTTGCACATTATTCTGCTACAAATGTAGAGTATAATACAATATTTTTTGTTTCATTGTTGCCGACCACTTACCATAAAAAACTGGACTATCGCCACGATAACTTTAGACAGGATCATCAAAAATCAGAAACCCAAAGATATTCCTTAATTACACATGTGTGATTATCGCGCTACGCTCAGGCAGTGTTAAGAAAGAACTGGGCGATGATTACCAAAAATATGTTTAAACGATAGAGTCCCGCAACATGGGTTAATTCGCACAAAAATGTTTAAAAAAAAATCGAGTGTATGAAAATTCGCAACAGAGGGTAACGCGGAAGCCAATGTAATTACGAGTAGAATCGCGTTTTAATTTTTAAATTCGATCAAGAACATACTGCCTATGAAATCTGTACCGTTAGGAATTTCGTTCTAAAATTTTTCCTGGGCATTCTTGAGATGTTGTGGGACGAAAATATTAAAAAAAAATTTGTTCGATGTTTTGACCAGGGAGTGCCCTTTACCAAGTAGCTAGAAGCTTCTACGTATTACACACTGTGCGCAGTACCTATATCAAAACACTTCAAAAGAAGATACAGTAATTAGAGCAACAATAGCATCAACAGCCATTCATTTTCATCAGGGTGACTGAAAAGCTATCGATTTTCCCGTCGGCTCTGTTAGGGTGAACATTCATCAACGAAAATAGATCTATACAACCGACAGAACATCTCACCTTCCTAACAATCGCCAGGTGAAAACGGCACTGTCCACTCCGTCAGCACGCCGAGTGGTACATTTATATTCATACAGCGAACTTACTCGGTAGTATTCAAAGACCGGGGGTGGCTGAAGCACGGGCGAAGCGTCAGCCGAAGGGCGCGATGTGTTACAGGGGGTTGAAAAGCAGAGCCGATCGAAGCAGGAAAGAAACGATGGCCTGTCACGGCAGGTTGTTAACTCGGCTGCCGCTAGATCTCGGTATATCCTACGTTCCGCGCTCCCGTGGCAATTAAAATAGAGAGTGTGAAAGGGCGAGGGGTTGGAGGGGAGCTGCAGGCGGGGCAGGGTAATCAGCATGCGGCTATTACGGGGCATTACGGCTCATCGCCATGCGAATTAACGTACGAGATATAACATTAGTTACACATACGCATTTTCTGATATGAATAATTGCGCGCTTAATTGCATAAAATAATTCGCGAGGTCGTTATCGGCCGCCGTAAAATAGCATTACGCCGGGTACCAATCAATTGGTCAGCGCGGCATTGTTAACAGACGCGCGGCAGCCCGTAGTTTAATATTAATGAATGACGTTACGCTTCTCGAAATTAGCAAACGCGGCCATAATAGCGTTATAGATACATGCCAGTAATAGATGGTCGCGAAAACGCGTTTCTATTTCGACGGCGGCTGGCCGAGCGTGGTTGGCGATTAATAAGCATCGATAAAACCGATAACACCTGGCGAAATCTCGTTGTCAATGGGTGGGAACATATGCGTGCAACTCGCCTCTATTGGCAAGCCTATTCCTCAGGTGCGGGGTACGCGAAGAGAGGGTGAGAATGGAAAACGTGTGTCGAATCAGAATTTAACGCGGAGGAACGAGCCAGGCAAGTTCGATGCTGTATGTATTCTCAAGTCACGAAAACGTGCGCGGATATGTTTGATCCTTCTTCTTGCAGGTATCTGCAAAGCGTGAGATGTACTGGCTCCATTTACTAAAAGTTGAACATATGTGGGAAATGTGGGGGTCTGTTGGTACAGTATTGTCTCCCTATAGTCGCGTGTGGCGGGACCGGGCGCGCGCCATTTGAGAGACGAGTAGTCTATTCGGCTTCCTTTGATTTCACGCTCGAGCGTTCAAGGAGGATGGGGCAGCGAGAGCAGTTTCGTATTGGTTATGAACCTTTCTTCGGCTTTCTCTTTGACATCCGATACCCGACGCCGCGGCGCGGCGACTACAAACGAAGTAGTGGGGATACCTTCGCGATTATAGAGAATCCGAAAACGCGTGCCATTTGAGAGACAGTACTGTACTTGGTAATACGATTAGTACAAAGTTTGCTAAAAAAAAATTCATGTAGGGTAAACCAACCAGTAATTGACCGCATAATAGTGAATGACCATTAGGCAAAGAAATGTCAATTATAAATGTAAAAATTATTATATGTTTATAAATGGAGTGTAGTTGCACTTTTAATATCCCATATTTTTAGTTACGCGTATTAAGCAAACATTAATAAGTACAATTTTTTTAAAAGTATGCGGTCATTTACTGGTTTTCTCATTTAACAATTTGGTCATTCACTGGTTGGTTTACCCTATAGATCATCTCTACCGAGGAATATCATATCGCCAGGGGGCGACAATATATGGCTCACGACCCAAAAATGGCTCTTTGGATATCTGAATATGGCTCTTTTGAGAAAACTTTTGTAATGATCCATCTGTAGCGTCAAATATAATGCATATTTTTTACTAAACAAGCATGCTTTTTTAAAGCTTAGAATGTTAATAAACTTTGTTTCAAAAAGCGAGCCTCAGTTTCAATTTATTTTTTTGCAATTAATCGAAAAAGAAATGCTTCACTTTCGACAAAAAACGACTGCCGGAGGAAGACCTTAAGGGGTTATAGGTACCTAGTCAGGAAGCCGAAAAGAGGTGTATATTTGTAGTTTGTGACTTGTCTTTTTTGAAGAAGCGAAAGCATATATTTGTACAGAACTTTTTGCCCTTGAAAGAGCAACATTTAAAGAACATTTCGTAATTTTTTTGTAGAAAAATATTTACGTTTATACCTAATAAAATTTTACTCGATATCCAAGAAGCTTTTCTTAAAAAGATGTTCTGCGGTGAACGCTGTCATTCGGAACCAGATTATCAAAAATAAAAAAAAGGGGCAAAAAAGATTTCGTTAGTATATTAATGTATCCTCTGATTCACGGAGAGAACTTTCGAAATATTAATTTAAAACAAAATGGCGGCCATTAATGTTGAAGTCCTGATTGTTTCGCGCGATTTTTGTACTCTGTTAAGTGCAAAAAGTTCGGTAAAAATATACGCTTCCGCGTTTTCAAAAGAAAATTCACAAACATTCGCCTCTTTTCGGCCCCCTGACTATGTATAACCCGTTAAGTCCTGATTTGCCGACCCCCACTTTACACACAATCACCTGAAAATCTCACCACAAAATGCGCTCCTAATTTAACCCTATTCTTCCTTTTTCTTCCACGTTACGAGGAGACCACACTCACTATCGACTTCCCATTACAAATATATAAACCAGGAATTGCCAGTTTTTTCTCCAATCAAACCATTCATTCCCAACTATATGTGCGCCTTCAGGTAAAAACCGTTTCTCTTACAAAGAGAATTAATATAGAGGTTCGATTTGTACAATTGGTTCGCACCGAGAAAAATTTGTGGCCAGTGGTGTTATCGATAAACTGGTGTTTCGTTGCAGTCCCTGACGAGGCAACGGCCCCGAGAGAGATCGCAGACCACGACCGACTCGCGGAGCTTCCCACCGAGCGTAATCGCGTACATGTCGAGGGCAGAGGCGGCGTCGTCGCCAGAAACGGGTCAGGACGAGGAGAGGTCCTTCTTCGAAAGGCCTCCGCCACCCCCTCCGCCGCTTCCGCCCCCGCCTTCGCAGCAGTCTCAGTCGCATATCGAGCAGGGAATCGAAGGGCTGGAGAAAGACGAAGAGGACAGCGGGAAAATCGCGGAGCTGCTCGATTCCGCGGGCGATCGAGATACGTCCGAGGAATTGGTCAGGTGAGACTTTGTCGCGGAACGAAGTAACATATTTCACAATACGTTAGAATAAAATGTAGAACTTTAAAAGTGATTGCTTGAAAGTGTCCTTAGAGATTTGGCTGAAATGGAAACTTTTCATCCTCTGTGGATTATGGTAGTGGATGTCGAGTGGGACTTGACATGGTATTTTGTGTTACTGGGTCCTATGTTGAGGCCCACTGGACTTTATAGAAGGGTGACAAGGGTATAGACAGTTTACTCGATTCGGTCCTCAATTATGCACATCAAATTCACAGTGGCGGGTTTAAGGGGAGATTCTCATGTAACAACTCCGAAAATTTATATTTTTTTTAAAAAAAGGATTGTTAATATTGCATTAAACTCTTTTGGGATGTAAGGAGGCATCTTTAAACTTGTAGAAGTTCTTTTTTTATGTCGATTCTTCTTATTATTTATTAATTATTGTGGAATCTTGTTAACCTCTTCGACGATGTTGGCGTCAGGTGTAGCACCTGTCACAGTCATCTGATTGCAAAAAGAAGAAAATTTTCTTAAAGTTAAATAATTTACGCTGGGACTGCAACAAAAATTTTAATATTAGTTTTTATTTATATTACTTTTTCCGTCAATATAAAGAATAATATGAAAAATTTGTCTAAGGAAAAATGTACTTTTCCTTACAGACGGTATAACTTTCAATTTTTCATTTTTTTTCCTTTAAAGTGGACCAGTCCCAGCGTAAACTGTGTAACTTTTAAGAAACTTCTATTTTTGGTTTGCAATCAGATGGCTGTGATAGGTATTACACATCCCGCCAATAGGAGTTCCTTCGTGGAAAAGGTGAACAAGATTCCATAATAATTAATAACTAATAAGAAGGATCGGTATAAAAAATGTTGTCTGCAAGTTTAAAGATGCCCCCTTATATCACAAAAGAGTTTAATTCAATATGACAACAGTTTCTTAAAAAAAATCTTAAATATCAGTTACTTTTGGGGCTGTTAGATGAGAATCCCCCCTTTAACGGATGGCTGATGAGCAGTTGCGGTCCAAGCCCCATTTAAATAAATTTTTTTATCCAAACATTAAATTTTTTTCTGTACTACTACACTTATTCAGTTTTCAGTAAAAACTACCTCTTGATCTTCCTGAAAAATGGGCCTCTCAGATCGTTTGTCACCTGGGCCTTTTTTCTTAAATCCGCCACTGGGGAGGAATGGTCTAATTTCATGTGGTTGGGGTGCAGTTAAGTTCTTTTAGAGAACACACTAATTTATGGTTTTTATGGTTCCATAGACTCTCTTGGGTCTGTCTGTTATTCTTGATTTACGTAGTTGTGGTAGCGTAGATAAGATTAAGGAAAATTGTCTAGGTGACATAAGTATGAAATATAATTGCTGATGGATCGCACCTGTAAAGTACTTCGTAGTTCTGTAAAACTAGTGAAGCATAGTTTCCTTTAAAACATAGACCTTTGTCTTCTGCATATCCCAATTCTACATTAAAATCTTCGGTTACATAATATTCTAAACACAATCGAATATATAACAGAATTTTATTACGAATTCGCAGGTTCGCACCACAGAAAGACGAGAGGACGACGGTTGACGGACAACAGGTCAGAAGACCTCGTCACATCTCGAGGGACCATTATATTTCAAGGTGAGGTTCTACCTTTAAAACTAAACAATCTCATTTCTGACTGTGGAATAAAAAATTCTCACGTTAAGAAAAAAAGGAAGCACGCAAATCTGAGGCAACAGGGATCCCAAAGTTTGATAACAAACCCGGTTCCTTCTCTGCCAATTTTTTAAGGGAAACTTAATTGGTTGTTAGTATTGTTAAATCGTGATTACCTAGCATCTGTTAAATGGAGGCTCGATGTCGGAGAGGGTAGTGAAGGTCCGACGTCGAGTAGGAAGTGTCATGATCTATAACGAGAAGGAGATTACAGAAAAACGAGTTGGAGCAGGTCGAGGTACGATACCCCGGTGATCGAGGGTACAAGGGTGCAGCCGGAAGAGGGGGTGACTCTTAGGAGGGATTTGACAGGGGGCACGAGAATTTCTCCCAGCACCATCGACCGAATATTCGACAACAGTAACAGGCGGCAGTATGGCATGGGAATCGTTGGCAGATTCTTTGGGTGAGTTTTTAGACAATAGACATCTGCTAAACGTTATAATCTTCACGATTTATTTCACCCTGAGTAACATATAATAAAAGGGAACACAGTATTGATACCCTGTATCAATTTGGCATTTGGCTTATCTCAATAATTGTAGGGGAAAGTGGGGCATAACCGGGTACCTACTGTATTTTTCCTGCTAGCATAAAGTCAGACGGAAAAATAAACTTTGGACACAGCTAGAAATCTTAATTGGACCTTACAGAATCAGAAAAAGAGAATTTTTATATGAAAAAACTATTTGGCTCACAGGAAAACAAGTTTTCTCGGAAGTATGCAAATACCCGGTTTTACCCTATAGGTGTGGGTAATACCGGGTACCTATTAAAATACGCATAAAATATGATATAATTATAAAACCTTTATTGCTATTATTTTAGAAACCATAAAGGAAGGTTTTTTACAAATATTAATTTGTATATCAATTTATTTTAATTTATTTAGCGAACAGAAATCACAAATAAAGGTCTCGTCGCCCTCTTCGACACTTGTACAAATCTCATGAGCTCATCCGAGAGGGTTGAAAAAATAACAACGGTTTTTCAACGTCAGTATCGTCTTGAGCGTGTTTCACGTTGATGTTGACAGCTTCCAATTTTTGAGACAGCATAGCAATAAACCTACTTGTTCTTTCTATTCATTCTATATATGCTACATCCATTGATGCTGACGTTCTCATTGCTCCTAAGAAAAAACTCATACTACCTTTTTTGTAGAGAATTTCCTAAGCTATAAATTGTATAATAACTATTTTTGTCGCAAAACTGCTATAAAACGAGATATTTACAAAAAGCAGTTGTTGTTTTTTTCAACCCTCTGTAAAATTTTTAGCTGCGGTCAGATTGATGGGGACTTTTGATATATTGTTTAAAACGAGCAAGTAAAGACCCATGCCAAAATTTAGCTTGGTGGGATTTAATTCCGAAAACAAATCCTAATGTCACTGGACTAATACATAGAACCTGGGACAAAATCAAATACCCGGTTTTGCCCCAAATGAGGTGATTTACTAAACATTAAATATGTACACTTCAACATGCGATAAAGAACTGGGTAAAACGGCAAAATACTGTGAAAAGTCTACCGAATACAATGCAGTACTTAATGTAATCGATTCTTTAAATCCAAGTGGTATAAAAAAGGCAATTCACCAACGCAACACTGGAACTTTTTAACTCAAATTTTTTAAGCTTCTCTAAATGAAAAACTACGACGGTCTTTGCTCTACGATTGATCTCGTTCCGTCGTGAGGTCCACCCGAATGTAACACCATACGTTGGCTGTATATCGCAGCTCTTGTCTTAGAAAAACAGTGGTACCCGGTCTGACCCGCGTACCCGGTTTTGCCCCACTCTCCCCTACATGGCTGATTAAAGTTAAGCGAATTTTCAACTTGTAAATCGTGATGTAATTGAATTTATGGAATTGTGGGATGAATTTTTATACATATGTAGGTATATTGTGACAGATGATGTATACCTAGTTTGTATATTAGTTGGTTTTGTGAAATTTTTATGAAAAGGTTTTATAACAGAAATATTTGTGATGGTAATATTCTCGGGGATATATATTTAGTTTAAATATTTGAAAAAAAATTTATATAATACTTGGGAAGGGCGGATCCAGAGGGGGGCGATAGAAAAATATTGTGATATTGTGTCCTATTCTGTATAAATAATTAATGTGAATTTAAGTACTAAGGATATAGTATCCTATAGAGATATTAAAATATAAATTACAAGCAAATTTTAAATCTTGTTAAAGAAGTTTCAAAAATGCACTTATAGTGCTCGACACTATTTCTTGCCGCATATATGATTATGTATACACTAATTGAAACATAAATGCCAAAGAAAAGGCTTCTTCATAAAAATCATGTAAGATGTTAATGAGACGGAGAAAGCTATTGTAATACGCAAAATTTACATACAACTTTAGAAAACTTATAACGGGGGCTAATTTATTGCGACATATTTTTTTGCCGATAAAGTTTGTCACTTTGAATAGTCACTTGCTCACTGGTTCTTAGATTTGAAACAATACGCCATCTTCTTCTAACTAATAATTGATCATTTAAAACAATGCCATTTATATATCAGATGATACACTATTTACTTTACAGAAATTTCGTTAAACTTTTCACGTGACCGATCGACAAAAAATAGTGTCCAGCACTATATGTACTTTTACATATTTCGCCCGCTCCAAGAAAAGCTTCTGAATTCGCCACTGATGCTTGGAAAGTATATTTCTGTGAATATAATACACGTGAAATGAAATCCATATATTCTATGCATTGACTAGTGTTGTTTATATTTTAAAGAATTTCATAGTGCAAGTTTAATTCATTTAGAAAGAATTTCAGTTGTATTTAATGATTTCTTAATTCATTATTAAATACTTACGTTAATACTTGTATTGAAGTTTTCTTAATGACTTAAATACCTCACGAAAATTCTTTTGATTCATACCAACGTAGTGGGTATTAATTTAAAACATAGTATAAAAATAGAAGAAATTAAATCGTTCAGAAAGTAAACAAACGTATGGTAACACATTTTCTAAACATTTTCTTTACAGTTTCATTTAATCTATCATCCTAAGTTACTATTAAACTAAACTGATTGGTTTCTGTACATCGATTATTCTAATGCAATTGGACATATTTAATATTTGCAATACATAACTGATTTCTGCGCAGAAATTGCACACGTTCAATAATTCCAACTGCCATTCCTCCCTTTATCACCACTTCGCAACACACTAATTCAAACTATATCTCTCACCATCTAAATAAATCGAAATTTCAATGCTGTGTATTTTTTTGCAATACGTACGTTGAATTAGCATCGCGCAGCTGCAAATAGATTTGTCGAAACAGTGAAAAATCACGTATTTCCTATCAGTTTGTTTTGGCATTTCTGTCGCGCACGTTTATCAGATATCGGCCGATCATCGTATATTGATGCCGCTGTTGTTCCACATCGGCGAAGAAATTGATTTCGGAACGGTCAGTAAATGTATTTCCATATGAATAATTCCGTTGGCTGATATTTTCCCCGTGACTAGTAAAAATATTCGGGCCTCTTCGCAGTTTGTCACCGCTGCGCCTCCGAATCGAGGGGGAGGCATCGAAACGAAAAAGCCGCAAAAAAATCAGTCCCGTAAACAAAGGACAACGGAAATTCAAACAATGAAGTTTCAATCGCCACACAAAAGAAATATCTACCCTGCGTGATATGCACAACTGTATAAAACTTACGTATCAACGTTGTCATCAGACAAGTTCCGAAAATCCTTCGCTTCGTCGCTTGAGGAAATACAATAAATAGTTGTAACGATATGATACGATTGAAAATTATAATCTATACTTATATAATGGGTCACTAATTCATCACTGTGCAGCCCAAACCGCTGACCCTAGACACATAAAACTCGGAGAGTATATTCCTTTTGCGACGTAGGTGCTCGATAAGAAGAGATTTTTTTGAAACTCTAACCCGAAGGGGCTAAAAAGGGGTGAAATATGTTTTCTCGTACTCATTATTTCTTAGGCCCGATTAAATATCAACTTTGTTTTCACTTACAAAGGTTACCCACGCAAATGCCTAAAACCAGATTCAGCATTTGCCCTAATCAACCCTTAAGGGGGTGAAAGAAGGTAAAATGTGTTTTCATGGATTCCTTAATATCTATTAGGCCCGATTAAATATCAACTTGGTTTTTACTTCGAAAGGTTACCCACATAAATGCCTAAAAACCAATTTCAAGATTTTGCTTAACCAACCCCTAAGGGAGCGGGGAAATGTGTCTTCATGAAGTCTTTAATATCTCAGTCCCGAAGTGAGAATAAATTAATATTATTTTTAAATAATATCAGAAACCGGTCGATGCAAATTTGGAGCCGTGCATAGTTTAAAGCTTGACGGTCTAAAGAGACTGGCGAAGCTTAAAATTCCTAATATTACATATGTTCATGAATGATTTCAGAAAAATTCCAATGCTTGACCCCTTGAACTTTCAAATTGCGAACAGCAGAAAATTTAGGAGACACTAGAGACTGGCGAGAGGGTTGGAGCATATAATTTTACCTTCTCGAAGTTTATTCCGTTCTGCCATTTCCACGTTCCACTGGCGTGATGATGATAATGCGGCGTTATTAAAACAACTTTCTCGCAAGTTCCCCGACAGTCCGTTTTAACGATCGCGCGAGGGTTTTATCACGTAGCCGCGACCCAGTTAGAGTGTACACGTAACACACAAATAACAAAACGTGGACAAGCGGCAAATGTCAGAAATGTGGGGGAAAAGGGGGGCATAGAGAGAGGGGGGGAGAGAGAGAGAGAGAGAGAGAGAGAGAGAGAGAGAGAGAGAGAGAGAGAGAGAGAAAGCAGTGACGCAGAGCGTCTTGACGGTGCGCCGTGATATTTGAAAAATGTCAGCCAGGATGTTGTTATCGATCATGAGGCAGAGCTTTCGCAGTGAGCTCCACTTATCACGGGAAGTCATTGTTTATCGATAACGACTGCATAGAAACAAAGCTAACGAGGGGCTCGTGTATCTGCGCAGGCTCGCGATAAATGGTCGTAATTTTCGCTAAAACATTACGATACGACTTTTATAAATTACTCCTTTTGTCCGGCGGGGAACGAGAAAGGGATGAGCGGTTGATTAATTTCGCGTTGAAGAAAATGGGGAAGTAGGTTAACATTCCTGTGCTCGTGTCCATCACTCACCGTTTGCTTGGTTACACTTCGACTTCTCTGCCATTGTGTTCCTTCAATGGGAATAATGTATCAGGGAAAATATACCGCGGCCGGATGCGCGGTAAATGAGCACAGCTATGGTGATTAAAATCTGTTCTCTCCTGATGAAGTTACTGGCTTCTGTCAATGATGTAGTTACGAGTGCGCTTAATCTGATTGGCGTGTCCGAGCTAATCGATTTTAATGCCAGTCATTGGGGGATATTACTGCGGCGAAATATAGTAAGAGCGTTCTGTTTGCGACGTGATTAAACAGATTAAGAGAACGAGACAATTATCTGCTGCCAAAAAGGAATAACGAGTGCCGCGAGCTTAAACGGTTGCATTGTACGAGCTTCCGTTCCAAATAGTATTGATAAAGCTTCGGAGCGAAATTTTGCGGGCATCAAATTGGGGATCAAGTTCGAAACGGGAGCGTGTATTATTCTGTATTCCCTTTCAAATTATATTTATTTAAACGTAGGAGAAACCTTGGGAATCGAGGATTCAACCGACAGTTGTATAATATAATTTCATCACGTAGATGAGTGTCGCGTTTTTTTTTTGTGATTCCAGGAGATCCTTTCGAAAGAGCGTGTCTCAGAAGCCAGACGTAAGGAAACAACTGGACGACTTTGAAGATCATCGGCCATACTTTACATATTGGATCACCACTGTTCAAGTTCTTATCCTGATAATATCCCTAGCGTGTTACGGTTTCGGGCCCGTGGGCATGGATCTTAGCCATCGATCGGGACTGGTAAGTTCACGTATCGAGAATATTTAACCCCTTAGCTGGGTATTTAAATTTTCGGACGATTCTTGAGTAGTGTCACTTTTACATAAATAAAAAAGTTTTTAATTTTCAACTTTTTTTGCATTCTCCACGTTTATCACAGTAACAAGAGTATACATTTTTTTAATGCGTGGACTGTAGTCGAAATCCACATCGAACGGGTCTGTAACGGCGTTCGACTATAGCCGAAAAACGCAGCGAAAGGGATAAGGGGGTACTCTAATGTAACTGCCTGTTTTTCAACGCCATCTGCGGGAATGTATTTAACAAAAACTATAAGTTTATACTGTCTGGTATTTGGCCTGCGTATTAAGGTATGTTTGAAGTAATACTCAGAATTTTTTAGAGCTTTTTTATCAATAGATATAGTCGATGGTACAAGCATCTTCAAAAAAAATTCCGACAGTTGAGGGTGAGGAGATTGTTATAGTCATCCAAAGTGGAAAAACAAAGGTTTATTTTCTTTATGTTGATTGTCACTATGGATGAAACCACAGAGGCCCCATAAAAATAAAAATTTGCAAAATGATAGCATTTTGAAAAAAATGTTCGATATTTGCTAAGAATTTAGCTATTTGTTCCGTAAAATTAATTTTTTACAAGATAGGAGCTCGTCCGTGGTTCCAGACATAACAATGACCATAATAAAGAAAATAAACCTTAGTTTTTCAATTTTGGATGACTATAACAATCCCCACACCATCGTCTGTCGAAAAACATTTTTTTTTAAAGAAGCTTGCGCGCCACCGACTATATCTATTAATAAAAAAGCTGAAAAATTTCTGAGTATTACTTCAAACATACCTTAATATGCAAGCAAAACGCGAAACAGTATAAACTTATAACTTTTTGTAAATACATTCCCGAAGATGGCGTTGAAGCACCTGCAGTTTCATTAGAGCACCCCTTAAATATCAAGCACACAAAGACATATGTTCAAGTGAACAGCAATTACTTCAACATTTAAATGGAAACCATTTCTTCCATCGGACAGTGTTGAAACTGCCGGCGTCTACGTCACCATGCATTTACGATCCTTTAACATAGTAATATAATTCTAAAAAATAATTTGAAAACGAAGAATAAAATTGAAACTTGTTTACAGAGAACCTAAAAAATCTAAAGACTTTACTATTAAACTATATTAAACAATTAACTTTAATACTGTAACTGTAACAACTTAAATTATACATACTCATTAACAACTTTCTGCCCCATCGAACTTCATCTATTTTCCCTTTGGGTTCAAATTAAATTGTAATCTATGTTCGTTTAATCAATAACAAATTTAGAAAGCACTGATTGTCTTCTTCTCCTCAGGACGCAGTATACAGTAACAGAGTGTTTTTAATTACACTTTACAGTTCTTATTAAATAATTACAATATTTTTTAAATTCTCCTCTATCAATATTACTGTTTCACTATTCTTCTTTACTGTTTCATTAGACCCTTCTCTATCAGAAGATATCACGACCTATGGAAACTGTGTTGCAGGTTCTGGTGACGAGTCTGTCGTTGCAGCAAGTGGACTATCAGGAGCCGGCGAACTTCTGGTTCGGTCCGAGAGCAGCGGACCTGATCCATCTGGGCGCGAAGTTCGCGCCCTGTATGCGACGCGATATTAAAATCCTGAAGGAGATCGACGTCTGGCGGGAAAGAGAGCGCGACACTGCCTGCTGCATCAGAAACGACGACTCTGGCTGCGTACAATCGAGTAAAGCGGATTGCTCGGTGAGTGCTTACATTGTTTTTCCCGTGGTATAAAACAGACGAGCGGACGTTTCGCTTTTCTACCGAGCTCTCTTGCTCGTGTTTATAATATGATCTTCTCTTTTGCGAACCAACTGGTCCGGGGACTGAGATCAACTGCTACGGTAAATTCTAGTGAGATTAAATAATAAACATGATCGTTGATGAATGTTTATTTAGTTTCAGTTCTACAAAAATATATTTAATGTAGCTTCCTTGAACGCTGCAATTTTATTTTCATTTTGCATGCAGAGTTTCAACGTAATATGGATTTATTAAAAAAAAAACAAGACTTTAAAGTTTTGAAGGATTATTTCTACTGTGATAGATGTCCTTGTTTTCTCGTATGGTTCTCACGAGCAGGCTTGAAGGAGGCAAACATCAGTAACGTAGGAAATCTGATAGTCCCTCGCTTTTTCACCAAATTGTAGCCCCAATATTCTACCTAATAGTCCAGTAAAATTAGACGGAAATATGGCCAATCTGCGGAATAATTCCCAGCAAACTAAATTTCTGTGTGGGCCTTTATTTTGTCGTTTTCAACAATATGGCAAAAGTCCTCGCCGATGTGACTGCTCCTAAACAATTTTACAAAGGGTCAAAAGTAAAACAGAAAACAGTATTTCGCGTATATTCCGTTATCTATCAGTTTTACGACAAAAATAGTTATTACAAAATTGATAGCTTAGCAAATGCTCTGTAAAAAAGGTCTATAAGTTTATTTTGTAAGAGTAACTATTTTCACGTAATGACGGCTTACAAAGTTTTAACTCTTGTCAACAGTATGAGGGTTGAAGCCGTCATAAATGAAAATAGTTACACTTACGAAAAAAACTCATACAAGCTTTTTTGTAAAGAATTTGCCAAGCTACAAATTTGATAAGAACTATTTTTGTTGTAAAACTGATAGATAACGATATATTCGCGGAAAACTGTTTTTTTTTACCTTTGATTTTTTTCATTATTCCGCAGACACATCCTAATTTCACTGGACTATAAAGTAAAGAAATACATTCTCTACGTAGAGTGGTCAGAAATTAGAAGGATTTTCCAAGTATCACTGAAAGACGGTTCACAGATTTCTTTCATCAGCAACCCCCTCAGCTTTACTCGCGAGAACCACAACTTATCAAGCCCTGCGTGCTAATGCTTGTTGCAAGTAAAGTTACGGTGTAGCATGGTACAGTTCGCGAGTGTTGTTCCGCAACGGTAGGCCGAACAGAGTGCTGAGTGTCGTTTCTGATGAAAACTTCAGAACACGATATCTACCTGGAAAAAGTGGGGACCTGGGGACAGCGGACCAGGCGGGCGTATAAGCGGATCAGTTTGCGGATTGGATCCAAAGTTTTGCGATGCACCAGCGAGCATAGCGCCGTACGAGTGGCCAGACGACATCACTAAATGGCCCATCTGCAGGAAAACCAACCCGTTCAACCAGCGTTTCAGGTAAATTCGTTATACCCCAACTTTCCTCTGATTTGCTTTCACTCTAGCTTCTTATAGGCATCTCTGCTCCTTACCTTGTATTTCTTTCATTTCACCCATATCTTAAATCTCTCAGGCACTTATCGAACGTATGACCTTATTATTCTCCCAAGTTTCGTGAAGCATTATGTTTTAAATTCACGTCACAATTTTTGCAGGAAATGTAAATACTTTTTTATGGGAACAGAATAATATCGTTCCAAATTTTAAGTTTTCGGTAATTATTTACATTATTAGATTTTCATCACCGATTTCCATGACCTTGGAATATTTTCCGGGGAGTATGATTGTGAAAAAAAATTTCCTACCCATGTTACCGTCGCTCGGCTTTAGTTTTCGAGATATTCATAAAAATATTTTGATTAAAATATAAAATTGTTGAGAATGTGAAGTTTTACAAAATATTTAAATTTCCTAGAAATGAGTGATGGACAGCTAAAGTAAATAAATACCAAATCTTCTATTAAAGTAGTTGATTTCATTATGTTTGGGGTGGAGTTAAATGTTTTCTATTACAGTAACTGATTTCATTAAGTTGGGGTATAGGTAACTCTAAATAATTATTCTTAACTGAGCCCACTACTTGAGACACTCCCCGGCAAAGTCTACCTTGCCATTTCTGTCTCCGAATGGATAATATCGAGGAAAACCCATTGCGCTGCTCAACAGTAGAAACGGAAGTCAACGGGGCACTGGGAATTTCCCGGTTGGTCGGTACAAGGACAAGATGGCGGAACACATGGTGTGCGAGGTGATAGGGCATCCGTGTTGCATCGGTATCCATGGGATGTGCCGAATCACCACGAAGGAGTACTGCGATTTCGTGCATGGCTACTTCCACGAGGAGGCGTCGCTCTGTTCGCAGGTCGAATGTCTTCATGACGTCTGCGGCATGATTCCCTTTCTTCATCCCGAGTGGCCAGATCAGTTCTACAGGCTCTTCACTACCACTTTCCTTCATGCTGGGTAAGTCTCAACCCTTGAATCTTTTTAAAAAATAGATATGATCCACTGTTAGACGTAGAGATGAGAATAATAGATACCTACTTCTGAATGGAATCGAATATTAACAGCAGAGTATCGATGTGTAATGTACCAGTTTCCAATTTATACTCAAGCCCTTATTTTTGCAAAAATTGTTCACATTCCACCCATCGACCCTGGGTCATTCACACTCTACGAAACTCCAGTTGTAATATTTTAATCCTCTATGAATGATTTTCTAAACCCTGCCTTACTCTGTTCTCCCATCACTTACTGCCTCTTCTATATCTTGAGTTTCAATTGATTATTATTACAAAACCAAGTCGTTAACGTCTATCAAGTACCTAGCTGATCTGTTAATAACGATACCATTTGTTATTCTTGCAGAATTCTACATCTGTCCATCACGCTATCGGTTCAGTACTTCTTGATGCGAGACCTGGAGAAGCTGACGGGCTCGTTGCGCATCGCTTTGATTTACTTCATCGGGGCCCTCGCTGGAAACCTGGCCAGCTCGATTTTCATTCCTTACAGAGCGGAGGTAAGTGGTAATTCAAAATTTCTAACAATCAATACCTTAATTTTTCTGTGAAAATTTCGTATGTTTGTTTAATTAATCTATTATAAATTATTCAAACTGCGGGGTCGTAACCCACAAGTATATTCACAAGTAAATATCAAAGGGGAGTACTACGTATAAATATATCGAGGAGATAAGTTAGATTAGGAATTAACAAATTTTTTAAATATATGATTTTTATTTTTTCTTGGAAGTTGGATGCGGTGACTTTCGACAAATTTGAGATAATTAAATTGAGAACGATAGTGAGTATAAATCATCATTGTTTCTAAAAATTGTTCTAAAAAGATCGCAGCAAAACTGTTACAATAATAGATTTCAAGGATTGTGTTCCATATTAGAAGCGTCTATTTAATTGTGGTAACCAGTATTTCTAATCAAGTTTAAAAGGTAACGTCATAAGCGACCAAGACGTGAACGGTTCATACGCGGCTGACCATGCACTGGGCGTTACTACTTGCCCCACTTACCGGTTTTGTCCTTTTCTTCACTTCTGTTCCACGTGCCCCGCTGCCAACGAGCAACCACCGTTGTTTATCAATCAAAGAATGAATGTAAAGTGGTAAAACGGCGGCCAGCTTCGTCAGAAATTCTAATGGGAATCTGTGTTCAATTAAACCGCCAGCCGTCACGGTTTTATTCAGGGCGCCGCGAAGTTTTAATTGAATAATCTCACGGGACGTTTAACGGACCGTTCCGTTGTGTATCGTCGATTTAATCGACTGCCTTCGACCTGGCAGAGCAAAGTAATTGCCCAGGGACCACCTTGCGCCGTGACTCATATCCACGGAAAGGGTAACAGTATTACAATCGTTTGCTTTACGGCGTCGTTCGCGCAGACCCGCCGTCTTATCGCTCGATAGTTTACCCCTTAACACCTCGGTGAACTCAGAGTTATACGTCAATTCCATTTTCCCGTCTCTATTCCCGCTGCTCGCCTCTGCCCAACAATCCAGCACCGAGCTACACAGGCGTTTCGAGAACGTGGGAGAATAAAGCGGGCAGGGAACACCGTTCCCAGCTAATGCCGTCCAATTTGTTCTAATTAGTTTCGTGAAATATCCTCCAAGCGGTACGGCGTTAATTATTATCCGTTTCGTTGAACGAGGATAGTCTTGTGTGTTAACCATCTATGGAGAACGACGATACCGAATGCTAATTTTCTGTAAACGGATATCATGTAGAAGATGTGAAATGAAGTGAAGAGATGTTGTTGGATTAACGTAAGGAGAAGAAAGGGTGTAGTAGTATTGACAACTTTTGCAGATATCTTTCAATTTATTACCAAAACTAAGGGTCTAGGAGACAATCTGACTACTCCACGCGATGCAGCAGATATTTTTCCTTCGGAAAGCATCAACAGAAGTGGTAAATCACGTTTAGTTTTCCATACAGAAACGAATTAGTATGGCAAAACGTGCGGCGCCGACCGTGATAGTCACGTGCGTTCAGCGATTGTGTTACAATGTCTAGGGAACATCCCGAACCCAGAAATTCAAAAAATTCTGAAACTGTGAATATGTAGGGAATTTCCTCCTGATTGCAACGCAATTTTTGTTTGCTGTCTAAATTTACTCCACGGGGGTATAACTGACCCCTGAAAACCCGGTTATTTCCCGATTTTGTGTTATAACTCGTGAACTGTAAAATAATCTTTTCTGCCAAATGATAGATCTAATTAAACGAAGTAACTTTTGTCTTGAAACCTTTTTTTCTATCTCTTACAGTTCACGAGTTATATGAGAAAATCGGAAGATTGCTGAATTTTTAGGGGTTAATTTCACCCTCTTCGAGTGAATTTGGGCAGCAAACAACAATTGTATTGTAATCAGGAGGAAATCCCCTATGTATTCACAAAGTTTCAAAAAAATTTTAATTTTAGGGTTTGAGATCTCGTGTGAGCAGTAGTGGATCGCGCGCCGCTGTTGAGTACCACTGTCGACGGCGCACATTTTACCATACTAATTCGTTTTTGTATGGAAAACAAAACGTGACTTACCACTTCTGTTGATGCTTTCCGAAGGAAAAATATCGGCTGCATCGCGTGGTGTATTCAGATTATCTCCCAGACCCTCAGTTTTGGAAATAAATTGTGTAATTAATCCTCTGCTGGCGGTGTCGGGGTCCCTTTGGACTCATGAAGAGAAAGCTTGAGAAATCGAAAAAGCTATTCCTGCAAGAAGAAGTCGTTTAAAATTTCTATTTCTACGAGTCCAAACTGTCGCAAGCGCCGACTTCCATGCGATCACTCAAACCGTCCGCCTTCCGAGGGTTAAACGCTCCTTGCACACAATCTTTTCCGTCGAAATTAATCATACGTCGCATGTACATAAGTGACAATAGAGTCGACCCATGAATGGTTACAGGTTGGTCCAGCTGGCGCACACTTCGCCCTCCTGGCGACGCTGATCGTCGAGGTCCTCCACTGTTGGCCGATGCTGAAGCACCCACGGCGAACCCTGTCCAAGCTGATCGTCATCCTCCTGACTCTGCTGGTGCTGGGCATACTGCCCTGGGTCGACAACTACGCCCACCTGTTCGGCTTCATTTTCGGCTTCCTCGCCGCGTACGCCCTGATGCCTTTCATCTCGTTCGGCCATTACGACCGTCGCCGCAAGATCTGGCTGATCTGGATCTGCCTGGTCCTGATCGTGGTGCTGTTCACCCTGCTGCTGGCCCTGTTCTACAACGTGCCGGTGTACGAGTGCGAGGTCTGCAAGCTGTTCAACTGCATCCCGTTCACGCGGGACTTCTGCGCCTCGCAGAACATCAACTTCAAGCGGGAGGAGCCCGTATGACACACGGGGCCGTGCTTCGAAGTCGAGTTCGAAACAACCTGCCGCTCTGCCCGGGACCCAGCACGTTCCTGGAGCCACCTGATCGTCCTGGCGCCACTATGCGGCGTCGGGAGCGGGGCACGCGGGGACCTGAGTGCCACGGCGTGGCTGTCCGCCACGCGGGACGCGGGCCGACAGGGAGGCGTCGACGCACGCACCTCGTTAACTGCCAACGAATCTGGAAGAACTCTCGTGTTCGTCCCCCGCGGACGAACGACACTGCCTTAAAGTTAAATAAAATCCCGGGGCCCTCGGGGAGGGGGTCTCTTGGCCAACGGACTTCGTGGTCCTCGGTGGAATGTAAATATTAGAAGCCACACGCCTTTAATCGCGCGACCGTCGTCCACGGCGACCGTGCCACGACGATGGACGCTTCGTCGCACGAAAGACGGGGGGGAGAGTGAACGTGGACGTTGGGACTCAGAGACGCTAGCGTCTTGCCGATCCGCTACCGATCCACCCCAGGGACGAAGCATCGCCGCGTTCGCTCGAACGTGCGCCGCCTCGACGAGCACGGAGGACACGGAGGACATGTGTACATAGGAACGGAGACTCTTGTTACATACGTATATATAACTGTACGACGTAAGGACGACTTCGATAAGCTTAATCTTAGGGAGATAACGAGCGCGGGACGATGTTGATAAGTGTGCACGCTCGTCGTGCAGCACCCCGTACCTCCGACGACGGAACTATCTGTGATGGGCCACGCGGTTGTCTTCGAGAATATTTTTCATAATAGCCACGGGCGGGAGGTGCAACATCCAGGCGAGACATCCACCACCGGTTATCGTGAATCGGATGAGCTTAATTTTAAGGTCGGGAGGCGGGGGAGGCCGAGGTGCCGGCGGAGGGAGGGATGGGGGCGTGGGCGAAAGGAAGTGTTAGAGCGATAAGTCTCTCCGGTGAAACGAATCAATTTTTTATAAACGCCGCGCGAGAGAGTGTGGATAGAACGAGTGAGAGACCGGGGAGCGATATCAGGACATTTAATCAATTTCCACCTTGTACATAATTATAGAGACGAGAGGGTGAATAATCAGCTGGCGTAGGCTGGAGGGGGATGATGGGGCCGTGGTATGCGCGACGGGACGGCGGTTAGTTAAGGTAAACAAAAAAAAAAGAAAGAAAGGGAAGATGACAAAAGGAAAAAAAAGCACTGTGACATTCGTGAATGTGTATTTTATTATAACGGGTACGTAAATCTAAGAAAACGTTGTTCGCGAGTCGGCGAAAGCAGAGTGAGAGGGTAAAAGGGAGAGAGAGAGAGAGAGAGAGAGAGAGTGAGCACGAGAGGGATAAGCGAGTCTGTTCGGCTGACGATGTTGATATTTACGAAATAGCAATAGCGAGCATCATGTGCCACAGCTGCGTGGAGATCGTCGCAAGTGAAAGTGATTCGAGGAATCTTTTTTAACGCGGTGCAACGCGCGCGCGAGCTTCTCGCTGTCTCTTTCTATTCCAGAGCACGCTCGTCCGAGGAGCTGCTGGATCTTCAACAAGGCTACGTCGATCGGTCCACGGGTCATGGGAGAAGGAGGTGCGCTTTCTCTCTGGGCCTTACGTGGGTTAAAAATGTTTACTGTGGCCGAATATTTTTTTGGAGGAAACGATGGTACGTTCTGTTGTCTTTGGGGGAAAGTCTTGAAAGGATGAGTAGCTTTGAGGGTTTTAGAGTTTTGTGATGTCTTCGCGAGGCCGGAGACACTGTTCGTTTGGTGAAAATTGAATTCGATTTCTTTTGTGTGCAAGCTAAGTTCTGAGAGAAATTAGAAAAATGGGAAAATTATGAAAAGGGACGTGAGAGATAAGAAATTAAAAGGGAGGACAAATAGGAAATGGGAAATTGAAAGGGGGAAGAATTTGGACATGGGGAATTAAAAATGGGATATTTAAAAGTATAAAGCTTTGGGAATGGCACGTTGTTATATTATACGGTATTTTTCTTTGCTACCTGAATTCGCTTTGAAGATGTAAATCTTGAACTAGTTCCCGTTTCTGTGTCATACTTCGCTGAGTGTAGGAAATATTGATAGACCTGTGGAAAGATATTACTTCCTTTCAAGGACACTCATCGTTCTATCAAAGGATACCAATTATGTATGCTGCCTTTAATGTTTCATAATTTTTGTAAAGTCCAAATTCAAAAGCTTCACTTGCCAGAAACAAACGTGGGCTTGTCTTTTCATTTCAAAAGAACTCTTCAGCATCCAACTAAATTGTTTGTTTCTATTCAGTAAAAAGTATGGCAAAGGCATCACAAAGTCTTAAAACGTTCGTTTATCCATGGAGTATAACATAATACAGGCTTTCAAATTTGCAAAAAATCGCAGAAAATTTAGGGTAAAAGTTTGAAAGGGCCAAATTAAATGTTTGGCGCAGGAGTAAACCATCAGTTGCTTTTTTTAAAAGCATTCGTTTGCGTAGCTTTTAATTACATCGCAAGTCTGTTATGTTGATTGCTCGCTGATATTTATAAATGCATGGTTTTCCATCCTCGTACACGTTGAGCACGGAAACGAGTAACATTCGTGACGTTGTTGCAATAATTACCATAATTCCCAATGATAATCTTGGTAATTACTTCTGCATAAATGTAAAATTAATTGGAGCAACGTGAACTCTATCTGAAATGTAAATGCACGCCTCTGAAACGATACAGTTAATACACTTTCGATAATTAATGAAAATTCTAATACATTTCACTGAATATTCGTTGTAGCTACTTGAAACTGCAGAGATTCAAAGAAGCTCTAAAAAGAATCCACGTACTCCTTTTTCCAGCAAGAAATGCACATCCAAAGTGCGAAGAAAAATGAAGCCAGATTGAAATATAAATTCTCACTTCGGTTTCCATGAAAAATGTAAAAGTAATGCGTGGCGTCTACTGACGACCGAAAAGAACCTTATCGACCATTTTCACATTTCTATTTTATTTGCATTAGTAAAGCTTCTTAAATCATAGGCAGTGCGGCAATTACGACCATTGAAAACCATGCTCAGCAAAAATATTTGTCGAGTTTATTCGCTTTGTCTCATACTTCGTATTTAAAACACTTCTGCATTCTTCTATTAAATAGTTTTTCATATTATTCGTCCAACCGTGTTGCGCACACATTTCAACCATGTATAAACCCTTAACGACCGGTCGACACGAGCTCCACGCGTTTCAACGTGCAAGTGCAAGAGAATCGATCATTATAAAACGATCAAGCAAGAATTAATGAAGGGGCAGGTCGCGTTTTCGCGGCGCGTTAGGAAGGTGATTTTCTCTTTCGTAAAAATTACCCTTATCTCGCTGAGCAGAAGCTTGATAAATGAGTGAGGGCCACTGCGACCCTTAATTCACTTTTTATTCATGCTCAATCGCAATCTGAGATGCCTTAAATATTCTCGAATGAAATTTCTGGCTCGGTAATAGTGTGATTGGAAATTGAAGAATTTTCTTATATATTTCTTTGTGTTCCTAAATCTTCCTTTTTTCAACGTGCTAAAATCCAGCGAAATTCGAACACCGTCAACAAAAATTGCTTTTCACAGCAGGTAGTCCCATAAAAGTCTCAATTTATATGTGTTCATTTTTACATGCGCATAAAATTTCCCACTTTACTTCTTCCCCGAAAATTTTTACGCAAGAGACGCCACTGCGCCGGAGAAATCACACGCACACGATATTCGTAGTACGATCATGGATTACGCGTGAACGACGGAAGCAACAATTCCACGCGAACGCATCAAACACACGTACACACACGCAATAATCACGAAAAGAGAAACAGAGAAACGTTGGACGCATTTAATTATCCAGTACATACCACGTACACTTATTCTTTCACGGTGCCATTACTTTTCCGAGAGGGGTGCAAAGGTTGTTATTTTTAATCGTCTCTCGAAGCTGCAAAACGTGCTAAGCTTGTTTTCTATCACTGTACTGGTGGGAAGTTGAAAATTCGCTCATGCATTTGTGTATGCTTATCACATTCAAGTCATAAAATCAACAACTATCAAACTGAAACGATTAAATGGAATGATTCGTGGCAAATTTCCCAGCAGCAACAGGCCATTTACATGCTTGAATGGAACTCGAACTTTTAATTTCCCTTACTATATACGTACACGCAGCAACCAGTCATATAAAATCAGAACGAGGATGACTTAACGCACATGGGTGGTTTTTATGAACGCAAAGCGACACGCCACGATAATTATAGAAACTTCAGTTTATCCCCTGAGTTTTCATCCACTATGTACTTCGTATTTTTCTAAGAAGGTGCAGCGTTGGTAAAACTAACTACCCCCTTCATTTTCTGCTGTTTCATTGTTACACTGTTTACATAAAATATTGAGTAGTTAAATTTTGTCACTCCACAAATTTTGCCTAAGACTTTAACCCTTCTATTCCTAGAATTCTCAAAATCGTTGCAACTTCTCGCAGCATGTACCTTCTACAGAAAAGTCCAAGGAACACTGTGATGATTTTCAGCAGAACTCAGACGTGTCGCTTTATTTTCTCTCTATCGGCAGAATGCGCGTGAAAGCTGACCTGCATCGCGCGAGAGTATCGCACGCCGGGTTGCGTGTTAATAAAACGCTCGATCCGATCGTCGCGGCGAATGGTAATCGTTGCTTTGGCAGGGAGATAATTGTGCTTGCGACTAACGAGAAGAGAAACTTTGTGATAAAACGATCGAACCAGGCGAGTGCGTGAGGGGCTTGAAGGGGGCGACACGGCGGCGAGGAGGGTTGGGGGGGTCTAGGACCTTCGGACCGAACAGATACACACACGTACACACCACCGACACACTGAACCTTTTCGGATTATACAAATATATAAATATATAAATATGAGTATATTATAAATATACACGTATACATAAAGTACGAGGTAAGGAGCGAGGTGGACCGTGGCGATTGTCGACGAGCAACATATTGTTATTCATTGTAAATGTGTCATATACAGGTAATAGCATGCCGTAACGTGAAGAATACCAGCGGTGGGAGCGAGTGAACGAATTTGCGAATACCTTCGATATTTCCATACCGATCACGGCGAGGTGGAATGTCGTCTTTCGCCGCGGGGCGATGGCAGTTGACTGCGTTTTACGCGTGCCCATCCGTGGGAGAGGCCGTGGAAACGGTTATGAGGGAAGCGAATAGTTAAAGAATTGCAATCGGTGGTCAGATTTGTTTTTCGTTCAATTTCTGATTAATAAAATTGATCTGTCTAGTGATTGACGAGTATGTTGTTTCTGGGTTAGTTGTTTTTGATTTTTTTTATGGGAACGTGGTTGTTGCATTAAGGGGTGTTGAGTCATTGGCGCGAATTTCGAACGTTTAGAGGGTAATTAAAACTGAAAGGAGGAGGCAGGGTTCAGTAGTTTTGGAAATATTTTACTTTCTTTTCGGAGAAGTGGAGTGGAGGTTCAAGCGTGGACTTGTACTACTAGTTTCTAGCGGTGGACTGGAGGCAGTAGTTGAGACCACTGCACAGTCAGGCTTGTTCCTTATGAAATACACTTGCTGTAGAAAAGGAGAGGAGATTGACGATATAATATTGTTTAGTGTTAATTTGCTTATAGAAACGCGAAAAATTAAATTGTAATGCCTGATGCTTAGTGCCCTTTTGTGCACAAATTGGATATTTCTGTGTGAAAACAGCTTTGAAGATATTGCTATTGAAATTATTAATTAAAGAATTTCTTTTTGCCCTCTTATGCATTAAAACATTATCTTCACTTTTTAAAACAAAGTATTACTGTCAAAATCTATTTCTGTTCAACACTTTAAATATCGTCAAGAAAGTTTGTAGATTTCTAACACATGTTACTAGTTTAATTATTAGTTACACTAGTTTATTTCAAGATTAATAATAGGTTTCCAAAATTCTTCAATACGACGTAGGGTAAATCCGGGAGACGCGGTCGGGCAGGAGAGTTGGTCGAGTCGCTATATTTCAGACTCTATACGTCAAAACGCGATAAAGTGCAGACCAATTACTTTTCTAGAAGTCAAATAGTTGAATGAATAGCATCATTTCGCTTCCTCCTGTGTCTTTCTGGATTTATAAGCTATAAAAGGCAAATTGAGTTTACATTTAACCTCTTTTGTCAAACAGCGGTGTACAGAATCGGATTTAAAATTTATTTCTAAGTTTATTTTCGGTTAATGTTGGGGATAATAAAATAGTAGAGATATTGAGGGACAATTCAGCTAAAGTATTTGGCCATATTAACTCCTCCTCTTAAAACTAACGAGAAGACCATCTCTCGATGCAGAAAGGAGAGATGGTCGAGTTATGATTTTTTTATTATTTGTGTTTATTTTTTATTTATTATTATTATTATTTTATTATTATTTTTGTTTATTTAGTTTATTTTCTCTTTGACGAGTTCTTTACTAGTTCAGCGTAAACAAATTAAATATCAATAAATCGATAGTTGTATTCACTCATAAATAATTCTACTTTCTTCTTTGTTATTTTTCCATGAATAATTATGTGAGTGGTCTCTGCCAACGACGAAAACCATTTCTCCCGGCACGTCCGGAGAGGTGGTCAGATGTCATGACTTCAATTTACAATCCGACTTGCAGTAAATATTGTCTTAAAACAAATATCGACCAGTTTTTCTGAAGCAGCATAAAATTCTGAATATATAGGTTTGTTGTGATAAAATAAGTAATATCTATATTAGTTTAAATAGCCATTTTATATTAGGTCGACCGCGTCTCCTGGATTTACCCTAATAACGTCGTCAATCTTCTCGAATCGAATTATTTATTTACCTAAATAGATCCTTTCCAAACTAATCGAATCAATCTCAGCCACCTCAACTATTCACATTATTATAAAATCAAAAAAGTGTCAATCACTAAAGTCGATTTCAAAAGCTATTTACTCACAACAAAGCCAACTCAGAAACCTCTGTCAAATAGTTAGAATACGAATATTTTGCAAACGATTGCCCACGGTAGAACCAAAGTCTTCGAAGCCGAAATTCACCAGAAAGCACGGTTCTCTCCCACAGCTTGGCATCGTCCAAAGAGTACTTAACGACGTTTAATCCGACGAAGAAACATCCGACGTAGAGATTGTGTTTGTTTGGCGTACTCGTTCGAGCTACTCGACTAGACAGTCCCTCGCTATCGAGGCCGATGAAAAAGAAAAAAAAGAAAGAACAAGTGGAGGAGAGCAAGGAGGAACGCGCGACTTTTCCCGATCTACTTGTCGACGTGTGGAACGGATTTATATATGTACATCGGAGGTCCTCTCGACGATTCGCTCTCGACCCGTCGTGCACCGGGAGAAAGTGGATAATTAAGCATACAAACACGAACAAAACAAAGAATAAAAAAGTACTTACTGATAATGATAACGATAAAGTGGTAAAAAGCACGCACCAAAGAGAAGTAAAGTAATAATAAAGAGAAAAAAAGAGAGAAGAAGTAACGATGTCTTGTAAATAAACGTATGCGTCGAAAATGGACCAAGGACCTAAATAGTGCAGCTCGTGTAAAAAGAAAAATTGATATCCCGATCTCGCTATCATGTAGACGAGCTCGGCTGGGTAGGGTCGTTAAGTAAAGCTAACAATTTATCCTAAAACGTTGTTTAAAAGCGGCGTCACGCTACACGAGCCAGGAACATCCGGTGCCATTGATCGTCACGGGGATCGAGCTTTTCTAGACCCTCTTCGTCGAGGAAGATCGATGGATCAGCGTGTGTTCGAGGCAACCTGTCGAGACTCAATCGTGTAACTACTTGATCACGTATTGTATTGTAAATAAGAAACTGTTTTGCATCGATCCACGAACGATGATTGATTTTTATTGCAGTCTGGAGTTAGTTGTTTCTTTTCTGTTGAAGTTAGAAGATCGAACTTTTGTAGCTTAATTAGTAGGATGATCAGGGCTAATTATTATTGAAGATATAAAATGTTTTTGACTTCAATATCTGTGGTAGCCTCTGTTCCCTTCGTTACTCTTTTGGTATGAAAAATGATTGTGCCATTCCTAGAAATCCTAGAATGATCTGAGTTTGTAGTTTGTTTCCCATTGGTTTATAGTGATTTCTGAAGATTGCCTTCAGTGGATTGTGTTGTAAGTTTGACAGTGGTCGAAGAAGTTCTTTAAACATTTTTAGTCTATATTGGCGTTATGTAAATTAAACATCCACAACCGTAGATAGATTAAAGCTACTGGTTTAAGAAATTACACTGAGTTAACCCTTTGACAGTTTAATAAAATTTCAAATTCCGATTTCAAAAGTGTATATTTTTTTATGTTGTTGAATATTTCCGTTAGTAATAAAAAGTGTGGAAAACATGTTTTAGAAGTACCTTTTTTTCTTTCTTCATCTCCTTCTGTCCGTGCCTCGTCCGGGAAAAACTGTCAAAGGGTTAAGTATTGAAATTTTTACTGAAAAGAATACACTTTCTGGAGTATAACACCTATTTGGTGGATTTCAAAGAATCACCTAAAAGTGTTCAGGATTTTCGAACATCGATTTAGTGCTTAAACTACTTCGACACACCTGTGGCTGCAGACTCCAGACACCAATTTAAACCCTCCCATCGTAGCAACCGTCAGCTTTTAATTAAGACCAGCTATGCATATCTAACGATCCCCGCAAGCGAACGCAAATTTTCCATTTAATAATCGGTCATTTCACTGTTACTCATTGTACTGAGCCACCCGAAGGATAACACATCCCTTATCTACAATATAAAAAGCTCTGATAATAACAATTCATAAGAATATAGATTTCATACCCACCCTTCCGAAGCAATCTGCTTATCCACTTAATAAAACACAATGTCAAACTTTCAAAATGTAAAAAAATACTTCATTAATTCAGGAAGAGGCTATCCACGATCTCCAGCGTGTAAAGGCACTACCTAAACAATTAATATTAATATCATATCAAAACTACCCCTTCCTCAATGATCCTGTTCACTTAATCCATAATAAACGTTTGGTGTATGGTGAAACAATTAAACGGAATTGCCACGGAAGAAATATTCCCAGAGGAGCAGAAATTTGTGCTCGTAGATTAAACTAGCCATTAGATCTTCTTCGATGTTTCTCAAAGGCTTTCACTTCGTGACGATCGAGACACGTTGGATCCCCTGGATCGTTGTTGAAACTCCAAAGTCCGGGGACAGAGCGAATCCGTGCGAGAGCAATTAATTCTAACGACAGTCCTCGATCCCCTTTTATATATAAATATACATAATATACATAATATACATAATATATATACATTAAGAAGATTCCACCACAGCCGCGCGGTATTATTTTTCTGTATCCCTGTATCTATAACGAGTGATATAATAAGCATTAAAACGATGGACTTTAAGGGTTACGAGTAATACGACTGTACTAATTAACGGTTAATTATTATTATGATTACAATTTCGCCATGTTTTTTCGTTTCCATCTAGTAATCGTTAAGGTTTTTCGATTACGAATTATTATTACTGATCATAAACGATGCATTGTAATTGTCGCTGTTATATACAATACCATACATTACGCGCGTATAGACATACGATATGTGCACGCGTGCGGACACGCGCGCGCGCACGCCTCTGCACATATCGGTGTGTATATAAGTCTTGGACAACATATTAATTTAATAACAATAAAGAAAACGTGAAACTCATCCCCTGAACGTGTCTCGTGTTCACCTGTCACGTTACCCCTTGGGACTTGTCTCACGATATACATTAGAGTGGCTCTTATTTATACGTGTCAAAATATTTTTTTTGTATTTCTTTCGTCTCACCCCCTTAAACGGTGCCGTTTGACAAAAAAAATAGTCCCTGAAAATGTTTATTGCAATCGGACAACAGGAAAGGGTGTCGAACAGGCCTTAATGTTTAAAATTCATCAAAAGTTCTGATTTAAAGAATTTCTAAAAATGGTAAGTCCTATCGACATTTTGTTCAAATAATATTAAAAGAGCATTCAGTTTTCTACAATTACGGTTTACATAATTTTCTCGTGCTTCCAACCATTTTCTAGATCAGGCCTGCACAGCATGGCTGTGACGGGCAAGAGCGCTCTCGATTGCTCGTGAGCAAAGCGAAGAGCGACGCCGTGAGCAGTTCCCCCACCCTGTGACCAATAGCTGTAGTAGTATGCGTGTAAACTGTAAGGTGTGTTGCTGACGTTCAGCGGCACACTTCACTCACGAACACTCCCCACCACGGCATACACGGCTCTGTTGCTCATGAAGTTGCTTTACGATGCTCTTTCCGCACGCACCCGAAAATTTTTGCCCGGCGGGCATTCAGCTGTGCACGCCTGTTCTAGATAATAATGTTTGAATATAGAGAGTTCCGCAGTATTATCTAAAAAATGGTTGGAAGCACGAAAAAATTATATATACAGCAATTGTAGAAAATTGAATGCTCTTTTCATATTATTTAAACAAAAAATTGATAGGGCTCGCTATTTTTTAGAAATTTTTTAAATTCTTACCACTGATAAAATCTAAACTTTAAGGCCAGGTCGGCACCCTTTTCTGTTGTCCGATTGCAATAACCTTTTTCAGGGACTATTTTTTATGAAATGGAACCATATTAGGGGGTGAGAGCAAAAGAAATCGCAGGTTGAAAATACGGGCAATCCTAATGTACACTGATGGGAATGATTATATTGCATCACTGGAATGAACGCGTTATCGCGTACACCCTTCTTATTATTGGCTCTAGGAAAACATTATTGAAAAAATTTGTAGCTATCTTGGCCAAAATAAGGTGAATGCGAATCATTTTATCAATCATATTGCTTTGAAAATAACAGTAATGCAATAAACATTTCCAGTACCGTATAGATATGTATCAGTGCCGTCTTAACCTGGAGGTGAAAAAGGCAGGCGCCTCGGGGCTCGGAGCTCAGGGAGCCCGCAAAAAATTGGAGAATTAAAAAGAATAGGGTTTCAAAACTAGAAAAAAATGGAAATGGGCCTTCCAACTGTGACGGCAAGAAAATAACGAATACATCAAAATTTAGATTTTAAAATGAGGCCCTTTTCCGTGGAATCGACCCAACGTTTAACCTTATTTATTTAATTGTTGTAATACTCATTCACTTCGCGTTTAGCGCGGTATTTCTTATTTTATTTAATTTAGAATAATTTAGAGGGCCACATATGGAGCTAGCCTCAGGGCCCCCGAAAACGATAAGACGGCACTAGTATGTATATCCCTACAGCATGGATTCGTTATAAACCCGACGAACGGGGCTGGCGGCGGGCGTACGACGAGTTGTGGTCACTATTCCGCACGGCCAATGGCGCGAGTGAGAAAACTCAAGAGCAAGCGAGAGGAAACGAAAGAACCTCTTGCTCGTTCTTGGGTTCTCTCACTCTCGTCCGAAGGATTCCAAGAAATGGTGGTGATAGTTGCCGGACGTACATCGCATGTTAAAAGCGGGCTTATAACGAGTCCACATTGTATATACTTTGTAAGTCTTGCAGAGATTTCTGAAACGTCGATTCTGGCTGTTTCCTTTCTTCTTTCTAAGTTTCAATTTATTTTCAGAGGTTTGGCGATTATAATTTGACGCGATGCTGTTTTTAAATGTTATTTTGTGCGCTCTTTTTACATGCCTTTCAAGTATCGAGGCTGCACAATCGTAACAACATTCTAATACCTGTAATTTTGTCATATGATGTGGTATGGGAAAATGGTTATAAGAAGAATGTTCGTTTTATCCTGCTCTATAACAACCTAAAGAATGATCGCCATATTTCGATCTACAAACATTGCAAAAGTTGCGATTTTACTATATCATGGGGCTTAATAAGACAAATATTTTTCCTTATAAGTCATGTTAATTTTAGCAGCTAATATTGTATTTATTAAGCTCCTTTTTCCTTATACAATATTTATGCGTCTTTTGAGAACATATTATTTGCTGGTACGCTATTTTATCGTATAAAATAGAGATTGAAATGTGAAAATATTTTAAATGTTTGTATCGAGTTTTGGTTGAAACATTGCTAAAATTTTTTGTAGTAGATTTTAATATTTTTTTGTAGTAATATATTTTACTATTATTTGTATTTAGTAGTACAAGTTGTTATGATTTGATTTGGTTTTTGTTACAGACTGGACTCGTGCATCGCCCTTTGAGTGAAACAACTTTAGGTGGGCCAAATGATGGAATAAATAAAAGGGAAAAACTTTTAAAAATGTGCTTGATCATTTTGAAATTCCTGTCTATACTCCAAATATGCGATATCTGAAAAAAATCGAAAACCTCCAAACCTTGTATTTATTTGTGTTGAGAAAATATCTGTGGCGGCACGCGCAGAGAGCACGCCGCATTTAGCTTGGCCGTCGTCAGGTACACTCGGTTCAAACGATTGTGGCCAATCGAGTTTCGATTGCATTCGAGCTTACTAGGGCTGGCTTTTTTACATCGCTAACATTCTACAGTATTTCGTGAATATGATGGAGGCACTGCCAAGCCACACGTTCCCGTCTAAATTACTTTTAATTCATGTTGAAACACCACTGTGGCACCATCTGCCTAGTAAACGGATGACGTTTAATGCGAAACACGTTCGCGCAGTCCTGTCACAAAATTTAATTTTCGGTTATGTTTATTTTCCCGTTGTTAAGATAAAATAACAGATAATAGGTTTTGCAAGAAATGCGTATTTCTTTGGTCTACACCATTCCGCTTTATTTATTTGTGTCTTTCATTTGAAATCTGTTGATCTATTTACTTTGGACAAGACTTTATTCATCCGAGTATTCTGGTTTCGGAACCCTTGCCATCTCTACGAAATGCATAACATGCGTTTTCATTCTTTTTATTACTAAGTACTCTAGTTTCCCGCTTTATTTATTTGTGTTTTCCATTATAACAATCAATGGATTTTGTTGGGTATTAAAAAGTTTGGCGAGCGAAGTGAAGTCAGCTGCGCACTGAATATCACTATAAATGTAATTTATGTTATTACTACCCAAACAGCACAACGTCTGGTAAAGTCTTAAATACGTCTTTAAGATGCCTTTTAGACGTATTTAAGACTTTACCAGCCATTGTGCTGTTTGGGTATGCACTGAATGTTACTATGAACAAAATTATGTAATTGATGCTCTTATCATATATGTTGCTAACGAACCGTAACAAATCGAACGTTGTACGTGACGGACGTTTGAATTTGCTGTTAAAACTCTAAAATACATTGAATTTCTTCGTTTAGTATTATTTCTCAATACTCGCTGTGCGTAACAGATTTATATATAAATCCGTTGATTTATTTACTTTGGACATTACAAGTTTATCGTTCATAGCGGCAAAATTATTATGATTTTTTTTTAGGTTCATTACAATAAAAGTCATTTGACATTTATCCTTTGTGTCATTTTCGCTACAGCATCACGAACACAACCGATCGCCCAGATTTTTATAATTATGACAATCATAGGGAGATGGTGCCACAGTGGTGTGTCAACGTGAATTAGAAGTATTTTAGACGGGAACCTGTGGCTTGGCAGTGCCCCCACCATACAGAGGTGCAAGATGCGAAGATTTCCGACTGGAGCGCCGCTTGCGGTAGAGTGAGGAAGTTTTGCTAGTTTTCATTCGGTCCGTACTCTATTCAGTGATGCTAAAGTTAATGGCCGGAGTATTGAGAATTTCCCCCACCATGCACATACAACTCCACGATCCGCGCGTACGTGAGCCCAGCGCTTCGGATGACTTCGGACAATTTCGGGAGTTGAGAGGGACGGTGAATAGAGCCTTTCTCTTTCGCTCTTGAAACGTTGAGATTCTAGTGCCGACAAGGTTGCCGTTCGAGGATCTTCCGTCTTACTTACTCATGCTGTACCTATCACGGACTCCTTCACTCTTACAGACCTTGGACGGTAAACGGCAACCCTGGTCGCTGGCAAGCGGCACGAGCCACCATAATGCGATTTTGGCTTCCCGGATATTTTCACTATCCGACTCAGATATTCTTGTAACAAAAAAATTTCGAAAAAAATTTGATTGCGGAAATACACGTTTTAGGATCTCCTGATCACATTGAGACTATTAAAAAAATAGATTTTTTCAAAATCTCAAATGTTTGTTAACACAATTGTGTTTAAATGGCTCAATAGATTTTAATAAAACTTTATATTTAGATTTCATATTTTCGTCTTAAAATCTGGTTAATTTTTTAACCCAATCGGTTCATGAATAATGATAGTTACCTCTTATAGTTCTATAATTTTTCGTATTATTTAGTATAATACTGGAATGATTCCATGATTTTCCTTGAAGTGGCATCATGTTTTCTAGAAAATGGTAAATATGCAATTTTTGGGATCATTTTAAAATGAATTTAATACGGTTAAAAAAAAATTTCATTGATTTGGCAACTAAAGGTTCTGAAAGGAAACTGTCTTAGCTTTCCAAAACACTCATGAACAATGTTCTACGATCATGCGTTCGCAAGTTATAGGTGTTCAAAATGAAAAGTTCCTTTTTTGCTTTGATGGCGGATAACTCGGTCAATAAATATCAGGAAACATAGTAAAAAAAACGAAATTACAGAGAAATGTTTGCTCTATAAGAGCCCTCCATTGAATTTATCTGAAAAATTTTTTTTGGCCCGTGCATACGTCCAAACTTGTCAAAAATTTCTGAGACATTGTTTTCTGCGCTTCATCTTGATAAAACAGTATCATAATGGACGAAGAAAAAATATTGAGTTATGGTTTCAAAAACTAGAGTCTTCAAGCGTTAAAATGCTTTTTTTGAATATTTTTTGCGACCATTTTTCGCGGAGATATAGCCATTTGAAAACGACACAAAATTTGCGGGAAATTATAGTGTTCCTTTAATTTTTTCCAGGAGTGTATTTAGGGTAAATTTAGTTTTTCATCTTTTTCAAATCGAGTGCATTGAGGGAAGATTGAGGGATACTTGATCAGTATGTGAAGTGGGGTACTTGAACAGCTGAAAAAAACCTCAGAACAAACTATAGAACGGCAAATGAAATAGAAAAATACGGCAAAGAAAGTGAGAAGGAAAATCTTTATTTTATTGTCATCTGAATCAGATGATATCTAAGTGAAATGTTCTTTAAGAATGCATTTATGTTATTTTAGGTTAGTTTAGGTTAGTCTTCGGATTTATTTTTTCAGTAATTCTATCAAGTTAATTATAGGTTACTTTCCATTTATGATATTCCCTTTATTTCACGTTATTGACTAAGATAATAAATATTTTTTGAAAAATTAATGTGTTATTTACTCTTAAAATTCACTGATCAAGTCTCCATAACCTTTTGATCAAGTATCCCCTTTAGTGAGGGATACTTGTGCATAATGTCACTGTCGGAAAATGTTTAAATTCAGTCATTACAATTAGTTTTCAACTCTCAAATTTGTACAAGTATATTGAGAATACTCTAAGAATCGCAACTTAAGTAATTAAATAGAAACAAAGCAAGCCATTATTATTATTTTAATAAAATAGCAAAACTGTGATCAACTATCCCACTTTTCCCCTACTACCAACAATGTACAAGCGGAGCGCTGAATTAGAAAATCTTCAATTTTTCGCATCTTGCATAGCGCGAAACTACCCAAGAATATTATTTTACAGAGCGGAGATATCACAAGCTGAGATTCCTTACTCCACCGCAGGCGGCGCTGCAGTCGGAAATCTTCGCATCTTGCACCTCTGGCTGGCTGTACAGCCAAAGAGAAGGTATATAAAGAGGCGACACTCCGGAGCGGTACTTTGAAGTTCTTCGTTGCCTTGTCCCTTTAAATTGGTTGTATATTCAAGCGGGAAATTTGAATCAACTAAATTTTATATGTTTATTTCACCCCGAATTCTGATAATTGAAAATCTATTTGAGTCATGCATTTTCTGCATTATTAGCAATATCGACTTTGTAAGTATTTACATCACCTTACAAGATGAAAAAGTTTAAAAAGAAAGTAATATAATAGAGTGATATTTGTAAAAAATATATTTCCGAAGTACGCATTACGAATAAATTACAAATATATTTATTACAAATAAATTACAAGCAATTATGTTATAAAAACATCCCAATGTTATAAGTGAATAACATATTTATTACAAATAAATTACAAGCAAATATGTTACAAGTGAATTGTCAGAATATACGTATATTAGAATTATAAATATATATAAAACTTAAATATACACTTTACAGATTCATAGTAATACAGAGTTTCCTATCTTTCATTGTACAATTTTAAAAATTTCTATTACTGTGTTTTAAAACATAATAAATCCTTAAACGAATAAACAATTTTAATAAATATTCTAGGGGGAACTTTTCGCATGGATGTGTAAAATCTATATCTATCTTTGAGAAAAATATTGTTTCCAGAGAATATAAGAAATTATAAAAACTTTCATGGGGACTTTTTAATGCACCATATAAAATGTATTCTGTTGTATGCTTTGAAATGTATAAATAAATTGCTTTCGTCTATTGCTTCATTGTCCGTAGAAAATGTTTTACATATTTGGCAAGAACGAATTTTTAAACATTTATGTATTAAATATCCTGCAATGTATTTGAATGCATTTTGCTCTAGCAATGTTTGCTGATAGTAATCATAATTGTCAACATTAAAAGATTCGCGAACAACTGGAACAATTAATACAGACATTGCTTGTTCTGATAATTGAGATGAATTGGATAATATATTATCAAAATCATCTATGCAATTCATAAATTTTGAATGGAAATAATCGGCTAAGAATAATTTCTTAAATGCCCTGGCAAATTGGATAGGTGTTGGGTTTACACAATTTCCACTCTGTTGTCTGATACTGCCGAAAAAGTTCTCTAAGCAATCCTGGTTCAGACGTCTTGTAAGGAGAAAAGAAAATTTTTTATTCTTTAAATGCGTCCAAATATTCATTATAGATCTGATAGTAATTTTCCATCGAGGAGCAGCGGAAAAACAGACAAGAAAAGAAAGTACCGTAGAAAAGTAATAATATAAACACAGAAGAAACAGAAAGGCACAAAAGGAAATAAAGTGAAAAAGACACTGTAAAAACTATTTATTTAAAAAAAATAAGGCTGTATAAAGGGAAAGAAATGGAAAGATACAAAAGAAACGGAAAAAGCACTGTAAAATAAAAGTTATTTTCAGAAAATGAGACTAAGAAAATAATGAAATGGCATAAAAGGAAAGAAAACAGGCAATATAAATCAGAAAAAAACGGAAAGGTACAAAAGGAAAAGACGGAGACACCAAATAAAAGAAGGAAAAGGTGAAAAATCTAAGAAAATATTCTTAAGAAGCACACACTTTGAGCAGCACAAAATTAAATATGTACGAAGCGCACGTCTGTAAGTTTCCAAAAGGAATGACCCATCCACAGTCAAGGTACAACTATCCATCCGCGAGACTTACCTGGGAAATTCCCAGTTTATGACACCTCGGGCCCGATGTACCCGAGGTGTTATAAACTCTCGATTGTTGGAGAAGCATGTCGAAAACATTTTCACAATATTCAACACTTCGCATTTTCTTACAGAAGAAGGAAAATAAGTTGCGCTGTGTTAGACACGCTATGTTAAACACGTTAAACACTGCAAGCAAAAACACACAACACAAAACGCGCTCCCAAATATTTCAATTTTGCCACAGTTTAACGAGTATTACCGAAGTGTACCGATCATTACCGAATGGACATTTAAATTGGTTGTGTCATTTCGTCTCTCTCTAAAACTGGTTTCTCCGTCAGAGTGTCGCCTCTTAGTATACCTTAACCTTAGTATACTTTAACCGATGTATTAAAGCAAATAGCGCGAAGTTTGAAAAATGTGGTTTATAACTGACTAAAAGAATAGTGTAATATAATGTATTATTATATTATGTACATAATGTAGTATAATCATATAATACGAATTGGTTGTATCATGGTTGAAATTCAAAAATGGTAATCAGAGCAAATGAAATTCATGAAAATAGTGAAATAAATATATAAATGTAATATAAAACGAACTGAAGTAATGATTAACGAAGGTCGCAAAAAGTGAATTTAAAATATTTGTAAACAGTTATGTCGTTTGCTTTATTGTTATGGATAAAGGAGATGTAGGTATGCATTTGTTACGTTTTAAGAGCAGCATTAAACGAAATTGAATTCATAATACTAGGAGCGGTATTCACAGTCGCGTCTTGAGATCAAGACCATCTCAAGCATTTGCGTCTTGAGGTCGTGTCTTGAGCATTTGCTTGAGGAAAATCTTTTTCAAATAAGTAAATCCTTGTATGACGTCACATGTGTCAAAATAGACGGTAAAGCGAGGTTATATTTTCAAGACGACGTTTTACATGTCATGAGACCGTCTTGAGATTCCACCGGAAGAATATCCGGAGTAGAGGGGGAACATCTACGGCAGTGGCGGTATGTGTGTATGATGATTCCATCACCCATATACCGTCACGTGTTGATCCCCCTCCACTTCAGAGATTCTATACCCCGGCAACGTGTTGAAAGTTTAAAGGACGCGAAACATGGATTTTGAAGACGATATCGACATTAATATTGATATTAGCGATATTGACGAAGATGATTATATAGTGGACAATAGAGTCGTTAGAAGGTATATTCGGGACGTGCAAAATCTATTTGATAATTCGTCAATATCGCTAATATCAATATTAATGTCGATATATATTATGTACTAAATAAAATTAAATGGAGTCACAACTATCTCGGGTGTTTTTATTTTTATATTACATTACGGAGGGTATCCTCGTCATTCCGGAGACTCTCCGATAAACTGTTCCCCCGGCATTGCTATAATATAACCTCGACGCTCACATGCATTACAGTTTAGTGGTTGGGTTTATATATTAGTTCATTATATAAATCAATTTTACATCTAATTTCCTTCATTATGCTCCGAATTACGTTGTTCTTGAAATCATTATAAAACACCGTGAGGGGTTATCCTCGCCATTCCGGAGACTCTCCGATAAACTGTCCCCCGGCATCGCTATAATATAACCTCGACGGTCACACGCATCACTCACTCACGTTCGAGTATCCTACTCCGTCGTCCACAAAAGAACGAACGGAATATCCTTTATCATTGGTTGTTCTAACAGAATTATTCCGAAAGTTTCCGAACGTGAATGAGCAAATGCTTGAGTAAATGCTTTATAAAGTAAATGGATACGTCATATAAGCAATCGCTTATTCCAAGCAAATGCTTAAAGCTGTTACAAAAGGGGCCAAGTAAAACGAGTCTTATATAGAAGAAAATAATACAGTCTTTTATTATTTAAGTAGAGACACACAAAAAAATACGACACACGCTTCTAAGCTAACGGACGGAAGTGAACAGAGAACAAAGAAAGACCTAAGTACCTAAAAAGAAAGAAAAACGGACAAACACGCACTTCCGGTTACGCTTGTACAAGATAAAACTATACCACGCTGACGGCAGTGCCATCATACAGGACCAATACACATCAACTTTTATTGGCACTCAACAAAAGCCATGCATATCCATCAAATGGATGTCATAACTGCGTATGTACAAGGCGATTTGCGAGACGAGTTATATATGGAGCAGCCTGAACAGTTTGTCAAACCAGGTGCGGAAGAGAAAGTATGTAAGTTAAATAAACCTTTATGCGGCCTTAAACAGGCCGGACGCGAGTGGTATCGCAAATTAGATAATTATTTAACTACCCTGATAACCAGATGTATGCAATCTGACGTCAGATTGGCAGCAGGGCCTGCCGTGAGAGCGCAGAGTCTGACGTCAGATCCGTAGTCATCTGTGTCCGCATTAGGCTGCGGTCTGAGGTACAGGGCCTGACATCAGGACCCTGACGTCAGATTGGCAGCAGATTCGCATCAGGTCCTGACGTTCGCCTGACACGTATAACAGCGCCATCTGTGAGTCAGAATTGGCAAATTAACCTAAATTATTATACACCTAAGAAATTGATGTATTCCTACTAATCCCTCTATAATAGCGGAACGCATTGCGAAAATGGCGTGAAATCATAATAAAATTTCAAAACTTTTGACAATAGCATCCGTTTCATAGTTAAGAATAAAAGTTAAAAATACAGTGTGGTAAGAAAAAAAAGGACCAGCAGTACACGATGTATTCCCAAGCGTTCACCCATCCAAGTACTCAACCCCGCCCCGATGTCGCTTCACTTCAGTGATCGGACGAGAACTTGTGTTTTTCTGGCACAGAATTATTGTTGGTAAAAATTTGGCTTTTATTAATACTTAGTGGGTAAAAATCTTCATACTCTTATCTTCTAAAAACTTATTATATAGCGTTTAAGTCGAAAAGAGTCGTTGTTCTATGGCATAAATACCTGTTTAAACAACAAGTGATATCAATATTAAATAACTTACCTAACGCAATTCTTTTTACCCGTTATATATAATTTTTATACCTTTTCTGTGTACTTTACTGACATGGTAGTAGAATTGGACAGAGTTTAAATGTATTCTACAGGAATTAAAGGTTAAATTGTGAAAATAAGTTAATTTATTATATAATTGTGAAAATAAGTTAATTTATATAAATTAAATTTATATAATAAATTAACTTATTTTCACAATTTGATGATGACTACGGATCTGGCGTCAGGCTCTGCGCCTCAGGTCTGGTTATCAGGGTAGTATTAAATTTAAAAGAACAGCCCAGAATCCTTGTGTATATACCGAACCGAAAACGGGCAAAGATACAATAATAGTAGTATATGTTGACGATCTGTTAATAGCGTCCGCGAATTTAGAAAATGTAATTAAGTTAAAAGAAATATTAAAGCAAAAATTCAAAATGAAGGATTTAGGAAATGTTAGGGACATTTTGGGAATGCACATAGAAAGAGAAGGGGATATAGGGAGCATTAAAATAAAGCAAAAGAAATATATACAAGATCTTTAAAACGATTCCAAATGGAAGATTGTAATCCCATGAATATGCCCCTAGAAAAAAATCTAAACGTTCTACAATTACTGTCGGAAACCAAATAATGTTAACGAAAAGTTAGACATGCCATATAGGGAATTAGTAGGTAGTTTAAATTATCTGGCAAACGCCACGAGGCCCCACATAGCTTTTGCAGCCAATTTATTGAGCCGGTTCTGTGCAAATCCGTCCTCAACTCATTGGAAGATGGCGAAGCGAGTACTAAAGTATCTAAAAGGAACGATAGAATATAGCATAAAGTACAATAATGGGGAAAATAATTTTATAGCATATGTAGATGCCGATTGGGCAAGCGACACAAGCGATAGGAAGTCATGTACAGGATTCCTTGTATGCATAGCGGGCGGTCCGATCAGCTGGTGTAGCAAGAAACAAAAATCCGTCGCGCTCTCCACTATGGAGGCGGAAGACATGGCTCTTTCGCAAGCCGCAAACGAAGTAGACTATGTAAGAAAATTGTTAAAACATATGAAAATCACTAACCTAATAGAAAATGCGACAGAAATATACTGTGATAACCAAAGCGCGATACAGTTATGTAGGAATAGCGTGTACCATTCACGTAGTAAACATATAGATATTAGATATCATTTTTCCCGAGACGCGCAGGAAACAGGTATTATAGACATAAAATATCTAAGTATAAACATAATGGTAGCTGATATACTAACAAAAGCGTTATCTAGATGTAAACACGAAATATGTGTTCAATTAATGAATATGAATTATAGTACATTCGGCAACCCGCACTAGTGCGCACTGAGTGCGAACTTTTTCAGTGCGATACCATGCCGGACATTCGGGTGAAACTAGAGCTGGCTCAGCTCTGTTCTGGTGGATTCTGGTTAATCTCAAGACCATCTCAAGATTATGACCCTATTGGTAAATTCTGTGAGAGCGCCATCTACGGTTTGAAGCTCTGCAATCGGGTCAATCGCGTTACAGAACTGGTCTCACACAAGTATTGAAATAATGCAATAATGTTATTGACATTAAATAGTCTGTTAAATATTACAAAATCGATTATCAAACAGTCGAAATTCACAATATTGCCAAATACATGTGACAGGTAACCTGATTTGAGTGCTTTAATTTTCGCCACCAGATTGCGTAGCGGAAATAAGAAAATGCCAATCTATCCACAGACAGTGTTCGCCTGAGATTTTATGCCCAACATTCCAAAAAGAATTTTATTTACGAATGTGACTTTCGAGGATAATGGTAAAACGGAAGTTTACCTCCGAAAAGATAGTCCCTCATTTTAGAGTACCTATATATAAACGATACATAAATCGGTTATGTATCGTTTGTACATCATTGTTCATTAATTTATATTATTTGTTCATCAATTGACGATTTATAATAAATTAAACAAATTTGACTGATTTTTTTCACCCAGCCCCTCAGTTATATTTTTTTTTCATTATTTATGAATAATTTCATGTGGAATCGATCGTTCGTCGTTTGCACATCTTTGTTCGCTCATTTTTATTACTTGTTCACAAGCAATTGTCCTATCGTATTTTCTATAATACACAAGTCAGGTTCTTAAAATATTTTTCTTCGTGTTATAGATAAAACTTGGGAATATTTCTCCGTGGACAGGAACTTGCAGTGGGACAAATGATGGAAAACTGTTAACTTCAACAATGAACATAAGAAGACAATGATTTTATATATACAGTGAAGTGATTATATAGACTAAGAGTGAAAATATATTTATTATTTATATACTTACATAAATAATCACTTGTACATGATTGAATCACTTTTTTGTAATATTTTGAACATGCTTTAATGAAAATAAAGAGAAAAATACTATACAAAACTGTGTTATCATTGAAAAAACCTTCTTCCCGCGAAAAATGCACAAAGTTGCAAAACTTGACTTCTAACGAGAACGCACAAAGTTGCAAATGAAATTGGGTGTTCGAGAAATAAATTCCAGGTTTGCAACTTTGTGCGTTTTCGCGGGGAGCTCAACAAAGTTGCTAACCGAAATTTGACTCCCCGCGAAAATGCAACAAAGTTGCAAAGGACAAAATTTTTGCAACAATGTTCGAAATGATAATCGCCTGTTCGCAAGAAAAAAACTCGGTTTGCAACTTTGTTGAGATTTCGTGGGGAGTCAGAATCCGGTTAGCAACTTTGTTGAACGCCAAAATCTTCGAATATCATCTTCAGACTATTCCGATTTCATCGGATTTGGACGCCCCGCGAAAATGTAACAAAGTTGCAAGGGTCAAAATTTTTGCAACAATGTGGAAATGAAAATCGCCTGTTCACAAGAGAAAAACTCGGTTTGCAACTTTGTTGAGATTTCGTGGGGAGTCAGAATCCGGTTAGCAACTTTGTTGAACGCCAAAATCTTCGAATATCATCTTCAGACTATTCCGATTTCATCGGATTTGGACGCCCCGCGAAAATGTAACAAAGTTGCAAGGGTCAAAATGTTTGCAACAATGTGGAAATGAAAATCGCCTGTTCACAAGAGAAAAACTCGGTTTGCAACTTTGTTGAGATTTCACGGGAAGACTAATTTCATGTTTGAAGTATGGAATGTGAAGTGTGGAATGTAAATTGAGAACTATGAAGTGATGTAGCGTGGTAACACAGCAATTGTGAGGAAACGCTGTGAAACTGTAATATAGGATAATACAGGAATAGTGGAAACATGTAGGGTGTATAAAAAAAATAAAGACGTATATAATGTATAACTTCAATTTTATTTATCATTTCAAACAATTCCTACATTTTTCCTACATATTTTTCACACCTTCACTATCACGAAATTCCCTTTCACACTTACGACACTATCACACTTACTACGCTGCCACCCTCACAATACTAGCAGTCTTACAACACTATCACACTTGCAACACAGCACTCAACACACAACACACATAATAGTTGATAAGTTTACATACTGGTTTTGAGCTTCCCGCGAAAATGCAACAAAGTTGCAAAGGTCAAAATTTTTGCAACAATGTTGGAAATGAAAATCGCCTGTTCGCAAGAAAAAAACTCCTAGGACCAAAAATGCCCTAGGACCAACCGTTACGGAGATACAGCGCTGCAAAGTTTCGGACGGCAAACTCGTGAAGTTCGGGTGCCGAGGCGCGACGTGGGCGTTTCTAAAAATGCTCGGATCGCTTCGTTCGCAGTTTCCCTATTTTTGCACGGAAAAGCTAGGTTCTACTCTTGGAGTTCTTAAAAAATTCGGTCAAAAATGCCCTAGGACCAACCGTTACGGAGATACAGCGCTGCAAAGTTTCGGACGGCAAACTCGTGAAGTTCGGGTGCCGAGGCGCGACGTGGGCCTTTCTAAAAATGCTCGGATCGCTTCGTTCGCAGTTTCCCTATTTTTGCACGGAAAAGCTAGGTTCTACTCTTGAAGTTCTTAAAAAATTCGGTCAAAAATGCCCTAGGACCAACCGTTACGGAGATACAGCGCTGCAAAGTTTCGGACGGCAAACTCGTGAAGTTCGGGTGCCGAGGCGCGACGTGGGCGTTTCTAAAAATGCTCGGATCGCTTCGTTCGCAGTTTCCCTATTTTTGCACGGAAAAGCTAGGTTCTACTCTTGAAGTTCTTAAAAAATTCGGTCAAAAATGCCCTAGGACCAACCGTTACGGAGGTACAGCGCTGCAAAGTTTCGGACGGCAAACTCGTGAAGTTCGGGTGCCGAGGCGCGACGTGGGCGTTTCTAAAAATGCTCGGATCGCTTCGTTCGCAGTTTCCCTATTTTTGCACGGAAAAGCTAGGTTCTACTCTTGAAGTTCTTAAAAAATTCGGTCAAAAATGCCCTAGGACCAACCGTTACGGAGATACAGCGCTGCAAAGTTTCGGACGGCAAACTCGTGAAGTTCGGGTGCCGAGGCGCGACGTGGGCGTTTCTAAAAATGCTCGGATCGCTTCGTTCGCAGTTTCCCTATTTTTGCACGGAAAAGCTAGGTTCTACTCTTGAAGTTCTTAAAAAATTCGGTCAAAAATGCCCTAGGACCAACCGTTACGGAGGTACAGCGCTGCAAAGTTTCGGACGGCAAACTCGTGAAGTTCGGGTGCCGAGGCGCGACGTGGGCGTTTCTAAAAATGCTCGGATCGCTTCGTTCGCAGTTTCCCTATTTTTGCACGGAAAAGCTAGGTTCTGCTCTTGAAGTTCTTAAAAAATTCGGTCAAAAATGCCCTAGGACCAACCGTTACGGAGATACAGCGCTGCAAAGTTTCGGACGGCAAACTCGTGAAGTTCGGGTGCCGAGGCGCGACGTGGGCGTTTCTAAAAATGCTCGGATCGCTTCGTTCGCAGTTTCCCTATTTTTGCACGGAAAAGCTAGGTTCTACTCTTGAAGTTCTTAAAAAATTCGGTCAAAAATGCCCTAGGACCAACCGTTACGGAGATACAGCGCTGCAAAGTTTCGGACGGCAAACTCGTGAAGTTCGGGTGCCGAGGCGCGACGTGGGCGTTTCTAAAAATGCTCGGATCGCTTCGTTCGCAGTTTCCCTATTTTTGCACGGAAAAGCTAGGTTCTACTCTTGAAGTTCTTAAATAATTCGGTCAAAAATGCCCTAGGACCAACCGTTACGGAGATACAGCGCTGCAAAGTTTCGGACGGCAAACTCGTGAAGTTCGGGTGCCGAGGCGCGACGTGGCCGTTTCTAAAAATGCTCGGATCGCTTCGTTCGCAGTTTCCCTATTTTTGCACGGAAAAGCTAGGTTCTACTCTTGAAGTTCTTAAAAAATTCGGTCAAAAATGCCCTAGGACCAACCGTTACGGAGATACAGCGCTGCAAAGTTTCGGACGGCAAACTCGTGAAGTTCGGGTGCCGAGGCGCGACGTGGGCGTTTCTAAAAATGCTCGGATCGCTTCGTTCGCAGTTTCCCTATTTTTGCACGGAAAAGCTAGGTTCTACTCTTGAAGTTCTTAAATAATTCGGTCAAAAATGCCCTAGGACCAACCGTTACGGAGATACAGCGCTGCAAAGTTTCGGACGGCAAACTCGTGAAGTTCGGGTGCCGAGGCGCGACGTGGGCGTTTCTAAAAATGCTCGGATCGCTTCGTTCGCAGTTTCCCTATTTTTGCACGGAAAAGCTAGGTTCTACTCTTGAAGTTCTTAAAAAATTCGGTCAAAAATGCCCTAGGACCAACCGTTACGGAGATACAGCGCTGCAAAGTTTCGGACGGCAAACTCGTGAAGTTCGGGTGCCGAGGCGCGACGTGGGCGTTTCTAAAAATGCTCGGATCGCTTCGTTCGCAGTTTCCCTATTTTTGCACGGAAAAGCTAGGTTCTACTCTTGAAGTTCTTAAAAAATTCGGTCAAAAATGCCCTAGGACCAACCGTTACGGAGATACAGCGCTGCAAAGTTTCGGACGGCAAACTCGTGAAGTTCGGGTGCCGAGGCGCGACGTGGGCGTTTCTAAAAATGCTCGGATCGCTTCGTTCGCAGTTTCCCTATTTTTGCACGGAAAAGCTAGGTTCTACTCTTGAAGTTCTTAAAAAATTCGGTCAAAAATGCCCTAGGACCAACCGTTACGGAGATACAGCGCTTCAAAGTTTCGGACGGCAAACTCGTGAAGTTCGGGTGCCGAGGCGCGACGTGGCCGTTTCTAAAAATGCTCGGATCGCTTCGTTCGCAGTTTCCCTATTTTTGCACGGAAAAGCTAGGTTCTACTCTTGAAGTTCTTAAAAAATTCGGTCAAAAATGCCCTAGGACCAACCGTTACGGAGATACAGCGCTTCAAAGTTTCGGACGGCAAACTCGTGAAGTTCGGGTGCCGAGGCGCGACGTGGGCGTTTCTAAAAATGCTCGGATCGCTTCGTTCGCAGTTTCCCTATTTTTGCACGGAAAAGCTAGGTTCTGCTCTTGAAGTTCTTAAAAAATTCGGTCAAAAATGCCCTAGGACCAACCGTTACGGAGATACAGCGCTGCAAAGTTTCGGACGGCAAACTCGTGAAGTTCGGGTGCCGAGGCGCGACGTGGGCGTTTCTAAAAATGCTCGGATCGCTTCGTTCGCAGTTTCCCTATTTTTGCACGGAAAAGCTAGGTTCTACTCTTGAAGTTCTTAAAAAATTCGGTCAAAAATGCCCTAGGACCAACCGTTACGGAGATACAGCGCTTCAAAGTTTCGGACGGCAAACTCGTGAAGTTCGGGTGCCGAGGCGCGACGTGGCCGTTTCTAAAAATGCTCGGATCGCTTCGTTCGCAGTTTCCCTATTTTTGCACGGAAAAGCTAGGTTCTACTCTTGAAGTTCTTAAAAAATTCGGTCAAAAATGCCCTAGGACCAACCGTTACGGAGATACAGCGCTGCAAAGTTTCGGACGGCAAACTCGTGAAATTCGGGTGCCGAGGCGCGACGTGGGCGTTTCTAAAAATGCTCGGATCGCTTCGTTCGCAGTTTCCCTATTTTTGCACGGAAAAGCTAGGTTCTACTCTTGAAGTTCTTAAAAAATTCGGTCAAAAATGCCCTAGGACCAACCGTTACGGAGATACAGCGCTGCAAAGTTTCGGACGGCAAACTCGTGAAGTTCGGGTGCCGAGGCGCGACGTGGGCGTTTCTAAAAATGCTCGGATCGCTTCGTTCGCAGTTTCCCTATTTTTGCACGGAAAAGCTAGGTTCTACTCTTGAAGTTCTTAAAAAATTCGGTCAAAAATGCCCTAGGACCAACCGTTACGGAGATACAGCGCTGCAAAGTTTCGGACGGCAAACTCGTGAAGTTCGGGTGCCGAGGCGCGACGTGGGCGTTTCTAAAAATGCTCGGATCGCTTCGTTCGCAGTTTCCCTATTTTTGCACGGAAAAGCTAGGTTCTACTTTTGAAGTTCTTAAAAAATTCGGTCAAAAATGCCCTAGGACCAACCGTTACGGAGATACAGCGCTGCAAAGTTTCGGACGGCAAACTCGTGAAGTTCGGGTGCCGAGGCGCGACGTGGGCGTTTCTAAAAATGCTCGGATCGCTTCGTTCGCAGTTTCCCTATTTTTGCACGGAAAAGCTAGGTTCTACACTTGAAGTTCTTAAAAAATTCGGTCAAAAATGCCCTAGGACCAACCGTTACGGAGATACAGCGCTGCAAAGTTTCGGACGGCAAACTCGTGAAGTTCGGGTGCCGAGGCGCGACGTGGGCGTTTCTAAAAATGCTCGGATCGCTTCGTTCGCAGTTTCCCTATTTTTGCACGGAAAAGCTAGGTTCTACTTTTGAAGTTCTTAAAAAATTCGGTCAAAAATGCCCTAGGACCAACCGTTACGGAGATACAGCGCTGCAAAGTTTCGGACGGCAAACTCGTGAAGTTCGGGTGCCGAGGCGCGACGTGGGCGTTTCTAAAAATGCTCGGATCGCTTCGTTCGCAGTTTCCCTATTTTTGCACGGAAAAGCTAGGTTCTACTCTTGAAGTTCTTAAAAAATTCGGTCAAAAATGCCCTAGGACCAACCGTTACGGAGATACAGCGCTGCAAAGTTTCGGACGGCAAACTCGTGAAGTTCGGGTGCCGAGGCGCGACGTGGGCGTTTCTAAAAATGCTCGGATCGCTTCGTTCGCAGTTTCCCTATTTTTGCACGGAAAAGCTAGGTTCTACTCTTGAAGTTCTTAAATAATTCGGTCAAAAATGCCCTAGGACCAACCGTTACGGAGATACAGCGCTTCAAAGTTTCGGACGGCAAACTCGTGAAGTTCGGGTGCCGAGGCGCGACGTGGGCGTTTCTAAAAATGCTCGGATCGCTTCGTTCGCAGTTTCCCTATTTTTGCACGGAAAAGCTAGGTTCTACTCTTGAAGTTCTTAAAAAATTCGGTCAAAAATGCCCTAGGACCAACCGTTACGGAGATACAGCGCTTCAAAGTTTCGGACGGCAAACTCGTGAAGTTCGGGTGCCGAGGCGCGACGTGGGCGTTTCTAAAAATGCTCGGATCGCTTCGTTCGCAGTTTCCCTATTTTTGCACGGAAAAGCTAGGTTCTGCTCTTGAAGTTCTTAAAAAATTCGGTCAAAAATGCCCTAGGACCAACCGTTACGGAGATACAGCGCTGCAAAGTTTCGGACGGCAAACTCGTGAAGTTCGGGTGCCGAGGCGCGACGTGGGCGTTTCTAAAAATGCTCGGATCGCTTCGTTCGCAGTTTCCCTATTTTTGCACGGAAAAGCTAGGTTCTACTCTTGAAGTTCTTAAAAAATTCGGTCAAAAATGCCCTAGGACCAACCGTTACGGAGATACAGCGCTTCAAAGTTTCGGACGGCAAACTCGTGAAGTTCGGGTGCCGAGGCGCGACGTGGCCGTTTCTAAAAATGCTCGGATCGCTTCGTTCGCAGTTTCCCTATTTTTGCACGGAAAAGCTAGGTTCTACTCTTGAAGTTCTTAAAAAATTCGGTCAAAAATGCCCTAGGACCAACCGTTACGGAGATACAGCGCTGCAAAGTTTCGGACGGCAAACTCGTGAAATTCGGGTGCCGAGGCGCGACGTGGGCGTTTCTAAAAATGCTCGGATCGCTTCGTTCGCAGTTTCCCTATTTTTGCACGGAAAAGCTAGGTTCTACTCTTGAAGTTCTTAAATAATTCGGTCAAAAATGCCCTAGGACCAACCGTTACGGAGATACAGCGCTGCAAAGTTTCGGACGGCAAACTCGTGAAGTTCGGGTGCCGAGGCGCGACGTGGGCGTTTCTAAAAATGCTCGGATCGCTTCGTTCGCAGTTTCCCTATTTTTGCACGGAAAAGCTAGGTTCTACTCTTGAAGTTCTTAAAAAATTCGGTCAAAAATGCCCTAGGACCAACCGTTACGGAGATACAGCGCTGCAAAGTTTCGGACGGCAAACTCGTGAAGTTCGGGTGCCGAGGCGCGACGTGGGCGTTTCTAAAAATGCTCGGATCGCTTCGTTCGCAGTTTCCCTATTTTTGCACGGAAAAGCTAGGTTCTACTCTTGAAGTTCTTAAAAAATTCGGTCAAAAATGCCCTAGGACCAACCGTTACGGAGATACAGCGCTGCAAAGTTTCGGACGGCAAACTCGTGAAGTTCGGGTGCCGAGGCGCGACGTGGGCGTTTCTAAAAATGCTCGGATCGCTTCGTTCGCAGTTTCCCTATTTTTGCACGGAAAAGCTAGGTTCTACTCTTGAAGTTCTTAAAAAATTCGGTCAAAAATGCCCTAGGACCAACCGTTACGGAGATACAGCGCTGCAAAGTTTCGGACGGCAAACTCGTGAAGTTCGGGTGCCGAGGCGCGACGTGGGCGTTTCTAAAAATGCTCGGATCGCTTCGTTCGCAGTTTCCCTATTTTTGCACGGAAAAGCTAGGTTCTACTTTTGAAGTTCTTAAAAAATTCGGTCAAAAATGCCCTAGGACCAACCGTTACGGAGATACAGCGCTGCAAAGTTTCGGACGGCAAACTCGTGAAGTTCGGGTGCCGAGGCGCGACGTGGGCGTTTCTAAAAATGCTCGGATCGCTTCGTTCGCAGTTTCCCTATTTTTGCACGGAAAAGCTAGGTTCTACTCTTGAAGTTCTTAAAAAATTCGGTCAAAAATGCCCTAGGACCAACCGTTACGGAGATACAGCGCTGCAAAGTTTCGGACGGCAAACTCGTGAAGTTCGGGTGCCGAGGCGCGACGTGGGCGTTTCTAAAAATGCTCGGATCGCTTCGTTCGCAGTTTCCCTATTTTTGCACGGAAAAGCTAGGTTCTACTCTTGAAGTTCTTAAAAAATTCGGTCAAAAATGCCCTAGGACCAACCGTTACGGAGATACAGCGCTGCAAAGTTTCGGACGGCAAACTCGTGAAGTTCGGGTGCCGAGGCGCGACGTGGGCGTTTCTAAAAATGCTCGGATCGCTTCGTTCGCAGTTTCCCTATTTTTGCACGGAAAAGCTAGGTTCTACTCTTGAAGTTCTTAAAAAATTCGGTCAAAAATGCCCTAGGACCAACCGTTACGGAGATACAGCGCTGCAAAGTTTCGGACGGCAAACTCGTGAAGTTCGGGTGCCGAGGCGCGACGTGGGCGTTTCTAAAAATGCTCGGATCGCTTCGTTCGCAGTTTCCCTATTTTTGCACGGAAAAGCTAGGTTCTACTCTTGAAGTTCTTAAAAAATTCGGTCAAAAATGCCCTAGGACCAACCGTTACGGAGATACAGCGCTGCAAAGTTTCGGACGGCAAACTCGTGAAATTCGGGTGCCGAGGCGCGACGTGGGCGTTTCTAAAAATGCTCGGATCGCTTCGTTCGCAGTTTCCCTATTTTTGCACGGAAAAGCTAGGTTCTACTCTTGAAGTTCTTAAATAATTCGGTCAAAAATGCCCTAGGACCAACCGTTACGGAGATACAGCGCTGCAAAGTTTCGGACGGCAAACTCGTGAAGTTCGGGTGCCGAGGCGCGACGTGGGCGTTTCTAAAAATGCTCGGATCGCTTCGTTCGCAGTTTCCCTATTTTTGCACGGAAAAGCTAGGTTCTACTCTTGAAGTTCTTAAAAAATTCGGTCAAAAATGCCCTAGGACCAACCGTTACGGAGATACAGCGCTGCAAAGTTTCGGACGGCAAACTCGTGAAGTTCGGGTGCCGAGGCGCGACGTGGGCGTTTCTAAAAATGCTCGGATCGCTTCGTTCGCAGTTTCCCTATTTTTGCACGGAAAAGCTAGGTTCTGCTCTTGAAGTTCTTAAAAAATTCGGTCAAAAATGCCCTAGGACCAACCGTTACGGAGATACAGCGCTGCAAAGTTTCGGACGGCAAACTCGTGAAGTTCGGGTGCCGAGGCGCGACGTGGGCGTTTCTAAAAATGCTCGGATCGCTTCGTTCGCAGTTTCCCTATTTTTGCACGGAAAAGCTAGGTTCTACTCTTGAAGTTCTTAAAAAATTCGGTCAAAAATGCCCTAGGACCAACCGTTACGGAGATACAGCGCTGCAAAGTTTCGGACGGCAAACTCGTGAAGTTCGGGTGCCGAGGCGCGACGTGGGCGTTTCTAAAAATGCTCGGATCGCTTCGTTCGCAGTTTCCCTATTTTTGCACGGAAAAGCTAGGTTCTACTATTGAAGTTCTTAAAAAATTCGGTCAAAAATGCCCTAGGACCAACCGTTACGGAGGTACAGCGCTGCAAAGTTTCGGACGGCAAACTCGTGAAGTTCGGGTGCCGAGGCGCGACGTGGGCGTTTCTAAAAATGCTCGGATCGCTTCGTTCGCAGTTTCCCTATTTTTGCACGGAAAAGCTAGGTTCTACTCTTGAAGTTCTTAAAAAATTCGGTCAAAAATGCCCTAGGACCAACCGTTACGGAGATACAGCGCTGCAAAGTTTCGGACGGCAAACTCGTGAAGTTCGGGTGCCGAGGCGCGACGTGGGCGTTTCTAAAAATGCTCGGATCGCTTCGTTCGCAGTTTCCCTATTTTTGCACGGAAAAGCTAGGTTCTACTGTTGAAGTTCTTAAAAAATTCGGTCAAAAATGCCCTAGGACCAACCGTTACGGAGATACAGCGCTGCAAAGTTTCGGACGGCAAACTCGTGAAGTTCGGGTGCCGAGGCGCGACGTGGGCGTTTCTAAAAATGCTCGGATCGCTTCGTTCGCAGTTTCCCTATTTTTGCACGGAAAAGCTAGGTTCTACTCTTGAAGTTCTTAAAAAATTCGGTCAAAAATGCCCTAGGACCAACCGTTACGGAGATACAGCGCTGCAAAGTTTCGGACGGCAAACTCGTGAAGTTCGGGTGCCGAGGCGCGACGTGGGCGTTTCTAAAAATGCTCGGATCGCTTCGTTCGCAGTTTCCCTATTTTTGCACGGAAAAGCTAGGTTCTACTCTTGGAGTTCTTAAAAAATTCGGTCAAAAATGCCCTAGGACCAACCGTTACGGAGATACAGCGCTGCAAAGTTTCGGACGGCAAACTCGTGAAGTTCGGGTGCCGAGGCGCGACGTGGGCGTTTCTAAAAATGCTCGGATCGCTTCGTTCGCAGTTTCCCTATTTTTGCACGGAAAAGCTAGGTTCTACTCTTGAAGTTCTTAAATAATTCGGTCAAAAATGCCCTAGGACCAACCGTTACGGAGATACAGCGCTGCAAAGTTTCGGACGGCAAACTCGTGAAGTTCGGGTGCCGAGGCGCGACGTGGGCGTTTCTAAACATGCTCGGATCGCTTCGTTCGCAGTTTCCCTATTTTTGCACGGAAAAGCTAGGTTCTACTCTTGAAGTTCTTAAAAAATTCGGTCAAAAATGCCCTAGGACCAACCGTTACGGAGATACAGCGCTGCAAAGTTTCGGACGGCAAACTCGTGAAGTTCGGGTGCCGAGGCGCGACGTGGGCGTTTCTAAAAATGCTCGGATCGCTTCGTTCGCAGTTTCCCTATTTTTGCACGGAAAAGCTAGGTTCTACTCTTGAAGTTCTTAAAAAATTCGGTCAAAAATGCCCTAGGACCAACCGTTACGGAGATACAGCGCTGCAAAGTTTCGGACGGCAAACTCGTGAAGTTCGGGTGCCGAGGCGCGACGTGGGCGTTTCTAAAAATGCTCGGATCGCTTCGTTCGCAGTTTCCCTATTTTTGCACGGAAAAGCTAGGTTCTACTCTTGGAGTTCTTAAAAAATTCGGTCAAAAATGCCCTAGGACCAACCGTTACGGAGATACAGCGCTGCAAAGTTTCGGACGGCAAACTCGTGAAGTTCGGGTGCCGAGGCGCGACGTGGGCGTTTCTAAAAATGCTCGGATCGCTTCGTTCGCAGTTTCCCTATTTTTGCACGGAAAAGCTAGGTTCTACTCTTGAAGTTCTTAAATAATTCGGTCAAAAATGCCCTAGGACCAACCGTTACGGAGATACAGCGCTGCAAAGTTTCGGACGGCAAACTCGTGAAGTTCGGGTGCCGAGGCGCGACGTGGGCGTTTCTAAACATGCTCGGATCGCTTCGTTCGCAGTTTCCCTATTTTTGCACGGAAAAGCTAGGTTCTACTCTTGAAGTTCTTAAAAAATTCGGTCAAAAATGCCCTAGGACCAACCGTTACGGAGATACAGCGCTGCAAAGTTTCGGACGGCAAACTCGTGAAGTTCGGGTGCCGAGGCGCGACGTGGGCGTTTCTAAAAATGCTCGGATCGCTTCGTTCGCAGTTTCCCTATTTTTGCACGGAAAAGCTAGGTTCTACTCTTGAAGTTCTTAAAAAATTCGGTCAAAAATGCCCTAGGACCAACCGTTACGGAGATACAGCGCTTCAAAGTTTCGGACGGCAAACTCGTGAAGTTCGGGTGCCGAGGCGCGACGTGGGCGTTTCTAAAAATGCTCGGATCGCTTCGTTCGCAGTTTCCCTATTTTTGCACGGAAAAGCTAGGTTCTGCTCTTGAAGTTCTTAAAAAATTCGGTCAAAAATGCCCTAGGACCAACCGTTACGGAGATACAGCGCTGCAAAGTTTCGGACGGCAAACTCGTGAAGTTCGGGTGCCGAGGCGCGACGTGGGCGTTTCTAAAAATGCTCGGATCGCTTCGTTCGCAGTTTCCCTATTTTTGCACGGAAAAGCTAGGTTCTGCTCTTGAAGTTCTTAAAAAATTCGGTCAAAAATGCCCTAGGACCAACCGTTACGGAGATACAGCGCTGCAAAGTTTCGGACGGCAAACTCGTGAAGTTCGGGTGCCGAGGCGCGACGTGGGCGTTTCTAAAAATGCTCGGATCGCTTCGTTCGCAGTTTCCCTATTTTTGCACGGAAAAGCTAGGTTCCACTCTTGAAGTTCTTAAAAAATTCGGTCAAAAATGCCCTAGGACCAACCGTTACGGAGATACAGCGCTGCAAAGTTTCGGACGGCAAACTCGTGAAGTTCGGGTGCCGAGGCGCGACGTGGGCGTTTCTAAAAATGCTCGGATCGCTTCGTTCGCAGTTTCCCTATTTTTGCACGGAAAAGCTAGGTTCTGCTCTTGAAGTTCTTAAAAAATTCGGTCAAAAATGCCCTAGGACCAACCGTTACGGAGATACAGCGCTGCAAAGTTTCGGACGGCAAACTCGTGAAGTTCGGGTGCCGAGGCGCGACGTGGGCGTTTCTAAAAATGCTCGGATCGCTTCGTTCGCAGTTTCCCTATTTTTGCACGGAAAAGCTAGGTTCTACTCTTGAAGTTCTTAAAAAATTCGGTCAAAAATGCCCTAGGACCAACCGTTACGGAGATACAGCGCTGCAAAGTTTCGGACGGCAAACTCGTGAAGTTCGGGTGCCGAGGCGCGACGTGGGCGTTTCTAAAAATGCTCGGATCGCTTCGTTCGCAGTTTCCCTATTTTTGCACGGAAAAGCTAGGTTCTACTCTTGAAGTTCTTAAAAAATTCGGTCAAAAATGCCCTAGGACCAACCGTTACGGAGATACAGCGCTGCAAAGTTTCGGACGGCAAACTCGTGAAGTTCGGGTGCCGAGGCGCGACGTGGGCGTTTCTAAAAATGCTCGGATCGCTTCGTTCGCAGTTTCCCTATTTTTGCACGGAAAAGCTAGGTTCTACTCTTGAAGTTCTTAAAAAATTCGGTCAAAAATGCCCTAGGACCAACCGTTACGGAGATACAGCGCTGCAAAGTTTCGGACGGCAAACTCGTGAAGTTCGGGTGCCGAGGCGCGACGTGGGCGTTTCTAAAAATGCTCGGATCGCTTCGTTCGCAGTTTCCCTATTTTTGCACGGAAAAGCTAGGTTCTACTCTTGAAGTTCTTAAAAAATTCGGTCAAAAATGCCCTAGGACCAACCGTTACGGAGATACAGCGCTGCAAAGTTTCGGACGGCAAACTCGTGAAGTTCGGGTGCCGAGGCGCGACGTGGGCGTTTCTAAAAATGCTCGGATCGCTTCGTTCGCAGTTTCCCTATTTTTGCACGGAAAAGCTAGGTTCTACTCTTGAAGTTCTTAAAAAATTCGGTCAAAAATGCCCTAGGACCAACCGTTACGGAGATACAGCGCTGCAAAGTTTCGGACGGCAAACTCGTGAAGTTCGGGTGCCGAGGCGCGACGTGGGCGTTTCTAAAAATGCTCGGATCGCTTCGTTCGCAGTTTCCCTATTTTTGCACGGAAAAGCTAGGTTCTACTCTTGAAGTTCTTAAAAAATTCGGTCAAAAATGCCCTAGGACCAACCGTTACGGAGATACAGCGCTGCAAAGTTTCGGACGGCAAACTCGTGAAGTTCGGGTGCCGAGGCGCGACGTGGGCGTTTCTAAAAATGCTCGGATCGCTTCGTTCGCAGTTTCCCTATTTTTGCACGGAAAAGCTAGGTTCTACTCTTGAAGTTCTTAAAAAATTCGGTCAAAAATGCCCTAGGACCAACCGTTACGGAGATACAGCGCTGCAAAGTTTCGGACGGCAAACTCGTGAAGTTCGGGTGCCGAGGCGCGACGTGGGCGTTTCTAAAAATGCTCGGATCGCTTCGTTCGCAGTTTCCCTATTTTTGCACGGAAAAGCTAGGTTCTCCTCTTGAAGTTCTTAAAAAATTCGGTCAAAAATGCCCTAGGACCAACCGTTACGGAGATACAGCGCTGCAAAGTTTCGGACGGCAAACTCGTGAAGTTCGGGTGCCGAGGCGCGACGTGGGCGTTTCTAAAAATGCTCGGATCGCTTCGTTCGCAGTTTCCCTATTTTTGCACGGAAAAGCTAGGTTCTACTCTTGAAGTTCTTAAAAAATTCGGTCAAAAATGCCCTAGGACCAACCGTTACGGAGATACAGCGCTGCAAAGTTTCGGACGGCAAACTCGTGAAGTTCGGGTGCCGAGGCGCGACGTGGGCGTTTCTAAAAATGCTCGGATCGCTTCGTTCGCAGTTTCCCTATTTTTGCACGGAAAAGCTAGGTTCTACTCTTGAAGTTCTTAAAAAATTCGGTCAAAAATGCCCTAGGACCAACCGTTACGGAGATACAGCGCTGCAAAGTTTCGGACGGCAAACTCGTGAAGTTCGGGTGCCGAGGCGCGACGTGGGCGTTTCTAAAAATGCTCGGATCGCTTCGTTCGCAGTTTCCCTATTTTTGCACGGAAAAGCTAGGTTCTACTCTTGAAGTTCTTAAAAAATTCGGTCAAAAATGCCCTAGGACCAACCGTTACGGAGATACAGCGCTGCAAAGTTTCGGACGGCAAACTCGTGAAGTTCGGGTGCCGAGGCGCGACGTGGGCGTTTCTAAAAATGCTCGGATCGCTTCGTTCGCAGTTTCCCTATTTTTGCACGGAAAAGCTAGGTTCTACTCTTGAAGTTCTTAAAAAATTCGGTCAAAAATGCCCTAGGACCAACCGTTACGGAGATACAGCGCTGCAAAGTTTCGGACGGCAAACTCGTGAAGTTCGGGTGCCGAGGCGCGACGTGGGCGTTTCTAAAAATGCTCGGATCGCTTCGTTCGCAGTTTCCCTATTTTTGCACGGAAAAGCTAGGTTCTACTCTTGAAGTTCTTAAAAAATTCGGTCAAAAATGCCCTAGGACCAACCGTTACGGAGATACAGCGCTGCAAAGTTTCGGACGGCAAACTCGTGAAGTTCGGGTGCCGAGGCGCGACGTGGGCGTTTCTAAAAATGCTCGGATCGCTTCGTTCGCAGTTTCCCTATTTTTGCACGGAAAAGCTAGGTTCTGCTCTTGAAGTTCTTAAAAAATTCGGTCAAAAATGCCCTAGGACCAACCGTTACGGAGATACAGCGCTGCAAAGTTTCGGACGGCAAACTCGTGAAGTTCGGGTGCCGAGGCGCGACGTGGGCGTTTCTAAAAATGCTCGGATCGCTTCGTTCGCAGTTTCCCTATTTTTGCACGGAAAAGCTAGGTTCTACTCTTGAAGTTCTTAAAAAATTCGGTCAAAAATGCCCTAGGACCAACCGTTACGGAGATACAGCGCTGCAAAGTTTCGGACGGCAAACTCGTGAAGTTCGGGTGCCGAGGCGCGACGTGGGCGTTTCTAAAAATGCTCGGATCGCTTCGTTCGCAGTTTCCCTATTTTTGCACGGAAAAGCTAGGTTCTACTCTTGAAGTTCTTAAAAAATTCGGTCAAAAATGCCCTAGGACCAACCGTTACGGAGATACAGCGCTGCAAAGTTTCGGACGGCAAACTCGTGAAGTTCGGGTGCCGAGGCGCGACGTGGGCGTTTCTAAAAATGCTCGGATCGCTTCGTTCGCAGTTTCCCTATTTTTGCACGGAAAAGCTAGGTTCTACTCTTGAAGTTCTTAAAAAATTCGGTCAAAAATGCCCTAGGACCAACCGTTACGGAGATACAGCGCTGCAAAGTTTCGGACGGCAAACTCGTGAAGTTCGGGTGCCGAGGCGCGACGTGGGCGTTTCTAAAAATGCTCGGATCGCTTCGTTCGCAGTTTCCCTATTTTTGCACGGAAAAGCTAGGTTCTACTCTTGGAGTTCTTAAAAAATTCGGTCAAAAATGCCCTAGGACCAACCGTTACGGAGATACAGCGCTGCAAAGTTTCGGACGGCAAACTCGTGAAGTTCGGGTGCCGAGGCGCGACGTGGGCGTTTCTAAAAATGCTCGGATCGCTTCGTTCGCAGTTTCCCTATTTTTGCACGGAAAAGCTAGGTTCTACTCTTGAAGTTCTTAAAAAATTCGGTCAAAAATGCCCTAGGACCAACCGTTACGGAGATACAGCGCTGCAAAGTTTCGGACGGCAAACTCGTGAAGTTCGGGTGCCGAGGCGCGACGTGGGCGTTTCTAAAAATGCTCGGATCGCTTCGTTCGCAGTTTCCCTATTTTTGCACGGAAAAGCTAGGTTCTACTATTGAAGTTCTTAAAAAATTCGGTCAAAAATGCCCTAGGACCAACCGTTACGGAGGTACAGCGCTGCAAAGTTTCGGACGGCAAACTCGTGAAGTTCGGGTGCCGAGGCGCGACGTGGGCGTTTCTAAAAATGCTCGGATCGCTTCGTTCGCAGTTTCCCTATTTTTGCACGGAAAAGCTAGGTTCTACTCTTGAAGTTCTTAAAAAATTCGGTCAAAAATGCCCTAGGACCAACCGTTACGGAGATACAGCGCTTCAAAGTTTCGGACGGCAAACTCGTGAAGTTCGGGTGCCGAGGCGCGACGTGGGCGTTTCTAAAAATGCTCGGATCGCTTCGTTCGCAGTTTCCCTATTTTTGCACGGAAAAGCTAGGTTCTACTCTTGAAGTTCTTAAAAAATTCGGTCAAAAATGCCCTAGGACCAACCGTTACGGAGATACAGCGCTTCAAAGTTTCGGACGGCAAACTCGTGAAGTTCGGGTGCCGAGGCGCGACGTGGGCGTTTCTAAAAATGCTCGGATCGCTTCGTTCGCAGTTTCCCTATTTTTGCACGGAAAAGCTAGGTTCTACTCTTGAAGTTCTTAAAAAATTCGGTCAAAAATGCCCTAGGACCAACCGTTACGGAGATACAGCGCTGCAAAGTTTCGGACGGCAAACTCGTGAAGTTCGGGTGCCGAGGCGCGACGTGGGCGTTTCTAAAAATGCTCGGATCGCTTCGTTCGCAGTTTCCCTATTTTTGCACGGAAAAGCTAGGTTCTACTCTTGAAGTTCTTAAAAAATTCGGTCAAAAATGCCCTAGGACCAACCGTTACGGAGATACAGCGCTGCAAAGTTTCGGACGGCAAACTCGTGAAGTTCGGGTGCCGAGGCGCGACGTGGGCGTTTCTAAAAATGCTCGGATCGCTTCGTTCGCAGTTTCCCTATTTTTGCACGGAAAAGCTAGGTTCTACTCTTGAAGTTCTTAAAAAATTCGGTCAAAAATGCCCTAGGACCAACCGTTACGGAGATACAGCGCTGCAAAGTTTCGGACGGCAAACTCGTGAAGTTCGGGTGCCGAGGCGCGACGTGGGCGTTTCTAAAAATGCTCGGATCGCTTCGTTCGCAGTTTCCCTATTTTTGCACGGAAAAGCTAGGTTCTACTCTTGGAGTTCTTAAAAAATTCGGTCAAAAATGCCCTAGGACCAACCGTTACGGAGATACAGCGCTGCAAAGTTTCGGACGGCAAACTCGTGAAGTTCGGGTGCCGAGGCGCGACGTGGGCGTTTCTAAAAATGCTCGGATCGCTTCGTTCGCAGTTTCCCTATTTTTGCACGGAAAAGCTAGGTTCTACTCTTGAAGTTCTTAAAAAATTCGGTCAAAAATGCCCTAGGACCAACCGTTACGGAGATACAGCGCTGCAAAGTTTCGGACGGCAAACTCGTGAAGTTCGGGTGCCGAGGCGCGACGTGGGCGTTTCTAAAAATGCTCGGATCGCTTCGTTCGCAGTTTCCCTATTTTTGCACGGAAAAGCTAGGTTCTACTATTGAAGTTCTTAAAAAATTCGGTCAAAAATGCCCTAGGACCAACCGTTACGGAGGTACAGCGCTGCAAAGTTTCGGACGGCAAACTCGTGAAGTTCGGGTGCCGAGGCGCGACGTGGGCGTTTCTAAAAATGCTCGGATCGCTTCGTTCGCAGTTTCCCTATTTTTGCACGGAAAAGCTAGGTTCTACTCTTGAAGTTCTTAAAAAATTCGGTCAAAAATGCCCTAGGACCAACCGTTACGGAGATACAGCGCTTCAAAGTTTCGGACGGCAAACTCGTGAAGTTCGGGTGCCGAGGCGCGACGTGGGCGTTTCTAAAAATGCTCGGATCGCTTCGTTCGCAGTTTCCCTATTTTTGCACGGAAAAGCTAGGTTCTACTCTTGAAGTTCTTAAAAAATTCGGTCAAAAATGCCCTAGGACCAACCGTTACGGAGATACAGCGCTTCAAAGTTTCGGACGGCAAACTCGTGAAGTTCGGGTGCCGAGGCGCGACGTGGGCGTTTCTAAAAATGCTCGGATCGCTTCGTTCGCAGTTTCCCTATTTTTGCACGGAAAAGCTAGGTTCTACTCTTGAAGTTCTTAAAAAATTCGGTCAAAAATGCCCTAGGACCAACCGTTACGGAGATACAGCGCTGCAAAGTTTCGGACGGCAAACTCGTGAAGTTCGGGTGCCGAGGCGCGACGTGGGCGTTTCTAAAAATGCTCGGATCGCTTCGTTCGCAGTTTCCCTATTTTTGCACGGAAAAGCTAGGTTCTACTCTTGAAGTTCTTAAAAAATTCGGTCAAAAATGCCCTAGGACCAACCGTTACGGAGATACAGCGCTGCAAAGTTTCGGACGGCAAACTCGTGAAGTTCGGGTGCCGAGGCGCGACGTGGGCGTTTCTAAAAATGCTCGGATCGCTTCGTTCGCAGTTTCCCTATTTTTGCACGGAAAAGCTAGGTTCTACTCTTGAAGTTCTTAAAAAATTCGGTCAAAAATGCCCTAGGACCAACCGTTACGGAGATACAGCGCTTCAAAGTTTCGGACGGCAAACTCGTGAAGTTCGGGTGCCGAGGCGCGACGTGGGCGTTTCTAAAAATGCTCGGATCGCTTCGTTCGCAGTTTCCCTATTTTTGCACGGAAAAGCTAGGTTCTACTCTTGAAGTTCTTAAAAAATTCGGTCAAAAATGCCCTAGGACCAACCGTTACGGAGATACAGCGCTGCAAAGTTTCGGACGGCAAACTCGTGAAGTTCGGGTGCCGAGGCGCGACGTGGGCGTTTCTAAAAATGCTCGGATCGCTTCGTTCGCAGTTTCCCTATTTTTGCACGGAAAAGCTAGGTTCTACTCTTGGAGTTCTTAAAAAATTCGGTCAAAAATGCCCTAGGACCAACCGTTACGGAGATACAGCGCTGCAAAGTTTCGGACGGCAAACTCGTGAAGTTCGGGTGCCGAGGCGCGACGTGGGCGTTTCTAAAAATGCTCGGATCGCTTCGTTCGCAGTTTCCCTATTTTTGCACGGAAAAGCTAGGTTCTACTCTTGAAGTTCTTAAAAAATTCGGTCAAAAATGCCCTAGGACCAACCGTTACGGAGATACAGCGCTGCAAAGTTTCGGACGGCAAACTCGTGAAGTTCGGGTGCCGAGGCGCGACGTGGGCGTTTCTAAAAATGCTCGGATCGCTTCGTTCGCAGTTTCCCTATTTTTGCACGGAAAAGCTAGGTTCTACTCTTGAAGTTCTTAAAAAATTCGGTCAAAAATGCCCTAGGACCAACCGTTACGGAGATACAGCGCTGCAAAGTTTCGGACGGCAAACTCGTGAAGTTCGGGTGCCGAGGCGCGACGTGGGCGTTTCTAAAAATGCTCGGATCGCTTCGTTCGCAGTTTCCCTATTTTTGCACGGAAAAGCTAGGTTCTACTCTTGAAGTTCTTAAAAAATTCGGTCAAAAATGCCCTAGGACCAACCGTTACGGAGATACAGCGCTGCAAAGTTTCGGACGGCAAACTCGTGAAGTTCGGGTGCCGAGGCGCGACGTGGGCGTTTCTAAAAATGCTCGGATCGCTTCGTTCGCAGTTTCCCTATTTTTGCACGGAAAAGCTAGGTTCTACTCTTGAAGTTCTTAAAAAATTCGGTCAAAAATGCCCTAGGACCAACCGTTACGGAGATACAGCGCTTCAAAGTTTCGGACGGCAAACTCGTGAAGTTCGGGTGCCGAGGCGCGACGTGGGCGTTTCTAAAAATGCTCGGATCGCTTCGTTCGCAGTTTCCCTATTTTTGCACGGAAAAGCTAGGTTCTACTCTTGAAGTTCTTAAAAAATTCGGTCAAAAATGCCCTAGGACCAACCGTTACGGAGATACAGCGCTTCAAAGTTTCGGACGGCAAACTCGTGAAGTTCGGGTGCCGAGGCGCGACGTGGGCGTTTCTAAAAATGCTCGGATCGCTTCGTTCGCAGTTTCCCTATTTTTGCACGGAAAAGCTAGGTTCTGCTCTTGAAGTTCTTAAAAAATTCGGTCAAAAATGCCCTAGGACCAACCGTTACGGAGATACAGCGCTTCAAAGTTTCGGACGGCAAACTCGTGAAGTTCGGGTGCCGAGGCGCGACGTGGGCGTTTCTAAAAATGCTCGGATCGCTTCGTTCGCAGTTTCCCTATTTTTGCACGGAAAAGCTAGGTTCTACTCTTGAAGTTCTTAAAAAATTCGGTCAAAAATGCCCTAGGACCAACCGTTACGGAGATACAGCGCTGCAAAGTTTCGGACGGCAAACTCGTGAAGTTCGGGTGCCGAGGCGCGACGTGGGCGTTTCTAAAAATGCTCGGATCGCTTCGTTCGCAGTTTCCCTATTTTTGCACGGAAAAGCTAGGTTCTACTCTTGAAGTTCTTAAAAAATTCGGTCAAAAATGCCCTAGGACCAACCGTTACGGAGATACAGCGCTGCAAAGTTTCGGACGGCAAACTCGTGAAGTTCGGGTGCCGAGGCGCGACGTGGGCGTTTCTAAAAATGCTCGGATCGCTTCGTTCGCAGTTTCCCTATTTTTGCACGGAAAAGCTAGGTTCTACTCTTGGAGTTCTTAAAAAATTCGGTCAAAAATGCCCTAGGACCAACCGTTACGGAGATACAGCGCTGCAAAGTTTCGGACGGCAAACTCGTGAAGTTCGGGTGCCGAGGCGCGACGTGGGCGTTTCTAAAAATGCTCGGATCGCTTCGTTCGCAGTTTCCCTATTTTTGCACGGAAAAGCTAGGTTCTACTCTTGAAGTTCTTAAAAAATTCGGTCAAAAATGCCCTAGGACCAACCGTTACGGAGATACAGCGCTGCAAAGTTTCGGACGGCAAACTCGTGAAGTTCGGGTGCCGAGGCGCGACGTGGGCGTTTCTAAAAATGCTCGGATCGCTTCGTTCGCAGTTTCCCTATTTTTGCACGGAAAAGCTAGGTTCTACTATTGAAGTTCTTAAAAAATTCGGTCAAAAATGCCCTAGGACCAACCGTTACGGAGGTACAGCGCTGCAAAGTTTCGGACGGCAAACTCGTGAAGTTCGGGTGCCGAGGCGCGACGTGGGCGTTTCTAAAAATGCTCGGATCGCTTCGTTCGCAGTTTCCCTATTTTTGCACGGAAAAGCTAGGTTCTACTCTTGAAGTTCTTAAAAAATTCGGTCAAAAATGCCCTAGGACCAACCGTTACGGAGATACAGCGCTTCAAAGTTTCGGACGGCAAACTCGTGAAGTTCGGGTGCCGAGGCGCGACGTGGGCGTTTCTAAAAATGCTCGGATCGCTTCGTTCGCAGTTTCCCTATTTTTGCACGGAAAAGCTAGGTTCTACTCTTGAAGTTCTTAAAAAATTCGGTCAAAAATGCCCTAGGACCAACCGTTACGGAGATACAGCGCTGCAAAGTTTCGGACGGCAAACTCGTGAAGTTCGGGTGCCGAGGCGCGACGTGGGCGTTTCTAAAAATGCTCGGATCGCTTCGTTCGCAGTTTCCCTATTTTTGCACGGAAAAGCTAGGTTCTACTCTTGAAGTTCTTAAAAAATTCGGTCAAAAATGCCCTAGGACCAACCGTTACGGAGATACAGCGCTTCAAAGTTTCGGACGGCAAACTCGTGAAGTTCGGGTGCCGAGGCGCGACGTGGGCGTTTCTAAAAATGCTCGGATCGCTTCGTTCGCAGTTTCCCTATTTTTGCACGGAAAAGCTAGGTTCTACTCTTGAAGTTCTTAAAAAATTCGGTCAAAAATGCCCTAGGACCAACCGTTACGGAGATACAGCGCTTCAAAGTTTCGGACGGCAAACTCGTGAAGTTCGGGTGCCGAGGCGCGACGTGGGCGTTTCTAAAAATGCTCGGATCGCTTCGTTCGCAGTTTCCCTATTTTTGCACGGAAAAGCTAGGTTCTACTCTTGAAGTTCTTAAAAAATTCGGTCAAAAATGCCCTAGGACCAACCGTTACGGAGATACAGCGCTGCAAAGTTTCGGACGGCAAACTCGTGAAGTTCGGGTGCCGAGGCGCGACGTGGGCGTTTCTAAAAATGCTCGGATCGCTTCGTTCGCAGTTTCCCTATTTTTGCACGGAAAAGCTAGGTTCTACTCTTGAAGTTCTTAAAAAATTCGGTCAAAAATGCCCTAGGACCAACCGTTACGGAGATACAGCGCTTCAAAGTTTCGGACGGCAAACTCGTGAAGTTCGGGTGCCGAGGCGCGACGTGGGCGTTTCTAAAAATGCTCGGATCGCTTCGTTCGCAGTTTCCCTATTTTTGCACGGAAAAGCTAGGTTCTACTCTTGAAGTTCTTAAAAAATTCGGTCAAAAATGCCCTAGGACCAACCGTTACGGAGATACAGCGCTTCAAAGTTTCGGACGGCAAACTCGTGAAGTTCGGGTGCCGAGGCGCGACGTGGGCGTTTCTAAAAATGCTCGGATCGCTTCGTTCGCAGTTTCCCTATTTTTGCACGGAAAAGCTAGGTTCTACTCTTGAAGTTCTTAAAAAATTCGGTCAAAAATGCCCTAGGACCAACCGTTACGGAGATACAGCGCTGCAAAGTTTCGGACGGCAAACTCGTGAAGTTCGGGTGCCGAGGCGCGACGTGGGCGTTTCTAAAAATGCTCGGATCGCTTCGTTCGCAGTTTCCCTATTTTTGCACGGAAAAGCTAGGTTCTACTCTTGGAGTTCTTAAAAAATTCGGTCAAAAATGCCCTAGGACCAACCGTTACGGAGATACAGCGCTGCAAAGTTTCGGACGGCAAACTCGTGAAGTTCGGGTGCCGAGGCGCGACGTGGGCGTTTCTAAAAATGCTCGGATCGCTTCGTTCGCAGTTTCCCTATTTTTGCACGGAAAAGCTAGGTTCTACTCTTGAAGTTCTTAAAAAATTCGGTCAAAAATGCCCTAGGACCAACCGTTACGGAGATACAGCGCTGCAAAGTTTCGGACGGCAAACTCGTGAAGTTCGGGTGCCGAGGCGCGACGTGGGCGTTTCTAAAAATGCTCGGATCGCTTCGTTCGCAGTTTCCCTATTTTTGCACGGAAAAGCTAGGTTCTACTCTTGAAGTTCTTAAAAAATTCGGTCAAAAATGCCCTAGGACCAACCGTTACGGAGATACAGCGCTGCAAAGTTTCGGACGGCAAACTCGTGAAGTTCGGGTGCCGAGGCGCGACGTGGGCGTTTCTAAAAATGCTCGGATCGCTTCGTTCGCAGTTTCCCTATTTTTGCACGGAAAAGCTAGGTTCTACTCTTGAAGTTCTTAAAAAATTCGGTCAAAAATGCCCTAGGACCAACCGTTACGGAGATACAGCGCTGCAAAGTTTCGGACGGCAAACTCGTGAAGTTCGGGTGCCGAGGCGCGACGTGGGCGTTTCTAAAAATGCTCGGATCGCTTCGTTCGCAGTTTCCCTATTTTTGCACGGAAAAGCTAGGTTCTACTCTTGAAGTTCTTAAAAAATTCGGTCAAAAATGCCCTAGGACCAACCGTTACGGAGATACAGCGCTGCAAAGTTTCGGACGGCAAACTCGTGAAGTTCGGGTGCCGAGGCGCGACGTGGGCGTTTCTAAAAATGCTCGGATCGCTTCGTTCGCAGTTTCCCTATTTTTGCACGGAAAAGCTAGGTTCTACTCTTGAAGTTCTTAAAAAATTCGGTCAAAAATGCCCTAGGACCAACCGTTACGGAGATACAGCGCTGCAAAGTTTCGGACGGCAAACTCGTGAAGTTCGGGTGCCGAGGCGCGACGTGGGCGTTTCTAAAAATGCTCGGATCGCTTCGTTCGCAGTTTCCCTATTTTTGCACGGAAAAGCTAGGTTCTGCTCTTGAAGTTCTTAAAAAATTCGGTCAAAAATGCCCTAGGACCAACCGTTACGGAGATACAGCGCTGCAAAGTTTCGGACGGCAAACTCGTGAAGTTCGGGTGCCGAGGCGCGACGTGGGCGTTTCTAAAAATGCTCGGATCGCTTCGTTCGCAGTTTCCCTATTTTTGCACGGAAAAGCTAGGTTCTACTCTTGCAGTTCTTAAAAAATTCGGTCAAAAATGCCCTAGGACCAACCGTTACGGAGATACAGCGCTGCAAAGTTTCGGACGGCAAACTCGTGAAGTTCGGGTGCCGAGGCGCGACGTGGGCGTTTCTAAAAATGCTCGGATCGCTTCGTTCGCAGTTTCCCTATTTTTGCACGGAAAAGCTAGGTTCTACTCTTGAAGTTCTTAAAAAATTCGGTCAAAAATGCCCTAGGACCAACCGTTACGGAGATACAGCGCTGCAAAGTTTCGGACGGCAAACTCGTGAAGTTCGGGTGCCGAGGCGCGACGTGGGCGTTTCTAAAAATGCTCGGATCGCTTCGTTCGCAGTTTCCCTATTTTTGCACGGAAAAGCTAGGTTCTACTCTTGAAGTTCTTAAAAAATTCGGTCAAAAATGCCCTAGGACCAACCGTTACGGAGATACAGCGCTGCAAAGTTTCGGACGGCAAACTCGTGAAGTTCGGGTGCCGAGGCGCGACGTGGGCGTTTCTAAAAATGCTCGGATCGCTTCGTTCGCAGTTTCCCTATTTTTGCACGGAAAAGCTAGGTTCTCCTCTTGAAGTTCTTAAAAAATTCGGTCAAAAATGCCCTAGGACCAACCGTTACGGAGATACAGCGCTGCAAAGTTTCGGACGGCAAACTCGTGAAGTTCGGGTGCCGAGGCGCGACGTGGGCGTTTCTAAAAATGCTCGGATCGCTTCGTTCGCAGTTTCCCTATTTTTGCACGGAAAAGCTAGGTTCTACTCTTGAAGTTCTTAAAAAATTCGGTCAAAAATGCCCTAGGACCAACCGTTACGGAGATACAGCGCTGCAAAGTTTCGAACGGCAAACTCGTGGAGTTCGGGTGCCGAGGCGCGACGTGGGCGTTTCTAAACATGCTCGGATCGCTTCGTTCGCAGTTTCCCTATTTTTGCACGGAAAAGCTAGGTTCTACTCTTGAAGTTCTTAAAAAATTCGGTCAAAAATGCCCTAGGACCAACCGTTACGGAGATACAGCGCTGCAAAGTTTCGGACGGCAAACTCGTGAAGTTCGGGTGCCGAGGCGCGACGTGGGCGTTTCTAAAAATGCTCGGATCGCTTCGTTCGCAGTTTCCCTATTTTTGCACGGAAAAGCTAGGTTCTCCTCTTGAAGTTCTTAAAAAATTCGGTCAAAAATGCCCTAGGACCAACCGTTACGGAGATACAGCGCTGCAAAGTTTCGGACGGCAAACTCGTGAAGTTCGGGTGCCGAGGCGCGACGTGGGCGTTTCTAAAAATGCTCGGATCGCTTCGTTCGCAGTTTCCCTATTTTTGCACGGAAAAGCTAGGTTCTACTCTTGAAGTTCTTAAAAAATTCGGTCAAAAATGCCCTAGGACCAACCGTTACGGAGATACAGCGCTTCAAAGTTTCGGACGGCAAACTCGTGAAGTTCGGGTGCCGAGGCGCGACGTGGGCGTTTCTAAAAATGCTCGGATCGCTTCGTTCGCAGTTTCCCTATTTTTGCACGGAAAAGCTAGGTTCTACTCTTGAAGTTCTTAAAAAATTCGGTCAAAAATGCCCTAGGACCAACCGTTACGGAGATACAGCGCTGCAAAGTTTCGGACGGCAAACTCGTGAAGTTCGGGTGCCGAGGCGCGACGTGGGCGTTTCTAAAAATGCTCGGATCGCTTCGTTCGCAGTTTCCCTATTTTTGCACGGAAAAGCTAGGTTCTACTCTTGAAGTTCTTAAAAAATTCGGTCAAAAATGCCCTAGGACCAACCGTTACGGAGATACAGCGCTGCAAAGTTTCGGACGGCAAACTCGTGAAGTTCGGGTGCCGAGGCGCGACGTGGGCGTTTCTAAAAATGCTCGGATCGCTTCGTTCGCAGTTTCCCTATTTTTGCACGGAAAAGCTAGGTTCTACTCTTGAAGTTCTTAAAAAATTCGGTCAAAAATGCCCTAGGACCAACCGTTACGGAGATACAGCGCTGCAAAGTTTCGGACGGCAAACTCGTGAAGTTCGGGTGCCGAGGCGCGACGTGGGCGTTTCTAAAAATGCTCGGATCGCTTCGTTCGCAGTTTCCCTATTTTTGCACGGAAAAGCTAGGTTCTACTCTTGGAGTTCTTAAAAAATTCGGTCAAAAATGCCCTAGGACCAACCGTTACGGAGATACAGCGCTGCAAAGTTTCGGACGGCAAACTCGTGAAGTTCGGGTGCCGAGGCGCGACGTGGGCGTTTCTAAAAATGCTCGGATCGCTTCGTTCGCAGTTTCCCTATTTTTGCACGGAAAAGCTAGGTTCTCCTCTTGAAGTTCTTAAAAAATTCGGTCAAAAATGCCCTAGGACCAACCGTTACGGAGGTACAGCGCTGCAAAGTTTCGGACGGCAAACTCGTGAAGTTCGGGTGCCGAGGCGCGACGTGGGCGTTTCTAAAAATGCTCGGATCGCTTCGTTCGCAGTTTCCCTATTTTTGCACGGAAAAGCTAGGTTTTACTCTTGAAGTTCTTAAAAAATTCGGTCAAAAATGCCCTAGGACCAACCGTTACGGAGATACAGCGCTGCAAAGTTTCGGACGGCAAACTCGTGAAGTTCGGGTGCCGAGGCGCGACGTGGGCGTTTCTAAAAATGCTCGGATCGCTTCGTTCGCAGTTTCCCTATTTTTGCACGGAAAAGCTAGGTTCTACTCTTGAAGTTCTTAAAAAATTCGGTCAAAAATGCCCTAGGACCAACCGTTACGGAGATACAGCGCTGCAAAGTTTCGGACGGCAAACTCGTGAAGTTCGGGTGCCGAGGCGCGACGTGGGCGTTTCTAAAAATGCTCGGATCGCTTCGTTCGCAGTTTCCCTATTTTTGCACGGAAAAGCTAGGTTCTACTCTTGAAGTTCTTAAAAAATTCGGTCAAAAATGCCCTAGGACCAACCGTTACGGAGATACAGCGCTTCAAAGTTTCGGACGGCAAACTCGTGAAGTTCGGGTGCCGAGGCGCGACGTGGGCGTTTCTAAAAATGCTCGGATCGCTTCGTTCGCAGTTTCCCTATTTTTGCACGGAAAAGCTAGGTTCTACTCTTGAAGTTCTTAAAAAATTCGGTCAAAAATGCCCTAGGACCAACCGTTACGGAGATACAGCGCTTCAAAGTTTCGGACGGCAAACTCGTGAAGTTCGGGTGCCGAGGCGCGACGTGGGCGTTTCTAAAAATGCTCGGATCGCTTCGTTCGCAGTTTCCCTATTTTTGCACGGAAAAGCTAGGTTCTGCTCTTGAAGTTCTTAAAAAATTCGGTCAAAAATGCCCTAGGACCAACCGTTACGGAGATACAGCGCTGCAAAGTTTCGGACGGCAAACTCGTGAAGTTCGGGTGCCGAGGCGCGACGTGGGCGTTTCTAAAAATGCTCGGATCGCTTCGTTCGCAGTTTCCCTATTTTTGCACGGAAAAGCTAGGTTCTGCTCTTGAAGTTCTTAAAAAATTCGGTCAAAAATGCCCTAGGACCAACCGTTACGGAGATACAGCGCTGCAAAGTTTCGGACGGCAAACTCGTGAAGTTCGGGTGCCGAGGCGCGACGTGGGCGTTTCTAAAAATGCTCGGATCGCTTCGTTCGCAGTTTCCCTATTTTTGCACGGAAAAGCTAGGTTCTACTCTTGAAGTTCTTAAAAAATTCGGTCAAAAATGCCCTAGGACCAACCGTTACGGAGATACAGCGCTTCAAAGTTTCGGACGGCAAACTCGTGAAGTTCGGGTGCCGAGGCGCGACGTGGGCGTTTCTAAAAATGCTCGGATCGCTTCGTTCGCAGTTTCCCTATTTTTGCACGGAAAAGCTAGGTTCTACTCTTGAAGTTCTTAAAAAATTCGGTCAAAAATGCCCTAGGACCAACCGTTACGGAGATACAGCGCTTCAAAGTTTCGGACGGCAAACTCGTGAAGTTCGGGTGCCGAGGCGCGACGTGGGCGTTTCTAAAAATGCTCGGATCGCTTCGTTCGCAGTTTCCCTATTTTTGCACGGAAAAGCTAGGTTCTGCTCTTGAAGTTCTTAAAAAATTCGGTCAAAAATGCCCTAGGACCAACCGTTACGGAGATACAGCGCTGCAAAGTTTCGGACGGCAAACTCGTGAAGTTCGGGTGCCGAGGCGCGACGTGGGCGTTTCTAAAAATGCTCGGATCGCTTCGTTCGCAGTTTCCCTATTTTTGCACGGAAAAGCTAGGTTCTACTCTTGAAGTTCTTAAAAAATTCGGTCAAAAATGCCCTAGGACCAACCGTTACGGAGATACAGCGCTTCAAAGTTTCGGACGGCAAACTCGTGAAGTTCGGGTGCCGAGGCGCGACGTGGGCGTTTCTAAAAATGCTCGGATCGCTTCGTTCGCAGTTTCCCTATTTTTGCACGGAAAAGCTAGGTTCTACTCTTGAAGTTCTTAAAAAATTCGGTCAAAAATGCCCTAGGACCAACCGTTACGGAGATACAGCGCTTCAAAGTTTCGGACGGCAAACTCGTGAAGTTCGGGTGCCGAGGCGCGACGTGGGCGTTTCTAAAAATGCTCGGATCGCTTCGTTCGCAGTTTCCCTATTTTTGCACGGAAAAGCTAGGTTCTACTCTTGAAGTTCTTAAAAAATTCGGTCAAAAATGCCCTAGGACCAACCGTTACGGAGATACAGCGCTGCAAAGTTTCGGACGGCAAACTCGTGAAGTTCGGGTGCCGAGGCGCGACGTGGGCGTTTCTAAAAATGCTCGGATCGCTTCGTTCGCAGTTTCCCTATTTTTGCACGGAAAAGCTAGGTTCTACTCTTGAAGTTCTTAAAAAATTCGGTCAAAAATGCCCTAGGACCAACCGTTACGGAGATACAGCGCTTCAAAGTTTCGGACGGCAAACTCGTGAAGTTCGGGTGCCGAGGCGCGACGTGGGCGTTTCTAAAAATGCTCGGATCGCTTCGTTCGCAGTTTCCCTATTTTTGCACGGAAAAGCTAGGTTCTACTCTTGAAGTTCTTAAAAAATTCGGTCAAAAATGCCCTAGGACCAACCGTTACGGAGATACAGCGCTGCAAAGTTTCGGACGGCAAACTCGTGAAGTTCGGGTGCCGAGGCGCGACGTGGGCGTTTCTAAAAATGCTCGGATCGCTTCGTTCGCAGTTTCCCTATTTTTGCACGGAAAAGCTAGGTTCTACTCTTGAAGTTCTTAAAAAATTCGGTCAAAAATGCCCTAGGACCAACCGTTACGGAGATACAGCGCTGCAAAGTTTCGGACGGCAAACTCGTGAAGTTCGGGTGCCGAGGCGCGACGTGGGCGTTTCTAAAAATGCTCGGATCGCTTCGTTCGCAGTTTCCCTATTTTTGCACGGAAAAGCTAGGTTCTACTCTTGAAGTTCTTAAAAAATTCGGTCAAAAATGCCCTAGGACCAACCGTTACGGAGATACAGCGCTGCAAAGTTTCGGACGGCAAACTCGTGAAGTTCGGGTGCCGAGGCGCGACGTGGGCGTTTCTAAAAATGCTCGGATCGCTTCGTTCGCAGTTTCCCTATTTTTGCACGGAAAAGCTAGGTTCTACTCTTGAAGTTCTTAAAAAATTCGGTCAAAAATGCCCTAGGACCAACCGTTACGGAGATACAGCGCTGCAAAGTTTCGGACGGCAAACTCGTGAAGTTCGGGTGCCGAGGCGCGACGTGGGCGTTTCTAAAAATGCTCGGATCGCTTCGTTCGCAGTTTCCCTATTTTTGCACGGAAAAGCTAGGTTCTGCTCTTGAAGTTCTTAAAAAATTCGGTCAAAAATGCCCTAGGACCAACCGTTACGGAGATACAGCGCTGCAAAGTTTCGGACGGCAAACTCGTGAAGTTCGGGTGCCGAGGCGCGACGTGGGCGTTTCTAAAAATGCTCGGATCGCTTCGTTCGCAGTTTCCCTATTTTTGCACGGAAAAGCTAGGTTCTACTCTTGAAGTTCTTAAAAAATTCGGTCAAAAATGCCCTAGGACCAACCGTTACGGAGATACAGCGCTTCAAAGTTTCGGACGGCAAACTCGTGAAGTTCGGGTGCCGAGGCGCGACGTGGGCGTTTCTAAAAATGCTCGGATCGCTTCGTTCGCAGTTTCCCTATTTTTGCACGGAAAAGCTAGGTTCTACTCTTGAAGTTCTTAAAAAATTCGGTCAAAAATGCCCTAGGACCAACCGTTACGGAGATACAGCGCTGCAAAGTTTCGGACGGCAAACTCGTGAAGTTCGGGTGCCGAGGCGCGACGTGGGCGTTTCTAAAAATGCTCGGATCGCTTCGTTCGCAGTTTCCCTATTTTTGCACGGAAAAGCTAGGTTCTACTCTTGAAGTTCTTAAAAAATTCGGTCAAAAATGCCCTAGGACCAACCGTTACGGAGATACAGCGCTTCAAAGTTTCGGACGGCAAACTCGTGAAGTTCGGGTGCCGAGGCGCGACGTGGGCGTTTCTAAAAATGCTCGGATCGCTTCGTTCGCAGTTTCCCTATTTTTGCACGGAAAAGCTAGGTTCTACTCTTGAAGTTCTTAAAAAATTCGGTCAAAAATGCCCTAGGACCAACCGTTACGGAGATACAGCGCTGCAAAGTTTCGGACGGCAAACTCGTGAAGTTCGGGTGCCGAGGCGCGACGTGGGCGTTTCTAAAAATGCTCGGATCGCTTCGTTCGCAGTTTCCCTATTTTTGCACGGAAAAGCTAGGTTCTACTCTTGAAGTTCTTAAAAAATTCGGTCAAAAATGCCCTAGGACCAACCGTTACGGAGATACAGCGCTGCAAAGTTTCGGACGGCAAACTCGTGAAGTTCGGGTGCCGAGGCGCGACGTGGGCGTTTCTAAAAATGCTCGGATCGCTTCGTTCGCAGTTTCCCTATTTTTGCACGGAAAAGCTAGGTTCTACTCTTGAAGTTCTTAAAAAATTCGGTCAAAAATGCCCTAGGACCAACCGTTACGGAGATACAGCGCTGCAAAGTTTCGGACGGCAAACTCGTGAAGTTCGGGTGCCGAGGCGCGACGTGGGCGTTTCTAAAAATGCTCGGATCGCTTCGTTCGCAGTTTCCCTATTTTTGCACGGAAAAGCTAGGTTCTACTCTTGAAGTTCTTAAAAAATTCGGTCAAAAATGCCCTAGGACCAACCGTTACGGAGATACAGCGCTTCAAAGTTTCGGACGGCAAACTCGTGAAGTTCGGGTGCCGAGGCGCGACGTGGGCGTTTCTAAAAATGCTCGGATCGCTTCGTTCGCAGTTTCCCTATTTTTGCACGGAAAAGCTAGGTTCTACTCTTGAAGTTCTTAAAAAATTCGGTCAAAAATGCCCTAGGACCAACCGTTACGGAGATACAGCGCTGCAAAGTTTCGGACGGCAAACTCGTGAAGTTCGGGTGCCGAGGCGCGACGTGGGCGTTTCTAAAAATGCTCGGATCGCTTCGTTCGCAGTTTCCCTATTTTTGCACGGAAAAGCTAGGTTCTACTCTTGAAGTTCTTAAAAAATTCGGTCAAAAATGCCCTAGGACCAACCGTTACGGAGATACAGCGCTTCAAAGTTTCGGACGGCAAACTCGTGAAGTTCGGGTGCCGAGGCGCGACGTGGGCGTTTCTAAAAATGCTCGGATCGCTTCGTTCGCAGTTTCCCTATTTTTGCACGGAAAAGCTAGGTTCTACTCTTGAAGTTCTTAAAAAATTCGGTCAAAAATGCCCTAGGACCAACCGTTACGGAGATACAGCGCTGCAAAGTTTCGGACGGCAAACTCGTGAAGTTCGGGTGCCGAGGCGCGACGTGGGCGTTTCTAAAAATGCTCGGATCGCTTCGTTCGCAGTTTCCCTATTTTTGCACGGAAAAGCTAGGTTCTACTCTTGAAGTTCTTAAAAAATTCGGTCAAAAATGCCCTAGGACCAACCGTTACGGAGATACAGCGCTTCAAAGTTTCGGACGGCAAACTCGTGAAGTTCGGGTGCCGAGGCGCGACGTGGGCGTTTCTAAAAATGCTCGGATCGCTTCGTTCGCAGTTTCCCTATTTTTGCACGGAAAAGCTAGGTTCTACTCTTGAAGTTCTTAAAAAATTCGGTCAAAAATGCCCTAGGACCAACCGTTACGGAGATACAGCGCTGCAAAGTTTCGGACGGCAAACTCGTGAAGTTCGGGTGCCGAGGCGCGACGTGGGCGTTTCTAAAAATGCTCGGATCGCTTCGTTCGCAGTTTCCCTATTTTTGCACGGAAAAGCTAGGTTCTACTCTTGAAGTTCTTAAAAAATTCGGTCAAAAATGCCCTAGGACCAACCGTTACGGAGATACAGCGCTGCAAAGTTTCGGACGGCAAACTCGTGAAGTTCGGGTGCCGAGGCGCGACGTGGGCGTTTCTAAAAATGCTCGGATCGCTTCGTTCGCAGTTTCCCTATTTTTGCACGGAAAAGCTAGGTTCTACTCTTGAAGTTCTTAAAAAATTCGGTCAAAAATGCCCTAGGACCAACCGTTACGGAGATACAGCGCTGCAAAGTTTCGGACGGCAAACTCGTGAAGTTCGGGTGCCGAGGCGCGACGTGGGCGTTTCTAAAAATGCTCGGATCGCTTCGTTCGCAGTTTCCCTATTTTTGCACGGAAAAGCTAGGTTCTACTCTTGAAGTTCTTAAAAAATTCGGTCAAAAATGCCCTAGGACCAACCGTTACGGAGATACAGCGCTGCAAAGTTTCGGACGGCAAACTCGTGAAGTTCGGGTGCCGAGGCGCGACGTGGGCGTTTCTAAAAATGCTCGGATCGCTTCGTTCGCAGTTTCCCTATTTTTGCACGGAAAAGCTAGGTTCTACTCTTGAAGTTCTTAAAAAATTCGGTCAAAAATGCCCTAGGACCAACCGTTACGGAGATACAGCGCTGCAAAGTTTCGGACGGCAAACTCGTGAAGTTCGGGTGCCGAGGCGCGACGTGGGCGTTTCTAAAAATGCTCGGATCGCTTCGTTCGCAGTTTCCCTATTTTTGCACGGAAAAGCTAGGTTCTACTCTTGAAGTTCTTAAAAAATTCGGTCAAAAATGCCCTAGGACCAACCGTTACGGAGATACAGCGCTTCAAAGTTTCGGACGGCAAACTCGTGAAGTTCGGGTGCCGAGGCGCGACGTGGGCGTTTCTAAAAATGCTCGGATCGCTTCGTTCGCAGTTTCCCTATTTTTGCACGGAAAAGCTAGGTTCTGCTCTTGAAGTTCTTAAAAAATTCGGTCAAAAATGCCCTAGGACCAACCGTTACGGAGATACAGCGCTTCAAAGTTTCGGACGGCAAACTCGTGAAGTTCGGGTGCCGAGGCGCGACGTGGGCGTTTCTAAAAATGCTCGGATCGCTTCGTTCGCAGTTTCCCTATTTTTGCACGGAAAAGCTAGGTTCTGCTCTTGAAGTTCTTAAAAAATTCGGTCAAAAATGCCCTAGGACCAACCGTTACGGAGATACAGCGCTGCAAAGTTTCGGACGGCAAACTCGTGAAGTTCGGGTGCCGAGGCGCGACGTGGGCGTTTCTAAAAATGCTCGGATCGCTTCGTTCGCAGTTTCCCTATTTTTGCACGGAAAAGCTAGGTTCTACTCTTGAAGTTCTTAAAAAATTCGGTCAAAAATGCCCTAGGACCAACCGTTACGGAGATACAGCGCTGCAAAGTTTCGGACGGCAAACTCGTGAAGTTCGGGTGCCGAGGCGCGACGTGGGCGTTTCTAAAAATGCTCGGATCGCTTCGTTCGCAGTTTCCCTATTTTTGCACGGAAAAGCTAGGTTCTACTCTTGAAGTTCTTAAAAAATTCGGTCAAAAATGCCCTAGGACCAACCGTTACGGAGATACAGCGCTGCAAAGTTTCGGACGGCAAACTCGTGAAGTTCGGGTGCCGAGGCGCGACGTGGGCGTTTCTAAAAATGCTCGGATCGCTTCGTTCGCAGTTTCCCTATTTTTGCACGGAAAAGCTAGGTTCTACTCTTGAAGTTCTTAAAAAATTCGGTCAAAAATGCCCTAGGACCAACCGTTACGGAGATACAGCGCTTCAAAGTTTCGGACGGCAAACTCGTGAAGTTCGGGTGCCGAGGCGCGACGTGGGCGTTTCTAAAAATGCTCGGATCGCTTCGTTCGCAGTTTCCCTATTTTTGCACGGAAAAGCTAGGTTCTACTCTTGAAGTTCTTAAAAAATTCGGTCAAAAATGCCCTAGGACCAACCGTTACGGAGATACAGCGCTGCAAAGTTTCGGACGGCAAACTCGTGAAGTTCGGGTGCCGAGGCGCGACGTGGGCGTTTCTAAAAATGCTCGGATCGCTTCGTTCGCAGTTTCCCTATTTTTGCACGGAAAAGCTAGGTTCTACTCTTGAAGTTCTTAAAAAATTCGGTCAAAAATGCCCTAGGACCAACCGTTACGGAGATACAGCGCTGCAAAGTTTCGGACGGCAAACTCGTGAAGTTCGGGTGCCGAGGCGCGACGTGGGCGTTTCTAAAAATGCTCGGATCGCTTCGTTCGCAGTTTCCCTATTTTTGCACGGAAAAGCTAGGTTCTACTCTTGAAGTTCTTAAAAAATTCGGTCAAAAATGCCCTAGGACCAACCGTTACGGAGATACAGCGCTGCAAAGTTTCGGACGGCAAACTCGTGAAGTTCGGGTGCCGAGGCGCGACGTGGGCGTTTCTAAAAATGCTCGGATCGCTTCGTTCGCAGTTTCCCTATTTTTGCACGGAAAAGCTAGGTTCTACTCTTGAAGTTCTTAAAAAATTCGGTCAAAAATGCCCTAGGACCAACCGTTACGGAGATACAGCGCTTCAAAGTTTCGGACGGCAAACTCGTGAAGTTCGGGTGCCGAGGCGCGACGTGGGCGTTTCTAAAAATGCTCGGATCGCTTCGTTCGCAGTTTCCCTATTTTTGCACGGAAAAGCTAGGTTCTACTCTTGAAGTTCTTAAAAAATTCGGTCAAAAATGCCCTAGGACCAACCGTTACGGAGATACAGCGCTGCAAAGTTTCGGGCGGCAAACTCGTGAAGTTCGGGTGCCGAGGCGCGACGTGGGCGTTTCTAAAAATGCTCGGATCGCTTCGTTCGCAGTTTCCCTATTTTTGCACGGAAAAGCTAGGTTCTACTCTTGAAGTTCTTAAAAAATTCGGTCAAAAATGCCCTAGGACCAACCGTTACGGAGATACAGCGCTTCAAAGTTTCGGACGGCAAACTCGTGAAGTTCGGGTGCCGAGGCGCGACGTGGGCGTTTCTAAAAATGCTCGGATCGCTTCGTTCGCAGTTTCCCTATTTTTGCACGGAAAAGCTAGGTTCTACTCTTGAAGTTCTTAAAAAATTCGGTCAAAAATGCCCTAGGACCAACCGTTACGGAGATACAGCGCTGCAAAGTTTCGGACGGCAAACTCGTGAAGTTCGGGTGCCGAGGCGCGACGTGGGCGTTTCTAAAAATGCTCGGATCGCTTCGTTCGCAGTTTCCCTATTTTTGCACGGAAAAGCTAGGTTCTACTCTTGAAGTTCTTAAAAAATTCGGTCAAAAATGCCCTAGGACCAACCGTTACGGAGATACAGCGCTTCAAAGTTTCGGACGGCAAACTCGTGAAGTTCGGGTGCCGAGGCGCGACGTGGGCGTTTCTAAAAATGCTCGGATCGCTTCGTTCGCAGTTTCCCTATTTTTGCACGGAAAAGCTAGGTTCTACTCTTGAAGTTCTTAAAAAATTCGGTCAAAAATGCCCTAGGACCAACCGTTACGGAGATACAGCGCTGCAAAGTTTCGGACGGCAAACTCGTGAAGTTCGGGTGCCGAGGCGCGACGTGGGCGTTTCTAAAAATGCTCGGATCGCTTCGTTCGCAGTTTCCCTATTTTTGCACGGAAAAGCTAGGTTCTACTCTTGAAGTTCTTAAAAAATTCGGTCAAAAATGCCCTAGGACCAACCGTTACGGAGATACAGCGCTGCAAAGTTTCGGACGGCAAACTCGTGAAGTTCGGGTGCCGAGGCGCGACGTGGGCGTTTCTAAAAATGCTCGGATCGCTTCGTTCGCAGTTTCCCTATTTTTGCACGGAAAAGCTAGGTTCTGCTCTTGAAGTTCTTAAAAAATTCGGTCAAAAATGCCCTAGGACCAACCGTTACGGAGATACAGCGCTGCAAAGTTTCGGACGGCAAACTCGTGAAGTTCGGGTGCCGAGGCGCGACGTGGGCGTTTCTAAAAATGCTCGGATCGCTTCGTTCGCAGTTTCCCTATTTTTGCACGGAAAAGCTAGGTTCTACTCTTGAAGTTCTTAAAAAATTCGGTCAAAAATGCCCTAGGACCAACCGTTACGGAGATACAGCGCTGCAAAGTTTCGGACGGCAAACTCGTGAAGTTCGGGTGCCGAGGCGCGACGTGGGCGTTTCTAAAAATGCTCGGATCGCTTCGTTCGCAGTTTCCCTATTTTTGCACGGAAAAGCTAGGTTCTACTCTTGAAGTTCTTAAAAAATTCGGTCAAAAATGCCCTAGGACCAACCGTTACGGAGATACAGCGCTTCAAAGTTTCGGACGGCAAACTCGTGAAGTTCGGGTGCCGAGGCGCGACGTGGGCGTTTCTAAAAATGCTCGGATCGCTTCGTTCGCAGTTTCCCTATTTTTGCACGGAAAAGCTAGGTTCTGCTCTTGAAGTTCTTAAAAAATTCGGTCAAAAATGCCCTAGGACCAACCGTTACGGAGATACAGCGCTGCAAAGTTTCGGACGGCAAACTCGTGAAGTTCGGGTGCCGAGGCGCGACGTGGGCGTTTCTAAAAATGCTCGGATCGCTTCGTTCGCAGTTTCCCTATTTTTGCACGGAAAAGCTAGGTTCTACTCTTGAAGTTCTTAAAAAATTCGGTCAAAAATGCCCTAGGACCAACCGTTACGGAGATACAGCGCTGCAAAGTTTCGGACGGCAAACTCGTGAAGTTCGGGTGCCGAGGCGCGACGTGGGCGTTTCTAAAAATGCTCGGATCGCTTCGTTCGCAGTTTCCCTATTTTTGCACGGAAAAGCTAGGTTCTACTCTTGAAGTTCTTAAAAAATTCGGTCAAAAATGCCCTAGGACCAACCGTTACGGAGATACAGCGCTGCAAAGTTTCGGACGGCAAACTCGTGAAGTTCGGGTGCCGAGGCGCGACGTGGGCGTTTCTAAAAATGCTCGGATCGCTTCGTTCGCAGTTTCCCTATTTTTGCACGGAAAAGCTAGGTTCTACTCTTGAAGTTCTTAAAAAATTCGGTCAAAAATGCCCTAGGACCAACCGTTACGGAGATACAGCGCTGCAAAGTTTCGGACGGCAAACTCGTGAAGTTCGGGTGCCGAGGCGCGACGTGGGCGTTTCTAAAAATGCTCGGATCGCTTCGTTCGCAGTTTCCCTATTTTTGCACGGAAAAGCTAGGTTCTACTCTTGAAGTTCTTAAAAAATTCGGTCAAAAATGCCCTAGGACCAACCGTTACGGAGATACAGCGCTGCAAAGTTTCGGACGGCAAACTCGTGAAGTTCGGGTGCCGAGGCGCGACGTGGGCGTTTCTAAAAATGCTCGGATCGCTTCGTTCGCAGTTTCCCTATTTTTGCACGGATAAGCTAGGTTCTACTCTTGAAGTTCTTAAAAAATTCGGTCAAAAATGCCCTAGGACCAACCGTTACGGAGATACAGCGCTGCAAAGTTTCGGACGGCAAACTCGTGAAGTTCGGGTGCCGAGGCGCGACGTGGGCGTTTCTAAAAATGCTCGGATCGCTTCGTTCGCAGTTTCCCTATTTTTGCACGGAAAAGCTAGGTTCTACTCTTGAAGTTCTTAAAAAATTCGGTCAAAAATGCCCTAGGACCAACCGTTACGGAGATACAGCGCTTCAAAGTTTCGGACGGCAAACTCGTGAAGTTCGGGTGCCGAGGCGCGACGTGGGCGTTTCTAAAAATGCTCGGATCGCTTCGTTCGCAGTTTCCCTATTTTTGCACGGAAAAGCTAGGTTCTGCTCTTGAAGTTCTTAAAAAATTCGGTCAAAAATGCCCTAGGACCAACCGTTACGGAGATACAGCGCTGCAAAGTTTCGGACGGCAAACTCGTGAAGTTCGGGTGCCGAGGCGCGACGTGGGCGTTTCTAAAAATGCTCGGATCGCTTCGTTCGCAGTTTCCCTATTTTTGCACGGAAAAGCTAGGTTCTACTCTTGAAGTTCTTAAAAAATTCGGTCAAAAATGCCCTAGGACCAACCGTTACGGAGATACAGCGCTGCAAAGTTTCGGACGGCAAACTCGTGAAGTTCGGGTGCCGAGGCGCGACGTGGGCGTTTCTAAAAATGCTCGGATCGCTTCGTTCGCAGTTTCCCTATTTTTGCACGGAAAAGCTAGGTTCTACTCTTGAAGTTCTTAAAAAATTCGGTCAAAAATGCCCTAGGACCAACCGTTACGGAGATACAGCGCTGCAAAGTTTCGGACGGCAAACTCGTGAAGTTCGGGTGCCGAGGCGCGACGTGGGCGTTTCTAAAAATGCTCGGATCGCTTCGTTCGCAGTTTCCCTATTTTTGCACGGAAAAGCTAGGTTCTACTCTTGAAGTTCTTAAAAAATTCGGTCAAAAATGCCCTAGGACCAACCGTTACGGAGATACAGCGCTGCAAAGTTTCGGACGGCAAACTCGTGAAGTTCGGGTGCCGAGGCGCGACGTGGGCGTTTCTAAAAATGCTCGGATCGCTTCGTTCGCAGTTTCCCTATTTTTGCACGGAAAAGCTAGGTTCTACTCTTGAAGTTCTTAAAAAATTCGGTCAAAAATGCCCTAGGACCAACCGTTACGGAGATACAGCGCTGCAAAGTTTCGGACGGCAAACTCGTGAAGTTCGGGTGCCGAGGCGCGACGTGGGCGTTTCTAAAAATGCTCGGATCGCTTCGTTCGCAGTTTCCCTATTTTTGCACGGATAAGCTAGGTTCTACTCTTGAAGTTCTTAAAAAATTCGGTCAAAAATGCCCTAGGACCAACCGTTACGGAGATACAGCGCTGCAAAGTTTCGGACGGCAAACTCGTGAAGTTCGGGTGCCGAGGCGCGACGTGGGCGTTTCTAAAAATGCTCGGATCGCTTCGTTCGCAGTTTCCCTATTTTTGCACGGAAAAGCTAGGTTCTACTCTTGAAGTTCTTAAAAAATTCGGTCAAAAATGCCCTAGGACCAACCGTTACGGAGATACAGCGCTTCAAAGTTTCGGACGGCAAACTCGTGAAGTTCGGGTGCCGAGGCGCGACGTGGGCGTTTCTAAAAATGCTCGGATCGCTTCGTTCGCAGTTTCCCTATTTTTGCACGGAAAAGCTAGGTTCTGCTCTTGAAGTTCTTAAAAAATTCGGTCAAAAATGCCCTAGGACCAACCGTTACGGAGATACAGCGCTGCAAAGTTTCGGACGGCAAACTCGTGAAGTTCGGGTGCCGAGGCGCGACGTGGGCGTTTCTAAAAATGCTCGGATCGCTTCGTTCGCAGTTTCCCTATTTTTGCACGGAAAAGCTAGGTTCTACTCTTGAAGTTCTTAAAAAATTCGGTCAAAAATGCCCTAGGACCAACCGTTACGGAGATACAGCGCTGCAAAGTTTCGGACGGCAAACTCGTGAAGTTCGGGTGCCGAGGCGCGACGTGGGCGTTTCTAAAAATGCTCGGATTGCTTCGTTCGCAGTTTCCCTATTTTTGCACGGAAAAGCTAGGTTCTACTCTTGAAGTTCTTAAAAAATTCGGTCAAAAATGCCCTAGGACCAACCGTTACGGAGATACAGCGCTGCAAAGTTTCGGACGGCAAACTCGTGAAGTTCGGGTGCCGAGGCGCGACGTGGGCGTTTCTAAAAATGCTCGGATCGCTTCGTTCGCAGTTTCCCTATTTTTGCACGGAAAAGCTAGGTTCTACTCTTGAAGTTCTTAAAAAATTCGGTCAAAAATGCCCTAGGACCAACCGTTACGGAGATACAGCGCTGCAAAGTTTCGGACGGCAAACTCGTGAAGTTCGGGTGCCGAGGCGCGACGTGGGCGTTTCTAAAAATGCTCGGATCGCTTCGTTCGCAGTTTCCCTATTTTTGCACGGAAAAGCTAGGTTCTACTCTTGAAGTTCTTAAAAAATTCGGTCAAAAATGCCCTAGGACCAACCGTTACGGAGATACAGCGCTGCAAAGTTTCGGACGGCAAACTCGTGAAGTTCGGGTGCCGAGGCGCGACGTGGGCGTTTCTAAAAATGCTCGGATCGCTTCGTTCGCAGTTTCCCTATTTTTGCACGGAAAAGCTAGGTTCTACTCTTGAAGTTCTTAAAAAATTCGGTCAAAAATGCCCTAGGACCAACCGTTACGGAGATACAGCGCTTCAAATTTTCGGACGGCAAACTCGTGAAGTTCGGGTGCCGAGGCGCGACGTGGGCGTTTCTAAAAATGCTCGGATCGCTTCGTTCGCAGTTTCCCTATTTTTGCACGGAAAAGCTAGGTTCTGCTCTTGAAGTTCTTAAAAAATTCGGTCAAAAATGCCCTAGGACCAACCGTTACGGAGATACAGCGCTGCAAAGTTTCGGACGGCAAACTCGTGAAGTTCGGGTGCCGAGGCGCGACGTGGGCGTTTCTAAAAATGCTCGGATCGCTTCGTTCGCAGTTTCCCTATTTTTGCACGGAAAAGCTAGGTTCTACTCTTGAAGTTCTTAAAAAATTCGGTCAAAAATGCCCTAGGACCAACCGTTACGGAGATACAGCGCTGCAAAGTTTCGGACGGCAAACTCGTGAAGTTCGGGTGCCGAGGCGCGACGTGGGCGTTTCTAAAAATGCTCGGATCGCTTCGTTCGCAGTTTCCCTATTTTTGCACGGAAAAGCTAGGTTCTACTCTTGAAGTTCTTAAAAAATTCGGTCAAAAATGCCCTAGGACCAACCGTTACGGAGATACAGCGCTGCAAAGTTTCGGACGGCAAACTCGTGAAGTTCGGGTGCCGAGGCGCGACGTGGGCGTTTCTAAAAATGCTCGGATCGCTTCGTTCGCAGTTTCCCTATTTTTGCACGGAAAAGCTAGGTTCTACTCTTGAAGTTCTTAAAAAATTCGGTCAAAAATGCCCTAGGACCAACCGTTACGGAGATACAGCGCTGCAAAGTTTCGGACGGCAAACTCGTGAAGTTCGGGTGCCGAGGCGCGACGTGGGCGTTTCTAAAAATGCTCGGATCGCTTCGTTCGCAGTTTCCCTATTTTTGCACGGAAAAGCTAGGTTCTACTCTTGAAGTTCTTAAAAAATTCGGTCAAAAATGCCCTAGGACCAACCGTTACGGAGATACAGCGCTTCAAAGTTTCGGACGGCAAACTCGTGAAGTTCGGGTGCCGAGGCGCGACGTGGGCGTTTCTAAAAATGCTCGGATCGCTTCGTTCGCAGTTTCCCTATTTTTGCACGGAAAAGCTAGGTTCTGCTCTTGAAGTTCTTAAAAAATTCGGTCAAAAATGCCCTAGGACCAACCGTTACGGAGATACAGCGCTGCAAAGTTTCGGACGGCAAACTCGTGAAGTTCGGGTGCCGAGGCGCGACGTGGGCGTTTCTAAAAATGCTCGGATCGCTTCGTTCGCAGTTTCCCTATTTTTGCACGGAAAAGCTAGGTTCTACTCTTGAAGTTCTTAAAAAATTCGGTCAAAAATGCCCTAGGACCAACCGTTACGGAGATACAGCGCTGCAAAGTTTCGGACGGCAAACTCGTGAAGTTCGGGTGCCGAGGCGCGACGTGGGCGTTTCTAAAAATGCTCGGATCGCTTCGTTCGCAGTTTCCCTATTTTTGCACGGAAAAGCTAGGTTCTACTCTTGAAGTTCTTAAAAAATTCGGTCAAAAATGCCCTAGGACCAACCGTTACGGAGATACAGCGCTGCAAAGTTTCGGACGGCAAACTCGTGAAGTTCGGGTGCCGAGGCGCGACGTGGGCGTTTCTAAAAATGCTCGGATCGCTTCGTTCGCAGTTTCCCTATTTTTGCACGGAAAAGCTAGGTTCTACTCTTGAAGTTCTTAAAAAATTCGGTCAAAAATGCCCTAGGACCAACCGTTACGGAGATACAGCGCTGCAAAGTTTCGGACGGCAAACTCGTGAAGTTCGGGTGCCGAGGCGCGACGTGGGCGTTTCTAAAAATGCTCGGATTGCTTCGTTCGCAGTTTCCCTATTTTTGCACGGATAAGCTAGGTTCTACTCTTGAAGTTCTTAAAAAATTCGGTCAAAAATGCCCTAGGACCAACCGTTACGGAGATACAGCGCTGCAAAGTTTCGGACGGCAAACTCGTGAAGTTCGGGTGCCGAGGCGCGACGTGGGCGTTTCTAAAAATGCTCGGATCGCTTCGTTCGCAGTTTCCCTATTTTTGCACGGAAAAGCTAGGTTCTACTCTTGAAGTTCTTAAAAAATTCGGTCAAAAATGCCCTAGGACCAACCGTTACGGAGATACAGCGCTTCAAAGTTTCGGACGGCAAACTCGTGAAGTTCGGGTGCCGAGGCGCGACGTGGGCGTTTCTAAAAATGCTCGGATCGCTTCGTTCGCAGTTTCCCTATTTTTGCACGGAAAAGCTAGGTTCTGCTCTTGAAGTTCTTAAAAAATTCGGTCAAAAATGCCCTAGGACCAACCGTTACGGAGATACAGCGCTGCAAAGTTTCGGACGGCAAACTCGTGAAGTTCGGGTGCCGAGGCGCGACGTGGGCGTTTCTAAAAATGCTCGGATCGCTTCGTTCGCAGTTTCCCTATTTTTGCACGGAAAAGCTAGGTTCTACTCTTGAAGTTCTTAAAAAATTCGGTCAAAAATGCCCTAGGACCAACCGTTACGGAGATACAGCGCTGCAAAGTTTCGGACGGCAAACTCGTGAAGTTCGGGTGCCGAGGCGCGACGTGGGCGTTTCTAAAAATGCTCGGATTGCTTCGTTCGCAGTTTCCCTATTTTTGCACGGAAAAGCTAGGTTCTACTCTTGAAGTTCTTAAAAAATTCGGTCAAAAATGCCCTAGGACCAACCGTTACGGAGATACAGCGCTGCAAAGTTTCGGACGGCAAACTCGTGAAGTTCGGGTGCCGAGGCGCGACGTGGGCGTTTCTAAAAATGCTCGGATCGCTTCGTTCGCAGTTTCCCTATTTTTGCACGGAAAAGCTAGGTTCTACTCTTGAAGTTCTTAAAAAATTCGGTCAAAAATGCCCTAGGACCAACCGTTACGGAGATACAGCGCTGCAAAGTTTCGGACGGCAAACTCGTGAAGTTCGGGTGCCGAGGCGCGACGTGGGCGTTTCTAAAAATGCTCGGATCGCTTCGTTCGCAGTTTCCCTATTTTTGCACGGAAAAGCTAGGTTCTACTCTTGAAGTTCTTAAAAAATTCGGTCAAAAATGCCCTAGGACCAACCGTTACGGAGATACAGCGCTTCAAAGTTTCGGACGGCAAACTCGTGAAGTTCGGGTGCCGAGGCGCGACGTGGGCGTTTCTAAAAATGCTCGGATCGCTTCGTTCGCAGTTTCCCTATTTTTGCACGGAAAAGCTAGGTTCTGCTCTTGAAGTTCTTAAAAAATTCGGTCAAAAATGCCCTAGGACCAACCGTTACGGAGATACAGCGCTGCAAAGTTTCGGACGGCAAACTCGTGAAGTTCGGGTGCCGAGGCGCGACGTGGGCGTTTCTAAAAATGCTCGGATCGCTTCGTTCGCAGTTTCCCTATTTTTGCACGGAAAAGCTAGGTTCTACTCTTGAAGTTCTTAAAAAATTCGGTCAAAAATGCCCTAGGACCAACCGTTACGGAGATACAGCGCTGCAAAGTTTCGGACGGCAAACTCGTGAAGTTCGGGTGCCGAGGCGCGACGTGGGCGTTTCTAAAAATGCTCGGATCGCTTCGTTCGCAGTTTCCCTATTTTTGCACGGAAAAGCTAGGTTCTGCTCTTGAAGTTCTTAAAAAATTCGGTCAAAAATGCCCTAGGACCAACCGTTACGGAGATACAGCGCTGCAAAGTTTCGGACGGCAAACTCGTGAAGTTCGGGTGCCGAGGCGCGACGTGGGCGTTTCTAAAAATGCTCGGATCGCTTCGTTCGCAGTTTCCCTATTTTTGCACGGATAAGCTAGGTTCTACTCTTGAAGTTCTTAAAAAATTCGGTCAAAAATGCCCTAGGACCAACCGTTACGGAGATACAGCGCTGCAAAGTTTCGGACGGCAAACTCGTGAAGTTCGGGTGCCGAGGCGCGACGTGGGCGTTTCTAAAAATGCTCGGATCGCTTCGTTCGCAGTTTCCCTATTTTTGCACGGAAAAGCTAGGTTCTACTCTTGAAGTTCTTAAAAAATTCGGTCAAAAATGCCCTAGGACCAACCGTTACGGAGATACAGCGCTGCAAAGTTTCGGACGGCAAACTCGTGAAGTTCGGGTGCCGAGGCGCGACGTGGGCGTTTCTAAAAATGCTCGGATCGCTTCGTTCGCAGTTTCCCTATTTTTGCACGGAAAAGCTAGGTTCTACTCTTGAAGTTCTTAAAAAATTCGGTCAAAAATGCCCTAGGACCAACCGTTACGGAGATACAGCGCTGCAAAGTTTCGGACGGCAAACTCGTGAAGTTCGGGTGCCGAGGCGCGACGTGGGCGTTTCTAAAAATGCTCGGATCGCTTCGTTCGCAGTTTCCCTATTTTTGCACGGAAAAGCTAGGTTCTACTCTTGAAGTTCTTAAAAAATTCGGTCAAAAATGCCCTAGGACCAACCGTTACGGAGATACAGCGCTTCAAAGTTTCGGACGGCAAACTCGTGAAGTTCGGGTGCCGAGGCGCGACGTGGGGCGTTTCTAAAAATGCTCGGATCGCTTCGTTCGCAGTTTCCCTATTTTTGCACGGAAAAGCTAGGTTCTGCTCTTGAAGTTCTTAAAAAATTCGGTCAAAAATGCCCTAGGACCAACCGTTACGGAGATACAGCGCTGCAAAGTTTCGGACGGCAAACTCGTGAAGTTCGGGTGCCGAGGCGCGACGTGGGCGTTTCTAAAAATGCTCGGATCGCTTCGTTCGCAGTTTCCCTATTTTTGCACGGAAAAGCTAGGTTCTACTCTTGAAGTTCTTAAAAAATTCGGTCAAAAATGCCCTAGGACCAACCGTTACGGAGATACAGCGCTGCAAAGTTTCGGACGGCAAACTCGTGAAGTTCGGGTGCCGAGGCGCGACGTGGGCGTTTCTAAAAATGCTCGGATCGCTTCGTTCGCAGTTTCCCTATTTTTGCACGGAAAAGCTAGGTTCTACTCTTGAAGTTCTTAAAAAATTCGGTCAAAAATGCCCTAGGACCAACCGTTACGGAGATACAGCGCTGCAAAGTTTCGGACGGCAAACTCGTGAAGTTCGGGTGCCGAGGCGCGACGTGGGCGTTTCTAAAAATGCTCGGATCGCTTCGTTCGCAGTTTCCCTATTTTTGCACGGAAAAGCTAGGTTCTACTCTTGAAGTTCTTAAAAAATTCGGTCAAAAATGCCCTAGGACCAACCGTTACGGAGATACAGCGCTGCAAAGTTTCGGACGGCAAACTCGTGAAGTTCGGGTGCCGAGGCGCGACGTGGGCGTTTCTAAAAATGCTCGGATCGCTTCGTTCGCAGTTTCCCTATTTTTGCACGGAAAAGCTAGGTTCTACTCTTGAAGTTCTTAAAAAATTCGGTCAAAAATGCCCTAGGACCAACCGTTACGGAGATACAGCGCTGCAAAGTTTCGGACGGCAAACTCGTGAAGTTCGGGTGCCGAGGCGCGACGTGGGCGTTTCTAAAAATGCTCGGATCGCTTCGTTCGCAGTTTCCCTATTTTTGCACGGATAAGCTAGGTTCTACTCTTGAAGTTCTTAAAAAATTCGGTCAAAAATGCCCTAGGACCAACCGTTACGGAGATACAGCGCTGCAAAGTTTCGGACGGCAAACTCGTGAAGTTCGGGTGCCGAGGCGCGACGTGGGCGTTTCTAAAAATGCTCGGATCGCTTCGTTCGCAGTTTCCCTATTTTTGCACGGAAAAGCTAGGTTCTACTCTTGAAGTTCTTAAAAAATTCGGTCAAAAATGCCCTAGGACCAACCGTTACGGAGATACAGCGCTTCAAAGTTTCGGACGGCAAACTCGTGAAGTTCGGGTGCCGAGGCGCGACGTGGGCGTTTCTAAAAATGCTCGGATCGCTTCGTTCGCAGTTTCCCTATTTTTGCACGGAAAAGCTAGGTTCTGCTCTTGAAGTTCTTAAAAAATTCGGTCAAAAATGCCCTAGGACCAACCGTTACGGAGATACAGCGCTGCAAAGTTTCGGACGGCAAACTCGTGAAGTTCGGGTGCCGAGGCGCGACGTGGGCGTTTCTAAAAATGCTCGGATCGCTTCGTTCGCAGTTTCCCTATTTTTGCACGGAAAAGCTAGGTTCTACTCTTGAAGTTCTTAAAAAATTCGGTCAAAAATGCCCTAGGACCAACCGTTACGGAGATACAGCGCTGCAAAGTTTCGGACGGCAAACTCGTGAAGTTCGGGTGCCGAGGCGCGACGTGGGCGTTTCTAAAAATGCTCGGATTGCTTCGTTCGCAGTTTCCCTATTTTTGCACGGAAAAGCTAGGTTCTACTCTTGAAGTTCTTAAAAAATTCGGTCAAAAATGCCCTAGGACCAACCGTTACGGAGATACAGCGCTGCAAAGTTTCGGACGGCAAACTCGTGAAGTTCGGGTGCCGAGGCGCGACGTGGGCGTTTCTAAAAATGCTCGGATCGCTTCGTTCGCAGTTTCCCTATTTTTGCACGGAAAAGCTAGGTTCTACTCTTGAAGTTCTTAAAAAATTCGGTCAAAAATGCCCTAGGACCAACCGTTACGGAGATACAGCGCTGCAAAGTTTCGGACGGCAAACTCGTGAAGTTCGGGTGCCGAGGCGCGACGTGGGCGTTTCTAAAAATGCTCGGATCGCTTCGTTCGCAGTTTCCCTATTTTTGCACGGAAAAGCTAGGTTCTACTCTTGAAGTTCTTAAAAAATTCGGTCAAAAATGCCCTAGGACCAACCGTTACGGAGATACAGCGCTGCAAAGTTTCGGACGGCAAACTCGTGAAGTTCGGGTGCCGAGGCGCGACGTGGGCGTTTCTAAAAATGCTCGGATCGCTTCGTTCGCAGTTTCCCTATTTTTGCACGGAAAAGCTAGGTTCTACTCTTGAAGTTCTTAAAAAATTCGGTCAAAAATGCCCTAGGACCAACCGTTACGGAGATACAGCGCTGCAAAGTTTCGGACGGCAAACTCGTGAAGTTCGGGTGCCGAGGCGCGACGTGGGCGTTTCTAAAAATGCTCGGATCGCTTCGTTCGCAGTTTCCCTATTTTTGCACGGAAAAGCTAGGTTCTACTCTTGAAGTTCTTAAAAAATTCGGTCAAAAATGCCCTAGGACCAACCGTTACGGAGATACAGCGCTGCAAAGTTTCGGACGGCAAACTCGTGAAGTTCGGGTGCCGAGGCGCGACGTGGGCGTTTCTAAAAATGCTCGGATCGCTTCGTTCGCAGTTTCCCTATTTTTGCACGGAAAAGCTAGGTTCTACTCTTGAAGTTCTTAAAAAATTCGGTCAAAAATGCCCTAGGACCAACCGTTACGGAGATACAGCGCTGCAAAGTTTCGGACGGCAAACTCGTGAAGTTCGGGTGCCGAGGCGCGACGTGGGCGTTTCTAAAAATGCTCGGATCGCTTCGTTCGCAGTTTCCCTATTTTTGCACGGATAAGCTAGGTTCTACTCTTGAAGTTCTTAAAAAATTCGGTCAAAAATGCCCTAGGACCAACCGTTACGGAGATACAGCGCTGCAAAGTTTCGGACGGCAAACTCGTGAAGTTCGGGTGCCGAGGCGCGACGTGGGCGTTTCTAAAAATGCTCGGATCGCTTCGTTCGCAGTTTCCCTATTTTTGCACGGAAAAGCTAGGTTCTACTCTTGAAGTTCTTAAAAAATTCGGTCAAAAATGCCCTAGGACCAACCGTTACGGAGATACAGCGCTTCAAAGTTTCGGACGGCAAACTCGTGAAGTTCGGGTGCCGAGGCGCGACGTGGGCGTTTCTAAAAATGCTCGGATCGCTTCGTTCGCAGTTTCCCTATTTTTGCACGGAAAAGCTAGGTTCTGCTCTTGAAGTTCTTAAAAAATTCGGTCAAAAATGCCCTAGGACCAACCGTTACGGAGATACAGCGCTGCAAAGTTTCGGACGGCAAACTCGTGAAGTTCGGGTGCCGAGGCGCGACGTGGGCGTTTCTAAAAATGCTCGGATCGCTTCGTTCGCAGTTTCCCTATTTTTGCACGGAAAAGCTAGGTTCTACTCTTGAAGTTCTTAAAAAATTCGGTCAAAAATGCCCTAGGACCAACCGTTACGGAGATACAGCGCTGCAAAGTTTCGGACGGCAAACTCGTGAAGTTCGGGTGCCGAGGCGCGACGTGGGCGTTTCTAAAAATGCTCGGATTGCTTCGTTCGCAGTTTCCCTATTTTTGCACGGAAAAGCTAGGTTCTACTCTTGAAGTTCTTAAAAAATTCGGTCAAAAATGCCCTAGGACCAACCGTTACGGAGATACAGCGCTGCAAAGTTTCGGACGGCAAACTCGTGAAGTTCGGGTGCCGAGGCGCGACGTGGGCGTTTCTAAAAATGCTCGGATCGCTTCGTTCGCAGTTTCCCTATTTTTGCACGGAAAAGCTAGGTTCTACTCTTGAAGTTCTTAAAAAATTCGGTCAAAAATGCCCTAGGACCAACCGTTACGGAGATACAGCGCTGCAAAGTTTCGGACGGCAAACTCGTGAAGTTCGGGTGCCGAGGCGCGACGTGGGCGTTTCTAAAAATGCTCGGATCGCTTCGTTCGCAGTTTCCCTATTTTTGCACGGAAAAGCTAGGTTCTACTCTTGAAGTTCTTAAAAAATTCGGTCAAAAATGCCCTAGGACCAACCGTTACGGAGATACAGCGCTTCAAAGTTTCGGACGGCAAACTCGTGAAGTTCGGGTGCCGAGGCGCGACGTGGGCGTTTCTAAAAATGCTCGGATCGCTTCGTTCGCAGTTTCCCTATTTTTGCACGGAAAAGCTAGGTTCTGCTCTTGAAGTTCTTAAAAAATTCGGTCAAAAATGCCCTAGGACCAACCGTTACGGAGATACAGCGCTGCAAAGTTTCGGACGGCAAACTCGTGAAGTTCGGGTGCCGAGGCGCGACGTGGGCGTTTCTAAAAATGCTCGGATCGCTTCGTTCGCAGTTTCCCTATTTTTGCACGGAAAAGCTAGGTTCTACTCTTGAAGTTCTTAAAAAATTCGGTCAAAAATGCCCTAGGACCAACCGTTACGGAGATACAGCGCTGCAAAGTTTCGGACGGCAAACTCGTGAAGTTCGGGTGCCGAGGCGCGACGTGGGCGTTTCTAAAAATGCTCGGATCGCTTCGTTCGCAGTTTCCCTATTTTTGCACGGAAAAGCTAGGTTCTGCTCTTGAAGTTCTTAAAAAATTCGGTCAAAAATGCCCTAGGACCAACCGTTACGGAGATACAGCGCTGCAAAGTTTCGGACGGCAAACTCGTGAAGTTCGGGTGCCGAGGCGCGACGTGGGCGTTTCTAAAAATGCTCGGATCGCTTCGTTCGCAGTTTCCCTATTTTTGCACGGATAAGCTAGGTTCTACTCTTGAAGTTCTTAAAAAATTCGGTCAAAAATGCCCTAGGACCAACCGTTACGGAGATACAGCGCTGCAAAGTTTCGGACGGCAAACTCGTGAAGTTCGGGTGCCGAGGCGCGACGTGGGCGTTTCTAAAAATGCTCGGATCGCTTCGTTCGCAGTTTCCCTATTTTTGCACGGAAAAGCTAGGTTCTACTCTTGAAGTTCTTAAAAAATTCGGTCAAAAATGCCCTAGGACCAACCGTTACGGAGATACAGCGCTGCAAAGTTTCGGACGGCAAACTCGTGAAGTTCGGGTGCCGAGGCGCGACGTGGGCGTTTCTAAAAATGCTCGGATCGCTTCGTTCGCAGTTTCCCTATTTTTGCACGGAAAAGCTAGGTTCTACTCTTGAAGTTCTTAAAAAATTCGGTCAAAAATGCCCTAGGACCAACCGTTACGGAGATACAGCGCTTCAAAGTTTCGGACGGCAAACTCGTGAAGTTCGGGTGCCGAGGCGCGACGTGGGCGTTTCTAAAAATGCTCGGATCGCTTCGTTCGCAGTTTCCCTATTTTTGCACGGAAAAGCTAGGTTCTGCTCTTGAAGTTCTTAAAAAATTCGGTCAAAAATGCCCTAGGACCAACCGTTACGGAGATACAGCGCTGCAAAGTTTCGGACGGCAAACTCGTGAAGTTCGGGTGCCGAGGCGCGACGTGGGCGTTTCTAAAAATGCTCGGATCGCTTCGTTCGCAGTTTCCCTATTTTTGCACGGAAAAGCTAGGTTCTACTCTTGAAGTTCTTAAAAAATTCGGTCAAAAATGCCCTAGGACCAACCGTTACGGAGATACAGCGCTGCAAAGTTTCGGACGGCAAACTCGTGAAGTTCGGGTGCCGAGGCGCGACGTGGGCGTTTCTAAAAATGCTCGGATTGCTTCGTTCGCAGTTTCCCTATTTTTGCACGGAAAAGCTAGGTTCTACTCTTGAAGTTCTTAAAAAATTCGGTCAAAAATGCCCTAGGACCAACCGTTACGGAGATACAGCGCTGCAAAGTTTCGGACGGCAAACTCGTGAAGTTCGGGTGCCGAGGCGCGACGTGGGCGTTTCTAAAAATGCTCGGATCGCTTCGTTCGCAGTTTCCCTATTTTTGCACGGAAAAGCTAGGTTCTACTCTTGAAGTTCTTAAAAAATTCGGTCAAAAATGCCCTAGGACCAACCGTTACGGAGATACAGCGCTGCAAAGTTTCGGACGGCAAACTCGTGAAGTTCGGGTGCCGAGGCGCGACGTGGGCGTTTCTAAAAATGCTCGGATCGCTTCGTTCGCAGTTTCCCTATTTTTGCACGGAAAAGCTAGGTTCTACTCTTGAAGTTCTTAAAAAATTCGGTCAAAAATGCCCTAGGACCAACCGTTACGGAGATACAGCGCTTCAAAGTTTCGGACGGCAAACTCGTGAAGTTCGGGTGCCGAGGCGCGACGTGGGCGTTTCTAAAAATGCTCGGATCGCTTCGTTCGCAGTTTCCCTATTTTTGCACGGAAAAGCTAGGTTCTGCTCTTGAAGTTCTTAAAAAATTCGGTCAAAAATGCCCTAGGACCAACCGTTACGGAGATACAGCGCTGCAAAGTTTCGGACGGCAAACTCGTGAAGTTCGGGTGCCGAGGCGCGACGTGGGCGTTTCTAAAAATGCTCGGATCGCTTCGTTCGCAGTTTCCCTATTTTTGCACGGAAAAGCTAGGTTCTACTCTTGAAGTTCTTAAAAAATTCGGTCAAAAATGCCCTAGGACCAACCGTTACGGAGATACAGCGCTGCAAAGTTTCGGACGGCAAACTCGTGAAGTTCGGGTGCCGAGGCGCGACGTGGGCGTTTCTAAAAATGCTCGGATCGCTTCGTTCGCAGTTTCCCTATTTTTGCACGGAAAAGCTAGGTTCTGCTCTTGAAGTTCTTAAAAAATTCGGTCAAAAATGCCCTAGGACCAACCGTTACGGAGATACAGCGCTGCAAAGTTTCGGACGGCAAACTCGTGAAGTTCGGGTGCCGAGGCGCGACGTGGGCGTTTCTAAAAATGCTCGGATCGCTTCGTTCGCAGTTTCCCTATTTTTGCACGGAAAAGCTAGGTTCTACTCTTGAAGTTCTTAAAAAATTCGGTCAAAAATGCCCTAGGACCAACCGTTACGGAGATACAGCGCTGCAAAGTTTCGGACGGCAAACTCGTGAAGTTCGGGTGCCGAGGCGCGACGTGGGCGTTTCTAAAAATGCTCGGATCGCTTCGTTCGCAGTTTCCCTATTTTTGCACGGAAAAGCTAGGTTCTGCTCTTGAAGTTCTTAAAAAATTCGGTCAAAAATGCCCTAGGACCAACCGTTACGGAGATACAGCGCTGCAAAGTTTCGGACGGCAAACTCGTGAAGTTCGGGTGCCGAGGCGCGACGTGGGCGTTTCTAAAAATGCTCGGATCGCTTCGTTCGCAGTTTCCCTATTTTTGCACGGATAAGCTAGGTTCTACTCTTGAAGTTCTTAAAAAATTCGGTCAAAAATGCCCTAGGACCAACCGTTACGGAGATACAGCGCTGCAAAGTTTCGGACGGCAAACTCGTGAAGTTCGGGTGCCGAGGCGCGACGTGGGCGTTTCTAAAAATGCTCGGATCGCTTCGTTCGCAGTTTCCCTATTTTTGCACGGAAAAGCTAGGTTCTACTCTTGAAGTTCTTAAAAAATTCGGTCAAAAATGCCCTAGGACCAACCGTTACGGAGATACAGCGCTGCAAAGTTTCGGACGGCAAACTCGTGAAGTTCGGGTGCCGAGGCGCGACGTGGGCGTTTCTAAAAATGCTCGGATCGCTTCGTTCGCAGTTTCCCTATTTTTGCACGGAAAAGCTAGGTTCTGCTCTTGAAGTTCTTAAAAAATTCGGTCAAAAATGCCCTAGGACCAACCGTTACGGAGATACAGCGCTGCAAAGTTTCGGACGGCAAACTCGTGAAGTTCGGGTGCCGAGGCGCGACGTGGGCGTTTCTAAAAATGCTCGGATCGCTTCGTTCGCAGTTTCCCTATTTTTGCACGGAAAAGCTAGGTTCTACTCTTGAAGTTCTTAAAAAATTCGGTCAAAAATGCCCTAGGACCAACCGTTACGGAGATACAGCGCTGCAAAGTTTCGGACGGCAAACTCGTGAAGTTCGGGTGCCGAGGCGCGACGTGGGCGTTTCTAAAAATGCTCGGATCGCTTCGTTCGCAGTTTCCCTATTTTTGCACGGAAAAGCTAGGTTCTACTCTTGAAGTTCTTAAAAAATTCGGTCAAAAATGCCCTAGGACCAACCGTTACGGAGATACAGCGCTGCAAAGTTTCGGACGGCAAACTCGTGAAGTTCGGGTGCCGAGGCGCGACGTGGGCGTTTCTAAAAATGCTCGGATTGCTTCGTTCGCAGTTTCCCTATTTTTGCACGGAAAAGCTAGGTTCTACTCTTGAAGTTCTTAAAAAATTCGGTCAAAAATGCCCTAGGACCAACCGTTACGGAGATACAGCGCTGCAAAGTTTCGGACGGCAAACTCGTGAAGTTCGGGTGCCGAGGCGCGACGTGGGCGTTTCTAAAAATGCTCGGATCGCTTCGTTCGCAGTTTCCCTATTTTTGCACGGAAAAGCTAGGTTCTACTCTTGAAGTTCTTAAAAAATTCGGTCAAAAATGCCCTAGGACCAACCGTTACGGAGATACAGCGCTGCAAAGTTTCGGACGGCAAACTCGTGAAGTTCGGGTGCCGAGGCGCGACGTGGGCGTTTCTAAAAATGCTCGGATCGCTTCGTTCGCAGTTTCCCTATTTTTGCACGGAAAAGCTAGGTTCTACTCTTGAAGTTCTTAAAAAATTCGGTCAAAAATGCCCTAGGACCAACCGTTACGGAGATACAGCGCTTCAAAGTTTCGGACGGCAAACTCGTGAAGTTCGGGTGCCGAGGCGCGACGTGGGCGTTTCTAAAAATGCTCGGATCGCTTCGTTCGCAGTTTCCCTATTTTTGCACGGAAAAGCTAGGTTCTGCTCTTGAAGTTCTTAAAAAATTCGGTCAAAAATGCCCTAGGACCAACCGTTACGGAGATACAGCGCTGCAAAGTTTCGGACGGCAAACTCGTGAAGTTCGGGTGCCGAGGCGCGACGTGGGCGTTTCTAAAAATGCTCGGATCGCTTCGTTCGCAGTTTCCCTATTTTTGCACGGAAAAGCTAGGTTCTACTCTTGAAGTTCTTAAAAAATTCGGTCAATAATGCCCTAGGACCAACCGTTACGGAGATACAGCGCTGCAAAGTTTCGGACGGCAAACTCGTGAAGTTCGGGTGCCGAGGCGCGACGTGGGCGTTTCTAAAAATGCTCGGATTGCTTCGTTCGCAGTTTCCCTATTTTTGCACGGAAAAGCTAGGTTCTACTCTTGAAGTTCTTAAAAAATTCGGTCAAAAATGCCCTAGGACCAACCGTTACGGAGATACAGCGCTGCAAAGTTTCGGACGGCAAACTCGTGAAGTTCGGGTGCCGAGGCGCGACGTGGGCGTTTCTAAAAATGCTCGGATCGCTTCGTTCGCAGTTTCCCTATTTTTGCACGGAAAAGCTAGGTTCTACTCTTGAAGTTCTTAAAAAATTCGGTCAAAAATGCCCTAGGACCAACCGTTACGGAGATACAGCGCTGCAAAGTTTCGGACGGCAAACTCGTGAAGTTCGGGTGCCGAGGCGCGACGTGGGCGTTTCTAAAAATGCTCGGATCGCTTCGTTCGCAGTTTCCCTATTTTTGCACGGAAAAGCTAGGTTCTACTCTTGAAGTTCTTAAAAAATTCGGTCAAAAATGCCCTAGGACCAACCGTTACGGAGATACAGCGCTTCAAAGTTTCGGACGGCAAACTCGTGAAGTTCGGGTGCCGAGGCGCGACGTGGGCGTTTCTAAAAATGCTCGGATCGCTTCGTTCGCAGTTTCCCTATTTTTGCACGGAAAAGCTAGGTTCTGCTCTTGAAGTTCTTAAAAAATTCGGTCAAAAATGCCCTAGGACCAACCGTTACGGAGATACAGCGCTGCAAAGTTTCGGACGGCAAACTCGTGAAGTTCGGGTGCCGAGGCGCGACGTGGGCGTTTCTAAAAATGCTCGGATCGCTTCGTTCGCAGTTTCCCTATTTTTGCACGGAAAAGCTAGGTTCTACTCTTGAAGTTCTTAAAAAATTCGGTCAAAAATGCCCTAGGACCAACCGTTACGGAGATACAGCGCTGCAAAGTTTCGGACGGCAAACTCGTGAAGTTCGGGTGCCGAGGCGCGACGTGGGCGTTTCTAAAAATGCTCGGATCGCTTCGTTCGCAGTTTCCCTATTTTTGCACGGAAAAGCTAGGTTCTGCTCTTGAAGTTCTTAAAAAATTCGGTCAAAAATGCCCTAGGACCAACCGTTACGGAGATACAGCGCTGCAAAGTTTCGGACGGCAAACTCGTGAAGTTCGGGTGCCGAGGCGCGACGTGGGCGTTTCTAAAAATGCTCGGATCGCTTCGTTCGCAGTTTCCCTATTTTTGCACGGAAAAGCTAGGTTCTACTCTTGAAGTTCTTAAAAAATTCGGTCAAAAATGCCCTAGGACCAACCGTTACGGAGATACAGCGCTGCAAAGTTTCGGACGGCAAACTCGTGAAGTTCGGGTGCCGAGGCGCGACGTGGGCGTTTCTAAAAATGCTCGGATCGCTTCGTTCGCAGTTTCCCTATTTTTGCACGGAAAAGCTAGGTTCTGCTCTTGAAGTTCTTAAAAAATTCGGTCAAAAATGCCCTAGGACCAACCGTTACGGAGATACAGCGCTGCAAAGTTTCGGACGGCAAACTCGTGAAGTTCGGGTGCCGAGGCGCGACGTGGGCGTTTCTAAAAATGCTCGGATCGCTTCGTTCGCAGTTTCCCTATTTTTGCACGGATAAGCTAGGTTCTACTCTTGAAGTTCTTAAAAAATTCGGTCAAAAATGCCCTAGGACCAACCGTTACGGAGATACAGCGCTGCAAAGTTTCGGACGGCAAACTCGTGAAGTTCGGGTGCCGAGGCGCGACGTGGGCGTTTCTAAAAATGCTCGGATCGCTTCGTTCGCAGTTTCCCTATTTTTGCACGGAAAAGCTAGGTTCTACTCTTGAAGTTCTTAAAAAATTCGGTCAAAAATGCCCTAGGACCAACCGTTACGGAGATACAGCGCTGCAAAGTTTCGGACGGCAAACTCGTGAAGTTCGGGTGCCGAGGCGCGACGTGGGCGTTTCTAAAAATGCTCGGATCGCTTCGTTCGCAGTTTCCCTATTTTTGCACGGAAAAGCTAGGTTCTGCTCTTGAAGTTCTTAAAAAATTCGGTCAAAAATGCCCTAGGACCAACCGTTACGGAGATACAGCGCTGCAAAGTTTCGGACGGCAAACTCGTGAAGTTCGGGTGCCGAGGCGCGACGTGGGCGTTTCTAAAAATGCTCGGATCGCTTCGTTCGCAGTTTCCCTATTTTTGCACGGAAAAGCTAGGTTCTACTCTTGAAGTTCTTAAAAAATTCGGTCAAAAATGCCCTAGGACCAACCGTTACGGAGATACAGCGCTGCAAAGTTTCGGACGGCAAACTCGTGAAGTTCGGGTGCCGAGGCGCGACGTGGGCGTTTCTAAAAATGCTCGGATCGCTTCGTTCGCAGTTTCCCTATTTTTGCACGGAAAAGCTAGGTTCTACTCTTGAAGTTCTTAAAAAATTCGGTCAAAAATGCCCTAGGACCAACCGTTACGGAGATACAGCGCTGCAAAGTTTCGGACGGCAAACTCGTGAAGTTCGGGTGCCGAGGCGCGACGTGGGCGTTTCTAAAAATGCTCGGATTGCTTCGTTCGCAGTTTCCCTATTTTTGCACGGAAAAGCTAGGTTCTACTCTTGAAGTTCTTAAAAAATTCGGTCAAAAATGCCCTAGGACCAACCGTTACGGAGATACAGCGCTGCAAAGTTTCGGACGGCAAACTCGTGAAGTTCGGGTGCCGAGGCGCGACGTGGGCGTTTCTAAAAATGCTCGGATCGCTTCGTTCGCAGTTTCCCTATTTTTGCACGGAAAAGCTAGGTTCTACTCTTGAAGTTCTTAAAAAATTCGGTCAAAAATGCCCTAGGACCAACCGTTACGGAGATACAGCGCTGCAAAGTTTCGGACGGCAAACTCGTGAAGTTCGGGTGCCGAGGCGCGACGTGGGCGTTTCTAAAAATGCTCGGATCGCTTCGTTCGCAGTTTCCCTATTTTTGCACGGAAAAGCTAGGTTCTACTCTTGAAGTTCTTAAAAAATTCGGTCAAAAATGCCCTAGGACCAACCGTTACGGAGATACAGCGCTTCAAAGTTTCGGACGGCAAACTCGTGAAGTTCGGGTGCCGAGGCGCGACGTGGGCGTTTCTAAAAATGCTCGGATCGCTTCGTTCGCAGTTTCCCTATTTTTGCACGGAAAAGCTAGGTTCTGCTCTTGAAGTTCTTAAAAAATTCGGTCAAAAATGCCCTAGGACCAACCGTTACGGAGATACAGCGCTGCAAAGTTTCGGACGGCAAACTCGTGAAGTTCGGGTGCCGAGGCGCGACGTGGGCGTTTCTAAAAATGCTCGGATCGCTTCGTTCGCAGTTTCCCTATTTTTGCACGGAAAAGCTAGGTTCTACTCTTGAAGTTCTTAAAAAATTCGGTCAAAAATGCCCTAGGACCAACCGTTACGGAGATACAGCGCTGCAAAGTTTCGGACGGCAAACTCGTGAAGTTCGGGTGCCGAGGCGCGACGTGGGCGTTTCTAAAAATGCTCGGATCGCTTCGTTCGCAGTTTCCCTATTTTTGCACGGAAAAGCTAGGTTCTGCTCTTGAAGTTCTTAAAAAATTCGGTCAAAAATGCCCTAGGACCAACCGTTACGGAGATACAGCGCTGCAAAGTTTCGGACGGCAAACTCGTGAAGTTCGGGTGCCGAGGCGCGACGTGGGCGTTTCTAAAAATGCTCGGATCGCTTCGTTCGCAGTTTCCCTATTTTTGCACGGATAAGCTAGGTTCTACTCTTGAAGTTCTTAAAAAATTCGGTCAAAAATGCCCTAGGACCAACCGTTACGGAGATACAGCGCTGCAAAGTTTCGGACGGCAAACTCGTGAAGTTCGGGTGCCGAGGCGCGACGTGGGCGTTTCTAAAAATGCTCGGATCGCTTCGTTCGCAGTTTCCCTATTTTTGCACGGAAAAGCTAGGTTCTACTCTTGAAGTTCTTAAAAAATTCGGTCAAAAATGCCCTAGGACCAACCGTTACGGAGATACAGCGCTGCAAAGTTTCGGACGGCAAACTCGTGAAGTTCGGGTGCCGAGGCGCGACGTGGGCGTTTCTAAAAATGCTCGGATCGCTTCGTTCGCAGTTTCCCTATTTTTGCACGGAAAAGCTAGGTTCTACTCTTGAAGTTCTTAAAAAATTCGGTCAAAAATGCCCTAGGACCAACCGTTACGGAGATACAGCGCTTCAAAGTTTCGGACGGCAAACTCGTGAAGTTCGGGTGCCGAGGCGCGACGTGGGCGTTTCTAAAAATGCTCGGATCGCTTCGTTCGCAGTTTCCCTATTTTTGCACGGAAAAGCTAGGTTCTACTCTTGAAGTTCTTAAAAAATTCGGTCAAAAATGCCCTAGGACCAACCGTTACGGAGATACAGCGCTGCAAAGTTTCGGACGGCAAACTCGTGAAGTTCGGGTGCCGAGGCGCGACGTGGGCGTTTCTAAAAATGCTCGGATCGCTTCGTTCGCAGTTTCCCTATTTTTGCACGGAAAAGCTAGGTTCTACTCTTGAAGTTCTTAAAAAATTCGGTCAAAAATGCCCTAGGACCAACCGTTACGGAGATACAGCGCTTCAAAGTTTCGGACGGCAAACTCGTGAAGTTCGGGTGCCGAGGCGCGACGTGGGCGTTTCTAAAAATGCTCGGATCGCTTCGTTCGCAGTTTCCCTATTTTTGCACGGAAAAGCTAGGTTCTGCTCTTGAAGTTCTTAAAAAATTCGGTCAAAAATGCCCTAGGACCAACCGTTACGGAGATACAGCGCTGCAAAGTTTCGGACGGCAAACTCGTGAAGTTCGGGTGCCGAGGCGCGACGTGGGCGTTTCTAAAAATGCTCGGATCGCTTCGTTCGCAGTTTCCCTATTTTTGCACGGAAAAGCTAGGTTCTACTCTTGAAGTTCTTAAAAAATTCGGTCAAAAATGCCCTAGGACCAACCGTTACGGAGATACAGCGCTGCAAAGTTTCGGACGGCAAACTCGTGAAGTTCGGGTGCCGAGGCGCGACGTGGGCGTTTCTAAAAATGCTCGGATCGCTTCGTTCGCAGTTTCCCTATTTTTGCACGGAAAAGCTAGGTTCTGCTCTTGAAGTTCTTAAAAAATTCGGTCAAAAATGCCCTAGGACCAACCGTTACGGAGATACAGCGCTGCAAAGTTTCGGACGGCAAACTCGTGAAGTTCGGGTGCCGAGGCGCGACGTGGGCGTTTCTAAAAATGCTCGGATCGCTTCGTTCGCAGTTTCCCTATTTTTGCACGGAAAAGCTAGGTTCTACTCTTGAAGTTCTTAAAAAATTCGGTCAAAAATGCCCTAGGACCAACCGTTACGGAGATACAGCGCTGCAAAGTTTCGGACGGCAAACTCGTGAAGTTCGGGTGCCGAGGCGCGACGTGGGCGTTTCTAAAAATGCTCGGATCGCTTCGTTCGCAGTTTCCCTATTTTTGCACGGAAAAGCTAGGTTCTGCTCTTGAAGTTCTTAAAAAATTCGGTCAAAAATGCCCTAGGACCAACCGTTACGGAGATACAGCGCTGCAAAGTTTCGGACGGCAAACTCGTGAAGTTCGGGTGCCGAGGCGCGACGTGGGCGTTTCTAAAAATGCTCGGATCGCTTCGTTCGCAGTTTCCCTATTTTTGCACGGAAAAGCTAGGTTCTACTCTTGAAGTTCTTAAAAAATTCGGTCAAAAATGCCCTAGGACCAACCGTTACGGAGATACAGCGCTTTAAAGTATTTACTGTAGTCTGAAGATGATATTCGAAGATTTTGGCGTTTTACAAAGTTGCGAACCGCGAAATCTCAACAAAGTTTCAAACCGAGTTTTTTTTCTTGCGAACAGACCATTTTCGTTTCCAACATTGTTGCAAAAATTTTGACCCTTGCAACTTTGTTGCATTTTCGCGGGGCGTCCAAATAGCTTACCTAAATACTTACCATATTTTGCGTGATCATAAGGCGATTCGTTCTTAAGATTAGAGCAATGTAGAAGTAGTGTGACGTGATGTGTTGTAGTCCATAAAGTTTAAAAGTAGGGAATGGCATGTTTAAAACAGTACGTTAATGTAAAGATTTTTAAAAACAGCTCAGTGTGGAAGGATCATTTTAGGTGTTCTTTTTATCATGTGTTTTATATATGACTTGGAATCGGAAGGAACAAGTAGTGGAAGGAAGGCTCGTTAAATAATAATAGTCTTTTATCACTTAACTGCATTTTATTGAAATAAGTGAAATGCGATACAATCAAATCTTACAAATGCGTTCGTAATATAGTTGTACTTCATAATTCAGGTAGATCCGAAATGCAGCAAGTGATCGCTTTGAACGCCTTTTCTTCCCCCAAACCCATGTTTCGGGCCAGATTGTGTCGGTATACAGCGCGCGGCATTACTCGTGTCTACCCCTGTAACAAAGTAAATAAGAATGTAACTAATGTAAATAAAAAAGGGAGGGAAGTTGTACCGAATCGGATTCATTTTTGAACTGCCAAAAATCACTTCTTGAAAATCCAGGTAGTACCGCATTGAGCCAGATAGATCCAGTTCGAAAGTCAATGCAGTTCTAAATGCTAGTTCCAGCAGGGTCTACTGGTCGATAAAGGAATGGAATAAACCGCCTCAAGTACCTACGTGGTCGTGAAGGAGGAGTCGTGAAAGTTCGGATTCGAAGCCTCTGATTGCAGACCTGCTGCTAACAATGAGGAAGAGGGTGGTGATATATCTAGAAATATTCAGGAATTGTATACTTATTTATTTGTTTATTTATAATTTGAGGTCGTGGGCCTCTCCTAGAGGCACTGCAATACATTATACAATCATTTCCAACAAATAAATCGCTTATTTATTGCTTAAAAAAGTGTCTTAAAAATTTATTCCGTTTCCCTTTCTTTTTAAACAATTAAAGGAACACTCGTCTTGGGAAATGATGGACGTAGCACGAATTAAAATCTCTGCAATACATTAATCGATATCGAAACACAGTATATTGAAGACGTACGGTTAAAAGTGAGCAGATTACTTGAAAAAAAGAAACAAAAAACTTATTGAATCGAAACTCAAAATCTCCAATACTCCAAATCAATTACGATCTCCTCGAAATATTATCTGTAAAAATAATAGTTAACAAAAATTGCCATTCGTCAAATTTTCACGCTTTTCTCTCAACAGCACCGAAGCTAGAATTTCGACGTTTCCCCAGAGGTGTTTGTTCGCGAAATGGCATAATCGTACGGCCGCGCGATTACAATATCACTTCTAACAATAAATAATCGTGAAGGGTTAGTACCAAGTTGAGAATTTTGGTCTCGAATTTGCCGCCATCTCTGGGCAGCTGCGTTTAAGTACACTTTAATCAATTACGTATACATGTATAGACATCAGAAGAATAGCCACGAATGTCTCGAGCGTGATTACAAATTCGTGAACCCAATTTCCATAATACGTGTATCCCAAAATTTATTAATTATATATATCATCACCAAATTTCTCCGAGTTTACATATATGTATAATTACCACGAGGACTCCAGATGGCGTTCTCTAGAGCAGAAGAAAAGCACAGACACTTTCTCGAATGTTTCAGGCCGTCTCGCCGAAGATCGGGGCAGCCGACGTCGCGTGAAAAGGATCAACGAAGAATTCTACTTAACTCTGACTAGTGTTTGCATTGCGTGAGTCCGCGTATTTTTCGGTAGCCGCGTGACATTTACCGGGACAAGGAGATCAACGAAGTTAGCCGGCAGACAATCGTCCCTCGTCGTCTTGTCCTGATTGTCAGCGGAATGGTTCAGCGAGCTGCGACGCCAGGAAGAACTCCAGCGACGGGGACAAGGCGGGAACGCGCTCGTTTCGCGTGAAGCGCGTGGACGGGACAGCAGAGTGTCGAAGACATCGCAGGAGCAAGCGATTCGAGGCTAATGGCCTTTGTTGTAAGTGTCCTTATTCTGGTAGCCCTGCACGTATCCAGATTGGTCGGGCAGGTCCTTCCGGCCGGCGATCCCTTTTCCTTTGCCAGTTTGATCGAAGCGCTGCTTGTGGGAACCCGTGTACTTGCTCACGTCCGTGAGTCTGTCCACGGTGGAGGCCGCTTTCCCTGCCTGAAGAGCAACGATTGTATTAATACAAAGCCGTGTAAAAGATGTATAGAGAATAATAAAGGATATCACAGCGGCGGTTGTGTCGAAAATTTATTCGAATAAAAAGTTATTCGTTATTCTCGAATAACTTCATTTTATTCGAACATTATTCGCATCAAAATCCACGCCTGTATACGAACGTGTGACACTTTATTCGCTCCTTAAGGGGTAACACCACTAAAAAAATCGATTTTTTTTTGCTTAAACGATACTTTAGGTTAGGGTCATAAAAACAATATGCCATTTGATTTATAGTGGAAAAAAAATGTTAAAAGGTTCAATTATCGATTTTGCCATAGCGCCTCAGAGCGCGCGCTGAGTACCTATTCATAAAACTTTAAACGCGTTTTTCTCGAAACCAGTGTTTTCAAACTGAGAGAACGGATTTCTCGGAGACTATTCCCTAGTAGCATTTCTGGTTGGCCCGCAGTATCCCCAAGTTGGGAATTAGTTGGCCATCAAAATGCCAACAATAAATGCTACTAGGGTTGCATGGATCGATTTGAAATTTTTACAGTAGCTTCACGACAATATTCTCTTTGGAAGTACGTAGTCGTTTTTTGATTGAATATAAACATTTTTTTTATAAACAGTTTAATGCTCATTTTTACGGCAAAAAATCGATTCATTTCTTAAAAAGTGCACCACTTCCACAAAAACGTATTAAAAAAAAAACCCTACGTACTTCCAAAGCCAATTGTGTAGAGATTATAAATTTCTTTTAGTTTTTGGTCCAGGACCCATACATGCCGAAAAATCCGTCCTCCCGTGACGGTGTTTTCAAAAAAGTTGTTTTCGACGACGGGCTCTGTCGCCGTCATTTTGTATGAAAATGACAATAAAAAAAATTGTTTCTCGTGCTTCAATATGTGTTAAAAGAAACCGTCTGAAAAGAAATTTTATTCCGTTTGTCATACTCCCAAAATAAATTGTCAAATTTAGGTCTTTTTTTCTGCCTCCAGAGTGGTGTTAGCCCTTAATCCTTATTTGCAAGAGTTAGATACTTGAAGATTTATAAAGTTTGAGAACTGTTTGCTGAATTGTTGCGGAGATCGGGACGACTGTGATTCGTGGGCGACAGGGATTATTAACTTAATATTTATCGATGTAAAATGGACTTGTAAGGCCAGGTTTAATGGCATCGTAAATCTTCTGCGTCGATGGTATGGCTGACAAGGTCGCGGAACTAAATGGACGAGGTAAGTTACTTACTTGGATTAATTTATGAAATCGTGGGTAGGGCTTATGGATATCGATTCGCATTTGCATAATGTGGGGTTGACCACAGTGTCGTTTCTTCGTATCAACTGGATTGCTTGCATAGCAATAATAGACCAATGAAAGGTAGTTTCATTATTCAATAGACTGGTACTTATAGATTTCTAAAGGAGCTTTAATCTTTAAAAAACTCACCACAGCTTAACTTCTATCACACGGATATTTTGCAATGAAAATACTCACCGCTGAGGAGCCACTGCTGAATCCAGGTGGCCCACAGTTCGCCATCTTCTTCTTCACCTCCGCCAAGTCGAGCTTCTTGCTTTTAGCCAGTTCCTCCAGGAACGCTTTGTACTGCTCGATCCCCAGTTTCGTCGATCTGTGGATCAAAGTAATTCACTATAGTCTTTACAGCCACAGGTATTCTCTGAAATGAATGAAGGATCGCTTACTTGTGCTTCTTGAAGTAAATTCCCGTGTCCGTGGTGGTGATCTTCCTTCCATCGATCACCTTCGCCTGCTTCATCCACTTGTCGCTCTGACTCAGAGTGATTAGCTTCCCGTCGCTCTTCGGGTCGCCGAATTTCGAGAACGCCTTGAAATTGCCCAGGAAGCTACCCGGCTGCGTGGCACTCGGGCTGCTAGGTGTCGAGCTCCCGGTGTCCTCCTCGATCTTCAGGCTCGCGGCCTTGTTCGCCACCGTTTCATCCCCGGACTCTTCGGCGATCTCATTCTTCTCCGTCTTGGCCCCGTTCTTCTCCGTCTCGCCGTCGCTATTCTCCACTATCCTGCTCCCCTCGGCGTCTGTCTTCTCATTGTCAGCCTGCATCCTCGCGCCTAAAACTGCACAAAAGAACAGCTGTCTCCTTTCCACACTCCCGACCGAGTTGTCTCTGGGCCAATGCGCTTAGAAATATGACTCGGACAATGATTCAGGATGAATGAACATTTACTCACAGCAAATGCTACGTATGACCTGATGCTACATTTGCTCCTCGAGTATAAATCATTGACGAACTAACTCGTTCTGCTCGATCGGCGCGCATTAACTCGACTTCCTTCTGTTTCTTGTGAAATATTTCAACTCGTCAACTTGCGAACAGAAATTCGGGGCGTTAATGGGTCAAGAGGCGAGCCTCGCGCCCTTCTAGGGGTGGCTTCCGGTTCTCGTTTCCCAGGGAACTGTGCCGATCAAAGGTTTCGTGGACGGGAAACGAGCTGAACGAATCGTGCGCGATGTAAGGTGGCGTATCAGGGTCAAGTTTAAACGAGTGTATTACTATGGAAAGCGTGTTGGTGGACTGTTCGCGCCATTAGCGTGTGACGGGCGGCGGCGGTGACGTTTTGAGGTCAAGCAACGCGAGCTATCGATTTAACATAATTCCCGTAGGCGCTCCCATCAAATTGACACTAGCGTTTTAATGAGCTGTCGAGAGCCATTAATGCTCCTCCCTAATCGGCACAGATTACCTGATTATGTAAATACCTTGATGCTGACTCGCTAATTTAATTGATTAACTCCTATGGAAAGTAACTTCGACTATGTCCCAGGTAGGGCTGGGACTATTCGAATAATTTAATATTTGAATATTTTATAAGTATTCGAATGCTACAAATAAACTTCGAATATTTGAGTATTCGAATAGTATTCGAATACTTAAATATTTGAATAGTATTCGAATACTTAAATATTTGAATAGTATTCGAATACTTGGATATTCGAATTATATTCGTCAAATAATTAAGCAACTGAAGTATTCGAGTATTCGAATACCGAATAATTCGACAAATAGTCCCGCCCTAGTCCCAGGGAGTATCTTATCGACGAACCGCGAGCAATGCTTTCCAATTCGTTTAATTATTATCGACGAGGGTGCACGAAAGAAGAGAGAATCGAGTAGCTATCGATGATAGACTATCTCTATTCTAGTTTATTCTATTGTGTGCATCTCCCTGCCAGCTCCCTGGGCTATTGTCACAGATGGAAGGAGACTGTAAGGTACAATGGTGCAACTCTGAATCAACTTTCTTCGCTGAATGGAAAGAGTGTTCCCTTCTCAATTACTAGAGGCTCCCGAGGCGACAAGCTTTGTTATTAAAATAATACCAGTGGGACATTCTGTCTCTTGGAGATACAGCTGTTCCTCCCTTACCTAATTCCTATAATAAAATAACGTTGAACTTTCTTGCCATATTTTCTATTTAACTCCTTTTTCAAAACCTGCTAATTCTAACTTAACCGGCTTTTATGATTCACGCGTGTGATTTTCCACGGCATAAGCAAATAAAATTTTGAAAAATAGTTTTTCTATCTAATTTTTCAGTAACATCCCTTTAATAGCAAGCTTTAAACTCTTTAAAATTCTTTCCTTCGCGATCGTCGTCAGATCATTCACGCGCTGCAACTGGAACGCCCCCGTAATTCACAACTCGTTCAATTGAATGAACAAAGGCGAGCACGTGACAAGCTAATCGAGCTGATCACGTTTGTTTTTCGCTCGTCCAAGGATAGAAGCCAATCACACTATTACGCCGCCTCCCGCGAGTACCTACGATACCTCTGCAAGGTGGAGGCATTAAAATTCACCCAGGACGCGAGTGCGTCGATTTAAACTCGCGATCGCAGAAAATCGCTGTTTCAGCGCCGACGGAGAATGATCCTGATCGCTGCCGATCTGTGGAAGGCCGCTGGCGATGTGTTATCTCATGACTATAAATAGAAATTACGCCCGGCAGTGTGTTAACGTGATTAGCAAGAAACAGGAAGCGGGGGAATGATTAAGTAATACCGGTCAGGTGTCGAACCGCCGCGAGGCGCGCCGTGCGTCTGGCAAGTAGTATAAGCCAATCACTGCGGCGAGCGACCTGATTATATCTGACTATGTACCCGGCGACTTCAATTAACCCTTTAGTTGCTCAGCATCTTAGCAACGTCACCGAAAAGGCTGTACTAATTGAAATTTGCGAGTGTGTATGGAAATTGTGGTAAGAAGAATTTGATTAAGTATTTATTACCGAAGGGTCTTTCTGGATTTAAACAACAATTACAGTGATGGATTTTCTACGTTCACAAGCACTCCATAAATCAGGGATCGAAAAAGTTCTCAGACCCTCGTTTTCAAAAAATTCTGTTAGAACTTATTTGTTTCTATTAAGAAAATATCTGTTCCTGTGGAATTTTTATTGAAACAAATGCACGAACTTCTTTAAAAAGTGTTCTCATGGAACAGATATTTTAGAATGTATATAATAAAAGTTCCATGGAAACAAGTTACATTAGAACATTTATTAAAAAAGTTTTCAAAAGATAAAGAAAAGTACTCAACTATTAGGTACTAGTTTTACTTAACAATATACTATAATATTATTCACGTGTTTATTTAATAAAGGGTATGAAAATCATAACATAAGTAATTAATAATTGTCGAATTAAAATATCGACCGGAAATATTAAATAAAGTGGTATTGGCGCAAACGTGACCGAATCAGTGCGCCAATACCACTTTATATAAGTAATTAATGGTTTCATAAGAAGTATTGAACGGAAAAGCAAACTTGTCATGAAAACTTTTTTAATAAACGTTCTAATATAACTTGTCTTCATGGAACTTTTATTATAATGATTCTACAACATCTACGTAGGTAAGTATTACATATAAATAACACATTCAAAATATCAATTTAACTGTATGAATTGTTTAATATTCTTGTAGTACTACCCATTGAATAGCATTTAGTATTTGTTACAACGATTGCGAACTTTTTTAATATCCATTCCAACTAGAACTGTTATTTTCAAGAACTTTTATTTTATCGGTTCTTCTGAGAACTTATAATGTGAGAACATTTTTAAAAAACTTCCGCGGTCATTGTTTTAAATGGAACCTGTTGAAAAGTTCCAGAACTTTTTCGATCCCTGCCATAAATTATACACTGCATCGCAAGAGAATTGCATCTAATGTCGTTAAATAATATCGAATCACATGAAATAATCAGAGAGGCTAAAAGGAACGCGAGAGCACACCACGAGGGTAGGGAAGAGGAAACGCTGTGCCACGTTTTGTGTACAAATGGAGAAGCTGTTGAACACGCGTTGCAGGAGGGAATCTGCGCCCCAAGGCGCATGTGTTATATCGATCTTCTCGTTCGGGGAGCACGCAGTCACCCTTTTAATACATCTTTGAAACTGCGCTTCACCCCTGACTGCAGCCGAAATGGGAGCTACGGGGGTTCTCCCTAACAATCTTCCCCCCAAACGAAACTACTAAAATCCTCGATCCACACTCCTCGCCGAAACTATCCCTGCTGAAACTCTCATTTCAAACAAACCACTTCCGAAATTAAAAACAACAGCTGGATGTCCTGTATCCTCTTTTTAAATATTCAATCACAGAGTCCGTCGTATATAGCTGCAGATATTATTGTATTCAGAGGACTAAATAGGATAATAATGTTGACGATTAACGCGAAGCACAAGCCACTGCGGTTGCAAATTCGAGAGCAAGCTGTCGGAGGGAGATGACCAAGCGTTTTCATTTTTCCAAGCTCGGTGATAAAGGGACTCGCGCGAACTCTAATTTCCCGCAGCCCATTTCGCAGAGGCCTGCTTCACCTGCGATTTCTGCCGAGAGGTTCTCGCGTGTGACTGCATCGTTACGTCTGATAGGGAACGGTGCACGCGAGCCTCGTTCCCCTTATCGCCAGCCAATGAACGCGCGTCCACTCTGCCTCTATCTCTCACGGAGAAGAAGCAACGCGCTCGTTTACATCCGTTATCTCAGTCGCCACGCTTCTGTCCAGTTTTATTTGGATATTACGTCAACCGCGTTACGCGGCGGTTCGAAATAGCAGTGTTCGCCGCGGCGAGCGAGGGGAGTCACCGGGTGATAAACCGCTTCGATATTAACAATGCAGAACGTTGACACGTAGCTAAAAGATTCCACGAGGGAAACGACAGGGGAACTTGACGGAGCACACCTCGAAGTGAATGAATTAATTTGAGTCTTAATGGTCAGTGATATTTTCGATAATTATGCAGCGTGTTTTATAATAATTCTGTGAATGATTATATTTATTCTGTGAATGGTAATTTGAGTGGTCACCTTTTAGTCAACTTTCGCTGGCCACACGGTATTCACAGTCCAGTTTCTACTTCCTACACGCGAACCGTATCGATTTTTTCCCAAGTATTTGCCGAACAGAAATTTCAGTATATTTTCGGCGCGCTCATCGCCGCGACTCCAGCTCGAACGAGACCGAGAGTGAAACTGAGCTCCCTCTGCTCCACCACCACCAATATTACCACCACCGCCTGCACCCCCACTTACACTAGCAGCAGCTATGCTCGTACGTTCTGGTTATCATCTACTTTTATGCATCCAAAAATCATTACTATTTCTCCCATTTCCATTAACTTCAACGACTCTTCTGTTCAGAACATGACGCAAGTAGATGCTCCTTAGATTGTAATAACATCCCGAGTTCAGCCTTGGACGAGGCGCGAGAAAAGTTTCCAGCTTCATCTGGATTTATCTCCTATTTTTTTTTATTAAAAACCTTTTTCTGTATTACGTAGAGCATGCTGTAAAGGTAGTGGACCAATGTTTGATCGGAGGAAGATAACGCGATAACGGGAACGGTTGTTTAAAGGGAGATCACCGCTCGCAGTTCCTCTGTGTTTTATAAATGATGTTTCTCACGAGGTGATTTGCAGTAAGCTGAGCGTTGACAGCAGTTGTAAAAAGCTTCGACGTAAAAGCGTCGGTCTACAAACGGAATGGATATTCAGAAGCCATCCTTGGCCCATTTTTCGAACACCGTCGAGGAGAGTGTAAAGTTGACTTTTCTACGCCCAAGTAGTATGACTCAACAATATGTCGTACGAGCCAAGTGGTTGCCTTCACCGCCACCCATGCCCGTCACATTCAACTGGAAAGTAAGACACGCGCTCATCAATATTTGATCGCGTAATTGCAGACTTGTATCGCCTCGGCAACCTTTAAAATCCCTGAAAAAAATTCAGATTGCCTATACACAGGTATAGAACCAGCGAAGTCCATAGCCGATGCTCGATTCTCGTATTTATAATCGATAACGGGGCTTAAAAAAGCATTGGTAAAGAAGTGGCTTGTGTAATTAAAGTAACACCTTGGGGCGTGTAATTTATTAAATGTGTGATTAAAGGCGCGTGAAGCGCAGCAGCGGAATCTTAAAATAAAAATGACTGGCGCGGTGCATGTGTCGTGACGAGCCTTTTGTTCGAGCGAAACTGGTGACGAGCTTTGTTTGACAGTGAAGGACTTGTTGCACGATGCATATAAACGACGCCGCATGCTGTTGGAGAATTCTACGGCTAAGTATAATTGATTGGAAGTATTTGCTGCGAGTAAGGGTAATTGATATAAAATTCTGTATCGGTCAATTTGTTGCGATTGAATGGTAAGAGAGCGTTATATTGAGTGAAAGCAAGTGGCAGATAAATTAGAACGAGGATAATGAATGCCGTCAATAATTGCAGAGTGCAATATCGATGCGTTGACAGAGATCAGTGCTGTCATCTGTTAGCACGACGCAGAGCTTAGAATTGACAGGGGCACGGTAAAGAATAGACTTATCCTCGGTAGATGATTTCGAATTCCCTACATCTATCTCTACACCAGTGAAACACCCCCTAAAGAAGGGGCTTCGTAAAAGGAAAAGAAAATTGAATTCTATTCGTTAAATAAATTTTTATAATCACCCAATGAATTTTATGGAATTTGCATTCAAAATATTTTTATCCTTATTAGCTTGCAAGATTTTACCATGACAAATGAACCTATAGAACTTGATTTATAATTCACACCATTCGAATACTTGGATATTCGAACTATATTCGTCAAATAATTAAGCAACTGAAGTATTCGAATATTCGAATACCGAAAAATTCGACAAATAGTCCCTGCCCTACTCATGATATACTATAAGTAGCAATGGAAATAATAGTTGAGAGGAGAACTTTGAACGACATTGTAGAATTTTGCCGCAGAACAGAGCTGAAACAAGATAATGGCCATAAGTCGGTGAAAAGTTCATTTATTTTGGACCTCTATGCTGAATCGCATTGACAAATACTACACGAAAAGCCTGCGCATGCTCGCTCCAGGCCTTTTAACAACAAAATCGAACTCGGTGGCGAGTACCAACAAGCTTAACGATCTAAATTTGTTGAATGATAATCACTTAAAAGCCCACGTAGTCTAATTCAATAGCATTATCTAGAAATTTATTGTGGCTCAACAGATTGCAAAGGAGAGTAGGTGTAATAAATGGTTGGCAAGCGAATGCATTATAAATATATCGGCGAGATCGTCGGATTTCATGCGCGTGGGGATTCTTCCTCTTCTTCCTCCAACGCCTGGAATATCTGAACTTTTCTTCGGCGGATAGAAGTAGTCGCATATTTCTTTCCTTTTCTCGCGATCGTTTTCGCGCAAGCTAATAAAATACTGAAAGAAACGGATGCGGCGGAGAAACAGAATTAAATAATAACTTTCATTAAATTACAACGACACTAGAAACCAATCTTCATACGCGATAATATAATACAAATACATATATATATATAAAATGTATATATATATTAAACTCTGTATTCGATTCGAGATCGAATTAAACATCGTACAAAAACCTTACAACGGTCATGCAATGCGATTGCACAGAGAAACGGCGTACAATCCTTGCTTCTTAAGCATCCCGGAAGACGCAAGGAGAGGAATATTTCTTCAATTACGTTCAACTTACGTAACGAGTCATTAAATAGGCTCTGCGGGCCAGGATTGGCTCTGAACGTCACACAGAGAAAGAACAGAAAGGTGGGTATATTGTGACTTATCTAACGTTCGAAGCGAATTCTGAACGGCCGAGAGCATCGAGGGATCGCAAATCCAATGAACATTGGTCGATCGTTAACTTAAACACACGAGTAACGAACGGAACTCGTCGAGAACGTACACGAGGGCGACGATAATCGATCGCTCCCTGAAAAAATGGAGCAGCGCTTTTTAAATAGTTCAAGCTTTTCGCGAGTGAAAATGTTTACAACTCGGTGAGGGTGTCGACGGATGCACGAAGCCGAGATCTACCGGTGCAATCGTTGAGTCCCTTGCTGCTCCCTACACCGTCCAATCGGGCGACGATTTCCTCCCTAAGGGCGACGAGGACTCGCCGATCTTGTCGATTCTGCGGTGGAGCGATCTGAAGAGCCTCTTGGACGTCGGACAAAGCGACCTCCAACAATCCTGAGTCGACACGCGCCTTTGCCCGGGCGTAGAAGGCCTCGTACGACACTGGCCGGACCTTGAGTGCCTCGTCAGCGAGCTCGATTGCTTCCGCACATTCCTGATGGGACAAATAACGGATACGAAAAGATTGGTAGTTGAAAGCTTCGAGCATCGCTGCGACGTTTTGTTGGGTACACAGTTCCTTGGGTCGAAGAATCGATTTGGATGTTAAATTTCAATCTTTGATCGTTTAGCTTTACAAAAATTTAAAAGAAAAATCAGGAACTCCCGTAAAAGGAAGCTCGGAATAGGGCTGGGACTATTCGAATAATTTACTATTCGAACATTTTACAAGTACTCGAATGCTACGAATAAACTTCGAATATTTGAGTATTCGAATACTGCTGTATTCGAATAGTATGGTATGAAGTGGGTTAAAATTAGCTTACAAGATTTCACCATGACAAATGAACCTATATTCGAATAGTATTCGAATACTTGGATATTCGAATTATATTCGTCAAATAATTAAGCAACTGAAGTATTCGAATATTCGAATACCGAAAAATTCGACAAATAGTCCCACCTAGCTCAGAGTAAGAGACCTCAGAGTCAGCTTTGGCGACGTTGGTAAGCCGGCTGACCAGTCCATTTCTTCCCGTGGCTCCCGAACACACAGGAATTACGAAACTACTCCTACAATATATACGACGTTCAACTCACGTTCATCTTGCGCTTGCATCGACTGAGATTGAGCAAGAAATTCAGCCGCAGTTGCGCAAACGTCTGCAGCTGCAGCATCATGTGGCCGTGCTCCTGTCCCTGGCAGTCCTCCTCAGGCGACGCTGGGAATTTCCTGAGCGCGTACGCGTACCTATGCGAGGCCTCCTTCAGTCTGTTCTTCCGGTACAGCACGTTCCCATCTTCCAGGAGTTTGTTCAACAGGATGAGGAGAACGTCTGGTTTCCCGGCGGCCATCGCCCAGGTGGCTGGTCCCAACTTGGCCCCGCGACGCAGGAAGCACTGTACCACCGGTATGTTGCGACATCCGATGGCACGATCCAAAGGTCGCATACCGTGGAGATCGACGTGCTCGACCGCCGCTCCCTTCTCGAGCAACAGCTGCACTAGCTTCGGATTGCCCTGGAAATGGCGATTTTGAGATCAGCTGATTACATCATCATTAAATCCCTTAACACTATCTCTACAATCACAATCAACATCAAGGGTTCCTGAATCTTGACAAAACTTTACCTGGAACGCAGCCAAATCCAAAGGAGTCCTGCCAGTGTTGTCGCTGGTGTTAACGTCAGCCCCGCGGTCTATGAGATTCTGCACGGCAGCCAATCGTCCCCTGACGCAGGACCAGCAGATAGCAGTGAGTCCCTCGTTGTCCCTGCTCTCCAATATGGACCCTTTATCCAGGAACAGCTCTATCAAGCTCGTGTGCCCCTCGGACGCGCATAACATCAGCGCAGTACGGCCCGCAGAGTCTCGTTGCTCCAGGAGCGACACCGCGTCGTCCAGAATGGTGTCTGTGCTACTGGACAAGGTTCCTGAACGGACATAATCCCATGGTTACTGTGAAACCTTAGTTAACAACCATGTAAAAGGTGATGTAGCGTATGCACACCTTGCAGAAGTCTCTCAGCAGTTCCCCAGTGTCCTTCCCTCGCGGCCAGCATCAGCGGAGACAGTCCTTTCGCGTTCACAGCCGTGGGATTGGCTCCGCGCGCGAGCAACGCGGAAACTGTGGCTGTAGAACCGTTCGCAGCGGCGATAGTCAAGGCAGTTTCGCCGATCAGGCTGTCAGGACGATCTACGATCACCTCTGCCATGTCCAGCAGGTACTCCACTATGGACTCGTGCCCCTGAGCAGCGGCAGCCACGACAGCTTGCTGCGCAGCCTCCTCTCTGCTTATCTCCTGCGAGCTTTCAGACTCGTTCTCGCTGGTCGGGAGCAGCCAGTCGCAGGCTAGAAGGTAACCCACCACCGACAGCCTTCCGTGCCTCGCAGCGTGGACCAGGGGACACTGTCCAGCCATGTCCGTGTGGCCCAACGATGCTCCAGCGGCTGCCAACCTGTGTTACGATCTTTATTAATCTCAGAACGTTCGCGAGATGAATTTTATCAGCACATCTAGCGATATCGTAAGAAATGCTCGCCTCCGGACTACGTCGCAGTGTCCTCGGGCAGCCGCTAATGACAACGCCGTGTAGCCCTGGCTGTTCGTCAGCTCGACGTCGGCGCCAAACTCCAGCAGCAACGACACCATCTCCACGGAGCCCTCGTGGGCGTACATGCAGAGGGCCGGGCCATTGCCCAGGTACTCGGTCACGTGGTTCGGGGATGCTCCTGCCAGCAAAAGCAACCTGGACACCTTCACGTTCGGGCTGTAGATGTTCCTCAGCGTGCAGAGCGCCGAGGAGACGCACTCCGTCGACGACGCCAACCAGATGGCCTGTTCAGAGGAGCGGGAATGTGTTTGGTGAGCGCAGTTCTAACGCGCCGGTCTCTCGCCGCGACGGGAATCAGAGCAGGTGGCTTACCTGCAGGTCGCGGGAGGGCCAGCACGGGGCGACGCCTCTGTAAACGTGCGCCTTGAGTATGTGGTGACCCAGTTCCAGCGCTTTATCGCCGTCTAACGGTGCCTGGAGCCTGGACAGCCTGTACGCGATCGCCGCGTGACCGAGCCTCAGGTCGCAGAGGAACTTGGTCGATTCTCCCTCGTCCCTTCTCATCAACCACTCCCTGAACGACGGGTGGAAGAACATGTACGTGTTGTCCAGACGTTTCACGAGGAATCCAGAGAGCATCTGATAACAGAATACGTTCGCGTTTCGTACAACGAATGGGCGGCGCTCTAGGGCCTTCGCGGGACGGGGAGTGTGATGTTTCACATTCGAGACTTACATGATCCACTGGTATGCAGCGATGGGGAACAAGAGGAACAAAGTGTTACTCCAGAAACAGTGGAGAGAGACAGGAAGCTACAGAAGGCAAGCCGGTTTGTAAAAGATGTACCATTTTTACCTTGAATCTCTGCAGGAAATCCTCCCACGAAACGAAGTGGTCGGTGTTCAGGGAGTTGACGGAGTAGAAGATCTCCAGGAGGGTCAGAGGGTACAGGGCAGCCAGGCAAACGCCAAGAAGAGGTTGCACCTTGTCGAAGGAGGTGGCGGTGGGGAATCTTAAGTTGAAGTGTAGCTGGAAGATCTGCGCTAGCGACACGGGCAGCACCTGGAAGTGACGATGCACGAATAGAAACGGTCCTACCCAGCTGCGATGTTGCAGCGAACATTTCCCCTGATCCACCGTGAAAGCGAGATTCGCTAGATACGATTCGGCTCACCTTGTAGCTCGCAGATTTAGCTACCAAGTGGCCGCTCTCGATAAGATCGAGCGTCAGCTTGGCGAAGAGAAAGCTGCCCCTGGCGAGCGCCAGCAGATGCGAGGCGAATCGCGTCTGGTTCGCGCTGCACGAGGATTCCGCCTTCCCGTTCACCGAGGCGGTCACGTTCGTCTGGATCGCCGGACTCTGTGCCAGCCTATAACCGATGTAGTCCGACAGGTCCTTGGTCACGTTGCTTCCGGCGACGTCGTTCGCGGATTTGTCTAACGAGACCCTGGTGTAGGGTAGCTGTTTGCCGCATTCCAGCAGCTGCGTTCTCACCGTGCAGATGATCTTCAGCCAGCTGGGGAAATTGGGGGCGTGCCTCGTCAGGAAGGAGGCTATCGTGTCGCCTCTGTCTGGTCGGTGGTACTCGGCCTCGCAGACCGCGTCGATTAGAATTACCTGGTGATTTGGATACGTCTTTAGTGGGCACTCGCAGATGAGTTAGGAGGGGTTTGGATTAGAGCTGTAATTATTCGACTATTGGAATAATTCGAATAATTTCTTTGAATATTCGAACATCGAACCTTCGTATATTCGAACTTCGAACCTTCGAATATTCGAAGAAATTATCCGAATTCTGTGGTATTCGAATATTCGAAGAAATTATCCGAATTCTGTGGTATTCGAATATTCGAAGAAATTATCCGAATTTTGTGGTATTCGAATATTCGAAGAAATTATCCGAATTCTGTGGTATTCGAATATTCGAATACTTATTTATTATTATTATTATTATTACTATAAACCCGTCTATCACCCGTTTATTTAATAATAATAATAATAATAATACGAATACGAATACGAATTTACGGATACGAATACGATTCTTCGAATACTTATTTACGAATACGAATACGATTATTCGAATATTCGTTACAGCCCTAGTTTGGATAAGGAGACGTTTCTTACCATGTTAGTTTCGGGCAATCTGTTCGTTTTCTTCAGGGTGGACAGGGGCTCGATGATGCCCCTGGATAGCGCGAGGTCTGGGTCCACCGTGCACTCCCTTTGCGACAGAGAGCCCTGGATGTGTGGCTCCGAGAGCAAATACTCCCTGTACGAGATGAGCTGCGGAGCTTGGCAGAGCTGAGCGGCCAACGAGTGGATGAGGTCGGGCACCAAGCAGGTGCTGTTGTTGTCCGCTTGGCAGAAGTGGTACGCCACCACGTGGGACGCCAGTTCTCGGACCTATAGTTCGAATATGCTTTGTGACATTCTGGAAGCAAGTGGTATTTTAGGAGTAAACTGGAATGTGTCATGTACCTTCTCGTTTGTGTTACGAATACCAGCGTGCAACGTCGTAGCGCAGCTAATCTTCTCCTTCTCGTCAGCCTCTTCTGTAATCTCCGAAGGAAGAGGCTGCTCCCTTCGTCGCCCGAAGCAACTGTGCTCCACCAGCTGCAGCACCAGCGCAGTCTTTCCTGTCCCAGGGCAGCCAGAGATCAGTACTCCAGGGCTGGAACCGTTCACCACGGACTCGATCTCTTGCAGCAGCCATTGGCGGCCAGTGAACAGGGGATCCGTTTCTAGGAGAGGCACTTCGAAGAACAGAGGCTTCAGGGTCAGCTGCGTTGCGTGGTGTTGCATGAAACGCACTGTAAAGAAAATAATTGTCAGAGAGGAGAATTCTAGATGACGCTACTCAAACGTTTCTATAGAACAGTGTTTCCAACCTTTTTTCAATGGCCACCCCCGTTTATAATATTTAAATAATAAATACAAATTTAATAAACTAAAGAAACATATTGAAAATAGGTATTTCGGAATATAATTTTAACTAATAATATTAGAAAGAAAAACCTTACCGACTCCCCAGATAACTGACTATAGAATCACCAACCCCATTAGAATATTAATAACACAAATACTCGACCGAGCAAAATTCCCGAAAGAAGCTAGCAACTAGGGAATTCAATCCCGGGATCCCGGCTGTTTTTTTCATTCTAAAACTCCGTGGATTTGATATATCAAGTTATAACTTATCCCGAGAATTTCGCGAATTTTTAAAAACGTAAATTACTTTATGAACAACTGAAAAATATAAAAAAGGAATCCAAAAATCAGTCGGGATCCCGGGATTGAATTCCCTAGTAGCAACCCACCCAAAGAATAGATTCCCAAGAACCCTGTCTAAACTCGCATACGAAAGAAGATTACATTTGGCGTCCATGGTCCCCTTGACGTTCCCAGCTCTGGCCGACCTCCTGGCGCAGGAGCGTCTGTTCTTAAACTGGCCAGGCTCGTCGGGTTGGCCAGGTTGCGAGGCGTTGACGGAATGTCTTCTAGGAGTGAGAGGGCTGGAGCTGCCGTTCGACAGTCCCGAAACGGACACGGACATGGACATCGACATGGAAGTGGACGCGGACACCGAGGTCGAGATCGACGCTAGGCTACCAGCGCTGTCGCAGTCCCTGGACTTGCTTTTGCCTTTGACCTTGGCCTTGGGCTTCATGGGGCACCGTAGCGCAGCGGCGGCTTCGGCCTCGCTCGACGTCCCCGTCAACGTCGACACCGGGCTGGTGTTCGTCGAGGCGAGGGTTTGCGTCTCGAAGCTGGTCAGGCTGCTAAACGAAGCTGCCGAGCTGTCGTGGCCTTGAATAGGCACCCTTGCCTGGCACGCACCTGCCCCGGAACGATTCGAAACACCGGCCAGGTCTGTCGTGTCCACGCTGCTGTTCGCCCGCGCGTGGTTGTTGCCTAGAAGAAGTCCTAGCCTCATGTACAGGTCCGACTGCGACGACTTCCTCGTCTTCGAGGACAGAGGCTTCACGCAACCACCTTCGTCATCTGCAAAGGAGAATTTCTAACGTTAGCTCCACCGCGAGAAAAGGGTTAGCTTCGGGGGATGCATTAAATATAATATGAAAACACGATGCAGAGTCCAGCGGCTACATCTCGAGAATCTATAGATACGGTAGAAAATACTAAGTACTTTCCACGGAAGAGACACCTTGCTGAAATGGGAGGTTCGTGCGATTCAAACACACACCGCGCGATCTTGGGTAATTAAAACGATCAGGCATGCTCGGAACTCGCAGTCAATGCTCTACAAAGAAGTGTGGAGGATAGGAAAGCCATTGCGCCAGTGGTAAGTGTTAGAGGAATCGTGGTACGAGGCTAGGGTGGGTTCGAATGGGTCTCCCTCGATCATCCTCAACCCCTCAAGCAGCCTGGGTGATCAACTCTAAAACACGGCAATGCACACTCGATTTTCTAAAGTGTCTCCCTGCCTGTAACTTTGCTCCTCGAGTCGATTAGCTGGTTCAGCCCATCGTTCGCCGTCCCTTGGCTGTTGCTCCACAACGATTTGATTTTCCCCAGCACTACACCCGGCCATCTTGACTTTCCCTCCCAAGACGAGGCCATCCAAACTGCGTGTGCGTGCAGGCATCAAGGTTAATTATATGGAAGCTGTATCTACCTTCTACCTTCTTCCTAGATCCCTACTTTATTTTAAGAGGCACGTGACATTCTTACCTGACAACGCGGAGGGATTGTCGTTCGCGGTGGGCTCAGGGGACGACGCCCCTCGCCTGGACGACCTCTGTGGAACGAACGAGCTCCTGAGGACTTTGGGATTCAGGAAGAACCTTTTCCGCTGATTCGGCGGGGTGGGGCAGCCTGCACGGACAAATTCATGTAAAAACATCGGCGTAATAGCAGGCTCCTCGATCGGTTTAGCGAAAGAGCGATCCTTTACGTACTCTGCGTCATCATTTGAAGCTTCTGGCGACCCTGGGATGCGGAGGACTCCGGAAGCGCCGGTGGCTTGTTCTTCAGGCCCTTGGTCATCGCGGTGGTGGAGATGTTGTCGTCCATCTCTCGTTGCTGAATAGAAAGCATCGAGCAACTTAACGTCGAACTAGACATTATTTAGCATTTTGTTAGGACAGAGGAGGAGCCAGGGGACATTTCGAACAATTTTCTATCCCTTCAACCTTGCGCGCTTAACATCGACCCGTTCTCTTAAGAATGCATCGAGCACCTCGTGCGAACAATAGCTCGCGAACGCTCCGGACTCGAAATGTTTAGAAGGGAGGCGCTCAAGTGTTCGTCAGCCAACAAAGTGTTGCTCGACTAGGCGACGATGATGCTTACGTGCATGACTCGTGACGGAAGATTGGCTCTCGTGGTGACTTTTGTGCGCGGCCTGGGGCTGCCGCAGAGAGAGTTCACCGTCGATGACTCATCGATCCAGCCATCCGTGGGCGCGAGGATGGACATGGGCCCCGAGCTGCCGACGAACCCGTCCCTGAAGGGCCCCTCCAGGCCGTCGTCGTCGTTGAAGTCGGCGCGCAGGCACAGGGGGCACGCCTCGCTGCGGAACAGGCAGGAATAGCAACGCTCGTGGCCGCACGAGTCGATCAGGCGACGTTTCTTCCCCTTGTCGAACGGCATCTCGCAGGATGGACAAGTGGAGCCGCCTAGCATCCCCGTAGACTCCACCAGCGCCCGGATCTGGGCCAGATCTGCGAACCATTCACAATGTCTTCATTTTAGCTTGAATATTAGAAAGATTGGGGATTCGATTCGTGGGAAGGGTTGGTGGTAATCTCGAGGATCACGGATGTATAGTGCGGGACACTATTTTTTGGCGATCGGTCGCGTGAAAAGTTTAACGTAATTCCTGTAAAGTAAATAGTGTATCATCTGTAGAGATGTTCGAGTACTCGGAACAAGCGAGCCGGGATATACTCGGTTCGCATAATCGATCCGAACCGAGCGGCTCGATTAAAAAGCGAGTAGATTGCATAGTAAAGCGACTGACGAACGAAACACGTGGATCGTCCGAGCCACCCGATTGTTTCCCGTGGCTCGCTTCATTCGAGTACTCGGCTCGGCTCGGAAACCGAGTCCCGGCTCGACTCAAATTTCGAGCTACTCGAATATTCGAGTACTCGATCTGATACATAAATGGCATTGTTTTAAATGATCAATTATTACTTAGAAGAAGATGACGTATTGTTTCAAATTTAAGAACCACTGAGCAAGTGACTATTCAAAGTGACAAACTTTATCGTCAAAAAAATATGTCGCACTAAATTAGCCCCCGTTATAAGTTTTCTAAAGTTGTATGGAAATTTTGTGTATTAAAATTGCTTTCTCCGTCTCATTAACTTCTTAAGTACATGATTTTTATGAAGAGTGTATATGCCTTTTCTTTGGCATTTATGTTTCAATTAGTGTATACATAATCATATATTCGGCAAGAAATAGTGTCGAGCACTAGGGTAGATGTCCCTATTACTGCCACTTTATTTGTTTTGCTTAATAAAAATGTAACGTATAAAGAATAGTGTACAACAATAATATTATTATTAAATTGCAACTGTTCTTATTATTATTAATATTATTGTTGTACACTATTCTTTATACGTTACATTTTTATAAAGCAAAATAAATAAAGTGGCAGTAATAGGGACATCTACCCTATATGCTGATAGTAGAGGAATACAGTGAAATATTTGGAGCTAAAACGCCTGACCAACACTCGAATACTCTCTACCCTCTTCCAGTGGCGCACACAGGATGTAATCTTGGGGGAGCCCAGTTGAGAGGTTAAAAGTGTTTTTAATGCAAATTCAATCAAATTCCTTAGGTGATTATAAAAATTTATTTAAAGAATAAAATCTATGGTCCTCTTCTTTTTACAAAGCCCCTCATCTGGGTGCGTCTGTGCCCTCTTCATCCCCTACTGTTTTCACATTTCTTATCTCTATTACTCCTCCCATTTACAATACACCAAAATGAAGCCCCGAGTACTTAGGCTACTCCAAGCTACTCTATTTTAGTTCCCCGCGAGGGTTCTCCAGGACCACCGTAAAAACTGCCCCCGGAGCCACGACTTTCTGGTCGCCTGAATCGCGCTGGATACGTTCCACTTTAACGAGTGTGCTGCGCCAGGTCCCGTAGCCATCGGGCAGCGGGGACCATCTGTCACGAGCAATCTGTATACGAGGTACCCGGTATCTCGGTTAGTAGAGACACGTCGTGTGTCAGGGAAGCGGCGTTCGTTCATCGATAATGGATAAACGAGCCGTAAGTCCGAAGGCGCCATACACTTAAAGGATTCTAGAAAGTGAGGTCAAGAGGAGACCTCACGTGCTCCTCTCGATCGTCCTCACGTACGGGTAACGCGGAACGAGAACCTGCCGGCGCGGCGTCTCCGCATCTATTTCTGATCCCCAGGCTGGAGATCCTCTCGATCGATTCCGCCATTCCTCGTCGCTTGTACCGTTCGTCATCCCGAGGAAATATATGGCAGTCCCGCGCTATAATCGTCCTCGCGTCCTTTCCCCTGGCCGAGGGAATTATGTCGCGCGGCTTCGCGATGGAAAGCGCATCTTCGATGATGCTTCTCGATTTTCCAGCGGGACCATCAAGATATTGATAGCGGATCGGCGATTGAAGAAGAAGCAAGGGGACTTAATGGGCCGTATGCAAATTAGGGATTAATATGGCATTGGCGAGTAGTCGAGGCGATTAAGACGAGGGTGGTGTCGACACGATGGCTTTGTGTAATTTGTAATCGTGCAGTGAAATGGTAATTGCTTTCTAAATTATGAGGACGATTTCGCGTTGAGGAAGTGGAGGAGGATCCCTTAGACTTAGACTTAGGCTATGCAATTTAGGGCTGGGACTATTTGTCGAATTTTTCGGTATTCGAATATTCGAATATTTGAGTTGCTTAATTATTTGACGAATATAATTCGAATATCCAAGTATTCGAGTACTGATGTATTCGAATAGTATGGTGTGAATTATAAATCAAGTTCTTTAGGTTCATTTGTCAGAGTGAAATCTTGTAATCTAATTTTGACCCACTTCATACCATACTATTCGAATACTCAAATATTCGAAGTTTATTCGTAGTATTCGAATACTCAAATATTCGAAGTTTATTCGTAGTATTCGAATACTTGTAAAATATTCGAATATTAAATTATTCGAATAGTCCCAGCCCTAATGCAATTGTGATATTATCAGTGGCGCACCCCCCCTCCCAAAGAAAAACGAAAAGAGAGATTAATGTAACCACGACTGAAGTAATTCAAGAGCTTTGTAAAAGAAAAAGAAAAATGAGTTTTATTCTTTAAATAAATTTGTATAATCCCCTAATGAATTATATCGAATTTGCATTAAAAACACTTTTATCCCCTCAACTCGGCTCCCCCAAGATTAAATCCCGAGTGCGCTAATGAGCACTATTACATCACAAAAGCAAGAGGACATCCTGGGTTAATTGCGAGACCCAAAACAAATCCCCTATGTAGTTTATGCATCTTTGCATTTTCTCTTCGTTGCAGTTGAGCCACGGGAATCGGTGTCGGCGCAGCTCGCGTGCCCGCTGGCCGCTGCGCGGAAGAAAAACGCGATGGGTGGAGGGAAGAATAAAAAGGCAGAAAAAAGAAGGAAGTAATTCGGGTCGTGCGACCCTTTATCCCGGTAAGTCCGCGCCAGGCAGGTGCAACTCAGCCTGGGTTACCGTAAGCTGGGTCAACGCACCCGACGACGTAGAGACCTCGCTTCCACGGTAAACTCGTACAACGATGTCGTTTTCTCCGGAGGCATCACTGACTCACGCGTTTCCGCCGTGTATCCAGTTTCCATCCATTCCGCATCCTCGGTTCCCGTCCAGATCAAATAGGCGCCATAGACGTTGAAGGTCGAGGGAACGTGGCCATAAAGAACTCTTTTCCCCATTTCTTAGACAACTTCATCTCCTCCGGCTCCTCTTCCCCCCCTTCAACGCATGGATCGACTCTTGGCAAGAAACTACATCGGGAGTGTCCGATGCAGATTTACTCATAGTTCTATCAATCTAACCATAACTTTCCCTATATTTTATTGCGTAACGATAACTGGCGAATTTGAAGTGTTCCAATTGCTACGTCGCTTATCGCGAATGAAGTGAGAACGGCAGTTTTTGCGTCGATCGCCAAGAAACTTCAGGCACCTCGGCCACATTACGCGAGTGTTATCTTTTTTTCGCTCGCCGGGCGATAGTCACGATCCAGACGTTTCACTCGCTGGCATTTTGTATCGTAATTTAATGGTCTTCCTGGGCTTTCGGCCTTTTTCCTCCTCCGACCTAACAAGGTGAGAACGAGCGTCGAGGAGGCCGCGGAGCAGAGCCCCGGTGCGCCGCGAACCGTGTAAATCCGGCATCTATTATTCCCACGTTTCCTAGACCGTGACGACGGTTTATAACATCAAAAGGCTCGATATCGAGTGGGAGTTCCTCGCCCCGAACAGCTCTTCCCTGGTGTGTTGAATGGTGTTTTTTTTTCTTTTCTCTCCAGGGGAAGTAGGGATCATAGGGCAATTCTGCTCTGTCTTCAACTTTCTCCAATTACACCGAAGGCGAGAATGAAGCAGCGACGTCGATGCTTCTTCGCGGAAAATGACCCGATTCCTTATCGATCTCGAGAAATCACGATGCACTTCTGTAACTGTTTTCGCCATTACGCTGCATCCATTCTGCCCGCGGTTCCCCGATTTAGTCGACTGACCTTTTTACAGAAGACGCGTCGTTTCTCCGCTCCGTCGCATCCCCTCGGACGATTCCCTTTTAATTTGTTTACCGCCGCCGCGCCGCGATTCTAAGTAGCCGCGTGCTCAGCCGTTGACGCGCGTAAGGTACGAACGCAACGAATGGTTCCGCATTCCTCACCCCTCTCGCGATATATACAACCAGCCCGCGCGTCACACTTTAGCGTTTCGCGGGTCCGTTCCGAGCTGAATGGAGGAACAGTTCGTAACCAGCCTGCTTCACGGCGCTACGATCCTGGCACGGATGAACGGACCAGTCGACGCCGACTGGGACGTCTTCATGCAAAAGGTTGGCGAGAGGAAGCCCGGCAGACCGTGAACGGGACACCTAAAGGTCCAGTCCGCGATCTTCTCACGCGACAGCGCGGCGCCTGATCGATGATCTAAGCCTGGCCACGTGAGTATCCTTAGTTGAGTAGCTGTGTAGTTGTGCTACTAGAAATTGCAGAACAATGATACTAGGTCAACCCGGAGATCGATATTTCTTCTTTGTTATTTTGAAGGATTATGTGGGTCATCTCTCCCAAAAACGCGAACCATCCTTTCTATAGGGCAACTACTGACAACCCGGGTACTGCGGGTATCCGGATACCCGGTTCTATCTCAAGATAAAGAATATTACCCGGGTCCTACCCGACCCGCCGCACGGTGGGGCAAAGTAACGAAGGTTGTTTCAAAATAAAATAACTTTCGATAGAAATCAGATAGAGCGATGATTTTTTGTGTAAATTATAGCTGAAAGATTGCGGAATAAGAGGAAATTGGAGAGATTACGGTACGAACGTTTTTTAACTTTGAAAGTCTGTGTTAAACTTGAAATCGATTTTTTTCCAAAATCCTGAGGTAGGACAAGATGTACAGGAAATGATGTGCAACATGTCAAGAAAAAAATCTAACCGTTCATGGTATTGGATAAATCACAATTTTGTTGTAATATTTCAAGTTCAACACAGATTTTCAAAGTTAAAAAACGGTCGTACCATAATTTCTTTAATTTTCCCTTATTCTGCAATCTTTCAGCTTTAATTTAAAAAAAAATCATCGCTCTATCTCATTTCTATCAAAAGTTCTTGGATTTTCAAACAACCTTCGTCACTTTGCCCCACTGTGCGCCGGGTACCCGAGTACCCAAGTATTCCGAAAAACACCTAAGCAGATAAAAAATATAAATTACTCGAAATATACCCGACGGGTCAGGTGGTAATTGCTCTAGCGTCTCATGGATACCCGGATAACCGAGTAATTTTTGCCCGGGTAATTTTGGAATACCTGGGTGTCTCGCCGGGTACCCGGGTACCCGGTGGGTCGGGTAGTGACAGCTCTACCTTTGTAACGACGAGAGCCATCTCTCCTACGAACTTAGGAGAGATGGTGAGATGCAACGGCTTCGGTTTACAAGCCGTTTTGCAGGAAATATTGCCTTAAAGCAAATATCGACCAGAACCTATTAGGTTTATTCTGGTAAAATGAATAATATCAGTGTATGTACCATTTTATATTAGGTGAGCCGACTGTCCTCCACTCACCCTAACAGTAAAATGACCCCGCGGGCTGATAAGTTGGCGATTAAATACGGTTACAGAATAAATGCAGTCGTTTCTGAGATGAATCCAGGAGAATCCTGGATCGCCACCCGGGCCCCCACTTGAAAAAGTATCCCAAAGACTCGTTAAATCTGGCGCTCCTGAGTGTTCTGGTTCCCTGCATCTCCCCCTGTCCCTGAAACCACGCCGCCGGTCCCTTCTCTCTCCCGTGGACCCGTTGCTCCACTCGGGCCCGCGGTCGAGACAGCGATAAAATACGACTCGGCCAGGCAACGGGGGGAGAACGGCCGCGATTAAAGCCCGTTCACGAGCCGAGGGAACGGAGGAGAACGACGTGGACACGGGGGCCACCTGTCCTGGTCTCTCCCGTCCCGCCATTTCCGTTCCCCGTCGTCGGCTCTCTCGCGTCCTCGTAAATCGCTGCCCCGTCACCGAACCGGCTGACCCGAATCCCGCCCCAGGTAAACACTGCTTTTTCATTTACGCTGCTTTCGTTCTCGTGCCAGCGCGCACCGAGGGCGGAACACGCGGGGGTCATCATTTCGGTGAACCCGCTGGAGGAGGCGGACCCGCGAGTTTCTCTTCCTCGGGTAACTGATTTAAGGACACGGTGATTGGCAACTCTTTACGGAGGATGGGTTAACCCTCTAACGCCCAGACCCTTCAACCGTTATTTCACAATTGTGGGACTGATATGAGGCAGTCAGAGCAACAATGGACTAACCCACTTTTTTTTTCAAAATTGAATTAGTAGCAATAACGTGTTCCAATAGGCTCTAATAACCATATAAAATAGGAAACAAAAAAAATTTTTTTTAATGTGGGTTGGTCCGTTGTTGCTCTGACTGCCTCATATATATGTTGTATCTTGTTATTTTCAAATGGAAAATATTGATTTCAAACCTATTTATAGGATACCCGCCGTTTAAACTCACGTTGCATAGATGCAACATTGAGCGTCAAGGGGTAAGAAAATAAAAGAAACTTTCAGGAGTTCCATTAGTAGTTTTTACTATAAAAATAATATTTTGAAATTATCAATAATTATTATTACAGTTCATTCTACTGATGGTAATCGTGAAAACAGTTTCTACTACTTGTAAAACATTATTGGACACTACATTTTGCACAAGTAACACATGAAATTCCCTGGATACATATTCTGCATCTTCCTCTCTCTCTCTGGAACTTCCTTGTAACTTGGGCGTAAACAGGAAAATGTCCAACAGAGTCGAAACGTTTCTTGTATGGATGCGAAACACAAGGTTTCTTCTTCTTTTTACTATTCTCCAAACTTGAATTTGTAGTTGATGGACGACCACGGTTCTTTTTTCTCTGCCGAATTGAATTAGATCGTCAGCTACACGCATTCTAAATAATTTTGTACGAGATATTTGTCTGTTTCTTTCGGTAGACTAACCTTGCGTTGGTGAGACAGGGTGCCAATATAATAATAAAAAATGGGCATATACCACCTCCGAGTATAATAATAATTTGTTTGACTACTACCGCTCAGTGTTGCACCGGTGCAACATGCATTTTCAAATATAAAATACTCAAATATATAAGACTTGAAATAACTTCACAAAACTTTTGTGCACATAATTTATCTTCCCACTAAATATAACGAAGCAAATTTTAATGAAAAAAGAAGAACTTACCTCTATTTTTCACTGATTTATTTGAAAAGTATAGGGAAACAAGATGACAGCCTGAAGTAATAATTCACAATAAATTTTTGAAGAAAATGTTTGATCTCCTCAACCGAAAACATTAAAATTTACTTTACTACCAGGAAAACTACGGATGGTTGCTAACAAAACTGACAGAACTTTACGCACTTTTAAAATGAGTGTTGCACCGGTGCAACTCTGGGAGTTAGAGAGTTAACGCTTTTTGGAGTTCTGATGTAGGGACTAGAATCTCTTGGTGTTTTTGCAAGGCTTTCGGTGGAAAGAGCTGTATTAGCATCTAGCCAGTGGCGGATTTAAGGATAAGTTCCGAGGAGCCTATTTTTTCGGGGAAATGACGAGATAGTTTAGTAAAAACGGGCTAAGCGTAGTACTACAGGAAAGAAATACAGTGTTTGGATGAAATCATAATTTTTTTTGGAAGGTGGGGCCCTGGGCGGTCCTCTGGGCAGGGCCCAAGCGGCAAACCAAAAACCAATCACCCGATTTACTTCAAACTTGGTATAGGGGTAGATGTTCCTATTACTCTCAGTGTATCTATTACTGCTACTTTATTTATTTTGCTTTATAAAAATGTAACGTATAAAGAATAGTGTACAACAATAATATTAATAATAATAAGAACAATCACAATTTAATAATAATATTATTGTTGTACACTATTCTTTATACGTTACATTTTTATTAAGCAAAATAAATAAAGTGGCAGTAATAGGGACATCTACCCTATAACAGACAACTACAACGACTGTAAACCCCTTAAATCCGCCACAGGGACGAAACTAGGTTGAAAGCGCCCCGGAGCAAGGATTCCCCCAATATTTTACCATATTGTATTTCCCACCTTAGCAGGTTGAGTCCACACCATAATAAACGTGTCTATTAACTGGTTTCAAACATATTGCAGGTACCCTAATTTGTTTGTTCTTTAATAACAGACAAATAAATTTTAATTACTTTTCCATAAAATGTGTATCTCCTTAATTCCTAACGGAATAACGTAATATATAAATTTGAATAAAACCATTGATGTAACTTTTCCAAAACTATGCATTTTTTCTATAAAGATTTCTCATTTTGCTGCCCCCTCTACTTACGTCCCTGATCCTCCACTTGATCTTCAAGGGGTTCATAGTGTTGCAGTTTACTCAAAGATTAATGTGCACCACTGGTACAAGAAATCCTGATCTTGAATCCCACCCTGTATCACCGCCAACCCCTTCGAAACCCTTACAACATCATCCACTGCATCCTGCGTCTCCCCCGAATTTCTTTATGAACCCTATTCGTCCCCAATCCACGTCGCGACAAACGCAGGCATCGACACGGCTGAAAAGGAATCAACACGGAGGAACGGGTCTCTAGCGACGGTTCGTTGCGACGGGATAAAGGGGAGCAGAGTACAGAGGCGTCAGAGGGAGGACACCGTCCATCCGGTGACCGTTTTGGTTTCGACGACTCATGCGTAATAATCGTTATTCGGTGCCCGAGTGAGAGAAAGTTACCCTGCCGAGTCTCGCCTACGGCTCGAGTATTTAAATCGACGCCTCCTGCTATACCGGGAGGCCACGAAACGACGCATCGATCACGATCGAGCTGGCCTGCAGGCGCGCATGGTGTCCCCCACCGAGAAGAATAAATCAGGGAAAATCGATAGGCAACAACCCGCCTATAAAAGCCCCGACTTTCTCGGTGCATAGCAAAAAGGAATCAAAGAATGGCGTAATTGGAAAACCGGGGAGAGGAATTCGCTCTATTAAACTTACTCCACTGGCCACTGTCGCTCACCGCTTTGGCGTCGCCTATAATTCTCGTATTTTACGGCGCGATTATTAAATAGAGTGTGGATCGGTTTGATCGGCTCGCAAGTTTATGGGGTTCATTAAAATGTTTCAGTAACTGCAGGCCACATTTCTCAGGGACATTTGAACGGCATTCAAGAAAGTTTGCTCCGGAAATTTTTAATCAAAAACTCGTATCGATGGTACCTGGATGGTATGCGCTATCATTAGTACTGTCCGAGTCGTCGTATCGGTGAACAGGGACTAATTGGAGGTGTTCTACTCGGCGATCCCTATACTTAAGCTTCCTTTCATTCGGATTCCTCAAGCGCCCCCCTAGATTTCCCATCAATCTAAACAAGGACGTAGCGTTTCATTGGAGCACCGTCTCGGAAAGCTCATCACGATCTCGCTTACCGTTCTCCATCAAAAGTTCAATCTGCCTACCATATTTGCCTCCGCGACGCTCGATAATTTCCCTGATGGATCCCTCCTCGCCTGCACGGCGACCGGCGCGATTAATAACCGCCTAGTGTCGTTGATCCGAGGACGCGCGTAGCGTGTCGAAACCGCGACCGCTGTTAGGTATGTTAATCGTGACGAGCGTTGTGTGGAAACGGTCAATCGGCGTGCAGATGCTCTTTTATCGGTGGCTCGTTGCTCCCTCTATTCGTCCACGACTGACCACTTTTACACTCCATCTACTAGGGTAACTAGTGATGGGATCAAGTATATCGGAAGTAGGTTCGAATCTGACTGTATAGTCTCGAACAGTTCACGAGTACTTCGAAAAAAAAAACTTTCAAGCAGGCTCGAACCTTGACGAGAAAGGTTTGAACTCTTTATAAGAACTTTGAGAAACGTGCGAAACAGCGGTACTTGCAAGTATAATCGAAATAAATGTACTGTGGACTACTTTTATTTGCGACAATCCTACACCGAGTTATACTGGCTACTGTCGACTCTGCTTTTTATTGTAGCAGAGCACGGAGCGCATTCTGCATTTTTCTATTTTTCTAAAAGCGAGTTTATTGTAGAATATTTCACACTCATTTTATGTACATATTACATTTATTATGAAGTTTAAATCGATATGTATAAATAAATTGAACAATCATGTTTCCTAAAATCGTACCACTGCAATCGTACCAGTACGATTTGAAAACTTAAGTCATATGTTATATGTATAGGTTATGTACATTTTCAGGGTTCGATTACTACTTTTACAAGATTCGATTCTTTCAAATGACAAAGTACTTGTAAGCACATATTCGCATTCTATAAATAAATGAGTAGAAATCGAATCCCATGAAGTGAACTTTTTGCATTGTATTCGACTTAGTTTCGTGAGTACATATTGAACTTGATGCCATCCCTAAGGGTAACGCATACAGTTGTTGACCCCTATACAATGATTGACCCTCTTCCCCAAAAAGTAGCAAATATAATATAATGCTTTTTTTATATGATACAATATAATTATATTCGGAACAAAAATATCTGGGCCACTAAAATATAGATATATTTTATTATATAAAAGAAGAATTACATTATATTTTTTACTTTTTGGGGAAGGGTGTCAATGATGTTATGGGTGTCAACAACTGTATGCGTTACCCTACATCCATTTACCTCGCGCAAGCTTCCATAAAACACCCCTTCAAGATCCTCCAAATTCATCCCGAGTGAACTCAAACTTTTCCCGAAGATATCGACGTGAGATCTGCTTCGCGAATTTGAAATTCAACGAGCCCAAACTCCGCCGCGCTCGCGAGCGTTAATTACGCCCCCGATTTGTAATTCCTGGACGACAAACCGGTGGCGACTGTCGGCCCAAGAGATCCAAGACGAAAGTCGTCCCAGAATAGAGCTTACCTGTCCGTTTCCACGAGATAACGCGCGGCTCTAGTCCCGCGCGATAACAGAGTCTAGATAAGCGCGGTGCGCCTCCACAGATTAAATCGTAGACAAGCGGGAAAACTTGTACGCGGGTTATCTGCCGTTTATCGAGTGGAGTCGTTCCTCGGATTAAAATCCAACTCGGTCCGACGACGAAATAACGCCCGACGAAAGCCGCGGCAATTGGTTTCTCGAGTAGGTACGTCCGCGTAATTAAAGCTAGATTCCCTATCTGTTACACGCTCGGTGGAAACTGTACATTGCGCCGTCCGCATAGGCGGTGTATCGGAGCGACGGAGACCGAAGGAAGGCTGGATGGACGCTGGGAGAGCTGCGGATCCGATCGCGCGTGACACTCGCGATTTTGTTTGTCGCGAGGCGTAATTCGAGAGACATTGTTCCCCGGTCGCGTTGCTTTCCTTCCCGCGGCTCCGCAATTTGGTTCGCGCGACGCGACACTGGGGGAGATGTTGGGATCCATGATTCAGATTTCTATGTGGTTTAATATTCCCCGATTCGAGGCGAGTGGCCTGCTTGGTAAGTTGCCCGTGTTTACAGCGAGAGATGTAGTTTTAGATAGACGGGCCGCGGAGAATGAACGAGCTTGTTGGAAATGGGAGCCAGTGATTTCGAGAGTGTAGACACGTTTCATTATGTTTGGTCTATTAGCTGGACCACACAGACGCGAGGCAGTCGCCGGTCAGAGGGACTGATAAGGGGACGCCCCTATCAGCGGACGGAATTAACCGTGGAGCGCAGCTAAGAAAAGACGTCTGCTGATTCCACCGAGCTTCTTTTTCGATTTCGTCGGGACACTCCGCGCTGCTTTTAGAACGCGATTTATCTTTTTCGCGTAATGCTCGATTGCCGGTCAACGCCTCGCGCGGACACAGGCGTGTTCGGTTTGAACCGAGGCATTCCCCGGCGATTATGCAATCTGCCGGGGATCCCCTCGGTCCTGATCAGAAAGCAATTCAGATACCTATGGAGAGTAATTTAATGCGATGTGGGTCATGAAACGGATAAAAAGAAGTTTATATACACGCGTATTGGTTGAACTAATCAGAATACCGACCGCTCAAACGACTATGATACTCGGTTAGGTATTCCACTATCTCGAAAGCTCGGGCGCGCTATCTAAATTAGGCATTCATGAAAGATATTACCCAGTACTAAGTTCTGAGAGTTCCTTTCATCTCGGATATTTCGTTTGCTACTACGAATCGCCCTGATTACTTTCAACGGAGAATATCCGGCTTGTCCTCGTTCCCAAGCTATAGGCGATTCCTGCTTGCGCCTATTTTCAGAGAAACTCTTCACCTTTCGCGCCTACATTGCACCGTGGATCGTGCATTTTCTCCGAGAAGTACTCTGCAGAAGTTCTTAAATTTAACTACATACGTGGAGTGTAAGGAATAGGAAAGCTCAAGTGGTTCGCTAAATCTTCTCCCTACTCATAAAAAGGTCCAACAGGTGTAAAATTATAATACTCTGTAATCGGAAGACTGTATAAAATTCGTCGGGGCACTGCTATGCTCCAGGGATCCGAACCGCCTAGTAACCCTAACCCTTACCCGGTTAACCAAGGAAGGTTTCTGTAACCCGTAGTAACCGCGAGGGAACGGTTCTTAAATTCTAGAAGAAACCGAAGTAACCCGGTTAACCCGCTACGAGCCGGTTACTGGCGAAATAAGACAGTCTTGTCTAGTAGACAGTCATTTAAGGCAAGGAACTACGCCCGTCAATGGATGCGGCCTGGTACCCCGTAGCGAGGACAAGCCCCCTCAGTGCCTCACCGAATTTTAGGGCTTTCGACCCTCGATGGGGGTCCAAGATTTCCGCATTTCTCATCAGATCTTTGGGAAAACAACACCGATCGATTCCTTATGTTTCACCGATGAAACTAACACCAAGAACGACGTAATTCGGACCATAATGAAAGAAATTCCATTGAAAATCGATTAATATGATTTCAAGCTGACTTCGTTAAAAATAGTCCGATTTACATGAAATTTGGTATGATTTTCATCGGAAAACATAAGGAATCCATCGGCATCATTTCCATATCGATACGATAAAGGATAAATAATTTTTTTAAACAGGTATGAATCGTCGGCCGACCGTAGCGAATTGAGGTCGGCGCCCCGCAGTCGAGAGGTGAAAATGTGAAATATCCATTTCAGCGTATTAAGAAATTCTTCATTCTTTATCGTATCGATATGAAAGTGGCACCGATAAATTCCTGGCGTTCTCCCCATTAAAATTATACCAAATATTATACAAATCGGATTACTTTTACACAAACAATTTGTATTACTTATGTAAAAGTAATTCGATTTACATGAAATTTAGTATGATTATCATCGGAAAAACATAAGGAATCCATCGACATCACTTCCATATCGATACGATAAAGAATAAAAAATTATTTTTTTCTGAATTGGGTATGAATCCTCGGCCGACCGTAGCGAAATAAGGTCGGCCCCCCGCAGTCAAGGGGTGAAAATGTGAAATATCCATTTCAGCGTAAAAGAAATTCTTTATTCTTTATCGTATCGATATGGAAGTGACACCAATTGATTCCTTATGTTTTCCTGGTGAAAATCATACCAAATTTCATGTAAATTGGATTACTTTTACATAAGGAATACAAATTGCATGTGTACAAGTTGTCCGATTTACATGACATTTGGTATGATTTTTAACAGGACAACATAAGGAATCCATTGGTGTCACTTCCATATCGATACGATAAAGAATAAAGAATTTCTTACTACGCTGAAATAGATATTTCACATTTACACCCCTTAACTGCAGGGCGCCGACCCCAATTCGCTACGGTCGACCGAGGGTTCTTACCCGATTCAGAAAAAAATAATTCTTTAGTCTTTATCGTATCGATATGGAAGTGATGTCGATGGATTCCTTGTGTTTTTCCGATGATAACCATACCAAATTTCATGCAAATCGGACTATTATTAACGAAATTAGCCTCAGATTATGGAAATTAATTTTGCATGGAATTTCCTTCATTATTTTCCAAATTACGTCGTTCTTGGTGTCAGTGTCATCGGCGAAAGATCTGATTAGAAATAGAGGAAGTCGAAGATTTCTCACTTCTTAATACGCACTCCAACCCCTGTATTCTTCCAATATTACTGTAACCGCATTAACCCGGTTAACCCGGTTAGTCGGGTTACAGACGAATTCTGTTACCCGGTTAGGCGGGTTAGTCGGCGGTACGGCGTACCGAACCGGGTACGGGTTAGGGTTCGGTTCCCTGCTATGCTCACCCCGTTCATACCCAGCTGCTTCACATTGATCTGATGGTTTAGGGTACTTTTGTATTGGAGCTGCGATAATAGCGAAAAAAGAGAAATATTTGTTTCTTGACGTTTCTATCGTTTGTCATTTATATAGTCGTCTCGCTCTTATCGTCTATCGCAGCTTCTACATAAAAGTACCCTTAGAAACGAGTACAGATGAGTCGCGTGATCGCAAGTGCCCTCATCCTGGACCAGGAACGAGAGCCTCGGATCACAAAGAGCCACGCAGGAAGCCGACTATCGAAAAAGTCGGCACGCAAGCTGCACATATCGTTCCTCCCAGGGGATCCATCCGCTGCCAGTCGCGCAGCGAGAAAGAAACGAGGGAGACAAAAAGAAAAGGGGACGCAAAACCCGATCCCAGCGATGCATTATTTTCAACGCGTCTCCTGACCTCGAAACCATACGCTCGGTGATCTCACAACGTCAGCTGTGACTCACTTTCTCGTGCCTCCGAAAAACTACTGCCCCTCTGCGCTGTTGCTAGTGAATTAATAGGAATTTCACGCTACGAGAAACCGGCGCGCATCTTATCGACTAGAATCCCATCACAGCTTCACTTTAAGAAGTATTGACTAAAGCGTTCTATTAAAAATTGCATCGAAAATACAGTACATAGGTACTACTGTCCGTGGAAGATGAAAGAATGTCCACGAAGAGCAGAGGACAGAATACGACGCTACAATGGGCAACGATCAATCAAATCGTTAATTAATTCGAACACTCCCGAAGATGCCCAACGATCAAAGAGCAGCCAATGAGACTTTGACAGAGGCAATTTCGATGCTCGAGAATGTATGTATATACCGGGCTCTCTCGAAACAAGCTCGCTCGACAACCAAAGGTGATCATATTCATGCCTCGAATCGCTTTGTTATTCAATAATTGCCGTTACGCAAGCGGCTCTTTTCTCCAGGGAATCTTTATCGACGTGCACCGCCAGGCAATTTTTATTTGCACTCTATAAAAACTTTCCCTCCTCTCTCTTTCTCTGTCGCCTCTTCGATCGAGACTTTACGACGTATTCCCCGCGCGTACAGGCGGACCGATGCGTCCATTGGTGGCACCGGACCGTTGCATTCTCCGTCACGTAGTTCTTAAAATATACCTGCCAACAATAGCGGCACCCACGGATGGAAAGTGTCAAGCCAGGCCGTGTTTCACAGCCTTCGCTGACCTGTCCGAGGCGGCCGTTCCCGCAGGATCGGCCAGGACACTCGAATGAACCGTTCGCTGGTAGCGTCTGGCCTGCGACGCGGGTAAGAATAGAGGCGGATGGTCGGGGCACACTGGATACCAGTCCCACCAGTCCCCGTCTGGGACATCCATTCTGAGAAACCTGCCAAGTTAATAGCCGATGTGCCCCGACGGGGTAGGAAGTACGTTGGCCTCTCTCTGTTCAGCACTCCGCGGGTCCCAGCTCCCCCTAATTCCGCGCACCGAGGCCCCTTTTCTCGGCTCCTCGCGCGGGAACACGCTCCTCTCGTCGCGATTAAACCAGTTTTTTGTAAAGCCGTATCGCGAGGGCCGCTTCCATCGCGGACCTTTAATTCCCCGAGATTATCCGACGGCTCATCTGGGCCCGCTACGGGGGCCTGGATGCATCGCGGCGAGTGCTGCCCCGGCGCGAACACTCTCGAAATTCGGGGCCCCTTTTCCCTGGAAATGTGAAACCTTCTAGTGTTTGTAGGACAGTAGGTAAATGTTATTGAATGGCGGAAGATTTGGTGACCAGTTGCCGCGTGGGTCCCTACTCAAAAGGCCCCCGGGGTCCCATCTTCGAAAACAATGATGGTTTTATCCAAACAATATATTGTTTTTGTTTCGAAAAATTTATTTGCAATCTTGTTATGTATACGGGGTGTTTCAGAACGTTTTCCATCTGGGTCTTGGACTATTTCAGCTTAAAAAAATCGATTATTTTCGTTACCGATTCTGAGAGTCTTATCCTTTATGATCGCTACACCGAGGAACTTTGTCAATTTTGGTCGGATTAACTTGACACTTTCAAGGAATATTTTCAAGATTTACTTCGAGAAGATATAAAAATCCAAAAATCGATTTTTCGGAAATTTCTAGGTGGGCCTCCCCCCTTAAATCCGCCACTATTGGTCTGTCGAGAATTTGAAACTCGAAAGGAGAGTTATAAGCGCAGATAGCTTTCATCCTCTTTGTGTCCAGAGGTTGTTTTGAGGCAGCGTCGAACGCAGGGCGATTCGCGCGGGCACCGGCCGCCCTTATCGGGCCGGGCTTATCGAGATTCATAGAAAGATAACGGTGACCTATAATAACAGGCGAGAAGTATCGGTATCGCGGCAGAAATCGCGTGGGACTCCGGATCGCCGGCCCGGAATCGAACCTCCAAACGTTCACGGTTTACGTAATATCCCCTCGGAACACGTCGAGCGTGTCGGAGAGCGTCGGGGCTTACGAAACACCGCCGTTGAAATTTCCTCGCCGCCCTAATCCACCGTTTCATTCATAACCCGCGAGCGAGTCGCAATTAAATCACCAGCAGCGGGGAGAGAGAGAGAGAGAGAGAGAGAGAGAAAGAGAGAAAGAAGGAGGGAAATATAACCGAGCAGGAAGTCGCAGAAACTGGACTCCGGTCCCGCGGTTCGCGCCACCAGGAGCAAGGAAAATGGCCGACGGTTAAGGCAGCGGAGGGTGGCAGCCGGTAGGAACCAGATAAGTAGTCCCCGCGAAAGAATAACAACCCAACGATTTAATTTGCGCGCCGAGCCCGGTCGATTTGCAATCTGTCACGCGCTGTCTGCTTCCATCGATTGCGACATAACTCTGCGCAGAAATGCGTTTCAACTGCGACGACAGGTTCCCGACAGGACAACTGCACAGAGCGGCAAATTTTGGGGTTGGCAAAATTGGCAGAAAGAGAAAATGAAAATCAGTTTCAAAATTGATTTTAAGTTAGCAATATAACTACTATTATACTAGGGAAAGGTGTGTAACTAGATCAAAGATCAGTACTTTTGTTACTCACCCCTTCAAAAAATGTCACTGACTGTCAAAAATTATATTTTAAAATTATCTTAATATATAAAGCAAAAAGTGTTTGTGTGTCTGTCTGACACCTAAAAACTTTCAAACTGTAAACTCTAGGGTCACGAAATGTGTCTCAACTCATTATACCTAGGTAATCCAGATGAATGTGATTGATTTTCACGAAAAAAGTAAATAAAAATGTTTTTTATAAAATCAGAATGTAAATTTCGAGCGAAGCCGAGTAGTAAAGCTGGTTACTTATAATTAAGTACCTATTTAGGGCGGCAAAAATGATTTTGACTCCCGAGGCTCCCGTGTTGGACAGCCAGCGACGTTGTCCGCCTAAACCGCGGCGCGTTGACGCCCTCCACGCGGATCCTCGGCCAACACGGAGCCAGCCGAACGAAATCGAAATCCCCCGTTAACCAAACGCTTCGCGGAGCCGTGAAACGCGCGAAAAGGACCACGTGGACGTGCTAAGTGACGGATTTTATCATCTCGCCACGCAGCCGCTCGTGGATCTGAGGAATCGACAGCGGGACCCTTTCACGGCCGAGGGAAACGAGTGATGAACGACACCGCATACCGAGGATCGATTCATCGACCGGCCTGACGAGTACCGTACGCATGTATTTTCAATGAAGCTGGCAGTTCCTGTCGATGACGCCTGCCGCGGTGAACGTGTCCATTAAAAATACGACACGGCGCGGTTGTCACTCGTCCACGCGTGTCGAAGCCGACACTGCGTCGCGATTTCCAGCGCTCGCTTTTATCGTTTCTTCGAACGATTCGCATTTTCGATTTTCTGATAACTGGGTAGTCGAAGATAGGTAGCCGATCCTCGAACAGCGAACGGGAAAGGATCTGTCGCTTCCGCGCAAAGATATAACCGAGGAAAGGCTTCGTTGCATACGTTCCCTGGTATCTCCCAGCATTTGTCAAGTATCTCACGGCTTATCTGCGGACACCCTGCACTGCACAGGGGGCTGCTCGATAAGTAGAGGCGTCGAACGGCATAGAAAGCTGCATTGCGCGGAGCCGGAGCCCACGAGCTAGAAACCTATTCATTAAAAAGGTGCTAAGAGCAACAAGAACCGCCCAATGGAAAATCGATAAGAACGCCTCCAACGTGGCCGTTTTTGCGACGAGAAAGTACAGGTGGGCTGGGTGCGACGGGAGAGGACAGTATTGAAAAAAAAAGAGGGGGAGAGAGAGAGAGAGAGAGAGAAAAGCGCGGAGAAGTGGATCGGTAACGAAAATAATGACCGACTATCCGCGCGAGGCAGCCTTCTGTCACGCTCCAAAAAGCGAGCGTCAATTACGCCATTTAATTGGGTGCAACAGGTGGCCGGTGGCCGGTGACCGCCAGGCTGCGTTCGTGTCTGCCCCTTTTTCGAAATAATAAGTTTCCTGGGAACCTGTCGGACGCGCGCACCGAAAACGGAAGCGGCCGGTTCCACTCGGCTGCAGAAGCGCGACTCCGCGTCTACGCGACCAGTTTTCCTGCCGTTCCGGGCTGCGCGCGGAGAAGCCAGGGGCAATGTTAAGTCTTCCAGCGGCTCGTCCCTGGAGCAGTGACTCACTTGTCGCGATACTTTCCAGATGATTATGCGATAAGTCCACGAAACTGGGGGCCCTGACGTAACAGCCCACGAGCAGCGTTTCAGCTGAATCGGAGATCTATGGGGTGTCTCTTACTTTCACGATGCGACCAAGGGGATACTGATGCTTTGTCCCATGGCGAGTGGAAAATGTAGAGCGAAGTATCTTCGAAGGATGGTTAGTAAAGAAATCGGTTGGAAGTAGGGCTGGGACTATTTTTCGAATTTTTCGGTATTCGAATATTCGAATACTTCAGTGGCTTAATTATTTGACGAATATAATTCGAATATAGGTTCATTTGTCATGGTGAAATCTTGTAAGCTAATTTTAACCCACTTCATACCATACTATTCGAATACATCAGTACCACTCGAATACTCAAATATTCGAAGTTTATTCGTAGCATTCGAATACTTGTAAAATATTCGAATAGTAAATTATTCGAATAGTCCCAGCCCTAGTTGTAAGTATGTTGAGAGTTCGAATAGGCGAAGTGGCGTGGAATGTGGATGAGGGAGGCGTTTTGGGAGGAGAGAATTGATTCGCGTGAAGCTTAAATCCCCGGACGTAAAGATTATATAGCCCAGCGCCTGGAAGCGGAGTGGTTTTCATGTGCAACCACTCATTAGAGCTGGCTAGACTCTCGCTGTTTTGGTGTGCCTCCCTCGAAAACGACAGGAACGGTCTCGCTCCCTTTCCTCCGTTCCAAATCGTCTTGTCGGCGAAGTCGAGGGCACGCGGAGCTCGCGGAGAGGCAGAAGAGGAGCACGACGACCGTGCAACCGGTTCAAACTTCTACGTGCGTTCCATCCGGAGCGATTATCGGGAACGAGGGACGCGTTAATGGCGACCTTGTTGCGGAGGATTTAAAGAATCGGCTGAGATCGCGTTCGCCACGATAACGGGGCGCAATCTAAGCGCCACGGAGTCGTGCAGCCCGCGATAGCATTCCTCTGGTCGTCGAACTCCTCGAATCTCGCTGCATTCCGCGCTAATTAAAACTGTCCCGCCCGTTAACGATCACCAAAGCTTTCGCGTCGCGATGCATTTAGCTCGCGATGCTCGTTGCAAGGACGCCGCGACTCGATAAGCGCGCTTACATCGAGACTTCAGAGTAAGTAGCCTTTAACGTTGCCCGCATGGACGATCGCGCTGAAGATAACTGATTCTTCGGCGGGGCAAAAAGTCCCGCACCTGCCCCCGTCATTAACGCAAACATGGTCCGTTGACTTATAATCACTTGCCTCCTTACGGGGACCTCTATCGACACTACCTTTCTATCGACTCTGGACACGCGATGCACCTGAAGCACACGAGACTATCTCTCCCCAACTTCAGCCTAAATGTAGGTTTTCAAACTCGATTTTCTCGAAAACGAAGCGCAATATCGAAAAATTGTATTCCTTTTTATCGCCTCGTTTACTAGTTATAAGTCGAAAAGAGAGAGTAACTTTTTTCGATATCGCGCTCCGTTTTCGAGAGAATCGACCTTAAGAACCCTTTCGTCCCCCAAAGGAATCATCGACCACTTCAAATTCCGCGTGCAAACTCACCGAGCACGGAGAGGCTGAGCCCAGAGCCAGGCCTGGGTGATCTGTGCCTGTCTGGGGGCGCCATGGCGTATCTCGTGGTTCAGCGACGGCTTAATCCAGTGGCGGGCACGTTCCTTTCATCGCACAGGTCACGCACGGGTCACGCGCGAGCGAAACGATCGCGGGTTCGCCGACACTTGGATCGCGGGTATCAACTTCCTGGTCGGTGACAGTCGGTGGACGGAGTCGGCGTCCTTCAGGGGCTGGGTCCGCGCTGGTGTCCAGGCGAGTGGCTTGCGCTGGGTCGGTTCTCCTCGCGCCAGGGTGTCATGGTAGTCCGGGGTCAAGTCGATTCGCGCGGGCCACGCCAAGGCGCACGAAAACGATCTCCGTGGAAACGGCTTACGCGGCGTGCTCTCCCCGCGAACGCTGCTCGATCACTGACTGCCAGACGCGCTCGCCACCTCGGCACCGGTCTGCTCGCGTGACGCCTGATTGGCTGATTGGCCGACCGGGTCGGCTGGCTCGACTGGATAGACGCTGGTTCACCCGACGACTCCGTTCCGTTCCTCACGGTCGTTCTTCCTCGCTGGCTTTCTGTCTGGTCGGTCGCGCGCGCGCGCGCCTGCGCACACGGCGCACGACGCTGCTCAGTCTTCTGCTCCTCGACGAGCCGAGGGCGCAGGGGTGCCCTCGAAGCTCGCGAAGGGCCCCGGACCCCCTTTTTTTTCGGCGGGGGAATTTTAATTGTGCCACCGGTGCTAGCGGGCGATTCAAAATAGGCTGCGCCTTTGGGTACTGAGTGGGAAGAGAGCGGCTTCAATCGAGGTGACTTGGTCGATTCAAGGACGAGACTGCTTGCGAGGTTTCTCCGTCTGACTTCGTCGGGCTTGATGCAGTTGAGCGACTCGCAGGTGGCTTAATTGCGTCATTGGGCGTGCATGTGGATTCGAGATGCTGTGTTCGTTGGATGGAATGCTTTAGGGGGTGGTCGACGTCTTTCGATATTTTTAGATAACAGAGGGGTGGGAAGGGAAGCTGTTCAGTCTTCCGAATTCTTTAGAGGACCCCCGTGCCATTTTCCGCAGTCTTCAAATCTTATTCCACCTGAGCGAGAAGATGGCTCGGCAATCGTCCCGTTGGATGCGCAACGCGGCTCGGAAATCGCGTCTCGAGGGCTCTGAAAGTGATTTCAGCGACGCAGAAAGTGTGTATATGCACGGGCGGCTTATGCAACGCGCTTATTTAATAAAACAAAGTTACGACCGGTATCGAGCGGTAATAGCACGCTCCGGGGGGAATGCTACTGTTGTTCAGCTGTCCAGTGCCGAGAAGTTGACGCGCCCGCTCGTTTATTCCGCGAGGCGTGAATGCATTTATAGATACCACGTGCATGCAAAGTCCCTTGGAGTCCTCGCGCGGCGCGCATCGAGAAACAGGACACCTCGGGAGTAATCCTGTGGCCGCGGTGTAGGGTTACCCTGCGAGCTCCGTTACTCGAGCCAAACTTCAAGCAGGTTGAGCTGCGATTTTGGGAGCATAGCTCCGTTTGAAACCTTCGCTAAGAGTCCTCACCGAATTTCTTATTTCCCTTCATTGATAAAAGAACGAGCCTCGAAGAGCCGACTCTTTCGAAACACCATGTTGGAGGACGCGAGACGAGCTAACGGCTGGGCGTTTCGCACGCCAGTTACACTGCACAAGGTGCTAACTACGCGATTATTCGAAGGAAGTAGCGCTGAAAGGACGCGTACTCGCGGAGTGACGTTGCTCTGCCTCAGGCGCCTACGCGGGCGCCCACGCGAGCGTAACGCGCTCGCGAGACAAAGCGCGGGGCCGCGTGGTCTCATCGTCACTGAAAATCAGCAGCGGGACGTTCGATGACCGCGCCGAGCGGAGGCGCGCGCGTACGTTTCGAACACCTTGGAAACGTTCGATTCACAGAGCAGGTGTACTCGGATGCAAACGCTTAGCGCCTCCGCGAATAGATCGCTTTCTACTTTCACGTCGCCTCGATGCATGCGATCCGCGGGCGTGCAAAGAAGCGCCCCGACAAAGGGTTCCAGCTAGAAATCCTCGGAGCAGCTAGGAAAAAGAAGCGGGGGAAGGAAGGTGGTTCCTGGAAAGCTGGTTCCAGAGCGCGCCTCCTCTATTCCTCGCTCTAGCTGCCGATCACGATCCCCGGTCGATCCTTTCCCTCGCGCATCACCTCGCTCCGTTCCCCTCTCCCCGGGGTGACCCGATCCCGAGCACCGCGACGAACAGGTTAAAGTAGCTCCTACAGCGTGCGCACGCCACCGAGCAGCCTGCCAACCCAGCGAACCTACCAGCCGTACGATTACACGCCGGCTTACAGGCACCACCGTGCCCCTGAGTGCAGCGCGCAACAGGTTCCACGCCCCGGGTCCGCGAGGAGATGGTGTTTCGCACGGGGAAAAAGGGCGAAGAAGACACCGGACGTGACGATCGCTTGGACTCCCGAGCCTTGGAGGGTACATCGGCGACCGATCCTAGTTGCCATCGAAAGCCTTTTTCGGAACGCTGGAACATCGCGGTTGATTTGCCGGGAATTTTCCATCGGTGAAGATCGATTAATTAATTAATTATTGCCCCAAGGCTCAGGCGAGTGGCAAGTCTACCTCCCGCCACTGGGAAAGATCGTGGTGCGTCTGGCAAACGGGCACGCAGAGCCTCGCGGTGAACCGGCGGGGTTCGTCGTTAAAAGCGACAAGTTCGCGGAGCGAGGTGCTCGTTTAATTACCGATGCTCGTTTCAGCGTGGGCTCTCCGGCTCCGTTGCACCGCCACGGGCCCGATCCCGGTCCGCCCACCCGCATCCGCCACACTGGCCTACGTGGAAAGGTGCGATATACACCTATATATTCACGCTGTATGCTCATATGTAACGACCCAAGCGGACCCACCCGTCCGTCCACCGATCCGCGCCGGTCTTTACCTACACATTTTTTCCGCCGAGTCCACTCGCTTTTTACTTTCTACCGTGCTGGACATTTTCGTCCACCTCCCAGCGCGCCACGGGGACCTCGTCGAGGACAAAGGCAGAGTGGAACACTGGATTTAGAATATATATATATATATATATATATATATATATATATATACAGTTAGTGGTTCTATGAAGCAACGGATGGTCCACAAAATTGTGTGACACATGATCGATGCGGAGGATGAATCATATACTCGTCTCTCGAGCTCCGGGATCACCGACGATTGTTTCTTTCTTCTCGCTTCGTTTGCCTAGTTGCCCTGCCCAAATAGCGGGGGATAAAAGAATCGCGAGGGGAGAAGGAGTTGCGACAAATTAACTACGCACGATTCCGCGCGGAGATAGCCGGTATCGGTACCACGGTATAGCGGGTCGTATGTACAGGAAGGCAGGGGACCAGGGCCCGCTGTGTTGTACCGTGCAAGTCGGGCCTTATACGGGCCCCGAGACACGAGGTTCAGCCTCTTCGGAGCAAAAAGAACCCCTGCGCCGTGGCACTCGACGCGGTGCTTTCGGTGGCCCCTGCGCAGAATACGCACGGTACCGTAGTGTGCGCCTCCATTACACGAGGGAGCCTCGGGTAATTGAATATTCCGTGCTCTTACCCGGTGGAACGGCGAAAAGTGTGGAACGAGATTTTTGCGAGGCATTTGCATTTCGAAGGGGAATTCTTCTCGAGTATACTTTGGGAGGATGAAGCGGGGGATTGGACTCACTGTAGGGCTGGGACTATTCGAATATTTTACAAGTATTCGAATGATACGAATAAACTTCGAATATTTGAGTATTCGAATGTTATTATTCGAATACTGATGTATTCGAATAGTATGGTGTAAAGTGGGTTAAAATTAGCTGACAAGATTTCACCATGACAAATGAACCTATATTCGAATAGTATTCGAATACTTGGATATTCGAATTATATTTGTCAAATAATTAAGCAACTGAAGTATTCGAATATTCGAATACCGAAAAAATTGACAAATACTCCCAGCCCCACTGGAGCAGACCAGTTTTTTATTTGCTCCGCTCCTGCTCCGCTCCAGCTGCCTCTTTTTAAGTAAACATTCTTTTAACACTTTCAAACAGTGATCTTTCATTTGCAACAAACCCCGTCTTTCTAGCTTTTCATTTTCGTATAGGTAAAAATTCATAAAGAATGCTTTATTATCACGACTCTACGATATAATATTTTTTCAATGATGAAAAAATGAGAATTGGTATTTACTTTAAGTCAAGAAGAGATGGGCAGTGATAGTATTTTTAGAAGGAAACGCCTGATTGCGCTGCCTCGACGTGGGTACAAAGTGTCATAGAAAAGTAACATTCTCAGTTCAAAATGTTGGAATAGAACGTTTTTAAAGGTTTATAAATCCACTGTGATATTTAAGCTAGTGCTTCAAAATGTTTGGTCTATATTTTGGTCATCTTGTTTTGTGTTATTTATGCTGAATATTTTTAATGCTCAAGATGTATTATCGATAGTGCATTGTTTACAGTGTTTTTAACCTGAGAGCAGTCGGGGTTACGTTTGTTAGTCTAAGCGAAATGGGAATGGCTATCTTACCAGAGCTTTAAGGGAGAGATGGGCAATGACTCGTTTTTTTTATTTGTAAAATTTGTGTATTAAATAATAATTTTTCGTTTATTGATATTAATGGATATGTAGACAAAGGATTAAAGTTTTGTTCTACATCATTTTCGTTGCTTTATTTCAAATAGGTTGGCTGTAGCAGGCTCTAAACAAAACTATGACCATCTCTACTGAAATGGTATCGGCGCACTGGTCCGGTCACTTTAAACAATTTTTTTTTTAATTAAATTAAAAATAATAACTCATCGCTATTTTGCAATTATTAAATATTTATATTAATTCCCGACGTTTCGGTCATTCGTTCTGACCATTTTCAAGGAAAGTTTCAATATAAAAACGAATACTGCGGTTGCTACTGAAAATTAGTCACAACGTTCAAACAGAACCTGCGACTCGCGAGTCGGTTGAATAAAACTTTCCTTAAAAATGGTCAGAACGAATGACCGAAACGTCGTAAATTAATATAAATCATACAGTAAATTAATAGAGTTATTATTTTTAATTTAATTTAAAAAAAATGCTTAAAGTGACCGAACCAGTGCGCCGATACCATTTCAGTTAAGATTTACGGTCGAAATTTAATTTACACATTTTTTAATATGACCATCTCTCCCGGACTTATCCTATTAAAAACATTTCACTCATCTGCTCTTATAGAATGAAGGAAAGTTTGTAAAACTCCATTGCTCCACCGCTCAGCGCTGCAGCTCCGTTCCAGCGCCCCGGAATAAAGTACCTCGAGGATACTTGTGCTTCGTTACCGTTTATCTTGCACCTTCTTCCTCGGAAGCGCGCCCAATTGCTAATCGAGCTGATGGCCACAGATGAGCGTGGAATAATTGGGCGAGAAAGCGAATTAGCTCGGCGGCCAAGTAAAAAATGCGAAAACTATTGACGGTGATGTCGAACGACATTCCCCAGGGCCGATGAGAGGGAATTATTCGCGTTGCTCCAGCCTCTACAGACGCATTAGGCACAATTGGGTGCGTGGGCAATGTTAAACGTTAAATCGTTGGTCACGATAGGAGACGATGCGACGAGATTGCTCGCCCACGTACGAATTTCCTGTGGCACCGATGCGAGCCGTTTATTCAGGTCTAGGTACTAAAAAGATCAAATAGCAACCGGGGCGGCCAATTAAACGGTGGAAACGGTGCCTCTCGATCATCGTTGCGAGCCAATCTCGTACGGACGGGCGCGAATCAATCAGCCCGGCAAGTGGAGAACGCGGGGCACCGTCCAGCTAGGAGGCTAATTAAACGCGATCATCGTCGTCGAAGCGGGCCCCGTTTGCCGCTCGTTCGCGGGATAAAAGTGGCGCCTTCGATCGCCGTCCATCATCGGCCAGGCGTCCTCCGCGGGCGCATAAATCCCGGTAACAACGAAATGAATAGGTATAGGTACGTTAAATCGACCGCGCAGGCCTTTACGAGTCACTAATAAACGTCTTAGCCGGAGAGATTTCTCCTCGGCGCACGAACATCCGCGGCGCCCCCCCTCCTCCCTCCCTTTTCTTCCTTTATCGCCGTCGAGCTGTTAATAAACGTGAAAGTCGTATACCGTGCGCGACCGTTTTCGAGTTTCTTCCCAACGACACGTTTCGAGAACAGATAAAAGAAAGGACTCGTTTACGATCGTTCGCGACTGGCCGCTCTTTAACACGTCCACTGCGCTCCGAAACTCTCTCGAGATAGAGAGTACAATATATTCGCACGTGTGAAATGTCCCTGAATTATATGGTCCGTATAAATGCGGTATGGAGCTTGTCACGCTTGCGTCGATGACGGTGCAGTCGGTGTGTTAAGGAGAAGCAGAGAGGAGGCTCGAGTAGCGAAAGAATCTATTCGACCAGGAGGGGGGCCAATGGCGAAGAAAGGGGAGAGAAAAAATGCAGCGGGGCCACGTCATTCGGCAGGTAGTTGCCCTGGGAAGATCGTAGACGCTGAGGAATCCTCCCCGGCGCATAGAAACCCTTCTCCCTACGCAGGGGGAACTCGTCGAATCTGTTTCACGAGCTTTAAGGTCAGCGGGCTGCTGCGAGAGACGAGAGAAAGGAGCCGGTCGTAATTTTCCGTGAATTCGCGCCACGAGATATTATCCTGGTGGAGAAAAATATGTCTTGGAGGAATTCCTGCCGAGGTTCAAATGAAAATGCTCCGAATGCGTGTGGAGAAATAAGCCTTTTGTATCCTTGCGATAAATCTGCTAATTAATGGTGGATCAACGTTCAGTCCCAACGAGTGCCTGCTGTATTATTGAAATTTGAACGGTAACGTTTAGTGTTTCAAGCTCGGTGTAAGCTTTCGTGTAACGGTAACTTTAGCACTAGTGTCTCGTTCAAATCGATAAGCTTGACAATGGAGTCCATGGTATAGACGACTGAATAGCAAGCGTTAAACGCCTTTCCGCGAAAAGAATGGTTCGTTTTGATGGAGTTGAGACTTTCGAGAAGCCACGCTGTAGAATCTCAGTGCCAACAGGTAAGAGGCCCTAGTGAATGGTAAGAACCGTGAAAATCCAGTTGAAAATACGAGCCGGTACGTGTGCTGAGTTTAATATCCCTGTAGGCGAGCGAGATGCTAATTACGATTGCCGAACGCGCGAGGCTAACGCGAGTCGATGGTACGCCGGCCGTGTTTCAGGAAGAAATAACACCTCATCGGTCTTAAATGTCCGGCCGCAACGGCTGCCCTGCCGGCGCGCGTAAATTATACGCGATGCGTGCGCGAGAGTGCTCCGTCGAATACGAGCGGCCCTGCGTCACGAACGGAGGAGCGTGTTCGGCCGATGCGCCGAATTTATTTCGGCCCTCGCGGGCTACGATCGTTAAACGTTTCCCCGGGGATCGGGCATCGATTAAAGTATCCTCGTACCGCGAGGGAGACGTTCTTTAGGACCGCCAGGAGCGATCGTCGCTGGCTGAACACGCGAGAGTGACCGATGGCACGGTAGCGGAGCGCTGTTCCTTCGCGCTCGAAGTCCGAAATTCTTAGATCAGGATTGAAAGGTGATCTGGTAACATCGACTATCCCCTCTGGGAATGATATCTCCTTGATTCAATTGTCGATCGGATACTTCGACGCGTTTCGGTTAGGGCAGGGACTATTTGTCGAATTTTTCGGTATTCGAATATTCGAATACTTCAGTTGCTTAATTATTTGACGAATATAATTCGAATATCCAAGTATTCGAATCGTATTCGAATAATAACATTTGAATAGTATTCGAATAATAACATTCGAATAGTATTCGAATAATAACATTCGAATACTCAAGTATTCGAAGTTTATTCGTAGCATTCGAATACTTGTAAAATATTCGAATAGTCTCAGCCCTAGTTTCGGTAGGACCACAAGTAGTGCAAGTAAATCATTCGTCAAACATAGGGAGAGAGAATTAGGAGATGAACTTGGGAATACTGCAATCCAATTGCGTGGATCAGCGTTGATGTGATTGCTTAGACGGCTGGCCAGTACGCAGCGGATCGGAACTGAAGATCGCGGGTTCGAGTCCCGTCACCCGACGGAGTCCATTTTTTTCCGTGATTCTCGAACAAATAGGGTAAAGGACCCAATTACTGCCACCTACCCAATTACTGTCACCTTAAGCTGTTTTACGTAAAATAACGAATAAATCTTGTAAAATGATGCATAAAAAAAATTTAGCATACAAATCAAACTGTTATTTATACGATACAACAAACAGTACTTAATTTGGATAAAATGATAAAAAAATTTAAGCCGATATTAGGAGAGTGGAAACGATGACTTCCTTACTATCGAAAGAGAAAGCAAGGCGTTAAAGAAAATACTGTAATTGTAGTATTTAAGCTATTGATATAACAAAATATGTTTTACAAAATATAAGCATCATAGAAAGTAATAAAGATCCGAATTCAACGATTCATTACGTCTTTTTACTTAATAATTGGGTGACAGTGATTGGTACAAGCGTTTCAAGCATTTTGGTATTATTGTCATAGCAGTAGTTGCCCATGTACATGAGACGACATAACCTTAAAATGAGATCAACAGTGGGGGTGTCAGTAATTCAGTCAAATACATTTGAAGGGTGTCAGTAATAGATCCCGAAATATATTTTTGAAATTGATGAATTTATACATAAAAATTGAAGTTTTAAGTTCCCCCAAATTTTTTTCATCAAGTAAACATATTAAACAATAATAAATAACAAGACCAACATATACTTTCAGTCTATAAGTACAAAACTATAAGATAATGTCAGCGTCAACGCTTAATGTGTCAGTGATTGGGTCCTTTACCCTAGGAATTGCGAACGCTATTCCTATGATTGTTCGAGATCCCCTAATAATTCTGAAGTTCCCAGAAAAAATTCTCCAACAGGTAAAAAACAGCCCAGCCACAAGTGTCCTAAATCTCTGCGACCACATCCAGGGTCCATTGAAACCAGAGATGGGCAAAAAATTATTTGGAATAAAAGTTTCGTACACTATTCCAAATAATTTTTTGCCCGTCTCTGATTGACACCAACAAGTCTAACAGAGTCCAAAACATTCAATCCCACCAAAGTCTCTAACACGACGAACTGACGTTTAAAAGTGGATACCAACTGGAACGGGTATTGTAAATGATCCAGGGACCAAGGGAATCTTCCGAAAAGTGTGTGCGGTACCTACAGTCCGAACAGAGCTACCTGCAGCGCACAGCCAGCTATCCCGGAGACCCGGTGAAACACATACCGTGGAATCGGCAGACCAATAACGCGGATACCTAGTCCGCCCACGTGGGCGCTGGGCACACCGGTCGGCGGGCGCTCGCGTGCACATACACGCCGGGCGTAATTTCGCTCGTCCGTGAAGCGTACACGCGTCGGCCGCGGGCCCAGGCGGGAACGAGAGGGGCGTGGAACGAAGAAGGAAACGAGACACCGGTTTTCCAGCGGGTTGCATTCATGGGGACCGAATGAACGAACCGGCGAAGCAGGCCGCGCGCACGCGGAACACGAATTAAGCCTGTCTCCGGAGCGTAAGTATGCGACTACGCGGGGCGACGTGTCCGCCGCTCGCGATTTACAGTGAATGGCCCCCGGGTCGCGTGGGCGTGATCGCGTAAACGTCGATGCACGCCGAGGGCTCGCGAGGGCTCCGGGCGGACGGGCTGTCCAGCAGAAGCGTCGCGATGATTCACGGACAAGATCCTCGTCGCCTATCGAATTTCACCAGGCGACGTCGCCTGATCGATCAGGAGAACGTCGCCGGCGAACGTGGAAAAGCACTTTACGGCAGTCTGCCGCGAGGAGAAGCGCTGTTTCACGGGTTCTCGCGATGGCAACTTTCACGACTGCCCGGCCGCGTCTCATTTGCAACACAATGCACGAGGAAGTGCTCGGGCGCTCGCTTTTCAATGGTGGGCCGACGTGCGGCGTCGGGGATCGACCGATTGATACGTGGACGGTTTAAAAATCGCCTGGACCCACGTCTATTCCAGCGAACTATCCGCGCCACTTACTGGTACCAGTTTTTTCAGGAACCGAGAGCTTCTACCTTTTTGTGTCAAGGTTCCCTCCGGCAGTCTGGCTGGTGATATTCGGGCTATCTGCGTGTATAATCAAAAGCTAAATTATCTTTCTTTTCTATCAAGATTCATAGTGCCCGGGTTAAGGGGTAATGTCACTCTGGAGCCCGGGAAGCTGATTTTCAGAATTTCTTAAGCGAGTATAGGGAATGGAATACAAAATCTGTTTGGTGGCCTTTATTGTACATACCTTGAAGTATGATCACAATTTTTTTAATATAAAATAGCGGCGCCTAAGGATGAACCGATACCATCAAGGTATCGATACTTTTACTCATTACTTGTATCGAAAAAAAGTATCGGTGTCTACTCAGTATCGAAGCAAAAGTATCGATATTTACTTGTATCGAATGAAAATTAATATAACAAAGTTCTTTTTTTTTATTAATGAAGACGTATTTTATTTTACTTTTATTTAACGGGGAGTACTTTTTAGTTACAACGAAATATATAACTAAGTAACTAAATAAATAAGAGGCAGTCTATAATAATTCATTTATATCACGAAATAGAAAGAAAAATATACAGAGTTGTTTCACGGAATGGAAACAAGAGAAGTAGACACTGATCTCTATTTATATTAACTATATAAAGAAACTAAAAATCGTGTTCCGAATTGAAGACCCCGGCCGCCATTTTATATAGAGAAAGAATCTCACTTTTTAGCGGTAAATTTGAACAGTAATAAAAGGAAATATACCGAACGTATTCGATACGAGTACTTTTTCCCGATGCCTACTTGGTATCGCAACCCTAGGTATCGATACTAAAATTACTCGGTATCGCAACCCTAGGTATCGATACTAAAATTACTTGGTATCGCAACCCTAGGTATCGATACTAAAATTACTTGGTATCGCAGCCCTAGGTATCGATACTAAAATTACTTGTATCAAAACGAAAGTATCGAGTATTTACTCGTATTTACTTGGATCGGTTCATCCCTAGCGGCGCCACGCTATACTCGCTTAAGAAATTCTGAAAATTTCTGCAGTGGCATTGCCCCTTAAGCTCCTCGATATTCCCCAGCATCTTTCAGCCCTCGTTACAGTGCCCATCGAAGAGCTCCACGCTCGTAGCAGTAAAGTTGCTCGGAGGATGTGCAATGCACAAGGTGTCGTGCACACAGGCGCACGCGCGAAATGGCTCGCGGATACGCGTGCGCTCGCCCACGCTCGCTCCTACGCGCCGTCTCTGCCTGCACGCGCGCGGCGACACTCGGTTCATTCAGTCGTTCGAATCCTTCTTTCATTCAGGCCCCGATACACTTCGATCGCGGCGTGTACACGAGCACCGGCCCTCGTAGATAGTCACGCGTGTGCACGTGCACGGCAGCGCACGATTTATCGCCACCAACGGGAAACGCAGTCAATCACGCAACTCCGTACGCCCTGCGCCGCGCTCCACGAGAAGCCCGCCTTATCGATACCAAAGAAGCTATAGTCTGCCCACTGAAGGATCCACATAATATTTACACAACACCGCAAACAGTTTTCTGAATAAACATCCGTGAAAGCACATAATACCACGTTCCTCGGCACCTTCTATTAGATCGCGAATTACCAAAGTGTGCGCGGAATTTTGCGATCACGCGTATCCTGTAGAACGTACATACAAGGGTTGCCCCGAATGTATCGCGTTACACCGCGGTTCTCACGGCATCTCCGAGGGGGACTGCGCTCGCATAAATTAACGTCGATGATTATGCAGTCATCGAGCGGGGGAGGCGGGCACGAGGATTGTAATTAATTAACACCGCGTGGAACGTGGAAAATTTGTCGGCGTCTCGCCTCGTGATCTACTTAGTTTCCACCTTTCCTCTCCCAATACCCCCCACCCCCTCGTTAACGAGAGCTTGTACACAACGTAATTGAACTTTTTGCATTTTCGTTTGCGCCGATAAAATCTCCGACACGTACGCGCTCGCGGCAGCGTTAAAGCGTCGCGCGCAGGCTCGATCCTTAGCCGATCGATCCGAGATCGTGCGCCATATTACACGACGCCGAGGGAGCGGGAAAAAAACCGGGGCGGCCTATAAAACATCTCGCGAACGTGACAGAGACCGGGCGAACAAATTGCTTTCCGTAATATCGGGCGGCGATCTGCAACAATAACAGTCTCGATTACATTTTACAACACGTGCACGCGTATATTCTCGGGGCGAGGTGTCGCGACGCTAGCCATCTCCCCCCGATAAATGCACCGTGCAGGTTGGGCAACCGATCGCCCCGGGCGAGATTGCCGCAACCTCGCGCGAACGGTAACGCATGCAGAGGGATCTGGAGCCGTGGCGGCGCGGTAATACCATTCACGCGAATTAACCGTCCGAATGGTATATAATTTTCGCGTAATTAGTGGCCCCGCGGCTGCCCATTACGGAACACTCATCATAGTCGTCCGTTTGCTGGTTGGTTAATTAAATTTTACCAACGGACACTGGCCGTCAAGTGTCTCTAAACCCCCCGCGGCTGTAAGCTCGCCGACGAAATTTCGCGGACCGCTCTTGACCCGGTTGGCTGTGACTTTTCGTCCCACGTCCCTTCGGTCTTACGATTTTGATTGAATATCGCTCGCCTTGAGACAGTGATTACTTTCACGCTTTTCGCCCGTCGCGACCCATTTTTCAACAAGGAGAAACCTTTTGCCATCCGCGGTGTCGAGTACCCTGGAAGCGATCCGGCAGATTCGCCGAGCAAGTTGAGAAGTACGTTAGCAGCAGCTCCAGGGGCGATCCGCTCGCGTTCACCGCAAGAAGGCTGCGGCGGCCGGGGCGAGATCGAGAAGGCGTATCGCTCTTTTATTCCCACGAAAGAAGAAAAACCCCTGGGATCGGCTCGTTACGATCGGTGGCCGGCGTTGCACGACGGCCGACCGACCACCGGTCCCTTTCGATTACCATCTCCTCCCGCCTCCTGTGTACACGTATATATCCGTTCAGTGTACGCGCACGTAGCCGCTCCTAGGCGCTTTTTTCGCCGGGGGATTATACGTGCCCGAGATCGTGGATCTCAGGAGGGCGCTGAAAGGTACGGCCTCGCCGTTTTATGCGGCCACGATACGTACGTGGCATGCGTCCACTACGTGTCCGGCATAAGACGAGGACCGGAGATCGTGCGATCGTAAGATATACACCCGCGATCCTCGTAGATATCCGAGAGCTACCCGCGAGAAGTGCCCCGACGCGCGCCCTAGCCAGTCGATCAACCCTCCATTTAACTGGCTTCGCTGGAGGGAACATAAAAGCGGCGAGAAGAAGGGATGCCGTTAATCTCTGACCGTCCAGCAACGTTGCTTCGATACTAGATCGCTGGACCTCTAATCTGGTTCACGGTTAGCCCTACCCAGTTCTAGTTGCAGGGCTGCATTTCTCAGCGCGATGGAAACAAAGGTGATATTCACTTTTAATTCTGGCGCGATACTCGTCGTTTGCGGCTTCGTTCATTGAGTAACGCGGGCCGCGCGATACGATTTATGCCCGACATTACGCAAGCTGAATCCGCGATGTGGAAAGTGTCCGGGGGATCGCCGGTCGAGAAACAGTCCGCCTGGGACGATAATGAGGATGAAGCCCGGGGACCTCTCGATCACATCTGCTTGATACGCGCGGGACGTCGCTCCGGTGCTTAAACTTCTGCGGCACGATGAGACGTGGGGTATATCGATTGAATCGGCGTATTACGAAAGAAATGTGCCACGTAACTTAATTACAGCCGTCCACAATGGCTCGCGCAGCGACTACTCGGCCCGTTTATTGGACCGTTATCTGCATCCGGATAGCGCGGATTCAAACTACTCGCTGCGAACGACCGAATGAAGAGATCATTGTGACGTACGCGCCGGAGATAATCGCGCTGCGGGTAACCGCGAGAGGGAAGACGACACAGAGAAAGCCCCCCCCCCCCCCCGGAGTAAGCGGCCTGAGAAGTGCCGCGGAGATTCGCAATTAAACCGGACCGATGTTTTCCACCGGGACTGCCACTTTCTCTGAAAGTACGGGAAGCGGATCGGGAAGCTCGGTGCGCTGTTAATTCGCGGCTGTGCGCCGTTTTACGCCAAGGTGGTTGCCGCTGTACCGTCACTTTGGAAGCAGCACGATTGGGAAATTAATAGAATTGCCAGACGGCGCCAGTTTCTGATAATACTTATCGAACCACCAGTCTTGTGGACAATCCTGTGGGTGCCGCTTCTTCGGCTCCTCCGCTGCGCCCCTTATCGCCCCGTCGCATGGACAAACAGTAGAAATACCGATTATCGTTCGCGCGCGAAACGATACGCGTTCTCTTAGCGCTGGCAACAATAGGCCGGTATAAATCAAGATAGCTCCTGCGAGCATCGGTCATTGCTTTCCAGTAAATTCAGCCACGTTATCAATTATGATGAAACGGTGACGCTGTCGAGGGAATGGAATTAAAGTTACTTAAGGGGTTATAGCTAGTCAGGCGGTCGAAAAGAGGCGAATGTTTGTGATTTCTTTTGGAAATTAGGGCTCGGACTATTCGAATAATTTACTATTCGAATATTTTACAAGTATTCGAATGCTACGAATAAACTTCGAATATTTGAGTATTCGAATGTTATTATATGAAGTGGGTTAAAATTAGCTTACAAGATTTCACCATGACAAATGAACCTATGTTCGAATGGTATTCGAATACTTCGATATTCAAATTATATTCGTCAAATAATTAAGCAACTGAAGTATTCGAATATTCGAATACCGAAAAATTGGAAATAGCGGAAATAGCGGAAGCATATATTTTTACAGAACTTTTTGCACTCGAAAGAGCAACATTTAAAGAACATTTGGTAATTTTTTCGTAGAAAAATATTTACGTTTATAATATATAAGCCGTGATTTTTGCACGAAAAAATCAGGCCTTCAATTAGCCGATAGCTTTAAATAGCTTTAAATAGCATTTTGTTTTTAAATTAATATTTCGGAAATTCGCTCCGTTAATGAGAGGATGCATTAGTATACTAACGAAATCTTTGTTCTATTGATTTTAGATAATCTGCTTGCGAATGGCAGTGCTCACCGCAAAACCAAATTCATAAAAATGCTTCTTGGATGTCGGTCGTTACTTTATTACAAACGTGAACATTTTGCTATGAAAAAATTACCAAATGTTCTTTAAATCTTGCTCTTTTAAGTGCAAAAAGTTCTGTAAAAATATATGCTTCCGCTTTTTCAAAAAAAATTCACAAACATTCGCCTCTTTTCAGCCGTCTGACTATAACCCTTTAATACAGCTAGTGAATGCTTGACATGCTTGAAAGAAATACTGGAGCCTTGGAGTCTGTCATTAGTGGGTTCTTTTTATGTAAAATTTGACTAGACTCAAGGTTCCAGGGATGTCTCTAAGGTGGTAAATATTTGAACACGATGATCGTATCTCTTTTCCGCAGCGCCGAGTGTGATTCTTTGAGATAGGCTCGTGGGAGATAAGAGGCCGGGATTAAACAATGCTCTTCCAGGTGAGCGTATTATCATTGCCAAAAACGGAGCCGTGACGCGGTTGTTCGGGTATTGCGTACATACACCACGCCCCCGCTCTATCCTACATGCGGTACAACCGCCAAGTTCGAATTCGGAAGTCGTGTAGGTGTACTCTGAGTCAGACTATCTTCTCACCTCTGTTTCCAATCGTATCCGGCTTGACTTGGTCAGGAATATCCGCGCTCGATCGGCGTGGAATTTTAATGCAGGAAAATGTCACGTTGTCTAGTTGGAGAACGTCCACGAACGCCGAGGAATTCGCCATACATCTTACACCGGCGCACGCTTCGGTGCAGCTCGTGGCAGAAAATTGTATCTGCTTTTACAGTGGATGACTCCGAGACATTTTTAGACACGCGGGATTGCGAGTAACTTCGAACGGGATTTATAAAAACTCCTTGTTAAATTATCAAGTCGAGATAAGAGGAGTTTTTCCCTGAATACAGGCGAGGCCAGTAACCTTGGGTTTTCCATAGACGAGGTATGTGCCGAGTAGCCTGTGACATTTTATTGAAATCTGCGTTACGGGAGCTCAAGCATCGAGTACATAAAGAATTAGAGATTTTCTCGCGAGATGCTTGAAAATTAATAATGTCACCAATGCTGGATTAAGCAATAAGCAAAATAAGCAGGTGTTTGGGACATCGGGAGAAAAGGGGGCACCATAGAAATTTTCTGAATTTGAATATCGATCTTTTGTTTTAAACACTTTGCGTTGAAGTGAGCACTCTGTATAAGGTGGCCTTAAAATCTTTTAAGTGCTTAGGCCCCCTAGAGGTCTTAATCCGTCCCTAAGTGTTACTAGGAATTATAAGCATATATACTTTATCTATCTTGATAAGTGAAAAGTTGCATTCAGAATGTAAAAAGCTGCAATCTTGCTATATCTAGTTTTGAATTACTATCGTTAATAACATTCTAATCTTGCGCCATTCAGAATCAATAACGACGAATGTACGAAGCAAATGATAGTGGGCTTTGCCAGTCCCAGAATCGCGTGATGACATGTCACATCGTATGTCAGGTTTGCTTTCTAGCTCGCCTGTGATAATATGAATCACTCCGATGATACAGTCAGGGGATATTGCTTACCGTTTGTTGGTACGCATATTTTATCCATGCATGCCACATTTATCTTACGAAACACATTCGAATCTCAATTAGGCTGATGTGATCTTTGTTTAAGGTATCCAAATGACAAAATTAGGGCTGGGACTATTTGTCGAATTTTTCAGTATTCGAATATTCGAATACTTCAGTTGCTTAATTATTTGACGAATATAGTTCGAATATCCAAGTATTCGAATACTGATGTAATCGAATAGTATGGTGTGAAATATAAATCAAGTTCTTTAAGTTCATTTGTCATGGTGAAATCTTGTAAGCTAATTTTAACCCACTTCATACCATACTATTCGAATACAACAGTATTCGAATATAGCAGTATTCGAATACAGCAGTATTCGAATAGTATTCGAATAATAACATTCGAATACTCAAATATTCAAAGTTTATTCGTAGCATTCGAATACTTGTAAAATATTCGAATAGTAAATTATTCGAATAGTCCCAGCCCTAGACAATTTTTTTCAAAAAATCTCACACAGACTCACCATTGTTGTAAATTTCCGCGTTGACTAGCGTTTCCTCGTCGTCGGTGTCTGGTCCAAGGGACACTGGAGTGTACACGATAGATTCCCGCGCCCTCATCGTGTTACTTTTCAAATGGTCGACGTGTTCCCTTTGCAATACATTCGCGAGGAACCTGAAACAATAGGCAATTAATGTAGGGTAAATTTCTACTTTTGGGAGTCCCACAGTCAAGGGCGTCCGTGGCTTTTTTCTAAGGGGAGGGGGGAGGGACAACTTTGGGGCGACGGTAAAGAAAACTATAGTAATGAAAAAACCACCCTGGGAATGACATCGACGAATCGGATCATGAAAAATACTTAACGTACACGTCATAAAAATATTTAACTTAATACAGATCAATTTTTAAAAATAAGCGATTATTTCTGAAAAGCCAGGTTGCTAGCAATAATTGCTCGACCGCCATAAAAATTAGCAATGTTTAAGTTCACAGAAATGCCACAGAAAGTGAGATAGAGTAATGGATATTTCGATGAACCCTAGTGGCCAGATATTCGACCCGATTCGGCAACATTAGTTTGAAGGGGGATGCAAAGAATACGCAGAGACGAGAAAAAGGGTGGAAGCGTTCCAGGAATCCGATGGAGTAGAAGACGAAATAGCGACACGCACAGCCCCGCGCGCGCGGTAGAATTCAAAGCTTGCGCGACGACTGCACAACTACGCCGTGACTCAGAACGCCAAATATAGTGATTGCTGGGATTTCTAGAGACTTTTTGACGAAAGTACACCTTCGCGGTTTATCGTCGGGGCTCGACGAATTCCAATTCGTTCGGGAAATCGTTATCTCCCTTCGCCGTTCCGTGGCGACGTTAACTATTAAACTAAATCACTGAATTATCCTTCCGCGTTTGCTGGCGAAACAAGTTCCATACCGATAGCGATTAACGCTCGCGCGATCCAACTATATCGACGCGCGGCGAGATTGAAAAGGGGCATAACTAACGGTAGCCATAAACCTAAAATGCGTTTTTATGGAAAGCAGAAATAGAGCGTCACAGTCTTACCGATACCGTTATGCGATGGAATACCGGCGGGTTTATACGTTATCCAGTGAAAAACTCCCCGTCGCGCTTAAATCGCGAGCCATTCGCGAGCCAGACGAAATTCTCGGAAGCGAAGGCACGTTTAACGAGAGCCGATGTTACAGTTTTCATTGTGATGCAAATTAAACGGATGGGGGAGCAGGAGGTTGCTTGGAAATGTCTTCAGGTAATAAAGGTCTGGTTTATTTGAACGCTTGCCCCCCCCCCCCCCCCCCCGTCCCATGATACGAGCTCCCCTACAGCCGACATGTGCGTCCTTGTATGCCCAAAATGGCAACCCCTTCCGAATTCAAGCCAAACAATCTAACTTCTGTTTCACATTCCGTGCGCATAGAGCATCCGTTTCTTTCGATCTTTTAAAAGATACCGATCGCAAAGATATTCCAGTCAATTTAAATCAGGATACCGATCAAATTTGTTGCGGTAGAGAAAGCTTAACTATTACTGACTAGAAGCTGCACAGCAGGGTAGAGAGATCGTTAATCATCGCATACAAAAAGATGTAATTACTCAATTACATAAGCTGGAGCAAGTTAACTCCACTTTTTTGCACGATCAGATGTAGATTATAATTTTCCTCAATTATGTGACGAATTGGTGGTTTGAAAATGCCACTAAATTATTCAACATTCTTTCTACTCCTGTTTCCAGTTCTTTTACTCTGAGCATTTAGCGGAGCGACTCGTAAAGGGTGGTCTCGCGATCTTCTTTGTTAATAAATCCACGGAAATCAGTGATTCGTTTTCCCCCTAGCAACCGGTTTCCCCGTGGCTGTGTTCACGAGTCGCCTTCGTGTTCAGGATGGAGGTTCTATTTCGGGTAAGACGACAGCCGCCGTCTCGACGCACCGGTAGACGTCATTCTTCCGAGATGCGATCACCGAACGAACCCGCCTTTATGCTTGAGAATTTACCAGCTGTCGATACACGTCTTCGTCGCGAACAGTGCCGCGTTATCTCAAAAGACGAATACCTTGATTCTATCCAGATTTCTTTGTTCCGGAATCGAATACTATGGCTTCGACAATTTCTCCCCTCATCTTCTTATCTATATAAATAAAAATGTAAATGTTCGTTTGTTCAAAATCTTAAATCTCCGAAAGTTCTTTGTCGATTGCTTTGAAATTTTGACACAACGTTGCATTCCAATACGTGCGTGTTTTTATATACCTATTATTATATAGATGTCACACCTGTGACAGGTAAAAAATTTAACATGCTTCTTAACCAGACTGAGCCACAGCACCGCGTGGCCGTGTGCAGCTAGTATTATATAAATCGGCACAGGAGGAAGTATCAATGCTTATTCAATTACTTACTAACAAGAGAATTAATGCGATCTTCGCATTTCTATGGGACAGTTAATTACAGGCTTATTCCCCGAAAGCATTCGCGCAAAAGAGCAGCGGATGCACGTGTGTATACGCTGCACGCTGCACAGAGCGGTGGTTCTAACCACGCCTTTAGGTTCGCGGGGGGTCCGTCCGCGAATATACATGGAACAAAGAAGAAGAAGAGGAGCGAATATATCTCGCTGCTCGATTTCTCAGATCCATTCCAGGAATCGATATTTTTAAACGGTCGGATTTAAGAGGATCTCGTCTCGGTGCCAACGTCACCGTCCGGCGGAGGGGTTTTGGATTTCTCGCGGACGAGTTTTCGTGGCTGGGCTCTGCCAGGTAACATCTTCACAGACTCCCCCGACAATTGCACGGCGGAAGGACAACAGGAAAAAGAATTCTTCTATTCTTAGGAGACACTCTCCCCCACCACGCGCGCGTTCTTTCGTCCCCTTTCGTTCCGTGCGGCAGCAGCAAGGGAGGAAATCATTGATTTCATCCTCTTCTTTTTCTCCCGGCTTCCTCGGCTTTCCACATTTTTCTCCTCTCCTTTTTATTCCCCGTTGCGTTAGTGCCTGCGGCGCCTCCAGTCGAACCGGAATCGCGTCGAGACTCTGCCCTCGACTTGGAGATAAGAGAAGCCCTGCTCTCGCATGGGAGCTTCCTATCAGGGAGGGCGTCGCGGAGATTTCTGAATCGATGTTCCGGGAGACGGGCTAAATCGACAAAGCCGTACGGGGTTAAACGTACCCAGGTACCCCGTGGGTCGGGGGAAAAGTCGAGCACGAGATCCACGGGTGGAATGCAAGTACGCCCAGTTGCAGTAATTCAGTCGGGGAACGAAATAATTCGCACGATCTCGCACGATTGTTGTAATTGCTGTTAACGACGAGATATGTTGACATCCTGTCGACGAATTCTCACGAGACGTATTAACTTTGTCTCTGACGGCAATTGCGCGGTAGGTATATTGCCATGTATATTACGAAAACGATTTCTCGATTGGTGGAAGAGTAAATACGCTTACTCTTATTAAATATTCTTACCCCTTTCAAATATCGTTTAAGAATTACTGCTCTCCTGGATCGGGTGTCCATGAAAGTGGCTACCCACTTTCCCGGAAGTATTTAGGTGGCAAGCAGGGTGTTCCGCGTTCCGATTTACGAAGCCCAATAAATTTTCGGCCTCGGTATCCTCTCGCACCTCCCCTTGAGTTGAACGAACTTCGCCGGGCTCTATGCACGGGCCAGAACGGCACCCTCGACGCATCAGACGCCACTTACTAATTCTCTGCCCTTTGCACCCACGCGCGCACGTGCCTGCAGGCTAATGCAATAACGCGGTCGGAACCCCTGTCGGGGCTTAGCCCTGTTACCACGTGGTTTATGCGCGTGCCGGTCCCAGAAGGTGACGAGAACATACGTAAATTGCCACCGACATTACTTCCTGGTTATATTTAGGCCCCCGAGGAAGATCGAGTTTCTCTCTACGGCCCCACGAATCCGCGATAACCGATGGGACAGTGGTACCCGCGAGGGTGACCCCCCCCCCCCCCCAACGATTTGCCTCCGCTTTCTACTACTTTCTAGGGAGCAAATATAGACCACGCTCAGGTATCCCCTATTTTCAGAGGATCCCTCCGACACTTTTTCGTCAGGCGTTTTTTCTGCTCCCCCGTCTTTTAAAGATCCCCGGAGCAAGGCTACGTTAATGGGGGGCACGCGCGCCTGCAGGATGACGGACACGTGCGTGGGGCTGTGTATGAAATTGTCAAACTTACTTATGACAGAACGGGGAACATCCGTCCGGTGCACTTGGGTAAGCTCGTTCTTCGAGCTCGAGCGGGAGGAAGTGAATACATCCAGTAAATGGTAACTCTTCCTTACTACTCTCAGCTACATACTCTATATTATTATTGGAGCCGGGAAAAAAAAGCCACGACGCCGGGAATCGGACCCGAGTCGTCGTCCGCGTGCCGATCTGTCGCGTTTGCCACCACGGCTAACGTCGACTCTCTGCTGTTGCTGTCCTCCGGACTCTTCATAAATGGACGCTACCTATGTGTTAAAGTCACACGCTAGGCTGTTCTCTGCTACATTATCCAATAACTGCCTAATGTTCTAAGAGACCGAAGTGAAGTAATACTGCAGTGAATTGGAGTTAAACTTGTCCAGTCTCCACTCATCGAACTCTGACCCCACAAAACGCCCGGGAAGCCTGCCCCAGATATCCAGGATGAGCCATCGCTCTTCACGCCGACTTTTCGTCGGGCTCTCGAGTATTCTTATCGGGCCATTCATCATTTTTCCTCGAGGACGCGGTCTAACGAGCTAGAGAGCGTGCACGGGCACGCGCGAAGGGATATGGTGGCTCGCGCCTACCATCTCCGGCTGCTCGCAAGAGGGTGCCTACTAGCGACTGTTGGCAGCCGACAAAAATAGCGCCCCGATGCCGCTGTACCTACGGATGCAACGAGCATTACCATCGACAGGGAGGAAGGAAGGGAGACACGTCGGGATTTAGACGTGACGGGGGCCCTTCGCCACGCGAAAGGGACGTTGTTCCACGTTAAACCGAGGGATCATCGCGGAGTTGGAGGAAGCTCTATTTCCGGTCTACGAGGCCCGAGACTCGCTAGGTGCTCTGTAGCACGGGGCTCGAGAGGAGACCAGGGAAAGACCAGATTCCTTCAGATTTTCTAAGGATATCCCCGGAGGTTTCGCGAATCACGCGCGAGAAAAATGTTCGCGTAACGCTGGCAGTAAACACGTACTCGTGTAAAAGTTATTTTTTTGTATATCATCCTCAAAGGTTCCTCATGAACTCGTTTATTTTTCTTTTGCAAAAGATAGAATTCATGGGACAGTGTACCGTCAAGGACCCAGTTCCTGATCACTTAAGATGCAATGGGAGCAATTTCTGATCAACCTAAAACATATTACTATGAGCTATCAAATGTTTGCGTATAAATTTAAAAATATTTGATAATTATTTAGTAATCTTTTGGAATAAATTTGTATCGCGATAAACTTATTATTTGGTAGTTATATACTAAACCGATCAGGAACTGGGTCCTTGACGGTAATATTTTTCTCAATCGCGCATCGCTATATTGTGGTCGGCGGTGTACGTGCTCGACTGCGATTGAGCAGTCAGCTGATCGGAAGCAGATTTCCTTGGGATTGATTTATTCTGAGAATAGCGACCGATCGAGATCTCACAAACGCACCATTACGCGAAAATCATGAATATTTCATGAGAGTAATAACTTATCAAGGAAAAAATGAAACTCCGTGCAATCGTCGTGCTATTAAAAGACCGGAGCAACGTGCAGAAAGAAGGATTCTGCAACTCTGCTTATGCAGTGGGTCGCTTCGAAGGGCAAGCGAGTTTAGTCTTCCTCCCAACTATGCGGAGAGCGCGGTCGATTTGGGATCCCGAAAAAGAAAGAAGTCTGAAACGATCCCCCTTTTTACCGTGCAGACGCTTCTCGGGCCACGTAGACTCGAGCGAAGAAACGAAAGCTCGCGCGTCGTGCATCTCGAATTCGGCGATGAAAAGAGACTGGGTGCCGGCTATCGGACAAAAGCTTACCGATGTGTTTCAGCCTCGAAATAGCAGCCTCGGGACGTCGACTCTCGGGGTATCTCACGTTCCACGGAGCAACGACACTTTTCCTTCTTTCTCCTCCCCTTCGGCTTCCTCTGCGCCGCGACGAGGCACTCTCGCACCGCGGAATAGAACGAAATATGGTAAACCGATGCCCCGACTGGCGGAGGACGATACCTCCCGACGAATAAATAAATAAATTAAATGGTCGAGCGTGGATCCGAGCTTCAACTATATTCCACCCCCGACCCTCCATTCAAAGGAAGACCGACCCAGTCGACGCGCTTTCAACGACTGCCGCCACTCGTCCCTCGCGTTCGCCCCTCCAGTCGCGGCAAAGCTCCCATTTGTCCAGAAGCTTTCTTTCCGCTTTCCCCGCCAGTCTTCGGCCTTCTCTCTACCCATTTCCCCGTCACGGGGTGGCAGCTATGGGATATCGATGCGATTATTTATGGATGTCCCAAGAGTCGATCGTTCGCGATGCCTTTAATTCGTCCTCCAATTTATCATCACTTTTTATGCCTGCGCTAATTTCGAACCTCTAGGCAAAGCGTGGAATAGTTAATCTATCAATGGTTTGTGGATCGCTTGGTCAATGGAGTTAAAGTGTATTCGAACCCATGTAGATTGTAACGCTTGGCGTGTCTGACTAACACGGAAGAATCCACTGGAATGCTTCAAGAACTGGTTACTACAACTTCAAGTTAATTGCTTAATTTTTTTCTGGAATTAGTGCAACGTGAGTAACGTAAAAAAATGCAGATACTACGCAAGTTACACGTGATGTGTAAGCATAGGCGTGCCAGTCTGGCCAAGATACCGTCAGCTATTTTTTCCAACTTCTTCTTTGTCCCTTCGCGGGTGGCGTATCCGCCGGAACTAGCCCACGAATACTTTTTTCACTTTCCTCCCCCGTCGATCTTCGGCCTCGCATTCTTCCCTCTCTAAACGGAAATCGTATTAAAAGGCATTACTCGGAAGTAGTTTGAATAAAAGCGAGAAGAGAGGAGGACTATCTCGATTATACTGCGGTGAATCTGTCGCGTTTGAATTATTCGTTAGTCTTGATAAACCATTGTATCTTCTTTCATCGCATTTTTATTTTACAAACGTGAATGAACCCATGATCGACGTGTTAAAGGAACTACTGATTGCGAGGCAACGTCGCGATTGTGAGATTATAAACGTGATACTGCTGGGTGATGTATTCCCTTCGAAGATGCGTCAGCAAATATGCATGTCGACGAAGTTTTGCTTGCTTTTGTAGACTGGGCCCCAAGCACCGTGCTTGCTCTTGCTGGATGCCTGCTGCTGGGATGGCAGATAATTTTCGGACGACGCACGCCCACCTTTGTTCTTGCTGTAGGAAAGACAATAAAGAACAGGATGAGGACAAAACGTTTTGTCATTCTAGCCCCTTCGGCAAAAAAAAATCGAAGAGGCTTCAAAGACGAACGGAAATAGATTACTTCATTTATTACACACCTAACGTCCTGGAAGGGACCCTTGATTGCGTGGACGTTGATTCTAGTGTGCACCATTTTGATTCCCTTCCTTTCTCCTTGGTTTTTATGATTAGACTTGCTCTCTCTCTCTCTCTCTCTCTCTGTTCTTCTACTACAGGTTTCAGCCAATTGCAATCGATCTCTGCTACTGACGAGCAATCTTTCGGGAATAACTTTTGTGCCAGATGATCACTCTATGGTACGTGATGCAGGTGAACCAGAACCAGTAGTTCTAACCGATTCGCAACGTTGCCGCGACGACTCCCCTTTCGAGTCCGGAGGTTTTTAGCAAGTCTATTCGGAGAGGAGTAGCAAAAGTCAGTAACATGTAGTTTCTAAATTAGGGCTGGGACGATTTGTCGAATTTTTCGGTATTCGAATATTCGAATATTTCAGTTGTTTAATTATTTGACGAATATAATTGGAATATCCAAGTATTCGAATACTATTCGAATATTCGAATATTTAAGTATTCGAATACTGATGTATTCGAATAGTATGGTGTGAATTATAAATCAAGTTCTTTAGCTTCATTTGTGATGGTGAAATCTTGTAAGCTAATTTTAACTCACATCATACCATACTATTCGAATACATCAGTTTATTCGTAGCATTCGAATACTTGTAAAATATTCGAAGTTTATTCGTAGCATTCGAATACTTGTAAAATATTCGAAGTTTATTCGTAGCATTCGAATACTTGTAAAATATTCGAATATTAAATTATTCGAATAGTCCCAGCCCTATTCTAAATCCCCTGCAGCAGTGGTGAGCAACCTTTTGTCCGAAGTGGGCCATAAGTGGACACCTACTACTCTACGCGGGCCGCAATATTAAATACTTAAATATAACTAATCCAAGAATTTTAATTTATGCCAATGTTCAGACGGGCCAAATGTTGCCCGCGGGTTGCTCATCACTGCCCTACAGACTTAAGGCCTCGAAAGGTCTTGCGACACTATTGCATGTTCATCTTGAAACCCTTTTATTATTTAGAATCGGAAATCTGAGGCACAGAGAAGTCCTCCGCAATTGCATGAAGGCAGGGCGAACAGGTTTCAAGGCTTTTACAACCTGATATTCTATTGCTATATCAACGCCATTCGCTCCACAAGCTGATGCAGCGAATATTGAAGCAAGATCTTTCCAGCCGATTTCTGAAGTTACACTCCAGGTGCACCGCGTAAGTAGGAACCAGTTTCTGCGTGTCCGCACTTACCTGACACTGGGTAAGAATGTCGGGGAGTTGCCTTGGCAGTCTAAAACTTTGCACCGCATCGACACATACGTCTCCTAGATGGCCACGCAACACTACTGGGTTCCCGTTAATTCCAAGCTAATCCCGACTCTAGGATCGACTCGATGATTCCAATCAGGGGATGTCGGGTCGAAGAGCGAATTCGATGACGGACGTCCACGCGAAGATCTTCAGCAAGACTGCAGGTTCTCCAGCGATTCCGTCGCTCTTACATAGTCTCCGCGTGTCCCCTTCTTCGCGCTTTGACCACCGATATCAGGTGGGGGTCGATCTCGAATCGTTCGATCTACCACCGGCGGAATAGTTTACAGACGATTGTAAAATGCCACAGGATTTTCTCCACCTTCGAGGAGGTTTCTCGTATCCCGAACAGTGAGGAGCATGTTCGAACAGTCATTCGCAGGGAATTAAAAGCGAAGAAATGGAATTCGCCGGGGAAATGGTCCTTTACAGTAACTTGTTTACTGGAACGGTCTGCCCGATAGATTCATTAATAATGTACATTAATTAACGAAGGTGACTTTATTTACGTGTTCCTCGAAGCAGTCGGGAACGTGACTTAAGCTACTGTGTACCTCCGCGTTGTGACATTCATTAAACTTTTCCAAGGAGGAAACGAGTAGCAGCATCCACCTTATTCGCCTGGAAATATTAATGAGCCCGATTAGACATTAGAAATAGACGTCGAGCGCAACGTCAAGCCTATAAATTCATGCCGTCAGTGGAGGTCGAACTCCACCCAGACCGGAACTATTATCATTCGTCTAAAAACAAACTGCGCGTTGTTTTCGGGCGTAGGAAGATCTCGGATCCCTCACGGGCTCCTGAACTAACTTTAGTGTGAGACATGGGACACCTAATGGTCGTAAAGGGCCGCGGTCTCGGTCTTCCCGTAAATCAACGGCGCATCAATCTTTCCAGCCTCCGTCGCCGGATCGTTCTAGAACCGCGATTGTTAAGTCAATTACATTCCGCTTCGCCGGAGATCGATAACCACCGCGCAAGTTCGCGATGCGGTCGTCATCGCTGCCGCGTCCGATATCAATTATACATGCAAGGGGAAAATAAAAAATATGTCGTGCAACTTGCAAGCAAAGGCAAACTAGAATCTGACGCAACATTTATCCCCGATGTCATCAGGTTGCTAATTTGCAACCACCGAAATATTCTGCTGAACAGCCTCAACAACACGCCACTCGAGCATTATAACTATTTTCGAAAGTATAAGAATGCCTGTATTACATTACCGATCGTGAATTACTATCACTGTAGTAACTACTTATAATGCTTGAATCTTGTGAAAGAGATCGCCGGCGCGAATATCGTGTATTACTCTACTTGCGGGGGGATTTCGTACTTGTCTAATAATCCGCAACCATCGGAGAATGGATTTAACGAGAGAAAGTTCGATGCGAATAAAGTTTATACTGTAAGGAAAAATTATGTACAATTAAATAAGATGTAGATATAATTGTTCTTTCGTGTATGATAATTCCCTTTCGCTGAATGTATTTAATGTTGGATGGACATACGCGTCATATTAAGGAAAACGATGTATAAATTTATTATAGTATACTTATTTTACAATTGCAACAGGGACTGTTTTATCTAGCTTCCACTGTGCTAGTTTGATTTCCAGGACTCAGACTGATCAACCGATTAGAATTCTCTGCTAGATCAGTTATACTGACTCTGCCGCGCTGTTTTACGAACTTCGCGACAGCGTCGAGCTCGTCCTGAGATATATAAATGAATTTCCCGCGATCGTCGATGACGCCAGTTAAATTCCCATTTGATTGCAACTCTTGAATTCTATCTACTACGCTCGCTGTTTTCAAGCTAAATCTTGCAGCCAGATCTTCGAGGACCACAACTTTGTGTTGTTTGATGTGTTGAAGAAATTCTATTAGCAAATTCTCCTCATCTTCTTGCGCGTCGTCCTCGTCGTATCCTTCCTCCTCTACGCTAAATGCTTCTTTCATTTGCAAGTACTCCTCGTATTCCTTCCTTTCTTTCTCCTCTCTGGCTGCTTTCTCTGCCTCCTCCTTTCGCAACTCCTCCTCTCGTTCCTTCTCGTGCTGTTTGTCCCTTTCCTCCTGTTCAAGTTGCTCCATCTTCTTGCGCGTCTCCCGCTCCTGTTCAGCTGCTTCCCTCTGGACCTTCTTCTCTGCTTTGGCTGCCAATTTTGCCCGCTTTTTAGTACCTATCTTTTGATCGGACACATCTGACTTCACGTCCATCTCATCGTTGCCTTCATTTCCGGAGCCATTTTCATCTTTCTCCGCCGGCTGGCTAGCAGTGGCTTGCATGCGACGTCTAACATTTCTCTGACCAGCTGCCCGCCTCACCGGCCTGCCTTCTGTAGCCCTTTCTGGAGCGCGAGCTTCTTCCTTCGACGCAGCTACAATGGATTGAAAATAATAATCGTACGGCATCCCCTTTGGTGTCAAACACTCATAGAACTTAACTAACTAGCTTAAATACATCATTCTGTCAGAGACACAAGAATTTCAATGGAATTACAGGAGGGACTATAGAAACATCTGTTTCATAACAAATCTAGAGGTTAAAAACCTACGCTGAACATTCTTTATTAATAACGAAGTGAATTACGATAACTAGGTGAACGTACTCGATCTTCGACTTAACAACACCGTACAGATAATAATCAACAGAACAATTAAAACAGCAAAAGTGGCTAACAAAGTGACGTCCATTTCTTTTTTTATTTTTCCAAGTTGCCTTTGCCAGCCTTTGCCTTCCTCGATAATCAACGATGCCCAGTGGCGCCGCATACGTGAATTTCGCCGATTGTTTTCGAAGGTGACGTGTGCTGTGTGTATGGTTCCGCAATTGGAGTTACTCGTAATTCGTTTTACCGCGGTATTAACAGCGATCATAAGTAGATAATCATGTTAAAATTCGGAAGTGTATTCCTCGTTATTTTATGCATCCTTGAATATGGCACGGGACTTTATTTCCATATCGCCGAGACCGAGAGAAAGTGTTTCATCGAAGAGATTCCAGATGAAACGGCAGTATTAGGTGCATACCGAAATATATACGCGAATAAAGACAATGCCAATGATTTCAGCACGATTGCACGTTAAACGACAATTTTTGATTCACCTTCTTCCACTTACAGTGAAGTATAAGGTCGAGTTGTACGACCCGAGATCCGGCGGGTTCATGCCGAGCAGTCTTGGAATGGGGATGCACGTGGAAGTCCGCGATCCAGACGACAAAATGATCCTGTCGAGGGTGTACAGTTCAGAGGGGCGAATTTCTTTCACCTCTCACACGCCCGGCGAACACATTATCTGCTTGTATTCTAACACCAGCTCTTGGTTCAGTGGTACTCAATTGGTATGACGCAAAGGATTTCTGTTTCTACTGTAACGTAGCTAAGTGTAACTAAGAATTACTTCTCCCCCAGCGAGTGCATCTGGACATTCAAGTGGGCGAACATGCCATTGACTACGCCAATATAGCTCAGAAGGAGAAGCTGTCAGAATTACAGTTGAGATTGCGTCAACTCCTCGATCAAGTCGAACAAATAACCAAGGAACAGAATTATCAAAGGGTAAACTGATGAATATTTTAATGTCTGATTACCACCATATCCAGTTCCAGCTATAATTCTATGTTCTCGCTTTCTAGTATCGCGAGGAGCGTTTTAGGCAGACATCCGAAAGCACGCATCGTCGTGTGTTTTGGTGGTCGTTCGCACAGTCTGTGGTTCTGTTGGTCATGGGCGCATGGCAAATGAGACATTTGAAGAGCTTCTTCGAAGCGAAGAAACTAGTTTAAGATCGGCAGTCATTAATCCTAAGCTATTAGTCAGTTTAAAGAAATTTGTTTCCATTGCCATCGTGTGAAACTTGCGTGGTAATTTATTTAAAAACAAGTATGCGCTGAATGGTCTTCAAAAAAATTTATACTTTCCATATGCAATCACTAGAGTATATTCATAGAGGTTCATTAAATAATGTATGTATTCATGTAAAACAATCAGTCCTCTGGAATATTGAGAACAGTGTATGGGGTGAATTTTCATTGAAATAAAATTACTGTAATTTTGAGAGACGAGTTCGTTGAGCTATATAAGAAAACAATTCTTGAAATGCCACTTTTGGTATAGTGCACCTTTTTATTGTATCTATGTCAAAGAAAGAATAAACCTAACGGAACCTACTGTAATTTTCAAAGAACTCGTGACTACTGTTCCCTTAAATTTGAATGACGCTTACAATAAGCGACGGTAGGGTTAGACAAAATGGCGGTAAGATACATGAGAACTTGCCTTTACGTTCGTTTGTATAAGAAATTCAGAATCGTGGAGCCATCCACGTGAGATGTGAGAAGTATGAAGTAACCAAGACTTACACTTACTTATCAAGTAACATTTTACCAAGAAATTTAGTTGACATTGGGCCATATAAGTGTGTTTAAAAAAACATTTTTATGTATAGGCAAATAAGAATATATAACTGAAGATTTAATAGGCAAAGAGAGGTATTTCTATTATGTTTTCCTACCGGCAAGCATTTCGCCTTGGGACGCGATTAGTTCTCACAAGAGAACCTGTCAACTTGCGTCAAATTCCATTAATTCTTAAAGACAAGCTTGATGCCAATTTCTACGGAGGAACTTTCGTTCACACGAAGGCGAATCTCCGTGAGTCAGTTAAGGAGAACGTGGAAGCTAGTAACAGAATACCACTTGGGAAGCTCCAGGGAAAGCTCAAGTTGATGTTTACATGCAAGAAATGCAATTACAGGAACAGCAAAATCATATCGAAGCTGGCATACGAGAAGGGATTAATTATAGTCCGATGCGACGGTTGTAAAAATAATCATTTAATCGCCGACAACCTTGGATGGTTCCCTGAGATGAAAAATACAAGGAATATCGAGAAGTTTTTGGCATCGAAGGGAGAAACTGTTCGTAAGGTACATAACTATGACGATGGATATATCGAGGTCGTCACCCAAGCAGAACTGGACTTAATACAACATAATAAGGATATGGGACATTCATTGGAGAAGGAACAAAGCGAGAGCTGTATCGAAGAAAAAAAGGTTGGGACTTCTGAGAAAACGTAGTTAAAGGGAAAGATTTTTTAGTCTAACAGAGAGAAGGCAAAGAAGTATACAGGCGAATGTAAATATTTCTAAATTTATTGTATAATATTTATACTCTCTATACTATGTCAAATTTACTTGTATATGCGTAAAAAATAATATTGGAAAGTTTGGTTGATATGGAAAGACTTAAAAAAATATTTTTCCTGGTCTTTTAAATTACACAAATCATTGTATACTTCTTTAACCCCTTGGCATACCAGTTCAAAGCCGATGGGCACGGCCAAACAAACGCCAGAGGTGAGGCGCGCGTCGAATCCCCGCGAGGCATATCCCTACCCCTTACTGTTTACGTACCACGAGTCCCACCCGTGCTTTCCATTTTTGGCCCGATTCCGCTACCACGGGTCCCACACGTGCTTTTCATTTTTGGCCCGATCCCGCTACCACGGGTCTCACACGTTGTTGTATGCCAAAGGGTTAATTGTATAAAATGTAAATAATACTTCTAATATGTACAATTTGGTAGAAAATACATATTCTCGAATGAGATTTCTCAGATCTTAGAAAGATACTACGAGACTTGCCTCTTGGCGCGATGTAACAAGATTTCATATAACTTTCTGTGCAAAAATCCCTGTGCTACCGTTGAGTCTAATGATTAAATTTAATCTTACTCTCAGAAATGGCAGACCTTGGCACATGTTGCAAAAGTTGTTATATGGCAAGTTTTAACTAAGAAAATGGGTTGAGTACTCGTGTAAATATCTTTAAAGGTATATGTATGTATAACACATTTTTATAAAAACATGTTTCGTTAACAACAGAATGTGTGTATATATAATACATAATATATGTATATAAAATATATGATACTAGAAACAAAAGGAATGACTTATTATTTTCCCTTATTGCATATATATATATATATATAAAATCTGCATTTTGGAAGATTTATATCGCCATAGATTTTAAATATCTTTAAGAAGGCAAAACTTTAATTAAAACTGTAATAACATTATAATAAGGGTCTATTGATATTTATTACGATAATAATATTAAAAATCTCTAAGTACACCTGATATTGGAATAACATGCAAATTTGATTTTTAAAGTTTGCAAAGATTTCATAAAAGTTCGTCTGACTTCGTTATTAAACTTTATTTCACGATATAAGGCACTATATCTTCTTCGTTGCAATCAGTCGTTTCTATACCTTCGGAAAATCAATGTCGATTTTTCTGAGAACTATCGCTTTAAAGGACTTATTCGTAATATTTACCGGATGACATTCAAAATTACTTGAGAAGGTAATATCATTTTGTTTCTAAAGTAATTATTCCTACGTAATTGACGATGGTTAAGAAGACTAGTGTTCCTTAAACTAATCTTTGCAGAAATCGAATATTTCATTCCTGTATTTTTTATGATAAATTTATATAATATCAGCACTCGACTCTTTCGTTATTCAGAAGACAATAGGAATGAGCTAATTCTAGTCGCAACACAGACTAGTATTATCCTTATTATTTTGGAAAATTAGAAATCTCTCAATTAATATACGTATGGGATTGAAGTTATTTCGGATATTTTATACCCTTTTTGGCTTTGATACAATTGCGTAATCGCTATTATTAAAGACGTTGTGCTGTGGACCGATTGTGCTGCTAGCGGAAACGGACTCGGAGTGATTCGTTTTCTTTCTGATAACACCATATCCGAGATGACTGTCGTCTGCTAATCTAACAGCAGACATGTCCTCGACAATATCGTAATTGGACCACGCGGTATTGCTATCCGCTACCGAGTTGTTCAACGAAATATTTGAATGCGAATGTTGAGACGCGCTGAAGTTCCCGAACTTATACGCGCTCTTTTGACTAATTTTACTCGCGGAACCGAAGTGCTCCAGCTTATCGTAATCAGATTCATCGCCGGATTTGCAAGTTATATGATTAATCCTAGGCGTAGGTATCGGACTATCCGTAATACTAGACTTACTCTTTGACAAACCCTGAGCCGGCAAAGCGATCATCATGGTTTCGTACTGGAAATCATCCTCGTTTTCCGTATCCTTATCGTTCTGTAGCAACGAGTTCGATCTCTCTGTGTGATGTATCTCATCAATGCCGTGCGTTTTCCAAGCATTGCTTCTTACTTCTACTAGATCATAAGAATGTCTTTCCTCGTCGTCGAGTATGGAGCTACTTATTGTCTTCTGCGATAGTTCCGGGGAATTGTCGCGATTCAACGGTTTATAATCAACGCACGCCGGCAAATCCGACGAATCCGAATCTGCGCCTTTCTTATCTAGCAAGCCCGCGAAAGCATTTTTCCGTGGCGGCTTCGCGGGTTTACATTTAACGAGAGACAGAGAAGCTTTGCTGGATACGCTGGTGTCTGGATTAGACGAAAAGTTCGATTGTTTCTGAGAATTCTGCGACGACGAGAGCTCAATGTCGATCAAATTCCCGGAACTGTTCGGGGAAGGAGGCAACGCCGCCCTAGAACCAGCCTCCATGGACAACGCTGCGTGATATTGAGCATCGTTGCAGTCTATGCTCGGACTATTCTCTTCGTTCATTAATTTCTTCATCGATCTCATTTTAGAATACATGCACAGAAAAATCTCCTGCTGGCTGCTGTGCTCCAAGCGAAAAGAACCTTCCCCGGATTCGCATTTTCTCCCCGCCTCGAAGACGAACTTTCCATCCTTGTAGCCGTATCTTCTGATGTACCGATACGGCCAAGTGAACAAGACCGTATCCCCGTCCATCAATTTAATATCAGCGGCAGCTACTACGAGCGTATAGTTCCTACATTCTAAGCCGCATCGCTTAGAAGCATCTGTTTCCACAACTTTGACGGAAAATACCCCTTCTCCACTGGTACAGTACAGATCATTGTTTTCCTCTAGTGTCTGGTTAGTCACACTGTCTTTAAATGCTACCAACTGAAACGCAGTAATCCAATGACTCATATCTGATTCGGAGTAACATCCGAAATAGTGAATCGCTGATTTGGTCACTACCTACATAGAAAAATAAAGCTGTAAAAGAACATACGAGTCCTAGCCTTCGAATACCAAAACGCTACTTACAATAAACACGTGGGTTTGATTACTAGGCGCAATTTTGATACAAGTATCTAATGTAATGATGCGTGGGCTGTGCAACTGTAACACAGCTTCCTCTTGGTTATCGTATATTTCCACTCGCTTGATTCCATAGTTGCTAGTCCTGAACAGCTGACAGAACCTTTTATGCCATGATTTCTGCAAAACAGGAACAATACAACCATCCACTAACATTCTCTCCCGCTATTATATCTAAGTGCTAAAAGTTTGACAATAATGAAATAACTGTTCTGAAATCTTTCTATCGACCTGCAACACTCAACTTTCATGTCTTGAAAAGAATGCACATGCAAGCCTACGTTTCTCCTACTCCTTTCCATCGGTACGATCATTAAGCTACGCTAACTTTCACTGAATACACTAGGAACGCTCTACAAATTTCAAAGTCCTTGCGTGGATAAAGAATCACACGTTGAAAGTCTACCATTAACACATACACCTGTGGAATGTCTGTCGTTAAATCCTACATCTTATAGGTTATAAATCAGCAACGACGAGTGGTAACGAGTAGGAGAATTGTCAAACGAGCCCGTTCGGTGAGACAAGGAAAGGTGGAAGGAATGTGCTCGTCCGATGGGCCGTGAGAGCTGGCGAAACACGTCCAAGTGTCCCGACGTTAACCAACCTTGAGTTGGCCTAGCATTCCCTGTGGTGGTAGCAGCAGAATCCCTTGTAACAGCGGCTCCTCGGGCTCCATGGTTTCTCCGCGGAAACATCAGCAGCCTCCTCGCGTTTCGACTAGGCGCGCGCCTTTGTTAGCTGGTGTAATTTGGAAAAACGGAATTTTTCCACTTTCACTCCCACTTTTTTCCGCCCGTCCGATTCCTCTCACTGGCTCGCCTCCGGTAGTGCGTTCCGCGCGATCGTTCGCCGTTACGTCGATAGCGTTCCCGAGGAGTAGTGTACACTCAGCCCATCATCGTAGCGCACCGCGGTTGACATTGCACAGGAGGTTTGCCGCCCGACGTGTTAACGCCGACCAGATTTCCGGGAGAAGAGTCGCGCCCGCCCCTGTGTGCATGCACGTACGTGTCGCACGCGATTTATACGTGCGCAGGGCGTACAGCCGACGCATGGCTCCCTAGGCACATTCGGACGGAGCCAACTGGTCGCGGTATGAAAGCGTTAGAGAGGCATGCGCGTCATCCGTCCACGCGATCCTGACCGAATCGTCACGAACGGACGTACCGGCGCGACTATTCCGCGAGATAAACTCGCCCGCGTCTCCGTGTTATTTCAACTCGTGTCAGCTTCCAACATTGTTTGCCTTCGAACTTATCATCGGAACTGCACGGCTGCGCCGAGCTTCCTTCCTTTGGCATAGCGTGCTTTGTATTTCGATCGCGACCGATTCAATCAACGAGATAGAGATCGATAGGATCGAAGGGCGGCAAAGCTGATTCGAATTCTACTTGTTGGAGTTCTCCTTGAAATCATCAGAATTCCCATTGTTGAAATCATTGGCGTAGCTAGGATTTTCGTCTGGGGGGGGGGGGCAGGCCCTATCTTTCCCCCCTCTTTTTTTATAGGTAAAAATTTTATATGTATACACATTTTATAACAATAATTTACCTACATATTTATTTAACACTAAAACAAAGAGTAAACGGATTGAAAAATTATTTATTATGCACTCTCGGGAAATGTAAAGAAAATTTTTAAAACCAGAAATAAATGCAGTAGAAAAAATAAATTGTGATTTATTAAAAGCAAGAGTATATCATGTATACCTATAATTAAAATTTATGCAAGCTTTAATTTGCGATGTTTTTTATTTAGGACCTGTTATAGGACAGACGAATGTTTTTTTATTTATTTCGATATTTCCTAGGGAGGGGCCATTTCGCGTTTGGGGGGGCCAATCCGCATTTTGGGGGAGGGGGGGGGGCAGGCCCACCCAGCCCCCTAACTAGTTACGCCAATGGTTGAAATATATTTTCTATTGTATATATAATAGCAATAAGGAGTCAGTATGCGGGAGTAATTTAAGCAGAAGATTTGTATAACGGAGATAATGTAACGGCGAATAAAATGACTGTGTTGAAAAATTCAAGTTCATTTCTGATTTTACTAGTTATATGTTATTGAATAGTTTAATAATATTGAATATTAGTGCATGATTGATCCCTCGGTTATCCGCGTGACGCGCAAGTACGGTTCGAGCAACAATAGAGGAGAAAGAAATGCCTCTGGAGTGCATTGTAAAATCGCACAGCGATGTGTGATTTTTCGTTTTAGCTACGGGGACGCGTAGGCTGCAATAATGCAAGCGACGCCACCGGTTTTATCTCTGATTTCGATACGTGGAAGTGGTATGCCACCGCGTTCCACTGGCCGATATGAGACAATACAATTGTGTCGCGAAATGACGGATACGCGAGGACAAGGTAATAACGCAAACCGTCGATATGTCATGCGTGCAACAATCGAGAGTACTCGTTGCGAAATATTTTCTATCCAATTCTAAATCAAGAATTCTAGAACTTCAATTACATTCGAATTTTCAAATAAATTTTGCTACTCTAAATGCATTTCGCGATGCACCTCGAACTCGAATTTCATTTTTCATTTCGATGCCTCGAAATTCGTACTTTCAACGCTTCTTTTTTTCTTCCACGCTGCAACTACGTGCTGAAGTATTAAAAACTCCGAGCTAGGGCTGGGACTATTTGTCGAATTTTTCGGTATTCGAATACTTCAGTTGCTTAATTATTTGACGAATATAATTCGAATATCCAAGTATTCGAATATTTAAGTATTCGAATACTATTCGAATATAGGCTCATTTGTCATGGTGAAATCTTGTAAGCTAATTTTAACCCACTTCATACCATACTATTCGAATACATCAGTATTCGAATATAGCAGTATTCGAATAGTATTCGAATAATAACATTCGAATACTCAAATATTCGAAGTTTATTCGTAGCATTCGAGTACTTGTAAAATATCGAATATTAAATTATTCGAATAGTCCCAGCCCTACTCCGAGCCCGATTCGCAGCTGACTGGGAAGTACACGCAACTAGACTAAGCAAGACGTCCTGTTCCAATTCCACGGGGATTCGATCGTTCTGTAATAAGTTATTAAAGAACTGACCTTTCCTGCGATTCGCGGTGCATCGAGTTACATTAGCCCTGGCCGGGTACACTCCGCCCGTGATTGCCTCCTAACAAAGTTGTAATAACGGATTGGTCAAACTAATGAAGTGATACGTTATTCAGCGGTGTCCTCGGTTATATATCCTCCCGAACAATACGGCGCAGTGTTATTCCGGCCACCGATAGAAATGATATCAGCCTTGTTTCTCCTATGGAGCGTCGGCTATGGGAATAGTTTCAACGCTTTTCCTTCGTTGATAGGCTCGAACGCGACGATGGGTACGGCTGATTTCATCTTCTGGAAAATGGGATTAAGGGGTAGTGTCAGTTGCAGCCAAGGATAAAACAAGGAATCTCTAAAAATGAGAATACACTTTCAAAGCTTATCCTTTGATCGCAACTGAAGCACCCTTCAAGAGCCTGCCCTCGAAATCCAACAAAGTTAAACGATTAGAGGAATATCTGTATCCGCAGCGGTGGTGATCGACAAGAATTTTTTCGGTACCAAAGAGGAGTACCGAAGCAGCATGGAGACGATACTCGACCTGATCGCGGACATCGTGAAGCGCGAGATGCACGTAGGTGGTATCGGCGTTCAAGTTCTCCGCGGGGCAAACGTCAATCTACGGCAAGGTAAGCGAACGAGCGGGCAAAAGTCTCGATGTGCAAATCAGAGGATCGATCGAGCCCGAGTCTAATTAATCGTCGTCGTTAAACCCTCTTCTCGCCTATCTCGACACGTACACCAAGACTACACGGTGCTTCTATCTATCGCGACATGCTACGTTACTTGGCGGCTGCACGAGGCTGCACGGAAGGAGGAGCTCACGCACCTGGCGATAACAGGTACGTCGGTGCCACGGGCGATAAGGCGTCCACTTGTTCTCGGAAGATCTATAATGTTCCAAGCTTCTAAGTAGGCCTGTCGACTTATCATTAGAAAAGTTTGCCATTGAGTTTGAATTAAAAGTAAACTTCTGAATGGACTTTTTTCTAGAAGAATATTACAGAATTGGTTAGATTAAGAGAAAGATGCAAACACACAGCTACTATTCCTCTCCGTTCAAGATCCAGACTGCCCCAGAATACCAGACGGCGATGGTATCAGCGTTCCCCTGGTCATCCCCGGCGACGAACTCTCCCAGATATTCCTCGACTTAAGGATGACGAACGTTCTGTCCTGGGACATGATCAACATCCTCCACGACGATACGTTCGGTGATGAAACGAGCCGCTGGTCGCGATAACCGCGTAACGTCCTTTCGGTATCTAAACCGAGCTCGCGCTACGTTTCAGAGAGGGATACGATCAGCAGAGTGTTGAAGGCCATATCGGACAAACTACCGAACAAGAGCCTGAATCTCATCTCCAGATCGATCTTCACGCTGAAGCACGTCGACGACCAGATTAGCAGGAAGGGCTCGGTGAAGAGCGTGCTGAGCGATTTCCGCGTGGAGCAGCTGGGCCACTGCTTCCTGGTGATCGCCACCGTCGACATGGTCGCGGACGTCATGGAAGTGGTGATTATTATTATTATCCCGAAGATTATTACTCTGCTCAGGATCTAATTCGTCTCGCATCGGTTGATCGAGTGATGGAGGTTGCGGGAAACCTTGTAGATTGCGTTTCAATGATTCGAGTCCGCTTGAAAATTTAATTTCTTTCGTTTCTGCATCCCGCAGGCAAGGTCCTTGAACATGGTGGACCCGGGCAGCCAATGGTTGTACATCGTTACCGACAGCGAGGTGCAGAACGCGATCAACATGACCACCTTCGTTGAGTTCTTGGCGGAAGGAGGAAACGTGGCCTTCATGTACAACGCGACGGATATCGATACCGTCTGCGAAGTAATAATCGAATGTTCTTAGATAACCGACAGCTCCTCGCTCTATTTGCCGCAAGACCGTGTAACTCGTTTCACCGCAAAAAGCAAAAATAATCTTGCACTCGCTTGATGCTGTCTGTCTATGCGAGCCTAAGTACTCTTAAATGTGACCTTTAATTGCTGAAAGGCTCTGACTTCAGGCAAACCTAACGTGCTACGTGAAGGAACTGATTCAAGCGCTAGCCAGAGCCTTAGAGTACTCTATGATGAACGAGATCGAGTTGCTGAAGAGAGTTGGCGACGAGGATTACGAGATCGTCCGGCTGTTCAAGCGCGAGAGGCGACGGCAGATCTTGAAGAGCATCCGAGTCAGTAGATTATGCCGAAGCGAGACTAGCTTCGTACCTACTTCTCACAGGGGTTATCAGTAGATACTGCCTTCTTCTCAGGCACACCTTGCCCGACGTACATTTACCTCGGGAACTGTCTGCGGGAGATGCCTCCTGTGGAAGTTCGCCTCGTCCATAACTTGGGGGAACTTCTTCTCCCACGATGAGAACGTCGCCCACCTCCTCGACATAGGAACGTGGACGCCTGGATCCGGCGGCAATTTGACGGACGTCCTGTTCCCCCACATTGCGCACGGGTTTCGAGGCGTCGCTTTACCGATCACGACGTACCACGTGGGTAAACACTTGTCTCCTTGGAGGAGGGACCGCGAGGAACGATAGTAGGGCTGGGACTATTTGTCGAATTTTTCGGTATTCCAATATTCGAATACTTTAGTTGCTTAATTATTTGACGAATATAATTCGAATATCCAAGTATTCGAATAGTATTCGAATAATAACATTCGAATACTCAAATATTCGAAGTTTATTCGTAGCATTCGAATAATAACATTCGAATACTCAAGTATTCGAAGTTTATTCGTAGCATTCGAATACTTGTAAAATGTTCGAATAGTAAATTATTCGAATAGTCCCAGCCCTAAACGATAGCAGAACTCGATGTTTCAGATCGCTGCATGTTCGCCGAGAAATAAATTGTCCACGCTTTCACTCGAAATTCTGCTTCTTTAGCTTCATCCACGATTCAGCGTCAACACTCGTTGTTTGTAGAATCCACCGTGGCAGAACATCTCCGTGAGCAGCGCCGGCGAGAAAACGTACGAGGGGCTGGTGTTCGACGTGGTCCGGTATCTTAGCAAAAAACTCAATTTCACGTACACCGTGATCAACCTGGACGTAGACAAGGATTCGGAGACTTGGAACACCTCTCGGTTCTTCAAGCTGGGAGACGTAAGGACGATCGTTCCTCTGCCTTCCACCCTTCGCCCCAGGCCAGGCTCGACCCTTTCCGCGGCCTAGGCGAATGTGCTAAATTGTACCCTTTATTTATAATATATTGTAAGTCCGGGAGAGTTCGAGCACTTTTTGGAAAAGAAATTGTAGCATCGTCGTTTTTCACATTTTTGTTTTATGCACATTAAAGCAAAGCCCAAGCAATTTAGGGTGTATATAAATTATAGCGTGCGATAATTTCAAATATTTATTTTCATTTTCAACCAAAAACGGTCTCACCCGCATTGTCAAAATATATTCAAAACGAATACATACGTATTGTTGGGTTGACACTGTAGTTTTATGCATATTATATCCCCCAATATCGGAATAGTGTAAATAAACTTACCTGTTTTTCAAATATCACCAGCACTGTAACTTGGTCTAAAAGCTTTCAGACTCACGTAAAGTCTTGATGTTTCCTATAATTTAAATATGGATATGTGACAATGGTCAATGCAAGATCAACAACAAGCGCATTCATTTCTTTTGCGTCAGTTTTAAAATATCAACACTGGCCGGACCCTCCCGGTGGTCGAACTCTCCCTGACTTACCCTATTATTTGAGTTTATTTTATAATCTTACTACGAACTTTCATTTATAGTACAACTTGTAATATTTCATTTAAGAGAAAAAATCTTTAAATACAGCTTCATTTTTCGGCCGATCAAAGTAAAATGACCGCTTAAAACTCTATTTTAAAAACTACGATTTTGCGCCCCTTTTCAACTTTACGCCCTAGGGACGAGCCTGACCTGCTTCGCCCCCGTATCAATCATTAATGATATCACACAGAAAGTTAAGGACATGGGGATGTCGAGCACGAGGAAAGTGCCGCGTGAAGTGATCAGCCTGGTCCACGAGAAGAAGGTGCTGCTGGCGGCCTGCGCGTACACCGTCAACGAGTACGGAAAGGACACGATCAATTTCACGGTGCCTATCTTCGTGCAGACCTACAGCTTCTTGACTTCCAGACCGAGACAGCTGTCCAGGGCACTTCTGTTCGCCTCCCCGTTCACCAAAGAGGTTCGCCGTTGCACCTCGAGTTTTCTTCCTCGAATACTTTGATCCCTTCCCCCCCCCCCCCCCCGGACTAAAAGCGACCGAGCCGAGTTTCGCGAGCGAAATTAACGAACCAAAGGGAATCGTAGATCCCGCCGCACTTGCTGCACAGCGACAAGAATTAATCGACGCTGTTACGCAAAGGCTGCGAAGGTATCTCATCCCGACTCCCAGAGCGCTCGCTAATGTTCCCTGCATTCCACCGCGTAATGGCGTATAATGACACGGAACTGTTAAAGATCGTCGTTCAGCTCGGTATTCTCAGCACTCGCATACCTCTAACGTCGCGGCCCTTTGCCTGGCTTTTAGACGTGGGCCTTCCTGGCCGTGTCCATTATCATAATGGGTCCGATTCTGTACCTGGTTCACAAGTACAGTCCGTACAGCACGAAAACCTCCGGCCTCAACTCCTCCTGGCAGTGCGTGTGGTACGTGTACGGTGCGCTTCTTCAGCAAGGTACGGTTTCACGGTAGAATTCAACGACCAGGAATCACCTGACATCTGATCGAGCGAGGTAAACCTTGCAGGAGGGATGTATCTACCGCAGTCGGACAGCGCGCGCATTCTGATCGGCTCCTGGTGGATAGTGGTGATGGTCCTGGTAGCCACGTACTCCGGGAGTTTGGTCGCTTTCCTAACATTCCCGAGGATGGACGTGTCTATCCTCACCGTGGAGGAGCTGATCTCGCGAAGGGACGGTGTTACCTGGGGTTTCCCCAACGGCAGCTTCCTCGAGACGTACCTTCGCAATTCAGACGAGGAGAAGTATCAGATCCTGCTCTCCCGCGCGGAGAGGCACAACGACACGGAAAGGGAGGACCTGGTGGAGCGGGTGAAGGAAGGGAAGCACGCTCTGATCGATTGGAGGAGCTCCCTCAGGTATCTATTACTCGTTTCGAGTAGGGCTGGGACTATTTGTCGAATTTTTCGGTAGTCGAGTACTCGAATACTTCAGTTGCTTAATTATTTGACGAATATAATTCGAATATCCAAGTATTCGAATACTATTCGAATATTGGTTCATTTGTCATGGCGAAATCTTGTAAGCTAATTTTAACCCACTTCATACCATACTATTCGAATACATCAGTATTCGAATATAGCAGTATTCGAATATAGCAGTATTCGAATAGTATTCGAATACTTAAATATTCGAAGTTTATTTGTAGCATTCGAATACTTGTAAAATATTCGAATATTAAATTATACGAATAGCCTCAGCCCTAGTTTCGGGCTTGCCTCTCGACTTTGATGCTCCGAGGGGGGGGGGGGCAGGGGGGGAGAGAGAGGACCGGTATTAGCAGGTGTATGGTTGTAGGTTCCTGATGAGGAAGGATTTGCTGCTAACCGGAGGCTGCCACTTCTCCCTGAGCGGGGACGAGTTCCTGGACGAGCCGATCGCGATGATCATGCCGCAAGGAAGCCCCTATTTGCCTATCATTAACGCGGAGTGAGTTGCGCGATAATTTCCGCGACGTAAAACTCGTCTTGCAACAGTGTGACGTTACTCTGAAACGTGTGTGGCACCGCGGTGGATAAGAAACTGATTTGCAATGCAGGCTGCACCGAATGCACGAGTCGGGGCTGATGCACAAGTGGATCTCTGAAAGGATGCCGATGAAGGACAAGTGCTGGGAGGTAGCTGGGAGTAATCAGGCGGTGAATAAGAGGAAAGTAAACGTCGCCGATATGCAAGGAATATTCTTCGTTCTTTTCATAGGTAACGCCCTTCCTCGCTCGCTCCAGGGATAGGGTAATTCCGGGAGACGCGGCCGGGCTGGAGAGTTGGTCGAGTAGCTATATTCAGACTCTACATCTGTGTATATGTAAAAATGTGTTAAGGTTCGAGACAATTAATTGTATAGAAATCAACTGTTTCGACCAACTCTCCCGCCAGGCCGCGTGTCCCGGAATTACCCTAACAGCGATCGCGATCGATCATCGACTTTCAAAACGTTTCAGGAGTGACGTTGGCCTTCCTGTTCTTATTCTTCGAGTTCTACTGGCACAGGCGAAAGATATCCAAGGAGCGGAAACTGATTCGGCCGTTCGTCTCGTGAACTTCGTTCCTGGGGCGCGCGCACAGCCATGCAAATTGTTTTCGCTCTTCTCACCAGCTTCCCGCTGGAGAATTCGCGCGATTTCTCCTCGAATAAACGAACCAGTCCCACAGTACGCCGCTCGCCGCGCGTTTATTCCCTCCACCTCGACAGCACCGCGTCCTTTCCCTCCCTCTCAATCTCCCGCAATTAGCGCTTCTCCCCTTTTTCGGCCGGCTTGACAAAAAACCGTTCTCGGCACCGGTCGACGCCACCGGAAGGCCTAAAATCGTTGCTCAATCAGAGCCTCGTGGCTTCTTTGGACCCGGCGTATCCCTTTCTCCCTGTCGATCGTCGCTGAAAAAGAAAACGGTGAACGGCACAATGAGAATCTCGGACAGCGTGGTCCGCCTTTTTTTTTCTTAACGATAATCTGCTCGGCCGATACCAAACAGGCGCGAAGTGGTTCTCTCTGGCGAAAGAGTAAACGATAGCCTGCGGCTATTCGGGAATTACAATCACCATCACGAACGTCTAATTTGCGGTTAATGGACGGCACCGGATATTGCATGGATATCCACGCAACGTTCGATCCTTCTCGTGACGGATGTCTGCACGGCGTAGGGACACATCGAATGGCTGGAACGTTCACGTGCACGTGAATGGTAGCAGAAATCGTTGGATCTTGCGGATAAAGATCAGGCTATTCCCAGTTAAATTTCTCGAACGGCGAAGTTAAATATCCTCTGAAGTTTCGTCCTCGTCGCTGAGACTAGGTTTCAATGAGAATAATGAGAGTAACTAAAACACTTTAGGCTGGCGAAGGTGTCCAACAAGGTTCCTCGCATCGTGGAAGAGAGCGACAAACGAAGATTGAGCAAGACTTATGACGCGTATGATTCAGTTGCGTCTTGTTACGTTACGCTGGAAGTTGCCACAACTAGTTACTTTATTAAGATCACAGTGGCAGAAGAATGGGAATTGCAAGTGTGCGAACGCAGAAAGGTTGCTTCTACGGGCAACCAGCTCGTTAACTTTGCCGACGAAAGTTCAATGATCTACCGAAAATTATACGCTCCTAATTAAATTCGCCTTGAATAAAACACTGAAATTATCCGATACTATGTTGCAAAAATTTCGCTTCTCCATCATGTTCCAAATTCCAGAATCCAGCGCTCCAAACAGCAAGTCCCCTGAAGTTTTTCTCTAAATTGTAAATAATTGATCCAGGGACTCCTTCCCGTTCTCGAGGGAACCTGTACCCCTAGCTTTGCACCCGCAGGCAGAAGGGGGGGGGGGTGGGGTGGGGGAAGGGCGAGCGCGCGCGATATGACGGCGTACATAGACACGGGTTTATCTACCTGACGACCTTGCCGTTTAAAAAATCCAAGAGTGGCCGGCAGGGCCTCGGGCGGCCGGCGTGCACCATCCGCGAGCCAGTTCCGACGCGAAGCGCGAACGACTAACACTAATCCTAATAGAGCTGTACCCGCGCTGTAAACGGGCTGTACCCGCGCCCACGGTGTCGCGTTTCCTCCAGGTGCACCGAACCAACCCAGGGCAGCGTCTCTTCCATGAGCGTCAGTCGACTCGCATCGATCCAACGACAGTGATCCAGCAACTCGGTCCAGATCGAAATGGGGACGTCCAGGTCCTGGCTGATCCTGCTGCAGCGTACGTATTCTCGCCTTTCCCTCTGGCAGTGTCCCTATTACTGCCACTTTATTTATCTTGCTTAATAAAAATGTAACAAAGAATAGTGTACAACAATAATATTATTATTAAATCGTGACTGTTCTTATTATTATTAATATTATTGTCGTACACTATTCTTTATACGTTACATTTTTATAAAGCAAAATAAATAAAGTGGCAGTAATAGGGACACTGACAGTAATAGGGACATCTACCCTACCCTGCTGGGGAAATATCGGGGAAATAGTAGCCTAGAGCGTCTGTCGGGCATTCAACTTCCATCCGAGCGATCCGGATGGTTTTACAGTAGATATTAATTACCACCACGGTGCAAACGAATCTCGACTCATTTCTGCTTGCCATATATTCCCCTTGGTTCCCTTATCCACCGCTCCAATCTCGCAGATTTTGCCGTCTCACGGTACTACACTGTCAATCCTAAGTGATTCGAAACACGACTATCCCTCGATTTATGTAAATATTCGACCAGTGTCGACGGTGCTCGTCCACGGCTCGGACAACGTGGGATTCGACGGCTGGTATCAACCGGTTCCCCATCGGCCGGTCGACATCGTCACGGATGTAATTAACGACCTGGCTGTGCGGATCCTGCAGCAATACACGAGCCACGGGAACGTGGCATTCTCGCCGACGGGGGTTGGCTTCGTCCTGGCAGCGCTCTACGAGGGCTCGGCTGGCAGAGGTCGACAGCAGATCGCGGATGTCCTAGGCTTGCCACGGGACAGAGACATCACCAGGATCGGATTCCGGGATATCCATCGGAGATTGAGGGTAAGGATCGCGGGACGAGAATGGACCAGTCCTCGCGAAATGGCGCGTCGTTGCGTAATCCGAGGTCAGACCTGTCGATTAACCGATTCCTGTTAAGGGGACACGGGAGATTTGCCGCGACGCGGTCCGACGGGAGGACTGCTAGGTAATTTGAAGCCTGAACGCGCGATTTCTCTTCTTTAAGTGCTGGTTTCTCTCTCGGTCCATCGCGCTTTTCGAGCGGCTCCCGCAACACGTGCATGCGAAATAATCGTTTTCGTGTTTCAAGACGTATCTGAACCCTGACGCCTTTCTGGGAGGCTTGACGCTGAATCAGGAGTACACCAGACTGCGCGGGGAGTACGAGGATGTCTTGAGATTCTACGGCTTCGATCTCTCTGTCCCTGAAGAGTCCACTGAAACTATTCCTGAGTCAGAGGCGACGACGACGAGTGGCATGACTGATCCACCTGCGACAGAGACGGAGATATCGACTCAGGATGAAGCTACTGCACCAGCAATTAGCCAGGATGAAGCTACTACGCCAGGAACCACCCAGGAATCGATGCAGGTTCCTGAAAGCACGAGTGAAGCGGCTCTGTCGACCACTTCGCAGGTCGAGCTTGTCGAAACGACGTTGAACACGGCTGACACGCAAGATAGGCTGACGCAGAGTATCCTCGGTGCCACGGCGCTGATGGACGTCACTGAACCTGTTGCTCCGTCTGGCCAGCCTACGACTTTATCGGAAGAAATGCCTGCAACGATGGTAGAGGAAACTCCGACGACTACTGTAGGCACTGTTCAACCCACGACGATGGTCAGCTCGACAATTCCAAGTGCAAGTACAGCTGGAGCAATGGCGACGACTACCCCAGCGACTTCGACGAGTGCTGCTTCCACCCCGACGTCTGAAGGCGACTCAGAGTCCACCACTCCCGTGTCAGAGTCCACCACCGTGTTAATGACCTCGTCAACGGTGACAGCGATCACTGCGGGCGTACCGATGACCACAGCAGTTTCTACGGACGCCCCGGAGGCCTCGATGAGTCCGCCGATCTCGACGCAGGCAAACGAGGCGACCAACGGACCACCTGCCGATCAGAATACCGTTTCAACGGACCCCGCGAACAATCAGACGGCCCCGGGCGAGATGGGATCTACCGATTTGCCGGGCACGACCACGGTCGCAGGTGAAACCGGGTCGAATGGGCAGTCGACCACCGATGTGCCTTCGACTACCAGCGATGCGACGAGCCGCAGGAAGCGCAGCGTCAGAGGCTCCAGGGGATACTTCTCCAGTTACCCAGGTGCGGTCGCAGGGTTCCTGGAATTTTTTCCTAGTGCAGTCCTGATCGATTTTGATCGATGATGCTCGCGAAGACATTCCCCCTTGTATGGCATAGCTATTCAGTTTTACGCTACTATTTCAGACGAAGGCATTTGGATGCAAGACCTGGGCATCTGGAAGCCCTACTCGACCAGCCTGGGGGAGGCTTCCGTCAGGGACTCGACGGAGATATCGTTTTTGGTGAACGGCTGCGACGTCTCCTCGGTCACAGCCTCCAGATACTTTGCCGTCTTGCCTTTCGCCTATTTTCCATCATTGCACGCGGTCGCCCTGGAATTTCCCCTTGACGTGAGAACTTTTTTAAGCACAGCTGGGTCATCGTGTCGCAACTAGGGCTGGGACTATTTGTCGAATTTTTCGGTATTCGAATACTCGAATACTTCAGTTGCTTAATTATTTGACGAATATAATTCGAATATCCAAGTATTCGAATACTATTCGAATATTTAAGTATTCGAATACTATTCGAATATAGGTTCATTTGTCATGGTGAAATCTTGTAAGCTAATTTCAACCCACTTCATACCATACTATTCGAATACTCAAGTATTCGAAGTTTATTTGTAGCATTCGAATACTTGTAAAATATTCGAATAGTAAATTATTCGAATAGTCCCAGCCCTAGTCGCAACGGTTTGGATACCCTTACAGGTTTTAATCGCACGTTTCAGGACCCCAGGTATAATATTCTCCTGTTAATGTCGACGGACCGACGAGACACGTATCGACTGTCCAGGGATCTCGGCGGGAAGTCGTTGAGGTTGCTGAGGAAGCAGCTGCAGGCCACTTGGGTCACGGCCACCATTCCGTCGTTCATGTTGCGCGGCTTTGTCACCTTGACGTCCTTCCTCCAGAGGGTACGAAAGCATTAGAGAAAGTCCCTTCGACCTGAAGAAACGGGCGACTGCCGCGTCGACGAGTGAATTTATAACGGGGCCAGCGAGGGGCAGGCATCGGAGCCCGAATCGTGTTTTTCAGTGCGCACCACTCTCGATACTTCGCCATTAGTCTCGGACATTAAGCTCCTAATTACTTAATCGCGTTGGCCCCGCGATCTTGAGTGCACTTTCCGCTTCCCGTCACGGCTGCCTTCCACGAACAAAGATATCGGCATGTGTCGTTTCCTCGACGACACGCAATTCACGATAATTCGGTGGAAGGTAGAGGGGGCGCGAAAGATGGGAATTGTTCTAATGGACGTAATTCAGAGGCATAATAATCATTCTAACCGAGTTTTATGGACCGCGCCGAACGATTTCGAGCCTCTGAGAGTCGCCTGTTCGGCGCTCAACAATGTCAGCGAATAAGTGGGCTCTAAACTGAGACCATCAAACGGAAGCGGGGATTATTAACGTTTGCCACTTCGAGACATACATTTAACAGCAGGCGCTTTCTGCAATTTGGAACTCCTTTCAATCTTCGAATATCGGCATCTACTACTTAAGGGGGATCACTCTGGTGAAAATGAACTACCAGTAATTTTACAGATAAAAATTGGAAAATATGTATATCCATATTATTTTTTACGCTGAAATGAATTATGTAAGAGTTAATATAGTGACAATTTTTTTTTCAAAACTTAAAAATAAAATTTCAAAAAAATTATTCGATTGTAAAATCCATACCCTTATTTCTGTAGAATTGTATACAAAGACTGCAAAACCTGGACAGTCCAACGTACGAAGCAGGAGCGTTTTAGTGACTACGCCAAAACAAAAAACTTTATAACTCGGACAAAAATGAAGTTTTCGAGCTGATTTTGTTTGCAGTCTTTGTATACAATTCTACAGAAATAAGGGTATGGATTTTACAATCGAATAATTTTTTCGAAATTTTATTTTTAAACTTTGGAAAAAAAATCGTCATTATATTAACTCTTACATAATTCATTTCAGGGTAAAAAATAATATGGATATACAAATTTTCAAATTTTTATCTGTAAAATTACTGGTAGTTCATTTTCACCTGAGTGACCCCCTGAGGTCCCACTGAGGGAGTTAGGGTTGTTATTAACGCAGACACTTGAAGTGACGATTAATTCGAGTGATTTCATTCGCAGCTGGGGATCGTGGACGTGTTCGAGCCGAGATCTGCGGACCTGTCACCGATGACGCCAGATCTGGGAGTTTATGCAAGGGACGTGCAGCAGAGCATCGGGGTGAACATCAGGAACTACATGAAACCAGATAGAACCCACTCTCGTGAGTCGACCAATTCCGATCCTCCCTTGATCGTTCCACCTCGACGGGACTATTACCGATACTATCGTCCAGGTTTCTGCTCTACGCTTTCTACGTACTACTGCACTTCTTCCTTTCCTTTCGCGTCCAAAGAGAAGAACGTAATAGAGTATCGGCGACGGAGAAAATATTCAGCTTTCATTCTCTGGTGCCTGAAGACCTTCCCGGCTTCATAAAAGCGTTTCAAATCCCGTCGATTACACAGAGCACAGATTGCATCGTAGGAATAAAAGGAGATTCGAAGAGTCGAGTTTCTACAGAAGCTCTGTGCCCGAGAGTACAAAAAACAAACGGGATAGGATTTCTCGGATTAAAAGAGGGGAAGGAAGCGATCGACCATTGAGTGTTGGCCTGACGCAATCTCCACTGGTATCGTATGAAATTACAATTCGTCGCGAGTGTCACTCGGCGAAGTGCGCGATGAACCGTGTCTGGCGATGCCTGGCCATTACTACTGGCGCGTATCTCGTATTCCCCTTCTTCTTACTATCTCCCGAGCGTTCCACGCAAGCGTCATTATCGTCGTTAACGACGGTGCAAACGTGCCTCGGTGTCGAGACCACCTTAATGCATGGTTCCTGCCGAAATTACACGCACGAACAAACGTGGTAAGAGCTCGCACGACGATGCTCCCTTCAGCGGAGGCGCTTGGTACATTGGAAATCTCCGCGAACATCCGAGGATCGTCGGAGGTGACCACTTTTTAGGGACATTGCCATTTCCTGTGAACTCGTAATTCGCCCATCGTTGGGAACAACTGCTTGGAAGAATTGCAATTAGCTTCCTTTATTATTTCCCCTCGTTTCTTGAAGTTATGTAAATCGTTGGATAAGTAACCTTCGATTAGGAAATGTCGAATAGCTCTCGATCCGTTGCTCGGTCGCCGAAGAACCGTCGCTTCCGGTTTATCGTAACTGTCGGTGGCCAGGATCGGCAGAATATTCTCAGTATTGTTATAAAGTTGGCGGGATTTAATCGCTGATATCCGGCGGCTGACTCACCCGGGGGGAAATGGATAAAAAGACCTTGCGGTTACTCTCCGTTGTGCCTACTAGGAATTCCTGAATCGTTGCGAGGAATGCTTGTAAATGTCGTCTGAAATTCTTCCAGAAATTAATTATGCCACCGATTTATCTGTACTCTTTGCTACTGTATTCTGTCGCCTTTATCATAAAACCGTTCCGTTTTCCGAACTAAAATTCCCGTCTTCGCCTGATCGCACTTGAATAATTTTAGTAAGGCTTTCCAGGAAACGAGCTTCGGAGAAACATTTTTAATAGATCTGTCCTCGCAGGTAATGGATTATTCGAGAGGGCTGGACCAGTGCCATTCACGGCCGTTCATCCCTTTCTCTACTTCATCGTCGACGCTGAAACTTCGGTGGCTTTGATCGCCGGCCGAGTGAACGATCCTCTGAACTCGCGAATCCTTTAGAGTCTTTGGACGTTCGTTCGGAAGCTCGCTACGGGAGAAAGACAGTGGGGAGTAATCTTCGGTAGTAATAATAAACATACGTATATTTGACATACTTATAAATATCGTTATTATCTATAAACAATTATATATATATTTATATTTATTAGACCATTCCTAGCTCGCACACACTTATCTTTTAAGTACACGATGTATGGTCTCTGTACAAATGCGTGTGTTGTAAATAAAGGAGAGAAAGAGAGAGAGAGAGAGAGAGAGAGAGAGAGAGAGAGAGAGAGAGAGAGAGAGAGAGAAAGAGGGGGATAGAGGGAGAGACAGAGAGACAGAGGGGAGCGAAGGGTGTTTAATTTAATTTAATCCTCGATTAATAAGCCTCGATTGCTAAAGGCGATCGGCAAGAACTTAGCATTTTACAGGCTCCGCTATACAAGTGGTGAATAAGAAACGGGCTTGCCGTTGAAACTGCCTGAAACTCAGAGTGCCTCTGAAAATAAACAGTCAGAGACTTTGGTCTTTTCAACATCAAGCCAGCTGTTCCGTTAATCCTTTTCTGTCCTTTATATATTCATGTACAGGGTGGCAAAAGCGTGACGCGTCGATTAGTTCCTCAGTTGCGCAAGGGAAGAAATATATTATTATCTTACTTATATTTATATATAAATACAGTACTGCGTGCGTATTACTCAATGTGGTCAGGGATCCCTCCTCGGGACCGCTCTGACCGGTGTCCTACGCGCGTTTCACAGACGAGACGCTTCGCGAGTCTCTGTAAGTGGCTTCGCTTCCTGAGCGGCAGTCTTCGAGATGGAGGTTTCTTAAAACCTCGAAAAAAAAAATTAGCGTCCACGAAGAAGACACCTATCCACCTTGCTGTCTTCAACGGGCGCGCGACTTGGCGCGTAGAAAATTAGCTTCCACCGACAATGGACTTCTCCTCGCAAGGGACAATATCGCTGGTCCCCCAAGTCTTACTATTTGGCAGTGATTTACATGTATAATCTCGTTGCATCCCATTGGAAAAAGCTCCTCTAAGAATTCGCGGAAACGAGCGGAGTGACATTCGCGCGAGACTCTGGGAAATCGTCTCGCCGAGCTGGTTAACAAGATTCTGCGGTGAACGATGGGGGCGGAGCCGGGTCAGGTCACGTTCTTCAGGATCCAAGGGACGAACTTCGAGATCCTCGTGCAGACCCCTGGTAAATTGGCCTCCGCGCAACCGATCCCCCAGGATATGATGCCCGCTAGGAAGTATCGGCCGTCCTTCCCTCGGACTTGAAGAGGACCGCCCGAGTCTCCCTGAAGTACAAACCGGAAAGATCCTCAGACAAGGCAGGCTTATAGTTCTGCTTATTTCTGAGGGAAACCGGCGATGCGGAATAGTATGCAGATAAGGCAGAGTGGATTTGTGGACGTACCTGACAGGAATCTTGACCGCCAGTCTCGTACCCGGCGCACAGGAATATCTCTGGTATGAATTCGTGTCTACCAGCTTTCAGGAACATTGACTTACACATATCGTTACTGACTATGGGCACGGAAACCTGTGGGGGGATTGAATATCTGAGTTTTCTACCGTAAGTACAATTTGTGTCTGTCCTTAGCGGGTGCTTCTGGGATTTAAAATGCCCGCGAAGCAAGCCCCCAGGTCTTGGGAGATTCGTGATACAAAGGTAGGGTAAAACTGTACAATACGCCACACTTTTAAAGAAACATCTATAAAACCATTATGTTTTAAATTTTTTGTGTGAACACATTAAGTGTTCATTACTCTTCACGACTACACTGAAATTGTGTAAAAAACATAACTGGAAATAACTTTAAATAATGATTTTTCTGACCCTTACATGGGGCGTTTTGTAACACAGTCGTCAGGTAAAACGCCCCGACATAAAAAAGTGATTACTGTTTATTATTTTTATCAAAATGTTATAGAATGTATATTATAAAAGATATTATTAACAAAAATAGAACAATCTTGATTAAAATTATTACATTTTCTCTGTTGACATTTCTGCCGCAAGTATTACACGAAGTTATCCGCGAAAAGAAAAGAAATAGATTACGCGTGAAAAATATGATTTCGAGGTGGGGCGTATTGTAAATTCATTGCTGGGGCATATTGTAAATTCTGGGGTAAAAAACGCGCCGGTTTAAATTTAGCAACAACGTAGTGAAAAAAGGTTCGGGCAATAACAATTTAAAGAGGTTAGTTTTGAAATATATATGTGAATTAAGGGGTTACACCACCTTGGTGCTCGGAAAAATAGGTATAAAAATGAACTTTTTTTTGGACGCTGCCATTAAGTATATAAAATGATCATTATTTTACACATATATATAGTAGTTTTATGAACAATTTACAATATTGACGATTAAAAAAAATAAAAAATGGCGGAGATATTGCGGTTTTCTGGAAACTAATTTTTTTCAAAATGGTATACACTATATTTCAAGATTTACTTAACCGATTTGGTTAAAATTTACAGCACTTCTTTTTTATAATAGTATCTAAAATGTGACGTAGGATTTTGGTGATTGGGTGCCATGTTCCAAAGTTATAAATGTTTTAAACTGAAAATTTCGATGAAAATTCGATTGTTTTTCTTCAAACAGCTGTCATTTCTACAAAAAAAATTTCCCTACGTCACATTTTAGCTATTACCTTTTCAAATAAGAAAAAATTTATTTTGTATATATTCGACGATGCCTAACAAAGAAATCATGTACACCATCAGCAAGGATTTTCAAAACAGGGTCCTACTTATCGGCTTATATCTCCGCCATTTTTTATTTTTTTTTAATCGTCAATATTATAAATTGTTCATAAAACTACTATATATATGTGTAAAATAATGATCATTTTATATACTTAATGGCAACATGAAAAAAAAGTTCATTTTTATACCTATTTTTCCGAGCGCCAAGGTGGTGTAACCCCTTAATCGCAACAACAATAGTGACCTAGAAAATTGAATTTCTCCCATACCAACCGCAAATTATCTGAAGGCCGAAAATATAAATTCTTGTACACTTTTTTAAAAGCCGTAATATTTGCTCGTATTTTTATTGCGGCAGTTGTGGCCGATAGAGACAACTTCGAATATGACTATCATGTCGATGCATGATGGTTTGTGTACGTAAAATAATGGTGGGGCGTTTTGTCAAATGGGGCGTATTGTATAGTTTCACCCTAGTTAGCCTGGGAGTCGCTGAAAAATCGTGATAACACAAGTTTCCCCTAAGATTTACCTCCTGCAGCACCGAGGGCAGAGTGCCACCCTCGCTGAGCCTGCCCCAGCCGGTGACGGTGGCGTTTTCGCCGACCAACAGATCGTCCGTAGCCGGCAAGCAAATCGGCGAGATGTGCGGCGCGAACGTCAGCGGGCTCTCCAGCCGGACCAGCGCCAGATCGTACTCGTACGTGTAGAAATTATAGTTAGGATGGACCACCTTCTTCGTGACGCCCCGCTCCACGTGAGGCAGCCGTTCCTGGACGGACGAGAAGTCGTACTCGCCGACACGGATCCGGATCTGCGAAGTCAGCAGGCTGGAACACGAGCGAGGGAACGCCCCCGTTGTAACTACGATCTCTGGTCACGCGAAACTGTGCGCGACTGCTAACTGTTCTCAGTCGCCAGACCTCCGCAATTATACTCGCGAAAGCACTACTCACTCGTCCACGCAGTGTCCCGCCGTGGCGATCCAGTTCTCGTTCAGCACCGCCCCGCCGCAGCGGTGGGTGCTGGAGAAGCCGAAGAACGTGGTGCGCCTCACCGACACCTGCCAAGGCCATCGACCGAACGCCGCGTCCTTGCCGCCGACGATCCTGGTCTCCGGCCGCGGGAACAGCGGCGGCACGCCGCACTGCATGCCCTTGCTCTCGGCCGCCGCGGAGATCGTCGGCACCGAGCCGGTCTTCGGGGTAGCCTCGGTGCTGGACACGGTGGTGTCTGGCTTCGGTGTGGTGGTAGTGGTAGTCGTGGTGGTGGTGCTGGTGGTGGTGGTGGTCGTCGTGGACGTCGTGGTCTTCTTCGTGGGTCTCGGCCTTGCGGACGTCTCGAAGTGGGACGTGGTTATGTAGTGCGCCGAGCCAACTGGCTTGTGGAACTCCGTGCTCTGCGAAAACGGGGACGCATGATAACGCCGTCGATCGATCGATCCAAACGCGGCTATTCCAGGGGGCCACGTTCGTTAATCTTCTAAATCGCTCCACGGTTTTTCTCCACTTTGTAACGCGCTGCTCAATGGACTGTGTAATCGAGCCGAGGCCCCGTCGGTCTTCTTCTTTGTCGCGATTAACAGTAACCGCGGCAAAAAGCGGTCTTCTTTATTTTTTCGCCCCCCCCCCCCCCACCCTGAGCTTTCGCGCGATAGATAGAATCTAATAACACCGCGGCCGTACGGGTTCCCCGATCGAGGATGTAACGCGATAGAGTTGCTCCACGCAGGATCACCGATCCTTCAATCAGATAACTGCCGGAGCGTTTCATCGGCTCGGGGGGACGGGGGGTAGAGTTTTTTTGCTATTACGGTCAACGGCGCGTGCAGGGCGTCCGCGAATCACGGATTCCTCGTTTCCTCCAGCCGTGCGGAAGTACAGAAATGCAGGAGATAGGGTAATTCCGGGAGACGCGGCCGGGCTGGAGAGTTGGTCGTGTTGCTATATTCAGACTCTAAATCTGCGTATATGTAAAAACGTGTTAAGGTTCAGAAGAATTAATTCTCTAGAAATCAACTGTTTCGACCAACTCTCCAGCCCGGCCGCGTCTCCCGGAATCACCCTATACTTGAAGCGCTGATACCCTCGAATCTTACTCCCCCCGACTATTCTCGATTACGGAATTATTCTAGTCGCCGGGCGAGATCGTTAACGTCGATAACGAGGAAGACCTTCTACGTACATCTTGCGGTTCCGTTGGCTTGAAACTCGGTCGCGAGGGAAATCCTTCGGGGCCGTTCTGCAGGAGGCTCGGGTTGTCCGTCCAGTGCGGTTTCAAGGACGGCCTGGGCGGTGTCCAGCTGTTCTCCGACCAGAAATGGGAGCTGGAGCTCGATGGTTTAGCGGTTTCCAGGGAAGCTATCGGCTTCGTGGACGACGACGGCCTCTGCTTCGTGATGAACGCTGGCTCTGTGGTGACTTGCCAGTGAGTGGTCTGTGGTACGGATCCGGCTGCGCTAGAATGAAAGAAAACTTTGAACCTGTCGCTAGACAGCCTCCTTCCCCATTTTCTGTAAGGGGGATTCTGTAACAGCCCCCCAAAAATTCAGGAATTTTATTTCAGAAAACTATTGATAATATTGCATTAAAATCTTTTGGGATATAAGGAGGCATCTTTAAACTTGCAGAAGATATTTTTCTTTATGTCGACCCTTCTTTTCTGCAAGTTTAACCCTTCGTGGTCACACCTTCTTATAATCACAAATTGGTCACACGGGGTTCACTGTACCCCAGCGTCATTTTTTCAGTTACCATTTTCGTATTTTTGAATCTTTTAACTTTTCAGTGATAATTTTACATTCGTAATACTTATACAAACATGGTCTAATAATCTTTTCCTAGAAATGTAAACTTTTATATGATAAAATTTGTAGTTGAAAATGAGCGATTTTCCATGGTTGTGGGTAAAACCCGATTTTTTAAAATTTGTTTTATTTTCTTTTTTGCGATAAATCCCCTGTGAACGACGTAAAGGTGCGACATTTCAAATAAAAAATTGCTCTTGGGGTACAATACACCCCGCGTGACCACGAAGGGTTAAAGATGTTTCCTTATATCCCAAAAGAGTTTAAGGCAGGATACCACCTTTGACTGTGATTTTGGAGGCGTTTATCATGAATTTTTTTGCATACAAAGACTGCGTAGAAACAAAATCGGTTTTATTCATTTATTAATGTAACTTTAATCTGTAATTACACACTTTTTGAAACTGAAAATGTAAAAAATAGTCTGTTGTAGGTGGCACCAAAATACAGATGTTTTCAAATCGGCGTGTCAGATTACTCTTACAATTTTCATCGGATTGACTTGAAACTTTGGACAATTCTTCCCCGTGGTATAATCTAATGATGTACGTAGGGCTTTTGCTGTAGCGTTGTTATTTTTCTTTTGGTGCGCAATTTTGTATACTTTTTTTATCCTAAAAATTGCGCTTTTTGTTAAAATGACCGCCATTTTCTTAAAAATCGATATTTCGTAAAATCCCTACGTACATCATTAGAAGATACCACGGGGAAGAATTGTGCAAAGTTTGAAGTCAATACGATGAAAATTATAAGAGTAAAAAAATCTGTATTTTGGCGCCACCTACAAGAGATTATTTTTTAGTTTTTCAGTTCCAAAAAAAATTTGAAATTACAGATTAAAGTTACATTAATAAATGAATAAAACCGATTTTGTTTCTGCGCAGTCTTTGTATGTAAAAAAAAATCATGAAAAACGCCTCCAAAATCGCAGTCAAAGGTGGTATCCTGCCTTATTCCAATATGACCAACAGTTTTTTCAGAAAAAATTCTTAAACACCAGTTACTTTTGGGGCTGTTAGACGAGAATCCCCCCTTAAGTCGTTAGCTAGATAATTCTATCTAAATTCTACTTTCAGCCCCGACTAGATCGTGATTCTGAGATTTCAGTGATAGAACAGACGTGACGTCAGGCGGCAAGTGGAACGCAAGGACATAGTCGAATACCTGGGCGTGGACTGGCCGCTGTAGTGGCTCGGCATGGATGTTGTGGAGGTCTTCGTGGTGGTGCTCGAGCTGGCGGGCTTCGAGACGAAATTCGGCCTAGAGTCTGCTTGGTCGTTGCTAGAGGTCGGTCGGTAAGTGGTCGTCTTGACCGAGAAGTACGGTTTCGAGAAGTCCGTGGTGGGTTTCGGCGAGACTGGCTTGGTCGCCCACTGCGGGCGCTCGGTGTGAATGAAGTTCAAGTTGGAGTGAGGCTCCTTGGCGGTTTCCTGGCGAGAAACGAGACCGAAACACCTCTAAATCTCCATGTGAAGGAATTTCTACGCCCTACTCGAACACGAGTGACTCGACAAGCAATCCTACACGCGAGGATCCGATATTATCTGAATCCCCGACTATTAGGTACAGCAATGCCCCACTTATCACGATAATTCTAAACTCTCTACGCGAAAAATCAGCTACAAATTAGCCTCCTTACATTTTCGTCCACCGAATTAACGCTAGGTCGATGCACCGACTCCTGCACACTAAGATCAGCGTCCTCGGTTTTCCCCTCGTCGGGTCTCGAGTCGAACGGTCTTTGGTTGCTCGGCCTGCTGGGCCTGATTCCCTCATCCTCGCCGGACGCATGCTCCTTTCCGGGCAGTCTTATCGCCAACGTGTTATGGCCGGTGTCCACCTTATCCTTGAACCCCTGGTGGTGGTTCTGGACGTCGCTTTCGGCGGCCTCCTTCTCGTTAACAGCCACGTGCTGGCTATCGTCGGGCCTAGTCTTCTGTTGAGGGATCTGTGCTTCGTGGTGACCGGGTCTCTTTGTGCTCTGTCCGCTCCACGCGGGGTCCGTGGTAGCGGGTCTCTTGGTGCTATGGAGGCCTGGTATCCTCGTATTCTGAGCGCCCTTCTCCCAGAGCTCCGTGGAAGCCGGTCTCTTCGTGCTCTGGGGATGCTTGTCCCAAAGCTCGATGGAGCCTGGTCTCTTCGTGCTCGGCGAATTCTTCTCCCAGCCGTCCGAGGTGCTTGGCCTCTTCGTGCTGGGAGGATTCTTTGCCGAGGGATCGCTGGATGAGCCTGGTCTCTTGGTGCTATGTGTACCTTTGATCCAGAGATCAGTGGTGACTGGTCTCTTGGTGCTGTGGCTACCCTTAACCCAGAGATCGGTGGTGCTCGGTCTCTTCGTGCTCTGCGTGCCCTTCTCCCAGAGATCTATAGAGCCCGGTCTCTTGGTGCTCTGCGCACCTTTCTCCCAGCTACCGGGGCTAGGCCTCCGCGTGCCCTGGGTGCCCTTCTCCCAGAAGCTCGACGAGTTCGGCTGCGCGGAGGTCTGGATCCTGTCCTTGTGATCGTACGTGGGTTTCGCGTGCGGCCTCTTCTGCAGCGGCCTAGCGGAACCGGCGTGCAGCGGTTTGTGCGGTCTGCTGGACCCTCCGGAAGACTCCAGCGTCTCGGATGGACGATGGTGAGTCGGCCTCGCGGTGCTCGAGTCCGTGACGAGGAAGCTGGAGAGGGAGGTGAGCGTAGGCCTGGTCGCCTGGCTGCCCAGGGCCTCGGCCAGGGTCGGCCTCAGCGGCACCGACGAGGACGGCGCTGGCTGGTGTTGATGGGACGCGGCGATCGCGTTCGTAGTAGAGTTGTGCACGCAACAGCTGCCGAACATGAACGTGTCCACGCACACGCCCACGTGCGTCCCCTCCGACTTGATGCACTCCCACACGAACATGCACGTGCCCTCCTTCAAATCCGGCCCGGGGACCCGGCAGGGCTTCGGGGTGATCTTGTAACCTGCGCGCAGAGGACAGTGGCCGTTCACGGCTCGAGTTCTTCGAGAAGCATGAAGGGGGGGGGGTGACTTGGCTACCCAAGCCTGAGATCTTCAACCACCGAATTCCAATCGAGGCAGTAGGTGCGTCCGCAAGCTTTGGGATGTCAAGGAGGTGGAGGGTTCTAGCGAAGCTGGCGAGGGTGTAAAATGCTACTTCAGCAGACGCTTATTGACCCATCAAACCGTTCCCGGATCGAATTAAGGGTCGAATGTTAACGAGTAGCCAATCGAACGATACGCCGTCCCAACGAACGATCGAGCGAACGGTCCGAGTCGGCGACTCGAGGTGATTGATTCGCGCTCTTGCTCTTATTAGCGCGCGAGCCTGCTCTTCATGCGTCGCTAGCTCAAGAATATCGACAAAGTAGGCCAGTAAACATACAATTAAGCCAACCGACTAATGGGAGCATTTACGACCAGATTAGAATCGATCCTTAACGACGCTCGTAACGATCTACCAACGCGAAACGATACGCGCAGGGTGTAAAAATTCTAACGGTCTCGGCTTTCACGGGCGAATATAGGCATCCGGTTCGATGGAGGATTTGCTAATGATCGGGGAAGAATTTTTTTCTCACCGAATAATCGCAATTTGGATGGAATTTCCCTTAACAAGTTCGCACCCCCTTTGCAGATAGCAAAGCACGTACAGCAAGGGACTCTAACGCTGAACTCGAATGCCGCCGTAAATTTAACAGCAGAGTGTTCTAAAGAATCACTCAGTCTAGATTTACCTATAACCCACGGTTTATCTCGAGCATCACTTTCCTTGCACCCCACACTAGGGCTGGGACTATTCGAATATTTTACAAGTATTTGGATGCTACAAATAAACTTCGAATATTTGAGTATTCGAATGTTATTATTCGAATACTATTAAAATATTTAAATATTTTGGATATTCGAATTATATTCGTCAAATATTTAAGCAACTGAAGTATTCGAGTATTTGAATACCGAAAAATTCGACAAATAGTCCCAGCCCTACCCCACACACGCGAATCCTACGCCCTTCGCTGTCTCACCTAAACAGAGAGTCGTCGCGAGCTCCGGACGCTCCGAAGGTTGACCCACATCGTGTTTAAGGGGTGCGTGATAAACCACCGTTGAAGGGTTGCAACGTAATTCTCTCAGTAATTAACGAAACCGTCCCGGGAGCCCGTCGAGGCCGCGACACGTGCCAGGGAAAATCGTTTCTCGCGTTAAACAGCGGGTCGATAGCTCCTCCGTCCAGCCGTTGATTTTCGTCCAGCACTCTGATTAATGGATCGCACAATGGTCCGGGGCTGGCCACGTTAATTGGGACGTCATTAGCGTTCGAAGATGGAATCTCCTTACCGGAGGCGCTCGGTGAAAGTGTACCCGATCGAGGGGCGGCTCGAGGCAGCGTGAAACGAGGGAAAAATGAGAGAAGAAAAAAGAGTGCACGGTAGGAAGGAAAAAAGGAAACTTAATCGTCGTGGCGAAGGAGTACGTGGAACCTGGGCCAGGTCGTTAACCGAGTCAGCCTAAGAGCACGGCAACGTGAATTACTGCGGCTCGCGGTGTGTACCTTCACGGTCTCGCTTTCTCCGTTAGAAATATGCTTGTATCGCGTTGCAAGCGCGGGCTGCGTTAATTAAAGAAAAACTTTATCGCGTCTAACGTTCGTTCGTCTTCTAGGGAACAATGGTGGGAGGTGGACGGTGGCGGTAAGGCTTTGGCGCTCGCGATGCCACGAACGGGGAGGGTGCAAAATAACGTATCCCTCCCTCGAGCAACTACTTTATCTCCATCAACAAATTATTGGAATTTTTCAACACCTGTTAAATAATTACGTGGTATGTATATTAAGGGGAATTGAATAAACTACGAGCACTAAATATGTTAATATTCATTACCCTCCCATGGCCAGCGTAATTAGTAGCCCGAGCCAGACATAAATTGCCGAGCGCGATTAGTATCAGGAGCAGCGGCCAGTTAGTACCGTAAACTGGAAATAAATTGTTCCAGGGAATCGCGGGGTTAAGGAGAAAAAGGCGCCGCGCGTTTTCCAGCGGCGTTCCTTCCTCGAATCGGGAAGAAAGTCGCCCCCGTCGTTCGCTTTTCTTTTCCCACGGCTGGCGCGCGTCCGACACGCACCTTGACCGAGTTCCTCGGGTCCAATTAGGCGTTACACATATTCAAAGAGGCAGCCGGGCGACCGATGAAGAAAGGAGAAACGCAGGAGAAAGGGAGCTGAGGGAAAACGTTCCACGAAGGGTCGCGCACGGAGTTGCAATGCCGCCCAGAACTGGCTGCTTTTTACTCGAACCAGAGAGACGAATAATTATTCGAGGAACAGCGTGAAACGCTTGGAGTAACAGTTACTCGAGACGGTGCATAATCGTTGCACGAAACAGCCGCTCGATTACGAATAATTCGATCGTTCTTTTACGATCGAGTAACGGGAAGCTCGGTCGATAGCATTATCGTCGATTATTCGATGATTAGACGACCTACTGTACTGGATACACAGAGCCTCTCCGGCGCGCGGTATTTTAGATCTAATAATGCGTAAATGGCGTATAAATAAGCGCGGTCCGAGGTAATTTAGCTACTTGTTGCGTCGGGGTAGATGATTAACATACACGTGAATTTCAGAAGTAGGGAAATATGGACAAAACCAGGTACCTGGGTAAAACCAGGACGTGCTATTATTTTTAAAATGGCCTTAAATTTTCCCGCGTCGTTGCAGCCACATATTGTCACGGTGTGCATTGTTCCATCAACAAAAGATGAGGTTATATCGTCTTGTGTGTTTTGGAAGGCTATGATCTAATTTTCGATACTCAAAAAACCCACAATACTTTTGACAGTGTTCAGGTAAGTACTTTTTTGTGTGAATTATGTTAATTGTTGCATATTAAAGTGTAAATAACTAAGACAGTTTGTTTGTATTTCGCTATGGTACTGTTGATAATCCGTAATTTTTACAAAATTGTATGCTGGGGTAAAACCGTACGGGGTAATATCGGGAACCGCATATGACTCGCAAAATTCAAACGAATAGACGTCGAGGAAAAACCGCCCTTATTACCTCGTCTCAAACTAAATTTTGGTTAAGGACCACAAGTAAAAAAAAAGAAAACTACAAAATTAAATAAAAGACTGAAGGATAATGATAGTAGTAGTGATGGAAACAATGATAACAGGAGCAACGAAGACATTTGCAATTATTGCAAAGAATCCTATGGTTCATTCGAATTGAATGAAGGGTGGGTGCAGTGTACAGCTTGTTGTAAGTGGGCTCACGAAGGCTGCACTGGTTGGGGGACTGAACAATTGGACGAATTCCGTTGCTATAGGTGCTAGGGCCAGTTTTTAGTATGGTACCCGGTTTTACCCAGGCTATGAGGTAAAACCGTAAAAACGGACCATATTTAAAATCATATTTTTTTTGTATTTCTTAGTGGTTTAAATAAAATGGATTGATACTATTAACTAATAAAGAGTTTAGTCTAATGAACCCTACTTTCAATTTCTTTTTTACATTAATAATGTCAAAGTTATGAGCTTTTATCCTTAGCGTCCCGGTTTTATCCATATTTCCTATACATGTACAATAAACGTTCGAGGAGAAAGCTACCGAAAGCTGCCGACGCAGCGTCCACGAAAGGTGGAGGAGAGAAGCAGAGTTAATGAGCAAGCAGGCGAGGGGGAGAGAAGCGCCCTGGCTACTGAAATGCTCGCGTTCAAACCACCAAAAGGAGTATTACTGACTGTGACCTCGATTTAGCGTGCTGAGGGACCTGGCGATGCCCGACCACCAGAGAATTGTGGCCACGTAACCGATCCACCGCATCCTGATCCCTGAAATCAGAAAACACACCACTTAGCAATAGACCTCCCGCCGTAAAGGTAACAGAGAACCAGCATTCACGCTGAACGAAACAGCATCGCACCTTTGCGATTCAAAGGAGCAAAGGGAGAAAATGTGCCGACTTTTTAACACCCATTAAGCGTGATGTTGGAAAAGCCAGGGAATAGCAATTCCTCGTTATATATGCGGCCTGTCGCGGGCAGACGATATAATTCTAGCTGGCCGTCGTGCATCGACGCCGCAATCGTGCGCATCGTCCACGGTTAATCCCCGAGAACCACGGCGGAGCCATGGAAGCATGGAAATTGCTGGGGCGAGCCAGCCACTGAAACCCCTCTGCAATCCCATCAGCGGAGGCACGTGTGCGTCCAGTTATTCGCCGAGCAGTTACACCTGTACGACCGGCGTTATTGCCATTTCCGCGCCGCGACTGGCACCCGCCGATTTCTGATGAACCCGGTGCGCATACGCTCCGCACGCCTTTCCTCGCGCCTCGGCATCTGTTACTAATAAGCATGCCTAATGCTGCACGTTCCACGCGTGCCTTGGAGGCGCGCCAAAGCACGAACACCGCAGAGGTCACATTTTCCCTCTCGAGGGGAGAAACGAACCGAGACCCGCCTCCAGACCGAGCTTTCCGACGCCCTGCTAAACGGATTTCGTGTTTCTTCGAGGCGGAGCTGCGGGTTAAGATTTAGGATCGGCCGCGAGGGAGATTTCTTTAGGGGGAGTTATTGTTGTGTAAAGCTCGAGTCTTCAAAGCTTTAAACCTTAACCTTAAAGACTCAGCCTTTAAGGCTAATATCATATGAAGCTCGAGCTCTCGAAGCTCAAGGCTCAAGCTTCGAGGCTTGAGCTTTTGTGTTTAATAGTAATGAAGTTAGCTCCAAGTCCTTGATATTATATTTGATCGTTCCACCAATTATACATCACTTCACGACATACAATTTATACGACTCGAGCTAGCTGTCATGGCTACGACTGCTACGAGGTTCGAGCCTTCGAGCTTGAAGACTCGAGCTTTCAAGGCTACAAGGTTCGAGCCTTCAGGGTTTGAGCCGCGACTCGAGCTCTTGAAGCTCCCGGCTCGAAGCTCATTTTTACAACACTAGGGGGACTGTTACCAGAAACTGGATCCGAGGAAGGAGCATCGAGTTCGAGTAACCGTTTAATTGGTACAGCAAGGTATCAGGGTTATCTGCGAAGTGATTCGAGGAATGCCAGGGATTCCCGCGAGCCGACGAAGCCGATTTCCCTCCGCTTACGAAACAACAGGCCGCCTTTCGGCGGACCGTCGAAGGAAGACGGATGTTCTGCGGCCTGAGCGTAGACAGGGGGAACGAGACCTGAATGCAGTTGACTTATTGCACAGTCCGAGCCTCTTTATAAGTCGATCTCGGTGTTACGACCTACATCTCTCGTTTGCCTTTTTCCGTACATCGAGGAGGCGAACTCTGGCGTGGTAGCGGGGCAGGATGTCGAGGCTGCCGATCGTTCCTGCGGCTGAGGATCCTTGGTACTCTTACTTTCCTCGGGACCGATCGGAGCCACGGCGACCGACTGGTCCCTTGCGCGAAACCGGTGGAAACTCGCGAGGCTCGTTACCGTCTCCAACTTCGGGGCCATCTCTCTGATTGGCATCTTCTAGGAAAGGATCGATAGGGTTCGGGTCGAGACGAGGGAAACCGAGAAAGCGCAGCTTGTTGGAAAGCGGCTGACTTTATGCGGCGGATCGCGCGTGCAACAGCGAGGGGAATGGAATGGAGGAGCAACTCTGAAACAATCACGCTGTTAAACGCTTTTATCCCGGGAGCGTGATAAATGCCAAACATTAAGCATACGTCCGATCGCCCGAAGGGGTTGCCCGGTGAAAAATCGCCGACTTTCTATTGGAAACGTCGATGGGCGAGAAAAAGAGCGGCATGAATGGACGGCCAACGTCGGGATCGAACAGAGAGACGAAAAGTCAAGAGATGGAGGAGAAAGGAGGCGAGCTCGTGCGCTCGTGTAAACGCCGCGCATCGCCTTTACGACGGGTCATCAGTGGCTATTATGCAAATAAAAGAAATGCCGGTAAAACCGCCAGATATCGCGTAACGTTTCATCTAGAATGCACGCTCATTTCCATGGAGATTGCTCGAGCATACCGCCGGACGAGCGTGCGCTATTGAGAGATTCTTAATTGAATAGGAAAGGATGTTGTTGTGCTTTTCGTTTGGAACTGGTTCGCGGAAGCGAAAAGGGGGCGTGAAAGGGCTGGAGGTATCGATTACCACGGGCTCCCCTGTCACGGCCGCGATATATTTTTATCAGCCAGAGAAGAGAGGATATCGATTTTGCTCGGTTGCATCCGCGGAACGACCGTGCACTCTCTCCTGTCCTTCGTCGTTGAAATACGAGGCCCGATAACCACCGGTTGTCTCCAACAAAAACCGCAGGCGAAAGGCCCAAGGATTCCCTCGCCGGGGAATCGGTGCCAACGAGACAAATTGCCCGAAAAACCGACCGAGAAAGGCCCGAACGTCTGCTCCATGACCCGGTATGCGAAACCAGAACTCGGAGAGGTGGTTCCATCCACGTTTTTCTGCTGTCCACGCGTTGCACCTGCCATTTCATTGAGTTACTTGTTTCGGTGGCGCACTTCTGCGGTTCAAAGATCTAACGAATAGGAAGAAGCTCCCTTTTCAAATGCAGCATTAAAACGTTCGAACATTCAGGTGCCCACGATAAAAGGATAGTTGAACACCGCTTACCAGTAGGGCTGGGACTATTTGCCGAATTTTTCGGTATTCGAATACTCGAATACTTCAGTTGCTTAATTATTTGACGAATATAATTCGAATATCTAAGTATTCGAATACTGATGTATTCGAATAATATATTGTGAATTATAAATCAAGTTCTTTAGGTTCATTTGTCATAGTGAAATCTTGTAATCTAATTTTAACCCACTTCATACCATACTATTCGAATACATCAGTATTCGAATATGGCAGTATTCGAATAGTATTCGAATAATAACATTCGAATACTCAAATATTCGAAGTTTATTCGTAGCATTCGAATACTTGTAAAAATATTCGAATATTAAATTATTCGAATAGACCCAGCCCTACTTACCACCCCCAATCGCAACCTTCCATCGCGCGTTAGCGTTCTCCGCGAGCGTTGAACAATTGCTCACCACCCCGAAACGAAGCACCGGTTTCACGTGGAAGCGAACAATCGGCGCTCGTCCAATTATCAATTGCAACCGGTGATCGGGCAGAGAATTACGATGCAACGTTAAACCGATTGCCCCGCGATAATTTATTACCGTTGATGGGAAGGCTCGCGCGCTTGTGGGTGGTCGGCCGATAGATGGTCGAATCCCGCCTTCTAAAAGCAGGGATCTCGTTGCCCGATCCGAGTCGACTCGGTAACGCCTCGAAGTGCGCGAGGTCACGCGAAACCGGCATATCGGTTCCGTTCGAGGATCGGTGTTCCTGTTTGCAGGAGAAAATGCAGCCTGCCGTGCGAGCCTTTTTCCACTTAGGAGCACGCTTCGATCATCGAGCGTCGCCGAGTGGTACGCAAACATCAATTTCGAATCCGGAAGTCGGGGCCCGCCGGCGAGTTTGCTCGACGGAGTGGCTAAACGACTGTCATCGTCATTGTTTTATCCCCCGTGCCGTTCTCCTTCTGTTTGCTCGGGGATGCTGGCGGGATATGGTAGCAGCAGGGTGTCGAATCAAAAGTACGATCGCTGGGAGTGGCGAGAAGGAGGATGGTAGGGAGAATTCCCTCCGGCCACGGAATATTGCACTGGCGGATAGAAAGTTTCGATAGCAGGCGAACGATCGGCGAACAGCGAGGCGAAGCTCGTAACTCGAAACACCCTTCGCAGCACACGATATTGTTCTTGTTTCTCAACGTGAGACCACGCAGCATATTAACCTTTCAACAACCTCCTGCCTCTGATTTCCTTTCACCTGTGCCGTCCGTGGAGAACCTCGCTCTTCGCCGTTCCCTTCGCGAAATGGCCACTTCTATTTTTCTCCGCGACGCTTATCAATCGAAAACGAAAGTCCTCGGGCGTAAGGCCGGCTCGCAGAGAGCCTCTTACGCAACGTGGGGAGGATATAGAACGAGATTTGAATTTTTATGGGAATATCTAGTGACACCGACCGAGTCCATGGAGATATCTCGTTTCTGCGCCTGCAGTTTCCAGCATAAGTGTCTTCCCGTACTTGTTATTTCGCGAATATCACGAATTTCTCGACATTTCGGATGTACCGCAGGAGATGGAGGATCCGAGAGACCTGAAACATTCCAGGCCCCTTTTTCATGGAAATTTTATGCAAGGACTTTATGTAGATTTTATGAAGTCGGAGGATATTCGTCTTCGCTGGGGAATTGAATTATTTTGATAGCATTACGCGGAACACTCCTCTCGCGATGGAATATAACGTGTAGGTAAAAGAATATTCGTTTTGAATGAAGAAACGCTCGCACGAGCAACTGAAGTCAAAGAGATACCTGCAGCTGAATCGTCGATCAGATCGTAATTATTTCAACTTGGGACGTTTCATGTCACCGTTCAACTAGCAAGTACGTACTTACTCGCGAGTTTCCGCGAGTAACGACTCAATACGCGCGAGGAGCCCTAGCGCGCAAGAAAAAAGCGATGGAAACGGAATAGCGTGGAACGAGGAAAGCAAACAGGACTGGAGGCGAACGCCTTGAGGAAGAGGAGCACGCGAGTAGCAGAGAGTGCGTGTGCCCCTCGCGGTTGCTGAAGAACTGGGCCGTGGTCTCGCGTTACTCGTCTCCCGCATGGGGCGCACGAGCGCCCGGCAAAAACTGACACATATTTCAGGGCGACGAGGAACGAGAACTCGGCTGACCGCGAACACGCGGGACATATCCGGCCAACTGATCACTGAATTTCCCGACCAATGTCGCCAGATTTATAACGCGAATTCTCTTTATCGAGACGGGGGCTATAATCGATAATATTACGCGACGGTATTAAATAAGGCCCCCAAAGAAGGGGCTTTATAAAAACATAAGAAAACTGGATTCTATTCTTTAAATTAATTCTTTCTAATCACCTAATGCATTTCATTGAATTTGCATTGAAAATTTTTTGTATCCGTTCAACTCGGCTCCTGCCAATTAGATGAAATCCTCGGTGCACCGCTAGGCGCGGCCAGGTTTGTACAATAATTAATAAATAATAAGAAGGATCGGCATGAAAAAAATATTCTCTGCAGGTTTAAAGATGCCTTCTAATATCCCCAAAGAGTTTAATGCATTATTAAGAATAGTTTTAAAAAAAATATATAAATTTCGGGGGCTGTTACAGGAGAACTCTCCATTAAATGTTATAGGATCGTCGATGTAGACGTCTGCCAGATGAAACAGGTCGAGCGTCCTCGAGCTGGTCACTCGACGATACTCCAAGGATGCTAGGCGAGTCGATTCGATCGGCCTGGACCGAGACCGTTAAGCGTGCAGCGGCGAGAAAGAAACTACTACTACTGGTCTACCCTACATGCTTCGAATAGTGTTCCGATCGGTGGCCTCTCTGGGGCAAGGTCAAGAAGCAAAGAGTACAAAACTGTCGCTGACTGGTGTTCCCAGAACGGACGGCGGCTGCAGCAGCAAGAGGAAGAAAAATGAACGCGCGCGGTGACCTACTGATCGCGGATTTTAAGCGTTCCACCGATAAGCTTAAAATCCCATTGATTTTCACGACGAATACTTAATACTCGATGTTTAATCGAAACTCCGTTGGATCCCCTGCAGGTAGGCAACGTAATTTTCAAGCGAACGAGACATCTCGTGTAGGGCTGGGACTATTTGTCGAATTTTTCGGTATTCGAATATCCGAATACTTCGGTTGCTTAATTATTTGACGAATATAATTCGAATATCCAAGTATTGGAATATTTAAGTATTCGAATACTATTCGAATATAGGTTCATTTGCTTGAAGGACAGTAGGACTGTTTCTGACTTGGTCTTTCTTTTCAAATTGTTGAATGGGCAAATAGGCTGCCCACAACTTCACCAGCAGATCAATTTAAATGCACCTGAAAGACAAGTTAGGAACTTTCCTCTGTTTAAAACTAAATTCTACTCTTCCTCCTTTGGCCACACTGATCCGGTTACTAGGGTATGCAAGTTAGCTAATACCTATGCTTGCGGATTGAACTTTTTTGGATTCACACTTACTTCCTTTAAAGTGCAAGCGCGACGGATCACGGCCACCTGCACAGCGTCTGAATAGCGTCTCATTCAATTATATCCTGACAACACTTTGTAAACCATTGTATACAAAAGGAGTCATCCGTATAAGATAAAATAAAAATAAAAATAAAAATTTGTCGTGGTGAAATCTTGTAAGCTAATTTTAACCCACTTCATACTGATGTATTCGAATAGTATTCGAATAATAACATTCGAATACTCAAATATTCGAAGTTTATTCGTAGCATTCGAATACTTGTAAAATATTCGAATAGTAAATTATACGAATAGTCCCAGCCCTAATCTCGAGTACCTCGGTAGCACTTGCATTCGTTTCACTGTTGTTTATACTTTCTGCAACGACGACAGTAAAAACGACGGAGTCATTAACATTCAGAGTCGCGCCGAGAGGTTTCATAATGCTCGTGGCTCTCCATTCTACGGCGACTTCCTAAACACGTGCTGGGATCTCTACGTGACAGGATTTCCTGAGCGTCTGTAAGAGGACTAGCGTCGCCATTAAAATACACGCTCGCACATATTTTCGGTCTATCCAGCGGACGTAAATAAACCCCAGCGGCGGACTCTTCGAGATACTGATTATTACCTCCGCGGGAGAAGCGTATGTGAATTCGAGTGCTTAAAACGTCACGCGCAACCTCGTTCTCAAAGATGGTCCCGCGCAATTGCATTAAATTCGACTGGAGCCTCGAAGCGACACTGTCCTCCTTAGCGCAGGGGCGAGCTAATTGGTCGGTTAGTGGGTTAATTGACGCGTTCTTTTCTCTTAATCAGTGCCGTGTCACCGCCTGGATAAAGGGGATAAGTTGCGGTCGCTGGTTTAGATCTGACCTCGTGCGCGCGCGCGCGTCCAGCACAATGGAAAGGCCTGCGCGGCGTTTAACCTCGCCGCGGTCTTCTTCCGCGAATCCTAGCCACTCGCCCGTGGATCAGGCGAGAGAAATATTCGCCGTTCGGTGGGGAACGATTAAACAGAAACGGGAACGAGTGGCTGTGATAACCGCTACTCGTCACGGAACATTTCTTCTCGGAGGGTGACGCGGCATTGGAAACGCGGCTATCGTGCAGGATCCTTTGAGAATTACGAATGATACTCTCGCAGTGAATCATCAAGTGGGCTGCCGAGGTGTTCGCAGGCATGATGGAATCTTTACACGAGCATCCAAGATTCTTCAGGCTAGAGCTGTTACAACCCGACCCGCCGGGTACCCGGGTACCCGTGAGATACCCGGATAAAAATTACTCGGTTATCCGGGTACCCATGAGATGCTATAACAATTACCACCTGACCCGTCGGGTATATTTCGAGTAATTTATATTTTTTATCTGCTCAGGTGTTTTTCGGAATACTTGGGTACTCGGGTACCCGGCGGGTCGGGTAGGACTTGGGTACTATTCTTTATCTTGAGATAGAACCGGGTACCGGGGTAACAGCGCACTTCGTATTCTGGGTAATTCGTTTCAATTCCACAGCAGCTCGGTGAATATTCTCCGAACATATTGGAGGATGTCTGGTAATAAATGACGGCTCGACTTGAGCGTCTACCGTCGGTGTTCCCCAGTCGATGTCACGCGGAGGATTAAGAACCACATTATCCTCCATGAGCTCGCTGCAGCCTGCGACGCGGCGACCGTCTTTGCCCATTATTCAGCGGCTAATAATCCACGATAGACCGTAATTAGCGGTGGCTGACGTTAAGCGACTCCGGCAAGGTGTCCCGTGACACGGTTGTCAAAGTAATTAAGCCCTGATTAACAGTTAATTTCATGGGCATCGTGATTCAGGGACCCCCTCGGAAGATTCGCGAGGATGCCGGTGAGATAATCGATACAGGGTGAATAAAATTACCGCGATTGAAAAGCCACCAGCTCGGCCCGCAACTCCTCGCGCCGCCTTCGCGCATCCGTTTCGATGCATCGCAATTTCCAAGGCCGCGGATTATTTCCAACGAGCGGGCGGTTGATCCCGCGGTAATTTAATTTGTCTTTCCTGGCGCGTTCAGGTGCCGACGAGGAGCGTTGCGCCGCTTTAACTAGCGGGCGTAGCAGAGCTTGCAGGAAATGGAAGATGATTAAGGGGGAGCAGAACGGAGAACCGAGTTCGTCAGCCTCGGAATTCGGTTGCTACCGGTGCGATGGTAGAGGCCGTTCGCTTTCGAGTATGCCGCGAGCTAAACGATTCTCACCAAGCAGATCACCATCCATCAAAGAGAGCACAATTCCCGGGATGTCGTTCTCTGAAAATCCGGGCTTAAGAAGACATCGGGAGCATTAAGGGAGCGTTGAAACTTGTTGCCGCGCCAGTGGAGACCCCACAGAGTTATCTGCCATCGGCAGAGGCATCGATAAAATGCAAACTTTCCAGTTTTCGATATCCTGATGAACTCGCTACACTCCCATCTGGCGCGAGCATAGTATAGAGAGCATCGTGTCCATTCGCGACAACGGTACGCTCCTCGGGCAGCTCGGAGGCCGGTTAATCGACTCGGAGGGTGCCAATGCCGCGCGAATTGGAGCGAATCGTAATCGGCCAGGCGGTTTTTGCGCGATTAATGCCGGTTAATAAACTTCTCGCGTACTTATGACTGCCGCGGAGGGTTCTCTTTTTATTTCTAGCCAGCTCCTCGGCAACGTTTCGGGAGGTGGTCTAACGGCGAGGCCGCGGCTCGCGAGACAGTTTATTAGCGTACAGTTTTATTAGCCGCGTATTATCTGCTATCAGCGTGGCGAGCGCTCAGCCGTCAAGCTTAATGCGCGCCGCACGTCCGTGTGCGCGGCCCGTGGCGTGTACGCTGTACGGGAAACTGGTCGCCGCGGTGTCGCTATGAATAGAATTAATGGACGGTCATTCTGCGCTTAATCGATGCCAAAGAGGACTGCAGGACCGTGAATTGACGAGCAGAGATGTTCGATATCGTTGCCCGGCAAGAATTTTAATTGTTCCCGGCAACTAACCATGCCCGTCCACCCGACATCGAATTAGCGGCTACCGGCTGTCGCGTTTTTTCCACGATAACCCGCGATTTATCGCTAGATTCTTAAACCAATCCCTCGTCCTCCTTTCGATCAAAGGAGAATTTACATCGATGATCCTACTTATTACGGTATTAATCAAATTTATATGCAGCAACCTCTCAGCGAGCACAAGTGACCCTTCCCGAGTGATTTTACTAGAATCCTTTCAACATCCGTGGAGCTTTCAACACCCAACCCAAAGCCAGTCGATGACATCCGAGACACGCAGGGAGCAGCAGGCAACGAGGGACGGTGGCGCAAAACCGAAAGGCACAGACGTAGCTTCGACCCGTTCCCGTTACGCGCAGACTAATATAATTACCCGGGGAGACAGAACCAGTTATTAAACCGCGGCAAAAAGATCCGGTCGCTGCGGAGCGGACAATAGGCGACGACCGTTGAAATTTCAAGACGCTCCTTCGGCGATGGGTGACGCTCATTAAACGGGGAGCAACGCGGACGCTTTATTGGCCGATAAATCCCGCGGGGCCCCTATAGCAAGGCGAGTCCCATCTTCCTGGCGGGCCCCGCTGCGCCCCTCTGCGCGCGTGGGGCGCAGCGATGCGCGGTGCGCGATAACGCGGCCAGCAGCAGCGTTTTTGCCGCGATAGGCGCGAAATCAAGCCATCGGGATCCCGTTGCACGGCGGAGTCGGCAAAAAGGAGGAGAATCGCGCGCGGCGCGCGAGTACGCCACGAGATAACACACGCCCGGCCACTTCCTATAACGCGGCGATCGATGACGAGCCGCGGCGAGCGGCGAGGAATCATCGGGCACGACGGCCCGTGAAAAGGGGACCGCGAGCGTCCTTCCAGGCTGATCAGAGCAACCTTTCGTTCGGACGCTCAGGGTTAGGGTTGTTTTTTGGATAACATTTTTATATTTTGCAGTTGTTGATAAACATAGGCGTAACTAGGATTTTTGTCTGGGAGGGGCCAGGCCCTATACCCCTCCCCCCCTCTCTTCTATTTATAGGTAGAAATTTTTATATACATGCACATTTTACAACAATAATTTATCTACATATTTAATTTACACTAAAACAAAGAGTAAACGGAATAAAAAATTATTTATTATTTACTCTCGGGAAATGTAATCAAAATTTTTAAAAACAGAAAGAAATGCAGTAGAAAAAATAAATTGAGATTTATTAAAAGCAAGAGCTTATCATGTGTACCTATAGTTAAAATTTATACAAGCTTTAATTTGCGGTGTTTTTCTAAGAAAATATTTAGAATATAAATAGATGAATGTTTTTTATTTAGTTCGATATTTCCTAGGGAGGGGCCATTTCGCGTTTGGGGGGGGGGGGGGGGGGCGGCTCCCCAACTAGTTACGCCAATGTTCATAAAGTAATTTACGTTTTTCAAAATTCTCGAAATTCTCGGGATAAGTTATAACTTGTTATATCAAATCCCGGGGGTTTTAGAATCCAAAAAACAGTCGGGATTGAATTCCGTACTCAGGGTGTATGGGTCGCTTTGGGCTGGTTTCTTGGTGGCTTTGGAGATGGGAGAAATTGATTGGGATTAATGTTAAGGGGACCATCCTCATTGAAAATTTATATATCGCTAAAAGTGTTTTTGTAACTTATAAATAAATTACCAAAGATGCGATATTTCTTGAGTTGGCCAAGGTGATCTACCCCTCGAATGTTGCATGCTCATTTTTAAGGGAAATGACTGAGAAGATATGAATTTGGGCGGAGCGGAAGTGGTGCTTAGGAATGTTATTATTGCGGGACGTGGAGTGCAGTATATTAGTGGCTCTAAACAGTTAGATTCCGATTCCATTCCGTGTCGTTGGAGTATAGTGATCGCGGCTCGTTCCGCGTTCGATCGCGAAATATCGAAGCGTGTCGCGAATACGGAGCGCGGCGCACCGACGGCGGAGCAACAATTTAATATAAGCAATTAAAGTAATGGCACGCATTGCGTTCGTTGTAACAACGGCACGGTACGACGAGCTCGCCGATAATAATAATAACCGGCTACTGGAACGAACCCGGTGAAATCCTGGATCACGATACGCGACACAGCAATTGAAACTGATAGTTTGTTCAGTAAGGAGGCAAATTTACCGTGCAACTGCATTATCCGCGAATGTATGCGCGTGCACGTGTCTCTTTCGCCTCTCCTCGGGCTTCATCTCGGACGTAACGTCGGTTTCACACCGACGCGAGCAACGTTCGCTGTCTGCTCGACTGTAAGTAGTTGGAAAGTTGATGGACAATTTGTCCAACGATGGACGAGCGTTCGCAGTGGAAACCGCTATACAACCAATATCTCCTTGTTTCCTAATACTTAATCGGCGAGTGAAATTTGATGGAGTTCAATCAAGACGTCAGCCGCTCGTCTACACTCTCTGCTTTCACGAGGACTCAAGCTGAAGCTTCACAGTAGGGCTGGGACTATTTGTCGAATTTTTCGGTATTCGAATACTCGAATACTTCAGTTGCTTAATTATTTGAAGAATATAATTCGAATATCCAAGTATTCGAATATTATTCGAATATTTGAGTATTCGAATACTGATGTATTCGAATAATATATTGTGAATTATAAATCAAGTTTTTTAGGTTCATCTGTCATGGTGAAATCTTGTAAGCTAATTTTAACTCACTTCATACCATACTATTCGAATAATAACATTCGAATACTCAAATATTCGAAGTTTATTTGTAGCATTCGAATACTTGTAAAATATTCGAATATTAAATTATTCGAATAGTCCCAACCCTACTTCACAGGTAAGCACAGAGTCACCCCCCTAGGCTAACAACCCTCTCTACCACCCCTTCCGCGAAATACCGTTAAACGTTTCAATCTAAACTAGTCGAGACAATTTTAAAATTTCTGAACTCGCCCCTGCCCAAAGTAAGCTCCATTTCAATATTTCTATAACTAAAGCGACGCGACTGATGGACTTATGAAATACATAAATCGACGTACAGAGATCTGTCGCCAGGCTCGAAGGCTGTAGTGCAGACTATCGTAGACGGAAGTGGAGTGCGCTGGCAGCGCTGGCTAGCAACATAGTTGCTCCGTTTGATCTTCGCCGCTGCTCCAGACGAAACTCTCTTCGATCCAGCCACTTGCCCGGAGAGGAAAGCTCCACCCGCGTGTCAGCATCTCGCAAGCGACGATGCTCACGTCGGTGTGGAGCGGGCATAAGGCTCGTGGCACGATTAACGGCCGATGAAGAAGTATTACGGAAGTGTGACAACGGTAATAGATAACTGGAAACGAGCGTCGACGTCACGGACGCGCGAGCACGGGACGTATCGCGTCGGGGCTTTCAATCGAAGTCACGTTCGGCGTCGTTACGGTATTCAAGCGGCCCGGCGAGGTAACGTGGAAATTATAGCATCGACTATCAAGCACTCGTAACTGGTAGCGGAATTGCTGCGCTTTATCGCGCGATTGCCCTCTCAGATTAAATCTCCCCCTCTCGCCACTTCTCCACCCCCCCCCCCCCACCTCGCCGCGATGAAACCGGCAGATTATGCTGTCAAGGCGCAGACCTAACCCAAAGTATGCAGCCTCCTCAGTGACACTCCTCTGCTTTTACTTTTCTCTCGAACCTCGTCGTTCCGCCGGAGGTAGCCTGCAATCTTTCACCGCGCGGAAAGAACTACGAAACTCAACGTCTCTCGACTTCTCTAAAAGAGACAATACTAAAGTCCCCTTTTTTTTCAGAAGGACCATTGAGACTTTGTATCTTATCGAAACGGCTTCCTCGGAAACACTAATCGTTGGTCATCCCCGTTGACAGGGGCGGGAAATGTGGAAACGGGAGAACATATCGCGGCTGATTCATCGAATTCCGAGGCTTGAAGCGCGGCCGTTGCCGAGGATGAAGTTGTACAGAGGCGAGAAAGGGAGATCGGTATTGCGGTATCGAGCGGTAAGAGCGCGCTAGGAACGAACACGATTTCCCGAAGAAAGCACGGAAGAATGAGAGACACGCGGAAGGAGTACCTGGATCTCCCGTGGGATCAGACTGGTCCGTGACTGGTCAGTCCTCGTAATTACTTCATCCGCTCCGAATCCTGGTATCCTGCTGCTGGCTGGCTACTTGGCGTCCAGGTGCCCGACGACGTGACGATCGCGTGCTTGTCGTCGCGCGGCCGAGTCGCCATTCTGATTCGCGCGTCAAGCCCGAATTCTCGCCGCCCTGTCACTCCTTCATCTCGGGCACGCCGCTTTCCCCCCCCCCCCCCGCCGAACAGTGCCACCCGGATGAATCACTGGCCACGCTGCGACTCGAGTGTCCACCGCACTGGGCACGACCTGCGGCTGATTGATACCCCGGCGAGAATCACTTCCTCCACCGGCGCGGAACCGTGCGAGTCAGAGGGATATGATTCAGGAGCCTCGGTGGCGAACTATTCGGTTGGTTACTATTCCCGTGGATGTGGTGGTGGTTGAGGTCGAGATGAGTGATCCAGCTTTTGGCTCGTCACCAGAGAGAGCTCCAACTTCCTGCAAGGTCTCGATCGCGGAGGAGGGCAGGGATTTCGGTGGCAAGTCGCAGCGAAGGGGGCATTATAGCGGATGGATTACCAAATCGACCGCGATTCGTAATTGGATGTGACCGGTTCGAGAAGGCGACGCGTCCTTGATGAGACCTCGCGGGTCTGCTGGCTAACCCGGTCGATCGAATCGATTCGGGGCGGGGATCCAAGGTGCAAGGACGATATCCTGCTGGCGCGGATGACTCGGCCGGTTCAAGAGTCAGGCGACTGCGAGTGCTCGAGGTTTAACCGTGACGGACGCCGGCCTGGCACTGAACGGCTTAACCGGTATACAACCACTGACCATCACCATCGCAGCCATCATCGGCCCTCTTCGTCTCCGTTCCTTCTCCCGGCTCTGCTCTCTCGCCCCGTCTCTACCTCCTCCTCTCTTCCCCTTCGCCCTCTTCTTTTCTACCGCCAACTACTATCGCCACCGTCACTCGTCCTTTTCCCCGCAGCGCGGATCCTGTGGACGTCTTCGGCCACCTCTTCGTAATCCACTTCAACCCCTGCTTGCGGAACCTTACCCAGAGATTAAGGTGTCGATAGCCTGGTAGCAGAAGGCGACTTTCAGGAGGCAAGTCGGATAACGGAAATAGCCAGCAACTTGGGCAATTCGAAGGCGCGGACCCGAATCTGGGACCGCGACTGGACGAAACGCTTCTCTCGATCGTTCACGAATTCTACGCACGCCTCGAAAAACGGGGCGCACTGCTGTAACACGCGAAATCGTCGCTCGTATCGCCAGGGACCTCCATCTCGACCGGAGTTCAACCAGAACTAGGACGAACGCTTCTCATTGTGCCCGATGTGCACGCGTCTCTCGGGAGAGCGAGGGACGCGTTTTCATATCCCGAGAGGCGAGAATTATTAACGTTCCTATATGTCAAAATCACCGCGCGCTTGCCAGCCGATAACGGGGGCAAGGTGCTCGTGGCCTGGTGAACCGATAGTCCTTCCCTTTGAAGCTTCTGAGAAAGCTTGAAACGCGCCCAGGCTTTCGTCCTCGCGTTTTCGAGAACTTTAATTATTACAACCCTGCCTGTTACCCCCGAAACAAGCCCTCGAATAACTTCTAAGAAACTGTCTCTACATGAAGACAGATTTCGCAATCGTGTGTACCAACAGCGTCCAGCGCGGACAATGAAGATGATGTAACAGCTCGCTTTTAGCAGGCACATGTTAACCCCAGTGAGTTCAGCGGCCGTGACAGTCCGCGAGGACGACCGGCAGGAAAGCGGATCGCGGGCGCGCAGGAGGAAGGAAGAGAAGCAAGAGGAGAAAGGAGGCGAGAAGAAACGGAACGGTGCGCGGACGCAACGGAGAAAACACGCGGCCGGCAGCCCGTGACGCAATTAACGACGAAATTATTTCCACTAATTGCGAGGGAACGCAGGACTGCGGTTCTGGCGTCGCGAGCACGCGGACTCGCTGCGCCCTTCCCAGAGCACGTTTTGCGAACCGTACGATGCGAAATTTTTTTACGCTACCCAGCTGGAATCTGGACGCGCCGAAGTGTACCAGTCCCGGGATCATTCTGAAGACGCCGCGCGAACAGAAGGAGCACCGAGGACTTCACTGACAGGGGTAGGTTAAGATCTGGATGAGTGCTTCCTGGGTGGGACAGAGCTTAAAACGTTGGAGAAGAGTGGCGGCAATAAATCATAGAATACTGGACGCTAATAGGCACTCAGTTTTATAAGAGACATGAAAGATTCGGGTTCAGAGGCGTCTGACCTATTTCAGTGAACTCTACATGGCTTGCAAGCAGTATAGGTAAACCACCCCAGAGAGTACAGAGGGAGACGGCGACGTTTTTTTAAACGATTTTATTTATTTATTTTTATTATTAAACGATTTTTTTTTATTAAACGATTTTTTATAATTAATTAATTAAACGATTTTTTTTATTTTCTTATTAGACTATTTTTATTAAACGATTTTTTTATTTCATTAAACGTTTTTAAAGGATTTTTTATTTATTTATTATTTATTCAGCTTCGATCCTCTGCTTGTATGTTTGTTTGTATGTACATATGTATGGTTCAAATCTGGCAACCCAAATTTAACCCACTACCAACTATCCAATTGTCTTGAAACTTTGAAGGCGTGCGTAGTTTGGATGGCATTACAATATTTATAAAAAAAATTAACCCCGAGCAGGTGAAAAAATTACCCCGTCATCAATAAATATAACCCATAACCACAAATCCAAATGACTTGAAATCAGCCACCCGCGATCTCTACGAAAACGACAAAAAGACGCTGCGTTCGGGTCGCTAGTCCCACCGCGATTTGAAATTAAATAAAAGATATTTCTAAAGAAGTCGGAGCTGGGAAATGTAAATCCATAAACACTAAAAACTAGAAAATAAAAAATATTTAAAAAAAATTTATGTTAAACGATTTTATTAAAAATGCACTAAAAACTAAAAAATAATTCTTTTCTTGTAGGGTAAACCATCCAGTAATTGACTGCATACCATTGAATGACCATTAGGCAATGAAATGTCAATTATAAATTTAAAAATTATTATATGTTTATGTAAATGGAGTGTAGTTGCACTTTTAATATCCCATATTTTCAGTTACGCGTATTAAACAAACATTAATAAGTACAATTCTTATTAAAAGTATGCGGTCATTTACTGGGCTTCTCATTCAACAAGTCGGTCATTCACTGGTTTGTTTACCCTACTGCAATTTCGACGGCGTTTTTTCACTTTAAATAAAATCGTGGAGCATAATTTTTCGTAACAGAATATGAATAAATTTAATACAGCATCAAGCGTCGAAAGGAATTTGTTGTGAGATACCGTGCTCAGCGATTTTATTTAAAGTGAAAAAACACCATCGAAATTGCAGTACAAGAAAAGAATTATTTTTTAGTTTTTAGCGCATTTTTTTTCATTTAGGCCTTCTGCACTCATTGGAATTCTATAGGTTGACCGTACCTAACTTGCAATCCTTAAAACCCCGAGTCTAATAAAAAATTAAGTCCCAAGTGGCACACACTGGAGCATCTCCCTCTTCCTTTTACCTCTTTACACGCTCGATCCCAGAATAATTCGCGAGATTTTAGCGACAGCGCGCGCCGCGGGGCATTCCGTCGATGCTGTTTTACTGTCGGCTTTGCGCGTTCCTCCTCGAGGGCGTCGTAAAGCAGAGATCCGGATCGACGAGTTGGAAGGATCGGATTACAGGCGTCGATTAAAAGCGCATGGGGGAAAATCGTGTCACTGTGCCGTTCTTTCGACACCGCCTCGTCACTCGGCGAGCAGCATCCGCGAAGGTTCGACGGCGTCCGGGCAACCGGCACGGTCTTCTGAACGGGGCTTAAACTCTGAAACGCTCTGTCCTGGAAAACCAGATCCGATCGAGGTGGACTCGGAGAGGTCGGGCCCCGAAAAAACGGTGAAAAACTCCGAGGCGCGCGGCGGCCGGTGATCCTGGCGGAACGATCACGGCACATCCTCCTCGTTGCTGATCGTGTCGCCGCGTGCGCGGCATACCAGCTGGAACTCTTTAACCAGCGCCGGCTAGGAGCGAGCGCGCTCCACTGGAACAATAAATCAACGCGGGAAATGCGAACGCTCGGGGCCACCGCGCGGCAACCGGTCGCCGAGTTTTCGTGGTCCTGGTGGGAGCTTAGAGGCTTAGAGCCTAGCTTGCACGGGGATCAGTGCCATGCATCGAGGATGTTCTTCGCAGAGAGTAGGGGGATAGTGGAGCGCGAAGGTGGATGGGAGGCAATGTGGTATAATAGAATCCTAGCGGAAATTGATTCCGAAGCTGGTTCGTGCTTGCGGACGGCGCGCAGCCATCTGTAGTTCGGTATGTTCTGCGAGCACAGGGGCAACGCCAGCTGAGCGCAAGTGCAGATTAGCGGTAACTCTCTCGCGACGTGGAGGAAGAGTCGTGGCCCATTGAAGTAAAGGCCAGTTCGCACGCGAGTTTCCTCGTACGGCACGCCTCGCCGTAGGAGCCCCGAGGGGCGCGAGCAGCGGGAACAAGATGCGGAGAAGAAAGGGAGAAAAAGGAGGACGAAAAGTAGCTAGGAGGAGCAAGTAGGGCTCGGGTATCGAGAAAGTTATCGGTCGAAAAGACGCCGTATAATGAGACCGCGACTGGGACAGCTTTGGGAGCACGGGTTAGTTACTTCTTTTTCTGAGAAAAGGAAGGGTTCCTCGCTGGAGTCGATGGTCCGGCCGGCACGGGCCATATTAATTAATTCGATGCGCATCGACGCGTGACAGAGGAGCACTGCGATCAAAGGGAAAAGCGAGCAAGAGACCATGGGGTATTTCATTTAAACGTGGACGAGGGTTTTTATGATATATACGCGAGTAGCCAGGAACGCAGCGGTCCAGCACGTGCTGCAGGTCGTTCAGTCCCACGCTGCGACCGAGAGCTTTCGTTTTGTTTAATTAAAATTGAGAGACTCGGACGCGAGTGTGCTGCGCTTGACCTGGAAGCTTCTGAACGCTGGAGGCTCGTGGATCTAGAAGATCGAGTAGAGATCGATGGATTCTATACTTGAAGAAGCAGCGCTAAGCGCCAAAAAACTGCCAACTTCCTTTAAGTGGCTGGTTCCCACACAGCCCGTCCGTTGGTTCACGATCGATCACGAAACAGATCGGCGGAACAATCGACGGACGCGAAATCGTTTGCAGAGCGAGCAGAGGAAGCCAATCGAACGGAGGGACGAGCAGGTTCGAGCTGCCACAGCCGTTACTCCTGGAATACCTCGAAACACGCGAGATGAGCTGGGCCAAGGAAAAAGCGGCGGAAGAGAGGACGGAGGCCAGGACGATACGATGATTGATCTATCGACAGAGCCAGGAATGTTATCCCTCCTCTATCGTGGCCAGCACTCTCTAATGACACGGCAGCGTCAGCCTTTCAGCCTCCTCGCGCCTCTGCTAACTCGTCCACTGCTTCCAACGGTCCAATGGCCCTTTGCTACTTTATCCTGCGCCGTTTCCGAGACCCGCATGATCGACAACTTTACGTACTTTATGCACGAAGATCTATAGTCGACGACGCGTCCACCGATATCGATAGTCATGCCCCAAGATTATACAAGGCCAGTCTTAAGGAGAGAAGCCGGTATAAACTAGGGCTGGGACTATTTGTCGAATTTTTCGGTATTCGAATATTCGAATACTTCAGTTGCTTAATTATTTGACGAATATAATTCGAATATTCAAGTATTCGAATATAATTCGAATATCCAAGTATTCGAATACTGATGTATTCGAATAGTATGGCGTGAATTATAAATCAAGTTCTTTAGGTTCATTTGTCAGAGTGAAATCTTGTAAGCTAATTTTAACCCACTTCATACATCAGTATTCGAATAGTATTCGAATAATAACATTCGAATACTCAAATATTCGAAGTTTATTCGTAGCATTCGAATACTTGTAAAATATTTGAATATTAAATTATTCGAATAGTCCCAGCCCTAGTATAAACGACTTATTTTTATATAAACCTTGCGGTTCATATTCTGAGAAATGTTATAAACTAAAAGTGTACAAACTGAAGGGCGTTACGCCCGTGAATTATAATAATAATAATAAAATTTGTAGTTAATTAGTGAAATAATTTTTTAGTTATCCCCGGCGCCAATTTTGAAAACGTGGTTTCGAGAAAAACGCGGTTAAAATGCGATTTAGGTGTCAATGTATAATCGGCGACGAATTTCGGCCTATAACTTTGAGAATATATTTTTGAAATGTTTTAGATTTATGGAAAATGTTTTGCGTCCTTGACTAAACTTCCACCAACGCTACATCCACGGCTCTGCTCGCGGACGAAGCAGCCGCGTCACGATCCCATCGATCATCGGCACCCAGGTGCCACAGATGCGCTGAGATCGACTGGACGCGGTGGCGTTCCGCCTATTTTCGCGATACCGCGGCTGGAAGCCTGGCGAAACATCCGCTCGTTTCGGTGCCGGTACGCCTTTAATCAAAGATCATTATCATACGGCAAGAGTGTGCCGGTCGCCGTGGATACACGGAGGCACGCCGTGACCGTTCTTACGTATTTACTATTACAGCACGCGTGTACCGTACCGAGATCATAATGCGATTCCGATGTAAATTATATCGGCCGTTTCGTTTCGAGGGAGCTCGCCTCGTCCCTGGTGACGAGTCAATGCTATTCGCCCCAGTGTACCGTTAACCTGCACCGTTCGCTAGTCCATCATTGAACAGGTGATCCTGACAATGTTGTCCTGAATAATGGTCAGTCTTCGATAATTGGGAAGCCTTGTGGCGACTGTTAATATTGTAGCAATTACGGGGCCTCCACTCCAAGCGCGTTTAATTTCTGTCTTACTGATAGCAGCGTCGGGGATAGAATTTTCTTCCCGATTCGCTATGCTCCGTTTTATCCCCCCCCCCCCCCCTACTCCCATCTGCAGCTCACGGCGAATCGCTGATTTTCAAGAAGAAAACGATCGCCGATCGGGATCTGAAAGCTTCGCGAGGTATGCGAGGAGAGATTAAAATCGAAGCCGATCGAGGACGATAGCTCCCCGAGATCTCTAACTAAATCCGCTCGCGAGACCTAGGCGTGGTTGATGTAACGAGCATCGTTAAGATTCACGACTAATTGCTGGAATCGCTTAGTCACTGGCTTAACAAGAGATATTCTGCGTTAACCGAGTGGCTTACATTCTGCACCAGAAAGCGTGTATAATGTGCCTGTGCGTACCTATGTTTTGTACCTTTGTTGAAACGGCTATCGTTCGCGTCGCGAGGTGTACGCGCATGTAAAAAGCCGCCGTACTAACCAGTTGCCAATTTTACTTTCGGACAGCATGGGACCTGGATAAAGGTATTCGCCCCAAATTTCAATGACTTGGAGCAGGGGATCCCGGATCGAGGGCCATAATTAAAGCAGCGTGCGTCGCTCCGGGCCCCCAGGGCGCGCGATACATCAACGTGCCCGAGTGATTATGGTCCTGGTAGCGAAAGCCCGGGCCCTATCGTGAATTAAATCTTACTCCCCAACGACCTGCAAAGGGCCCTGGTCCCTCCACTCCTCCTTCCAACGGGCCTCGTTTTTCCTGCCCAAGTGTATAAGGGTAACACAGCCGGCGGACTTGATCTCGAACACATACTTTTTTAACGGGGCACGACGCACGTTCTAATCGAGTGAAAGTGGCCGAGTAACGAGAACCCCCACGAAATTAGTTCTCGATTAAATTCTTTCCACCGCTGCCCCCCTCCCCGCCACGTTTCTGCCAGCGGAGAAAATACCCCCTGAAATGATGATGGGCACGGGTGATTTGCATGATCCCGCGGTAAATCTGTCGGGCACGATTTGACGGAATGCAAAGCGTAGTCTGTGATGAGAACGAGCCGTATGGACCACCTTGTTTGCTCGAGTTCCATCCATTTGCATGGGGAATGCGGCGGTTCCAGGTCACGCGGCACTCTTATTACGAGAAATCGGGTAGCTATACAGATTTCATTTTCGGTGGGAACGAGGGGCGCGGTTTCTGCGTGCGTTTCAAACGAACCGCCTTGGTGATGTCCCACTTTGTGACATCCGAATTGATGATATCCCAATTTGTGATATCTGAATTCCTTGATGATATCCCAATGGATAATATCCTCCTTGGGTAATATCCAGGATTCGAAACGGGAATTAGGGTAAAAGACCCAATTACTGTCAGGTTAAGGATTGATTCTGACAGTATCGCATAGTTTTTGTATTTATTGATCACAAGCATAAGTTTTTCTATTTATTTATTATTATTTAATATGTTTAGTTGAAGAAAAAATATGTGTATGACTCTTAAAATCTCTATTTTTATTTATAAATTAATTGATTTTAAAAAGATATGACGGGAGCTAATACTGTCACCTGTGAAATGTGTTCAATCGAATTACTGACATCCCAATTATTGTCAGCTGACCAAATACTAACATCCCAATTATTGTCAGTTGAACAAATACTGTCATCCTAATTACTATCAGCTAATTAAATACTGTCATCTCATTTACTGCCACATGTTCCAAAAATTACTTTTTTGCATTAATTACGGTCAAAAGTACTTTTGTGTTGTAATATAGGAATTTTGCTATTTTAATAAAAGATGTCAAAGTACATTTCTGTTATAAATATTAACAATAGTACTTACAAAAAGTGCACGGTTACGTTGTCAAAAATTTCGTAACTACGGGCGGTATTCTCAGTCGTTGCTTATTCTTAAGCAAATGTTTAAACATGCGGCATCCTCTACTAACCTAGTAGCTAGTAAAGGATGCCGAATGCTTAAGCATTTGCTTAAGAATAAGCCGCGACTGAGAATACCGCCCTAGGACAAGGTTACGTCCATACGCGCACGCACGTCAAATGGTAGGAATGACAAGTGACAGTAACAGCGTAAGCCTTCATTTGCCTGATCAGTTACTGCCATGACAATAATTAAAAAGGCTTGAAACACTTGTACCAATCACTGTCACCGGAATATTAAATAAAACGAAGCAGTAAATCGTTAAATTTTGATTGTTAGTATGTTCTACGATGCTTATATTATCTAAACAATTATGTTTCATTATGTTAACAGCTTAAATATTACAATTACAGCCTTTTCTTTAGTGCCTTGTTTTCTCTGTCGCTAGTAAGGAAGTTATGGTTTTCATTCGTTTACCTAACCAAGTTAAAACTTTTTATCATCTTTAAAAATTAAATCCTGCTTTTCCTCGTATAAACTACAATTTTAATTGTATGTCAAAATTTTTTCGTGTACGACTTCACATGGTTTAAGGCTTATTTTAAGTAAAACAGCATAGGGTGACAGTAATCGGGTCTTTTACCCTACGTTAAAGATTATTAATTCGTTCGCTGTCCATTTACCCACTACGAAATCTTCACTGTTATCTTAGCAAAGTATTCCAGTAATAACTCCAGCGAAGGGAAAAAAATCGAGTTCGCTCGGGTTCCGTGGGAGAATCCGCGCGATTGGTGGACGGCGGTTACAGTTTGTTGCAGTGGGCGCAGTCGCTAGGAAACGTTTAATTTGTATCGACGCTTATCGTCGCCTTATCGGCACCTCTATCGGACCGGTGGCGAGGAACTTTAATTACGGAACAAGTGATACACGCGGCGCCGCTACGGTATGGCTTTTATCACCGCTCCTATGATGTATCGTAATGCGATCTATATTTAAGTCGCGCTCGGGACTCGGGTAGAACCAGAATTTCGCCGGGGGCCGTCGACAGTATTAAAATCGGAATTCCTTTCGAGCGGCCTCGGCGATAAGCTTTCCTGTAGTTGGCGGTACGGTGATTTCTTAACGACCCGGGATATGGAAATTATAGAACTCGGGGCTGTGAGTGGAGGCTGAATCGGAGTAGTTTAGATCCGAGTTAATTGCGCTAGATGGTGGATCGAATTTTCTCGCTGGGCGAACCGCTTGAACTAGGTCTGGATTGTGGCTGAATTAAGTCTGGATTAGGCTCGTAGATCTAACAGCCAAGTATCAAGGATGCGCCTCTGTGTATCGGGTTAGCCTCTGGATTAGATCTGTCGTCAAGGTCCCCCCCCTCAAGATGTCGACTTTCCGCGTGCTCCGCGGGACGATCGTTTCCGTGTTCGATATTTAATTAATCGGCGGTCAGGCAGGCGCGCACGCGTTTCTATAATTAATTACGCGCGGTTCGGTCAGGGCGCGTCGCTGAAAATCGATACTCCCAGCCAGCCTTCGAAAGCTCGTGCGCGTTCACCGTACGAATACCAACGGAGTAAGTCGTTTACCGTTACCGTTAATCGATGTCTCCGTGCATTACGTTTTACTCTTACTAATCCCCCAACGAAAGTCCACGCCGTACGGAACGATAGGTAGATAAACTCTCCGGCGAACGGGCAATTACCGGGGGCTCCCTCCCCTCCCGTCCTTTGGCATCGAGTTAATAACTCACGTTTTAAGAGGCGGCCGCGAGCGCGCAGCCTGGGCTGCATAGAAGATCGATAATTGCTTTTGAGTAACCTCCGCGCCATTTCCTGCTTCCTCTCTTCTGCGCACGATCGCTGTTTAATGCGCCCCGATCCTGCACTTTGACTTCTGCTACACACCGCCGTGTCTATTGGAAGCTGGAAGCTGTACAGGCTGGCTCAACAGCGATGCGTGAATGTTCGTTACAGGGCGGAGGAGATACCTGTTGATGCGGTGGATAAGAATTCTCCTCGGTTAGACTGGGAGCTCGCCCTAGTAGCATTTTTGGTTGGCATACAGTTGGGCCACGAACGTAATATTAGTTGGCCAACAGATAGATTTGGCACTTTCTTTTCAGGTTGGGCCAACAACAGAGGGCCAAGGTAGGTTTTCCTAATATTGCCCAATTATTTATATTCTTTCCAAAATACGTCTTAAAGTTAAAGACGTCCAGAAGGCGTCTTAAAGAACTTCAATAGATGTCGTAAACACGTCTTTTTCAGGTCTGGTTTACGAAAAAAAATAATTGCAGTGAGGAGAATCGAAGAACCCAAACTTTCCGCTTACGAAGCAACCGCTGTTCGCACTTACCCAACACATTTCCTTGTAAACATTTCTAATTTCTAGTTACATAACGAGTATTAATTGTTTATAGAAACTGTGCAGTGACGCGAAATATTCTACAAAATATCATCATTCGACTTTTAGACTTATTCCTTAAAATTTCACATTGGTCTCAAGACAGACGCCCTCATTACGTATTTATAAATAAGAAAAGAAAAATCACAACTTGGAATATAATAACAGGTTTTTGGATGTAGCAAATTTTTTGACGTTTATAAGACGACATTTAATCATCTTCGTAAATTTTTTGTTAATTAACCAACCATAGTAATTGTAGGCGCAACATTGAATATTCGTAGGCAAACTGTCGTAACTTTTTGTTATTTGCATCCGAATCTATATATTTGCTTTTATTATCTTTAACTAAATGTATTTCTGTAGGGCATTATTAGGTGGCCCAAAATTGGTTATTCGTAGACAAATCACCGGAAGACGAGTGCAATATTAAACAGTTGGCCCAATAGACGGGGTTTGTCGGCGAAACTACTAACCACCTCCCAACTGATTCCCAACTGTTGGCTACCGTTGGCCAACAAAAATGCTACTAGGGCGAGAAATCTGGACGATCCGATTTCGAATGCAAGGCTATTAAGATTTACCTTTAATCGAGTTGCCACCGTCAAGTAGCAATCAGCTTACTTTTTTGTTCATTTGTAGAGGGGTGGGTCTGAAGAGTTGCCTTTTCAGCCTCGAAATTATCCCCAGTAACTCTTGCTGGGTGATTCGTCCAGGCAGAAGGGGAAATAAATAATCAGCGAAGTAAAGTTCGATGACGATGTTTCGAGAAAGTCGTTTCTCGAGGAAGTTTTAATTACGAAGGTTACTGATGAGGATGATCGCTCTCGAGGTGGTTTTCTTTTCGAGAGATTTTATTATCCGACGAAAGCGTCCCGTCCCGAATTCGTGGCGAGGCTTCAACAACGATTACGATCACTTAAACTCGATGCTTTATGGCCGAAAATCGTTCCAGGCACGATGGAAGGGAAGGATCAACGACAGAGTCGGTCGAAAGTTCGAGTCCCTGTCGACGAAACGATTCTGGGATACGCGTAGGACCGCGTTCATGACCGACTTCGGCGATTGATAGGCTTGTCCAGTGGAAATTACGCGTAATAATACGGTGCAGTTGCCATTAAGAGGATGCTTTATGGGTGGCGAAAAGAGGAATGCATTTGACATGCTGTTAAGTTGAAAGTACTCGCTTTCGAAAGTATTTCTTCCTCTCCCCGTGTAATTTCATGGCACCTCGAAGATCGTTACAACCTCTCCCACATATTACAATTTAACAGTAAAAAAAAGTGCAAAAATTCCACACCACGGAGTTCCCAACTTGGGAACCGCAATTTGCCAAGGTTTCGTGGTTCTCGGCCGAGGCACTTGCCTAGTCGCTTGAATCCCTATGGCGCAGGAGTTTCCCGGCGGAGTTTTACCTCGGCTTCGGGCAGGCTTGCAGACACGCGAGCCCGCGTTTTCCAGCGGACGATCCTGCCATCCAACAATAGGCTCGAAAGTAAAAGGGAAACGGTGGAGGCAACCCTATCTAATGCGAGCAGACAAGCCGTGTGCGGCGCGCTGCCGCTAATTTGGTGAAAGTCGGAGGCGTAACAGCGATTATTGGCGCTGAATGGACACTCGGCGATTCACATGTGCGCCCGACAATGAGGTTTACGTGGTCACGGATACCACTCTTCCCCGACGAAATGGCAGCGCCTGAACCACTCTCTCGCGCAGAGCGTGTTTTTAAGAGCGGCTCGCTCGTTAGTTCCGTTTAGGCGATGCCATCGAGCGCGCGCGCACGCTCAGAGGCTGTGCCTTTCTTTAATTAGCCCCCGGGACGTGGTTGCGATTAAATCTGCCACGGCTGCCCGTCGCGACGCGACGTGATAAATTCGCCGGCCAAACAATTAGGCGCCGCGCGAAAGATTAATAATTTTAATCCGGCTCGAGCGGTACACCGGAGAGGGTACGATAACGACCGCGACCTCGGTCATTTCGCGAATGCACGCTGATTCCTTCCTGTACAGTGTGCGGCGTTGATTGGCCGGGGATACTGCGGGCCCGGGATAGAGGGTGGCGTTTATTTATGCGCTTCGCGGCCACTACCGCTATGCAGTTACGGGAGAGTTAAGCTGATTTGATTGTGAGTGAGGCGTAATTCGGAGGCAACAGTGTTTGCGAGGTATCTCCATGAAAGTATTGAGTTTTTCAAAATTCAATGCGGGGCAGCTTTTTACTGTTATACTAGCAAAATACCCCTGCGGTTCGCGTCGGGCCCAAGAGATATTAAGGACTCCATGAAAACACATTTCACCCCGTTGGGGATGGAATTTCGAGAAATCCCTTTTTATCCAGCACCTACGTCGTAAAAGGGATATATTCTCCGAATTTCTTGTTTCCAAGGTCTGCGGTTTGGGCTGGACGGTGATGAATCAGTGACACAACGATTATTTAAGTATAGATGATTGATTTAAATTAGGGCTGAGACTATTTGTCGAATTTTACGGTATTCGAGTATTCGAATACTTCAGTTGCTCAATTATTTGGCGAATACTGATGTATTCGAATAGTATGGTGTGAATTATAAATCAAATTCTTTTTAGGTTCATTTGTCAGGGTGAAATCTTGTAAGCTAATTTTGACCCACTTCACACCATGCTAATCGAATACTGATGTATTCGAATAATAACATTCGAATACTCAAATATTATTATTATTATTATGATTATTATTATTATTATTAATATCAACGGGAAAACCCTTTAGAATACATAAGTTGAAACAGAATAGTACAGTAAATAAACCGCAAAATAAAATAAAAATAAAAATAAAATCTAATAAAGAAAACAAAACAAAACGGTCTGCATGAAACAACAAAAATTTCGCAGCTACACCAGAAAAATATTGTACAATATTAATTTAGGATACGTCCAAACAATTGTTTCCGGAATGATTCTAGCGAGATCGCAAATAAATCTATGTCCGCAGGACCCTGGTTAACCTCTCCCATAGCCCGGTTTAAGGGATCCAAAGTGCAGTGTCTGTAATCAGGAACCCTCGATTTAAAAAGGGGTCGCGGACGCAATGACCGTTGTGGGACATGCAAACTGATCAAAGACACTAACTCCTGACAGTTTATCATACCAATAATTAATTTATATAAAAACAGTAGGTCAGAACAGACACAGCGGTACCTAAGGGTAGTGAGCCCTGTCCTCTGTAAGGCCGGACCATAGTCATGGTCGGAAAACCTCATAAGGCTACAAGATGCTCTCATTGCTAGCCTACAGAACTTATGCTGGACCCTTTCGATTAAGCTGACATAAACCATATGTTTTGGACTCCAGATTACCGACGCATACTCTACCTGTGGTCTATCAAGTGCAACGTATAGCAATTTCAGTGAGGTGCGAATGACTGAAGTGCGAATATTCGAATAATAACATTCGAATACTCAAATATTCGAATACTCAAATATTCGAATACTCAAATATTCGCATACTCAAATATTCGAATAATAACATTCGAATAATCAAATATTCGAAGTTTATTCGTAGCATTCGAATACTTGTAAAATATTCGAACATTAAATTATTCAAATAGTCCCAGCCTTAATTTAAATGTGACGAATTTGTCGTAGGATAAAGAGTTTTACGTATCGATTTCTAAAACCCGTTCCCCGGCGTGTTTCTCCTCCCCGCGCAAGATGTCCAGGTCGCTTTACATCCCCTCGGCGGGCAGCGTGTCCACGCAACAGTGTACACACGGCTAACCGATGCGCCGCAGAATCGGTACACGGTCCTTCGATTTGCATAAAAGCGTGGGCATACCCGTTCCAGCTTTGCGCGGCCGCCGCTCGAGGAGATGCACCGGGTCGCGACCAACAATGCAAAGAGAATGCGTGTACCGGTGCACCTGTCCGTCCCGTTTCGACGTAACTTTAATATGTAACTTCCGCCCACGCGTGCTCGCCTCCAACCAGCGTACGAACCACTCGGCTGTTCCCTGGGCATCAGTGAAAGTATCGATGCGACACTGATTCATCACTGTCCTCCCATGTTTGACAGAAGGGAAACGAGTGCCTCGTTTAGAAATTGAAAGGGAGCTTTGTAGATCAAAGGGGTTGAAAAAGGTGATTATCCACTCGAGGATTTCTTCTTTTTCGGATATAACCGATCAGGCCATAAAATCGCTAATAAAAGGAGCTTCCAGGTGACCTAATTCTTCGACGAGGATTAACAGAAGGGAAGTTGGAGCACGCGAATGCAACGCTCTCTCGTTTCGAGCGTTCACTCGCCCCTTGGACACGGTCGAGGGCCCCGTAACGCGCACTGTGTCGCGTGATGCCGTTGCACAGTCGACGATCACGGGGTGTCGGATCATTTAATTTATTTAATGACACAACACCGCCGTCCGACGCTCGACGACGTCGATCAGCGATGATCGCGGCGCGCGTGCACGATCATTATGCAAAGTGCAATATGTTTTACTTTAATTGTACGCCCGGCGAGAGATTGTGATTTCTCCTTTTCCACGATGCCGCGCGCGAGTAGGTAGGTACATACCCGGCGGACAACGTGCGAGCCTGGCCGATCCTATTCCCCGATTTTAAGCCGCCGTGAAAGCTCGCGTGCCAGGCGAAATATTTTTTCGCGATGATATTTCGCATGCACGGCTCGCGGAACGCGATATACGATGAGAAAACGCGATAATGCGCCGCGGCGACTCGCCGTTGCCGCGCCGTTGTGTTTATTAATAATGTATCAAATCCGTCACGGTGCAAAAGAAAAAAGTAATTGCTTCGGGTGCGGAGAATTCGTCCGGAGAAAATGGGCCGTTCTCTCGTCGCGGCCGATGAAAATTTCAACGACTCCGTGAAAGCTTTTCAAGCGGAAGTCCGAGCGCGGAAGAGAAATGCATTTCTTCTTCTTATGGATCAGCCTCGATCCGCCCGGCCGTATAAGGTAAAAAGAAAATACCGATCGAGGTGTTGCCAGCGCGCGCCACTCCTCTTGCAGCGCGACCGATTCCCAGATCACGGCTAGTCGATCACCTATGACCCACGTAGATACGTATTCAACGATCATCCACTCCTCGCCCAGCTGACACCGGCGCGTTAATACCACAATTTCTAATGGAGCGACCGTAAAAACCGTAGAAACCCGCCGACTGGCGAGATCCGCGGGAATTAATTCGAGACGAATGGAGAGACTCGCGATGACGAATCGGTTCGACGGATCCGCGGGGAAACGTACACGTACACGCACCTCTATATATCCCTGATCCGGCGTGTCGTAACAGCCGCCTAACCGGCCTGTCGCCATTAAAATGCATCGTCCATCGTAGAAACACCCTTTCTAACAGTCATAGACCGCCCGCCATAAATTCTGCCGGTACGAGCAGGCTGCTCTAAATGGCCACGCGAGATTTCTACCGGGACAAAACGGTCGCCACTTGCCAGATCCAGCCTTGCCAATCATCGATTCAAATCCCAATATCTGTGCGCCGAGGCTATCGCGCGCGCTCCCATTTCTTCCTCCTGTTTCGTCGCGGAAACCACCTACGAACCGACACAACCTCGAGGCGTACATCTTCTCTCCTCCCCCGATCGATCCTTCCCATCTGTTACGTTTCTTCCACTACTCAACCGGTCCCGCGCCGATACCAACGCCCATGGCGTTCACCCGCTCGACCTTCTTAAGAGAGATCCGTCGAGTTTTCCGTCCGTCGTCCTCGATCTCGACGTCCCGCGTCTAAACCGACCAACCTACGAAACCACCACCTCGGGCACCGTTCTGATAGATGACACGCTTCCGATAACGAATGACACGCGATGATTCCACGGTGATAGCGCCGACGCCGATCCCTCCACGGAACATGCTCGCGGGCCATTTTTGCCTCCTCGTCTCTTTCTCCCGCGGAAGGAGAATAGGCGCAGCTCGTTCGCGGCTTGTACGAGCCTGATCGGCGGAGACGATGCTTGGGATCTTGATCGCGATGCTATCGGGGTGATTGTCTTTTATTACCATCTCTCGCTGGGGAAGTCCCGAGTGGAATGCCCCGGCTGAATTTTCTTTCCTAGGCTCGTGGTAATGCGTTGGATAGAATGCTCGTGGGAAATTGCGTTTGGAGATCGGCGTTCGGTGTAATTGGTTTTTCTAGCAGGCACCTTATTGCACCGAATCGTCGGCTCTCGGTGCCTCGATTTACTTATTTAGAATTTTTAAGCGGTCACGGAGCTCCGAGCAGGTATCTTGATCGACAAACAAGCCCCGAGACAGCGTAAGTGATACAGGAGGATCTCGCTGTTGGATCTCCGATCGATAGCGACGGATGCATCGCTGGTGAGATCGTAAACTCATGAAGTAGCACGGCGATCATAATTGGAGTTATCATCGATGCATCGTCGTAAATCTCGAGAAGCCGCGGTGCATTGGGAAACGAGTTCATTTGCCCCAACGTCGATCGGCGATTTTCTATTGGAAATATTTAGATCACGAATGGGAATATTTGATAGGCATTTACAGATCGGTTCAAATATCGGGAACGCCGTCTCTTTAACTGGGAAAAGAAAAATAATCAAATATAACCTCCACTAATTCACAGAAAATTAAGGGCATTAAGTCCAGCCTAGATCTGGGTTAGTCTCAAGTATTTTCGAAATAGGTCCTACTTAGATCTGAGATAGGCCTGCGTGAATTTCAAGACAGATCACAGATAAGCCCCTGTTGGGTCAAAGGTAGATGTGAATTACGTTCCAGCGAGATCTGGGTTAAGTCTCAGATAAGTTTCTATCACGTCTGGGCTGGATATCAAAACGTACGCATTTCTACGTTTTTCACTAACGGGGAGTACTTATGAACAATTAAGGGCATGAAAGGTTTCTGAAACGACCTGTATTCGCGCGTGGCAACGCAAGGCGGCGCACGTTGAATGGCCACGCAACATCACGATTGCTTGGATCGGGCAGGCCGATCTCGATCTTCGATCTCGCGATCAAGCTTGCTATAGGGGGTAAAAGTGACCCACTTCGGGCCTGTATACGTGCGCGAGAACAGCGGCGTGCCTGCATGCGCGCATAACATTCATTTTTATGGGGTGTCTCGCAGGCACGTGATGCTACCCGTGGAAAGAATCGGGATCCAGGCAACGCGTATTTTCCGGGCTATGAATTTTAGAAGATCGTCCGGAAAAAACCGCGTTCAAAGTTTTCATCTATAGAGACCGAGCTTCTGCTCTCCCAAAGAAATGCCTTCGTAGAAGCTAAAATAATCGAAATAATCGGAGTACATTCTTGAGGATACGTACTTTCGAAGAATGTTTGGAAAAAATCGTTCTTCGACCCGTCTAACCGGAATGACCCCTTAAGCGTCACATACATAACATGCAAAATAGCTGTAGAAATACTAGTAACGAAATCCGTAGTCATAGCACTCGATGCTAAATGAAACTAAGGCGAATGTCTCAATTTATGCTCATTTAAGAGGTTACTCGACATAAAGGTGTAAAAAATTTGTTTGTGATCACAATTTGCAGAGTAACTGATTAATTCTTTAATAATAAATCAACCAATTCAAAGACTATTTAAAAAAGATATTTCAAAATGTTTAACTATTGGTAATGCGGAGCGATGTTTCTCTATAAGATTATTTATGGCTTCATAAGCAGTCCTTATTTGTTGTCCTTAGTTAAGTTTAATGCGCCAGTGAGGGGTTTGCGGTCAAGGCCTATTTTTGTCTCTAGTCTGCCAAAATATCGGTATTATGCGTGTGACCCTATTAATAGGGCGATGACTATTGTGAACCAACATTTTAGCAGTATGGACCGCTTCCTGTGCTCCCTTAAATCGTTTACGATGTTACTTCATAGGATTGATTATAACCAGAATGGTGTAACGTAGTTTATCTGTTTTGTAAGATTATTACGGTTATTATGCTTACTATGTATTAATTGTTGCTAATTTTGTGCTTAGACTCTCGGTATATTTCACTAGCTTTTTATTCTTTCTTGTATACCACGGGAATTCCCGTATGATAAATAAATAAATAAATAAGTAATGTCTGTTTTTTATTATTACATAAGAACTTTTACTGCAAAAACTATTTTCTGCCCAATTATCGAGTATCAATAGCGACGCGGTTCCTTAGCACAACCAGCTAGAAACACGATCGAAAAATCATGAGTCTCTCGTTTTAAAAGTTTTTCGTTGCCTATGCTGCACTTTGTTTAGCCCCAACCTCGTGCAACACTCACGTAAGTGTTCGAATAATCTAGAATCATTTTGTTGCAACTATAGTACAAGAAAAATACGAAATGAGCAGAAATTGGGACATTCACCTTACTTATCGAAAGATACAGAAGACTGAATAGCACCCCAGATTTCACAAAACACAACACCGCCACCTTTCCCCTCAGCATTGACAGGACCACCTGCCGTTCCAGGATCTAAAGTAAAAGTGAGGAATCTGCGCAGGTCTCCCCCGCGATACATCGTCCGCCCAGTGCAAATATTAAATTAGCCCCGCGCGACGAACACGATTTTCAGCGGAGCAGGACGGGCGTTAATCAGCGACGATTCGATGAATCAATAGCCCCGGTGCCCCGTTATTACGCGGCCGTATTAATGACGAGCATTAACAGCCGGCTACGCGGAACACGTAATTACACCGCGGTATTAATGACCCCCATTAATTCCACGCTGAAAATCGCCGGGGCCGGTGATGCTGGACGCCACCTAGAAACCGGCTTTCGATTGACACACATTCGCTCTCCTCGCGGTGCGCGTACCCGCTCGCTCAGGGCTCGGCCGCCTCTCGCTAATTGTTCCCCCGCGAATCGCCTTCCGCGAAATTTATACGCCGCCAGGATTCGCGGCCACGGGCATCCGTAAGCTCGCCGAGGCTCACCGTCGAAAATCTTATCTCGATGCAGGATCACCGTGACCACCGTCGCCGGCTCGATCGCGACCAAAGAACCGTTCGCGAAAAATTCCACCGCCGTTCCCTATTAATTGCCGATATTTTAGGGGGCGGCCGCGGAATTAACGGCGGCGAGGTGCATTTCTGCGACGGCCATTTGGGCAGCGCAACCGGTCGCCACCGGTTGTGATCGTTGCTTCGCCTTCGTGGCGTATCGCGCCGATTTTCGACCGGAGCGTCGCGAAACCGTACGATTGTTGGCATACATTTGTCAGGGGAGCCAAGGAAGATTCAACCGGTTCACCGGCTCCGATTTCATCGTGTTTGTGCACCGGGATTGCCGGTTTAGGCTAATTAGCCGGCGCTCCCAAGGACACTTTATGTCGAACGTGCTGAAATATGTGCGGAGAATAATTCCGGTTCTGGTGATCGATTCCCTTGAAATGCATCGATGAGCTTGTCGCCCGAAGTGACCTGGAAGCGGCTCAAGAGGAGTGGATAAATTTGAATATCGGATAGGTATAACAGTTGCTGTGTTAAAAGCTGAAAGAGCTCTTTGGCGATTCTCGAGTTATTACGAAATGGCTACCAGCTCCTCGAACGCGTTCCCTGCCACGGTTTCAAACGAACACCGGGGTTCAGCGAAAAGGTGGCTCGCGCAGCTAGCCTGCCAGCCAGCTCGTTTCTCGCGAATGCCAATCGTTGAAACGATCAGCGATCACGAGCTCGCGATTCAAGTTCGATACACGATCGCGACGGTATCGTCGTCGCGTGGGGAGCAGATGAAAATGCGAGGCTCGTTCGGCCGTGCCTTCCCACGAGCGCGATGTCTCCCGTTTCACTTGGCACGGCTAACAGCTTCGTGGCAGCTCGGCCAGGCGAGATGTTAATTATTCACGATGATGCACGTGTTATTAGCCTCCCGGCAGAGAACGCACCTGGCAGCCTCGGGCCTGCCCCGTATATCCGTTTCATGGGAAACCGACGAGTACCTAGTCATGATCTCTTCGAGCATCCTCGCCCGCGACTACAGATCGTCACGCTGATCCACGTCGCGCCTGTTAATGCGCGACGCTCCTTTGCATATGTCACCGCGGAGATTTTTCTAACTGATGGCTTGAGACAGTGGCGCACTCTGGATTTAATCTTTTATTTTTACTGCAAATTCAATCAAATTCAGTAGGTGATTAGAAAAATTTATTTTCTTATGAATAAAATTCAGTTTTCTTTTCTTTTTATAGTCTCCTTCATTTTGTCATTTTTCAAATTTTTCAAAATCCAACCTGCCGTGTTATAGCCATGCGCATATAGTTTCTAAAACTTTTTGGTTTCCGATTTCCGAAGAACCGTCTCGTCCATGAGCGTCCGGAGGGAGGGGGGGGGGGGCAAAATGGGCATATGCCCCCCTGGCTTTTGAGAAAAAATCGCTTATTTTTCAAAACTGATCTTTATTAAGTTTATACTAAAAAAAGGAATATTTTTAAATTTCGGTTTTAAATTTTTAATTAAATTGCCACTATAAAATGGGTTAAAAAAGCAAGAGGGGTATATTTTTCTTTACCATCATTCCAAGTTGTCCTCCCCCTGGAAAAAATTCTGCAGACGCCCCTGCTTTCGTCGGAAAACTGTCAACCATGTCAGCGGATATTTTTCGCAGAAGTAAGTTACTGGTCCCGTACAGCTTATAAAGCTGCTTTAAATAAATTTCAAAAAAGATATTCGTACAACTTAAATATGCAATAAAATGCGCTGATAGTTGCAAAAAGATTCATCAAGTGTGCCTTCAATAAATTCCCAAATTGACCTTTACTTTTCGGGCCATTACAGTGGTGTCCCCCTGTCTACTTTTTTCTTTCGTACATGCTTCAACCATGTCACGATTGAATAACGAAACAGAGTGATCATGTTTCTGTCTTCCGGCTGAACGGAACCTTTAAATGTAGAAATCATTGGGAACGAAGGACACGTGTATACCGCAGCTAACATCCGACTTTAGTAACCCTGTTTTACGGTGCACGCGGCACACAGCCACCAGACTGGCTTTTATTTACAGTGTAGCCAAGCAGTGGCCTGGCAAGGGACCGCAAAGGGTCAATGGTTGCAGCCCGTTAAAACTGGCGTGGCGATAAATCGGGCCGGCCGATTTCACTGCCCTCGGCCGTTTAAAAAGCCCGTGATTTCGGTGAAGGGAAACGGATATTGCGTGCGCGCTGGCTGCCGCTGGGCGGAGCAGTGGAAAATTGAAAAATTCCCTGACGAGATAGCGCGTACACCGAAAACGTTCTTCCGCGAAACCTGGTCTCTCGTTCTTCGAAAGGTGAATCGATAACCGCTGCACCTAAAAGGGCTTACACTGAGGAACTGTTATCTTCTAATCTCTAAAAACAATCTCGCGAACGAGTTTCCATGTTATTTCGCGCGACCGTTTTTTATATTCCCCGAGCAGGATATGCCCAGGGGACAGAGCCGTATGGCACCAGCGTTCGATCCAACAGTATCATCCCCTGGCTCCATATATATCAGAACCGTCGAGAGGGAAGCGGCGCAGTTTTGCGAGCCAATGGCTCAATAAATTTCAGCGTGCCACGCGATTGCTAATGGTCGTATCGGAGGATCGCTTATATCGAGCCGATGTTGACAGAAAAATCCATACTCGTGACTGGAATGACGAATTTTGGGGGGTGGAGTGGCCGGTGTGCGAGGGCCAATCAACGAATCAGTGACGAGGTGATTGGTCACCCTCGCGAATAAATCTCTCTAGTTACGTCATTAGAGTGGCACCGCTTTTCGATCGGCGGAATTACGTAGGAAGAGTTGAACGGACCACGGAAACGAACGCTGGAATTCAAAGGTTCCGTCGTTGCATCCCGTAACAAGCGATCTCAATCTCACGCCGGATGTTTCCACGAGAGCCCGCATCCCCGTCATTTCCGATCGGGGAATCGAATCACTGCCGCCTGTAATTTCACTCGATTCCCCGGGGATCGTTTCCCCGTTTGTCGTAATGGACGACGCAGTAGCACGGTACCTATGTATCCTGCAAGAATTCCAGCGGAGTTTACGCCAGTAATGAGTTAATCATTGGACAGTAAACGTCACACCAAAGCCTGTAGCATAACAATTCTCTCGCGTTATTATTTATCACCTAGGTTTCTGCGGGATCGCGGGAAAAGAAAGCCCGCGAGGACGGACCCGATTATACTGTCACGGGGAATCGAGTATCGATCGCGCAACAATAAAGCAATTAAGTACTCGCGAGCACCGCTTTACGCGCTCCACGGGCATAAAACAGAAACGCCTCGTCATCGGCGTTGATACATTCCCAGGTCGTCTTTCTCTCGGCTGTTTCCCACTGGGGGGATCCTAATTGGACGAATCGCGGTGGCCGAGGCACGCGTGCGCCCGCGAGAAAGCAGTCCGCACGCGAGTGGACGTTAGACCGGCGCAGGCATTAACGAATTCGCGACGATCCCGGCGGGGATTTTGGGTCAATCGAGGCGAGCTTTGCCGGGTGTATAGAGGACAAATCTTTTGTGGTCCGGGGACCGTGACGGTGAAACGGTCTAACGGGCCCGGCGGTGGAGGGAGCGAGAGAAAGGGGGGCCCCCGCTGGAACGAGAGAATCACAAATTCATCGCGGGCAAAAGCGGCTCTAATTTGTTCCGAATCGGCACATCTGGCGAGCCTCGAAACTAGAGCGGAATGGCCGATGCCCGGGTGACCAGCGACCGCCTGCATCGGTGCCAGGGGGAAGGAAACCGAGCCACTTGCCGATTCTCTGTTGTGGCGGCCGGCTGCTCCGGTTCCGATGAAATTAACACCTGCGACTTTCGATGAGAGCGAACTCGGATCGCTCGAGCGCGATATCCCTGGCGAACCGCGCGATTTAATCGGGACACCTGGATATCCCGATATCTCTGCTTCGACCGAGCTGCCGCGGGATCCCCCGTCTATCAACCCCCTCTCTGTCTCTCTCCCCCTCTTACTTGGAACAAAAGGATCCCCGTCTCTCTCTCGGCGACCACGGTGAAATTTAGAAAACAGGATTGATCGATATCTCGGCTGGTAACCCGAGTATCTCGTGTAAGCTTATCGCTCCGTCACATCGAGTGGCTAAACTCTTGTTAGAGCTTGTTTAATGGGGATCTCATTGAAATTACACAGATATTAGCAACGAGGCGCGCGGCTCCCTTTTCACTTCCACTATGGTTCCACAACGCTGTTCTCTTTTTCCGCAGTGCAACAAGATCACGTGGTGAATCGGCGAAATTCGCTGATATAGTCACTGGAAGACTTCAGGGTGCCTCGGATGGAGGTATCTCGGGTGATTCATAAGTCAAGCAGGTTTAAGGGTTACTCTAGTGTAACTGTCCGTTTCTCAACGCCATCTTTCAGAATTTATTTATTAAAAACTATAAGGTTATACTATCTGGTGTTTCGCCTTCGTGTTGAGGTATGTTTGAAGTAATACTCTGATTTTTTACTATCTTTTGTATCGCACATTATCGTTCTAGTGCTCCAAAATGGAAAAAGTAAGGTATTTTCTTTATTACTTGTGTCGCTATGGTTGCAACCGCAGAGCCCCCCTAACAATAAAAATTTGCAGAATAACAGCAGTTTGGAAAAAATGTTCCATTTTTATTGATAAATTTAGCTGTTTTCATTCCGTAAAATTACTTTTATACAATGTATAGACTCGCCCGTGGTTCCAACCATAACGACAAACATAATATAGAAAATAAATCTTTGTTTTCCCATTTTGGATGACTAGAACAGTTCCCACACCAACGCCCGTCGAGAAAGATTTCTTTTGTAGAATAACCTTTTGTTGTTCTTTTTTAAATAAATTCTCGAAGAAGGCGTTGAAAAACGGACAGTTATAGTGCTCGACACTATTTCTTGCCGAATATATGATTATGTATACGCTAATTGAAACATAAATGCCAAAGAAAAGGCATATGCACTCTTCATAAAAGTCATGTAAGAAGTTAGTGAGACGGAGAAAGCAATTTTAAAACACGAAATTACAACTTTAGAAAACTTGTAACCTGGGCTAATTTATTGCGACATATTTTTTTGACGATAAAGTTTGTCACTTTGAATAGTCACTTGCTCACTGGTTCTTAAATTTGAAACAATACGCCATCTTCTTCTAACTAATAATTGATCATTTAAAACAGATGATACACTATTTACATTACAGGAATTTCGTTAATCTTTTCACGTGACCGATCGACAAAAAATAGTGTCCAGCACTATACACCAGAGTAGGTACCCCCTTAAGAACCGAGTACCTGGGAAATCGATCGAGATACCTTGCTCCTCAGCATCTAGATCCTATAGTTACCAATGGTTCCCGCGAATATCCCGTGGAAGCAGCGAATACCATGGAGCGCTTTAGCACCGTCATTGCGGAATGATTATCGACAGGCAAGTAGGCGACTGGAACAAGACGAAAGACGCGCAACCCACTTAAAGAAACCGTGACGGAAAAATAAACGTACGAAAAGGCTTCCGCGGGAGCGCATTGTGCGTGCCGGCTCGCGAAGCTAACTGGTTTTCTCTCCTGCACAGGTGCTTTTACGCGCGATTAGTCGCCTTCTGTTAAGGCGACGCGTGTCGCGATTAAGCGACACTTACACCAGCAGCCAACGGAGATTATATTATACGACAGGTACGTAATGGCCAGTCGTGAGTGCATCGAATTGGGTCGATTCGATTTTCAAAACGAGCGGTGGCGGCTACTTGGCCGGGTGGCACTTTCACTGATCAGCCTTCGCTTGCGCTCAGTACTCATCCTTCTTGCCATCTGGCTAGCGAGACGATGATTTTACAGTTAATTGCGGTAAGACGCGGTGAGGACGCCACTTTCTCGCCGGGGATATTCGAGAATGCAATTAAGGGGATTGGACAGTGTCGAGGAGGACGAGGACTGGGGGACAATCGAGGGATCAAATTAGTGGTAGCACTGGAGGTCCACTTCGGAGAAGAGGGCCGCAAGTGGAGAGGCATATTTATTTACAGAGTCGTGCGTTGAATAGTGGTTCTAGAATATTCGAGGTAATTGGCCACTCGATTTTTCACCCAGGTGTTTCATTAGATAGCTTCTAGGATGAAGTAGGTAAGACTCTTTTTCTGTCTAACCCGAGTCAAACTCAATGTACCTTCTATTTGCGGAAGTGATTTCGAGAGAAGGGCCAAAGTAAAAGCAAGAATGGCTTTCCTTTAGCCTGGCACTCCGGAACTTTTCCCAACTGTAGCTTCGGAAGCTTGGTCCGCTGTGCAACAATGCCTTCGAGGCGAAACGGAGGCAATTTCCAAAGTCTGCTTTTGGAGGAGCCCTTGTATATAACAGAACACACGAAAGCACTATCTTCTATAGGTATCATAACATTATTACCCACATGGAAATTTTCCTTCCATTTCCTCAATTACCCTCCTCCACCTACTCGGATACTTTTTACTTTCTTGTCCAACTCCCGCCCTCTGCTCCGAAATGCCGCGAATTCCTGAGGATCACTCGCGAATGGAGTACACTCCCCTATCAATTTACCCCAGGCTCGACGAATCGCAAATAATTATCTCTGTTTCAATGTCGATCTTAATCTTTTACGAAACCTATCACGTACGATCCGACCATCGAGTTCGACAGTCGAACAAGTGTCCCCGTGTAGAGACACGCGCGTGGCTCCTGTTCAAAGGACTTGAGCACGATGTTCTGTCGCCAGCGGGAGAAAGTAACATAGACAATAAGATATTCATTGTACGTGTTGGAAGGCGGGGACACGATCTTCTACGATTTATTGCCCTGCCCGTGTACGCGATGCTCCGCCGCGCTTTTTCTATCCCGTCATTTCTCCCATCCCTCCCCACCCTCCCCCGGCCCCCGCCGATCTTCTTTGTGAGCGTCAAATTTTATCGTTCCTCGAATCACCGTCAAACCCCCCATCGGCGTAGTTTATCGGCACCGTAAGTAGTCGAGAACGCACCGGTTTATAGACGGTTGATTATTTCCGGTGATACATTCGTCGAGGGATCAGGTCGACGTGCGCGTCGATTATGCTGCTCGATTTTATCGTGATAAATTTATTTGCGTTTCCGATCTCGACCGCCAACCGGTTCCCTCGACAATGCGTAGCCGCGAGTTTCAGATAGCACCGGCAAGTCCGGTTTAGAAAACTGCCGGATTACTAATAGATCGTTAGATCGAGGGAGTCCATAAAACTCTGTCTTCTAACTGAGACGAGTGGTTTCACGATCCGCCGACTATTACGTAACGAATAATCCGGCGCTCTTGAAATCGAGAGATTCCTCGTAGTGTGAAGATAGTGTCGATGCGATTACACCGAAAAGTCAAAGTAAACGTGCATTTCTCGTAGCCTTAGGGTTCGAAGAACGAGAGTAGACGGATAATTATGCAGGATCGTTGTCGAGATGCATATCTTATTACGACTCCAAGTATTTAACGTTGGCGTTTTATTTCTGTTATTCGAACCACTGCGCCTCTACCGATCCACAGAAAATTAAGTCACTTTCGTTTCGCGTTGGCGAGAGGAATATTAACGACGGCGTTCCCTGGTGACGCGTCAGATGTGTAATTCGTTTTATAACAGTCATCTCGATTCGAGGTATCCCCGATTCTAAACGAGCCTGCGAGCCTCGTCGATTCGGAAGTCAAGTAGGTCGAGCGCCTGCTTTTAAAACTATCGTATGAAAACGGCGCTAATAAGCTCGCTAATTACACGCGCCGAAACTCTCATTCGAAATTGAGTTTCCACGACGATAACTCCGCAGTGGTACTTTTTCATTTCTGCTTCGACTCACCGTCTCGTAAATACGAGAAATTTCCGCGCCCCGAATTAACACCTCCCGGAAGTTCATCGATAAAAATAATTTAACAGTGTTCCCCGCGTGTGAAATAATACGTTCCTCCTTTAAGTAACCGATAAGGAACTGTAAGGATCACATCCAGGCAGTCCAAATTGAATTTACAATATCGCCCAAAGTTCGGCGATTTCTTTAACGGTAGAAGAAGCTGCTAAGACAAGTAACTCACCGATTTGAAGCAGCTCGTTCCTGGCAGCCGAACGTTCACCCTTTCTTCATTCTTGACCACTCATTGCCCGGATCCTCCCCGGCACAGGACAAAAACCGACGGTCCTCAGACACTCGGTGCAGATCCTGATCACGGCTGCGGTTCACATGTGCCACTGAACTCGTACGATCCACCCCGGCCTCCGTTGAGTCCCCGCCGTTGAAATCCAGTCGGATCCAGTCCGAGGATGCTCGATGACCGGGCTCGATGATTCACCGTGGTTTTCGATGGAAATCGAGTGACGAGAGCAAAGGGGGACACCTCGGGCCGGCGTAGCAGACGGCGACCACGACGTTCAATTAGGCACGGCGCGCGATCGATCCGATCCCTTCCGCGGCTCGTCGGAGTTCGACGCTCGATCGGCGGACGATCGCGGTCACGTTGCAGCCGGTACCTTCGGGGTGAATGGGCGAGTGCTTGGATATGCTCGGGACGATATCATCCGGCGGCCGGATCAATCGGTTCGATCGCGGTAGCCACGGAGATCCACGAGAGATCGACGGAGAGGCCACGTCGGGGCTCCACGTGCACGCGGTTCGACTACCGGTCGCGCTTTGAGGATCGGCTGATTGCGTCCAGCGTGGACGAGGAACTCGAGGAGGAAGGCAGAGTAGGGAGCCGCGTGCCAGCCGCTACTGCACAACACCACGTGTCGTCTCCCGCCAGGATTGCCCGAGCAATTTCACGCGGGCCGATATCCTTCGCGTCTCCGCGCGCCACGGTCAACGATTTCGGCTTGGGGCGGGCGTTATTGTTTTCACCGGAGAGAAATGATGCTTGTTGGGAAAACGTTTCTGTACGGGGCGGATGAAATTGATGGGAGATAGAGGGACGAAGGGCTCTGTACGATGTCCCTGCACGTATTTTCGGAGCGAAAGGTAAATATCACAGGGTATCAAACTTGGTGGGGCGAGACGCGACGTAAACACGACCGTGCGGTACGATGGCCAACGTTGTACTGAGCTCGACGTGACCTTCCGTAGAATTCCCCGTGCACTCTGTCACTCGCAGGCCGAAACCCTGGGAAGGACACAACGAGGGTATGTACGTACGAAGGCCAATGATACCGGAGGATTTCCCACAGCGGCGGTGGTGACCACCCCTTGGAAGACAAGGCGCGGGCCACATGCGTTCGTGTTTTTCCTGGGCTCGATCGAGCGTGACGATAAGGAAACGCTTTATCAACGTAGCGTTACGGCATCGTTCGGCACGATACAGGTACGAAATACCTTTCGAACGTGAATCGGGAGACAGATGGAGCGAGGCAGAGGGAGCACGAGAGTGGAAGAGAAAGAGAGAGAGAGAGAGAGAGAGGCGGTGAAAGGGTGAGGAAGGGGGGGGGGGCCGTTATACGACGCAAAGAGAAGATCGTAGATATATTTACGTATGTACGGTGCGCGTGTATGTACGTAACTGCCTACCAGTACGGTCCCTCTCGCCTTTGGGCGAAGTGGGTCGACCTCTTGGAGAACAGTCGAGGCCGACGGCCTCCTCTCGCGCTACCTGCTGCACGGACCACGTCTAGTCCTGCGTCTCCTCCCTCTGTGGACATCGCTGTGCCACGATGCAGGTGCCTCTGGGATGCTGCCTCGTGCCGAGCTGGATCAAACCGACTCTCCGGGCCTAGCCTAGGTGCTGGACCTACGAAGGAATGCTAGGGTTAATATAAAGGAGAATGTGTAATGGCGGTCACTTAAGCAATAATTGTAATAAAACGAAGATATAAGGTGCAATATATCTTGAAAATGATTTTTTTGTAAACTTAAACTATCAACCTATACGTAAAATACGAAAATAATTAATGTTATAGTGATTTATTCAATGAAATTACAAAAAACAAAAAATATGTGTTTTTCCGTCATCGTCTACACTCGCGGGCAATTGTGGTCTAGGGGCTGCTACATTTTTCGCAAATGTATCCATCCGCTGAGTCCCATCCAGAGCATTCAGAATGGGCCCAGAGGCCACAAGAGATACATCGGAACCACATCTCATTGTCATGGCCAAATTGAAAGCAAATAATGCACTTATTTTCGTCGTTTTCACATGGATGAGGTCTTTTGGGCTTTCCTTTCTCCAGCTGAATTTTTTCAGAAATTTTTCTTTTATCTTTGTTTTTCTGTTTATTTTCTTCTAATTCGAGCTCTAACAGTCAAGTGACCATCATTGCCCGCATACGTGTTCATTGATAAGATTGAAGATTACATATTTATTTTAAATTTCATTCTAATCCTTTGCCTTGATAGTATATCTGTATTTACGTAAAGTTGAAATGTAAAAAAAGCTTCAGAATTAGTACTTACCTCTTATGTTACGTACACGAAATATTACATCGACGATGTTGAAAACGCAAAAAGGCTAGTTTTCCTCGGTTGCTCAGTAACGACGAAGATGAGATCGTTCGACAATATAGCGAATGATGTCGTGGAACGTAAGGAAAAGAAATTATACATTTCGGACATACCGTTTTATAATAACAATACTGACCGCCATTGCCAACTGACCGCGATTGCCTCATTCTCCCCTACGCACGATCAATGCTTGGGAGTGTTAACTTTCAGACCAAGTACATACCTGGTTTTCCAGTGTTGGTGTCAATGAAGGTTCCCAGAATCTTAGGATCAAGGTCGTCTGTTCCGTGATGCTCCTTCTTCCTTGGTCGTTCCCGAAGCCGCGAGTAGGATCCGAAAGTATCGCACGAAAGCGGAAAGTATCGGAGAACTTTCTTCCGGGTTGATGAGGAAATAAGGGGACTGTTGTTGCGCGGGATGTACGGAGACTTGTGAAATGAGCTCTGCTAGGTGGATAAGTGGGACTGTAGGTGGGATTGAGGAACGCTGTAACTCGGCGTGTTCAGCAAAGTAATTTGTTCTGTCGCGGTCGGTTCGTGCGTTGGTAGTTTAGAGTGCACGACGATGGTAACACGCGAACGCCCGTTCGCGGGACACCTTGGGGAGGATTTGAAATTATTTTAGCCTTGGTTCACGGTCGCTTGAATTCCGCAAATTCCGATCAATCTTTGATTAATCGCGGGCGAAGGCACGGCTCGCGGTGCTGCGAAACCGGAGGGCACAGAAGATGGGAAAGAGAGTCGGAGAGGAAAACGAAACTGCATTAGTACCCTCTATCCGGATCATTAATATTCGTTCGCCGGCTGATTTCTACGTCCAAGTTTCCAATTGATATATTGTTGCACCGGCGAACAAACCGAAACACAAGGCTACAGCTCTCGACGCCACTCTCACCAGTTTTTGAAGTTTTCGCTCTAGTTCACCAGTCTAACGAGTACCGTCTTCCGCCAAGCGGTAAGAAAAATTTCCTATGCCCTGCACAAGTTCGTCCCCGTTTAATTGCTTCCCTGTTCCGTCGTATCTCATACGAACTCTTTGTCCTACACAAGGAGAAACCGTCCTCGGAGGTTGGCCCATCCACCCACTGATCCTGACCAACACTCGCCTTCAACTACACAGTTCAAGCTTTGTCACGCACCTACTTCCTTACAAAGGTATTAAAGTTATAAATGTACATGTACAAATATCATCTACGGAAAATTAAACTTTTTGTGATAAATATGTATACTGCTGGAAACTATTTGTTTGCCGAATATATGGTTATATTGAAAAATAATGAAGCAAGAAGTAAATGACAGAGAAAAGAATTTAAATGCGCGAAGTTTAGATATAACGAGGGCTAATTTATTTTTTTTCACGATAAAGTTTATCGCTTTGAACAGCCACTTGTTTACTAATTCTTAAGGAAGCGGTCCAGAGAGCATGGACGAGCACGAAGATAGGAACGGTCGAGAGTAGAGCTGGGACTATTCGAATAATTTACTATTCGAATATTTTACAAGTATTCGAATGCTACGAATAAACTTCGAATATTTGAGTATTCGAATGTTATTATTCGAATACTGATGTATTCGAATAGTATGGTATGAAGTGGGTTAAAATTAGCTTACAAGATTTCACCATGACAAATGAACCTATATTCGAATAGTATTCGAATACTCAAATATTCGAATAGGATTCGAATACTTGGATATTCGAATTATATTCGTCAAATAATTAACCAACTGAAGTATTCGAATATTCGAATACCGAAAAATTCGACAAATAGTCCCAGCCCTAGTCGAGAGGAGAAACTGTGCGGTTGTTCGTGGCCAGTGGAATTGGACGACGAAGGGGATTGATCCCGCGATAAAGTGACAAACAGACGTAGCGTTGCAGACATCAGGCACGAGGAGATAATGCATCGTGGGTATCGAGCGCAGCCGGACGCTCCGCTCGCGAAATGCATTTCCTTTCTCGGCTCGTAACTGGTGCGTAAGCCGCGGAAATAATGGCCGATTCTGCATACGCGTTCCCCGCATTGTTACCAAAGTTTCCTCGGTGATTATCTGGCACAGGAGAAATTTTTTTAATTTCGATACCCGATGGGGAATCAGAGTCGAGCGTCTCTCGCTGCGAGCGATCATGTCTAGATTAATGTATCAGTTCAATTGTATCTCTATATATACTCCGAATAAATGTTCCGCCGTGGGGAAAAGAATGCCGCGTTCGATCATTTAATACCCTGCCGCGTAAAAATAATTACCCTGTTCGGATGTTGAAGGCATAAAGCCAGTAAGTAGGCACTGAATAAACGAGCAGCGGCCGACAATTCGTTAGTACCGTTGCTCGTTATCGTTTCATTTTTATCGCCAGTGACCGTTAACGTCGCCGTTCGCGCGGCTTATCGCTTCGATTCCGTTTTCACCCACGAAATATCCCGTACTTTTGTTTACCGATAATTCCGTGCCGGTGAAAATCGCGGCGGTGTTAATTAACGCGCTCCCCTTGTATTAACCGCGTCCACTAATTGCGAACGCGTGAGCCGAGATGTATGGCGATGAGCTAGATACACCGGCCAGAGCGAAAGAGAGAGAGACGAATGTTATAGGAGGCTCGCATGGCGTCCCGCCGTGTATAAAAATCCGGCGATTCAGACTGGAAATGCGCGTAAACGCCTAATGAAACCGAGATTTTTTTCTCCACCGGGTGGTAAACGGGTAATTGACACAATTAATTAACCCCTTTTCCGTCCTCCTCCGTTTTACCGCCGTTCCAACCTCCTTCGACTCTCCCCCTTCCCCAAAGAAATTTCACTTGTAATCTCCTATTATCATCTGCCCGTAATGGAACCTTAACGAACCTCGAATTACTTTAACTGCTACGGGACGAGCATAATTCTACTCGCTCCTGGCGACGTGGGAATCGTTAATTCCGAAACGACCGGGTATCTCGAAATAGAAACTGTTAATTTACAAGCATCGGCTTTGCATATCGCTCCCTAAGTACCTACCGTGTTACTTAATTATCCCGATAGCGTCGTGCCGTTTCTCCATTAACGGAGAGGCTGCGCAGAGGTGATCGAAACGCAGCGTCGGGAGAGATGCGTCTTCTTTTCACGGTACAGTTGCATCGCGCGTGCATCGTGCACCGCGGTTGATTCCATTGTTTCCAGGCGGACAGAGGGGTCCGGTTGAAAAAGGAATTTCTCCTCGCGTCGACAATCGCTTTCTTTTTTGCGTGGCCCGTTCGCTCGAAGGCGCACGCGATCGATGCAACCGAAGATGCAGCTGTGCCTCGGGCGCGCACGGCACACCGTGTGCCCGCGCCCCGCGCGCCAGTATTTTGTCATCAAGCTATCGGGGGTGGTGTACGCTTCCGAGCAGCAAGTCGGATCAGGGGGGTCTTTTCAGGGGATCGGGAAAGGATTACGCGGCCCCTTGACGCGGCGGGGTCACACTTGCATGTTGCTCGATGCATTTTTCTTCCTTGATCCGACAGGGACCGGCCAGCGACGTCGGATTACACTTTGATCCTTCTGAAGGGGTTCGATGCACCCGAGCTTCCCGAGGCAAGGCAATTTGTATTCCGAGAAGGGAAAGAATAGTTTGGGAGCTGGACCTGTAGTGGGTGATAGCAATTATATCGTTCTTTAATCTCGAGCCTGATGGTATTTCTTCAAATAATGCCGAGTCCTAAATCCCCCGGCCACATCTGCAGTGCGAAGTGGAGATTAGAAACTAGTCGACGAGAAAGCGCACTTCGTCGCGACTTCGCGGAAGTTTTACGATGGTCCCGCGTTGGAAATTGCACGTATCCGAATTCAATTTGCAAGCAACACTGTACGCCACGACCCACTTGGCGAATAAAAGCAACGGTGCAACAATGGCCCATCGCGAGCCAGCTCCGATCGTATCAATCTTCCTTCCCTCGACCCTAATTTTCACTTGCATCGATGCAACGCGATGGAAGATGAACGTCCATTCATCCCCGCGATACCATTACCGCGTAATTGTATCACGCGAAATTCGTGCTTATATTAGAGCATAAATCGTTAAGGCAATCTCGGCGCTGGGGGAGGGGGCTTTGCATACGCTTAAGATACGCAGGGAGGCCTCTGCGGGGGACCAGCTCCTCATTTCGAATGCGCCGGGGATGCATGCAGGGCCGATTAGCCGAACCGGAATTTACCACGCCGCTGGGACGACTTAGAAGACCCTCGTCCCTCGCCACGACCCACCGCGCGTTACACGGATCCTCGAAATTGCTGGCCAGCCTGGCCTCGTTAATTGCGGCTCGTTATAACAGCGAAGGAGCAAAAAAGAACGTCACGGGGGAACGAGGTTGCGGCACTCGGGGATGTGCACCGAGCACTGCCGTGGCAACGACATGCGTGAAGGTGCAATGGATCTGTCGTAAATGGTACCGTTCAATTTTCCGCGAGTAGACCCGCTACAATAACGCAGCGAGCCTCGCAAGGGTCCTTTAAGGGGTTAGGACACAGTAACGGGGCAAGAAAGCAGACGATTTTTAGACGACGATAATAAGAAAAGTAAACAATCGATTAATATAAGGTTTTGTGTTTTATATAATGAAGTATAAGAAAAACACACAATATTTACAAAATAGCATTTGTACGCCGGGCAATGTCTCCATTTAAAATCTCCTTTTTTCCCGGATGGCCACCTGGTGGGCCGGATTCCGAGAAATCGGATGAACTGTAACAAAAACCCCAAAAATGTCATAGACTGTTATATATTTCCTAGGCATTGGCGATCCAAAATTTTAAATTTTTTAATTATTGTACAAAATATAAATGAAAAGATTCACACACTTCTGTCTTTGATCATTATTTTTCAAACATCGGCCATTTTGTCCATTTTTGCAAAAATTGAAATGTTGGATCGTCAATGCCTAGGAAATATATTATAGGTTATGACACTTTGAGGGTTTTTGTTACAGTCCATCCGATTTCGCGAAATCCGGCCCACCAGTTGGCCATCCGGAAAAAAAGGACATTTTAAATGGAGACATTGCACGGCGTACAAATGCTATTTTGTAAATATTATATGTTTTTCGTATAGTTCATAATATAGTGAACCTAAAACACAAAACCTTATATTAATTGAGGCAGTCAGAGCAACAACGGACCAATCCACATTAAAAAAAATTTCTGTTTTATATGGTTAGTAGAGCCTATTGGAACACGTTATTGCTACTAATTCAATTTCGAAAAAAAATGTGGGTTAGTCCATTGTTGCTCTGACTGCCTCAATTGATTGTTTACTTTTCTTATTATCGTCGTCTAAAAATCGTCTGCTTTCTTGGCCCGTTACTGTGTCCTAACCCTTTAAATACGGACTCTGTCTACATAACCCTGGCAGAATTTTTAAATGTTCCACCACGTGCTACCGAAGTGTCGTAGAAGAGTGTCGGGCCTTTAAGCCTTTTAAACCATCGTCTCCTGAAACGTAAAAGTTGTCTTGGACGAGCTCGATGAGCCACGTGCGAGAACCGCGATAAAACCGGCGCGAGGCGTTTCGATGCCCCTTTTCCGTCGCGTTTTCGAGGGACTGCGTGCTCGCCTCTAATTGACGCAGCCGCGATGGCAGGTTTACGGCGATTTTAAGCGGGATTTCCACGGTATAACGAACACCGTTGCATCGGGGTTTATGGACGAGGCGCAGTTAAATCGTTCTCCGTACGGAACTCACCGCAAACGATTCCGATCTTCGGTTTCGTACTTTTAAGACGCCTCTCTGCCCTTTCCATCGAGAGACACGCTGCCTCCTTCGCTGCCGTTTTCGCCTACCCCGTGGCCGTGCTTCTCTTTTCCTCCTGCCTCTTCTTCCTCCTCGACGGAAGTGGGTCACTTGGACCATGGTCGGCCGCAGGGACAACCGCTCTTCTCTGGATTGAATTTATTCGCGCCGTCCAATGGATCGCGGATAATTGCGTTCGATATCGATCAAACCTCGTCTCTTTTCTCTCCCTCCTCTGCCATCCGCTCGCCGTTCCCTTCGGCGCCCGTCGGCTCGTCGATAATTCGTTTAAACAGACGCTGAAAATTGATTCTGCTCTCTTTGTTCGCTCTCCCTGCCCGTTGCTCGCGCCTTCTTTTCAGAAAAAGAAAGGGAGCTACGCTTCCCAGCGGTTTTGCATGCGTCGAACGCGGCCGGCTATCGGGCCGTCCTCCTCGAAAGGTAATAAGTGGGTCGCTGGTACAGAGAGACAACGGCTCGACCCGATAATGAATTCGATTTATTTATTAAAGCGAGTGGGCCTTCGCGGTGCCGGCTACGAGGCCACGTAGACTTTAGAATTCCATTACTGTTAGAAACTCCACTACGCCCTACCGTTGTCTTATGAAATTATTACAGGACATCTTGGTAACTCTGTTAGGCAAGGCGAGCGAGGCTCGTGTCCGCGTGGATCTACCGTAGCGCCAGAAATTCCCGACGAACCGGAGTTTCATTCTCTCTTCTTAATTATCGACCGGGAGCATGTCCCTCGCATTGTGCCTCCGCCGGTCCCTCCGCTGCCGCGCGCACTCGCGTTTAATTGCATTTCAAGGGCGCAGAGACGCCGGAAGACGAGGAGCAAACGATCGATCCAGCCGATCGATCTCGACATCCCCTCGAGGCTCTTTCCCCCCTTCCTTCTCCGTCTTTTCTCGTAACAAGTTCGGTAGGGGGCGGTATGGTTAAATTAGGGAGCCCCGTTTTGTTTTCCTGCAATTACCGCGCGCGTGCTCGATACGCCGCCCCCCACCTCCGCCCACCGACAGATTTCCATTAAACTTAACAAACGCGTACGCGTGCCCGGTGCGGCAATAAATTTTAATTAACTCCCGGGCAACGATGACCGCCTTTGCTCGCTCCCGTCTTTTGAAACAATTAAAATACAGTTGGGTGGACGACGATGAAGCGTTTTCTTCGGAGGTATGCGATCCGACACGGTGTTTCGGAACCGCCGCGCGTGGATCTTGCTGGAAAATCGAGTCATCCCTCGAGGACTTTGGAGGGTTGCTCTCTCCGAGCAAATAAGTTCTCCAATACAGCGAATAAGATAATTGCAAAGTGTTTCACACAGTATTACGTTTCCATGGATACGCGTGTAATCTTATAAATTTCGCACGCAACTCCCGCGCGATGCTGCGAAGCGGAAAAGTTGGCGAGGAAATTCGGAGTGCTGATAAAGTCGTTGTCTTGGGGCTCTCGGATACTTTCGCGCTTGTTTCCTGGAGGCTAGCATGCCGCGCGGCCATCTGTTAGGGAGTCGAGATCAAGAACCACTAGCCAGCATCGATAACGTCCTCGCATTCCTGAAACGTGTCGCAGAGACGCGGGGAAAAAGTCGCGGCAGCACGCGATAACGGTTGCTGGGGATCTTCGTCGTGTCACTGGGTCGCAATACACATTTTCTAGCGGCATTTTCTGGCCCCGCGTCGCCGCTTCTACGGTCGAAGGGGGGGGGGGGGAGGGGATAGAATGGAGCGATAATAGATACGTGGAGCAACATTTCCCAGCGGAGATATTAATTCGTCCCGCCGCTGCTGACTCGGCGACAAGACAAAAAGACGACTCTCCGGAGACGCGATATTAACCTGAAGATTGCTGTCTTTTTGCGCTCGACCGCGCGAGCTATCGAACACGAAACGACGCCGCGGACGTCGAGAGACGTTGACTTCCTTGAGAAACGGATCAGTGGATGGTAAAGTATGGAGTGGCGAGTTATTACGAAGGGAGGTGATGAATCTGGGGCAATTCTTTAAAGCAATCGTTTCCTAAATGCGCGGGCTATCGCTGATGAATTCTAAAACGAACGGCAAATAGCGAGAAGGAGCTTAAAGTTCCTAAACCCATTATCGATGGGAGCAAGTTGAATGTACCAACCTCGTCCCTGCTCGGCTCGGTACAATTAAAGCCGCGCGGATTTATCATCGCGCGGCCAATTTAAAAAGTGGGAAACGAGAAAACGTCTGTCCGTTCCGTTCTGTAAAGCCGCATTGGCCCAGTAAGGAGGATCTCCGCGCCAACATTCGGCTGTAAAATCGCCATTCGTTCCGTGCACTGTCTCTACCAGTCTCGCGCACTCGAATCTCTCGATTTATCGCGGCTTCCGCCAGCGTTGAGCCGAGTACGACCGTGGCAAGCCTTCGGAACGGGCGCCTCTCGCAACCGCCGTTGATATATTCGCCACTTTGAGATTCGATGTTCCCCTGAATTACGAGGCCCCGCGACCTGGACACGATCCAACACACTTTTCTGCCCGTCCGCGGGATTCTTCCCGACATAATATTCAACAAAACGTGGCAATGCCACGCGAGCACTCCGCGATCTTCGGATCAATGAAACGCAGGCGTGCAAATTCTTCCTGGCCGGTGGTCCGTAGCACGGAGTTGAGGGAAAGAGTAGCTGTCAATGTGACGTGATTCTGTTGCTACAAGGCAGCGAATCTAATTTTATCTAATTTTAGAGTCTGCGATTTTTTGGAGAAACTTGTCGACACTAGGGCTGGGACTATTTGTCGAATTTTTCGGTATTCGATTGTTCGAATACTTCAGTTGCTCAATTATTTGGCGAATATAATTCGAAAATCCAAGTATTCGAATACTATTCAAATATCCAAGTATTCGAATACTATTCGAATATTTAAGTATTCGAATACTGTTGTATTCGAATACTGTTGTATTCGAATAGTATGGTGTGAATTATAAATCAAGATCTTTAGGTTCATTTGTCAGGGTGAAATCTTGTAAGCTAATTTTGACCCACTTCACACCATACTATTCGAATACATCAATATTCGAATACAGCAGTATCCGAATAGTACTCGAATATATCAGTATTCGAATAGGATTCGAATAATAATATTCGAATACTCAAATATTCGAAGTTTATTCGTAGCATTCGAATACTTGTAAAATATTCTAATATGAAATTATTCGAATAGTCCCAGCCCTAGTCGACCACTCGTTATCGCGATTAAGAAGACAAGCGTCGCTTCTTTTGTCCCAGTCGTCGCTGGTGTAACAAGACATTATGCAAAACCAGCGATTTCACGAATTACGAGATCAGAGGCGCGATAAAAAGATGGGGGAAAAGAGGATGAAGGTGCTTCTTGACGAGACCCGGCGGTTTCGTAATAGACTCGAACGACAAGAGGAAACGGTGAAGAAAAAAGTCACGGCTGAAACCAGCTGCCATTGTTTGTCACGGACAATGCTCTGAATATTACGATTGTGGAGGCGCGTTTTTCAGGGGAAACAATTGCGATGCCTGTGTATGAACGGTCGCGGCCTTTTCTTTTTTGAAGGTTGACGAGGCCTCGAAGACGAGAAGGTCGAGACGGTTGGTGCTTACGAAATCTGACATCCTGCTTGAGGAACCTTTGTCATTCTCCAATTTCTAATGCGAAAAGAAAGAAAACATTCTTTATCTAAAAACTCTTTTCCACTTCAAGCCTCCTTACTCTTAATTCCATCCTGGTTTTACAGCATTCAGCGGGTTTCATGGAGCGAGAGGATTAAACGAAGGTACATTCGCGGCTGGTTTAAAACTCGATCGAGCATCGTCGAAGGCACTCGACGGGAAGATACCAGAGAAAGTTTGTCGCAATTGAAACCCGATTGCCCGTCCAAGTTCCGCTTTATTCTCCGGTAAAACGGCTCGCTCGAGACCGCCTCGCCCTCAATGGCCCCGGATAATCGAGGCTCCGACTTAAAGCCGCCCTTTCACCGGAATGGCTACGGAAAAATACGCGAGATCCACTGGTCGTTATCTAAATTTCTACGCGCGATCGGCGCTCACGGTGCAATTAGAATCGCCATAAAATTTAATCGCCCGTCCTGCAAACTCCATACAAACGCGGCCTAAGGATGTTGAATATAACAGCCCGCTTTGCCGGGAGTTTTCATTTATTCGACGTCACGTCCGCCTGTAGACAGCCTCGAATAATCGGGGCTCCGCTTGCATTGTTAACGATACCAACCGGGGCCTCGTCGATGACAAAACAATGTTTTTGCCCGATGATATACTGGCTATAAATCGTCCCAGTTTTTCGTTACCGCGAGTCCGCTCCACAATGCAAACTCTGCCGCTACAGAGATTCTGTTTCTTTCGAAGACTTTGGAGCAATCTGATCACGGAGAGAGTGATCGATATACTTTTTTCTTCCGCTCGCTTGAAGGACGAAGAATCCTCCAGCGGAGAAGCCACTTTCTATTTCTGGAAGACATTCTGGGAACGTCTACGATATCAACGAGCCGTAAAGGCTTAATGTCGTGGCATTCCGTTGCTCGGAACAATCGCGCTACGCCCATAGTCGTGCCGTTTAAACAGCGAGACGAGTGGCAAGCCCAGATGTCCCTGTTCGCGTGCAGCGATGCAATTTCGGGGATGACAGCGATAAGTGGCTCTCGTTGGAAAAAGATTCTGGCCCCGAGGGCGAGGTTGTTAGACATTCTCTGGCAAATCGTTCTCCGTTTGCGCGTGAGAGACGAGATTGGGGCTAGTCGAACGTGGAGACCAACTTTTACCATTTCAACCGCTGAATTCCTTATAAATAGCGTATCATTTGCTGCTTGATAACTGAATTGTAGGAAACCGAGTAAATGATTCTTCAACTATAATCTGAATTATCTAAAAGGATTCACGTTTTTAGTCCTCGCAGCAGATGATACCACTCTAGTAGAATGGGCTTTCAGTCGGAAGCGAAAGAAATCGTCCGTTCAGCCGCCTCCGCGACTTCTTCGTGCGCGACAATCCCTGTTTTCTGAGCGAGCAGACTGTCACTGGCGAAACGAAAGCCTCTGTGTCCGCATCGGCGCGTGTGAGTTAGCATAATGATAGAGACAATGCACAGTGGTGAAAGTTTTGCACGCAGGCGGGATGCAGAGGCATCCGTCCCGTGGATGCGCGCCGGGGACAGAAATCTTTGTCTCGAAGCGATTCTGATGAGGGAACGCTGCCAGGTATGGATTTCGCGGCGAACGGCAGACACGAAGACCGGGAATGTTTCGTGTCGCGCGGACGTGACGAAAATCCTGTAGAAGATCGACGAATGGATGCACTCGGATACTGCGCGAGCTTCAAAGAATTAAGGATGTATTGGACCTATTTTCAAAATAGTTCCAAGTTGATGAAAATTTGTGAGATTGTACTTTCTAATCTTCCTGATATGTTCCAAAAATTTTAAACGAATTCACTAAACGGTTACTGAGTTATCACGATTTTAATTTTCACGAATCTTGACGAATGAACCATCTGAAAAAATGTTGAAGAAATAGTACCAAGGTTTTAAACTTTTTTGTACATGCAGTATATGGGTAGATGAAAATATCTACCGAGTTTCAATTGTTTTCTCTACACCGTTTTAAAGAAATAAATTATAACTCGAGAAAATTGTGAATTCTGGGCATTTTCACTGCCAAAAGTTTAGCAAATAATGCTTTAGTAAGCATTTGTAAAGTGAAAAATACCTTCATAGGACTAAAAATAAGACTACAACTGTTGTTCGAATTCCTTACATCTAGATTTACTATGCGTAAGACGTAGATATTCAAGTATTTCAAATTTCATATACTTCTGTCTGATATTGTACGTTCAATACATCCTTTTTTCTCTGCGAAGAACAATTTACTCGAAGCCATTGAATTTGTTTTAGAAAACGAAACATCGTTTCTCCGATTAGCCTTTTCCACGTCTTGTAAATAAAAGGCTCTGCAGAAGCACCCTGGATCGATATGGAATTCCACTACCTCATCAGAGTCAATCAATCCGCCGATGCTGGAAGCGAGTAGATGCAGCTTGCGGCTTGGAAAGCAACAAAGACTTTCCCGATAGAGGCATGAATACGAAAGTAGGCTCCGTGCACCCCCTGCGAAATCTTCCCGCGAGCGTCCCTGCCCGTTCTCTCTTATGTAAATTGGGTCAAGCCAATTTCTATGCAAAGTATCGATACATAGCGCGAATTCTCGTCTGGCGACCAGCTACTCGCCCGAAATACTCGTGTCTAATCAGAATGCAGCAGTGTTCCAGCTGAACGTCATTGTCGGGCAAGCTGACATCCTCGGTAACCGAGTTGGCTCGTTCGCGGCTCGACGAAATCCCATTTAGAGAATGACAGTCGAGAGCTCTCTGACCCGAAATTTCACCTGACATACTATAGTTAATACAGTCGCCTAATATTACGCTTCGTTTATGATTGTCAGCGAGATCTAGACATCGTTGCAAGCCGATGACTGTTTTAATCGATGCCCCTCGGCTCGTAATTCGACTCCAGAAGGATTTCAAGGTTTCCCAGGGAAGATTTCAAGCCACAGCACAGTGCCAGCACACCTCCGTGCCATCTGGAACGCATCACCGCGTATATTTCACCATCGAAGCCTGGATTTATCGCCCCGGGGGTACGACTCCCGCGTGGAACGCGCGCCTCGCCACCAAGAGGCTCGTAAGTTCTCGCCGAAAGCTCGCTCGAAGCCGGGGCATATTTCTCCGTTGATCCCGTGACACGGTCGCGATATACAGTTACGAAAGTTGCGTAACAGGAGGGCCTGGAACGTTGCACGGTATCGCGTTGTAAATATAAAAAAATAACGGTACAGGCTACGGGCGGACATTGTTTGGCCACCTCGGCCACCTCGTTATCGCCGGTACCGAGTCGATACTCTGGTTTCTGGTTAATTAACGGCTGGCTTTTCGGATTACGCGCGACCCTCGTCCTCGTAAATTCGACCGAGCTGCGCCGAGACTCGATGGCCAGTCCTTTAGCTGGGAGGATACCTTGATGGGACTCAAGGAACAAGCGTAACGAAAGCGTATACTGGCGAAGAATCTCGCTACAAGTCCTCATTTTCTGCGAAGACTAGGAGAGTGTTTGATAATGCAGAGCCTCGGTAAATTAAGAAACTCCGCGACCCAAGGGACTGGTGAATGTAGGGTAATTCCGGGAGACGCGGCCGGGCTGGGGAGTTGGTCGAGTTGCTATATTCAGGCTCTACATCTGTGTATATGTAAAAATGTGTTAACCCTTTAAGGCCCAGACACTTTACTCGGCGGAAAAATATGATTTCTTGCGATTAGTTAACTGAAAAATTGTCCCAATGCATGCACTTCATCGTGGTTTCCCCGAAAAAGCCAGTCGAAATATGATTTTCTCGATGTGACGTACATATACGTCAATACACGGATTAAGAAAGCGATTTTTTTTCATAAATCAAACTTTACAAGCATTATTCTTTTAGCATAACAATTCATTTACACGTATCTACCAAATAAAATGTAAAAAAGTACTTTCACTCTCAACTGGTTAAAGGAAACGTTTCGCGTTATCGAAAAATATCCAACATGCAGTCGCCAGAAACGTTTCCATGATTATTGTAAACATTATTTACAGCGATAATCGCATCAGTGGCTTGCATCTCGGAGCCATTTAGAGAACCGAACCGTTTCGAAACCCAAAATTATCGACCATCGATTTTTTTATACGTCTGAAAACGATGTGACGTATACGTCACACTGGGCGCTAAAGGGTTAAGGTTCAGAACAATTAATTCTCTAGAAATCAACTGTTTCGACCAACTCTCCAGCCCGGCCGCGTCTCCCGGAATTACCCTATCATTAATTCGCGAAGGGTTGAGCGTAATTCCTGTTTTGTTGCAACGCCGGGGGGATCTCACCTAAATCATAAGTCAGCCGCCGCGGTCAGATCGCTTGACACGAATTACTTCGTCACTCCGAGGTCGTCCAACAAACCCAAATTTACTTAACTGTCGTTGAATTGACTTTGCGCGACTCCCGGCCGAGAAAGTTCCACGACGGCGCCCCGGGGACCAGATGCCGCGAAATTAGGTTCACCTAAGAGCGTGATTACTCGGAGTAACGATATGGTTTGTACGCCGTGACACCGGCGACGAGTCATTCCGTAACCCGTGCCTGCGAGCGTAAATAATTGCAGGCCTGTTCCGTGTCGTGGCGGATTGAAACGTTTCGTTTGACGACCGACCAAGTTTTCACGCAGTCAGTGGACATCTTTGAGAAGCAATGATGGAACGTCTTGAAATTCCTCCGACTATATACAGCTTCACCGAGGTCTGAGCATGCGTTGACTATTCTACTGTGGTCTAATTCACGCACTACTTGCACTACTAGCACAATTTTTCACTGCAACCCTCCGAAGAGCTTAGCTCACGCTAGGGAGACTCGAGTGGCACAAATCGCTTTATTGATGGTTTCTGTTCTTCACAGCGCTAGGTGACAAACATCCAAGCTTGGGTTCTGTCGCCAATGGGCAGGAATGCGTCGGAGTATTATAATAATTGGAATGCGGAGGACGCGTTTCGAGATAATACCGTAATCGCGATTCCGCGCGGCAGTCATAACTCAGGAGGGCATCGATTTTATGGAAATACGCCTGTTAGCGTATTCCATTGTTTGCGTTCGCTAATTCCCAGGCGTGTTCGACCGGTGTTTCGCCGTTTCGCGCGGAGGCATTAACACCCATGCTTCATCGACCGTCCTCATTTCCTCGCCGGCTACGAAATGTTAAAGCCTCCTCTCCTTTTCTCTCGCATCCACCACCGCCGTCCCGTCTCGCTTCCCCTCCTTGGCTTCCACGCGAACAGGCAGCAACATATTTTAAGGCTGCCAAAGGAAAATAATGCGTTCCGCGCGACTTGCCGCGCTGCACATGCCTCCCGGAGCCAGTGTCGTATATTCCGCGAGCGTTGCGTGCGAAAGGAAAAATGAAACACGCCCGCTGGACCGTGGTCAATTTTGGTGGGCGATTATTCTCGCAGAATTCAACGGAATTGCTTGGAACTTTTTACAAGATCCAGGTCGCGGGATTAAGAGACCCGAGTTTTTTCATCGAAGCACATAAAGACTTGGCTTCTACCCGCGAAGGTGGAAAACTTTCTCCCCACCAAGGCTCGAGCCTATATTTTTATTAATCGAATTAATCGAAGCTACTTAGTCATCGATACTTTCCTCCTCCTCGAGCCCAACGCTGCTTCTAATGCAAACACCACTGTCGCCCACGTATTCAATTTTCCCGTCTGTTAAAAACCACCACCACCCATCCGTCAACCCACTCGGTCTCCCTCGCGAGAGCGACTGATCGACCTCGTTGCCGGGACGCGTACCCGCCGTACAATGCCAGACAACGGCGAGAAGACACTCTTAGGAAATTAGCATATCCAATCCACTCGTTCCCGTGGGTTCCCGTTTACCCTGGCCTCGAGTCGATGCGTCGCGTGACGACGCGCTACCCTCCGCGAACGATCAATTACCGTGATGCGTTCCAGGCAAGGTACCGCGTCTCCCCCGTTCACGTGCGGAACCATCGCGTCGCGGAGATTCGATTTCGTGGGCGTTCGAGGCTCCATTAGAGTTGCGTGGCCCGATTAAACGGAGACAATGCGTTTCGCTAATAATAGACGATCGGTGCTCAGATTAAAGGGGATGCGTCGCGTGCACTTTACGTTGTTGTGGCTCCAGTGCCTCGTTTTGTCGACCCATATAACGGCGAGGAGAGTTCCAAGTACATACGCTTCGCTGTGGTTTATCGGCACTCTGGCTGGAGATGGTATCCGGAGTTTTCAGGATTGAGATTAACAGCGAATGCTTCTAACTTTCACCTTATAATTGACGACCTTGCAACGAGAGGGGTGCAGCTATTGTTTATAAAATTATTGCTTTGAGTTGTCGTTAAAAGAAAACGCTAAATGAAAAATATATACATTTTCATAATTCTGTGTTATTCAAGTAGAGTGTTATTTCAATTTTTGGCGAATTTTTCAAATCCGGAGCTACCCAAAAGAAAAATATTGCAGATATTAGTGACGGGTTATAACTGTTAAACATGGAGTTGCATCCATCTTGCTCTAAGGTCCTCGATCACGTCTCAAGCTGATTAATAAAGTTACTGGAATTATGAAAAAGTACACTCGAGTTACATCATGCGGGACACCATCGTTCTCCAGTCCCCTCATCTCCTTCCTCTACTTTCCCGTAGTAGGAGCTACTTAGAATCGAATTTCCTGCGTCCACGGACATTCCACTTCTACTTTCCACGAAAATCTCGACGACCAGCGCTCGAGGCTCTCTCTAATGGCCTGCTATAATCACCATCAACGGGGATTATCGTGGAAGAGCCGCTACGAGGAAATGGAACGATGACGGTGCAGCGCGTTCAGAGGCGAAGGGGTGTTTTTCGTGCAGCCTCGAAATACGCAACGACGAACGAATGGATAAGTAGGTAAGTAGGCGGCGAGAGATATTACCTGGTCGTTTTGTAATAATCAATAGATTTTTTCCACCGGGCTAATGCTCGGCCGCTGCGGTTTCGCCTTCTCACGCCTCGCAGAACGTTACAAATTGGATACACGAGTCGAGTTTTATGCGGCCTGAAAATTGAATTGCGTGCCGCGGGAAAAATTAGCAGGCCTCGATCGAGACGTGCAACCGCTTGACCCAATGTCTTCCTTAATCCCCTCGATTCTAGATCGTCAAGCTCAATAAAGGAGCTGATACTAGATACTTTCTCACAGATAATGCCGGTAGAAACAGGATCGCCACTCTGTTCTCTCGGTCGTGAATTAAGGCAGACACGAACAACGAAGGCTCCATTAGCTGCACAACTAAACAGAGCTCGCATCGAAGCTGATCGAAGAAGGATTCAACGTTCCGTTCGATCTACACCCACGAGGGGAGAACAGAAGGGAAGATAGAAGCACTCCGCAGGATGTGGCGGGTGAAAATCCATTGAGCTTTCTTATTTCGAACAGAAAGCAACGCGTCGCGCGGAATAAAGCCAGAGTTCGCGGAGTTTTGCTGTCGTGGGCGTAACGACGAGACCGTTCGGGACAATGGAAACGTTTCACCTTGTTCCGTGGCTTTTACTGCCTTCACCTGTGTTCGAAGTGACGCGCGACACGGCGCGTGTACCTTGTCCCAAGAACAATGAATCGTTCTGCCGTTTCCTGCGGCTGGGTTTTAATCAAACTCTCCGGCGAGTTCGATTGTTGGCCGCGGACGGGAGCGCGTCAACGCGGAGGAGACAAAGGGGTGCGAACGGAGACACGAAATGGTACGGATCTCGTAGATCCATCGTGGATATACGGGAATGTTAGGTGGATGATTGTAAAGCGTTACGTGCAAGGCATAGGACGGGGGGGGGGGAGGGGTGCGCAACAAAACGGTGCAAAATCGACAGAAACACAAAGTTGCACAGGTTTCCTCGTCACCCCAGGGGTACTGTGCCTGGACGCGTTCCCGTTATTTTACATGGCGGGGATCCCCAGGAGGCCTACACCATGCCACACGGTTCTGCCCCGTGTGGAAAAACAAAAAACAGAATAGGGAAACGCAATAATAGAGCGGAAAAATAGTATAGTGTGTATATAGAATCCTTGAGCCATCAGTCTCGTGGATGTATGCAAATCTCGTAAGAAGTTCATCTTTCTGACACACAGTCTTAACGTGTAAGACGCCACGGACGATATCAGGGGGTGGGGGAGGCGTGACACGCGGGGCAAGTTTCGAATACCGATAACACGAGCAGCCTCCATATGTGCATACCGGGTGAAAGTATTTTCGGAGGTAGGGACGCCAAACGACCGGTATATTTCTAAAATGGCGTTCGTTCGATTACGTGCCACGTGCAAGCTGCAGTTTCTACGTCACGTCGCGTTGTGCATCGATCAACACATCGATTTGCTTTTGAAAATTTTGAGAAATTTAATGCGAATTATCGGTACTCGTGGTGCACTTTTCAAATACATTCCAGCGAACGTTGCGAAATTTTGAGAGACGGAGTGAGTGGAGTATGTGGATGGCCTATTTTTTTTTTGTTTTTATTAAGAGGAAGAAACGGTAGAAGAAGAACCGTCGACTCCGTCGATGAGAATGGTCGCGAATGGCGACCCCCCGTCGACGGGGGCCACGGTTCACACCCCGAGATCGTCCGCGAGCATGGTGGAGGAAGCTTATTCTCTAAACACCGGCAGATCTTTCTCTCCCTCTCTTTGTCTCTCTGCCGGTGCGTGTCTTACTGCTAAATCACTTAATCGACTACCTGCTCGTGTACCTCTCCGATGGAACGGAAATCGAATGGAAACGAAGAAGAACGCCACTAAACACGTTCGAGCCCGAGGTGCGCGGCACACACCGATCACCGGAACTCAAGAGGTGGCCACGTTACGGAAACAGGATCTTTTATACCCCTAGATATTATTGATTTCCTTCGTTCGGTCCTAGGCCGGGGTTGCACGTGCGCAGACCTATCATCTCGGCGCACGAGCACACCGGTCGGCACGGGGCGAGGAGAAACATTTTCAAAAGAAACGCCCCCGCTAGCCGTGACGCGATTGTTTGGGACGACAGGCACCGTGGGCGGTGTGAAAAATCCACGGCAGACGATAAGAAGAATGTGGCGAGGACGTTACGGCCGAGCATCTATTGTACGCATGGCGTCACGGGGAGAATATCACGGGGTTGCTGCTATCGATTGCGAAACGGGTCGAAAATGTATTCTTCGATGAATAAGGGGGGGTGGAATTTTCTCATCCAATCGAACTTATGCTTGACGGAACTTGGCTTGATGGCAATTCTTAATCTTCCATTCTGAGAAATCTTTGTTATTTAAATACACAGTAGGGCGAAGCGAAAATATATAGGCGAAAATTTCAATTTGAATTTTCAGTTAGCCTGGGTGCAGGATAGTTATCTCCTGATTAATCAAACACAACTGTAAAAGAATTTTGGAAAAATATTCATGCGTGCAGGTTCCTTTTTCTCTTAAAAATGTAAAAAAGGACATTGTGAACCTTATTGTTTACATTTTTAAGAGAAAAAGGAACCTGAACGCATGAATATTTATCCAAAATGTTTTTACAGCTGCGTTTGATTAATCAGGAGACAACTATCCGGCACCCAGGCCAACTGAAAATTCAAATTTAAATTTTCGCCTATATAGTTTCGCTCCGTCCTAATACACAGTACTTATCAAACGAGCGCTAAATTCTTGTGTTAATTTGCAGCGGAAATTCGAAATCTGGCGCTATCGAGGTTCGAGATTCTTTTAGTGGTAATTGATATTTAATACTAGGAACTTATAAAAACCGCAGTGGTTTACAGATCTGGTTAGAACCCACGCAAAAGAAGAAAGAATGCTGTTTGAAGCAAAGAAAGATGAGCGGAGAATGGTAAATCGGAAACGCTGATGCAAAGCTATTTTTGCAACTGCTGATGAAAACGAGAACCGCAGAAGAGTAAATTGACTGTGCAGGGATTAGAACGATGCGGACAGTATTGATACTCATCCAGTAGATGGCGGCATACCTGATTTCCTACAGCTGCAGCTATTGCATTTGCAGTTTTGTTTACAGTGACGCACTATTTGCGTAGGTGAAGATAGTGAAGGGGGTGGCCGTAGCAATTATGAATAGTATTTTCTATGCAAATGGCAACGCCTCTGTGGTCATAGCATTCGCTGAACACGCTGTTAGGTAAACCGCGATTACAAAACTTCTGGAGTGAAATAGAATGCAGAGATCACATATTGTTAATCTGACCTGGTCATTTCTGTAAGTAGCTTGCGTGATCACTGTATTACGTCTAAAGAAACCATCGTAGATGCACCGCACTCCAAATATCAAGCCGATAACCGACTTGTCGTGCTTTCGCACGTATATTCCTTGTATTTAAATAGTTTGCATCACCTTTGCAGCACAAGCGGAAATGAGAATGCTAATATGTGGCCAGAGCTTTGTCAGAAGGATCAACTCAAGCATTCTGCGCGCAAAAAACAATTGACACATGCTGAGGAAAGCAACGCGACTACGAGCTTGGACGACTCGGACTATCCCGAACTTGGCAGCGGGGCCTGTAGGAGCAAGACTTTTGCTACGGAGAAGAAAGACGGCGCACAGAGCCCGACTATAAGAGTTTTAGTACCCAACGAGTTTCACATGGAGCCACAAAGGTCAAAGTTTGTCAGAAGGTTCAAGAGAACAGAAAAAATCTGTATCAATCTTCAGGAAGCTTTGCAGGTGAATTTAGAGTTTAAGATCGACAGACTGTCTTGGAAAATTTCTGAATTACTACGTAATCTTACTTGCAGAACACTAGATGTATAAACAAAGGGAACAGCAAGGGGTTACCAAGATTGAGGATTAACATTTATAAAGGAAATTCTGGAGTGGCGTCCAAGGGAATTGACAGGGATACAGATTTCAAGTTCAATAAAGTTAGGGTATCTATCTCGAAAGATAAGAAACCCTCGAAATTGAAGAAAATAATTCTATTTAGTCGTGCTCAGAAAGCACGAAGCAATGTGGAAAAAAGACAGGCTTTCGAGCATGAGAAAATGGAGGCTATCTGCAAAGAAGTAGATTCTATCAACTTTAATGCTCTAAAGATTACAGCAGATCCGGAGATAGATGTGGACTATAATAGACACATGTGTACAATGACGCTGTACGGCAATGATTATAGGGCTAGCGACAAAGGGAATGTTCCCGAAACAACTGTATATCACAGACCAGATATAATAAAGAAAATAAATAATCTTCGTATAGGAGGAACGAGCGTGTCGAATCAATTCTCTGCAAATCGTAGTCTAGCACATTTTAAACGTGACAACGATACGATTGGAGATGACATTATAGAACAGACACTTTCTCTCGAAATAAAGGAAGACATCAAACAAGAGAATAACATTGAATTGGACGGTGGAAATTTTTTGAAATATTCTCACAATTTTAGAGAGTAAGTATTTTGAAACGCAACGTGCGTAGTTGTGTAGTTACTCGGCACTGTTGTACGATGCTGTTATATTATTAATTTGTATACTCGACTCTTCAGTATTTTTAATAAACATTATATTATTTTGTTACTAAAATGTCTGCCCTCTAATTTACCCTGGTTCCATTGCAAATTTACAAGCTCTTTAGAAGATTCCTTTGCATTCTACTGCTTTTATAAACTTGTGTGGAATATCCACTTTTTCAAGTTGGTGAATCTTGCAGATATTGCACGAATATGTTGACGCCAGGACTGAATGATAGCCTTGAGAAATTTCTACGCGAGATTACGAGACTCCAGAAAAGATTCCATGAGAAAAATCCAAATAAATCCAAGTACAAACGTCGTTACTATTCGGGATTGAAGGAAGTTCGCAAGCATATCGAATTGAAGAAGATTAAATTTGTGATTATTGCTCCTGATGTTGAAAAGGTCGACCTCGAAGGTGAATCGAAATTTTTTCCTTAGATATTTAAACAAGGGTGGATGCAGAGGGGGCGATAGGGGCGATCACCCCCTCCCCCAAGAAAGGCTCTTGGATCCGCCTATGTATTTAACCCGCCGGCAGGCGCGCGTGTGTACTCAGTACACGGAGGTCGGTTTTTGGCTGAAAAAACTGTTTTACCGTGATGTATTGTACCCAGCACCCCTATGTATTCTTCCAGCGGACATTTCTGCATAATTCTACGTACTTGTCAGGTTCAAATTCGGTTTGAAAGTGTCTCTAACTGAATGAAAACGAAAGTATGCCGCGTATCCTACCGGCGAGCGCGCCCGTGTACTCACAAGTTTCCCAGGTGTCCGCCTCCGATTGTTCTGGTTTTTGGATATGATTTAGAGGATTCAAAAATAAGCTATACGTGTTTCTTTATTTTGGCCTGTTTGTATGTTTAGGGGGTGAAACCACCCTTCAAAGGTTTTCAGGTGTTCGTCTCCGATTGTTCTGGTTTTTGAATTTGTTTTAGAAGACCGAAAAATAAGATATACGTGTTTCTTTATTTTGGCCTGTTTGCACGTTTAGGGGGTGAAAGCACCCTTCATAGTTATAAGATTTTCAGGTGATCATCTCCAATTGCTTTAGTGTTTGGATATGTTTTCCCATATGAAATTTTTCTCAACACAATTTTGTACCCTTTATAAACTTTGAGGGGTGGTTTTCCCCCTATACACGCAAACGAGCCGAAATAAAAAGACACGTATTTCGTATTTTCCGGTCTTCTAAAACATAACCAAAAACCACAGCAATCGGAGACGAACATCTGAAAACCTTTAAGGGGTAGTTTCACCCCCTAAACATACAAACAGGCCAAAATAAAAAAACACGTATATCTTATTTGTCGGTCCTCTAAAACATATCCGAAAACCAAAGCAATTGGAGGCGTACATCTGGGAAACTTGAGTACGCGGGCGCCCTCGCCGGCAAGATACGCGGCTTACTTTAGTTTTCATTCAATGAGAGACACTTTCAAACCGAATTTGAACCTGACAAGTACGTAGAATTATGCAGAAATGTCCGCTGGAAGAATACATAGGGGTGCTGAGTACAATGCATCACGGTAAAACGGTTTTTCAGCCAAAACAAACCCCCGTGTACGGAGTACACGACGCGCCTGCTCGTGTAAAACTTTTAGGCGCGCCTGCCGGCGGGTTAAGCCATTCAATTTAAACGAGCCGTACCTGATTGCAGATGGATTGAACGATCAGGTGGAAATGCTGCTAGACACGTGCAAGAGGCAGAACATAGTCTTCTGTTTCGGTTTGCGAAGGCGAAAGTTAGGGTACTTCAATCATGGAAGAGGACTCGTGGCCTGTATTGGCGTGGCAAATTACAGTGGCACCGAAGTAAACGAATCAGTATTACTCGAGGAATAACGCGGAAAATAGAAATTCAATAACTTTGTACGTGCTTTTCAGGAACTTTACAAGAATGTTTTAACGGAACTGGTGCACGCGCGGAACGAGTTTAAAGTGCGAACTGGGGCAACGGTTGCAACTATCGATATATCGAAACTGACCTCGGAAGATTATCTGCTGTCGGAGAATATCAACGTACTTTTGCAAATTTTATCCCCGATTAGCATGAATATTTAAAATCGAATTCATTCTGTATCGACGCGTAATGTATGAAATTGATCGATAATAATATCTATTCGTATTCAGTGATTGTCTAGTTTTTACGTTTTTGTATGCATCATTACAATTGAGAATAAATCATGAAATATTTTCCTACTCCGTTTGATTTTATGTTAGCAATTGGGAGAGGTATAAGATAGACCCATCACGCAATGTAATTTTGTGTCACACGCTCGGGGGGCTCGCGAGCCCCCTTACCATTTTCATGTCACACCCAACGTTATCGATTCAGTCTAAAATAAGATTGTAACGCTACGCGTGGTAGGAATTAGAATTCAACACGGGTAAAACTTAGATCATTTGAAATCCGCGATTTACATATCGAGCGCCACGGAATTCGGGCATTCAGAAAAATTTCGAGCAGCCGCATTGGGCGCTTAATGATTCTGAACATTGATAGAAAGAAAGAGTGGCCTCTTTGGGAGTCTTATACTTCTCAATTTTAATGAAAAAAGAAACGGCAGTGCACTATGGGCGCTTGAGGATGCCTAATTACAAGACGGAAGAACGCTTTGGGCGCATAATAATTCCGAATTTTAATGTGAAAAAAGCAGCCTCGTTCAGGCGCTAATGGCATGGATTATAATGCTTTCCAGTCTCGTTTTATTAAGAGAATCTAATGACTCGAATGTAATTAAACTTGAGAATTGTAACTCGTATTCAAAGCATCAAGCTTTGATTATAAAATTCAAGTAAAATTATTTGGAATATTTAAAACGCGATATTAGAACTTTGACCTCGAATTTGAAATTAATTTATTGCTTTTGTCTGTATTAAACATTTGGAAGCACCCGCCTTAATGTTACTGTTCACGAGAACTACTAGTATGTATTCATGGTCACTGTGCTCGCTACAGCTATCTATGCAGACAGGAAGCTCCTTCGGCAGGTTCACAGTAGTCAAGGACAGTAGTACCGAATAGAATGTATCACACACACAAATATGTCACTTTAATTTCGCGATCAAAAAGCTCGAATCAAAAGACTCTTATAAAGTTCAAGATGCGTAAAAACACTGACTCTACACTCGCGTATGATACTACTAACACGCATAGTCATCTCATGTTTTTAAATATAAAGCACTGCACGTTTTTAAATGTCCCTAAGCAGTGGATCAAAAAGTCTTCTAGATACTGGGTGAATTGCAGTAGAACCTTGTTAAGCGACCTCCCACATGGTCCAGAAATCGATGAAATTAATGCGGGAATCGAAATATCACGAAATAATATGCTCACACGTTCACTGATGTTCGATCACGATCGCGAATAAAGTTGGACTGGCAGGTACATTGTTCGTCGATGGTGCGACTTTGGTAAAGGTCTTTGCTTGTTAACGTTCCGTCTCGCTTCAACGACTCTCAGCTCCTCGAAAGAAGTATTGCTCGAGAAGTTTTCTAGGTACTGGGTTAATTGTAGTAAAATCTTGTTAAGCGACCTCCCGCATGGTCCAGTAATCGATGAAATTAATCCAGGAATCGAGATATCGCGATTTAAGATTCACCATGGCACTTTAAAGTAGTTCACGTCCGATCACGATCGCGTTTCGGATATAAAGTTACCATCTAGAATTCTAGAGGTATCTACGTATTTAGAAGTTCGCGATTTGTTTGGAAAATATGGCACCAAAATTGCAATTGGAATCTTTTTTTTAATATTATTGGAGAAATAAAATGTAATTGTAGGAGAAACATTTAGAATCGAATCTGGACGGATGGAATAGAGATTAACGAAGATAGATGATCGCAGCCAATCGGCTAGTTTTACTTGTCACGTAATTAATAATTCTATTACAATGTTACTTGTGATACGATTAGTAATTACGCTTCAAATAATACAGATTGCCCGGGTCTCACCACGTGGAGGCGCTGCGAGTGGAGACCCACCCTAACCGCGGCCCATCCGCCCTCCTTTATGCAAAATTTTATTTTCATTTCCATAGATCCCCCTGATGCACGGTTGCAAAACGATCCTCGATCGCTCCACAAGCGGGCAACAGAAGGAGTCCTTCTGTAAAAAGCTACCGCGATGAAGCTAAACAGAATTGAAAACATTTCTTTGTTTCATTCATTTAAAATTTTATGAACTCTCTGGTATATTTCTACCATGATAATTATTCACTAATTGGGAATGAACCAAAGAAAAAATATTTCCTATTCATTAATAGGAAATATGCCAGTGCATATTTGCTATGTCTACTTAAATACTAATAATTCCTACGTATACGAGCGCTCGTATTTAATAGTTGCTACTTATATTTAGTTAAACACTGCAGTGTTTACCTTTTTCCTTAAGAACTACATAATTCTATGTGGCCACTAAACACGTGTTACCTAACCATATACATATCTACTTAAATTTAAATAATCACCGACCTAATGAAAATCTGAAATTGTCGTGTGTTTCTTACTTTCCTCGATGGACCCACGATGTTACCTGCAACATTCTCAAAAGTATTAATAAAAATTCCTTGAGGTTTGATTTTTCATGGATGATGAACCTGAAATCCTCTTGTTGCAATATTCTTCACACATAATATTTCTGCAACAGAAACTTTCTCAGTGGCTTAATACGTACAATCTATCTCGATTAAGTAATGTAATTTCAACTAGTCCTTTCATTGAATCACTATTGCCCAAATATTGAAATATCAGACAATTTGTATTTAACCAAGTTCCAAAAAATTTCCTTTAAATTCCAGGCAGCCGCGTGGAGCGCCACGCAATTCGGACATCAAGAAAAATTTCGAGCAGCCGCATTGGGCGCTTAATGATTCTGAACATTGATAGAAAAAAGGAGTGGCCCCTTTGGGCGTGTAATATTTTTCAATTTTAATGAGAAAAGAAGCGGCAGTCACTATGGGCGCTTAAGGATGCCTAATTACAAAACGGCAGAACAGCAGCCGCTTTGGGCGCATAATAATTCCGAATTTGAATGTGAAAAAAGCAGCCTCGTCAGGCGCTAATGGCATGGAATGCCAGAAAAATATTATAAGTCTACTCTACAATGTTAGTAAACCTTAACCCAGATCTAATTCCACCCCGAGCCCGTCAACGAAATTCTGAGTGAGTCTCTTAGAAAATTCACCAGGGAACCCTTCGACGAAACATTTTCAAAAGTATTAATAAAAATTCCTTGAGGTTTGATTTGTCATGGATGATGAACCTGAAATCCTCTTGTTGCAATATTCTTCACACATAATATTTCTGCAACAGAAACTTTCTCAGTGCATTAGTACCTACAATCTATCTCGATTAAGTAATGTAATTTCAACAGATATAGTCCTTTCATTGAATCACTATTGCCCAAATATTGAAATATCATATTCGAAGGTACAGGCCAAAACTCAATATGGAATATCGATTTGGTATTAAGATGAAAGAAGGAAAAGATTAAAAAATACTGCTTCATTGTCAGCGGACAAAGTAGGCAATCAAAACTTTAGCCATTCATGAAAAAGAAGCTACTAATGATATTACATTTCATTCCGAAGCAATTGTTATTTATAATATTAAGCACTTTGGGTGCTTTGTTACATCAACTCAATAATTTCCTTCTTGTTTTTCATTAATTGGCATCTTCAAAGTTTATGTATCAATGACTCGACGATCAATCATAATATACAATAATCAAAAACATTTATGCAAATGTTCAAGATTGGAATAATTGCACTTTACTGTGCAGTAACCGAAGTTACTTTCATACAGAAAGTAGCAACAACGAGCACGCGTTATTATTGAAAATTTACTATCAATATAAAGTGCCGAATTGCATTTACCTACGTTTTCAGTGGAAATTTCGTTTCAACATCATCAAATTAACCAATAATCGCGGGTGAATTTTGATCAATGCAAAGGAATGTTGAAAATTTATAAAAATAAAAAACTACATTTCTTAACAGTCTGATAATAAATACAACGATTGACGAAGTTACTGTGCAAATATCCGCAACGCTAATGAGGAATAGGTACTACTACTTTTCAAAGACTCTAATTAGAACTTTAATTGAATGGAGGTGTGTCAGAAGTCTGCAATTTCTATTACAAATAATGAATCACACCATTCATCGCCATTCTTTCGGTCACAAAATAAAATTTTCCAAATTATCTACCATGAAAATTCAAATTTCAAATTTAAAAATATTCTAAAAAAAAAATAGAAAACATTTGTCTGCAAGATATGAATATCCATTTAAAACAATATTTTCAGTGACAAACACTCGATTCAAGGGTGGGTAGGTGGTGGTAGGAGAAGGAGGATGGTGCAGCCACTTAGGGCTGCTACAAAAAATGATCAGTAGCCAGAAGGGCAGCTGATCATTGTCCACTTATTAATGCAAGAAAACCGTGAGTGGACCGTTTCTTTCTTTCGCAACGCTAACTTATTACAGGTTAAAACCAACTCCCGAGCATAGTCACTAGGACTTTGGACTACTCGCAGCACTAATTTCTCAAACAACCTCAAAATTCCCGGATGGTGCTTTATTACTGAAAATTTTACTGTACTCAATACAAATCCCGAATAGCAAACGAAAAAGCTCCCAAGGAGCTACACTACTCTAACAAATATAAAAAGCTACCGAGAACCACCACGTGCGTGGTTTCAAATTTCGCAACACTAAAAAAAATTCAATGCACCTGTGTCTCGCAATACGCAACTCTAACTTTAATTCGCTGCAGCCTTCCTGAAGGCTGTGTGGGGTCCCATGTGCAGCAAAGCCAGCTGCTCGGGACTCCTTTTTCCCAGGAACATGTCTTCGGACATGTCCGAGGACAGTTTCGGGGCATTGGGGTCGCAACTCTAATTACAAACGCGATGAGTCATCATCGCAACACTAACTCAAAAAAATATCAAGTATCAAACTAGGACGAGTAATTAAAAAAACGCGATCAGTCGCATCGCAACTCTAATGAAAAGTGTACCACAAATCAAAAGTAATAAAATGAATCAAACGCTAGTAACTCCAATTCAAAATACAAGAACAATCTCAAAACCAATCGCGACTCTTTTTGCGGAACACTACAAGCAACCACGCTCGACATTCATTCGCAACGCTATGCTGGAACCAAACGCGGGGAATATTCGATTCGCAACGCTAATTCAAACTGTAATCAACATTTAGTCGCAACACTAATTGACCCCGTAATCTTCTTCGCAACCCTAATTGAAAACGCGGTGTGCTCAATTTCGGGAGAGGGGGTGTCGATGGGTCAGCCTATGGCCAACCAAACTACTACTACTACTACAACTACCGGCGAGCATAATGGCAAAGTAATACCTTAGAAGAATGACCCTGCACCCGAGAATGCAGGACCATTCTTCGTAGCCCACATGATGTGGCCTTTTTTCTGGCCGGGCTATATTCGGCTCCTTGGTCACTTCTTGCGTCGGGGGTCCGTCCTTCTGAAAGTTCCGACCGCAACCAGCGACAATGTGCAATGTCTCACTGGTGTCAAAAAGTCGAAATAGCGAGTCTAGAAGCGAGGGCATACCCCACTCGCGTTAGTCTGGTCGTCGACTTTTCTCACAAATTTCCTGAAAGCAGGTCATCGCGCGGGGGAAAATGCGATACGACGCAGAGAATACGACGACCTGCCCCGGACCTACCTACTTATATTTAAGTCACACATTCGTACCAGAAGGTAAGTTACCTACCCTATACAACACCTATATTTAAAAAATGGCAAAACAGTCTCTCAAACACAATCATCAGTCAACCCACTCCACGATTCTCAAGCATCACCGCCCGGGTGCAAAAGCCTACACTAGAGAGACCGTCCCGGGACGACTCCGTCACCCGAGCTTGGCCACAATCACACTCTAACAAGTACGTACCAGTTTTCACTGAAATCGGCTGGCAAAGGCAGTGACCATTGCGTGTAAGTATGATTTACATAGAAATTTTCGATTTCAAACAATGGATTACTCGATAATGCGCATTGTACGTATTAGGTACGTACATCAATCGTTATTACTTTCTCGTGTAATTGTACGAGATTGATTAAGTTTCATATTCCAAGATTATTTAATAGAATGATCATCGTGCGCAACGAGGAATATGATACATTGGTATCGTTATTACCATGAATAATAATATAATGTTATAGTTTCGTTAACATGATCTTTGATGAGAATCTTTCACCGACGCAAATTCCACCGCCTAACCACACAAACACACACAGGTGGAAAATGTGACGTGCACGATACACTAACGCAATGCCAGCCGCCAAAATTTAATTATTTAGTAACGAAAGTCATCGTGCCCCATTGCCTTCACTCACCCAAGTAGCACATGGGCACGTGGATAAGTTAAAAGGCAATAGGTACGGAAAGATATCCTGAAAATCCTCAACTAGAAAATATGATTAATCTGTATAGTGTCTAGCACGCTAGTATTCTTTCATTTTACATTATTAAGCAAAGTGACTCGAGTTTCAACTTGTGAATAGTTTAAAGTTTGATAAATAAAAAAGGACTCTACTTTAGATTGCATCATTAAGAAAAATCACTCTACTCGACATTTAATTAGCAAGAAAAAAGACTCTAAAATTGAATTATTTAAGAAAATTACTCTAAATCATCAAGAATTTACTTTAAGAATTTAAAACGAGCGATTCCATCGTCAAAGTAAATTTCATAAATCAAGAAAGTATGTTCTCATGCTAATTACTTTGAATCTGAAATTTGCCCACCCTCAATTGTCTTCTTGCACATGGAAATTAATTATTCTATTGTGTATGCAAACGAGTGACCTTTATAAGAAAGGAATTACACTTTTACGTCTATTATTATCATTTAGAAATCAAGTTACTTTTGAACACGGAGTATCAGAAAAATAAAAGAAATTCAAGTCATTATAATCGTCGCAATGACGAAATCGGCGGGCATCCGATTTTTCCTCTACATATAAAATAAAAATGATCGTAGCTGTGGAGTCTGAGAGTATCAAACTTCTTCGCTACATAAAAATTAGCATTCAGCCGTATTGATATTCATACCAATACCTTCTGAGCTGCTATGCACCTTTATGTGCATTATTTAATAAATATCTACATCAATGTACTATAATCAATGATAAACATTCGCGTTAGGAACCATTTATCTTGGAAATTATGATTATAATTTGATTCTATTGAAAAGACGCGGTGTACAAGAAGACCCTAGCCCTCGTCTAATAAATACATACACAGCCAAAATGTTACAATTCACGGGCATGGTTACCATACCCGCGGTCATTATGCTCGCCAAAGCACGTATACAACCGGTCACTCGTGTCGATTCGGACCAAACGTCCTACGACATGATTGAATGACCAGAGGAACCATAATGCATGCGCACTCACATTTCGCTGTGCCCCGGTGACGGAGACGCCATCACCCCTGCTACTGATCAGGGGAAGTCATCGAGCTCCTCAGAAGTCATCAAGCTGCTCAGAAGAAGTCGTCAGGCTGCTCAGCTGCGCCCAAACTGGAACGAAGGAATAGAACACGATTACAATTTGTTTCCAAAGTTACGATTGTTTGAACTCTGATGAAGAATCGCGAAGCAATTCAAAACTAACGAAATTTTTTATAATTTAGACATTTTAAGGAAAAATTACCAAAATTTTTTCTTAGAATGTCTAAATGATAAGATGTATTGTTAGTTTTGAATTGCTTGGTGAGTCTATTCTAAAAATTAATTTTTCTAAATTTTTTAAACTTTTTTCTTTCTAAAATATTGAAGAATGAGCTCTACTTAAAAGGAATTTAATGTAATGCATAGATACTTACATCTTTCCATTGATATTCAGCGTACAAATCTCCTCTTCAGCTGACGGACTGACTCTAATTTCCGACAACGACTTTCGCTTTCAAAAGTAAAAAAAAAGAAATAGTAGACTACCAACGCGCCCGAAAGATTCTAGTCTCGCGATTCGAAGATGAAAGCCGCGACGCTCGTGAAAGAATACAAATTACGTAAAAAAACACTGACTCTACCCTCGCGTATCCCGAAATTGTTAACGAAGCTTCCAGTATGAGCAACTGTGCTCTTCAAAACGAAAAACTTCGTACGTCATAAACACTGACTCTATTTGGCCGCATTGCACGCGGCCACAATCTCTGAAAAATAAGGGGGATAGGAGGGTGGGCTGGATGTGGTTTCATCGGGTGTTTGTCGCGAGGTAATATCGTTTTCCTTGAAACCAACCAAGGAAGTTTCGCCCCTTGTAATTTAGAACACAAGGTGTGATGTGAAAATACAGAATGATCGCTCGATACGAGCAACTTTTCATTACTACTTTAGAAATAATTATTACATATAAATGAATCATAGTAGTGGCTTTCGTCATTAAAGTTGGAAGCACGTTCGTGTTATTCGAATAATACTTCAAAATATATCACGATCTTTATAAATAGCCAAAATTCATGGCAAGAATCCAAACTCGTCATTTGTTCATGCTTGAATAACATGTCCTTGATCAACTACGCAGTTTCTGCACATAAAGAACAAAACTTGCATCCAAAACCGAAGGTAAATGCAATTCCAACAGCTATATAGAGATAGATTCTTAAAAATCATTGAAATATCGATGAATTCTACGTAAACGCGACCGAAATGCAATAGAATTCGATCATTCCAATATTTCGTAAACATCTACCGACGCCATTTTAAAAATTTTAAACAAATCCGATTAAAATAATTCAATTTATCATAATTCAATCTTTTCCCATTTCATCCCGATATTAACCGACTGCCAAGTTACCCATCACCCTCACAGCCAACAATGATTCAATAAAATAACGAGAAAAATACGTATACCACATGTATTGCTATCTCCTTTTTCCAAGGAATGACCAGACGCCATCCAAGCACCGTTCAAATTAACCAGCAAGTGTCATGGCGTTGCCTGCCCTTTGCTTTCGATTTCCGCGTCAACGCCTGTAACCTAACGATGCAACAAGATTGAAAGAAAAGCATTAAAACATTCGTAAGGCAATTAAACAACAAATAAACTTGAAATATGCCCGAAAAAGGATATAATTGAATACCAAGACACGATATGTGTGCACTAAATGTGCAGAAATATCGGTAAGGCAACGAAGGGAAGACGCGACGAACATCTAACGGTTTTCTCGCGATATTCAATCAATTGCGGGACGAAACTGTATTGATAGTAGCAGCAAGTGACAGTAGAGAGTAAAGAAGAAGACTAATAATTATTAGAAGTAATTATATTACGGTAGGTAATGTACGCCTACCATTTAAATACGCAGCTATCGAACGAGGCGTCTTAACTCAACGACGTCCACGGAACGAATGACCCTCGCGCCGCGTCGGTGTACCTCGCGAATATTAGCTTTGGTGGGGGAGGGGGGGGGGAGCAGGCAGGCGGCAGGACTCGCGAGACAATACACGCGTACGTATTTACGAAGTGTTGGGATATCGTCACCGAGCCGTGTAAACAGAGGTGACTTCCAAAGGTAGCATCGTCCAGTCATAACAAAAGTCGTTTCTACACACACGTTCTGCTAACAGTAAAATAGAAATATTACGCGTGATATATTTCCTTCGTTTATAAAATATCTAGCATCTACATACAGGAGTGTACTTTAATTAAGCTTGTGAAAGTTAACACAGATGGCTTAGAAAGTATATATTCGAAAATTACATGCGTGATATACACTTTCTTATTGCAAAACTTTTTACAAGTTTCGCGATACATTCGAGAATGTCGCGATACCAATACTGTGTTAGCATTGGTACATAAAATGAATATTTATTCTGTATACAGTGAGCCACGAGAGTATTCGAACGCTCGCTATTAAAACTGTAAACAGTAAAAATATACATGTTAGACTAAAGTTCTAAAATTAATGTTGTAACTACTATAAGACGTTGGTATCGAAATTTGAAATGAATCGGATAATATTTGTAGAAGTTATGAAACATTTATTGCAAAGATGTACTGCAACAGAGTCACAAAAATATTAGGCTACCTTTGGCTCCAATTACGCTTTTCAGACGTTGTCGCATGCTGTGCACTAGTTTTTCAATTATTTTAGAATGCCGTTCGAATACTTTTGTGACCCTGTTTCAGTACATCTTTGCAATAAATGTTTCGTAACTTCTACAAATATTATCCGATTCATTTCAAATTTGGTATTATACTATATAATCTCGATACTTGTGTCCCATCACAAGGGAAAGCCGCGATAGGTATATGTGCTACAGATTTTGATGAATCTCATATATGTATTCAACATTCAACAGTTTCCGAAATATTAATAAAAAAAAGATATTTTGGCATTAAACAACCGAAGCGATAGTGGAAAAATCCGTAGCACAAATAGGTATCGCTGCTTTCCGTTGTCATCTTTCCGTGCCAACCACTTTCCAGACGCATTAATTATTTCGCGGTAAAATTACTCTAAGTAAGAGCCGCGGTGCTCCGCAAAATATGTAGATGGACGCGAAAAAAGCGGGGACTCTACGATCGCGTTACGCGCGATCAAAAAGGATCTTACTAGACTGCAAGATTGCTACGAAGACTGGTTGCACTTGGAACCTTTTCGAATTTTTCCCGGTGACTCTACTCGACTGGAATTATTAATCGGAATTGTAAAAATCGCGAACAAATGTTGTATCGATTTAATTTTCTGATTTTAAGACACATGCACATCACCCTATCTACGATTACCTTGTATGGTCAGCTCATTGGATTCTGCTCTTTCCAACACATATGCGCGGCGGTTAGTGGCTCGTTTCATATAATTGGCATTCCTTTTTAGAAACATTTCTGCGATATTATTGTGAGCAGGTAGTACCGACAATGATTGTCATTGTTAGTTATTATACCAAATTAATGCCTTCTATACGCGCCTTATTAAAATAATCTAATGACTCGAATGTAATTACTGTTAAGAGAAAAGATTTGAAAAATCTTACACGAAAGAGTTCAACTTCAGAAATGTAACTCGTATTCGAGACATTGAGCATCCCGTATGATTGTGAAATTAAAGAATGCTAGATTTGCAGTTGCATCCATGCACCCCACGACACTCATGCCACTTTCTGCGAGGCTTAGATATAAGAATTAGATTTTACTATAAATTTCAATGTCGGCGGTGAACTAATACTCGGGGCAAATAGAATCCAATTACTATTACTTCGCTAAAATGATTAAACAGTGCATTAGAAACTTGCGGGAATGTCAGTAACAGCGTCAATTTGTAATACTTTTCGGTGTACGATACGTGAAAGGGTTCTACTACACGCAAAATACTAACAAAACAATTTGTCATCTTGCAATTTATAGCTTGCACGAGCTTTGAAGAAATATCATTTTTGAGCGCCGTAGTGTCTTGATCCCCGAAATGCATTTTCGGAGAGAAATCCGCATAAGTCGTTGACAAATCGAGTCAAAGCGTAGCGTAACGAAAGCCTATGTCAAACTCACACTTTAAACTAGTCACACGTATAAAAGCACGCAACACACTTTTCAGTATTTCTCACCATTTCAGAGTAGTTGCTGAGTTGGACGCTGTGCATGAGTAGAGGCCGCTAAATTCAGTCCTGAAATTATGGGTCGGTAGCACAGTTTGGGTGGCGACACGCACATCCATAAGGTGATAGGTCTATCCTACACTTCGTCGATGATTCAGTTTAAATCCTTACCTCATTTTAAAAAATGAATATACTGTCGATAAGGAAGTCACCAAATCTTACGACCGTGCTCGTTTTCTCGTTCATAGACGTCGCTAAAGGGCCCTATTGCAAGTGCAGTCATCTTTATTCAATCTATTTCGTGACTTGGTATGATTTAAGTTCACCTAGCATAGCATAGTTCAGGTATCGATCAAGATAAATCGAGCAAAGTGCCGGACTACAACATATAATCAAAGAAGCTCGCGATACTTAATAACTTTCTCCGGCACCCAAACACCCTGTTTATCTGGATTCACTAATGCCTCGCATCATGCCAGCCAGTGTTCCTAAACCACAGGCTAACCTGAAAAAATTGATAGGCGCTGGTAGCAAAGGGTATACAACAATGGCACATCGAGATCCTTGAAATCTGATTCGAAATCCGCGGGAACTCGATAACTCTGTGCAGAAATTTGTTATTCAGGTTGGATCCGGGGGAGTTTCGATACTTTCCTGCAAGTAGACGCAGAAACACCAGCGGGCGGGGGGTCGGAAAGTTTCGACGGAAATTGACGGAAAGTGCAAGAGGAAAAGAGGCGACATCGATCGCCCGGCGTATGATTCGCGTGCTGGGACGTCCAAAGGGATTGATGTGACATCGTTGGATGCACACGGGTACGTACCGGTTTATCGTTCTAGCGAAACAAAAGTGCGATGTATCATTCTCGCGATGGCCCCGCCGCGCGGTTACGTCTGGTGGTATCAAAGAGATTACGTGTACGATGGTTTGATAAATTCCCTTGGAAATGTCTCCGAGGATTCAGCGATAACCATCAATGGGGCGCGCTATTAGTTAAATTACAAGCTGCGCTAATAACCTCGTTGTTACAAAATATTACTATCCAATTGTCGCACGAAATACAGGCGCACGCGATGCGACGCACACGCACATATTTTTCGCCCTCTAATAAGCCACTCGATTTATCTTTAACGAGCTAAGTAGATTACGGTATTATTTTTTCATTTCTATTCCGACGCGGACGAATTCGTAGCATTCGCGCGCACTTTAATTCCTCCGTGAATTGTCGCGGCCATTTCCATAATGTGTGCCAGATTATCCCCTCGGCCCCTCTCGCCCCACTTCGTCCCGTTAATTCCAGCCCCTCACTGGCACATTAATACTATCGTTTCGTTAATGAAATACGCGATTTAATTAACTACATCGGCGTAATAGAAATTCGGTAAACAATGGCAAGCTCGGTGAAATATGAGCGATCGAATAAACAGGAAACTAACGACAGGCAGCGGGACAGAGGGGCCGGAAGGAGCGTTCTAAACGCAGGATTTAAAGTTAAAAACGTCTCGCGCAAAAGAGATCCCCTCGGCTTCGATTCGCCATGTTCGGCTGCTCGTTCGTAATGCAATGTCGCTTCGTTCGCTTCCGCTTCGCGGTTTCGTTTACTCCTTTTCAAAGGCATCGCGCGATGGGAACTGGCCACGCTGACCTTTGTGGCCCAAGTCAAAAGCGTTTTCGGTCAATTTTTTCGCGCGCTCCACGCGAATCTTCTCGATTTCGGTCGAGCGCTGCGATATCAGAGACGCGATCTCCCTCTCGCTTCACCCCCCTCCCATATATAATAGAAACAGAGTCGCGGACAGAGGAAAATATTCTACGCAGTTTCGCATTTCCATCAATCGAGATTGGGTTTCCCTGTTCCCTGTGCAGACTGGTTCAGAGTTGAAGCAGAAAGAGTAACCGGGGATGTCTGGCTTAATCGTTCGCGGAACATTGAATTCTCTGGTAAAATCTGCTTGACGCGTTTGCACAGTAATAAGCGTAGGGGATCGGCACAGAATCAGTACAAAATAAGCAATATACAGTAGATTCGCGGTTGTGTAGTAAAGCCGCGGGTGTTTGTGCTGAATGTGTGTATGTTACTGAAAACGTAAACAAAACTAATCGACAACAAGGTAGGTATGTTCGTTTGAGGTTGCCAGCCATCGACACGCCGGATTTCCCACATCAATTATTCCGTCCTGCAGAAACCTATTCATTTACAACTTCATTTAATATCTTTGCCCTCCCCCAACGGATTTTATTAACCATTCAATATCGTACCGGTATTACGGAAATATTATACAGCTCTGGCTGCATTAAAAGGGTTCTCGAGGCGAGTGTACACCCCCAGCATATAATTCATGGCAGCTCGAAGAAAACGTTGGCTTTTCCAATTTCCTCCGTGATATTCGCCCCCGATTTGCTGATTCCCGTCGGCCAAAGACGAATATCAAACACGTACGCGGAAAATCCGCATACATTAGCCCGAACAAGGGCGATACATCAAAACGTAATTTCGTTTCGCACCTAATGGATATTTCATTCGGCCGGATCGATGGAGCAGCGGCGGTCGCGACGAAGGGCGGCCCACGGAACCGCGATTTCTGCTCCCTCGGGCTTTCGTCACCGCTCTTCTTCCCGCAACACGCGTTTTCCCTTCCGTCCCCGACGAACGGTCGGATTATCGCGCGCGAGAGTCTCTGGCCCACCGGGACTGCGGAACGATCGAGATTAATTCTCCCCGTACACGGGCTGTCTCCTTCCATAATTTTTCAGAGGATCGCTTTGAATATTTCTTGGCGTTACGCGCGGACGTCGGACGTTTATCCCGGCGCTCTATCCCCTTTCCTGTTTTGATGGCGATTTTTATCAGAGCAGACTTTATTTCCGTAATACGGAACTCTTTCGAAAATGGCACACTGCTGCGATAGGTGGGATTGAAAAAATGGTAGAAGGTGGTGTAGTCAGGGTTAGCTTTTATGAATAAACGTTATTTATCGGACTTTCAAACCATTTCTTCTCTGTTCGAAGTTAACTTTGTGTGTTAATACTTTAAGTCCGTTGTAAGACTTCAGGTTTAACAGTTATTTTATATTGGATTTACAAAGGTTCTGAAGGCTCATATACTTTTGAACAGATATTTAACGATGAAATATCAGAGTTAGGAAATTTTTTTTAAATTAGTATTTAAAGAATTGGAGGCAGGGTAAATATAAAAATAGGTACCCGTGCTTCGGTACGGTATTGATTAGTAGATATTTTGGAGTTAATTTTGAATTTTTGCATTTATCAAGTTTTTCTATTTGTTTCTTTTTTTCTTTATTCAGTACTTGCACTTTTCCTTCAGCCTTTAGCATTGTAATCGGGACTCAATGCTGAAAACCTCTTCGAAATTAGACTTTCCCTTTTCATTTAATTTAATTTTAAAAGTAAGTGTAGCTCACTCTGCAAAAGTGCATGGAATAAAAGTTTGAATTAATACACTGTGTTATTTCATAATTGAATGAAAATTTTAACAGTTTCATTCGACCCCTGGTTGATGGGTTTGCTGAGTTTTGTTGAGGCCGTTGTAGTATTCATATTACGGTGCAGATGCTATACATGATTATGAGATTGTATCGTTTACGAGTCGTCAACGGCGGTATTACAGTGCGAATGAATCCGTGGAGGACGCGATTCCGTCGGAAGATTGCATCGTTTTCAGTTTACGCTCTCATCGAATTACGCTTTCCATCGATTTTATACGAGGCGGGGGCGAACGAGCACCGAAGACGAAGGTGAATGGGCGTCAGGGTGTAACGAAGAATAATAAATGGAAAATTCCGAGGGAAGGGTGGTTCGTTTGACACATCGAGAGGTTCGTTGTCAGGTCTCGGATAGCGGGGCGTTCATAAATCATAGTCCACGCGACAAGGTGTACTGGGTGTTTCAGAACCATAAACATGGAGGATGACAGCTCCTAAAACGATACAGAAGAGTATTCTTATTACATTCAGTATCGCGTCTACTTCATAGAAATATCAATAATCATCTGATTTATAATTTCAATAATTAGACCCTTGGAGGATGTTTACTTCGTAGAGTCGACTTCACTACAGCTTCTTTATTTTTTAATTCCAAAGCTCCATCAACCAGCTGGCCTCCGCATCTCCACTTCTGAACCACCCAGTACAGAGTTCATGCGTCGTGCTCATCGACAGGGAGCCTCCGCGGCGCTTTTACTCGATATTCAACGCAATCCTTTCGCCATTTCTCGCGCTGCAACTTCCAGTTTAAATGCAAATCCGGGCCGCAGGGTCAGCCCTGTCTTAACTTTAATCGCCGCCGAATCGACTGCCTTGCGATCCCACGCCCCTGGTGTCTCCCGATCTAATTTCATTAGATCGGCTAAAACAAGAGAGGTGGACAGGTGTCCGAGCGTTGGCCACAAGTTATTAAGAAATTTCACGCGCTTAATTGCAACGAGACCGTTAACTCCCCCGTGCTCCAGCTCCGCCAGTGTACGTTCTAATCTTCCCTGTGGCCGGCTAATGAAAGTCGAAGACAACGAGGCACGGGGAAGGGGCGCAAATTAGGCGCGCGGGGGCTCGATCCCTCCGCGTAACGAACGTAGGCGCCGCGCGGGAAAAAAAGATCGAAGAGCCAGAAACGGCCCAATTACGAATCGTAATTACAGATTCCAGCTGGTTCCGCGGACAGCGATGTCTGATTAACCTCCCCCCACGGTCGCTCCCTCTTGCTCCCAGCTGCCCCGACTCTGACGTTGCAAGTTGTTTGCCCCCCCCCCCCCGTGCTCGCACCGAGGAGCCAACTAATCGAACGTAGCTGACGGTTGGCTCGGGGAAAATTGCTTTTAGAGAAAGCGAGAGACGCCGGGGCGGTCTCCCTTTTGGGAATGGGACCGTTAATGGGGTTGCGAGGTCGATGGGCCGCGGCGTGTCCAGCGATTCTGGCTGTTTAGGCGGGGAACGATGAAAATTGTTGATAAACCGAGTGGTCCTGTGCCGGCCGACCGATTACACTTCCCGGCGCGGCTGGATCGAACGGACGTTGCAGCTTTTCGGGCGTGCAGATTGAATTCTAAACTGGCGTACGTTGTTTTTCCTTCTCTTTTTAGGCGGGCGGGCCGTAGGGGGGGGGGAGTGTAGGGAGCGATAGGGTGAATTGTGCCGCGGCAAATAGCGTTCGCGCGTTGCTCGATGGCACATTGCGGTCTCCATATGCAAATCAACGTGGGGGCACGATACCGAGCGTAATTTACGGGCCGAAACCGAATATCCCCGGAAAGTGCGTCGCAATTTGGGGTCGAAGGAATACGTTGCCCAATGAGGGAATCCCGCAAGATCGTATTTGTTGTCGGATATGCGGGTGAACAGCAGCGTGAATGTTCCAATTCAGGCTTCTTACCGGAGACTCGAGTCGTGGTTGCTCGCGGTGAAGGGGGATCGATCACTGGCTGAGGGGGCGAGATCACAGAGTAGGTGAAATTTACGGGAGAGACCGTGGTTCAATTGATCGAAGCGCCTTATCGTCCGCGGAAAGGTGTGGCCCATTATCGGCCCCCTCGATAGCGCGCTTAATATCCCTGTGAATTATTCCTTGCGATCGAGTGCACAGTAGTCGGGGCTTCTTTGTTAGCTCGATCGCGGCAATATTGATTTTCCTCGGTGCGTAGGTGCGGACGGTCGCGGAATGGTAAAAGGAGCGGGGCCGTACGTTCCGGGACACGTACTTTAGCCGGGGTCTCTTCTGTCAACGTTGCGTATCCGGGAAAATATCCTCCGCTCAGTCGACGGGCGAGGCAAGCTCCAGTGCGACGACAATGTCGGGGATGGGCGGCAATTTCGTCTTCGTTTACCGTAGCCCGAACGAGGAAAGTGTACGAAAGTTGCAGAGGGCGAATAGCGGACAGTAGAATAAGAGAGCAGCGGGTTGCGTCGTGTATCGATGAGCATCGGATAATGATTCCCCAGGTATCGAGGCGCCCCCCACTCCGCGATCCACGCGGATGACGTGGCTGCATTCTTCGCCGAGAGAATTTCCGCCAAGACCCCGACGGAAGAGGAGGAACTCGGCCGTTCCTGCGACACGCTCCGACCAACTTCCCGGGCTCCCTTCGATCTGCAAACCGCGGCACTTGCAACTCCTGACCGAGAATCGCGATCGAAAAATAGTTGGAAACTATATTGGCACCTCCGGCTCGCGTCCGTCCTCCGTCTTCTCCTTATTCGCCGACGTTTCGAGACCTCAAACGAACCCTACCCTGAGCTTCGCGGATAGGTCGACGGTTCCAGCTCGAGTTCGATAATGAATGGAATCGAAGGGAACTGTATCTTTCATGGACCCTCGCCCGTCGTCGTCTTCTAAACGTCGCAGCGCGTCCATAAAGCTCGCTGTCAGATTCCCGGCAACAGGTTGATGGTCGTGGTAGTTGGACACCTCTGAAAAGTGCCGGTCGATCGATCAGTGGCAAGTTTTTCCGCTGAATTTAGCCAACGTCGATCTTCCCTCGCACAAGCTCCCCACAAGCTCCCCACAAGCTTCCAACGTTTTAACGAGTTTGATTTCGGACCCCGTGGAATTCAATTAAACCAGCCCCGGGGTCCCGAAGGATCGGGAGCGCGGGTCTCGGAACCGATGCAAAGGTCAATTGGGCGCGCGACTTGACGCGTCCAGTATTCTCGGTTCAAACGTTCGCGCTCTGGGAAGGTGCTCTTGATCCCGGCTGTAGCTTATTAATCGAGCCACCTCGCCTATTACGTCAGCGTATCGAGGCGAAGAATAAACGCCGGAGGACCCGGTGTGTCCTGCGCTGCATTCTGATCCTCGTGGTGCACGGGCAAACTACGTGCCGCCGCGGCAAAAGTACGCAAGGAGAAATTAAAAGAGGAAAAAAGCAGAGTCACGGTGCCGAAGAAGGGCGAGGGGAGCAGAGGGCCGCCAATTCACTAGGAAATCACTATAATTACGGTAATTTCTCGGGCATAAACGTGCGCTGGATGCGACACCGTGCGATCCGGGAGTTATTAGCGCTCCGCCTTTCGGAAAATGTCCACGTTTTCCCCGGCGACGGTTACGATAAAACGCGCTTTACAGACAATCGCGTGTGCAATCGTGGCGCAAACGTGATTATGTTGTTGAAACCGGGCGGCGGTCGCGCGAGCCGTCCACCACTACCGTTGCTACCAAATTCGGTGATTCATCCTATCGACGGTATTCCCTCAGCGATTCGTTCGCGGAAAGAAAGTCTAAACCACTGTTAACTTTCACGAGGCACCTATCTCGCAGCTTCCATCTAGCCCCCTCGATACTCTCAGTTCCGAAAATTCGAAAACAGGTGTTGCATTCGTTTCAAGCGGGCGGTAAAAAAGCCAGTTTAATTCCAGCGGCGGGGCAATCAATGTCAGTCCTCGAGTGTTGATTAAACAAACCGATCCCAATGGTGCTGCAATAAAAATCGAACGCGGGGGGGGGGGGGACAAAAGGTGAAAAGAGAGAAAGAAGCGCGAGGTTCGCTGGATCGACAGCCGTTCCTGAGGGAAGATCAACAAGTAGTTAGTGGTGGGGAGAGGTCTGTTTGTATGCTGGCGATGGGATTGGCAGCGCGGGGGTTAGCGGCGTGGAGGGGCTGGCGGCTGGGGAGAGGGGAGAGCGAGCGCGCGGTAGAGAGAGAGAGCGAGAAGGAGCGAGCGCGGGTTGTAGAGTATTCGGGGCAGGCGGGCAGACAAGCAAGCGGACAGGCAGGCAGCGAGTAAGCGAGCAGGCAAGGTACCGTCGCGAACGAATCGCGGCGTCCTCGTCGTTCAGTCGGGTAGGCGCGTTTGTACGACGTTGATCATCGGTACCCAGCGTTCGCGCGTGTTGTGCTCGGTGGTAGCGTCTGGATAGTTTTCTAGAACGTCGGTATTTTGGGTGCGCGAGAGTGTAACGTGTGTTCTGTTCCACTGGATAGAGAAAAGCAGAGGGATCGTGAGAGCCATGTGCGCCGGTGATGTACTCTAGCGATTGTTGAAGCGACTGTGGTCAGAGCAGAAGGACGGGTTTCCACCGGGTGAGAACAGGGGAGGCGCGAGGAGAGGAGAGGACGGCCGGACGATCCAGCCGTGAGGAAGTCGAAGCTGCGAGGCCAGTAGGATTTACAAGGGAAACATGTCGCGAGGGGAAGCTGGCCCATTCATCGTACGGACCTGGGCAAGGCCCCGGCGTCTCTTGCTGCCGTTTCTGCTGCTCTGCGGAACTATCGGTGAGTGGATTATGCCTTTTCCAGACGTTACTACGACGCGATGCTACTCCCGACCGTGGATGCGTGTGCGTGTCGGTGTGGTACGCGCGGCCGCGTCTGTGCACGCTAGGTACAAGGAGCGGTGCGTATGTGTGGGATGTTTTATCTCGCTGCGCATGCGCGGTCGCTCGTCGAGTGCGTCGACGAGGCCAACCGTACAATCATGGTGGGGCGAGCTCTGGGGCCTTAGGCCTCGTTCGTAAATATCGACCGCGATCGAGTATACACATAAGTGCATACATATCTACTACGTTTCCTTGGCGTTTCGAATCTATCCGTTCTTTGATTCTCCCGAGCAGAAATATCGCGGTGGTAAGGTTCTACAATGGGGACACCTGTTTGGGTAGGGTTAAGCTATTGCATCGCACGCATTAGACTGCTAGGTCGTTGGAAGGGAACGGCTGGGAAACGCGATAAGAGAGACGCTGTCGGCTTGGGCCGGACGCGCAAACCGCGACCGTCTTCTTTCCACTTTCGTAATCCAAAACCAGTAGCCCGCCTCTGTTTTTCTTGGCGAGAGATATCGGATAGCAAGGTATCGGGTCGAGCGATACGAAACGCGTAGCCTGAGAAAAATGGGGGGGCATGTAGCGATAGTACCCGTGACACTTTCGTAGAAAGGTGCGCGTGTACACTTCGCTTCGTGGGAATTTTCGAATATGAGATTAACCCGCGCCTCGTCCCAGCGAGGCTTTTCGTTAAATCGAGAACCCACGGGAACGATGCTTCAGGCCAGCGGCGTCATTAGAAACAGGACTTTCCGAATCTCGCATCATTCCCTACGCCCTCCTCGGCTTTAAAAGAGCGACTTTGACTCCCGTAGGGATATCCCCCCGGTTTCTTCGCGTCTCGCAGCGTCGCTTTAGGGGCATCCGAGCGACTCAGGTATCGTCGAATAGAATTTCATTGTTGCTTTCTCGGGGACGCTCGCATAAAACTGGAAGGGCAAGAGACAAAGATCCGCCGAGACGTTTACTCGGAAGTATCTGCCGGTCCCTCTGCCTCTAGGAAACTGGAATCCACCGTAAACTGTCCCATCGACCCCTCCCGACTAATTCACAGTCGCGAAATTCACTCCCCTTTGAAATTCTCAACGATTACACGTTCCGGCCGGGTCTTGTTGCAGCCAAGTTTGAAGTGACGCGAGATATATAAGTAGAGTGGACGGAGAGAAAGAACCGCCGAAAGGGGACACTTATTTGTCCTCGTGGCGTCTTTTCCACCCCCGACGGAAGAAAGTGGCGCGGACGGGCGGCGGGATGGAGGGGAGGGCAGCGTTAGTTCAATAAAGCTAAACTCGTTAATCGACGCGAGAAAGAGATTCGTTTGGACGTGGCACGGCGGAGGCAATCAGGGTCGCGTTCCATTTCGTCGAGTTGGCCGCATAAGGATTCGGGGGGCCTGTAGAGAAGAGTGAGATTCGAGAGGCCTTCGAGGAACCTTACTCGGCGTAATCTTAAACCACTGCCAGCCGATTTCGAAGTGCTCTCGCGGTGCATTCCTCGGATTTTTCCCTCTCTCCGTCACTCCCCTACCCGCACCCCCTCCGCCCCCCTGTACCCCTCTGGGTCTTTTCCTTCCCACGAAAGAATGCAGCTTTAAGCTGCAGCAACAGCACAGCGTGCACGCCACGCAGTATGGCTTCCTTCTTTCCCCTCTTTCGCGTCCCCCTCCTACTCTCTCTCTCTCTCTCTCCTTCTCCCTATCTCTATCTCTCAGTTGCTGTTTCATCTCCTCGAAGAAGACGTTGGACCGTGAAACGGACGTAAACAAACCGATCTGTATTATGCAAAGCGTCCAACACGGCAAAGGCCGATTCGAGAGGAGCGTGCGCCGACGACCGCGCTTTCTGTCGCCCCGAGGAATCGTGGGGCGAAGCCATCGGCGCGAGAGGCAAGGACCGCTCGACGGTTTTCGTCGCTGTATTTTTAAGCGCCTCGATTCGCGACTTATTTTAGCATCCGCGGGGCATCGATTTTATCCACCCCCGCGGCCAAACATTATCACATTACGCGCAAGTGGGACGGAATTTAAATGGAATTATTTAGTGCGCTTAATCGCCTGTCGGATAAAAGCCATCGCTTTATTTCTGCGTCGATGTCCGAATTCCGCTACGTCGCGCGGCTGTTTGTCAGCGGATAGTACGCTGGTCCGGGGGAAGGTTAATGGTCTATCGAATGGTGTAGATCGTGTAGCGAATGCTGCCTTACTCCGAGGGGTGTTTTATAGCCCGCTCGACGTTATTAGACCATTCGATGCTACTTTGCCCCACCGCGAGTCGCTGGAAATCCCCAGCCAATGTCGAAAAGTTGCACGAACTTTTGCCGTCTCTGTGGAATAACTGCGCGACTATTTTGCTTCCTACCCTGCCAGAAGGTCCGCGATCAGAATGATTCTTTCATAGAGAGCGGCCCCCTTTATTCCGCCGTCAAAGAAGCATCCCCCCGAACCGGGTCGAGATTACGTAAGGAGAAATCCGACCCAAGATATCAATCCCTCCGCGATCCTGTCTGCTCTTTGTGGAAAAATTAAACGGATTCGTCGGCGGGTATCGTGGATCTCTATCGTGCTATATGTACGTATCTACGCGCGACGAGCTCTCCGTGCTTTCAAAGAGCCTCCCTCGAAAATTCTGCCCTGGAAAATCGAGGACGTCCTCCGCCGATCCTCAGTATTTGCACGGCAGCCGCGAGTGAAAAGTAAATTCGATTCCACGGGCAACCGCGGTGGAAGAAATCGACGCTGGGAAGGGTTAAACAACGAAGCCCGAAACTTTCGCCGGCTAACTGGGGGGAGAGGTGGGAGCTTTAAAAGGGTTTGCTTCGGCACCCACGAACTTGCCGATTTCCCTGCGAAATCAGGAACGGAGAGATGTTAGTCGATCTCGACGCTCGCCATATTACCTGGAGTTTCAAGGATCCCTGATTTTCCCTGGGCCCGGGTGCTCGCCGAATGGGAAGCATGTGGCGGACGGGACGGTGGAAGGAAATAAATTAGGAGGAGCAACGTGATCGGCGAAGAAAAGACCGGTCGTGTCGTGGCACCGGGGAACAATAAAGACGTAGAGGGAGGCCGAAGGAAGAAGACACAAGGCTGGGAGTGCTGGGACACGGCGGTTAGAAGGAACCTGGAGAAAGGGCAGGGAGAGGAGAGAGAGAGAAGTGGAGAGGACAAAGAGCGGGCCGGGGTCGCCGGCCGTTTGTCGTAGGTGCAGCCTGTATAGAGGCCCCAGTGTCTTTCAGTTTACGGCTCCGAACTAACGACCCTTCACGGAACCTTTTCACTACACAGTACTACCCGCGAGCGAAGCCACCGGGAAACTTACCGCGGGCCAATCTTTCGTGGCAGCGTAACTAACTTTTCCCCCCCGATCACCGGAGGTGCGATGGCGTGGAAGGATAAACAGCTCCGCTGAGAAATGGCCGAGGGATTTGAGAACCGCTGCTCCGTAGGACCCGTAGATGGGCCCACGAAGCGTGCTGCCAATTTCTCTCGTTTCGAAGGAACTGAAGCTAATCGCGCTCGAGTTGACGTAATCTCTGGGCGATAAGCTGGCGTCGATACCGTATCTGTGATAAAGCTTGAAAACCCTGCGCGTTCCACGGCGTCTCTTGGCGATAGAGCGTCGCCTTTGCTGCCAGCCTTCGGTGTACACTTGGGCACTGTAGAAAATTCTGGGCCGCTTTGTCGCTGAAAAATTTCATCTCTGCGGCGCGTGCTCTGCTCGCCAACTAAACCACCGAATTCCGATGAGGTCTTCTGGGAACTACTAAGTACATGAACCTTGACGAATAGGGGTCCAGTAAGGCGTTTCTGTAAGAGTACCACTTTTGGGTTCGATCATTATTCTTCAGTTTCGGCGTTTATAATTAGCCACTTTCTTCCCTATCCCACCGAAGTTTCCTCATTCCTCTGGCGCGATTCACGGAGTTAGAAGTCCCGGAAAGTCCCAGAAAGTTGCTCGGCCGCGCGTAGAGTAGATCTCGAGTCGACTTGAATTGTGTCGGCCAGGGCAGGAGGGCGAGGAGGCGGTGGATCGAGGAGTGATTCATCCTCCGCGATGTGTAATACGTTCTCGTCGCTTCGCGTGAAACCCCGTCGAGAATGACGGAGATTTTGTTCCTGGTGTGTATTCCTTCGTCGACAGGCAGCTGCGTTCTGTGTTCCAGGTCTGTAAAGTTGGCAGCCCCAAGTGCAAATTTTTGTGAAATATAAAACAGAGTTCGTTTGTCTACCCTTCAACAAAAAGTTATTACCTCGTTATTAGCGCTGATAACAAATTATTTAATTTGGTTATAACTTTTTTTTTAAGGGTGGACGAACGAAAATTTTGGTTTGACAAACTAAGCCCGTTTCTGTTTTACAAAAATTTGATTTTGATGAAATTTGGATATGTTGCCGGTGACACGATTCTGTACAATTTTTTCCTATACATGTTACCCCCGCTCGGTCTTAGTTTCCGAGATATTTGCGAAATTGCCGCAGTGAAATTGATGAGGAACCGCTAAAGTAAATAATTATCAAATTTGCACTTGCGGTGCTAATTTCACAGACCTCTCTGTCCCTCCTTTACCCCAGCTTCTCCTTTTCGAAACTCGACGATCGTAAAGGACGCGTGTCCCTGAATCGACGTAGGTATACGCGGCACGGCGAACTTGTACGACACGATACTCGAAATTCCGAGTGGGATCGGTGCGGCTTGTGAACGACTAACGGTGGAGCGAACGGGAATCGAAAGGGAGTGCAAGCAATCTGGGGAAGGAGGGTAAACCGTGAATGAGAATATGCGACTAGGGTGGAGTCTCCTGAAGGTGGTCTCTTGTGTACGTGAACTGTTTCGAAGGGAAATCCTTGACGCGTTCGGTGGATTTGAAAAATTCAGTTGCATTTAATTTCTGTCGCTGGTGGAACTGTACCGCGGCGCGGATCGAGCTTTCGACATGAACAAATCTTTGTACACAATTAACAGCTTGTGTCGCGCATGGCCAGGCTTCTATTCGAATCGCTTTGTACGCGCAAAATTCACTTTAAACTGGTTCCGTTCAATCTCGCGGAAAACACTCTGTATTCCCGAGCCTCCCGCCATTTTTTCCACCGCAATCGCTTCGCGACGCGTCAATCAAAATCACCCAGCGACGCGCTGATATTAACCGTTTTGTTTTTCGCCCCCCGCATCTTTCGATTCGCCTAGTACCGCGTGATCGAATCATTTCGATCCCTTTTTGGTAGCCACGGGCTGTCAAGGTTCCGTCGATGATGGCCTGATTCGATAGTTACTTGAGGAGGAAACAGAGCAAGGACAGGCGTAAGGTATAGCGTATGAAGGAGCATAGTATTTGGTACGTAAAGCGATTCTCTCGAGGAAATTCTGCCCCTACAGGCCCACAGCTGCTTGTCCATTTTAGCGTGCTCAGACTTTGATCGACTACGATGATGGAGGAGGCTTCAAGAACGGTACCCTCCAATCTTCTTCCCATCCCAACAACCGTGGACGCCGTGAACGAACTGCTACAAAATTTCACGACCTTCTTCAACACCCTCTTCTTCATTCTCACTAAACATGAATTATTTTATCCGAAACTTAGCGAGCATAAATTCTCCGCGTTCATCGGTTTCTGCGTAACTAGGCCCGATTGTTCCTCCCTTCGCAGCCCCCACAAAACAACCCTCCTGATTAACACTAACCGCCCAGGTTCATCTCTCGGTGCATTTACTCACCGACTATGTTTCTTCAAAGCACCGTGCTCGAAGAGCAGTTCAGCTTCGGTTCAGCGGCATTAATACGTGTAATTCATGTCACCCGTATTATCGTCGAATCTGTTCTAATTGGTCGTTGTCAAGGGGTAGGGGTTGGGGCGGTGGGGCGATCGAGTTCAGTACGCCAAGGGGAGGTGGGTCGACGGTGACGCGGAATCGCGAGGCGAAATACATTTGCATTTGAAAATCGTCCGTCAGCCGTTTATGATGAACGGGATTCGTGACACGCGCGGACAACCGATGTGATTCGCGTGCAGATTTTCTAGCCCCGCGTTCCCTGTTTAATCCACCGCCCCCGAGCACCTTGCACGAGACTCCCACGTATCGCTTCGCCGGCCGAAATCGACTGACCCACATTCAGCTGTTCTTTTTCCCTTCTTTTTCTTCCCTCTGGCCCGAAGGGTGGTTGCGTGCGGTCGACGCTCGAGAGCAGGACGCAATTAATTTTAATTAATACCGGCCGGTCGGGAAAATACATTTCCCTGGACAGTCGATGCTAGATAACTACCGCTGATAACGACAAAGCGCGGAGTAAATCTCACCCCCGCGCGGGGTAGCCACTAGCCGACGAATTCGCGACAGATCTCCAGGCAAGATTGCGCTCGCGGAAATCGCGTAAACAACCGCGTTATCGAAACTTTCTCCCCCACCCTTTCCACCCTGCAATATTTATCCGTCGTTTCGGATAATCCGGCTATCCGAAAGAATTACGCTGAACGGCGCTACGTGAGATGTTCGGTGGCGATTATAGGGAGAGATTGCAAATAGACGGAGGGTTGGCTGCTGGAATTTCGAGCAGGGCGGTAAGCTCCCTGGAAATTCAACGACGGAGGTGCCGCGACCGAAAAATTAGCGCGTTCTTCCCCACCTCAAGCGCTCCTCGGGCGGAAAGTTTGCGCGTCCCGACGCAAAGCGAGCGTTAGACTGACTCGCTGCGTTCATAGTTCTAATTACCCGCGCGAGGGACGCCGCAGGGGAAGAGAGACAGTCGCCCTTCCAGCCTCGCGCCGTTTTCTCCCCGAATTAATAACTCACGGCCCGCTTAATTCCTCGCTGTTTCGCGAGAGATCGACCTCGGTCCCGCGATTATCTAGCTACCCGTGAAAATTTTCGCCACCCAGAGAACCTGCAGTTTAACCGGCACTGAAAAAGAGCGGAGCAACCCTCTCCGGGTTGCTCTGAATTCATGAAAGGTACCAGCGAAAGAGAATTTAGAAGGGTGCAACTGGATCTCTGCCGCGGGAAGCTCGTAAAATGAATGACTAGGCATTGACCATGGCGGAGTTTCTCCTTCCTCCGTCTCCTTTCACCTTAAAATTCATCTTCCTCGGGGAAAGTCGAGCGTAACGAGCTCTCCTTTCCTCCGCGATTGCATATAGACATCGCTAAGGCGAGTTTAATCGAGCGGCAAGGTAGCCGCGCGACTAGAAGTTGGCCCGTAGGGGGAGGCCCAAGGTTTTAGGGTGATTTGACGTCTCCTAATCTTCGTGGAAGGCAACGGTATCGAGCTTGCAACGGTTACCTTTAATCGACCGTTTTTATCGTGCCCGGTCCCCGGCCGTTGTTAGCGCATTCAACCCCGTTTAGCTTCAACTTTTACGACCTCGGTATCCGCGAAGGAAAGCGAGTTATATCTGCTTCCGTTCGTGTCCCGATAGTTTACCGAGGGAAGATTTTATTCCGCCGCGCACGAAAACAGCGAGGACACATCCCCGCGGCATCGAAAATCGCGCGGAACGTTTATCGACCGGGGCTGGTCGAATTGAAACTGCTAGTCGAATCGGCGAAGCAAGGGGTGGGACGCGATCCTGGATTTTCCCCGTAGCCCGAACCGTCGTGGAATTTCCTCGGTTTAACCTTAGTAGTCGGAAACGCGGAGTTATTAAACGTCGTAACTTGCCGTTGGTGCTCGGTCGTGCGCTCCATCAAGCTCTTCTTACAATTAGTAGATGCATTACTGGGAGCCGAGTCGAGCTGCAGGACGCGCTGTGCCACCAGTATGTAGCAACGAGGCCAAGGGAGCTTCCGGCGAAAGGAAACTCACAATTTCGCGAATACCGCATTTCAAGCTGAAGTAAAGCGTAATCCAATTTGGAGGCAAGGTCTCGTCGTCATAAGTCGCTGGGTGGATTTAGGATCGTGCAAAAAAAGAACCTAGAGGGCAAATCGATAGGGAGTAGTATTCTGCTTAGCTCGTAAGTAGGAATTAAAAAGTTGCGAGGAGGAAGGAGCAGCAAGATAATGCCCCGGTGGCTGGGGGGGAGGTTGGTAAGTTTGAAAGCGAAGGATTGAAGGGGGAAAAGAGGTTTCGCCAGCAACGCGATAAACTCTCGTTTTCCTCCGGTTCTCTGGTTGCAGTATCGAGCGGGTCGACGCGAGATCTCGATACCAGCACCGCTATCTGGACGCCAGTCGAAAGCAGCTTCTTTCCTCCCCTCGAGGTTTTGCTGTTGATACGGGTATCGGGGCGTGTGTTTACATCGTTATTACCCCCTCATTGTCAGCCGCGGTTCCTCCCAGGGTTCCTAGTCTTTTATTCCAGCGCGTTCAACCGCGAACGTCTCTGGAACCAAGCGGCGTGGAGCTGCTCTTATTGTCAGACCACACCGGGCCCGGTGCATAAACGTATAAATGCCGATCGGCGAGCAGAGGGATCTCGAACGGGCGAGTAGCGTCGCGCCGCCTGGACCGTGGAACGATTCTCAGCGCGGCGCACTCGACGACGCCTCCTCGACGTCTCTCTCGTCTTGCCTAACCGTGAATATCGCTTGCCTCCGCAGAATTTCCACGTCTTTACGCCCTTAGTCCTCTTCCCTCTGCCTCCTCATCTCGCCCCCTTTGCCTCTTCTCCCCTCTCGAGAGTGTGTGACGCTTCGACAATTAAGAGGGAGAAATTCTTCCTAGCCGGCTGGATCAGTATACAACAGACGACCATTAATCCTCTTCGCCGTATCTCGACGAAAACTAACGCAACGGTGGTTCGAGAGAATTTGGGTGATTCGTTGTTAGACGCGCGCCATTGGGATCACCTGGTTGGAAGGAACCCGAGGTCAGCGACTGACGCGCTAGCTATAGTAGGTAGTCTCTAGCAAGCACTGGCCTTCTCAGCTCCGCAACTATTATAGAAATACTATATAAGCTGACGCTTGTACCGGTACCAGCTCCTCGTCTTCTTTCCAGTTAACGTTCCCTTCTCTCTCCCGTCGCCCCGCTAGTTGCGTGGCCGACTCGCCGCGGTTACGCCGCGCGCAGGTTTCCGAGAGGACTGTTGTAGACGAAGCACGGTCGTTTTAACCGGCTCTACGTTGCACAGACCGCGTCCCGGAATGCCGCGGGATTCCAGGTTTACAGTGGATTTGATTCGAATCTTCTCGAGCCACCCCCTTCAAGCCTGAGAAACGGTGGCTGTTTCCACCTTGTCCGGAGATAGTCCTCGCACGGTTTTACGTTCCCACTGGAAGGACGAGTCGGACACGGCGCGTAGGATCGCTAGGTGCCGCGCGGAGAGCCGAGCGTCGCGTGCAACGGCCACGGGGAAAAGAAGAAGACGATGACGAAAAAGCCGGTTGCGCAGGGTATGCGGTTACCATAGAATGCAACTCGCTCGAGAGGCAATCTTCACGGACACGCGGTTGCAGCGTGGTTGCATATACGCTGCGGAGGCAAACCTTTCTCTCTCGCGCTCCAGCGTACCCGCGCAACACCGTCGATCCTTCGTTTACGCGTTCCCCGGCCTTTCCGCTCGCTATTTTCCCCCGACGAGCAGTTCTTTAGCGAGCCTTCAAAAGAGCCCTGGGAGCTGAAATTCCTAGGATTTCCGCGAGAGAACCTACCTGCGGCCAGCTAACCGAAAAATTGATTACGAGCGAACGCGCCGTGAAAGTAATCGTTGGAATATTTTTAGGTATCCATTGATTGGGTGCGTTTTAACCGCGGCTCTTGGAAAGCTTCAAGCCCCCGTATGATTCGAGAGCAGCGAGGTCTGAGCTCGCGCAACCGAATATCACTCTTTTTAGCAGAAAGTCGCTGTTCGCGCGCGTTTCCGTATCGATTGGCGGAGGACGAGGGGGTTGCCTCGGAAATGTCAAAGGGCAGAGAGCTTTCGATAGCCTGCATCGATAGGGCTGCAAGCTTTTTCTTTGACCGTGTCGCGCACACTAGTACAGCGGCGCTTCTTTTGCCTCCCTCTGTTCCCTCTCTATTGTCACTCTGCGACCAGTAGTCGCCTAACCCGTCGTTCATTTAATCAAAGCGGAGAGCGCGGAAGAAAGACGATTAAGGGGTAGCTCGGCAGGCGCGACGAGCGTGAAAGAGACGGTGGCTTTGGCAGGGGTCGTGTAGGGGGGAGTCTCTGGTGCTTTTCGAGCCTCGCCTCTGCCGGCAGTCAAGGCGAACGAATTTCCTGTCGCCGATGAAAGACCCTCTCGATTACAGGATGACTAATCCAGGAAGACGAGCCGGGGCCGATTCATCGACGGCGCTGGAAACCGTCGCCGCCGCGACGCGCCCCTCCTGATTGCAAAGAGGGCCGCGCGACTTTACGCCGCGGCGCGGGTTTATTTTCTAATTCCTTCTGGCCCGATATCGCGGCGCTCGACAAGTTTAAGAGGGGCGGCTCCTTTACGAGCGTAATCGACGCGGAGGGAAGAAGCCGCGGGAACGGGGCCCCGTGGCGTACTGCTCGTATCTCTCGATTACGATTTTACGGTTAACCGACCGTTGCAAGGCGAAACCGTCGTTGCATCGCGCGCGCATATTCCGCCCGTGCGAGGCAGCAGTCGGACGTTGAACGCGGAAACGGGATGATCCCTCGTCGCAAAAGGCGTTCCCCCATTGATGTTTCCAAGTATCAGGCGCACGCGATGATCCATCCGTGCAATATTCTAATGCGTTGTGCCTCGGACCACTGTCTGTCTCTCTCTCTCCCCCCCCCCCACCGCGAAAGAATTGCAACGAAATTGCAACGTAGGTACCGCTGGGCTCTCTGGCAGTCGAGGGGGAAACGAAGCTGCCAGTCAAACGTAGAGAATATTAGCTGACGGGGGAGTGCGCTGCTCGGGAAGAACGGTTGATTAGAACGTTAGGCTGATTGCGAGCCTATAGCGGCGCGCTTCAAACACGATCGCGGGGGTCGAATTCGAAACGGGTGACCGCGGGGGTTATCGTCCTCTTTTTCGATGCGCGATCGCATTAACCTGATACGCAAAGTTACCTACTCTAGCCGCTGACCAGTCGATAAACCGTGTCGCCCACGAAGTTCCGCGAAAAATTCCGAGCAAGCAAGTTCCCTGATTTATGGCCGTAGTGTACTCGAGCCCTCGCTAATTTCGTACGTTCCACTCCGGGATTAATCATCGTAGCTCGCATTACGCGCCTCGAACATGCCGCATTCCGTGTCGGCCCTTGGGAATACCGAATTTTTCCTCTCGCGGGTCCCCTTCCTCTCCGACCCCGAGAGCCGAAAGGAAGCTTTCGCAGCTGCTCCCGCCGAGGGGGGCGGTATTTTTCCTCTGCTTTCTATTATTCCGAGAGGAAGCACCGAAGGAGGGATTCCGAAGGCAGCCCCAGCCGCCAGCGGCGTTCTCGAACCTTTTATCGTCCACTCGCGACTTGCACACGATGTTTACGTCCGGCGTGGCAAGTGGCCTTTGCGAAAACGCCACCCACAGCCGCTAACAGGTGTCGCAAATATCCATCCCGCGAGGCGCAACTTTTCCACGCGAAATCCTCCCGATCCGGCACCACCTCCCCGTGCTCCTTCCTTCATCCTCTTTACGTGGCTCGCTAAACTTCCCTCTTTGAGTACTTTCTCCCTTGTTCTCGCCTGTCACGGCCCGAGATCGTTAAAGAAATAACAACTGCCGGGGATGCTTGAGAATCCCAGTGGCAGTCGCGATAGATACATCGTGCTCGAGCTTCTCGGGGCTGAAATCCCCTCGTTTCTTATCGAAAATCGCGACTTCCTCTTGCCTACTTGCCGACTTCCTCTTGGACCACGTGTTCCTCTTCCTGCCCAAGCAGGGTATAGCTACACGTATATAAAAGTGGACAAGACCATTGAGTTTCGATTTATCCACGTTTCCTCCCATGGAAGCCTCGAGACTATTCTTCTTCCGACACCCTGCACCCTCATTCCTGAAGCAGCCTGTACAAAGGAGCGTTTTCTCCAGCCCCCCTGTGTCGCGCTGGAAGCGGCCTGTTTCCTTGCGAGCGGCAAAGCGCAACATGTACGCGTCGACCGTGCCGTTCCGTTTCGTAGCTCCAAATGTTCCCGTCCCGTGTACGTGCCGGCACGTAGCGCGTGTTTAAAGCGTGGACGTGGCTGGCACCTCTAACGAACCGGCCCCGTAGAAATTAAATATTTCGCCTCGTACTTTTTAACGCGACACCTCGCTCACCAGCGCACGCTTGCGCGCTCAGCCACGTTCGAATCCCCGGCTCCCTGCTGCGTCCCCTTCAGCCCCCCTCTTTCCTTGATCCCTTGAATTTCTTCGTAAATCAAAGCACGAGGAGTTCTCCGCGCCGAGTGGGAAGGAGCACGGGGGAAGAGAGGATGCTCCGCTGCCTGTATCCTAAAAGAGCACGAGGATTTAATCTCCGGAAGCTAGTTGCAGGGTGGAAGAAAACGAAGGGGCTGTGCTCGCTTATTTTTAGATCTTGCGCCTAAAATAGCGCATGGAGAAGAGCGGATATCCATTCGGACCCTCGGTGCGGAGGCACGGAGTCTTTAGCCGCGATGCTAATGGTAAATCGATACGGAAGCTGCTCCAGGGAAACTGCGCTCACTGGATCCCCGGAGAAAGTTAATTAACAATAGCCGAAAAGGGGAATTTATTCTGTTACTATTGCATGGTCGGGGCATCGCTGATCGGTATTGATTAGTTTCCGGGAGAAGCAGTTTAATCAAATTTGGATCTCATTAATCAGTGGGCTCCTGATCGTGAGTACATAATTCGTTTTTTGGCGGGGGTTGAAGAAAGGTTGAGGGTAGAACGTAAAAAGCCCCCGTTCGGATTAGTCAAGTTACTTGACTTCAAGTCGCTTGAATTCAAGCAATTTGACTAATGAGAACGAAGCTTTACACGCGGGGATATTGGAAGGTAGGATAGTTGATCACAGTTTCTCTTTTTTATTAAAATAATAATAATGGTCCGCTTTGTTTGTATTTAATTATTTAAGTTGTGATATAAACTGATGTGATCATGTATCCCCGCTGATCAACTATCCCACCTTTCCCCTATGTATATAGAAGTGGATAGATGAGAAAGCATTAGCGAGAAAGCGCGCTCAGTCGAAATGCCCTCAATTGGGGGCCAACCCAAGGTATCGCCACAGAAATGAGAAATTCTACGGTTACGCCTAGCAGCGTCACGATGCATCGTTCACGTTACAATTAGTCACCGTCTTTCTTTCAACATCCTGTGCCCCTCTCTACTTCCGTCAAGATTTCCCGTGAATCGCTCGATGACGCTATCTCACAGATCGACGATAGCCGTTCGTCGAAAGGCTCCTTCGCGGTCAACCCGACCGTCGCGCTTATCAGGGCGCGGCACTCGGCTAGGTAACTGTACGAGCAAGCTGCGTGAACGAAACGATACCTCCGTCGCGATTAAAGCCCGTCGATGGGGTCGATCGCAGGAGCTCGGCCGCGCGATTTATCGTCCCCAGTCACATTAGCGGTCTGGGCGCGTTTCGCGAGTTGTTTCCGCGGCCCAATTTACGCGGGGGCTTGAATTATCGTCGGTGTAGCAGCGCAACAGTCAAGTAATATCGAAGCACGTGGACGTGGTTATCGCTCCCGGTACAGATACAATCTCCATTCCTCTTCGATCTTCCATCAGTGGCTTTAACAGTGCTTCCAACACGCTCGCAAAGTATTACTAATACCCACAGAACCGCTGATTGCATTCTGCCGTAATTACACCAACCCTAAGTAGGAGGCCAAACGACTGTAACCTTATGCGCGAGGAATTTCTAAGAAACGCTCGGAATTTTCAGGCGTCCCATTGAAGCTACCGCCCCCATTCCGAGAATCACTCATTGACCGAGACCTCGGTCGTCTTGCCCTCCCCGAATCGCTCGCTCCGAACCTCCTAGCGGCCATCGAACGTGCATATCGTACGGTCATCGTCATTACAGAGAAAACTCGGCGCGGCAGAAGCTCGCCCTTTTCACTGGAGCTTTGTTATCCGTGGTTCCCCCTCGCAACGATAACGCGGCTAGGTTATCCCTCGCAGCTGCCACGAACCGATCCAACGTATTTATTAATAGATTACTTACGAGGCTTTCTTCGGTCACGCGCACGCACGCACCTACGTACGTGCAGCCGTGTAATCGAGCGATAACGGCCGGCTGATAACCGTAGGATAGAAGGAACGAACGAATGAACGTAATACGCGGAGGAGCATCCGGTTCGTGGAAGTCCGCTCGACGGTTGACTCACACAGACGGTATACCTGCGGTGACGTCACCGAATTCTTGTCGCTCTTGTCACGCGTACGATCGTTAGGCTGTTGTACGAGTTCCTTCTCTGCCTGCCCTCTCTCCTTCGCTCTCTGCAGCTCTCTATGCATACGGATTCTCGAGAGCCCGTCGCTTCGAACGTGCTCCTCGTGCATCGCTGCTCGGTTCGAGTCGTCGACCAAGCCGATCGCACGAGTTGGTGGACGCCGGGGCGGGCGCGGGGGGGGGGGGGGGTCCGATCGATTTTATGGATAACGGTGCATGATCCAGGAGGAGGTGTGCTCGTCGATCGACCCCCAACGAAGCGTCGTCGTTTTAACGAGCGACGACCTTGGCGATGGCCAGCGAACCTGCGGGACGGATGAACTCCGTAATTCGCGGAGACGCGGGCCGCGGGATTGGTACCGAGGACGAATCGACGCGTCGTCGTCGGGCCGCGACCGAAACGCATACCTCACCGAACATTGCGCGCCCCGCGGTCGCCGACGTGGCTCACCGCTCGCTGGTCCCTCCAAAGATTTACGTTTCCGCGTAATCGCTCGTAACCGCGATTGAAATGGACGAGCGCCGGGGAGGCTGGATGGGTATGTGGATGTCACGATTTCGGGGGAGACTGATAAACTCGATGGAATTATTGATAGGGAGCGTACTGAGGACCCTGATAGCCTTGAGGCTGGGGGATTTGTAATAGGATTTGAGGGTAGGTAGTCGCAATATTTGAGTAGGTACCTACTTGGAAGTTTTGCAGCGAGGCGGATGCAGCGTCCGCGTTGCCCCAGAATTTTATTCTTTTACTTCAGATTTCAACCTTCTTCTGATTTATAATTCTTATCGTGATCTTTTCGCTCTACATCAGTGATTCTCAACCTGCGGGTCGCGAAGTGTTTTCTGGGGAGTCGCCACGGTTATTTTTAGTTGGCGGGTTTTACCACTTGTTTAGTCTATCCATCAAGATTGAGTTATATTTTGAAATACATCTTTTGTATGTATTTTCTTTAGGTTATTAAATTGACTGTATTATATATGGGGTGTCGCAGGTTACTTGAGTAGGTATTATAAAAGGGGACCGCGACTCAAAAAAGTTTGGGAAACACTGCTCCACGCCGATTGAGTATTTCTCGAATAATTATATTCCGAAATGATTTACTTCAGCTCTTTTCCATTTTCTCGCTTTCGTAATAGTCTCAGCGACATCCGATCAAGTTAGCAGACTAAAATGGCACACCGAAATCCCCTTTCCCGTTTACAAAATCAAGAATAGGGGAAATTAGGACAAAACCGGGACGTGCTATTATGGTTAAAACGGCCTTAAATTTTCCTGCGTTGTTGCAGCGACATATTGTTGGGATATGCATTACTTCGTCAACAAAAGATGATCGTGTTACAAGCATGCTTATTAAAGTTATAGCGACTTATGTGTTTTTGAAGGCTCGGATCTAATTTTCGATAGTTAAGAAACTTCGACACTTTTGACAGTGTTTAGGTAAGTACTTTTTTCTGTGAATTATTGACAAAATGTATACAACAAAGAAACGAAAAAGAGGAAGTTATCAACATTGAACTAAATCATTGCGCTTGCAAATTTACTGATTTTCACTGCAAGAAACCCCTCTGGAATAGCAAGGATCACGGGTGGCACTGCCTGTTGAAATAGATACGTAGCTGCCAAAGGTCTACGCCAGGCCCAAAGACTGGAGAATTCTTTTCCGCCAGAAATGCTACTAGGTACATCTGCGGTATCGAGAAGCGCACCGTTACTTTTATTTCGCACTTGCAAGTAAAGAATTGTCCAGCCTTTGGGCCTGGCGTAGACCTTTGGCAGGTAAGTATCTATTTCAACAGGCAGTGCCACCCGTGGCGCCAGTAAGACCGGTCCATGCTATTCCAGAGGGGTTTCTTGCAGTGAAAATCAGTAAATTTGCAAGCGGAATAGCTCAAAAACCAGTGGAAATCAAGTGTATACATTAAAGCTTATTGAATTTGTCTTGGAACGCACTATCAACTCAGGACTTCAAAAAAAAATAGTTCCATTTGAAAAACCGAACTTGACCATCGTATCTTTTAAAATAATAATCGAAAAAAAAATTCGTCCGCGCTAATGAAGTAGCCCCTTCGAACCATGCAATTCCCTATTTTTTTAAAAATATTTTTAGCTCCAATGCTTTAGGAGATATCGCGCTGTCCCGTCTACCGTGGGACACCCTGTAGATGCTAGGGCCAGTTTTTAGTAGGGTACCCGGTTTTACCCAGGTCATGGGGTAAAATCGTAAAAATGGACCATATTTTAAATTCTATTTGTTATTGTATTAAAAGATATATATAAGCTATTATTTAATAAAGAGTTTATTTGAACGAATTCTAATTTCAATTTCTTTTTTACATTAATAATGTCAAAGTTATGAGCTTTTATTCTTAACGTCCCGGCTTTGCCCCTACTTCCCCCGTTAAATAAATAATAATAATAATAATCTTCTCCAGAAAATTATACTGATAACAACTAACGCATGCTCGTATAACATTTATGATGTACCTATTAAAATAGCCCCCGCATCCGCCATCATAGGATAGAACGTGGAGGAGGAAGCGCGTCCCGTCTCGCGTCTACCCCACTGCCGCGAGTAAACGAAAAATCGTGGCTAAAAAAGCATTTTCCTGTGTATCCAACGCATATACATATACACACGTTCCACCCATCAAGTTCCGTTTACGCGTGCACTGTTGTTCGTGCCGTGGATCGTTTATTATCCGCGGCGATCGAGCCGGCAGAGTCGCGCGTACGCACCTGTTACCCGTGCCATGTCGCTTCCCATCGACGCCGGCCAAGAATGGAAATTAAGCATCTAAGGATGGGAAAGAATAGTCACGGGGGTAATATTTGCCGGGCGTGTGGAGCCCCGTCGGGGGAGTCGCTACTTAATTGTCCCGTGATCCCTCGGCATAAACGTGAGAACCCCGAACAAAGGGCTCGGTCGCGATCGTGAGAAATGCGTCGGATGCACCGCTCGAGCCGCACCGTCGCTGACCTCGTTAACTCAGCAAGGTGCATCGGACTCTGGCAGCGCGAAACCGATTCGGCCATTTCTCCACCGGAGGGGTTCGTTTCGCTTCTTCCGCGCGGTCTAGCCTCTGGCGAAGCTTGATCACTTTTCTTCCGCCGGTGGAGGAAGGACCTCGCAGATGGAGTATTCATCGAACTGATGGGGATCGGGGCTTCTGGGTTACGATTTACGATCCCACCCCGACAGTCATCACAGTCGACCTTATCGCTTTCAATAAAATCGAGGAAGAATCGCATCTCCTCGCAGTCCGGGAACTCGCTCCTTTGAGCCCCGTGGATGGCGAAACGGCTGGGGGGGGGGGGGGCGCGGGCGGCGGGGAGGGTGGATGAAAGGCGATACTCGGACGAGTAGTAGGTAGGAGGCAGGGCACGGTGTCTCGTGACAGAGCGGCGTAACGAGGTAAAGTAATGGAGATTGGTGTGGACCGTGAGCTCCGCGCGAAATGGCTTGCCCGTGTCCCCGTACGTCTAGGAGCTGTCGCAAGCCCGCGTCGCGACGCTCGGCGACGCGTCGGAGACCGCGATCGCGCGCAACTGCTCCGGCGGTAGACTGGGGAGCGAGCTAGCGAGCCGCTAACTCATTAACGTAAGTAGCTGGCAGCGAACCGGTGGAGGGTGGCAGAGGGGGGAGCGAGGGAAGGAGGAGCCTCTGCCTCTGCCCTCCAGAGGCACGGACGGACGTCGGCCGTCGGGTCGCAAGCGACGGCAGCCAAGTTACTCCACGGCGAACCAGGCCCCAGCCATTGTGAATTGCGAGGTAACTCGATTAGCCTCCGCAGAATCGGGTCGTTCCGTGGCAACGGAGAGCTCTGCGGAGAGAGAGGTGACGCGACGCGACGCCACGCCACGGGTAGGTATCGTCCGCTCGCGATCCTGCTCTCGAGGCCGGGCGATCTGACCGCGATTCGCCCCCACTGCAAACGCGATCCGAAATTCCCTCGCAATTGCCGCATTGTCCCGCGCAACTGTGCCCTATGACTACCTAGTTACGCGTCAACGCGCACGCTGGCCTGGGCGTGGGTGGCAGGACCGCGGGTGACATTTGTTGTTGTAATGCCCGGCCTGATGAAAGCGTATTCGACTGATTACAGGAGTCCTTTTCTATGGGAATCAAAGGGGGACTTCGCTCTGTATTCACGGCTTGTCCTTTCCGTCCCGCTAAAATTCCGCTCGCTCTTTTTGACACGCGATCTTGGTAACCAGGCCAGAAGATGGTGGCCTGGATGTAGGCATTCGGAATTTAGAAAAAATGGCATATCCAGTGAGGGGCAAAAGTGAATTACACACCCTTTAAAACAGAATAACTTTGTTTTTTAAATTGGTCCAACCAACTTGGGGTTTTATTGAGAAGCTAGATGGATTAGTTTACTACGTGACGGGTTTCGTCGTTTTGGAAAAAATTGCGATTGATCGAAATAGCGAAGAAAATAGTGAAGGTCGCGTTTTCAACTTTTTTTATCCGGATCTGTACTGAATATTTAAAAATCCCATTTGTATATAGATTTAAGTAAGTTGGATAGACGCTGAAAAGTTCATCGAAATCGCTCAACCTTGCTCTAAGCTATAAAAGCTGAAAGATCGTGTTAGGGTACTTTTATGTTGGAGCTGCGGTAATAGCGAAGCAAGAGAAATATTTGTTTCTCGATGCTTTTATCATTTGTCATTTATATAGTCATCTCGCTCTTATCGTCGCTCTGATCGTTTATCGCAACTCCAACATAAAAGTACCCTTATATGTTGAAGTGAGCGATTTTCGATCTTACTCTGCGATCTTTAAGATCGCGGGTTCGATCAGTCCCAACGCTGAGCTCTCTTTTTCATCTCCTACGCGGAGAACGCAACGCAAGTATTTCTGTATAGAAAACAGTGAATGTATCATTTTCGAACGCGAACGTCGGAAACACGATCCCCGGCTCGCGACAGTGTCGCAGGTCTCGTTCGACAAATATTCCGACGCGACGGGGCAAATATTTGCACGCGGCGTGCCGATGCGAAGAAAAACGTCGCCGGACCTCGCGGATCCCATCGTCGACCGAGCCTCTTGCCAACCGGCGAATTAACCGGCCGTTGGCGAACGAATCCTCGCCGGACCGTGAAATTTGGTTTAATTCCTGGGCCAGGAGTCGATCTCCCCGGAAGCATGCGCGCTTTTCGATAGCAGCGTCAAGGCGCGATGCGCTCGGCCAATTTTCCTCGATTCTTAATTGAATTTCGTCCAATCCGATTTCCAATTGGCGCGGCCGCGCCTCGTCCCAAGGTATTACCTCCTTTGTTTACCGAGGGAAAACTGGCCGCCTGCTGGCGAGCTCGCGAGCTACGCGACGTCCGTCCACAGAATTCCAACCCCCGATCCGGAAACAGGCGCGCGAGCGGTGTCCCGCGCTTGATATCTCCTTCAAAGAGGCCCCCATTGTTTTAGAACCTGAAACGGAGTTGCCGAATCACTTAGGGTTGCCACCTTTTTCACTGAAAAATAACGGAAATTTGCTTTCGTTGAGTATAAAAAGAAGTACACTCGAAAAAACACTAAAACTCTATCCGTCTGAACTGTAATGCCACTATGTACACTAATGGGGAACTATCCCCGCTTATTATTAATAAATAAATAAATAAAAAACTAGATAGATACATTTTAAACTTGTTAGCGTGTGCTTCTTCCAAACATATTTTTTATTGCTGTTAGCATTACAGAGCAATTTTTTTTACCAATTTACTCGATGATACTATTAGTCAATATTCATATAAAAAATATATGAATAATTCTTTATTAATTTAAGATAATTTCTGTATGTTTGCGAACTACGTACAACATCATTGCGTTACGTATCACGTAATATCGTTAATTGTGAAATAAAGTATTTTCGCATACTTTATTATTATTCAAAAGTATAGCGTACATTTATGTATAATAACGTGAGATACTTTATTTTAAACTACGGGTGGCGACCCTAGAAAATCACAGCCACGCTTTCTATTTAGTACCATCGTTTCGGTCGTCCGTCGGAACGGAGACGGGAACAAAAGGCGCGTGCAGGTCCAGGAAACGTTCTCGTTTAAATATTTATCCGACACGAGTGTTGCTTGCAGCCACCATATAGTCACGCCGCTTCCACGACCGCGTTCGACTTGACCGTCTAACCGCGGTGTGTTTTGTCGGTCCTAACCCGCCTCGCAATCTCATGGAGCGCGACGAAAAGCAGGCGAGAAATCGTGCTTCGGCATCGCAGTTGCTTTCACCGAACACTCGATGGCCCGAGACGATTTAATTGCTGGCTGGTCGCTGAGGAGAGACGGTTGCGGTGTTATTCGACAGGATCCGAATGAAGGAGATCGCATAGAACAGTGCCGTGTTCGAGACTGCAGGATGAAATAGTAGAGAAATATCGTGCACGTGGTTACATTGATTTTTCCAGCATCCTTGGCGCCCGCCCCGCTCCCGAAGGGTGGGCTTTCAGAATTTATTAGCCGGATCACACGCGCGATCGCGCCATATTGTCAGGAGTTTCACGCGAGCCGGGTGAAAGGTCTACTGCAAGGGGTTCACTGGGCCAGAAATTTTCTTTCTCCGCATTGACGTCACGGGAAGGTTTGCTCGCGGAATAAATGCACCGCGAGCGACGCTGTCGATTCTCTCCCGTCGAATTTCCCTCGAATTAATCGCCCCTCTCTTCCGCCAAACGTCGCACCTACGCGATGCTTTAATAGAGCTCGAACACGCGGAGAACGTAGGCGGGTTGCATCCTCCTCGGCCGCGTTTCTTTTTGCTCGGAAATCGCGCTGATATCTCTGCTGGCCGTAGAATCCAGGCGTCTTAGATCGGTAAGGAAGTCGATTCGTTGCAGGCTGTTATTCCAGCGCGTAAATGAAGGTTCGAGGCGGGAGATACCGCAGCGTCGCGTTCTAGTTTTTCGCGAGCCGCTCGTAGAGACGGTTGGAGCGTTATCGCGGGCATTAATTACACGCCGGCCGTCTTGTCGTCGCGTGCTTTCCGCGCAAACATCGTCGTTCGAAAGGCATCGCGATAATTGCGTGCCGCGGTGTCGCGACTTGCCGGGACTCGCGACGAGTCGAGTGCAACACTTGGTCCCCCCTAATTGGAATCGTCTTGATTTCACTCTGCACCTTCCGCGGGGCGCAGCCGACTATCCCCGCGGAGTAAACAGGCGTTCGATTCTCGTCGCGGGGAAACGGTGGCCCATGATCCACGCTGCGCCCCCCATAACGAGCAGAGACGCGCGAAATTTCGCCACTCCCGCGACTATTAATTGCCCAATCGTCGCGTAAATCACAGCCACGCCGAACCGGACTATCGATCTTCTTTTTTTTCCTGTTGCCCCCCCCCCCCCCCCCCCCGGCGATAATTCACACAGCGTCGACGCCGCGTCGTAATACTTTATTATTAATACTTTCCTGCATTGCGACGACACGTGGGGCGGGCGGTGGTCGAGGAAAACGGAGATCGCGAATGTCAAGCAGATGCAAATGCCGGGGGGCGGTCGGTGCATCGACTGGGCAACTTTTCCTCTACCCCCACTTTGGCGATTCATGAACGCGGGGCTATTTGAGCTGCGAAAAAATTACCAAGTCCTGCAGGGAAACCGAAGAGGAGGAGAGAACACAGTAAGAGTCGATACTCCTCGCGGCAGCTTTCAAGTCGATCGATGACTTACCACTTTAAATTAGCAGCTCAATACCTTCGTCTTAATGTCGCCTCTTGTTATTCTCCATTCTTAAATTCGCTGTATCATTTGAGGCACCGAGAGCAAAAACGGACTAACCCACATTTTCTGGGAAATTGAGATAGTAGCAATAATTGTATTCCACTGCCTCATTTATGCTTTCCTAGTTCGAGCGTCGGCTGCTTGTATATATCCACCCTTTGTCGAAAGCACGTGGATTTCGATGAAGCTCCATGAAAGCTGTACTAGCCGCTGTTTGCGATTCGATTAAACCCCTGCACAGGGGCGCGGGGGATCTCCCCCCTCCTAGCTTTGATCTTCTCATTGGAACAGGCCGCGACGCACCACCCAAAAATAACATACGGCGATGTTTTCCTGCCATAAACACGGGGCTGAAAACTATTAAGCGCAGCTGTTGCGCGATAACCGCGCTACAATGTATTCATGGCTGTTCTTTTTGGGGATGACTGGCTGCTGGAACGCACACGGGGGCGCGGGGCTTGGACACGGAGGACGTGGGAAGACGCGACCACGCTGGTCCCTTTGCCTTTTCGAAGTTGCCAGGTCGAGCTCTGCGGTCCAGTGGAACAGTTCCGAGGGATTAGCCTCCGTGACAAATCCCAGCGACGCTCTCCGCTCCGCGCGGAGCAGTCGCAGCCGTGAATGACGTCTAACATAGATGAAGCTTAGCGCGCACAGGTTTGTAGGACGTATGAAGTATCGAAGGACGATCTTGTGCTTGTTTCGGCTACCTGGGGACCGCTAAAAATACACGGCTCGCGTGCCACGACGGTTCGATGGTCGCCTTCTTTGCGCACGCACTGCTGCATAGCCGCACGATACTGGATGAATAGCGTTCTCGTGCGCGTCAATCATCGCGGAAAAAGCCAAGGAAACTCTCGACGCCGGAAACGCGCTATTACCGGGCCCGTCCGCTTTATTCTCGCGGCCGCGGTTAATCTTGCTCCGCCGGTGGGATCGCGGCCGTCCCGCTCGTCCTCAAAATTGAATCCGGTGGACGTTGCAGCCGTCCCGGAGACATTTTTCGGGGTCGCGGCTGCTATTGGGGGTGGCTTCTTCTTTCGTGCTAGAGACCGTCGGCTTTTTGCGATCGATCCTCGTGTCGCGCGGTCACCCGGTGACAAATGGTGCTGGAGGAACAGGCTACAGTCGCGGCAGGATCAAATGGTCGCGCTTGGGGGTGCTGCGAAGGGCAAACACCGTCCTTCCTCGTGGACTGTCCACAAGGTTCCCCGAACAGAACAATACAGATAGCGATTGGCGATTCGCGTTCAAAGAAATCCATACTGAAGAATCGATTCTAATGAAAAGTCGATACATGCAAGTAATTATTTTCAAACAGAATCGAGGAAACGATGCAAAGAATGATGAAAAATGTGATCGAGAAAATGATCAAAAATAGAATCGATTAAACGTGAGATAAAAAGAATATTGGAAAATATATGTCGCAATATATAAAGTGTTTTTGTGTGCTTGTCTGTCGCCTAAAAACTTTCGAACGGTAAACTCTGTGATTGCAAAATGTGTCTCAGCTTATCGTGCCTTGTAAATTCTTAAAAATACAAAACGTCGATTATTTCCTCGATTCCTGCCTAGAAAATAATCGAGTTGAAATGCTCGATTCTTCAGCAAAAATAGTCGATCGATTCTAAAAGCCTCGAGCAGAATCGCCAGATCCGAAAACAGTAGACGTGCCTCCGAATCAGGAACATCCGAAGAGTGGTCCTCTGCACCTCCCATTCCCAGCGTCCGCGTGACAATTACACTTCCAGCACGAATTTCCCTGAAGCCGAGGGGAGGACATGATGGACAGGTGCGGTGCAGCATCCTCGCACAATGCGACAAACACAGCCGACTGCACCCCGTCGAGGGGAGCGAGCCTGAATTCGGTGTGAACGCCCCTTTGATATCGACGCTGCTGTCAGCCTCGGCGGGAGAGAGAAAAAGCAATAGACTACTGGGCGACCGACAAAGGCAGGGGGTGCAGGGGATCAGAGTAATAGAACAAAGTGGATTCTCGGTCTATGAGTCATCGTTGCATCGAGAGACGCGCGCGGGTCCGTGCCTGTACGCGTGTACACGCGCCAGTCGCGGGGATCGCAGCTGCGATCCTCGTATCCTCCACCGTTTAACCAACAGAGAGTAGCGAGAGAGAGAGAGAGAGAGAGAGAGAGAGAGAGAGAGAGAGAGAGAGAGAGAGAGAGAGAGAGAGAGAGAGAGAGAGAGAGAGAGAGTGAGTGAGTGAGAGGGGAGAGCAGGGGAGATCGTGGAACAAGCCGAACAGACCGAATGCACGGATAAAGTGGACGGGTCCCGTCGACGTGGCGCGAGAGGGTGGACGAAAGTGGAAATATCGGGGGATGGAAGCTTGTTGTTGCCCTTCCGCGGGCTCCGCTCGGCGAGGGCACGAATGGCGGGGGTGGAAAAAGTTATCGATTGGTATCGGTAAGCCCACCCTCTCAGAGGTGGCCACGATTCTTCTTAATACGCGGACGTAAGCGCTTCTCGACGTCTACCCCACCCTTGATTGCACCCCGACACTCTGTTTATTCGTACGACAGCGCAAGAGGGAAAGACTTTCTTTCTCTGGTCGCCGGGGACTCGTTACACGCAGCCTTGCTACTGTTCTACGAGTTTCAGTCACGTTCCAATCTGTCAGCATTACAGCTCCGTACCGATGACGCACCGATACAGCGGTACGTAGCACGGCTGAGTGCTCTTTAAAACGGACACCGCTCGAGTCGCTCGATGAAGTTGTCCGATGCCTCGTGTGCCCTCGATGTTTAAGACAAAGTAATTGATCGATCGGCTAGACAGGTGAAGCGACGCAGCTAGGGCGAATGAGCGGGAATAATGTCGCGGCCCAGTTTCGAATCCCACTTCCAATCGGCAGTCGCGTTTAATTCCCTGTATATTTAATAACGATTAACGGGAACTCGAGGGGACGACCGAAAATCGGGGCAGAGTAGTTCGCTGAGATTGTTCGTTATGCATGGTCCACGTGGGTCCATAATTTAACTCGCGTGCATCTCAGAATAAGCTCTCGTGTCAGCATCGTAATTTAAAATGAAAATTAACCTTACATCCCCTAGGTGGAGGGTTAAAGTTGCTCGACTGGCCGTTCCGTCTTTGGCGAATGGTACCTTGGAATTCCTGGCCGCTGATGGGACGCGTCTTTTCGCGCGCATCAAGTGGGAAAAGTGAACCGTCGAGGAATTATCTTGAATCAGCGACGAGCGAGAACAGCCCGTCCCCCGTCTCGTCGCTGACGCGTAAACGAGCAGCGCGAGCCCGTCAATGACGACGAGTTACATACCGTGGCCATTGTCGGCGCCTAGCTAAAAATAAATCCGCCTCCACCCTTTTCGCTCTCTCTTTTCTTCGCTCCTCTCCCTTCCCGTCTCAATTCCCCCGCGCGTCCTATGCACGCGCAGCGCCCTTCCGTTTCCGGCTGCGGATCTTCTCGGAAATTAAAGGCGACGTAACCGATATTCCGTACGCGATACCTGGCAGAACAGCCGCGGGGAATTAGAAATTGAAGAATTTGATGGATTAAACAAGGGTTTATTTACGTTGAGAGAGAAATAAAAAAAGATTCAATCCTTGAGCAATTGGCGAGAGGTATAATTGAGGCTTCGAGAGCAAAAACTGACAAATCGATATTTTTTGCGAAGTAATTAAAATTAAGAATTATTATTTTTTCAATGTGGGTTAGTCCATTTCAGCTCTTATTGCCTGAATTTATATATTCTCCTCAGTCTGAAGATCTCCATTCTATATTGGAACATCACCTCTGGCAAAAATAGAGAACTCCGCACGGAAGGGACCGTGAATCTTTCACGCCTAATACTATTAATAAACGTATTCCGTTGTCATCGCCAGTGGAGGGTGCATAAATATGTATTAAATCTGGCGGGGAATGAATTTTTCGAGCCGGCGGATCCCGTCAAAGGTGAGACACTGCTCTCGATCCCCATCAGCGGAATCCCCGCTGGCTTGACTTGCTGTTCGTGAATATTCATTGGCTATTTATCGAGTCGCAGTTAATTTGGAAATTAGTTCTAATTTCGCGGTAATCGATGCGTTCGCCGCGACACATTTCGCGGCTCGATTGGCATCGCGGGGGCATAAATTACTGATGCCGCGCCTGTTACCCGGCTGCGTTGAAAATTCACCGTTCCGCGACGCACGCGAATTTCCATCACCAAACTATGGCCCCCTACCTAACCCCCCAGAATTCGCTCGCCACCACAGAGCGTCGGAATTAGAGCCACGAATTTTTCTCACAACTTCCCTATAAACTCAAAAAACTTTGGGTACCGCGTGCATACATCCTGGGAAGAAGTGGGCTCGGAAGAATTGCCAGTGAATTTTCAAACCATCCACCACAGAGCAGAGGCTCATTTTCCTCGCGGATTTCCCGCGCGAATTTCCTCACCTCTCGCTGCATTTTAGTAATTATCTGGATGGTTTAAAAACAATTTATAACTTCGATACTAAATTCAAACATGTATCACCTAGGGTAAACGCACCAGTAAATGAACACTGAAGACTAATGAATGAACACTATTATAAAATTATGTTCGCAGCGCGGTTAATTCCATGTGCTGCAAAAATTGTTTGGATATGAAGTAAGAAATGAAAAGAAGTCTCTAATTAATTAGTTGCTTACTTTAATAACTTATTTTACACATTTTAATAAAAATTGTCCATTCACTGGTACGTGTTCATTTACTGGTACATCCACCTTACTCCTTTATCGCTTTTACAAAAAAGTTTTACATTTTATTGATTTTAATCTTCTCCTTCTACCAATTTTTCCTCCCGAAATCTTTCCTTTTGAGACGCCCTGTAAATACCGGCGAAGGGAACGCTCGCTCGGGGTGAGAGAGCCCCAGAGCCGTAGAGAGAGCTGCGGCAGCGCGTGCGAGTCGCGATATCGCGTGCTCGGTTCGACACAGTTCGCCAAGCGAAACTCGACCGCCCGTAGATAGCAGGCCAGAGCGCATCCTATCTATACGCGCGTATAAAGTTGGCTGGTCGCGGCTCGATCGAATCGCGGGATCGTAATTCGCAGCGCGACATAGTGGTCGAACGGGGCAGCGTGTGTCGGCCGCGCTCGTTTTTCCATTTTACACAGGACGTGGTTATCGGCTATCGCTATCGTTACGGCCGCATTATGCCGCCCGATCAAACTTTACGCTTATCAGGCCGCTATCTGTTTGATCCAGGGGGGGGGGGGGAGGGCGAGCGAGCGAGCGACAGAACGCGGCGATCGATGCCTCGCGACTTGCAGCCGTTCGAGGCTTCTCTCCTTAGAAGCTCGCCCGTGGTGGTCGGACGCGATCGATCGGGAGAGTAACGAGGAGACGGGGAGAGCGTGGATTTTCATGGAATCGTAGCTAATTGCGCGGGATCGATGGCCGATCCACTAGGAGATCGAGCTGCAGCGGTGTTCTCCGTGGACTCGTGATTTAGTCCGGGGAAGATGGATGATTATCTCTGGCCTAACGATACGGGCGATATATCAATCGTAGGAGCTGCTGAAATGGATAAGATCGTCCAGTGGTGTGATAGCAGTAATACACTTTTATCGCATCTAACTCTCGTATGGAATTACGCGAAGCGTCAATAGAGCACGATGGGTGGAATTGGAGGCGATTAAGTAGTTGCGATATAAAAAGGGCAATTATCTATTTGCGACTACAAAGCGTAGATAGCGTCGATTTTCGGTGTCACTGTCACGCTTGGAGGGAGATAATCCGATGCTAAAATCGTGCAATTGTTGAAGCAATTACCTACATAAACCGTATGTACCTGGGACAGAGTTGTAGATACGAGAGCAGTCGATGGGACTAAAACAGAAGAAAAATCTAAAAGGGCCACGTAAAAGACAAGGCTGCTCGTCCTGCTTTGGTCAGAACCATCTGGATTCTAGCGGGTACAAGCTGCGTGCCGTCGTTATCGTTTATCGGTGTCGTTAGGATGGTCACCGTATCGTCACATCCACATCGCGTTTCTCTTCACGATATTAAAAGTCCGAACGGTGCTCATCTCCGTCCACCTAGCTCGCCTCGTTCCTTCTCCACACCGAGGACTCCTTTCTGTCATTCCTCGAGCCAGCCCAGAAGAATCGTCCGGCCCGAAGTCCCCGCGAGTGAATCCGCAACGAGAATTCGACGGGATCGGACAGCGGCAGCCGAATGTCGGCCGAGAGACCGAGAAGCAGAGAGACACGGAGCGAAATGCCAGCGCGACGATGAAACGCCTTTATGATCGCAGGAATTACGAGTCCCGTGGGAAATATCGCGGCTGGGAGGGACCGCCTTTACGCTTGGCCTCGCGCGCGCGGCAAAAAGAATCGCGAGGGGGGGAGCTGCTCGAAGCCGCTGCATCCTCGAACGGGATATCAATCTTCTTGCCGATGGACGGGACGGATCGGCCGCGTTGCGCTCCGCGCCCGGCATCCCCGACGCACCTCTGCGCCTCGCCAGAGGAAGCTCCGCCAGCTGCGCCTCGCCTCCCCGATTCGCCAGCGAAGTCGATGACTTTTTCCACTCGCCCATAGCGGCCGGGAATGAAATTCCATTTCCTCCATGTAAATTCCCAGGAAGACAGGCGGCCCCCCGAACTCGCTACCCCCGTGACGGGCCAACCGTTCCACTTCGCCCCGATAGCGAGTTTCGTTGTTGGAAAGTTTGATTTCGCGGGGACAGGATCGACCGGGTAGGGGGGGGGGGGGGTAAGCGCGAAGAACCAAGGGGAAAGTTTCTCTAGCTGCGGAGCAAAGATATCCGAAGGAGTTTTTCCAGGAGCCAGATCGAGTGGAGTCGCTCCTCTGCAAGTAATCCATCCTTCTTCCGTTCGTTTCGCAGAAAAGTTTGCGCGCGTGGCGGCAGAGGAGCTCCCCGAGGAGGGGAATTTTTGAACCGTGACCAAACGTTAACCGCCCCGCGATTACGGGGGAGCAGAAGAAGGCGGGGTGGCTCTCGGGGTGGCACGGAACCTACTCGAACGGGAAATTACCCTGGAAAGCGGCGCTCGCTGCGGCGCTTCCGGTAATTCGTACGCTCGATAATAATTGACGTAACGAGGACGTGTCGGGGCGCCGATCAATGGCGCGATCAGTGTACGCGTAGCGTCGGGTATATAGGCATGTATTCCCGTGTGGGGCCAGACGTGGAACGTCGCCGTGGCACGCGGACCTACCCTCCCGTCCCACCCCCGCGATTATACACCGTGGCGACTCTATCCGCGCGAGAACGGCAACTATTCGATCTTGCTTCCCGCAAGACGCCCTGCCTGTTACACGCCCTACGGCTATTACGTTGCTGCATGCGAGATGCCTTCTTCCAGCTTTGGGAGTGTAGGTCATCCCGACGAAGCGTAAGAGAAATGGGGGGAAAGACTCGCTTTAGCACCGTCTTCGATAGGAAGCAGAAGTTAAATTGCATTTAGTATCGTGAGCTGTCTTGAGCTGCCAGCAACTGGTACACGCACCCTCGTCCCGTCCTATTATTTTTAGCCCCGCGGTCTATCCGCGATGGTGATTTACGAGAGACGCGCTTTAGCAGCGTAACACGGTTACGCGAGACTAAGGGGTCGGTTTGTCGCGAGGAACGCGGAAACTTTCCGCGCGATTCAACGTTTTGTTTCGCGCGTCGTTGCTCGGCCTCTCTCTCACCGCCAACCGTTGTTCCGTTCCCTCGTTCCATTCCATTCCATAAATACGCGAGTGTAAAGACTCTCTTTTCGAGGTTCCCACCTCTGACCGAGAGGACGACCCAGTTTCAGCGATCGATGCCGGACCCGCGGCTCTTACCTTCGAGAGGGGAACGTATTTGACAATCACTCCCTTGTAGCCGCTCACGAATAATCGGCGCGACCGAGATCGCCCGTCTGACCCCTGGCGAGTCCTCGATCGCACCCTCCCACGTGCTCCGCGTAGTGTCTCCGGCTTCTAGAGCTTGCATAAATAAAGGTATCGGGGGGGACAATCGACTGCGGGAAATAGACGGTTAAATCAGGCAACTTTTAACAGACCGTATCGACCCGTTTCGGACTGGGTCAGCGCGCGAACTTGCGAAAACCGTGGGAAAGCGCTGGGCCGGGGGTTCCCTCGAGTTTGCCGCGAGTCGGCGGAAGAATCGGGGAACCCGGAGCGATCGACGTTATCCCCTTTTGATTCTCGATCGCGTCGCGACGCTTCGCCCCGTGAATTCGCGCGAGGGGTGGAGGGGGACGTTCCTCGATCGGCCCGGAGGCGTCGAATTAAATGGGGCGTCGGAGATGCTCGCGGCAGCCCGCTGAAAGACCCTCTCTCCACCTGCGGAACAACTGGCAAGTAACTGTCGGGGAGGAGACACGGGGAAAAGAGCTATCCGGCCCGGCAAAGAGATCGCGGCGAAATAAAAGAGATACAGGGCGATGAAAGAGGCGAGGGGAGGGCGCTGAAACTTCCTACTTGGCCAGATTGAAATTGTTTTTCATCGCTTTCCCAACGAGGGCAAATCGGTGTTGGCGCGATGCCTCCCGGACAGCTTCCACCCTCTCCGCTCCCGCAGCCTCGTTCTTCATCCCCCCCCCCCCCCCCATTGAAATTATTGGCCACTTCGAGCGCGCGTCGACTTCAGCTCGCCTCCTATTCTTCCCCAAAGTAGGTACAGCGACTGCTTTCGGCGATTATCACTCGACACCCTGGAAAGGCTCCTCGAATTGCGCGAGTGCGGCGGGACTCGATTTGCGACGCGCCTGGGGAAGACCGACGCACGATCGCGCGACTCGATTGCCAAGGAGGAATTCCTCTCCGCGGAACACGTACAACGCAGGGTTTCGTAGGTATGCGCGGCGGGACGCGCGATATTCGGCGCGGGGAACGCAGATGCGGCTTATTTGGTGTATGCGGAGCGACGCGTGACCGTAGTTCGAGGCTGGCTCGTGGATCCGGAGGGGTGCTCGTCGCGGGGGGTGTGTCCCCCTCGGCGGAATCGAGATTCTGCGGGATGTTACAGCCTGTTACAGTCTGTTTTACTATATCAAATCACGCCGGCTGCCTGTCCCAGCCTTCCTTTCCAGCCGGTAAACTCGTTTCCCCCCCCCCCCCCCCGGCGGGCGCGCGTGTTAGGTCAGGCCGACGGGAAACGGGGCCAAATTCAAAGGGAGAGGGTGGCCGATCCTGTCCACGGGACGGCGACGCCCCACGACTCGCAAATTGATTCCCATTTGCATAACATACGCCTATTCTCCGTGCCGCGTCGTGACGCAACGCGGCGCACCGCGTCGTGACTACGCGCCCACATCGTTTCCGGTCCCTGTCTGCGTCCTAGGCGAACCAGACTCCTCCTCGGTCTTCCAGCGGGCAGTTTGAGAAACGCGCCACAGTGCCGTAGATTCCGCGGAAATCTCGCAACTCTCATAAGTTAAGATTAGACGCGGTTAGACGTCCTCCTTAGAGCACGGGGACATTTGCATCTAATAGCGGTGTCGGGGCACATCCTAATACAGGGACACGTGGACGCCCAGCCAGGCTAAAGTCAACGTAACGATCGAGGAAACGGCACGCGCGCGCCGTTCACGCAGCAGACGAGCGATAAAAACCGGGACGATTTATATTCCGCGGGCGGGCAAGGGGCACAAACAGTGCTGGATTGTCGGCTGGGAAAAAAAGGGCCGTTTATCGTTCGGCATCTCTTTGAATTACGGGGACCCAGCGGTAGGCGGTCGCGCGTGGTCCGCTTACGAGATCCGGATATTCTGGAGAGTCTTTGTCGCGGGGTAACGCGAAAATGGAATTTTCGCTCTGTTTTCACAGCGGCTGTATCGCGCCGTCGCGCTCGGGGGTTTAATCTGCGCGGCAACAAAGCCGATTCATGCGAAACAATTTGTTCCCTCCGCCCTCCGCCCTCCCCCCCCCCCCCTGCGACCATCGTACGCAGAACGGAATTATTAAATTTTAGGGATCGCGCTGGACGAGCCGTGGCCGTTTTGTACACGGGGAATCGATCTTCACGCGAGCTGCTGGTCGAGATACTCTCGGCTCGAGTGTCGGGCACGTGGCTGCAAGAATGAAGTGGCCTCGAATGTCAATGTCAAGACGAGCGGCGTAGCTTCTTTTTAGTAAATGTCCACTGACCCAGATGCTTTGACTCAGCCGTGCAAACTGCGATCACCCTTTTTTTTCTGCCCCGAGCAACGGCGATATTCCTCGCGCAGGGCCGGGCACGGCCGTTAGCACCGGGCGAAAGAAGAGAGAGAAAAAGGTGTCCCCACTCGACCGTTCAACCGTCGCGGCGGGTCAAAGAGGCACGCGCGCGCCCACGATTCGCGTACCTAGCTCGCGGCGGTCTTTCGAAAGGGTGGAAATTGCTCGGGTCAGCGATCAGCGATGTCGCGCGTCGACCTGGAAACCCGTCCCCCTATCTGCCAGCCTCGCTCTAGCATTCGATTCCTGTCTCGTCGAAATCCGCAGGCAGCTATCGCGGAGTGCCTCCCCGAGCACGCGTGTGCTGCGGGCACACTCTCGCGATTTCTCTCGATCTCTCTGGATTCTCGAGTCGAGAATATATCCCTGGTCGAACGGCCGGCCGCTGTCGCGTTACTCACGCTCGGCCCAGCGCGACGGTTCTCCGGCTCTCTCGCTTCCTTCCCTTCCGCGCTGTCGGCGATAAAATGCGATCGCCGCCGCTCCGCCACTCGCTCCGCGTGGAATTTTTAATTTAGAGGCCGGGACGGGTCTCGGGGATACAAAAGTTTCTCGAGTGGCCGTAAAATCGCTCGTCGACTCTAGGAAATTAGGAGCCGCCGCTCCACATCGCGCGCCCCTTGTACGTGGCCGCGTTCTCCTCGCGTTTTTCGTCTCCCTCGATCGCGCATTCCCCCAACATCCGTGGCCGTCGCGTATCAACGCTCCGCCAGCGTTCGCTCGAAATATTCTCTCGCGGCTCCTCTTTCTACGTGCCTCTCGCTGCGACGCGATGTGGTTCCGTCTCCTGCGTTCGATACGCCTGTCGAGCAATCGACGACGACCACCCCGCTTTCGATCGAGGGCGAACTTATGTAGGGTCAGGAAAGGAAACGCGTGGGGCCACGCGGCGGATTTGGAGGCGCAAGCTGGGCGATCGAACACGGTCGTGGGGTAGTAATTCCGAGCCTGGCCTTCCCCTGGACCCTCTTCCGGTTCAAGGAACGCCCGGCCGTATTGTGTTAGGAATATCATTGAGCCGCATTGAATGGTGCGCGGAGGGTCCTAATTCCTGGTTCCTGCGTTCGATGGAAATCGCCTTTATCCCCTGCCTCTTATACCCGACCAGCTCGGCCGCTGCCGCATTGCCCGTGTCCTTTTTTTTTTTTTTTTTTTTTTTTTTCAAAGGACCCTCTACGCCCGAGGAAAAGGATAGTCCACCGTTCAGTCGTTCCTCGCCGCCCCCGTGTCGCAGGGAACGCGGGAATCCCGTTGACAGGGGAACAAAGTTATCGCGGTTTAATTGCCCGCGGGCGAAATCGCGCAGCACGTGATTCAGCGCGGTTATGCTTTCGAATAAACGTCGACAAAAGTTGCGGACGCGGAAAGCCCTGCCGCGATATGAGCGTTATGCGGGCGGTGTGGAGCGACTGGCGAAAAACCGCATTGTCTATTCGCGTCGCATCAGGTTGAGGGTTCTTTGGTAGGTATGCACACTAGGCCGTAACGAAAAAAATTAATATGATTGTAGCGTTAGGCCTTAGTGCGGGAAAATTGTGTCTTTAGATCAATAACAACTGGGCGAAATTTCAGCCCTGTGAGTTAGTATCTTCTGTTCCGGCAAGAGCCTTGCAAATTCCGAATTTGTTTAAAAAGTATAAAAATGACCTTGCAGCCTTTCGCCCATCCTATGGCAACAGAATGAGTCAAAACTCATCACGTGAAAGTGGTTTCATGTGGAATTCCTCCCTAGCCCACCCCATCGCGATAGGAGTCTCGAAATCGGGTTTATAGACTTGATAAAGTGGAAACACGAGATTTGTACTCATCCCTTGCGTCGGCTGCAATTATTTTGCTGGATGCCTCTGTCACGAGCTTTACCATACGCTCCACAGCCCGAGTGTGGCAAGGCTATGCCTCGAAATCCCAGCATTTGCGGATCTCTCCCTCCTCTAGCATTTTTTATCAGGGAGATGGTTTCAACAGAGTCCAGTATAGGTGGTGAAGTTATTGGACATTCGTCCAAATTGATCAAGTCGGTACAATCCAAATTCATCGAAGCTGGAGAACATTTTCGGATTTTTACCGACTTTAGATTCTCACGTGCTGCCATCCAGAGATGGGCAAAAAATTATATTAAATAAAAAATTGATTTCGAATAAAAGACAAAAATTTTATTCCAGAATCATCGTATAAAAATTACTTTGGGTAATTTTTATTCGAAGCGCCTCAAAATAACTTTTTTATTCGACGAGATTCCTTCGACGGCTACGCATAACTTTTTTATTCGACGGATACGCATGATTTTTTTATTCGACGGGAATTCATTTTAAGCTTGAAATGATTTTCTCCGTTTCAGGCGTCTTTTATTTGAAAAGTTATTCGAAGTTAAAATAACTTTGGGCGAGCCTCGAGAGCCTTTGATCGAAGCCGCAGACTTCTCGAATCGAGCGACATTGTATCGTTCACCCGTATACAGGTACACTGCAGCGCGGAGTTGCTCGGCGATGTGTCATCGATTATACAGAAACGGAATTTCTTTATTTTTCTTCGTAGCATCTTCATCAGGAAACACTAAAAAGTTCATTGGTAATACTTTCATCAACACTTATTGCAAATATGAACATTTTATGTGGCCCATCGCACAGTGGTCCGTCTATTAAGAAGCTAGCGGGACAAAAGTCGCAGGTCGTCCATAAATCATCAATTAGATGAAAATGTTTGAAAAACACCATCCACATTGTTTTACCACCCTTAAAACGTTCATCCCTCACAAGGGAAGATCCCCAACACGAAAATTCCTAAAAATATGAAACCAAAAACTAAAAAATAATTATTTTCTCCTACTACAATTTCGATGGTGATATACTACGCACGCCTGCAAAGTTTCGAGACAATTGGGTAGTTGGAAGTGGGTTAAAATTGAGTTTCTAGATTTGAACCATACAAACGAATAGTTTAATAACGCAGAGTTGCAATTATTTGCAGCTGTAACTTGTCAATGTGTATTCTATAAAGCAATTGAAACAAAACCCCACAAAAATTTCTAGGTTCCACAAGGTTCCCGGATATCTAGGGCATTTCGAACGAAAGCTATTGAAAAAATTTCTATGATCCTATTTTAATTCTGTTCGTTGGAAATTAAAATATTCATGGCTTACTTGTACGTTTGCAATCCATTTGGTAAGATACTAACAATTTTAATTGCGATACAACGGAGCACTACTGATTTATTGCTGATTCTGATGCATTCTAACAAACTGTTACTAAGGGCCCGGCACGAAGACGCTTGGACAGTCGTCACTTTTATAAAATACATAAAAATTTGCATACCATATCATTCCGATATCTCTGACTCGGTAGTTTGTAGTATAACAAGGATTCATTCATTTTGGGTGGGTCATGATTTTGGACTTTTGTCCCGCTAAGTCATCAATAAGACAGACCACTGTGCGTCGGTTTTTTGCTCTGTCAACCGGCGGTTTATCAGGGCCCAAAGGTCCTCGAAGTGAAGAAGCAAAACAGTGGGGTGGGTAGGTCTTTCCCGATAATCCGAGCCCAAAGATTGTTCAAAAAAGTATTTCAATATTGTAAAGCCGAAATGTATTCTTTTAATTACAATTTGTAATTCAGTATTTAAGTGCAATTAAATTAGACGTCATTACAATCATGCAAAATTTCATTAATTGTAACTACTTACTAGTTGGCCAATCCATTTATTTTTCAATTGATTGATACGAAACTCTGGTTAAGAACATCGCGATACGAAGCTAATATTCTAGGCCCCAGAATCCTCGGTATTGCCAATAAGTATTGCAGGTAAAATGCGTGCCTAACCGTGTTAACACCTGAGACACTTCAGAAGCGATCGCCCGACAGCCGAGAAACACGGGGCCATAAAAGACATAAATAGCACAAGCCATTAAGAACGGAAAAATGTGAAATCAGATTCTTCATTGAATCTGCACGAAAATGATATTAATCGTCTCCTTGTGTTTTCCCGGCGAAAATGATACCAAACCTAACATAAAATTAATTTGCAGGATTGAAAGCCCGTTTCGTTAAAAGTAGACCGATTTAAGTAACTTTGTTGTCAATTTAATCGGTAGAATGCAAGGAATCCATTGGTATCGCTTTCATATTGATACGACGAAAAATAAAGAAATTCCGGTTCTGTATAATCGATGACACATCGCCGAGCAACTACGCGCTGCAGTGTATACCGGTGAAAGATACAATGTCGCTCGGCTCGAGAAGCCGGCGGCTTCGATCAAAGGCTCTCGAGGCTCGCCCAAAGTTATTTTAACTTCGAATAACTTTTCAAATAAAAGACGCCTGGAACGGAGAAAATCATTTCAAGCTTAAAATGAATTCCCGTCGAATATAAAAAATTCATGCGTAGCCGTCGAATGAATTCCGTCGAAAGAAACAGTTATATCAGACGCTTCGAAGAAAAATAACTTTGAGTCATTTTTATTCGACGACTAATAGAAATAACTAATAGACATAAAGTCTCTTTTATTTGATACGTTATTTAAATAACTTTTTATTTAAATGATGCCCATCTCTGCTGCCGGAGACGTTCCGAAATTTCAAGCCTCTTGCCGGAACAGAAGATATGAACTCACGTGGCTGAAATTTCGCACAGTTGTTATTGATCCCCGGATACAACTTTCCCGCACTAAGGCCTAACGTTACAAGCATTTTTATTCTTTTCGGGACGGTCTAATGCACAATGGTTTCGCGGAGCTTGGCGTATAAATTAGCATTCCCTCAGAGGGATTTTTGCAGTCACCAATATTCCATTTGCTTCGTAGCACCCCTCGGCTAGCTCCCCTCGGTGCTCCCCAATTTCGACAATCCTATTTATCGGCTCCGCGAGCCCGTTTCTCCTCGCGGCGGCGCTTCGAACTCTCGGGCAAAATTAAATTCCGCGCCGGGGCCCCCCTTGACGCTCGCAAATCACTCGCAAGCGACACTCGTCGATTTCCACGGAAAGCCATTAGGGCTCCCTTTGCCGGGCGCCAACATCGAATTACTCCATTATTTCATTCGCGACGATTGTAGGCCCCCACCGGCGGCCGAGATACACGAATCGACGAAACGTTTGAGCGAGCTCGTCCCGATTTCAGGGAGGGAGGGATTAAAACGCTGCTGCGCCAAAGTCTGCGAGCCCAGAGTCCCTCTGCGGTTCAATTTAATCCTCACCGGCACGAACATCTCGTCCCATCGGGCTCGTCCACGCACAGGCGCTGGATCATCGCAGTTCCGCGGGCTCAAAGGGCTGGGCGAAGGATTCTCCCCGTCGAATTTCACCTGTAACCCCGTCCCGCTGTCGGCTCGCGGGACGGCCGGCAGGTCGATCGACTCGGGGGAATAGTCGCGGGCATAAATTATCGCGAGTTTGACGGCGGGAAATTGCGTGTTTCGCGAATTTCGGCGACGCACACGTGGACAGGGTCGCGTTCGGCCCGCGGGCACACGCTTACACGCACGATCCCTCGTTACGCGCACCGCCGGTCAACCGTGGCCTCGCGGCACTGCGGTGAACGCAATTTCTGGAGCGCGTCGATCTCGCGTTTCGACTACCGCTGCGACAGGGAAATTCGGCGAGGGACTTTTTTCCCGTAATGCCCCACGATATTCGCTTGCAAGTGAACCGTCGGCGATCAAACGGAATTCAGGAGGATCGCTGAACAGTCTCGTACTCTTTGGTGGATCGAAATGTTGTCCCTCGTCGCGCAATCACGAAATTCGCGTATCGCGGTTAATACAGAGCCCCCGCTGCGTGCCCCCCCTTCCCCTCCCGCCAGGGAGACATTTAACGAGCGCGCGCCACGTGGAATTACGCCCGCAAAGAATGCAAATGCCGACCCAAATTCGCCCTCTTTCCTGCTCGCCCGTGTTACACCAGAGCCGCGGCGGCGTTACGCGGGGCCGTTTCTCGCGGGAACACGCTTTGCACACCCCGTCTTGCCAGAAAATGAAATTCAAGAGGCGAGACTCTCGAAGGCGGGGGTGCACCACCACGTCGAAATCATCGGCTAGCTCCCTCGTATTCTCCATCCCTTTGCCCTCGATCCTGGATCGAGGAAAGTGGGCTAATTGTAGGCTGTCGCGGATCGATGCGTAATCGGGACTCGGAAATTAAAGGCATTCCCCCTGTGCGCCGATCGACTACCACCGGTCAGCGGCGATAAGTCGCGGATAAGCGTTATCCTCGCTCCCTATTTTCTCCCTTGATCGCCGGCTCGCGTGGCCCGCGAAATGGCGTCGATCGCCGAGCAATTGCATGCGATTGATCCTCCCTTTGTTTCCGCGGCTACGGCGCGGCGCAAGTATGCGGCAGCTTGTTCTCGCATTGAAAACGATAAAAACGGGAGAGAGAGAGAAAAGAGAGAAGCGTTGCGATACACGCTCGGCTGGCGAAGGTTCGGTCGGAGGTGCTCGAGGGTAAGCTGATGGGGCAGCGAGTCGAAAGGGGCGTGTTGCCGCTCGCGCTTGTACACGTAGGACGCATTAAATAGTGACGGCTGGAAGAGCGAGGGTTCCTTTGGGAAGGGGATGAAACTCGACGCGGAAAACGCGAACACGCTCGCCCGGCTGGCCCCGCCGTTGACCGATGTTGCACCCTCGGAAACATCCCTCTGCCGCAACGTTTCACTGCCGAAAACCTTGCGGAGGGAATTCTCCTCGGAGGGCTGGAGATTTGGGAGGGGTGGGGGTGACTCGACCGAGTGGCCGAGTTGAGTCACTCGACGTGCTCGAGGGAAAATCCAGTAGGTTTGGGATGGGTTTCGGGTTCGCGACCGACCGCCCTGTTGAAAAAGAATCCTGCGGCGAAGCTGGAATCGGGTTGTCCGACCTGCGGCCCTACGGACGTGGCTAGTCCTTGGCCGTCTGCACGCCACCGACCAACTTTGCGCGCCGCTTTTATCCTGGCCGACGAGGGCCGATGGAAGAGTAGAGAGAACAGAGTAACGCTGGCCTGTAATTACTCGCCAACTCTCGGCCCCTGGATCGCTGGCCCTGTCATTCGGTCGCTTTTTGCACGTCGACCACCGGCGACCGCCGTTACCACCGTCACCACCGTTATACCACCGCCACCAACCTGGACGCCTATCGACGCGGATCCTTCTTTGGCCGCGTCAGTCGAAATATTTTCCCCGCTGCCAGCCATCGCGGCTTTACGAGGCATCCTGTCAGCTGACGTTTTCACCGTTTCGAATTAAATAATGAATCGAGGATAGGCGGAAGAGAAATGGCCCCAATATCCGTACGGTACAGGTATACCGAGGAAAATGAGTCAAGCGTCGCACAGCGGGACAAAATCGCAGAACTTTTGATAAAAGATAGAGGAATCTGTTTGGAGGTGAAAGCTAGGCTGTCGCAGAATAAGGGGGAAATATTGAAAGAGTATGAAAAACAAGTTTTGACATTAAAAATCCATGTCAAAAGATCCTGAAACTCGAGGAAAATTCTGCGACCAGATTCGAATTCAACGCGTCAAAATCTATAAGAAATTATTTATAACAAGTGAAGGAAAAGCTTCGACATTAAAACATTAAAACGGAAAAATTTCAATTTTCTTCGAAAATGGCGACTTTGATATATATTTTCAAGGTCGAACCTTATTTCGCATACTTTTCCCTTACTCTGCAACGCCTTAGCTTTAACCGCCAAGAAGATTCACCCCTCTATCTTATTCCCATCAAAAGTTCTTCTACGTTGCCACAAAAAAAGTGCAGCTCGCCCGACTGTGCGTCGCTCCTGGTCGCCCCGCGAAAGAAAACACCGAGCCGCTTAAAATTCAGCGGCGCCCCGACGCTGCGAAATTTCGATAAAAAGTCAATTGGAACGGAACAACAGGGCCACTATCGATGGACTGCGGATTAATCCGATTACGCGGCGATCGCGTTGGCCAATGAGTTTATTTATCTTCGCGCTTCACGCTCGTCCAGCTATTCGGCGACCGGACACAAACTCGCCGCCCCCGCGACGAATTTCGCGGGAAAGTCCCCCGATACCTGGGTAGGTGACGTTCGTCCTCGCTCCCCGGAGAAAATTAAAACTCTTGAGCGTCCGCGGAGGCAGCGGCGAAAAGCCGTAAAAAATACGGCTGCTCGATACTCCCCCGTTTACAGTTTAATCTCACTGGGTCGTCAGGACTCGCAGTCGCTCGCAGGATATTTCCCCTCCCTCCCTCTTCTCCGTGGCAGCGGTGTGCGCGACACCCGCGTCACTCTTCTCCTCCGAGTTTTCAAACGTGCAAGGGAAGAGAGCAACAGTAATACAATATGCAACGACCGACTGTAAAAGGTTGATGAAAATGTTACCTCGTACATGGCTGATCTCTACCCGCGGCTCGGTGTACACACAAAAGGAATGCTCTATGGCCGCGTTATTAAACCTTTGTCGTGGGCCGTTTACCTTCCCTTTTTCTCCCCGTGACAAAGATTAAGTTGTCGTTGCCGCTGGGGCGGGCGTCCTTTTTTTCGCCGGTCCTGCGCTACCCCCTTCTCGTTTATTCAGGGCCGAGTCGGCCACCGAATGTTCCAACCCTTTAGGAAAATTACATCCCGCCGCTGGCCGAGGAATTCGCTCGATGTCGACGACGAGAATCGAGAGCGACTCCTTCCCCCCGCGTTTAGCCAATTCGCGGGCGACATCGCGGATTAACCGCGATTACCGCGGCTCGTCGCGCGATAGGGCTCTAACGAGCCGTGGAATTTCTGCCAACGAAGCGGTTTCGCGCTAGCGATAACGAGCACAGGGAACGCGTGCCAACCTTTAACCTATCCCTATTCCGCGCCGCCACCGTACCGCGCGTTTTCCTCTCACATCTTCGCATTCTTTGTCTCGAAACCGCCGAGGCTATTGAGCAGCGATGCGTCTCGGTTGCTCGGGTTACACGTTCATCGACCACAATCCTCTCCGCGGGTGAACCCAGAGCTGGAGTTGTTAACCCCTTCGCCGCGAGCGCGTCTGGAGCAGGGGCTGGCTTTATAGACAGCTTGGAGTAGCAATTGATTGATATCCCATTTCTGTTATAAAGCCAGCTGGTTTGACTTTATAAGAGCGAATTTAAATGGGGTTGATAGAGTGAGTTCGATAGAGTACGTGAGATTAAATCTTCATTGCCACGCCTCTTCAGCTATTAGCTGCTCCTCTACCACCAATGGTGTGCATGTCAGAAAGAAAGCTTAAGAGACCCCCGATCCAGTGTCATCGAGGGACCTGCGTGACTGGGAGCAACATGAAACATGACCCAGTACCTATCTCGCGCAGGTGTTTGGGAACGATTCCCGTGTAGGCTGTCGCGTAGCATCCCGTTCCCCACGACCCTCCACGTCACTTCCCGCAAGGTCCTGCGTCGTGGGCTCGAGGCGCCTGCCTTTGAGAAATTTCTGCGTACCCAAGGCGCTCTAGGAAAACAACAGCAGACGTGGCACCCACTCAAGACCAACCGCCCTATTCGTTACGATTAGGCGAGGCTAGAGGCGCGAGGATCATCCTGAAATATCTAAGCACTGCGGGGATTAGCGGAGTGGGTGTAGTAGATGTGTCTAAAGAGAGCCAAAAGACGCTGAGTCTCACAGCATAAAAGGTGTATAGGGTAATTATGAGAGAGACGCGACACTGCAGCAAAAGATGGTCAACAAATAATACGTATCCTTGGGAAATGTTTCCATCGCAAAATTTAGACCCCGGTGACAATTTACCGCAAGCTGCGGCAACTGTCCCGTAATTAATTTCCTTTATCTGCGAATTATCGAGTCAGTCGCGGTTACGGAGGCGCTCGTAACACTTCGACTTCCGCGGGATAATAGATAGAAGTGATGAACTTCCGCGTACGTAACAACAGCGGATGAAGCGCCAGGAATACCAACTCCCACGTTCCCTCGTGCAGACACACACCCGGCGCTATCAATCACCCACTTGGACGTGCCCATTTCTGCCACCTATATCTCTGCCACTCGACGCTGAAAATCCTCCCACACCTCGAGGGTGGCTGGATCTTTCTGAAAATTTCCCTCGCCATCCCCCGGCGTCTACCTGTACCAAGAGGACGGAAGGCTCGGCTCGGCTCGGCACGGCACTATTCGCAGCCGCGTCGCAGTCGGCCGTGTTTTGCGAGCTTCGCGAGGAAGGCTTCCTCGAGGAAACTCGTCGAGCGGGTTCGACGAACCCGCGAGCACCGCGGGTCGCGCGCGGCCGGCGGATTATTTCGTTAGGGGACGATCGAACCCACCGAATCCAATATTACTCGCAACAACATACGCGTTTCCGACTTCCGCGGCTCGGTTCGGCGTAACGGATAAAGAGCCTAAGCTACTTAGCGTAAGCTAAATCCGCGTCGTAATCCTTGGCTGATGGATCTGGACTGCGGGGAGTTCGTTGCCCGCCAACTGGGTAAAATCGAGTGAGACCTCGAGTGACGCTCGGGCGACGATGCTCGCGCGGGATCGCCCGGGGAACGACGCTCGTCTTGGCCGAGCGTCTAGTTGGACGCAGGCTTGTGGACCAATTAATCGGTCCACGGGTTTCGCAGAGCACACCCTCCGCCGAGGGGTGGAACCCTACCGATCGACCCGATGGAAATCAAATTATACGGAGGCGAATTCGCGTTTCGGCGAGGGCACTGGCCTGCGCTGGTCTCCCAAACGGTTGCCCTTTCTTCCAGCTCCGCTGGGATCGTCCATCCCCCTATCATCCCCTGTAAGATGCACTCGAAGCACCGGCGGAATCGATCCTTCCGTCCTGAACGAGGAAGATCGCCCTCCTCCAGGAATAGTCACCGTTTTCATAGATTGCAAATATTTAGGACGATGAAAAGCAACATTGTGCCTCGAACGATCATCGGAATTTCAGCTAATTGGGGTTGCCTAGAGGTACTTCTGTTTGTTTCTCAAGTGATCGCTGAGAGGAAAGGAAAACCATCGGTGGAATAAATCCACAGCTCTGTAACCGCGCCGATCAGACATCGAACGCGTCTGTTTTCCAATCTCCGGCGCCACACACGGGCGAATCGCATCAGGAAGCTGCTGACAAAGGTTCGAGAGCGCCTCCCCGGTTCGTGGAGCTTCCGCCTGGGACGAGGTTCGTTAGTCGAAGGAGCGCGAAAGCGGGGCGAAACGGCGCACCCTTCGCAGAGCCGGCGGAGGGTGCGCGGTCCTAACGAACGGAGCCCGGCGAAGAAATTAGGGACACGTGTCCCGGGATTGAAAAAAAAGAATTGCGCTGGGAAGACGGCGCGTCGAGGGGGGAATGGAAAAGCACTTTGCCCGCTTGACTGTTGACTCCGGCTCGTGCGCTCCCTTCTCGAGCACCCTGAAACTAATTCGAGAAAGCCGCTGGTTACCCAGCCTCGCAAAATATCGCGCGGCGATTCTGGCGGCGCGCAGCCGCTCAGAAAAAGAGAAAACTGCTTTATGAATCCGCGGCGCTCCGAGTATCGCGGCCGGCGATAAAACTCCGTTTATCGCCGGCCCCGCCGCGTTTATTGTTTCGCCTTCGTAATCTCCAGTTCCGTGTCGGCTCGCCGGCTCAATCGGAACGCGGGGGAGCACTTGGACTCGCGGGGCCACGATCGATAACGCCGCGCGATAAACTTTTCTTCCTCCACAAGATCGCCGTCCTTGAAGAAACTCGCTGCTCCCTAGCGTAGTCGATCGAGTTCTGGCGATTCCACCGACACCTGCATCCTTCCGGAGAACAGGTAGCCAAGCTGCTCCGCACACTGGCTTCAAAGGAGCTAAATCAGTGATTCCCAAACTGTGGGTCGCGAAGTTATTTCTAATTGGCGATTTATAGCACTTATTCATTCTGTTTATTAAGTTAGAATTATATTCTGAAGTAAGCACCTATTTTTAATCCGTTCTCTTTACCTTAGTAAATTTAGCTCCGAGTATTATAAAAGGGGAGCCCGACTCAGAAAAGGTTGGGAAGCACTGATTTAAATAGGCAGCGGCCCTTAAGTAGAGTCCGAAACATAGAGACCTCGGGGGAATCGGGGTTAGGGCAGCTGGTCAGCGCGCATTGGATCCGAAGATCGCCGCGAGGATCCCTTTTTCTCCTACCTACATTATTACTGTTGCAAATCCACGTTCGCCACTTCTAAGAGCAACCAGAAAGTTGTACGCGTCAGACGAAAAAGTTGCTCGATGAATATTTATAGAGTCACCCGGTTTGTTCACCCGAGCTGTAAGGCCGTCTGAAGCCGAGATACAGCGAAATATCACTGTTCGCGAAGTTGCCACAATGCCCGGCTCGCACAGAGTCCGCCTTCTCTCGCACTTCCGTCACTTCCGCCCGCCTAAGTAAATGTACACGCGGGTACCTGCGTTGCCCTCTCTGCACGCCGCTTCCCGTGCATCCGTTGTTTGCTCGACGGTAGAAAAATACGGCGGTGGAAGGAATCGAACGGTTCCGAGACGGTTGAACGAGTTCGGCGCACGTTTTTCGTATTGTTCCAGCGCGGCGGAATAAAACCGAGATACCTACGATGCCGCGCGTGGCTGCGCCCCGTACGGGCGCATATCGTTGGGCGGTCGGCATAAGGGCGAGGAAAAGTCACGTCCCCTCTTGGCTCTCGATCTTCGATAATAGAAACCGTAACGGCGACGCGCGACGCCTCCAACACCGTCGAATAGTACCGGCCGGAACGTGTTGCGCATATCAAGCTGCTGGAAAATATTGGCTCCTTTAACACACATTCTTATCCGCAAACCCGCTGATTTCTCCGCGGGAATCTGTTTCCACTGGCGGGGGGTGCGAGCAATGGTGGAGTCTCGTGTGTGAAAGAAGCTGCGGTTGAGGGACGAGCAGGGTAGTTTGGAAACGGAAACGGGAAAGCAGAACAAAACGGTCGACCAGAGATATTAGCGCCGCGAGCTGCGACCAACCGCAACGCGAAATAGTTTTCCGTTTATCTGGAGCCTGGAGTGCTGGATTTTCCAACGCGTGCTGGATTTTCCGCTTTGGATAACCTCTGAACCGATGCAACCCACGTTCACCAACTAAGGGGTCGTCCTCAAATCGCGTAACACTTTTCCGGGAGGGGTACGCGAATTTCTCACGTTTTCTTGCAGGAAGGGGTGAGTCAAGTAGATCAAATATTACGTCTTACGTAATACTTTTTAACCGAATTTTCGATAAATACAAATTCATTCATTAATGTCCTAGAAAAGTATAATTTTAGTTTCAATTTCCCGAAACCGTGTTAAATGAATTATATCAATTGGAATGTAAAATCTTACGAATTCTTATCTGGGGGATAGAGGGGGTAAGAAATCGACGAAATCAGGCTTACGTAATTTAAGGACGGCCCCTAACTAGGGCTGGGACTATTTGTCGAATTTTTCGGTATTCGAATATTCGAATACTTCAGTTGCTTAATTATTTGACGAATATAATTCGAATATTCAAGTATTTGAATACCATTCGAATATAGGTTCATTTGTCATGGTGAAATCTTGTAAGCTAATTTTAATCCACTTCACACCATACTACATCAGTATTCGAATAATAACATTCGAATACATCAGTATTCGAATAATAACATTCGAATATTCAAATATTCGAAGTTTATTCGTAGCATTCGAATACTTGCAAAATATTCGAATAGTAAATAATTCGAATAGTCTCAGCCCTACCCCTAACAGCGCTGCCTTCTACGATCCACGGAATTTCCCTGACTTCCTTCGCGATATATCGCGAACGAGGTTCCCCGTTGTCCGAAGGAGCTTGTTCATCCTCGACAATTTGAAAATTATGTTAGACAAGAACCGCACCCTGGATCCACAAGATCCTTCTTCCTATCGAACCGTCACCATCGCCGCGGGTACATTTACATGGCTATCTTGGGTTCGCAAAGCGATCGGTGGTTATTGACGTCCATCCAGAACAAACGATGCCGATAATAGAGGCCCTTTGACGTAGCCTGCCTTTGAATACCATCCGATAAGCGATACGATCCGACGCGACCTTACGAAAACACGAGATGATTAGCGGTTTCGCGCGCTATGGAGATTGGGTCGCGTATCGTTAGCCGGGAGAGCCCGATGGCGTTGAATCTCGTTCATTTGCGAACACCAGACACTGGGGTCGCTCGAACAGAAGCCTTCGATTTCGTCCTATTGTACAGCCAGGAGGTTAATGATCGTCCACGAGCGGCTTATCCTTAACCCTCGCCCCGGCGAGTGAAAATTCACTACTGTTCGCTGCGTCATTGCCTCTTACCATCGCACGCCCGCGTTCCTCGCGAGTGAAAGGCTTGAATAGACCTGACTACCCAAACGGAAGAGCCACCAGATGTCTATCAACGTGAACGTTTCCTCGCAAGGAGGAAAATGGCCCCACCCAGCAATGATTTTCGCGCGCTAGGCTTCCCCGGTCGGCCGTTTCTTCCAGCAACAGGTGGCCTGCTTTTCCGAACCGCTGGTAAAAAAATCGGGACCAGTTCCGCGCGAGGGGTGCGTCCGATTTTCATCGATCTCGCAGGAAACGCGATCTCGACGAGCCTTACGCTCTTCCTCGCGGTCTCAACCTCGAAGGAGATGCACCGCGCGCAGCTATGAAGTCCGTATCGCTGTTAGGGGAAAGTTGATGGGGAAGTTACGGCCACGGCGGCGTCCCTGGTGCGTCAGGTTCAGCTAGTTCGCCCCTAAAATTGATTACAGTCGACCGTGAAAGTGAAACGGTTCCGAGCTTACTCGCGATAGTTCCTCTGCTCCTAAAGCTACCTCCTAGCATCCGGTTGTCGATTCGCTTTATTTGTAATTCCTCCGCATCCGCCTACTTTAGTCATTCCATCGAAGGTACAGAAACTTTGGAGTGGCCCGTGAAGGTGGGGGATCTTCTCTGCTCGCGCGTCCCGTCGGATTTCGGACGTCCATCGAGCATCGATCGCCGGGCTCCGAGAGCTAGAAAGGAAAGGGGGAAATTAGAGAAGCCCCTCTCTCGATAATAATAGGAAAAGGCAACTCGAGCTCTCTTTGACGTCCCTGGTTTCTTCGGCAATTATCGGTGGGAACGGTGTAACGGGAGCGTAGCTGCGTCGTCGAGCGACAGAGGGTGAAAGCCGGGAGAGGGCCAGGCGCTCGTCCACGGAGGAGACTCGGGGGGGATTAAAGGGGAGGAAGACTCCTCCTGCGTCGACGTCGACGGAACTTTCCCCTCGCTGACTCTCGCTTTCCGAGCTCGGAAGAACCGAGCCGCGAGATCGAATCGGGGATCGAGCGCGGCCCTTCGGTTCCGTCGGAAATAGCCATGTCTGGTTAATGAAAATTCAATCGTCGGCCTCAGCCGGTAGCGTTAATCTCGAAAATGGAATGGCCCCGCGCGGGGCGCTACTGCTGTCGTTAATTATCGCGACTGAAATTGCGTCCACGCTCGAGCGTGAACCGCGCGTGGGCGCAGCACGATCACCGGGGACGTTCATTTTGTAATCCCCCACAAATGGCTGGCAATGAACGATCGGTCGATGGACACCCTCGATCTCTGAAGAATATTAGCAGCAGACCGATTCAGGGGGATCCTATTCTTTTCGGCTAAAAACATAGGAAAATTTCGAATTTTTTCATCTGAAATTTGGACCTTGTTTTTATTCATCTTTGATGAACTTGCGGCGTCTAGGTGGATTATGCATAACTCCTATTGTTAGGTCTGACGTGACTCGGGAAGGGATGCGAGTGGAACGTAAACTTGGAACTCGGTGATATACATTTCACACAATGTAATAAACAACAAGTAGGGAAATACTTGTCTATCTAAGTTTGGTGCTGGTAATCCTGTAAATCGGATCGTCAGCATTGCCAACTCATACTCAGATCACATGAATTTTTTTGGCGGGTCTTTGCAAACTTTCAAGTGCAACCTGCGCAAAATTGTTACTGATTAAGTTAGGTCCATTACTAAGTCTTTTGTTTCTTTTTCTCTATCTTTTCTTACGACTTGATTTGTTTTTTGTTTTGTTTTCTCTTGTACGTATGCCACTGTTTTTCTTTTTCTTTATTGTACAAATTGGGTGTGTCCCGTAATAAATAAATAAAAAAATAGAATTAATCATACTAAGGCGCGGGCGCGGCCCCATATATTTATTATTAAAAAATACTAATAAAAAACCAGCAATTTCACCGAAAATCCATAAAAACATGTTCCAAATTTCAGCTGCATCGAATCGTTAGTTCCCCAAAAAAATAAATCCCAAATTTTCCTATATTTTTCACTGAGAAGATCAGATTCCCCCTTAAGAAGGGCTCGCATCCTCGACGAAGACCGTTCGCCGGAATGTCGTCGCCGCCCCATCTTGCATCCCCACCGAGATCTTCAAAGCGGCATACACGTAGGAATAATTAAACGGGCATTCGTGTGCTGGGTAAACGAGATCGGGCGTCGGTCAGGAGTAATTAAGCCGTGGCGTACGAAACCGCCTCGGAAGGAAGCTGCCAGCCGTCGCAGGAGCTTTGAGCTCGTCTCGAATCCTGGCCAGACTGCAACGAGACCCAGGCGAGCCTGATTATCCGTCTCCGGTCGGATACCGTCTCCCAAGGACTCTCCCATCCCCGAGGGCCGGGCCGGGTCTCCGGAAAAATCGACGGAGATCTCGCTACTGGATTTGGGAAGCTCGTGAACACCTTCGGAGCGTTACGTAACCTAGGAAAGACTGGCGCGATACGGAATTTCGTTATCGGCCGCGATAACTCAAACGTTATTGCAAGATATCACGGAAGTGGAGGGGCTCCGCGGCTTTTTGCGGCATCCGCCTGGGGATTTATGCGCGACGGGAGTATTCGACGGTGCTCGGTACTTTATTAATTTCTCCCAGCTAACGAATTTCACCGGGGCTCGCGATTCCCCCAGCCCTCTTCTTGCCTCCGTTTTTCCTGTGCACGCGAGGATGCCGAGCCCCCCCGGCGCTCCGCGCCATTATTTATTCATTTACTACCTTAAACAGCGCTCTTGGCGACCTTCTCATTTGCAATTCTTAGCCCGGGCGAATGAAGACCTCGCGTGTCCTTGATAAAATATAGAGGCAGTCGCCGCGGAGAAGGTCAGGAAGCAGCGGAGGCTTATCTATCCGTCTTCTCGCATCGAAATAGCGATCCGCGGTTACTGCATTCCCTCTGTCCCCGTCCAGCTTATCGCCGCGGTACGAGACGCCGGGGGAAAGCCGCGGACGGCGAGGAACGGGGGCAGAAGTGAAAGAGCGCTACAAAGGAACGGGGCGAGCGCGTATCGAATGGAGCGTGTCCGAGGAGAGAAAGGGAGAAGGAAGGGATGTTTGGTCGCGAGCGATAGAACGCGCGTCGTTGGCCGCTCGGGCGCGTTCAATTAAGCGCGTATCGAGAGCTCGCCGAACCGGCTGACCTCGCCAAGGCGTCGATCAACGAGAACCTTTGTTCCTCTTTCGTCCGTGGCCACGCGTAACTCCGCTCTAGCCTACATTCCCAGCTGCGTGGTCGGGCCTAGCCGCGAACGCCACCAATTCCAGCGGATTCTCGTTATCCATTTCCACCAGCAACTCTGCTCGTTCAAGTATTCATCGATAAGCCTCGGCGATGGAGAACGCTGGTGGACTGTGTGAATGACGCCGCCACGGAAGCATCTGTACATATTTTACAATCCGTGACTGTAGCGGGATCGTTGCAGGCTCCATCTCCGTCTTCCGAAATCACTATATTTCGCGCCAAACGGGGTCCAATCTAGGGTGTGCGAGCAGGTTAATTCGTAATTTATGAATATCAAATTTTCTGCAAAACATAAAGGCGTCTGTAGTTCAGCGAATAGCTACAAGGAATTTTCATTCACTGTCGAAAATTGTATATTAAGATACTTATTTATAATGAAATATAAGTAGCACCAAAATACAGCGGAGCCAACTTCGACCCCCTGTTGTTCAACATCCACCCTTGTAACGAGCAGCTCCCAGAATGCAGGACTTCCTCATTATAGCAGGAGGTATATCCTGTCTTCCAGCCTGCTTCTTACAAATCTTTCTCCCTTGAGTCACGACTCACCCCAGACACGTGGAACGACTGGACGGACTTTCGCACCTACTTTCTGGATTATGTCGTCGGGGTGGGTTGCTCGATAACGCCGAAGCGGCACGCGATAAGGTCTCGTGGCTCCCGAGGCGCGTCGAACGGGAAGAGGGATTGTCACGATTGACAGGGCGAGTCACGCGAAGCTGCAGTCTCTACCGTCCTGCCATAAAGGTTTCGAAAGGATGCCTTGCCTTTCCGTTGCTAATAACGAACCTCCGTTCGGCTAGGCTCCCGTCGCCGGGACGAGAAAGCAAACAGGACACTCCGCGCGCAAGACGGTAAAGCTCGCCCCGGTTGACGCTGAAACGTGTCGCGACCGTGCTCGCTCGTGTGCCGGAGATTGCGTGGGACACGCTCGCTCCTCGCGCAGCTCGAAAGACGTCGCCGGCGCTAATGGCAGCGGAACGTATCTTGGGCGCGATTGAAGCGGAGCAGCAGCAGCCCGTAATCGAGTTAAGTGCATTATCCAGCGGGATCAGGCCGGCGAAACGACCCGTGAACGGGAATGCCCCGAAAACAGTTTGGACGCGCTAAAGCGTCTGCTCCTCTCCTTACGTAACGCGCATTTACGGGATGGATCGAGACCCAGATATGTTCCCCGTCATATTCTCCCATTTACCATTCCCCCCTCCCTCATTTTCCAGATCACGCCGGCGACATTTCAAGTGTGGGTCGAAGAGTTACGAGAGCGTTTCTGCATCGATAATCGATCTACCTATGTTCTTTTAAATGGAGTGCTACACATTTTGTTGCGAGCTATTGCGTCGCCTCTTTTTGGAGGTCGTAAATCTCCGACGCACAGTGTTTCGCGTATATGGGTGTTCGGGACAAAACTCGTAGCATCTAAACTAATCAGTTTTCGACTTACGTACCCTAATACTTTTTTAAAGAGAAAATATGCAAAAATATGCAGTTCCGTTAAAAAAAATGATGTGATGATTGGTTATTTATTGAATAAAAAGTTTTTTATTAAATTTTACTTTTGCAATTTGTTGTCAACTGGATACTGACACAATTTTGTAGGAAATTTTTTTGGCAGTTTCGCAGAAATACCTGAAAACCGTTGCGGTCGTTTTACATATATACGGATTTGGGAGACAAATATCATAACTTCGTACACATTCAAAATTTTTCTTGTATTAGGTTCGTAATTTTTATTACGTAGCCTACATAAAACATGAAAAATAACATAAAAATGAAAACAACTACGCTACGCGCCAGGCGTAGCACGCGCCCGAGCGGTGAACGTCTTAATGATTTCGGCTATTTTTTCAGTTTCGGGCAAATTCGGGCAGTTGAAACTGATATAGAAAAAATCGGGGAGGTACTTTTTGGTACTTTTTTTAAAACTCAAGTCAAAGATAGTAAACATTTAACATAAAAAATTGGGACAAATTGTTGATATTCCATAAAAGTTTTGCGGCAGGTGGGAAGGTCATATAATACTGAACATAACATAAAAATCAAATTAATCAGGTAACATCCGGCAAATAGCACATGTTTAAAGAAACGCACCGAAAATTTCAATAAATTTCAAGCATTATTTTTAACAACAAATTGATAAATTCGGCAGAAATGATGGCTAACATTAAAAACTACGTTCCTTTATTAACATCCGTGATGTCTTACGACTACAAGAGATCACTGGAGAAGGTGTGATTACGGGTTGCATTTGAATGTGTTGAGGCACCGCACATTAACAATAACAATGAAACTGTATTTGAACTAAACTTCAACAAAAGGTGGTTATGACAATTAACAAGTGAGTCTATAATGTGTTGTATGAGTCCCTCCAAGTTACTCGTGCGAGGTATAAATTCGGACTGACTTGGGACTCTCTCACTGGCGGCAAGGCAAAATCGAAGATTCCCTTTAGGGGTGGAGTTGTAAGAACACAGGCGTAAGAAATCCTGTTTACTGGCGGGAATGATTTGGTTGTAGGTAGTAACGAACTACAGGAAAGGGAAATCCTGATCAAAGTGTTGGTTGTCGCGAGGCAGTCTGTTTACTGTCCCGGCGATCCTGGGACCCTTGGCCCTGTAAATTTATGAGTTTACTACGGTCCCAGGTCTACGGCCCGGTCCAGATCTGAACCGAACCCCGAACCGAACACCACTTGAGTAGTTAGATAGAGTAAGACGAAGGATCTACTTGTCCTGCTCCGTCTAACTACTCAAGTGGTGTTCGGTTCGGAGTTTGGTTCAGATCTGGACGCGGCCTACGAGGCGCGGACTGACAAACCAAGAAGTGTCTGCCAGATGAAGGTTTGAAAAATACAAGGCGCCCTTGTGCGTCCTTGGTGGTCCGGCAACGATCTAACGCTCAACACATTTCAATTAGAGCTGGGACTATTTGTCGAATTTTTCGGTATTCGAATATTCGAATACTTCATGTGCTCAATTATTTGGCGAATATAATTCGAATATCCAAGTATTCGAATACTAATGTATTCGAATAGTGTGGTGTGAATAATAAATCAAGTTCTTTATGTTCATTTGTCAGGGTGAAATCTTGTAAGCTAATTCTGATCCACTTCACACCATACTATTCGAATAACATGCGAATACTCAAATAGGTATTCGAAGTTTATTCGTAGCATTCGAATACTTGTAAAATATTCGAATAGTCCCAGCCCTAATTTCAATGACATTTTGAACATAGAAGAAATATTTCTGTTGATAAAGTTAGACGGGACATACATATGTGACATACAGCTTGATAATAACAATACCAGCCCCCAGGTCGCCCCTGCGACTAATAGCGCATTAACTCGGAATTTCCCTAATGGAAGTCCATTTGTGTAGGTTTTTCGACTAGCTGGGCTAGGGGGCAGAATTGGGCAAGGGTCGCGCACGGTCGAGAACTTTCCCTCATTGACGCTGATAATCCGAGCGAGGATCTGTCGTCGTGGAGAATGGGATCGTTCGATACCTACTCGCGAAGCGTAACGATTCGGAAACTTTGATTACACCTGAACGAACCATCGACACAGTTCGTGATTCCCCTTTACTTAAGCCGCGATCGTGCCACACGCCATTCCAACGGCTGTATGGAATGGCCCTCCATTTGCATTTCATTGCACGCGTCATAAATAAATTATCGCCGTAGCGAATTCCGCGGGATCAGGATCCACGGGCCCGTGTAAAACTGTGTGTTTGGCTAAGCCGAAACTACGGGGCCACTATTGCCCGCGCAGAAGCCAAATCGGCCCCAGGATTCTGTTGTCACAATGGACGATGTCACCCAAAAACGCGTCAAAACTCGCTGGGGGGAACGGATTCGATAAATCTTATCGACGCCGCTACTCTCCGCGCCTTTGATAAACGCTTTGGTTTCGATATCCCCGTCGAATCTATCCGCTCGAATTCGTCCCGCAATCTCGATCGGGCGTACCCGTATCGAGCAAAAACGATCGAGTCTCGACGCGTTCCGTTCCACTGGCTCGTACCTTTGCCGTTGAAAAATTTAAAGGAACCCCCGCGAACCATTTACAGTTTACAGGGACGCGCGTGGAAGCTTTGCGGTGCGAACGATTTCCGCAAAATGGCCAAAATGCGTCACGCAAAAATTCCACGGCAGTGGAACTCGCGACCGCAGAGCGCGGAAACGAATCCGGTAACTGTTTCCGCCTATCCTCCATCTCGACTCGTCAGTTCGGCGAATTACTCGCGCTCCCTTTTTTTTTCGACCATTTGAAACCGTGCGATCAGTTGATCTTTTTACCGGACAGCGAGACGCCGTTGAAATTTGAATAGATACGGGGAAAAGGAGCGCAAGAAACGTTTCTCGGCGATAAGTGCGAGTTGAAATAATGATTAGAGGGTTGCTCTCGAGAAAGCTTTTACGCGGCCGACAAGAAACAGAGAGACGAAATAGACTGGCGAATCTGCGGGAATCCCCGGCGCGCGTCTACCAACGGCTTGCAAGAGATTCTAACGAATTCCACGTTTCCTTTCTCTGTTCCAGCCGATGCAACCAGATTGAGGCATTCGAGACACCTGGACGCAAGATCGCAGCTCTCCACCGACGAGGAATTAACGGTGAGTGCTTCTCGATTCTCTCCTTGATTCGATTTCTCGCCTTTCGAACGGCCCTTCCCTCCCGCGCGCTTTCCAATTCTTCCGCCCTCTGTCTCGCCCTCGCCGATACACCTTGGCTCCCCTTTCCCATCCTCTCTCCTCCCTCAGTCTTCGAGAGACTCTATCCGCGGCGTGGATAATAGATTCGCTCCGCCGAATCCCTCGAACCGCGTCAAATATTTACGCGATCCGGCTGCAACTCCGCGGCTTTCCCTCCAGCCGATTTTCTTACGTCGACGCCGTAATTCCCCCGTTCGTCGGTAACGGGTGAAAAACGGTGGCGTTTTATCGTGACACCGTCGCTTAGGTATTCAGCCCTAACGATATCGGGGGGAGGAAGCTGAAAGAGGATCTCGCGGTATCGAGTTTTAGCGAGTGCAGGTTTGCGAGTTTCGAAGAAAACCTAGCCGATCGCGTGCGCGTTGGATTACGAAACTTTTATTAATTGGGGGAACTTGTGGATTTGCAGATGCAGCAGACTGAAAACCACAATCACAAGCCAGTGTTTTCCAACTGCTCGAATTACGCGCCAGTGGTGAAGGAGGAGGAAGCAGCGGGCACCGTGGTCATTCAGGTGCACGCTGAGGACAGGGATCATCCGGACGAAGGAGGTAGGTTGATCGGATCGGTCGCGTGGCAGAGCGAGGATAATTTATTTTATTTAGTTATTAGGGTGAACCAACCAGTGAATGACCGAATTGTTAAATGAGAAGTCCAGTAAATGACCGTATACTTTAAATAAGAATTCTACTTATTAATGTTTGTTTAAAAAAACGCGTAACTAAAAATATGGGATATTAAAAGTGCAACTATACTCCATTTATAAATATGTAATAATTTTTAAATTTATAATTGACATTTCTTTGCCTAATGGTCATTCACTGGTATGCGGTCAATTACTGGTTCGTTTACCCTACTATTCACGGGGTAAGCCCTCTGGTACAAACAAATAATAATGCGGGGAGAAATAATACATATATGACAAAAAAATCCAATCCAAAGAGAAAACGAGAGAGAGTATATATAGCAATTTGAACAATGAGTGACAAATTATAGAATAAATAATGCTCGAATGTTGTAATAATAATAGTAGTTCATTGACGGAAATAAGTTCCACTTATACAGCGAAAAAACGGCGAGGGAAAAGTTAAATTTAGATTGTTCCTCGTGACGCGATGATAATTTTAGATTTAATTGTGTTAGAGTTGAATAAGTTGTCGAGTGCTCAGTATCGCCCTATTACGAATGTAAATAAAGATGATTTCCTCGCGCGCAGGGACGATCACGTACAGCTTTGTGACCGCTCCTGGCGAGAAGCTGAAATTCGAGATCAACAACCGAACCGGATTGATCAGGACAACGCAGATGCTGGACAGGGACGAGCCTGCCCGCGAGAAGGAAGCTTATTTGACCGTCCTCGCGTCGGACAACGGAAAGCCCCAGCTTGACGACGTGTGCACGTTTAAAGTGACCATCGAGGACGTGAACGATAACGCTCCGGTTTTCGACAAAGTGGTATGTCTCTGGTGGCATCGATTCGTCTTTGGTGTTTTCTCTCTACCGTGTGTGCCTTACCGATCGAATACATTAATTCCTTCCACGCGCTCTCTATCGACGGCCGGTGGTATCGCTCGCCTGTAGGCAACTGTCGCGATTAAATTATCGATTATAATCGTAGGCGAAATATCGGGCGCGGACGAGCTATCGAATTACCGACGCTAGATAAGCGAACCCTTCCCCGTATTACCGACGGTGGCCAAGTTACTTCGCACGATCATCACACCGTCGTCACTGTCCAATCAAATCTCCCGCGCCGTTCAGTTTTTGGCTCGTCTTTCGAACGACCGTGTAGCATACCCCTACTCTAATACGACTGTGCTACTAACCACCTTTTTGCTTCGATTTTGTTTCTTTTTCTGAACCCAGGTCTTCCGTGGATACGTATGGAAGGTTGGTCTCGAAATTTTCCCGTGTGAACGTAGTCTCGATGTGTTTCACAGTGGGAATGCGAATGCGTCTGTGTCGTTCATTTTCTGTCCCCGCATCCGATCGCTTGCGCGGCTCGAGTGGTACGATCCATTCCACTTAGGGGCTCACGCCGCTTTGGATTCTAAAAATATCAGCTGTCTTTAAGATACTCTTTTCTCCAGAAAATGATAAGGATAATGAAAAATCTTAAAGAGATAGCTGCTATATTCTAGAATCCAAAATGGTGTGCAACCCCTTAAACCCTCGAACAGGAGATAAGTCTCGTCGATCTACCCCTCGGCGGTCAATATCGAATCCCGGTAATAAAAGAGCGCTGCCGAATCGTACCGCTCGTGCCGCGGCTTGTCTCGTCGCGTAGCGTACGCGCGTTTAGATCTCGTCGCATGCACGCGTAGGTGTTTAGCTGGATCTCGGGAGAAGGTCGCGTTGCGCGCACGAATGCGATTCGAGCTGCTCCGATCGTGTGCGCTTGAGATCGTCGCGATAGGCGACCACGTGCTTCCCTGTATAAACCAAGCATCTTTCTGTTTTTTCTTTTCCGCCGCGTAGGCGTACACTGAGTCGGTGCCCCAGGATCTGCCGCTGGGACGCGAGGTGATGAGGGTCTCCGCCACGGACATCGACGACGGCAACAATTCCGTCGTCTACTACAGCCTGTCACCGAAGAAGCCAGAGGACGGGGTCTACTTCAGGATAGACCGTAACACGGGAGTGATATTCCTGAACAAGACCATCGACGTGAGTTCGCAGGGGGATTACAATGTCTCGCCCTGGTATCGACTTTTCCTTTATATTTGATATTTTTTTTTTCGTTGGTTCCCTCAGAGGAACCCAGACTACAAGTTCAGCATGACCGCCACGGCCGAGGATCAAGGCCAGAATATTAAGTCGAACTTGATAGACCTGGACATTCGGGTGGTGGAATCGCACAAGAAGGCTCCAGCCTTCGAGCCCAGATCGGCGGAGCCGATCCGACTCGCGGAGAACTTCAGCGATTTCGATAAGAGTATCGTTCGACTTAAGGCTGTTTCCAACAGCGGGGACAACGCTGGGCTCCTGTTCGAGCTCGTTCAGGGTAGAACGGAGCAGACTAATAAGGGGAATACGTTTAGGTATGCGTGGAATTAGCCTTTCCTTTTATTCGATGGGAAACTGTAGCGCGCCTTGCTCGCTGATCGCAGGTTGGAGTCTACCAAGGACGTGGCTGATATCAAGCTCGCACAGCAGCTCGACTACGAGAGCAACACGGTGTACACGTTGATCGTGCGAGTGCAGAACAAGTACCAGCTGGCTGCCGAGACGGTGATCGATATCGAGGTGTTGGACGTGAACGATAACATCCCCGTGTTCCGTGAAATGAAGAAGGGGAGCGTTTTGGAGAACGAGCCACCGGGTGTTCCCGTGATGCAGGTGAAAGCGATCGACGCTGACGGGACTTCCGCTCACAATAAGGTACCGGGTCGCTAACATTGGCTTTGCTTCGTCTCTCGCGCCCACGTTTCTTCATCCTGTTGTTCTTCCGTTCCGTTCAAGGTTACCTACGAGCTGGACAACTTTCGGGACTTGTTCGTCATCGACAAGCACACCGGGAACATCACCACGCTGACCACGTTCGACAGGGAAGTGGAGGACACGTACAACGTGAAGGTGATCGCCGTGGACAACTCGCCCAGCGCGCTGTTCAAAACTGGCGAGCCCAACAAGGGTCAGCAGGTGTTCCGCATCGAGATCGCGGATAAGAACGACAACGCCCCGCACTTCACCCACGCGGTCTACACCGCTGACTCGATGAACGAGAATGCTAATATCAACGTGCTGGTCACCGAGGTGAAGGCCATCGATTCGGACACGGCCAGCCCGGTCACGTACAGTATCATATTCGGCAACACCGACGACAGCTTCTACATCGAAGGGACCACGGGCAAAATCCGCGTCAACAAGCCCCTGGACTACGAGAAGATCACGGAGTACACCTTGACGGTGAGAGCCTTCGATGGCCTGTACAACGACACCGCCCAGGTCAAGATCTTTATCGATAACGTGAACGATAATCCGCCTGTGTTCGAGGATTTTAATAGGAATCCGACCATCGAGGAGGAGAAGCTCGTTGAAGGTGAGTTGTCCAGGACCGTCCAGTCTTGTCAAGATTATAAAGGCATTGATTATAAATATCGACACATTCGTTTTTCTCTCGCAGATTGCATCACGACAGTGGTCGCCTACGACCCGGATATAAAGGACAGAAACGCGGATCAGCATATCGCGTACTTTATCGTGAAGGAGGACCAGAAGCCTCTAATAGGGATCGACAAGACCGGTTGCATGTTTTTGAAGAAGCCACTGGATCGAGACCTGCCTTTGGGCTACCCCATGTGGGTGGTAAGTGTTCTTTCGACTTCAATTTCATCTTTTAGGAAGAAGTTACTTCTGTATTTTCTTACACCCACTGGCGCACTTATGTTTTAATCTTGAGCGGAGCCGAGTTGACGGGATGCAAATACTTTTGATTCAAATTCAATAACATTCGTTAGATGATTATGTAAACTTATTGAAAAAATAAAACCCAATTTTCTTCGAAAACTAATTTAAAGAATAAAATCCGGCTTTATTTTCTTTGAAAATTTATTTTAAGAAGAAAATCCGGTTTTCTTATCTTTGAAAATCTATTTAAAGAATAAAATCTCGTTTTATTTTCTCTGGGTGAGCTACTACTTACACATCGGTCCTCTCGTCCATCCAATATCCTTACAATCACGTTTCCGTGGAATTCAGATAATGGTGATGGCACGAGACGAAGACGGCGGCTCCCCGACCGCGGTGCACGATCTGGTGAAGGTGAACATCACGTTGCTGGACATAAACGACAACGCGCCGTTCCTCGACATGCCTTACCCCGTTGTCTGGGTCGAGAACCAGCCACCAGGGAAGATCACGGAGCTGAGGGCCAGGGACTATGATTCGGAAGAGAACGGGCCGCCGTTTCAATTCCAGATCGACGACAACACCGCGGACGACGAGATTCTGGCCAAGTTCGCCATCCGTGAGGCCCAGCTGTTCGCGCGAGTGGTGTTCGACCGCGAGGAGCGGAAGAGCTACGACATCCCAATAGCGATCACGGACAACGGGCAGCCACCGATGACGGGTACGTCGACGCTGACGGTGATCATCGGCGACCAGAACGACAACCCGATGTCCGAGGGCTCCAGCTCGATATTCGTTTACAACTACAAAGGCGAGGCGCCTGACACAGAGATCGGCAGAGTGTACGTGAACGACCGCGACGACTGGGATCTACCGGACAAACACTTCGCCTGGGCCTCGGCCAAGGACGGCTTCGAATTGGACCAGGACACAGGCATGATCACTCTGCTGTCCGGTACCTCGAACGACACATTCGTCCTCAAGTTCCTGGTGACAGAGCAGAGCCAGCATATCCGTCGCCACCAAGTGAGCGCGTACGTGAACGTCACCGTGAAGGAGCTCCCCGAGGAAGCGGTGGCCAGGTCTGGCTCCGTGCGCTTCTACGGGATGAGCGCCGAGGACTTTGTCGCGCCCGATGACTCCGGCATCAGCAAGAAGGAGGTGTTCCAGGAAAGGATAGCCAACATGCTGAACGCGTCGGTGGAGAACGTGGACGTGTTCACGGTGCTTCATTCCCCGCACCACAACAACAGAAGTCTGCTGGACGTTCGATTCTCGGTGCACGGCAGTCCGTACTATGCTCCGGAGAAGCTGAACACGATACTGGCGCAGCACTCGAAGGGGATCGAGCGGGAGCTGAAGACTGAGATCCTGCTGGTGAACATCGACGAGTGTCTGTACGAGAAGCTGCATTGCAATAACTGTCGCAGTTACTTGAACGCCAGCACTGTCCCCTATGCGGTGTACACGAACACGAGCTCGTTCGTCGGCGTGAGAGCTGTCGTGGATCCTCAGTGCACGTGCCACGTAGCGGAACCGATCGTTTGCTTGAACGGAGGCACTCCTCTAGCCGAGCGCTGCGAGTGCCCGCCTGGCCTCGAAGGGCCAAGGTGCGAGCTGCTGGCTATCGGCTTTCATGGCGATGGATGGGCCGTAATGCCCCCGCCTGGGCAAGCCTGCGTCGATAATTATTTAGGTAAGTACAGTTTCTTTGTCTTCCCCGTGATCGACGATCCATTTCCATTATCTTTACGTCTTCATACTTATTCGTTCACGCTAGGTCTCGAGATAACGCCCCACATGGACAACGGCCTAGTGTTTTACTTCGGCCCGATGACGTACAGCCCCTTAATCGGAATTCAGGACTTCATGGCGCTGGAGGTCCGACAGGGATTCGCTGTTCTTTACATGGACTACGGTACGGGCACTGTCCGGCTCGATCATAAGCGAATCAAGCTGACTGATGGCAAGAGCCACAGGATAGACGTGTATTGGTCGAAGAATGTGAGTGTGACTCTGTTTTCGTAATTGCTTACAATTAGTTAAACCTCGGTCTCCATCTTTCTTGTCCTTGTTCTCGACAACGTTGACCGCATTCCCGTTGGTTACAGACGATCGAGATGAAAGTGGACAATTGCGGCATATCCGCTTGCTTGTGTCTAGCCGCTCCCCAAGGTCCCAATGAGTTTCTGAACGTGAACAGCCCGATGCAGATCGGAGGGACCCTTACCAATCTCACGTATCTAGCTGCGCAACTCGGATGGGACCACAAGCCGACCGACAGAGGCTTCGTCGGTTGCATACGCAACTTGACCTTCAACGGAAATGTAACGCCGCGAAATTTTTATTCATCGCCATTGCCAAGGGGAAAGGGAGGAACTCGGTTTTAATCGATGCCTGTCGATCTTCCCCCTGTTGCAGACGTATAACTTAGGAATGCCCTCGTTATCGAGGAACGCTGATCCCGGCTGCGATCACGGAATGGCCAAAGCGGTTTCCTTCGGGATCGACACGAACTTCCTCGTAGCGATACTGGTCTGCGTGGCGATCCTGTTGATACTGTTACTGGCCGTGGTGGTGCACAGGCGGAAGACAGACGACTTGTACAAGGACATGGACGACATCAGAGAGAATATTATCAATTACGAGGACGAAGGTGGCGGCGAAGTGGACACTGGCTACGACTTGAACGTTCTCAGGACCATTTACGACGCTCCACCCATCGATTCGAAGATCGCCCCTGACGGCTTGCAGGGTAGAGGTAAGCTAACTAGCGAACCGCTCGATTGTCCTTTCGTTAGAGTTATATACAAGGTGATTCACACGTGATTCTTTGTTCGCTGTACAGCTCCCGACGAGGTGCCAGACATCTGCGGCTTCCTGGACGGTAAGAAAGAGAGCTGCGACAAGGATCCCGACACGAATCCCTTCGACGACGTCAGGCACTACGCGTACGAGGGCGAAGGCAACTCCGAGGGCTCCCTGTCGTCCTTAGCTTCGTGTAAGTCACCCATTAGAACTTAGATTCCTGCTTATCGGCAAGGAAACCTAAGCCAGACCTAACAGACCTGAATATTCGTCCACAGGCACCGACGACGGAGACTTGAAGTTCAACTACCTGTCGAATTTCGGGCCGAGGTTCCGGAAGCTGGCGGACATGTACGGGGAAGAGCCCAGCGACGAAGAGAGCGACGGTGTCGGTGAACGTGAGAGCGAGAGCTGGTGTTGAGCCACGAAAACACGTTCGAGTTCCGACGAAATCATTCGCGAGTTTCTCATTTTTTGTACTTAACCGACGCGGGGACACTACCTCGCGTTCCCTCGCCGCCGTAGCTCGACCCAGAGGGGGGGACCAAGGGCCTTCCTTCGGGTTTCCTTCCTTCCCCTCGAGTTCTACGTCGCCACGAATGCCAAAGCGGCAAAAAGATGGACAAGTATGTATTTTGCCAATGACGATGGGACGCGTTGCTCGCATCGGAGACAAACGCGACCACTGATGCACGTGTAGGAGCGTCGTCGCGACGAACCGCTGCAGGATCGTCGCGTATGTTCACGCGTGGAGGCGGTTCTCGTCGCGGTACACGCGGACGCGTCGAATCCGCGCGCGGTTCTCGGACGACTCGCCGTGTGGCGATCGATGGGCTAGCGTCGTGACGGGTTCCCTTCGTTTCCAGCGACGACGCGAGCGGGTATCGACGGATACGGTGAGTGTAAAACTTAGGGTAAACGACGAGGCGAGCGATATTTTTTTATTTTTTTCACGGCTCGTGTCGACGCAACAGAGGATCACGTACTCTTTTCTGTCTATTTTGTTACTTTTCTTCGGAGATCGTCAGATAGCGATCAACGATCGCGATACCGCCCGTTCCAGCGGTCCTTAACGTTCGCGATCGCCCGTGTAATGTTACCGACACGCCGGGCGCACGCTGTTCTCGTTTATTTTAACCGTAATAATAATAAGGATATCGATAATAAACCGTGTTTATTACACCACCAATTTACGATACATTTGTGTACAGTTAATCGCGTAATCATGTGCGTTCTAATAGCGAGCCGAATGACGCGAGGCCATCCATCCACCCATCGATTGCTCGTTACTTTCTCGAGCGGATATATTTGGATCGCAGGAGCGTGTGTTAGTTTGGCAATCATTCGAGTTAACGAGGTTTACCGACTATTTTTTTATACGTTACACTATACAAATATATATAAATATATAGACGCAATATGTACACACACGGATTTAACTACGAGCACACAGGATGGCCCGTTCGTCGCGGCCACCTCGAATGCCTCTGGCGTTTCCGCAGCTACGAAGACAATGTCCAAGGACAGAGGTTCGTCGGCTCGAGATCAAAATCGACCTTCCCTTCGTATCTACAAAATCGACGGAGGCTCTTAAGATCCTATTGTCCGCGACGAACGGGTGCCCCTTGTGTATCGATGGGAGGCGAGTGACGAAAGAAAGGATGAGACACAGGCAGCGAGAGAAAGAGAGAGATATAGAGCAGCATCGCTCCGTTTATTTAACTTATAGAATATTTTATTAACCGGATACGTGTGAGTGAGAGAGAATCGTGTGCGATATTGTGCGATACTTCGGAACAACATATGCAACACAAAACTATACATATGAATATAGATATAAATATACAAATGTAGGATACGGATATATAAGTACAGAGAGGTGCGCGGTTGCGCGCGAACATGCCGCAGCCACGGCGTGGTTCCGATGGACGACGAAACGCGGGAATCGCGAGCACGGCATGGTGTATACTCGCGTTTCAAGGAGGACGCGAGCGGATCGGGAGATGACTCGAGAACCGACGAGAGGCGATCGAGTGCCATACCACGCGTCCGACTCCCTTCATTTCTCATTTTTTAGTCCTTAAGACCGATGACGCGAGAACTTCGAAAGGTTTTCACCCGCGAGCAGTTTCGAGGGGACGATAGACTTCCGCGGCGAAGTCGCCTCGCCTTGAAATCTCTGCCCGCTTTACCACTCCCCCCCCCCCCCCATTTCCTTATCGCTGAACAAACGCTTACCGCTCGCGTAATCGCCCCCACCTCCCCCAATCTCGACGAAGAATTTCTACGCCTCAATATATATATATGTATACATATATGTATGTATATTCGTGTACCTATGTACGCGTGGCGCACGCACGTACGTACACGTATATATGTGATAATAATTTGTAAGCTTTTTTTGTACGATATAACACAGCGACGATATAAATGTATGATATACGCGAAAGCGCATCGTGCCGCGTACGCTAGGCGCGCGGGAAACGAGAGAGAGGGAGAGCTAACGTGTAATTTATACGATTAACAATGAAGAGGGGAAAGAAAAAGTGCGGATGTGCAGCTTGGGCGAGAAACAAAATAAAAGCGTGTGATCTCAGAGGATGCGAATGCGAGACGGGTGAATCGTGCGTGTCGAGATGTATCTATCCAGGGGCGAATCGCCGCGAGCGCGCTATTTCTCGTAGACGATTGCGATTGAGAACAACGACGAACCACCAGCAGTAGCGCGAGTTGTTGAGCGCGAGGAGAGCGAATCGCCTGGCCGAGGAAGTAACGCGTTCCTCGCCGGTATTTAGCAGCCCGTTCCGCGCCGCGAAGAACGTTTTTTTTCTCCGCGGGAGAACGTCGCGATGAAATCAAAAGAGCCACCTCCCTTCTTTCTGTTTTTTCTTTTTTTTTTTTTGGAGAAGCTACTATTGTCCAGCTTGGAAGGAGCTTGCATCGCGATCCTTGGCCCGCCTCTGGGCTTCGTCGCGCGAAGGACACGGGGAGGGGACTCTCGCGATCAAGTTCACTCGAACACTGCCCTAATTATACTAGAGAGACAAAGAGAAAAGACAGCGGAGCGCGCGAGAGAGGCTCTTCGTTCCGGCGCTTTCCATTCGATCCGATCGAATCCACTATCCTATAGCTTAACGGAGGAGCGAAGGATCGGATTTTAGAGATGCGGACGGGGAGCCGGGAGTGACCGAATCTTAGACAGAGATGTATGCATACACAGGCTTCTTGTACATTATTATCCGGGGTTGACGCGGGGCAGAACGGTCCCGCGGGACTCTTCAACATGTGATAGTCGATATGGCAAGGCATATGTGTGCACACCTTTATCCTTTACCCGCGATACCCATCTATCGTCGTCAGAGATACGTGTAATTTCTTTTTTTGTAGCAATAAAGTGAAATTCGAATACAATTGTCGGGAGGATTCCTCACCCACTCGCGTCGGGTATTTTCCGAACGGCTCGACTGCGAGCTTGTAATTAACAGGAGTGTCGTCGGGCTTCACGCTCCATCCGCCAGCAAATGAGTAAGAAGCCTTTTCCCCACTCTTCGATTGGGAAACGCTCGAAGACTCTACTCGAGGACAATGTGCAGCAACATTTCTATATGCAATTTGCGGCACAATTTCTGAGAAATATTTAACGATGAAGATCAAGTGAACCATTTTCAACTTGCATGTAAGATAAGAGCAACCCTCGGAATGAACTGAAATTCTTCTAGGTGACAACGATGCGGAGGAATGAAGGGAAACGATAGGATCACGAGCTCTATGAAATATAAGTTGTTATCCAACTATCAATTTCCCTTCTAACGTTACAAGTTTCAGATCAGCGGTGGAGGATCCACGCGAGGGGACCCTCCACGCCGGCGCGCCACCCTCAGCGTCCTCGAGGATCTGCCCCCGAAGGGGTAGTGAACCTATAAAAACATCCCGAAGCTTTGGACTCCTCGCAAACGCGTTCACCCCGGTGAACACTGACGATCGAGGCTGCTCTGTCTTCAGCGTGATCCTCCAGCCGCCATGTAAGTAGTTCCTCTGCTTCGAGCAGGCTTAAGACAAGCCTCGAGAGTGATCGTTAAGAACTCGACAAGGCGTAACGACCGTGGAAAGATTTACGATCGACGTCGTAAAACGATCTACCTCGTCAAGAAGGAAATTGGATCGGTGTTGGTTGATGGTGGTCACGGCTCTTTATTCCCCAGGTATCGAAAGATTCGACTCGGCTTCCTCGCGATAATTTTTCTGCTATGCTTGACCTTGGGGACGGAGGCTCAGCTGAACTTCTCCACCGGATGGGGAAAGAGGAGCCAAAGGATGGGCGTCGCCGGACCGGGTAGCGCGGAGTGCGGCACGCGGGCCAGACCTTCCCTGGAACAGCTGCTGGCCGTTTACAGCCTCATACAGGTACCGTGACCGTGAATAAAGATCGAGGATAAAGGGGGAACTCGGGGATAGAATAGAATGAACGTGACCGTGCGCCGTTTGCAGGCGGAGGCGCAGAGAATGCTGGACTGTCGGAAGCTGAACGAATGAATTGGAGATGGCCGGCCGGGTTTGGAGGGACCGTCGAAGACACTGGACCATTCGGGATACTTGTTCCGTACGAATCACTGGCGTCCGTTAAGGCAACCTGCTCGAAAACGCCGGACGGCAACTCCTCGTGCCTGGCCGCCGCGTCCACGAGCAACGGTCGCTTCCAGAGATTCATGAGCGCTCGTGTCCTGTACAATTACCGATACGAACGATAATACAAACAATGAGTAGTAAAGGCGAGAATCGATTTCCTTCCGCCCACGCAGCCCTCCCGCTTCGCAATCACCGTTGCGACTTTATACCGATCTCGCGACCGCAACCTTTGTTTAATCACTGGGATATTAATCTCCTCGCCGGTCCATTTCTTTCCACGCGTCTTAACGATCCTGCGAACGTATATATTCGGTTGGAACCTTCAGATCGATCATTCCGCCGCGGCGTCTTTGAACGGTTTCTGTGTTAACGTTCTCCTCGGTAGAACGAAGAGTCTGCCTCCTGGTTCCGAGCGCAGGTAAGCCCACGATCTTCTCTAGAATCTCTCACGATCTCTCTCTTTGTTAAATGGTCCCTCCCCTGTCTCGCAGGATAATCGAGGTGTACCGGGAAAGTGCACTCGACGATGTGGAAAGTTCTGTGCCTTCTGGGCGTCTTTGCCGTCCCCTTGAAATCTCATCGTCTACCTCATCGAGATATGGCAATGAACGATAGAGGTAAGTGTTGCTACGACGATCGACGCAGGAAGTATCTGTACCAGTGGTGTTTCAGTCACGCACGAGATCTTCGAGAAGGTACATTATTCTTATTCCGTGCCGATCTGGCAATATTCGCCGGGCGGCGACTTCAGTTGCGAGCAGCCGGGTTACTTCCCGGACCCGCAAGACTGCCAGTACTTCTACAAGTGCACGGTCGGCCAGCCCGGCCATCTGTTCCGGTTCGTCTATCGATGCGAAAACGGTCGCGTTTACTCGCCGGATACCAACGCGTGCGTGCGAGCCGGGGAGAGCGACGTAGCATGTGCTGACACGCCAGAAGACGAATCCTCGATGGAGGTCGTAGGTAATGGAGGCGTTTGGAATAGAGAGGGAGTGCGAGATATAGCTGCGGAGGGATGAAAGCGGGTTTCGTTTCCAGATAAACCAGCGGAGCCCAATCAACAGACATCCGATGAAGTAACGATTAAGAAACCTTCGTCGCAGGGTGATCTGACGGACGAAGGTGAAGCGAAACAAACACCTGCGGAAAATTTGCCTGTGCAAAGCGACGAGAGGGCGGTGAACGCGCCGACGGAGAAACCTGTATCCATATTCTCGATACACACTCCTGACAGTAGTAGGCTCCCAAAGATCGAACTCAACGTGTCCGTTGAAAAAAGGCTACCGGGCTTTCAAGGTATAAAAAACACGGGTCTGAAGGTGTTGAAAGGTCTGCTGTTCGACGATGGGAAAGCGGGTCAAGACACCGTGCCTGTACAGGATAAGCCACTGTCGATTCCTGAAGGACAGACAACCTTACCGCCGATCACTGAACGACAGACTACCTTACCGTCGATTCCTGAGATGGAATCTGATGAAAAGAATGAGGAGGTTCCTACTACGGTGACACCGATTTCGACGACTATGTTACCGTCGATTTCTGAAACGGAAGAGAACAGTACTACCGCGACAGAGGTGGACACTGGCAAAGGGCAACCGATCACTGCGATCTCCACGACTTTACACTGGCCAGAATTAAAAAAGCCTACTAACAATACGCAGGTGGTAGCCGACCAAAGTGTGCCGTACGACGGGAAAAACAGCTCGGACTGCGTCGACGAGGGTTTCCACGGCGTTCCCGAAGACTGCTTCAAGTTCTACAGATGCGTTTCCCTGGGATCACATTTCGTCAAGTACGAACTCCAGTGTCCTTTTGGAACTATATGGGACGATAGCTTGAAGACTTGTAACTTCCGCGCCGCGGTCAAAGAGATAACGTGCAAGGACAAATCTCTGCCTGCCACGCCAACACCACCAACACCACCAACAACGACCACGGCAACAGCTTCGACGACTCCACCAACCTCGCCCGATGACTCTGATACCGATTGCCTCTTTGACGACATACCGGAAGATCGGACCGGCATCATTTGCCCAACCGGCTTTCGACAGCACCCAAAGTATTGCAACATGTTTTATCAATGTATCAGCAGCGATAACTTCGAAGTGAACTTTACGTCGCTCGTCTGTCCCGACGACATGGTCTTCAACGCGGAACGTCTGCAATGCGAGATAGACGAGACACGGAGGCAGAGTTGCAAAACTTTTGAACCGATGGGGAAACAGGACGACGGTCAAATCGTAAGCAGAATCTCGAGTCTCTCTTTGAATCAGCGACGCGCCCATATAGTTGATCAACCATTTCTCTGTTCCAGCTGATCAAATCGAACCTGGAATTATGCCCAGAAGAGGGTCGCTTCATTTACGGCGAGCGTTGCTCGAATCGTTACATCGAATGCCTGCGCGATGAATATGGAAACCTCGAGGGATACCTCCTCACGTGTCCGCACAGGCAGATGTATTCTAGGGTCAGAGACAAATGCAGGCCATCCTCGCACTTTAAGCATTGCCCCATTCTATTTTAAGAAACTTCGATTCGCGATCTAACGACACTGCGAACCTATAGTTACTAGCATGTGTGTATTTAGTTAGAAATTGCGACTCGTCGCGAGTTTGAAATAACGCAAGATTTAAGTACGCGTGCCGATGATCGACGAACCGAGATCGACTAGAATCGATATACCGTGATTACCGAGAATCGATACCTCAGCACCGGGTAACCTCGATATTTCGATGGGGGTTATTTAAAAATCTCACGCGCAAAGTCATAACGTAATCGTGATGTAACTCGCGTGCGTGTTTGAAATTCATGGGAAGCGATATATCGAAGCGACGAGATCGAAACGCCGTACAAGCGCGAGCAGTTTTAGCGAGAGTGCGCGGTATCGATAATCGGGAGCATGTACCACGGCTACGGCGATTCCGGTTAAGCTTGCACCCATCTCCGATGTATTTAGTAACCGATTAATTTAACCTACTCGCCGTGTCAATAATAAACATGCAAGTACTTTGCTGAAAAGAACCGTCGAGATACGTAAGCGCAACACTCCTCGAATAATTTATTATTCCAAAGGGCGAAGGGTAACCTATAAATCAGTGGTTCGAGGTCGTCGAGATCGCGCGAGGAACCGCGGAACGATCCGAGTCACGTTATTTATGCCTGATTGACGGCAACGCTGTCGGAACTCTGTACAGGAGAGACTAACGATGTACACGGCACAATTGTCGGGGCTGTTACTCAAGCGGTTTAACACCACTTACGCTCACAATGGTACCAGACTCGCATCATCATTCGGACACCGCGAGAATTACGGTAAACTGCGCGAATATCGCAAGAGGCTGAGCCTGTGGCTGAAAGAGCAAGGCGGCCAGGTAGCCGAGGCCTGCGCCAGACAGTTTGAATTCATCGCAGCGCAGCGCATAAGAAGAAGCCTGCAGATATTTCACTTGTACTCGCGAATATGGGACGAGGTGGCGCTGAAGGAGTTCATGAAGTCCTGGAGGAATCGCACGCTGAGGAATACCAGGCACTTCCTGATGAGCTCCATCGGTATAACGATGTACAATTGGGAACGAGATCGAATAAGCGAGGAGGAATTGAATAGGTGAACAGTACTCCCGCTTCCTTAGATACTCTCCTTTGCGCGTCTAACGAGTCTGTTTATTAGTTACAAGCAGGAGATGGAAGGGATTTACAAGCTGAGACAATCCACCGTCGTTTGTCCGAAATGCCATCAAAGAATCGTCGTAGACATCCACCAACCCGGCGTGAAGTATTGCGAGTGTCATGGAACTAAATTTAGCGCCACTTCGAATCGGGATCGTACGCAATGAGTTCCGAAAGGTTTCTTGCACGTCACTGAAAGGAATTATGACAAATTGTAGTTCGTTCTGGTTTCATTCCAGCAGATGGATGGAGCCCGTACATCGAACGCCAGGACATGCTCATATGGAGGAGGGAAGAGCCGAACTCAGGGGGATTATTCGCGTACAAGGTCTACGGCTCGTTCGCGGACGTTACCGCGGACGATTTTCTGCAAACGCAGATAGACGTCGATTATAGAAAAGAGTGGGACTCGACCGCTCGCGAGTTACAGATTATCGATACCGATCCGAAAAGCGAAACGTCCAGCGATAACCGGAGCGACGTTATATACTGGGAAACGATCTGGCCTGTACGCAACAATCGGCAACTATTACCCATATTGATCGCGCCCGATAATACGCAGGATTGTAACGTGTAGCATTGCATTTCTAGAGGCTATTTGCAAATAGGGACTACGTGTATCAACGAAGATGGGTCGTAGATAATGAGAGGCGATTGATAATTATCATCAGCAGAGTAACGGAGCATCCGAGTGCGCCGACGAAGCCAGGGATATATAGGTACCGTGGAAGATTTAATAGTAACTTTACTAATACTAAACAATGTAGATAGTATGTATAAATGTGATATCGTTAAGTTGGTCGATCGATCTTTTCTAGTTTCGTATTTCATTGTGGAATCACCTAGTTCAATAAGTATTTGGGCTGCCAGAATTAAATATGAAAGTAGGAGGGTCTAAACTTCTCCTTTATCAATGAATAATCTGAAGTGTCTACATAACAGAGTCACAACGTATTGGTCGTACATGGTGATAAGGCCTTATAAAGAATTCCACCAACCAGGCATTGAATTTGGATTGACCTACTTCGACGATCCCGGAGTAAATATTCCATCCGCCGTTACCTCGTGGGTCGCGATGACAGGTACACGCCGTTTATATACGAGAACCATCGATTCTATTTCATCAGAGAGCTTACTTTATACTTTCATTCGTAACACCATACAGGTCTGCCGGACTTTCTGATTCGTATGAGAGAAGCGTCAAAGAATTATCAGTCGTACAGGGCGCTTAAAGAAGGCGTAGATGCTACCAATACTGATTACATTACGTTGAGGGACGAAAACATTCCCGATGGTAACATTGTAGATAGGAGCGCACAGAGCTCCGGAAGAGGTGACGTAATGAATGAGGAAGCACAGTGCAGTAGTATGGAGCAAGCCGAGATACTAAAGTTTAGGGAAAAACAGCAGCAAGACAGTGATATAAACGATGATAGCGAAGATAGTCCGACAAACTCGAGCAAGGAAGGCAGAGGTTTATTAAACTATTTCTTCCTTACGAAATTGTTTGCGTGACTAATGCAGGCTCAAGTAAAGGAATTGGTTTTTCTCTATAGGATGATTTTAAGGCAATTCTGTGTGAGCAGAACAATGACTCGACATCCAGAAACTGGATATATATATATATCGAACACATTTGTGAATATCGGCACATTGGATCACGTTATATTGACGCGCGTCAACTAAACGTTCACTCGGAACGAAGTGGGATGAATTTTCGGAACTACATACCAGACAGCATTTCGCTCACGATCATAAGATTCTGTTTAAACTAACAAACATGAGACTGAACATCCTTCATCTTCGGTTTTACTCGCATTAATCGGTTCACGGGAGAAGAGAACGGAACGGTCGCATCAAGCTTGCTAAATTTATAGGAGAGAAATTGTAATCGCCGCGCAATGGAGGCACTAGAATTGTACAAATCAAAATATGTTGTCGGCATCCGTGTACATTCAGTTGTAGTATAAATATAAGTAGATTTGTAAAAACGTGAATAGCTGACTTAGTGTATACATTATAATATACACTCGAGTAAGCAGAGAATCCTTTTTAACAATGCAATCACATTTTGTATAATATCAAAGCTTTTATTAGCACATCACGAAAGGTGTATAGCATCAATCAGGCATGATATTGCAGGACCACTTTGTATACTCAAACCAGATCAACATACACTATTTTGGGAAGTTACGCGTCGTGTAAGATGGTAGTAAGAGGAGGAACTATGCAAACAAAACGATGTATCACGTGCTTGAAGTCTCGCATTTATTTGCAATGTGATCCCATCCATGTGTGTTCCCGATCTAAGGAATCCGTCTATGTTGTTATTTCTACATTAATAAAAAAATCTTTGACACAGAAAGCACCGATCTCCTGCACTACATATCCTCTGTTACAGTAGCACAGCTTAAAAGCATATTATCCCCTTCGTCGTCGATCTGAAAGCAGATCTCCTCCGGCAACGGTTTCGGTTCGGACGTGAAACCAACACAGTCCTTGTCGTGACACTTCTGGTACAGTGTCTTGCTTATCACGTTCACGATCCAGAAGACGTTATTACTTTTGTGGCACCTGCCAATGTTCTCGCAATATCTGTGGAATCGGGGGAAGACTGTCATCCTGCCGTGTTTCTAATAATATTTAACAAATGCAAGTACCTGTTCCCAATGGTCTCGTAAACTAACATTCTCGTGGACTCAAAGTATTTACACAGACGGATTTTCCCGGGAGAGATTAACTGACTAATATATTTATCCAACGCCGGATATTGCGATTTACAGGTATTCGACTTGGGAAAACTGTACCGCTGCGGCATGTTTTTGAAGCAATTTGCCGCCACTTTTTCGAGCTTGGAATACTCTAACAGTACTAAATCCTTTCTGGAAACGAAGTAAGATACCAACGAGCTCAGGAATATGCTCAACTCTTTATCCTTGCGCGAGGTAGATGGAATATATTTGCAGTCCTCGGAGACCGTTAAATGTGACTGTTTCCCCCATTTAGTGGACTTGTATACCCTAAAGTGTCTATTCTTAGTGTACACCGCGGTGTCGATGAACAGCCTCCTATCTTTACTCGTCTGGACGAACAACTGTTCTAGTTTCTCTTGGCTGAACCAGCTCAGGGCATTGTGCTGCATCTCCTCCGTCGACACACCATCCATGATATCCTTGCATATAGATTTGACCAATCTACCAACGTGGTAACTGTCTTTAAACGCTATGTCCTTGATATTGAATATAACGTGCCTGCTAAACTTCACGCTGGTACTGGAATCGAGGTTCAGTACGTTATATGTATTACACGGTAAGCCCCAATGGTATAGAAAATATGCACAGAATATATTAATAATCGTATTCGTCATAGAAGGGCCATCGCTGTTCGGATTTAGCTCTTTCGAATACTCTAGGTCCAGATACAAATGACAAGGAGAGAACTCTGGAATTATCTAATTAAACGGGACACAGTTAATGTGCATGAAAGTGGTTCAAGCCAGTAGTCTATACTGCAAAGGGTATACCTCGTAGGAGCATCTCATTTCAGGTGGCTTGTGCGCGTAATGCCACCAGTACACCTCTGGGTGAGCCACCACGAACTTTCGGTAACCATTCTCACCCTGATAGACAAATGTGCATACCATGTCAAAGTCGTCGCTTTCCCTGAAAGCTGTGGCCAGTGCGTCGGCCTGTTTAACGAATTCCCTCCAGAAACGTCGCGGGCCCAGAATGTGGGATGGCATTACTCGAAATTCTTTTACCCAACTTCGTATAGGCTTCCTTGTTTTCTTTTCAGCCATCTCGAGCAATTCGCGACTGTAGAATTTATTTGTCGGGATAGCGTTCATGATTATTATTCGTTTTGAACTTGAGTGAAGGACATGAATGGCACGACGCACGTGAATGTGCTACGTAGTTTCGTTTCCCGCCAAAGTGCACGCATGGAATTGGAAATCGTACTGGTCAAATGGCATCCTGCGCAGTTTCTCAGGAAGATGTTTTATTAAATTGTATCTACTTCGCAGATTAAAGAAATTGATAGTGTTTGAGGAATTATTTTTATGGAATGACAATCCAGCAATAACGTTTTCTTAAAATAAATAATGTTGATGGAGGTGAAGGCGTGAGAATTTGATTCGCGAGGACACAGGGTTCTCTGAAGATTTTGACAGTTCATTTATTTATTGACTTTTTAGAATCTAAGGGTATATAGTCTCATTCGACAGACTTTGCTGGTTATTATGCAACTATTTCCAGTAACAATAGTGGTTATTTATTGCCGTAAGAAGCATTTGAAAAATTGGATCGCGGGATAAAACGGAATACATAGAAATATGTACTACATAGAAATATGTACTCCATAGAAATTTGGTATTCTGTCGGAAGGGGACCAACAATGGCGCCATCTTTTAAAAGAAAATCATACTGATGTGGATTGATCGATTTTACTGACGGAAAATATCGAAAATTAACGCTATATTATAGCGAATTCGGGAGAGCTGCACTGGGCGCACTGAGTGCGAATTTTAGCCAATCGAAACCGAAAAAGTTCACACTCCTCGCTTCCGATTGGCTTATATTCGCACTCAGTGCGCCCAGTGCGGGTCTCCCGAATTCGCTATTAGATAGCTTTCGAAGAGTGAATCACGGAACATCGATTGGAATAATCTTTAAGCATCGACGAAGTATAGGATAGACATATCACGCAATGTAATTTTGTGTCACACGCTCGGGAGGGGGGGGGGGGGGGGGGCTCGCGAGCCCCCTTACCATTTTCGAGTCACACCCAACGTTATCGACTCAATCTAAAATACGATTACAACGCTACGAGTGGTAGGAATTAATATTAAAATTTATAGTGTTATGACTAATTTCAAGAATTATGTTGCACAATTCCATTCACTAATAGATTTTCGTACATGAAATAAATATATTGTAACATTTGTCCTATTTACTATAATACACAAGTCAGGCTACAAAAAATATTTTTCTTATTACAGGTGAAACTTGGGAATATTTCGACATAGACTACTTTATGTGGGCCAAATAATGGAAACCTCAACAATGAACAGAAGAAAATAGTGGTTTTATATAATTTATAGTTTATTGTAACGCTGTTAAGGCGTCTTATGCGAATAAATTGAGAGAAACTTGAAACAAACCGTATTAAAATTCAGAAACACCTTTTCCGTATTCCTATCCAAATTCCAAACTTGCAATTTCAAATATCTATGGTATTTCCTTAAAAATACCATAGTATACAGCATGCGTGCATTTTTAAAAGCAATTCTTATATCTGATAAGAATATTTGACAATCACAGCCATCGGTTCGGTTCTCACCGATTACCAGGTCTCACCGCGAAGAGGTTGCTGCGTTTCGAGACCCGTAGAGAGATGGATAGAATCAAAGTTCCATCGATCACCCTGTACCGAAAACGTGAGCCGACTAAACCAGCGGTGGCCACATCGGGCCATTTGGGAGTAAGGCCTCCATGCTGTTTACCGTAGCCGCGCGGAAGGGGAGCTCGAAAGCCAATGGTAACGTGGGCGCGTCACGGATAGGAAAAACTGTAGATGTGTAGGTAGCAACGTGCGGCACAGGTTCGTATCCGTAGGATAGGCTTGAATGACTGGGTTCCTTGGGGGGCCCCAATGTCCCAAAGATGTGCTATTATCTATACAAGGTTGATTAAAAACGTACGTAATTATGTTGTGGTTCGTCACAAACCGATATTTATAAATAACATTATTTTGCTAATAAATAGTTGCACTTGAGGAATCTTTTACAACGGAATACAACTATTGTTTCTATACTGGCCATTACCAAAGTATATAATTTTTGTAGGAAACATTTTTACGAAATTTTAATTACAGCGGAAATATTTCAGGTGTTAAAATTAAGAGAAACACCCTGTATAATTTATACATATATTATTAGAAGTCAAAACACCATAAACACGTACATTTTTAATAAATGTGGTATAGATGACAAGACATTTTTCCTTTCAGTGTTTTCTGAGAAAATAATACAGAATTATCCCTGTCAATGTACCTATGTACTCTCATTGCTTTCTTTCTAATGAAGGGAACCGTCTTCTATTCAGCTTACTGTAAACTGGGGTTTACGATAGGAACGTGACTTTTAGCACTTTTTCGGGAAGTGTCACCCGTATTTTTGCCGAGCCGTTACGACAATTTTATGCATTTACGAGCAGGAAAATCTCCAAATATATTAACTACATCCTGGACGAGTCTGAGTTTTTTCTACATTTAAATAGCAATTGCCATATCATAAACCCAGGCAACGGGACCCCTTGTACACCGTCCACTGGAGGGTCGCTGGGGCCCCCAAGAATCCCAGTCATCCAAGCCTATCGTACAGGCATGAGGTTGCCCCGCACACTACTACAGTTTTCCCTATCTGTGACGCGCCCACGTTACCATTGGCTTTCGAGCTCCCCTTCCGCGCGGCTACGGTACACAGCATGGAGGCCTTACTCCCAAATAGCCCGATGTGGCCACCCCTGGACTAAACCAACAAGATGGATGGAAACGAAGTTCCATCGATCTTTTCGGTTTAGATATATAGAATCTGGGAAACTGCCAAGCAATCACTCGATTGAAATAAATTCAGCAAAGAAGGATAGACTACGGGTGAGCATGAAAGGAGTATTGGATGGCGCAGTTTCTACCTCCCTAATGTCCCTCTTGCTTGGATGCGACTCAAGCCGTCTATCACGCAGACTGGGAAATCGGATGACTTATGCAGACAGTGTACCAAACGATACAACCCCTACGCCCAGGGGATGAAACTGAGCCACCCATACCCATTCCATTCTCAGTCGTTTGCTCCCAGAAACAGAAGCAGCGGCTACCTCCTCATCGGAGATGAAGAGCCAATGAAAGAGCAACAAAGCTAATGATTCAGGGACTACTTGGAAATTTTACATAGGGCCTTAAATACTTCGAGCTATAATAAATTAACCTAGGGCTTCCTTAGATGTCTTCTTTCACTACCACTGTTCACTATTTTCTTTAAAATATATTATTTTATTAACCTTGAAGAAAATGCATCATGTAAAATAAATCATGTAACCCCATCAAAGAAATGCATCATGTAAAATATATTATGTAAACCCATCGAAAAAATGCAAAACCATCGAAGTAATGCATGAAATAAAATAAATTATGTAAACACATCGAAGAAATACACCAAATAAAACGAGTCATGTAAAAATCCACGAAGGAATGTATGAAATAGAACAGATGATGAAAAACAATTGAAGAAATCATTTAAAAAGGAAGAGAAATCGGTTTTGGCATTGGCAGAATAATGACATTTTGAATGGGTTTTAACGAACCCGAAAATTTCATCAGCACCAACCGAATAAGCTAATCTAGGTCAAGGGGCCGAGGGGGTGCAGGAAGGACCAGGGCTTGGAACCCTGACCAGATCCCCAGGAAGTCCAGTACGTCCAGGTCTTAGCAACTATAATTCTACCATTCAGAGATACACCTACGTGTTTGGGATTTCACACTTTTAATTACTTAAATAATTTGTCAGAAACTTTGAAAATAAGCTTCGGACCGAGACACGTTCCACGGTCTCCTGAGCCTTTATTTGTTAATAACGCAAATTTAAAGCGAACTATAAAGTTACCATCTGGGGGTACCTACGTATTTAGGAATTCGCGATTTGTAATTTGTTATTAACAAATAAAGGCTCAGGAGACTGAGGCTTATTTTCTGAGTTTCTGACAAATTATTTAAATAATTAGAAATTCGAAATCCCCGTAATTAGGCACCTTTGGATGGCAATATTATAGTTTAGAGAGGGAGAAAGAGAGAGAGAGAGAGAGAGAGAGAGAGGCAGGTGATTCTCCAGGATTAAAATTAAAAATTTCTGATCGAGTAATTAAACAATTACAAATAGAGAATTCCAAAACACGTAGGTACATCTAGGTGGTAACTTGATAGTTTACCTTTAATTTTCATTAATAACAAATATATGGTTGGACCGAGACTTATTTTTAAAGTTTCTAACCAATTATTTAATTAAAATTTTTAAATTGCAAATACGTTAAGTACTTCTGGATGGCAATCAAACTCCCATAAATTTGCACTAATAACAAACTCATAAAAATTTTCAAAACTACAAAAATTACGCCAAGTACGTGAAAAAGTCTAGGGTGGAAAAGAATATTATCAAATAAATCACAACAGAATAGAAGATAATAATTTGAATATAAAAAAAAGAAATGTGAAATCAAAATGACACAACTACATATACACAGACAGTTTAATAAGGTAAAGATAAAATGTAACAGAATTACAAGGTACTCGTGTCTACTATCGCAAAGAGAGAATGAAAAAGTATCACACTCACCGACCGTTGCAAACAGTCTCACTGCTATCCATGCGGACAAGCATCCCCCTACGCTACTGCTATTCGATCTATAGGCCAATGTCCCGCAGCTGGAGCGTCAGTACCGAAATTTGATTCGCCGGTCAGCGAATACGGTCCTCCATCCTGTCATCATCGCTATATTTCAAGCTCGCGTGGACCTAGGCCCTCTCCAGGGCCTATGCTGCAGACCCTCTCTAAGGCCCATGCTTTGGGCCCTCTTTAGGGCCTATGTTGCAGGCCCTCTATAAGGCCCATGCTTTGGGCCCTCTCTAGGGACCACGCGCTAGGCCCTCTCTAGGGCCTAGAATCTGAAAATTGGACTCTACTTCCGCAATAAAAAAGCAGTTAGAGCACCGGTGCTCTGGACGAATTTTGTATGCGCAAAAAATTGGCTCTAGTTTCGCGAAGTAAATTCAACTGAAGCTTCGGTGCTCTGAACGAGTCTTACATACGCAAAAATGTCACTCCAGATTCGCGGTAAAATTATTCTAAGTAAGAGCCGCGGTGCTCTGCAAAATATGTAGACAGACGCGAAAAAACGGGAACTCTACGATCGCGTTACGCGCGATCAAAAAGGATCTTGCTAGACTGCAAGATTGCTAGGGAGACTGGGGTTCCACTTGGAACCTTTTCAAATTTTTCGCGGCGACTCTACTCGAATCGAATTATTATTATTATAATGTAATTATAATACAATATATTATTAATCGGAATTGTAAAAACCGCAAGCAAATGTTGTATCGATTTAATTTTCTGATTTTAAGACAGACACATGCATGTCACTATCTACGAGTACCTTGTATGGTCAGCTCATTGGATACTGCTCTTTCCAACACATATGCGCGGTGGTTAGTGGCTCGTTTCATATAATTGGCATTCGTTTTAGGAACATTTCTGCGATATTTCGTGACTGTGGTTTAGAAAAAAGCCACGTCACGAGGCTACTTCGCAAATATTGCATAAGTGTTCTAGCATGTCGCGCATTTGTATTGGAAGGGCCAGAATCGAAAGAGCTGGCTACGCTACGTTTTCTACAGAAACCATTTTGTTCTATTGCGTGCACCCACGTTCAAAAAATTATAAAGTGGCGTACCGTTCGCTGTCATCAAGAGTACTGCATCTCTGCGAACTTGTTACCTCTGACCAGCAACCCTGAAACATCCCGGTATCGAGGCGATAACTCGAAAATCAAAATGGTCATGAACTGGTCCCCTGTGTAAAGCTGTAATAAGTTGTACCTAGCAAAGCCGGCCTATGAAGGGCGAGCACACCATGCGCGAAATCGAAATCAGTGATCGAAGGTGAATTGTATTTCTAGAAGATTGCGTTTGGCACTCTTATAGTTAAAAAGAAAGAGACGGTATAGAAGCTTATCGCTCAAAGTACGCAAGTGCATTTTTTAATAGATGTCCAGATCGAACCAAACTCAGCGAAGGTAAATTTGGCTCTATCTGGGCCCTTAAGGGGGGGGAGACCACTGTAAAAAATCTGAAAAAAAATCGATTTTTTCTTTTTTACATTTTCCGAAAGACGTAGGTTTCAAGAATGCTGTCTCCAAATTTTATGAAGAAATTCGCAAAATTGACGGAGCTATGGTATTTTCCGTGAAGCAGTGTCAAGCGCGCGACTGAGCCGAGCGGAACTTTGAATGCGTTTTCCTCAGAATGACATTTTTCAACCGCGTTGACAGTCTACAGAGAAAACTATACGTCCAATTAACATGATCAAGGACATTTATTGTACGGAAAACCCGTCGCTATTACGTGACGATCAGTTTTTTTCAATTTTCGACCTGCTTCTACTATTTTTTTATTAATATTTCCCCAATTTGTACCCCGAAAACATGAGTTTTTTTGAGTGCTCCACCATTTTGTAATTTTTTACAATTTTGACTTTTTTTATCGTCACGTAATAGAGGCCGGCTTCTAGTTTCTAAATATTAGTTTTTTTTTAAATCGGATTAACCATATGGCCTGGGCACTGTCAACGCGACTAGCATGTTTTTGCCGCAGCGCAAATTTTGACGAAGAATATACAGGAAACGGATTTACAAATTTGATTGAAAAATATTTTTTCTTGCCCTTCAATATGTACACTATTAACTATACTGAGCAATAAATTGATTTACTTGCGTTAGTTGGTTGAAATAAATTCCCAAAAACACCCTTACATTTCGGACTGTTACAGTGGTCTCCCCCCTTAACCTAGATCGTAGGCTTTAGCCTTGATTCCGTTTCGCAAGTCGCAATGCTTGGGAAACGTTACCAAGTTCCAGGCACACCAACGCGGAGGTACCTACGAAAGTGACCCATTTCTACGAAATATTTCTGATCCATGTTCGACCAATGCTTTGCGCATTTTTGAAAATTTGGAAAAAGTCTTACGACTACAGTTCTTAAACTAAGACTTATTGCGATGCAGAAAGATTGAAAGAATGAAAAAGTATCACTCACCGTACGTTGAAAACAGTCTCACTGTTATTCACGGAGACAATCATTTCCCTATCCCAAACCATATCAGCTCTTTGCATAGCAGGCTGAATTGTTACTTGTGACACATTCTGTATCAGCAGCGCTTCCTCATCCACATTTCTAGTACATTTCTGGAATATCTTTCAGATATTCTGCCCAATATCCCAAAGAAAAAAGAGGGAATACTATACCATCGACGAGCGCAGTAATTCCTCGAAATTCATTATTAAATTCTCCATCTACAAAAATGAATGTCTATAAAAATTTCATCGCACTCTTTATAATTATAAATGTACACGCTATTTCTGTTGCATATTACCACACTTGTTTTGTATATCATTTAAACAAGATGACAAAAATTAAAAATATTATTTAGAATCATTACTCCCTTCTTCATTCATTTATAGAGTATACTTGCGGAATAAAGAAAAAGCATAAAATGAAAGAGAATGAATATAAAAGTGAATTTACATCCAAAAATTTAAATTATTTTTGTCCAAGTACCGTTGAACGTTGTACAATTCTCAGAAACGTAGCAAGGCAAGAGAACCGTGGACTCACATTTTTGCGAAATAAATGGGGAAGATCGCCGTGTCAGAAAGTGCCGCCATACTCTATATTCTATTCACTATGCTTTCATAATTATAACATTTAAGCAATGCCAACAGGAAAACGAAGAGAAGATAGAATATACATGCAATAAGTGTTGCGCACGTATTCCGAGGACACTTTAATGTTTAGATAATAACTAATTAATTAAACCACTTATCGAAATGCGAATGCACCGAAGCTATTTCTATCACCACTCTAACGTTTAGGTGAACAATACATGTATTCCTTAAACTGAATAGATACATCAAAGAAATTCAGAGTTCACTTTTTGACACTTTGAGGTTACGTAGCACCTCTATGGCTCATCCTGCGTCGTTTTTGGTTAAAATTTCGCAAGAAAACTCAACCAAAGCGACACGAAACGAAGCGATCCTACCTTGCTATAAGACCACGACACCGTATTACAAAATATTAATCCCCAAAAGTCCAAAGTATCCAAAATTCGTGCACCGAGTGATTTCCACTCGTTCGTCTCGAGCTTCCTACGGGAGAGCACCTATCGCTTTTCGAGTAGAAAACACACGCGAAAACACACGGGAACGATGCAAAACAGTACGTAGTAAAATAATGAAAAATAAACGTGTGGAGAGCGAAATTCCCGTTCCAAACCAAAGCCACTGAAAGCCACGAACAAAATCAGGCAAGTATCGCGTCGCGGCCCGACACCAGCGCACTCGAGTCGACCAAGAAGGAAAACTCAGTGTTTCGTTTCTATGTTGCGAGTTGCGATCCTCGCTCTAGCGGCGCTTAACGCAAACTCTTATAGCGCGAAGTTCGAACAGAAAAGAGTTAAAAATGAACTTTACTACATCAGAGATATGCTTTCGCCTCCTTCCTTCCAACTGTCATTCTCAGTTATTATTATTTATATGAGAAAGACCTTCAAGTTATATACTTGAAAATCCTTAAGAAATTAATGCTTTCCATTCCCGTTTTATTAAGAGAATCTAATGACTCGAATGTAATTACTGTGAATAGAGAAGATTTGGAACAACTCACGGGAAAGGGTTCAACTTCAGAAATATAAATCGTATTTAATACGTTAAGCATTCCGAATGATTATGAAATTAAAGAAAAGTAGTTTAGAATGTTTGAAACGAAATAAATTAAAATTGCTATCGCGAATTTAAAATTTATTTATTAGCACACGCATTAATGTTACTATTCGCGAGTACTAAGTATGTATTCGTGGTCCCTATGCTCGCTACAACAATCATTTTGTTCGATAGTATGCAGAAAGATTGAATGAATGAAAAAGTATGACTCACAGTTCATTGAAACCAGTCTCATTGCTATCCATGCAGACAAGCATCTCCCTTCAGCAGTAGATATTCGATCTACAGGCCAATGTCCCGCAGCTGCAGCGTCAGTACCGAATAGAACGTGTCACACTCGCAAATATGTCGTATTAATTTCGTGATGAAGAAGCAATAAGTGCGCCGGTGCTCTGAAACAGTTCTAGATGCGTTAAAAACACTGACTCTACGTTTGTGTTAACATTACTAAAACGCAGGATCACTGTCCACTATGAAATATTTTATCGCAAAATAAGAACTGACTCTACAATCGCATTGCATACGATTACAAAAGCACTTCACGCTTTTAAACATCTCTCAACAATGGGACGATGTGTTCGGACTCCAGTAAAATGTTTCCAAAATAGTCGTCTAGATACTCAGTGTAATGTAGTAAAATTTTGTTAAAGGGCCTTCCGCAGAGTCCAGTAATCAATGAAATTGATGCAGGAATCGTGAAATCACGAAATAATATCCACTGTGATTGCATAGATATTCAGCGATCCGATCACCGTCGCGGACGAAGTCGAACTGTTGGGGCACACCGTTCGGCAATGTAGTGACTTTGATAGAGGTTGTTGATGTTTTTGTCGCGCTCGGCCGACTCCCAGCTAACTTGAAATTCGTCAAGGCCAGAAATAATATTACAGTGACTCTTGAAAATATTCTGACACTTTTTAAAATCGCATAACTTTTTTAAAATTAATCCAAACGACTTGAGTTTTTTTGAGAAGCTAGAAAGATAACTTTGCTACGTGACATGTTTTGTCATTTTGGAAAAAAATGCAATTGATCGGAATAGCGAAGAAAATAGTGAAGGTCGTTTTTTAAACTTTTTTTGTGATCCTGCAATGAAAATCCAAAAAACCCGTTTGTAGATTTAGGTAAGTTGTATACATGCTGAAAATTTCATCAAAATCGGGTAACGCTGCTCTGAGCTACAAACGTTTAAAGATCGCAGAATAAGGTCGAAAATCGCTGATTTAAACGTTTGTAGCTCCCATGCAAGTTGAAAATTTGAAATTTTTCAATTTCTAATGACTCGAATGTAATAATTCCTTTTAAAAAAGAAGATTTGAAAGAACTCACACAAAAGGGTTCAACTTCAGAAATGTAACTCGTATTCGACACATTAACCATCCCGTATGATTGTGAAATTAAAGAATGCTCGATTTGTAGTTCCATCCATGCACCCCACGCCACTCATGCATCACGTAACTTTCTGTGAGGCTTATAAGAATTAGATTTAACTGTGAATTTCAATGTCGGCGGTGAACTAATACTCGGGGCAAATAGAATCCAATTATTATTACTTCACTAGAATGATTAAACAGTGCATTAGAAACTTGCGGGAATGTTAGTAACAGCGTCAATTTGTAATACTTTTCGGCGTACGATACGTGAAAGGTTCTACTAAACGCAAAGTACTAACAAAACAATTTGTCATCTTGCAATTTATAGCTTGCACGAGTTTTGAAGAAATATCATTTTTGAGCGCTATAATGCCTTGATCCCCGAAATGGATTTCGAAGAGGAATCCGTATGTGTCGTTGACAAACCGAGTCAAAGCGTAGCGTAGCGAAAGCCTATGTCAAACTCACACTTTAAACAAATCACACGTATACAAGCACGCAACACCTTTCAGCATTTGAACCATTTCAGAGTAGTTGCTGAGTTGGACGCTGTTCATGAGCAGAGGCCGCTACATTCAGTTCTGAATTTATGGGTCGGTAACACAGTTTGGGTGGCGACACGCACATCCATAAGGTGATAGGTCTATCCTATACCTCGTCTGTGCTTTAAGGTGAAGATTCGATTAATTGTTTGATTATTAATAGTACTTCTCTTCTGTTTATAGGTAAGCAACATTTAAATTCAATGCATCGAGTGCGATCACCTGCTGCATTTGACACTGCATTCAGTGACATGAAATACATACGTCATGCATATTAAAAAAATAATTGTATAACTTCCGCTGTATTACACTTTCTCTGAGTATTTCAATAAAATACAACAAACTGATAACAACGTATTATTATTCAACTAGCCCTTACTGTGATATCTATTCCCTTTTCCTATATCAAATCATGTGCACAAAAGATAGCCCAAGTCGCTTTTGAAAGACGTCGTCTTAAAGTATCACTTTCAAACTATGCCTCTGAGCCCTTGTTGAGGCTGCTACACCTCTGCGTTACACAGTTCTGCGGCTTCGAGTTCCTCACAGGAGATGATACTTAGTACCACCTCTTTCGACATCATGTTCTCCTGTTACGAAGCCCAATTTTGGAGCATTCTGACATTTTTGGCCAGATTTTGGAGCAATGTCTCAGGAGCACATGAACCGAAAGGAGGTATTCCAAATTTCAGTTTCAAAGGTGTTACTTTTAAGGCGTTGCTTTAAAGTAGCGAACAAGAGCTGCGCCTTTTCTGGTTATGTCGTAACCGTTGCAATTCCACATTGAATAGTTTTACATCACAGATTAGCTTTTGGAAAGTGTCTTTATAGAGCATTTAAAAGCCCTGTCCTTTGTGAAATTATCCCAGGGTTGGAATATGGATAAGAATGTTTACAAATTATTTCAGAATGATAATACAGTTTTCTAAAGTTATTTCCTCTTTATTTTCTCAAGATGTACTATTTCCTTCTGTGCATTCTTCCCTAATCAACCATTTAGTCCACTTAAAGTAGTTATCCAAAAAAATGATGCACAAATTCCACCAGTGACAGACAAGATAAGTAATAGAGTAACTTGTATTATTTAGAAAATAGTACTAATAGATTTGACAGACAAGAAAAGTATTAGAGTAGGTATATAACTTGTATTATTTAGAAAATAATACTAATAGATTTCTACATAGAAACTACTATATATCAATATTTTAACACCTCTAACTTTACTGCATTCAAACAATACGTATCCACCGCATAATTCTACTATCACAGCGGACTTAAACGGATATAAAAGGTTAGATAGCATTTAAAGTGACAGCTGCCCAAATGAAAAAGAATTTCTACAGGTGGAGTGCTTGCTTATCGACCCCTATGACATATTAAATTTGCAGCAACTTCTCTAATTTTGTTAAACCTACAGTCAGTAAAAAGGGGTCGAATACGAGCAACTATTTTCGTATAACTTTCGATACAGATCTATACTAGATACATAGTCTGCTATTGACGGTGCAGTTGCGACGGAGGTGATTTTCTATGCAAAATTAATGGAACGCGTAAGTCTTTATCGAATGGCCTCGTTTCCTTAAAGTAAAACCGCGATAGCCATGATCGACTGCATAATAAATGTGTGCGCACCGCCTGAAGTCGGCACTCAAATATATAGGTAGGGCAGGGCGACGTTCCTCGACGTGCATCTGTGATAGTTGGAACGATATTGTTTAACCGAGTGTTCATACCAGACACCTTCACCGAAGCATGCTGTAAAGCGTGGTTAGTGTGGAATATTCAGAAATGCGTATCAATAATTTTTCAAACGGGCCTACACGTGGTCGCGAACAATGCCCGGAATTATAATAGTTCGTCTTAGAACATTTTGTTCTTCGTGTGCTTGTATGAGTCTTACGTGATCGAACGGTGGATTATTCTGATAAATTTCTGTCAGTTATCATTCCTTTGTGACGGCGCCGTGTATTGGAATCGTTGTGAATTCCGGTCAGTGCAATTCACGCATCGAAATTCAGTAATTTCAGTTGGTAAGCGATTCGTAGGGATCGATTGCGGGCAAAGGGTTATGTAACTTACAGCATTTTCCGAACGGTCGACCGTGTTCACGTAGAATTTCCGTTTATATAGAATCTGTACCACCAGATCGATGCACTCATGTCAAACGTACGATTTCTCTCATTCACAAATCGGATGCAGTGATACGTGTTTCGTAAGAATGCACAACTAATCGGCGCATATTCGTGCGAACTGTGCACGGTTCGCACGCAACTGCGACTGCATCGTGCGCCTGTGGAGACGATGAATACCTACCTTCTCGTTTAATAGAGAAAGATATTTAGTTTTTATAAGATAATGCATTGAAACCGATGTCTCTTCTTTCAGATCAAGGGTCAGAAATTCAATTGAGCTTAAAACCTTGACTTATGGTCAATTCCAGGGGGGCAAGGCAGATCCGTGCATTGCTGTAGCTCCGCTCCTCCAATAGGACGAATTACGTTGATCGTAAAGATGGTTAAACATTATGAGAACAGTATAATCTTCCAGTTCAACTGGAGCCAAGTCGCGCAAGGATTTTGGCAGAGATATCCGAACCCTAACAGGTATGTGGCAAGTACAGACTATTCGACGAGAAACCTTTAGCTTTCCTTTAGTATCGGCAGAACCAGATAAATATGGAACTCTTCCCTTAGTTCTCACGTCCTTTCGGAGGACACTGTGTCGAGGGAAGTGAAAGATGGCATATTGTATACCAAACGGCTGATGACAAAGACTCACAGAGTACCCAAGTGGGGCGAGCGATTTATTAACATGAACACTGTGAAGATCGTCGAAGAGAGCGTGGTGGACCCGAAAACGAAAACTTTGACAACTTACACGAGAAATCTGGGTTACACAAAAGTTATGGTAATTCAAGCTTGATAAAAGTAGTGCAACCCAAGAGTGGGAGCTCACGCTTTGGCTGATTTTCGCAGAGTATCGTCGAGAAAGTTGTCTATAAGGTCAGCGAAGAGAACTCCAACTGGACAGTAGCGATCAGGTCGGCTTGGATCGACAGTCAAGTATTCGGATTCAGTAGAGCTATTCAAGCGTACGGCTTGGATAGATTTAAGAAGAATTGCTTTTTGATGTACTCTGGCTTCAATTACGTCCTAGCACATATGTTTCCACATACAGCACAGTATATGAACCCTACACTCGCTCAAATGGGTTTCGCTCATCTGGTAAGAGACTTTTAGTATTGGATAATAACTATACGCTATGTGAAAATACCTGACGCCTTGATTTATGCCCCCCTTGTAGCTCGATGAAGGCCTTGGAATACGATCTAGTCTCGCTGAGGATTTTCAACATTCGTTGCAGGGTAAGGCGGAGAAGGTGAAGGACGCCGCGAAGAAGGCAACCGATCTCGCGAAAAAGAAGGCTGGACCACTGTACGCGGCGTGTCAACCTCAACAATCGTAGACCGCGTCGACGGCGTGAATGATCGCAAGTGTCCTGTTTCCGAACAGGAAGCCTGAGATCGTAGGAGAACAATTTCGAGACGCGACCGACATGGTGATACACTCGTGTAATAATCGTGTGAACCGGTACCGTGAGCCCAATGAGAAGGATGTACAAGTTCATGTAATTATTTGATCATCGATAGCGCAAAGACTCGCAGGAAATTATCGCGTGAACAGCTTCGCTAACGATAGCTCCGTATATTACAATTACGTTATCATTCCTTTAACTGCCGATTCACTTATAATCGTTAAGAGATGTAATATATACTTTTAATAAGTCGCTCGAAACCGTGTGTCCTCTTTTCTCTTTCTTTTTTTTGTAAAATACTGAAGGAAAGATCTTGGAAGTTCGCACCGATCTAATTTATTTAAACGAATCACGATTTCTGTTAAACGAGTAATTCAGCCCACGCGGAAAGTAAGTACGTTTCGATTCGCATGACTCACGATGGTGGCGGCCGATTTTATCGAGGCATGTGTCATGCATTTATCTGCTTTGATCGTCGAAATGGATTTGTCGAGCTCAGAAATTCAGCAACAATATTTAACCTTCGTCTCCTGAACGTCTCCGTGCACGCTTCGTACTTAACGACAATTGTGAAATCAGAGTTTTACATGCATCCGAAGTACGCGCGAATCCGCTGCCCCTCGCGTCCTGTACATAACTATATAGAAATTTGTATAAATGTAGTTAAAAACGAATAGAGAGAATTCTATTAGAAATTGTAATATAATGAATACCCACTTTAGCCGGCGCTGGCCGTGATTAGCGCAAGAACGAACACGTTAACGGAAAAAGAGAGAGAGATGTAATAGACTCTATAAATATACTTGCATGTGAAGAGCAACAGATAGTCTTATTATTATCGATTCCTTATCGCGCCAATCCCCGTCGCAGCTTCCTCGCCAAGATTCTCCGCAGATCCCTCGACTCGCGTAGTTCATTAACATTTCCTCTTTGTTTTTTTTTTTTAGATTCGACGCCATTCGACGCAGCAGGATTGCACGATACCTTCGCAGAGATAGAGACGGTCCGCTTGCGGCCTTGAACCTACGAGCGCAAGAAAACGGGATTTCCACGAGCCAGTCCGTATTTAAACATACACATCGTCCGCGCTGCTCGTGATCCCATGGAGAGGGTATAAGATTAAATAAAGAAGACGCAGAGAAGGAAATCCAGTCTGCTTGTGGTTTGCTCGCGCCGGGGATTTCTCTGACGGTCATTCCCGCGTGACTGGTCAACTATAAAAGCAAACGTGGGTGACTCTGTCGGGCCAGTAGATCCTCGATCACGGTGGATCAAGCTTACAGAGGGTAGTACAGAATTCGAGTGACGATGTGGATAATTTACGTAGCGTTGGGTGAGTACGTCCCCCCACGAGAGACAGATTTACGCGAGACTTATCCGATTAACGACGCGTTAATGAATCATCTTTGAACCGTTTGATCGTAGCCGCTGCGTGGAGTGGGAGTGTGCTTGCGTTCCCCCAGGTAAACACTTTCTCTTATTCTCCTTCTACGCCGTGTCTGTCATCGTTCAAGTGATAAATCGTTATTCATCTTTCCATCGAAGAATGACTTCTCTCCCGATGACGGCTCGTCTGAAAGTGGCTCGGAAATCTTTGAAGCGGATGGATTCGTGTTCAACGGACCAGCTTCCAAACCCCTGTCGAGAATTACAACTTCAACGACTCAGGCAGCTGTCTCCCCCCCGATTACCATGACCCCTGCGACGACGACGACGACGACTACGACAACTGCGGCGACGACGACGACGGCGGCGGCGACGCCGAGGACGACGACTACTGCTGCGCCAGACCCGGAACGCGACGCGTGCATCAGGAGGTGTCCGGTATGTGTCAGTCTTCGGTTCTTAGAAGCCTCCTTCCATCCTCAGCGGCCACCTTCCGACGCATGGGGAAAGCGAAACGTTGCACAATTCTGAGAGTATCCGGGAATGTAAAGAAGCGTTTACTTCGGCATGCATTATTCTGAATAGCCATGAGCGAAGTTACAGTCTTGCAAAGCTGGCGGCAAGGTCGCAGATCATCGCGATTATCATACCGGTTTCTTTTATGGCCCGTACTCGCTGGGAATTTACGTCTCTAGTCGGGCTTATCGAACGAGGCCAAAGATCGCGTGTCACACTCGATGGGACGTTTAAATAATTAGAATCGCCAGATCATCCAAGAGTATTTCAAAGCAAGATCGACTCGTAATTAGAGGCATTGATTGACTGTTCAGGTGACGTTTGAGTACAATCCAGTCTGCGGGACGGACAATCAAGCTTACGACAATCCTGGCTTACTTAGTTGCACGGCGAGGTGCGGTAAAGGTGAGAAAGCGATTTCTTATTTTAATGTAATGCACGAGAACGATTGGCAGTGACTCAAGACATATTTCTGATTGCAGACGTCACGATAGCATACCCCGGAATCTGCCTGACGGACAACATGAGAGGATAATCCATTAATGGACCCGGTAAGGTTCGAAGATACTCATCACGATCTCTTAGCGTGCAGTGACGTCGGATTTAAGCAACACAGCACGCTTCAAACAATTCGCTCAATTCTTCACGTGTTATATAGCGTCTAAAAGCCGTATAAACTGTAATTACGGAGAATGCATTGATTCGTGTTACTCATCAATTACACGTTATGTCATGTTTATCGTTATTCATTGCATAATAAAAGCCTTGAGTCCATGTAGCTAGAGCTTTATTTCTCTCTCCTGTACCTTTCCCAGCAGTCCATTCTGTGTTTCATTATTCTGAGGATGGAGGAAGCAATCAGCAAACGATCGATCGCGCGAGTACTTTGTAGTTAAGAAACGCCATATTTAAAAATCAATATATACAGCTTGTTGTGTATAAATTAAGCTGCATTCACTTGGAAATGAAATTACATATACTTTCTGACCTGTCAAGGATGTATGTAATCACTTAAGGTAGTTGTAGCAAGGGGTGGCACCCCGTGTCGGTCAGACATTGGTGCGAGGCGGGTTGCCGCGCAGTGGAGGGTCACGAGAGGGGATAACTCCGAGAGTGGTCAGCCTAGAGACGAGGAGGAAGCGTTGTGGTCAGCCCATCTGACTCTTCGCGCGATATCGAAGTTCCCTCCGTGAATTCCGTACAAATGCCTGGCTAGAACGTTGGCTCGCTCCTCCTCAGCTCTCATGGCAGTCTTCCTGTACTGCGAGACTGTTAGCAGACAGCCCACGATCAGTAGGATCTGAAGGATCAGCCAGAAGATCAGCAGACCGAGAGCGAGGCTGGCGTCCACGCAGAAGAGGGCGTCTGTCGAGTCTTGGGAAGCGAAGAATTATTTTAGAATATTCTGAAACACAGGGAAAGGGACTTTGCGACCCTTACTTCTGCCAGTGATCAGCACAGTGTCCGGAAACGAGGTCAAGCGATCCGCCGTAGATACCACGGGGCTTTGAACGATTATGGAGAGCTGCAGGGGAAGTTCGTCGGGCATCGTCTCTTGGGACACTTCTGTTACCTGAGCGTCGTAAGGTCGCGTAAGGCTCTGTGACTCCGTGGACCGTTTCCTCCGTCCGTAAGATGCTCGTCCGCCCTTGCAGTTAGTCTGTAACACAGTCACTCGACTCTTTAAGAAAGCAGAGGGAGAAAGACTGATCTAAATGAGAGCAAGCAGTTCAATTTACCGGCATGCACTCTCCCAAGCAGAATCGAACGATCACGTTGAATCTAACCAGCTGACTATCGGGGAATTTGAAGGCAGTGAAAGTCGAGACCAAGGATCGCCCATCCGCAGGGTCTTTGGACAGCGCGGGGAAGGTTGCCGCATCCGTGGGGCAACCGAGTTCGTCCAGGAGAAGGTAAGAGGCGTCGCCGGAAGCGCTGCTGGCTACCAGGTGCCCAGCGGCGATGTCGTAAGGACCTTTGAGGCAGGGAAGCAGGACAATGAAGACACGGAACTTTCATTCGGGAAAAATTAAAAAAAAAGAAGAATTAAAACCGAAAGAAAAAGTAAGAAATAATTTTTCCCTTATTTCATCTACGACTCTCCACTTTTTTCAAGTCGGCGCCAGATTTGTACAGTACAAATGATGCGGCGCCGATTTAAAAAATATGAGAATCGTAGATTAAATAAGGAAAAAATTATTTTTTACTTTTAAGTGCATTTTAATTTCATTGAAGTCGGTTTTAATTTTTTATTTCTAATTATGCGCGTACGTACATAAAATAATAATAATTAGTTGACAATAGTCTTTATTATTAACCAGAACTGGCAAAATATTGGGCCAATGTTGATCAGTCTAGGACGAGACCACCTCTTTTGCATTAAAAAGAAAAGATCATCAAACTCGGTCCATTTGCCCAGGAGTTACGCAGGGACAAACATAAAAAATCGTTCCTCCCGAAGCTTACCATCAGCTGGATTCAGTTGTATCTTCAGGGTGAGCTTCTGCCCTAGGTGTGTGACCACTGCGTCCTTGAAGTTCTCGTCCAGGATCTTCATGGTGACCACGGGCACCTGGGACGAGGCGTTGACGATGGTAGACGATATCGGCGGCACTCCTGCGCTAAACACAGGGAATTCGAGCGAGGGTAGGGTGTGCTCGGAAACAGAGACACTGAAAAAGAGAGGGACCAGTCTCACTTTGGGTCGAGGAAGCTGAAGCTCGTGTGGACGGTGATGTTCCTCGGTTCCGGTGGCTGTCGATCGTTCAAGGAACACCCGACTCTGATCGCCTGGTCCCCCAGTCGCTGAATTATGGGATTGAACTGCACGAGGACCGTGGTCCAGACCAGCTGTCTTGTCCTGAGATCGATGGTACTCTTTGTCATTGAACTGGACCAAGCACTTCGGAGCAGTGCCCGAGTTCCTTACCGATTTCGATCGTCGATGGAATAGGCGGGGTTCAGGCCGCACTGGAGCTCACCTTCGCGAAACACCTCGGCGTGGGGCAGTGGCAATGTTAGCACTGTCAAATTGCTGCCTCGCCCTTGGATCCCGCAGGTCTCTGCATGCCCAGTGGCGTACATTCGCCCGAAGAAGGGTTCGTTGGTCTTCAGTTCAATGATCATCATCGACACGTTGCACACTACCTTCACTGGAAGATTCAAGCTTTCAGACAATTCAGAGGGCCTTAGTTGTTTCGCAGCACTCACGGTCCAAGCAAGGTTCTCGTTCCCTGTAGACTACATTCTTCACGGGCACCAGGGAGCTGACGCTCAGGCCGATCGTGTCCTCGGAGTGCAGTAGACAGACTGGCACGCCTGAGGAATTGTCCATCGTGTATCCTCGACAGATGAAACCGTCCAAGCTGAGATCGCACTTTCTCTCGCACTGGGTCAAATCAACGTCGATAGATCGATTGGTTAATTCATAGCTTCTTCATATATTTCTAAGGTGGCTCACCTCTTTCGCGTTCAGGCTGCTCAGGGCAACGTCCGAGTATGGCAGCGACGCGTTCTGATACTCCGCGTAAGAGCAGTACTCCCGTTTCGCTGGAAAGAGGAAAGGAAAGATCGCTCACAGCACAGGGGTTATAAGACTAGTTTACAAAATAAAAAAAATTCTATGCAGCAGATGCCACTAGCTTTTCCTTGCGTCAAATGGCCCGCTGATTCCGAAAATGAGATCTAAATTTTTTTAATTTTGTACTAACTTGTTTAAATTGATATCGACAATTCATTTAATCATCTGGGAAAAATCGAAGGCGCAACAGTGGGTCCAGTTTCTTATTTCTTACGTCGAGTCTACACTTTTACGAAGGGAACTAAGGTGCTACTGAAGAAGATCTATGGATAAATACCGAAGCTAGAGACAATTGTGTGAAAACACTAAAATTTCATTTTTTTTTCGGTTCTGTGTTTTTTTTATCATTTTGTCGTGTCATTCGTCAGCGGGCCATTTTACGTAAGAAAAAAATAGTGGCATCTGGTGCTCAAAATAGTTACAAACTGGTGTAATTAGTAATTTAAATTAAGTATAATTTATATTAAAGCAATTATAAACTCGTATAACTTGTATTATTGTGTTAATTGGTGAGACTGTATTAGTCCATTGGGTTTATATCATATTGTAAATAATCTTTAATTTACAATTAAATTTAATATAAAATCATTGCATTTTTAAACCTCCAATTAAATCTTCAATACAATTTACATCGCTTAATGTACATTTATACTTACACACAACTCGACACTGATCTCGAAGGTACTCGTCCCTGTACATGGAAGCCCTGTAAGCTTGAGGTCTCGTCCCTCTTTCCAGCAAAGACAGGCTGCATTTACCGATCGTGTCGCTGATTGAGAGAGGTCTCGTGGTGCGAAACTGTGCCGATTCGCAGCTCCTTCCTGTGATTAGGACTGTATCATCGATGGTAACTGACGAGCATATCTTTCATCGAGTTCGCTTACCAGTCTCTATGCATGTCTCGTAGCACTGGCTCCTCGTGACGGAGCGAGGCAAATGAAACGCGCCGGAATCGATGAAAACGGCCCCGGCGTTCCTCTCCACCTGCCAAAGTCTGTCTCGCCTGCAGCTTTCTGGAACTGCTCAGGGTAAATCAGATTTAGTGACGTGAAACAGCGTGATACTTAGACTATTCGCTCTAGAATAGGGATGGGACTATTTGTCGAATTTTTCGGTATTCGAATATTCGAATACTTCAGTTGCTTAATTATTTCACGAATATACTTCGAATATCCAAGTATTCGAATGCTATTCGAATATTTCAGTATTCGAATACTATTCGAATATTTAAGTTTTCGAATAATATTCGAATATAGGTTCATTTGTCATGGTGAAATCTTGTAAGCTAATTTTAACCCACTTCATACCATACTATTCGAATACATCAGTATTCGAATATAGCAGTATTAGAATACTCAAATATTCGAAGTTTATTCGTAGCATTCGAATACTTGTAAAATATTCGAATAGTCCCAGCCCTACTATAGAATCGATGGCACCACCTTTCAAGCAAACTCTGTGGTAGAAGGTGGAGTTTGCTTCCGGTACCAGTTCGTCCTCTTCGATTTGCACGCTGTAGCACACGCTCCTGCCGAAATCCACCACAAAGGCGGTGCAGTTAGCTCGTTCACACCTGGAATCAATTCGAAAGACGTTCAACCACGAATCGAGATATAATCTTTCAAATATCGGGAGTTCCCTTAACGCCGGGCGGCACCTAGTAAAGAGATTCATTTCTCACGCAAACTCCCTTACAACATCCCGCTCCTCCTTTCGCCTCACCTCTCGAAACACGGCTTCGTTATTCCCTTCGAGTTGACAGCGCTGAACAGAATCGTTTGCGAATCGACGACTTCCGGTCTGACGCCTCCCAGCTTCTCCCAGCCCGTGTCTGTGCAATTTGCCCGCGGTCCTGAAAGAATTATTCGCCCCGCTTGATCCACAGATCAATTCGCCAGAAGACAATCTGCATTTACTTATTAGTAATCCACGTGTCTTGAAGCTTCTTACCCGTCGACACGACGAAGCCGCAAACGGAGATAGCGACGGCGAGTCGCGCGATCACAGACATGTTCGATAATCGTTCCCCGCGGCCGTCGATACTGTGCCAAGGATTTTCCAGCGAGTCGCGAGTCCTGGCTCGCTGTTACGCGCTCACGACGCCGGCGTCGGTGCAGTGTGCACCAGCCAGCTTATGTAACGACGCTGCACGTGACGTCGCGGGATTCACGGGAACGTCTGCCATCCGAAAGCTCGTACCCGCGTTGAAAAGAAAACGCGTAAGCCTCTCCCTATCGAATTACTCACGATTTCTCGGTTTTTCTTTACCTATAAATCTCGTTTATCGGCTTTCCTCGACGGTTAACGCGCGTGCCTTAACGTGAACGGTGTTGAAGGAAAATGGGCAAGGCCGAGCGATATTCGAGGTAAATAGCGCGATAAGGGGGACGCGTAAAAGAGACAATCGGTACTTAAGTGATCGCTGAGGAAATCTTGAGGCGAACACAGGTCTCGCGGTGTTAGACCGAACGTTATAGTAATTCTAGAATACAGAGGCGGCTGTTCCCTCTGGAACCCCGAAGTAAAGAACCAACAACTGTACCGCGGCTTGCCAATCGCAGAGTAACGCGAGCTGCCGCGGGAAGAGCGTACAAGCTAGTTGCGGATACGCGAGCAACTGACGCGCCGTGAAATGTGGGCACAACTGTACGCGTTCGCCAGCGTTCTCGTAAAAAAAAAACGACTGGGAACGAGCGCTGGCGTGTGTATTCACGATGGTCCATGAATAATCGCGGTGTGGTGTAACGCTGACGCCCAGGTGACGCGCGATTTGTTCACCGCTTCAAGTGAATCCTATCTATGTATCCCTCCGCCGTTATCGCGAAATTTGGCTCGCGGATTCTCGAATCACGACGGTCCTGCCGCTTCATTCTGTATCTGAAAATTCGCCGAGGAGCTCGAGGTCCAAAAGCTCTTGGAATCTGGCGCGCCGTCATCTTCAACGACCACCGTGCCTACGCGTTTTTTCCCTTCGCCGCATTTCTCCTCTATGACACCACAAAGGCGTGCATTCTGCATGCTGACAATAACGATGGATGGTAAGCGTGTGTTCACGGACGCTTACGGCCGACGACAAAGGCTTGGTGGTCTGTGCTCGGGAAACTGTGACGCGGTGTTCGCGCGACGATGCGCCGATGCTTATCCCGCCCCGGCTATTTCCGCCCGTTCCGCGCCACGGGTTTTGGGAGATCGAGCTCGATCGGCCGTGAGTCTTCCGGCGATCTCCTCGGTCCCTTCGATAAGCTACCATAGGCAAACACGAGGAACTGCACGCGACGACACGGTTCCTATTATCCCGCCGATACGCCACGTCCTTCGGCTTACGTAATCGCGATTTTACATGCACGAGTTCCACCAGCATTTCGTTTTAGCTGCAAGTAGCCTGAATATAGGTCGTTAACGTTCTGCTCGCGTTGAATTGCCTATTGCACGGGTAATGGAATAGTCATTAGAGGACTCTGTTGGAAACCTGTCCGAAAAATTTCGACAGAGGGGTTACAGCAAACCGAGCGACCCACATCTCTTTCGCAAATGTAGCGCCATTCCCCTAGCAGTGACAAAATAGATCTTGCGCCCGCATACGTTCACGGAAGATACCAGCGATTTCTCCCGTCGCTGTTTCCCTAAGCGTTTCCGCAACATCCCACCGCAGTGAGGTGAATCAACGGCTCCAACTTCTCGATCTTGCATAAATCTTTATTTCGCTCAAGCTTCCAATGTTTCAGCAATTACACTATTTCCGTCGCGTTCGTCAAACTTGTATACCTTCCTCTCCATCTAGTTGAGGATACCGAACACCTGCAACAGCCCGTAAGCCACGTCCAGATCCTGGATCGCTGTTCGAAGGAGAACAGGCGTGCCGTTCATAGAGGCGACTCTGTCGAGGGTGTCGTGCAGCCACGGGATTCCTGTGGTTCTCATGAATTGCCACATCCATTTCAACAACTCTAATGTTATCGACATCAGCTGGCTACCAAACTCCGTGACAATGCTCCTGGCGACGTGCTCGAGTTCCTCAATAGGGCTCGACAAGATAGATCTTAGTTTCCTCGCCGCGTTGCTTCCGTTCCTACCGAACACGCTCAGGAGGTTCCTTGCGCCATCCTGAGCGGATGTCACCAAGCCATTGATCGAACTCCCGTAATGCGATGCGATAGATTTAACGACTCGTTCCACGTTCGCGATAAAATCACGCGCGACGCGCACGAGCGTCTCGATTATCTTCCTCGGTCCTTCGGAGAGTCTGCTCGCATATTGCTCTATGAATTCGATGACGTTTTTTCCAATAGTGACGTATCGGTCGAAAATCTCCAACAGAGGCAAGTTGTGGGTAATAGAGCTGGTCGCGTTTTTTATTATCGAGATCAGGTCATAGTAGTCTGAAAATTGCCACATATTCGATTCGTTGATTGGTAGAATTTGTAGTTAGACTTTGGGAATGCAAGAACGTACCTGCAGACAGAGGATTGTCAGTGGCCGTCTGGCAGGCGCAGGGTCCGCTGAGGACCGCCACCAGGATAAAGATCGGCAAGGCATTCATCCCTGGAAGACGGGTTGACGTGCAACAAGGGATTAGTCGGCGTTCTGAACGGCTCGGTTAGTCGTGGCAAACTTTTCCTCGACACTCGCCGTTTTCAATCGGGCTGATCTTTACACTCCCCCTTCTCCTCCACCTTTCGTTTATCTAAACTGCTCGTCCTTTCGACCGTTTGCCGGTTATCGATGCTAATTTACGATTGCGTTTGCATGCGCTTGGCAGGGTGACTAATCATTATCACGGTCGTTGACGGCACGTTGCAATTAGAGTGATAGCTTTTTCGCCCTCCATCGGCTTCTGTCATTTCACAGTTTTTTACTCATTCCGCGCGACGTTTATCGCGCGAAACATTTATTTCCCTAAAAACGTCGCGGCTTTCGTGTTTCGAGCGATAGATCTCGGCGGGGATGCCGAGGTAACCGATAACGGACCGTAAATAACAAAATGCCGTTTCCATTACACGCTCGACCGCGGAAAACTGTCCAAGGAGGAAAGATCCATCATTCCCAGCGCGACGTCACAGACCACCGTGAATTATTCGCGACCTGATCGACGAGCATCGATAAACCACAACAAACTTACGTTTCCACCGAGCACACAGTGGCCCATATGTTTGCGGAGCATTGCAAATATTCCAAGGGAATCGAGATTCCTGCCCATGCACGCGAGGAAATATAGGGAGAATCGATCTTCGATCTTCGATCTTCCCGGAGTGGCTGGTAGCAGCCGAGGGAATCGAAGAGAGTAATCGTTCCCCGTGGGACGGTGACGATCCGCATAAACGTATGGCGATCGATCTGTCCCCGTAGCTTTTGTTCCGATTCGAATCATGCAACTATCGCGACCCAGGCGAGCAAATTATCCGCCCGTTTCATCTTGATTCGGCTCGCAATCAGTATCGAATCCTCGGCGTGACGTTTCCTGCAATCGCGCGAAAAATCACGGGGGTTGGAATTCGATGGTCGACGGGCATTACTAAGTCACCTCTATCGTTGGCCAGTCGCGTGATCATGGCGAAGGAACTTTCGCGTGACCGGACACTGATTGCGCAGGGGATCGACAGAGGATGAGTCGCCTTCTTCGTAGTTTCCCGGAGTTAGCTTCTAGCGACTGACAAATCAGGAAGCTATGTCGGGCTGGAGATTTCGAGCCCTCTTCCTTCTTCTCTGCGCCACCGGAAGTGCTGTTGAGGAACCAGCGAGTATCGGCAAGCTGCTGATACGACCACTGTACGTCTACGAGGGTCTGATCAAAGGCGTCCACGATTACTTCAACAATACTTGCATCATACTATTCCACGGAGCTTCGGATCCACTCGAAACGAACGGTGAGGGGGAATTCAGGCACGAATTTGTATGATTACTATGTGGACCTGCATCGAAGGTTACTGGAATTTCTTTTCAGAACTCGAGGAAGTCGAGGGGCTGCTAACCCTTCAGAGGTACCTCAGTGGATCTCTCAGTATACGCACCTCGATCATGGATTTTCACATGTTCAGGAGACAAGTAGGTTCGAGGGTACTCTTCGTGGCGCGTCTTCGTGGTTTTACCCCTGCGTCTCTGTTTCCAGATTGGGACAAGCTACTTCCACATTAAGAGACCTCTGTTTATCCTGCTGAACGATCTGGACGAGATCAGAGACCAATTTAGCTTGGTGGGTATTTTAAAGGCAGCGTAGGAGAGAGTTTACAGGCACCTTTGAATTAAACAGGTCTCCAAGTGGATCACGATGGCGTACCCCACCTGGTTGCTCTTCCTGAGGGACGATACCAGGGTCGAGGACTTCCTGTCTGATGTCCAGGTGCCCTTTAATTGCGTTCTCATGGTCGCGAAAAGGAACACCGAGGGAAGCGGTGAGATCGTTAGGGATGTCTATCGGATCAGCAAACAGGACGAGCTGAGGTCCATGAATTTCGGCACCTGGGACAAGGTGGAAGGTTTCAGGGGCCCTCGACTTGGTCTCTACCAACGCAGGCACGACCTACACGGGCGCGCCATAAGGGTCGTCTCTGTTCACGTAAGATTCCTCGATTACAAGAAGCTCGATTAACCCTCGGTTGTCACACTGACCAACAATCAGTGAAATACTTTTGTAGAATACATGTTCATCGTTGAAAATGAACATTTAGAGTTCAAACTTTATCACTTCATTCGAGCTTAACAGATAGTTTTTAACACGGCAGCTGATTGAAAATTCGCTAACCCAGTGTGACAACTAGGGCTGGGACTGTTTGTCGAATTTTTCGGTATTCGAATATTCGAATACTTCAGTTGCTTAATTATTTGACGAATATAATTCGAATATCCAAGTATTCGAATACCATTCGAATATTTAAGTATTCGAATACTATTCGAATATAGGTTCATTTGTCATGGTGAAATATTGTAAGCTGATTTTAACCCACTTCATACCATACTGATGTATTCGAATATAGCAGTATTCGAATAGTATTCTGTCCTCCTCAGTTAAACTGTCTTATCTAGCATTTTTCATTTTTTGAGATATGTAAAATATTTGAAGTTCCACACGTCTTTTACCTTTTAAGTAAAGTTAGAAAACTCTATTTGCTTCGTAAAGATGCATAAACAGTCTAATGTATACAACCTAACTTTTTTCCAAATGGTTAAAAAAAGCCTATCTAAAACAATTAAGTAATTGGTACGTTAATAATACATTACCTACCGGTATACCTATTGGAAAAAATTATGTTAGGCTATTACGAAATAATGACAACATGTTTTAATTAGGATGAAGGGAAATAAGGAAGGTACGAAGTAAATGATAAAAAATCAGTTTTCTCGGTTGTTTCAAAATGCTAGATAGGACATTTTAACTAAAGAGGGCAGTATTAAAATACAGCAGTATTCGAATAGTATTCGAATAATAACATTCGAATACTTAAATATTCGAAGTTTATTCGTAGCATTCGAATACTTGTAAAATATTCGAATAGTAAATTATTCGAATAGTCCCAGGCCTAGTGACAACTGCGGTCGAAAAGATAGGCGTGGCAACCGAGGGCTAAGATGTAAAAGTTCCTCTTGCCACCAGGATCCTCCAGTCTCTCCGATCGTCAGGGACAATGCCAACAGGACGATAGGCATCGGTGGCTTCTTCGGCGGGGTGATACAGTTGCTGCAGGCGGGGATGAATTGCACGTCAGTTCGAATGAATCCCTCTTTGAAATCCCGCTTTCGTCCATCGACTTCCACCATTTCACTTTCACTCCTTCGAATCGTCGTCGCAACAATCCGTCCTCCTCGTCTTCTCATTCCTGTCGCAACAATCCGTCCTCCTCGTCTTCTCCTTCCTGTCGCAACAATCCGTCCTCCTCATCTTCTCCTTCCTGTCGCATTCAGCTTCGCTCTCCTCAGCCTTCCTCTTCACCCCTCGTTCACGGATTTCCTTCAGCTGCCTGGCCGTCTCCCTTCGGAAGTACAGCTCCTGGCTGGCAGCCGATCGCTCCTCAAAGATGTCTCGCTTCCTACCATCGCCACTTCTGCGACGCCTCTCGTAGAAGGAGCGATTTAGCGTCGAGTTGCGCCATATCAATGGACACCTGTATTCAGTTCGAATCGACATTATCCGATCCTACTCGATAGCAGAGTATAACTGAGGTTTCGAGACCGTTCCTACGCACACTGATCGCTTCTTCCGGTTAACTGGTTCGAGACATCGCGTGGCAAGCCCGCGTAACATGCTACTTCTCGCTGGAAACCACCTCGACTTCCGGTGACAGCGGCTGTCAGCCAGAGAGTGAACGATCCTGCGCGTCGGTCGATTCCCAAAGCCAATTGCAGACAATTTCGCGTTGGGACGGGCTGCGAGGCAGCTTCATTCGACGTTTGCTTCAGGTTCACCTATAAGGAGGCCAGTTCCTGGGGCGTGAGGCTGCCGAACGGCTCGTGGACGGGCTCGATGAGGATGCTGATAGATAACGAAGCAGACCTCGCTGCTGCCGAGCTGATGATGACCTCTGACAGGGTGGGAGCCGTCGAGTTCACCACTCCCGTCTATTCGACCAAGTAAAGTAACCAGGCGATCGCTGTTTTCCTGATAGATCCGCGATATTCGAATCGAAGTATTCGGAGGAAGGAAGAAGGAGAGAGAGAGAGAGAGAGACATAAGGCAGCTATATGACACGTGGGTTGTTTGCGCTTCTAGAGCACGAGTGTACATCAAGAGACCAGACACAGCGGCGGTGAAATGGAACGCTTACTCGGCACCGTTCGCCTTGAACATCTGGAATTCCATTGCGTTGACGATCGTCGTCACTGGGTTAGCGATTGCCGCGATCGACGCTTTCTCAAGAACCGCTGTCTCGATCCCAGTCGACGATCGCTCCTCGACGAACACTCTATCGGAGATCCTCTTCTTCGTGTTCGGCGCATTTTGCAGCCAAGGTGCGAGGTCTCTTCCTCCGTTTCTCCTTCATCTCTTCACCGAATCAGCGAATGAAATACGAATTTGATAGGCATGGAGCCGTCGCGGATGGACCCGATACGAATGGTGCAATTGAGCATTCACTTGACGGCAGTGGTTGTGATGGCAGCTTACTCAGCTGCGCTGATCAGCTTCCTCGCGATCAAGACTTTTGCGATGCCCTTCACCACGATGGAGGGCCTGCTGGATGACGGGTCCTACCGATTCGCCGTGGTCGGGGACTCGGCTGATTATAGTTTATTTCAGGTAAGGAATGATCGGCTAGAATCTTGGCTCTCAGACGTTAACGTTAGAGCTGTTACCACCCGACCCGCCGGGTACCCGGGTACCCGGTGAGACACCCGGGTATTCCAAAATTACCCGGGTACCTGTGAGACGCTAGAGCTATTACCACCTGACTCGTCGGGTATATTTTGAGTAATTTATATTTTTTATCTGCTTAGGTGTTTTTCGGAATACTTGGGTACTCGGGTACCCGGCGGGTCGGGTAGGACTCGGGTAATACTCTTTATCTTGAGATAGAACCGGGTACCCGGGTTGCCAGTAGTTGCCCTAGTTAACGTCCCTTCTACCCCTTCTAAAACGTAACAGAATACCAGCGACCGCATCCTGACAGTGATGTTCGACGAGCTGTTAACCAACGAGGTTCATCTTCCGAACAACTACTTCGACGGCCTATGTCGCGTGTGCAAGGAGCAGAAGTATGCCTTCATGACGCTGGATAACATGGCAGCAGTGCTCCAGGGAATGCTGGATTGCGCTCTCGAGCCTCTGGACACCATGATGCAGACCACCATAGCGATGGCGGTGCCTGGACAGAGTCCATATCGTGGTATCATTGACAGCAAGTGAGTCTCAGACTTCGCTTTACTAATATAAAGGTAAACCATCCTTCTTGTTCGCGCTTTCCTCTCGTTCCTTTCCAGCATCCTCCTGTTAAGAGACAGCGGGATCCTTCAGAGGCTGCTCAAGACCGAGTGGGCGACCAATCAGAATCGGGTAATTGGCAAGATCTAATCAATTCTCCCAGAGTGTTTATAATTCATCGGTTTCTTTAAATTCAGCCAAAATCAGGCTGGGCCTCGGTGGAGCTGGAAGACGCCATGCCGCTGCTCCTCTTCCTCCTCTTCGCTTTCTTCGTCACCTTGCTGGTGCTACTCCTCGAAATCTTCATCCACAAGAAACTAGATTACCGATTCACGATCCACCGCAACAACCTCTTCCCCCCTCGCCTGTCACGGCTCTTCAGGAACGCTCGCGCGCAGTGATCGTCGATTCGGCGCCGAGGATCCTCGAGCGGCGCTGATGCGCGCCTCGATCGCTCGCGCCTAGGTAAACAGATAAAGAAACGCGCTCGAGTGTCCGGGCGCGAGCGAGCGGGCGCGCGTCAAACAGTTTCTTCGATCGGTCGTTGAACGACAGTTGGTCCTGCGATTCAAACGCGAAATGCTCGGAGCTCGCCATGCCGCCCGTGTCACGAAAAGCGGGTCCCCCGAAGAAGACCTCGTCTAAGAACATCCCGCTGCCTAGCGGAAAAGAGAACGTGCGGCCGTCCGTCTCGGGCAAGAAGGTGTCGTTCGTCGAAACCGATCAAGAACCGTCTCGAAGGCGTATCTCCCTCAGCTCCAACGATGAAACGAAGAAGGGAACCGATGGGGCGAAAACTAGAGCTATCACAGAGGCTTCTCTCGTGAAAAAGACCCCGTTTCACATTCACTGCGATGAGAAGAACGTTGAGCAACGACCCGAGACTCTACGGCGATCTCGAATCGCTTACAGAGCTGATTCTGGGGCAGCCCAGAAAGATGAGCGCAGCCAGGTAGGTCTTTGTAACTTCAGCTTTACTTTGGTTTCTTTTTAACCGACTTCAAAAAGGAAGAGGTTCTCTGTTAGAGGTGTTTGTAAATATGTTCGTCCGCGAATTTCTCCGTAACTACTGTACCGATTTTGGTGAAAATTATTGCATTTAGTTTGGCTTCAATCAACTTAGGTCATGGAGAAAAAATTATCAAAATCGGTCAAGTAGTTTTCAAGTTACACCACAACATAAGAAATCTGTTTCATTATAATACATTGTATGCACGGGCAGACAAAGGACGGAGTATCAGGCGTCTGAAAAACAGAGCGAGACAAAATATCAACGTCGTCTGTCTCGTACCGTTTCTTGCTCGCTTTCGGTCCCTCTGATTCGCTCTCGTTCCATCTCGATGATGCCAACGGAAGGAAATGAGCGAAAACGATCGCTCGGAATCGTGCGCCCTTCTATATTATAATACATATTATATCATATTTATTATATTATAATATATATTATATCTTATAGATATAACTTAAGTAACTGAAAAATAAAAAATTAAAAATTAAAAGAAAAATTAAAACAGACTTCAAGAAAATAAAAATGCGCTAAAAAGTAAATAATAATTTTGTTCCTTATTTAATCTACGCCTCTCAATTTTGTAAGTCGACGTCAGATTTACACAGTGCAAATTATTATTATTATTATAATTATTATTATTGACTCAACGGGAGAACCCTTTAGATTACAAAATATAAACAGAATACTAAGATATAGAAAAATACAACAAAATAAAATAAAAGGTAAAACAGAAAATAGAAAGTAACAAAACAGAACGATGAGACGCCGACATAAAGAAATTGAGAGCCGTAGAATAAATAAGGAACAAAATTATTTTTTACTTTGTAGCGCATTTTTATTTTGTTGAAGTCTGTTTTAATTTTGTTTTTAAAATTTTTTTATATTCGGACGTTTTGCATGACTCGTAGGTGGTGATTAGGCTCGAAGCACCGCGCCTGGTATCACAGAAGCGTTCCATAGGCGGCGAGGCGGCTGACGGAAGAAAACTGTTGCCGTCGAAGATTCCTCGTAGATCGAGGTAAGGTTCTTTGAGGCTCCAAGGCTTTTCGGGTGCTACTTGAAATATGGAATGATTGCAGATCGACGTCGGCTCACGGGAACGACGCAAAGGCTCAGAGAGGATTGCGACGTTCTGTCTCGGTGGACGTTAAGACCGATTCGCGTCAGGAGCGTCGGCACCCAGCCGCGGCGTCGAAATTTGGATGGGGCAGTGGACTGGCGATTGATAAGGGAACGGATCAGAAGTCTACTAAGGAAGGAGCTAGGATTGCATTGCAACTGATCAATAGCAGAGGAGTGAGGACGTGCAGGTAAACAGATACGGTAAAGCGAAGTCGGCATTATTCTGCTAATTACATACTCTTTCCCATCAGAGGCACATTCAGCTCGGATACCACCACGCTAAGGCAGGTCACAGCGATCGACAAAATCAGGGCCAGGTTGCTCAGTGCAAACGAGACCAGAGTGATCAATGGAGGATCCATATCGCAAGCAGGAAGCTTAGAAACGCCCGATGATAATGGTGAACCACCATTGATTCCTCTCAAGGTAACGTATTTGTCTCGCCATTCTACTTCTTCTAATGAAAGTGGTTCGAACTTGCCACTAAGCGAACTATACCACTCAAGGGGGTGGTTCGACGGTCCGCGAAGCTCGTGAAGGCACATACCCACGAAACCCAGGAAGGAAGTTGCCCCAAGGATCGAGAGATCTTCCCTTTCCAGTTACTCTATCACACGGAGTACCACGAGGACGTGCCTATCGTCGAGCGTGAAAGGGAGGAACGTTCTCCACGCTTGTCGGAGAACTTCCTGAAGCAGAACATCAACGCTGAGCAGAGGAAGCTGGTGGTCATCTTTCTGATACGTCTCGGTGTACGTGTTAGAAACAGTTACAAACGTACCTAGAATTATTCTGCAACTCAGAAACTAGCTGAAAATGATTCCAATTGATTCTGTTATATTGCAGACGCATTGCCAATACCCTTCCTTCATCATCTACCAAGCAGTGAAGCTGTTTGACGCGGCAATGGACAGAATCCGCGTGAAGACTACTTATATTCAGCTGACTGCCCTTGCTAGCCTGTGGCTCGCGCTCAAGAGGCAGCAGAACTTTCACAAGATCCCCACGGTAAGCAGAGAGGACGAGCCAGTGTCGGCAGTTTCTTTAGTCCCTGATACTTTTCATCCAGGCTACTACGATACTGTCCCTCGCCAAGGATCAGTACCTGGGTCGAGAGGACTTGCTGATGGATTACGAGAGGAAGATCCTCATAGCTCTGGAATTCAACGTCACGTTCGCTGACGCGTTCTCCCTGTTCGCCCATTACCTCATCAACTGCAAGTGTTACGTCACCGTCTCCGAGGAGATGACCATGTTCCTCTACCATGCCGGAGGTTATTTGGTACGTGACAACTTGAATCTCACCATATTTTATCCCTGAATATGCCCAGATAGAACAAACGCAGCTGTGCAGTGGCGGATTTTCAGATTTGCGTCTGCCGCCCTTTCCGTGGAATATCAAACATTTTAATTGAAAAGAGTCGAGACAATTTCCCAATTAATTCAATATGGCATCTGTGAGTTTTCGCTAATTCGCTACAGGAGAGAAAAAAGTGAATTGCTTTTAAAGTTGCCTGAAGCTGAAACAAGCTCACGTTCAAGCATTCTCCAATTTCTTTCGCTAGAAATTTGTCGCTGTATCATACAATATCCGATGCTCCCCAGATCGACCTGACCCTGCTCGACGAGAATTTCTGCCGGTTAGCGGACAGCCTGATCGCCCTGACGTCAATGGAGCTGGCTCTAGGCCTCGTCGTGGACGCAGTGGTCGACCGAGCAAGACCAAGATGGCTGTTCTGGCGAGGCCTCCTCTTCGCAGCGGCGCCCTCCATCGCCAACAAGTCAGTTCCTCCTCCTCGCCCTCGATTCTATCAATCTTCTCGCATCTCACCAGCCTTCTATTCTCTTGGTCCCGCGACGAAGCAGGTTCCAAGACGAGGAAATCGATCGGCTGCGCGTGGCGATGCTCCGTCGCGTCCTCACCTCGGGAAGGAACAACTGCGGCTTCGACGTGGTGTACAAGAAGTACAGCCGCAGCAGGCACGGCAGGATATCCGTGAAGCTGCTGGAACGGGCTTCCAGGGTGTCCGGAGTGGAAACGTTCGACCCGTGACACACTTTACCCCGTCGCTGCGAGGAGCTTCCAATTTACCTTGGGCGTTAATCGAAACGCGAATGCCTTTTTACCGATAAGACTCGAAACTCTTGATAGGAAGTCTTTATGCACGTTTTTCTTTTAACTGCACGAAACAGATAAGATAGAGCATTTGCGAATGGGAGTGGTGGTCACGGCTGCCCCTACTTCATTTCGCTCGCGGTTTTATTCGCGATCCTAATCGCGGCTCGTGGTACATATGCCGAGGTTGTTAATAAATGAAACTGTTTACTGCTTTATTGTATCGTCATGATTACAGGGCTGCGTTCCTCCGAGTCAACAAGCCTTCGTCGCCGGGAATCTATCGCGCGATTCAAGCTGCTCCGTAGAGCTGCTGAGTCTCCTGCCACTGGTCCCACTTGTCAAAGGACTTGTCCACGGTGATCAGTCCCCTGCCCTCGTCCTGAAATCAGAATAGAGACTCGTTATTCTAATCGAAATCGTTGCTGCGAAGGAGCGAGAACAGATCGAGGGGAATCCCCAGTGTTACCCTGAAGAGAACGTTAGTCTCGCCATTCCAAATGCTGGACAGTTGCAGAAGGTCCGGTCGTTTCACGTACAGGTTGCTGATAGCCAGTACGGCGTGAATCAGCTCCTCCAGAGCGTGTTCGCTCTTACTAGCGGAGCTGATTACCACCATCGGTGGATCCAGACCCAAGCTGCATGTCTGCCAGTCGTTTATAGGTGCCAGGTTGTCGTTGGGGCAGAGCAGCTTCAGATTCGAGGTGTTGTTCTCTGAGAAAACAGGGAAACGTGAGCAGCTCCTCCGCGAATCTCAATTTCCACGCTGGGTAAATTCTACTTACTGAGGTGGGTCAAACCAGTCAGCGGGAGGAACGCTACGTCCCCACTGCCAGCTAACAAGCAGCTGAAATGGAAGTGAAAGGATCGTTCGTGGTGTTTGACTAGGAAAAATGTTGAGCTTCTAATTTCAGAATTCTTACTCGACAGCTCCCTTTCCGCCTTTGTAGGCTTCGTCCGCGCATGGCTTGCACTTGGTCGCGTTGCGAACTCGCTCGTCATTGGAGTCGATGCTTCCCACGCACTGCTGGCACAGTTTCGACTCGGGTGGAGCACCTGGGGCGCAGGAGCCCCCGAAGAAGTCCGCCATTTCGTCCTCATTGGCGATCAGACCTTTTGCCGCGTTTCAAGGGGAATTAATGATTTAAATAAATCTACGAATGTATACCGTCAAGGACCCAGTTCCTGATCACTTAAGACGGAATGGGAGCAGTTTCTGATCAACCTAAAACATTTTACTATGAGCTATCAAATGTTTTCGTATAAACTTAAAAATACTTCATAATTAATTAGTAATTTTTTGGAATAAATTTGTATCGTGATAAACTTATTATTTGGTATTTATATACTAAACTGATCAGGAACTGGGTCCTTGATGGTACTTAAGTGAAAGAATAAAAGCTCCACAAGATACACAAGTGGTTTGACTTCTTTAAAGCCTCGCTTCACCGTACCTTTCAGCTTCAACGCTCGCACCGGAGCATTCCAACCAGAAAAGTCGCCCTTGTAGCCGCTGTGGCAGGACTTCTTGCCGATCAGATTGTCTGCGAATGAATAGAAACGGCTGCTGTTAGGAGCAGGAAGCTCGGCCTCCGCTGAGATCGAAATACAAGCGTCGATATTTACTTAGCGTTCTAATGGTGGAGCCTTCCTTGATCAAAGCGATCGCTGGCCTCTCCCCGAGCTTCGTCGATCCCTCTCCGTAGGTTTCCGCGAGTATGGGTTTCGCATTGTAATCCTTCATAGCTCGGCGAACGGTGCCTCCCTGGACGACGAGCAGGTCAACGTTGTCCTCCTTCAGGGCCTTCAGACACGCTTCCTGGTCTTTCTGCAGTATGCACTCGATCTTTGGTCGGATATCTCTAAAAATATCATAGGAAAATAAATTAGCCACGAGGTTCGCGAGAGGTTTAATAGAAACAGCGAAGCAAGGGGTGACTGATTAGCGTCGGTTACCTAGAGAACGCTGATTTGGCGATGACGTGGCATTTGTCGAGGTCAGTTGCGCTCCAGACGCAATAGCGAGCGAGTTTGCCCACAGCGCCTGAGTCCCTTTCGATCACGTCCAGGTACTTGGAGCTCTTCAGGTGATTCTCCGGAGACACCGCTGGCGCTGGCACCGCAAGAGTCTTCACATCCAACTGCATGATGTCCTTCCACCAGGCAGCCTTCTCCTTCTCGCCCAGCTTGCCAAGGTCGGTCAGTTCCTGCAGCATTCCCACCAGGGAGATATAGATGCTTGGGGGACATCAACGCGGTTCAATATAACCCATCTTCAGGATACCTTTTGCACCGCCTGAACGTCTCCAACAGCTCCGTTCACCATGTACCCCTGCCAAGGCCTGGCCGCCCAAGTGCAAGGCTTGGTGTTGGCGTCGATAGCCACCTTGCTACCATCAGGACAGAAGTAGCGATAGTCAGCGGGGTTCTCTGCAGTGGGGACCGCCGGAGTTACGCCGACCGGCAAGCCGAAGAATCGTTTCACGTAGATCACCTTCGTCCAGGCGACCTGGCCTCCATTGTGAGCCAGGCACCTCAGAGCACCCTCGTATCCGGAATAAATGTCCGGGTAGTCGCAGATCTCGGGCTTCTCGCAGAGGGCGCACATGTTCGAGTAGGTCTGCTCTGTGGAAAGCAGCGCGAGTTTAATACAATAAAGGACTCGACGAATAGTTGTAGACTAGGGCTGGGACTATTTGTCGAATTTTTCGGTATTCGAATATTCGAATACTTCAGTTGCTCAATTATTTGGCGAATATAATTCGAATATCCAAGTATTGGAATACTATTCGAATATCTAAGTATTTGAATACAGATGTATTCGAATATTATGGTGTGAATTATAAATCAAGTTCTTTAGGTTCATTTGTCAGGGTGAAATCTTGCAAGCTAAGTTTGACCCACTTCACACCATACTATTCGAATACATCAATATTCGAATACAGCAATATTCGAATAGTACTCGAATATAGCAGTATTCGAATAGGATTTGAATAATAATATTCGAATACCCAAATATTCGAAGTTTATTCGTAGCATTCGAATACTTGTAAAATATTCGAATATCAAATTATTCGAATAGTCCCAGCCCTATTGTAGACTCGTAAGCTGCTGGAAAACCCTTACTAAGCCGTCTGTTGATGGCTGGGTCCGGCGACCAGGTGCCCACCAGGCATCCTTTGGAGAACAGGGAGCTCAAGGCGCGTAGTTCGTTCTCGCGAGCTGAATACTGCGGGTCGTGCACGTTGTTCAGCACCCCCATGTTGGTGAGCTTGGTAATGGGGATCTTGTAGCCAACGTTACGTCCCACCCCCGTGTGACAGGACTTCAATCCCCGCAAGCCCTGCACGTTCTGTATGTCCAGGTCCTTGTGTATCACCGCCACGGCCTCGTATCGATAGATCGCGTCTGGCTCCTCCTTGGTTCTCACCTGTGGAGCGCCAAAATTCAACCGTATACTCAGCGTATACCCAGTTTCTCGTCGAGGCTCCGCGATATTACCTGCTCCACGATGCTGTAGCCAGCTTTCGTAGCCAGCGCGTTGTCCTTGAACGCTAGGTACATGTCCTCAGGATCGACGGCCACCACGTCCGCCTCCTTCCTGCCAACCCTCTCGATGCACTCGTACCGGTCGCGACCGGAGATGCAGGAGACCGGGATCCCGCTCATCGCCGAATCCTTTATCATATCCGTGCACTCTTTCCAGTACACCTCGGGGACGCATATCGTGTCTGATAGCGCAGCAAGCAGCAAGCAGGAATCGAGGTTAATTGAGGATAATCGGGAGCCGCCGCTGGCCATAGGCGAAAGCGTTGGCATAGGCGAACGTTTGGTGCGTGGGCCTCGGGGATCTTGCCGCGCGTATAACGATCCGCAGCCCAGGCACCAGAGTTCCAGGAGGAAGCTGCCTAGGTGTCTCTACTTACAGACTCGTCCGGGGGAGCCATCCTGAGCCTCGTCAGCTACGGCGAGCTTCGCGAACGCCGCTACTACGAGAGCAGCCAGCGAGACGCGCGTTGCGAACCTCATCGCTCGGCTTGGGCGCGAGGAAATCGGTGAAAGCGAATTGACAGCGCAGGAATCAAGCTGAGATCGCGGCGTATAACTGGCGACGCGATAGTCCAGTGTAATATCGGGCCGCAGCCTCGCCCAAGCTGCTTATATAGCGGCCAGTGTTTCTCTGTTTGCGTACCTGGAGGGAGATAGAGGCTGGAGGAGGACGCAGATGACCTCGCGGCGGTTATCGTCTTCTTTCATCCTCCTCCCGCCGCGGGGCTGGTGAATCCCATCCCGCCTCCTTCGCCCCCCCCCCCCCCCCGGCGACATTTATCGTTGCTGGAAAACGACACAGTTTACATGCGAATTCGCGACGGTCAAGGATAGCCCGCTAGGAGTATGTCGATTGGCCGGCGGGGACGCGAGACGCGTGCAAACGACCTGTGATCCCTGATCGTCGCCGAAGCCTGGTGCGCGCTTCGGAACCGCTTCGGTGCAGAAGACTTGCAATTGGCTCTCGCGGGATCGTCGACGTAAACAAGCACAGATAACAGCCTCGACCTCTGACATCGGGAATTCCACCAGCAGGTTATCGCGGCCTGATGCTGGCACAGTGATCGATCTTTGTCGAACAGGAAAACTCGATCGATACGTGGGAAGCCCATGCGTTGACAATCGCTGATCCAAGGCCACCGGGATTTTCCAACAATCACTTCAACCGGCTCGACTCGTCTTCCGTGTTTTATGGATCGTGATAGGAATGCAGATAACGGCGCTTCAAAGCTTCAGCCTCAACGTCGGGTAGGTCCTCAGCTTGGAGACCTCCAGTCGACTCTTCAGGTCTAGCAGCTGCTCGAGATTGGCGCGTACGGTCCTCGCGAGGGTAGCTTTCCGCGCGATGGATCCCATCTTCTTCCGCTGGAAGGCGATATTTCGCAGGTGCAGTGGATCGCGGGTCGAGGCGACGAGCTGGTCCCTCTTGGACTCCGATTCAGCGATTCTTTTAGCGAACCTTGTATTTCTTCGTCGCCAGGTTTCAGACTCGCGTGCAATCGCCAGTGATTTCGCTCGCTCTGCCTCCACCGCTTGCTTCAGTTCCTGGAATTACGCGACAGGGATCGTGAGTGCTTATCAATGCTTTGGATGGTGGATATTTATGTATATTTCAGCGAGGGTATTGACCTCTGTTTATTAGAGCACGCTTGCTCCATCACTGCTCCATATCATCCGGTATTTTAAGGCTGAAGCACTCACCTTTTCCCGCGCTTCTATGCATTTCGCCGCCACCTTGGATTCCTCCTTCGATATTACTTCTTCTGGGTACCGCTCGCAGCACTCTCGGACGATCCTGCTCACCTGTGAGCGGAGAAAGGATGTAGATTCCATGGAAGATTGTCGGGAGCGTAACCCCGGGTTTCCAACAAGGGGAACACGAGCGAAAACATTTTCTCCCGAGCATGTTAGCTAACACGCGGTTCGCCTCGGTGTGGACGGCAAATAACCGTGTTCGCTAACTAATGACCCTACTAATAGGCGATAAATCTTTCGGATGGTCACGGTAGACACTAGACGTGGGAAGAGGGTGTTCGCGAACAAAGTTCGGTGATCCACCAGGCTGGAACATTTCTGACGAACATGAACTGTTTTCTCGTTCTTGTCCCTTTTCAAACCCATGAAACTTCGGCCTTGCTATTCATTTCTATTGCGGGGCTGCTCGGAAACAGGCGACCCTCTGCCACCATCCGCCGGCAGGTACTCCACAGAAATAGTATGCGTGACAAGCACGAATAAAATTTTTATATTTTTTGTTTTAACATAATGAGAATATTTCCAACGTATGGGTGAGATATTTGTATTAAAAATGAAACCAGACACGACGCAATTCAGACAAATTTGAGTTCCGCTGATAACTCTGAAAACTCTGTTCCGCTGATTTCTCTGTTTTCTCTTGTACACTAATTGGGACATTATCCTGTTTATATATATATAAAAATAAAAATAAAATAAAATAAAATAAAAATAACACTAGTCTACAAAATAAAAAAAAAATTTGCGCAGCATATGTAAAATGTTGATATTATAAAACCATTATATATTATCAGTGGAACTCACATTCGTCCGAATTACGTCGTGTTTGGTTTCATTATTATTAGAAATATCTGGTCCATACGTTGCAAATATTCTCATTACGTTAAAACAAAAAATATAAAAATTGTATTATTATTATTGAATCAACAGGAGAACCCTCCAGATTACAAATTATTAGAGATAAGTACAAGGATTTAGAGAAATAACAAGAAATAAAATAAAATACAATAAAACAGAAAATAGAAAAGTAGAAAGTAACAAACCAAAACAAACCAAAACAAAACAAAACAAGCGAACAATGATTATGTTCGTGTTCGCCTTGGTGGAGACCAGGGGTAAGGGTGGAAACGTGTTCCCAAGGATATCACCTTGACAGAGTTCAGATCCATTAGATCTTCCTCCAGCTCCTTCATCTTCAGCCGCACACAAGAATGCCGCCACTCCTCGCCAGAAATCTTTCTACGGAGGTCCACGAGCTCTGTCAAAGCTACCAGCTTCCGTTCTCCAGCCTCGGAGACAGCTTCCTTCACTCGGGCAAGCTCATCCCGCGGGATTAAAATGGAGTCCTCCCAGTCGGAGCGCAGGACTCCTTCGGGTTGCTTCTGCAGCTGTCCAGTCTTCAAGAGCAGTCGAATTTCTCGATCATCCGAAAGGTCCGTCAGCGACTTTTCTAGACGCTGCACCGCCTCCTTGTGTCTATTAACCGCGGCTCGAGCAATTAAGCACGTCTTTCTGTAGAACGAGAGACTCTGCTCTGCTTCAGCCAGCTCGATGGCGCAGCTCCTCACCTTCAAGGTTCCACAAATCATAGAATCTTCAAGGATTACACTAGTTCACAGTCATTTTGCGCAGCAGATGCCACTATTTCGGAAACGTATCAATAGAAAAATTATTACATAAGAAAAAATAGTGACATCTGCTACTCAATTTTTTTTTTATTTTGTAAGCTACTATTATTCGGAAGTATTGACGGACACAGTTCCTACGCTACACCCAGAGCATTAAATTTGGTAAAAAGAGAAAATTAAATTCGAATTTAGTATCGAGTTTATAAATTGCTTTTAAATCACCTATCTAACCAAACCAAACCAAACCGAACCGAACCAAACTAACCCAAACCAAACCAAACTAAGATTGAACTCTGCCATCACTGTATTACGTACACACATATATACTATGGGGATTCCTCTTAATAATAATAATAATGATAACAATAACAACTTACCCTAATCTCCGCCTCCACCTTGATTCGCCTAAGTCTACACAAGCTTCTCCAATAAACAGATTCGATCCTAGAAGGCAGACCATCGGACAGCATGTCGAGGTGGTCCAAACTCCTCAAGTACTCCACCAGCTCTCGTGGCAGGATTTCGGATCCCAGTTCCCCGATCACGCAGCCAGCGACTTCAGCGAGGAAAACGATCGACGTGCCGCAGGTAGCTCTCACGCTTCTGGGTCTCTTACGATAGTGACGGAACAGGTGGTCCACCATCGGCTGCTTCAACTCGGGGAACTCCGCTCGAAACTTTCCTTCGAGGAGCTTGTCTCTTTTGCGCAGAACATCGTAACGATTCCTCAGTTCGGCGACGCTAGTCTCGAATAGCTCGCACTCTTCAGCGAGCCTGCGAGCCTCCTTAGTAGCCGGAGTCAATTCCATTTCGATCACCCGTTGAATTTCGCGTCTCTTCCCAGCCAGCATCTTGTGCCCAACGATCGCCTGAATTCTGGAGAGTCTTTCTAGAAGTATGGATCGCTCGGTGCTTATTTTCCCCGCGGTTAGTTCGCTGAGGCGGTTATCGAAGGCTTTGATTCTCTCCTGGAACTCGCCTGATATTTGTGGGGAGAAAAAACGTTGATATTCTCATTATTATTAATCGGCTTTATTACTCGAAAAAAGATATTCAGGGGTCGACGAACCTTTGATCTGCTTGATGTCAGACTCTATCGTCGACTTATACTCCCGTCGAGCAGCTCGCAAGGCTTCGAGCTTCTTCTCGTAGCAGTTAATCGCTTGGACGTCGTCTTCTGTGTAGGCCGATGGATTTTTGCGAAGAAGGCAATCGGGTTTGGGAATATTCTTCTTGGCGTTGTCTTCCAACCTTGTGCAAGATATTAATTTATGATTATTATTAAATTGTATTTTTATTTAGAATCGATGGCGGAAGCTTGCGATCCCAAGGAATTCGTCAAGCAAGCTTACTTTAATTCGAGGACCCCGTCCATCATCCTCTCGAGCTCTTCTCGACGAAAGCCACTGTCCCCTGGACGCACTTCCTCTTCCTTTTCCTTCGAAGAAGCCTCCTGGCTTTCTTCGTGGCTCGCAGGAGAAGAATTGAGCACTGATTCGAAATCCTCGTCGGCTATTTCGATCTGGCGCCACTGTGGGGCGATTAGGAGCTCCCCAGTGGCGTCCACGTGGAAAGTTCGCGCTAATTCGTCGATACAACGACGTGTCCTTTCGACGTGTTTGTTTGCAGCTTCCATCTCGACCTTCTTCATGGATCGGGTGTCTTCGAAACGTTCATTGAATCGAATCTGCAGAAAAGGGATGCAAATGAATTATATCTCCTTTCTTAGGACACTCCTAATTCCCTGTTGTTTGTGATAACTGGCTTAGATACTTAGCATTTCTTTTTTTAGGATACCTTAAAGTCCCATTCATGTTCTTCTGCCACAGCGCTCGCTTCAAGAACGTCCACGTATCCCGGACACTCATCGAGCAAAGTATCCCTCTCCTGTTCCACTACACCTGCCCCCGAATTCTCCTCCTCCAACCTGAGCACGACGGAACATGGATCGTAAAACAAGTTCTTTCGCCATTCAGCTAGCTTTTACAGCGATTACCTGGACACCGAGTCCCTGATCTCCGCGGAAAATCGACACCAGGATTGTAAACCGAGCTCCCGCGAAGGCATTTGGAGCAGGGGATAGTTGGTGACCTTCGATTCTCCGAACATGGGGAAGATGGTTCTTGGTGGAACGACAAGAGGATCTACGAAGCGTTCGCGCAAGAAGCACTTCGTTCGGTTCAATCGAGATATTTCTTCGTCTGCAATCTTCATTAAACGCTCTTCTTCTAACTTAGCTGCCGCTAGCTTCCGTTCCCGAGCCTCCTGGTCGAGGTCGAACGCGCTGACCGGAAGTCGCGACTCTGGAGACTCCTCCTCGTTTTTGTCCAGTAACTTCTTCACCTATTATTTCGATTTCCGACACTTGAGCTATCGTCTTTACAAGATAGTTGCGTGAGATATGAGTTACTCGAGGGGCAGTTAAAAATACTATTTCCCTGATAATGACAAGAATCTCCACCCACTTGAATCCTCATTGCACTCAAGTCGTCAAGCATGGACAGTCGCGTGGCCAAGGCAGCTTCCTCTTCAGCTGCTAATCGCTTAACAATCATTGCGTCCATCCACGTCTCCTGCATCGCATTCTCCTCTGAAATCCCTTCTTCATTCCCTATCCCATTGCGCATTCTTCTTCTCTGAGAATCGTCTACGATCCAAGAAGAGAAGCCATCTGGCGAGCTAGAGCGATCCTGAGGAACCTTGTGAGCACGTGCTGACCCAGTCTCCGCGATCCTAATTACAATGTTGCGTTTAAGCGACGACTAATCGAAAGGTGAAAGAACGTTAGGGGAAACGAACAGGTGTGGTAACTGATTGCTGACGAGATCCCCGTTCCTGCCAAGAGAGACGATCTTGTCCTCAACGATCACAGCCGATCGAGCACCTCCTTCGCTCCTGTGGTGGGCTGGGAACAGAGCAAGGACTCGTCGCGGTTCAGCAGCATCTCTAACGACGATTAAACCGTCGTATCCACAGGTAATGAGTCGCGAAGATCCACGGTGGACGAGGATCTCTATGTTCCTCGTCTGGTGCAGAGAGGGTAGAGCATCCAAGATAGATGCTTCTCGAGCCTGTGGCTGGAACAACCGATTCGGGTATTTAATTGCCTAGAGATAATTACCCAGAGCTGCGAAGAAATATGGCAGATCTCTACTCTTCCTAAATTAACTGCTCTGAAATCTTAGAGCGATTCGAGCAGTGGCGCACCCAGTGGGGCCTGGGACCCGCCAAAGAGAAAGGAAAAAGGAGATTAATGTAACCACGACTGAAGTAATTCAAGAGCTTTTTAAAGAGGAAAGAAAGCTGGATGTTATTCATTAAATAGATTTTTATAATCACCTAATGAATTTTATTAAATATTTTTCTCCGTTCAACTCGGCTCCCTTCAAGATTAAATCCTCAGTGCGACAATGGATTGAAGTACTGTTTAATAGAGGTCTGAGGCATTGCCCTCTCGAGTACAACTGATACGAATGACACTTTCTATAGAACATACAGCTGTATCGATAGATTGTGTATGCTCGCAAATAGATACTGCGATAACACTGATTTCTTCGCTAACTCCTTATCTGCCAATAACTCCAGAAGCTGAGTCTCGCGTATTCCCAAAGATGTCCGATCGTGATATTAAATCGTACCAAAGGATTCCTACCCCGTTAATAAATAATAATAATAAAGGTTCCTTACATTCAGCTCGATTCTATGCAACTGCTTCGAGAGGTACGGTACACCGACTACTTCCCGACTGCTTCTTCTGCCATGGTGGAGGCTCTCGAAAGAAGAAGACAGCTTCATCGTATGCTCCATAGTTTCCAATGTATCTCCACTAAGCTTGCAGGAGTAGATCAGGATCTCCTTACCTACTCGAGGAGTGCTGGAAGCAGAACTCGCGACGAGGACCAAGACTGTTGCCACTTGGCGCTCCTCTGCTTCGTAAATTAGGAAATCGATCATCTAATGGTGAATAACGGTGTCAGAAAGGATCCACAAAGTCGGAGAGGATTATATTCTGAATATCAGTATATTGCGTATTCCCTACCCTTCGTTGGACCTTGATCATAGCTGCGACTTTCAGGCTGAAGGTACCTTTCGACACTAAGAGGAACAGTCTACCAAGTCCCACTGCCCCAACACCCAGAATTCCTCCTTCCTCTGAGAACTTCATCCTATCTAAGGGTTCCTTTTGGAGATGAAGGCAAGTTACGATCTCGAGGGAGGATGAAGGTGATGCTCGAATGAAAAGGCAGCTTCCAGCGAGGCTGCACGTCGCCAGAATTGGAAACGTGGGATGAGCAGTGAAGCACGCAACTGAGAACAGTGACAATGTATATTAGCGAACCATTTCCTTTATTCCAGCGTTTTGCTACTCTTCTATCTCTTTACCGACCGTCCCCATGGTGCTTCAAGCTAAGAGGCTTCACAGAAGAAACTGTGCTGCCAGTGGAGGCGTCGAGGATGACCAAACGTTGGGTATGAGTCAAAGCTACAAAATGCGAGTCAGAGAACGCAGCAATTGCTTCGTACTCTTCGTCGTCTCTCAGGAGGAATTCCACTCGAGGTGGTCGATCACGAGACACCCCGATCATTTCGAATATCTCCCTGTTTCCACCAAGGATCAAGATCTTATCCTCGCGGGGGTGACTCTCTGCGCAGACGGGATACGAAGCTAACGAAGTGTTCCATGCTGCTTGCCAGTGCTTGCTCCGGGTAGTGGGATCTTTTCTGTAAAACTATGTGGAAGGATCGATCGCTTGCGATTAACTAATCAAGCTACTAAATTGAATCTCCTTCTCACGATCGAAAGGATACTGTACCGTTGCCTGAACTTTCTGTCTTTCATTCTCTGGAAAGCCTTCAACGATCACGATGCCAGCTTTGTGAGCCACTATCATCAACTGCCTTCGTACAGGACTCCGTGGGGCGTCGAGGATCCTTCGAACACGACGATGCTCTTCCTCGTCGAAGTCCACGGAGCAAACGTTACCGTCTTCGTCGCAGAGGAGTAGCGTACCTTCAGAGGACCAGGAAAACGAGACCAGATTGCGATCAGAGAGCATCGTCACGTCGAGTGGGAGGAATCGAACGACCTTCGAGCAGACTAGCATTCGGTGGACAGACAGAGTGCCGTTTTCAGGTGCCAGTCTCGCGACTAGGTAAGGTGAAGTGAAGGAACACCTAAGGGAATTCAGGGAATAACACTAAACTGTTGGTTAACATTTTAGCCATCGAACTCACGAAATTCTCGAGCCATTAAGGTCCGCCCCCGCTGTCTCCACGTCAGCTATCTTCTCCCCCGTCCTCCACTGCCAAACGATTAATCGAAAGTCGGGGAAGCTAGCCTGAGCAAGAAGGTACTCCGTCCCAGCGAACGCACAGCAATTGAATCCATTTGCTTGCTGACTGTTCGCGCAAATCGCGATTCTCTTTATCGACGGATAAGCGAAAATCGAGATCCTTGGGTTGGATCTCCTCTCCACCAAACTGAAGACAGGCGCAACCTGGGGTTACAGAGAACTTCGTTCATCCCCGTCTTTTCATGAATCTTTTTATTTATTTATTTCGTTGGTTATATGGGGGAAAATACTTTGCTACATAGGGAGTAGAGAAAACCAGTAGAGGACTAATACCTACATAAAAGTAGAAACAGAAAAATGCAGCAAATAAGGAGAACCTAGATCAGTATTTCCCAACCTTTACTGAGTCGCGTTCCCCCGTTATAATATTCAAATAACCGACCAACCTTCCCTATAAATAAGGTAAGATAAATAATAAGGTAAAACACATTAAAAATAGGAATTTCCGAATATAATTGTAGAATTAATAAAATTTGCACTAATAAGTATATTTACAGTAAACAAATAAAAATATAACACAGAAAGATCTTAGAATTAAAAGGAACTAAAGTATTAATACAACTCAGTACAACTCTATACGACACGACGCGAGACAGCACCACTTGCTTGTCGCAACCACTCTGTTCCGTTTTCGCGTCCCCCCGGAAAACGTTTCCTCCAAAAAGACGCTATCCCCTCCACCACGCACACTTTACTTACTCGTCTTCATGACCAAATATGGTCATGGGAAAACCCTCGAAACTCTAGCGCGTCGCTGGGCCTCGTGCACGCCGTTGGGTTTTTCCCGGCGGGCCTGCATCACCAGTGCTTCTCAACGTCCATACATTCATCCCTTAAAACTAAACGCACTATCGTTCCGATACTACACTCGGCCGTCCTGATAAAAATACATCTGACCTCAGATGTGCTCACTCTCACTGTCATCACACAAATCACTGTCCTCACCATTAACCCATAATTTCATGTGATCTGCAGCCGTGGAGGTCGCTTGCGGCCCCTCGTGTTCACCAGACTTTTGCACCAGATAACGGTCATTACGTAGGACCTTCGACACATGATACGGCCCAAGAAACTTTGGGTGGAACTTCAACCCCGGTCCCGCTTGCGTCCTCTTGATGGCCACCAAATCTCCTACCTCGTACTGCGTCGCATTCTTCCGCTTCTTGTTGAACGCCCTTCTATTCTGAGCCTGCACTTCAGAGATTGCCCTTCTTGCTTCTTCGCGCACCTGATCGCGCTCCCCTTGGAACATTGTAGCCCATTCGTTCTCGATTAGCTGTCGAACCTGAAAATCCTCCCGTAACTTCATGTGCGTCCCGAACATCAACTGAAACGGAGTATTTCCCGTGCTCCTACTGGACGTCGCATTCAAAAATTTTTGCGCTATCTCCAGATATTTAAACCACTCACCCGGCGTAGGCGCGGATAACTTTGTGACCAAAGGTATAAGTGTGCGGTTCACTCGCTCTACTTGACCGTTCGCTCGCGGAATTCCCGTCGTTATCAATACGTGGTCTATACCCTCTTCGTTACAATAGTCCTCGAAAACAGTAGATGTGAACGCCGTACCCCGATCGGAAATAATCCTTTTTGGATTGCCAAAACATACGGACTGCTTCTTCAACCGATTTATCACTTCGGCAGAGCCCGTGGACTTTGTGGCATACAACCACACAAACTTTGTAAACGCATCAATGACTACAAAAATATGGTGATAACTTTTTTTAGTTGACGGCAACGGACCCAGGTGGTCAATGTGGTAGGTATCAAACGGCAACTCTCCTTTCTCAATGGTGTTCAATAAACCTTCTTGCTTACCCTGCTTCCTTTCTGCAAGAATGCAATTGACGCAACTCCGTACCACCCTTTCGACCTTCTCACGCATCCCCTTGAACCAGTAATCCCTCTTTACTAGTGCCTCCGTCTTGGTGATGCCAAAATGACCGCGCTCGTGCGCCTGCCGCACTACCTGGACTTGCATCGTTTTCGGCACGACTACCAGCGGTACATCGTTGACCTCCCTGTACAAAATTCCGTTCTTCAGTACATATCCATCCGCCTCGTGTAGTCCAATACTCTCGCGGATTCGCCGTAGGTCGTCATCCTGTACTTGTGCTCTCTTCAGCCTAACGATAATTCCCCTCTCACCTTCGTCTATTAACAGAACCATGGGTAATGGGTTCCGACTCAACGCGTCTACGTGCGTCATGCTTTTCCCTGGTCTATGCTCCACCTTATAATGAAAATCCTGCAAAAATATTGCCCACCTAGCCACGCGCACACAAAGATCCTTTTTCTGCATGGTTAACACGAACGCTTGACAGTCTGTTACTATTTTGAATGAAATCCCGAGTAAATACACACGAAATTTCCTTAGAGCCTTCACGATCGCCAGAACTTCGAGCTCGTAGCTGGTGTATTTCTCCTCTGCTGGTGTAGTTTTTCCACTCGCGTAATACACCGGGTGAAAAGCACCGTCCTCACTGTCGCGCTGCAACAAGATTGCGCCATAACCCATACTGCACGCATCAGTATGTAACTGAGTCTCCGCGCTCGTCCGATACAATTTCAATACGGGTTTACAACTTAGAGCTAATTTGAGCCTTTCAAAAGCTTCTTTCTCGCACATTTCAAACTTGAACTTGTTGTCTTTTCTTAACAAGTTAGACAACGGTCTCGCAACAATAGAGTATCGATGCACAAACTTTCTAAAATACCCTGTTAAACCTAAAAAACTTTGTACATCTTTGGTACATTGAGGCTTTGGAAAATTTATCACAGCTTTGGTTTTATGCTCTGATGGCTGTATATTTCCGTTTTCAACGATATGACCTAAATATTCTACCCTTGTCTGCAAGAAACGGCACTTACCCCAATTTATCAATAACCCATGCTCACTGGCAACACGTAATACCAAACCAAGATTTTCTATGCCACGCGAAAAATCGATCGTAGGTATTATAAGATCGTCCATATATGTTAACACAACTCCCGCTGCAATTAAATCTTTGAAAACCGCATTTATAAACTTTTGGAAAACAGCCGGCGAATTACACAATCCGAAAGGTACCCTTAAAAATTCGTAATGGCCGGTGGGAACTACAAATGCTGTATACTTTCTGCTACTCTCTTCGACAGGAACGTGAAAAAATCCATTCTTGAGATCTAATGTACTAAAAACTTTCGCGCCTTGCAACAAATCCAGTTGATCCTCTATCAACGGCAACGGATACCTATCTTTCACGATCTTCTTGTTCAATTGCCGATAATCTATACAGATTCTAATCAAACCGTTTTTCTTTCTAACTAGTACGATCGGACTTCCATAATCGGAATCAGACGGTCGTATTATTCCTTCTTCTAACCACGATATTATCTGTTTTTCAACTTCGGCTTTATCTTGAGGAGATAATCTTCGCGGTCTCTCATAAACAGGGACCTCGTCCAGAAGAATTATATTCATCCGAACTCCTACTTCTCGCGTTTTATCCGGTCTATAATTTAGAATCATACTCTCTATTTGTTGTCTGTGTCCAACATGTGTAAGATACGATAAATCTATCTCGCTTGCCTCAGTCACAACATCAATTTTATAAACTTCCGGGATTCTATCACAGTCTTCATCAACAATTTTACGAATCGAAATATTCCCGCCTTTCATGTTAACTTCAACCGTATCTAGAAAATCTGTGCCGATTACCAATGGTTGTTGCATCAGCGTATCCGAAACTACATGTATCGTCATCGCAAACAATTCATTGTCTATCGCAACATTCGTTGTAAATTCTCCCAACGTATAATTTTTCTCGGACCCGATACCGCGGAACCCAATGCTTCTATTACCCAGTTTAGGCGCACCCACTTTAACGTACTGATCCGCTCGCATTATAGTTAAATCGCTACCGGAGTCTACTAACGCAGTCAACTTACAGTCTCCTATCTGCGCCTCTATTGCGCAACGCTTCGTTCGCGACACCTCCGACGCACTGCAAACATCCTTCGTGGTCTTGTTCGTAGTACCACACTCCGTAGCAACGTGTCCGTATTCCCTGCACTTGAAACATTTGACACCCTTGTTCTTCGTTGGACATTTCGAAATCATATGATTTTTGTCCCCGCATAGGAAACATCGCCGCACCCATTCCTGGTCAGCGCTGCTCCGATTTATCTTCTTTGGTTTATCCTCGACACGCTTGCTCCTCGTCTTCGTGTTTTCCTTCATCATCTCGTACAGTACAAACTTGTCTTTCAACTCACGTACATCTTTAGCACCGTACAGTATCGTCTTATTCACTTCTTCATCTTGAATACCCTCGATGATGTATTTGATCACCGCTGAATTCTCCATATCAGCTTGTTTTGCTATGTCGAACATTCGGTAAATGTATTCCTGGTATGTTTCGGTTGGCTTTTTACTCCGACGAGACAACTCCCTGTGCACTTTATGTACGTCTACTACTTGAGCAAACTCTTTGATTAGCGCTTTTCTCATCGCGCTCCAACATTTGCAACATTTTTCGTAGCGGACAAATAATTTCGCTGAACCACGCAAAAGCCTTTTCGCGTATATTACCCGCTGTACATCCGTCCAATCACATAAACGAGCCGTTTCCTCGAATTCTTCCAACCAGCTGCGTACGATTATATTATCGTCGCCGCTAAACGTATTCATTGATTCTTCCACATCCTTAAACGTTAAATGATACGTTTGATCCCTAGTGGCTTTACTACGCGTTTCCAAAACATCATCCTCTTCATCCTCAGACTCCTCTTCTTTCTCCTCATCTTCGACGTCGCCATGCTCGATTTCGAGCATGATGGCTGCTCTCAGACGACGTTGCAGTTCCTCCTTATTTCCGGACGCTTTCAACTTCCTTGTTTTCAATTCCTCTCTCAATTTCACCAACTTCATCGTCACCACCTGTTCCAGCCTATCGTCGCCACCTTTCTCGAGATCGACGACGGTATCGTTTGGACTTCCCGTAGAACTCATTGTTAACAACAGCTTAACTTAAATGTCACTACTTAACTTCTCCGTCACTGCGAAAACAATTTCTTCACCTTGTACAACTTCAAGATCACCACGTAAATAACTTTGTCCAAATAATCCTGCTTTTCTGTATTTTCAATCCCGGCTGAGCCCCCAATTGTAGAATTAATAAAATTTGCACTAATAAGTATATTTACAGTAAACAAATAAAAATATAACACAGAAAGATCTTAGAATTAAAAGGAACTAAAGTATTAATACAACTCAGTACAACTCTATACGACACGACGCGAGACAGCACCACTTGCTTGTCGCAACCACTCTGTTCCGTTTTCGCGTCCCCCCGGAAAACGTTTCCTCCAAAAAGACGCTATCCCCTCCACCACGCACACTTTACTTACTCGTCTTCATGACCAAATATGGTCATGGGAAAACCCTCGAAACTCTAGCGCGTCGCTGGGCCTCGTGCACGCCGTTGGGTTTTTCCCGGCGGGCCTGCATCACCAGTGCTTCTCAACGTCCATACATTCATCCCTTAAAACTAAACGCACTATCGTTCCGATACTACATAATCCTAACTTGACAATATTAAAAAAAAAAAAAGGAAAAAAATGTGACGACCACTCAGAAAAAACGTCGCGACCCACAGGTTGAGAATCGCTGACCGAAATAGAAAATAAACGAAGAAGAAAAAATATACAAAGAAAGTAAATAGAAGAAAACGAGAATTGTTGACCGCCTTCCTCGCTGAATGCTTGAAAGAGTAGTATAGTTCGTGACAGAAGAAATTAACTAAATGCGCGACAGAGTCTTAAAATACCGAGGCTGACCGTAAGTCCAGCGATGCAGGAGGCACCGTCTCCTCTCTCGCCGCCATCGAATCGCTCGACCCTCGCTAATCCGCTTCTCAGATCCAAGAATCTAGCGTAGATCCCCGAAACCGTCGCTATAGTCTCTCTCCCTACGAACGTCATCTCGTGACACTTGCCGCATTTCAGCCACCTAAGCGGAAACAGGAAAATCGAAGGAAAAATGGCCAGTTGCTTGGTGCACGGGTGTTTGCCTACTCACGGCGCCTCGACCTTCGTGAACCTCATGATTCTTCCTAAGGACGGACCTGACACGAAATAAGCTAGAACTCTCTAAAGCAGCTCGTCGACTGGTTGCCAGGGAACTCTTCATCGACTAAACAGCACAAGTCCGCGAGGCTCGAGGGTGGTTCGCACGCAAACGCGAGTTTAATCGCGAGTTTGATTTCCCTTTCGCGTGGCTACGCGCTGGTATGCGAAAACGAGGCGACCAGAAACGACAATGGCGAGAAGCAAAGTGTGCCAGTGGATCGGCGCGATCGTAGGAGGGTTCGATGAATCGTGGGACCGTTATCAGCGTCTCGCCCGATGCATAGCAATGGGCCGACGCCTTTCCGCGGCCACTTCGTTCTTCGCAGTCGAATTCCTCGGTGCAAACGCACAGTGTAAGCTTAATTATGAACGTCGATGGAGATGAAGCGGTTTGGGGAAGACTTCGAGGCTTCCATCCGCTAGTGAACTGCAGTGGGAGGCTCCGTACGGTGACTTCTGCTTGTAAACCATCCCTCGAGATAGAGATGAGTGTAAAAGAATTTTAAAAATTTGCAAAGCGGAAAGGAAAAATAATCATGGAGCAAAGAGCGTCAGTGGAATTGGCGCGAAATGGTCAGACAGTGTAGGGGTTCTCGGTGGCTGCAGCGTCGTGGAAAGCAACAGAAAGGAAAAATTAGCGAATCTACAGAGGAGTGTAACGAAGCTCGAGCGATAGTAAGTCGACCGATCGCGCACGAGGCGAAAACGAGGAAATATAGGCCGAGAGAGGACCGCTAGTCGTTTAATATGCGGTGGACGCAATCGAGGGGACGAAGCAGAAGCCTCGGTGTTCCCCTGGTTCTTGGCTGGTCGTCACTCGAAAAGTTTGGAGCCTCGAGGATCGTTCCACCCAGCACTGCAAGTTGCTCGCCACCATCCATCGAGTACTCCGCGATATCGCAACTTCGAGAGAATGATCGACGGGGGTGGAAAAGCGCTGCGCGTTCTAGCTCTCTCGCTGGCGATCCTGAATCTCGCGAATGCACAGAATTCAACGAGCGAAGACAGTGCGAAAATCGTGTCCACGGAATCGAGTGACCAGGAGACGGCGACTATTGATAACGATAAAATGGAAGCTAGGTGGGAGGATGATCCACCAGCCATAAAATCGGTAAAGCACGTGGGCTGGAAGAGTGGAAGATTGAGCTGGGCCAAGGACAGCTACCTAGAAGCCTTGAAGCACTCGAGGACCAGCACAGATCCTCGCGAAGGAGTGATCGGGGCTGCTGGAGAGGCGACTTCCAATTCCACGTCCTTCCAGCGCAGAAAGGAGTACGTCCAGGGTCCGGTGTACTCTGGCAAGGGTGAAGAAAGCGGGACATCTCCGCGAATAGTCCATGGTGCGCATGATCGGGACGCTTTCATTGTCCCTAGTGACTCGTACTCCCTGCCGACTAGGACCTCCGGCGACTTCGGCGCAGTTCAAAACAATTACGGGCCTCCGCAGCCACCCCGAGGGTCTTATGGACCACCCTCGAATGGATATTCTCCTTACGGTGACTATTCCGGCGGTGCTTACCTACCGCCACAGCAAGGTGAGGGAAGAGGTATAGTATTACGTTCGCTGTTGCTTTTCTTTTTTTTTTCATTTTTGTTTGCTCTTTTTCTTGGGAGGGAAACGAAGGGACGCGCGTAGAAGAGATCTGAGCTACCAGCAATGGCACAGATTCTGGGGAAAGAAATGTTCGAACTTCCCACTGATTGAAACCGCAACTTTGCAGCCTACGGCCCCCCAGCACCCGCGTACGGCGCCGGAGTTCCTTACGGCCACGGAGCCCCTCACGGAATAACAGACATCTCACAGATCACGCTCCCTACGATCGATTTCTCTTGGCCGTTCGCGCTGAAGTTGAACGCCTTCACTATAGCTAAGATCCTCCTGAAACTGGTGATCTTCAAGTTGATCGTAAAGTTCATCGCGATCATCTGTCTGCTGCTGTTCATACCGAAGCTCGAGATCAAGAAGGGCAACGAAGGAGACATGGACGACGACGAGGGACGTGGACTGCTCGACGGTAATCTGTCTATCCGAGACGCAGAAGTTTCTTCCAATCACTCGCCATTAACTTCGTAAAATATCTAACGAGATTCGTCTGCTTTATTCCAGCCGACTCGTGGGCTTCAGAGCGGCTGAACCTTCTCACCCTAGTCGTAAACAACGCGGTAGAGAAGTACGAGAATTTGAACGAGGGACGCTCCAACGAGGAGTGCTCGACAATGGAGTGCCGGGTCCAAAGAGCTTTCACGCACGACGGGACCTGGCAAGATTACCGCCAATTGCTGAGCAGCTACGTCTCAGAAGAATCGCGAGCGGTCCGAGCGAAGTCGTAGCGTTCGCTCCGTGCATCACGATCATCCGCCCACGGCTCCGTTATTATTTAATCGCGATCGTAACCCGCTTAGCCGCGTATTTACCCGCCCGTCCCGGGCTCACGCGATTTCCCAGGAACCTGTTACATCCGCGTCCATCGATGTCGCTGATTGCCGAGCGAAAAATAAATTCGACGCCGCGGAGCGCGCCGTTTACCGCGTCCCTTGCGCTCCAGTTCCATCCAGATCACGCACAACCGGAGCAATTCTCCGGGCGGCGGAGTGGAGGCGCGAGCAATTTCGAAAATTACCGCTACGTGATCCTCGAGATCATCTCGAGGTTTTCTGAAGAGGAGGGCCCCCGAAGTGGGGGCGCGTTTATAAGCCCCATTGCGGTTCGCGACTGCGTTTCAGTCAACTAGGACCGTTCGCTCGCCGCTGTAGACACTCCTCCCTTCGGTCAGTGTCGCTCGAAATCCAATTTTAACGAAGAAAACCAAGGGACAGTCTCTTCTGGCGACCATGAGGTCGGTCGTTCTCATAGGTAAGCGAAGCGCGACAAATTTTCCACGGAAAACGAGGGGCGCGGGCGGCGTGAATTTTGCGCGTCGGGGATAATCGCGGGGGGAGGGCGGAGGGGGCGGGTGGCAAATTGAGCTCGCTTAAGAGACGCTTCCTCGAGACATCGAAACGACGTTGAGCGCGAGCTGCGCGTCCCACAGGGGGATAATCGGTTAATGGAGGGCCGAATTGAGGTCGCTTAAGAGACGCTTCCTCGAGACATTGAAACGACGTTCAGCGCGGGCGATTAACGATAGATTATTCTATTTAACCTGACTGCCACTTCTGCAAATATACCAAGTTTTATGTACCCTTAAGTTTGTACAAATTGTTCTCAATCCTGTCTATCCTGCGCTATTGAAACTGTTTCAAGGCTTCTGGAGGGAACCAAAGAGCTACCGTAGAATGTTAAATAAATTATGCTTCACTGTTCCGCTTAGTTCTGTTTAATTAACCCGTAATGACCGTCGCGCATTTTGCGAAAAGCTTATAAACAATTGATTCCCATGGGCAGTGAATTAATTATTACTAATTTCTTCGATTCGCCAAAATGCGCGACGGCCTTAAAACTACTCGAGTCTTCAGTCATGATATATGAAACGTAGCGCTGATCCTCGCCTGCGCGTTCGCGTTCGTCGAAGAGGCGTACGCTGCACCCTCCGATGCGACAACCGCCCTCCCCAAGGAACTGAAGGAGCCGAAGGAGATAAAGGAGCCGAAGGAGATCAAGGAGGCTGCGACGGCCTCCAAAGACGTGAAGGATGCGATTAAATCAGCCAAGGATGCCAAGAAGATGAAAAAGGACTGCGATAAAGACTGTGGAACCGACTACGACCCCATATGCGTGGGCGACCTCAAAGACGTCACCTTCAAACCTAGGACCTTCGCCTCGCAGTGTACTTTGGACGTTCACAACTGCGAGATGGGAACGAGTAAGTGTGGATAACTCGCGGTACGTTCGCTACACGAGCGAGCCTCTGTAACCTTTTCAACTCTGCAGAGTTTGGGGTGATCAGCAAGGGCGAGTGTCCCGGGGCTGGTGGGACGAGGCTCTTCTAAATAGAGTCAGCTGAACCCGCATCGGTTTCGGCTTCAGCTTCGCTAGGAAGGGGATCACAAACGCGGGTGGACATTGGGCACGCTTCATGGATTGCGGAAACTTAAATGGGATTACGATTGATAGCGCTTCGAGTATGTATCATTCGCTGGCCGTGTAAACGAGCTTTGGCTTTGTCTGTAGAGTTAGAGGAAATAAAGAACTCCTGTAAAAGGGAACGTGTACGATACGCAGTGTTCGTCTCTGTATGCAGGCCCGGCTAGATCATTTTTTGCGTCCTAGGCAAACTTGCCAAATTGCGCCCTCTGTTTATAATACATTTATTTGGGCTTTTTAATGACCCTACTTTGAACTTTTATTCGTAGCTTCGAACATTTATAGAACAGCTTCAATATTTCATTTAGAACATTATTTTAAAAAATGCCCACAATGTAAATACCATTTTGCGCCCCTTGTCAATTGTACGCCCTAGGCAGCCGCCTAATTTTGCGCATTGGTACGAGCCGGGCCTGTATATGTACCCCTTTCCTTGATCCATCCTCGTCAGAATCGTTTCGAGGAAGGCTAGATCGCGCCTCAAGGTCGCTGGTAGCAAGACGAGTATATCCCGCTAGTGGAAGGGTGAGAGGTCCGTGGGGAAAGGATTGCGGTCGATCTAGCGCGCGAGCTGGGCCATTGTTCGCCAATCTCGATGGTTACGCGAGTGTTTATCCGGTGTATACCGAACAACGTTGCGTCTAATGATAACACAGAGGAGGAAGACGCGAGTGGACGGTCGTTTGTGCTGGTCGACGGGGATTCGCGAGTCTGGTGGATCTCGAAAGAGTTCGTGGAAGGTTCGCGAAAGAGACGAAGATACATATCATGATCTCTACGAGCGGGAACAGCGTTCGATTGCTCTTCATCCTCTCGATGAGCTTGCTCGGCGCTAAGCCTCGAGCGGAAGCGCCGCGTGCTTGCGCGTTCTCTAATTCGAATCTGGAGCGATCGACAGCGAGGACGGGTCTATCTATCTCGGCCGACGAGAGTCTAGCCTCGACGATCCTCGAGGAATTCGAGAGCCGCTTGTCGAGGCTAGAGAGAAGATTAAGGGCCGTAGAGCAGCCTGGTGAGTATCGGCACGAGCGGGGATGCTTCTCTAAACTATTGATTCGCGGGATACCGAGTTGGGTGGTTCAGTTTGGCAGATGGGATCGGCGGAACAGGACTGGGAGATCTGCGCAGAGGGACCGTGTCGGTGTTTGCCTGAAATCAAGTCGGTGTCGTGCTGGAGGCAGGACTTGCTGGACCTACCTGCTGCGCAGCTTGTACCGAGGGACGTTTTAAAGTTGTAAGGGAGCTTGGTTGATTATAGAATCGCGGTGGAGGCTGGGATCGAGCGGCTACGGTAGATAGATGAAAATTCATTGTGGGAATCTCAGTGGTCGATGGTGATTTCAGGGATCTGGGTGGCAATCGGCTGACAGCGTTGCACAGGGACACTTTCTTGGACATGACGAGGCTGAATCATCTGTGAGTAGAGTGAAATGGGAACTGTGGGAGTTTTTAATGAGACGAGAGGATTTCGCTGATTGTTCCAGAGATATCAGCGAGAATTCCATCGAGCATCTTCCGCTGAACCTTTTCTTCTCGTTGCACGCCGTCACGCACGTGAGGCTGAGCAAGAATCAGCTCAGGGAGCTGCATCGCTCTCAGTTCTTCAGCACGCGTAACCTTCGAATTCTGTGAGTGGTAACCAAAGAATAGTTAAGGGGTCAGTCCATTGTGACGGTTTGAAAAATTAAGCTATTTTTAAAGATTTTTTTCTCCGTAGATACAGCATATAACGCAATGAATCTTTTTGCTATTTATTAAGCTATATAAAATAAAAATTAAAAGAATTTTTTTAATTTATTTTGAAATTTTAAACGCGTTTATCTCGAAACAACATTTTTTCAACTGGTGCAGGTGATTGTAAAAAACTATTTGACCAATCAGTCTGAAATTTTTACACGTTATTCAGCACATCAGTTGCTATGGCCGGGATTACGGAAACCTTTCTTGATTAACCATTTCATACTTTTTACAAGGCAAAATGATTGAAAAATTCACCACATTTCGACACTTAAACTTCAAACCTCCGCCATTTTGTTAATTTTTTATCAGTAAAAATAATCCTAGTTCCGGCGATAACCACTGATGTGCTGTATAACGTGTAAAAATTTCGGACTGATGGGTCAAATAGTTTTTTTTACAATCACCTGCACCAGTTGAAAAAATGTTGTTTCGAGATAATCGCGTTTAAAATTTCAAAACAAATTAAAAAAATTCTTTTCATTTTTTTTTTTTAAAATAGCTAAATTTTTCAAACCGTCACAGTGGACTGACCCCTTAAGAAGTCATTCTACTTTGATCTGCCGAAAAATTAAGCTATTTGTAAAGATATTTTTATGAGTAAATGCAACATTTTAATGAAATAAATGTTTTATGGCATTTATTAAGCTACTCTTATATTATAGAAAAAAAATTAATGACCCCTTAAAACGTGGAAAGTTTACTTTTCATTTATCGACACAGCGACGCCTCCTCCAACAAGATTCGAACTCTGCCAGAGAGCCTCTTCCTGAGCACCACCTCACTAGTATTACTCGATCTCTCCTGCAATCGCATTTCAACTCTATTCCCCGGCACTTTTGGAGGCCTGTCAGCTCTGGAGGAGCTTCTCCTAGGAAAGAACCGCCTGTCCATCCTCCCAGCGGAGCTTTTCAGCGATTTGGCAAGTCTAAAGTACCTAGGTCTGGAGGAGAACAGATTGAAGGATCTCCCGAGCGACTTGTTCCACGAACAGGCGTCCCTTCGCGAGCTGAACATGGGTGGGAACCAATTAACAGAGATCTCTGGAGGTCTGTTGTCCTCCTTAGAGGAACTTCGCTCTCTGGAGATGTCCAATAACAAGATATCTCGGGTACCTATACACTGAAATAAGAAACTACCTTCAGGGACAATAAACCAGGTACTCGAATCATCCTCTGATTACAGATCGACTCCTCTGCATTTAGAGGTTTAGAGGCACTGAAGGAGCTTCAGCTGGGTCACAACCGACTGCGGGACCTTCCGCCAGGACTATTCTCCACTTGCAATTCTCTGGAACGATTAGTGTTACACGCCAATGGCCTGGAGACTCTATCGCGCGGTGCCTTCACAGGCCTCTCCAACCTGACGTCCCTTTTCCTGCACTCGAACCACCTCAGGACGCTGTACTCCGAATTGTTCCAGGGCACGCCGAACCTGCGGAAACTGTGAGTAAAATCTAAACGATTCACTTCCCATGGGAACCTCACCGTTGGATCCTTAGGCAGCTGGAGTCCAACTACCTCACCTCGCTTCCACCGCGAATTCTGGACCCGATGCCGTACATCGAGCAGCTTCGTCTCGCCCGGAATCCCTGGCACTGCGACTGTGCCGCCTCTTACCTAGCTGTGTGGCTGCAAGGGAGGTACTTAGCCACGGCGAACGAGTCACAGGCGACGGAGGACCTGAGCCTGTGGGAGTTCGGGGCCGGGGCAGTCTGCAGGGGCCCAGGGACTCTGGGAGGCAAGCTACTGCTGCGGCTCACTTTCCACGAGCTCTGCGAGGGCCAGTGGGCCTCCATGAGGGGCCTGGTCCCCAGGATCCCCGTCGACCTCGCAGGTGCCAGCGACCACGAAGACAATCCCACGGACAGTCTGTCGCCGAGGGAGCGCGTTTCGGTATACGCTGCTTAATTACGAAGTAACCGGTTAACTTGCTAGCTTTCTACTAAGTAGTGTGGGATTAAGAATCCTCATAAGAGGGAGTCAGTAGTGCTGAGGACTCGAAGACGATGGGTTCGAGTATTGTCGAATATTCAAATTGGAAATAGCAAATTTGAGATTTTGAGATATTAGACGTTGAAGTTCTTGGGATTTCGATTTACCAAAATTTGAAGTGGGATATAGCAAAATTAAGATTCTGTATGATTGCCGCCCGAGGCTCTCTTCTTCCGTGGCTCCCGAACATATGTATTGGAATTACGTAACCTATTCCTACACTAGTAGTGGCTGGACTAGAGGTAACTGAGCCGCAAGTACCTCTTGATTACGAATCTTCAGGAATCTTGCCCGTTTTTCTCGCGATCAGCAACGTGTCTCCCAGGAGATTCAGGTTTCCACGGAATCCGCTTTCCACCGACAGGTTTAGCATCTTCGGAGCGGACAGAGGAATGGCCGAGTGTGGAGTATAATATAACGAGCGAGCAGATAGGTCGTTATCGCGAGGTCCGCTCAAGAGTGTCTGGCGAGCTGGTTCTTCGGCCAGCCTTATCTCCCGTATTTCCTCTCCGCCCGCATAATCGGCCGCTTCCGCGACTCATCGACCCTGAACGCACTTCGTGGATTACTCGGCGAAAATCGCGCGCTCGCTCTTCCCATATCGGCCGTAAACTCGGCGAGCGAGCGAGTGCAATCCAATAACCGTGCGGAAGACCGGATACGCGACAGAAAGTCATCTCGAGGCACGGTGGGGCGAAGAGAGTTGAACGTTCCAGGAGGTTTGGCTGGAGTGCAGTTCGCGAGACGCAATGGACGCGACATCATCGACAGAGGGGACCGTGCTGGAGCTGCTGAAGCGGCTATTGTGTATCCTCGAGGAGGAGAAGGTATTCGACCGGTCGAGCAGCGAGCCTCTCATCAGGTTCGTTCAACCTGAGGAGCTGCAGGTAAGAATCTCAACGGCGCCTTACCAGACATTCCTGCGTACGTCAGCTCCAACCTGCTCCCACAGAAACAACTGGACGTCGAGTTGAAGGAGGAACCAGCCACCAAGGAAGCGATCGAGCTGGCTATAAGGCAGACGATTCGTTTCTCTGTCAAGACATTTAGTCCCAATTTCCACAATCAGCTGTACGCGGGGATCGACGAGTATGGTCTAGCTGGCTCCTTGTTGACGGACGTCTTGAACACGAGCCAGTAAGCCCCACCATGGAGGCAGGGAGAATTAGGAAGATCAGGAGTGAACGGGTTCTTTACGATCCTACAGGTACACCTACGAAGTAGGTCCCGTGTTCGGGATAATGGAGAGGCAGGTGATTGAGAAGTCCCTGGAACTGGTTGGCTATCCCAAGCTACCTGAGGGCGACGGCATCCTCTGTCCCGGTGGAAGCATGTCCAACATGTACGGCATGGTGTTAGCGAGATATAAAAAGGTTCCTGAGGTAAAGACCAAGGGGGTCGCTGGGCTTCCACCTCTTGCCTGCTTCACCAGCGAGGCCGGCCATTATTCCATCACAAAAGGAGCGCATTGGCTGGGCTTAGGCACCGACCATGTCTACAAGGTATAACAGGACTTTAAAAGGGCTTCACATCCGCGGTTACTCTGATCCTCGGGATCTGAAGAACGTCCTTCGGTTCACAGGTGAAGTGTGACGATTTGGGACGCATGCGACCCGAGGCCCTGAAGACTGCCATCGCGGAGGCGAGAAAGCGGGGCCACTTACCATTCTTCGTGAACGCTACGAGCGGCACCACGGTTTTAGGAGCGTTCGACCCGCTGCCGGAAATCGCGGCGATCTGCCAAGCGGAGGATCTCTGGTTACACGTTGACGTTCGTATGAGTATGACAAGCGCAGTCGATAAATCGAAGGTGTTCCGGATTGTAAACCCATCGTAATTCGATATTCCAGGCTTGCCTCGGTGGCACGCTGTTGCTCTCGGAAAAGTACCGGAGTCGAATGAGGGGAATCGAGCTGTACGTACTGGCGCCCGTCCTTTCTACCTCCCACCACCACTTCTGTCGCCCCTTCTACTGTAGACTCTTATAACTGCTTAGCATGCCTTTCTGTAGAAAGAAACGCTTTATCGATTGCTGTCGTGTACCAAGTTTACGACACTGGTGTCGCCATGAATTTCATATCTGACGCTGGTAGAATACCTCCCCCTCTAAGATCCCGACCCTATTAAAAGATATACTTATCTATAAACTTACATTTCCTGAAATCTGTAAGCGATAGAGCGTTCGCTTCGACGCATTCTCCTTAAAATTTCAATTAGCTTAAATCTTAAATTAATTTTCATCATTAATCTATTGCATGGTACAACGGCACCGTTGCAGCTCCAATTCCGTGGCGTGGAATCCGCACAAGATGCTGGGCGCCCCGTTGCAGTGCTCGTTGTTCCTGGTCAAGGGTAAAAACATCCTGCACGAGGCCAACTGCGCGGGCGCAAGGTACCTTTTCCAGCAGGACAAACACTACGACGTGACTTGGGACACGGGCGACAAGAGCATACAGTGCGGTAGAAAGGTGATTACCAAAAGCCAGTTGCACCATGCAAGATCTAAATTCTAACCCCACCCTCGTTACAGGTGGACTGTGCCAAGTTCTGGCTGATGTGGAAGGCGCGAGGCACCAAGGGTTTCCGCGAGTCCGTTGACATCGCGATGTCAGCGGCCGAGTACTTCTTCCAGAAGATAAGGATCCGCGAAGGTTTCCGTCTGGTTCTTCCCAGCTACGAGAGCTGTAACATTTGCTTCTGGTACATACCACCCAGCATGCGCGGTCAGAAGGAGACCAAGGATTGGTGGGAGAGCCTGTACAGGATCACCGCGAAGATCAAGGAACGCATGATGGTGGAGGGATCGCTGATGGTGGGCTACTCTCCGCTCTCCTACAACAACACCGGCAACTTCTTCCGCATGGTGGTCAGTTGCCAGCCTCCCCCGACAGAAGCCTCCATGGACTACGCTGTGACGAAGATCGAGGAGCTGGCTGCCGATCTGTAGGCGGGCAGAGGGACCCCGCGAGAGAACGCGGCCCGTTAGAAGGAACTTGGGGAAATGGGACTCGCTTAATGAGCGTATATTCTGTATGGGCTGTTATTATTGCTGTTATATGGTAGCCAAGCGATGCGTCGCCTCGCTCGAAGAGCACGGAAGAGCGCGATAACGATGGATCTCGGTCGACACTTTCCCGAACGCCCAGCAATTAGGTCGTTCTACTTAATTCTTTTCACGGCTCAGGAGCCACGAGGCGAACACGATCGCTTCTTCCTTCTCTCGGCTATTCCTCGATGGCCGCGACTCAATGTGAGCCAGTAATACAGTGACCGACGCTCCGCGCGTCTCGAATCCACACTCATCTCACGCACGTTCACACACGCCTACGTACATTCCCACGTATACCTATACATTCACACTCGCGACGCGTTCGTGAACACGATATGATCCCGCGTAATGGCACTAGATCGTTCGATATGAAACTCGAGGTCATCTTCCCTTAAAATAAACGAGAAATGAGTAATATGGGTCTCTGTTGTCATGCATGCGATATGCGCGCGCGTAGGTACGTATTGTACGATTACACCCCTCCACGTGTATTTACAAAGTTGATCCACCCATCATCCCTGCGAGAAGTCTTTCTTTCCTCTCTTTCGATAGTGTTGCCGATTCTGAGGCACTTCATCATCGTCCGTAGAACGATATCAGTCTGTCAACGAATTTCAGCGCTCCAAGGTCGCGACACTAAAACAACCACTTTTGCACATTCCCTGTAAAGTCACAAAACAGACACTGCTCGGTTCCTCAGTGTTGTCCCTTTCTGAATCGCCTTCATAGCGACCTTCCCGAATAAAACTACGACCCTTCTATCGTTCGCGAGTATCGTCAATGTCAGTGGTGCCGTTCTGCGTCAGAGCGAAGCTGGTCGGTGGGAGCGAGTGGTCGCGAGCCCAGCGGGAGGACAAAGTCTGCTCTCTTTTCCTGTGCGTCGCGCGGGTACGTTCAATAGTACTTGTCCTGGTCCAGGTCCACTCGAATGTGCTGTTGACCGTGGCTGTTCCGCTTCAATGTGGCGGACTCGTAGTCCAGGCTCTTGGGGTAGAGTTTCGGGCTGCCGAGACCGTTCACGTTCGGGTTGTTCTTGCCACGGAGGGTGCCGTTACCGTTCGTGCTGCCTGAGAAGCTGGGCTGTCGTTTCGTGTTCACCTGTGGAACCAACACGCTCGTATCAGCGCCGAAAACTTAGCCCAGTGGCCTCTGACTTTACTTACCTCTTTCAACGGCACCGTGACGTAAGGGTTCTGCTTGCTGACGTAGTGAGGGCTACCCGGAGCTCGTTGCTGGCGTTTCTTTAGGTAGCAGAAGCTCAGCACCGCTGTGAGTCCCAGGCCAACCAGGAAGCCCACGATACAACTACCCACCACTGCGCCCACTGTCACGCCGGACCGTTCCACGCTGGATCGTAGAGCGTTTACATCTGCGCAGTTTCGTGAAAGAAGAGGTTGAAGCTAGCTTACCATGGAAGATCCCGAATCCGGAAATTCAAACAATTCTGAAACTTTGTGAATATGTAGGGGATTTCCTTCTGATTATAACGGAATTTTTGTTTGCTGTCCAGATTCACTTGAAGGGGGTGAAATCAACCCTTGAAAATTAAGATATTTTCCGATTTTGTATTATAACTTGTAAGAGATAGAAAAAATGTTTCGCAACAAAAGTTACTTCTTTTAATTAGATCATTTGATAAAAAAAATTATTGTATAATTCACGCGTTATAACAGAAAATCGGAAAATAACCGAATTTTCAGGCGTCAATAAAATTATACCCCCTTATAGTGAATTTGTGCAGCAAACAAAAATTACTTAAAAAATTCCTTACGCATTCACAAAGTTTCAGAATTTTTTGAATTTTCGGGTTCGGGATCTTCCCTTGTTAGAAGGTCCCTCGAAATCTTGTACCATGGAATAAAATTTCAAGCTGAACTCACCGTTATCCGTGCAGTCAGGCAGGCAGTCGCGAGTCTCCCGACCCACTCCCTGACACATCCCATTTCCCAGCTGAACGCACTGTCGTTTCCGGTGTTGTTGGTGGTCATCGTCGCAGGGTGTCCACCTGGACCAGGAGTCCCAGCCAAGTAGCGAGTCGCAGCTGGGCATCTCGCAGGTCTCCCTGACTAATCTCGGCCCCACGCAACTCTCGGGGCCGAGGCATTCCCTGGTCCTGGTGCGCACGCCCACGCCGCAGGAGGCTGAGCACTCTGACCAGTCTGTCCAGCAGGACCACTGGCCTTCAGCGTTGCTTCCAGGTGCCGTGGGTCGACAGGGATGCACGTTGCAGACTCTGATTTGTTGGGAGAGGCCTCCCTCGCAGGGTGGCGATTCGCATTGCCTCACCTATTGGGTAGTAGACGATTGAAGCGTGAAACGAGGTGAAAAAGAAGGAACGGAAGGGAATGACCGTTCAGTCGCCTACCCTGTGCTGCGAGCCTCCGCCGCAGGGACGATCGCAGGGTCTCCAGGATGACCACTCGCTCCAACCGCTCTCCATTCCAGAGAGTTCCGCGTACCCGTTCTGATTCGCTCTTAGACAGGAACCGTCGTTCCTACAGTAGCGCTCCTCTTCCTTCGCCAGCTGCACTCTCACGCTGGACGGGTCATCTGTTTGGGCGCGACAGCTGAATCTAAATCGCTTCTCCACGTATCCGATGTTTCCACTTTGAAGCGTGGCGTTGGCTGCCAGCCAAGGTGTCCATCCGGAGTATCTCTTCGTCTCCACGCATTGGTGGGTGTTGCACTCCTCCACCTGAAAGGGGCAACGTATTCAAACCCTGTGCTTAAAGCGCTTCTTAAGTCTGTAAGGCGCGACGATTACCTGGAAATCACAGCCATTGCAATCGACGGGGATGGACTTTCTAGGGGAGGGGCTCTCGCAGGTTCTTCTTCGTATACGTATTCCTAGGGCGAAAAGTCAATGAGTGATCGAGTGGAGCAAGTTTCTGGCGCAGGGATGCTAGTAATAGAAAGGCGATCTGCTGAATTACACTAGTTTACATAAGGAAAAAATAGTGGCATCTACCGCGCTAAATGGCTGTAAACTAGTGTAATTAAAGATACGTAAGATTAGCATGAGCATCGCTTACCACCGTTGCAAGACCGAGAGCAGGAGTTCCAGGTGCCCCAGGAGGACCACTGGCCGGCCTGAGGAGGTGGAGTGACCTTAACGGGCGTAGGGCAAGGCGGCAGATCGATACAGACAATATCGTCGTGATCGTGGCCCACGCAGACTCGTCCGCCGAAAGCAGGTGCTGGGTTAGTGCAGGACCTGCGTCTCGTCTTCATCGCGAATCCACAGGTTTGGAAGCAGGCGGACCACGCCGACCAAGCTGTCCAGCCCCCGTGCACAGTGCAATTCGTCACTTTCACCTTGGAACCCACGCAGCTCGCTCCGCCGTGCTGGGGTGGAGGGTTGTTGCACTCTCGTGTCTGACACTGGCAGCTGTCAGTAGTCTAACCCGAAGAGACTCGTTAAATCTATCGTCTCGCTTCGTACAAGGGAATCTACGTCACTAACGAACCAACCTCTGCATGCTCGGAATGGGAGTGCGTATGTGAGTGCACATGCTCCCCAGTACCGTGCTGGCAAGGTGACCAACTGCTCCAGGAGCTCCAGCCACCGTCCACAGGGTCCGTGAGCACAGGGCACTTGGTGACCTCCTGGTGCCAGTGGTTCACCAGCTGATTCTGCTTCGGAGCTGGAGCACACTTCATCAGATGCTCGTTCCAGCCGCAGTAGGGCTCCTGGGCGTTCAGGCAGGCCTGGCGACTGCGATGTCGATGGCACTGGGCGGCGGGCAGTCTGGACAAATAGAACATCCTCTAGCATTCATATACTTGTCATTGATAACCACGATTTCGTTCAATCCTCCCTCCATACCTTAGTAATCCCGACTGCATACCCACGTAAAGACTCTGCGTGTCCTTGAGGAACTGAAGAGTCATAGGGGCGGACGGCAGGGGTCCCCAAACCTCGACTATGCACGTCTCCTGGGTTCTAGGTAGCACAGAGATCTTCTTGATCAGTCCCACGTCCGTGGCAACGTATAGAACCGTGACGCCGCGGTACAGTTTCGTCGTGATCACGTCTAGAGCGATCAGAGTGAATCTCTCCAGTATAGAGGTGTGAAGGGGCTCGAGGCTGATGCCCTGGACCGCGTCGTCCATCAGCTGGTACCTCTGATTGTCTATGATCTGATGCGGAGCCACGTTCGAGGAGGACCCGCATCGTTGGCGATTGTGGTGGGAGACGGACCTCCTCTCCCAAGCGGCGCCAAAGTTCTCTTGGTGCTTGAAGGGTCCGTCGAAGCTCGCGGTGATCGCCGACATGTTGAACGCACAGATCGCTGAACCTGCTATGCCGTTGCTGGAAACAGACGAGCTTCAGAGTCCCGTGGGAAGCATTGATTGTTTGCGGGGGTTGAAGAATGGTTGGTAGGGTGGAACGAGCGGAAAGGAACGTTGCATTTCGTCCTGGGATGAAATTAGGATGTCAGGAGGTAGGATGAAACGGGGATATGTAGGAATCGGTGAGGGATCGGTGGAATCGGTCGAAAGGGTTCACTGCTAAATGCTAAAGGGTTTACCGTAAAGAAACAAATAAATAAAAAGAACGGGGATCGGAGAATTCTGTAAGCCTGTCACCTACCGTTTCAGACGCTCCTTCGTTGACGGAGGGCAGGCGTAAAGATCGTAAACTATCGTGAGACTTTGGCAAGTATTTCCTCCTATCAGAATCTACATACATATGGGACTTACATGGGCGTCGTGAAAGTCGCGTAGACGATGCCCTTGTCAGGGTGGTACACCGCGCCCTGGATCTCGTCGAAGTAGAAGGGAAACTCTCCAGGAAGGGAGCAGTTTAAACGAGCCTTGCTGAACGTCGTCCAAACGTCCTTCATCATGATCTGCCCGCCCCGGTCGTTCTTGCAGACCCTGGCTATCCTCGAATATACTTTCTGAAGGAAACAAACGAAGTTGTTTATCATAAAGCAATCAGCAGACGCTGGACTTAGCTCCTCAGACTAACCCCTTCAAACATTCCTAAACCCACGCCCTTACCTTGCCGCAGTTGATGTACTCCACAGCGGACTCGCGAAACAGGAAGTACACGTGGTCCTCAGTCTCGAAGCTCCCCACGAACTGTGGATCGTTCAACCACCTAAGGCAAATACAAATCAGCCTCGTCCAAACTCTCCCCGATTGAAAGCGAGTCCCCGAATCTCCCCGACGTTACCTAGAATCGTACTGATGCGTCCGAAGGTTCGGAGAAGCCAGCATCCTACAGATCGCTGGATCAACGCCAGAGAAGTCGGTGGGCGCTCCAGCAAAGAGTCCCCCAGTTGGGCCCCTGGCCAAAAGCGCGGTGACGTTCGCGTGCGGGGAGTAAGGGCACATCGCTACGCCCGACATGCCGCTGGTAATGCTGCTGATGTTCTCGATCTGCGAAACAACAGTGTGAACAACGGTGCCGGCTTTGAACAACTACCTCGGGAAGCAGTTAGATATCTACCTCTCTCCAGGTGCACCAGGGGCTGAACGCGTACGTGCCGCAGGTGAACAAGCTCTTGCCATTGCTGAGGAGCACTTTCACGTAGTTTCGACAATCGTCAGCGCTCTGGCCCTTGTTCTGGCAGGTGGTGGACTTGTCCTCCGGCGCGGTCCAGCTGGCGTGCTCCAGTTGCGCCAGCGAAGTCAGAGTCAGCCGGTACAGATTATCCCTGAGGAACGATCGAAATCATCCACGTTTCTGAACGGCTAAAGTTCCTCGAGTGGAACCTTTCCTCGATGTTTACGTGGAAAGTGTTTGAGATTCGAAGCGAGCCACGCTCCCGTATCGGTGTTGGCGCGTGGGACGCATTGCCTATGGGATACGCTTGTCGAGAAGTAAGCCTGTCAGCCTGAGCACAGGTTGCCACGCTCGCGGGGCGGAGCGGGTACGGTGCCGACTCGAAAGCTCCCAGCGAAGCATAAACGGCGCCTACGTGGGCGCCCGCCGCGACTACGCGCGATACTACGCGCCCAAGTAATTATGATTTAACTGGAATGGAAGCGTGGCTGGCTCGCGGCGCGCCAATTAATAACCGCCGGGCCACCGAGGGCAAAGCGCCCGCGACTCGGCGTGATTTCGCGTCTGTTCGCGCTCGGTTACGTTCTATACTCGCGTTCGGTTAAGTTTTCAGTTAAGTGGAGCTTGCGCGAAACTTTCGAGAGGACGTAATCTAGTCGTCAATTCGCGTATGGGCGGCCGTGTTTGCGAGCACTCGCATTGAAACAGATTGTTTCCTGCTCTCTAAATGGACGATGCTCGTCTGGCTCCCTCGCGCAATGATACTTTGTCCGGCAATTGACGGCCTCCTTTTCGCTTAACCAGCCTCGGCTAAGAGCCCTCGGTCCATCTTGCTATCGTTTATTCCGCCTTGGGAAACCAGCGAGAGACCAGCCGCGCGTTCTGCCGATGAAAATCGAGGAATTCTAACGCGAACGACCGTTAGTCCAAAGATGGCTACGCGAGTGGCCAAGTGTCAAGGGTTATTCACGGTAAAAGTTGGGAAATCTCAACGCAAATGTCTGTCAAGCCGAGACGGAATGCTCCACCGAGCTTGAAGAGCAAAGCAAACGAATCCTCCAGGAGGATCCTCGATAGGGCATCAGAAATTCTTAGCCCCCCTTTCAAACGGCACAATTGGGCCTAGTTATGCGGAAAAAATTAGTTAAACGCAGTATTAATTTGGCAAAAAATTTCCAACCCATAGAACAACTCTTACATTATACAATTATCAAAAACTACCAAGCCATTCTTCCATTAAAGGCTTAAAATAAGTAAAAACCTACAGAAAATTTAAAGTAATATTAATTACACTATTCGCTATTAAATAATCCATTATCCCCTCGGTTGTCACACTGGGTCAATTTGACCCTGTCAATTTTCAATCAGTTGTTATTTAAAAACTATTTGTTAAATTAAGTCTAAAAAATTCTGAGATAGTGTTTGAACATTATAGAATATATGCCCATCGTTGAAAGTTCACATTTAAAGTATCATCACGCATAAAAAAAAGTTTGAAGCAATAAGAGTTTCGACAAAAAGGTTTTTTGCTTTAAAAAACGCAGGGTCAATTTGACCCAGTGTGACAACCGTGGGTTAAAAAATGTCGTAAACCAGTAAAAAGAAATAAAATATACTGAACTAAACTCTGTTTCACATCTGCGAGGGTTGCATTCTGCATACCTATGCCCAATTCTATGCACCGCAATTTCTCCGTCCATGACTATATCTGTAAAAGCCTGGCAGAAATCACTGTTGTTCGAAAGGAGGGTACCGGATCGATCGTAAAAAGCAAAGTGGACCCGATGTCGATACGAGGCGAAGATAGGTTCGGTCGGAAATATCGCGCAGAAGGCGAGGCGTGCCCGATAAACGTAATTATTTACGGCGTCGCGGGGGTTTGTTTCGCGATCCTGGAAAGGAACGGAGGCTGTAGTGCTAGAGAGTTGGCCCCCCTCTCTCTCTCTCTCTGTCGATACCTGTCGCGAGTCGACCAGGTACGCTCTCGATAAGCCTGGCTTCGGTGACGTCACGGTTGCCGCGCACAGGGAATTAAAGTAGGAATGCAAATCGTGGCGCCGTGTCGCGTGCACGCTCCTAGATCGACGCGCGCTTTCCCTCCTCGCCTTTTCGCGATCGAAAGCGATCTACTCCGCCGAGATCGTCGAGAATGAATTGCTATCAAGGAGCGCTATTAAATCCACGTGTCAACAACAAGCACGTCTCTACCGTGTATGAAGAAGCCTGAAATTGGGTGACGAGACGTGATAAAGTCGTGGGATTAGATCGTGAGTGGCTGCGCCCGGCTACCTGGCCATTCGAACGGCCGCCAAGTGGATCGCGCGACACGCGCGATTATCCGAGAACAAGAGCGATTGCGTACGGGAGCGGGACACTCTGGCGCCGTCCGCGACATTCTCTTCTACCCTTTTCCCTGTTTTTCGCGGCGTGTGAACGACCGTCTGTGTTCCACGAAAAGGGACGGTGGGGAGAAAAACTCGTCGCTGCACCGCGCCTGTCATTGCATTCGACAAGTTTGATCACCGGCGCGCTGCAACCGCTTCCAGGAGAGATGAAATCGGCACGATTTCGAGGATCTGCGGTGATCTTTCCAGAGCACGATACTCTTAAGCGCGTTCCTTCGACGAGTCCAGCCCAGCACGTAGGTCGCGGCTAATAACCGGCTTCTATTAATAGAAGGAGCACGTGGGCGTACTCTCCTTTCCACGCTCGCCTCGATCCTGGACCTATCGATCGAAACGCGTCTTCGATTTCTGCTTGACCCGCGTGGGTGAGCCAGCTTTGGATGCTCCTCGGCCGATCTTCGGGAACGGGAGCTCGACCTTGGTCATCGCGCTAAGATTAATCGTCGCGGTTTCCTAGGGCAGCGGAGTAAATCCTCAGTCAGAATTTACGGCGCCGTGTTCGAGTTTACGTCCCGGACGAATCGCGGACTAGGGTGGCGACCAATTTGGCGGCCCTCCAAGAGAAAGAGACACGGAGGGAGGACGTTATTCTTTGTTTCTGGCGACGGGAGTCTCGCCCGCGGCGCGAATGTGCTGGTGATCCTAGGAAAAGCTTGCCGACGCGGAGGCAGTCGGACGAGGAGGAAACGTGACAGGCGCTGGCGAGCCGCCAGCTCGCGTTCCTGCTCGCGATCCTCCGTTTTCCGCGTATCTATTATTCCGCGTTCGATCGGCCGTTCCGCGGAACGCCACCTCTTGATCAGAGGAGACCGATGGCTGAGCGTGCCCCTTACGTACCGTGCCCCGACGACAACCTGCTGTCTGGCGACGTCGAACAGCAGCTGCGAGTACGTTGTCACACCTTCTTGCTGGAACAGGCTGGTCTCCGCCAGATCTGGAACACGTTTTCGCGTTAAACAGCCGTCCAACCGACGGGTACAATCGTTTCGGCAACTTTGGTCGCCGAGAAATGGGAAATCGCGGGGGAGGAGGAAGAAGAACAGGGGAAGTGAAGAAGCTGCAGGGAAAATTGCTTTTTTTATGTTCTTTGAAGCGATGGTTGGGAAAAGGAAGAAAGGATATACAGGGTGCTTATAAATATGTGGGACATTTTTCCAGTTGCCCTTTAACAGCCATTTTAAGGTGTTTCGTGAAATATAAAAATGCTTATAGGTGTAACCACAAAACTAACATTATTGAGCATACGCGTACCGTAAAGTGGGGGAACGTTGACATCTACTTAACATCTATTAAAAAGCAAAAGGAATTTTTTTTATGCATTTTGACACTTTTAGTAGAATCACAATCGATGCAATACTATAATAGGATAATTATGAAAAATGTTAATTAAAAAAATAAAAAATATAAAATAGAGTGCATTGAACATAAAAAGAAACCTATTGACATTTTCGTATTTCCGGTACGCAATCTGGTGGCGAAAATTAAAGAACTCAAATCGGGTTAGCTGTCACATGTAATTGGCAATATTGTGAATTTCGACTGTTTGATGATCGATTTTGTAATATTTAACAGACTATTTAATGACAAAAACATTATTACACTATTCCAATACTTGTGTGAGACCAGTTCTGTAACGCGATTGACCCGATTGCAGAGCTTACAACCGTAGATGGCGCTCTCACAGAATTTACCAATATCAACTTTTTTTATCATTTTGTTGAGTAGAACAGATCTTGAAAAACATCTCATATTTATAAATACCCTGGATAAGTTACTAATAATTCTACAATGTATCAGTAAATTCTTTTCAATAAAAGCCCAGGATCAAACACCCCCTTCGGTGAATTTCTTCCGCTTCTCGGCAGCTATCCCTCGATCCCCGCTCGTTTCCACGTTCCAAGAAGACGCGGATTTACTCGCATCCTTTTTTCCCTTCCGGATAAACTAGTTGGGCGACGTTAAAGGAGCGTCACTCGCGTGATTCCGATACCGAGCCATCCTGAGCTCGGCACTCGTTTCTTTCCGCGGTGCACCTCGATTTTCCAGTTTTTACCCGGGGGCCCGTCGCCGTTGATGAAAGAGGACAATCGGGATGGGAGATTCGAGGAAGCATCGAGACGAAAGCTGTCCGATCTCTCCAACCTCCACGTAGGAGTTCAATAATTCCCGAAGTGCTCCACACGAGACACATCTCAGGAGAGAATTTCCTAATCAACCTCTCTCAGTCCAGAATCCCAACTCCTCCTACCGAAGACTATACAATTGCAGCTCCACCGATCCCCTGCATTCGTAATCAACCCGACGTCCGATCGGAGGGAACGCTGTCCTCGGCTATCGCCTTGCTTATGATGAGTTTCTGGTCGCAGGAGCGACGTTCGCGTAAAAGCGGGGCGCGTTCCATCGTCCGCGATAGCGCGAGTTTCTCCCTGTTCCCTCTTTCTCCTCCTGCACTCACTCTCTCTCTCTCTCTCTCCCTCTCCCTCTTTCTCTCGTGTTCGTCTTGTTGTTTTTCAGCCGGTTTGCCGACGCGGAGAAACGATTCCGCAAAGGTAGCTCTGCGCGCGGTTCGTCGTACCTCCTCGCGTTTCCACGTATCCAGGTACGACGTGTTTTATCGTCCTGCGTGTGCTGCACTCGCGCGCTCGCGCTCCTCGCGAACACACACCGTCGTGACGCCAGCGTCCGTGCAGCCACGTACGTGCGCTTATAAGTAGATACGTGTGGGACGAACGGGCCCCAGTTAGCATAACCTGATCTCGAAGGCCTCTCGGGTATCCTCCCTTCACTCTCCGTCTTTTCTTTTTCTCCGGGACCCCTCTTTCTCTCTTTCTGCCTTTTTCTCTCCGACCCCCTTCGCCCCATCGCCCCGTGCAACTGGTCGCCGGTTCCTTCCATCCGCCGGCCACGTCTTTTCCCTCTAATTTATCCGTATGGACGCGTAATCTATCCATCCGGGGATCGACGCACGCGTCCGCCGCTCGCGTCATTCCGCATCTCTGCGAGGTTTCTGGGACGTAGATGTAGGTGTCCCGTGGCCAAGAGGACTCGGGGGAGCTCCGCGCTGGGAAGCTCGCGAGAAATGCAAGTGAGAAGGACTCCGTTCGACGAGACCGATGGGGACTCGAGGCGTACAAACTTGCTGCGACCGCAGTGCGCTTGTAAACGAGTAGAGAGCTAGAGTACGGAGGCTGGATGAAACGTGCGCGAGGATGGTAGAGGTTGCAACCGAAGCGAGCGGCAAGGGAAAAAGGAGAAGACTGTCCGCGCAGAAGGAAGCGGAATATATCAGAGGAGGGTAGGATCCCCGCGGAAAAACGAGTACGTGTGTCCCCTCGTAACGATGCGGCAATCGACCGATCCTCGATGGCCTCGGCGATGGACGCGCGCGGAACTCGCTTCCAAGCCCCCTTGCCTCCGCGTCGGTCGCGTCTTCTTTCGACGAGAGGCTTCCTGAATGCGTACACGATGTTCAGACGGGGAAAAAGGAACGGGCGCAATGACGAGGGCAACGCGGAAGAGACGCCGCGCCGAGCCGACAGAGCGGGAATGTCGCGCGTTCCTAGCCGCGCGCTCGACGCGCTTTCAAAACGCGGAGCCGATCGCTCGTGAGTCAACTGCCGCTGTAAATTTGATCGGATTGCGAGCGCCGGGCCCTGCCTCTGCTCTCGTTTCGCCACTTTCCATTCTCACGAGTCGCGAGCTCGCGGAGCCTGCCCAGAAATCGATCTCCCTCCGATCTCGAGGATCGTCCCCGAGCCAAGCCAGAAAGCGACGAAACACGCTACACCGTCCCCGGGGGTGATGCAACGCGATTGAACCGCGGCTCGATACTTTTCCACGCGACGTAGGAGGACGCCCGAGGCCGAGGAGTTACGCGCGGGAGGAATTACCGCGGTATATCTCGACGGGAGAAAGGAAAAACGACGGTATAGGACGTGATAGGAAACAAAGGATGATCATAGGGTGGTTGCGTCACCGAGGCCTTCGAGGAAGACACGAACGAAGGCGTCGAAGACGCCTGCAACTCGCGCGCTCCGAGCGGAACGCTATGGTTTCGCTCGGACGCAACGATACGGAGGATAGAGCCTTCGGGGAAGAGGAGGCTGGAAGCCGCGAACACGCGTTTCGAGGCGAAATGGTAGGGGAACGGGAGAAATCGAAACGAGTTTGGAATCGCGCGCGTGGCGACGCGTGCCGCGCTCCACGCCTACGCGAAATACCATTCCGCGAGTCCGAGGGAACTTCTGACGATTCTGCTTCGGTACCGATCATCTGCCTCTGCTTCTAGAACGAAGCTCCGGTTCCTCGGGAAGGGGAACAATGCAGGAGATCGTTTGCAAAAAACAAGCAGGAGCTTCGATCGATCGAATCGCGCAACTGGCACGCGCCTCGTACGGGCTTCTCCGCCCACGCTTCATGCGAACTACCTTTTCCTTGGGAAGCTTCTTCGATCGCGTGATACTTGGCCTGCGATTCTACCAACATATGGAATTGATTTGGATTTAATTGTGGCCCGATCGTTCAATTTCTCATTGGAAAGATTTCGTTCCTCGTCTTCCGCCTAGCCCTCCATGCGATTGGATACAGCATATTTGTATTTTATATATCCCACTTTCCTCTTCCGTAAATAAATCAATAAATAAATTTGAATTTGGGAACAAGTGAACTCCAAGCTTCCTCTGCTTCCAAACTAAACATTCGACACTTACAACACTTTCCAGAAAGTTATCCAGTCCTCCATGACGTTAAAATACAATCGCCTAAATCCATCGCCTACGATCCTCTTCCGAGGCAAGTATTAATCTGTTCCAGGCCATGCATTGCTCGTGCGAGGAGGCAGCCTGAGATGTGCCTATTTATACGCGGTATAGGCGTCGAACCGCGTCGTTTTCGCGATTCAAGTCTCCTCTGGCAGCAAACAACTCGGGGCTCAAACTATCTCCGTGAATAGACGCTGAAGGCAGTCCCGAGCGTCTCGCCGGCCAAAAGAAATCGGTTTCGTTCGCGCCTGTTAACGGCTGGTCCCTTCAGACGCCTGGTCCAGACGTAAACTCCACGGTATTTAGCTTTCGTAGAGTTTACGAGCGAGGTCCAGGGATTGAATAGGGCCTTGTAGAGCGCGAGGCTTAGCGGTTGCCCCGCGGACTCGCTGGCCAGCGACTCCGGCTCGCCTAGATATCGTATGTCCGTCGTTGGGTCGCTTAAAACAGCGAGGGTCCGTGGAAGGACGGAGAGCGAGCCCACGTAGCGTTGCTTGCTGCTCGGAGAATAGAAACTTTGTTCCCGAAAGGGATTCTATTACGGAATGGCCGGGCCGAGGGTATTGCAGGGGACAGCATTCGGCCTAACTTACATCCCAGACGGTAGAAGCCTGTTTAGCTTCAAGAGCTATCAATTGACTCATTGATTACGTCTTCGATTAGTTATTTATCGCTGAGTAATCGAGGAAATCGCAAGTCCAACGATTACTAATTGTGAGATAGTTCGCGCGTATACGCTGAATCGTACGTGCGAAAAGTCACGACCTTCCTGGGAATCTTATCTAAACAGTTGTAAGCCAGGTAGATAAGCACTCGAAGCTTCTTGCCTTCGTAGGAGATGCTCCTAAAGTCGTCAGCAGCGCGCAGTCCTGCGACCAGGATCGTCCCCAGTATCGCCAGACGCACCGGCCACTGCTCCATCTTGATTACCCTCTTCACCTGCAAGGGGAAACGAAGGGGAGTTATCAGTATCTGCGCTGCCGTTTAACCCTCAGCCGCCCCCTTGTGCCAATTCGTGCAAATGTACACAGTGCACGTTAATACGCAGAAGTTTAATCTTTATTTTCAACTAGCATGCCCCGTCTCGGCTTCGCCCGAGTTATTACCGTGACTGATTCATGTTTATCTCTACATAGTATAAAATAAAGTCCCCGCTGTCTTTTAAAAAATAGATGTTTTTACCTGTCGCATCTATATAATAGTAGGTATATAAAAACACGCGCGTACTCGAATGCAACTTTGTGTCAAAATTTTAAAGAAATCGGTGAAGAACTTTTGGAGATTTAAGACTTTGAACAAACAATGATTTATATTTTTATTTATATAGATAAATTAATTTGCGTAGTCAGGTATTTATCTTTTCAATATTTTGATTTTTTTACCATTCTGCCAATTTGACACCAACGGACAAATTCATTGGGAAGCTGAGGGACGTATGAGGGTTAAATTCTAATAATTCTTGGGACACTGTACTCTCTCTAATGTCTACACTGTTAACACTTTATCTGGCTCTAAAACGTAGCAACGTAATCTCATTCTGTATTTATCTCCCTTATAACTGAAGCATCTCGCAGTGATAACGCTTCGTCGCAAATATCTTGAAGAGTCAACGGACACGTTGCAAACACGAGAGAGATCAGCAAGCATCAGCCCGCTCCAAAGCAGTGCGACTTATAAAGCGTCAATTAACGCTCGCTAATGCCCCTGCTCTGGCGCAATCATCGCCAAGGAGAAGGAGAACCGGAGTGACGCGAGATGGGAACTACTTCCAGGTGAATAAACCGCCAGAAGAAGATTGAAACGCGTCTCGGACGAGAATCGACGAAAGGAAGGATAGCGAGGAGTGCAAGGTCGTCGACCTAGCCTGCGTATCCGTACTCAGCTGTTTCTTTACGCCAGGATCGGGTTTATTCTCGGTCTAGGGAAGATCGACCTGTCCCATGGGATGAACGGACGACGGAGCGACAGTCGATACACAAATTTTTGCAATCGGAGCGGATCTTTTGCGGGGCGAACACGCTCGCGGACAGAGTCTCGGCGATAAACGCGGCGTTTCTCCTTCTGGCCGCTTTGTCTTCGGCGGTCTGTCACCGTGACAGCTCGCTTTCTCGTCTATGAATAGATAGCGGGATAAAGGAGGACACGCTACGCCGAGAAACGCCGGCGGACCCACGTGGTTGCACTACGTACGCGTATTTATGTCCCCGCGCTGTCGAAAGAGAGACGGAAGGTCGCAGATGAAAGAAACCCCGTCGAGGAGTCGTCTTTCGCCCGATCGTTCGTGCCGCAGAAATCGACGAAAAGTCCTAGCCCGAATGAATAAAGTAAACAAGTGTTTTGGAAGTATAAAATTTCAATTTGAGGGGGGCTAAGGGGCCCTGACACCCCGAAAGAAGGGGCTTCGTAAGAAGAAAAGAAAACTGGATTTTATTCTTTAAATCAATTTGTATAATCACCCGATGAATTTGATTGAATTTATACTAAAAATATTTTTATCCGCTCAACTCGACTCCCCCCAAGATTAAATCCTATGATTAAATCCACTGATTTCGAGAATATTAATTCGAAACACCTTCAACTTTCAAATTTTCCTAATCTGCTAGTATCCGAAGGCTACTGGTTCCTCAACCCCCGAACCTTCTGCAACCCCCACTGCTCCGACCCCTCGTGTTCTAAACATCCAGCGTGATATCCTTGCGATTCTCGTCGCCGAAACCGCGGCAGGGATCCCAAAAGGGGATCCGCAAGAATGACACGACCAGAGGGAAGAAAAAGAGGCGAGAATGAATAGCTGCATGCGCGAACGCGCTCCCCCGTTTCCCACTCGGCGCCGGTAGGACGGAATTCCGTGGTTTCCTTTCGCGTTCCTACGTCTCACGTGAAATATTCCGGGTCCGCGACGCGGTGGTCCCGCTAGGGTAAACTTTTTAAAAGTCCCGTCGCACGATAATACACCGACGCCACGGTGGTCCCGAAACCCTTTAAAGAGACGCCGGGCTCACTTCGAATATAAATATCGCGACTCGACTCCTAGCTGACGGCGCGGTTATCTTCGATTTCGCCACTCCCGCGTCCGATCGCGCGTGCAGGAGGCCGGTCGTCTGGAGTCTGACCGCGATCTGGAACGTTTCACTTGGAGAGGGCCATTTGGAGGGTTTGAACAGTGTCAAGTGGCCGACGCGCGTCGTCGCCCCTCGAACGGAATCCCTCGACAGCCGATCGCAGGGCTCGGCGGAAAGCCTCGAGTGGCATCTGTATCGAGAAGGCGGCCGATCGTGATATTAATACGAAACGGTGGGCCCGTAACAGCCGCCGCGAATAAGGCCGGCGAGGAGACAGTTTACCGTATTCGTCGTGCGGGGAGACGCGTACACGGTCGCGCCGATAGTCGATTCTCCGTTAGGAGAGAAACCAGCGTACGATAAATCGGCAACCGTCCGCAGACGATACCGTTCGTTCCCCGGCCTCCGTGATTTTTGTTTGTCCTGCCAGCGACAGATAACCGCGACCAGCGGGCAAATAAACGAGCGCTCGGTTTAATCGTCCCGCGATGGAGATAGGATGGAATCGATCTATCGGTGCACGGAGGCGTAGGTGTCGCGTATCTCTTGGATCGACTAGCTGCGAGCGCGGTTTATCGAGGGAGAGGAAAGGCTTTATAGGGGCGATCACTCCAAGGCAATGTGCATACGATGTACATAGGCATTTCCGATAATTTGACTATTTAAAAGTGTTTCTAGCAGAAGTTAGATTTTAAAATTCGTTGTAGGGAGGGAGCTTCCTTCCAAGGCTACGTCAGTGTCTCTTGACACCTGCCCTCCGTGGAATATTGAATTAAGATGAACGAGGCTAATATTGCGGCTGTGTGGAAGAATGGCGAACGGTTCCCTGAGGCCACCGGAAGCTTGGTGGAAGGACTGCCGTTGTACGCGACGAGAAAGAATCAGCCTCTGAAAACCTTACAGGGAGGAGCGGGTACCTCCCACGAGTACCGTTCGACGCTTCGACGAACGTCTTCCTATCTCTCTGGACGCGGCGCGTTTTGATTACCAAAGATAAGAAGGGAACGAGTCGAACGATAAACGCAGTTAAGGCGCTGGCGAGATTAGATCGTTCTCTGTACACCTTCGCACCTGGGATGACGAGCTGGTTTCTTTCTAGGAAGGTTCCTCGAGAAAAATCGCTAATAATATCGACGATTATTGCGCGTCTTTCATCACCGATAGATAAATGCTAGTTCAGCCTGTTATCAAGCAGATGACTGGTACGAAGGAGCAGAGTACGAGCTACATTGTTTCGGTGTCAAAAATCGAGGGGGCAGTGGAATGCGCGTAATCGGAAACGAGCGAGCGTATCTCGCCGCAAGACGTCTCACTCTGCCGATTTTCCAGCTCCTCTGTTTGCCAGGGTGTGGCTAGCGCTCCTTCTTTCTCCGATCCAACGTCTCTCGCTCCACAGCTCCGCGGATAGAAGCGACGGACGCGGGCTTCGTTCGCGTTAACTTCCACGCGATTTATCTCGAGGCTGGCAGGCGAGTAGGCCGCGAGTACGACGAGCGAAGCCTAGCCGGGCACGCGAGAGCGGACCGCGAGAAATTTTATGGGAGCGGGTCGCCAAACATGGTCACACGCGGCTCACCTCGACGGAGGCTACACCGGCGTCGGGGAGGACGCGCGCGCGTTCCTCGACGAAAACGGGCTGGCAGAGGAGCCACCGAGGCACTGACAGCGATCAAGTACGGCAACAGCGACTGGAACGAGTCCAGTGTCAGCACCCACAGCGACCATGTACAGTATCAGTATTTAGACCACGAACAAGGACAGTTGCAGCACCCAGATCACGATTGAGTACTGTACCAGCGTCCAGGCCCCGTTCAAGTACGCTACCAGCACTCCAGGCTACGATCGAGACGCTACAGAACGATGGCCACGACCCCTACTGCGGTGGTATCGGTTCACGGAGCAGCGCGAGCCGATTGACATAGGGAGTGGAGGCTGTAGATGAAAACGAAACAGGTGGTTCGTCGATCGCTCGTTCGTCGCGGCTCGTCGACGATAACCGGGAGGGCATCTGTCGACTCGACCTCTGTCCAGAGGTTTACAGCCAAGGCTACGGGCTAGGGGACGTTCATCTCTGCTTGTATATACCACGTTGCATTCGACTTGCAACGGAGTCTCCAAAACGAATCCTACTTCTAAAAACGAGATCGGATTTGACCGGAGTGTTCCGCGTAATGGACAAAAGTCAAGAATCAGAAGTGTTTGATCCACAAATTCTTGTATCTTAAAATGTTAAGAAAGGAACGTAGATTTCAATGTTACCCATAACTTCTGCTGAATTGACTAATTTGTTGTCAAAACTGATACTAGAAATTCATTACAAATTTCGTTACATTTTTTCAAATACGTGCCATTGGCAGAATGTTTATGCTTTTCATTTGATGTTTATAAGTTGTGTTTAGTACTGTCATACCTTAAAAACTGCCAATTCAGTTTTTTATAATACTAACAATTTGTACTATTTTTTTGTGTTAAATGTTTATCAACTTCGATGGGACTTTTCCAAAAAACACCAAAAAATTAAACTTTATATTAACATCGCTTTCAACTGCACATACTTGCACGACACAGAAAAAATAGCCAATCATTATTAAGACGCTCACCGCTCCGGCCCTTAGCGTAGTCTCTAGGTCTCCTCGTGCATAAGACACTTATGTGAATCTACACGTCCGCTATGCTTTTTCAAATTGTTTATACGATATCTACCATGAATTTTCCATTCTGGATGCTGTCTTCAGTTTTAAAATAGCAGTCAAACGCGATACACGCGATAAAAATAATTTCATAAACAAATGTTTCGAACAAAAGTTAGTCAGTATACAGTTGACAACAAATTGCAAAAGTAAATATTAATAAAAAACTTTTTATTCACTGAAAAATCAAGATCGCCTTAATTTTTTTAATGTAACTGTATAATTTTTTATACACCTATCGATGCATCTTTATATTCTCTTTAAAAAAGTATTAGGGTACTTATGTCGAAAGTTACTGCCAGGGCCCATCTTCCAAAAACTTAGGATTTTATCCAAACACTATGTATTCTTTTTCGTCATAATTTTGATACCACACGCATTTATTTGTAATTCTATTAGGTATGAAGGGTGTCCCAGAACGTTTGCCACCTGGGCCATTTTTCTTAAATCCGTCGCTTCTTACAACTCGTGCTTATCGCGTGATTCTAAGTATACAGCAGCTTCGTGTTTACAACGAACAAATGAACGAATTACCCAGATCACGTAATAATGAGACAGAGATGCCTGCTGGCGATTCATCTTCCACGAAATCCAGCCAGATTTCCCGCTTCTTCTTTCGCGCGATCTTTGGCGCGGAGCGATCACTCGTCCCGAGAACCGGCAGCCAGATGGCCGTCTTAATCGCGGGGAATAAATCACAGTGTTTGGACGCGCGCCGCGAATCTCGGGGCGGATGGTCGAGATTGCCCGGCGCTGACGAGCGAGGCCGTGGCTTCCTCCTCTGTCACGTTTCGTGGACGCCGATATAATTGGAAAACGAAACCTAGGGAGCCCGACCCCCCCCCCCCCTCCCGGGGGGTGCAACGCCAGAGGAATCGTTTACGCTGATAAGAGGCACGGCGTCGCTCAGTCTCTCCGGTCGTACGCCGGCATTCTTCAGATTACGCGCACCTACGATGGTGGCCACTCGTGCACCGATAAGGGAGAAACGATCGAAATGCAACGGGAACGTGTCACGTAGCCTGCGAGATCTAGCGTCGATTAGCCTGTCAACAGGATTGTTCGCCGATCAGAAAAGTCTCTTAAGTGATCGGAAAAGATTGCAGTCGGATTAACTCGTTTTCGATACACGAATACACAAGTGGTAGAATTGTAGAGAGTGCAGGTAACGGATGAATAGGTAAATTAAGTTAACATGCATGCTTATCCCGGTATCGCGGGAGATCGATCTTTCGTAAAATCTCCGATTCACCGTATCTACTGCCACTGATAAGACGAGATTGTTCAAAGGGTCGCGTACGCGCGGTTATCGCTTTCGGTATATGGTAGCTGCCTTGTCCAACACTCTACAGACTTGGAGTATGCCTTCCAAGACAAAATTCTTTGGAACGATTCACAGTAAACGTAAGCTAAACTGAAGCTCGAGCACGCTGTGCAGAGGCATTTAGAAACGAGTTAAGACACCCTACTCGCAGTCAAAGCACAGAAAATTTGCCGACTCCCTACGCACATTTAACCCTCCGTGATCACTCGGGGCGTGTCGCACCTCAGGCGATTTTTTTTGGTCAATATTTCTGTACATTTCTAGAGCTTAATATTAAAGTTTAAAACTTTTGCGAATTATCAGTAGAAAGTTAAAAGATTAAACAATACGAAAATGGTGTCTCAAAAATGACGGTGCAGTGAACCCCGCGTAACCAATTTGTGATTATCGAAAGATTAAATCTAAAATTATGATCGCGATAAGGGGATCAACCTATCAACGATTATCCCTGATTACACATTCAAGGCCTGTATTGTTATTTTTCGTTATATAAGTGGAATTTATTTCCGTCAATTGAACTATTAATATTTTGCATTATTGGTATCGAAGTGAACAGCCGGATTCTCGATCGGCGGATTGTATTAGCTGTCGATCGCGACTATCGACTGGCAGTCGTTAGAGTCAGCGGCAAGGTAAAGTCGAGGCTGCCTTGCCGCGGGCGAGAAAGTGCGGCTTTTACGCGCGAGCCTGTGCAACCACCGCGAGCACGTAGCTCGTACGCGGATCGCCGGAAAATCGCGAAACTCCGTGACGATCGTCGCCTATCGAGAACGAAGCCAAAGGATGCCGGACAGTTGGAAACAGATGGAACACAAGCGGTCGGTGGATGGCCGATTGGCCGCTGGAAAGGGTTTCGCGAGAGAATTACGGAGGAGCGCGAGGCGGACAGGAGCGGGAGGCAGCAGACCAGCTCCTTATACGGATCGCTCGCTTGCACGGCCCGAGAAGTCTTGCCCCGACCGTTTGACGGTCCAAAAGGAAAGAGGAGGCCAAGGGAGGGAAGAATCTGGGCTACTGGCCTGGGTTTCCTTTACGATTTTCCAATAAAAACAAACTACTCTACAGAGAACAAAGCCTTAAAGACACAAGCCACTTCTACTACCGATCCTCTTCCCCTATTAACTACGTCTCCCCTTTTCCCCCGAGAGAGAAAAAAAAAAGGAGGAGTAAACCAATCCTCGTTTTACGACAGCTCTTGTTCCACTTTCTCTCCCCGGCACGCGCGCGAATCCGCGAGATTCGCGCACATGCCGCACACATGCTCCATCGTTTCCAGCCTCGCCCAGCTTCCTTCCTTCCTACGTCTCGATATTTTCGTCCCGTCTCGCGGCTCCTGTTCCGCGTTTACTCGACCAGCACGTTTAATAACCGGGCCCTAGGTCCCCCGGCCGCCGTTTCGCCGCGGAAAGCCCCGGCTCCCCGGGGTGGAGCACTGAAACCGGCGACGCTCGAATTACAGACACGGTCATTGTTAACCGGAGCCGGGACAAAACATCGATTCGAGGCGAGAACGCTTCGCGTACGTGACCGGGAGAAATGGTTTATGTGCGTTTCGGGGCGAACGCGTGACGGGGCAACGACGAATTCGGCTCGTAAACCAACGCCGCTTTCATTCCACCACGTACAGCAGAATCCACCGCGATAATTTCACGCGGATTCTACTTGGAGCCCTTACAAACGCGCCCGGGGGGGAGAACTCTGCTGCGAGCGGTATCTTAGACCACCTTGGTTGGAACAGATTATGGTAATCCACTTGGAGGTGCGCGGATAGTTTAGGCTCGACTTTTGGGTGGGGCTTCCCTTAATGGGGGAGCTTAAGCTTGCCTCATCGTGGAGGTTTTATGGCCCTTGTGGGGGTTGCTGAAAGGCCACTGGGACTATGTACCTCGAGTATTCGGGAAAAGGCTACTTTCTTTCGACCCTGTAGGTACCTGGTTCACGTACCCTTTGTTTAAACGGGTAGTTTTCACTTTTAACGACCCCACTTTCGTTCTTGAAACCGATAGCTCGGGCCGGAAACAGATCCATAGCTACGTACCATATATCTATTACCATTAGCTATGAAAACATCGTTTTCGCAACGAACTGTTTAAGTGCTTTTACTTGCTCCGAAACGGCAGCTTGCCCCCCAGGGGCGCGCAGCTACCTGAGAGCTCCTCGAGTTAATTTCGAGGAAATTTTCCAGTAACTGCACGCCTCTGTTCCTTCCTCTCGTATAAAGAAGAGATTTCCAAACTCGTGTCGTATAATAAGCGCGTGTCGTTCGTCCTCTTCCAGCAAGACGATGCAGCACGTTTCGATAAATAATTCATGACGTCGTCGGCTGGGCTGCGCCAGGACCACGTTGGGCCGAGTTTCTTCATACTTTTATTATGCCTGGCCATTTTTTGTTTACGTCAAGTCACGACCGGCCGTATCTCATACTTTGTACGCCGTATTTTCTGTCGCGTCCTACGCTCGGCCGACATCATCAGAGATAAGGGACGTAGATCTTACGCACGCATGAAAAGACGCTTTCAAACGGATGCGGTCCAATCAAGAGCGACTTAACGGGAACGGAGTACTCTGTGCGAAGGTTCAAGGGAACGACGGTGTAAGTTACCGTTCCCGTCGCGAGATCGCGATCGATCGAGCTACGATGGACGATAATCTCGCGCGAAACCGTGCTCCGAAATGGTCGTTTAACACGAAGACATACTCACTGGCACCGAGAGTAGACAGGCGATCACATATCCTCCAAGTTCCCTGTGTTTCTCTCCTCCTTTTTCCCGTTCATTGTCCAGGCAGTACGGTTCACTGTTCGGGTACCGGGTCACTGGAGAAAACCCGCGGGTTCACCGATGTACAGTCGATTCGCATTGGCCACTGTCAATAGCAGGGCGAGTGTTTCTGACGCGTCGGTGTTTTGATCCCGCGATGGAAAGACGCGAGGGATAGGGAAAGAAAAGGCAGGTAGGTGCGCGCGGTCAGGGACCGAACAGACGCGTAAAGTCCACGCAGCTCGACTACCGCCAGAGCGCGAGAAGCACCGATTTGTCGTGCGTCCCCTCCCCAACAGCTTGGCCCCTACAGCATACCAACATAATACACGCTCACGTGCCACGGTGGATCGCCGTGCCTCCCTCGATCCTCGCTACGTGGCGCTGCCGAACGGCGCGCCACCTTTAAACTCTCGCTCGACGCATCGACATCGTTAAACCACTCCCACGCACCGATTTTCCTTTAATTTTACGAGAGATTCTTTCGGGAACCTGTGTGAAAAGTGACTTGAGAATTATTACAACTTAATTTAAGCATTTCGTACTCATTTATAGTGTACTGATCACAGAGTACGCCTCAGTGGGCAATGTGTTTATGTTGGCAGAGATAGCCTTCGATGAATTGGCGATTAAATATCGTTTAACCTTTTGCATACCGACAACTGTTACGTCCAGTGTTACTGTAGCATTGATTACCAGCGAAAGAGACAGGCGGTTGTATTTTCAGCATGGATGTTGGATAATTTACACGGAAATAGATAAACTAATTCCGTATGCAAGGGTGAGCACGTGTTATTCCATCGCAACATTCATCTCCACCGATCTATAATAACAAACGGAGCCCGACCTAGGCAGACCTAGCGGCCGAGTAAATATAAATCGCTGATACAACCCCACCCTATAGAGACCGTCATCCTTGACAAAGGACGAGGATCCCCCCCCCCCCAACCGAGGGCCGAGTCCTCCAAGGTCGATCACCCAGTCGAATCGGCTCGATCGAGTTTTCTACTCGTCCTTATCTCGCTCGCTGACTTCCCCGAGACGACGCGACCAAAACAGGGGGCCCGGGGCCGGGAGGGGGCCAGCAGCGAGACGATTACGCGTTTACGATCAGGTCCTTTGCTACCTGCCCGTGTTGTGTCGGAGGTGTAAATATATGGAGGGGATCGGGAAGCGTTCGAGCATCGTGCCCCTCGTGAGCACACGAATATAGTGCGGGCAGTGGAGAGGAGAGAGGCAAAGAAAATTAAGAGAGCGAGGAACTGGTACGAGAGGGGTTCGGGAGGGGCACGGGAGGCAAGTGGGTGGCGAAGAAGGGAGGAGGGAGAAGAGGGTTCAAGGACGGGAAGATGGAAGAAGCGCGTTTACCGTAGAGGACCGGTCGCGTGGGGGGTCGATGCGTAGCCCACAACACACGTATAGTACGCTTTCGACCGCATAATCCGAATCCGAAACCTGTTTCTGCCCCGTGGGTCAACGAGATCGTCTTCGACGCCGTCTCCCATCGGTCCCCTGCTCCCCACGATCCTCCCCTTTCCCTCGCAGCGGTTCAATTCGTCGCTTTTCACGGGCTTTCGAGGGATCCGCTGATTTATGGTCGTGAGGACTCTGAGATATTGGGGAAACACAGGTAACCACGTGCGCGTCGTGCGTGGTTTGGTGAAAAGGGAACGTGACGTTTATCTATTGCACAATGTCGCATTAAATTGCATTGGAATTATCGATCAGTGGTAGAATTTGAGACCAAGGTCAAGGCTCATCTTCGCCAGATCACGCAAATCATTCTCCCCCTGTATTACAGGTAGCATTGATCTGTTTTCATGCTCCACAACGGTCATTGCGTACGAGACCCCTTTTTGTATCGTGCGCCCCGGAATACCATCACTACACTGCCGATCCCATAAATCGCGCTATGGATTTGTTTAATCAGTGCCCTGCGGACATAGATTTATTTCAAGCCTCCCTCGCGACGTTCAGGAATCAGCTACTTAGTAGACTGCCACCTCTATAATTTAGCGTTACCCCCACCGCCGTGTATAGACTGACATGTTTGTTGTGTTGTTATGTTTTGTTTACTTTATATTCTATGTTTCCGTTTATTTTATTTTATTTTATTGTATTACATTGTATTTTTTTTTATCTTAGTATTTTGTCTATATTTTGTACTCTAAAGGATTCACCCGTTGATTAAATAATAATAATAATAATAATAATTACTGTACCTATCCCCGACAACCTGCACAGTATCGCGACGAATCGGCTAATGGCTAGCAATAAGTGAACGACTATTACTACCGGACGGAAGCTAGTAAAGGTCAAAACGTGAGGGGAATGATTCGAAGGGGTTCCTCGCAAAAATTGGTCACCTTAGCCGAATCGATATGCGACCCTGTCGCGCCTTTTCAAGCTACGTAGATGGCCTCGCGCCCTGTCATCGATCTCTAACATGCTACTACGGTTTCTCCGTCGTTGGAGAAACGTTCTTTGCAAATAGAAACACGGCTGATAGCTCCGATACATCTGTTCCCCGTATCACCGCGAATTGAACGCGATCTTTGGCTTCTGGGAATCGTAACGGCTGGGCGGGCCATTCGATTAAATATCGTCTGGATCGTGGGTACGCCGTAACACGAGCGGCAGATTACGAAGAAGCGGAGAGGAATATTCGACGTCACCGATTACGAGGTAACGGGGAGGAAAGAGATAACTTGATGTTTTCCTTTTGCTGCTCTTCCCATAGTGTCTCCCAGTGTGATTCAAACCGCAACGGAATCTGTTTTCGCGGGAACGAAGGACGCGCGTGTCGAACCGCGACGCTTATCGCGACGAGCCGAACTCTGAAGTGTTTTCGCTACTTGCATCGCCGTATTAATCCTTGTTTATTCTAACGTTCTTTAATGTCCCTTTGAAGCAACCTCTGAGATTACTCAGAGGGGACTCAGGTGAAGCAGAGTTTAATTAAATTTTAAATTACTATGCTCATATACTGTACACAGAAAGCTGTGACACCTAACTGTCCTATTCGTTCGCATACCTGTTGTTTTTACCTAAAAAACATTAAAAAAAGTAAAAAAATTACGCCAAGTACATGAAATCAAATAAATCACAAAAAAAAAAGAAAATAATAATAAATACAAAGTAAAAAAAGATGTGAAATCAGAATGAGCTGCAAGTACATAAAGGTGCTTTCCCGCAGCGTGCAGAGACGACACTGTGTAACACAATAAAAGACAAAAAAAGGTGTCCGCGGCCTGGAAGTCAAATACTTGGCGTGGCCAGGCAAGGTATTCTCAGATCATCAATACCCATACCTCCCCCTCGCAGGCTTTCAGATAATTTGTCCATTTAAAACTCAGACAATATAAGTACATTTTCATTATATTGCGTTTTAATATAATTCATCCACACCGATACCTTTCCTCTCACAACCTTTCACATAATTTGTCAATTTTAAACTCTGACGATATGAATACATTTTCATTATTTTCTCTTTTTAAATAATTATTCAGCGACACCTTGACTTTGCCTGGCCACGCCAAGTATTTGACTTCCAGGCCGCGGACACCTTTTTTTGTCTTTTATTGTGTTACACAGTGTCGTCTCTGCACGCTGCGGGAAAGCACCTTTATGTACTTGCAGCTCATTCTGATTTCACATCTTTTTTTACTTTGTATTTATTATTATTTTCTTTTTTTGTGATTTATTTGATTTCATGTACTGGGTAATTTTTTTACTTTTTTAAAGTTTTTTAGGGGGATCTCACTCCTTTTTACAAAGATAATTTGCTTAGGAAATGACTTCAGATAATTTTTAATTTGATCCGATTTATATTAAGTTTTTTATGGGGATTTCAGGAAACTCTAGCGAAGCTGCAAAGTGCATGTGTGACGTCCCGACTCCGTTCTCCAATCTTTCCCGCTAGTCCTAACTCGCAATGTCATTAGTATATATACAAGTTCCAAAATCATATCCTCTGTGTCCCCGTGCGTGTCTAGGGCAGGGACCGCCAGCTATAGCCCTACTGACGAGTCTGGCTGGCGGTTCCAAGACGAAACACACCTCATCTTTTCCTCCTCGATCCCAAAAAGCCAATCCACCTGCCCCGCACAGTTTACTCCATTGCGGCGTAATCCGGCCGGCCTTTAGGGCGCGACGGTACGTTGGAGGCGACGGGGCAAGAACTCCCTATCACGTCATTGTCCTAACCCCATCACCACCCAGGACGTGACACATGTTTAAAATAATATATACATAAATAAAATCCTGAGTTTAGTTACAAATAAAAACTATTCGATGATATTTAAACATGTCGCAATTCAAATTTTGGCAATTTACTCTCAAATTTTGAAAACTTACCTTATTCAACACTCGTCAGGTTATAACCTGAATGTAAGCTGTCAAAATTTTGAGTAGATTGCATAGTGAAGGTAGCGTTTGACGAACGAAAAATGTGTTAGTTTCTGTTGGCTGAAGGCATGCGTGTAACGCGTACCGGGAGTCGACGAACGAAACATGTGTTGCTTTCGTTTTGGCTGAAGGTGTGCGTGTAACGCGTATATACGTATTATGGTTGACGAAAAATTTCTTGAAGAATCAGGAGAAGAAAAATCTTAAAATTTACCGTTTCTGACAGTTCCAATGAGACGATATTATGATATCTCGGTCATGCGTGAACCGATTTTATTGAAATTGATCTTATTCGAAAGCTGATATGCAGTTTACACAAGAAAAATGCCTTTAAATTTAGAAAATATTGCAGGCGTAATGAGATATAATGAAATAAGTTTCAGGTTATAGGTTGGAGTAGCCGGGCGACGAGTAAAAGGTAGCGGTAGCGACAGTTGACATCTACAGGGTGTCTTTCATGTACTTGGCGTCGAGACACTACCGCGTCTCTAGATACCGAAAGACACTCGGCAATTACAACGGAAATGTTGCCCGGACGAAGCGCTCGGGCTCGTAGGATACGAGCGCGCGTGTTGTCTATACAGTAGATGAAAAGTGAACGTTAGAGCGACGTGCGCGATCGACGGATCTAAAAGGGAAAACTAGCATCTATTCGCGTTTCACCGCGGCCAAGTGTTTCTCGTAATCGCACGGTTTTTTGTCGCGCTCGTTCTTCGTGAAGAACGCGTGGAGAAGCGAGAATAAACGGAAAGAGGTGTTGTAGCGTGAGTAGGAAAGACGATGGGACGGATCAGCGTCGCGATGCTCGTCGGAGCGTTGTTGTGCAGGTTAGTCGATCGATAACGGTCGTGCAACAACAGAGCCAGGGTTTCCTCAACTGTGCGCAACATACACGAGTGTATATCTTGAATATATATCTCGCCCTCTCGATTTTTAGCGGCTGTATCGGCCAAGGGATTTTCGGAATGAACTGGTTGAGCGGCTTGACCGAGAGCATCGACACCCTGAACAGAAACATCCAGCAGAACGTGCAGCAGCTGAACCAGCAGATCCACGCGCAGGTCGACAGAAACCTGGCGCAGGTCCATGAAATGACGAAGAACCTGCCCAAGGATATAGGTTCGCGATTGGTCCCTTTTCCTGTGCAGAAGCCATCGAGCTATTCGGCGAACGGTTTTTCGGCGCCGTCTGTAAACCACGTCGCGCTCCTTTCACTATCCATCGACAGATAGACCCGTTCTCTCGCGACTTCTCAAGGCGACTCGCCCGCTTTTTCTATTCGCTCGCCGACTGCATTTACGTTGCAATTAAGCCGCAATCGTGGCGCGCGTCTCGCGGCGGATAATTCACCGATATCCTTTCAGGTACCGGTACCGTCCAGCTGAGCGGAGTGGGCAACGTGATCCTGCAGAACAACGATGGGACCACGATCGTGCACTCCGGTCACACGTCGGACGGCAAAGAATTCGTTCGCACGACCAAGGAAAAAATCGTGGACGATACACTTCATCACACAGATACGATTTACGACCCGGCCAGCAAGACCTCGAAAATGCACGGCTACACGCTGAATCTGAAGGATCCGAACGCTAAGCCGGTACCGATCAACGGCAACGTGTGAGCGGAACGCGAGAATCAATGATCGATGACTTTGGCGGGGTCGACGAGGACGGGCGTTATATTTTTATTCGCAATAAAGGCATGCTTCTGCACGTATAAACGATTCTTCACGGGAATCTTCCCCTATCCATCTCACATCCCCTAGATCCCTACCCTGAGACGTTTCCAAAATGAGCCAAGGAGAGCTTATCCGCGACATTATTCTACACTTTTTGCAGGTAGGTATCTGTGATGGTTTCTCGTAAAGGAGACATCGATCTCGCCGCGGTGCAGGGTCGACGAGTGTAAGCGAAAAGTGTGTTACGGCGGTGGTAAACGTCTCGCGAATATGCGTGTCAGAGTGGCGCCGAGAGGAGCGGGCGATTGCGCGCGCGGGGTGCCTTAAATGGAAATGCCCCTGGCTTGTCCTCAATCGCGATCTTTCTCTCGTTCTCTTTTCACGCGCTCCCTCTATGCTCGGCGTTCGCGTCGCGCACCGTGCCCCATCCTCCTTTTTTCTCCACGTCCCCCTTGGCTTTCGACGCTCGTGTTTCGTCTATCACGCGACTAATTCCGTCGCGTGCCGCGTCCTCCTTGGCCCCAGAAGCGGAGGCGGGATAGAGAGCTGCCAAGTATCGGCTCGAAAAGAAAGCTGCCGGCTGCGTCCGGCATGCGGGCGAGGCCGATTTCGTAGGAAAACGTACCGGATCCATCGATCGTTCGCCCTGCTTTCCATTTTTCAGCTGGCTTCTTAACGTTGCGTTTTTTCACAGGTGATTTCTAATTGAGACGCGGGGCTCGGGGGGGATTGCGTTTGCACATGGAAACAAGATGATGGTAGCGTTCTCTGGTGGGTATCGACCGATCGTCGACCAGAATGCTGCGCCTAAAGTACGTGGACCGAAGTCTCCGGCGTACGACGGGTTGCCAGGCCTCGAGGCGCGAGCGACAGTTCCCACTACATTTCGGTGGGATTTTTCATGCAGGGAGCTAGAACATTCACGGTCACCATCGTTCACGCTAGTGGCCGTTCATTAGTCGAGAAGACACGTGGGAAGAATGATTCCGAGAACTCTCGTCTTCTATTTCTTCTGCGTACTATGGCAGACCCACTCTGTTCCCATTGAAGAAGACGATTTTGCAGGTGAGTCTCGCAATTCTCACGGGAAACTAAAAGGTACGTGAAATGTGAATGTTTTTATAACTGAGCGCTTGTAACTTGTGCTCACATTTTTCATAAAAAATATATTATAAAGTGATTCGTGCAGCAGATATTAAAAATTTTGCGTTTCGAATGGCAACGGAAACAGCGAAATCGCAACCTTGATGTAACTATTTTTATACAGACAGACACATCTTTCCTTGTCTTCAGATCCAGTGGGTGACTTCTCCCATGAGCATGGCAAGCAATCCACTACACCCAAACGGGTAAGTAGAGCTCGGACAGTCGAACAAAAATATACAGGTAATTGAAAAGTAGAGGTGAGTTGATATCCAGGTAGCATCTTCATCGTGCACCGGATTGGACGATAAAACAGGACGCTGCGGATACTTGAAGAGGTGTTTCTCCGACGAGTACCGTTCGAACTTTGCGCTCGCAATGAGTCACTCGTGCACCATCGATCGGACGTAAGCTCTTCTTTTCCTTATTCAATCTCCTCCATCTGTCCTCCTCTATTTCTCCGAAATTTAACCAGGTACGTCGGTGTCTGTTGCTCGAGCCATCACCGCGAAGCCCCAGGAAACTCCACCATCGACGAGAGCTTCGCCAGCGTTCTCCCCATCATAGCAGGTACGCGCTAACGAGCTGAACAATCATACTTCCGTCGCGGCGATGTTTCCACTACGTTTTACGCTCCAGTGGACGCCGGGGAACGGTTCGACGGGCAGGTATCCGGCGAGTCGGGTAGGATCGTTTGGATGGAGGAGGAGAGTGGAGCAAAGCCCGCCTCGGCCGAGGTGAACCGGAATTCGGAGAGGTCGAGAGGATGCGGCACGAGTCTGAAGACCCATGGCAGGCTGGTGGGCGGCAGACCAGCTGATCCCACCGAGTGGCCCTGGATGGCGGCTCTTCTCCGGAAAGGCGAGACTCAGTACTGCGGCGGTGTCCTGATCACTGACAGACACGTTCTGACCGCCGCCCATTGCGTCTACAAGTGAGTAGAAGGAGATAGAATCATCAGAATGCATAGATCTATGCCTCTGCTTCTGTGCCCTTGGCAGAACCAATCCCAGGGACATCAAGGTCAGACTGGGCGAGTACGACTTCTCCTCTCCGGACGAGACCAGAGCACTGGACTTCGCCGTGCTCGAAATACGCGTTCACAGGGACTTTGACTATATCTCCTATGAAAACGACATAGCCATGGTGAAGATGCGCCGACCGACGGTCTTCAATAGCTACATCTGGCCAGTTTGCTTGCCACCTGTCGATCAGACCTTCGAGAACAGACACGCTGTCGTCGCTGGTTAGTAAACTCTTAAAATAAGTATCCCGATGAGGATAAATTATGGTGGCTTTTAGGTTGGGGCACTCAGTACTTCGGGGGACCTGTTAGCACCGTTCTGATGGAAGTTAGCGTTCCCATATGGACTCAGGAGATGTGCGCTCAAAGCTACATGCAACGGATACCTAGAACCGCCATGTGTGCTGGGAGTTACGAGGGTGGACGCGATGCTTGTCAGGTACCTTGGCAATCTCTAGCTAGAATCCATGATCGTGGTTGAAACATAATTTGAGACGTTTATGCACAGGGCGATTCAGGTGGTCCGCTGCTGCATCAGCTAGGAAACGGTAGATGGGTGAACGTGGGGATAGTGTCTTGGGGGATTCGATGCGGGGACGCGGATCGCCCCGGTATCTACACACGCGTCAGCTCCTACCTCGACTGGATATTCGAGAACGCCGTTTTCTAACGACCACCCTCGTTCCACCCTCTGTAACTCGACAAAACCAATTAGACACCACAATTCTTCGGCGGACCACCGAGCCTGTGGGAGCGGAGTGGTCGAGTGGCGCCAAACGCCGGGTGTGACTTTCAAAAACGACGAGAGACTTTATTTCCGGAATATCAACCGTTACATCGTTAAAAGAGATTGACACGAAATAGAGAGAAATTCGATTCTTAGGGCGCGTCGTGGCTATCGTGCTAGATCGCAGCTCCCATACTTTCTTTTTGCCGCGCGATCAGCAATGTGGGTGGAAGGTGTAAAGTTCGATGCTCCGGGGGCACGGTCGAATACGTTTCTCTCTCTCTCCCTCTCTCTCTCACTGTCCCCGCTCGCTCGCTGTACCGCTTCCACCCACCACAGACTAGTGCTTCCGCGCGTGGTGAAGCGCGTCGGTCGTTCCTCGCTTAAAGCTCGATCGTTTAACAGGCGGTTTCCGTACGAGGCCCAGCCCCGTGCTCGATTCAACGCTGTTTGTACACCGACTTGTCTAACTTTAACTCTTCATAAATATATTATCTGTTCTCGTTCAACATAGAGACCCGCGCGGGAGTATCCTGATCCTTGCGACAGTCCATTCCGCTCACTCTCTGCTCACCACTTCGTGTCCCTTCCCGCGACGCGACACACATCGATTGGTCAGTGGCTCGATTCTCAGCTTCGCTCGAGGAGCAAGCCTTCGTCCCTGTCGATCCCTCGTCAATTTCCATGCACGCGCGCGGGGAATCTCGCTCTCCCCGCTTCGCCGGCTCCCCCGGATCTACCGTAAGCGCTGGTCCTCGAGTATCTTCGCCGTCCAGAACACCGTGGATCCAAGTAGACAAACTTCCCTCGCCTCCTTCACTTCCCTTTCGTCGCCGAGGGACGAGCAGGCGTCCCTCCATCCCGAGGGCAGAGAGTAACACGCATTATTACTAGATTGGAAGATCCTCCGAAGCGCGGTGCCCCCCCGTCCCTCCGCAGACAGACCTGCAGCCGTGTTCCCATGTGGTTGCTTATATGTTACTTTTCTTCGAAAGGCGTCCCTTTCGAACGAGTGGACCCAGAATTCAGATCGGGCTCGCCGATCGCAGCTCGCTGCTATTTCTACGTGGGACAACGATACACGTATTTGGGAATGGAGTCGGCTCACCGACGGGGACACCGTGGAACGTTGGGCGACGCGCGGGATCGCGGGGAGCCTAGACTCGAGGAAGCGGCGTCGCGGGAACAAGCAGTGGCGCGTTTGGTCCGGTCTCCGTGTGGTTTGGCATGCTGTCGTTCGATTGGTAGGAGCGTCGAGCTTGCGGGACCGTGTTGCTAGACGTGGAGACGATCGACACGCGATTTCGAGACGGGGAGCCGCCTCCAAGGGAGCTGGTCGACAGGGAGCAAGCGCGGGTCGCCCCGTTTCCGGTTAGCATAGCGCCTCCGCCGCCGCCCTCGTCGCCACCCCCGCTGTCGTTGGCTCCCTTTCGAGTCTGACTCTGACCCTCGCTTTGACCCTGCTGTCGAGTTGCTGCCTGTTGCCCCTTCGGCTGGTTCGACTGAGATCGTTGTTGCTCTTGGAGCTTCTGCGGCGCTCGATGGTTCGCGTTCTGCTCCTGGCAATTCTGCTGCGTCGTTTGGCAGGAACGTGTCTCCTGCAGCTTGCCGCGGTCCGGTCGATGGCTCGAGGCTTGGTCGAGCACCGTCGACGGCTGAACGGTCGTCGTCGCGATCGTTGTCATGGTTGCTGCCGCCATCGCGGCTGGCGACGCTGTCACTTGCTGCACGTTGTTGTTCGTCGGCTTCTCGCCCATCAGCCAATAGGTGGTCATCTTCCCTTTGCCCTGGAAGCACGAGAAAAGACTCCGGTACACAAGCTGCTGGAGCAGGTTTTTTAAATCCTACATGTTTCGGGTGCCACGGAAAAATACACGCCTCGGGCGACGGGACTCGAATCCGCGATCTCGCGGATCCTCTGTGTAGGTACTGGGCAGACGAACTCAATTAACAATTTTTTTAGAAAAATAAGAAAATGGTTGGTTTGAAAAAAATCTCGGTTATTTTATAGCGACACTCATGCGGATGAAGAATCTTTTGGAATTTTTTGTTTTGGCTAATTTTTAGATGCCATATTAACACTCTAAAAAAACAATTAAAACAAACTGCAAAAATTCTTTTTAATTTTTTTGTATAATATAAGAGTAGCTTAATAAATATATTGCTTGAGAGAGTTCCTGATCCCGCGGGGCGATTTAACGCGCCTTGTAATTAGCGAGCGCAGTCTTACCTTCAAAGTGACCTCCCCTCTGCAGAACAGCTCGAACGTGCCAAAGGTGTCCAGGATCTCCTTCGTCTTCGGGCTGACGTGGATCATCAAAGCTGTAGATGGGAAATAAAAAGATTGCCGAGTATTATTCGATCGCTTAGACGACTTAAAAGCCGGGAATCCAACTGAAAGCTAAGCTATGCTATGCTACGTGGTTGTGGTATAAAGTATAAAAACCATAGCATAGCTTAACTTAGCTTTCAGGTAGATTCCTTCTGTTACCTTCTCCGTTGCTCTCCATTCTGGAAGCCGTGTTCACGGTGTCTCCGAAGAGACAGTACCTCGGCATCTTCAAGCCCACCACACCAGCCACGCAGGGTCCTGGAACGCGGAGAATCGACAAGTTTGTAGTTTGAAACGGGAATCGCAAGATAGAATTATGTTTATTGGAGTGCAGGGTTCGTCTCGTTCGAAAGGAATAAACGAGTAAAAGATGACACCCCCTTCGTAAATTTCTTGGTAGCTTCTGGTACGTGGACCAAGACCTTGGGAAAGTTTCAGGCGACGATAAAGAAAGTGTATCGTGATTCTCCGGGGAAAGGATTAAACGAAATCCCTCGCCTTATCTAGTAGAAGGTCACTGCAACTCGACGCATACGCGGAACTGTTCGATTCGGGTTTTCACGGAGAAATAAGAAGGAATCTAGAGTAGAGGTGGAAGAAACTATTTCGTGGAGCCCGATTTTACCAGAATGCATTCCAATTCGAAGTTTCAGCTGCTCGTTCGGTCTGTGGCGAATACTGAACGTCATCACGGTGTCCCTCAGCGCTAAGCTCATCCTCGCTATCTCCCTGGCGTGGTTCATCCCGTTTCTCACTGGTAATCCCGACACCACCATGTAAGCATCCCCAATCGTCTCCACCTAGAAAGGAACCCTCAATGATCAGATCGATACTCCTTTCCTTGGTCGAGTATATATCTGAGCGCACCTTCGAGAACGTTTGTTAATATTTCGCTAATTAATTACGTGGAGGGTGTGAGAATGTCGGCCCTTCTCCCAATAATGTGGAACATAGTTCTAGTTAATAGTAATTCTAGTCGGGCACAGCGAGGGCAAATTTGTTTGGTGCTCGATAAAAGAGATGCGCGAAGATGTCTGATATGGAATAGGAATATTCTACTTTCAAGGGACGTTCGGCAACCCGGAAATTCAGAAAATTATGAAACTTGGTGTGCAAGTTGAGTAGTTCATCCGTAACATAACTCTATTTTTTTGTTGATGCCATAATCCAATTTTTGGGGGTGAAATCATCCCTTGAAAAAATGCAGAATTTTCTATTCCGTGGAATATCTCGAGAACAGTGAGAGATATCGAAAAGAAATTTAAACAGAAGTTACATCGTTTTCTTATATCTACAAAATCGCGTAAACATAATTTTCGAAAAATCCATATTTTTCAAGTTACCCCCACCACCAACCTTTAACATTAAGATTTTGTATTTTGAAAATATATACTGAAATACCTCTGGATAATCCCTTTTCATACATATAAATAATTCATGTATTATATTTATTTTTGTAAACAAATAAAACCTCTATTACCGAATTTGAAGTCCATTTTAGTAGTTTCCATTAATAAAATGGTTTCTTAAATCCATATTTAAATTAGTATTTATATCAAGTTTAAACAGCTTTCGATTATATTACTTGAGCAAAACAGTACGTACCTAGAATTGCATCCAAGGTAATACTCATTGAAACTAATCAATGACGTAGCAAGAATCATTTTGATAACAGCATATTCGTTACTTGAAGCGTTATCTTAATTGGCCATTTTGGGACCCACACAATGAATACATAATGCGTGAAAATTTACAATGGCATTACAAAATATACATGTATATGTTATCATTGGATACATTGTAAAGTCATTTTTGCAGTCATTTTCAGGCATTATTTATTTATCGCGTGCTTCCCAAAGTGGCCTATTAAGGCACTGCAAGTGAAGCATCTACGAATATGCTGTTATTAGGGTAATTCCGGGAGACGCGGCCGGGCTGGAGAGTTGGTCCAGTTGCTATATTCAGGCTCTACATCTGTGTATATGTAAAAATGTGTTAAGTTTGAGAACAATTAATTCTCTAGAAATCAACTGTTTCGACCAACTCTCCAGCCGGGCCGCGTCTCCCGGAATTACCGTATAATGATTCATGCACATGATTAATTAGTTTTAATGAGTTTCACCTTGGATGCAATTTTAGCTAGGGGAGACCAGAGTAGGTTGTAACATGGGGTAAATTATAACATAAGGAATATCTATTGAACGCCAAATCTGGCAATCCACAATATGCGAGAAAAACGCTTTCGAGAAAAAACTGTGAAAACTTTTTTGATACAATCTGCCCCGGTCTCCCCTACATATTGTCTTGCTTAAAAAAATATAATTGAGAGCTGTTTAAACATTATATAAATACTAATTTAAATATGGATTTCAGAAACCATTTTATTAATGGAAATTATTAAAATGGACTACAAATTCGGTAATAGAGGTTTTATTTGTTTGCAACAAAAAATATAAGAAGGTGGAGGTAACTTGAAAAATATATATTTTTCGAAAATTATTTTTTCGCGGTTTTGTAGATATAAGAAAAGATGCACCTTCCGTTTAAACTTCTTTTCGGTATCTCTCACTGTTCTCGCGATATTCCACGGGATGGAAAATTCTGCATTTCCTTCAAGGGGCGATTTCAGCCCTAAAAATTGCATTATGGCACCAACAAAAAATAGGGTTGCCTTACGGATGAACTACTCTACTTGCAAACTAACTTTCATAATTTTCTGAATTTCCGGGTTGCCGAACGTCCCTTATTAGAGCATTTCAATAGCGATAGAGGACTCAAGTATACATGTATTATTATAACTTACTACCAGAGACGATTATTTCAAATTTGAAGAACTAAAAAATGGGATTTGAAGCAGCAGGATAACAGGAAAAAGTGTGAAACCCGGTTTAATTGGCGAGGATCGTAAGCTCACCTTGTAGACGTCGAAGTTCTCGATGATGGAGTCGAAGCACGTGTAGAGATCGTTGAGTAGATCCACCACTTGGAGGGGTGTGCTCTCAGCCGAGAGTTTCGTAAATCCTACGATATCACTAAAGTAGATCGTCACTTGATCGTAAGTTTCAGCTATCACGCTCTGGCCGAGAATCAACTGAGACGCGACGGACCTGAAAGTTCCGACGAAAACCATTCTCCCTGAGCAACTCTCTACGACAACCCCCGTGAAAAGTTCCAACTCCCCGTTGAAATCGAAACAACTTCCCGAATCCAGTCCCCATTTCCCTCTATTCAAACATTTCCAGAGGGAAGCACAGATGGCCACGATCTCCAAGATCGCGACTCGAGGGCAGGGGAAATTCGCGACACTTACTTTGGCAGTAATTGATAGAGGAGCTCCTCGCACTTCCGTTTCTGCTCGAGGTAATCAGAGGTACGCTCGTCCACCAGGGTCTCCAAGTTGTTGGCGTACTGTTCCATGCGCGAAAGCAGGTTGTCCAGGATGTTGCTGCTCTCGTAGTCTCTGAAAGGATCACGCTCATTTTTCGTCGTTGCAAGGGAGCAATACAAGCGCCTTGACCCGCCGGGAGTTTCTCAAGGAGAACGTCCCCTCGGTCTCTGTCTCGCGACAGAGAAGATGGAGCTTTCGACGCGCGGGATTGAGGAAAAACGCTCGAGCAGCATCTCCTTGGGTTCTGTTAGGCTGGCGAGAATAAAGGACGAACCCCGCCTGCGACCTTTCAGATCCCGTACACCGTCGGGACCCGAAGATGCTCGGAGTTGATGCACCCGCCGAGCTTAACGCCCGTCGCGGGTCGTCGCTACTCAGGGTGCCGGTCGGGAGGAAATCGCATTGAATTTATTTCGCGAGCGTAGCGCACGGAAATGGAGGAAACGACGGTACATCTGCGCAGTATCCTAGTATCGCGCAACAGGACGCCAGTATCGATCGATATAGCGCTCGACTCTCGAAACGTTCGAAATATCCATTATCCGAGGGATGGCACTTGAGGAGGAGGATCCCCCCCCTGACGAATGTTTATTAATCACAGGGTGCTCGAAGGGGTTCCAGGTAAATGTCGAGGAGATAAAGCTCTCCGACAAAGGCGAGGCGAGGGGATCCTTAATTCCGCGACGCGGAAGAATCGCGGAAGCTTTGCACGTTCCGCGCAACAGGATCCAGGGGAGGCACGTTCATTTCGCCTCAGCGGGAGAATTAGATTGGCGTTTCAGAAGATTATTCCCGATGCAAGCTTGCGCAAGACGTTCCATTGACTTTCTAATGCGTTCGGCAATTTTCCTGCGGTTCTCCACCCCATTTGCGAGCTTTGTGTCAGCAGCAACACGTGTCTGGCATTTTCCCCGGTCCGCCCGCGATGCACGTGCACACCGGATTCGCGTGCATTATCATTCGTTATTCAGCCTCCATCACTTGCATCCACTTCGCAGATCCAGTTCCGCATAAATAAATAGAACATTGCGGGGACGGGGCATGTGCATCTGTGCCGGGATCAATTCACTGGCTCGAGCGGTGCTGTCGATTCCACGTTAGTTGGAACTCCAAAGTTTTAACTGCGTCAGAAGCCGAGGCCTGTCGCCAGCAAACGCACCGATAAGCTCGCCGCGAATTCCGAACAAAGGGTATCGACGTTTAAACCAGCCGTAACACGTGTCCGTTGATATGGAAGGCGATCGATCTCCTCGGGCCGCGAGATGCTCGCCTCGAAATTGCACAGCGCGAATAAACGCGCCGAATTCGGACGAACGGGCACCGTTTATTCGGTTATTCACCGATCGACGTAGGGGAAGCCCGGGCAAAGCGAATGCCCTGGGCAAAGCGGATAGTCTTTTTTTTGCTTTCCTATAAAAGATGGCCCCACGAATTTTTCCTGATCTAGAAAGCGACCGGTTGTAGACGTCATGACAATGCAATAAAGTATATAATTGCTGTTGTGCGTCGTTTGTGAAGAAAAAACGAAAATTGTGCGTTTTCTTACACATTTCGCACAGTAAATATTTTTTATAAGAACTCTGTGTTCTTAAGATTCTATTAGAGGTTAACATTTTTAATTTGTTGTTCATACTTTTACCAAACATTCCAAGTTTCCACGAAGTGGGATCTTTGGGCAAAGCGGATGGGGGTAAAGCGGATGGTCAATCCTCTTAACAAGAAAACGAAAGTAGCCGAAATAGCTGGCCCTACCTGTAGCCGTCGAGCAAAAAAAACGACAAAAAAAGACAACGAAAATATCCGATATTTCTGCTTGGTGTGTTTTGAGGCATACTCCGACCCCCCATCCGAAGACTGGATCCAGTGCAGCCAATCTACCAGATGGGCCCATGAATGTTGCACTATATATCAAGGATCTGGCAGTTACTTCTGTGACGAATGCCAAGATTGAGTTTGCGTTATTTAATAACATCCGCGTTGCCCGACCCCCTCATCCGCTTTGCCCAGGGGGGTAGGGCAAAGCGGATAGATTGACTTACTTACGTTTTTCACTTTGAAAATGTTTTAGTTATCAATTTTTACCTTATTTTGTCAGAAAGCTGATTAATTTTAGATGATTATTCATATAAAAAATATTTGTCTATCTCAATTGTAACTGTGTTATTTTTCTCACTAAAGCTTAACACATCCGCTTTGCCCGGGCTTCCCCTACCTACGCGCGGCGAACTCGGTGTTCCTGAAATTCCCGGAGCAAGAGGCCTCGGCTGCCGGCGACTTGGCACGGGAACCTGACAACTATGCCAATATCAGAGGCGATCGACCTCGAGGAAAGGAGAGGAGTGTCGAGGAGCAGAGAGGAACGTCGAGGTGGGAGGGAAACTACCGAGGGTTATAATGCTATAGAATTTTCTTTCCGCTGATTCTCGCCCTTTGCGCCAACTGCCAATCCAGGGATCCCAACCTCCTCCCCCTTTTTATCGTTATACAGTCCGTGAACGCGGGATAAAGACGTATTATCATGATTATAGCGCGCCGGGAGCCGCCCCCCTGTCGAACGATTGCTAAACGAAGGAGACGCTTTGGAAAAATACATACCGAACGGCGAGCGACCCTCGAAGAGATAACGGCGATGGGGCGAAATTCCATTTCCAGTGTGAAGATGATGCAGCGCGACGGTCCGGATAAACAAGCCAATCGATGAATCGAATAATCCCGGTGAAGTTCGAACGAGACGCGTTAAAACTTTATTCCCCGCTTGCCCTAGTCTCTCTCGCCGTTTTCCTCGGAAGTGGCCGCTGGTTTTCTCGGCTCTTCGAGGTTTTAATGCCAAGCCTCGAGACGCGATACGCCCGCTTTTTTCGTGGAATATAGTTTCTCGGATATCCTCGTTTTCTAGGGTACGTTTACGGTTTAACGGGAACGAGGGGTCGTTAAAATCTTCTGGGGAGAATGTCGATTAGAACGCGACAGGGGGGAGCGCGTGACCACTCAGAGGGATCACTCGCTCTTCCTCTTTTATTCCCGGCCTTCCGCTCGAGTAAACGAGCCAGCGCGATCTTCGCGGAATCGAGGGTAAAATATGGATAAACCTTTGCTACTCACTTGTTAATTTTTCGTATCGTTTGCTTGAGCGCGGGGAAGTCCGGTCGGTCCGCGGCGTCCTGTGCCCAGCATCGCCTCATCAACGTGGCCACCTAATTCGACAACGCTCTCGTTACTGTTCATTCAAAACCTTATCAGCGGTCTCTGTGCATCTCTTTGAATTATGATTAATTTTCAGATCCAATAGCTAAGGCTCGAGATGAGAATCGTTAAGTGCGGGGTTCTTACTTCCTCCTCGACCGAGCGCTCGTCGATCGCGGGCCTCAACGGGGAGCTGCCGCCCCTCCTCACACCCTCCACGATTTCTGAAACAGGAAAAAGTCCGTTTGCTCGGGTCCGTAGCTCACCGCAGGGCTGCCAACTTTTTTAATCACGTCGCTGCCTCGGGAAACTCAAACGGTCGGCGGGTCGTCGTTTGCGCGCGGGGATTTGCATACAATTGCTGGAGGAGCCTCGTAATTTCCTAGCGAGACGAAAAACGCGAGCGCCGGCGGCCGGATCGATACAGGAAATGACGGCTAACTGGGAAACGCGAACGGGAGCGCGGAACGTTGGTCGATTTAGAGAGGCCGGCGTGCCCCAGCGATCTCCACGAAACGTTACATGAATTAATCGCTCGTGACCGTCGATAAACGCTCAGTGGTCGAAGGGAATCGCCGGCCATGGTTGTGTGATTCGACGTGGAACGATTCGCACGCGATCCCCTGCACGAACGAATCGATCCTCGGCCAACTCAGGGACACCGATTATTCACCAGCTAATTCGTACGACGCCGCGTTTACTCGCGGCGGTGATTTCTCGCGGAGCTAATTCTCCGGATTTACAGTTCGAGGAACTGTGAGAGGGGGGGGGGGGGGGGGAGAGAATTCGAGCGGCTTTCTGGCTAGATCCGAGATAAAGCGTGTAGCCGTTGAGCTCGCGCGTCTGTTCAGCCGCGACTCTTACCACTTGACCGTCCGTTTCAGTGGAACGCTCCTTGCGTGGTCAGCCAGCACTTACCGTACCATCCCCGTGCCGCGAAACTTTGCATTTACAGGCGTAGAAGCGGCTGTATAGCGCGAGTGTGACCTAGTTTCCATTCAGTGGAAGGGAGAGGACTTTCACTCAGAGAGATGGAGGTTCGCGTTAAGTAGCTTGTACTGGACAGACGCGATCTGTTCTCGAGTAGAAACCGATTAACGTTCGTTACGCGGAAATCAGGTCGAATAGCATTACGGATTGCTCGCCAAGGAAACGATCGAAATCTCCGAGCACAGAATTTCCACGCCAACCATGGAAATGCGAATTTAAACAGGGACCTTCGATCGCAAGAGACGGGTCTCGTTTCCGCCTCGTATTTCGAGGGCGGAACAACGCGAGACGGGAACGTGACGCGCGTTGCGATTCCCAAGAGAATCGCGTTAAATCCAGTAAACGAGATCGCTGCCGCTTAAAATTCTCGGCCAGTCTTTTCCCGCGGTGGATGGTGTTTCCCTATCGCGTCAGGACGTGGCGATCGATTCGCGCGTGCACCCTTGAATCCTGTACTAGATTCTGAAACCCAAAGCGCGCGAGTCTACCCGACGCGATATTTCCTTCGACTTGCTCGAGTAACTGAACCTCCTGATTCTAGTAATCGGATAGGTGCACGAGCTCCTCGCGCATCGGGTGAATTTCGATAGAGCAATATAAAGCGAAGGATAAATCGGTGGAATCTGGAAGTTTCGAGGGTGGAACCTACTGTGCCTGTACAGGTCCTCCAAGAAGGCGTTGCAGGTTTCACAGTTGAGTGTACAATGGGGCCTACGGACTTCGAGTAAAGGGCTGACGGCCCTTCGAGGGCTGGCCCCGCCGTCAGGGCTAGCGCCTGGCATCGTCGGCAACGTCAGGCTGCTCGTGCTCGACGTATTGCTTCTCTCCGCCATTTCCTCTCCTTTCTCTACCTGCCCGGATCGCTGTATACCTTCGCCGACACTCTCGCCACCTTACCGGCCTTCGATCCTCCGTCTTCCTCTCTCCTTCTCTCTCGACCACCCCTCGCGCGGTCACGCACGCTCTTAAGGTCCACGCACACGTATCAGCCCGGCGACGGCCCGGTGCCGTCGGTGTCGATGGTCAAAGGCTGCTCCATTCCCGAAACAGGTAAACGAGATTCTTCACCACTCGCACTGACGCCACTGCACCGCCACAGAACTGATACCCGCGCGTGGACCTTTACGCGACGGATCAAAGGGACAGGGATGGGAGCCAGCTGGATCGTATCCGAAATCTTGACCGCATCGTCGTCCACGTTAATCGATGCGGACGCGAACGCGACCGACAGACGTTCTTCCCCGTGGCTTTACGCGCGGCCGCTGAAACTGTGTCGGATCCGGATCGAATTCCTAGGCGAATCGTGATAACGCGTCGGTGCAGAGACGGCGGAGTTTAAAGTCGCTTTAAAGTTTCGAACGACATAGATCGATCAAGGAATTTCCCAAAGTCCGCCTCCGGAAGTCTCTCGGAAAGTTTCACCGAGAAGCGAAGCCTGGGGTCTACGGAACGAGTAGGGATTAGTTCCACCGTGGTCGAATTTAAGGTCGAAGACTTGGCGAGACCGAGCTTCTCCTCGGGGATGAACAACCCTCCAACGCGACACCCTACCTCTCCTCGCCGATAGGCGCGTCTACCGCGAGGTTACGCTTCCGCCTGCTTTCCCCGAATCGAAAGAGCGAGGGTAGCGACAAATTGGGCCCTATAAATGCGAATTACTTCGCTCCAATTTCACGTTATTTCGGGCGAGGGGGGATTGGCAGCGTGAACTGTGCCCGTTTGCAAGCGGTGTCTCCGACACGGATTGAAAAGCGTCGAGAGGTGAACGAACGAACCCTCCATGCGAGGAGCGGAATGATCCCCCGATAGTTGTGGCCCCGAAAAATTCCAATCTCCGCCCGCCTCTGGTTGAACGAACTCACCCCCCTCCCACTCCGATCGTCTGAAGTCCTACTCCTCGTACGAACGGGACCAACGATCCCTCCGGCCGGTGTTTTACCCGGTTGCACAACGCGTTGTTTATATCCGGATTTTATTGAAAACAGTTTCCGAGAGCAAAGAACCGAGAGGATTTCGTGAAGTACAACGACTTCCGCGAAGTATCGCGCTGTCTGTTCCACGAACTCCCGTGTACCTTTGCGAGATATCGCGGAGCAGAGGACGCAGACCAGAGTTGATGATTGTTAGCGAGTGCCGCGAATCAAGAGGCGTGCTCGGTACACCGTTCCATGAGGCGCGATGCGATCAATTAACCGTTGGATCTCGGATACGGAATCAGGGTAATTGGCTTGGAGAAAAGCAGAAAAGGGGGAAAGGGGGAGAAAGAGATAGGCGTGCGGGGAAGATGGTTGGGCGGTGGTGTGAGAGGACCAGAGGCGGTGGATATCGGGGGGAAAAGAGGCAGGGGGCCGCGTAAATGGGGCGGTCGAACCGAATCGTAAACACAGGGCACGCACCGCGACATAAACAGGCATGCAGGCAGGTAGTCACGGGGCCACGAAGCACGGGGAACACGCAGGCCACGCAACGGGCACGTAGCACGGGCGAGCGCGCACGTCCCGTTACGTCGGGGGTTGCTTAATTAAACCGCGGAGAGAGAGAGAGAGAGAGAGAGAGAGAGAGAGAGAGAGAGAGAAAAAGAGGGAAGGAGGGTATAGTTGAGAGAGGGACCTACTGCCTCCTCTCCGTCTGTCCGTTCGTCTGTCGGCGCGTGTCGACACTGGCATAAGCTGATTTCACGTGTCGGCGAGGATCCGCGAACCCGCTGCCACTGCTCTCGAGCCGGAGCGGAGACAATGCCCGAGAGTACGAGAGACCGGGACAGAGACAGAGAGAGAGAGAGAGAGAGAGGGAGAGAGAGAGAAAAAAAGAGAGATGAGAGAAAAAAAGAGAGAGAGAGTGAGAAAAAGGGTAACGACGCACGAGGGAGAGCCGCGCGCGAGACCCGTGTGCGTTCCAGGACGCGTGAAAGCTTCGACTGAGCTTTCGACCCCCGTCGGGAAACGCTCCTAGCCTACTTGTGGCACGCTCCATCCTGTCATCGATCCTGGCCCGCTCTCGCCGCGAGCTTCCGAGCTTGCGAACTCGTGCTCCCCAGCTTCGTTACCGATCGACCCGACCAGATTCCCTTCCCACCCGGAGCTTCCGCCCTCAACACACTGCGGAAAAGGTACGTCGGTTCGGACGAAATCCTCGCCCTCGACGAGCCTCGCAGAACCTCCCTTATCGGTCGCCAATTCCAAGCCCTTTCGGCTCTCATCGGTGCTCGATAAGGCTGGGCGGTTCCGCTTTCGAATCTGCTATTTCCAAACGCGCGGAAATAAGGGAAATAATGTTTTCGCAGCCTGGGGGGTGGAAGTTTAAGAAGTACAGGTGGAGATATAGTCAGCCGAATCTCTGCGCGATTAACCCACGCGGTGCAAGAATGTGTAACGATGGTGGCAATGTTCTTAGACTTTATTACACTCGCGATGTTGCGTATGCTTGTGAATATAGAGGTAGCTGACAGCGGCTGAGGAATAAAGCGCTCGCGTTGCTTTCTTATGGAACTTACCCCTCGGAGAGAGATTACAGTTGTCAGCCAAGTAAAACGGTCCCTCGCGCACCACGATCTCGTGCACGATTATGGCGAAGCTGTATACATCGCCCTTCTGAGTGCCCTCCGGGGGCCGCCTTTCCGTCCTCAACAATTCTGGGGCAGTCCAAAGCTGTCCTGCGTAAATAAAACACTATTCCACTGCCTCGTAGTTACACGCGTGTATACGCCTAGAGAACTCGTAAACGCAGGGTCTCTTGTCGTTTCAAACCCTCCTTCAAACTCTCCAAGCACGCAAAATCATCCCCCGAATTTTGGACTCAGCAGCTTTGCGCGGCGCTCGAGCGCACCACAAGTACTCTGCAAATTCCTTTCACCCAACGTACATATGTACACGTGCCATTGCGAAAGTAAACGGCGAAAGTTTCGAAAGAGAAACAAGCTGTTCCAACAGAAACGCTCCATCTGGAGTCAGAGTTAAACGGAAACTTTCTCGCGGGGGCGACTCGCTAGTTAACAGAAACTTTTGAATCGGCATAGCCCTGCCCCTTTGCAAAGAAACTTTCCGCAAAGATTCCCTGAAATTTCCGTCACGGGGAAAGGAATCTTCAAAGTTCCTTTATTCTACGTGGCCCTCTTCATTCAGCCAGCTACTTTGAGAGTTTCCTTGGATTTAAATCGACTACGATCTTAAGGGAAATCTTATTTTCGGGGTTAAAAACGTAGCAAAATTTGGGATTTTTCTTAAGAAACTAGCGATTCGATTCATCTGAAATTTGGACCATGTTCTATGCATCTTTGAAGAAGCTGCAGTTTTTTTTATTAATTTTTAATAAGGAATATAGGAGTTATGCATGATCGACCATAACGCCGCGCACAATTCGTCGTCCGCTGGTGAGCCTGACATTTATCTTCCAGGTAATCTGAAACAGAAAAATGAAACGGCATTTTATTTTATACAATATGTAGCTTGACTTTGATGAACCAGAATACCGACAAGATATATATACTTCTTTTGCTACATAAGAAAATAGGCGCAAAATTGGACAGCAAGAATTAAAGGTTCGGACCTTTCAGTTTGAAAACTCACCGCTGTCCACAATAATTTATTTTCTTTTATTCTGGTTCACCAAACTGAAGCTACATTTGTGTAAAGCAAAACGCCGTTTAATTTTTCTGTTTCAGATTACCTGGAAGATAAACATCATGTACACCAGCGGACGACGAATTTTGCGCGGTATGTTAGTGGATCATACATAACTTCTATATCCATGGTTAGAAATGAATAAAAAAAGGTGCGGCTTCTTGAAAGGTGTATAAAAACATCGTGAAACTTTCAGATGAATCGAATCGCTAGTTTCGTCGAAAAAGATCCCAAATTTTGCTATGTTTTTAGCCCCGAAAAATAGGATTCCCCCTGCACCTACTTCTCCAATAAGCGTAGCTGTCCCTGTCCGCCTCCGCGTCGCTGGGGTTCATCTTCCTCAGCTCGTGCAGCCCGAAATCAGCGATCTTGAGGACGAAGCGGGAGTCCACCACGCAGTTGGAGGACTTGAGGTTGCCGTGGCTCTTCACCTCGGACGCATGAAGGTAAGCCATGCCCCGGACGATGTCGTGTATCAGGGAGCCGCGGAACACGCGATCCAGCTTGATCTGTTCGTTTTCCAGAATATCCTGCCTCAAACATACCGAATCATCGATCAAACGAGCTGCGCTCATCGCGCCCGAGACACTTGAGCGAGTTATACTGGTTCCGTAAGTAGTTAGTCGGACGGTATGGTCGGACGGAGGTCGTGCTCGCGATCGAATCCGGCGGGCGCCGGACGATCCAGAGGTTTAATCTAGCAATTCGATTACATTTTTAATCGAGCTCGGTAACGAACACGCGGGCGCGAGATTCTATCGGTCCCTGTCAAAGTTAATCCCACCACTCCGCCGGATATGGGAGCGGCTAGAGGTAGCCAGCGTGCTTTAACAGCCAACTTCCCATCGAGCAGCTTTCGTTTCGCGCGAGGACAGCTCGATTACAATTCACCGTGCGTTTCTTCTGTGTCTCTGATCCTCGATCACGGAATTATTACGCGGCATAGAGGACGCGATTATGGAAAACCAGGGGTCCAATAGAACTGTTAAAATTTTCAATTAATTGTGAAATGACTGTTGCTTATAAAGGTAACAGTTTCACTCGACCCTTGTTGAAAGCGTTCGTCCGCTTCGCTTGTACGGAGCGTGCAAATGTTCAAGCAGCGTTGCTAAAGAAATGGACAAACCTGAAGAGATCCTTTAGGGCAGTACTCGGTCAACAGGCAGCAGTGGGGTGGCTCGACGCAGGCACCGTAAAATCGGACCAGATGATCGTGCTGGAGGTCCTTCATCTGCGCGAACCACAAGAAAAAGTTATCGTATAGAACTTCCCTGGGAAGAGAGTATCAGCGATCGCTACAATTTGCAATTTCAAGGAGACAGAGAAGTTGCCGAGTAACTTCTCGATTCCTTCTTTCCGCGTGGATAAAGATTACTCCCGCGCCGTGACCAATGTCGCGTGGAAAAGTTGAGAATTAGAAAAGTTGAGAAGCTGAAGGGTCGCGTGCCCCGGGGAACTCACCTTCTTCAATTCCAGCAACAGTGGCCGCGAGATCTCCACCTTGTTCCTCGGTATCAGCTTGATGGCGACTTTGGAGTTCTGCAAGGAATAACTTTGAACGTAGCCGGTCGAATTTTGCTCGGAGAATTTTTCCGCGTGGATTCTGAATTTATAGACTGCGAGATGTAACTGGAGGGGAGGGTCCGTGAATGGGGATCGTGTGTGAGAAAAATAAGAGAAATGGGGGGAGAGAGCCTCGGACGCGCGATAACAACGGCAAAAGCAAATATTCAACTCGATATGTTTCGCTCCGTATGAAGGTATTACCGTCGATAAAGTCGAACCTTGTAAAATCCCGTTGGAACGTACGCGTTTTTGTCCACGTCGTCCGGCATGCTCGCGTTCTCTTCCGAGTATATAGTCTGCAAGGAGAAAAAAAGGGTTCGTTTCAGTTTAACCCGATTGCCAGGTCCGAAATCGATCGGTTCCGCTGAACACATCGTGCATGTGACGTTGGAAATGCGTCCAGCAAGTCCTCGGACTTTTTGCCTCTTTTGTAGAGAAAAATCTGCGATGGGATGGGAAGCAGCGCGAAAATAGAATATACTCTCTCTGATCCGTGCTCTGCTCGAATATCCGCCCGAGCGGATTTAAATCTATCTCCCTTCCAGGATACTGTATTCAGAGAAGCTGCCTCGACGTCGTAATCGCCCTTTACCATCAATTCGATGCAACTAATCATTAATTAAAGCTTCACTTTTTAACCATCTACCCGGTCCCTCCTCTATCGCGCTTAGACATTACTTTAACCGCCACCTTCAGCCTCCGCCACTATCGCAATTTTCCCTTTATATTTCTACTACGGAGATAAATAAATAAATAAATAAATAAACGACGTCTCTTATTCACCAGCTGGCTACCGCGCATCTTGTTCGCGACCAACGAGTACATCGAGCCCCTCGTCCTCGCGGTCGGCACCACGATGTCGTTCCAGTGCACCTTCCACGTCATGGACGCTATTTCCGCTTCGAGCTTAAAGTGTCTGTAACAAAGAATTCGTTATCGCGCGTACAATCGCTCCACATCCGTGGCTCTGGCGCTGTCCACCGAGGTCGCATTTTCGGACATGTGATCGTCGATCGGACAAGGAAGAATCGTCGCGCGGAGGAAGATCAGAGCCGTGGAAAGTCCGAACGTACGAACTTCATATGGCATACAACGGTGGAGGTGGAATCGATCAGACGCGCCCGAATTACCCGTGAATCTATGGGAATAGTCGGAATAGCATCTGGGGGCCAATTAACTCGACTGATAAGTTCGATTTCCGTCTGGACGTGGATTCGCTGGGCGGCGTTCCTCCGCGAATCGATCAGGCATCCTCGATGGCGAGAAGAATCTGTGGAAACCGCGATACCGGCACAGAATCCGCGTGCCTCGAATTCACGATTTAATCACACCCCATCGCGATACAGATTGCGCGATCATAACTATGAACCACTCGTGCAATCTTTTAACAGTCCTACTTTGCAAGAGCGCATTATTCCATCTGAGTTACTATTTATCCACAAGATCGTTAATGGGTTGACTAACTATCCATATTTATACTTTTTCGAAATCGAATTCTGGCTACTCTGATCCAATTAATCGTATCTGTGATGTAGCCAATAAGTATACCAGCTCATTTGATCTTTCTCGCGATATCTCACTCCACACTCAAACGTCATCTCAGTATTCCAAATAATATATTGTCCTATGCTTCAGCTGTGACCCATTTTAGCCTAGATGCTTTTTTCGTTCTCGCGTTTCTCTGTTTTGTCGTTCTTATTTTATGTAGGGTAATTCCAGGAGACGCGGCCGGGCTGGAGAGTTGGTCGAAACAGTTGATTTCTAGAGAATGTATTGCTCTGAACCTTAACACATTTTTACATATACACAGATGTAGAGTCTGAATATAGCAACTCGGCCAACTCTCCAGCCCGGCCGCGTCTCCCGGAATTACCCTACCCAGCGTCACCTGTCTTAGTAAATAGATAGGTAAATAAATAAATGTTACTACTTAATTTCCTCCGCAAAACTTGCCTCGACTCGGACGAGGGCCTTTTTCACTGCAGTGAAAGGCGCAGCTGCGTTTGCGTGCGTTTCATTTTCATTAAACTTTTGGACGGGGCGATAGTTTGACAGAAACAAATACGTTGCGCGATACGAGGGGATACACGGGCGAGGCATAAAGCCGCAAAAGTTAAAGCACGCGGGGCGGCAACAAAACTTTCGCCCCGATTAACGTTTCATTCGGCTAACAAGCTAATCCGTTTAGGAAGGATGAACGGCTAATTGTCCCGTAGATCCGCGGCGCTATAAATTCCGAATCGTAACTGGATCGCTCCCACGATGAAACTAATCGGATTAAGGCGTAGGTTCCAGGTAGGAACCAAGCTGTGCGGTCTGGAATTATGTCCGAGAGCGACAGATATTGAAACGAGCGAGCCATCCGTTTTCCCTTAACTTTTCCAACGAAAATTGCCGAGCTGCAACTCACCTGTAAATGAAGACCGAGGCGACGACGAGCACGACCACGATCGAGCTCAGCACCATCGAGAGGATCGCGTGTCCTGGAAGGGCTGCCGAGCAAGACCGATTCAAATAGTGAGATAACTCGTATAAAGATGCCATTCGGCGTGATAAAAGAGACTCACAGTTATCAGGGCACAGGGAGCCATCGAATCCGCAAGTGGGTGTGTCGGGGGGTGGCTCGGCTCTGCCCCCGGACCAGTGGATCCTTTTCCCCGGGACGTACTCCAATGTTTTATTGGCGCCGTAGTAATTGGCCACGATCTGTAATAACAACGACTCGGGATCAGTTAAAGGGCCCCGGCGCTCCCGCAGCTGCCGGCGCTGTGTCTACCTCGAACTTGGAGGTCTCCGGATTCATGTCAAGCAGCGAGTAGTCCGCTATTCGATCGCCGTTCTCGTCGATATTCACGTCCCCGGTTATACCTGCGGCAGGGGAAATAACAGCGGGTAAATAAGCACGTAACGAGGACGGGCATCGAAGGAATCCGCGGTAGAGAATATTTGCCGGTCACCTTTAAAGCTCCTTCCCCACATCCGCCTGGTGAGATTACCGCCGTCTAGATTCACCTTGCCTGGGTGCTCCGGCAGGCTCTCCTTAAGGGCGAGCGCGTAAAGGAGCACGGCGTCGTAAAACGCAGTAACGAACGTCGACACCGAGCTGTTCCCGAAGGTGAAGTTGTACTTGCTCTGGGCGAGGGACTTCACCTCCCTCGAAAAGTTCAGGTACTCGAAATTGTCCGGGGTTCGGGCGGTCACCGTTAACAAGGATTGATAAGCCTTCCGCGCCTTCTCGTTCCTCTCCTCCGTGTCCGCGTCCACCCTCCACGGCTCCTTCGTGTTGTTGTCGCTGAAAGGGACAGGGAAGCAGTTCTATCGCGATCTTTTCTTCTTGATAATATTATTTTAAAGAGCCGTGGCTCTAGGAGGCACGCTACAGCTGATATTTTTTAAAACAGATGGACAACTAATACGCTCATTTACTAAAAGATCCGTTGCCTTTCTTCGTTCTCTATGATAGGGGCCATTCTCAAATTACGTACGAGTAATTTTGCCAAATCGTAAGATTTTATATTCCAACCCCCTCCCGCAGGAATATAGGGGGATTGTGTAATTTGAAGCCCGTGAACCTTAATTTAATTCATGCATTATGCACCGTGCTCGAGTTACTCTGGGATCGCATTGTAAGCAAATGGACATGTTTGTCCCCTACCGACAATGGGTATAATGTGGATGCGAGTCAGAACTGCGGTCTGCGGCTTTCGGCACGTCGAATTCAATTCGACTGGGGAGGGGAATCGAAGCAATGCCTTTCCCTCGGTCGATCGAGCTTTTGGCAGGATCGATTTCGACTGGGTTCAATGAACAGTAGCCGTGATACCATTCTCGGAATACTTAATTCTTACCTCGATATGCTTTCAACCTACTCGATCCGCGCTTACCTGGACGAGAGCTCTATGGAGAAAAAAACGTATTCCCCGGAGTCGACCATGCCAAGCTCCTCCGCCGCCAGCAGGATCTCCCTGATGGTCGTCGAGTTGGCGCACATCACTACAACTGAAACAAAGGCGAAGCTTCTTTGTCTCTCTTCCTTCAACACCCAAAAGCCTTCCTACCAGAGATGGGCAAAATTATTAGTTAAATAAAACTAAAATTTACAAATATTATTCGTCATATGTCGAATAAATTCTCATTGAATAAAAAAAATTAACTTTATTCCTCGAATAATCTAAAATAATCTTTTATTTAGTTAATGCCCAACTCCGCTTCCTACCACCGACTGACCGTCGTTTTCAAAAGTATCCGTCGCAAGACAAGGCATAAAAATTCATAAAAATCATCATCTTAAGAAATCCATCGATCCACTCTTCGCTCTCGGAATCATTGCTCGCCTCCCTGTTAACAATATCGACGAGGGTGGCATCGTACAGCCGCCGAACTCACTTCTGGCCGATTGCGAGACGAAGTCGAGCAGGTTCCTGTAATCTTCGGCGGTGGTGGTCTCCTGGTTGAAGCTCCTGTACACCGGCGTTTGGTTCAGGGCCGTGAAAACTGCACCCAGCGTGAAGTGGCATTCGGAATTTCCGCGGCTGCTCGCCATCGGGTGATTGTGAAACAGAAGACCGGCGATCTTCCAGCCGAATCTCCTGAGGATGTGCCTGAGGGCCTCGCCCACCAGACGATGGGAGCCCATCATCCTGGTGAGAGTTGGGTAGTGCTCGCCCTTGTACCGAAACGCCTCTGCCTGCGCGCCGGCTGTCAGCACCGGGATGCCCCAGACACCGGCGTACCTCGCCACCGGGGCGATCACATAATCGCACACCGGGCCCAGGAATGCATCTGCGCTCACAAGATCCACGCGTTCAGAGACCCGCGATCTACATCCTCGATCCTACACGCCCTTAGGACTGCCAGGGGTTCGGGTGATCGGGCGTTAATGGGGCGCGGGATCGAACTTGAGAAACTTTCTACGACCCCATGAACCTTTATTGGTCACCCTTGTCCGAGATATCAAGCGAAATCAGAGCCTCGCTTCGCAGGTGCTAAAGATATATCCTCCCCGTCCGAAAATATTCCTGTCACGCGTCCAAGGCTTAATCCGACGACTCAATTTCATTAGCACCTTCTCCCCTCCGCTCCCCGACCCGTCCCTTCGCCGCCACCTCCCCCCCTCGGGAAAACAGTAATTCCATCCGATTAAAAGCGTAGCAGCTAGTTTGTGGATTACGACGAAAATGGGGATTATCCGGCTGCGATAAGGGGGAAAGTTTGCGCCAACTGCCGGGAGTCTGTCATCTGAAATATTAAACTCCACCAGCTCGTGTTTCTCTGCCGAGCGAACCTTTTGTCCGCCACCTAGTTCGCCCTTGTTTCGCGGCCATTTCAGCTAAATCTCGGGGTGCTCGAAGAGAGTGCTCTCGATCGATCGATGGAGCGGACGGCGATAGCGGCGCGCGGTTTCCGCGAGCTCTCCGATCGCTCCAATCGCTCCGCGTGAATGTCGAGCTTATCGCGTAACAATTTCGCGACAAGATAACGTTTATCACGCTACCATACCTCACGAACCGTGCACCAACTACTTTTCAACGATCACGCGCGTCTACGTCCGCGCGATAACCGCTTCTACTCTTCAAGCTCGAGGAATCCTGCTGAAATGTGAGACAGAATCGGGATTCCCGCGACGAGAGCGGCGTAATGAAACGTTAAAAAGTGTCCGAGTAAAAGCGATGACCGCGACAAAGGGCAAGGTGCCGCTCAAAGGAGCTGTCGCAAACTCAATTGGCAGGGCCGTGTGTTCGACAACTTGGAAAAAGAGAGCGTGTGCCCGTCGAGGCGTGGGGTAATCGGACAGCACTCTCCGATTCTCTGAATCTCCCAACGCGACGTAAAAACTCGCGTCTTCTTTCGCTCCTCCCAGCTTGGATTTTCTAGTTTAGATAAACTAGGAGATAGAAACGGAGGCGTCTGCAGCCGTAATTCAATCTTGGGTAACGAGGAGTGCGTTGCAAAAGTATTCCTCCTCCACGCAGGCGGCAGAATACTCGGGGAATCTTGGAGAGGACGAGGCCGAGAGGACCGAGAGCTAATCCACGAGACACCCTTCTGCTATAGGAACAACCCCGCAAAGTGGAACCCCACAGTTTTCGATCCACCTGTTCGGAAGGAGGGCCGACATCGAGGGCTCGTAAATAATTCAGCGGCCGCGCGCGATAGATCTACCCTTCTTCGCGTTCTTCCGGCTGCTCTGCTGCGGGAGGAGGGGCTTGTCCCCGATGCTATTCAAATCGTGCCCGAGGCGTTCGGTCAATTGGATCCCGACAGAAGATACAGAGGGGAAATATATACCAGTTAAGATGGATGGCCGGAGAGGATCGAGAGCGGAGCTGATGACTCCCGCGTGTTCCCACTGCGGCCGCTTTACTGCTGCCCGTCGTGTAAACACAGCCGAACGCGACCACTATCTAAGAAACAACGCCGAGCGTCGCAAGGTCGGCAGGATTTGCTTCTCGATCTCTGTTTCGGTCGTTCGGGGACAGTGGGAACCGCGCGACGCTACCTCGTCGATTGAAAACAAATATCTCCGCGATGACGAGCCTGCCCACCTAAACACCCCGTTCTACCGTGGAAAACCAGCCCTCGAGGTCAATTGTAATCCAAGCTTCATCGTGACCTACCTCGATTAAAAAGCAATTGCATTCCCTAATTCGCGTAGATAAAAGTCGATTAACATCCACGGGATGCCCATTCAGCTGCAATAGCGTAGGTACCGAGAAGATGGGATTCGTTCCAGCAACAGCGTGTCCCGCGAAGATGTCCGCGCTTGATACGTACACGGTGGCACAGAATGATTTGATAATAAAATGGACAATTGCAGGCGAGGTAACCGACATTGCCAGTGATCCAGGGACAGCGAGAAGGGCCGCTTGCCTCGGGCATAAAGCTGAGGACGAAGGCGAACGTACGGTTCCCAAGCGGGGGCGAGCTTTTATCGCATTGTTTATGCAGAGGCCGTTCGGATACCGTTGCCTGTCACGCTGCTCGTATCGCGTAAAAGGATGGGCCCAGGCGGAGGGTTGCTTGCCTCTCGCTGGCTGGAATTCCGTGGCAAGTGAGCAGAGCGGACCGTTGCCCGGCTTCTGGAGGAATTGGTTCGCGGTGGATAAAGGCGGCGATTCGGTTAATTCGCCGAGGGGGGGCGGCGAGACGAGAGAGAGAAAGAGTGAAAGAGAAGGGGGGGGCTAATTAAACAGAATTGAAATGGTATTTAATGGCCCGTGGGGGAGCGGAGGACAGCCGGAGCAAGAGTCACGAGGCGGCCTTTGGTTGAGTGACCGCCAACGAAGGCTCCGTGCGCCGTCGTTGCATCGCAGCTGCAAGACGCTCGTATGACGTCAACCGGCCGTAACGACGAGCTCGTCTACATTTCGCGGCCCTACGAGACGTTAACGACGAAACGAGGCTCGATTAAGCCACGCCAACTAATCGACGCCGGGGCCCTTAGAGACGCGACCGCGCCAACTAATCGAGCAAGCCTTGGTTAACCGTGCGCCGTTGACGGTCGCGGCTCGATTCCGGCCGCGCGCCGTTCCATCGACGCCGCTCGATAACCGCGTCGATAAAACGATCGGGCGAAAGCTACGGTGACGCGCGTAAACACTTCTAATTATAGGCGCTGATAAGGATCGTGAGTGTCAACGGGAGCAAACTCCGCCGGCTGACACCTTTCTGGCGGGGGAAGGTAGATAGGCCCTGCTCGGTGCCAGGGGGGGGGGGGGCATCGTAACGTCCTCAGGTGAGGCGATCAAAGATGCCTGTCGAAGTAGCACTAAAGGATCATCGATAAAACAGAATAATTATCTCCCCCGAGCGTAAAGCATGCAATGTCCCTGTACTCCCTAACCCCGACGTCAGAATCTCCAGCATCGTGGCGGTGAAAAAAATTGAATGATGACCTGCCGTCCGGTTGATGTAGAAGTCGAAGGCAGCCAGGGGCCCGTAGGTGCTCGAGCACCGCGAGTCTCGATGATCGACCTTTATCTTCCATCCCGGCAGCGGCCCCCTGCTCGAGCTGATGGCCCGAACCGCCAGGAAAACGGCGGGCAGCACCCTGGGCAGGCTCTGCTCGTGCCTTGGATCGGCTGGCGCGATCACAGCCAGCTTCACCTCCCTTTTCACGGGCGGGAGTCGCGGCTCCACGCACTCCTTCGAGGGCTGCATCGTCGTCGCGGTGTTGGCGCTCGCGCTGGCACACATCGTCGTCAACAGCAACGTCAGCCTCATCGGCGTGTCGCTCACGCGTCTGCACCACTTTCCTCTTTTAGCTGACATCCTAGATTCCCGATTCCCCTCCGAGCGTCGTCCTGGTGCCACTCGCCGGGGAACTGCTCCTGCGACTCGGCTTCCTACGCGCTCCAAAGTCCTCGTTGATTTATTCTTCAGTTTAGGCCATTCCTCGACGGAACACCGAGGAGACGTTCGCCTGTCGAGCTTAGGCGTTTCAGTGGCGGACCTTCGGAGCGTGCGAGTCTCCCTCGGGATCGCATCTAGCGAGTACTGCGTTCGCTTCCATTAGGAAGATGGTCTCGAGCGACTTTGCTTTCAACGGCCGAGAACCTCTGGCAGCCATGAAGAGCGCGTGAGGACCTTCTGCTACTGTCCTCGGGCTTTTGGTACTGCGACAGACACGCGAGGAGGAGGAGGGCAGCCAGAGGATGAAGCTTCTAAGGGGGATTTAGGGATGAGAAATCGTCGCGCGGACCAAACGAAACGAGCGTGACCCTTGGGTCGGATACTTATCGCCTTTGTCGGGCGTAGGCGGGAAAGCTTAAATATCACCCCTGTGGAACTCTAAATTCTCATCTTTGGGGGACAGCAATTTTTCCCAACATTCCCACGTTTCTCTGAAGCCGTAACGAAATTCACCGGTGTCGAGGGGCTAGTTTCCAAGCAAACGGGAACTCGTATGAACGGGTGAACATCGGCGAATTAGGTCGTCGCCCAACGACAGGAACTACGATTCTGTTGGCCTGCGGCTCGCGTCCGCTAAGGCGAAGCAGGAAATAGTATTACGCGTGTATTGAATTTGTCGAATCGAAGGGGAGGGTCCGGCTGGGTGTTACTTCGTTTTTCCGCAATGAAATTTCAAGGGACAGGGGAGGGAAAGAAGCAGACCGTAGGGCAAGGGTGGGAGGGAGTGAGGAAATGGAATTATCCCTGGATGGTGACGATTTAGAAATAAACCGTGGTGAATCCAATGCGCGACCGAGAAATCGCGATTAATGCATCGAGGCTAGGCTGTACATCGTCCGTAACATCTCGATGTATCTCTGTACCGAGGAAATAATTAACCAGCTGCGTAAAATCGCAATTTTCTTCAAGTTGCTCGCATCACAATGAAACGAACACGAGGCAGAACTTGTTAGTCGCGGATAAAGCGCAGGCCATCAAAGATGACCTACTCGTGGGCAACTAATTAATCGGCGTCGAGTTTCCTATTAAACGAGAGTCCTTTCTCTTCATGAACTTCTACCAAGAGATCTCTCTTTATAAAACGTCGTGCAGTTACGTCCTCCTACAGAACTTGTCACCGCCGTTTGCCGAGCAGAAAGCAGATATTCCCCGAGTTTTGTCACAGTTGCGAGGCGGCTGCAGCGGAATTCGGCGTTGTCCAGTCGACAGTAATACACTTCCACATGGAAAACTCGTTCAACCGATCGATCTACATGCTTTCCTCTCTCTCGCAAACTTTAACGTCCCCAAATTCGAAAGATGCGCGTCTAAAGTCGTTCTCCGAGACGTTGCTCACTTTTCTCACGTGTAAATATTCATAACTCGGTGTCCCTCGAACGTGACACTCTTGACCAACCTTAGCACCCCGGTTTCACCAAAGATACGCGAGGTTCTTGCCGGTCCACAGAGGCAAACCACGTGGAGACGATAAAATCGTTTAAATCGAGCTGGAAACTCAGCGAAGCAGCTTCACTTCGCTTTGGAACATGAAGGTAGGCGTGGATACAATCTCGAGGTATTATAGCGGTGCTTGATAAACGATCTTCGCGAAATAGGAACGTTTTCCGTCCCGAAGCGAGTGAGGTAAGGGCGCGCGATTGAAACTGAGGCGTCCAGAGCGCTCGGAGGAAGCAGCCCGCTCCGGATCGCCAACGATGCCGCGGCAGTCGTCCTCTTCCTTTCCCTCTTTCTCCGCGCGATTCTTCCCTCTTTCTCTGGCAACGACAGACACGTCCAGGACACTGTCTGCACGTACACGTCGCTTCGCTCGTCACAGAGACAGAAGTCAGAGCGTGGAAAACGCATGCGTCCGATCATCGCACGCCCTCCGCGTTCTGTCGCGCTTTCGGCGGCTTCACTCCGCTTTGGACCACCATCGCAGCACATTATCTCTCGCTTCTGCCCAACAAACACACGCTTCGCACTGAAACCTAAAGCTCTTTCACTCCACACAGGTTTCTTTCTCTATCCCTTTCAATTGGAAAATCCAGAACCGCGAGGCGATAAATAGCGTACATCTTTCTGCACCCTTTGATCGAGTCTTCGAACCACCTATTACCGATCAGCCACTTTGAATTTGAATAAATCCGAGCGCCCTCAACGCAACATCCGCTCCCCTGTAACGCGGGTTGCGTCCTCCTTCGCGCTTACCCGCTATCGAACCCCGTAACTCTGGTTACCCGTCGAGGACGCCCGCCGGTTCAGTTACCGACCAAGCAGTCCTGCACTCGTGGCGGCAGGTTTAAACTCGGCGATACTGGGAGACACGATTCACGACCTGGATTCTGCGTTCGCAAATAGACACTGTATCTCTGCATCAGTTGTTATCAGCAAGGTGAGACCGATCAGCTTGGCAGAGCCGATCGCCCAGGGAAATCCTCGTAACACTTCGACAGATATCGTCGCTTATAGATTTTTCGCATTCATTAAGGAAGCGTTTAAATATAGACCCGACGACGCGTCGAGCAGTATCACGCGGCGAGGGAACAATAATAGAAGCGGTTCGTGTCGGTGATAACGCGACCCGCGATAACGTGACCGAAACGGCGAGATAACGCTTCTCGCTTCGACTAATTGATACGGGCAATTAGATCGGCAATTACCAACGATCGCTTTCCACCTCGGCGGAGGGAAGAAGGCGGGCGGAAGGGTCGAGCCCGGTCTAATTCCATCTTTGGAAATTCGATAACGCGGACCAGATAGCGCGGAGAGGGGGCAAAGAAAAAGGGGGTGAAGGGGGCTGTTAAAAGCCGAGGAGGACTCTCGACGTGATTGATGCCCTTAATGCAGCCGCGTGTACACACGCACACACAACACTCGGGAGCGACGGAGCGTGCATGTATTTAGTTAGGTATGTATCGGCCTGGAATGGACGAACCTCGTCGCGCGAATCAGAGCTTTCGTTAAATTTGCGAAGCAATTCTCGGCCACCCCTTTTAACGGCCGCTCGATTACCCCCCGCCCCCTCCCCCTCGCCCCAGATAATACAATGTACGCCCGTTTGCCTGAAAAGTCCTGATAAAAAGGGGCTGATTATGCCTCGCTGGCTCGCCTCATTTTTAGTTGCTTCTCGCGGGAACGTTTGCTGATTTCTACGGTTCTTGGGATAAACCTCCATGGTTTCTTGATTCTTGGGGAGCAGTGAAAGCGAAATCGGTTCCCCTGGTTTGCAGTGGGAGGTATAATCGCCACTTTACCTTACAATGGACGCTGGAAAGGAATTCTTGAAAGACAGATCGCGGCGTTTGAACGAGATCGTGGGTAGATCCCTCGGCCACGGTACGCGTAACATTAAAATCATTCGGATAGCACGGACGATCAGTCGGCGGAACCTGTCCAAGTCCCGTAGTCGAAAATAGACGAACGAGGATAGAAAAATGGCAACTCACCACCGTACCAGTTGCCCACGTGATCGCGCAACGCCTCTGGATAATCTCCGGCCACGGTAGTTTCGACATCAAAGGTTCCAAACGCGAAGTTTGGCTGCTTCTTGATGAACTCCACCATGGACTTCATCATCAGCTGACAGGTGTGCCTGCCGGCCACCTGACTCTGCCCGTTGGTCGCGTAAACCAGATGCACCTTCCGCCATTCGTAGCTGAGGGGAATCGAACGGAAAATTAACGGGAGCTGGGATATTCGCTGGGATGGTTTATTAAAACCAGTACTAACCGATTCATTAGAGCCACGAAGAAGTTGGCTACGTCCCTAAACGCCACGTTCCCGATCCTGGTGGTCATAAAGTACTCGTCCTTGCACTCTGTCTTTTTCTCCGTGAAGTCGAAGGTGAAACCCCCTGTGGTGATCAGCGGCGCGCCGAAAAACTTCACCACCCTCCCCACGGCCGCTGAAAAGTGTTCAAACTCGTTAGAAGAAGCTCCGAAACTCTTCAGAAGCCTTTGAAGGGAGCAAATATAGGGAGCCTCGAAGAGTCTAACGAGTTTGCAAGGACTCGAGGCTCCTAGCCGGCTAATAAACGCGAACTTTGATAAAGCTGGTAAAAATAACATTACAAAAAAATACAACTTGATCCCGAAAGCCTCAAACACCGGAAAACTCCTGGTAATATTCATTGCGTCATCTTTGTGACAATATGATTCATACTTTGGTCAAGATAATGGGCCGCACATTGTTGCATTTGTGCAGATATTGTGGCCAATAAGCCCTGGCACCCCCAAAAGAAATAAGAATAAAGGAGATTAATGGAACCACGTCTGAAGTAATTCAAGAGCGTTGTAAAAAGAAAAGAAAGCTGGAGATTATTTTTTAAGTAAATTTTTACAATCACCTAATGAATTTTGTCGAATTTACATTAAGAATATTTTTATCCGTTCAACTCGGCTCCCCCCAAGATTAAATTGAGTGCGATTAAACGGGGATTTAGCAGAGCTAAATCTTGAGTAGGCTACTGAACTGGTGTAAGTGATAACGTGTTTATTCGAGCAATGCAATAAATATTTCCAGCATTGTGTATCCGAACTCAGACCTATCCCACGACTTACCCACGCAGTAATCGCAAGCGGGCCCGAGGAACAGGTGAACGCAGTTAGAGAAGCTATCGATGGCACCAATCTGCGCGTACGTGGCGTCACAGTGGTCATCCTGCGACAGGAACTTGAGCTTCAGCCACTGTGGAAGAAGTGCCCTGGACTTGGCGTCGTGCACGGCCAGATCTAGAAACGCAAAAGACACATCTAATCACAAAGCCAACGAAACACCCCAGCATGGACGTTAAAGCCAACTCACCAAGGACAGGCAGGACCTTGGGCAAGGATATCTCGAAACTGGGGTCCGCTGGCAGAATGACGGCTATCCTGAGCTCGCAGGTGACCGCCCCGTGGCGATTCCTCTTGCAGAGCGCCTCGCAGTCGCGCGCCAGCTGCACCTCTCTACAGGTCACCTTCCCCCTCAAAGGACACGCCAACCACACGATCATCAGCATGACGATCCAATTGGCACCCATGTAGCCGCGGCGACGTCCTGTCCGCGTGTGCAAGCCGCTCGGCTCCGGCTTCAGGCGAGATCGATTCCACGGCAGCGTTCCCAGCTCGTCGACGAACTGTCCTTCCGCACTGACACCGTGTCACCGACCGCTAGACCCTCTGAGCAGAGACACCATCCCCTGGCCACGTCCATTCTCCCCTCGATCCAATCCGAGGTACCTCGAGCCTCCTTCCTTGCGCTAGTGAACGATTCGCGGTGATCCGAGGTGATAAGGAGTTGCTTCTAGTTGGTCGGTTGCAGAGATTCAACTGGGGAAAGCGGAGAAGCGGAACGAAGGATCCCGTGGACGGTGGATCTCGTTGGCGAAGATCAGCGGAGACGGTTGGAACGGTGGCCAGCGCGTATCTATGATGATACGGCCGGAAGATCTTTCGTTGGAGATCGATGTGATGGTAGATAACTATTCTTAGACGGTACACACTCCAAGTTGCACGCGCACATGCGAGTACGCGCCGCGCGGCGGGCGGCCGCGAGCTGACCGACGATTCCGCCTCGGACCAGAGCTGCTAACTGCCTTGCTAGCCACCTACCAAAGAATTCTTCGGGCCCCTTCCTCCTCTACGGTTCGGTATGGGAAGTGACGTTCCGCAGCCGGTGCGATTGCGGTTGCTGTGTGCTGGACGGCTAGCAACCTCGCGGAGGTGGTGGTGGCGTAGTGTCCTGGTTCCAGGGATGGTCTAGGAGAGCGTACTGACACTTGCTTCGGTGATCTTGATCCGCATTAGCGAGCTACAGGCACGTAAGTGGAGTTCTCGCCCGCTCGTGTCCCGTTATCGCTGATTTTCTATCGCGTCGATTGATAATAGCTATCGAAAAGCTGCGACGCGCTCGCTCACCGCCGCGAGCTGCGAGCCACCTCCCGCCACTTCTTTAAACGATCCACGGGTATTATTCTAACGCGAGCCAGCGCGCCGCGCATGCTCCGCGCGTCGCCCCTTTCGAAGGGCTACCCGAGATTCGAATTGGACAGCGGTGCATCGCTTTCTGGTGTTTTGTCATGAGTAGGGAGAATCGGGGTGGTGGAATTTAGGAGTGTGCGTTTTAGAGGAGCATTTGTTGGTTGGTTGGACTGGCGTGGTTGTATGTGGCGGAGAGACAAGTGGTGAAGGATGTACTTTGGGGGATTTAAGGGGAAAAGTGAGGACATTGTGTCTGGAAAGACTTCAATTTGTTAAATAGTTCATATACAAGAAGAATCTTTGCTTTAATGGATCTGCTATAGGCTATAGAATAGTTAAAATTATGTAACTGCAGTACTAATCAAAATTAACTGCACTAGCAATCAATACCGTAGCGAAGCAGGGATATTTTGCTAATTAATTATAAAGAAAAAGTAGTTATCCCTTTCAATGAACCTAAAAATTTGATCGGCACCAATCGGATAAGGGGGGTACCTCAGACCAGGGGGGACGAGAATTAAAACATTGTTAAAATTTGAAATAAATATATTGTAACAATTATCCTATTTACTATAATAGACAAGTCAGGCTACTAAAAATATTTTTCTTATTACAGGTGAAACTTGGGAATATTTCGACGTAGACAACTACTTTATGTGGGCCAAATGATGGAAACCTCAACACTGAATAGAAGAAAATAGTGATTTTATATCATTTATACTTTATTGTAATGCTGTAAAGGCCTCTTATGCATTTGAATGAGAAATTTGAAACAAACTGTATTATAATTCAGAAATACCTTTTACATATTCCTATCCAAATTCCAAACTTGCAATTTCAAATATCTATGGTACTTCTTTAAAAATACCATAGTATGCAGCATGCGTGCATCTTGAAAGCAATTCTTATATCTGATAAGAATATTTGACAATTACAGCCATCGGTTCGGTTCTCACCGATTACCAGGTCTCACCGCGAAGAGGTTGCTGCGTTTCGAGATCCGTAGAGAGATGGATGGAGTCAAAGTTCCATCGATTTCCCTGTACATGAAAACCTTAGCCCACTAAACCAAAGAGATGGATGGAAAGAAAGTTCCATCGATCCTTTCGGTTTAGATATAGAATCTAGGGAACTGCCAAGCAATCACTCGATTGAAATAAATTCAGCAAAGAAGGAAAGACTACGGGTGAGCATCAAAGAAGTATTGAATGGCGTAGTTCCTACCACCCTAATGTCCGAGTCGAAAGGGAAAAGCGCTCGGCGTCTCCCAGACAATTCCTCTTTTTCGGATGCGACTCAAGCCGTCTATCACGGAGACTGGGAAATCGGACCGCGCGACTTACGCAGGCAGTGTACTAAAAAATACACCCCCTACGTCCGAAACTTTTCCCTTTTGACAAGAACACCAGGGGATGAAACTAATCGACCCATACCCATTCCATGCTCAGTCGCTTGCTCCTGGAAACAGAAGTAGCGGCTACATCCTCATCAGAGATGAAGAGCCAACGAAAGAGCAACAAAGCTAATGTATCACTGACTACTTGACAATTTTACATTACTATAATAAATTAACCTAAGGCTTCCTCAGATGTCTTCTTTCACTATCACTTTTCACTAGTTTCTTTAAAATATATAATTTTATTAACCTTGAAGAAAATGCATCATGTAAAATAAATCATGTAATCCCATTAAAGAAATGCATTAAATAAAATATATCATGTAAACCCATCGAGGAAATGTATTGAAATAAAATAAATTAAATAAACACATTGAAGAAATACACGGAATAGAACGACTAGTGCAAAAATCCACGAAGAAATGTATGAAATAGGACAGATGATGAAAAACAATCAAAGAAATCATTTAAAAAGGAAGAGAAATCGGTTTTGGCCTTGGCGGAATAATAACATATTGAATGGGTTTTAACGAACTCGAAAATTTCATCCACACAAACCGAATAAGCTAACCTAGGTCAGGGGGCCGAGGGTGTGCAGGAAGGACCAGGGCTTGGAACCCTGACCAGTTCCCCAAGAAGTCCAGTGGCTCCAGGTCTTAGCAACTGTAACGCTACCATTCATAGATACACATACGTGTTTGAAATTTTAAACTTTTAATTACTTAAATAATTTGTCAGAAACTTTGAAAATAAGCTTCGGACCGACACACATTCCACGGTCTTCTGAGCCTTTATTTATTAATAACGCAAATTTAAAGCTAACCATAAAGTCACCATCTAGAGGTATCTACGTATTTAGGAGTTCGCGATTTGTTTGGGAAATATGACAACAAGATTGCTATTGGAGTCTTTTTTTAATATTATTGGAGAAATAAAATGTAATTGTAGGAGAAATATTTAGAATCGAATCTGGACGGATGGAATAGAGATTAACGAAGATAGATGATCGCAGCCAATCAGCTAGTTTTACTTGTCACGTAATTAATAATTCTATTACAATTGTGGGCGTTGGGCGCTCGGAGACGGCTTGTGGTGCCAGAGTGGGCCCATAGGTGGCGTCGAGTGAATAGGAGTTCGGGACTAAGGATCTTGGGGAGTCGGCGGTAGCCGAGGTGGCTAAGGCGGCTGGCCAGTGCGCTACGGTTTTAGAGATCGCGGGTTCGAGTCCCGTTGAGGCGACTTCCCTTTTTTCCGGCTCCTACAGTTCAGAAGTGGGATCGCGAATTTTCGCGACCGGTCCGTCTCGATTGCTGTCCGTGTTCCGAAGTTGTGATAATTCATAGTGGATGGATGTCGTCGTGACTCGTGGATAGTGGCGTTAGAAGTTGGCTCGCCCTGTGTTAACAATTGTCAGTTGGTGATCTCGTTTCGCGGAGCTGTGTGCATACCGAAACCGAGAAAAAGTTGTCCAAGACAGTTGTTATTTTGTGATCTCGTTTCGAGGAGCTGTGTGCACACCGAAACCGAGAACAATTTGTCCAAACCACCTCGCGGAGCTTTGTGCACACCGAGACATTGAGTGGTAATTGTGGGACTTAGTGTATTTGAAGACAGCTGTGCGCGTTTGTGTCTTCGCGTATTCTTGTTTGCCAGTGGCTGAGTGCCGGACATTGACTTTGGTTTAGCGTTCCTATAATCTCGTCACAATGGATAAACTTGTGTCGTGCACCGTTGCCCAGTTGAAGGAGTTTCTAAAAAAGTTGAGCCTCCCGACGACTGGCACGAAGGCCGAGCTGGTTACGCGACTGATGGCCACGGACGTTGATTCGTGGTTTGTGCAGAACGAAGAGGGTGCTACAGGATCGGAACCGCACCAGGATGGTGTATCTGACTCGACGTGGGAGAGTGGTGTGGATGCGCGTTTCGAACATGGCCAGCGTCCTCCGGAAGAAAGGATCAGGCATGTGGAAACGCGTGAAACCATTCCTGAACACGTCCGAAGAGAGCTCGATCTCCTCCGACGGGAGAGAGACGTATTGCAGAGGGAGCTGACTCTAACAAGGGGTGAGCGAAATAATTTGGTGCCTCTCGTGCTGGCGTGTCCGGTTCCACGGTGGTTGGGATTTTGAGGAACGCGGCCGAGGACGGCCGCAATGGTCAGGATGGCCGAGCTGTGGGCGTTGGGCGCTCGGAGACGGCTTGTGGTGCCAGAGTGGGCCCATAGGTGGCGTCGAGTGAATAGGAGTTCGGGACTAAGGATCTTGGGGAGTCGGCGGTAGCCGAGGTGGCTAAGGCGGCTGGCCAGTGCGCTACGGTTTTAGAGATCGCGGGTTCGAGTCCCGTTGAGGCGACTTCCCTTTTTTCCGGCTCCTACACAATGTTACTTGTGATACGATTAGTAATTACGCTTCAAATAATACAGATTGCCCGGGTCTCACCACGTGGAGGCGCTGCGAGTGGAGACCCACCCTAACCGCGGCCCATCCGCCCTCCTTTATGCAAAATTTTATTTTCATTTCCATAGATCCCCCTGATGCACGGTTGCAAAACGATCCTCGATCGCTCCACAAGCGGGCAACAGAAGGAGTCCTTCTGTAAAAAGCTACCGCGATGAAGCTAAGCAGAATTGAAAACATTTCTTTGTTTCATTCATTTCAAATTTTATGAACTTTCTGGAATATTTTTACCATGATAATTCACTACATCATCGATGCCCAGGTGGGCGGTCCGAGATGCCGAGCATTCATAGCGTTTTCCAAAGCTCGCGTGGAAGGGGGTGCTCGAAACCAATGCCGTTGGGGGCATATCACGGATGGGGAAAACTCTAGTAGTGTGCGTGTAGGCTCGTACCCGTAAACTTATGTGACTGGGGCTCTTGGAGCCCCAGTGTTCTACATTTTAGAAATTGGGAAAATAAACAGGAATTGACTAATGATTAAACAATAATATCATATAATTGGACGGAATAGACTTGAACAGTCCCACTTACACCTCTGATTAACAAAAAGTTTCTTATTAAACGATTTTTATTCAGCTTCAATCAAGTTTAGTTCAAATGTAGAAACTCAATTTTAACCCACTTCCCACTATCCAATAGACTTGAAAATTTGCAGGCATACGTAATTTGGATGACAATACAAAATTATAAAGAAAAAGAAACTGCCCCAGGGGTTTAAAAAATTAACCAGTCATCAATAAATATAACCCATAACCACAAATCCAAACGACTTGAAATCAGCCTATAACCACAAATCAAATCAATTTAATCGCAATGAAATCAGCATGTAACGGTTACATGCTGATTTCAGGGTACGAGGCTACACGCAAACTACTAGAGTTTTCCCTATCCGTGACATGCTTGCAATGTCATTGGTTTCCAGCACCCCCTTCCACGTGAGCTTTGGAAAACGTTATGAATGCTCGGCATCTCGGACCGCCCACCTGGGCATCGATGCACTACATAATTGGGAATGAACCAAAGAAAAAATATTTCCTATTCATTAATAGGAAATATGCCAGTGCATATTTGCTATGTCTACTTAAATACTAATAATTCCTACGTATACGAGCGCTTGTATTTAATAGTTGCTACTTATATTTAGTTAAACACTGCAGTGTTTACCTTTTTCCTTAAAAACTACATAATTCTATGTGGCCACTAAAAACGTCTTACCTAACCATATACATATCTACTTAAATTTAAATAATCACCGACCTAATGAAAATCTGAAATTGTCATGTGTTTCTTACTTTCCTCGATGGACCCACGATGTTACCTGCAACATTCTCAAATGTATTAATAAAAATTCCTTGAGGTTTGATTTGTCATGGATGATGAACCTGAAATCCTCTTGTTGCAATATTCTTCACACATAATATTTCTGCAACAGAAACTTTCTCAGTGCATTAGTACCTACAATCTATCTCGATTAAGTAATGTAATTTCAACAGATATAGTCCTTTCATTGAATCGCTATTGCCCAAATATTGAAATATCATATTCGAATGTACAGGCCAAAACTCAATATGGAATATCGATTTGGTATTAAGATGAAAGAAGGAAAAGATTTAAAAATACTGCTTCATTGTCAGCGGACAAAGTAGGCAATCAAAACTTTAGCCATTCATGAAAAAGAAGCTACTAATGATATTACATTTCATTCCGAAGCAATTGTTATTCATAATATTAAGCACTTTGGGTGCTTTGTTACATCAACTCAATAATTTCCTTCTTGTTTTTCATTAATTGGCATCTTCAAAGTTTATGTATCAATGACTCGACGATCAATCATAATATACAATAATCAAAAACATTTATGCAAATGTTCAAGATTGGAATAATTGCACTTTACTGCGCAGTAACCGAAGTTACTTTCATACAGAAAGTAGCAACAACGAGCACGCGTTATTATTGAAAATTTACTATCAATATAAAGTGCTGAATTGCATTTACCTACGTTTTCAGTGCAAATTTCGTTTCAACATCATCAAATTAACCAATAATCGCGGGTGAATTTTGATCAATGCAAAGGAATGTTGAAAATTTATAAAAATAAAAAACTACATTTCTTATCAGTCTGATAATAAATACAACGATTGACGAAGTTCCTGTGCAAATATCCGCAACGCTAATGAGGAATAGCTACTACTACTTTTTAAAGACCCTAATTAGAACTTTAATTGAATGGAGGTGTGTCAGAAGTTTGCAATTTCTATTACAAATAATGAATCACACCATTCATCGCCATTCTTTCGGTCACAAAATAAAATTTTCCAAATTATCTACCATGAAAATTGAAATTTCAAATTTAAAAATATTCTAAAAAAAAATAGAAAATATTTGTCTGCAAGATATGAATATCCATTTAAAACAATATTTTCAGCGACAAACACTCGATTCAAGGGTGGGTAGGTGGGGGTAGGAGAAGGAGGATGGTGCAGCCACTTAGGGCTGCTACAAAAAATGATCAGTAGCCAGAAGGGCAGCTGATCATTGTCCACTTATTAATGCAAGAAAACCGTGAGTGGACCGTTTCTTTCTTTCGCAACGCTAACTTATTACAGATTAAAATCAACTCCCGAGCATAGTCACTAGGACTTTGGACTACTCGCAGCACTAATTTCTCAAACAACTTCAAAATTCCCGGATGGTGCTTTATTACTGAAAATTCTACTATACTCAATACAAATCCCGAATAGCAAACGAAAAAGCTCCCAAGGACCTACACTACTCTAACAAATATAAAAAGCTACCGAGAACCACCACGTGGGTGGTTTCATTTTTCGCAACACTAAAAAAAATTCAATGCACCTGTGTCTCGCAATACGCAACTTTAAGTCGCTGCAGCCTTCAGGAAGGCTGTGTGGACTGTGGGGTCCCATGTGCAGCAATCCAGCTGCTCGGGACTCATTTTTCCCAGGAACATGTCTTCGGACATGTCCCAGGACAGTTTCGGGGCATTGGGGTCGCAACTCTAATTACAAACGCGATCAGTCATCATCGCAACACTAACTCAAAAATATATTAAGTATCAAACTAGGACGAGTAATTAAAAAAATGCGATCAGTCGCATCGCAACTCTAGTAAAAAGAATACCACGAATCAAAAGTAATGCAATGAATCAAACTCTAGTAACTCCAATTCAAAATACAAGAACAATCTCAAAAACAATCGCGACTCTTTTTTCGGAACACTACAAGCAACCACGATCGACATTCATTCGCAACGCTATGCTGGAACCAAACGCGGGGAATATTTGATTCGCAACGCTAATTCAAACCGTAATCACAATTTAGTCGGAACACTAACTGACCCCGTAATCTTCTTCGCAACCCTAAACGCGGTGTGCTAAAATTCAGGGAGGGGGTGTCGATGGGTCAGCCTATAGCCAACCAAACTACTACTACTACAACTACCGGTGAGCATAATGGCAAAGTAATACCTACGAAGAATGACCCTGCATCCGAGAATACAGGGCCATTCTTGGCCTAGCCCACATGATGTGGCCTTTTTCTGGCCGGGCTATCTGCGTCTCTTTGGCCACTTCTTGCTTCAGGCGATCAGCCCTTCTGAAAGTTAATAGCGTGCCCAGGCCCGTCCTGCCGATCGCGACCAGCGACAATGTGCAATGTCTCACTGGCGTCAAAAAGTCGACATAGCGAGGCTAGAAGCGAGGGCATACCCCACTCGCGCTAGTCAGGCCGTCGACTTTTCTCACAAATTTCCTGAAAGCAGGTCATCGCGCGGGGGAATATCGCGCGGGGGAATATCGCGCGGGGGAATATCAGAGAATACGATGACCTGCCCCGGCCCTACCTACTTATATTTAAGTCACACATTCGTACCAGAAGGTAAGTTACCTATCCTACGCAACACCTATATTTAAAAAATGGCAAAACAGTCTCTCAAACACAATCATCAGTCAACCCACTCCACGATTCTCAAACATCGCCGCCCGGGTGCAAAAGCCTACACTAGAGAGACCGTCCCGGGACGACTCCGTCACCCGAGCTTGGCCACAATCACACTCTAACAAGTACGTACCAGTTTTCACTGAAATCGGCTGGCAAAGGCAGTGACCATTGCGTGTAAGTATGATTTACATAGAAATTAATTATTTTCGATTTCAAACAATGGATTACTCGATAATGCGCGTTGTACGTATTAGGTACATACGTCAATCGTTATTACTTTCTCGTTTAATTGTACGAGATTGATTAAGTGTCATATTCCAAGATTATTTAATAGAATGATCATCGTGCGCAACGAGGAATATGATACATTGGTATCGTTATTACCACGAATAATAATATAATGTTATAGCTTCGTTAACATGGTCTTTGATGAGAATCTTTCACCGACGCAAATTCCACCGCCTAACCACACAAACACACACAGGTGGAAAATGCGACGTGCACGATACACTAACGCAATGCCAGCCGCCAAAATGTAATTATTTAGTAAAGAAAGTCATCGTGCCCCATTGCTTTCACCCACCCAAGTAGCGCATGGGCACGTGGATGAGTTAAATGGCAATGGGTACGGAAAGATATCCTGAAAATCCTCAACTAGAAAATATGATTAGTCTGTATAGTGTCTAGCAGGCTAGTATTCTTTCATTTTTCATTATTAAGCAAAGTGGCTCGACTTTCAACTTGTGGATAATTTAAAGTTTGATAAATAAGAAAGGACTCTACTTTAGATTGCATCGTCAAGAAAAAGCACTCTACTTGACATTCGATTAACAAGAAAAAAGACTCTACATTTATTTAAATCTATTATTTAAGAAAATGACTCTAAATCATGAAGAATTTACTTTAAGAATTTAAAACGAGCGATTCCATCGTCAAAGTAAATTTTATAAAACAAGAAAGTATGTTCCCATGCTAATTACTTTGAATCTGAAATTTGCTCACCCTCAATTGTCTTCTTGCACATGGAAATTAATTATTCTATTGTGTATGCAAACGAGTGACCTTTATAAGAAAGGAATTACGCCTTTATCATATCATTTAGACATCAAGTTACTTTTAAAACGTAATATCAGAAAAATAAAAGAAACTCAAGTCAATACAATCGTCGCGATGACGAAATCGGAGGGCATCCGATTTTTCCTCTACATATTAAATAAAAACGATCGCAGCTGTGGAGTCTGAAAGTATCAGACTTCTTCGCTACATAAAAATTAGCATTCAGCCGTATTGATATTCATACCAATACCTTCTGAGCTGCTATGCACCTTTATGTGCACTATTAATAAATATATACTACATCAATGTATGATCAATGATAAACATTCGCGTTAGGAACCGTTTATCTTGGAAATTATGATTATAATTTGATTCCATTAAAAAGGCGCGGTGTACAAGAAGACCCTAGCCCTCGTCTAATAAATATATACACTGCCAAAATGTTACAATTCACGGGCATGGTTACCATACCCGCGGTCATTATGCTCGCCAAAGCACGTACACAACCAGCCACTCGTGTCGATTTGGACCAAACGTCCTACGACATGATTGAGTGACCAGAGGAACCATAATGCATGCGCACTCACATTTCGCTGTGCCCCGGTGACGGAGACGCCAACATCCCTGCTACGACTCAGCGGAAGTCCTCAAGCTGCTCAGAAGTCATCAGGCTGTTCAGCTACGCCCAGACTGTAACGAAGGAACAGAACACGACTATAATTTCTTTCTAAACTTATCATTGTTTGAACTCTAATAAAGAACCACGAAGCAATTCAAAACTAACGAAATTTTTCATAATTTAGACATTTTAAGAAAAAATTAACAAAATTTTTGTCTTAAAATGTCTAAATGATAAGATGTTTCGTTAGTTTTGAATTGCTTGGTGAGTATATTCTAAAAATTAATTTTTTAAGAATTTTTTAACTTTTTTCTTTCTAAAATATTGAAGAACGAACTCTACTTAAAAAGAATTTAATGAAATGCATAGATACTTACATCTTTCCATTAATATTCAGCGCACAAATCTCCTCTTCAGCTGCCGGAACTGACTCTAATTTCCGACAACGACATTCGCTTTCAAAAGTAAAAAATAAATAAAGAAATACGTAGACTACCAACGCGCCCGAAAGATTCTAGTCTCGCGATTCAAAGAATAGAGCCGCGACGCTCGTGAAAGAATATAAATTGCATAGAAAACACTGACTCTACCCTCGCGTATCCCCAAATTATTATCGACGCTCTACTATGAGCAACTGTGCTCTTCAAAACGAAAAACTTCGTACGTCATAAACACTGACTCTATTTGGCCGCATTGCACGCGGTCACAATCTCTGAAAAATAAGTAGGATAGGAGGGTGGGGCGGGTGTGGTTTCATCGAGTGTTTGTCGCGAGGAAATATTGTTTTTCTTGGAACCAGCCAAGGGACTTTCGCTCCTTGTTATTGAAAATATAAAGTGTGATGCGAAAATACAGAATGATCGCTCGATACGAGCAGCTTTACATTTCACACGATATTATCTAAAATATACTACTTCAGAAATAATTATTACATTTAAATGAATCCTAGTAGTGGCTTTCGTTATTAAAGCTGTAAGCACGTTCGTGTGATTCGAATAATACTGTAAAATATATCACGATCTTTATAAATATCCAAAATTCTTGGCAAGAATCAAAATTCCTTAATTATTTATGCTTGAATAGCATGTCATTGATCAACTACGCAGTTTCTGTACATAAAGAACAAAGCTTGCATCCAAAACCGAAAGTAAATGCAATTACAACAACTTCATAGAGATAGATTCTTAAAAATTATTGAAATATCGATGAATTCTACGTAAACGCGACCGAACTGCAATAGAATTCAATCATTCCAATATTTCGTAAACATCTACCGACGCCATTTTAAAAATTTTAAACAAATCTGATTAAAATTATTCAATTTATCATAATTCAATCTTTACCCATTTCATCCCGATATTAACCGACTGCAAAGTTACCCATCACCCTCACAGCCAACAATGATCTGGCGCGTGGCACGTCAATCACGTCTGAACGTGTAAAGGACAAGTTTAGACCTGCACTCCAGACGCACGTGTCGGGAACGCGCGATCGTCCTTTATCACGTTGGAGACTTTACACGTACAATTTTGGAGCGCACGCCTGGAGTGTACGCTCCAAAACTGTGAGAAAAACCGTCCGTCTAAAGCCGGCTATTGATTCAATAAAATAACAAGAATATTACGTATACCACACGTATTGCCATCTCATTTTTCCAAGGAATGAAGCCAGACGCCATCCAAGCACCGATCAAATTAACCAGCAACTGTCATGGCGTTGCCTGCCCTTTGCTTCCGATTCCCGCCTCAACGCCTGTAACCTAACGATGCAACAAGTTTGAAAGAAAAGCATTAAAACATTCCAAAGTCAATTAAACAACAAATAAACTTGAAATATGCCCGGAAAAGGATATAATTGAATACCGAGACACGATATGTGTGCACTAAATGTGCAGAAATATCGGTAAGGCAACGAAGGGAATACGCGACGAACATCTAACGGTTTTCTCGCGATATTTTATATATCAATTTCGGGACGAAACTGTATTAACAGGAGCAGCAAGTGATGATAGAGAGTAAAGAAGAAGACAAATAGTGACTCGAAGTAATTATATGAGGGTAGATAATGTACGCGTACCGTTTAAATACGCAGCTAGCTATCGAAGCGTCTTAACTCAACGACGTCCACGGAACGAATGACCCCCGCGCCGCGTCGCTGTACCTCGCGAATATTAGCTTTGGTGGGGGGAGAGCAGGCAGACGGCAGGACTCGCGAGGCAATACACGCGTACGTATTTACGAAGTGTTGGGATATCGTGGCCGAGCCGTGTAAACAGAGGTGACTTTCAAAGCTAGCATCGTTCAGTCATAACAAAAGTTGTTTCTACACACACGTTTTGCTAACGATAAAATAGAAATATTACGCGTGATATATTTCCTTCGTTTATAAAATATGTAGCATCTGCGAGTATGTACGTTGTATGGTCAAGCTCATTGGATTCTGCTCTTTCCAATACATATGCGCGGCGGTTAGTGGCCCGTTTCATATAATTCGCATTCGTTTTAGAACCATTTCTGCGATATTTCGTGAATATGGTTTAGAAAACAGCCACGGCACGAGGCTACTTCGCGAAATATTGCATAAGTGTTCCCGCATGTCGTGCATTTCTGTTGGAACGGCCAGAATCGAAAGAACTGACTACGCTACAGAAATCATTTTGTTCTATTGCGTGCACCCCCGTTCAAAAAATTATACAGTGGCGTACTGTCGCGTCGCCTCTCAAAGAATAGACCCTTGGCTACTTTCCTGCGTGGTCATTGCTCAGATTTTGGTTAAAATTAAACACTTATTAACGGTTCTTTGAGACAATGACGAGAACATTGCCGCGTTCAAATCTAAACACTCAAGCTGCGTCGATTGTTGGTACATTTTCTAGATATAATTTATCAATTTTTGCTGTTTCATCTTAAAGAATGGACTCTTGACTACTTTCCTACATGATTGTTGTAACCATTCTATGGAGTTTTTTTTACAGAGTTACAAGTCTCCCGTCGCATTTAGTGGATGCACATTTTCTTCAAGGATTCTCGATCTTTTCAAAATGATTTATATATTTGTACAAGTGGATTTGAGAATATAGTCTCGTGACAACGTTCAGCAATCACTCACATACGTTTTATTTACGAATCGCTATATAGTTACTAATAAAAAAACCGTTTATACAGGTTAGATTACCAACCGCGATCCCTACGCTATCCCCAAGTTGGCTGTTTGGACCAGGAAATTCGCCGAGCTAACAGGAATACATGATACTGAAGGAAGTGGCACACCTGAGCTGCGCTAGAGAGAGAGAGCGCTAGCGCGTGCAACGAGTAGGGAGATAGATTTTGTGCCACTAACTTTAGTTATATGTATGTAATCCTGGTACAGGAGCAGGAATGTATTGTCGGTAATACATGAAATGTATAAAACGCTTTTTTTAAAGCAAAAATGAAGTTTTACAGTCTCATCTTAAAGTATGAACCCTTGACTACTTCCTTATGTAATAGTCGTTATCCTTTTGGTTATAATTCATCACTTGCAAACAGTTTAGGCTTTTTTTTAGCAATATTTCAGTAAGGTGCTGGACTGGTCAGATGAGACTTTGAAAATTGTCAGAGTTCTGTATCCTCTGTCATTTTGCCAATATATTCTAAGCTCTAATTCCTCTGCGAAGCATTCCAAGTTCTATCTGATTTCACTTTAAAGTATTCATATTGGTGGGATTCTAAACATTGCTACTCGAATGTCAGACCAGATAGAACTTTGCATTAGCATTATCATAAATTTTGAAAGGAGTCAATTACTGACAGAACGGCCACGGCCACGTGGCGCTCGGTGGCGCTGTGGTCCGCACCACGGACCCTCTTGTATTGTTATAGGTGATGAAAAGAAAACGTTAACGTTACTTATGAAAATGGAAATTGCAGCAAAACTAAAGTGACTGGGAAAGTCATAACAAATTAAACGCAGCTTTCGTATTCTCCTCTTTATTTTATGTCATGCTACCGAAGGCGCTGTAAAAATACTCACTAAACCCCGACAGATGCGTATCTATAAAACATTTTACTTATCCGTTATATGAAGGAAGCTATTGGTGAAAAGAAAATGAGCGTGACATATATCGAGCATCAATCAGCTGACGAATAGGTAGTTACGTGATATTTAAATGGCCGAGTAGCTATTTACGAAGTACAGTTCATTGAAGATCATGCTTTATGCGCATTGAAATAACTCGCCCGAGAGTTATGCGCAATCCTTGGAAATACGCGGGAAAGCGATATTCTTTACATGATGTTTTTAAATCTTGGCTTTAGTTACGACACATGCAGAATTATTTTAGAGGATTTTCGAATTGATTTCATTCATAAATATACCCTTAATTCAACATTCTAACAGCTGATACGTTTTGGCGGTAAAATGTAACAGGCTGATTGGTCGATAACAATCTGGCGCGAAGAAGCTTACTAGCACCAATAGAGGATACTTGTAGCTTGTAGCATCGGTTTTTTAACATCAAAGTATTCAATCCCTCGGGAGCACGGTGTCTCGTTCAGTCTCGTTACTGCTCGTTACTAATTTGCTGCAAAAGCTGTTCCCTGTTCGCCTTTCCAGTGACAATTGTCAAATTCCACGATGCCTCTTCAAATCTCCACGAAAGAGAACATTCTTAAACACCTCGAGAATGTTTCTCTCGTGGATAACGTAAGTTATTCAGATTTTCCTTTATTAAGTGTGTTTCCAAAGAGTTATCGTTAATTACAAGTTATAGAATTTTTGTAGCCATTTCGCAATTTGAGAGTAATCATTCTCTTACTGTAGCATCGAACATGTTCATCTCGCGAGCGTGCAATAATTTTCTCAGTTATCAGTTCTCGGTCGTATTGTTGACGTGTTATTTCAAATTTCCTTTTATGTCGAAAACTATGTGGAATAAATTTCGAATTAATCATGTCGGCTATAAATTGTATGTTACTACAGCATGTGCTCAATATGGCACAAGAATCGCGAACCGCGATATTTATAAACTATAATTTTATTAATTTATTATGAATCTACACATATGTAAGTGTTAATAAATGCTTTTACCCGAGACCTCAACAAAACTAGAAGAGCACTGCTTTTAATAAAATATTTGTAACGTGCTCTGTAATAGAAAAGGTTAAGTTCCACAGGAAATTTATAGCAAAACCTCAAAATTCAGTGAATTGCATGAAAAACGAAAGTAAAATCGTAGTATATTATTAAGTTTGTTCTTTACAGAAGGAAATAGTATCTGCTGATTGTGCAAGATGATTATGTATATACGTATATAAAATTTCAGTGCACAATGTTTCCTTATAATTATACTCCACAGAACTTGATAATGAGTGGAATCCCTATTATTGCACGCAATTGTACAATACAGTAGATTCTTCAGACTCATGTCAATCGATGTATCATAGTTATTTGCAATGTTGGTAAGAGATATTCTTTTGAGTCTTTTGCTAGTTATGTAGTAAATTGAATTGAAAATTACGAAGGAGATTATTTTCATTTATGTACACTTCCAAGAGTTGCGTTTAGTTTCGTGAATATGTACATACAATCTTAATATCATTTATTATTTAATTGCCACTTTTTTGTTTTCAGACTTCTCCAAAAAAATTATGTACTTCGCCAACTATTTCTCATGAGAATGGTGTAAAAAATGGGGTAAGCGACCGTTCATCTCTCTTTGTGAAATATTTAGATAACAGTACCTACACTCGTTCATTCTTCCAGGTGACCAAAATGAAAGCTGTAAGAAAAGTGCAGCTAAAGGAAACTGAATTCAATTCAGAATTGGAACCGCTGCTAAAAGACAATCCACGTCGGTTCGTCATTTTCCCCATACAATGGCCCGACGTTTGGCAAATGTACAAAAAAGCAGAAGCTTCTTTCTGGACAGTGGAAGAAGTAGACCTTTCTAAGGTATAATTTAATTTCCACATTTAAATCTGAATGTTTAAAGTGAAAGAATGAGTTAGTAGATGGTAATAATAATTTTTTGCAGGACGCCGTTGATTGGAATCGTTTAACTAGCAGTGAGAAGCACTTTATATCTCACGTTTTAGCATTTTTCGCAGCCTCAGATGGAATTGTCAATGAAAATCTTGTCGAACGATTCAGTCAGGAAGTGCAGATTACGGAGGCACGTTGCTTCTATGGCTTTCAAGTCGCCATGGAAAATGTGCACTCGGAAATGTATTCTTTATTGATAGATACTTATATCACAGATGTTAAAGAGAGGTGAGTAGTGCAGGTATATTCCCTCGATTATCCAGTATTAATGAAGCCCAATTCACGCTAGTATTCTTTCTCTACAGGGACTTTTTATTTAACGCGATCGAGACTTTGCCGTGCGTCGCGAAGAAGGCCAATTGGGCGCTTAATTGGATAAACCATGACAGTGCGACTTTTCCTGAACGAGTAGTTGCGTTCGCAGCGGTGGAGGGTATCTTTTTCAGTGGTAGTTTCGCTGCTATTTTCTGGTTGAAGAAAAGAGGGCTCATGCCAGGACTTACGTTTAGCAATGAACTTATTTCGAGGGACGAGGTTGGTGCATAATTGTACAAAAGGAAATGCAAGATCAATCGGAGCGAATGTTCTATTTCTCCTTCTCTTTTACAGGGATTACATTGCGACTTCGCGTGTTTGATGTTTAAACATATTGTACAGAAACCGTCATGCGACAGAGTCACTTCGATTATCAAGGATGCCGTTGAGATTGAACAAGAATTCTTAACAGACGCCTTGCCTGTCGAAATGATAGGTATGAATTGTAAACTCATGTGCCAGTACATTGAATTCGTCGCGGACAGATTGCTCCTCGAACTGGGCTGTAAAAAGGTGGGTAGAAATATTTCAACTGGTAATTCGATTTGATCGTAACGTTTACTGATGCGTCGTCTTTGAATTCTCAGGTCTATATGTCTGAGAATCCGTTTGACTTCATGGAGCATATATCTTTAGAAGGTAAGACGAACTTCTTCGAGAAGAAAGTTGGGGAATATCAGAAGTGGGGAGTTATGCAAAACAGAGTTGAAAGCAATTTTACGGTTAATGCTGACTTTTGATGTAGTACATAGATGCAGCAAAGAGCTGCTAATATCTTTTTCTTATTTATGTACCGTGTAAGAACACTCGTGTGGGTAAAATTTCTAGACATGGAAAGCATGCTCCTATTATTTGGACTGATCCAATAGTGACTGTTAAGTTTAAATGTAATAGGACTATTTAGTATTTATTTTTGATTCGAACTTTTACACCTTGACAATGACATTTATAATTTGACTACAGCTAGGTGTATTTCTTCTTATTACACTTCGTTTGAAGGTGCGATAGTAACGTGATTGTACTTTTATCGCGACACTGTTTCACGCAATGCGACCTGTTTAGATAAAATTACTAAGATTTAAGATCGGAGGCTTGAAACTTCGCGAGGTAACGCGTGAATTGAAATTGTATTCAAAGTCGCGCAACGTTCACTTTTATATTATTCTTAAACGATCTATACAAATAACTCAGTATTTGCCTAACCAAGGTTTTTGTATGTATGTATATAATTTAATTGAAGAGAATAAAAAATTGTACTATAAGCGAAGACGGTGATTCTTGCTGATCGAGAATAATCGGTAAATGTTTTTGACGAAACTTTTATTTTAAAACTTTTGACCGTAACAAGTATAAACTTACAAATTATGTCTTATGAACAACTTGTACATGTAGAACATGTTTTATAAAGTTCACCCACACACATTGTAAAGACTGAATACTCCGGTGATACCGAAAATTAACAATCTGTTAAAATTAATGGTTTTCCACTGCTCTCTTGAGTATCATGGAATGTAAATATATATGCCACGATTATATACATTTTAATATAAACCGCTAAGTGGATAAATCTCGATGTAACCGTTTCATTTGTATTGTAAGATCATTAAATTGTATATTAATGGAAGCTTCAACATCTGTAACGTATATGTTAAACAGATTGCGTTTGAAAACTATTCTGCAAACGTTCAAGATAATTTTTACGGCACTCCATATCATCGACTGGTCTATTATAAGGCAACCAAACAGGTTCTCCAATAAAGTATCGTTTTGCTTTTATATAATTCTGAAAAGGAAGGAAATAAATAGCAAGTGACAATGTGTTACATTCGATCGTACGATAATATACTTACATTAGTATCTAAAGTGAATCTGTGATATATTCCACTTGGAATGATTATCAGATCTCCAGCTTTCACTTCGATGCGTATCCACTGGTCATCCTTGTCCCGGACATCAAAGAATCCTGATCCGTCTAGAACCAATCTTATCTCCTCGTCTGTATGAAGGTGTTCAGTGAAGAAATTCTTCAACTAAATATTCGAAATAACTTCTCTAAGTATATGTTCAACCCATCGTGCACCATGTGATTCACATTTTGTAACTTACTTTCTCTTCATAATTTGGAAGACATTGTTTGGAGCACACAATTTCATCTTCATAACTGTAGCCACGCGTTTCTCTTAGTTCCGCTAACGTACTGTCATCTTTGTAGTCTTTGTAATCAACCTAAATTAACATTATCAATTTAAATTTATGTAGAAATGGTTCTAGTGTCACCAGACTTTCCTAAGGACACATAGAGGTCAAATATCAGGGCAACTATATTTAAAAACAATTGAAATCGCATACAGTTGTTGAGCAGAAGATGAGTAATATAATGAAAAGAATGCTGATAGATATCTGCTGAAGAAATGTCGATTATACGTTAAGTGCGAACTAACCTTAAAGTACTCAACCCCTGTTATTTTATATAAGTCTAACAGGGAGAGAAATTCAGCTGGCTCTTTATGATGTTCCAATCGTTGATCAGCATCACTGTTGTCCATATACCACGCACGAACCATTCTTAAATAGGTTTCTGCACAAGTTCGATCAAATGAAATCGGCTTTTCGCCCTCGTTATGCTGTGACGTAATAATAATAAAATGTATTAAGCAGTGACAGTACAATTTTCACTCAATTATCAAGATACGGGAATACAGTTATCTTGAATTTGACATTGATATATTGTTGGAGGAATTACGTCGTATCGAAACCATATTTAATTTTCACCGCCCATATACAAATGCATGTCAACAACATTGTTGATATTATGATACTATTTTCGAAATAATTAGGAAAGCTCGATTTGTTGTAATTGAAGAAAACTACGTTGCAAGTTGGAACAGAATTGAGTAACCAATGGTAATCATAATATTTATATTTCCTTAGGCTATTTCTCTTTTGTGTCAGTTATGTATGTTGTATTTATAATCATTGATAAATTTTTCGACTGATACATTTCTTAATAATCGCAATAATTTTCCAGGGATGTAAGAAAGTTCGCTACAGTATCATAAACAACTTGGTAGATATAAGAAAGCATTCTATAGCACTGTTTAAATCCACTTTATTAGCAAGTCCGTATCAAAAATGGATGAATTGAATGAGTTCTATAAGAAGGTTCAGATGTATCTTATGAAGAAGAATCAGGAATGTGGAGAATTAAGATTCCTCTCTTCGCGTACAACAACTGAGAACAGTGATGACATCGACGACTTATGCAAATCAATGATGGACATATTCGAGGCCTATGGTATACCCGTGAAGGAAAAGGCATTGGTCGATAATGAGAAATGTGCTCAGTCGTATAAATATTTATTACTGAACACCAAGTTCCAGAATCAAGAACGTTTAGCGGAAGATATCGTTAGCGGCCATTTAGTTGACATGTGCCCGCCTTTGTCTTCGTATTTGTTTATGCAGATAATGTGGAATCTTGGATACGAGAAGATTCTAATTCGATCCCTTTTGCATGTACCTTTTGACTTGTGTACAGAGATGCTGGAGATAGTTAGGAAATGTATAGAAGAACTGCCTTTCCAAAGATTGCTAGATACGATATGCGAATTAATATTGACCGCTTATACTAAGTTCCTTGGATTAAAGGGAATGGGAATACAGTCTACGAATCTTAAAGAGAGCATAGAAAGATTTCTGATCAACTTCGAGGAAGTCTTATTGCAATTAACGAACCCGCAACTAATTCATTTGAAAGAAGCATCCAGCACAAAGAAATATGAGCGATGTGGTATTATATTGAAAAGATTAATTTCTACGATAAAGAGTTGTTTAGAGCGTAGAATTAAAGGGAGTGTCATCTCCGATGGTCTTGAGGAATTATATAACGTTACATTTGGTCGAGAACAGTTTGTCAAGTGTGAAGATACGCTTATAGAAACTTATGTAGCAAACTTGGACGAGAATATGATAAATACACTGCTACATAAAATCAAAGAAATTGACTTCAATGTTTATTTGAGCTGGGCAGAGTTGGATGATGATGAGAACAACATGATTACTCTGCAGCGTTCCATTGGAAATGAATTCTATTACTTTATACAGTTTATACAGAACGACCAACAGCTATCTGAAAACACTTATTTGATAGAGTGCCTGCAGGTCTTGTCATCGAAATCGGATCCTAAACAGTCGAGTTTTGTTTTAAGTTTACAAGAACTCTGTTGTGCCATATCCGATGGCAAGCGAGAGCTTGTGAAAGAGTTGTTATGCAGATACAAAGAATGGGACGATTCGATACTTGATTTTGTTTATAAGAACGAAACTTTATTGGACAAAAAGGACTGCTTAAATCTGTTGGAATATCTGGCGTTTGCCCTTAAACAGCCGAACGAAGAAACCTTTAAAGAGCTCTGTCATACTGTCGTTACGACAATGCTGATGCATCGAGATCTATCAGATATTTTTGAGATCGTGACGGCGTATCTAACGAAACATGATGGTAAAAGCTACCTAGAATCTTCGCATACAGAACGCGCGTTTAACGAATTCATTACGCGGAACTCGAATTTACAGACGTCGACAAATTTGAAAGTTGTTCTGCTCTTCCTTTTGAAGGATCTTAAATTGGTATTGACTATACTCGTAAAGATCACTATCGGTCATCCCGACTACAGAAATATTATGATTTCTGCCAACGATATGCTTCTATTAGCGCCGTTTATGCAAATCAGAGAAGACAACAATCAAATAATCGTAACCAGCGTACTAAGAACCGTTTGCATAGAAAACGTGGAATGGAACGGGAAGAAATTTATGTACTTCGTACGAGCTGTATTGGACAACTCCGATATCAACGTAAATGATTTGATAAATAATGTTTTTACACCGTATCTGGAGGCAGATACTTTCAATGCACCGAACATAAATTCGATTCTTATTAATATTCCAATGCTGCTGGCCAGATGTACTAAAAATACGCATGTTAAAGGTTTAACAATAGCTCTGGCTAAGAAGATGTCCCTTTTGAGGAAAAATACGACCATTTCGAAATACGTGAGCAGCGAAATACTTGGACAAATAGCAAGGATAGTGAAATTAGTGGTAAAGAAATGTTTCGAACTTCCTATGTCCACGAAAGCAGAAATAATTAATAGAGTCGAATGGCTGATCGAGCCAATAGATAAATTGTACTTCGCTCCTCTTCGGTATTTAACGCAGGAAGGTGTTAGCATAGTCGATATAATGAATGATTACGAAAGTCGTTGTTTCATCGTACTAGACACATGGAAGGAGGAACCAAAAGTCTCGGAGCGACTACGAAGTTTTTTATCAAATTTAGGCTTACTGAAAGATGACTTTTTGCGTCACTTAATCCTTCGATCGACCAGAGACGAATATCAGAAATTAGGCGCGGAATTTACTACGATATATGGGTTTGCCTTCGGATACAATGAAATCGAAGCGTACAATCACTTTTTACGTTTAACGATAGAGGCATGCTGCTTATCGTTGGAGTACCCGTCCATCGGTGGAAACGATTTATTCGCATTTCTGCTCAAGTCCGTTTCGCAATTCTGTGAAACGTTCGTACTATTCGAAGGCATGGAAGATAAGGAGAAAGTGTATCAATCGTTAATTAAAAATATTAGACAGCTCAATAGGAGCATAAAGCATACTCCTTATGCTCATTTGTTTACCACCTGCGTAGCAAGCTTGAATAACGAAACACAGCGAGATTCTGCACAGCTATTGCAAGATGCTTTAAACTCTCTTTATTGCTTCAGCGAGCAGTGCCTTGAATCAAACTATGAATACGATGAAGAGATTCCCAAGAGATCTTTTTCCCCAAAAATTTCGAATTTTTATGTCAATCTACAAGTTGTTTCCGTTTGTATGAGAGTATCAACCACAAAAACCGACGAATGTGTCAGAAGATTGAATGAATTATTCGTTCCAAGTTGAACTGTCTGTGTTTTTTTACGCATTTAAACTACTAAGAATGGTATTGGTATATCTTTGTTTCTATATCAGCTTAAGTTTCGTGAGCTATGTATTATGCTGTAACTGAACAGCAGGTGTTATGCGTGATTAGTAACAAGGATCATCCAATCAGTACCAAAGAATTGTTTTTATTCTATATTATATTTGTGCGATATTGCCAAAATGCCAGTACAATGGTTAGTAATAAAAAAATGTGAAAAAATTGCGTACAAAGAAAAAATGTGCACCAGTATCGAGACAGGATCAAATGGGTAGCTTTCCCAGGACAGATCTCAATGCTTCCATGGAAAAAAGTTAGTACCTCGTCGCGTACAGAGGAGCAGTTAATTGCTAAAAAGGCCTGTCGATGAAATCCAATTGCAACCTTCTCGCTTTCTACTAATAGTAATTACTACACTAAACAGAATCAATATCTTTCATACAAAAACTTTGCTTCCCAAATCTGTGCTCCGCACTCTGTTTTTTCCATGTCATTGAGTTACAAGAAGTCTGTATTGACTAGATTCTTATGCTGGTAATTCAAGCTGAATGCACCAATAAAATCATCTATTGAAGCTTAAAACGAAGTATCTTAAACGGAAGAAAGGAAAAATATTGCTACGCATAGGTTCTGTTATTTTAAAGCTTCTCTTTCAATCAAAGAGAAGGGTAATGTGTTTTTTTTTTTCGTTGATACTCGTTTATTTACACTCGCATTATAGAGGGAAATACACAAAGCGTACATATTTTTACATCTTACTTCTCCTTAGTTCTTTTTTATTTTTTTTTACTACAGGTAAAAAATAACGCGTGCCTTCTCTTTTCGTGTATATGTATTTCCCTTTTGAACGCAGCTCGGTATAAGCAGACTGAAAGAGGATTAAAATTACCAGCGAACGAAAATATTTCGCGGGTCGTGTAGTTTTATAAAGTGTCCTCGAGTATCCGTTTTCTCGTCTACCCAAGTGATCGCGCGAACACAGCAGAGAGCCGTTTAATCGGTCACGGCGATAAGGAAACGAAGAAACACGAGCACGTGTCCCATGAACATTTAAGCCGTCAATGAAATGCACATTTTTTACTGTAAGCCATTCATTGTTGTCTTTTGTCAAATGTCGGATATTCATTTATCGGTATTTCTTTTTATCAATTATTATTATTATTATTATTATTATATATAATTCGACGCTATAATATTTACAGATTCTTCACATTGTAAAAAATATAACGTATTTCGTACTCAATATCATACGCAGGTAGTACTGAAAGGCCGATATACATCTAAATCGTGGTGTTTTTCTTTTTCTTCTTTTTCATTCCCGAATTAATGTGACCCAGTTGCTTAACAAATCTGCATGTATACATATATATTCATTTCTTTATATCTAATTATAAAATCGTATGCGAATCGTTTTCTATGAGTGGTGAAGTTGTTGTGCTTTCTCTCCCTTGAGTTTCTATCCCGAAAAAAGTCACGGAAGGAATTGCTGGCCGAAACAAAGAAGTGAAGAAAATGAACCTGGTCCTTGACACTGATATGCTGACTTAGGCGTAGCTCGATTTTCCATTTCGCTCCGATAGCTTCCCAAGTAAATCGGACAATTTCGCGTTTCTTCTCGTACAAACGTTTTAATACATTCCCTTTTTTTTCTTCTCGTTAGAAAAATATCCTTAAACACGGTCGTGTGCGCGCGCGCGCGTGCGTTAATTATTCAGAAGCGATACAAATATAGAAGTAATTTCTTGTTTCCTTCGTATCATTATTTCTCATATATCAGAGACATGCGTTTACTTGGAAAGCTATCCGCAACCTCTATTTTCCCATCCCACTTTCGCCCTTTGCAGATCCATGGTTTTCGAGAAGCACAAAAAGAAAACCCAGGAGAGTGGAAAAACACAGCGATAATAGGAGCGTGAGCGATTACACCGTTTCACAAAGAGGCCCTTTGATTCGCTGTTGAAAGGCTTTCACGCGCGTTCATTATCGTCGTCTTTTAATAGAAAAACTGCGGTTTACATCTACGGGATCACAGCGAGACTACGAATTTTCCGAGTGATAAAATAGAGGATACGAATAATTATCTGTTGCACCTCCCCTCCCCCCCCCCCCCCCCCTCTTCCCATTTTCCCTCTTTCACGCCTGTTTAGTAGTAGAGTACAGTGAACGAAATATGGATGGCCGATTCGCTACGTCGGTTATTATACGCTCCGGCAATCTGAAGCTGACGAAACGTATTAGCACCCTTCATCAGTCGAATACGCGAGGCTATCTTCTATGTGTCTCAAAATATACACTTTAATCGGCAACTTAACGTTAAAAATTTCGACGACAAGAGAAGGTTCAGTCGCGATAAGTATAATAAAAAAAATGGTTCGCGTGATCAGAACACATGCTCAGCCGCACGTATTCGCTACGAATTAAGCTTCTTTCTTCTTCTTTTTTTTCACTCTGCACCGACGATTAGAAAGAACGATAATGTACGATCGATAGCCTATTCCCAAAGAGCTGTGTCGTCGGACCCTACTAACTACCAATGATAGAAATACTGTACATCAGTTCGTTTGAAACTTTTCAGTTCGACTGTAAAGGCCCTTCGACGCGTTTCCGACCGGGAAGCGACTATCTCTCGTGTACAAAATTCAGCATCCTTAATCGATCCAAAAGGCTGGTAAATCGAGACGAACGAGTTAGATTATTATACAAACTTTAAATAGACTTTCTCTCTTGTCTCTTCAGCGATCGGGCTTAAGACCCTTCGATCAAACTTCGTAAAGAAAAAAGAAAAGATAGCCGAGCCCTTATTTTGCGTTTTAAGGTACGTCGTGCAGCGATCACACGGAAAATTAATGACTTCGATGGTGGCGTTAAATAATAATAACATATCGAGCTAATGTAATGACTGTTATGGTATAAAAGCAGTATTTAACATTCGGATAATATGATTTTTGATCACACGAGAAAAATTACACACGACCTACAGCTACTTATAAGGGAGCCCATCGCTCCCGTTGTTTTTTTATACATCCATTGGTTTACGTCTACAAACTCAATGGTGATTTGCTGTTTTTTTTTCCTTTCGAAAGAAGATTCTCAGTTTCGTACGAAGCAATGGATACGTTAGATATTACTACTAGTACCACACACGTATTTTGCAGTTGAAGGGATCAATGTACCAGCAAGCCTTTGTGAAAAACAGGTTTCAAAGTCTTGCCTTCTCTCTTGCTGGTTTGTAATTGGCTATAAAACTTATTGGAATCGTATAAAGACTTTGTATTTTTTTTTCTCTATCATACAGACTTTACCATATAAATCCTATAATTATGTTTATGATTGACATTATGTACTAATGTTCCTCTGTAACATTACCGCCAATTCTCCTTTCCATTCTACGCTTGTCAATCTTCAACATTTTCTCCTAATTATGCCTCGGCCGGTTGAAACAACAGACATTGTGCTTCCAGGTTCCCGTTCGAAGCCAATGAAATCCTTAACGAAACAAGAATATAAATATTAGCAAGGTATGCGACGAAAGTTGCAGTGAAATCCAACGAAACGCTAGGCTGTCCGAATATAAAATTCCACTAAATCAGCAATGAGTTTTTGATACCCTAGGTTTGTTTCAATAAAATGCATCTCTACTATTAGAAACTGTACACTCAATACCGGAACCATTAACGACACACCACTCTCGGGCGCTTTATACAATGTGTTATTCTTTACCTCAGCCTCTGACGTTTGAGCATGGGTAATATATATATATCGTTAATGGATATCATTGCACAATACATATCTAAGACCATCTATTCTCTTTCGAGTTCCTGACTATACATTGTAAATAACATTTATTCAGTCGTTTTAATTCCTCCCACTATGTCAAACAGCTGACCACCACAGTGATTCCTTCAATATCTGCAAACAGTTTACGGACGCTCTGTTAATTACCATCCGACCCTTCTGAGTAATAGAGGTTCGTCGATCGGAACGAGTACGCGACGGGCGTTTGTTTTAGATTGAGCAGAAAGCTAGACATATCGAGTTTGGTTTCGCCGTTAACAAGTAACAACTAGTTCGTGGGGCATGTTCCGTTATCACCCTCCCCGCCGTCCGTGTCCTCACTCCTTCTCTGTCGAGTATTGGTCCTTTGCTGACGGAGTTGCCTCTTCCATTGCCCACTTACGTATCTATCATTATATATTACAATAATATTACATATAATACTATCCACGTATATTAAAATATTTAACAGCCAGCCAAACGGCGGACTGCGATCTTCCGATAGAAAAAGAACCAAGAGACGGCATTAGTCTTTGACATAGTCGAATTCACGAAGATCCATGGTACGATTCGGGGGTAACGTTAGTCTTATAGATTGGCGAATTCACAGCACAAGCCCAAGGTTGAGCCCAAGAAAAGAGAGCGTAACCACAAGACGAAATCAGAGATATCATCCGATGGAGGCGCGATCAGCCACTACGTACGTTTTGTTTTCCATTACCTAAACGTGGCTCGGTTAACCCGACTGAGGAGTTTTGATTAATCATTAGAGGACGCTGCAACAGCAGTAGCTCTTCTTCTCTTTCTCAGGGCTGAAGTTCATTTCGCGTACGATCTCCGCAAACACGTCGTTGACGTTCGTGCGATTCTTCGCGGACGCCTCGACGAACGGGCAGCCCCAGAGCTGCGCCAGAGCGTTGCCCTCGGCGGTGTCCACCTCCCGCTGATGCTCCAGGTCGAGCTTGTTGGCGACGAGCAGCACCGGCACCCTCTCGGTGCCTTTCACGCGGGTTATCAATTCCTTCATCGCCTTGATGTCCTGGAAGGTCTGGTGATTCGTCAGGCTGTACACAACCACGAACCCCTGCCCGTTCTTTATGTAGAGATCGCGCATACTCGCGAACTGCTCGGTGCCGGCGGTGTCCAGGATCTCGAGCACGCACGGCGAGTTGTCCACCTCGATCTCCTTCCGATAGAAGTCCTCAATCGTCGGGTCGTACTTCTCCATGAAACATCCCGAGACGAATTGCACGGTGAGCGCACTCTTGCCTACCCCGCCCGAGCCGAGGACGACTACCTTGAACTCGCGCATCTCTTTGCCAGTTCGCCTCCTCCGTCTCCTCTTCCTCCTCCTCGGCCTCCTCGACGTGTCCAGGACCGAGAGGAAGGTTCTCCCGAGAGAGTACCTAGCCTCCCTCGATTATTATCCTCGCGCCGTTCCCTTCTTTCTCGAGCACGGCTGAAAAACGACCGCCCCTGCAACTATGTACTAACTACGTCCTCGTACAGTCCACAGCAGCGCGTTCGAAAGGGGACAGCAGCTCTTATCGGCGAACAAAGGCATCGATGATGTTACCGAACGATCTACGTATCACGCACAACGTTTCACCACCGTGATCGAAACGCAGCCGTTCTTAGGGGCCAAAGGCGAAGACGACGACGACATGACAGCACCCGTATTCGCACTCTCTGTCACACACCACACCACAGTCCCCTGGTCCCCTGGCGACGTTCGCCTCAGTTCGCCTGGCCTGCCTCCTTCCTGTCCTGTCTTTCCTCTGCCCCTCACTCCCCTCGCTTCTTCACTTCTTCCCTAGCTCTGACGTGCGTGACGCCATCTTATCACCGTTTTGCCTTTGCATTTTCTTCCAACCTCCTGCACAGTCCGCACAACCATCGAGTACTACCCCTATGTCCTCCTCGGCCTCTTTACCACACCATATACCACTCCAGTTTACGTGCCTGCCCAATATATATCGCCTTCCCGACACTTATCTCCGCGATCCCGAAATCGAGTTCTCTTAAGTCTGGTTTCCAAACTTTCCTCCTCTTCCTCGATCGCGGCCTAAAACGGCCGCGCGATTGGCCCGCGCAGATCCACGCGGAAAAGCCCGGCGAATAGCGTCGCTGGACGAGCTGCGGCTACGCTTTTTCTTCCCGGGCGTAAAACGTAAAACTGTGCTCGAGGAAAATAGTAAGAGAGGAATCACGGAACCTCCCTTTACCGGATGCAAGTGTCATTCTCTTATCTTCCAGACGCCACTATCCACGACCTCGACGCTCCAGAGCGTTCAGTGAGTTTTATTCATATTACCAAAACATTCCTTAACCTGTTAACTGGGGGGACGCGAGCTATAATTCGTCGTTCGAAAATACCTCGCTGTTGGACAAGATGACTCGATTCGTGGTCAACATTTCAAGGGCTCGGTTGGGCTCGCCGGGAACGTGCCACATATGCATAAATTTTCGTTCCTTTGTACCATTCACTTGTTCCTACGGTGTAAAAAAAAAATGTAAGAAAGATGATGAAACGGTGGCACATTCCTGTTTTCCACTGGACTTCACATTTTCCAAATTTCACTCGTACAGATGAGTACATAACGTATTTACTGCGAACGAAACAATGTTTAATACATCGCAGATGTTTTTGATCGAGAATTCACCGGGTTAACAGGTTAAAATTATCGACTCTGCGCCATGTATCATTGAAATACGGTTCTCTTTGTTCAAATGTAAACGCTAGAACTCGTTATTTGTTCGCTACAACGATGCTTCATTAGTTTATTAGCAGCGACGACCGAACGCAGAATTATGTCTTATTTGTTAACAGCAGTTACCCTTATTGCCGTCGCATTTGAAAGTCGTATAACTATAAAACGTTCTATCGAAGTCGCAAAAAAGCGCACCGTAGAGAATCGGTCGATTGCAAGTTAGGTTTACAAATTCAGGTTTCGTCGGCGATAGTTGCAAATACAGTCATCGTTTTTCGTAAGAACGGCGACCGTATTGAGTCATCGAGCGTTGCACAAAAACCGCGCTCAAAGAAACTTGCTCCTCACATGAGAACACTGCTTGAAACGCTATTCCTTAAAATAGACGGATCGGGGATGGGAGAGGGGGGGGGGGGGGGGGAGAATCAGCAAGGACATGCGTAACAGGAAATTAGTCTTTTTGAGACCAAACCCAGCATTCAGTCCGAGCACCCTTTTTGTTCTTCGTGCCGAAGAGAAAGAAGAGGGAAGAGAAGCGTGGAAAACCAAGTAACAAGTGCTCGTAAGTTCGATACATTCGTTCCTCATCCTCGAAAGGCGTGACCGTGCTTTTCTGAAAAACCGGAAGTGCACGCTGCTACCGTATCTTGCGGTTTACGCACACAGGCCGCCCATTTCTTTCGTGTACCTGCGTGTGGGTGTGTGCAGCAGTTAGCCGTACACATGTACACGCCATTCTAGCAGGCACGACAGTGACGACCTTGTGGTATGCGACGCAGACACATGTGAGACAGGATGACATCATCCGATGAAAGTGTACATAACTGAACAATGCATCACTTTACGTGGCATTTGGTGACGAACGGTAGCATTGTATTGTCACCTGGGAGCAAATTCTCGTCGATCTTTTCAGGAAATCACGAGCTTTCTCAACTCGACCAAATCTTTTATTCGAAGTAACGTTACAGAATGCTTCGATAACTTTGAAACGAAGCAGTTGAGGAAATCAACTATCGCCGAAAGCACGGAACGATGCGTCTGATTCTCGGAATGCATGTACGCGCGCCCTTATCGTTGATTAGCGGTGTCGTTAATTAAAACAGCGTTAGAACGTGTCGTCCCCCTCTACTCTTACACAGAATACGTAATTCGCGTAATTCTGTAACTGTCGTTCGTTCACCGAATCGTAATCAGTGCGTGTTGCAGCGCTCTATCGAAAAAGATCGCACGAACGAAAAGTTATCGAGGTTGTTCGCAGCAAACGAGGAAACTGTCGATTACACCTCATGAGACCTAATTCATGGCTATTAAAAAGTAGCACATAGGATAAGGTGGAAACTAGTTTGAGGTTCATTTTTTCGTTCCCGATCTGTATTAATATTCTTACCCAAGTGTACGGAATACGTAAGCAATAATTTTTATCGACTGTTCCTTTTTTGCCCTCCAGTAACATCGGTGATAGAATCATCGTAACGTTTTGTCAGAAAATTCAGAGGAATGTCAATTCGTCGGAGAAAATAGAAAATAAAATCTAGATAACTTAGCACGGAGATGTGAAATATATTTGCATAAATGATGAAAAAATAGATTGAAATCACTTTGCGAGTAAAATAACGGAAAGAGCTTTATAGAGAGACATAGGATTGTTATTAATTAACAAAAATGTTGAGTTGTGGGGTATACAGTTCGTATCATCAAGTTACAACGACCTTTACGAGCGGACAATGACCTGACAATTTCAATAACAAACAGTATTACGATTAGAGTTTCCTCATCGTGCGATCTTTTTCGTAACTAATTTTCAGCGCGACTACTCTCTCGGTAAGAGTGGTCGCCGTGCAGAGAGAATTATCGATCGAGGCATCAACCATAACCTAACGCCAAAATACATTAACGAAACAGAATAACCGCTTAGCTCTCAAGCTTTTAGGTAGGCTTCCACAGCTTTGGTGTTTATTTTACGTAAAGATTCTCCAAACACTTACGCAAATATAACAAAATGCCTTGTATATGGTGGGTGATCTAATCTTATTACGTAGATATTTAAATATAAAAACGAAGGTCGATTTGACATACGTAATTTTAACTCTTTCGGTGCCGTAATTGTTTAGAATCGTTTAGAATTGTTCGATCGGCGGTTAGTAAGAGTTGAGATCTTAACACCGAATGGGTAAACGAAAGAGTGGAATATACATATTTAATGCCCTTATTTCAGACAACTGTACAGGGAATACTTGCCCGTTAAACATGAATTTATTTTTGCTTTAGGTGAGAACAATATGTCTTTCCAATACCCCCCGGCCCAGCCGCCGCCTTACACGCCCGTAATGCCTATGCAGCCAATTGCAACCGCGCCTACAGCCAATGCATGTCTGCTTCCGGATATGAATATGCCGAAAATGCCACTGGCACCGTCAGGTAAAATTATTACCACCTCATGATTTTTATCAGGGCTGTGGAGTCGGCATCAAAACTCTCGACTCCGACCCCGACTCCGACTCCTGAAGTTATATATATATACACACACGTGTACTGAGTACTTTAACAATCTATTATATATATATATAGTCGATGTTGGAATCGGCATATATTTTTTCGACTCCGACTCCGACTCCGACTCCGGTAATTAGAAATTCCTTCTGAACTCCGACTCCGACTCCGACTCCACAGCCCTGATTTTTATAACTGTTCAAACATTTCCCGAACAGTAACAACAAATATATTTACACGTCACGCTTATCACTTATCACATATCGGATTCCATCAAGATTATTCTTTAAATACTCTGTCCTTGATAACAGAGCCTTGCTCGTCGGCACGCTCCCGACGAATAATAATTCATTCACACGAATCTGCCGTGCGGCAGGAGTGAAGTGGTGCGAAGGAAAGTCACGCACCGCTACTACTAGTAATTATAACAGGGAACAAAGCAGAATTCCTTTTTCCAAGTCGAAGTATGCATCACGGCGAGCCACGTAATTGGATCGCGACCGATCTACGAGCACGATACGCACGGTGCCGGCCCCCGAAACACGAGTCCCCAATATTCCCATTAACTCGCTAAACGTTTTCGAAATCTCCTCGATGCTTAGGCAGCCGTCTCGTAGCCTGGACTTATCCTATCAGTCACTAAACGTTATCTGCGCTCGAGGTAAGAGGAGAGTGGCTCGTAAACGGGCCCCGACGTACAGTCGCTGTTTGCCAAGTGACGATCAGTAAGTAGATAATAGTCGTCTTCGTTGATGGGATCCGTCACGTATGCAGCAGGGATGAGTGCCATCCAGTTTCGTGTTCCCGTGGCGCGTCTCTTACTCTTTATCGGCAGTAAATACACACGCGACACGCCGTGCGAAACGGAAACAGATCGGGGATCGAAGCTGACAAGGCCTGTTCCAGCGATTGTGCCGTGTAATTAAGCAAATCGCCGGGAGTTTTACGTGCCTCGCTGTTCGAGGATCGCCGTCGTCATCTTGCGATCTCTGTGCACGCCAACGGTAGCACTCGGCGCGCCGTCATCTTTTATACAGTTCCTGCTCTCCTCTCTCCGTCTTTCCAAGTATATAACCCATTCGGGCTTCCTGTTATTTCCACGGCGTACAAGTGCTGTCCAAGGTAGCCGATACATTGAGTATCGACACCCCTACCGATAACTCTTTATGGATGGACGCGAGGATTCCTTGGTCGGGTCAGAGTTGCTCGATTATTACAATTGCGTGAGTCTCGATTAATGACCCTTCCCATGTGGAAATTCCGCTCGCGACGAGGCGTCTTTTTATCGGCGTTTTTCCGCCGTTCTTTTGTTTCGTGTCTTCCGCCGCTCGTTTCAAATATTATGCATAGATAGTCGTGCAAAAATAAAGCAGTTATGCAGAGAGGCGGTTAGCTTTAAAAGGCGCAAGTGTAGAGAGAGTTATGATCCAGCGTCACATGACGGTCTCGACGGGTATCGATTAAAGATATAAATTGTTAGATCGTTTAACTTAAAAGCCGAGCAAGAAATATTCTCTTAATGGCACAGGGAAGCCAAGAGGTGGCCAGTTTGACCGAGGAGCTGCAAGTTAAGGTGATTCACAGTTAATTAACAGTGCAATAGGATTAAAGAATATTCCGGGCAATTTGCGAAAGAGGCACGGCCTAGCCGGAAGTGCGTCGGCGGATCGGTAATTTGCCAGTGACGAAGGGCTGCGATCACGTTGCATAAAATGATTAAAATGTCGTTTCGTGTCGCGGTAGACCTTTGGTCCTTCTAATACAATGTTTGCTATTAGCAGAAACTATCGAGGAGAGGATGTTACGGTGACGGTGCGAGCTGTTCCAATGTCTCGCATTGAACAGTTGGAAAATTTTCACCCCAAGTAGAGCGTATATTGTTTCCTTTATCTACGAAGATAACGTGGCAAAGCGGACCAGCCTAAGAAAGCAAATGTGTCCCAGGAAAAGTACACAAGTTTTATCATTTTGCCGAGTAGGAGAAACTTGAGAGAACAAGCCATTGTTAGTGTGTCAAGTGCTGCCAATAGTACACCGTTTGCAGAACTGCAATGATATTAATGTGCTGAATAAGTTCACGAAGCGCGCACACGGGGTTTCGAAGCGCTGAAGCCACAGCGGAAAGCAATCTCAGTTCAAAGAAAGCTTTTAAGAGGAAAAAACCAGCAACAAATATTATCGAAATGTTTTCTGTTGCCGTTTCCTCGAGCAGTTGAAGTTCTGTGTTAACGGCGAAGAGTGCACGTGAAATGCTTTGATTAAAGGCACGCTTTTCCTCGCCTCGTGCCGATATTTATGGCGGTTTAACAGCGGATTTATTCGGCGCGGCTTGCGCGTGGCACAGGCGAGTGATGGAATCGGAATATTTCGAGACGTCTTGGAAGGTAAAGGTGCAACAAATTCGAAGGCGGCTTCGCGCTCTCTTCAGGGACACGCTAAAGAGATATGGACCAAAGAGGAAGGGCTATACGAGATTCCTTACGGATGAGGAGAAAAGGTGACACTGTAGCACGCTCCATTTCCGATTAAGTAGCTTTAAAAACCCGATAACGCGGTACTCAAATAAATAACGGGTGCAGAGTACGCGGAGGAAGCGAATGTGACTTGAGATTCCCAGTTTTGAATAGCCAAGCATCTACAGATCCACACGTTCAATAATATGAATTTAAAACTCTATACTAATATGCTCCTGTTTCTCCAAATTTCAGCTGGCTGGTCGCTACCGAATACGACATATCCACACGGCTTGGAATACCTTATGGCCCTTGATTACCTGTTCGTGATGCAGAAAGTGGAATTACTCGAAGGTTAGTGTCGTTTATTACCGCGCGAATAAACGGTCCACTTCTCGCTGTAGAGAATGTTATCGCACGTACCATTCTTAGATATCGTAAATCGTCTAGTTTATGTGGCGGTACCCTCAGCACGAATCAAACGACCCTTAAATAGCAAGCGAAACTGGAGTACAGTATCTTGTATAATATTCAGCTTAAGGAGAAAAGAGTTAGTTCCACCTAAACCTCACCATACTCGTAAAGTGTACATTAGATCGCCGTTGCGTTATAATAATCGAGGGATCTGTATCTAATGATTTGGACAGCTTTCACTGGATTCGAAACGAAGAATAGGTACAGCGTGGTGAACGTCAGAGGAGAGCCAGTGTTATACGTCGCGGAAGAATCGGGTTGTTGCGCGCGTTGCTGTCTGGGAAGTAGCCGTCCCTGCGAGTTCGAGGTGTTCGACAACTCCAGAAAACAAATCCTGCGCATGGTTCGCCCCTTTAGGTGCGACAGTTGCTGCTGCCCTTGCTGCCTGCAGGTATTTTTCATATTTCTTCTGTATTAAGGAAAAGAAACGGGACGCGGCCCTGAGCGAAGCGGAAGCAGCGGAGCGGGGGCAATAAATCATCGGTTCAATGTTAAGATTTTAACAACCGCAATTTATGCCCAATCGGCCGGTGAAGGACACGTCCGCTCCGCGTTACCGTAATTACCTCTTTATTTATGGTGGCCGGTACGCCAGCAAATACGGCCGCGCGAAACGGTCCCCGGAGGGTTCCTCGAACATGCGGTGCACACACAACGCGCAAACTTGCCTCACACGTGCGCACCATCTGCGACGGTTACCTCTGACGAAAAGCCTGCTCCTCGGCCCATCGGAAAGGCCGGTCACGGTCGATCCTCTTTGAAAGGCACCGGCCTGGCAACTGAAGCCTTCGAACGCGCTGCTTTTATGCATTAGCAAACTTTTCTATCATTTCGACACAGAGCCGAGAGTAGCTGCGCGCCAAACAATTCGACTATATAGCGTCATTGTCGATGAGAGCCTTCGATATTCGGAATACCTTCCTTTTCTTGTAATTATGTATCGCGTCTCGCTACATTTTCCGCGCGATAAGAACATTGGCGCCTAATTTATCAGAACGATGTAAATCTGTTAGATTAAATTCAAACCTTATTCTGATTTCTGCGCACGCACGTTGCACAGCACGTGACTAGCACTCCGCGGGAATTCTAAGAATATGCTGTGCACGGGACACTCTTTTCTCGTCTCCCTCGAGCATACGAATTGTTTCCTATCAAGTGGACGGGCTCGATTATCGCCCGTGATTCAGCCACGCACTTTTCCGCGATGCAGAATAAACGATCGTATTTATGTACTTTTGATAAAACCGTAGCCGATAATGAAGGGATCGCGCCAGTATGATGAATCTTGCGAGCTGTGTTATCTTTTCCCCCAATTATCGACCGATGTTTCTTTAGGAATTGGAGGTGTACTCTGGAGATACGTTGCTGGGCTCGGTGACGCAAGACTGGAGCCTTTGGCAGCCCTCGTTCTCCGTCCGTGACCCGTCCGGAGAAACTGTGTTGACTATAAGAGGACCCTGGATCAAGTGCTGTGTGAACGTATCGTTCAAGGTATAATTTGATCGAATCGTGTAGATTACGCTAGTTGTACGTCTCTTTTCATCAGCGATTCGTTCTTTCCTCTGTTGTATTTTCATCTTCTGCTATTATAGGTGAGGTCTGCGGATGGCGAGCACAAGATTGGAGAGATTAAGAAACAGTGGAGTGGTCTCGGTGCAGAATTATTCACGGATGCTGACCGTTTTGGCATAAGCTTTCCTCTGGATCTGGACGTTAAGATGAAGGCAGTCTTACTTGGCGCTTGTCTCTTGATTGTATGTTTCTTATTCCGTGTACATCGTCCTGACGTGCAGCTAAGTGGTAGATTCAGCGATGCTTAATGAACGCGTATGTTTTCAGGACTTCATGTACTTCGAAGGATCGTCTAGTGATGAGCATGCCGCAGCAGGGTGTTCAGGACTACTTGGAGTACTGAAATGTTTAGAATAACTTCGTATAAGACTATGGTGAAAACGCCGCCTCATCCAGATCTGTGCCGCATCTTTTTGGAATCACACTGCTTTTGTACGTTTACGATTAATACGCGAGACTCTCCCATGGAAGGTGATGGGAAAAGAGATTCGATTGATTTTACTAGAAGGACTTACGAGCATGATCTAGTTTTATAATACGCAGTACGCATACAATTTTCAGTGACTTTTATGAATGGTATCTATTGTACTAATTTTGCATTTAACTATTTATGCAAAAGATATGTCTTCGTCTGTATTTGTATGTGTAATTTAGATTAATATTCGGAAGTCCGCGTGTTTTGTGCGTCAATGGATCTTCCTCTTACTATCCGGTGAAATTTGTTAAGACTGACATTCTTCATGTGCCGCGCGCGACCAACGTACTATTTATATGTTTTTCAATTGATATTATTTTATGGCATTGTAAATACCTACCCTTGTTTCACATTTCTCGCGATTTTTACAAACTGTATTTGAACAGCAAGCTCCGTTCTACTCTGCTCCATTGGTCCCTCACTTACAACTTTAAATTATTTGTAAGTTAAATTAAATTTTAAGTTAAATTAAATTAACATACAATTAAAATAATTATGATTATCGCGTGAGAACATACTCAAAGATTTATATTTTAAAATATAATCGTGAATAAAATCATATATTCATTTAACACGGCTTCACTTTTATTGATACCTTTCACTGAAACTTTTATTGAAATTCGCTTTAATGGTTAATATTCCGGGAATAATTCGTATAAATTTTTTTATATTTTTTTTAATTTCTTTGTTTATTTAAGAGGGAATTCTACCTTATTTGGCCGAAAAATTCCATTTATTTTTTTGCTTTTCCTAAAAGATATGAGTCTTGTGTACCTATACACTCTGCAAAGCTTATAGCCAAATTCGAAAAATTGGTGAGGTTGTAGCGTTTTGAAGCGAGGGGTACGCAGGTAGAAGTATACATAATAGAAACATTTAAACCCGATTTTCTCGAAACTACATTTTTCGACCTGGCGTTGAAGAAATCTCGACAATCAATGAAGCAAACAACTTGAACTTTTACATGCATGTTGAGCAAGCGTCTGTCTATCTATGGTAGTAGATTTATTGCCGTATTTGTAACCGTTCCTGATTTTACTTAATGAAGTTTTCCCCATTTTTGAGAAAAATTCGATTCATCATATTCAGAAGTCTGCCATTTTAACATTTCTTTATTTATCTTAATGAATCTACTACCATCGATAGCCACATTCATACAGATTCATAATCTCTTTCCTTTTTGGGTATCAGATTATCCTTAGGGTATTTTTCGTTAACGCCAGGACCACCCAATTTTTTTTCAACGCCTCAAGTCGGCGCTCTGTATCAGCCACATTTTTTTTTGACCGTCACATAAAAATTCATAACAATAGCTCAAGATACAATAAAACAGCCTGTCAAACCGCAAATTAATTTGTCAAACCGTTTTTGTACAAAAAATTCACCAAAATCACCGATTTTTCGGGTAGAATCCCCCCTTAATACGCTTATATAATAAATTATGCTTGTATTTAATACAATTTTATATACGAATCAGGCTGGTTATATATATAAAACGTTTAATACATTTTAAATTACCTATCGCGATTCCTACATTATCCCCGAGTTGGCTGTTGGACCAGGGAATTCGCCGAGTTAATAGGAATACATGATATTAGAAGAGGTGGCACGGCCGAACTGTGCGAGTCGCGCGCGACAAGGAGGGAGATAGAAACATTACACACCCACTGGAAATTAACTAATTTCTCATTTCCAGCGAATATTCTATGAACTTTTGGAGTCGTGTCTCAAAGAATAGACCCTTGGCTACTTTCCTATGTGGTCGTTGCGTAGATTTTTATTACAATTAAGCAGTTATTAACGATTCTTTGAGACGGTGACGAGAACAGTGCTGGGGGCCTACGTAAGTAACACTCAAACTTCGTCAATTGTCGGTGCATTTCTAGATGTAAATATATCAACTTTTGCAGTTTCATCCTGAAATATGGACCCCTGATTACTTTTCTACATGATAGTTGTACTGATTCCGATTGCAATTAAGCAGCTATGAAGAGTTTTTGGACAGAGTTACAAGTTACCCAGTGCGTTTAGTGAATCCACACTTTCCTCAAGGTTTATCGATTTTTTCAAAATGATTTATATATTTCTACAGGTGGATTTGAGAATATAGTCTTGTGACAACGTTCAGCAGTCCCTCGTATGCGTTTTATTTACGAATCGCCAGACTGTTACTAATAAAATAGCCTTTTATATAGGTTAGATTACCGACCGCGGTCTCTACGTTATCCCCAAAAAGTCCCCAAGCTGGGCTGTTTGGACCAGGAAACTCGCCGAGTTAACAGGAGTATATGATACTGGAAGAGGTGGCACGGCCGAGCTATGCGAGAGAGAGAGGGCGCTAGCGCGTGCGACAAGGAGGGAGATAGAAACATCGCACCGCCATTGTAAATTCACGAATTTCTCATTTCCCGCGATTATTTTATGCACTTTTGGAGTCGCATCTCGAATAGTAAACCCTTGGCTACTTTCCTACGTGGTTGTTGCGCAGATTTTGATTACAATTAAGCAGTTATTAACGATTCTTTGAAACGGTGACGAGAACAGTGCTGGGGGCCTACGTAACACTCAAACTTCGTTAATTGTCGGTGCGTGTTCTACATGTAAATATATCAACTTTTGGAGTTTCATCTTGAAATGTGGAACCTTGACTACTTTCCTACATGATAGTTGTAATGATTCCGATTGCAATTAAACAGCTATGAAGAGTTTTTGGACAGAGTTACAAGTCCCCCACCGCGTTTAGTGAATGCGAACTTTCCTCAAGGATTCTCGATTTTTTCAAAATGATTTATTTGAGAATATACTCTTGTGACAACGTTCAGAAATCCCTTGTATGCGTTTTATTCACGAATCGCAACATAGTTAGTAATAAAAAAGTCTTATATAGGTGAAACTACCGACCGCGATTCCTATGTTATCCCCAATAAGTCGCCAAGTTAGCTGTTTGGACCAGGAAATTCGCCGAGTTAATAGGAGTACATGATATTAGAAGAGGTGGCACGGCCGAGCTGTGCGAGAGAGAGAGCGCTGGCGTGTGCGACAAAGAGGGAGATAGCTCGAGCGTGCCACCTCCACTAGTATCATGTATTCCTATTAACTCGGGCGAATTTCCTGGCCCAAAAGCCAACTCCGAGATAATGCAGGGATCGCAGTCGGTAATATATAAAATGTTAATGATTGATTTATAAATAAATAACCTTCTTCGCCAATCAGTTGTACTGTCCCAGAAAATTAATTAATTGTTGATTTATCAGGAATAATTTATGCAGTTCATCAACTGCTGTTTCTCGGTAAGTTTAGTACATATTTATTATAAAGAATAATTTATACACTTTCACGACTGCACTTTAAAGTATAAATAGAGGAAAAGAATTGAACTATCGCGGATAATGAATTGCTATTTCTTTAAATCCTTATGTATCTTTGGAGTTACTATTATTATATAGAATGTATTTAAATGGGGCGAAGGTCGAAATGTCTGCCGAGAACATAATGTGTATGTCCTTTTATTAGTTTCTTAAAATCGTGTCTTCGTACATATCTGATAACGAAGCCGTTGCTACCTCAGCTACAGCACTCGACGTGTTGTATCAGTCGCAGATGGTACTTTTGGTAAAAAAATGAGAATGAGAACGTCCGAGTAACATCCTTCTGTGCATACGCTGGATCAGAGCACCGATCAGCCCAGACGTCTACTCGTACAACTGAAGTAAATGTAATCCTCCAAGTGTTTTGCAATTCGATATAAATTTCTCCTTTACAATTCGTATCGAGCACGAGATAAGCTTGCCCCGTTATCGAGAAGAAACCAGCTCCGTGTTATGCGAAGCGGAAACAATCGACGGACTTCTGTTGGATTCACAGAAAAATCCAAGCCGTCCTCGAGTTGTCAAGGGACAGCATCCTTTGCTTTTTCAAGCGGACGACTACGGATAGTCGAGGGCTCGGTTGCAATACTTGCAATCGACCACCACCAAAAGCAGGAAAACAGGAAACCGGGAAAACAGTAGAAACAATAAGGATAGAGAAACATGAAAGAATACTGCGTGTATTTCTCTACATGCTGGATAGTACATGTCCTTAGAAAAAAAATAAAATAAAAGAAAAACCAGGGTGAATTGAAATCAGGGAAAAAATACTGCTGAACATATAATGCACGTTGTATTGGCGCATAATACAAGCTGCTCGCGTTTATCTCTCACCTCTGCGGGTCTTTTTTTTTTGCGTACGGATAGTAAGGAACTTGAGTCAACGTAAGAGACAATAATAGTAATAATAATAATAATAACAATAATCATAACGATAATATTGTAATAATAATAATAGTAGTTGTATTAATAATAGTAAACATAATAGTAGTAGTAATAATAATAATAGAAATAATAATCATAACTGGTGTAAAGGAGAAGAGACCTGTGGAGACTTGGGGGGCGAGCAGAAGCGATTCATCAGCGACAAGAGTTTCAGATTGTAGAAAACACAAAGTGTCTACCACCGCCCACCGTTCTGTGGACTCGATTTCTGAAATTCTTCTCGATAACGAGCACAGCTTCCACCGTTAATTTGGAACTCTAAGGACCCGCTTGTATAGTTGCGCAGAGGTCTCAGCGCATCGAGGACCGAAAGCGTACGCGTATGTAAGAATTGCAGGGCAAAAGCTGCCCTCACGTTTTGTTTTTTTACTTCCACGATGCAATGTGGATGGGAAATGCCCCGCTCTCTTTTAGAAATTGCTTCAAGAAGCAAATCGTTCTCTCCCACTCCGACGTCGCGCTGGACGAGCCGCGGAGCTCCCTTTTGGGGTCAGCGACACTTGCAAAGGGTGTAAACGTCGTGGGGGTCTTTGATTTTGATTCGTCCGGGGGTCCTCGATGCGTCAAGAACGGTCTAAAGGGCGATTAAGAGGAGGGGAACGGTCACGCGTGCCGGTGGCCGCTTTAAAGGGTCTTCTCGATCTTGATCAGCTCGGCGATCCCGTCGTGCATCTCCTTCACAGCCTGGTACTCGGTGAGACCGAGGCGTCGCTTGTTGGAAATGTCGTAGACGCCGCCCTCGGCTTCGGTGTGCTCGCCACGAGTGCCGCGGACCTGCAAGTTGAACTTGCTGGCGATCTCCTCCAGCTTGTCCCTGTTGGCGGCCAGCTTCGGCACCTTGATGTGCACGGAGGCGCGCACCGTGGTGCCCAGATTCGTTGGGCAGAAGGTGAGGAAACCAAGACGGTCGTTGTGGGAGAACGGGACTCGCTTCTCGATCTCGTTCACGGCGGACACCAGGCGACGGTACACCTACGACACGATGAAAAATGTGTTTTTTGTCGTGGGTTGTTGCAACTCTCCACTGGCAGATATACGATGGAGGATTTAATCGTCACCTGTCCAAGATCACCGCCCATCTGCATCGAGATGATACGGAGATGATCCTCCTCGTTGCACCAGACCAGGAAGGTCTTGGCGTCGTTGTGGTAGATACCACGGCCGGTGGGCCAGAAGCGGCAAGCGTTGGCGGCCTGCAAGAATCGGTCACCCTCCTTGAAGAGGAAGTGGTCGTCGATCAATTTCTGCTGGACTTCCTTGCTCATGCCAGTCAGAGGGTAGAAGGTACCCTTCAGTTCACCCTCCATGCCGGACAGAGTGCTGGACACCTTCTCCTCCATCTCTTTGTACTGAGCTTCCGTCAGGCAGGGGTTGAACGGGTAGCCTTCCATTGAACGCCCGCATCTCACGCGAGTGGACACGATAAATTCACCCTAAATACACGAGAAGACTCAATATATCATCCTTCAAACTTTATCAGCATCCCTATACGAGTGCACAGATGTGCAAGAGCAATTGATATTAATACTAACGGCAGGGTCAAGGTTTCCAAGAGTATCGACATCACCGAAGTCCTTGGGAGGATGCTTGTCGGTCTTCTTGAAGCCATTATGGTAGTCCTCGATGATGGGGTCGAAGAGGTCAGCGAAGACTGTGTAGGACTCAGCATCAGGGGCGTATATGCCTACGCCAGAGTCATGGTTCTCCAAACCAGACTGGATCACATCGAGCAGAGTAGAGCCGAAAGAGGTCTTCTTCGTCTTCAGCTGGTCGAACACCTCCTTGGTCAGATACTTCTTCAGCAACGACTTGCTGTCAGAAGCGGCCAATTTGGTATAGCCAGCCTCGAGCTTGTCCAGAACTGCCTGGTCTACCATATTGCTGTTCTCCTTGCTGCAAAGGAAATTTAAAGAGATCGTAAGCAGGCTGCTCTGCGGAGAACGAGGGTAAACATCGAGAACTGTGTTTTACACCAACGCATTTGCTTGAAATTTTACAAACTTCTAGAACACCGACAAATACTATTTTTTTTTTATTTCTGAGGACAAACTCTGATAACTTTTTCTCCGGAATATTAATGAAATCTTCCCCCTCCTTGGTCTTTACAAAAGAGTAATAAATTCCTATTTAATAGTGTGCCTAGTTAATTCAGATGCACGAGATTTATTGTTAATTGAATTTTACGTGAGCCATGTGAACAATAGATAAATCCCTAAAAAGGGTATTAGCCTCCTTCCCCGTGCCACCAAGTGCACGATGCTCCTCATATTTCGCCAGTCTGTTGAGAATTGATCGAATTGTTAATAAATGCGATGTTTCACGGCAAACTCTCTCGACTCCCCTTATCGAGGCATCTTATCGCGAGTGTTACGCGCCTGTTTGCCCTTGTTATTTGAATTAGATTATCGACACCGATAGCCGCGACGAGACGATTGCACGTTATCAAGAATGATACACTATGAATTCTGAAGATTCCGTTACAATTACTGAACTCGATACACAATCAGCAGGTTTAACGTTTAATGCCGAGGGAGCAAAATACAAAGTTCCCATCTAGAGTACATACTTTTACAATCTTCAAGATTAGCTTGATTCATCTACGAAAGCATTGAAAGTTGTGCTCGACACGTCTGTGGAGTTGAACAGTAAAACGACGCTTTGAGTACCGTCACAATTTAAAATCAAAGTGGAAACAAGAAGTTTTCCCTAAACATCAAAGATCCTCCATTTCTACCCTTCCCCGCCACTCAGCAATTATCCCTTCAGGGCAATTTCCTTTTAAATACTTCGTACAATAGCCTACAAAAGTTTCTCGGGATACCAATCTGTTTCTGATATCCGTGTAGGAACTTGAAGGAATCCTTGCACGACGCCTCTGAGATCATAGAGCAGCCCTACAGTGCCTAGCCTAGCGACGCTGCCCCTAACTTTCCAGGGATTCGCGTTTACAAACGTTTTACATAGAAGGGGTGGGCAGTTAACATAGAGATCGGTCGTATCCTTGCGTTACTCACGTTTGGAGCAGCCTGAGGGGCGGTCCAACGACAGAACGGTCGAGATATCGGGCCAAGCACCGTGTCAGGGCTTCCTTCGAGGTGCCCAGGACATTGAGCAACTTAAGCGGCCCGAGCATTGGCAACTCGTCGAGGAACGATCGAATCTGGAGAATGTACCCAGCCTGCCCCCTCAGAGGTGCGTGCTTTTCAAAAGGATTCATCGTTATTCGAGTCTCGTGGGTATCGGCGAGAAAGAGTTCAAACTTTGGGTTCGAACGTGACGTCGAAGAAATCGCGATTATTGAACGAGCCCAACGCAAGTGACATCAGTAAGGTGACAATAAGAATTTGCAGGGTAATACAATGTTCCTGATCGGTGCGAAGATTATCCTTGCAAGGTGCGGGATGGCCCGCTCAAATCAATCAGAGGACCGATTCTGATCGCGCCGACACGATACAGACGTGCCAGAGTCGGTCGAGTGATTCTCTAATTGCTTTGAGCAGCACACATCGTGCGATCTCAGTGATGCTGGCGTGTCTCGTCGTTGGTGCACTCCTTCGGATGATGCACGAGGCACTTCGCTCGAACTTAACAGGGAACTTAACTTGCTGCCAGAACTGGATATCAAGTACAGCAGTTTAATAATTAAACACTTTAGAAAACTCTGACGGGAAAGATGATGTATAAGTCTGAGGATCTTGGGAGTAGAAATTTCATGTTTGGAAGATCATTCGGTTTCTCTATCGTAACGAAGAATAGATCTCTTTCTGATGGACGGTGCAAGTGAAGAGGGATCGAGTGAAGAAGGATCAGAGGATAATTCCCATTCGAATCGCCGTACGTTTTCTCGCACCTAAATTCCGAGTTCCTCGAATCTCGGGTACCAAGGCTTCGCCGTCCTCAAGCGCGCCCGAGTCATAATTTTTTGCCATTCTTATTTGGATCGGAGAGAAGGATAGTTAAGCTCGAGCGAAAATGTACTTCGCGGACCATCTCCGACGGCTTTTAACAGAGAGCAGTGTGGCAAATACGTACTCGTCCTCGACGATCATCTCGTCCGACGCCTCGCATATGCCCATGCACACGCCCATTGTCCACGATTACGCCTCGATTATCGTGTCCCCGGCTTACGGAGTCTATTTACAAGCGACACGAACTGTTACAGACCATCCACTTCTCCCTTTTTCTCTTTCTTTTAACTTGCATCGATCGACGAGAGTTCACGACGTCACCGATCGCAAGGATGTCGCTCTGCGCCGATCGGTAGGACACGCTCTCATCGCGTCCGAGCCTTCCTCTCGTATAAATCCTTTCAATTTCCACGATCTTAACGATTCAAAACCGCCATCAATGAATCGATCCCCGTTTCGACGGAAACTTTGGCTCGAGTGGCTCGGATTAACCGTTGCACCGTTTCTTTTAAGCTTCTGTAACCTTGCGTGCGACGATAAGTAGATATTAATGGGGAAGAGTGGGATGACCTAATCCTGGGATGACTCTTCGCGAGTCTGATAGGAGTTCTGAGATTACTCCGGAGCCTTTTTATTAAGGGGTCCTTGCGATTTTCGGGAATTTATTGCGAAGAAAAGAAATACAATAATGGTATAATGGCCCCTTAAATTTGGGCACTGCCAAGGTCCAAACTACTGATATATAATTTAAAATGTGTATCGAGTTAACGATGGGGCAAATCAGAGATTGCAAGAGTCCTCCCAGGGTCTGTCGACTTAATAAATCTCGACTACCTAAATGTTTTCTATCTGTCAATAAATCTGCCCGATGTTTAAAGTGCTTAGGCAGCGGCACGAGGAAGAGGGTAAGCACAGTTCGACGTATCGTGCGAAATGCATATAAAATTTTTCAGCTGACCTGCTTCCCGTCCACGCACCAACGCAAGGGCGAAGGGTTAACCCTTTTGTGTCAACGAACAGGGGTTGTACCCCTAGCTACTATAAACGCCGAGTACACACTCGTCGAAGCTCCTTTTCATGTTCAACTTAAGGGACCAGTCCCACTCAATACTGAATTAATACGATAAAGCTACGACGAAAACCTTCTGTACAGCAAACGAAAGTTGCGATCACAGTAGCTAGCAGTAATCCACAAAGTTCCTCCCAAGTGGAACTTTACACAAACTTCGAATAATCCGCGTGGCCCCTCACTTACAAATGGAAATCACCGAAATTCAAACAACTCCATCCTCAATCCCACTGCACATAAAAGATAATCCTCGCCCGATAATACTCCTTAAACTCTCAACCCAATCGACAACAGAAATCCTCAAAATCCAAGAGCAGACGACGTGCCACCTGGAAAGCCGATGAAAATTCTGCTCGCACAGCCACTGTTCCGGCGGATACGTACTCGTCGGCCGAGGTGGTATCCTTCGAAGTACATCCGCCCATGACGCCGACGTCGACGGCGACGATGACGACGCCCCAGCGAGAGAGACAGCAAGAGAGAGAGAGCGGAGAGAGCGCGCGCGAACCTCCGATCAAACTTCACCTCTTCTCTCTCCTCTCCAGCTCTCGTCGACCAGCGACCCCGGATAAGGTAGCGGCGGAACACCACCCGGAAGAGGAGGATTCACCCTCGAGGCGGATGGTCCTCTTCGAGGACCTCGCTCGTGGCAAGATGGACGGAATAAGCTAGAGCGCGACACGTAACGCACGCTCTGTGTATCTCTGTATGTATCGTGTCTACTTCCAACCACTTCCGGTGGTCCTTGGACGCACCACGGGGGAGGGAAGGGTGCAGTCACCCCTGGCGGAACTGGCTGGGGGTGGTCCGGTGCGAAGTATCCTCTCCCTCGTTGAGATATCCTTGGCGATTACTTTCCGCCGGATTTTCTCGATCAGCGGTGCCTGATAATTGTCAAACAGCCCGATCGTCGGTCTCTTTTCCCTCCTTTTTATCCTCAACACACTCGTGCACTGCTCAAAACGACTCGTAGGACGTAAATCATAAGACACTTGGATAGATCGTTAAGGAGAGAATTACTCTCAGAGCAAGTGTGTATTAAAAGTAGTCATATTTGAATTCTAAGATCCTTTTTGAGCAGTCCACTACCGGTTGCACTTTCGACTGACTAGGGAAGTACCCGAAGGACGTCGCGAGGCGGTCGCCCGTGCCGCGAGCGATCGGAAAATTGATTATTTACACGGGCGCGATTACATCAGCCGGCGATCACCGAAGCGTGACTCCCGAGCGGGATAAAACCAATGGAAAGAATGGAGAAAGAAAGATCGAGGGAACAGGTGAGACCCTGGAAGGGGCGCCGCCGTAGCGAGCCAGTAATCGCGATCAATGCGTTCCGCGTGCTATTATCGCCGCGCCGTGTATTTCCAGTTCGCGGGCGAAAGTCAAAGGGAGCCCGAGTCGATATCGAATACTACTCCGCCGAAACCGACGAACACGCAAGAAAATTTAGAATAAACAGAAAGGAAAGAAAAATACATTACTCTCGCGGAATCAGCCAGTGCAACCGAATCTCCTTACATCCCCCTCATTGTCCTCCACTTACCGCGTCTTGAGCAACGAAAGAGAATCCCGACGATCGGTGGACAAAAAAAGCTCTCGATTATCCAGCAAAAAAAAAATCTCCGCTGTTTTCCCTCTCGCGACAAGTGTCCGTCCCCTGTTCCTAGCAGGTACTTATCTCGCGTGTCCTCCGACTCAGTAGCCGCGGGTTACGTGGTCCTCTTCCTCTCTATCCTTTACGTAAGTCCCGCGTACTTGTACGCGGCGCGTGTTAACGCGCGCAATTAACCAGTGCACGGTCCTGGAAGTGTCCCCGGCCGCGCTACCGTATAAATGTCACGACCTGGGGTGCGTGAGATGCGAGCACTACAGTCTCTACGCTATCACTAAGCAGGAGGCATTTCTGCGTGGCATGATCTCTCTTTCACCGCCTCGCTGTCCGTCTCTCTCGCGGCCTCTCCCCCCTACTCGGATGGATCCGCCGTCTCTCTTCCTCGTCGGCTTTATCTCTGTCACGCCGCCTCCTTCTCTCTCCCTCCTCATCTCCGCGGACACCTCTCCCTTTCCCGGCGCGACTTTCCCCGTTTCACGAATCCTGCTTTCTCTCTCCGTCCCCCCTCAGGGACCCCCTCGGCCCGCTTTTACCTCAGCGTCTAAATCCATCTCGCTTTTTTCGCCGTTTCCAACTACGTCGCTCGCGAACACTTCTCCCTTCCTCTCTCGGGGGGCACGGGCTGCTCGGTCTGTCTCACTCTTCACAGTGTCTCGCGGGGCAGACGTTGCTTTCCGTTCTGCACGCCGCGTATATCGCTCTATCCTTGGCGAGCTAGCCGGCTGCAGGGTGGGGCACGGCCGTCCAGCACGGAAGGATACCCCGGTCGATAGCACGCACCGTACACCCACACCAGGCCCCAGCCTCCGCGCACTGCGTGGAAAATCACGCGCGCACGGGCGTGCGTGCGTCTGCCGCGGGTAGGCCTGCTTGGATCGTCGCAGTTTTTCCACCCTCCCACGAAACGTGCGACGTTTAAACTCCGCCTCGGCAGACAATGGTCGGCATTAGCGCGACCGTTGACCGACGCGAGCCATGCACACCACCACCGCTGTGGGTCATGACAATGCCTCGAACCTTTGGTCCTTGCATAGCGCCGGCAACGCGGCCGATTATGCATAAGTTCGATCGGTTACACGAGTACCGCGGCAGCTGGGCTCTAAGACTTTCTAAATTTTTCGCGGGCAGTTGGGAAACGGCGACGGGGAACCGGTGTGTCGAGAAATACCAGCTTCGGGGGATTAAGGATGCTGGGATCAGCGGGAAGCAAGAAAGGGGGCGATACCGCGACACTTTCTTTGGGGTTACATCTACCCACTCGCTCCGCGTTGATTTCTCGAGATTCTTTCTATTTAGAGAATATTTGGGGGAGACAACGCTCGGAAGAGCAGTTTGGTGTCTATATTGCATCGTCTATGCGTGAAAATTTAAATGCATGCGCAGGGATCGGTGAAATTGTACGAACTTGAACTGTGCGGGTCGCGCGCGAGTGAAAGAGCAACTGGTTCTATGGGGAACATGCTGCAAGTTACGAGTGACGCGGAAAGCGTGTTGCATTATATAATACATAAAGTAGCATCGCAGAAAAGCAGTAAAATCCACGGAAGGATAGTAAAAGTTTAATCGAATATTTAAAAATAAATAAGATTCACAGTTACCCGAATTCCCGCGTTCATTGGTTCAAGGCGAACAATAGGAGGGGAGGAGCAACGAATCGAGTCAAGGTGCACAGGAGGTGCATCCCGTTGCATGACGCGTCTCTGTTTGAATATGCAATTTCGCGGGAGGAGGGGGACGTTGACTGGCGGGCAGAAAATGCGATATTATCGCACGCGGCAGGCTCGGACAATGATAGAGGTGTGAACGATCCGCAAGATGTGATTTTCTTCATTCAGTTGCGCGTGTGCACCGTTGAATCCGATGCGTATACACCTACTGTCAGCCGCGGTGACGAGCCGTGAATGGGAGCGGGCTAAAAAGCGCATTCAAATTCTCGAGTGTAAGCTCGCTGTGCATCGCAAACACGGTCGCTCGTGCAATAATCTATTCTGTGCAGCTTGATGTTTCGGCAACACCGAACCTACGTGTCTCTGCTGCTCTTAATGGCAAATAGTGGATTATAAAACGCGAAGAAACGCAAACTTTTGTCCCCCACTGGTCGAAGTTTTCCGTGGTTCCTATTTTAAAATCTAAGATATAACTATCGTAGGAGAATAGAAAATAGTGGACTATGAAACATAAATGATTACAACTTTTATCCCCCCACTGGTCCAAGCTTTCACAGGTTCCTAATTTAAAATCCATGGGATTTCCCAGGCTAGACTCGACACAAAACCCCTTAGCAGTTTCTGTTCTCCACCGCTGTTCGTCTAATCTCGAAAGCAGAGCTCGTTACGCGGAGCAGCGTTCTCGGGGCGAGTTTTAAGCCCTGGTGAAAGCGGAGAGTAACGATTCGTCTCTTCGCTGCCTCCCTCGAAGTTTTCCGCGTTACCCTGAAAAGGCACAGCCTGGGGGATGAAAGAGCGACACGGGGAGAAACAACGCGCGCCAGGGTAAACGCAGACACTTTGTTTCCATTGTTGCGCTTTGTTGGCTGGTCGGTCAACTCGCGGGCCACTTGTATATTTGCCTCGGGAGGAGGTCAGGCGATTCTTTTCTCCCCTATGTAGTTACCGTGACCGATTTTCTAACGAGTCAAATCAATTTGTCCTTATTTTATCACAGTCAACTGCGAAATACGATTCTTTCTCACCCTTGATCGTGTCGTATTTAATTTAAAGCGATCGAGGTTCCCAGGACGAGCACAACGATTTACCAGCTAACAGAGCAGGCAAGTCATTATCGCGACGATGCTCGAAGGTGAACAGACTCGATTGAGTAGACTACTGAAATAAGAATCTTCATGCCTTTATCTTTCTGAGGATGAGCTGGGCGAACTCGCCGAAATGTAGGATCGACTAGCAAAGAAGTCAGATCACATTTTTTTTGTGGGTACATACTAACTTTCAACAACCATCTGCGGAAAATTGTCATCAAATAACGTGCTATCTTTAATCTTTTACTGTTAAATGTCTTATTTTACTGTATGCTAATAATAATAATAATAAATATTTCTCGGCGATAAAATTATCGTAACGTACAAAGCCTCAAGGCCCTTGAAAATCTTGAAATTTGCTATCGATGATAGCGATCAACGAGTTTGGTTAGATATAACCACCTTCGGTTTTCCCCAACACGATTTTGTATTTCGTAATAAATCCGCTGTTATTATTTCTATTTCGTCGGTCTCCATCTTGCCTGCACCGTGACGGCAGCTGGCAAATTAACGACGGAATCAGTGCAGCAGAAATTTGGTCCTCGAGTGTTTGCTGTCGGCAACGTGACTCGGTTTGAGCCTGCCACGAGGAACAGCGGTACCAGTCGTTAATTAACGGCTACAGCGGGTGTTGACGAGCGGCAGTGGCCAAGTGACGAGCAACCTCCAGAGCAGCCAATGCAAAGAAGGCGATTCGACTCGCTAAATCTCTCGGCGGCTTGGCGAAAAAAGATTGCGCAACGTGCAATCTGAAATCACACACGGTGGTCGGAAACGCCGCTGAAAGATCCTCCGTTACGTCGCTGTCGCGACGCGGAGCTTCTTTGGAATACAAATTCGAGGATCCAGACGATCGATATTCTACACGATAGTGAAATCGAAGGATCGCGATATGTAGATACATAGTGTGGGATCAGAAACCCCCATATAAGAGAGGTGGCTTTGGCGACATTGGTAAAGCGGCTGGCCAGTAGCGCAAAGCAGAAATGGGTAGAAAATTATTTGAAATAAAAACTTTGTACACAAATTTTTATTTCAAATAATTTCTTGCCCATCTCTGATGCAGAGGTCCCAAAGATCGTGGGTTCGAATGCCATCGCCTGAGGGTCCACCTTTTCCGTGGTTCCCAAACAAATAGGAATTACGAAACCTATTTCTACAAATAGTCCGGCGCAGCTTTTAGCGCTTATTGTATTCAATTACACTAAAGACGAATGATAAGAATAATATAAAAGAAACTTCATTAGCATATCATCGTCCCACTGGGTTATCAATAATCTTCTTTGAATAAATAAAAGCCTGCCTAACTACGTGTCAACCGCGGAGACCTCCTCCCCTATTCGTCGTTTGCTCATAAATCCACGAAACGAGCTCTAGAGCAAACGGCAGAGTTTAAGTAGGTGGCCCCGATTAGCAGCGGCTGGAGCAATTAAAATTCCATCCACTAGTCTTGAAAACTACGCGATATCTCCGCGTAGAGAATCGAGGGACACAGAGTGCATTTCGAGTACAAGCTATCGTGGGACACGAACGGTGTTTAGAGGCCGAGACACGGCTCCAAGGACTACTCCTCGTCATGGTTAGCAGCCTGCCAATGACTAATTACTAATTGCGCTTCGAAGCGGGAATCACATCGGCGACGCTTCGCGGATAGGCGAAACGGCTGGTCCATTTAAAAGGAACGTCACGTTTGGCAAATAACATTATCGTACGAACACACGACACTCCGCTGGAGTGCGGCTAATATTTGCGGACCGTGTTTTCTCAGCAAATATTACGTTACTGCGATTGCTCGCGGTTCACTTCTTCCTTTTATCCAGAGAAGTCGCGCGAGGTTCTCGATTAGGCGATCTTTATAGCTCGAGGTACTTTAATAAGATTCTAAATAAATAAACGCGGGACATCGGTGCACTTTGGTTTTCGGGCTATCGATGGTCAAGTGCGTAATTGTTTCTTACGAGAGATTGCCACTGGGAGGATCAGGCGAAGTGATGCGGAGAGATTGAAAGTGGGGAAGAGGTGTCTCGTTGCAACGGAGTAGGAAATGGAGCAACGGACAAGTGCGATTCGCCGGATGCAATCGTTTCAGGCCTGCTCCGCCAATTTGACGAAGGAATCGAGGCGAATTATGCGAATTCCGGGCAAACGGTGTCAGCAGCTTCCGCGAGGAGCGAGTGGGCCTATGTAACGAGGAACCATCTTACACGTTCCGCTTAAGAATTAAATATCGCGAACTGATGTGTCTTTGCCAACTATGTTGCGAAATGTTGAGGAATTGTTATAGTAAGAGTGTGAAGTTATATAAGAGGGAAAAGAAATTGCATTCCTTAATGGGATGGAAATGGATGAGCACAAACATTCTCTAGATCATAAGTGATTAATCTGCAATTGAGATTCGCGAGCAGGACGCATTAGCAGAGTACTCTTGGCCATTTTTATCGATATGTTAGGGACCACTGACTGTCTAGTGGAGCGACCTGTTGGAAATAATCGCAAACTGCTTTACCATCGGGGGGGGGGGGGGGAAATCCCATGGTAATTCCGATTGCCACAGTCGGTAAACGAGGTGTTTACCAACAGAACACCCTACGTATCGGTACATGGTACTTAAGCTGCAACAAATCACTGTAAAATATTTCCTGCTTAAGGGTACGTTTATGTTTGAGCTGCGATAAACGATCAGAGCGACGATAAGAGCCAGATGACTATATAAATGACAAACGATAAAAGCGTCGAGAAACAAATATTTCTCTTTCTTCGCTATTATCGCAGCTCCAACATAAACGTACTCTTAGATCAAAGAGAAATTTGACCAAGATATTTTTATAAAAAAAGTTCAGATTGAGAAACCTGCGACACCGAATTTTAATACAAAGCTTCTTGGAAGCGACAAGATTATGAGCAAAGTATAATCTAGTTTTCGAAACTTTTGGCAGCCCGTTCGGCATGATTTATTATGCAAATAGTGTATCTATATGAAGATGGCAAACAAGTTGTTGCTCGTAACGGGTTGGCCCATTTATATTTTTAAGCCAGCGCAAGTGCATAGTCCCCGCCAATTATTGCACTCAAGATTTTACATCCCTCCACCCTTCGTCGATGAAGTCGACGAATTCAAATTTTCATCCTGTACAATGAAATTCTAGTACTTCATCCTGTAAAGCGTCTGTATGTCTTGAATACCATAGCTGTGAAAAGTAGCGGGACACCTTGATTATCTCGATGTAAGAAGGAATTATGTTCCCCGCATGGAATGTCGCGTTGTCGTTCTAAGAAGCATTCTACGCCGCAGTTCTGCTCCGCGAAAAGCTACTTTAGAACACAGGGGGGTCATTTTTAATTCTAACGTACGTTCCAGGGTATTCTAAGCTACTTGCACACGCGTTTCGTTAAGGTCAAGGAGAGCCTAGGGGTGGCATCGGTGAAACGAGGCGTCGTGAATTATTAGGATGCGCTACAGACAGCCAGGTAAAAACCTTTCAGAGATTATTATAACACGTGCACGATGCACACGTTTTTATATATCTACAGTATTAAAGAACCTTCCGAAGGTTAATCGACAACTCGGAAATAGACAGCAGTCAGACCTTTACACCTGGATGGTGTGAACTTGAACTATTCGATCGAATTTTAAAAGTAGTCTCACGTACACACTTTCATTTTCCCCAAGAAAAAAGGAAGGGCGTGAAAAAAATCGTTACGGATTAAAAATAATCTGGTTATTTTATCAGACCGATATCGCTGCACTGAATCCTTCTAAATTTATCTTCATCATTTTCATTGATGCCTCATGCCCCCGCGCTGGGAAAATTGTGAAAGGCCAGGGTGATGTGTGAAAGGAAAATATAATTCTCAGTGCAGCAGCTACTGAAGTGCTTTGATGAAAAAAAAAACAGAGTTAAATGTCGCGGAGTGATACTGGGTCCGCGTTATGTCGCGAATAATCGATCAAAAGGGAAACATCGACGGCAGACGTGGCGTGCATTCCGTTCTGCATACGTGAATGCACAAACGCGCGCGCACACACGCAGCCAGGCCAGACGCACGCGACGACGACGCGTTCCTTGCACGCAAAACCCCTCCCCCCTCCCCTGAATCGGGGGAGACCGCCAACTATCAATTTCCGTTTTGAATTACCAAACCGCCATAACGCATGCACGCGCCGCTCAAACGAATCTCCGGTCTTCTAACGAGATTCCTCCCAAGAAACGCATCGATGAGCCTATCTTCTTTGCTAATAACGAGCCTGCTTTGCATACATTTCGATCGACGATAAATCAGTTCGCAACAGCCCCCCACCGAATTCCACCGACAGCCCTCTCTTGGAAACCGTTCGAAGCAGCGATAATAATTGGTGGACAAATTTTCGGCCGCCCGGTAACCCGATCGGTCGGTAAATCTCGCAAAATCGGGACGCTGACAATGAGTTCGTTAAATTTGATTACGGTTACGAGGATGTTCGTGACTATGCTCTATTAGGGAACCCTGCTAATTTGATTTTAATAAACTGACACGAAACGAGACACAGATATCTCGCTGTGGGGATGTCGGGTGAACGTATCTACGGTTTAATATGCTAATTTTATACGCTTGGAAGTCGACTTTGGATGTAGCGGAGAGAATATAAGCGGGCGAAGAGGTGTGTCTGTGTATGAATACGCCTGCACTGAGATTCCTTTTGAAGCGAGGAGTTTGAGAACCTCTGGGCATCCCTGGCCTTACGTAATCAGACTGCACCCACTCGTTTCGCTGTACCGTAGTCTGACCGTAATCTGTCAATTTACTTTTGACAGAATTCCCGGGACGGAAATCCGATGCATCGCGCCCCTGGGATTTGCATATTCGATACATTTTCGAATGGTTGAATAGGACGCGGAACCAAGGCGAACCGACGGGGTTGGAAAATTGCGTAACGGCGAGGATTAACAGGAAACGAGATTGTGGAGCACAGATCTTTTCTGACCGGGCGTTCAACGGAAATTGGACCGATCGATTCGCATTCGCGCACTAATTAGCCTCGAGCGTTCTATTATGTTAATGAAGAATCGATTCGGTGCTGCAATACACATATCTGCATCTACATTCTGAATATATTGTAACGCACAAGGTATACTTGTCCATTTTTTCAAATATACCAACGAATCCCTTGTGTATCTCATGGTATATATCAGAGAAATAAATAAAAATAGTTTTCTTGATATAATCTATCCTATTCGACATTTTTAAAATAACCGTTATGATTATTTCTTTCAAGAAGTACATGAAAATCAATAGTCACCGCAAGTAATGATCGTTTCGTGTGTTGAGAAGAACCACAATGATGTAATACGGTATTACTGAAGCCCTGGAAGTGAGGTCGATAGTAATGCGGATAGAAAACGGGAATAAACAATGGTGCTCAAAGCTCGAATATTATTATATTCTCTAAGACGCTTTGATTGGAAAATTAGCAGGGGGAAGACAGAAACATGTAATTTTTCAATTAAAATTCAGAAACTTCCAGTTCCGCAAAGCGAGATATAACCTTGAAGTGCAAGAGGAGAAGTCATCTCGCGTATTTTCACGAGTTCCGAATTAACACGTTCTATTATGAGCGAAAAGATATTCCGCACGAAACGTAGGTTAACGATTCCATTAAACTGCGGTCGCATGACTCATAACTCGCATAACTACCACTTACATGGGCGTTTTTGCATACGTACATTTGCTGGTTTAAGTTACATCTAGCTGTATCCGTTAACATTAAAAAATGATCACGAATAGCCCTCGCTAGAAGAGATGTAAAAAGTAACCACAGTTCAATAACTTCGTTACTTACTTCGGCCGAATGAGCATATCCCGCGACCGTACCATCAGACATTTTCTTCGCACCACGGATTCGCCGAGCCATGTGCGAAATTAACCCCACGAACGTTAAAAGGAGGAAACATTGTATAAACTGCGCCTTAAAGACAATTTCGCAGTTCGAAACCGACAAACCAATCTACCAAAACAGCTTCTACGCCGAGATTCCTACACCTCGCCGATCTCTAACCTAAAAACCGGCACAACGCACGAACGCGGCACGCAACCGCCAATCGTAGCAATCGTTAATCAACGGTTACCGATGAATCATTGCACAGTTTCGCGTCATGGTGGGCACAGAATCTCTGTCATTACATTCGCAGCGATTACGCGATAGAAAGAAATCAGAGAAGCCGCGCCGATCCTCCCGACAATCAATGTTTAAACCATTGAATAACGAACCAACGCGTTTAATTCCTTCCGCTCGCTTCTGATATTCAAATCGCACGACTGTCCTTCAAAGAGTCACGCGAAAGGACGCAGAATACGATCGCCCAGAGATCCTTCGATTTCTCGTTTGCATCTACGCGATTTCCGCGACTCGGTTGAAGGTAGCGTGGCCCGTAGACGTGCGTTGCGAGAATTAAGAGATACATTTCTACTTACAGTTAGCTGAGTTAGCAGATGAACGAAAGACAAAGGATGGCGTTGCGGCTTAGTCCTCGGATACGTGCTACGCAGACACGAGTCGGAAACGAAGTGGCGCGGAATCAACTCGCCTCGCGACAGCCGAGAACGGCGAGAACCTCTCCCCTCTGCCTCGTCCAATCGCATCCCTCCTTTGCACACAGCCTCCCCCACGCCCCGCACCCCTCGATCCGCGATCCTCGCCCAGGTACGGTCCACGGTCCAGCCGCGTTCCTTCGTTCCGTTGTTTCTACGAGGACCCCGCGGTTGCTACCTCGACTTTCTTCTCCTCGCCCCCTAATTAGCCTCCTCTCTTCGCATTCTTAGGCTAACGAGACGAAATTCATGAAAGCCCGTTACCGGGCGAACCGGCACGCACCTCACGCCTCGCTCCCCGAACAAAAACACTAGATATGGAACCAGGTACATAAGTATTGCTACAGTAATTTTTCCTCGCCACGCGAAGGGTCAAATATTTAAGACGCCGGAGACATCTGGCGGGGAGATTGTTAGTGTAGGGCGGTCATGCGAAATTGGCGATCGGTCCTGTTATTTTAATCCATTTAAACCGGGCAGGATGGATGTGATTGTTTGCTTGGAAATGGTTGTGTGCTTGGCAAGAAGAGGCGACGGGGCGGGAGAGGACTTCTGGACGAGACATGTACGGAAAGAGCAGATTTGTTACGTTATGTTACGTGTAAGATTTGACAATTGGTTAATTCGGTTCTCACTTTTGTTTATCGCGTAGAGGGCGTTTGTGTTCGAAAGCGGAAGGAAATCAGTGGGAAATAATTCTGGTTGATTGAGTGGTAAGTTTTAGCAGCAAAGCTCTGCGCGTAATGAATGTAATCGCAGAGTTTCATAACTAGAATTTATGATCAGTAGTGTGTCAAGATTTGGGAATTAACGGATGGCGGATTATGTACGAGAGAATGGAATTTCGTGCAGCGAACATCCTCCTGGAACGTTGGTAAGTTCGTCCCTTCAAAGTTCGAATCGTCCCACCTATTGTTTCCTCTGTATTTTGCGCACGATTGAAAGGCAACGGACAAATATTTGCCATATTTTGCAATCGATACTATGGTGCGATGTGTAAAGTATGCAATCGATAATCGATCTTGTTACACGATCGGTACGCCGAAGTCAACGGCCTCCTGGCGAATGGCGGGAAAATCAGATAAACCGTTCGATTGTTATAGTATAACAGTTATACGATTCTAATAACTACGACAGACGTTACTCGATGGTTCTTGTGTTTTTAAAGAAAGTGGGTGGGAAATGACTTTCTTCCAGGGCAAGTGGTAGGGGACAGTTATTGCCGGACCACCTAGAAATAAGGTTCGATCCAAAGAACGCTGATAATTAAAGTTCATTGAATCTCCACATTTCGTGGGCGCTATCGGTATGACGTGTCTATGTTACTGACTTGTCAAGTTCATTGCGTATGTCAACCAGATACTGTACAAGTGTGAATGTAACGGTCTATAAATAACGGATGCCATATTCGCACCTGAGGCTCTTTAGAAGATTATGACGCCGTGTTTGTCCACCGTGACTCAACGTGCGTGCAAAACGACGTAATCTGCTTCGGACGTACTTATTCGTCTAATTCCACCGCCTCAGCGCACTTTCTGAGACCTTAAAAATGATGCCAGACGCCGGCAAATCGCTTGATCCTCGGCATTCTTTCATAACTCATTGATCAGCCAACTTTCTTCAGTTGCAACTTTGCATAGTTATCAGTCAAATCCCCAGATCATATTTGTTAATCTGTTCCGCTATATTGATAGGAACCCGCCTCGGTACTTGAACCTGACGGCACCAACACCTACGCTGAACTCTGAAATCCGGACACCACAGGGGTAGTCGCAGGGGTGGATAAAAACCCAGCGACTGGCTCCCTTTCTCTTGTTCAAGGACGAAGCTCCGGCAGACTTTTCGAAATCTGCGGTGGGCTGGACGGTTCCGTTTCATCGTTCCACGGAATCCAGGAAGTATGTAGGTCACGGAGCATTTCCGGAGAACGATAGAACTGCGGGAGTGTCGCCTGGCCGTTACGAAATCAGCTGTGCGCCTGCCTCTGGTTGCTGTAGGTCGTGTCAGGACTCTCTCTCCCCCCCGAGCTCCCTTCTCCGCCGGTTCTCTCATTTTATCCAACGGCGGAAGCGTCCAAGGAGAGGGGATATTAAAGGTCGCCTGAACGTGAAGATCAATACGAAGCCTACATACCAACCTTCCCTATCAGACCAATGGGAATGTCCGAAATGATCGCGCTCTCCAAATCCTGGAGCAAGGACTAGGACTCCCACAAACAAACTCGATGGAATCTCAACGTAATTAGGACGAATAAATGGAAACCACGCGAAAGACCAAACCCCCTGTTTCCCTTTAAACAGCGGGCATTCTTCGAAGTAACTAGTACATTCATTCTCAGCTCGTTTTCAAGCTCGACAAACGCCGCTCGTCGATAGCGACGATGAAAAATGTTTACCGCTAACCGATACGCTTGAAAATCGATCCGTTTCGAGGAACTTTTATTATGCTCGCGGAACAAATGTACGAGCAGCTGTTGGCGACAATGCCAGTCCAATAGGATCTGTAATTAAAGTTGCATTGAAAGAAATGACCAACCGCTGGAGGTATCACCCAAGCAACGGTGAAAAGATCTATATTTCCGTCGTTAACTCGGTTACGTAACCCTCAAGAGTTGTTTGGCATTGGTCGACCCGAGAAGAACTTGCGCCGATGGCCAGGAGAAATTACTTTTCCCCTCCCGGGGTTCTTTGTTATTTTTAGTACCGAGGCCCGTTTTCCACTATCCACGACACTTTGATTTAACGAGAAACAGGGGTGTATCTGCTTCTTCAATTCGGAGAGCAGCTTATTTTGCAAGTTACGCAGCTATTAGTACGGTAACGTCGCTGCTACTCAAGTTACTGCTGTGTTATATGCAAGAAGTATGCGGTGTGCCTAATCAAAACACCCACAATCGCGATCCCCCTTTCAAGATCACCCCTGCGATCAAGAAGCCGCGATGTTTATTCACGTTCGAGGGCAGGCGTGTGTCCAACGAGAAAATCGCCGTTTGGATGCACGTCGCGGAAACGCTGCTTTAAATACCGCAATGTGAAAAAGCGGCGGTTTAACTGCCTCGAGAGCAACGATTTCATCGCGTGACTGGCACCGAGCATCGAGCACAGCAAATATTTGCCGTCCAGTTTCCCAAGACCAACGCGACGCGACGCCTATTCGCCGCTTCTATTCTTGCAGCCCGAAAACAAAGCCATAAATCGCTCTTTGAAATGGAAACTTGGGATTAACCCTTTCTGCACTCGACTACGATCCTCCGCCTCCACTGTCGATCTACGGTCCACTACTGTCCCTGTTCTCTGCGGCACTTGGGAACCTCAAGTGCGTTTGGTATCGGAGATATTCTTCAGACCCGACAATCAGGCATTAATAGTATCTTGAAATTTTCACACCTACGGACTGGCAAAAATAGAAGGAATACTTCGCGAACCAACTGACGGCTAACAAGTAAAATTGGGCAAAGCGGAAGTTTAGAAAATTCTGCAACTCAGAAGAATTTCCGGGTTGCCTAACTTTCTTTGCAAGACAGAAATAAAAAGCAATGTAGATAGTATTCGATTGATTAAATCTAATGTTACACAATTACAATTCAATTCGGTTTAATTCAATTTAATGCAAAGTCTGATTCGGGTGAAATTTTGCGTGGACCACCGGGTGAAGAGCACTGGAGTACCGCCTCATGGTTCACCATCGAGTCATCGAAGAATTGTAATATTGACCCAGGGCAGGTTTCAGTGTCAATGTCGCGATGATCTGTGTTCCGGTTAATTTCGACACGTTTCCAAGTTGCAAATCAGCGGTTGATGGCCACCTTGCACGTTTATTACATAATGTTGGCCGGCGTCCCTGGCTCGCCAGATATACACTTGTTTTCCGTGGAAACTGCCCGGCACGCCAGGATTATCTGCTGGCACCGCGAACGTGGAAAATCGTTGGGCAGTGGGTGCTTCCTTATCGGTTATCGCCACGCTTTTCCAATCAAGCCTGGCGAACATTCGAGCATTATAACGATCAATCGGTGGTTACGAAACATCATTTGCGGGCTTGTATTAGAACCGACCAGCGAACTGTCTGCGCCGATAACGATCCACCTTATCAAGGGGGCGATTAGAGAGGTGGAACTTGGCGAGCATTCGTGATTATTGTCACGTAAAGTCGTTGACGTTATCCACAAGATTGCTTCATGTAAATTATTGGAAGATTTCCATATATGTATAGAGGCTGCCATTCCGAAAGCATTGATCAATCGAATGAACTTTATGGATTAGAAAAGCAGCGTGTCTCCCGTGTTCCCTTCTGCAACTGCTCTTGAAATATAAGGTACAAGTGTCTCCTGCAACTTAGACATGTGTCTGAACTCGTTTCGAATCGGTTGGTAGGGTGCGCTTGATACCCAGCCAATGCAATTAGGCAGCGGGGCAATTAAGTAGCGTATCGTTCAGCAAATCCTGAACAACCCCCCCCCCCCCCCCGTAAACCATCGAGCGTAGGAGAATTTTGCTTCACGTCGATCTACGTTGATTACCTTTCATATTCTTTTAATGAATCCTGCGTTGCAATACTGGTTAAGGTATTAGATATCGAGGCATGGAGAAGGTTGGGTGGAATGCTTGGGTTGGAAAGTCGATAGGAGCTCGAAGGAAAGCTCTAGACTCTAGAATAACTGCGCACGGTCGATCCATTATTTCAAGATGTCTGCTATCTCTCGCGCTTTGGCGCAATTATCTAGCAGCTGAGCGGGGCTTAAATTTAGCGAGGAATTTCGCTAAGTCGGGGAGACCGTAAAGATCAGCGGGCCCAGCCGCCGCTGGGACCGAAATACACGTCGGGTACACCGACTCTCCTCCAATTGTTCCTTTTGTTGCTGCTTTTTCCCTTCCCTGCTCCCCGCGCTGCACGCCTCTGCGAATGTAAATCTTCCCAGCACAGCCCTGGTACAGCCTACGGAGCAATTCCATCCGCTGGCCACCGTCTACCAAGAACACTGGTTCAAATTTAACAGCAGCTTTTCCCAGAACCTCCCTCCGCCACTCTGTCCCCCATGAACCGCGACAACTTCGAAATTCCGGAATGGATTAAGAATCTTTGCAGTCAATCACGATTATCGACACGATGCTATCGCATTAGATATGAACTTCCTTTACATCACGCTTGTTATCTGTTACTCAGCTGGTTTTAGGAATCGTTGAACGAATCAGTGTGATAACGCTTGCAATGGAAGTAATTGGAAGTTAAAGCGGCGGGATAAGATTGTGGGAGGTATTAAGCAACAGTAGGTACATACCTTCATTTTGCAAAAGATTTGAAGCCTACATAGTGGTGAAAAGGAAGGTTAAGAGTTTAAACTCAGAATGAAATAAGATCAGATAATATCTTCACATTTATATCCCACAATATGGTATCGAGATAGTACATGATATACCGATGGCTTAGTGCACAAATATCGTATGTCCACTGGGGTGACTCTTATTTACTCTTGGTAAAATTTTCCTTTGAGAGTTTCTTCGCAGCACCCCTAAATAATAAAAAAAAAATCTGTGTAATGTTTGAGCCCGATTGAATAACGGGAAAATGTGCCCTCGGGGTCCTTGAACATTTAAGGGGGATTCTGCCTTGTGGGACCGAAAAAGTAGGTGGTATCTGCGAATTTCTTATAAAAAAAAAACTGTTGAACATATTTATTTGAAATTTGGCAAGTTGGTTTATTGTACTTTTAAGTATTATTACAAATTTTTATGAGGCTATACAAAAAAAATGTGCGTGTATAGATCGTTGATTGCAGAACGTCGAAAAAAACGACTTGTGCTGGCGTTGATGGGAAGTGTCCTATAGTTTATCTGAAACGCAAGAAGGAAAGGTAATTCTTAATCTACAGGAATCTATGTATGGAACTAGGATTATGGCTGTATCTGTTACCGTTCTTTTTTTATTTAAATAATTCCTTGTGATTTTTGGACGAAATTCGAACTTTTTTCAAAAGGCTGCCATTTTAACAATTTATCATTTTTCTGAATTGTTTTAGTTCCATAGATAGCAATGTTCATGCAGATTAAGAATCGACGCTCTACACACGTACATTTTTTTTGTATAGCCTCATAAAAATTTGTAATAATACGTAAAAAGTACAATAAAACAACCTGCCAAATTTCAAATAAATATGTTCAACAGTCTTATTTATAAAAAATTCGCAAATATCACCTACTTTTTCGGCCCCACAAGGTAGAACCCCCGTTAAATGATTATTTAACAGCTCATACAGTCGATTTTATATAACATCCTCCAAGTTATTGATTACATAAAAAAATATGTCGAACAAAAGTTGTAGATCCAGGCAAGGAGAATTTTTTATGATGTATTACTTTTTCTAGAAGTACGACAAACAGTTTTCGAAGAAAGTCCGACAAACTAAATAAATGTTATTTTTATATTTTGAAAGTGTTTATATGCAACAAATAGTTTTTTATGCTGCATAAAAATCAGATTTACATATATTTCATAAAACTGCCAAAAAAATATTTTTCTTCGTTGTATGTCCCTGATTCCTAGGGACTATTATATGTTTTTCTCGAAAACAGTAAAAGTGGACATACAATATATCTTAACAGTAGCCGGACTAGGACGAACGACACTTCGTCGAGCACGTATTTCTGCAGTAGGGTGGCTGCAATCCTCGTAGACATTCGTGTTGCAACACGAAGAAGGCATCGTCTTGAGACATCGATCTCATGGCCTAGCCCCGTGTTGGCCGTGAAATCGGTCTACGTGGGCCATTCTAAAATCGTGCCACAACTTCTTGCCAGATTTAATTGGAGCTCCGCCGTGTCGGCTGCATACGGCACCCAGACTTTTTTTCGCCCACGACAGTAATCGTCTCGTTACGACGAGTTGAACGAAATGTTGATTCGCCGAGAAAATGACCGTCGATCGAAACTGTTATTTCTGAGGCTTTCGAGCACCCGTTGAAAGTGCGTCAAAATAAATCCTGACTATTGTTTACCGCTTGCAGCAGAGTATCAGTTGTTACAAATAGTAATTATACTTCTGGGAATGGGGATACATTTGCCCTGCAAATTCAGAATTGCAATTCCTTCGCGTATGAAGTGTGCAGTACCCTTATCCAGATCGTTAATGCTTTAATTCAGGGATGCGTACTCCACAGCCCTGGAATGAACGTGTAACGATATTCTCGCCAATTTAGCTCGCACCTGACAGCTTCCGTTGCTTATCTCGCCGTAATTTATCGGGCTGATAACGAAATCGAAGGTGTCAGCGAGCATTTCGCGTGTGCCGATAAAAATGTTCCAAAGGTGCCGTCGTAAACGGTTGTTTCTATACAAGCTTTCTTTACAGATAAATTTAAGCTCTCCTTTCGCGAAACATAGATATAATAAGAATGTTCAATAGACCCGCGTTATTTTCGGTGGTCGTTAAAGCTGAGAACCTTCATCCGAGTCGTTCGTGCGTCTTCAGAAAGCCGTTAAATCGCACACGTGCAACGACCGTATTGCGTCAGAGTCGTCACGTAAGAACGGCTGAACGATAATGATTTGTTAGCTTGGGAGTTACACCTACTGTTACGGGACGAGTCGCTAGGGAGACTCGCATGTAACGAGCTCTAATGCAGGCGAATTTATTATCTAAATCGCGGCCTCCAGGGAGCTTATCTTGCGTCCCGTCGATATCGCTTTCGTATCGACGGGACAAAAGATACAGAGGATCCAAGAGACTCTGTGCTTTCTCTGTTTCCTTTCGTTAGCAGCCAATTCAGTTGGATTCCACGAAGGCCTTGCAGATTTTGGCTCCCCCGACTTGTTGCCTCGGCTCAGGTGTTTAGAGACGGTTAATTATCCGTGCCCAAGTGCTTTTGGTCAGTTCGCGGCTCTTCTATTGCGATACACCCCGCGCACGCTGGGAACCCTATCCTACGATCTATTTTCGAGCCCGAGGATTCGCTGTTGTCGGGCGGATCACCTCGCTCTTCATCCTAGGACACGAAGAAAGCTGTCCGCTTCTGCTAGACTGCCAAACCGTTTTTATTCGCTGGTGGAGAACTTCTGGAGTATTTTTAGAAGTGTGTTTAGCAACAGTAGACCGTCCAGGTGTACGTATGTTTTTTAACTGAGTTTGAAGGGAGAGGAGAAAAGTTGGTTGGGAATATTTATAGATGTTTTGAGACAGCTATCCATGGGATTGGGTTCAGCATGTACTCGATGATGAAGTATCGCTAGATGCCTCTGGTTTCTTGATATAGAAGGTGGTTGCAGTGGTAATGGAGGTGGAAGAGGAAGAGTTTATTTAGAAGCTGAAAATAGACACGTAGATACTGTTTATTCGAGTGGCAATCGATTTGGAGAATAGTTTCGGCTTCTTTACTTTGCAATCATAATGCGTTTCGGTACTTTGTGGAGTAATCTTCTAGGAATTTTTAAATATCAACATCTGGCTGTAAATGAATTTGAGGCTCATTTGATTACAGTTGCATTTTTCATCTTCAAAATTACTTAATGGTGTTTGGAATGTGACTACAGGGATTGATACTGAAAGTTATTTTATCGTAGTGGATACAGTTAACACCCCGCAGATCCGTGGTAAGTACTCGTGAACGCCAACAGAGAACTCCACTCGCTGTCTGGATCACTCTGAGTTGATAAGATAGAGAACTTCGCGTGACTAACATTAATTGCAAATTACAAGATCATTTGAGCAACCAGAAGATACGTGCAATTTTAATTACACTTAAAGCTCGTTAGAATTTTAAACAAATCACTCCTTTTTTTAAGAAAATATAAAAATATTCTAGAAATTTATTATTTCATTAATTAAAATGCAAAGATACAATAACTATAGTAGCTCATCCCAAAGAGTTTAGATTCTACAAGAATCCTTCGCGGATTTAAATTTGCACGAGTTATAAATGCGAAGGGCATCACGAAAATATTGACGCTAAAGAGCTCTTATTGTGCAGAAATAAATCACATGGGAGAATTCTACGGAGGAGAGCAAGCTATTGTGAGTCTGTGAAAATTCCACGGATATCGTTCCCTCTCTCGAATCGAATCGACAATTAAGTATTTAGGGTGGCTGCGGGTCGCGTGTCAGCAAGAGTCATCCTCGCCAGCATGATCGTAAGAGCATATGGTTTCGGTGTGTGGGCTCGTGGAAGACACTCGATCCAACGCTTCACTTCAGAATTCTCTGGCATTATTATATTTCACTAATTCCTCTCAACACATTTCACCTCCCATAAAAACCTTCGCTCTTCCTTCCTCCTTCGAGAATAAAATCCCGAAGCAAGTTTCCCTAAACTCGATATTCCTCAACATTCGAAAACCGTGCCGCTGCATGTGTGCACATACACAACATTAAACTATCAATTCCCCTTGAACCCACTTGCTGGCCCTGCACGGAACCGATCCTAGGGGAGATTAGTCGCACATCGATACCTTTATGCCACATTTCTGGATATGGGCGCAATTCCCCGTCCCTCCCACAGAATACAGAAGCTGTAATCAGATCTAAAGACGTCCTCGTAAATTCCCACCCGCAGTCATGTTATATTATATACGCGGACGATCTTATATGCGGGACGATAGACCGCGTTTTTAGCCCTCCTCTTTGTACTACTGGCCATCGCCAGAAACTGAATTTCACGTTCTCACGAAACATGTGGGCATACTTTCCCGATTAATTGACCGTCGATGTGGATTACGACCCCGGGACCTGGGTATTCGCCAGGTTTCCGTGAGAAATCTGAAAGCTAATCCACGAATCCCTGTCGAATTTATTTCTGACACTATATAGAACAACAAGTGGTGTTAGAAGCATACAAGCTACGGTCACTTGCACGGAGTCAGAGGGCGAACGGACCATATTGCTCAGAATCCTGTGTTTTCTACGATCAAACAGTCCGTGGCAGCATCGCGAGAAACACCCTGTACGTGAATACGAACCGGGACGACGACGGATGTGGCTACGCCGGGTTAATAAGGATGCGACGTCATCGAGCTGCGACGTTACATTTTCGCCTTTGAATCACGATCTCCGAATCCACGACCTCGACGAGACGCTAGCCTTGCGCCACACTCTCCGCTACCCTTCGGATAAACCTCGGAGAAATCAACTCTCGATCCGCGTGATGTAAATCCATTCCACAGGTGTCGCGTGTGAAGCAAGCGACACCTGTTGCGCCCGCGAATTTACGCGACACGTTGAATGGGAGACGAAAGAAGACTTCGCCCCTCTCGGAGGTGAGTCTCAGGTATAAAAAGGGACCGAAACTGTCGCGCGCGGATTGAGGGGGTCGAGCGGGGAGCTCGAAGGGCCATTGTGCGAGGGGTGACGGTTGATCCTCTTGGAAATAGAAATAACCAACAGACGTCACCCATCTTCCTACGCTCTGATGCGTGAAATGTACCAGCATGATATAAAAGTGACTAATAACGATGATACGCGCCAGGTCTCACGTGCATCCACCGCGGGGCGCGCTCTTTGCTGCCGGTTATGGGGGTGGAGAAAAAATAGTATGCCGTCCAGCCGGGAATCTTGCGACGGCTATGTGGGCGCGTTAATTCGAGTTTTTCTGGCGTCCCTTGGAGGCCACCGTGATGACAATTTTGGTAACGCTGAGAGCTATAGACAGTTCACGGGGTAGATGTGGTAAAGTATATAATTGTGGTTTGATTCGCTGCTTTTAATCTGGTTCATTTTGAAATTTCAAGTGCTGGGTTTCCACGATTCTAGAGTATGTGATAACGATTCTCTTTATATTCGTAATATTTCTCGGCTTTGCGAGAGGATAATGTTTAGATGTCACACGGTAGAGGCCCCGAGAATGCGTTCGCCCGCGATAACCAAGCGAAGAGAGGAACGCGAGAACATGGCAGCGGAGGTTCCCCGTCGCCTTCGCGCAATTACGTCCAATTGAACTAATTCAGTCCAATTGACGTTAACAGGCTCAATTGGTCGGACCCTCTGGCGTACACTGCGGCCACAATACTATCCGGTCTGCATACCTACGACGTAAAAAAAAAAAAGGAAGGCAGAAAAACGCCGGCTGCTCGCAAAAAGATCGGGGCACAAAAAAAAACCTTTGTTTGCTCCGGAGCTACTATATACTTCGTTCTAAATATGTTCTGCTCGACAATCATCATTTTTGCTTCGACTTCAACCGCAACTATCCCACGAGCAACTAGTTGTATGAAAATTGAAAAATGGCAAAGTTTAAAGAAGAGGAAAATTTGTATTTTATGGAAGCCAATTAAATGTTATTGCTTTTCTTTGGTTCGAAGGTATATTTTACCGTCGTTCTTTTATGCTAAATTGGGGAATGATGCCTGAGGGTTGACGAGACTACCCGAGGTCTTGAAGTTCAAGGAAAATTGGGAATAAAGATGGAAAAGGGTGCTTCGTTCGGTAGAGAAACAGGTGTGGATTCGGGGACGTAATTTGAAACTATCGAAGGGCAAAAGTGTCAGGAGGGGAGGGGGTGGAGCCCGGGAACTGCTATCCTCCTCGCGAAGGTAGTGGGAGTAGAACGTATCATGTCGATTTCGTTCTTATCTTTCCTCCGGGTCTCCCTCTCCGCTGGATCCCAATGGTGGGGAATAATTATTCTGTCTCCCCTATCCTTCGTCGCTGGCGGTCCCCCTCTTCGTTCCACGTTTCCACTGTTCTTTACTGTCAAACAGGGCATGCAACATGTCGAATGATTGTTTTTTTTTAAGTTACAAAAATGAAAATAGTATCATGACAAAGTTCTTGGTCTTCCTAACATGAGTTATTAAATCCATATCAGCATGCACTTTCAACCATCTCTTATACAACATAGCTTCTACATATGCAACTACACAGAAACAGTCTCTCAAAGATGAATCATAGTTTCCCAAGTTACATACAGCTTAGGAACTCTAGTTTCACTTTTACACCTCAGTCATAACATAAACACGCATTCTCGCGTTGCCACACAATTTCTACGAACAAACATACAGAACGCATTTGATTAAAATATGCCACCACAAGTCCCATCACAAGATACCACTTTCACTCGACGCAACGATCTTCTTCCAGCAATTTGCGCTCACTCCCCGCAAAAGAGAAGGGCGCGCATCCTTCCATTTTCGCTTAGCTTCGTTATCGGCGCACCTGAAAAGGAGCAGCGCACCGAGCACCCACGAAACCAGGATCCCGCCGCGTTTCAAATCTACCGCCCCGGCGACGCGTCACTTTCACCGGGCCACGTGTTTCCTCTTCCACGAGCAAAGGGTACTTGGTGAACCGCGACTTCGGCCGGAATCGGCCATCTTCTTTGCGCGATACCTCCGTTCCCCGGGGAGACTTCCTGCCCAGCCAAAACTTCGGATAACAACTGGTTGCGTGGGATCCTTCAAGCTTTCCGGCAGAGATCAGTGGGTCGCAGGTGCGAGGAGCTGGCGAGCCGCGAGCAGAACGGACGAGGCGCCGTTTGCGATTGATAGGTGGCGGGTGCAGAAAATGGAAAAGAAAATGGAAAGTCCTCCGGAGGGTCAGTGCAGGAGGCGACCCGTTACTGCAGCCAGCCACCACCGGACCTTCACTTATATCGTCTCTCGGCTAATAACGCTAGTAATGTGATATGATTAGCTTAGTTGAGTTCAGTTTAGTTCGTATTCGTTCAATTTAGTGGTTCGCCAGCAAAATCACATCGAGTTAAACCCATTTAGGCCAGTTAAGTTACCGGCTTCTCGCTCTTGCGCTCACGCTGCCCCGTCCTCCATTGGGGCGGTCGCCTCCTGCGCCCGCGGATATCCTGCGCGACACCTCTCCACCCGCATATCCACCAGCCCCCTGCCCGATTGGGAATTCGATCTTCGAGCTCGCCCGGGCTCGATCGTGCCGAAAATCCACCGTTCTCCGCGCGCATTTCGTTGGGAATTGGTAAAGGTACTTCTTGAGGCGAGGAACTGATGGATGCCGAGGAGGGGTCGAAGTATTTCAATCTAGATCTTCGAATGACCGTTTGTAGTTGTAGAATTCCCTCCATACGGAGGCAATCGCGTAGAGGAAGTTGGGAACTTGAGTCCGAAGGCGCTAAGCTAACTACTTGCTGAGCTCTTCAGCTTCGACTTCTTTAATGTGGAGGACCTTAGGTACCCTTGGACCTCGGTAGATCAAACAGAATTCAGAGACCTAGGACGAAGATCCAGGTCTCTGAGTAGACCTCTCTTCAGATCCTAGTGCCACGATGCTCAGAATCCGTTCTCGTATTAATTGGAAAGTTCCTATAAAACGAAACGCCTCGGGACCACGTGCCCCTGCGGCCTCGAGGCCTGCGGTCTTCCCGCACACCCCGTGGATGGTTTTCGAGGAAGCTACTGACGGCGCTAGCCCGTAAACAAAGTTATTAATGAGTCGAAACGAGGAGGAAGGCCGCGTCGGGAGCGCGGCGTGCCCGCGAGGATCGGTCCTCAGGAGTGAGGAGCGGAAAGAGAGGCGCGCCCGTAGAGGGGGAGGAAGGAAAGCGTCCGCGACGCGCAATTAAATCAGCGCGTGGCAGCCGCGCGCGCTAATTACCGCCGATGAAATTAGCAGTTAATATACGCGTGTACACACGGAATGGGGGTAGTTTGATTGGGCCAATTCGAGGCAATTCCTGGCGATTGCTGGTTTCATTGAGCCTGCGCTTAAGAGCCTCAGTGCCACGCTGCCGGTCAACGGACATGGATCTCTTGGAAAGTATAGGTGCCCTTACCTTTCGCGTCCTTCCTATCGGCGATCCATCAGCGATCGACGTGGACCCGTGCCGAAAACCGAGGCTGACCCACCTGGACGCCGGCTGACACGTCCGGACGGTCGAAAATCTCTGCCGTCGCGACGTTCCGCGCGGCAGAAGGGGGTGGAATCGACTGGGGGGGGACGAAGGATAAACAGAGATCCTTCGATTTCGCGGCGGGAGAACCGGTGGTGATGTGAACAGGTCGCGCGTGCCGATTGCTCCGCGCACTGTGATCCCTCGAATCGCTTGATGGAGGTTCAAGGACTCCCGCGAACGTTTAGTGACGAGCCGCGATCGGCGACCGATGGGAATTCGGGCAGCGACTCGAGTTCGGGCGGTACCAATCTTGTGCTAGTGTCAGTGCCGGTGAAGACGAAGATATTTGGATAGTGATTACGGAGCCGCGGAGGGATGAAGGTAAAACTCAATCAACGATGCATCGCAGGACATTCTGTATTGGATTACGAAGTGAAAACCTTCGTACTGTTTCTGTCTCGGCAAACCTTTCATACCACAGCCCTGACTCGATGACCAAGAGACTACGAGATGACTACGAGAGATCAAAGTCTAGCTTGAGTATCTGAAGGGAATTCTGCGTCTCCTAGCTCACCAGATCTCCTCGAAACAGGGTCTCATCCCGAACCCTTAGAAATTTAGCCAGATCGCGAGCCGCGTTCCAAGAAACGCAAAAGGTGGCAAGGTCCGGGGTAAAAGGGGTAAGGGATTCCTGAATGCTGCAATTTTCCCATAACGATTCGATGGTCGATCGTGGACATACTCGTGCGTTCCGATTCCCACATGCCCCTCCATCTCCTCGGTCACCTATAGCTCTGTCGCGGTGCTCGCCATCCGAGCGTTCTCCAGGCCCGAGGAGAGATAGAGAGAGAGAGAGAGAGAGAGAGAGAGAGAGAGAGAGAGAGAGAAACCTGAGGGCGGTCGTAATGCTGGCGGAGAACGACAAGGCGACAGAGAGAAAAAACGAGTCGTGGGCGGGAGGGGGCCAGGAAGGAGAACGGGAACGGGAACGGGAACGAAAAGGCAGAAAGGGAGAGCCTAGAGAAAGAGAAGAAAGACGGAAAAAGGGAGCCGCCGCAGGGCCGGCGGAGGTGGAGGGAATGGCAGGACGAGGACAGAGGCGCGGAAAGGGAGAAAAAGAGAAGGAAAGAGGAAGAAAACCGTGGGGCAGCACCGCGCCCGCATAAAACGGCCGTCCTCTCGTGGACCACGTAGAGGCTGGTAGGTGCTACAGGATTGGTTGGCTTCCATGTATGGGGGCGGCCTGGCCGGCAACCCGTTGAAAATATAAGCGTGTGTGAGTGTCGGTTGATTAGCCAGAGCCTGAACGGATCGTCGGTAGTGCAAGAGTGTCCCGATAGACAGCCATCAAACCGGTGTCACGGCGAATAGAAAGCCCATCCTTAGAGAGGAACGTAGCCAGCGGTCCCTGGTCCGTAATCGTTCGTAGTTCGCTCGGTTGTCCTCCAAGGTCCTATCTGCTACCCTCCGGAGCAACGTTCTCACTTGGACCGGCCGCGCCGCCGTCGCGTTCACTTCGTTAACGCCGCTTAAAACTAATCAAAATTAATCATAACCCGGGCAACAATTGATCGCAATTGGCCCGGATTCCATTACGGAGGACGCGGTTAACGCGATCAACTCTGGGCCGCGGGTGTTCGCGTACACGCGTGCTTTTTTCCATAATTGACGGCCACCGAGGCGCTTTAACGAATCCGAAGGAGCCATCGAGGAATCGCCGAGCAGCCGATAGCGAGAGGGAATAGCAGCTCGGCGGACAAGAAGAGCCGTAGTGGATCAAGCCTACGCCGCCGATTCATCGCTCTGTTGCCACTCCGCCGATCCGGGATTAATTCCGATCAATTTACGCGCCGACAGGTGACTAGAGTTGAAAACAGCGAACTCCGCGATTAATCGCCGCGACTGGTGGGACGGGAGCTTCCGGCTGAAGTGCAGGGAGCACAAGTGCCTGGATGATTGAACTTGAGTTGGTCGGGGGATGAGCAATTTGTAGACCTCGACCGAATGGTTTCCGCTTCTTGAGAAGGGCAACGGAGAAATTGTGAAGTGTGCCTCGATCGGATCAAGCTTTGAATAGATCGAAGGGGAAGAAGGCAAAGTTCCGGAGAGAGTGGTAAACTGTCTCGCGATTCTTCAAAGTTCAACCCATTCGAGAACGATGGACGGTGGTCCCTTCGACGATCCAATCTTCTCAGACTTTGGTGGTCGAGGCGGTACAGGTGTCCACAGTATCCAAGTGATGCTGGGCTTGCACGGCGGGCATCACGCCGGAGATCTGATGCCCACCGGCGGACATCTTCACAAGTTGGACTCGTCCAACAGCCCTCCGCCTCACCACCAAACGTCCCACCATCACCTTCAGCAACAGCAACAGAAAGAGCTGAAGGAGCTCGAGCTGGCCGGGATGTACGCGCCTCTTCCTCAGACTCAGGATGTCACCACGTCCACGTCCACCACCGCCACGCCGACATCCACGACCCTGCAGCAAGGTCTGCAGCTTGGCAACTCGTTGAAGAGGAAGCTCGAAGACCCGATGAACGCCCTTGCTCCAGGTTGGTAACAAACGTAATTTTCACGCAGATAGTTTGAAGATATTACGGTGGGAACTTTCGCGAGAGCACGCGTAACGGGAATCGTAATTTCACTTGCAGTCAGCAGCGAGGCGCAGCCCGCTAAGAAGGACTCCAAGAAGAAGGCCGACAACAATGGGATAAAGAAGAAGAAGACTAGGTAACTAATAGTTATTTATCTAGAAGCCGTAGGGACCTCCCATGCCAGAGTCTCGCGTAAATGCACAGTCGAGAGTTCGTCTGTGACACCCGCATCGAGTCACATGTTTCGTTCATATCTACCCCGATGATAGAGGAAGTTAGCATGAAATTGCAGTTGTCGGTAGAATCTGGAAAATGTTAGAGCTCCTACGTGATAAATTGCAGAACAACGTTCACGGCCTACCAGCTGGACGAGCTGGAGAAGGCGTTCGAACGTGCGCCCTACCCGGACGTGTTCGCGCGCGAAGAACTCGCCGTGAAACTCGCCCTGTCCGAGTCCAGAGTTCAAGTCTGGTTCCAAAATCGTCGGGCAAAATGGCGGAAAAGGGAGCCGCCGCGCAAAACCGCTGGATACATGGCCGCTGGCTCGGCGAGCCCTGGCTTATCGGGTAATTACATACATTGAAATGCAAAGATATCTACAGTGTCCCAAGTGCGTACGAAGCACTCTTCCAAAGTATCCGGAACACTAGTCCTCAAGTCCACTCTTCAATTCTTCTGGATAATCCTCAAGTCCACTCTCCTACTCTTCAATTCTTCTCGCTAGTCCTCCTAGAATCTCCGACTAAGAAAATCTTCATCCCCAGGATCGTTCACTTCGTTAAACAACACGCTGAACCCGTTCGCGTCTCCAACAACAGCGACAGCGCCCCCGGACGCCTGGGCGTACTCGCCAGCCTACGATCTGGCGCCTCACCTGAATCTTCTCAGCCCCTCGAATTCGCCCTACTCGACTTCGTTCGGTGGTCCGAGCAACAACGGCCCGGCGTACTCGTACGCGACGATGCTGCCTCAGCACGACGCCTCTCTGTTCTCCACCCCGTCTGGGAACACGATGCGCGTCCACCAGGACTATATGAACGCAAGCAACAGCCCGCCGCCACCTCTGACTCGCAACGACTACCAGACCATGGTGACCACCCACTCGCCGCCCGCCCACCTGGCCAACTCCATGTCGGAGGAGGACCATCAGCAGAACAAGCAGCTGGACTACGTGAGCGGGCTCAGTCCAGCGGACAAGTATCAGCACGAGCAGCCGGACTACGCGCAGCAGCAACAACAACAGCAGCCCCAGCAGCAGGATCAGAAGCAAGATTACGGGATGCATTCGCCTCAAGGACGCCAGGCGATGAAGGACCAGGTGATGGTGAAGAGCGAACCGTCTAGCCAGCAGAACTACGTGCAACTGCCTCCTTTTCTGAACTGACTCGAAACCTCCGTTCTAGACTTGTTCTAGACGACGTGGTGGTCTGGTCGTCCTGTGCCTCCTTCGCCAGGGAGTCCAACTAATACTTGTTGGGTAGGAGATTTCGTTGTTCAGCCGAGGATGTTCGTTCGAGGGATCGTCGTGTCTTGTATAAAGTGGCCCCTGATAATTTAGCGACGATTCGTTCAACCTTCTTTGCTCGTAATCTTTTTGTCCTTTTCTTCGCAGCAGCAATGTGAATTGCGCTCTGGCCGTTGAAGGTCAGAATTTGAATCGCGAAAGGGTAACTTCCGTGGTGCCCCGCCAGGAATTGTACCGAGTACTTTGAAGAGATCTTTGTGAATAAAGTTCGAGTATATATGTAATAAGTTTGAAGTAAGCGTTGGTAATTCTTGTTGTCAGTAGGGGGTAGTATACCGCAGGGATAAGCGACGAAAATATTAAATTAATGAGGATCAGTGGATCGATCACATGGGAGCATTCCAAGTGCCTTAGAAACGTAGCTTAGTACGTGTGCATTCTTACGAATGAATGTGGTTATTTTTGTAAAGAAAATATATCAAGCGTTTGTATATCCTACTCTTACATTATTTCTGTGTGTGATGTTTAATAATTACTCGTATAAAAATATGTAACCATCGATTAGGCGGTATCTAAGCGTCCTTTAAAGTATCTTCAAATCACGAGAGAAACTGTTGGCACGATTATCGTCTTGTACGTCGATATTTAATTTCTATGCCGAAATAATTTTGAATAAACCGACAGGAACGGATAAGTTGTAAGAATACACTATCACGCTCGCAACGCGGACTGTAACCATCGAGTGTTGAAAATAATTTTATTGTCAAGAAAAAAATCTGTACATGTCTATTATCGTTATTATTCACTTCACATTCTTCCATTCACTTATACTTTCCACCGCCTTATTATCCATATCTACGTATCTCATAAAATCTTGAAATTCTTCCACGTCTATATCACCCAAAGCTTTGATGCTGCTGGTTTCATTGCCATCGGCGTACATCACTTGCCAAACGGCGTCGCCGCTAAAGTGATTGGCTTTCTCTAACGTGTATAAGCATAACGCTAGATACTGACTGGGGGTAAAATTATGTCCCTTTTCCGGAGGATATTCTTTCGATAACATTTCCAGCGTTTTAATAACCGCCGACCTGTGTTAAGACAAATTTTTTAGGAACATCGTTAAAAAACCTTTCAATATAGTAAATGTTCGTTTGCTCTTACTTCGGATAAAGCACTATGTGAATATTTTCGCATATGTCGTCTATCGAATAATGTTTCTTTAGATACTTTATCAAATGCTGTACAGAAAATAGTGCGATATTTTTCCAGTGAGGATGCCTTATTAGGTAGTCTATTAAATAAGCTTTTTCAGGTCCGATCTCGTTACACAATATGAATCGTAGAAACTTTTTAGTAGCCTGACGAGATACTCCACCATGCGCAAATCTGGGAACAATGTTTAATATTTCGATTATTATTCTTTGACGGTAGGCTCGATATTCGTCGCGTATTACGATCAACACTCTTACCTCAGGAAGAAGTTTCTGCTGGCCGAAAATGTATGAATATTGGCATTATCCAAGCGATTCACACAACGAAGATACTGTGCTCTTCTCATAACCATGTTATAAAACACAATCAAATGTACTATCTTCGGGTGCTTCAACCACAAATTTAATTCAGGGCTATTTACAATAGTCATGTATCTGTCGAGCACCGTCTCCTTATCGATCTTTAGGACACTCATATTGGATACAACAAAGTGTTCTGGTATTTCCAATCCATCAAACAGTGCTAATAATTCTTTAATGTTATCTGCATCTGCAGTTAGGATACGAGGATACTTCTGTATTATTGCCCTTATATCCTTACCATCTAATTTAAAGTCTTGTAACTTGGTTAAAAATTCGTTTATTTCATCTGGACACAGAGTCAACAGAAATCGATGTTTGCATAACTATCAAACAAACCAAATTTATTACATATTAACCCATTAATGTTTTTCATTTAAAAGGTTTCTCTTTTGCATTCAGGCATAACAAATAGTCATACTTACAAACTTTTTATTCAACTGAATATCATTCTCGAGTATATGCAACAACTTAGTAAGTTGTCTGAAGCTTTGATACCTCGATGACAAAATTTCTAACAGCGGTTTGTAATATAATTTCAAATGGCAGGTTTTATAATATGTCATAGACGCCGTGTAACAATCGCCAGTTTTCACATGGCCACGGAATCTTTTTATATCAGGTAAATTGCTGGTCACTCCGACACTGTTGAACATATTTTGTATAATGTTCTGTTCGTTTGGAATATCATGATCGTTTTTAAACTTCCGTATCGATCCACGCATCGACGCTGGGAATCTAAAACGTAAAATACTTCCTATATTCAGAATCGTGTTAAGAACAGAAAATAATTCAAGCCTCGTCTTACGGAGAAAAGAAGTAAACGTACCGATAGATATGGGCCAAAGATACTTTCTTCACACCCATCTCTTCGAGCAATAATATTCTGTTATTAACAACCATGGGCTCAAGCTGCAGGCAAAACATCAGGAATTGTATTTTCTCCAAATCTACCAGTGATTTCTACTATCAAACCAGAGGAGAATTATTACATTGAAAAGCGGATCGTTTGGTGTCAAATCGCATCATAAACAAACCATATTCACCTGAAGTATTCTGCAATTGTGGATGAGTTGTTGCTTGGGTATTCTATTGATAGCGTTATTGTACTTTTGATTCACTTTCTGGATAGTGTCATGATTAAATCCTAAGTGCACAGCTAAAATATCATTAATGTCCAGGTGGGATGTGCAAAATGTGGCCGACCTTCCAGAACATGTTCTGAAAAGGTCTTTCGTTTTGAATAGCCTGAACATCTTTTCGCATGTTCAATTAATTCTGCCTGCACAGTGAATGATCGCAGGAGAATCAAACAAGGTGCTTCATGCTAGGTTAAGAAACAGATTTACACGAGATAGGTACGAAGTAAGATTGTATATTGGTTCACTTAAACCATGTAGATTATTCATGGATTACATCTTTTTTTGAAATTCATTCGTCACGTTGACAATGCTTAAAGCAGCAAATAAATGCTGGAATACATTCCGTCAATAAATGGCAGACCGATCTCTGCGATCTCTGTTTGTAAAATGGCTAAAAGCTAACAGTTATCATCGGAGTCGAAAGTTTCCTTCAACCGATAAGTCGTATTTGTTGGCGCTAAGAATCTCGCGAAAGACTGATACTGCTTGGTTTACCGTTTAGGAATTTATTTCAAAGTACATAACATAATATAGAATAATACATACACCGATCTCATTAGAGGCATAAATAAAGGAGGAACGCGGCGGGTATGTCGGCGTCTCTCAAGTACGATATCGAAATTTTTAGCTAAAATAAATCTGCACACGCGGGTGTAAAGGGTACATCGGCGGCAACTCTGTTGTAAATCAACGCGGCAAGGAACACGTTTCGCCGCCGCGAGACTTAAATCTCGGATGGTTTAATTCGTAGAATCACAGGAACGCTAGTGCACGGTAAAATCGCTAATTCTGTGACCACAGCCGTTACTAAATCAGCCGGTGTAACATCGTACGTGATATTCAGAAGGTTCAGCAACCTTTTGGTCTTCCACTTGGCGAGGATAGGTTTCTTTGCGCCGACCTTGTAGCCTCGCGCAAGTTCGTCCGCATTCCCTGCAAGTGTTTGAATAATTAGTGTTATATTCGAGCAGCGTGGGTTTAAAAAGCGAACAGAAACCCCCTATCGGTTACCTAATTCGTTATAAACGATAGAATCTGTCTGTACACGCTCGCACGACTTGTGGGTCTCGCAGGCTACTAGAACTGGAATATTGAAGGCCCTCGCCATCAGGGCAACTTGAGCGGTGCCGACTCTGGACATCACCGCGCCATTTGCCAAAATCGCATGAGCCCCCAGGAAGACTTTGCTCACCTATTCGATAACAAGGAATCAATCCAACACTGGCAATCACTTTTAAACCGCACGGTTTAAGACTTACTTCTGGCATCACGTAGCTCAAAGCATTGATCAAGATATAGGAGCACTCAATACCGTCCTTCGCTAAACGTCTGAGCTGTTCCTTTCCCTCTAGCCACGGCCTTCCATCGACTACGATAACACGAAACTGTTTGTCCGCTTTGTGGGCATCTAATAGGATTTTATGAATCAAAGACGAGCTAGAAGCAATATAGTTTGTTGCAAATAGGAGGAGTATACAGAAACTTCATGTTCATTAAAACAGCACGGATACTCACTAACTATACGTCAGAATCACGTCTCCGTTGGATATCTTTGTCTGGATAGTTATGGATATCGCCTTGCCGGCTAGTTGTATTTGCTCGAAAATATAAGTATCTATCGCGCTGCTCAATTTACTCTTCGCCTAAAATTTACAATTTCATCGTGTATCTTGAAGACCATCGCCTTATGGAAATATACAGTCAATATTCAAGAGTCTGTACTCACGTCTGCATCAGATAACGCGGAAGGTAACTGCGTCATTTGCCATTTGAGATGCCTTAATGCGTTCTGCATAGAAACGGCCACAGGTCTGCAGAAGTGCAAGTAACCTACCGACTTCTGCAAACTTGCCTCAAGACCTCGAATAAAGTCGACCTGCGGTGGTCGCTCGAAATCCTGAATAAGCTGCTTCAGAGTTGCCAAAAGTGCGACACATCTTGCATTGCTACCGACAATCACTTTCTCCGCGTATTGCACGCCCAATCTGAGTATCGCTGGGTGTATATCCGAATTGACGGAAGGAACGACAATGTTAGCGCGTTCTCTTTCGTGGTACAAGTGTTTGAAAAGGTTTAGTTCGTGACTGTTCTCTTTACGCACGGTCTTCTTAGGCGTTACTATTTTCTTCGGAGAATCCGACTCCTTCGTAGTTTCCACCACCGATTTATTATTACTAGCTTCTTTACTTTTAATTTTACTCTTCTCCTGTACACCCTGCTGCTTAGCTACTCTCTGCGCCTCTTGTTTCGCTCTCCTTTCAGTGCGTAACTCCGCTTTGCTTTTCCCTTCGGTGTTAACTTCCGATGGCGCATTCTTTTCGCAGACGGTTGGCGCTTCTTTCGTTGTAGGCGCTTTAGCTTCAACTTGAACGTTCTCGTTAACTAAACTTTCCGACTTCTCGCCGCTCTCCTTGCTCTTAGTGCTATCTGGAAGCGTAGATTTACTGTTCGACGTATCTTTCTCTTGTACCTTAGCAGTTTTAGCTTTCACTTTGGCAAGCGCCTTGGCAGCTTTCTTCGCTTCACGTTCCGCTTTTATCTCCTCCCTTGTCTTCTCAGGGACGTTCGATTTATTGTCCGCCATATTTCTCGATGTGGGCAATTTTAACGAAGACACAACTGGTCTACCGAGTTCAACGTTCTCTGTAAAACATTCGAATTTTTAGATGATAGTTACTACAGTTTGGTAACTTGATGATTCTTACCTGTACCCAACGAAGGAGTAACGATCGATGATCTCTCAATATTTTCCGTAGAAGGTACTTTCGCTTTAGTAGCTTCAACCTCCTTCTGCGAAAAACTTTGCGAGGCTACAGAATCAGAGTTTGAAACTGATCCAGTCTCTGATTGTTTCTCGGTAGAATTAGCACCCTTTGTATTTTCTCTTACAATAGAAATAGTGTTATTACTTTGTGGTTCAATATTATCAGGGGATATCTGAGTATTTTCTTGTGCAGTAGATTTAAGATTATTTTCGTGCGTATCACAGAATTTCAGATTCTTCGCGTTTTCAAGTAGTTCCTCCTTGGAGAAAAGTGGCGTTACAGGTTGAGTATCCACTTCCAAGAATGATTCTGGTTCTGCTTTATCCTCTAACGATGTATTATTTTCCTTCGATTCAGTACTAGGGATTTCTAATTTAAAATCATTTTCGTTAGCGCACTCGGCATTATAAAATTCAGTACTTTGATCGAGTTCGACGAGGTTCGCGGGAATCTGTATTTCCTGCAACGTCAACGAATTACTCGAATCGTTAAATTGTTTCCTATCGAACCTCTGCGATCTCGTATCTTCTTTTGTACAGTTAATTCTAGTTAGAATCGTTTCTACTATTGTTTGCTCCAACTGAGATGCAAGTGGCGAGTCTTTCGAGCTTCTCTCACGCTTCTCATTACACGTTTGTACTTCATTTCCAAATATCAGTGGTCCAGGTGATTTGGACAAACATGATAATTCCGAATAATTCCCTTGCGTTTCTATGTTCTCTAGTTTCAGTTCTGCCTGCTCTGTCTTCTTATCGTATTCTACATTACAGGCTTGTGCTTCGACAGTCTTCTCAGGTTTGTAGTTCTGCTTGAGATTATTAACAATATCCGTTTCGAGTTTGGCACAACAAACAGAATCGTATTCTGTCGTTTTAATGTACTTCAGCAAAATTGGATCTATTGGGGAAGAATAGGTATTGTAGCAAAAAGAACAGGTATTTTGTACCAGCTTGGTTTTATTTTTCATCCGTAATCTTCGAGCCTTGGATTTTGTTATTGTTTTCAGATCGTCCACATCTTTCTCCGCAAGGACTTCTTGGTCAGAGGGTGCTTCGATCGCAAGCGACGAACTTTTATGATATGATTCACAGGAAGAACAACAGTTCTGAAGCAATTTTGCTTTGTTCTTCTTCCGTATTCTACGGGCCTTTGATTTTGTTATAACTTCGGGCTGATCAGTATCCTTGTTGCTAATAGAATCCTCGTTAGGCTTAATGCTTACACCATTAATTGAACACTCCTGTTCTTTTGCCGCTTTACGGGCATCCTGTAAACGTTTACGACGAAGATGCCTCGCTGTGGCTCGTGTGAAAAACTTTGCCTCACCCTTTTCCTTTAACTAAAAGACACGTATTATACTATAGTACACACTGTGGTAATTGAGCTCTCATAATTCATATGTGACAAAGTACTAGAAAAGCGGCGGTAACACACAGAATTCATCTAGCTCTACATAGAACTTTATAGCGTTGCGATCTACAGAAAAGTAAAATATTTGTTGCTGGTATTTCATGCACGTTTTGACCTAGCATCTCCTTGATCAACGGAAAGAAGAAAATGGGAAACAGTCTATTGAAATACGAAAAACATAAATGAAAGACAATGCACAATGCGATATTATGAAAGCATAGCATCTAACTAATCCACCATTACTTGCAACGGAATGCTTGAAAAATACGAATGTGTAAAAAAAAAGTATTCAACTGGCTTTCTACGTGCTACTAACAAGAGTAAAAAAAGTAATCTTACAAGAGGAAAAGAACAGAATAAAAAATTCTGGTATTAATTTGAAATGTACAAATAGTTACGGACATGTTCCTCCTGGTCCATCATCACTGTATCAGTTCTCATTCACGGACATACGTAGCGTCCAGCTGGGAACACCAATGCTTAACTTTAGGGATTCAAATACTTTTTTCTTATACACAATAATGCATATTGTAAATTACACATTAATTTATAATAAATTTCAGCAGAAAATATCATTTAATATCTGTATAGGGATGTAGAATATGAAACACGAAGCTTTGATTACACAGGTACTTTCACATTACATAAAATAGGAAATTACTCTTTCCCTCTTTCAAACTTTATGTTAAATACGGTGACTAGACAAAACTTGAATTAAATAACCGTCTGTTAGTGAAAATTCCAGAGAGCCTAATCTTTTTTATACTTTTATGTAATCAAGAATAACAATGATGCAATGTTAACGTCCTTAAATGTCAATGAATTCTTATGATTCAGGGAATGTCCCCTATTTTAACTAATAAGAGAAACGCGATTAATCGTATAATAACAGAAAATTCAAGTGCATATTCTAATCCACGTATTCAACAACTTATATATCAGATTTCTTCTAGAAATTTAAATCTAGCAAAAGTATATATAGGTAAGACATGTTTATTGCCAAGTAAATCTACCACCAAAGTATATAAATTATTGCGTACAGATATGAACGTTTATAAATATTCGTTAAATAAGTCTTTTAAACGATGTGGATCTTTATAATTAAACATTTGCAATTTGCTTTGCAAGTATCCTTCACTTCATTTCCCTAACCTGCTGTGTAATTCCTTATCCCCAATATAAATTGGGACGAAGCAGTTCTTCGTCCAAGTGCTTCGTATGTAGAAAAGTATTTTTAATCGTGAAATAAATATGTGTTATTAACACTGTGCGTTGAGAAAGCGTAATATTTATTCACTTTTATTTAATTTTCGTGTATATACTGAATTTCCTAGCCCTGTCAAAGTACCATGCTTCCATCTACGGGGCCGACTGTAAATTAATTGATATTGGACATAAAATATTTCAATTTTTGTTTAAATAACTTTTACAACATTATTACTTTGTATGTACTTTTCTACCACATTAAGAATTTTTATTTACAAATTTCCAATACATACAATCATGACTGCTTTAAGATGTTACTTGCGAAGCAATTCTTTGAACTATTTGGAGTATTGAAAAGAGAAATGTTTCTTCTAAAAGAATCTTTCCTTTGTAAAGTATATCCAGGATAAGGTATTTAATTCAAGGAGGACAATGTGTATTCATGAAGCAAGACGTAGGTTTTGTTTTTTCATGGTTTATTTATACAATAATTCGCAATTTCCTTAAATCACTTCTTCTGTGCTGCCGCTGCTTCATCTTCTCGTTGATAGGATTGCAGCAACTGCTGCTTCTTCGTGGCAATACGCTCCGCCCTGCGCTTACGCGCCTCTCTAACTTTAGTACGACGTGCCTCTGCTTGATCAGCAAGCATCTCTGCCCTAGCCTTCTCAGCTTTCTTTTTGTGGATAAATTCCATCAGGACTCTCTTGTTCTTGAACACGTTACCCTTGGCTTTCATGTACAGGGAATGGTACAGATGTCTGTCAATCTTCTTCGTTTCGCGGTACTTCATCAGGAGTCTACGTAGGACTCTCATCCTTTGTATCCACAGGTCCTGCGAACAATGTACACTGAGCACCGAAATCGTTTACCTAGTAGACAGCGGTGCAAGATTTTCCTTTACCTTCTGCGGGGTTCGAGCATTGGCGGTACCTTTCCTTTTACCAAAGCCGCAATGACGCCCCTTGCGCCTGGCCTCGGTGTTTTTACGAACGCGTGCTCTGGAGTGAACAGCGACAGGTTTCTTAATGATAAGACCATCGGTGATCAGCTTCCTGATACTTTGTCCTGGAAAAAGACGAGGGCTGTACGCATATTGGAAAGGCAGACAGCAGGCGAACTACTGTGCATTCCACTAATTATAAACTTACGGGAATTTGTATTGGCGATCTCGTTGATTTCGTTAGGGTCCAACCAGACTTTCTTTCGACCACATCGCATAACAGAGGCGGCCAGCCTCTTCTGCAACTTTAACGAACTAAAACAAAAGAAGTACGGTTATGTTATGGAAAGGATTCGATGAACCGCGCGACGGTTTTATAGCCTCGAAATATAAGCCGCGTATAATTCACATGACGCATTTGATAAAATCTAGTCGCGATCGATTAAGCATTAAATAAGACATGAGAAAAACAAGAGCTCCTAGCACAGAACCATGTGGTCAGCCGTCAACAAATTATCCTCCAAAGAAACGGAGAAATATGGGGTTTTCGCCAGAAAGACGCACTTCAACGACGGCACGAATATATATCGTGGTATTGTAAGTGACACGAGTTAAATTGGAATTAATACTGTTGAAAAAATTGAGAAAATCTTTGGAGGGTCCGTACCTCATGACGGAGTCCTACTACGTCCTCCCTGGTAAAGAAAATCAAAATGGCAGGAGCTACATTTCCTGTCTATCGATATCTAGCGGAAGTTGAAAACGAAATGGCGTCGTCATTTAAAATGCGTTAACATACTGTACTTTTACCATCGAATCAATTAGAATTACTTAAGAAACAGGACCCGGAATATAATATCTTCGCTTAAATTATTACCTACTCGAAGAAGACTGTATTATCTCTTAACTTTCCATATCATGTTCGAAATTTAAATAATTTAAGTAGTAGCACTATTTTAAGTAGCATGATAAGTACTTTTATTTCATATTCTACGTCCAGTTGGAGCAAGTCCGAGGTAAGCGCATAATAAACTTCTGAGAATTCCGCAGGAATTTGTAATTTGGCGGTAAAAGCTAGAGAGCGTAATTAACATGAAGGAGGTATAGAAGTATATCCAAGTATACTTCGTTCGCGGTGGTTCGCGGTATTATTGTGCAACGTGTCGCTCCGTATCGGTAACGTTGGAAGCGAGTCGAAGTGAGTGGAGGAAGCAGGATGAATGAATTCGAAACTGGAAACCTGAGCAAAGATTCCTTACGTCTGACACATTTATCTGCACATTTCGTGTGGGGTGATATCGGCCGCGTTAATTACGAAGGAGCGGACTCCAGTGTTATAAGCGATCGCGGTCGAGTTGGTGGCTTTAGTGTGGTATATGCGTAGTCCAACGTGACACATTTTTCGCGTGGACAGTGCAGGACAGTGCGCGGTAGCTCGTCAACGAGACACGACACGAGAAAATGACTGTGAACAAGGACTTGCAGACGGAAAGGACAAGATGTACCTTCAATCCCACAGAACTCACTCATTGGCTGGATGGCAGCCCCGAGAAAACCAGGGCACGTCGCGAACGAGGTATTACCTATGCTCGAAATTTTTCAGTTCTTTTCTCGAAGAAGCTCATCTTTTACGAAACTTTATTTATCCTCTTTGCGATCCTGATATCGAGTGGCAGAAGAGAACTTCAAATCGCTACTTGCTCAAAGAAATTTAGATGTAAAGTGACTGCATTGCGAGGATCTCGTGCTTTCCGATAGGTATGCGTAGATATAGATCGAGAATCGAATATAGTTATGGCATGTGTAGCCTTGCGCTTCTAACCGAATCATTTTTCACCTTTATCGCCGATCTATTTGAGTTGCTAAGAGCGAAGTGATTAGATCCTTAGTTTTGCATAAATCTAGTCATTAGGAACGTGTATTGGAAAAGCCCTTACTGTTGGGTATTGTGGAATATCAAGCATGACTATAGCGTATCAATTGAAGATGTTATATTCAGGGGGCGTGCAAAAATTGTTTCCACGTCAAATTTGCTTATTCAGACGCGCCTTAAACCTGTTGCGTTTAGGAGAGGGGGCACTTGTCAAACATATGTACTTTGAAATTGCGGTATTTGCTTTTCCTCATAGTTCCTAATCATTATGAGTCATTCGATTTCTATGATTGTACGATACGCGCATCTATAAAATTTGCAAATAGTTCCCGTCATACCTGAATAGGAGATATAAAAATTGAGATGGAAATCGTGATCGCTTGAATTAAACAAAGAGAATGAACTCTGAATAGTTGAATTTTCTCTACATATTAATCCCACGGAGTTACGATCGACAAAAGCGATAACCATGCAAATGTAATCGATCGACCGTGCAGTGTGAATTGAGTCATTTATTATTCATTATCGATAATAAGATGGGCGCACGAGTTCAAGTTCCGCGTAAACTTAAGAATTACGTAAATGAATGTTATTATCGATCCTACAATTGTTGTTTCTGGATATTGAGTTACGATTGCGATGTACGTACGTGTTGGATAAAGAATTTAATCCGTGCTGATATAATATCGTCCATTAAATTTAAGATTACTGTGTCCACTCACGGCCGTAGAATTTAATCTGCTATATAATTCACGCGTATGCATGTATGTACATACACGTATGTAATATTTTTTATACGTTTTTTTTTACATTTAATTATGATTTTGTAATGAATTCACATGTGTTACCTTTGCTAGCTGAATACATATACATATAAATTGCTTTCCAATGTCTGCTAATTATAACCACTGTCACAATCACGTGCAAAGATTTGCATACTGTATGTATAAATACAAATCGAGCTGGTAATGATTGAAAATGTCTATCTTATCGTGCTCCATGAAATATCGCAGACCTGGTGAATTGCAATTTTTGCCGGACATTGTTCACTGAGAACATTGGTTCGAGCACTTCAAACGATCGGAACGACAATTATTTTCTTCGCGAGACGATATTTATCTGGCGATAAAATTTATGCGATCGTTTTTCGTGACAATTACAACGGGAATAAACAAATGTATATACAGAGAATATGAATTAATTGATTTCAATATGGACGATTCGTAGACGATGCACGCGCGAGTATAAATTTAACAGGATACATTATTGCAATATCATATTAATGTATTACACTCCGAAGATAGGAAATGTCACATTTTTTGCAGCCTGTTTTTCCTATGCTCTAAGGTTTTTCCTGCTCCATCGCGAAAACATTTGCCAAGGTGATACTGCTACCTGTAAAGGCTGGTTCAGACACGTCCCCTAGTTTATTCGAGTAGCAAATAATTTAGTAATTTTTCGTGTGTGGACACTAAAATTTAGTCCAATTGGTTAGTAAAACGGTGATAAATTACTACATTACTCTCTACTCGATTATATTACTGAACGTTATATTACCCTTAAGTATGTAATTTCGATTTCTAGAGCTGATATCATAATGATTAAAAAATCCTTCCAATTCCGGGCAACGCCATATTGCGCTTCTATCCACAAAAAAAGAATACGAAATCGTAAATTTCAAATTGCATACCGAATATTAAATTTGTATTTTAATTTTCATGTTGCCATCGCGGATGTTGTAAACGCGAATAAAAATAAATCATTAATTCTCGTTGGATTCCGCGTAATGTTTTGATAACGTTATCGAAAATTAACTGCACAATTTCGTTGCAATAGATAAAACGTGATAATGTGAAATCTCTGTTGAGACTCTAATCTGCAAGTTTCATCCATTGTATTAATAAGTTTCTTTATCAATAAACTAAATTAATTAAAGGCAATAATATTAAATATTTTAACTGTTTTCTCATGAAAATGACGAATAAATATACCACTATATTTACTGAATTGTTTCTATTACTTGCCTGTCTATGCAAGCATCCCTTTGATAATTTAATACAAGAGGAAATGAAGTTTTTTTTCTTACTAAGTAACTCGACTATCATAATCAAAGCCCTATTCATGTTGTAATTTCTGTATTTCAGATGATTTTTTCCTGAGTGATCCAGAACTGCAGGACAAAATACCAACAAAGTACAAGAGCCACAAAGAAGTCTACGAGGATGCTGTGCGAAAAGCATTCAGGCTTTTGCAAAAGGTGCGGGAGCTGCAGGATGCAGGGAAAGCTGACATGGATGTTTTCTCGTAAGTTTCTTCAATGCTGATTGAAAGTTTGTATCGAGGGGAGAAGCCTTGTCCTCATTAAAGTCTTTTTTCAGGCACGTGCTGGGAGGAATGTTTGGATCTGCGATACTGAAAGAGGGCAATCCAATGTTAGTGCACTACGCCATGTTTATCCCGGCCATCATGGGGCAAGGAACTCCACAGCAGCAAGCGTACTGGGTGTCCAGAGCCTGGGATGGTTCTGTTGTTGGAACATATGCTCAGGTTAGATACCACAGTACTAAATTAGCGTAAGTATCATTTAATCTTCATTCTTCCTTGTTCCTTATAGACTGAACTTGGCCATGGAACGTTCATCCGAGGCTTAGAAACGACAGCAACTTATGATCCCAGTACGAAAGAATTCGTATTGAATAGTCCTACGTTAACGTCCTACAAATGGTGGCCAGGTGGCTGTAAGTAATTTGCATCACAAATGCTAAACATCGATCGTTAAAATAATTTACAAATGATTCTGATTTGCAGTGGGCCAGACTGCAAATTACGCAGTAGTTGTCGCACAGTTGTACACGAAGGGGGAATGCAGAGGCATTCACCCTTTCATCGTGCAGTTAAGGGACGAAGTTACGCACGAACCCTTACCAGGTCTGTAAGCAGTTCTTCCTCTTTAAACACAAACGAACGGAAAGAAGAGAAATGTACGTTCACGTTCGCTGTTTTGCAGGTATCAAAATTGGAGAAATCGGCACAAAGCTGGGAATGAACGCGACCAACAACGGCTTCCTTGGTTTCGAAAATGTCCGAATACCACGCGAGAGTATGATGATGAAAAACTCGCAGGTAAAAGAGAAAGTACAGGGACTTTCACGGAACGTCCATAAAAGTTTTGCGTGTTTCTTTACTGAAACCGGACTTCGCTATTGTTTAGCATACAGATTATGTAAACTGTTTGTAGGTATTGGAGGATGGGACGTACGTGAAGGCATTGAATGATAAATTGACGTATGGGACGATGATGTTTGTTCGAGTGGTGTTGGTGAAAGACATCACGAGCTACTTGTCGAAGGCCGTTACGATTACGACCAGATACAGCGCAGTAAGGCGTCAGTGTCAAATAAATCCGGAGTAAGCAACGCCAGAAGATAACACCGCGGAATATCAATTAATCTTGTTTTGTAAATTGAGAAACTTTTGGTCAAGTAAACTATTGCTCAATGTTTCAAAATAAACATCCGTATTTCTTCGTCGAACGTTCCTCGCGGTAAACAAATTGTTTCTGTCGGTTTTAACGAGCCTGATTGATTCTACTTAATAAGAAGTTTCGTTCAACTTTAATGATAATTATATATGTGTCCTTCTCAGCGAGCCCGAGGTGCAGATCATCGATTACGTAACGCAACAATACAAAATTTTCCCATCCCTGGCCGCGTGTTTCGTGTTCCGAATGTGCGCCGACTGGATCTGGAATATGTACAATAATGTCTCCGCCGAGTTGGATCAAGGAGAATTAGATAAATTGCCCGAGGTAATTATCCGAATTCTGTTTCTTTCAAACCTCTGTTCCGTCCAGTTTTCACCTTCTTGCCTGTCTAATCCTACAGTTTTCTTGCAGTTGCACGCGCTATCGTGTTGTCTGAAAGCAGTTGCGTCCGGAGATGCAGCCACCGGGATCGAGCAGCTGCGATTGGCCTGCGGTGGACACGGATACATGGACGCTAGCAACCTTCCGTCGATTTACGGCTTAGTCACCGCTGTCTGCACCTACGAAGGGGAGAACACTGTTTTATTATTACAGACCGCCAGATACTTAGTGAAAGCGTGGAAGCAGGCTGTCAGCGGGCAGCCTTTACCAGATACCATACAGTACTTCTCAGTTTTTGCTAAAGGAATTAAGCAGAAACCTTGGCAGAACAATTTGGCTTGCATTGTCATGGCTCACCAGGCAGTAGCCGCAGGGTAATTCTATTTCACCGTAGAACTTTGAAGGCATCACTGCGAGATCCATCGGAAGGTTCTAATAGAGAGGTTCCTCCCCTTGCAGAAAGATTCGGTTGGCAACGGAGCACATGGAGCGCAGAATACGCAGCGGAGTGTCTCCAGAGGATGCCTGGAATCAGACCAGTATTGAATTAGCCAGCAGCGCGGAGGCTTACTGTCGAGCGTTCCTGGTGACGAGATTCGTTGAATTTGTTAAGGAGACGACCAATGTATCCAAAGAGCTGCACCAAGTTGTGTCCCAGCTATGCGAGCTGTACGTTGTATACTGGGTGTTGCAGAGACTCGGAGACTTCCTTCACGTGAGTGGATATTTGATTTTCTGCACGAAGGGACCAAGTTCGATAAATGATTATATACATTCGCTTCTCCTTGCAGTTCTCGTCGTTGAGGAACGAGGATATCCCAGCTCTTCAGGCGCGACTAGAAGAATTATTGGCGGCGATCCGTCCAAATGCGATCGGTATCGTGGATGGTTTCGATATCCGTGACGAAATACTCGACTCTGCCCTAGGAGCATTCGACGGCAACGTTTACGAACGCTTATTCGCCGAGGCCATGAAGAGCCCCCTGAATCAGAAGAGCGTGAACGAGTCTTTCCATAAATATATGAAACCGTACCTTAAAAGCCATTTATAATGCAATTTCTTCCTAGGCGAGGTTCGATATTGTTATTGTAAGTCCAGCAGTTCTTTATTGCAAATCATTTTCGTGTAACAGATTTTAAAACAGTCGTTACCTAGTGCTATCGATTCGAAAATTGGGCATTTAACGTCACTGGACGAGGTTTACATGTTCAAAGATTTATACAAGATATAGATATAGTTTTCTACAATCATTAAATAAGGGTTGTCGCCGGGTTCGCGAGCCAGAACTGGGACGTCTAATTAGTATTTAAAGAAAGCGGAATATTATTGTACGGGTTACACTTAACTTAATAGTAAAGGATTTTTGTAAGAGATTTTATTTTCAATTAAAGATTTTTACGGATGTTCGATCATTCCATAGGAAGAATCTTTTATATATTTTATAAAGAAAGATATTTTCTGTATACTTTTGTAATTAATAAAATGCTGCAGAGAGTTTACCAAGTTCTGCTTTCTTTTCTTATAATGCCCGTTAGTTATTAAAGCAATATAATTACTCCCATTTCAACATCACTTATACACCTGTTGATACAGGCACTTATTGGAATGCGGGGATCAAAGACATACACCTTATACATTTAATTGCAATGGATAAGCCGTAGGACCATGAACGTTTTAAAAATCGTTTAATAACTATTCACTTTTACCTAAAATACCTACCTACATATCTTTAAAACGTATTGCTAAATACTCTACTAGTTTACCATTTGTTAAGAAAAATATCTAAAGCAGCTGGTGACTTTACCAACATTGGCTATTCTGACCAGGAAATTCGCCTGTGTTCACAATATCTTGTGACAACGATCAGCAATCCCTCGTATGCGTTTTATTTCCGAATCGCTACATAGTTATTAATAAAAGGTCTTTTATATAGGTTAGATTATCGACCGCGATCCCTAGGTTATCCCCAAGAAGTTCCCAAGTTGGCTATTACGATCAGGAAATTCGCCCGAGTTAATAGGAGTATATGATACTAGAAGAGGTGGCATGGCCGAGCTGTGCGAGAGAGAGAGAGAACGCTAGCGTATGCGACAAAGAGGGCGATAGTTCGAGCGTGCCACCTCTTCTAGTATCATATACTCCTGTTAACTCGGGCGAATTTCCTGGTCGGAATAGCCAACTTGGGGATAACGTAGGGATCGTGGTCGGTAATCTAACCTATATAAAAGGCTTTTTTACTAGTATGTAATTATGTAGCGATTCGTAAATAAAACGTATACGAGTGATTGCTGAACGTTGTCGCAAGACTATATTTACAAATCAACCTGTAGAAATACATAAATCATTTTGAAAAGATCGAGAATCCTTGAAGAAAGTGTGCATTCACTAAACGCGGCGGGAGACTTGTAACTCTATCCAAAAACACTTCATAGCTGCTTAATTGTAATCGGAATCATTATAACTATCATGTAGGAAAGTAGTGAAGGGTCCATACTTCAAGATGAAACTGCAAAAGTAGATAAATTACATCTAGAAAATGCACCGACAATCGACGATGCTTGAGTGTTTACGTAGGATCAGTGGCACTGCCTCGTCATCGTCTCAAAGAATCGTTAATAACTAATTAATTATAACCAAAACCTGCACAACGACCACATAGGAAACTAGCCAAGGGTCCATTCTTTGAGACGGAACTCTAAAAGTTCATAGAATAATTGCGGAAAATAAGAAATTCGTTAATTACCAGTGGCTATGTAATCTTTCTATCTCCCTCCTTGTCGCGCACACTAGTGCTCTCTTTCTCGCACCACTCGGCCGTGCCACCTCTTCTAGTATCATGTACTCCTGTTAACTCGGGCGAATTTCCTGGTCGGAATAACCAACTTGGGGATATCTTGGGGATAACGTAGGGACCGCGGTTGGTAATCTAACCTATATAAAAGGCTTTTTTATTAGTAACTATGTAGCGATTCGTAAATAAAACGTGTACGAGTGATTGCTGAACGTTGTCACAAGGATATATTCTCAAATCCACCTGTAGAAATATATAAATCATTTGGAAAATAGGGATAATCCTTGAAATAATCGTCTCTGTGTCAAAGAACAGTTAATAATTGATTAATTATAACCAAAATCTGCGCAACGATCACATAGGAAAGTAACCAAGGGTCCATTCTTTGAGGCGGAACTCTAAAAGTTCATAGAATATTCGCGGAAAACAAGAAATTCGTTAATTTTCAGTGGCTGTGTAATCTTACTATCTCCCTCCTTGTCGCGCACAATAGTGCTCTCTCTCTCGCACAGCTCGGTCGTGCCACCTCTTCTAGTATCATGTACTCCTGTTAACTCGGGCGAATTTCCTGGTCGGAATAGCCAACTTGGGGACTTCTTGGGGATAACGTAGGGATCGCGGTCGGTAATCTAACCTATATAAAAGACTTTTTTATTAATAACTATGTAGCGATTCGCAAATAAAACGTATACGAGGGATTGCTGATTATTGTCACGAGACTATATTCTCAAATCCACCTGTACGAATATATAAATTATTTTGAAAGGATCGAGAATCCTTGAAGAAAGTGTGCATCCACTAAACGCGGCGGGAGACTTGTAACCCTGTCGAAAAACACTTCAGAGCTGCTTGATTGTAATCGGAATCATTACAACTATCACGTAGGAAAGTAGTGAAGGGTCCATACTTCAAGAAGAAACTGCAAAAGTTGATAAATTACATGTAGTAAATGCACCGACAGGCGACAAAGCTTGAGTGTTTACGTAGGATCGCGGCACTGTCTCGTCATCGTCTCAAAGAATCGTTAATAACTTATTAACTATAACTAAAATCTGCACAACGAGCACATAGGAAAGTAGCCAAGGGTCTATTCTTTGAGACGCGGCTCTAAAAGTTTATGAAATATTCGCGGGAAATGAGAAATTCGTTAATTTTCAGTGGCTGTGTAATGTTTCTATCTCCCTCCTTGTCGCGCACATTAGCGCTCTCTCTCGCGCACAGCTCGGCCGTGCCACCTCTTCTAGTATCATGTACTCCTGTTAACTCGGGCGAATTTCCTGGTCGGAATAGCCAAATGGTCGGTAAAGTCAACAACTGCTTATGATAATTTTATTAACGAATAGTAGACTAAGTAGCAGCGTATTTAGCAATAACTTTTAGAGATAAGTGAGTGTTTATTAAAAGATTTTTAAACCGTTAATTGTCCTACCGTTTATCCTTCGCAATAATTCAACGTATTACGTGGGTATCTTCGATCCACGGATCCCAAGTAGAAGTGCTTGTACTAACTGGTGCGTAATTAAATAAATAACTATACGGTTTAATAAATAATTGGTGGTAGTATGAAAGGAATGATCGTCGGCCTCTGTACAGCATTTATTTACAGAACAAGAGTGACGACATACAAGTATTTTTCCTTACGACGTTAACATAGTGCAATTACTAGCTTCTGTTAATTATACTGGGCGCGCTCGATCACTATACCTTGATAATGTAAAATGTAACTAATATTGAAATCTCCACAGCATCCACTCATAAGATAGATTCTATAAAGTTACAAACTATAAGGAATCTCGATGGATTCTCGTAAATCGTAGATCCTAATAATGCTTTGCTGTCGCGGCTTGTAGATCTTGCTGTGATCCACGGGGCTGTTCGACGCGCCTTGCTACGCAGCCCAGAAATTAGAAGGCAAGATCTCGAAGATTCGAATCGGATGCTCGTTCAAGGATGTACACGTATATGTATGCAATGACACGTATATAAATATATACACACATATGTATAGTTTATTTAACGGAGTCCAATGGAGGGTGCAGGATAGATAATACTTACACTTAAAAAATAACACCGTTAATTACAGTTATCATTAAATATTAATTGTTCACTCGTCCACCTGGCCTATTCGGTTCTTATCTATCGTTAAACAGACTCCTCCGCGCAAGAACCTTCTCACCGCGTACATTTCCATATAAAATATGATTTCGTATATAATTAGTGTATGCCTCTGGTCGCGTCGGAACATAAACAACGCTTCTTGAGTATTAAAATCAGCCACGTGTGGATGCATACGCACATCAATCTCGTAATCTTGCCTATGCAAACGCGAGCCTCTGCGACAATCTTCTTCGCGTGTCGTTCACGGTTCTGGTCAGATAAAAAAAAAACTGAAATTCGCTTCTAACAAACCAGCCAATCTCCGAATACCTTCTTCGCTTTTGTCGGGCGTGAACGATGGTACGAGGAGCGTTCCAAGGAGGAGAGAAGAGAAATAAAGGTCTGCGAGAGCTGGGAAATCGAGGAGGGAGAGGGGGTGCAAGGAAAGAACGCAATATGTTAACATAAATATTTAATGCAGTATGTTTCACTAAATAATCCAATCACGATGCACGTGGTGATCGAGAGGGGTTGAACTGCTAACTGTTAAACGATTAAATAATTGTTGGGTGAAAGGCAAAGCATAGAAATCGTGTACACAACGCTACAAGACTTTAGGTACTGCGCAATGCTCCGTCCTTGTGTTCTCGGGTACAATGGAAGAGGATTGAATTTGGATTTCATTTATTGCAACTGACATCACCCCAGACACAAGCACTTCTTCCCGCGCCTCGAATCTGGTAATTGGTTCCGACCGTGTTTTTTCGATGGTACCTTTTATTTCCTGACCGTACATCCTCCACGTTACCTGTACATCGAATAGCTGTGCTTAAATGAGTCCTTCCAAGTCGACCCTATCAATATACACATAATTACTCTTCTGTTTCGTTAATTACTACGCGTATCGTTACAATATCCTCGAGACGTCTAGATACATTATAAATAAGCTTGGAAAATAGCGCCGAGCCATTTCACAGATCGATAAGATCGATTTAGTCACGTTAAAACCACCCGCCGATCGATCAAAATCTTTTATCCGTCCGTTGCTCAAGAACCACGCGGCACCTCCAACTACTTACTTCACCAACGTCGCGCGAGGCGATCGACAAAACCGAGGGGCGCACCGTTACTCAAACTCCTCCGCTGCAACCGAATCTGTCATCGCCGTTTAAAAAAAAAATAGTCGCCTCGCCCGACGTTGCCTTCAACGCGACTGACAAGTCTGAACGCTCTGCTCGCAACGTCCGACGAAGTGACGAGAAGAAAGACGCGGTAACGTATGGAACGGGGGGCGAATAAAGTGGCATCGCGACGGTTCTCGTACGAAATTGGTGTTTCTTACGTAATTACATGGCAGTATCGGCATGATATATTTTAGTTTACCCCCGGTTGCGCATCCAGCTCTTCGCGAATGCCACTCGTTATCCCACGACCCAGGTAGAAATCACCATTATCCAGGCTTTTATGAACCACATTAACGATTATGTAGAAAGCGGATCGGATCGCTCGAATACGGTGCCGTTTATTCCCATCGCACCAGCTATTTCGTTTACAATGTTCCCACAAGCGTTGCATAGAAAACAGAAGCGTGACGTTATCCGGTCTACGAGGGTGGTTCCGCCGGCGTTGCGTTAAGCTTGTTGGTCGAGTCGGGCGATAATAAATGCGACGGTTCGTGTACGTAAAATCCATATTATTATTGCACAGGACATAATGGTGACATAACGTTATATATAAGACATTATAGTCGCCATAACATCGTATATATAAGATTATTTACGAAGTATGGAAACCATTCAGGGTGTTGACATTTAATCGAGGAGTCGGGGACAGTCGTCGAGAAGTGGACGTCAATTAATATCGCGATCTAAAGGGGGTGGGGGTAGGGCGGTAAAAGATAGCGCACTTAAGTCCTACGAGCTTTGTCCTTTTTTGAAACGTGGAGGTGAGACGACGAAACAATGCCTTCTATGTAAACACGACTAAAGATCGCATCTACGTGTACTAATATTATTTCTCGATAACGATAATGTGACAATGATACCGATTAGTTACTTATTTCGCAACATCTCAAGGGAGGAAACCAATTCCCGTCTGTTCGAATCGAGGGTAATCTGTTCGAAACGGAAACGGGCACCCTTTCAGGAGTCGCGCGCAGAACAGAGTCTTTCGATAAAAGTTTTACAAGTCGAGGGTCGCCGCGGACCCCGCGTTCTACCTGGGAAGAGGTAAACGAGTCGCTGTAACATTTATATATATTTATATATATATGTGTATATATAAAAGAAAAAGGAAGAAGAAGAAGGAAAATTAGAGATTCACAGTAACGTTTCACAGGATAATCGGGATACACGATAACGCAGGGGAAAGCAAGAGAAAGGATCCGGGAAAGTGGACGGGGAGAAAGGGGGAGTCGCTTGGTCCTACGTGAAAAAGTTAATAAATTATTACAACGTACCTCGCGATACCGATCGACCGTAGGATAAATACCGCGGACGAGAAACTTGGAACAAATAGATATACACGTGTCTGTATAATAATGTGTCGTATGTCCTTCTCCCTCTACTCTCTTACCCCCCTTCGTCTCTTTATCTCCATTTTTCTTCTCCTATCAATGTATGGCATGAGTTCCCTTCAGAGTTTAGAGAGACCAAGAACCCTGGGTATGCGCGTACGTGTCATCTGTGTGTGTTCGTGCAAATGCGCGCGCGTGCACGGGTCCCTTGCGGGGCGAGAAGCAGGAACGGTGGCTGCGTGCGCGCAGGAAATTTAAACCTCTTTTCTCCCATGGCAAATAGAATCTTTTTTTTCTTTTTCTCGACCAGCAGAAGAAGCCTTTCTCCTTAACAGATACAAGATGTTCCTTACTTAGGGGTGGAAGAAGGGAACGATTACCGAGGACGCGTTGTGCTTCGCTCGCTGGAGAAGCACGATCCGGCGATCCACGGCTACCAGATCGTCAGCCTCGGCGGAAGATCGAGCGCGCGGTTGCTGGGAACATCGTCCGTCGCTTACTGTGCTTAAAATGGCACGGTTCGGTTTATTATTTTTTCCTTTTTCGTTATTCACTAGGTGCATGGCAATCGCAACCGCACTCGACGCGGACGCGGACGCTTCCGCTTCGAGGCTCCCGTTCAACCCCCTAACGTGCCGGTATCCCTTTCCTTCTTTGCGCGGAAAAATCAAATCTACAGAGCTCCTCGTTTCACTTGGAATTATGGACAAATGATCCTGCCCGAAGATGCAACTTAATCTAGGTTTATAGAGGCTTCTCTAGAGTAGTTCTTCTAGTCCTCTGATAAGGGCTGGTTCGAAACGAGGACTGGAGCGTATAAGAATGCCAGACTAAGGGTTAGAAATATATACCTACGTACAGAGAAGTATCGAGTGTTAAGCCTAATTATCGGGGAAGATGAAAGAATAGCGGACTTTCTACAGGGACATCGTGATCGGGTGTTTGTGCCATCCGACGTTCGACGGAGAAAGATCGTGAGAAGAACCGCGGAATCTAAACGTGATCGAATATCGGCGATATGTAAGGTGAAACGATCGATTCCGCTGAAATTAACGCGACAGAACTGCGAAAACTTGAACGCCTTGCCAATTCGCAAACGCGCCGACAAGAGAAAAAGTTGCTTCCCCGTTGGGGCGCGTTGGATTTTGTTCCCACAAAAGAAATCATCGACCGCTGCCATCGAGAACGTTCGCCCTTACCAAACCGCAAACGTTTGCATCGACAATTAACTCGTTACCGCGAGAGACGCATACAACCCACCAGATTATCGAGTTCGATACCTCTACGTGCTACCTTACGAGTACCAACGACTTTTACAAAATTAAGAATACTTTACGATACAACGTTACCTATCGTCTTTTTCCCCACCGTAGTCAGCGCCTACGAGAAATTTCTATCCCCCTAAACTTTTAAAACGTTACATTTACCTCCGCGAGCACGTTGTGTGCTCCCGAAACGATTAGCCGCGACAATCCGCGAGCCTGTCCGGGGAACGGAAAGGGGAGTTCTTCTGGAAATTAGAAGCCTTCGAATGCGATCAGAGCGACGATATCCGTCTAAAATTCATCTTCCTACTGAAAAAGATATATAAAAAGAGAAGAATGCGATAAAACGTTTCGAGATTCCATAGAACTGGACTCGAAGAAAACGGGGGTGGGAGAGAGGAAGGGGAGGGGGTGCTGCGATGGCTCAAGGTGACCCGTGGTCAAAGTGTTAAAAAACGCCTCCGCGAATCGGGTGTATTCGTGTGGAGATCGTTAAACAAGGGAGAGGGGAAAAAAAAGGGGGAAAGGAAGAAACGAAGAAGAAGCACTGGGAAACAGGAAAAAGGGGAGCAGAGGAAACACGGTTGATAAACGAGGTCGCGCCAAGAGAAATCACGGTGGCGCAACGATCCTTCTTCCTTCCCTCCTTCCACCGGGGGGGGGGGGGGGTGGGGGGCGGCGGCGGCGGCACAGAATGATTAACGATATACCAGCAGCGTTTATCGCCCACGAATTTTCGCGCTCTCCTCGCGAGCAGTTCTGTACAGGGTCGCGTATACGTACGCCTAAATACATATACGCTCTGAAATACACGCTGTGTAAATGCATCTTGGAATCGGGCGCGGCCTCACCGACGGGGTACTCGATGGGGGGGGGGGGGGGATGGTGTCAGCTCCGATCACTCTACGCCCTCGTCTTCGATCAGCGAGAGGCGCGTCGTCCAAGCCGCAGGAGCTTGAACGCGCGGAAAATAGAAGCGGGCCCGTGGAAACGTGCGTGGATACGGCACGGGTGATACCTACGGGGGGGACGAGAGATCGACGCTCGACCCTCAAAGGTGGACCCGACGCGCTTGATCCAGAATCCCGTTCGCGAGAGGGGGCGAATAGGAAAACAGAGCGGTCTGGAGCTAAGGCAACGGCTCCACCCCAGAGAGTGATCGATTATCGACAGAAGCACGCAGAAGCTCGAAAGGTATTCGAGTCTTCTGTCGAGGGAAGTTGGCGGGAGGATCGTAGATGCGTTGATGGATGAATTAAGGGGGGGAGCAGGCGTGATCGAAGGATGACGAAAGGAGATCAAGGCGACGCTTCTCTCTCTCTCTCTCTCCCCCCCCCCCCCATGGAGGAATCTCCCTTGTGGTCAGTGTCGACGGGGGGTGCGTGGTCGGTGACCCTCCTGGGAGATTCCGTAGGTGTGTCGCGTCGTCGGCGGCGCCTTAATTCGGTCGAAGAACATCGTCTTTCTCGGCGTGGTATCGTGGGACGAAATGTCGACGGTGCCAAAGCCAGCTTCAGGCTCTGCCGCCTCAAGCGTAGAACTCCCGATTGTGATGCGGCGCGCCCGGCTTAGGGAACGCCTGCGCCGCCGGCGATCTCCTGGGCTCGTCCAGGGCGTACGAGCCCTCGTCCTTCTTGCGCATCCTGTACACGATGAACATCACCACCAGGATCGCGCACAGCAGGCCCACCACCGCGCCGCCAATCACCGCTGAAACATTAACGCCACTTTCGTTACTTCCACACGACAACAACGTCCGCGCGAAATCACGTACGGTCTAGAGCCCGGGGCTCTAGACGGCTTCCGGCGCGAGCAATTCCTTATTCAGCCTACTTAATTATCTAGCGCATTTATTATGCGTGGCCTGGACCGGTTAACTTAACCCGGAATTTCGCCAGAGTTTCGCTACCACCGTGAATAAATACCACCACCCTCGGCGGAACGTTGATCGCACTTGTACACGTTGCCCTTACCAGTGGCGCAGCCAGAGGGGGGCCAAGGGACCCGGCACCCCCCTAAAGAAAAAGGAGATTGACGTAACCATGATTCAAGTAATTCAAGAGCTTTGTAGAGAAGATGAGAAAACTGGATTTTATTCTTTGAGTCATTTTTATAATCATCCAAAGAATTTTATTGAATTTGCATTAAAAATAGTGTTATCCCTTCAACTCGGCTGCCCCCAAGATTAAATCCCGAATGCGCCACTGGTTCTTACGCCTCAAGTTCGGCGGTAAGGGAGCGCGATAATAAATCATGCGATCCGCCGCGGAATTTGCCTGCGGGACTGTTTATTTTCAGTGGCAGGTGTTTGAAGCCGATCCGTTTAACGAATTCCAATGCACCATCGATCACCTCGCCGACACTCGGTGAAACGCAATTACAGGGGTCTGAGGTTGGCGCGCTAATTAGATTACCTTTAAAACGAGCCCGCGTGTTGATCGGAACTTAAATAGTACTCGATGGTATCGGTAAGAGATATCGGGAGATTAAATCGATGCTGCTGGTTAATGTTTAAGTAGAATTTGGCAAGGCCAGTGCTAAGTAGGTTGGATTAGGACGGCACGTACCTGCCAGCACACCTGGCTGAGCGAAGAAGGAGCTGGTGCGGTCCTCGTGCTTCGGATTCATGATGATCACACCCTGGTCGTCGTTGCCGGTGTCCGAGTGGTCGTCCTCGACACCTGGGGGCTCCTTTACATCGACCTCGTTGTCGGGTTGGTTTACAGTCTCGGCGATCGTCTGCAACCGGGGGTACGGCTCGATCAGTTTAATCCGTTTAATTCGACTGCTTAGCAGGGGTGCATGTGTTTCCAAACAAATCTAATAACCCGCCTTAAGGACCCCCGCGCCCCTCCACCGACCCTCACGGGTTTCCCTTTAGCGTAAAGGCTGAGTCCCAGCGGACTTTCAGATACGCCTACACGGAGACTCTGCTTCGCACAGCTGAACGATCAGACAGGGAACCCAAAGGAATACAAAATACAATATATACGTGGCGCTCTCACCTGTTCCTTGGTTTTCACGATCGGTTCGTCGACAGAGTACGGTGCCTTCGGCTCTGTCGGCTTGTGCACCGTCTCTATCCTATTGTTCTTGCTGAAATCTGCAACAAACGGGAGAGAAGCACGATCCGTTACATCTTCGAGTGAGCCGCGGTTCGACGAAGAGTATTAAGCGGACAGCCATGTGGTATCGGCTCGACTGTCGCGCGAACTGGCCAGAACAGCTCAGGGATGATAAAACGCGGAGCACTTTCAGCTCGCCGATTCTCCAAAACGAGAAATGAAACAAAAACCAGCGGTGAACAGAGAGGAAAAACGGGAAAAGAGATTTGCAGCGCGCGTGGGAATCGCGTGACGCGCATCGTTGGCGTGCCGTACAATGACGTTTTGCGAGCGGCGCTTTTATTGAAAATTTCGGCCAGATCTCCGAGGGAAAAAACTCCGTGCCATTGAATTTTCTGGCGTGCAAAACGGTTTTCGAGCGAGCAGCAGAGGCTACGCGAATGAGTATTTTTTTTTCAAAAAGACCGCACACGACGCTCGCCCGCCTGTTTCACCCACGCGATCCGCATATTCCATTTGGTTCTTTTTTGGGTATCCGATGCTCCCAGCGAATGTGTTGGAATAAAGCTGGTGGATTCGATTCCCTTCGATCCGGACGATACACAACCGATTTCAGTGAAATTTTCCGCGTAGAATCGAAGAACTTTACCGTGATCCTCGTCGCCGTCCTCGTCGTCTGGGCCAAGGCCACTGCCGGATGCTTCAAGGTCGTCGCGACCTTCGCTGCCGCCGCGACCAGAGCCCTCCAAAGGGTCCTGATCGTCCAGGTAGAGGTCGTCTGGGAAGGAGTTGTACGTCGAACTTCCTCCCGATGTCCTCTCCTTCTCGTTCTGCTCCTTCTGAAACACAAGTCCCAATTTCCTGCATTGCTGTTCCGCTCAAGCTTCTATCGACAAGAAGAATAAGAAGAATGGGAAGGACGGCGATGGAAGCGCAGGGACACAGACGCCGTTTCGTCCGAAGGCTTGTTCCTTTTTGCCTCGCGACGAGACTTCACTGTGCCTCGAAATAGAATCTATTTCCGTACACGCCGGTGTTTTGCTATTGCGTTACCGCAACGCGAGCGTGCCTCGTTTTGTTTCTCCTGCCGCGGTTTCTTAATGGATCGCCGTGTTTAACGCGCGGAAGAGGGCTAAAGGAACGGGCAATTGGAACGCGTAACTCCTGCCGGTCGTATTTTAAGCGAGGACTTGGCCAAGCAAGCAAGAACTTCGGCATAATATTTTGGTAAGGGGCTACACTTGTAACGACACTGCTAAAACAAGCGAGGGAGGCTGGGGTACTTTCCTTGAGAATTCGGAGGAGCGGAGTGTGTCGGGGACGAAGACTGTGTTACGAAGTTATGATATAATAATCGAAAGCAGTGTGCTCGCGTAGCGTGGCGAGGAAACTCCGAGGAATGGCCTCCGGTTTCCGGTTAGCCAACGCTCATAGAATGCCGGAGTGACACGCAACAGAGTGTGGAATAACAAATGCCGCGATCGCCCGACGATCGAACCGTAACGATTTCTGCCACAAGCAGAATCCCCCCCGACAATTTTCCTATGGCGCACGGGAAATTGCGTCGATTGGCGAAGTAGACTCCTGGACGACTCCTTCTTTCAGGAAAGAAAGGAGCGTCGATCGTAAAGCTCGGGGAACAGTGGAAACGTCTGCTATCGCCGCTAGGTATTGGGCAATTCATCCAGACAGTTCACTTGTAAACATGGGCACAAAAGGGAACGATCGATCGAAAGAGAGAAGCGAGCACCAACAAAGAACGCGGCCCTGTTTGTATGCAAGCTGCGCCCTCGGACCGGAACCAGTGACCAAACTTTCGATTACGAAATTTGAACGTTACCGGAGGAAGCTAATTACGCTGCTGTATCGATCGCATAATAGATTCTAATTTTCAACAGGCTATCGTTTTCATACACGTAATTCGCAAGTTTACGATTTTCCACGGCTTGTTTGGGTAGCATTGTTTGGGGGTAGCTATTTCGAAAATTCCGGATTTCGCGTAATTAAGCAGCGCCAGCGGGACTAGCATTAACGAGAACATCAATTATACCGCGGCTTCTCTCCAAGTCGATATCCAAGGGCCTTTGTCCCAGCGAACAATTCCAATTTTCCGTACGGCGAACTTTTCGCGATGCTCTTTTAATTAAAACGGCCACGAATTCAGGCTTCGCCCGTGGTCGTCAGAAACGTGCGCGGCAGGATGATTGAAAGAAGGAGGAAATAAGGGGAATGAAATTCTTTGAAGATGCAATTTAAAAGCAATAACCGTGGCCAGGGGCTTTGGCCGAGGAAATATTGTAACTACCCTGCGAAAGGGACGAACGAGCCAGGGAATTCTTAAAAATAGACATTCAACGACACCCATGTCTTACGCAAGAAAATTTATCTTCCTCGTTGGGCTTTAAAAAATCTGAACTCTTGCAATCTCAACAACACAGAAACGAATTGGAGAATCTATTACCAGTGGCGGATTTAACGTTTATTTAACGTTTAATTAACATTAAACAGATAAGCAGTCGCCGCCTGGGCCACGTATTGAAAAAAAATTATGGTTTCATCCAAACACTATATTTTTCTCCTGTAGATACTACTACACTTAGCCCGTTTTTAGGAAACTACCTCTTCATTTTACCTTGAATCCGCCACTGCCTATTACTCCACCTATTCCCCCCAGGAGCCTGCAGACCTTCCCAAGAATCTAAATTTTCTGTGCCCTAGATTTGCCTCCGAGTGCGACGTTTCCTCCCCGCGAGCCGACCCGCCTCGAACGAACCGTCCAAGCTCGCCACCCTCGTTTCGTCCACTATACGCACAGCTCGCACAAGGCCCCACTAAATTTTCTCCACTGGAATTTTTGCTATAGAAGATGCGGACGGGCCTGCAGAAGGCAACGTCCGCGGAGCGACGCAGCGGGCGCAACGCGATCGTGCGTACGGATGCATCGCGGAGCGTGCTCCCTCGCAGCTGATCGATAACACGGAAATTCGTCCTCCCGGGCAGCGGACTCACCACACCGTCAAACGATTCCTACCGCCAGCGGCCTTTTATCTCCCGTCTGCAGACGATAAACAGAGGGCCGACGGCTGATTCGCAGGCTGGTATCGACGCGGTTCACGCCACAGTTCCCTCTGCCCACGCACGGCTCCGCGCTCCTCTCCGCTTTCCTTTTTTCCGCCGTCGTCGCGGCCGCGATCGTCTGGGGAAGAAACGCAAGAGTTGCGCGGGCGCGCGATGTTATCGACCTCTTTCGCCCGTTCCTACCGCATCGCCACTCGTATTTTTCGTCCAGGGGACACTGTGTTCTATAAACGGGCAATGCGGCTGTTCTACGGCGGATGGCGACGGCCGATCTCGCCGGGGCTAAGGTCAAGGCTCCCTAGCCCACCTTACCAGCCCCTGTGCCGCCCGCCTTTTCGTCGCAGGCCCGCAGAGGAGCCGTGATCGCGCCATACAGCGACCGCCATTCGAAGGAATCACGGCGGAACGAAGATGGTGGACTCGGTGGCTACTTACGGGTGGCAGGATCGCGATCGGGCGTCCTCGGCGTCGACGTGGGGAACTGGGAAATTTTCGGTACGCGGGCCGCGATACGGTTTTCAGGCAAGTGGAGAGTGGACTGACGTAGTACGGGGTCGAGCCTGTAGACGGCACTGCTCCAGCCACTGCATATGTATAGCTCCTTTCCAGATAAAACGGGAGGACCTGGCCAGGACCGTACCACCCGGATATCTCAGATTTATCTGGCTCCCTCTCGCCACGCCGATGGAATTCCGGACGGGGACACTTTCGGAGGAGAGCTTTCTGTTTCGGCGGGGCTTCCCGGATCGTTATGCGGCGCCCCCTGTCACGTATCGCGAATAATCTGAATACCCAGGCGAAACATCGCCGCTGAGGAGGCGAGGCTCGCGCGATTCTCGATTCCTCAATCCCCCGATCCTCCGAGGCGCACCGGGGGGTTTCGGATATACGATAAGTCGCGCGATAAAATGATCCATTCGATATTCCCTTTCGTTGGGGGATATTGAAAATCCAACTGGCCCGGGGAAACCAGCAAGGTACACGTATGTATGTGTTTACATGTGTCTTCTGTTCTCATGGCCAAAGCCGCGTATTTCGATAGGATTCGAGTCTTTCATATCGGATCAGTTTACACTGATAAGAATGCAGGAAGTAAAATATGGATCGTTTATTGGTCGGGACGGGCACGGAGATCGTCACAGGAGAGTATCGGTTGCGTTCGAGGGGCTCGAAAGTGGATGACCACGAAATTTCTCCGGCCAAGGGGACAAATTAAAGCAGCCGGGTGGGAACGGAGCGAGTTTACACGGAGGAGGGCTGCCGCGTCTGGCCTGCTCCTCCGGCTGGACTTCCTGGGCGAAATTTCAACCGATTAGATTTCGTTCGACCCTCCGCGTGATCGATTCTCTGTCTGCAGGGGAGGGTACAGTAACGCTTCATTAAGCGCGTAACAGAGCAAATCCAGACACCGAGAGAGAACGAGAAGGGTTGAGAGGGGGCAACGAAAGAAAAGAGAGCGGTGGGGAAGAGAAGCGAGCCAGCTCGAAACGCTGGTTTGCCTTTGAATTCCGCTTCACGGTTGGCGGGCCTCGACTGGCTCGCGCTGGCGGAAGAATCGAAAAACTTACGGCTCCGATGATTAATTGCTGCTAGTCACCGTCATCGATCCAATTTCCACTGTGATTCGTTATCTTTGCAAGACAATTATTCGCGTCGCTCTGGCGTTAACGCTTGACCCCGCGCTCGTCGCACCATGAAAACCGGGGGCTCGGATCAGCCGATTCGATTAGCGGCCACTGGGAGCTGAGAGGCAGCGCGCGCGCCGCTCCATTGTTTTTCGAAAGCGGACGGAACGGTCGCGCAGATTGTGTCGGCGGAGTGTCAAACGCACAACGACGCGCGGCACGTGCTCTCACCCCCCGTTCGCCGCGGCTAAGGACGCCATCATCTCCATTTCACGGAATTAGTCTGTTCAGCGTGAAATACAATTTCGCGTCGGTTAATTTCCAGCCGCTTTGAGCCTCGAAGCCGCAGCGTTTAACGACGCTTCCACGCGCGCGTGACAGAGAGAGAGAGAGAGGGAGGGTAGCAGTTTTCCGCGTGTAACTAGCTAAAATTGCTTTCGCATGCATAAATACATCGCGCCAGCAATGGACCTGTCGAAACGATAACGAGGACAAAGGGTGGCGGATGTCTCGCTCGTAACAATAGCGTTAATTACCGCGTAACTTGTAACTCTGCTAGCGATCACTTTTTCACCTCCTCCGATGTCACTTTAATTAAAGTTTCTCGGGTGCGAGGATGGCGGCCGCGCGAAGGAACCAGCCGCGTAATGGAACTGCCTTCAGCGAAGCTGCTGTAGCCTGCTTCCAGGCTGCCAACGAGCTTGTTCGCTTGGAAACCCTCAGAAACCGGACACGCCCACGTTTTCTCCAGTTTTCCTGGCGACGACGCGACGAAGGGAGTATGCGTTTCGATTGTTGGTTGGAAGGAAGACTCGGAATGGCAGAACGGCTCGCGAAAAGCGACCCGTCGCAAGCTTCCCTCCGTGCATACGCGAAAATCCGCTGCAGCGGGGCGACCTTTGTCACCGGACGTCCGTCTGGCATCAAAGGACACCGTGGAAATGATTCAAGTAAATGAAAAAGGGAGATGGAAAGGGAGGATGGGCTGTAGGTGGGACGAAGAGAGACGGGGATGGAGATCGATAAAAGTGGGCAGACTGTGATGTGGAAGCAGAGAGATGAAGATAGAGCGTACATTCTAACATTTAAATCATTGCTGGCTCAAGTGAATAGGAGTTGAGGAGTTGCTGTGTCGAAATTGACTCGGACTTCGCCGCGTGTTAAACTGCGGAGATCGTTTAGATATACTTGAGGATTTAGATCCAGCCAGAAAGTGAAAGGTGCGAGGAGCGAGACACGCGCTGCTTACGAGCCGAAGCGAGCTTCTTTACTTTCCCACGTTTTTCCGAGGCGATTGTTCTGGTGCTGAAACGTGTTTACTTTTACGCGTGACGGAGCGTACGGCTTCTCCCATTTCGCTGAACACGCGCGTTTTCCGAGTGGAAATGAAATAGGGAAGTGGGTCAGTCGTTTTGATGTCAAGGTAAATTCCTTCCGAGGCAAGGGCGTTGAAAAAAACCGTGGGGAAATACGAAGAACGAGCATCAGTTGGGGTCGTGTAGGTACAGTGGATCGTTCTTCGTTCTGTTTCAACTATTCCCATTGAAATGTACACCGAGAGGATTCGTTTTCTTCTCCACTTTTCAAGTTTTCATATTTGTCGTACATTGTACAAGACGGTGAATTGGACTCCATTAGAAGCACCTCGCAAAAATGTTTCGCGACGAGTTGCCGAGCCACGGGGCCAGGACCTACAGGGAGACGGAGATTGGGAGGGATTTGAAAACGGTGGAACTGGAACAGAAAGCGAGACGGGCGGAGATATGAGAGGAGAAAAATCGTTCGCAGAGACAGCAGGGGGGGAGAAAGGCTGGGGGCGCCGAGATGGATCTGAAAAATTCCCGTGGAAATTGAGGAAAAAAGAATTGGCCGAGACATCGCGAGAAGCGGTGGCGAGGGAAGTAAAAAAGAAGAGACTGGGATCGTAAAAGTAAACGGAGCAGAGAAGTTGAAGGAGACCGAAATCCCACGGGGCAAAAAGGGGCGAAAAATCAAGGAAGATTGGGCAGTGTGAACACTTGGGGTGCGAGTGCAGCTGAAGAACTTGAAAGGAAGAATCTGTACAGAGACAGGAAGCGACTGGTGCTCGGTGCATCCCCAGAGAACCCAGGCGATTAAAAGAAAGATTCGAAAAGTCAAAATATTGCGTGTGCTGGAACAAGCGGACGACAGGGAAGCGAAATAGGGTAATTGTGGGAGAGGTACCGCACTCGAAGAGACGCCGCACTATCGGTATTTCAGGGATGTCGGTAATAAAACACACCATTGCCTATTTCATTGGTTTGATACTGTTAATTTGGGGCAGTTTGCCGAACAAGAGCGTGTTTCCTGTATTATTGTTAAAGATTTTGCTGTTTTTCGAGGAATAGTTATACGTCGCGTTTATTTTTACTATCATAGTAGCTAAAAATTCATAGTTTTTCTTGATACAACTTTTGTAATACGTTAAAGGGACCTTGTAGAATATTTCCTTGGCAGAATAGGTTACTTTCGACATAGCATGTGGAAATACGAAAGTGCGGCGCCTCTCCCGGGCATTTTGAATAGACGCCGCAATTTTACTTGGGATAAATTATTTGTCCAAAATGTAAAACGTGGCTGCATGAAACATGCATCTTGTATAACACTATGTGTAAAGATTGTGGGAGGAAGAAAAAAAGAATGTTAAATTTCGAAAAGCAGAAATAATATCTGTACCTACTGTACCCATTTAATTTTCCAATTTTATAATTGCATAAAATATAAATGTTTCATTTTACTATTTTTTATATAAAAAGTTAGACTTAACAAGATTACATCGAAAATTAAACGTCTTTCGAAATGCCGCATCGCTCTCGCATGCGCGGCGTCTCTCGTACCAAAAGGTTTTTAGTTTCAATTTTGTAAGGGTGACAAATATTAAAATGCTAGTAGAATCACAAGATGTTGAACTAATAATATGTATCCTTGGCTAACATTTTCATTGCAAAATTTAGACACGGTGACAATTTTGCGTAACTTGCGGCAACTCTCCCACAATTACCCTATAGATAAAAGAAAAATGATTTCAAATTACCCGAATCTGGAGACGATAGAAAAATCAGTGCTGCAGAAGTCTTAGAAAAAAAAAGTTAAGGTGAATTTCCCAATTTCTACTCATGTCCCCATTTCTGTTCATTTCGCATTTTTCTTATTATTATATGCGTTACGTTTGTACTATAGTTGCAACAAAATGATTTTAAATTATTTAAAAATTTACGCGAGTGTTGCACGAGCTTGGGGCACGAGCTTCGTTATTTTTAATGAGTAGAAATACGGACATTTAGAGCATTATATATTTAATTACAAATTACTAGTTAAACATCTTGAAATATCTTTCTTAAATAGTTTCTGAATTGGTTGATTTATTATTAAAGAATTAATCAATTACTCTGTCAAATTTTGATTATCTACAAACAAATTTTTTACACCTTCTTTATGACGAGTAACCTCTTAAATGGGCAAAAATTTGGACATTCACCTTATATCGATAGCCCCCAATCAAAGTCTTCACCATACACAAGTGATTACTTCGAAGCACACGAGCACCCTCTAAGAGTATGAAAACAGCACGCGTTATAGACTCATTTCGATTCAGTATCCCCGGCAACAAGACATCGGAGCCAAGAACAAAGAGAATGCCAAGTAATCAGAAGCTCGAGGGGTGGGAGCGGGGTCCAGAAAGGCTCGTGGGTAGCCTCTGAAGGGCCGCGAGAGCAGAGGAGACGACACGCGAGAGGAACAAAGTGTAAATCGCCATGGAGGTAAAGAGAGACGCGAAAGGAAAAGAGAGCGCGTGAAGCGCGTCGGGTACTAGGGCCGCAATCGCGTTCCATTTCCCTAACGAGCCTCCGCCGTGCGCCGAGCGGAGCAGTGCCGCGCTGGCTGCATCCTGGCTCGAGAGATGCGTCGAAAATGCATAGAGCACGGACCGCGTGGTCGCACAATTATCGCGACGATAATTACGCCGCGGTTAGAATGCCGCGGACCGACTGGCGGCCCAACCACCGGCCAGTTGCGTGTTTCCAACGGAAGCTGCAGCTTTTCAAACTTTTCATCTCCGGGCAACGCTTCGAAATAGCAATCCTCGCAGTTTCCGCCAAACACGCGTGTGGGGAGGATTTCATCTGCGATGTTTATCCTCTCGACTCGGCCCTGTTTACAGGTGACGATTACAGGGTTTCTTTATAGTTGTTCGTGATAATGGACTCAGTGCGATGTAAAGGGTATCTATGGGAGAAAGTTGAGGTCGTTGTTTAAGGAGTCAGGTCCGGGTTATTTTCAAAAACCGCGCGCCAGATTTGCCCGCAGCGGGAGGACATTAGCTGGCTACACATTAAGGGAATTACGCTAATGAATATCTAACCCGAACGTTAAAGGGGAATTATGGTAATGAAGCTGGGAAAAGTCCGCGCGTCTTGCTGCATTATCCGCCAAGTATTCCAGGGAGGCTTAATTTCGGGCGCATGTGGCAGCGCAAGGAGGTCGATTTAAAGACGAAGGATTCATCTACCTACTTTTAAAACATTGAATTACCTTCGCCTCCGGTTTCACAATCAGTCATTCCGTGGAAAGTGGAATTGAACGTTACGAATCGAAGGGAACGTGAATATAGAAGAGGTTGATTAACTCTCAGCCACAGGGCCCGCCTACGCGCGATGCAACGAAACTAAATCGTCTTTGCCCGCGGGTCCTTTGAGGGCGTAACTCCTTTGAAACGAGCTACTGTGCTGGAAAAAAGTGCTTCGCAGGAAGCCATCGAAAGAAACAAAGGGCCGCGGGAATTAAACACGGTGGACAAACAGTTATTCAATAGTTAATCAAACGCTGAAATCACAAACATTCCTTGATCTCGTTATAACTGTCCATTGCATGCAGAACAGCATTCCTGATAGATCCGCGTTGTTCTAAAATCGAAACGGTTAAGAGGCCCCCTCGGAATTAATTCCCCGCCTACCCCCTCATCGTCCCCTGAGCGGCGAAGTTGCAGCAGCAAAGAAAAACAGAGCACGGGGACGAAAGTGTCCTTAAGAGCGGAGAAGTTTGATGCCAGGCGAAGGGGTTGGGAAAAAGCTCGGCTGTCCGATTCAGGAGCGAGAGTGCGGCTGCTCCGCATGCTAAGCGGCGAATTAGGCAAATATTATCCCGAGGCCCTTGGGAGCATGCGTAAAAAAAGAATCCATCCGCCATCGGAAAGCGACCGCGAGCACCCTCCAATCCCCGAATACTCAGCCTCCCCCGTCGAACCCTTTCCGCGGGGGCGTAAATCATAGACGAGCGTTCGTCTTCCCCCGTGCCACTTAATTACACGTGCGAGAGTTACATATCGTTCCCTGGCGGGGGTTCTTCCGCGGTAAATCGGCCATTTTCCAAGGGGTACAAGCTGATTCAGCAGGAGAGGGGCGTAAATCTTTGCAGCCGTCACGCGACACGGGAATATTCCTCGAATATCATAAATTTCCGCGGTTTCTTAGGCGGCGCGGGCGTAACAGGAATCTTTTGATAAAAATTCAATCTCCAGCTGGAAGTAGCACGTAATAACGTGCTTTTCGTTTCTGCTGGAAGCTCGCGGCGTGAAAGGGGCCGGTTTTTTCAGAGGGATTAATGTTTGGACGGGTATCGTGGAGAAAGCGACGCATTGTTGGCCCCCACTCGGACCTGTATTTGATTTTTAATCGATTTTTATCGAAATTCGAACGCCGCTCTTGCCCGCTCCCGCGGATGTTTATTATGCATAATTTATTGGAAGAATATTTCATGAAATATTCAGTGGTAAGCCGCGCGAAAGCGAATTGTTTTTTCCCCGCCGATGAATTATTAACGAACGCGTACGCGCGTTTTCAATCGGCCTTCTCATCCACGTTAAAGGAAATCAATAACGATAATTCAGCGGGCAAATTAATCGCGCCGACTCAATTATTTTTCAATTTCCCCAATCGACGAGTCGAGCGGGTCGCGCGAAGTGCGGGTGTAACGCGTGCGTATTTGCATGATTTATTCAATTAGCCGACAATAATGAACGGTATGGAGGAGAATGCGCCTGGGCGGAGAGCAGTTGGAGGATCGTTTGTACGAATGGAGCGGTACGGGGGTGTCGAACTGTAGCGATTCTTTTGGAATAACTCGACTAAGGTAAGGTACTCTGTACTTATCAACACCCTTTGCATTTCTGTAGCGCCAGATATTTCAGTTAGTTTATTTGCGTGTGTACAGCTGGCCAGCTTCTCGCTCCGACCGCGGACGAGGATCCTCGATGGGCCGTCGAAAGGACCAAGGGAATAAATGAATATGAAAAGGACAGCGGTGGAAAAGGCGAGCAACGGCCGAAGTGCCGGACAAATTGGCAGTCGCAGGGGGGGGGGGGGCGAGCGCTGAAAAGGAGTCCTTTCGTGAGGGATGAAAGGGAACGGAGATCTCCATTCTTTTCGTCGCTCGATGAAGCTAATCAATTCCGAGTAGTTCCTTCCTGGAGTACGCGCGACGCTCTTCAGCCGACGAGGAGCGGGCTGTGCACGCATTCGCTTCGAGAGAATCGCGGGTTAAAACAAAAGGAGGAGGAAAGGAAGGGAATGGTAGAAAGGAAAGGGATGAAGGAAAAGGGAAAAATCGGGGGCGAAGTCGACGACGGGGAGGAAAGTTTGCTCTCTGGGAGGGAGTTTAACGAGATTCGCGGACAATTTAATTGAAAGTAATACGGGCGAGGCAAATAAGGGAAGAGGGGATGCGCGGGAGGAGCCTCCTCTTTTTCCTCCGTCTAGCCGAGGAGCGGATTGAAAGGACGAAGAGAAAGAGACATTCACGTTTCCCGTTAATTAAAGTACATAATAATCGGCAGAGGGGGCAAAGGGTGTTCTGTTTGTCGAGGAAGAATGGATTTCTTCATTCTCCCCCTTCGAGTTAAATGGGGAGACAAATAGCTGAAGAATGGCGGGGGGGGGGGGGGGGAAGGAAATGACTTGTATCTTTCATCTAGCTTGCAGTTTCAACAATTTCTTTATCCCTTTGTCATCCCTGCCCCTCGATGTGCATCTAATTAAATGGTATCGCGGCTATCTCAGCTATCTTTGCTTCCTCCTGGCCCCTTAGTCGCGCCACTCGACCCCAAGAACGCGACCAACGACGGAACAGGAGGCGGCGGAGGGCGAGGTGATGACGAAAAATTCCAAGGAGCGCGCCAGGAAAATTGCCGAATTCCGTGCAGGGGCGGGAGCACGGACAAAGTCGTACCGGATGACACTTGGCCTTAATAAGCGTTCGAGGGCGTGGAATTCGAGTCGCCGCGAACACCCTGCAACGTTTCCATTTTCCATCGCGTCTTCGACACAGTCGTTTCCCGTTCCCTGTGCCCTGCTCCCCGCCGATAAAGGCTGCGACCGACTTCCCCGACCGCATTGTTTCGAGTTTGGCCTTGATACGCGAGGCTGGTCGATGGCTGAGGTCGGCCGGAAAAAGAGCGAACGCGACGGAAACACGAGAGGCTCGGGGTTCCACGGCGTGGGCGGCGAGGCTGGATCGAGGAACGAGCCTCGATTCGTTAACCACGGATCCGTCTTGGCCCCTCCGACCCTACCGGCCGCAATTACCGCCAAATAATCGTGTAAGCAAAGTTTTGAGGACAGGCGGGACGATACCGCTGGGCCGCTGCGCGAAGACGGGGGGGGGGGGGGAGGGGCGGACTGATTGCCATTTGGAACGTGAAAATTCGTGCCTGGACTTCAGAGTTTGGGAGTACCGACCGGGATGTGTTAATTGGATAAGAAGCGTGATAGAAATAGAAGAGCCGATAGTTTTAGGCGCCTCGACTCTCCACTCGGTGGCCGTGAGTGCTGTACAATGGCCGCGGAACGGGGTTAATTCGACGAGCGTCTTTTGGCTCCTGTTGCAGCGTGTCGGCGGTTAATTTCCAACAATATATTTCGACGTGCTCGCGCGTGAACGCGGAGCCGGGCTCTTTTTTTTTCTGGCTCAACGAGCCCTGAGCGTAAAAAGGTCTGACTGTTCGTTCGGTTGGCTCGATTGAACGGCCATTTAACGCTCAACCAGACAGTCATGGTTCTTTTGGCCTCCTTTCTCCCTCGAAACGGTGAATTCTCACGGATTATTTCATGCGAGAGGGCGTGCAATTGCGTTTCAGCCTCGGTGCCTTTTGTTTCGTTTGTTTCGCGAGCGAGTTCACAGAGGCTGCCGGAAACGTCGTGAAATTGGGCAGCTTGTTTCGAGTTTTCTTGTTAGGGACAGCCCCTGGGAACCGTCTTCGACTCTGGGAAACCTTCTGCCAGCCCGCGCCCCCGCGACTTTACAACGATTTACTCGATTCCTGCCGAGTGGTGTGTCTAAAGCCATTCCGCGGAGAAAGAATTGTGAATCCTCGAACCCCCAACTGGCCGCCAAAAGGAAAAAGAAAATGAATGGAACGGAGGACTTGTTCCGTGGTCTAATCTTCTCAGACAAAACAATTCGAGCCGATAATTAGCGTCATTAGCGGGACGCGTCCTCGTTAAGCCAGAGGGTTGCGTATCCGCGCGTGCAGGAGGGTTGAAAGAGGAGGGCAGGGGACCCTCGAAATCTGCACAATAATTCCACCCCTCCTCGCCCTGCCGACGGCCGAGCTCCGACTAAATCCTTTTCCGATTCTCAATGCTACTTATCCACGGTGCATTCGTCCAGAGTCGAGCGTCCAAGGGGTGAGAGCGGTCCTCCACTCCTCCCCGATGGAAAATCGGGCCTGGAAAGCCCCCGGGGCTGGAAATTTTTCGCCGACGTTTCGCGTGCCGCGGCTGAAAATCCATCTCGATACTCGATACTTTTTCCCTCGATTTTCCGAGCACGGGTCGAGTTAGACCGGCGGCCATAGGGAGGGCGGGGGGGTAGTCTGGTCGTTTAATATTTCATATTTTGTCCCGTTTCGCCTGACGCGTCGGGGGAGCGCGGATAACCGGTGCAATTAGAGAAGCTGATGGACTTGAAACGGTACACTCGACGCTTTGAATGGCGGACATTTTTGGGAGACAGTCGCCAGCCATTTCGACTGGTTGGGAATTGCGGATTGCGGCTAGTCGCGCGCGCATAGAAAGAAGTGAGGGAAAGAAGTCCAAGGTAGGTATGTAGGTAGATACCAGTCTACAAAACGCGCAGCGGACTAATTTATACGATAGTTGGACATCCCACGCCAATGTTTAGGGGCTGACTGCCGTCTTCCCTTTCCACTGCACCCCCATTCCCTCTCGTTCGCCCCTCCGCCCGGTTCTAGGGGTTTTGAAGGGGACAGGAGGGGCAGAGTTGTGAATCAATACAAGGGCCGCCCTACCTCCACTACTTCTAGCGATGGCTTCAAGACGCCTCGTGTCCCCTCGACTATTCCACGAAACCCGTAATTTCCAGAGCCACCCGGGAATATCGATGGCAGAGCCACTGTCCAAGTACGCGCGCCTGGAATACCTACTTGCTAAATCCTTGAACGCGATCCGCGGGCAGGATTGTTTTTCCGCGCGACACCGGCGGCCACGCCACGGGGACCGACAATATTTGTCCTTTCCCCTGGCCCGCTTCGGTAAGATGATACCGTCCGCTCCATAGTTTCCACCCCTAACGCCAGATCGATCCTCCCCCTCGCTGCGCGACGCTTCGACTCCGCGCGACGGAAGTCGAGATCCTTGCGTGGATCGCGCGCCGCGCCGATGCTTCGTTAATTTATCGCGTCGGGGTGGCTCGCCACTTACGCGATTGCGTGGCCTGCCGTCGCGTCGCGGGCTAGGAGGCCGAGGATCGTCGTCGGCCAAGTGAAACGCGGGATATCGAGCTTTCTACGGAGTATAGGATCTTGGCCCAGCTAACCGCGCGAGATTTATCGAGCGGATACGCGTGGCTGATCCGAAACGATCGGCCGCGGAGGAAGAACCAACGGCGTTCGAGGGATACGAGCGAGCTATTCGCAGCCGTTAAGTCGAAAATAAACGCGGCGGAGCGGTCCGAGGGGACACGCCTCGGCGGTCGATGGTAAACCCATAAGAAAATAAAGATCGACTATAAAGTATAAAGCCCTGTCTTCCACGGAGTTGCCCGCCACCGTGGCGGTATATTTACGAATACATCATTCATGCACTCGCCCGGAATAGCTGCCGAGGATCCGCGCTGAACGGGGCTGTAAAGTCTCCGCGGGAACGATAGCTTGGGTTTTTGGCTGTTCCAGGCCGCGCATAAAGCAGCCGCGGTCGCCTTCTTGGCTTCGGTTCCTTGGCTGCTCCGAGGGGCTCCATCGTTCTTCTTCTTCTGCCTCGTCCTCCGTCTGGCCGCATTGATCCACCTCCGGATGACAAGAACGATGGTGTCTGGCACCGGAATACACAGCCCCTCCCTCCCCCACCCCCGGGTAATTACTTCTTCTCTTCAAACTTTCAGCCAGGAAGTCCCTTTGTCTACGCGCGTTCACTGGCGCTTCGAGGTGACAGAAGCAGGAAGGAACGCTCAAGTTCCGAGCAGAACGCGTTCACTCGTCGGTAGGTGTACCTACGTGGCACGGTTCTACAGTCTACAGACGCTATACCTAGTTCTACGTCGTGCTAAGGAAACTTTATTGTTCAGCCAATCATCAGGGCTCGTAGCTCGCAGCTCGTGTCGAATAAATGTATGTACTTTGGATTTACGTGTTTTTTTATTCCCTCCTTCTCTGTTTTACTTGTGCGCATCCATCTCTACCTACTTCCTCCCTCATTTCATTAACCCTCGAGCCAAGTCTGCTCTATGCTTACGTTTCAGCAGTTAGGACAGCTTTCCCTCTAATCGAGCCATCGTTTGGCTTCGTTCTACGTAACAGAGACCATCGAACGTTCCTTTAAAACTCCATCCCCTCTAACGCGCAACACCAGCAAATTTCAACGACTCCATCGCGCAGCGATAACAATTTTCCCAGCACGCCCGGTCGGAGCGTAACGATTTTAATGAAAACCGATGTTTACATTCGTTGATTAAATCAACGTTACAGGGGAGGAAAATTCAGCGTTTAACCCTGCGGCAGCTGGTTTCCAATGAATTTCAATTATTCAATTTGCAGTGCCTAATAATACGTGTAAATTTCAGCGGTTAATCCCGTGGCAGTAATGTCAAAGCAATTCCTAAAGTTAATTCCGCGATAACGGCCTAAACTAATTTTCCCGGCACTGTTATTAATTCAAGCTCCGTTCGTTAACAAGGCAAACATTACGCGTACTATTACACCCGATCCTTTTTCCACTGTGCCGTGGAATATTAAACAAACTCGCCCCGAAAACCGTCAACACCGTTGAATTTTAATTTGTCGCCGTTCCGCGCTCTATTCAATTCTCCTACGCGCTCTCGCCAAGCGCGGAGGCGATTCCCAGGGATTCCCCGCATTGTTCCAGCCGTTATGAAAATATCGCGCTTCCGAAAAAGTCCCCAGAGACATTCGATAACGACGAACAGAACGATAGCTCGCCGGCGGCGCGCGAAATCAGGAATGCAACTGGATTTCATCGCGTGCATCGCGACCTTTCATTTCATTAACTTTATTCCAGGGAATTAAGATCCGATTAACGCCGCTTTCACGCGCCATATTTTCCCGAAACCCTCTGGAGGCTCGTTGCAGCTTGTCAACGATCAAACCGTACCCACCACTCCTACGAATGTACATTCCGTTGCGAACAGCATTATTTCGATACAGATTTCAGGGACTCCTATGAGCGCGGGCCAAACTCGAGTCCATCGCTGCGGGAAAACCAAACAACGATTTCGTGACCGTTCGCAGAATGGTGCGACGATCGAGCACGCGCAAACGCAATCGTCCCTGATTACGCGAAAACGCTCGTCAAGGGCTCGCAATCTGTCTCATTTGTCGCACTCATCGAAATTCGTTCGGGCGCCGATGGCCCCCGTGAAAAGTAACGCGGTGGAACATGTGCATTGTAATGATAAATCCGTCGGAAATTTACCGCGACACGTTCCCCGCGTGCTTTATTTTGGAGCTGGTTGCGAGACAGGAAGATGCTAGGAGAATCATTGAGGGAATGAAGTTCCTACTTAGTCCTTGAGGTGCGAGGCGATGTCCCGACGCCTTTTGGCGCATGACACAGATAAGTGACATCTATTCTCGCCTGTTTCGCTGACCCAGAAAGGGACAGGATGTCCCAGCATTCTCTGCGCGGATACGGCGCGCCTATCCGTCTTCCATTACGGATAAGGAGAATATATGGTGGCCGTGGATATCGACAATTTATTTCGCGGAATAAACTGCGTTTTTCGGAGGAAATCCTGGCCACACGGTCGCTCCAACCGCGACTCGTCCCATGAATAATAAATCCAACTTTCAAGACGATCCTCGCTTTCAAGTCGAGCACGCTAACACGAAGCAGCACGGTGCGCCCCTACTTTCCCAATATTTTCTCTCCCACCACTCGCTTCACCCATTTTCCGTCTCAACTACCCATGTTTCTTACCCTCCCCCCGCTGCCACCTTCTACTATCATCCCTCGCTGGAATGTCGGCGAGACCGGGGCTGGTTGTCCCAAGGGGTAGGTTGACTAATTGTTAATAACTTTGCATCGACATATGCTCTACTGCGGAAACATTCACTGTAGAAAGAAGTCACTTCTACTCTACCATGCATTTAGGTCCGACCCCCGCGATCGCAGGTTTTTTAACAGTTACCAACGTTTGTCGAACAATTGACTAAGTAAGTAAATATTTTTTCTTAAAGATTTTATTTTTTCACGCTATATGTAAGTTACAATAGAATAAATGTTAAGGAACTATTTTAAAGTTTGTTTATTAGATTATCTATTAGCATAGTATTTTTGTTTATACATAAATTATTGAAGGTTATATAGATTATTGATGTCAAAATGATTGGTCGGGGCTGGTTGACTAATAAGGTGTAAATTGTTATTTTATTATTCATAAAGCGATTTTTATCTTTTGTTTATTTAAAGGGTCTAGCCGGATAATCATAGGGGAAACGGCCCCAGCATCAATTTTATTATTTATGTTTACCAAATTATATATAAGGAAGAGTGGGGGAATCTCGAACACCTAAGCAAAAAAGCATACAAAACAAAGACTATGTGAGCAATGAATTTGTTTATTATTTACAAACATACTTAAACTATTCATCTATAAAGTACTGTGACGAATTTTTGAAAAATTATAATAAAAATCAACTTTAAAAAATCTTTATAGTGAAACAGCAAAACCCTTGATGTTCCTGATTACTCAACTGCCGCGGGGTAATCACGAACAGAGGGCTAAATATTGCAGAAAGCGCGACTTCAATGGTCAACATATAAAAAATGTTGCTACAACCTATACCTCCTGTATTTTTCAAATTGGTCGGAATATCGAAAAAATAGTAAAGGTCTTTTTTTTTAAACATTTTTTCTGAGCCTGAAATGAAGATTCAAAAATCTCTTCTGTAGATTTATGATCAAAATCGATTATCGTTGCTAATTTCGAAGGTTCGAGATTACCCCATCCGAGGTGTTCGTGAATACCCCACGACATTAAAAAATAAAAAAGAATTTATTTCAGTGGTTAGAATCATAATTCAAGCAATGCCTTGGTCACAAAATGTTGGTAAAAAAGTGCATTATTTCAACTAAAAAAAATAAAAATTGTATCATTAATGCAACAGTAATTACATGCAGTTGAAATGGACAAAATATTACTTGAAACATGATGAAAATAATAAATTGTGATTATCTTGAATAGCATGAGCGTTCTGTAGTTATTACTTTCTGACCTAAACTATTAGCTAGTGGAGAGGGAACATCGTTTTTATTTATTAAAACGTCGTAAAATTGCATTCGCGATTACCCCGCGTTCGTATTTACCCGAAGGAACATCGACTTTTTCTTAATTTCGTCGTCAACATCCATTCTCGCGTCCACATTCATTACTTCGCAGTGCCTAGAGCTGCAGCTGGCGCGACCGCGCGAAAAACATTTTAAAGGAGCGAGGAATGATCGCCGAGACCCAAGTTAATCGCGAAAGAGCATCGGTGCTGGTACTCGTCGCCTCTCCGCTTCTTTCCTCGGCGATTTTCCACGCTAACCTTTCCACGGTGTTACGCAAGCTACTGGTGAAAGTAAGGAACGTCCACCTGATTCTAATTGCGCTGCCCTGCGAGTCTCGGTTTTTCGGTCGACGTAGAAGCACGGGGACCTGTGTTTAGAAAATAACAGAGTCTCGGACGGTACCTACCGACTCGACCGTGGAAAATGCGCAGAATGTTTATCGCGTGAACCAATTGAGCGCGTAACGCGTTCGCTAAACGGGGCAAACATTTCCCGGCGTCGTCACTCACGGTTAAACCACCCTCGAGGTAGTAAATGGATCAGATAAGCATTACGGTATATTACGCGACAATTAGAATACTTATTTTATTTGGCCAACGATTCGCCGCGCGCTTCATATGTAATTAAACGGGGCCCCGAGGATAATGCGTTTAATAGGCGATAATGGAGCACGATGGCGACGACTGGATCGTCGACTAAGCAGCCTCGACTAATTATCTCGCGTTTGAGCACGGGCGCGGGGGTCGCGGTGAATGGAACACCACTCCCGGAAACGCGTGGAAAATCGAGAGGGAAAAGGGGTGGTGGAAAAAATGGCCGCGAGTGGAGGGTAAAGTTTCGAGAACGGTAAGACGAGAAAGAAGAGGGGAGAAACGGTGGAACATGGAAAAAATTCCACCGTAGCTTGACGGTGTTTTGCATACCGAGAAGAGGACGAAAGAAAAACGGGAGCCGGTTCCAGTGGAGGCTCGAATTAAGTCGGTAGGACAGCGTGAATCGCTCCGATACTTTGCCAGTAGGGAATAGAACTTCTCCCTGCAATTTATTTATGGATCTACGAGTGACAATGATCACGTTCCGATTCCTCCCCGTTGCCATAAACCTAAATTCGCGCAATCAGCTGGCCGCGAGTTATTCCCCGCGTTTCAGGCTTCTATCGCCAATTATGAGCCCCGAATGCTACGGGAAAGAGCTGCCCCCCCCCCCCCCTAATTCGCCATTAACGAGCGCGCAGCCGCCAGCAGAGGCATAATTCGCGAGCACGCTCGCTAGGGCCGTTTCAAAAGCTTTTCTCGCTGACAGTTACGCGCCCAGCGATTTGCTGCGTCGTTGATGGGTAACGTGGCTTCTGTTCGTCAGTTTGGGGCGCCATTTTGTCACGTTTCATGGTACTTCGGCGGGGGATTGGAACTCTTTAAGCCCCGTGCACGATGCAAGGGAACGCTCTCGCTGTAATTCCCGGGAAATGGGAAAGTGGGTAGAAATTCCCCGAGATTCATTGAGAGGGAGGCGGCTGTCGTCGAGAGGGTATCGCAAGATGCAGCTTGCTACCGTGACGTAAGGCAAGAACCGCGTCACAGGAAGCTGCGACATCTCATAAGACAAGTCCCCCGTCAGCCGAGGTATCACGTTCCACTTGCGCAACGAGCACACACACGCCTAGCGGAATTTAGAGCCGGGTAATGATATCACGGCCCCACGCCCACCACCCCCTTCGAGCACCACCAGCAGGCTTCGACTGCGCCCCTCTGCTCGCGTCTCCTCTAGGAGCAGCCGTAGCTCCCCGCGCCTGGGAGGCTTTCAGGGGCCGCGAGTCGACGAACAAACTTGCCTCCGCGAAATTGGGTCGAAGAAACGGGCTCGGTGTCTAATCACCTATGGGAAACACTTGGCTCCGCTCATCCTCGCGTATCACTTTGCGTTAAACTCTGTAGAGGCAAACTATTAACCGATCAAGTGAAAGAAATAGAAGGCTTCAACTGTCAGGACCCATAACTCGTCGGAAATTATCGCGGAGATCGATCGATCGCAAATCACCCCTATCGCCAGCACACGCCATTTGTAATTCTATCAGATACCCTGTTAAACGTCCCCCTGCCGTCCAACTTGATCGCGAGCCACCCTTCCAGGAAACTCCCGGTGATACTCGGCTGTGTTTTTCTTCGGCGCTCGAATCGACTAACTAGCCGAACGTGTACCCATTTAAGCGAGGAGCAGAGATGAACTTTCCAGTTAATTTGAATACCGCGCGGCCGGCTCGGCTATCCCAGCTTCGAACCGCGCGGTGCAGGGTGTACAGGGGGTGCAAGAGGCACGGGGGGCGGTAAACCATCGGCGAAGTTAGTGGATAATTTCCGCGGATGTTCGAAATTAAAAAAGTTTACCCTCCAACGGGGATCGGCCGCGCTTCTTGCAGGCCCCGCGTTAATCGCCCGCTGCTCCTTTATCTTTCGTTTATCCGCCGTTTTTTCCCCCTTCCGCGCTCTTTATGGAGAGCAGCGAAAGAGGACCGACGGGCTTACTCGTTGCGAAAGAACCGAATCTGAATTGCTTATCGCCAACTCCCGTCTTCGAACGATCCACCTTTTCCACTGGGATTCTCTCTTCGGGGCTTCGCGCGGAATAATTCCGCGGCGCAGACTTTTAATCGTGCGACGCCCTCAAAAGGAATCTTAACGTCGTACTTAATATTTAAATACCTACTCTTCCTGGTATACACGAAACTAATAGCTTCGATTAACGTTTAACTTGGCAGATAAAGCGAAGCTTGCCAGCCGACGGAAGTGAAAAGCTCGCGGGAATTAATTTCACGCGTCGAGACGCGTTTCGATTTGAGAGTGGCCGGGTCATCAGAGAGAGGCAGTACTTCGTAATCGATGAAATTCCCGTTTCAGCGACCGGTCGACTATCGAACCTCGCGCAATAGCGCGTTTTTCGAAACGGCGGCGCGAGCGATGGCGATAAATCGACATCGAACGGCCGCGGGATCGGATGCTGTTCCGTCTAATTACGCGCAGGTTCCGGTTGCGGTCCCCTGTCCTTCGAAGGTATCGCCGGAACATTTTATTCCGTGCTATTAATTCCGTACGAGCCGGAACGAGCGGATTACGCGCAGTGCGCCCGTTGAAATCACCGAATCGCCGCGCTCCCGATCGATACGCCGTTACAGCGGTCCGGCATCGATCGGACGCGATGGTTTTTGTTTCCGCGCCAGCAGCCGCTGCGAACCGGCGGAAAGAGGATTAGTTTGGCTGCCGTCTAGCTTGTTCCGCTCTCGATAGCATTTTACGGGCGGGCTCCGAGACAATTGATAATCAGCCCGAATGGAACGCGATCTTCGGACCTCCTTCTCCCCCTCTATTTTCTGTGGCCTGTTAAATTGCGGAGCAAACCGACACGCCAGATCGCGCCGCGTTCCTATTGCCCAGCTATCTAAACACGCGCGGTAATATCGGCGCGATGCTCGGCGAAGATTGATGGTGTTTCCACAAGTAGAATCACTACCTGCGTGTTCATTAAGCCCGGGCGCAGATTCTTGCGCTCCAAAGCTCCCCGTAATCCTCCAATATCGCTGGAAACCGCCGAAACGGCGGACAAAGCGTCGAACCGCGGCAAAGGGACGGCAAAGAACAGCACAAACGGGGGAAACCGGCCAACTAGCGAAGCAAGAACACAACGGGGGAAGAATGTCCTGGGAAAAGCGCGTCGTTCTCGCCCCTTTGTAGCGCTTCTTCCATTCAACTTCCGGAATTAACCGAGCCGCCTCTTTACCAGCTGCTTAATTAACACCTTATTGTTATCAGCCAAAGTCTGGGGCCGCCCACGAGCCACCTGGTCGTGCCAACCGCGCCATTTTTCTTCTCCCTCACCCCCCCCCCCCCCCCGCCACCCTGGGAACACTTGGTTCCTTTTGTCCGCGGCGTGTCGTCCGCAGAAGGCTTCCCCTTTGAGATAAAAGAGCCCCGCGTTTCCTTCTACCCAGCTTTTTATCTGCACCACCTCCCGAGCCACCCCCTATCGCAGGCTCATCGACCGTTATCTTCGATCCGGCGCGCCTTCGACTCCGACGACAATGGACGCACGAAAAGATTGCCCGATTCCGACGTGGAAGCTTCAAGCCGGGACGAGAGGGAATGAGAGCGGCGAATCAATTATCGCGAGAATGGAGCATCCCCCTTCTAGTGTCTGCGAGGAAATAAGCGAGTCCTCCGGGGCAACGGGGCGGAAACGGTTCGTTTGTTGAAGATTTGTAGAGAAATTCGCTCCAGACGTCCATTCGTCTCGGATTACGGGCCGCTGATCGCTATCTACCCACTGCGGAACAAACAGCTTCTGTTTCGGATCGATGGGGACCGGCTTTTCGGATATCTTTTGTGGCCGTTTGGGGACCGTTCAGATGTTTTTCAGGTTTCTTTCTTCAGTCAAGCGGAGTTCGAGAAGGGAGGTGCGAGATTAAGATGATCGCGCGGAAGGGGGGGAATGGAAAACAGGATCCTCGGATGAATATATGAGTGGACAGTGCGTTTGTCAGCAGAGTTTCCTCTCCGATTATTGCGAAATTCGAGAATGCACGAAGGCGGAGCGCAGAGGGATTACCCCAGCAGCGGATTCTTTTGACATGGAGACAATATCGTCGATAAAAATGGCCGGATGCCGGCGTGTCAACAGGTCGACAAAGGGTTGAAACGCGGGCGGCGCGTCTGCCGGGGGCAAATATTTGAGGACCCGCGCCTTCCTCCCCCTTTTTCGACTCCTGCCGTTTCGTAAATATGGATGCCGCTTTGAGGTCGAGACCGAGAGGAATTAAACCGTCCTGGAAACACGGCCGGGATAGAAACTCGTTACCGTATTGACGCTCAAGACGCGATACAAGGTGTACAGTTCACCCTGTCAGCCTCGCAAACGATCCCTGTGTACCGCTCCGGTTTCAGACAAAATAATATTCAAGGGAATGTTGCTGAATAGGGGCAGCCTGCTCCCTGCTGGATAGTACAAAGTAGAAAGTCGAGGTAAAAAGTTTCCGCGGCTCCCTGCATGAATTTTGTATCTATATGTAAATGAAGGTCAGTTCGGTGGGGAGCATCGGGATTAAAGGGATTACGGAACGGTGTCCCCCTGAAAGTGGGAGCTCCGATGGTCATTCAAGATTTTATTGCCTTCTACGCGCCGGCTATCCTCCCGCTCCGACCGTGTTCACCGCCATTTTATTTGCGAAAGTTTGAAGGGAAGTGGCCAGTTGGGTTCGTGAGCTGAGAGCTCGCGTCGAGCCGTGTAACTTTTATTCCAGCGATTTCTCATCGCCGGGGAGGTGGGAGATTGAAATAGATAGAGGGCTGCCCCGGGGTGAACGGGACAATTAACCCCGATCCAGCGACAGAAAGGAATCGGTCCGCCGTTTCCGGCTGGCCCGGCTAGGAAGTCCAGTGAACGATCCGGCGAGCTTTAAAGCGTCCCCTGATCAAAAGATCCACGATGTGGACACGTCCATCTTGTTATCGTGTCGCAGCTCCCTTCTTCGGGGCAGCGGTGTCCTTTCATTTCGGTCACGTTCGACGTTTCGCCTGCTCCTGGCTTTGCATTATTCACGAGGCCCTTCTGGAGCGCTCTGATCACCGATTCCCCGGAGGATCGGCTGGTTTCCATCTCGATTGGGCTGGTTTTTCGGCAGGCCAGCTGGCTGGACCAGTTTTGCGGTGCAGGGCGACGCTCAACTGCTATCGAATATCATTCTTCGGGCCTCGTGCGGAAGGCAAGTCGCGGTAAAGGGAACGTTTACCACTCGATACCCCCGCAATTAATTTCCACCGATCCGTGTGGCCGGTCAATTTACCGCGTTCTATGAGAGTGAAAATTGTAGCGTGGTTAGGGGCGAGCTGGTCCACCAACCAGCCATGAATAAATTGCATTTAATTGGCAGTAGCCATCTTCGACCCCCTACCTACCCCGCCGTGCAACGGAATGTGGTAATTGATTGGGAAATAATTAATTTCGCGGGGTCCGCGTGTTTTTCGGCGGTCCTTTGACGATCACCCAGGGACGGGCCGAATATTATACGAGCCAGGAGTCCGACGGGAAATTGCTGTCGCTCGCGTGCTCCACGGTCGATACTCGTCGTGCTACAATCATCCGTTCCAACCAGATTCGAGGATAAAGGAATCCCCCGCGAAAGAATCGAAAGACCCGCGCTCCCCGACCCTTCCCCCTCCCCCCCCCGTCCCGCAGATTTAATCAACTGCGACTGAAAGCCATGGTCGAAAGACTAGAAAGCCAGTGACTCGCGCGACAGAGGGTGGTTTCTGGGGGGTTGGGTTGGGTCCGGGGGGGGGGGGGGCGGAGTGAAAACCAACAGACAGGGAACACTCGTCAAAGGTCGGGAGGAGTGCGCCGTGCAAAGAGCCACGCTGCAAGCCACTAATTCAAATTGGCAATTTCGAGATTTCGCACGGGCGACGAGATTCCGTTTTCGAGAGAACGGGCCGCGCGTCTACTCCCTCCAACGCCGGCTTCCGCCCTGAAAATTCATTTCAGCCACGCTGGCTACTAATTTTATTCGGGATTCGCGAACCGTGCCGTAATCGCGTTGCACGACGTTTAACTGCGCGTAATTTCGCGAGCGGCCAGTGCTCGAAAAAATCTCCCCCGTGTTCCTCCTGGGGATTTTCAAGCGGACAACCTCCTTTTCCATCGTAGCGAAACTTTGCTGTGTGATCGGAGATCGAAGAATCTCGCCTGCGACTTTCGATGTAGAGGAATATCGATCCGCTGTTGAAAACATGGTGTATTAAGTAGATTTTCTAGTTGAATATGGAGGTCAGGCAGGGCTGGCAGTCGCAGGGAAGCGAAACAGAGTCTGGAAAGCACCCAGAGTGTTCCCCCGGAAGCAGGATTTTACACGGTCCTCCGTCTGATCGAAGAAGAACACTTGCCCGAACCGAGGTAATCGGATTACGAGGTTCGATAGCCGACGACAAGGTTGGGTCCTGGATATTTCGTGGCTCGTAAAAACGTGAATTTAATGGAATCACCAAGTCCGACGAGGCGTAAGCCGCGACAACGCGTCGTCTGGGAGAATTCCTCGTGGAAATGTCGCCGGCTGCGACGGCTAAATCGAGTAACCTCGGAGTTTAATCGAATAGCTGCCGCGACGACGGAAATAAAACAAGGAATGATCGCCGATTCAATAGTCCTGCCGCATTACTGCCGTCTGTTATTAGATTCGAGGTTTATTGTTGCGAGCCTTTCGCCGTCGGTTATCGATTCTTCCACCTCGCCGCGAATAATCGACCTGTAATAATTTTTTCACGCAGACGCAATTCGAGGGATGAAAGTCAGCACGGAAAGCGAACGGTCGATAAGTACTTGAAATTCTATAAACAGTCCTGTTAATGACTAACATTGATACCCCCGTCCTCCAGAAGGGCCCTTCAACTTCCGGCTACGCGGCATCAAATCGCGACAATTACGAGGACCCGCGGTTAGGTTGCTGCGACGCGGATCCTTTAAACGGATTAATGGGGACAGAGGAGGACCGAGGAGGCGCGGCTAGTTGTCTATCGATCGAGCATATTGCGTCTAATTAAAGTCTAATGCGCGAGGCTTCGGTTCGATTTCCGGTGGGCTCGGCGTCACGCGGAATCCCGCTAATTGCGCCGCACGAAAGCCACGCTCCGTTCCCATTCGCCCCTTGATTCCCGCACCCCCTCGTGCTCTGCAATTCCTTTTGAGAGAAATGAGCGGACAGGCGGAGGTCCTTAAATAATTCCTGTCCCACCGGGCTTTCGCTCCATCTCCTGTCTCAGTATTTTGGATACTTGACGCAAAAAAACTTGCCCAATCCTCTGACGCTTGCGAGCAGTATCGGTGCTAAATAATTCAGCGATCCGATTACCCAAAGCTGACTTTTGAGATCGTACAGGGGACGCACTTTATAACGACCACTTTAATGATTAAAAAAAGTGGTCGACTCGATTTAACGATTCAATGGTAATATAAAGGCGCGACAGAGGATCGCGCGGTGGGATTAAGGGGCCTGCACGTGCCATCGAGGGGGATAAAAAATCATGACGCGGCTTCGAGTAGGGGATGAAATTTCTGGGAACGATCCCATTCAGATTGGAAGCTGCAGACGGAGAAAGGGGCGAGCAGGGGGGGAGGCTGGTAATGCCAGTCGTGCAGGAAATCCTTAGGGACCGCGTTAGGATAAAGCCGGCTTAGTTATGCTTAACCTTCGGGAGTTGCAACGACCGTTGCCAAGCTGTAGGCTACCGGTGCTGGACGGAAAACGGGGGCATCGAGGATTCAGCACGGACTTCCTTCAGATTAGTGTGGAACGACGTTGAAACAAGGCTCGTGAACAGCAAGGGCACCGATCAATAGGCTTCTTCCATTTACAATGGATTCTGAGGCAACGATCCTTGCGCGGAAGCGGCAGAAGGTAGAGAGTTGACACCTACCGAAATTAAAGCAACCAACTTCCTTACCCACAGTCCCAGACACAGCAACTTTAAGGGAAAGTACTTGCATGGAAAAACGAAGTCACCCTAGGGTTAACGAAGATCAAAGAACCGAGAAAAGGCAAAAATAGTCAGAGCCTGGGGAATCGATAATTGTTTAATAATAACGTCGTGACGATATCGCGAGACAGCCTATACGCGTAGGTAGCCTCGTGAGCCATATAGCTTTGTAAACGAGAACGCCCAGCAGGAAAACATGGCGGAGGAGCCGTAGAAATCCGCGGGGGTAGTTAACGAAGTGGAAGGACTAACATTGCTGGGCCGAGGAATTTTTATCGCTCCGCGTAACTGTTGCGGAGGATAGCGAAGGCTAGTGGAAAGTAGCCGAATGGGGTCAAGATACGATTGTTTAAAAGCAGGGAACACGATTCCTTTTGACATTTCCGCGTGATCAGGAATTTCCGAGGGGGGTGCGCGAATTCCAGGTCGTACCACTTAATCCTGGCGGAAAATCAAAGCACGGCAACGAGCCGGCGAGAAGAGTGTAATCTCTATTCCAGCTCCCATTTCCACGGAAGTTACCCGGAAGCAGGAACAAGACGGGAGAAGAAGAGATAGAGAGAGAGAGAAGAGGGGGTGGAAAGGAAGCTGCCTCGCGCTGTATATTTGCAGACGCTCCGCTGCAGGCCCCGTTAATGTGTTTAAGCCGAATATGGATCGTGGAAATTGGGTTTTGTAGCTCCACCTGAATCTTAAGAGGTTTTCGAGAACGCTGGGGAGGGGTGTATTTGCACGTCGGTAAATACGGGTTAGTCCTCCATCGCAGCGAGCAACTTCACCCTCTTAGCGAGACTTTTCGGCGCGTAACGCTCCTCTAAGCTTCGCATCAACTTACAGGCGGAGAACGCCGCGAGAGGAGTTTATTGCAGAGGGTCATTTATTTATTAAGCCTCTGCTCCCATTGGAATATCTCTCCCCTTCTTTATTAAACACCTGCGGGAACCGAAGACACCAGTGTTCGGCCCGAGGAGAGTGTGAAAAGCCGCCGCAGAGGCTGAACGACACGAAGGATAACACTTGGGAGGATCTTGGAGACAGGGTCAGTCTGCAGAGGGAATTTAGATTCACGTACGCCGTTCTGAGATATCCTGCACAAAGGTGAAGCACTCCGAGAGGTCCCAGGGACAGTGCCCAAAGAGATGCTTGAGTCAGGGATACCCACAGAGATTCTACGGAGCAGCGCACAAAGAGATCCTGGGCGGAATGATACGCGATATCGATCCACGAATAGCTCGCATATTTGGTTGCCAGCCAACCGCTGATAATTCGTCTGTCGCAGCGGGGAGTCTTGGAATCGAGGGGACCAGTGGGAAATGAAGTTATTGATTCCCGGACTCGGTGGAGCGTGTTGATGTTGTTGCTCGCGGTTTTCGGGCGGGGTTTCGGTCGCTTCTGTCGGAGACTTGGATTTGTGGATCAGTGGACTCCATCGCCACTCCTCGGTGGACAGGATCGTTAAAATGTTAACGGCGTGGGTTAGAGGTCTGAGAGGGATGATCGAGGAGCCTGAGACTGCTTCTGACAGCCACGATTATTGCAGAATTATTGGAATTTCCAGCGCCATCGAAGGGAAAGATTACCATAGAATTAAACAGTCGGCGGAGGATTGGCCAACCAATTTGGCGCGCAGAGTAATTGCAGTATCAATAGACGGGATTGTTGCATAATTGGTGGAACCAGCGTTGGCCAGAATTATTGCAGAAGCAACAGGGTATGCCTCGCGCGTAGAATTCCTGCAAAATGGTCCACCATTCCATCTGCAGGATTGTAGAACCTGAGCGGCATACTCGTTTCACTATCGCTCGACCATTTCAAATACCTGGAATTATTTCAAATTCACCGCCTCAGGAATACTTCATTCAACCACCGCTAAGCTTCCTTGAATAACTCGAAATGTCTCGAAAGGTATCAGAGGAGTCTGAAAAGACTCTGGCGTCAAATTCCACAGAGCAAGACGCAATCAGCGGTGAATGGGAACTCCGTAGACAGGTATTTCGCTAATCCCAGGGCAGGTGGGTTAACGAACGAGCCTGCCCCTCTCCTCGGGGCTGGCTAAAAGACGGCGCGGCTACTAATGCGAGTAATTAAGTGCAAGATACCGGGAAGGCATGGGAAAGAGATCCTAGAGGAACGAGGCAGGGGTGGACAAATTACAAACTTGGGAAATACGATTGGCGAGGAGAGCAGAGGCACGGTTAACAAAGCGTTTGTTCCCGCATCCAGCCTTGATACCGAAATTAAATCATTCCGGAGCGTGCGAGCGGGCCGGCCTGTTCCCGCTTTATGCAAATCAACGACACGGTGCAGCGCGTTAATGTACCGCGATATTTCATTAGCACTGCTGGCTACAGGGATGAAGTTGCCACGGTGGTTAACAATTTTTGCGCATTACCTCTCTGTTACCTGTGCACCATCTTGTGGGTGGTTGGAAAACGGGTATCTCAGGGTCCAGTGGGAGGGCTGGATCTGCTGCTGTATTCTTTCAGAAGCGAAGGGACGAGTTCTAAACACGATAACCGAAGAAGGAAAGGAGTTCGGAGGAAGGTGGATACATTCTGGGCACAAAGCCACTGTGCAGAGACTAGAAGCGAGGCGATAAACCAGGGTGGAAAGTAGAGAATTGCGAGAGGAAACTAGGGGTGGAAAGGGTCCGTGGAGACGACAAAGCGTGATCGCGAAGCTGATTCCCAGGCTGCGTCTCGAACAACCGACGCACTCGATATCGTAGCCAGACTTTGGCCCGGTGTTCAGGACGAGTAAGAAAATCTAGCGTGGGGGGAAAGCTGCTTAAGAGTTTGAAAGACCGAGCCCGGCGCGTTTACAAGGAGAAATTCATCGATTTCTCGTGAGCGTCGGAGTAATCGTTCGTGTACCTTTCAGCCGTGCTCATGCCGCCGCTTCTCATCCCCGTTCATCCCCTCTCGCGTAGGAGTAGTTCCTTTTTGGTGCTTACCTGGAACAAAAGAGAGAAGTTCGTTAATAGAATCCTGGATTTTCGTCTTAAACCGTTGACGCTGAATGGGACGTTTCCACGCGGAACTTCGGCGCAGGGGACCCCGTTCGATTCAACATAAAATTTATTACAGCGAAGCGTCAACCATGGAGCTTCCTGAATACTCGATGTACTTCATGGACAATCGAGTGTCTGAAGCTTCCGCGAGATTTTATTCCGAGAAATTTGACATGCTTCTGTCGAGTCCCTTGAAACTAGTTGAAAGTCCTGAATCCTATCAAGAATCTCAAAGTTTCCCTGCTCGATATTCTTCAGGAGAATCGCCCCCTGCCTGAATTCGAAAGGAAGGCCGCGGGAGAGATCGACAAATCGACCTCGTTCTCTTCCCTCAAAGGCACAAAGCAGCTGCCTCCACCCTCCGGTTCCATCAAGGAAAGAGCACGATCGAACCCAGTCGAAGAAAACTTTCCCCACTCGCGGTTCAATTAATTCAGCACTCGGCCAGAAGCAACACGGCGCAACAGTGGGTAATTGAATTACAGGGACACCCTCGAACATCCCCTGGAAGGGCTGGAATTCCATCGAACCTCCCCCCCCCCCCTTCCAGGGATCTTCCGCCATCGTTCTCGCGATCGTTTCCAGGGGGACGCGAGGCCCGAAATCCGTGAGAGTTCCGAGACGACGTCGAGCACGCGTTATTAGCATCGATTACGTGACGCTGTAATTAGTCCAGTTAGCCGAGCCCCGGATCGAATGGGTTTGGGGGCGGTTAGCCGAGAGACGTGACCTGCAATCGGGACCAGGCCGCCCCCTTATCGCTCTTCGTTGTCCGGCGAAAGTAATTAAGCGATAAATTTCACGAGGAGCAGGCCTGGATCGCGGCCAACTTTCGGTCACGCGCGTCATCGAACTTTCAAAGTGAATTCCTCGTACCTCCGTAAAGAATTAACGCGGGAACGATCGCGGGGATATCCGGTGACTAATCCCGCATTACTGCTCGAAGAAGAATCATCGACTGTCCTTCTTTATCCAGCAGCGCGTAAAAATTCGTTCTCCCAGCGAGTGCCAGCTTCCTCCCCCGCGTTAAATCACCAACGCTCGGAGCGAATGCTTTACCGACACCCTCGACCATCCCCCGTTGCTCTCGTTTCACCCGACGGCCTTGATTCCGCAAGACGGGGCGAGAACAAAAGAAATTAAATGGAGCTGCAGCGACGAAAAGACGGCAGCCGGGAGCGAACAATAATTCATTAGCGCGCGATTCCACAAGGCAGCGAGCTTCCGGGCTCGGCGAGCCGCCACGTGGGGCTGCGTTTCAAGCATTCTGCATAATAAGGTTTTCGACGTGACCGATTTCGCCCGGGGCGTTTTTGCAGCGCGGGGGAAACCGAGTCGGGGCGTCGCCTTTAATCTCCAGCAGCAATTTCGGCTAACGAACCGTGTCACGGCCGCCACGGGACTTTATCTTCCGTGGGAAGCCTCGTCGTCGAGACGGGAAGGGCGAAATTCGCCGTGACGAGGTCTCGTTGCGCGTAAGACCTCCGATTCTCTCTGGGCACCGTCTTCGTCAATTATTGCGCCGTGGAGGATGAACGAGGGAGACGGAATTTGTCGTACGGTGGGGGTACAGGTATCACTGGGTTTCTTCAGGATTGGGAGTGAACATCCTACAGATTTTTAGCAAGCTGGCACCTTTAAAATATTTAGCGTCGGAGCTGCCAAGTCCCAACTGTCCCTCCCAGCGACTACCAAATCGTCCTCAGCCTCGCCACTTGCCAGAGCACCAGTGCCCAGAATCAGGTCGATCCTGGGGCACCAGCCCCGCCACTTTTCATTTCCCCAATTTCCTGGGGGAGAGGCCCGTCGCGATTCGTCGCGTCACCGAGACACGCCGAGATTTAGAGGCGTCCAACGAGCGTGGAAGCGTCCTCGAACGTTGCCCGAGGGGTGGAGGTCGGCGTGCGCGCGGCTGCCTGATAAGTTATCGCGCCAGCCAGGAAATGGGAAAGCGTCCTCGAGCAGCCGTGGAAGCCGTGGAAGCCCTGGCCGAAGGACGTGGAAAGGACTCGATCCTCGAGTCGAGCACCGGCCAGGCGCATCCCTAGCTTCCCCGGAATTTAATTAGTTCCAGGGAGGAGAGCGCATTGTCCTAGGCACTGCGCGGCCTCTCTCTGCATTTTCATGAACAAGACAGGCCCACTCGAGCACACGGCCGTCGACAGTCGAAAGGGTTTTAGGGTAATCGGGGCTGCTTGCTCGAGGATTTCGGTTCGCTATTCCGAGCGAGCCAGTGGACCCTCGGTGGATTTCGGGTCAAAAGAGGAGGGGACTGCACGGCGAACACAGTCTTTGGTCCCTGGCGGACTAGTTTTGCATTTGACGGGCTAGATTACATGATTTCGGGGGGGTTCCTTCACTTCTGTGTATCGCGAAAACGCGGCTCTGTTTAGAAGTTTCTGGGGAGCCTGTGGAAAGTGGTTGCTAGCAATTTTGGAGATACAAGCTGAGGAAGGGAGGCTTTTTTTGAACGAAGTTCCAGGCACTTTCTAGTTGGCGGAGCGTCAGTGGCCTGGAACCAAGACACTTTCGGTGGCTGAAAGGACTTCAGCTGTGGAGTAATCATACCAGCAGCTTATTCGCAAATTTCGACGCGGAGATAACGCCTCTCGCCGCTGAATAAGTTTCCATAGAAATCTCGAGAGGCCTGCTAATGGATTTCCTGTCCCGAAATTGCGGATGAGACCACGATCCTTAATTACCCTACATCCCCTCCGCTAGCCTCGACGTCCGAAAATCGAACCTAACCGAACTTTCGAAACTATTCCCGTCACCACGTTCTAAAGACCACGCGTGTCAACGTGCCTCGTTTCCTAACACGATGTAAACCATTCCCCGATCAAAATGACGACGCTGTTCCGACGTCTCACTCGGTAATCGATGCCGCCAATGAAAAGGAAACGTCGATCTTTCCGGTGAGACTATTTTTGCCGGCAATAAGTGATGTCGCCGTGATCTGTTCCATTTCTGATTCAGTCCTGTCGATAACGATGCCTGCTGGTCTTCTACAGTGCTCCACGAATTTATGTCTCCAATGAATCTTATGATTAAGCGGTTCCCGCGTGAATATTCGGTATTCAACGAATTAATTGACGTGCATTTCGATCACGCTTTGGCCACATTCCGGGGGTTACCATCAATCCCTACCGGCCACAGGTTATGCGGGTCAGTGTTTTGTAGGATCAGTGGGACACGAGTCCAGCGAGAAGGAAAAAGAGAGGACCGTAGGATTTGGTCAAAGTCATCTATTTTTTACTGAGCTTTCATTCCGTCGGGGAGCTATCAGGCTTGGCGCCGAATACGATTCATAAACGGATCGACAGAGGTACGTTCGACCCAGGTGAATCGGCTCGATAAATTCCTCCCAAGCGGCCCTCCCTTTTGACCTGCTGGAAAGCTTCCACCCTGCTCTGCCTGTACGATGGCCGTTCTATTTCGAGGAGGGCAAACAATTTACGAACAACAGGCATCTTAACACTTTAAGTGGCGCGGGCCTCGGATAAATGCCCCTGCAAGTCGGCCAAGCATCTCTGGATAATACGAACGTGGAAATTTGAACTTTCCTGGAGGCGTTGCAAGTATCAGGTTGCAATTTGTTAGAATTTTATCACCTATAACAGTGCACAAATGGAACGTTGATATCCGTTCCTACGTTCCTCCACGTCCAAGTATCTACTGGAATTACAAGTGAAATTCTCAACGCGGAAGCAAAAAGGGGAGGACCGATTTTCGGGGTGAAATTCCATTGGCCTGGCTCGCGACGATCCGCCCCAAATACTCAATCCAGGGTGAAGTAAGCCGTTGTTGACGGAGGTGAGAATCCGTCGTCGTGGATCGGTGGCGAGCTGTTCCACGTGAACGGGAACGGGGATCGATCGTTTATATAAATGGCGTGGATGGATTAATTAAAAAGGCTGGCTGGCGCACAAAGGAGGCTCGGCGAAGCCTTGAAACGCGAATCGACGGGAAACAAGAACGTGTCCAAGGACTGTGGGCCGAGGGTGGCGGCAGTTTTGTCGCTTTCTCGGAATAATAAAACGATCGCGTGGCACGTGCAATCCGATACGAGAGCAGAACGTCTGTTCCTAGCGCCCCTTCTTCCCGCCGAGCTGGGGGTAGCCGAACCTTGGCCCTTCCACAGGAAAGGGTCAATGTTTCGGGGGGAGGGGGTCGATTGCACAGGGAGAGAGATTCGCGGGAATCGTGGAGGGTCTGCAAGGTCTGGGTCGTCGGTGGGGGGTGGGTCGGCAGTTTCGAGAGCTTAGAATGCTGGAAAGTGGATGCCAACGACTGGGGAGGAAAGGCTGGAGGGTGTCGGCGACGTGGAAGCTGTTGTTTACTTTGGAATATTGAAAAGATTGGTGTGGAGACGCGGGGTGTTTGTCCCGGGAAGGCACCGAACGTGTCTAGGGGAAGAAGCGAGCGTAACGCTGAACGCTGAAGAACAATTCCGTGAAACATGCCTCCGAGTGCATCGTTGTTGGCATCGACGCTCCAAGATTTCCAAGTGCCCAGCAATCTGGAGCAGCAGGTCGGGCAAAGACCTAGCCGCGGGACAGACGAAACACAAGGGAAAGGGCCGTGTCTGATTACTGAAAGCCCGCTGCAAGTTCGCGGCTCCAGTGGCTTCAGTGGCTCCTCAGCTTTCCTCGTTTCGCTTATTCAGCGGGGGTTCGAAGGGAAACGCCGGGCTTCTTTCTTTCGATTGGTTCGTTAGCGAGCTGCCAGCACTTTGCCACGGGAAACGGGGGGGGGGGGGAGGGGGGAGGGCAGCGACCAGCGAGTATATACGAGCGGAACAGAGAAGCCGAAGAGTCTTCTTTCGCGTCCTTGACTCTTGGAGCTCCCTCGTCTCTTGCGCCAAGAAACGACGAGAAACACGGGGGCGAACAGGGGATAGGAGGTGGAACGTATACACGGAGAAGCTCTTTTGCTTTTCTCATTGGTACCTCGAACTTCAGGGGAACGATGCTTGCTCTAATAAGTTCCAATTAAGAGGCAAGTCGCCTTTCCTGCCCCTCTGTTCTTTTCCAGACACTTCAGCGTTTTCGTCAATGTCGAGCGGTTCTTCGGGGTGGAAATAATGTGCGGGGTGTTCCTAGACTGCTTCGCACAACTCTGGTGGCTCATTCTCGTCATCGTGTCGAAGAAAAAACGAGCGTTTTCTTTGAAATGTTCGGGAAAGTTTCACTACGGAGGATAACCTTATTTTCAAGTGACGATCCAGGAACTTTCAATGCATAGCCATTTGCAATTTTATTTAATGTCCTAGCAAATTTCAAGTTAGAAACAATGCTTCGAGCCCACGTTCAAGTATCACGATGCACTTTTAATTTTCACGAAGAGCTTCTCCCTAATCCCTGGCTGAAGGAAAGTTGGACAATATCCGAAATTTCTAGCGGGAAATGTAGAGCGGCCGGAAATTGCGACATACTTTATTAATGCAAAAGCGAATTTCGCTTTGTGGCCAGGCTTAGACTTACGCCCCAGAAACTATTCACTAATTAGAAAAAATTCTTAGCTCGGGGACTGAGCGACGTATTGCAAAGTACGTATTTCATTAACCCCAAGGGGAAGCTCTAAAGTTCAAAGCTTCGCTGTTGGAAACTCGTCGCGGGCATTTAATTCGCTTTGCACGCGCACCGAAATTTTCGAAATCCTTCGTTGCCCCCGCAAAGGACAAGCACTTCACCGAATCTGGCAATTGTCCTACCACAGAATCGGTTCGGTGCCGAAAGCCGAAAGCGGTGGTAAAACCAAAGATTATTCTTTGCAGATACTTGCACCCGCAATCAGTTCGCTCCTCTGCTACATACAGGTATACCTTCGACAACAAACCTCTTCCCACTTCCTACCAAAAGCTTAATCCTCTGACCTCTTAATCCTTAAAACTAGCTCCCACTGGTTGACTTCTTTTCTAACTCGCCCTGACAAAGGGGATTCGCAGGAGTTACCCCCCGTTTGCAAACATACCCTCTTCAAAGAAGAATTAGGCGACTTAGACGGATCCATTGACCTGTTCCAGGTAGAAGAGCTCTCCTTCCAAAAAAAAAACTTAAACTCTCTGAAATATCCTTGTCGAGCCATCGTCAGAGGCAAAGCTGCTGCGGCGTCAACTCCAAAAAAGCCTGCTTCTACCATCCAGAGGAGGTAGTATTCCTCGAGGATCACGGCCAGAGACAACCATGCCGTGCAAAAACGGTGTCGAAGAACAAGCCGAGCAGGAGGCCGCGGGATCGGCCGCGAAAACAGTCGATTTGGTATCCGGTGGCGAATAACCAGAGTTGTCAGCGCGCTGTGGCTCGCGGCCTGCTCATAGGTCGTCTGGCGCCTGCTTCTCATCCATTATACATGAAAAGACTCGACTAGTGGCCTGGTGCGGTTTTTTCGTCCAGATTCCCGCGTCCGCCGTGCTCCTTGGTCGGTGTAACGACCGCTCGTATCAACTGCAACGAGGAGCAGCGTACGCAGCCTTTCCTCGTCCCAACGCTTACCGAATCGCCGATTCCTCGGTCGTTCTTCCCGCTCGTTTCGATCATTCTCCACGTCGCTCGGCACTTCTACGCGTCATTCGCATTCACACGGACCACCAGGGACGTTAATTTATATCGCAACGTGGTATTCGCTGCTGTCTAAGCCGCGTTGCGTAATGTTACGCTGACACTGCACAGATTCGTAATAGCGAAAGAAACGCCGCGTTGATCTCAATCACGTGGCTGGTGGATTACAAAGAATCTCGGCTGGACATGACGGAGTATCATCGTTCCTAGCCACGTCGAGGCCGATTTGCGGTGAAAATCGTCGCGGAAAAGGAAGAGACAGCGTTCGATTAGACGGAATCTAATCCCAGCCGCCGGATGGCGGCTAATGGGAAAGTGATTTGCTTCCATTGATCCAACGTGGAGTTGCCGCGCGACCGTGAAGCGGAAGGACTCGCGCCGTTGTAACTCGATCGTCTGCGCGGTCTGCCTTTCGAGCGTCTCGTTCTCGAAACTATGACTATATAGTTTCGAGTCTTTGGAAGACGGGGCGACAAAGATAGAAGAAAGTGGAGAACGCGACTCGAGTATCGAAAACATAACGATAGACGTTTCTAAATAAAAGAAAAAGGTGGCGTGGAAGTAGAGGGGACAAGAAGGACGCGAGGAAGAATTGGTTTCGGTGGGACGCGCCGAGAGTCACGTCGCGTGATGCACGCTCGTGAACGCGAGACGATTTCTGCGTGACAGATAAGCGACTTCGGTATCGCCTCGGCAAATACCACGCGAACGCGAACGCCATGCAAACACGCACTTTTTATCAGCCTGCACCGTCGACACCCTTTTTCTGCGCCGCTCCGGCGGATTCTCCGCACGCCCACTTCGGCCTCTCGTGTCCTCTTTGCTCTCGGATAAACAGATACGATGGAGCAAGGAATTTTTTAAGCAGAATTCTCCAGACTTGCCTGGCAAACTTCGTTGGAGAAGGTCGAAGGCTCCTCCAAGGGCCTTTGGAGCCGAGATATCCGCGGAAAGTGGGATCTTCCATTCAAATTCCAGTCGAAGAGGATATTCACCGTGATTCTGGAGAAGAAGTTCCCTCCGGCCACTCCTCCCTTTTGTTCGACTCCACCTGTACACCGGCAGCGATCGAAAATTCCGGACCACTGGCTGGCGACAAATTTGAATCGGTTCCAGGATCGACGAGGCTCTGCGACAACGAAAACGCTCGGGGATTCGGCACTGGCACCGGGCTGGATTTACATTGAGCCGGTTTGTCGAATCGTGTCGACGCCATGCAACTGATCAGACGCTAATGGACCGAGAAACGTCGAGAATTCGCTGGCAAATTAGCTGCTGCCCGTCCTTTCTCTGTGCCGAGCACGCGTGGTTTCAGCCAGGCGTAAATTGTCTGGGGCGACGCTGGCAATTTCCAATTTCAAAGTGAATCAATAGCTGCGGAGTAAGGGAGGAAAAACCGGGCGAAGCTGGACAAAGCCACCGCCGTTTTCGCGACGGAAGCGGGGAATCGCTCGCGGAAGCGATCAGACTCGACGTTCGCGGAGAACGCGTGGGAGGAAGTCGGATGATCTTCGCAGTGGCGTGTTCCCCGTCTGAATCAGGATTATTCAGGGGATATCGGGGAGGGAGGGGCCCGTTCGCCGAGCGCATCGCCGCATTAATTCAAATGCAGCTCGTGGACGGCGCGAGAACGCTTCCGCGACGTCGACGACGGGCCGCGATTATTATTGTGCAACAGACGTAATTTGCATCTGAAAAAGACCCGCGCGGACGTGGCTCCTCGCCGTTTCTTCGCGAGCACCCTCGTCACGGTGCTTGACCATCAAAGGAACGGTGGCGATAGTGTGGAGGGGAGACAATAGGAATTTCGACTGTGAAATTGATTAAGGAGGATCTAGTGTAAAAGTGAGAGAGACGCCATAGGAGGAGAGATGCCATACCTTCGCGATTTCAGTGTGTGGGAAAGAGATGTCTATATTACTCACTGTTTTTGACTACTCATAGATGGCAGCAGTGAAACTTGTCATTTCCTGTTCGGATGCGCTGGAGCATGACGTGTTTATGGCGGAAAGATTTATGTGGTGCATAATTTGTTTGAAGAAAATTTTGGGTGAATGCGGTTTCAGTGAATGTTGCAAGTAAAACAAAGACACAGTAAGGTAAGAAGTGGTTTTAATATGTTGTTTTGTTTGTTCTTAACCTATTTAAAGTATAGTCTGCTATTTCGGTTAATAACCAAGTATTTTTTAGCTGTACGGCGTCTGTCCCACGAAATGAGGAGAGATGCTATACTTTGCAAAAGTGTAATCGTTGTGTAATCTATCGAATATTTTTATTGTTTAAAGGATACCAAGAAAATATGTAAGAAATCCTAATGTGGTCAGAGGGCAGTGGATAGAAGAAAATTTAATGGTGGCCATAGACAAAGTAAAAAAAGGCGAAATATCGAAAAATGAGATTCAGGGTATGAACAGGGAAGAAGTAAGTGCATTCTTTAAACGGCTTGAAGAAGAAATGATTAAAATGATTTGACGAATAAACCTGAAAATATTTTCAACGTTGATGAGAGTGGAATACAACTAATAAATAAACCTAGAAAAGTTTTCACTGGGAAATACTACGCCAAAAGAACCAAAACAAGCCATGATGACATGTATGGCATCTCTCCCACACTACGTGGGAGAGATGGCCTTTTGCCGACATACATTTTTTATTATGCATTTTTTAATTTTTTTGTCGAAACACAAAAACATTGTAATTATAATATATAATATTAGTGTACCTTTGGAAAAAAAAAAATAAAGGATTCAATTATATTGCATTTTTTTTATTTATTACTCCTTTATACAAAAAGTATGGCGTCTCTCCCACTTTTACCCTAATAGCGATCCTTGAAAGTTCCTTCGTGAAAGATTCTCGGGTCTTGCCGAAAAAAAGCAGGAAAGCGTGGAGCTTGAATTTTGACAAGCTTGATCGAATCGAGCAAAAACAATTCCGCGAACGCACAACTTCCACAACTAATCAACACGAGAACAATTGCCCTCCGTTCCGATATTTTTCGTCCAATCAGTGCGGGTTTGCAGCGCTCGTTAGTCGCGCTTTTGCGACTCCCCTCAAAAACACAAGAACCATGCAAAAAAAGAGGTCCGCCAAACAATACGCGGAATTGAATTTTGCTGCAAATAAAGCCGGTCCCAGGAAATTAAATCGCCGGTCGATTACATGGTCCTGCATAGAGGATCAATGGGGCTGCTAATTGCACTTCGCTATTCAATCATCGTCGCTTGAACGAGAACCGCGAAAAGATCATGAAACTGAGTGTAATAAAGGTTTCCAAGGGGGGGCAGATATCTTAAAAAGAAAAGCCCCTCGGAAATGCAGACACTCTTCCTCGGAGACGTCGCGGGGACCTAGATTCCGGGACTATTATAACAGTATTGTGCTTCTCGATTTGTCCGACGTCTCGGATATAGCGCGTCATATATTCTGCATCGCCGCGGCTTAGCGATTCGCAAATATTGAATTCGCGAACGTGCACGGACGACAGACGAGGCTGGATCGCCAGGCGTTGCACGATCTTCCGTAATCGCTCCAAGACAAGCCAAATCTTCTCGTCCTTCGAGTGACAATTCCTCAAATTCCTGCTGCTTCAACCGTGAAAACATTTCGCGCCAGTTTATCGAGCAAAGCACTCGCGGATCTGATCGGCAATGGCGTTACGAGCAGTTTTCTCGTCTTCGGGGTCGGGGGATAACTGATAAATAATCGATGGTTATTTATCATTGCTACATCTCGCGCTGCTGGACCCGACGGTTCAGGAGACACAAAGCGAATACATCTGGCTAGAACTAGAGGGAAGAAGTTAGAGCGGAAGGCTCGATGAGCTATCGCGATCATGGATGGAGAAAAGGCCAGGATATCTGGCGGACAAGCAGTGTGACCTTCGCTTCAGCCGCCTCTAAGTGTCCAATCACAGTAATGCCCTCGTCGGTAGGCTGACGTCACCGGGCCTAATTCCCGCAATTTCCCAATTGCCGATCAAAGTCGCCGGAATCACAGATTGCGTCTGCTGCGCACACAGTGGCACAGTGGAAGAACGCGGCGAAGAGTCCTCGAGGTCTAGGGACGCCTCGGGGATCGGCTTCCGGCACGAGGCTTCCGTGAATCCGACCATACTCGACCTTCCTACTAATTGCGAGCACGCGAGCATCGTGATTCTATCACGGAGCAGTGACGGAAGGCTGAGCTAAATAATGCTGAGTCCACGGAGATCCAGCTCTCTCGTAAGTTCTCCCTCAACTACCGATTCCTAATACCTGCTTCGTCCTACTTCCTAAGATTCCATAACACCCCCGCGTCTGTGGCAGGGTCTGCTAGGTTAAAGCCTCACTGACGAGTCCACTAGCAAGTCCAACCCAGGAGGAAACGCACCCTCCTTTCTATTCCCACCTCCAACTCTCACCACACCTCCAGTTTCAACCCTCAGCACCGTCTCAACGCCCTCGATTATGTTCCCAGAACCGTTTTCACAGAATACACCAGGGTTCCTTCAGAATCCTATATCTCCGAATCAGTGACGAGGTGGAGAGGGTCGATTTTTTTCGGTTACAGAAATCGCATCGATCACCCGCTCCTATCTATCGGTGTTCATGCACCCAGTGGCCATTGTCGGGTCGCCAGGAACACGGCCCGGCGAAAATTCGCGTGGGTTATTAGCCGTTGGGAGGCTGTTGGCGCGACTCGCTGAACAATTAAACCGCGCGACACCGAATTTATCGCGGTATCGATAACCTTCCACTCCTGACAAATCATAGCGCGGCGAATTTATTGTCAAGTGCAGCGTGACGTCGCCGCTACCCCGCGGATTCAATCCGCCGTGGCCGATAGGATCGATTCGACGGGGACTTTTGTGTTGGATCGCGCGCGGCTTACACGCTGGACAATCGGCCAACACCGTCCAGCCATTCCATCGCTGTCCAATTTTATCGCTCCCGACCCAACACGACGCATTATTTTTCCCCGTCTCGCGCTCTTCATTTCCCCGGTCTCTGGCAGGCGAGCCTGCGCGGCCAGGAACACTGCGCTGCTGCCTGCGATCGACCTCTTAAGCGCTGATCCGCTTCATATTCTCGTTGGGCACGGAAGAACGGAGTTTATATAATTCTTTGTAAACCACGGCGTTGCAGGGGCCTCGGTAATTGAACATCGTAGAAGCAGCTGGCTGTTTGTAGATGTTTAAGGGGTAGTTTGTTCAGGATAGGAGCAATTAGAGCACGTAGCCCCTGTTCCCAGCGTTCCTTATACCTCCTAAGCCCGGCGAGGCTTCCAGGCCGTCGAATCGAGCGCGAAACATCGATTCTCAATTTGGCAGCGGGACCAGAAAACCAGAAAAGCTCCCTGTTCCCTTCCATTCGATCCATCGCCGTGCCTCCCTTCGACCACCCCCTTCATCCCCCTTTCTTCCAGGCCGCCTTCTTCCTCATCCATCGATTTCGACGTCGCTGAGCCGTGACACGGCTTTCCCTACCCTCCCGCGGAGCAGGAAAGCTTTCCACCGACTTTCCTTCTGCGCCTACCCCTCGATCAAGCTTTCCTTCGCGCCTCTCGTTTGTCCTTCGCGTTTCCCTCGCCCCCTCCACAACGCAGATTCCGCTGACTGCACGGTGAAAAGATGTTTGCGAAGAGCTGAGAGCTTCATGGTGCCATTTTCCGAGTAAACTCCCGCGCGATATCAAACTAGGAAAGCGTTAGAATTCTCTACGATCTCGTACCAGGAATTAAGAAAAAACATTGAATTTTCCATGTCACGGAGTATCGTTTCGAAAGTAGGTCAAGAGTCAGCATTCTATAATGATTGCACGCATCGAATCGAATGTACGATTTAACTTGCAGCAGTGTCCTCGTCTGCAAGTTTACAGTGCTGCGCTCCAGGCTAACTGAAACTTCTTTTCCTCGAAACTTTGGACCTCTTTCTTTTCCAACTGAATTTCCCCTTCACCCTGTGCTACTTGAAGGGATCTGGAAAATATTCGAGGGGTCAAAGGGACCCGTTGACCAGGCGAAACCTTTCCTTACGACCTTTCCCTACGAGACGGGAATCCCGAGAAGATCCTTATCGAACAGTTCCAGTCCCCGCTAGATGAAACTTTCAATTTTCTTCGAGTGCTCGGTGAACGACCGGTTCTGTCGTCGGCTGGCGAGTAATCGATAGGTCTCGTCGAGGAACGTCAGGCTCGCGCGCCTGCAGATTCCCTTCGGCCGGGGAAGCGGCGATTAGCGATTCAGCGAGGAAACGGGGCACGAGGATCCTCCCAGCCGTCCCCGCAGATCCTATCGAATTAATAATTTCGCGGAAACGATCGCGCGCGTCCGGCAAAAATTTATCGTCCCGAGCAGACCCGAGGATATTAACTATTTGAACGACGATTGCTCGCCGCGTGACAGGAATCGATGTCGAACTGGAACACCCGGGGGGAACCACGGTTTCACCGGGATAAAAATTGCAGTTACGTGATCCCCGATCGCCGCGTATTCTCTTCTAATTTCTTCTCCCTCGTCCCAGCTTCCTATATTTTTCTCGTTTATAGGATGGGCGAAGGCGGAGGGACAGTGGAACGCGAAGGGTGCAGAGGTGGAATCTCGGTGTTAAAATATAGTGCATTCCTCGAGATCAGGAGGATACATCTTTTCGAATTTCTATTCGGACCTAACGCAGCTCCAATCTTCCGATCTCTAGATGCAATTCTTCCAATGACGGGGAGACGAACGCTCGGTAAGAACTCGACGAATGGAGCACCGGGTTATTTAACAAAGTTCCCGAAAGGGAAAGGAAGAATGTGAAAACGGTGGACGAGGAAATCGCCGTGGCGGCGTTTCCAGAAGGAGAAGAAAACGGTTCACCGGTAATCCTGCGTGGGGCGCGGCTGGAATTCTCTCCTGGAAGGAAATAAATTTCTTTCGGCGTCGTTCCTTCCTTTTACCTCCGAGGTAAAGACGAAAGACGGTCCCGTTGTGCGATTTATAACCGTGCTTAAGAGGACCCACTTACCTCGGTCTCGTTACGGCCGCGGCAAATCGAGTTGACCCTTGAACTTCGAAACTTTGTTACGAGTTCCCTCGAATCGGCCGTAACCGCTGTAACACGACTTCCTTTCTGAATGCACCGCCACCCACTCCCGCCCTCTATTTAATTTCCTCCCAATCGCTCGCCGATATTTCGCCGCGACGGTCCAACGACAACCAGTCGTGAAGATTTTAGAAAAGTTTACTTCTAAACGAAACTTGAGCGGCTAATTAAGTATTATTCCCTCGAGCAAGTTATAAAGTTCAAGGGCGATTATCAGACGCAGAGTATCGGTGACAAGGTTATCAGCGGCGTACAAAAACCTCGCTCAACTGTGCAGTGATTAGAGCATGGTCAATAATAATACCTAAATATCACGTGTCACCGCGCTTCACTGACAAATAGAAACAGATTAGTGGCGAGCTGGAACTGGAATTGTACCAGCACCGAAATAAAATTCAACCTATTATTCGCTAAGTGTCTCAATAGTTAATAAGCTCATAAATCAGGGTTTCGTAAGCTTCTCTGAAGAATGAAAGAGCGAACTGCGCAGTGATACCGATCCACGGTTCCCCTTTGACTTTTCAGATAAACGCGAGGTTCGCGCGAACGATAACGCGTGGCTGACGTCCCGTGGAACGTTTGACCGGTTTCGCTGCTTTTTCCCCGACGATCATTTATTATTCAGCGACCTGCCAGCGGCCGCATCTGGGAAAAGTTGCTCCCAGATCAGAGGGAATGGAAGGTGGACGGGAGGGGTACAAAATGGTCGACGACCGACCGCTTCTCCATCGATTCGTTTCTAAATGCGTCGAGCTGCCTCGGAATCGCGCCTGTTAACTGACGAGGCCAGTCCGAGTTCAGAGAATAATGGGGGTGGCTCGAAAAACTGAGCGATTAAAATGCTTCTCCCCGAGGGCTGTGAGAAATCCTGCGAGATTTCAGCTTCGCAAATTGGGCGAGTAGCTTTTAGAGCCTCGAAACGAGGGGAATGAAGACGAAAGTACGAAGGAATTCATACTGTCACTGTTACTGCACCGTCATTGAACTTTGTGTCCCTCTTTTACGCTCTCTGGGCAATGCTTTCATCGCGGGGGCAGAATAAATTACCTCTGCCCCTCGGATTCATCACAATTGCCCCGATCGCGTTATTTCAGTTTTGCGGCCCAGCGATTTACGATCGCCGAGGATTCGAGCGAAAAAAAAAACAGGCTTCCAGTGGTTTCCGCCCCGTCCATTTCGCCAGTGATTATACGGCGGGAAAATGGAATCAATAATTCTCGCGCGGCCGGGAAACAATTTCTAAAAACACGCTCGCAATTTTTCGCCGAACAACTTTCCGCGTAGTAGTGCTCCAAACTGCCGGGCATTAATTCGTTAATGCGTGCGATTTTTCAGAGTGTAAAGTGCACAGGCTTTCTAGCTTATACCGACGAGGATAAAGGAACAACGAAAGGAGGAGATAAAAACAGTGAAATGGAAGGACGAAAGATTAACTTATCGACAGCAGCTTATCAGAACTCGATAAAAGGAACCAGAAAACTTCTGATTCTTAATTTCCCACTCCGAAGCTGCGAATCACACTTTCCTTTCTTTTCCTCTGCTTCTATCTTCTCCTGCGCCTTTCGTCGCCCATTATCGACCCTTCTGTTAAGACCCCGTTCGCTCAAACATTCCCAGCGAACTACAAATCGTAGAATAAGTGGAGCTCGCGGTCGGACTGTTCGGTCGGAGCCTGTTAATCGAATAATACTCTTCGTGCGGCGAGTGGACGCGCGCTTTTGCGAGCCGCGCTCAGGTGTGCATCTACGATAGCCCGCGGCCAGGTAACCACTCGCCTTTGAATACCCGAGTCCCGACCGCCGTCGAATTTTCGTGGATTTCCGCGGCTCCGGCGAGTGTTTCCGGTTTCCCGTGCAGCACGGAGAATGGACCTTTAACTGCATTTCCCCTGGATTCCTCCGGCCCCGCGATTTCGATTGCAATCGGCTGGAATGGACGTTAAACTCCGGCAACGCTTTCGGAGCCCTGCTGCTTCATAACGGCTGGCAGTTGTTTAGAAACGCCCTGGTTTCTCGTAACTTTTCGATCCGCGGGGCTTGAATCTCGCCATCGATTTTCCACGAATTTTGAGAATCGACGGTTCAGGCTGAGTAGCTTCAAACGGAGATGTGCCTCGACTTCCAATTATAGCGTGCACATATTCAGTACACTTATCGTGCCACAGCGAACCCTCTCGAAATACAATCGGGCGGGCAACTTGCGACTTATCGTGATTGTAAGCCCTCTTTGCCGCCATTATCCGGCCCCGAAACATTAAGCTGATAACGAGGGATCAGCCATAACGCTCTTCTCAGCCTAGGGAAAGCGATCGACCCTTATCGGACGAGCTTTCATCCTCCGAGGATCACCGATCCTTTGGCGCCAATTTCTCCAGGCCTGCGTCAGTTTTCGGGCCTTTCGGTGGCCAACCGATTCATCCGCTCCTAAATCTCCGAAGCGACGCGTTACAGGGGCAGAGAAATATTGCCTTATCCGAGGGAACTTTCGATCGCACTGACTATCAGCCCCCTAGCCAAGGACAAAGCCAAGAGCGAAGCACAGCTTTTCAAATCCCTTGTTCGATGATCGGACGATCCAACTCCGGATTAAACGAGTGGGTAATTATCCTGGAAACCAGATCGTGGCTTTCCACGAAACGATTTGCAGCAGCGCCTTTGGCTTCCGATCTATAAGGCTGCGTCCCTGCAGGACCGGTTCTCGGACGGTTCTGTCCATGCAGGCTCGCGCACGGTTTAGGATCGCGAGCGGAGTGGACGGATCCCTTCGTCGATCGTTGATCCGCCAGGGAATTCGTGTCCCACATTGTCCGTCCCCTCCTGGTCGACCGTGGAAAACGAGTTTCTCGGGCTTTGGTGGCACTCGGAACCTTGCGACCGAGCGTTTTTCCGCGTAGCCCGTGTTTCGTTAACCTCTCCTCCAGCTTCCGGGTTCAAAGCACGGCTCCAGATGGGCCGATGATCGTAACGGAACGTCAAGTCCCAGCGGCGTTCGGGAGACTCGCTGCAGCGCAGGTTCGCGAGCACGGAGACAATAGGAGTCAGCGAAACGGGGTCGTGAATCGAATTCGCGACGGTGACGGCTAAAACGCGGTCGTCGAAGGTTACTCTCTCGTGTGCTAGAAAGAAGGCTCTAGGGAAGTGGGCACGGCACTCCATGATGCATACAAACGCCCAAAAGACAGTGATCGTCAACCGAATGGCTCAACTGTTGATAAAGTTTGTAGGTAACTCTTTTCGGATCACTGCGATCTGTTATTACCTGATTTTTCTATCATATTCATAGGGACTATTACGATCCAGAGTCGGGTACTATTCGAATAAAATAATATTCGTTATTCTCGAATAACCACATTTTATGATTCAAAGTTTATTAAAAATTTATTCGAGTAATGCCCAACTCTGTTAGGACCAGTAAATTTCCAAGCCTCGAAGCTCGATATGCACGAAATGTATGAAAGAACCAGGTACATAGTATGGAAACTGATACAGTTGCCCGTGGAACTCGCGTAAGTGCACTTATAGAAAACCTGTTCTATTTCATTTCTCGCCCCGTGCCCCTGCGAGTTAATGGAACAAGTACGCCCCCGCGAATTCATGCGACGCCCACCGAAAGGGCGGTGGCGCCCCGTTGTGCCGTGCTTTTTTCCCCGTGAAAGTGCATACCGCAGCTGCACCTTGGCGCATTAAGCGCTCGGGCTGCACGGCCATAAATGGTGCATTTCAATGGCCGACCGGTGGGTTCTTTGTGGTCTTCGCGTTTCGATCAATTTTTTTCCGCGCCGCTCCCTCTCTCGCAGTTTTCTTAATGAAATCCGGCGGCGCGGCGAGTGAGCCTCGAGAGGTCGGGCGACCCGAATGCAAGCGGTTCCAGGTCACTTTACGAATCTTTCTCTGCAACTTGTTACTTCTTTTCTTTGTAACAGCTCGACAACGGTTCGCACGTGACACGTAAGCCGCCTCCAATTAATCGAGCCGTGCATTGAACCTCCCGCTGCACGTTCAACGACACGTGTACCGGAATGAGGCGGGCGTGGGCCGTCTGCGCTCCTAGGCGCGCGTTTCCTCGCCCGTACGAACCTACGAACTGCGTAACGGTACCACACGTGCTCCCACTTGTGCACCACTTTTTCCCCCCCCTTCTTTCCACTCCTCCCTATCGACCCACTATCGCTGTATATTACAGAGATTACGAGGAATAGAATAAAAATATTGTGTTTCCGAGAAGCCTCTATCGCAGAGGGACATTATTATTCCAATCTCCAGCACGAATTAAAGAAAAACACGCGCGACGACCCGACAAGGCGCGAGCATAACCGCGCGCGAAACTTTCCTCCGGATTGAGAGAATCCTGCGCGCATAGTTCTGCCAACAAAATAATTGAATTTCCGCCCGAATTCGCAAGCTTCCGTATCGCGTGGCGAATGCTAAACGACCCCCCCCCCCCCCCCCGCAGCCCGTCGCAGAATCAAACTTCTAATTAACTTTTCGCGTGATATTAGCCGCGCGTTACATGCGTTATCGTGGCTGACGGATTCTGCTACACGGCCGATCGCAGTATCCTTGGCTTATCGCGTCGTACTACGCTCGTAATGCGGATTACCAAGGCGCGAGCTGGCAACACGTGACAGCAACGTTGTCGCCGGAGAAATATTGCGAAAGTAGCGGCAGTTTGTTGATATTCTCGTTGCCCGGCCGTGGATAAGCTGAATCTCGCGGGCGAACTTCCAGATAACGATAAACAATACGGCGAGAGACAAACAAGAGGATAAAGCTTCGGCTGCTCCTCTCTCTACAGCGCTGCACTCTGGCGAATTATATTTCCGCGACCCTTCCAGCCAGGGGAAAAAGAAAGCAACTATCCACAAGCTTTTAAGGCCACTTCCGACGGCAACTGCGACGATAATCCAATAAATCGATGTATCCGCGGCAATCGTCGGCCCCCAGCTGCCAAGCAAATACGTTTATCGGTTTTAAAGGGAAGCGAAAAAGCGGGACGAGGCCTCCTTCGCGCGAACGTTTATCCACCGATTCGCCAATGGACTACGAGTTTCAAAGAAGCATCGATACCGACCATACGCCCCGGCAAACTATAGGAGACACTTTTCAGCCGCTCCAATGGGTACTTAGGAAACAACAACGACGGTTTTATTAACACACTTAACTCCGCTAAGCCTGCGTGTATCATAACCCTGCTCCCGCGAGAAGCTAAAGGAACCGATGCAATTTTACTTCAAACCGCCACTGAAAACAGAAACACGCCTAAAACTCCGCGCGAATCAAATCGGACGGAATAAGGTGGATAATTTCCAAAGAGAAGAAACAACCAAGCTCAGGGTTTCATTTGTAGGTATATACCTACAGCAGAGAGGGGTATTTTTCAAAACTATTTCAAAACTCTCCTTAGCTGGAGATATGAAGTCTCGCCCCCGTTAACAGGGGATAATTCTGAGACACGTCGGTAATCCCAGCGACACGATGCCCGCCATTTAGCCCGGGAAATTCTCGCGGATGTCGCCAGGAAAAATGCATCGTATGCAGGAGCCAGGGTGTGCACGTATGCACCGAATTATTGCTGACCCGTAGTGGCTCTCCCTTGACGGGGACGCGCTCACGTTCGACCTATTTTCCCCGTCACAATGGATTTCCGCGGGGCGGTGATACAGCCCGCGCACGTTCGCCTTCCTCGAGAGCGGATACCAGCCGACGCTATGCGCTTTATGGCGTCTCGACTCGTCTGTATTTAAATGCCATCGATGGAGGAATCGCCGCGGGCCCGATGCGCCAACAGTTATTTGTCAGTGGCTGTAGGTAGCAGTGGAGCACCCAAAGGGGGTAGCCAAGGGAATCTGACGCCAGAAATGGGCAAAAATTTTATTTAAATAAAAGTTTCGAGTAACTAATAAAATTTGCGTTTAAAAATATTTTTATCCGCTTCAGTCGGCATCCCCGAAACTTAAATCCTGAGTACACCACTGATATATAGGGAGCATGTAGGTAGAATTAAAGAGAATCTGGGCTGCGTGGTAAGCACGGTTTTAGGAAGGCTAGCTGAGTTTCCCCAAGGGCTGGCTTCTTCAAAGTAGCAATGAGCATCGGGTACAAAGTATGCAGACATCTCGCCGATGGTGTATAAATACTGATGCCATTCTCGATGATCGACGTCTCGAGACGTCATACGGTATGTGTGCATACGTTCGATGAGTCAGTGCATCGCAAACGCGCGGTGCCATCATCGACGTCGCGATTCTTCGAAAGTTTTCCACAGCTTCTTCAATGCCGCGGTGGCAGCCTCTTTTTTCAATTACCCGGAGGGCTGCCAGCACGCACGTGAAGTTGATAAACAAGTTTCGCGAAGGCAGTCGTTAATCGAGCCGCGAGAAACCATCGTTCGGCTTCTGTTCCTTCTGTTCCCCCTGTTTGCCTGCTCGATCCCAGCCGGCAGCAGTCTGCCGACGGGAAATTAACGCAAACGAAATTACTCTTCCGCTGCTAGTACTTCCCCGGCGTTTATCTTTCGCGCCGTTTCCGTCTTTCGATCCGACTACGACGGGTAAACGGGAGAATTAAACTTTCACCTGCAGCGCGGAATTCTGCGACTCTCTTGCGCGGATCCTCCGTTGCCATTAAACGCCCGTTTTCCTTAACGACTCGTTGGCCATGTTAACCGCGGTTTGCAGGAGTTTCAAAAGACTTGTCCCCCGTACACGATGAGAATCGAAGAGGAACGTGTTTTCTATCCCGCAACGAATTTGTATTAGTCGCAAATCTCTTTAATGAGGGACGATCAGGCCACCGAGGGGTCGCATTAGCGCGACGTACCACTGGAATTAACGCAGCAGAGCTTTCCCCGGGTGGATTTCCGTTTCAGATAAATTCGAGGAGCAACGACGGAATTCCTGCCGCGCGTCGGAAGTCTAAACGAAATGTACGGGGATGATGCACCCACGAGAGCATACCACGGAAAGAGGCGAGGAACAGAGAGGAGGGCGGAAAAGCTGGGAAAGAAGGGAGCTCCTGAGGCAGCTGCAGTCACGTGCATCCCTTGTATCCCTTGCACGAAGGAAATCCGACATTCAGGACGCTCATGACGCACGGGCTGAGCCGAAATGCACCATGCCACTCTGGAAATAAGTCGACACTGTGCATCGAATCTTTCCCTCGGAAAATCAATCTGATACCAGCGCACGCGAGAATATTTCTTCTGCAAATAATCGAACGTCGCGGCCTATTTGCTGGATATTATCGCTGCGCTAGAGCAGAGGACTTTGACCCTGTTTGAATAAACAATTTCGACGTTCTTCGCGAGGCAAATGGAGGGAAATGAGAACAGGGTCGGGGAAATGTAAATGTTTCGATACCGCGAAGTTATTTTCCCATAAATCGTAGAAGTTCCTGGTACTTCTGGGTAAATAAGAGGAGGGGGATCGAAAAGTCGTGATGCAGGGGATGCTTCCCAATTTCCTCTCTTCCCCCTGTTTTTCATTAACATCGCCACCATTCTAATATCGAAATACCTGGATCCCCATCCGACCCGCGAATGCAATCACGCGTACACATGGCATATCGAATGCCTTCTAACCCAGAATCGCGGATATCCCTCGGCGGGATACCGCACAATGCGCCATTTTCATCGCTGCGCGCGTGTTTACGTTCCATGTGCCTTCGTCTGCGTTGGCTTATGCGAACAATAATATTCTGTCTTCCAAGTATGCAGGCGAGCAGAGGAGAAAATTCACTCTATGCCGCCTCTGTGGACCAATGTCATTGTTCATTGTTGATAAAAATTCTGAAAGGCACGAGCCAAAAGAAGCACCAGACTTGCCAGAATTCTCGTAAAATTTTCATGCAATATCGCAGAAACATTTCAACGCGCGCATAAACGACTTGTAAATATACCAAAGCTCATTGCGGATACAGTTTCCTAGAGTTAATCCGCGCTATCTGTTAATATTTTAAACAACGGCCGCGATAGCGTCCAATTAACCATAGAATATTTCAATTATCGTTAATTGCACATTAACCTCGTTTCGTCTCCGTTCGCCTCGGCGGCTGCTTATCTATCGTCGCGCAGCGAATCGTCCCGCGGAATGATTTGTTTTCTAATCGCCGCGGGGGGAATTCAATTAAAATCGAAACGATAGGCGAGTAGTCTCGCGATGCATCGACCTCGACACGATTTTTCCGAGCGATCCGCGGAACGGAGGGCGAAGGGGGCGAGCTGTGAAATAATCGACGGTTGCCCGGGGGTGCCCAGGAGATAGGAGCGGATCCGCGTATTATATGAATATCGAAAGCGGGAATCCCTGGGAAACTGGTGTGCATTTCGCGCAAACAAGCTTTCCATTGAAAAACTGCCAACAAATAAACATCCAAAGCTGCAGCTTTCCCGGCGCGTCTCTGTGCCATATACAATTTCTTTTCCTGGGCGAAAATAATCCTCGATACCCGTTAAAAACCGAGCCACGCATACGAATCTGCCAACGTTCTCCGCGTGACACCGTTTCGGAGCCTTTTCTCTTCGAACGCGGCCTGCCGCGTGGGTGGATCAGCTTCGCTGAGTTTGATAAATAATGGGGGAAACTGTGATTAGGATGCAGGTGTTCTTGGTTTTTAAAGAGGATCTTCGATGACTTTACATCGGTGTTCGAGTCGCCCCGAAGAAAACAGAAAAAGGAGCAAACTGTTTAGTAAGAACGATCGAGAGCGAGAGAGGGAGCGTAGGAGGGTGGAAAAGGAGACGAGGGAAAGCTTGGCCTGAAGCGAGTAAAGAGAAAATCGGCGAGCGATGGAAGGAATCGCAGTGGAGGGGGGCAGGTCTAAAAGTGCTCTTTAATTACACTCAAGTTCAACGTTTGGCCGTAATTAAATGAGTGCCGCGATAAATGAACGAGCAGCGTTCCGCTCGTGTTGCTCGCGCAAGGTCTTTTATGAATGAAAAGTAATCGGCGATTCATAACTACCGCGGAGTCTAACCGTGACTCGTTACTCTAAAAGGGGGGATTGTGAAATCGCCGTACGAAAGAGAAGCAGTGAGAATTCCTCTGTTTCCTCGGCGAATGGAGTGAGGCTATTTAATTCTCGATCAGGAATCCGCTCGTTCATCGGCCCCGGAAGCGCTCCAACGTTCCACCGTGGATGCAGGATAAATACATATCACCGATCATCGACCCGAAAATGTGCTTGTATTTTCGGCCAAACGATCGACAATTTAGCAGATCCCGTCTATGAAATAGGAATCGTTCTCGTCTGGCCATTTATATCGTCCCCGGAGTCTTCGAAGACCTCCAGCGCCATTTCGAGGTACGAATACGGACCGTGGATGGCCCAGGGAAGAAATTATAGCGGGGTCTATTAAAGACCGTCCACGATGTCGGGGATTCCAGAGAAATTCCTGGCCGACAACGGTCGAGCAATATAAATTCGTTCGATTCCTCTCGGCCCGGGTCGTTCCCCATCCGATATCGCCCATTTAACCCCCCTCCACCCTTCGCCATTTGGCTCGAATATGTGGCCTGGGATAAATAGAGGGATCCAGGATCCCGCAGCCCAGAATTCATTCGCCATTTCGCCCGTTAATTAGGTAATTGATAACATCTCGCGGCCCGATCGCCGCCGAACCTGGATCAGACAATATCCCGCGGGACGTCTCGCGATTCCCATTTCCGCGACGACCGGCCGACTTCCGTTCATAATATCGATTCGTGCTACTTTCCACTGCATCCAGAAACTTTCCTACACGATCAGGATTCGTTATACCGAACCGGGGCGAGAATTTTTTCCAATAATACAAATTAAATATGATCTGGCTATAGACTGCGAGAGGGAAAGAGAACGAAGTTGTAACGGACAGTGAACTGGGGAGGGGATATTAATCGAACGTTGAAGCTTCTGATATTTTTTCCGGCTCCCGTGGAAATGTCCATCGACCACACATTTCACTCCGCCGTCCACCTCTTCCGGTACGGTTAATTAATTGATAGTATCATCGATGCAGTTCAATACTCGCGTGGGCACCGCGTTCAGCCGCCGGAATTCATTTCCCCGAATGTCCTCCACTCCTATTCATCCCCTCAACAGCAGAACTGCATTTCACAGGCTGTTTCGCGAAACTTTCAATGAGCATCGTCAAAATCCCTAGTTAGCGCGCAATGATTGCCCGCTCTGTTTGAAGAAGCGACAAGATAGAAGCGCAAACAGCAAGCGAAGCGGGTAGGTACACGCGAAAACGAGCACGAACCGCGATCCTCTCCATCTAGCCGCAGAAAGGCCAAAGAAACGGAGCGTGGAAATCGGTGCAGCGGTTGCAGGCAACGGGACAAGGGTAGGACAGGAAGACAGCAGCTTCTTGTTTCCCGTGTTCCCCCTTGTTTCCGGTTCCTCGTGGCTAGAGGGAGTAGCCGCGGGATCTGTTTGCCCGAGAGGAACGATAATCGAGATATCGAACGCAACGGAGCTTCAACGACGACTGCTTCCGCCCGCGTTCCTCCACGTCCACGGGAAACGTTTACGATCGGCCGGTAAACGACCGTTCGACCGCTTCGCTACGGCGATTTTACGACCAGGGGAATCGAAGTGACGCGGGTGTTCGAAACAAGCTGGGAAATCGAAAGAAAAATGGAAGAAAAGGGCGACGCAGGGGTCGTTACAGTTGGATGCGTTTCCCCCAGGTGTTCCCAGGGTTCCATGGAATCTTGGAAGAAGACTTCCAATGCGTGAAGTTATCGAGGGTGAGAATGTGAGGACACTTCTAACGTAGGTATTGGATTCTCTCTTGACAAATAATCGAAGAAGATTGCCAGCGAGAAAAGGCTCCCGTGCAGGTGGGTGGTGGTTTTCGTAAAGGGGTTGAAAGCACATCAGTCCGCGAGAAGGGGCCCGCTGGTCATAAAAGGGCACACGGCATCCTCCCGCGAGAGCTAAAACCAGCGTTCCTCTTTAAACACGGGGCGGCCATCAGCCGAGCCTGCTAAGCAAATACGTGTCGAGGGGACCGTCGGATCGGTATAAAAGGGCTCGAGTATAACCGTGGCCCAAGGCGAGTCAATTCCGTGAAACGTCCGTGGAAAGAGGTGTGGGCTGAGAATGCAGTGGAAAATCTAGGAGGATCGTAAAACAGCAGTGATTCTCTCAACCAGGGGATCGAGGATCTGGGGATCTAATCGCGCTTCGATTCGTTTTGAAAAGATGAGGAATGGAGGGGACAAGTATGCAAATTCTACGTGGAGTGTCGAAACTCTAGATTCTGGAATTCTAGATTGTAGAGGAACAAAGCGTCAGCTGTTTCTTAATCACTTTATAATTCCATTAAAGCTCTAGCTACGAGCTGGGTGGTTCTGAAATCTCTAATAAATTCACCCAGGATAAGAGTCACGCACAACGCCACTTTCCTCCAGCGAGTGTTTGTCGAAGCAAGGAGGCGAGGTGGTTAAAGCGGCTCACAGACTTCAGCGGGGCGGTTACGATGAAAATTTCGCTGGAAAGCAGCCATCGGGACCCGATAAAGGGAGGTTACGAGTTGGAGGAAGAAAGCCAGGTGATATATGAGGGATCGTCTCACGGGGGATGAAGATGCTTTATGGGCTCGCTGAAACGCCGTGGTTTTAACCCATCGGAGCCGTATTTGATTATTTAACGTTGCCAACGGGGTACTGCTTACTTTTCTGGATTTAGGGAGCAATCTATGGCGTCCACCTAAATACATATTTCCTTCTCGAGCGAATGGACTTTATTTAAGAATTGAACAGTCCTTGTAGAAATGACTGTGAGTGCCAAAACTACTTTTTTTTTATCTGAAAATATTCTGCGTGCCACTGGTAATACTACAGTAGAAAAATTGATTTTTGGCACTTACAGTGTTTTCTACAAGGACTCTTCAATTCTGCATGTAGGCTTCCGAACCTAAATAATTTACCTCACTAAATGTGATTCGAATTGTGACATCTCATGAAGGAAGACAATGGAGAAATTTGCCTGACGAACGTGTTATCAATAAAGGAGAGACCTTTGGTTCCCTCGAACTTTCTAACTATAAAAACACCGATTCATTAAACACTTTGTACTCACATTTCCCCTGGTTGGACTCGATCCTCCGACACTCGCCGGTGCTAAACGTAATTATGAAGCGTTTGAGAAACGTACCTGAAACAGAAACAGGACAATTCAATTAGAAACCCAAAGAGATCCACACAATGCAGTAAACAGCATTTTTATTCGATACACCCCCACATTTCGATTCCTGGAAGGCACTCCTCGCTTGCACACCATTTTCCCCCGAAAGTGTAGACTATACACCAGGAGCGAACGGAAGTGCTCGTCAACGCAGAGGCGAGCGTTCGCCGGTCGGTGGAAACGGCGCCGTAAAGCCCGCGTTAAACCCGATAAATTCCTCGGAACGGAAGCACGGCAGGATCGAGGAAATTCGCGAGGGAGGCACCGAGAAGGCCTCGATCAGCTGAAAATCCCAGGACGCTGCAAGTTTCGTCATTAAGATCGCGTCGATAGGCGGCTTAACCCGGCTTCCAGCAGGACGAGAACGGCGAGGAGGAAGAGAGCCGAGATTAAACAGCGACTTGGTCGTGTTGGTCGAGGGGAATTAAATTGGCGGTCCAGATCCGCGCAACAATGCCCCCTCCCCGCCCCACCGCCGGGCGTAATAACGCCAGCCGAATGGTGGATGGAAAATCGCCAGGGGGTGGAGTTAAAAAAAAAAGAGGGAAATAAGGGACAGTGAACGCGACGGATCTCAGGGGGGGCGCGTGGAAAATGAAAGTGGACGCGTATCGGCGTGCTCGCAGGTGGTGAGCCGCGGCAGCGGCGGCCATTTCCATACCAATTTCTATTCTATTTCCGTTGACGTGGCAATGGCGTTCAATTATAGACTGCAATATTGAGGGGCACGTATTCCCAATAACTGCGCGGCCGCTCTATCAATATCTCCTCGGCGCCGCGCCGTTGCTTCTCCTCTACCGATTTCGCGTCGACACCGTCCATCTGGATTCTATGCTCGTTCATCGGCTCGTAATTACCTCCAGCACGTCGACCGGGTGCTCTCGACGATGGCCGCCGCGCATAATCGAACCTTCCTCTTCCTCGCGCCACCTTTCACCCCCCTTGCTGCATCGATTTTTCTGAACGCGAGTTTCGTAATCGCTGAATTTAGCAGATGGAGAATGAGGATCGCACCGGTTTTAACTATCAAAGGGCGAATCAATTTCGCCATCCAATCCGTGCGCTCGATTCGATAAGGAACGGTCGTAATCTTGAATGACGGCCGCTCGGAGGTGGCATTTCCGTATGTTCGAGGGGACCGGGCAACAAGACGAGCGCTCTGCCGTTCGAAGGTCAACGGCGATACGTGAACGAGATCGTTGTGCGTGGCGGACCCTGAATCCTCCGGAGGGGAGCGACGGGAGGGGGAGTTGCTGAGACCAATGAAAGAAGAAACGACCTGGAGACTGGTAATAAAATCATCGCGACGTTACGCGATCCCTGATAACCACGACACCGAGACTCCATTTAACAAGCCCCATCGAGCCGCTTCATGGTTTAACGAGGCAGGCAGAGGATTCCGATTAGTGCTGTATAAAGCTCGAGTCTTCAAAGCTTTAAACCTTAACCTTAAAGACTCAGCCTTTAAGGCTAATATCATATGAAGCTCGAGACTCAAGCTTCGAGGCTTGGGCCTCGAAGCTGGAGGTTTTTCTGTTTAATAGTAATGAAGTTAATTCCAAGTCCTTGATATAATATTTTATGGTTCCACCAATTGTACATCACTTCACGATTTGAGCTAGCTGTCATAGCTATGACTGCTACGAGGTTCGAGCCTTCGAGTTTGAAGACTCGAGCTTTAAAGGCTCGAGCTTTCAAGGCTACAAGCTTCGAGCCTTAAGGGTTCGAGCCTTTAAGGTTTGAGCCGCGACTCGAGCCCTTGAAGCTCACGGCTCGAAGCTCATTTTTACAACACTAAATTCCGATCGCAGCGCAATAACAGCGCGGTACCTACCTATGAGACTGCGGCTCGACTTTCATTGGAAATTCGATTACGACAAATTTCCCCGCGCGTGCTAAAAACTTATGCAAGCTTGAATACAGATCCCGACTTGGAGCGCGCAACGCTTCGTTGCTGCGAAGGCCACTGGAGGCGAGGAGATGCAAAATATTTGAGAATTTGAATACAAAGTGCTTCGTAATGCGTTTTAAAGCTGAAGAAAAGTTGGCGAGACGCGCTGCACTCGGCGGAATTTAAAGGCAAGATGTTTTGCCGCGTAGTCTGAGGATCACGGAAGTTTGAAACACACGGCACATTGTTACACGTCTCGGAGGCGGTAGCCCTTTCGCGAACACGTTTCGAAGACCGCGGAAGTTCGAGCGCGGCACACACTGCCGCGCTTTCGAAATCCGCGGAAGCAAGAGGCGATTTGTCGCGCGTTCCGAAACCGCCAGCCTCGCAGGTATTTATTTCCTTGCGGCTGTACGTGCTGCATTACCCGACGCAATAGCATCTTCTTGCGCAAGAAAATAAATGAAATGTACCCATTGTTCTCTTGCCGGATCAGCTCCCTCGTTATACACCCACTGGTTTTGGCAGGCCGGCGTTCCTATAGCAGGTTTCCTGGTTCATCGCGATTAACGTTAACCAGAGGGGGTTGCAATCGACGGATCGCGCACAATATGGCACTCGCGGGTCCGTTTCTCCTCGCGAGGCGGGTGAACGGCCCTTTGATTCGAGGATCGTCGTCAAAGGACAAAGGGTGAAAGAGTCAAGGAACAATGCTGCGCCCTCCTCCGCCCCTAGACACCCCCTACCGCGCCAGATACACCGGAATTAATTATATCTGCGCGAGCCTTGTGACAAAGGGAGAGAGCACGTGGGAGGCGAGGGCTGGGGAGGAATAGAATATCCCAGAATGGGGACCCGCTGCCGGGCGTGGAAGCGAGGAACAGTCGGAGAAAGGTGGGTGGATAAGCGGGGGCGAGCTACAATGGCGAAAGAGACAAGGAGAGGGCGGCAAAACTGGGGAAGAACGGGTAGGAAGGAGGGAGGATAACATGTGGCAAGATGGTGAGTTTGAGGGTTTCGGGGTTCAGTGCTGTTCCTCCCTCGAAACGATAGCCGCTGGATATAAAAGTCTCCAAGGCCCTACGTCTCGAGGAATTACTGCGCGTCGTGTGTATGAGTCAGGTAGAAATAGATAAGTGTGTGTATCGAGGAAAGGGAAGAATTAAATTACGCATCTTGTCGTGTGTTATGATTCCCCGAGACAGAAAGCGGTGAAGATTAAAGGAGATAGGGGAATAATTAAAGCGCAGCATGAGAAATAAATTACAGCCGAGGGGAGCAGGAGGGAAAGCTCAAAGGACGGCGCAGGAAATTGGAGCGCGAACTCGGAGGAAAAAGGACACCGGCGAAAGCGAGACGAGTAAAAAGATACACCTCAAAGGTACGAACGGAAGGGAGAAATAGCGGTACAAGGAGCGCGTTGTGAGGACGGTAGAATGTTAAATTACAAAGGGAACCGAGTGGAAGAAGAATAGGGGAGGAGGCAGAAACATGAAAATGGAAAAACCAGGGAAAATGGGACGGGTAAACCACGAAAGCGGGGAAGAAAGAGGTCGCAGGGCCAGGATCCGCAGAGACGTCGAGTCGCCGAAAGAATTGAACAGGAAAACAACGGCGGAGAGGCGGCGGGGAGCTTTGCACGGCAGGACAGGCAGAAAACGACACGGAAAACCGGAAAACCGGAAAACCGAAGCGAGTCTTCGCTGGGTGCAGCGGGGGCGTGCCAGAGACAGTCTCGTTAGCCTCTCATCAAAACAAATCGCGCTGGTTTAAAACCCTGCAGCCTGTCTTCTTCGCGACCCCTTTAACAACGAGGAATACACCTCCCGAGATTCTGCTGCGGGAAAATTCGCGGGGAACAGCGGCGCCAAAGATTAGAGCGCTCTTGTCTCGCGACAGAAGAAAAAGGAGATCATAGGGCGACGCGAGGGACGAGCGAAGGGAGAATCGAGGATGAACTGCTCTCTTGGCTGGGAATTTTGATTAAAAGAAAGAAAAAAAGAGTCAAAGGAAGGAGGGAAACGACCAGCCCTTGCCTATGAATTTTTATACGAACCGTGAGGAGGTGGATCGCGGGCGACCGTTTCCTTGGGAGATTTTGATAAGAAGAAGAGGAGCGGAGGATAGACGAGCGGCTTTTCTTTGGCCAGCCGTGGAAAGCGCTCTCCTGGAAACTTATGCATCGAAAATATTTCCGACAATCTCTCGTTTGCGCTGCACTTGCCAAGGAAAAGAATCCTGCTACCCCAGCGACGAATGGGGCTCGTTTAAAATCGCGCGAGGACTCTTTGTAGCTCGCGAGGCTTCCATCGCGGGCCAACGGTTTCCAATAATAACTTTCGAGACGGTAAAAACTTTCACGAAAAGAATGCAGTTCGGTTATCGAGGGCGGGAAAAAAATACATCTACATGTACAGAAAGAGAGGGGGAGAGAGAGAGGGGGGGGGGGGATGGTAGGAGAAAATAACGAGTATCGGTTATTCGTTTCGTCTGGCTCGATAACTCTCGGTTAACTCGTTCGCTCTAGTCGACGCGGTCCAAGTCGTTCGATCGACGTATGTATCTCGATTCGACGTGTTCTCGCGAGGCTCGATGGGAGCGCGCAAGAGAAAATGAAAATTCTGCTGGGGAACGTTATAGACCGGCATCGCCAATTATTTCTCGAGAGGGAGGCAATATCGGCCATTCTCTTTTTCTCTAATACACCCCCCCAGACAAAGGATGCGCTTTTTCTCTCCTTTTTATTGAAATTCCAGGTGAAATTCATTTTCCCCCCTTCCCTCTTTCTCTATATTTTCCACTTCGATTTCCTACATCATCCTCCACTGCCGTTCACAAGTATTAGGATTTATTTATTGAACTCTAACAAATTTGATTTTACCCGGTATTTTGTAAGATATTCAATCTGTACCAAATATCACATCTTATCCTAATACTTATGAATGCCAATGCGTATCAGTCCTGCACACTTTTATCCCTCTAACTGATTCAAAAGAAGGTTGAACAAAACGTCGATAATTCCGAGCATAGGTATCGTCCCAGCGGACTGGGCATGGAGTAGAAAAAAAAACCGGCTGAATAAACGAGTGTCCCCTGTCGCACAGGTTCTCGAGGGTTTCCAGCAGGACGAATCCTGGGCCCGCTGATCCTGGCATTACGCTGGCCAGCACCGCAAGAGCGTTGTTGGTCACCGCTCCCGGCAGGATTACCGTTTTAATCCTTAATTTCAACTCGTGACGCGGCATTTGCATAACGGGGAATTAGACGGGCAAGTTGGTGGAAACGCGTCTCCCCTCGACGAGTTAAGGCTACTCCGCACGTCTCCGTGGACGCGAGTTGCAATTCTACTGTTACGATCATCGCAGAAAACCTCCTCTGCTAAAAGAAAATATGCACGCGTTCCGTTCGAGCGTTCTCGGGCGAAGGAAGTGGCTCGCTTCGTTGCAACAAGTGCAACAGCGGGGCCCACCGTGCCTCGATGCCCCGGCAATTGGATCCATTGGATTTATAAAGCGCAAAATGGCAGCCGCCGCAATCCTTCCGCGAATCACGGGAATTTGCGTAATTGGTCGCCAAGCTTGTTCTATTCTTAACGAGGATGGAGAGGCTCGCACCGCGGATAATTCAAGGCGAGTTGCAAGTAATACGCGGCACACCCTCCCACCGAATCCTTCGCCGCCTACTCTAATTTCCCATTATGCAAATGGCCGCGGCGCTCGCGATACGCGGCCCCGGAGCCGTGCTGGAATTAATTAACCCCCGCGAACGACTCGGGCTTTATCTTCGACAGAGGACGCCGTATCGGGCACGCTTGGTCTCGATCAAGTAATAACCCCCGTCTGGAGGCAGCTAACTTCAGACCGGCTTGCAGTTTAATCTCGCGCTGAAGAACAGCTCGATCCCAGTGTTCTGAAACCATTCGATTGTTTATTTATCGACCAGGTGGTTACGGAATTATTAAGTATTTCACGTCGCTCGAGTGACCTACTCTCTACATTCTATCTCTGAAATTTCATAGACAACCCATGCAACGTCTCCGATCTTCGTTATCGAGCACGCCCTCGACGTTTCGAAACCGCTCGCCGAGGAAACATCCAGGCGACCATGTTTGGTCGAAGCCGTCTTTCTCTGGCGCGTTTCACGCACGCCCACGCGCGGAAAGCCAGCGATTGCGTAAAAGCGCGCCAGCCTAACGAGGGGCTAGCGGAGATGTTCTCGCGGGACTCAAGGAAGCAGCTGGGCTAACGGTAATCCAGAGGCCTCCCTGTGGGACGATAGGTTCCATCGAGGCTGGCCAGAAACCGGAGGAAAAAGGCTCGAGTGCTGAGCGCGTAGGATAATTTCCTCTCTCGCCCGATTGATCGAGCTATCGAAAGGGATCGGGGAAGCTGCTCACGGGTAATTAACCCTTTGCACTCGGAGAATGCTTCCCAGGCACGCGCGGAGAACGATGGGGTTTAAAATGAACTGCTCCTGCTCGCTTTCGTTGGAAGCGAAGTGAATTTGGGGAAAAACAGCGTTTAGCAGTTGTATTTGCAGTAGAATTTTTCCAGACAGTAATTGAGGCTCCATGAGACAGCCCCGCCTCGAGGAGACGAGGAATATCTCCACTCCCACAGAGATAATTAGCAGCTGACAGGGGCAAAGAGGCGGCGGAAAAAGGCGAGCCGTCAGGATCGAGGAATCCCGGCGCTGAATTATTGGCAGCGCACAATAACGGCTCGGCGGGTCGCCTCCTCTCCTAACGAGGAATTTCCTCGCTATATTATAGCTGTATAAACTGAGAGGTATTCTTGTGAGCCGGCAATCGGCACGGTACGTGCGCGAAATAAAGCTGGAAAGACGCGAGAGCGAGGCGAGCAGGATCGAAGGAGGAAGGGTAGCTCCTGCTCCGTCCTGGAAGCGCTCTGCCGCGCACGACACAGGGATATCGATTCATAGCCTCCTATCCAGCCAATGTCAGAAGTTAACGAGGGAAGGGAGGTTTATTAATGACTGGGGAAGAATTTCTGTCGATGAAATTCCTTGAATACGTAGCTGATAGCAGTTAGGTTCCAGCTGCCAGGATCCCTGGTTCCTTTGGCTTCAGGCGGTGCTCTGGCAATTATTTTTCAGTAGGCAAACGGTTGACGGAGGTACAGAAACTGCTGCAGTTACGGTGCCTCGAATTTTAGTCGCGGAAGACAGCATTAGTGGAGAGCGTGGAATTTTCTCTGCCACGATTCTCTGCGGTCGAGTGGATGCTGAATCCCGTCTAACTTTTAATTAAATTAGACGAGCGGCGAGAAATTCGATCGGCCGAGTTCAATTCCTTCTATGGACTCGCGAATCAGGAGCGGGACTAAAGGGGATTATACTTTTCTCCTGATTCGATGAGGATCTTTCATAGTGACCGTACAATTCGATGACAAATCATTTCTGTCATCAGAGGCTACATGTAATGTTTCAAAGGAGCAGACAACCGTTGTAGAGAACAAAACCTCCTGCTCTTTGAAAATTTTAATTAAACGACAAAATAATTTCATGTCAAGTGTAATAGCAGCCACGCTGAGCCTCGCCTATTCTGCTTTTATTTGTAAATGGTGTAATAAAAACGTTTTGTTATTATTAATTAGATCGCTACTTAACTCTCTCGCTTTCCCTGCAATTGAAACACCAAAACCCCATGCAAGCGAGTCCCCCAAGTGAAGCGTCCTCCAAATTTCCCGATCGAGGATCCTCCACAGGACACCAGGCCACGATAAACGAGTCAAGTGGACGCGAAATGCAATCCTACCGTTTTATGCTGCATAAATATGCATCGGGCGCGTCTGGTCGGCGTTGTTGCGCCCGCCTTTCCCCTCCCCCCGGGTTCGCGGAATTATTCGCAACTGGGAATGCCGCGCGATTGTTTCACTTCCCGATACTCCTGATTTAAATCGACAATGAAATCAGATAAATTCGCCAGCGAACTATTGATTCAACGGTCGTCGCCCGTTGCATTCTAATTACGCGTCCTGGATGCTCGTATCGAGCCCCCCTCCAAATCCTCCGGCGAATTTTAAATTCCGTCCTTGGAAACCGCGCCTCCCAATCTTTTTTCGGTATTAAAAAATGGAACACGCCAGCCTTTAAATTATACGAGCCTGTTTTTCGACGGTGGCGAGATTCAGGCGGAAATTTTTTATCCATTAATGCGCCGCGTTTCCTCCCTGTTTTCCTAGCCCTCGCGCGCCAAACGAATGCTTTTTCAAGCTCAAGTTGTGATAAGAGAGATACCGAGAGCGAGCGATCTTTCCGGGAAGTTTTGAAAACGTCGAGGTTCGTTAAAATCGATCCTCGGCTTGGAAAATTGAGGAGGAATCTATGAAATCCCCGGCTGACGTTCGCTGATAGCCACGTGGTGCTTCTCGTTGGCATTTCGAGGAGAATCCAGCCTCTGGAATTTCGTATTTTCGCAGGGAACAGCTGCTGATAACGAAGCTAATACTGCAACGTTATTTAACCCCAATAGTACTATATACCCAGTCAGGGAAACACGGGGAAATTTTAAATAGACTTCGGTTCGAAGATAGTCGACCCCTTTTTAGCAACTGCGTGCAGATCCGCGACAAGCGATTCGGGGTTCGAAAATGGAAGGGCGCTTTCGGAATACAGGGATCTGCATATGCAAAAGATTCGACGAGTGATAACAATGAGTAGCCTGGTCCCCTGGAATACACAATTGGGAATAATATTCCATTCCCGAAAGCAAGATCGATACCACATGGTGCAGTGAAAATTGCCATGCCAGAGACTATAATAATTTTCAAGCATCCACGACAAAATAATTTAATCTTTGAATGCAAGAAACAGCCCAGCCTACTAGAATTCATACAGAACGCCGGAAAGCGCGTCGAATCTCGAAAGAAGGGTAGGAAAGGGTCGGAAGGGAGGGCGGGCAGAAATCCGCGGCGGACAGGTGGAAGAGGGACGACGAGGAAAGTTGTCGCCCGCCGGACGAGCGAGCCAAGATGGATGAAACTTTTTTCAGGCCTCTGGGATTCGCCGCGAAAACTGCAAAGTAACGAGCCAATTTCCAAGGGACGTTCACGCCCTTTTCAGGGCTCTCGAAGCCGCGAAGGAAACGGTTCAGGCCTCCCCAGAAGATAATCGCAGCACAATCTATCGCAGCTGAAATAATCCGAAGGAGGAAGCGGAATCCCGCCACTATTAGCAGAGGCCCATCCGGGGCATTAGTCCCCCGGCCAACCGCTACTCGATCTTCAAAGATTTAGTGGACACGTCCATTTTCCCCGCAGCGACGCGGATTAAACCATTAACAGCCAAGCGGAGGCAGAAACCGTGAGGGAAAAGGAGAAGAAGGTACCGGCGTGTCTCGGGATCTTTTAATTCGGGGACGAAGCTGCAGCACTGCGGATGCAGTTCTACAACTCCAGCCCTCCCCCTCCCCCTCCCACCTTTTCCGGGGAGTGAGATCCTTTTATTTTTCTGCGCCGGGAGTAATTACTCGTCCTCCGGACGGTCGTGTGACAAGAAATTGGAGCGACGCTTGACGCAACGATTTAGAACCGCGGGAGGGCAGTAATTATCTGTCACGAACAGTGGTTAGACTCCGTTAAGGAAAAACTGCCACCAATGTTGTGCTTCCGATAATCTGCGACGGTTGACCTGAAAGTTGGCGAACGGGAGCGACAATAAAAAAGAAACAGGGGGAAAAAGGGAAGAAGGGAAAGGGTGCCGTTTAAGTTGAAGAGATCCTGTAACACTTGCTAGATCTTCGCAGGAAGCCGGAATGGAAAAGGGAGATAGCGAGGAGTGAAGATCAAAGAGACAATCATCCCCTTCGGAACTCTAACAAACTCGAGGCACGGTGGCGTGAAAATGATCGACCATTATCGCCGTTAAGCTCGGTTCGAAAAAGCGTGTCTGATTGGATCGGAGCTCACGAGTCGGTCAGATCGCGAGAGAGAGAGCCGCGGTGAATACTGCAACGATCCCCTATGAAAGCTCGCGTGAAAAGAGGAGAAAGGCAGGTGGCGAGAAGATGAACGGGGGGGGGGGGGGGGAAGGAGAGGAGAATGAAATACGAGGAATATCGCAGCGGAGGCACGACTCGTCCGAGGAAAATCCATGGCTAACGAGCGGTGTCGCGGCGGGCGCTTATTAAGGGCGATTCGTATTAAACGGCTTCCTCGAAATTCCGATGCTCTGATAAAGCCCCTCCGAATGATACATCCCGGAGGGCCAGAACGTTCAATGGCGCGCTGCCTCGCGGAATACTTCAATTCCGCGGGAAAATTATGCTCTGACCCCAATCCCTCTCCCTTTCGCCCCGCCTTTCTCGTCCCTTTCCTGTGTTCGGTCGCGTGCCGCGAGAACTGCGATTATTCGCGATACAAATCGACCCACTTGCCATCTTTCGCCGGCTGGAAAGCCGACGGGAGAGGCCTAATGACGGGTTGTTGGCGGCCGTTATCCACGACGATCTATCCGCGATTTTTACGGATATTGCTGGCGGTTTGTTTTGGCGAAACGAGGGAAGCCTCGGAGCCCAACAGCAGCGGACGCGCTGTAGTTGAATCGAGGATTCGGGTTGCAATTTGTGTTTTCAGCCTTACGTGGCCTGTTTCTGGAATTGCTAGTAAAAATAAAATTCGCTTGATGCTTGATCACAAGTCTTAGAAAATTGAAATGGATTTTCTTGGGTGGAAGTCTATTTTTCTACGAGTGGACAATTATATTGAAGATGTGCCGAGCAGTTTCTGATGATCACGGGAAAGAGTCGTTAATTACTTGCCCCCGATGAAGGAATTATGTGGCTCAGAAAATTCCTTGCGCGATTTTGTCGTCGACTCGGAGAGCTGGCTGATTTAAGGCTCGTTTGTAGCGAGCAACGCGACCAAATAAGGCGCTGCTCGATCTCGATCGTCGTCCCACGAGCTACCCAGCAACCGAAGGAATTAATTATCGGCAATTCCGATGGAACGAGTGGCACCGCAGGAAAATCGAGTGCGGGAAACTGTTCCACCAACTGCGAAGAAATTTTCCAATCGACACCCGGCCAATTCAACCTCCCCCCTATTCTCAGAATCGCCCCCCGACCGTTTCGATATTAATTGAAACTGTTACGAGGAATTTCGAGGAGTCTCCGTGCCGGATAATTTATGCAAACAGTGCGAAGGGCAGTGAAAGAATGGAAGGGGAGAGAGGCGAGAATGCGGTGTTAAAAATGAGGCGCGTTAAGGTTCTAAGGTTAAAGAACGATGCCACGGGGACAGAATGCCTTCCACGCAATTAAAGCAAGTGCAGCTTTTTATTCGCCGCCGGGGGAACGGGTGAAAAAGTTTGTTAACCTCCTTCGAAATACCGTCGTTGATCAAAAGCGACCTGGAAAGAGCTCCTTCCATTAATCTCGTTTAATTTTCATTGCTGCCGTCCTAGGCGACCCAGAAAGGGCGCCCTTCTTTCCAACTTGCTTCGATCCCAGCGCGCAACAAAACTAGAGCCGCGAAAGAGAATTTCCTTGACCTTGTTCTCTCCTTTTCACGTCGCCAAGCGTGTCGAATACACCGAAAGAAGACTCCGGGCAACCTACTCCGCGCCCTCTATATTCCCCATTTATCCCGAGGCACCCATCCAATTTTTCATCAATTTCAGGGTCTATTGGATTCCCACCAGCCTCTCGAAACAGCCACGCGAAAGGAGCCGCTAACCAACGCTCGAAAACGTCCAGATTCTTTGCAACTCGACGCTGTTCCCACATCAAACGGCCCCAAATTAATCCTGCAGGAGTAAAAAAGGCCGGTCCTTTGTGCCAACGTAACTCTTTCTTCGCGAGCGCAAAAATTCCACACGCTCGCTGTGCAACCTTTTCATCGAGCGCGCAGCGACTGCCCAGCGCTGCTTCGCGTCTAAATGAGAGGCGAGAGTGAAAAGGGACTTCGGAGCCCGGTGTCGCGCCGCGAGGGGCTAGCAACCATGTTGCAGCTTGATCGTCGAGGCTGTGATTCCAGTGATCGAGGGGTATTTGGCGGTGTAAAGGCAAGCGATGGCAAATCATCGGGCGCGCGCAAGCTTGCGCATTAAATCGTCGATGCTGTAGGTCCCGCTGTATTTATTGCACGAGTATTATGTTGGACGGCCGGCACAACCGATCGGGAGCAGATTTTTCAAGAAAAAACACAATACGAAAGAGTAAAATATGATACTTGGCAGTCAGGGGCGGATGTATGTATAGGCTAAGTGGACATAAATTGTGAAGAGTTTAAACACAGAGACTTGAGACAACTTTAAAAACAATTCTCGTCTTTCTCACATAACAAATTAGCAATACCCTATATGTGAGTTGCTATACTGAATTAATTTTGAAATTGTCTCGACTCTTTTAAATTAAAATATTTGATGATACTTCGCGACAAGGGCGGCATAGAAATATTAGCCTAGGGGCGCCAAATCTCGAATTCGCCCCTGCCGGCAGTGCAGTCTCGTATTCAAGGAACAACGTGTCTGAATGTTTGTACAATAATGCAATTTCTGTTTAATAGAATACAGAAGAGATCCAGGTGGAACTGCAACCGGCTAGGTCGAATCAAGACAGTATTTACTATGGGAATAGTGAATCGTGCTGTTTGTTTACAATCTCGGTCAATGCTCGAGCGTGGTTTATTTCGGGATACGTAGCGTAAAGGCGACACGCTGTTACCTCTGTTCGGAATCTCGAATGGGACACATTCGGCTACAAAGTAGTAAGCCCCATTGACACCGCGTCATTCAAAATTCCAAATACTCCCGGTGTTCACGGCAATGTTTATCCGCGTACCTCCGGCCACACACACACGACACCGAGACTCCTTTCTTCGAGCGATCTGCATCCTAATTTCGAAACACAGGGCTCAACCTATCCCGCTTGTCGATTCCACGGGAAAAATCAAGCAGCCACTTCCACCTTGCAAAATGTAATCGCAGTAGTGGCCAGTTGGGCCGTTTAGGGAGCGCGAGCAGCCATCGTGGTTTCCAGGACCACGTGCGAGTCGAGTTGGAAGCCAATGATACAACGGATGGGGAAAACTTGCACACTCGATAAGCGTTATCGAGTGAAATCGAATCGCGGGCGGGGCTTGCCGGCGCGTTTTTCAATTAGCCACGCGACGAATATTCAGCGGCGGATGGGAGTTTTTTAATTGAAAAATTGATATTAACTGCGAACGGTTTGTCGCTGCTCGGGGACCGTAATTACAGCCAGAACGGGGGAAATTATCGTGGTCGGAACGGCGGAATAGTTCTCCGTTGTGTAATCATTCGTGGACGAAGAGAGGGTAGGGAAATAAAGGCTGGATTCGAGTGGATATTTTTCGACGTCCCGTTTGCTGGAGGTGGTGACAGTGTAGTCTCGTTGAGCGTGGAAATGGCACCGATTCGCGACGACCACGGCGAATATTTAACGACGGACGTTAATGGCCTTTCACGACGACTCGTTGCAGCGAGCGTAGGTCAGGCCGGGGCAATGTACTTTCGCCCCAGCTTCGGCGTATCATACAACTAGACAGGTGGAATATTTTTTTTTACGAAACGCTGCGAGACACCAACCATACGTTCCGACCGACTTTCGCATTAATTCGAACGTCGGGCGGGGACGTCCAAAGAATTACTCGTAAACCGTGCCCCAACGCCCCGCGTATCGTTAATGGCCACGCTGCGTACAGTCGGGAGACCGCGTAACGCTATCTCTCTGCTCGAGTAATTTATTCTGGTTCACTCTCGTTTCTGTAAGTCTAATCACGGGGACGGTTGGACGCGAGTTTCGGGGGAGAGAAAGAAGAGGATAAATGAATTGCGAGTAATCACAGAGCACTCGGATTCTCGGCGAAGTCGGAGAATTAAGGCCGTCGACTAGAATTAATTACGGAAGTGCAAATAATTAACGAAACGAGCACGGCAATTTAATGTCAGAGGCATTAATCTACGGGGCTCCTCGGGCTCGATTAGCTCCCAGCCACGGGGCAATCATGCATTCAATTAATCCGATGGCGACGTATCGAGCAAGTCGCCTCAACGGCCATGATAAGGGGTAAACACGAGCAGCAAAGAATCCGCGCAAGAAACATTCATTTCTAACAATGGCAGCCCCCCAAAATTTCCATACTTTGTTCCCTAAAAATACGAGCATCCAGCGAGCATAACGCCGTCGTAAATCGCTTAAACCGCGTTTGCATCGAGTCGCATTTCCCAATTGCGCGGACCCGAAGCTACCCCCAAGAGAAAGTACCGTGGCCGTCTCTCTCTCCCTCTCTCTCTGCACGAGCGATTAAAGCCCCAGGTTTTAGCGGGCGATGAAATATATCTACAGTTATAATCTCGCGCTGTCTTCGCGGAAAAATGCATTCCTCGCTTAACGGGATAGGTAGCTTGTATGAATATTCGTATCGGATCGCCACTCGTTCTTTACGTAATCCGTAAGCAAGCGACTCGCCAGGTTGCACTTGCAGATGAGGTTTCATTTCAATAGACGAGAATGCTGCTACAGTGATCGAACAATACATATTCCGTCATACAAGAGAATGTCGTTTGAACAATGAGGACGTTTAATAACTCCGCTACATAAAGTCCATCCAAAATACACGATCGCTACGCGAAGCAAACACAGAGGAGGCGTTTAAGTCACTCTGGGGGCTGGATACCGCATTTTCATCGAGGGGGGGGGGAGGGGGGTGGTTTTTACCCCGCACAAACATCATGACCTCCGAGAGACGACTACTGCCGCCGGTCAAGCAGGGGTGGAACCGCTGTACAAACGTTGCCATGTGGCTTTTATATAGGGTTTAACGAGGTACGGTTATGGCCCCGACAACCCCCGAGGCCCCGACCTGCAGGCCTGTTTCCACGACAACAAAATGTGAGTCATGCAGCGAATTTCGCAGCTACTGCCGACAGAAAGGAACGAGGTCATTGTGTCCTCACCTCCACCCCCCCCCCCCCTCGCGTGCCTTTGAGCAGAATTCTTCGGGGGCTGCAGCCTCCCCCGTGTCCAACCCCCTCCTGACGCGACCGATTTCTGCGTATACTTGGCGGAATACCGACGCGACAGGACAATGGCTCCCTAGCAGGGGGGCCCCCAGGGCTTCTTGCCTTCGGCCGAGTCCCACAATCCTCTAATTACAACTCCCCGATCCATCGATCAAGCGATTACGCGCCACGACTCTTGGATTCATTCGTTCCTTAATAATGCACGCCACTTGGAGCTACTTGGGGGAATAATTCGCTCGCTTCTTGTGCGAACTCTCTTGGACTTGGGCCTGGTCGGGGGACAGGCCGAAGGCGTGACCTAGGAAGTTTGCGAACTTGCCCTTTGTTGGAAGCTTGCTTTGAATGATAACGTTTCTTGCGGCATGATTCATAGCGAGATAAACCAATAGAGGGTCTTAGCAAGCGAGTATTAGAATCTCTGCGTAGCGTTGAATGGAGGGAATGGGTGAGAAATTGTGAATTTGAATTCAGGAATACAGCAAATGTCCGAATTGTGGAAAGACACGAAACGTAGGATGGAATAGTGGATTCGCTAAGCTAGATAACTGCTCGCGACATCCCCAACCCGATAGCCAATGGCAGTGACACGAATCACTCCGTACATCAAAGGCTACTTCCGTTTTCGCCTCGTGTTCCGGTGCCTCGCTCGGGGAACATAAACAACGGCAATGAACAGCGTGCTAAAAGAGCCAACGAATCGAACGCCACCAAGCCGACTGCACCCGCGAACAATCGAAATAAATATATCTATCGTACTCGGACTATACTCGAACTATACCCCGGCATACCGTTCTCATACCACTTACGTACACCCCGAGTGACCGTTCGAAAAGGCATATCCATAACGCGATTCGCGGAAACGCGTAATTCCCCTCGATTCGCCGCGTCACGCGATTGCGGCAAGTGAAATTGCTCCGAAACGTTTTGGAGCTTCCGAGAAACCTGCTCGGAACTAATAATCGACGATAAACTATCGCCTGTCTCGGGCCCGAGTAAACAAATTCCGTGCAATCAGCAACGAAGCATAAACAACGGGGAGGCCGTGCCCGGCACGGTGTTCAGCCTGTTTCGTATGCGGGCGCGTTCCAAAGATATCTACGCGATACGAAGGGACGAAGTACGATTGCCGCACGTACCTACATGTATTCCGATGCACGCGAAAAACGGCTAGCAGGGCCGTTCAAAAAATGCGCCGCGAACAATAGACAATCGAGTGGCCCTAGCCTGCGTTCGAAAGTTTGTCGAACGTGCGCTCGAAATTGGCCGTGAACGCGCGTTCAAACGAGTTTGCGAACGGGATGCCGTGCCGAGCGACGCCGATGGCGCGATAGAACGAAAGAGGATCGAAAGGTGATCGGACGATAGGTGGACGCGGTGAACGGGAGAGAGAATGCGAATGGGATATGCCTGGAAGGAGAAAAGCGTTGGCTGCTCACCTCGGTAGCGGCGTTGCATCCCGCGAGAATGACGGCCGTGCTGATCAGAATCCAGTATATCCTCGGTTGCATCTTTCCTGTGGTATTCCGCTGGGCTCGTTCCAGAGCCCCGTACGCCGATACCCAAGACAGAGAAACGAACGCGTACGTGCCAGACAGCAGCAACCAAACCACCAAAAAAAATTCACCGGAGCAACAACGCGACACACACCACACTGATCGATGAACCGCGAGACACTGAGGGCGCGCCGATCGGCCGCTTTGTATCGCTCCGCCGCACCGCCATTTTGGATGCGACGCGCGCGTCGCCTGGCGGCCGCTACGGTAAGAGAGTAATTGCGATTCTCGAATCGAAACGTTCAAATCGATGTATACTCGTTCGAGGTTTCGCGCGTCAGATTCACCGCGGGCCTTTTCCTTCTACGGCGGGAGAATTCTTTTGGAATCGTTAAAGTTATGAAATTTTCTAAATTACCGCGTTTATTTTGGATTATGGGTGTCAGAAAGGGTTGATTATAGAGTCAACTCGTTCGGGGATGTAAATTTGGGGGAAAATATGTGTTTGTGTGAAATTGTGGGTGGAATTCAGATGCTGCGTTGGAACACCATAGGGATCGTAAGGGTACTATGGGAATATTATTTAAAATAGATGCACATGTATAATATTGTTGAAGAGAATTAATGGTCTCATTGTCTTCTTTGGGGGTTTAGTGTTAGTATTCTGAAAGTAGGAGATTGGTGTTAATTGTATTTATAATTCTTCGAGTAATAAAATGTAATAAAAAATTGCGTAGATTGTCGGCCATTTTTGCCTTACCGAAAATTTGAAGTAGAATATTTTGGGCATTGATTCTTATTGCGAATTTTTCTACATGTAATTTAAATTATTTCGATATCATTGTAGCTTTCAGCAGAGATTGTTGCTGATCTAGAAAATGATCAATTGACAACGGTTTGTTTCAGGATCGTTAGGATACTAATGGATAGAGAAGGACGAGACATAGGGTCATCTACATAGAGGAAGAAGAGGATTCAGTGTGGTGAGTCTTATACAAAGCTTACAGTTGTTTAATGTAGACCAGTTCACCAGAATCGAATGAAAAACTTTCACTTGCTCCAACACTCTAATATCAAACTTGCAAAAGCCTTTAATTTAATCTCAAAAATTGAATTCCCTACTTACACAAAGTAAGTATATCTACCTTGATTTGCTTACTATTTTAACTTCCCTGATTCTTGATAATGCACTTTCAAGAGCGAGAAGCATCACTGACATTCAATAATCATAAAATTCTTTCAAATTGTTGTAAATGGACTCGTATAAAACGTGTATGAGAAAAGTAAAAAGTAGATTATGATTATGTACAATTATCGCGATCACTTTTTATCACTGGCTGATAAGTCTTTCTCGAGGCCCTTCAAAAACCGAAGATCCTCGTTTATGTCCCGAGTATACTGTTCAATTTTACTACGCATAGTCGTGACTTCATCCTGCATGCACTTCACTTCCTCCTGCATTTTTTGCTTCAGTAGTTCCAGCAGCTCTTTGTCCTGCGGAGTACATCAGTACACTTTTCATTGCCTCTAACATAGTAAACTTTCATTATTCGTCGCAGATATTACCTGATGCTTATAATAATGTTCTGCTTCATACGCGATATCGTTGTTCGTCGTTTTGTTTTTATTGGAGTCGCTGTATTTTCTCTTAAAATACCTGGAACTACAAAGGAGAGAAAGATACATATTCATTGTGCCAATCATTTTGAATATTAACATAACCATACAAATATCCACGATCGCAAATCGAATATAAACATTTCACTCACCTAGTACCTTCGCAGGACAAAGTTCGTAAAATCTGTCGAAACATTATGTTTGCCGAGTAAAAGAATCATTAATTTTCCAATAAAAGTCGCTCGAGTAGTGGTTTGACAGAAATTTTGTTACTTTCTGTCAGGAACATTAAAACATTTGAATATGTATAAACGCTGTCGCGAAATAATCGACTTTTATTGTAGAATTTCAAGCGAGTCGCACGAATGAGCTTACAGGAAATTTAATAGCTTCTCCGTTTTATTTAATACGTAGTAAAAACAATGTATTCCATTCTATCATGTAACATTTCGTAATTAAATGAAGAAGAAGTACAGGCATGGTGCTCTATCATTATTACTATCAGCAATACGCAACAGTTATGTTATTTTAAAGGGCAACGCAACGCTCCCAGGAGATTAGGAATATCGCACGTTAGGAGTATCAGCTCAATGTTTGTCCATTTCCGTGATCCTCTGTTTGTGGCGATTAATGGCCTCTTGGTGGCGCTTGATCTGTTCTTCGTGGAAGGAGATCTCGTCGTGAAGATCCTCTTTAAGTTTCTTAAATTGCTCCTTTTGCTAAAAGAATCAATCTTGTCTTGCAGAGGATTACATTCATCGTACAGGGGCGCTCAAAGAGACATTCATTTTTCCCGTGACTAACCAAATTATAGAAATATTGATCTTCGTGGGCGGCTTCCATTCTACCAAAAGATCCTCCGGCGTCCCGGATACTTCCACCACCTCCACCACCTCTCCCGGCTCCGCTTCCTGGTTCCCCACCACTCATTCTAATTCGGCTGCAACAACCAAGCGTTTCTCTCAATTAGCATCGGCTAATAGGTCACGCTGTCGAAAAGATTGTTGCACAGCGGAGGCGGTTAAAAATATTCCGTGTCCACTTATATCGTTCGTGCATAGACCAGCCGAGTGTTACATGGCAAATCATTCCAAGCTCGGAGCAGGTATATTGCAATTAGCCCAAAACCCAGGTGGGACACTAAAATACTTTCCCATACTATCAGGACCAGTGGCTGTTACATAATTTTGGTGCATGTACCGAAAGTTCGATAACAAGTCGTGGCTTTCTTTAAAATTCCCCAAAAAATCTTACTCCAGCGAGAGTCATTTATTTCGCAACATATGTAACGAAGACACAAGAAAATCGGAATTCGAAACACGTAGCTCTAAACCGCCCGTTGTGCAAGTGTGGAAAAAGCCGGGTTCTGGTAAAACGACGCAGAAGATAAATATATATATATCCATTTATGTATATAGAGTTTTACGTTTTCTTTATTCAGAACACTGTTCATACCTCAACGAAGCCATATTCCGTGAAAACGTAGCGAAAACCCGTTGCATTTTTCTTGGCGAGTGAATTTTCAAAGTGCAGCGAGTACAGTGAATTCCAATAGAAACCATACACTACTATAGTACCGCAAAGAGATGGGTTTCTCCCGTATCGCGCTCTCCGGCAAGAGTTCTCGAACCAACCGAGCTGGCGCTCTTTCGGCGGCAATATCAATTCGATTTTTATTAGAAACTCCTCAAGCCTCGTTTCTCAAAGGACCTTTCAATCGAAAAATCCCATTCCGGACCCTATATCTAACACACTAAAGCCCAGCTCGAAAATTTGATAGCAAAAACAAGGTCGCAACCTGTAGTACTCGGCAGCTTGGCTCTCGATCAGCTGCCTCTTGATTTCCGATGTCTTCAGATCGTTAATCGCGGCCTGTTTCTGCAATTCGGCTCGTTCCAACTCGACGCTCAATGTCCTCAGCCTCAGATCGTGTTCCCTCTGCGCAACTTCGAGCCTCCAAGTTGCTCTTTGATCGGATTCTTCTTGATCCCCCTGTGAATCGTTTCTCTCCTTCGTCACTGGCACCGAGGTCGCCTGTTCTGCGCGGAAACATACCAAATTGCGTTCGAATTAATCCTACGTCTTCGCCAGAGTCTTTCTCCTACATTACCGTCAAAGACCCAGTTCCTGATCAGATGCAAAGGGAGCAGTTTCTGATCACCTAAAACATTTTACTATGAGCCATCAAATTTTGCGTATAAATTTAAAAATACTTCATAATTATTTAGTAATTTTTTGGAATAAATTTGTATCGTGATAAACTTATTATTTGGTATTTATATACTAAACTGATTAGGATTTGGGTTCTGATCAGAAAGTGGGTCCTTGACGGTACTATTCTCCTCTCTTCTAAACAGTTTCAGTCTACAGCCCGGGTCACTTTGAAATAGGGTAGGAAAATCGACTGCATTGCAGGAAGCAAAAGTTCCTGGGTTTTGGGAGGAAATTTCAAGGTACCATTGTCGAATGGGCGAGCGGGGTCGTCCACGGTGGACGCCTTTTGTTCGGCCAGGTCCATTGGCTCATCTTCAGATATCCGTAGCCGTTTCTTGTGGAAAGTGTCCGGCTTCCTCGAGGAAGGTTCGCCGGGGCTGGCCTCCTCGTCCGTGCTGTAGTCGTCGCTGTCCGCCTCGACCTTAATCTCGTTGGACAACGTTTCCGGCGTGGATGTGGTCACCTTGTCCAGGATCGCCTCGAGGTTCACCGAACTCTCGAGGCCATCTTGGCAGTTTTCGTCCGAACGCTCGCCATCAGGGTCGCTTTTCCTCGCACTCTCGATCAGCTTCCACACCTCGATCGAGAGGTTCGAGGGGCGGCACTTGGCTGCCTTCTCGGCACCCACTGTCTTCACCTGTCGCGCAATATTTGTCGCCGTTTCAGAAAATGTCGACATAATTGCAGGGGAGCGTGCATAATTCATAGAAACAGCGTCTAACTAGATCATAAAAATTCGAAAAGAAATAAAAAATCATTTTTCCCCGAAGCGGCGGAGAGCTAAATAGATCGGGCCCTGTTTCTATTTACTAGAGTATATGACTCTTCAAGATCATAGAAAAACCGAAGGGTCTCAGATCGCTCAAAAGAAAATCGAAGCTCTAAGGAATCCAGCTACTCAGCTGGACCACTCAGTCGACAGTCGGCTATCGAAGCAAGTGCATCAATCTCGAATATTCGATTGGAACCGATGGATCACCGTCTCGACGAAGGTGTACATTTCCATCCTCGCCTGCGCCTTCATCCTCCTCCACTGCTCCCTCATCCTGGTGATGTCCCTGTCAGTGGAGAATCGACCACGGAACGCGCAGTGGATCTGTTGCCAAGCGAGGTTCTTCATGGCAGAGGCCGCTGCGTCGATCTTCTTGTTCTCGATCGCGTTAACGTGCGCCTTGATCAACGAGAACAGAGCGTTCTTTTCCTCGGGGATCCAGTTCTGCGTCCTCTCCCGCTTCTTCAGCAACACGGCGGTTGTGCTAGAGGACATCCTGGACCTCTTCCGGAATCCAGATCCTCGATCCCTTCCTTCAATGAATCCCGACTTAATTCCGCGATCGTAGGACACAGGACCGCGTGTCGTTCGCTCGCCTCAACGATCGGGCGATGTTTCTGCCGCCTCGTTTACTTGTTTAATCGCTGATTTAAAACAGTCAGCTGTTTAACCAGCGTCGACACGCGTGTATACACACAACGTGGTCGAAAAGTACGCGACAGTTCGGCTCCCGTCATTACTTCGACTATCTGTTCCAAAAAGGTATACAAGCTTCACTGATCTTGAAACTTTCCTAGAGCCTCCATTTATCAGTTACAATTCTAACATTCCATTCGCTCAACCTACATTTCATCTAGGTATTTATAAACGGCAGTAGGTCACTCTGCCATAAATCAACCATGCAATGAAATAAAATTGCTACGTTAATCAATCTACTGTTTCCCTCTCCGTTTTATTTAATACGTTTTATCTTATTTAAATTATCTTATTTATTTTATTTAAAACAGCGTTTCCCTGCATCAACCTAACGAACCAATCCAATATCCGTCGGTTCTGTTGTTCGCTCTTTAAAGCAATTTAATTCCTAATCCTAAATCCCCCAGGGAATTCTTCGCTCAAACTTCCCTTTGGGGTCACGCTAAACGCCTCGAGTGATTCGAAAGAGTTCGTCGACATCGAACGATGGCAAGCGTCGCGACGCGGCGTTTCCGTTAAACCAGAACTAAGGAACGACTAAACGTCGGCCATTTTGGCACGGTACTAGCTGGGCGCTCGATATTAACAAATCCTCGATTCCCAGCTGGGGAGAGAGAGCTAGAGGGGGTGGAGAGGGCAAGCGAGCTTGAGAAAGCAGGAGAGAGCGAGAAAGGGCCGCTCAACGTTCCGCGCAACGCAAACATTGTTTCGTTTCATTTCGCGATCCGTCGTGGAATCATATTGCGCCGATTCCAATATTTCCATCGTTTTATTGCTGCTCCTCCCATCATCCCTACTTCGGTGCCCTTCTCTCGCCACCGACCCTCGATCATCCCATCATTGATTCCTCGTTTAATCCCCATCGTCCTTCGCGCCGGGAGCAACTTAATTTGCTAGCGAAAAAATCTTTCATCTGTACGGATCGGTTTAATTGGAGATTTATCGGGGTTGATCGCGGAACCCTCCATTGATATTCGTTCCCTACGATATCTGATAGGCTCTACTGTAATCGCCGACTGATACAGTTACAGTTAGCTCACGACCTCGCTACACCTTTTGCAGCTACCTACTCTACCCCCAGATACATTCCCCTGTAAACAGGCTAGCCGGTGAAAGAAGCTTTCGCGCGGCGCGACAACTTCCCAATCCGCCTCGGTATGCGTTTAAAGCGTTCCCTCGTCGCAACCGTAATCCTTGGATCCGCAAGCGCGTCCGTCGCGTCGCGTCGCGCCGCGGTCTCGTTGTGTAACGACCCCGCGTTCCATATAAGACGCACACCATCGCCGCGTCCTCCGCAAAACCGCTCGCGATGGTCTCGTATTGTGGTGAATAACGTTCGCCTCCGGTTACCATAAACCTAGTCAGCCATGCACCGTCTGCGATCCCTACTCGCGGTGAACCTGAACGTCTGCAGCCTGTAATCCACGTGCGGGTCATCGTCAGCCACCTGCTTCAAACAGTGAGTCTTACAAACGGTTGCTCGAGGTCCGCGTTTCCCTTGTGAACAGCCTTTGCCTGACATTAACAACGAATCAGAGGATAGCTATTCAAGGGAATCGTCAAGGTTGGGAATCACGAAGCTTCTCCCTTTCTTCGTTGGCTTCGAGTCCGCTGCGTGGATCAGTCGGATGGTCGATAGTGAATGGATCGGTAGATCCTGGTGTTCCGTCCGCTGAGAATCTACATATCTAGTCGTGGTTCCGAGAGCTCACTGTGGTCGTCGGGATGATCTATTTTAACACTGTAAGTGTAAGTAATTCTGTTACATCTGGAGATCTAGAGGCTAGTTTCGGAAGTGCTTTGTATGAGGAAGGTGGCCCCGTAAATAGAGTGATTCTTGATTAGTGGATCGATCAGAATGCACGGATCTGAGATAGATCGCTTACATAAACAGCACAATTACGCTAGTTGGTCCAACATGGCGACACACGAGCCGGACCTGTGCTTTATGTAACCGAGTCTGACCTACAGACGTGCACGCTGCGTCGGTGTTGGTGGAAGGGCTCCGATCAGCAATGCAACGTGGATTCTTGAATAATTACCTACCAGCTCCTTACGCCACGAATATCCGACGAGCGCGACCTTCGGCTATAGTTTTTCCTCATTTTTCATTTCTTATCGCGAATCACCACTCGTCCTCCGCGTCACGGAGAAATGACGACCGATATTTTTTTCCGCGATGTCACGTGACAGTCAGCACTCGTCCTTAGCAGCGATGGAACACATTTTCAGAGGAGGCAGGGGGTGGAGCGCCCCGCGCTACCGAAAACCTTGCCCAAGGACTTGTGCCTGACCTGGAGGAACATTTCGTACACGGTTAGGAAGAAGAGCAACGGCGGGCTTCGGGCGATCTTCGGATTGCAACAGACCGAATTCGTTCGGCTGCTGAACGGAGGTATATTAGAGAATGAAGAGACGAGGGGTAAAGATTGAAGGGGTTAAAGAATCTGGGATTCATTTTCTGTTTCACTTCTAGTCAGCGGGATAGTTAATTCGGGGATGTTGATGGCTATCCTGGGACCAAGGTAACTTTCCAGGGTTCTCTTTAACCTGTTGTGCTCTCGCCTGCTCCATTGGAAACGATTTTTAATAAGACTGCTAGCCCAAAGAGAAAACATGCTATCAACGGAATTCTATTCCTTTGAAGTCTCTGGATTATATGAGAGAACGAATATCATTTCGAGTGAAGCTCGGGAGGGTAAAATAGCAGGGTTCACCCAAGAATACCAAGCATATAAATGCACAGGTCTCAGAATCGTTAAAAATTGACAATTCCTAGTGCGATAAGTAAATGAGCAATGGTATCACTGTTTCCATCGAGTTCTCTAGATCCTCTCTAATTAAAAGTGGCGTGCTTGCGTTCCTAATATTAGACACTTCGCGGAAAGCAAAGGTAAAATTGGATCGTGAAAGTTGAGTAGGTGCAAATCGCGGGTGCTTGGTATTCCGGGGTTAATTATCTCCAGAGATGAAAAAGTTTGCCTCAGTGAAAGAAATTCTCGCTTTGCAGCGGCTCTGGGAAGACTACGTTGCTCGCGACCATCAGTCGACGTGTTAAAGGTTCATATATCTTTTATTTCTCTTTCAAGTATCGGAAACCTTTCCCCCCGTTAAAGTCTGATACTCCTAACTAAAGACTATTAACGGTAGCAAAGCCTCGGAAAATCGAGCGATAGGATGAAATGTTTGACGAATGCTTCCTCGTCGATAGGCAAAGCGACCGGGGAGATCTTGCTAAACGGAGCACCCATAGACACTGGCCAAATGATAAGGATATCAGGATTCGTTCCGCAAACAGACTTGGCAGTCGAGTCGCTGACGGTCCAGGAGCACATGGAATTCATGGTTGGGCTAGTTAAACGGTCGTATTTGACTCGAAACGTTTCCTACCTCTAATCACTCACGCTTCAGACCAACCCCCATCGATCTTCTTCCATATACCTTGTCTGAAACGTTCGCAGGACACTTCACGGTACATTGAGCTGGTTAATTAGTCGATAAAGTCGTGTTAATGGTTAGTTCGCGGTCTGAGTAATTGCTTTACATTCGAGAAGTGGCTTCAGCGCTTTTGTAACTGCGATTGACATCGATTAGATAATAGGTCGTGGCTGTAAAATACGGTGGAAACCATCGAATCGATCTCCTCGATTTTTATACCATGGAATATTCTTGGAAATTTAAGCTTCCACTATGAAGGTCATCGAACCGATTCCCACGGCTTTTGTATCACAGAATATTCTTGAAAATTTATGCATCCTCGAGAACTCAGTTTCGAATCCCTCCATTAAAAGACACGTTTCAGAATTCCATATCACGTTTCGTTACCTCGAATCCATCCAAGATTCCATTCCACCTTGATCCGGAGCTTCCATCGAGCCGACTAACGTCCAACACGATTCAGCTTGAAAGTGATTAGAGCTTTACGATTCTTCCCTTCCCCGAAGGCGTGCATGAAGATGGACAGGAGGCTTCGCGCCAGCGTGAGGAAGCTGAGAATAATGGCTCTGTTGGCAGAGCTTGGACTTGGCAAGTGTGCAAGCTCGAAGCTCTCATCCCTTTCTGGGGGCGAGAGGAAGAGGGTGGCTCTGGCCGTTCAAGTAAGCAGCAAACGCTCGTCCATTCGCCTCACACTTTCCACAAACTGACTTAAACTTTACCACCAAGCGCACGGTAGCTTAACGATCTTGACAGGTATCCTCGATCGTTGATTTCCCATTGCGATCTCAACAACAGAAGATTGACGTGCGACGTTGCTGATCGTTCCACGCTTTTCCATTAATCAATCTTCGACTTATACATATTAATTCTGCCACAGCAGACTTTCATTAATAACCGTCAGCTCGGTCGTTATAAGCTACTAGCGCTCACGTTGCCCCGCGATTCCTTTAATCCGGAGTGCACATAGGGTAGACAAACTGTTCTAGCTGCTGATGGAACCCAGCATTCTGTTCTGCGACGAGCCGACCACGGGCTTGGACAGTTACGGTGCCATGACGGTAGTAAAGACGCTCAGAGAAGTCGCCGCTACTGGAAGAATAGTGGTTTGTTCCCTCCATCAACCGGCCTCTGGTCTCCTGGACACATTCCACGAGGTCCTTCTCCTGTCTGCTGGCCGTGTCGCCTTTCAGGGCGCCACCGCGGACGCCACCAAGTTTTTCGATAGGTTCGGGGGAATATTTCTTGTATTGAAAGCAGGGTTGGAAAGGAACAGTACGGGGAGGTTGTTCCTTTTCATGGTCCCTCGGTGAAAAATCGATTATCCACTTCCAGCTTGGATCTCCTTTGTCCACCCACCTTCAACAGCGCTGAATTTTACGTCTCTCAGCTGTCCATTGTTCGAGGCAACGAAAGTGAGAGTTACAAGAAGGTATTGGAGGAAGACGAACGCTGGATACTTTATAACCGTAAAACTCTTTGCACTCTGCACAATTTTCGAGTTGAAGCTTGAATTAATGGTGATTCTCGGTGTCAGGTCTAAAGTTCACTTGTGGTGGATGAGTACCTATTAAATAGTTGCTAGATGTTGCAAGCTCGAAGAGACTGAATTTTTAAAGAGTCATTATCTGACCTCGGTGGAATCGATACACATTTTACTGACACCATCAGCGTGGAGTGCAAAGATGTACCAAAGAAGAGGAACTGGAAGGATTCGTGACTGTCGCGGTTGTTCGCAGGTGGACTGGATCTGCGATCAATACGAGAGGTCGAAACACAGCGAGAGGGTCTCGAAGCTGATCGAGTATTCTTGTGCCACCACGTCACAGTCCGACGAATTGCCATTAATATTTTCGGAGGTTCCTTCGGCTTCCGTGGAGTTCAAAGGAGCCCGTGGCCTGACGCAGGTGCAGTGGCTCACCTGGAGGTCGTACGTCGATTATAAAAGGAACTCGGCCTCTCATCTCCTACGATTTGTGTCGTACATGGTGAGATGTCGATTTTATTGGCTGATTGATACCTTTTGTTCCCGTCTCAGTTTCTGTCGATTCTGTTTCTTAATTAACAATTTATAGTTAGACTTTCAATTTTATTCAAATATCGCCTCTCCACTCTCCATTAACCGATGATCAACGTCTACCTCGCTCAGTTCCTTCATTCGACTAAAGCTCCTCATCTTTCTCGAGCTCCGAATCCTTGAACACTCGAATCCCCCGACGATCGATGTGCTTTTTCAAGTTCATAGGCCTGCTGATAGCTTCTCCGTATATGAACGTGATCGGGAAAACGATGGATCAGGGCGGGATACAAAACGTGCAGGGCCTTCTGTACCTGGTGGTCGTCGAGACCGTGTTCACCTTTAATTATGCCGTGTTCTACACGTTTCCAAGAGAATTGCCTCTACTGCTGCGGGACATCGCTGGTGGTCTTTATGGTCCAGCGCCATATTACGTCAGCAAAGTTGTCGTTCTGGTGAGCCATTCGGTAGTCATTCCTCAAAAATTCCTGCTCCCTTAATCATTCAGTGAATAAAAACAAAACAGGCCCTATTTTTTACGAAGAAAATAAATCTTGTAGCGAGTGTGTCGCTTAATTGAGACAGGTGTCTCTGTTCTAATGGAATTGAAAGTTGAATGTGACCATCTTTTTCTGAGTGCAACGATGCACTTGCATTTTAAAGAGGAGGTGCAACCTGTCCCAATCGCGTGATACTACTTGCGTAACGGAATACACGGAAACCTTGACCCTCTTTTCGAAAAAAAAAGAGGCATGTTGGGGTACTGTGCGCCTTAGACACGGTGCATTCTACCAAAAATTTCTAGATACCCGGTGCAATAGTGCAGCCACTGCTGTACACCATCTTGGTGTTCACGATCACAGGTCTGAAGGGTGGATTCCTAGGATTCGTCTACTTTTCACTGCCGGTAGTAATCTGCGCCGTGTCTTCGTCTGCTGTAGGTGAGCGATCGAACGAAAGCTGGAGGAACATCCTCTTCCTTGCGAACAGATTGTATCGTGATCTCCATTTCGAAAGAATTGTGTTTTCGTTCAATTTTGGAAATCACGAATACTGCTATAGAAAAAAGTGGAGATCTGTGACAAAAGATCGTGCTCTGCTGCACGCATGCCTGAAATTCCACCTCGAAAGTCTGCTCGCATGGAAACGGGGTCTGACACCAAATATCAGGTTCACGAGGGCGAATCTTTCGAACAGGTCTCTTCCTATCTGCTTCGTTCAGGTCGGTGGACACGGCCTCCCTATTTTCTGTGCCATTGGACTTCCTCGGCCTGATGTTCTGCGGGATTTACTTGCATCTCGGGTGAGAAAGATATCGGAAACCAAAGCTTCTGATCGATCCCCTTCTTGTGCAATAATTCTCTCATATAGTAATCTTTAGCAAGTTGGTACGAAACTATGAAGTACCAGCAGAGATTTTTAACACGCAGATGGTGATCCCTTGCGTTTGCTTAATCCACTTTTCCAGACATTTAGCACCTGGTATCGCATGGCTGAAGTACGTGTCACAGTTCTATTACGGCCTGGAAGCGGTTTCCTTGACACAGTGGCTGTTAATCGATCACATAAGTACGTCACTGTTCATTAAAATCGAACATCATCCGCGATACTCGGCTCCCTATGCTCTAGCCTCAGCTTCGTTACGAAAGATGTAATTATTCCTTGCTAAATGCTTATCAGTCTAAAGAAAATAGTACCCACATCATTTATACTCCCAATTAAGCAATCATTTAGATAATACTCCTGAACAAACAGAGCCACCAGTCTTCCCTTCGAACTTATTAAGGTCCCTTGCAACCAAATAAGAAATCACTATTCGACTGTCCCCACAAGTGATCAGAAAGAAAAAGAAACACCAAATTTTCGCACCAAACGTTTCATTCCCATTTAATCAGAAGATTCATCTACAATAATCGCTTAAAATACTTTCACCCATCAATTTTGTGTTTCCAAAGATTGTCCCACGGACCCAGAAGAGCCTTGCATATCCAGCGGACTGGGTGTCCTCGACAAGTACGGTTATTTACCAAACCACTACACAACAGACATAATCGGCCTTCTAGCGATATTCTCGGTTAGTCATTTGGCGGGGTTCCTCGTGATTCGTCAGAGAAGCCGCAAAGAGCCCGTTTACTAACATCCTCCATTTTAATCGAAGTCAATAAGTATATCTTGAATGCATCGAATTTCCTGGAATCGATGTGTAACACGCAGTACAAGCTTTACAAAGCTGTACAAAGTCGTCGATTGCTCATGATCTCTTAATGTCAGCATCTCAGTCAACCACATAGAGTCCTTAATCTAATTAACGAATTAGAGTATATGTACGATCAGCTATCACTTGTCTCGTTCGAAATAAAACGAAAGTGTTCGAGTGTCGATCAAAGCATCGTCGTGATCCTCCTCCTTCGCACTCCGAAATATCCAACCAGCCCCATTGTTGTCATTAAAGTGGCGAGGCCGTATAAATCCCATTGGTAATTCGATTTCGTGAATCCGTATTCGGATAGAACCTCGTCTCCGTTTTGCAAACAGGGTAGATTACCAGACGTTTCGCATTCTGAGGAAATTACGTCCAAGATTAATCGATCCTGGGCGGTAGCTTCTAAGGGACAGTTAAATTTAATATCCTCACCAATATCGTTTATTCTGGACCAATAAATTATGGACAGAGCTTCGTTCAAGTAAAAGAATATCGACAGGTATTTGCAGCACGTTAAATATTCAGGCATCGAGCTGGAAACGTGAATTTCATAGGAATCGAGGGATAGTTACTGCAACCTAAGCCCTGTTAATCATTAACATCCACTTTGCATAAAGTAGAAAGTGGAACGAGCTACAACGAAGCATTGAAATCATTGGAATTATTCATCGATGTTCGGCTTATTTGTCCGATGGTATCGAATAAATCGCGAACAATCGTTTACATGAGTTATTACGCACTCGGAGCTTAACGTTGCAAAATTTCGAGCAGGAAACAGAATGAGATATGGTAGACCAATAAAACGCCTCTGTGGATTTATTAAATGTAACGCACCGTAGGATATATCGCGAGTCCCTCTGCTATTCGTTTGGATTATTTGCCGGTATTTGACGTCGTAGAATTTTCAATGGAAAACAAAATTATCATCCGGTAGGATTATCGAATGAATCATGGCTCGTGCCCGCGCCTGTTATCGGGACGATTGATCTCCGATCTTTCCACGGCGTGTCTGCCATTCTCCACGGTGATAAATCAATCGCTCGCCGGGTTCTGCGACATAAGTATGGAATACCTGAGATTATAAAACATTCCGGCGGTGAGTAGGAACAGCATGTCGATCGGCACCATGATCGACGTGGTGATGTCGATGTCGTCGATCCAGCTGGAGAACATTAAACCGTACGTTGTGCCGCAAATCGCGGCTACTGATGTGGTTGAACAATAGAGCAGAAAGTTCAGTAAACTCACGTCGGTGATTAGAATGAAATAGATGACTGTCGTGAAGAGTACGGCTTTGAATATTGCCTTTGGTATCTGCAAAATATGATTCTTTTCTGTCTGAGGAATTGGTGAATGATAAATGTGAGAGGGATTGATAGTGCAATTAAAAGGTTACCAGTCCAAGGAACGTGGCGATATAATAAGACCCGCAACTGTAGACGCTGTTTTCGCGTAAATAAATTAGAAGCTGGCCTGGGAACTCGTAAATGACGGAGTAGGCTACTGTGAAGGAGATTTCGGAGCTCATCATGTACAACACGCCTCTAGCGTTTTGCACGCCCATCTGCGTGCGTGGATTAATCCCGGTGTAAAAGACGGCCACTGCTGCCATGGAGAGCTGCGGTTAATTTAAGTTACGTTTTACATGTGTTTGAGGCGTAGTTAGCCATGACTGCGAGTTATGTGCATAGTGCACTAAGAATCTAACAATTGATTCCTTCGAAATATAAAAACGTTGCACCGTGCTTACGAAATAAGATAACCACGACCACCAATCCGCGAAAACCGTCCTCCTGCCTTGAGTCCATATCCTCCAGGTCAACCAAACAAATTGCACCATGCACCCGGCCTTTCTGTGGATTATTGTCATTTTAGATTTCGAGTAGATTTGTCACGGAGTTTCTCATTACCTTTGAGACCTGACGTTCAGGTGTTTTGCACCCGAAATTTCGGGAATTTTGGACAAAGGAGATCGCAAGAATCCTCGACATATTCTATCGACGCACTCCATTGATGCAGTGTCTCTTTCTTCAGGAATTAACGAGTACATTTCTGGCTCTCTGATTGACAACAGTTTTATATAATACTCGGACTGATTGAACCCGACTGGACACTCGAAACCGAGACTAGATTTTACAGAAATTCCAAATTCAATTTTACTTATAATGATAAATACGGACTCTATTAAAACAGTAAACACGATAGTTCTACGATTTGAAGTTTACCCGGAGAAGAATCTCGTAGCATCCTCCAGTGTCCCAAAATAAGGAATCCTGCCATCCGACATAAATATCACATGACTAAACAGGTTGTACACGTCCATCCCAGGTTGGTGTATCGTACAAAACACGACCGTGCCGTTCAAACTAATCATTCTCAAAGTCTCCACCACTTGCATCGCGGAAAACATGTCCAAACCTACGATCAAACATTCACGAGTACTCCAGGACCTTCTAACTTTACTATCGAAGCTACAATTTACATATAATCCACCGAATTCAACTCCCCTTCCCTTGACATCGTTACTCAACACACACAGCCTTCGAATATTCCTCTTACCCGTGGTTGGTTCATCTAAGAAGAGTATCACAGGCCTCGTGACCAACTCGGACGCCAAGGAAAGCCTTTTCCTCTGCCCTCCGGAAAGCTTCGACACCAAAGTGTCCCTGCAATCGACCAGGCCCAGATCATTCATCAGCTTCGTCGTCGAACAGCTCCTTTGGCTCGCGCTACCATTCATTTTCAACGCGTACTAAACCAACCAACCCCGTCACAACTCATCACGATCGGATCCTCGACGATCGACGTTATTTTAAAAACCAAAGGAGTACCATGAAGAACAGGTGTTCCAGCACGGTCACCGAAGCCGGCAGCGCGTCGAATTGCGGCAGGTAACCAGATATCTTCGACAGGATCCCCTGCGAAAGGACCTGCTGCCCGTTTATTCTCACCGAGCCTTGCGTCGTCGCAATTCTATCCGCTAGAGCAGCCAAGAACGTCGTCTTTCCTGCGCCGCTGGAAAAAAGAACGACCCCCTAGAAGCCACAGTGTTTCTTGCTTAAATGTTTTCAATTTACTCCACTTTGTCATTTACTCCTCTTATATCTGTTCAACGAATTTCGAAATCGCGAGGGCCTTCGAATACCTGGGCCCCATTATAGCGACCAAACTCCTCGCCACTGCATAGCCAGACACTGCAATCATCATTAGTTCGCATTTAAACAAGCCTTTCTATTTTCGAGACGCGTGTCCCGCGATTTTCGCTGAATACAACTTTGGCTCGACGCTGGCTTTAGCGAAATCACCTCCTTTGAGTATTGTGGATGATTCCTCGAACGGTCTCCTCGAGAATCTTCGCCGCAAGCTTTCCAGGAGCGAACGCCTGTGGGCAGATACAGCCACGGTTAAGTTCTCCCAGACGATCGTTGTCTCCTTAGCTTCAAGCTCCTCGAGGCAACTCATTTTACGAGATTTTGAGCACTGCGAAGTGGATCTGAGGTCCCAGAGCCTGAGCCTCCTACTCGGTCCATCTGCGCGCCGCTTATCGCTGTTATCTAGCATTTTTGTGTCGAGCAACGCGATCTTCTCTAAATCTGTGAGTTACCATGTATTTGCGTGCTGGAGATAAGAATCTACACACAGATCGCGGTTAAATCTTCCTTTCACCCTCTTCCAATAATTAATCTGCATGGCGCCTTTGTTACCCGCAGAAGAATAACGCCACAGAAAAAGAAAAATCCCATTGAAAGTTTAAGTAAACAAAGTTCGGAGTTCGCTTTGCACACTTTTGTGGAAATTTCGCGCCACCGAAGGCGTTAATCAGATTTGCATCGCCTGCAAATTCCCCAGTTTTCTACTTACAATTGGTTTGCCACAGTGTTAAGCCGCGCCACGATAAGGGGCAATAAAAAGTGGTAATTACAGGCAGACATTGTAGCAACTTGGCAATCCACTCTCTTTGCTACCGCGGGTATCCAGTTATCTCGGTTGTTTAGACTCGTTGAAGCGCCGGTGCAAAAATTTGACTAGGTTATCTTAGCTCGGGGATCGGTGGCAGAAAGATAAGGCTTTTCGAAAAGAAGAACGGTTTAATGTTACAATTAGACGTGTGTTATTGCACCTATACATTAAAAAACGAGTCGAGGAGGAATGTAGATAGGCGTTCCGGGACGTGATGAATATTTCGAACGTGGTGGGCGAGAATTTCTTCGATGCAAGAGCTGTCGAGAGTTCGCTCGACTCGCGGGATACGTATAAAAGTGTAGAAACTCGAGTTCGTTGATCGGTGAGCGAGGAAAGGGGGAGCAGAAATGGGAACGCGTTAGTGTAAAATTTCAGTTATTTACAATAGCCTATACGTCTACGCCGTAAGTTGTATAATAATTAGAATAACAGTAATAACATTAATAATTGTAGTATGTATATCACTTATTGTATATATATATATATATATATATAATATATGGACCTTTCTATACATAAAGTTCTATCAAATAACAACGTTACCTCGGTACCGTAGGCTCTACGTTAAAAATCGTTTAAAAAGTACAAGTGTTGGAAGGTCTCGCGATCGTCTCTTGAAACGGAAGCCACGTTTATGGTTTCCCTGAGTCGAAACAGAGACACTCTTCCTTTATAAGGCTCCGTTTCAAACTCAGGCACGCATTAATCCTCTTATAGTATTTATGAACTGCCTTGCAAAACGAGAAACGGTGGAATGCTCGCGAAGTCACGGACAGAGCGAAAGGGGAGTTCACGTGTAATTTCGTTAAACGGTAGAATTGTCGAGTGTATAATGATGAACCTGGTTCTCAAACTCTGTTTAACAAAAGGCAAAGTAGCAAGTTTTCATCGAATCTAATGGCTTCCCCTGCTTTTCTTTTAATCACTCTACGAAGCACAATATTCCCGTGTTTCTAACTCCATTACCAATCATTTGATAGGAGATCGAAGTGTTCATTCGCGTTCTAATCTAATACTCTGTTATTTCCATCCTCAGACGTTTCATAATTCGAATTTCTCTGTCTGCACTGAATGCTTTACATTTAAGGTCAAAGTGCCTCGGCACAGGGAACACGCGAGAAGAAATGGCCACATGTGAACGCCACTTACGCAACGGCGATTACACGCCTGATGAATGCGAAACCGTCACTGAATGGCCGAAGGCACGAGGTCGTGGAATATTGTCGCTCGACGGTGACAAAGATTAACCTTGAAAATCAGTGGATCCGCGTTTCTCCGCGGTTTCTTTTCCATGATAGCCACCGAGGAGAGCAGTCTTTGGGGCCTTCTTTTATTCGAAGGAAACTATGCGCTCAGAAACCCAGTTAATTCCACAGTCGAGGCTCAAATTCATTCGCGGACAACTAAGGAATATCAAACTCCAGGCATTATACTCCAGGCACTAGATATTAACTACCCAAGGCAACCGATAGCCTATCCCCCCACCGTCGCGAACATAATCAAGCTGAAAGACGGAAAGTGGAATGTATCGACAATTACGTCACTCCTGCGACAAGTGAAAGTGGAGTCCTTCGCGGAGGACCTACTAAGGACACCCGTTCTTTCGTTATTGATCGACACAGGGATCTATGTTCCTTTCGAAGCCATCGTTGATCCTTGGTAGACACAACGTTTAAATTATTTCATTCTCATGTTTTAAACACTGAAGGGACTCGATGTTTCGAATCGGATACACATTAATCGATAGACGATCCTCCAGATAGAACATAAAAAAAATCTGTTACTGTGTCTAGAATAATTAAAAAGAAATATTTCGACGATCTATGATGATTGAATCCGCCTGTGTTCAAAGTGCTATGGCAAAGTGATCGTAGAGTCGTAGGGGAAGGATTCTGAGAGGGGGATGGAGCAAAGGACGCTGGTTTGTTGACGCTTTGCGTTGGCCGCGTGTTTCACAGTAACGCGACAGACGTACGCTGCATTCCAGATTAGACGATCGTGGCGAGACCCAGTGGAACGTGACTTTAGTGTCATGGCACCGACGACGAAGGGACGACGATGGCGGATCGGAAGACCCTGCTGTCGGTGGTTCGCCGATTCGTCAGCAGGAGCAGGACTTCTTTGTACTCGTCGGCGACTGGTTCAGCGCGAAACGCTCGCCATCTGTCTGGTCCTGGGAGCCGTTCCCCTTCATCAGCTGGTCGTTTTGCAGTATCTGTAATTAGAAATTAATCTTTCCATTATCTTCAACATATCTCGTAGGATTTATACTCCTGAACAGCGAGGAATAGTGGATGCAACTCTCGGGAGAATTGTTCTTTACTTTCTGATTCTCAAAGTGGTGCAAACACTACGAATTAAACTACATTAGTCTGTCGGTGTGAGCTGCGTTACAATTGTATGCACGTGGCATGTATTTAGCGGGCAGATGGTCGAGGCACCGAATTAGTTGCAGGCTCGTTAAGGCGATCACCTTGTCGCAACAGGCATCATTGATAAATCCATCGAGCACGTAGCGGCACGCGTGTAATACACGATGACTGACGAGTGTACTCATAATCGCGGGGGCAACACGATATTCCACAAATAACTTATGCGTTGCTCCTCGGGGCTATCTTCGTTAATCGAATTTCGCGTGTGCAGACGACGCTGGAAAACAAGCGTTGTACGAAAACAAGCTATGTCTGCTATCCCGAAGAAAGAAATGCACATTCCTTTCGTTTCTAGAAGTATATTTAAATTTCCTCGCTTGAGAATGCTCGTGGTTATCCGCGATTAGGAATCGTTACTCACTTTGTTGACAAGGAACCGCGCCGCTTCCTCGATGTTGATGTTCTCCTTGGCGGAGGTCTCGAACCATCCAGCGAAGTTCTTCTCCTTGCAGTACTCCTCCATTTTCGTGGGCGAATTGACCAGCCCCTCCCTTTGCTGGTCACATTTGTTGGCGAGCAGGACGCAGGGTATCGGTGAGCCGTCAGGAAGTTGCACCTTCGAGTCCAGATCCTGTTTCCACTTTACCACCGCGTCCAGGGTGGCGCTTCTCGTCACGTCGAATACTATGAACGCGCCCACAGCTTCCTTGTAGTACACCCTGGTCATGTTCCCGAACCTCTCTTGACCTGTCGCGTACACCAGAGCGGATGTGTGAAATTACACGGGGGTAAGAGAAGAATCTGCTCGAGGATCCGTTGGAAAAGGAAATTGTGTTTTAAAGGTAATTTCAAAGTGAGAAAGTTCCGAGAATCCTTCCACTTTTGCAGAGTTTAATAATGGATTGGTGCCAAGGGGAAAAGACGAATTTATCGCGACACGAGGCGCCCGTGGCCGCGTATCAGTGATTGGATTGGCGAAAAGATGCGGGGAGAACGGAACGGGGATCGTGAATTGCGACTGACCTGCGATATCCCATAGCTGGAGCCTTATGATCGTGTGTGGGTCCCAGTTCAAGACTTTCAGCGCAAAGTCGACGCCAATCGTCGCGCGATAATGCTGGGAGAAGAACTGATGGACGTATCTCTTGATGATGGACGTCTTTCCGGCCCCCAGCTCCCCGATCACCAGGATTTTGTACAAGTGCTCTCGTTTCTCGCCTACTCCCGCATTCGGCGCGTTGTTCTGTGACGACTGCGCAAAGAGAACAAACAAGTCGTTTAGTTTCCTGGGGTCGTTGGTCGAACATTGTGTTTTCCCTTCGTTTCCCATCGATTTACTTCACGATCGAGGGATCGAAGGTTGCTGAAAGATTAAACTTTCACTTCTCTCGACACGATATTTATTTGCATCTGTGAGAAAATCAGAGGTGTTGGCCTGGCGTATCTCGAAGCAGAGTTTGTAAAACAATCGTTTCTGCAACTATCCATTCATTTTGCAAAATAGAAGCACACTCCAACATCCGGGAAAAAACATTTTTCGAGGATAACACGAAGGGGAACGTTGAAGACGTTGCACGTGGGTCGAGAAGTAGAGAAGGATCAAACGAACTGGCAAACCGACCCCGAACCACCTCCACCTTTTCGGTCGAATCTTCCACTTGGCGAAGTTGAACACCCCCAGGTTCCTCCAGAACTTCCCTTCGAGCTCCATAATCGTGCGCGCTCGCGTTCTTCAACGTTTCCCGGTCGATGTCGATCTGAGGCGAAGACCTAACCAGTCGACGTGGACCGTAGAAGTGACTCACACCAAACGATTAGCCAGGGAATACGACCAAACAACTCGACTATATACGATTTGAAGCGCGATGACGTTCAACCAACGAAGTCAGAGGGTGAAGTATTTCCTGCAACGGATCTCTTTCCTTCTCTCTTTCATTCTCTCTTTCTTTGTCCCCCGATCGTTTCGAAGAGATACGACATCGAGGAGGAATTGCTGCGCAAACATCTGGACAATTCGATCGCTGGATATGCATAGAAGAATTTTCGAAATGTTTTGCAAATATTTGTCCCGTGAATTCTTGAGTGTTTTGGTGGCGGATGGGGTGCAGAAGTGGTGTAGATTGATAGATACGATAGAGTAGATTAGAACTGGAATTGCCACTTCTTCCAGAAAAAGCATTGAAGTACTACAGGAATCTATTTAGTGAAGCGCAGGAAAACGTTGAGAGCATTCCGAGGCCCTAAAGTTTCCATCACCCCGCGGAAAATTTCTAAATGGAAACAATCTCCGAGGGTAAACACCGAAATCGTTGTCGACGCCATAAACTCCTGATACAAGGGTGAATCATAATTCATTGGAGTGCTCCTTTTACCTGATTACCCTCGGAAATATTATCTTCGGGTGCTACTCTAAAAGAAGCAAAATCGCCGTGTTATCGTTGTAAAGTCGTGATAAGAAACACGATCCGTGGTACATGCGTGTGGCTGCACGCGCGAGGATAATCCTGCGTGGAAAAACAGACCGCAAAGCCGTAACCATAAACTCGTGGGGTAATAATAATCTGCAGCAAAAGGAAGCCATAACACTATCGTCTCTCCCTACAGCACTATAATACCGTAGCCGCTCTACTTAATGGCGGCTAAGTCCCCTGTAAAATGTGCGTGTACCCAAACCGTACTTGGCTTAACTCATACTTGACCTCTAATTAACAAACCGATTAGGTAGGTGTGATAATCAGTGCTTTTGAGAACTGTAATATACAAAATAATCTACAGACATTCCCCAGTAATGGTATCTGATCTGAAATTCACCCTTCCATACATTCAAATATCATTTGAAGTTCATCAGACCATTTTCAAAAGTCATTTCCCTCGAAAACAATGGTTCCGATGAGAAACCACCTCTTAATCGGCCGTACACAAAATCCCACCCCATTCAGTCTAACGATAATAAACAGGACCCACCATCATCCCCTGTCTATCCACCACAATATCCTCCAACCCCTTAATTCGCATTAAAACGTACGATTCAATCTCGCGATTCGCTACAACGTGGAAGCAGAACGTGCCTGACAATTCCGCGGGCGTTCAGCTAGGGGGTAGTGAACCTTTCCGCGTGTTTTCCTCTCGAGACGTCGGACGTGTTCCAATTAAGGTTTCCCGCGGACAAGAGGGCCGAGACCGAGATAAAGCGCGCGAAGCCGCGTAACTCGAGACTCGACGAGCAAAAGCGAGGGACCGGGGTGAAAAAGCACTGGAGACTGGAAAAAGGGGATCGAGGGGGACTGCAAAACCGGGTCTATCGATTCTCGATCATAGAATTACAGCGTCTCGCCTCGCAGATAGACAGGGGATTTCGAAATCGAAACGACCAGGCGGCTGAGGAGTCGATATCTCGGTGCAGGGAAACCGCTGGTCGCGAAAAGATACCGCGTGATTGATACGAGTAGCAAGTGGCGAGGGAGAAAAATAAGTGGGCGACTTGTCCTGATTGGTGTCTAGTTCCCTGTCGCGCTTCACTTGCTTTTTTCTTGGTTTCAGACTGTTGGACTCATTCTATCAGAAGGTACCTGTTAGGTGGAAACTGGAAATACGGTGAAGGGATGGGAGTGGTTTCGAAAAATGTGTGTCATTGGGGGTTTTTTGTTGGGATTTTACTTAAAGATTTTCGAATAAGATTAAGGATTTGGATAAGGTTCTTTGGAATTTACATCACGGCTCAGAGGCTGCGCGCGTACCGTTGACTGGAGCAAGTAGTATAGTTCGCGATATCTTCGACAAGTGGTAAATCTCTGGACTTACGCTTACAAGCTACTCGGGAGAGACATACACATATTTCAAGTGAATACATTTAAACACCTCCACCCATACCAGAGTACCCAAAGCCGAACAACCACCCAAGGTGAACACCTGCTCCGAATCCCGAGGAGAACCAAAAGAACTACTGTCGCAGCATCGATAAGTTCTCACCATGCTGTCCTGGCTAGGTAGCTTAGCCTTCTCTACGTTGTCGTTAGCGCCCACCATGGGTGCCATGGTGGAAGGCAGCGCCGGCTGATAGTCGTTCTGGCGATCGTAGCTCTCCGTGTAGTCCTCCTCGATGCCAGCGAGATAACCAACCCCCGTCTCTTCGTCGAACGTACCCTCGAACGTCGAGAATGTGTCGAACTTCTTCACGCTGATGTGCCTGGCCCTTTTCCTCGTGCTCTCCTCCAGTTTCTCCTCGACCTGCGTCGACGACTTGTCCTCGTCGTCCAGGGTAACGGCGATCACCGTCTCCCTGGAGTTCGTGTCCCGGGTGGTCTCGAACAACCTCCGCTGGAAGATCGCTCGTTTCTCCTCGAGCAGCGACAACTTGCGGCGCACCTCGTGCGGGGACGACTTGGACGGATGTGGGCCGGAGTCCGACTCCGACTTCAGGTTCAGTTTCGACTTCTTAGAGACGTCCGCGGCCGACTTGCCGGCTTTCTGCTCCGGCCATTTCGAGATCGCGTAGGGAAGCGTCGAGCTGCACCGCGCTTCCAGCCGCGGGGACTTCTCCTGGGGATCTGCGCAACCAGAGAGAACGGCGGCGATGGTTCATGGGGGGTGGCGTTTTTTTGGGGGATGATAGGCGTATGGGCGATGGAAGCTTCGCTTATGATGTTTCAGCTTCGTGGTAGCGTCTTTGAAGCCTGCCTATTAGCTGATGTGATAAAGCGTCTGCTCGTTGTAGTCTACAATGCTGGCGACTGATGGCGTGGATGGATTATTTCAGCGGCTACAGTAGCGTATTAGGTGACATTGCTAGGGATCTTCGCCCTCATACCTTGAACTGAGAGTAGCTACTAATAAAAGAGCTTCTAAAAACGCGGTCTAGTCGATAGAAGAGGCAGATGACAAGCTTGAAACGGGACCCTAGCTGAACGGAGGCTATTCAGCGGCGAACTGAAGCACCTACTCCATGCTACACGTGCAGCACGCCCTAAGAGGCGACTGTAGAAAGGAAACAAAGCTCGGGGGCAACGCCTAATCTCTCGAGTATCAGAACCGAGAAGCTTGGGCCACAGAATTTTCGCTATCTACTCGCGTGCATCGAAATAGCGGGGGTATGGAAGGATGTAGAAGAAAGTAGAGGAAAGCAGAGAACCAGAAGCCTGCGGCTACCAGGAGCCTGAGGCTACCAGGACCCAACACCCAGAGTCAATGATAGAGGAAGGACGAGCAGGTTGCGGGGTTTGGGACGGGTGAAAGCGAGAAGGCAGGAGCTGAGACGCGGGGTGTAAAGGCGTGTTGGATGACGGTGGATCGCTCACCGTGCTGGCTCCTGGAGAAGCTCCTGATGGTCAGCGACGGCGACTTGTGTTGCACTACGGTAACGGTGGTGATCGGCTTCTCCTGCAGCTTCTCCGGTTTCCTCGCCTCTCCCTTCTCCCTGTCCCTCTCCCTGGCCTCTGGGCCAGGCCTCTCTGTCTCCTGCCCCTTCCTCACGATCCTGGACGGGCTGTCCGAGAGGCTAGGCGACTCCTGCGACGATTGGCTCTGCGAGCGGCTGCTGTCGCCACCCTCGGGCGTGTGCCTCGGCTCCTGCTCCGTCGACAGGCGAAATTTGTTCAGGCTCAGCTTCCGCACCAGCGAGCTGGACTTCTTCTTCTTCTTCAAGGTCGGCGCGGGCCCGCCCTTGCGCTCGGCCTCCTCGTCGGGGCTCCGCTTGCGGGCCAATTCTGCGACGGGAGAGGATCCCCGATCAGAGAGCACCGATCTTTCTGGGTTAAACGATCGCAGGTGAAGGTGTAGAGGAGTGTGGGAGGCTGGGGTGGTCGCTGAGGAATCTGGGAGCCTTGAAATCGTTGAAATTTATGACGAGAGTGTAGGGACCGTAAAGAGGACCGTAAGAGTACGGTGTGCCGCAAAGGATTTGATGCTCCAACTGTCAAATTACCGAACCTTTTAGTGGATAGGGACTCTGATAGAACCAATTCGGGGCAAACTCATCGAGTGTGTTAATTGAATCCACCGTACCCCACTGCAGGAACGATCTAAGTGTTTAATCAGCGCGGAAGAAAGGAATCGATCGCATAAATCCATCATGATTAACGAGCTCGATGGATTCCAATAATTGGCGAGATACCAAGGAGCAGTTAAGACGATTAGATTCCCAAGGAATCTGTTCATGAATCTCGGAAGGTATACTATTAATCACTCGCGGGTCAAGTACCGCGACGCTGAAACAAGAACCCCCTACAAAAGAAAGCAGCCGAGCCTTACAAAGTACAAACGACTAAATCCAGCGAATCCCGAAGGAACCTTAACAACCAGTATAGAATGAGAGATGCCAAAAGAAGCCTGGCCAATCGACACCGATCACTTTCATCCGCCACCCAAAACGGGTAGAAACCTCGACAAATTGTGTAAGATAGAAAGATGGTTAAAAGTCACTTGGATCGTTCTGCAGCCGTTGACCAACCCCGTCAATGAACCTTTCTCGTCAGCATCCAGCTCGGGCTCGACGGGTGCCTCCTCGATGGATCTGGTCTTCTTCTTGATTTTGAACAGGCCGCCCTCCTTGCGGAAACTACTCTTGAACGCGCCGAATCTACCCCTCTTCTTGTCCTCGGCGACCTCGGTGGTGGTCGCGGCGTTCTGGGTGACGACCCCGGTCGCGCCAGCGCTCGTCAGGGTGTCCAGGCTGGAGCTGCTGCCTCCGACCGTCACGTACTCGCCGGAAGTGCTGCCGGCGAACCTGTTCCGCTCCTCCTCGGACGAGGAGCGACCCACCACCGTGTCTGGAGAGCTTCCACCCTCGTTGCCGCTCTCGTTCCGATCCATTCTCGCCCGTAGAAGGGGTTAGAAGCGGACGAAGGGGGAGGGTGATCGGGATCGGCGACTAGGTTGTCTCGCGTCTCGCTTTAACGGCAGGGACCGCACTTCCACGGCCTGGCTTCCTCTGCCACCCGTGGAAACCTTAGAAGAACTCGCTTTCTAGGTCCGATCGGGCCAGTGACGGATAATCCGACACGTTTCCCCCTCCGTTTCCTCCGCTTTTTCCCTTTCCCAGTCCCTTTCCTGCTGCCCGGCCGGGGGAACGGCCGCCACGGTTCCTCCGTCGCGTCGTCGCGTTCCTCGTGCCTTTGAAATGGAGAAGCCTGGGAGCCGCGACGGGACCGGTTCCACCGGCTAGAATCGAGCCGCCGCTTCTAACGGCCTTCCACACCCTCCGACCGGGGGGTTCATTGCCTCTTTTACCGTTCACTCGCGGAATGGAAGACGCTTACGAGTTACGAGTGTCTCGTCCACGGATTTCTTAGAAAACGATAGAAACAGGTGATCGGCTTCTCCACCCTAGTCCATCTTCGAATCCCAAGCCTCCCCCAAGTGGTCCCCTCTTCTACCATGAACAACGCAATTCTAAGATCGCAGCCCCCTCGTCCCAGTCGCAGAAACCCTACTAAAATTCAATCGTTCTCCACCCTCGCCCTCAACCTCCACCCTGTAGATCACTCCCCCGCGCGTCGCAATGGTCGAAGGGCAGCGTTCTCGCGCGAAAACGCGGCAAAGTCTGTCACGGCACTACGACGTCGTGCACACGGTGTTCAGAACGCCACTAAGCGGCCCGCGTAAAAATGCCCAAGGGGGGCACAAGGGGAGGAGCGTCGTGGGTGCCCCTCCACGGTGTTAACGAGGCTGAGCTCGCGGAGACGACTTTTCCGCGCTGCCCGGCCCCGGACACGGAGTCTGTTACCGTAACACGTAGGCGTGACACGAGTGCCCTGGTCGGTTTCAGCAGAACCGACTGGCGTGCGGCAAGCCCTCGTCCGCCGAGCATCGTCCCACCCATGGTGGTCGACTCCAGCGCGTTACGTAAGGTCGGCCACGCGTTTTTGGCATCGTTTGAGCGGAGTCGCCGTGGCCGTTCGCACTATCGCGGGTTTGTTCCACTTGGCGCCAGAACTGGGGTGGAACGCGCATGGAGAAGGAGGATCGGCGGTGCTCGATCGCACCTGTGGGATTCCAGCGTGAAGACCACGGGTGGATTTCTTCTCTTAAATCTACAGCTGATCTTCGTGGGGAATGAAGATACTCGTTCTGGACCAAGGATCTAGTTCAGTAGTAACTTCTACTACTCGTAGGGGTTATACGAAACGTTATGTTTCGGTTGCAAGGAATGTTTGCAGAGCAGCGGCTGTGTTGAACGCTGGAACGATAAGAGGCCGAGCCTTCTCCGCTGTGGACAACAGCATCTTGCACACTTTTCACGCACTGATTACGTGTCGCCGGGTGCGCCGTAGCTGTCTCGTAACTCCTACCAATTAATTAAACGGCGAACGGGGATGAGCCAGTGATAAAGTCCAAAGTCGAGCCACCGGCGTGGAAACAACGCGCCGGGCAATCTAACGAGGCGGTGATTAGAGGGAATTTTTCATCGCGTAATCTAAATTGCCGGCGTGCAACGGTCCAGCACTCTGTGCCTTCCGTCCAACCGACCGATGAAAGTACCGTTCGTTTCCAAACACAGCGGTTTCGCGTTGCTCCTTCGGGTGGATCGCAACCCTCCTCTCCGTTCAGAGTGGACAGACCTAAATTGTACGACGACGAGTTACTCGGCTCTTTCTAAGCTCCCAATTCTATTACCCATTGTTGTTCTATTACCCTTCGGCGTGTGCTTATCCAATACAAACAGAATCGATAGGAACGAAGTCCCTTGAAGTTTCCTCGCAAACGTCTTCTCTTTCGCTCGTCCCCGGCGCGACACTAGAGCCCGCTCAGAAAAACACCGCGAAATTATCTCGCCGCGCACCAGATTCTCGATCGGAGACAGGCGACTGGCAGATCGCGAGATAGCTGGCAGAAGATCCACCGCAAATCCGTGTGGAAAGAGCGCATATTCCGCGAAGTTCGCGGGTTGCATAAGTTTTACAGCGGCCGTGCCACATACCGCGTTTACCCTCTCACCGTGCTTATGTAAACTGCGGCCGAGTGCAACCAGTGTAAGGCAACGTGCAATTATTGCATTAGGTCGGACACGTGCATTTTTAGCCAAGGTCGCGGACGTTTACCCGCGAAAAATCTTCCACTTGCAAACATTCAACGAAAGCTCTCTCTTAGCGAAGCGAACAAGGAATTAACGGAGCAGCGGGGGAGGCTTAGTTTATCCTACCCAGATTGTGTAATTGGAAGAACGGGGATCGATGAAGGAACGCAGCAGCCGCGATAATTGCAAATGGGGAGACAGGTCCGGTCAAGGCGGTCTTGCGATCCTGGCCTGTTTTATAACGAAATCGCGGTGTAATTAGCGTTATCGATTACTGATCGCTGGATAATGTGGAGTTCTCTTGATTGGCAGAGGAATGGCGCGCGCAAACGCGGCCAATAAAGAAATCGCGCGGCTAAGGACGACCTCGGTGCTTCGCGATTCCCATCGTGATTCGCGCATCCGTCGTGCGTGTCCTCGCGTGGGGTGGTTTATGTAAGATACTGGTTTCTAATGATCCCGATAAGTTCGCATGCTGTAATGCGCGCTCATGCGACTAGGGATTCCATGGGATTTAGAATGTAGTACTTTCAGTTTCTATATGGGGCTCCCGCAGAGAAAGAAGGTTGCAGGATCTTCGGCTTTCGTTCTTAAATATTTTTTTGAGAATTTTGACTCCCTGAGTCTTTGATTCTGGGTAATTCTTAGATACATCCACCGTAATTTGTCTAATTATACTGCTTTTGAAATCGAGGCTTGATTAATCGATGTTACAAAAGCTGTAAGTGAATGTAATTTACGCGCACTTTCGTAATCACCGAGCAAAGCGTAAATATGATTTATATGCGAGGAAAAAACAGAGATCCTAGCCGTTATCTGCACCAGCGATGTCGTGGGCGAGCTAGAGGACTTGTTGATAATCGCCTCGACAGCTGAATAATGCCAACCATTAATCCTGCGTTTAAAAACCAACGATTTCCCTCAGCGACGCAGGCGAGTTGATTAATCAAATGCTAAATGACTAGGTCATCCAGCTAACTATCGTGCACGGTGCGTAAGCGTATCACGTAACCCGTGCAAGCCAAAGGGGCGCGAGTAATTAACATATTCCGGTTTCTTAAATTCATCAACAATTGATTCCCATTTGTCAACCACTGTCGACTGCGTCGATTCGCGAATCCGCGAAGCCACCGTGCGTGAAATTGGCGCAGAAGAATCGCCACGGAACAGTGATCGTCCGTGAGGAACATCGAGCATAGATCCTATGGGAGGAACGATCAAAGGATCAAATAACTGTACACCTTATTAATTCGTCTTTATATAACTGTTTCTCGCGCTATCGTAATGAGCCCGGCTGTATTGAAGACGAGTCAACGGGAGTCGTAAAGTCCCGCTACGGTAATTCCGACACTAAGATAACGCGATACCCGAATGACGTTTTACGGTGATTAGGGTAAATAAAATTGGCACTGCATGTAACAATAACAAAGTTCAGTATATTGAGCTACAAGCAACGCTTGATGAAGTTGAATACAATTGAAGCCGAAAGTGTGAGTGAGTGTTCCGTATACTTAAACTATCCTCATCTCCGGAGGATACCGAGACCTAGGCGTTTCAAAAAGCGTCTGACTCTCCGACGGAGCCTCTTCTTCCTTCCAGCCAGAATCCTCCCCCTCAGGCTGGTTACTTGGTGGGCCACACAATTATCAAACATCTCATTGGTCGTAATATTGTCAACGGAACGGCCCACCCAGCTCCGTAGAGAGGGAAAAACTCTAGAAACCTAGTCCTGATAAATTATGGCTAAACTGTCCTTCGAAGACATCGCAGAAAAGTAAACAGGATGCCTGGCCAATGTCACTAAACCCCGGGACCGCCGGAGTCGACTCACAGATGGTTATTGTAACTCCACGTCACTCGCCACCCTCCAACGGTCCCAAGTGTCGGGCGAGTGCCGGCGACAGACCCAACGTCTGCCAGGCAATCTCGTAAATTGAAGGATTAACCTTCCTTCGAGTCCTTTCCCGAGCTATTTACGAAAACCCCGAACCTCCCGTAAATGGCCCTCGGCCGATGGTAATACATGCGGAACCTAGCCTAATAACAATATAATATAAATAGACCGAATAATGAATGTAACGCGTAACATCCTCCCCCCGTTGAGAGAATCTCGATCAATGAATTTAATCATACGCGTGACTCGATATGTATGTTGTGTATATGTGTGCTTAAAACTAAGGGGACAGGGGTTGTCCTATGCCCTTGACGGATGTTGGTGACCTCGTGATGTCTTCCTCTCCGACCTCGTCCTCCAGGTGATTGGGCAACGGCACGAGCTTCTTGACCGCCCGGTCCAGCTCGGTTGTAGCCGTTTTAAGCGTCACCGTCCGCACGATGCCGTCAGCGCCTGGATGGACCTTGAGAACCTTGCCCAACGCCCACTGCATAGATGGCACCTTGTCATCTCGCAGGAGAACAACAGTGCCCACACTGATGGGATGACTGCCGCTGGTCCATTTTCTGCGACTCGTCAGTTCGTTCAAATACTCCTGGTGCCATCGGATCCAGAAGTGTTGCTTTACCTTCTGTATATGCTGCCAGCTAGACAAACGATTAGCTGGAATGTCCCTGAAATCGCGTTCGCGAAGGCTCGTCATTGAGTCGCCAATTAGGAAATGTCCAGGTGTAAGGACCAGAAGGTCGTTCGGATCAGATGAAATGGAGGTAAGAGGACGGGAATTCAAAATGGATTCTATTTCAATAATCAATGTATTGAAATCCTCGAATGTAAATAGATTAGCCCCTGCGACGCGTTTAAGATGGAATTTAAACGATTTTACCGCAGCTTCCCATAATCCACCGAAGTGAGGAGCCAATGGTGGAATGAAATGCCACTCGATGGATCTTTCCGCAAGGAATGTCTGCACCTTGTTGTTATGATCGTCTGATCGTAAATGTTCTCGCAATTCGCGCAATTCATTATCCGTTCCGACGAAATTAGAGCCATTATCGGAATACAAATTTAAGCAGAATCCTCGTCGAGCGATGAAACGTCGAAGGGCGGCGATAAATGCTTCTGTGGTCAGATCACTGACAAGTTCGAGATGAACAGCCTTTACCGCCAGACATACAAAAACTGCTACATATACCTTAACTCGGTTCTGATTTCGGTGTTTCTTCTCCTTTATATAAAAGGGCCCGCAGTAATCAACTCCTACGTTGGTAAAAGGACGCGACTCAGTCACCCTTGCTTCAGGTAAACTGCCCATAACGTACTCCACGGGTGGTGGTCGTGCGCGACAACAACGCACACATTTCCTATTTGATTTCCATACCTGGCTTCGACCATCGATAGGCCAGTACCGGCGCTTTACAGCGTACAACGTAGCTTGCACTCCCGCGTGCAAATGAGTACGGTGCTCGTTTTCTATTATTAATGCCGTCGTAAAAGCCTTTGGTAATATAATAGGGTGTTTTTGAGAGAACGGCATTGCCGAGTGCTGCAGGCGACCTCCAACTCGCAAAATTCCATCTTTGTCTATAAATGGATTTAATTTTGTTAGTTTGCCCTTGATTGTTGCATCCCTATCCTTGGCGATACAGCGCAACTCTTCCGAGAAATGATAACGCTGTAAAAGCCTGATGACCGCGTGATGCGCGTAGTTGAGCTCTGAAACGGTAAGAACCCCCCTTGGACTGTTGCGTCTCCAACGTAGACAGAATGCAACAATCCGGACAAGTTTCCCCCACGCTGAATACCTATCCAGCAGGAAAGTGTCGATGGGCTTCGCCGCAAAGCAGGGAATCTGTTTTTGTTCCGGAATAATGACAGGTGGGACCGACTCCCAGGTAGGCCAATGGACTTCTTGTTTGACGAGCCATGCCGGACCATGATGCCAGATGGAGGGTTGAAGAAATTCCTCCGGTGTTTGACCTCGTGAAATGAGATCCGCTGGATTATCATTTGTTCGGACATGACGCCAGTCCTTGACCCTCGTCTTTGTCTGAATCTCAGCGATGCGATTTGCGACGAACGTCTTTAAAGTATGCGTAGAGGTATTAATCCAATAAAGTACAATAGTGGAGTCTGTCCAAAGGATGATTCGATCCATCTCGAAAGATAAAGCCCGCCGAACAGTCGAAACCAGGGAAGTGAGAAGCAGCGCCCCACATAACTCAAGCCGCGGAATCGTTTGTTGCTTCAACGGTGCAACCCTTGATTTTGCCAGTAAGAGTTCCACTTGCGCACGGCCGCGCGCGTCAACGGTACGGATGTACACGCACGCTCCATAAGCTTTTTCGCTTGCATCGCAAAATCCATGTAACTCGATGCGTGACGCTGAGCTGATTATTGTCTTGCGCTTAAATACAATGTTATTTAACAATGGCAATTGTGTATAGTACCGAGCCCATTCGGTATGGACGTTCATAGGCAGGGACTCGTCCCAATCGATTTTCAAGCTCCAGATCTGCTGGAGCATTATCTTTGCAGTGACAATAACAGGCCCAAGAAGTCCCAGAGGATCATAGATCCTTGCGATCTCAGAACTAATAACGCGCTTCGTGACACGCGATAACATCGTTCTAATCTTGACTGAATAAACAATGGAATCGTCCGTTGAATTCCACATGACACCGAGAGTCTTCACCGTAGACGTTTCGCCGAAGTGAAGCTTGCTGTTAATCGACTCCGGTGGCAAGTCCTGCAAAAGACTCCGATCGTTTGATGCCCATTGTCGGACGTTTAACCCGGCTAATTTTAAAAGGTCTGTGAGGTCCTTCCTTAACGCAAGTGCATCTTCCCTCGTTGACGCTCCGGTAAGCGCGTCATCTACATAAAAATCTCGCTGGAGAATTTCAGCCGCTCGGGGATACCGATATCCTTCATCCTGACTCAGTTGCTTCAAACAACGAATGGCCAAGAACGGTGCCGCCGAGACCCCAAACGTTACGGTATTCAATTCGAAAGTCTTAACGTCGCCATCGTTATCACGCCAAAGAATCCTTTGATACCTTCTATCTTCCGGTCGGACGAGAAACTGTCTATACATTTTTTCAATGTCACCTGTAATGACATATTGGTGAGTACGAAACCGTAAAAGTATGTATAACAAATCGTCTTGGATCTTCGGCCCGGTGTGCAAAGCATCATTAAGGGACACCCCCGTACTGGTCGTCGCTGACGCGTCGAAAACAACCCTGAGTTTAGTAGTTTGACTACTGTCTTTAATGACGCCGTGATGCGGCAAATAATACCCATCTCTGGATGCTTGGACATCTGTGATCTCGGACATGTGACCGAGATCCAGATATTCTTGTATTACCGCCCGGTATCGTTGTTGCAACTCTGCATTCCCTTGCAGTTTTCGTTCAAGGGAAGCGAATCGCTTCAGGGCTCTGGATCTTGACTCTCCCAATTGCGAAAGTCGTTCATTGAACGGGAGTGCCACGACGTACTTCCCATCCACATTCCGCGTGGTATGGGCCTTATAATGCTGCTCGGTAGCCGCTTCCGAATCCGACAGGTGCCGGATTTGAGGACCCTCTTCTATCTCCCAGAACTGTGCGAGATCAAATTGAAGAGCCGTGGTCAAATGACAGACCCTGCGTTCTACCGTTGGAGCTGCCGGAGCGCTCCCCCCGATGACCCAACCGACCCTTGTTTTTTGAAGAAATAAGTCCGCTTGGTCGGGCGGTGTCAAATCAATTTGTCCGACGCATAGCATTGATAATGCTGTCCCAGATCCCAATAACATTTCGACAGGTGCAGGCCGATGAAAGTTAGGATCAGCTAAGTTGATTCCACTTGGGACAGCGATGGTTGACCGATCTATAGGTTGATCCGGCACCAACGATGAAATATTGGGGACCGTAAGAAAAGTCAACGTCTTGTGGTAGTTGCTGACACGCGACGTGATGGTTGCCCTAATGGTATGCGTTGCAACCGTTGAAAGATCATTGAGGACTCCGATAGGAACATGGCATGTCTTCTGCGGTAGACCGAGCCTTTTCGCGAAACTGTCCGTCATAAAGTTGGATGCCGCACATGTGTCGATTAGTGTTCGACAGCTTACTGGCTGCTGATCCTTATTTATAACGTTGATTCGCGCCGTTACCAATAATTCATTGGTAGCCGAGTCAACCACAAAAACCCTCGGACATCCCATTCCCCGCAAATCCTCTTGCTTATCTAGTCATTTAGGACTTGGAGGTCGTTCTTCCTCCGATGGTCCAAACGCATTTGCCGAATCAGCTACCGAAGATTCGCTGTTCGGTTCGTTCCGGAAATTCCCAGGCTTGTGCAACAAAGTGTGATGCCTGTTGTGACATACACGGCATGGCCCAAATTTGCACCCTTTGGCAGCGTGCCCTTGTTTAAGGCAATTCGAGCATAACGAAGCCTTTGCCACCATTGCGAAACGCTCCTTTAACGACAGCGCTCTGAACGTGTCGCAATTCCAAACTCCATGCACATCCTTGCAGACGGGACACTCAGGCCCCTTCACTGTGAGGAACGTATTCCTCTGTGATGATACTGGTTTATTAGTTCTTTGTTGCCCCGCCGACCCACGACTACCGTTACCTGTTCCCGACTTCGGTGCAACAGCAGGTGCGGCGGTCGGAGCGCAATCGGCGCGTTTCTCCAAAAACGCTAAAAGATCCGTATATGATGGCATCTTTTTGTCCTTTAATGAAAGCTCCCACTGCCACACCGTGTTTGCGTTGACCTTAGATATTATGATGGATACCAGAAGGGAATTCCATTGCGCGACTGCTTCTCCCATGTTTTTAAGTGATCGCAAATGTTGATTCATGTGGTCCACGAGATCACCCAATGACTCAGCAGAGTCCTTCGCAAGCTTCGGATATTCCCGAATCGCGTTACAATGTTTTAATATGATTTTCCGTGTATTGTCGTATTTTGATTTCAATACCTCGATCGCGTCAACATAATCCGCATCCGTGGTCCTCAGCGACTCGATACTCGCAGCCGCTTTTCCCGTAAGAACCGACCGCAGGTATTGCAACTTCTGCATCGGAGTCAGCTCTTCGTTCCGGTCGATCATCGATGAGAATAATTCAAAGAATGTTGACCATTTTTCAACAGAACCATCAAATGTCGGCAAACGCATTTCCGGGAGTTTTATGGCGAGCGGAGCCGTTACAGAAAGCATTGGTGACTGATTTATACCCCGAGCCTCGATACCCGTCGGGTGATGCCCCATTGTGGTTTGTGCAGTCCCTCGCGCCCCATCAATGATTTTATTGGCGCTGGCTACCACTGTGTAATAATTGTTTTGTATTACGAACCGGCGCTCTGTCTCCGACGGATCCAAACCCTCGAGGTCGAATTGAATGTCTTCAAATCGATCCCAATGCCCGATGAGGCCCTTGAGATGAGTCTCAACCAGATATGCATTAACTTGACCTGATTCCTGGGTACTTTTCAGGAAATTATGGAACGAGGTAATCTGACCTACAATGTTCCCGCGTTTCCGTCGCAGAGAACTAATTTCAGCCGCATTTGGGTCTACCTGCGTCTGACTTGGAGAACCACCGGTATTCTTTTTACTTGACATGGTGGGATACGGATAAGGAGGCAAGACAGGAGAGCGAAACAATTAACAAGCCTACCTTAGCGAAGACTTCAGCTGCCGATGTCCACCACGATATCCAGACTCCTTTACTGATGCTGCAACGAGCAATGCAAGCTGGCCGATTCCAGGATGCAGGTGCACTATTGTGCTATCCAATCGTTAATCCACTAAATTGAAGCGGATGGACACAATGTTTGTGTCTTATACCCAACCACACACTCACTAAATTCGTAACACTACGAAACTGTAGCAATAAGCCACATGTAGAAGTCCACAAGTCACTGGCGGATCCGGCTCGAAGGACCAAAATGTTTCTCGCGCTATCGTAATGAGCCCGGCTGTATTGAAGACGAGTCAACGGGAGTCGTAAAGTCCCGCTACGGTAATTCCGACACTAAGATAACGCGATACCCGAATGACGTTTTACGGTGATTAGGGTAAATAAAATTGGCACTGCATGTAACAATAACAAAGTTCAGTATATTGAGCTACAAGCAACGCTTGATGAAGTTGAATACAATTGAAGCCGAAAGTGTGAGTGAGTGTTCCGTATACTTAAACTATCCTCATCTCCGGAGGATACCGAGACCTAGGCGTTTCAAAAAGCGTCTGACTCTCCGACGGAGCCTCTTCTTCCTTCCAGCCAGAATCCTCCCCCTCAGGCTGGTTACTTGGTGGGCCACACAATTATCAAACATCTCATTGGTCGTAATATTGTCAACGGAACGGCCCACCCAGCTCCGTAGAGAGGGAAAAACTCTAGAAACCTAGTCCTGATAAATTATGGCTAAACTGTCCTTCGAAGACATCGCAGAAAAGTAAACAGGATGCCTGGCCAATGTCACTAAACCCCGGGACCGCCGGAGTCGACTCACAGATGGTTATTGTAACTCCACGTCACTCGCCACCCTCCAACGGTCCCAAGTGTCGGGCGAGTGCCGGCGACAGACCCAACGTCTGCCAGGCAATCTCGTAAATTGAAGGATTAACCTTCCTTCGAGTCCTTTCCCGAGCTATTTACGAAAACCCCGAACCTCCCGTAAATGGCCCTCGGCCGATGGTAATACATGCGGAACCTAGCCTAATAACAATATAATATAAATAGACCGAATAATGAATGTAACGCGTAACAATAACAGACGAAATAATTATGTTCTTCTCCACTTGCACCCTGCAAGAACAATTCTCAAGGGAACTTAAACATGAGCTGAAATGGTAAATGATTTGTAAGTGCCAGAAGTGAAAATTTGGAGTACCTATTTTCTTTTCAACCACAGCGACGTTATGATCTCAGCTATAAGTATCTTGCGACAGGCTTGAAACTAAATAAATTTGTTCACTACAGTATTCAGCATGGAATTAACATTCTTTTTCACTAAAAAAAAAGTAATTATTAATTTCTCTAGCACTTACATTATTTACCACTTCAACTCCTCAATGATTGCAAGTCCAACTGCCCCTTTGAAGCGTCGACCTTATAATACATAACAACTAACCGACTTAGAGCTCTCCCTAGTTGGGGAACAGAAGGGATTGCACTGCCAGCACGACGTTAGGATTTACATTTAAAAGTGCGCAGACGTGTGGCTCCATAAAAGATCGACGAGGTAGCAGGGCTCGGACAAAGGGATGCCAGGGAGAACTTGTAGGACATCTTGTCAGTCAACAGCCTCAGATATTCATGGGATTCTCCCCTTCGGAGCGGCGACATCCGGCAGAGCACAGCAAGGCTGTACGTCCTCTGCAATTTGACTTACTGTCCGCGAATCGACGAGACTCTTTCGCTAGGCTTTCATCGCGGATTGACGACTTCGATATGCCGATCGGGGCTACACTCCTGAAAGGGAGCTGTGTTCTTTATTGTTAGAGGTCTCGAGATTCTGTGGAAGAATCAGTAACTTGGGCTGCTAAGGTTTCAAAAAGATCAGAACGGAAAATAATTCACTAAGCTTGATGGGGATTCTGTTCCAATGTTTCGATCAGAGAAATACACATGGAAGCAACCACCTGGCACGCGTTGTGCGCTCGAGGCGTATCGATTGTTTGGGCGAAAGCTCGGAAGAGGGAAGAATAAAATTGTCACAGTCGTAGGATGACGACACGCGTTGCGTCGTCGCTGTTCCTGTATTCGTCTCTAAATCTAATTATTCCGCCTGGTTCCGACGCAGCAGATTCTCTCACGGCGATAGCTGGCTGCGAGTCGGAGAAAGTGCGGTAACCTGGCCTCTCGTGCTCAGAACTACTTTCCTTCTCGTGAGAAGGGTCGTCGTCTCGTCTCTAGCGATGGGATCAAGTTCGATGATCCAGCTGTTCGACTCAAGTTTAAATCAAAGGAAAACTTGAAAATTACACGACGTTTCGCTACACCCGAGTGAATTCTCTTCAAACCATAAGTCTAGAAATTTAATATTTATACCTCGAGAGCTTTCATCGGTATTTAACGTCAAAAATAATACCGCTATCTTCTCAAGTACCCTGACGCGACGTACAATCGCATTTTATCATTTTCCGAGGCTATTTATATCGCCTGCATAAATATTTCAGAAATGTTATTCGGGGCCCTATAGATCCCATCCTCGCGCAAGATCGATCCCATCTCTGCGATCGAAATGCACGGTTGGAAAGGAAAATGGTCCACCGTTTCTTCTTATATAAATGATTCGACCACTGTGCTTACGTAAAGAACCATAAACACGGATGACGATGTAAGAATGTAAGCGCAGCGCGCACGTAAGCGGCGATTAGTAATCGTTAATGGGCCACCAATCATTAGGGATACGGTTTGACAGTAATTGATTCTGGCAGTCGTGAAATCAGCTGTATCTACATTCAAAATTACGGTGTCTAATAGAAGAGAGATGTACATATTAATATCTAAACTTATTCGTTCTTTGCCATACCGTTGATAATTTGATATATCAGAGAGGAATCGATCATTACAACCATTCGACCGTTCATAATTGTCCAGCTGGAACATCTGTCGTCAAAGATAAGAAGTCTGACGTAAGGTTACATCAGCGGACGTCGGTCAAGACGACGCTGATACGTCGGGCTCCCCTGAAGTGGACCAATCGACAGGAAATCTCCGAATAAAGGGAAACTGAAGCGAAGGGGACCCACCTTTTTGATCTTGGCAGGCTGCTGCTTCACGGTCCCGCTGAAATTCATGTTCAGATCTAGGTAGAGGTGATTGTTGTTCAGCAACTGCGGAGGTGGCTCCATTGGCGGTGGATTCGCCTCCTTTTTGTGCCTCAAACGCCTCTCCGTCCTCTCCTGCCTGGTACGCAGCACCAACACCACGTTTCGGTCCAGCATTTTCCAACGGAGAAGTGCTTTTACGCGAGACTTTAATAATACTACGCACCCTCCTTCTAATACTTCTGGTACCTCGAATCTGGTATCTTCGCCGCGATAATACTCCCGAAATCGAGTCTATCTTGGTACCATGATCCTCCGCTAAGTGTCACTGGCTCATTTCCTGAGTTAATTATTGTCTATCATGGATACTCTCAAAATTAATCTCTGGAATACCGAATTTCCCGCGAATAGCGTTCCATCGTTGACAACTTCACCACTGCGATGTTAATTCCAAACGCTCCTAAATCTCATCAGTCTTCACTCATAGTTCTCCACAGTTGTCTCGTGAAATAGTACCACTATCCTCGAATGTCTCTCCAGGCGGAGCAACGGGGATCTACGAGGATATATGTAGATCCTCCGACAATGATACCTCCTCTTCCACAAAAAGATCTTCTGTCTCACATACCACTGACCAGTGGTGAGTCTAGTATCCCCCAGAGGATTCACTTTAGACCACCAACGACCAACGCCAGCAACGCGCCGATATCGAACTCGAATCGTCACCAGTCGTCACTCGAGTCAGCTCCGGTTCAGCGGAACTTCAGCATGTAGCAGTGCTCGGCGATCGCCAGATTCCACTGCATAGTGGACAGGACAAGCTGGACTCGCGGCAGAAACGGATGTACGCGAGTAAAATTCGGTGGAACAGATGCGGGGGACGTGCGACTGTGCGTAAACCGCGGAGCACCAGCATTTATTGGACCGGGGTTAGGCCTGGGACGTTATCGTCCGCGTTATCAGTGGCCAACGAGGAAAAAACGCGATGCTTAGGCGCCGTGCAGGCCACGATCGCTTTTCGATCCGGCGGAGGAGAACGGGGAACGCGAGCAGAGATCGTGACACGAGCCGCGTGTCCCCTTTTTCGTTTATCTCCTTAGAACGCTCCACGCTCTAGCCACTTCCATGCCTTCGGGTTTCCTTGGCTAGCCAATCAGATTCAGGGTCAGACTGGGGCTAGACAGAGGGTTCACGTTGGGGACCGTTGGCTTTCACTTGGCTGCTTATCATTTGGATAGGAGGTTCACTTCGGCGACGGTAAATAAGCGATTTGAGAAGGAAATGGGTACAGATAGTTGAGTAGAGCGTGCGTGGATGATTGCCAGAGGGTTGAACGAAAGCAGATTCATCGGAGATCGAATTGAATAACGCAAGTTTCCCTCTGCCATCATTGACCTAGTGCCAGTTGTACGCTGCCACTTTGGCACAGAGAAGTTAAGCATCAGTTTATCGCAACCAGTATCGATTTCCACGGAAGCATGTGCCTCGGAACCGGAAGCCTTACGTGTTCCCGCATTTACCATTATATGCCTCCTCTCTATCCATCGAGAAGCAATTACCTCTTGTGTCTGACAAATCGCGAATTCAGAATCGAGTGGAAAGATCTGTGTGCGTCAGTGCGTTTGTTTTACTCTTCTTCCTCTGCTTCGAATCTGCAGAAGCAGTCGAGAGAATAACAAGGCTAGATGAACGTGTTTACCATTGAAAACTGGAAAGAAAACCTTTGTAAGAATCGTAGCTTTCATTACCTAATATTCTTCTTTCTCCGCGACCGAAGTCAACCTCGTCGAAAACTTTACTTTATGCTACTTTGGGTACAGAGTGCAGCTCGGCATTGCTTCTATATAATGAAAGCCATGTAAGTCGAAGGGGCAGAAACAATAAACACTGTTATTTGGAGTTTCTACTCGTAAAGATAAATGGAGCGAATTATAACGTTGTCACATCGGCCAGGCCTTCGTCTAATCTTCTAAACGACAGTAAAACATCGTCCACTACTAGTTATTCGATCCTGAGTGGATTGCACGCCATTTCCTTTAACCCAGAAAGACTCTCGATAATACCTCCACCAGACCACTATCCAATTTAGATTTCTTCTAGCAATTTCCAACATCCACCTTAATCCAAACAGTGATCCACACTTCTCTGATGAATCTCCGTTCCCTGACAAGTGGGAAATTATTCATTCCATTCATTCCAAATGTAAGAAGCCCTCATTATCTCAGCAATTTAATTCCGTCGCAATATTCCTCGATGGCGTCGTGCCGTATCAAAACGAAAATTGCTTTCGCCTCAAAAAAAAAGAAACACGAAGCCTTCTACCACTGCTGGTAATTACTTAGTTTCGTACCTTATCAGCGTGCAATTGAACAACCGCGAGCAGCAAAAAGAAAACCGCGAATTCGACGAAAAAATCGTCGTCGAAGCACTAGCCTCGATCACCGTGCCTCACTCGACGAAATCGTTGACCAATGACATTTTTAATCTTTATTACGGACAGACACAAAGCTGACGAAACTTTTGTTGTAAATTGATGATGCAACGATTACGCGAAGCGCCAGGGTAGATAGATCATCCAGCTAACTTCTTAAAGGGACAATCATTTCTCACGATCGATGCCAGAATCTGTGTCACGTGACGCAGAATTAATATCTACATTATCAGGCTCGTATTTTCGCGCGTATCAGTGATATTTACGCGCTAAACGATCGATAAGGGCACTTTATCCCTGAAAGCGGATGGATCCGCTTCTCGGCGACCTTTCGTGACGTCCCGTTGACGAAACCGGCCAGCTAATTGCTCGATAACAGTGTATTTCTGTCGAAAAACACGGCCTGCGCGTGCACGCCGGATAGGAAGGAAAACAACGAATGGGAACAGGGGGAGAAAGATAGGTGGAAGAGAGAAACGGAGACGGTGCCCTCTCTGAAAGCGGTAATTACCGCTTTTAGCCGTTAATTTCGCTCGTAAATAACAGCCATCTGCGTTACATCATATAAATCGCGTCGGGGGAACGGACTATCCCGTAATCTCTGTGTTTATGTGCCTCGCAAACAGCCAGTAAGACAATATTATAAAAGAAAACGCGGAACCGTTTCCAACGTGAGAGTTTCATCCAATACCCGCGTGGATACGTATTTTCATAGACTATACGTCGATTGTGACCTGCATAAAATTTTGACACACTGGTACTCTGCGTTTATTCAACAACCGTAACTAAGGACCAAATTCAAGATCAATCCATTAAATGATATTGTTAAATTCGTTTTTTTATTTCGAAAACGAAGTCCTTTATGGAGAAAATACGTCTCATCGTTTCCAATCGATTTCAATTGAACTTGTATTTTGCAGCGCTCTGTAGATTAGAGCATTCAATGGCGTCACGATCTCAGCTGTCGGCTAGTGCATTTCCCGCGTTTCAATGGAAACGTTGGTGTTTGGCCGCGATCCTTTATCGAGCGGGGATTTTATCAGGTCGCCGCGCCGTCAATATCAATAACCGATTCTCAACTTTTCGCGGAGAAACACGAATCGGTGACGTTGCTCGAATCTGCGGGTAGCAGTTGGTGACAAATTAAGCGGCAATTAATCTCGGCCAATTATTCGCGACCATTGACCCCCCGCAGCTATCGAGCCACCTCGCGTGTAATCTTCCGACCCGCGACAATTATATTTTCCGAATCGTTCCGCAACACTTCTGGCGCCTTTGTCTTCTGTCGTCGCCAATCGCGTGTCAAGGTTTCAAACAATCTTCCCTCCCAGCGATTCTCTTGTCTTTCGTCACGCGCGGGGCTTTAACACTCAGAGTAGTACAATATTCAGACGAAGTACCGTTTCAATGTTTCCTCGTTTTTCACAGATCAGCTTCGGCAGAAGGGTGGAAGCTTTTAGCGTGGTTTGTAGTGGGGAGTCACCAACTCACCAGAGAGTCTCTGATTCAAAGCAGCAGGCAGAGAATGAATTACTTAATTATTCTGTGTATCGCAAAAAATTTTCATACATCAGCTGCTCGAGCAACAGCTACAGTAATGACGCGGAGCGGCTCGAACAGGCACGGTCCAATTAATCGCGATTTACGAACGGGATGCTCCAACAGTTGCACGCCTCGTTAAACACACTTATCGTCCGGATTATGGTATTATAATAAGTGTTTTATTCTCGGCGGCAAGGCGCGTGTCTGTCGCTCTAGTAATTATTCCCGGCCGAAGAATGTCGACGCGCGGGCCTAAGAGAGAAACAAGTGGAAGTAAACCGGAGAGCCGAAAACAACCGTTGACGAGACTCGAGGAAACAGGAGACGAACAAAGAGATTCGTGAGATGTCAATCGATTGATAAGAAAGTGACGCCACGAAAATCACTGGGAGAAATGAATCGGTAGCATCGTCGCGATAACGAGTAGGTACTCGAATATCGCACGGTTGCTAGTTTGGTCGAACGATAACGATACGCAACAGCTCAGAAACCTACACGCTGAAGGCCTTCTCCAAACGTGTCTCTTTCGTGAGTCACTTGATTGTTTCTTTGCCTTTAAATGGCTAGGTTCGTGGAGAATCTGGTGGCTACTGTAGAACTTAAATATGTTTCTCCTGGAATGCTTGACGCGTTTCAAGTAGTTGTTTTGGCCCCCTCCGAATTCACGGGCAATTCGATCGCGCTCCTCGTCGATTATTCCAAGATATCGCGGATGTAGGTCGGTGTCGCGACTCCTTCGTGAATGCATTCCGCCTCGGAAAGCATTCCATCGACACTTTACGGCTCGATTTTACGTCCTTCCCGCCGCTGCCGAGGTGAGACCCCAAGGGAGTATCGCCGTTCCCTGCGCCAGGCCATTTAGATGCAGTCGATTTTACGGCAAAGGGCCATTGGGACCAGTGTGGTCGATATTTCCTCAATATTAATATGAACTCCACTCGGAAAGATTTAAAGTATTCATGAAACCGCTCCTCGCATTCCCCCCAAAGAAGTCTCAAGCTTCAAAACTCTGGCTATTTTCGCGGAAGCGAGAATTGATGCTGTTTCACCGATTGCCAATTGTCAAATGCCTCAGGGGAAGATCGATAGCAATAAACAAGCGATGTATCGATAAAGCGGGACCGAAACGCATGTAAACCTAATCTGGACGATGTAGATAGAACGGATACTGTTACAACAACCGAAATGAACATGGCAGGCAGTTTGACGTTGATTCGAAACGAGCGGCCCGTTTCGCGGATTTTTTCAGGGCGACGAGGTCGAGGCACCTGCCTCGAGTCTTCTCCGTATCAGAATAACCACAAATCTGATCCTATCTGGGTCACGTCGAGGAATGAAATTCAATCGTGTTCGTTATTCTCGCGTCAGTTCGATGCGGTCGAGTTTAATCCGACGGACTGGAATAGGACCGCTGGAAAAAACAGCCCGGTGTGAACGCGCCCGTTTCTTGAGACACCTTCGAACGACTCAATATTAACCTGCACGTTACCATCCAGCAAACAATATTCAAACACCCTTACCACGTTACAAACGCTCCTACGAAAATCCCAGTAGACTACAACTCCGAAAGAACTCAAAATATAGCTGGAAACAAAGGGAAACTAATGCGCGAAAGTGGTATCGAGCTCGTGGTAAACCAAGGAAACAAAGTTCGAAAGCAATCGTCGCTGTTCCCGCGGGAAGCCGATCGAAAGGATGATTTTGTCGTGCCGTAGCAATCGCCTGTGATACGGCGACGATACGAGATTACTTAGTCATCGATACGGGAGCTGGTTTATCTCCGGATCGGTTGAACAAATTTTAAGACTTTTCCATTCATTCTGTTACGTCCCCGTGGATGTTACAGCGGGGCAATCTTTCGCCCGATTAGATAAAATGGGGCTCCTCGAAGATTATCTCGGCGGCGCATCGTCGCGATAAACTTTCCCGACGATGGGCGGCTGTGCAGTGAAAGCCCTGTCCAATTTCCACGTACTTCCCTGATCGACTTTGACCGTTCTGCCTTGCAAACGGAACCAGACAAGCCATGCATCAGACAGCAAGAGTAATGGCTGGTAATAAACTCTAACGACCGACGAAAGTCGCATTAATGAAGGGAAATTCAGTGAGAATGCACGCGCATCTTCTATCGCCTTTCCTTTGTCTCTTTGCCAATCATGAATCACATGGATCCGAGTTTACGCGATCCACGAGAGATATAGCCGAGACAAAAGCAGGTGGCTGCTCAAGGCCAGTCAGAACCACCCCCGACTCCAAGGTGAAAGTAGAAATGAGATCCATAATTAAGCTTTCGTGTCTAAACGTCTTTTATCGAATCACAATTGTGTCCCATCGTGTTTCACGCGGTGTCCGAACGAGTTTCCCATTGTCTAATTAGTATCGGAGAATTGCCAGCTCTTTTTTCTGCGCGTTCCATTGCGGCGAGAAGGAGGCCAGAAAGGAATAAGTTAGGGAACGATTGACAGCGAAGATCCAATTACTACGGGGCTTAATTGACGGACTTCCGCTTTCCCAGACGAAAGGTGAAACGTAACACGTTTCACCCAGGAGGGAAATGGTCGCGCGTTGCCGCATCGCGACCGTTTCCGCTCGATATCGCGAGTGCAAAAGCGCTTTTTGTTCTCGCGGTGCAGCCCGCCGCGCGGTTGGACAAAGGCCAACCGACCGTCATTTGTTTTCACCCGGCCGCGGTGATTTTGCACGGAGAAAAATCGCCCGTCGGCCTGCGCCGTTCCTCGTCCACCCGTATTTTGACCTCCCGTGATTAATCAACGTCCAACCCCACGATGAATCGGTATCGTTTCACGGGAAACTTAATTCGCGCTCTGTTTTCGCTGCTGTATAAAAGAACAACGGCAGGTACTATGAATCGCACGATTTATTTCGCAGGAAACCGCGCGATTTTCACGATCCTTCCCCCTACGCCGCGCACGCGCGACATTTAAACTTTCGACGGCATTCGAACTTTGCAAATGTCATCCACAATCTATAATACATGTAAATTAATCTGCCCTGCTTGTTCCGTGACGCCGCAGTCGGCACAGATGCTATATTATAATTAGCATACGTGAGTTATAATTCGTCGAAATATTTTCCAGGTTCCAATGACCAGGGGAAGATACATCCCAGCCTGTACGAAAGTTACGCACATGTTTCCCGTGCTGAGCGAAGGAATAAGATCGTAAATCACCAATAAGATCATAGATTATCTCTACTTCGACGGTAGGAACAGAACATTTTCATGAATCCCTTCCTACGATTCCTCGAGGTGCATAAAAAATTATAGTTTCTTGGTGCAATGAGAAACTTGAACGTTCAATTGTCCTGAGCAAGTGGACTATTTCGAACTAGAAAGGCCATTTTCCGGAAGCAGTGATTTTATAATTCGAAAAGGAAGCTCGCGATGGGTTTTCGCTTCTCGGGTACCCCCATAGCAGACGACCCGCGGGGCCCCGCAAATCCACTGTAGTCTGCTAGAGTTTAAATAACAGCGCGCGAAACGTCGCACGCACCGGGCCGCGTGTTTTTCGACTGGCGGCCAGCGAATGGTAAATGCTATCTGGACTCACCATTTGATGCCGATAGGGATCCCGCTTGTCCCAGCGATACTCCTGCAGCTGGAGGTCCTCGTACCGTTGTTTCTTCTTCCAATGGGAACGGGAACGTCTCACGACCGATATCACCACAGCTGGGCCCATCCGGCCATCTTGCCGTACACCAAAACGTGTACTACACTGCGCTGGCGTATTTTACCACTCGTTCCGCCCTCACCTCCGCGCCCATGGTAATTGCGTAACTGTCCACGAGCACTTTCAGTCGCTCCGCCTTTGTCCGTCTCCCAGCGCGCTCCAGTTCTCCGTCTTCTTCGCGCGCTCGACTTACTCGGTCGCCAGCGGCGCTACGAACGCCTGCTGCATTTTCAAATGTATCTCGATCCACGGACAATTCAAATGAGTCTGTTCAGTCTGAAGCGTAACTAACTGCGCAGTCGTTGGCCCATGTGAACTTTGGAAGCTCAATGTCACTTGGTTTAGTTTTCATGAATGGATGGATTGCTTATTTAAATTCATTCCATGTGTCTGTTTATGAGAAGTTGTTTCCGAGCTTGTTCCAATCAACTAAGATTGTGTCTGATTATAACTGGGTAAACTAAACTGGTCTATGCTAGTTGGCATAGCGTTTATTTATTCGTTTATTTAATTTTCCTTCGGTGAAAGTTGCGGAATCATAAGTTTCGGTCAATGACATTCGAAAATTAGTACGGGGATGTTCCCTTGGTGGCACCACCGTACAGAGCGACCTAGCTTCGCGTGACCAAGTTGTTTGAACATGACCACGAAAGTGAGTTGGTAGGTGCGCTTGTGTTATTGTTGCAAGGTGCAGTTACGAGTTCGTAGCTTTACGATTTTAAGACTGTATAAAATTCTTTATTCAATACTGACAGTACTGTCAAAAGGCGATCTTCTGTAGTAAGATATTTACATAGCATATACCTAGCGTATATATACATTCAATAATATTTACAATTCTTACCGTGAGCATCGGAATAAATAAATAAATTAGCTACTACTAAACCAATCAGAGCCCATCGCCCCGAAAAATGCCGCCGCGCCGGATTTGATCGTGGCTCCGGCGGAGTCGCTTTTCGAAATCTCCTTGCTCGCCACTTTCTTCCGCTATAATGCAAATAAATTCTGTTAGCACATTGCGCTATCCATCTCCAGTCGATATATCATTCACGCAACTCGGATAGCAGTAACAAGCGTTATGTATAACGCGGAAAACGAAAAGTTACTTCCAGTATGAAAAGTTAGCCTGTTAGAAAACGCAGCATGCAGTATCGTTTTCTTACCGCAATTAAACGCATGATCGACCTTATCTGAATGCCCTGGCAATCTAAGAGTACATACGCATTTATGTGAAACAAGTGTACACAAACGAGCGAAGGAAATAACTTCGAATAAAGTCTAAAGTCTACAGAATTTCGTACTCCAAATCGTACAGAGTTCGAGGTTGGCAAAGTATCGTATCTACCTGTGTCTTTTCTGGCAACGTTACGGAGACCAGAGGCAAGCTTCTTGCCGGGGCTGTCACAGTCAACGGCGGAAACCATGGTGCACCGGTGCACAAGGCTAGCACCGAGGGTAGATCTGATTTCACTCCCTCACTATTGGCGTATTCGCTTCGCGCACCCAATATCGAGTGAAGCTGCTCTAAGTGGGGCACCAGGTTTCCTAGTATCAGCTAAAAAGCAGGAATCCAAATCAGAATGCTAATCTTGCGTAATGAAATACGCTTCTCTAATTGTCTGGACACTCACCAGAGATCTCTGAACACTTTTCTTCACGTTGGTGTGTATGAATGGATTGAAAACGTCGTAATCGAATGGATCTATTTTAGACAGCACACTATCGCTAGCTCTCGTCGACAATTCAGACAGACCCTTGTTCTCTCGAGACACCATAAGCAGAGTGGAGTATTTGATGTCAAATAGCACTTGAAAGGCCTGCTTTTGCGATAGTTTTGCATTGATCGACGCGGTGAAATAGTAGTTCAGTAATTCCGTGGCGATGCTCTCTATGATTTCGTGCAGCACTTTCCTACAGTCGGAACACGGAGATGTATCGTGCATATTACGTGACGAAGACTTAACTGTAATTCGTAACTTACTTTGGTAGGGTATGTGGTATAATCCTATTCAAATCCTTACAAATTGCAGTGAAGAATTTCTGCAACTGTATAGACGGCTGATAGGGGACCAAGATTTCCGACTTTATCCTCTTGCCCTCTCCAGAGTCCTCTTCGATGGTCACTTTCTCCCATTCAGACACAACCAAGTGTATTCGAAACCCTTCGAGGGGTTCCTTGGATATATACTTCTCTCTATGCTTGCGTATCTTCATTTTGTACGTGTTTGCCCAAACCGACCATACGAAAGTGCTTTCCTCCTTCAATTTGTCGCAAATCGATTGCCACTTAACGTTCGTAATAGTTAATCCAGACACCTTCGACAGGGTGAAACACTTATTCAGGTTCGAGCTGAGGGTTGTCAGGGCCAATAGAAACCTCGCTGTCACAACAGCGTTTACGTCGCGCTGACCGTGTTCAGGTTTATCAGTGACACATGTAGCTTTCACGAAGCCTGTGAAGTCTTGTATCATATTAATACTGATCATCTGTAAATGCTCCTGAATCTCCGCGCGATCGGAGAACGTGTCAGAGATCAAATATATATTCGTGGACAACAGATTGTCCTTAATGGACATCACACGCTCGGTCTCGTACAAGTACTGTTCGAGGTCGGACAGCAAAGCCTGTAAACTTGCGTCGAAGGTTTCGCACAGCTTGAGAATGTTCGGCGAATATCCCTTCGTTTTCATCAATAACGACCGCTTGTTATCTAGCCCACCGTTCTTGTTAAGTTTCTGCGGAATGTCACTCGGAGAATCCTTCCATACGAACCATCGCAAATCATGCTCCGGATACTCGAACTTGTCGTTCGCTACTTTGTTAAGTAGCTCCACCATGCCGGATTTTAATAGAGCTACAGTTTCCACCCACTTGTCGCTGATAATACCTGTTGGATTATTAGAAATGTTATTCTAGTGTATACTGGAAAGCATGATTTATATATTCTATAGCCGCGGTACGTACTTTTTGCTCTTTGAGATAAGATAGGCTGAAAAAACTCCACCCAAAAGGTGATTCTCGGGAGGGAGAGACCCTCCCAAATTGCATTCCAATTCTCGGGTAGATTAATGCTAACGGCTTCTTCACGAACGTAATATAATCCTTTTATGGATATTATCAGGTCCAGAAGCTTCGTAACTTCGCGATTACAGAATTCAGCGACCCATTCGAGCCAAGACTTCATACATTTTTGAAGGTCTGGCAAGAGGAAGCTGTCTGGGTTGTCTTGAACGAATGGTTTATGCTGCTTTGTTACAGAAGGGAGAAACTCTGTCAAGAGTTCTTGATTTAAATTCAACTGAGAGAGCAACGAGTACGTTTCTTGATCCTGAATTCTTGTTATGTATCCCAAGACAAGACCTCCCGCCTTGTCATCGGTATCTGCAATCAGTCATTTATTTACATAAATATCGTATGCGCATAGTAAAGAAACATCCGTTTACTTACTTATAAAACAGGCATAAATTAAATTGACTGTTTGGATTAGTATCTCAATACATAATTTTATTTTGCTCTTAACGCTACTGTCATTTTCATCGGTGACGACGGATTTAATAGCACGATTGCGCATGGATATCAGCTTTTCCAGCAAATCTGAGAACGATGTTCCGTTCAATAGCACAAGCGCCGCCAAGCAATTTGCAACACTCTGAAACGAAAGAGTATCATCAATGTGGCAATGTGCAATTTACATCCAAACAAATGCTGACCTTTGATTGCACATCCAGTGACTGCAATATATTATTGCATTCGTTGATAATAATATTTTTGAACTGACTAATGACATCCCATTGCTTAGAGATAATTGGATATTTGTTTGACAAATCAGCGCTCCCTACTTCAAATAGCAGACTGTAATTTATATGCTGCGCTACCAAATACAACTGTGAAGCAAATAGCAAATCCTTGTTCTCGATGCTAGACCAGATGTGTTGAGGTATGTCCATTAATATCTTTATTTGAATAATAACCGAATCTTGAATTCCCTCTGAATTCCTGGAAAAGGGAGCGGGCCTCAGCAAACAGCTGCATTTCATTAATTCAGAAGAAGAGGTTGTATGGAATACCTATCATTCTCATCCTTAATCGGTTCTAGCTTGAAACCAATAAGATACTTTTTCTGCAGATCTTGAAATTTGTCTTCGATACTGACGATTCTTGAAATAACACGTTCAGAAGTGATTTTCATTTTCCCAATGGTGTCCGCTGCCAGTATCAAGTCACGATACCTTTCCCTGTAAGCGTTTAACCAGTCGTTGAACATGTTTGGAAACACAGCGATGCTTTCTTACGAGTGACATGCATACATTGTTTAATAATAATCATTTATTCGAAGGTACTGAAAGGAATTTTACCCTACTAATGTTCTGAGCTCAATTTTCTTTCTGTCACTCTCATGTTGAATCTTCTTCTGGATACCCTCAATGTCTTTGATCGTGAACTCTTCGAACAGCTTATTGATATCCAAATCCAAGTAATTCGTTGTTGTCATCTTTCTGACAATTTGCCTCCACGTATCTTCAATTTGGTTCTTCCCACGTAGCACGATATCAACCATATATCAACACACGTATTTCCCACTTTTATCAACAGCGTATTAAGGTACTGTTGAGAACATTCCGTCGCCAGATGGCAATGAATTTATCAACGAGGATACAATCAAACTTATCGACCCCGTTTAACTTCAATTCCACAGATGGCTCTACAATCCCATTTTTCAAACGATAAATTATTCCCTAAATATCTAGACCAAACCAGAACGTTCACGCGCGTGATTAAAAGCAGCCCTTAAAATGTAATAATTGGAATTTTCTCTCGAACTCTGATCCCAGACACTTTCAGCTAGTGACTCCCCAAAAAGTACAACGATACGTGGATTTCTGGCCAAGTATTTAAGAGAAACGTACAGGTCCCGATTGGCACGCGGCGTTGACCCCGCGAACACGCAGTCGCCGTGGCGCGTCACCTCGCGACACAATATTCAAGCACGGGATGAGCACGCGAGACGCCATATTGAGCGAATGTTGATTGAATGCGGTTCAGGTGTTTACGCGGTTCCAAGTAAAGCCCGTGTAAAAGCGTATCGATTGCTGTGCAGCACAGCTCAGGTATTTCCGAGGGATCGACGCTGTGTGCCGGGTGCACCACGCGGCGACAGAATGAGCGGCAGCGGCAGCGACGACGAGGGCAGTCGATGCAACAGGAGCAGGGGAAGCAACGTAGTAGCGATGGGTGACGTTCTAGCTAAGAAATACACTGACGATGCGTCCTGCGACGAATGCAGCCACGCGAACCTACATCTCGCGCAACAGGCCGCCGATCTAGCTGGCCAGTACGAGGACCAGGATGTCAGGTCCCCCGTGGTCGCGGACTCTGTCCCCGTCGCGGTACGTCTCTACTTACAGCGTGTGTCGCCAAACTACGTGCACCCTTGCACCGATCGATCCGAAACGTGCCCGTTCTGCTTACAGAACGTGACGATCGACGAAACCGCGGTCGACGCGTTCATCAGAGGCGCCAGGGGCCCCGAGAGCCCGCCGCCACTCGATCCCGAGATCATCGCCGACAGCTCAAGTGGCAGCATAGACAACCTCCCCAGAGGAAAGGAAGCATGCTCCTGTGATACGTACAAAGCGAAAAGGTAATCATTGTCTGTAGAGAGAGAGAGCAGCGGAGTTGGTCGACGGAAATGGTAGATGCAGATCGATCGACTGTTCTCCGTTCCAGAGAGCTGTTCAGAGAGGAACTGCAGAAGGCCATGAAGTTTCAGAATCTGTGGACCGAATTGAGGCAACATACACGAACGTCTTTTAACGCTGCTTTGGAGGCCTCTCGTATCCCGGAGGGCTTACAGTTGCAGCAGAATATGTTGTCTATGGACAGTATGCATGACATTGTTCTGCAGTAAGTTGGAAGGGCGTGCTGGGCACAAAGGGTCGCGGTTGGATCGGAGGCTGTAGATTTTCAAAGCTGTATTTCTTTTCAGACTGTGTAAGAGAGATCCCCGTCAGCTGTTTATGAGGCTAGTGAGTCAGGCACAAGAGTTTGTTGTAGAAGTAAAAGTTCGGTTGTTAGCTCTTCTACACGATCGTAGTGTAAATAATTTAGCGGAAATTTTTCTTACAGGTAGCTTAAACGGTATTCTTGAATCAGACTTATCGGTTCTTATCGATCGCAGTGAATATTCATTGTATATATCCTCTCCAGGTCTCTTAGACGATTATGACGCGCTGATATCGACGGCTTCGCAAATTTCTGAGTTAATACAACCTTTGAAAGATCATCTGTGCAAATCTAATTTATCATGGGATTGTTTTGTTAAAAAGTTGTATCAGATCTATGTGTACGATGATCCATTGGTACAAAATAATTTGCCACCCTTTATTGGGCAGGTAAACGAATTAATATCATAGAAACGTACGGCGGTATTGTCGGGATATATGAAAATGCAAATTTCGGCTTTTACAGCTGAGAAAACTTTTGCCTCTGAAAGGCTCCGAATACCAAGGTCTCGTTCATCGATACTTATCGTTTAACGACGAGATGACGGTAATCGGGGATCTATGGCCGGGAACGGAGCCGTGGATGGACAAATATAAGTAAGCGTTATCGCGAATTCCCGTCCACTTAATGCCGATAGGGACACTCATACTGACCTTACAAACGGTGCGTATTTTAGTGCGGAGCAAGCGGTTCGAATGACTAGGCTTAGGCAAATAAAGGAGGCTTGGGAATTGTTTACTGCAACTAGGAAACTTATGGAGCAGCGTATGTTGAACAAGTCGCCCGACGATAGAACGTACGTTGAGGCGAGGAACAAAATACAGTAGAATTATTCAGATTCCAATCGGTAATTCAATTTCAGCGAGTTGCAAGAGGTTGACGGTCAGCTTTCTACGCTTGCGTCGCAAGCAAAAATTGGTATACCTGACATGGACAGTAGGCCCCTAAGTCCAACGGCGGATTTCAGTTTGGATTCGTTGAATATGCCACCGAGCATCGAGATAGTTCAAATCTTGTTAGACGACTGGAATAAAGCTCAGCATCAAAAATTAGCTGACATAGCGGGCGTGCTGACCGCCATAGACATTTATGCAAACGGACAGGATGATCCAGATTTCTTTGACTATGCACGCACCACTTGTCACTTGGCTCAGTTCGCGATTAAGTCAGTCAGGTACGCTTAATCATTGGCTGTTACTTCTGGTAATTGTATACGTTTTAATTCATCGATTCGTTAAATACGTTAAAGGGCCCACAACGAAGGGGGGTGTTTAGAAAGCAGCACAGAGGATGGGAAAAGTTGCGAATGTCACATGTGTACGGGACCTTCAGTTTCTCCAAATGTAAGAACACTTTATTTCGATATTCCCCGCGCGCGCCTCATTCCTTGTTATTATTCATCAGCAAGATTAATTTACAGTTTAATAAAAGTGGGACAGAGAGCATAGAGTTACCGTTAGAAAACCCTTTTCCCCAACTGACCAATGGTTTTTTAGGTAAGCGAATTGTTGAACCGAGTCCAGTGAGGGTCGCGTGACTTGGTATCGTTTTTTTTTCTCAAACTCTATTTTAGAAGACACGGCGAATTGTTCCGCGACGCAAGTGAAGAAAAAAGTGGAGGATGTGGAAACGACGACCGACGAGAGTGAAGACACTGACGTAAGATCATCCGAACCGCAGCCTTGTACGTGCGTATATCAGCACGCGAGGGAAATAACAGAAAGGAAGAAAGAAGTCCTAGAAAATCCTCCTTGCCCCTGTTTATTGAACTCCAAACGGAAGTGGGACACCTGTCCTTGTCTGACGAAATGTAATTACAGAAAAGGAATCTCTAATTACTGCTATCGCAAGATTTCCATCGATGTAATCGCGGACAATTGTTATCAGCTGTGCCTGAAGCGGTCGTGTCGAGTCACCCGAAGCCAGTATCACCTTCTACCGTGAAAACTAACCAGGAACCGAGCAAGCCCGCGGTTAAAACTGGCTCCACGCAGTCCGCCCAAACGCAAACCAGACACTCGACAACGCAGACGCCAAATACCAGTCACAATCATGCAGCACACCAGGGTAGGTGTAAGTGGTGAATCGTTCCATCGTTTACATCCTTCAATGACCCTTTCACTCAACTTTCCGAGCCGCACTGTCATTAAGTGTTTAGGAGCTGCCGTTAAAAAAAACCGTAACGAGGTGTTCTTTCTTTTCTGAAATCGAAACAGGCGCCACTCATCCACACACGCATGGACCTTTGCCGGACTTGGTAAAAAATACGGGTCCCTCTCACAGATCTCACGCACACAACAATCATTCGACGCACGCTTGCCACAAACAGGCCAATGTTGAGCACATCAAGAGAGTGTCGTGCAATGACCGTTAGTATACGCACCGGGATGCTTCCACCGTGAACGATTCTCTGATCATATCCGAATTTCTGCTGTTCTGGTTTCAGTGAGTTCTGGGGACGGCGATTGCTCGGACTCTGGTAGCAGTCAAGAGGACTCTTGTTCGACCAGTAGTTCAGCGCAGAGGGATTCGAGCAGGCACTGCGATTGTTGTTACTGCGAGGTGTTCGGTCATGGGGTTGTAAGTAGATTCCGTCAATGTGCGCTAGCTTAAGACGTAAACCTGGGTTCTCCGTTGTTTCAAAGGGAACGGTTTCTTTCAGCCCTCGGTAGCGCCGGTTAGTCGGAATTACAATGAAATCAGGGAGAGATTACGTCAGTTACTGACCAAGAAGAAGGCTAAGAAGTGCAAGGCCGCGTGTAGCCCCTCGAAGAGTTCGTCGGAATCGTTGTTAGCTAATACGAACACGGAGATAAAGGCGATAACGAATTCGGCGGCCAGGTCAAACACACCAGTTTCCACTGCGTCTACGGTGCAACCGGACCAGCAACGAGATCAGAGGGACTTGGAAGAACTACTCGAGTTTATCGAAGGGAATCAGAATGGGAAGAAGGATAACAACAAGAAGGCCGAGAAGAAGGCCAGGCAGAAGCAGCGAAAGGTTAGTTAATCGCGAGGAAACACGCGTGCTTAAGTGACTCTATGTGAGATCAATGGAATTTTCTGTTTTGTTACAGTTGGAGGAGAAGCTCAAAAGAGACAGGCAAGAAGCTGAAAGACAGAAACTGATAGAGTTACAGAAAAAGACACCGGAAGTAACGATCACTGTCGTAGATCCGCAGAAACCCGTTCCTCAGAGATTATTACCTCAGTGTAATCTACCCGAAGTATCTATTTTACCCACGTCGCCGCCAGTAGCATTGCCGACTGTAAAGCAATTGAGTAATAAAAAGAAAGACAAACAGGAAGTTTGTAGCAATAGTAGTAACGCCAGTAGCGGTAGCTGTAGCAGCAGTAGTAGTAGTTCTAGTAGTATAAATAGCAAAGCAAAGACTGCACCTCTCAATACGAATATAAAGAACAAAAGTATTAATACGAGTAAGCTCGATAAAACGGTGGTACTCGGCCAAGCGAGTAAGGCAGCCGCCAAAGCCGACAAGCTTGAAGTTAGTAATAAAAGTAACAAAACACTGGCGAGTAGCAATGGCACAAATATTAAATGTAACGCAAGCAATACCACTGACAAATCGTTGGCTGTGGACTTGGCCGATAAGAAACTCACGAAGAAAGAGCGAAAGAAGCTGAAGAAGCAAATGAAGAAAATGGAAGAGGCGAATGTGAAGGAGGTGATGAAGCCAGTTCAGGCGGAGAGTCAGCCGCAGATCGTGACGATTAAAAGGGTGATGGAATCGAACAGCGCTGAACCAACAGTCACCATCACGTTGAAAGGTCAGACGCCAGCGGAGGACAAGGTTCTGTTCACCCTGGTAAATGGGCAAACCAAGGAGGCGCCCCTGCCGAAGTTGGAGGCCGAGCAGAACCAAAACATCAGCGGGAAGAAGAAGAAGACCAAAGCGAACAACAACAACAACAACAGCAATACCAACAACAATAATAATAACTCGTTGCAGCAGGGGAACAAGTCGCAGCAGACGAACAACTCGAAGCAGCAGCCGCAGAATAAGATCTGCGACAATAAAAATGTGAAGCAACAAGCGAACAACGAGAAGGCTAAAGGGAAGCAGGTAGACGAGAAGAAAGTTCAGCAGCAGAGTATAACTGACGCGAAGACGAAGTCCAAGAAGGACAAGAAGAACACGGAAAATAAAGAGAACGTGCTGCAGCAGAACACTGTGAACAAGAACAAGAATCAACAACAGAACGTGTCCACCAAGAAGCAGAACAAGATAAATACCCCACCGCAGACACCGGTCTCTCAAAAACCGCCGCCGAACGCGAATATCACGAACGAAAGCAATAAGAAGTCTAAGGGGCAGCAACAGGATAAAAACAATCAGTTGAATACCAATAGAAATAACAGAAATGTACCTACCAACGTTTCCAACAAACAGGGGAAGAGCGATAATCAGAAGGTTCAGAGTAAGGCGCCCGTTCAGATGACAATCAAGCAGCGACCGGAAGTTCAGCCGTCTTCCACGGAACGGGTCAACTCTCCTTTGAGTAGCCAGTTCAAGGACATCGGCGTGAATTCCAAGATCAACATAGAGAACTTGAAGCTACCACCTGGCATCACAATAACGAAGGTTGACGCCCCGGCGAAACCTTTGCCGATAAGGTCAGCGCCACTGCCGAAGCCAGTGAACCCTCCTAAACAGACCACGATAATCGCTGCGCCCATGAGCGGAGTTCAGTCGAGCTATGCGAGCTCTCAAGCCGGTGGCAACGTGATCGTGGTGGATACTGGGAAGCTGAAGCAAGACCTCCTTCCTAAACCTGCAGAGAAGGGTGAGTAAAAATTTAGTTTAAATCCCTAATACCGTTCCTACCCGAACATCCATCTTATTTGTTGCTTGCCGTTATAGATGTGCCCAAGGAGTCGTTGCCAAGCCAGAGCACCAGTGGAAAGAAGAAGAAAAAGAAGAACAAGAACGGAGCGAATTCCGCCAACGTCCTTAGTCAAGCAGCGTTGCAAAACAGCGATCCCTTCTCAAACGACCACACAGATGAGCCTGCCAGAATACTCCACAACCCAAACACCAACATGGTGACCATCAGGAACCCCGCCTTTGGCCCCATGAAAGTGCCACCCACGCAGCAAGCGGCTATCATAAAGGTCTCGGAGAACGGCATGGTGACCATCAGAAGCCCCGCGCTGCAGCAGGCGATCAACGCAGGCCTGACGTCGCCTCCCAAGCCGGACTACATAGTGAAAGGCGACCTGTCATCCAGAACGTCCGCGGAGGGCGCGACAAATCTGAAACACCCCAGCAACGGTATCATCCCGTCGAGTTTGGCGGAGCTGAGGAGCAGACTGACCCCAGACTGTGCCACTCTTAGCGGTCTGGCGAACATTCAGATTAGCAAGGTGACCAACGGTCAGCCGATACCGGAGAATGGGATCAACTTGAAGGGGACCAGCGTGACCCTGACGAAAGTGAGAACGGAGCCGAGCATGAAGGACGTGCAGAGCGCCAAAACGGCCGTGCGAGAGGCGCTGAACGCCTCGATAGTCGCTGCCTCCAGCACCGGCAAGAGCAAGAAGAAGAAGAAACGCGGAGCGGGCACGAGGCAGTGCGGCGATGACTGGAACCTCGTTGGTGAGAAACAACACTAATCAGAGTTTAACATGTAAATTTGCTTCTTTTGTTGTTTTTTTTTTGTTTCCCTTAACACACACTCCCTCGGGGGTTGCACATCTTGGCTCCCCTGTGTCAGGTTTTCAAAGCTTGACTCACTACACACAACAGCAAAACATATACATGTACATCTTGTGGACGAGCGAGTAGAGGTTGGATCGTACTGACGACGGTTTTTCTTTCGTTTCGTTTTCGTCAGGAGAGGGCCGTGTGCCGCGTTAGGACCAGGTCTCGGCTAGGTCGAATGATTTTTCGAATACCGGATACAACCGGGATGCCTTCAAATTGGCCGCCACGAATCTGTCAGGGGAGAATTGTTCAGATGGGACTCTCGCCAGTGAGCACTATCTTTTCTTTATTTTCTTTTCGCTGCCCGAGTCGGCCGACCAGGTGACTTTTTTCTCTCACGAATCCAATGTATAACGATTACGCTCCGCGTCTAGCTATAATTATGTACACTCGTGCTTAGGATAACATGTACAGTCTCCAGGCTTTGGGGAGCGTCTCAGTTTTCTCTCTGTCTCCCTGTTTTCTCGACTTCCTTTTAGTTTCTTTCTCCTCAAGGGAAGGTGTTGAGGAGCACCCGACGCGAGCATGACGTTAGACACTTAATTAGATCCGTAGATACTTGTAACGAGCAACATTATACATCGTGATACGTGATACGTGATAAGTCGACTGCGGAAGGGGAAAGTAAAGATAAAGAAAAGATAGGTAGGTCACTCAAGAGGAAGGGAGAGTGAGAAGCTTTTACCAAGTTCGCGTTGATCATTGCAGCGAATTGTTTGCCTGCTACCTGATAAATCTCATTGTGATACATTAATGACCTGCGTAGGTGATCCTACAACCATATACGAGTGTTTTGCGATACTCTTTTTCTTTTTCTTAATCTACTGATAACATTTCAATAAATTTTATTTTTTCCAACGTTATTCTCTCTTTTTCCTTGTCGGTACTGACACCGTCACCCAATAGATGCTGCATGCGTATGGACACGTGGAAGCCTCGTTCCCTCTCTGCCTCATCGTCGTCAACGGTTGCTCGTTTTTCTGCTCTCGATCACTCTAACGGGTCTTTCCTGTTCTTCCCTTTCATCGCTTCTCCATTGGAATTCTTCCGCCTCAACAGATATCTGTCACATTTTTTATACGCTACACTTCCCTTTTGTACGGTCACTCTAGCTCCTCCGTTCTTAATGATATGAAAAGGTGTTGATCCGGAAATTTAAAAGACTACGAACTCGAGGAGTGTATCGCGTGCCGATCCCAACGGTTCCCACATTTTCGTATCATTGAGGGCAACATAATCCTCTTAAGTAGTAGACACCACACATAGAGACCAGGAACAGAAAGAAATTGTACGCGCTGCAAACGTTTCCATAATCTCCCTTCGCCAAGGGCCCCGGCCGACTCCTAGTATTCAGAGCGTGTCTTTTGCAGAGAGCGTATTCACGCCCAAAGATATAGACCTCGAGGACGGGGAGATGGACGACGCTGAGCGAGAGCTGGAGGCATTCAAGAGGTTCTGCCTTCAATCTGTTCCGCCTCCGCGCAAGGAGAAGGTCAATCTCAACATCAAGGACATCGTGTTGAAGAAGAAGTCATCGTCCTCATCATCGTCGTCCTCATCAACGACGGCCGCCGCCGTGATCGCCGCCAATTGATTTCGTACAATGTTAATCTTGCACGTGTGATGGCTTGACGCAGAATTAATGGGAATTTCTATTCGAAAAACGAGAGACGAGGGCCATCCTAGCTTACAAAAAAAAGGGGGGGGGGGGAGAAAACATTTCACGATCAGACAATAATAGATCTTATTTGACAAGCGTGAGTGCGTTGTATCGCTATAATCAACCTCGAATGGGTCCGAGCTTGCTCGAGGAACGGCAAGATCTCGGGGTGGGACTGGGTAAATTCATTGCCCTTGTTTTAATTTTAATTGTAGCCTGAACGTTTGCGTCAAGCTGATGTAATTACTTTAAAAAAGAAAGAGAGAATGTTGAATATTGCCGTCGCACGACCGGATGGGAAGAACGGAATAGGAAAAACTGAGAAAGACAATTTCATGGTACTCGATGTTGCTAGGTATTAAGAAAATTCTGCTATTTTTGCATCGAGCCCATCACCGACGAACGATGTAATGTAATACTGCCACGGCCGATGCGCGTGAACACGCGACTGACCGGGAAAGCTGATGCGTTCCCGGATTCTCGACGACGAGACTGCGCCTGTATACTTACTCTCGCGAACGATCGTCGATCTGCAACGTTGAGAACGTTGCGCGTTTGCGGGGGAACGATCGATTGTCGTTGTTATTGTCGTCGTGTCGTCGTCGTGTCGGCGCCTAGTCGACTTCTTCGTATTTTTATTATAGTAGACGAACGTGTGTAACGATAATTGATTCTTCCGTGCGAAGAAACACCCGCGGAGAGGGGTGGGGGCAGGTGGGTGGAAGGGACACTTAGGTACAATGTACATGAGTGGGGTTGATGCGTGACATTTTTCTCGAGGCACAGCAAGCCGTAGATATATATAATATATTATAAATATAAAGTGTATGTATGTATATGTATATCTATAAATATAGTAGGAACGAATTTTTCTGTCGAGGCTGGTTCGTTGATCGGCCTTCGATTCGATCGCGAGTACGATCGCGATCGCGCGCGACACTATGTTCAATATATTAGCAATATATCAACAGTGCGCGCTGATTAACAGAACGCTTATAAGCGTCCACAGAACTCAAGAGGGTTAACGATATCGTATCCATCGTTACCTGAGAATTGATCGATTACGTTGACAGTCATCATCGTAATTATCGGCGATCAAACATCGCGCTATCACGATCGTGATCGCGGGCTTAAGAGCGCACCTCTCGATCGACAGTTTATGCCCGATACACGATACCACTGTGACACACGTACACGGAGATACTTTCTTTCTTTTCCAATAAAAGCAGATATGCATTTTTACCGAAATCTCCCATATTTGTGTCTCTGTGCGTCTCACAGAGCGTTCCTAATTGCTTCACTCGATCTTTTCGCTGTTTATCAAACAAGGTCCGTTTATGCTTTTGTAACTATCTCCGAGATGATTTTCAATCTCAAGCGTGATTATAAATTCACTGTGGAACGTTTCTTTACCGACAGTCCACAAGAGCGAGTGATCTGCCAGTGGTAAGATCACAGAATTACCATCGGAGAATTCGAGATTATCCACGTAAGTTGATGACACGTTTAATTAATATGTGCTCAGAGGGCGTTACCGATCCGATTCACCTGTAACCACTTCTCGGCTATTTAAATTCCCCCGCAGTACAACGATTTGCGCGGGCTACGGATGTTTGTTTGGCTGAAGGCGAGTCACCGCGGCTCCAGTTGATTATGTGATTTGACCGGTCAGATATCGCGTTTGTGACAGTTCCGTCTGGTATGTTGCTCCGATACGACGAAAAGGAACCACCGAGCACAACGGCCCGCAGGAACTGCCGTATTCAACTTGGTCGTTTTACTCGTGAAACTTCCTTCACGAGGAAAGGTGAGTGATTGGGTTCCACCTATCTCCCTGTTTATTTATTCATCCCATCGAAACGACAATGATTCCATACGAAAGAGAAAACACAGGTTCCACTCTTCCTAGCATCGTGTTTTCATGCATAACGTCCCGCCAAAGTCCCCTAACCCTACAGATCAAATTACCGGGTAACTGTGTTAGTTTTATCAGCTATGAATCACGATGCTTTAAGTACAGTAGGCTGTTCGTAATACGACTCTGAAGTATATTTAACATCTAATTAATTTCTTCGCAATTTTTCTTGCCTCATATCTCTATAGACTATAGTCATGCCCAAAGTAGCGTACGATTCTTCGTACACAATATTGGCGGGAAACGTTGACCTCGTAATACATATAAGTATATCGAGTCGTGGCTCGGCGAAATAGCGAAAGAAACATACTCGAGGTGACCGAGGATCGTTGTCACGTCGCGGTAAATCGTGCTGTGTCGAACTGTCTGTTTTCGTTCGCTGAAGCGATCGTATCGATGAGCCGACAAGGGCAACGCCTTACCCTATGTAAATATGTCTCCACACATTGCTTCGTTAGTCGGATTCCGTTTGCTACTATGTTCGAGGTTATAACGATCGCGCGCTTTTTATTGCATCCGCTGTCTTCCTTCCTACATTCGTGAAAACGTTGGACCATCGTACCTGCGAGTAACAATAGACAAAGTTCCCTGAGACTTTATCAGCCGTAAGCTGGGTCATCGAACGTTTATTAGTAATGAAATTAGACAAACATTTATTATCGATCACAGACAGAAGTTTGCGGCCTCTTAGGTTATATTTATGAATCCAGACGTCTGTCTGGCCCTGTACGTATGTATGTACATACATTGTAATCGCAGCTTGTTTAGTATACGATCTAATATCAGCTCGAAATCTGATTACAGGTCAACAGGGGAAACGCGTTGCTGGCATTCCTCTTATATCCACGTGAGATCTGTGATTGGGAAATCTGGACGAAGCCAAAGAGCTTTCGAGGACAGGCATCTGAATATCGGAAATTGCTGTGCCGGGCAATCTCGCCTCCCTTGTCCCCCTCGTGCACCCACGCGTGCACGAGTAACGCACGGTGGCCTTTGTTCGCTCCCCTTCTGCGAGCTTTGCTCCTTGCCACCCCCTCTGCAATTACTCGAATCACAACGGGTGCAAGGAGAGTTCGCTGCGGAAGGATTGTTTGAGAAGTTCACCTAGGACCAGTGGGTCGCTTCTGTTAAATACGTGACCAGTCGAAGACACGTTGGTACAATGTCTGGGCTCCGTCGAGTGGCGGTGTTGTCGCGAATAGCCGAGGTGGACGAGGTTTCGCCAAAGAAGCCTGAGATTGAAGAGGCGTCAGGAGCATTGGTGTCGCCGATCACCGGAATCGTTCGTGGATTGATGAACTCCACGCTGTCTCCCCAGGGCTGCTCGAGGCGCCGCGAAGCCGCTGGCAACCGGGGTAAGTGAATCTTTCCGACAGCTCGACAGCGAGCTATTGTCGAGCCTGCTATTGAGAGCAATTATAACGGTGGCAGTGACAATTGGACTACTCAAATCGGATCCAAGGTAGCCAATTGTCTCTGCTCCGACTGTACCTTGTACTCTCGGGATTTCTTTGGGTGAACGCTTTTTAACGGCGTAGCTTCTTATGTTTCGCGGAAATTGAGTTCGGTATAAATAGAAAGGGGCGAGAAGGTAGACTCGAGGGTTGAGTGGGCTCTTTGAGCGGCGCTGGCACTCGATCGAGTAGAATTTGAAATTTAAATGATCGCTGGAAGAATTTGGACGCGAAGCGGTCGCGCGCGTTGACTATAAAGCGAAGGGAAACGGAAGAGGAAAGCAAGGAGGAGAGACGGTAAAGGGTTTCAGGCGGGGTCTTGGAGGTCTTCGGGGTCCCCGGTTGTTTCGGTGTTATTAGCATTTCTCGTAAGGCCGGTAAGGCAGGTCTCGCAACCTGATCCCCAAAAGACGGCGAGTCTCTGTTCAGTAACCTTTAACGGTTGTAGACCGAATTACTAATCGACTTTTTTCGCCTTCTCTCCACGCGAATTATTTCCTCCGATCAAACCCAGCCATCCGTTCCTTTCTCTCTCTATTTTACATCGTCTTCGAGTAAACTTCGAAATCTTTAATTCAACGTCAGCTGTAAACACTTGTCACCTTCAAGTTGATCTCCATGTAGAAGCAATCAGATATCAAATAGAATGTATTACCAGGGTTTCCTACGAACCACATTAGCCGTCATTTATCCGAGCCTTTAGGTTGAAGAATCGTTAAGGAGTCGTTTCCAATTAAAACACCATCCACTTAGGGGTAGGTTTCCCAGAGTCGTGATTTCTCGGCGGTGTAGTTTACCCGATATATCCGTTGGTTAAAAAATTCGTTGAGCGCGTGCCGGCTGCACGACCACTCGCCACCACTCGCCACCCCTCGTCGTTCCACGGGCCCAGCGTAGGGAATCGAGGGAGAAGACAGGCCAGCCGAAGGAAAGCACGAATAAGCGGTATCCAAGCGTTGAACCGACCATTCAACCCCTTTCTATGGCCTCGCCGTTCGCGCAAGGTTGTACTTACTTGTCCCGTTACGCTTGTTCCAGATCGACCACCGGCTCCACCCCGCGATACAGGCGATCCCTTTTCTTCCTCGCTCGCACTTAAACGCAGGATCGATGCTATTCTCACAGAGAGAATTCCCTAGTCGTGAATTATCAGGCCCCATTGGCTTGGCTAAATACGTGACCTCCGGAGCGGACGATTAATAACGGCTAGGCGGCTTTCGTCGCGTTGGGGAGGCGTTTATCGCGGCCACGATACCAGCCTACCGTTGAGCCTAGTTAGCAGCTGTGTGACTTGCTGAACGGTGACCTTTGTTTAATCGCTGTACGTTCTTTATCGTTTATTACGCACCGATGCACGCGCCACACGTCCCTGGCTGTGCCCGTGCTTGTGCTTGCGCTCGCCTAAACGCCCGTTATAAAGAACGGCGGAATGGGAATGAGAGAGAAAGAATGGAAATAAGAGGAACCGTGGCTAAGCAAACGGTGCTGAACGGGGTCTAGACGTCTAGACGCGCGACAAGAAGCTGGGAGGTCCGAACACGTGTCGAATCGGCTATAATCGCGTTTCGTGACCTAAGGAACATAATTTCCGTTGATATTGCTCTCTCGCTAATGCCTGCGCGGCAATTAGATATCTGGTAGTTGGTGAACATATGTGTGGCAGCACTTTTAAATTTAATTCCAGTTGGTCTACCTTATTGTACTCTCGAATCTGCTGGTCGAAGTTTTGTAATACATTGAGAATATTGTGCGAAGGTTATCCTATGTATATTCGTAGCTGCTATCAGCGACAGAGGCAGTAACAGATGACAATTGTCGTCGACCAGGGAGGGTTAACGGTGCTTCGCTGAAATGAATGCGAACCTAACGAGAGGTGGCTAGGTCTGGTTGATTAGTATGCGTCGTTAATTTCGTCGAATTCTCGGGCAGCTATAAAGGACAACGGCTGCTGGGGCTACCTGGGTCACCCTTGTCAGGGAAACACGTCGTTTGACGGTCGTAAGAAGGAAAGGTGAAAAACTTGGCGGCATTAATGGCCGTGTAACAATCTACGGTTGCACTAAACCGGTCAATAGCGTAGGTAGGAAGAATGCGTGCACCTTTGTACCCGTGCAAGGTTCGTTAAAGTGGAAGGAAAGGTGTTAATAAGTAAATGAAACAGGAAACGAATAGATTTCTCAAATTGCACTAGTTTACAACCATTTTGTGCAAGAGATGTCACTATTTTTTTCTTATGTAAAATAGGCCGCTGATTCCGAAAAAAGGTCTAAAAAAATTTCTATTGACACGTTTTCGAGATATCGACAGGTGAACTTTTTGCCTGTCTGTCGAAAAGGTGGTCCCACTTAATTGCGAATATCTCGTGTTGCGAATGACCGATATGTTCGAACATTATAGCAAATTAAAGATAATTGATAAAGATAAATTTTCAAATCGGTTCAGTAGTTCGAGTGAAATCGCTGGGAATATTTGCGAGAAAAGTCATTTTTTTTCGACCGGAATTCAAATCGACAATTCAATTAATCATCTGGGAAAAATCGAAATCGCAACAATGGGTCCAGTTTTTTATTTCTTACGTTGAGTCTGCACTTTTACGAAGGAAACAAGCTGCTACTGAAGAAAATCTATGGATAAATACCGAAGCTAGAGAAAATTGTGTGAAAACACTAAAATTTAATTTGTTCTCGTTTCTTGTGTTTTTTTTTGTTCAATTTATTGTGTTATTTTAATTTAAGGGGGGATTCTACCTTGTTTGCCCGAAAAATCGGTGATTTTGGTGAATTTTTTGTACAAAAACGGTTTGACAAATTAATTTGCGGATTGACAGGTTGTTTTATTGTATCTTGAGCTATTGTTATGAATTTTTATGTGACGGTCAAAAAAAAATGTGGCTGATACAGAGCGCCGACTTGAGGCGTTGAAAAAAAATTGGGTGGTCCTGTCGTTAACGAAAAATACCGTAACAATAATATGATACACAAAAAGGAAAGAGATTCATAATCTGTATGAATGTGGCTATCGATGGTAGGAGATTCATTAAGATAAATAAACAAATGTTAAAATGGCAAGCTTCTAAATATGATGAATCGAATTTTTCTCAAAAATTGGCAATACTTCATTAAGTAAAATCAGGAACGGTTACAAATACGGCAATAAATCTACTACAATAGATAGACAGACGCTTGCTCAACATGCATGTAAAAGTTCAAGTTGTTTGCTTCATTGATTGTCGAGATTTCTTCAACGCCAGGTCGAAAAATATAGTTTAGAGAAAATCGGGTTTAAAAGTTCATATTACATATACTTCTACCTGCGTACCGCTCGCTTCAAAACGATACAACCTCACCAATTTTTCGAATTTGGCTATAAGCTTTGCAGAGTGTATACACAAGACTCATTTCTTTTAGAAAAAGCAAAAAAAAATAAATGGAATTTTTCGGCCAAACAAGGTAGAATCCCCCCCCTTAAATTCTTTCTATTATTTGGAACACACACACACATGAGGTTTGAGCGTGGAGTGAGATATAGCCGAAAGATCAAGTGAAATACGATTCCTGAAGCGTTAATAATTTGAAAACTTTTTCAAACTACGATACGTACTCCTCCACGATTTACTGTCTCGGTAATGATTCCCCGTCGAGCTGCCCCCGGTTGTTCCGCCGGCAATCGACATCTGGCAACTTTAGTTTACAATACTTTTACCGTACCTCTTAATTGTCCCCAATAAAAAATATCCCCTTAAGACATTTTACAACTCGGAAACGGTCAAACACTAGGACCCACGTTTACCAGCGCTGTCACCTTGCCGCACGTGTTCAAAGTTGCCATAAAATCAATTCACATAAAAACGTTAATAATAGCCGTCGCGGTCTAAACAGCGACTGTAACTTGCTGAGGCACAGTGACGTCGTAGATCCCACGCTAGGGGTAAAGCCAATAGGGCCCTTGAGTCTTTTATTATTAGAAAGCCTTGAAAACCGTCTAGAGACACATTTGGCGTTTTGTGCCTCTCAGAAACACTTCTTTATGCACCACTCGAGTGGGTCTCGGTTCATCCATGTATCTCCGCGAGGCAGAATATCCGCGACAAGCTCGCGCACTTTCATTTTCCTTCAGCAACGATCGCCGTGAATCGAGAAAGTGCGATGCTAGGTGGATTACAGTGCGAATGGTCGTAGCAACATACTCTTCGTCGGTGGCAGTCGGTCACGGTGGGGTAGCTTGCACCTGTGCAACGAGCGAGCGATACACGCGGTTCCTTGGTTCCACGGGCCGTGACTCCGGTTACGAGTTTCCCGTCTGTTCGCCGCTCGCTTCGCTCGACTTTTGCGCCGTCCACCATTACCTACGGCAACGAGCTGGAAACGAAGACGAGTACCGCGAGCGGACCTCGGGGACCGATTAGAAAGACGTCCCTCGCTGCGACAGACTTGGGGTGGCTGGGCCTAAACACTCGTGGATGAATCATTCGCCCCGATGCTCGTCGTATATGCATGCTATCGATCGATTCTGTCGGTGTTTGGCGGGCAAAGGTGGCACGCGCCCGTTAGCCGGGCCCTCGTACTCCGATCGATACCCTCGTACCCTACCAACGAGCGTTTTTCCCCCGTCGCTGGAGGTCGATAACCAGCGACGGGGGAAGGAGACGTGTGACTTGGATCTTTCGCAGCTTCGAACGAGAATTTTCGGAGATTCTTGTACGTCTTAGCAGCGGAGAGAGTTCAGAGCTTTGTACTTGATTGGAAAGGGCCGGTTCCACGATCGCCGTTCGAAGGTCGGTCTTTGTTAAGGAATGGACTGGACGGTATCATATGGCGGTGTAAGACAGTGACATTTGCGGCGCGAGTAATTAGGCAGAGAGTACTGGCGCGTAAACGAAGGAAACGCGATGGGGCGCTAACGTGCTTCTGGTGTTGCGAGGGGTCGCGCTACCCCCGGAGGGGAGGGTACGGGCTCAGGGGGCAGACATATGAGCACACATGGAACGACAGTCACCACCTGGCACGGTGTAGCCGTACGCTTGCCATCCCTGTGTATATACGAACGTGCGTGTACCGGGCTACCCCTGTGAAACGTACTGTGACCCCAACCCTCGACTTGGCTCGTGCCATTGCGCATTGTCGTAGGATTTTCCGTTCTCGCGGCCGCAGCCGAACCTTCGCTTACCCCAAACTGCTTCCTGGGGCCTCCCGGTGCTACCTTCTCACCCCTTCTCGGGGCTCCTTCCTCGTCCTTGGACGTTTCGCAGACTGAGATAACTCGGGGCGTGACTCGGGTAGCTGATGTTACACAGAATTCACAGAAACAACAAAGTACAATTTCAGAAGCTTTAAATCTTAGATATTGAGATTAGCGGGGGTAGTTTACTCTAGGTGCATCTACTTGGTGGATCTGTTAGGTGTGAAAGATAAATGTGCAATTGTTGCTTGAGACTAATATATCCACGGGAAATGAATTCACGGGGCACTGCGTAGGCAGGGCTTGCACGCCCCGCACTACTACTATGCAGGCTGTGGCACCTATGAATACACCTGAATATTTCTGTCACTGTGCAGTTCACAAAGCGAGAGGCATGGAAGTTGGTGGATTCTGAGGGGGGAAGTGAGACAATAGGAAGATGATTTTTCACTTGAGTTTTCTAAATCACCAGTATTTAATGGAATAGCGTGCTGGTGCTTGATACCATCTCTCTACTGTACATGATCTTATCGCGTGAAAAAAAACGTCCTACTTCCCCAGGGGCCATTGATTAAACTCCACGCATGTAGGTACATGACGCCCTCGCACGCGTGGCACGTTCGATTCGTAACGTATTTACGCCGGCGATTAAGGCACATCCGTCGAGCATCTGCATCCTAATCTCGCGTCTGGTCCCCGCGACAGTCTAAACGCATTCGTATTTATGGAACAGATTGTCACGTCACGAAAATAGCTCCCAAAGGGCGGTTATTCCCGCGTTCGGTACTCGCGCAACGAACGCCCGGTACTCTCCCTCGACTTCCCTCGTTCTCCCTTCACGAGGATATATTTAACCACCGCGTTTTTTTATACCATTGGACGCGGCACAAGCGATCGCGACGGCCTTAACGCGTCGCGCCCAAACCTAGGGCACTGTCGCTCCTCCGCTCATCTCGATTACCCCGAGCCTGAACTTATCCCAATATTCAACTCTATAAACAAAGGGTATCGGTGAATGAACCGCGTCTCCGCAAGGCTTCTCGTCCGTTGTCCCGAGGCTGTTGTTCGGCGGCCGTAACCGTAACCGTAATCGTAACATTAACCGTAACCGTGGCGTCGCGGAAAAGGGAGCGGCAGGACGAGGATCGTTGCCGAGTGTAAAGGAAGAGGGGCTGCGTCGCTAGACGGAACAGAAATCGGCATTGGGAAGCAATTTTTTTCTCCTCTGCAAGGGAAAGAAACGATTTTGGCGAACGTTGAGAGCAGCCTTTCTTCTCGGGCTCGTCCTCTCCACGGTGAGACACTCATGCGCGCAGCTGTCTAATAGCGGAATCGTTGCATATCGTTACATGGCCTCGCGTATCATCGCCCTGCTATCTTGTCATTGCATTCCCGTGGAGTGCTCGCGTGCGTCGCCCGCGATCGATAATGGCCTGGTCTGGATCGATGCGACTGTCGTCCAGTGTCCACCTTCCTACAAATAACCATCCGGGTATCTATCGAAGGTGGAACAGTGGGAAGCAAGCGAGGTAGAGGGAAATAACGTCCGTCACAGAGACTGCACCAACTTCCTGCGGAAGCGTTACACGGCGAACGCAACGAGGAAAGGCGTTCCGGTTCTCTACCGACCCTTTCGGCTGTCTTTCCCACTTCCACGCGACACCTTTATCCTTCGTCCTTGCGTTTTCATGCTTTCCACGTACGCGCCATGATACCCGAGACTCCCGTGCTCCTCTAACGAAACGGGGAGAGGAGACTCTGCTCGCGAACCTTTCGACAAATCCTGGTATCTCGCAGCGAAAATACTTGCGAACAGTCAGAGGCTGTAAATCATTGCACCCTCGCCCCGAGGCCACCGAATCTCGCGCACATGGGACACACGTGTAACCGAGTATGCCCGTGAATCTTGCCTGCGTCAACTTTCTATGACCTGCGCAGTATACCCGCCTACCTTCTTTACTACCTACTGTAACCATTCAACAGAAACAATGTCCATAGTCTTACCTGACAATTACACGTGCTTGTTATAAAATATTTTTACGAAACACCGAATATAACGCTTGAAATCCCTAATTAACTTATCTTTCATTTTTTCCAATTTCAGATCTGGTTGCCGTCTGTGACCTGCTCGAACGTGAGACCGGCGAAGGGTGAGTGCCTTTCTATCTCTTTCTCTCTCTACCGAAACGAAACCGTTTTCAAATCTAACCGATTTCTCGCCCACGACCGAGCGTGTAAGTTGTGTCGCGCGTTTTGAATCGCCCACGGCCACCTTAAGGCCCTTGGTCTTTTACGCGCGTCAAGCCCATTCATGATTCCTAGCTTCCATTCATCGATGCCCGCGAGAAAGGGCCACTTATCCTCCCTGTCCCGCGTTCCCGAGGTTTCTGGTGTCAGCCTCCGTTTGCCGCCACTTCTCGTCTTTTCGGCCCTCGCCCGGACTTGTTCCCGCGCTTTTACTGCCCCCTCACCCCCCGTCACTCTCGCCAGGCCCTCTTTCTCTCCCTCTCTTTCGCCACACAAACGAGCCTCCGCTCTATGTTTTTTTTGCAAATTCAACGACGAAATTTACTGTTGCTCGGCCATGACATAGAATTATCTTCAAAGCTATCTCGAAATAGGTTTTGCACTCTGTACTACGGTATATAATTTTCTGGGGGTGAAGTAAATCTTGCACTATCTGGAATTTGATTTTCAAAGAGCTCGTTATTATTATTATTATAATCGGTCGTTGTAGATTTTACACGATTATTCATTGCCTCCCTACATTTGAGTTGCGTTTTCATTGGGCGCCACCTGCTTACGTGCCACGTGCCTAGAGTCAGGCGATATATCAAGCCGCTACGACTAGGTGCTCTCTATTTCGTTATCGCCCAATGCCACCGGGTCGAGCAGAATTTCTATACTTAGTTTTTCGGCGGATTCTCGAAGCAGCCAGTATCAGCGGTCCCGAAGGAGCTCGCCCGGAGACCCGGCGGCCAAGAAAGTGGCGGGAAGAGATGGAATCGAGCCTGTTCCCTCTCGTTCTCTATCTCGCTCCTTCATCTGGCGCGGTCGCTATCGCGGCGGTTGATATCCGCGCTCGCGCGAGCATATACTCGCGTCTCCGTCTATATTTCTCCTCGTCGTGGCCGCGACGCGGCCGTTAAAAAATCGAGCAAAACGATTCGGCCGACCGAGTCCGCCGCATCCCTGCCCACCGGGAATAACGCCCACCGAGCCACGGCGACGGCTCCAACGCGCCTTTCTGTAAACGACCACACGCAAACCGACTTCAAACCGATCCTTTTCCTCCTCGACGGTTACAGCCACCTCTCGCCCCACCGCCGCCCGGCCCGCTATCAGTCACACCTACCACTCCTTGCTTTTCGTTACTCCGAACGGTTCTGCGACGTTTGTCAAACTCACTTGCGCGACACCAAGCGCTGTGCAGACTTGCTTACACAGATGCTACTCTTTCTGGTCGGGTAGACAGATTCCCGGGGAAGAAGCTAACTGTCAGGCGTGTTCGAGGTTGCTTGACACGGCTCGGCCACGTTGGCGGAACGTAAACGGTCTCCTATACACCGAACACTGATAAGGGGAATGTTACCTACGCGCTCGCGGACAGAATCGATGCAGGGTTTTTGCTCGCGTGATGGGGCAAAGTGTAGTGCCATATGTGGTAGTCGTTTGGCTAGAAACTGTGATTCTTGGCTGACCCAACGTCCCATTTGGTCCGTTGGAACGGAATGTTCGGTTACGCGGTCATTATTCGGAGGATGTTTGCGGTGGAGCCGCGGTAAGCTTCTTCCTCCGCCGAGCAATTTTTAAGGAAAAGGTGGCGAAGAAATGAGACGCATATAATGCCTGGACTTCGTACCAAATGTGAGCACGATACGGGGATCTGTGCGGTGGTCTCCCTCGTGAATGCAAATGCTTTGCGTTCCTTCTAAGAAAGCCGGCACGGGTGGGGGCGACGCGAAGAAACAGAGATAGAGAGCAAAGAGACCGGGACTTGCCATTGGAGGAGCTTTCCCGCCAAGATACCCCACGCCAGGGTAACCGGTTTGTCGGGGGACCGACCGGCTCCTCTTCAAAAGTTTCTCAGCTGATCGCCTCAACGTTCCCGCCGCCCCTTCCCCCCTCGCCGCCCTCTCGTCTTACACATTTTCCTTTAAACCTCGCTTTCCACGAGCTCCCCGGGACCCTCCCCGTCCCGGAGCTTCAGTTTCCGTGTTAGAATTTCATGCCTCGAGAGCTGTTAACGCGCTCGACGCGGCTTAAGCCTGGCTCCCCTTTTGGAGGCCCCAAAACCCGCCCACGACATTAGATTGCGATAGTCGGTTACAAAATTAAGAAATCAGAAGGTCACGGTTCCAGAAACTAGTCTACCCCCGGGCATTTTATCAGAGAAGCTGGATTTATCGTTGGATTCTGTAGATTTTCGCAAGGTTGGACTTTTCGTCGATCGTTCCTCGCTCGTTAGAGCCCCCGTTGTGCAGAGGGGCGGGCAGAGAGAAGGGCGGGAACGTAAGAGGATAAAGGGAAGGTGGAGGTTGATGGTAAGATGCTTGATCTCGATCAGAATGCCTTGGGAGTGGAGGTTTCAGGTAGGTGTGGGAAGATGCTGGCCACTCTGTGTAGTACCTGTGTCCCGCGGTCACGGGGATGGGATACACTTTACCTGGGATCCCGGGCTAGAGGACCCCACCAGAGTAACCTGCGCATCATCTCTTTCCTATATATCTGTTTTGCCCCGTTTCTCTGTGGGACCTGTCGCTGTTGTCCCCGTCGATTTCCTTAGCTTTCCCATCTCGACCGTCTGAACGGGCCCCCGAACACTTTGAACGGAGCCGCGACGCTCGGGACCTTTTCAAGCCCTGACACTTTTGTCGCTCATGACCGATATCTCCCACATATCCACGCATTCTTCAGATCTTTCCCACTTAAAGTCCGTCGCGCATTTTGGCGATGGGCTGCGAAGCGGATCGAACAAATTAATATTATACCAGAATGGAATGGAATTTATACCACACTTGCATGAATATTTACAACCCAAATTAAGGATAACAGTAGATGCCTGAGCGTTCCCAAAGCGCCAGTCTCTCCCGCGATTTCCCTGTCCAACCATTCTCCTCGCTATTACGACACGAAGCTTACCTCGTAACCGAGACGATAGCCGGGCAAGCTTACGCCGCCGAGCGGCTAATCAACGACCGAGGAGGAATGCGTGTAGCCGCTCTGAATTCAAAATCGCGACGGTTGGCGAATCGCGGCACGACGAGGGAGGGGGAGATAAGGAGACGCGGGATTCGAAAGGATGCGCGAGGGACGTGCGTGCGAGTTTATCGCGGACGAGCTGGTAAGACGAGTGGCCGAGCGCGGGAAAAGGCCGACGATGCTGTGGACGTGGAAGAGTCGCGGACGCGGGGCGAGACGGCGGCGAGGGAGCCCGTGGAGGCAGGAAGGGTTCGAGGGGAAGGGGCGGCGAGTAGGTCGACGAGCGCAGCGGAGAGCCAGGCAGGGTCTTTTAAATCGGCGGCTACGAGGGATTTAAAAATGGCCGAGTCTGCCTACCCCTGGCTGCCGTCCCGTCCCGTCCCTTCAGCTGGTCGGGCAAATACCATCAGCTGACCGGTTTTGGAGGGAAACCGAGGCTGCCCCTCGCTATGCTTTCGCCCATTTCCGCGAACCCACTCCAATGTCCGCCCTATTTTCCACCCACTCCTCGGGGCTACTCTATGCTTATTGTGTATTCTTGGGCCAGCGTTGCAGGCTCGTCTGTGTGTCTTTCGGGACTCGGATATCGTGGGTGGAAGGGTGTATAAGTGGGGTTGTAAAACAGTTGGAATGTCGGATGAAATAGCTGGGGGCGATTCGTGGACAAGGGTGTTGCTTTTAAACCGTTCACAGGATGCTCGGCCCCATCCCATATATCTCAATATATCAAGCTCCGTCGCGATACTCCAGCCCTTGAGCGCGTCGAGAGGAGCCCCGGCGTCTTTATTCGCTTATGTTCGTCTCGTGGTATCCCCGAGGAGAATAACAGCCACCGTGAAACGAAATTCCCTTGGGAAAGCGACGCGACAGGTCCCTCCGGTTCCAAGAAGCTCTCGTGCACCGACGAACATGTGCGCGGTGGCGGACCCGACTGTAGGTCGAAAAGTCCTGGCAGGAGAAACAATGGGTAGGAAACAACAAGTGGAGACGGGCTCGTTTCCGGCTGGGACATAAATTATTGCTCGCCAATCTCGTAAGTGGAAACGTCGCCTAGCCTGGCTACCTCTCTTGCTCCTTCTCTATCCCGTGCAAGCGCACAGTGGTGGTCAATGGGACGTTCCATCGAAACTGTGCGAGGGATCCTGCGGTATCGTGGGTTTTAAACTTGTTTACGTTTCGATAACGGCCTAGGGTCCTAAGAAAAATGTAAATGGGAGTGCAGGATCGATCGTTCCTCGTTCGTTCCGACCACCGACGCCCGTTGTCAGTCGCGGAGACGAGTGGCCGCGGACCCTGCGATAGTGGTAAGAAAGCGCGGATGTGTCGCGAAACGTTGAAACGATGAAACTAGGCTCCGTCGCGGGTGTCCCCCTTTGTGATCGGAGATCAAAGCGAAGGAGCTGCCACCCGCGCTCCTCTTACAGCTTCCTCGAACAGGTAGAGCCGGGGGTGGTTGTTGTTCGTGCTTCTTTGCTTGGCTCCCGCGCAGGTACCCGGCCGACTAGTCGGTCCCGAAATCTCCGAGTGTGCTCGTGGAGAAAGAAAGAGGTCGGATGCACGCCTCGCCGACTCGTTCGCCCGGGATGAATTTTATTGCGGTCTTCCCATCGTCCGTTCCTCTTTTATGCTCGCCTCGAGATGCTCGACGGTGGTCGGTGTCCGGCGGATTTTCGTGGTGGAGCGCGTCTGAGCTTGTACGAGTCTTGTACGATCTCGTCTCGCTTTTCCGTCCACCCGACCTCCCTTTTCCCGCGCCCTCGCAGCGCCCTCGTTACGCGCCCTCGGTCCCCGGATCGGATCGTTCCCCTCGAGCTCTCCTCGATTTCGGCGGGAATCGGCGGCTCTGATATCGCGGGACGGGCCGCCGCCGACGACGACGGTTAACCGTTGCGCAACTTCCTCTTTCCTCTCGTCTTCCTTCTCTGCGGCATCCACCCGCTCGTGTGTCTGGTGTGTCTGCATGCCTGCATGTCTACCCACACTCGCCTCATCCCGTCACCTCATCCGCCTCATCTTCGCCTCTTTTTCTCTCCTCTGTCTCTCCTCTCCATCCTCCTCCTCCTCCTCCTCCCCGTGTTGGTATCGCCGCCCCCCTCCCTCCCACCCGTCTCAACGTTCAATCCGACCTTTCCCTCTTTCTTCTCTCTTTCCTCTCTCTTTCACTCTCTCGCACTTCCCTCTGTTCGCCCCTCCCGCCCCCTCTCCCCAATTCTCTCTCGGCGGTATCTCGCCGGTTCTCTCTCCGTTTCTCCGTTACTCTTTCGAAGCGTTCCGACTCGACTGTTAACGGCGGATCCGTGCCCCCAGCAACAGCGCCCTTCCAACCAATTTTTTCTCTTCTTTCATTTCCTGCATTATACTTGCCTCCTATCCCTGCCCCCCCCCCCCGTCCCCTCCCCGCGAGCCGTTGGTTCTTTCACGCGATCGCCGCGGTTTCCAATCGAATTCCGCCCGTGACGGTGGCATTCGCCGCCGCCGCCGCGGACACTCTTGGGGCCCCCGGGACATCATCGCGATCGACGCCGAACGCTGCAATCGAGTGTAGATGCTCGCGCGTCGATCTCCAGCCGGCTCTGGCAAGAGAGGCGGCTTTGTGCAACGCTTAAAAAGGAGCAATCAGAAGGAACGGCCTTCGAGCGCCGCACTGCGCCGCGGTCTCTCCCGCATCCTCCCTCGGTAACCAAGCGCAGCGTGAGAAACGAGACCTCGAAGGGAGTCGCCCGCGAATTTTCATCCAGCTCGCGAACGGCCGTGGCCGCGCAGCTGAGACAGCCGGGATAGGCCTCCCTTTTGGGTAAACACGAGAAGGAGCGCGGACATCGGAGAAGATCGAGTGATCGCCTTCCCGCGCGATTTCCACGACGCCACGTCGCAGCATTTGGCCCGCCGAGAGATTCTCGAGTCGTCGCACGTTTCGCCGGGCTACCACTGCTGCCGACCATTCCAACTTTATTATTTTATTGTACAGCTAATGCGGAACAAAGCTCCTCCACCGAGGGGCTAAACCTTTCCCGCGATTTCCACGGAGCGCTCGCTCCTTATGTGCTCTATTCAACAGGGTCTACATTATGGGCCCCAGTTTCCGCGAATAAGAAGCGGCCACTTTATTGTTTTATTAGTTCGCTTAAGCGGACCGAAAGGATTACCTACCTTTGCGCTACCCCTGCGATTTCCACCATACACGCCCACCTTTTAACTCCTTACCTACCAAATCGAGGCAGATCATTACCAGAGCGTAAGACTTTTACACTCGCTATATATCACGCTACTCCAGCACTCGCCGCAATCAAACCTAAGGAATTCTTCTTCTTCGCTCATTTCCAAAGCAGCGGGGGTTGTTTCCAGCCGAGGAGCGCTGCACCTAATAAATTAAATGACATCCTCCTCTCCGTGGGGCATCCAGCCCGATTCAAACCTATTCTACGGGTTATTCTGGATCGCCTCGCGCGTGGGCCAGGTTCTCGAAGCGGAAAATCCAATTGAAACGGGCACGGGTGGCACGGAAAACCGTAGACGAGCCCGAAAATAGGCGCGTTTCAAGCGAGAAACGCATCGTTAGGCGGGTTTCTCGAGTCGTCTCGACACGTCGACAAGCGAGCCTACGATTTCTAACGGCTGCTCGTTTGAATTTTACGGTTGCCACGACGTCGGAGAGCGCGCCTTCCTCGCAACGGTTCTCGCGCCTACCACCAATGGTCGCGGTGGATATCGAGTCGATCCTCGATCTTCCTCGATCTCATTTACTCCGTTTCACTTGCCACCTCGGGAGTGGCGCAGGCGCGGCCGCGAGACCGCGAGTCGTAACCGTCCGTTGCATTCTTTTTCCGCGTTGCGACGTCCGTTGGTTACATGACCAAGCACACCAGAGGGATGCTCGACGGCCGAGGGAACGAGTTCCATGGAAATATCCTCGGCAACAGGCTTTTCCAGCATCCCGACAAAGGACCTGCTGTGGGAGAGCAGCGTGCGAGACCAGCGCCGCGGAAGCTTAATGCCCTCTCTTTAATACCTCCCGCATGCCGCTTTCGGCTCGGGCTACTCCTGCCTGTGTTCCTCGACGACGATATCTTGGCTCCTTTCACGACGTACGGTTACCTAGAGGCTCGTTCACTCGCAGAAAGGCCTTCCGAGAAAGGCGCTCCTACGCTCTTCCCGAATCTCCTCGATTCCCAGACGATTTTCGGGAGATCGCAAGGACGGCTTGGAAACCGCCCGGGTTTTAAAGGTAGAAGACGGTTGCCGGCCGTGCGAAACGAGAAGGCTTAACCTGTTTGCTAGAATGGCCCATTGTGTTTTTATTCCCCACGATCATGGTTCCGTTAAGCAATCGCTGATAACAAGTAGCAGGCATTCGTAATTACTCCGCTCAAGATAGATAGAACCGTGCCGTGCATCTCTCGGACAAAGTCACCCAACGAAAGTCCACGATAGACACGCTTAGAGACACGGAGCGGCGTAGGAGAAAAGCGCGGGAATGGGCGCGACGGTTCAAAAGGCTGGGCGACTCGCAAACGGTCGAATCCGCGAGCGGTGGGTCGCGCGGGGAGATCCATCGCGCCTCTCTGTTTACAAACAAGAATGTCCCTCCCCCTTCCGCATTTCCTCGACCCCCCCTCGGCCCCCCCCCCTTCGATCCCCCGTCCTTGCCGCGCTCTCATCTCGCCACTTCTTTCCCGTTCCCCGTATTCCCTCTTCTTATCCTCTCCCTGTATCTCCACCACCTCTACCCACCGCCCCATCTCGCTCCGCCGCTCTCCGCTCCCCGTTCTTTCTCTCTTTCGCTCACGTCCTCCCCTCCCTGTCGCCGTCGTTCCTTCGTTCCCTCGTTCCGTACCCCGGTCATGCACGTCTACTTGGTGCTCGTCGGTTGGTTGGTTAGCCGGTCGGATCTCCTCTGTTTCCCCAAGGTTGGGGCCGTGTCGGGGTCGTCGCCGGGGCCAGGAGCGACGGAGAAGCGGTGACCAGGATCGAGAGAGGAGGCAGAAACGGCGTTCCATCGGCGCGCTCGGTGGATGGTGGTGGCTTCTCCTTCTATCCCGGGGGGCCCTCTCGTTCGCGTCGTTCCCGTCGTTCCCGCGCAGCGTCGCGAACCACGCTTGTGTCGCCTCTCCCCACTATGAAAGACCACCGACCGACCGTTGAGATTTAAATTCCTCGTCTGGTGGACGGAGAGGAGACTCCAGCCAGCCTGGGAACCGGACAACGTTCCTGCCACGGGACGAGGAGAAAATGACCGCCGGCGCTTTGACCGTCTATAACCGATCGATCGCGATGTTTTTCTTCCACTCCGCCTCGGCCCCGCGCTGGCCCACGGGCTCGGCCGTTTCGCGGGGCCGAGGCGAAAGCGCGATGCGAACAGGGGGGGAGATGGGCTCTAAGGGGGGGGGGCTGTCTCCTGGGTCAGATCTCCTTAAGGATGAAAAACGGGAGAAATCGTGTGGACGAGACGGATTCGCTGGAAACTCTAGAAAGGAGACGATCTTCTCCTCCCCCAGCTGATCAGAGCTTTGCGCCTTCCCAGGCGATATCTAGCCGTCGATAGTAATCGGCGACTGTTACGAAACACCTTCGGGGGCAGGTTACCGTAAAGATGGGGAGACGTCGAAGGGCGGCTCTCGCCGCGGTCCAGAGAAATCGTTTACCGAGGACGTCCCACGGGAGGAATGGGACCGGATTACAATACTCGTCGAGGAGACTCCGGTTTTTTCCGTGCGCGAGACCTGACGTTACGGTCCTCCGCATTGTCGGCGATCTCATTTATTCGTTCACGGGAGTCTCGCAGTTTTTATAATGGCTGCATTGGCTCTAGAGCTTACCAGTAACTGGCTGGCTGGAGTACCTTGCGTGTACTCCTCCTAATTGTAGAGTATCCCCTTTGCTATTCAAATTTCTATCCCCGTATTCGAAGTTACGTACTCGTCGAAACAGTCCCTTCCCTGCTGTACTCCGATCCCTGGACCCCGTACGTAGCGTCGCAGCCGCGGGAGGTTGCCAAGGCGGAGGCCAGAGCACCCAGCTCGACTTCGGATCGCGCGGGAAGCGTTACACGCCCCCATATAACACTTTCGGTCTCCCCCATGTGGGCACCGTGCACGGGTATTGTCTAACGCTCGCCCTCGCGATACGCTATACGGGCGCAGCTGTTACATATACGGTTTACTCGTACGTGAATAATCGATGGACACGAGACGACCTTACAGAAACGGAGTCGGTTCGCGCACCCCCTCTCCCGATACTCGCCTCTCTTTAACGTTTTTCTCGCCCGATATCCATCCCAGAATCAACCGTTCGATTACCCCGACTCTCTTCCAGCTACTTTCCACATAAACCGTTTGTCTCGATTCACCTGCAATTCCGTTCGAAACTCGACGAGCGGCGAAAGTCTCTCTGTACCTTTTGTCTCTTGCCCGACGAATAACAAGTCGACGATGGAAAACATCCTGGACTGACACATGCTCATTCGTACAGAGGCGAAAGGATCGTCGAGGCTTTGGAGAAATCGTAAAACATCGGGGGGCCCGAGGAATTTGCGCGGGAGATTGAACGCCCGTCGCCATTGATCCCGTCCCTTCTCTCGACCCTCGGCTCGGCGCCCCTCATCTGGTTTACTCTGCCCGGCGACTTCGCGCCAACGAGACAGCCGATAACGCGAATAAAGATAAACGAGGAAAAGCGAGGCCGGCGGGGAGCAGGCGAGATGGAGCGATAAGAGGAAGGAACGGTCGGAAGGCGAACGGTAAAAGATATCTCGCCGTCGCGATATTTCGGTTGCGGTCGACCGCTCGATAAGACCTGAGCCGCGTCCTCGGGACCTGACGGGGCCCGACGAGGCCTCACGAGCTCACGGGGCACAGTTTGCCCGTTGCCGTTCCGAGAAACCGCTTGTTGCGCGCGATCTCCAGGCACCGCCGGCCCCCCCCCGCGCCAAACAATAGGAAAAAGTCGGTGGAACGAGGCCCCGCACGGAACCGTGGGCATCCACTCGAGGTACCTGACCCGTTCGCGACCCTTTCGCTGAATACGAGGCATTGGTAATTGTCCTACTTAGCGCCCGCGACACAATTGGCCCGCGCGGAACAATAGCTGCAGCCTGGATCGAGGATCGCGCGGGAAACGGAGAGTCCAATTCCGCGGTGAAACCCGCAATAATCGTCGCCGGACTGCTCTGCGGTAATTGCTCCCATTAACCCGAGCCTAATGGCCAGCCATAAAGCAGGGAATTTGTCCACGTCGCCTGTGGAGCTATGCTTGAAAGACGTTGGAGCGCGTTTGAAATGCCGGTTGCTCTTCAGAGCTGGTATGGATGTTGGTGTAGGTGGTTTGCTCGGGGTGTGAGGAATTTGCGCTATTTAACAGGTGAGCGGCGCCTAATGCTCGACGGGGCCCACCCGCGGGGCCCTTTCGTCTTTTGTGATATTCGCACGGAAAGCCGCAGGAGTGCCTTTTTCCCCCATTGTGCAAACGCGGCCGAGTCGGCCAGAAAGAATGGAAACGGACGGCGATGGTCAAGAGAGGCGCATCGATGCTGAGGATTCTCTCGTGCCTGTGCCCCATCGCTTAAACAACAATGTTCGATTCTAGGGGATAAGAGTCTGGAGAATCCTTTGCGATTGTTTCCGACCGCGGGCAGAAAAGTTGCACGATAATTGGAGGCATTCTTCCTCGGGGCGAGACTTTCGCGCCAGGTCAAGGGTCATTTTACTGTTGTTTCCTGTTACGAGGAGGGATTCCGTGAAGCTTTTAATTCCACCACCCTGAGCGTGCTGGGTTACGATAGATTTAGATGGGCAGGGCTCGTCGAGGTAATAGGTAATGACGGTCCCCGAATCAGCTCGAGTGCTATTTCGATCCGGGTACGTCGTAAATGCTACCGTGGATCTTGCGCAGCTTTTGTTCCCAGAACGCGGGGTTCGAATTAGAGATACTCGTAGATCGAACTGCTCTCGAAGAATATTTCAATATCGAATATTAGAAAAGTAGCGTGTCGTTCCTCCCGGTGGTTCGTCCCCTCGAATCGCAGATGTGCGTTCCCGCGCGCGCACGTGCCAAATATTCCACAACAATGAGCAATCAGGGAGCGTTCTCATCGATCGCGGACCCCTCGGGATCGTTTCGCGCCATTTCGACCACGTGGATCGATCCCGATGACCCCCCCGGAGCCCGCCGACACCACCGTGGCAGAATCGTGGAAAATTCTCTCCCTTTGACAAGAATCTTGGAGATTTCCAAGGCGATCCCTTCACGTTCGGGAACCCCCTTTGGGCTTCCTTCCCTCGCTCCCGTCCCCACCCCCCCATTTCCCATCCCCTCGGCTCTCCTCTTCCCAGGGTGATTATTTTTTCGGACTTCCCTTCGTTTCCATCTATCTATCCAGAAGCGGAGGGGACTTTCGCTGGCTGTTAGCGAGGGGTTCGAGCAATTTTTATCTCTCCTCCACTGTCTCCCTCCTCGTCCTTTCTTTCGATTGCTGCGCGTATTGCGAATTTCGAGGCTCCCGGTACGGTGCATCTGCGGCGGCTGCGCGTATGGGAAGAATAGCAAGGAACGAGCGGGCTGTCTTGTACGCCCTTCGGGATCCCGAAGGAACAGATGATGATCCCGTTTAGGAAGCTGCAAAGCCGTCTCTCGCACTCTACCAGACTTTACGGTTACGGGGTCATCATCGTCAGTGGTTCTTCCTTCGTCTATTCCGATCCATTCACAAGCATCCTTCCCCCCTTCGATCCCTACCCCTGCTATTACCGTTCCCGTTCACCGATTCAAGAATATCTGGGTACATTCTTAACGCTCGCGATGAACCAACCGACTCCAACACACAGCTCTTCAACGTTCTATCGCTCACAATAGGTAGATAGAAGATACGTTTAGATAAGTCGTTCCCAAATTTCTTCACTCGTTAAGCAATCAGTCTCCGAGTCCTCAAACGCGTCCGAGGTCACCATCGGTGATCAATCTTCCGCTATCAACCCGCACTTATCGAACAGCCCGACGGAACGGGTGAATGGAGATGCCACGAGCGTTCCTCTTCCGCAACATTTCGGCGCCCAGGTTTGAGAACCCCCTGGCAGGTATTACGTAAATGTCTCCCCGCGCTTCTTTCCTGCTGTGTCGTCAATAGAGAGGAGAGGCAGCGCCGCGACGCCTGTACGCGCGCGATGCATACGTGGCATATACACGCGTATCTCGACTATCTTTTCTCAAAGAGCCAACGCCTGTGCACCCGGGCTATGGGCTGCGCGTCTGCGAGTGCCGGTGAGCGCGCACACACCCCGGCGCCGCTCAGTGTCTGTTACACGCACGCCGCGTATATGCACTTAGCGGTGCACCATCGGGGTACCCATAGTTGGCACGTGCCAACCATCACAATGGATACGACCATCTGCACTCCTTCTTATAGAAAAATCAAAGTCGTGGGGACACGGGCGTTCGCCCGATTCCGAGGGGGCCCTCCCTCCTCCAGGCCGTTAGACTGTTCGAACGGCTCCGTTCCTCTCAAGACGACGGTCCAGACATCGAGAGGAGAACGCCAGGCGCGAGAACCGCGTTCCATCTCGCCACCCTTTCCTCCTCTTTCGTCATTAGAGCCCGCCGGTCCTCCCCAGCAGGTCGAATTGATCTAACGTCGATGGAAATGATTACAAGGGAGAGTAGCTGGACGAGCCTGGCAGAGGGATGACAAGGAGGTCGATAGAGTGGAATCGTGGAGGAGATCGATTCGGAGTCGCGAAACGGTCTCGGTAACGCCGGTGGAAAGTCGTTTCGGGAGGTGGTGCAACGTGTTACGACGAGGAAGGTGCGCGATATGGCAGCTGCCAGCGAGGGGTGGCCGGTACCCTCGTGGTGTATGTGGCAGAAAGCAGCTGAGCTACCCCCATGGTACCGCGCTGTGCGCGTTCGATGCCCTATAGCGAATAATCTTTGCAGTCACGACTGCTGGGAACGACCCGGTGGATCGTTCGGGTCTGTTCTCTGATTCCCCCCTTCTGGCCTCTCCTTTCCCCCTTCATCCCCCTTCTGTCTGCCACTTTGTCTCCCCCGCTGCCCCTTCCTTGCCTCGCTCCTTTCGCTGGAAATTACAGTTACAGGGAATTGCCGATATTCGCTTGCGCGCTACCGAACGTATCTACAATTTTGTCGAAGGCTTTGAAACTGATTTTGCCACGCGACGTTGGTCTTCTTTACCTCTTCTCGGTTCATCCAGATCAATGGCGCAGTCGGGATTTAATCTTGGGGAGGGGGGGGGGGGGGGGAAGGGGGGCCGGGTTGGAGGGATAAAAATGTTCAGTATGCAAATTCAATGAAATTCAGTAGGTGATTATAAAATTTTATTTGAAGAATGAAATCCAGTTTCCTTTTCTTTTTACAAAGCCACTTGTTTGGGGGGTGCCAGGGCTCCTCTCATCAGGTCTGGGATAAGTAAACGTACATCGATCAAAACGTTTATTGCGAAAAGGATGGATTGGCTGATAAGTAACGGCAAACGGATGGACGTTGCACCAGATATCCGTCCGTTAACTCGCTCTTCCTCTCCCATCGACAAGTTCTCCCGCCACTCGGATCGGCAGCCCAGAAGAGGTCTGATCTCGCACGAACCGAGTGGCAAGCGCCGTTATCGTCCCCCGACATGCGTACGGGTTCACCGAAATCGCCTTGACGACGGGAATCATTCGTGTCCCTTTCCCGCATTCCTCTCCGGCCTCCGTATGCGAGGCTCGTGGATAGGTACTTACCTATACGCTTGCACGCGCGATACTCTGCTCCGTAGCGGGTGTGTACCTGCCGTGTGAAAATCTCCGAAGAATGCGAGGGTGGTATCAGAGATCAGGTGAAGCATTGTGATCGGCAGAATGAAAAAAACGGGCCGAGTCGTACCTGCCCGGAGAGCTGCATCCTTCGGAACAGTCGGTGCATCAACCGACGGGAGAAGGAGAGCGGCCACCGGTGCGACGCAGAGAGAGAGAGAGTCGGGGGCCCTTTCAACGCGAGCAACTCCTACGGTCGGCAACCTTTTCCGTTCTGCTATCGAAAGTGAGCTATAGTCAGTGAATGACCCACCCGTGTGCGCGACGAAGCCAGACGCGAAGACAGACATAGACGTAGATGGATGAATAGAGGCGACGGGTAGACGGGAGAGGGTCATAGAGCTATGGAGAATTAATTTCATCTTGGGATACGCGTACGCACTCCTTTCCGTTCCTCTTGGCAACGCTCTCCAGCTCGCCGTGGGAATGCATGCTGTCGAGTATTCGATCAATTCTCCACAATTCTGTTCCCTATCGTGAAATATAGGCCGATAGAGTGAACCCGCCCTCTCCGATAGCAATGCTCCACCAGCGAGCGCAACGCCCCGTGCGGAGATCGCTGACCACGCATGCTGCACCGTGCTCCCGAAACGCGCATGGGCGTTGATCGCACGCGATACACCGATCTCGGCCGAGCGCGCTCGTAAGCGCCCCCAGCACCGAGAGGGTTAACGTCGCACACGGGCACGTAGGTGTGCCCCGTGCACTTTACATGCACCTAGCGAGTATGTGAGGGTACAAAAAGAGCCGGCAAACGAACGGACGTAACGAAAGACGGCGGCGAAGAGAGAGAGGGGCAGAAAAGGGCCCCCCATAGCGGTCGCCCTAAAGAGAGGATTCCGCGTTCCGTTCTCCCGCCTGCCCTGAGAAGATTTAGGCGGGCCCTTTCCCAGTCCCCGATTGGTCGGCCCTTCTCCCCACTGCGCGGCCGGACCCCGTATAAAGACCAACGTTCCCGCCACAGCGAGCAGTCAGTACGTCTCTCGCGGTCCGACAAGCAAGTTGACAGTGACCTCGATCGCTACTCGGACATACGCGTGGCGAGGCTCGCCCGATCGGGATCGTTGGATCGCGAACGTGAGTGATTGATTCGATAACACGACGTCCTCTCTAAGGCCAGTTTTAATCCACCCGTTTCCACGCTCGCAGACATGTTTTGGGAAGGTGTCACGGATTCCTGCGAAGTGTGCCAATGTACAAGGTATATACCGCCCAGCAATTAACTCGATTTCCCAAGACACTCGGGTTTACCATGGATCTATTACGTGCTGTGTGGTTCAGTGATAATTTACTCGCATAACAAAACGGAGATACGTATCTTCTGCGCGAGCGTGAAGCAGAGTTCGCTCCCGTGGTGCTGAAATTTCGAACGTTTAACACACTATTGAATAATTCGTCGGACGTGGAAAGGGTTAAGAAGGAAGCGTGATCACCTCGTGTTTCATCGGGTTCTCTTACATTCAACGATATCCGGTCGTATCGCCGGTCTCTGTAGAAGTGTCGGTGATGTTGCGGTTTTGCGCGGACGCTCCAACTCTCCGTTGCTCCGAAAAAATTAGGCTGCCCTGTTTCATCGAATTAAGTGGTGTGAGTCAATTAAGCTCGACACGCGAAATTTCATAGAAGCTAAATATACCTCGTGGACGATTCTCACAGGGATAAGTCCGCGTGGTCGAGGCTATTGGCGGGCTCGCCGCGCTGCTGTCGCTTTCTCGCGCTGCACGAGGCGCCTCGTCGATAGGCACATGTCTGCCTCGGTCTCGACCCAGTCACACGTGTTTTCACGAACACGCCGTGGCGAGGTAAACACTCGCGTTTTCATGCTTGAAACATTTCACGCCCGCAGACTTTGCTTCTGTAATGAGCCAGTGATGAGCTTAAACGGGATTCGGCTTATAATCGTCTTCTCACGCGTGATGTTGTTTTGTGTTTGGGAATTCTTTGGGAATCCGTGGTAACATCGACCACGATGAATCGTGTCGTTTAATTGACTCGTGAATTTCATTCGCGATTTGAGCAGCGTGAAATTGAGCATTCTATTCGCGTGCGGCGTTGACCGCGTAAACTTTTGGAGGTTATGTTGACCGGTGCGCGCGCATCTTTCTTTTAATACATTCGATGGTGCTTATTTTTTATGTTAATTTTCCTTTGCAGGCTCTTCAAAAATGCGTTCAACATCAAGAACACTCCCGAGAAAACGATGAAATCCAAGCCGAAGGCGCGACGACTCCTAGGCATGGCGTCGCGACGCTTCTCCAGCCCGGAACCTGTCTCGCCATCTGGTGACAAGGAGAACAGCATCGTTGGGTGCAGCCCGCGCGGCATCAGCCCTCAGAAGGTACATCACACCCCTTTTTCTCATTCAATTACCAATAGTTCACTGTTTACTAGTCGATAAATAGCGCGAAATGTGTCATCGTTTATCTAGTCGCCTACACCTGTTCCGCCACTCGAGTCGTTTCCGTCTTTCATGACAGATCTAAGATAACGAAAGAAACGACAGAAATGCAGCTTTCTCGCTCGATTCGGATCTCTCCCCGATTACATTCGTATTTTGAATCGGACATCGATTATTCTACGAGGTGTACCGTGACACCTTGCCACACCAGATGTGCTTGACACTTCCTGGTGCAGACAGGATGCGTCGATCTTGTCTATAAAAAGGACAGTTAGCTTTCGAGACTTAGGAGAATATTCCTTGATTAGCGTAATCGATTGCCCTATCAATATGTTTCTTTAATAATAAAAATATAACAGCCTTCTAATGTTATGTTTTATTAATTTTCCACAGATCATCGGCACGAAAAGATCTCGATTTCCACTGGAAGACTGCGACCCGAACAGTCAGGACAGCGGATATGAGGCGAGCTACCCGGACAAAGACGACAAGTCCCGGGAGACGTTTCGATTCGTGGAGCCTATGGCAGTTGCACCACGTCGTACGTCAATCGAGTCTCGGAGCCCGATGCAGTCGCCGGTGCGATCCTCGCCGCATCGCACGCGGCTCGCCCGACCATCCCTCTTCCGAAGCATCTCCTCCGGCTACGAGAGTATGGACGACGGCTTCAACGACCTAATCGACATCGAGACCCTGGACGACACCACCCAGCTACCGAACGGCATCTCCACCCTCCTCTGCGGGGACATCGTGGGCATCGACAGCAATGCATCGTCCGCTCGCAAAATCGAGTCGTTCAGCCCGAGCACGCCCGAGTTCCCTAGGACGAACTGCACCAGCAACTTCCGACGCTCCCTCTCGTTGCAGTACGAGCCGCAAGAGACTCGTAAGAACTCCCTGTCGAAAGTACGCTCCTGCCTGTTCCGGTCCCCGAACACGACCTCGTCCACGGTGACGCCGGACTTCGAGGACAGCAGCCCGTTGGCGACAACGATACCGGTGATACGTCGTCGGCGGATGATCGACCGCAACGACGAGAACGCCAGTCGCAGTGGCTTCCACTCTCCGTTGTCGGTCAGGACGTTCAAGCGGCCGGATCCACCGATCGACGATAGCCCGAAGCTAGTCAAGAGGTCACGGAGGTCGAACAGCTTCCTCGACGCGATCAGGGGCGGAGTGGACACGATCGCCGCTCCGAAACCGCCCGTGCCCCTGCAAAGATGCCTGTCGGAGCCGGCCACGCCGATGGAGGTGACGGAGATGGAGACAGAGTCGGAGACGCACGCCCATATAAAGTCCGCTATTCACCGCAGCACCACCGATAGCGATCTGACGGGTGACTTCAGTAAACCGTGCATCCTACCGTTAGCTTCCGGCCATCATGACGACCTCCGGTCGATCTCGGTCGACACGTTGACCGCGCTGATACGCGGGGAGTTCAGCGATCGAATCCGCTCCTTCAAGATCGTTGATTGCCGTTACCCGTACGAGTTCGACGCCGGCCACGTCGAAGGCGCCCTGAATCTTTACAATAGAGACCTAATCGAACGAGTTCTCCTGGACTCCTTAACGAGCACGCCCGAGATACAGCCGGACACGAAGAAAAGGGACATCCTCGTGTTCCACTGCGAGTTCTCGTGGGAGCGCGGCCCGAACCTGTCGCGGTTTCTCAGGAACCTGGATCGCCAACGGAACAAAGAGCATTACCCGGCTCTCTACTACCCGGAGATCTATCTGCTGCACGGCGGATACGAGCAGTTTTACAGAGAGCAGAAGCCGCTGTGCTCGCCGCAGGGCTACCGGCCGATGAGACACCCCGACCACGAGGCGGACCTCAGGCAGTTCCGAAGCAAGAGTAAGAGTTGGCAGGGCGAGAAATCGAGAATAAGCAGCGACGTGACGCGGACCAGCTTGAAACGACTAGGATTTTGAGAAATTCAGGCGCGACTTCGCGCGTCCCTTCTCGCGTATTCTGTCCAACAACTTCCGCTTCTTGTTTCTGTCCTGTTTTACGATTGACGGTCGATGGGGCGGCGAAGGAGTCACGCCCCTCGGCCGAGAAATCGCGTTAAAGTGCAAATCGCGAATGGACGATATAGTCGGGCGGGGCTTCCGTCTGCCATTTATACTCGCGACACTATGCGATCGTTCCTGTACCTTTTGTATATATGATTGCTTCGCTCTAGTGAGTCTAGTGGTATGGTTTAGTTTTTTAGTGAATTCTAGTACAAGGAAACGAAAAGCGCTTACTTTCGTCGTGTGAACGGTGTACATAGATAGGTGACGTTGTAAATCGATGATACGCAGTCGATGAGACCGGTAACGCTGTCCGAGGCGCGACAACGGTAGCAGAACAAACACAGTAAGATCGTGAAAGAGCGAAACGAGTCGGTAGTACTGTGCAAGTAATATGCTCGGGCAGGCTTCCCATTTCTTTACGCGTTCGACACCGCGCTCCCGTCTGATTTTCACGATCTTCCCGACGTTTACACGCCGCCCTGCTCGCGCACGCGATTCTATACTACCGATACACGTTATCGTGCAGCCTCGTCGTCGTTTCTGTTGACTTGTGTCACCAAAGCTTAGCGTGCGCATGTTCACGCGTGTCGAGAAAGAGAACCTATATTTCGAACGGTGTATATTAAACAAAACGCGGGGAAAGATCATTTATAAAGAGAGAATTAAAAGAGAAATTGCTTCTGTATGTGCAACTTCCAATTTGTATGTGTATGGATGCTGTGTACGTGCGTGTATGTATGGCGTGCATATGCATGATAGTATGTATGTATACATATGAATATATATTATGAAAATGATCGTTCGTTTCACGATGCCCTTAGTCTATAATATACCATTTCGTACAGTTAAAGATAATCTGTTGTTTTTTTGCTTTCTTATACATCCTTGTCGAAAGACTCTTACGTCAACGGCTATACCGCGCAGAAAGCACCGGTTCCCGTTAGATCACCGAAATTAAGTTGTATGGACACAGTGTACATAGAACTGTAGAAGCTTCTGTGTGCTGTTGACGACTCAGTCTTATCCCTAAACCTTAACAACTCCCAAACTATTTAATTACATAACATTAATACTCGGTTATCGTTTATTTAGAAACATTAGGCGTTTCATACTTGTAATATGCGGAGCAAAAATAGGCACATTTTACGACGTTTAAATGCAAAGGATAAACGGTAAGACAATTAACGTTTTAAAAATAATTTAATAACCATTTACTTTTACATAAAATATTTGTAAAACGTATTGATGAATAGTAAAAGTGCAACCACACTCCATTTATAAACATAATATTTTTAAATTTATAATTGACATTTCTTTGCCTAATGGTCATTCACTGGTATCCGGTAAATTACTGGTTGTTTTACCCTACTCTACTATTCGTTACGACAAATATCTTAAGCAGCTGTTGACTTTACCGACCATTCTATTCTGACCAGGAAATTCGTCTAAGTTAATAGGAGCACATGATACTAGAAGAGGTGGCACGGCCGAGCTGTGCGAGAGAGAGAGAGAGCGCGCTAGTGTGCGCCACATTAGAAATTAACGAATTTCTTGTCTTCCGCGATTATTTTATGAACTTTCAGAGTCCCGTCTCAAAGAATATACCCTTGGCTAGTTTCCTATGTGGTCGTTATGTAGGTTTTGGTTATAATTAATTAGTTATTAACGTTTCTTTGAGACGATGACTAGAACAGTGCCGCGATCCTATGTAAACACTGAAGTTTCGTCGATTGTTGGTGCATTTTCTAGATATAATTTACCAACTTTTGCAGTTTCATCTTGAAGAATGGACCCTTCACTACTTTCCTACATGATAGTTGTAATGATTCCGATTACAATTAAGCAGCTATGAAGTGTTTTTGGATAGAGTTACAAGTCTCCCGCCGCGTTTAGTGAATGCACACTTTCTTCAAGGATTCTCGATCTTTTCAAAATAATTTATGTATTTCTACAGGTTGATTTGTGAATATAGTCTTGCGACAACGTTCAGCAATCACTCGTATACGTTTTATTTACGAATCGCTACATAATTACATACTAGTAAAAAAGCCTTTTATATAGGTTAGATTACCGACCACGATCCCTACGTTATCCCCAAGTTGGCTATTCCGACCAGGAAATTCGCCCGAGTTAACAGGAGTACATGATACTAGAAGAGGTGGCACGGCAGAGTGGTGCGAGAAAGAGAGCACTAGTGTGCGCGACAAGGAGGGAGATAGTAAGATTACACAGCCACTGAAAATTAACGAATTTCTTGTTTTCCGCGAATATTCTATGAACTTTTAGAGTTCCGTCTCAAAGAATGGACCCTTGGTTACTTTCCTATGTGATCGTTGCGCAGATTTTGGTTATAATTAATCAATTATTAACTGTTCTTTGACACAGAGACGATTATTTCAAGGATTATCCCTATTTTCCAAATGATTTATATATTTCTACAGGTGGATTTGAGAATATATCCTTGTGACAACGTTCAGCAATCACTCGTACACGTTTTATTTACGAATCGGTACATAGTTACTAATAAAAAAGCCTTTTATATAGGTTAGATTACCAACCGCGGTCCCTACGTTATCCCCAAGATATCCCCAAGTTGGTTATTCCGACCAGGAAATTCGCCCGAGTTAACAGGAGTACATGATACTAGAAGAGGTGGCACGGCCGAGTGGTGCGAGAAAGAGAGCACTAGTGTGCGCGACAAGGAGGGAGATAGAAAGATTACACAGCCACTGAAAATTAACGAATTTCTTGTTTTCCGCGAATATTCTATGAACTTTTAGAGTTCCGTCTCAAAGAATGGACCCTTGGCTAGTTTCCTATGTAGTCGTTGTGCAGGTTTTGGTTATAATTAATTAGTTATTAACGATTCTTTGAGACGATGACGAGGCAGTGCCACCGATCCTACGTAAACACTCAAGCATCGTCGATTGTCGGTGCATTTTCTAGATGTAATTTATCAACTTTTGCAGTTTCATCTTGAAGTATGGACCCTTCACTACTTTCCTACATGATAGTTATAATGATTCCGATTACAATTAAGCAGCTATGAAGTCTTTTTGGATAGAGTTACAAGTCTCCCGCCGCGTTTAGTGAATGCACACTTTCTTCAAGGATTCTCGATCTTTTCAAAATAATTTATGTATTTCTACAGGTTGATTTGTGAATATAGTCTTCCGACAACGTTCAGCAATCACTCGTATGCGTTTTATTTGCGAATCGCGGCATAATTACGAATAAAAAAGCCTTTTATATAGGTTAGATTACCGACCACGATCCCTACGTTACCCCCAAGAAGTCCCCAAGTTGGGCTATTCCGACCAGGAAATTCGCCCGAGTTAATAGGAGTATATGATATTAGAAGAGGTGGCACGGCCGAGCTGTGCGAGAGAGAGGGCGCTAGCGTGTGCGACAAAGTGGGAGATAGTTCGTGCGTGCCACCTCCACTAGTATCATATATTCCTATTAACTTTGCAGAATTTCCTGGTCCAAAAGCCAATTCAAAGATAATGTAGGGATCGTGATCGGTAATAGACCCTGTATGAATTGTAACATTTATGTGCATATATATCTTTTAAAGGTACTGTGGGCTGCCTTATTGTCAATTTTAATACAGACAGATTTTTGCAGAAACTCTCTAAGCATCTACGTTTCCGAATGCAACTATAAAACTGCGTAAATTAGTGACAAAAGCTGAAGAAACTACGGAATGATAGGGATATAGGCGTGGAGAATAATTGACATAAAGAATTGAGATATGAAAGCATCGTTTATTACTAATCGTTTATTACATTCGGACTGCACAATCGGAACTATTATTTAATACAAAATGAACAGTAGTAAATAAAGTATATTATTACATAACATATATACATAATATATATCTTACAGATTTTCAACAGTAATAACTTATAAATGATATTCCTTAACTTATAAATGATACTGTTCAAATTATTACAGTGTCTAAATACACTGTTTATACCGCTTAATTATTTTTCAAATCAGATATGCAACGAAGCAGAACACGTTAGAGAATTATTCGCTAGATACATCTAGAATCTTATAGCTAATCGGTGCTTTCCCCTCGGTCCAACTGACGATTGGCCTCCGTGCAATGATACGTAATCGCCGTTGCGAAATGTTCGCAAAAGAGAACTGGCGATAAGAGCCACGTATCGGGGACCGGCATACACCGGCTTTTCTATTTAAGCGTATTCAGTTCTGCACGAGGAATACTTTACATTTACTTGCTCGTTGGTTCGTGTTCCAGCATGTCACTGTTATTATTGAACGCAAGTAATATTACCTGAACCGGCGCACAAGTATTTAAATCGATCTTTCATACGTTTACAATTTACATAAATATTGCGACGTAACCAACGCAACCTATTTTGTTCCATACGTTCCACTCGTTTATCACGTTTTCTCCCCGCGATAGTCATTTTTGCGATTGCCGATTGATTATCTCGACCGAGTGCCGGATTCTCGCGATAACTTTGTCTTGTAATCGGCATTTATTTGCTACGTGGAACAGAAGGCCCGCGTTCGTACGTTAACCACATTTCTCGCTACACTTTCAGCAAGCTCGATCGCGAAAAGGCCTCTCGTGGAAATCGGTACTCGTCTTCTATCGTCCATGGCTCAAGCGTTGCAAACGCATGGCGTCGTGCCCGACGTCATCGACAAGGTCCCACCGAGCGTGCTGAGTGTCACCTATCCCAACAATGTTGTGGAAATCGGCAAGGTACTAACTCCAACTCAGGTTAAGGACCCACCTACCGTCACTTGGACCGCAGAGGAAAATGTCCTGTATACTCTTTGCATGACCGGTATGTAACCCACGATAGACCCATATACATAGCGTTTGCTTTTCAATGATGTCTTTACATTCTCGGTCCAGATCCCGATGCTCCCAGCCGTAAAGAGCCAAAGTTTCGCGAGTGGCATCACTGGCTGGTAGGAAACATTCCTGGCAACGACGTGTCTAAAGGAGAAGTCCTCTCCGCGTACGTTGGTGCTGGGCCACCAGAAGGCACGGGTCTTCATCGTTACGTCTTTCTCGTCTACAAGCAGCCTGCAAAGATCACGTTCCCTGAGAAACGTTTAACCAATACCAGCGGGGATGACCGTGCAAACTTTTCCATTAAAAAGTTTGCCTTGAAGCACAAACTTGGGGATCCGATCGCTGGCAATATGTTCCAGGCTGAGTTTGATGACTACGTTCCAGTGCTGTACAAGCAACTTGGAGCCTAGATTTATATTTCAATACATTTAGATTTTTGTACACCATGCGAATACTACTGCATTAAACCTCACATTTATATGATCGCCACTGTTGTTTCTCTATTAACCTGCGGTGTAACTTTCTGTGCAGAAAAGGGGATTTAAATGCAATGTATTACTGCGATCCGATAGGAAGTCTGTTTATTCGTATACATGAACAGATGTGGCAGGATAATTGGGCCAATCATTTATTAAGGACCAAGAGTCTTTTATCTTATACCTTTTCAAGCATACTTCATGAAACTTTACATATTTGCATATAAACAGGGCAGCCACGTAATTAGACCAAAGTATTCCGAATCCATCGCCTCTTGACCCTGTTGGCCGTTTATGGGCGTTCATCGTATACGCTGCAGAGGGCGATCGGTTCTAAACATCCGAAGCCCTGAAATAGTTAATTATCTGCAATCTACCGCAACTGGGTCGACAATTCTTTTGTCTGGCGCGTATGTCCCGCCGAATGCCAATTAAAACGCAATGATTTATTGTTTGAACTCCAGCTAGGAAAGGAGAAAGGATGGTGAGGTGGGGCAGAGAGAAGGATAGGCATTTGGACGATGAGAACGGAGGAAAAAGTTGAGCGTGGAGCGAATCCTTGACAGGCTGACGGTTGGGTGGGGACAGCCAGGGGAATAAAACGTTTCACTCGGCCCGTTGGAATTATAGTTTCTTGGTTGCGTGGCGGTAACGAGACGAGGATGAAGTACTTCACGATAGTAGGTCTGTATACGTTACTCTTATCGAGCACGGTACTAATAAATCGATCATGCAGTCTACTAAACTTGCGGGAAACTAATTGTTGCAGGTGTTCTGATTTGCGGTGCCCACGTTATCGCGGGCACCAGCGTTCAGTCGGCATTCGAGGCGGCAAAAGTCGTGCCAGATATAATTGCCGCGGCCCCTGCCGATAAAATCGAGGTATAACAAAGCTCTACGATATCGATTCAAGTTTTCGGTACTGCAATGACAAATGGTTGTGAATCAGGTCAAGTACGGTGGCAAAGCGGTTGAGTTTGGAAACGAATTCACGCCAACGGAGACCCAGAAGATCCCGGAGATCCACTACAAGCACGAGGGTGGAGTGCTCTATACGCTGGTGATGACTGGTAAGCCACAGCTCCCCGCGATTTCCTTCGCAACCTTAAATTCTGTAGTGGCCTTTATGGCGACGAGGAGCACGCGACCTTACGTTACCTTATCTCGGCCTATCGAGCCTCTCACGGATCACTTTCACCATAGAGCTAAACCTGTTTTCTCCTCGCGCAGCCATCTGTGTCGCGGGTCGGGGCCGGTCGTTGATTCGTATCATCGTTGATCCATCGATTCACTATCGTTTCAGATCCCGACGCGCCGACTGGGAAAGGATACAATCGAGAGTTCCGGCACTGGCTGGTTGGAAACATACCAGAGGAGAACGTCGCTAAGGGAGAAGTGCTCGCCGAGTATGTTGGACCGGCGCCGCCAAAGGGAACCGGGAAACATCGGTATGTCTTCCTGGTCTACAAACAGAACCAAGGCTCCATCACGTTCGACGAGAGAAGGCTGAGCAGCAGGTAACTCCATCGATCATTCCATTTACAAGCTACGATCTATCACTGCAACACGATGACTCGGCGTGGATTTCAGAGATGGCCCACGGCGAAAGCGATTCTCCATCAAGAAGTTCGCGGAGAAGTACAACCTGGAGGGGCCCATCTCTGGGAACTTCATGAAAGCGGAGTACGACGATAACGTGCCTCAGTACGCCAAGCTTATGGGATTCTAAGCGGTCTTTTCGCTCGTTCCGTTCATTTTGTAATTCTGGTGGTGGTACTGTCGCCGCACGCTTAACGAGTTAACGATAGGGAGGGCGGTGGAGGCGAATAAAGATTCAACGATCGACGGATACGAGAAAATCGGTCGATTCGTTTATTTTCGTTGATGTCGTTTATAAATATAAAATGTAGTCCTATCTAGATGTCGCGACCCGTGGATGGCTCTGGTTCGCGAGTCGTTCCTCCGCTCGGATCGTCCCGAGGCGAGGATCGCTGCCGATCCTGGGTGGCCTCGCCTCGCCACGATCGGCTCGTCGAAACGTCGATGAATAATCCCCTTGCTGCTACGCATTAGGTGCGCGACGTCTATGGTACGATAAACTAGAAGGATCCCCCTCCCGGGATCCTCGCGACAATCGAGACAATCGAGACGCTACCCTGTCGATTACACTGGTGAGAATCGGAGATCGAGTCGTCGGCGGATCGTCCGATAACTTCAGCACGAAAACAACGACAAGTTACGGTGCTAAAGGATTATCGTGCGACGCGATAAAGCGGTAAAGGGCAGACGATACCGTGCAACGGTCAAGGGAACTGTTTGATAGCACTGCGGGTATCGAGAGACGTTTAAGCATCGGTAACCGACCAACGCTGATCTGTAAAACTGTTCGCCGACACGAAGGAACTTATTCAAAGGAGTGTCTCACGCGAGAGACTATAACCGCCGCGGCAGAGGTTCCTCTCAAGGCAGAACCAGATCCGGGGAGGTGGTGATGTTCCAACAGAGCCGGTGATCCCGCACGTCGCCCCATCCACCGTTACCCTTCCTGAGCTTCGTCTTCTTCGCAGTGCCAGCTACGGTGAGCATCAGTTGCGTAGGGAACAGGTGGCCCCGGGCCGCCCTCAGAACGTTCTGAACCTTCGCTATCGCGGCGGTCGACTCGCAGTTGGTCTTCTTGTGGTGGACGCCACTGAAATTCCCCGAAGCTTGTGAATCCGTTTACCTGTCTCTGTTACAATGAACAACGAAAGAGACTTACCATTCGCCTATGTGAAAGACCCTGGGCGCCCTCATCATCATCGTAACCAGGCCGGACTCGGTGCGAGGCGCGACACCGGCTCCTTTGCTAGGTGGCAGGCAGGTCTGCGCGATGTGCTGAAGGCTCCAGTCCCAGTTGTAGTCGTCGTACGAGCAGAACTGAGCGGCGCACTTCTTCAGCTTGATCCACGTGACGCGGTTGAACGCCATGCCCATGTTGTGTTTGCTCGAGATCCAGGGGATCACTTCGGCCTGCTGAATGGAACACGTTGGATTACTTTCTATCGAGAACTAGACAGAATCGCAACGGGAAAGGGAAAACAGGATCATGTCGCGGTGCAATCGGTGCGCGCGCGCGTTCACGCTACGACTTCTCGAATTTCTTTATATCCTCTACGTGTTTCTTCGCGGCAAGAACGAAGGAGAAGGGCCGAGCGCGTTCGCTGGGAAGAGGACTGGAGAGGAAACCACGAGAGTCGAGGGTGTCGAGCGAAAATGGATGTGGGAACGGAAGCGACCAGAGGACGACCACCCGAATTCGAATCGTCGAAAGATGTCGGCAGCAACCTTTTGGTAGTGATTGTAGAGACCGGGCAGGAGCTGGAAGGCCCACGAAGCGGGCGGTGGCGTGTGCGCGGCCCGAGCGACGGACTGGCCAGCCCCGTATCCGGTGACGGTGGCGTTGCCGGTTACGCTCGTCCCGGTGGCGACGCTGCTGCTCGGCAATACGCCCGTCCCGCCGTTGCTGTCCTCGGTCTTGGCCGGTCGCTGGCCCACCAACGACGACTCCCGCCGCTTTAATCCACGCAGCAGCTCCTTTTGCAGAGCGCTGTTGACGCCGAGGAACTAACGGGCGGGGCGTGCGTGAAACATCGATACACAGAGACATTCACAGCTGAGATGAGAGCGATCGTTCGCCCGGCGGTTACGCGACTATCGCGACGTTCGAGACTCGATCTTCAACTTGTCACCTCTACAACCGGTCCTTTCTACTTACGGCAGTGCTGTCCACGGGATGCAGTCCTTATCTACTTGTGCACGATAGAGACAGAGTTAACGAGACAGTGGTAAGATTAAGAGATCTGGTTGGACAGCACTGACTCGTCTAGAGCTACGACGTCGGGCGAGAAGCGTTTTAGAGTCAGAGCTCGCGTTTCGATTAGCCCCCCCGAGTTCGCGCACCGAGCCATTCGACCAGGCCGCGATTCCTCACCTTTCGACCGAAGTCCGCAAAGTAATTGTAAGTCTTGAGATAGGTGCCCAAGGAGAGGACGTTGCATCTCTCGCAGCTGTGCTTACAGGTGCGCTCCATAAGCCTGAGCACGTGGAGAAAGTCCTCGGCGACGTAGTGGTCCTCCTCGAGGAACAGCACCATGCCGGTGTGGTTCCTGGTGATCGACAGCTGATCGAACACGCGATTCGCCTTCCACCACCAGTGGTGCTTGGTCTGCGTGAACTTGGCCTCCCTGTAATGGCCGTATAGGTCCGGGTGCTTCGCGTTGATGCATCCGAGGTTCAGGGCTCTGCGGAGCAGCGGTTCCGGGAGCTTAAATGAAAACCGTCCACGCGCGAGCAACGGGGTAGATCTACTCACTGCTCCTTGCGAATGTTTCGCGGGCAATCGTTCGGGTCCTCGCCCGGGAAGCTCCTGGGGTGCGTCTGTATGCTGTGAGGGTAAAAGATCTGTATGACGCGGCAGAAGTCCACGCTCTGGACCAGGTAGTTGATCTCCGGGTGCCAGACGTCGTGGCTGAAGACGAGGAGGGTCTGCTCGATGCCTCTGGCCTGCGCCAGCGACACTATCAAGTGTCTGAGGTAGGTGAGCCGCGTGTGCACCTGTATCACTATCACGGGGGCATCGATGGCCAGAGGACCGAACGCCTCCTCGTTGTACACCCTCTGCTCAGCATTCGCCTTATGTATGCTTCTTCGAATCTCCGCAATCTCGAACTCGGTCAAGGCCTCCGAGCTGGAGTTCGTCAGCGTGGAACCATTTCGACGCTCCTTGAGGAACCTGTTCGCAAAATCATACAAACTGTTCACTTTCTTCTCGTTACGGGGCAGACGCCAGTATATGTATCGTCGGTGATAGTGCAAAACCGCGTATGAGCAGTTTCTAAGTACCGCGCATCTGCATTTTACCGATTTTGCAGAAGAAAGAGAAAACTTAATATTTTACCCATTTTAAGGGATTTCTTTGACTGAACTTTATTGGGACAGTTTTAGCACCCATTGTAATAAATACTAACATTAATGGTGTGACTTTTAAAAAAAGCGAAAGACCGCTTTGGCAACCGTGAACGCGAAATCTCAATTTTGCTACTTTTGCAGATTCGCGGTATTTACAAACTGCTCATACGCGATTTTGCACTATCACCGACGATATCTATATATATACACCATTTTATAAAAATGTTCGTGCCCCGTACGCGATTTCGATGCACTGCACTCCGCGTCAAAATTAAAGGAACGCTATAATTTCCCGTAAATTTTGGTCATTTTCAAATGGCTGTATCTCTGCGAAAAATTGTCGAAAAAAATATTTAAAAAACGCATTGTTTTCAACACCTGCGTGAAAATGGGTACTTTTTTACGCCTGCTGAGCGGGAGCAAAATGGCCAATTACTTTTCTCCCAAGGGAAAAAGGCTTTATGCGCTTTGATCGTTACCGATCATTTGTGTTTTATCTTGATATTACAACTGTCACAACACCACTTTTTATTAGAAGATAAACTGAGTAATAATGAGAACAATAGCGTTACGGGATACCACACGCCCCCCGAAGTAGCAGAAGCTGCAAAAGCGATTGCGGAAAATTTCCTGCCGTCGAAATCATGATCGTAGAAAAATTTTCATGATTGTTTTGGAAAGTTAAGAAAGTTTAATGAGATTTTTTTTAATCGTATTAAATCCATTTTAAAATGACCCCTAAAATTGCATATTTACCATTTTTTAGAAAACATAACGCCACTTCAAGGAAAATCATGGAATTATTCAAGTACCCACGTTTTTTGTGAGTTAAAACTACCCTTAAACACAGTGCAAAGTGTATACCAGAAGAATACCAGACGTAATACCAGAAGAATCTTTGTTTTAATGGGACTGCTATTGACACTTTGTCACACTTTGTTAATTTACAAACTTTGTTAGTTACACTTTGATAATTAATTGTTAAATTAAAAATGAGAAGGGAAAGTCCAAGTTGAATTAAGTGCTCCACGTTACCTGTGCAGTTCTTGCGGCACAAGTGCGAACAGCGTCTCGTTCGCTGTCTGGCCAACGGTGTCTCGGCCAGTCAGGCTGATCACGTGGAGTTGTAGCCAGAGAAACGTCGCCAGGAAGACGAGAACGAGTGTTCTTAGGAACGTTCCACGGACCGATCTTACAGCTCCGAGCACCGTCACTCCTGCAAACGTTTCTCGATGCAGTTCCTCTAACCGGCAACCCCGTCCGTGTCTGCCACGCTAGGTGGAAGGAATCTAGCGAAGTGGCTAGCACCGATACTCTGAGCGCGAATCTAGCCCCTGCGGGGCGCAACCCTTCCGTCCACGTTCTCCTCCATTCGTCAAAGGGCTTCGCACACCTCGCAGGCCATAACCGTTTGACCACCTTACTTTCCTCAAATTATCGACGCGATAGAGCTCGCGCCAGCGTCTTCGACCACCTCACTACATTCCTTCCATCCACTCGACACTATCCCGCGGCGAACCTTCTCGACTACTCACCTCTCATCCTGACATTCCTACGCGACCGTTCTGAAACAAGGTTGACGGTGTATTAAAGCGTGGCCTCTTTCGCGCCGATTCGTTCGCCGAAAAGCAACGGTTCGGAGCGTCCCGCGGCCGACGGAACCGTCGCGTCGACGGGGAATCTTTTCGGCGGCCATGGTTTTTTTCTCGCGCGGTCGCGAGAGGACGGCGGGATCGTCTTACCTCGAATCGGAGAAATGGCGCGACGGATGGTCCCTCATTTCGGCGAAATCTGTAAAAAGGAGGAAAGTGGCGAGTGGCGAGTGTCGCGCGCTATTCTCGTCACCCCCCGCTCTGTCTCTGCTTCCCGGCGATCAACCACACAATATTGTGTTTTACTAGATCGATGGAAGGAGACATGGGATCGCGTTTATCGCACGCGACGGTTACTCCGAGCAGTGGGGCTTCGCTGTCATTCCCGGTGTCTCTTATTATTCTACAACCGCTTGATCCGCCAGAAGCTCGCCGTTCTGCTCCCCTTTTGCGCTCGCACGCGCTCCGTTTTCTCGCCGGCACGCACCGAGCCGTGGCCAAAGAACGCGCTGCTCATTCCATCGGGAGCGCCTCGAGAGCTTCTTTCCCCTGGCGTTCCTTCTTTTCATCGGTCCGCGTGCACGGAACACGTCGCGTCGATCCCGGTGGCGTATTTTTAGTACGGCACGCGGTCCCGTCGGCAGCGGGGGAGGAGGAGCCGGTGGGGACGGTTTAGTCGCGTTAACAGTGAGCGATGCTGATCGAATATCTGTAAGGCTCGCCGGAACCGTCCGCCTCGATTGACCTTAATCGTCGCCGATTCTATCAATCGCGGCTGATTCGAGCACTGCCCCCTCGATGCGCCGCCACCCCTTCGCAATTCCGCCGGGAACAGTTGCTAAGGAGAAGCGGGAGGTGGTTGAGAGTAGGTGGACACTGATCGACGGGGGGCAAGTAAGCGCACCTTCGCGTGCAAACGACGGTGTTCCGAGATCCACCCTCGGCTGTAGATCGATGCTAACGAACAGCGAGGAGGAAGAGCGATCCGACTCCACACGGGTTCACCCTCGACCCACCAACTGGCGAGGAATGGAGAGCGAGGCCGGCGGTGATGAGCAGAGGAACGCGAATACTTGGTAGAAGCTGGAGTATGTCCAGCGAGCGCTCGCGCCAGCGGGGGCTCGCGAGCAACGTAGGACGAAGGGTCGCGAGAAAAGAGCAACGTGGACGAGAAGGCCTCTCAGAGTGGCGAGTGGCTTTTCCGTAGACGAGCATCGAGTGGCCCGATGCGACGTTTCGCTCCTCGGTGCCAATGCCGTCTATGCAGTATGTAGGTCAGCTGACTTGGCTAGTTGACGCGAAACAATGCGGATATCCGTGAGCAGGCTCTAACCGCGATATCCTCGCCCTCCCCTCGGGACGGAGGGAGGCTCAAGGAGCAAGGCAGGGAAGAGGGAACGGCCACTCGAAGCAGAAGAAGGAGCTCCGGCAACGATAAAACAATTTAACCTTCCCGCCTCGCCCTCCTCGCGTCCCTCTTTGTCAATCTTTCCTCGTGCCTCCTACCGAGCGTGTCTCGCCCATCTTCTTCCTCCACCGCGCTCTTGCCTCTGCCCTCATCTTCCCTCTCCTGCTCCCCACCGTGCCCTCTTCTGTTATCAGAATTTTAACCCAGACCTCAAAATTGCGCACTTTTCGTCGCGCGCAGCCGTGCGTCCTTCGGCCGGCTACTTATCGTATCCCGCCGACTGCGGAGAGTTAGCAAATCAAGACCGCGGACACGACGGTATGCAGCTGAACCCGCGTACACCGTAGCGCGATTACGTGCGTCGCGGCGTGGCTAATCCGTTTGACGCGTAAATGCGAACGACTGAGACACGAGCTAGTCACGCGTCGGCGGTCTCAAGGCAAACCGGAAGACTCGCGGTTTCTTTGACGGCACGATCTATGGTTGCGTGATGGAAGAGCGGTGCGGGTAGGAAGGGAGGAGGATTGCACTGTGTATAGGGTTTCTAGGGTACTGGGATATCGCGACGGATGAAGGCACCAATGCTCGACGATCCTTGGGGAGAGCCGCGAAAGCCAGCTGCCGCGATAAACCGGCCGCGTACCGAACAGGTCAAGCAACGCGGTGCCGTGATCAATCTAATTTAATAACGCCTTTATTACGCCAGAATCGCATGCATAGAGCGCGGTGGAAAGGCGAGGCTCAGCTAGCCGGCGTTACGCCGAGGCCACGTACAGCGCGACGGACACTGTCGTAACGGAGAACGTGGAAGCGTGTAACGAACGCATAGAGACGGTTGCATGTATAGGCTGCTTATGAATCTATCATGCCAGCATTCAAGCCCGACACCCCCTGAGCGCGGAAATATCAAGGATCTTCCATTCAGCCCGCTGAATGGCAAGATCGTCTGCCCCCAATTGCCAGAAACTTATCCCCAGGAATGCGCCTTGGAGAATGCTCGCGGTCGCAGCGGCTTTAGAACCGTCATGTGCTGAACTGAAATTCGACGTCGCGGTTTCAGAGGGTTTGAACAGCCATCGATAGGCCATCGATTGCCGAGCGACTCGAATAGTCGAGTCGCAGTCGACGCGTAACGCCGGCGAGGGGGTGCGACGGCGGAAGCAAGGACGGGGGTGAAAGACGCAGCGTGGGTGGAACGGAAAAGGAGAAAAGGCCGCGGTGTCCGCAGGGGAGTAGGGGGGAGCAGGGAAATGCTGCACGCGGGAAAACACAGGGGAATAAGGGAAATCGCGAAGCGGGGAAGGGGTTGCGGAGTGTGACGAAGGGGATGGTGAGATATCGATCCGGCCCGCGGGCCACGAGCTCGCAAAAGCACACGTCCGCTTCGCAGAGCCCCTGTCGCGAAACTTCTCTCTCGGCGAATCGGTCTACTTACGCAGGCCCTCCATCCGAAGCGTGTTCGACGAGCGTGTCCGCGTTCGCAGAGCGTCCTTCGCCGCGACTAATCACGTATCGGCGAGCGTGTGCAGGCTGATCGCGATGCACGCGAGGCGAGGGAGGCGGCGAGTCATCGCTGGCCGCGGCGCTCACCTCTCCTGTCGTCGCGGTTCCCTCGTTCGCGCGGCTACTTTGCCACCTGATCCCCGCAGCTCGCCGACCGAAACTGCGATCTCGCACGCGCCACGGAATCGTCGACGAACCGACTAAGACCCTGCCCACCCTTCGCCTGCCTCCACGTTGCACCCTTGTAGCGCCACACGCGATCGCCGGGGGGGTGAGATTCCCATCTGGGGGACGATCGATCTTCCCCGTCCTGCCATCCCTCGGTGCACCGGATTGTACACGCTCCCGTCCGCGTCGATAAACCGACCCGCCTCCTCGACGGATAACGGGGTACTCGCGGACGGTAGCCAAGGAGCTGTATCCTCGAGGATAACCGCTTAGAAGCTACCTACCCGCTGCAGGGTGGTAAAAGGCCAGCGTCCATCGATCGCGGGCCACGGGACCGGACCAGCGTCGATCGCTTCGAACACACCCCGCGAAGTATCGGCACCACCCGCGCGTGCACAGGTCTCATGGAGCGGCGGTGGAAGCAAAGCGGCTTATAAATATCCCCATGCACACACGTGGAATCTGCATACCGTGGTTGGCCCACGTTTATTTCAAGAACTCGAACGACGTTCGCGGCGAAGCTGCGACGTGACGAGGCGCGAGTAGTTTGCAGCGAGTTCCCTCGGCTTCTCCAGCGAGCAACTCGAGGCGCCTGGCTTTCCTCCGGCGCGGCTACTGGATGCAACAGCGAACATATTCGATTCACTTGCTTTACATATCTGACGTCTCGATTCCCTCTGCTTCTCCTCCAGCTTATCATCCAGCCGCCGGTTCCCCCGCTAACGTCCGCTTCCGTCGCGCCTCTACCGCGGCGAGCACGAGTCTCGCGATCGCGGCGATTTTTTTCCATCGCCGAGGGAATCCGCGCCTGGCGATGCCCACGCGATCGCGTGCCCCGCGAGGCGATGGAAAACGCTTTCGTCGGGAAACTTTGTCTTCATTGCGGTAATGATAGGTGTCCGGACTGCCACGACTTCTTCGCCTCTGCTCCTCTTCGCCGCTCTCTCTGCGAACACGCGTACCATTCCCACGACTAGCTTCGCTGAGAAAAAAAAGGACTTTGAGCGATTTTCGGCGTGACGTCCAGTAGATAGAACCACGTCGACGAGCAGACATGAGCAACGAATTCGATAAGTCGATCGGTCTGAATCTGTTCCTCCTGAAACTCAGCGGCGTGATTCCGCGGGGTCGAGCCTCCGTCGCGAGGGGTGTCCTCGCTTCCGTCGCGTTCTCCTGCCTGTCCCTATACACGATCTCGTACGCGTACGAGTTCGCGACCCATGGCGCTTATTTAACCACCGCCTTGGAGTCCCTCGCGATGATCCTGTCTATGGTAGGCGGACAATTGCGGTTCACCATTCTGTTACTGTTTCGCGACAGGTGCCAGAAGATGTTGGACGTTTGCGAGGTGCTCTGGTCGGCGTTGAACTCAAGGGAGAAGGACACTGTTCGAAGTTACACCAGGAAGACGAGAAGATTGACCTGCTGGTATTTGTCCAGCTGCAGCTTTACTATATTCTTCTACGGCATAGCAGCTCTGTTCACCTCGTCGACTCCGAACGAACCAGTCGACGGTGGAACGAAGAATCTCACCAACGTTTCCTCGTGGATCATGGATAACGAGAGACACCTGCCATACGCGTTCGTTGTAGAGATCAAGGAGACACCTTGGTACGAGATGGCGTACACCTTTCAGCTTCTCACGATGACGCACGTAGGGTTGACCTGCGTAGGCGCGGACACCATCGGTCCCCTGTTCGCGCTCATCGCCTGTGGCCATTTCGATGTGATTAAAGCGAGGCTCGAAGGCTCGTCCATCGAGATTGGGCCTACTGGTGGTCGACCATGGCCAGCGACGAGTACTCCAACAAGTGTGACGACGGTAGAGTACCCCAGCCGTGAACAAGTCGACAGTCTTCGCGTTTGCTTGACCCACCATCGAATCTTGCTCCAGTGAGTTGGGCAGCTGACGTTTAGTACGGTTTGATACGGTGTTGTGGGACGTGGAAGCTTTCTTACTCGGCGCTCTCTAGACAGATTCTGCGAGGAGATCGAACGCCTCACCAACGCGCTGTTCCTCACGCAGTTAATCGGGAGCACTTACAATATATCTCTGGTTGGCTTCAAGCTTGTCGGGGTAAGTAAAACCGGGGATCCAGCTGATAGCTAAGCCAAACTATGCTATGCTGAGTTTGAAAGAAAATTGCTCCAATAGCTTCGAAAGCTTCTAAGCTGTGCTATAGTTTTTTCGAAAGCTAAGTTCGACGTAATCTCGTGCTATATCGATAAAGTCCTTGTAAATTTTCGCGCATTATTTATTTATCGTGTGGTTTCAAAAAGAGCTTTATAAGTCAACACTTCAAATAATGCATGTATGAATGTGCTGTTATCATAATGATTCATGTACGTCATAGATTTTTTTTAATGAGTTTTACTTTGAATGTAATTTTAGATACGTACTGTCTTGCTTGAATAATTGACAGCTATTTAAGCGTTATATAAAAAATAATTTAAATATGACTTTAAGAAACTATTAAGACTTTAAGTTTCCATTTTACTAATGGAAACTGGTAAAATGGACTTCAAAATCGGTAATAGAGGTTTTATTTGTTTGCAAAAAATTATAACACATCAATTATTTATATGTATGAAAAGAGATAATCCAGAAGTATTTTAGCATATATTTACAAAATACAAAAACTTAATTTTAAGGGTTGGTGGTGGGGGTAACTTGAAAAATATGGATATTTTTAAAATTATTTTTACGCGGTTTTGTAGATATAAGAAAACGTTGTACTTTCTGTTTAAACTTATTTTCGATATCTCTCACCGTTCTCGAGATATTCTACGAAAAAGAAAATTCTGCATTTTTTGCAGTGATTTCACCCCCTCTCCCCAAAAATTGCATTATGGTACCAACAAAAAATAAGATTACGTTACGGATGAACTACTCCGCTTGTACGCCAAGTTTCATATTTTTCTGAATTCCCGGGTTGCCGAACGTCCTTTCTTAGCTCAGCTTTTTGACTTTGAACTGTTTCTTTGTTTAACACGCGACAACAACTCCAACAGGACGATCCTGCAAAGTACAAGTTCATCACGCAGCTGGCGATCGCGGTTACCCAGCTTTTCCTCTGCAACTGGCCCGCGGATCTCCTTCACTCCAAGGTAAGCAGTCTCTTTTCCCTTATTCAACGATATTTCTCAGTGTTTCACTTTCTTCTTCCAGAGCGAGGCCGTCGGTCGTTCCGCCTACTTCTCGCCCTGGTATCAGTACCCCTCCTGGCTACGAAAACCGACGAGTTTAATCCTGATGAGGGCTCAGAGGCCAGCTCGGTTGACCGCGGGCAAGTTCGTCGTGCTCTCCTTAGAAACCTTCGCCTCCGTAATTATCCGGCCTCCCACAATTTACTCATCCGTGGTTTTTCATGCTTGCTTTATGCCTCTTAGATGATATCGTCCGCGGCGTCGTTCTTCGCCCTCGTCAGAAGCATGAATTGACGGCGCGGGATGAAGAGGATCATCGGGAGAGCGTCGTCCTTCGTCCATTGTCTCTCGACGGGAGCATGTAGATGAATAAACGAGTGAACGAGATCGGTCTGAAGCGTTCCGTTCAGCAGGCTCCTTCTCCCGCGAGCACCTCCAGAGAAAGGAAGAGAAAGCGGTGGGAGATATGGTTAACCGACGCGAAGTTAGCTCGTGCGGGGAATACGCGAAGCAAAGCCAAGTGGGAGAGAAAAAGGGTTTCGATGTAATTCATCGCTCGAGCTGGACATCGATCGCCTTTCTCTCATACGACTGCGTTCAATTCTCGTTGCCAGTCTCCGGCTGCTCTGAAAGGGAATCTTACTCACTGTCTCGTGACGAATCTCTGACATAAGCGTGAGCGCTCCCTCCGCCGATGGGAACCTCGTCGGGAAGGAAAGTCCGCCGAGTATTGGCCAGAAGAAGAAAAACCACGTTCCCCTTCGGCGAGCGTCGTTTTCGATCCTGCTCGTTGCCAGGTCCTCTACTTTCCTCGTTACTGTCTCCAGGAACGGTATTGGCCTACCTATCGATGATCACGTACCTTCGTTCCTTGTTCTTTCCTCCGCCCAACCTTCCATATTCTAAGTCTCCTCGTGGAGAGAATATGGAGACCGATTCCACCGCAGTGCACAACTTTCTCGACGTAGCATCTACTCGAAAGAAAGATCGAAGAAAGCGCATTTCGCTCTATGAAATCGGGCACATATCTCGAAGCAGGGAGCACTCCTATGGCAACGCAGGGAAGAACTAGTCGCGGACGCAGTCGCCTTTGATCGGGTGAGAAATGGCGGACCGTGGTCGCCGCGCTCTTTCAGCAATTACGGGTTAAGTGAGTTTTTCTGTAATCTCGCGATATCCTCTCAGTGATCGTGCCGGACTGATCGCGACCCACCCTTCACGCCTTTCCCCCTGGCGCTGTAGGGTATACACACGCGGGCAGAGTGTAAATCGCGCGTGTCGTACGTGCTTACGGCGAGGAATCGGCGAAAGGGCGCGAGAGAAGGTGCGAAAGGGAGAGGAAGAAGATCGAGGAGACGGGCTGGCAAGTGGGCGATGCCACTGGAGGCAATCTTCCCCGCCGCGATCCGTTCCTTCTCGAATTAATTACCCAGGAGATGGGTGCACCTTGATAGAAGAGCGTCTGCCGTGGACAGGCGCCTTCTGTCTCTTTCCAGCCCGTTCTATCCCGCCCCGTTTCTTCTCATAACGCTGCCGCGGAGCCCTGCGAGTGAAGAGAAGAATCGGGATCTAGGAGGCTGTTATCGAATTGAAAGGAACCATCGATCCTCGAGCTCCTCCGCGCCACGTTCGTTACGGTGAACGTCTCGAGACATCCTCGCGAGAGTTTAATAATTAGAGGACAGGTAAATCTATGGGTTGTTCGAGCTCGTAAACGCTGGATTAGGGAACAGACTACTCTTCCATGGATGTTACGCTTCGAGTAGATACGCTGAGAACCGTGCGCTACGATTACGATCGCGCTGCAGCGCGAGGACGCGGCGGTTTAGCAACAAGTTGCACCTCGTGCGTTTTCCCTGGAGTTTCCTAATATCAACAAGTGAACTGGCTTCCTGCCTGGAATTTCTATATCGCTTTCCCGTTGGGCGCCACAGGTGGTAACCGTGAAGAGCCTCGATCCGCCCGAGTCATCCCGTGTGTCTTCCCCGTTGATCGATCCCTCGGATCTGTCTCGATCGACGAGACCGCGAAGAGCCGCGACCGTACCCTCCGCTTCTCCATGCGACGGATTCCCCACGCGTCTAGCAGCCTCTGTTTCCCCCGATCGATCGCGCCTCCACGACATTTACGCGTGGATGGAAGAGGCTGGAGAAACGGAGCCGGCTCCGCTTCTGGAACGTGATAAAAGGCGGTTTAATAAAGCCCCCCCCTCCGGTCTTTGGACCGCGGTATCAAGAATTCTTGGAAAGCCTCGCGATCCTGGTGACCTCGTAGCGCATTCCCTCCGCCCTATCTCTCATTCCTCTGTCATCCCCCACGTCGTAATCCTAATGGCGTTCCTTCTGCCCCGTACCTCTTCTTCTTCCCTGCGCGCTTACCCTCCTACGCGACCCTTGATCCCCTTTTCATCCAGCCTACCATCTCGATCTATCCACTTGCTATACCCCCCCCCCCCCGGGTAGGCACCATATTCAATGAAAAACGGTCCCGATGCTGCACAGAAACACCGAGGGGAGAGACGCCCAGGTTATAGAAGCTAGCGAAGTGATTACAAGAGGTAGACTGTAGATTAAGCGGACACTGTAACAGGACGGAGAACGAAGGCAGATCGTGTGAAGTAGAATGCCCGGAATAACCAACGGCCGAAGGACTAAGGCTAGCAAAAGGGGGGAAGAGGCGCGGAAAGTGAAAGAAAGGAGGAAAGACTGAGCGAAAGTCGCAGACTAGGACAACCCCGACGGCAAAGCCGGCAGGGATGCATAATGGGTAGGGGCAGGGTTAACGGGGGAAGCAACGTCGAGGGGGCGAGAAGGAAGGTCGGGGAGCGGTGTTCGGTGGAACGGAGCGAAACGATGAAAAGGGGGCGGGAGCGTGGCGGAACGGTGGGGGCTTCCGGAGGCGCGATGGACCATGCGCTTTCGCGTCGCAACGGCGCTCCGCGGGCCTCTGGATCCTCGAGGATCGCGAGCAGAGGACCGCGGCGAAGGGTGACGGGCGAAGAAGCGGAGGAGTCGCGGACGCGAACGCGGACGTCGCTGGGCAGAGAGTGCGACGGCCCCGAGCCGGAAAAATCGGGCTGAGATGCACCCTTGCCACCCTCGTCGCTCTCAATCGGCCGCGGCGCTTCCACCTGGAAGCACGGCTACTCCTCCACGTCCAGCGAGCCGTCTCCTCGGCCACCGTTCCACCGATTCCACGCCGACCAGCCCCCGCACGATCCACGAACGCCGCTCGACATAGGTAAGGGAGCACCATCGCCGTCGCTCGGCCTTTTTAAATAGCCGTGTCCCCCGTCTGTGCTTCGAACCCCGGCTCTTCGCGCTCACCGAGCTTTTCTAACGCTTCGAACGTTCACCTGATCCGATTACACCTTGGGGAGAGTTGTAAATAGCCGGCTCGTTGTGTTCGCGATATTGGTACCCTTAAATCGTTCTTTCGCAAGTGGTAGAGCATTATCAGTGTAACTGGGATTAATAATTGCTCCCAGCCAATGCAGGGATCGGTAAGCCACGGTTGCAGAAGACCCTATCCACCCCGACCGGAAACTTTCCTCTACGCGGAATTTCCTTTCGACCCGACTGGATCGCGAGTTCGAATCCCGCACAGAGAGCCCGTACCCTCATTTCCGCGTGTCACGCGCAGCTCCTTCCTCCAATCGCCCCAGTCGATCTTCCTCCTCTGAGAGCCGCTCGCCCATGAGAACGCCAGACAGTACCCCGCGAAGGGGGTCCTGTGCTTTGTAAATTTTCAATCTACCCTTGGAGAGACCCAGCGGGTAGGTGTGCCTCGCTTAGCCACCCTTCGGCCTGACGTTCCCTAGCTTCTAGCGCATCTTCGTGGAAGAAACAGGGGTCCACGGTATCAAGCTCGCGAGGTTAATAGAGCGATCGGTAACAAGGTTATAAAGCAATCTGCATAACCCTGCCCGGTACTTTGCTGGAGCCTCGTCCTGTACCACTGCGAGCGGTCTCGTAATTACTGGCTATAATACGATTACCCGATCGCCAGACCCTGTAACCGAGACGGCTGCTTCTCCTTCGAACCTCTCTACTTCCTCTGCTCCCAGCTTTCTCCACCCTTTCAAACCTCCGCCCCGTTCTCCCCTCTCCCCCGCGTCTTCCTACCCCCGTCGCGAGCCCATTTTTACCATCGTTTCTTTCAAAGCTGAGAATCCTCTCGTCAGGCTTACGTTCCCCGACTGCATTGGCGGGAAGGGGGAGAGGGATGGCGGAACAGTAGTTTATACCGTGGAATAGGAATCAGGGTCCCGAGACGGAGGCACTAGCGATCCCGTAAATTCGTTTAAACGACATGGAAAGGCGTAACTTTATTTCACGCTCCTGTTTGTATTCAATCGACACCCCTTCGCCTGGTAGACGCGCCCCCATTTCCATTTTCTCCGGTTCTTCGGGGAGGACGGGCGAGCAGCCGGGGGTGCCTCGCGCCGTCTCGAAATTAAGAGACCGTCTCTTACGCGATATACGCGTCGATCGATTCCCCAGGATTTCTCCTACATGGACGACGTAGATTTCCTCCCTCGACGGAGATTTCCTCCCTCGGCGGAGACTTCCTGCCTGTGGCAGCTCCGTGGCTCGAGAGTTCTCACCGACATTACAGCATCTGGCGCTAGAAACGATTTCTGCCCCAGAAGAACCGCGCACTTGCCTCTCAAATTCCTTCCTTCCTTCTTGTCACGATCATTTTCAAATGTTCCCGCGACAGTAGCCACGGATTTAAACGCTCGTCCACGTCTCGCCGTTGGACTTAAGCTACTTAGCTGTTCTGGAGCTTAGATCCGATCTAATAGATCGTCTTCCTCTCCCCGGCTTCCCCGCTTGCCCCTCGTCCGCCGCGCGTAAACATCCACGACGTACGATTACGCTCGCGTCGAACCACTTGCGTGGCCGAAGCTGGAATCTCGTAAACGAATCGCATCGGTCGTTACTCTCCGTCCAGCAATTGTTGTCGCGGCGGCAGACAGTTTACTTACAGCACCGATCCACGTCGCCCTATATTCGCTGTGTGTCGGTTTTAGTGATAATCGGCGAGGAAAGCCTGCCGATCGAGAGGAGGACGCCCGTTCCAGCTGGAGAAACCAGCATCCGTAAATCTTCGAGTTATCCGAGCTACCTGGCGGGTTCGTAGAAGATAACGGATCGGATCGATCGCTCGCCCTAATCGTTCCCTGTGTCGGCCAACTTGTTGAGGCGCGAAGCAACAGTTTGCCTTTTAAACGCGTCTCTCTACGTGCTCCCTCCGGCTTTCTCCGTCTCCGTTTTCTCCCGAGCCCCCAACTTTGCGGAAATCGACTGGTCGCGCCGGGCTTTCAGCGGAGCGTCACGGAGCCGGCGAAGTTGGAAAATGTGGACGGGCAGCCGTGAAATCTAGTTACCGTGCTCGATACGTGGGACGGGGCGCGCTAAACAGAGACCCGCTTCGACTAATCGCGTTGATCCGCGCGGAGGCCGCCCGCCCGCTTAAAGTTGTCCCGAAGATACGATTAAGCTATTCATTCGAGGGAACTGCGCTGTTCCGGTCGCGAAAGTACTAATTGCTTCTCGAAGTAGACCGGCTCTGCACCGAGTTGCCGCTAACTTTCCTGGAAGCACGTCTCACTCTCTCCCTCTCTCTCTCTCTCTCTCCCTCTTTGAAGGTGTATCCAAGTCCGTCGTCGAAGGGAGAGTCAAAGGGAGGAAAGGGCTGTTCGTCGCCTGCCAGCGTGCCAAGATCGTTCTCGACGATTCCTGATTCACGCCGCGTTAGAGTGGGCGCGAAGAAGCGACCCGGCTAGGCGAACCGCGAGGGGTGGTTCGGGGGGCACGATGGCGAGGCACGATTCTAAGATAAATCGAGCGGGTTGACGGTGGACACGATTTTTCTATTAGCTCGCCTTCCCCGATACTCGTCTCCCTGGAATATAATCGCACGCCCCGACGCCTGTACGAGAGGCGAGAGAATGGCCTGTGTATGTGTATGCGTGTGCCGCAGTTGGGTGGGTGCCGGAGGGGGGGTTAAGGGAGAGAGGAGGGTTCGAAAAGGAGGGTGGAAACGCGTACACGTCCATCGAATCGGGATAACGAGGTCGGATGAGTTGCTGGATCCCGCAGTCACTTCATCAACACGGAGCCAACTAAACTGTCAATCGCAAAGCCACTACCGTGTCGAACCCTTTCGACAACGCCTCGACCCGTCGACAGCGCACTCGAGGGCATCGATTACAGGTTTCCGCGCCGATACTCGCGGGGGGCTTATCGAAAATCCAATTCGCCAGCGCCCGCCATGCGCTCGATTTTACTAATCATTTGTCTGCTCGAATTATTGCAACCCCGCAGTTCCCCTTCAACTTTCAACGGTCTTAAATATATTCGCCATCGATCGCGGGAAAGAGAACGCGAGAATTGAATCGTTGGAGTGGACGGAGGAGAAGGCAGGACAGGACTCGGACAAGGATTCCTCGTAGCGGCAAACGGAACCGCTCGCGGTCATTCTTCGTCGTAATTACCGAACAGATAAGGGAATGAAACACGGCCGAGGGGAATAAGAAAGGGGGTTCAGGGGGGTAGGGAAAGAGTATCGGGAGCCGACGAGTGGCGAGAGAGGAATCTTCTCTGCGGTCTTCTTCGGGAATAATGCACGCACCCAGGGGACCCAGCTTTCAGCGAAATGCTGATTGCTTCCATTCCCCCCTGACCCGTCCCACCACGATTCCCCTCTGTCCTTCGATCTACCACCCCCACCCCTCCCGTCGTCGCCTTATCAATCTTTGACTCGTCCCTCGAACCTCCACCCGCATGCTCGCGCGATGCATTATGCATTATCTGCGCGGAATCGCGTTAACACCGCTCCGCACGGCCGGCCAGATAAACGAACAGACGGACAGAAGTGATGGAGGGGTGTGTGCAGTCGGTCAGCGGACTTATCTCGCGGGACCAACCCCCTCGGGACAGTTATTCCTGAGACGCTCAAACGTCCTCCCACGTCGGGGGATGAAAACGACTGCTTCTTGTCCCCCCCCCCCTTTCACTTCCGCTGGATCCCAACCCCCGCTGGATATATGTACATGTAAACGGAGTCGCGGATGGTTGGTGGCGTTTTCCGAGGAATCGAGCGCTCCTTGACAAGGGGGCAGCGAGGGTGAAGCGGCGGGGCGCGGGGCGCGGAGCTTTCGACGGCCTTAATGGTTTCCTATTCACGGGGAGCGTGCGAAAATTAGCCGTGCTAAAAGCACCGGGTAATCGAGTTATTACGAATAAAAGAGGCGCGGTGAGAGGCCACGGGCTGCGGAATGGCCGCGCGCGCGGCAGACCCCGGCAGATACCATTAAAAGCGGCTAATTAATGCTGTTAATTCTATAGCCCGTGCGTGGAGCGGCATGGCGATCGAAAGCGTCGATGATCGCCAGTGTCGGCAGCGTCGATCGCGCCCCGCTTTCTTTCGCAGCCCTTGGAACGTAACGATCGTTGGAAGTTGAAAGGCCCCCCGCGTGACATTCAAAGGGACTTTTCGGTAGTGATTCCAGACGGTGGAACGGAAAAATCACTTCACCCCGAAGGTGAGAGGCGTTACTCGGCGAAAAGTGGTCGGAATTACTGGAGTTCGAGCAGCGCGCAGTTAGGAAGCGAACCAAGTCCCATCTTGGGGTGGATCGATGGGAAATTCGTCCGGGGCGATCCATTTAACGCTCGCGACGAAACACTCGTGGGCAATCGCGAGTCTTTCTCGAGGAACGACGAGAGCGAAGGAACTAGGGAAAGAATCCTCCGGCTGTTTTAATTAAAACGGCCCTCGAGGACGGTGGGCAAACGCCGCGACGATGGTCGTTTTCGTGTACAATACAACCAATTCAACGTTTCGAGATCGGTTCCATTCGGGACAAATTGTACTCGATGGAAAAGCTTCTTTTTCAACGGGAGCGTCTGTCTGCCGGGTTTGCACCTTGGATGATTGGGGGGGGGGGGGGGGTTAAACGGACGCGGGGCATGATTTCGAAGCTGATTTTAATTCTGTGCCTGTTGTGCCGCAGGTGCGCGGAAGAGGGACGATAGAAGAGAAAGCAGAGATCGAGAATGGGTGGCGGAGAATGGAGCGGCTGGCTGCAACGATGTCGAGAATCGCGGAGGCTGGTTCTCGTGATCGTCGCCATCGCTCTACTCCTGGACAACATGCTGCTGACCACTGTCGGTGAGTGAAATCGATTCGGCCTGTTCAAAGGAAGTAATAAACTTCGACCTTAACTCGACTAATGGCTGAAGTAACGGAGTGGAACCGCTTCTATTCGAGCTATTAGCTTGCCATCGGCAATCACGCCTTATGAACCATCTTCTCCGCTCCTTCTACGAAAACCGTCGTGTCAATCTACCATTCTTCTCGGCTCGCTTGAACGTCGAGCACAGAAGAGGCACAGGAAGGGAGGAAAGAAGGAGAAAGACGTGGGAGGAAGGTCTGATTCGCTTTGAAGAGTCACAATCACGTTAGCGCGCTCTTCTTGCCATTAGAACGAACTAATTACGCGAATTCTTTCTTGCATTGCATCCTGAAGTCGGAATTATCTCCACTGTCGCTCAGTTCCGTGACAGTGCTCCTCCAGCACAGACCTAAATAGAGTAGGTATCTACCGAACTATCAATGAACCTACACATCGATGAGCTTGGAAGCTTGAACTTTGAACGCGGAGCAGAGATGTTGGGAAAGAGGCCGCCAGCGATAAAATATGAAATAGTAACGTCTGCTATATGGCGATAAGATTTCTGATTGAAAGCCCCCCGAGAGCGGTGGCGTGAAGTCTGCGGGGAGGGCTGAGGGAAAAGGGCATCGGGCGAACTATGGTCACTTGGATTTTCCAGCTTTTTAACTTCTCCCTCCCCGTCGCTCTTTGATTCCTTTCGCCGCGGCGGCCAGATGTTTAATTCACGAGGCACACGTCCGCAGGTCCCTCTGGAAACCGGGGAAATATACGCGAGGGGACGGCCCAGGCGCGTTCACGGCAATCCAGATAAGTGGTCATACATTTATGGAGCGTATACCGAACAGCTTTCCCTTGAGCGCGCTAACAAATCATGAGACGCGCTTTCGATGGCCGGAAACGATCCCGCGGATCCCCGCTGTCCTTTCACCCTGGATGCCTGCAATTATTCTCCCCCGTCTCTGTCCGCTTAAGCGTTTATCCCGAGCAACGCTGGCGTTTAATCAGTATCGAGAGGCGCCCTCGACGCGCGAAATCTGAATCCCCACTGTGCGAGCCTTTTTCCTTGCTGCGATAAAATATTGCCCGGGTTAGAATCGTCGCTGGGTGGATGGAGAGCGGGAATGGTGGGGGAAAAAAACGAGAGGCAAAAAAGAAAGAATTGTTTGGAGGTGCTGGGATTTGAACCCAGGACTTTCAGCATGCGAAGCAGACACTCTACCACTGAGTTACACCCCCAACTTGGAATCAGAGTTCGGAAGAGGCTGCTTTCAAGAGAGGGGATATAGGGTAACTCGGGGTAATATGCGAAACGCGATATCTCGCAAGTATAAATAGATACCGGGAAAAAGATAAAACTATATGAAAGTGTAACTAATTCTGTGTATTGACTAATAAGTAGAGATATGTAACTTTTATAGTTCGGTGAGAAATGTACGAATACAAAAGTCCTGGAAAGTGGCATATTATTCAGGTGGTGGGTAAATATGCCACAAGGTCTGAGGTAATATGCCTAGGGTTGCCACCCGTTCTTTAAAATGAAGTATCTAACGTTATTATAGGTAAATGTACTCTATATTTTTGAATAACAATAAAGTACGCGAAAATACTTTATTTCACAATTAATGATATTATGTGAAACGTAACGCAATATTATTATATTCTATCTGTTCCCGCCACTTCAGCATTTACTGAGAGCGTTTTCTCTGTCATGAATGTGAAGTGGCACTATGAAAGAAACAAGGCCTCCCTCAATCTAATAAAAAACGAATTATTTATATATTTCAATATGAATATTGAGTGCAATGATGCCATTGGAACATTTCAAAATAATAAAAATTTACATTGTAATGATAAAAGCAATAGAAAATATGTTTGGAAGAAATAAAATCTAATTAGATTAAAATGTACTTTTAATTTGTTGAGCGTACCTTTTTTGTAAAAAAGGTGACAACCCTAAATATGCCACAAGCTATGAAGTGCGAACTAATCACTCAAATTTTGGAGAATCAACAATATTTTAAACTATTTAAGCTATTAGTAACTAATAACAAATATTTAAACTCAATGAAACGTAAAATATATTTGAAAAAATAGCTATTTCTTACAAACTAAACAGTCTCCAATCTCTACGCAGTCTTCATGAACCCACTTTTTGCAACAAATAGTCTTTACCCAGTCACATTTAGGTCCTTTTTTATCATAATAATAGAGTTCGCATATTGCACAGTAATTGTCATTTTCTGCATCAGTCGAAACGACATAAGAAATACAAGTGCAAAGAAATACATATTACTCCACCAAACGGCCATAAAAAGAAGGATGGAAAATCTCTCCACAAAGAACATAGTTTTAACGGATGTTTGAGAGGTTATAAAATTCGTTTGTCAGTATACTTTATCATAATCTATTGATTTTTAGTATAACTGTTCACACAAATGTATAATCTGCATTCTAGTTACAGTATGAAATTAGATCAAGCCGATAATTTTATAACTTACCAGGATTTATTGAAAATAAAAGAAGATAAAAGCCAAAATCTGTTGTCGTCTTAGCAGTTATACTAAATTGAACGAAATTAGTGCAAATATAACGCCATCTGTGCATTATTTAAAAAAATATTGAGAAGTGGCATATTACCCGCGGTGGCATATTACCCCGCGTGACACATACATTTAACGCTGAATAATCTGTGATTAAATTATAATCAAACTGACAGAGCGGCGCGTTAAGAAAGTGGCAAGGTGACTTCGATCAAAGGTCGAGCCGTTTATCTTCTTCTCCCTTTACAAACTTCTAGCCCAGGTATCCTACTTACAATTAGGGTAAACAAGCAGGTAGTGGACGCAGCTCGCACGTGCTGTGCACATGGCGCAAGGGTAGGTCGCTTCGGAGGGTCCCTACTACAGTGGGAGGGGTGACTGGGAAATACCCTTGGTTGAGTGACAGCGAGGAATTCCACAGTCCGTCCTTCCCAGCCATCCAAGTTTGCTCGCGAGAGTTGCGGTGGACTCCAACGGCGCGTGGCTCGGCTCGGCTTAGCTCGCGCGAAGGCTCGGCTCGGCTCGGCTGGGCCCAGCTCGTGCAAAGGATCGGCACGGCCACCAGCGCGTAACAAAGGACTGCTTTGTCGCTTCGCCACCACGCGTTCGTCCAGCCGGTTCGGCGAACCGCGCCGCTGGAGTTAACCTTTATATTTGGCAACGAAGTATCGTTTACCTTGCAGTGCCGATTATACCTGAGTTTCTATACGACATCAAGCACCCCAACGCGACATTGAGCCAACATTTCGAGCAGAGTAATTCGGATCGAAGACCAACCCCGCTGACCACCATCAAACCCACCACGACCAGCACCAGTGCCACCGTAGCCACCACACCGATATGTCCCTGTGCCCCGAACAGATCCAACGATCCTCAGCTAGAGTTCCTTTACGCCAGTACCCTGCCCACCGTCGATTTGGCTGGTAAGAGTGCAGTGGTTTATAGACAGTTGATTCTTGCAACTCGTGCGACTACGTTTGTGCGATGTGTTCGTCTCAGAGATCACGACCGTCAACGGGGAGCTATCGGAAGCGGAAGAGAACGAGCAACGCCATCGGGAGCTGCTGCAAGAGACCGTCGCCGTTGGGATAATGCTTGCGTCGAAGGCTTTTGTTCAACTCCTGGCTAATCCGATCGTCGGCCCACTCACTCACAAGTAAGTGGATAATTTGGCACAGTGCGGGATCGTCTTATTTTTAGTAGAGATGTATATGCGAACATTGCAAACACTTGTTGCGTTTGCTTGTAGAATTGGCTACAGCATACCCATGTTCACCGGGTTCATTATCATGTTCCTGTCCACACTGATATTCGCGTTTGGGCGGAGCTACAGCGTCCTTTTCGTGGCGAGGGCGCTGCAGGGGATCGGATCATCGTGCTCGAGCGTGTCAGGTAAGTTTCAGAAATGTTCCTAAGTAGTACGATTTTAAGAGGAAAATGTCAAAAAAAAAAAAAAAAAAGAGAAAAAATTAGAATTGCATCGGCCGGGAATCGAACCCGGGCCGCCCGCGTGGCAGGCGAGCATTCTACCACTGAACCACCGATGCGATTTGTGAGAGGTTTTCTACCATGGAGCGTGATGACGACCACGTGGGTGATATAATAGACAAATCGTAGTTTTTGCTAAAGTCTAAGAACTACCGAAGTTCAAAGAATGTTCGTCGTCTGAATTTTACAATTGAATTATTTATTTTTATGCGAGTACAAGGTATGTCAATAAGTCTTTCTCGATTTGGGTGAAAGAGACCAACTTCCCTTCGCCACGGGTAGTCCCCTGTTATCTTTAGCGAAAACTGCTTTACGACGGATAGAGTGACGCGCTGGTCGGGGCCCATCGTCGCAATACGCGTCGTTGTTGACCACATCCGGTTCAGGACCTTTGCACACGAGCGACTTTTAGCAGCGATACAGTTGCGATACAGCATCGATACAATAGCTGGCCATTGTTTGAGATGCCCCTCTGCGAAACCCGCGACTGTATCGCTGCTAAAAGTCGCTCGTGTGCAAAGGCCCTAAGGTCGAGTTTCCGGCGGCGATCGCGGCTAGGATACCCGGCCTTTAGACTCAGAGTTGGACAAAATGTCATGTAATTATAAATTACGTTTACAATGTAATTGTGTAATTGATTACATATTATTTTCTATAATCGTTAATTTAGGTAGTTGAACATAATTTTGTCAGCTATCAAAATTAACGATTACAGAAAATAATGTGTAATCAATTACACAATCACATTTTAATCGTAATTTGTAATTAGATTATATTTTATCGCTTTAGACTTAAGCAGCTCCCTTTACATATGGACTAAGTAGACCTGAGTTGTCATATTGAATTAATTTTGCAGCAAGAGAAACGCGTCGCAGCGAATGCCAACCGCGGGGATCAAACGATCCGCTGTGCGATAAGGCAGCGCGTCAAAATATGCTCGACCTTTCTTCGCCCGAGCAGTAGGCCTTTTTGAACGATTTTATTCAGTTTCAATCCTCCGTTTCTTTGGTTCAAATTTTGAAACACAATTTTAAGCCAGTTCCGCCAATCCAATAGACATGAAACCTTGCAGGCGTGCGTAATTTGGATAACGATACAAAATTATGAGAAAAAAAACCGAGGGAGTGAAAAAATTACCCAGTCACTAATAATTTTAATCCATAAACACGAATCCAATCGATTTGAAATTAGCCTATAATCACAAATCAAAACAATTTTAAATCAGCCTAGCTGCATCGCCTAATACCAACGCGATTTCCGTAAATACACAAATAATTACCGAGAAATGACACAACAATCACAAATAGTTCAGTTAATCGATAATTTAAGTGTCGTTAAATAGTCATGTTAGCGTCACCGAATTTGAGGGTGAGGTCGAGGGCGGATGGCGCCACGCTGTCCTTCCTTCAAGGATTTTATGGCAGGGACTTACAATTAGCCTGTGTGCGGTCCTGATGGAGAGTGCATGAGACTAAACAGTCCTGACAACGGGCGATGGCTGGTCACCACGTTGGGTTTCCCAGCTATTGGGTGCCGAAGGATTCATTTAGGGTGAGATAGAGCATCTAGGGATGGCAAGCGGCCCGACGCCGTATTGCTAAAGAATAGGGACTCTGTTTGTGGGGAAGGCTATTGCCTTTTGGTAAGAGGACTGTGATGAATCACACGGCACTTACCCCAGAACTGTCCTGGAGCGAAATTCTTACTATTTACAACCTTTTATAAAATCGTTTCTAACAGACACTGACATAGGCTGTGTTCCGATTCACGCATAATGCAGCATAAGGTACATAGGGTGCATAGGGTACGTGACATATCCTATGCAGTCTATGCGCAGTATGCGTGAATTGGAACACAGCCATACTGTGTGTCACGTGTTACGTGTTATGAAATCAACAAAAAAAAGATATTTGTTAAAAAAGAAGTCTTAAGGCCGTTGTGCACAAGCGACTTTCAGCAGCGATACAGTCGCGCATTTCAGTCGTGTGCAAAGGCCCTAAGGTGTGAAATGTAAATCCGCAAACACTAAAAAGTAAAAAATAAAAAAATTTATAAGTTAAAAGATTTTATTTGAAATGTATTAAAAACTAAAAATAACTATTTTTTTATGCTACAATTTCGATGGTGATATATCATTTTCGTTAAAATCGTGAAAAATATTGAAAAATATATTTTTTGTAAACTGCGTGTGGACGAGCCGAGCGTAGCCCAATTAGAGAGTCGACAACAAGCGAGAGGACCGTATGTATCGCTTGAAAAACCTCTCTTGAGTACATAGAATAAACCATACATATCTAGAACTAAGTTATCATTTACCCTGTTATGAAGTAAAGTGGAAGCCCTCGGGTTCACTAATTACACTTTTATTTCAAACAAGTAACTGTAATAATAGAATACACTTAATTAAATCAGGAAAGGACAAAAGTATCCTCGAATTCCCTGTTGCGCGTGAATAATTTACCTAATAATAATGTCTGCTCGCTTAGTATCACGTTTTGGAACTGACAAGTAATTCGTCACTAAGAAACTAATAGTAAATACATTTGCGTTTACTTATAGACGGCTGTTTAAATATACGTATTTTTGGGCAACTCAATAATGTCCTGTAGCAATCTTTTAGATCTTTTAGATTAAAATATTTTATATTTCATGGAAAGTGAGAAACGCTTGTTAGCCTAGGGGCGCCAAATCTCCAAATCCGCCCTTGCCATTTTGTGAAATGGTGTCTCAAAATTTTACAACAAAAGATCACCCAATAATAAACCCTTCATTTCTTGGTTGACCGAGTAAAATGTTTATTGTCCAATGACAAGGGGAATTTCAACGCCGCGTAGCTCGACCAGCCTGAAGGGTCGGCTCGGCTCGGCTCGGCTCGAGCGCGAAACAAAGAACCTCTTTGCCGCCTCGCTGACTCGCGAGTCGCGCTCGCCAAGTATACTCTCCGAGCCACGTGCCGTCGGAGTTCACATTAAGAGGTAGGACTAATCATTGAATTATCCATAGGTATGGGTATGTTGGCTGAGAGGTACCAGGACGACAAAGAACGTGGTAATGCAATGGGTATAGCTCTCGGTGGACTCGCCCTCGGTGTTCTCATTGGACCACCTTTTGGCGGTGTGATGTACGAGTTCGTTGGAAAATCGGCTCCTTTCTTGATACTATCCGCACTGGCCCTCGGCGACGGAAGTAGGTATCCATTTTCACGAGATTCAGACTATTCTCTATGACTGCAAAACTAATCTCACCGAATTATTTCCAGTTCTTCAACTTCTGGTGCTTCAACCATCCGTCGTTTACACCGAAGCGGACCCACCGTCCTTGAAGACCTTGATTACTGATCCCTATATCATTCTGGCTGCCGGTACGTCACCTCTAATAATTCCACCGAGTCCACCTTCTCTGTAAAACGATCGTTCCATTGAACAATGACAAGCACTTGCATTTCAGGCGCTATAACGTTCGCCAACATGGGTATCGCTATGCTCGAGCCCAGCCTTCCCATCTGGATGATGGACACCATGGGTGCTAGCAGATGGAAACAGGGTGCAGCGTTCTTACCAGCGAGCATCAGTTACTTGATCGGTACTAACCTATTCGGACCCCTCGGACACAGGATGGGCAGGTTAATTAACGCCTCTATATTAGGGCTGGGACTATTCGAATATTTTACAAGTATTCGAATGCTACGAATAAACTTCGAATATTTGAGTATTCAAATGTTATTATTCGAATACTGCTACATTCGAATACTGATGTATTCGAATAGTATGGTATGAAGTGGGTTAAAATTAGCTTACAAGATTTCACCATGACAAATGAACCTATATTCGAATATTCGAATACTGAAAAATTTTACAAATAGTGCCAGCCCTACTCTATATCTCTTTATATAGTGTCTTTATCCCAGACTAACTGGGAAAATCCTTTATGATGTTTCTCACATTTCTCCACATACTATTCCTACATGAATATTATATAACTCAGTATATTCAACGCTTATTAGAGCCAATAATCTAATCTCGGACGTACGTAATGTACATTGAACATTTCATTCAAATCCGTTCAGTTGCTTAGGCGTGAAAGAAAGACAAACAAACTATTCCGATTTTTACTTAATATTCTAATTTTTACTGAATATTCAGATTTTTATTTATGATTCCGATTTTATTTTATGATTCCCATTTTTCTTCATGATTTCGATTTTTATTTATGACTCCGATTTTTGTTCATGATTCCGAAAGTTATTTATAATTCCGGGTTTTCTTGACGATTCCAATTATTATTTATATTTCCGGTTTTTCTTGATGATTTCGATTTTTATTTATGATTCCGATTTTTCTTCGTGACTCCCATTTCTCTCCAGGATTCCCATTTCTCTCCATCATTCTGATTTTTCTTCATGATTCCGATTTTTCTTTATGATTTCAATTTTTATTTATTCTTCCAATTTTTACTTAATACTCCGATTTTTATTCAATACTCGGATTCTTATTCAATGTTCCGATTTTTATTCAATATTCTGATTTTTGTTCAACACTTAAGTGACTTGTTACCCGGTTTCACCCGGGAATTATATTTATTGCTTCCCACGTTCTGCCACATCCCATTTCTACATGAATATTATAAAACTCAGTATATTTAATGCTTATTAGAGCCTATAATCTGATCTAGGATGAAAGTACACTACTTTCACTTTCACATATTAGTAGAAATATATATTTTATTAATTTATTATTCGTAAACTTTATCGACGGTTGCACTCGACAATCAAGCCGCAAAACTTTATCGCCTGGATAGCTCAGTCGGTAGAGCATCAGACTTTTAATCTGAGGGTCCAGGGTTCGAGTCCCTGTTCGGGCGAATTTCTCTTTTGTTTTTCGTATTTTGGACCCACGAACTATTTTTAAACGATTTTATTACACCGCAGGTGGTTGGCTTCCTTAATAGGCCTCGTCGTCATTGGCGTTTGCTTGATGTGCGTAAGTATCAGGGACTTTAAACGCACAGCACCATTCTTCTTTCAAGAGACACGACTCATTTCTCTGCATAGATACCACTGGCTACCAGTATCGACCACTTGATCGTACCCAATGCTGGTCTGGGATTCGCCATTGGCATGGTGGACAGTTCTATGATGCCTGAATTGGGATATTTAGTGGACATCAGACACAGTGCTGTCTATGGAAGCGTTTACGCTATCGGGGACGTCGCGTTCTGTTTAGGTTTCGCCATTGGTACGTACTCCAAAACGCTCATTGTAAGTTCATTCAAGCTTGAACGTATCATGGACAGGTGAAAGACAAACGTTTGTGAGAAAAAATGAGTAGAAAAGGCAAAAAATAAACGCTGCATCGGCCGGGAATCGAACCCGGGCCGCCCGCGTGGCAGGCGAGCATTCTACCACTGAACCACCGATGCTATTGACGACTATCAAGCTTGAATCTAGAGAACAGCTGTAATCAGATAGAGAAGAGCACGGCTTTACTAAGGAAATATACCGATTTCTCTTTTTCCAGGCCCTGCATTGAGCGGCACGCTGGTCAACACTATCGGTTTCGAGTGGATGTTATTCGGAATTGCTATTTTGAACTTCCTTTACGCCCCGCTGATGTACTTTTTGAGGGCACCGCCGACGAAGGAGGAGAAGAAGGTAATTGATCTAATTAGCGGAACAAAGTGTTCGACGCCCGCTACGAGGTGCGAGAAATTATCATGTTCCGTTTCAGTCGTTGATAATTGGCGAAAAGTCGTCTGTGCGCTACGTAACGTACCAGAACGAAGACGAGGAGCAATAGGCGCACAGAAGAATGCTTGCCGGCGATTAGCGTTTCTTTCCCGGCATTCTTGAACGGAGGAACAACGAGCTAAGTATAATTCGCGATTACCTCTCGCGCTAGTTATTCCCTGTACACTTCCCCATGTCGAGGAAAGGAGCGAGACGATTAGACAACAGGAAGTTAGCGAGTTTTGATGAGAAGCGCGTTCTCGCTTTGCTTCCCATCCAAGTGCTTGCTCTCCATTCCACTCGAGCGGTGGTCAAAGAATTTTATTGGTAGCACCGTGCGAAATCTAGTCACGCTTCGGCACAGAAAGATGAAGAAATCAGTCGCTGTGCGAGGATAAAACGGAGGCCCGCACCAGTGGCGGAGAATAGTTGTTTAATTACTCCCTTGGCCCTGATGCAAAGTATATACGCGCAGAGTTGGATCGTAAGAATAAGTGTGTGCGTTCACGAAAGTCGTGTAGGTAAGATGTTAGTTACTGTTTTTCAGTACGTTCGGGCTGATGAAGATGCGAGTACGGTTACACGTGGCTTATACAGTATTCCATTCATATCTATGTAATTCATTAGCTCCTCGCGGTCCGCGAAAACTCGCGGGATCTTCAGTTGTTTGCGACCGTGTATATATATATATACATTGAAAATTATAATCGTTGCACGGAGAACCGCCTAATTTGGATTCCCTGAATGGCTGCAGGGAAACCGCGAAGAAAGCGATTGGGTGCGATGAAGAGTTCTCCGAGTGCGTGCAGCACGAATCTACAAATTATAAGAATCAGGTACCAATAAGTTACTTAAACCTTGTAAAAAGAACACGAACGAAACGATCCGAAAGCTGAAGATTCGCGATCTTTTCTTTTCGCAATCGCCCGAGCTGATGACGATACGCTTCTGTTTCCCCTGATCGCTTATTCCCTCGGGAATGATAGACGGTTATATGCTACGAAGGGCGACGGGGCGTTCGTCGAATTTGCAAATTACACGATAAACTTTGTGTGGATTCGAGGTGGGAAACTCTATTCCGAGAGTGGTTGAAGGTCTTCTTCCTTTTCATTCCCGTTGGACATCAGGCGAGTTTAAATATTTGTAGGAACAGTGCACGCTTGTTACGCGTACTCTTGCTCGATAGTTCGGTAGCTGAGATGGTATGTGTCTATTTATATAGCATATGTCGTAGAAACGTATAACCAGAAAGATTCCTTGATATCGTAGTATAATTGTTGTTTGATCGAAGAACAAAGGTCGCGTTGTCTACACGCTCGAGTCCTAAGCTACTGCATAATGCACGTGAATATATATATGTATACGAGAATAGATAGCGTTATGATCAATCCTTGATAGGCCATACGTAAATGGATTTATCGCAGGATCGCGACTCAATTTCCATGATATTACCATAGAAGTACTTACACGTATGTCTATGTATTCAAGTTAAACAGCATACGTGTCCCTAGTCGCACACATGCGCGCCTAGTCGTGTCGTGTACTATAAAAGCGCATAACGAAGTTAAACTGTATCCATAGTAGTGCCGTAATAAATTTATATCTGTAGCGTTATTAACGCGCTCGTTATTATAAGACGGAGATCCATCGGAACGGAAGTTTGAGACTTGAGAGAGAGAGAGAGAGAGAGAGAGAGAGAGAGAGAGAGAGAGACAGTAAATTGTAAAAAAAAAAAAAGTACACGATGCATAGCTTCCCACTGCGAATTCTTTAAAATCCATAGGCTGCGTTACGTTGTGTCACGTGGCGCGCCTACTCCCGATAGAAAACGCGAGTCAATTCGATTTGCGGATTCTTTACGAACGCTCCTCGCGTCTGAGTATATATTTTAAGGAGAAAGAGGCCCGGAGCATCGCGCGAACAAAATCGAGAATACCGAGCGATTTTCAGATTCGAGAAACCAGTATCGCCATACCATAGGGGGTAAAGAATCGCAGCGAAGACGAGTCGACATTGTTGCATCGTCGTAGCGTTACACTAATTCGTTATAAAGTAGCATCTAACCGTGTTAAGAATCGTTCGAACTTCTGTACATATAGGAGACGTAGATATATGTATTTAAGGAAGAAATCAAATATTTCGGGACGTCTGTCCACTGAAATTTTCAATTCAACGTGATTGTTGCTCTATATTTCGCCCACTTTCTTTGCTCAAGATCACGATTACCTATTTCTGATTTATCCCGCTTCGTTTCAACTACGCCGATCGACGATCGCGTCGTATCGCATGAAATTGCGTAGATATGGCACTATGACAATTCCTACGTACACGTATAATATAAATGGTACTTACCTAAATACGTCGCGGAACGTGCAGGCTGCGGTCGATTCGTTGTTACTGGAACTGCCGGTGCAATCGAATTGATATTGTTGAGGGAAAAAATCGAAAGCCGCAGGACGATTCACCATCGTCGATGAACATTCAGCGCAGAGACGATGACGATTCCCGTTGTTACTTCTATCGCGGAATTTCGCGTGTCTACGAACGAGCACGATCGAAGAATAACTTTGGGACGGACCCACGGAATAGATCGTAACCAATCGTAATCGACGATGTTCGCTTATATGCATCTATGTACTGTTAATGTTTCACCTGTTTCCTCGCGGGAGAATTTATCCATTATCAATGTATCGAGCCCCGATCGTGATCCACTTGATGTACTCTCGACCCGACGCTGCCGCTTCTCGATGTGTCCTCATGTCGCGTTATAAAAATCAAAACAAATGAAAACGAAGTCTTTGCGAATAATGCGTTGATGGCTGCTATTGTGAACAGACAATAAGCAATGATGACGGAGACAAACTGATCGTTTTCTCGTTGTTAATAACGTTTTCGTTGGTGAATGCCGCGCGTCTCGGTCCGAATCTATTTGAAACTCGAGGCCGACGGGATGCTACTTGAATTTATCTGCGCCAAAAGGAACCAAACGAACATCGCACCCTTGCCAACTCATCCGTTACGAATATAACAGTTTCTCGCGTCCTACGGTTGTAACGTATATATTTAACCAGCTGGTGTATGGGTCCGATTATAATGCTTGCGTAGTTGTTGAAAAACAACGAGACTTGGGGGGAAAGGATAAGGGCATTCCCTTATCCTCGACGTGTGCGTGCGTGCTTGTGTGGTTGGTAGAACTGCATCGGCGTGTGTAAAAAAGTGAGAGAAAGATGCATGTTCACAGTGAAAGGATTATTTGGAGGGAGATTTGAACGCGTGATCGGCTCTGAAAATCGCGGAATTTTTTCCGACATCGATATTTATACGCCGATGGCTGAACGGTGCTCCCAAAACTCGATTTAGATTCTTAAATAGCTTCGTTTCAACGAATTCAATGGTTATTGAACGTTAGCTTGTAATTTAGAGGCATGATATGTTTAATGTGTATATCGTTTAATATCGTGTACCGAATAAACGTACGTGTTTCACGCGACTTTGACGCCAAGTCGCGAAGGATTCCTCTCGTGTATTGTGATCATCGGGTGACTCGTTCCTCCCCACATTAATGTATTATATTACAATATACTGATATGATATATATGTACATATTTGTTTTTATTATTTATTTTCTAAATATTCAGGGTAGAAAAATATTCCATCGATGGACACGTATCGATAATTGCCACGCGTCAGATGGGAGAGCCAGCGGTTATGCTGGAGACGCGACTCCACCGATACGTGTCGATACAAAGATCGTGAGTCACTTGTTACCGTTAATGGTTATCGTTACGAACAACTTTAATGGTAATCAACAATAGTTTTAACGTTAGTATATACAAAAACGCGTTACTCGGTACGTGATTTTAATTATATATACGTCACCATGCTCGCAAATACGTGAATATAAATATATATGTATATAATACATTCTCATTCACAACTGAATTAACATATATTCGATTTTCTTATTCATAATTACGGTTTTTATGTGCTTGCTGGTCGAAAGGCACTGAAATATTATAAACAAAAGTGACGATTATCGTCGCCATCGGCGCCAAAACTAAGTAGCCTTTCGATCAAAGAAATACAAATTTTTCCTTTACGTGTACGCAACGCAATCGGGAATCAGTCTAATTAAGCAATGTGAAAGTTTTACGATTACCATGAAAGTTCGCGGATTACGACGCCTCGACGTAAGTATACGCATCCGGTTCATTGGTTTCAAGCGTGACCTCTTGCAGAAATCTAAAAACGGCTCGTCCCTCGTGTCTCTGTATCACAGTAGCCTAGAAATATATAAGTCTAGCGTCCTCTGGATTTTGCTCCACCGGGCAGTACGGGCATTTCAATCTGAAAAAGAATTGGTGTCTTTTCTTTGCTTATTTTCTTCTTTTTTTTTTGAGCGATCTAAATCTCATATTTAAAATCTGCGATTTTCCTAAATGACATACTTGTTTGCGTTGGTGAGCTTATTTAGGGCGTCTCTCGAAATCACGTGTCCACAAACCAGCTTCATCGGTGGATTATTCTCTGTGCTCTGTTGTCTCAGGATCGGGCACGCGAAGACAGAATGATAACGGCTTTGCTTGCCCAGGTCTATCTCGATCTAGACGAAAAGGATATCGTTTTGGGTAACGATCATGATGATAAAGAATTTATAATTTCGACCGTATTTTTAGAATATTAAAAAACCAAAAAGTGATATCAGCGCATAGGTTCGATCATATAAATTTATATGCGCTGATATCACTTTTTGGTTTTTTAATGATCATGATGATGTTACAAATTATCGATTACTCACCGGTAGCTCATCTTTTCCGTTCCAAACGCCGGTCACTTGTCTCTGTTGCATAACTTGCTTGATATTTAAAAGCGTGGGCAACGCGGTACATCCCGCGTTGATGCTGCAAACAGAATACCACAAACTTTCTCTATCGACTCTTTCTCCATCGTTCGATTTACTTAAGAGAAACAGACGTACCACACTGAAAGAGGGCTGTCCACGCTTAAGCCCAGTAACGTGCACGCCTCCCTCGTGAATACGTCGTGAATGTCCAGCCACAGAGTGGGATCTAATAAATGACTATACGGGGAAGATTGTATTCCGTTCGGCAAGTAGAGTAACGTGCCCATTAAAGCTTGCACCTCTTTCCCGTAACGTCCGACGTATTGCGTAAGATTCTGCCGGGCGTACATGATTGCTTCTCTCTGTTTGCTAGGACCTTGTTGAACTAGTCTTATAAAATGTAACCTATGCAGTTTAAATTCGAGAGAGGAGTTCTACAAGGAAGATTCGGTATCAGATAAGGCTGCGACGCGATAGTTCTGTTTCAATAACAGTTAGAAAACTGTGCATACTTGTCCTAAAAGTGCCTCTCTATGCTTCTTAGCCCACTCGAGCGCAGGCTCTAGATTCCTCTGCTTCAGGCAATCTAATATATAATTCAGTTCCGTGAACGGCTCTTTTGTTCCTTCGTCTGTTTTAATCCCAGCTTCCTGGAATTGTAAAATGGTCATACTTCTTGTATATAAAAATGCAATTGTCAGTACAGCTGTGTTTCCAATAGATTTTCGCAAACTTACCGCTGCTAATTCGGCTGCAATGTCCAGCATACCATGACGATAGAAATGTTGGCAAATAACTTGATTTAAAAGATGCGATTTCTCCGGACCCGAGAAAACATCTTCTCTACTGGTGCTTGCAAAATCGGCGATGAAATTCCTATCGATAGCCTTTCCAACCTTTGACACCGTGCTGTGTAACTCTCTGTGATCGGTAGCTAAACGTTGCGCAGTCTCCCGAACCTTTGCCATTGTTTCTTTCAGTACTTGTACTTGACCCAGGGTCAGCTCATGATCAGGCGGCGCTGATGGAAAGAAAAAGAATCGCAATTGTACAAAACCGATGAAACGCTGGCTCGAAGATATTTCCACTCTGTATGGAAATGAAAATAATTGCGAGCAGACACAGAATAGAAAGAGAGGTTTCTATTGAACAAAACGAACGAGGTTAGGATTGCACAAGAACGATCCATGGTAGAAACAAAAAATTTAAACGCTATTCAGCTAGAAGTTTGACCATTTCGTATACTGGCTTTGCGGTACAATAGTTCCCTCGCGTTCGTAGTAGCTGCTAACGCTGCCAAAATCCTAAATTTCATTGTTCTCCCAGAGAAATGTCAAAGAGAAGTGACATTGTATTGGCGCAGATAGTTGTATTTTACCTTCTTCGAATTCCTTTTTCAGAGACTCGATATGATTTATCAGATCGCGCAGTACCGTCTCCGCATGTTCGTTTATCGCACCGAATTTCAACAAAACCTTGTCAACTTCACGTTCAACCGCATTACACGCCTCCATTATTGTTTTTCTTGGTGAGATAGCGCGTCACTACTTGTCAGTTTTGCTTACGTACAAATCGCACACACAGATCCACGCGCGCGTGCATGCATCACGCATTCAGCCATGATGCTGCATGAATTATCTGTGTGTGTGTGCGATGCACATGCGCGAGCTTGTCGTGCGTACACTACGCATTCGAACGCGCGCCCAGTACCGTATCGATCAGCGTGCATCGGTCGTCTCGTTTCCTCGTCGAACGTTTTTTAAAGTTAATGATAAATTGGAAGGCTGTACACGGCCGAGGAATGAATTACAACGTACACGTAATATTTAGCGATGTTACAATTCAACGTTAACTATCCTTTATTATCAATGTTACATAATATACACGCCCCTTTCGTCCATACAACGGTGCTCTAAGTGAAAGCCACGTTTCACGCGAAATTATAATACATGGTTGTCGTAAAAGTAAATTTCACTTTATCGGAATGTTGACGTTTGAATAAAGTTGGCTGGTACGTCCACTTTCTCGTAGGATTTTCAACACTTGAGTTACATAGCAATGATATCATTCTATTCGTAATAGAATCTCACAGATACAACTTGGTTTATTTGTAATAAATATCGCCCTCGATCAACAAGCTCCCTACGACCAGTCATTCCCTTCGAAGTGCTTGCCACTCTGTAACAAATATATATGTAATGACGAAAGTTAACGGTCAGTGGTAAAATAATAGAAAATGCGACGATACCCATTCGCGAGCCATCATAAGAATCGTGACGTTGGATAGCTTAGGTCCGACAAGCGGATTCATTTGTGCCATATAGCAACATAACCAGCTGCAATAATGAATAATAGATTATAGAATATTCCACCTGTAAACGCACCGAGATGCTTCGTTCAGTTTTTGTCAACTTACAACAACCAACAGGTAAATGCTGTCAATATGAGCATAAGCTGAAGAATTCTGGAAAGAAGGGGATAATTTAAAGAAATTCTAATTGTCGGGGGAATCGGGAATACAGTAGTGAAAAATGATGACAGTGGTACGGCAATCTTTCCTTGAAACTTCGAAATTGTTTGAAGGGCGAGAACCTTTTGGCAGTCGCAGCAGAACTTACCCGCGATTAACGCCTTTCGGAACGAAAATGGGCAATGCTATTCCGACAATTCCCCAAATCACCGTAAACAGAAACACTGGCAGAAATGACGCGCCCATTTTCTCTCGAATTGGGCAATTTTTCCTGTGATCCTTAAAAATAGGCTGAACACACTAAACAGTAAACTCCACTCACACAAACCTGAATCACGTGAATGCCAATCTCGATATGCTTCGATAGCTCGTGTCCGTGACGTATGAAGTTTCTCGAACGATCGAGTTTCGAGATACGCTCTCTCGAAGATCGAAAATTCGATTTAAACGCGGCAGGTTTATTTGTGAAAATTTCACATATTGTAGAGTTAACGATAGGACGTGGAACTCGGGGGAATTAAACAAAAGTCGCTTCTCTTTTTCCCAAAGAAATAAGTTGTTTCTTATTCAACAGAAATCTTAAGGCACTTTAATGACAAAAACGCACGTAACGAAATTTCATGTTTCCTCCCAGATGGGCGTGTCGAAGCCAACGTCGCGAGGATTAGCATCCTTTTGCAATCCGCAGGTATTTAGTCTCCAAACAATCGTTTCGGCGTTACTTCGCTACTGTGAGTTAACCTCCGAACATCGTTGTAACTTTTCGGTCCTCCCATGATCGACGGAGCGTCCCCGCCGCCGATCGAGGAACATTGATCCACTTTGCGAGCCGCCAGCCCGGATCGCGTCTCCATGCACTCGACCAGAGGTTCCGCCAAGGCTGTGGCGGACTTTTTATTCGACGCGACGATCGTGTCGTTCTCAGTTTTCTCGTGCTGGGGCTTCGGCGAAGCTGCGCTTAATGTTGTACAGGACGACACAAACTTCTCTAGGATACCTGGAAGTGTTACGGTCCTGACAGTTAATTGATTCAAACAGAGCAGTCGTTTTATCCGTCTATCGTACCTGTTAAATTCATGCTCTCTTCAGCCAGGCAAATATCGTCACGGGAACTAATACTATCTCTACTGAAAAGGTGTTGCCTAATATTGGTGAAACTTTTCGTTCTCAGTCCATCGTCCATTGAAGGTTGTTCGGTAGAATCGATTTTACGTGGCGTTTTGTACATAACTGAACGTTCCATGCGCATCTCGCGTCCTTTCTTAATATACGGTATCAGGCAAGACAGATTCAATTGCGTCCTGGAGACGCTGTTGGCCGTTTGGATGGATAACGGTGATTTATAATTGCTCACTGGAAAGACAGACGCGATAAGTCCCTGTTAGTTAGATGTAACAATTTTACCTTCTCAGTGCTGTTTGTACCTGTATAGGGGGTTCTTATGTAAGTTGGAGGTTTCTGGCGATGATCGTAGGATGAACCGTAAATCGTAGACGCGAGTCTACCGCTCACATCTGGAAACGGAGGTGTAATACCAAAGGGAGAGTTGAAATTAACATTTTATCGCAGAAATGAATACCGTGAACTGAATCCCCTTGTCCTTTCCCGTTCTTCCCATAGTTCGTATTCATTAACGACGTATTGTTCATGATGGCGATCAACGCCGGATGCAATCTCCCTACCACATTCGTGATCAACTCGCAGCGTTTTATCACTCGCAGTTGCTGCGGCTCTGTGGCATTGTCCGTTAGAAGACTCTTCGAAGCGGCGTCAGCTTCGAATATCGCTGAAATAACAGAGGATTCACTGGCGTTTCGTTTAACGAACTAAATCGGACGCTGGAATTCTAAACACTAACCAGCTTTCAGTTCCCTAATCATCATTATCGTCTGTCGTTCGATGATGTCGTTTCCAATGTCATTAATCGTCGTGCTAATCTGGCGAGACAACGACAAAGACCTAAGCACGACGCTTTGCACTTGCGTCTGGGTGACGGGTTCTCTGTTATCAAGGCAATTGGACATTATCGAGATACGTTCCTGAAGGTCATCTAAAACTACCTAAATAGTATATGATACGTGGTTTTCTTTCAAACACTTTAGACGTATGCGATCTCATAAGGGGTGTTAAATTGAAACTCGCCAAGTACCTCGCAGTAGGCGGCCGAGTCCATGATCAGATTGATCGCGTCATGCAATTTGTTCACTTCCAGTTGCCATTGTGCCGTCAGCAGCTTTACATTTGCACGCATCTCTTTGCTCTCTGGATGCAGGTAGAAAGTGGTAATAGCAGAGATTAATTCAGTTTCCAGGGACTCGAGACTCGCCAGGGAATTACGAATGTGATTGATGCCTGGAATAATAGAATGCACAGTGAGGCAGTGAATGGCGAGAAAGAGAGGCCAGGAGTTAACTTACGATTTCTGTCTTTACAGGAGGCGATAGCGAACAAGCCGATTTGCATGGATTTATCTATAATCTGATCGAAGTCTTCTATGGCGTTAGTCAAATCGCTCTTCGATCGCTTTTTAGCGCTCAATGAATTGCCACAGATCGTAACCAGCTTCCTCAAGGCGTTAAATGGATCGCTGAACACCTCCATCACAAGATTCAAAACCGATACGTTGATCTTCCGCTCTAGACGATACAGTGAGTCGTTTAAACTGTTCATAAACAAATTGTTGAGCGCCGAATCGGAGGATTCGGATGTTAGCTGGAACTTGAGATTCTCGTATTCCAGTATAATGGACTGACAAGTTCCGGTTATGGCTTTGAAGTTGCAGGGCTTGCACACTTGGGCGATCGCCATCGCGGATGAGAATACGTCTTCTATTCGTAACCACAGCTCGTTGAATTCAGATATTTGGTTCTCCTGACATTTATTCGGAATTTCCAACAGGATATCCAGTACCATATCCATTCTAAATGCAAAATGGTGTGTGAAAAAAAGATTAACGTTTAATGCCATCTGATAGTTGAAGTTAGCTGACGTAGGATTACCTGTAAACGAAATGATTCTCTGTCTCTGTTATTTCATCCTCGGGCAATGGATCTGGTACATCGAGCACATCTATTATCATCTCCAAGCAAAAACAGAGTCTTTCACAGACATATTTCTTACAATTCTATGCGGATAAAAGTGTAAACATCCGATTAGAATAAACTTGCGTGCGTGTTTAGAACGTAGATAGCATAAAATGTTCTATTACATAGATCGACACATTTAGCTGGTGTTGCTCTTGCACTAACTGTACTAGCAATTTAAATGCTGTGCACAGTTGGCACGAATATAATATGATCTTCTCTGCGAGCGATCGAGACGCTAAGCTCTTTCGGTATATTTGTAATGGTCCGAGCAGTTCCAAAATCGAAGTGCCCAGCTCCTGGAGACAACGGAATCTACACCATTGGATGTAACTAAAGTAAAATATTACCTGTCCATTCTGTCTATACCTTGATATTCTGATAATGTTCTATTTCAGTGGCTCGACCCATTTCTCCTACATAATCCACGCAATCCATCAATCTCTGCTTCAATGGCAAGCACCCCAATTTCTCTAGAGCCTCCAGTGCCAATTTAAACTTATCAAGTACACCGGACAGAATCTGTTCTGCGATATCTTTGTCTATATTCTCAATCTGGAATAATTCTGCATGAAAATCTTTGAGTCAAATTGATCTAGATTCCGGCACAACCTACCGACTCGTTTGTGTATTCCAGCGAGCAAAATTGCTCTACTATATCGGTGATCTTGGACTCCATTTCTTCGTAATCAGAGATCTCTTCCTTCGATAAAGTGTCAAACCTTTCTCCCAGACATTCTAATTGTTTGAAGAGAGTTGATTTTGTCATCGCGACATTGTTCGTACAGAGGGAATGTCTTTTTATCAGTTCTCTCAATTTATTTACCTAAAGCACGATGATGTTAATCGTTAGCAGTCACAGTGATATTCATAAATAAATAAATTACGAAGAATTATGTACTTGTTCTTCTATGGGTATTAATATCCCCTTTATTTCTTTCGTTTTTACAGGCATTTTTACACTTTTTTCTGTCGTAAAACGTAGCGCTGTAATTAGCTTCGCAGCTCGTGATTGTTTGTAAACAAAATGAAAGTAGTGGTTGATTGACTTTTAACTCTCCCTAACAATGGAAATCGACGTCCGTTCTTAGAGCATATACTATGGAGGTCTCATTGAAAGCGCGAAACTGTTGCTGACATGTGCGAGCGAGAGAAGTGTCCGTTGATCTTTCATGTTACGGTCCTGCCACGCTTTCTACGCTTAAACACTATATGTACAATTAGGCCCTCCTTTTTTCCTTCGTCGTGTGCGAGGTAATTTCTTTTTGTGTAAACAGTGGTTTGCATAAAATTTCCGGTAAAAAGTTATATATACATTTTATTGTGTGTATACTATATATACAATTCTTCTTTCGTTTAGCTGAAGTTGCCAATACTGGAGCGTAATTTTTACTATTCTACTCACTTCAGTTCAGCTCGACTCGTGTCAACTCGTACTTTATTGTAACACTGTAAAGGATTTTTATGCAAAAAAATTGAGAGAAACTTGAAACAAACTGTATTATTATTCAAAAATACCTTTTACATATTCTTATCCAAAATCAAAACAATATCTATGGTATTTGCCTTGAGAATACCATAGATTCCCTTTATAAACAAGTCGATATTGAAGAGAATTTTGAAACTAGTGCCTATGGCACATTATCCAGAAATTACAAGCTTCGAGGTCGCAATACTGTGCCGTTATTTTAACACAGCTTCTTTCAAAAGCAACACAGTAACGGAGAACTATTTAACGCAGAGGCGTAGAGGTTTCGAAAGAGCTTCGAAGCTGAAATTTAGGTACCTCTTTCCGGTTCATGTTTTCCCGATACATTGGTAAAAAACCTGGGGAAAATTTTCAGAACGCTCCAATATCGGGCTTCGTAATAGGATAACATGACGTCGAAAGAGGTGGCACAAAGTACGTCTATGGAGAACGACTTAGGCTCTATCCATAAGTGTTAAAGAACAGTTAATAACTAATTAATTATAACTAAAATCTGAGCAACGACCACATAGGAAAGTAGCCAAGGGTCTATTCTTTGAGACGCGACTCTAAAAGTTCAAAGAATATTCGCGGCAAATGAGAAATTCGTTAATTTCCAGTGGCTGTGTAATGTTTCTATCTCCCTCCTTGTCGCGCACACTAGTGCTCTCTCTCTCGCACAGCTCGGCCGTGCCACCTCTTCTAGTATCATATACTCCTGTTAACTCGGGCGAATTTCCTGGTCGGAATAGCCAACTTGGGGATAACGTAGGGATCGTGGTCGGTAATCTAACCTATATAAAAGGCTTTTTACTAGTATGTAATTATGTAGCGATTCGTAAATAAAACGTATACGAGTGATTGCTGAACGTTGTCGCAAGACTATATTCACAAATCAACCTGTAGAAATACATAAATTATTTTGAAAAGATCAAGAATCCTTGAAGAAAGTGTGCATTCACTAAACGCGGCGGGAGACTTGTAACTCTATCCAAAAAGACTTCATAGCTGCTTAATTGTAATCGGAATCATTATAACTATCATGTAGGAAAGTAGTGAAGGGTCCATACTTCAAGATGAAACTGCAAAAGTTGATAAATTACATCTAGAAAATGCACCGACAATCGACGATGCTTGAGTGTTTACGTAGGATCGGTGGCACTGCCTCGTCATCGTCTCAAAGAATCGTTAATAACTAATTAATTATAACCAAAACCTGCACAACGACCACATAGGAAACTAGCTAAGGGTCCATTCTTTGAGACGGAACTCTAAAAGTTCATAGAATAATTGCGGAAAATAAGAAATTCGTTAATTACCAGTGGCTATGTAATCTTTCTATCTCCCTCCTTGTCGCGCACACTAGTGCTCTCTTTCTCGCACCACTCGGCCGTGCCACCTCTTCTAGTATCATGTACTCCTGTTAACTCGGGCGAATTTCCTGGTCGGAATAGCCAACTTGGGGATAACGTAGGGATCGTGGTCGGTAATCTAACCTATATAAAAGGCTTTTTTACTAGTATGTAATTATGTAGCGATTCGTAAATAAAACGTATACGAGTGATTGCTGAACGTTGTCGCAAGACTATATTCACAAATCAACCTGTAGAAATACATAAATTATTTTGAAAAGATCGAGAATCCTTGAAGAAAGTGTGCATTCACTAAACGCGGCGGGAGACTTGTAACTCTATCCAAAAAGACTTCATAGCTGCTTAATTGTAATCGGAATCATTATAACTATCATGTAGGAAAGTAGTGAAGGGTCCATACTTCAAGATGAAACTGCAAAAGTTGATAAATTACATCTAGAAAATGCACCGACAATCGACGATGCTTGAGTGTTTACGTAGGATCGGTGGCACTGCCTCGTCATCGTCTCAAAGAATCGTTAATAACTAATTAATTATAACCAAAACCTGCACAACGACCACATAGGAAACTAGCTAAGGGTCCATTCTTTGAGACGGAACTCTAAAAGTTCATAGAATAATTGCGGAAAATAAGAAATTCGTTAATTACCAGTGGCTATGTAATCTTTCTATCTCCCTCCTTGTCGCGCACACTAGTGCTCTCTTTCTCGCACCACTCGGCCGTGCCACCTCTTCTAGTATCATGTACTCCTGTTAACTCGGGCGAATTTCCTGGTCGGAATAGCCAACTTGGGGATAACGTAGGGATCGTGGTCGGTAATCTAACCTATATAAAAGGCTTTTTACTAGTATGTAATTATGTAGCGATTCGTAAATAAAACGTATACGAGTGATTGCTGAACGTTGTCGCAAGACTATATTCACAAATCAACCTGTAGAAATACATAAATTATTTTGAAAAGATCGAGAATCCTTGAAGAAAGTGTGCATTCACTAAACGCGGCGGGAGACTTGTAACTCTATCCAAAAAGACTTCATAGCTGCTTAATTGTAATCGGAATCATTATAACTATCATGTAGGAAAGTAGTGAAGGGTCCATACTTCAAGATGAAACTGCAAAAGTTGATAAATTACATCTAGAAAATGCACCGACAATCGACGATGCTTGAGTGTTTACGTAGGATCGGTGGCACTGCCTCGTCATCGTCTCAAAGAATCGTTAATAACTAATTAATTATAACCAAAACCTGCACAACGACCACATAGGAAACTAGCCAAGGGTCCATTCTTTGAGACGGAACTCTAAAAGTTCATAGAATAATTGCGGAAAATAAGAAATTCGTTAATTACCAGTGGCTATGTAATCTTTCTATCTCCCTCCTTGTCGCGCACACTAGTGCTCTCTTTCTCGCACCACTCGGCCGTGCCACCTCTTCTAGTATCATGTACTCCTGTTAACTCGGGCGAATTTCCTGGTCGGAATAGCCAACTTGGGGATAACGTAGGGATCGTGGTCGGTAATCTAACCTATATAAAAGGCTTTTTTACTAGTATGTAATTATGTAGCGATTCGTAAATAAAACGTATACGAGTGATTGCTGAACGTTGTCGCAAGACTATATTCACAAATCAACCTGTAGAAATACATAAATTATTTTGAAAAGATCGAGAATCCTTGAAGAAAGTGTGCATTCACTAAACGCGGCGGGAGACTTGTAACTCTATCCAAAAAGACTTCATAGCTGCTTAATTGTAATCGGAATCATTATAACTATCATGTAGGAAAGTAGTGAAGGGTCCATACTTCAAGATGAAACTGCAAAAGTTGATAAATTACATCTAGAAAATGCACCGACAATCGACGATGCTTGAGTGTTTACGTAGGATCGGTGGCACTGCCTCGTCATCGTCTCAAAGAATCGTTAATAACTAATTAATTATAACCAAAACCTGCACAACGACCACATAGGAAACTAGCCAAGGGTCCATTCTTTGAGACGGAACTCTAAAAGTTCATAGAATAATTGCGGAAAATAAGAAATTCGTTAATTACCAGTGGCTATGTAATCTTTCTATCTCCCTCCTTGTCGCGCACACTAGTGCTCTCTTTCTCGCACCACTCGGCCGTGCCACCTCTTCTAGTATCATGTACTCCTGTTAACTCGGGCGAATTTCCTGGTCGGAATAACCAACTTGGGGATATCTTGGGGATAACGTAGGGGCCGCGGTTGGTAATCTAACCTATATAAAAGGCTTTTTTATTAGTAACTATGTACCGATTCGTAAATAAAACGTGTACGAGTGATTGCTGAACGTTGTCACAAGGATATATTCTCAAATCCACCTGTAGAAATATATAAATCATTTGGAAAATAGGGATAATCCTTGAAATAATCGTCTCTGTGTCAAAGAACAGTTAATAATTGATTAATTATAACCAAAATCTGCGCAACGATCACATAGGAAAGTAACCAAGGGTCCATTCTTTGAGACGGAACTCTAAAAGTTCATAGAATATTCGCGGAAAACAAGAAATTCGTTAATTTTCAGTGGCTGTGTAATCTTACTATCTCCCTCCTTGTCGCGCACACTAGTGCTCTCTTTCTCGCACCACTCTGCCGTGCCACCTCTTCTAGTATCATGTACTCCTGCTAACTCGGGCGAATTTCCTGGTCGGAATAGCCAACTTCGGGATATCTTGGGGATAACGTAGGGACCGCGGTTGGTAATCTAACCTATATAAAAGGCTTTTTTATTACTAACTATGTAGCGATTCGTAAATAAAACGTATACGAGTGATTGCTGAACGTTGTCACAAGGATATATTCTCAAATCCACCTGTGGAAATATATAAATCATTTTGAAAGGATCGAGAATCCTTGAAGAAAGTGTGCAATCACTAATCGCGGCGGGAGACTTGTAACTCTATCCAAAAACATTTCATAGCTGCTTAATTGTAATCGGAATCATTACAACTATCACGTAGGAAAGTAGTGAAGGGTCCATTCTTCAAGATGAAACTGCAAAAGTTGGTAAATTACATCTAGAAAATGCACCGACAATCGTCGATGCTTGAGTGTTTACGTAGGATCGGTGGCACTGGCTCGTCATCTTCTCAAAGAATCGTTAATAACTAATTAATTATAACCAAAACCTGCACAACGACCACATAGGAAACTAGCCAGGGGTATATTCTTTGAGACGCGGCTATAAAAGTTCATAGAATATTCGTGGGAAATGAGAAATTCGTTAATTTCCAGTGGCTGTGCAATTTTTCTATCTCTCTCCTTGTCGCACGCACTATCTCTTTCTCTCTCGCATCACGCGACCGTGCCACCTCTTCTAGTATCATGTACTCCTGTTAACTCGGGCGAATTTCCTGGGTCGGTAAAGTCACCAGCTGCTTAAGATAGTTTTCTTAAGAAATAGTAGATTAACAATAAGTATTAGAGTTTTTAGCAATAAGTTTTAGAGATATATTTGGTACGTAAAAGTGAATGGTTATTAAATGATTTTTTAAAACGTTAATGGTCCTACCGTTTATCCTTTGCTTCTTAATTATTTTTAAGATTCTCCGTGACAATTCCATTTACACATTTATAAAGGGGGTCGGTATATGGAAAAATATAACGCTAACACATCTTCCATATTCGTTTAAATTCTATTTATTGCATACTGAAAGGTTCGAATGTTTCGTATAAATAAGTCACAGGATTATATTTTCAAATACAACTGTAAAAGTACATAATTGATTCGCAGAAAGTGGGTAATTTATTAAAAAAACGTGAGTATCTATTAAGAATGGCGTCGTGCTTTGTTTTAATCGAGCCAAGGTGCTGTTAGTAACTAATTAATTACACCAGAAATAATTGCAGAAATCATAGATTCACGGAGGAAAGTAATCAGTGGTAAAGTAATAATAATTAATCTGAAGAGTTAATAGTTACTAAATAGTAATGGGAACAACTTCGAGTTGTCCCAGTAAGTGTATATTGAACTCTTTGAACATCATTTATAACATTTACTTGTTTAAAATACATAAGTCGCAAATAAGCCCGCGCGTCGATTTTGTGCGTACGGGTCTCAGACGCGTCCGTGTCTCATTCTGTCCGTAAATTCGAAGAATATGGTAAAATTAATACCATTCGCTATTACATAAATATTCAAAAGTGCATAGGACAGAGTAGATTCCCGACGAAGAAATTTCGGTGCGTCGTCTTAATAATTATACATTATGTGTACAGTGTATAAGCATGTTCGAGAAGAATCATTAATTAATTAGAATTAAATTGTACATAGTAGTGTTTAAAGTACAGTAGCAAAGCCTGTAAAACATTACAAAATTCCGCAACCAAAAGACCATTGGAAATGTTATAGACGATAATGTAACTTTGGATTCTAGTACGATATTTTCTTTTGAACTCTATTACCATCCAAATCCTTAATACGATTCCAATCGTTTAAATAGCTAAATTTAATTTCCTCCTAATCCTCGAAAACTCCGCATTCTTTTTCTTATAGAAAAATAGTATTTTGCTCCACAGAAATGGTTCGCGAATAATCGAAAAACTTTCAAGTGTACACAACTTATTCGCGGATCGAAAATCGAGTACATATATTAGAAGAAAACACACGTTTGGAACTTAGCTTACGAGAACTTAACTTACGATAATTGACGCAAATAATTTGGCAATTTACAAAGTCGCTCAACGATCGAAAACTATAAAACCCGTAATTAATATCGAAACATTTTGCGGGGTACTCGTTTGGCGATCCTCTTTTTTTTTATACTCGATTAACCTTTCTACATACTTAAATAGTATTATTTTACACACGTATCTGACGAGGTACACATATATAACGTATATACAGTGGCGGACGAAAGAAAGTTTACAACTCTTAAAATCGCCTAACTTTTATAAAATTAATCCGAACGAGTTGAGTTTTTTTGAGAAGCTACAAGGATTAGTTTGCTAAGTGATGCGTTTCGTCGTTTTGAAAAGCAATCCTTGTAGTTTCTCAAAAAATCTCGTTTAGATTAATTTTATAAAAGTCATGCGATTTTAAAAGTTGTAAACTTTCTTTCGTCCGCCACTGTATGCATATAGACGATTATATTTAATCAGAATTTCTCAGACACTACGATCACAAAAGAATACTGGCGATCATTAGATAGAATGACGTTGCGAAGTATGTTAATTTAAGAATTCCTGGTTGATAGAAATGATGGTATATACTGTCGTCACGTGCAAAGAACAATGTACAGGATTATCGTTTCGTAGAAAACAGAGGGAAGATACGCGGAAAATAACATTACAGCAAAGCAGTCAGTTGGCATGTTGCTTACCACTTACATTCTCCTCATAACGAATTTGATTTCTCTCAACAGTCTTAAGAAAATTCATTCATAATATACTGGTTCGTTAATGTAACAATTCGGCGGAGAATTGCTAAGCAACATGTTAATCTTAAGGAGAAATGAATCCGATAAATTAGGAATTCAATCTTTACAGACTAGACGCTATAATTTTCACTCTATACATTTTGATTTGGAACACATGCGAAGAAAAACGTGATTTTAAATATTTCCACAATTTTTTGTACCATACTCATCACCCACGATGTAATACGTGCAAAGATCTATTTCCATTCAGTCTACGCAGAGTCATTTGACGATGAACATTTTGGATGAACATTTTGGATGAACAATTACGCATAATTTATGAAACGTTCATTGTCAAATATGTCGATCACGCCTGTAAGACAAAACTATCCCCAAAGCAGCTGCTGCTAGTTGCTCCGAAATGAACGATCGTTTGGTACGAGCATTAGTTTCTTCGAGGTACGACTTTTGAACAGATAGCAGCGATTCCGATCCAATTTGAATTTTGTTATTGTTTACGTCAGCGAATGGTTTGCATTTTAGCTGCCATGGAATTTCCCAAAAGCAATTGAACACCAATATTTCCGACCTTATAAAACACAGTTGCTTCTGTTTAGTTATGTCTTCTCTCTTAAAAGCCTATCACTCTCTTCCATTTTAAAGATAACATACATAAACTATAACGCTACAAGAGACAAAACCGCTTGGTAGCGTTCTTACAATAATATATAATCTCATTTGGACATCAATATTAATTATCAGATCGATCTTATCCGAGCATTCTTTATGCTATAATATATATAATATATATTTGTATACATATATGCACATATGTTAAAACTGGTATATTGGTAGTAACGGAAGAATTTCAGTTTCGGTGTCATTCTTTTTAAAGCTACTCGCGTGTCCAAAGTAACTTAAAGACGTCGAAAATGTTTCCAAAAATTTGTATAAATACAAATTGAAGTATAGAAAACACTCTGTTGCGCTTGCACAGAAAATATACAAACTATCATACCGCAGTTTAGAGAGTAGAATTGAATGAATCTAATCAGAGGAACCTCAAAACTGTACAAAGTTTCCTTAGGGAATATACCAGTCGCAACAAGAATTGTTTAATCATTGCTCACACAAATCTCTCGCTCTCTCTCTCTTTCACACGCGCGCGCGCGCACACACACACACACTCTCTCTTCACTCACTCACTCACTCACTCTCACTCACTCGCTCATTCTCCCTCTCTCTCTCTCACTCTCTTTCTCTCTTTTACACATTAATGTTAGTTTGGTTTACTACTTTGGCCTAATAAAAATGTAAATCATATAGGTACTCCGTATAACATTAAATGCTCGTTCGTGTAAGTCTTTAGCATGGAAAGAGATATAGATGAGAAGAGCATTTGGCAGTAAAAAATTAAATACACATCTTCCTCAACAATGAACGTAGCGAATCTTTTTTTGCCCCTCCTCAAAAATTCATAGATACCAATGCCAATGAGCGTGTAAAATATGTTAAAACGTACATGTATATAAAAGAAATCATAAACATGTAAAATATGTTCGTAAAAAGAATGTCACTTCTGTCCCTGAGCCGGATCATAATACAAGGTCCAGTGAGCCTGGACAATACGCAGTGCCCGATAATGAGACTGCACACGTCGGAGCATCGCCGGCGCTCGAGATTCGATTTGAAAGTCTCAGAGCCGGAGCTCAGGAAGCTTCTCTCTCATTCCACTTACAGTCTAGAGACAGACACGAGGAAACTTATTCGGATTGGCACAGAGATCGTAATCGTGTTACCGTTTAGAAGATTGTGTCACGGCGATATGTGGCGCAAGGAAGTATCCGTGCAGTGGACACGCTCGAAACTTGGCCGCTTCAAGCTTTGTACCGGTCGGACGAGCCGATCGCGCAGCATAGGATCAGGGCGAATATCAGGCCGAGGAGCTCCAAGATGCCGATCCCCGCAGCAACGCCTATGATGATATTCTTCTGGTTGTTCAACGCGTCTATCAGCTTGCCCACGCAACCCTGCGAGAAGAATGGTATAAGACTCGTTCGAGCTCGTGCTTCCACGACGATCGGGGAACATTAACACGTCCAACTAGCCGTGATTCCACTGGTGAGTCATGATATTGCGTTCGATTTGACTACAACGAGTATTCTTTTAGCAAAGAATAATCCAGGATACCGCAATGTACAGGCGAAAGAGATTACCTCGCTATAAATCGCTGGGCTAATCACGCTCGCGACCTTCATGTTCCGAGCTAGCTTGCAGTCAGCGCTTTCTTTGTCCTTGCAGCAGGATTCGGGCACTTTGTACATGTTGTTCACGTCTGCGGAGACAGTCAAGCTGACAGGGATCGATGGGTCTCTGGTCGCGTATTTGCTGCCTGTCCAATCCGCTGGGCCATTAGCCCCGCAGCATCCAAGATCAGATTGAAACGTGTCCATTGCTTCTGTGTACGAAGTGTCGTCCCCATATTTATTCTAAAACGAAATCGAACACTACGGTCCAAGCGCAGACCAAAATAGAGGGCGCTAATTGAATGAAGCGGTTAGAATAAACGCGCAACGATCTCGTCCAGCGTGGAAAAGAAGCTAAATGGACGGCCACTCGAGCGAGTGTCTAATTCGGGAGGATGAATGGAGCAATTATAGGCGTCTGACCAGATAGCAGGGCTCGCAGAGACGAATAGACTAATTATAGACGTCCGACTATGGACAGACGACTACATGGTAATTAGAAATTCCCTTAACGGGTACTTCCAGGAGCATTTCAGCCGGCCGGTAATCGAGCCTGTTAACCTGGTACCTTAACGGTATTTATCACGGAAGACTTGACCAGCTCCTCGAGGCGATAGCTGTTACTGTAGAGCCAGGCCCCGGCTGCGATCTGGGCAACGATAACCACCAGGAGGCAGCTGAAGAAAGCAACCAGCATGCACTGGGATTCACGGAAAGCGCCGCAGCAGCCCAGAAACGTGACTATCAGCATGATGACGCCGGCGCAGAGGAGGATGTACAGGCCGTCGTAGAAATTGTGCTGCTCCTGGACGAGGGACATCAGCAACGTCTGATCCGTCAGTAGCCATACTGACACAACCACCGCTGCTAGACCCACCGCCTGAAAATTAAACAGCAAATTTTCTAATTGTTGCTGGCGCGTTCTTTTTAAAACTTCACGGCTAATTGCCAGAGCTAATCGCTCCGAAGAAAGAATGGATTTCACAGATTCTAATGGCTCCAAATTTTCAAGTCCAGGCTACGGTGTAGGGTCAAGGTGTCGACAGTGGCTCAGGCGGGTACAGTGGATCAGGTACTCTGTATGCGAGAGGAAAAACAATATCGTTGCGCCCTAATCACACATCAAGGCTCTCGCGATGCGAACGCGAACGAACTAGTTGCCTGCCTTCAGAGTCAAGTATTTTATGTGTGTTTTGAGATTAATTATAAAACGTCAGCTCGGTACACAGTGGGTCAAGTTGCCGTGATACACAGTGGATCATGCTTCACTGAACTAACCACCCGCCGACAATCATATTTTGAGTTCTCTGTTGATTTATCTCTTTTAAATATTCATTGAAGCAATTTTACTTCAATTTTTTTTAATTAACGTATTTATTTTTTTCGTTTCTGTTGATATCCACCATATTTACAGAGACTAAATAATTAAATAAAAGACTGATTTCACTATCATATGCGCCTTATTTTTCATGTCTTTCACATCATGATTCACTGTGTACTGTGGTGAGCCACTGTAGATTTTTTAATGATTCACTGTACCCGACCTGCAGTCCACATTGGATCATTTCCCATTTTTTAAAAAAACTTTTATATCTTTTTTGTATCGCTCGATATTACAAAATAATAACGTATTTAAAAACATCCAATAACTAGGCTATCTTGACACCAAATTTCAGCCTCTTTGCTCAATCCATTATAAAGTTACAGCCCTCCATAAAAAGACTGATCCACTGTCGACACCTTGACCCTACCCCAATTTCTTGCCCGCTTGTTTCAATTGAAGTCTCGAAGGGAGTGTAACGCGGTGGACGCAAACGACGCATTGTGCACGCGAAACATCCTCTTCCTACTTTGCCGTGCAAAAATATACCTGACCTTTTTAGCCCTATTGAAACAGAGAAAGCAAGGGGGCGAGTATTCTGGTTCACAGCTTAAGCGCCGCTCACAATGGACAATATGGAAAAATAATGAAGCATTCTTGCGAAATGGACAGGCCGGGCACAGGGTGGTGCCCTTTCCAATGGCCTGTCCACCAGATGCGAGCATTTCCATGTGCAAGCGCATGGTCTTTATACCCGGCTCTCCTCCGGCCTCTTTTATGGTCGTTGTAAATCTTTTGTCCGGAGAGTTGTAACTTGAATGACACCGGAAACATTTCAGATGCTTTCTTGCCTGAAGATGAAGGGAATTGTGACTTGAAATGTGACGCAACGGATGTAATCGACTCCAGGATCTTCAATAAGATTTACAAAAGGAAAAGTAGGCTAATTGGTGGAGTAAGTGGTGTCTCTGGATTCCCAGATTTAACAGGATTTCGATCCACAGATCTCAAGAAATTAGAGGTAAGACAGCTTGGGTGCCTTTAAATGTTCGATATCAACAGAATTGAAATCTCTAGGTCTCCAGCTCAATCCCCATCTCAGTCTCAGCTAAGGAGACTTGCAAAGAATTTGATTCGTTAATTTTGCTACTGAAGAAACATTAATAAACAGCGCAAGGAACAAGATAAGTACATATCTATCTGCAAGATGCGCCGCGTTGCCCACGATAAAGCCAACAAATGGATTACATTATTCCCAGCGCGCCGGGTCTTCTCGAAGGTTCGCCCTGCCTCGGCTGAACCCATATCTCCTGACCCAACTCGCTTATTCAGCACAGTGAAATCTGTGTTTACACGGCGTGGCAAAGGGCTCGGAGGATCGAAGAGGAAGGGTTCAGTGGGTTAAGCCGGGCAGAGTGAATCGTGACTTCCACTCGACAACGTGTAATCCCCGATGTAGGCATGCCTTTCAAACAGAGGACTTCCTGTATTCTTGGCGCGTCCCGCCTCGCTTGCCGGCCGCAAATGCTGATGTAAAAACAGATGCAAGAAGTCCATGGGACGGTCGTATTGAATAGAGCCGAGCCGAACGGATTCCGCACGGATGCGATCAGACATCAAACATAGCGGCAGCAAATCAAGGAGATGGAGCTCTGAGCTTCAACCGCGAATTTACGCGCCTCTTCAACTTTCCTCGAAGAATCGACAATTCCAAGAGCGAAAAGAATACTGGATATTCAACGTAACATGGACTTACATCGAATCTCAAATTGATATATCATAAAGAATGGTCCTGAAAATACCTATTAAACATATGGATTGCAATATCTCCCCTTCGAGTCCCATTCCCATAAAAGGGTCCGCAACACTCTAACATTTAGGCCACATACATAATGCATTTAAACGCATACATTTCGTAATCTACAGGCGTACGATGAATTTCAACACGTATTACATAATGTGTTTGAATGTTACATAAATTGCTGCTATTTTCTATTAACATTTAAATATTTCTTTACTGCGATTCAGTTTCAAAGCGGTTCAGTAAACCCAATTTTAGGAGATTGGTAAACTCCAATCGCATATTACATCTTCGAGTTTGTTTGTCTCCATCTTTCTTAGCAAATTCACAGATACAGTTATTAAACTGTGAGCCCGATGACATTTACTCGCACAAAGTGCTGCCCACGCTTATTAAAGATTAACGACTTAAACGACTGCGGCTAACTGTGCTTGTAGAAGAGTAAAACTAGACGCTAGTTAACCGTGCGTGTAACGTTTGCGGGCTACTTGCTGCGCGAGCATAGATCCAACAAACTATCGCAGGTAACGCGGACAAGATAATACAAATACGCGCGCGGCTCGTTTGATGTCAGCACCCCTTTGAGTGGCACGATTTCGCTATTCAATGACCAAGATAAGCAAACGGAATATCGCTCTGTAAATATCCATCCTCGATCCCTTTCACTAAATGAGGATTCGTGGCTGTCTCGAATTCTGATGAAAGAATGAACTGTTCGAATGATAAACTACTAAAGCGATAAGTGAGCTGTATTTTTGGGTCTATCAAACCCCGTTGCGTCGTCGAGAATCTACGAAATTGAATCATAGTATAAAATAGATGTGCTAAACGGCACGCATCATCGTTTTTCCGTGAAAGCATTTGGCACCCTTATTCGGTGCCAACTATGCCAAGTTCAACGACTGCGGGTGCGATTTTATTTTCAGAAATGACACGGCAAATTAGTGGAATAACGGTCATAAGTCACAAGTATGCTTTTTTTGGGGGGGGGGGCATCGTCGTTAGTCGCGGATGGATCTATGCTCCATTTTTCTATCGCGCGCGCTTTCGAACGTAATCGGTGGATCAGGCATGCCGATGAAAATGGACACGCGTATCTGTAACTGGGCCGCAGTGTAGGCCGCGAGATCGTAGGAAGAACATATTCGCTCCCTGACTGGAACTCTATATTTAAACGTACTTATTCCCCGCGTCGAACATTTTCAAGCTAGACCCGATGCTGACACAAGCGCTATTGTTAATCCCTCAGCAAAAAGTTGATGCAAATGCGCATCAGTCATTCCACGCCGATCCCATGCAGTTTAAAAACGCAAAATGCGCCTGAGTCACTCTTGGTTTCCAGGATGTTATTAAAAGTGATATGTGCTCTTAGAATTAGTCATTGAAAAAACAAGATTCGCGTGTAGCTTCTTGATAATCTCGCCAGTAACCGAGTTTTTTCAATGAAATATTGGTGGTACCGTAAACTGGGGGAACATTGACAGCACGGGGTAACATTGGCATCTACTACTTAACAGCTATTAAAAAGGAAAAGGGAATAAATTCTATGCATTTTCACGCTTGTAGTACAATCACAAACGATTCAATGTTATAATAGGATACCTAAACCAAAATTAAAAATGTTAATCAAAAAAATATAAAATAGAGTGCATTGGACATAAAAAGAAACAAATTTAAGTGTTAATGTAAGTTCAGATGTCGTAAAACTTTAACTTTTTAGTGCTATTTATATATCGACGTGCGTTACGAAAAGTAGCACGTTTCAATTTTCTTACGAAAACTAGCACGTTTCGGTTTGCCGCAAAAAGAAGCACGTTTCATCGTTTCTGCTGAATACCAGCACGTTTCATCTTCCGCCGCGAAGACTAACACATTTGACTGCTTCGTGACGAAGAATAGCACATTTCATACTGTTGCGGCGAAAACTAGCACGTTATACTGTTTCGCCACGAAAAATAGCACATTTGGGAATTGCGGCGAAAACTAGCACGTTATCTGGTTTGACCACGAAGAATAGCACGTTTTGGATTATACTGTAGACTGCAAAACTATCACGTTTAGCGCGTGGTCAGTTTAAAAGATTTCAACTTTCTATCTATTTCATTCATATTGACTATTTCTCACTTTCGTCTTCTATATTATGATCAGATCAGGACAAAATTTTGATTAGATCATATCCGATCATACCTGACTTATATGGGCCCGTAAAAATCAAATTGTGTCAGTTGCTGTGGTATAAATTTTTTTTGTAGCTAACCATTCAAATTTGCTTTTTTTCATCGCTACAAATGGTAAGTACATAGGACTACTTTTCGTGAAAAATCACTCAAACCTGTTAGTTTTCGCTGCGAAAGACGAAACGTGCTAGTTTTCGTGGCAAACCGCTCAAACGTGCTAGTTTTCGCAGGGAAAACAGAAACATGCTAGTTTTCGCGGCGAAAACAGAAACGTGCTAGTTTTCGTAAGAAAATTGAAACGTGCTACTTTTCGTAACGCACGTCGATATGATGTGCCAATGTTACCCGATTACGGGATAAATTGGCAGGTATTTAGCATGTATTAAAGAAGGTTATGGACAAAAATTTTATGCATTTTGACACTTGTAGTGCACTCACAAAAGATGCAATGTTATGATAGGATACTTAAAGCAAATGTAAAAATATATCAAAATGTTCCAAAAATATGCCAATGTTCCTCCAGTTTACGGTACAAGCTTGATTGAATTTCCTAGCTTCTCATAGAGCCCCCGTGTGAGATGTTTCGGTAACGGGGTGATTAGATCGCACGAGCTGAATCGATTATGACAATCTTAACGACGGAAATTTAGGGCAGGCAGTGATTAATGAGAGATGTACTCACTACCCAGATACAATCGATTCAGCTGCCCTCTCGAATTAACGTCTCTACGGTGGAAAACTGCGACACGCTAATTAAAGGAGGTACGACGGCTCGCGACAGATTACTCCGCTAATTACAGTGCGCCTTTTTCTTCGCTCTTGATGGAAGGCGTTTCCAACGATCAGTTAAATGATAATTGTTACGACAAACGATAATTGAAGAGCGGAATTGTGCTGACACGATTAACCGTATAAAAGCTCCGCGATAGTATTCGATCGTTTTAGTAGGCGATCTAAATTATAGTATAAATATGTAAGATTTGAGGTTTAGCGCGAAGATTTACATTGTGAGGATTTGAAAAGCCCAGCGTACCTAGATGCAATCGATTCAGCTGGGTTAGAAGTATGTATGTGCATTGCCTTCAGGCAGACAAAACAGTAGAGCAGTGATCTAGGAGAAAAAATTTCTAAGGTCACACGTGCCCACGGGAAATGGGCTGCCCTACTCCAAAACTCCCCTTTTTATAGATACCTGAATATTTTCACGAGATTCACGCTTCATCCGTGACAATGGGATTATAAATATTCGGACGAATGTTGCGCGAGAATCAGAAATCGTGGTAAAACTAGGATATTACACGGAGGACGGTTCCAGTGGCCTGCTCAACTGACTCGTTTAAAGCGCAAGGGGGGACCTCAGATAACTCTCGACTTTATTGTAACGAGTGGCGAAATTTCTCCTTAACGTGATACTGCTTCAATTTATCCAATTACGTTATGAGAACGGGGAGTATTCATTGTCTTTAGAAACAAGTTCGCGTTTTGCGATAAATTGGAGGTCAGTCGGGTAGTGCGTCTGTGCAGAATGATGCGGTCAGCGTTATCAGCGGTGCTGAAAATATTTTAAAGACCCCATCGTCGTTAATCTTTTTTCTCTAATATGTAAACAGTGAAAAATCAAAATGAACGTACTCGAAAGAAATCTTTAAAAATACATACATCGTTTAAATACGACTGTTAAGCATCGATATATCGATATAACTTATTCAAAATTTGCGACTAATATTTCAATTTTGCATAGCAAGTGCTACTTTCCATGCATACGTGCATAATATTGCTTAAGAAGTTTATTGAACCAAGTTACGCGCACATCGTTATACACACGAGCCGCCCGCATATACTTAACGGTCACAACACGCTACATTAAAAGCTACCCCCTTGCGCTTAGGCTAGGTGGAATAATTTCGTCAATCTAACGTTTCCATACGCGTCAATTTCTTTCAAATCTCCTGATTACAATCGTTTCGAACATTTACCAATGTACCTAAATAAACACTGCGTATGGGCTGGAAATGCATATAACTTCATGGGGGAGGGGGAGGGGGCTGCAGCAAAGCCATCGGGTGTACGTGAAAGAAAACAGGAAGGGGTGCAGCGCAATTACAAACAGCGATTAGATGATTGCGCTTTCTAACGAGATCTAGTCTCTGATGCCACGTTACTAACTTACCCAAAACACGAGGTTGATGCAGAACAGTGCGTATCTGACAAACCCATAACATTCCGAAAGCACCATTTTCCTTCGAACGGTATGTAACACGCGATACTTGGTTAGGTTGCTTTGCGGGAGGCTTTATGTAGGAAAAGCACGATTCCACGAGCTGTTGGGGACCGTTCGTGCTCGGTAGAACGTCAATGCACGGGTTAGAGACGTTCTTCGTCTCGCAGTTATTCAATATCGTGACTGCACGTCGACGAGGAAGAAATGCCGATCCATTCCACGCGACGGTTTACAGGCGACTGTCGTGGGATGCGATGCGACTGCTGCGAACCGTCCGGCGTTCCTCGTTATCGCGAGTGCAAGCTACGAAGAACAGCCTACTTCTGTCGTTTAAACCTTCTTGAAGCTGCAGCCCGTGACGTCATTCAACATCCTCCCACTCTGGTCACTAGCTGCCTATATATGCCTTTCTTTCCTTCACTCCCTTATGTCCTTGTCTATCCTTCATTTTGCTTTCTCTTTCTCTCTCTCTCACACGTTCGTTTACTCGGTTTACTGTATGTATTCCTTTCTCTCACTCCTGCATACACACGTTCAAGCAAAGTTCTTATGATATTTAATGCACTTTCTCCAACGCTTTCCTTCTATATTTTTATTAGTCTCTTGTTTCTAGGGCTTCTATTAGTTTTCTATTTATTTCTAACCTCTACTTTCTTCTTGTTTCAATGTGAAACATTAAGTATCTAGATTAACATTAACGATGAGTTTATTAACGCGGGTATTCTTAAAAAGTGTATTCTAGTGGCGATACATTACATTATATTTATTATCGTTTAATATATTCTATCCAAGCCTTCCACTTCCTTCTTTTTGTCGATATCACCGTTTACAGTGATGGAATTTATTCTCAACATCGTTCGATGTATTCTGTAAACTGTGGAACAAACGAATGGGTAAATGGACAATTTACGAGAGTTGTAACGGTCGATAGAAATATAATATATCTTACAGTTCAGCCTGCGAAACTGTTTTCGCTTTCGCATTCTGAAGCGAGTGATTGTGTGAGACAAAGTTTTCTGAATTACAGTCGCGTCTATTGATACCAGCTCCCTGTTTAGAATAGGCCTCCCGATAAGCGTGAAGTCTGCACCACCGACGAGTAACACTTTCTCCAGTTTTATTTTATCGCCCGTCTGAGGTGGCCAGTGGCCATTCACTATTATAATGTCGCTTTCAGTGACTTTAAACTGTGTTCCGGATAAGTGTACGACCGCAAACAAGCGGCCCGTTGATTGAGTAGCTATTTGTCTGTTAATCTCACTTATTACACCTGGAAATATAAAAGAATGTTGCACAGACGCAGATGTTTTGAAGTATAAGGATAGAAATCCATTCCAAACAATCACCAGAAGCTTCTTTCTCCTTTTCTTTGTCATACTCGGGGGGTACTATTTCCTCGCAGCTTGGTGGTTCACGAAACCAAGGTAACTTGTATGTGGTTCGATAACCAGCTACTGCTCCTATGTCCCAGGACTTCGTTGCTACAATAAGAAATGTCATTTCTCAGAGAATTCAAGTGTTTTGAAACATAGTAATGTTTCGAAACAATTGCACGCTATCATGTTATTGTCAACACTATATTGACAACAACAACAATAATTGATGTACAACATAACATGAATTGTGTCGTAATAATTATTCATACATATATTAAGGAACAGTTCTGAAAGATACATTGCGTCTTTATTCGTCCATACATTGCAATTATCAGTAACGTGTTTCTAATAACACGAATGTAAAAAGTGAGGTTATATAACCTATATTCCCGCGCAACTAAATGAACAAACTCTTCATTATTCTTAACTGTAGCACCAGCAAACCTGGATAGTACTGCTTGCACACCGTAGCCGGAGAAATTCTCCTAATACATGTACTCGTAGCAAAATTGAATAGCCTGGCAAAACCGGTCAGAGTCGCCATGATTTACGTAGGGACTGATTAAAAACAACACGATGATACCTCGAGAAATTAAAACATTCATAACACAACCAACGAAATACGCGAATAAATTTCATAAAACCAGGGAGATCGATCGAAAACGAAAGAACACAACTGTCTTCTTCGTAAACAACACAAAAGTACAATTTCAAGAAGTCCGGGCGGGAGATTTTTAAACGATAGCATTCAAGCACGATCCAGATTAAAATGTATCCAAAAAAGTGACAACTTATTATGAAACTATATCGTGTCCTTGGCGAGACTATTCAAGTCTCTTTATTAGAGTTTACTGTCTAATATGAATGATTATCGCGAGAGTGCAAATTGAATTTGAATATCAAAGACTGCAGACGCGGAAAGATCCATGGTGCTTCGTGGACTTCGTTTGTACTTCCGGTTCAAACCAGTATGCGAAGAGATGTCGTACGTGTACGCGGAACAGTTACTTGTTATGTTTAGTCGTCGCGCAGCGAGGAATCGATGACCGTTGAATTTTCGTAAATCGTTCTTGGTCTTCTGGGTATTCCGGTAGCCTCGAATTATGCAGTTTTATAAGGAAAAGCTACTGTCGCCGGGCCAACTGAAACGCCTTACCGAGCACAAATACAGTTGCACGACCAATAGTCTTCTGGATGGGCTGCTTCAACCTTGGTGGGACTGGCTTGTCAGCAAAGTTCCACTTTGGCTGGCACCCAACTTGATCACCATCCTGGGACTTATCGTCAACATCGTCACTACCTTAATCCTCGTTTATTACAGCCCCGATGCTAAAGTTGAGGTATCTACATAACCTATTTTTTTTTCCTGTGTTCGTACGTTTTCCACGCTGTCAGAGTGATTTGTACATTGGTCTTACAAAAACATCTGATACATATTCATTATAAAATTAGCAAGTTAATAAATAAACGGAGACTTATTATTGTCAACGACAATGTGGTAGTTCGGGGAAAGGTGTGCGTGAGAACAGAAATGCTTAATGCATGATGCTGGAAATGAAGTAGCTTGTTGTATAAGTGGTGTCGTGTCATTATTTCAGACACCTAGATGGGCATGTTTTCTCTGCGCACTTGGCCTTTTCGTCTATCAGAGTTTGGATGCCATAGACGGCAAACAGGCTAGAAGAACAGGGACTTCCACACCGTTGGGCGAACTGTTCGATCATGGATGTGACTCCATATCGACAGGTACGTTGTCTCAAGAGATAAACTTATATGAACCTTTGTTTTGGTATATCAGATCAACCATGTTGCAACATGTGATATACTTTCAAAATAATGTTTATCAGGATAAGCGAAAGCATTGTGATTTTATGCTTTTAGTGTTTGTCGCCCTATCGGCGTGCATAGCGGTACAACTAGGATATTACCCAACATGGATGTTTTTTCAGTGCTTTTGTGCTATGACTCTTTTTTATTGTGCTCATTGGCAAACTTATGTTTCAGGTAAGAAATTATGCGTGGGAGCTAGTGGTAACTCCAACAAATTGTTTTATATTTAATCGTAAGTGTTCTTAAACAGGTTCGCTGAGGTTCGGCAAGGTAGATGTCACGGAAGCCCAGTTCACCATTATTGCCATTCATCTAATTTCTGCAATCTTCGGACCTAAAGTGTGGATGATGGAGGTTGTATTCTTTTCAGTAATGCTTGTTATATTCACTTTTATGGTGTCTGAAATGTTTTATATTAGCCAGGAGAGTAATACAATATTCTGGACTAAGTTCTTAATATAGAATTATTATACGAATGCTCACATACATCTTTATGTATGTAGCCTTGAGGGTGTCAATAAGTTCGGTATTTCCATAATGTCTATACAATGATTACCATGATACCATGGTTACTTTCACTTTCTGTCAGTTTTTTTTAAAATGGATTTAAACTTTTCCAGATGCATCAAACTCTTTACCTATCCATACAATATTTAGACCGTCATATTTTTTTCATTTAAACCTGCATCACACTCTTCTTATTCCTATTTTCTTTCGTTATTATGTCCGCATTATAACGCTCCTGCAGCTAAGCCATTCGAATAGAAGCATATTCTGTAGCAGAGGATAGGCTAGCGAATTAATTAGCGATCTAAAGAAAGGGAGGAAATTAAACTGTAGATGCGTTTGGGACTCTTAGAATTTTTATAGCGAATCTCGCATTCTCTATCTCAAGACTCATGAAGCATATCCACCAGATTTAAAAACGATATTTTTGCATGAGTCTAACGAGATTATTTCTTGCAGATACCATACATAGATGGTTTTATGTTTAAGTATTTAATAGGAGTTATGACAGTGATTTGTGCACTGGCAAACTTGTATTCCATCTTTTCGGTGATTTTCACCGGAGGAGTGGGCAAGAATGGTTCAACTGTGGCTGTAAGTTAGTCAAATTAGACTTTTGTTTTTTGGAGATATGGAAATGGGAACAGCATGGCATGAGGAGCGGCGCTGAAAAGTCCTTTTGTGCTATGAAACTTATTACCTTAACATTATGCATTTTATTTCCAGATTTCTTACTCGTTCAATTCCCTCCTTCACTCATTTCTTTTTCATCTCCCTACATTTCATTGTGTTCATAATAAATGCATTACTTGCATTTGTCTCTGACGATTACGTTCATTTTATTCAAACAAAGAAAGTATTTATCGAGAAGTGTAATATGTTAAAAGTGACATACGTTTCTGTAATATAAATTCAACTGATATCTTGTTAATTTTTAAACACCTATTATATGTTGTGCTTTTGAAACAATTTCTATAGAAAAGATTTACCTTGCTGTAACATGTAAAATGCATAAACTTTGTAATATTAATGCGCCTTTTTTAAAGAGTGATTTTAGCTAGTTTAACAACTAATTTGAGATACCCGAAGCAGTAGGTATATTGCCTAATATGAAACCTCCTTACCCCATCACTATCACAATTCGCCATGACCATTAGCTCGGTTGTTATAGCATAAGTCTCATTAAAAGTAAAAATAGAGAATTGATAAGAGAACTCTTTACCTTACAGTTTACTATATTCTGCAGCTCCCTCGTGCCTAATGTTTTATCGTTATATTACTTTGAATGCAAATGTGGGCCACAAGTGGAACTAGCCTGTCTAAAATGTTTTGATGGACGATTAGAGAATTAAACAGTCACATATAACATAAACATAGGATGTAGGCTAAACTTAGAATAAATCATGTATCGACTTAAGGAATGGAATAATTTTTGTACAATATTTATAACTAGTAAGATTTTGTACATTTGTTTAGATGCCAGTGCTTGGTGTAGGCACAGTCAGTAACTACGTAGCAGTGTTATTTTATGCAGGCTACATTCATGTATTCCTTGAATTCTGTAAAGTGTTTGAATCCGGTGGGATTGGAAAGAATGGTTCCACGATTGCAGTAAGTTCCAATAATAAAAACTGGCTGACCGCATAGACACATATACATACCCATATTCTTGCAACTATAGTGTAGTAACGAAGTATTTCGTCCTTCATTCTGCTTGCCTCTTTAGATTCTGAATTTATTTATTATTCGTGTTAAGAATATATTTTTTGTGTTACTAAATTTCTGCCTTATTTATACGCATATTCATTTGTTACATTAAATATTGCCTTATGGTGTGCAGGCTATGGAGAAATATGGCTTATACATTAGTATTAAACCTGAAAGTGCTGTTTCTTCTGTGCACATTTATCTCCTATTCTATTCGTACGCTTAGAACTTTATTCTTCCCGAGTATTTGGCATTTACTGTGAATATATTTCTGACTTGAGCGTCGTACAGCTTCCTACTATCCTATAGCTAATTGCATAATAATTTTCAAGCGATACGGGCTGCCGCAACAACGTACACTACCTCACAAGTGGATGTAAGAATTACTAAAAAAAAAAGAGTACTGCTTTCTGATTTGTTTTATGGAAAGTATTTTAGGATGAAATCATTTGCTTTTAAACCTAAGATATAAGATCCACAATTCACACGTAGGGCGTGTTAAAATTTTAATGCAAGATTCATTGGATCATTAGCATACTCCGATAGAATCATTTGTCTCTTTAATCGAGTCGCAGTTTCCAAATTCCTCGAAAAGTATTAGACAAACTTATTTCCTTTCTCTCTTAAAGCTTGAGCTTCGGTTAGATGATTGAGTATACATTCCGAGTGTTTGAAATTGTTTCAAGAGCAAAAAGTTGTCATTGCTGTGTGATGAAATAATGTGCCAGGAATCGGTGTTAGAAATATGATTTCGAATCAACTAATAGAAAGATCTTTCGTGTCACTCGCACAGTTGCCATACACTGGCACAGAGGTCAAGGTGTTTCCATTATGGGCTGCTGTGGGCGTCGCTATTTTACTTGCACAGAGCAGTATATCCGTCATTCTTGCCGGTGGTGTCGGAAAGAATGGCTCCACCGTCGCAGTAAGTCAGTTCAGAAATCATAGAATCATTGTGTAGTGCACTTTGCGTTTTACTTTAATTTAGGCCCGTTTTAGAAGAGCGAATACATATTAGCTCCTGTTTTGTGTATAAAAAAAATATTTGATACGTAAGACGCTAACGCAAAATAGATGTATACGTTGGTAACTTTCTATTAGACCGTTAGGATACATTGTGAATAATTATTAAACGATTAATTGCAGATTGGTTGTGTTCTTATACTATCGAAATATATAATCAATTTGTTTTAATTCGTACGCAAGTAATTGTAAGGGTCTAAATTTTGCAAGAGCACCGCACAGAACTGTTTACTGTATCTTTGTTGCCACATCGGTTAACACCTTTTCCTATGCATCTGTGACTCTGTATTTGTATTAATATATCACACATATCCTCCATTCTATGTTCCCATTCATGAATTACACCTTCCCCTCGCAACGATTACCGATTCTGAAATATTGCATGCGCCGTACTAAACTCTTTTGCATGTATCTAATTGCCTGCAAGTAACAATAGAATGGCAGTAGTTAATATACGCTTCGTCTTAATTAACTTCAGACTAACTTTGGTTTATTCTTTCGCGTATTATGCGCATTGTGTTTGACTTTTCTATTTTAATCTTTACGCTTTACGATACTAAACAACAGAGATGTGCATGACGAACTTGTTTGTAATCTTGAGTGTTCAGAAGAATGCATCTTGCATTGGAATATATAATATGAAAGTTGTACAATGTAAAATTCACAGTTATTGAATAGGGTTTTTGAGCTTGGGAAAGATGACAGCTTCTCTTAATAAATTATATGAATTCCAAGTATTAGATTGTTACTTCTTTTTTTAGTAATTCATTTCTTTTAGACATAGGTGACCCTCTTACCACTCAATATTTAACAATTACGTAAACATTAACTATTCAACATTGAGCTCCATTGGTAAAAATGTGTAGCATATAATTGACTTTTAAATGCTGGTTTTACCAAACACCGACGCTCTACGGATACTTCTTCATAAATGTTTATTCGATTTCAGGGAACATCAGTTTTATCTCCAATTATTCCATTTAGTTTTGTGGTAGTACCAGCTTTTATAATTTATAGAAAAAGTGCCGAGCACGTATATGAAAATCATCCTGCATTGTACATACTTGCATTTGGAATGGTTGCAGCCAAAGTTACCAATCGATTAGTGGTAGGTATATAAATAATTTTTACGCTTCGTTCTACGTTAAACTTGCAGCCATCCAGTGCCATATGATATCAATATTCGTTATTGCAGGTTGCACATATGACAAAAAATGAAATGCAATATTTAGACAGTTCGCTGATTGGACCAGCAATGCTGTTCCTGAATCAGTATTTCAATTTCTTTATCAAAGAATATTACGTTCTTTGGCTGTGCTTTGTAAGTCTAACACTTTCTATATAGTTTCGCCGATATCTCTTGAATCAGACACTGTATATTTACACGCCTTGTGTTCACGCATGTTTCTAGATTTGGGTTACTCTGGATTTGCTCCGATACAGTGCTCAAATTTGTCTTGAAATCTGCGATCACCTGAAGATCAAACTATTTAGGATACCATTAGGGGATCATCGGACCAGCCAGGTTTCTAACACAGCTGAAAAGAATGGTACTATCAGGTCCCAACGTAACAGATTGCAAAAGAAACATCACTAGGATTTAATTGTGATAATAAATGTGCTGTATGATTCGTTTTATGTATAAAAGGTTGTTACGAGATAAGGAAAGAATAGGGATTTGATAAGTTTTTGTTATATTGACTGTATATAAGAGGTTCGAATAGTACAGTCCATTTGTTATCACATTAATTTATGAACACGCCGTATCTGATTAGTATTGAATATAAATAATAAAAAGAAAAGGTCCCCTCATCGCCTGTTAATAAAAAATTAATCGCTGCTCGCCGTCAATTAGAATCTTTCCGCTGTCGACGGCGAGGTATCGTGACCCTAACGATCGAAGCTGTTTTAAACAAAATATAGCGACGGAATACGAATCGATACGATTTATCGCAAAAGCAACGATAAATGAAAAGACATGACATAAATTTTAAGTAACTTCATAGCACATTGTTATAACTTCTTTTTTTAAAAAATTTAATTAAATTGCTAGATGTAAACGATTCACTTAATTTCTATTTATTAACCATCAAGAGTTTAATTGCAACTGACTATGTATATTGATTTGCAATACAGATATTCCAATAGTCAATTATATAACAGGAACTACTTCTAGCATAAGAAAACTACCAAAGATAGTCGCCTCAAGCTAAAGTGGCCCAATCTAGGATATCTGTTGTTTTTCTTCTTTTTTTTTTGTTTTATGGAACATCTCAGGTTTATTTCAATGAAGAACCATTTCGAACTGGAGGAATGTTATTCGTTAACAGATCATAATAATCATGTATTTTGAAATATACTTTTCTTTTTTATTGTATGTATTTAGATCTTCAGTGTTCTATAGTCGTTGCGAATGATAGAGACTAAATATTACGCCAATATGCGCTATTTGATAAGGAACGGTTCAAAGAGAAAAGAATAGTCTGGAACATTTCTGCTATGCACAGTTAGAGTCGTGTGTTAAAGGAAAAATTATTTCAGGTCTTTAGTAACATTATTCGTTGGAATTGACAGTGTGTTCTTTCGACGCACTGCATTGTAAAAAAGTATTAGCTTAAGGGAAAAGTTCCTTCGAAAGTATATTAACATTGAGACCACTTTCGCACTTGTTGCGAAAATCGAGGGAGGCAAATTTAAATTCGAAGAGGAAGGAGAAAGCAGAGAATAATGTTCGCTTTGTGTAACTTATGAATTGAGATCGGCTCATAAAATGGCATTATTTCGTTGTAGAGGGTACCATTAGAAGGAACCCTTGCAAAAAATTAAGATTATCAAGACGACAATACTTCTAAGTGACTTTTCTGCAGCATTGCCCGGAAAATAAATATACATCTAATATACTAATGTAGCGTATCTTGGTTTCTGTTCGTGAATTGTATGATACATTTTGGATAAATGATTTTCCTATCACGAGCTTATCTTTCATTTACACGTTTTCATTAGAGAAGCTTGAAATAACAGTCAGAATTTTCGGTATTACTTTCCCCTATTTCCCTTCTTCAGAGCTAATCCATGTTAGTCCTTCCAAGATGGTTTGCGAAGGCGACTACCCCGAAATGAATTCTGAATCTTACTTTCTTACGCAACTCTTCAGGCTTCTGCAATTTCAACTTGCATGCCGCATCATTGTTGCCGCGTCTGTACTTGTCCTTACGAACCGAAAACATTGTAAAGGAACTATGATTGTTCAGACGAACAGTGAGAAATTCTGCTATCGCTCTGTGTATTCTTTATGCTTGTACTAAATTAAAGCATGATGTGTTTTCTGTAAAATTGGACTGTTTAGATTCAGGATGTTCTTCAAACCAAAGTATGACATAAAAGTTACAGTTGTACGATAAATAAGCGAAGCATGTGGTAAGCAATCGAAATTCTCTTTGAAACACTCGCATACACTTCTGGCACGTGTAATTTTATCATAATTTATAACTATGGAACTTTGAAATAATTGTACCTCCCTTTAATGTTGACTCGTATACTTATCATTCTAACACAATTATTCAGATAAAACCAAGTATTTGTGATTTTCTTGTCTGATCTTAAGTCGCTAACTATTAAATGTTTATTGAATAACTAATGAGAGTAGAAAGTACCCGTTTTTATTAATAGTACAGAGATTATGAGGTATGTAATCCTGTCAGTAGAGGATTGAAAGCATGCAAAGAGTTGTTTGCACATCTCTCTGCTTGTCGCTTGTCTCGAATGCTTTGTCGACCGCGTTCAGAACTGCTGAACACAGTCGTTGATTGCTACTTATAAGCAAACACCCGAGCATGGAAAAGGGTTCGGCACCCATAACTTTATTTCGATACGTTTGATTGTACATCCGGGCTTCGCTTTTAGTTATTGCTTAAGACTTGCAATTCTATCAATGAGGAGAGAAAGTAGTTTTATAGAGACAGCTGTGATTTTCTGGGATTAAACGGTGACCGATCCCTGATTGATATTAATGTAATGAGTGGTCTGTTATAAAAATGGGGATAGTTACTTAACGTTAGGTAGTGTCATAATGTGTTACAATGTAGTATAACATGTTACGTATGTGCGAATAACACCTTAATGCCTGATAAATGTATCCCGATGGACGAATACTTCAGGAGCAGAAGTAGTTTGCCAAATTTCACGTAATAACAACAAAAGTTATTCAAATAATTTTAACCGAGCAAAAGTTTTGTATGTTTAATCTTATGTTCTCGGTACTAGACAGTTAAGGGACTTTAGCAATATCAAGCGCGCCAAAGTCTAAAGATGATTTACCAAAAATCGTACCAAGGTATTCGCACATACCCAATGTCAATGTTATTATTCGTTGGTATGCATGAATAGTTTTGTTCACAGTTCGCATGATGGTGGAACAAGAGCCTCTGTTAGACGAGGACTATCATCACGGATCTGATATCACCCTCGACCTATGACGGTTGCAAAAATATTCAACGGCATAAAGATGGTATTTTAAAAGTACAGGGTTACGCAAAAGTCTCTAATACCTGCGAATGGTCATGCTTCTGTATCTCTTTTACGCAGCGTAACGAGCACGGAGAATATGTATCACCGACTAATATATCTTCAACTAAATGTAAAGTTATAGCTGGCCTTGGTCCTCGGTGGATCATATTTTTATCAAGATTTTTTACATAACAAGAGAGAAGAGTACATATATATCGAAATATGTTTCGACGGCTCATGTAGATAGCGAGATATGAAACTGGTGAGAATTTCGCGTTACCCTGTGTGGATCGTAGAAGACAGTTGTAGTTCTACTGATAAAGGTGATAGGGATTCGTTTCCCATAAGACTGCCCAGTCCGAAGGTCTTGAAACGAGCAAGATAAGAGCGTTATTTTCTCATAGTACCTTATAGCGGGAACTGTGAAGTACAATTCCGTTACCGGTGACTGGAAGTCAGTTAATATAGTTGTCTTTATATAGCCATAAGTACCGCGAATCGTCAGATAAGACTTTGTTACTGGTGACGTGTAGAATCGTGCACTGTACAAAACGATAGGAAGAACGGTTTTTTAAATTATTTATATACGAATGTACAGCATGGCGAAGGAAATAAGTGTTTTCACTCATGCGGTACGAAATGTGAGTTTTAGCATAATAGAATATGTATGAATTTTTATCAGTCATTATCGAACAACGACTTCCAATTCTTATCAGAGCTACGTAACATCGAGCGCTCGTCGCGTAGGAGATTGGAAATTGTATTATTCTAAACCGTAGTTGTAAAGTAAATCTAAAAGATGAAGATAATTTTGTATTAACGTTTACCGTAACATTTATATTCGAAAGTTCTCGCGGTAGCGATTAATTTATTCACGAGCAGCTTCTATTCTAGCGATCAAAACTTCTAAATTCTCAGCATGGATCGTAGATTTACGGAAAACTTAACAGTATTATCTCGATTAACTCCGAATTAGATCGTCATTGAGAAAGCAAAAAGTGTACCATCGACGAGACTCAAGTTTCCAATTAAAAGCTGAACGCCCTAGATACTACCACGAATTCTAAAAATTGTAACTACGAACAAAATGTAATTTATGTGATTTATGAAATAAAAGCTTAATTGACAATCCACGTTTTTAATAGAACCTCCACGATCTCTTTCGATTCCGATTTCTATGCGGCCGCTTAAAGTGCTCCGTCCCCTTTAAAAGTGGCACGAATTCGAATAACGATTAAAAACTTTTACACCCTCGCCTCAAGAGGGTAACTGGGTCAGCAGTAATCATTATTTCCCGGGAATTCGGTCAGCCGTAATATTTCAGGGCAGGTCGACGAAACGCTTGGGAAAATAGTCGTTCATCCGCGTAAATTCTTTTATTTTATTGGTTAAAGGGGTGGGATATCTGAATTTATATGGCAGGCGATGATATCGTACTCTTTGTCCTAACATCGTGGACCACCTACAATTTTTACATATATTTTTCTGCGAATATGAGGAAAGATGTGGAGGACGTGGCAAGGGTGAATTTTGCGATGGAAGAAAGAAATAGCATGCATAAGCACGTTCTGCCCCTGACTTCGTGGCTCGTTTTTTGCCGAGTCTGAGGACCTCGAAGATTCGTGACCGAGCTACGTTTCACCTCCTACCCTTGTTCGTCTATTCGGGCTGGGACACCCTTTCAAATACTTGGCCGCCCTCGATATCACACCCCCAGGAGCGTAGTCCCTTCTCGGTCACCTCCTTGCCTTTAAAATCGAATTAACTTCAACTTCGACTAGATCAAATGCTACAGAATCACCTCTTCTAACTCTATTTAATTATTTTCAATTACTTTTAAAATTTTTTTTACCAAGGTGTTTGATATTTTACAAATTGAATGCATCCAAATTCTCGATATTTTTATACCGAATTCGATTAAACCTGAGGTTAACCGAAGTACAGAACTCTCCATTTCGATAGAGAGGAAAAACAAACCCCTTTTCAATGTTTAATGTAGCTACATTAATACTGTAGTCTCTTGGAATTTAATGAATAGTACCATTAATGAATAGTGCGTAGTATACTACTGGCGTGTGTACGCATGCGCGGCGGATCAGTTCAACGGCGGGTAGTAAAAAGCGCGCAATTACGATCAGTCAGCGCTGAACCCCGGTGTTGTGATCATCGTTGATGAATGAATTCTTTCTCATTAATCTACCAACGATCCCAAGCACCTGCCTTGGTAATCTTTCAGACCCTTTCGAATGCCAGGAACTTCTCTTCTCTACCAGAAACATGATTCTTCGTCTACTCTAATAATAAACTATTTATACCTAACAGTCCCTCTCTCAACCCCTTCAAGCCTCAAAACATAAATTGTTTTAAATACTTGATACCAATACTACTGCGATATTTAGTATATTATAAAGGAGTAAGAGGGATAGCTTTTGAGTATAATAGCTCTAAGACTCCAAATAAAATGACACATAAATTTAAAGTTAAGGGCAAAAGTTTGCTAGTGGAAGGACTTGCCCACTCCTCCCCCCTTAAAGAATCGCTTTTACATTTTTAATTTAAAAACCCAACCTTGGAATCATCGAAGTTGTATATACAAGTCTTAAAGAGGTGTTTCATTGGCCTCGAGTGGTAAGCTTAAATTATTCTTGATGAAGACAATCGAGCCTTGTGAAGGGCTCCGGAAGCTATTGTTACGATACCTACGTCCCTGTGTTCCACCTCCACGTTCCCCGAACATCCAGCTAAGCCTGACAACGTTATTGATCCAGCTGGCGGCACGGCACACGTCTATGCAACGAGGCCATCCATTCCCGAGGATGGTGTATGCGCTCCCTGGGCCAAACAGAAGATGCCAACGTCGGATTTCCGCTTCTTACGTATCCCTTAATCGCGTTACCCTTTGCCCACGCTCACTTTGAGCCGCTCGATGCCCCGAATTGACCACCCTGCCCACTTCATTTACTCGCCACGCGTTCCAACGGGCGCAGATATCGCGGACGACGAAGGAAAGTTGAAAGGCATTCCGTGCGTAACGAAACGACGCAGATTTGACCTAGGAAAATTTCAAGGGAGGAACAATTCTAGAAGCTTCTCCATTTTTCGCACACTTGCCTTCGGGCTTCCTTCCTGGTGGTATTACAGTAATTAATTTAAATTCTTTAGGTCATAAATAAATAAAGAAAATTGGAATATTTTAGATGTTTAAAGTTCTTGGTCTACTCTATCAAAAAAGGAAAAAATAAATACTACTTTTTATGGAATTCTAGCACCAATGAAGTTTCATTTCCGAGAGAAACCGAGCGAAATTTCACGCTCTGATTTTGAAACGGTTTATACACAATACTATTTGCAGTCCGAGGGAGAACAATTGCAATTTGCTTCTTTCATGGCCTAACATTGTTCCGACGGGATTCGAAGGATGATGGAGCCCGCTGAAACGCGTTCGACAATCGAATTTCGAGACTGTTAACAGTTTCGAAACGCGCGTACACTCGCGTACACTTGCGTAGAAGCTACGATAACTGCATTACACATAGGTTCTGATAGGCCCGCGTGTGTGTGGGTGGTCGTACACATAGTAAAAGTCGCGAGGAACAGTGCCGCAATTAACTCGTGCCAGCTGGCAGCTAAAAACAGCGTAATTTCATACACCTACCGCGATGTAACCGATAATCACTAGATAAACCTGCGTCTATTCTTGCAACAGCTTCTTGGAATATTTTGAGTGAAGGTACTTTAACGAGGTATCAGATTAACGCCCCTTTAACGCGTAGATGCTGCACTCAACTTAATGGGATTCTTGAAAAAAAGATACCCCCGCGTTTCCATGAAATATAAATTCATTAAAAGTATAGCGTTTCATGTTACGCAGGTTCTTTCAAGCTTCTTCCATGTGAATCGTGCATGAGATGAATTAACACTCGCTTGGGATAAGCCCTTTAATTTTCTGCGTAATACTGTCAGTTCAAGGCAGCTCTGCGACTGCAGGGTGCCATCCTTGAACCGAATAGTTAACTAAACGTCCATCGGGACAGATATCGGAGCACTGGAAAGATGAATTTTCGCAGAACGCACACGGTCATTTCAAATTCTTTCCCGCTTTGAGCCCCAAAGCAGGAACCAGTATTACTGGCGCCTGGGTCGATGATAAATGTTCAAGAGGCTGATTAAAAGTATCAGAAGCATTGAAAGACAGAGGACGATCTAAAATCAACAGGGTGTGTCCTCCACGATTACTATCAATTGAAAGAAGGATTCAGAGGAGTCCTTAGTTATTTTATTCCATCTGAGAAATTGGGGGACAAGCTGAAGAAAATCGATAATGCTTCAACCATTCGCCATCGCTCGTATTAATCGAAACTTTGCATTTCATGTCGAAATCTCGAGTTTGGAAGAAAAGTGTTGAAGAGAATTCACCTTGCTGGGGAGTTGGACGACCTGGCAGACAGAAAGTCGCCTGTGCAGGGTAACGAAATGTCCCTTCTGCTACGCAAGTGCCGTCCCTGGTTGCACGCCTGCCTAGTAGCTCCTGTACGAACGATCGCCAGTGTGGAATCACCAGTTGGGCGATACGGAGTGAGTTCGTGGCTTTTCCATGACGACCTCCAAACGACGATCCTCCACCGTGACGATCAACTCCATCATCCTCGTCTAATAAAACGTAAGTCCTTGGCGATAACCGTTCCCGATTATTTATAATCGTCACCGATTATTTATCCGCGCGTGTAATTTCTCCAAAATTCGTTGGAGGAGATTCTGAAGAAAAGTCAGGAATAGGGAATAGTGCTTCTAGATACTCCGCGTACGTGCACCAGTTTCCTCGTTCCTTGTAGAAATTCGTGATAAGATTCAAGGGGACAGGGAATAGTAGGAGCACGAATCAGATTTTTATTACAGTTGCAGGGTTTTAATTGTGAGAGTATCAAACGAAGCACGACTTTTCCAATCCCATTTGTTAGTGTTAACATATTGCCAAGTTGTCATGGAAATGTAGATTGAAATTCATGATGCCCCCTTGAGAATCGCAGAATGGAGAATCGATTCGCTGTGACGTTGCAAATGAGTACAATTTTTTTTATAGAAAAGGTGCGTATGGGATCCTCGAAATAGGTGTATCGATTTGAAAAATCAAGGTACCTGTTTCGAATATTCTTTCCATTATAATTATTCATGTTTGTCTAATTCTAAAAGCCATTGAAACAGCTCAAGGATGTTGGAAAATTCAGACGAAAGGGCGTAGAATTGGGTAATCGCATTATTGATTCCGCAGCGATCGATATAAGGGAATCTAACGCAATTACTGTAAATTAGAGAAATTCTCCGGTTCAGTGGCACGTAGACAAAGCATTTACTCATCCATAAGAGACTTGAAATATTTTCAAGGTCCGCCTAGGAAAATTGCTCAAGTCTCGCTTAAAATACACCCCCGCGTGGATCAATTTCTTCAAGATCGAGTTAAACGGTAAAGTGATAGTTTAGGCAACGAGGAAAGTGCCAATAGTAATTAGCAATTCGTGGTGAGGCTTCTGGATTACGTGCGCAACATTAAACTTGAAATCTACGTCCTTCGATAACGCGTTCTGCGTTTATCGCTCTGACCGCGGGCAACGAAACGGAAACGGGATGTTCTGCGTGAAAGAACGGCGCTTCGAAGTGTCCTTGTCTTGGATCCAACAATGAAATGGCCCAAATTAAATTGTGGTTAAAATTGTCCTCGCAGAGGAAAATTTTGGGAAGGTTCCTGATTAATACGAGCGTACGATTCCGCGCAAACGCACACGCAACTTTGTGCTGACACACGAACGTATATATATACGTTTTCAGGGACTTCATCGATCACGAATTTTCGGCTGGGGACTCCCTTTAAGTGGTTCAATAGTTTAAACAGCTACGTTGGTACATAGAAAAGGCCCCTTCGGTTCAATAAATGTGCAAGACGCTGGGAAATATTGAAAGAAGGCTAAATAAACTTTGAGCTCGCGCTAAATCGTTTTCGTGATCCCAGCTAACTCAATATAGGTCACGGGGCTCGAGAAATCAATGAAATTCCCACTCTGAGTTATTTTGCACGCAATCGGAGTATCGAACGCACTATTAATCCGTTTCCCCTTCTTTTACGGGTCAACTCTTCCTATTTTGGATCAGACTTACAAAGCAACTTGGAAGGAAGCACTTGACATTGAATTTATGCGTCCCTGTTATCGCTGCAATGAAACTTCAGTGTCACACGAGGTCCGCGATTAAATTCCGAGGGATTCTTTTCAGTGTTTTTAAAAGTATACTTGGCAGCTAGCGTAGCAGAACTTGGGATCGAGATAATGTGACGTAGAATTGCGAAAAGGAGTCTGTTTGGAAGAGAGTTTCTGTGTTTCCAGACATGGTGGACTAAACGGAGAATGACACAGCCATGATTCGATCGAGAATTGATCAGGAGAAGAGGCCGATGGCTCTGATCACCCGTACACATTGTACAGAACGGTGACAGAGCTGTGAATTGCAGCCATGGACACGCAGAACAGGCGACTGTGCCCCCGCCTGGTGGATTACCTCGCCATCGTGGGGGCCAGACTGCCGTCAGTCGCTCGACAGCCTGTGCAGGTACTTTCCATCACGCTGCATAATTCCATTTAATAATAGTATCCCCCCGAAATTGATTTCAACGCTTCAAGCGGGGCTAGCTTTTCAAGAATGGACCTTTAATCGCTTCTGGCGGGAAAGTTTCGCGCGGAGCCAACTCCGAGCTTGCTTCTCTTTCGAAATAAAGATTCAGGCACTATTGCACTCTACTTTCGATGCCCTCCAGAAAATATAAAACTTTCGAGATGAACGTTGAATGTTGATATGACTAATGTGGGCGTTGTAGGTTCCAGAGCTATTGCGGAGATACCCAGTGGAGGATCACAAAGATTTCCCATTACCCTTGGATATGGTGTACTTCTGCCAACCAGAGGGTTGCACCAGCATCGGACCTAAACGCACAGCCTTGCGGGAGGCCACCTCTTTCACATTCACCTTGACCGACAAGGACTCTGGTACAGAATCGTGTCTCTTTTAACGGCTTTTCCATAGTTGACTGCTGAGGATCTCTGTTTGGAAGCAGTTACAGTATCGTAAATTATAATGGGTGTGGCTTTGTCATAGGCAAGACACGGTACGGGATCTGCGTGAACTTCTATCGGCCTGTAGAGAGGGTAGGAGCAGTGGTTGGCGGCGGAGTGTCCGTCAGGAGGGACAAGTACAACACCACCTTCCGGAGGGAGAGCTGGAGGAAGAGTATGGAGAAGAGCACGGACTCTGCTTTCTCTAGGTGAACTATAACGCATCATTTTATCATTATTTCGGCAGAAATAAGAGGAGTAGGCCATAGAGAGGGCAAAAGTCTACCACCCGCAGACGCGTCAAACTACCACTGCGCACAAATTATGAGACTGTATCTCTAGCTGTTCTTTATAGCGACTATAGGAGCAGTGCAGTAGGTCCCAGTGACTCTGAGAAAGATTGCCCGAGCAGCAGAAGGGACTCGGACACTCCACACGTACCCAGTGCACCGAGATTAGGCGTGACTGCGCCAAGTGGGGACAGCGAGAGCGGAGGAAGCCATTCCCCATCCCCTCGTGCTTCGCGTAGACGACAGGTAGACTGGATAATTGCGATACGAGGGTAGAAAGTTTGATTAAGAACATCGAGGAGGGATAGCGAAGAAACTTGGAGAGCTCTGGGGCCTCTTAGATTCAAGGCTCTTCGATGCACCCCCTCAGCTCGGGGGTGGAACTTAGTGAGGCTATTTAGGGAACTAGAATCGGGAGGAAATCGATAGGCATAGGTTCATCAGAAGTGTTTGCTTTCAGAGGATACGAAATCATTCTCTGACGTCGCTCTGCATCATCTCTCACCACCCCTTCTTCTCCATGTTTCGGGAATGCCTGTTCGTTCTGAGGAAGATTATCGACGCGTGCAACGAGAGCTCCTCGCCGCAGAAAGTGGGTGCCTCCAGGCAGACCAATAGGTAACGGAAATTTCCGGATTAGATTCGCAGTGGTCGAAAGCAAGGGCATCCCCAATTTTTCTCAAGTCTTTTTATAATTTTCTTAAAATCTTTAATCCTCCACAGGGACACGGTGTGGAGTGTCCTTATAGGACTGGCACCCGAGGGAACACCGTCCATAGTCCTCCACGACGTGAGGGAGATCGAGACCTGGATACTGCGTCTGCTGAGCAGTCCAGTACCAGTTCCCACGAAAACCCGTGTCGAGGTGGAGATAGTGTCCCAAAGTATGCAACCACCCCTCTGTTTCGCTCTGCCAGACCATACTAGGTTCTCCCTCGTCGATTTCCCCCTGCATCTACCCCTGGAGCTTCTTGGTGTGGACATATGCCTGAAGGTCCTAACGCTGATCCTCTTGGAGCACAAGGTGAGCTCCCGTGACCGATTCGAACCTACCAAAGCTACATTTTCTCCAAGAGAACGCCCACTCAGCGGTAAGAATTCTTTCAGATCGTGCTGCAGTCCCGCGACTACAACGCCCTGTCGATGTCTGTGATGGCGTTCGTCACGATGATCTACCCCCTGGAGTACATGTTCCCAGCGATACCATTGCTGCCCACCTGCATGAGCTGCGCGGAGCAGCTGTTGCTCGCCCCGACGCCGTTCGTGATCGGTATACCGGCGACTTTTCTATTGTACAAGGCGAACTTCAAGATGCCCGACGACATCTGGCTGGTGGATCTAGACAGCAATAAGATAAACGCGCCTCTTGGCTCCGGCCAGGAGCAATTGCCACCGTTACCGGAGCCCGAGGGCAGCATATTGAAGAACCACTTGAGACAGGTACAATGAGAGAGATCCTTCATGATATCCGGTGTCTTACCGAAACTCCATATCGTGGGGGTGATCGAGATGGTGGTTGATTAATTCCTTGCTCCTCCGTTCGGTTCCGCAGGCGATGCAACTGATGGACCAAGCCGGCTCTGGTGTAAATATTTCATTTCTTCTTGCATGTAGCGTGCTATAGCTGACTTCCTTGTTGTGTCGTAGTTAGCGGCATGGGGGGAGTCTGTCTCTGACAGTATCCTTTATTCTGAGTCCGTGTTGGGTAGAATATAGAATGATTCATGGGGGATGATGTTGGGGGGCGCAGAATAGGAAGCGTAGGGTTAGATCCAGTAGACATAGTTGCTTCAGTAACACCAAGCCTTTAAAGGAACAGTATCGAGGAACTGTTTCGATCCCTGCTTCATGGCCGATACTATTTCCAGGCGATGGCCGGCATGTCGACCCCGCAACCCTTGCCGCAGGACACCACGCCACGGACCTCGTTGCAGGCGTCGAGCAGAAGGGAGAGCGTTACTTCTCATCTATCCACTTTGAGGTACCGTGATAAATACGAGTTTATTGCCTGAAGCTTTCAGAAGTTGCCCAATGCCACTGCTCGAAGCTTCCCGATATAATACACCGTATCCTTCTAACGAGGTGTGTGCAAAGTGTCATCAAAAATATCATTCCCTTCACAGCGTGTCCTCGATGAAGCAGAGACAGAGCATCGACCACCATTCCCACCCCCAGAGCAGTCCCCTGGGTTCCCCAGGCATGACTACGGGGCCCCGTCGACCTTCCGTGTCCCAGACGCTCGGCTCACCGTCGCCTCAGAAGCCCACGTCCCAGAGCACGCCTCCGTTCAACCCCTTCATCTACGCGAACGACGTGGACTCGGTGGACGTCGCTACCAGGGTGGCGATGGTGCGGTTCTTCAACTCCCAGAACCTGCTGGCGAACTTCACCGAGCACACCAGGACTCTGAGGCTCTACCCCCGGCCAGTGGTCGCCTTCCAGATCAACTCGTTCCTCCGCTCGAGGCCCAGGGCAAGCCACTTCCTCAATAAATTCGCGCGGACACAGGCGGTCGAGTACCTGGCGGAATGGTCCTTGACCCCCAGCAACGTGGCGTTCCTTCGCGTGCAGACCGGCGTGTTCGACCCGTCCCAGATAGGGGACAAGCCTAAATGGTACGCCTCGGGACTCGACCCGATCTATTGTCAGGTCTGGGACTCGGGCAGCTCCTTGGCGAACGCTCTCAAGGCGATGAAGGACCTCGAAACCCAGCCCACCGACGAAAGCGGCTCGGACTCCGAAGATGCCGAGAACACTAGCTCGTCTTACTCATCCTTGAGCGATTTTGTATCCGAGATGGTGTCGTCGGACTTGTCACCTAGTGAGTGGGATCTCTTTTTTTAGCTATCAGCTGGTGGCTCGGCAGATGTGTCTTTGAATTCTTATTTAGATTGTGCTGAAATTTTTTTGAATTATTTTCACACTTTGCAGGTTACAATTGCTCACAAGTGGCCCAGCCGCAGCCAATGTCTCTGTCGGTGGACGCGAAGAACGTGTACAAGCCACCGAGTGCGCTGCAGTACCCAGGTGTCGAGGAGGAGCCCACAGTGAGGCCGGAGAGCCCGGCGAGCACGTCGTCGAGTCACAGCGACCTGAGCAGTCCCAGCTTCAACAGGGACTCGGAGTTTGAGCTGAATCCCAAGGCCCAGGAGGGCTCGCAGTCGACCAACGTGAGTTAAAGAGCCTGGCACGTACGATTCTATCGAGAAACATTCTTTTTCTTTGTCGTGGTGATCGTGGAACCAAATCTTCTCGCGATCACGAGTCACAAGCTTAACGGAAATAGTTGCTCGGGTGCAAAGCCGAAGGATGGAATTTAAGCTGCGAGTTTGAGAGCACTAGCGAATTGATCCGAATGATATTCAAGACACCAGAAGATTTGTGTCTCGCCTGGTCCACTTCCATACGTTCCGAAGCCATCCATTAATGTTCCAAAGTCTATCCCGATCATTTTCTTTTTGGTTGTTACACCTTTTGGTTAACCGACTACTTGGTCATAGGATAAAGAGGAAGGTGGTAGCTTTGAGTCAGACTCTGCATCAACAATAACAGCACGCACAATCCTGAGCGCACAAAGTTCGGTAGGACAGTTCGGAGTAGGCATGGGGTCGTTAGCCACTCCGACCATCAGCGACACTGAACGTCCTGCCGCTTCCCACAGGGCCTCGCGTGTCAGTAGATATGTCGTTCCTGTGAGTCATCCTCCACGACAGTCTCGGTTTCTCTGCCTCTATCGATTGACCTTCTCTACTTGATGTTCACGTTCGAGTAGAGCTCTTGACCTTGTATTGCAGTATGGTTGGTGGAACAGATGTAGCGAGGTGCCTGGCGGCGCACTCGAGTATTCCCCTATAAAATTTTCAGCACTTGAACTAGGGGGAGATTTAGAGTCTAAAGTAGTATTTAATTTGTAACGTCGCTATATCTATTCCGTTAACTATAACTAAGTAGCACCTGGTTATAGGTAAGCCAAGCAATAGGGGGTGGAAAGAAAGTTTGTGGGAGATTTTTGCATCAAATTTTGAATGTGGGTGATTATCACCAAAGAAATTTGTGATTTATAGTAGTGGGTGCTGATAACCACTTCATGCTCAAGCTTACTATTGCTCTGGTAGATTTACAAACTGGGTATCAAGAGCCCTACACTCGACCCTTGCATGCTGTATCATTGGTCGACAGACATTTTTCCAATCTGCGTGTGTGTGGGTGTGTGTGCAGCATGAAACACTATCTCGACGTTCATGGTACCTGCCTTCAACCCTTCATTTATTATGTACCGGCTGAATGATCTCATTCCCACACTCACTACAGAGCAATCTTGAAGCTATAAATTATCACACAACTAACTGGTTGACTATTCTTTGCTACACGGTGAAAGACACTATCTTTACTATCCTTCTCTTTATGACTTCTCTTCAGGAATATGTTATGAATGCATGATCTGTGTTCCGCATCCCCTGAGTTCACGCTACACACCGTACACCACGGGACGAGAACCGACTTGGCACATTCTCAATGTTAATCGCACCATCCGGAAACTTTGCATGAATACGATCGACTAATTAATCTCAGTCACTTTCGGCTCATTTGAATGCATCTGTGCCCCGTGTCGCATCACACCGAACAATAAAAACACAACCTAACCTGTTGAGTTCCGTAAGAATCAAAATGCAATGCTCCACGTATCTACACCCGAGATATATATCATCGTAAATACCCATTTAAACATTCCAATCCCCCAACTTTCGTAGCTCCACAAGTTCTTTCCGCAACAGGTGCCTAAACTCAGACTTGTAAAGACTTGTAATGATCGACCAAGAACGTCCCCGTAAGATTTAGATCGTCGTCTTCCTGTCCCACGATCTTGGGATTCTGCTTCCAACGAACTTTGCCAGGCAATCTTCAATTTCGATCATTCCCTTTCAAAGATGCAACCCAGCGCGGCGAGTCTCCAGCGTCACCCAAGCGTGGGCAACGTTTTAGCGAGAACCTCCAGTTTCGGAACGAGCACGGGGCCACTGTTGCCTCGGCAGATGAGCAGCAGCAGCAGCAACGATAATTCCGAATCGTCCTCGATCCCTCGACAATTGTCATTGACCGCTGCCGCTCAGAAACCGCTCGGTGATGGCGGGCAGAGGCAAGGTGGCGGCAACGTGACTGGGAACGGTGTTCTGAGGCAGGGCTCACAGGGGTCCTTGTTCGAACAGATCGCCACCCAGGCGAAGGACTTGGTCCGAGAGACTACTAGGCAGAGCAGCCAGGATGGACTCCTTGCTCAGATGGACAAGGTGGTTTTACCAATTCAAATCTGTATTATAAGGGAGAGATTGTAATTGGAGGACACGCTAATAGAAGAGGTCTCTTTATGCAACAGTTGAAGCATCAAGCGAAGGAGAAGATCACAGAGGCTGGAGAGGAAAGCCTGTTTGCACCACTGGAGCAGGTATATACACTTCTTTAAAAGTATATTAAAGGAGCCACAATCCTATGCAATTTAATTTACTTTGGGGATTTTTAAAAGCTGACGCAACAGACGAAGAAGGCAATGGGAGAGGCGACCAAGTCTGTGCAGGAGGCGTCGAAAACAGCTCTGGAAGCGAGTAAGAACGCGGCTGGGGTGAGCAAGAACACCCTCGATGATTTGACCTATGTGGGGAAGAGTACTTTCGGAGACTTCACGAAGAGTGCGAAAGAAGTCGCTACGAAGAAGGGATTGCTCAAGGTACGTGATCTGTTTGACAAGAAGTATAGTTCATTTGAAACGGAGTTGAGTAAGTTCAAAGAAGCTTGGAAGAATTTGAGTATGAAGCATTTTTATCGGGAATGAAATTGATTTAGGGCCTCGGGGATTCGCAGCAGTCGCCTCCGCCGTCTCCGGGACCGATACAACGAAGGGATTCGATTAGCACGCAGCTGGTGGCTTCGGATAATCGCGGAGGGCGCAGGGAAATCGGTCGTGATTTTTTCAGCAATATTAGTAGTGATTTAAATGGCATCGCTGCGCAGACGAGCAGCATGTTTAGTGATCTATTCGGTAAGTGCCAGCTGTCCTGTGCCGGTACCGAATCAATTTTATTAACAAATTTCTGGTGGAATTCGCAGGCAGTAAAAATAGTTCTAATCGAAATACCGGTCTGCACCCTCAGTCGCAGAGGGCGGAGAAGAAGACACCGATGCTCGGGCCATTCCCCAAAAGTAATAACAATTAATTCACTCGTCTAATTAACAGCCGAGCGATTAAACACAGCTGTTCCTCTTTCTCTTTCCCTTGCAACAGACAAAACGGGACTAGTCGAGCGTTCGTCGTTGATAAAACACTCGACGAACAAGAGCAATCAGGAGGACATCCAGCGGATGCAGAGCGCGGAACGGTCTAGTACAAACAGCGACAATCAAGCCTTCCTCACGGATGTAAGGCTTCGAACCAAGTCACGCACCAAGGCTTCCAAGGTTCATATAATGAGTACGAGTGTATTTCAGGTGGTGAATCAAGTTATAACTGGGGAGGGCGTCGGGTGGCTCAAGCTGAACAGGCTGAAGAAGCTGATGGAGGACGAGAGTTACAGGGATCTAGTGGTCACTAAGCTGAACAAAGGTCTGAACAAGAAGATCAGCCCTGACGATCGTATCGACGACGTGGTGAGCTTAATATTCCGAGGGGTAACAATTGAGCTACGGGGGGGATCGAAAGCGCAGAGGCTCTTCTCAATATTTAGAATAACACTTAAACCCCTGGTTCTTATTAACAGTGCATCTCGAAACCAGTTTACAAGGGAATGCTAAAGTGCCTTCAAGCAGTGGCTCACGGTCTTGGACACACTTACAATAATTTCGGCCTGGGTGGAATGGCCTCGGTCTTCCAGCTGATGGAAATCGCGCACACCCACTATTGGAGCAAGGACGGCTCGGAGGGAGGCTTCGATAGTTCCATGATGACCCAAGTGCGTGGCTACTCAATATCACCTACTTAATATCGCTCACTTTACACTATCTTTCATAAATCTTGCAGGCCTCCAGCCCCGAAGGGAGTAGGGAGAACCTAAAGTCACCGCAATCCCCTATTCAACCCGAGTCAATCGATGCACCGCAGAAACCAGGTTCGTGTTGGAATAAAATCGTAATTACAAGGTGCGATAAAAATGATTTCTCCATTCTGTGCTCTATTTCCGATAGAACCGCCGCAAGTTCAGTTGGAGATGCCTCGTGGGCACACATCGCCGGCGGCCGATGGGAACCAATCGACGACGGACATGTTCCTCGATATGTTCAGTAAAAAAGGAAAGTTCCTCAGCAGGCTAACGTCGTTCGACTCTGAGGTAAAAGAACGATGTTCGAGCACAACGGTTCGCGAAACACGTCGCGTGCCAATTCGGTCAGTGTGCGGCTTTACCAGTTGCCATCGCTACGCCTTGTCGGTAGAACTAACGGTAAAGACACTGTACGATGACCCTTTCGGTCAACCATCGCGACAGCGATCCTTTTATCGAACCGATGGCTGTTCTATATACGTACTTAAGCATTGATAGGCATACGAGGCAAAATCGATAAGTATTGCCCAAGGAACGGCCAAAAACTGCCCCCCCCCCCCCTGTTTTGTTGGACGAAAGAATGTCGTTCTGGTGCATTAATTTCAAGGAGCAAACTAGCGACACGTTCATGTTATAACTGTGCTATATAGAAGCGTCGTGTGTTTTTTAGAGTGGGCGGGGAGGTGGAACAGGAAGCAGCGAAGCTTTGTCCACAGACGGAGGTAGCATTATCACTAATCCTGCTTTTCGGCAAGCACACCAAGCTTCTTTCCGAAGCACCGTGTCTGATAGCGAGGTCGAGCAAGGCAATGTAAATTATCCACTGAATCAGTTACCCTTTCGTTTCTTCTTCTTTTTTCTTCGTCTTTTTTTAACCATTCCGCTAGAGTAACTAGTTGTTTAGAGTCGGCTAGAGTTGATCTTGAGAATCCTCGGGAACCGTTGCGCCGCGTGGCGAATAGTCATTAGATCACTAGGTAGCGTCCACGCTGAGGAATGACGAAGAGCTTGTGCGATACTTGTTATGAAAGATCCTGCACATCTAAAAGGAGACACGGGAAACGTTCGAGAGTGACTACTAACGTAGAATCATCCGCCCACGGAATAGCATGTTGCTGCTGTCACTAGATATCAGTGTTTGCAGACCGAACATGCCGATCGAAGCTTCTGTATCGTTAACCACGTAATTTATTCGGAATACTTGGGGCAGGAAATACGGGCTGCCTTCAACCTACTTTGTCCACCGTGAATTTGACTTTAGTAAAAGATACAGAGGCCTATATTTTCTGTCTCGAGTATGCAGGGTTCGATCGGCGTCAGGAGGGAGAAGATTTACACTGTAAATCTAAATTTTACAGGGTGATTCTATAAAAGTAAGATGAACATCAAGGGGCTTGGTTTTCTAGTTGTTAACGCAATGAGTCCCAATCTGTGGGCCGCGAAATATTTTCTGGGGGGTCGTCACGATTTTTTTTAGTAAATTATTAAGTTAGTTATCATTTATATTTTAAAATACCTACTTTGAATGTTTTTCCTTTACCTTATTAAATTTGCCTTATTAAAAAAGGTTTGGAAATACTGTTAACGTTTAAAAATGTGGTGTTTCAGACGTTTCTCACTTTTTTTAATAACTAAAAGGCCAAGTCTCCACCTTAATTTCTTTACTCTTAATTTTTATCTTATTTCGTTACATAGAATCACCACCTGATACCGAAGACCCTGTAGCACACGATAGAACACACGTATTTTTAAACGATCGCTTAGCCTTTAGCATTGATCCAGTACTATCCTATCACGAATCGCAAAAGACACTGCGTTGAGAACGGTACCAATCTCCTGCACTCGAGGAACGTTTGTAAGAAACTCTCCAGCAGGCTGGAAAAGTAGCTATGATTATTCTAGGCTTTCCTTCGATCGTAGAGGATTAATCGAGCTTACTTGCTGCTAGAATTTTAGATGAATAAGTCGATCAGTTTTACGAGCCCCGTACGGAATAACGAATAGTTAAGGTGGGATCTTTTTAGGGGTTCTTAGTGGTTGCTACTATTTCAGTTCCCCCGTCAAGCGAAGCAACGAACTGGCAGCGTTTGGTCCAGCAAATCGTCTTTGAGCACTGGCTTCCGGTACCCTGGAGGGAGCTTGATCCCGACTACGACTGCACCTAGCCCGGAGATTGCTAGAACGTACCTGTTCGAAGGTATACTTGCATTGTGAAATAAATTTTCCAAGCGAAAACAAGTATTATCACATAATACCGCGCAGGTTTATTGGGGAAAGAGCGATCGTCACTGTGGGACCAGATGCAATTTTGGGAAGACGCATTCCTGGACGCGGTGTCCCAAGAGCGCGACATGATCGGCATGGATCAGGGCCCGGGAGAAATGATGGAAAGGTACGAGTGATCTCTTCAACTTAGAACTTTAGAATAATTGCAAACCTTGGAACTCTCAGAATTTAAATTCAAATTGATGAAACCACACAACTTAAAGACAGCAGAGTCCAAGTCACCACTGATTTGGTTGTTACCCGTAGTCGCAGAAAGCTGTGACAGACGAATACTCGAGACTATCTGTGTAAACAGGTACAAGAGCCTCAGCGAAAGCGAGAAGAAGCGTCTGGAGCACGACGAGGACAGGCTACTGTGCACCCTGCTGCACAATCTAACAGCCATCTTGGTGATGTTGAACGCAGAGAAGAACGAGGTGAAGCGTAAAGTGAGAAGGCTTCTTGGGAAGAGTCACATCGGCCTGGTTCACAGCCAGGAGCTCAATCAGCTGCTCGATAAGATACAAAATTACGTAAGTCGTCGAGTTCTGTCTACCAGCGAGAACGAGCTTCAAACCTCCCCGAGCACCATGTCGCTTCTAAAGAACGGTTCGTTCAACGTTTCAGTACGGGAACGACATAGACTTGAAGCCTCTCACGTCTCGACAAATGCATCGTCAGTCCTTCACCGTGCACAATGGCGTGGACGCTGAAGGCGACTTAAGGTTCCTCGAGGTGCGGCACGACGGCCTCGTGCTCAGGTCCGTCAACGGCATCATCGTCGAGCGATGGTGGTTCGAGCACCTTGTCAACATGACATACAGCCCGAAGAACAAGGTGCTCTGCCTCTGGAGAAAGATCGATAAGCAAACCCAGCTTCATAAGTATTACACTAAGAAGGTATGTAGATCACACGTGTTTACCTAATCTGACATTTAATTCTTTATGAAAAGTGAATCTGAGGTTGAAATTGGACCACGAGTGATGAGGAGATGGGTGTCCATGGGACTTTGAATTGATGAATTCAACTGCGTATTCCGTTCTAATTAATTCGCAAGTTTTCATTAAAAAAAGTACTTGGTTTGCAGTGCAAGGAGCTGTATTATTGTATCAAGGACGCGATGGAGAAGGCCGCGGCCCGCGGCCGATGCGCCAACGACGAATTCGACCTCGGAGGGGAATTCCCTGTCCAGGACATGCGCACCGGCGAGGGTGGGCTGCTTCAGGTTTGCATGGACGGAGTGGGTCTCCTCTTCGCGAATAGCAAGGTATGACTCGCACCTAAAAGTGCACCCACCACCACCCCACCCCCCTTCCCCATTTCTCTATGTTCTACGCGCTACAATGCAGGAATGGTACCTTCGACATCACCTGTCGACTGTACGAACGTTTCTTTTGTCTCTACCGATTGGTCCCAACTATTCTTCTAACGTCGAGAGCATCCTGCGATACCCTCAATTGCTTTCAGAGATTCGTTTCAGATTCCGCTTAGCTACTATCTCCTTCAATTTTATATACAAGGTGCTTCCGAAACCGTGGCGCAAGAAGGATATGATCGCCTCGTGTAGAATCAAGTTGAAATTGTGGAGTGAAATTTTTCCAATTCCTGTATTTTCGACTGACGTTTTTTTGTGGTACCACGATTACGAAAACACCCTGTGTGAATTACGATACCGTGAATTTGCTTCTCGACGATGTCTTCCACGATGGTCGAATAGTATTACTATAAAGTTAACCGTGTTTATTTCAGCGATTCGACAACCCCCGAGACGTTTGTTCTGTTGACGAGTTATTGTACGTGGGATCGGTTGGGGAACGGTTCGCCTCGGCTCGATCGAGATTCTATAACTCGAATTCCACGCTGTGACTGTGTGATAGTAATTTGATAACGTTTGTAATTATTAACAGAGGGGTTCTTTAACTAATGTAGAGAATCTAAGATAGGGCGGAGGCGAACGGAATATGGGAAGCGTATCCACCCACTTGCCCGCCCACCCCCAACCCCAAGACACCCCCTTTTACTGTTCATACTCTTTCCGATTATTGAATCTTCTTCTCTCTCTGTGTTTTTCTTCCTTTCGTTATTGCATTGATGCAAGGACCACTCAATATTATCTCCCATCGCTAGCCACCACGATCTGCTTAATTTGTATCTGTACGTATCTTTACCAGTCTTATGTATGAGTTTTTGTGAGGCGTACGGCAGGATCACCACACGAAATCACCCGGGACCGAACGGCGGAACCGATCACACCTCGATCCACCATTTCTCCAAAGATTCCAACTTTTCAGGCCTCTATACACGATAATCAGACACACAGGGGGCCCGCCAGGGGAACAGCGAAGGGGACACGAATGGTAGAGGGGGAATTATGATAGACAGCCACGAAAACGACCTACAATTTGTATATTCTCACACTTGTATAGGTATACCGAACGATACTGAGGGTTGTTGAAGGATTTAAAAGGTGGTAGTGGAAAATAAAAGATATGTAGACCTCACTATTGCTTGGTAGACCTCCGCTGTTACTGTTTATATCCAAGCATACAGACAGACACAGACTGTTAAATCGACATAGGACACGAGATCCTGATATATTATCTACCTCACTGGATACCTTTTTCTTTACTTTTGCTAGCTGACATTTGATATGTAGTATTCCATATTCACGGATAGGGTAGTCGGTACACATTTGGGTGGCTCTTATTTTCGACTTGTTAATTTTATTCGCGGCACCCCCTCCAGAATAGTTCCAAATAATTAAAAAAAAATCTGCGCAAAGTTTGAGCTCGATCGAACAACGAGAAAAGGGGCCTAGGGACCCTTGAACATTTCAAATAATTATTTAACAGCTCACAAAGTCGATTTTATATATTATCCTCCAAGTTATTGTGATTAAATAAAAAAATATGTCATAAGGCCCAGGGGCACATTTTCCCGTCATCCGATCGAGCTCAAACTTTACACAGATTTGTTTTTTAATTATTTGGAACTATTCTGGAGGGTGCCCCGAAGAAAATCTTAAAAAAAAATTTTATCCAGAGTACATAACAGCCACCCTGATATACATACACAGTGACAGGGAGAATCATACAGTACATACACCTTCGCTTCTTGACTTCAGCCACCAATAATATTTCATATGAAACACTAAATGGAAGACTATGCGAATCGGAATATAGTGAAACGGTTCAGCTCTCAGGGAATGTATTGTTTATTGGGGGTTGCAAGATATAAATTAAATTTCTATAAAGCAAATTTCTTCACTTAAATTTAGCTGTGTCGTGAATCTTTATTGTGATATACATGTTCTGAAAGTGAGATCGTTTCGGTTTATCCTGAAGTTACACAATTTTTAATTGAATGTTTTATATGAAAGGTTACTACTGCTTGAAACCAGGGAAAGTTCTGTCACTGTACATACATATTACATACCCATCCATATATCATGTATAACGTGCGATCGCACATACCACTATATACATACGTACGATTTTATAATAATGTGTGCGATAAATCAGATCTATACACGATATATACAATTATATATATTACCGGTGATTTTGTTGGGTAACATTTTGTTGAAGCGTTAATCAGTGTTTTTCTTGCATGGAGCTCGATGTGCAGCTGCAGTCTCTTTTATCTGTATTATATAAATCATTACATTTATCCATTACATCCTGTAAGTGATAAGGATATAGGGAGAATAACAGACTATCCCTTTGACTCTATCTCTCTCTCTCGCTCTCTCTTTCTCTCTTTCTATATATATACATATATATATATATATATATATTATATATACAATATATATTTATATATACTACTCCTCTATATCTATTATAATTTGTATTGAATGTTGGATGCAATATTATATATCTATATTTTTCTCTACGAGTCTAACGACCGTTTCTTTTCCCTTTTATAATATCATTATTATTTGTCGTGGTCACGCGAGGAAAGTCTATTCGAAAAACGAGGAAAAATGGTCGGAGGATTGGGGATCGGATCGCAGAGGAAGCTCGTGAAAGCTACGGCTCCTCGATCGTTAATAGAGAAGCGATATAGACTTTTCTCAGCTTGGGGAACTTTTGAGATGGTCCTTGAACAATGGAAAAAGATCTACGCCATTTTTTATATTCGGCCATGACGTTAGGTGATATTTAGCCTGTAATCTGATCATCGTGCCGAGCCCCCTCCACCCACCCACCCACCCCCAATTGTATTATCCACCATTTGACTGGATCTGTACACCCAATACCCTTATTTAATTGACTACTTGTTGGCAGAAATTTAATTTTCTATTTTTCTGTTTTCTGTTTTCTTGTCCTGTCCATCGACATGTTGCCCCGGCTGGGCAAACAGGATTTCGAGGTATTAAAAAAATCACTTAAATCACTGTTTGTTATATGAACTCAGTATATTATTATTACCATCATTATTATTATTATTAATTATATTATAATCAATGTTGGCCGTGTTCCGGAAATGCTTCTTTATTTCACCATTACTTTTAGCCGTATTATATATATATATATATATATATCTAACAATGACATTTATATATATATGTATATATATATATACTGCTACTATATACTACTACTACTACTGTCTACTTATACTACCACACTCTTAACAGTGCATTTGAAAATTGAATCTGATCTGCTCTGTCTACCTTTAACTGTTTTCCTATCATCGATCGGTGTTAGTTGTGACACGTATATATGTATATATATATATACACACACATACACTACACACCTGTCTCTCTCTTGTATATATATATACATATACGTACGTTGTATATGTTCCCTATGATATATCGTAAAGTAAGCCGACTCAGGTACTTACATAGCGAACTTATTAATACGCAGAACAGTGTCTCTGCTGCATTCGGCACAGCCCGACAATATATATGTAAAATAGAGCACATATATATTGTCCTTAGATGAGAGTTGTTTGTAAGTAGTGTTTAGTGCAACTTAGTAGAGCGATGTTTCGGTGCACTCAATGCAACTATATATATCTATATATATATATATATATATATATATATATATCTCTATTTTACCATAGCCTCTGTCATCCGTTACACTATATGGACCCGACCGTGTTAGACACAATATATTCACGATCTATCCGTGCCATTTACAGCTTCCACACCGACTTACACCGTGTGTCGTCCGACGCGATTTAATTAAAAACACTCGATCGACCACCGTTCAGTTTAAACGCTGCTGTTGAATGTGGCAAAAGAAGAGTGCGCCTTTATGTAGAATCGTTTTAACAATCCCTAGTGACCTTTTAATCGCGCGCAAAACCGGGTGACGGACACTACGAATGATAACTAACATCGAATACCTCAAACAGTGACTCAAATAATATAATAGTGGTCGAAAGAAAGTTTAAAAATTATTCATTTTTGTCTAAATAATTAAATTAACATTAGGATATAAATTTTACATCGATATCGCTTGTTTATTCTGGCAATCCCTCGATCTATGGGATATGAATTTTGAGATACCTACAATTCCCTTTGCCCATTACTGTACCTCCGACAGACCTGGATTCGGGGGATAACGTTGACAGGGGACTGTCGATGAAAATATAGACGAATAAACGAATCCGAATGCACTGCATGATTGAGTAGATCTGGATATATATGTACGATAGAAAATGAGTCGCCCGCTTTTGCAAAGCCCATGAAAGCCACTCTCACATTAACAGTTACATAGTAGAGCAAAAATCTCACGCTACATAGTGACGCCCCATTTCACCAACAAAACCCCCAGGAATCGTGACGATCGACTCGAAAAGAAGAAGGTAGTCCCACACCCCCTCTGCCCTTTATACACTCCACAACAGTGTTTTTTAAACATCCCACCATTTAATCTACAAATCAAATCTACATTCAGCCCCTCGTACAGTCCTATGTATCGTAGCCACAGGTGACTTTATCCATTCGAAACGTGAGGGAAAAAACAAACAAGAAAATCGAAAGGGGTGGAGGGTGGGAACCCAGTGTATGTAGAAATCGGTTCGTCCTATCAGCAGTTTGAAAAACACTGTTCCCTACAGCATGACACCGCTGTACACGCGATTGTTTCGATTCTCTGCCACCCGACCACCCACACTGTTTGTACAACATCTCCCCCTATGACCACACACCCACAACATATTCCCAAGCCGCGTACATTTTCGGGTAGCAGTCGAATCTGAATGGAATCATGACTGTGCATCATTGAAACCGTGCTGGGGGACCGTCGAGCAGTCCACCGCGTCTCCTGTTAGACAATGCAATCGCACATGTATGGCAGATTTATCGACGCCGAGCAATCGATATTTAGACATTTACATCGGATGAGTTTTAGGCCATCTCCAGAGTTGCCTGCCTGCCTGCCCGACGCCTATCTTATTTGTATCGCTGCCGATTTCATACGAATGGGCCGCATAGTGCGCTTGCCACCAGAGCAAAGCCGCCCGCTGTTTTTTCATTCGCTTGTTGCGCGCGTGCAATGCCGCGGGCGATCGCCTACTAATTGGATCGCCTCGATTGCCGTCAGACGCCTGCGGCATAATTAACGTCGCTTACGAGCAGCTTCGTACCGATTGAATGGGGTCTTGGCGTTTGATTAGCGGAGGAGATGATGCATGGTGTATGCGGGGATTGCGTTAACGCTTCAGCCTTATCGTATATACCACCCCCACCCCCATCCCACCCCGGCCCACGCCCCCGTTCGCTCCTGCATGCTCCTCAGTGGTAATCGTTCTTGTGTACGTGAATCAAGGAAGGGGGATGAAAGAGCGTTGAATAGGAAGAAGTACATACGTAATGCTTTGTTTTAGGTGGAGTAATATTTTAATTGATTTGGAGATCTGTGTCCTAAACCTAGATTCGAGTACACTTGAACGATGCTACGGAAAGCAAGATCAATCAGCTCTTCAAGAGTATTTTATATTTCACAAATAAGAATCGTGTACTTGATCTTGCTCGGATTATACTAGCTCCACTTGCATGAGTTGTTAGATGGTTCCTTAACTTAAATCACGCGTAGGCCTTTCGACACTTGCGTGCGGAGTGTTCGATCATCTGAAACGGAAAGAAGTGGCGGGAGATTAAACTGTGTTTATACAGGCAGCTTTTCCCTAGATGTGTGTTATAGATGAAAATCGAAATGGGATTTGACCATCATTCATTGTGTTTACTATAACGCGCTCCAAAGTAGCGTGGATTGAAGGAACAATGAGCTTTGGTGCCAGTGGCGAAGAAATATCTCTGAAATCCTTACGAATTAAACGAACCAATAAATTTAAAAAAAAACTCGAAGGTCGATTATTATGGAAAAGAAAGTATGGATGGAGGAATTTCTTTGCCCTAGAAAAGTCGATTTGCTTTCGAATCAGGTGCACTGTGATGCGTATTAGAGGGATTCGATATTAGTACGCGATATTCGATGACTACGTATCGCGAGCTTCATTTCCTATTGCCGAAAAGAGCATTCGGCGAAGGAACCTCACGCCTCTCGAACTGTCGCTGGCACACACGGTCTTTTTTTCATTGGCGTAAAAGGCCACATAGAGGATAATTCACAAAGTGGGCATGTACGAGTAGATTCCCCGAAAGATTGCGTGTCCGACCCCACTAATGCCAAACGAACGTGTTATTTGCAGTTTTTTGTAAGACTCGATCATATCCGCAAGTGCTTTACTCAGAAGGATGGGATCTTTGTATTGGAAGAATTCAGTGAGTAATTCCCGATCGTTATTTCACCTAACGACCCTCTAACTATCTTTCACTTAGAGCTTAGAGAACCAACCTTGCACGATAGAACCTATGATAACGAATGAGTGGATGGCTGAAGTTCGAATGACAGACATTTCGAGGAGTTTGACTTGGAAATTCTAATTCTGTGCTCATTCCTTTCAGATCCTAAAACTAGACAAGTAATTCAACGTAAATATAAGTCACAAATGGTGAGTACGATTATCGAGTGCGTATGACTTGACACTTGTAGTTTAGGAACTTAATCGATGTTACTGTTTTATTGTATATCTTTTGTAGTTCCTATAATTTGATATTACTTTTGTGATTAAGTTATAGATCACGTTGAATGATTATTTAAGATACATTCTTGTTTGTGTGCTGTGTAACAGGCCAACGAACTGTGCTACTGCATGCACAGGGTATTCTCCGTTGCATTTGCGTTAGCTGAACTCTCGTCTGAGGTTCAAGCCAACCCTGAAACCGACAATGCATGAAGGTTTAGTTGCCATTTTTGTTTCCCTTCTTTCGACGTAAGTTTCGTTTACCAGGATGGTCGAGAACAAGGACCAAAGGAATTCACAGTGTATCCAGTTTTCTTTTCTTTTCGTAAAGCTTTTGAATTACCTCAACCTTAATTAGGTACATTAATCTCCCTTTTCAACTTGAAGCTCGCCTGCCCTTTGTTCCAGATCATCCTGAGCACGCACTCAAGAACCAAAGAACATACTTAGTACACTTATAATTTATATCCACAATTATTCCCTTTCGTTACTCTGCTTTGGAACTAGCACTCGGCACATGTTCTTTTGGTTACGTGCAACTGAAGCTGCGCATTGTTCTGCAGCAATGAATGTTTACTCGTTCCTTGAACCTTCCTAAATGAAATAAACTCAAGGACTTACAGGACATTACGAAAAGAGAGTGTCAAATACTAGACTCAAATTAAATTTACTACATAGAACAAAGTCGGAGGAACACGGTGATATTTTTCGCCACAGAACAACGTACCAGCTTATATATCTTACTGTCGATAAAAGGTCAACGTCCTAACAAACACGATACCATTTGCAGGCAGATAAAATCTGTTACTCGGTACTCTGTTTGTTCTCTTACTTGGCCGCTGGCCTGGAGCAACGGAAGCATCCGCCGAGCCAGCAACAGCACCAATCACAGCAACATCAGGTTTCTCAACAGCAATCCCAACGTCAGCGCACAGAACAGAAACAGTATCAACGACAACAACCACAGCAACAAATACACCAGCAGCTTCCGCAACCACACCATCAGATCCACCAGCCGCAGCATAAACAACAACAACACCCAGACAGCCAGCGCCAGCAACGCCAGCAATCACTCCAAAGACCACAGCAAAAAGTTCCGCAACATGTACAGGAGAGGGCCCAGATACAGCGACACACAAGCAATGCCGGTCAATCAGAACCGGCTCATGAAGAACAATCGCAGCTCGATCCTGTACTACCAAGGAACCACTGACACAGAGGCAGACACTCGCTCCCGTTTGTGCATAATTACAATAAGTGTGCCCCCTACGCTTGCCTGCCCTGGGTATAAACACGTGTCCTAACTGTCTGTCCCAACAGCACCGCGAAATCAAAACATTCGCATCCCCTCCCATTCGCTCGCGAAATGCGGCAGCTATTGCACAAGCGACCAAAATGTAACCAAATGGCAATACCTTCCCCTGCTGTCCTCAGAGAGTTTTCTGAAAAGTCTCTTCTAAACGCGGAACAGCTGCTCGTGCACTCTAGCCGAGGAAAGCGCTCGGTGGGATCGAAACGAAGTCCCGGGATCGAGAATTGGGACTTGTCGCGAGCGTTTAGAATTTTAGATAGAAATATGGGGGCAGTAGTGTGGCGAAGTGGCTGGGATCGATCGGAGACGGATCTACTTTGAGGAGTGAGTAGAAATTGTGGGACAAGTTATGGAGAAACGTACCAACTCTCATCGATCTAAAATTCAGTTTTATTCTGAAGATTTTAATTGTTAAAGAAAAGTAGCTTTATTTCTATTTGGTATATTTTATTTCTTGTTGTTGGTTTGCAATGTTTTTTAATGAGCTATTTAATAGTGAGTAGTGTAATTAATATTATTTTAATTCTTCTGTAGCTTTCGTTTTTTAAGCCTAAAATGGAACTATGACTGGGTAGTTTTAATAATTATATCGTGTGAGAGTTGAGACAAAATTATGGGATCCGTATTTTGTTTAACTAGTTTTGTGTCATTTCGAGCTTGGTAGCTTTCTGCATAGCTTCTCTCATATTATTCTTCGTTTCGGAGGAGAATGAATATTAGAATCGATGGATCCCCGATTTATTATTCGGCAGTAGAATTGCTTTCCTTCGATTTCGGCTACAAGCCACACCCCGCCCCGCGTGAATTCAAGTCATTCGGCAGAATTAAAATTTGTTTATATTCGGCAGAATTGGTTGGAAACCCGTTGTCCAAAAGGAACGAAAGAAATTTGAAGTAAATTGGTGGGTCAGCGCGACACAGTTTTGGTAATTATTTGCAAAAAGGGAGCCGTTACGTGTACAAGAAAGGGAATCTGATCGGAGGATCGATGTAAATGGAGGCTCTGGATAATAGTTGGAAACTGATAATAATAATGGCAAACGTAATTACTCGCTAGCAGTGGCTATTTTGTAACTTAGAAGGGAGCGCGCCCGAGCGGTGCGCGGAATAAAAGCGCGCAGAGAATTAGACGTTTTAATTGACCTTCTGTCTGTGGATGGCGCCGTTCTCTAGCAATTTCAATCTACCGGATAGTCGTCAAGCAGTAGAGTTGCGATTCACGAAACGTTCAATTTCAACCGTCGTATCTTCCAAAATTCCTCTCTAAACAGTCTCTTCTCCCCTTCTCTCTCACGATTTAATGGTTATTCGCGGAGGAGCGGAGGCTGGAAGATCGAGCTCTATGTCGTCTGAAGTGTTTTCTATTAGTAGCACGTAAAGCAATTCTGAGATACAATAACGAGTATTCGTAATCGGTGGAACAATTTTGTATAAATACATCGAAGCAGACTGTAACTGTGATCATCTAATCTGAAGGTGGGAAGCAAGAGAAAGAAGAAGCTATTTAATTTCGCATTGGCGGCATGGAGAAATGTGATCCATACAATAGGACACGTCACTTTTCCTTTTCTTTCGAGGGACTGTCAACAAGTTTCAGAGTTGCACATTATCTAAATAAAAAATTGCTTAAATAACGTACCGAATAAAAGTCACTTTAAGTTTAGACGATTCGACGAATAAAGTTAACCCGGGATGAGTTTATTCTACGCATGACGAATATTTTTTCCAACTGTAATTCGACATTCCTCTCCAGAATTTCTCGCAACCGAACTAGCAGATTGTAAAAATGTTCGCACGTCAGATCCAGTGATGCCAGATTCGGGACGGGTTCCCTCGAGAATTTCCCCCACCTCACGCATACTACGCCGGAGCAGCGTATCCGTGAGCTCAGGGTTTCGGAGCCCTAACTCACGGACACGCAGTTCCGGCGTAGTGTGCGCGAGGTGGGGGAAATTCTCGAGGGAACCCGTCCCGAATCTGGCATCACTGGTCAGATCCATGCCGCCCACGTGGAACGCATAAAATGTTTGTTTGGATTTCGAAGGATCGCGCGATGAAAGGTGCGTCGCTGTCCCTGACCGTGAACCTATTCAGGAGTGGATGGACGTCCCTTTCATCGGCGTTCTCCGTAGGGGAGTACCGTGAGACGCGTGTCTGTGGATACCGATACTCTTAGCATCGTTCTCTACCAGTGACACGTCGGAATGAAGAATGTACAAGTGTTAATACGGGGGTACGTGTCGTCGGCGTAGAAATATCTGTCGATATGCCAGCTTATGATCGGTTTAAAGGACTCCTCCATCAGGTGAATGCGATCGCAGTAGGACTCGAGCTGGTCACGCCTACGGTTTCAGTGTCCATCGGTATCGCCGTATTTCGGAAACCAAGTCGAAGCCACCTGCCGTGCGCGGAGACGATACCGATTGCGCGTATATATTTCTCTTCGACATGACGATCAGTTTCTTTATATCGAAATCGAGGAGTATGTCGTCGGACGAAGAAAATATGTTTTCCACACTACGGTTCGACCAACCATGGGTGATGTTCAAGCATACCTCCGACCTGTTCATAAAGGCGCCATTGTGTCGTTTTCTCGTAAATCATCTGTCATCCACGATTCCTAGGTACCTCTAAAATCCGGTTTTCAGCTGCCGCTGAAATGTTCCGATTCTTTTTCTATGGTGGCATATCGGTATGACCATGGGGAGTATGGATATCGTCCGACGTTCATGGATGAACGATCGAGTTGATCCTTTGTGTGGGAGGTTTGCGCGATACACGCGATAAGTGTTGGAAGAGCCGTGATCGTTAGAACCCGACGCCATTCTTCTGAGATAGCTTTCGTTTCGTTTTAGACAAAGAAGAGGGACGTTCTCTTTTGTACACAATATACATATACACATAGTATATACATACATATATTTTAGTATGGAGACCGATGTAAACGTCGATGTATTATATTTGTAATGCGGTACGATGCGCAGGCGAATGATTTATTTTTCTGGGCCGAGTGCGAGGAACGCGTTTTCCGTTTTTGCGCGCGAAACATAAATTGTCGAGTGGATCCGATCGAAGAGAATCGTCGATGTGTCAAAGGTGCCGTAGCAAGTAGAGATGGCGTGGTTGATGATTGTGTAAGACGACGAAGCAGCTTTGAAATCTCTGAACAGCCAACTTCTTTTGCTCTCAATTCGAGGCAATTGTTTCGTTGCTGATCAGAACTCAGTGTCCCTTCGTTCTCTGTCTATTCTTATATTTTTTTAAATATTTCAATCACCCTTGATAAGAATTCGTATTATTTTGCGTAGTTGCATAATTTAAAGTTTAGACTTAGTAGTAATATCTTGATTACACATTTTTATTTTACAATTACACACGAGTTTCATCAGTTACTTCAGTCAACAGAAGTTTCTTTGGAAGATGGACAGTAACTCGAGCTTCTGATGAGCAACGCAAGCAAGCACTCACTATCAGCACCATCCCCCTTCTTAAAGCAATCGTAATTACTCAATCTGCTTCACGTCTGTGATCCCAAGCTTGTAACTCCAAATCCAAACTACCTCCAAATTCGATTTCCGCGCTGATGCGAAAACTATGAAATTAGCTGTACTCACTCTCGTAGAAGCCCGTCTTAGACATCCCCGTCTCCCGAAATCACGCTAAAATCGCTGTGGCCCAATGCTCCAGGAAACATCCAAAGTGTCTCCCTGCAAACAGAAGTAAAGAAATAAAGTTGCAACATATCTGGTACGTGGGAGGAATCGCACGGAAGTTCTTTCTCAGCCTCTTATTTTTGGCACACAAACACTGCATTCAAGTAAAAAGAAAAAGTATTAAATCAGAAGCATGGAGACTTCCAAAAAACCCTTAGATCCCAAATACGAAAATCACAAAACTATCATATAGAAGCAATCTGGTATTGTGCTAGAAAATCTTTCGAAACGATCTCTGTGCTTTTGACCCAACCCACATTTATTTCACACCAACAAATTGCGAATTATCGTCGACCCCAACGAATACACGTGACTTCGTGGGGGAAAAGCATGCGTAAAATTCGATTGTATAGATTGTATATCAGTTGAATAGAGCACAATGTTTATACGAATGTGCTCGCGCAGTTTACAATATTTCGTTGGTCAGTGCTCGCGTGTTCTCCGTAGCCAGTCTAGGCGATACATAGATACGTAAAACGACCAGTTACAGTAACAACGGAAATCACGGGATATTTTGTTTAATTTCACGATCTACCGCGGAACGACGGGCCGTTTCGAGAGATCGTGTATTTTCTCCAGCGTGACGATTTCTACCAGGAGATACGATTTGTAAATAACTTGTAGAGCACACGACGAGCCCCCGTTGTTTGTAATGAAACAACGATTTCCGTTCCGGCTTCACGACTACCGGAAGCTTCGACCTCGACTCCTGAGGCTCTCTGTCTTCGCCTAGCGCCCGTTGTTAGCAGTTCCTGTTAGTGCCACGCTTGGACGAATGTTTTAGCGAGCCATCGTCACCTCGACGAGCCACGAAACGAGCGAGCAATTAGGGTCCCGTTCAAGGGCAGAACACTCGAAACTGTTCGAGTATGTATAATACTCAGCAATGTAGGAGCCTTATATCCAATAAAGACACTTGTAGATTTGAAAATTATTCTTTATCCATTGCTTATAGTACCTACCGAAGAAACAATGCAGGCTCTAAATAAGGTTTAAAAGGATGCACCCATCGAGTAACGAGCAATTGGTTCAGTAATCTAAAACGGGACTCTTGTTAGCCTTAATTGATTAATGGAGCCACTTCCGTGTTTCGTTCATGAAGATTTCTGGTGTAATTTAATAAACTCCTTCTCCTGTTAACATATTATACGTGTCTTTCCCTAGGGCAAGGGGCAGATTTGGAGATTTGGCGCCCCTAGGCTAATAAAATTCATTTTGTGAAACATCAATTATTTGAATTTAAAAGAGTTGAGAAAATTTTTAAATTAATTCAATATGACAGCTCACAGATGAGTTATTGCTAATTTGCTAGATGAAAGAGAAGTGAATTGTTTTTAAACTTGCCTCAAGCCTCTGTGATTCAAGCTTTTTCAATTTCTTTCGCCCAAAATTTCCAAACCCTCAAAATATGCTGCCCTTACTTAGCCTACATGTATACAAATCCGCCCATGCTATTGGGGGCTCGATAAATGTATCAAGTCAGAATAAAGTATCTACTACAGAACATTGAGATAGTACAATGAAATCGTTGCACAGAACATTAGCAGTAATCTTATTAAACAGCTTAATTAACAGCCATCAAGGGCTCTCCAATTAGTGCCCTACGAACAATCTCGTGCTCCGAGACGCGCTGCAACTGCAGTCGCATCAAGAAGCGCATAGTGTCTACTTCGAATCAGCTCCCTGTTGCATCGCCTCCTAAATCTCAAAGTGAAAGCTAAAAATCGAATCTAAGCCTCCTGGCTCCTCCAACGGCATTCAGAATCCTCTGAAACCGCCTGTAGCCCTTTTCACTCCGCCAGGACGAGTAGAATGAAACAAAAAGCTAAAGAAGGCTGAAGTCAACGAAACCGATTGCTAAACGAGAATAAAGTTAATCGCCTAGCCGAGTAACTCGAAATAGATCTCGCAAACAACGTCAATTGTTGTTGAGGTCGTGTATCAGGCCGAAGTCTAGGTGCGGGTTTACCACGAGGCTATCGTGTTTCTGGATTGACCAGTCGGGCGATTTTTCAGAGACGCCACTTTTTACCTATCGATTTCCAGACTTATAAGCGATCTTATTACCGGGGCGACGCCGAGCAGTCGTGGATCGTACGCGGACGTCGCAAGAATGGATCGATGGACAGGAAAGGTGGCCGTGGTCACGGGCGCGAGTGCCGGGATCGGGGCAGCGATTGTTAAAGAATTGGTCCGCCATGGTAAGTGGGAATAAAACATAGAAATATATATAAAAACATTGATAATACTACGGTCAGTGCCGCGCGCAAAGGGGAGAGTCATCTTGTAAGAAGAAACGAAAACTGGATTTTTTTTAAATCAATTTTTAATATTTTTATCCGTTCAACTCGGCTCCCCCAAAACTAAGTCCTGAGTGCGCCACTGCGATGATACCCGGTAAGACAATTTAAATCGCCTGGTGAATAGAGGGTGTGAATAACTGCATGCGTTACTTGTCGTTGGTCTTATTTCTTGAGAAAACTTAATAAAAAAAATAACAATGTGACGGAGTGAAAGAAAAATAAAAAAGATTGATTGGTCCAATATATACATCAAACACAGAAATCTATGTAAAAAACGAATTTCCATCAGGGATGATAGTGGCGGGGCTCGCCAGAAGGGTGGACAAGATGAAGGAGCTGGCGGAGAGCCTGGAAGAGTGCGCAGGGAAGCTCCACGCGGTGGAGTGCGATGTCTCCAAGGAGGAAAGCGTCGTAGCAGCTTTCAGCTGGGTGCAGGAGAACCTCGGGTCAGTGAACGTGCTGGTGAACAACGCGGGGATCACCAAGGAGTCCTCCCTGATAGGTATCTCGCGGTCCAACTCGAGAGAAATCTTCGAAATTCTTAAGGAAGCGGGTCCTAGCAATGTCCGACTTACAGATGGTAGCCTGGAGGACTGGCAGGCGGTGTTCGACGTGAACGTCCTTGGCCTGTGCCTCTGCACACGCGAGGCTGTTCGTATGATGCGGGAAAACGGCGACGAGGGCGTCGTGATTAACGTGAGCAGCCTGGCTGGTGAGCGGGTGCCCTTTATACCTGGCTTCTCTGTTTACCCAGCCTCCAAAAGGACCATCGCTGCTCTGGCGCAAACTCTGCGGCACGAGCTAACTGGGGGTCGGATCCGAGTCACGGTACGCGCCGAAATTGAGATTCCTCTTGAAGTTGGAGTCTAGGTAGAAAGGCGACGGTGAAACTGAAGGTGGTAGTAGAAATCGGTGTCGAGACTTTGATAGGCTAACAACGGAACGTCTCCGACCCGGAAATTAAAAAAATTATGAAGCTTTAGGGATACCTATGTAGAGATATGGATTGCGCATTTTTTTGCTGGGGGGTGAAATTGGCCCTTGAAATTCCGGTTATTTTCCGATTTTATGTTAGAACTCCCGTATCGCTTTTACCAAATGATAGTTCTAATTGAAAGAAGTAACTTTTGCCTGAAGACTACTTTTCTATCTCTTATTTATCATCATTTTTTTAATTTCCCTCGTAGGTAAGTTAAATTAAACCAAGGTGGATTGGAGTTATAATTAAAATCTGAATGTTCCTCCGCAGAATATTAGCCCTGGACTCGTTGCCACCGAGCTGATGGCATCCTACAGCACGTATTCAGAGGAAGCATTGGCGTCGTTTCCAACCTTGGACCCAGAGGATGTCGCGTCTGCGGCGGTGTTTATCTTGTCGTGTGGTTCTCACGTCGTCGTGAGTATAATTTTATCTCTCTGCGGTGTTTAATATGTAAGCTAAACGCGGATACGCATTCCATTCTCCTGTTTGAAGTGGAGAATAATTAAATTGAAATCATTGATTCCAGGTTCAAGACATCGTTCTGCGGCCCCTCGGTGAATCTTGGTAGACAACCCGTCCAACAGCACAACTCATTGCACTGTTCTTAATGTCGCTACTTATTACACGAGCGATAAATTGCATTTATAATACAAGCATGTAACAGTTAGCGAGATTCTCCAAGGCGTCACATTTTCTTATCATATCCCCTGCGATTCCCTTGTTATTCGTTTAAATCGTGTTTGCCTCGTTCGATCGGCTCGAATGAAAACAGCCGACGATTACTGCAACGTAACCTATCGCGTGTTTGCACCAGCGCGAGCAAATTGCATCGCGAAGAAAACACTCTTAATTTACATCGCGCCACAATGCAGATAGTCGACCTATCTCAGAAGAGGAAGGCTTTCGCGCCACCAGAGACACGCTACCAGAACCCGTACCAAGAAGCCATGAGAGTAAGACCTCGCTGATTCGGGATGATTGATAACAATGGCGTACTCAACGTTTAATCTTCGGGGGGGAAATATTTTTAAACCAAATTCAATAAAATTCATTAGGTGTTCAGAAGAGTTTATGTAAAGAATAAAATTCGCTTCTATTTGCCAATGACCCTTCTTTGGGGCGGGGGGTCCAGAGTCTCTTGCCCCCCCCCCCCGCTTCCTTGGGTGCGCCACTTTTTAATAAAAAATAGAGTATAGAGTATGTTTAAGGGTGTCGAATGATTTGAATAGCTGAGGCCACTGTGGACCCACCACAAGCCACTCAGCAGAAGCAGAGAAATGCAACTGGCCAAGTCCTTATACATGCAGGCTTTGAAAAAGGTGGATAAGGAAGAAGAATTGGGGAACGTTAGTCAGCTGATAAAGAAGGGGTTGCTCCTGGATCCAAGATCTCATGGGTTTTACGCATTGAAAGGCTGCATATACTCGCGCCAAGGTATACAGGTTCTTCCTATAACTCTGCCAGTCTTCACTAACAATTAAAAGTACAGTAGGGCTTTAATGATTCTTTGTAAACAAGACCCGAACCAATTTAGACCAATTTGTCGGAGAGTATGATTAAACGATATCTAAATTACCAAAACTCCACTGTATCTTTGTTTTCGTAACATGAATCGGCCTTCTATTGTCGCTCATTGAAAATCAGCGGGGCACTCAGGATTTACTCTTGGGGGAACCGAGTTGAAAGGGTAAAAATTTTTTTTAGAGGGTTTCTCTTTAAAAAAATCTCAAATATCGCGCTCCTTTTCAGGCCATCACACTAGGGAGATCCCTTAAAGAATAAAATCCAGTTTATTTGTCTTTTTACAAAGCCCCTTCTTCGGGGTGACAGCCCCCCCCCTCCTCGGGCCCCTCTGGGTGCGGCACTGTTCGTAGTAGCCCTGAAACTTCAAATACTCACGTTTTCAATGAAGAAGCGAACTTCCTTTATTATACCCCTTCCTTTCCATATTTTTTCAAATAAAATCGCGACTCGTCGACCTATAAGGACAAGGGAGGGGTCAAAGTTACTTTTACCCCGATTCTAATCGCAACGTTTAAGGGAAGTGGACAGTGGCCATAAAGAACTACGAGATCGCGAGGACCATGACAAAGTTCGATGGCAGACTTTCTCTGTCGCAGGCGAACACTATGTACAATGATCAACTGGCCGAGTGTTACACCAGCAGAGGGAACTGGTATTACGAAAATAACACTTTGCTGGAGGCTTTGTGCGACTTCGAGCAGGTCTTGGTTCTTAAAGTTAAAACCAAAGGAGGGACCATTGTACAAGTAAGGGTGCAAACACAAGCCAAGGTGTAAAGACCTGGGATCTTTTTGGAATATTTCAGCGAGGTGCTGGGACTGACGGGATTTTCAACACCTTACTCAAATGTACCAAGTTCCAATTCCTTGGAAAGGATACCCTAGTTACGGACTTATCTAATGTATTTTTTAAACAAACTCGTAACTAGCAAAATGAGTATCTATAGCTCGCCTCTAACTTGAAGTGGAGGAATTTGATTAACATAAAAAGCAGCGAAAATTTGGCCGCGAAAGTCCATAAGATGCCGGGTCTATTCCAAGTTTGACTTTTTAATTGGAATATTGAGACTACTATAACCCGTGCGTCGATAGGATAATCTGTTGAAGATTTTGCGCAAGATGGACAAGTACAGAGTCTTCCGACGATACTGGGAGGAATTTGTGGTGGAAGTTAGCCCTCAGAGGGCGTCTGCTCTATTAACACAGCACGCTGAATATAAGATCTATTTAAAGGAAATGGCCATAGGTAGGCAGATGCTTTACGAGGCTCTGGACCTCGACAAGGATAACGTTCCAGCTCAACAATTACTGCAAGTTCGTACCCCTTTACCGTGGTCTATCTTACCCCCTGAGGCAATCGAGTATATTATTTTAGAGACCCTTAAAATTTCACATCATAATAAAATAAATATTCCAATTTCTTCACCTTCAACGTATCGTCAGATCCTCATTCCCACTAACATTCAACGCAACAAAGAATAACCAAGCAGATAACCCAGCCCTTAAATTTTGACCCTCCATTGCTAAAGAAACAGTTCTACCTTATCTACTATTTCTATTCCTCCTCCTTCGAAAAAGCCCGCCATTTTGCCCACCCCATGCCCCTCAAATGATACACCCAATTGCTCATTTCGCTGAAAAAATCCTATTTACTTTTTACCCTATCATTTCCCCATTTTTATACGCTGTTTGTGTCATTGGTACAGGTCGTATTCAATACTGGCCATTCGTTGCATACGCAGAGTATACTATGGTGCATGCACGGTTGCTTCGACAAGGCTTTGGTGGCGATCGTGAAAGCCCTGGATTGCAATCCGTACAATCCAGGACTCACGTTAATAAAGACAGTGGTGCTGCGTTTATCCGGTCGGCTCGAAGAGGCAAACGCCTGGCTAGAACACGTCAGCAAGAATTTCTACAAGTACCTCGAGCCGTCCAGGGACGTGCAGCTCTCGATCACGGGGAAGCTCACGAAAGAGGAAACGAGGAACTTGTTAATCAAACAATGGTACCTAATACGGTAAGCACGGAAACCTTGAGAAAAGTGTTCTTAATTGACTCACCATAATAGCTTCGATGATACCATCGCGATGAGAATAGGCAGCGATGATCCTGCACCAAACACGCACGCACTACACTTTCGAAAAAGGGTACCGCATCGCGTTACTGCCGGAAATCCGATTCCAACGGAAGTCTATATTCGCGCGAGGGTATCGATCGTGCCATCGATTTTTTTATATACGTTCACGCAACAAGGGGTTAAAACTTGACGCGCTCTGTTAACAGGTACGACATGGCAATGAGGTGTATGCTGAAAGATAAACTCGAGGCAGCGGCTCGTATCATCTACGGGAGCAACTTACCTAAATACTTTGCCGAGTCGTACGTTCTATTGGGCGACAGCTTCTACAGACGCGAGAATTATGATCTGGCGTTAGAATCGTACCTCAAGTACCAGGAAAGGGAACGGGAACTGGGTCTACCGGTTTCTCGAAAAACTATCGACGTAACGCAACGGATAATCGATATATTGAACGAGCGGGCGAAAATCGCGGCGCACAAGGGGCATTCGAGAGACGCGATCAGGATAACGAACGAAATGCTTCGAATACTAGACGAGGGTCAGTTAGGTTCGTCGAAATTGGGCCTGCAACGTGGACGTGCCCTTTTGTACAAGACCCGGGGCCTGTTCCAACAAGCCACGAAGGCGAAACGAAAAAGTAAAGAATGTTGCCAGACGGGAGGCAAGAGTCTGCGATTCGTTCGCGAACCCGATGACGGGGGCTTGTATCGATCTTTGTATGGCGATAGAAATACGGAAGATGTTATCGACCAATTCGCGCCAAAATCGAAACTCCCCCAATCCCTTAAGATTATGATGCAATACTCCTAGCTTTGAAAAATTGAGAGAGATCGCGCGTTACGTGGGGGCAGAGTTTTAAAAATAAGTGGCTTCTAGAGCAACAATACAATTAACCTTACCGAAATTGATATTTTTAAATACAAATATCTGATGCAATATCTGCAGGCAATTACTCTTCAAGGAGATACCTGTATCTGTTTTTCTTTGCTCGTGTTTGCAAATGGTGGTAGCATATTTTAAAAAGCAACTCTTCTTTAAATAACATTGTTTTTTCTCCATTGAGATGCTGTATGTAATAAAGAAACAATTGAAATAGTTGTGTATTGTTGATTGATAATGGTCCCCCAATGGGAACCTGTGTATTACATCGCACACAATATTCTATTGCAAGAAAAAGTAATTTACAGAACATATAGGTGCAAAAAATGAGCAAAAAATAATTACAATTATTAAAACTGATCTGGTTCAGTTACAAGAGTAAAATGCATGTTATCTGAAATCCATTTCGCCTGATATGCCATGATTTATTCTCTGAAAATAAGGGAATATCGGTTCCCTTGTAAATACGCAAGATGAAATCTAATTGGAAGGCATGCAAAACCTGATGATATACATGTATCTCCAGTCCGCCGATTACGACGACCTCGGCAATCTTGGGCCACAATTTCTCTCGGGTATAAAAGCCGTGGGCGAGCTCCGAAATGCACACTCCTGTGGTCGAAATCCCACACTGTTGTCACGTGTGCTCAAAGCGAAGGAAACCTAAACGATCGCCATGGACCCGAAATTCTGGACCGACAAAGTCGCCCTCATCACTGGCGCCAACTCCGGCATCGGCAAGTGCTTGGTAGAATGCATGGTCGGCAAGGGAATGAAGGTCGTGGGCATTGCTCGCCGTGTCGACAAGATCAAGGTACGTAGAATCAACAGAGAATTATATTTCGAATAAAACTTGTTAATTTTCAACCGCTGGAATCTACCTGAAATTTTCTGCACTCTGTTGTAAAAGTTTGTTAGAACTGATTCGCCTCTACGCCTATTTGTTGCGCATTTAAATATTTCTTCGAGTCTACAGTTAAGGATTAAAAGTTCCTTGTACGCCTTTACCACTTATCCTAAAGAAAATTGATAAGAATTAAATTACGTGGTTCTGCTATATGTACGGTTTTTTCGACAGGCACTTGCCGACGAGCTGAAATCAAAACCAGGAAAGCTGTTCCCTCTGCAGTGTGACCTCACCAACCAGAGCGACATTCAGCGCGTGTTCGAATGGATTGAGAAGAACTTGGGATGCATGGACATCCTGGTGAACAATGCTGCTATTAACATGGACATTACAGTCCAAACCGGCGAGATGGAAGACTGGAAGAAGATCTTCGACGTCAACTTCCTCGGGCTCACTTGCATCACCAAGGAAGCCCTGAAATTAATGAAGAAGAAGGGCAAGTGTCATCCCGTTCAACACCTGAAAAACTTCATGTTTAATCGCTGTATACCCTACAACTAAAAACTAAATTAAAACTATGAAAATGTAAATCTGTTCTCAGGAATTAACAACGGCATGATCGTGAACATCAATGACGTTTGTGGAATGAAGATACCGATCACTTGCGACCGTCCATTGTCCCCAGCTTACATCAGCAGCAAATTCGCTTTGACTGCCATGACAGAATGCCTCCGCTCCGAATTGGCGCAGCTCGAATCCAACATCAAAGTTATCGTGAGTTGCACGTATTCTGGCTCCTACGTTCGCCGCCTATAAACTCTCAGCGACCGTGAATTAAATAACAAATGATCCTCTGTTGCAGTCCATCTCTCCCGGACTGGTGGAGACAGAGATGACTGCGCAATGGTTGAAGGAGAACCCACGTCTGGCTTTGAAACCCCAGGACGTGAGCGATTGCATTTTCTTCGCAATGCAAACTCCGGAGACAGTTCTGATCAAGGATCTCGTAGTCACGCCGATTCGCGAGGCAATGTAAACAGTGAAACACTGATTGCGCTTTTGTTATTTACTTGGCACAAGATAAATATCAATCGGCGCAGTTGTAAATATATGAAATAAATACCTTGCAAACATATTAATCGGATATTATTCAAACCCCGTGATTCGAGCTTTAACAGATCACTGTTCGGAGAGATACAAATTGTATCCAGGGGTGACTGAGAAGACTGGCGTGTAAATAATGAAAAACATTGTTATTTATAGTCGAGGAAAGAATGAAGTTGCTTTATTCATAGATCGCATAATACATCGTGTAATAATATGGGAAGCGTGTGTCGGAGGTAAAGAAAGAAATTCAGAATTTCTAAGGATGTACTAATGGTGAAGAATCCAAATCTTTTTATTACTTCATTCTGGATAAATATTGACGATTAACAAATGCCAAAATATGAGAATTAATTGTGTGATTAAAGGAAGGCTGTAGGCTATCATAGACAGATTAATACTACCATCGGGCGGCAGACATTCGCTCTGCCAAAAAGTTACCGGGGAAAAACGTTTTAAGGAATCAAACATGAAAAAAAAAACAAATGATTAATTCGAACACACTTAAACATCTTTTTGGACGGGCAGTTTCACGTGCCCGCCATTTAGGTTAGGTTTATGGCAGTGGTAACGATGGAAATGAAAAGGCGGAGGTTTATAAAGGCATATACTGTTTAGAAGAACGCATGCAGAAAATGTGTATTGGAAGGGACATCAGATATAAACTTGATCAAATACCTTACAGCCAGCGATCACATCCGACTATCCTGTATTTTGATCCTGCTAAGTGCAAGCTCCAAATTCCACATCCAACCTAGGCGATAAATCCATCAAACCTATGAAGCATGAACGACGCCCACACCTCGATAATCCTCCATCAACACCGCGATAATCCAAATCCATTTATCCTGCATGAATCCTGCGTATCTTTTATTCTCCGGTCAAACGATCCAAGTGATCCGCTCAATAGAATCCGGTGAACACATCCAGCCAATTTATCCATATCCGAAAATCCATCATGAACGCTAATTTATCCTGTCAGCATCCTAATCCAACCGTATCTGCCGAATCCTGTCCATCCTTTCCTTTCATCCCGGGGAGATCCTCTACAACTAGGGAGCCAGTCCTTGTCAAGATGAAGGATTCCTGTCCTGTCTTTTATCCGACCCCGAACAGTTATATTATCCTCTTGCGCCCATCAGTGCCCAAAGACAAAGTATGTAACAGTCCGTACTATATCCGCACATATGTATATCAGAACATACACACGCTCACGATTGATAAATATAAATGCGATTCAAGATCGAATTAACCGAGAGAAGACTAGACGATTTCCTTTCGAATGGAACAAAGTTATCAGCCACACTATTTACAAACGCGATAGTTTCCACGAAGGGACCACTTGACGTCCTCCATGTTCCTGAGGATAACACGCTAAACGTGGAGCTTCCAATCGCCTATACTAACTTATCGCACGGGTCAATGGGAAACTAAGAAGATTTTGTGATCGAGCATCCGGTTTCCGCGTCGGACCAGTTCGTTCCTCGTTTTTTGTCCACGGATCATCACTGTTTGGTGATGTCGGATAGGAAGTCAGAGTTAATGTCTCAGTAACAATGAAAATAATTGTCGACGTGAGCTTGCTGATGTGCCCGAAACCATAAGCAAATACTTTAGAAACAAAATTTACAAAGTTAAAAGTCCATTGCCAGTTTTGAACGTAAGAGAAAAACAGAGGGGAGAGTCACTTTCTTAGATCGCGTGGATACGATAGATCCGAAACACTTGAATGGCCTAGAGATCTGTACGAACACGCGATAGGTCGAAGCTGTCCATTCCGTGTTTTCCTTATGGTATCTTTATTTTTTTTTCCCTTTCAAGTTTCGTCTATGTGAAAGCACTGCTAGCACGATTAGGATATTAATACTTTCGTTTCGTTTTTTTTTTTTGTAATTTAAAAGAGAGAATTATGGAGAATCGTTTTGAATCCTTGTAATGGATTTGCCAACGTTTTTCTGATGAAAATCCAGCTAATTGAGAATCCTTGAATGAAATGGATCGTTTCTTTCATCCGATTCCTTTCCTGATCCTGAACTTCCTCTTGAAAGTATCCTTACTGCCTCATTATTTTCTCATTCTCATTTACGTCTTAATCCTTTTATAATATATGCTCCATACAAAATCCATCCAAAACGCATTCCATCTCATCCCACCGCCAAGCGAATGTGTATTATATCCATCCAAGAAGTAAGATCGTGTCGATTTCAGTTTTTCATTCATTGTGTTACAATCCAATCCAATATACAAAAGAAGAAAAAATACATTAGTCCCTTATACAATATGCATTAATGTTACATATAAAATTTATCACTGCAAATATAATCCCTGTGACTCTTACGATACTCAAATATGCAATAACGTGTTATAAATTGAGCAAACATTATACAGAGAGATGCCTTGTGTCTATTTAATGCGAGTTTAAAATATTCCTCAAACCGGCACAGATATATGCGAATGGAAAGAAAAAGAAAAAGAAATCACAGGATCAATTTGCAATAATAACGTTCTCAAGAATACACGAATATAATTGTTTTCCTTCGATAACTTTTTAATTCATAATAGAGAATTCAATGAAATATGTCTGCTATTCGCGCATATTGCTAAATTCCAAGAATTTTGCTTATATGTCTTCAAAAAGGAAAACGTTAAACGAGAAATGTGCAGTAGAACATACTTTGTCAATGTATTCATCTTAATGATAAAAACACATCTCTCAATGTAGATAAGTCGTGTATAACTTAAAGTTAATTCAATATGAACATTTCACAGGCATCCAAATAATTGTAACAGATATGTTATTGTATTCTTAACAATAATAATTTCAGCACGAGTTCAGATATCTTTTCTTTTTCATTTTGAAGTGTTGCGATAACACACACTTGCTCGTCAAACCTGAAGAGTGGCCTGATAAATCGTCGTTAAAGAACACTTAAATGTACAAGATGCATTTTAATTTATTAATGTATATCAAGTGAACAGAATTCGATGCGTAATAAACGATAGCTGTATCAGTTTACCCAAAGCAAATTGATCATATGAATATTAATCGTTTAGTAAAAAATAAATTTTTCACCTACATTTATCAAACGTTATGCCCTACATGTACCATCAGTCAATGAATATCGATGTATTACATTCTCTAGATATTATGTATTACATTTTCAGCATATAAAGTATGTTGTATTGTCATCATCGTGTAGCCAAAAGAAAAAAGTATTGGAATCTGTGTGATAACTTAAACGACGATGAGCCGTGTAAACAACCTTGATGTATTTAATTGTACACACGAATTATCTTTCAGAATCAATAATGATTTACGTAAGAGGCAAATCCCTTAATACATTTACGTTCAAAAATGCCATAACGTGTCACGTCCGTAATGTTCTATTAAAATAATTATGAAAGGAAGATAAAATTTTGAAACTACGAAAGTTATTTCACTACCGTAATTCAATGGCGAGCACAATAAATAATTAAAGGAGATAGATATAAATATTCGTGCGAATGATAGAAATTTCCTGATCGAATATCTAACAATATATGTACATTATGCAGCGTAATTATTTTTACCCGGCATATTCTATGTCCACATTTAAACTGTACGTTTACTGCATTATGGCATTACTTCATTTTTATCTGCAGAATAATTTCGAGCTGTTAACCATAAGGAACATTAGTCTCGTAAATCTTTGTGACAAGCATTTATCAGCATTAGAAGCTTAAAAGAATTTTATGCGTTAAATATGCTTAAACCAGTGCTGTCCTTTTCACTGCGAATGTGAAGAAATAAATGTAAAACGAACAATCAAGGGGTATGTTCGTATTAAATGGAGTATTGTAGTATATTTACCAGTCGTGCTACCGTGCAGTGCAACGAGAACATTCACTCTGAACATAAACAATATTGGTAATTATACAACGAATACTAATTTGTCGATGCGAACGGCAATTAAATGACTGGAGTAGTATTAGTCGCTTCTTTTTAGGCTGTCATTCGTAATACTTCAAAATTGTTACACATTTCGAGTATAGTTGTGGTGTCAAAACAAATTGCAAAATATAAAGGAATGTATTTTTTTAAACATAAAAGTAACTCTAATCAATACGAGCACGATTCCTCTTTATTAAGGCAATGAACGTGAGACATTTATGCCAGTATTTACTATTAAGAAAATTTAGGTACTGTTTCAAGTTTGCCTCAAGTAATTAAACTCTAGGTGCTTTCTCGTAACATAGTTAAAAGAACTCTAATGGAAATCGGCAAAACCTTTTGGAAGATACATCCGATGTGTGTAAAATGAACCGTGCTCTAACTATACATTAGGTACGATACAATTATTAAATTCAAGCAACGTGAAAAGTAATGGTTTCATAATTTGTACAAAATTGGTTTGGATTGGAAGGTGTCTTTACGTGAAATTCAAATCAGTAATAATGAAACATGGTAAAGCAAATATTGATAAGCCTTTACTTATATTACCATGTGAAACATATACGTACACACTAGTCGTATGAACGAGATCTGGAGCGAGATCTTGACCGCGAGTAATTACGCCGTAATGGTGAATAGGTAGGTGAACCACGGCGCCGTGGGCTATAGCTTCGCGAATGACTTCGACCCCTCTCTCTGTCTTCGCTGCGTCCCCTATCGCCACTGCTGTGATCTTCTTTCACACGAATATAGGCTACTTCACCCTGCGAGCACGAAGCACAAAAATAATGTTACTTGATTAACGAAAAATTTAGCGCCTCCAACTAGAAATTTTAACGAAATCCATTAAAACAAAAGTTAATTTCAACAAAATTTTCGAAAAATTTATCTCCACCAACTAGAAATTTTAAGGAAAAGAATTAAAATAGTATTTAACTTCAAAAAAATTTACAAAAAATTTAGCTCCAACTAGATATTTTAACATAATTACAATAGAATTAGTTTTCAACTATATTTACGAAAAAAAACAACTAAATGTCGTCAAACTATAAATTATAACATAATCAATTAAAATAGAATTTAATTTCAACAAAACTTTCGAAAAAATTTGCTGCTCCAACTGGAAATTTGAACGTAATCGATTAAAATAGAATTTCAACAAAATTTTTAAAAAACTTTCTACCTCGTGAGACCTAAATCTTGAATCGTCCAACTTCTTCACAGCGTATTTCATGTCCTCGTATCGCAAGAACTCGACAACTCCAGTGCCGTCTTTATAAACATCGGCGAAGCAAACATCGCCGGCTTCGCGCATGTGATCCTTCAAATCCTGCCAACTACCGGATGGAGGTAAACCAGTAACGAGAACTCTATATTGAGATCTCCTCGCGGGTGGCCCTCGTCCTCTGGAATTACTCATTTCACCCCGACCACCTCTCCCACTGTCCCCTGCTCCCCGACCTCCACGGAAATTATTACTAGGCCCACCACCTCTTGGAAACTCAACCCGTAATCTGTAACCGTCATAATCGTATCCATCCCTCGCGTGTACTGCATCCTCCGCATCCCTGAAAGAGATACAATGTCCATGTCACTTTTGAAACGTTATAGTCCCTCCCTACGTAACCCTGAAATACCAAGGTTAATTAATCAGAGTATCCTGATGATTCTACTTTCTAATCCCGAAATAGCGTAGCGATTAACAAGAGTGTGTTTTTTGCAGTGAACAGAGAGGGACAGAATGGAGGGGAAATATGTTACTCGGTACTGCGCGGTATATCCGAAAGTTGGCGAATATTTTCACGTGAGTATGATTCATGGAACGTACCTTGGGTCATCGAATTCGACGAAGGCGAACGGCGGACCCCTACGGTTTTTTAAATCAACAAAGATTACTTTACCGAACTTGTAGAATAGGTCTTGGATGTCTTTGGTTCTTATATCGGGCGGCAAGTTGCCCACGTAAATTCTGCACTCGTTTCTACCGCCGTGCGACATATCTGTGGCTTTCGTTGCCGTTCGAATTACACGGGGCGCAAGCTAAAACACTTTAAAACGACTTCAATTGTCCCCCTCGAGGTTCGTCCTCTCTTTATTGATGAAACAAACAAGATGGTGGCACCGGTCGAAGGGAAGCGTGGATCACGAAAGGCGCAGAAAGTCAAGAATGTTAAACGGACGTGGAGGAACCTATCAAATGTTTTTATGTAGCCGCCGACCAATTATGTGTCGTTTCATCCGTCACTTTCCTTTTTTTTGCCAATCAGTCTGTATTTAAAAGACACAGCTACTTATGGCTATTACACATTCTATCCATTAATTCAATTGAACTGTTCCTTTAGGGTTCGCGAAATGGATTCTTCAACTGATAGGGAGACGAATTAAAGAGTTATACACGCAATACTTGCTTCCTGTAATTATATTTCATTGCATTAATTACGCGATACTGTATTTCGATAGAATTTCGGGTAAATCTTATGTTTACTGTATATTTCCATTCAAGAATTATTCAATTAATCATTCGCCGTTAATTTGGGAGAGACTACGTTAAATTTACCGAATATATAACATCAGAATATTCTTTGTCGAATAATTGTAATTGCTTCAAAGTATTTGAGCACTGTTGAGACAACAGTGCTTGATACATTCATTAACTATTATAATTAATGCATTGTTTGTATCAAGTATTATATAAATTTTTTGCGCGTCTGTGAGAAATGAATATGTAAAATTTAAATCCATGTATATGTGTGCTATATAATTGTAGATGGCACTTTCTGAGACGAGTTGACGAGTCATACCAGTTAAATTTTGTTTACATGCATTATTCTAACCCTGAAATGTACAAATGCAATAAGTGGTTATATTCTTCTTACAGTATAGAATTATTTGGTTGTAACTGAAGTGATAATGGCGCCAATTTTGACGCAGTCATTTACTACATTTAGCAATTTTATACTGCCCGACGATGAGTAGTTCTATGGCAGTTTCGAATAATGTATAAATTCATGTAAAAAGACTTGTAAATACGACAATGGCATTCTCGTTTCGAATGGGCACCAAGCGGTGCCACGACTTTCCGAAATTGGCCAGGGAGTCGGGATTTTATTTCAATATGCACAGGTCCAGAGTGCGGGTAGATTGGAATCGTATAAGTATGTGGTTTATGTCTTTGCAATACGCCTGCGACACCTTTGCAGTAACACAATAAACTTATAGCGGATTAATGTATCATTCTAGGTAATATAGATGTAGACCGAATTATAAGAGACAGAGATTTCCATGCTATCGATGATAATATAAACATAGTAATAGATTATTGTTTAGAGAGCGAATACGATGTTAAAATCTTGGATCCTAGTTTTGTAAAGCTCTTCCGTCTCGCGCAGCTCGCAGTCGAATACTTGTTGTATTGTAAACAGTACTTGGATCACAGCGTGGTGATATTGAAAGATGAATTGAGATCGAAGATAGAGGAGAACGTTAAACTGAAGAAGGAGGCTGGTAGCTTGGAGGAAGTGGTGAACCATTTGAAAGAGAAGGCAAAGGATAGGAGTAAATTGATGGAATCTAAAATTGGAGATTGTAATGGTGAAATTTATAAAGTAATAGAATTATACATATTTTATTATAATCAGAGCTTTTTTATAGTAATAATATCATTCTTGTTCTTGCGAAAGAAACCACTGATTATAGTAATATACGAACATTGCGGCCCATTTCTTCGGTAAAATAAATTTAAACTTCACCAATTCTCTAGTGTCCTCATTGCCCGAAAACTTTTATATCCTCTATGTTCGTAAGTGCTCACATCATACGACGGCATGGATATATGTCAGATTTATGTGTGACTTCGTCTTCTATACACGAGCATTACCAGAATGAGACGAAAAAATTGCATAATGAAATTAAAAGCTTAAAAGAGAGGCTGAATGAAACAGAGAGGGTAATAAGAAACGAATCTGAAAGAATTCCTGAGAAGAAAGCAGTAGCTTACGATAAAAGACACCTTGAAAATGAAACTGAGAGCTTTAAATGTGATACTAATAAATCTGAAGAGCATCTGGAGTATACAGGATACCAAGAGGAGATAAAGAATTTAAAGACTATGCTTTTTGATGAAATACATGTAAGTATTAAATACAGAAACTTCAGAATCTTCTGTGCGACTTAAATAATAATTATTTTAAAAGCATTTAAGGCAGAAAGAAAAGAACATGTGTGAACGCACGCCGGAAACAAATGTACAAACATTGATAAATCAACAAGAAAAAGAATTCCAGAAGTTGAGGAATCAGCTGTTTGAAAAAGTAAGTAGGAAATTTGTAAAATATATTGAAACAATTAATCGTTTATTGTACTTCTCCAGCTAACTCCGGACATAGAAGGCGTGCAGGCAAAGTTATATACACAGGAGAATTATTGGAGATCTAAAATCGAACACATAGAAGAGCAACATCAGAAAGATGTGGAGAGACTCTCTGCTGAATTGAAATTAACGCAGAAGGCAGCTGATGATATTAAAGCAGAATATGAATTTAAAGTCAATGATTTGGAACGTCAAACAGCCAATCAATCAAACATTTTAAAGGAGCAAAGTAGACAATTAAATTCTCTATCTCACGAATTAAATGTGTCGCAATTAAATGAAAGAAATAAGAATCTTGAAAACGATGTGCAGAATAAGAGTGATCAGTCCACAATGATAGATGAATCGAAAAAAACCGTAAGGAAGTCAAACGAAAGTGATTTGAAACAAAAAGATTATGTAGATACAAGCTCGCAAATGATTGTCGGGGACATAAGCAGTATATTAAGTTCGGGTTTATCTGTATCCAAAGTATTGCGAACTACAGTTTCGAGAAATGTACATACTTTGAATCCCAGATATAAAACTGTTACGCGCGAAGAGAAAAAAAATGTTAAACAAGAAAGCAAAGTAGTTAAAAATAAGAAAAATGTGGAGAAGGATCTGAAACATTGTAGTTCGAACGATACATCGGAATCACAGAATTCGGTGCCTGAAAAAAGGGTAAATCAGGAAACAAAGCGTATAAAGCATGACCCTAATGATCATTTAATCTCAAAAGCAGATTTGAATGAATCGAAGGATACTTTTGATAGAAATATGCATCAAAAGTTTCTATCTATGGACAACAGCAAAGAGTCAGAAGCTTTAGAAGACGATCTAAATTCTGAAATCAATTCAGAGCCAAGTATGTCCGAATCGCAGACACAGTCAGAGACAGAAAGTTTTACCATCCTGCACAATAATTCTCCGATGCGTAAGCATAAGAAACATGCAGCAGTTTTGCTAAAATCTAAGAAGACAGCCCCCCATGATTCATCTCACAAAAAATTACGAGAAAACTTACGTCTTACGTTCGAACAGAAATTAAGGGATCTAGGAATCGATCCAGAATGGCAAGGGATACCCAAGGCAACGTTCAAGCAAAAAATGGACATCTTGAGACATCATGAAAAAATTACTATGAGAGTAATAAAAAATGTTATATAAGATACAATTTTGTCCGATAGCATTTTTATTAAGACTGACATGTTTTATTAATTTCCTTTGCAGAAATTGCCAAAATACCATCAGACAAAATTGAAAATAATCGAGGAAGTTCTTAATAAAATATCTAAGAAGGGGAAGGCAATGGAGAACTTTAAACCTGTAAAAAGATTAATGCCAATGAAAGCATTTGGCGATCTGAAAGCTCCTGGTAATTACATACTATGCTTTTACGGGGAAGATATTAGTTACTGAAATTGCATTTCCTTCTTTTCCAGCCAATTCTATCTCACAGGATGCAACTCCAAAAAAATTGCATTCTACATCAAAAGTTGATTGTTCTGTCCAGAGTACAAGTGAAAGTGAATCAACGCCAATAAAATCCACAAAGACTTCAAATCACAAAAGCATAGAAAGTTTAATACAAATTTCTCCAAGCTTACTAACATCTGTGAGAAAAGATTCTTTGAGCAGAGTGAAATCTTTATTTGACGACAGTGCGAATAATACAAACGAACCGCAGGAATTACAAAATGTTTCAATGTCCCCAAAGCACAATAAAAGTGCCCTGAAGACAGCGATTGGTTCAACAAGTAGTTTAACAAAGAAAAAAGTTATCTTCGACTTAGCAGATGAGAACGACAGAGAGGAGTCACTGTCCGATTATGATGTCAGGAAAGATGAATTGCATTCGGTCAGTGCCTACGAGCAAAGCCACTTAGCCGAGCAAGAAAATTACAAAAATACAGGCAACATTGTACTAAAGACCTCTCAGAGCGATAAGATAGCAGAGATATCAAAAAAACTTGAAGCACAGGTAATATATCGCGCAAACTTTATCTAATACCGCATCGTGTTAAAAAATAAATATCTTATTTCAGTTAAGTATGGTGAGGCTGAAGCCCGTGGGATCAATTGAAACAATATTTTCTTCGAAGTATATGCAAAACAGAGAAGATCACAATACCAATAACCAGCGAAATACATCGACAAGCATTAGTTCTCTCTTAGAAAGCCCATTCAAACCATCCACATTCAGTCCCAAAGTAACAAAGAACCAAACACCGCAACCAGCGCCACGTAATTTAAAAGATAAGACACCCGAGTCGTCGCATACAGAATCCATATCAGAAATTTCGGATTTAGACTCTGATATAGATAAGATCTTGAAGTTGGAGTGATCATCAGACACCAGCATTTTTATAGCATAATTGAAATATGGCCTTTGTGACTTTAATTTATGAAGATTAAAGTGGTATATACCAGGGACCGAAAAAGTTCTCGAACCCTCGTTTTTAAAAAATTCTGTTAGAACTTATTTATTTCGATTAAGAAAATATCTGTTCTTGTGGAATTTTTATTGAAACAAATGCTACCTTCAGGAACTTCTGTAAAAAGTGTTCCCATGGAACAGATATTTTAGAACCTATATAATAAAAGTTCCATGGAAACAAGCTACATTACCTTATGCTTGAGACTGCATTTTGGTTGCAATTCAATGGTACAACGATACATATTTGTAAAAACACGCGGCATCTCAAATTTTGAAAACTTACCTTATTTAACACTCGCCAGGTTATAACCTGACTGTAAGCTGTCAAAATTGCTTGCAGATCATAATTATGTGGAGAATTTCACATCATAAATATTTTGTTTCTTGACCATCATCGTTGGTTAGTTGGTCTGTTATTGCGTTACAATACATTGAATAGTATTTAGTATTTTTTAGAACGATTGAGAACTTTTTTAATATCGGTGAACAAAATATCTGTTCCTGTTATAGAAAATTTGTTATAAGTTCCATTCCAACTAGAACCTTTATTTTCAAGAACTTTTATTTTATCGGTTCTTCTAAGAACTTATAATGTGAGAACATTTTTAAAAAAGTTCCGCGGTCATTGTTTTAAATGGAACCTATTGAAAAATTCCAGAACTTTTTCGATCCCTGGTATATGCCTATATCCCGCGAGAAAAGATTTTCAAATGGAACATTCAGTACAAATACTGTCTTAATAGCGATTACAGTATCGCAATTATTTTTTGTTTATATAGTCTAGTCCGCGAAACCAAAGAGACAATCATCCTACGCCGTAAAGTCAGTCGGTAGTTCATTTATGGTACAGAACTTTATACAGAAGATAAATAAAAGGAATTTTATTATGTAATTTATTTGTTTTTTTATTTTATTATGCAGCACCTCGAGATATAAATTGCGCGCCTAAACGCAGGCGCGATGGTCGCGCGCATTTAAACAATGGCTAACCGTTCGAGATGTAAACACAACACATGTACTCGCAGCGAAGGAACCAATAATTCGTAAATTAAGTTTATTTCGATTTGTATTAAATATGAATACAAAGGCACGTGAAGAGGTATATGGAATTGTATGTGTAGTAGTCGTATCGTACAATGATACGTGCATCGATACGTGAGAAATTCCGTTTAGCAGATTTATGGTATATGTAAACACAGATGAGAAAGCATCCAATATATAGCACTGTGTTTTTGCTATTTTTACGATAGGAATAGCTGCCTCGAAGCAAAGATTATTTTAGATATGTTATGTGGTCGAATAAAGCAGAGGTTACATTTGAGATGCATTCTCAGAGAATAATCTATGATTATCAAATAAAATGGTCCTACTTGCGTCTGCTATTCGTTATAAAGTGATACTCCGCGTTTTTAATGAGAAAAGCCATGATCAATTATAAGTTTTCATTGAAACTTTAAGCGTATAATGAAATGATGCCAATGTGTAATTTATTTTGCTTAGTATGTAATGCTAGCCTTGATATTTCGTCTTGCGTAAATATATTCTGCACGTCCCTCCCCCGCAATGGAGAATTGTTGGCCAACTTTGTATCCAAAGTGCTTCGCTTAAGTGTTCCTGAATTACAAGATTCCTATGTTTGCACACAATGTTGCAATCTGTTCCAAATGTTGGAGCAAGCACAGAAGACTGTTTTAAACATACGTTGCGAAATTTTAAAGATATACCACGCTACAGAGAGGAGGAAAAGTATTAAACAGTCGATAAATAATGATATAAATTTGACTTTAAGCGCGAACATAGCATTAGCGGAGAATAAATTACATATAAGCAATGGCGATGAGCACTGGGAAGAAGCGTCAAATTTACAAGCCATTCAGATTAAAGAAGTGGTGAAACAGCAGTGCATTCAAGATAAAATAACAAGCCAAATATTGAATCTTCCTAATAGAGATTGTGGCATGTATGCCAAGACCTCTATAGAGTCGAAGAAGAACGTTAAGAAAAAAGCAATAAACTGCAGCGAAGTGGATAACACAAAATCATGCGATTATAATAACACTTGCAGTGATGTAAAGAAGGTTGAGACCTTGAAAAGTAATGTGTTTCATAATTCGATAGCAGCGGCAAATGACAATAATGTCTATAATATTAGTTCTTCCCAAGGTAAAGAAATAAATTGCCCTCAATTGTGTAGTTATTGTAATTATTTTCGTTTCAGCAAACACGCATACAGCAAAAATGAATGCTGAAGAAAACGAATGCATTTCGTTAGTAGAATCCAAACGGAGTGAATCGAAAGATCTGATAAAACCGGGCTCTATTTTCTCCGAAAATAAATTGCAAGTACAGAACATTGTACAGTCAATTGATTTTGAGTGGTCGGAAATAGATGAGAATGTGGCAGAAGCGGAGGAAAATACTGAAAGCTCAGTAGGTAATACAAACTCTTTGTGTTCATTAAATCTAGTAATTACAGACTGAATGTTAATTAACTTTCTCAAATTCTTGCATATACACAGCTTTGAAAAACGATCGGATCAGTGTCCCCATGAAATCAGGAAAAGTATCGAAATGTAATGTCAAACTATTAAAGCATTCTTGTTCTATTTGCGGTAAAAAATGGAAGACGTCGACTGAATTAAAAACACACGTGAAAACTCACTCTACGTTAAGACCATATATGTGTGAGAAGTGTGGTCAGGCATACAAACACAAACACGCATTAGAAGTACACGTGGGAATGCATAATGGGATAAATCCATTTCAGTGCAATTTCTGCAGCAAGTGTTTTACTCAGAAAGGAGCGCTTATGAGGCATTTGCCGATGCATACCGGTGAGATGCCTTATCAATGCGAACTATGCGGTAAAAGGTTCATACATCATACATCCTACAATATGCACAAATTGTCGCACAGTGGAAAGAAATCTTACAAATGCCATGTAAGTAGCTGTTATGTATTAAACTTATCTTGTTATTCATAATGCTGGACAGAGTACAATGACCGCTTACACATTTCAGATCTGTGATTTATCATTGCTCTCGACATCTCACTTAAAACGGCATATGCGGGTTCATACCGGTGAGAAACCGTACAGTTGCACATCTTGCGGGAAACGTTTCGCAGAACGATATAATTTGCTTGCACATCAAAAGATTCATGAACCCTTTGAAAATAAAGCGAAGAAAGCGAACGAAACGCAATACCAATGTGACCACTGTAACATGGTATTCGAACATAAGCAAAGTCTGATGAAACATGAAAAATGTCATACTGATACGGACAACGAATCCGATCTTAAGAAATCCTGTTCAGTCTATCCGATTCAACCAAAGAGTAATGAATTATCGAGAAAGATAGGTTCTGAAGACGATGCACTGCAACAGACATGGATTCAGATTCCTATACCAGAAATCGATGAAAGCTCCTTTGCAGTTACGTTCAGTGATGAAAAAGTGTCTATGGAAAGTACAAATTATAATACAAGTTTGCAGGTAATTATAGAACCGTCAAATACACAACTTTTAAACAGTAATCTTGCTCCTATTGATAAAGCGCACATATGACTGTTGACTTAAGATGACATTGTGACGTTAAATGATAAGTTTTACTCTTTAAAGTTTAATATAATTAATGTCCTAATATTTCCGAAATCGTATTTCGGGCAAATTAAACTGTCTTTATCGTACGCACGAGAAATATTTCTTATTATATTTTTCTCTAAAGCAAACTAGTAACACTTGATTCATGTCTGCAAAAATGCATAATTGAATTACCAATGAGTACAACAATAAAGTACATAGTTTTAGATATCGGTGTCATAATTGAGAGTTCCTTATACAAAAGTATTTCTGAAAAGATGTGTTCATTCTATATAAAATCGCTTAATATGTACCAATGAAACTATTATTAATAAAATACAGTATAAGATAGAAATATGAAGCAAATAAAGCTACTTTTAAATTCGATTAATTTATATTCTCATTAGTTATTTATTTTACGAGCATTATTATAAGTAAAATGTACTTCCAAAATCATTAGCGTTAATATAAACGTTATAGATCGCACATCATTTTTGCAACTTTTAGATTTGAGTAAATATTTATGTTGTTGCAGCTGAATCAGTTGATTTAATTAGATTTTCTGTTCTTTGACTAGGCATTAAGTCCTTCCACGAAGTAACACCGTAAGTTCTCAACAATGTTTTTCTTTGCAATCCTGATATTGATAATAATCTACAAATTTGTTTGTAAAAAGATATTAAATGAAACGGTCTATAACAAGAAGAAACTCTGTAATTATAACTTACTGCTGTATTTCATCTACGACTTTGCCGTTCATTGCAGGAACAGCGACTTGAGTAAGATGTTCAATTTCGGTGAAATATTTAGGTTTCGCAGTAGAATGGTTTATATACATCTCGTATATAAAACTGGCTAGGGTATTAAATGATTTAACATAATCATCTGTCAGCAACTAAAACATAATTATTGTTAAAACTTTCTATTATTCTTTTCACTTAACTATAACAGGAATAGTGATTGGTACCACTAATGAAAAGAATCCTGGTTTTTCTATATGATGGTCCAAATACATTTTTCTTGTTTTCATTACTAGGTTTGTGTAGATATCCTTTAAAAGTTCTGCCTTTTTCGTTTCCAAAGGTGGCTGAAAATATTATTTCGGACATATAAATCTTATTTGCCGATTAGATCAGTACTAATAGACGGAAAAGAGATATCTTTGATCACAAACTGGATCGGTTAATGTCTCCTCGCTGGAAAATGAATCGCTAAGTTCTCCTGGTATGAAACATCCCGTTGCTTCTAATAATGTATATCGACGATATAGGAGTTTCGCCTGATGTCTTTCACGTTTCGTATGTTCATCTTCAATTACGACGTTCGAATATTCATCCAAAATTACCTACTCGATAATACAGTCCCTTACTGTTATATACTGTTATACACTTCAGTGTTATTTTATCCGACAAATTAACTCGTACTCTTAATTCGTTGTGATTATCAAATTTATGCCTCAACACTATGTCATAATGGTCCGAGTGCCGGTGATCAGTTTTTTCTTCTTCTTCTTCTCCTTCTCCTTCTCCGTCTTGAAACTTGATGTATCTTTTCTCTTCCATCTCTAAGTCACTTTTTGTTACCACCTCTTTAGCCGATACTGGTTTACTTTGTATTTTATTAGTTGTTGCACTTATCTCCTCTGGTTCTACATGTGTATTCTTTGAATGTAACTGACAGCTGTTTATGATCTATGAGCAAAAATCTTGGTATAGTAATTGCAATAATATTATTGTAAAGGGTAGAACAATATATATCCCATACATCATTCACAATCTCCTCCATGAAATTCAACGTTGTGTTTGTAGATTCTAAAATACTCTCCACTGTAACTTTACTATCGCTAACGAAAGTTTCCTGGCTGTCCTTGTTGCACGTGTAAACATCAAATTTATCTTGAATCCAACTATGATGAACTCTTTCGCTTTCTGTCAATACTAGAACGGGTTTAATATTGGGATATCGCTTACTCATTTGCATGGTTGCGTGTAGGTGCATTTGTGTGATACCAATTTTCTTCTCCAATATTAAGGAAGCAATTTGATTATGGTCTAGATTAAGATATATGTGGTAGTTATGATTGACAAACGTTTTTATAAAAATTGTAGCGTATAAACTGCCTAGAAATTGTCACTAACGAAATCCATAACTATTCCCCAACAGTTCTTCGATTGCTAAAAAGTCTCCGCAACGGGATATATCGTTGAATTCTTCTCTGTTCACGAAAATATAAGGCTGTTCAATTTGATCCGGCTCAGGCTCTCTTGTAGTATGCCACTGGCAATACTTTACCTGAGATGAACCATCAATATTCAGCATATTCATTCAGTTAATTGACAATTGATCTTAATATTACCTTTTTTGAAAGCACTCGTGCAATATGAAGGGCTAAGGAGATCTTTTTCACCGCTGACGGGCCTGTAAGTATTACTAAAGGTGGGCTTGGCTCGTCGTATGGTGTGATATGCAGATCAATTTTCGGTGTACTTAATTGCTCCAATAAAGTTAACTTTGTGACAGTTCGAGCAGCTCTTAGATTCACTGGCGATGCGAACAAAGTCGCAGCACTAACCTGTTTCAATTAATTTTTTCCAAAATGTACTTAAATTACTAACTCTCCAATCTTCGATTACATACTTTTTCTGAAGTAGATACAGGCTTGCCATCGATAAGTTGTATACTTGGTATAGAAAATAATAGTACACCTTTGTAGTTGGGCCATTTAGTACATCCATTGCCTCTAAGATCTATCTCTTGTATCGAGCCTTTGAAGTTTGACAATTCCAACAAATCGTTAATTTTATTGAATTTCAGATCTATCACGCGTAGACTGTATCCATCCTAAAGTTTCAAAACAGACTTGCTTACAGTAATCGCCTTAGTGGTTCATTATTATAATGTAACTGTGATTGTATGGTAATTATTGCCTTGAAGAATTGCAAGCTGGATAATTTGTTATATCCCAGATTTATCTTTCGCAAATGCGGTAAAGTATTTATACCATAACGAGGTATAGCGGATTCAAATGCTGTTATACAATTGCCCTCCAAGTTTAGTTCTTGAATATTCAGCCTATCTAATTTCTCAATGCGTTCGATTAAATTGTACGACAAATTTAAGTACTTCAAGTACCTAAAGGTAATGAAACGTTATCTGTAAGTATATTGAAACTTGTCTTTAAATTATGCACACTAACTTCAAATTTTGCAATCCATCAATGGCTTCAATTGCATTATGCGATAAGTCCAAATGGACGATGCTCCAAAAGCTGCTAATGTCGTGTAGCTTTGATATATGATTGTATGATAAAATCACATGAGACAAGTACCAAGGAGGCGTAAAATCTAAGATGGTATTCATTCTGTTATGCCCTACATTTAAATACATTAAATAGGGTATTCCTCCCAGAGGAGAGAAATTTGTAATGAAATTGTACGCAAGATCAATGTATCGCAAATAACGATGGTAATGTAATAATGTGATATTCGAGAGCGACTGTAAAGAAATTTTTTTTTTAATTTTAATACTGGCTTAATGAGAGAGTTCTCAATATGATGATGAGATACCATGTTTCTCATGACACACTTGTTCAAAACGTAGAGACCATTTTCAGGGGATTTAGCGAGAAATGACGATCCAATCCCGATTAGTTTATCCGTGAAGATACCACAGAATTCCAAATCGTCAAATAATACATCTTCGAGCTGTACTAATTTCGCAACGGGCGCCTTATAATCGTCCCACGAATCAATGTCTAAAGCATGACTGCCCCAACTGCTTTCGTGTGCACATTGTATTGCGTCTTCATTAGTTGGGATTGGCATTTGATCAAGTACAGTCGAAGAGAGAGACTTTAAAAATAAGAAAATAATGACATCAACTACATTATAAATTGAAATTAAGGTTGTATCTGGGAATTAAGTTACACTCAACGTAGAAGAAACGGAGGAAATTGTTGAATCCGTCGCCTCGTCGCATACAATTTCAGACGGGACATATTTATCTTCTAAAGATCCCCAGCTCATATCGCCATGCGACAATAAATCAGAATCAGTTTCATAAGTATCGTCAGCATAAATCTCTTCTAGTTTTCTCTTTGCAATAGGAACCGTGCTAATCGCATTCGGTTCAAGTAACAATGGTGTAGGGGAAAAGAGATATGGAAACTGCTATTAAAATTAAAGAATTTCATATTCATTGTTATAATATTTAATAATATTTATATTACTTAATTTAATTTATGGGGCAAAACTTTACCTTGTCATCGCTCATGTTTCTAATTAAGATATTAACTCTTCTAAAATAATTCGTTCAGTAAAACATTTAACTAATTATGTATAGTTAAATGTCTAATGTAATACGTTCGGTTGTTTCTTTTGTCTCAAACAATTGAATACATTAATACATACAGAGTACATGGAAAATATCCTTATTTATTGGAAAAGTATTTTATTAATAGAAAGTAATAGTTACATATCTACAGCTATGGCTTTTAAAGCTGTATCTGGAAGACAATTGAATACCTTAATACATACTGAGTACATGGAAAATATCCTTATTTATTGGAAAAGAATTTTATTAATAGAAAGTAATAGTTAGATATCTGCAGCTATGGCTTTTAAAGCTGTATCTGGAAAACGATATTGATACAATCCTTCTTCTGTCGTTAAATCAATCGCTCCTTTACGTTTATAATAATCTTTTGCAGGATTCCAGTTGAGAACTGAGAAATCTAATCTGCAGCAACTGTTGTCTATTGCTTCCTATACAGAAAGTACACATAAGAAGTAAATATTAACATAGTATCGGTAAGGTTCTTTGTATTTTGAAGAACACACCTTAGCCACAGCTTTTAATAATGCAGTGCCAATGCCCTTCCCTCGAGAATCAAGTGTCACACAAAGATCTTCCAAGAACATTGCCTTTCCACACCACGTTGAATATGTGTAATACGAAATAGCGTACCCTACTATCTTTGTGTTAACTTCTGCCACATGGCATATGAATGCTCTCTAATGCTGAAATTGTTATTTAAAATGTACATTGAATTCCAAGCATGGCATCGCAGTGAAGAGTATTTGTAATTAAAATTTTACTTCTATGATCGATCTTTGGTCCCTCCGACATCTTCTCAAAATCAGCCAACTCCTGAAACAGTGCAAAGAGAAGTTGAGAGCAATACATTTATAATCCACATGATGCATAAAATGTAGGCATTTTATAGGGCAATCATCTTCTAGAAGACGATCTTGTTTGCCTGAAGACATCAGGTATTCGTAGTCGTTGCTCAAGATGATCTTAAGCATTTGCTTGGAATAAGCGATTGCTTATATGACGTATCCATTTACTTTATAAAGCATTTACTCAAGCATTTGCTCATTCACGTTCGGAAACTTTCGGAATAATTCTGTTAGAACAACCAATGATAAAGGATATTCCGTTCGTTCTTTGGTGGACGACGGAGTAGGATACTCGAACGTGAGTGAGTGATGCGTGTGACCGTCGAGGTTATATTATAGCGATGCCGGGGGACAGTTTATCGGAGAGTCTCCGGAATGGCGAGGATAACCCCTCGCGGTGTTTTATAATGATTTCAAGAACAACGTAATTCGAAGCATAATGAAGGAAATTAGGTGTAAAATTGATTTATATAATTAACTAATATATAAACCCAACCACTAAACTGTAATGCATGTGAGCGTCGAGGTTATATTATAGCAATGCCGGGGGAACAGTTTATCGGAGAGTCTCCGGAATGACGAGGATACCCTCCGTAATGTAATATAAAAATAAAAACACCCGAGATAGTTGTGACTCCATTTAATTTTATTTAGTACATAATATATATCGACATTAATATTGATATTAGCGATATTGACGAATTATCAAATAGATTTTGCACGTCCCGAATATACCTTCTAACGACTCTATTGTCCACTATATAATCATCTTCGTCAATATCGCTAATATCAATATTAATGTCGATATCGTCTTCAAAATCCATGTTTCGCGTCCTTTAAACTTTCAACACGTTGCCGGGGTATAGAATCTGATAGAATCTCTGAAGTGGAGGGGGATCAACACGTGACGGTATATGGGTGATGGAATCATCATACACACATACCGCCACTGCCGTAGATGTTCCCCCTCTACTCCGGATATTCTTCCGGTGGAATCTCAAGACGGTCTCAAGACATGTAAAACGTCGTCTTGAAAATATAACCTCGCTTTACCGTCTATTTTGACACATGTGACATCATACAAGGATTTACTTATTTGAAAAAGATTTTCCTCAAGCAAATGCTCAAGACACGACCTCAAGACGCAACTATGAATCTAGGCGGCAACTTGAGCAAATGCTTGAGATGGTCTTGATCTCAAGACGCGACTGTGAATACCGCCCCCAGTGTGGACAGGGATCGGTGGACTCGGGCTGTCCCTAGACACCAGCGAATTGACGCCAGCGGTTTCACGCACACATTACCACCGCTCCTGTAGGTGTCTAGGGACAGCCCGAGTCCACCGATCCCTCATAGCAAATTCGGGAGACCCGCACTGGGCGCACTGAGTGCGAATTTAAGCCAATCGGAAGCGAGAAGTGTGAACTTTTTCGGTTCCGATTGGCTAAAATTCGCACTCAGTGCGCCCAGTGCAGCTCTCCCGAATTCGCTATTACATCTTTGTTCTCCATGCGCGTTTATCAGGAACACCCATGGACCTAATCCATGGGAACACCGCTATGAACGGTGCCCAGCATCGATATTTGCAATCACAGATTGTGAATGCGTTTGGTTTTAAACACCGCATTGAATGGGCCTCAGCACCTGATTTTACGGTGCTGAGGTCTTTCCGTGTAGATAAGAAAATGTTTGTTCGGTAATTATAATTTACGTATAAATGACTGAAATGTATTTAAAACACAATTCATGAAACATGTACGGAGTATAGTAACTAAATACTAATTTTGTCAATCATGTATATAAAATACCCATATCGCGAAATATAAAGATGTTCAAAATTTTCCAAAATAATCATAAATATCTTCGTTTCTACTACTGTACTCGTTACGTAATAATTCCCGTAATGCGATACTAGGTACAAGCTATGCAAACAATTGCCCATAAGAAATAGTAAAACTTAAAAGTATACATGAGAATTGAAATTTTCGCGGGCGCGTATATCGATCCCTCGATAGCGAATAGAACTCGAGTTTCCGTTCAGGTATAAAAGATTTCCGGCGGCCGCGTCGCGCAGTCATTCGCGATCGGCGCGTCGCGTAACGTCGTTTTCGGTCGTTTTGTGTACGGATCTATGTGGTGACGTTACGGTAACGAATATTCGGGTTAGTTTGTTCCGCGGCCCTCGTGTTACATTTACCATCTAAGAACGTGACAGAAAAGAGACAAAGAGAAACAGAAATGTCTGAGATTGACGCGAAAGTGAACATGTCGCTGGGTAAGTGGCCAGAGTCTCGAAAATCCAGCGGTTCCGCTGGTAATCCTCCTGGGTGATCGTACGGCTACCGTTTCTTCTTTTTGCACCAATCCAATATGGCGACCAGTTCGTACGGCGTAGATAATCCGCAATTTATTTTCGTTCGATTAACGTCCAACGATCTCGGAAATGTTACGTCCAATGGACAAGCCAGTTTTAACAGGATCGTCCACCTAATTACGATTCTTTTAAATCAAGCCCGACGCATTTCGATTGGCCCTAAACATTGGGAAAGATGTGTGGGACCCTTCTCGATAGCTGGAGGAGCCGCTAAATGCGCCCGACGTACACATTTCGGATCCTTAATGATATAAAACAGAAACTGTTCGATCCTGCGCCGTGTTCGGCGTAAGGGGTAGAGTACGTTTCCTCTGTTCAGCGAAATGATAGTGAAAAAGAAGAAAAGTACGGCCGCTACGAAGGATTAATAATAATAAGAATAATAATGCGTGTTTGCACCGGAGTCGTATACACGAGGCATGAAGAATTAAAGATAGATGCATAGTGATGGCGCAAAGGCGGGTTGCGGCGCCAGGCGCTGTAATAGACCTAACCTAGATTAACGAGTTCTTTGGGAAGTTACTCAGTGTGGTTCACGTAACATTGGTCGAGCAATTCCTTTCGGCTCTAGCAAACGTTTGGGGCGGAAAATTGACGAACATGAAACCCCGGGGCCCTTTTTTGGATAAATGCCGCAAGCACGGCTGTGACTCACGCGTCGCAAAAAGAAGTCAACTTTCTCGTTGCGTGGGATACACGTTTGCGTAACTTTAGTTATATTTTTATCTTCGCTATCATGTTCCTCGAGTTTCTCTTCGTTCATCTAATGGCAGTCGAGACGCCGCACTGGACGTGAGATACAGACACACGCTCGGAATTTTTCCAAAGAATTTTCTTTTTACCTTCGACGCATGACAGGTTTCTGCTGGGACTGCTCCATCCATCGGTATGCAAATTGGAATCAATCACGCTTGGACAATGAGCATATATCACCCAGGAAAATCACTTTTCCGATCGTCGAACGTGTTTGATTTACCGCTTAAAGATGACAAACGTTCCTTCGTCAGAGTTAAATGTTTCTTGGAATTAAAAACACGTAATATTGTTCTGCTAGAGTTGAAGTATGCCCCCATCAGTTGACTGCGATCGAATAATACGTTTGGGTAAAAGGCTGAACACTCTGAGCCATTTGGTTGCGCAGATCAAAAGTGCGTGTGCGCCGCTATTTTTCGTTGAAATTTCTTCTGCTAGAAGGCAATGTATCTATGAAAAGGGTACATGTGTGGTTACTGCGAGCTCGCGGATGAAGAATTACATGGGTCAATGTTCAAAGACGAGGAAAAGGCTACGATTACATTTCAAGTATTTGTATAGTTAGTGTGGCATTCCAGTACTTTAACTATATGCCCACTGAATCGATATTTGTATGATACATCATTAATGCATCTTTGCAAATCAAGTGTCATAAACGGGAAGAGGAAGAAAATAAGCTCGAGCTGGTTATTCTATTTGAAACTCATTTTTTAATGGCGTCGACATTGAATCGAACGAAACATCAGAATCAGGAGGATTGAACAGAATCTGTGACCTAGAACAACGTATTTGGACATTGCAACATTGGATGCTACCAATATATCGAGGAAACAATATGTGTACGAAATATTTAAGAAATCCATGAATCTACGAATTTGAAGTGTCGGCAGAATAAAGAGAAACTAGAAATAAAAAGTGGAACAACAATATGTAAGAGAAAGTCAGCGAAATGTAGAAATATATATATATATATAGATATCTGAATGAAGAAACACGAAATAATACACGATATGGATGAAGACCTATTGCTGTTAATTAATGTATATCGACTGGAAATGCTTTTTACATAATGGAGGATAATTTTACAATGAAAGAACTCTCTGTGTTTAAATTAAATATGAACTAAAAGTATAACATCCCGTGTACACTCTAACACAACACATTACAGATATTACATTAGTATGTCATCAGTCTTGGTAAACTCGCACCCATATACATATATGTTTGTTTTATGAAAAATAGTAGCATTTCAGAACGTTAATGATATATTGTTTGCTGTTTTGTAATACCTTTACGTGTAATTTTATAATTTTCAAATTAGAATATGTTCAGTTTTATTGATCCTGTTACCATGATTATTATTGTTTATTGTTTGTAGTATGATGAAGAAATTAATTTGAACAGGAAAAATAAGAAGAAAATATTTTGAATGGGTTTGATAAACAGATTAAAGAACAATAAATAAATATGAGAATTCCAAGTTACAGTTTCAGTATACTAAAATGTTAAAACAGTACCTACCCAGTGAGATTAATTTGAATAAACATATGTATCGGAAGAGAAGTTGGGAGCGATTAATGAAAATGAAAGACCAATTACCTTAATGGGAGCGAATAAAAAATCTGAGTTTGTCGTCTTGAGTTATCCTTTGGCATCATCTGTACAGGAGGAGATTTTTCACACATTACAGATTAAAGTTTAACACAAATTAACTTTCCGCACTAAGGCCTTGCGCTCACTAAACCTTGTGAATTTTCTTCCTTTTAAGATGAAATCATAAAGATGGAGAAAAAGGAGAAAAAGAAAAAGGCTGGGCCTGCCAATGGAAAAACTGGTGCTAAACGCACTCGAGGTAGTACACGAGGACGGAGTGGACTCAGGGGTAGAGGTGCGAGAGTGAAGCGTAATGTCGGAACAGCTAAGAAAGAGCAAACGTGGCAAGCTGGGCAGAGTAATAACAACAGTGTGCGCGGTGGTTTTGTAAGAAAACGATATAAGAAAACCAGTGGCCTCACCAGATCGCGAAGCAACTTAAACCTGAACCAGAAATCGAACACACGAGGAGCTTTTAATGTTCGCCGCGGCCGAGGCAATAGATTTGGCTTGACTCGCAGTAGAAGTCGCACGAACCTGACTTTCACTCAAGGAGGATTCTTCACCAATAATAAGACGACGTTAAAAAGAACAAACAGCCTACCAAATCTGCGCGACCCGACTTCGGTCCATAATCGATTGGGATACCAGAGCCCCGCTCAAATTGCTTATCGGAATCGCGTGAAAAGAGCAAAGCAATTACTGTTGCAGAGACAGAACCAGAGATTGTCTTTACAAAATCAATTCAGAGTAAGTGAATTTTAAAACTGTGTGAACAAGGAGAGTTTGAAAGCAAATGAAATGGAAATTGTAGTGATGGTTTCATTATAGGTACCGCAGACTGGGAAATCTATGTTGTCGCTTCAGCAGAGAAGCGCCATGGAAAGGAGGCAACAAATTCTGACGTCCCAACGTCGCTTCACCACCGGCGGATTACGTTCGGATCAGATTGCTCGCGCACAAAGGCGTGCACAATACGAACAGAAATTGATGAGAATAAAGTATGATTGTAAAATTCATAAACACTTTTAGATATCTCTTAGCGATGCAGTTGTTTCAAAGGATGTTATAGTTATGATTTGTATGAACACTAATCTACTATGTTTTTGAACTCATTTGATATAATGAAAACGATGTTGTAGTTCGCCACGATTAAATGCTAATACAAATGTGAACTTCATGTATACATTGGGAAATGAATATGCTCCTAGCACACATCAACGACCTCTTCCTCTTACACCAAGTCGGAATGGAAATGCTGTGAACAGTTTACGTCAATTGCCCAGGGGACGTTCACCATTCAGACAAAGTGTACAAAGCTTGAACATGGTATGGTATATTCAAATTTATTCGTAAAATAAATTGTAACTTTACGTGCTCGAATTTGGGCAGATGAGTAATAATATGATCCGTTATATAAGTTGTAACAAGATTCGTGGTTTCAGGTTGGTCGATCGCCACTGTTCGGTCGGCAACGTTCGAGGTCAAGATCGCGCTCTCGTTCTCGTACACGTAACACTCCATCGTCGGACGCAGGAACAGACGTCGACGATCGTACATTCAGCGAGGTCATGTACAGCTTATCTGGGAACCTTGGTGTCACGGGGAGAACACTTAACGATAGATTCAGTTTTTAAATTTCTAAAAAAAATTATTCGTTTTGTATTTAGAATATAAGACTGTTGAGGCCAGAAATGAAGTTTTATGCTTAAAACATAGATGCAAGATGCAATTCTGTTCTACGAATTATATTAATATTTAAGTTGTATCCTATGAAGAAAAAAAAACAAATAGAACTTCGCTCGAATGTATTCGATTCTTTGATGTTTCATATTCCAGAGGATATGAAAGTTATCGTTAAGTTGTAGAGTGTAGATAAATTTATGTTTTCAATATATCTCGGAGTATTAGATGCATTGAATTTTTAAATTCCATATCTTCTTTGACGCACCTTACAACGCTTCAGTTGTAAAAGCTTCGCAAGATAAGTTATCTTCTCCATTTCTTCCTTGACATAACATATTTTCCGTTTATACGTCACGATAAAAAGAATCGTATTACGCGTTAGCTTGTGAAAAATGGCAGGAAGTGTGATATGGATTTAAACCTTTCGTAGTCTTTTTATAGGGAGGACGTTACTTGAAATTAGTAATAATTAAGTTACGATCATTGTTTAATACTTTACAAAACTATTTTTGCTAACGTTCGGCGAACGTTTCAGTGTATAATTAATTACTCGAACAATGTTAAAGATTTTATGCAGAAAAGTGGCCTCAATAACATTTTTCTGGTCATCCCGGTGGCGAAAGTATAACTATGAACGAAATGCTGTAACTACGTACGAATTATAAAAATTTTCTTTAGATATCATGCGAAGGACGTAGTTCCTAAGATAAGCATAAGCCTGATTTAATGGGGAAAAAGGAAGAAAATTATTATTAAGTTGTATCGGAATGGAGTCATATTCGCAGCACATTGAATTACCATGTGAACGTGACCTACATATTAAGCATAAACGTATAATGTAGAATGAACTTGATTCTTAATTCTCATATTTCCTCTGTTATACTTATTCGATAAGTGTAAGTGCTTATTAAATCATTATAGTTAGACTATACATAGATGTACAATGTAAATTGACCTTTTTATATTTTACTGTATTAACATAATTTAATACATTGTATCTTCTATGCATATAAATAGAATAGAAAGATGGCACGTTTATTACAGCGGCACACGAGTTAAATTCAACCTATTGTCCTATCGAATTCACTCTCGATGCGCAGCAATGCAACGTGCTAAGCATTCGTAAACGATTCTCTCCAGAAGCACCTACGCGACGTTCTTGCTGATCCGAGAACTTCTACGAAGCGTATATAACGAATTATATTGTTAAAGCACTTCTCGAATATAGACATTTTATGTACGAAGCGGCTATTATCTACATGAAGTGGTATCAAGTACATACATACGAGCATCCACTTATCATTGTCATAAAACAAAGGGGCACGTATTCTGCGTTCATTGCCTACTTAGCTTAATCGGCGCGGTCATGTCAGCAACAAAGGTTTTTCTTTAAACTCACACATTTGACGGCTCTGTACGATGGATTTTACAAAGAGAATCGCTTGTAACATTTCTAATCAACGAAGCGTCACGTTCTCATAAAAGTCGAGCAATTGTGCGCGCGATTGAGCCGAGTGGATCTCGAATTGTTTAAATTCAATTATCAGCGACATGTCAACGAGAATCTGGTCGCTCGCATCGTTCTGCGCTCGGGGGATAAAGGGGCAGGTAGATACCTGGATATATTTCCCATTTTTATACGAATAAACGAATATTAGCGACTCTACGATCGTTTCATTGAGTACTGAGAGAAATGTTTTTTTTTCAGTTTTTAGCCAGCACGCCTGTCTGTGCCCAACAATTTCGACACATGCAAGTTCACGAACACGTTGCGTACGGTTTATTGAAGGCAGTTGGGATCCCGGTTCCACCTTATGCAATAGCCAAGACACCAGACGAAGTTGCTAAAATAGCTGCTGATCTGAAGACAAAAGATATTGTCATAAAAGCGCAAGTTCTGGCTGGTGGTCGTGGAATGGGAAACTTTATGGGTACGGATGTCAGCGGTGTTGTAATGTGTGAAACGTGAGTCTGATGAAAAGTTAAAATAACAATTTCTATTCGGACCATAATTTGTTGACCATGAATTGCAGCCCCGAACAAGCTAAAACCTTCGCCAGTAGCATGATAGGCAAACTGTTAGTAACAAAGCAGACTGGGGCACAAGGAAGGATTTGCAATTCGGTAATGGTGACGACAAGGATGTTCCCTCGCAAGGAATATTACATAGCAGTGATGCTGGAGACCAGTTTCGATGTGAGTTGCGGCGAGCCGCTTCTTTATCGAGCTAAGCTTAAACTTAGGGAGGAAAATATTCCCACAGGGACCCGTCGTGATAGTATCGAAACAAGGCGGCGTAAATATCGAGGACATAGCCGCCACGAATCCAGAGGCGATATCGTATATACCAGTTAACATCATGGAAGGTTTAACAGTCGAGCAAGCGGATCTCGTCGCGGATAAATTAGGCATGGAAGGGAATGCCAAGGAGTTTATCGCGATACTCGTTTGCAATCTTTATGAACTATTCGTCGATAAGGACGCACTGCTACTTGAAATCAATCCGTTTGCATTGGATATATGCGAGGAGTGTGCGTAGACAGAGAATGCTCGTTATATCGAAGCGTTTCTCTAAGGAGAGCGCTTTTATAGCAACGTTTACGTTACATAAACTTTGTAGATTTCGCTCTGGATTGTAAATGCACGTTCGATGACAGCGCGGAATTTAGGCAGAAACAATTGTTCGCGCTTCAGGATCTCACTCAGCTGGACCCTAACGAGATTGAAGCGGCCAAATTCAATTTAAGCTATATAGCTCTAGATGGGAACATAGGCTGCATGGTGAACGGCGCTGGATTAGCGATGGCAACCATGGATGTCATAAAGCTTTATGGCGGCGAGCCTGCCAATTTCTTGGACGTGGGTGGTGGTGCCACAGCAGAAGTTGTCAAAGAGGCTTTCAAGATAATAATTTCGGACCCAAAGGTGTTTCGAAAGATTCTATGAAAATTAGGGTACTTCGGAGCTATAAATGCAAAGTGAACGATAAAACTCATAAATAGAAACAAATCGGACAAAACAGCTGGGAAAGATGTGACTCCCTGTGTTCCTTTTAATGAGCTTTATCGGTAGAACGAGTACTGATAGATCTGAAACAGCGTTGATGAAAATGTTATTGGAAATATTTAGGTAGAAGCGATTTTCGTGAATATATTCGGCGGTATTATGAGGTGCGACATAATTGCTGAAGGAATCATCAGTGCGTCTAAAGAGCTGAATCTCGCCGTTCCGATAGTTGTGAGATTGCAGGTAATTCGCAGCTGCGGGAATGATTAGAGGTCTTATTTTACATTCCTCCTTCTCCTATAGGGAACTAATGTGGACGAAGGGAGAGAAATGATACACAGAGCGAAGTTAAAAGTTATTGTCGTTGACGATTTCGCAAAGGCGGCTGAGGCGGCTGTGAAGTTAGCATTGCTGGTGAACATAGCGAATTCCTTGAATTTAGACATCGCTTTGAAGTATAAGGAAAAGTCTTCTAAAACGGATAAAGGAAAGTCTGGCAAAACGAAAAAAGGAAAGTCTGCTAAAAAGGATAAAAAGTCCAAGCCGTCGAAATGAGACAAATTTTTACACGTTTCAGTAAAGTATTTAGAGATTACTATACAATATCTATAACATTGAAATGTGTAGTCCTTCTACGATCAATTTTCTACAGTCGACTTTTCTCGTTTTCTTCTCTAATCATTTTAACCGGTTTTAAACCTTCGATGCCTTAAAAATATGTAACTTCGATGCTCGTTATTCCTCGTTATATCTTTGCTAGAAATTTATACGAATGTAAATGTATTTGTACACAAATAAATGCTCTTATTTAAATTCGTAGCGCGGCAATTTACTCGCCTCGAAGGATTCAAAAACTGACACTTATGTGGGAGAGGAGCAACATTCCGTGGATAATTTCATTTCATTTATTCATTAAACGGTTATTGCGCGTATCATCGAAATACCGTTTCAATTCTGCTCGCTAAGCGAAACTGTATTTCGAATCGTGGTCAGCTGTGCAGAAAAGTAGTGCTGCCATCACGACTCATCGTGCCCGCGGAGTTTGCGTCATGTTTTTACAGGAAACGTCAAGATAGGTGGGGACCTGAAGACGCAGCTTACACTTGGCAGTCCACTGCCACCGCTTTAGTAAGATGGCTACCATGTTGTCGCGGACCATCTCCCTCGTGGAAAATCTCACCCGATTTAACGGGTCCAAGGTGCGTATGCAGCACATTTCCGAAATAAAGATATCACATTGTTTCTTGTACACTGGCGCGGGCACACGCCCTGATTTAATAAATCCAGAAACACGACGTTCTCTGCCCACCAATGATTCATAAGAGGAATAATCGCCATATTAGATATCTGCGGTCTGCTAAATTGGGCGCCAGGGTCAGTCGATTCGAAGCCAAAGATCGTGGCCTTGCACGAAATACGATTTTCTCATGAAATACGAGTATGACAGTTATGCAATAAGAACGTGGTCATTTACACGCTGGTCCCACTATTTCTTTAATCATTAACTTTGACATCTCCGCTCGTATTTGATTAATAGTTATTGAATTACTCGCAGAACGTCAAAAGCCACTTGTCAAACTTGCCGAGAATTCTCACGCTATTCGAAATTTTCGCATTGTTCGAACGATCGAACTATGTCGTCGATTGTTTTTTTCCGTTTTCTGTCACCTGAAATAGTCTTTGACAACTGTTTTCACGGGGCATAGTACTTTACACACTTTCGAAACAATTCGTTCTATTTTACATTGTTATTTTACTCCTTTGCGAACGCTATTCCCATCTATTTGTTTTGATCGACAGCGTTATTTAATTATCAAAGGCAAAACAAGCGATGGCTGACGACGCTTGAATTGAAAAGTATGTAGGTCATTACCACTGATTGGTCTTTGAGTTCAGATTATTTTTAAATCCTACGACCCAAGGCCAGTGTGAAGTTTATAAACTGTCAATAACAGCGCGTATAATTGCCAGCATTTTGATTATTCTGGTTTTCCTTGTAGCCTGAAATAATGGAGCTTGTATTTCTAAATGAATATTTCTCAGTGGAGCATAATTTTACGTTACATAATTACACAGAAACCAATGATAATTTCTATTGTCGCTAATTAAATTAAATTACTAATTCAATTTCCACCTTGTAGATATTGGGATGCAAGACAAACATAGTAAAGCAGCCAGTCAGGAATTTAAATGTGCACGAACACATCAGTTACAGTCTGCTAAATGAAGCTGGAGTACCGACTCCTAAATTTGGAGTCGCCAAGACTGCGGATGAGGCTGCGAAGATTGCTGCTGATTTGAAGAGCAAAGACATTGTCTTGAAAGCGCAAGTTTTAGCTGGTGGCAGAGGAAAGGGACACTTTAAGAACTCTACCATTAGCGGTGTGAAAATGTGTGAAACGTAAGTTGCCATCTTAGATAAAGATGGGATTGTATTTGAACGCATATTGTTATTCGTGTTTCATTTTGTAGACCGGATGAAGCAAAAAAGCTAGCAAGTCAAATGTTAGGTAAATTGTTAATTACTAAACAAACTGGCGAAGGGGGTAGGATATGCAATGCAGTGATGGTAACGCAGCGCATGTTCCCTCGAAAGGAGTATTACCTTGCAGTCATGATGGAAAGAGCCTTCGGTGTAAGTTAATATACAGATATAACCAAAGTATCTACAGTCGCAACGTCTAATTGTGAAGCTTTTCATTTAAGGGTCCAGTCATAATAGCTTCCAGTCAAGGTGGTGTAAATATCGAGGAGGTTGCAGCTACAAATCCTGGTGCTATAATGTACGAACCCATTGACATTGACACGGGTATCACAAAAGAACAAGCGGAGCGCATTGCCGTTAAGCTTGGTCTTCAAAACGTTAAAGATTACATCTCCAATATCATTATCAACCTGTATAAAATGTTCCTAAAAAAAGATGCCGTTTTATTAGAAGTGAATCCTCTTGCGGAAGATATCAACGGAAATTGTAAGCTTCGTCGAAGACACTGTAATTCAGTTTACGGTAAAAAGGAAATATAATATCGAGAAGTTTATTTTATAATACACAGATTTCGCATTGGACTGCAAGTGCAGATTCGACGACAACGCTGAATTCAGGCAAAAAGACTTGTTTGCCTTGAGAGATTGGTCTCAAGAAGACTCCAAAGAGGTTGACGCCGCTAAATTTGATTTGAATTATATCGCGCTTGATGGTAATATTGGTTGCATGGTTAACGGAGCTGGTTTAGCAATGGCTACTATGGACATCATAAAATTGCATGGAGGAGAACCTGCCAACTTCTTGGACGTAGGTGGTGGTGCATCGGCCGCCGCAGTAAAGGAAGCATTTAAGATAATTACATCCGACCCACGAGTAAGTCGTCGACGCGTAACGTACTCTTTAAATAAATGACAATACGCTCTCTCAATTAAAAACAGTATTACCGATATTACAATTTATTTTCTGTGGCCTATGAACACAGGTCCATGCACTCATGGTGAATATATTTGGCGGAATTATGAGATGCGACGTCATTGCAGAAGGAATCATAGCTGCGACTAAAGAACTTAGCTTAAAAATCCCCGTTGTTGTCCGATTACAGGTACGTTAACTGGAAACTATAAATTTAAAGAGAATGTTATACCGTGGTTCTATTTCAGGGTACAAACGTGGACGAAGCGAAAGCTCTGATCGCCAACGCGGGCTTGAAAATCGTCCCGATCGACGATCTCGACGAGGCCGCTCGAGTCGCGGTTAAATTGTCAACGATCGTTAAGTTAGCACAGTCCGAGAATCTCAGTGTTAACTTCGAGATACCTTCGATTTCATAGGCTTAGCGAAAACTGTAATTTACTCATTATCAGAGGAATTAAGATATTGTATTCACGCATTGTTAATCGGTTGGAGCAACCTTTGAAAGTAATAACTGCATGAAGGACTTCGGATGCCACTACCGCGCTTGTCTTTTTAGAGTTACGTCTCAGTGTTTCAAACGTATTAAGTGGAATGGAAGAAGAGAAGGACTCATTGGATGTTTTATGCGGATCTATATTTTCTAAAAAGAAAGCCACGTGTCTGTTCACGATCTTGTACATTTTTACACGCAGGAGTATCACACGATTCGTTCTTGAAATTGGCTGTTGTCTTATTTTCTAATAACAAGCACAAATTCTCTCTCAATATGTACGCGAGCCTTCTTAAAGATATAATTTATTGCTTACCCGTCGATGGGTCTCTGTGATTCAGTATTAAAATTAAGTTATATGATATATATTTATCGATATAGCTGTACGTTTCGCACGAAAGTGTGCCCCACATTCTTTCGAAGCTTATATTTGTACTGACAGAAGTACGCTGCCCAAGGCAAACATTTTATGTAACCATCCACGAAACAACATTGTTATATTTGAGGTATATGTCATACGGAAAGAAAACCTACAGAGAAGGCCTGTTCAATGTAACATAGATATATGTAGTTGTATGTACACATATATAAATTATTTTACGTAATTTTAGTTTGTCTTTATTTTGTTAATTAACTAAGAGTAACGTCCACAATCTCTTTCCCCTCAGCAAGAATAAGATTGCGCCGTATCAGTATTATAGCATGACACGATCAATTAACGCTGAAACAATTACGACACGCCAAATCTTCGCATTTATGTTATATAGATAATTACCTAGTATCTCGTGAAATATATCATATAACTAAACATCTGTACACACAAAGTCGTTCATCGAGGACAATTTGTTAAAGACACTATCACCGATGAATGTCGAATGTAATGTTATCTTAAGTACGATGCAAAAATGTTTGGAATAAAACTTGAAATATTCCTCCGACTGCGAAGCCGTTCCCGAGGTATTTTTGCTTAACTAAAATTGTTATAATCGGCAAAGAAAGACATCTCTTTTCTAATAAAACACATTATCGTGCTGTTACGATTGCCTACGTTCCCCATTTATACGTAGATGTAAATTCGATGTTAAATATTATCGAGTTAATAGGAACACATGATGTTTTTAAGTGAATCATTCACTTTTACATGAAATCTTTCTAAAACGTATTGCTGAATAGTCTACTATTCGTTACGAAAAATATCTTAAACAGCTGTTGACTTTACCGACCACTCTATTCTGACCAGGAAATTCGCCCGAATTAATAGGAGGACATGATACTAAAAGAGGTGGCACGGCCAAGCTGTACGAGAGAGAGAGCGCTAGTGTGCGCGACAAGGAGGGAGATAGAAACATTACACAGTCACTGTAAATTCACAAATTTTTCATTTCCGGCGAATATTTTATGAACTTTTAGAGCCGCGTTTAAAAGAATAGACTCTATGCTACTCTCCTATGTGGTCATTGCGCAGATTTTGGTTATAATTAATTAGTTATTGACTGTTCTTTGCCACAGTGACGTGAACAGTGCCGCGGTAAAATCTAAATACTCAAGCAAAATGATTTACATATATATTTCTGCAGGCGGATCTGATAGTAAGTATAGTCTTGCGACATCGTTCAGCAATCACCCGTGTACCTACATTTTATTTAGGAATCAAGCCGTAGTTACTAATAAAAAATGCATTTTATACAGTTTATATTACCGACCGCGATCCCTACATTATCCCCGAGTGGGCTGTTTGGACCAGGAAATTCGATGAGTTAATAGGAATACATGATACTAATGGAGGTGGCACGCTCGAGCTATCTCCCTCTTTATCGCACACGCTAGCGCTCTCTCTCGCACGCTTCGCCTATCTCCCACCTTGTCGCACGGACTAGCGCTCTCTCTCTCTCGCACCACTCGGCCGTGCCACCTCTTCTAGTATCATATACTCCTGTTAACTCGGGCGAATTTCCTGAGCCAAACAGCCAACTTGGGGGTCACTTGACGATAACGTAGGGATCGCGGTCGGTAATCTAACCTGTATAAAAGGTTTTTTATTAGTAACGTGGCGATTCGTAAATAAAACCTACACATACGAGTGATTGCTGAACGTTGTTACAAGACTATAATCTCAAATCCACCTTGTACAAATATATAAATCGTTTTGAAAAGATCGAGAATCCTTGAAGAAAGTGTGCATTCACTAAACGCGGCGGGGGACTTGCAACTCTGCCAAAAAACACTTCGTAACTACTTAATTTTAATCGGAATCGTCACAACTATCATGTAAGAAATTAGTGAAGGGTCCATTCTTCAAGATGAAACTGCAAAAGTTGATAAATTACATCTAGAAAATGCACCAACAATCGACGAAGCTTGAGTATTTAGATTTGACCGCGGCACTGTTCTCGTCACCGTCTCAGAGAACCGTTAATAACTATTTAATTATAACCAAAATCTGCGCAACGACCACATAGGAAAGTAGCCAGAGGCCTATTCTTCGAGACGCGACTTTAAAAGTTCATAGAATATTCGCGGAAAATGATAAATTCGTTAATTTCCAGTGGCTATGTAATGTTTCTATCTCCCTCCTTGTCGCACGCGCTAGCACTCTTTCTCTCGCACAGCTCGGCCGTGCCACCTCCTTTAGTATCATATACTCCTATTAACTCGGCGAATTTCTTGGTCCAAACAGCCAACTTGGGGACCTCTTGGGGATAACGTAGGGATCACGGTCGGTAATTAAACTGTATAAAACACTTTTTTATTAGTAACTACGTATTGATTCGTAAATAAAATGTACACGAGTGATTACTGAACGTTGTCGCGAGACTATATTAGCAGATTCAGCTGTAAAAATATATAGTAAATCATTTTCTGAAGATCTATTACAATAAATAATCCATTTTCCAGAATTAGTGTATGTACCTACTTTGTACGTACTTTTAACATTGTATCTTAAAATATAGCCTTCTACCGCTGTCCTACGTGACATTTGCAACTATTTTATTCATAATTAATAAATAAATAATATTTACACCGTATCTTTAAATAAATTATAGATTTTCTATAAATAATTTGTACACTTTCGCAGTTAATCCTATTTTAAATAAAATAAACCCTTGATTACTTTCCTATGTAGTATTTATAAACCATTCTATGTGAGGGTTACAATAAATGTTACGCCAGGTTCACTGATTGCTCGTTGTATTGAAATTAAAAGAATTTTTTTAAATAATTTATATATACACTTTTACAGTTAGATCATAAAGGATGGACCTTTAACTCTGTAGTACCTATAACAAATTTTTGTAAATATTTTACATGAAATTCAATACTTATTAACAATTTTTGTTGTAGGTAAAAATATCTTATTTATTATAGCATTTATATTCATCTGTATATTAATAGTATCTGCTGCCATTTTGTTCCACTATTTATGCTGCTGAATGTCAGCGTGTGTAATAAGAACACTGAATGACGGCGGAAGTGCTTTTGAATAAGAAGCTTTTCTCTGAATTATCAACTATATGCAATAAATTATATGAAATGTCCAATTATATAATTAGAAAAGAGCATAACGATATTATGGAAAACGGATACAACGGTTTCCTCGCCAGTTGAAGACGACATTTTGATTCCCCAGCGCCAGCCAAACAGAATTAACCTTCAATACATTCGTCAGCAAGTTTCCAATCTACACTCGTGGTGGTTCTTCGTTGATGTGCTTCCGTGTACCCTAACCTCTGTAAACCACTGACGCCGACTGAGTATAATTGTTACATAGTACACAAAAAGTATTATTAATTATCGTGTAAATATTATCCGTATTTAATACCAAAGGTTATTTGAACAAGTTCCTTCAATTTTTCTATTATATCTGTAACACATTATGTCAACATTGTGTGCTTGTAACCGTTTAACCGCTTTGTCAATATTATTATATATTTAAGTCTTTAATAATAAAAAAATCTCTCTCATTAAAATACCTCTCCTGTTTCAGTGGCAATGGATATTAGACCGAATAATACGATTTATATTAATAATCTGAATGAAAAAATAAAAAAGGATGAGCTAAAGAAATCCTTATACGCGATATTTTCCCAGTTCGGTCAAATATTAGATATCGTAGCGTTAAAGACATTAAAAATGCGTGGGCAGGCATTTGTTATTTTCAAGGAGATCGCCAGCGCCACAAACGCGTTGAGGTCGATGCAAGGATTTCCATTTTACGACAAACCGATGGTGAGTATTAGTTAGAGCTGGGTGTTTAGTTAGAATAACGAGAGCTGTGGTTATTACTTGTTTTTCAGAGGATACAGTACGCAAAGACTGACAGCGATATAATCGCGAAAATGAAAGGCACATACGCAGAACGACCAAAGAAACCAAAACGGGTTGTACCTGCTGCCGACGAAGAAGCTAAACGAGCCAAGAAGCGAGCAAAAGAGCAGGCTAAACATTCTCAACAGATCGGCTATCACGCTGGCGTGCCGCAACATCCGGGCTTAGTTAATACTGCTGTACCCGAGCAGCCGCCGAATCAAATTCTCTTCCTCACAAACTTACCGGACGAGACTAGTGAAATGATGTTGTCTATGCTGTTCAATCAGTTCCCTGGTTTCAAGGAAGTACGTCTGGTACCAAATAGACACGACATCGCGTTTGTCGAGTTCGAAAATGAAGTACAATCGGGAGCGGCAAAAGATGCCCTTCAGGGATTCAAGATCACGCCTTCTCATGCAATGAAAATATCTTTCGCAAAGAAATAAACTATGCAGCGTCACAATTTGTATGGAACTGTTATTGAAGAATGAGGATACGCGTGTGTGTTGTAATAGACTTACCTAAAAATTCATGCAAATACAATTGAGTGTAATGGAAGACTTTCCGAATGAAGGTTTACAAACGTAAGTCAGAAACATACCATGAGCGTCTAAAAAACAGTACATGTACAAAATTTTATGTAATGTATACATACATACGAAGAATTACGATGTAAATAGGAATTAAAAGATATATACCAATTTTGCAGAAATACACGAACCATATGGAACTATTTCTTACTTAATTGTATATTGATTAAACAGAAAACACAAGGTGCAAGGGGATTCCTATAAAATATATAATCTATACTTCAAATTTAAAGTACAACAGAATTATAAACTATCATTCGGATACATTCTAGAAGCTCCAATTTCGTAAAACCACCGTTCATAGAAACGGGCCTTGAACACCAACGCTTATTAAATATTCAAAAAACAATATTCTTTAATGAACGTACTAAATTACCTAAAACATAATCTCCCAAATACCAAAGATATATATTAAACGGAACATTACCGCCATTACAAACAGCTTCCCAACATCCAACAAGCTCATTCCACAATACCGATTTATTTAAAATTCATCCGAGATTCCCTTCCAAACCAAACCTAAGAATCTAACTCCCCAGGAAGCACTCCCAGGCGTCAGCCAGAGCCGCCCTTAGAGTTTGCGAGGCCCAGGACAAAAGTCGATATTATCAAAAACAGATAACCTTACCTCTCTACTTCGTGTGTTACTTAGGCTTGCCGAAAATCTATTCTAGAAAAATTGATACCTTAATAATTATACATAATTCCTTTAATTTACGAAATAAAGTTTCTAAGCGCGGGGCCTGGGGCAAGGGCCCCGCCTGCCCGGCGCTAAGGGCCATGGGCGTAGCTAGGATTCCATATATGGGGGTGGAGTGAACAAAACAGAACGAAATAGTGAAACAATTTTTGTAATTACAACTTATGTATGTAGGTAGGAATCAATATAACCGGGGTCGTGTAATGCGGAATTACTTCACACTTTAATTTATTTTCACATTGTAATATACTAATTTAATTTTGGAGGAACGATTCATTTATTATTTTTTTTGTCTGTGTCAGGTGGGGCAAGCGCCCACCCCTGTCCCCCCTTCGCTACGTCCATGCTAAGGGCGGCCCTGGCATCAGCACCTACTTCCCCGCCAAATTATACCGCTGAGTCCACGCGATAATTAAGCGGTCATTAAGAATTCCACGGCGTCCCATCGATCGCCAAGGTTCCCGCGGCCTTTCCTCTAGTCCTAAACAATAAAATATTTGGAATTATCAGCGGCCTTCGGATATCCACTAATTTCAAGTCAGCATCGTGGCGTTTTGGCGGGAATCGGTTGACGCGTTGCACGAATGGTGGGGGTCGTGCCTCTCGCGACAACTAGCGAATCGGGGTACAGTGCGCCTCGGTCGGGTCAGTCGTGTCTGGAAAATCCTGCAGTAAGGTACGTACGAGCTGTCCGGTTACCGAGCACAGCAGTGGATGCAAGCGACACAGTGCTGAGAAACAGCCACTAAAACGAAGAAGACGACCTGGCCTTCCACCAGCGTGCAAGGAAACGCGTCGCAATTCCACGGAGCGTGGGCGCAGGGAAGAAGCATTAGACCGGTACTCTCGCAGCACGACGCGCGCGCCGGCTAAACGATTTGCCTTTGTCCTTCTAATACGTTAGAATTCGAGGTGAGTACCTGTCAACGTCTTTTTTCTACCCGCAAATACTGTGCTCCGACGGCGAGCCGCTTGCATCGGCCGCGTCGGACGGTTGAGCAACGTGTAAATAATTTTTTCTCCGATTTTTTGGCAATTCGCTCGACCTGTACCGACCGTTACTTGCAGAGATATTTCTCCATTCGCTCGTGTGACGCGAAAGTGAGATCGCTGATGGACGCTAACCACGGCTGTGGCGTTGCCATGATTTTGTCGATCATGGCGTCCCTAGCAGCCAACTAGCTGACGCTTTTGCATTCACGTTTAATAGCCAGCCCCGTCGATATTTCTCTATCGGCGTTAACAGGCGATTGGTGCTTAGACGCTTAAGTCGATTAAAATCGCGGCCTATTTTTTTTATGCCCAATTATTCATACGAGGAATGGTGGGCACCAACGGCATGGTTGATGTTTTTGAAAATGGCGGGCGCGGAAATTTCAGAAAGCACTCGCCTTATTGTTGCGGATGATCTTTTTTGTTGAGGGAATTATGGAGCGAGGAGAATTTGGATAGCTTCATTGTTTGGCGAGTAACAATGGTAGTTCTGCTTTGCGTATAGAAATCCGCGCACGGATTGTAGTAATTGGCTTTGCATAATTATCGTGTTTTGATCGTAACGATTAGGATAGTCTGAAACCCACCGCTCGGATGGTATTCCAGCGAAGATATATATTAAACGCGTAATTTGTTATTCGCCGGGGAACGAAATTAATTTTTTTTCTCCATTTTTTTTTATATATCGCGGCGCAATATGTATTCTTTTTATGATTATCGAATTACTATCGTGAATTGGAGTTAAATGGCCTTTGCGAGACGGTTTAGAGATCGATAACCATACGATATTCCCTGTATTCCGTTTGCACAGGTATGGACATTTTTCATCCGAAAATATCGTAATTGTATAATTATGCGAATTTCGTTAGCTCTGCCTAGAATTTCCTGGGAAATGATAGTCATGAAATTAATACACGGATGTTGGATTTTATTGGATGCTCGATATTATGAAACTGAATTCTTTGATTGTGCAGTGATACAGAGGATCAAAAATGTCGGATGATAATTCACCCATTGTCGAGGAGCAAAAGAAGAAGCGAGGTAGGCCATCCAAAGCGGATAAAAATGCTGCTAAGGAACCCAAGAAGAGAGGGCGACCGTCTACGGATAAAAATAATGCTGTACGTGCTGTGAAATCTGATAACGAAGACGACGGGTCTCCTGTACCTGTGAAAAAGGGTAGAGGGCGACCAAAGGGTTCTCACAAAAAGAAGGTGAATACCGGTTAAAATACTGTTTCCCTTAGTTAATAATCTTTCACCAATTACATATCGGATTTAAACTTTCAGCAAGGAACGCCTAAAGGGACTCCTTCGGGGCGAGGTCGTGGTAGACCAAAAAAGAAAGAAGAGAAACCAGAGAGTACTGGCGAAGAGGAGGACGAGCAAGAGGAGGAGGAGGAGGAGGAGGAAGAGAATTGAATGTAAAGAAATTAATTCAATATACCAGACATATTCTTTAAAGGTTTTTAAAAAACTGAATTTTAAATTCTTAAGTTGGCTTTTTATATCATATATCTGCTGATAGAAATGACAAAACGGTAAATGTATTGTTTTCAATAATGCTCAAGTTCAAGTGTCGTTGTAGGAGAACATATAGTTTATGGTATTCACATGTGTAAAAAAAAAGGCACGAGATGCACATAAAACACTTCCTTTTTTTTACATATTTACTTTGTGTTTGTATCATTAGTATTAAACTTATTATTACCTTTTAAGCGTCTATCTATTTGAATGGTAGGGAGTTTGACTAATCAGATCTCAAGCTAATTTGGATTGGTACTGAGACTTTGACCGATCACTTTTTAACTGAATACGTTTTGTACCAGTATATCACATATGCGTTACACCCCCTTCTTTCCGTGTATGCATATTATAATTGTTAGAGCACGAAAACTTGAAACAGATCTGATGCTGTAAAAAAATAGGGAAAAAGTATAGTACTTTTTGTACGTATCATGTGCAAGGAATATCGTTTTTTAATTGAATTTGAATATGTGAACATTAACGTTGTTCTTGAGGCAAGCATATGTGTGAATGTCAAATTTGTATTAAAGTAAATAAACTTCTAAGGTGACTCTCTTAATTCCTGTATTGTATACATTACATTCTTTAACGATACAGTTCATGTCGTGGCTGAGATTGTGACATTCATTTCCGTTACTAGATTACAACTTTAAGAAAAAATTTCAATGTATCTTAATTAGGTCGTCAGAATTCTAAGTTAAATATTTAATAGTCTCGAATCGATTCTTGACCATCTAATTCTACTTAGCTTTGACTTTCAATAATCAGTAATTAATCCTTCGTAATTAGACGTTGCCTCGTTCAATTTTATTACAAAGTATTTGAATAATCATGAAATAGAATGGAATGTGAATCGCTACGTTTATATTTACTCGAAGTAATTGTTAGATTTTGTTTTTAATAACAGTTGAAGAAGTACTTGTTGCTTTTCTCACTATGTATAGATCACCTAATTTTTATATTTTGTACATTCAGAACATTGCAGTATAAACTGTCTTTTGAACTAGACATTGAGAGTTTCGTTTCCTTGATGTGTCTTTACAGGATAGGATGTGAAAAAAAATATATACATAATTAATATCCAAGTACATAGTAAAAGTTTAACATTTATAAAAAAAAAACTGTTATAAATAGTGTACAATGGATCCTAATGACAAAATAAAGTTTCAGTCATTCTTGTCATTGCATTTCTGCATCATGAAATCGTTTTTATAAGCATAACTCCGTTGTATAGTTATCACATCGCAGTAAACGAAGACTATTAAATAAACTTTATCTATAATGTCATAGAATTTTCGTTAAAAAGGGTGTCTCTAATTTCTCCGGAAAGTCTTGCTCCATATAAAACACGAAGCTCGATTTCGTTCCGAATCGAAATGTGAACGTTCAGTTTGAAGTCTAAGTAAATATATAAATCTAATAAATGCTGCGATCTTTAATCTACATCAAATTATTGACAATCTTTTAAAAGACGATCCTCGTCTCTTATCAATGGTTCCCAAAGAGTTCAGCATTTTCTTCGGTATCCATGGACTGATATCCTTGCTGTAAAGTAAAAATCGCTTTATACTAAGCATGTATCGACCGAATTGGACACAATATTATACGTACGCGTCTCTGATGATTATTGTAACAATCCTCCAATAATTCGGTTTCCCAGTCGTCTTCTTCTTCCTCGCCAGGATCGAAATTATACATCGGCATGAGTCTGTGCCTTAAGCGTTCCAGTTTTCTTTTCCTCGATAATATTATCACCTTTAAAGACATAACATAGCGTCAGTGAAACGTATCGCAGGGATTGTGATAACGTCTAGATTCTTCTAAAGAAACCAAATTATTCTTTTTCAGAGAAACACTACACATTAAGAAAAACTCCAAATATAATACTACCGATACAAACTGACCAGTACACGACAAAGTGTACTACGCAAAAGGTATCGATACCTAATGGAAAGTTATTTATCCGAGCATTACGGAGATTTAAGACATTTGATCGTAACGTTTACTTTATGGTTTTGTTTCTGTAAATGAAGAGTCAAACAGATATTATGTTTAAGTAGAAAAGGTGATATCGCTACCCATACCACAGCTGATAGTACAATAACAAAGACCACTACGCCAAGCGGCACGAAAATGTATTCTATTCCATCCGGTGGGCCGAATTCATCGAAGGTTTCTGTCGTTGTGGGCGTGTATATACTGGTGGTCGAAGTATTAAAAGAAATTAATGTACTATTAGACGACGATGTGGCCTTAGAGATATTCCATAGCTGTTGGCTACTTTCGCTCTCCTCTGTGGTGTAGGCGTATACTTCGGATGGTTCGTCGGATATGTTGTTCGCTACGACGGTGGTGTAATCCTTCCCGCTATCGAGTAACACCTGAGGTGTTATGGAATTTGCTACAGTCGTCATGTTCATTTCGTTCGTCATTATTAATCAGATGGCTGTATTTGGTTGTATGAAAAACATAATTTAAAGAACGTTAGGCATACATTTGTCGACGTCTACATCATTTATGCTACTAAAAATGGAAATCCCCTGCGACTCTACAATGCGATTTCCCTGCCACTCGGTTACTTGGCTCCATCAAGCACAGTGAACATAATGCACAAGAAGCATAACGCTAAATACTTCTCTCTCTCTGTGCATTAATACATTGTTATATCAGACACTATTCGGCTCTTGTACGAGTAGAATACACATAATACCTTAATGGATCACTTTATCACATATCTATAGTTGGGAAACGTAAACCGAGCGAGATAGACATCGCGTTTACTGGTTCGGGCTTGTGAACGAGTAGATAGCTATGCATTGTGATAAATTTTCGTGCCGTAGTATCAATGGGAAAATCCGATAAGAATTTCACTTCATCACAATGCCAGAATTCGGAATTCGACTTTTCGTTGCGCCTCTCTCCGAACCGTTCCTTCGATTCTATGCGCTCCCCTTTTACTCCGAGAATTGTTAATTGCTTACGACGAGAATGCAAAGATATTTCACAAATGTTGTCAATGTTTCACATTGTTTTCGTGTTTCCTCGGCCGCAGAATTGATGAAAGATAAATATTCCTCTTTTGATTAATCATTACTGCAAATTGACCATAATACCCCTCGCAGCATAATAACAATCATCCCTTATGTCGGAATAAGGTATCAACCGCATTCTGTCGTACTGTTTAACATTTCATTTCTTTAATACTACAAAATATTGCAACGCGCCTTTGCAGCTTACGCAGAGATCAGCAGAGATGCACCCTGTACGGGACAACTATCAAACTGTTCCTTAAAACGTACGGTCTATCTATCGATGCCTTATCGAGATATATTTTTCCTACAGGTATACGTTATATCGATGTTACCATCCTCCGTTGCTATCGCGATGTATACGAGGGGACTGGATGATTAAAATCATTAAATTCGATTAGATTTTAATACGTGAAACACATAGTTTTCGTATTATCGGTTAATGGCTGCGCTGCACTGCGTACATATGCATATATGTATATACGTATGTATAGTAATAAAGTAGTGAAGGTAGATTTAAGATTTCTTTTATTAAGAAATAAATCGAGTTAGGTAGATCTATTTTCAGAATTCGCGATTAATTTCAAATTACGCAGGGGATTGTAAAATTTTCTACTGTAGAGCTCGCGTAGTTTGCATTATTAGAATCGTTTCCCGCAATCAAACATTATTTGTAAAATCTTGGAGCTCTCACAGAATCTTTTTATTAAACCATTTTTATTAAGTTTTTAATAACATACGTATACAAGTATTTTCTATAAAAATCTTTTTGTTTTTCTTTTATTATACAAAAACATACAGGAAATGACCGGAATTATTTTTAGAATAATAGAAGTTGCGACCGAATTGATTTTGAACGCGAATAGAAGAGAAGGGTGAATGACAATTTTGTATATTTCAATATAAATTTTTTACTCCGACGACAGAAATGAATTGTACATCATTGGAACATTAACTTAGACTTTAGACGTTGCTGTACCATCGTTAATGATAAATGCCAAGCTTTGCTGTAGTCTGTACAATTTGACAAATAGGTCTCTTTATATTTGATCGTTAGTTTATTAGGTAAATCTTTGTTTCTGTTTGTAGATTTTAGATGGTTACTAGAAGACAGTTTTGAAGCCTATTTTCATTCTCAGATATTCTGATTGTCATTTGTTATATCGGATAGTGACATTTCTAGCGCAGTTGAGTAGTTTCACAAATGATACTACAATATTCGTTTAGAAAAATATATTTTTGGGAAATTACATAAAGTAGGATAATTGTGTTTCTACATATTGAAATGCATAATTTCCTCCTTTATTAATTTACCAATATCAAGAATTATTTATGTAAAAAGTTCAACAATATCCCTTTATAAGTACTAGACTCTATAATAACAGAAATATTCAACATCTTCTTTTTTCACATTATATAAAAAATCAACAGAAATACAATGAATTTTGTATATTCGACGATAAATACGAAACACGGGTCAACACGAAAGAACGAAAAGAAAAAAAAGAATGGTAAATATTTAACAAGAATTGGGGTAATAAAAATTACTAATACTGAAGAAGTGGAAACTTTGCGATCGCTGTTTTAAATAGAGAGTTAGAGTGCGAAAATTATTGTGTGTTAATATCAATGATCTGCACACATTGAAATGGAATCGACATTATACTTTCTTACAAACTTCATTCAAATGAACTTGAATTTCTTTTTATAGTTCCCATAATCATTATAATAAATAGTTTTCATTGCTTTAACAATGTTTTGTGTTCAAAGATATATTACAACTTTTTTAGTGCTTACGCTATAAAATTATTTGTATTTATGATCAGTTCCTAAATCTTAATATAAGTTTCGTTCGTTGCCATATATCTCTGTACTTTGTTTCGTATATCTGAATTTTTTCCGGTAATTCGCCTCCAACAAGAGAACTGCACGAAGCAAGAGATCAGTCATTATTATTTAGCAGAATGAAGTAATTTTAATGATAGATCCGCTTCCAGTATAACATATTCGCAATTCGTAGAATAAATTACTTGTATTATTCGCATAAATTATTTAAATAAAGTAAGGAACAACGAGCGTAAACGGTTACATCATGCTCGTTACTTTGTACTGCTGAAATTTTTGGTAAACTTGTCGTAAACGTTTGAAATGTTGCGCTTAGCGTTCGGCATAAGGTCAACGCTGTTTTTCTTTCATGAATTCAAAATTTGCAAAGGTATAAAAAGATTCTAATTAAATCTCGTAAATGTATCCTTAGTAATCTTCATTATCACATATTGTACTTTATTGTTTTCATTGGATCTTTATAAATTTAACTTTTTCAATCTTTTCAATTGTGATAGAATTTAACTAGTCTTGCCCCGGGTGATTTTTTCTTACGATATTGTTTCCAGCAGTTCTTTGATAGTACAGATCTACTGACATACAAAGATTTAGGAATTTCTTCAAGTCTCGATAAAGTTATAGAAGATGAAATCCAACAACACGATCATATGCCCGTTGCATAATTAAAAAGCTATCACCTGCGACGGGTTTGCACAGTGCCCTATTGTCATTCTATGCATAGCCATCTCAGTTATCCCATGGTAATGGACAAAAGCAGCTGCAATTACTAATACGTGGAAGATTTGATGACTCTGAAACTAAAAGAGCGAAATACTTGGACGTGAAATGTGCATAAGATAAAAAACAGAGATATAATATGAATATATATTTACCCAAATATCAAACTTTCCAGGGAAAAATCGTTCAGGTACCCTTAACGCATAAAACAATGCACCTAAGATATATAAACATCCCATTAATATTAACCATCCAAGGGATGCTTGACTAATTGCTTTAAACCACCCCTCTGCGATGGCATAATGAAACGCTGGTATTACCTGCAAGAATCATCATTTTTACCATATGTTAAGATGTCACACGATGCAACCGACAATTTGTAAGCAGACGTCATACACATATATATAATAGGTATGCCTTACCCCGCTAAGACCAAATCCCATAAAAACACCTGCCCTCAGTGGCCTGTAACTTGGTTCACCGAATCGTTCCCACAATGACACAACGATGCTCGTTACACCAAGTATTACCACCACGGACAGGTATATGAGCTTAGGCTGGTAGTCACAGTAGAAACCGTAGTAAAGCCATGGTACAAAACTACCCATGATCAGCATAGCTATACCACAATAATCTAGTTTTGAAAACAGCTTCCCAACACATTCGCTATGGCAGTGTACCGTATGAAAGGCGAACGACATTCCTAAACATATAATAGCACCGGCGAAGAAGGTTCCAAATACCAGTTTCTCTTCCAATTGTATCTCTATAGGAGGTCGTGTTATGAAAAATATAGCTATGCCAATGAATGCCACACATCCTAAACAATATACATCAATCCATTAGAGATTAGCGAGAAGACACTTCTTTCTGCGTTTAAGATCGATTAATTATTACAGCAGGGGGCACATAAACGATACATAAAATGTGTAGTATTGACGGGGGAGCCCTATTTAGAACGCTAGGAATAAGGTGATTCTTGGGAATTCTTCTTCCAAGAAACTGTTCAGCGGATCGTTTCCAAAGGACAATGTTAAGTCCTAGAGGGGATTACTGACCCTGAAATGAAGGTCGTGGGGCACATTTGCCGCCCCAACCTGCTAGAGTATCGCTTACATCCCTCGGTTTTTCCTCAGGTGCCTACCCGAGGTCCGTCGGGCCGGATGGGATTTTACTACCGGTTTCTTTTGTTCAAAACCGCAAAATCTCGAACTTTGAGGGCATTTTTCGAGGTTATCCCATCTGATTTCGAAGTTAAAAATGGTATCACTCGATTCGTCTTGGCGAGACCTTTCCAACGGTGTATAGCATATGCTGTAGGCTCTTGGGTCAGCAATCCCCTCTAGGACTTAACATTGTCCTTTCAGGGTATTTTAGTTCACATTCAAACGATAGATATTAATCTTTTCGTTACAAAGTGTTCGGCAGAAATGCAGATATATGAACATGAGTTCGTTAGGACTTGCCCGCCGGAGTTGAAAATTTGGAATTGTGTTGTTGGAGGCCCCAATTCTTCCCTGAAATAAAAAAGCCAAGGATTTTCTTATTTCTAGTATAATTGCATTGTCGATAGACCTAACAAACGAGAAAAAAGTTAAAAGTTGGCAAATTGGTGGGACTTGAAAGAAATAGTTACGATTCTGCCCCAAGATATTTCGTACTATTTATGGAAAAAGTGTTGTTCAATGCAATTTATTTATCAATGTCTTAGGTTCATCAACAATGCAATTATTCTAGAAATAAAAAAATCCTTGGTTTCATTATTTCAGAGAGGAAGTGGGGTCACCATTACAATCGCCAATTTGCAACTCCGGCGCGCGAGTCCTATCAAACGTGTTCATATATCTCCATTTCTACCGAACATTTTGTAACGTAAAAATTAATTTTTACTGCTTGAATGTGAACTAAAATACCCTGAAAATTTGGAAAAGATCCGTTTAACAGTTTCTTAGAAAAAATTTCCCAAGAATCAACTTATTCCTAGCGTCCTAAATAGGGCTCCCCCCTTAATGGTGGATTGGTTTAAACGTGAATGATGCGTCTTACCAAGCAAGTGAGTCCAAATATTTCCTGTTTCTGTATGAATTCGAAATATACTTTTAAAACAGGCATAAAATGATGGTAAAGGTGGTCTATGACCAGCATGCAAGAAATCATTATCTTGTAACCACCTTGGCAGATTTCTAAAGTGGCATTGCTTCCACGATGCTTCCCATACCTTCAGAGAACAGTCCATTAATGAATCTGCATAGTGTAAATGTATGCACAGTACCCATTATATTTACCTTACGAACAAATTCTTCAGCCTGCTCAGCAGCATTGTGCGCTAACGCGCCAAGATCAATTTCATCGCTCAATACACCAGCCTTCAACACTTCTGTCATCTACGACATAAAATATTAAGTCACACGAGCCGATCAGCCTTGCTTCGAGCTCACAATTACGTACCTCACAATCCAGAAGATGATCATCTTCGGGAGTCGAAGGTAAAGGGCAACCGACTCCATCTTCCTCCTCTGCCAAACAACTCGCGTCGTCGTCATCCAATAATTCTTTAACCTCGTGCAACCCTGGCACCTCACTACTCAGTAACACACGATCGCTCCATGGAATCCTGTGACGGATTCCTGAATCCAGTATATTATTCTCGTCATTCCCTTTATCTTCGAATATCACATCCTCGTAATGCGACATTCTGGAATTACGGTAACTAACTTCGAGACTCTGAAAAAGAATTCAAAATGATTGAAAACACAAGCGCTGTGGTGTAAACATTGATACGCATATTGTAGAAATATGAAGTTGATCAAAAGAGTATCGTCGTCGATAAGTACTAGGTTTCAATGTGAGATTCATTGTTTAAATATTCTCTGGTCACACTTACGAAAATTATTTTGAGATAAAAAATAGAATAAGATAATACTATTATATAATGCGATAGATTTACGAGATTCGCGAGATCCGCGGGGGTTCGGAGCAAGCCAGCTCGCCGAATGTCGCGCGAATGACTAGATACAACATGACTTTATAGTAATAATACCACTATTTACAAAGGTCATGATTCCTTATATAATGAAATGCGATAAATGTTCACATACGTCAACAATTGCGGAAACGTCGACCGTTGACGAACAATTCGATGAATCTTGACTATAGGGTGCTTCTCGCAGGCGAGTGGCCAACTTTATCGAACATTTTCTTACGGATCCTCGAAAGGCAGGTTCTTCGATGAAAAAGAAACTAAAATGATATGATAGTTAGTTCGATGAGTACAAAGTTCAATTGACGGATCGACATATTTAATACGTACTACTCGCGCGACAGTTCCCCGGGCTGTTACATCTGCGCCGAGAGAAAGGCTTCCGATTTCCCAGCGATAAATGGACACGAAACGATTCGAAGTATAATCCCGAATAGGTGCGAATTATTTTATACTCGGCTGACGATTTTCAATTGTTCACCGCGTCGACAAAGGTCGAGAATGACCGACTACTAGGTACCACGTGTCAACATTTATATGCCAGTTGTCATCTGTGGTATATTTATATTATTATCTGCGAATAACTGTCAAACATATGAAATTCGTATGGCTGCTTGTATATATAGGAAGCGAATCAAAAGCTGGAGATATCGAAGTACATACACCCCGTTATTTCGTAATTAAACGATGTTCAATGGTATTAGGTTGCGCAATAAGTCTCGACCGCCTTACTACGACGCACTTACCTCCCGTGTAAAATTAGGGTAGACGTTAGATCTATTATTTTTAAATACTCACGTTTTGTTCGGTAAAAGGAGGGGGCGTAACTTAAGTCTCGCAAGGAAATCGGATGTTTATCAGCTTAGATAATTTCAGCTGTAATTACGTCTGTATTGCGTTACACGAATCATTCCGATACTATGGATAAGAATCTAATCCTTCCGGATTAGAATATATCGTACACCTATATACATATATGTATATGCAAGGATAACACGGATGAGATTATGTATTAATGCGATTGTAGTAGAATAGAAATATAGTAAAACTTTTTAGTAATTTATGGAAATTGAAGCATTCGTTATTATTAAACAGCCTTCGCATATACTACGGCTAGTGTAAACATGATAACAGATGTAAAATAATGACTGCGAGTCGAAATGTCGCTATGGTGTGTCCAGGCGTGTCGCTGGTTCTCCGTGGCATAACCTGAAACGAAATTAGCGAAGACAGTAATGAATTCTTGAAAAATGACACGATGTGGTGTATTTATTAATTAGAGCTGAAATAATGTTTATTAGATCATGAAATCCACATCACATTGTTATGCATTGGTAACATTGGATTGAATTAATTTTGAAAATCATTAAAGGTCTTTCAATGAAAGTAATTTATATTCGGCGTGTATTAATTTTAAAGAGCTAATAATGTCGCGGTTCCAAGATGGATTTCTGTCCAAAGTTGTACATATCACACTTGTAGTTGCGGCGTACTGGTAAGTCGAGAACAGAACGGAGTCGAGTGTTGTTGGTTTAACTACAAGCAGAATGTTTTTGCAGGGTCGTTTCTATACTGACAGTATTTATAAACAAAGCTCTCCTGTCTAGTGATCTTATAAATTTGGATGCGCCACTATTTGTGACATGGTGTCAATGTATAGTTAGTTTATTTATTTGTACAACTCTTAGCCATCTATCAAGATGGTTTCCAGGATACGTTATGTTCCCCGATGGCAATCCTTACACTATGGAAACCCTTAGAAAGGTATTGTTTATAATTAGCGGAGAAATAATTATCAGTCACGTAACAATCTTTCTACATGTACAATTTTTAACTCGCAGATATTACCATTGTCACTTTTATTTACTGGGATGATCGCAACTAACAACCTATGTTTAAAATACGTTGATGTTGCATTTTATTACGTGGGACGTTCATTAACGACTGTATTTAACGTGATTTTCACATACCTTATACTTGGTAAGAATTCTTTTCCGAAGTTAAACGATAGACATAATGGATTATTATAATTTCACAGGTCAAAAGACTTCTCTGAAATGTATCGCGTGCTGTGGATTTATCGTGGTTGGATTTTGGCTCGGCGTGGACCAGGAACACCTCGCCGGTTCTTTGTCTGTTATAGGGACAATTTTCGGTGTACTTGGTTCATTAACACTCTCCATATATTCCATTCACATGAAGCAAGTTCTTCCTAAATTAAACCAAAATATTTGGCTACTCTCTTATTATAACAACGCTTATAGCGTTATTATATTTCTTCCACTAATGGTAGCCAATGGGGAACACATCACTGTGTATAATTACGATAAAATTGGATCCTTGTTTTTCTGGACCGCCATGACCATTGGTGGCATTTGTGGCTTTGCTATCGGCTATGTCACTGCACTTCAGATAAAAGTAACGTCCCCTTTGACGCATAACATTAGTGGAACAGCTAAAGCTTGCGTGCAAACAGTCTTGGCGACATATTGGTTTGATGAAAAGAAATCGTTCATGTGGTGGATAAGTAATTTTATTGTGCTCAGTGCTAGTGCGATGTATGCCAGGATAAGGCAACTTGACTTAAGTAAAGGATATAGAGAGGAGAAGCAACAGTTGAAAGTGTAATAAACTATGAACGAAATAATGATTTTTACCATTTACTGATTCTGAACACATTAGAGTTTTATTGTATAAAAACTTGTGTAAAAATAAGCAATCATTAAAAAAGTACTATTTTTATAATATAATAAGTATTATTGAGTATTAGACTTGAGTAGGCGGAATAAATAAATATTTAAAATCTTGATGCAAGGCCACCTCCGCGACTGTCCGAATGACTTGACATCAAGTCTTTTCTTTTTATGATTGCGTTCACACTTTTTAATACCAGCTCGGTATCCACGTGTAGTACTGATACAATCGAATTCAATTGATTTCGTATTAAAGTATTTACAGAATGTTTCTGATCGCTCTCTACGGCAAGCTCATCCATTAAAAAGTAGTACCTAAATGTAATGACAGAGTTCAATGAATCTTTTCATTGCGATCAGGATTTAAAATAAAAATTAAAATTTCATACCTGGGATATTCGATAGCTTCAGAAACGTTTAATCCCCGTACAATGATATTGTATAACAATTGTCCGATAATCAAAGTATCATCTGTTCCAAATACACCGCGCAACCCGCATAATGCTTTCTCATTATGAAAAATGATTGGGGCGAGCAGAGACAAGCTATTCTTGGTATCACTTTTATCTAGCAGGAAACCTGCACTCGACATGTACCGCAGACCAAATGGCGCGGCGAATCCGCTGTAATGCAGCTGAATTAATAATTCATTCGTTACAATGTATAGGCAGTTTCTAATACTAACGTTATGATGCAAACATAAGTGTCTTCCCAGTCCATTGCCATAACTCCGGTATATCTTTCTTCTTCGGCTATAATTACTTCGTGAAATTAGTACATACTACTATAAAGCGTATTAAAACAAAGATAATTATATAAGAAAAATTCTACTAACCATTTTGCTTTATTTGAAATGGGAGTGTAATCGAATGTGTTAGCGCTTCGGCTACACGAATTTGTGTTTCAATTGTGGATGCATTTTTAACGGATATGTTAAGATTCTCTAATGACACGATCATTGATTGTAATGTTGACATATGTGGAGGATAGTACACTGCGTGTTTATAAAAACTTGATTTCTTTGCTAAGTACGTAGTAGGTTTATAATTTGATAATTGAATAAGCAGTTTCGAATGCTGGCTTTTGTCGTGTAAAACTTTCTGCGAGAGTGTTCCATTGTACAATACTAGAGGAAAGAAAGATAATCAATTTCAAGTTACTTAATTATAGTGGGGGACAAAAGTATGTGGACACTTTTAAAATCGTATAAATTGTTCAAAATTGGTCCAAACAACTTGAGTTTTTTTGAGGAGCTAGAAAAATTAGTTTGCTAAGTGACATGTTTCGTCGTTTTGAAAAAAGTTGCAATTGGTCGGAATAGCAAAAAAAATAGTAAAGATCATTTTTTTTAACTTTTTTTGTGAGCCTGTAATGAACATTAAAAAATCCCGTTTTGTAGATTGAAGTTTCATCAAAATCGGTTAACGTTGCTCTGAGCTATAAACGCTTAAAGATCGCAGAATAATGTCGAAAATCGCTGATTTCGGGAATTGCGAAATATACAACGTACCATCGGTACCGTGTTGTGCTACTGCATTCAATGTATCGCTAAGGTCGTGCAACTTCAATATATCCCCCGCATTAAGCTGCCCGTATAAAACTTCGTAGTCAATATTCTTTGATACTTCGGTTGCTAATTCCTTTGATACAACGAATCCTTCTGCAGCTAGAGTTACAGAAGGCTTAACAAGTTCGCTCCATGGTAGTTTGCCTTTTAAAGTATGTGCATGTTCTAATCCCCGCAGTACAGCCGGTATTCGCATTCCATTTTGGATGGAAATATCTAGCACAGATTATGTCAATAATAAGGAACGTTTATGGATAAATTTTCAACGCTTACTCTTTCTAAAAGTGTTATTCAAATATGCACCTTTAGCGGTATTATTGGAAAAATCAATAATAACTGGATTCGTTTGCTCTTTATGATTATATATCATAATACAACCACCCCTGTAATTGCAATTGCAATAAATATAAAAGTTAACAGCATTTCATTCCCGACTTACCCACCAAGACCAGTTTTATGCGGAGCTACTACTGTCATACAAATTGTAGCCGCTACAGCGGCGTCCACCGCGTTACCACCCTTTCGCAATACTTTAGTTCCAATTTGTGAGCAATTTGTGTAATCAGTTGCAACTGCGCCATGAACGCCAGCTTTATCCTAATGCAAAATAGCATTATAAATAGCATTCATAATTATTTCCACGTCGTCTTGAATAATAACAACCATACCTGAGGAGCTTTGTCCGCATAAAGTACTTGTAGAATTAAAGTTGTTGTAATGGAAATAGTTAGAATAGTAAAGCAACTTATAATGAATTTCAAACCATCTCCACAGTACATGCTCAACTTCTGTTTATAACTTCCACTCTTTGTCAAAGGGCATTCTTCTGTAGGGCCTTTTAAAATCAGAATGATATAATAGTAAAAGCTGATTTCACATTTCTTAAAAATACAAAGTGTCTGAATGTTAATTACTAGTTTTAAGAAACCGTTATAGTTAACGAGGTTATGTTCCAATTATTAAATACCTGCATTGTTTACAAAACAAATCAAGTTACACGATACTCACGTGGGTTATTGTAATGCATTATGAGTACATGAAGTGCACAGATTGAGAAAAGATGTGTCAATGGATTTTATGTTCTTCTACTGAGGGGACATGCATAGTGTTTACCTAACTGTAAATTTGACCTGTTTTGCATACTGTAATATTTAAGGGACACTATTGGAATACATTCAATGAAATTAATTGGTCAATTAATTTCTGCCATTGTAAAAAAACTTTATTCAATACCGTACAATGAACGATATATATATATATATATATATATATATTTAAATTCATAATTAACAAATGTTATTTTTTGACAGGAGATATAAAAATGTCGACCGATATATTAGAGATACTTAAAGAGCCAAGAATGATAAAAGTTTGCGCACCGATGGTTAGGTATAGCAAGTAAGTGATAAAGATCGTTTGCGCTTTTAATATTCATGTAATAAAATGAATTCAATTTAACAGAGCTTTATTAACAGATTACAATTTAGATCTCTAGTAAGGCAGTACAATTGTGACATATGCTTTACACCTATGATATTAGCCGACTCGTTCGTACGATCTGACAAAGCTAGAGACATTGAATTTACGACCAATAACGAGGATAAACCACTGATTGTTCAATTTGCTGCGAATACTTTAGACGATTTTCTTAATGCCGCAGAGATGGTTGCTCCGTGAGTTTTCAGTAGTACACTAGCTACATTTGTATAGATTTTGGTATCTGATTAACCGATATATTTATAGGTACTGCAATGGTGTGGATTTAAACTGTGGTTGTCCTCAGCGTTGGGCAATGAAAGAAGGGTATGGAGCTGATTTGCTTCAAAAACCGGATCTTGTGAAGGATCTGATATATCAAGTGAGAAACCGGATACCAAATCCCTTTACAGTATCTGTGAAGATAAGGCTGCTAAAGGATATTCGTAAAACCATCGAGTACTGTCGTGTTCTCGAAAAGGCAGGAGCCTCCTTCCTTACCGTTCATGCTAGAACCCCCGAGATGCGAAATGACCCGATCGAATTAGACAATCTAAAGCTAGTAAGGGACAGTGTTAAGTTACCTCTCATTGCTAATGGAGACGTGAAAGATCTAAAGAGTGCAGAAAGACTTTTTACCGAAAGTAATTGCGACGCAGTGATGTCTGCGCGAGGAATTTTGACGAATCCAGCTTTATTTGCCGGGCATTCCATCACACCCCTTAGTTGTGTACAAAACTGGTTAGACATCACGTCGATTATACCAACACAGTTTATGTGTTTCCATCATCACCTCATATTTATGTTAGAAAAATTTCTCCCAAAGACAAATAGGATATTCTTCAACAACTTACAAGATAAGCAAGCTGTATTGGAATTTCTAGAAAACAATTATAGCATAAAACCGAACGTGAATCCTAAGCTATCCGAGCCAGTTAAATGTACTTTTAATACACCGAACATGAAATGCGATGATAAGTGTGTTGCAAAGGACGACGATGATCTGTCGATAAATTTCTTGGGAAACATATTTGCAGAAACATGAGTCTACTCAATGGAATAAAGTTGTTTCGTATATTTTTCTTGTTATAAGTTTTACTTCCATTACAATTTCGTTTGAAATTAAGCGGCATCAGTTTTCAACTGTGCACACTAGGTGCGCTGGAATACAAAACACAGCGGCGCATCAGTTCCAATCAGTTCATAACCGCGAAACTTCAGAAGTTTGTTATTTCGTTCAGAAAAGGGTTGAACATGCATTTAATCAACGAAATATGAATAACAACATCCAGCGGTTCATTGTGACGAGATGAAGTATCTTAAATCTGGAACTTATAATTTCTGGACACTAAGACAGAATGGTACTATCTCATAAAATTTCTTTCAAATGTTCATGTCAATTAATCTCCTCTCTCTCTATTTATAAGATTAAGCGCAATGCCATTGTAAAACTGCAACAGGGAATCTATTCCTAACGAAATGTTATAAATATCATAATGTTATATTAAAAGATTTTAATTTCATGTGTATCGTTGCATGCAAGATCCGAAATTTGGCTCCCAGTAAGACAGGCAAGCGCCCATTGCTTTTCGATATATCCAATAATGTGACTATATCTCCAATTGTGCCGCAAATACAGCCAGTAAAAAAAAAGCCTTGCCGTAATATCAAAAGTGTACAGATACCAGAGCATAAGGCGGTCGCTCTTTCAGATAATGATGTACAAACAACACAAGGAGCGATCTCTGATCATGTAGGTATTTTTAAGGAATTGAAGACGTCATACAGTTCTTGGTCATGCAGTTTTCATGAAATTGAAATTTGTGTTTGCAGGAAGAAAGAGTAAGAAAACTTCTTAGCAAACCATTTAAGATACCGATCCCTGGTTACGTATTATCAGGTCGTTCGTTGGGTATACGTTTATCAGGTCCTCGTAGGGCTTTGTATGATCCAGATGAAGCTAACGCACTTATTGTATATTCGCCACCCGAGTTATCCGAGCACGACAGACTGAAGATAGATGTGTAAGTATAAAATATCCTCTCCGAAATGTTCTCGAATTGTTTGTGACTATGCTGTGTTTATGTTTCAGATCTAAGCAGCTTGTACACGTAGTAGTAGATCCTTTGTTATGTAATATTTTAAGACCTCACCAACGAGAAGGTGTGAAATTTATGTATGAATGTGTAACGGGAAAGCGCATAGAAGACGCTTACGGTTGTATTATGGCAGACGAAATGGGTCTTGGGAAAACTTTGCAATGTATAACTCTTTTATGGACTCTGTTAAAACAAGGGCCAGAAGCTAAGCCGCTGATAGAGAAGGCTATTATCGTCGCCCCGAGTTCTCTGGTTAAAAATTGGTACAATGAGATTTTCAAGTGGTTGAAAAACAGAGTTCAACCGTTAGCCATTGATGGTGGAAACAAAGGAGACATCGATGCGAAGCTGACAGGGTTTATGAAGACTTACGGCCGTAGATGCGCCAATCCCATTTTAATAATCAGCTATGAAACGTTTCGCTTGCATGCGCACGTTCTCCACCAAGACGAAGTGGGACTTGTGCTGTGCGACGAGGGACATCGTTTGAAAAATTCCGAAAATCAAACCTATCAAGCACTCATGGGCTTGAAAGCTAAAAGAAGAGTGCTGCTTAGCGGAACACCTATTCAAAATGATCTTTTAGAATATTTCTCTCTGGTGCATTTTGTCAATCAGGGATTATTGGGAACCGCGCAGGTACATAAATATTCGTATAAACTCAGAAGGAATCTCCGACAGCAGTGTAAATTATATTGCAACTACATTGCTTAGGAATTTCGAAAGAAATTTGAAATACCAATTCTACGCGGCCAAGACGCAGCCGCAACGGACACCGAACGGAAACTCGCTCAGGAACGTTTATCAGAATTAGTAACTGCTGTTAATAAATGCCTCATTAGACGTACCAGCGCTTTACTTTCCAAGTATTTACCTGTAAAGCACGAGCTCGTGGTTTGTATAAAAATGGGACAATTGCAGGCTGACTTGTATAAAAATTTCATACAAAGCGATAGTATTAAGAAATCAATGGAAGGTTCGTGACCTCGAATTTTTTATTATACTTGGAATCATTTTTACATTTCACTGTTACGTATCCGATCTTTTTACAGAAGACTCCGACGGACCCAAGAAAGGGAAGAGTCTTTCTGCTCTTTCGGCAATTACACTTTTGAAAAAGTTGTGCAATCACCCTGATTTAGTTTATAGTAAGATACTGGAGAAATCTGATGGATTCGAAAAGGCTGCGAAATTAATGCCGCCAAATTACAGTATTAAGTATGCAGTAGTACTACTAAGACTATTATAATAATAATACTAACGAGTATTATTTTCATTTTTGTAAATTTCTTTCCAGAGAAGTTCTGCCAGAATTATCCGGGAAGTTAATGGTATTGGACTGCCTTCTGGCGTCCATCAAAACAACAACAAACGATAAAATTGTATTGGTGTCGAATTACACGCAAACCCTCGATCTGTTCGAGAAGCTGTGTCACAAACGGTGCTATAATTACGTCAGGCTCGATGGTACAATGACCATTAAGAAAAGGGCGAAAGTAGTGGACAAGTTCAACGATCCAGACAGCAGTGATTTCATTTTCATGCTTAGCTCTAAAGCTGGTGGTTGTGGCTTGAATCTCATCGGCGCGAATCGCCTCGTCATGTTCGATCCTGATTGGAACCCTGCGAATGACGATCAAGCTATGGCTAGAGTTTGGAGGGACGGTCAGAAGAAACCCTGCTTTGTCTATCGTTTTCTTTGTGTATGTAACAGAACTTTACAGCAACCTCTGATAGGTTTACACCACTTAAATCTACTTAAATATGTTGTAGACTGGCACTATCGAGGAGAAGATTTTCCAAAGACAAGCGCATAAGAAAGCTCTAAGTTCAACGGTCGTTGATCAAGAAGAGGACGTTGCAAGGCATTTCACTTTGAACGATTTACGAGACTTATTTAAACTGGAAGAAAATACGATATCAGACACTCATGCAAAGTGAGTAGGGAATTAAACTGAGGCTTAGGGTTCGTCTTGTAAGTAATATAATTGAATACACGTTCGTGTCCATACTTTTAGGTTCAAATGCAAAAGGTGCATTAATGGGATAGAAGTGAAAGGACCTCCTGAGCAATCAGATTGCAACTCGGACTTGTCAGATTGGAGGCACTCCCATAATCCGCGAAATTTACCAGACTTGCCGCTACGACAATGCTGGTCAAGCGGAATTTCGTTTGTTTTTCATCATCGCTCGCCCGAGCAAGTAAAATGAGTTTTCGCGACTTTGTATTTCTGCACTGCCATATTTTTACTAGAAAGCTGCTAAGGTATTTGTACAGAAGCTAGGATAATCAATGAAAGTATATTTTTTTAATAATGAATACTGCATTGATACGAATATTTACACCGGTATGGTTTTCTCTAAACAAGCAGCTGTAAGATGTATTATATAGAACTAAAAGGAAGGAGAATAATAAAAGTAGTATAAAATCCGCGCAAACCTAGAACCATATAAAATAAATCCTTGTTTATGGAAACATGGAATCATGTATGTATTAAATATTTTTCTATTCGCAAAGAGGAGTTAAGAAATAATACGTCTCGAAATAAGCGTACTACAATGTTAATTTTTACATTTCTTTATTATCTCCTGTTATTATTCCAATATGAGTTGTCTGTATTTTTAAGCGGTCATCGAACTCCGAATGAAGAAGTTGCTGAAACAGTTATAATAAAAATCGCGATTCGGCGATAATACATGGGAGGCTTTGCTAGTAGAAAGATTTGCAGACGCGCGTGCCGTGTGAAACGGAGGAAGCGCGAAGGTGACGCGTGACGATTTCTGGAATGCGATGTTTTTTATACGAGTAATAGAATCATGTAAGCTCGGTTCCGAGCGAGTTGTGCGTAGAAAACCGAGGGTCGACCACAGGCTTGAAGAATTTGCTCCACATCAGAGGAATGGCGAAGAAAAGAGGCGGCGAGGGGGCTGCGGCGCAGGGGAGGGGGGAGAGGCGAGAGGAAGTCAGAGTGGGGGAATGCAAATAATGGAATGGCGGGCACGTGACGAGGCAGCCCGGCCCCTGATTGGCGGACGGTGATGAACGCCGCTTTCCCTCCTGACCCGTTGCCGTTCGCTCGCCCTTCTTCGGAGGTTCCGTGCAGCTGCCCGCTCAGAATAGTTCCAGATGTGGCCATGTTTAGTTTGATCTTTGAAGTTTTCGCTCATCGTCTCATAACTGATACATTTTTATACTATCTGCTGACACAGTAATACCGCTCTGTCCGACCATCGTTACTTTTTCGCCTGCCTGCGGCTAGTCTCGTTCATAAAGACCATATGTTCTCTTTTTGCCGAGATCGATCTCTGAACGCGGAAGTACACGAGAGAGAACCGTATAACGCTGTCATCCATCGGGAGACAAGAATCGCGTTCTAGAGTCCGTGGATTTTTTTTCTTACAATTCCGCCTCGATAAAGCTTCGAGTCGCCGATTAACAGACCGCCGCGGTCCCATCAAGCACGCAGTTTGTATTCTACGGCGAAGCTAGATCAATTCGTCGCTCCCTTTCTTTCTCTCTCACACACACGCACACGCACATATACAACACACTCTCTCTCTCTTTCTCCCAAGAAAAAGAAAAAAAAAATATATTTCGAGACAAAGAAAAAGAGAGCACCGTTATCGGCTTACAACTCGGGAATCGTCAAAGTGGAGAAGGCTACGCTTTACGAATACATTTCATCGAGGCTTCGTACTATCGGGGGAATCCGGGTTGAGATTGTCCTATCGTCCTATCGTCATCGGTCGCAAAAAAACGAATCGCGCATCGCCCTGTCTTTTTCAAGCACCTGCCGAGTCACAATTCACGTCTACACGGGGAACAGATAATAAGAGACGCCTAGGAACTTATCGCCCCGGGCAGCCATATGCCACGTCAAGCTAGAATGACGTTGCAGCGGCGAGATCGCGCCATTTAACGAAATGTAATAGCCAAGAGAGGAGAGACATTCGCAAGTGAAACACAAATGTTACGCCGGATCTGAAGTGCAATAATAGAGTAAATCCAGATAAAACGGAGGATCAGAAATTAAAGAAAGAGAGAGAGAGGCATTTAGTACGAGTCGTTAGCCCCCGGTTGTGCTCTGGCGAGAAGAATATTCGAGAAAGCTAGCGAAAAGAATTAAAAAGACAAAAAAATACGAGAGAGAGAGGAAAGAGCAGAAACGGGGCCGGGGACGTAACCGAGCTGAGAATAAAGGGACGGAGAGCTTTTATTAACGAAAAGCATACGTTCGGTTCGTAGTTGCGCGCACGCGCGCCTTCCATTAAGGACAAGAGAGAAAGAGAAACGGAGAGAGACGTAACGGGACAATATTCTGTAGGCTAATTTGTGCCCTGTAACGAATCACACATATTCTTTTTCCAAAATTTTCAAATGCTAGAATTCAGGCACGCGATTATCTCGCAAGCAAAGAGCCATCGAGTGTGGTCGCGTCAATCGATCGAATGATCATCGTCGGGCCACAGTGCTATATCGTACGGTACAAAACACGATCGATCGGGACAAAACAATGGCATTAGAGAGTGTTTCCGCGGCTGAGACTCTAATCCAAAGGTTTGCCTCCACATTTTTTATTCACCAAAACGAAACAGTCGAAATTTTTCTATGACTGTTAATTCGCTACCACTCACGTTACACGTTGACCCCACCCCCACCCCTCCCCCACCCCTCTCTCCGGAGGCTCCGTGCTGTACCCCCCCCCAGCTTTCTTTTTCGGTTCGGTATATACACTGCCGTTTAGCACTGGGGGAAAAACGGAGCCCCCATTACGCTGTTGTGTTTCGGGTTACACGTAACTCATTCTTTCTTTTTCGGCTTATGTTCGTCACGGTTCTTCATTGCTCTGAAATTAAGCCAGCCAAAAGCTATTCTAAGATCACCGCTGTATTTCGATCCTCGAAATACTGCCTTGACACTATTCGTAAGGTCAAGGTCATCCCGTAACCGATACATGCCCGGGTGTATTTGCGAATGTTAAAGGATAAGTATATGGAGTAGATTGCATCTCTCTCTCTCGTTCCGAGTATTGACGTATGTAGATGGGGAATGGAGTTCCGAGTAGTGTTAGAACTTTCAGTTACATGGAGTTGTGTAAACATCTGTGCTTGCGTGTAGCAGTCTAGATGCTTGACACGTAACTATATACGGAGCTGCTGGTATATTTCACGAGCATCGAAGAACCTATACGTTATTCATGAAGTTTCCATTTAGAAACGAGGATCGTAGAGTCGAGAAAATATGCACGGGATCTTCGGAGAGTAAGATATTCCTACGTACATTTCCCGTGTTCAAATACAACAGAATACACACACACACACACACACATACACATATATATATATTTACACATCGCACACGACATATACGTGACACACACATGTAACAGTGGCACAGACGGGTGCCCCTGCACACATGGGCACATGTAGGCGTGTATGCGAATTTGTGGCCATGTATCGGCGATACATGAACGCACGCGCACACGTGTATATATGTGCATATGTATGCACGGAACGGAGGAGAGGCAAAAACGGGGTCCTCTACACGCGAAGAAATATTCTGGCGGTGCGACGTCGACATTAAAAACATGTTACACGCACTGTTGGCAATGCTGTAACGATGACAATGAGATATATGCCGCAGATAATGTGATGTTATATATCGATCCAATGTTTATGCCATTGCATCGATGATGATGAAATTATGATAGAGATGATGATAATGATGTTAATAATGAACGTGACTTGTGGGTAAGGAGATTCCAAACTATTATATTTTCTCTATATGACGTGTAGACGACGCGATTTTTATTGTGCTACATTTAACAAAGTTCCAACGCCTGTAAATCGCCAATTACTTTTCCATTTACATTTATTCATTTTTTTTATTCTTTTATTTTTCGTTTAAACGTGGGAATGGTTATATGCGCTTCAATTTGTATGGATTTACTTCCTTCTCCTGTATTATAATTCCACGCTTTTTAATTATTATACACGAGGCTCGGCGCGTGATCTTCGTCATAGATTTCTGGTGAGCATCGTTTCGTGATCGGGACGAGTCGAGAAGGGAGCCCGCATCTGTGGAGAAATGATAACTTTTGAAATGATAGCTTAAAGTACTATATTTTCGAGTTGTATCGATCGATGCCTGGTGCGCCTACGTGTTCGTCGGTCGTGTCCCAAAGAGACAAGTTAATGTTTTCAGCTCAACTAGTAGCAGAAGCTCCTTTGGGCTATACTCTGCTCGACCAAAGTTTTCGATGCTCCCTTTATACATCGCACAAGCCCACATGATATATCTAATGACCGTTGCTGATATTGTCCTTGGCAGCTATTATGAGCATAGACTAATTTTTCCACGAGAATTTTTTTCCTTTACGTTATCGGAGGGACGCATTTCGCGTTTCTTCCACGATCATTTGTAAATAATGATGATGATGATAATGATAAGGTGATGGACATAAAAAGACATAACTAATTTTACAGTTTAATCTGTCAAAGAAATGCTCCAAGATATTAGGGATATTAGGGTGACAGACATTTGCAGTACATTTACATTGAAAAGTACTGAAAATAGTTGTACAGCAGAACATAATTCATGATATTATGCAATCACATAAAAGTAGTTTAAAATGCTATTCTCCACTTAACGCACTCAGAGGAGAACTCTCGAAATATCTTAGTCTTCCTTCTTTCGGGATGATATATTAACATTACATTAGTCCTCGATCGGCATATAACTTTGCAAAGTTAACAGAAGATCCGAGCACGGAGAAATTTGGCATTTGTCATCGTTGCAGATATTGAATCTCGTAATCCTAATGCGTACATCTTGTAAGGCAGTAAAGCAGATGCTTTAAACGCTTTGCAGACGTTTAGCTAATAATATAATTTTAATGTATGTCTAGTAATAATGACAATGACTTGGAAGATGGTGAAATTCCATCGGACGAAGACGATGAGCCAGTGCCACCATCAGTAATTGATGATGCAGTCGCTGCTAAACCTGCCCCAAAGGCGGAGGCACCGAAAACTAAAACCTTCGACTCTAAGTTTAGTAAAAATAAAAAGCCGAGCGTTCAAGGAAGTAGCAAGCACGACAGATTCTTAAAGTTCAAAAACCCAACGGAAGATTGGGCTGGAGATGTCGAGAAAGCTATTAGAGCTGCTTTAGAGGAGGATGGTATTAGAAATCAAGATTCTAAATCTAAGAGCAAGAATAATAGGAACAAGAGTAGGAAAAGGTTGCGCGACGAAAGGGAAGAGGATCGTAACAAGGAGCAAAAGGTTTTGAAATACATGAGATTTTTAGTAATTATAAAATACATTATTTCATGTTATATCTCGCACAACGGCGTGCTAGAACAGTAAATAATTCTGTTGTAAATGGTATCGTTTACAGAGACGGAAAGTGAGCGACGATGAGAATGTTAACGACGATGAGGATGAAATGCTATTTGTTAGAGGTGCTTCGCCTATTAGGAAAGATATGCAGGAGAATAATTCTCCGAGACATGCTAATGAACATGAAACTTTCGATAGTAACTCTGACTACGAGGAGAGGCCTAATGTAAATCGACATAGGGAGAATGACACTAAGCGAGTGAATACAAGGGGTGGTGGAGGTGGAGGTATAATAAGAAATCAGTCTATATATTCATATATTTGTTACGTTTTATCCTTATATATTTTTTATACCTACATAAATCATGTTTTGTATTGTAATAGGACGTAGGGGTGGCAAAAATGATCGCGGCGGTAAAAATAAGACTCGCGGGCAAATGCGAAACGATAGAAACGGGCGGAGAAATCAGAATAATGATCATGGTCAAGATCCAGACGCCATATGTGTTTATTACATGCAGGGGAAATGTCACAGAGGAGACGATTGTCCTTTCTCACACAACGCTTTGCCACCTAGGAAAATGGAGCTCTGCAAGTTTTACCTTATGGACTGTTGCGCGAAGAGAGACAAATGTCTTTACATGCATCACGATTTCCCATGTAAATTCTTCCATACAGGATTGAAATGCAATCAGGGAGAGAATTGTAAATTTTCCCATCAACCATTGAACGAACAGGTACCGATCAGCATTAATAAGTTCAGGCGTTGTAAGAATTGTACATTCTTCTGTTGAAAAAACAAGATCCAAATTTAAATTTTGATTAAACATCCTCTAGGTGAAGGGAATTTTGCTGAAGCATTTAGAAACAGCGCCAAAGGAGATTCTTGGTGATTTTCCACGTCTGAGTAGGGAAGGAGCGATGTTAATGATAAATAATACCGCAAGGTCATTAGCGCAAGGCCAGGAAGTGACGAATCAAAAGATTCCAAGTCTATTTGATTTAAATGTGACTGCGCCAACCAATGCCGCGGAGAAGAACAATGAAAAGGAAGAGAAAGGTACCCTATACATAAAATTTTCAATTATACTCTCCATGGTACTTGCTTCGAGCAATTAATAAACATTAAAATTTTGAATATAGAAGAGCAAGCGCCTCAGCAGAAGAATGTTAGAGAAAGAAAGCCGTCTGGCAAAAAGACTCGATGGGGTTCGGACGAAGATAGAGTTCCATACGAACAAATCATGCTATTACAATCAGCTAATGAATTTGGTTTGCAACTTCCCAATGCTGCATTGGGTTTAGCAACTCAGCAGCAGCTACATTCAAAACCAATGATACCGCAAACTATGCCGAATATGGAGTTTTATACCGAGGCTAATTCTGAGTCGAATAAAAGCGCACTAAATAAGATGCGGGACAGAGAAGATTTTACGAAGGACGTGGAGGAGGACGAAATTTTAGAACAGGTATAATAATTACAATTCCGTTACGCGACAAATGTTTCTCAACATTTCGTATCAACGATGTTAAAATGCTGGTGATATTTTCCTACAGGCAAAGAAGAAAGATACTTCGATGCTTGAAAATTCGAAAGACGTGGATCTAAGACAGTTGTTAAAAACTTCGAAGAAGCCACCACCTGTTGTTAGCATAGCCGACGAGGTGGCGAATCTTACAAAGTCTAAGTTTGACGAGGAGAGTGACCAGGACGAGGAGACGGACCTTGTTATAGAAATGCCAACCGAGGACGATGACAAACAGAAAGACAAAGGCGCAGATCAAGAAGGTAGGGTCCCTTCCACTTTTGCAAATGGATCAATTCCATTTCGCGTAATAAAAAATTCTTGAATTATCTTACAGAGACGTGTGCCACGAACGAAGAAGGTAATAATCAGGACGCGTCTTCGCCGCACGCAGAAGAGCAAGAGGTACCGGCGCATTTACCGAAGAAAGCCCAGGAATTGTTCATGCGTATTCAACAGCAGCAACGGGCAGCTCAAGATAGCTTTAAGAATATGGAGAACGAATGCTCTACGCGGAACACGGATCAAATATTAGAAGACTGGTACTCAGACGACGAAGACGACGACGACGACGACGAGGGCGGCAATCTTACCATAGTACTTTCCAATAAAGATACTTCAAAGGAAGAGACCGAGTCCCCCGAGAAGACTCAGAACATTATGATCAAAGAGGAGTTTCAGTCGACGACTTCGGCTCCGGCCATACCGCAGCCAGCAGCTATCGTCAACAAACTAGGTGATTTAAGTAAAATCGATATCAGCGCCGAAGTTTCCAAGTTACTATCTTCGATCAAGGCACATAGCTCGACGTCCGGTAAGTCTGGCCAACAAAATGCTAACGGACAGGACTATAATCCGAAAGCTAAATCCTCGCCAGATAGAACGTCGGACGATTCCAGTAGTCATAATAAAACCGGCGTTGCCAGTACATTTAGCTCGTCGACTCAGTTGTCGAAGGTGGAAAACGAGACGTCGAGTCCGCGTTCCTCGCCAGGGACGAGTTCTGCGCCCATTTCCAGAGATCCTCGCATGTCCCGAGATCCTAGACAGCGCAGAGACGAGCAGAAATCGAGTAGCCCCAGCAGAGCGGAATGTAAAAAGGAGTCCAAGCACCTTAGATTGGAGACAAGCATCTACAGTTCTGGTATCACCGCTGTGGATACCAATATGGACACAGACCTCCGCACGACAACGGATCAGGATCTGAGGAGGAAGGATATGGACTTCAGGCAACGATTTCAAACCGGTTTCGGAGACACTGACCTTCGAGTGGTCAGCGCGGGGTTCACAGATGCGTCCACCAAGTCTGACGTTGATCTGCGACAGATGTTGAGTTTACCGTTCAAGCCAGCCCCGTCCCACGTACCTTGTACGGAAATAGACGCGAGCATCTCCTCGCATCCCCCGATGACGTACAAGGTGTACGTCGTTGACATACCGAGGCCCGATTACACAGGTCTGAAGCTAACCAAGAATGATGCACAAGTTAAATACGATCCACGGCTGAGGAAGATCTTTCGAATCGGCAAGGTGGAGTTAGCCGACTCCCCTATGTCCCCGCCTCCGGTGAAGCCGGACACCCCGAAATCGCCGCCGCAAGTCCGATCCGATCCGCGTCGAAAAGCTCTCGAGGCTTCCAACTTATCTTCTCAAAATGTAAATGCTTCCATGATGAAAACTGTACAGCAGTCGCCGATGGAAATGTCGAATATGGGGATAGGTCCCGGCGGGATGCCTGGCCCCCAGGGTATGCCTGGGCCCCAAGGCATGCCAGGAGGCCAGGGCATGATGGCTATGGGTCCGAACCCGATGCTCGGAAATATGGGTCCTATGGGGCCCATGATGAACGCGCCTATGGGCCCTCAGAATATACCGCCGATGGGAATGACGGGGATGCCCAATATGCCTCCAGGAATGGCCATGAATGGACCGGGCGTGCCGCAGAATCAGATGAATTTTGATCCGCGCTACAACGTTCAGCGGAACAATGGAGCTGGACTTCTGGGCCCAGCACCGGGCGTAGGCTTCGGACCCGATAATTCTTCGTACGACGGCGCGTCCACGTATTCCGGCGGTAATTTCAATAACTTTGGTCCCGGTCCTGGTCCGGCACCTCCGGATTCTGGTATGATGGGATTCAATCCGAACGGCCCCCCGAACCAAAACTTCGGGATGGACGGGCCGGAATGGAACGGATCCAACCAGAATAGACGCGGGGGGCGTATCAGACGACGGAATCGTAACAGGACCAATATCGTCACTAATAATTAAGGCAATAAGCAATTTCGAGTAGGTACGTAAGCAAAGTACCTGGTGATAATTCTCATTCTAATTTAAATTTTTGTACAGCATGCATTGTTGATATAATGCATTCATTTAATGCGGTCCAGATTGATTGTTTTGATTGTGTCAATTGTACATGGTGTCAAATGCTCGCTAGTGATTATAAAAGTAGCAGAATAGAAGGTTTAAAGGAATCGAGAATATCTAAGAATTGTAAATGAACATATAAACTCTCAAGCATTTGTTAAGAGGCACACACACACACAAACACAAACACACACACACACACACCACACAGTCCACACGCGCGCGCGCACACACATAAACACACACACACAGCCATTCAACATTGTGTGAATAATGCTCATAATCACGTAACGTTCTATATTTTAATTAAGAATATAAATCGTGTTCTACGTGAACGATATTATATACAGAATAATAGGCTGCAGATATAATAGGAAATTAAATTTTTTCGAAGCGGTGGCGTATCTGTATATATCGAAAGGTATCATCCATGCGAAGACATTTAAACACGTAAGATGTGACAAATGAAACTCGTCGATTACGTTGATTGGTTTATATTTTTTTTTTTTTATGTCTTCCATATATATATATATATAGTACATAATAGTACATAATATTAATGCATCGTATATAATTCGAAGTGCGCACCAGTAATCTTGGCTTCTAGTATGCATATAGATTTTACTGAATTGTATTCAAACCCGTGATGGCATAAATCAATTCAACCATTCGATGGCCTAAGGCCTGTTATCAGACATTGAAAAACACCAATTAAAGCGACAGTACGATTAATCAGTACGAAAATGCAATATTTTGTAAAAATTAATGTATTTATAAGAATTTTGAAGACAGTTGTACATGAACATACTTTTTTACTTGCATAAGAATTGAAGAGGTGTGGAGGGGGTACTTACACGAGAAACATTTCCTTTTAAATTCCGTAGAAGTTGCGATTAAAAGAAAACCCTTCGAGTAGAGCGTGACTCCTGCGATCTAGGTTTTTCACTGCTAGCGGAACTTCTACCGGAACTTCTACCGAGTAATTAGATCTATTGGTTTCGTGGTACAACTGTACGTTTCGCATAAATGTTTAAAACGTTTATCTGTTAAAGCGCAGATTAAGAATACTTCCTCTTTGAGAAATAATGTTAGAGACAGAGTATATTTAAATTTAACGAATCGTTCAGTCATTATCCAGTGTTAATCTACCAATTATATTTTCCTTTATTATTATTATTATTATTAATAATTACTACTACTATTCCTACGATACTACAAAGAAAAATTACATTTATAAAAAATAAAGTTTACTATCATATAGTAAAACTTTCTTTTGTACAGTTCAATCATTGATTCTAATACGATTTTTGTATCATTCATTTTAACGTTGTAAATAATGTTGTATTTCCTTGGTGCACTTTTTAAAATACAAGTATTCTAAATATGGATATATAAAAATGACATGCTTTATACAGTGTATTAACCTACATGTAAGAAGTTGTACTTTCATTCAACTATAATTCACTGATACAGATTCTTATACGATTATTATCATAACTGTTCTTTTAAGCAATAATAGTTATTATAGTTAAAGCCATCTTCCATTAATGTACAATGGAACTTAGGGGGTCAGCTCTGATGGCTGATAGATCCAAACGGGCGTCCATTTCGTCATCCAATTCTCCTACAATTGCCCTAGAACAGGGAAAGAAAGCGCTAACACAATATTTCCATTCAGTCGTGTCCATACATGTAAATACTGTAAATGATTCGAAACTTAGAAACTTGAGAATTGCATATTTTTCTATATGATAGTATTAGTGTAACTTCTTGAACTGCCAGAATAAGAATAATTAATATTATCGACTACTTGTACGTCTAGATGCGTTCGTATTGTATCATGTTGTCCACAATTTAAATGCGATCCAGCGACTCTAACATTGATTCGAAAAGAATATAGTTAATCTATGAATGTGCAGTGGCGTACACAGAAATGCATATAAGATGAAAGTAAGCAATAAAATATAGAATACGATACCTCCCTATTATTAAAAGAAATAACAGCGATAATGAAGAAGCGTTTAAATTCACTTTATTATATATATGTAGTTAGTAAGGGGTGAATTACTTTACTTACACATTGTCGCCTCTGATGATATGTAAACCTAATACAACTTGCTCCACGCCTTGCGTTGTACTGTACACACGCTCGTGCGATTCGTCTAATATTATGTTGATAGTTTGATCAAACCCTTTTAATGTACCCTGAAAGCATAATAATTACAATAGGATGGTAAATATTCACTGGTTTCAGTGCGCTCATTGAAAATTAGCCATCGACGTTGTAAAAGGAAATTATTTGTACGTTAAAATTAATACACTTACAATGAAATTCCTGCCATCGGAGGTAATAATAGAAACTGTGTCTGTGAATTGTTAAGGGTGTACAAGCGTTGCGATTATTAAATTACGAAGGATCTTGCGGCTACGATCGTAATATACGATTAGAAAAGGATACGATTCACATAACTCTCTAAGCCAGACGCCATAATCCTAATTACTAATTAAACATTAAGACAATTTTTACATAGAAATATGACAAATCTACACGTGTGTATGGGTTGTTTCTTGCAAGAAACGTGTATGAATTAATACACTGCAAGTACATACATTACTCGACAACTTTCTGAGTGAGAATTACAGTCTGAATTCGGGAATTATAGTGACGCAGAATTGAATTATTTAGAAGTGACTATTAGATGTTTACTGAACCGCACGATCGGTGTATTCAAACAAGGATCAACAAATACAGTTACTTCGTCACTCTCGAAGCACAAATCGCAGAAATTACGAAGCCGACTCGTAGCTTGATTGATCCGCGATATAATACGAATACGATCCTTCTCAATACACAAAAGAATGGTTTATAATCACAAATTTCAATGCGTCAACTTATTTCCGTAATGAAATCATGGTGAATCAAAGGCTATTATACAAAATATGGAACTTAAAATGCATGTACCACAAAATGCGTTGATGTAACGCGCCAAAATTGTGGTAATTGGTAAAGTTTTGATGAATTTAGGAATTCCCGATCGTTACGAAAATTTACATGCGTATGCGGTCTAAGATAAATTGCTCGTATTTTAGTTCATTTCTCCGCCGTTAGATTTTGCGTGTCCTTTCAAACTTTCAAATACCTTTACCAAGCAATAAATAAACAATATTTTGTTGCTCGAAATGGGCGCGCGATCACCAGCAGGGTCTCTAGAAGGGATCGAAGGGATCTATGGATCGACCAATTCCGTAGCAGCATTTTGATGTTTCCTTTCCACATGGTTATTGTTCGAATGGGTTTAGGGACGCAGAATTACCATCAAAATTTTGGCAGTCGTAGTTGCGGTAAAGATTCGCATGGATTCGCAAATTGCAGTATTGAGATGCTGCCGACAAGTGAAATTTTCTTAAAATAGGGTTTCTAACACTGGATCCTTCGCCGAATAAACTGAAACGAAGTCGGTGTCGCCCGTTCCCACGAAACTTCGCGAAGTTTCTTTTCTTTTCGTTCAGTTGCAACGTAGGTTATCGGAACGACAACTGTAACCGGCTGTGAGAAAGTTTTCAATCATGGCTAGTGTCTCTTATCAAATCGCAAACTTGCTGGAGAAGGTACGCAATGCTTTTCTCGCGGAATATACTTTCACCCCGTTCGGATATTACACGGTTATTCGCCGATTGCTTTAGAGCAAGACTTCGGTGTAATGATAGGCAGTTAACAACAATATCGAAATTCTCTATAACCTCGCTTTATTTCTGCGACGAATAGTTTGCGAGCTTGTTAAATAATTTCACGATAATCCGTTAAATGCGACAATGATGCGTTTGTTTGAGTTTATTGTTAGTAGCGATGGGAACAGATTTATGCGTCAATGAACATGCGAGCTGTTTTCAATTGTCGTATAAGGGAGTTTCCTTCCCATTTAGTCGATATAAGATTGAAGCTTGTATATGTATTTGTAATGGTCATAATCTTTGAGTTATGTATTCTTAATAATCTCCTAATGGTAATACTTGGATCACATTTATGTGTATTCGATCGAACGCTTTGTCGTTCCAACATGTAAATATATTTTTATGAAACATATTACTTCAGATGACGTCCAGCGACAAGGATTTTAGATTTATGGCCACCAACGATCTAATGAGCGAATTACAAAAAGATAACATCAAATTGGACGACGATTCGGAGCGCAAAGTTGTAAAGATGCTTTTGAAACTGCTGGAAGACAAAAATGGAGAAGTACAAAATCTTGCTGTAAAATGGTACAGTTACATGTGGATTAAGCTTGAAATACATAAATGCTTTAGTTCGGACGTTTATTAATAATTCTTGCGTATTACAAAAACGTCAGTTAAGTTCATTCTTGCGCTCGCAAGATCTTCTCTGTATTTGGACACGATTACAGAAACGTGTCCGATTTCAGTTTGGGCCCATTAGTCAATAAGGTAAAGGAGTACCAAGTGGAAACAATCGTAGACGCGCTGTGCACTAATATGGTATCGGACAAGGAGCAGTTGAGAGATATTTCCAGTATTGGCTTGAAGACTGTAATCTCCGAACTTCCTTTGGGATCCAGTGCGCTGGTCGCGAATGTTTGTAAACGAATAACCGGCCGACTCAGCAGCGCTATTGAGAAAGTAATTGTTATTTTTCAATGTCTACGGATACAAATTCAAACTGATAAAAATAATTTACTTTTGTATAGCAGAAAGATGTATCCGTGCAGCTTGAGGCCCTCGATATTGTGGCTGACTTACTGTCTCGATTTGGTGCTTTACTAGTCACGTTTCACTCGATCATTCTGGCCGCTCTACTACCACAACTCTCTTCTCCACGCCAAGCAGTTCGAAAGCGTACGATAGTGGCGCTGAGCCACCTTTTGACTTCGAGTAACAATTACTTGTACAATAAACTTCTAGATCATTTACTTGAAGGTCTTACTACGCAAACCGCAAAAAATGTGATACGTACTTACATACAATGCATCGCTTCTATCTGGTAAGTGTTCCTCTTTACGGGACTCTATGTTTTCGCGTACGGTCTCTTTAATTCCGCCGTGAAATTGCAGTCGACAAGCGGGCCACAGATTCGGAGAGCAAATAGAAAGAGTCATGCCATTAATTGTACAGTATAGCAGTGAGGATGACGATGAGCTGAGAGAGTATTGTTTGCAAGCGTTTGCATCATTTGTATACAGATGTCCCAAAGAAATTACGCCGCACATAAATAAAGTGAGCAGCCTTTCTCGTTTTCCAGATTAAGTAGAATCACTTGTAATCCCTTGCGTGGGTAACAATAAACGTTTTGTCTTTCAGATTATAGATATTTGTTTGGTTTACATTACGTACGATCCGAACTACAATTACGACGATGATATGAATGAGACGTCCGACGGGGAGGGCGGCGTGATGGAAATAGAGGAGGATGGAGAGGAGGATGGAGAAGATGAGTATTCAGACGATGACGATATGAGCTGGAAAGTTCGTAGAGCGGCCGCGAAATGTCTCGAAGCTGTTGTATCTAGTAGACGAGAACTTCTCCCCGACCTTTACAAAGTCGTTTCTCCAGCCTTGATATCAAGATTCAAAGGTACCTCTCTCGCCAAATGAAACGCAACCGCTTGTATTTCTAACTGTATCGATCGTTGAACGGTGAATGTATCAGCAGAAGGGAATTCTATTTTCACAGAAAGGGAAGAAAACGTAAAGTCGGATATTTTCCACGCGTATATTGCGCTTCTGCGACAAACCAGACCAGCTACCGGCATGCCTCTCGATCCCGATGCAATGGAGGATGACGACGGTCCGATATCATTGCTGCAGCAACAAGTCCCGTTGATAGTCAAGGCTGTCCATCGTCAGATGAAAGAGAAGAGCATTAAAACAAGGCAAGATTGCTTTTCGCTGTTAAAGGAACTGGTACTCGTGTTGCCCGGTGCTTTGAGCAATCACATACCCGCACTGATACCTGGTATACAATACTCTTTGGGAGACAAAAATTCTTCCTCGAATATGAAGATCGATACACTGGCCTTTGTACACACGTTGCTAATAACTCATCAGCCCGAGGTGTTTCATGCGCACATGGCAGTCTTGGCGCCTCCGATTATAGCAGCCGTTGGAGACTCGTTTTACAAAATTACGGCCGAAGCGTTGCTGGTATTGCAGCAGCTCGTCCAAGTGATTAGACCGCACGGTAAATTACAAGACATTCTTCCGCGAGGCGCTGCAAAGGTGTGTAGAATTCGGGTAACCGTTAAACGTTGTCCTCAGATAAACCATGCTATGTTGATTTCGCGTCATTATCCGGGGACATATATCGTTGCACATTGATGAGACTACGAACAGCGGACATCGACCAAGAAGTGAAGGAAAGAGCGATCGCGTGCATGGGCCAGATCCTCGCGCATTTCGGAGATACATTGTCCGACGAATTGCACGTGTGCTTGCCTATATTTTTGGATAGACTACGTAACGAGATCACGCGGCTCACAACGGTTAAGGCTTTAACGTGTATAGCATCGTCGCCTTTGAGAGTGGATCTCAAACCAATCATGGTACGTGAATGCGTTGAGATACTTCCTCTTCATCTCGGAGTATTATTATTGTGCTTTCTTACAGGAAGAGGCAATCCCAATTCTTGGGTCGTTCCTCAGAAAGAATCAGCGAGCTTTAAAATTGTGTTCCCTGCCGCTTCTAGACACTCTGGTGCGAAATTACAGTTCTGCTCTCCATCCAGATTTGCTAGATAAGGTAAGAAATGTTGAAAAGCAAGATTTAAGGGGAGCAATGGAATATTTTAACCCTTGGGATTGTAATTAATGAATATTTTGCTAGGTCACTAAAGAGTTGCCGGCGTTATTGAACGAGACTGATCTGCACATCGCGCAATTGACTCTCAATCTTCTCACCACTATCGCTAAACTACACCCAATTGCTCAGACAAGGATGTCTGATAATATCCTCCCAGAAATATTAGTTCTTGTAACATCTCCGCTTCTCCAAGGTAGCATATCAGTTATTCGACGTTTCTATTACAATGGAATAGCACGTGATTCGTTCTTATGATTTAGGCGTGGCGTTGAATTCGATGTTAGAATTCTTCCAAGCGTTAGTACAGGCGGACATACCGCGCCTCGGCTACAAAGCACTGCTCTCGATGTTGATAGCGATTGTTAATCAGACTGTACTTCACAAGCAAGCGTATCATTCCCTTGCCAAGTGTGCGGCCGCGTTAACAATAACGCGGCATCAAGGGACCCAAACGGTGATAGAGCAATTTCTACAGGACGTTCAAAATCCGCAGAGCGACGCCCAGCATATTTTTGCACTGTTGGTTATCGGCGAAATAGGTAGACACATGTAAGTAACGTCAGCTTCCCCGTGCTCCACTTATCAAATTCACCATTCTCGATTAATCCCCCTCTATCCAGAGATCTGAGTAAAATCAACCACTTGAAGTACGTAATTCTAAATTCGTTCTCGTCCCATTCGGAGGAGGTGAAATCAGCAGCCAGCTACACGTTGGGGAACATAGCGGTCGGCAATCTTCCGGAATATTTACCATTTATACTGATAGAAATCGAGGCGCAACCGAAGCGCCAATATCTTCTCTTGCATTCGTTGAAAGAGGTAAAGTATATCGTGTATTATGGAAGTGTGTTTCATCGCCCTACGCTTACTAGAAACATTAAACACCTCGAGAGTCTAATACATTGTAGATCATCACGTGTCAGTCTGCCAGTCCATCCGGCGTGTCTCATTTGCAAAATCTCGTGCCTTCGATTTGGATGCTTTTGTACAGGCACTGCGAATGCACGGAGGAAGGCACACGCAATGTCGTGGCGGAATGCCTTGGGAAACTCACATTGATCGATCCTGCTACTTTGTTGCCGAGATTGCAAGAGTCCTTGAAATCACCATCCGCACTTATGAGAACCACCACAGTTACCGCTGTTAAATTCACCATCTCCGATCAGGTGCACGTACACACACAGCATTATACAATTACTATACGTTCAATTACTACGTCGGTTCGTTAAATGATCTATAATCTTCTGCGTACAGCCCCAGCAAATCGATAGTATGTTAAAACAATGTATGGGCAGTTTCTTAGTCGCCTTGGAGGACCCTGATCTGAACGTAAGGAGGGTAGCTCTAGTTGCATTTAATTCAGCGGCTCACAACAAGCCGATGCTCATAAGGGATTTATTAGACTCCGTGTTACCACATCTCTACACCGAAACTAAAATAAAGGTATGCGATTAACGAGGACGTTAAATACCGTTTCTTAGTGATACGTCAGCTCTTCTGGCCAGCTAATAGATTTCTTTTTAATGCAGAAAGAATTGATAAGAGAGGTTGAAATGGGTCCCTTTAAACATACAGTGGACGACGGTCTGGATCTTAGAAAAGCAGCGTTTGAGTGCATGTATACGTTGCTAGACTCTTGTCTCGATCGATTGGATGTGTTCAATTTCTTGAATCACGTTGAGAACGGCCTCAGGGATCACTACGACATCAAGATGCTAACATATCTAATGACCGCCAGACTCGCACAGCTGTGTCCCACCGCGGTTCTGCAAAGTAAGTGTCACTCGTGGATAATGGCATCGCTAGCTTTTAATATAACGTCTACCGCTGCGCAGGGCTGGAGCGGTTAGTCGAGCCGTTGAAGAGCACTTGTACAATGAAAGTGAAGGCAAATTCAGTGAAGCAGGAGTACGAGAAGCAAGACGAACTCAAGCGCTCGGCGTTGAGGGCTGTGGCGGCGTTGCTAACTATCCCCGATGCTGGTAAAACGAACCTCCAAGAAATTAAAGCGGCTCGGTCATTTCATTTGCAAATGATAAGCTTCTCTTTACAGATAAGAATCCATCGCTGTGCGAGTTCGTGACCCAAATAAAAGCGACGCCCGAGTTGCAACCACTCTTCGAGATAATCCAAAAGGATTGCAGTGGAAACACCGTGAACGAAAGTAACGCGATGGATCAGAGCTAAAAGCCCCCGCGATTAAAATATCCTTTCTGTATTTCAGATTGATCGCTGTTAGCCATGCATTTTGCGGTCATATTATTCATAGTTTATTTCTATACGTTATTTTTTCATTATTGTCTTCGATCTGAACCCACGTAGTTTGAGATGAATGTGATTTCATGTAACACGCCATGTATAAATTACAGAAATAAAAATTTGCCAATTGTAAGCATCTTGCGATCACGCTCCCGGCTGCCGTTTGACAATAAAAAAGGGGAAGAAAACCATAGGAATTATAATTGATCGAAGTAATTAATCTTATTTCAGGCGGACCGTTAATGGACTCCACGAATCCCCATCGCGTGGCGGTCATCACGTTCACAAACGTTCGATTGCGGCAATCGACCCAAATGTTTATGATTAATGCTCAACCTGCTTGCACGCGTTCGTGTCTTATATGCTGACCTACTTACTTATCGCGCGATTCCTTAATAAATTTATTAGCAAGGCTGGCTACTACTTTCCCTCTCCGGACATTAAAGGCTCTGTAAGCTGCATCTCAACGGAGAGCCTTCGATATTTATACAAACACGCCGTCAACGTTTCATCAGGGCAGCGGTATTTAGCTTTAGTTAATGCAAACTAAAAATAGATGTTTATGAATCCACAGATGAGGGTGCCGCTTTGCCAAATATTTTGCGGTCGATGTGATATTTGCGGACCGGTTTAAGCGTTTTATGTTTTGCAAACAGCTGATATTAGCGTACAGTCAGATAAATTAATGGAGAATATAAAAACTATATCAGTAGAAGACGATAACGTTAGGCTGAGATTCAGAAAAATCTTTTCTGATTCAAAGTAATCTGTAATTGAACAATCTTTATGGAAAGGATTAATCAAAGTTGATGATTGCAAAGCAGGCGTGTGCTGTTTCTGTCTATTTCTGTTGGCAAAATCAGCACCTTCTGGCGGATTGTGCCTCTTATTAAATCATAAAAAATGGCAAAATTGAAATTTCGAATTATGGTATTGGTTACTCTAAAAAATTGAGCTTCGTAACAGGATAACATGACGTCGGAAGAGTTGGCGCAAAGTAACGTCTCTGGAGAGCGACTTAGACTCTAAGTTAAACAACAGTTAATAACTAATTAATTATAACTAAAATTTGCACAACGATCAAATAGGAACGTAGCCAAGGGTCTATTCTTCGAGACGCGACACTAAAAGTTCATAGAATATTCGCGGCAAATGAAAAATTCGTGAATTTACAGTGGCTGTGCAATGTTTCTATCCCCCTTCTTGTCGCGCACACTAGCACTCTCTCTCTCGCACCGCTTGGCCGTGCCACCTCTTCTAGTATCATATACTCCTGTTAACTCGGGCGAATTTCCTGGTCCAAACAGCCAACTTGGGGGCCACATGGGGATAACGTAGGGATCGCGATCGGTAATCTAACCTACATAAAAGACTTTTTTTTATTAATAACTATGTAGCAATTCGTGAATAAAACGCATACCAGGGATTTATGACCGTTGTCACAAGAGTATACTCTCATATAAATCATTTTGAAAAAATCGAGAATCCTTGGGGAAAGTTTGCATTCACTAAACGCGGTGGGGGACTTGTAACTCTGTCCAAAAACTCTTCATAGCTGCTTAATTGTAATCGGAATCATTACAACTATCATGTAGGAAAATAGTCAAGGGTCCATATTTCAAGATGAAACTGCAAAAATCGATATATTTACATCTAGAAAATGCACCTACAATTGACGAAGTTTTATAGCGAATTCGGGAGAGCTGCACTGGGCGCACTGAGTGCAAATTTTAGCCAATCGGAACCGAAAAAGTTCACACTCCTCGGTTCCGATTGGCTTAAATTCGCACTCAGTGCGCCCAGTGCGGGTCTCCCGAATTCGCTATCAGTGTTACGTATGTCCCCAGCACTGTTCTCGTCACCGTCTCAAAGAATCGTTAATACCTAATTCATTATAATCAAAATCTGCGCAACGACTACATAGGAAAGTAGCCAAGGGTTTATTCTTTAAGACGCGACTCCAAAAGTTCATAGAATATTCGCGAAAAATGAGAAATTTGTTTATTTCCAGTGGCTGTGTAATGTTTCTATCTCCCTCCTTGTCGCGCGCGCTAGTGCTCTCTCTCTCGCACCGCTTGGTCGTGCCACCTCTTCTAGTATCATGTACTCCTATTAACTCGGCGAATTTCCTGGTCCAAACAATCCAGCTTGGGGACTTCTTGGGGATAACGTAGGGACCGCGGTCGATAATCTAACCTATATAAAAGTGTAATTAACTATAAGTAACTATATAATAATGTAGCGATTCGTAAATAAAACGCATACGAGGGACTGCTGAACGTCGTCACAAGACTATATCCCTCAAATCCACCTGTAGAAATATATAAATCATTTTGAAAAAATCGAGAAACCTTGAGGAAAGTATGCATTCACTAAACGCGGTGGGGGACTTGTAACTCTGTCCAAAAACTCTTCATAGCTGCTTAATTGCAATCGAAATTATTACAACTATCATGTAGGAAAGTAGTCAAGGGTCCATTCTTCATGATGAAACTGCAAAAGTTGATAAACCACCACTCGGCCGTGCCACCTCTTCTAGTATCATGTGCTCCTGTTCACTCGAGCGAATTTCCTGGTCGGAATAGAATGGTCGGTAAAACCAACAGCTGCTTAAGATATTTTTCTTAACAAATAGTAGACTAAATAGAGTTTTTAGCAATAAGTTTTATAGATATATTAGGGACGTAAAAGTGAATGGTTATTAAATGATTTTTAAAACGTTAATGGTCCTACCGTTTATCCTTTGCTTCTTAATTATGTTTAAGATTCTCCGTGACGATTCCATTAACACATTTATAAAAGGGGTTGGTAAATGGAAAAGTATAACGCTAACGCGGCTTTCATATTAGTTTAAATTATATTTATTGCAGACTGAAACAGAGAACTGTTGGATGCAGAGAAGTAGAAACCTCGAGCGAAAGTCGATAGAGCTTGAGAGTAGTGAATGGCACGTTTAAAATAGTGTGGAAGAATCATTTTAGGTGTTCTTTTTAGCATGTCTTTTATAATATATTATTTGGAATAAAAAGGAGTAAGTATTGGATGAAAGGCATATTAAATAATAATACTCTTTTATCACTTAGCTGCATTTTATTGAAATAAGTGAAATGTAATGCAGTAAAATGTGACAAGTATAATTGGGTGACAAGTCTATCCTATACTTCGTCGATGGTTACAAGGGAACATATCGAACGCGCGCACGCCGATTTAAATGGGGCTTTTGTAAATAGTTCTCAGAAAAATATTTTGAGAATTCGAGGTTTCAATTTTGCCGCTTTTTATGATTTAGTAGATGTAACAATCCGCCAGAGAGTACAGAAGAACTGATCGGAGTTGACTTCACAACGGTTGTCTCAACGGTTGAGTGACACAACTGGACACAACTTGAGTATGCTGAACGCAGCTATTGATGCATTCAAATCACATTCATATGCATTCTGTCGGATTTAGATCAGGTGAATATGTTGATAAATAAAGCAAACACTTTTTGTCGCTCTGAGATCTGGGCCAGAACTCTTGTTTTTTAGACATCCATATAGCGTGGCTATAGCTATCTCAAAAAGCTATTCAACCTTAGCCTTTACTTTCGTGTTTTCTACCAAAGACACTGCTTTTTCCCTTAAATCTACGTATATTATATACCTTCATCATTCCCTTTAAACATACTATATTTATTTTGAATACCGTGTAATAATAAGACATTGATAATAAAAACAAGGAGGGTTTTTTATGTTAGGCAAAGAGACTTCCAAGCCATTACGAGATGCTCGAGCTACAACATCTGAACAGAGTAGTCGTTCAATGAGTTCAGCTAAGGAAAATAGTGAAGCAGGCCCTAGCTGTAGAAAACGGAGGCATTCTGTTATAGATGAAGGTGACGTAGTATTGAAGAGGTCGTACAATGAAGAAACTAAATTTGCTAAAAATGTGGTTGGTAGAGATGGAACTCCAGTATTTGATCAGTTCTTAGATTTTCTAATCAGAGAAAAAAGACTAGAAATAATGAAAAGAAATAAAATAAACCCAGCCAACATGTCCAGTATTTTAAATAAAGCACGAGCTAATGCTGCGAAAGCTTTTGAAAACTTATATGATCTTTGGTTCGACGCAGAAGGCAATAAAACTCAATATTTAAAAACTCTAGAAGAAAAAGGAATAAATATAGCCAATATGTCTAGTATTTTGCACGGAGCAGGAGCTAATGCTCCTAGAGCTTTTAAAGAATTATACGATCTTTGGTTCGATCAGAATGGAAAAAGAACACGATACTTGATAAACCTAGAAGAAAGTGGAGTAGATCTAGTTCGTATTTCCAGTATATTAAGTGGAGCAGGAGCTAATGCTACAAAAGCTTTCCAGGAATTACATGGCCTTTGGTTTGATGCAGAAGGCAATAAAACTCAATATTTAAAAATTCTAGAAAAAGAAGGAGTAAATCTAACTAATGTATCCAGTATGTTAGGTAAAGCAGGAGCTAATGCTGCAAAAGCTTTTAAAGAATTGTATGACTTTTGGTTTGATGGCGAGGGCAATAAAACTTAATATTTAAAAACTCTAGAAAAAGAAAGAGTAAATCTATCTAATATATCCAGTATTTTAAACGGTGCAGGAGCTAACGCTGCAAAGTCTTTTAAAGAATTATATGATCTCTGGTTCGATATAGAAGGCAATAAAACTCAATATTTAAAAACTCTAGAAGAAAAAGGGGTGGGTTTAGCCAACATGTCCAATATTTTACATCGATCAAAAGCTAATGCTGCAAAAGCTTTTAAAGAATTATACGGCCTTTGGTTTGATGCAGGAGGCAATAAAACTCAATACTTAGAGCACTTTGTTAAGATAAGAAATGGGGAAGAAAGTTTCACGCTGCATAACTTATCTGGTATGTTGAGTAGAGCAGGAGCCAATGTCAAAGATGCTTTTGAAAAATTGCATAGTGTGTGCTTTTATGACAAAGGGGATAGAACAGAACTTTTAGATGATTTCTATAAGGCAGGTTTTAAGCCAAGCAACTTATCCTGTATGTTACGTGGATTAGGGGTTCGTACTTCTTCTATTTTAAAAAAATTGCATAGAGTTTGTTTCAATGAGAAGAGGAAAAAAACGAAGCTTTTACATGATTTATGTAAAGCAGGCTTTAGGCCATGCGATTTATGTAGTATACTGAGTGGAGCAGCGGACAGTTTAGAAAAATTTCATGATTTCTGTTTTATAGCAGAGACAAAAAAGTATTTATACCAATTTTTAAATGAGAAAGATGGTGGTTTTGCACCGGGTAATGTATCTAGGATATTACACGGAGCGAAAGCTAATATTTGTTCTGCTTTGAAAAATTTTCATGATGTTTGTTTCGACGAGATGGGAAATAAAACACAGCGTTTAGGTGATTTTGTATCAGGTGGGTTTTAGGCCCAAGTATCTATCAAATATATTGTCCATGGCAGGAAATAATGCAGCTTCTATGTTAAGAAATTTTCATACATCATGTTTTCAAGAAAATTATTTGAATCACTTCTTAGCCAGGGAGGAACTTTTTACGCCAAAAAATTTATCAACTATGATATTATATGGAGTAGGAATTAATATCTGTACCTCTTTTGAAAAGTTCCATGACCTTTGTTTTGATAAGGCAGGAAATAAAACAGAATATTTCAAGAATCTTAGCAAAAATAAGCGGCATGAGGTATTTAGCATGCTATATGAAAAAGTTAGAGGAGTTCCTTTCACTTCCTTGGATGATATATCACTTTAACAACAGAATATTAGTGGAATAGGGAAAAGCAACTGATTTAAAAAACCTCTTTTCTATAATCTTGAAATAATATGATAGCTGCCCATCCTCTCACTCCAGCATTATCAGATTACCATCTGTACATATTGTAACTTCCTTTTCGCTCATCTTTAAGCGTAATGAATTAATCAAATATATAGTTGCTTCTATGAAAGCATAATTTCTATAAACACTAAAGTAGTTCAAACTGCACCTTTAAATTTTATTATAAAAACAAAAAAAGTGTGACAAGGAGCATTACCAAAAGGACCTGGTTTGCGTAGGATTTGCCACCTTATTCTCTGTTTATTCAAAGACATTAAGAGTCATAAGTTTCTATGATACGAATCGTGTCCAAACATGCTCCAACAGCCTTCATTCACAGAGAATAGCTCATGAATTTATTACTGGCACGTATGCCTTGCAAGCATTGGCACGAATTATATATGCAAATTTGTAAATGCAGTGCAAGCCTTCGCGTAGCATCGGTTACCCAAACATTTAGCGCTCGAGGTCCGATTTGCGGTTCTCATGAAGTCGTGCCGATCCTCATGCGTACATGGACGCTCCAGTCCTTCACCTAATTCCAAAATCCGCCGCGAATCACGTCCTCCGCTAGACAGATTAGAAAGGCGTGTCGCTCCTTGGAAAAAAGGATTTATCTTTCGAGTTACGAGAACGACAGGGACGGCGTGACTCATTAGCTGGAGTGAATGCCGCGAGAAACAGTTCGATTATACGAGAATTATATTTTGATAGTTCTCCGAATGCGATGGCACCAAAATGTCTAACGTAGGTTGCAAGGAATCACGTAGGCACCCGTAAGATGAACCGCTTTTAACTCCTCGCGCTTGTGTGCGTGCTCGCGCGTAACGCGATAGAATGTACAGATACAAGCTAATCGACTTGTCAGCATTAATTACGCGCATCGCTTCTAACGAAACGTTACACGTCTGGCGCAGATTGCTGTCACCCGCTGTCGCAAGTCTCGCACTGATGGGAATTAAATGCAACTTTAAATTTCCTTCCTGAAATAATGTCAACTTTTTACTTTCTCTAAGTACTTTATCCTGTCTCGACTAGAAACTAGAACGTCGGCAAGTTGTTGCAGCGCAAACTATCGGGACGCGATGCACGTTGGTCAAATTAATCATTATTATCTAATAAAATTAGAATTTCGACCTGAAAATTTCGAAAAAAAACTGTTTTTTTTTTTATAAATCATTATTATCTACTGCGATAACTTTGATCGATCGTTACGGTGACCAGCAGTTAAATTTGAATGTTTACGATTAGAAGAGAACACAAAGAAAGTGAAGAACCAGAGACACTTTATTTCATGAAAGAAACATGTGGTGCATTGTAGTTTCGTTGTCCGGTAGACTGAGCGCATCGCCTTTGGATTTCAAAGTTAAATTATACTTTTGTACGAGTATGTACATGCTACATATATCAGTTTGAAAAGTAACCGTTTAGGAGGGCGTTCGATGAAAGGCCACCTTCAAAACACATCTATTACTCGAGCATCTTTCATTAACGCGCCCAGTTACGAGACTATGAAGTCGACCGAGTGTAAAAAAGCAGCAATTACCGAATGTTGGTGCACAGTTGAAACGCGCCACCCGGTTCCTACCGTTTCCTCTTATTCTTTTTCCTTGTCCTTCGGTTTCTTCGTAACTTTCGTGCGGTTTGAATAATGCATCGCGTTCTTCTCACGTATCATCCCGCATCGGCCCTGTGAATGATGGCAACGATAAAAGTCAGGAACAGAGCGAGGACGCGTGTGTGTGCGCTTACAACGTTTATAGACACGTATTGTTAACGAGATTCGTGTAAATTTCGGGTTGTCGAATGCTTCTGCCATCGCACGTGGAGCTGCATCACAAGGACAGTGACCCGGTTTCACAAGCGTTATCGTGCGATCGCGTATTGTAATGTGAGACCTTATCGATACTTCGATAAGACAATTAATTGCAATCTGATTTATCCTTTCTCCCTTTCCCCCTACTATCAATCAGAACCACGTCTCTCCCTTCTGCGCGCGATTTCCATTACGACCAAGTAAAAAGAAGTTCCGAACGCGAGACGCCAGAGGAAAAAGAAATGAATCACATTACGCCGATATCATCGTTTTGCATGCATTGCAGTGGATTTCGAAATCGATGTATGTATATGGGATCGCGAAATACATCCGCTCGCGTTTCCAAGTATTTTCCGCATTCTCCGTCGTATTGCTTATATTAATTTAGTTACGAAATTTTAAAAGCATGTATCCTCGCCTCGACACCGTCATCCTTTTCAATGGCAGTCGATGAATCAAATCGACGACACCGTACGGCAGGGAAAGAGACTACTATATTTATCACGTTTATGGTAACATTATCGTATCGTAAAAGTAAAAATACTGTCCCGATTGCGTGGTGAATTGGCGAGGATTATTCAATATTAATTGAACACGCGTTATTTTGAAGTGCGTGAAATTTTCGAGGCGACGAGCATCATTACGGATCACTGAACTCATCCCTCGTGAATTCAGGGTTCCTCCGATGGCAACCCCTCTCGATCGCTGTACTCGATCCTCTGATTGGTGGGATCGTGGATCGATGGTGGGGAGGTATAAAACGGGTTACATTCGCGGCACGGCACACTGTGCGATAGTACGAGTTGTGCGCGTCGGTTCGCCTTCCGATTTTCCAAATTCATTCCCAAACGACGTTTGAAATTCACCGGGCGATATTATCGTGCGCAATTGGCAGATATACGATTCGGCACGTTTAGACGGAATTGATATTCTTCTCGTTATTTGTCACGCACGATCCCGACAGGCGGAAGGGAAATAGCCATGTGTGTACGTACGTTAGTCGGCACCGAAACCTGCGAGCCGGTAGTGGTACACAATCAGAGCAACAAGCTGCAGAAAGCTAAAGAGAAGTACATGAAGCTGCACGATGACCTGGTGGCCAAAGAATTGGAGATGATCGAGCAGCAGAAGACCCAGGCGGTTTTCATACCTGAACTGGCTGATGACATCTTGAGGGCCAGCACAATAAACTACAGCTCGCTGCTGAAAGCTCTGGCCAAGTACTACGAGGCGGTGCAGCAAACGAAGTTCTTCAAGTGAGTGCTCGTTATTCATATATTTCCCTCTACCCGATCCCTGAAAGGGGATTGAACTAAAACGATATATGATTGACGACGGATGTTCCCTCTCCCGGTTTGTCACATTCCTCCGACCGTCCAGCCGGTTCGCAGCAGAGTAGAAAGTCCCATCATTTCGGTCAGTGGAAAGAAGAATGTAGCTAGCCCGATGGTAAGGCGCAAGTTTAGGGGACAGATAGTAATTGTCGCTCTGACTTAACGATTCCCTTTGCTAGGAAGATATACTGTCTAGCTTACGCGAGGTCTGGCAGAGTGATTATTTGGATTCTTTTTAAAAGTCACGTACTCATTTTCAGTGGCGGATACAGAGGGGGGCGATGGAAGTGATCGCCCCCCTCCCCCTAAGAATAATAAAATATAAAAATATTATGTCACATTCTGAAACACTTGTTAGGTATATACTGAATGTGTTGATAATGTATATTTGCCGAGCTGTTCACGATTTGCATGCTCAGCGGGGGTTGGTAAAAGAAAATTAAAAATGTAGGTATGTACTTTTACTCATTTTGGGGCTCAAGAGGTGAACATAACCTGTCAGAGGCGTGCGATTTTATTTAGATCACGTGACCAGGTTTGATTAGTGTTGTATCGTAAAGTAATCGCTTGCTTACTGATATTATTTCGAGATTCGAAGAGAAATACTTAATTCGTTGAAGTGCAAGTTTGTACGACCCATTGATTCGTCGACACGATGTCGTGTTAGGACTTTAGACGGAGATTAAAAATTTGAATATCTGTCGATTGATAAAAAATTGCGTTCTACGCGGGTGAGCGATAATCATCTTCTTATCGATCCTGCTCACGCAGATGCGTCGGATAAATTTCAATTGCCTCGTCGGAGGAGTTCTACGGGAGTTCGAATTCACGCGACAGAGGAATGTAAGTCAGTAGTTTAATTTAAGTCTGTCGAACGTTATCGTGCAATGGATAATCTGAATTTATTTCCTGTGATTCTGTACGCTGATAGGATCGAAATCGTAGCGCTCTCTTACTGATAACAGGCGAAATCCTCGCGTCTACTCAACACTCCTCAAAGATTTAACGTAATTTACGTAACTCTAGGCGTGAAATTTATGGTCCGATTCCTATAACTAATTCGTTAAGTCCCGAATAATGCTTATCTTACGTAGATATCGCCTATTATGATGTCCCATTCAACCGTTACAAGTGAATGATTTACTCAGGCAATTGAAATTAATTACGCTCGAAAATTCACAACGATCTGTCGGTACTAATTATCTTCAGCATCGAGCAAGCAGCTTTTATCAATCATCCAATCGTCTAAAGCTCGTGCGTTTGTAATTATATTCGCCATTATTTGCGTGGTCAAGAGAGAAGCACAACGATCGCACGAGGCTCGCTGTTTATTTGATAAATACGCTACAGAACTTTGAACACACGTGAATCACCATCTTATGCATCATTTATCCTCGATATTTATTGATCCAAGCTCAGCTTTTGATCTCCTTCCGCGTGCTTCCGTGCGTTGCTTCAGCTTGCATTTATCTTTGAGGTGAAACGTATATTCCCTCCCTTGCGAAACGATACATGGGCAAGTTTGCTAGCAGCTGGAGCGTTTGAGTAACGAATATTGCAATCGGCAGTGATTGAGTAAAAATGATATTCCAATTATAGACTGAATAATCGTCCATATGACTCATAGGTACACTTTCAGCTTTCTATCCACCTCGGTATTTCCCAGGTTGACGCCGCTGTCTCGGATGTACGTTTAAATTTGCATAGCACACATTCAAACCTGAGTACATTGAATACAAATACGCTACCGTTTAAATTTATCGTGTTTGGCTTCTTACAGTGCATTCACTTGCGACTAAAATTAACTGCATTGAATAATAAGTCCTGGACCTATGCCTCGCAGGTGATCCTCGGCTCTCCGAGCGCGATGCCCCGTGTATGCATAAGGATTCGGATAGGCAAACATCGGGACAATTACATAATCGAACCGTAAGTTCGATAGCGCGGTGACATCACAGGAAATTCAGATAAAGGCTTGAGCACTCATCCACGGTCGTTCGAGTGACCGAATCTCGCGCCGAAGTGCCTCTTCCCCCTTCATTCGCGCATGGCGAGTGCCATGGCCGTTATTTTCAGGATCTTTTGAAATCTGAAAATGGAACGCGATCGCTTCTGGCCACTTTTCAAGATTAAAAATACACCGTCCCGCACGTGACCACAACAATGCAATCAGATGACTAGAGGAAAGAATTCCCCACGTTCAATGTCGTAATATTTGCTCGGGGTGAATCCGAAAGCTTTGAGAAAGCATTAACGCTGTTGAAAGAGGACATTATCGTCGATTAAGCATGAGCAGGCACGGTAATAAAAATTAACGGTTCTCGGAAGGAGTGAAAGCAAGGTACCGTTCTTAACTAAACATTTAATTTGCAGAAGTTTAATAGGTCATCGCTAATACGGTGTAAGGGTACCATTAAACTTTTTCTGAATAGACGGTGTATCGCGTAAAGCTGAAGGATCGTCGTAGAAAGAGCGCAAGGCGCATCCTTTCTTTGCCCCTTTGCTTCGTCCCCGATCGCGAGGTGGTTGACAAAAAGGTAGCAGGCTATTTGTAGACGAGGAAAGTGAGGATGCCAGAATTATTCATGAAATTTTAGGAACTGAGTGGGTTTCCCGTGCGCGTCCGTTTCGTAAGAAGCAGCAGGTAGTTGCGGAGGAATTTTAATGGCGATAATCTCGGCGGACATCTGGCAAGGGGAGCGCGAGTCGAGGGGCTCGCTAAAAAGCCACATTTCAAATTCACAAGAGGTTTTGAAAGCCAGGAATGCGACGGGGCGGGGTGTGCGGGTGCATCAAAGTCGTTCGTCTGTCGTGACGGCGTCTCCACCCTAAAATACGAGCTTGTCGCACTCGCGTTGCCTGCCATTTGAGCGAATGCACCTGTCGATCCTACAGCCTGCCAAAAGCAGCTGAATAAATACTCTGAGCGTTCTGGAGCGTCGTAGCCACCCTTTGAAATCTGTTCGGAATGGTTAATGGAATTGCTTGCCTCGGTTGTAAAATTTCGATGTTAACTTTTCCTGAATGCGTATCTTGTGTACTGGGACGCCTTCCGATTCCAATTACCGCGTACAAAGTGCGAGGCGCATTGTTCGACCAGCATCGTGAAATTGCAGTGGCAATTGCAAGTCGCGCTGCGTTCGTGCGCAATCGAGGCGATGGGCTGCGTGCCATCTCGCACGTTTTCCAGGTGCCTCGTGATAACTGGCTCATAACTCCGGGCTCGCTGCATATCAGCTTCGTAAGCCTGAAAGTCTGGTCTAGCGCATTCAGCCGCCGAATTACGACCCTGTAGTTGGAACTGTTGATCCCTTCGCTTGAACACTGTTGGACACGTAACGGCGACACTTGAAATCCATTTTCCTCGTAAGGGGCATTGACATGGAAAGATTCCCAACTCGCAAATATAAAAAAACAGGTACGAATTTCTATTTGATATTCGAGAAATGTAAGAGATAAAAGAAAAGTTTTGAGACGAAAGTAATTCATAATTTTTGGAATTTCCGGGGAGACGATCTTCCCTTATCAGCTAAACATAAAATATTAAACTTAGAAACTTCAAGTAGGGAATCCTGATTGGCTAACTACGAAGACACGAAAGAAATTCGTTCTGTCTTCCGCACAGATTGTCATAAGGGGAATGGAAATCTCTTTCGCTCGACCTCGAATCGTGTCGCAAATAATTGATGTGAGAGACTTCACGCTAATCGTGCAGTGATCCTGGATGATTGATGTAATCATAAAACCTGGGGGATAACGTTACTCGCCGCAGACGACCGTTATCAATGCTAGCTACTACATACCTATACTTGTTCCGTTGACGCATCGTTGCTACCACTGCCCGTGCATTTACATAATTTCTTTGGAGTCCCACGTTTCTGTAGACCTGGGAGTTGAACCCTTCTTCGGACCAATCGGTCGGCTTAAGTTCGGCGTTTTAAAAATCCCAGCCCCCTTTCGTTATTGGCCCCTATTATTAGCAATAAGCGACGAAGTGGCACAGCATCCTCGGAGACGACCACTTAACCACACGAGGTGTAACGTACACCGACTGAGAAAGCCTCAGGCGTAATGCACAATAAAGCATACAGAAAGCAAAAGGTTCGTCTACTTGCGAGTATTGAACCACGTGTCTCGACATACTTGCAGACAGTGCCGCCACTTTGATTCGCGCAGGGAAGGACAGGCTTTCCATACAACTGTCTCGAGTGGCGTGCTTGGATCTTCTGTAATATTATACATGCTTGACAAAAGAATCGCTGGGTAAATGTAGAAAGTGGATCTCAGGGGAACGGTAATTAAAAGTCATTTAATGATAGAAATGGGATTTTAACAATTTCAATGGCGCACTCAGGATTTAATATAGGGGGAGCCGAGTTGAAGGGATAAAAATATTTTTAATGCAAATTAGGTGATTATAAAAATCTATTTAAAGAATAAAATCCAGCGTTCTTTTCTTTTTACGAAACTCTTGAATTACTTCATTCGTGGTTACATTAATCTCCTTTTTCCTCTTTCTTTGAGGGATGCTAGGGCCCCTGGGTGCACCACTGAATCATTTGCTTAACTATACTAACACTCCACTGCTGAAATACTTAAAATCGGTTAGAGAGAATCTCCTTTAAGATGAAATACTTGAGTAGTTTGCTTTAAAATTATCGAGCGAACCAGTGTACGGGTATTCCTTGAGCCAGGAGGAATAAAAATAGCCCTTTACCAGGTATCGGTAGAACATTTTGTATTCAAGATACGAGCGATTAACAGTTTCAGTACGTGATTTCCTGCTCGCGCCTCATTTAAATGACAAGCGATCACGCGCCTTTGCGCACACGCTCGATCACTAACGATTTAAACGGCGCGCCCGTAGATCACACTTTAAAAGTCTGATTATTCTTATCTCGAAAAAACGGCCCCGCATCGAAAACTGGTGAAGGACTCCTGGATCCCTTTCGCCACGAGGAGCACTCATGCAATGATTCGATGCATACTTTTAGCACACGCTGTACATTCAAACCAAAAAGGTGATCTTCTTCGAAATTCTCAAATCGTTGTCCACATTGTATTTTTATGTAAATCGAATAGATTATCAGAATGATCGGTAGCATTGGGAATTGAAAAATAATTGTGATCTCAAAATCGAGACGCATGCTTTATAGAATTAGTAGAAAGTCGATATCTCTATTTGTGCTCGTGTAGGATTGGAGACGCTTTTTGGGAAAGACTTTCATTTCGAGAAGATATCGGGCAGCGGCGCGCCCGCACGGAACTTTCCTCGGTGGTGGGGAAGTGATGCAACCAGTCTACGGCTACGTGCGAATTGATTACATCGACATGGCAGCAGGTCTACAGTAAATATTGACTGTTACCAAGTCTGCGCCAGTAGCCTTTGTGCAAATATGTTTTCCAGTTATTAGTGGACCCAGCAATGCGTTCGCGTCATATTTTCGAATGTCTCGTCGTTGCGCGACATTCGAAACTGGAATAAGTACCACTTATCCCCCTTGATCCATATATTTTTTGAGCTTTATTACACTCGATGTCGCAACACCAGACAACGTTATCTTAGAAAAAAAGAAACAGTTAACAAATTCGTCGCGCTCGCAGCGAAGTGTGTTTGTTCACGATAGACATTGCAAGATAATGTATCTTTAAATTGTCGCACTGATTTCTTCTCCGAATTTCCCTTTAACGCGAGTATCCAGTACCGAGTTTCGCTAAAATTCCAGCGCACAATAGATCTCTGTAACACTTTGTTACATCATGCTCTGCTTTAGCCCAGCCCTTGCTGTATTTAATTACAACGGTACTTGCGGTACTGTGTCGCAATAAATTGAAACGTTCGATTCGAAGCGAATGCCGTGACGGAGGTCGCTTTCTTTTTTCTAAGCCTGATGATCGCAAGATTAAACAGAAAGAGTAAAGTACAAGGTTACTTTGAGTGGCTTTATTTAAATGCAACTTGTGTTTTACGTCACACCATGGTTCATGGTACACGCACGGATTTCTGTTGCGAATTTTGTTTGCGACCGAGACAGAGGCTCGTGAATATTGGCTTCCCTGCGGACTTAAGAAATTCCCATGCATCATCGGGTCCTCGCAGCGTCTGGCGCCTAGCAGGACGGCGATGCTGAGTGTCTCGCGCGTTGGACTATAACGGAAGAACCGGATTCGATAATGAGACACGGTCACGTGAGCTGCATGTAAACTGTATCCCCGATGATGTTCCCTTGTATGTTCGGTCAATTTTCGGACAATCTCGGCATCCGTTTAAGGGAAAGTATTTTTTTTTTAGATCGTTCGACGCGGATGGGACGTTCTTGGTATTCTTTCATTCACTTGAACAGGAATTGTAATTGTACCTGCGATTTCTTCTGTTATTTTTATCGTTCTTTCTACTCCACTTTACTGAAGCGTATGAAAAATTCAAACACTTTGCTGGAGGCTTTTATGAGTACGCCGATGCGCACAATGGTCCCCCATAAGCTTATAAGACACTCCTTGTTCGATTTCCAATTAGTATTAGCTCAGCCCCGTATTATTGGAGATTCCTTGCCATAGAAAATTGTAATTACGCTAACGATTACCCTGGTACCTGAAATTACAGGTCGTTACATCGGGAATGATGGATCGATCGGGTAATTTTCTTAGAAATCTTCTCGCTTGCCCAAACTGCCGAAATAAATTTCATACTGCCACCACCGTGCTGCGTACTTTACGAACCTCATTTGCATAATAATTTTGAATCATTTTCTGTGGTTATAAAAATAATTTAATAAGCTATAAGTTATAGTAAATGAGAATTGATCAATTGCTGCAGAACATTGAGGAAAAGTTAAAGGAACTTGTAATATCAATGTACTATTCTTTTTCTGTTACAGAATCCTGTTTTACACTACACAACCGGCTCATATAATAATGATCGCGGCAGTTTTATGTGTGACGTCAGCTCTAGTGCCAACAAAAGACAGAGCGCAAGCTGCTGGCCACCCTCACTCAAGAATAACTTCCTTCATTTACCTTGCCTCCTTCGTGATGCACCTTGGCGCCCAAATCTGGATGACCTTTGTCTCAGGTAATTCATGCTACTATCTTCTTCCAAAGCTTTGACTATAACTCTTTGTAATTACTTGTAACTAATGAGCTATTGGTGTTGCAGGTCTCTCGCTGTATTTCGCCTTGCCAAGACACGCGTTTGGAGAGGTTCAGCGTATACTCTTTCCCAGATACTTCACCATTAATGCGTGTCTCAGTCTTATTACCCTCCTTATCTTTGTCAAACATCACCCGACACATACATGGGACACCGAAATAACCACTCAGGTTTGTAGCCACTGAAATAATAATAAGATTTCCTTGGAAAGGAATCTACGTAGCAAGCATAACAAGGAATATACTTTCAGGTGTGCGCCATGTCTGGTGCTTTCTTCCTAGAACTTTTAATACGACTCTACCTTACACCACCTCTTCTGCAACTAATAGTGCAAAAGAATAGCCTGGAACGTGCTGCTGGAGTAGGCAATGAAATCGGACGTCACAATCCTGGCCCACTGAAGCATTGTCCTCATTACTTGAAAATCCACAAAGCTTTTCGACGTGTTCATGTTTACATCGCAATGGGAAATATGCTGACCATGGGATGCACCGTTATACATCTCCATTACATAGCCAGCAAATTATGCGTCCTTTAAGAACGCTTGCGATCCAAACTCCCGCAAGTTTTCACCAGCGAATGTACGTTTTCAGAATTCTGGAAGTAACATGTACTATTTCGCCAATATATTAGAGGGGAGCACTAATCGAAGTTGTTTAGTGTCTGGTTCCGAGTACAGGCAGAATTCTTATATGAATTTCAATTTTTACGTAGTCTGAGATTTTTAATGTAAAAGTGTATCGTGTTCTGCATTGAAGGAAAGAATGTAAGCCATAAAGTTAATGTTGACGTATTGTGTGCTAAATTGCGCTTGAAATATTCCGTATACAGGTATTTACCACGATGTCTCATTCGAGAACGGTTTGGTAAAAGAAACTGAGCTTGATCTACGCATCCTGTAGAACAAGCACTCAGTCTAATTCAACCACCTTTTTAGTCAGAGAAAAGTTTACAATCATAAACGTCAGAAGTATTAAAATGAAGAACATGACTTCTTAATTTATTACAATCGCGATCCATTAATCGTAATAAAAGTTCAAAGGATCACGGCGAATATAAGTTGCATTTCCCCGTTTATCCGCGAGGTGATTTATATGGGCTGTCCGTTGATATTTTATCGTTAATTACATGTTGTTGTTTTCTAGAGAAGTGCAATGTGCGTGTCCGTAGCTTTGTATGCATGCCTCTGGATAAAGTTGAAAGAAAGAACAAAAATTCTGTCGGTGGAGTAAATCGGTAAAAGATGTGATTTAGTGTGATGGTGCATGCGTTTATTCTTCATTTGTTGACAATTGACGGAAAATTTTGAATAATTGTTTTAAGAGCTTTGAGACAATAATTCTTGCCAAAGTTTACTATAAATTTACTCTTAGCAATATTTTAAAGAACTGTATTTGACATAGCTAAATGTAAATATTTAGTGATATTAAATCCTGAAATGGAAAGATTCGGAGAGACATATGAATACGAAATCACTCGACTATGCTGATAGGTAATGAAGAATTTACTCTGTATCAGAGTTAATAATATTTATTAAAGTAGCGGTAGTATATATAATAGTATAATCTTATCGCCGTGCGAAGGTGTCAGGAATTTCATTGAAAACGGAGAGAAAATTATTGCGAATGTATTGGCTAACATTCTGACTCATGTACTCGCGCCTCGTTATTGTAAATAATGCATTTCGCTCATTTTGTAGGTATAAATTATACGACATTTCGGATACCAATACAAAAGTCTGCCTTTTCTTTTTTCAAATTTCAATTTTGTTAATCACGGATCCTATCATGTTACGTTCACCGCGGAAGATATGATTCTTGTTCGAATTGATATTAATTTGAATAATCGACGTATAAAAATTAACCGATTTTTAATTACACTTTTAATGACACAATCTTACATCTTTAGGGTTTCGAAAACTCGTAAGTATGTAGTGATATCACATAAGTCGCTTCATTAATACTAGTATCACCAATACTACCACTATAACTTTTGTCATTGCAATAAGAGTTAAACGGTATTTCCCTCTTATCAAAGTACGAATACATCAATGTACTATAACGTAATAATGACTATCGCGTATATTTTGAATGATTCTACAAAGTATGGAAAACATATCACTATTACATTCTATCGTTTTCTAAAGAAAAACCAAGTGAATATATAAATATAGACATATATACAATTGCGTAACGTAATGGATATATTTTATTTTATCCCATTTTTATGAAAGATGCTCACTCGAATCTGGCCTGATACTTCAACGCATCGCGCAGTCTCGTGAATTTGTGATTTCCCAAACTCGACGGTTGTGGGTCGTATAGTTACAAAATAAAATACATCGATTACGGTCATTTACATTATTATAAATATACATATGATTCGTCAGTCTCTATATGTCGTATCTCCAGAATATAGCGATATCCATCTATCGATTATTGAAGATGTACGAAATCTTGTACAAATTTTATAACTACTATTTAACTATCGTTCGATGAGCTCTTATATTTGCATCATTTCACTTGATCACGTGTACATTTGCTTGACAATCCTGAGGATCTTAAATACATACATAAATACCAGTGGCACAATGATAACACGTTGCATTATCGTTGAGTTAACATGTACACATACTCGATATTTTCAGATCGATTTCAATAATTTAAACTCGCGTAAGCAAATGAACAGATCGGAATTTATAAAAAGTAAAATCTTTCAAACACCGTATAATCCTCTGATCGCAAAACATTCGATACCTCTCAGGTATTCTTCTTAATCGCGGTTTCGTTATCTTTAAAAATAACTAGTATTTGTACATGCCTATTTTACAGGTACAAAAAGGATACCATTAAGTGTGTATGGCAGAAGCAGAAATCCATACGAACATTGAAACGAAACGGTGTACGATCCAATGAATTCAAGTAACAGTTTGTAAAAGAAACGTCGTTACTCGTATTAAGCTATAAACCTAGGAGACGATACGTACTTTCTTTACACTCTGAGAATCTCTGCCGCTTTATTGTAACAGATCGCGATCCAGTCGGGCTGCGTAGCACCCCACTGTATTTGATTCACCTCTCCTTCCGCGGCCGTGTAAGCAAGGATCGGATCCTCGATGGCTCTTGGCATTTGCTGTATGTCCCAGATTAATGCTTGATGATCATCGCCTGCTGTACAGATGTGACAAGACGAGTGCGGCGCCCAAGCAATACCATTCACGCTTGCTCTGAAAAGGGAGATAGAGCTTGAAAGGCAAGTTTAATGTAACATATACAGGTGAAAAGGTAAAAATAAATGTGTCATTCACCTGTGATTGTTTAGCCTCGCAACCGGTGTACATGGGACGCGAACGTCTAATATTATTACTTCGCACGCGTCCATCGCCACCGTTGCAAGATAATTAGGATCCTGTTTGTTCCACGCGAGTCTAAGCAGCGGTGTATGCTGCGGATCCTCATAGATTATCGTCGAATGTTCCAAATGTCGCAGGTCGAACATTCTTACAGAACCATCCGCGCCGACGGACGCGAACATATCCCGGCCACCGCCGGCACGACTGAACGCTATGTCGTACACTTCTTTGTCGTGAGCGATTAACTGCGTCTTCACGTGTCCCGTGACCATGTTGACTCTACCCAAAACTTGCCCTGTCTCCAATCCCCAGATAGTGCACGTCGTGTCTATGCTCGAAGTGCCAATTAAGTTTGGATCGACTTCGTTCCAATCGAAAGAGGTGAGAGGAGCGCAGAAGTCTGAATTTTTGTTATTGTTCAGAACACACTCTAGACGAGTCTCTGGTTCCGCAGCCCGCCAGACTCTTAGATAGTCTCCAGACGTAGCCAAAAGATCGGGAAACAGCCCTGAGAAAGGTTGAACACGTACGAATTGATATTTTGTTGGAAAATCTTATAGGAATAGTGCTATAACAGAGGAATACCTTTACTGTCCGGTATCCACATAATCTTAGTCGTCGGATAAGGATGATCGAAAGTACTTTTGGCACTGAATTCAGAAGTCTCTGCGTCCAGCGAAACTATCTGCACTTTATTGTTGTATTCTTCTACGAAGCTGCCGAGAGCCAAACGGAAACGCTTGTCAGGGCGAACAGACCAGTTCATACTATACAAAGGCCACGGTGCCTCGTATTTGTAAATTTCTTTTCTCTTTGGAGGCACGCTATGTAGAGCCATTGCTGCCTTATATAGTTTCCCCTGAAAGTAAGTCGGGCAAGATGTAACAATCGCATACTCTTGTGATATAAAGTTACAGCTAGGAGATTTCAGTCTTTATAATTACGGTAGGATAAAGTTATTGCTAAAAGATGTGAAAGAAAGGAGTAATTAAACTAGCTTAAGTTTGATGCAGTTTCATAATAAATAGTCATAATAGATAAATAAACAAAGAAAGTTGGACTAACCTCGAAATCCGAAGCGGTTCCAACGCAACCGTTTTTAAATGCAATGTACCGGTAAGCTGGAAAAATCTACTAATTCATGGTAAACATATTACCGGGTGAAATGCTTTGTACATGTAAATTCCAACTGAAAGTTATGAATATTCGAAGGAGCGAGCTTTCTAAAGGTATACAATTAACCAAATCTTTCGCGATAACATAAAATGGCGCTCTTTTAAATTTGACATTTTATTGCTGTCACAAACTTTTATCACCAAAATTCTCTATTGAAATTGCAACAATGAACTAACTACGCTATCCGAGACGCGATGTTTCTTAATATATGGAGAATAATATTAATACAGGATCTGTAAAGTTAATAATCATTTACGAAGAATTATTCACGGCATGTATCACTATAGTGTATAACGTGTATCAATTAATAGGATTTATTACAAATATAAATTCATTCGTTACAAATCGGAGTACATTTTACTTAATTTACAATAGCTACTAATAGCTACATGAATGGATAGTAGAAAAAGGATTGGCCACGCATGGCCACGTGATCAATATAATACTTTCCATGCCATCTCGAGATCGACGTGAGAACATATCGTTGATAGAAGTGTGTAAACATGAATGCTGGTTAATCTGGAACAAGAAAAATATTTTTAGAAACCAACATATTCCAACATAATTTCATGTAAAACGTATAAAGAATAAAAATATCTTCGCAATTTAACCATTATTTCATGTAGAATACATTCAAATATTATCCAATTCTAAATTCTAATACCATATCAGTAAAGTACACAGAAAACGTATAAAAATTTTAACAAGCAAAAAGAATTAGAATCAATTTAGTCACGTACATACATTCCACATTCTATTAAAGTATGTAATTTCGCAAAGAACTACGACTCTTTTCCACATAGTTCATTTACATCTATATATGTACCTATTTATTTCAAATAAAAGAGCTCTGTCATTTTGTACAGGCCTTAAGTAATCATACTGATCGTGAACAACATAATTGCTGCTTTAAAAAAGCGTTTTATACATTTAATGTAAGTATTACCGACAGCGATCCCTACGTTATCCCCGAGAAGTCGCAAAGTGGGCTGTTTGGACCAGGAAATTCGCCAAGTTAATAGGAGTATATGATACTAAAGAAGGTGGCACGGTCGAGCTGTGCGAGAGAGAGAGCGCTAGTTGCGCGCGACAAGGAGGGAGATAGCTAAAGCGTGCGAGAGAGAGCGCTAGTGTATGCGAGAAGGATAGAGATAATTTTTGTGCCACCAACTTTGGTTATATGTGATCCTGATACTTTGCAGAATTTCCTGGTCCAAATAGCCAACTTGGGGACTTCTTGGGGATAACGTAGGGATCGCGGTCGGTAATCTGAACTATATCATACATAAAAGGCTTTTTTATTAGTAACTATGTATGTAGCGATTCGTAAATAAAACACATACGAGGGATTGCGGGACGTTGTCACAAGATTATATTCCCAAATACAACCGCAGAAACATATAAATCATTTTGAAAAGATCGAGAATGCATGAAGAAAGCGTGTATTCATTAACTGCGGTGGAGGACTTGTAACTCTGTCCAAAAACTATTCGTACCTAGCTCCATAATAACGGAATCATTACAACTATCATGGAGGAAAGTAGTAATGGGCCCATACTTCAAGATGAAAATGCAAAAGTTGATAAATTACATGTAGAAAATGCACCGACATTCGACGAAGTTTGAGTGTTACGTAAGATCGTGGCACTGTTCTCGTCACCGTTTCAAAGAATCGTTAATAACTAATTAATTATAACCAAAACCTGCACAACGACCACATAGGAAACTAGACAAGGGTCCATTCTTTGAGACGGAACTCTAAAAGTTCATAGAATAATTGCGGAAAATAAGAAATTCGTTAATTACCAGTGGCTATGTAATCTTTCTATCTCCCTCCTTGTCGCGCACACTAGCGCTCTCTCTCTCGCACAGCTCGGCCGTGCCACCTCTTCTAGTATCATATACTCCTGTTAACTCGGGCGAATTTCCTGGTCGGAATAGCCAACTTGGGGATAACGTAGGGATCGTGGTCGGTAATCTAACCTATATAAAAGGCTTTTTTACTAGTATGTAATTATGTAGCGATTCGTAAATAAAACGTATACGAGTGATTGCTGAACGTTGTCGCAAGACTATATTCACAAATCAACCTGTAGAAATACATAAATCATTTTGAAAAGATCGAGAATCCTTGAAGAAAGTGTGCATTCACTAAACGCGGCGGGAGACTTGTAACTCTATCCAAAAAGACTTCATAGCTGCTTAATTGTAATCGGAATCATTACAACTATCACGTAGGAAAGTAGTAAAGGGTCCATTCTTCAAGATGAAACTGCAAAAGTTGATAAATTACATCTAGAAAATGCACCGACAATCGACGATGCTTGAGTGTTTACGTAGGATCGGTGGCACTGCCTCGTCATCGTCTCAAAGAATCGTTAATAACTAATTAATTATAACCAAAACCTGCACAACGACCACATAGGAAACTAGCCAAGGGTCCATTCTTCGAGACGGAACTCTAAAAGTTCATAGAATAATTGCGGAAAATAAGAAATTCGTTAATTACCAGTGGCTATGTAATCTTTCTATCTCCCTCCTTGTCGCGCACACTAGCGCTCTCTCTCTCGCACAGCTCGGCCGTGCCACCTCTTCTAGTATCATATACTCCTGTTAACTCGGGCGAATTTCCTGGTTAGAATAGCCAACTTGGGAATAACGTAGGGATCGCGGTCGATAAAGTAACCTATATAAAAGGCTGTTTTATTAGTAACTATGTAGTGATTCGTAAATAAAACACATACGAAGGATTGCGGGACGTTGTCACAAGACTATATTCTCAAATGCACATAGAAATATATAAATCATTTTGAATAGATCGAGAATACTTGAAGAAAGCGTGTATTCATTAACTGCGGCGGAGGACTTGTAACTCTGTCCAAAAACTATTCGTACCTAGCTCCATAATAACGGAATCATTACAACTATCATGTAGGAAAGTAGTCAAGGGTCCACATTTCAAGATGAAACTGCAAAAGTGGATATATTTACATCTAGAAAATGCACCGACAATCGACGAAGTTTGAGTGTTACGTAAGATCGTGGCACTGTTCTCGTCACCGTTTCAGAGAATCGTTAATAACTAATTAATTATAACCAAAACCTGCACAACGACCACATAGGAAAGTAGCGAAGGGTCTATTCTTTGAGACGCGACTCCAAAAGTTCATAGAATATTCGCTGGAAATGAGAAATTCGTTAATTTCCAGTGGTTGTGTAATATTTCTATCTCCCTCCTTGTCACACGCACTAGCGCTCTCTCTCTCTCGCACCGCTTGGCCGTGCCACCTCTTCTAGTATCATGTATTCCTATTAACTCGGCGAATTTCCTGGTCCAAACAACCAACTCGGGGATAATGTAGAGATTCGCGGTTGGTAATATAAAATACATATATCAAACGCATTTTTATTAACTGCAGATTTATAAATGGAATTTATACGAGTCATGATCCTTGATAGGAGTCACTTTCCTATGGAAAATTTTAGTATATTTTGCTTATAATTAAGTAAGGTATTAACAGTTCTTAATCAGGGTAACAAGAAGAACTACAACTTCAGCGAATATTAACATTATTGAATAAACGATGGTCTGTCTACAAGTAATTCATACACTTTTACAACTGTATCTTAAAATATAGAGTATGTTTAAATATGTTTGAGTATAAAATATAGACCCTTCATTATTTTCCTATTCAATAGGTATTTGAATTGATTTTCTTTATAATGACCTAAGTAGTTATTAACGGTTCCTATTTAGACACACTTACAAGAAAATGACGACATGTTCAGTGAACTTTCACTTTATCGAACACGTGTGGTGTGTCTAAGGATAATATCTATACGTTCCCAGTATCATGTCATAGTCTAAAAATCTAGACGTCTAAGTACGATTCCATCTTATCGTACTCATAAACCCCGAGTGCATCGCCAGTCAGTTCTTGACTAAACACATACATACAAACATGGAATGCAGCAACTTTCTCCAAGAGTGAAATCTCTGAAGACGAGAAAGTTTGTAGCGTCGAAATATAACATGCTCCTCATCCGACTTGTTCAAATCGTGGCTAACACCACACTTACAAATGCCATGGTACAAAACGCTTGGCAATACAAAACGAAATTCAGATTAGCGTTCTCATTTCATACTCAAGCAATCCCGCCTTGATGTGCGACGTGATTGTTGGACAAATTGTGCCCTCATTAGCAATCAACACACATCTCACAATTCTCCATTTATGCGCGATTCACTCCTTTGCATTAAAATTAAAAAGTCCGTACCTACGGTAGCTTGCGTACGCACGCGTTTCTACATATGTAAATATACAAAGGGCGGTGTTCAAGAATTGAAAGTTGCTTGCAGTAAAATAAGAGAAAGAAATGGACTGGTATGAAAGCGAGAAGATGCGATTCAGCTCGTGGACATTCATTTCACCGCGGTCCGTGGCCGGACCAGCATCTTCTCTTGGAACTTGGGAAAGTTTGCGCGCCGCGCGGACGACTGTGATCCTACCAGCGCAGAGGAGCAATTGCGATTACATTTCTCGCCGTTCGCGATGGAGAAGAAGTCGTTCAGCTTCACAACCGTCGAGGGCGATATGGGAGAGCAGTTGGACAAGATGTTCGGTGCGAAACCCAGCTTCCTGAGAATAGAACCGGGACAATGTTTGGTACCGCCCCAATTCGTGCACTATGGGACCAGGATACGCGACCTGGAAGTCTACGAAGACGACGTGTGGATGATATCGTACCCGCGGACAGGTAAATTCTCATCGAGGTCGTTGGTAACGAACTTCGACCGATCTGTATTCTTTAATCCACCTCTGCCTCTCGCAAATCGCAGGCAGCAATTGGGCGCAGGAGATGGTGTGGTGTATCGGGAACGACTTCGATTACGAGAAAGCGAAAACTTTAGTGGTCCTACGTAATCCGCTCCTCGAGTGAGTTTCGATTTAACGATGCAATCGTTAAGTTTTAAAGAGAATCCAAAGTCAGATGACTCGAAACGTTATTGGTTTAGGAGTTCGAGCTTGATGGTCTCGGGAGACTATGTGAAGGCGTTCGCACAGTTAGGCGACTCCGTGGAGATGGTCGCGAAGATGCCCCGCACTAGATACATCAAGAGTCATCTGCCCTTGGGGTTGCTGCCGCAGCAAGTCCACCAGAAGAAGCCAAAGGTACTGGCAGCTAACGAATAACGAGGAATAAAGACATTTAATAATTAATAATAATAATAATTAAAGAAAAGGTGCGTCGCATAATTACATCGATATTTCGAACGTTTCAGGTGATTTACATCACGAGAAATCCAAAGGACGTGTGCGTCAGCTTTTATTATTACTGTAGGCTGGTGCACAATATAAAGGGAAGCTTCGAGGAGTTTGCGGAATTATTTCTCCAAGAGCATGGTACGTATCGAGCAGATGATCGAGGAAATCGTTACTCAGAGAATCTCTTGTCACCTTAGCACCCTTGGGTCCGTTTTGGGACCACGTGCTCAAGTACTGGGCGCTCAGGAATCAGGACAACGTGCTCTTCTTGACCTACGAGGAGATGAAGAAGGTAAGGCCTTATTCCCACTCGCGATCAAGGGCGTCCGGAGAATTTTTTCTAGGTGGAGGCAACTTTGGCATGATGGTAAAGAAAAATATACCCCTCTTGCTTTTCAAACCCATTTTATAGTGCCAATTTAATTAAAAAATTAAAACCGAAATTTAAAAATATTCGAAAACTAACCGATTTTTTCTAAGAAGCCAGGGGGGCAACTGCCCCTTTTGCCCCCTTCCTCCGGACGCGCATGCTCGTGATAGAAAAATAATAACACCTTGACTTTTACGATTTACACGAACGATACATTGCCAGAATCAAGAGGAGGCTATCAAAAAAACAGCGAAGTTTCTGGGTAAAAGCGTGACGCAGGAGCAAGTAGCTGGTCTCGGCGAGCACCTGAAATTCTCGGCGATGGCAGCGAATCCAGCCGTGAATATGGAAGACATTTTCCTAAAAACCGACGCGGCGGAGGATGAGAATAAATTTTTAAGGAAGGGCAAGGTCGGCGACTGGAGGAACCACATGTCCGAGGAGTTGTCTAATAGATTCGACGAATGGATCACGAAGCATCTACGCGAAGCCGGACTGAACTTTTACACAGATCTGGTTTCGCGTGACGAAGAATAAACGTTCGTCTGCTGTGAGAGATCTTCGTCCACGCGATTCTATTGTTGAATTATTTTGTTATTATTGCGTTGTCTATTGTAAATGTATTACATACGTATCGTATGTGATAGGTATGTACATATATCCGTTCGGGTAAATGATGCGTCTACTTACCTTTGTTAAAGAAATATATCAGAATGCACATGTACGCTCGGTGGCTATAAATTAGCGTTACTTATTCCTTAATTACCGCTATTAACGGACACATTTGTAGGCGACGTGTAAGACCGGTTTTCTATTAATGGGAATCGACTGCTAGCCTATTCGTATTCGGGATTTATTCTCTCCCCATAGGTTCTCGCTTCGTTTCCAAGGGAACCGAGGAAGGCGGGAAACGATGGCTCGCTTGATAGAACGAAATGATCAATCGTTTAGTTTAGCTGTAAGTGTGGCTTGATGCGAATCTTGCCGAGGAATCGCGGAGAATTCGAGACTCGCGCCTAGGTAGTTCTTCTCTTTCGTTCGGCGTACCGAACATGGTATGCTTGCCCACATACGACGTTCTATGTCAAAGCAAAGATGGCGTTGATCCGTGTTGTGTCAGGTGTTTAAAGTTTCTTTAGAATCCCTCGGGAATCTGACATTCCACGCAGTGGCGACGATTCAGTTTGCTGTTTATGCTGCCCTTGGTCTCGTCGAGCATCGTCTCAACGAAAGAAACGTGAACGCGTCTGTCAAAAGTCACGTGCAATATCGCCCGCTAATCAGCTATCTCTGCGCTTAACCTCAGGCACGAGCGATCGCTGCACGGATCCACTCCGAAATACCCGTGAATATTCACCAGGTCCACGTCGATGCCGTCCCGTCTCGCAGACAACTCATCGATTATTTACGACGATTGATCCGCACACGTTATCAACGACGATCGTTCGCGTCGTCGAACCAAAGGAACGGTTATAAAAAAGTATCGTTCACTTGCAATTGAAGTTTTGCCTCTCTGAACATCGCTCGTCGTGTCGTCCGTCGTGTATAAACTGCTGAATACATTCGATTGAATGCTGGTGAAACTCACAGCTAGATGAAATGCCTAAAATAAGAACCAGGCAACCTAACACCTTCTGGCTGACGCAACGAGAACTGGGTATAAAGTTCCCTCTGGGACACGCCGATCTCTTTCACAAATCCCTATATTCTGCCATACAGCCTGTAACTTCTTGGGACCATGCGCTATCTCCGGCTACTCACGGCGGAGTTTTCAATTTGGAATATTCTCCGGACGGGTTAGCTCGCAAATGTTTCGCCTTCTTCGGTATTCGCTCGCGACGCCGAATCTGCTCTAACGCTGGTTTCTTTTCTCTGTTGCAGCTCGCTCCTGTTGGCGGCATGCGAGAGAAAAACTATTTTAATGTTCGACCCCCTGAGAAGGAAATTAATCCATTCTATAGAAAATGCTCACAACGATTGCGTCAATTGTGTTAGGTAAGTATCTAGAAATGGACAAGACAATAGTGTCGCGTGAATATTTAATGGTTATTTTCATTTGCGATAGGTTTCTGGACCAACGTATGTTCGCGACATGTTCGGATGACAGCACGGTCGCTCTGTGGGATGCTAGGAACTTAAAGCAGAGAATTAGGACGCTTCAGGGACATTCGAATTGGGTGAAAAATATAGAGTACAGTCCCAAGGATGGGTTATTATTGACTAGTGGATTCGATGGTAGCATATATACTTGGGACATTAACAGTTTCACGGAGAACAGTATATTATACACGCGTGTGTTTCACACGAATGGACTGATGCGAACTAGACTCAGTCCAGACGCCAGCAAGATGTTAATAAGCACCACCTCCGGATACCTCATTATAATACACAATCTTAAATTAAGCACGTTAACTCAAGACCTAACAGGATTTAAGGTATATTCAGTTTTTAGAGTAAATCGTTCGCGTCCCGTGCGATTTCTGTCGCCTGAAATAATGCTTGGACCGTTACGATTTCAGCCGAACATGTACAGATTAATGCAATCGTCCCAGACCACGATACCAAACGTGACAAATTTCACGCACCTCTTTTCCCACGTACGACAACACAATAGAGTAGAATTTTTAACGGATTTCCCAGACGGCGACGACGCGGAGATAATATCGAGCCTGCAAGTGCATCCTCAGGGATGGTGCGCCCTGTCCAGGAACGTCAGTAACGGGGAGAAGTCTGAGGTCGGTTTCCTTAATATCGCCGGCTCGAAGCACTCTGTTCTTGCACTCTTTCCCTACATCTCGTTCCCCATTGTTCTGTTCCAGTGGACATGCGTTCACGACATACAAGAACGCGACGTGGCCAACACGATGGATCAGGCCACGGAAGGAGAAGACACGACGCCTCCTTTCAATGACGTCTCTGTAGAGGAGTTCGAAGATTTCCAACAACCTCAGCCCTCCCGTTCGGGTATAACATCGTCGTTCCTGGCGGAGACTGCGAACCGCTTGAGGGTACTTCACACTATGCCCGACATGACATTGAACTCGCTGGTATCTTCGGACAATGCCCATCCGAGCAGGCCCTCGTTGCGTCCTCAGTCGCGAAGCTCGCGTCAGTTAGATAGGAACGCGGCGAGAGCGAATCCCGGTCCGGTGGAGGCTGGCTCGGGTTCCGGCACGTCCGACTCACGGGTAAGAGCGGACAGACACGAGGCCAGGCAAGAGGACAGGGACGTTCATGCGGCCGACAATAACGACATCGTGCACGAAGAAGCGTCCAGTGACCAGGAGAGGGATTCGGACAGGGATTCGGACAGAGATTCGGAGCACGATCCCAGGTCCCCGAGACCGCGTTGGTTCCAAAACTTTTCTGCCGGTAATATAGAGTTGCACATGAGTACCACCGATGTGTGGGAGGCTCATGTGGGGATCAGGGAAGCTAGGCTAAGACGGGAGCGTGACTGGATCTCCAGATCGAGCAATAACACCGTGGTGATTATCGGCGACAGAACAAGGGTTCAGAATCAGAACCGGCAAGGCCAACAGACGATGTACGCGATCCCGAGAAATCGTATGATTCACCAAAATACCCCGAGGTTAACACATTACATCGAGGAGCCGAACGTCGGCTCCGGTTATATCAAAGAGTTGTGTTTCTCGGCCGATGGTCGGCTGATATGCTCGCCATTTGGATACGGCGTCCGATTGCTGGCGTTCTCTAACGACTGCTCGGAATTGTCCAATTGTGTTCCTCCGTTCAACGAGTCCGTGCAGCTGCACGAGCTGGCGACGAACGTTACTCATTCTGGTATCGTGGTCAGTACGAAATTCTCTCCCAGGCATTGTTTGCTTGTGTCGGGTTGCCTTAGCGGGAAGATCGTTTGGCACGAGCCAGTAGTTTAGTAAGATCGATCCGTTGTTGCACTATACAGCCCTCTTTCTAGGTAACAAATCTCGATATACATATGATACGATCTGCCGTTTTTCTTTCTCTATTTTCTTTTTTGTTCTCGTTTCCCCCACCCGACCCTCTCCTTTTGGCGAAGCAGTCGCTCGCGTGCAGCCTGAATTTCTTTCCTAAGCGTATACTTTTTGATAAATCCCGTCTTTTTTTTTAGCGTGTTTTGTTAAAGATATGATTCATCTGGAATCGGACGTTTTATTTTTAAGCTAGACACTTTTTGTTGAATCGTGCCCTGTGTTCAGTGTTTTTATTCTTGGCCCGAGACGAATGCCGATGAGACCGGAAGTCCGGAACTTAGTTTCATTAGCGATTCGTAGGGAAGCAGAAGGATAACAATCATGACGCCGTTTTAAGTATGTACCGTTTAATCCGAGATGGTTCGATCGCGAGAGCGTAGTGTTTTCACTAACAGTAGTGGGTTGCTCCTTTCGATGCGACTATATATACTTCCCGATAACGATTTCAAGGCACAGTACTTCTCTTTTCTATCGCCATGGAGCGCGTAGGAGCGAACGAGCTGTTTTAACTCTGAGAAACATTCCGCTGCCCCGATTGTATATATATATAATATACGACACTTTCGCAGAACGGCGACGATATCGCGTTGCTCTTTGTAAAATTCGGGTGTCACAACGTTGCGTATACTCTACATCCGCAGCTGAGACTGATCTATTTCTAGTCGTCCGGATGTGCGACGATAAAATTTCATCTGTTACGTTCTATTTCGCAAAGTCTCCGACGAGCTGACCCAAATGGAGGCGTAACAATAGATCGGGAAAGCCTCTGTCCACCCGCCACGGTTTAAACAGGGAATGGAGAGAGATATATAACACGAGGGGGTGAAACGAACCGTGCAGGAAGATGAATCGTATTGAAGAATGTATCCTTGGCGTTTATCGTTAGTATTAAATTCATTAGCCGAGTATCGCGTGACTAGTTGTAAGTAAGGTAAACCTCGAAATAATCATGAGACGATAATTCAATGTACCAAATTCGCGTTGTTGGCTGCCCGAAGAATGAGGCCTTCTCGCGACTGTTATAGAAACTAAAAGGGAACGCTGTTGATCAATCCGACTCGAAACTGGCTACGCTGTGGCGTGCCTCTTCGACTGAGAAAAGTCTTAAACGCGTAGCGAGATAAAAACAGTGAACGCATCTTGAGAGAGAGAGAGAGAGAGAGAGAGAGAGAGAGAGAGAGAGAGAGAGAGAGAGAGAGAGAGAGAGAGAGAGTGAGTGAAAGTGTGAATGAGAGTGAGAGTGAAAGACAGACAAGGAGAGGAAGAAAGAGAGAGAGAGAGAGAGAGAGAGAGAGAGAGAGAGAGAGAGAGAGAGAGAGAGAGAGAGAGAGAGAGAGAGAGAGAGAGAGAGAGAGAGAGAGAGAGAGAGAGAGAGAGAGAGAGAGAGAGAGAAAGAGAGAGAGAGAGACAAAGAACCGTATCAAAACGAAGAATGGAAACGATGTTGCTTGTAGAGTGGATGATTTATGGATGTAATCAACAGTGTTTAGATTCTTTGGAGTTGATCTTGCTGGAACATCGTGCACCCTTAAGTGATCGTAGGGTCCATCGGCACCCAAGAGAAGTCAAACAAGTTCAATGAATTTGTGTATCGTTAAGGATAAAAGAGGCCGTGTAACATATGTAAATACATCCATCGACTTAGTTACATGTAATAACGAATACGTGGAAGTAATTTGCGTTCGCGATTCTACTTTTAAGGGGAGTCATCCAGCTTCTCAGAGGTGATTCGTGATAATCGTGAAATTGTTCATTGGAACGGTTCAGCGTCGTTAATATCTTTTTTCGATTGAACAATCGAACGTCACCGGCATTTCTACCGCGATATTTTATAACAAGAACGGGGAAAGGTGAATAGCGCGCAGTTTTAGGAGCGGCCGATCGTGATTCACGCTTTACGCGCGATCACGTTTCTAACGGTCGGAGGAACCGCGCCGCGTGCCATCAACGAGATACTTAAAAAAAAAACCTGATTATGGGAGTTTCGAAATGGTACGCCGACTGCGAATGCAGGTGCGGATTCGTCAGCAGCTCTTCCCGTTCCGGCGAAGAGCCCGATAAAGGTGTGAATGTTCACGGACACCGGCGTATCCTTGCTCCCCCCACCGTTCCAGTTGACAATTGTTTTCGAAGTAATTAGCGGCCGGCTGATGCGTCGCTCGTACGCTCTTATATTATAACTATACGATCGTGTACAGTAGTTAGTGTGCTGATTGTTTTGTAAGATTTGTTTGTTTTTTTTTTCTATACAATAAAATATTGCTTAACATCAGACGCCTGAGTTCCTTTCTGGTTATTAGGCTTCACCGTCGTTTGTCTTTCTTTCTGTGTAAAATATAAACGAAGGGCACAAGGAAATTGACACTTTAGTGACGAACGACCCACCTAAAACAGTCGCGTAGGCGATTAGTCACGATCTCTTTGATGTGTTCGCACGAGGAACAACATGATTGCCGTTGTAGGCACATATGTACTTGCGCTCCTTTTTCCTCGCGGTGTCTTTAACTTTTGTCTTTAGCCACTATAGTGGTCATTGGAAATTTTAACATTCGAACTTCAATGCTTCTACGGGTTTTTAAGGGGATATCAAAAACAACCGGGCTGGCCACTATATTGGCCACGTAAAAATTTTGAGACTTTGCCGATCATGTTGGTAGTATACATACATAAATTTTAAGTAGATAAATTTTACAAATTCCAATGAAAGAATCCCGGCTCTCTAAAGGTTGAAAGAGGAACGGGACACCGGCTCCGCAGTGAGAGAGGAAGGTCAGGTCCATTTTAAGATCTTTATTAACAATCAGTGTAACTTATGTACAAGTGCGTACTCTGAAACTCAACAAAATCTTGTCCTGATAAATAATCTTTTCACTGTTCCTCCTCCCACCTCGCAACACCAGATCTGCAAACCTTTACTTCTCGTGTCTTTTTATACAGAGCTCTGTTCGGCAGTGTTATACGTGTTCCAACGTTTTCCTTGTATAATAAAGGGCAATAATCCGTTAATAAATATCTAGATGAGTATGTAAATGGGGGATCGTTATGTCGTGGTTAATCGTATGCCTCTCCCGTGTTACCGCGTCGATTACCTTTGTCCATTACCTGCGAACTCACTTCACGATCGACGAGCCGTTGCAAATACTTAACGATTGTTCCGCGCCCGACGATACTGGATCGCGTCCAGAATCGACTAGCCAGTGTAGCGTACGGGGGATCTGCTTTCACCCGCGCAGACGTGATTTTCTCATTATTTGTGCTCACGGTGCCAAGCAACTCGACGTTCCTTTCGCCTCGCGCGATCAGTTTCCGACGAATACCGAAAGATTCGATGCTGCTGTTTAATTCGAATAACCATTTGTTTCAGATGATGTAGTAGAGGACAACGGTCAAGAGGATGTACCCGAAATTAGCCACGAACGTCTGGCCGGCGCTGACGAGCAAAGACGTGGAGTCTTGATGCTCGTGATGGTCACTATGATGATGATTATGCTCAGAGTGATTTACTTGGGACTCTACACCGCGTACGTAGCCCTCGTGCGGGGATCTCTTCGATCTGGTAATCAGCGTCAGCTTCGTGTTCTTTATCGCTCGTATTTCGGGCGTGGACAGGTCCGCGGAGGGAAGGCGTCGTTTCTCGAGTTGGGAGCCCTCGGAGCGTACCTCTCCGCCTATCAGCGGCGGCAGTTCTCCCTTGAATCTCCCGAACTGCGGTGTTCTACTGAGGATGTCCGAAGAGAGTCTGCCCCGGGAGTGTTCCTCGATCCCGGAGATCGATCTGGCCAAGCTGGAGTCCTTCACCTTCTTCCCGTCGAAGGTGATGAGCACCTCGGCCGACGACGAGGCTGGCGACTCGTTGAAGATCGTGCTGGGCGCAGGTGGTAAGTAATAGGCGTTCGTTCTATCAGCGGCCATTTCCATGTCGTCAAGTTCGCCCGCGTGCGATTTCCCGCTCACGTTCTTCTTCCTTGACTTGCCGGGGGTGTCGATGGTCGGGACGGGGGGCGAGGGTATAAACACCGGCTCGAAACTGTCGACAAGCCTGTGGTTCTTGGTCTCCTGGACGATCGCCTCGCTCTGCTCCGTTCTATCGGAGATCCTCTTCTGAGCCACGTCCGCGGACCTGTCGACGTTTCTGATGATGGGCTTGAAGCCACCCTCGATCACTATCGAGTCGGGGTTGAACCCTGTGTTTCTAGCGGGCTTCATGGTGATCGCGTAGACACCGGGGCCATCCGCGTCAGATAATTTCGCCTCTATCTTGTTCCGCTGCTTGGCGTCGATTTTCTTGAACTTGGCGATCTGCGGATTGCCGGCGCCGGGCGCCAGCTTCTCGGGCGTTCTCCTGTAAGTAGAAGAGGCTGGTCTGTAAACGGCCTTCTTCCGTTCCAGGAAGACCGGCCTGGACGGTAGGGGGAGAGTCGGCTGGGGCATCGCGTGATGAGGACTCTGCAACATCGGGCGTCGCGTCAGCATTGGTCTCTTGATGATCATTAGTTGGCTCCTCTGATCCGGCTGATAGTGGTGATAATGATGCGGGTGAGAATAAAGATGGTGGTAATTGGTGGCGTGATGAGGAGGCATCGGCCTGGAATATAGGATCTGCGGGCCGGTGACAGCCGGATAAGTGTATTTCATCCCGTGGCTCATTGGTCGCGGGTTATCTGGAACGAGGTTAGACAATTGCTGGTTAGAGGCCTGCTGAAGCAGCTCGTGCTCGATCTCCGAGATTTGCTGCCGGCTGGGATAGGACGAGGGGGAGGAGGCGGCGGCCAGTCTGCTGCCTCCCATCATCGATTGCTCGCGATAGATCGGCGCGGGCTGGTGATGATGATGATGATGGTGGTAGTAGTGGTTACGGTGCTGCTGCATGAGATCCCCGTCGAGGTGCGCATGATGCGTTTCCTTCACGCGCACCTCGTGACGATGCGGCGGTAGCCCGAGGCTCGGCACGTTGTACGCTGAGGAAGCTTTCGAGCCTTCGTACGGCTCCTCGTAGGACGACGACGACGACGATGACGATGATGGTGATTGCAAGCGGCCGTAATTGTTGTTATTAGCGGTCGTTAGTAGCTGGGTGTATGATGTGCTTAGCTTGCCGGGGTTAGTCGCTGGATGATAAGGGTAACGAAGCCCGTGGTCACGATGAAGATGAAGAGGCTGCTGTAGAAACTCCGCCGTTGGCGTTACCTTGCTCGCGACGCGGATGCTAGGGCTGCTCTCGAGATCTCCGATCGGTTCTTGGCTCTGTGGGTCCACGTAAACCTCGTGGTTCTCGCTGGCAGCGGCCTCGCCGAGGTCGCAGCTGTCCAGAACATTGATCTTCCAGCCCAGGTAGCGATGCGTGAAGCACTAAACATCCGCCCAACATTATCGCGTTCGTGTGTCGCAATAGACGACGCGCGAGCATGGATTCGCAACGCAACATACCTGATAGTACACGGTGTCCGGTGTGTTCTCGTTCGGGGTCCACTGCACAAAACCCGGTTCGCCAGGGTCGCACTCTAGGGTGAGAGTGCGTTGATAAGCACCGAACGACGCGAAATCGTCCGCGAGGGGTTGATTCTGATCCGGGATCCAATTGCACAGACGCCCGACGCCCGTCGGCCGATATACCCCGCGTTGACGCTCGGCACCGGCGAATATCTTCACTTTCTGTTCAGAGAAAAAACTGCCTTTACTCTCCCGTCCCACTTGCCGCCATTGCCTCGATCATTTACACTTTTACGCTTGTACACCGTCAAGCTAAGATTACGATTGCGAATAAGAGAGAGAAAATTGTCAGCTCACAGCTTTCTCCTCGGCTGTTTTGTGTTGATATCCACCGACGGGATCGTCGGTTATGTAGAAGGGATGATAACGAGCGGGCTTATCGGCGTCCTCTCCTCCTTCCGTCACAAATGTGTACGTCCTCCCCCTGACAACGTTGATCACCGGAATTAGCAAGCCATTTATGTACCAGGAGATGCCCCAACCAACGTGACCTGAGGAAAGTGAAACGTATCGGTTTGCCCGTCACTCGTCAACCGTCGAGTCGTGTCGTCGATTTCATTAAACACGTTCAGTCACACTTTCACCGGTTCCGTACCAGTGATAGCAGGGTACCCGTGTTTTCCTCCAGTGGGCCCCATCTGGGCGTAAAACGTCCCGTCGTCAGGTTCGTTACACTGGATCGGTGGAATTTCCCAGGCATCGGTTCTGGGCGCCGGCGCGGGAGTGACTGGTATTCGTTGAAATCTCCTCGAAGTCGCGCTCAGCTCCTGCTTCATAAAATCGCTACGTTGGCGACAGTTCCACGGGGGGACCAGCGAGACATAGGTAATATCGTATAGTGTCTACCGATCTACCTGATTGCTGCTGGCTTTCTCGTCCTTGTCCACCAACATTTGAGATTGCTCCTGGTCCGGAACGGGACAATTCCAAACCGGCGGTCTACCGAAGTCGATGAAGCGGTCGGTTTTCAGATAGTCCGAGTGGAAGCTGACCTCCTGCCTCTCGTTCAGAGGGCCGATGGCCCAGATGATTGCTTGCGTGCCGTTTGTCAGGATTTGATGGTCGAGCTCGTCGTTCGTCTTCAGCGGCCGCTGATACGTGACTATGCTGTACCCGTCCACCAGGGCCGCGTTCAACAATCGAATGGAATTCGTGTTCTCCTGCGAACCGTCCGCGTCGTTTCAGCCGAGTTAATGGAACGTAAAGGAATGTAATTTAACCTCGTCGCTAGAGACTGCCATTTGCCCCACGCGACGGTCCATCGCCTCGATGAATCATCTATCCAGCTACTGCTACTATCTCCCCACTTCCGCGAGCTTCATTTTCATCCCGACGGTTCCTGACTGCCGATGAGACTCACCTGTATGCGCGTATCGGGACAGCTACCCCGCCCGCCGGAGCACTGAGCCTTGGAGTCCAAAAAATAATCCACCGCATAGCCCTGAAGAGTTTGCTTGTTCACCCAGGCGACTACGACGTCCCCGCCGATCATAAGGCTTCTTTCGGGGTTCGCCGACAATCCGAAAGCCATGTACTGCCCGTCATCTGTCAACCCGACGTATTAAATGATCGTTCCGAAGTACGGCATGGAGGAGAACGGGGAATTTCGGTGGCCATCGAAGCGCGAGGGATACTCGTAAAGTCGTCGTCAGGCCGATGGTAACGGGCGGACGTAAATCCCCGGGAACCACGTGAATTTGTTCAGTGTTTTGTTGCTCGTCTCCCTTCGCACACTTCTCTTTGTCATACCTCGATCATCCGCGCTCTGGCTTCAAGCGATGCATATTAATTTCGGTGGGGCGTCCACGCGAAATTTATTTTCCGCCACGCGTGAGAACTCCGGTCCGGTAGGGTGGATCCCAATTTATCGAAAGGCCCGTTTAAAGCGGCACCGCGCGTTAATTAGACCGTGAAACGCGATTTTTCTTGCTCCTCTTTTCCGGAACACCGATTAGAGGGCGCAAGTAGGGCCGGTTTGGATTCCCGTTAATTTCAGAGAATCAGTCGCGGAACATAGTTCACGGGGGCTTTCGCTAACTACGATAGAAGTTGAGTTCTTTCCCGAGGCGTGCACGCGGGACAGCTTGAAAGTATATACTCACCAAGTTTCCCGACGAGTTGGGCGACTATGCTGTCTCCGGCCACGGCCCATCGCACCTCGAACGCCAGCCTGTCCTCGAGAACTTCGCAGTTCAGTTTCGACTGGAATCAAACGACAAACCGTTTACCATCGTCTACAACACCAACGTTGATCTGTCCGCGAGATTCGCTGCGCCGATCTACTCCTCGGGATTATTCGCAACCGATCGATCGTCCACCTCTCTCGCGCACCCCCGCGGAGAATTCGACTCGACCGAGGCACCCGTTTTCCCGCGGCGACGAACGCGAGAGAGCAGGCACGTGGATGAAGAGGCAACTTGCTTGGTAAGTCAAGGAACTCGTTATTCAAGAAAAATACGTTTATTCGCATTGATCTGAAGTAGAAACGTACAAAAATCGATAGAAAAAATAATGTCATCTCGTGTGCGCGTAAATATAATCTACATGGTAAATACGTGTGATCCCGAACGCACGAAGTCTCTGCAGATACGAAAAAGCGAAGGACTGGCCTAGCCTGGAAGAGAGTCCTTCGTCTGTTGGAGTTACGCGCGCCTCCTCTCTGACCACGGAAATAAGTACGATCCACCCTCGTATCACAGCCAAAAGCATTCGCATTCCGCTGCACCTCACGTTCCCCGTCCACGCACGCTCGGCTTTTACAACTTTTACCACGCTCCTTACGACTTACAAATCGCACGTCGTTCGGTCAGATACTTCGACGGAAATTCAATTCGATCGTGAGACGCAAGAGTCCTCGGTTGATGGCACAACAAACGGCGCAGCGCGCTTCCGTTCCTCCAGTGTTACGTGCAGCGTGAAAAACTTTCAAGGGGTACGCATCGACAAGGCCAGCGATGCTGACAATGCTCGATTTTGTTCTGGTCAGGCGCGTAGGCGTATTCGCGGAGCGTGCGGAGATGAGCCGAGAGACAAGCCGATATCCAAGCCGTCACCAATATCGACACATATTTCATGCGGGCTCGAAGAGACGGCAAAGCGGTGAATTATGGCGACTTGTATTGTTCGAGGAGAACGCGACACATCCACTTGCACGGAGGGGGGCGAGATTGTACGTCTCTTGGAGCGGAATACTAGAAGGGATTGGAGAGATTAAAGGCATGCCTCGTAGGCATACATGTATATCCATGGGAAGGCCTGCAACTACTTACACACACTCCGCCTACTTCGCCTTGCTTTCATATAGGGTGAATTTATTTCGAATTGGCACGAGACCTTTCCGCGATGCATCCTTCGCTCGTCTGTACGAGAGGCTCGAGACAATCAGCCTGTCCGTTGAACGCTCTGACAAGCTAAAAGAAGAGGAACAAGTCTTCCCCTCGCTCGCGAGGAATACCGTCTAGCTTCGACTTTCAATTGCGCTCCGAAACGTCTCACCCTGTATAAGTCCTCTACGATTGTGTTCGGAGATTTTTCGTTTAACGGACAGCCGACCCGGCGTTAAATAAATAAGAAGAAGGTCGCGTGCCAGTCCTCGTATTCTCGCGGGCGAAGTTTCCGAAGTGGGCGCACGCGACAGGCCGCGGCAGCTTTACGGTCGAGCATTCAGCTAATTCTATTCTGGCAGCTGTGCCACCTGAGTTTTCCACGGTAAAGCGAGTGATCGTTGGTAAACCAGGCCAGCTTAGAAGGACTTTCGCTAATTCGCCGAAACGCGTATCTGACCGAGTCTCGGCCAGGTCTGTCGCGCTGATTAACGGCGCGGTTCTACCACTCGCGCGATAGATCCTTTGGGCGTGTTGGTTTTTACTATGCAAAACGGACGTATTGATCGGAGGCTTTTTTGGAAAAGGCGATTGGTCGACTAACGAAGCGGAGACAGTTCAAGGATTCCGGCTGCGGGGTTCGGCTGGTTCGCGCCTTTGCCACGGGGAAGCATCCGAGGAACTTGTAACTCGGGTGACTTTGAGATATCGCGCGCGTTCTGGATTCTCGATACCGCAGCAGGAATTCTGGCCCCGTCCGGAACCGACGAGCGTCGGCGGCCCTGTCAATAGCGAACGAAAGAGTCGAGCCTTCTGTCTCCCTGGAAGCGCAACAGCCTCGCGTACGAATTCGCCTGGGGCTCGCCAGCCAGCTGGCTACGCGATCTCGGCTGTCCCGCTGGCTGGTCCCCGACGAGGGAAGACAAGCCGCCGGATCTAAGCTGGTCCTGATACGCGGACGCGTCGTCTAGGCTCGAGACGTCGTCGCCGTACTGAGCGATCGTCGCCGATCCATCGGTCTGTGCCGAAGGGGAGGCGGGTTGAAGGCGGTGGAGCTGTTGCGCGAGGGGTTCCCGGTGCTGCAGGCTCTTTGGTATTCGATAGTCGATCGCCTGGACCACCTGCACCTGATCTTCCCGACGGAGGAGCGGACGATACGTGGTCGGACGTTGCTGGGTTAGCAACGCGCTCGCGTAGGAAGGGGAAGGAGAAGGGGACGATGGCGACGAGGTAGCCAGCTCGTAGAGATTCGCCAGACCGACCGTCTGTCCCTGCCCTCCGCGATGCACGTTCTGCAACACAAGGACAGAGACAGGGTGTTATGCATAAGGTCTTTGCAAGCGAACAAAATTCATAGTCTTCTCGGCAATGCGGCGATACTCGGCGGTAGAGAGGCGGCGGAGTCGTAAATTCGCCAGTGGCGGGATGAATTCAGGCAGGGAGACAGAGACTCTTGTGCACTCTTCGACGAGATCAATGGGACGCGAATAAGAGGTGAGTTAGACGTACGATCATACGACCCCAAGGGAAGCTCCTTCTTTTCGGCTGTTTCTCTCAAAGTCCTCGTTCGGCCGCTCGAAACCTGTGCAAGCTCGATCCGCGAGCCCAGCTGCCTCCAACTAGGGCTGGGACTATTCGAATATTTTACAAGTATTCGAATGCTACGAATAAACTTCGAATATTTGAGTATTCGAATGTTATTATTCGAATACTGCTATATTCGAATACTGATGTATTCGAATAGTATGGTATGAAGTGGGTTAAAATTGTTTCTATACAAGATAATTCATGGACAAATTGACTGCCCTGAGCTCTTGGCAGCAGTACGTTTTCACGCTCCGCAACGGCAACTGCGTCCTAGGCCCTTGTTCGACTCTAAAATGCCATTGTACCAAAACTACACAGCAGATCCCATTAACAGAGCTATGGAAACAGCTGACCAATACCTTACGAGCATTGATTTGTTCTCTACATCGCGCGACTCATTCCGTAACAAATTACTCTACTGTCTTAATAATCCGTCGTAATAATCTGTCCCCAGGAAGAAGGCATGCTGTGCCTATGCGATTGGTTTCGATCACCAGACTCTTATTACTCCGTAATCTGTTTATGTTTTCTTGTATACTAAAGGGTTTTCCCGTACAAAATAATAATAATAATAATAATAATAAAAAATTAGCTTACAAGATTTCATCATGACAAATGAACCTATATCCGAATAGTATTCGAATACTTAAAAATTCGAATAGTATTCGAATACTTGGATATTCGAATTATATTCGTCAAATAATTAAGCAACTGAAGTATTCGAATACTCGAATACCGAAAAGTTCAACAAATAGTCCCAGCCCTACCTCCAACTAACCGAATCTAGCCGAATCTGCGACTCGGAGCGGCTTGTCGGGGACGAGCGACTTCCGCCGCCAGCCGGATATCCACTCAAATATTGACAGAGACAAATTCGCCGTGAGACAATACGGAGTCTGCATCGACGGTTCCAGTGAAAGGCACGGTTGTTTCTGCGCGTTCCGTGCGATCGAGTGCACGGGACAGGCGCGCCAGGGAGCAACGAAATCGCTGGTTGTTGTTGCCGATTTCTGGCGCAGCTTCGGTGGAAAGTGAATTCTCATAGAAGAGCCCGGGATTATCCGGCGAGTAGACGCGAGTGCATCCGCGACATCCAGCAAGAAGGGGGAGCAAATCAGCTGGCGAAATGTCGACGGAATATGAAACTATGTGGAAGTGGGTCCCGGCTCGGCCCGGGGAAACTTACGGGACGTGACACAAAAGCATCGAGTCAGCTAAAGACGATGTAAATCGATCGGGAACGGGTAAAAGCCTGTTCAAATCCGTTTCCTCCTGTCGGCTCGAACGTGATTGGCATGGAGATATCGCGGTCTGTACAATAACGTTCGTTGAAGAGGGGCGCTGGGACGATCTGCAGATACTACGGGCGCACTTGGAGGCCGCGACGCGATTCGGAAATATAACCGAACGACCGAGAACCGCGGCGTTCCTCGAGCGAAGATGAAAAGTGTCGCGATGATCGGGAGAAGCCGATCGAAACGCCTGTCGTTACCGTGTATGCGCGTACTTGGTTTAGCAATCGGGGCATCGCGTTTGAAAGGCGTGCAGGCAGGCCAGGCGTCTGTTGTTGCAGCGAGCCGGTGGCTACAGGGTGGCTTTCCAGCTTACCTGCGGCGAGACTCCGAGCATCTTCAGGGACGGCGGCACGTTAAGACTCTGCGGAATTTGCACGTGGCCAAAGTCTACGGTGAAGGCCTCGCACCAGACGCCGAAGTGGCCGATCTGGTGGATCGTCAGGTCCCCCGGCAAAGTGAGCACGATAGCTTTGCGATCGTACCGACGCAGAGGTTTCTCCTTTCCATTCTCGTCCGGCACGCGGATACCTTGCGGCGACGGCGACGGGCCAGCTCCCGCCCAGAATTTCGCGTCTGCGGCAAAGAATTTCCATCCACAGAACCGTCGAAGAATATCGATCCCGTTGCTTCGGCGAGGGTATGCTTACCGGGCGCTTCGCCGTCGTAGCTGAAGCTTGGTATCAACAGGGTTTGAGCGTCCACCACGACGATCGGCTCGGAACTGACGCCGTGCACGCCGCTAAGAGCTTGCAACTTCTGTGGTTTCGGGTAGTCGAATCCCTGCGGTATCCTCACGTCCCCGAAGTTCACCTGAAGCAACACAGTTCGAGTATTTTACCTGAAGTTAACATTTTCGATATAAAGAGCGTTTAAATGAGTTGCAAATGCAGGAGGGGGTGGTCGTTTGCCTGGAGGAGAGGGAATTCATAAGCCGCGAACAGATTGCACTTTATCGTCGGCCAAGCTCGCCCGTGAAATGGAAATTCGAGCGTTTCGCTCTCGTTCTGCCATGATCGAGCTTATCATAGCGGAGTTACACACACACACGGGCGCGGCTAGGTATCTGGTGCCGCCCGTCGGACACCCCCGACTCGGAATAAATTTGCGTCGCGCCGGCGTTATCAAGACCGTAAATCGACGATCTATGCGAACTGCCACGGATAAGCTGGTCACTCCCGGGCAAGTGCATCTATCAGGCCTCTCATTAAATTTGAAATTCCGCGGGGCGCCCGTCCCGATTCCGCGGGCGGAAAGTTTATCAGGAAGTTTGTCAGGGGATCAGCTGTTCCGACGACAGATTCTTTCCTGCAACTTCTACCGCGATATAAGCCGCAAGTTCTCGGCGCGCGGTTCTCGAGGTGATAATCGGATTTTCGATTCTTCTCTGTTCCGACGGAACTTTCCTGGGGGCAATAGCATCCAATTTGCTGGGAGACTCGGCGGTGCCCGTATGGCGCAGCGCCAACCAACGCGATTACTTTCTATCCCGCTGGTCTGCAGAGGCACGCGTGGCAACAACCACGAGCGTGAAAGTTACACGGCAAGAAAAACGATACCGGTTTCTGTATCGCGCAAGTAGAATAGACTGCGACACCGAAGGTCACGAGCATGATGTATTCTTTACTCACCGCGAATTCGTCGCACCACACCGAGAACCACTTGACGTTGCTAAGAGTCTTGCCATCGGGTAACGTCAGCGTAATGTCCTTCCTCCGGTATCGCCTCAGCGTCTCCGTTCTGTCGCAAACCGAGCAAATCTTTCACGTATCGAACGGATCAGAACACTCCTCCGCAAGTGCAAACTCCAACTTTACGCCGCCTCTAACTATCAAACAGCCTTTATGCTACGGAGAAAAAAAAGAAAAAGTAACGCAACGAGCACTCACGATCCGCGCTCGTCCCGAAGTCTGATCCCATTTCCGTGGGGGCTTTTGGTACTTCCCACGTAAAAGTAGGCAGCTGAAAAGAGATGATTATAATTGCAGCTTTCGCCAATTGCAGAGAATTGGGACCAATTACTCAATCTGTGCCACTTGGTCGATCGCCCGGTTGCAATCAGGGCCCATCGCGCCGACACTGAGGAAGAATAATGAGGATGCAGAATACGCGCCTTTCGCGAACGAACCCCTTGGATTCTAAAGTGATAGTAGCAAAGGATGCAAGCCAGCTTAAATAGTTAGACATGTCGGCGCTTAAGAGCACCCGGAGAGATGCACGGCTCGGGAGGAAGACTCGCGTGCCCCGGAGTTTTTCTAAGGAAAGCGCAAACCAGGCGATCAACTCGTGGTTGGAGACGAGAAAGTTGGCCGCGAGCCGCGACTTGCACGCGCTTCTTGGTTACGAACTTGGCGCTTCGCCGTCGTACGTGAAGTCCTTGATGAACAGAGTTCGCCCGTCCACGGCGTAAACTTCACCGCTGACGCCATGATGAAGTTCCGACAGCTTGCCAATAAGCTTCCCGTAATAAGCTCCGCTGCATACCTCTGTAACCATAATCGAGATTGATTGATCATCGGGGATTAACGGCTAGATACAAGGAAGAAATTGGGAGGAGGAAAAGAAATCGCTCGTTAATTCATCCCTGCCCCACAGAACCCGACTGTTTGCGAATGTTCGACGAGGAAGAGGAAACTCGTTGACCCGTGATAGACGGGCATCAAGAAGTTACCCGCTCGTCAATTTGCCTGCGGAATAATTAAACGACAGAATGCTCCTCGAAGGAGTATCCAGAACCGGTCGCATGCATAACTAATCGAATTCAGAATCGTGCTGGTTAGAATAATAAATTCGCGTCCGTTGCGGTTTACCGATCCACCGACGTCGATGGATGGTTAACGGTAGTCGTCGCGTCGCGCGGAGGATCGATCCTGCCGCAAAGCGGATCGTTACGGATCCAGGCGGTATGCAAAGTCGAGTTCCTCGAATGCGTGCTGGGGCCTGGCTGCGAGCTGGAACGTGGACCGGATCGTACTCGTATATACACCTACCTGGCGGGGATCACGGAATGCCGGTCATCTATTCGGGTCTCCAGGTTCCAGGATTCTTTACGGAATCCACCATTACAATCCCTATGAATTTTTACGCGACTAGTCGAGCGCTAGGAGGAACGTGCTCCGCTCGGAGCCCGGCCAGGTGGAATCAGTGGAAATCAGGGTTCGTGGCTCGCATAAATATGGATCGAACGTCAAGGCCAATCGAGCGATCCCTCCGCGGATCGCTGGGATAGATGCTAACGAATCGGAGAACCGGTCGGCGATCTATCCCGCATCTAACCCTTTGATCGAGCGCGCGTACCGTTACAGCTCTCACGGTGGACAGGATATCGTCCATCCGACGGGATTGACGCATGCTCGAGCATAAATCGTGCACGGTTTGCAGGGTAAACGTTGGTCCCGGACACGGTCGAATCGAAGATTCAGGAAAAATCGCCGCTCGCGCTCCGTGGAAAACTAGATACGTCTGGGGAGTGATCCGTGCGCGAGCTTTCGCGGTGCCGTTAACTGTCGCTTGTAATCGGTGATGTAACGTGCACGAGATACACGGCCTGGGATCGCGCGTACCACTTTGTTTCCCGCCGTGGTATTTCATAATTGGGGAAAAATGCGTTGTTACGCTCCAAGACCGGATAGGACGGGCGGCTCGTTTATGCATCTCGACCAGGCAGAGCGATTCTTTCGCAGAGGAGGTACTTTTTGCGAGCGTGAAGGATTAACAGGGCGACGCGACGGTATCGCGGCTCGATACATTGCCCAGTTCTTACGTAAACCGTATCTACGCCGCGCCGATGCGAAAGACCGGCGATTAAATCAATCCGAAAGGCCTGAAGACCAGTTCTCGTTTCCGCCGATTTTCTACGGATTCGTTTCTCGATCCGGACGCTGCTGTTCCACGTTTTATTTGCAGCAATCGGCTGGCACCCGCGGATCAGGAAACGCGGCAATATTAATTGGGATAAAACGCATGGGCGCGCGAGTTCCGGTTACAGTATTTCTGCGCATAAATCGCGATTTGAAGAATGGATCGGCGCGAGATTCGAGCACGGCATCATCGTTCCGTCAATTTAGGGCACGGCTGCACAGAGTTTGGTATCAATCGCTAATGAGAAGCCGAAGCGTCAAAGTAGCGACGGTTTCGTGGTTCAAGAGGATGCATTACGTCGTTCCGGCCGCGAGCCATTAGCGCGTAATTATTGTCGTGGTAACGACAGCGTGGGACGTGATTAAATCGTTACGATCGTGGCTCTGGGTTCGATGGAGCCGCGGCTGCGATAAAAACTGCGCGGAGAATCGGTCGAATCGATGGGGAATTTGCGGTTAGTCCAGGCTGATTAGAGCACCGAGCAGACGCGACTGGCGAATTCAGGTCAACGATGCTGAGTAGAGATGAGAGAAAAAATTGAGACAGAGATGGAAGGAGGCGGGAAGAAATAGAGAGAGTGAGAGTGAGAGAGAGAGAGAGAGAGAGAGAGAGAGAGAGAGAGAGAGAGAGAGAGAGAGAGAGAGATACATATCAGACCTTTGACATTTTCATACGAAAGAGAAAGCAGAAGGCGTACAAGCGTAATTGGCAAGCTGTACATAATACGACTCTCGAGTCTAATGTCGCAACACACGTATTCTCCTATGGATTTGCGGCGATAGCGAGAAACAAGCCAGCTCGGACCGCGATCTCGCGTCGTTGTCGTCGCGTTGTATTCCCCCGCTTTGGGAACAGAGATCTACGATTTGAAATACATCGCTGCGCTGCAACGCGAGAGGTGCCGTTTGATCTTCCGGAGGGAGAACCCGATACCAAGCGATCTATCACCGTGGCTCCGATCGGTGTTCAAGCATCCCTTCGTAAACAACGCGTTTCCCTGTTTACCCGCGCGTCCACTAAACGATCGGCAATCGTACAATTGCGCGCGTTGTGCGCGACTGGTTAATGGAGCGTGACGCGCGCCGAGCTGTGGAGCAGTGGGACAAAAATAAATCTGCAGCAGACTTAACGTCGTATTATCTACATGCCCGAATAATCTCACGGCTACAATTATCCGTTGACCGCTTCTGGAAACGTATTCCCGTTCCTACATCGAACCTTTCAGTCACTGATTGTAAGTTCTCTGTCGGAGAATCGCAGAGATGGCTGATAAATCCTAGAGATCGGTCTGCCACCGTTGCATTTCATCGTTCACTGGTTTATATAATCCCCGTGTGTATGCCATTTTCGATCGAAACGAATTACGGCGTGGCGTGCACGCCGCCGGATCCGTGTTGTAGAATACTTTCGCGAGCGTTCGAAATCTCGAGCGGAAAGCGGCCAAGAATTCCTTCGCGGAATCGTTGTGCGACCGCGATGCCGCGGTTTTTTCTCCCCTTTCTTTTCATCGCGAACATCTTTCTCCTCTCCGCGTGACGATCGTCGGAGGAAAAGCGTGGAGCGCGAAAGTCGAGCCGCCGCGCCGCGGCGCGAAACAGACCGGCAAATCGAGACACACCGATGTCGAACGAGCTTGCAGGCCCCGTAGCGCCGTCGTTAATTGGCTCCGACAATTAGCGCGCTCGGGATCGTTTGGTAATTGGCCCGCGCCACCAAATCTCCCCGCGTTTCGATCCCTCCGCTCAAATTCCCTGGCCTCCCTTCGCCTCTGCCCGATCTCGCGAGCGTCCATCGCGCTCGTTCCAGTTCACACTTTATCTTTCGATTTGTCCCCCGGGAAAGCTGCGACTGTCTTTGGGCACGATTTACCGCGTTAGTTAGCAACGTTTCGAGGACCAACAGTGTACTTTGACGGGGACTTCGTAACAAGCTTTAGATCGCAACGTCGCTATCCCAAACGGCAATTTAAACGCGATACGCGGAGGCGACGTTAAATTATCGTTACTGCAAGAAGAGGAACGATATCGGGGGAAACGGCGCGTGGAGGAGCATCGCGACAAAACGGGACGACGGGGTGTGTGGCGCGTTGCCTACCCGCGCCCCTCGTAAATATGTGCCTCTCCGTACAGACAACCCCGGCTGCAAACTTTGATAATAACGTATCACGCTGTAAGCGTTCGGAGCGCCGCACAAAACAGTAGGTAGCGCGAAAGGTTTTGCGACTGGCTGAAGTTCGAGCCGAGCGATTCGGGTAGCAAATGCTTTGAACGCTGTGTTAGTGGTTTCCTTCGCCGGCGGGGGTTGATTTTAATCCCGCTCCGAGGAAAGAACGAATATTCCTTCTGCGGTTTATGCGGTGTCCGACGACGTGGTTTCAAGGTTGCCCCGCGTTTAACGGAATCGACTGCGTGTGAACGTGAACGAACGAGCGTAACGTCGCTGGTATATTTTGCGAGAGGATCTGTTTTTATCGTTGCCAGGTGAACTCACGTGTTGCCAGCAGAAGAAAGACCGCCGCGACTAGACCAAGAGTGGAGAGCCGAGTGGAGGACGATGTGGGTGATCGTGTCGTCATGGCGTCTTCGTGGTTACTGCCGTCGAAAGTGGCTGTCGTGGATCGAGGTAGCTTTGTCGATCCCACTACGATCACCGGCTCGCCTTGCGTCACTTAGGTCTCTCTTTCTCTTCACCCTTCTACCTTCTGTCTTCTACCTCCTGCCGCGCTTGCTTCTGCTAATCCGTCACTCGGAGTTGCGTCGAGTTTCCCACTTTCGTCCAACCCTCGGTGTTTTTCCTCTTCTTCTCTACCATCCCGCTCCTTTCGATCGCGCGACGTTTTCGGACTACTCTGCAGCGTGCAACGTAGAAGGAGGGATGCCGACGAGTAATGGTACTCCCAGGAGAAGTATCTCCCCTGTTCCTTCCCGCCTCTCCTCGTTCGAATGAACGATCGTCGGGAGACCAATGGCTACCAGAAGACGAGCTGTCCTTGAAAGCGAGGAGAGAAATGTAACCTAATACGGGATGAAATAACGCCGACGCATTTGTCTCTGCGCGGCATTTTCGTAGATGATTGCGATTTTCGGTGTCCCCGCGGCTCGCCACACGGCGAATAGAAATGAGGTGGGTCGGGATGAAAGTGGAGAACCGCAGTTGCATAGTTAAAGCGAGCAACCGTGCAAACTGCCTTTTTGCAATTGAAGCGATTATTCGATTTTAGTTTCGAGTAACGATCAGCAACCTCGTTGTCAAGCATGGATAAGATTAGCGAAAACCTAGGCAGTCGGAGGGGACGAGAGATTCGACGGGTTTCCAAAAATAAATATGACAGAGGTCTGAAAGGATCGAACCTCGAGTCAGGTAGTAGATACGTGATTCTGTTTTGCGAGAAGCTGTCAGGCCGTTTCGGACCGCTTCGTTGTATTTTACTTGACCAAATAAGACGCGGATGCCGTAATTAGGTTTTTGCAGCGCGGCCTCGCGTTCGTTTGCATTAAAGCTAGACGCGGAGACGAGACGGGGGAAGAAAATAATAAGGTTGGACGGGCTAGATGGTCGTTGGAGTTTGCATCACGAGTAGGATCCAAGTGGTTGGTTAACGCGACTGGTAAAATAACCGTTGACACGAAGCTCCGGCGGCATCGAGGCTGGCTTCTAAGCGAGGCGATGCAACGTTTCATTCCGTTTGCAATTGCGTACGGCGTAAAGAGTGGAGAGGGCTCGATGGGAACATATACTTGGCCGGCCCGCCTGGCTATGGGACGATCGCTGGTTGTCGCAGGTGTGATTCGAAGATATACGGCGAACGATTACACGCGTCACTTGATCATTGTCTTCTGTAACAATGGCTGGTTACATTTGTTTAGGGTCCCCTGGGAGCGCCAGTCGCGACAAGATAATAGGCTCCACGTGCCGCCCAGCTGAAATGATCTTTCTTCCTCGTCATAAGCACTCTCTCGTAGCCTGTGATTAAATTTAATCTTGCCTGCGTTGCGAGTAACAATTACGGAATAATTATGAGAACGGCATCCGAAGCCGCGGCGTTGGCGACTTTCGAGCCGAGGAAAGAACGTTATTACGGAATTACCAACACCGATTATGGAAAACGTTCAACGAGGAACTTTCTTCCCCTTTTGTTCCTCCGAGTCGAACGACTCCTCTGCCAGTCCGTAGCTTTGCCGATCCTCCGCAGAGCTCCGCGGACTCGAAAGTACCTACATCGCTGCTTTTTATGAGATATTATAGAAAGCTTCTCGGCAACTGGACGAGAACTCGGATCCGAGGATTTCGTGGCATCGGCTGCTCTCCATTCTTTCATGGCTGGGCTGGTATGCGGGCCGGTTGTAGTTCCAACAGAAACCAAGAGGTTTCTGTTCAACCTAGAAACCGCCTTCTGCGGCTCGTCGCCCGTCCGCGAGCCGAGGGAACCGCGCTTGGTAATTAGAGACGATTATTACTCACGCACAGATCTTGCCCGCGATCTTTTCTCCGATCTATTCGCGGCCAGCTCCGATCGCTCGCAATCACATTCGCCAGCTCGGACGCGGGCAAGCGGCTCGGTTTCTAGAGTGTTCACGCGTTATCCTCTCGGAGAATCAATGTTCCATAGGAATTCTTGATCTCGGCTGGGCCCAATTCGCACAATACACGATAAAATAGACACGTCGCGCGAATAATTTGGCGCGAGTCCGAGAGCTGGCAATGACACGACGTTTGCCGCGGTTCAAAAGTCACCGTTGCCGCCTAAACACTGACAACGAGTGATCCGCGAAAGCAAGGACGCGCGTTGAAAGTGAAAGCAGAATGATCGGAAAGAAGGTCCGGTGTAACGTATCATTCAACATTCAACGACACCGTGTAGGGTTTCGCCTAGCGCTTTCACGGTTGCGTGGAAGACACGGTGAAATGGATCTCTCGACTGGTCGGATACCAGTTGCCCTGCTCGAACAGTCAACTCCGGTGTAATTTTTCCGGGAGGTTCTCTCGAAGCCCCGTTGAAGCTTGAGAGGGGCGAGCGAGAGTAAGCACACGACGGCAAAGGACGCGTAATTACGGGGACGGCAATTATGCGCCACGCTCGCCTCTATGTGACTTGTCGTTCGACCGTGCTTATTAACCCAAGTTAATGAGTCCGGTCGATGAGTTAACGAGAGAAAATTGTTTTTGATGAACCCGCCGATGAAATTGATTTTCTAATTTAACCACGGCCACGCGGCCGACTGGCGAGGAAACGGAACAACAACAAGAACGCGCTCCGCGGCACGCTTCTTGGCGCGTGACGCTCGCTGGGATCGTAATTTTTTCGTGGCCTACACAGCGGGGTGGTTGAATCTCCAGCTATCACTTTCTTCGCGAAATTAATCGCGAAACGGCGAGAGTCGCGCGTCGAGCAGTAGTCGACGGTCGCGGCGAGAAGTAGGAAGGAAGGAAGAAGGATCGCTGGATTCGGGGCTTTGGATCTTCTCCGTGCATGGCCCAGTTGAGACGCGAGCCGGAGAAAGGGAGAAATTCGACGCGTCCGTGATTCCTTCCTCTTCCAAAGGCTACAACCGGTCCTCTCCCTGTTGCATAACGGCCGTCCTGTTTACACGCGTAACATCCGACCGTCTTTAATCGCGGCGCATTAACATCATCGCGGATCTCCTGTCCCCGAGGCCCCCGCGACACATAACGCGAAAGTGGTTGCAAGCAACGGGGCCCATAAAGGGAAGACTTTCTCTGGAGGAGACGCCATCGAAGCGCCAAGCCTCCTTTGACGAGGGAACCATTAACCAGGGAATGAATTTTCGTTCTCTCGAGACGGCGATTTCACTCTGCCACTAGCCGAGAGGCGTAATCGAGTAATGGAAGCGAGGCCGCCTCGCGACGCCACTTCCGAACGGTGGCTTGAAGATTTTTCGGGGCTGAACTTGCCGCGGTACGACCGGCTGATCGATAACGCGTTAAGGTTGCTTAAAGCGGAGCTTTAATAACGCCTCCGCCCGGAAGATCTCGGCATGCCGGTTTTAGGACAGCTCAAAGTTTTAGTGCCGACCCAGCGGTTTCATCAAGCCATTCCGCAGAGATTGCGACGCTTTGGTAGCGGAAGGCCGCTAGATGATTGACACTCTAGCCCGCATGTCTCCTCTAGCAAGTTTCCGGCAATCAAAACTTTCACACCTTTGACCACCCATCACATAATTTCTCGTAAAATCGCGGCTTTTCCTCTTCTGCTGCTTTCCTCCTTCCGACCACATTCCATCCCGTCATTCTGTTTACTTACGCCTTCTCCCCGCAATCGATCCCCATCTCCGTAAAGTAGGATAAAACGAGAGGCGAGAGGATGATTATCCGCTCTAACGCCTTGGCGGAGACTTTCGATTCCTGTCGCCAGCAGTCGCCTCTCCAACACCCATCGAACCTTTCGAGATCGCGACTCTTCCCTTCCCAGCGACGCCGAGAAACGCAGCAAGCGCATTCGCGTGCCGTTAACGGCCGCTCGACCGTCGCATTATGTCCGTCTATGAGGCTCAGGCGTGCTTGAGCTATTGCATAAAAAACGCTTAAGTATGCATAGAATCAGCGGCACGGAACGATAACACGACCGAGCCGCGAAGTAATGGGAAAGATTATTTATGGATTGTGATATCTCTCTGTATCTCTGGCTGGATTACCACGATCTCGGGAAGTTGCCGCGAGCGCGCCTTCCTGACACAGATTTCGCGCAGGATTGAATTTTAATTGTTCATAAATTGCGAAAAAGAAGCGGCGAGGCCCCGAAACCGCGACCCGATCGGTTTCCAACGTTTCACCGACGGCATCCTTCCTCTCCGCACGGCGGCCGTGTTTTATCTGCATGACAAATGGCCCGGCCGAGCTGACTGGCTCGTAAACCACCGTGCCGCAATGAAAGAGTCGCCCCGCGTTTTCGAGTGGAAGTTAAACGCAACTCCGCGACCCATTGCTGCCGCGCCAGGTGATCGACGATTAAAGAGCTCGAGATAAACGCGCGCGATTAGCCAGTTAATTGGAAGGAGCTGCAATCGGGTTTGCAACTGCGCCGGCGGCCTGAGATCCCCGCAGGAGCGTAACAAAGGATCCCGGCACGGTTTTTAAGACGCGCCGGATTGCGTTGTCCCCGACGCGTGCAATTTAGACGAAACAGAGTGGAAAATGTTGAGCGGGTCGCGCAGCCGCTGGAAACGCGGCTCCTCCGTTACGTAATAAGTAGCTTCTCTTGCCGCAACCATGAGAAACCGCGGAGGTGAGAAACGACGACGCGCAGTCGACCCCTCGAAAATTTCGAAAATTCCTAGCCCGATATTATCGAACGCATCGAGGATCGGAGATTCGCTCTAGAATCATTTTTAGCGCGCTGATCTGCATTAATTGGTTCGGCGGGAGTTGCTAGAGCTCCGCGAGGAACCTGCCCGAGCTGCTGGCATTTTTCTTTCGCAACTCGTGCCAATATTTCCATAAGTCTTTCCCAAACTCGGCGGGAAGCGCGGATGATTATGGAAGAGCGAGCCTGGCAGGCGGGCTTCCATCAAGTTTTCTCACCGGCGCGACGAACCAATCGACGGTTGCGCGAATCTCTGAATTAGCGGCGCGGGTACCGTGAAGTTTAATGAAGTTCATCGACGGGATAGAGCTGGCTGCGCGTTTTTGTTTTTTTTTTTTTTTTCGGGAGAGTGGCGTCCTCCGACGCGGGTAATAATAGATGTAAGCGCGGGTCTCGCGCGAGAAACAAAGGTCCACCGAGTGGAAGATAAGTAGATACATACATAGTTGTATTCAGTGGTCGGTGATATTTAATACTTTCACTCGAACTCCTTGACCCGCGCACAATTGCACGTGGACTCGCGTGCAGCCGAGGAACGAGCCTGAACGAACGCAGCCACCTTGATTGCATGCACGACTTGCGTACAGGAAACGCGGTTACCAATTAATACCAACGACTTCCAGGTCTGCCGTTGCCGTGATGCCAGAGGCCTGATGGGGACTGACATTAACTTTTTACGCGGCTTTCTCGAATTAAGGGAGATTTCACCCGGTTTACGCATAACGGATCCCGGTCACGAAGTGGATCGATCTCCTCTCGGCCGGCTAACGATCCACGCCGGTTATTCAAGTAATTATGCAATTGTTCGTTTCGTTAACGGATTATGCCGGTTGCGTCGCCGAACCGTGAAATGCAACGATGACGTGATTTTGCAAACATACCTATGATCGATGCGATGTTTGCGCGGGTCAGTTGTACGCTGTACTCTTTCCAGCGATAAATTGGTACTTGGCTCGGCGAAGCGCCAAATATTTGCCATACAGCTATGAACGTTTCCCAACGGTGCTTGAATCGTGGTACGAATTGTCCCACCAAACTTTGTCGCAATGTAACACAGCCGGGCCGCTATTGCGTCCGCGTCGCCCCGAGTGTTACGTTAACGAAACGCTTTACCGCGGATCCAGCCCGAGTAACTCATTTTACACACTTGCCGCGCTTCTCCTGGATCGCGTTAATTGAGCGCCGAAGCCCGCCGGTACCTGCCGCGAAGGGAAGGCACTCGCGGTCGAGCCTTCTTTCGCCTTCCAAACGCACGGAATCAAGATTCGTTCGTGATATCGGCCGAGCCATTCTGCTGTGTAATTTCATGCCGCTAATGGCGAAATTATAATCGGCCGATCGCAATTACGTCTGGCTGCGTTTGTCTTCGCTGGCCGTGATTATCGCGGCCTCCTTCGTCTACTAATAAAAACCTTGAGCCTCGGCTACGAACGGATACCTGGCGTCGAAGCGCGCGTACGCTTTGTATAATAAAAGGAAAGTACCTGCGTATATTCCGCTTTTGTTCGACAAACGCGCCGGCGCGCGCTCCTCTAATCAACCGCTATTCGGATCAACGAGACACGGAAATGTCATCGGCTGCATTGAATTACCGGTGCCCCCAAAGAGATCGGAATAACGGGAAATTATGGTAAACGCGAGCAACGTTACAGTTTTGTTTACGAATCGTACGTTGACAGGAAATGACGAGCAATTCAGCGGAAAATATTAGCGATCCTTTCAACCGCGCCGCCGCTTCCTCGAACACGTAAAATCCTTTCTCAGATTGTTTCGCCGGCGTCGCTCGTTTGCAGCTTTTCAGGAGGAACGACGCGATAGATAATTTCAATACCGGCAGTGTCGTTCGTCGGTGTCGGAAAAGTGGAACGGCGATGCTACGAAATTGGAGGATACGAAATCGTCTGGTTGCCCGATTGTTTCGTAACGCTGTCATGAACGAAATTGGCTATAGTAAAGGATAATTCCATGGTTGTGAATAGCTGGCGATCAAGGGAACGCTTTCTAGGCGCCACGGGATATCCTTGGATCCTTGGAACGGCGCGGCGATCCTTCATCGAGGCGCTGGAAAGGCCTGCTCGCCTTCGATCCAGCTTGATTGTGCGTTCGCGCATTAGCATTGTGGGAACCGGAGAAGGCCGAGGGAGATGTCTTTACACGGCTGGTTTCGTCCGTGCTCTACTAATCGTAAGTGCGCGGAATCCTCGCGGTAGCAGCGGGACCACGGGTTACGGCAACATCTCGCGTGTTCTCGGGAGAATCCAGCAAAAAGAAAGTTGACGCGAGAACGCACAGGCGCGGCGGGCTGGTCTCGTTAGAATACTTTACTCGCCGGCGAAACGCGTCGACCGTCGAAATTGAAGAGCAGGAAAAGCAAGTAGTTCGATCCTGTTCGCTCGCACGGATCTTTTCTCCCCGCCTCCCTCAACGCTTCCGGATCGACGTCCACGAGAGGTTTCCGCGGCTCCAGATACCCCGCGAGAGCCTGTTACGCGCGCGTTTACAGGCGGGTATTGTTCGTGATTGTGTTTTGTAGACGGCAGAAAAGGGTTTGACGGCAATTTGTGTAATTACGCCGACCCAGTTAACGATGAATTCTCCTAACCCAGTTGGCGTTGTAAAACGCGGATTACAGGAGTGATGGGCCGCGAGCACGTCGCGCTCCTCGTGGCCGCCCCATTTCGCAAGGGTTCGTCGCGCGAGGCACCGTCGTTCCTTCACTCGCGGCAAGGTATTCCCCGACGACAGTTCAAGGCGTAAGGTTGCCGCTAACACCCAAATGCAATTAATACTTCGCAGTGGGAATTGGATTCTGAGCGTGCCGCGGCCTCGAATCTAATATTCTACGCACTGATTACCGCTGTTTTGATATCGCTGTATCGGCGGCCCAATAATCCTACCCCCCCCCCCCCTCATCTATCGTGCCGCTAAATTGCTCCGGTAAATTGCCGCGGATAAATTCGATTTCGGGTACGGTCGTGTGCGATCGTTTTCGGCAGAATGTACCCCGCCAACGATAAATAAAGCGATAACGCACGATTCGCGGAGCCCGGTTCCGTGGCAAAGGGAGGTGCGGAGGTGTGACCGATTTTTCGAGGAAGCGACAACGAAAGTTTCGTTGTGATCGGTAAATCAAGATCGCTGGGGCGAGAAGAAAAATGTGGCGGATCGCCTTTCTCTCGCGGCGAAGAGTGACGCGATCGGGTGCTCGATTCTGGTTTTAGGAATTAATACGCGTAGCTGCGGGACGAGATCTCTCGCCAACCAATGCCACTTGCACCGTGAGATCGCCGATTCGCCTCGCATCGTCCGTCGTCGCCGTCGTCGTCGTCGTCGTCGGGGAGATTCCATTCTCAGACGTTCTGGCATCTCCTTGAGAAGAGAGTAGACCGCGGCGAAACACACCGTGTCGTAACGTTGCGGGCGTGTGCGAGACTCTCCCGCGAATCGCGATAATGCCGCGATTACGGCATTGTATCACGATTCCCTGGACGATTATCATTTAATATAATATTCGCAGGCTCTCGTCATGCCACTTAATCCGCCGCGCGCTTCGGACGCGATTAGAATTCCAGATATTCCAGTAATTAGAATGTAGATATTAGAAATTGGTCGTCGAAGGCACTTGCAGCCGTCGCGGAACTTTGGCCGCTAGTTAGAACCAGGGGAACGAAACCAGGCACACTAAACTTCTCGTTCATTCAGGCTAGGGCTGGGACTATTCGAATAATTTAATATTCGAATATTTTACAAGTATTCGAATGCTGCGAATAAACTTCGAATATTTGAGTATTCGAATGTTATTATTCGAATATGGTATGAAGTGGGTTAAAATCAGCTTACAAGATTTCACCATGACAAATGAACCTAAAGAACTTGATTTATAATTCACACCATGCCATTCGAATACATCAGTATTCGAATACTTAAATATTCGAATAATATTCGAATGCTTGGATATTCGAATTATATTCGTCAAATAATTAAGTAACTGAAGTACTCGAATATTCGAATACCGAAAAGTTCGATAAATAGTCCCAGCCCTAATTCAGGCCCGTTTCACAATCGACTCCTCAATTACCGCGATCATTTGCCGAAGCTTTTCCGTCCACGTCGCCGTAAAAACCTTGCATGCAGAATGAGACGATTTAATGGAAGTGCGCGAAGACGATCGGCCTTGGCGTACCCGAGAGAGTTCCCTCTCACTCGTGGCGACGCGACGCGGATCGCGTGTCGAGGAAGCGGCTCTACCGCCGCGATTCCCTGCTACTTCTTTGACGAATTCGTTCGTGTCGTTGCCGATGAAGCGCAACGAGTTATCCTTTCTCTCGATTCCCGGAAATCAGCGGCACCGCGAAAGATAACGGCTGACCTTCCTGCCAACGCTCCGCATCGGCTGATCTTGGCTGACCATGACACGCAACGTTCCCCTTGGATTCCGCATTTTCGGACCTGTCGGCGAGCACACGGCCGGCAATCCGCGCGCAACGGGACGTTTACATGGCTGCCGCCGTGAATAATGTGCACGCTGAATTATCGAACGACATAAGAGCATGTCAGAGATAATAATAGTTTCGGCTGGCTGAAATTGTCACCGAGGCTGGCTGCGATATCGATCCCGCCGTGCAACGTTCAGCGAAGACTGTTGCACGAAGTGAAATTCCCAGCACCAAAATACCAGCTCCTTCTGCCACTTTCTCTAATTTGTTTCCCTGCCAATCCAAATGGTCGATCCGCGTCCGGAGCAATAACCCTATCTGCCAGTCACCGTTCGGTTTCGTCACGGGCTTGCGTCACCTTGCACACAACCGAGACACCCGTATCTGCCGGCGATTTTATATTTCTAGTTTCATTTTGCACGCATTTACTTTCCACTCGGCGACCTTGTAAAGTAAACGTCTGTTTATCTTTCCACCGCAACGACGCGCACAATGGATTCATTTTCTGGCCACGCGTGACTAGAATCCCCTGCGAACTGGCCCGTCGTTGCCCGAAAGCGGAGGGCGCGGAAAAAATCGAGCCTCGACTACCCGGGGGACGAGATATCGGCGTATTTTGGTAATAACGATGAAGACAGACTTTGAACGAACCCCTAACCGGAGTGGTGAAGACAATTGCCACAACAGTTTATCTTTTATCTGCTCTTGGCTTTACATCCTTGATGGCATTTGCTGATGAAACGAAAGGAAGTTTTGCAAAAACGCCGAGTGTCAGGCGGAGAGAACAATGGACACGCTGCGCGGACTTTGCGCGCTCTTCAATTTTTATTCCCGCGTTCCCCATAATGCCGGCAGATCCGTTTAAATGCAGAAGCGGGCGGGCGAGAAAGATATTAACCGGAACTTGCGGCACGACGTAAGCACATACGTCACGGGGAGCAGAAAATCATTTATTTGAAATTCGAACGCGTAGCGTGGTGCATAAATTTCCGCGGCGCCGGTGCAGGTATGAGTGACGAATGTTAAATTAACGCCGCATCGCGTAACGAACGTGCTTCATCGATTCCATATTGAGGAGTAATGACGGAAGAGTTGCTACAGAGCTCTCACTTATCAACTCCGTTCCCTTCAGTTATTCATTCCTCTGACGGAGGTCGCCGTGACCACATTGCTAGTGTTTTGAATTATTCGATTAGCGAATTACTTGTGCGCTGACATTTTTCTGAAACGTTAGGCTTCCATCGCGATCTATAACATTTCAGCGGGGGAAACAGGCTTTCGGATAGTTGGCCTGCGGCCCTTTGCCGCGAGGACCGAGAAGAAGATTCTTACGTTAATTGCTTTCTCAAAGCGCTCGATTCTGGAATAGGGGTGGCCGGGAGGGGGGCGGGGGCAAATAACAATCGCCTCGATTCTCGCTCGTTAAAATACTAATTAAAAAGCGGCGGGGTCGACTGTTAAACGGTTGACGGGACGAGAAAGAACTCAGCGATGAGCACGAAATTGAAGCGCATTCTGATCTCGCGCGCTTTGTGCCTCCCTCTAAAATGGATATTTTCAATCGAAATAGCATTCACCCGCGGAGAGAGAGGGTGAGGGGTGGGAATTTCTGACTGATACTCTGAAACGAGGCGCGCCTTCGTCGCGGTGGAAATAGCCGCCCCCTTTTTTAACGAGGGTTCTCGCGGCGAACGACGCGACGCGACGCTTCGAAATGTTTTGAAAGTCGCAGGGAACCGCGATCAACAAGTTCATTTCCAGCGGGTGCGTTAGGTCCGCAGCGGAGAAATGCGATCGCAGATCCATTGAAGTAATTAAAGTTTAATTAAGCCACTCGCGCGAGCGCGCACGCCCGCCCGTTAATATCCTCACGGTAACTGCGTCAACTATTATAGCTCGCTAGGGTCTAATATTCGACGCCTTTCGGCATAGCCTAGCGTTCATTTTATTGAACGGCGCCCCGAGCAAGAATGCGGTTATTGCTTTCATTCGCAGCAATTTTTCATCGCGGGAAGTGTATTAGGTCAGAGTCGGGGCACGTCCGCATTTTTTACGAAACGTTGAAATCTCGCGAAACAGCCTTAGCCCCTGCGCCCATTTCCCATCAATCTTGATCGCAGAAGCTCATGCTTCGATCGTCCTCGTTCAGCGAACCCCGCTTTTAATTCATCGAACTCGTTGGGTTCACGGTCTCGGCTTGCCTCTCGGATGTTTTCCATTTCATTTCGCTGCGAATGCGGCATTCGGATCGCACGAGATCTCAGGGTATGCTCGTTAGTAGAACGCAGACAACGGCGCGAGCAAATCGTTAATGAATTAAACGCGAGCAGCGGTTGCCGTGTAATTTTCCAGGTGACGAGCACCGTCGTGCACGCTTCACGTTCCACACATACACGCACGCAGTCGGATTGGACGCGGAGCTGAATTTCGTTCCTTACACTTGATAGTCAAAGGGTGTTTACAATTTACTTACGTCCGTTTGCACATCGTTGATGCTCGTAAGAACGTGGCGCGTCGCAGGCACGGCTCGACGTGTGTCCACAAGCCTCGCCTCGTCGGCAGGTGTGAAGTACATAGCTTGCACGCCGATGGTGTCCGGTGCACGGTGCTTTTTCCACGAGAGAAATGCAAGGTCGCCGGATCTATTCGGAAATAAGGAACCGAGAGAGAGAATGACAACACGGCGCGACGGCGTTAGCCTCTTTGTTGCGCGAGCCTCCGCTTAATCTCTGAAAGCGGATTGAACACGTCGCGTGGATCAATAAATTACCGCTCACTTTGAACTATATTTAAAGGGGATATCTTTAGTACACGCCGCGCGTTCATTCGGCTCCATTGTGAGAAGTGCCATCGATAACTCTCGAGGCCGCTCGAATTTTCCCGCCCGCCCTTTCCTCCCCGGAGCCCGCCCCATTTGCACGTTAAGCTTGTTAGCAATTTCGTAACTCGTTTAATAACAAATCTTCGCCAGGCCATTGATAATTGCTCCGCGGGAATGGAACAGAAGACACTTAGTCACGCTCCAAATCGGAAATCACTCGTCACTGGGTATCTACTTAGCATCCTCCGCCCTTCCGTGACGCGCAGCGCGGTTTATTAAAGCAGCGCTTAACACGAAAAGTATAAACGCGACGAGATAATCCCGCGCTGAATGCACGAAATATAATCGTGTTTTCTCGCTTTCGGCATGCTTATCACGGTCCACATAATTCCGAGACTTATAGTGGAGCATTATACCACTAACATGGATTTGCACTTCGCCAGTCTCAGGACGTGATTCCAGCAGTAGCTCCAGCAACCAAAGTCTGGCGGGCATCCGAGGAACACCGAGAATCCATACGGACATGGCAATGTGATATATGCCTCGTACAGTTACCCATTTTTTTTTCTGGCTAGACGATAGGCGGTTCCCTTTTGCCCACGGAGCTTTGTCGCTGGAAATTGTCCACCGGTTAATGTTCCAAGGCAGTCGCGGAAATGCTTATTCTTCCCGGCGAGTACGCGCGGTCAGAATTTTGCAAAATTATCACACAAAAGGTGCAGCGTTTTTCTTGGCGTCGCGAAAACACGCGTACCTTTCACGGACAGGTAGATCGAGGATCCGACTTGCCGCGATTCCTTTCTACGGGTCCGTTTCCTTTTTCCTTGCAAAGGACAGCCGCTCGAGACCGGGAGAAAGGAAAACGCTGTACGATCGCGCGACGGTGGTCTCCGGGCAAAAAAAGGGTTTCCAATTCCTTCCTTTGCGCGGTGTTTTGTAATTATTGATTCGATTAGAAACTGGATATTCCGGGGCGACGTCGTGTCCTGTATAAAGCGTTCAACTCGTGGCAGAATGCAAGGAAATTAGGTAATTTCCGGCTTCCCTGTGAGGAGTCGGTGCTCGTTTCACGGTTTTGCGTAAGGATCTCTGCCGTCTGCGAGGTGCTCCCGGCACGTTTGTCTATCCGGCTATCGAGCGTTGTTGCTGACACGTTTAATTTTACCGCGGTCACGCTTGCTCCGAGGGGCTGTTAGCCTCGACATTCTGCCTGGGGGTAATTCGATTGATCGCTGGCGTCTTTCAATGTACCGAACCGGTATCGGGGATCGCTAATTGAATCGCGCGATAAAACGATCGATCCTTGAGCTTACGCAAATCGCAATTAGAAACTCGTACGAGGTAAGCTTGCTCCTACGGCTCTCTCCCCCTTGATAAGTAATCTGTTTAATGCTCTGACTTGCCGCGTTTACTGCTTGATATCTGCTGATCAATTTCTGTCTCGAAGTATCAGCCTCGGCTCACCTTTGAGAGCCATCGATTTATCGTCGGATCACTCGTGATTCATCCGACAACGCCAGATAAAGCTGAGCTATGTCGCGCCATTAACTCTGCGTATCCAATAGGTTCCCGTGCCAAGCAGCGATTCTAGACTCTCGTAAAACTTTTCACGATAATGTCGCCGACGTTATGGTCTTGCATTGTCAATGCACAAGCTCGTACCTACGCTGGAGCTGATACCTACGCCGGTGGTGGCCGGGCATTGTCTCGAAAAACTTGTCGTTACGATCCTCTTTCCGCGAGAGGATTGCATTTTACTAACTCGGTGAAAAATATTTTAACCCACGGTGCTACTCGTTATTTTCTGTGCCCCCCCCCTTCCACGCTGCTCCCGTTTTCACCGCGATATAAGCGACAACCGGATTTTGAAAGGGAAACTTGAAAAAATATCGCGCTAACTTGAATGTACGTTTTCATTTCTCTGTCAGTTTTCTATTCAGACTAACGTTGACCCAGATTTACATTTTTCCGCGGAGCGCTCTCAGCTGAAAGCTGGTGGGGAAGTTGCGTTTACTTAATGGATCCCAGGACGATATACGTGCATGCCTACGCGAACGCCTTTTATTGTCGGAAAACGCGGCAGAAACTGTGAACGCACGAGCTGCAAACGAAGCGTGCCTCTGCATTAGGTATCGAGTCGGACGAGCGAAACAACAACGACCAGCTTCGGCTCTTTTATCGATTCATAAAACACGTAACATGTCTATAGCGGTGTATTCGAATGAGATATAACAGTGACGGCCAGCGGTATATTTACGTCGAACATTTTACGGGATGCTCCAAGGCTAAAACGTTTACGATAACAGCGAAATTTCTCATCTTATCCGCGGCAAAAGCACGTTGCAACGTAACGCCGAAATTCTCATCATCGTTCGACCTATATTCCCCCCTTTTTGTAGTCCCGCACGAGGGAAGTTCTCCCGGTGCATCTATTAGGGGGTTTCGTCGATGGTCCCGAGGTCTAGTGTACCTACACCCCGTTGGATAGTTATCTGGGAAGAAAACCGAAGAGGGTTGGAAAATAGCAGTGGCCATGGAAAGTGCAAAAAGAGATAGGGATGAAGAAATTCAAGGAAGAAAGCTGCAAGGAGGAACTGCATGAAAGGAACGTACCTAATAGCGACGGAGTAGATGGAATACTTGAAAGTTGAAGAAAGGGAACAGATTGCAGGGTAGAAGATGGGGAAGAACAGCAATGAACAAAACAGACGCGTATATTTTCTCTACGTGTTTATACGCTCTCTACGCGTTCTGATTTCACCGAGGTATTCACAATTAAGTCTCTCGAGATTGTATTCGAGCCCAAAGCAGTTGCCCCGGGAACAGGTCCTTGGAAAATAAGCTTCCGACTACAAAGGCGAAGTGCAGAAATTTCTGTTTCCACGCATGAAGTTTGTTTACCATTTCGGCGTGGCGAATTCATCCCCAAAGTAATACCCTCCGACGAGGATACGAAGAAAGAGAGACGGTGGCTGGGAGGAACGGCAAGAAAGCACATCGGGGGAAGAGTATTCGAGAAACATAGAAATAAGCGAGTATAGAGTATAGAGAGAGGGGTCATTTGTGTATGACTGTATGGGGCAAGAAAGAGCGTGGATGACAAGGGTGGAATAGGGGTAGAGGGTCGAGAGAGAGAGGGAGAGAGAGAAAGCTCGTCGAGCCGGAGTGAGAGGGGTGTAAAAGGAACGTGGGTGCGCGCACGCCCCGCCCTCTTCCCAACTCGACTCGTCGCTCTCCCTCTCCCTTCTCCACCCGAAAGACCGAGGGTAGGGTTCCGTTGGTCGTGCACCCTCTACGACCCTCGGTCGGTGCGCCAGCCCTTCTCCCCTCGGCGCGCAGTTCGCGCGAGCTTCAGCTTACCTCCCATACCACGTTCCACCGATCGATGGTGATTCGGTAGCCCTCCGCGGAGCGGCGCCAGTGTCGCCGCCACAGCGACTCGCCCGCTCAGTCGGAACTCGGGTTCACTCAGTCCACGACCGTTTGCCACGAGACTTCGATCTCATCGGTTTCGCCCCGTCTTTCTCCACCACACCTCCCTTCTTTTTCTCTCTTGGAGGACAGAGAGCAGCCTACCACCACTACCACCACCACCATCGCCGCCGCCGTCGCCACCACCACCGCCTCCGACGACCGGGCAGACGCACGTAGTCTAAACGTGAGACTCGAACGGACGTCGTCGTCCTCGCCGGTAGTCCTTCGTCGTCCACTGTTTTTTCGAGCCAGCCCTCCGTGTCTACTTCACCCGAGCCCCCCGCCCGCCACCGAGTCACCTGTCAGCGAAGGTGAGTCCTCCATGCAACTTCAATTTTCAAACGTACTTACTCCCTTGCCCGACGCGACGCGATTCGCGTACCAGTGGTGCTCCGAAATGCCGCGACCGTCGATGTCTCTTTTCGAACCGTCCTATGCCTGTCTCTCTCTCTTTCTCTTTCTCTTTCTCTCTCTCTCTCTCTCTCTCTCTCTCTCTCTCTCTCTCTCTCTCTCTCTTTCTCGCGCGCGCTCTGCCTCTCGTGCCGGCACTGCACGAGCACTCTCCCTCCTTCCCCCCCGCGCATTACGTTTCCTAAGCAGAGGAGAGACAACCGGCCGCTCTTTTCCTACATGTATGGGTCGATTCGGTTGGAATATTGGCAATGTGAAGTTCGCCGCGATGCAACGGAGACGAAGAAACCCGCGGCTCTTGAGAATATTTCGAACGCGTCGTGGCGATGCGCGGCTAGCTTCACGGCACACTCGCGCGTACATACACGTACGCTCTCGCTCCTCGGTCGCCGCCGTATTTTCGTGCTCTCTCTCTCTCGCCCATTGCCGTGGCCTGTCGTCGCGATAGGTACCTGTGCCGCGGCTCGATAAAACGCAAGGGTTAGGCCGCTGCTGCAGGTCTACTCTCCATCATCGATCTTTCCAACGAGGCCTTGCTTTTCCCGGCCGCAAACTCTCGTCCACGAGCGATGCACTCGTCGTCAAAGTCTCCGAAGGACGACTTTGTTGACTTCCTCGACTCGTCCCTTGTCTCTCTGCCTCGCGGTCTACCTTCGTGGCCTTGTACTTCTCGCGATACGTACGAGCCCATTCCCATTGTTATGCTGGCGATGTTTACGCTCGCGATCAGTTGAACGCTGTTTTAGTACTGTAGTTTCAAAGGGAGTTTAATTTATTCCGAATTTCTGAGAAAGCTACCGAGCAGCTCTATTATGTTCTCTAAATGTTAATGTGCACAATTTCGAGCATACTCTCGTCTTCTTCGATACAGTGTGTAATAGGGATTATTCGTGGTTGAATTTTAGAGGAAATGTCGTATGACGTAACAGCGTGTAATAAGTAATTTATAAACAGCCCTTTAGCTGGCGCGGAACATAAATGGTCCAGGTATTCTTTTTCTCTCCGGTAGAATATTAAATGTTTGTACTGGAAATAGGGCGGCCCTTGAGCAATGGATGAAACGCTGAAATTGCATTTCCGAACATTCGGAGTATTATGTTGACGTATCGTTACCGTTCTCCATACAACTTCTTCCATTAGGGAACGCCGTGTACCCGCGGCGGGTCTTAAATTGAGTGGCAGTTAAAAGGGAAGCATTTCTATGATATATGCGCTTGGATGGGACGTCGATGTTGTATCGAAGGGGGCATGGTCGTTTCCTGAAGCAGCACTCGCGTTCTCGAGGATAATCCATTTAGATCGATGTCTAATTCAGGAAGGATCCACGCTCCGGTATTTACGTTTCCCTGGTAGTGGCGTGGAAAAAGGATTTTGCCTGCTGGTGTAGGTGCTTGGCAGGGACTGGGTGTACCGATGAATGCGCGAAAGAACGCGCGAGGGTTCGCTCGAAAGGTTGAAGAAGGTCGGAGAAGGACGGGCGAAGGGTTAGCGAACTCTCGTCGCTTCTTTCCCTTCTTCCCCCCCTTTCTCCCCACTTTTCTTTATAAAGTTACCCGTTCTTATAATATTCCGCCGTATTTCCCACTCCCCCGTCCAAGGCAGAATAGACCGAAAGGTCTACGAATTAATTATTCAAAGGCCCGACTTATCTAGCTCCTCGTAGCATATTAAGCAGGCATTCGTTTATCTTGTATCGCGGAATTTCTCGGAAAATATTGCCTCGTGCGGTATTTTTCGAGGTCGTTTTCCCGACCTGGGAACTGCTGGTATGCAGATTCGAACTGGCCAAGTTCAATTGATATTTAAAGTACGAAAGTTCGCGTGCGAATAATTCACGAATCCATTTGCCGGCATGATACCGAGGATTTGAAATTTTCTTTGGTGGAAAAGTTTCTGCCAGCGAAGGAATCGCGAACTCGGATTAAGCTGGCGTCAAGGTATTAGCGGCTGCCTACAAATTAATTTCACCCAGCGAATTGTCGGAAGCGCGACTGTCAAAGGCTCTGGAATAAAATTCTCCTCGAATCTTCCGTTTCCTTGGTCCACGCTCGAGGCTTCTACAATCTACGCGCAACTTGCGACGTAAATACTCTTTGTCATCGTTACGCTGCTCTTCGTCGTGTTTAATGCACCGAAACACCGTCCTGCCAACCTTCGCGCGTTTACTTTAAAGTTTTATCGATCGGAGTTCGGCTTTTCCTTAGTTCATCGGAACGTGACACGACCATTTGCCAGTTCTGCGTGTCTGCTTACCGAATCCCGGTAGCTCCGCAACCATTCACCTTGATAAATACGCGCTGCACGGCCTCGTAATTAATGGCGGAGGTGATACGTCGCCGTCTGATTATGCGAATAGGCTTAACCCGGCCCCAATGAATCACGGAGCTCTGTCCCGATGTGCCCGAAAGCTTCGCGATCGTCGAAAGTACTTCGGGGCATCAGTGCGCTACCATTGATTCACGAATTCTACAATTCCGCTACACCCAGCTGCTCAGTCGAGGTGTATTCAACGTGTAAAGCCCAGAATACGAAAGCACCCGACGGTTCGACGTTGGAATATTCCCTCGGAAGCGCCGAAAGATCCATCCGATCGTTCTTCTCGCATGGGAGGGGATCGCAGAAAGTGTTTAGATTACCTAATTGATATTCAGAGGAAGGGGAAATTTAGCTTAGATTTTCACGCGAGTAGTTCCTCCGGGCCAGAGTACGCCGAGCGATTTAGACTTCCCCTCTATCATCTAGGGATTGCCGCGTCTCTTTAACTGTGAAATTTCGGCTTGCAGGTCGGAAACTCCCTTTCGTAGCCTCATGAACATTCCGTTCGCTCGTATAGAGTGGCCTCGTTTCGCATTCCTATAGCACGTAGCATCGAAATTGAGACGTCCTTCCTGGGGAGGAGCTCCTAGCCGTTCTGCCCGACCGCATTACCATTTTTCGGCAATCGAACCGAATCGATAGCCCCCGCTGGCTGCCCTGGCGCCGCGCCGCTCCTCGGCGTCGAGGCGTCGCGAAATCGAGCCCGTTGATTCCGACGCATAAATCGCGTGTAAACCGACTTTCCTCCTATTTTGCCGTTTCCTTCGAATGCCTGCTATCTCGCCGCTCGTAATTTACGGTTAGCCCGCGGAGATGCTGATTTCAGATAGGTCAGACCCTGACTTATTGCGCCCCCTAACGTACTTTCAGATTCGGTTGAACGTCTGACCTATATCGCAGCGTTGACCAGAAATAACGTGGCCCCATCAACGGATTCGATAGTCTTCTGTTATTTAAGAAAAGCTGGCGCATCTGGTTTTTTCAATGGAAGCACGGCCAGCCAGCCGATATCGAACGGCGCGCCTTTATATTACCTTTAATATTCGGCCGAATATCGCTGGAAATAGAAGGCCTCGATGAAATCGGTGTCATACTTTCTATAACGGGCAGTTGGATCGAATTGGTCTATCTACGGGGCGATCCTTTAAGCGGCGCCCTTTTAACGCGGTCAGCTGGACTTGTAAAGTGGAGTGTATCGCGGCTCGGCGGAAGCTTTCTTGTCCGACCCAACGGTGTCCATTATCCACTGCGGATCACTCGAGCCGGAAACTCGATGGTTGATATTCGACGAGGCTGCGTTGAGCGTTCTAATATCTTGCGATCGAAATATTCTTCCGCGCCGCGGCGCACGAAACACCACTGGAGATACACAATGCTTCAACCGCCTGGAGGGTAGAGCTCCAGGAATTCGAACGCTTTGATACCGTTAACGGTGTAGCAGGCATCTTAAAGTCGAGATACAGAAAAGTCATTAAACGGGGGACAATTCGTTTCCTCGGGAGAAAGGCGGGACGGTTATAATAACCGCCACGGGGAACAGGGAGGCGGCGGCGCGTGGAAAAATGAATTAGGGGCCATCAATTCGAAACGAAATTATACCGTTTATCCAGGGGAACGACTTGCTAAAAATGAGACCTCGAACTTGGAGGACGGCATTTTTCCGGTAGAAGGAGCATTGGCCTCGTTACCGTCCCGCAATTTCAGCAGTGATATTTTTCCCGGGGTGAGAGGACGCTTTCGCGAACGTCCAGGGGGGTTGGGGGAGACTTACCGGTGAATGAAAGAAGGTGCTCGCTTCCTGGGAACCCGGGGGAAGGGACGACAGTTTCCCTCTTAACGAATTCGGAAGCGTGCATACCTAATGGGGGGAGGCTCTCGCGGAAACTAATTTCGAGCAGTCGAGACTCACGGCCCCGTGAGTTGCTAAGTAATTTTGGAAAGGCTTTGAGATGTCGGCGGGCGTGACGATAATTCGAGCGACTTCGGACTTGGACGGAGTAGAGATAGATCAGCGTGGATGGTGGCTGATAGAAAAAAGGTAGGAACGGACGAAAACTCGGGACATACTATATTATAGGGTTCGAAGCTCACGTCGATATCGATTCATTTCAATGCAACGATTTCCTCTCTCTCTCTCTGTTTACTAGTTTTCCTGTTTAATCTGATCGCCCCTCTCCCCGCGCTTCAATGCGCCTCTTGATCGACCCGCCCTTTGTTCAGAAAAATTCGAATTGAAATACCTACCTCGAACGCGTAATTGAATTCGGCTAACTAAGCCACTTCGATTGCGCGCAGCGTGTTCTTCCATTTTGCGTCGATCCGCCCTTGTTCTGACTGTGGGCTCCCGTTTCCACCCTCTTCTTCTTCTCCACGCTACTTTGTGCCCGGCTTTTTTTCCAGGCGACAGCACAATTTACGTTACCCGATTTCAGAGATCTCGAACATGTGCTTTCGCTGCTCGTTCTCGTAAAAATATTTAAGATAGCCGGCGAATGAAATCGCTCGGTTTTTGCGGCCAGACGGCTCCCCTTTCGACCTTCCGTCTCTGCCTCTCGCCTTATCGGGATTTTTTGCGGCCGCGATCAAGACCCCGATAAAGACATTCGGTTAAATTAATGGAGGAAAAGGAGGCGGGCCGTTTAACCGAATCCTCGTTAGCTGGTCCATTGTGGGAAAGTGCAGCGGTGCTGTCAGATGTCGGGACGCTATTGCGAAGTCGGAGAACCGGGGCGACCTTTCGGGCGATTCGAAAAAAGTGAAGAAGAAAAGGGACGACTTTTACGGGGCCGAAGACAGGCGCTCGACGCGAAGCCAAACAGTTTCGAAAGGAAAGTTCCGTGTTCCCGTAATTCGATGGCCGGACGCGAATTAACGGGGAACGAGTCGTGTCCGTCCTCTCTCTTTGAAACGTTGCAGCCTCTCGGTATTTTATTCACAATGGGACTTTCAATCTTGCTACATTTCCAAGTTTCTACTCGAAAGGGGAGTTCTAAAAAGGAACGACTCGGCGTGTCATGCAACCGTGCGGCACGAAGACTAGGTATTTCGGTAGAACGGAATTAAAGTATTCCACCATTCACCCACTTTCTCCGCTTGTCTCTCGCCCCCATTTTTATTTACCATGCGCGCCCTTTCAAAGTCTCTCTCGCCTGCCCTTTCCCTTAATGCTCGCCCGTTCTCGCGATCCCTTTTAAAACGGGCAACAGTGCCGGGAAAGGGCGTCCGAGCGTTCTAATTTCCTCTTTGGGACAGAGTTTCGTAGTCGCGTTTCGCGAACGAGGCCGTTAAGTACGTGTCCCATCGTTTCAGATAATTTTCGTCGCGTTGACGCGGCTGCACACGCGATGAGTCGTGTTCTGGAGCCAAGCCCCTTGATTATCGATCGGCGGTCACGGCTTATCACTGATTATCAGTTCGACGAAACGACGTACCGCACCGCCCGTCAACTCGATCATGCTTATATTATCTCGATAACGCGATCGGTCCCGCGCGAAACTTTAAACCCTTTGTCGCGGTGCAGCCTGGCCGAAGCCACCCTGTATCAGTTTCACTCGGCGATAATCCCAGCTGGCGCACCAGGACCACCATCCTTTCCGCGGAAACGGGAGAAGATACTCGGCGCGACGGTCAGTTCGTGTTCCACTAAAATTCCCAGCAATAAAAGCCACGAGCCGTCCGCGTTAAAGTCTCCTCCCGAACGTGTTTAACACCGCTCGTGAAACTATCCGGGTTTACCGGCTGCAAGCGAATTCCGCCTACGGTGGCAGTTTCTTTATAACATCTGTTTAATCACCTTCGTGTCCAGCGCGCGTTGCCTTACACGAGCAAACTTGGCGTATGCAAATGAAGAAGGGCAGATTGGGACGGTTACAAGACACACCGGGTGGTCGACCCGCTCCTATTTGCCTATTTGCTTTTAATCTTGTAAAGGAGCAAAGGTCAAACTCTGTCTGTAAACATATTAATCTCTGGAAATTGGGTCACCCTTGTTCGATATTAATTGACGCGCGGCTAATCCTTCCCCCCCCCCCCCCCCCCCCAAGATTCTCGTGTCCCGACGAACAGCGGATCGATCCTGTCCCCCTGTCTTTGCGTTTTAGCCGCGTTTTCGAGCAGGATATTGGGATTTATCGAGGGAAAGCGACGTCGAAACCTGGTCTATTCGAAGCAATTCATTTCTGTACGGACCGGTGACAGGGTTCTTTCATCGGTTATCAGACTTTCTATTAACACGCGGATTATCCGGCCCGTCTGGTCGCAAGTGTAACTGCTTTCTCGCTCGTAAGGTCGGCAAATTATTGATCAGGTTTGGCAGTCGCTATAGTTTGCCGGTCAGCCAGTCGGGGGTGAAATAAAGTTCCATCGAGTGGATCCTGTAAGATGTAGGGGAATCCCTTGGGGAGCCCACGAAGAAGTTCGGGCAGGATTCCAAGATGCATCTTCGCGTATCTTCATGTGTCTACGTGGCAAGCCCGTGGTGGCCGGTATAGCTTTCGAGACAACGCCAGCGGAAAGCTGCAAATGCTTTCATAATGTACTTTGGCTGTCCTACAGACCACTGTGAGCCCATCGGTGGCGGCGGCGCAAGGACGCCATTTGTCAAGAAGAGCCGTGACCTTTCGCGGTATCGTCGGACGATCGACCGTACTCGCCGCGGCCTTTTCTTCTCCATTCCATTCGGTCTTTCCCGGTGGTCGATTCGTTGTAACCTCGTTGCTTTCAACTGAATTTTCCGAACGATCAGCTCGCGTGAAACCGCGACATTCGTTTTGCTTCAGAAACCAGCGTCTCGATTGAACAAGCCCGAACCACGGCCGAGATTACTTGGGTGAGTCGCGAAATTAATGCATCTTCTTCGCTCCAGCCACCTCCTACTTCCGTGGAACCGACCGATGGTTATTTTACTGGAGGCACAGACTTTTCACACAAATGACCACTTAAACGAGAGCGAGGCTATAATTCGGGCAACCTACGTCGATAATTCGGTGAATGAGATCTGGGTCAATCGGAACGGCAGGGAAACACGGTAGCATCTCGATTATCCGAACAAACTGCTGTATACGACGTCCGGATAATGCAAGTTCTACGGTCCATGTAGCAGAAACATCAAGGGAAAAGTAAGTTGTTTCGCGTGCGAGCGCATTTGAAGCAACTTGTTTGTGTGAGTTATGGTCTACGCCCGGCCTGTTTCAATAAACGGATGCAGCCAGCAAAATATTTCAATTGACCTAGATCACGGTGTTGTCCGCGGCACATTATTAACGCGCGAGCGTTATAATTGATAACGTTCGAAACCGAGTTAATTTATTTCCCCGGGATCTCCCACCGCGTTGAAATGCGGGCTGATTTGCGCAGCGGTGGAATGTCAGGGGTTCGAAAAAATTTGCTGGTGGAATTCGGAGTACTTGACTGGCTCGAAATTGATGAACTTTTTGGTACGTCAAGGATATCGCGTAACCAGCGAGCGCACTGATAATGTACTTTTCATAATTCACCGAAAAAGATCGCTGGTTTAAGTGAGAGGAGTTATCAGGGACGTGACGCTAAATCTTTGGCACCTGACCTACATTACTAAACTAAGGATTAGCATCGACCGCGATTCAAAATCCTATTACACGGTAATTTACGTTGCATCCGAAGGGGGAACGGTGGACGGGGGCGAAAAAGGGGGAATAAAAATTTTAACCCGCGCGCGGCGGCGGCCATTTGACTTCGTAATTTCTGCGGCCGGAAGCTACAGCCGGCGGATGGCACATTTCGGTAATAAGTCGACGAGAGGGCTCCCGGTTCTCTTTTCTTCTTTGCGATACCCATCCGCGTGCTGAATTTCCCCGTGAAACCGAGAACTGAAAATTTTACAGTGGCGCTTCGCCTCCCATGCTAGCATAATTAAATTACGCGTCCTTTCTATTAACCATTATGACTGCATAATGAGCGTAACAGAATTATACTACATTACGGACTCTAATACAATATATTGCTCGGAGCCATTTAATACAATAGCGTATTGATGCGTCGTGTTTTATTCAATTATGCCGCCATTATTTCCGAAATATTCCAGCGGGTCTTGTATTTTAAAAAATGGCAAGCTAGTGCCATAATACACCTTTTGATTTTCGTTCCAACAATTACTCTTGCCATCCGAATCTCGCGCAGCGTGTAATACTTTAAAGCCCGCGTCGTTTACACTCGTGTCCCGATTTTTCTTCCGCGCGCGACTGCGAAGTGCGATTTACAGGGGAAAGAATGGAGAACCGGTCTAGAGGGGCACATCTGACCTAGTCTGTTCCCGATATTAACATTGCCTCTATAAATTGGCGAAACGCATGCTAAGCGAGCAGGTTCGTTTTCAGTTTTACCCCCGTGAGCAGCTCTTGACCGATATATTGCTGGAGCGGTGAGCCACTTTAAAAGTTTCCTTACCGCGACTCGAATAAATCATGGTCTCGAAACTCGTATGGGCAACGGTGCGCGATGTACGGCTAGTAGATCCGTCCGGGACATCTTTGAGGTTGCAAATGGCGTTATTTTTCACCAGCCTTTTTCCGTTCTTTTGTCGCAGCCCGCGTCCCGGCTAGATCTTCGCCATACATATTCCAGTTGAACGCTATTTTTCCCCAAGCCGTGGCCCACTGGTACGTTTAAGCACACCGCGTGACGTTTATTTCGCGATAAATTATTATAGCCCTGTCGTTTTTAAAACAGCTTGCGCCGCGTAGCTTATGCAGTCTCGCGTGGACCTCCGGTGGAACTTTTCTTGCGTTTCTCGGGGAGCATTCGGCGGGCGAGACGTAAGGACGAGGAAGGAACTTGTGCTCCGCCGCGGGAAATATTCCGCGAGCGGCTGTACAGGCTTGCATTCGGGGTAGCATGTGCAGCCGTCTGAGTTTCGGAGTCGGGACTCATTTGCGGGACGGCAAATTATCAGTTGGATTAATCCGTCGAGTGCCTCGCTGCACATACTTGAGATGCATACCGCCGGTGCATACAGATAGCTGGCATGTGTAGGACGGATTGTCTCCTTGCACAATGCATCTGCGCGCCGGCTGATGAAATCCTTATCTATTTCACTTCGCGGGGCGTACCGGGCGTTGCCTGGCCGTGTATGCGGCACAATTGATTTCTGATTGGATAGTAATCATTTCTACCAAGCGCGGGTGGTGACTAAAATCCCGACGGAGCCTCTTCCACGTAGCCTGGTCGTAAAATGTACGATCCGAAATCAGGCGCGACTGGAAAGGCGCGAGAAGGCGCGGCAAGAAATACGGCCACCCCCCCCCCCCCCTTGTCCCTGGCCAGGATTAAATTGTACCGTTAGCGGGGGATACAGGGACATTACAGTATCTCACGAGTATAGGAGAGCGAGTAAATCTGAACGTCAGGATTCGTTGGTGGTAAAGCACTGGGCTGCCGTGCCTTATCCCGCTGTGCCTGACCTGGCGCAAAATGCACCCTACCGTGGACCTGTACTGGCTGGCTTGTCGTTGCATAATATACCCGAACTTGTGGCCGGCCTTTGCGAGGCTTTCGGGCGTGAACCTCGCCGGTTTCCCTCTCAAAGACTCATTCTCTCGCCCTTTACCTTTACTTCTTTCCTCCGACTCATCCCCCTTGTCCTCTATATTCATCCTCCCTTCTCTTTGCACTAGATTCGTTGGTCCCTCTCTGTCTCCCTAGCCTCAGGGTTTACACCCTCTCTCTCTCGAGCCCTTTGTGAGAGGCCGTCTTTATCTAGCCATCTGTAATATCCTCCGGTCCTCTCTTTCTTCGACTGGCGCGCACGCCCGCGTTTTCCGGCTGCCTCTCTCACTCTCCTCGGCCTGCACCCTTTCCACCTTTGTCTCGGTGTATCTTGGTCGGCCGTAACGTGTCGCCTCCTCGTATCAAAATATGGCATCGAACAGCGCGATATCTTTCTCCTCGGTGGCTGTTGCTCTTGCGCGCAGCTGTGCTCCCAGCTTCCTCCGTGCACTCTCAAGGACGATAGCTTTATCCACGGGCCCGGCGCAAGGACGAACGGTGTGTATGTACACTCTGGATAGAGGCAAGTTCGGGGATTGAATTTTACGGGTTGGTTACGCGGCTGCTTGCCGCCTCGCCGGCGAGAGCTTAGCGGGGACTGGTTGGCGGTGCACGGTGCACCCCGTGTTAAACCCTCGCGACATTTTCGTTCCATCTTGCCTCCATCCATTGTGCGGGAGGACAGGCGGGGGGATCTTTTGAATGCTGCTTTTACTGCGGATGAATCTTGTCGCCAGAGTTAAATACAAATTACTGGTGGCGCGACTGTGGCTGCCCCCGGGGATTTCGTGTTTTCGAATGGAAGCTACCGCCGCCCATTTTCCGTTATTGCGGTGGAAAAAAGATGAGAAAGTGGGCCAATTATTTTGCGTCAAGTGGCCGCGGTCGGCGAGCCAGTTTCTTTCTCTTATCCTTCGATTAAGAAGCTCCCTCGGGGGGTTTCGAACGAGAGCGGCCCGAGAGAGTCTATATTGTTCTTATTTCCTGCTAACAAACTCTCCGCGCCTGATGAGCTCATCAACCGTCGAATATTGTTACCAGACGAAGCCTACTTTCTGCCAATATCTAGCGGGATAGTCGCCTCGGTCGTTACAGATTGCAACGGAATAACTTATACCCACACTGCCTCCGTGTTTAGAACCTCTATCGATCATTTTACTTTTGCCCCGTTTAACTCTTTCGATCGCGAGGTCCTTCCCAGTAATCTTTTTCCATAAATATTTATGGGCGCAGTTTGCGAAGCACGATATATCGCAGGCCTCTCAATCTGTAGTCGAGAAACGTTCGGGGAGATAAAAACGAATAGTAATTGCTTGGCGATTGGACACAAATCGAGGAATAAATCAGACGTCGAGTGGAACGGGTTTTCGCCCCGCGGAAGCATTAAAAAAGTTGGCAAGTATTATTCCAGAGGTCCTCCAGGCATTGTCGTTTCCCCCCGCTTCGGTTCCCCCTTAGAGGCTCCTGTTTTCCGGGTATTTTTTCGCGCATTAAGAAAAGGGAAAGTCGTGTATCGATCGATTTCATCCGGTCGCGTGATTTATTACGCCCGCCCGCAGTTTTTGCCGGGAGACCTATAATCTTGTAATCAATCAACCTTCGGGAAGATCATGATGCTGGCTAAGTACCTGAACGATAGGACAGGATGGTAGTGATCGGTCCTTTCCCAGGGATAGTCGAAACTTTCGAATGTATTTTTTATAAGAAGACGACATGGATATCCATCTTCGTTAAAGTTTCCGTGGCGAAATCAGACGGGGTTGGTTTTGATAGGGAATAAGATATGTGCCGGCACTTGGAAGGCGTGACATTATTTGTTTCCCTTGCGACGCAGCGCTGACAATTATTCGAGAAATCGCGGGAGGAGTGTCGGTGGGAAGGAGTTCAAAGCGGATCACGTATCGTCGTAATCGATCACGCACCGTCGAGCCAAGTTCGCGTAAAGTCAGACCAGCGACGGAGACGTTACGCCCTGAATTCCGTTGCACGATTTATGGAACGGAAAGATTGCCTTCGCGGTGGCACGGTCGAGCCGTGGGAAATGGAAATTTTATTCGGTCACGCGTTTCGAATTCGTCCTCCGTTCTTCGCCTGCCAATATTTCACTTCCCAAAGCTCTACAAATCCAGGAGGGCGGGGCAGTTTTTCCAAACGCATAATTAGTGCGGCGTGTGCCCCGAAAAAAAACTCCAATCACTTTGGACGTGCTCGTAATTTTGTTATTCACGGCCTCGCCATTGTGTCCCCGGTTGTCCCTTGCCCTGTGACGGTTTTTATTAGGTTGCCCAGCGCGGCACGTTACCCAAATACATCGAAATTGAAACGAGCGGCAGCAGGGGCATGGCCAGCATCCGAGGCGCACCGGTTAGCCATTCGCAGGCCCGTATTCTCGCTGGGATTTCATCTGGTTCCCTCTCTGTATACGCGCCGATTTACCGTCGGAATTGTGGGAATGAGATAGCCGAGGAGGCAATCTTTTAGGCTGGTCGGCGCGAGGACTGAATGTTTATGTGAAGAAGGAGATTAGCGTGATGAGTGAATGTTTAGGTTTGAGTGTCGATTGCGGCGAGGTATGATTCTGGGAATGCACGTGGAGATTTTGGACGAATGTGTGAAGTGTGCATGATGACACGTGGCATGGGTGTGTGATGTGTGTGTGTTCTGAAAGAGCGCCGGGTGATGGTTCGTCGAAGGGCGATCACCAGAGTCGAACTAGAGACGCGAGCAAAGACGCATCGAGACGCATCGAGACGCATATCCAATACTTATATAATAAACTTATTAATGTTACGCGAGTCTTCGCAATCACCCTGCATCTAATCCAGTCGCTTCCCAATCCCACAATCTTTTGGGGGCTCGTCCGGGATTGTTCGAGCAAAGCGATTAGACAGGGAAAGTGTCGTAGTGTGGTCGTGCCGTTTGTGACGTTTGCGACGTTTGTGACATTAAAGTGATCAGTTGTAGTGACCTGTAGTATTTTAAAAGCTTTGTTCTTTGCGTGACGTGCAATGAATACAGTGGCGAAACCAGCAGAGGAATTTACGGTAGCACAACTGAAAGAAAAATTGCAAGCACGAGGGCTGAAGTCGAGTGGCACGAAACTCGAACTCATAGCCCGACTGATGGAGGCCGATCCGTCAGGTGAGTGGATGACGACGACGAATCAAGCGAATAGTTCTAGTGACGACAGCGGTAGTGGCGGTCTCGCGAATGAGGATACGAACGAGGCAGGACCTTCAGCAAGATCTGCGGACAAGACCACTCTGAGCCAGAAAGACATTGAGCTGATATTGAAGGAAAAGGAATGGGCCCTGCGTGAAACTGAATGGTTACGGCGGGAACTAGAGATGATGCGTGAAATACAGCGGTTGAGCGCAGCCGGTGCATCTACGTCTACAGCGACGCCGACGCCGACGCCGACGCCGTCGAATCAAATGATGAGTGCAACACCGAAGGTGCATTCGTCAATACTGTCCTTACTTGGTTACTTTGAAGGAAAGGGAGCTACGTTTGAGACGTGGAAGAAGCAAGCCATGATAGTGAAGAATGCACACCAGTTGGACGAAGCAGCGACGAAAATATTGGTGGTGTCGCGGTTGCAGGGAAAAGCTTTGGAATGGTTCCATTCGCGATCGGATTACCTTGAGATGCCCGTGGACAATTTAATTGACGAACTGGAGAACGCGTTTTATGATAGACCTACTATGATAGAGGGACGTCGAAACTTTGAAGCGAGGCTTTGGAAGAAAGAAGAATCTTTTGCCGAGTACGCTCATGAGAAAACTATTCTGGCAAATCGTATCTCGGTGGGCGAACAGGAGTTAATTGAATATTTGGTTGACGGGATACCTGACTATCAGTTACAAAGGAATGCGCGTCTACAGAAGTTCGAGACGAAAGCAGCGTTGCTAGATCGGTTTCGTAGTATCTCTTTGCGCGGGGGTGTATTTCGTGGTTCAAGACCCGGTACGAGTAACGACGACACGAAGTGGCGAGCAGGGAATGGCAATATTCGGAAAGGCAGCGAAGGATCTCAGCGAGGCAGCGAAGGATCTCAGCGAGGCAACGAAGGATCTCAGCGAGGCAACGAAGGGTCCCAGCGAGGCGGCGAGGGATTCCAGCGACGCAGCGAGGGGTCTCAACGGCCTGAAGCGGAGCAAAACCAGAGACGCTGTTTTAATTGCGGAGAGCGCAATCACTTGAGCAGCAATTGTCCGATGAAGAGTCGAGGCGCCAAGTGCTTCGAGTGTCGTGAATTTGGACATATTTCTACACAGTGCCCAAAGAAACAGGAAGCAGCAGCTAAAGAGACTCATGCCGTTGCACAGACATTACGTAAGAAATATTTTAAGAATGTATTAATTAATGGATGCGAAATAAGCGCTCTAATAGATACGGGGAGTGATATATGTTTGATGCGTGTGGATGGGTATTCGAAGTTAGGAGCACCTCCTTTGCGTGAGAATGATGTTTGTTTTCGTGGTGTGGGTTCAGGTACGAATAGAGCGTTGGGCGAATTTTCAGCTGAAGTAACAATAGATGGGGAGTGTTACCCCATAACCGTGCAGGTAGTATCGAATTCTCTAATCTCTCATACTCTTTTGATTGGCACAGACTTCTTAGATACCGTGGAATTAAGTGTTAAGCGTGGAGAAATTTTAATTCGTAAAGTTCAAGAAGAGCATGACACTCTAGACATTTTTGAATTGAGTTGTGAACGCGAAGTTAACGAGGTAGATGTATCCCACGTTGTTGATGCTCAGCAGAGAAATGCCCTAGTTTGCATGATTAAAAATTATAAGCCTAACAAGGTGCGTGATGTCGGTATGGAAATGACGATAGTGGTGAAAAGTGACAAACCGATATATCAGCGCGCGAGGCGGTTGTCTCCGTCACAAAGAGATGTGGTGAATGCTCAGATTCGAGAATGGCTACGCGACGGTATAATACAGCCATCTCTATCAGAAAACGCTTGTCCGGTGGTGTTGGTTGTGAAACCAGATGGAACTGTAAGGGTTTGCATAGATTTTAGGTTGATGAACGAAAACATTGTCAAGGACCGGTATCCTTTGCCTCTCATAGAAGATCAGCTGGATCTCTTGCAGAGTGCAAAGGTATACAGTACGTTAGATTTAAAGAATGGATTCTTCCATGTTGCAGTGAGTAAAAATAGCCAAAAATATACTGCCTTTATTGTCCCCGATGGCCAGTACGAATTTTTAAAAGTACCGTTTGGATTGTGCAATTCCCCAGCCGTCTTTCAGAAATTCATTGATGCAACTTTCCGGGAATTGATAGATGCGAAAATAGTATTAACTTATATGGATGACCTAATTGTGCCGTCGGTGGATATCGAAAGCGGTTTGAATAATTTGAGAATTGTGTTGCGTACTGCGAGTGAGGCGGGTTTAATTATCAATTGGAAGAAGTGTAGCTTGTTGCAGTCTGAGGTAGAATTCCTGGGACATGTTGTAAAGAATGGCACGGTTCGTCCGTCCGAGCGTAAAACAGCTGCGGTGGTGAGGTTTCCAAAACCGACGAATTTCAAGCAAACTCAGAGTTTTTTAGGTCTTACCGGATATTTCCGGAAATATATTTCGAATTATTCCATGATAGCTCGACCTTTAACAAATCTGTTAAGGTCCGATGTTCAATTTCGATTCGGTGCTGAAGAAGAAGCCGCGTTTGAAGAGTTAAAGATTGCACTCGTGAATAAACCTGTATTAAGAATATACAGAGTAGGTGCGGAAACCGAGCTACATACAGATGCGTCGAAACATGGGTATGGTGCGATATTATTGCAGATAAGCGAAGTTGATGGTGCGTTACATCCCGTGTATTTTGCGAGCGGGAAAACAACGCCAGCGGAGGAAAAATATACTAGTTATGAGTTGGAGGTACTAGCGATAGTGAAGGCTTTGAAGAAATTCCGAGTCTACCTACTGGGAATTCCATTCAAAATAATAACTGACTGTAGAGCATTTGCTTTGACGATGCGAAAGAAAGACTTGTGTGTCCGTGTTGCGCGGTGGGCATTATTGTTAGAGGAATATCAGTATGTGATCGAGCACAGGCCGGGAAAGAATATGAGGCACGTGGATGCATTGAGCCGTAATCCGTTACCGATGTGTATGCTTGTGAGAGAGAGTGATAGCAGCATGTCGGCTCGATTAAAGAAAGCGCAGCGTGAAGATCAAGATCTTGAAAAGATAATGAAGTTAATAGAAACGAGGCCGGTTGAGGGTTACTTTGTGCGTGGCGGACTCTTATTTAAACGAGTGGATGATGACGTTAGGTTAGTGGTTCCCAAATCAATGCAGGCGCAGATAGCTCGCTTAGCGCATGAGAATGGCCACTTTTCCGTAGAAAAAACAGAGGCGCTCTTAAAAAAGGATTATTGGTTTCGGGAGATGCGTTCGAGAGTGGAAAAAGTTATTCGAAATTGCGTAAGTTGTATTCTTGCCGAAAGGAAGCAAGGAAAACGCGAAGGTCTTCTACATTCAATAGACAAAGGCGAGGTTCCACTGGATACCTATCATATTGATCATTTGGGACCTCTTCCCTCTACAAAAAAGCAGTACCGGTACATTTTTGTTATTATCGATGCGTTTACAAAATTCGTGTGGCTTTATGCAACAAAGACGTGTAATGCTGCAGAGGTGCTGAATAGATTAAGCAAGCAAGCCGTTATTTTCGGGAATCCGCGGCGGATAATTTCAGATAGAGGGTCTGCGTTTACGTCGGCTGATTTCGTGCGGTATTGCGAGGAAGAGAAAATCGAACATATTTTGACTACGACTGGCATGCCAAGAGCCAATGGGCAGGTCGAGAGGGTGAATCGCACTCTTATACCGTTGTTGACGAAGTTATCTGCACCGAAACCAGCTGAGTGGCACAAGTATCTGGAGCGATGTCAGAAGTGCCTTAATGCTACTGTGAGTCGCAGCACTAAAATGTCACCATTCAGGGTACTGTTTGGAACAGATATGCGATTGGCAGACGATCCCAGAATCGTAGAGCTTCTGGAGAATGAGTGGGCTGTCATATTTCAACAGAGTCGGGATGAACTGCGGGAGCGCGCAAAGGAGAATATCCTGAAAATCCAGCAGGAGAACCGGAGGAGTTTTAATCGTAACAGAAAAGAGGCGAGGCGATATGTCGTGGGTGACTTAGTGGCAGTAAAGAGGACGCAGCAGGGGCCTGGACTAAAGTTCGCATCTAAATATTTCGGACCGTACAAGATTAAGAAAGTGTTGAGGAATGACCGCTATGTAGTGGAAAAAAGTGGTGATCAGGAAGGACCGCAGTGTACCTCTACAGCAGCTGATTATATTAAGCCGTGGTTGGAGAATGATAGTGACGATTCGAGCGAAATCGAGGATTGACCGATATCCGAGGCCGTATATCCTGCAGGATGGCCGAGTGTGGGAATGAGATAGCCGAGGAGGCAATCTTTTAGGCTGGTCGGCGCGAGGACTGAATGTTTATGTGAAGAAGGAGATTAGCGTGATGAGTGAATGTTTAGGTTTGAGTGTCGATTGCGGCGAGGTATGATTCTGGGAATGCACGTGGAGATTTTGGACGAATGTGTGAAGTGTGCATGATGACACGTGGCATGGGTGTGTGATGTGTGTGTGTTCTGAAAGAGCGCCGGGTGATGGTTCGTCGAAGGGCGATCACCAGAGTCGAACTAGAGACGCGAGCAAAGACGCATCGAGACGCATCGAGACGCATATCCAATACTTATATAATAAACTTATTAATGTTACGCGAGTCTTCGCAATCACCCTGCATCTAATCCAGTCGCTTCCCAATCCCACAGAATTGCACCGGCGACGATTCGCAACCCTTTTTCGCCGCGGCGGAATTGTTAAATCTCTTGAAACGCCTCTCGGAGGAGGGATCTTTCGTAGTCCGAGGAGCTTAACGACCGAGGATACCGAGCACCATCTCCCAAGTTACTCCGCTCCGATCCTTTTTTTCAATAATTACAGGACCTCCTTCAATCGAGTAGGATTCTTCGTTCAATTATGTCGATGCTCACCAACTTTAGGCTAATTTCAAGCTTCACCGGGGGGGGGGGGGGGAATGTATAACGAGTTCGTTGGATCGTTTCCCTCGTTTCCCTCGTTTCTCCCTCTTCTCTCGCTTCTATGCCAGATGAAGCTGTAAATTTCCTATTAAAGCGCGAAACGCGCGAACAAATCGCGTTCGCGTGTGCTATCTCGCAGGCTTATTAGTCCGCCGGCGATAAACGGGCATCCTTTAGATGGCGCCATACCATTTTAATGGAATCTCGCGGCGTTAATTAAGATTCTGTTCCGGGCTGGAGAATCTGGCCCAGCGAAGGATCACGTAACTCTTAGCAAATGCATTTAGTGTCTATTAGTGGCGCGTTTCCATGTCACACTATGCAGGGCTAATAATCTTTGACGGTGTTGTCGCAAAAAGCGAGGAGGGGGAGGGGCGGGACGGGGCAGATGGTCGGCGTCGAAAAGGCGTGAAGCGACGTAAAAGCATGGAAAATTGCGTTATGAATGCACAGAGAGTTTTGATGGACATTTTGATGTTCAATTACCGCGACCATTTCGCTTATAAATTAATTTCTCACGGAGTCGTGCCGGCCTAATGACTCACTCGATTCTCGCAGACGGATAGACACCTTTTGATTCTCGTTCGCTGCGGACAGACGGCCAATTAAATTATCGAACAGCAGACGCCGCTAAGACGGTACCCGGGAATAAGGTGCCTGGAACCGTTTCCGCCTTCAACTTCCTCGCAGGCGTAATTGAATACCCGGGAAACGTAGACTTCTCGGAATACTGTACTTCTTTTCCCGGGAGATGCATATTTCTGTGGAGCTTTTGCCGAAACAACTGATACACGTGACGTTACCTACTCTTGGTTTCCACGCGAGACCAAGGATTGCGCGGGGCGGGTAGCTCGAAGATAAGCAGAGAAGAAGAGAGCATTTCGAAAACCGATCGGATCTTCCCCGGTGGCAACTTCGACACGGCAAATAGAACGTCGGAAAATTGTGTAGGGCAGAAATTCCAGTAAGTGAAAAATTGATCGGAGGTTTGGCGGTGTCGGTGGTCCTCCCTTGAGACCATCCACCCTTTCTTTGCGCTTTCCCTTCGCTATTCTGCTTCGTTTTCTTGGTCCTGTCCGCCCGCGAGCCTTCGAGGTCGAAGCGGCGATGCTGCAAAACGAGCACGAAAACGGAAATACGAACGAGCGTCCAGCCACCTTCGCCTTCGCCTTCGGTCCGCTTAATCCTCGTGTTATACTACTCGCACCGTTTCCGCCGCGGGCTTCACCTGACGCGATTTTTCCATAATAATTTTACCGCACGTCCCTTCTCGATCTGACATTTTTCCATCGGGCTCAGATAAAACAAACAGGCTCGTAAAAATATTATCGTTGCTTACCGTTATCGTTACGCCCCACAAATGTAGGTACATCGTTTTCCCGTCTCCCCCGAGGATTTTTGGCGAGAACACGTGAAGTTTTTACCCGCGCATCAACGCGGGCCATAACTTCTTTTACACACGCATTCTCTTCGTAGCCGGGCGTTTTATAGCCTCCCCGATACCTCGAATTTCCCGTGGCACGCCATCGATCTTCGGCGTCGTTGATAAAGCTAATTTAATGAACGTGTCGGGACACGAGGCGAACAAATTTCGTGACAATTGGTTATTATCCAGCTACGATGGATTCTACGTCGTCGTGCGCCGTCTCGTCGCTCGATGCTCGCTTTTTCTCACCCCTTCGTCGCACATCCACCTCTCGTGTTTATCCAAGATGATGTTAGGGGAATATTCCCGAGGACAGAGGAGGCTGATTGTGGGGGGAAAAATTGAGAAATGCAGAGAAGAACGCTGCGTTTCGGATTCAGTCACGCGCAACGCGTGAATATCGATAGATGAAATTTACCGTTTCCTATGGCAATCCAGTTCTTTGAAACGATTCCGTTTGCAAAATTTCAGCGAACCGTGCTGGATATCGGAACAGCTCCTGGGCGCCGAGGGCCGTTCAGATGTGCGTTGGATTTACCGCGGTGAATCGCTGAAATTTCTGACTCATAACGAATGACAATTGCAGGGCAAGCTCGCAGCGAGCTTAACATTCAGATAATCGTTTCACGGTGGCCGCGAAACGACGCAAATGAATATTATACAAATTTTAAGCGAGAGGACAAGGTGAAACTATTCAGGTTGAAAGGTATGTTTAATTATACGACTTTACTTGGTCCCGCACGAGATACCCCGCTGTGCGTATGAAATTTAATATCTTCCCTCAGTCGCGCGATCCCGCGGCTCATGATAATTCAGCTTTTAAGAGGAAACTTTAACCGTCGTTAGGATTTCAGAGTGTGCCGCGGAAAATCGTATTCAGTGGTTCCCGCATCTCGTTGCTCCGAGGCTGGTTTACGAAAATGTTGAACGGGAGCTGCTGGAATCGCGACCTCCTCGTTCCTCTTTCCTTCGTAATGGTCTTCCCGTTATTATTTCATAAGCTTCTATCTTCCGTACGGTGATTCCGTGCCTGCTTCTTTGTCTCCTCTGCTTTCGCCGTGAATATTTCGGGATTCCCGCATATTTGACCCGACAAAGGTTTAATTAACCGAAGTGGGGGAACCGTTGGTACCGCTGGAAAATATTTTTCACGGCTGGGAGGAAGCGTTCGCGAACACTTTTGGAACAGTCGATCGCTATAGGAGTACGACGGCACGGGTGCTCTGATCGCAACATTACGCAATGGATATTCCGGGTCACACATTTTCGAACTTTAACGCCGCGACGCAGTCCGCTTTCGCGAGCTATTCGGACCGCCCATGTTTGGCTTTCGCTTCATTCTCACGTTTTCATTTTATCGAATTTCGCCGTCTTCTGTGTATTTTTTCCACCCCCCCCCTCTTTGTAACTGGAGCTTCGTGGTTAAATACAGCCACATATTCTCGATAGAAACGTAATACTCGGGACTGCAAAAGTTCCTTTGACTACCCGCCGTTTGCACGATCCATTTCTCGGTATATAAATATGTTCCTCTTGCCCCAGTTTCACGAATACCGAGCTTTTTAATTAACATATGCTGTTCCTCGACAAAAAAGATCTCCCGTCTACTGAAAAATTATTAGAATTATTTCAACTCGCATCGACCAGAGTCATTCACAGCAAGCAAATTAATCGTCACTTTCGATGAGAGATCCTGCATCGAAGGATCAAGGTTCCCGAATATCCTAGACTGGTGTGACTGGCCTGGTCGAGATTTGGGAGAGACAGTTTTTCCTTTTTTTTTCTTCGGTTAATCCAAGCTCAACCGTGACGCTCTTTTGTCTCCGGCATCATTATCCTCGTTTCTTGTTCTGGCTGCTGTCCCCCCTGCTCCTCGAGTGCTCGCGGTGACGTCCTCACCCCCGATGTCACTCGAACGTAGCAACTTCGTTATCTCCGGGTACGTCCGTCAACCCCGTCAAACGTTTCCGACGCTTTGTGCGGCGAGCTTCGCCGCGTCAAGTTCGGCGTGATCGGCGACGCCGGCCTGCTGGTGAGTCGACTCCACGCCGACGTCCTCTCTCTCTCTCTCTCTCTTGCAGTCTCGACGGCTTATCCGTTTAATTAACGAGACAATGCAGAGGCTGGAGATTGTACGCGACGGGTCCGCCGGGACTGAAAGCGAACAATATCGTTATTGTTTACTCTCACTCGCTATCCACGTCACTACCCTACACGACGCGATCCGCGGCATTCGAAAAATTGCAGTAATCCAGCCGCCAAATGGCTCCGAATCCCTGTTGGTCCCCGTTCACCCCGTTCACTCGTTACCGAATATTATAAAACCGAAAGGGAAATTGTTGTCACGAGCAGCAGCCGCCCGGTGCATCCAAGCACCATGCTGTTCGCAGTAATCGGCAAGGTGGAAGGAAAGGCTAAATAGGACCGTAACTCCTGCCCATTACATGCCCGCGAACCACGAATCGGCCGTTCTTCAAAACGTGCGAATAATACGAAACTCCGAGTCCAAAGCTTTCCGCCCCCGCACACGATAGGCGTGTATCTTCGAAGCAGCGATCTCTGAATTTATGTAACAGGTACCAGAATGCTGAAGACATTTCGCGCCACCCCAGCCCTTCGCCCCTTGAATAAACGAGACCCTTATTCCGTCGAATGATCGTACGCGTATGTATTACAAATTTCTGGACATTTTGAAACGAGGGAACCAGGTTTCTGTCGCTCTCCCACTTGGTCCCAGTTATGCGGCAATTTCGATGATCGTCTGATTTTTTAAATCCCTGGGATGCGTACCAATTCCCTCTTTTCGCCATTCAGCTGCTATTACTTCCTGTCAGTCATCGAAGGTGGTTAGCGCCCCGATTGGTCGAATCGTCCGCACGCCTTCGTCGACGATATCGCGAAATTTTCAACGATAAACCACTCGTGCCCCGTTTTTATTGCGCCTCGCGCGGCCGGAACTGCTGTCCACGTTTTTGCACATAAATGGGAGCGTGTAGGTTCGAGACCACATCCAGTCCGCAATTTGCATTCCGCCGACAAAAAAGGAGCATCCGGAGGCAGGGTTTGCGCGCGCGGATGCTTTCGCGGTGATCGCGCGACGTTGATGTATTCGCGAGCATGACCTCGCCAGCGTCTTTTTCACTCGTGGCATTCATTGTCACTGTTGAAAGCAGACACATTCGTAGCAGCATCGGGACGCCCGCCAACGTTTGTAAATATGTGCGTCGGAGCGGCTCGACACACGGCGGAGGATCTTGCGGCCGGGAAATTGGGATTAATTACCGAGGGGAGAAGTTGACCGTAAATACGCGCGACGAGCTTTTGTGCGAACGCAAACATGGCCAACTTCTTAACAGAATTAAGCGCTATCAGTGCTATCAGCTGCAGCTCGCGAATGGCGAAGTAAATCGGATTAAACCGAGTCGCGGATCAGTCTTCGCCGCCCCGGGCCTCATTCACGTTAGTCAGTTCGACAAACGCTGATTTATTACCATCAACTCGAACGATCGCCGCGGTCGAAAATATCGCGTGCTTTATTCGAGTGTCGAGTGTGCTGCGTTTGCTCGGCGCGGGTTTAAATAAACCGTGCAGTTTGCTGGGCGAATAATCGTTAAATACACGGAACGGTTGTTGAGCGGACGCGCGAGCTATCGATATCCGAGCCGTTCGAAGATACAATTTTGGTTTCAATTCATCGCTCCTCGGCGAAATATTTGATCTCCGGTAATATAAATTTCCCCAGCCATTTGCCGCGGCTCGTTATCCCACGATCGCAATGGGAATATGGTCCTGACCGTCCGTCCAATGGAATTCCATAATTCATAGGACGAGTAAGATCCGTGCCCAACGCAATCGTTCGACAAAGAGTTTCGATTAAATTAATCCTATTACGCCTCGCTACCGAGTCTCCACGGTATTGCGTAATTAGCTGAGGGCGTAGCAGCGAGTTATCTTTTCATTAAACTTTCTTTCACAATTAATCATTGACGCTGTCGTGGACAGTGAAACGTATCGTCCGCTCATCAGACCAATTGTCGCAGCATTGTGGAAATTTTATTCACGAGCTAGATCGTGATTGTGCTTCAAAGCCCAGTGGACTGCAAGGAGGTTCAGTTTTGTGGTTTTCTCGTCGTTCGTGTCTAGAGAGAAAGATCAGGGGCGGGTTTGCTGATTCGTGTGAGATTTTTAAAGGTGAACGTCCAGACATTTAAATAAAATATCGTGGAAGCTGCAGTAGCTGGAATATTTGTGAATTTATTATCCTGGCCCGATCTGAATGCTCGAAACGTGTTTCGAATTCATTTCTCTTCGAGCAGAACCCCAGTGGATATATCGACTGGCTTCATCTTTTTTTTTTTTTAACGGAGATGTTTAATTTCTCGAGCACACCGAGCGATAAAAATTTTCCCCCCTTTTTCATCCCGCTACGTGACCGGAAGATTTCCACGAAAAATGTTACATCAAAGAGGATCCAATACTCCATCTCCGATTTCAATTTAATCAACGACTCGTAGTTGGACGTCGCCAACGTTTTCCCTCTGAAATTATTTTTATCTCGTCGCCGGAACACGTCGCCGTCGACTCGTTACGTTGGAGAATTACCGTGAGAACTTTTTCCATCTTCCCTGGCTGCAGTTAATTTTGCAGCCCAATTGTTAAACGCGTCCTTTTTCCATGGAACTATCGGGTCGGCGGTATCGATTCGCCGTATCCTGTTTTTCTTTTGTTCGAATTAAATCGCTCGGAATGGAGCGGCGAGCGTATTTGGTATTAGCGAAGGACGACATTTCGATAAATGAAAGTTGTGTATGTGCCGTTCGAATCGCCTCTCCAATTGCACTTTCGGACGCCACCCTGTGCTTCGTAAGGACACGCAACTCGCGGCATAGCATGACTGGTCGGCAAGCCAATATCGCGACCCTTTATCTCGTATAATACATGGAGCCTTTAAAATAGACAATGCCTGCCGAGGATCATGCTCCTTCTTTCCCCTCAGCCGCTCGAGCGTGCAGCAAAAGGATCGATACACCAATAATTCAACGGATCCCGGACATTTTTCTATTTGTTTCTGAAGGACATACTTATAGAGCCACTCACAAGACGCTTGTGCTCCCACTTCAGACGCTTCTCCGTATTGTCGCTGGTGTTCCGAGTCGATGAGCCTTGTTACGAGGCGTCTCGCGTCTCGCCTTGCCTCGTCAATTTCTCATGGCACACGCACTCGTCGTTTTACAAACCCACGTGTGTCAGTTCATTTTCACTGAATGACTTTTTCTCTCGGTCGGGCCTGAACGAAATACGCGACCACCCCGGGTTCGGAAATTTTACAACTTAGGTCACCCTCGCGGAGGTGTTCGATTCGCTTAGGGTGGCCAGGCCGAGTTCCCAAGCGAGTTTTTATTGGAAACACTTTGCGCCGACTTGGTGCTTTGTCATCGTTCAGTATTCCCGAAGAATCTGTTAACACGCTCGCACTTCCCCCGTCGCTGGTCCATAAATCGCAAACTTTCCCTGATACGATGGAAATTTAAGCAGTTGCGAAGTCGAAATTGTCGGGTGGGGGGCGAGAGAAGCCAATTTCCCCGGCGATAATCAAAAAGCGAGCGTTTAAACGACCATCGCTAGCACGCCTAGGCGGAGGGGCATAGGCTTAAAGTGGCGAGTGTCAATATCAGGGCCAGCCGATCCCAATTGGAAATGAATTTGCGCTTTCATCGGCCGGCCTTTGTCCATATTTCACGAGAATTGGAAACGGAATCGGCACGCGTGCTCATTGGCCCACGAACCGCACAACGAAAACTTTTCATCCCCCCTCTGTCCGTTCGGAATGTCTGCCACGGTAAAGTCGGTGGCTCCGGCTTTAATTACATCGATTCCGATACGTGAATCGTATCGTGTGCCATTGGCAAGGCCGCCAACATGCAAAGCAGAGCCATTATCGAAGGTACAGTAACGCATTGGCTATGTATACCTACATCGCGCCTCACAATGCCCCAGCTACGAGAGGGTGAAACGAGGGTAGGGCTAGGGGGCGAAGAGGGGGTGCACACCATCGAGATCCTGTATATGCAGCTTTGTGCTCAGAGGCCAGGCATCCGACATCGCGTCATTGCGAGCGCGGAATTCCGCTGAAAACAAGGCGCTGGAATTCGTTTGTTGCCCCGAAGAATGTACGCGCGTCTCTGAAGGCCGGATTTTCAGCAGGCCATGCTACGATGTGAACTTTAATTTCTACTTTCGCGAGCTGGCGGCCTGCATCGCGGCTCACTGTGATATCGCCACGCTCCACGGCCTCTGTACCGCGCCGAATTACCGCCTTCGTTTCAAAGCAGGCCCAAGATGTATCGAAAATTAAATTCCACGATAGAGGTAGTCAACGTTGCGCGGCCACGGAATTCCTATCGCCTCTGTTTATCAAGCGGTGTCTACAAAGGGCACATTTCGATCAGTGGCTGAACCTTCCCCTAATAAGGATACCTGTCGCGGTAGCTGTAAGAGGACTCGCGATAGCCGAGTTGACACGGACACACCGGAAGGAATAATGATTCCTCGTGGCTGTTCGTGCTCCGATTCAGTTGAAAGCTGAGTGAGATGCAGGATCGCGACGCATATCCGGCAAGTATCTTTTCATTCTGCGGAACGATGCAGCGATGCTGCGCGCGGGGGGAGGGGGTTGGATGGCGGAGCCACCGGCAAGACGACGAAATAGTAGCGGAAGCTTTGCCGGGACACCTTTTGTCAAGGATTCAACTAACAAGCCCGTGTTAGTGGAAAGTTTGCCGAGGTTTTCGCCCCGTAACGTTTGATGAAAAGCTCGTTTGTATCCCTCGGGTACCATCCGTCCACGCTCCAAACATATTTCATAATGGCCGCGGAAGCTGCAAGTGTATCTTTTCGCTTCCGGCGGCCTCTTCTCGACCTCCGTTTCGCGTCTCTGTGGCGGAGGACTTTCCCGCGCACCTTCGGCACCCACGGTTCTTTATTCCATCTGGAATTCATGAATGCTTACTCTGACTAGAGGCATCACGACTTATTTAGCTAGCTCCGCTTTAATTCGCTGGCTCCGCGCTTCAACCACGACCACCCATTCGGGGTTTATCGAGGCCGCGCTGGGAAATTCGTCTCGCTAATAACCAGCACGCGTATGAACGAGTTTATCTCTCCAACGTTACGGCCGCAACTTTTTGTTTACGTTTTACGCTCCATAAAAAGAGAGGGTGGCGCTGGAGCTGGCGGGGACGTCACCAATTTAAACGAAGAATTCGTTTAACGCGAAAAAAAGAGGCAACTGGAAGGGCGACGCTATCGCGAATAACGTACCGCGGGTATGGAGGTCCTTATCTATGCGTCACTCGCGATTTCAGAGAATGAGGCAATTTTTCGCCAACTACTTTATCGCGCGCTGTTCTCTGTTTTTACGGTGACTCGAGATTTGCGAGCGACTCTTAAATAATCGTGCTTCTTTCGGAGAGGGGAATCTCGGCTACGCATGGAAATTGGGAGCAGAGGTTTGCTCTAGATCGCTGCCCATCCACTACCCTAAACACGATCGTATTTCCAAATATTCCACCGTTTTCTTATCAACACCGGGTACGAAAAGGTCCGGAATAATTTCTCCATGCCTCCATCGAGCAACTTCCTTTGTACTTCGCGAAGAGAAGCTGTACCGCAGTAGTTGGCGACGGATCGCAAAGGGAGCTGCACTTTTAAATTACTAGTCAGCAATTGGGTCACCGGACTAGGAACTAACGACCGACAAACGACATAGACGAAGCTGGCTATGCAGATATCAGATATCGTTCCCCGCCGAGATCACAGGACCGAAATCTCCACTAATTAGAACGATCGGTCTAGTTGCATCGAGTCCGAAGGCAAAAGCGAGCTGATCCGCTTGTGCAGCCGCTTGAAGATCGACTTGCTTCCGCCGCGGTCAACAAACGAGGGTCCATGCATTAAACATTCGGCCAGTTGGAAAGGATTTAATAATGTAAAACCGTCGGAGCAGCTATGGGTTGGATTGTGCGGGACGCATTGGCGATCGAACGGCGACGCAGTTGGCTCCGGTCCCCTCGTACGCATAAATTCTTGTACTCGGCTTGCGCGGGTGTTGGCGAAAGGGATTGAGCGAGAACGGCCTGGAGGAAGAGGGAAAAGAAAAAGCAGAAGGGTGGCCGGTGGGCTAAGCCCTCGTGTTGCCGTTTTCATTCGCGTTGCCGAGGGGGAGTGGGCCAGGGACTAGATCTCCGCGCCCGAACACTGGAACTCTCTCAGCGGGCCGTCAATATTTTAGCAACTTTTTCAACCCCCAGACCCGGTCCTGTGTTCGCGCCTCGACAAATGCTCAGAGCTTGCTTAGCCCCGCTTATCCTTGCCCGATGCTTTATCGACGACCGTTAACGCTTGCAGCGGCTTGGATTTACGGCGAGGCCCTGAAATATGACTGTCTCTCGGTTGGAAGAAAAACACGCCGAGGCAACGCAGGGGAGGCTAGCCAGGTGACACTTGGTTATCAACGAGATACCAAACACTCCGGAAGCAATCGGGATCGCCAGGTGCCACTTGAGAAAGACACGAGGCCTTCCTTGAAGGCTACGATCAGCAAGGATCTGGGCATGTCCTTGACAGCAAGCACGAAGACAGGGCTCGATATACCTTCCTCGTTTTTGTCGTTCGTGAGAAACGACGCTATTAGAATGTCCAGGACACTTGAGCGTCCACCTTGTTATCACGTTATTATGGGAGACCTGGCTGTTGCGCAATAGGTTGAATAATATGTAGGCTGTTCCAAGATCGATATATCGGGGTTTAATATTGTGTAATGGCAGGCATAAGAGTGACGTTGCGAGTGGTGATTGCATAGCGACAAAGGGAAATTTGATATTTTCATCCAGGCAACCTGGAGCCAGGGATTCCTTGTAATCGAGGGCCAATGTTTCGCCGTACACTGCTTGTTGTCCTTTCCTGGCCGCGTGCAGGCAAATTTGCAAAGTTTATCAAGAGGAACTTTTATAGGTCGCCTCGATATTCCGTTCGTTTAGGTCTCGTCAAGTTTTCAGGCACCGACACACGGTTTTACAATTTATCTAGCAAACTGCGCTGAAGTAATGGGTCGTAAGCGTGCTCCGTGGAACTGGGCCACTTGCATATCTGCCCTCTTCCACAGATACGGTTCATTCTCTCCCCGTGTGTCGGTTCGGTTTTATCTTTACAACTTTTCCCTGGCGCTCGTAGGCTAAACAAAGATGTTCCACGCTGTCCGTCTGCTCGCTCGGAAGAATAAAATTCTCATTGCTCATTGACTTTGCATTTAAATGAAAGTGTAGCTTCCGAGCTGTGCATCCCCACGACCGATGGAGAACGGTATCTTGATCTCGGCCCACTCGACGCAGCGTCTTAATTAAAATAACGAATTCCACCGAACGTTTTAACGTTTCATCGAGTTCTCTGCCGGGCAGATTGAAAAGAAACGAATCTCTGTCGCGGCATTAACTCCGGCCCCGCGCGGCGAAAATATTGCACCCAGGGTTTACTGCAAATTGTATTCGCTGGAATGCGGGGCAGCGTAGTTATCCTCTCGCCGTTGACGAAATAAGGACTCGATAGCGGCGGGATCTGTGACGCGGGAGCGTTTCAAGGACTCCTCCTGGATCTCGTTGACCAAGCGCGCGTATAAACGAAAGCGTCATTAACGGAAGCTGTGCGAGATTCTTATCCAGCAGCCGCATGTAGGTCATAGCACTTCATTTCCATAGTTTGATATTCCAGCGAGTTCCATGCGAACTTGGTTCGGATTTACGACGGTAATGAGATTTACATATTAAATTATCCGCGCGCGAGATAGCCACGCCAGACAACTCCCACGCGTACAATAAGTTTCCACGCGCCTAATTAAAGACAACTTGTTCGGTGTCTGTGCACGCACTCGCGGGCTCACGCGACGCGTTCCAGAGTCTTTGGCGCGCGGGACGTTCCGCGCCGAGTTCCCAGAGAAAACGCGGCGTCGAATTTCTATCGCGGCGTTTATTAATTCAGCCGAGATTCCGGCGCATGATCGAGCACCAGTGATACCTTTGACGAAGCCTGGGCTTAAAGCCCCGCAAACTTCGCTGCAGAGACCACCCCTGAAGGGTATCTTCAGCCCGAGGTTCGCTGAGTCTGACATTCTAGCAGCTTCCATAGAAATTGAAGTAGCATCTCAGATACCGCTAAGCCCCCCCGCGTACATTCTCAATAAGGTCGACAGGAGTCTCGCGTCCTCCATCCTGTCTGTCCTTTTGTAGAAGATCTCTTGATTTACACAGTCTGATATTTTGCCAAGTTCCGCTGCGTCGGAGTCGGTGTCGGTGTCGGTGTCGGCTGCGCTTGAAATAAGTTGGGATGCTCGAACAGGAGAACTTGCCGCTCCTGTTGTGTAACTGCCAGACGCTTCTGCGTATCCGTGCTAATTCTAGCCAACCGTGTTAATTCCCGCGATTATCGGCGACCCTCCGTCTTCTTCGCTACCGTAAGGAATTATGCAAATGCCAGTCTATCAAAGGGCGTGAAAGTCAAAGCGTGTTTGCGTGCCTATAGGCAGCTACTGTGGCACGTGTCGTCCCAAGAGGCCCTGCCGAGCGTCTCCGCTCGTCTCCACCCGTTACGTGGCCCCAATTATTATTTAATGCTTCCCCCGGTCGATGTAATCGAGAGCGATTTTGCGACGCACCGAGGTTGGCTTTAGGCGTAATCGTAAGCGCTCCGAGCATCCACTGAGAACATTTCACACCCTTCACCCCATCTTCCACTTGGCTTCTTCCTCTAAGATCGTTCTAAGATGAGTGAAGTGGCGTTCGATCCCGTAATCAGATGAATCTGGCCTGGCCAAAGCAGTTGAGCGAAAAGGACGTCTCCGAGTTCTCCAGTCGCTTTGGGATCCCCCGTGCTCGATAATCGACATTCTACCCGCAATTTCGCGCGAAGTGCATGGTACACCGCATCGGATGCCTTCCCGTGAGATATCATCGGAGACTCGGGATACCGTAAAGAGCCACGACCTACATGCTAAGAGCATCGCCAACGACACCCGGGCGTGGTGAACACGCGTTCGTCGACACTGGATATCTTCTCCCGTAACCGACAATTAAGTCTAATTTCCGTGAGACCGACCCAAGAGGGCCCTTCCACGGCCAGCTCACGACACCGTCGCTGAATTGCACCGTTGCAGTCTCCTCCCCTTTTCTTCTTCCTCGCCCCCGAAACCACCCCTTTCCTTGGCTGGCAAGGCGTGGAACGGGGTGTAACTTCTCACAATTACCATGATACACCCCGGGCTCGGTAATTCGATCAGAACTACGGGGCAAGTTGTACGCCACCACGGACCGGAAACTGGAAACTGGCAACTGGCAACTGCGCCCCCCTGCAGCCGCTCTCCCCCACCGCCCGAGAACTACCACTGATCTTTCCTACTCTGTAAGACGTAAAGAGGTTTCTTGTTGCTTGCCAGTCGTTTTAGCGAAATGGCAGGATCAGCGGGGCCGAGGGGGACGCCAGACACTTCTCCGGGCAACTTGTAGAGTAACGAACACGAAGCAGCCCGGCGAGGAAGCTTCTTGAATAGGAAACAACCACCGGCAACTTATAGGCGGACGGGGACGCGCGCGTGCAGTCGATTGCATCCATTCGAATCTTTCCTCACCCCCTCCCGCAGTAATGTATCCGAGGTTGGAGGATTTTCTATCCGAAATATTCCGGAGCTTGGCTGTTCGCCCGACGGCGAATCTCTGGATTGTAGAAACAAGTCGCGCCGCGAGGGAGCAAAGTGTGTGTATGCCTGGCCTCCGTGGGAAAAGTTCGCTTCCATTTTCGCCAGGATCCGCGAATCCATTTCCGACTAGCGGGCCGATCGATCGGCCAAATTGGCTCGATTACGTTTGGACGGGGAGTAGAGGAGAGACAAGGAGCGGGGCACCCCCAGTTCTCCCCCCGCTTCGTTTTTCCATTTCTACAGCTTCGTCCAAGTGTCGATCGCCCGGGGCAATCAATTTTCGATTCGGTCCGAAGATGGAATCCGCGGGGGTTAAGAGGAGAGCGAGAGGGTCGAGAGCGGCGGGTGGAAGGTGAGGGTTGGTATGGTAGACCGTGGGTCAGAAAGACAGCAGGATGAGCCCGTTATCGGAGGGAAGGCTTTTCCTCGGGAAATTCCCCTTGCCAGACAAATGCACTGGCGCCGGGTAGCTGCAAGTGGAAAAGGACCAATTCCGGGATATAAATACGGGCGACGGAATAGGGTCGAGGAGGGAAGGGGGCCACGAGTTTCGAAAAAATTCCCCGATGCAAGGATTCCGTGGATCTCATTACCTAAATGGCGGGGACGATTTAACGTAAGCCACGGTTTCCTGGCTACACGTTTAATTATACCGAGCTAATGTACTGTCTAAGATGAGATACGAGCCGAAGTAATTTCGGGAGTACCTATATAACGTTCGTAATATCGGGGACGGTGTTTTACGTTAATGGCTCTGTAGCGAATTTCGCCCACGGGCCCAAAGTAACCGGGGGGGGGGGGGGGAAGCAACTTTTCGTTTACTTGCCATCGATTTCGATCAGCGAAACCGACGAGGGATCGATAAACGACCATCCTCTTCGGTTTTTCCTCTTATATTTAAATAGCTTGTTGGAAGAAAATTACGTTATTAAATCGATATCCAGGGCACTAGTCTCGGATCAGCAAGTTCCCCGAACTCCTTACAGCCAACAGCCGGCGCGCGCCCGTTCGCTGAAAGCTATAAGAAGCTTTAGTCGAAGAGAAATTTCCGGTCTTAGGCAGCCGGAAACTTAGCCGAAGCTGATAAATTTGAACAGTTCTCGGCGCCGTCGCCGCCGAAATTTCTCTTTGCCGGGAGTTAATGGAGGAAGGTCAAAGGTGGTTTCATTTCCTTGCCGAACCCCTTCGCCGTCGATCGTAAATGCGACGGACGAGCGCGCCCGTCAAACTTGTAAGCATATTTCTCAGTCGGACGTTATTGTCTTGTAAGAGGAACGATCAGTCAGCCCCCAGGCGAGGGGGGCTCTGCTCCGAAACTTTCATCCTCCCTTCTCCTTTGTAGCCCGCACCTCTCCATTTCCTATATTTGCTTAAATTTTTCGTCCAGCAGACGGCTCCCCCTTATTGACGTAAGTTTGTCGATACCATCCAAGTGACAGGACGACTCCTAGCTGCTTAGGGGAATACACGATATCCCATAAATTCCACTCGACTTTGATTCGATTATTTCAACCCCTAAGGAGGATTATTCTCCATTGTAAATTCCCTGTAATTTTCACCTGTCGCGTTTCATCGAGTCGTATCGAAGTGGGGCGCACTGTGACGCGCGTTGAGATAATTGCGAGACACGGGTCAGCGCTGTCTGCAAAGTAAAACGTTCCGCAGCTGGGGCTGGAAACGGTGATTGTTCTCGCCCGGTCTGATAAATGTTACCGCCATACTTGTTCGTCCAATGTGTTGTGTATAATCCGGCTTAATCTCGGATTAGACGCATAAGCTATGGCTTAATCCGACGCGCCGAGAACGTGTGTCGGCCATTTGCATACGCAGCCGCGTCTTTGGCCCCGGCAATATCCGCGAAGATGTTGCTCGACTCGACTCGACTTGGCTCGACGCTAACGAGCGAACCTACGTATCTTCCGTTCCATTGTCTCGTTAGCCGCCTCGCCAGTGTCTCTAATCGTCGATTAATCGTCGCTTCGGCCCGAGATACGTATGTGCCTGGAATTGACATCGACGGCGGCGACAAAGAGGGCGCGGGGATCGCTTTATGGCCGAGCCAACATCCATTTAACCTGGCTGGAAGCGTTACCGCGCTAACTCTGCTGGGAGCGTTGTAACAGTTAACGAGGAGGAGCAGAGCTTATGATCCGGACGATGTAATTCACGGTAGATTTAACCGAGGAACGCGGCCGTTCGTCTTGGTACATCTTCGCCCGGCGTTAATCTCTCGGACGTACACGGGCTTCGCAAAAATTATGCAAATACCGCGGGAGAGACTCGCGGCCGGGCTTCGTTACTTATCGCGTTATTATTTTTCGCGTAATCGCGACTGAGCGGTGTAATTCCGCTCCCAGCGGTCTCCTGTTAACACCCCACCGCCGTGCTTCTGTTTTAAATGTAGTACCGCTGTGTTTAACGTCTCCATGGAAAGAGATGAATACCCGGCGGCTGCCATAGTCCTCGGCGGTGCATTTCGCGCGATGAATGGCTTCGAAATGGCGGCTAAATGCTAGCTAAACGCCAGCTTGCGGGGCTTTGACCCGGGGAAAACATTATATTCCCATGGCCATTAATGTAAGACGCGCGAGTAACCGGCCGCAGAGCGGGCGATAAAGCGAACGCTTGTCTTGGCAAAGTTTCCTCCGGAGGCCAGGAAAAAGGATATCAAGAATCGAGCTGGGAAACCTTTCGCAACGATGAGTAACACCTGGTTTCCTCGGGCTTCCTGGCCGTGCACCCGGTACTTACATCGTCTAGAGACCAGCCGCCACTGTCGGCCGTTAAAATGAAATACTGGAATGATTTCTAATGTAATGGAGACCGAACTTCCGCTGGCAGACAGTCGAGAGGTGTCCCGCGCGCTCGTATCGCGGCCCCGAGATCGTTCTTCGAGGCGTGTCGGTGGAATGACTGAGCGCTCTCTCCCGAATATTCTTCGCCGGGCGAAACTTTATCTTCTCGTCCCCAGCCGCGCGGGAGAGCTTTTTACGAAATGAGCTTCGGATCGAGCTTCGATCCCCGCCACGTTGGTCGAAACTTTTTAACGAATTCCCAAGTATTTCGCGTGCCTGGAGGGGTCAGGTGCGACCAGCGGGAATCACAATTTGCCATTAAACCGGCGCTCCTGTGAAAATATCGTCCCCGTTCGCACCGCGGAGCCTCCAAATTTTTCAACGCTCTCGGCGGAGGGATAGAGGCGTCTTTTTTGGGTCAGCTCGGTGGAGTGGTTTAAAAATCAGGGGAATTATTTCACGGCTGACGGGCTATAAAGGTGATAAACGTTTAATGAAATTTTCAAGTAGACACTTTGAGATTCGCGGGTGGATTTGCCAGTGGAAGTAACCTCGAGAAGAATATAGCGGCGACTTTGGCTCGTAGCGAGATCCGATTTATCTCCGGAATTTCGTATAATTATGAAGCGTGCCACTTGACGTCATTTTTCTAAATTTATGTAACTTCCGTAATCCAAAGTTAATTCGGTTAAATCCCGGAAGCACAGCACCCTGGAACGTGCGTAGGTACCTTACCAAAGTTGGTTTTTATATCCGGCTCGGGAGTTTCATTTAGGTACGTTTCACCATCCGTCCATATAGTGTCGCTGTATCCGAAAACTATCTGCCGAAGTTTTCGCGTTACGTTTACGAGGTGCCTGGAGGGGCGAAGTCGCCGCTGTCGTTTCCAGTTTCGCGTTCTGCTCGAAGGTGGAACCGACTCGCCGATAAGGCTGGTTCGCAAATTTTACCGCCCTCCAAGTTTCCGCGAAGATATAGCTCTGTGCCTCCACAGAGACAATATACGGGCGGCGAAATCGGCGGGTGTCTGTATGCGGTGCGCAGCCACCATCGATAAGCCGAAGTAGCCGCGGGCTAAGTTCCGTAAGCCGATCAAACTGGAGTGAGTTTATAGGGACGGCCAAGTGTACGGGTTACTCGGGCTATCTTCCTTCAATCTCACTTTGATAACTTGTTAGCGGCGTTAACTGCTTCGTAAAATTGGTATCGGAAAGTACTTGGAGGATATTGACGGCTCCGGGGATATGCTGGTGGTGCCTGCCGGTGTTGTCTCGCAACTCGGTATCGATCTTTGATCTGTTTGAATTTCAAGCGTAGACATCCCGTTGGATGCTGCGCGCTGGCGAGATCTGTGTGCAATATCTACGCTCCCAACCGTCCCTTGACTTTCAACGCCGGTGGTAGATAAATCTCCCCTAAACGCGCCCAGCACTCGCGCATTTCCAAAGCTAACACGAAGCTTCTCTTTGTTTCAGGTACGTCGCACGCACACGCCTCCTCTACTTGCTTAGCAGTCGCGCATCGGTGAGCTATTTAACAATTGAAAGCGCCGCGTACTCGTTCACGAAAATTGCAGTATTGCAGCGGCACGGCGGAGTTTCCGTGCGGTTAAACGCTCGCGCCACTCTCGGGCCACGCTAATCGCCCGAATAATGCAGCCGTGCCGCGAAATTTTCGTCGCCGACCCGCAGGAAAAATCATTATGCGGGGAATTTAATTCGGGGCTTTTCGCGGGATTATCCGGCGGATCGTGAACGCCCTTTTCCAACCGGACGAAAGGGGGGACGATGGGGGGTGGGAGGGGGGGGGGGAACAGGATCCCAAAACGAGAGCGCGGACTCCCGCGGCAGTGAAATTCGCTTTTTTAATCCGAGATTTTTCGCAACGATTCCATTATCCCGATAGAGGGGCGCTGTTTTTATCCAAGGGCTTCCGACGACAGCTGAACGGCGGTGCTGTTGGCTCGCGGGAGCGTGGCGCCAGCGTGCAAGCGAGCGCACGGAAACTATCGCTAATCCGCGAGCCCGTTATTCGCGACTCGGGGCTAGCGTTGCGTTTGTTGCGATTTAACCGAGCTGGCCACGCGGCTCCCCGTGCATCCGACAGTATGAGATATTTACGAAACTCGTGGACTCCGCGCAACCGGGCTTGAAACATTCAGAGACGCCAGACAAAATCGAAACCTTTCAGCGGGCTGCAGGACGGGGAAATCCGCGCGGAGGGATTCTCATTAAAGCGCACTTGGGACGCGCGGCCGGTCGCGGCGGCTAAAAGCCCGTGGCTACTCGACAAAATAATGAGTTGGTTCCGTGGCGGGCTTGGACACGGCATGATACGCATCGAACGAAATATCAGGTCGGGTTGAGTCGCTTCGTTAACGCGTGCTCCGTGCTCCGTGCTGCGCGATACGCTGCCGATAACGAAAGACAACGCGTTTACACGCGCTATTACGTGACCCGCGCGTGCAGCTTAGCGGAAAGTGTCTTTCACGGGGATGGGAGGGCGAGACAAATGAACCGTCTTCTTTTTACAAGCCAAAGTCACGAACCATTGAGAGATGAGGGCGAGGCGGTCGCTCGGTTAGTTTAAATAAATTAGGCTGGCGGGAAGTGGGCCACGAGCTGATTCCTAGGCGACGATGAATTGCGCGAAGCTGGCGCATTGGTCGCTTTGTAATTTGTAACGATCCAAAGTTCGCGTTGTCTCGGCCCGATTAATTGGGGGGAGGGGGCGCGTCATCGATAACGGTGCTCGATAGTATCGGAATTCCCAGGGAAATGTTAATTCTGCGTAATCGGCGGTCGTTTATCATTCAACCGTCGACGGGCATTGCGCTCAAAATGACTCGAATTGAGATTTAGCTCTTTCCTCTTTTTTTCTCCGACGTTCGTCGGTTATACAATAAAGTACCATAACGGAGAGCTCCTTTAATTGACATTTCTGATTTTCTCGGAGCACAGTGGCGCGAGAATGGGTCTCTTTGTATTTCATTCATTGGCGGAACAGTAATTCCTATTATGATTCTGGCTGCAGATAAACAGAGAAGTTTGCTGGTCGTTATTCATCGGACCGGCCATCGAGTCTGATTCCGTCGAGAGATCGATCCGAACGGCTCGCTGGCCTTAAAGTTACGGTTAACTTTCTCGCTGCACGTCTTCGCGCGAGATGTCGGAAATACGACCCCGAAACTTTCTTCCGGGACGAAGTTTCCACTAGCCCTCGACCCGCTTCCCCCCCCCCCCTCCCCTCTTTATTAATTCGACCCGAGCACGAAACGATTAAAAAGTAATCCCGTATTCCGGGAGTTCACCTTCGTTTTTCCTGTCGTTCGACTTTCTGGTCCTTGGACGACGTTCGTCAAAGCAAAGGATCCCCTCGGTAAGAGGCTCGCCAACTCGTCGACGAAAGTCTGGAAAGGGAAAAATTTCGAGCTCATTACGGGAACTTTAAGTTTCACTGTTTCCTGAGGGAAAGAGGGAAGACCGGGGGGCGAGGGAGGGGCTTCTTAAGGTGCTCGTCCCTGAATGGCAGCCACTTAAGTATTTATGTAAATTCTGACTCTATAGGTCGGCCTTCGATCCTGCTCATCCAATTGAAAGAATGACCCAGAATTCCCTCTATTCGTGCAGCGCCACAGTACCAATCTCTTTTCAGAGTAGGTACGTAATTCGAGTAGTCTGTTCATCGTTGTAACGAACAGAGTGATCAACAGAAAATGGTTCAGAAAATATTCTCGGCGAACGCGCAGCTAACCGCTCGTTCAGCCGTACTTCCTCCGGCAAAGTGCATTCCCGAAGATCCCCAGAAACCCTCTGCCTGACTTTTTGTTCCCCGGGCGAGTTTTTAAGGCGGTTCCGTGACCGACCAGTTATTTCGTCTTGCACTTTCTCTAATGGCTCAGAAACTCGTTACTCATTGTCCGGAGTGGCAGGGGACCTCGAAAACTTTTCGAGTGTCTGCGGCCGTTGTCGTAATTGCTCGGCGCATCGAACACGTTTCGTTCCACTAGCTATTGCCGCAGCCCGAACCTTTGATCCCCTCGGAGCTCTCGGTCACTGATTTCCCTACATAACTTCCTGCAATTCTAATCTTCCCATTGGATTCCTCCACTCACATACCGGTCGAAGATGAAGCAAGTTTCGAGGTCTTCGAGCTACTCGATTATTTCCCCGAAAATGCCTGGAATGTCGAGCAAGTAGCCCAGCTTCGGCCACGACCATCCAGCAGAACTTTCCATTTATTGGCCATTTTAGTGCTCCACTCTGCACAGTAGCTGCGTTCTTTCCTACGGTACCGTGTCACCAGTTCACAGCATGGGCCTGATTGCGGTGGAAGCTTCATTTTCATTCGTGGTTGTTCGGCCGTCGCGGCTCTCCATCTGAGAGCACGAACAGACGGGAATTTATTCGAAGCGTTTTTGAGATAGATGTTGCGGAAGAATCGAGAGTGCGGCTTATCAATATGGATGTGTTTAACTTGCTGCATAATGGAGGAACTCCATCCAGCGTTTCCCACGATCCCAGCAATCATTACTTGGCCAGACGTCCGAGAGAGGAGACTCGATTAACTGGAATCTCGACTGGGCGAACTAATTGAAAGAATCCTTTCTGCTGGCCTCGTTTCGTCCTTCTTCGCCCTCCGTTTGAAGTGTTCTCGCCGGCTTTCACGAGACAAATATCAAGGGGATTCGAGCTGGTTTTAAATCTCGGCAGGCTGTTGGTTCAAACTACTTGGACGGTTTCGAAAAGCAAGCAGCCGAAGGCCCGCGCTGCCCCAAGTTGTTTCGAACTAATTGTCTCGCGGGACTTTCGACGGGGCACTCCGATAGATTAATGATCTTCTTCCCGAAGTGCCTGGTCTTTAACGGTATTAAACGTTCCCCAGAACTAAGCTGATTATTCCCGTCGTTAGTTAGGAGACGCGTCAAACGCCCGGAGTCTAAAAATTTTAATGGCTACCCGTTCGACGCTGGATCGTGAAAGACGTTGCACGCAGGAGGACACGAGCGACCCGATGAGTAACGGCAAGTTGCAGGAGATTGAGTAAATCTTGTTAAGACCTTGGCGATCGCCGGGGCGCACCGAAGGGCGAGTAGAATTAAGCTAATCATTGTTGGCCGGCAAATATTTGGCAAACAGTCCATCTCGCTCCCATCCGACATCTCCAATTTGCCTTCTCCTCGAGCTCCCGTAATTGGCGGATAGTCTGGCTAATTAGTAGCCAAGAGATGCTACCTGTGATCAGCGAGTTCCTGCCCGGCCACTCTCGCGTCCAACGAGTCCCGAACTCTATCCGAGAGGCGGCGTTTTCGATTGTTGGTTTTGTCTGACGGCGGACACTTCTAGCATCCGTTGAAACATTCCCACTTACCCTCCCTGGATCTCGGGGGTATTTTCTCGGGGCGCGAGATTATTCGCTCGTCCCATCGCCTACGTGCTTCCCGCAGAAATATCACTTCGTTATTCCCCATTTGAAACAAGCTTACGCTCATCCGCGAAAAGGAACGAGAATCGTTTTACCGCGCGCGCGCGGCTGGCTCTGCGGGGCCGACATAAACATCCATCGACGTTTTCCCTGGTTTCCGCGATGCATCCATTTCCCGTGTCTCTGGCTGCCGGGCCGTGTTTTTGTTACCGTAAATTGCGACTGTCTCGCGCGGGGGTGGCTCCCTCGCAGAGCGATATTTATTTGTTTACCCGCGTCCGCTGCCCCGGGCTGTTCTTCCGCTCTCCCCTTCTTGCGTCGCGTAGTCGTCGACGGTGTCGCGCGGCGCGATTATTCGCTGGAAAGTGGGCAAGACGGGGGGGGGGGGGGGACGGCGAATGACGAGGGGAAGAAATTAAAATCGGCCGGACGGTGCGCCGTGTATTCAACGCGCGTGCTCGTTGCGCTGGCGAACGAGCCTGGACGAGACATTGCGCTCTCGCGAACGCTTCCCATTGTCACCTGCAGCTCTATTCACCGGCACCGCGTTCGCGGACCGAATCCTCCGTGTGTACCCTGCTAAAACATACGAAAGGGACGCGTCGTTGAGCCGAGAAAAGCTGTCGAGCGCGCGTGCAAGCTCGTCGCGACGAGACGGGCGGATGCTCCGACGGATGCGGACTCTGCGTACACTGTGCGCGGTACACGGACCTGTATGCCTGTAAACTTTTCGAGTTTCAACCCAGCGGCTTGCGAAGCTGCAGATTTTCAATGGAATTCACTGATCAGCTGCTAGACTTCGCCGTGTCTCGTCTACTTTTCGGCATTTTTCATCTTCGCGGGAGTGTCGCTTCGCACGGTTGCATGGAGCTCGCCGCGAATTTGAGTCGAGTGTGTCCCGCAAACATCGCGGGAGCCTTTACATTTTGTATAACCGTGGGCGGTTTGGTATGTCGAAAAAAGCTTTTTCATTCGATCGAGATGAAAAATTGCTCGCCCCTGCATTTTTCAGGCCGGCCGTTCGGCCGAAATAAATTCGCAAGAGTGGAATCGGTGGTCGAAAAAGAGTGCACGAGGCAGTCGACGGGAATGTTGACTCTGCGCCTCAACTTTCCTAATAAAACTGCATTTCATTTAGCTCCGCTGCAAGGTTCTTCTCCCCCCTGATGAACAGTGTCGGATGCGTTTCGAGCAATTATATCTCGCGGCAGGAGAGTTATGGCCCCGACCGTAATTCCCTAGCTCTTCTAATATATCCGAATCTCTCGCTCGTCGTTTATGACGTCGCTCTCTGCCACATGGGCACTGTGTGTCTCGCGTAGAAGTTGCGATAACTCCGATCGATGCGCATTAGTCCAGCAATGCCGTTAATTTGTCACGAATTCTATTCGAGCTCTCGACTTAAAATACGCGTCCTATTACAATGCATATCATTGAGGTTAAACGCGATAAACTCGCCGCGCCGAGATACTTGCAACAATACCTGCGCGTTTATCAGCGTGACGGGCTTTAGCACAATGGCCGCGGATATAAATTAACTGGCTGCTAATTCACGCGGACGGGCTTTCGTTTGAACGACAGTTATTCATAAGAGATAATACGCCGGCGAGAGGACTATCCGTTTTCCGGCGGGGACGTTAAAAACGCACCCCTCTTCGCTCCACGCGGGGTGTTCTTAAAATATTTGGCCAAACGTTCGAGGGGCGCCGTTTGTTTTGTGTCTGCGTCGGGGGCGAAATCTCTCTGCAGCTGCCCTTTCCACCGTTCCATCTTGGCTACAGTGCAGACGCGCGAAACACGAGGCTGTTTGTTTTCGGTCAGAGTACACCGCGATGGCAACGGCTGGCGGTTTGTATGCTTACACTCGAGAAACACAAGCGGCGTGGTAGGTTATCTCCGAAGAAGGTCCTCGGGTTTGGTCTCCGGTACCTCTGTTACCTTCCAGTTTTAGATTACAGTTTCGAGGAGGCGACTCATTGTCTCCACCTTGCTCTTTGATCAGAAACAACAGCCATTTCTGCGCCACCCCCCCCCCCCCCCCCGCACGACTCATGCAGCCTGATTCGAGGAATTATAAACAATAGGTTGCTGGTTGCGTTTAACGAGCGACAGGTAAATAGCTATTCGCAGCATGTGGGTCAGAAAGCAGTGAGCAAATGGGGCTACTCGGCTATGGAAATGGAGCTCCTAATCGCGGAATTATACGGCTGCTCGTTTAAAGGTGTTAGGTTTCAAATTTGTTGGCCATTCAGCTCGGGGCAGGATGCGTTTGCAGAGAAATTTGGTAGCATCGCTACTAATTAAAGGGGGTAAATTCAACGAGAGGCAGCCTCCGAATTCATTGAAAATGTAAACGCGAGACAGCCGTTACCATTGGATTCCCTCGTCCCGGAAACTGCTTAGAGAGAATTGGGCAGTTTCGCCTAGGATACGTGTCACTTCGTGTCCCGGGAAATCGCGATTCTATGCGAGGGTCACGGGGGAATCGGAGAAACGAGAGCGTTGCGATAGAATCCAGACGATCCGAGCTGTTGTTGCACGTGCCCCACTGTTGATGGGGAGAAGCAGGAAAAGCTCGGGAGCCACGAAATCCGTGAACGGAGGTGTTAAAGGATCGCGGTGGAAGGATTATGCAAAAGATTCGCGCGCTAGATCGAACTGCCAGTGGCAGCTTCATTTTTCCTGCGCCCAGCCTTCTATTTATCCACCTCGCGGCCTCGCCTCTGAATTCGAACGCCTCGTTATCTTTTCGAAACGCCTTGATATATGATTGCCGCGATATCAAGTGGTGCTTTCATTCAAGAATCCCTGCCTCCTCGGTTGAGTAATGCTCGGCTTAACGGTCTCCGCTCGCGCGATACGTGTCCCTCTTTGTGCCAGATATCTCTCATCTCTGGCCGATTCTCTATTCGCGACAAACGGGTATTTAGGTCGCAGAAAAAAATTCACTTTACACGAGCATTGCATTCTCTTGCCACGTCGTTAACACCTGCATCATCTGCGTTCGTTTATCTCGCGAGGAGTGGAGCAGTTTTTGCTCGGCGAGCGTTATCTCGGCCGCGTTTCCTTGCATTTCTCCTTATCACGCCGCGCCGTCTTCTTCTGCTCGCTGGCGCGCGCTACTCGGGGCTGGCGCGACTCCGCCTTGCGACAGAATCTGTCCGGAGGAGAAGCAAGTTGGCCAGGGTCCGTGTGCCACGGTTCAGATAGCGGGAAATTGAATTTTCGCCCTTGACACGTCGGAGGAGCGCTCAAAGGTGATGCAAGCTCTTCACAGTCTCCTGTCCCGATCGCAGAGATGGCTCTCGGTGCTCCTCTCTCGACGAACACCGGGCGATCTCCATCCACATCCGCGATCGAGATGAACGGCTCCTCGATCCAAGATTTCCGCTACCGGTGCGATCTCCGGCCGAGGACACCCTGGGTATTTGATTAGCGGATACCGGATATTTTACGCTGCCAAATCAGACCACGGGATCGATTCTAGCTGTTGAGCCGCAGCGCCGGCGAAGATGTCTTCGTTCCCGATATCCAGGCTTGCCAGCTGGTGCAAGGAAGTCTCCTTTCGTTCTCTCTTAGACACTTGTGATCCATTTTAGATCCCCCAGCTTCGGCCGGCGTTGACAGTCGCGCTGCTGATTTAAGACATTTAAACATCCTCGATTAAGTACAATCGAATTACATCGGAGTGACGCGCCGCTCTGGAATGGCCTCGAATTTTCGGCAGCGGGAAACCCTTCATGCGTCTCGTCGAACTCACGACGAAATTTCCGCGAGTCTTCTATCCGTCTCGTTTAGGCGAGCTGGCGCCTCTCCCGCCGAGGCGACGGCACTTTGCTTAACGCAATTAATGACTCACTTAAACGTCTTGCTCCGCCGCGGGTCCGTCGTTTCCCTTTAAATTGTACATTCCGCCCTTCTCCACTCCAGCCCCCGAATTTCCGTCTGAATCGATAAGTCCCGGCGGTCCTTTAGTTTCGTTGTTAACGAGAGTCTGCGGAGTAATTAGTGATTCATGAATTGCAAAACCGAGTGCTTTCGACCTCGCGTCTCGCCTGGCCCCTCCTCTCCTCGCCGCGCTCTTTCATTCGATCGCTCCCTCTCGTTCTTGGTCTCTTTGCCAGAATCCTTTCTATCGGATCCCGTGAAACGGATCGATAGAAAATAATACGCCGCCGATTATTCGATTTACTCGAGGCCGAGCGCAGTGTCTCTCGATTCTCGTTCCGTGGCTAGGGTCTGGTCGCTGTTTTACGGGCGAATCTTCTCGCTTCTCTGTGAAAGGCCTACTTGCACGACGTTATCGCCGTAAGAAGCAGCTTGTCGGGAACTTTAACGAATTTGAAAGGGTGGCGGGGGGAGCTCGTTCGTGTCTCGTGCTCGTAATCCGTCGCCTCCTACTCGCGATGCTCCTCGACGCCATAAGCGGCGCGATATCGCCTCGATGCGCGACGTGTCGCTGAATTGTTTGGCTCCTCTACTTGCCGCTCCCTCCGAATATTGCCCGTCTCTTTCGTCTCTTTCGTCTCAAGGCTGAATGTCCAAGCCGTCGCGATCCTCGATGGCAAGATCCTCAACGTTCGTTTGAAATAATCGAACGCGTCGATCGGGATGTCGGTCCTCGATCGGCCGAGTTATCGAGCGAGCGAAGCCATTAATCAGACCAGCCATTAATCCAGCGGCTATTAATCAATCAACCGTATCAATCCGTACAAATCGTACGGAGGTGCGAGGCGGCGGTGGTGTCTGGGGCAACGTCTTCGTCGTGCAGCGTTGCACAGCTTAGACAGGTCGGTCGATTTCTCTTGGGTTGCACGGGGTAGAGTGGAAGGAGGTGGCTTGTACAGGGGGTGTGCAACGGCTGCCACAAGGTTTCCACGTCCGACAGCACTTGGGCCCATCTTTGTTCCCATTTCCATACCTATTCCATTACCGGGCAGGTCTGAGCCGGCCTTGTAATCTAATAACTAATCTCGCCACGACGGGCTGCCTCGACAGAGCCTCGTATTTCGGGGCAACTTGCTCAACACCACTCGGGAAGAATGATGAGAAAGGGTCGGGGGGATCGAGGGACAGGGGACTGGTGTCAAATAAGCAGACAGGATATAATTGACTGGATCTGCATAAACGAGCACTCCGTTTCCTTTCTCGTGGCTTGACGGTTCTCTGATCGTCTGCTTCTCGCCATTGTCGGGTTGCCAGGCCCGCCCACAACGCTGCAGCGAACAGATGTAAATGCCCGTATAAATCATTTCGAATGGTTGAAACTTCAGATGCAAGAATTATGTGATCCAGCAGGACGTCGGACATTCTGCACGCTTCTCGTCGCGTTTAAATAATAAAGAGACAGGTTGAAGGTGATATATGGAGGGAAAGCGCGGGGACTAGGGGACGATAGATCCTCGAGAGGACATTCATTGTCGGGCCACGCGGATGCGGTCTGCCTATCGAAACTTGTAAGAAATGTGGGGAATCCTGGTGCACTGGTTGTGCAAATCTGGACCACGGATCTGTAAAGTAGCGATGAGAGTTGGTTGGGAAGTTTCGAGCGATACATCTGGTAGCTGCGAGGCAGCGGGCGAAATATTTAAAATTTACAACGGGAGCTGTCGCGGGTGTAGCCTCAAACTGCCGCGCGATATATTATATCGAAATAACGATTTATTCCTGACAATAGAAAAATAGAAGCATTCCGTGTACCGAATGCCTGGAACGCACCGGTCGGCTCGGTCTCGTTCCGAATTTTATCTCGATACATATATATCCCTGGATGTAAATAACGGGCGTCCTCGATTCGGCGGCGGAGCGCTCGGTAAGCCAATTCGTAAAGAGTCATCAAACATCGTTGGAATCGATCGGGAGTCCCTGGAGAGCAATGAGCAGTGAAAAGAATATTTTCCGCAAAGTTTCGCCTGAACTTTTGACATGTGACAGCCGATTTTCTGGCTTTCATCGCCGTCCCGCGGGGATTCATGGAATACGCCGCGCTGCTTCCTGCAGCTGTCGCTCGCCGCGCAGAAAGCTTTTGCAACTCGATCGCTTCATTCGCGGAAAGTTGCAAATACTGCGATTTCAAACGTTCGCCACGCCCTCCTGGCGTTTGACGGCGCGTTTGTTTCGAGCCGATGCATTTGAGATCGCCGCCGATGCAGCGGCGGTGGTAATGGAACTCATCACGTTGCAGATAGAAGTTTCGTGGTCGCCGTGGAATAGGGCTCCACTTCCCGTGGTCCCTCATTTCCACGCGTTCTCGCAGGAGCAAGGTAATAGAAAGGGAAGCAGGAGGTATTGGGTGTTGTGAAAATTGCACGAGTCTTGTTAGGAAAGAAACACGGGGGAAGATTGCAATCGTTGAGGCGTGTGCTGTACTTTGAAGATAGGCTCCCAGTAGTACAACTCGCGTATTAGTTGGGCGGCGCGTCTGTTTCTACGTTTAAACGAACGGCAGAATTGACGAGGGACGAGGAAAGGGTATTAAAATTACTTTCGCTGAAAAGGCTCGAGACGATGACGCGACAAGCCACGCGTTTCAGCGGAGACACAACAATTTTACCTTTTCTAAATAATGTCGAGCAACGTTCCGTGCGCCACCTGACGATGGCTTTTCCTGCTCGTCTGCCGAGCACCGTGGTACACGAGACCTCTTTCCACCTTCTTCCGTCGCTGTTATTTTCCCGAGGCTGGGAGACAAACCGTCTTCAAAAAGGAGAAATGAAAATCCGTCGGCGGAACGGGCGAGGGCGAACAGGAAGGAGGAACGGGGTCGCCGTAGGCCTAGATACGTCTCTGCATTTTTTCCGCGCCCACGGATGCTCGAAAAACTGGGTCGAATATCCGTGGCCCAGGTTTTCTAAAGCCGAGGTTCCGAGGCGTTTCGACCCAGCCCACTCGGCGGAAAAGAGTTTCGAGCACTAATTAAAGGGACTGCTTCGCAACGAGGGGGAGCTTATCTCGCGTAATCTTTCACCGTGACACGTCGCCAGCGCACCTTTGAATCTCGCTTTCCCGTCGCCAGCCATGTCGATCCGACCGTGATGATGTAACCTTCTAAAATACACCCCCGCCCTATTTTATTTTCGGCGTCGAGCGTCCGGTGCCGAGGTTCTCGCGAAATTTCACGCCGCGAAAAATTTATAGGACCCAGTAAGATTCGTTATTGCCACACTTCGCCACGGTACCGTAGCGAGTACTTACATACGTACACACGGCCGCGTTGTCCTCATTCCGAGCATCGCTAGAGTGCTGCTCTTACACCCCTCTTCCGTTTCCTTTCCTGCCTCATCATTCGCCGCTGATTCTTCTCGCGCAGTTCCCTGGCCTTGAGAATCGCGGCTGGTTCCCTGGAAATATGCGTGGCAGGGACGCTAATTCCGCGTCCCTCTCGGGCCACTTTTCACCCGATCATTGTTACATCGTGGCCGGCATTATAAACGGTGACAAAGTCATCTCGCCCCTGCTAGGGGGCTGCTCCGGCAAACGTGGCAGAGCTACGTCTTCCTCCTCGATTGTATCCCCGGCTATTAATTACTCGCTGGCCTGCCAGCTTGTATTATCCGCGGATCGGGGTGTTTGTCTCCCGAGGCAGAAAAGCTCGCGCGAGGCTGGCACGAAGGGGAGCATCCGAAAGCAGCGAGCGGCAAAGATAAATAGGGAGATACAGTGGCAAACGGTCGAGCGGACAGATAAATGTATAGGTCGTGCGCGCGGAGCGGGGGTCGGGGTGCGGGAGGGCCGAAAGAGAAAACGGGTCGGGAAATAGGTCCGGTCGACTGTAATTGGAAGAATCGATTTGTTGCGATGCCGACCCTCGTTCCAGATTCTCTCGCGTGCCTTCTAATGAATTTTCAGTGCAACGCTGGCCCGCCTCGGATTGTCGTTCGTATTTCATGCCGGCAAGCATCGGTATCCCCTTTCCGATCAGAGATAGAGGAACGCCTCGAGCATCGTCTTTTCTGCCCCCCTCGATGAGAGAGCCCGCGCACCGGTTCTTTTCTATTAACGATCAAATTTCGCGGTTCAGCGTACACTGTTATCTTGCCTCGCGTAGGTATTCCGCATCATCGCGGAGCAAATCCGTAACTCCTTTCCTACCCTTTCCTTTTTCAAAGGACTCGCTCCCCCCAGAACGTAAGCAACGATCGGGCGAGGAGCGCCGTGCGTCTGCTCTAATGGAAGATCTGACGAGTGCAGGCAGAATGCTTTTCCTCTAGGCTCGCCCAGAATTCGTTAAAGCGGCTCGTGTGTCTTTCACTGGCCGCGGAAGGGTGGCTCGCAAACAGTGGATTTCACAATCCGGAAATTGCCGTGCAATTCGCTGGCGCCGCGATACCGTGAGAGAGGGACGGAATAAAGGGTTAAAAAAAAAGTGGAGAAGGGCGAATGCCCCGGCAGCTGTGGCACACATTCGACGCGCGTAATCGCCTTTTCTGTTTTGCTTGGCCGTTCCATCGTCGCCGAGGTATTCGAGCGCGCCGTTTCTCGTCCGGAGAATAAAGCTTGCGGCCGGCAATTTTCGTCCAGGAAGGACGAGCCCCGTCGTCCATGAACGAGACTGACCACTCTCGCGATCAATGAAGCGGCCCGTGCTCGGCTAATTCGTAATAAAAGCTCCTCGTGGCTCGCTTAATTAAACGGGGGGTGGCCTGCACTCGCCGACGAGGGCTAAAATCGGGCGATCCGCTTTCAACGTTTCGAGCTTTTAGCGTCGCCGGTCTACGGCCCCAGCGACCGCGCTCTCCCAAAAGCTCCTCGCAGATTTTGTTACCCACGTAATTGTATCAAACACTTCGCTGTCCCCGTCCACCATTATATAAAATTTTTCTGCCGTTGCTTGTGCGGTGCCCGACACCCGAACAATGTTCCCGAAAGCCAAAATCCCCCTCGTACCAGTTCGCATCAGTTTCGGCGCGCAGACTGCGCTGCCTGACCAGCGCAAGGTCGCTACTACTGTAACTGCGCCGTTAACGTTCCGTTGGATTTGTGACCGAGTAAACATAGAAACGGTACAAATGAAGAGATACTCGTGGAACTGCGCCTACTTGTCAAGCGAGATACACCGTGTACTGCACCGCAGAGACCTCGTATTTCTTACATCTTTCAGTGTTCCTCCGCCGCCAGCCTATCCCTTTTACGGCGAGCCCTTGGAGAAACTCGTAAATTCTCATAAAGATATTTTTACGAGTTGATTGGGCTCCGTTGGTCGGTCGGCTTCCCAAGGCTGCTCCTCGACCTTTTCGTGGCCGAAAGTCGAGCTTTCCTGGAGGGGCATTAATCGCGATCCACTGCGCAGAGTGTTGCCGTATTGTCGAAGGTGCGTTTATGCGAGCCGCAGGGGGATAAGATGGTAGTTGGGCATCGACGTGGCGGTGCTTAGGCCACTTGCTACAAAGTGTGGGGCTAAGGTAGCGCTTCGTCGAACCTGGCAGCGCACGAGTGCGCGCAACATCTGTCAGCGGCAGCGGTTTCCGGTCGGCGGCCCGATAACTCGTGAATGGATCCTCTCGCAGTCGCGTCCGGCTGCGTTTAAGTGCGTCGAATCGAGGCGAAATCGCCTGTTTGGTACTCGATTAGGGACGGAAAGCCGCGGCCGCGGAATAATTGCTAATTAACCGCGCGGTAGTCCGAGCCTCCACGCTGGGAGCTTGAATGGAGGAGTCGCCCTGGCTGCTTGGAGCGAGCAGGCTTCGCGGAAAGGTAAATCGGATCTACGAAGATTAGGATATGTTCGACCTATCGATACAAGGGTAACACAGTATTGATCCCGATAGGGCTTGGCTGGCTACCGTACTGCTCAGTAACGGGGAAATTATTCAGAACAGGCTGTGGTTTATGATCCTGTCCCCAGAAAATCTTTCGAGGGAAACGGCGTTTACGTTGAAGAAAAATTTTGACAGGACTTGGACCGCGTACGGGTTCCCCATCTGTCGCCGCGTGGTAGTTGGAAAGTTCCACCGTCTACATCCGCGGCACGTAACGAAGTTTCGGATACGGGTGTACTCCGGTCGCCAGAACAAATATTCGGTACATGACAGGTGCTACATTGTTCCGAGCCAGACGGGTCACTCCGCTAAAGAGCTTGCGGACCACGACGGCTGGACACTGCTTTCAAGCACGCTCCATTTCAGCCGGCCGGGATTATATCGTGTATTTATTGCGCTGCTCACAGTTTCGACCGCAGTTAGACGTAGTTGGTCGGTGGATCTTCACTTTAAATCGTGTATCTCGAGGGCAGTTTAATTGTTCCGCATCCGTGTATACAGAGCGAATCAAGGTATTTGCTTAGCCGTTCAGATTCGAGAAAATTCTACGCTGATATAGAACCACCCCCCTCAGCCCCAGACGGTCGTTGAAAGAAGCGATTCAGTATTGAAAGGATTGATCGATTCTCCGGGTCCGCTTTTGAATGTCGATTCCCAGCGCGAGAGCTTCGAGGGCAGAGCTTGTCCGCAGAGACAAATACTTTTCCTGAAGGCGTTATTGTGCCTCCAAATGCCACGGCCATAAAAAACAGCTGGCTGGACGTTGCTCGTGTTATTGCACAGTTTCCTATGGGATCGAAGGAAATCGTTTCGTGGGATGATCGAGTGGCCCGCAACGTTCCAGCCGTACCGTGCTTGTTTGATGTACTTTTGCGCCGGGTCCAATACGATTTCCGCATAGAAAGGGCCTCGAGAGACGGGGACGGACGTCCCTTATCGTTTGACGCAGCAGCCGCGCCGCGCCGTCCACCTCGAATCCAATCAGAGTAAACGAGTCGCGTGTGCAGCGCGCGGAAACAAGTCTTTTCATCTCTTCTCCACGAAATCAACGGCAATGTTAAGTAGACGGAGAAATTTTGGACTAATGAGCGAGTCGCGATTGTTGCGCCCCCCGTCGGAACGACCCTCTTCGATAATAAAGACACCGAACTTCCACGATAAAAGTATGTTCGCTGTGGGACTCTGAGGGCGCGTTAATTTCACGGATCGAGAGTACGTTGGGATCGTCAAAGTAATTATTCTCGCGTGCGATCGCTAATGGAGATAATAAATGCCGACGAGGGCGGTTAGATCGTTAAACGAGTTATCAAAGCGAAAGGACCAACGCATCGTGTGGGTATCAAAGGTTAATGGGCAATCTAGGTATCCGCCTCTCGAATGTGTGCGCATCTGTGCGCGCCTGTATTGGCGTTTCAAAGCTCATTAATTTTTTAGCCGGGGCAATCGGGCCACCGCAGAAATTAAAACTGAGCGCGACATCGGGTCCCTTTTATTTTCGTGGGTCGTTTGGGGAAGGCTGGCGAAAAAAGGAACCCGAACGTGCGTTGCCAGGATGATGTTAATTAATCATATCGCCGGAGGGTCTGTCCTCGTGCTATTTTCAAAATTCTGTCGCGCTAGATTATCTCGGGCATTTCGGAATATCGCGACGACTCGTTGCACGACCGATCCCGGTAGCGCGTAATTTTCTCAAGAACCATCGACCCAGCTTGATGGATGATTCGATCGTGCTCTTTTTTCGGCAGCTGTCAGTGGTTTGTCAAATCAACACAGCGTTCCTCCCCTTTCGTTTCGTTTCCTGCTCGTGTTCGTCCCCCTTTCTCCCGGCTCTCCTTTTGCACTGGCTTTTCACGCAAAACACAACCCTCTCCCTCTCCTCCCGCGTGGCCGAGTAATGGAGCGGAAAAGAATAATTTTAGGCAAACACAGGCCCGCCACGTATTTCCACGAAAATACACGCTCTCGTGCCTAATGGCGGCCGGGCTGTTCGACCGTGGAATCCATTTCGGGCTTCCTCTGTTTCCACGAGAATGAAAAAGGAAGGAAACCGGCGAAGATTTAAGGACACCCACTATTCAGGGGGCGCAGAGGCAACGCGAGGCATCTGCCGCTTGTAACCCCCAGTAGAATATCCTGCAATATAGGGAACAGATAGGTTGCCAGAGTAGGTCAGTAGTGTGACTCAGCCATTATTGCGGCGCATGCAAACGCGTCCGCACAAGTCGATCCAGCTTCTCCTGTCCTACGGTTAGCTTCTCGTGGTTCCTTCACCTCCACAATGGCATACGTCAGCCACTTGGGAATCCGCAAATTCGCCTGTGTACCTGCACAGCCTTTGAACGTGAATTCGAACCGCAGAGACGGGCCTGATAGATTAGAAATCGATAAGCTGCGGGTAAGCGCTATCGTAAACGTCGTGGATTTTATTGCCCTACCTTCCCTTTATCCTTCATACGTGTAGGTTTATCGTTACGCCGCAGAATTCCATCCCCAGGAGACTAAACTTCACGCGTGGTGCAGCCAAACGCGAAAGCTGATACCGCGAGGAGAGAATAATTCAGCCGGCGGAAGGCAAAGCGATCCACTCTGAACATATCTATATCCGGGAGTGCCGGGAACCAGTGGCAGGGGTTGTGTTCGATTGAAACCACACCGAACTCGTAGCGTTTGACGATGGCCGGCGTCGGTTTCTGCGTCGCGCCGGGTCTTTTTCATTCCGGTCGTTTCCCACCCTGCCTGCTCGCCGATCTTTCCACGGCAAAAGCTCCGTTGCTGAAAGGTGACGCTGTTCAAAGGCTCGTCTTCTCTATCGATCGCAGAGAAAGAATGTCTTGTGACCGTTTCCCAACAGATCCAGCCTGGCAGTTGGGTCGGAAGATTTTCCCGATCCCCAGGCATCATCCCCCTCTAAAGATCCGTTTTCGGAACTTCCCGGCAGCTTTGGGAACTGAAAGCAAACGTTGCTACTCTGGCCGATTGATAATCGATCCAGGGACGTCGATAACGCGAGAGCTTTTCATTACTCGAGATAGGATTTCAGGCGACATGGAAGCACGGGATAGTGTCTCTGTGAAACAGTGAGTGTACACAGCTCATGCCAACTTTAAACTCCATCGGTTTCAATCGAACATCGACGGAGTCTGGCGGAACGCGCGGAGGATATTAAGGAAAAACAAAGAAGCCCTGGATCTGTTTTTTGGCTGGTTTGCGCGCGCGGTCGACGCCGACATTTGGCTCGGGGCAGAACTGTTCCAATTATTAAACGCGATCCTGCCGCGCGAATGCCCTAGCAACTGTGATTGGCAATCTTGGGTTCCTCCGTTTCCAGGCTGGCGTAAAGTGTCCTGGAAATGTAGGCGAAAATAGGAACTTTCGCCGGGGCGAACTTTCGACTGCATTTATTCGTTTGCATCCGGGAGGGGCAGGCTTCCCTTCGGCTATCGTTTGCTTTTGGCTCGACTCGACTCGACTCGACCGGTCTATATTTGGGGCTCGGCCTCGCTGAATTTATCGAGAATCGATTTTGCGGAACACCTTTGTTACCGATGGCGCACGGTTTTCTATAAGGAGCAGATTCGTTCCAAAAATTGTTCCCCCTTTGTTCGAAAGCAAAACGGCCGGCGCAGATTTCCACGATTCACCAAACCTCCCGGTCCGCCGTTTCTATTCTCGCACTCGCACGCTTCGCATCCGCCAGCCAGTGCATCCTTCTCCGGTGAAATAACTCGACAAATATTTGCCCGCAGGCCATGCTGCTCATGTATTTTTCGTAGTAAAACTTGGCCGTCGTAAAAAGAGGTGAAAGATAAGAAGAGGCAGCCGCCCTCCGGGAACGTCTTATTTATTTCAGCGCCGCTATTGACTTTCCGCGCGATTCTCTTCTCCTCGGTCGTCTGTATTCCGGCCTTTCGTCGCTCCTTTATCCGCTACCCTTCGCATACACGCCTCGCATCGGGCTAAATAAATTTCGTTCGCCCGAAATCATCGAGTTTCCCGCGATTGTCGAGCAAACAATCGGCGATCGTTCGAATCGGCCAGCATTTCCAGCAACCTCCGCTCCGCGTTCCTCTCGAGCAAACTCGATGGGAATTAGAATATGTACAGAGTACTGGAGATTCCCGTTCCTCCAACTAAACAGGCATCGAAATCCAGATATTCTGCGTGGATCCTGTTGACCGTCGTGTGTTTAAAAGCGAAATGGAGGAGGCGATCGATTCGGGGGAAGGCGACACGTCGAGAAGGGGGACGGGTTCGCAAAATTTCCTTCAGCATCATCGAGGAGCACTCAGCCCAATGAAACTTCCACGCCCGTCATTACCTAGGAGCCACCGCGGTCTCTTGCTGGCTTCCGAGACGCCACTTTCCGGTCTCGTAGATTCCCCGCGGATGAGAAACGTTCCCCTTATCATCGTTCGACCGCGATGAAACGTGACGTTGAGTTACAGCGATGGGGGTCCCCCCGCCCCCGTTACCTCCATGTAAATTTTGGTCCCGCCTCCACATACTCGCGGCCTGAGGAACGTACCCTATGGCTTCATCCGTCAAATTTTCAAGAATCTCCGCGCCCAACTTTCCACAATGTTCTTCGGGGAAATTTGCAAATAACACGGGCGCTTCGGCAATCGGCGATCGCAGCCCTACACCCAGGGATTCGCTAATCGAGAATCGTTGGGAACGTTGGACGGCGGGGGTAGGTTGGATGCAGCGGGAGCGGTATCGATTGGAGCCCTGAAACGCTGCGGCTAATTTCGATTCCTCTTTGATGTACCGACAGAAGATTTCAGGGCTGAGCGGCGGCGGAACAGCTTCACTTATTACAAGATGATGCAGTCGACTGATAACGCGTTCCCTCTTAGACCTTCGTGACTCCCTATCGTAATACTTGCCCGAGTCGTTAACGAGTAACCTTTTGAATCGCGTTACAGCTTTATGGGCACTTACGGGACATTTTACTCAAGGTAACGAGCCCGTCGACCGTCAGCGTTACTCAATCCCGAATACTCCAGCTATAACAGCTATAGTGGGATTAGAAACTTTCCTCTGCCCTAGACTGATATAGTAAAGTCAGCCTTCCTGATCCTGTTACTACACTGCGCAACCTTGCGAATATAATACGCCATCCCGTTCATCTCCTCGCTGGATCCTCCTCAGCCTTTCCTAGACGATTACGCGCAGTTTGGTCACGTTTGTACGTAATTATTATCTAGAGTATTTAACCGGTACTCGGCGGGGTAGCTCGACTCCGCTCGTAAACATTTTCATACGTACATCCGGACGGAGATAGTCGCCTGGAGGCGATTAAAACGCGGCCCAGCCGATAAAGCCCATTAATTCCGACGAAATTATCGGCCGTTCCAGCGACCCGGGCGAAATACTTTCATCTCTGATAGCCGAGGCCGGCGATATCTTACTCGGAAGTTTCCAGGTAGCCTTAATGACTTGGTAACGAGGAGCTCACGGTGTGTCGCCTTACGAATCGGGTCAAATCGTGCTCGCGGCAATATTAAACTGCGGCTGCTTAATTGAAAGGCTGGTCTCTTCGGCCGATATTAATATCGGCGCCTCGGCAAAACTTCCACCGGTAATCGCAGCTGATGATAACGACCCCCCTTTAACGAGCCTCGCTGTCTCCTTCCTCCCCTGTCGCCACTGGCAATCCGACGAAACCTGGCTACGCGTGCAACCAAAAGATCGCGGGGTCCCTTTCGTTTTCGCCGCAAGAGTTTCACCCTTTATACACCTGCACAGCCTCCGCCACCGCGAAGCACTTGGTCCCCCGATTCCATTAGGCAGAAGGGGGCGCGAATTGCATCGATCAGCACCGAAATCCGACGTTCGCTTCGACGGGACGCCGATACTCGCGCGGGGGAACAAAGCGAAAGGAGAATAATCGAGCGGGGCATCGTCTCGTGCGAGCAAGCTCGAGCTTTCTCCCCGGGGAACTTTAACGATCCTGGCCGTTCTCTCGCTAATAACTGTAAACAAAGAAGCCGACGAAAGCATTCACCGTTTACGAAGTAGGTACCTTAGCTCCGCGTTTCCGTGAATAGCTGCTCTGAATTCGCGGCACGCGAGCACGGGGGTGGAGGGCGGGGCACTCGCTGGCGAAAGAAATCCCGTGGGTAATTCATAAACAGAGGTAGCCGGTGCCTCGTCGGCTGTTCGGCTCGTCGCAGCGAATTAAAGCGCCGTTCAGAATGATAATTCGCTCGCGACGATTCGCCGGCGTCCCGTGAACTTGGAGATTTTCACCGAGAAGCAGGGAGAACGATTCGTTACGTTCCCGAGCCGAGTACGGTTCATTGTTGGAGAATAGCCCGTTCCTGTTTCGAGCCACGAATTACGTCTAAATAGAATACGTACATTCGCCTCCTCTTCCTTCTTCGCCATTCTTTCTCCTGGAAATTTATTACCCGATAGTTATACGGTAGAATTTTCCTCCGGGCCACTTTCACGAGCGAGTATATACGTCGGCGAGTATCTTCGCGAATACCCTTCCACGTTTTCGACATCCTCGCCGGGATGGAATCGCGGACGGCCTCATCTCGCGACATTATCCGGCCCATTCTCGTTCCGCTTTTAATCGCCACTATTGAGAGAACACCGGGATTCCAGCGGCGAACGGAACTTTAATTCTCTAAAGTCCCCTTCATTCTCGTCGGCAATTTTTTTCGCCTCCTCTTCTGCTCGTTACCTTCCCGCGGGAGGACGATTAATCCTCCGCGGAGAAGAGCCTTCTCCAGCAAGGAAAATCCCCTGATTCCCAGGAATATCCCGGCCCCCCTCCTTCGTTATCAGCCGCGGCGCGAGTCCTCCTGCCGTTCGGCGTCGGCTAATTGAACTTTAACAAGGACTCGCCTTGCTGTCTCGTCTTTCGCCTCGCCCCGAGGGAATGCTCCTCTCCGGATGACACGCGGCTGTCTGGGGAGCGGCTACGGACGAGTAAACGCGTGGAAAATGTGTTCCCCGCCTCGGGAAGAATCCCTCGTCGTGCCTTTCGCCGTAGCAAATCGATGCTCGATGGGAACTACGGCAAGTTAGTCCGGACGTTAACGGGTGTTCGATCGAGGAGCAGTTGACCAGCTTAATCGGTTGGTCGTTAAACTTCCGCAACAGCTATTACAAATTGCGGGAATCGCTTCTGAATCTAGTCTCGTCCGTGGTTAAGTTCTCACATCGGAACGTTCGTAACGCGGTCGCGGTATCGATTCTTTGAACGGAACGAAAATGGCACCTGGCAAATTCCCGCGAAAGATTCAGAGCGTTTGAAAGTTTGGCCCTTTGGTTAACTTGCTATCTGAAATTCCTATCCGAAACGTCATACCGCGCACCTCGTTAAATCTTTGGTTACTTAAGGGAGGCTGCCGATCCGCGATCAGGTCCGACCGCGACAATAATTTATCGCTACCTCGCCGGTTATCCCTGTTAAGCGCGAGGGATTTAATCGTCCGCCGCGTCGTTGCAGCGCGAAACTAAGGCGCGCGCGTAACTTCTTCGCCTTCTCCGCTAGTGAATAACGATGGCTCTGTTATCTACCACCTACTCCTTCCACTTTTACGGTCCAATTTCAAGCCCTATCTTTAACGAAGACTAAGACTCTTCGGTTTTCCTCTGCGCTACGGAAGCCCGCCCAATCCGCTACCAGCTTTTCCACGGAGTTCCGAAAGCTTCGCGGAAAGAGGGGCTGAAGAGGCGCGGAGGAGTTGTTCGAATACCAAGCCTGGTAACGAGGCCAATTATCCATTAGAATCCGATGCTGATTACAGTAATTTGTTCGTTACGGTAAATCCCTGTTTGCCGCGGCCCGCGGCTAAGTAATTCTCCGTCGAAGAAACCCCGGTCCCTCGACGTTTCTTCTGTCTACTTTAGACGCGGACGATTCGATCTCCTCGACGCAGACGCACTATTTTCCCCCCGACCACTTTTCCTCAGTCTTGGACCAGAGATCTGGAAATGAGAGATTCCAATGCGGCGCTATTATGGGACGCGTTGTCTGCTTACGTCTCGTTCCCATTTCTCCAAGGACGCTTCTCGCCGGCGCCGATGCCGATTCCGTCCCGGAATCGTTCGCTCGAATCTTTTTTATTCCATCTGGCACTTCTACCCGTCCTTCTCCCATTCTCTCTGTTTTGCCGGTACGCTTGACGCGACGGGGCGTTTGCTTTTTATCGCCTCCGCCTCGATACAGTTACCGCCTTCCTTCGATACGGCGCTCGGGGAACTTTGCTGGGAATTTCAGATACATTTCCTAACGTGCCTTTAGAATGTAAACGGTTTCTCGGATGCTGGAAGAGGGGATCTTCAGGCGATACGAATATCTGGATTGGTTAAGGCGGTACTTTTCTCCTCGCTCCCTCGCCCTCGGTCGCACGCTTCCAACCTACGAGCAACTTCCACGTTGCTTTCCTCTTACTAATCTCTCTAATCTTGTTGGAAGATTCAAGCACTCCGCGAACATCTCTTTTCTGGCCGCGAGGAGGGAATTCCGAGAGATCCTGCCGGAACACGCTGCTTCTCGGCAACGATACGACGAAACACTCCGCTTACAACATCCTCTTCGCGTCGTCCTCGATGGAACCTCCGGAACGCTTCGTTTCCCCGCGTCTCCTTCTCGCTTCTTCCGTGCGGCCGTGCGATCGACGTTCCTTTCGTCGCGTCGAGTGGAATTCCGTCGCGGAATTGTGTCCCTGGACAAGCTTCCTCCCGTCTTGCACCATTTCTCGGCTTCCCCGAGCGGATCCATTCGCGTAATGCGCGCCTGGAAGCGATCTCCCCGCATGCTGCCACTCAGCTCGATGAGTCGCCGCGATTTGTCACGCGCTATGTGCGAATCCGCCCGCGCACTGCCAAGGAGAACTGGGAAGCGGCTGAGGGGTCGCGACGGGGTGCTCGTGTTTCTTGGGTAGCTAGCCAGTCACCGATATTTATCTTCATTCCACCCCCTTTTCGGAGACCGATGCAAAGTATCCGGGATTTGTTACTCGCGCAGGCGACGGACACTTTGAATGCTGAGCTCGGGGGGTGAGGAATCTCCCGACGATCTAGATAGCTAGTATCTGGCGTGCGAGTGATCCAAAGGGGAACCAGCGCCCGCACGCTTCTGCGACAGACCCTCCCGCATTTCCTATCATCGCAATCACGCAATTGTTGCTCGCACGCCTATCACTGATCCAGATAGATCGTCTTCCCTATCTCCCTACACCCCTATTTCTAATTTACTCCGCTTTCTTCTGTCGACGATATTTCAAGTTTACTGGCCCCGAGAATTGCTTCCCTCGAAACTGAAACGACTCTGTACACTAGACGTTTTACGGTTATGAAGCCAGTATTTGCATACAAGATAGCATGCTGCGCGGTCTAGCTTCCTGGGCAACATTCTGCTAACGTTTCGTTCGCGGGCAACCACGGCCGAGTTTCAATTCCCCCGGTGCATTAACGAAACGATGTACCTCAATGATTTTAGCGATTCGCCAGTCGGGATACAAAAAAAAAAGATAGGTTCGGTATACGGTTATGGGGAAAGCGTATTAGCAGAGGTAACATTACAGCCAATTTATCGAGGTCTATCGTCGGGCCATAGGTTGGTGATCCACTAATCCCCACGCGACATTAACAGTCTATTTATTTAACTGGACGCGATCGCTGCGGGCTAATTGTAACTCTGCGCCCTAATTGTAATTTCCTATCCGCCCAGTGGCGTAAGCCCTGATTACGTAATTTCAGTGAACTCTATGGTAATTGGCAGCGAACGATCAAACGCATCGCTGATCCTTGTCCCCATCCGTCTTGGCGGATTAACGAGGCGGTGATTTTTTAGCGTCATCGATTAAGCTTTGACCGCGGGATGGGACATCGCTTGAAATGCAATTATCGAGCAACTGTTGAGCACGGAGTTCGCAGGGGCTCGTGAATGCGCGGTTTACGACTCGAAGACCAATCGAGTTGGCCAAAGTAGTCGAGGACCGGCCTTACGCAGTCGCCAGCTGCTTTGGCTGTAAAGCTCTCGACGATGCAGTCTCGCTGCAACGCCCTCCCCGCGTAATCCACCGGCGTGGGATTAATATCTTGGACGGTCTTTGCGCCCCGGGCTCGCTAATTGCGCGTTCGATAAATACGAGCCGCTTGGCCGTGAGAGGGAAAACAATTTCGCCGGGTGAGTCGTTAATAAAGCTCGCTTAAGCTTCCAGGGAGATCGTCTCGGGGTGCGCGGCGTCGGAACCCCCCGCGCGGAGCCTGGCCGCTCTTTTTCCATCGGCACCAGCGGGAATTCCGCAGCGGAGATTTTCATCTGATTTTGGATTCCCTGGGCGAGAAGCCGGGAAAATTATGGAGCGGGTCACGGGAAAGGATAAAGGAGCATTCATTAATTCCCGGCCGAAGTCGACTCGGCTCCTCTTTTCTTTGCACCGCCTCGTCTCTGCGTACACGAGTACAGTGCGAGTTGGCGCGGTGCGTTCGCGTTTGCAATTACGAGCAAGCATTGTTTCTCCCCTCGGCACAGTTCCACGTTCCTCACTTCGATTTTACCGAAAACTCGGTACAATCAACGCTTGATAAAAACTGTCCAATAATCTGTCGGTCGGTTTCACTTGTTTTGGGCCGCAGCAGGAGAGAGCGGAGTTTATAACAAACAGATTTGTAAAATATAGCTCTAGTCTAGGCCACCCCCGATTGCAATATAGCAATCCGCGTCGGTGGACGCTTCATCTGTCGGGGATTAAAATTTTTTATTGCCTCCCCCGGCCAGCGACTACACCCTCGTCACGGCCGCGTGAAAGCTGGACGCTCCAGCGAGATTAGTCGGAGATACGGGCTATAAAGTGTAGCACACGTGACTAGGCAAGAAACCGCTTTCGGAATTCTGCCCGGTTTTCAGTGGCTCCGGGGTTGGGGGGGGGGGGGCGAGCTGAGCCGCGTCCACCCCCCTGTTTAAGTCCATTTCCTCGGGCGAAAGTGTCGGCGAACTCCACTCGTTTATTACGATCGCCGCGGCCTGATATAGGAAACTGCGGAACTTTAGAATTTCCAGCCACTTTGGGAAATATTATTTACGGTCGAGCCGGCAACTAAGTTACCGCGTTCTCTCTGTTGCGCGAGTGGCACGTAGCGGCGACTGCGCTCTTGAAAATTTCAGGCCTGGCCAGCGCCGAACGGCGGGACATTTCACGGCAACGGAAATTCCTGTGCTCTAACGACGTTAGAAAGTTCGCCCGGGATCCTGCGAAATGGAAGGGCATTCGCCGTGGGTGGGCAAAGCGAATCGTGGGTAACTCGGTTTCGCTGGAAACACGCGACGGCTACGTTTAACAATCAACACTTCTATTTCTGTGGATACCGGATTGTCGAGGGATTTTCTAGCGCACGGGGTTCGCTCCTTTCCTCGTGAGCCGACGATCGAAGCGTCGCGCGGGGAAGGACTTTCAATCGGCTTTCCCGATGCGAAGCTAGCCTGCTGTGTGGAACGGTAGAGAAAGAGGAGGTTCCGCGGTTGGCTCGCGTTGAATATTTTAACGTCTCGTTCGTTTATTCCCAGAGCCTGCTAAAGGCCTGTCTCGGTCTACTTGGCGGAAATCCGCGCCAGTGACTGTCAGCCGTTCTGACAGCCTTCTGCCCGGATGTCTCATCGCTCGTGACGTCTGACTGCTCGCAAATGCGAGTAAAAGTCGCCCGTTCGAGCGGCCTCGTCGGCGACACAGTTGCAAAGTACACGAGGGTATTCCGCGGGCTCGAACCGTCCGCGCCGGTAGTACGAGTCAATAATGAGGCTGACGCGGCTCGTCGAGATCCACGAGTCGGGTGGCTCTCGAATGCTGTTTGGGATTGAACGAGGAAAGGGGAAGACTGCTACGTATCGAAAGGTAGGCTTTGATGGCCAATGGAACCGCGACTCTAAGTGATCACTGACCCCCTGGAATTATTTGGAGGTTCGACGATTCGATCGGCCGGTTGGGGATCCCTGGTTACCAGCGAAACTACAGCCGTGCCGGTTGAACAGAGACAGGAAGCCCAGCGAACAGGGGGCGAAGGGAGATGCCGTGACTTCCACTACCACCGGGTATCGATCCCCTCTATTATTAGTTCGTCGTCGACCCCCATTAGAATCGTCAGCAACCACGCTCGTAACTCTTTTCAGTCTTCGTTATCGGAGACTTGGTTTCACGGCGGATAACGCCTTTGACACGACTGTCAGCGATAGTCGCAAAGGCTTCGTCGTTCCGCGCGACTCGCGACAGGCGAACAACGCGTTGCCTGTCTGCCTCCAGACGACGGAGACGCTGTCGTAAGGGTACCGCGCTCCTCTTGGAAACCACCGACGGGTTTTGTCGAAAAGAATAGGGGGCAGGGAGACGAACAATGCCGGCTCTATAACGGAGAGGAGTTGGAGAGCGGTATTGATCGAGTGACAGCTACGTGTTTTCTTCCCAGCGAATCGTTGCTCCATGCATCCCCTGTTTAATGCCATCCTCGATGCAGAAGCGGCCGCGGTCTGGCCCATTTTTCCCCCCCAAGTCGTGTATCAACACAATCATCCCCGGAAAATCCTAGCTTCAACGGATTGCCGGTGCCGCGGTATTGTGCCGGTAACTCGGTTGAAACTAAGGCGATATCGACCGAACGAAACTTGTAGATACTCGTCTTCGGTTTACCCTCGTCAGAGCGCTGAATCAGTGCATCCTCCCGATGCACGGCAGACGATACGAGTGTATCGCGGGCTTGCGGAGCCCCGCCGTGCAAAGTATGCGGCGAATCGATAACCGAGCCGCGTCGATGATGATGTTCCAGCTCGCTTCGGGAATATATGCCCGGCTGGAATATTTCCAACGCGTTTCTTTGTGCGCGCGGCGCCCTGCAGCTCCACGGTTAACCGAAAACCTAGAATTCAATGTTTTGCACCGTTTCATCCGTAATTCTGGCCCGACAAATTGTCCCCTCTTGGAAACGAACTGAAATTATTCGGGCGCAACGCAGGGGGGTGGGGGGTAAATATTTTTTACGAGGAAAAATGTTTTCCCCGGAATGCCTGCCGCCGTGCTTTTCAAACGCGGGTAACTCGCTTTGACGCGAATTTTCTACCGCGGTGTCGGTTTTCCTCGTTAATGGAGGGGTCTGTGAAAAATCAGAGACGCGAGAGCGATCGGGTACGGGGCTGGAATCCACCGATCCGCCGTCGCGAGACGCTTCAGGGCTCAGAGCCGAGACTTGCCTCGCGAGGGGGGTGTGCTCCGCGTAATGGGATCGCGGCGCGGCGGATGCGTCGAACGGGACCGGAATTTAAAATAACCGAACGGCCGGGCAGATGCTGAGGAATTATTCTACTTTCGGCGGGGCGAGCGAGCACGCGCCAGCGCCGGGTTACTCTATTCCCGCGGAATAACGCCACTCCGTTGGCTGCGATCCGTAATTGCCCCGAGTTCCTCCAGCTCACGATTACCAGCGTGTAGCTCGCGGAGCCGGAAGCGCATTCTCCAGTGGCTGAGAGCAACTTTCGCGTAGCTAGGAGTTTTCGTCCGCCGGAGAACACGCCACGCCGAGCACGCGAGTATCCCGCGCCGCGAAAATGGCACCGGCCACGAGGAGATTAACCACCAACCCCCGTGCAGAGTACGAATTTCCCACTAGAAGGCGGAGCAACGAGACTGAGAAAGGTACGGGCCCGGTGAATCGCCTTCGGAGCTCGATTCCAAAGCAAACCTTGCCTCTCCTAAGTATGCTTTACAATAGTGAGACTAAGTAGAAGCACATCTAAAATCGTGAAAATCGCGACAGGGCACTCTGAAATTTCCCACACTCGGCTGTGTGTTTTAGGGAACAGTCTCAACGGTGCTGCGCCGATCGTTGTTCACAATTAAGAAGCCGGCGTACTCGAAACTTTTGTTTCCCGAGCGGCAGTCCGTACGTAATTAAAAACTTTGCTCGGCCGCGCTTCCGCTGCGCATATTCGCTCGGCGTAGAAAGAAAACGATAAAAGCTGAGTTACGGGAAATTACGGAAGCCCGGGTTCGACGCGAAAGTTTCTTAGTGCGGCGGTGGGAGCGCATTTTCAGAGGTATTCTACGCTCTCTCTCTCCTTCAGAGTAGTCCGTAGTTTTCGTTATCGAGTCACTCGTTACGATATTGTCTGGCCGTACGACCGGCTGGCTTCTGCTCGTAAAGTACGCGCTGGACCCGTCGCTCTAAAGCCACTCTTTTGTACTCGCTCGCGTTATGAACCTATACGAGAGAGGTGAATTTAACTGTAGGAGATGTTGCTCGTGGCACAATGGGTCCTCGGTGCTTGCAGCGAATCCCGACGCGCACCGGTGTTCGATGTCGCGAGCAGTAACGAGCAGCCAAGATGTGCAACACGAGTGCCCTTTGCGATTCTTTTGAAATCGGGACTCTCTAATGGCGCTGCTTCTCCATCCCGGTGCTCCTCTCGTTTCATCCGTCCAGAATTCGGCGGAGCGATTCTCGAAGATGGAGAACAGAGAGAAACGACGCCGATCGTTACATGGAAAATAGTTTGTTGCAGCGTTTCATTCGAACAAATCGCAGCCGATCTCTCTCGCAGGACCTCTAATATCGGGAGTGCTACCGTTAATATTTCTCCGTTTTGCGCGGAACGTTTCCCCTTTATCGGCGCCCTTGCCTTTATTCGCTCGTGGAAAAATCGTCCTCGAGACAATGCCCGCGATGCGTCTTTGCCGTCTGCCCCTCCCCCCACATTCATCCTCATCCTCGTTCGTTCTCCCTGCGCGTTCTCCGGAGCGCGAGGCCGCCGCCGTCTCCTCGTCGACCCAATTTGTCACGGGCCAGGGAATTTCAGTCGTCGCTTAATCCACACGCGACAGGACGCGATGCCATCACTCGAGTTTTCACCGAAACCAGCCACCGCGAGCTGCGCACCCTGCGTCACTTGACATTCACTCCTGGTCCCGCCGATAATTACGACCGGTGCGCAGTTGCTGCGAGCCTTAATAATATTCAGAGTGCAGTGTTCGCTGGCGTATTATCAGCATTCGGCGATCAGTCTACCGAAATTGACGTGCTCGCGATAGATGAGCGCCGAGGCAGTGTCGCGAGAGACGTGGGATGCTCCTCTGCCAAGAGCCACGCTCGCGCGCTTTCAGAGCCCTTGCTATCAGACATCAATTTATCGCGAGACGAGCGATTCCTTCTCTCCGTTAGACCGACGGAGATATTACATTAGGAGCGCAGCCGGCGATAAACAACGCCGGATCGAGGCTGGTGAGTAACGAGAGCAGCGGGTTTTCTCCAGTCGCAGGAGGGAATCTGTATCCGCTCGGTGTATCTTCCGCCAGCTCCCGCGGGCTTTGAGTTATTACATTCTCCGACAAGGCTGCAGCCGGGCGGGCGAACAAAAAGACGCGTGTAACAGCCAGACCGGGGAACGTACAGCGCAGCGAGTGTATCGGAAAATTGTAGCACGTGTCGCGACACGAATTTAACGCTGTTAAATGAAAATTGAACCGATACCAGATCGCGTTCCTACGCGAGATTCCTCCGGGGGCTTTCGCGTTCTTGAGATCCCTGCAACGCATCGCCTAATTTTCCCTGCCAACCTCGCAGCTGTCTACGAGAGCGCGCCACCCTACGCGGGCAATCTGTTTTCGATGCTTTACCTCGGTGCAGCAGAATTGTTGGAGTATTTGTAGCGGGGAGATGCAAGGACGTCCGTCCCCATGGTTAGCTCCCCTTTGTCCCTCGTTAATTGACCGCCTGCCCGACGATTGATTAAAAAATCGTATCCCCCCGTGTGTCTTGGTCAAAGGTATTCGCGCAGCGAACTCCAAAAAAGATTCGTAACCCGGTGTCCCGAATCCGTCGGGGAAAAGGTAATCTAGAAAATAGACCCCCTTTGATATCGGCGTGTGCCTCAGGTAAAGAGACGAAAAAACATCGGTCGAACGATAAAACCGGGGGGGGGGGGAGGGGGAAAAACCGATAGCCCCTTTGTGCGTGGCCCTGTACATGCTACCATCTCCCGCGGTGAGTTTGAAAACTTGGCGGTGGCTGAATTTTCCGCTTTTTTTTGAATTTCTAAATCTCTCCACATTGTTTCGCCACCGTTTATCGCTGCACCTTTGTTTCCTTTCTAATGAAACTTGAAACGGAGAACGTGCCGCGGTGAATAGCCGCCCCGCGAGCAGAATACCTACCGTCGAAAGTCCTCCGACCGTCGAGATTCGGTATAAAATTTCTGAAGATTCAGAGAACCGTCGCTCTGCTTTATTAAAAGACTCGGTAGTAACCGGGCTCTCCTCCCTATTCCGCAGCGAGATTTCGGTTTTCTCTCTCTCGAGGGTTCTAGCGTCCAGACGTCCTCAGGAGCAACGTCGGGGTGCAGTATCCGAGCTCATTGACACGCAACATTAATTAACTGCGATATTGATTCGAGCTCTCGAGTGTACCTGTCCATCGACGAGTCTGGGTGTGCCTGAAATTTCCGGTTTACTTTCCACTCCAGCCACGAATTATTCGGTCTGGCGACAGCTGCTCCGTATTACTCCACGAGTTACGTAGTTTGCGGTGCATAATGTTCTCCGAAGATCAGCGCGTATTACTACATTCAGAGGATGGAACTGGAGCGAGAGGGTTAGCGCTCGAGCCATTAACCAGCTGGATAATTTAGCGTTTAGTCGCCAGACTGGCTGTTAGATCGCTCGAGTCCTCTCTGCCTACGCGTCGCGACCAAAAAATCTCGGTGAAATGACCGATGAAAGGGAGGATGATCCGAGCGGGATCGTCTATGATGAATCGTCGTTGATGGATGGTGGCGTTACACGACTTCTTACTTACCTTCCGCGAGGCTGATCCGAGGATTTCGACCAGCAGCTCTGGGTATGAATTTCCTCGAATCTGGGATTCGGTCGTGTATCGAAGGCTTTTAATCGTTTGTTGCTTAGAATAGTACCGTTGCAATTTAATCGGAATTCTGACGCGGCTAGGTGTGATTAAATTTTCAGTCGAAAGTGGTCGCTTTGGTACCAGAGGGGTGGCAAAGAAACGGGGTCACGCGAATCAAATGCGTCCACTGATCTAACAGAAACACATTTGCATCTCATGTTAAGTTGGATCGCATAGATAGAATCTGGAACGATGAAACTCGAGTCAGCGTGGGATATTTATGGCGCGGCTAATGATATCAGCAATCAGGGGAACCGAATGGTGAATCCCTGGTGGTCATCCTATATCTAGGGAGCCCTTCCGATGCGGGGTTGGTCAAGAGGTGTGCTAATAAAATCAATTCGCCTGGGTGTACTTATACGTATACCTACAGGGAGTTTCCTTCGTTACGAGGGCACGTGAAACATTTTTCTCCTGTTGAACGAAGATATGGCAGATACATTCACGGAAACTATATGTAGCGCACATAACGAAGCGCCTTGTATAGGTATACTGTGAAAGCGATGTTCATTTAACTCGAAACAATGGTAGCAATTAATAGAAATATCGTTGCCAGGGTTGCAAAGCGTTGATAAGTTACGGCGATGAACGGTTTCCATCAAAATTGGCTCTAAACGCTAGTGCACGTTATTGGATATTTATTGGCTGATTAGTGACGTAGATAACCGACCGATAGAATCGCCCGATGATCATCGGGGGCCTGGTGTAATAACGCCATTCGCGGGTTATATCAAGTTGACGCGAAGAGAAATTACGTTTGCCAGTTTCACACGAGAATGAGCGACCTCGTCCGATTGGAAACTGTCCGCGGAATTAAATCGCGATCGAGGCCGAGCTACGTGGCTGCTGGTGGCTCAATGGAAATATCGAGATGAGGGAAGATGTTGAATTAATCGAGGAACGAGGTGCTAGAGACAGGCGACGAATCATTCCACTGGATAAATGCGAGATAAACTTTCGCGATTTCTTCTGGAAAATCTGCCGGGATTCGCCTGGAATTCTGGAGAACGGTGACAAACTGACCAGCAGCGTTTAAAGCTAATTTCAAGCCCACTCGTCGCCCCGATTCAGTGGAAAAGGGTCAGTATTCTTCCGCGGAGTGCATTACTCTTGGCGTCGCGACAAATTCTCGCGTAATTTTCCGCAGAAAGAACCGACACGAAATTAATTAAAGGGGCAGGAACGGTGGTGGCCAGTTTACGGGACACTTCCTCTTTCCTCGCCTGGGTGTCCCTCTTCGTTTGCGCTCCTCCATTCCGCGCGCTCAACGCTCCGCCCTTTCCAACAAAAACAAGGGTGACGACGGAAGGGTCGACAGGTTGGTTTAATTATTTTCTCACTCGCCAGCTCCGTCACTCTACCCCATTGCACGAAATAATCGTTCGATTGTCTCCGACGCGACGCTTCCCAGACAAGAACCCAAGGCTACAGGGAGGGAAACAGCTGACTCGCGATGTCTCTCTCGCCCGCTGCCTTCTCAGTTCCATTCCATTTTTAGACAGACTCGCGTAGACTTTTCCCCCGCAGTTGTTTCCAGGATCTCGATTGCTCGAGCTCCCCCTTCCGGCGAGGTCGAACCTTGACGAAAGGATAGCCCCTCGACGACAGGACTATGTAACGCGGCTAACCGCGGGGAAGAAAGCATTCGAAGGCAATCGTCGAAATCCGAGTCCCTCCCCGACCATCGAACTTCTCCATTAGCGGCGTCTCTGCTCGCCGAAGAATCCAGCACTTGCGTTAACGGGAGAGAGGAAACCCTCGGCTGGGAATCGTGGAAGAAATCCGCGCCAAGAGGTCTTGTACCGATAAAGCGACCTCAGCCAGCGTCCACCGCGAGAGATCCCCCGATTACACGCGCAAGCACTCGGCCGTGGCTTGCTGTTCCCAGCGAGGGTGGGCTCGCGACAAACCTCCGCGCTCCTTTCCTCCGTCTGTCCCCTCTGCTCTCGTGTAAAGGAGCCATCGAACGACAAACAGCTCCCTTTCGGCGTTCTTAATTTCGCGAGGACCTCGGCCGACCGACCGTCACGTTCGACCCCGTTTGCCTCGCGCAGCTGCGATCACGTAGCGGCGGCTCCTCCGAACCAACGGCCGCCATTTCGCCTAGTTTGCCGGGATTCCGAGGAGAGGATCGAGGACGCGGTCGTCTCCGGAATGCCGGCAATAATCGCGTTTATGGCGCGATTCGGTGAATTTCTAGTTTCGTTAATTGAACCCCCGTTTCGACCCTCGACCGGCTAATGGAATTCTTTCCTCGTGGCTTCACCAGCAATTTCATCCGAAACACGATGAATTCCCTAACAAGTTCACTCTCCACCGCGAAACCGTACTTTTCATTGCTTTTCGAGAAGGCGATGAGGAGTTACAGAATGTAAAAACAATGAGAACAAGTGAAATGGGAATGAAGGGGGTAGATGCGCAGCATAGAAAGTTTTAATAGTCATTTCCCGCGACAGAGCGACAAATAATCGAACACCCCTGGAAAGTAAGCCTCGGGGCAACGACAACTCGAGGAGGTCGAAAAACCAGCGGCTCGTTAGCCGATGCGCGAGAAAGAACGGCAACGACGATGGAAATCGCCGGGAAGAAGGGCGCAATAATTAACCCCGGCTAAATGGAGATCCGGAGATATCCGTTTGAACCCTTTCTTTCTACGGCGACACTTTGCAGCGCCGGAGGCGAGATTTTCGTTACGGCCGAACGCCAAATCCGCGTGTCTCTGCTCTATTTAATTAGTGCACCAGGCATCGAGGAGCAGGGATGCCCCGAGGTGGTCGCTGCTCTAACGAGGCGGCCGGGCCGTCTCCTCTCTCCTCCGAAGAGTCCTTCACAATCTTCTCCACTCGAAAGCTCCTCCGGCGCGCGTCGCGCGGAATTACGCCGCGTTTCCTGGCTCGCCTAGGAACGGAAACTTTACCTCGGTTGCTGTGCCGTTCGCCTCGCCACCGATCAAACGATTTCTCAACAAGTCTGTTGAAAAAATTCAGAGGACCTTTTAGAATGATAAGGTATCTGGGATCTAAACCAAGGAGTTATCGCAGTTGGCAAATTATTCGTAAGCACGTAGGCCGCCCGTATTTCGATTTCGCTGGTATTACGTCTACACTGTTGGGTTAATAGTGAAACAGATATAGGGTAAGTCAGGGAGAGATGGGCAGTGACAGTATTTTTTAGAAGGAAGCGCCGGATTGCGGTGCCTCGCGTGGGTACAAAGTGTCAGAGAAAAGTAACATTCTCAGTTCAAAGTCTTGGAATAGAACGTTTTTAAAGGTTTGTAAAAACACTGTGAAATTTAAGCTAGTGCTTCAAAATTTTTGATCTATATTTTGATCATCTTGTTTGTGTTATTTATGCAGAATATTTTTGATTCTTAAGATGTATTTTCAATAGTGCATTGTTTACAGTGTTTTTAACCTTAAAGTATTCGGGGTTACGTATGTTAGTCTAAGCGAAATGGGAATGGCTATCTTACCAGGGCTTTAAGGGAGAGATGGTCAATTGTTGTCCAGGAATTGGCCATAGCTGTATTTGATGTAATTTCATATATTTTGGTGAAATTCGGAGAAAATTATTTCGAAACCAAAAAAAAACAAGGTTGGCTAAGATGTAAGTTATGTGATTATTGGGCCCATGAAAATTGTACAGAGTTTGGCACTGTGTGTCATACAGGCGGATTAGAAGCCTCGCAGCAAGAGCCCAAAGAAGTTTTGAGCGGGCAAAAACGAAGGTGGACGAAAACTAGAAAGAATCTGAGATAACCAGTTAAGGAGTACAAATTTTTAGCCTGAACGATACATATGACCATCTTTTCCGGACATTAAGGGAGAGATGGGCAATGACACTTTTTTCATTTTCAAAATTTGTATATTAAATAATAATTTTTCGTTTATTGATATTAACGGATACGTAGACAAAGGATTGAAGTTTTGTTCTACATCATTTTCGTTGCTTTATTTCAACCAGTTTACCTGTAGCAGGCTCTAAACGAGAGTATGACCATCTCTCCCGGACTTATCCTATATATATTCTTGAGTTCGTTAAAATAGAGGTGTACATATAACGTGACTCGGCTACTCGACTCTAAGCAGACTGCCCCGGCGGCGCACAGTGGCGAGGTTGCCCGAAAACCTGGCCACAAGTCCAAATAAAACGATTTTAATTTGCCAAATATAATTAGTGCAATTTGTTTATAACCTATTTGTGCACAATTTCCCGTTAATTGGACATTTTTAACTGCAGCCCTTTTGATGATATATCAGTTCAAAGTTGACGATCGAAATTTAACGCGCTACTTTAAGATTTATTTTCAGATTATCCAGTATACCTATCACAGTAAGTAGTATATATTATCATGTAGGATCACATGCACTATTTTTGTTTTAAATGCAGAGTCTCTGAAAGCTGTTATAAATGAGTACCGACAACATATACATTTTTTGTCTATTGTTAAGCAAAATGTTAATAATGCCGCGAGATGCCGTACCGTTCTTTTTTGCAAATTGAAACTGAAGGTATGCATAATAAGGCGCTGTTGCAGAATTTTGCACCTTTTTGCCATTTTGGCAAATATCACCGTTTATGTACACACTGGCACGAATATAATTCCCGCTCAGTTCAGTCTTTACATATCCGCGAGTGTTACTATTTGTTTTAATGTTTTAAAAGGGGTCCCTGTCAGTTAATATACAATTCTAGCGTTAATTTTTTATTTTTCAATCCGTTGTGTGCGCATAAATGTAGTTCTCCGCTTTAATTTACATGCTTATTCAACGCGCAACGTACTTACGACCCGGTGTTGTATACCATCGTTATTCAAACTTCTTTCTCTATACATATTATTAGTCATCGCGTTACTTTTCCAGATAGCAAGAGTAAACGTCCCAAATTCTTTCTTCAATGACCTCATCTGCGCCTTATTACTCATCCTTGAACCTTAATCTCTATGTCATCCCTTACCGACCGTTAAACTCAGGACAACCCCCACTTTGTAATTATTTTACATATATATATATAAATCACAAAATTTTTAATATTCTTAAGAATTATAATTTTAATCAGTACAACAAATTAAATATATAACGTAAAAAAATTATATGTTTATCATCTTAGAGTCATATGATAATAAAATATTTCAACAATTTACCCTACAATTGGAAATATGACTTTTGGCCAGGTTTTCGGGCATTTTCGCCACTGTGCGGCGCGGCGTGTTATCATAACAATGACGCATCGCTCGGTCTCGGCCGCGCCTCGGAGAGGGGGAACCTTTTTAATGACCTACGTGTCAGTCAGCCTATAGCCTCGGAACCGCGAGCGTCTTTCTCGTTATAATGTCTGTGTTATAAGTGACGAAATCCATCGCGAATCCATCCCACTGGAAGTCAGCTCGGCAACGGATCTCAGGTAAGCTTCTCGAATTCACTATGAACCAAATTGCTCGAGCAGACTTTCAAGAACGACAAATATTATCCTTACCCCGCGTGGTTGTTTATCGAGCGTTAAAGCGAGTAGAACGTGATACCGCGGGAAAGAATAAACTCGAGGATGGATCTCGGTGGCCTTGTTTCGCGCGGCGACGGCTTCGAGACCCTTCCGGCTTGTTTTCCGTCGATTTCCCGTCTCGCGTCGCCGTCGTCCGCTGCAAGCTCGTTTTACCCGGGTGTAGAATTTCCGTGGCGCGCGATTTCTTCGCTCGTGGCGACCTGGCGACGACTTCACCCGTCACTCGACACTCTTCCGTGGAATCGATCCAGTCGGTGGAAATCGCGCGAGGGAGAAAGCGCGGTGTCCAAAGAAACGCTGGAATGTTTGGTGCGAGATATTGGAGGGGCGACAAGGAACGTCACTCGACTTCGTTCGTCGGACGAGAAATCAGCCAGGAAGGCTTGATCGTCGGTTGAAGGCAGAAAAACGGGGAGGAAGAAGCTGGGTCGCTTGCATATGGATAAGCGAGAGCGTGTTTTAAGCTCGTCGGGATTAGAGCGTCGATCGAAAAACTCGGCGAGGAACTTCCGGTAGCTGGGGGATTCCTCCGATGCGATGGGGGAGGGAAAAAAACACGTAATATCCTGGGAAGCGAGCCTCATTTTGTCCATTGTCGCCGGGATAAAGTTGTCGCGCGTCGGTGGAAAATCACGGGGTGGGCGCCCGTGCCACGCGGGGGATGAAAGCGGAGAGGAGAGGAGAGGAGAGAGGGAGAAGGGGGGAGGCGCCGAGACGTCTCGACGCCGGTTTACCGCCGGTTTATCGGCGTCGTCTTTTCGCAGCCGCCCCGCTTCTCGTCGCCACCGGGTGCCTCCTCTTCTCTCTGCCTCTCCCTTTGCTACGACGCTTTCCTATTTCTCTATTGATCCCCTCTGCTCCCTGTCTTCGGCTGGACCACTACAGTTCCTCTCTGCCCCAGCCGTTTCTGCGCTAGACGCCAGATAAGCGACGCTGATGGACCCGGCGTCTGTCCATAAGCGATCAACAGAGACGGCCTTGGTTCGCGTAAACGTTAGCAAGTTTCTTCATTCGTTTTCTTCAGTCCGAGCTGAAGTCATCGCTGTGCAAGAAAGGGGGGACGCGGCTTTACGGGGATGTTTGTTCGAGTTACGGTGACTGGGCTAAATGGGTTAGAAAGTTCAGTCGAATGAGCGTCGGGGTTGGAATGCTTTAAAGAAGGAGTCCAAAGCGTATTGCGGTAAGGGCGAAGGACAGCCCGCAAGTTTCTCCCTGGGTTTCAGGGGCAAGCCGCGGCAACTGGTCGCGAAGAGGAAATTACACAATTACCGCCGCGATTTGCGACAAAACAACAAGCCGGCTTCCGTTCGCCTAACAATTCCATTTCCCCCCGTACCACCGCCAAGGTATTAACGTATCCTCCAGCGAGAAAATGAAATTCCTGTCGCGGAGTTGCAGCGCGTGCACCCGCGGCACGTACGGTGCAACACAGCGGCCCGCGTGCACTAGGAAACACGAGATTTAATTAGAAATTCGCCTGGCAAAATTCGTGGCTAATGTTAATTCGATAGACCCCGCTGCACTCTAACGCTCCCGCCTCTCCCATCTTGCCGCGACCGAGAGAGGACTTTGTTTGCTCTCGAATCAAAAAATCGAACGGCGCTCTATCGAACCGGCATACGGTAATGCCGTCGGAATTCATCGGTTCCTCCGGCTGCAACTCGAACCTGGTAATTCAATGTTTACCCCCGCTGTTTGAGCCGTGTTCTTGACAGTCTAATGCGCGACGCGGTGCCGGAAGTACACGGGGTTTCATCAGGGCAACCTACAGCTGCGCGGTGAATTATTCAGCGTGCTGTCGTGGCAGTTTTCGAGCCGGCGAACATCATCTTCGATGCTGCGTTCGCGTGCCTCTTCCCAGCGCATTTTTGTGCCGCGCGAAACATGGGGCTGGCTTCCATTGGCGCGTCGCGACGCCCATGCTCGCGCGAACGTGTCGCGAGATTAAAATACTGCTCATCGTCGTCGGATCAAGGCCGTCGCGCTCGTCCCTCGGGTGGCGTATTTCATTTTCATACCGAACCACCGACCGAAAAACCCTCGAGTAGGTCCACGGACGAACAGGAAGAGAGGAGAATGAAACGTGGCTGAGATGCGGGATACGCTCGAGCCTCCAGTAATATTTCAAGGAAAGGTTGCCCCTTGGCGACGATTAGTCGAACCGTCGGTCGTATGGCTTTAGGAATGCATAAGATATTGGTCGAAATAAAAGTTACTTGGCGTGTCACTAGCGAGGGAACGTGGTGATAACGGAAAAAAAAAACAAATGAAATGAAAACACTCCAAGGGCCGCGTCCGAAAGGGGAGACGCGACAGAAGAAACGCAAGATTCTTCTTCTTCTGTCCAAAGTTCCGCTCGAGTTGAGCGAATTAGCCCGACACGCCGCCGCGTCACCGTTTTCCTCAGTGGCGATTTCACGCGATAAAGTATGCCTTGGTCGAGCGAAATATTTTCGTCGTTTTATCGGGGCATTTGGTCGAATCGCTTTATCGAAAAGCCGATTCGCGTTCGCCGCTTCGTTTGCTCTAATAAACCGCGGCGTCGAATTGCCGCGGATGCGCGCGCAAAAACGCTACTTGCCCGGGGAAATGGTTGCAGGGGGGTTTGTCGTATATACGCGGACACTTCGGATAACTTCAAATCGGATCGAACGCGGTATTACTTTTCATGACGCCGTAAAACGAATTTACGAGGTGGAAACCGTATAACGTTATTATCCGAAATGGTTTTTTCTTCGGCCATAGAGATTTACAGACAGCCGTGTAAAAGTCACGCGACGACGCCGAGTCGCCGCCGACTTTCGAGCAGAGATGACAATATTCTGACTCTCTCGCGGCTATGAATCCGCCAAACTAGGAGCTAACCAACGCGAATTGCTTTCAGGTTGACGGAAGTTTGGTCCCCGCGCGGTAAGCAGCCAGCACCAAGATGGCAGCGTTCGTGGCCAAGCAGATGGTCGGGAGCAAGCTGAACGCTGTGAAAGGTGAGCGATTTACACTCTTGCTTTCTTAAAAAATCCCAACCTCAGAATTTTGGCCGATATGCTCGACAATCGTTCCATCTATTTCGGTATGCCTATTACGTTGTACGATGCACGTACCCCAATCGATGTCTTAGCTATAATACTACGACGGAAGCCCTTCCACGTAACGAAATCGTTCAATAATTCAAATACACCTGACCAAGCCGGCCAAAGGTTCGATACATCATAACCGTGATGCACGAATACACGCCGAGCGTGCATTTCGGCGCGGCTTCCGGAGAATAGGGGATTCTTGCGAAACAACCTGGACGGCGATAAAGGGGAATAGGGAACGGCGAGTGATCGGGCCAAAGGCCAGCAATTTTTGCGTAACACGTCCGAGTGTAATTGCAGCCGGCGGGCTGACAGGCAATTTACTAATTCTCGAACCGGCACCGTCGATCTTTGCTCACCGCGGCCGAGAAATCGAATTAACGAAGGCCGTTTCATTCCGGCGCTATCGACCGAGAAGGGTGTAGGTATCCGATCGGGAACGAGCGCGAAACAAATTCGCGACGAGTCACGTCTCGGCGAAACGCACACCGACGACCTACACAGGCGATAGGAATTCCAGAGGTTGATCCTTCGACGGCCCTTTTCCCGCTCCTATTCCGGGGCGCTTCCTCCGCGTAGAATAATTGGCGCGTCGCAAGAAACAGTTTTTATCGTTACGGGGAAACTTTGCTCCTCGAGGACGCCCTGGTCGCTCGATCATCCGGCGGAGTTTAATCCCGCGAGATCGCCCGATTGAATCGAGAAAGGAATCCGTGACCGACGGTCCAGGTATTTCGATTAGCGAGACTCGATCCGGCCGTAAGTTGCAGCAACTATCGACCGTCTTTCAGGAGCATTCCTCTCGCGAATTGGCAAGAATCCTTTCGCGCTCGTTCCGCGGAAACCTTCGACTTCGATCTCATTCGAGGATGACGAGTTGATTTCGTTCTGATCGTACGAAAACAGTATAAACCTGTTCGCGATCGTATTCGTATAATTCGAATAATAAAACCACAATTATCCTGCGCGTACGGAGCCGGCGCAGCAATGCTTGCCTCGTTAAGCAGCCGATACGAATTAATGACGCGAGGCGGGAGCTCGGAAATGGCTTTTCGACGTATCGGTCGCGGGAGGAAAGCATCATTACACCGTGTCTTAATACATTTCTTGGGGAGCAAGAGGAGGAAGATCGGTCTTTCTGCCGGTAATTTTGCTGGAGAATTAAGATTGATCGGTCGCGCGAGCCAGGGAGGAAGAAAGCATTAGGCGAAATGACGCAGCAGCGTTGGTTGTGGCAAAACATTCTCCGCACCCCTCGATCCCTCTGCTCCTCCCATATATTTTTATTCTATCGATCAGAAGTTAAAAGAATCTTTCCTTAGCGCGACGTCGATGCGACGGATAACACTCGAAATAGAATCTGCGCCAGTGTCTCACCCTTTAATGCTGTACACGTAACTGTGTCAGCGGCGTATAAAAAGCTCGGCCGCGAAGCAACGCGGACAGACCCGTTAATAAACTCGATAAACGTGGCTCGCCTCCCGACGTTTTCGATTACACGGAATAACGTGTTCCATTAAACTTGCGCGCTATTTACCACCAGCACTAACCGCGTGGGTAATAAACGAGTTGCCCGTAGTTGCAGCTCATAATCACCGCGAAAGTATGTCCGAACATTCCTCTAGCGAGGCCCGGCGGTGTCAGGGGATCGCCGAATTTTCTCGATTCGACTGAAAACTGATTCCCCCTCGATTAGAGTGTCGTCGTGGGACAGGGAGCTCTCTAAAACTCGACGGTATAACATTCGGTTTCCAGTTAATTATATGATTCCCGTGGAACTTTGCCGAACGGCTGGTCAGTCGGTTGATAACCGACCGCGGACAGCCGCGAATCAAATTGCTATCAAACCAAATTGAAACGCGGTAATTGAATCAGCACTGCATTTAGTCGTCGACGTGGCTCGCCATCGACTTGCATTCGCCAATGTAATTTGCGAGTGCATACCGCCCCTTTGTCCGCGAGTGTTGGTTCTAGAAGAGATTTCGCAGACGATCGGATAAGCGAAAGAGTGTTGTCGAGCTCCCCTGCGCTGCCGGACACTTAATCATTGTTATTCAAGTTACAATTACGGCGAGCCAGTTAGAGTGGAAATTGAGGAGGATCAGTCGCGAGCAATGGGTGGACGCGTCGCCGGCTGGCTCGTCGACTTGCAGGCAGCTTGAACGATGGCCCGCAATAAAACTTGTGTCATTAAGGGAAAGTTTCAGTCTCCGCGAACGCCACCGGCACGGGAACTAACCGCATCGCGGGGAATCCGTGTAATGGGAAACGGGGACCTTCGTCAAGCTCCGGAGCCTCGATCTCGAATCTTTCTTCAGGCCAACCTTAACTCACTTGGACACAATCAATCCATCCTCCCCCCATCGCGGCCCCACCCCCCCCAGGCCCCGCGCCCCTCTCCAGCGACTTCTTCTACGTCTTTTCGGGGTCGTTCGTTCCCCTGATGTCCTCCATTATGTACATTGGCCGAGAAATCCGTCCCCCGGTTCCGCACTCGATCGTTCTGGCTCCTCGAGTTTGAGGAGACGGCGTTCCCGATGTAACTTTCAAATGGCCCTCGATTTCTCAGGTGTTCTTGCCAGTGGAACGGTTTGTCGTCGCGTCGTTCACGGCTTCCTGCGATTTGTCGGAATTTACAGCGACGTGGGCGAGCGTTAAAGTTTGCACTGGGCTCCTGGATCGGACGTTCTAGGTGGAAATAAATTGCAGCTGGATGGCTGGATCGAACGTGCGAACGCGAGTACTATTCCATTGAAGCAGAAGCAGCACCCACGGGAAACGACACGGGATCCGCGCGAAGAATAAAAGACAGATGAACAGGGAAATCCTGTCCCGAGCAATTATCATGACGGTTTGGTGTTTGACCGTTGCGATGCACGGCGATCGCGGAAGAAGAGAAGTCGGAAGTTCCGAGAGCCGGAGCCCGGCGGTTTGTTCGCGGATGGGCGACGAGGTTTTAGCGGGAAATGCGGTGGGAAAGTTTCGCGGAGCACTTGAAGGGTGGACGCGAATCGAATGGCAATTAGTTTGGGATGACCTGGATGCGCGTCCCCCACATCTTCCCCTCCACCGTCAACAGTGTCTGTTTCCACCTCTCACCCTAAACTTCTCCCTAGCAAGCAAAAGGGTTGGACGAATGTGGGGAAGCAAAAGACACGCGTCGCTGTGTGCGTAGGTTCAACGACATCTTCCGCGAGCGACGATGACGATTCATTTCTCTGGCTTCGTGTACGACGAGGACAAGATAGAGGAGCAGGCAAGGGAGAGAGTAAGAGGGTGGTCGAGTGTAGGAAGAGGGTAAGCAGTGCAACGGAGCTCGATCGAAAGCGACGGCAACCGCTAAACGAAAACCCTACGGGAGGTTTTGCTAACCGAGTTGCATTTATAACTTGGAATTCAGCCCACCTAGCTTGCCACCTCGTTCGCCTTTCGCCTCCCCCTGTCCTTTAGCATTCGGGCTGCTGCAGGTTTTTCCTCGGCCAGCCGTTTAATTGAAATCCCGCCGATCGATCGACCACGACCTACGGCGCTGTGCGGTCGCTCGCTGCAAGTCAACCGAATAGCTTCGCCCTTCGACGTGCTTCGTAACACTGGTTGTTACACGTCCCTCGCCCGATTAGCTTCGTTTCGCCACGTTCGCCCACGTAGTCTGAAATCGCCGCGTCAGAACGTCAACGCTTCTGCCGTCGACTACTCCCCGGAAGACGAACCGGAGGAAGCTGCGGGAAATGCTGGGAAATCTGATGTTTCTACGGAAAATCTCCCTATTTCACGGTACTCGGTGCCTTGATAAATTCAATCGGATTCGCGGATGAAAGGAGCCGAATCCCATTCGCCGCGGATTTATTCGCCGATGAGTGATACGAATCCACTCGAAATCGTCGGCGTTTGAACGTCGAGGACCTATTCTCCCATTGACCGCAATTTATGTCGGATTTATACCTGACGAGCTGCGTTTCGACAGCGTATTGGCCGCGAAAATAAATGCTAAACCGTCGGAGGTATTGCGATCGGTTGCGTTCGTCCGAAAACACGCGACTCTGCGGGTTTAAAAGTGAAACGAAGGGGAAAGAATTAACGCGGCGATTGTTAGCAGAGATTTATTGCGAATAAATTGCAGGATGGTTGCATTAAGAGGCCCGAGAGCGAGGCCGCGCGAGTGTTTGCAGCGGGGGGAACTGGTGATTGCGCACGAATTGCGATATTTACGGCGGTTAGATACGAAGATAATTATCTCGCGTATTATAAATCAGGGGAATGGTATGCAAATGTCGCGGGCATTGTTTCGATTCGCGTGGCGGCCGTCATTATAGATGGTTTATTCAGGCAGTTAGCGTTGCAAGCATGCCCGCAGGTCGATGTGTTTTCGGTGGGCCATCCGTTCCCACTGAATTCTTCGCCAACTCGTTTGCTGGATGATTGAATTAATCCACGACTACGGATAACGATTGTACGGCCAGTTTGCATAAGCGTGGAGTTTCATCGGCGATGGTGACCGAAAGTGGACCGAAGGCTAAAGGATTAAATAATATTATGTTCGCGCGCACGAGTGTTGGACCAAGTTGGGTCCAGCTACGAAGTCCCTAATGGAGCTCAAAGGATTTACGAGGAGATTAAGTCCGACTACTGCGTCGAACTTTCTCCGACCCCGAAATACAGCGAACTTCTTTCGAAGCGCTCTTCGTATCGCTCCTCTGCCACGGAAAATCTGGCAACCGGAGGATTCCACCTTTCGAACTTCGCCTAATCCTTCGGGACGAAATCTTTAAACAGAGAGCACAACTGTGCTCGCTCCGGGGAGGTTTAGCTTGTTTAAAAAAGCGTCCCTAGCTAGCTAGTCGGTCGGCCGCGGTTCGCGACCGCGTAGCGAACTAATTAACGAGCTATAAATTAGTCGATTGCCAGGCGTTTCGTCTGGTCAGGTTCGAAATCGTTGCGTCAATTATCTCGCTGGATCGAGGATCGCGTCGAAGCTGGACCGAAGCCTGAACTATGGCCGATCTGGGCTGCGGTCGGAATTGGTCAGAGCGTAGCTGCAATACTGGTCAGCTCGATGTGCTCGCGTGGTTCGCGGCGAACCCGACGAGAATGATCCTCGTGCAATTTGAATGAACTTTCGCGTTAACTCTATTTACGATGCGCCCAGCTTCCTTTTTCTCCGAGCTCGGCCAGCGGGGAACAAAGACCGACGGAACAAAGGACCAACGGCGGGAGCAAAACTTTTCCACGACTTATTCCATTCGCCTCTGAATTATACCCTTGACGCTGCCCGCGACGCTCCTTCTGTCGAGCGATCGATTCGCCTCGCCTTGTTCATAGGACACGGGCAGCTTTAATTACTGGCCAGTACGGTTAAAACCCATTACGTCACAGTTTAATTACGCTTCAGTCTGTACTCGTAGAGTTGTCATTCGATCCGTCTCCATCGATAGATGGGGATTAAAATTCATATCGAGGAGCGTAGCATACTCTCGCTGTTGACACGGTTTTCAACTCGCTCGAAGATTCACCGCTTATCGAACATCATCAGAGGCATCTACTTTCACGACACGGATTCGCTTGAATGGGACACGCGAGTGGTCTCGCATTGTTTTCCAAAGTCCATTCGTGTCAGCGACAGGGAGACAGCTGCGCCGTCATAGCTGGCTGAAGCGCCTAGGCCGGCCCTCAAATAAATCACGGGGCGCATAATTAATTGGGACGATTGTTTGTCACAGCAGCGATATCGATCAACAGATCGATGCACTCCGTTGAACGATAAGCCACCTCGATATCTCATTCCCCCATGGACGTGTCTGTTGAAGGAAACCCGCAACGCTACTCCTTCTACGCGAGCTTGGTAATCAAATTATACATACAACCTTCTATTCTCTCGTTATCTACCGAAAAGAGGGGTGGCCGGCCTAGTCTCGCCCGCCGTTTTATAGCCACTCTGGCCCGGCAATAATTACTGCGATAAAAACCAATTTCACCGCGCCTACGGGGAGCAATTTGAAAATTAGTTTCGAGAGGCTGGCTGATACGCGCTTCGACACGGCGCGTGACACCGCGAACGATCCGCGGCGCGTTATTAAATTATCCGCCGATGGTTGCGCAAAACGAGCTGGAATAATTAAACGTCACTCACTGGCCTGGGTGAATCATCGGGCAAATATAAAACAAATAGAAACGGCGGTCTAATAACGCGCACGCAAATCGACCGCCGCTCAGCAATCCAGTCCAAGCGGAAACGACGCCGCGGTATTTCCGAAAATCATATCTCCAGGGTCCCGTTGCAGAATATTCAACTTTCACCGCGCTGTATACTCAGTTCGCAGTAGCGATTCGCGAGGTGGGTGTAGGGAAGTCACAGCTGACTCGGTCGAACGCAGGAATCGTTCTTCCGTTGAGAAAACGTGGCTTGTCGGGAGGAGGAAGGGCGCAAAAGTTTGAGAGCCAAGTGAAATAATTTTGGCAGCTGGGTGCATTGTGCGCCCGTGACCCTTATCTCGGGATTGCGCCGCGTTAAATAAGAACAAAAGCTGCGCTTTTGTACCCCGGCCGCTTTGTGCCACCGCCGCCGTCCCAGACTTCTGAATTAATCACGCGGATACTCCATTTGCGTGGTTTCCTCGTCCCCAAGAATTCCCGTGGATCTTCGAGCAGCCTCGTCGCTTCTTCTTTCCGCTCCTTCTTCGCGGGTGATTAGACGGGTTTTTGTTCAATTACGAGCCCAGCCAGGGGCTGAGTTCCCCGCTTTGCTCCTTCAACTGCTCGCTTGGTAATTAGAGTGTCGCTTGTTAGCGCCGGAACTTCGTAATTCTTCGACTAACGACAATCTGATAGCAACTGGCTCGAAAAACTAGTGAGCCGTGTAGATTTAACACCCGCCATTGTGTGTTCGTTTAATTCTGTACACAGCCCCTTTCGGATCTTTCGCGCGGACAAAAGTTTCCCTATTCCCTTGCTCGCAAGATCTTTTCGGACGGGGAGCGTTGTTTCCACGAATTTCTGCTGCCCCGAGGTGCACGTATTTTTCGCTGGTTGTCTATGAAACGCACAGCTCTCCAAGCGTTGGGGAGCGCGACTCGCGGCCCGCCTTGGCGAACGGAAGCCTTGCAGATTCGCAATCTGTCGCGGAAATGCTGTGGCTGCGGAGGCCGGCCTAAAAAGCCGAGCCGATATTTCGAGGTCGAGTTTTTGCGGTTGGACGCGCACAGCGAACATATCGATCGAGTTTCAGGGGTGGCAGGGATAAAATGCAGAGTCGTTGTAAGGTGGTGCACGAGCTAAAAATAAACGACTGAGCGTTCCCGCCACCGACCGGCGAAATATCTCGGCCGTTTTGCGTATTTCCCCGCGATTACGGTCCCCGTCGAACGAGCACAAATAATTCAAGCTCAAACACGCGGAACGACACGCAAGAATATTAGCAAAATTCGCGCCGTGTAAAGCACCACTACTGTGCCCCGCGGAGCAGTTGGCTCGCGCAAAAATATGGCCCTCTTTGCGTCGAGCCGAGAAATATGGGCGGCAAATGAAAACCAGGGTCCCTTCAGTGGTGGAAAGTGAATGGTGGATTCTAAACGTTGCGGGGGATCGGATGACGTCAATAGTCGGGTCTTGCAATTAGTCCGGATCGTTAAAATTATAACGTGCCGTTGGAAGATATACGGCGCGATTAATTCTTCCGAGCGGCCCTCAATTCGGCTGTCAATTCCGCGATGACGGGGAGCGCTGGTTTACGAGCTTTGGTCGTGAGAAAATTCAGTCGATTGAATTCCCCGGGTTTTCAGTTAGGATCGATGAATTACAGTCGCCGACGAGCTTCATCCGGCGCTGCAATTGACGCCGGATCAGTGTAATCTGAAATCGACGTTTGTGGAAATTATTAATTAACAGTATATGTACCTGTATAAATTCGCAGCCGGATGTCTTTACGCGGATAATTTATCTGGAATTAATGAAGCATCGATTATCGGCGAGACTCCTCTGTGCGTCGAGCGCGACGCCGCTCCAGGAAAACGAAAATTAATCTGCTTTATTGGCACGTTACTTTGATCAAAGGGCTCTGTCGCGGGCTACGTGTATCGCCCCGAGGGCAACGAAAAATTTCGCGAGTTCGCTTTACGTAAAGTAGAATTCGGGGCGGAAACTCGTTGGTCAAAATGCTGCAGCTTACCCGCCGCGCTCTTGGAATTTTTTCGCGAAATTACATTCCCCCCCAGAAGCAGCTCGAGAAACGTCCCTTTAAGGCCGCCTCCGAACGAGACACGCTCCGAAGGATATCCGTTTACGTTCGCTGGTAACTTTTTGGAGGTTTCGTAAATGCGGCTCGTTCATCTTGCGACTTTAATTTCGACGAAACGCGACACGGCCGCCGCGGATATTGCTGTCGCGAAGACGGAAGGGGAGAATAAAACGGAACGTTTCTCGTTTATAAAATCCGCGTGACACTTTCAAACGATCGGTCACACGTGCTGCCCGAGAAGGAACTCGCGAATTAACGTGTAGGTACGCAACACTTTCGGCTGGATTTTATTGCCGAATATTAATTACAAAGCAATAACAATTAAAGCGGCGGAGAATGCGTACGTAGCTGTTTCTCGGAGGGTATCATTCCAGTCAACACACACGGTCGAACGAGATGGCGATGGCGGGAAAAACATCGCGGTATTTCTGTAAAATTCGAGCAGTGGCTGCATTATAGGGGCCGGCGCGTTCCGCGATATTTAATTAAATCCCGGCTCGAGGGCAGAAAGTTCTGTCGATAGTTGGAAACAGTTAGCAACCGCGTTTACCGTCGGCCATCGGACGTTTCGCGGACACGGACGATTCACGTGGCCGTTTTCCCAGCGTCGGAACGCCGCAACGTTCCGCGAACCAATTCCATCGGGTCGACGCTATTAACCGATTGATTTTCCCTCGGTTGCTGAGCTCGTCCGTGTCCCGGAGAACTTGACGCTTCCTCGAGACACGTGTCTCGCTAAAAACTGTCCCGCCAGGTACACTAAAACGTCGACGCGACGTTCCCATTTGCTGGCAGGGAAGCTAGGCACCTAAGAGCTGGGAAACGTGTCGGTGCGCCCGAAAATCCCTGGGAAACCGATCGAAGAGACGAAGAATGCACCCCAGCTCCATTATTCCCCCGCAGATATCTCGAGGTTATATTTCAAGCGGGTTCCACGGTGGCACTCTATTGCGTCACCCCTTTCTCCCTCGGCAAACCCTTTTTCTTGGCATTGTCCGCGAGAGCAACGTGTTCGGGAGCTGCGTCCCAGATACCTTTCCATCGTGCTACAGTTTTTCCCAGACCTGTCTCGCGCGTTTGTTCGCGTTTCTCGCGAGCGAACGGTTCCCGTTCGCCTGGAATTTCCCGATCCCGTTGCCACGATAGGGAGGAAAGATCCGTTTCACCGGTGTCTTCTCGCGACAGTTGAAAGCCTTTATCGCCAGAGCCGTGGCTCGATTAGCTCGAGCGGTGCGAGGCGCGGCGAGCGCAGCTGGGAAGCAGTAGTCGAGGTCAGCGCTTGTAGCAACGTCTCGAGTGTCCGCATTCCTGCTACATCCGTACGAATTAAGTTTTCCTCCGCGTTGCCTGGCGACTCTCGCGAGCATTTCACCCGACGTTCGGAGGCGTCGATACTTGGAGTCGAGCTTCGAAAATGTTTCCGCAACTTTCCGGCGCAGAAATCGAAGCTTTCTGGGAACAGTCACGCGGACGGAACCGCGGCTGGCGAAGATTGCATGCAGAAGGGATCTCGCGGGCGACGTTTCATCTCGCCAGCTTGCAGCTTCTCCGTCATCTTCGATACCTTAAGTCCACATCGCCGAGAGGAGGTTCAGACACGCCCATCCGAGGCTGAAGTTGCAACGAAAGCCGCGCAGCAGACGCCGACACGAGCTCGTCGAAGATGAGAGACTCCAAGTCGAAAGCTCCCAGTGAGTAGTTGGAGATGTTCCTTTGCCCCCCGGGGAATCGAGATTTCCGTGGATTGCTAGCTGCTCTCGTTGTCCAGACGATGGACCTTGATCAATACTGGACGCTGGGGTAACGAAACTCGAAAAGGTTTTCGCGGGAGGATTCCTCGGATACGCGGGTTCTCCGATGTAACAGATATGGAGATAATCCTGGATGAAAAATCACCTGTGTATCGGCACCACGTTAAGCGTTTACAAAGTCAGCTGCAGCGGCGGAACAGTGGGCGCGATCCAAACGTAACTGAATTCACCCTCGATAAGTACCGGTGGGATCGATTAAAACTTTGGATGAAATTCATCAACCTATTGACGATCAAAAACCCATTACACGGTTTCGGGGATCGGTGGTGCGAGAGTCGGGAAACCGGGATCAACGAATCGCTGCGTTTATCCCGTTAATGGTCACCGCGGATTTTATCCAACGTTTGTTACACCCCCGACGTCCGGTTGATTATTTTTCCAGCAGACTGAACTTTTTCAATTCGCACGCTATAATACCGGGACGTGTGCGTTTTTATATATCGGAGAGCGAGCGCGCTCGGATCGTTAACGGGACGAGGGAATCACCGCGCGTGCCGCGTAATTATGCTAATTGTTGGAGCTGCAATTATTCGCCGGCGAATGCGATACCGCATGTGTAATCGATACCGATACGTCAGCGCGGGGAATTCTGGCCGTGTAAACAAAGTTGCAAGCTTTGCTCCGGCGTTGCGGGAAACCCGAGCGGATCCAAACTATTGTACTTACAATTAGCGGATGCACGGCTTCGGGCGAAGAATCGCGCGGTCGATAGGAAACTCGTAACTGATTGTCAGCTCATGAAATATTTAATTAACTCGGTTAACGGAGAAATCAGTGGCGCCGGGCGTAACGACGGAACTCGGCTTAACTGCGCTTACGCTTGTCATAAAATTCTGCATTTTCAGATTTAATGAATTCCGTTCGTGAACGGGGGATTGCTTCATTCGCGGAGCAAGCCGAAAGGGTAATAAACGCTGCATCAAAATCATTCCCTCGTCGTACTTTCGAAGAGCAGTTAATTTTACGCAGAAGTTAAATGAATTTCATGTATGTAGCCGGAGATCGCAGTTGGGAAGTTTCTATCGTCTTTGGAACGAATTTTATCGACGGATCCGTAGCCAGACCTCGCCAAGGTCCTCCGATCCTTGTTCTAATCCCGTGGTCTCGCGGTCGATCTCTCATCGATGATCGTTCCCGTGGCTCGGGGATAACGAGGATGCCGCTTTGCAGGGACGAAAATGTCGATCGTCGCTCCTTCTCTTCCCTCCCCCTGTCTTTCTCTCTGGCTCTCTATCTCGCGCGTACGAGCACGTATACGTCGCGATTATGCTAATTGCTGCAGCTGCAATCACTCGGCGTGACAGTGTGTTTCCTCTACCCTCCTCCCCCCTCTCTCTCTCTCTCTCTCTCTCTCTCTCTCTGGGGTTCAGTTGATCGATCGGCAAGGATCTGCAGATGGAAGCCGCGCTACCAACAACGACAACGCTAATTAATCGGTCGCTGCTAATTCCGCCGGATAATTTGCATGGAGATATAATTGCAGACGCGAGACCGCAGGTGCGTCGTAATAAAATATAGAACATGGCCGCGTTTCGGTGCTGGTTGATCAACTGGCAATAAGGATCGTGGAAATCTTCCCCTCAATGTTGGAAAAGTCAAGCAGCGAAATAGGGACAAGGACGCGAAGCGATCGCAGAGGGAGGGAGATAAGAATTTTCTACTGCGCAAATACGACACGTAATCGCGAGCAATCTTGCCATAAATTATTCGCCGCGGAAATCACGTCGGCCTAAAAGCGCGCCATTATTTCGCGCATTAACGTAATTGCCGGCCACGATCGATGCGTGGTGGTATTGTTCGCCGGTGATCACCGTGAACGAACGTCCAAGCCTCTTCCCGGCGCAACGGTCCTTCGATTATTATTCTTCGTTCGCAAGGAATGCCGGCAATTCCCCATCAGGGGCTGGAAACTCTTCTTTCTAAAGTTGAAGGAGGCAGGCAAGAGGGGTTACCGCGAAACTGGAAACAGAGGCTGCCACGAGATCGAGGTCGTGATCAGACCGCCAATTGCACGAACGTGTAACCTATGGCAACGCAGGTTTCACCGACGAGTGAACCGGAACTTCCTTTCCACGTTCACGGGTCAGGGAGCAGGACCGAACACCCGTGCATGCATAATCCGAATTTCCACCTCGGATCCTGATCTAACGACATGATTAATGGGAGCCATTGTCTTGAAGTGGAACACCGATTCTGGGGAAATTCGGTGACGGTGGTTAGTGTCTAGGAAGAACGGCCGAAGCCGTTCGAGACTCCGAGTCGATGCTGTGTATGTACATAGTGAACCCCTGCGCGAGCTGTCGCAGGTGAACTTGAACGGTATTTGCCTTCCCGCGTCTCATAACCCTCGCTTATAAAAGGAACCACGTTTGATCGTGGACGAGTTGTTCGCGAAAAGCTTGGTCCCTGCCGAGTGTGCACCACCGACGAGGTATGTCGCGCTCGGCACGTAATTCTCAAGGTGGCGTGGCATCATCCCTTTCGCGTTCCATTCTCAGCCTTCCCCGTGCCCGGCCGGCTCACCCCATTCGACGGACAATATTAAGGATTCCAGCAGGATGCTGTCGCATCGGGAACGATCTCTCCCTTTGGCTCGCGTTGACTCGTGGGTGTGGGTGAAGGCGGGGCGCGTCTCTCGGCGGTAAATGAGCATTCGCCGCATTCAATTCCATCGTCTCGGTGGCGCGGCGTCGCGGAAAAATGCCTGCCGGTGTGTGCATGACGCTTTATTAAGTTTGAATTGGACAGGCGCGGAATAGAATTTCTGGGTGCCGGCGCGGTTGCTCCCGTGGAATTAAGAGGGGCCCCCGAAGGATCCTCGGAGTGCCGTTGGAACACGAAGGGCGAAGAAAAGAAGGGAAGAAACGTGGCTGGAGGACCGAACGGTCCATTCAGCGGACGCGCTTCCGCAAATTGCTTCCCGCCTTAGGTCTCGCGTGTCTATCTCGCGCGAGAACAATCGCTGACACCGGCAGCGCCGTTTCCCGATCGAGACCAACCTCCATCGTTCACTTCGGCAACCGACTTTTCTCCCTCTTCCCTCTCGCGCATCCGCGATCGCCTCTCAGGAGAATAATCGCGCGAGATTTCGCGCGGGCGAACGCCTCGCTAGCAATTTCCTTCGAGTTCCTCCGGGCTCCTCGGGTGGCGAGAATCGACCAGATCCTTCTGGCGCGGATTCTCGCGTTGCTAATATAAACTTGCATCGGCGGCGTCTTCCGACGGAGAGTCGAGGAATACCTACGGTTCTTACGCGCGATCGAGAGGCCGTGAAACGGTGGTAACTGTCGCTCTTGAGAACTGGCACGTGCTGGCATCCCTTAAAAATGCTAATCCATTCATCAACATGGTAATTCTTTCCGTCGCCTGAGCGTAATAGACTATCGTTTGCCCATGGTCCTCCGCTCTTACCTTCGCGTCCCTTCCGCTTCCTCCAGACCCTCGTGCTGCCCGTTTTTAACTCATTACCACCACCGCCCAATTAGAACTACCGGCGACTAATTTCACGGAGACTTTTCTTTCCGGACCGGAAAATGAAAACCTACGAAAATTTCTTTCTCGCGCCTGGTTACGATGTATCTACTCTAACAAAGTCCCGGCTCATGCATACCGGGAACAGGGCCTGGTAGTTTTCCTGCAAGTGCTTTTCGCCGTTGCAATTTACTGGTCACCAGTTTTTTTTTTTCGCTACCGCCAGGCGATACGACTCTATTTCCCGCCGCGGTGGAAATAATACCGCGGAGGTTTTAACCAGACCGCGGAGAATGGCATTGTTTCTTTCCCCGGATCGCGGCACGACATTAGCATAAGACGGGAGAAAACGGCGCGAACACTTAACGAGATTTTAACGACCATCCAGCGGGGCCGCTAATGCCCGCTGGATCGCGATCATCGCGCTTTCCGGCGTCGAATGTGCCGCGTAAAAATTCCTCCGGCTAATACCTCTCGCGGCTTTCATGTCCGACGATATTAATTATGCGCCTAACGCCTTCGTATCGAGGTCCACGGAATCCATTAACCGGCGAACTTTTCCCCGCTGGTGTGCTATGGAAATTAATTGAAATTCTTCCCCCTTGTTAGCCGGCGTTCGATGGATTCTGGCAATCCATGGCGCTTAAACAGAGCGACAGTAATCTTTTTCCAGCTTCTTGCGTCGCTCTGAGGAGCAGCGGTTAACAGTTAATTCGAGATTCCGTGGTCACACTTCGCGACGCTCTGTTGAATTCGGAATTAAGGGGAATCGTGGGGGAATTTGCATTTGATTCAGGCTCCCCGTCGAACGGCCCCGATCCGACTGGTCCAGGACGCTTCGAGATTAGCGTATAATTTAAAGTTCTTGAAACCTCCAAGTTACGACACATCCTGTGAGAACAGCTCGAGTGGCTGGCTAAGCGGCGACATCCTAATCTTGGCGATTAAAGTCCAAAGTCCGCTTCATTAGCGGCAAATGCGCGGACGTAAATGATCTCTCACGATAGCGAACGACGAATTAGCGAAATAAAATCGCTGCTGATTCATTGCGAACGCCAGGAAAGTAGCTGCCCTCGAGGTGCGCGTTATAATCAAACTACCAGAAGCCTCTCTTTTTCTTCTTTCGCCGCGCGCGGAAGCGTATTCCGGTGAGTGGTTGTTGGTTGTTATGAAAGGCGCCGGTGAAAGCGACGTGGAAACGCCATAAACCCCTTCCCGTGAAAGTTTCCAAGGGGGGGGGGGGGGCGAGGCGTCGCCCTCGCGAGCAACGAGCCTGATTATTTTATTATTCTATTCCGACCAACGAGTTTCGCAAAGTAGCTGGCGAAATTTTTCCACGACCCCCAACCTTTCGGCCATCGCTGCATTATTAATGCATCGGATCGGCTCCGCTCCGCCGAGCTACTTGTCAGTCGTTTCCTGAATCTTTCAACGTTTGGCGCAACTTTTTCTCGCCGAACAATCCGTAACGGGTCTACTTTTGTTACCTTGCATTACGAATCTCGGTTATAGGGGAGAGTGGGGTAGAACGGAACGGGTGGGTAAAACGGAACATCAATGTTTCTCTTAGATAAGAGGGACATGGGACCAAAGGGTCCTCACAGCATTTTGTGACAGATCATAGACCCGTGCACACGTTATTTTTCCGTTAAGAGAGTTGGAAAAATTTTCGGTATCGACGTTTCAATATCGTATTGTACTTTCGACTACTTTTCGGCACTTGGATTTCGAACATTAATAACGGGAAGTACATCGTTGGATTTTATAGTCCTTACGCTATATTTTGACGGATTAAAAAGTTCTTTACTTCACGCTGATGCGTAAATATTAAATATTTACTAAATGACTGACCTAACCACAAATCCAAACGACTTGAAATCAGCCTGTAACCACAAATCAAATTAATTCAATCGATATGCAATCAGCATATAACCACAAATCAAAAGTAAATAATAAAAAAATATGAAATAAAATTTTTTAAGTTAAACAATTTTATTTAAAATGCACTAAAACTAAAAAATTCTCCATGCACGTGTTGATAATCATTATTCATGTAAACATCCATGGGCATTTGGTTATTTTCAGTAATTTTTATGTTATCTGGTAAAATATTTTTTCTTATGTGTATAATATATATTTTTGTTATATTTTATTTGTAACAGTTATACCTAAACCATATATTTATAGTTTTTAACATAAATGAATACATTTTAAATCATAAAAATACAGATTTCGTACGTTTACATGGTCTTCATGTGGGTGTTCCGTTTTACCCTACCACTTGAGCGAGACGAAGATTTCAATACCTCCGGTAAATCGCATTTCCCTTCGTTCCCAAAGATTTTTCTTAACAATGGCTTTGATTTTCTTATAGTCTAAGATCCACTGAAGACTTCTGTCGAAGTCCCGTGTCTTTATCTCCGTCCGATTTTATGTTATCACCCTCCAAAGTTAAGCGTTCCGTTTTACCCCACTCTCCCCTACACTCCGCTTGTCCGCCGACTTTCTCTCCCACATCTTTGGCTCTCCGCCGGCCCCTACCTCGCGATTAAAAGATACCGGGTAAAGAGTAACGTGGTAATTTATTCGGGGAACATTTTCGAGTTTGCCTTGGAGCCAGCACCGAGACGTCAGCGTGCGGGTAGAAGAAAGGAGGGAACGCTTTGCAATCTCAGCTGTCCGCGAGGAAAGGAACGTGGCGCTGGCTTCTGTAATCAGGAGACGGGTAGCCTGGAATTAGAGTCGGCGTCGTTTCCAGGGGAAGGCATGCACCGCGCGCTATTAATTATAAAGTCCGGCCGCGACGTCAACCGCGGCCGAAACACCAGCGACGCGGATATTTCCGCTAGAACGAGCCGCGCCCTCGTAACTAGCGCGCGCAGATTCGTTTTCAACTTGCAAAAGTGTACCGCCCACCCCCTCCCGCCACCTCCCGGCAAAGTGTTTCTGCACACGAACAATCGTTATCCCCTGGAGCTTGGAGATCGGTCGGCGGTGATTTATCTTGTAACTTTGTGCCAGTTAACGGACATCGATTCATTCTTGTCACTCGTACGCAGCGTCAGCGTTCCCGGGCACGGCATTAGCTAATGCTTCTTGATAAATACTCCGATATTCCTGCCCGTTATAGGAAAAATCGTGGCCCCCGTTCCGCCGCCCTGTCGAGCAAACTTCTGCAAACCAATTTCCATGAAATTCCCGCCGCAACATACCGCGCAAGCATTTTTAGAGTAGCGGCGTTATTAAATGCCCGGTATATCGGGCCGCCTCCAATGACATAGTATTGGCCGCGACGCGTTTAAAGTCTACGTCAGGAATTTCCCAGGCAATGTATCGGTCCGGCCGCACGTTGCCAAAGCTAACCGCGTGTATGCGCGCTACATCCTCCACGATCGAATTCATTTAATCCCCGCCATGCGAAGCCGGATGAAATCGCGTATGCTTTACGCGATTACCGAAAAACAGTTACAATAAACGAGATTTATGCGAGCAAATACGGTCCATGCCCCTTCACTCCCATTAAATCCCGTCGCCCTTCAATCTGCCATTTCGAGGCTCGTCCTTCAAAGATACGCGCGATTATCTTCCGTACGCGGTGCAATTATTGTCGAAGCTTGATTTAAACGCAACGATTCCACGCGAGATTGTGACATTCCACTGGCTGGGCGCATCTGATCGCCGCGATTAATCGAGTTAATCGTATCACGAGATCGCCAGGAGCAATGGATAGAAGTAGAGAGCGTCCTCGGGCATAAATTTCGGGGTCGAAGTCATCCTGTTACGGCGCCGGGAAATCCATGTAATACCCGGAAAATCTGATCGTTCGGCTACGGAATTACGCGAACGGCAATTCGAGGAGGCAGAAGCGTCCCCGGGAATTCCTGTGTCAGCTGCTCCGCGGACCAGCTATCCGAGCGCAAGCCTCCGTCGAGATAACACGCCGTGATAACGACCTCTCGTTAGCGTCGATAAAATGCAGAGACGCTCGCGAGGAAAGCTCTTTGAGACGTTCGAAGGTGGTCGTCGGGGATCCTGGCTGCCGCGCTTAACTCTCGACTCTCGAACTCTTTCGATTCGAGGGATCGGAACAGCCTCGAGTCGGACTTTGAAGCACCGCATAGTTTGTGGCAGAACCTGATTGAGAACTGTGTCGCGTCTCAACGGGGGTCGAAAGTTTGCTGGAAGCGTCGTTCGCACCCCATGGGTTCGCCATTCGCTGCAGGAGCGGGGTCGAGAGACGCTGCGCGGTGCGGCGCGGCGCTCCGAGTAACGAGCGCGATAAATTACAGGGTCGTCGTAAAGCCGGGCCAACGACAAAAATATAAGTCGATCGTAAACGATGCATCGAGACGACGAGCTCGCGCTCCACCCCTTGCGCGCCGTAATGCCCGAATAATGGGTCACGAGGCGATCCACTGGCCACCATTAAGACGTCGGAATTATAACGTCCCTAAGGATTCTACCCCTACTTGATAGCCGATAAATGGGATATGGCGCGGCTTACGTTCCTCTGCACGCACGAGGGTGGACCGAGGACCGTTTCCCGAGGAGTATCATCCCCGTCCTCGTGTTCGTCCTCGGCCAGTAGCGGAGTCCAACTCGATCTGATACTCGATTAAGTATATATCTATTTAAACGGGACGTGTAGACGGTGGAACAGATAACTGCAACAGACCGCGGGCTATTGATTTCGGATTGCGGCCAGAGCTGGTGGCTTTTGTCGAGAAGATTATAGCGCGAGCCACTCGCCGGACCTGGCCATCTTGTCTGCTAGTGCAGCGTTTCTTAAATTAGCGCTGGAGCCTCTGGCCGTCGAGCGTTGACGAGTGGAAACCAATACCTATCCTCGGAGCTTTTTGTGTCTTTGAGGTTGCCGGAGGAAGGGTTCGCGCGATACTCAGCATTGTTAGTTTCGGCGAGCGAAAGACGACTCGACATTAATATTCTCGGGGCCTTTACGACTCTGAACAAGCAATTGGAGCTGCAGTTCGTTTAGCTAGCCTCGCGCTCTTAGTTACCATCGAGGATTCAATTTCGCCAGCCCTCCTGATGGAAAATGTTTATCTTAGTTGGAGAGCGTACCTACCGGCGCGCCAGCAAGTTGTGCGAATTCTAAACGATTTGCTCCCCGCAGGGCTTTGTCCCGTGCAGATGTCCTTCGTGTTGATACAAGTATCAGTGCTTGCTCCGAAACAAGCTCCTACCGCCGGAGTGCTCTCGACTCGACAAAAGTCACGTATCAAATGTCCACAGTTGCGAGAAGTTTGAGAAACGCTACCCTGCAGCGACCCATTCTGCGCCCGACCAGCAGCCTTCGGAATCTGTCCGTCAGTTAGTCGCGTTCCTACCCTTTGACTCGCGGAAACTCGTATCTGTATTTCGAATTCCTTCAAAGGACTCCTCTCCCATCGGCGAGGGATGTTGTCCCCGTTCCTCCCCTTTTTATGGTCGAGATTCTCGTCAGAAATCGGGACGCACGATACTCGCAACCAGAGCAGTCGCTCCTCTTTGCCTCCCGCCCAGGCAAACATTGAAAGTCCCTAGCAGAAGGGACAGAGAGGCCTTTTTGTTTTCGCCTAGCTGCCGTGGATCGAGATACCTATCCACTGGAGCAAGAAGAGGGCGAGAGGGCAAGGTTTCAGTTGCCACGGAGGACGGTCTGAATGGCGTGGCGCGTGTGCAAGGTTAGAAGGTAACGCGCGCGGACGACACAATGGGAAATGCAGGAACAATGGGCCGCGTTATACGCCGCCACGCCGTATTGGGGACAGATTCTATGGAATAACTTTAACTACAGAGGCTGCACGGTAATTGGAGATACGAGGCTGAATACGAAATAAGGATCCGCCAGAGTCTGTGGAATTCGTCCGCGGTGGATCGCGGGACCCCGCCGAACGATGATACTCGAAGGAAACGGTATCGATTGCGTTCAGGAGCAATTAAGAACGCTCGAGCGATACTCCCGCGGTTGGTTTCGCTGGGATCCTTGAAACGGATCAAGTTGGAGACCTCCGCGGAATCGAGGCCACCGATACTTGCACTCGGAATTGCTACAGACGCAACAGATTTAGCCTTTCGAACGGGAAAGGAATGTCGAGGAGAGGGCGCCCCGTGCTCTGCTCCCCTCTGACCTTTCCCCCACTGGCAATCCTAGTATATTCTTCAGGGGACTCCGACGCGGCGGGTCCATCGAATCCGCGGAGGAATTCCAAGTGTCCCTGGGAGTTGATGCGTCGTTACTGACGCAACGTCGCCGAGGAACGCGGCGCGGTTCGACATAAACGAGGGAATCGCGTGCAGCGGTGCATCCCCCGCGAGAAGTTCACCCTGGCCCCGGCTGTTTTACGGCTGATCCTGGCAGAGGGATAAGGCGCTTTAACGGCGGCGCTAACGCCCCACTCCCGCTCTCTGCTCATCAAATGTCGCCTCGCGGAATGCAGGCTGCATACGTTCCACGCTTTACTGCTGGACTCTTTATCGCGTGCCCGAATTAGACAAGAACGCCGGCGAGAACTCTTTAGATGTGAAAAATAATTCCTCGACCTTCGAGCCCGCGGTGCCACGGGCCAGGGAGAAGATTACGCGTTGGTAACGGGGCCGTGTTCGAAACGTAAAAGCTCGCGGCGCAGGCCGAAAGTAAATTTTTAACGCGTCCGAGGGTGCCCTTTCGCAGTGTCGTTCAGCCACTCGTTAAACACGCTTTTACAGCGGGACGGAGGAAAATACGGGCATAAATCGGTGCGGCGGAATACCAGCGACCACGATTTCGCTTGGAACGAAAACGTGCCGCGCCGATCCCGGCGGGGGGATTCGAATCGGCTCGTTGGAATCGACTAGGTACGCGCAATAAATAAACAGGGTACACAAACCCAGCCACCGTTCGCCGCGAACCGGTGTAAAGGAAAGCCTGGAGCAAATAAAGCGTGTCTACCCCGCGCTCAACCAGCACGTGTCCTGCGATCTCGCGCACCCTCTCTCGCCACGGTTCCTCGATGTTTGCTTACGCGCCTCACAAATATATGTCGAGAGCCTCTCGTCTTGGATTTATCCTCCCACCGTATCCAGCTGATTGTCTCGAATGTCGGACGGTCCAGGTCGAGCGTGGTCTTCATCTGGCGAAGGTATATTTAAACGACCTGATTCAGCGTCGAATCACTACAATACGGATTTGACGCAGAAGGCAGAGGGTGGAAGCGCGAGTACGAAGCGTAAAAAAAACTTGGTGGAATCCTCTTACCCGGGCAAGTTTCTCGTCTTATTCGCGTCGGGGGGAAAAGGAGGGACGAAATAATCTTCATAATTCACCGAGAAGCAATTCATATCTGGAGCAGCCCTGTCCGAGGCGAGCGGGCCGCGCAACCAGAAGCGGCGTTCGTCTGCGATTGAATTATCGCCCCAATGCATTTTACATCGCGAATTCGATTGTGATCGATCGGCCGTTGTGGTGGCTGCTTCCCCTCGAATTCCTGGGAGAGCTGCGAGAAACAGTAGGCGGATGATTGATCGGCCGTGGTTTGGATTATTCCGGGAGGGTACGTCGATCGCTAAATAACATTAGCCGACTGCTCTCGCTGCGGTTCGTCCAGCAATCTTAAAGAATGTGTGTGTGTGTGTGTGTGTATGTGGACTAATTAGTCCACCGACGAGTATCCTGCGTTTGGTCATCTGCTTTCGTCTGAGAACGGCGTGTTTCGATCTAGGAAGTTGGTGGACTGCCAAAGGCTCGAGTGCTTGCCCCGACAGCTTTTCTTTTCGATGGTTCACCGATTTTCCATTAGACCTCGCAGGGCCGGGAACCGTCTGGGCCCGGGCTCTTTGTTTCGAAGATTAATTAACGCCCGGTGCCAAGCGACGGTGTCGTGGATGTAACGCGCGGCCGCGAAAAGTCAGCCACGAAGAGGAATTGGAGCGTGATTCTCGACGGCGAGCCGATAGGATCGAGGATTCGAATTTTTTTGCCCGACGCGTCCGAGATTCTCCATCGGAACCCGAAAATCCAATTACTACCGCGGGACGGAAGTGGAATTTCATTTCCGTCGAAATCGCGTATATTTTGCCGTCCGTGTGTATCGTAAATCGGCCGGCGGCCAGGAATTCCCGCTGGAAAAATGGCGCGGTTGCCCCGTGAAAACGAAGGTAAACGTTCCCTGGCCAATCTGCTCGCTCCCCGTTATAGGTACGTAACTTCCGTCGTGCATTAAAAACAGATTTTCAACCTCGAATGGAAATAACTCTTTCCGCCGCGTCGCGAGCTTTCCAGAAGACACTTGGAGGATATTTCTCTTGGGGAATACACGGGGACCAATTAACGCCTGTGGATCTTTAAAGTTGAGCGACAGCTGTTGCCTATAGTGGCTTTTTATCCGCGCTTTCACCTTCTCCTCTCCTTTGAGGAGAAATAAGCGGATCTTGTGCTTGAAGAGGATAAACGGGAGAAATGTATAGAGGCACCGCTGTCGTCGAGTTTTCGCATGGAAGCTGGTGGCAGAGAACTGCATGCGCCCCGGCCAAATTAACCGTGTCTTATCTGGGCCATACATGCGGCGTAGGCCGAAACATCTTGTTCCCCTGTATATACGTGTCCTCGCTATTCACCCGACCCCTATACGTCTATATAGCATCCTACCCTCAGCATCTATAATCGTCGTGCCGCTTGATACTGGAATTAGCGCATTAGACAGAAGTGTTTTGACAAACGCGGCTCCAGATAGGTATATCCGTTAATACAGCACGGAATCGCTGGTAATTCGAACGTGAAAAAGGGAAGGCGGTTTGTTGACGTCGAGGAGAAACTGTGAGGCCGATTACAATGAACGATCCCTGCAGAAAAAGCTTCCGTGGTGGTGATGGATTCGCGCCGGATGAACTTTCATAGAACTGCTAACCGAGGCAAGAAAAGAACCTACAGGAATAGCGGCTCCTTGCGAGGAAAACTCCGAGGCGAGTCGATGAGCCGAGCTATAAAAAGACCTTGGGAAATAATGGATTCTGGGGAGGTGGATAGAATCAGTAACGGAGGATCTCGCAAAAATAACAGATCCGCGGGAGAAAAACTGGGGGAACGGGGTAGGGTTGCGCAGGGACAATTCCCACGAAGGAGCGACTCCTGCAGGCGCGACAGATTCTCACGGGAGAAATGCCATTATAGGATGGGAAAGCAAGGAGAGCTCGACGCAGCTTGGCTCGCTCGGCGACCGTATCGTTCCCGATTTTTCGCCACCCCTAAATTATTCACACGTGCTCGCGAATATTCGACCGTTCGTGGCTCGACGAAAAACTTGCATCGTTCTCGGGGAACGCCGGGGGTTGCACAGATGCAATTGCATCGGCAGGTTGCCACTTGATGCACCGTTGCCAAAAACTACGAGCTGCAGCGGGTGCAGCGGACACAGCAATTTGAATGTGACGAATCGACAGAGAGGCTGACGCACGAGCTATGTTCTGGAGTCGAAATTTTCTTTCAAATCTATCGGCACTGACAAGCGACTCTCGAGGCTGACCGAAGATACTCGATCCTGCCACGAGCTCTCGAGGCAATAAGGAGAAGGTTCCGGAGGGATGCTCGTGGACGTTGAACAAGCCGGCCAATCAGTTGGTCTGTAAATTAATCAGACACCTATTAGCGCGCGCTCGCCCAAGGCCGATGCGCCAGCATTCGGTCCCAGTATAAAGAGAAAAATCTTTATGGCTGCCTCGGTCGGGAGCCGAGATTTATCGTTGCCCCTTGTATCTAGCCGTGCCTGCGCGTGACAGGAACTCGATAAAACACTCGTGTAATAAACAGGGTAAACGCAAATTTATATGGAACCACCTGGTCCGGCTCTGCACGCCGCATTAACCTCTGTCCGCTCGATCACTTATCGCTAGCGAAGCCAGATTTTCATCGAATCCACCGACCGGATACGAGGCCGATATTTTATCGCGATACGCTCCATCCGCATCCTCCTATCAGAGCAATCCCGCGCGGGACAGAAATGGCGGAAATATCAGTCACTGTCTCTTTTGTATTCCCTTTTCATACACCTCTTTGCCTATCCAATCTCGTCCCCCCCGTCGCGGTCGCTTCAGCTCGCCGCGATTATCGCCCGTTATTCTTACCTACGTGAATTACTCGTAATCATCCCCGAGTGGAAATTTGGATCATCGGCCATCGTTTACCCTTTTCTGTTTCGCAAGTCCCGACGTGCTGTTTCAATCCCACTTCCCGCCAACCCGGTACGAAAGTTTTACGTCGCAGCGCACAGATATAAAGAGTGGCGCGCGGAAGTGGCCGATTGCGTTCCAGTTCCTCTCGCGTCAAGAACCAGCGGCAGGAATAGAAACGAATCCCGCGGAAACGCTGAATCCTTCTCGGCGATTTAACACGAACCCCCTCGCCAAAGATGAAGCCATCCTCCCGCGGACTTTGCGAATTATGCGAGGAGAGTCGCGACGCGAATGCGAAGTCGTTAAAACTTTCGCCTCGCCCGTTGTTCTCGCCACCCCCTTATCTCCACTCACACTCTCTCGCCGACGTTGAATCGCTGATGCGAACGGGAGATTCGGAAAAGTGGACGCAGTTCGATCTCGCAAACGAAAGCGCCGGGAACGAAACGCAGCCGTTCAGAGGCGGCGTGATTCTCCCCCAACGACGTGCATTATCCTCGACGAAGGATCGTGCCACGAATCCTGCCCTGCCACTTTCCTTCATCTGCGAATCTCTGTCCCGCCTCGTCTGAATCGCAAAACTGCTCTCGGACTTTTCTTCGAGGCGATCGATCTCGAAGACGAAGCCAATACGCGAAGACGCCCTTAAGCACGCGACCGCGGCTGCACTTCAAAATAACACCATCAGTTTTCCAGACAGGCGAGCAATCCACGTGGACCCGTGATCCACGAAGGTATTTACCGCGGTAGATAAGCGATTTCCTCCCTTTTGTGCCGCGCGGTGCTTGAACGCGACCGTAATTCTGACTTTTTCGTGGCGTGTGACAGCAAGCGTGGGTTTATCGCGGAAAGCGCTAAGCCGATTTCTGAGTGGAAGCCCACATGGCTCGTCATACCGGCAAATCCGTGAATCACGCTGGGAAGACGTGTCTGGAAAACCTTCTGTCAGAGCCAACCGACCCTGCTCGAGAAGCTTCAGCTAGAAAAATTAACGGCAGACCAGTTTGCGCGAGCCACGTTTCTCTAGCGTTCTACGCCGCACGTCACCCAATACCTACCAGACCTCGCAGATCTCACTGTTGATCTTCGAAATGGTTTTCCATGGAAACACTGGCTCGAACGGGTTCCTCGACGCTTTCAGTTCTCGCGATCGTTGGCTCGACGCCAGTCGCCTGCGAGCGCGATCGAACAGATCCATTGAATTCGGGCCCCGTATGGGGCTCATAAAGCGCAGATATTAAATTTACAAGCTATTCCGTTTAATCGCCGTAGACGTAATGCTCCCGAGCCGATCGACGCACGGAGCGCGACGTGTCTACGCGTTTTCAATCATCCCACCTTTCACATCCATTTTCCTCTGTAAGTTCCTCGGCGAAGGGGTTGATGAGGGGCACTAGCGGGCCTGTGAACGTCGTCGAGCCCCGTTATCGCTCTTTGGAGCGCGTAAAAGGGTTACTGCCTCGTAGAGAAGAGTCTTCCGGCTCGGGGAGAAGAATAGGTGTAAAAATCTCGCTTCACACGCTCGCGTTTTATGCAATCTCCGCGTAACGTGTGTCACAAAAGTGGGAACGTCCCCGAGCCATGCAAATGCTCCCGCCTGCTGAACAGCTTCACGATTATAGTATAGAATAGGGGTGTCGTCGGCTGTTGGGGCAGTCGATCGGGTTTACGACTTGGAACGGCACCGGAATAATAGCTCGTTATAAATCGGGGATTTAAATAGCCGGTGCAGCACGCGCAAAATTAGAAATCACCTGCTACCAAATGAATTCGAGCTAACTCTCTGTCGAGGATGTCGTTTGGCGTGCTCGTTCAAGAAACAGCGATATGCAAACGACGATACGATCTAAATCGCGGACACTGCGTGTCGTATCCTTCGATCGAGACGTAACGCGGAGAAGATGACTGCGATTCAATCGCGGGCTTTGTCGCGAACAGACAGGCGCCACAGTGGGCCAGATTTTAAATTGGCCGCCTTTTGCGTCTTTTTGTAAGATATTGGAATGAAATTTGCGCCATAAAATAGGAAAAAATTATTCCTTTCTAATGAAGTATAATTTAATATGTTTTACATTTATTTATTTTTTAATTTTCTTAACTTATTTGTGATAAAAGAATTTAATTCTGTTTATTTGGTACCTTATTTAATGCCCTTTACGGTGGTTTAAGCAAAATTTTGGAAAACTTTTCGTTTCCAAGTTATAGGGAAAATTCGAATAATAAAGGAAAGTAGCCACAAATCGGTTTGTTTAAATTGAGGACCAGGTTTTTGCGATAAATATCTTCTTTTATTAGTAATTAATATAAACAATCCATTAAAAAATATTTTTATATGCATTAACGAAAATAGCGACATTTTTCAAATTTGATTAGGAATATCTTCCAAACGCCGAAAAGTTTCACTTTCGGACCAATTGCAATATTTTCAGCACACTGCTCAAATTATTAGTGTTTAAAGTTGTCCCACGTTCGTAGGGTGAAGGTGGGATAGTTGAGCAGAAGGGATACATGATCATAGAGGTGTTATTATTAATATATTTTCAATATGCCCCTATTGTCGCGTTGTTATATTAATGTTTGCAATATTAATTCCTCAGCTTCAAGGTCTAAATTCTGAATTTTTTGGGTAGATGATCTCATTCGCGGAAAACAACGAAAAGAAAGTAATTTATTTATTAAATAAATAAAATCTAAATATCAAAGAAGGAAATATTTGGGCCTTTGCACACGAGCTACTTGTAGCAGCGATACAGTCGCGATACAGCATCGATACAATAGCTGTCAATTGTTTCAGGTGTCCCTCTGCAGCGATGCATTCGCGCGTTCTGCGAACGTATCGCTGCTAAAAGTCGCTCGTGTGCAAAGGCCATTAAACATAGGAAACAACTCATGACACACCTTTAAGTGTTTTCATACTTACCAAGGAGATGTACAATGAAATATAAACTAATGTATGTAACAAGAAAACCACAAACTAATATATATATCTAGAACTTATGAACGAAACGAAGTAAAAAATTAACTATAACTATCAAATTCAGATAATAAAAAATGTTTAACAAGGGATAGCGCTCTTCTTTATTTTAGGTTAAATTGAAAAACAGTCGCTGACTGAACTTCGCTTTTGCTTTTGTTTTTGTTACTTTCTTCTCGTTGTTTTCTGCGAATGGGATCATCTACCAAAAATATTCAGAATTTAAGCTGAGGAATTAATATTGCAAACATTAACATAACAACGCGACAATAGGGGCATATTGCAAATATATTAATAATAATAATTTTCAATAATATAAACTATTTTCGTTAATGCATATAAAAATATATTTTAATGGATTGTTTATATTAATTACTAATAAAAGAAGATATTTATCGCAAAAACCTGGTCCTCAATTTTAACAAACCGATTTGTGGCTACTTTTCTTTATTATTCGAATTTTCCCTATAACTTGGAAACGACAAGTTTTCCAAAATTTTGCTTAAACCACTGTAAAGTGCATTAAATAAAGTACCAAATAAACAGAATTAAATTGTTTTATCACAAATAAGTTAACAAAATTAAAAAATAAATAAATGTAAAAAATATTAAATTATACTTCATTAGAAAGGAATAATTTTTTCCTATTTTTTGGCGTAAATTTCATTCCGATATCTTAAGAAGGAAACCCAAAAGGCGGCCAATTTAAAATCCGGCCCACTGTGAGGCGGCAGACTGCCGTAATAGTCTGGAGCAATGCGACCGAAATGGAAGCGTTCTTGGAATCGGATTGCATCGGTCTCTCGTACGGAACGCGACCATTGCTTCGAAATCGCATTAAGATCGCCAGTTGTGAGGAAACGTTCAATGAAATTTTTGCCACCGGCTGAGTGGTCAAATGATTCGGCTGATTACTCTCATTAAGACCCACCAATGCGTCCGTTGAGTCCATCCCAAGGTATCGCTTCGCTTCCTTGTCGCGGAAGGTGGCATTAATTTGCGGAGTGGGCCGAGAGCGTTAATTATCGAATATTCATTCATTCGACGAAAGAGTCGGTAGTTGTTGGAAAACGACAGCTTTGCAGCGGGCATCGCGGCTCCAATTACGGGGAATATCGACGCCTCCGCAGTCGCGAACGCCGAATACGGCAACCCGGTTCATGGACATGGGCTAGCTCGTAAAATTTTAACGATCCCCGTCACTACAACGACCGTGAGAGCTGGGTGTAAACGAAGCCGTGGTGTAACGTCGCCCAAGTACCATGCATGTTTGCCTCGATGAGTTTTTCAGTAATTGAAGACCCGATTTCTCCTGACGTATTTTTATCTCGATATTCCCATGTTCGAGCAGCCTCTGTCGCCCTGGAAAACGCGTGCAAGGGCTCCCCTAGTTCTCATAGACCTGAAGCAAATCGAAACGGACATCAGAGGCTCTAGGATTCTGCACGTCGTTGCCTCAACCGGCGAGCTATCGAGTATTGCTCCTCCATAATCGGTGACGTCGAGCACAACGCTGGCTGCCTCTGAATACGTCGATTCCCATGAGGGCTAATCGAATCGACAATCGGCACTTGTTACGACAGCGGAATAGTCCATTGCTCCGTGTCGATTCGGGTTAACGACTCCTCCATGATCAGGAGGAATCGCCTTATTGACGAGCGCGTCGTCCGATTTCTGCTTGCGTCACTTGCAAAGGATTCCCGAAGGGCTCCTCTTTCCACCGAGACCATAGCGCCGCGTTGATCGGCGCGGATATGTTTATCGCGGCATCGATAATCGGGCAGCCGAACCTGCGGCGATCTCGTAATGAAACGCTGCAGCGCGGACGAAAAGTTTCACCGCGGCATAGCTCACGAACGTCGGAAACACACGGTTCCCGCGGAAGCGCGCGGTAAACGAGGAACATATATCCGGCCGAACGATACCTAGAAGCCACCGACACGAATTTTCCAGCCCCATCGTCCGCGATATCGTTGTTGCGGGCAGAAACTTTGCCACCAGATGTTGCCCACCAGCACAATAAGTCCGATCCGAAACTCTTCCTTTTCTTTCGCCGACCAATCGAACGGATGAAAGTCTAGCAAGTTGGAAAGCAGCCCGGAGGCGACTAACAGTCGGGATAATCGTAGCACGGATCGGAGGCAACACTTCGCCCGGAACCTCTACAGTTGACGTATTCCACTCGCGAAATAATTTCCCACGCCCCACGTGGATAATTTAATAGTGACATTGCGCCGGGGAGTCTCGGAGAGACGTTAAACGGGCCCCACGAAGCACGGATAAGAAAATCCAGCGGATACACTGCGGAATTCCTGCGTGTCCTGCGCGAAACCCGAGGACATTGGCGGGCGGAAGGACACGTACTCGAGATCGCGGAGCGAGACTCGGCTCGATCTCATGAATAATGAATAAGGGATGGCCCTGTAGGCGAAACCGCGACTCGGAATAATCGTGCCAGTCCCGGCCGTTTCCTGTTGGCTTAGATTTCCAAAGGGTCGCGGCGCGATTCGTCCGCGACAATGGCATCGTTTAGCGGAAAGAAAGCTGTCGAACGCCAGGCGGAAGAGGGTGGCCTGGATCTAATTGGGACGAGCGTGCTGTCGCGTCGGGGCGGCAAAGCTAATAGAGGGAATTAAGAAGGGAATTAAGAGGACACGAGGAGGATCGCGGGCGCTTTTAACTCTCGGCCCATGGAGGAAAGGAAAGCAATTAGCGGTTGGTTGCCGAACAGCGGGGCAGCTCACGGGGCCACACCGCCCGCGTCCCTTCCGCCCCATCGGAAAACACTCGACACGATCCTTTCTTTTCATTTCGCGCGACCGCAAGCAATCGGGAGGGCGGACTAGTGTTTGCATTGCCCTCGCCCAGAGAAATTCCCTCTTCGTCCGCGGAAATTCCACGGATGCTCGCCGCCGCTAAACCGAGAACCAGCTGGGGAGACTGTTTGAACGGTCGGTGTACACACGTCGCCGGGAAAGATTGCGATTTTCGTCGGGCCGCACGCTGATTAAATTTATCGGTGCACTTGCCGCGCGAAGGGTTCTTCGCGCCTCTCCCGCACGGAGAGGGGAACGCACGAAGGGTGGAAATCTTATCGCGGTTTCCTCTGCAACGTGTAGGGAAGAACGTCCCAGCGTCAAGGGAGATGGGGGGACGGAGTTTGAAAGACTGTTTGGAAACGATTTTGAAACGCGTTCGATTCGCGGAGCAATCGCATTTCGCGGCACGCGAATTAATAAACTCTCTTCTCAGCTGCGCGCGTTAAACTTCCCACGGTTTTGTTTGCGCTCGTTGCGTAGGTACGAGGCTGCCAGGGCAAAATAAACCGAAAGAGCCTCCGCGCCCTCGGGATCAGGAGAAACGAAAACAATGGAGAGTTCGGGGATCCACTGTGGATCTTGCTTTAACTTGGAAGGTCGCGTCTATTTTAGCTCGTCATCATCTTCCTCTCTTTCTGGCGTGCTGAATTAAATCTCCGGTTCGCGAGGCGCGCCCGGATTCAGCGGTGTGTTGATCCCATAAATAATCGGAGCTATTCAAAGTCGAGAATCGATTTCCTCGGACTCCGGGTGGCGGAGCAGAAGGAACGGAGAGGGAAATTTTACGCGCGCGACGCTACCGCCTCCAACGAATCGTTCATCCGTGGAACACCTACTGATTTCGGTGCTCGCGATAAACCGTTCGCGTGGAGAATTTACGAAGGAGCGAGGGATCGTCGTAAAAAAGAAGGTGCGAGGGGATGGTGGCATACGTTGCGACGAGGAGGGTGGTGCGCGTGTCAGGGCTGCTGGCTATCTAAACGATTATCTTGGCCCACTTTACGCGGCCGGGAGATGGACGCGATAGGTCCGAGGGGGTGACAGCACTCGATATGACACTCGATAAATTCACGGGAACGCTCCTCGACGTCTGTCGAGAACGACGGCCGCGTCACGTGGACGCGCGACCTATGCGCTCGCATCTACCTATGCGCCGATCAGCCTCGTAAAACCGAAGATCCCTCGCTGCGACGCGACGGCTTATCGAGCCCAGTCGTTTCGAGCCGCTCTCCACGGCGCACCAGGTCCGCCGATGGAAATTTCAATCCGCGCCGGCCGTCACGTCGAGCCGGAATCAATCGAGGGTCAAATCGACACCGAGATCACCGACGAGCATCCTACACGCGTCCCTCTTGACCCGATTAAGTGATCGAGGTCAACGATTATTGAATACACTTCGGACCGGGCTGGATTATTTCACTTTTCGACCTGCTTGACACTTGCAAATCGCATCCGAGCCTGCCTCCGCTGGCTCGGCTTTAGCTTCAAGGCAAACCTACTTCGACCCGACTCGCGCTTGGACCTTGAAGGCGAATCGCGAGCGAGCACCGCCCTTCCCACGGTTCTTCGCCTCCTCGCCGATTCCCTTTCGCCCATCGCACACGTAACCGAATTTCGCGGCATGCCCGGGAAATTTATGCCCCCGCTTTTTACCAGCGATAAAGCAGAGCGTTATTCCGGCTCCGGTTCGTTGGCTCTTTACGAGCGACGACGCTGCTCGTAGTCGCTGTTTCCTCGGAGGAAGAGTAACCGCTGCAACCTCGTAAACATCTTGCGCGCGGCGGTAATGGTGTCGATATTTCGACGACCGGGTGAAACGCGGACGAGCCTTGTTATTAACGTTGTTCGATATTATCGGTTGATGAACAGTCGTCGTAGGCCACTGGCGGGACGATGTTTTCCCGTTGACTGCTTTACAATCCCCTCGCTTTTCAAGCAAGTCGGCGATAAATCTGTCTCTAGGATCAAGCCTGCCTTCATTTTTATTCCCCGTTGCCGGAGCGCGTCGCTACGACCTCGTACGCGCCGATTTGATCGTTACGCTGCAGTTATCGCTGTCCACGAACCGTTGAATACCGTTTTGCTACGCTCTTTTTCTCGCCCTCCACGTGTCCGGCGGTCTCTTCGTCGCGCGGTCGCTATCGCGTGCGCGACCCCCTGTCGGACGTATTTCCATGATTTTTCTGTACGTCCGTACGGGCGGCGGGATGTTCGATCGGCGATAAGCTGGAGAGTTTGTTGAAATTAATAAAAACGCCCGCGCGCTGAAAGGGTTCGAGAATGGAAGTGCCGGGCAGCGATAAGGGCCGATGATAACGAAGGATTTTCCTCTGTAGCGTACGATTGCGAGGGGAAATGTGGAAAAAAACACGTGTCCCGATAAAAGGATTATAGGGAATTCGAAGGCAACATATTGCTGGACGATAACGCGCCCCGGGAACAGAGGCGTGTGTATCAAACAACTCTTTCGAGTATTTCCTATTTGCCCAAGCTCCGCGTTACATCTTTCTGGCGGCAGATATTTCGCACGCTTTACAAGCCTCGCGCTACCTGCAATACGGAACCGAAGAGACTAAATAGCCTCCGTTTTGATACGTTACATTTGACGACCTTGTAAATCTCTTTGGAAGTTTAACGAGCATATCACTGAACCAGCCAGTTGTTCAAGTTCTCGCGTAATTGTCAGCCCATTACGTAGAAACTCTGCGAGTTCACTGCTGGTGGAACTTGCAGTCCCTATTCGTCTTATGTGGCCCTTCGCTGCGAGAAAATTCGTCGCGAATGCGAGAGGGCCCTCTTATCGTGACAATCGTCGCGCTGCGCTCGACGTTTTACTAATGCCAGATTCTTTGTTCGCGCTCCTCTCGCGCATCGTGACCGGAGCCAGTTAATCTGCGAACTTCAAAGGAAATTGGAGGCCTGCCCGAGATATATCATCAGCAACCGACCCTCATCGGTCTTCTTTTTCCCCGGTTGACCCTGATACCCATTTCGTTCCGACTGCGAGATATCGTGTAACGCGGAGTTAATGGATACACTAAGAGGGTGGCTCGCGGAGGGGTCGTGGGATGAAGAGAAATGGTGGTCGGCGAGGACGACAGAGCGACGAGAGGATCCGCAATAGGAGTCGAGTATTATTTATCGCTGGGTCCCTGCCGCGCGATATTAATTACTCTGTTTTATTTTTCACGGCGGCGTAATTAACATCCTCTGCCGCTCCTTGTCCGTGGAATTTTTAATATCGAAACCTGTTATAATCTCGAGAGAGAGGGCGCATCGTTTCGGCAGGAAAAACCGTACGCTTTCGCCCGACCCTGTCTGCTCTTTTCCGTTCCAGTGAAACGGTGCTTCTCGGTGGCAAAAAGCTGGGTCGACCGGACGTAGGAGAATAATTACGTGCGCAGTTCGAACGTAGGTACGTCGGTATATTTAATCTGTTACTCGAGACAGAATCCCGAGAGATCGAATCTGCAGAGGTGAACTAGCAGCGATATGTAATTTATCAGACAATCTGCGTTTAATTAGCTCGACTGTTTACGAGGATGATGATCGATTCGCGAATGGCTTCGATTCTCTTCGACAGAGAACCGGCGTACCGTGTGCAGGCAAGTTTACACGAAAATTACGCGCAATGTAGAGCACCGATGCGCCCGTGTCTTTCACCGCGCGCCAAACATCCGCGTTACACCAGGCTTGATTGTTCGGATGCTGCCGAACGCGAACGCAAGATCTAATCTCCGAAATAACAACTGCAGATGCGGTGGCCGATTGCGGTTCGCTCGCAGCTGAAACGAGAGTCGGGGGAAGCTCGGCGAGCTCTCGGCCAGTTTCTGAAAATCTCCAGCCATAACGTAACGAACTAACGCGACTCAGAGTTTATCGCGGCGGACTTTGAGTATTCCGAGCGAGATAGGGAATTACGTGAGGAAATACTCCGCACCGCTGGTGCTCGGTTAACGGTTCCGATGCTGTCTCTAATCGCGATAGTCCGATCGAGCGCGTCAGCTTTTGACTGCAGGGGGTGCAAGGGTTAGAGGTGCTTGTGAAGGGCGAGGGAAAAGCGTAAAGAAATGGAAGAAGCCTCTCTCCACTACTATTAATGCCGTTTCCCAAGTGCAACGATGCCCTCGGATCGAGTAAATCCAGGAAACACGCGTTCCCTCGCGCAGTTACGCGGACCCTTTCGCCCCCAGTCGATTCGCAGTTTTACCAGTTAGACATCGTCGGGCGCTAGAGCAGAAGCTAGAGCTGCGCGCAGTTGGCCAGCTGCCAATTCTCGGCCAGCATGGCGGCTCGGTTTAACGTTACTGCGGATCGAAGCAGCAACATCGGGCATGACGTCGTCGTAACGTCACGAACGACCGAAATCTACGAAAGCCCGTGGAATTTTACGATTCCGTCCTACCCACCGCTCGGCTCATACGGAGAAATCTGCGAGACCAGCGCCCCAGGGACGCTCCTCCGATCTTTACGCGCCTCCGCCGTCGGGGATTCGTTTTTCCCGTGATCTGGAGGCGAACAAGACCCCGGGGATTTCTCTTACAAGGCTACCCACCGGCTACTTGCATCCACCCTACCGCTCCGCAGAGGGAACTCCTCCCGCTGCACTTTTACGGTCAAGTAACAGCAAGCAATAACATCGGCCGGCGAAACTCAATCAATCGTCTCTCGCCACTCGCGAACTTGTCGCGTTACATGCAACCGACGCGGCTGATTCAAATCCTGTTTCTCACTACCCTTTTCTCGATAAAAGGAAATATTTCCCGAGCTGCAAGTCCCGTCTGAGATCCGTTTACCGGTAAGCTGAAACACCGAAGACGAACGCGTGTGTCGACGGTGTTGCTCGTAAAATTCCAACCACGTCGTTCGTGGAAAAAGTGTCTACCCGTCACAGCATTCGCTGGCATTGTTTCAGCCAGTCGCCACGAGTCGCGGCGTTAATTTCTTTGCATAAAGTCGCGTCACCGCCGAGCGAACAATGCGGCGCGTCAAACGAGGAAAGAAGCTCGTCGCGATAACGAGACGCGACGCGATTGTCGCGCTCCAGCAAGATCCGTCTTCCAGGAAACAGATTACGAATCTCCCGACAGAGCCGCTCCCCCTTCGCGCGTGCGAACGCGAGAGCTCGTGCCGTTCAGTCGGATTGAAGAAAGGAGACGAGGTTTTTACGTCCCCTTGGACGGTTGAGATGCAGCGAGCGGGGTGGGAGGAGGGGAGGAAGCTGGTAAACAGCAAGTTATTAATCCGTCTCAGTGACGGAGCCGTGCTTTCCCGAGGAACGCCATCGCGTCTTGTTAAACAGGCGAGCTTTTTCTGCCGAGGAACGTTCGTTGCACAACCTCGCCCCGAGTCTCGTCGTATCGCCACTAATGATGCTTAATGAAGGCGAGTTTTTCGTATGGCAGTTTTGGATACCGAGGTAATCGAGCAGAACGAGCATCTAGCTGGCGAATCGAAGATACGGATTCTAGTTGGCGGGGGGGTTCTCCTCCGACCGAGACGGTTTCCTCGAGCGATCCGAATCGATGGGTGGGGTGAAAGTCGCGAACGCGGCTTCGAGTACTAGTCGCTCGTTCCCTCGAGGCTGCGCGGAGATCCAGGATACCGGCGAAATTTATGGACGCTAGCCAACCGAATGCGCAAAACATGGACGCTGCAGCTTAGATTTATCGTTCCGTAGTGTTTCGTTCCGATGTTCCGCCCCCTTGCTCCGAAACCGAGCGTCCTCGAGGTGTTTCCATCGGCTCTCTATCTACCAACCTCGCCGCTAGTATCCGCGCTATCTACCGAGCCCTTAGCCGGCGCGTAGGAAGCAGCTGCTTAATACCAGCCACTCCTTCACCCGTATTTCAGCCCATTCGTCTCGGTAGCCCAGACGCAGCGCGTCTTCGAGCCCAGACCCGCTCGCTCGTCCGTGATTTCCCGCCCCCCGTTCGATAAATCGCCTAGCATCTCGCGGGGTGGAAACGCTACCGCCGACAAAAAGGGAGGAGAGATCTGGCAATCTGATTCCCGTCCAGGAGAAAGCGAGGCTTTACAGTTATTTTATACAAGCCCCGATGTAAGGCAAACCTCCGCGAGCACGCCAATCGCCGAACGCGAAAGGACGAATGGAACTATCGCGAGGCGAAGCGAAAAGATAAGCACCGCGCCGGCGCGCAGTTTCCTCGGCGTTCTCTGCGCTCTCGAAGGGCCGTGCTCGGGGCTGTTATGGAAATTCCACGGCGGAATCTCGCGACGTCGACGGACTAGCCCAGACAACAAGGGGAGGAAGAAAGCCGCGGGAAGACGAAGGGAGCTCGTAAGACGGGACATTTCACTACGGGCTAACTGATATGTAAATGAGACCCGCGAAGAAGACCGAGGAATATCTGCGCCTGGAACGATGCTCGCGGTACCTCCCTCTTTGTTCGCGTGCTCGTCGACATCCGTTGCCATCCTCCCAGCAAGCGCAGGATCGCCTCATTCCGCTTCGCCCACGCGACTAGGAAATCTCGAATGATCTATGTCTGTCGTTACCCGAGCAAATGTAAAGTAAACTTCCATCCAATTGTGAACTGTACACAAGGTCCACAAGAAATGCAGCTGATTCCAGGCCCAGCGTTGGTAATAGCGTAGGACGCAAATGTATGTACAAGTGAACCGACTACGAGATGGAAAATTGCGTGCTATTTGTGTCGTTTGATTCGAAACATCCCACACCATCCCTCGCGCTCCGTTGAAGCGCAGTCATTAGATGCCTCGCGCGGGATCGGCGCGTTACCGGTTCTCCCGCTCGGCCCCTGGGAATTCACGGTGGAATCGTCAGCTAAGCAGGTTGCGGGTTGGTCGGCGGCGCATCCAGAACTGCGGCATGCGGCTAGGATGGTGCAGGGTGGCCTGGGACGGTGGCTTCGGGAAAAAGAAAGGGGAAATTCATTTGGTCGGAAAGGCAGGTTTTCCGTTTAATCAAAAAGCCTGGCACGGCTGGAACGAAATTGTACGTGTGCGGGTTGGCTGATTCGAAATCGTGTGCGGCGCGGGCTGCAGGCTGCCGTAAGAAAGGGCTGGGCAGAATCGAATGTCGACGGCCTATCGATGCTCCAGATCTTCGCACCGCGACCTCGACATTCTGGGTTAATCCCTTGGCCGAGCTCCATCTCGTTGACGCGTCGATATACTCGGGGAATATTTAGGCGCTCTCGAATTTAATGAAGCGCCTCCCCATCGAGTCGCCCCCGGAGGACAGATTGCCGCCACTGCGATCATCGAAACGATTTTTTCTGCCCGCCGCGAAAACCCGCCGCGATATTTCACCTGAATTCCTTCTCCCGTAGCAATTCGGGCATTCCAGGATGATTAACGGGCTTAATTGCGCAATCGAACCGTCCCATTTTCAATTAACATTTTCATTACCCCTCCCAGCGGGTCGCCGCCGAGGAATCATTTTTCTTTGCCCGGCAACACTGCCGATGACACGCTCGCCCCAGTTACGACCCGGCCGAGTCAGACTCGTCGTCGACGAATCGGTTTTTTTTCCCTGCTCAAATGGAAACGCAATTCGTTACAGGCAGCTCGAACGGTTCCAACGACATTGCCCCACGGCTGCATCGAAATATCATTTATCCGATAAACTTTGTCAAGTCTGAACGGCTTGTAATTCGCGCATTGTGTTTTATCGTTCTCCTCCCCACCTCCGGCACCCGTTTCGATCGACGGCGGAGCAAGGCTACCTACCCTGCTGCCCGTTAAATCGACCATATCGAGTGTGCGGAGTTCTCTCACTGTAAGATCGTTTCTATTCGAAAGAAAACGTACCTAATAACGAAATGCAATTCAGACGGACCATCGAAAGGACCCTGCGCGCGAACCACGGGCTCCCGTTAATTGTTTTCATCCAATTAAGAAGCTCCCGCCCGGGAAAGGACGTTTCATTATTTTAAGAGCGACGTGCTGGCTCCGGCGACTTATCGGAGGATTCGCAGCTTCCATCGAATCGTTTATATCAGCGCCATTTTCCGAGCTGTTTAATCCTGGTAATGCGAAACAGCGGGGCAGGCGAAAGGAAAAAAACCGTGGGGCGCAGTTGCCGGCGCTCGCGGCGACTGTTTTACGGTGTCGTCGTTTCGAGTTCGATAGGTCGAGCGGTCCGTCGAGGCCAGGCGCCGAAACAATTGCATTTGAAATTGTAATACTGCACTGTCCTGCCCCGCTCCTCTTTTTATTCCTCGGGATACGAGATTCTCCCTTCGTATCTCGGTCCCTTCGTTTCCCAGCGAATTCTCCCCGTTTCCCGCGATTTTCTCCCCAGCCCCGCGATCCCGTCGCAAGCCTCCTACCCGGGGGGTTGGTTAACGCGGGGAAATGAGTTCGTCCACGCACTGCGTATGCTTACTTCGAAGAACGCTCGCCTTCGAGCCGGTCACCAGCAACTTTCGACCATCCCCTTCGCTCTTTGTCACACGATCCACGCGTTCTTCTATTCCCCTGCTGTGTTCCACCCTCTGCAATCTCTCGCAAGCCCCGCACGCCCCTTCAAAGCTCTCGTTGCATCGCGGAATTAGTCTCGTTACTTCCCAGAGCTCCTTCTTTCACCATTGTTCACGCTGTCCTCTCGGAACACCGTCTCGACGTCTCCGTTGCGCCGTGCAGTGGTAAGATCCAAAGACGAAGAAACGTCGCGTGAATATTCTTAGTTGAACACGAGCTGGCGGAGCGACGGGAGCTGCTCGTACAGCGGCGCAGGATTGGTGGCAGCCTTGAAGGGGCACGGTTTCAGCCGTGGAAGACCGCAACCGACATTACTTACGCGGAATAAGGCTGGCCAGCTTGTCGCGTGGTCGTTGCTTAATCGCCCTTCTAATCCGATGTGATCCTGGCCGCTGATCGGCCGCCTCCAGGATTACCTGGAAAGATTAATCGATCGGTAGCACGCGACGCACTCGGCCCGCGTGCAACTTAATGAGATCATTGAGAACCAGCCAGAGCCTTCTTTTTTTTTCACGGCTCGGGGCGCGCTGCTTCGGCGGCTGTAACCGATTTACCCGAGCCGTTGTGCTTTCCACTGCTTGTTAAGCGAACGGGGGTAAAATAGTTGCCTACTAATTCAATCCATCTGGCGAACAAGCGGTACGAGATGTAACTGGCTACGACTCGCGTCTCGAGCACCGGCCAACGTAAACTCCAACGAGGATCTTCCGTTCGTTTAGGGCGGGTAAAAGCGTCAATTACGAGCTCCTTAATTATTCATAACGCGATAAAACGGTGGTATTGGGTGGCGGCTAATGAAATTAGTCGGCGAGCTCCGTAAGTAGTCGCGGAAGCTGCTGCGCCCGGTTTTACGTTGACTTTAAACGTTTAACAACGCTCTAAGTGGCGCTTTCCCGTTGCCGTTCGGCCAGCTCCTTTTACGCTCGCCGAATGGAAGCCGGTTCTTTTCGTCCCCGCTGAAAGGATCGAGAAGTTCAACGCTGGAATATCACCGCCGTTCGCGAGACTATTTTCGCGGGAGTAGTTACAAGCGGCGGCAAGAACGAGCGGGGCCGAAAAAAAGTTTCAAGCTTCAACCCGGTTCTTTTTCGAATAGTAAAAGGATCTGAAGTAGGGAGTTTGAACGAGGGAGCTTCTAGCTCTACTACCTCTTCCATAACTATTGACATTCACTCGCACGATCCATCTTAAAGAGCAATTCTTTCGGTGCTCCGATTGTCAGGATAGTAGGTACTGATTCATTGCGATCACGGTTCCCATTCGTCGGCTGTCCATCGCATTGTGTCGACGCAACGCGGGGTGATTGATAGCTGGCCGAGGAAATGCTGTCAACCAACGACAGCATTTCGAGCGTGAGGGCAGCAGGATTTTAATTTTTCAAAAATACGATGGACAGGCCGCCGCACAAAGCGGTTCCAAGTGGAAAGTATTTGGGCGGCGGAGAGAGGAGGGTCGCGTTTGTCGCTGGCGAACCGAGCGATGGCGAGCGTGGAAACTAATAACAGTTTTATCGGGGGCGGGAAGCGCAAAAGGGTTTTTGCGAAGGTTCGTTGGGCAGTCGAGCCGTGAAATCTTCTCCCCTAGGTGCGATCGCGGCTGTGACGGTGAATTACCGCAGTGCAGAGGACACCGTCCCTTTGTCCAACTTTACGATTCGAACGTGCCCCACATAATCTTCGCGTCCAACGTCGCGTCGGCGTCGGGGCGCTGTCTGCAATTAGGCGTAGCCCCTCTCCCGTGGATTATCTCGAATTTAAACGTCCCAGCTCGCACTTGGCCCGCGGAGGGCGCTGGAAAAGCGAGGCCAGGAGAAGAAAAGCTTTGCGGATTCGTTTCACCGGGCTGATCTAACGAGACGTAAAGAACGTAGAAAGGTCTCCCGATCGAAAGACAAGCTGCATCCCAAGGTTTCCGGTAGCACCGAGTGGAATACCAATAGGATCCGGTTTTCGTGTTTTTAACCTTCCGTGCACCCCTCCGCGCCAGGGGCTTCCAGATGAACCGAATCGCTTTTGCATTTATATTGGTCCGTGCCACCGAATCAGCCCTCTTTCCTCAGCTACCGCTGCTTCTTCCTTCCGCCTTCCGCCTTCCGCCTGCCGCTTTCTCTTTCCGCCTCTCTTCGCTCCCCCGACCCCCTTCCGCCCATTCCACCCTTAAGCACCCGTTCTCGTTTCGGTTGCGAAACACGTGATACAGTTCCTTGATTTTACAAGGAGAAGGCTCATCGTCGCTACGAGCACGAGACACGCAGCGTAGAATTCCGATCGCGGCTAAAAGCTCGTGCCTCCGACTCTCTTTCGTCTTCGGAAACGAGGCGACTTCGCGAGCAACCTTTACTCTTTGCAGCCACTACAACGTCGCGATTAATAACATACAGCTAGGTATAACTCGACTAAATACTCGGCGCAACTTTAATAAACGGAGGTACCCAAAGGTAGCCAAATGTGGGAGGGCAAAACAGGAACCCCTTGTCCCGCGTCGAGGATCGTTAAAAAAAACTGTGGGAAATCTTGCCTGTAATTGACGCGCTCTCGTTTCATTACCGCACTCGTCCACTCGTCGGGCGGGCGCGTGAAAAATTACAGCCGGACGGGGCTATATATCAAAAAGGAAGTGAAAAAGACGGGCGCTGGTTTATCGTGGCGGGGCGGGGGAAACCGATGGAAATTGAAGCGATCAGCGACAGGGGATGGAGAAATTACGCGGCGAAATTCCACGGCGGTTGTTCGTTAGCGTGAGCTCGTAATTTCGTCGCGGTAATTTGTCATCGAGCCAGCGACGTATAAATGCGTGGCCGCGCGGCAGCGAGTAGCGGAAAGCCACCCTCGTGAATGGTCCCTCTACCGACGCGGCGATCGGTAAGCTTGCCGCGCGGCTGGCAACGTTCGAAAAAACCTCGGGCCTCTCGCTGCTGATTAATTCGTTTTTTCGACGGACAGCGGGGTCGGAAATCGTACCCGCGCGACGAGCATTGTTATGCCCGAACGATAAAGGGAAGAGCGATGGATCGCGAGGGAAATCGCCGAAGGAAGTGAGCCTATTTTTACCATCGACTCGATCGAACCGAACCGAAACATTCGGGTCAACGGTAGCCATTTTTTTCAACCCACGGCGCCAGCGTTCGCACAGGGGAATTTATCAAATTCCGAGCGGAAAGTAATGGATACTTGCGCAGCTCTGTCTCACAATAGAGGGGGGGTTAATAAAGCACGGCTTAGTGTTTAATGTAGTCTCTTGGTTAATCGCGTTGCTGGACAGCTGGTGCAACAGCCACCCGTCCTGCGCCCGTTCTGGATGTTCACTCTGCCATCTCGTTCCATACACCGATGCAAAAAGATAACGGGCGCCGCGGTAGCTGCATTTTTCGCGAGAGTGCCGCGTGACCATTACGATGATCGATGCGTTGTATCAAAAAGCAGCCTCTTTACCGCATTATATCCCGTGAATAATAAACGGCCGCGCCCGTTAGTCGCATTAGCGAGAGCTAAATGCATTTATAATACCGTTGGACGCGTGGCTGGCGCACGCGAATTTTCGCATCGACATCGGTTCTATTCATTATTCTGTCGGTGCGCCGAACCGGAGGCTTCCAAAGAGAAATCGGCACGAGGCGGGGAACACACAGAATTACGCGCGGAAAAAATCTGACTTGACGCGCACTCGTGGGCCACGCCCCCGTTTCTCCGCGATCGGACAACCCCCGATCAACATTTTCGGCGCCCCAATTCGTATAGGAACGTCGAGAGTACGCGAGCTTTAGCGGGGCTGCACGGAAAAGTGAGTCCGCTCACGTTTTATATTCGAACGGTTCCCCGCTGCCGACGGGCAGAACCATTTATGCGCGACGATTTAATTACATAGAACGTATAGAGCCGGTTTAATTGGCTCGCAGCTGAAAATATAAATTTTCGGCTAATTCGAGACAGGCCGATTAAAACGAGAGAATATTCGGGGCAAGTGTAAATTATTGTAACGCGATACGCGCGTGCCCGCGCCTGTTACGAAGCCGCTGGGAAATCGGGGAAATTATTCGACACACGGGCAAGCTTTTCGCGAATTCGATGAACCGTTCGTTCCAGTTGCTTGGCCAATCCATTATCCCCTGATAATTACTCTACGCGAGCGGTTACTAAATCTCCAGCCTCCAAAGTTACAGACTCCACCGCCTCGGTTCTTTCCACGATATTAGACCGGGAGAGGAGCACGCGAGATTCCTGTTCGATCACACTTACATCCTTCACTTCGCTCTATAATGCGACAGATAAGATCCGTAAAGTGTTTAAAATGGTAGGACTCGGTGGTAGGAGACGGTGAACGGGTTGAAACGGCGTTCGAATTCTTTCGCAACCGCGACGTCCCAACGAAAATGAGTTACACAGATTGGGTTGTAGCAGCGGGGCTGCGGCAGCTGGTTCCCGGAGGAGATAAGCACGTTTCCGGGTTATCTCTATACGCCAGTTACCGTAAATTCCGGAAAAACCGTACAACTGTATTACGCCGTTGCAAGTTTGTCTCGCGGCTGCGAATACGTGCCCGTTCACCGACGATTAAAACCACTTTACTCGGGCAAATGGATATTTCACGTCGAACCCTCAACTACCGTTCTTCCGGCATCCTCTTTATCGGATAAACAGTAGGCTCCTGCCCCAAGAGGTATCGAGAAAAGGGATTAGGCAAACTGCGGGGGGAATTGCCGTGCAGAGGGTTAATAAAAATCCGTCACGGGAGCTGTAACTGTGTCGAAGAATAGTTGATAATAGGCTAATTATAAACACAATCGTCATAAGGAAGTAGTCAATCAACTGCACAAGTCTATGAATTGTATCTGGAAAATTGCAGTTCCATTGAAACGTGGAGTTCCATTGTAGCTTTTTCAAAATTAATTTCTGTACTCGCTGTATAGCATATCAAAGTGTAAAAACTCGTGATCATTAATTCATGACCATGTCCACAATTCATTAGTTATAAGCTTCGGCAAATATCTTGTATTTTAGTTGATCCATTCGTCGCTACGAGTCGCTAGCATTTATGGGTCCATAAATTGAATAAATATTTAGAAGCCTTTTTCAAACATTAAATAAACAACTCTGCTGTTGAAAATGGTTGCACAATAAATGCAGAGCCTTTAGTAAACCCCTCGGACCTCAAATTACAAATAAATAAATTTACGCTTCTCTTGAATGCATTCAAGTACCATAGAAAATCAGTGTACTACTGTCGACTGACTTTTCGGACACAATTTACATACTTTTGTATTGAGTCTTTAAGAATCGACTTTTAGAAATTTGTGAGTCTTTTGTTTATGATTAATCTGTTGCTACCAATTGTCCGCGCGTTGATGTCGAGGATATCGGTTCCTGAAAGTCGGGGCGTGCGTCGCAGCAACAGCGTAACAGGATCGCGAGCAATTTTCCATAGAAATCAACGCGGTCATCGATTCGAAAGGAAACCGCCATCGCGCTGTCGATCTTGACAGGTAATCCGTAGAGTGGAGGCGCGATAGGAACGAGCCCCAACACACACATCCAGCCAGGCTGGATCGTGTTCGCGATTATGGAACACGGGGGGACGCAGGTGAAACGTGCGAAACTTCCGGTACGTGTGGTCGGAAACGGGCATCGAGCGTTCCGCGTCGATGTTTCGGCACCCGACCACCCGACAGAACATTACCAGAGATCCTGGCCCCATAGTTCGCTCGTTGCGTCTCTCACGGCTGATAAACTACGTGTCCATTGCCGTTCACTAGGAATCACCAACCGTCCACCTCTGTGTGTGTGCATTTTAATTATGCCAGCCGCTCGTCCTGGATCGCTCGTTGCAATTATCGCCGCGTTTAACCGCAACGTAGCTGCATCACCAACGAAGACACGATTACCCTTTCGAATAACGCCAGCTAAAGCGTAGCGAGCCTTCCTCCCTCGCTGCCCTAACGTCCGGCAAACAATAATATCCAATGAAAAATCATGGACAATATAGGCAGAGGAAGTGAAGTTTGCGAAGCTCGGGTACAATTGAATCAAGACACATTGTTTTACACGCGACACCAGGTGTGGGCGGCTTATATTTTGCACTCTCTGCTTGATTGGAATGGATAATGGATGATTAACTGCAACGCGTGGCGATTGCATTGTTGCGCAACGAATCGAGAGTAAAATGAAAACGCGCCGGCACCGGCTACGTTATGAAATTTCATTTACCTTTCGGTCTCGATACAATCGAACCGCGCTAGTTAAACTCGGTCCCGCATAAATACCGAGCACCGCGGCTCGCTGTTAAACAAATTCCCGGCTGCGAGCAATTTCATCGAGAGGAGAGTGTCAGCGATTTTTACCTCGCCATGTGTGCTGGCTTTTGTCGCGTGACTCGCGGTGCACAGAGAAGAAACGCGTATAAAATCCCTCGGATACCACGGGATTTCGCTGCGGTACCGCAGAGCGAGCGTAGGTAATTCTACACCGTGTTTCTGCGGAATCCGAGTGAATCAGCAGCCTAATTTCGAAGGCTCGAAAGTGGAATATTCGTATCGCGGGTTGCGAGGAGAAACGGAATTTTTTTATCCTCCCCCCTGTAGCCGCGAATTCATTAATTTCTTTCCGTTTGCGAAGGAAATGCCAAAGACGAATGATCGGTCAGCCTATGTTTAGCGCAAGTTGATGCTGCGCGTGCGCGTATAGAGGTGGATGATAGGTGTACAAGGGTTATACTTAATCTATCTTGCTGGCAGTCGACCATGAAAATCAGGCCACTGCCCAATCGTCGGGAACACGGAACAGGTCTGTGGGATCGAGACTTCTTCTGCCTCATTTATCCAGCAAGTTGCTGCCATCGGATGCCCAGGAAGACCTTCCTTTCGAGTAGAGGCTACGGAGCAACGATAGAGAAATCGCTATCGATTACCCACTCGCGTGATCGACGCCTTTCGAAGTATACAGCGTTGCAGCGCCTGTGATTCGCAATTTGTATAGTCTGCGCGAAGTTAGCAGAGAGAGAGACACAGCCCGCTCTAATTTCTATCATCCCCCGTAAATCCCGCTTCCCCGGCGACATCCCTAATGACTCAACGCGGCAAATCGCAATCTGCTGCACAAACTCGGAGTAGGTAGTTTCATTAGCTGCAAGTGGAGAGAAATCAACGCGTCTACTCGCATTCAAGTGTCTCGTTGTCTTTGACACGCCGCACCACGCGCCTACGACAACACGTCCACCGTTCTCCGAAAGGCCATTAAAAGGGGGAATCGCCGTGGTTGAACGGCGTCTGGAGCCTCCGGCCAGGTTCGTCGACGTCGACGTCGATCCCAAGCGATCAAAACGTTACACCGGGGCTTTATCGGTGATAAGATGAACGACCGACGGCCCGCGAATTCTAAGTCGCGCTAATTTCGCGAAAATTGCTCGGAGGGAAGCTGCCACGGCACGTTGCACGAGCTGCAGCGTGCAGAGAGGACGGGGGAATGGTGGAGTGGATAGTGCGCAGACTAGCGAGGGGTGCGTGACGGCACTTTTAATGGCACGCCGCGAACTAGGAGCCGCCATTTACGATATTATTAAGTCCGTGACCTGGCGGACTGACAAGTGGGATGCGATCGACGGAAGGAAAATTAATTTTCGTCCGAGCAAGTTTTCCCGAGGCGACCGCGTGTCCTCTAATTAAATTCCCTTTTCGGTCTGGCCCAGCCAGAGATTACTCCCTAATTGATCGCAATTAAGGGCCAAACGGTCGCGAATTTCGCGTTCCGCGGGACGTGGAACGCGGACCCTCTCGTGCCGGCGTAATTGCAAAAGACGCTCGCGTCGAATAGTTGCCTCGCGAAATTTCCACAGCGCGCAGCTAGGGAGAAGCTGCGCACGGCGGCGAGCTTGCTGATTCCCGATCAACCACCGTCCACCGCGCAAAACGGGGCACATTTTTATTCGAGCCGCATCGCGCTCCTCGCCCGAACGCATTCGAACGAATAAAAATTCGGCTATGGTTTTCCGACGGATGCGCAGAATTGTCCTTTGTCTACCTGGGAAGATTGGCAATCTGGGCTTTACGACTGGTCACGTATGAACCCCCGATTGGTCTCCAGCAGCTAGTCGGATTGGCTATAGGCTCTCTGACCGTGTCGTGCTCAAAGTCACACGTCTAACGTATCTCACGTGTAACACATGTGCTACATTTTCTATACAGCTCCGAAATTTCCAACACGCCCCACGCAGCATCCCAAACAATTTGCAAAGGGTAACCGCGCGTGATACGGAACATGCGATTTTAAAAGCTTTCTAGAAATAGGGAAATGAATTTTTCTGAATGAAACTTACGCGAAAATGGGATGAAGTTAATAAATACCAAATTATGGCGAAAAAAGGTAAAAGAAGAAAGGGTATTTAATATTCTACGCATGGGAAACTTGTAAATAAAACACAAAACACTTCGTATTTGCTATGAAAAAATGAATATTTATTTAAATAAATGATACAAATCGATAAATATCTATAATTTCTTTCAATTTATTATAACTTTCTTCGTCTTCCACGAAATGGGCGGGAGAATGAGACTCCAGAAGCATATGTTCCATATTCCATACCCAGTTTCTTCGACAGGAAAGTGAGAAGTAGGATACTATTCAGAAAATAAATGACACGGTAAGCTACTTTTGAGCAATCAAAAGCAAGCATACTTTTGAACTTACCGCCGTTAAAAGATTCGACCATTTGCCTCGCCTTTCAGAAAGTTTTGAACACCTTCAGAAACCAAAATGTTTCCTTTTCCGCGGCAGATTTTCAACTGAAGATCAAAAATCAATATGGTTGCCTTATGTCTATAGGGATACTTCCTTACGCTACTGCTTACATACTTGCTGGTTGAGTTCGTTACTTACATAGGTACCTGTGGAGATCTTAAAGTGTTCCATATTGCGCGCAACAACGCTATATTTTCCATACATTTCTCACATTTTTCATACACCCAACCAAGTAAGTGTAATAAGAATGTATTACCCGACTAGAATTATTAGTTGGGCAGACATTAGGTCTGTATTAGGCTAGCCTAATTTGGCTGTTAGGCCCGGGTGGGCTATGTAACGCGAAATATCCCTGACTTCTTAATTGGGAAATTCGCATGAGGCCCGTATTAGGAACCCCGCGTATGGGCCACATTAGGCTTTTCCAATGACTATCCAGTGTGACCAAACGCATTAGGCCCACATTAGGCTTTCCCAATGACTATTCAGTGACGTCAAATGCATTAGGCCCACATCAGGATAGCCTTATTAGGCCCTCATTGAGAGACATTAATGAAATCTCATGAGGGATCCCTGTGAGAGTACTGTGGTATGGTGTAGAAGTGGTGTAGGAGTGATGTAACGTTTTACAAAGAGAACAGCAACCTAGATTAGACTACAAATAATTTTTGCAGTTAATAATTATTTTCCTGAGGGGTGAAAAGTATAGTAAAGTAAAGTAACACGGATCACTGTAGAAATGGTGCAAATAAAAGACTGTTGCGACTGTTCTTACGACCTTCCACCAGAAAGTAGAGAAGGTATACATTACATGATAACTTTATATAACTTGACATAACAAGTACGGAATTATTTTAAATAGGTAGGAAGGATCAGCAGATGGCGACAGCCACGTCATTTGCAACTTTGCGTATAGGGGAAGGAATTACTTGGAAATAGTGTAGAAATTACATAAGAATACTAAACAAACAATGTAGTAAAAATATACGAAATAATAACATTCGGTTCACAAAAAAATTCCCTTCATTTACCTCTTCTTCAAGACATCCATTAATCAAGAGACACAGAGTGTATCTATTACTAATCTACAATTGTTTGCAACAATGTTGGAAATGAAAATGGCCTGTTCGCGAGAAAAAAACCCGGTTTGCAACTTTGTTGAGTTTCCGCGGGGAGTTAGTTCCCGGTTAGCAACTTTGTTGAACGCCACAATCTTCCAATATCATCTTCAGACTATTCCGATTTCACCGGATTTGGACGCCCCGCGAAAATGCAACAAAGTTGTAAACCGGGTTTTTTTCTCGCGAACAGGCCATTTTCATTTCCAACATTGTTGCAAAAATTTTGGTCTTTGCAACTTTGTGCGTTTTTCGCGAGAAGCCAAATATCGGTTTGCAACTTTGTGCGTTCTCGTTATAACTCAAGTTTTGCAACTTTGTGCATTTTTCGCGGCAAGAGGGTTTTTTCAATGATAACACAGTTTTATATAGTATTTATCTCTTTATTTTCTTTAAAGCATGTTCAAAATATTACAAAAAAGTGATACAATCATGTACAAATGATTATTTACGTAAGTATATAAATAATAAATATATTTTCACTCTTAGTCTATATAATAACTTCACTGTATATATAAAATCACTGTCTTCTTATGTTCATTGTTGAGGTTAACAGCTTTCCATCATTTGTCCCACTGCAAGTTCCTGTCCACGAAGAAATATTCCCAAGTTTTATCTATAACGTAAAGAAAAATATTTTTAATAACCTGACTTGTGTATTATAGAAAATACGATAGGTGTTACAACATAATTTCACGTAAACCGAATAAAGAATTAAATTATCTTTCCAATTTAACCTTAATATCATGTATTTAGAATCGAAAGAATTTAAAAAAGTGTATATGCAAAGATTGTGAAATCAACTTTGCGCGTGGAAAAGATGTAGGATCATAGACCACTTCGTCGATGATAGGAATAATTTGTGGGAATAGGGTAGAAATAATGTTGAGAAAGAGTTTGGAATCGAGGTAGCAACCACGTTGAAATTTCGTTAGAATGTGTGGGAACTGTGATAGAATAGTAGACTAACCTCGTAGACTAGTAGAGCAGGCCTTCCCAAGTAGGGGAAATCTGCTCCTAAAACAGATGTTTCGGTTCTCCCTCCAACACTCCCCCTCTCAGAGGAGATAGTGACGCCGCTACGAAGCAGAGAGAGAGGACAGTAGGAATCGTCCCACCTTAGCTGAAGGCGCAGCGTTGGAGGGAGAACCGAAACATCTGTTTTAGGAGCAGATTTCCCCTACTTGGGAAGGCCTGCAGTAGAGGATGCAGCATGCTTAAGGGGTAACACCACTCTAGGATTTTCAAAAAGTCGATGTGATTTTTTTTTTGTTTAAACGATACTTTAGGGTCATAAAACAATATGCCATTTGATTTATAGTTGAAAACAAATATTAAAAGGTTCAATTATCGATTTTGCCGCAGCGCCTCAGACGGCGCGCTGAGTGTTCATAAAACTTTAAACGCGTTTTTCTCGGAACCAGTTTTTTCAAACTGGGAGGACGGATTTCTCTGAGACTATTGCATGGATCGATTTGAAATTTTTACAGTAGCTTCACAACAATATTCTCTTTGGAAGTACGTAGCCGTTTTTTGATTGAATGTAAACTCTTCTTTTTATAAACAGTTTAATGCTCATTTTTAGGGCAAAAAATCGATTGATTCCTTAAAAAGTGCACCATTTCCACAAAAACGTATTAAAAAAAAACCCCTACGTACTTCCAAAGCCAATTGTATATAGATTATAATTTTTTTTTAGTTTTTGGTCCAGGAATCAAACATGCCGAGAAATCCGTCCTCCCGTGGCGGTGTTTTCAAAAAAGCTGTTTTCGACGACGGGCTCTGTCGCCGCCATTTTGTATGAAAATGGCAATAAAAAAATTGTTTCTCGTACTTCAATATGTGTTAAATAAACCCTCTGAACAGAAATTCTATTCCGTTTGTCATACTCCCAAAATAAATTGTCAAATTTGGGTCTCTTTTTCTGCCTCTAGAGTGGTGTTACCCCTTAAGACGAACTTAAGAATTAGCAAAAAAATGTATTAAATAATATTACGCAGATATATTTTTATTCAAATAAATATTTTAATACGAATAAATATTTTATTCAAAATACTTGGCGCTGCTCTCCGATAAAAATGTTAATTGCCTTGATTAATAAATAAAACAAGACAAGGCACCACTGAAGCAAGAAAGAAAGAAAAAGGTTTTAATGCAATTTATACATATTTATTCAGTTTAGCAACACCAATTCGGAGAGCAGCGCCAAGTATTTTGAATAAGATATTTATTCGTATTAAAATATTTATTTGTATAAAAATATATCTGCTTAACATTATTTAATACATTTTTTTTTGTTTGTATAAATAGCTATTGTGATAATTGGCGCAATTTGTGTATATCAATAGTTTTATAAAGCTATTAATTTACGCCAATGTTTTTAAATGGGATTCTTTTTGATGGGATTATATACTTGGCGCCTTTTTTGTACCTTTTTTATTAAAAAAGGTACTTTTGTGGGCATATTACACACGCGATTCGCAAACCGTCGATGCGTTCCGCTCGCGACGAAACCAGCGAAGCGTTAAATTGCAGCAGCTCGGTCCTCGAAACGGATTTCGTTAAATTCCGATTCGCAAGTAGATTCCGCAACGTTTCATCAGCCGCGTAACAGGATGCTCGAGCGCAACACCTGCCCGACTTGGAAACCCGTCCAGGCGATCGTCTGTTTGACCGTTCGTCTGTCCGATTTAATCTTTCTTGAAAGGGCTGCGGACCAAACGAACGGAACCAATCTCCCTGATAGAAGAGTCTGTACGAGACGTAACGTAAATTGACTCGTTTTCCCGATGTTTTCCATTATCGCGGAGATCCACGTGGCTCGAGAGGACCGGCGAGATTATACCCGCTGTGTCTGGAGCAGGCCACTCGACGCATGGGACGAGTCTCCTTGCAAAAAGCTCGCTCTTTCTGCACCATTTTTCCTTGCCTCCTTCGCCTTCTCAATCGTGGCCAGATTCAGACGACTCGCAGCTAAAATCCGAAAACAGTTTTGCTTAACACTTGGAAAAGAATCTAAACGCAGAAACTCTAGACGCGCGTTTAAATATCGAACGCTCGACTAGGCCCATCGAGATGCCCGATACAGCCTATTCTCGAAACAAGAAAATATACATTAATTGCCAGAGATACGACCCGAAATAATTCAACGAGACAAATTGTTCCGAGCTTGCGAGATCGATATGCAGCGGTTGGCGGCTTCCTACCAAGGCCAATATATCGTGGATGTATTTCGCCCTCGCGACTGTCGCGTATAAGAATATTTGTTCCATGCTAACTGGCTAAAATCTTGAATCGGAAGATGCGCATAGCTGACGCAGAAGCAGACCTCTCGATCCTTTTCAGTCCTCCCGCCTCTCGGAGACACGTCGTCATGAAACATCATTATGTTCTTCAGTAAATGGAGGATAGGTTTATGGTTTCCCGTAAAAGCAAATAGTACGAGCATCATTTCTGTTTTCGTTTGAGAAAAGACGGCGAAATGGGGGCTGCCATACGCGAGAGTGTTTACGTTGCGGAGCGGTGGAATTTTTGCTTCGCGAGTCACAGTAGAATACGATCGAGATATAGTTCTCCCGATCCCGACGCGAAGTACGCGGTAAAAGTCACTCGACCACGAGGAAGAACGCGAGGAACGCGAAGTTTGCCTTGCCCCGCGCCCTCGGCACTTCGGAAAGTCGTGGGCGAACTTGCAAGATAAAGACTTAAAGACAGATAGCTCGGGTAGGTCTTCCCGTCAGAGATTATAGCGTGGTTACGTCGTAAGAGCATTACGCGGGGCTTCCTCGCGCTCTGTTGCTTGCGTTCCCAGTCGCGCTGGAAAATTACCGTGCATACCTAGTGCACGATAGACATGCAGCGTGCGAAATGTTCGCAGCCACGCGAAAACGTTAATGAAGTTGCATCGATCGTTCGGTCGGTTTCCTTTCCATCTGTGCGGTAGAATTGCCGAGCCAGGTCGCGTTTGTCTCGCGGCAACTAAAAGCCAGATGGGAAGGATTGGAAAACCATCGAGGACGTTCGAAATCCGATAGCCGGGGCACTTGCGATGCCAGCAATCGGGGCTCGCGCGCGTTCGATATTCCCGAAATTTTCGATGGACCGACAGAAGGCTACGGACACGATAGACTAGAAGATAAACAGGCCGAGAAGAAGGGAGGATGGTGCAGGTAGAGTCAGCAAGTGGTTAAAAGAGCCAGCGAGCTTTCGATGGAAAGTTTCGAGGCTGGCAGCCACTCGGCAAACGGGCGGCTCGACATTACGTATTCGTGTACGAAGTCGGATCGATGTTTGCGCCAGACTAAGATTAATGGCCGTCCAGTTTGACGTTCAAGGTTTTTCATACCGGCCCGTACCCGAATTGCAACCCAGTAAGCGCTTTTTCCTCACCCATCCTGCTCCCGGTAGGCTTTCCCTTGCAACCGCGAGGCCTCTCTCTTTCTTGGGCATCGTTTGCACGCCGAATCAAAGTCACCCTCGTGTTCTCAAACTGTTTCGTATCCCACGTGTGTGGCCCCGATCGTTCTTAATTCACAATTTCCATCTCTCCCTTTTATGCTCACTTTATCAGACGCGCAGCTTCTCGAATCACTATTCCTGGCATTAGGATTCCAATTCGGAATTACTATTCCAACTGGCTACGATATCACGTGTATCGCAGAGAGAATGTACGTACCTTTTCCAAGGGACGAGGGCAGCTGCAAATGGAAGAGCAATCAATGAAGAACTCTGGAATCGCGATCGTTTTATAGCTCCCCCGTGGCACGTTCCTCGTAAAAATTTCATCGGTCCATCAGCGTTACTTCTCGGTGTCAGAGAAAATTGCGCAGAAAATGTCGTCGCGGTGATCCCATCCTCGCTGATCGTTGGCCAACGAGAAGCAACCCCCAAGTGCTTTAATTCCATGGCAGCCTGGCGAACCGCGGCCGTCCTGTTCCGGCCAGCATCATATCGCGCTTCGGTAAATATATTTTAACGAAGACACTTCCGTTAACAAGCCATCTAATTAAGCGTTCCGAGCGATCGATTAATTAGAGAAGACGCACAGGGGTAGACATCGGCCCTCCCTCCTTGTTCACAATTATCCCCGGGAGTAGCGCGGGCAAACAACGAGCAACTAATTGGACGTGAAACGAAAAATGAAAATGCCTTGATTAATCGACGCACGCCTCGATGCAACTAATGCCACGCAAATATTCCATCGACAACGAATACAAAGAAGGCTACCGACTCTACGGGAATAAAAGGACCCCGTCTGGAGATAGGCAGACCGAAAGACAGGCCGGTATTATATTTCTCGCGTGATGTCAATCTACTGTTTGCGTTCTGCCCCCTCTACTTTCGTCCACAGATAATAAGAGGGACCAGCCAGAAACAGTCCTTTTTTCGTGTACCTTGAAACTCCCAGGCTGAAGTGTGCCGTAAGAGTGAAACGAAAGGAGAACGTGGCGGTAAAACGGCGGTAAAAGTTCGTGGAGATCCGTGGTTCACCCGGAGCAACGAGGGCCGAGTTGTGAATACGGAATCAGAGTGTGCGAGTGCGAACGCGAGGTCCACGAGTAAGACCGCTGGCGAACAATTGGCTGGACCCCGACGTTGGTTCTCCGACGAGCGTAGTAGCAGCACTGAAGCAGATTGAGAATTGAATTAGAGATGGGCAGAGACGGTCGCGAAGAAAACCGCGAGAGCGTTTAAACGCGTGGGGGCTGCCAGCGGATTTCCGGAGTTCAAACGATTCATTCACAGCCACTGTGTCGCGGCGCAGCGCGAGGAGAAGAAACGGGGCTCCCGATTACAGAAATGAAACGCGTACCTAGCCCGCGGAGGTCAAGAATGGCGAGCTAATAACGTACAAACCATAATCCGTATCGCGACCAGTTCTGTTCGCGGAGGCAGAAAAAGCTGCAGCACCGTAGAGCAATGGGAATGCAGAGGTGTAGAGGGGGGGGCGGACGGTGAAACGGGTGAAAGAGGAGAGATAACCGTCATTTATGTCGGCTGGCAAAGAGAATACCGAACGTATCCGTGCGTTCGGGTGGCAGCGGGCTACCTTTCACGTCCGCGAACGCGTTTCCCATCTCCTCGTGCAACTTTCAATGAAATTTATCCTCCAGAGTATGGAAAGGAAATGCGACGGCGGAAGGACGGGCTGTGTGTTTCCGGAAGGGCGCGTAACTGGCGGCGTTTCTGTCGATGGCCCAGCGCACGTACGCGGGACGCTTCCGTCGTCGCGCTCGCAGCCTTCCTCTCGGATTTATGGCCTGGCGCAATTTATTTATACAGTCGACGAGCCACTCCCGACGGGCTCTCGACAAGAACTTTTCGGAAACGTTTCGCCGGCTAATCCGCCCCGCGAGGGGATCAAACTCCGCGGACCTGAGAACGCGTCAAAGCGGATGAAACGTGCGGGGACCGTTTCATCCCTCCCCCCGGCCGGTATAAAAGCGATTAACCCGGGCGGACGAAAGCTGTCAGAAGCGCTGACATCGCGGCGAAACGTCCCCGTAGCAATTTTTCTATCCCTTCGAAAGGGTAGCGAATTATGATACGGGGGAACTAGGTCAGCCGAAAAGCGACATTTCACCCTCGGAATTCGCAATACACCACCAGACGATGCACAATTTATTCCGCCTACTTGAAATACGAGGCAACGACCACGTCGCCCCCGGCGAATTTATAATCGCGCTATCTAACCGGGTGTGTTCCCGTAAAAACGACGCGGGGCGGTGCGGTGGCCGTTCTTCCTGCAAGAATCACGCGTGTCGGCGAGCTGACTCTACGCTCGCGGGGTCCAATCGCGCACCATCGTCCCCTTTTAAAGTTTGGCAATTACGCTGCACGCTGTGGGCGTGAGGGAACGTGTCTCTGGGCGGGAGCTTGAAATGGTTGTTTTAGCATAAAAATGGTAAACTAGAAAAAGGGGGAGCGTCCCAGGCGTTAAAGGAGCACGCGTGGATAGAGGGAGAAGGTAGCAGTGCAGGCGGCTAGTACGAAAGGGGAATCGAGGGCGAGAAGGGGGAATGAGGAGAACGGGAGGGTGCAGAGCCGGATATAGCGCGAGATAAAAATCAAATTAACCTCGTATTCCCGGACACTGACGATCCCGAAAGAATTTCGCGAGCTTTCTACCGCGCCACTAAAGGAAACCCGTCATTTACATACGTTACTCTCTAACCCCCTTTCTCAGCCACCGTGTACGTGTCAAGAAGAGCCGTTGCGCTCACGCGAAGATCACTTTCGTTCCCCCCCGGGAGCCTCGGATGCAACGATGCGACGACCAACGCTAAGAATTCGGAAGCTCCTCCGGAATGATTTCGGAAATCTATGCACGCTCTGACGTATAACCGTATAATAAGTTCTCTGCATGCTGGCACAGAGCAGCCCCTTATGAAATTCCAACACGAGCATATCGTCCAAAGTGCCCGTAGCGGCCTCCCCTTCAACTTCCCTTCAACTATCCTTCAGCCCTGCCCGAAACACCGAAGCCCCAAGGCATTCTTAGCAATCTCACGAAGCGTGTCTCTTGGTCTGTTTCAGGTGAGAGATTTCGACGCGTGCATTAGCGTGGCTCGAGGGCTCCAAGGCTCGAGAGGAGGAACCGTAGAAGGCGGAGGGTAGAAAAGAGCCGGGGCTGGGTAAAGGAAATAAATCCACGGTTTAGCGGAGGAGGAAAAAGTAGGCTAAGCCCCGGAATTTCAGATCGACGGGACGGTTAGGAGGAGGGCAGTCTGTGGCCGGCCGCGGAATAATGCCGGCGTTAGCCCTCCGACGCGATGCGACACTACGCCACGCTGCGTGCTGGGCCGGTCGATGAACGCCCCCGAATGCAGATTAAGTAATCTACTAATGAAATCTCGAGGCTGACGGGAGCTGCCCTCCGTTTCCGGCCTCGGAGATCCTTTAATCATGCACGATGAATGGCCCCGATCGGACACCTTTCGCGAGGGCCAACAAATTTGCGGGCCACCCCCTGCGAAACGCTGCCGATGGCTGGGCCATTCACGATGTCGGTGACCGATCGACGAAAGGGGAGCATGGTTAATGAAAGGCGACTCGGAGATCGCGCACGAATTCTCTTCCCGGCCATTCACGGCCCTCGTGGGTGAAACAAGAACGCGTGGGCGGCTGCTGACTTGTCTCCGTCGATATAAAAGATGGGAGTCTCAGTAGGTCCCGAGAGCGGCTTTGCAAGAGAACAGTCGAATGCTGCGCGGTCTACCGAGCCGATAAATGTCGTTCGAGGAATTTAGAATAGGCAGATATCGGGGGGGGGGGGGGGGGGGAAATTGGTGGGACGGTAAATAAGAGGGAGGAGATAAGAGGATCGTTCGGTAAATATTCCGTTTCCTTCGAGAAAACAAGGGGAATCTGGTTAAGCTTTGCTCGCGGTCTCGCCGAATAAAGTAGCCCGGTCTCGATCGTCTGCCGCGAACGCCGAGGGGAACTTGAAAGCGAATTTGAACGAGACACGGTTTCTTTGGCAATGCAAACCCCGCGGCCGCCTCAGACAAAGGGTCGAACGGAAGGGTGACATAAGCCGGACATTAACCTACATTAGGGGACCCTCTAAACACGCAGCCCTCTTGCAGCAACACGCGTAATCGTAATTCCGACTAACCAACCACGCGATAAATCACGCCAATAGCACTGTAATTAATGATGACTTATGGAGTATATCTCGCCGCGTACCTATACGTGTAATGCAAAGTAATTCTCGGCGAGCCTGCGCCGATGCTAATGTGATTCCGCCGCTGGTATTCGTTACACCTGCATAATTATGTGTAATTACACGTAGCAGGAACTTAATTATCGGGAAAGGAACAGGCGCCCGTTGTGCCGTGCTATCGCTTCTATAAATCTTTCGCGGCGAGCAGAGGGAAACCCTTCTGCGATTGAAATTTCCACGGTGTCGGAGGAATTGCGGGTTATACCACTCGCGGCTGACACTGGCCGATCTGCTCTGGCTCGCGAGCTGGTCTGGCGTACGCGCGGTTTGTTCTACTGGCCTGCGCGTGGTTCGCCAACCTACATTCGTCTGATCTATTACGGACCATTCTACTCGCTCCCGTACGACTGACTGAGCATTCTACCGTCTCTACGTTCGTCTGGTCTGTTTGGAATCGTTCCACTGTGCGCTGCGGTATTCCAAACCCTATCAACTCTGTCCTGAGCTATACAGAAACTGACTCGAAGCGGCTATGACAAATCAGCCTGTCGACCGCTTGCGATGAAATACTGTTACACATCGCAGATCAATTTACGCCGATGTCTAAATCACGCCGAAAGGAACAGAAAAGTCGTTAGCCGATAACGTCCGTGTGCACAGCGACTGCAAGCTCAACGAAACACGCGATAAATCACTCGGACAATAACGTCGTAATTAACGATGACTTATGGACTAGCTCTCACGCCGGCCATACATATAATACTCGGGTAATTATCGCGCAGCGACGCCACCGTGATCGTTCCCGACGGTAGCTTTGCGTCTGTCTCGGCCTCTCGAAAAGGAAAAAACCATTTCGCGCGACCACTGTCTCGGAAATGGAGAAAAATACGCGCGGCGGGAAATTTGCATCTATCAGCCGTTGCGTGTAACGACACAAAGGAGAATTCTCTTCTCTTTACCTTCGACTTCCTTTTGATAGTGTTTGTACAGAAGCTAAACTTTTTCATCGGCGAATAACTCCTGGGAAACAATGAATATCTGTTTTAATAATTTTTATCATTCTGCATCCTTCGTCTTTCCACGTTCCTCCGTCGACATCCTCTCTTTAACCCGGCGTCAAATTAATTATTACCGCTCTAGCCGGGTATGACGGTAATGACTCGCGATAGAACACGAAACACGGAAGTACGAAATGTAAAATGAATAATGAAAAACAGCTCGCCTCCCCTCTTTCCGTTTCTCTCTCCAGCTGGACTCCGTTCGATTGCCTGCTGAATAATTCAGGTGTACCTGAGGCCAGGCCAGGATACTCACGCAAAGACATTCTCGAATCCGTTTTGCGTCGTTTAATTTCCGCGTCCGTTCCCTTTCGCGTGGCCTCTCTCCCGAAGGACGCTCCGAGCGGATCGGCGCCGTGGCGCTGCGCGCTGATTACAAGCCATCGGATAGTCGTCGCTCTTTCGAAGAGTGCAGCCTCGTCGTCGCGATCACGCATTTTTCCGTCTGCGGTATTGTTCGCCTCCCGGTTGGCGCACGCGTTTACACTAGTTCCGCGGTATCGTAATTTTCCGTGGCCCCTGTGGTGCGTGCGTGTCGCTCGAGCGTGTCCCGCGGGATGATCGTAACGCGAATTCCAATTTAATCTCGCATAATGGGCCCCCGACTCGACCACGGCGGTGCACGTTATGCTTTTCTTTAATTTACATATGTTTAGGGGCGCTTCCACCGCGACGAGGATTTCCAAAGAGAAGCTTGTAATTCAGCAGATTTTCCAGTCTTCCAAGCAAAGAGGATTGCTTTCCCCGATTCATAGCCATAGGTTGCGAAGGATTTGAAGCGCGTAGAACGCGAATATCGAAACGAGGAAAGTAATAGCGATTCTTGTCTTCTTATTGTCCCTAACGGAGGCAATTTCAATATTGAAGAATCAAATGTTCAGGAAAAGATAGTCGAAAGCAACCGAGGTCGAATAGTCGATAGATCGATGGTGGAGGCTGGCAGGAGACGGGATTCGTCGGGAAATCAAACTTCTGGCTTCAATAGGAAGCTACCTCGTTGGATATCCGTTTACCGCGTTCAAGTTTCGCGAGCGTATTACGACCAAGGTGGAAAAAACTCCGCGCCAGTCGGTGAATTCGAAAAACGCCGGGTGTAAACGGAGTACAAGCGCAACCGGAGGAAGAATGGGAAAGTTTTCGATACAGAGCCTTTGGAAAACAAACCCTTCACGGTTGCCGAGATTCTCTCCCCTTCTTCATTTCCTGGTCAAACGAAGTGGAAACTTCGATGCTCCGCACACCGAACTCGATGCGAGTTAAGAGCTCAGCTGCGTAAAATGTTCCGTTTGAAGTGGCGCTGTTGAAACCAGTCGGTTTGATTCATCGGAATGTAAATTTTTACGGCGGTCTGAACGCAACCGCGGTTCTCCCGGATTTCGACGAAGGGAACTCGGCGAAATCGGAACTTTTCGTCTTCGTTTCCTTTCCACGACGGTTTCCCTTGACGCGAGAACAAAAGCTGAGCGCGGAGCGGGTAGATAAAGGGTGGATCCGAGGCTGGGAAAGAAGGAAGTTGGCAGCGCGGTGGGAGAGGAAGTGGACTAGCTGGCCGACGTCCAAAGATTCATCGCCCCTTGAAAAATCTGTGCGAAACCACCACGCTACTTATGTACATCATCGATGCGCGAATGAACGAGAGACACGATTGCACACTTGCTTTGACTCTTCTTCGGTATAACTTGAGCCTGGTGACCCCCACACCGTGTTACCAGGTCGCTTGCAGCTAAACGGGCACCGTCACCGTCGATTCGCCAGGCAGACTAAACGGCCACAGAGTGCACGCGGTCCTGATTTTAATAACGTACACGCGCGGAGGGGGGAAAAAAAATACGCAAACACGCCGGGCGGAATTGAGGGCAGGAATTTCGCGAAAATGAAACGGGGGGGAATGTGCGATAGCGTGAAAGGACGGGAAAAAGTGGGGAGCGTTTGGCCCGTGTCCAACGGAGCCGTTCGCAGTAGTAAAATTTCCCGAGATTACGGTGAAATTCATTCCTCGCAAGAAAAATCGCCGCGCGTTAAAAGCCCCGGACGGTTATTAATTCGGGGGGAAATGTCGCTGGGTTTTCGCGGTCGGAAAGGGAGGCGCGCGAGGGTTCCAGAGGGACGACAGGCTGTTTGGAAACGGCTGCAGACGTTTGCTGCCACGTTTTACTTTATTCTCACGCGTGCAGGCGTTAAATGCAACCGTGGCGGCAGCGAGGCAGTAAAACTTTTACGGCCGCGTGTACGCCCTATGATTATTTACCACGCCGTTGAAACGCGACGGCTATCTGGGTCAATTGCGGATAATTCCCGGTCCTATTGGTCGAGTGGACATCATTTTTCCATTGGCCGTTCCGCGACCACGGTTATACTGCGAACATCTAGCCGCAATTGTCAATCAAATAAGACGCTTCCCCTCAGGAAAATTCACCAACAATTATCGGAGTAGCGCGCATGGTGTTTCGTGACATTTGTAGCTGCTGCACGGTCCGTGTGCACAATGCAGAGCGCGGATACGATAAATGCATTTATCAGCCGTGCGACTCGAGACATGTTCCGATCGAGCTTAAACACGCCGGGGTGTTATTAATTCGGATTACGCATTAGCGAGCTTGTTCCGTTGTTGGGTACGTGATTGCAGCGTTCTCGCCCGAGAATCTGTCTCCCTGTTTCGAATCGGATGACAAATCGTGGCTACAAGATCCGTGAAAGAACGAATGATTCTCCGTTCAGGGTATCAAAAGCTCGCGAGGGCAGGAATCCTGTAGCTCGACTAAACGTAATGAGAATTTGGTTAAATCCCAGGTCCGTTCGCGTTTCAATAAAGCACGAATCCCCCGTGGAGAATTAATTCCTTGAACAATAATCGGATGAACTTGGCCGCCAAGATTGCGGGGTTCGGTGGAAATCGAAGGGAAGTTCCGCTGTGAAGTTTGAGGGTGCTTCGCCAGATCTGGCTAGAAGTTCTGTAATCCAGCAGAATGCAATTTCGGCGCGGCCCTTTAACCTAACTAGAGCTTCTTGCGCGGAACACACGACTCGAACGAGATGTTACCGAGTTACGAATCGATGTCGCAGTAACACCTTCTGGGGAAGGAAGGACGTCCTCCGACGGGAAGTTTGCAGTTAAACGCAAAGTATCCATGCGAACGAGAAGGGTGGAAAAGGTTTTCACCTAGGGTAGCGCCGCAGTGGGTGTCCCGCCGATCGTGGCCGATGGATCGCGGAGATTTAATTCTCTAATTGGCGAATGTAACTGGCGCGGCTGCGTCCGCTGGCAAACTTTCTGACCGAAAGGTTAGTGGGTTGCCGATATTCCGGGGGGGTCGGGACAAACTGCAGTTCGGCTTTATCGCCTCGCCGAACTCGCATTATAGCACCTCGTTCGTCTTCCCTCCTCGGCTTCTTTATTCGCCAACTTTCGCGAGGGATCGATAGTTCCGCGGGATCCTGTCCATGTCCCCGACAGCTGTCCCCACCTTTTCCCGATCTTAAAAGGATTTCCAGCCGCCTCTATACTGTGCTCGCTAAACAAACCCCGCGCAAAGGTTTCGAGATAATCAGAGGATCGTGATTCAAGACCCCCCCCCCCCCAACGTTGGCTGCTTCTATTTTCGTACGAAAGCAACGGCCCGAATAACCGTATTAAACACGGCGCGCTTTTTTTCACCCCGAATGTTCGAGATAAATTGCATCGAACCGGCCGGAGAAGTGCTGGCCCGGTGATTTCGAGCAGCCACGATTCGGTTCGTAGCGAGCGGTATCGTAATTGCTAGCTCGCGTTTCATACGGTTTCGTACCGTTTCGTACCGTTTAATTGAATGATAACCGAGCATTGTGCCGCGGCCCGAACGAGCGCATTTACAAGCGCGAGATTTATGAGATCCGGCCTCGAATAAACGTATATCTTACGCGGCGGTTTAAGGCAGTTCCCCGAGTGCATGCATCATGCGCTATCGGTGCATACGGGGCGCGTATAAATCGCCAACACCATGGAACCAGCGGGATCGGATCGCCCGGCGAAATACCAAGCCGGAGATTCCGAATCGATCGCAACGAATTTATTTGTCGGTAATAATCTGCGCGCATCGCTCGCCATTTAACGAACGAGAAGACGCTAGGCTCGTAGCGGCGAGTTTACAGCGGCAACGAGCGTTTATGTATTTGCAACCATTGGGGGAAGAATAATGGGGCTCGCGATAAGCGGCGTTTCCCTGGAAAAATGCCGGCCACTCTGGCAAATTCGCGCCGCTCCCCCGTTTCTCCCGATGGCGATTCAACCTTCGAACTTTTGCAACGCGCAACGAAAAAACTTCACCCTCGGGCACGATTTCCGGGCGGCGAGCAGGAAGCCCCCCGGAGCGAGAACGACGGGCATTGTTTCCCGCAAACTCCGCCAGCCTCCTCGAACTTTTATTAATTACCCGGCCCGGTTTAGTTACCTAATATTCAGCGAGGTGTGTCGCGCGGCTCTGACGTCGAACAGCGTGGCCCATAAGATATCGTTAGGAAAGTTGCTAAATCCCGCGGCCAGGCTGCTCCAAGCTTCGAGGCGCTAATTCATTGTAAATTTATACAATTAACCCCGGCAAACCTGGTTTCCGTGTACGATACTACGCGCCCCGCCTCCGTTTTCACGGCGCTGTCAGCCCCGACTTACTTCCTCCCGGCCGTCTTGCCAGCCAGAACTCACCTAACTTTCGACCAACTCCTTGGATCGCTGATGAACGGACGCGCTCGCAGCGTGTCTCGCGAATTGAATTTACGCGAGCCAGCCGCCTCGCGAATCGTTTAATCACGCGTATTTCGCAGTCCTAGACGCGAGGAGGTGGGGGGGGGGGGGAAACTACGAGCGACATCAGCGCCTATGAAAGTAATCAAATTTCATGCATCCTATCTGCCTCTGCGTAAGTCCCGACCGGTCGTGGGAACCCTTTAACTCCCGACGCGGCCAAGTCGAACCTCGGGCTCGGATAAATTAAACTGAATTGAAAAACAAGGTCTTGCCGGAGTAGAGGGGGTGGCTGAGTCGAGGAAGCAAACTGGAGAGTAATTAAATTGCCCTCGTCTTCGTTAGCTTCGACTTTCGACAGTTTACCGTGGGCGAAGGGAGTGGCGTAATTGGTAGATCGTGGGGCACGACATCCGATGAATACCGGAGACGTTTTGTCTACGATTGAGCGGCTCACAGCTCGCGTCTTCGTGTTCGTTCATGGTGCATAATTTCTCGCGCATTGTAGTCCATCAGCGAGCATTGTCTTTCTGGCCGACGACTACGGGCCGCGATCGCTTTGTCGTCGAGACAACAATCGAAAACGCACAGCCCCGCTCGCTAGGTGCGCTCTCCTCGTTGTTTGGATAAAGTGCTGCGCCGATTGTCACTTTCCGCCTCCGTCCGTTAATTGTCTTAGCAGCGTTAACAGTCGACGGAACTTTCGCTCGCGCCTTCTGGCGAGCGACCAACGTCCCTGTTGTACGAGCTAATAAATTCAAATCCTACTCGAGGGAGAGGGATCTAAAGCGGTTCGCGCTCGGATCGGCCGAATCGAGGAGGAACGGAGCTCGCGAGGGTTCCTCCGACTCCTTATTCCTCGCGGAAAGCCACGATATTTTCAGTTTACGCGAGGGCGGGTCATAAAATAATCCGTTCGCCGGGTCTCAGAATCGAATTTTCCAATTTCCACCGGAACTTGAAACCGACGACATAAAAGCTGATGCCCCAAAGCCCTGGAACAACCCGTTCGCCAGTCTATCTAGCTCCGCTGCAGGCAAAAACAATTTCGACGAAGGAATTCCACCGACGTTCGTTCCCCCGCGCGGCGGTCGAAAACACCGGGAATAGTAGATGGAAAAAGGAGCCACCTGGGCTCTGTCGTTACACGTTCTCCATGCTGCCACGCTGTCTTCGCGAAGGGACACCTTCGTTTCTCCGCTGCTGTCCGAACGACTCGGTGGTTCGTGCTTCGTACACCACCGTAGATCAGAAAGTCTATTCACCGAAGGCGACGCGATTAGCCGAGCAAATTCGCCAAGAAGCGCAGCGTGATTCGAACAAAAGCGAGGTTGTTAAAGTAACGGGGGCGGAAACGCGGGGGCTGATGCGCCAACGATTGAGTCCATTCAGGGACTGCGGCCTTGCGCCTTGTTCTTACGATGACAATGCTGGTCCAAGTCGATCGAGCTAAGAGCACTTCGTCATCTTCGATTCTTCGTGCCAGAGAACGTCTACTAAACAGCGTCTCGCGAAACATGCACGCTGCTACTGCTCGCCCCGTAATGCCTGCAAAGTGTTTCTTAATCGACCTAGCTACTCGGGCCGCTGTCGAACCGATTCCTTAAAATTTCCCCACTTATCGAACAATCGCTCCAACAGCCTCTCCTTCTCCATTATGCGTCATCGCGATGGTAAACTGGCTGCGAGGTTGCTCTCGCGACCAATTCAATTCTGCTCGACAGGCAACGCTCCTCTAAACACCATATCTGCTCCGTTTCGAGCAGTAAATCTCGTTAACTTTGACGCACCGCCTCCGAGCCATCCCCGTGGCCAGCCGCTCGGTGGACGAGAAAGTGTACAACCTTCGTTAGATGAGCAACGACGCGTTCGCGTACATGCACGAGCTTGCGTTTCCTGTGGCCTATCGCGTTTCCGCAGGAATGAACGGAATCGCCTTAACGCGACCGTAACGAAATGTCGCGCGAACGCGCCAACACGCCGCCAGATACGCCGCGAAGCAGACATATTTACCCGGTAGCCGCGGTAATACGTTAAGCGGCCTCCGGGAGTAAATGTAGCGGCGTCGATGGTGTCGAGGGCGTCGAGGCGCCGTGCCGCCGGCCTCCGTTAGACACCCGATAGGATTGTATCGGTTCGAGTGTGAAAGATTCGTTATTGTGCCTGGGTTGCCTGGCGTCGCTGAGATAAGCAGGGGCGCCTCCTCGGCCAGTCGAACGGCTCCACCGACCGCGCTGATTTTTTATTTCCACGCAATTCCGCGCGGCCGCTCAAGTTGCGGGGCAAGTGGCTCGGGAAATTGGAAAGCGGGAGAACGCGTGGTCCTCGAATCTAGCCGGACGACTTGTTACGTATGCTCCCGAGATACCGCGATGTTCACGGATCGCTGGTGTCTCCATGGCGAGATTACTGGAACGTAAGAGTAGCATCTACCGGGGCACGACGGCGGTATTTTTCCTGGGATTGCCAGGCGGACGGAAAACGCCCACCTCGCAGCGGTTTAGCTTGCACGTTTACGGGCAGAAAAAGTTCGAGACTCCAATTACGAGCGGAGAAACTTTAAGTACCTCGCGGTATCTCGGTGGAATATTTTAACAGAGTTTCAATATCTTGGACGCTCGTGAAATTTCCATCCAGCGAAATCTATCTCACGGAAGGGGGTCGAGCGATAACGGGTCCAGCCAGTTTGCCCGCGTTTTTGAAAAAGAGGCCGGTTACCCGATCGCGGATCGGCTCGATTACAGGCGGCTCACTTTGTAGCGGAACAGAAACATGCAAATCAGCTCGCCTTGTCATGGAAATTTCAACGATACAGCGGAACCACCTCCCCTTCCAGCCCGCGAAATTGTTATTCCAACCTTGGGCTGGAAAGTTTTCCCCGATGATCGCGAGAAGAGCCACGTTCGAAATTGCGGATTCTCGTCGGTATAAACGGCCGATTATCCAAATCGGATATCAATTGGCCGGGAAGAGGGCGTGCCCCTCTTGCTCGACCACGTACGTACGTACGTACGTTCCGTGCATCGTTTTCCTAATTCTTCTACGTCCTTGCCCCTGCGCAACCACTCGACCATTTTTCACTGGAATTCCAGAAGCTGATGACGCGGGACAGCACCGCCGACAGAAACAGCAGAAGAATAGGACAGGGGAGAAAGCAGGGCCGCGACGAGAAGAGGTCACGCGCGGGGAATGATGAAAAAGAGCAACAGAGGCGCACAAAGCGGGTCGAAAATTATTCTGCAATCGGGAACGAGGCGATATCTCGCGACATGATGAAAATATCTCTCTAGGCAGCAATATCGATGCAGAGTTTTCAACGCGCCGCGTAATGCACGCGTTAAGCCTAGTCTCCGCCAGTTCTCCCGGATATTCGCGGAGGGATTGGAAATTTCTGTAGAGGCAGAGAGACAAACGGTCGAAGAAAGTGCAGGAAATGGGGCATAGGAAAAAAGATTCCTCGTTCACGAGGATACTCGGGGTGGCAATTCGGTCCTGGCTTCCATTCGGCCATTTATCCGAATCTAGCTGTCGCTTTTAAATTCTGGTCGCAGGGAGAACAGGCTGCTCCCCTTCCACCGCCTTGGCCCGTTTCGAACGGCGTCGCGGAATTAAGCGTATCTTGTTCCGCGCTTACATTTGAGTAATTAGCGAGATTGCAGCGTGACTGCGCTACACCGCGCGTTCGCCTGCGGAGTATTGTTTGTTAAACGACAGAGCAGCTAAACTTCGGTTGTGCACGCGAGGATTTCGAGATGGGGCCTCGATACTGGCAGTGAGAGGGGGTCAGTGGTTTCAGACGGGTAAACGGTGCCATGGAAATTATTATATTCGAATGCATATGCAAAAGAGCGGGCTGTTTCCTTTTTCGATGAGACGCCGGTGCATATTCATGAAGGGAGGTGGAGCAAAAACCCATGTATGTAATTTGAAAGCTGCGTTCGCAACACCGCGCAGCGACATTCGGGCACCGTAACGGCCGATGGAAAGTCTGAGGCTCGCGAAAGAATACGCGGCATCGTAACTCTTTCGCTACTCGCTCGTTCGGTTATAATACCGCCGATGGTGCACCGAAACTGCATCGTCGCGGCAAAGTGGACCAAGGGTAGCGCGCCCACGATATTCGTCTCCGCAATTTACCACGTTCCATTCCGGATGGCGGAGCCCGCGCGACAATTCGATTTAATACAGGACACGCCTGCGCGGGACCAGAGCAAATATTAGCCAGCGTGTGCAATTTAATAAAGTATATCCACCGCAGACGCGGCGTAACTTCGAACACGAGATTCCACCTCGATCTAACGTTTACATTGTTTGTGGGGCATCGAGACGATACCGGTGGCGTCGCGACGCCGACGGTATAATCGTCGTCAAGGGCTCGCAGCCCCGCCCGCGTCTCGAACAAGCAAATATTTTGCATAATCGCAATTAACGTAATTCTCATTGAAAGGGATCTGGTCCTAAGACCGGCCGTAATCCTCTCAGGATAAAAGGCGGAATAAACGAGTCAAAGTTTCATCCCGCCCTCGTTCCACCAGCTTCCCCTTAGAATCGGTAACTTAGCCACAATTTACCGCAAGAACAGCTAACTCCCTCGCTGCCTTAAATTTCGATACGAAAGTCTAAAGTGTCTTTAAAGGGGTGAGCTAGGCAGTGCGTCAGCTGCGAACGCGGGGAAACTGAGCCCACGTTTCGGGGGCAAAATACTTGTAAAACAAATAGCTATATTCGATGCGTTGCCGCGGTTAGCGCGAACAAATGTGCTCGCGTAGTAAATACCGAATCCCTGACGAGAGCTTCGGTGCGATTACTTGCTTCCCAACCCCGAAGACACCGCGGAACAGAGGAGATCCTCTGCAGGGTGAAAAGTTCAGTGGGTCAAAGAGAAGCGAATGGATGGCCCCCCTCAGCCAGCCGTGTAACGAACGCGAAATCTGTGAGCGAATACTGCGGGAGCCGCGTACACTCGCGTCCCCGTGAAACGAGCGAATCTCTCGGCAACGCAGTCGTTGGACTGGATTAGCAATTAACGACTGTGCAAAACGCGTTTGGATACGGCAGCTGGTGGGGCGCGCGCGGCCGAGCTGGGAGGAAAGCGTGGCATTGGGTTTCGGTCAGGGAGCAGCGATCCCCGCGGGGCTCGTAAAAGCGAGATGAAAAAATACGACGAATGCTCGGCGACACATATTTCTCGCGGGAGAACAGTTTTTCGGGGAGGATAGAGGCCGCCGGGACGCCGCCCGTGTTCGGGGACGATGGTATCAGGCTGGAAGCAAAAGTTCCGCTCGTTGCTGATGTCAGATAATCCCGTCACCGCGAATTGAAAAGCTCGCGAGCGGGGATGTTGTCCGAAAACCCTTGGATGCTAATATTCCCACAGCTATTGACTACTTTCATCCCTCTGGCAGCTTTCGAAGCTCAAGCCACGCCCAATGTAATCCCCCACCGTGCCAACCAAGTTTAGCGATTCGGCGATTTCGAGTGCAGCCCTGGCCGACTCTCGTTTTCGAGGAGAAGGTGAATGGACCGTGGGCCCCGAGTCAATCAATGGTCACTCGATTAACCGTATCGAAAATCAAATATGATGGTTGGATAGGGAGGGCAGGCGCGCAAGAGGGTCGTCCGGTCTCTGGATGGGTCGCGCGCGAGCTGCTGGCTCGTCCAAGGGAACGAGAAGCCCCGCCAACCCCTGGGCTCGTGTCACCATCGACATCCGCAGTGCCGTAGCCTGGCGTCCGGCCAAAATCCTGCACATGCAACCCCTCCGCGGCCTGGGCCGGTGCTTAGTAAATCGGGGTTACCCGGGCTTCTAGCGGCCCGTCTTTATCGCGGGGATTTTCGACCGTCCGTCCATTGGGGAACGGAGCCTCGATGATTATTAGACGGGGCTCCGGTTCAAGCACCCCCCCGAAATCTAGGAATTTCCAGCGGGGACTCGTAAAGAGGCGAAAGAAACCGACCACTATCGACGAGAGGAGTCTAAGCTTGGACGATTCTCCAACGGACGACTCGGTCGACCTGCATGCGGTGAGCTTTTTCAATGTCCTTCCGCTGTCGGGGCAACGAAGAGCAGTTAAAGTTGCGGAAGATCCTCGCCTCGCGGCTTTTTGTCTCGTTCCAGGACGTTCGATAGAATTAGAGATCCCCCCCGTTGCATCAAGGGTCCTCCTCCACGGCGAGCAGGGATTTACCCCAAGATTTACGATGCAGTCCGATGAAAACTATTTATCTTGTAATACCCGGTCACGATAATGTCTCCGAGAACGCCACCTACGTCCAGACGTCGATCGCTTCCCGTCAATTTTCGCTTTATCTCCGACAGTTTTTTGCTCCTCGTCTCCCGATGTCAATGGAAGAGAAAGATTACGTTGTTTACCGGCGCTCCGCGAGCAACCGCACGCCCAACAACCGACACGCATCCACCCTCTAACGATTTATCATCGTTGACCGCTGCGCGTGTGAACCTTTTTACCGGAAGTGACAGAAACGCGTAAACGCTGTGCCATCGGGGTAGAAAAGCTCGTTGCAAATCCATACACGGAATTTCATTGCGCTCGCAAACTTTGGGAACACCCCTTTGAAAACTTCCCTCAACTTCCATCCAAGAGGGACCATTGTCGCGGCTCAATTTTATAAATATTTAACCGGGACCAAGCAACTTTCACATTTCCCCCTGAAGTTCCCCGCAAAGCTGCCGCCACGGAACCTTTCCACGCGCCGTATTATTAACCACACACGTTCACCTACTAGCAACGCTCCACGCAGCAAGTAATTCAACTCTCGACGTACCGGGGGATGACATTGCTCTGGAACTTACTGACCCATCGTTTGGCTTCAACTTGAAATCTCTAATGCATTCAGTGGAACACGTAGCGCGGTGAATGGAAGACGCCCTGAATAGTTCGGTTCGGAGGGACGCGTATCGATGCATCTCAAGTTGAAACGGAATTTCCCAATCGACCATTCATTAAAAAGGAATGCCTATAGGGTGCCACAGGGCAGGACACTCGTTATTTACATAAATTCCGTAGCGACGATCGATCCCAGATGCGGGGCGAAGCTGGTCACCGCAAATGCGCAAAAGGAAAACACGTTCCCCTACGTTCTCGTCCTGCCGTCCCTCTAATTACTCGAGTAATTTGTGCCACGTGCAGACCGCGAGCTGAACGCAAAGCGTCCAAGTAACTGCGACGATTAAAAACGAAAGCAAAACGAGGGGGCGGCAAATGGAATATTTCTTGCAGCTTCCACGATAGCGGCGCGGTAACTGTTGGCGCGTTCGTGTTAGAAAAATTAGGATTCCTCGTCCTTTAGACCCTGCGACTTCGCGAGGAAACCGTTTTCTCGTTGAAGCGCGTTCGCGAACAACGCTCGGATATTTCTCGCGTTGTCGCTGAAATTCGAATACCGGGAGCGAACGCGCGCGTTCCCCTGCTCATATTTCCCGGCCTTCCTTCTTGTCGGCGCGAAGGGAAGGTTTGCAAGGCTGCGGGATCTGGCTCCGTTATCACGCTCCCCTAACGACTTTTTCTTGCGAATTTTCTTGCCGCCGCCATCCCTGGAAAACCATTTCCATATCTTTCGGGGCCATCGCTGGCATCCGCGTTGTCTTTCCACGTCCATCCCGACATGGATACCGACAATCTGTTATTACGACGTCTACCCCCGCGTCTGCTAACATTTTTACGTACTTGACGCGCGTTTCCCCGCGGCCGCCGGCCCGCCGAACTCTTATCGTAATTCCCGTGCACGGAGGAAACTCGATGCCCTCCGCCGCGAAACCTTCCGCTAGCTGCTCGCGTATTATGCAAAAACTCCGCGATTCGAGGCTGAAAATAGTGGCAGGATTCGCCGCTAGGCCGAGCACCAATTAGACCTTTCTAATCTGGATCATTGCACCCTTTAACGTATTCTGCCTAAGCTTGTACAGTCCACGGAACGATCCCTTCTAATCCTGCTTATCGTGTTAGACCGGCGAATCCTTCTGCGAGCAAGTCATATGGAAATTCACGATAACGCGGGGTAAATTAATCTCGTTAAACTTGCATAACGGTCAGCCTTGGAATTTATTTGGAGATTGCGGGTCGTTTCGATGGCCGGCAACGTCTTCAGTGGAGTACGGATGACTCCCAGCTTCCTCGTTAAACAGGCATAAAGCTTTGTAAAAACGGTAGAATAATTAAGGAAAACCTTGCTCTCTGTTTCTCTTTTAAATGCCACGGAGTCGCTCTTGCCCGTGGAAATGTCTTTGAAAGCGGATGCAAAGCGGATGAGGCAATTCTGGTGGTCACATTCGCCAACGTATAATTACGAATTTCTACCCCCAGGTAATTACTGCTTGCCGGAGGTACTGTGTCGCAATTTCCACCGTCCACATATCCCGACACATTTTTCTCTTCTCGTATCAATCACGTCGCGCTTTCGTGTCTAATGGTACCGTTAACAAATCATTATCATCGGTCTACCACCATTCTGCCGCGCTGATTCGTGAATTCATAGCGAGTTTATATCGCGCGTAAATCACAGATACGTTTCTCGGTCGTATAAAAGGGACTCGCGCCGATATCCAACTTCCTACGACGGCGCGATAAACCTCCGCCGCTAATTTACGAATCCTCCAGCGGACGAACAGTTTATTGGGCGTCGCCTGCGGCGCAAATTATGAATACAAATTTCAGCGAGTCGGCATTATCGCCGGTGTGAATCGAAACAGAGTGGGTGGCGGTGTACGATAAAGCGTTCGAGACTTTCTTGCCGTTGCAATAAACTTTATCTGCCGCGCGTAGCCGTTAAACCGCGCGATAAAAATGCCAGACCGTCCGAGCGGTATAAAAATCTACTACTGAAAATCTCTATTCCTCCGGCTCGTTGCCGCGAAAGAAAGAAGCCGACAATCGAATCGGCCGAGAGCGAGTGTAATAATTCTGCCGGGGTCTCCACGGAAAATTCGCGCGGCCGACACGGCTCGTTGGAATTTTTCGAGCGCCGCCATAAACCGAGGATCGAGGAAAAGAGCGTTTTAGCGAATACTAACGTATGGCGTCGCATTTGAGGCCACTTCCATCGAGAGCCGGCCACCTTTTTGGCGACATATTGCGAAGAAAAGCTGAGCGATCGAGGGGAAGCGAGTGGAAAAACGCGAGACGTGGGATACGCGTGCTTTATGATCAGGGCGGATATATTCCGCTTTCGTCTTCGGCCACTTTATACGTCTCGTGAAAGGCCGGCTAAGTACGTTTGATTGTAAGCTGCCCAGGCTGGTTTAAGGCTGATTTACAGTAAAATGGCGGTGGCGCGGTTTGCGCGCACGTGAGTGGACTTTCACGATTCTATTCCCGAGCGCAAAGCTGCTGTTAGTTCCGCTGCAAGCTACCCTTACCCTCTCCTCTTCGCCTTCTTCTTCTTCTTTTTCTTCTTCTCCTTCTGCTTTAGCTTCTTCCCTGCTCTCCTTCGGCCAGCAGCTTTTCACTTTTGCTCTTGGTTTATCCATCTTCGGTTAGAAAAGGCGGACGCCAGCCAACCAGCCAACCAGCCAGTCTCCCCAGCTTCTCTAAATATCCGTGAGTTTTATCTCTTCCAGTCTCGTTGCTACCCCCCCCCCCCCCAGCTAGTCCCTTCTTCTTTTTCACCCGTTCAGTGCCGGTTGCTCGCACGAAATTTTCCCTCTTCCTTCCTCAAGCATACAATTTCCGCGGCCGAGCTTCTCTCTATTTACCTTTCCACCTTGATTCCTCTGTCTGTGCCTTTCTCTCCTTGCCCGTGCCTCTTAAGCTCTCCCTTTGTCCCTCGTTTTCCGCCGCAGCCGCCCTCGCCTCCTTCGATTCCTCGATAAAAGACCTCCTATCGGGTATGTAAGCGCGGAAACCACCTCCTTCCTGTCTCTCTTTCTCTCCCCCCCCCCCCCATCTCGCTTCTGCTCTTTGCTTCTCACTTTTCTCTGCGTCCTCGATTCAGCCGCCGCTAAATCGATCCGCGGCGAGGAATGACAGGTCGCGAGATGGAAAAAGGCGAGGAGAAAAGGAAAGGAGGGAAGAAAGGAAACGAAGTTGGAGAAGAGAAACGAGGGCTGCATCGAGCGAGCTCCCAGCGAGCTTCCAGCTAGAAAAAGAGAGGCAACGGCAATTAGGAGGACGATTGAGCCCTCCTTAAGGGGATCATCCCGGCACAATGTAGTCGGAGAACCGCTCGATCGGTCGCTTCACGTGAAATTAAATGACCGACGCTATTTAAACGGGGACAGAACAAATTCCTCCACCCGACCGAGTAGCGCATCGCTGATCAGTAATTGGATTATCCTGCACGAAGGCCGCTCTGCATGTGCATGCACCGCGGAGATCAGCCTTACGTAATATGTCCGCCCGAAATCTTCCGAGCCGCCATTCTTTGCCAAATCCTGCGTAATTTCCGGGCAACATCGTAAATTCGAATATCGCCGCGCGTCGACCACCTAGGAAACTGGGCTACATCGGCAACGAGACGACGATCGAAGGGAGGTGTGTGTGTGCATGTGTTGGAAAGGTACGCAGTGGAAGACCTCCTTAATTCGATTGGAACCCCTACACGGTACGAGAGAAAGTCAGATTCAATTCGTTTTATATCGAAGTCGCGAGCACCGACAGCGATCAGGCGAAACGGTCGGGCGCATCACGACTCAATTTAACGGGAATATAAACTAATGGGATTCTTTCGGAGTAACGTGTATACCATTTGCACAGGCGTTGCAAGCTCGACGACCGAATTGCCGAGTATACGTTCTCATATAAGTTCCCGGGACGGTGTACAATAGAATGCGCGGGACACCTTATCCACCGTCATACGTTCGAGTTAAGCTCTCCTCGTCCGAGCGTCGCGTAGATCGTCGTTCAAAGTTAATTCGCCGATATTAGTGCCACTAACCGTGGAACTTTACGGCTGCTGGAGGAGCGCGCTGTCCGTCTGAATACTTAAAAGGGCAGAGGAACCCGGGACCGTGCCTTCCAGAAACGAAACTAGACACTCCCCCCCAAAAGAGTAAGCAAATATTCCCCGTGGAGCTGCCTTGTCGCCGTTAAATCCTGGATCCACTCTCGAATTGGGTCTCACGTGTTACGAAGCACCCCGTACACCGTACACCCCGGCGGAATATTAAGGACCGAGAAGGAGCGGCGCGCGATATCGAAGGGCGATGTAAAAGAGAGAAAGAGCTAGGGAGAACGGGACGGTAGACGAACATCCCGATCGTCTCAATTCAGCCGTGCTCGCCAAACTATAAAGTTGTTGTTAAAGTATTCCCATATCACCGGCCGTTGGTATGCCAATATAGTGGTCCCGGGGTTTTGTCGCCCCTTCTCATTCCCGGACGCAGCCCCTTCGACGTATTCCCTCATCGACCCGGCCTCGTAGACCTAGCCGTCGTCTCCCAGGAAGCCCTCGCATACCCGGTTTCGCACGTGGTGGTATGTCTGCATACCATCGAGATAATGATTGGCAGCAGGACTGCCTGGAGTCCGACCAGCACGACGACGACGACAATCCTCGACAATTCGTGCTGCCCTGGACCCCGCCGACTAGGGATATTAAACCGAATTACTGGGGAGTCTTCGGTACCCCGTGATTCCTCCGTGTACCCGATACCCGCAGCGAGGAAAAATTCTGGGAACACGGCGCACGGGACTACTCCGAGCCGTAATTAAAAGGGACCGTCCCTCCCCAAGGTGTCCCCTCCCCTTCCTCGCGCTGTACTTTCAGCGGAAAATTCATTTACCGCGCAGATAATCGCGGGGATCTATCGAGAAGCACTCAATAGCCATTCGCAGAGCATCTCAGGCGAGTCTCTCGAACGTGGAGTTTCGATCGCGGACAGAGTAGAGTCACCGCGATAATGAGCCGATGTTTGCACGCTCGCGTGGATCTTGATAGTTCGGTCAACACTAATTAAAGATAATTGGTTCGACTAAGGGAGCCGCGGCGATGTCGATCGAAATCCCAAAATAAGCACTCTCCCCTGGTACTTTTGTCGTTACGACAAATATTTGCCGCGCGTCGGACGGAATTCGTCTGTAATTGCAGCCATCTTGCGTTGATTGCGTCCAAGTGTTTACAGAGTCGGACGAGTCCATCGCAGCCCAGCACGTCCGCGCGCCCGTGCCGCTTAGTATTCCGAGGCATGGATTACCCGGTGTTCCATCAACGCGTCTATCGTTATTAACGTCCGCAGTTAGCGAAACGGCTTAATATCCACGGGCGACAGGAAACTATCTCCGTGGCGGTAGCCGTCGCGGTTGCGCCTGGATCCTCGCGATAAAAGCGATTGATCCGTGACAACTCGAGCAGATTGCGTGACTGTTCGTCGCGGACTCCCGCTAATGAGTAGAATGGAACAAAGAGCATTTAAAGCGACAGTCGACGGATCGTTTCGCTCTCTCCTGCACGCGTATTTGATTTTATCGCTACTACAGTGCCGCCATTGGAGATATTGATCCCGACGCCAGCTTAGTATCGGCGCTCCAGATAATACCGATACGGTTGTCTCCTCTGTCAGTGTCTCGTTTGTCGTCTCCTCTGGTATCGGTGTCAAAATGCTATTCGGTGTCGAGACGAGTACCTAAACTTGCCGAATTATAGGGTTCTGGTGTACAGAGTCCTTAAGCACCGTAATATTTGATCGGTGGCGTAGAGAAACAGCCGCTCCCTTCATTCCCTTAAAAGCACACAAAGTAATCGTGGGATTGGAGCCACGTACGCTCGGTGCGATACACGCCTAGAAGCTCTAGGTCCTGCGCCACCTAACAATAAGACTCTAAATACCTTTACACTTGGTTTCGCGCAACGTCGTGCCACCTGAGTTTGAATGGGAGTCGCGATTGTTGACCGGCGACAAGTCAGATCGGCGAAAACAGGGGTAGAGGATTCAGGCGAATGGCCTGATATCCTGGTGATGCCAGGCCACGGTGTTGGGTTACTTGTTTACCCCCGAGTGCCGGAACGTTCGATGCATTATTCAACGAGCGTTTGTATTTATCAAGGCAATGGCCAGGCTCCGAGACCCCGTGCACACACGGGGAACCACGCACGAGCGCGTTACCGCGCACTCCCTTAAACAGGTGAGAGATCGTCCTCGGACTCTCTCGATGGCCAGCCCCTGGAGAAGTGGATTGCCGATGTTTATGGATTCGGTTGCTCTCCTCTTCCCTCTTGGCACTTTCCTCCGGCCTCTCCGGTCGCCCGACTTACGCGCCATAAGTCAGTGACGCTCGACTGGTTTATCACGAATAAAGAGTCCCGGGATTTTCTTTTCGTTAAGTGGCTCGGCTCGTCCCGTCCATTCCATTATTGTTCCGAGGCATCGTATCTGTTTAGCGAGGCCAGCTGCGGATCCTTCGCGTCAGCGTAGATCGCAGCCATATCTCCCGTGGAGCACTAGTACTCGCGTGGATCACGGTGGTAATCAACTCTGAGGTATCTACATAGAAACTACGCTAGATCGATCGCCGGGAATCCTTCGTCTTTCCTTTATATCCTTTATCGAGTGAAAGTCTCGCCGATTGCCTTTCGTCACGGGAAGCTTCGTTTCGCTGGCAAATAACGCAGCGCCGCCGTATTTGAACGGCGATAAAAGGAAGGAGAGGAAGGGCGGAGGCGTTCCCGATAGGTGCGTGAAAAGCCCAATAAATCTTCCGGTTCTCGAGGCCTGCGAGATGAAGGGTGCGTGTTCCTCTTCGTGTCTATCAAGCTTCTACCCTATGCAGAACGGCGGAGGGGCGCGGGGAGAAGAGGGCCGAAGCGAGGAGGCGAAGGATGAGAGGTGGGACGGAGGGAAGAGATATACGAGTGGTACAAGCTACGATAGAGGCGGACAATGAACAAGAAGCCAGACAATGAGCGAGGGAATCGAGACCGGCGGGGAGTGGAATAGGTCGGGAGAGGGTAGCAAAGGGCAAGTTCGATGAGGGTTCGCGTACCGATAAAGCCAGTCGAAATAGTGGGAAAGCTAGGGCACCGTTCGTGGGTCCTTTCGGTCCTAAGGTGGCATCTTACGTTCGACCTGCTGCCGTTAATGGGTCGGAGGTCGCAGGTTCTATTAACTACAAACCGCAACTAGACCGGCTTCTAAGTACAGCCAATAAATTATATCGCTCATTAAGCGAGGCCCGCGCGCGCGGGAATATTCCTTAATGGGTTGCCGGAATGCGTGCGTTCCAAGACGCTTTCGCGTTTACTAATTGCAATTTCGCTTGAGTGCAAGAATCGCCCCTTCCTCCGTTTCTTTCTCTTTCTCCCCCGCCTCGTTTCGGCCGCCACTTCTACGCTCGGTCCAGCCGCGATGAAATTTCATCGCGACTTACGTGTCCAATTCACTCCCGCCAAGGAAACAATAGCCGGAATTGAACGCCACTGGATCACGCCCCCCCCCCCCCCCTCCCAAGCGAGCCGTTATCATTCATCGGCCGCTTTTTGTCCCACGGCTTTTCCAAACACTGCGCCGAGTCAGATTGGATGGACTTGCCGAGGAGCGATCGATGGGAATTGATTTTTCCACCGACCGATTGCCGTTCATCGTCATTGCAACCGGCGCAGCCATCGGTTTCCGCCCTCACCGAGAAGAATCCACTGTCCGGTACTTCGGCCCAAGGACCAGACCGTCCCCAAAATTACAACGGCATTCTATCCTCGCCCAGTGCAGTCGATCTATCTCGAGGCTGAGCTACGACGATCCCTATCCCTATCCGGGCGGATTGTTCCGCGCGCGCACGGCTGCCGCTCTGTCCGAGTGCGTCGGCTGATTCCTCGAGGAGGGCCGATCGCGTCGATTCGAGAAAGTTCGCTCGAAATATCGCTATTGCGTGCGGGCTGCGGGCTGCGGGTTGCAGCCCGCTTCTCCGCGACTCAATGCGGAGGGAGGGTTTGCACAAGTTCCAGAGGGGAGACCAACATTTTTCTACCCTTCTCTCTGCTGGTGAGAACCCCTTCCGACCATCGCGGAAGCACGCCCACCGGGGCCGCTGGTGGGGAAGTCGGTTCTTGATAGGGGACACGGAGGATGCTGGTGGTGGCGGTAGTGGTGGCGGCAGTGGTGGTGGTCGACGTCGGTGCTGGCAAGTGAAGTCCGACCGAAACGGCGCCAGTACTACTGTCGCCAGCATCACGAGCGCAGCCACGAGGCCAAGTCATGGACATACTGGGTATGTCCGCTAGAAAGCCAAGCATGCACTACTTAGCCTCTTCACTTGCCTCTGCTCTTGTCGATTCCTCGGGACTGCTATCGCGACGGGTTATCGCGTCGGTCTTTTCCTTTGCTCGCAAGATCAATTGATCCATCGATCCTACCATCGCCGCCGAGCTAAACAGAGCTGGAGCCTGTCCCGTCGCGTAAACCCGCCTGTTCTTTATTTATTCGTGTGCGAATATCACGGTCGGGGACTGGCTCCGCGAAGTACCTACCATCATACACCTGCACCTCATAGCAGCGAACTCATTCAGGTACTGTTGCTTCATCATAATCTGTCTCCCATCTCACTCTCTTCTCCCACCCGCCGGGAGCTCCGTTTCGTTTCAAAATCCCCTAGATTTCGATCGTGCTTTTCCTATTGCTTTCGCTTTTGCTTTCGTTTCTTTCGATCCTTGCCTCTCCTTCGTGGTCGTGACGTTTCCAATCGGATTATATCGTACGTTTCACGCTACGCGTATGCCTTGCACTGCTTCAATATCCGCTAACGTTCGTGCTTGACGCGAGAGCGTGGTAATCTATCCACCAGTGTTGTGTTCCACCAGTTTCATGCAAAGTATCTACTACGTTCCATCGTGTAAGTGCACCGACTGCCTGCACATACTTTCCCCGGGTAGGTGTTGTGTCTGATTATACACGGTGCGCCTCTACTGCCGCTAGGGATCTCGTTCACTGGCGCGGCGCACTCTCGTGACCGACAATCCTAGCCGAGAAGTCGTCTCGGCGTGTTTGAAAGTGGCGTCGGGTAGCCTGTCCTCTTCAATTCCATTTTACAGTCTTCGCCGTCGTTGATCCACTCCCCTCTCCCCCGTTCCATCGAGCGCTCCAATAACCAACGGGACGAAGATTATTCTTCGGCTATGTTCGCGGAGAGAAAATTTAAAACAATCTGCAATTTACAATGGGCAGACGGAAAAAAAAGCCGAGTACGAGTTTCGATGGGAAACAAGCGTTCTCTGCGATACTTGAATTGCGAAAGTTTGCTCGTTACCAGTCCCAGAACCGTCTGAAAACGCACTCGAATTCCGTGGAATATATTCGCGGCTCGCGTGGAACACGGAAAGAGTCGCCGACGCTATTTAGTGAGTTTCTGCGAGTTTCCTTGGCATAAATTCGAGATACGTCGCCCTCCCCCCCCCCTCTCTCTCTCTTTATCTTCCCTCTGGAATTAAAAAGAATCGGTGCTCCGCGATGTGTACCCTCGCGATACACCCGCGGTCCGCCCAAAGGACGGGGCCAGCCCGAGGAGGAGAACATTCAAGCGTCGCTTTTCGAAAGAACGAGGGTCAAAGGCGCGTCGAAACGAATTCGTTAAAGCTGAACGTCGCACGTCAAACATCCCCCGACGATTTCCCCGTGAAATTCTCTCGGCGACTGGTCGAAGCTTTGAACTCGTTCGAGAGAACCCGGCGTGACACGGGGCTGGCCTCGAGTGTTCTCTGTTTACGCGCGCAAATGCTCCTGACAAGCTGACGTCGTCGAGGCGACGCTTTCGTCCCCGACGTCGTCCCCTACGGCTCGAAATTTTTGCAGCCACTCCCTATTTCCCTGCGCCTCTTGTGCCTCGCAAATATGAGTACCCTCGAACGTGGCTGTTTGCGCGCGAGATTTGCCGTGCAGCGATTCCAGCCGAGAGCACGCTTCACTGCCGTGTTTTTCTTTCGGGGATCCAAGCCTCCTTCCCATTGCTCTGCCGATCGATACGCTTGATTCTCTCTGTACCAGGCACCGAGGTACGTGCAAACGACCAAGGACGAAAAATAAAAAGAAGAGAGGCGAATTCGTAACGCGGACAAACGATAGATGCATCCCCGCTCGAAACTGTCGAGCACGGTTTTTCTTTTTCTTTGACAAGAGCGGCGCTCGCGCACCGCTCCTGGAAAATCTATTATCGGTGCCGGCCGACTGGCTACAAGGCCGCGCACGTATGTATTCCTGTCGGCACGACGCCACGCTGGAAACGCCGCTGGTTTCGCGTATCCTGGCCGGCGCGAATCGATACATTACAACGACTCGTAAATAACGCGTTGACAAGCCGGCCCGATATCTCTCTGTTCGTTTCTGGTCGCGTTTGAATCTGGTAATACGGCCGCGCGTTCACGCCCAAACCTCCTTCTGAATTATTACGAGCGCGGACTCGCTTCTGAATGTGAACTAGGTCGCGCGATAAATACCCCCGGCGAGCTGGCCGACGCCGACCAAAGGGAGTATCGATCCCCTGGAAAGAGTATTTACAATCGGCACGAGTGGAAAATCATCGATTCCAGGGACGAGGAATTGAGTGGAGGGCAGAGGGGCGGGCGGGCGGCGTTCTGGCGGGGCGGGGCGGGGCGGGCGAAATTTTCGCTTATTCGACGAAGCTGGGCACGTAACGAGCGCGAATATATGCGCGGTGGAACGCGCGAAATCGATTGTCTGCGTGGAAAGAGTCTGCGAAAAACGTGACCCTCGTAAACGAAGTCTGTTTGCCGGGGAAATTAATTTTAGGGGCAACTGCACGAGAGTCGGGCTCCGAATACCCTTCGAAAATCACCGACTCGTTATCCACGGCAGGGTAACGTAGGCTTAGGTAACGATTCTCGCTGGCACGTGCCGCCCAACGTGGAGAATACATCTGTCAGTTAATTAGAGGAAAGTTCTTCGGGACCCTGCACACCTCTGGTACATCTAGACAGCCACCAGTGGTTTTCTTAGAAAAGTCTCTCGGCTAGAAGTGGCTACTTTCAAAGAATGAGAATGAGAGTCCTCGAACGACGGACAAGCGGCGTAAATCAGTGAAACATCGCACGAAATAAAGGCTGCCACGCGTTCCTGCCTAACGATGTTTCGAAATTGAAACTGAAATTGAAATTCCGTTTCCGGGACAGATTGCCCGACGCCAGTTTCCGGTAGTTCACGGGGAGTTAGATACTCTTAACCCTTTATATCCCACTCGAGGCTGGAATGTTATCCGTTGTGAATTTAATTGGGATCGCGGCGGAGACGGACGAGTACCGCACCGTAGTTGCTCCTATTTTAAACCCGCTCTATATTTCCGAATATATTTCACCGGGATAACTGCGACCGCATCTGTTTTCCAAATGGTTCTATTCCACGGTATCGTGAACAATACCGATCCACTTTACGATGTAATGAAACTTTTGTCGGACGAAACTATTTAGCTCGCGCGGTTCAACTTCCGCGAGAGAGAGCCATCACAAGTGTGCGATTATATCTGAAAATTGGAAAGAATCGATGTGCAAGTGATTGATAGAAAAAAATAGCCGAAAAAATGAGTTTCAGGAAGCTTTCATCCCGGGAAATCGAAGAGCCTCTGGCATTGTCGTAACGAATGGCTTTCGTGCGCGTTCGATACTTGGTTGTTGAATTTATCGAGAACTCGCAGCAGAGCGGTAAGTGCGGACTAGAAAAATTTTCGCTCAAACGGCAGCACCGTGGCAGACGCCTCTTATTTGGTAATTGATTCGACGAACACCAGAGCCCACAGTAGCGCGACGCGAAACATGGAACTCCGTTTATTCCCTGGAATCCAATTACGTACAAATAACGCCGCAAATTATTCGTTAAATATGTGCTTGGATATTCCTTGGTCGCTCTCGACGTTTCGCGTAAACTCGCGTCCGCGTCGTTTCCTTGCCGATTCGCGTGGACCAGCGACGACCTCGACAGCCAACGGGATTTACCTACCCCAGTGGATTTCACTGACCACGAGGGAAGCTTACTCGCTTCATGCTCCGCAGAAAAGCAACGTATCGTTGCGAAAAATTCTGATGCACCCGGGGAACGTAGTGTCTCGCACGGCAACGCTTAGAAATATGAATCCTAAACAACGGAGTTACCACGCGAACTACATACGTTCCACGCTCGCGATCCAACCTGCATCACGGAAACTCTGCCGCGGTATAGCGGGGCTTTTAAGGACAAGCCGTCTAGCGTGCACGCGATTCCGCCAAAGCATATGCCAACAGCTAGGTACCCTTAGCAGAGTGCAAGCTTGCAAATCAATATCTCTCGTTTTCACTAGGAATTAAAGTCGATGGTCTAAAGTTTCGCGGATTCTAGCCGAAACGAGTCTCCCCCCTGAGTGTTATGTCAGGCAACATTAAGTTCGTTCAACAATTCCTCGCGATCGTAGACGGCCGAGGAAGCTCCTTGGAGCACACGTAAACTTTGCGTGATAACCTGCAGGGAAACTTGCGACGATGGAGTTTCAAGAATCTCCGCGGTGGAATTTTGAAGCATACTCCTCATTAATTTCTTTAGCCTTCTTTGAATATCGTTAATACACAATTTGTATAAAAGTAGGGGAGAGGCTTGCAGGTTGCCACCCCTTAGCTTTTTTGATCATAACTTGTCATAAAATTAACGTATCGATGATTTATGGTATAAGTTGGGAAGAGGAAGGGTAAAGCTACAATCCTGACCTACAAATCATGTAAACTCTCGAAAAAGAAAAATTATACTGCAAATTATCGAAAGTATCTAAAATTGACACCTTGAAATTTTGGCTTGCAGGTTGCTACCCCCTAGAAAAATTGCTGAAAGCGTAAAAAAAGTCAAACTATTAAATTTTATTAATAAATTATATTATACAGTGGCTGATTTTGATTGCTTTAATTGCGTCGAGCAACGCTTCAAAATCCTTAATGCCGCGTTCAGAGTTTCTTAACCTGCGTGCTGCCATAATAAAAACACTTCACTTCAAACTCAATGACAATATTAAACATCACATAACCACGAAAAATGACGTTTGAGTGTAAACAAGCGGGAAACAGAGAGGTGGCAACCTGCAAGCCAAAAAAGGTGGCAACTTGCATTCCGACGCATTTTTGGAAAATATGAGAAAAAATTGTCAATTCATGATAGGTTTGGAAATCTGTTTGGCATATGTAAATTAGATGGAAAAAAAACAACACAGTACGAATAGTTATCTTGAATTGTCGATGAAAATGTTCAATTTACGAGCTCAGGGAAAACACACAATTTCAATAGTTCAATTTCTTGACAAACACTATATTACTCTTCGCTCAGAAAACACAGCGTTATTGCGTCTGTCCGCTCCAGAGGTTAATAAATAGTGACATTTACTCTTTTAACGTCGATTTGAGTCAGAGTTCGGGTTATGGCACTGCTAGAAAGTCGAAATACAGCAGGGGTGGCAACCTGCAAGCAGTGGCAACCTGCAAGCCTCTCCCCTACTTATACCTTTTCGATGGCCAAGTCCTCCCGCGGCCGGCTCGCCACGAGATTAGCGGCGAAATTAATGTTTTCATCGATTTAATTACTCAACTGTTTGATCCAATCTATTATAAATGGCTGTTGCCAAGTACGCATAGTATTCTCGAATTCTTGAATAATGGAAATCACGTTTCAGAGGTGATGTTTATCATTGGACAGGGCGGCGTGCCTGTATTCTTCGAAGAATAATCAAGGAATAATGGGTAGATGCTAATTAGCAGCTCGCAGCGAACGTTGCCGCGTGGTATATGCACTGGAGCTCGTTAAATTTTAAGGTAATTAATGACTGAACGGCGTGACGTTCAAAAAAGGGACTGCGATCGACGACCGTCGGTTGCACGGCGACTGTGAATCAAATTAAATTTGATTTCGCCGACGGTAAAAGCTAATTACAAAGAGGGGATGCCGATCGCGGTTGGACTGTTTCAATCAGCTTGGAAAATGGAAAAACGTCCCCTGCCCTTCGGTCCGATTCCCCGCGCGAGCAAAGGAATTTTCGATCGAACCGAAAATCGATAAGGAAGGTCCGACCCAGATCCACCAAATTCGCTGGCGATTCCCGCGCGGAACATCCTCGTTCGTCGAACTTGCCTGATTTACAGAGATGCCGGGGCGGTCACGTGCGTGCTAGAACGTGCAATTAGAATCGCCTAATCGTTAGATCGAAGCGACCCGATAGCGTTCACGCGAGAGAACTCGGAACTATACAATTAATCCTCGAACGTGAGGATTATCCTTATCCCGACGTAGCAATAATTCTTGCTCTATTTTGCTCCCAGCTAGGCAATCCGTGCGCTTATCGCGCCTCGGCCGTTCAAGCAGGCCACAATAATTTTAAAAGATTATCTGCCCGAAAGTATTCAACTGCCGAAATGCAGAAGCTCGGTACCATTCCCGAAAACCACTACCCCTGGTTTTCGAGCTCGCTTAAATTATCCAAGTTCGCCGGTGGAAAATTAGGCGGTTCGGCCTCCCATTCGAATCCCGCCCTATCGAAGCCGGACACTTCACTGCTTGCTAGGTCGATTATGTGGCCGGGCGTCTAGTTTCGTACGATCCAAATTGAGCTGCAACAGATAGCTGGTCGAAAGGGTAACGGAAGTCGCCTAATTCGTATTCAAGGATCAACGGCCGATCGGCTGGCAGTGTTGGCATGCGATCCCGGTGTCACGTGTCAGATCTAACTGAACTGCTGAGGTTTCCCTTCGACCGACCTCGACGGGTTATGCAACGGGTTATACAAAAAAAATAGACTCTTTACGTGCACAAGCTGTGGCCTAGTTCTTGCAGAAACGACCCTCCGAGTCAGCGGTTCCCAAGTCGAATCGGTCTGTCTCGTATGAAAGAAAGAATTATTATTCCGCGCCCAAGTCACTCGGATCGCTCCTCCTAGAATTCTAATATTTCTAGACGAATGAAAACCCCTGTTCCTCTAAAAATTCACGATCACGCGTCGAGTCCCCGTGAAAGCCTCCCCGCCAAAGAGCCTCGCGTTTCTCGCCTCGGTGCGTTTAATCAGCGAAACACGTTTGTCCGCGAATTAACGTCGACAATGAGTCGCGCGGCATGCTTCCACCCGCGCTTTTCGATCTTAAACCTTGTCGCAATTTTTTCCCCCACGCACTGGCAACTTCTGGCCTGCCGTGTGACCCGTATTTTTTTAACGACGCTCATGAACCAGCTCTCGACATCGTGATAAGCGGCAACCGCTTGAATGCAGCCTGATCCTCGAGGCGAAAAGCGCCGCGAAAATGAATCAATCCGCTTCCCGCGCGACACACTTGCGACGCCGTTTCCGCGGCGAGAGTTTAAAGTAATTTAAACGCGACTTGAGCGAATACCCCGTAAATAAACAGCGTGATCTGTGTTTCTTGCGCCCTCCCAACGCGGCCCGCCAATTGGATCCAGAAACGCGATACGTACATGTACCTACAAGACGTAGACTGTACGGACTGTACCCCTCTCCTCTCGCGGCGAGTTTCGCGAAAGTTAACTTCCAACTAAGCTTCTTATCGATAACTTTATTAGCTGTCAGTAATAAAACACTCGACTTTGTTCCCGACCGTTTAGCTGGGCGAATAAACGGGAGCCCGCTGTTTCGTAATTACCGTCGGTTCGGTCCATTGGTTGCTCGTTAATTGAAAGGCCGATAAATAATTTGAGAGAACAGCAACGGCAGTTGGACGTGGCGCGCGTGGCCATTAAGTTGGAGCCGTGTTCGAAGAACTTTCAGTTCGAGATCTCTCGCCAAAGCGTCCCCTACAAGTCCCCGTTATATATTTATAATTTAAATGCAGAGAAGGGACAGATTTACCAAGAGATTCGTTCCCGAGAAAGCTGAAACGACTCTCGTCCCTTTTGGCAGCCGCAAAGTATGCACGGTCGATTCTGCTTAAGGGCGAGGCTTCGATTGCGATCAGCCTGGTTTCTAGCGTTCGAGTTCCGCACGTGCCCGTATGTTCGAGCCTCGCCTATTTCCAAGCGTTTAATTGACGCTTGAAGAAGGGACAGGAAAGAATGCCGAAGGAACTCGCTTCCCCCCGAAGTAGTGTAGCCCGTCATTGGTCAGCCAGATGCTTGACCTACTCGTGCCTCCGCGCTTGTACACTCGAGCTTCTTTGATGACAAGGTCGTGAAACGCGTCGTCGTCGTCTCTTTTACGATAGCGAGCGCGGTCAAGCGTTCTATGTTCCCGTATCTCGGCGTTCCTTCTGGCCTTGCACGTATCGCGTGCACTCGGTACAGCCCTCTTATCTACAGGCTCGAATGAAAGTAACGCGAGAGCAGTGAAAGATATTCATCTGCCGACCAGTTATTTTCGCGAGTTTAAATTTAATAAACCGTATGCCGATTTTATAGCAGGCTAAGCTACCGCAAGGTCGTTCGAGGAAATAAGAACTGCGAACAAAGTTGACCGAGCTCTCGCCGAACTACGAACAAGCTATTTACCGAGCTCTCTCGGTGTTCTTGATTCGCCGTTTGCGCCGATCGGCGGAAGCAGCGTTGATTGGCGCCGAGTTCGCGTTAATTAGCTGAAAACGATGCAGCGATGTCGAGGAGAGATCGGCTGAAAGGCAAGGAAGGGGGGGGGGCAAGGGGCAGGAGGCGAGCGGCACGGGGGCTGGCGGCAATTTCGCGAAAGCACAAGCAACTCGAAACAAGTTGGCCGCTGTTGCGACTGAACTCGACGCGGGAGCAACGAATAAGGGGATGGCAGAAATAGGAGGAGAAATTACCCCGCTATTGTGGCAGGCAGGGCGAGTCCGCCGGCAAGGTCCTGCCGAGACAAGGATCATCTCGCATTTCCTTTGGAGGCGAGTTATCGCGACGCAGTCGGGGCCGCGAATCAATAGGACTAATTCTACCACGTGTCCCGAATACGACGCCGCGGCAACTTCGGGACACTTCTACTTTCTAGCCGGTCCCTCCGACTAATTACGATGCGCCCGCGGCATTTTCACCGCGTCGCGAGGGGAACGAGGAGTTGTAATTGGACGAGGGCGTATCGCGGGAGGAGAAGCGAAGTTTGAAAGCAGTCGCGCGATACAATTACCACGTGTTTACGCTTCAAGATCGGAACAGAACGTCGCAGCCGCCAGCCACTACGGAGCCTAGGTCTTAATGAGAATGAAGATGACTGGTGGCTTCTAAGGGGAATTTTCCGCGCAAGTTGACGGTGAGAAACTGGTACGGTTTCGAGGCCAGCTCCGATGGAGATGTAACGTGTGACAGTGGCGTATATCCTTGCGTAACCACTTGGACGAGAAACGAAAGCCGTAGGAAGTTCAACGGCGCCGGAGAAGTTCGCGTACAGAGATGGACTTTTAACTTTGCCAGCGCCGCCCTCGAGGAACATTCCTTTAAACACGTGTGAACACTCGGAGCATCTTGAATCGTTCTCTAAGGGGAAACGTGCGACCTCGCGACACACATGCGTCCCAAGACGAGACTGCGAGGGTTCTCAAGGATTCGAAATGAAGCTCGCGCTTGCACGGCTACGATCGTGAATAACGATGCCTCGTGGAAATATTTCAATCCGTGGGCACGCGAAATCTCAAGCAGCACGAACGAAAACGATCGGTCTGCGTCAGTGTATCCAGCGGATGCTAAGAAAGGAGAGAGTCTCGCGTGTTGTTCGCGTTGCACAGCTTCGTATCGACGAGCATCCGTTCACAGGCAGCTCTTCCTTGAATCGACAATAAACGCGACGCTAACCGCAAGCTTTCTTTGCAACTGGTTTGCCTCTTTTTCCTAACCTTCCCGTCTGCCCCGTGAATCGATCGTTTCTACGCTGTATCGCCTCTGTGAAATCTCGACCCGTGCTTAACTTTTTTCGTCTGGGAAAATACAAACATTCCGCCGACGATCCGATCGACCTGATTTTAGCACTCGACAACCCCGCAGATTATTCGGCAAAATTATAAACGGTTCCCCCGTCGGTGACTAAATCAACCTGGTAGAAAGTTCGCGGACGAGGAGATTTCTGCTCGACACGGGTGAGATTTACATACCCCGCGACCGGAACAATCAGCGTCCCGAACCAGCAAACCGTCGATACCCTTCCTTACGCTGTCCTGAGTAAAAGATCTGATACGTCCTCCAGGATCTTCCTGCAGGAAATGAATAACCAGAGACTGCCCCCGGCGATCCGATCAGGGAGTTAGTTTAGGCTCACTCGTCAGGAAAGTGGAAGAAACAATTTCTACTACACCTCCTCCTGTTCAAAATTTTCATGGAAAGTTTGCGTGCGATTTACGGGCTGAATATTAGTTAACCGCAAAAGAGATCGCCTCTCCATTCGTCCCTAATAGCACGAATCCCTGTTGGCTATCTATCGAGCTACCACGCGTGGGAGTTGTCGGCATATTTGTAGATACGTTTGCACGGACGTCAATTAACGCGAATATCCTCATCACGTAACAAGCAAACAGAAACGCGAATTCCATTAAACAGCTACACATTAACGAACCCATCCGGGGAGAACTCACAATCGGGCCTGAACTGACGCGGCGCGGCGCGGTCGCATCGATCGATTCAAGAGCAAATTCTAGAGATGCGGTTAATTATAGCAGAGTGGCTTAATCAAGAGTACTTGACTCGAGCTTATGGCAAACCATACGCTTGTTACTCCGGCGGCGGCGTAGTCATGTAAACGTGTTACATGAATGTCAGATTACTCGCTTCGGCCATTTATCGATCACTGATTACGAACCAGTCATTTAAGACAATGGCCTGACAGCAATCCCCGGCTGATTATCGTGTCAATCCCCCGCTGGCTCTATTCTATCGTTTCGCCTATCGATGGCGCCGCCGATACGGTGTCTGAAGCCAGGTTATAGGAAATCTCGCGAGTCAGAGATCCGGGGAGCGAATGAACGAGTCAGAGGATCGGAGAGTGACAGAGCGAAATTTATCGCCGAAAAGCCAGGGGAAAGGGTCCGAAGGAGCCGGTGGACGATCTAGTTAATAAGATTGATGCGTCGGAACCGGACGAGCCGAGGATCCACAGGGAGGGAGGAAGGAAGTTCGATGCAGCTACTTCGATGTCTGCCTTGCATTAGCGCCGGACAACGGGGCGATGTTTTATGCATGAATGGAAAAACGCCCGGACAATTTGTTCTTGCCCCGTGGCAGCGGGGGTAACTTTTACCCCGTGGGCACCGACCCATCCGCTCCCCATCTCGGTTTACCTTCTTATCTGGCGAGGATCGTCGATGGAGCATCGATGCCACGCGAACCTCGCGTTAAGAACAGAGAGGGGAAGCAGCGTAATTCCGCGGGAAACGGAATTTCGATCGTGGATGGCCAGTCCGAATTTCGTTCGCCGCGGAATCCGCTTTCCATGCAAATCCCCCTCTTGCGAGCCCAGTTTTTCACGATCCTTCCGGGATTGTGCTAGCCAGCGCAAAAACACCACCGCGCGGCCTGTTGATCGAAAACCGATCGCCACGTAAAACGGTAAAAACGTTACGCCCACATTTGGCTCGGGTTATCGCGCCTGGAAACTAACTAACGAGCAAGCATTCATAAAAACGATGGGGAAAAGCAGAGAGAGGTGCATATCACATTGGTCTCTGTGGCGAAGAGCCGTCCAGCATTCGCTCAGAATCTTGAGCCGAGTTCCCCGAAATTGGTCCGGGATACTCGGCGATTCCTGGAACGTGACCATGTCTCAGGGAAAAATGTGGCCTCGACGCCACATATGAATCTACACAAGGTACGCTCGCGTTGCCGCTCCTCCGACGAACTCCCGAGACCCCGAGCGAAACTCGCGTAATCGTATGCCCGGGTAAGACCGTGTATAACTCCCCGGATGCGATATTTCGTGGCCGATTGCGGCCTCCGAACGTGCGTACGATAGTGGCAAACGTGCGCGGGTTGCGACATTTCGCGGGGCGACGGGAGTTCCAGGCGACAATGAGGAAGAAATCCTTGTTGCAGCCAGCGCACCGCTTCTGCGCGAACCTCCCCCGTGCTCCGTTCGTTCGATTGCCGAAATTATCGGCGAATAGGAGGGCCCCGTTCGCGAGAGCGATCGCTGCGACGCCAGATATCGTTTTCGAAACACGAGAACGGGTCGTTGGGAACATCTGCGAGGCACCGTGACGGACACGAAAGCATCGTCATCGGGAGCAAATTGAATTTGCATTTAACGGAAATTTACAACAACTGCGAGCGCGACCGCTGCCAAATTAAAACGCTAATCCGGGTCGAACAGCGCGAAACATGGCCTGCAAATCTATTCCCCCGGAAAGCCCTGCCCGTTGCTCCAGCCGTATTCTGCCGTTCCACCGAGCTGCTCTTCCTTTTTCAGCGAGAAATTCGTTTCCACGGGTAATACGGTCGCGTTTAGCGGTAGCATCGCCAGCCAAATGAATCGCCTGTTTGTTTCGCGGCACGTGAACGGTTTTCCAGCGAGCCTGCGCGACCAATCGCAGCTGGAATCCCGGCGCACGGCTGACCGAAAAACGGTCGCTCGCATAGATTTCGACGGTGGTAAAAAAAAATCCAGTTTCGATTTCGAGCGTGTGGACATCGTTACCGAGCTGCCCCGATTCATCGAATCTGCATTTTAACTGGATTTTACAAGATTTCGCCGCGTCGTTCCCGATACAAAATGGCTAACGAGTGTAAAAAGAAATCAGAGCAGAGCGGGGCGATGGAGGAAGCATCCAGCGAATGCGAATCTTCGCTTCGCCGGTCGACAATATGCCATCCAATCATCGGCACGGAGACGTTGCACCTGATGGCGAAACAAGTTTACGCCGATTTCAAAGGAACACTAGACACTGCTGCAAGATACGGATCGTTCTTTCCGCCTCTCGTTCCCATTCCCATTCCCGTTCCCGTTTCGGCTGGATTAAGGGCTAGCTGGAAAGCCTGGTCCGTGGAAACGAGAGAATTATTCGCTCGGCAAGTGAATTTTCCAGCGGGCAAAAGGGCCGATGAGTAGAACACGGCGAGACTTACTCCCGGGATTGATGCGAGACTGTGCGATCGCAAATTTGATTCTCGCCTACACGGATCCGTCTTGTTCGCAATTCCGTGCGACCCGCGATAAATTGTCATCGAAGACGGAAACAAGTTTCCCTTCTCTCTCTCTCTCTCCCTCTCTCTCTCTTCCTTCCGACTTTGCACCGCTACCAGGCATGTTTCATTCGATAAAAAATTCAATCAACATCGTTCAATTAATTGAACTGGGACAGGCTCGTCCGCAGACTGTTTTATTAACTGCGTTACCACGAGTTTCCTCTAATTTATTCACGATATGAAATTTTTTTCAAGTGTCCGCGTTATTCGCGAGGAACTTCTCCTCCGAGACCACCGATGAAAACCCCTCCGCTCATCTCTGTAGTGGATTTAATATCAGCTCGGAGGGTAATTAGCGAAACAGCCGGTATTCCTAACTAGGCGAGTAATTAAATATCGGTTTTTGGGTATAAAAGAGGTCCCCGTTCTGTCAAAGAACTAAGACTGTTCGCCCGTCTAATTCACGGGAAAAATATATCGCCAAAAATACGAGAGGGAGCGGACAAGATCGATATAATCCATCGCATTTGTCCTCGATAGCGATATTATTACGTTACGTTATTTCATCTCGCCGGGGTGATATATTCAGGAACTTGATCGATTTCATTTCCTACGTAAGACGAGGATCTAACCCGAGATCAATGAAAAAAGGTCGCAGAGGATAGAATCGTTTAATATCACTGCAAGGGACAAATCCCCTTGCGCTCCATTCTCCTCTGATTAATATTTAATAAATCCTAATGCCGCAACTCGCAAGCCTTTCACGTCCGACCACTTCGGAATGTCGCCCAGATACGAAACAAAGCACGTAATTCCTTCGATGTGCCTACGAACGTAGCGCAACGTGCAAAGGAAATCTTTGTCGCGCGTAATCGCGTCCTATGCCCGAAACATCTTGCAGCCTGCACGTCCACCAATTCCGCGCCGCCCTTTCATTGCAGCGGGAGCCGTGAAATTCTCGGACGACTGCCAGAGAATTTCATTTTATCAAACAAAAGTGTTCAAACCCGCATACCTGCGCTTTCTATTTCTGCCGTCCCGCTGGACAGAAAGAATTCGCTCTGCCGCGGAAAAAAAAAGATGAAAGACCTATAGCCCGACCTCTCCCTGAAAAATTCTACTGCGACTGTTTAATCGTTCTCGTGTCTCACGCCCAGCAAGCTTCCGGCGCTAACATGGACTGCGCGCTAATTCCTCCGTCCAGGAATTAAGCTGTACAATCGTTTGTAACGCGTTACGTATGCATTTGGCGCGCGGAAACCGTGGATCGTGTCGGAAAACAAAAGAAAAGCTCACATTAATCTTCCCGCGACGAGCCAGAGCAACATTCTCGACCAGCCGACGATGTCTGCCGGTGCACAGTCTCTCGCGATCAGCTGCATCGAATGGAAACGTCATCTGGAATCAAAAACGGTTCGCCAGCGGTTTAAAGCATCTGCTAACTCTGCAGACAGACAAACGTTCAAGTCCCATTGTCACCAGAGAATGCAGTAGCGGATCCAGGAGCCTTTCTTGGGGGGGGGGGGGGCGAAACGTGTAAAAGTACATACCTACATTTTTAATTTTCTTTTACCGACCCCCGCTGAGCATGCAAATCGTGAACAGCTCGGCAAATATACATTGTCAACACATTAAGTGTATACCTAACAAGTGTTTCAGAATGTGACATAATATTTTTATATTTTATTTATATTTTATTATTCTTAGGGGGGGCGATCGCCCCCATCGCCCCCCCCCCCCTGGATCCGCCACTGAGAGTATGCAAAACGGAGGCGTGGCCCGATATCCCAGTTCTTAGCGACACCTTCCTTAAAAGCCTCCTTTATTAATCTCTTCCTTCGTCACTCGCCCTTAAGTGACAGGGCGTAACATTGTTATGCACTCTTCTGGCCATTCTCTCGATTCCTCGTTTCAGCGCAACAATGCGGAAGGTACGAGGGCCGAATTCTCGTTAATGAGTTTCAACTGCGCATTCTTACCGACCTATCCCACCCCTTTCTCGCGAGCTTTTCTCTGGCCAACCGCGACCTAAACTAGCGATTTTGCGACCAACTTACTTCTCCATTGTGCTCGCGGACTTTTTAACCTGGCTTCTCGCTCGACGATACGTAGGAGATATTCGCGTAATCATTCATCGACCGATACCTAGCTCCAATAATAAACAGCACTTTCATCCCCCTCCTTTGACGGAAAGACTCGCCCCTTCGTTTACGGCACAGCCTAACGTCGCTCAATGAATCGCAGAAATTCGACGGACCCGCCGGTAAGCTGGATCGCTCGCCTGATTAATAATCCCCTTCGATCGGCCGTGAATCGCAGAATTCGATGGAAAAGGAATTCCTGCCAGAGAGGGAGACAGACTGAGGGGAAAAAGCAGAGAGGAGGAACGCTCGTTTGAAATTGCTTTTCGTTGCTTTCATTCGACCGGCACATGGATGATTACCGATGACTATAGAGGCCGCGGTTGTTTCCTTTGCGTTGCACCCTTTATGCTCCACCTTTTCTCCGCGTTTCATCCGTCCACGGGAAAAAAAAACACCGCTAGATTTCTCCCGGCTTTCCATAATGTCGTCGCCTGAATGGCGGGCTAAAAACAATGGCAACTTTGAAGGAAAATCGCGACCCGTGTTTTCCATTTTCCCTCGTCGGAATATTTTCTGCAAGCCTTTCGTGGTCTCTTTTGTTTGAACCGCGTGTGTAGGACACCGTCGTCGTTCGTCCACGACTGCTCGTTAAAAAATAGGTCGTTAGAAATGGGTCGTCCGAGACGACTGCATTTAGAATTCGTTAAGATCCTTCAGAGGCATCGATGGCAAAGCATTCTAGAAACCGCCGTGTGCTCTAGAAACGACCTATATTCCCGGGGATACGCGTCGACCACTCGGCGCCCTAGAAATACACGCGTTAATTGGAAGAAACGCGTAATAGGTCGGTCGGAACGGAATATTTTGGAATAATTATCGCGAGGAGCGCGTGCTGCGAGAGGCTGCCGCAGCGTCCGTCTGAAAGAAGTATGTGCAGTCATTAAGGGTACGGGGGAGAAAGATGTCTCGAAAGCTGGGAATCTCGAAAGCGGAATTTAGCGACGGCATCGTTGCACGTAATGATCCGCGTGGCGGATTCGCGGGGACAAAAAGCCAGCCGAAACGACTCTTGGCCTACATGCGAGAGGCGGGTTCGCGCGACGCGTCGCGTCCACTCGTTCCACCGCCTCTCTCGGTGCAACATCCACGGAGAAACTCTGCACGACTCCAGCGTGACGCTTTTAAATCATCGTCGGTATTGAAATCCCAGCGATGAAAAGTCACTGACGGCCTGGGGACGGGAACGAATTTTCCTGCGCAGCCGCGAGACCTTTTTTCCAGCCGGGCATTAATGATTTCTCGGTGAATGGATGTGGCGAAACATTCAAGACAGTCATTTAAATGCTTCGTGGCTTTTCGTCTACGTATTCGTGCTACTCTGCTGGCTTCTAGGTTCCACAAGTTTCGCTCGAAGCTGAGCAAACGTTTTGTAATCGATATCTACAGCATCGCCGGAAGTGATCGTTTTGGATTTCCTTCCGAGTTGCACAGCCGGAGTGAATGTGGCGCAAAAAATGTAGAATTCATAGTTCCGCTATTGATCACGAGTCCCACGAGCCTCCGATCGTCTTCCTTGAAGAAGGAAATTTCGCGGTCGATAACGCTGATAAGAACGTGGATCGTTCTACGTCCACCTTCCGGTGATCCGTGTGAGGTGTGGCGAGACGAGGCCAGGGTAGATGAAGCGAGGCGAGGCGACGCGAGGTGAAGTGAGGACGAGACGAGGTGGAAAGCTAGAAACGACACGTACCCGCGAAAATGTCGGTGCAAATGACAATGTCCCCGCTCCGTCGCTCCATTTGCACCGAGGGCAATTGTCCTCGTTCGCTATTATGGCCGTTCTTGTTGTACGACTACACCCAGGAGATGATGTTGCAACGCGCAGATGAGCCGTGCCGTTCGTAAATCGGGCCAACGAAATGTGCGCCCGTCGAAACGTCCAACATTTATCGTTACTTTTTCATCCGAATGCCAATCCAGTCGACTGAAACATTTACGGGGCGAGCGGCGGCCCGGCCGTTTAAAAATTCCGTCGAAAGAATGCATAATATTCCATTCAGCCTGACTTGCAAACGAATTCAGAGACAAACGTCACTGAAAACTATTCAGAGCCCGATCAATGGGGGGGCTCCTCTACTCGTTAAAATTACCGTGACTTTTAATTACGCTGGAAGATATTTAAGAGACAAAAGGGCTGAATTGGTCGATCGAGGAATAAAAGCTGTGCTCGCTGTTGAATCGAGGGAACTGGGTCGAACGCATTGTTTCGCTATATTCGGTCGCTATGATAGAAACCAAGCAGCCCCGGAGTTTATATCATTCCCGCTTAATCTGCAGTCCGTTCGACCGCGGTGTTTGCCGAAAGAAACTGGACCAGGTCAGCTGGCGATGCGAGGATCTCGTATGGGCCGGAGGAGCGGTAGATCGGTGTCGGGAGAAGTAAGTAAATTTAATTAAGGCCGGTATGATGGATGGAACGGACGAACGGGCAAACGTACGGACCAGTGGGCACGGAGATAAGTGGATTTTATTTTCCCCCCCGGTGGAACGAATTTTTCCAACGACCCTGCTTCCCCCCGCGAGAGCAGGATACACAGAGTCAAACAGAAGATAAGAGGCAGACGCAGCGGAACGATGTAATAATGTAAATGCACCGTGTACGTTGCATAAGCGACAAGACAAAGAAACTTAAAGCGCCCCTCGCCGAGTGGATGGGAACGATTAAGTGGCGTAGCGTGAAAAGCCAACATGGCGTGATTAATTAATTGAGCAAAGTACCTGTCGGATCTTGCACGAAAAAAATGAGTAGAGGATGAAGCCTCGCAACGAATCAACGCTTGCGCAAATTATTGCGCGTTACCACTTGCAACATTAATCCGATAAGAGATCAGTTGTGCGAGACGGAGAAATTGATCTCCCTTCCAAGAATTAGGAAGAATTCATGTACCGCGCTGTGTGGTCCCTTTTACCTGCAGCAATCTCCGCTGAAACTAATATTTACGGACTGGCCGAGGTGGTTCCAATTACTTGAATCATCCTGTGGAATCTGCATTTAATTTAAGGAAGAGAGAGAGAGAGAGAGAGAGAGAGAGAGAGAGAGAGAGAGAGAGAGAGAGAGAGAGAAGGGAGATTGAAGAATAAAAACAGTGGGACAGGCGAAGGATGTCCCTGGCTCGGACTTCAAAGTACCTTTCTAGCTGGCGGAAAGCAGTGCTGCGGGAAACAGTGCAAATAGAAGGGACGAGATGGCGGATGGATAGCAGGGAAAGAAAGGGAAAATGGTAGACGACGGCGACGCCGTCGCCGACGCCGGGACAGAAGTAGTATTAATTTCCTCGAGCCCGGAGGTCCTGGCACATCATTCTCTGGCAGACAGCGGGAAAGACGAATTCCCTTTTCGCTTCCCTTCCACCGAATCCGCGTGTCTACCTTCCCGATATTGCCTTGCAGCCTCTCGCACGCTGGACCTTCACCTCGGTAAACACCCGTCGCTATTTACGTAGGAAAAAGAGCATTACCAAAGACAAATTTCCCTTTGTTTACCATTAATTCTACAGCAAGCAGGATGAACAGCGCGAGCGAGGGACAAGTTAAGAGCGGTACAGCTAACAGATTCGCAAACAACCATCCTATTTTTACGCGAATCAAGAGCACAGGGGGCGCGACCCTGGTATCGCCGTATACGGTGCACGGAATGGAAGGATGTGTTTCCGCTGTAAACAAGATTTTTCCTCGGGAATACTCGCGGAAAGCCCTTCCCGCAGTTTCTACCCCACGCTGGACGAGTAACAGCCACGCGAACGCCTCGCGAATCCACTTAATCTTTCGGTAAACTAATAAAACTTCGTTAAGACCGCCAAGCTCCAAGCACCCAGCCATTTCCATTGCAGAGCTCGTCTGAATGCGAGCAGTTCGATCGCGCTCCCTTTCTTTCCTCGCTTCAGCGGTCAAACAGAAGATCAATTCGATGGTAGTTGACTGTAGAGTAGAGCCCGTAATTCGTTATTGTAACGCAGACATTGTCCCGTAGCGGGACTAGCGAGCGATTCTCCGTGCAATCTGGGTGGCGGGAGAAAATTTCCTGTTTGTCGTGTCAGTCGATCCACACTTTCCTGCAGCGAAATAATTTTAGTTGGAAACTTGATGGCACCTACCCTCGGCAACGGTGTATAAACTACAGTGGAATAGTACTGTTACCATCCCGTTGATTTACAATGTTTGCTCCCAGGGGTAAACCGTTAGTTTCTCGTCGCCTATTATCCCAGTAGTTTGTACACCGAGGGTACACCTAAATGGAACAGGCCAAACTAACCGTGAATGAAACTACGAAGAAGCTTTTATGCCGCAATTATCGCTCGGTCTAGATGGGAAAGAATGCGAGCCAGAGATGAATAGGGTATAGAAAGCACGGGTAGCAAGATCGATCCTGTACAATTGTCTGCGCTTTTGTTTTACAGGAGCCGTAGGTGGCGAAGGCGGAGACGAAGATGACAAGGAGAAGGAAGAGGAGCTCGAGAGGGAAAGGCAAGAAGCCATCAGGGAGGCTGAGGAGCGGAGGAAGGAGAAGCACCGTAAAATGGAAGAGGAGCGAGAGAAGATGCGACAGGAAATCAGGGACAAGGTAACAGATTAATCCTCTCTTCAATTCTTCTACGCTTCAAATGAATATGAATTTCTTACTATAGAGCCGTAGAACTATAGAAGGAGCAATGATCTTAAGGAAAGTCGAGCTTCCCGGCCCGTCTCCCTTCCGGGGGGTAGCGAACGTAAGGTAGGAAAGGCGAAACTGCCAATGGAAATTTTAGGGTGGTTTTCTCTGATTAAACGTCAGACCACTGTCGACTACAAATCACCGGATTAAAAATGCCGAAGAAAGTGCGCCGAGGAATTGCTCGTCTCAAAAATAGAATCGTAAACCCTATCCATGCCTCTGTCCTCGAGATGTTCAAAGGAGCTTCGTTTAGAAGACGCGCGGTGAATAGGCGAACGTAACTGGAAAGGCGTATGAATGATAAAAAGCCGTGGATCGAAAGTCTCGTGCTTATTTACAAATGTACGCTGCTCTGTGCTCCGTGTGCAATCCCCCAGAGGCGCGTAAGAAGTATGTAGGTTCACACGTGTGCGTGTTGTGCACATACGTATGTTACGTGTGTATCGAGTAGCTCCTGGGAGGTAGTAGAACCCTCGAAAATTTCAAAGCTCCTCTCCACGCCGCCTGAAAAGACCACTTTCAAGCGGATATTTTTCCAGAGCATCAAGGATACACCGTCGAAATAACTCTACAAAAGATTCTTTTGCTTACGAAGCTTGCATTAACTTCGAAACCATGTTACTATTCGCCGGATCCTGGCCGAACCTCTACGAATCGTTTCGAATAAAAAGCCACCGTTTTACCTACTTCTCGCAGCTGGAATATTTCAATTACGACATCTCGTTTCGGCAGCCTCTAAACGCTACGTGTCCCATTATTCTAAAGATCTTTCGCGAAAGGAACATCCGACTACGTTTGCCCGATGGTCGGGGGACGACTTTCATCCTCTTTCAAGCAACGTCGTTTTATTCCGCGAATACGATGAAAAATGACGGCCTTGGGCCGAGGAGTGCCTATCGATTCCTCTAGTTATATTCGCCATCTCTGGATATCTCTTGTCAGTGGAGCGGAGCTCGAGCAAATTAATTCCACCGCCGTCTATGCCTATGTAGCACGGCTGTTCGCGGGCAAACCTAATATTCTATTATCGCTTTTCTTCCGCGGGGCTGTCGGGTCCCTTCGAGCCTACCAGAACAGCCCGAAAGATTATGGCGTAAGCGTAATGTCTTCCGTCAGCCGCGATAAATCTCGCCCTCGGCTTTCCCCGTGTCTCCCGTGGAACTCGGTGAAAAATGAACGCCCACCGAGCGGCGGGTTTACTATAATATTACTTCCCGCAAGGATCGATTTTTTCCCCCCGTGCTTTAAGCGTCCTTGCAAGGACACGCGTTCGAGAACCATTAATTACCGACGGCGTGGTACCGCGGCCTGGCCGCCGACCCGAGCGTACATTTTAATTTCGCCCGCGGTCTCCAGGCAAACCCCCACGGATCGTTACTCGTTGTTATTGCATCGGACACGACGTGTATCGCGTCAACCCGTCGACTTAATGACGGATCACGAACCCGTATGCTAATCCGCGGCAGCACGACAACGCGAGATTGAAATTCTCCTCGACAGGGGAAGCCTGCAACGGCTGGGAAAGGTGCCGGCGACTTTGCCGGTAACGTAATCAAGCCACCGGAAAGTGCAGCAACATTCTCACGCGCGGCAGTAACGTTGATACATCGAATCCTAATTATCGCTACAGCGCGCCGCGCTTTAACCTCGCAGCGCTAATCAATCGCAAGAGCAGAGGCATATCGCGGCAAAGAATCGAATATTCCCCGTAACTGAAGCGTCTGTCCCCGCGATAGAACGTTCAGCAAGCCTCGGTTCCTTTGTAATTCGAAGCATCAATAGGAAATAGCGCAATTATCTAACGAAGTTTGATTTCATAATTCGAGCGCGTCAGCTCGTATTTCGCCGGGCAGCAATCACGCTAATTAGTCGGCGACCGGCCGATGATACGTAACCGTTTCATCAACGGCGGCCATTGTTCACGGGGCTGGCCGCAGTCTCGTAATCGCGCCCGATAATGACACTAACGAATAATCCTCGACGAGCGATTATTTTCACGCCGCGCCCGCGTTCTGCAAACTTTCACAAGTACCTACCTACCACCCGGGACAATTTCGATCGCGAACAATGAGCGATAATGGCGGGCACGTTTCCCTCCACCGTCGCCGACGGGAAAAATAGCCTTCATTTGGCCGTTTCGCTGGCGTCGCGGCGCGCTGTTATTTTCAAAGCCGCTCGACGATTAATGCGTTTATTTTGGTAAATGCCTCGCTTGATTCCACCGACCAGCGCTCGGCGGCTCGTCGACCGTGCAAAAATACGGCCGCGATAGTCGGGCGAGAGGGAACAGTCGTAATCCGCCGTCCGGGATGCAAGAGCTAAAGAGCGTGCCGGTGAATCGATCTCGCCGAGTCCCACGAAAACCCAGTCATCTCGAAAGCTGCTCGGCTCCTCCGCCTGTCCCGTAACTCTAAGGACAAAAGCTCTCTCAAAGGGGAGGATAATTTATGAATATCCAGCGAAGAATTTCTCCGAGGATTCCGCGATTACCGTGCAAATAATGCAAGTTGCCGGGGACGCGCCAGCGCCGGCGAACAGAGTTGTAATTATTCGTCCGACAAGAGGACGTTAATCCGGCAGGCGTCATCGGGAGGATAAATGATCCGCGATGGCCGAGTTTTAAGACGGCCGCTCGCTCGTTTGCACGTACGCCCACCCGGCGACGAACGGTGCAAGTCAAAATGCAAATTTCATTTGCGGAACGAGAGACGCAAGGAGTGCGGGCTGAATGGTCCGTCACGTTCGCGAGGTGTCGTCCTCGCGCACATAAATATGTCCACGCGTGTACACGCACGCAACTAGCTCCTCGAGCACGAGACCAGTATGAACCGAGCCAAGCGCGAGATAATTTCCGCCGACACCGTGCCAGCAAATAGCCTGAATTGCGGAGACCGACAGCAGGAAAGATCTAAATCAGCCCCAGAAATGAAAAACCCCTGCCGCCTTCATTTCCCTCGCTCACCCCGCTAAACGCATACCCCGGCTAATCGGAATGAAAGGGTCGGACGCGAACAAAGAATATCTCTGCTTATAAAATACAACGTGTCCCAGAATTTCCTTCGCGTTTTCCACTCGCGACTGTGTGCGTACTGCAGCTCCAGCAGAGGACACTGATACTTTCGCGATAGCGCTACGCCGGAAAAGCTCTCTTTGAAACGTTTGCGACTCTTGGCGTATTCGGGGACCACTGTTTGGCTAACTTTTTGCGCCGGCACCGCCAACAGCATAAAACATTTACGGCACCACCGTGAAACGGAATTGTTTATCGCGAAACGTGCAACAAAGCTGGGCCATTGTTTGCGAGCTCTGCCTCGCCAGGACAAATTCAATCTTTCCATCCTTCCGCGGGACATAGGGTACGCGGCACTCGACATTCCCCGAAAGCACTTGCGAATGTTACCAACTTGACCGTTAAAAAACCCGTGGAAATGAATAGTCGAGCAGGTAACTCGATACACAGTTTCGCGCGCTCTACAAAGTAAAGAGAGCCCAGAGAGATGGAGATCGAGATCTGCCGAGGAGAAAGATAATTTCTCGATGGTATACCGCCAGAAAGCGTCGCACAATGAAAACCGGTGTTTGAAAAGTTCTCCAGCGCGACCGATTTACCACGAAACAAACGGCCAGATGAGAAAGAGTTCGACAAAGGGTGGAGAGACGAACAAGGGCAAACAGATGTCACGCGGGATCGTACTATTGTCAATACTGATGTATTGTCCTGTCAGGTCGTAGTCAGCGGGGCTGACATGACCCAGATGGAATCGAGTGCTCTTACAGAATAATCGAGAAAAATACCTGTCCCGATTTACCTACGCATTGTGCGCGGCAAATGAATAACTCTTCAACCCACCACGCGATGTCGGGCAATTAATTCTTCCGGCGCGCCGGCGCTACGCTCGTTCGTTCGAGTGCCTATAAAATTACCCCCGTCTACCATCTGCAAACGATCGAAAGCTAATAGGTCGAAACATTTAACATCCTCGGTGAAAAGAACTGTCGACTCGACAGTTTTGGAAAAGCGAGGAGTCCAGAATCACGAATTCCTATCGGACCCTTCTCCGCCGGCTCTCGTTGCTATCAAATTCGAGAATTAACGAAGGTAACCGGACTAGAAGTATGGGATCGGTTTCCAGTCGGAGGCAAAGGAGCAATGGGCTTCCTCGCTGGACTATCCCCCGCGAGAATTCGGAATCGATTTCCTACAAATTTGCCACCAAGTACAGATTAGGAAAATTGAGACCGCATTCCGCCAGTACGTAGATACGCGAAGAACGTCGTTCCGTTCCTGAAATATCATTCCCTTCGTTAAATGCAAGTGCACCCTACCCGGGGTATCTCGTTACCCAGCTCTGGTTCCGTTCCCGCACTCCTCGACCTGCAGCTTTTTACCTGGACACATCTGAATCCCACCGAGAGTTTCCTGTAGCAAGGAGTAAAGGATCGGATGTGGGTTATTCATCCCTCCATTTGATCAGCAGTCGCCAGTCTTCCGTGCCTACTTGGTTGGGCATCGTTCACGCGGAATTAATAAAAATTGGTGCTTCGTTAGGCGGGACATCGAAATCCCTTCCAGCGAGTTATTCTTGGATACCCTCCATGGCTCTCCCCCTCTGCCACTTTTCCGGCAATAACGGACAGAAAACTCGAGATATAATAACATCGGTGATCCCCAGGAGAATAAGGATGTATTCTTAAGCGGAATCTATCCCGCAAGAAGCTTCTCCTCGGTAATCGCGACGGCACCGCTGGGTCAAAGAAAATCCGATTACGAGCCCCGGCTAATGATCGCCGGGAAGAGATTTCGTTATATGCCTCTTAGGAAATTCCGCGTTGAAAGCAGTACCACGGCCTCCCAAGGATAGGTATCTTCCGTCGGATAATTAAAAATAGCACAACACTTTTCCCGATTGGAACGGTCGGTCGTTAATAGCCTTATACCGTCCGTCTTGATTTAGTTGCCTTCTAAGCTTAATTAATTGGAAAGCTGAGATCGCCGGCGATGCGCGGAGAGATTAAGCTGTAACGATCGAGAAAAGCAATGGTGCAGTCCGCTACGGTGAAAGATGGAAAGCTGGACGCTCGAGTGAAGAACGTTTAGACACCAGTGGCCATTGATTCAGAAAGTCGTCAAATGTGGTAACTTAATTTCGACGGAGCGACGCGTGATGTGGAGAACGCGGCAGCGTGTGCTTCCTTCGTGAAAAGTTTCAGCTTCTGGTTAACGATTTCCTTCGCGAGTGAAGGGCAGAATTAATCACAAACGCGTGGACTAACGAGAATGGCGGCGCAAAAGGCTGCTGGTTTAAAAAGGAGAAGAACGTTCGGTCTCATTAAACGCGAAAATGACTGATCGATAAATTTTTTATAAGAACCCGCTCCCGGCAGCGCTCCGCATGCAAACTTAATTCGTGCACGTCCGCGGACCCGGGGATTCTCGTGCGAGCCGAGAAAGGTCGTCTCGTTTTACGTTTCTCCTCTGTCCCTCAATTAACTTGGACAATTAATTAAAAATCCTCCAGACACTGGCGGCGGGCCAACATCCGTTCGTCACGTTGCCCCGTGATGAGGCAATGAAGATGAGGGACGAGAGACGACGACCTACGCACCGAACTAACATAGCCGATGCTATTCAATATAATGCGCCGCTCTGATGGATTCTTCTAATTAAAAATCTCCTAACCGCCTTGGGAAATGTCCGATAATGGGAAATGAGTCGCTCGAATCTATTAAACCAACTACTCAACAAAGTGCTCAACACTGGCAGAATAGAACCGAAGTGTTATTAAATTTCCGCCACCCTTCGCGTTATTAACTTTTTTTATTCCAAGCTCCGCAGATTCGCGTGTATTCATCGAGCACCGATTAACGGCAATGTCCAAACACCGGCCACTACTACAACGCTAGCTTTAGAGAAATCCCGTTAATTTTCCAGGAAAGCCATTTAACTCGTTCCATGATGCAGGCAGAGTTGACTAACTGTTTCGGTGTTTGTATTGCAGAGCTGGCTGCTCATGTTCACAATCATATATATATATATATACATTTATATACACGTACCTCTCTATCGGGAAGCTGCAAGCGCTGGTTTCCGTTCCAAAAGTAAACCAGCTGTTCCGCTCCAGTTTCGGCGCGCGAGCCTGTAAAACAGAAAATAACGTATTAAAGGAGCAGTTCGATAATGTCAACCCGAAAACATTGGCGTTAAATAAAAAGCAATGGTACAACTTGAACGTCACATCTCGCTGAGAAGTTCGCTGCGCGTCGTGGAAACTTCCCAACCGCCGATGTGCGCGAAAAATCCAGCTGCGAGATACTTTCGACTATTTACTTAAAATTTAAACCTCCCACAGTCACAGTTACCCCGCTCCATCCAAGTTCCTCGACCGAGTCACTCGGAAACTTCTCCCGAAATAATCTCGAGCGGGAAGAAAACTACGAGCGATGATAGCGATAGTGCGAGGCAAGCTGCGGAAATGGAGAGGGCCCTGTCAGTGGAATCGAGGTCCTAACCGTGCAGCCATAAATCCAGCAAGAAACAGACAGCATGAAATAGGAATACCCATATGGAACAGGGATTCTAATATGATACGCTGGGATTTATCGCCACGGATACCCCAGCAGTATATCACGATCATTGGCAGTATTATCGGGGAAAAAAACGTTCGCGTTACACCCCGGTAAAGTGATCGATACGCCAGTGGAAGAAGGCCGGTTGATTTTTTAACGCGTTTCACCGAGTCCACGATGCCCCGGCAATGGACCCCCGGAAACGATCGCGGAAACAGAGGTCGCCGTTTTTCCTCGATCGATCCTAACGCCCTACGGTTTTCGGTGCCATCTCCGGCACTTTGTTCCACCGTGGCACGGGGCTTCCTGCTCTTCCCCGGAGAAATTGCCCAGGGAACGACATTATTGCACGCTGTCGTGACCAATCCTCATCGACGTCGCTGTTCCACCGACGCTGTATTTTGTTACGTACTTTATCGGATCATTCGGATCCCCCGTACCAGCTGTTTCTTCCGCTCTCGCAGCGAAACCAATGTCCCGGCGAAAAGCTTACCTCTGCCGCGCGATCGGTGAACGTTAAACGCGGCCGAACCCAACGAGCGCATTGTTCCTGGCAAGCTGTTGTCGTTTTCTATCGTCGGACACGCGACCAACAATTCACCGTACAAAGACGCAATTTGCTCGATCGTTGTCGCGTTCGTTCGAACCATTCACTGCTCCGCGGAGAATAGAGTGAAACTGTGCCTCTAGCTAACGCGAATTCTGAGACCACGACCCCTAGTCTCGTTACCGAGTGTATTCATTACGAGGCAAGTTTCGGAAGAAAAAGCGCCGAGTTCAACTGCTTTTATAAGCATCTGCGCGAGTAAGCAAGCAAGGTACGATTTTTTTCGCGTTTCGATAGAACCGTAATCGCGGGCAACTGGTTTTACGTTCGTGAGGTTGACGAGAGCACGCGATTGCTGCGCGCTGTGCAGTGACGAGGTGAAAAGAGCACCTTCGCGCCCCTTCCGACCGCACGGGCCATCCAGTGTCATATTTAGAAAATTATGCGACTGACGGCTGGTCGAGCGGCGAACTTCCAAGCGCAGTCCAGTGATTAAATGCGGGATAGTCGATAATGGGTTTCGCGTGCTCGGAAGTCGTAAAAAATGGCGCTGGTAGCTCGAGGAGCTGGAAGGGAGGTGCGATGGAATAAACGAGGCGAGTTATGGATGCATAAATACGGCCAGCAGGCGCGGGGAGGGGGGGACAATATTATCTATGTAAATAGATTCGCAACGAAGGCGCGCGGGTACCTTCTAAATTTCCCTGAATTTCATAACGGCCCGGTCGTAGGACGTCGCGGATAGATTTGCAGTATAGGGAAGTGTCTTGAATAAAAATGTAGCGTGTAGCCAGCCAATATCCACGGACGTGCAACGGGTGTTACGCTAATATCGTCTCACGCCTCGATATTTTGTACTTAAGTCACCATTAACATACTCGATAAATCGAGATACTTTCCAGGGAAACGCGATCCTTTCCTTCTCTTTTCGATCGCGCCTCTAGGTCCGTGCACGGTGAGATTCAAACGACTGGTACATGCACGTACGTCGCGTGGCGGCGCAACGATATAAAAGAAATCGTGCGCCCGAATATCGACACGTAGCCCGTCAACATTCTCGATACCCGAGATCCGCTTGTCTTTCGCCGTGAAGATCCGCGGGAATACGTGGCGCGACGGAGGGTAGGAGGAGCTCAACAGCGAATGAACGAGGAAAATGTAGAATGGGGGAAAGAGTAACAGACAGCTTTCCAATTTTCACAAATTCATGACCCACGGAGGCTAGGGGGGGGGGGGGTGTCTCCTCGACAGACTGACTGGTGTCAATAAAATGGTATGGAAATACTGAGCAGCCGGCCCGTGGGCTGGCCGTGTATCCGTCCAACGGGGAGAGTCGGGGATAGTAACTCGCTTTTAAACCAGCCAGATGCGTTCCCTTAGTTTCTCGTCATTCGCAATCCGTGCACTTTCGTTTCAATATCCCGACGTCGAGCTCGGGGAGAAAGAATCCGCTAGGAAAGAGGCCCCGGACGGACCGATGGCTGATCGATCAAGCTGACTGATTCTTTTTCTCCGTGCAGAGGCGATAAACCGCCGCGCCGAATGGGACGTGGCAATCACGATTTCGATCTTGCGATGTACAACAATATGTAATGGCGCGTTGTATCGATCGCGAGTGTCGTTAGATCCTACTTATTGTTAGGCTAGCTCGCGCTCGAGTGTCGTTCAGTAGTACGAGCCGACGCTCGGTCAGACGAGACACGAACTACGTGTCAGGCTAATTAGGTTTCGACGCGATAATTAAAATCTGGCGTCCGATCGATATCGCGTTTAGCACGAATACCCCGGCGGGCGTCAAAGGTGACGGCGACGAGAAAAGGAGACGAAGGCGACGAAGAGGCCACGAAAGGGGAGGCGGCAAACAAGAACGGCCGAAGGAGGCAGCCAGCTCCAGCAGGAACAGACGAGAAGAGAGAGAAGACAAAAGATTGAACTTAACTGGGGTCAAATTGACTCTAATAGGGAGTCCCTGCATTCAATATGGCGACTTCCTAATAGAGTCAGGCTGACTCCTTTTAAGACGTTCGCCGAGCCAACGCTAGAGTACTTAAGGATGCGAGAGTACAACCAGGTTAGGGCTACCTGTGCGACAAACTATCGATTAATTGCGGATAAAATCTCCATATACGATGACATTTTTTTGTTAAAAATAATCATTCCATTCGTCCGGCGTGTTGCGCTATGCGCGTGTTGCGATGCATGGTAGGGTAAGGTTGCGTACCGATAATTCCGTGATTAAACTGTAACGAACTTCTTTTTCAATCTCTACGCAATAAACGTCCATTATATAAATTCACGGTTGGCCGGAAGCGCCGCTGGAAATTGCACATTTTAATGCAGCCACAATCGCGACCGTGTACGCGCAATTAGAAGATTAATTTACGTAATTGGTATATCAAGTTTAATCGAATTTCATTAATTACATCGAACTGATATCAATCAAATATTGTAAGCGCGCCGGGCTACCAGCCGCGCCGATTCAAAATTGCTTTTCAGTCGCGTACATATTAAAGAGCGAAACCTACGTTTCTCATAAAATACACGGAAAAATGAGAATACCGGAGGCGTTATTAACCAAACATATTGTTCTCCTCTGTCTCTTTTTTTTCGCGCGTCGAAATTGCGCAACAGAAGCATTCGCTGATCGTCAAAAATATTCGCGATTCAGCGCGACCTGATGTGGGCCACGCGCTGCGGGCCCGTGACTTGCGAAATCGGTTAAAAGATCGCGACGTCGCTGCGCCTCGAATTCTTTTAAAAGTCAGATTATTGTAGCAACGGACATCCGACGAGAAACTTTTATTTTCGACAGAGCTGTGCCTAACCGGTGTTTACCGAGCCCGATTTTTACACTTCATGACTCGAATACACCGGCGAAACGAGCAGCTTTTCCCTCCGGGGCCACGTAACGAACAATTTACAAATAACCGCGTTTGCCCCGGGGCCCAGCGTTGCGTGCACAGAGTCACGTGATAATTAAGCTGATTGTGAGTGACAGAGAAACCGTGCGAATACTAATACTGTAACAGGATAGCCGGACAATATCGAACAATATTGGCACGCCGGCATTCCCGCTGAATCAGCGACACTTGTGCGAATTTCGCTGATGTCAAGCTCCTGATACAGTAGCCGCGGCCGCGTTACGCTTTGGAAGCCGTCAACTTTTGCGCCGCGACTCGACAAAGTCATAAAGATACCGGGAAACTTCGGGGCTTCCAAGACGGTAATAACGTGGCTGGAACGTATCCACAAGCAGGTCGAGGATATTCCCCTCGGGACTCTCCCTTTGGTCGACTAATTCCGATCATCCAGATACCCGTCTGTGAAAATACGTCGGCGTAACATTGTTACGCCGCGCCGCTCTGTACATTATCGCGTAGATAACCCGCGAATGCAATGCGGCGCCTGGCGAAAGGCAAAAAGCTGCTTCGCAAAAAGTGGTGGCCAAAAAAATGTCGCAGTGCGACGCGGCTTGCAGATACGACGCGACTGGGGCACACATACGCACGCCCCATAGAGAGCACGGCGGAGCGTGTTTGAAGATTTCTCGGGGCTAGTCGCGCGAGTGCGTAGCAATTATGCAAAAGCGGCCTTCCTTCTGCCGGCGCGGTCGCTGCAATTCCGCAGAACTCGCGGAATTAAACAACGCTCGGGCAAACGGCCGGCCGATAATTAAAAGACGCCGTACGTGCAAACGCAACGACACCGTTTCGCAAGGGGCGGGAGCTGAAGGGAGGGTTGGGGTGGGACGGGTCGAAGGCCAGGGATGCATTATATCGCGAGGGAGCGTTGGCCGTGTCGAGAAGCATTAATTAACGTCAGGATCAGTGCATCACATTTGACATCGTTGTGAGGCACGAGCGTCGTTTATCCTCGCGCTATCTGTCTCCTTCACGCGCCTCCACCACGCCGCATTGCACCCCGCGCGCACATTCGTCATGCACCAATACAACGCCAATAGTACGGGACAGGGGAAAAACGAGGAAGGGGAAACGGGACAAACTGTGCTGCGATTAGATTAGATGGGTCATCGAAACGGCTACGAGTTTCTGCCTCCAAGTTCCAATCGATAGGGTTACCATACCTTCCCCGCACCATCGCAAATATCCGGCGCGACAGAATCGTCTGCGCGAAACTACCGCGTCCCACGTCTCGCCGGTAATCTTTCGCGACAGCATAGAATAGAAGGCGCGCCGCGCGTCTGCCGGCGGGGCGACCGAACAAAAGAATAGTATGGGAATCGAAATAAAACGCGAAAAGCCGACGCGAACGACAGGGTGAAGAGGAAGAAGGCCGACAGGGAAGAAGAGTCGGGACAGAGAATCTGTATAGTGTTTGTCGGTATGGCCGCGATAGGCGTACGTATACTCCGTAGGCAGCTACAATGCCGCGGGTGGAAGCAGCACTCGTACAACCGATCACGTGTCTGGCTCGTACCGCAATCGGGCTCATTGTCTGGCGACAAGAGTGGCGAGGGTACAAAGCATCGGGGGTACTCCTGCCGCGTGTAACTGGCACAGCTCGTAGCCGTGCGCCGCGTGCACCGTCATCGCGGCTCGATGCTAGCAGACAATCTAGTGTAAATAGGGAATGGAGACCGAGCTGGAAATCATGAGGCGAATTCGATGATACCAGCCGAGATTGAAATTGTCGGGCTAATACGATTACCGAGCCCTGCGCGGGAGGATCGTCCAATAGCTAGAATGGCTAATAGCCGCGCATCGCTACTTCGCGCGCGACCGCGCGATACATGCGATTGACTGGATCGGGTTTTAAGCCGATTGCCCGAAAACGTTTCTTCGGTAATCTGCCTGGCGCCGATCCGTGGTATTGTAAACGCGACGAAATCGCGATTTCATTCAACCCTGGCCCCGCCAATCGGTGTATAATAAAGTCTAAGAAGAAAATACATGACACTTTTCGGTGGATTTCAAGGAATATCGGGGACCGTAAAATGCGATCGATCGTGGGAATCTCGTTAACGATAGTTGCGCGAGTCTCCTGCAGTTTTCCCGAAGCGAAGCGACGATCGTAAAACATAACAAACGTTCGGCCCGCGTAAACAAGAACCGCCGTAAATGCCCGCGTACGTTTCATTTAGCGAAACTCCGGAAGCGAGTCCGTGACAAGAAGGGATCGGGGACGGGAGACGCGGGATCGGGTTTAATGCAGATTTAAACGACGATCGGAGCGATATCAAGCTGAAACGTTCGTTACGTCGCTCGTAAAACCTGTCGAACCCGTGCACGGACGCCATCAAATGTAAATTAAGTTACCTGTCTTTATAGTCTATTTGTTGCTCGATTAACCAGAAAATCTCTCTGCCAGATGGAACGTTGAAAAAAGCTGCAGCCATCGAGCAAGAAGTATTTAACGGACAGACATACCGCGCTCGATCGATAGCCTGCCCCTCCACGATAATTGTTTTCCGCGAAACAATTTCCACTCGACGTTCTATGCAATCGTCGAATCGTAGGTAAAAATTCGCCCGCCACTCGACTGTCCCAAAGAGCCTAATACACCAGTCACCCGCAAGCGACTCTTTCGTTCGTTATTCATACTAAATGCCTGCATCGAGCTGTAAAATTAAGAAAAATATGACGGACATTGGTGGAGCCATCTGCTGAGCAACTTGTTCTTATTTATCTTATTTGTCCGTGCTTTAATCAGCTTGCTTTCATTGTTCGATTGCAGTATAACATAAAGAAGCGAGAAGAAGTACAAGAGCTGACCCAGGAAGAGCCTAATCCTTTGATGCGTAAGAAGAAAACGCCAGAGGAATTGGCCGCGGAAGCTGAAGCGGAGAACGAGGACGAGATTACCAGTACGTACACGTGCCTCCATTTATTTCCCTCCCTGAAAGAAAAGTTTTAAAGAAACCGCGAAACAAAAGACTCTGAAACGGTCGCCCTATGTCTTGTTAATAAATACATAGTGAATTGACTGGTGTCAAAGCGAATGGTTAAGGAGCCATCTTCCGAGGAGGATGGTCAGAAAGATCGCGGAACCGACTATGAGAGAGCTGTGTAAATTCATGGCACGCGTACCGGGAGTAGCCGTCTGGCGAATTAATGCGACGGTGCTCCGTCGCGGCAGAGGTTGATCGATGAAGGGTTAACGAGCCGTGGCTAGAAATCAAACAACACTACCTTCCATTCGGTTTCTCGCAATCAGTATCTAAATCTGGCGAGCGCTGTTGCACGTCACGAGCGAAATTGCCGTTTGAGAAAAATTGCACGGCAATTTCAACTGATATATGGATTAGACCCTTCGAATCAAACTCACCGCCTACCTTATCCTTTGCCTAGACTGCTATTTCAGAATCGCAGCGACCGAACAGCGAATCTACATGCACTTGTGTTCTATTTGTTTCAGAAATCAAGAACGCGTTAGACTCACATATACAGGAGATCAAAGCGCAAGTACTGGAAGGTAAATGCGACCTCCAATAAGCCTACCTAGACCCTCGAAGCGGTCGGTGAAGAGGGTGGCACCATGTGTCACCAAAGCCGCATCCGCCTCTTAGCCCCTACGACACCACGAGCAAGGGAACGAGTGAGATCTGACGTGTTGGAAAAAGCAAGGGAAGGGAAGGGAAACAACGATACCGGCAGCAAGCAGGGTCGCCATCGTCGTCGACGTCGTCTTCGTGGTCGTATTGTTCGAGCATCGACTCGGGATTCCAGATTCCAATTGGCCAGTAGTCGTTTAGAGTGCTGAGGGAAGCGACAAACACTCGAGATACCGCAAGAAACACCCTTTGTCGTCGTCGAATCTCGAGGACGACCGATCTCGTCAAGGGTTTTCTACGGTACATTCGAGAATGATCTTGTGGAACGAACGCGTCGATCGAACAAGAGAGTCGTCGGCTTAGATCGATATCGGTGGCGAGAAGGAATTCGAAGCAGCTCAAGTTCCCCCGAAAGTACCAAACAAATTAGAGAACTCGCTCTCGGTAGCATCGATAGTCTAACGAACGGGTATCAAAATTGAACAACGCCGAAACGCTGAGATCGACAGGAAGTCGGAAGAGCTGAAGACGCGATCGAGGGGCGACGACTTCTTCCGCAGACGTGACGCGTTGAATTTCACAAGAGAAACGGGGAAAGGGGAAACGATGTTAAACGGGGTCGACGACGGAACGAGACCAAGGAAGCTGCGGCAGACGCGAGGATGTAGAAAGTTCGTTTACGCCTTACGATTCGGGGAAAGAAGGAAGACTAGTCGATCGACGAAAGGAGAAGAAGGAGGAGAAGAGAACGCGGTTGCTTCGTGCAAGGATTGTCCTGGTGCTGATCGAGAGGAAAAGGGAACGCGAAACGTTCGATCGATTCGAGTCTTTTCGGCTATCGTACGAGTATCTGTGGCGTAGACGAGACGTGAGCAGTCGAAGGGCGCGTGCATATAAATACACTTATACATATATAAATATAAACAAAGGAATATATATATATATATATAAATAAGAAAAATGAAAGAAGTAAAAAAAGACGTAAAACTAGTACCTAAGTTTCTAGCGAACTTTCGAATAGTGGTAAAAAAGAAAAGGAAAAAAAGAAAAGAAACTACCGGTAGCAGAGTTACGTAGTCACTAGTTCGTTCCACGGCTGTTCAATACCAAGGAGATCAGAAAGGAGGGAGTCATTATTATTATTGCAGTTATTAATTATTCTCATAGTTTATTACCACGGTCATTGTTCTTATTATTGTTACCATTAAATGATGTTTATATTTAGAAAACAAGTTAAGGCAAGGATCGAGGGCCACGAGAAACTAGAGTCAAGAGACTGAGGAGCCAACCCGAAAGACGGCGAAGGACTGACTGCTGAGAGAAAAATGCTAATACGAAACCGAGAAACGAGAAACGAGAAACGAGAGTAACTCCGGCGGCCCTTGCTCTCCCTTCCGTCCAAAATTCGAAATCTCTCCGATCGGGCGACTATCACCTCGATCGCGATCGACCCGCAGCGAGACGCGTAACACCTGACCGATTCTTAGAGACGTTTAGTTAGCGCAGCGTTACCAAAAAAGAATAAAACCAAAAAGTGTGTCTGCATAACAAAAAAATAAATGCGAAAACGATTCGCGTTAAAAATAGCTCGGCACGGCGAGCAGTACTGACTTTCGTGTTTAAATGCGAGCGAGATGAAAAAAAAACACACACACACACGAGTGTAAAGGAATGCCTTTCTTTCACGTTTATACGGTGCGTTTCTATCCAGTGTAATTTGTATAGTAGATTAATGGTTTTAGGGGAAATCAGGGGAATTTATACGTTCGCTCATGGATGATATTTCGGAGGGGGACAGGGGAGCGTCGCGACTCGGCCATCCGTTCTTAGCAAGGACTTTCAGGTGTTACCGCTGGGGAAAGTTGGAGTAGTAGATGCACCGGGTAGGTACGCATCGCTGAACCCTCTCTCGAAGCGGTTCACCGTTCTTTCACCGTGGATTGTTAAAAGAACAACGGTGGGCGGGATGGACAGAGAGCATCGACTGCCGGCAAGTAACGCGAGCCTTATACATATACAGAGATTCTAAGCAAACGAAAAGATAATAATAATGATAATATGCTCACACGATACGAGGTACGTTAGAGTACACGTGTACTTGCGTCGAGGACGTGTCTTGCTCCCTCGACCGAAACGTTCACGTCCAAGGGACTGGGAATAGTTCGCGTTAAATTATAAAAAGATATAAAAAAAAAACAATGTAGATCCTTTTACGTACGTCGTGACATTCTCAGCTGGGTATATGTATAGGGCGAGACAAATCTGCGATTGAATGAGAGGAATTCGCTTTTCTACGAACGATGGAAAGATTGAATACGAAAGTGTACTTTTTTATGTTCGATATCGTTCCACCTTCTTACTATCGATCTATTCTTGTATCTTCTTAAACATCGAGTCCTCTCCAATCTCTCGATTCACTCTGACTCTAAAGCAAACGGCTATCCTCTGATTTCTTTGCGACACTCGAGATTCTCCTGACACGCGCTCTATATCTCATAACTGGACCGTTCGGAATCAGAAAACTGTACCTCGACGATACACGCCGCACGCGCGAGCAACGCTATCAAACTCACAACCGCTCCGAAGCAACGTCAATCAAACGAATAACCCAGAAAGAGATAGGGCTGGAAAGCTTTCCTCGACATTAGGACCGCGTGCCGATCCGATCACACAAAAAGACACTCGAGCAAAGAGCAACGTAAACGTCAGCCGAAAAATCAGAAGTCGGAAGGCCTTCTAACCGAACGTTTCGCTATACAAACGGACTGCATGTCAGCTTTCGGTGTACCCTAAAATCCACACTGCTGTTGTTTCTCGATGTAAACGATGTATGCACCCTTTAACCGACAGCGCCGACGATCACCTATTTTTCCGTCGCGTAACTCCGCAACGAGTGTCCCGCTACCGGTGCTAGGCAACCACTGCAACCTTCAACCTCCTGGGAAACTTTCCATCAACACCCCCGAGAATACGTCGATACTTCCATCAACTTCGAATCTGGTGTAATCTGGGGAAGAACGCTTGACGGTATTAAAAATTCCCTAACTCTTTTAACGACTCGATGGTTCGCGGGGACAGCGCGCCCCGTCGTCTGAGCCGTTTCTACACCACAGGCAGTCTCTAAACGAACTTGAGAGAGCTAACTTTCTCGTCCCGGCAAGAAATTCAGGGGGAAGCTTTTCTCGCTTCCGCCAACTTTTCGAAAAACCGTCGGCCCCCACCACCCCCCTCTCGTTCGCTCGATCACGCGAAATACCTCTTGCCAGCTGTTTGTCCGCGAAAAACAAACCGGGAACTTTTACAGCGTCTCGAGCCCTCGACTTTATATACCCCGTACTGGTTGGATCGGCGGAGAAGTTTCCGCGGGGGCTCCAAGCTGGCCACGCAGATAGAGTTGCCTCTGTTTTTCCTCTAATCGTTCTCGTTCCCCCCGCGTCCATCGCCGGAGGATAACTGGACGAGCGATCGGGGAAACGTTGCGGCCGCAAAAACTTTGCCGCTCGTGTTTTCCGGCGGAGTTACGCGACTAGCGATCGTGTCGCGCGAAGTAGTTGAATAATCGACAAGAAAATGGCAGAAAATTCAGCAAAAACAACGGATGTGCTTCGTGTCTGAATCTACTTGACGTAGTCTCTCTCTCTCTCTCTCTCTCACTCACTCTCTCTATCTCTCGTGTCTCAACGTGCATGCTATTGTTCTCTATTGTCTGTCGATGTCGTTGGTTGAATCTTCTCTACCACTTCTCTACTTTTCCCCGACCGCCTGGCCACCTTCGAAAATCATTAACCCGAGTATTTTGTCGCTTGTCACTGGCGAATCCAGATAAAAAGGTAGGCCAATGATTTTCGAAGGTGAACAGCAGAGTCAGATTCGCAATTCTTTCTCTCTCTGTATGATGCTTTAACAGTACAGCTAGAACCGTTCTACAATAGTCCAGCCCCTTTACCCTTAAAAATAAGCCCTTTCCACCCCGTCCAGCTTCCCTTGGCCAAACCGAATCCAACGACTGTCTCGCAGACTCAGATTCTCCCGTATGATCCCACTCACACACGACACACACTTGAAGTCAATTACTCAATGATTCACCCAAAGATATACATATATAAATATATATATATATTTATTGATTCTAGAGAGACACACTGGTACGTTTTTTCTTGTGAATTTTTCGATATAAATAAATAAAGTATAACGGTGCTTGTAACCGGGCGCGCGAATTCGCGTAGATGCTTAAAAGGGATTGCGAAAGTTCCAATGCTGGAAAGAGATCGCCCTCGTTATTACGACCAACGGAAGGAAAGTACTTCGAACTTCGATCTACGAACTTTAACCGCTTAACTGTCTAACAAGCAGCGATGTGTAGTCCATAGACTGTTTTGCTGTTCCTTGTTTACGCTCTCTCTCTCTCTCTCTCTCTTTCTCTCTATCTCTCTATCTGTCACTCTCACTCTCTCTTTCTCTTTCTCATTCACTCTATTTCTCTAAGCTTTCGACGGTATCCAACCCGTTTTTCCCGTTCGATGTTCCTGTTAGATGTATTCCTACGCTCCAATGTTCTCTTTAATGTCACGACTACTCGATCGACGTGTGACCATACGTGCCACGTTCAAGCAACAGAGTTGAAACGCAAAAAAAATAAGAGAGGAATCTCGCTGTTCCCGCTACTGTTACTGCTGATTAATGTCGTGTGTCGTTGTTGTTTCTCGATGTGATCAGCATGAATGTTCGTCGCGTTGTCTAGTCGATGTTAAAGCTGTACCACTTAAGTAGCCAATTTCTCCTCCCGTTTTCTTATTCTCTGTTATGTATTGTTAAAGCTCTATATGTAAACTTCAACTTGAATCGATTAAAGCTTTGTGTGTGCCTTTAGTTCGTCTGTTTTTAATTTAAACGTAAGTAAGGGCTGTAGCGTACAAGTAACCGAGATGTGTGAGCGTTACGAGCCCGATTTCGTTCAAGATCTTAACCGTGACGAGTTTCCGCTTGAATTCGGCTGAGCGGGCCATTTGCCGACCGATTTTTCACCGCCACGAACACAGCGAAGGGCGACCCATACAAACCCTGTAATTGTCACGTGTACGCGTGCCAAGTGAAACGGAAATCGAGATTGCGTGAAACGCGCTCAAGGCAGGAGAACGACTACACCACTGTAGGAAGAGAAAAGGAATGAACAGAGAGCGCAAATAGCCCGAGGAAACGACAGAGATAAGACAAAGTCTACGCGTCACGATCTTCTACCGTTCACGATTCTCCATCCTCGGAGATACGCAAAACGCGGTCCAAAGTTCGCATGTTCCCTGGCGCGAAAGTTGCATCCTCCGTTCGAGAGAGAACGCTCCCGAGCGACGCCTCCCTCTCACGGTCGACGATCTCTCGTTCAGAAATGTGAAGGGGAAGGATCAGTGCTCGTCCGTGTTCCTTTAACAATCTCGAGGAGGATCTCCTTTCCGCGTCGCAAATCGCCTTTTTCCGTCTAAAAACCACTACTTGCCGCCGTTCGCGAATCTTTCGAAACCTGTCATTGGCGAGTCACACCGATCAAAGCCTGCAAGTAGTCATCAGTCGCGCGAATACTCTCGAGACTTTCTCTTCTTCTCTGATTCCTTTTATACTTTCTATGGTTACGCACTGTCTGTCCTCGGTCTCCTTAAGTCCCCGTCAACAAACCTTTCGACTCTTCCTTCGCACACGCACCCACAAGATCGAACGATCCTGTCCGACTTATCGGTCTATCCTCCACTTCCCTTCCCTAAAGCCACCCTAAGCCTATACGCGGCACGTGGCAAGTGATATAAAACAGATACTTAAATCTACTTAATTCGTGTTTCATAGAGAAAGAAAAAAAACGTGAGAAAAAAAGTTGAACAAAAAAAAAGAAGAAGAAGATGAAGAAAAGAACTCGCGTCTCGCATTTGGTCCTGGCGAGTCGGGTTAAGTTTATCGTTTACGTTTCCGCGGGGATTGAGAGAGATGTGGACCGTAATTGCTCAGTAGCGTTTGATATGCGAGGTACAAGTGACTCGCCGGAACTGAACGCGTCCGCGAGTGACGAAATACATACATATAATAAAGGATATTTAACGGACCTTCTTAGATACTTACAATTAGTAATCGGACGAGTATTCCAAGGGGAAACAAAAAGGAGCGCGAAAATTAGAACGCGTTAGGTACGAAATGCGCCGAAACGATAAGGTTTAACGACAAAACGTCACGTTCTTTTCTCCGTGTACATAGTTCCGCGTTTAGCGTAACCACAAGTTTTCAAAGTGCGACTGCACCAACGCGAAAGGGACGAAAGGAATGAAAGAGACGAAAGAAAGAGGCGAGAAGCGACCGTCGTTCCCCCGAGCACAGAGAAACCCTACGTGCACCACAATTTCAGAGGGCCTCTAATCGCCTCGATTGAAAGATTTCAGCTGGGCTGCCGGTGGTTTTCTCGAGGCTCGCGGGAAAGGCGGAACCACTTACACTGGCGTGACTCGTGAGAAAGCCGACTCGACTTATATTCAGAGACAACGACACAACGCATTATAAAGTAATAATGAATAACTTAACGTTAAATCGACGTATTATTGTTATGATCTCTTACGGTGCGAGGGTAACGATCTCGACGTCGATCGTCGCCGCGACGCAGAAGCAAAAATGTTAGACGATAAGCGAGAGAACACCGTTAAACGGGAATTAAACAAACGATAAAAAAAAACAAAGTAAAAGGGAAAATCACCATGTTAAGTAAGTAGACGTTAGCTTTGTATACAAAGAGAGTGCCGAGGAATCGAGCATGTTTAAGGGAAAGAGAAAGGAAGAGCTCCAGCACTGCTGGCAGGAGTTCCGAGTTTCGAGACCGAACGAAACGCGAGGGAACAGCTGTCTCGACGGCTGCCATTCGACGAGAGATTCGTGTTACCAACATCTTTGAGCGGACTTGTGCGATTTTTTGGATAACGGTTCTGCGAGCACGGTACCTGCTGTCGTTCCACCGCGAAAACACTGGCGTACGGTCCTCTGAGCCCTGCTGCTATTAATATTCCAGAAAAGAAATTGCAAAAATCTAGTACACTGCTCGGCAAAGGAAAGGGGAAATTGTTAAGAGTGACGCGAGAGTCGCCGTTCCACGAAAGAATTGAAATTCCGTAGAACTGCCACTCGGGGGCGACTGAATAATTTAATCGAAACAACTCTCGCTGCGAATTGGATGTTGGGGGTCGCCGGAGACCGAGGGCCGCGTCGGTTTCCACTTGGAAATCGAGCAGAAGACGCCAATTGTTCTGCCCGCGTTCCAAGAATCTACGCTGTAACGCGACGAGCCTGGCCCTCGTTGTCCGTGCAACCGTAACGAATGCAATTCTCAGTTATTGTTTCTGGCGGCTTGAACGACAGCGTTTCGCCGTGTCACAATGTCGCAACGTGCTTGGATACCACGCTTGTGCACCGTGCCCGGTATCTTTGTGAATTCGTTGAATCGAGAAGCAATACTCTAGATGCCTATAATTTACTACTGTTATATGTGTCTTTTACGAGAATGAAAGGAAGACCAAAAAAAAACTAGAGACGTGTTCACACACACGCATACACACACCAGACACTCTAAGTGTTTAAGAGCCAGAAGCAAACGAAGTAGAAATTCATAAAACGAAAACATCGACGCAATACTTTTCGGCGTTCCTTCTCACGGTTACTGAAAGAAGTGAGCATAGGTAATAGAGGAATATGAATGGAAAGACGAACCAGGGAAAGTGGGACAAGTAGAAAAGGGCCCCAAAAATCGCACGAAGCTTGCTCGGACGGTGAAAAGAAAGTAGATTTTTAGGAAATGTGAAACGAATGACACCAAATGTAGAGGGGGATAAAATCTATTGTGTCAAGTAGCGTGCGTAGTGGGTAAATAATATGGAACACGAAAATGAGTTTGTTGTTGAGCGTAGAATATTACGTAACGTTCCAAGAGGAAAATAAGTAACGCCAGATGGGGTTGATGACGATGATAATATTATATTGTTGTTAGATTATGTATAATATATATATATATATACACACATTGATATGAAAATGAACTAATCTAGATGTTAAGCGACCACTTGTTCACATCTACACTGACACAGCCACGCACACAGACATTAACCCTTTAGTCGCACGAAGCATAATTTTCCTTATACATAATTTCGAGAGTGTTTAATCGGGGTGAGACATCAAAGTGCTCTGCGATGGAAGTTTGAACGAAATTCAAAAGTAAAAGATACACGCGATAGCGCTTACAGTAACACGGAACAGTACAGAACACGATAGAAAACGACACACGATTTCGTAGCTGTGCCCGTGAGTAGAACGAGCAGCACCCCACCCACCCCCCTTTCCCTAACAGCAAATCCACTCCTGGGCATGGTCTCAGCTCTTGGTTACGCGTAAAAAATGCATAGAGTCCTACTTGCGCTGTTCGTCTCCCCTGTTGACCCTTGGTGCATTGGAGACACGAGCCAAAGTCAAGGGGGAGGCGAATCGTCACGAATCAAAGTCCAAAGCTTGAACGAAATAATGGTCGAAGCGGGCCATCCAATTCAGACAAAAAAAGACGGATAGACAGAAAGGCAGAAGCAGAGAGAAGGATAATCGAGCTTTCCTCTTCCTACGTTGTACGAAAGTTTCACGGCGTTTCTTTTTGGCTTTCACGGCGGGAGAGAAGGAACACAGAAGCAAAGAGATGCGATAGAACAAAAGACGACGCATCAATGACGATTTTTAGGGGCGCGCCTCGTCGTTATAGCTCTTAATACGATAGTAATATCACGAGTAATAATAAACAAAAGTGAATTAACCAGAATATGCGTTTATGTTATTTAGTTCTAAAAAAAAAATGAAAAAATGTAATAAAGGTCAAACGTGTTACCAACTTGATTAGCCTACTTTCTTTCCCCCCGATCCTTCCTCGGAGTCTTTCGTTATTTCCCAAATCGGCGATTTCCAGTCGACGCAGAGATTCAATTGGAATTTCGACGAATCGGATCGTGCATTCCGCTGTGCGTGCAAACAGCGCGACCCGTCGCCGCCGTCAATTTTTACGCAACCATCGATTTAGCGATTTCGAAACCACACGAATGCTTCGCGCGATTCTCCTCAACGGCCGTTATACATTATTTTTCCAAATCGGCCCGTCCCTCAGTGCGAGTAAAACCTCCCAAGCAAACGTTCCGGGAACTACGTACATATTTCCAGCCACCCTCGACCGTGATATGGATATTTCCCCAAGTCGGTCCACGAGTAACTGAATCAACGAATCGAAAAATGAAGCGCTACAAGCACAGCCTTTCCTCGCTATTTCTTCTGCAATTCCTCGCGATTCGTTCCTCCGCCGAGCAATTAACGTTGAACGTCAACTTTAAGCAGCCTGTCGCGGTGACCGACGAGAAGTTTCTCAGCCTCACCGTTGATCCATCAGCCCTCGTCCACGGAAATGCGTTAAGGTACGTACATCGAATCTATAACGAATCTGTCACGCAACCCGACATCATCAATGAGGACACGGTCCGACTTGTATGTTTTATACCAGCAACGTGATTCTCCACGCGATACAATTCGAAATGCAAGTAGCGATCGATCCGAGGAATTTAATTAAGAATAATCTGTTTGCTCGACGTGTAAGCATACAATTCTATAATTATGAAGGAACACAGTGTTAGAAAATGCCCCCCGCGCTGCGCACCTAGGGCCATCAAGCAATTCCAGACCAATTTAAAAGCAAACAACAGTGCGTAAAGGTCCGACAGCGTCCGCGGGAAGCACTCGAAATTGCGCTGCCCGCCTAACCTTTGACCGGAACGCAATCCAATCGAACTCCGACGAAACGTGCACGCATGTTTTAATTTAAATTCCAACCACCGCCGCGTCCCGCCAGCTGCTGGCATCGATCATCTCGTGGAAATGTTAGAAAACGAAGGGGAAACGTGGCCGCAAAATACGATCTGCGGTTTTTGTCGTTGCAGTACGGATTTCGAGAGAAGCATCAGCCTGGCTAAAGCCTTAGCTCCCGCGTACATCCGCCTCGGAGGACCACGTGGTACTTTTTACCAATCTACTGGTCAGGATCCCCAAGATGACGAGGGGAATCGGAATTCCATATTATCTGGTAAGCTCTCGCGATATCCCCGATCGTTTCATGGCCAATGAAACATTAACGACGACCCACATTTCGGTCCTCGATGCCTGCCAGTTCCTCTTCGATGCATCCTCGTAACCTTGCCTCGAAATATTCGAGCGTTGGTTCGATCGGCCATTATCACGGTTAATTTAAGCGTCGATGGACAGCCGCCTACAAGGGAGCCACGCGCATCCGTTCCCTTCGAAGTTTCATTAACCACCCCGCCGCGCGTCTTCCTCGGCCAATTTCGTGGCCGACGCAGCATCCTAGCCGACCAGTTGCAGAAACCGCCTGAATTAACCTGCACAATGCTTCATGCACGAGCGCACCAGTCGTAGCTATTTAGCATCGTGTATACGCATATGCGAGGAGTTTCGCGGAGGGAAGCGAGAAGGTTGCGTATAATAGCGCGCCGTAGGTAACCGTCATCCATTTATCTCGAGCGCCAGGCACCATGAACGTATCACCCGCTTCATCCGTAAATTTACCTCGCCTTACTTCAACACACGCCCGCTAATTACGGATACTAAATTAGCGCCTCCCGCTGTACTGATTTCTGGGAGATTTACAGCTGCTCCGTTTCCCCCCGTCCTTTCGCCGGTACTTCGCGTTTTAGTTCTACGAGACTCCGTAATTAATCGAACCGTGTATGGTACGCAATCCTAGAGACAGAGTGGGTGCTGGCGCATCAATGGGCGGAGAAAGCAGGGTTGGACGTGATCGCGTGCATCACGCCTGAATCTGTCGCCAAGGAACAGGAGAGAAGCTCTGAAAACCTCGGAGATCCGACGGACATAGTGTCTTTCAGCGATCACATGCGACTCGACGCAAACTGGCAGCTAGGATACGGTAAAGCAACTGGATAGAGTCATCTCAGAATCATTTACTGGTTGAACCTACGATCAACTATTTCAAATTCCGTTTTCCAGAGTGTCAAACCAGATGCAACATTTCGGCCAGCGACTTAGCGAGACGAGTGGTGCAGCTACGAAAGATACTGGACACCTTTCCAAGATATTCAAAGAGCATCGTTATCGGACCCGATGTCGTGGCTTATGCAACTGAACAGCAACGACAGTACCTTCGAGATTATTTCAATTACGCCGTCCCCGCGCTTTCAGCGATCACGTGGCACCCGTAAATATACTGCGAGCAGAAGTTTGCACGATATTTCCTCGAACCCTTTCCCGCAGACCTTGACACGATTCTTGAAATCGTTTCAGTGACCTCGACAGTATTAGCTTGGACAGCGAGGGGGTCTTGGTACATGGAGATGACTTTGAGCAAGAAAAGGAGAAGCTGTACAACGTCATAGGTCGCTTCGCCAAGAGACGACCACTGTGGATCGGTGAGGGGGTTTTATAATTTATAAGGAATCTATTCCCAAGTGCGGTACGCGGGTGCTTAAATACTTTTATTGTTTTACAACAGCCGAATCGAAAGCAGAGGTGTACAAGAACCTGTACCTCGGAGCACCCATTTTAGTGAGGAGATTAGGAAACGCGGCGAAATCCAAGGTGGATGTTGTGATGAGGCAGCCTTTAGATCTGACTCAGCCGACCCCCGTAAGTTTCCTCGAAGGCATTGCAAAACCGTACGTAGAGAATTGATGATGATTAATACATTTACTTGCGCGCAGGATTACTGGGTGTCCTTGCTCCACAAAAATCTGGTCGGGCGACGAGTGTTCGACGCGAACGTTCAAAGTTTAAACAAAAGTCACGTGTACCTCTACTGCCAATGCACGAAAGCCTCTAGTATTTACGACAAAGGAGCCGTCACTATCTTCGGGGTGAACTTGAGCCCAGAAAACGTTCAAATCGACTTGAAAGGAGCTAAAATTACAACGCTCCACGAATATATTCTTTCGCCCGGCTTCGATGCACCTAATAGGATGTTTTCTCAGTAAGTTCCCCTACTTTGCGATAACCATTGCTTTCCTTTTCCATTTTGCCACGTTTTTACTTGCAGGAGTATTCTGTTGAACAACGAAATGCTGACTTTGGTAAACAACACGGTCCCCGACGTGAAGCCAGTGATTCTAAAAGATCCAAAGGGTCTGGCTCTTAATCTGCACTCGGGTGGAATTGGTTTCTGGGTTCTTCCTGAGCTCCAAGTAATTACAAGCATTTGCTACACTCCACTATCCACGCGTGTGTAATTGAAACGCGTTAACAGATTCCTTTTCCAGATAAAATCGTGCATGGAACCGCAGCAAGCGTTAGAACCGCAAAACAGGAGGAGTAATATTCGCGTGCCACGTGATGCGAGGAGAAAAGTCCGCGGCACAAGGTCTCTTCAAGACCGAGGAAACGCGAGAAGCGAAAGGAGGAAAGAGAGGGACGATTCTCGAGAAACCAGGCAATCTGAGGCAAAACGGGAACTCCTAAGGCTGAGGAAATTCGTGAAGAAAGAGCTCAACGATTGCGATGCTCGAAAATCATGGAACGCCGGAGAAACGTCCAACCCCAAAGTGGAAGATGCTTTGAACCGACGCGCCAAGAGCGTAGGCGAGGACTCCGAGCCGCGAGACGACACGCAAACTAAGTTACAGGAATTCAAAGATCGATTTACGCGGATCAGAGATCTCATTAAGACGAATGGACGCAAAGCAGCAATCGGGAATTCGATAAATAACACGGTAACGGAAACGCTCTCCCTGATATCCAAAGTGCAAGATGCTTTGGAAGCCGCGAAACAGGAAACCGATTACACGAGCAAAGTAAAAGCATCCAACAGCGTCAAGGAGCATCTAAAGCATCTCCACGATCTGTTGACTCGCGTGAGTTTAACCGACTTGAACGATAGCTCGGTATATCGGGAGAAGAAGTCAGAACGAAGGAAGAAGAGGGCCAAGAGAGATATTGAGGGGAGACTCGCGAACCCTTCGTGGGATCTGAACAGGGGAAGGCTTCTGAGTAAGAGATCCAGGCCAGAGGACGTCAAGGAACGCAGGACCCATCCAAGGTTTGGAACAAGAGAGGACGTGAGGGTTCAGCCTCGCGTCGTCGACCTAGGAACCAGCGACAGCGGGGAAAACACTTTCTACGGATTCTTTAAGACGGACCCCGTGGAAGGTTTCCCAGAAGGCAATGTTTTCTTCGCTACAGATGATCAACCCCGCAGCAACAGCTATGGTTACACGAGAGGCGAAGCAGCTCGTGCTACAGACTACGACGACGCTGAGTACGGCTACGATCAACGCTTTTACGAGTCTGTCGAATCGCTCGAGAACCCTAGTGTACCCAACCCTCGCGTTACCCCTGCTGAACTCTGGGAAGCAGAGACCTACGAATGTCCAGGGAACAGCAAATCGGACGAAGAACGGGATGTTGAACCGGATGTACAGCAGAAAACCACAGACAACCAGAGCTATTTGAGGCGATTAACTGGCTACTATGTGCCCAGTGCTTCGCGGAATGATCGCACGACCAGCTACGACAGATCGAACGTGGAACGCGGTAGATCTGTTGTTAGGCCTGGCAGGTTTAGGCGGACTCCAGCCGCAGCGATCAAGTTGGACGATCGAAAGACCAAGATCTCGGATCACAAGGCTCCTTCCAAAGAGGCTGGTTTTTCAATCGATGGCCACGTTGAGGATAGTGAAAGGGCCAAAAGGGGAAGCACGGATTTGTACGCTGTACTTGATCAGGAAATGATCAACGAGGACGACGCGAACTCGGGAGTCTGCAACTGTAGAGTCATTCGACGCTCCAAGCCCTGTATTCACAGATTGAAAAGGGACGCTTCCACAGCCGTGGAATACGAGACCAACACGGACCTCGTTCCTCAGCAAGAGATAACTGTGGATTCGCGAGGATCCGACGCCGACGGGAGGGTTTCCAATTTCCGCGATACAGACGTTGAAGTATTTTCGGAACTTGGGGCCTCGGCTTTGGAGATACTAGAATTACAGACTGAACCGTCCAACTTGAAAATCGATCGCAGCGCAGAGACGCCTTTACCGACTGAATTGGAGTTAGGTACGCAGGAAATTCAGACCGCGAGGGAATCGATCGAAGCGCGCACTGAGTCAAGCAACTTCCAGTTAGATTCTTCGGCAACGTCCAGTTTGAACGTAGATGACAACTTGGACTCGTCACTGAAAACGGACGTTCGTCGCGACGGAAACAAGTTTTTTCGTCGCGAAGCGGAGAAACCGACGATTAATAATTTCGAGGATACTGCAGTATATACTCCGAGTAGTTGGGAGGATTCTACACCCGTCGTCGAGGAGAACGACGCACAGACAGGCGAGCCTGCGAAAGAAATTCAAGACTCGGGAGCCGAAACTTCTGGCACGACACTCAGCCCAACCACTTTATCGAAAGACATCGCGAAAGGAACCGAAAATGATCACAATAACGTTACAGTTGCCCGAGGCAGCGTTAAGAGGCAAGTCGAGGGTGAATCTTCCGCTGATACGCCTTCGACAACCGAACGTGAACGCAAGGATCTCTCCACGCCGTTGGCGAGCAACTCGAAGTCGAAGAAAGAGCGAGCGGAAAATTCTTCTAGCAGAAGAGCAGCGCTGAGCGAGAAGAGAGCAAGGAGACTGGAGATGATGCGAAACGCAAAGACGCTGTTAACGTTGAAAAGGATGATCGGCAAGGAGAAAGGGAGACAAGCTGTAGAACCAACTACGTTACGACAAAGCGACAAGACTCGGCAATTCGCACATAGGGGTGTACCAGTGACTGAACTGGGGAGGGCACGCAATGTTAGAGAAAGGATTTTGCATCCAAAGAGTCAGAAAAATTTTCGCCAATCAGCGATCATGAAGCGTTCCCCCCTGACTAATTTGATGGAGGATATTATAGAGTTAAGAGACTTGTATGAGAACGTGGCTGACAGAGGCGAAAGATTCGACGACAATAACGGGGGAACTGATAAGTCCTACCTTGCCTTGGTGGAAGATTTAGAGAGTCCACGCATCTTCCGTTATCAGCAGCAGCCACGGGATGAACAGAAGACAAACTTTCAGGTAACTATTCTTTTCATACCTTTCTTTAACTCTTCTTTAACTTGATTCTTATGTTTCATAGGCACTATCGCCGCGCTCACGCTTTGGTAGCAAGTGCGCGGGAAATTCACCGCAGCAAAGGCCTTATCAAGAGAATCTGGATATAATTCAAAGCCCGAGGGAAGAAGACGAAGAAGAGTCGGACGAACTTCCCGTGGATCGAGAAGTATACATACTCGACCCTTCAAAGTACCGAGGCGGCCAGCCCACTTTGCAATTGTACAGAGACCCGTTAAAACCAAGGCGAACTAATCAGAAAGTGATCTCGGAGAACCTTTACGAGACGATCTGGAAGCCAGTCTTGTACAAGCCTTATAGAATTCATCAAGCAGGACAGCCTAACAGCGGGGACGAAACTTCGATCTCATTGGACTCTGAAGAAAATGAGGAAGAAACCGAAAATCTCGCGAAGCTGCGAGACATATCGAGCAACTTGCAGGCTGAAGAACTCTTAGAGATTTTAATCAACGCCCTGGACTTGCAGTCCGCCGAAGAACTTTCAAAAATATTAACGGAGCAAAACGGCGTCGGCATTGAGAAGCGCAATTTCATGCGTTCAGTCAGCGAGGACCCGAGGGAAGAATCGCAGGAAAATAATGGCCGAGCTAAAGAAGAGAGCGAAGTGGAACGAAATCCTGAAGAAAGAAAACCGTCTGAAGTAAGTGGTACGCAAGAAGCCACCGAGGAGACGGGAAATTATCAAGACGCTTTAAGGGAAACAAAAGGTGAGGAAGGTGAAACCAGTTACGGAGAACCAATTGCACAGGACTCTGGCGATCTTCAAGTAGACTTAAAGGAGGTAGCGAAACTTCGAAACCGAAGAGACATCGATGGTGAGATCGAGAAAGATTATTCCGATTGGCTCCCGCCGCTCTTTATGCGCATAGCACGGCGAGCGATTAAAAAGACTGGACAGAATAATAATTTCTTGTGTCTGAGGGAAAATCTAGGGGGAATCTCTGACGAAGATGCGTCCAAGGTCTTCAAGATCGTAAAAGAAAACGAGTACTATAAAGCGGTGCCGATCAATAAGCCACCAAAGGAGTTAAACAAAAGAATTCTTCCGGTAACGAGAAGTAGAGGCAACGACGATCATCCCGGAGAAAAAATAGATTATCCAGGCCTTCTGAAAATTGTTCTCCCGCCGAAATTAAGTGATAAGTATTCGTCGACCGGGATGGTCGAGGATCCAATGGTAGGCGCGAAAAATTCGCGCGTGGAACTGTCCGTCAACAACCAAGGGGACTCAGGCTTTGTAGAAAATAAATCAGAGTTGGAGAAAAGCTGGGAATCTCTGGATGATGGTTCTGACTACGTAGATGAAGACACATCTGACATGCTCGAGCTTTCTAACACGGATGACAGCAGAGAGGAAAGCGAGGAGAACGTGAACTTGAAGGACCTGTTACTTTCGGAACAGCCGGAAGTATTAATGGTGTTACCGTGGGCGAAAAGGCTGAGCAGACCTCGGAGGCAAGCGACAGAGCAGGAGAAGATAGACGAAACCGAGGGGGTTGAAAAGGTGAGATTTAATATTCGTTAGAAATGCTGATTAACATTGATCCTGTTTTACATAGAACGTGATTTTATCCTTTCAGGCGCAACCATTACAACTGCAACAACTGGAGGAGCTATCGAGTCCAAGGGTTCCAATATACAACGACGTGGATGACGTCGAGAGATTGATGGCTCAGAAGAGACCCCTTGAGAAGTATACGAGGAAGGAGAATTTGGTGGCCAATTATATCAAGGAAAGGAAGAATCTAGAGAAAAGCAGTAACGACCGTGGCTTGCCATCGTTCATACAAGGAAATATACCGAAGCTGGAAAATGTCGTGGTCGACGGCTTGGAAAAAGTTCAAAATTTGACGGGTTCGGTGGAACAGCTGGTCGAAGATCTCAATGAAGAGTTTGACGAGACCTCGAACAATGACGAGCAACCGGACTACACCAATGCTGCGTCAACTGGCATCGCGCAACACGCGATTCAGCATGCGATAATGGGCGTACAGAAGATTTTTACCCTACTTAGCGGAATCACGCGCATTTTACGTGGATAGATCATTATTGTAATCAACAAACTCTAATTTATGAAAATGTATGTTATACCTACTCTTGTACGTTTATACAGATTTTATACCATGCTTATTTTGTACTGCAATTTTTCTAATGTCTCGCATAATAAAGGCTATACTGAAATACACACGTAAAGAGTCTAGCAGGGTAAGTATGTGCAAACGGCCCCCACGCCGATTCCAGGAGTTGTTATTTTTTAAACAATGCTCCTTGCCTGAAAAACCATTGTGTAAAGTTTTATATCGCTACCCTCCCGTTTAAGGGTAATACGGGGGTAAACACCCTTAGCGTTATTATTTTTTATCTCGGGTACTACTAAAGATATTTGAATGAAAAAAAACGACAATATAGCTACTTACTAACTGTACTTCGTGTATTTTTTTCTAAATTTCAAATTTATTATTAAGGGTGGAAAAAAATAATTAATTTTTTTGGGGGTGGTTTTCCTAAACAATCCTTTAAGTGACGACGACCAAAAAAATCAAGAATAATGCTCTATTATCGAACTATTATATAAAAAATCCTGAAGATGGTCGAGATGGTGGAACATAGTTAAATAATTTAAAGAAAATCGTTATATTTTAAATACGAGGGGTTTTATGACGAGAAAAAGTACTTGTCGCGAGCCTAAGCACGTGTCATTTAAATGCAAATGGAAGTAACGATTACGCTTCGGTTGGGAGATCGAAGTGTGACGGTGAAGGTAGCTGTGGAACAACACGCATGCCCTAAATACGAATATTTCCCAGATATTAATAAGGTCTAGCAGGGTAAGCATGGTCAAAGGGCCCCCATGCCGATTCTTGGAGTTGTTATTTTTTAAGCAATGCTCCTAGCCTGAAACACCATTATGTAAAGTTTTATATCGCTACCTCCCTCCCCCCCCCCCCGTTTACGGGTAATAATATGTAGCTATTTTGTCGCTTTTGTTTCATTGAAATATCTTAAGTAAACCGAGAAAAAAATAACGATAAGGGCGTTTACCCCCTTATTACCCTTAAACGGGGGGGGTAGCGATCTAAAACTTTACACAATGGTTTTTCAGGCAAGGAGCATTGTTTAAAAAATAACAACTCCTGGAATCGGTGTGGGGGCTGTTTGCACATACTTACCCCGCTAGACTCTTTGGAAATCACCTCGATCCATTCCCCCAATCAAAAACAAAATATGTACATCGATTCCCGATTCTTCTATGTAGCGCTCGAGATTGCGTTTAAAATGAACTAATGATAATTCAAATGCATAAAATGGAAGCTACTTCTTGAGAGAAGTATCGAGAATAGAGCAAGGCAACCATATTGGCGTCTCGTTTTCATTGACATAATTTATCGGCGGTCCAAATATCACAGAATACATATGTATACATATGTATTCACAACAAGATCACATGCATGCATTACGACACAATATTGCTTGGCAGAATTGGTTTTGCAATACAGAAATATCAAAACATGCATGCAATTTTTGTGGAATATAGGCACCGAGTGCCACATTCTGCAGTCGTCGAACGATCCTGGTACCGTTCGCTTCGAAGACAACGAGGAGAGAAGCCAATACCGATTAATGTTCAGACGGAATATTTAAACGTGCTAGTGATCACGACTGAGTTACGTGGTCATTATGTGTCGTTCGATTTTAATTTCCGCGATAGTTTTAACGCTCGCCGCGACAACGTGTTCGAAAAGTGTTGAGCTGGAGAATGACGAGACCAGCAAGAGTTCAGCTAGCGAGAGGTAACCGACAGCTTTCATTAATTATCTTTAATTGGGAGAATTGTTTGAAAAATTGCTACTAAAAATATCGTGCCGTAATAATGAACTGCGCGGGTTCGGTCTTGGATAGAAATATCATATTTACTAGAGATAATTCAACAAATTTCGTAGAGAATATATCTCAACCCCCCCTATGCCGTACGACCCAGCACTCCCTCATAAATTCTCCTTATCCCGTACCATTTATCTAGCTTCCCGCAGAGTACATACGAACATTCTTTCAATTTTTCAAACGAGCTCCTCCTTGGACGATTTTAGGATTACAGGCCAGTCTGCTGGATTGCAGACGCGAAAGTATGTTAGTCGTCCAAGAGCATCGCTGGCGCAACTTTTAACGTCAGCGATGCTTCAGTTATCCTTCACCGCACCGATGGATCGAGTACTGAATTCGCGAAAAATTCGCAAATTGATGGATCGAGCATTGAATTCGCGGAAAAATTCGCAAATTGATGGATCGAGTATTGAGTTCGCGGAAAAATTCGCAAATTGATGGATCGAGTATTGAATTCGCGGAAAAATTCTCCAATCGACACATCTCGTGTTGAATTTGACAATTTTAGATTAAAATACGTATACAATTACTCACTCGGAGCTGAGATGATTTCTACCCTTGTCTTTCTTCCAGTCTGCAGCCACACTTGTGTCACAGTCACATTGAGCTACTTAATTAACATAGACGGTTTCGGATAGAACGGGCGCGAGCGTGTTATCGCGATAACAGTTGGAACAATACTAACTCGAAATCACGTTGCCTATTCGACTCGGTGCCTCTTTTCTGTATTCACAAGTGTCCGCGGTTGGGACTTGGCGATGAACGGGAAATACCTGGAATTATAAGGAGTACCTTAGTAAAATCGTACATTTATGTAGCGACAAAAACATTTCAACTTTCGATTGCCTCTCATTGAAAAGATAATTGTTTTCTATGTGCTTTGTTTTTTCTTATTCGTGTTCTCTTTCATATCGCAATATTATGTACTCCAAAGGATTAATTACCCATTACATAAATAAGTGATACCTTTTTATTTCTACAGATTGGCCACGATGTCCCCGGATCTCCCACTGATTAACGAGGAATCCGAATCTGGCCCGAAGCAAAGCGCCAAGAGGAGTTTATTAATTCTAATGCCAACGGACGAGAAGAACAAAGCGCGCAAAAGCGAAGGAACGGAAACTCTAATTCGCAAAAGCTCAAAGACGAAGCGTTGCAAAACACCGCTGCGCAGGGAGAGGTTCCCTGTGCCCATAACCAAGGAAAAAATTAATCAAGCCATTCTGAGGTTGAAGAATCCGAGGAATTCTTACAACGGGGCGAGAGATACCGGATACCCTATGAACCAGAGGTCCCGCTTGCCCCTCGTGTCTTTGAAAAATCCTGACACAGCGGCAAAACGTGATCCAATGCCGCGGGAACTGGAAAGAGGAGAAGGCGCGGCTGATGGAAACGATAATGTCGACATTATGAAAGCTATACGAGAAAAATTGAAGTCCAGAGACCAGAATGTTGGCGCTGCTCGTAAAAACGTGATGCCAAGGGCCAACGTTTTCGAGGATGATAAATACATCTGTTACTGCAGAAAGAAAAGCAGCGCTGCGCCTGGGAAAGGGGCCAATCAAGACATTAACCCAAGACAACCCTGGTCAACAAAACAAGATAGGAAGGTACTTGTCGGCGAGACGAAGCACCAAAAGCCAATGTATGCAAATGTTCCACGTCAAACATTTGTGCCACGGTACCACGATACTCTTCAATATATCCCCAACCATTTGGGCAGAACAATGAAGCCGATTCTGTGGCAAACAGGAAACGAGAGGTTGCCCTATATACCATACTACGGTTCCCCTTCAGATCCTAGACTCGCGATGCACCCAGGAATGATTCCCAGGGAGAACCCGCCGAGAAATCACATTCCATCGAATCCAATCGCTGGCGGTTCTAATTCGATCGTTGGGCAACCCAGGCCCACCGATCGAGGCCATGATGTGTACAACAATCAACAAACTGTTGGGCAAGGTACATGCATCCCAAATGTTACCAGAAAACCGAGTCAATCTACCACAAGAACCAATCCTGCGCCGTCATCGGAAACGTCGCAGGATGCTCCAAACGAGACTAACCTTCAGGATAATCCTACAGAAACCAACCATGACGACGCGCAGGGAAAACAATCTCCAGAAGATGCTACTGGTCCCGATTTCAATCTGCAATCTGTGCACTCGCAGCTTCCTGGGTACTCAACGATGACTTCCGTAAGCGTGGATGACGACAATGAGTCCGAATCGTTAGGAACTACAAACGTTGAAGAGAATCTGTATTCTGAAACTCCGCTGCAAGCTACTGGTCCAGAAACGGCACGCGCTGAATCGCCTGTAAGCTCGGGGGAAGCCTCCAACGAATACAAAACAACCGGCAGTGGAACTCTGGATTACTCTGAAATCAGGGAAGTAACGAGCGCATATTTCACGTCCAAGGCTTATACCGAAGGAACTGAAGAGACGAACGGATACCACGTAGGTTACCAGAACCATGATTCGACCTTGCAGAGTCGACTAGATTCTCCCACAGAGTCTTCCGTGCAGTCTGGCGAAGTCGGGACGAACGTGAAAGTAAAGAATTCGAATGAAGATGACTCTGAACACCAGCCATCTGTGGAGGGTGCTCCAGATTATGACGATGCAAATCGAGAAGGCGGGGACCTTGTAGGAGAAAATAATCCATCTTGGGGAACAGGGAATGCCGGGGCAGATAATGCTAGCCAAAACTTAGAGAACAGCATGGAAGGTAATATAGACGATCCAAATTCTAACGAGCCAATGGGTTCTTCCAGCGTGGAAGAAACAACAGCAGTAATTCTTGAAGGCTTAACACCCGCGGATGAAGCTGCTGCGCCAGAAATAATCGATGAGGAAGAGTCTCCGATGGGCGAGGAATTTTCCTCGGAGGACTACCCGGCCGAATCGCCGGAAATCGAGAATAATGCTCGTCCATTAACGAGCGATTACGAAGGAGAGAATTTCGAATCTGACAAGCCCGTGCAAGAGATCCCCGGCACGGATGAAGAGGACGGAGAAAGAAGTCTGGATAGCGACTCTTTGCCGGGCGAGACAATAGATTCCGCCGACTCAGAGAGGAATACTGGGATCGATCAGGATTTCATAAATACGGACAATGAAAAGGTCGCGGCAACGATTCGGAACGAAATTGAAGAGAATTCTCTGGTGGAATCCACGCTGAGATCCACCAGCGCCGAGGAGGCTGCAGGGATAAAGGATGCATCAGGGCAAACGTTGCCGTTCTGCGACAACACGCTGCTCCAGAAAGCGATTAAGACGGTAATTAATAACTTCGCGACGGGAGACTCGCCCGAAACGGAGGGAAACGAGGAAACTGTAGGTTCGACCGGGCAAGATTTGCTGCAAGAGATCGTAAGCGTTCCGAACTTGAAGAGCATCGTATCGATGCCAGCGATAGAGCACACGATCGTGGATAGAGTGAAGGATCTATTGACTAAAGTGACCAACGTCGCCAGGCACAATTTCGATAGCAGCTGGGCGACGAACGTGATTAGAAACAATTTGCGCAACACTATGGCAGCTGCGCCCGCTTCCGATGCAGATCTACCACCGATGACCGTCGCGGAGCGTCAATTTAAAGGCGGCAAATGGGTTACGAATCTGGTTACGCTGCAACCCACGTCGAACGAGGAAACGCCGGTTCCTAACGATTTAGAAAGGCTGCAAGGTATTCTTAATAGTTTTATCCGCGACCCAGCCGTCAGCTTGTCGGCAGCTAAGCACCCAGCTGTTCAAAACATGATCGTTCAAAGTGTTCGAAACACCTTCAAGCCGGAAAATGCAACCGGCAATGAAGATTTCGACGAGGCAGTGATCCAGGCCGCTTTGGACAAGGAGCTTAGTATAATGGAAACGGAAGCCATGGAGATTACAACGACGGGGGGTGAAGTCGAGTCTGAGCCGATGGATATGTCGAATGTAGATATGGAGAAGTTGTTGGATATCGTTAAAGGTGAAGCAGGCATGGACGACGCGAAGAAAGGGGAAGCAGTAACTTCGAGTACCCTTAGTGCAACTACTGTCGAAGAAAATTTGAAGCACTCAGACGTCTACGAGGACAGTTCAGCTGCAGCTGTTTTAAAGAGCACCGGAAAAAGTTCTGACAGAGAATTATCTGATACATCGATCGTTGCCAATACCATGCAAAGTGAACGCAGTTCCCACGAAGAAGCACAGCAAGTTACTAGCCCATATCAGGAAGGCAATGTGATCTTGGAAGATTCCGACGAAAGAGGAATGACAAATCCGGTAGAAACATTGGCAGGGAAAGCTACAAGTACAAAGTTGCTTCGGGAAGAAAGTTTTGAAAGCACGGTTCCGTCTGCAACGGAGCCTTTGAGTTCTGATTTGGTGGGAGCAACGAGGAATCCCGAGCTCATGAAACCCCTGGAATTATTAGCGTCTACAGGGGCTAATGCTTGTCCAATAGTGGAGGCAGAAGAGGACGGATCGCTAGAATCAGAGGAGGTCGAAGTTGGGATACAAGAATCAGAGTCCACCATGTCGAAGTACAAATTAATCTCCTCCGAAAGTTTGCTTGGCGCTTCGGCTGTTACCGCGAGAAATGACAACGAATACCAAGAAAATGCAGACGAAGTAGTAGAACTGGAAAGAAGCACCGGTTCGAGTACAGAATATTCGGGTGACGATTCCCCTGAGAAGGGTTTCGCGTATTTGGGGAACATTTCGATGAAGAAGAAGAATAATTACACGGATGATATCCAGGGTCTACAGAGCTCCGAGCTGTATTACGTCGGCGATGGTGTGAAGCTACCGTTGGAGATACGAAAATTGAAGGATGGTTCGTACGCCCTGTCGATTTCCAGGAAAGTCTGCGAACACCTATTGAACAAGGAGTGCCCTTGTTGCGTGCCCGCGAAAGGTAACATTGTTCGTACAGTGAGGAAGGATCCAGAGACGAAAGATGCTGATAGGACAATCGGAACGAGCGAGGGGAAGAGAATCTCCAAGCGCGAATCGGCGAAATCAATTTCGCCGAAGGAACGAAGGAAACGCAATTCAGCTGACGACAGCTTACAGACCTTCTCGATGCCCGTGGAAACTTTCGCAAGAAGATACAATCTGTCTCTGAACTTGGAGAAAGTGCAAGCCCCGTGGAATTTCGACGCGAAGGAAAAGATTGATGAGCGCCAAAAGGGTGGAGGGAAAAATTCTGATATTAAAGAGGAGGGCAACGCTGACACGGAGCTCCGTCATGATTTGTTATCTATCCGCGCGGTTTCAGAGAACGGTAAATCTGAAGCAACCACGGTACAAGATGGGAGGGCAAATGATCACTTGTACAGACACGCCGATGGAACGGATGATGGGCGTCGAAAGCGAAATCAGAGGCACAGGAATATTGCTAAATATCGATACGGACGTACCATAGACGAAGCCCCGAATGAACGGGTAAGGATAGTGAAAAACGTGTTGAACTGGTTGAGAGAAATGCTCTTGGACGCGGCTGCTGAAGAATAAGCCTGCCTTAAATCCTTAATAATATGTAAATTGAAATTGTAGTACTTTGTAACATTTATATTTTATATTTTAATACTTTTTTATGTTCTATACTTGATACTCGAACTTTTGTAATGCAAAGTGAAACGATTGAAATAAAGAGAAGGATGAAATTTATCTACGTCCTATGCACCTTTTATCTAAACCAATGGAAATATTTAAAAATCACTATATTGTTCACACAGTATTCTTACGTCAAACCCACGCAAGTATTTCATTTCTACACCACTCGTAGACCTTTCCCACTTCTATACATCTGCAACGAAAGTCGATATTCCCTTTGCAACTTCGTTCCACTTCCAGCTACCAAAAACCTGCTTGCAACTTTGGTTGCATACACGAGGGAAAGCCAAGATTGCACCGCAAGTTTGTTGCATTTCCGTGCGCAGGTAAAAAATCAATTTTCATCATATCTAGTTTGAATTCTAACCGCTAGCAGGCTTCCGACCTAATTCCACTCTGCATTGATAACGTTGCGTGCGACAGGAAAATGGTAAGGGGGCTCTAGAGCCCCCGATCTATGTGGGTGTGACAAATATTTGTACATATACGTACGCGCGTACATAGGATTGAAGGCTATTGTCTGTTCTATACCTGGACTGCGCTTGAATCAATGGAAGACAGTTTTGGTTATGTTTAACAAGTGTAGGGAACGAATACACAGATTCCCTTTGACGTTTCTGTCAACATCATAGTCAACATAGCGAGAAAATGGGCTTGTTTGGCAAATCCCCCGAAAGGAATCCGAAGGAAATGGTTAGAATCGCAGTGAGCTCTATTATCCGCTCGGTCATTTACACGGGAATCTTATTTCAGGTTCAAGAATGGACGCATAAGATAAGGAAAGAAGGCTATCAACTGGATAGGCAGGTTAGAGGTAAGTTACTGCAGGATAGTGCACAGGGATGCATTGTAATATCGGCTGACGGAATTTATACGCAGCGATCCAAAGAGAAGAAGAAAAGGTAAAACGTTCTATGAAAGAGGCGGCCAAGAAAGGTGACAAAGATGTCTGTAAAATTCTCGCGAAGGAGATAATACGCGCGCGGAAAGCCTGTAACAAGATCTACACTTCCAAAGCTCATATGAATTCTATATCCTTGCAAATGAAGAATCAGCTGGCTACGATCAGAGTGGCTGGGTCGGTGTCGAAATCTACAGAGGTGATGCAAGCTATGCAATCACTGGTAAGGGTACCCGAGGTAGCCGCTACGATGAGGGAGTTGTCCAAAGAAATGATGAAGGCTGGAATCATCGAAGAGATGTTAGACGAGACTATGGACTCTATCGAAGATTCCGACGAAGTGGAGGATGAAGCGGACGAAGAAATTGACAAAGTAACTGCTAAGCTATCAACAAACTCTCAAGGGATTCAGCAAATATATACTAACTAATGAACTGGATGGAACTTGTTTCAGATCTTATGGGAAGTCACAGCAGGCCAGTTAGGCACAGCACCCGCAGTTGTTACAGAAACTCCAGGTTCTGTAGTCGCATCTACGTCAACGGAAGAAGAAGGCGTGGAACCAGATGCCAAGGAGCTTGAAGAAATGAAAATGAGACTACAAAGTCTTCGTAGTTAGGTGTAATATGTAAATTAATCCATATTGACTTTCAGTGTTAAAATCAGCTTGCACCCGCTGAGCATATACATATATACACAAAATACAAAAGATGCATTGGAACAAATGCCCAGCATATTTTAATATTTCTAAACAGAAAACATTTCAGCTTTTATACTGAATAACCAAAACGAGTTAAGTATTATGAAAAGAAAATGAATGTTCATTTCCTCTGTATAGTTTTTATATCCAGTCTTTATAATCTGTGTAGGATCTATACAAAACCAGTATACTTTGACTATACATAAAGCCTAAATACAGAGAAGCTGGCTTCTTGGTTGTATTACGTTGAAACACACTATATTATTTAATTGCAATCGCAAAGTCTTGTACTAATATGTATTATAAGTATATAAATAATGAATTTGATCGTTATCGTGCTGTACACCTTCCCATATCTCACTTAGGTCTGTGATTAAGTAGAAAAGCGCATATTCTAATGCAATAAACGCGATATAAAGTATTTGTACTTGATTGGTTATCTAATCGATTTCTGATAGAACTAATTGCTTCAGCAGAAGTTTCAAGATTAAACGAGTTATTTTCATTTTGTATTTCAGTAGTTTTCTCACAAAATTTCATACAATCAACCTTTTTACACGTCTTTTTACAACATAACTATAGTTCTACCTTATGCAAAGGTGTGTATATGTATATACATTTATGTACATACATATAAATATAGATGTGTTCACATAAATATTTATAGTAAAATTATAACTCTGGCTTAACAGAAACTTTAGGTATAACATTAATCATGAATTTTCCTGAATCATCAAAATAAACCAACAAATTTTCTTTAAGTCTTCGAACGGTACAATATGTTTTGCATTTAAAAATGTACACGTCAACAATTATGTAAAATAAGTCACATAGAAAACGGTCAAAGAATTCGCTACAAATCTCATTTGTACTCTAGAAAATTTTTTCTTGCTTAAACCTATTATTATTATCTTGCCTATCACCGTCTTTTTATAAATACATAAGAAAAATAATATATTCTAACTATTAATGTTCCAAGAATATGTACTTGATCACTTTAAATATACAAGTAGCTGCATGTTTCAGTATGCATAAGTTTCACATACTTCTACTTAACTGTATACCCTTACAAATACTATCGTTTGTTTATATTGTGGGAAATTTACAAGTGATCAATTACCATATTAACAATTGAAAGTTTTATTTGCGCCCTAGCTTTCCTGGGCAGTCTATGCATATGAGGTGCGAGCTTACGCAAGAAGTATCTCACTTCACTTTTAATAGGAAAAATTGTTCTGCGCATTGTTCCCGAAACTTTCTTACGTTGTACAAGCTTTTCTTGCTTCGGGGACAAACACTCTACTTCCTCAAAGTCCTGATAAAATTGATCTTCCCGTATATTATCCGCTTCTTCGTCTAACACTTCCAAAGAATGTGGTAAACTAAGTTCCTCGTGCACCTCTAATTTTTCAGAGATCTTTTTATCCTCCGCTTCTTCCGGAGAGATCGACAGAAATTCAACTACATTTTTATCTATTTCTTGTTTTTCTTCCTTTATGGCAGGCAAAGTAACCGACGCTTGACCATTCTTCACCCATGCTTGTTGCCTCGTATCAATTTCATTGGAAGCAGTAGGAATATGTGCGATTTTTGTTTTAGTTTGCTTTTTATTAGTTTTCGCTGGCTTTTGTTGCTCTTGTTTAGGAAGATTTATCTTAATTAATAAACCCGGAGGAATGCTAGATAAACTATGCACTGGTATAGGGGCACCTAAGTTTGATATGTCGCCAGTAAATGGTAAAATCACTTTCTTTATGCTACTTTCGATATTATTTGTAATGTTCGACGTAATATTGTTGGCGATCGTTATGGGCTGGAGCTGTTCGGTGAACTGAATTTTCCAATTAGAATTAGGGGGAAGAGGTAATTTTCTTATCAAACGATTTTCAATATTGTTAGGGTCAGGCCTTGGAATGTTAATAAGCGTCGGTCGTTTAGATTTCCCACGTTTCTTCGCAAGAGGAGTGGGCTTATTATCTACCTTTGGCTTTTTACTAGATACTAAAGGTCTCGGGAAACCTGGCTTTTTAATCCCCTTAGTTGTATTGGTACAATTAGGTTCCTCTATCGTATCTTGCTCGTCTTCAATCTGCTCCGCACAATTAACAGAATTTAATTGCGATATATCCTTTATCGTCGGAACCGCGTCGCATGGTCCTACTTTGTGAAAACTCTGTCCCGTTTGGAAATGTTTGGAGCAAAGTACTAATTTTCGTATTTGATTCGGAGACATTTTCAGCAGATCCTCTCTCCCCAGAAACTGACACCATCTCAAACACCTACCGATCTCGTAAGCGGGAAAAGGATGAAACTTGTATCTTTCCACCTTATTTCTAGGATTCGATCTTGACCTTCCACACGCCGCGCATGCTTGACTTTCTAAAACGGCTGGCGGCAAAGGATCCAGTTTCTTAGCTTTCTCCGGCGAACTGTACTTTGGTTCGGATATGAGTTCCATAATAACTCCATCCAGCTGACCCGGATTGCGTATATTAGGAACAGCATTGTCTATCAGCCTGCTCTTGTGACCGGGCATAAATTGCGAGCAGTCAAAGTGCTTGGAACAAATGTAGCAGAACAGAATCTCCTTCCTCGTCAATCTATAATACGAGTCTACTCCGACAAAGTCGAGCCATTTCAGACAGCGAAACTCCTCGCCAGGAAAATGATGGAAGGTCGCGCCGTCGTAATCCAGAGCAGGGGGATCTCTGCGGGAACGGCGGCACAGGACGCAGGTTATGTTGTATAAACTCTGCTTGGGATCGTAAATCGAAGGTACAGCAGTGGCATTTAATCTATCGAGATATTCGTTTAAGAAGTCTTTCTGCACGAAGTGCTTAGAGCAGACCATCCGCTGGAGCAGCTGTTTCTTCGTAAGTTTGTACAAATCCTCGCGGCAACAGAATTCCAGCCACTTTCTGCATCGGGCTTCGTCGTTAACGGGAAAGCCAAAGAACATGTACTCTTCCTCCCTGTTGTTTGGATTCATACGGGAACGGCCGCACACAACGCACGGGTGTGGCATTTTTCCAATTACTCTATCGTTCTGTGTTTTCGTCAAATCGACAACCTCATCTTGTCACAACACAGCCGAACGAGAGAGGTTAACTCCGAGCCAGAGATTCTTTTCCAAACACCCTGACAGGCCAACTGTTCGAGCCGCACGAATTTAGATTATCTTCTCATAATCCTTTTGTACGCGATACGATTTTATATTATTCGAGCAATAAAATTCAACGATAACAAACGATGACCTCTTCATTCTTTTCGGATCTTCTCTGTATCATAAATATTAAACGTTTTCGTGAAACGCACTGCTGTAGAGAAAGCTTAAAGGCCGAAGATTCCTTTTCAAACGACTTTCCTTTAAAATCCAACGATAAAGGTCACTTGTCACACGCTCCTTTACGCTTTCCTTGCTATTCGTGAGAGGTTATACTGCAACCCACAGCGTCTCTCACCTAACCTTTTGTCAAATAAGTAATCTCTATTTAACTTCGCAACACCAGCTAACCTAAAGCTCTACTGACAAGTTGGAGGGCTCCTACTGTCAAGATACCTGAATTCCGAAAGGATAAATACACAAAATGGCAGAGAATTCTAATAATCCTTATGACATCAATGGGCAGCACTTTAATCCTGATATGTATTTCCACAAGTTGCTAAAAGTGAGTCTATTGCTATTGCTCTGTTATGGGTATGTTTTATACATGATTCACAGCAGAATCAATGTTTCCCTCAATCTTATAGGAATGCACATTGAAGCAAATTATGGATCACGAAGCGGAGATAATAAAAAACACCCAAACGTTGCATTCCGATATGCAAACGTTAGTGTATGAGAATTATAATAAGTTTATATCCGCCACAGATACCATCAGGAAGGTGAATAATACGGATATCTCGTCATAACGAATATGAATTTCTTTACCTATTTTCATCTTGTGTATTCTGATGCTTAGATGAAAACAGATTTCAAAAAAATGGAGGACAATATGGACTTACTCGCCAAAAATATGGACAGCATCACGTCATTTTCGGAGCAGATTTCATCCACGTTGCACGACACCAGGCAGGAAATTGCCAAATTATCTTCAGTGCATGCGCTGTTGAAAAAATTACAGTTCCTTTTCAAGTTACCTGGGAACCTGAAAGATAAAATGAACGAGGAAAATTATGCGCAGGTTTACATTCCGTTCCATAGTATTGACACGCGTAGAACTTATTCTTCTTTACAGATATTGGTGTACAAAGAAATACTTTTAATTCTTTTAGGCGGTACAGGATTATATTCATGCGCAGCGTGTGTTAAATCAGTATGGCAATAAGCCATCCTTTCAAGGAATACAAAAGGATTGCGAAGATATTTTAGAGGAGCTCAAGTCAAGGCTCAGGAAGCAGTTCCACAGAAGAGACGCCTCGACTAAATCCTTAGCCGAAAATGTGGACCTCTTATTGCAACTGAAAGAACCAGCTGATTCTCTGTGCGCCGAATTTTTGACGCACGCGAACGGAAGGCTAACGGAACAATTAGACATTTTACAGCACATGTGTGAAAATGATATCGTAGAATTCGTGGACATGGCCAGTTCGGGATTTCTGAGCGACTTGTGCCTCATTGTTGCATCTTACAACGATCTGTTCATAAACAGACCGCCGTCGGATGAGAATGAGTTTGCCGACGACTTTGATACAAGAGCTATCGCGTGCTTGAATAGTTTCATCATGAAAAATATGAAGAAATACTTTGAGCTAAGTGGAAAGAGAGTAGAGAAGGTAGCTGACACAGCGGTGTTAGTCAGAGCGCTAGACAAATTTCATAGAAGATTACAAGCTATGAATATGCTGTGTAAAGAAACAGACTTTGCGAGGTAGTAGAAAGAAATCAATTAGATTAAAAATTTAGGAAATCTATGTACGCGCCGAAATATATATTCTTGTTTATCAGGATAGGTACAGACATTGTTATAAATGCAGGTAGAAAACAATGTCGTAATCACTTGGACAGTTTGAAGCAACACTTGAACGACGCGCTCGTTAAAGTGCGGCAAATATTGGCCACCAAAGTGTCTCAAGAAGGAGATGGAAGTTTGGCAGAACTTCAGGCATTGCTTGTTATGCCTACCATTGAAAAAGTTAAAGGGGTCTTACAAGACTTATTGGTCTGTCTTATGTGTTCAATAGCTTCTAACAATATCGCAACTATTCCATTCATTCGATCAGCTTATTAAACATAAACGTGATTCCAGGTATTTCTGCAACCAGATTTGTCGTTCAGCTTAAAAACGCAATTTCTACAGAATTTCTGTGTGGACGAAGTAAGAGAAGGTCTAGTAGTTGGATTTCTACTCCATTTAATGGCCACTGTGAGCGGATTCTGTACTGGATCTGACGTTTCAAAGTTCCCACGCACTCTTCTACTTTTATTGAGTAAAATGTGCATGGAGTATAAAGAGACTAACGTGAAATATTTGGTAAGTGAAAAACGAAGAAACGTAATTATAAGAAATCGCCTCACGTGCTTTCATTATAGCTCGCTACAACCGACGATTTGTTCAATATCGACGAATACGGATCGTCTGGGAACATGGTTACAACCGACGCGGAGATATGCGAGCAGTTTCAGGAAGCGGCGCAGAATTTATTAAACCATTATGTTCGTATTCAAGGTTTAGCGGTGTCGCAAATGTTAAGAAAATCAGTCGAGACGAGGGATTGGCTGCATACGATCGAGCCAAGAACAGTTAGGGCTGTAATGAAGAGAGTGGTTGAAGATGTAACAGTAATTGATACTCAAGTCGCCGCTCTGTACGACGATTCTGACGGCCAAATCGATCGAAGTAGCGACAGCAGTAGAAAAACTCACAGGTACGAGACATTACGAGGGCCACGAATAAATACTGTGGTGCATTTACGATTTCTATTAAATTCAATATTTTCCAGCGTCAGCGTATCCAGACACCACTACAGATCTAGCTGGTCGTCGTACACGCCTAGTCACATAGATTCCTCCTTGGTAACGAATATCCATAAACTATTCTCGGAGCGGATCGAAATCTTCTCGTCGGTGCAATTCAACAAAGCCTCCATTCTGACCGGGATCATCAAAATAAGTTTAAAGGTAGAATACTTTTAGCAGGCAAAGTACCGTAATGGAAACAGGTGCTGCCGGGCAGTCACAATGATAAAATAGCACAGCCATTATCCACTTTGCATCGCGAGGATACCTTATTCCCTTCTGTTGCGTGTGCTGTATGACTACGCAACACACTTCGTGTATTCGATGCTACCGAGAATCAATGTTCCCTTCGAAATTCTACGATAACGATTCCATTTTCGTCCGCAGACGTTCCTGGAATGCGTGAGACTGCGAACATTCAGTAAATACGGCCTACAGCAGATCCAGGTCGACACGCATTACTTGCAGCTGTACTTGTGGAGATTCGTCTCGGACGAAAAGTGAGCTGACACGGTGTTGTTTCTTTACGCGAATATAAACTTTCGTGGATTCCATTGTGACCTAATATTTGCTTCCAGTGTCGTTCACTTTCTGCTGGATGAAATACTTGGAAGCGCTGTGCATAGATGCTTGGAGCCAGTTTTAATGGAACCGAGCGTTGTCGATATTATTTGCGAGAGAGGATGAAGAGCGATGTTACGCGTATCGCTGGCAATTGATGTATACGTATACTGTACAGTCTTTTGTAGTATTTTATTGTATTCTATCGTTATTTGTAAAAATAAGTGCATATTGTTACTCCTAACTTATTAAATATACAATCTTCTGTATATTCTTGTATATTTCGTATGTGAATACTTCATTACTAATGCTGTACATTCCACGGAATAAATGTTCAGGGTAAGACTTTTAGAAAAGAATGCTCTCTCTTCCTGGGCAATTATTTCTCCATCTTTTTATTAGCTGCGCGCGATCGCCCACGCAGATCGAATATTCCACACTCTACAGGGCCCCGAGCGTAATGTCAAAGCACCACAACTGAAATAACGCGATGTACGACGTACTTTTCTGTCTTTCCCTCTCCATCGATTCGATGCTACAGTCTTTCGTTTCCTCTCCTCGCCCTCCCCACCTATCCGTTATAAAATAAACTCATCAGAGTCCTTAGTACGCTATAAGAAGCAGGGTCAAATGATTCTAATAAGTCTTAATTCCCCACTACATTCTGCACTTTTGAACTTTATTATTGCGTAAATTTCATCAATCGCTTCCATTCATTTCGCCTGACTTTCCTACCGTCGTTCTACCAGATTTCATTTTCCTCTATAAATACATTTTCTTCGGCGGAATTTATTCAGAAGTTATCGGGACGTTTTGCCATCGGCGATTCCCGTGGACGTAACGCACAAATGTGCAAAGAATAAATGGGACAAGAGCTTATAGCGTATATGGGGTTCTGCCGCACCGTACCCCCTTGGCAGTGGCTCGAGTTAATTCGAACTTCCTCTCGCTGGATGAGATTCATTCTCCGAGTATCCGGCGTAGGCCCACGCACAGCATTCTACCCAATTTAATAAACTCTTCTAAATTACTCGGCCGGGGCCATTCCCTCGTTCAATCATGAATTTCCCTGGAAATCCACGGAAAATTCACTTCGTTTCCCTCAGGCGTCTAGCAAGCTGAATCTCGTCTTGAACCTTTCGCGATATTCCTAAAAAAAATTGCATCTACCCGCTCGGCTGGTGCAACCCGTTGCTACAAACTAATGGGCGACTCGAATATACACGTATCTATATTTTCCGTGGCCAGAGAGAAGCGATATCATTACCAAGGCATATGTGGCACACGTGATCTCAGAAAACACCTGTGCACGTGTGACTTCTGTACTGCTATGAACAGGCGTGTTTCCTATGGCACGCTCATTCCAGCTTAAACCGTGGCCGTGCGGATACTAAAGATCCACAAAATCGCGCGCGATTCTGCTAGTTCTACACGAAATAGATCTCACGGGGAAAGAATCTGCAACGAGGCACCGCTCGAATAACTACGTGCGTTCTCCAGAGTTCCAAGCGTTTCCAAACAAGAGGTACTGTGACGCCTGTATATCAACATATGCTCTAGCATTTAAGCAATTGCCAATGAACAAACTAACCGCTCCTCCTACAGATTTACGTTGCACAATTTTTACTAAAGAGAGCCGCCTTTGACCAGAGAAGAGGACGTTTCGTTTGAATCTCACAGGGGCGGAGATGGTTCTAATCGGTGTACAATGGATCGCCATCGACGGTAGAAAAGGCCACGTAACAGGAATTGTATCCTAATAAAAGGTGCCGTTCGCGCTGGATAGGTTGCTTTAAATCAGTAAAATGGGCCCGCATGGGTGAACGGAGGGTGGACCTACCCACGGGACAGGGGCGGCCAGGATTATCACGAAATGACCAAACTATTTGAAAGTGCAAGCTGATGACCGTGTCGGATGCCGCATTCGATGGCATAGGGGCGCGCTGCGTGCATGCATTAATCAGCGAGCTGTCCTTTTCCTCCATTAAACTCTATAGAACCAGCGTCATTCTTCGTCAATTTGCACGGCGGACCTACTCACGGTCCTTCGACCAATTATTATTTGCCTGACGAGGCGACACCGGCTCCAGCCTCGATGTTTGCTGGCCGAGATAGGCCGTGGAAAATAGTCGAGAAACTTTCGACTAACCAATTATTTCACCCGATAATCTTACTTCAGTTTGCCTACCCTGTATCTTGCGTATGATTCACGTGGCGACAATATTCACGATAAATGCTACCGATCAAACCAAGGTACGTACTGTACTCGAATAGAGTACTTGATAAAATTGATGCTCTATTTCTATTTAAAAAATTAAAACTGACTTCAAAAAAATAAAATTGCACTAAAAAGTGAAAAATAATTTTTCCCTTATTTAATATACGACTCTTATATTTTTTAAGTCGGCGCCAGATTTACACAGTGCAAATGATGAGGCACCGACTCAAACAATATGAGAGTCGTAGATTCAATAAGGGAAAAAATTATTGTTTACCTTCTAGTGCAATTTTATTTTTTCAAAGTCAATTTTAATTTTATTATTTTTAACTTTTTAGCTTTATACATATTGACACAACATGCCGAGGGGATATGCACGTGCGTACATAAAATAATAATAATTAGGTGACAATAGTCTTTATTATTAATCAAAACTGACAAAATATTGGGCCAATTTGATGTAGTGTAAAAAAAAGATCATCAAAATCGATCCATATGCTGAGGAATTATGCGGGGACAAACATTAAAAAAAAAAAAAACGGGTCGAATCTATAACTTCCTCGTTTTTGAAGTCGATTAAAAACGTAAGTTTCTTTCAGGCCAAGCTACACGTTCGTTCCGATCACGGAAGATATTTCGATTTGTGACCGTAACAATGGGCGAGGAAGATATGCACGCCCGTTGCTACGCTCGCAAATCAAACTATCTTCTCGATAGTTATCTGGGCACGTACAAGAAAACAACGACTAAACCCAAGAGAGAATGCTCGCGGGAGGAGATAAGAAAAATTTGAACTTTAGTCTGGATACGGGGTATATATATTTGGCCGTGCATTTCGTGTAGCGCAGTCACCAAGCAATTGCTTGATGGGGACAGAAGGACTCGAGAAAAGCTGCCTCGACGCTTTAATTTGCTAATCTGCCTGCTAAGTAGTGGTGCCGTAGGTGAATGTATACGAATTCACTTCGACACGATTACTTTTCACGCAGAGTTGCACTAGCAACGGGGAATTCGAAACTGAAGCTGCATACGTGCTCGATACGTCGAGGTAAAACGTCAGGTAACAGATTTTTTATGAATTGTAACACTTACCGATTGTTCAACAGACGTTTAAAGATGGCCTCCACCGTTTAAAGGACGCTCGCGACAGTCACGATTTTCGAAAGCATTTTTAGGCGCGAAGGGACCATGACAGACTTGAAGACCGCGCGAATTTCGTCGGGCACATCACTATCACGACACTAGTCGATTCACTGTAAATGTAACACAATTTTTTATCACCGAAAAAGCAGATATTTCTGGGACAAAAGGACGACCGGCGACGCGGGAAATATCACCTCCGAAACTACACCAGCCGAAGCGGAAGAGGATCTCTCGACCAATCAACGCCATCGATTCATCTTCCGGGCCCGCGATTCTCAACTAGTATACCACTGACGTCAAAGCAACTGCTAGAAATAAGCATATTCGTGTAATAATGTGACAATGTAAAATCATATATTTCCTTTATTATGAAAATAATTTCTAAAATACTATGTCCATTATATTTCCTCATTATACTATTAAATGAACGATATTACTTATTCTTACAGTTGTTTTTGAAGCACACTGTAACAGTTGCATGTAAAAAATCATTGCGATATATCTAAGGGATAATTAAAGTTGTTATAGAACGAATATAAAGTGCTCTCGTTATTCTGAGTGCTTGTGGCGTGTTCGTTCGCGTTGGGTTTAAGAATTTCCGTTGGGGATCGCGTTTTGGCGCGAACCTGTAATTCGATCGGTAATAGTAGGTTGAAAAACACTGGTCATAGAAGGAATCTAGCGGACGATGGTGCCGTGAGCCGCGCGATTCAAATCGTACGGTAAGGCAAGACAATGAGGAGTTGGTCAGCCGGTGAATGGTTTGATAACAAGCGGTGGAAGGCACGCACAAGGGAGACGCATATTCCCCGTTGGTTGGCCGACCATTCAGTGACGCGATTCTTCACTGCCCGGCACTGATTTCAATTGGTAAATTGATTTGGAACGATGGCGAGAGAGAAAAAAATAAAGAGAGAGAGACGGAGGGAGGGAGAGGCTCGGGTGCCGGTGCCGGGGCCGGGACCATGGGTGTGCAGAAGGATGAGATAAAGAAAGATGCACACACCAGCACACCGTGACCGGGTACACCGTCGCATAGCGCAGAAAACGATTGTGGTGGCAGTAGCAGTACCTCTCTTGCGAACCGTTAATAGGTACTGAACGCTGGTTGAATGCTTAATGCACCGTGCTTCTAGGATTAAATTGACCAATCATTTCCCGCGCGGCAAGGAGCGGCCAATTCAGTGTTCGTCAGACTATATTAAGCCAATCAAGAACAGTTTATCGCTCAGTCGTCGGTTTGCTGCCGTGCGGCGTGTGTCGTGCGCGTGCGTGCCTCCCCTTTCCCGCAAGACAGTTGCAACTCGTGAAACAAATGAACCGCGTGAGAGCAGAAAATCGGAAGAATGCCTCTCTGTCGCGAGCTTCCCGCAGCTCGCAGTTACCGGACCCCAGACGATCAACATTCAGTGATTATTCCTTAAACCGCGGTTTTCCCATCCACACGCATTCTCACGCCGCGTTATATGTCGCGACCGTTTAAAATCGCTCTCTTCGAACCGGGCGAACCGCACGTTCGTTAAATTGAAAGGAATTTGTCGCTAATAGGCGGTTCGACGAACGAGGACAGCGGAGAAGATCTGTGCAAGGGCCCGAGGAAAGCTAGTGACAAAGGTTTATAAAACGAGAATGCATTTTCGCCCGATGCGATCCAGTATCGTACGTATAATAAATTTCATTCATTCTCCGTAGTGTTGTTCTCGTATATCATTAATCGATCGAGCGTAGAATAAGTTTCATTGTATAGTGCCATTGAAAAATCGGGAAGATATCGTTCCGACATCACCGTAACAGAATCGTATAGAATAAGAGCGATTCCAAAGAGCAAAACGCACCGTATATATTAGGTTGATACACGTAAGTACGGAAGAATCCATCAGTGTTGAATGTAGTGTAGAATAGAAGTTAAAGGTCATGAGATTTCCTCTGATTGTTCGGTCAAGCCCGACACGCGCATAGTCAAGTGATATATATCGTTTCCAGACACGAGAGTGTCCAATAACTTGCTGCGTTACCATTACAAATAGGTAAGAGCTATTGACTGGCAACGTATCGTAGATTTGCAGCTTTAGATTACAGATTTAAACATCGGTGTGTGGCAGAGTAGCTAAATAGATGGAGAGTGGTCGGCGAGAAACAGTTGCTAACCTCATGGAAATGACTACGGACAATCGACAGACCGATATTCCCCTTCGACTGTTCGGAAAGAATTGAAGCAGAAGTCTTGCTTGTCCTGCTTAGTTTCCCTCGCGAATTAAACAGACGTCACTGTGTTCTCGCGTCTCTCGAAACTCGCCGTCGATGTGTCCCGAATATGTTTTTTACGCTCAACTTACGCCTGAAATAAGATCGCATGTGACCGCACGCGTAACCCTGCAACTATCCTTCCCAACCTGACACTCTACGAATGCCATCGGATTCTCGGGAGGAGTGGATCATAGAGAGCCGGCGATCCTGAAGAAAAACAACGGGATTCGTTTCTCGGATTGTAATCGACCCGATACGATTCGACGGGAAAAAGAAACGTCGCGCAATCTGAGACGACATTTTGTTATTCTGAAAATGTAACGGCACGCGGTGGCGTGTTTGCCTTTATCTTCTCGACTTCTTGACCTCGCGCGGACGATAGTATAGAAAGCACGAAAGCCAAGTAGCTGCTTCTGAATTGAGAATATCCACGGTAGACCACCGATTATCGGTCCTGCCACGATTCACCCAACTACGAACCGAGAAGCTGGATGAATTTCTGCCAAATTCCATTCGCACGAGCAAATGTCGTTCGCGGACGATGCTGCGACGCAGTGTTTGCGCATCAAAGTCCTGGCCGTGAATCGGCTGCGGAAAAATTATAAACCATCCCGATGTTAATTCGAAGCTTGCCCCCGAATGCTCCTTAAAATAGAACGCATTCTGTCGCGGCAGAAACAGATCTCCGCCCGTGGATCTCGAAGGCTCCGCGGATTTTTACCGGATGCTGCGAACCGATTTTTCTAAAGTTTATCGTTCGAAGCACGGGAGGATCGGTTTTTGCCCCCTAGTCCCGGCCGACTTCTTGGAATTCCTCTTGGGTCGCATTCACTCATCTACCCACAATTCGCGCATCGTTCCCTAATAAGTTGACGAGCTGTTTCATGAACACCCGAGAGGGAGCCGGAGCCGGCATTAACAGAAATTAGCGCTAATTGGTCTACCTCCCTCTGTCTTTCCTTGTTTCTCTCCTTCGCTCTGTGTGCGTGTGCGTGTTGCGTGCAGCCGTCGTACATTTTCTTTTAATGCACCCGGCCAGCGTCCAACGCCGAAAAAATTGAGGACTCAGTAAACCTATACGCGCGGCGGGTTCAAGATGCGTGGCAGAAAACGGCCACGCGCGTACAGCCGAGTCCGCAAAGCCCTAAACATCTTCTGTTAATAATCCTCTTTGGCTTATGCGGCTTTGCATTTTAACATGCCAGCCCCGAAGATGCTGCATGCGTTTCCTTTGTAGCGTGTGCGATGTACAGAGGGAAAGAGTTGTTTCTCGATCTTCTCCGCGTCCCGTGGAACGCGTTAGCCTTTGAAAAGTCACGCTCGATCGGCGGTGTCGAACCGCATACCACGACGAGACCATGAATACGGCGTTTGACGAGAGAAGAAGCGTTAAACAGGGACACGGGGCACAGAAATCAAAGATTCGATTGTAGGCTCCCTGCTATCTCGCGCGCGCGTGTACGCGTTTCCGTGCACGATATTCCTGTGAGTCGCATCCTATCCGTCACCGTTCTTCCATTTCACGGATTCTCATTCGTCGCTTGGTCTTCCATTCCCATCCCTTTCATCGGCGTACGTGTCCGTTAAACGTTTGACATTCAAGTTTCGCGTTCGTTTTCTATTTTACAGCGCCAAACGCCGAGCGAACCAGAGTGCAGGCCCTAACGTCAACGGCAGAAGGATTCGGAGGAAGCTGATTGTGAGTGAAATATCGAAACTGTTCCGAGCAGAAGCAACAGGCTTCCATGCGGGGTGGTGTTACATCGTGTACGAAATTTCTCAGAGGCACAGAGGAAGAAAGAGCCAAAGAGGCTGCCGGCAGTGGGCGACTTTAATGACTTCTCGAGGCCGCTTCAATGAATACCACTGTGTGTCATCGCATCATTACTGTGTGCACGGTATATAGCACACCGTAGCGCGTCCGGGCTAATAATTGTGACGTGTATCTTTCTATCGGTACCGGTTCGTGACAATTTTGTCATCATCCAATCAACGTAACTGTGTACGCTCGTTAAACACCCCTTCTCTAATATAAATTCTTATTACACCGTGTGGAAATGAGAAAATACAAACGCGGGGGGGTTAGGGCGAGTTCCTGTTTCGAGGGGCCCCCTCGGTGAAAGAATCCCTGGCCGCAAGTAATTCTTATCTTTTAAATAGGTTCATTTAATTGATATAAGACTTCTATCCGTTTCGTGAAACGATTACACTGTGAACGCAGCGGATGCGTCATGCAGTATCTACGAGCCACGGTATTCTTCTACCGATTATCTAATCTCGCACTAAATTATAGCGAAACGTGGGCAAGTTATATTAGGATTTCCCTCTGTCTGCTTAATTGTCTATTAATCTATAATATACTTATGTGCCCGTAAGTCTCTACAAATGTTCATTCGTAAAGCGCTATTAAGTGCTGGATGTTGTTCGTCGATTTATAATTAACGCTAGTGGGAGTTAATTATGCGTGATTCTTTATTTCGCAGTGGTCAGACATCGCGACGCTGTCGAAGGATTTTCCGACCATCGACGGAGCTGTGACGCACGGAGGGTCTGGGATCGATCAGAAATAAACCCTGTCCTGTTCTTAAGTACTAGTGCCGCAGGAGTGATTAGGTTGGTTTAGAAATTACCATATCTCCTGCTGCTCAAGTGCTTATCAATGGGTCGGGACGCACATCCATCTCCCGAGTCATCGCTACTACTTCCTACGGACGGAACGCATCATTTTTATTTCACATGTATATTTACCATTTTTATGTAAACATGTTACAATACCTTAATTATACATTAAATACGTGATAAATAAATGAATACAAACTTGATGCTTTTTTTTAATTAAAAAAAAATATGATATTTGGAGGAGCTGGGATTTGAACCCAGGACTTTCAGCATGCGAAGCAGACACTCTACCACTGAGTTACACCCCCGCTTGAGTAACATGCCTTCAATCTTGAGCACACTATCAATACGCAATACTGTATGAAAATAAATGTAATTACGAAACATCGCAAATATACGATATCATTTACCGAAAACTATTTTCATTCCTAAGAATCTGTTCCTAATTCCTCGTATCTTTCTGTTCCAAAATTGTCAACTACTCGCGGTTATCGGATGGATTTACCCTTACATTTTCATAACTGTAGTTAATATGCGTGCTCGTGGAAACTAGAGGTGTACTAATAAACGGAATATACGTTAAATATATTGGAGTTAACGATTATTTCGAATGTTATTTCGCAGAATGGAAATAACGATGGAATAAAGTAACGTTATTCGAAGCAACGATATCTCGAAAGTACTCGGGTTCACCGGCAAAGCATAACAGGTCGAAAGTGGGGAGGAAAGGTAGGGTTAAATAGATCGAGGTTTATTTCGCAACCCCCGATAGGGGTTAAATATTCTCGAGCTTCGTGGTAGGTAATAACCTATTCGCTTCTGTTTCACCCCGTTCACCCGCGCCCATCAGCATATACTCTCTGTTGTAAGTGGTGGGTAGAAACGAAACGTAGATGAAACTCCCGCACAACAGTGCGTAAGTATGCGCGCTCGGTACTTGTGGTACTTGGTGTGTCATACAAGAAAAAGGAGTAGACGAGACAGCGGGACGCGAGATTGAAAACTTGCATATGTATTATAGTCTTGGCGCTTTAGTCGCATCGGTAATCGTGCAATTAAGCACTAGAGATAAGTGCGGTTCTACCAAGTCCTACTACTTGATGTCGCAACGATTCAATCTAACCTCGTGAAAAAACCTGGCAGCGTCCTACTCGAAGTAACTGTCAGTTCACGGTACGTCACCGCAAGCTGCAAAGCGACTCTACCTAAGGTTACTTCGTGTATGCCCAGCTCGTAATTAGTTCGCCAGCCGATAAGGTTCGTTCCCTGTCTGTTAATATTTCATAACCGATTACTTTCGATTTGTTTAACTGTTACCCGGTTGCAGTGAATCCACGTTCACGACACATGGCTAAGCGGATCATTTGCTAGATGGTAAATCATAAAACTGTAAAGGCATCGAAGTCACGGATAAGAATAGTGCCTCGATCGAAGAATTTGGAACGGTATTCGCCACGGCTTTCACAGAGATGGTTGGATTGGCGGGCGGGGGAGGTCATCTGTATCCCTCGCCCCCAATGCAACCTAATCCAGAGTGTAAGTTCTGATAACGTCATTTGTAAATATTCCGAGTTCGAATACATGCTTAGTACAATGCTTGATACACGTTCATCGTACAAAGAAAATACCTCTGTACAGTGAGAGAAATGACAGGAATCGCCCCTAGTGCGCCGACTAGCGCCGACGCTTGCTTAAGCATAGTACATTCGTTAATGTGTCATCGGCAAGGCGGCGAAAGCGAAGGATTCAGCAAACGTGCCATTGAGTCGTTGGTGAAGAAGCTGAAAGTAAATCTTCCACCTTCAAACCCCTTTCTTACATTAGCGAAAGCTTAATCGGCACGCTGTCCGGCTATTCATGTGTGCGTATTGTTTTAAGGAAAAGCGTGACGAACTGGATAGCTTAATAACCGCTATCACCACAAACGGGGCGCATCCGAGCAAATGCGTCACTATACAGAGAACTCTTGACGGTAGGCTACAAGTCGCCGGTCGTAAGGGTTTCCCACATGTTATTTATGCACGAATCTGGAGATGGCCGGATTTACACAAGAATGAATTGAAACATGTGAAATACTGTCAGTTTGCTTTTGATTTAAAGTGCGATTCTGTATGCGTAAATCCATATCACTATGAGAGGGTTGTATCCCCTGGCATAGGTATGTCATAAGATGTATCTTTAATTTGCTTTTTTTAGAGAGATAATTCTATCGAACATTCTTCTCCGTGCGTCGTTTCTTTGCAAAGCTTCTGTGAATTCATTTGTAGCACCATAAGTGTAAATGATTTATTGTTGTGGCCTTGGTGTATGATGGAATGGGTTGGTTTCCCCCGCACAGACCCATTCTTTACAGACCTGTCCGGGCTGACTCTGCAATCGGGAGTAGGCGTTGGACCAGGTGGTAGATTGGTCAAAGATGAGTACTCGGTCGGCGGCGGAGGAAGCACGGCAGCTGGAGCGGTAGGATCCGCGATGGATGTTGACGGAGAAATGAACCAAACCATTCAACATCATCCACCTGCTCAACCCACTACATCTAATAACACTCAATCGTCTCAGCAGACTTTTATACCAGGCCTAGCGCCGCCCAATCCAAGTAAGTAAAACTTCTCGCCGTCTTGCTCCAAAGATTTGCAAATGTCCATTACAAGAACACTGTATTTCTGCGATGATTTACACTACATTGAACGTTGTATGTACCTGTGGTATTCACTAGTACTATAATCAGATAAGATTCTTGAGCTACATGTTTTAGTGTGACAGTTCTGTAATCTTTCTATACTGTTCCTGTAATCTAGCTGGTAAATATATCTTTGTATGTGGGGCGTGTTGAGTTATTTGAAAGTAAAGCATGTTTATGTGTTACAAGATCTCGAGTATATCGAACAATGCGCTAGAATTTATAAACGAGAATAAAGCTTCGCTATTGCATTCGTAGATTATCAGGAGATTTGATTTTTTTCTTGGCAAATTTTTTTCTAATATCGCTTTGTTTGGTATTACTTTGCGTTGCTAGTTCTATTTCATTTTAGCTTTATTCTTTCTTTTCCCTTTTGTTGTTTGGCACAGCTAGTGGTGAGGGTATGTTTGGCAGTAATGGGGGAGGTAATAATGGTGGTAACCCCCACAATAAATTGGACGACAGTAATTGCCCCAGGCAAACCTGGATCCCTACACCTCATCATCCTACGACGCGTAACATTCATCATCGTACGTATATAATAGAAAGCTCCTTTATATTCTTACTATTCTCCATTTGCTGCCGATTAGTTTATTTGTTTTCGTTGCTTCGTGCGAGTCTCAAAGCTATTATACTTCGTGTAATTAATTTCAGAATCGCTGGACAAAGTTTGAGTATAATTGACATTTTCTGTTATGTTGCCTGTATTGTGTACGAGTCGCATTTAATTTTGCAGCAGTAGTACATCCAATGAGTCACACCGTAGGTAGCCAACAGCAGTCATTGAGTACGTCTAGCGGAGGTAACAGCGCACAAATGCTGAGTCCTTCACAAGGACAATCTACCGACAGTTTTTATGGAACTAACACGCCTCCTCAGGATCTCAATCAACCACCGAGTGTCGATGCATTAGCAGCATCTCTAGGTATATTATTCTACATCTACAAAATTTTCTGTATTGTCGAAATTGACTCTGAAATTTGACTCTCCGAAACAGGCGAGGGCCAGAGCTCTCCTGTATCACCTGTACATCTTCATCATCCAAACGGATTTCCAGTAGCTACAGCTGCTTATAATTCAGGCGCACCACAGTGGACCGGAGCCAATACTCTTACATACACTCAGAGCATGCAACCTCCAGATCACAGACACCTTCATCCTACTTCTTACTGTGAGTTAATGAAAGCGACGAACGATATCTATCTCGTAGTTAAGATACTAATACAAGTCACGTTTGTATCAGGGGGTGGCCATGGAGGCGAAGTAGGTGGGAACATCGGCGGTCTACTTTCAACGCAACCGGCACCTGAATATTGGTGTTCCGTTGGCTATTTCGAATTAGATACTCAAGTGGGCGAAACGTTTAAAGTAAGCAGTGGTTGCCCCACCGTCACAGTCGATGGATACGTTGATCCAAGCGGCGGTAACAGATTTTGTTTAGGAGCTCTGAGTAATGTGCACAGAACAGAGCAAAGTGAAAAAGCACGCCTTCATATAGGTATATTCGTTTATCTATTCCGCTCCTTAATTCATCGTTTACGACAATCATTTACCATTCTGTTTATGGAACTATTCAGGGAAAGGAGTCGTGTTGGATTTAAGGGGCGAAGGAGATGTTTGGCTGAGATGCCAAAGCGAGCATAGTGTCTTTGTACAGTCTTATTATTTAGACAGAGAAGCAGGTCGCGCACCCGGCGACGCGGTACATAAAATTTATCCCTCTGCGTACATCAAAGTCTTCGATTTACGACAGTGTCACAAACAAATGAGAGGACAAGCCGCCACCGCTCAAGCTGCAGCGGCTGCCCAAGCCGCTGCTGTAGCAGGACATTTGACGCATGGAGCGCCAATTACTAAAAGTTTGTACAACGGTTTTTTAATCGTTACGAGAATAATTTCACAAATGCTTCTTTAATCTGACCTTATAATTTAACGCAGGTCTCAGCGCGGCAGCTGGTATAGGCGTAGATGATCTCCGACGGCTCTGCATTTTGCGCTTAAGTTTCGTGAAAGGTTGGGGTCCTGATTATCCTCGACAAAGTATAAAGGAAACTCCGTGTTGGATAGAGGTAGGGAAGAATTTTATTTCACTTAATTTCTCCGGCCTATGGATTGCAAGCTAACGAACTTGTCTGCTCTGCACAGGTACATCTGCATAGAGCGCTTCAATTACTGGACGAAGTTTTACATACTATGCCAATAGACGGTCCCCGGGGAATTGAATAATTTTATTTAACTTTGGATAATACATATGCTGCAAAAAAGACATCACATCGCTATAGGCTCAGCATCATGTGTGCGAAATGTATAAAATGCCCCTGCAAACACGGCACCGCGTGGTATTGCTAAGGATATCCCGGTAAATCGGCAATAGATGCCGGTTTAGACGGAAACTTTTTACATATTTTACACACATGATTTACCGCATATGATGAAATGTGTGTCTGCCACGGCCTTGCATTACCGTCAACGTACAAACGTTATGCGAAGGAAATATTATTTTTCTTTATGAAGAAGTTATTTTTTAAGAAGAAGGAAATGCATCCGCAAAGAAGAGGCGAAGGTAGGATGAAGGACTTCTATTTTAATAGGCAGTCAATGTCCGGATTTAAGGAGAAAGAAATACATTTCCCACGGCGTGGCCTGGTAAGCTCAGCAGAAAATGCGTGAGTAAAACGTGATACTTTCGGAAACGTGAATAGTCATAATCTCGTTTTTTGAGATTAGCTTTGTAAGATAGCTTAACTGACACATCCTACTTAAAAGAACGATGATAAATTTTAAGGCTCAGTGTTTATGTCTAATGTAACAGGACAGTGAACAAGATCGATCGTATATGTGTGCACAGTAGAGAGGTTTTCTAAAGACTGCGGTGCGTTTCAAAGTGCTGCCAGGCAACAGCTTTAGTACATAGGGGTACTACAATAAATACCATATAAGCCATTCTTGTAAGTCTATAGTATCAGAGGGAAAGCGTCGGTAGCAAGAGAAAAGATCAATGAAAGATTTTGAATAGTCAAAACATTAATGGGAGCAACAGTACTGAAATAATATATATACTCTATTAGGAAATTATATTTTTATTATACCTGTATTAGTTGTGCTGGCAGTAGTTTGATACCCGTGCTGTTAGAATAACCTTCTGTATCGTTATTATCGGTTTTATAATTTGCAACCAAAAAATATCAGTACACAAATACCTGCAATGTTTGGTTAATAATGATGTTTCATGTTTCCTTTTTTTACCATTACTTTCCCTGTAGGGACATGAATTAATTCTATAGTTAGTATTATTATAATTATTAGCGTAGTTGTTGGAGGCGAGACAGATGTGGAAAACATTTAAAACATGGTGCGATCTTGTGTTTGATAAATTCAGCAAGAACTGATTGTGTTTTGTGTGTCTCGTTGAATTCAACTGTCTCCCCTCTAATCAACCACTAATTTTACTACTATTACCATGTAGTACTTGTTGAATAATTATACTGTTTACCAACCATTTTCTTATTCTATATTCGTACAAAATATTCTTATATATATACGCTATATTTGATAACATTATCATACAGAGAAAAAGTTGACCAAATTTTATACCTATCCGTATATATACACACACAGACACACACATATATAAATATATATATAATACGTATATGCGCGCGTACGTTCGTATATGCAACAGATATCTTGTCTTCATTTACTTTGGGGAAATGAGAAAGAGTTTAATGCTTGTTTTTACTAATTCATACACATTATAGTATTCGAAATTTTGGCTTCTTTGTTGTAATTGAGTAGAGATTATTTTGCTGTTTGTGTTCATGTTGTCCTTACATTTCTTTATATTATACTTAATCAAGATCAGTCTCATTGACTCAAACGTGAGCAGAATTTTGTGTATATAAGCATGTCTATGACCACTGTATTACGAGTAAGGGATGAGTTACCCTTGATCGAGCAAGCATTCAATTGTTACGAGATGTTTTGTTAGTTATCTCTCGCCTTGCGTGACGAAATGTAATTGAACGAGGGTAGTTTTTATCAGCACCATTAGAAACACGCAATCTGAGGGGAGGGAGGAAGTGTGTAACGAACGTAACAAAAAGGATGTGCAGTTGTTATTGAATGTGAAAAGCGGAGAGTAATGTTATCGTCTAAATTAATTAAAAAAAAAAATCGTGTATTTTAACGGCGAAATACATGGAACATTCTTTCCATCGGTTTCTGTCCATATTAAACGAAGGATGCAGAGCTCAAATAAATGGGAGGATCGCGTTTAAGCATACTTAACGCCAAGTTCGCTTTAGAAACACATGTGCCATCATTTTCATACAATACCATACAGAAGATAACAAATGGTGTAAGATTTTTTATAAATCCTATTTTTTACCAAGCTCATAAGTCGCAGATGCAATGCATGCTCGAAGTGCGATGCATCGGCACGTCCTAGATCTAATAGATTTTACGGGATCCGGAAAAGGAACTTTGTACGCCTATACTAAGCTGAATTACATGTATGCGAGAACGTGATGTGCGTTGGAAAGATCGGTGCATTCAACACCAATTTGTATCATTCACGAATAGAGTACACACAGACACACGCATGTATGAGATAAGACAAGAATTGATACATGAAATGTAATCGAAAGTTCAAAGATTTTAGAACGGAAATTATTCTGGATACGTGTTCGTACGACATTTTATCGATACCTCTGAATAAGAGTTCCGGTACATATATTAGAACTGGTGACAAAGTGCAATAGCCCTGTCTCATGTCAAAGATACCATAGCTGATAGCTGTAAAAGTAAAATGGGAAATGCCTATATAACTTACGTTAACGCTCGAGAAATGATAACGGTAATTTAATAATACTATACTCTAATTATTAATACTTTATTTCACTTTTACCAGGGTAGAGTATGCAGTATAACTTGCTGTTCAACAATTTTTACCAATTTGCTTAATGTCACGATCAATGGCGAAGCCTGTGCTTCTATCGTTTTAATATTTTATACAATGTTTTACACAAACTTCTTCTAGTTGAGCGAGAAGAATCGTTGCGTTTATTCGATTGCATTCTGTGACTGTTTATTGATATTAATTTTACACCAATTTTAGATCATAGCGTTGAATTCTAATGTGAGGCTTCGTCGTTAATTATTACAGATCTTGAGATTCAAAGACTTGCTCTTGAACTTTAGAGGCATATACACAAGCACGTACAATAAATATCAGAATAGAATTATACGATTACCAATGCTATTTGTATGAATTAAAGAACTGCTTGTAAAGTAATATATTAATACTTTTTTTTTTATCTTTACTAGGCTTTACAACCGTGACTTAAACGCGAATTGTTTCAGTAGCGCGCGCGTCTATTCGCATGTTTTAAGATATTCGAGCCCTTTGAAATTCAATTGAAAAAACGGCGATTTAATTGTCATGGATCATTTCTCTCGAACAAATCGTGTATGTTCAAGCCAAAGATATCCCGATTATATGATTACGTCATGATACGTTACAAGTATGTACGAAATGTAAAAGTAATTATTCTTAACAAATACGTCGCAATACATAATGCAAGTAGGGTCGCATATAAACATTTTAAACCAGCATACAAACACAATCTCATTCAGGTGTAAATTTTCATGGCGTTCGAGTGACAATGTCTTGGTGAATACTGGTAAAATGAGCATCGTACGAATTACAAATCGATACCTGTGATTATCGTCGATACAGGCTAAATTACGCATGATTTCTATTCTCATGTTATTTCCGCAGACCCGTGAAACTGTACGGCGATAAATACATTATCAGATTGTTAAAATAAAATTCGTCTATGTGCCGAGCGCGAGCTGTTACAGTATGGTTGAACAGGCTGCAGAATCAGAGATAGCTAACGCAGCATGTATGTACACCATATTGTAAGGTACATAGGCTTACGATACTTGAATGGATGTGTTTACAAACCTTTTGTTATTGTATATTATAAATACATTACATTATATACGATCATTTTCAATAAACATATTCTGTGAATTAGAAACATCTACCCTATTAGAATTTTATGGTAAAGGAGTAAATGTACAAATGTAGTTGCAGACTTGTTGTGTTTATTAAAGAATAACTACTTTAGATATATGTAATTTATTATATAATTTACATTGTACTTTCAGCACTTTTTGTAGCTTGCGATACGTCTGTATAATCATCCGCGTAAAAATTCCCATTAATATCAATCGCGATGTTATGATTTACAATATTTCTTAACGCATTATCAATAGCTTCGTCTATGTTCTCAGGTGTGATAAACGTTAATGCTTCTTCCTTCGCCTTTCTGATCTCGGCGTCTATTCGAGTTCGAAGCTCCAAATCTCTTTCTCTTTTCGCTTCTAGCTTCAACATAATCTGCTTCGTACGTTCTTCTCTTTGTTTGGCTAGTCTCTCCTCTCGCTCTTTAGCTACTTGTTTGTTCCATTGCTCGTTTATTTCGTTACATTTTACAAAATCCTTCGCTGCGAGTGCTCGCACCGTTACAGGATCAAATTTTATTCTATTAGCATTTTCCATCTGCATGAAATGAGATCTGAAACAAAAGAGTGTATCGTTACTCTTACATACTTTTCGTATATACGTATTAAATGATTATCGAATGGCATACATTAAAGATGTCATGTGTGTTCGGTAATAATTGTGAATACGCTTAAGTTCTTCAGCTTCTTCTTGAGGTATAACTGGCTTTGTCGGTATTCTGTATAATTTCGATTTTGCCGTAGGTAACCAAATTGGTTTCCTCTTCCATCGCACGCATTGAACATGAGGCCCATTGGATATTAAATAATCATAAGCCCTTAAATGTCGTATTGTTAATGAACTGGCACTCATTATCGTTGATGCTCGGTTTGATGTTATGAGCAGTTATGAGCAAAGGTATCGCTAGGTTAGAATCCTGATGTTGCGCAGAAATTTATCTTCAGATGTCACGCAATCTAGAATTATCTGAGATATCGGGGATTTGATTCAAGCGGCATCCATGAAATACATTACTTCTTTTCGAAATCGATTACTCTAGAAACAAGCACTACCGTAAAAACATTTTATTCTATATTCTTTACGTATTCGTTTATTAAAGCGAATGATCTGGTTTTAGATTGTACCATGCAGTTTAGAATTCCTTTAATAAACTCAATTGTGGAAAGAGTATCGTGAATGTGACATTGGCATTCTCGCCTTCATACATAAAAATGAAGGGAACAGCAAAATAATTAGCGTGGCGTTTCGAGGACCTCATTAGATGCAGGGCGAATGCGCCACTGCACTCACCTACATAGCGGCATTGCTGTTTTTAAAAGCAGTAGTGTCAGAGATCTTGCTCCAGTGGGTACTCTCTTTAGTTTACACCTGGAGACTCTTGCCCAAACTGATTTTTATACTTTTACAGACACTTTAAATACAATATCGTAGGCTGTAAGCATTGCGTAAAATACAGTGAAAAACGGCACTCTACGCGCGAGGCGTGACGTGACTCTTGTGGTTGTTCATTTGAAAAGAAAAAAAGAAGAGATATTCGCGAGGGTCACAACGATACCGCGGAACTCAGAATGTACAGTGTCCATTTGACGCCAGGTAGATCTTCCGAGAAAGAAAGTACTTCGAAAAATGTGGACGGCGAAGTAGCAGTGTACAAGAATCGCCGAAAGGAATCAATTCCCGTTAAAGTCTTCAATTATCTCAAGATGCAAATGCAAGCGGAGGGAATTCCGAGTAAGTATAGTCATTTTACAATGCATGCCGATGATACAGACTTTTTTAGACGTTGATTTTTATTATGCTTGCCATTTATTTATACAATGTTACAAATATTGATCGAAGATGAAGGAACCGAACGAAAGCAAAAATACAAGATATCATTTGAAATTAATTTCGAATGATTTGGTTTTTAAAGAAACTTTTCTTCGTTTTTTTTTTGACGATACCTTGCGGGTTCGCTTCTTTATCTTCTCTTTATAAAGAAAATTGCATGTTTCCTTACATATATTTAACGTGAATTTGGGATCTTAGAAATTGCCGCTATAATTTCATACTTTTCGAGGAAATAAAAATCACATTTTTTTCTCCCGCGTTTTCAACGGCGGCATATTTCTTCCTTAATTATTAACTTTCATTAATAGTGCAGAAATAGTTTTACATGATCGCTACAACGCAATGAATTATTCTTCATCAACTGGATTAAACGAAGTAATCCCTCCATTGATCATGTTAAACTTTGATTTATATTCTTAAATATATATAAATAACGCGTAATTGCTTCTTTTAAATAACATAGTACCAATGCACTGGAATCCTTTCTCTTTCAATAATAATACATACAATTTAATATACTACCAGTAGTACAAATTTCTTCTCTTATTGACCCTGACTCTTAGAAACATCATCTACCTGGCTGACCAATGCTGCAGTATTTATCGCTGAAAATAGACAGTCCGTGACTTCAACATTTAAATCTTCGCCTACATTTGTATCTTTCTCCGGGAGCGATTCATAATTCGTATAATTTTGCGCCCAAGCTCCGGGAATAGAATTTTCGTTCTCTTCGATCGATTCCCTTACATCGGAAGTATTATTCAATCCCGACGCGTGCGGAGCTCGCGCTTCTGTCGCCACGGATTCTCCGCGCTTCATCTGCGAGTTACCCATTCGCATTCCGCACGAGGTATCGTTATACAGTAGCCAATACGGCGAGAAAGAATGTTGCCTGTGCTCTGCAACAAATCTTTCCTTTTGGGAACAAGTTAAACTCGATGATACTGGCGTGTGCGTGACCACTGGCGCTATGTAGCAATATACACAAGATGTTTGGTCCAATTTTGATAAATCTATGCGCTTACTACTAATGAGATTTAGAATATTCTCGAGAATTGGATTCGTGGAAGTTTTGGACAATTTTTTCGGCCAGAACGGATCTAGTATTCCTGAAAATATTAAAGCCTTATACTATTTTGCATCGCGAAATAAGTAACACGAGAAGAATAACAGTATAACTACATACCATTTGTCTGCGCATTTTGTGCTGTGCTAGATACATTTTTATTAATACTGGATTCTGTTTGTGCTGTGACACCATAGCTTTGTTCCACGTTCCCGGATAATGGGATACTTCCTTGAGTGTTTTGCGAACATGAGTAATCGTATGTTAGATCAGAATTGTAATGATTGTTGTTCGAAAATGTTTGCGAGATGGTAGATGCACTAGATGTGTACGTATCCTGATTCATATTTGCATCTGGAAATGTATGCGTACTTTGCAAGTATTCCCCACTAGCTCCTGTATTATATTTAACAATGTTTTGTAAATAATATGTGTTGGCAGAATTGGATTGCACACTGGGGATAATGTTCGTTTCGTAGTACTGATTTTCTTCCGGTGGATTCAAATTCAATAAATTCTGATTCGAATTCAATAAATTCTGATTGGAATTGTAGGAAGGTGCATTTCCAGTTGAACGATATTGACATGTCAAACTCTCGTCGTTTATAGGCTTATTCAAAGTCTCAGATCCTATATTATCATAGTACATAGTTTGGAACATTTTTGAGGATTGAGCATCTGATGTTGTACAGGTGGTATCTGTCCCGTCCATCACGTTGGTAATGGTCCAATTCTCATAATCCGGATGCATATCAATGTTTGTAGAAGAATATCTGTATTGATTAACATTCTCATTTGTTAAAACATTAGAGATTTGCTGGGGAATTCCCGCTACATTTTTGACAAAAGTTGGCTCGTTCAAGAAATATCCCCCCTTAATTCCACTCAACAATTCGTAACACTCTGCATTATTTTCTAGATTCTCCTCGTTATCTTGAGTGTCTGATTCGGCAGTTAAAGTGTCAGAATTGTCTAGCAAACTATTAGGCTGATACTGATCCATTGTCCAAAGTCGACAACCACCCATTACAGGGCTGGCTATTTCCTCTAGATTTGCACCGACCGGTGCTTGCAACATCTTCTTTAAAAGTACAGACCCCTCTGCATTGTTATTCGGATCCTCCAATGTCTGATATTCTACATGATCATTTGGTTGGTATACAAATGAATCCGCATTATTCACAGCAATTATATTAGATCTATTGTAGTTACTAATGTCTAAAGGAACTTTCTGCACATCAGATGAAACAGTTGCTGTTCTTAAATCGACAATAGTCGAATCTTGTACCTGATTGTTGTTTGTATCATATGTTTGAAACTCTCTCTGTATTTTCTTCAGCAAAAACTGTTTAAACTCTTCATAGTGAGGAATTCTACTATCATCATCTCTACTTACAATCTCTTCTTCTGCACCAACCTAAAGAGAACAAGGCACAATGTCTTTATTTCATTCGTAAATTCGTTTCTTCTCGCGTTCCCGGGAACAATTGATAAGTTTCAAGTAATATGGATTAACGATCGATCTACATATAGAGATACTCGCGATCGCTGGGTATCCATTTTTACACCTGTCGAACGGCGATAATAATGCGCCCCATCGAGGACCGTGAATTTTTATAATAGGTGAAACAAACTCACCCACTGATAAGGTGGTTGCTGTTGCGGATAATAATAATCATCGGCCATAACGTAATCGGGACTATGCAATGGTGTGGAGGTTAATCCGAGAAGTTTCCCGGTTTTCACTTTTCTCACTTTCCGCTTACGGGTTTGCTTAAGATCTTGCAGTAGCCTGCCAACCTCGATTTCATTTCCACCTTTCGCGGCTTGCAACACTTTAACCAGCAACTTCTTCTACGATCAGAAATCGTAATCGATCGTTTAAAAATCAATTTACTTGTCGCCGCTTGCGATAGAAATCGGCAAGCCGGGCCCGGGTTCGCGGATTATCGCCGTTTAATATTCTCTAGCGATAAATTACCTTTATGTTACCTGGTACTCGATATCTCAGAGCTAGGGCCTGCAATTCCTTGTACGATAATCTTGAAATATCGTTGCCGTTCATTTTCAAACATCGAAGAACTTCAGCCGCAGTCCTCTTCCTGGATCCTACACATTCCTGACATGGCCGATAGAAAAATTCGTCTGCTGGTTGGATCCGCGAGGGTTCCCCCCGACTCGAAATAATTCACTTTAACGTCGAGCTGAAAACGAGTCTGTAGCGAAAATTCTTCCCTTTCCTGTAGGAAAACTTGCCTCGTTCGAAGGAAAGGAGGGCTCGTTCTAATTAAAATTACACCGATACTTTCGATTATCCTGATTTATTCTTACAATTATCGTGCCCCCTTATCAGTAAAACTATTATCCTGCCATCTAGAAATGAACACGAAAATTCGATATTGCCGATCGATAATATTTACATCCTTATTATCCGCGAAGGCCGTGTGATTCATTGGGGAAGTTTTACAGATTGACGATAGGGTTCCTTAAGTCTAGAATGGCTGATCTGTTTGTTAGATCCGTTCTCAACTAATTAGGTAATAGATATCCGATAAAGTGGTTTATAAACATTTCTACAGAATTTTGAAAACGCGTAATCTTCGCGATCTCTCGCGTGGCAGCTAGCAGAACGTCTGCGAGTTCTGCGACTACCTACTTGTTGTGCGGTTATCGGTAATCGATGTAAATCGGGTAAAGTGTCCAGCTTCTAAAAACGTGCTTTGGCTCGGGTTCAATCTGTGATAGCGGCACAAGATTCTCGTTTAGTCGATAACAGGTTTACAGGGAATATAATACAGCCATTTTCAACAATCTCTCAAAATTACGTATACATATACCAATATATTATTTATACTTTCTTCGTCAAGTGCGTTAGATCAGTCTGCAAATAGTAGAGCGCGATCAGTAGAAAAGTGGTTCGTAGTTAGACGCAGCGTCTTTCGCTATTCCATTGCTTATAGAATCTTGTGATCACGTTCGAAAGTTATTCTCATCGATAGCTTCGATTGTCTGCTATAATTGAATCGTTGAATTGGCAGGGGACAGGAATCGGGCGATGAATATGCAGGAACGACAATCGAGTAATGAAACGGACGGATGCTAAAGAAAAGGAATGAGGCCGGAGGAAACATGGCGCGGGGCAAGGTAAATAGGTAGAAATCGTTGATAGGTAGCTAAACGATGATGTTTTATTCAAATAATGCCCATCTGTCGGTTGAGACGTATGGCTCGCTGTAACTGTGCTCGAGAAAAGAGTCTGGACTTGCGCGCCAGCAAGGAAACCCCGTGCTTTTGCGTGGCAGCTCTTTCGGTGCATCAGCGAGAGGGTCGCGCACGTCGTTACCGAGTCAGTCGGCGAAGTTACGTTAGTCCGTCGCGAAGCATCGATCGGTGAATTAGGTGAAGGCGCGTTGCGATCGGTTCGAGCGACAGGTGAAGAGTTCTGGTGGCTGAAGGGGACGAAGAAGAGGAAACCAGAGGAGGCCTGAGAAAGTCAAGTTCCGGTGAAAGTTCCCTATCGTTTCGAAAGGAACCGGAAGAGAATCGGTAGTTGGATCGTTGCCGAGCGGTTGACGATAGGACTCGAGTCGGGTGCTGGATCGCTCCCGGCGATCGTCTCGATCTCGAATCGCCGTCGAATCCGTGGAACGGCCAAATGAAGGCACGTAAGAGCCGCGAGAAAAGTAAGTTGATGAATGATACAGGACGACTGTAGTGCCGCTCGAGTTTCCTCTCCGGGTAAATCGGTGCAGGCCAGTCGATACACCGTGGAAAGAGATCCTCCTTGAGACGAAGGGATTCACACAGCCCAGGCCCCACAGCTTCTTCGCATCTTCTCCCTCTTTAGCGCGCGCGTGCCCTCATGTGCATTGCGGTGTGTCGGTGATAACAGCCGCCAAAGATGCAACGGCAAGGTGCGAGACTCGTTTCACAGAGGAGAAATACGAATTCATCAACTCTCTTCTAGTTTACTCCCTTGTTTCTCTCCCGACTCGACGATTATCTTCCTGTTCAGAAATTAGCCCCCCCCCCCCCCCCCATTCTGGAGGTAGTTGGTCTGCTAGGGAACCGACCGATGGCGACGACGCTGTACCAACATGCATACTCGTACCGTGGCCCCTCTACTCTCGCACACGTATACACCTACGTCCCGTGCGTCTCCAGATTCGCGCGTTTTTAATTGACAAATGCTCCGAAAGCGGTATCGTAAAGTGGGGTGGATACGGGGTAGGAGCTCTCCCGTTGCTATGGTGACCCCGGATGCCCGGGACCAGAGCTGCCAGTGGAAATACATACTGCGGACCGTATACGTCTGTAACGTGTACATACAAGCCCCTTGAAAGCGCACGGCCGTGTGTCGGAGCATCTCGAACGACAACGGTGCGCCCGAGTAATTTACGCTAAAAGCCCCTTTTGCGCGCAACCCCTTCGCCGCCGGTGTAGAGAAATTCAACGCAAACATCCATTCCGCAGAGCTGATTCCTCGACGCGCGGCAAATATTCCTCCGGGCATGAATCCAGTATCCAAAGGTCGCCTTTAACTTCCGAATCCATTTTTTAGCTCTAGCTTGCCAACGAACATCCTGTATATCGATCCTTGGTCCAGCTTCGTAGCTTCCACTATAGACACACGTAGCGTCGTGTAATCACCCTAATGGGCTTGATATTTGCCCGTGGCTTACGTGCTCCCGTCATTCGTAATTTTAGCAACGATCAATGGGAAGCTTCTACCTTGGTCGTGATCGGCAAGCTTGACGGTTTTCGTTTGCATCGGAGGTCGTAGATAACGCGAAGAGTAGAAAGCGCGGGAAGAGACCAGTTGCTTTCGGGACGTCGTCGTGCCCGGCTACGAGTCATCCGATCCCTCCCCATCCGCGGTGCTTTATGTACACGCGCGATCACGAACGCCTGGTCGTTTTCCGTTCTGAACGGAAGCATGCGTAAAGAGGAATAATTGCATGATAGGTAGACAGGCGCGAATCCACCTCTGACGCGACGCAATCGGTTCTCATCATCAGCGGATGTGGTGTTTCTGACAGCAAATTAATCGATAGAGAGACAGCCAGAAACGTTCGAGGTATTCGCAAGTGTCTACGGTGATAAGTAAATGCGAGTCTATATCGCGACCGTCACGTAGAAATGGTAATTCCGTAAATACATAGTGGTTTGTATACTTGTCACTAGTAGTAGTATACAGACTGTCCCGGAATTCGTGGTATCACCAGCGACGGAATGATTTCTCGCTCAGAGCACAGAAGAACTCAGTCGAGAAATCATCCCCTTCTCGGTTGCAACGCGAACCACGGGACATCCTCTATATAATAAATTCTTGTAGATTATCGTTCGTTAGGCGACTACTTTGATTAGCTGCATTTCTTGTAGCGATTGCATCTGCTCTTTAGAGCTTCACATCCCCCCTCTGTAAATCGTAGCGTTGGGTTACGCTTTAGTTTGCTCTTCAATCTTATTTTCATGCCAGTAATTATATTTATAGCGGCTTGTATTAACGACTATCGATTTTTACGTTGCGCCGCTTGTGTATGAAACGAGTCTAAGCGGCCGTGTCGCGGGCAGATTTTCGTAAGATTGATAGCGTGTTTCTCGAAATTCAGACAGGCCATCGTTTCTAGGACTTCTCCATTAATTAACGAAAGCGATCGCTCGATGCTGCTCCGGTGGAACTGCTCAAGCATATTCCACAAGTTTTCGAGCCTCAAGTATGGTACCTTAGAGCTCTTTCCAGCCACCTGAGACCAATTTATCGACTTTCTTCTCTCTCTCTCTTTCTCTCTCTTTCTCTCTCTACTCCAAGCATCTTTCCATCGCCGGGCAGTAACGAAGCAGCTATAAAGAGTTCTCTAACGTTACCGATAAAAGATGGAATCGTGCATCAATTATTTCAATCTATGCCCAAGTAAAGCATGGCCTCCGTTCTAATATCGGAAGTCGGTTCAGACTGTACCATTCCCGTTGCGTCTCGCTCACGAGCTCTCTCCGCCTGCAAGTCTATGCACCTGTACGATCTCCAGGGTATTGTCACCGCGTTGGCAACGCGCGCACTCTCTCCCGTAGAACCCCAGCTCCTTGTCCGGGGAGTGTAGGCAGGTTGCCTGGAGGATCAGCCGCGCTGCGTTCTCCCGGGCACCCGGCGTATCTTCTCCCAGCAAAGTAACGTGTTGTTGAGCTCGTTGCACCCTGTCTCGTAAGTAGAAGTCACGCCGTCTCCTCTCCTGCCTGCTAGTGAGAGAGGAGAAACGGTGCCTCTCCCCTTACCCTGAAGTAGAGGAGGAAGCATTTGAAAAGGTGAGAGGGGAGTGTCTCGAACGCGTGGTACAGTCTTTAAGAGTGAAGAGCCTGTTGACAAACTTGCAGAGGGCGATCTTGAAGAACTCGGGGGCGTTTTAGGGGGTTCTACGGCCGGTGCCCTCGCCCTCGGTGGCCGCCACAAGCCGGAAGAGCTGGCCACGCTGGCAGCTAACACCAGATTCTCCAGGAAGGAGATACAGCTGATCTATCGCGGCTTCAAGCAAGAGTGCCCGACCGGCCTCGTCGACGAGGAGGCCTTCAAGCAGATCTTCTCGCAGTTCTTTCCGCAGGGAGGTGAGGAACTGCTTTGACTTACGTAAGAGGAAGTCGCTTACCAAAGTAGAATCGACGTAACGTCTACGTCTGAACTTTCAGACGCCAGCCAGTACGCCCACTATGTCTTCAACACCATGAAGAGGAAACCATCTGGCAAGATAAGCTTCGAAGTGAGACCCTCGGCAACTCGGCATTGTTTTACGCTAGTACACCGCGGTTGCTTCTGTTCCAGGAATTCCTGACCATCCTGTCGAAAGTATCCAGGGGCTCGGTGGAGGAGAAACTTCAGTGGGTGTTCGGGCTTTACGACCTAGACGGGGATGGGCTGATCAGTAAGGAGGAGATGTTAGACGTGGTTGGTTCCATTTACGAAATGCTGGGCCGCTATACCCAGCCGCAAATAGTCGAGCCGCATGTGGCCGCCCGGGAACACGTTGATCGTATTTTTCACGTGAGTAGTTCTTCTGTAAATATAATACTTGGATGCGGTTTCACCACCGTCGACGTTGCTCCAGACCTAACGTATAGGCTACGCAAACAAACGAATGATTCTCTTCCGCAGTTAATGGATTCGAACAAAGACGGCGTGGTGACAATCGAGGAATTAGTACAATGGTGCTCCAAGGATGAGCAGCTACTTCGAAGTCTCGACACTCTCGACACTGTGTTATGAGATCTTTACGATTATTTTCTAAATCTTACAACTGGATTCCCAGTGGCCCCGAATTCCGTAGAAATTCTAACCAGGCGCGCGAGCGAGCTCTGCGCGTAGTTCCCAGAAGAGAAGGAAATGGGCATCTTCGATTCCCGAATTCAACGTGAGAAGAAAGAAAGGAGTTGAATTTCGAGGCAAGCGACCGTCAGAGCTCGTCGAACGTTATTTTGTAAATATGTATTTACCCTACCTACCCAGTCTTTCAAACGTGCTATCGGGAGCACGATGAAATTATCAGTATCTATTACTTTTTGTCAGTTGGAATACTCGCGCATCGGCAGATCACTCCACGATGTATACATGCATCGCCAGAATGTATGTTTGGAGTAAGCACTTGACTCGAAGGGGGTGCAAGAGCTCGGACATATATTGTCCCAGAGGATCGATGTATCGGTCGTTGTCGTTGAAATTCCAACCACGCGGGCTTTAATAATACAGAGTGGCCTGTCAGCTCCTGAGTATCGCAGAATTGTTAGCTAGGATCGATGCGACGAGAACAACCCAGTCTCTCGACTCCTTAAAGTGGATATTACATTCCACCTTCCTCCAGTTTCAACGCGATCTCCGACTTCTAAGTATATCCCTTCCGAACTCCCGCAATGCTTAACGATCTGACGACGAAGGTTCGACTCAAAGTTCATTTAGATATAGAACTCCTTTAACGAGCTTTCGCGAGTATCGGATTTCCACTAATCGAGACAGCGAATTTACGTATAGCGCGCGATTCTGATGATCGCCGCGGTAGTTAAGTAAGATTAAAAGGACTTTCAAGGATTCCCGCCGACCTGTCCATCACTCAGGCCGTTTTCTTATCTTCCAATACGTTGTAATTTCAATTCCAGATTATTAGTTGCTAGGCATACGCGAATGATATTTGACAATCTGTTCGTCTCTTGATGATATTTTCGAATCCGTAGGTTCAAGAGCGTCCGAAGAAGATGTAAAAGTCGAATCGATATTCGATCGTTCGCGATAGAAGAAGTTACGGAAAGTTTGAAGGTGCTCGCGTATGCCTACCGAATAGATAGCTGATAGACCATTAAAACTAGGCGTCTCTAACGTCTCCGACGGCCCATGCCCGATGGAATTATAAGTAGTATATAATTAGTATAAACCCGATAATAATAGTGCTGTAGTACCCTCGACCAATTAAGAGAAACGTGGTCCTGCAAGATCAACGTCTCCTGTGATTCTCTCGTACCTTACTACTTATTATCGCTATCTCGTAAATTATATTCTTATTATATATAATACAGTTACTATTATCAATCTCATTTGCTGTCACCTATTTACTAATTATCGTGAATTATCACACCTATATATAAGATCTGTTGGCGCATACTTGAGATGTTGTAAAATGATATTTCACGCGCGCAAACGTCATCGAATTTGTTGAATTTCTCAATTCTATTGGAAATCTGTATTATATTTACAAATATAAATGTGAAAAGCGAGTGTTTCCACGTGATTGTAAATGTAAAGAGATCGATTTGTCAGTTTTGCATTTCTTTCTGGCAATTTACAGTCCAATTGAATCTATTCGATATGAATAAATGAATATTTCAGTCAGCCACTTCAACGATCTATTTTTCCACTAATTGGTACGTTGAGTACAAATGCATTTTGTATATACATAATTAAATTTGCGTTTCTTCGATAATCCAGATCCCCTTGTTGCCCAATTAGTAATTACCCATTGCACACGCTTATATTATTCAACAATTTATTTAACCTGCTTTTGATGCCGACAGGCCAAAATAAAAAAACACGTATATCTTATTTTTCGGTTCTCTAAAACATATCCAAAAATCAAAGCAATCGGAGGCGTACACCTGGGAAACTTGAGTACACGGGCGCGCTCGCCGGCAGGATACGCGGCATACTTTCATTTCCATTCAATCAAAGACACTTCCAAATTGAATTTGAACCTGACAAGTATGTAGCATTGTGCAAAAATGTCCACTGGAAGAATACATAGGGGTGTTGGGTACAATACATCACATTAAAACGATTTTTTCAGCCAAAACAGACCCCCGTGTACTGAGTACACGCGAGCGCCCGCCGACAGGTTAACTTCCGTTACTAGTTTATGCACTTTTGCAACTGCATTTGATAGTACGAATGCTTAACGATCATCAGCACGTGTTTATGCACTGGTAAGTATTTAGTATTTGTCTTTCGAAGTTTCAAATATGTAGTTCAACAGCATTCAAACGTACTGCATTACCACCGACCACGTTCCCTCCATTATCTCCGAGTTGGCTTTTGGGCCAGGAAATTCTGCAAAGTTAATAGGAGTACAAGATACTAGTGGAGGTGGCACGCTCGAAATATCTCCCTCTTTGTCGAACACGCTTGCACTCTCTCTCTCGCACAGCTCGGCCGTGCCACTTCCTTTAGTATCATATGCTCCTATTAACTCGGCGAATTTCCTGGTCCAAATAGGCAGCTGGGGGCAACGTAGGGATCGTGGTCGGTAATGCAAAATATGTACATACATACATACATATATGAAACGTGTTTATTAACAATGATCCAAATAATTTATGAATTTCTACAGTTGGATATTAAAGCATAGATTTATAGATCTTTGAACATTGAAATTTACAGTAAAATCTAATTCTTATATCTAAGCCTCGCAGAAAGTGGCATGAGTGTCGTGGGGTGCATGGATGCAACTGCAAATCGAGCATTCTTTAATTTCACAATCATACGGGATGCTCAATGTGTCAAATACGAGTTACATTTCTGAAGTTGAACTCTTTCGTGTAAGATTTTTCAAATCTTTTCTCTTAACAGTTAATTACATTCGAGTCATTAGATTCTCTTAATAAGGCGCGTATAGAAGGCATTAATTTGGTATAATAACTAACAATGACAATCATTGTTGGTACTACCTGCTCACAATAATATCGCAGAAATGTTTCTACAAAGGAATGCCAATTATATGAAACGGCCCATTAACCGCCACGCATATGTGTTGGAAAGAGCAGAATCCAATGAGCTGACCATACAAGATAATCGTAGATAGGGTGACGTGCATGTGTCTGTCTTAAAATCAGAAAATTAAATCGATACAACATTTGCTCGCGATTTTTACAATTCCGATTAATAATTCGAGTCGAGTAGAGTCACCGCGGAAAATTTGAAAAGGTTCCAAGTGCAACCAGTCTTCGTAGCAATCTTGCAGTCTAGCAAGATCCTTTTTGATCGCGCGTAACGCGATCGTAGAGTCCCCGCTTTTTTTCGCGTCCATCTACATATTTTGCGGAGCACCGCGGCTCTTACTTAGAGTAATTTTACCGCGAAATAATTAATGCGTCTGGAAAGTGGTTGGCGCGGAAAGATGACAACGGAATGCAGCGATACCTATTTGTGTTGCGGATTTTTCCACTATCACTTCGGTTATTTAATGCCAAAATATCTTTATTTTATTAATATTTCGGAAACTGTTGAATGTTGAATACATATATGAGATTCATCAAAATCTGTAGCACATATACCTATCGCGGCTTTCCCTTGTGATGGGACACAAGTATCGAGATTATATATTATAATACCAAATTTGAAATGAATCGGATAATATTTGTAGAAGTTATGAAACATTTATTGCAAAGATGTACTGAAACAGGGTCACAAAAGTATTCGAACGGCATTCTAAAATAATTGAAAAACTAGTGCACAGCATGCGACAACGTCTGAAAAGCGTAATTGGAGCCAAAGGTAGCCTAAATGAATATTAATCTAAAATATGGTGCATATAATTCATGCGGTTCGAATATTTTTGTGACTCTGTTGCAGTACATCTTTGCAATAAATGTTTCATAACTTCTACAAATATTATCCGATTCATTTCAAATTTGGTATATACATTCTCGATACTAACGTCTTATAGTAGTTACAACATTACTTTTAGAACTTTAGTCTAACATGTATATTTTTATTGTTTACAGTTTTAATAGCGAGCGTTCGAATACTCTCGTGGCTCACTGTATATGAATGTATCGCGAAATTTGTAAAAAGTTTTGCAATAAGAAAGTGTAGAGGAAGTGCAGTATATTTGGAATACCAGTTTGTTTAAGACGAATAAAAAATTACGACAGAGGATGGGATCAAATTAAACTACATAATATCATAGGGAAACTAATAAACTTTCATATTTCTGAGTGTCAGTAAAAATAAAAAACAAAAAGTAACTGAAATTTTGGTTTGAATGAAAAATGACAAGAAGTATCGATTTCGTTAAGGTGCAGGTAATTTGGAATACCGGTATGTTTTTCGAAATCTTTGTCAAATACAGGTCTACGACCAATCATTTTATTAGTTACTTGGTCAATCGGTGTCTCCTTATCAATAACGGTTACATACTGCACTCGCTCTTGGTTCACACGTTTCTACCAATCTTGAAGATGTAGATGTCTATAAGACATTATTTACACAAATGCTCCTAAAAGGTTATACAGGTAACAGATGAAACTGACGCGGTGGTATCCATTACGCGTGAAACAAAAGCATCGGTAGGCTTTGGAATATTCCAAATTACCTTCACCTTCGGTATTCCGAATTAACCACATGGCATCGAAACCGAAAATTTCATGTCACACTTTGTATTCTCGAAATTATCGCAAAACTGGCACGGAACCATAGAAGGAACATGCAAATGAGTCGATTAAGTGTTTAACACTAAAGTTTTGACATATTTTAACCATGATTGGAACGATTGAATACGCGCTGAAAAAGTTTTGCAGGTTGACGTTTTCTTCCTCTGCAGATTAAGTCGAAAATGTAAAAATTGCGGTTCATCCACAAATGTCATTAGTTAAGAGATCATTAGCCCCTATAATCTACGGTGTTACAAATTAAATAGCGTTAGTAGTTTATTAGATACTTCGGTATTCCAAATTACCAACAGTATTCCAAATATGCTGCACTTCCTCTATATCACGCATGTAATTTTCGAATATACAATTTCTAAGCCATCTGTGTTAAGTTTCACAAGCTTAATAGATATTTTATAAACGGAGGAAATATATCACGCGTAATATTCCTTCTTTTATCGTTAACAGAACGTGTGCGTAGAAAGACTTTTGTTATGACTGAACGAAGTCACCTCTGTTTACACGGCTCGGTCACGATATCCCAACGCTTCGGAAATACGTACGTGTGTATTGCCTCACGAGTCCTGCCGCCTGCCTGCTCCCCCCCCCCCCCCCCCCCCCACACACCCAAGCTAATATTCGCGACGTACAGCGGCAGAGCGCGGGGGTCATTCGTTCCCTGGACGTCGTTGAGTTAAGACCCTTCGTTCGATAGCTGCTTATTTAAATGGTAGGCGTACATTACCTACCGTAATATAATTACTTCTAATAATTATTAGTCTTCTTGTTTACTCTTTACCGTCACTTGCTGCTACTATCAATACAGTTTCGCCCCGCAATTGATTGAATATCTCGAGAAAACCGTTAGATGTTCGTCGCGTCTTCCCTTCGTTGCCTTACCGATATTTCTGCACATTTAGTGCATACATATCGTGTCTTGGTATACAATTATATCCTTTTTCGGGCATATTTCAAGTTTATTTGTTGTTTAATTGTCTTACGAAAGTTTTAATGCTTTTCTTTCAATCTTGTTGCATCGTTAGGTTACAGGCGTTCAGGCGGGAATCGAAAGCAAAGGGCAGGCAACGCCATGACACTTGTTGCTTAATTTGAACGGTGCTTGGATGGCGTCTGGTCATTCCTTGGAAAAAGGAGATAGCAATACATGTGGTATACCTATTTTTCTCGTTATTTTATTGAATCATTGTTGACTGTGAGGGTGATGGGTAACTTGGCAGTCGGTTAATATCGGGATGAAATGGGAAAAGATTGAATTATGATAAATTGAATAATTTTAATCGGATTTGTTTAAAAATTTTAAAATGACGTCGGTAGATGTTTACGAAATATTGGAATGATCGAATTCTATTGCATTTCGGTCGCGTTTACGTAGAAATCATCGATATTTCAATGATTTTTAAGAATCTATCTCTATGAAGCTGTAGGAATTCCATTTACCTTCGGTTTTGAATGCAAGTTTTGTTCTTTATGTACAGAAACTGCGTAGTTGATCAAGGACATGCTATACAAGCATGAACAATTGACGAATTTTGATTCTTGCCATGAATTTTGGCTATTTATCAAGATCGTGATATATTTTGAAATATTATTCGAATAACACGAACGTGCTTACAACTTTAATGACGAAAGCCACTACTATGATTCATTTAAATGAAATAATTATTTCTGAAGTAGTATATTTTGGATAATATCGTGTGAAATGAAAATTGTATTCTAAATAACAAGGGGCGAAACTTCCTTGGTTGGTTTCAAGGAAAACGATATTTCCTCGCGACAAACATTCGATGAAACCACATCCACCCCACCCTCCTATCCCACTTATTTTTCAGAGATTGTGGCCGCGTGCAATGCGGCCAAATAGAGTCAGTGTTTATGACGTACGAAGTTTTTCGTTTTGAAGAGCACAGTTGCTCGTAGTGGAAGCTTCGTTAACAATTTCGGGTTACGCGAGGGTAGAGTCAGTGTTTTTTACGCAATTTGTATTCTTTCACGAGCGTCGCGGCTCTCATCTTCGAATCGCGAGACTAGAATCTTTCGGGCGCGTTGGTAGTCTACTATTTCTTTTTTTTTACTTTTGAAAACGAAAGTCGTTGTCGGAAATTAGAGTCAGTCCGTCAGCTGTTGAGGAGATTTGTACGCTGAATATTAATGGAAAGATGTAAGTATCTATGCATTTCATTAAATTCCTTTTAAGTAGAGTTCATTCTTCAATATTTTAGAAAGAAAAAAGTTTAAAAAATTTAGAAAAATTAATATTTAGAATAGACTCACCAAGCAATTCAAGACTAACGAAACATCTTATCATTTAGACATTTTAAGAAAAAAATTTTGGTAATTTTTTCTTAAAATGTCTAAATTATAAAAAATTTCGTTAGTTTTGAATTGCTTCGCGATTCTTCATCAGAGTTCAAACAATCGTAACTTTGGAAACAAATTGTAATCGTGTTCTGTTCCTTCGTTCCGGTTTGGGCGCAACTGAGCAGCCTGACGACTTCTTCTGAGCAGCTTGATGACTTCTGAGGAGCTCGATGACTTCCCCTGATCAGTAGCAGGGGTGATGGCGTCTCCGTCACCGGGGCACAGCGAAATGTGAGTGCGCATGCGTTATGGTTCCTCTGGTCACTCAATCATGTCGTAGGACATTTGGTCCGAATCGACACCAGTGACCGGTTGTATACGTGCTTTGGCGAGCATAATGACCGCGGGTATGGTAACCATGCCCGTGAATTGTAACATTTTGGCTGTGTATGTATTTATTAGACGAGGGCTAGGCTCTTCTTGTACACCGCGTCTTTTCAATAGAATCAAATTATAATCATAATTTCCTAGATAAACTGTTCCTAACGCGAATGTTTCGCATTGATCATACATTGATGTATATATTTATTAATAGTGCACATAAAGGTGCATAGCAGCTCAGAAGGTATTGGTATGAATATCAATACGGCTGAATGCTAATTTTTATGTAGCGAAGAAGTCTGATACTTTCTGACTCCACAGCTACGATCATTTTTATTTAGTATGTAGTGGAAAAATCGGATGCCCTCCGATTTCGTCATTGCGACGATTGTATTGACTTGAGTTTCTTTTATTTTTCTGATACTCCGTGTTCAAAAGTAACTTGATTTCTAAATGATGATAATAGACGTAAAAGTGTAATTCCTTTCTTATAAAGGTCACTCGTTTGCATACACAATAGAATAATTAATTTCCATGTGCAAGAAGACAATTGAGGGTGGGCAAATTTCAGATTCAAAGTAATTAGCATGAGAACATACTTTCTTGATTTATGAAATTTACTTTGACGATGGAATCGCTCGTTTTAAATTCTTAAAGTAAATTCTTGATAATTTAGAGTAATTTTCTTAAATAATTCAATTTTAGAGTCTTTTTTCTTGCTAATTAAATGTCGAGTAGAATGATTTTTCTTAATGATGCAATCTAAAGTAGAGTCCTTTTTTATTTATCAAACTTTAAACTATTCACAAGTTGAAAGTCGAGCCACTTTGCTTAATAATGTAAAATGAAAGAATACTAGCGTGCTAGACACTATACAGACTAATCATATTTTCTAGTTGAGGATTTTCAGGATATCTTTCCGTACCTATTGCCTTTTAACTCATCCACGTGCCCAGGCGCTACTTGGGTGAGTGAAGGCAATGGGACACGATGACTTTCGTTACTAAATAATTAAATTTTGGCGGCTGGCATTGTGTTAGTGTATCGTGCACGTCGCATTTTCCACCTGTGTGTGTTTGTGTGGTTAGGCGGTGGAATTTGCGTCGGTGAAAGATTCTCATCAAAGATCATGTTAACGAAACTATAACATTATATTATTATTCATGGTATTAACGATACCAATGTATCATATTCCTTGTTGCACACGATGATCATTCTATTAAATAATCTTGGAATATGAAACTCAATCAATCTCGTACAATTAAACGAGAAAGTAATAACGATTGATGTATGTACCTAATACGTACAATACGCATTATCGAGTAATCCATTGTTTGAAATCGAAAATGATTAATTTCTATGTAAATCATACTTACACGCAATGGTCACTGCCTTTGCTAGCCGATTTCAGTGAAAACTGGTACGTACTTGTTAGAGTGTGATTGTGGCCAAGCTCGGGTGACGGAGTCGTCCCGGGACGGTCTCTCTAGTGTAGGCTTTTGCACCCGGGCGGTGATGCTTGAGAATCGTGGAGTGGGTTGACTGATGATTGTGTTTGAGAGACTGTTTTGCCATTTTTTAAATATAGGTGTTGTATAGGGTAGGTAACTTACCTTCTGGTACGAATGTGACTTAAATATAAGTAGGTAGGTCCGGGGCAGGTCGTCGTATTCTCTGCGTCGTATCGCATTTTCCCCCGCGCGATGACCTGCTTTCAGGAAATTTGTGAGAAAAGTCGACGACCAGACCCAACGCGAGTGGGGTATGCCCTCGCTTCTAGACTGGCTATGTCGACTTTTTGACACCAGTGAGACATTGCACATTGTCGCTGGTCGCGGTCGGAACTTTCAGAAGGACGGACCCCCGACGCAAGAAGTGACCAAGGAGCCGAATATAGCCCGGCCAGAAAAAAGGCCACATCATGTGGGCTACGAAGAATGGTCCTGCATTCTCGGGTGCAGGGTCATTCTTCTAAGGTATTACTTTGCCATTATGCTCGCCGGTAGTTGTAGTAATAGTAGTAGTTTGGTTGGCCATATGCTAACCCATCGACACCCCCCCTCCTGAAATTGAGCACACCGCGTTTTCAATTAGGGTTGCGAAGAAGATTACGGGGTCAGTTAGTGTTGCGACTAAATGTTGATTACGGTTTGAATTAGCGTTGCGAATCGAATATTCATCGCGTTTGGTTCCAGCATAGCGTTGCGAATAAATGTCGAGCGTGGTTGCTTGTAGTGTTCCGCAAAAAGAGTCGCGATTGGTTTTGAGATTGTTCTTGTATTTTGAATTGGAGTTACTAGAGTTTGATTCATTTTATTACTTTTGATTTGTGGTACGCTTTTTATTAGAGTTGCGATGCGACTGATCGCGTTTTTTTAATTACTCGTCCTAGTTTGATACTTGATATTTTTTAGAGTTAGTGTTGCGATGATGACTGATCGCGTTTGTAATTAGAGTTGCGACCCCAATGCCCCGAAACTGTCCTGGGACATGTCCGAAGACATGTTCCTGGGAAAATGGAGTCCCGAGCAGCTGGCTTTGCTGCACATGGGACCCCACATAGCCTTCAGGAAGGCTGCAGCGAATTAAAGTTAGAGTTGCGTATTGCGAGACACAGGTGCACTGAATTTTTATTAGTGTTGCGAAAAATGAAACGTGGTGGTTCTCGGTAGCTTTTTATATTTGTTAAAGTAATGTAGCTCCTTGGGAGCTTCTTCGTTTGCTATTCGGGATTTGTATCGAGTATAGTAGAATTTTCAGTAATGAAGCACCATCCGGGAATTTTGAAGTTGTTTGAGAAATTAGTGCTGCGAGTAGTCCAAAGTCCTAGTGACTATGCTCGGGAGTTGATTTTGGTCTGTAATAAGTTAGCGTTGCGAAAGAAAGAAACGGTCCACTCACGGTTTTCTTGCATTAATGAGTAGACAATGATCAGCTGTCCTTCTGACTACTGATCATTTTTTCTAGCAGCCCCAAGTGGCTGCACCATCCTCCTTCTACTACCACCACCTACCCACCCGACAAATGTTTTCGTTGTACATATTATTTTCAGATTGATAAGAAATGTAGTTTTTATTTTTATAAATTTTCAATATTCTTTGGCATTGATTAAAATTCATCCGCGATTGTTGCTTAATTTGATGATGTTGACACGAAATTTGCACTGAAAAAGTAGGTAAATGCAATTCGGCACTTTATATTGATAGTAAATTTGCAATATTAACGCGTGCTCGTTGTTGCTACTTTCTGCATGAAAGTAACTTCGATTACTGCGCAGTAAAGTGCAACCCATAAAAATACTTAAAAAAAGTAAAAAAAATACGCCAAGTACATGATAAAATCGAGGACGGAAAAGTGTAAACACAAAAAAATAGAAGAAAATATATTATAAAATAAAATAATTATAAAATAATTGTAAAAAAAGATGTGATATCAAAATGAGCTGCAAGTACATAATAAAAATGCTTTCCACCTGCGCTTAAGATGACACAACTACATATACACAGCTAAAATGTTGTGTTCATACATTCCATTACTCATACCGTCGACATATTAATAATGTGAAGATAAAATGTAACATCTAGACATTTGCCTAGATGTCCGCGGCCTGGAAGTCAAATACTTGGCGTAGCCAGGCAAAGTATTCTCAGATCATCAATACCCACACCTTCCCCCTCGCAGGCTCTCAGATAATTTGTCCATTTAAAACTTAGACAATATGAGTACATTTTCATTATATTGCGTTTTAAAATAATTCCAAGATCATTCATCGATACCGATACCTTTCCTCTCATAAGATTTCAGATAATTTGTCAATTTAAAACTCTGACAAATATGAGTACACTTTCATTATTTTACGTTTTAAATACTTCTTATTCATCGACACCTTGACTTTGCCTGGCCACGCCAAGTATTTGACTTCCAGGCCGCGGACATCTAGGCAAATGTCTAGATGTTACATTTTATCTTCACATTATTAAAATGTCGGCGATATGAGTAATGGAATGTATGAACACAACATTTTAGTTGCGCATATGTAGTTGTGTCATCTTAAGCGCAAGTGGAAAGCACCTTTATTATGTACTTGCAGCTCATTCTGATTTCACATCTTTCTTTACAATGTATATTTTCTTCTATTTTCTTGTGTTTATTCGTTTCCGTCCTCGATTTTATCATGTGCTTGGCGTATTTTTTTTACTTTTTCGAATTTTTTTTAAGGGGATCTCATTTCTTTTTACAAAGTATGTATGTATTATATATGTATAGTACTTTGTGTACAGTAGCTGGTGCACGAAACAGCTTATGGCGCTGAAAGCAGCTTTTGGCGCTGAACGTATTTAACATTGAACTGTATGCACAACCACAATTATTAATACCATAATATGTATGCATTTTTAGCATTTCGTGGCCAAGCTTGTTTGTCTACTCGTAAATCATCAATGGATAGCCACGTGGTGCCCTTACCCCTTACCATACTCGTGTAATGACCATCGGTAATACTTTTACCGTGGTGGAAAATCGTTGCCTTAAGTTTATAACAGTGATCCCCCATTTGTATTTTAGTAGTAGGTATTGCTTTTTAGGCTGTTTTTTTCACATTCAAATTCGGAATTATTATGCGCCCAAAGCGGCTGCTGTTCTTCCGTCTTGTAATTAGGCATACTTAAGCGCCCATAGTGACTGCCGTTTCTTTTCTCATTAAAATTGAAAAGTATTACACGCCCAAAGGGGCCACTCCTTTTTTCTATCAATGTTCAGAATCATTAAGCGCCCAATGCGGCTGCTCGAAATTTTTCTGAATGTCCGAATTGCGTGGCGCTCCATGCGGCTGCCTGGAATTTAAAGGAAATTTTTTGGAACTGATTAGATACAAATTGTCTGATATTTCAATATTTGGGCCATAGTGATTCAATGAAAGGACTATATCTGTTGAAATTACATTACTTAATCGAGATAGATTGTAGGTATTAAGCCACTGAGAAAGTTTCTGTTGCAGAAATATTATGTGTGAAGAATATTGCAACAAGAGGATTTCAGGTTCATCATCCATGAAAAATTAAACCTCAAGGAATTTTTATTAATACTTTTGAGAATGTTGCAGGAAACATCGTGGGTCCATCGAGGGAAGTAAAAAACACATGACAATTTCAGATTTTCATTAGGTCGGTCATTATTTAAATTTAAGTAGATATGTACATGGTTAGGTAAGACGTGTTTAGTGGTCACATAGAATTATGTAGTTTTTAGGAAAAAAGGTATATGTACACTGCAGTGTGTAACTAAATATAAGTAGCAATTATTAAATACGAGCGCTCGTATACATAGGAATTATTAGTATTTAAGTAGCAAATATGCACTGGCATATTTCCTATTAATGAATAGGAAATATTATTTATTTGGTTCATTCCCAATTATGTAGTGAATAATTATCATGGTAGAAATATTCCAGAAAGTTCATAAAATTTTTAATGAATGAAACAAAGAAATGTTTTCAATTCTGCTTACCTTCATTGCGGTAGCTTTTTACAGAAGGACTCCTTCTGTTACCCGCTTGTGGAGCGATCGAGGATCGTTTTACAACCGTGCATCAGGGGGATCTATGGAAATGTAAATAAAATTTTGCATAAAGGAGGGCGGATGGGCCGCGGTTAGGGTGGGTCTCCACTCGCAGCGTCTCCACGTGGTGAGACCTGGGCAATCTGTATTATTTGAAGCGTAATTACTAATCGTATCACAAGTAACATTGTAATAGAATTATTAATTACGTGACAAGTAAAACTAGCCGATTGGCTGCGATCATCTATCTTCGTTAATCTCTATTCTATCCGTTCAGATACGATTATAAATATTGCTCCTACAATTACATTTTATTTCTCCAATAATATTAAAAAAAAGACTCCAATAGCAATCTTCGTGCCATATTTCCCAAACAAATCGCGAACTCCTAAATACGTAGATACCATTAGATGGTAACTTTATATCTGAAACGCGATCGTGATCGGACGGGAACTAGTTTAAAGTGCCGTGGTGAATCTTAAATCGCGATATCTCGATTCCTGGATTAATTTACCCAGCTACAATTAACCCAGTACCTAGAAAACTTCTCGAGGAACGTTAACAAGCAAAGACCTCTACCAAAGTCGTACCATGGCCGAACAATGTACCTGCCAGTCCAACTTTATTCACGATCGCGATCGAACCTCAGTGAACGCGTGAGCATATTATTTCGTGATATTTTGATTCCCGCATTAATTTCATCGATTTCTGGACCATGTGGGAGGTCGCTTAACAAGGTTCTACTGCAATTCACCCAGTATCTAGAAGACTTTTTGATCCACTGCTTAGGGACATTTAAAAACGTGCAGTGCTTTATATTTAAAAACATGCGATGGCTATGCGTGTTAGTAGTATCATACGCGAATGTAGAGTCAGTGTTTTTACGCATCTTGAACTATATAAGAGTCTTTTGATTCGAGCTTTTTGATCGTGAAATTAAAGTGACATATTTGTGTGTGTGATACATTCTATTCGGTACTACTGTCCTTGACTACTGTGAACCTGCCGAAGGAGCTTCCTGTCTGCATAGATAGCTGTAGCGAGCACAGAGACCATGAATACATACTAGTAGTTCTCGTGAACAGTAACATTAAGGCGGGTGCTTCCAAATGTTTAATACAGACAAAAGCAATAAATAAATTTCAAATTCGAGGTCAAAGTTCTAATATCGCGTTTTAAATATTCCAAATAATTTTTCTTGAATTTTATAATCAAAGCTTGATGCTTTGAATACGAGTTACAATTCTCAAGTTTAATTACATTCGAGTCATTAGATTCTCTTAATAAAACGAGACTGGAAAGCATTATAATCCATGCCATTAGCGCTTAAACGAGGCTGCTTTTTTCACATTAAAATTCGGAATTATTATGCGCCCAAAGCGGCTGCTGCTCTTCCGTCTTGTAATTAGGCATCCTTAAGCGCCCATAGTGACTGTCGTTTCTTTTTTCGTTAAAATTGAGAAGTATAAGACTCCCAAAGGGGCCACTCCTTCTTTCTATCAGTCTTGAGAATCGTTAGGCGTCTATAGAGGCTGCCGTTTCTTTTCTCATTAAAATTGAAAAGTATTAGACGCCCAAAGGGGCCACTCCTTTTTTCTATCAATGTCCAGAATCATTAAGCGCCGAATGCGGCTGCTCGAAATTTTTCTGAATGTCCGATTTCCATGGCACTCGATTTGTAAATTGCGGATTTCAAATGATCTCTGTTTTACCCGTGTTGAATTCTAATTCCTATCACGTGTAGTGTTACAATCTTATTTTAGACTGAATCGATAACGTTGGGTGTGACATGAAGATGGTAAGGGGGCTCGCGAGCCCCCCTATCTTATACTTCGTCTATGATGATACGATTAAACTTCGAATATTTGTGTATTCGAATGTTATTATTCAAATAGTATGGTGTGAAGTGAGTCAAAATTAGCTATCAATATTAAATACACCCTGACAAATGAACCTAAAGAACTTGATTTATAATTCACACCACACTATTCGAATATTATATTCGCCAAATAATTGAACAACTGAAGTATTCGAATATCGAAAGATTCGACACATAGTCCCAGCCTTACATTAAATGCAATAGGCATTACAAATAGATATTAAAATGCAAATGATTTGCAGGATTCGCGAAATGTGGGAATAAGTAAGGAAAGGAGAGTACAGGGGATTGCAATAAATTACAAGGTATTTATAAAAAATTGTCATACTTAATGTAATTATAAAAAACCCAAACATTTATACATTTGTACATTTGTTTTGTTAAATATTCCTTATGTCTCTTGGTTTTCTTGTTCGTGTTCATTCATTTCTGTGGCCATAACTTCCGTAGCACTTTTTCCAGGAACATCCGGCTCCTCCTCCCCAGGCACATCGTTTATCTCCACTGCCTCCCCCTTATTCATAATAGATTTCTGTATTTCTTCCTCTAAATGGACGCAGGCTTGCTCAATTTCGTAATTCTTCGACACTAATCCAACCCATTGTGCTTCTAACGCTCTCAATTTCTCCCCTCCTTGAGTTTGCATCGATTTCCTCTGCCAGTTTACTTCTTGAATCATTTTCCTCAGTGCTTGTAATTGCTTTTGTGCTTGACTTACTAGCTGCACCAGTACTTCCAGATATGACTTCCATGCTTCGCATCCATACTCCATCATCAGTTCAAGATTACAGATTCTGCAACGATACAAAACACTCGTAGCTGTAGACAATAATTTAAAAGAGAAAAAACACTTAAAAAAGACTGGGTCGCTGGCATAGTTCTATACCTAGTAGCTTGATGCTCCAATTGTGCGCTACTGTTTTCCACGCTTTCATTCCACGCGGCAAGGTCGTTCATCTTGCCTGGCGGTGGTGGCGGTAGCTCGTAGCGTTTCATGCTGAGCACTTCCATGGGCAAACGATTTTGCATCCGCTCGAATTCATGTTTCATTACGTCTGTTTCGAAAGCGATTATGTTCAGAGGTGGTAAATGTTCTAAATAATTCTTTGTTGGTCTATATCGGCGCGTTTCCTCTTCAACCATTGCCAAGGCCTGAAACATTAATCAATTATAGCGTATAATATTTATCGAGCTATTCAATGTAAATATAAACAATATAACCCCCAAAGATCTGAGAGCACAGATTATTGTAAAGAAATTTGATTTACCGCTTCCCTGACTCCTGGTTCATCGTAGCCCTGATCGATATACGGCAGCGCATCAACAATAACTTCTCCTGCCATTTAAAGGAAAGTAGATAAACGTCTTATTTTACGTCAAAATTTGTATAAATAATATTTGAGTCTCCGGTGACGTAGTTCCGGGTGAAAACTCTAGTACGTGGTGAGAGGATTTTGTTGAAGCAACCAATCGCTGTACACCGTTTCCCATGAAACTACATCACTGTGATTGCTGTGATTGTGCCATAATAGCTGTCGATTATCAAGTTCAATATTCTCTATAAAAATTTTTAGTGGGATCAGAATAAATAGGAGTTTCTATAAAGCATTAGTTGTTAAAGCATATTTCGTTTACTATCCATAATTATTTTATTATAAATTTCATTTTGCACGACTGTGAAATGGATGTTCGAAGAGATTCGAGCTGAGCATGCGCGAGTGTAGCTGTGCAACTTCCGCTTACGTCCTTCTTCCTTTGTGACCAGGTAAGGCGTGTGGGCTGCCTGGTTAGTTTATATTTGATGCGTGAAAAGTTGTAAAAAGAACGCGAGATGGTAAGAAACTTTGCATTCTATTCAAAGTTCATCGCGTTTTATCTTTTCGCATAGTTTCTTCGTTCAGGAATCTCTTAGTTTCCGTGAATTTCACAGTAAACTTAGAATTCCAATGCCTGCCGCATCGTTCACCACGTGTTGGACTTTTCGTTTACGCGCTGTACTAGTAGTCCGATCCTAGAATATGTTCAAGAGTTTCATGCGGGCTCTTGCGCTTCTTTTTCCCTTCCTCTATTAAACATAACCAACCTTTCGAGCGCAAAGAAATGTTCGCGTCGGGTAAGAAGCTTCCCATTTTCCAGTCCGCCATGTGCCGTGTCAATCTGTGTCGCCATCGAACCGGACCATAACATTGCTTTTCTTTACGATTAACTACGCGTATATTTCATGATCTCTTTCTTATTATAGTCGTTATCAACGGCGCGACCGCTTGTTACGGTCTACTCCGATAAAAATGAATCATCGGGAGATACGATTTCTTTGCCGGCTGTGTTCAAAGCACCGATTCGGCCAGATGTTGTAAACTTCGTTCATCAGCAAGTTTCCAAGAACAGTAGACAGCCATACTGTGTGTCCAAGGAAGCTGGTGAGTATTCTGCTCGAGGATACTTTAACGAAGGGTTCTTACGTTTTCTTCCGTTCGTCGAGGGACTATGGGTGGAATTATTAGATACAGATTTCTTTCGTTAGGTCACCAAACTTCCGCCGAATCATGGGGAACTGGGCGAGCCGTGGCACGTATCCCTCGTGTACGCGGAGGTGGTACTCATCGCTCTGGTCAGGGTGCGTTCGGTAACATGTGTAGAGGTGGGCGCATGTTCGCACCGACAAAGCCCTGGCGGCGTTGGCACCGCAAGATTAATGTTAACCAGAAGCGATATGCCCTGGTCTCGGCCATCGCTGCTTCTGGTGTTCCAGCCCTTGTACAATCTAAGGGTAAGTGATTCGTTATGGAGTAAACTAATTAAATTAGTTTTGTAGAGTTGACGGGTTACTTTGATGATGAATAACTTTTGGTCCGTGTTGCTGATTTACCCTGATTATATCAATAGTATTATACTGATTATTCGAATCATTAGTTTAATTGTACTTTGCTTTACATAGGTCGGTAGTTACGTGTTTCTTTCATGTTCAGGTCACATGATTCAGGAAGTCCCAGAATTCCCTCTGGTAGTATCGGACAAGATTCAAGAATACAACAAAACTAAGCAAGCTGTTATCTTCTTGAGACGTATGAAGGCCTGGAATGATATTCAGAAGGTAAATAGTCATCTGAATGTGAATAAATTATTTGGGCACCGTAGAATGTCCGCATCTTTTTTGCAATAATCTCGATTAAGATGCTCCTATCAAGTGCTAGATAAATATGGTTGTCAGGCGTTCTTGACTAGCTAATTTATTTGCTAGAAAGGGGTAATGATTACCAAACAGTCGAATCCGATAGAAAGGACTTGCTTATTGTACGAGAATATGCTAGAATTATTTTCTTCGCAGGTATACAAATCCCAACGTTTCCGTGCTGGCAAGGGTAAAATGCGTAATCGTAGACGCATTCAACGTCGGGGACCTCTAATCGTGTATGGTCAAGATCAGGTACGCAGACGACTGGGAAATAATTTATATCGCTCGTTTCTCCACTTCTGGAAAGTGATAGTTGATTTTTGCCTTGTTCTCTTTAGGGGATTCGTAGAGCGTTCCGCAACATTCCCGGCGTTGATCTTATGAACATAAACAAAATGAATCTTCTCAAGTTGGCGCCTGGCGGCCATGTCGGGCGATTTGTAATTTGGACGAAATCCGCTTTTGAGAAGCTGGACGCCCTTTATGGAACCTGGCGCAAGGAATCCCAACTTAAAGCTGGTTACAATCTACCATTCCCCAAAATGGCCAACACAGATTTGTCGAGACTCTTAAAATCTGACGAGATCCGCAAAGTTCTGAGAGCACCAAGGCACGTTAACTTATATGTTCTATATACTTCAAATATTATTATGTATTTCAATCATGATGATATTGTTTGGTCCGTGTTACTGATTGACAGTGATAATAACCCTTAACCATAACTGACGGTATTCTTAAGAATTCATCGCTCCTTTTTGGTCCCGGTATGTACGTACTGAAGAGAAACTTTTGCAATTGCAGGAAGAGAGTAGTCCGCAGTGTGAAGAAATTGAACCCGTTGACCAATACTCGCGCGATGTTGCGTCTGAACCCGTACGCCGCTGTTCTTAAACGCGCAGCAATTTTGACAGCAAAGAAACGCCAGTACGAGAGGGATCTTGCTCTAGCCGAGAAGCGCGGAGTAAGTGCACTTTCCAATTCTCTATGGTACTTTGTTTCACGTACTCTGCGATCTAACTAAATACTTCTCGCTCGCAGATCAAGTTACCGAAGAGTGCACCTGCTGTAAAATCCAAGTTGCTGCAGGAGAGACGCAGGAAACAGATTCTAGCGGCAAAGGCAGTGAAGGCGAAGAAGCTTGGAACCGTGAAAAAGGCAACCGCTCCCGCGGCTAAACCCGCGAAAGTGACTAAGACAACCAAGAAAACAACACCTGCCAAGAAGTAAAAATTCTCCATCAACAATTCGTTGTTGACCCAGGGACTTCATTTGTTTTGAATAAAATGTGGGAAGACAACTATAAGAGAGCGGAGTTGTAATTGATCTGTAGCACCTTCAACACGGAATTTCTTCGCATACAAACATCGACCCGTCGAATAACCGTACACCGAGCGTTACGCATGTTTCTTTTTAAGCGGGGCTCTCACGAATATCGTGTCGTTGAAGATCTCGACCGACACTTTCCTCGCGTTCGCGTCGGCAGGAATCGGGAAGTTTAAGTTTCTGACGCACAGCAAGTCGTCGGAATTGTGCAGCTTTATGTTCAACATGTTTTCTATAGCCAGAGTTGCCGTCCCTACTTTCAGCCCTTCAATCTTCATTTCCGCCTGCGAACACGCAATAATCCTCACGTTATCCACGCTCCGAAGTCTAACAGAATAATCCAGCGAACGTACAGCATAATATTCTTTATTGTCGATGATGTAGAAGTTCGGAACCTTGTCGAACTTCAAAGCCGTTTTAACTCCGTTCGACACCATTTCGAAATTCATGTACTCGTTTTGCTTTAGCGTGATTGCGTTCTCTCGACAGTGATACGGTAGTGTGTCCATGGTGGGCGATCTGAATTTACAAATTACACGAATCTGTTACGAATCATTTTTAGGCGTTAACCAAAGAAGAATAACTAGCTTGACAACGTGAGATCATCTTTTGTTCTATCGAGTTGCTTGCGCCGAATATCGATAGCTTCGTGGGATATCGGGAAGTCCAGAGTACATATGTAAAGTATCTCTCGGCAGTCTCAGCTTTTCTCGATATATTTCTTCCGTGTTCTGCTGGGCTTCATCGTGGGAGCCGTGAGCACGAGCATTCTGTGCTTGTTGTCAATAACTGCGCGAACTTTCTCGCCGTCGATATCATTCGGTATGAGCAGATTCTCGCAATGTTTCATAATTTTCTTGATCATGTCTCCGAGCAGGGATTTCTCGTGCACGTCTGGCAATTGATTCGCGAACTGATCGTTCGGCGGCTTGCACACGTGCACGCGAAGATTGTTTCCTTTGACGGTGATTTTAATCGACGACATGTCCACTTCCGGCGCCAGCAACATGCGCGCCTGCAATAGAAAGACTGTAATAATACTAAAACCGATTGCTGGATGGAATGGGTCATGAGCGACGATGAACCTCGTATACACTGTCGGATCGAACTCCGATAGAGATGATTTGTATTACGTAGCTGGTCTCCAAAGGTTTCACAGGGATCGCCACGGGCTCCGGTTTGTCGTAGGCTACCAGCGGGCCCGACTTCTTTAGAAACTTTAGAGAAGTCGCGCATTTCGGGCAATGGCCAGTGTCCACGATCACATCCCCGTCGCACTTCAAACATTGACTCCTTTTTCTGTCCATTTTTCAGGCGATTCCAAGGTAATCCATGTCATCGCACCGGGAACTAGCTTGATCGCGAAAGAAATTTATCCTGATCGAAAGCATCTACTAAAGAATACGACGACAAATTTTTCTCGCATGAGTTGCAACGGTGAAATTCTTATCGAGAGATAAAGGGATCACTTGTCAATTTGGAAAAGCTGCCGGAGTGACAAATGAGAATCGATATTAAACAAAACCACCACGGATAACGCGGGCAATTAAAACTACAAGGTGCATATAATATTTGTCCAATAATGCTTTCAAATTTGATTTATTGTCATGAATATGCAGATTTCTTAACTGTTATCAGTGCTGGCCGATCAATAGCCCTGGATGGAAGCAAAAATTTCTCCTATTATAACTGATCGCGAGTTAGGCACAGCTGTGTTTCGAGTAACGGAAACCCTCTGATTTCATTATTGCAGTTAATTGCAGTCCGGTGATTGAATCGAAGATACAATCGGAGAGAGTAGCGCCAGTTGAGAGTGAAATCAACAACGTGCATGTTGGGAAGAGACCAGCTGTACAACTGGCAGTTTGTTTAACATTCGCGTCTGTATTGTTTGAAACGCCTGCGCGAATTTCCTTGGGAATGGACGCGTTGGTAGGGGTAGCGCGGGATTCAGGGTCGAAATTGCACGGTGGTTGAAAAGCATCGGACATCAGTCGAGGACAGGCGGTCTCGCGTTTAAGTGGTCCATCAATTCCATGTCGCCTTTGGTCCTGTTCTTTCATTACGGAGTTTTGGCCATTATTTTCGGAAACGGTGAGTCCTCTCTTCAGTTTGCATAAAACCGTGCTTCGTTTAAACTTCACATTTTAATCGAAAACGAGAGCTGTCGATAAATCGTATCTGTTTCCTAGTTAATCTATTTATTCTGATCCAAAGTTATTAAGGATTAAATGCGAAGGGCTGTTTCGGTGACCAGTTACGTGGCAGTTTCCAATTTACCAAACCTGTGAATCGCGTCCTCATCTTCTTCAATCGTTTATTCAATTACATTTCACCGCACAAATATTCGTTCAACCGCATCCGTTTGCTGATGAAAGGGAGCTTAAACGATTGAATTTCCAAGAGAACCCATCGTTTGCTTTAATTCCGTTGCAATTTCTCCTCCGATAACACAAACTCTACCCGTAAAATAGCTGTACAATCTTGCTCAGTGGGACCATAAGTTACTCTTCTCCCATGGGTCCATAAAACGCGATCTTTCACTTAATTAATTTTTATTATCACAACGAATAGCCAGTTTCGAATACAGTTTCTCTCAATAGCACACGAAATTCTTCGCGAGTTTAAAGTATTACTGTTTAATTTCTAGTTCACCGTGGCAGTTAATCTATCTGATATCCGAGATCGAACTGAAAACGTCCAAGGAGGCCGGTCTCTCGATGATTAAGGGCAATTTCTCCTGTCTGCACGGTAACCGGATTGCTCGCTCGGCAGGATTTCCTTGCCGGGGAATTTCATGAACGCTGATTGAGTTGCAAATGAGTTTCTTCCTTCAAAAAATTTTCCCGCCTGTGGTCGACCGACCAAAAAGTTCATCGCGACTGCTGCGGATTCGATTTTATTACGACATCCGTGCCCTTCGATCGCGCTTTTCCTGCCGCTCCAATTTAACAGCATCCCTGTTTCGTGGTCGGCTTCTGTAGTCGTAAGCGGTCGGGATATCAGCCCTTCGCCAAAGCATAGCAAACTTCTTTTATCTTTGATTCTCTAATACCTGGTGGAAGTATCGACCTAGAATAAAATACGCCAAAGGGAGAGAGTTAAACACTGTGCAGAGCAGATATCAGCGTGTTACTTTCGCTGACGAAAGTGTCGCACAGGGAAGTAATAGGGGAGGAATATGTAATTTGCATAGATATTATCGCAAGCTGAAAGCGAATAAACGTTGATGGTTGTGGAAACATTTCAGAGTTTGCGTGGATGCGTGGAGTTTATTGCCGGCTTAGCGGAGTTAGCCGATAGTCTTTAGATCCTTAGCAACAGTAAGCGAACTTCGTTATCGAACGTTTGCATTGGCCTTCCGTGTAAACGTTTGCAAATGTCGCGGCGAGAAGAGCCGAACCCCCCGCGCTGTTAATTCCGCGATCGGAACATCGTCGAGATTTGCATACTCGCCCTCAGAAATTCGCCAAGTCCGCCGGTGCGTTGAGCTTGCAGATCGACCTGTTTGTTTACGCCCGCCACGGTGCAGAATTATCCATTAAACTGAGAAGTAATATACCGCGCAACATATTCAAAGCGCAAATATCAGAGCTCCCAGAAGAGAAATTTCCTAACGGGTAATATTCAACTGAATTTAATTGCAGACGATTAATCGTCTCTGACGAATCCCTTATTAGTCGACGCTCTATTTCTCTCGCGGGTTCGTTTAAAGTGCTCTCGATGAGCGGCTGAAAAAGAGACCGGTTGCGTTTCTGCGAGCTTGTTCCGCAAGAATAAACAGCGGCCAGTGCATTTTACGCGTTTTCCAGCATCGATCGCATCGACGGCCGATTCCGAGTTTTCTCTCGCTGCATTCTGGATGGAGCAACCACTCGAATGACACTCCAGTTTCGCGTGTTTTCACATTCTCAAGTCTCCTCGCCAAATCTTCTATCAGCGACTAACTGTCCATTTTTATTTTTTTTTTTTGAAACACGGTGGAAACGAGTTACCTATTCTCTTCTGTTTCAATCCACACGACGAAACCTCGGCGAACGTTTTACTGGTTAGTTCTGTCGCGCAAGTACGAAGGGGAAAAAATTGCCAGCGACCGCTGCAACTCGAATTTTGCGCGCTTGAAAAAGCTTGCGCCGCGATTGTTCTGAGAGCGCGAATTTACGGCTCGCCACTAGAAAACAAAGTTACGCTGAATAGAATTTCTGCGAGATAGGAAAGCGGCTTTCCACGTTTCTCCCTCTTTCTCGCTTAAACGTCGACTTTAAGCGTCGATCGAGTGTTTCGGAGCGATAAAAGTACTCGCACGATTACCCTTCTTTCTGTCGAGCATTTTTTACTGAAAGTAAAGTACTAGGATACTACAGACCAAATCTTTTCTCTCTCCAGATAGTTGTGTATTATTAGGAGCTTTGATAAAAATTCAAAGGCCGTTTCTTAAACGATCCAGGAATGTAAAACGCTTGCACATATGGAATCGAGCCGCTGTACCGCAACGGTGACGTAAATTTAACGATCGGAATTAAAAGGGTTGCAGAGAAAATTCTTTGAACCGTGACACTTGCGGGACCTTACACTTCGAACACTGAACACTCCAACAGTCTAAGGGATCTCGTTCGGAGCCAAGGCTTTTTAAATTTGCAATCTCCTAGATCCAAAGGACAAATCTAATTTCGAAAGTTTCTCTTTTGGAAATTTAGGAACTTTTGATTAGATGGTTTCGGGGGACCCCAAAGGTTTCCTGTAATTTTCCGCGAACCTTTCACGTTTTCATTAGACAAACGCGTCCACGGTCGGGGCCGGTCTCTCGGCCGATACTATTGTCTCCCAGCGAAAAGATCCTTTATCTAATTGGGGTTTGAAGGCAACGCCTGGCGAGCTTTGGGAAAAGATGGAATGGAAGGAAGAGTAGCTGGACTGGGAAAGGGCTTCCGCGCGTTTCGAAGCACAATGGCCAGTTGAATGGGCTGAACGCTTCCGTGTACAGATCGGAAACACTATAATGGATACCCTTGATGTAACGAAAGGAATCAGATTGGAAATTAGAAAGGGGTGGAGGGAAAAAGAAATGCAGCGTTCAGACTTGTGTTTCAGGTCTGGGAGATGAACACGAGTACAGACTGACGAAGTATCTCCTCGATGGATATGACGCCGGTGTGCGACCAGCCAAAAATTCTTCTCAACCCCTGGCTGTCGTGTTTGGACTCTCCCTCCACCACATAATCGACGTAGTGAGTACCGGGCTAGCCGATTTCGAATTTCCACAATTTCCTTCGCCGGAACTCTGCGACAGAATTGAAACGCTCTTTGATCGAATGACGAATGGCGTGCTCCCAAAGCGATTCGCATCGCTCCAGAAATAAAACTTGCTGAGATTTAAGTCTCTTTAGAAAGGAGCATTAACGGGGGCGAGCGCGCGCGCGTCTTTGACGGTAGGAAAATATCGCAGGGCCACGGGAAAATTGCAATAATCTGAAAATCGTACGGAGGCGTACAAAACAGTCAACTACTACCAGCTCGCACGAATCTCGTTACGTTCTTTCTATGAGTTGGAGAAGCTTGAAATCCAGGTCAAGCCTGCTTCTACCTGTGTTTACTTCCACTTGGGCCAGGAAATATCGGCATGCCGCGATATGGCAGCAGTTAACGCGGCAGGCATCGATTTATATTCGTTACGATACATTTCTTTTTCGGTAACGCGACGACTGTCACGTTGACGGCTCGTAACTCCGAAGAAGCGAAATCCTCTCGGGAGGAGTGCACCGCGCGGCTAACCGGAAGTACGCAAGATAAATTGCCGGTAGAGCATGTAAGCCCGATGGGAAGCTTTCAAAGATTTATCTCGCGTATTCCTAACGAGAATCATCTTTCATCTGACGGTATTCTCATCGCAGCCAACTAACAGAGCTACCTTCTCTTCGTTTCTCCGGGATGCTCGATAATGAACTCGCTTCTTTATCAGTTCGCGGCTGGATACTGTTTCGTTGAGACAACTATTTTGCTTTCGAATGAGAATTAACAAGCAAAGTGGCCTCGGCTTAAAACGGTGGTTGATTTTGATTTCGATTGCAGGACGAGAAGAACCAGATACTGACGACCAACTGTTGGGTCACGCAGGTCTGGACGGACCATCATCTGAAATGGAATGCCTCGGAGTTCGCTGGAATCCGAGTAATCCGTGTTCCCTACAACCGCGTGTGGAGACCGGACACCATTCTGTACAACAAGTAAGCGAGAATTTTTCATCTTATCTTAGAAACAAATGGTCGAAACTGTGGCTAACTTTTAGAATATGAAAAAGATGAAAGGGAAACAGTTTCGCTGCTTGTATGGATATTGATTTTCACGGCAGTCTCCGGTTGTGATTTCTTCTCCCCGATATTACCCAATATCTTCTGTTTTGTTTATAGCGCAGATCCACAGTACAGTTCGGCAGTCATCAATACAAACGTGATCGTCAGTCACACGGGAGAGGTGGTGTGGTTGAGTCACGGAATCTTTCGAAGCAGCTGCGACATCGACGTGGAGTTCTTCCCGTTTGACGAGCAACGATGCGTCTTAAAATGGGCCTCTTGGACATACGACGGATACCAAGTAAGATACTAAAGATACAGTGTCGCATACATTGCCGTTCTTCCATCGACATCGAACGCGAAAATACGCGAAACGATTGCGCGTATGAAATAAAAAAAGGGGAATATTGGAGAAAAGGCGACGCGGAATTCCATCGATGCCAGAAATTCGACCGGACGATGGCAGGCGACGTGCAGTTTTCCGCGCGATTAACTTGGTCGAAATCAGCGCGCGTGCTAACACCCGCATCCTTCCAATACATGCTCACCCCCCGGGATATTCCGCCGGTCAGATAGTCTATGTAAATGACCGTCGATTCTGAAATTACACGACTATCCGCAACCATTCTTATTTGAATTTTTTAGCAGTGGAGAATAGTCAGGGGCGAGCTCGCGAATTCGTTACTGCCCGAACCTCGTCTGACCGTTCTTAAAATAATTCCCCATGCAAATTTATCCACGAAAGTTCGCAATCGGCTATTTAACGAACAACGGGCTAGGTCGAAACGAACGTCGGTTTCGCGATTTAATCCGACAGCGTGTGCGACCTGCATCGGGCAGATCCTCGGCTCCCCTGTCCTCAATTTCACGCAGTTCCTCCCTCGGGACGATATGCAAAACTAGAGAGCGATATATCGGGCAGGGGACCATCCGGCGGACAATAAAAATATCAAGCGTTTGGCAGCGGCAGTTTGACCGAAACCTTGAAACTTAATTTCCTAGGTCAACTATGTATGTACAAGCCTGAGCTGGAAAAATTCTGCCGTGACCATCATCCAAATCCAGAGCATGCAACCTCCCTCTATTCTCAAAGGACGAGCTCGGATTAAATTTGCCATCCGAACTGATGAAGTTCTTCTCGTTATTGTACTTCCTTCTTAAAAATCTGGATGTTTTGCGGCTTCCCCGGGATCCCTTGAATTAAAAGCTCACTTTCAATGGCCCGGGCTCCGATCACTCTCGCGCGTAGATAGTCAACTTGAATCTGGAATATAAAAAAGAAGCGGAACCGTCGGAGGCCCGATCGACTCTATTGATTAAGGGAATAGGGATTCTTCGCGGGGAAAAAAAAGTTATTTTATTAAACGAGATCCGTGCATCTCGCGTCCTACTTCAGAAAAGTTGGATGCACGCGCGATGTCGTCTGGGAACACGTTAATAACGATTAATTTGAAAAGTTGAAACAGAGAAACAGCGGTCCACTGTCCTGGGAAAAAGGTCGAGCTTTCCCAAGTCTAAGGACGCTTAACATCGGCAAATCGAAACTACTAGCCGTGCGAGTCGCGAAAAGGGCCCGGGCAAATCGAAGAGCTTAATCCCGCATGCGAGAAGAGTTCAATTCGAGCCGTTTCTCCGCACCCTTTCACAGAGTTTTCCCATTTCCTATTCGCCGGCGTTGAATACATTTTGCGTGCCGCTACGTTTTTGTCGCCTAAAACGCTGGAAATACGATCCCAGCTTAGGCCCGGCTCTTGTGCGCCTGGAAAAATGTATCTTTTTACCACCACCTCGTTATTTAGTTAATCCGTCGCACCTTTTACAGGATCTTCAACGCTAGATTCATTTACTGCGCGGAGTTTGCGCTCGCGGAACTTCTGTGGCAAATTGTCGGTGCGTCGGAAGTGGTAGAAATTTTCCAATTTCCTCGGTCCTGTTGCATGAAACACGGTTTTCTAGTTCGTGGGTTTTTGCTGCCCGGCGACACCTGTCCTTTAGTATGTCCCAACGATAGAGGGAAACGCGTTGACATGTAATCACGTCCCATTTGCTGCGGTGGCTTTAACTCGCGGCGACGAGTTAACACTTTTAATCCAGCTCCTAGAACGCTAATTATTCTTCGCCCTCGGGACCACGGAGCGAGTTTGATACACGAAGTAGAAGTATACACCCTCTTTTTATTCGAGCGAGACCTATCCGCAATATGTCTTGCGCAGCTCGAATTGGAGAGGCAGAGCGAGCAAGGGGACGTGAGCAATTATCAAGCGAACGGCGAATTCGACCTGGTCGATTTCTCTGCCAGGAGGAACGTCCAGTTCTACTCGTGCTGTCCGGAACCGTATCCGGACATCACCTACGAGATCCGGCTGCGCCGTCGTCCGATGTTCTATGTGTTTAATTTGATCCTTCCTTGCATCCTCATCAACGGTGTCGGTGAGTCTCTACTATCCATAACTTTGTAATTCTATTTTGTACCAGTGAGCATTCTTCATCCCCCGCTTCGAAGTTACCCGGAGCCACCGCCTCCGATTCCTGTCCTCTCTTTGACAAAAACTTCGCTAATAAGTTTAGATACCGCGATAATAAATTAACGATATTACCATAAAATTTGCAATTCTATATTGCCAGGTTTTCGCGGGCCACCCGTGGGATGTGGAATTTCTTGCCGTAAGAAAGTCGAGTGCTCTTATCGAGACTGACGAGGAAATTTCATTAAAACGCCTGAATCGTAATGTCCCTTTAAAGAAGCGCCGTCCTCGAACTTGGGATTTTTTTTTTTATTTTAAAAGATTTTCTCGGAAGGGTGGGAATTTGAGTCTCCTCCAGGAATATAGGTGTATGATTAAATCTGCTTAACGAAAGAGGGTCGGGTTATCCGCTCGAACGGAGAAATTTATGCGAAACTTTTCGTTGCCTCTTTTTATTTCTTCCTTTATCGTGCTGGGAACTTTTCGCGCCGCCCAAGAATGCCTCCCTGTTCGATATTCCGCGACGAGAATGGCACGGCGCAGAACTTTTATACAGCCGGTGTTCCCCGTTTATTCAGCTCTGCTGGTATTCTACGTGCCGTCGGAGTCGGGGGAGAAAGTCACCCTCGGGATTTCGGCGCTTCTGTCGATGACGGTCTTCCTAATGACCATTCGCGAGACACTGCCGCCCACGGAGAAAACGCCGCTGATCAGTGAGTAACTTCAGTCGACGGTAATCGTTTTGAGCGGCTGCCGGGCGCACCTCGTGGAACGATAAATGGAGTAAAAGAGACTTGACATCGTTATCTGTCTCCACCGGGACATAAAAATTCGCTCGCTACAATATTTGCTTGTTCTTTGTACTCTATGTTCTGCGTGCTAAAGGGATAAAGGTCTCTTTCCTTCCTCTCGTTTTCGATAACGACACAACACTCCCAGATGTCTGCGGCTGGAACGCTTGCGGAATGAATAATGGTGATTTGCAGGTCTTTACTACGGGGTTAGTATATGCCTGGTGTCGTTCGCTTCAGGATTGGCGGTGGTCACGTTGAATCTTCACCATCGGGGGGTTCGGGGATCCAGGGTGCCGGGTATCGTTCGATCTTTGGTCCTGGACAAGCTGGCCAGGGTAGTTTTTCTCAACTTTCAAGAAGAGAAGAGATCGGTAAAGTCTGCCAGTTCGCGTGGCTAGCTTCGTTTCTTCCATACCCTTTGCCAACATTTTTAATCTGTATTAGGAACCGGTCGAGCCTCCAAGAAGAAGGAACAATTGCCCGTTGCACTGCAAGCCGGAGCTGGTGCAGTCGCAATCGTCGCCGAAGTTTGTGGCTAAAAGGGATGAGAGTAATAGCAGCAGTCCTAGCTTAGGTGAGTCTTCGGCGTGAATCGTTGAACCGTCGGTTCGCTATAAATTAAAAAAAATATCTGGCGTAGATCTCGGGAAAGAGGGTGGCCTTGAGACACAATGGTCCCGCGTCCTGGGAAGAGTGCACGCGACGATCGAAAGGAACGAGAGACGGCTCGCCGAGCAGGACCGTCGAGAAAGAATGGAATTAGATTGGAAACAGGTCGCCTTGGTCAGCGATCGAGCACTTCTCTGCGTTTTCTTCCTGACAACGATCGTCAGTACCACTGTCATCCTCTGTGGCTCGCCACCAACCACGAACATCGCCAAAGAGGGCTGAGCTTCACGCTGAAGGCGATCGGAATCCGAAGAATCAGGGGGAATCAGATCAATTAAGGACACGTCTGATCTACTTTCTTTCGACTATGATTAACAATTTCTCTTTTGTATCGCGTTTTTTATTGAGAGAATTTTCAGTTTGCTTTTAGGAACAACCTCGGCGACTGTCTCTTCCTTTTTTATATCGCGAACGAGGAGGAGGATGGTACTTCTAACGTAATTCATAAAGCGTTCTGTAAATATACGAATACTAAGGGATTCTCGAAGTACATATATCGAATCGATTAACTATAAGTGTCTTAGAAATAAGGTGTTCGTTTAGCAGAAATCGACTGGTATGAGAATAAACATTTTTTCCGTTTTATGGTAATATTCTTGTATTATAAATTTATTTCATTTTAAGTATATGTATATATCTCAGTCTGTACAAAAATTTCATAAGAATGCTTTAATAGTAGTCAGGTACCGGTGCACAAGCTATTTTCACAAAGTCTTCGTACTTGACATGTCCGTTTGGAGAAACATTAGCCTCTCGAAAGATTTGTTCCACTGGAATACAGGTATAAGTTAGTAGACTTGATGGTCGAGGCATATATATTTGTCTAAAGCGGTGAACCCTACCTTCTTTGGTGCTTAGTTGCTCGCCCCAATGCAGCAACATATGAGCCAAGTGTCGAGCAGGTATCGTGCCACTCCGAGATTTATCCGCAGCTTGAAAAGCATCTATTACTTCCTTCGGAAGATCCTCCGCTCTAGTTTGTAGATGCATCACCTCCAAGAAATCAGCGAACGACATTTTTCCACCTGAGAACGGAAGGTCGCACAGTTTTCAACACTTTTCATTATATAGCTTGTTTCATTTTAGCGTGCTTGTACCTTTGTCTTTTAAGTATTTGTTTAACTCCGCAATAGTGGGACTCAAGCCTAACGATCGCATAATGATTGTAAGTTCATCAAGGGTACGTATTTGTCCATTCCTGGCAAACAAGTAGAAACATTCCCTGAACTCTACAATGCAAAATGAATCTCATGCAGGTAGTGCGAATATAAACATTAACCAGGTATACTCGATCTGAGATTATAAACGAACGTACCGTCTATGTCTTCTTCTCGGAAATAACGAGCCTGAAATGCGGAATATCCGAAATATTAAAGTGGCATTAACCATCACAGAACCATTAAGAAGTTTAATTACCATGATTTTGGTCTCGTTTTCTACCTGTCGTTTACGTGTCAAATAACGCTACCTCAGGTAAAGGTAGGTGTGCGTCATTATTTCACCTAACCACACCTGATCCCCGTTGTACAGAGGCGACGCCATCGAGCGCAGCTTGCACTAATCGAAATAATCCGTTACCACCTGCGATGGATTGATTTTTATTTAAATTTCGTATAAAAATTTCAATTCCTCTATCGATTCCGTGTATTTCGTTACGGTGAAAATAAGACAGCAGTACTTATCTGTCTTCTCTACATTCTGAAAGTTTTCGAAACAACTGTTAGAATACGAACTTGAAATTTGAATTTGTTTCAGTTTCTCCGATTCAACGTTTCTGTTCGATACTTCGTAACTTGCTTCTTTCTTCGAGAAACAGAAGAATGTAGTGATTCTAGCCATGAGTAACGTATGTAAATGAAATAAGCCGTACAACAATGTAACAACAATGTAACGTTGCAACTGTGATTGGCGCTGCAGTTTAATGGAATTTTTATTGGAAGGACAATAATGCAAGAGGGCCAGAGCAGTTCGCCCAGTCTGCTCCTCCCGAATCTCGTGGCTATCAGCAGCAGGAAGGGAAGACGATCAAGGTACGCTGGTTTGCAGAGCAAACGTCATTCAATTATAACTGGGATAGCATGATCGAGAATCGAATAAGCCCGCAGCATGGGTTTTCCCAGGAGCCCCGGACTCCCCACCTGGCAGCATCCCGCGTTTCATAATTAACTCTTTCGCTGTGCAGATGATTGCAGCCCCATGCCTTTCACTCGAATCAGCAATTGGGAGACACAGTAACGAAAGGGATTTGATTCTTAACGATAACTGTTAAAAGGATTCGGACATTCGATCGCCCTTCCGTTTCAAGAACGCACCTTTCCTTCGACCGACAGCTAAGGTCAAGTTACACGGCGGTGGGGGTTGGACAGAGAGTAAGGACCAGGGTGGGGGAGGTATATAGCAGAGAGGGTTGGTGATACAGCGTGCCAGCGTAGAAAGCGTCGGTCCGCGGGGAGAGGGGCACGGCACAGCTGGGTCGAATGCAACCGCGGTGGGGGAAGTCGTTGTCCTCGGAGTCTTCGCTCGCGCGAGTCACGAGTGGTCCGTCAGTGCGATGCGGTACGCGGTCCTGTTCGTCTCGTTGGAAAGCGTGCGGTGCGTGCCCCCCGTTTCCCACTCTCGCTCAGCCCGTCTCTGTCCATGATTCTTTCCGTTTCACGCGAGACAGAGAGCACTCGTGTGGGACACGCGTGTGTGATAACCGTGCACGGTTGGTGTAGTGCGACAGGATGCAGCACAATGACCGCATAAATGAGTAATCGACCGAGAACCGGTCGGAAGGACGAGGATTCCGGTGGAAAGGACGCCAGCCCGTGGCAGGACTCGAGTCGCTGTGCATAGGTAGGTGTCAGATAGTATGCGAGAGCCAGCGAGCACGCGCAATGTTCTCGTGTGCAACTCTCTCTCCTTTTCCCTCCTTTTTCCCTCCCTTTTCCCTCCTCGTCTACGCTCGCGATCAAGCACGAAGTTACGTGGGCTCTTTTTTCTCCTGCCCGTCTACTCCTGCGTCTCTCTGTCGCGTACCTTTTCTCGCGTGTGCCTGTCGAAGGGAATGGCAAGTCGCTCGAGAACGACGCCAGATTTCTCTCTCTCTCTCTCGAGCGACCGCCGAGCCGAGTCACCTTAGGGTACGTTTACACTGCTGCAACATTCTGCCGCGAAACATCCTTCAAACCGTAATAACAGAGGTTAGCTTTAATGGGACAGCACGTGGAAAAGTTGTTCGTAACAATGGAAAAGGGACTTGTATACTATTGCAGCTTAATCTTTGAAAAGGAATAGACAACGCTGTTTCGGGCTTCTCTTTGGAAGAGAGCACACGTGCATTGCTTGCACAATGGAAGCGAACAGTTTAGTTAAACGGAGGGAATGCCATAAGTCAGTCTGTACGTGGCAGTGTAAATGCACCCTTATTGTTGGGCATACGTTGGTGTGCAACGTTCGATCAGGTTCAGATTCAGATAGCACGCGTCGAGCCGCGGCAAACGTTGTTTGGTTGTTTCGTACACGAGTCTGGCGTGTTGTTTACGTCCCGTCGGAGTGTACGCGCGCGATGGGAGATTTAAATGTCACGTAAAAGGCGTCCCCAGCGCCACCGAGTCAACTGACGGAAGTGATGCTTTCCGGATGCTGACTCCTTGGAGGGAACGCGTGCATGCGATTACACGGTACCAGAGATACACCTACGTGTACCTGCTTGTTTCTTTTTTCTTGATACACCGTCGAGGGGCAATCGAAGGGAAATGCACGCGAGAGATCGGGCGCTGGTTATCTATGCGGGAAATTGCAAAAGTTCCAGCCATAGTTTAATTGTCGTTTAACGGGGAAAAGCGGGCGTTAAACGCGAGTGCCGGATATCGAGTTGTTGGCGCGCGCGTAACGATCGTTGCATAAGGATGCTTATCTGCGTGAAAGTTTTATATTAAAAAATAACTGGGAGAGTCGGTTAAAGCCTCCCAAGTATTGTTTGTCGATGAACCGGTTTCAAGCAACTCCGCTGGCAAACGCAATAGGGCGAGCGTTAAGACTCATTAACGTTATCAGACGACGAACTTTCCCGCGGAATTGACCGACTCGCTGTGTAAGGTAATTGCTAGCTGCAGCCTCGAATCCACGTATGAAAACGTTGCGATATCTAGCCGATACAATTGTATCGGTAGTCTGTAACGAATTGGCTTAGTTCGGCTCAGTTAATTTATCGAATCCATTTAACCACGATGCCATGGGAATTAATAATCCGTGCGCGCTGTAACTTAGGTACTTGAAATACCGATCCCTATAGACGCCAAATTAATGATTCTTCGCGTACACAATTTACCTTCATTTTAGTTTGGCTGATTCCAGTATATACGCGAACTGAAACTGAACAAGTCCCGAACACTGCAACTTCCCTCGACTTCGACTTGGTTTTGTGTACCAGATTAATAAAGTAATACGCCGTACTAATTGTTCCACGAGTAAACGAGTAATTCTTGCCCGTTGCAACTCGCCCTCGGTACCTACCTATATGTAACCCGCGCAACTTTTCGGCTGAGTTTAGTTGAATTTGCTAGATTGTCGCGCGACAATGCCCGACGCTGATTACAGTGTACATAGCCCGGCTATTAATAATCCTCGCACGTTCATAACTCGTCCGGAACGTCGAATTCGGTGGCCGGTGAAAAGTTTCTCGGGGATGATGCTCGTGACCTCGGTGTCGCGGAATGTTCCTTGGTAATTGCTTTACGAGTTCGCGGTGTCCACGTCCATGTTCGCCGAACGTTCAGGACATTACGCAAAACGTGATTCGCCGGTGCGTTACGATGTAACGGTTCAGCGAGGCGCGCTCGATGGAAAATTGTCTGATCGCCGGTACCAGCGAACATAACTCGTGCTCGTGATTCTCTGCAGTACACGGGCGACTTTACTCTGGCAGCCAGCACCGAGTTTTCCGCGTTTTCTGCGGTTTCGGCTTGTTTCATGCCGGATCACGTTCGACAGAACTCGAGCACCGATTGGAATTTCCCTCGACAGAGGTAGAAAATGGGGGTGGATATAGAGTCGTGGGTTTTCGCCGGAGTATTTCCTAATTGACGTCGGTTACGGCTTGCAAAATGCTGGCTACATCGAGTCGCTCTCTGCAACTGACCCGCGAACGATTCGTTCTCTAGAAATATTTTTGCCCTTTTCACAAATCCGGGATGAAATCCCGGGTGTGGATGAAACGGCACGAAACGGACACTCTTCGATCCGGTTTTCCCTCGCACATCCAGCGTGTTGATTCAGGCCCCGCCCAGAGTAGAAATTTCATTGAGGTAGAAGAGCGTTTCGAATAATGAAAAACGGTCCCTCGGTGGGATTAATTCCGCTCCAGAAAAATTAACCGTTCCAGAGAGGGCGGGAGGGGAAAAAGGGAATTACATACAACGCGTGCAATCAGTCGAGAAGCACGCCATTATTCCCCGTTCGCTATCATATTCGTCGCGCTCGTTCCTCATTCCTCGCGCGATCGGGGCCGGGCTAGTCGAACGTCGCTGCTAATAACGACCAATTGATACGTTATCGCGGCTGGATGAATACGAATGCGCGGGTATTAAATATTTGGCCCGGCAGAGCGGTAGAACCGTGGAGGAAGACGAGTAGACGAGAGCGGAGCGCGCGCGGCTGGCTGTTCTCGCCGTGCATCCTACTCGTCGCTCCATTGTTCTTTCGCGAAGGCGTGTATCGCGGAACGCCAGGAGAACGAGAAAGAGGACAAAGCCGTACGTATCACGCGCGCGGTTTTACGTGGGACGATTATCATTCGTGGATCGTCGAGCGAGCACCGCCTAGCGCCCGACAATTTTGCAAATTGTCACCGCGGAGACGTCGAGCTCCAATTCTCTCTGAACACCTTTTTAACTTTTCGCGCCGACTACACCGACTCGTCCTCTCCGCGGAGCTAGAATCGCGTGTAGCTAGTGCGGGTCTCGCGTGTCCGGCGAGCAAAAGGCGAATCTATTGTAAATATTATTACGCGAGCAGATCGCACGCTAGGCCGAGCTCGAGCGATGAGCGATTCGCGGGTTCCCGAGGAAACGGAAAGCAAACTCGCGAGTTACACGGTCATCTAGTTCCACCGCGTTCCTGCTGCATTTCTTTTCTGGTTACTGTTTTTCGACCCGCTTCCCGTAGCCCAGAAATTACGGTGCACGCCGGTGATGGACGTTGAGCGATTAGACGTTTCCAGTGATTCCTGGCCCCGACAGAATGAAAAGGCGGCGCAGAGGTGGTGAAAGCCACTGGATAGAGAGAGAGAGAGAGAGAGAAAGAGAAATGTTGGAAACAGATCGTTTTGATCGTACGTACCGTGGAGAAAAACGGAAATGAACTCGTTGCACTGTGCACGTGGACAGTTGACCCGCGACAGTATAACCGGGATATCGCTTTTCCATACCTCGAGCACGCGGAATTTTTACCGCGACTAACCGGAGAACGAGAATCGGCACTGTGGTTCATCGTGCTGGATGCACAAGCGTTTCGCGTCACATTGTTATTACGGGTGAAAAAATTGCCACGAGCACCGCGGCGCTCCGCTTTTCTTTTATCAGTCTGTATCGCGGCCGGGAAATCCGATGGCGTGGCGTGGCGCGACGCGGCGCGTTAGACCGAAAAGATCAAGCCCCACCGGCTGCGATACCCATTCGTAAATTAATCCAGGTCCCCGACCATTCTTTTTTTCAGGAGGCAGAATCGATCGGTCGAGGATCGAAGGTAGGAGGAGGCAGGAAAAAGGCTGAAAGCGAGGTGACCGAAAGCGGGGGAGGGTCGAGAGGTTGAGCGACCTACGAAGGAGAAAGAAGAGAAAGAGGACGTGGCGGAACCACGTTCACTGGAAGAGGAGGAGGAGGAGGAGGAGGACAACGACGACGACGACGACGACGACAAAGAGGAGGAGGAGGAGAAGGAAAATAGAAAGGGGAAGAGAGAGGAAGAGAGATGAGTCTGGTGGGTGACTCGCAAAGCGCGGTGGTCGGCTGCTCGACGAAAGGCAGATAGCGCCATTAGTTGTTGCTGGGCCGAAGAACGTCGAGCCGATGCCTGCTACGGCCCTGGCCATCGACGAAGAAGGGGAAGACGAGGAGGAGGACGAGGAGGATAGGGCTAGGAGAGTCCGAAGCGGGATCCGAGGGGTCGCGATGTACCCCTTGACATCCAAGGGACACTCTCGGCTCAGGATTCCTTTGGTTTTCCTCCTGGTGCTCGCTTACCTTTTCACCATTACCAATGCCTCGCCCCTTCATCCCATGCCACCGCACAGAGGTGAGTCATCCTCCATTCCAATCGAATTCGGTAATACCGAATCCTCCGTGTTCGCGGGCGACCGAATCACTTAGCAATTCATTATCACGTTTCGCGGAGCTAGACGAAAGCTCCACGCGACGACGTGTACATATTTGTCGAACGTCTCGTTTTTCTCAAAGTGGTTCTCCCGCGTCGCCAATTTCGTAGAATCTGAAAATACACACGGTCCACGTTGGACCGTCGGAGAACCGGGAGAGCCATTTCGATAGGGGAGTCTCGCCAAAGAGAGGGTGCACGTTTAGAAGCGGGGTGGTTTTCCTTTGCTCGCAAATCGCCAAACCTAGTTCCGATAACGTTACGAGGGCACAATACGTACTCGCGTAGGGTGCATACGAGCGTGCATAACGTGGAAGTAAGGACACGGGGCCGTAGTTGCATATGCCACGGGCAACAGCGATACCGATTCTCGATATAAAGTGTTTGTTCCATGGGCAGAGGCAGAGTGGGGGGGGGGGGCGGGTCGGTCGCGTTGCAACTCGCCGCGGGCCAAGGCATCGATAACGAGCCACGGTAATTAGATTATTGGACACTCTTGCGTAACCTGCAAGCCCTACTATGCATGTGGACGGAGGACGCCACGAGGTGCCGTTAAACTCCGTCCCGGTGCGAACGCATGCTTTAATAGTCAACACTTCCCTTTGTCCCATGTGTACCCTTTGTTCTTGATCGGTACTTATGCCGGAACAATGGAAACGCGACCCCGAATGGCACTCTAATTGTAAGCACACGATGCTACTACATACTCCCGTCCCGTCCACCAGCTCCCTCTCTTTCTCTTTCCCATTCGATCTATCCGCCCCACTGCCCCTCTCTCGCTCCAATCCCATGACGTTAATGCAACCGTGATGCATCGTCCGTGTATCCCCCGACGGAACGAAAGGTTCCCGCTCGTTGTATCCCCCTGAAAATCTGTGTACGTGTATCCCTAAGAGGATTCCCAGCTGAAAGCTTTTCGCTGGATATTCGTGTCTTTCGAAAACTCGGCTGCGAAATCTCTCGCTGGTGGGAGGAAAATGGGGGAGAGCGTGATCGAACGCCGAGGTTAATTCTAAGGGAAACTTGACTTAGAGGGTACCGTAAGAGGCGGGCACTGCTGGTACAAACAGAGTAATAGATCGCAATGCACTTACTCTCCACGCAGTGGTTCCTTGAAACAAAAAAAAATGTGGGAAGCCTCGTGACACTTGCACCGAGTCCTCGTACCAGACGCGACAGTGAAAGTATTTAATATATACCTACACCATTCCACCCACGCAGCCGCGAATTTCGCAAGATCCTCGAAATCCTTCTCTTTGGCGTTGCGTTCCGTTAAAGGATAAAGGACCGCAAACCCGAGATAGATTGAACGAGCGAGAGAGAGAGAGAGAGGGAGATAGAGTTCGGTTAACGAGGTATGCCACGCAATCCGATATTTTACGATGCAACGCGAGAACGCAGCAGCGGGACTAATCCGCGGGAACGAGTCAGGCGATTCGCGCAACGCGAAACTTCTTCCCCGCCTTCTATCCAGCCATGTCGCTAATGGAACGGTGCTGGATGTTTCAGGTATCACACACGGCTCGTACATCGGGTATTACGAGGTGGCCTCTTACGATACCGCGGCCTTGAGACAACATCGTAACCGGATGCGCCGCGATGTCACCGACGTCGTCGAGAATCAACCTCTGTTGCTGCACCTCAAAGCGCTCGACAAGTGAGTAGTGCATACACCTCGGCAAAAGTAACTAGCGCGCGCCGCCGCCTCGGCCCGCGACACACTTTTTTTCCCACGGAGAAATTTTCCACCGCGAGCTGGGACGAGCATTAAAGGAATCTTTAACGAATCGCCGCGGGTGCACGCGGGCCATTCTTTCTTCCGGTAGCGCATCAAAGAGAATGAGCGCACTAAATTCTCCCCGAACGCGAGTTTCTTAGCATCTCGAGCGAGACTCTTAATTGCCTCGAGTACAGTAAAAGCGAAAAATCCAAGAGTGTTATACGTTTAAGGGACTAATGTTCCGTTCACAGAGCGTTCCGCGGAAATTATTGGCCAAATTATTCCGGATGCGTTAACAAGAACGCGACGATTACCTATCGACGCACCTATCAGAGTTGCCGCGATAGTATCGGTGTACAGTATCTTACGGTTAGGTCAATAGGCCCAGATCCAATTAAGGTCAAGTTCGCGTAGAATCGCGGCATGTGTCGCGCGAGCGCGCAAAGGGCGTATGTAGATGTGCGGGTAGATTAACAGTGTTACAGGATACTTGGCACTAGATCAAGTCGAGAAACAAAGCTTCCCTGACATCTGAAAGCAATACACCGCGGAGATAATAGAATCCCCTCTGTTTCCACAAAATTACGCTATATTCGGCTCCCTGAATTTCCTCTTAAATGAAATTAATTACACGGCCAGGCAGTATCAATTTGTAGACCGACCATACGACGAGCGGTGTGTTTCAACGACTATCCGCTGCTTCTCTTCTCTGCGAGTGTTCCAGCGGAGACAGAGTTTATTCGACAGCCCGGCCCGAGTTTCTAAGTTTCTATCCACCGATATGGAAGCAAGTTTTGATATAGCCTCGATCCACGCAGCTAGACTAATGAAGTGGTAGATTGTCTCGATTCGAGGCTTCAAAGGGTTCGCGGTCGTCTGATTGCCGCAGTCCGGAGTTAAGCAACTCGACCGGAAGATCAACTAGCTATATTAGCCGAGGATTCGAAGCGAGCAATTAGCGGAGGCTGATTATTTTTCCACGAGTTGATATGCCTCCCTGATGGTTCTACGGAGAAATTAGCCCGGAGGATTTGACTCGAATGATTCCTCCGCCCGGACCTCGGATTTCCAACAGTTGCGAGGTTAATTGAATTTCGGTCGCGAAGGACGCGAATGGGAACGAAATTGCCTTTGGTCGCGAGTTCGATGAGGTTTCGGGCCGCGCCCAGGCATCCGCACGCGTATCCCTGTTTCTGTATTCGGGGCGAGTGCTCGTCGCGATCGTCGTTGTAGTTTCGCATAGTCCACGTGCCGGAAATTGGTCGCATCGACCGCGTATAGGTGTACATACGTACGGATATACGGAGGTGACAAACTCGCTCGCGGCTGGCGCGTGACGCCGTGAAAATTCGCCGGCGCTAGCGAATTCTTGCTCGCAACCCCTAGGTACGGGTGCGATGCGACGGGGCTCTCGTCGCGATTCGGGCAAGCTGCGCGGCGTGGCGCGGAGCCGAGCGGAGCGTTCGTCTCTTTATGCAAATCGGTCGAATTCACGGCAAGCAATAAAATGTAAAGCAGCGGTAGGTGGGCCTCTCCCCGTCCTCGATGTCGTACCGAGCGTACCTCACCCTTTTTCTTCCCCGTCTACTACCCTCGCTGTTTCCGTTTCCACCCTGCTGCACCTGGCACGAACTGGCAAAGATAATGGCCAAGTGCAAGGGGAGAAGAAACTCGTGCACGGTGTTTCTGTTCCGCGAGGGAACGCGTCCAGTGATGCCAGATTCGGGACGGGAGCGCTCGAGAATTTCCCCCACCTCGCATGCACACTATGCACCAATCACGGGCGTGTAGATCACATACGCGACTCCTGCATAGTGTGCATGCGAGGTGGGGGAAATTCTCGAGCGCTCCCGTCCCGAATCTGGCATCACTGAACGCGTCTTCTCCGCGCGTAGGTATATATAGTATAGGTCGCCCAAGCTACTCCCTTCGCGTGTGTATACATATAGATAGGTAGCAGGGATCTAAGAGACAGTTTTATATAGGAGTGCCTCCCCCTTTGTCGCGACCAGACCGGACTTCCCTTTTCAGGAACGGGCTCCTGTTTCGATATTTCCTCCGGGTCGTCGCTGCCCTTACGCGGCCAACCACGCGCACCAGGACATACTTTTTGCCGAGCTTCTTCGCGCGTTATTTAAGAACTCGCCCTGGAGACTTTACGACTCGGACAGCGGATCGCCCTTTTCTAACTGGCCTTCCCTGGCGAGTTGGTTTTCTAAACTATGTTCTCCTCTCTCTTTCCTTGTAAACGTTAGCGTTGAAGTTAACGTCGCCCTATTTGTGGATCAGCTCTCGTTAGACGAGGAGCGCGTTACGCGTGGATTGAAATTTAGTCGGAACGGTGCTGGCGCGCGAGGTACCAAGCCGCGATCGCGTTGTTTCCGCCAGGGAACCTCCGAATATAGTCCGGTGGAAGAAGCGGAGATCCAGTTGGCTCGTATGTGGGCACAGGTTGTATCCAACCGACGCAATTCCAACGAGTTTGCGTACGCGGAGGAGGCGTCTAATGACCGGCGCGCCGCCACGGATGAGAAAGGGAAGGAAAGAAAGGAACGCCGCGGTGGAAGCGTGCTTTTATAAAAATTCCCTCTACAACTCTACGCGGGCACCGTTCGCAGATGTTGCAGCGCGTAGCCGCGTCGCGCGCTCCCATTTGAATTGCAAAAACCCGTGTGCCGTTTTTGCAATATCCGCGGGAGCGGTGACACTCGGGACCAGCGTCGATTCGTCGACGAGCTCGCTAAATAACCGCGAGAGCGATTAATCAAAATCGGGTCGTCGCATCCGCGGCGATTGGTTAAGCGCTCACGATGGGAGCATCAATCACGAGAAAGGAAACGTGTTAAAATGTTCCGTCACGTTGTCGTCCTCGTTCGTTGGATCGCGTACCTCGCTCAACAGTCGACGGATGAATAAACGGTATTTATTAGATTCCTCTTCTCGCCACGCCGCGCCGGGAGAAAATCGGATTCGCGGACAGCCGTGTTATTGGATTCGTTACAGGGGATTCGCCACGTGTGCGTCGCGTAAAATGTTCACAAGAAATCCGCCGTGTTGCTTTGCTCGGATTATCGAGGATGCGCTCGCCGAGCTGAAGTTCCAAAAGTGGCCGATTAAGTGACTGTCATGCGATTAGTTACTAATACGCGACATCTTTCCACTAGTTGGAAGTATTTTAGTAACGATCGTCGAAAGAAATTCTTCGTTCTGCCGAATTATGAAAATATTTGTGGCAAATAAGGAATGAAGAGGGGAGACAAGGAGAACGAGAGAGAGGGTGGTACAAGGATCGGCGACTAATTGTTGCTCTCCCGTTAATACCGCCTACGATAGTCGACCCCATTCCTCGCTCCTCTTTTCTTTATGGTAATGCTCCGTATTAAATTCTTTCCGCGAGACAAAAGAGGAGGAGGGTCCTCCAGGTGGCGGCTTTTGTCGGTGTCCTGTGCGAAACACCGCGGAGAATTTCCAGCCAAATCTGTTTGGCGAAATGGAAATTCTCCTAGTCGCGAGTAGCGAGAACACAGCCAGGCTTTTTACACGTAATCGGCGATCCTTTCTCCCCGTTCTCTCTCTCCCTCCATCCCTCTATTTTCCGCTGCCTCGCAATTTCGATGATTCGAATGAAATCTTTCTCGATTCTCGTTTCGGATTCTCTCGGTACAGAGGAGCGCGAGATAATTGAAAGCAGAGCGAGGCTAGAATATTTTGTTCTCGGACGCGGCTCGAATAATCCCCGATCCCTCGCTACGCGAATTTAATTAAACCTAATCCATTTACCCTGAAATCCGGGGATTATACGCCGCATTCCATACGCAATCGGTGCCGGTGATCCGTGTTTCAATGTCACCCGGCCGCTCGAATCCTTTCACGTTTCTAAATTTAATATGCCTCGTCTCCGGTTCGCTCGAGTACGACGTTGATCCGCCGCGCCGGCACCGTTGTCGTTTGCTTGGTTTCGTCCTTCGACGTAACGTCCCGCTGCCTCCGTCACGCCTCTGACTTTCGAGAAAACACCGGGAAGCCTAATTGCCTCCGTGAGAATCACGCGTCATCCGGTACACGGGCACATCGTCATCGGCGAGGAATCGCTGTATCACGGGCGTCTGGCTGATCTGACGCAGCATCTCTCTCGTCCGGCCTATCTAACCCGATCCGCCATCGGCTGGCGACCGTGAGGAAAAGAAAAGCTTGCCCAGCATCTCGACTACCTGTTACCATTGACCCCTGACTGTCGACGACAGTTCAATCATCCGTCATAACGACTAGTCGAGGATATCGAAACGCTTGGGTATCGCGCGGCAAGGTTAACTGCCGTTGGCATTTCGAAGGTTTCCACCGGCGTGATTCATCCTCGCGCGCGGTTCCTCTTCTCTCGAGAATCCTTGAGAGAGGACCGATAGCAGCCCGGGGATCACGTCCGCGCATAAAACGTTGATTCCATTCCGGTTGCAGAGGATCAGACGGCATTTGCATAAACGGTCGTGTTTTCTGAGAAAGAGCGGACAGGAAAATGAAACTCCCGCTGAAAAAGGAAGACCGCGACCACCTTACCGCGACCCGGTTCTCGTTAATTGCCCCGTGAATTCCCACCGTCTTGCTTTTCCCTACGCGCGTCATCCGATTTGCCGGCTTCTCGCGCGTCACAACCGCGATTATTATTACCCGAACGGAAATCGATAATTAATCGGCCCCTTGGGCTATCGATTATCGGTCTTTGGCGAAGGTGTGAAATAACGCTGATATCGAACGCGTGGATTCTTCTTTTAGACAATGGACCTTACGCTTAATCCGAGACAAGGGTCTGTTCAGCAAGGACGCGACGTTCGAGAGCACCAACGGACCGATCATCTTCGACACTTCGCACTCCTACGTGGGCACCGTGCTGGGTGAGTTCTCTTTATAACTTTACAGCTACTAATCGCGTAGCTATCTAAAACGATGCTTTCACTCCTAGCAACAGAGCTTTCCGCTCGGGCGCATGTCCCGTCGGTAAACCAACCGAATAGTCTAGTTCTAGCTTTTCGATAGACGGGAGATGCTTTGAAACATCGTGGCAATGGGTACCTTTCGTTCAAATGAAACACCAATCAGATTACATGCATGAATAAAAAATGAAAAATGGACCGCGCTGCCGCAGCTGCAGGGTTCATTTCTCAAAGGAGAATTGCGGATGAAATTCCGAAATTGACTTTTAGCTTGAATATACAATAACGCGAAAGGACGCAAAGCCCGTCGGTTGCAAAGCCGCGCACACGTGCACGGCACACACCCGCGCGGACGTCGATATTCCTTTGAAAGGATCTGGCTTCAAACGGCCGCGTTTTCGACACCGATCAAACCACCGTGAATTTTCGAGTCGACAGCGGCCCCCTCTCTCAGCCGCCTGAATTTTCAATCCCTCCAAAGCTCGTGTGTCGAGCTATGTAGTTTTCGGAAACCACGGACACTCGCCGGCGAAGCCGGGCTGCCAATCGAAATAAATGGAACTGGAAAGGAACCACAAAGGAGCGAGTTTCTCGGCTGTCGTGTCGCCGCGGCGCGTCGTTTCGCCGAGCCACCTCGGCTCATTCGTCGGTTGACGGCCTTCGATAAGAGACGCGTAATCCTTGTCGGTGCCCAGCGTCGAAACGGGAATTTCATTTCGATCGTCATCCCCGCGGTCGTTTGGAAGCGAGCCAGAAGCTATGTCGAAAGTGTACGAGCAAGGGGTCTCGACCGCGGTATCTATAGGGTACGTCCGGGAGAGATGGTCATAGTTTCGTTTAGAGCCCGCTACTGCCAACCTATTTGAAATAAAGCAACGAAAATGATGTAGAACGAAACTTCAATCCTTTGTCTACATATCCGTTAATATCAATAAACGAAAAATTATTATGTAATATATAAATTTTATAAATTAAATAAAAGTGGCATTGCCCATCTCTCCTTTAATGTCCGGGAAAGATGGTCATATGTACCTTTCAGGCTAACAAGTTGTGGTTTAACTGGTTATCTCAGATTCTTTCTCGTTTTCGTTCACCATCGTTTTTGCCCGCTGAAAACTTCTTTGGGCTCTTGCTGTGAGTCTTCTAATCCGCATGTATGACACACAGTGTCAAACTCTGTGCAATTTTCATGAGCCTAATAACCACATGACTTATGTCTTAGCCAATCTTCTTTTTTTTTGGCGTCGAAATAATTTTCTCCGAATTTCGCCAAAATATCTGAAATTACATCAAATACAGCTATGGCCAACTCCCTGGCAACAATTGACCATCTCTCCCTTAAAGCCCTGGTAAGATAGCCATGCCCATTTCGCTTAGAAGCATTGCACTATCGAAAATATATATTGAGAATTAAAAATATTCAGCTTAAATAACACAAACAAGATGACCAAAATATAGATCAAACATTTTGAAGTACTAGCTTAAATTTCACAGTGGATTTACAAACCTTTAAAAACGTTCTATTCCAACACTTTGAACTGAGAATGTTACTTTTCTATGACACTTTCTACCCACGTCTAGGCAACGCAATCAGGCGTTTCCTTCTACTTACAAAATACTGTCACTGCCCATCTCTCCCGTATGACCATCTCACCACTGACTTACCCTACATGCTTGTAACCAGCGATGGACATTATCTAGCTAAAAATCGAATAAAATAACTTTTCAAATAAAGTTAGCTTTATTCGAAGCGCCACGGATGAAGCTAATTTATTTGAAGTGCCTTTCAACTTGAATTTCGAATAACGGTTCACCTTTCATTCTATGTTTATTCTAGAACAGGCCTGCACAGCAAGGCTGTGGCGGGCAAGAGCGCTCTCGATTGCTCGTGAGCATTGCGAAGAGCGACGCCGTGAGCAGTTCCCCCACCCTGTGGCCAATAGCTGTTGTAGTATGCGTGTAAATTGTAAGGTGTGTTGTTGACGTTCAGCAGCACACTTCACTCACGAACACTCCCCACCACGGCACTCACAGCACTGTTGTTCGTGAAGGCGTGGCTTAGTGATTTTCGATGCTCTTTCCGCACGCGCCCGAAAAATTTTGCCCGGCGGGCATTCAGCTGTGCACGCCTGTTCTAGAAGGTCGAATAACCGGCCTGAGCCTTTTTGTTGTTCATGTTCATGTTTTTGACAAGTGTTGATAAAAGTATTACCAATCGATTCCTCATGTCTTCCCGATGAAAATGGCCCCAAAAATTATATAATTAAAGATATTACGTGAGAAATCTTTTTGCAGAATTCAAAGCCCGTTTCGTTAAAAATAGTCCGATTTAAATTATTTTCTGTCCAATTAATTGGAAGAACGCCAGGAATCCATCGGTGTCATTTTCATATTGATACGATGAAAAATAAACAAATTCAAATTCTGTAGAATCTGACCGGTAGGCGACCGCGCGCGGGTCAGGCCGCAAAGGCTCAGGCCGGTTATTCGACGTTCTAGAATAATGATAGGATGAAAGTTGAACCGTTATTCGAAATCTAAGTTAAAAGGCACTTCGAATAAATCAACTTATTCGATTTTCAAATAACGAATAAACGTAAAGTACCCTTTATCTAGATGTTTTCTAGATGTTATCTTCGCCCAACTCTGCTTGTAACAAGGTAGTCCTCGCTCCTTTTATTCCCCCTCACAGGAGAAACAATCGACGAAGCAATCGACGTTATTTTCCGACGAGAGTCCGCAATATTTTCAGCGTGGGTGAATGTCGAGACGGTAGAAAATAAGAAGCGAACGGTTGCTCGGAAGAACAAATGTTCGGAGGATGGTCGCTACTCCGAAAGAGCCCAGGTAGAAAAGGAACACGTCCCTTAACGATGCTTGCATTACAGACACGCAAAGTTTTGTCAAAATCTCGCGGCGAATATTCCCGGCGAGTAGCGCGATTGTTAGCTGAAGCACGCCCGCATCGGGCTGCGGCATTAAACTTCGCTGATCGCAGAGTCTGAACAACTCCGGCTGCGGCTCTGGAAGCCACGAGAATTTATTCCATTATCGTGCCGGAGGAAGAACTCTTTCGAGTCGCAAGTTTATACGGCCGGCATCCGACGTGTACGTACGACTGATAAGGAATAAAAATAATTGGAAGCTGGCGAGCGGTGGAAATAAGCCGGCGCATCCAGCGCGGCTGTGTATAAAGGGGAGCAAGGATACTAGGACGGACCGGGAGATTTTGTTAGCTCGCCAGTGGACGGCGTTACGCTATCGCGTACAGGAATATGCCGCGGTATCGAGCTATCTGATTCCACGAGCGTGCCTGCACCCGGGAACTCGTGTAAGCGGATACGTGTGCCGAACAGCGTGCACGAGGAGCCGGCAATATAATTTCGTGCGCCGAACGAGTGGACCGAACTGGTCCAACCGCAACCTCGCCCAACGCTGGAAACTTGATCGCAAGTATGTGCGTCGACACCGACGTCGACGCCGACCCCCGCGATCGACATTTCTCCCCGGGACCCCGCGAGCTTCGTTATTGCCTCGATACCTAACGACCCACCAAGCCCATCCTCCAACGACGAAATTTCAGTAGTCCGCCCGTAACTTGTTGATTCGCGTTACTGCACGCGTCGAGGGAACAGAGAGCTGCGAACTTGCGTTCCAAACGCGGGGTTGTAGCTGGAACAACCCCAATTACTCGACGGGCCAGATGAGCGTCCAGTTACTAGATAAAGTATCAAGTAGGCGGGGACGGCTTTGGTCCTTGTCCCAAATCGTAGCGTCGCAGATAAATTATAAAGGCTAGAGACGCGTGGATAGAACCGTGGTAGCTACGAAAGCGCCGCGGGCTACGTCAGAATGTTGTCAGGAGCGATGAACGCGGATACGAGTCACCGCGGGCTGACATGAGCCGGCGGTCACTGAATGATGCATGCCATTAACGGCTCGTTGACCAATCGCGGAACAATGTAACAAGGGGGCGAACAACGAGGGACAAATAACGGGCGACCATAAAAGCTGTACGGAACGGTGCGCGATCGAAATTATAATCGACATCGACCATAAAGCGGCGGGGATAATCGCGAGGCTGGTTACCTAATTGCTATAACTGGCGAAGATGAAACAATCGTGCGCACAGTGACCGTTACGATCGACATTTATCGCGGGAGGGCGCGTGGCAATTGCTCGAATGATGCGACGATTAAATTAACCCGAGTTTTCGGCGAGCATGTGCCGCGTGTGTAGGAGGCGCGACACCGTGGAATGCACAGGCTCGTGCATTGGTGCAAGATAACGCGTATCACTGATAATCCGCTTACCGATTAAACTTGCCCAATTGACGGTGCACCGGTGTGTAATTGCAGCCGATTGGCGAGCTACGATAATGGGCAATCCTCGGCAACGCGTGGCAAGTCGCTTAGAAACTGGGCAACCCGAGGCGATCTTCCGAGAAACCATTGCATACCGCGGGCGCTCTTTCACCCAGCGATATTCGCGGTTGCGTCTCTGTCGATGACGACATTTCAATCAAGGATTCGCGTTTCTCCGCTGTTTTCATTTTTAATACGGTGGATACTTTGCGGACGGGAGTGAAGAAATCTTGTACAGTCGCGAGAGCCACGGTGCGTTTTCCAGGGTCGGGGCAATCTCTTTTTCTTTCTGTCGAGTCGATTAATTTCCAGGCTACGAGCTGAACCGTGAGGATCAGCCGAGCAAAGTTGCGAAAGGTTCTTCTGGCCAGTCGCCAGTAACGCTCGACGTATTCATAAGCGACGTCGACGTCGACGGCGCTTCTCGCTTCGGAGCTTTTCACACTCGAGGGTTACAAATTACGGGGGACAAAATGGCAGGGGTAGAATGTGTACTTAACGCGCTGGTACTTTAGCTAATTAAGCCCGGATTTGAGGATGGCATCCCAGCGTTCTTAACCTCGCCTTTTCCCACCGAAGGATACTCATCCTTCCGAACCGGCCAACCCCTTCGTCGTCCCTTACCGTCCCGCTTGGATTTTTCGCCCGTTGTCTCCTCTTCTGGCCGTTTAGCCCGTCCTCCGGTTTTCGCCGTTTAATGACGAGACCTTGCCACCGTAAATCCGCGGCGCAGTCGCCCGCCTCGGTTTTCGGGACCAGCTAGCTCGATCAAAGCCAATATCCGGGTAATGGACGCGGTGATTTAAAACAACGCCGCGTAATCCGATAGTTAATGAACAAACGGGAGGATCAGCCAGTGCCCTGGCCAAAGCTTTCATCAACCGACGGTAATAAATAATTGGCGTTGCGTCGGCAACGCGATCTACCTAATTGAATAATTGCGCGGCCGCGTACAGAAAGATTTTTAGTTCCACCGGGAACGAGAACGGCCACGCAGGCTGGGCAGCACCCGGTTTGCGTGCCTCCCCCGGCAGGAGAAATAAAAATATCCGCCGGAAGACGCACGGAAGCAGAACTCGCGCACCGATTACTCTCCGTGCTCGCTAATTGCACGGAACGAAACGAGTGTCCAAGGGACGTGCCAACAAAAAGAAAAATAGAAGAGGGAACGAATATTTCTCGTTAACGCGACGCTCGCGGAGGGCAACGTACCTCCGTTCGTCGATACGCCCGCGAGACGAGCGAATTAATTAACGTCGGCTGGGTTATGACTAATTAAAAAGAATCGGGAACGGAAGCAGCGGCGGGGTCGAAGGGAGCGTTTTAAAAGGTGCACGAGGAGCACTTGAAAACGGTGTGCAACCATGATTCAAATCCAAACCAATAGGCTGCCGATTGGGCGTAATTCGATTGTTAATCAATGAAAACAAGTTCGCCGGACATATTCTCCCGGCTGTGGCGGTGTTTGTCGCGCGACATGCATTGTTGGAGACTCGCGAATCGGCGCGGAACGGTCTGCTAACCGTTCGCCGACTAAATTGGATTTTTCCACTAACGAGCGCCAGAGCTTTTCTCCGTAAAAGCGGCCGGTTGCCTCCGAGTGAAAGCTCCTCCACCTCTTTCTCCTCGATCCCCCCCTCTGCATCCCTCGCTCTTCACTCTTCCGTTTCTTCTATCGCGTTGCTCCTTCTTCTCTGCCACTCCTCTGACCCTCTCCCGATCGGACTCCACTGTTCCGCCTCCGTGCCTACCTTCCGCAGCCCTCGAACATTTTTTTCTTTCCTCCAACTTTCGATCCGTCTCATCCCCCCGGCGCGAGCCGGCTCCACCCTTGTCGCGCTTCGCTGACCGCCTCGTCGAACCGAATGAAATTAAACCGGATTCCGGCCGGTATTTAGCCGTCGAAATAAAATATTTCCTACTCTCTTGATTGAAGAGGAACGGAGCTGATTATTCTTTTCCCCGGGAGTTTACGGCCCATCCTCTGGCAGCGACGACCAGAGATGTCGAATGCTTTAATTAGAGGCACGGTCCTCGAGTTCGCGCGGAAACGGGAAACGTAATAACGCCGCGCGTCGTCGAACTTCCGTCGAATTTAATCAACGGAGAATATCTATTACCATCTCTCCCCCTCGGATTTCCAACCGGCTGGTCGAGGGAAAAATTGTTTCAGCCAAGTTACATCGTTCGAGGGGGTAGATCTAAATTCTGCCTCGACCCTCTGCAACGCGGCCACTGTCTTGTCGCGTTGTTATATTCGAGAGGAGCTGTCGTCGGAAAAATAATATTTCCACCGACGGACGGGACGGAGAGGAGCCGAACCCCCCGCTGATTCTCCGCATTTCACTTTTCACTGGTTTCCTGAATTGAACCGAATTAACCGATCTCGGAGTTACTCGTCGGCCCCCCGAAGGGGTGGAATATTGCGAGTCCAGTCGAGGCCTGGCCCCGTGAAATGGGTCAATTACGTTGGAAGAGTTTGCAGCTGATTTTAACGGGAACGAACATAACCCGGCGAAGATGGAACGAACTGGGTATCGCGGATACACGACTATCATCGTCGAGCCCCTGAAGAAACTTTCGCGTGAGGATGTCCGATTCGAATAAGTTATCCTTGAAACGGAGGTTTCTACGCTCACGCCGCCCGCGACTCCATCTCTCCTTTCCGTCTCCTCTGTTCTCCGGCTTGATTATGCATCGTCGCGCAATATCGTCGTTTATCTCGCGCTCCGTGCGGCCAAACGAGCTCTCCGAGATCCCCCGAGTCCGTCTCCAGACTCTTTGATAGTCCTCCCGTAGGTACTTCGCCGAGCTCGGTCATCATTCTTTCGCGATTTTCAATCAGAGGCGGAGAGGAAACGTGGCAGTTTGGATGCCCGGATGTTGCGTTGTCGGGACAACAGCTTTTCGCTCATTCTGTAAATAACGATCCTCCTGTCGCCAGGAGCATTCACAGTCGACCCGGGCATCGAGCAGCTTTTGTTCGGGATACAGACCGAATTTAATAACAGCCGCGTTCTTTTTAAGTCTCGATATCAGACCAGATGCGCGGACGCCACCCTTTCTCTCTCCCCCTTGTTACTCGATCGAGCGTCCACGTACAGCCTGTTATTTTTCGCGGAAACGCCTCGACGAATGGTATCGACTGTGTGTAAACTGACCGTTCCAATCGTGGCTGCCGCGGAAACTTGCAAGACTTAACGATATCGTTTCATAAACCATTTCGCGGGCGGCACGTTCGCTTTAAATGGATTTCACAGTGAACTGATGTCCGATATTCCCGTCGAAATACGAGCCGGCGACGGTTCCGACCATTTTTTTTTTAATTGGGAAAGGGCTCGTTTCAAACCAATACTAGGGGAGAGTGGGGTAATCACGAACGCGGGGTAATCGCGAACGCGATAGTTACAGGGTTTTAATAAATAAAAATGATGTTTCCTCTCCACTAGCTAATAGTTTAGGTCGTATTCAACATCGGGCAGAAAGTAATAAATACAGAACGCTCATGCTAGTCAAGATAAACACAATTTATTATTTTCATCATGTTTCAAGTAATATTTTGTCCATTTTCAATTGCCTGTACGCGTAGTCGCAAGTTATCTTTTCGAATTGTAACAAAAAATCTCCGGATGTAATAAGCACTCCCTTGCCATTTCTCCCCACTACACTTCCCACCTCTTTCGCTTTCTATTTTCTTTTTATTGACCCCCTTGAATAGCCGACATTCAAAGGAGAATTTTCGATCCCGGCTTAAATGGTAATTTCATCCGTTCGTAGTTCCGCATCAGAGGGTAGATCGTTTGAGCCGGGGAACCCTTTGTTCAATCGTTTCCTCTGTTCGAGGGGTATCGATTAGCATGAGGGGTAAATTTACCCGTCCACGATTCCCGTCCAGGGATTTAAAACACTTAATTGCAGGGAAAAGCCTTCCGATAATTCGTTCGCTCTTCGTTTCTATCGGGAGCGTTTCGCCCGACGAATTTACCCCTCTTTCTCGTAATCGACGATTACTTGTCTAAACGTCCGATTAATGTTGCCCGGCCGCGCTCTCTCGGTTTCGCCGTGGAGAGATAGGTAGTTTCGGGAAAGGGGGCGAGCGAAGAAGATGTTGAATTAAGAGCTCGCCGTGGCGTGTATCATTCGATTAATTATGAAGAACGCTGGAGTGTAATTGCTTCGGAGCGTAAGCACGGGGCAACGTAGAAGGGGAAGTGGAAAAGGAACAGATACGAGAGCGAGCAATTACGCTGAATTTATGTCAAGTGCAGCCAGCACGCGTCGCTCCGTGTCCACTTACGTTTTCCGCCGGTTGCGATTAAAAATTCCTGATGATTCGCCATTCAACGTTCGAGCCGGTCTGCGCGCTCGAATCTCTCGCCTTTTAACGTCGCGGAACATTCACCCTATACCGGGAGGGAAGCACGCGTCCGGAAATTATAAAATCGTGGAAACGGTGTAATTCCCACGGAAAGGTGACAGCCGCGGCGGAAATAGATACCTTCTCTCCTTCTTTCATCCCTCCCTGTCGCGCGTTCGTCCTCCGCGCCCGTCTGCTGCCTCTATCTCTGCCTCCTAGCCCGAGACAATTTTCGATCCGAGAGTTTGCCTCGGAAATCTATCGCTCCGCCCGGAAACAGAACCGTCGGCAAAGGTGGAGAGACGGAACAAAGTTAGCCGAGTTGCCTGAATCTAAATGGAGGACGATTCGCTCGATTTCCGTGCGAGAGAACGATTACGTGTACAAACGTAGCCGCGCCGCAGATGAACCTCCGCTTTTACGATTAACAGGTGTCCATAAGGAAGACGTTTTCCTTTTCACGCGCTATGAAATACTAATCTCGTGTTCCCGGCTAACGCTAGGTACACTGGGCTAACTAACCGGCTGCGAAATTTAATAACCCCGGGTATCGTTGAGGAAAAGGGGGAGAGTTTATTGCACATTTTCAAATCATAAAACATGCCTTGGTTTTTCCCCGCGCGTTTACCGTCTAACGAACGATGCTTTATTAGAGCGCGCATGCAAACGAACAAGGGAACGAACCTGGAACAAAATAATTTCGTTCGCCATGGTAACTAACACCCGTGCGTGACGCCCTATTTCCCCCGGAGGGAGGCGTATATTTCCCAGGAAAAGAAACGCTATTAGGTACGTCAATAGCGCGAGCCACTGCGACCAATTCCGTTGCGGTGGAGCGGCAAAAACGGCGATCTATCTCTCGATAAATTCACCGGATCGCCGACGAATCTGCAGACTCATCGCCCCGCGTACGAGTTGCTTCAAAAGGGGGTGGTGTTTTACGATCCCTCGCTAAGTAGTGTCCATTGTCCCTGGATCTTTGGACTTTCACCGTTCTTTATACGCGCGCGTGAAGACTACAGAACAGAGGGGTGGTTTTTGCAACGGCGTTATATGCTCGTGATTCGCAGAGGACGAGACCGCCGTGGTCCAGGGCATCGTGACGGAGGATGGCCTCTTCGACGGCACCGTGGTCACTGGATTCGAGGAGTATTACGTCGAGCCTACCAGCAGGTACTTGAACGAAAACGCGGACACCTCACCAGCCTATCACAGCATAGCTTACCGAGCCTCGGACGTGTTGTCACCGAAGCGTTCGTCGCCTTGCGCCAGTCATCAATTGCATCAGGGGACTCTTCGTGATTCCCTGGCAAGGTGAGTATCGCTTTTGATCGTTGGCGAACATCCAAGCGAACACGATGACACGTAAATTCCTTGGAAACGGGCGATTCGGCGATGTAAAAAATGCCACTTGGAAACCGTCGTCCGCCAGCGTTTTAGGGATTTTCCTGTCTCGTTATAGACGCGCCCTCATTAACGTAACAAGATAACGCCCCTAAAACATCCAGGGAAATCGTGTTACGTTAACCGTGGATGAAAATGGATCTAACGAGAGACGCCCGTTGCTGAACGTCTGCGCGCCGTGTCTGAGGTTTATCAACTCGGAGCATACCGGCGCGGCGCTCTTTCGCGGTAATTTCGTTACCGATTGCTCGCGACGCATCGCGGTTCCCGTAGACGGTGCGTTAAGGGCTGTAGGAGAGCGCCGAGCGGACGTAACGAGATCGAAACCGCGGATTCTCAAACGTTCCCGTACGAAACGCCCGGCGATTGAATTAAAGCCGGCTCTGCGAACTGTCAGCGGCATCTCCGACGGTGGTTTTAGCTGGCCTCCTCTCTCCTCACGGCACTGTTGTTTATTCCTGCAGGGAGCACGAGCAGAAGAACGACTCGCGAGCATTTTACGAACCCCTGCTCGGCGAGAACGTGGCTCTCTACTCGAAGGAAAACAGCGCACGGGTTTTAACTTTGGAGAGGGATAACGGCGCGGCACGTACAGAAACGTGAGTTAGTTTGTATGAAGGAGAGAAGAAAGTGGAGGAGGGATCGGGAAACGCGGCTGGGGGCGAGGGAGCGCGAGAGCGCGAGAGCGCCAGCCACCCAACCCCGTTTTCCTTTCCGTTTTCTTTCGTTTCGTTTCGTTTCGTTCCGTTTCGTTTCACGGTATCATAAAAATCGCGAAACGAAAGTTCCTCGGGCGTAGTAGTAGCGGAATAAGCTTTTTATCCGAGTGAGAGAGACGGAGGAGGGCGTAAGAAATTTGCAACTGCTGCCGCTTCGTTGCAGAACGAGCAACGGAGATCGCATCGCGAGACATTTGCACAAACGTGCCACCGTGGATCCACGGAAAACTACCTGCATGCTCTACTTGCAAGCGGACCATCAGTTTTTCGCGCGATACGGCACGGAGGAAGCTTGCATCGAGGTGATGACGAGGCACGTGCAGAGGGTCAACTCCATTTACAAGCACACCGGTACAATTCTGCTTGTTTCGCGTGTTTATCGGGGACTCTTCAATTCTCTCAAATAAATCTATCCATAAGTGTGATACCTATATCGTGCATGCCTACCTTCCTTTTATCGAGACTCCTGTACTACGACTACTGCGCAGTCGAAATGGAGCGGGGGAATTAAACTTGTCATTGTTCCCAGACTTCAATCAAGACGGACGGCCGGACAACATCAGCTTCATGATAAAACGCGTGAAGGTTCACAGCGGGGACGCATTGAGGGATCCCAATTATCGATTCCCCGGCAACTACGGCGTGGAAAAGTATCTGGAGCTTTTCTCCGGTAAATAAATCCTGTCGCAGCTACCACATATATCTGCGGAGAGGTGCCATTCCCGCCGGTGGTGTCTTCCCCGGAAGACACGGGGAGGTACTAGCTTTGAGGGATTACAAACGTCTTTTCGTTGGTTGCAGAAGAGGATTACGACGCGTTCTGCTTGGCTTACATGTTCACGTACCGGGACTTCGAGATGGGAACGCTGGGGCTGGCTTGGACCGGTGACCTGAAGAACGCCGGCGGAGTTTGCGAGAAGAATGGGGTAAGTGTCTGGAGGGAAATTTGTGGATCTACATACAGTCGTCATCCTAATGGACATCGGTTGTGCGTTGTCCAGCCCTGACAAAAAAGTATTCGAGACTTCTCCGCTCTGGAATTAAGATCCAACCTCTGAAATATATTACTGAACTTTGCAGCACTATCGCGGTAGCATGAAGTCGCTCAACACCGGAATAGTGACTTTGCTGAATTACGGCAAGCACGTACCGCCCGCAGTTTCTCACGTCACTTTGGCCCACGAGATCGGTCATAACTTCGGCTCGCCGGTAGGTCCCTTGAATTTACTCTCCCGAACAGTTGTTCTCTCGATGAACAACGCAACGACGCGGCCCCACGCGCTACAGCGTTTACCGAGCCGAGCTCCAAGAGCTGTCGATACGCGCGTAACACGTACTGCCACTTTTACTTTGTTTCAGCACGATCCAGAACAATGCACGCCCGGCGGAGAGGATGGAAACTTCATTATGTTCGCCCGTGCTACTAGCGGCGACAAGCGTAACAATAATCGCTTCAGCCCGTGTAGCTTGACAGCCATAAACCCAGTTCTCAATAGCAAAGCTCGTTCCCCAAAGGGATGCTTCACCGGTTAGTCTTTTGCCCGTTACCTTCACGGACTCTCGTCAGTATCGAAGTCTGTCTAGCTTTCATAGCCACTGGGCCTTTTATTAACTAACCCACCCGGGGCGTTAAATTCGCTCAAGTTAGATGATTCTGTTTTTGGAAATGATCGAAGGCTTAGGCTGCGTAGAGTGCAAGCAAGATACTGAATCGATTGTAACGTCCCCAGAGCCCCAAGTGTCGCTGTGCGGGAATGGTGTGGTCGAGGAAAATGAAGAATGCGATTGCGGGTGGGAAGAAGACTGCAGAGATTCGTGCTGCTTCCCGCAACGTCGTTATCCACCTGCTGGCGAAACTCCGTGTACGCTTACGCCACGCTCAGTGTGCAGCCCCAGCCAAGTAAGCCAGTGCAACGGAATCAGTTTCTATCTCTCCGAGAACGGGACGAATAGACCTCCGGCAATTTCAATGGCCCGTCTTTGTTGCGCAGGGCCCGTGCTGTACCGCCGAGTGTATTTTACGGTTCGGTAACAAGTGCAGAGACGACAACGGGTGCCGCGACGCGAGCTTCTGCGACGGCCGGTCACCCTACTGTCCTCCTTCCATCAACAAGCCTAACAAGACGATCTGCAACCGCGAATTCGTATGCTTTATGGGTGTAAGTGGTTCACTGACAATCAGTGGTTCGCTCTAAAGGAATACTATCTAACGTTACCGAGGCCGGATATATCGTTCAGTTGTTCCCCTTGCAGGAATGTACAGGTAGCATATGCCTTGCATACGGATTGGAGTCTTGCCAGTGCATTCCGGGGCCAAACGATCCGCCGACGAAAGCCTGCGTGCTTTGCTGCCGTCTTCCTGGAGAGAATCAGCCTTGCTTGTACGTCACGAGACATTTCTTTCTTTATTAACACGCGACACTACATGTACGATGTCGCGCTGATCATTATTCTCGTGCCGATAGATCGTCGTTCGACTGGAACTCTCCACCTTACGATATTCCGGACATGTACTCGAAGCCGGGAACACCGTGTAACGATTACAACGGCTACTGCGATGTCTTCCAGAAATGTCGAGAGGTGGGGTTCATACTTTATAATCGCGTCTAACCGCTAATATCGGTGTCTGATGCTTTATCTCGCGCATTGTTCTTGCGCGTAGGTGGATCCAAGCGGTCCTTTGGCGACTTTGAGGAAGCTCTTGCTGTCCGACGAGAGCCTCGCCACTTTCCGTCGCTGGATAGTGGACCATTGGTACGCAGCCGCCTTGATCGTTCTCGCAGCGATATCGTTATTGGTAAGTGTTGCTTTGATTCTCGTCTTAATGTCGCTCTTTATGTTCCCTACAATACTACGGTGAATTAGTACATACATTCTCTTTACGCCAGAAACGATCGAGGAAACGTGTTAAGAGTAAGTTCAGGAGAGACGACAATAGATTCGTGTATATGCAGTATCGATACAGTTAATGGCTATTAACGGCAACCGCTAGTTTCCTTTGTACGATTCTTAGAGCCCCATGGTTTATGCATATAAATATCACCTGGTCATTTAAATTGTCAATCATCGTACGTAAGTCCTTCGATTCATGGCCTCGTGAATTGCGAAACTTTCAGCTGTATTTGTAGTTGGATATTTTCCTGCTATTATTTCTCCCTGATATTCGCGTGTACGATAATAGACGACGCGAGTGTTATGCAGCCAATTAATATTTCACGGCTCCGTTCACTAATCCAGGTGGCAAGCACGAGGCTGCTGGGCAAACGACAGGATCTGAAGCTCAAGTCAGTTACAATAATACACAGTTCAACGACAGAGACGGTTCGTCTGCCACCGGAGGGGACGGAGGGAGTCACAGTGCATCCTCCGGCCGTACGTGCAAAGCTTCCGCTCAGCAGAAAGGTCAGGGAGAAGAGGCGGCATCGAAAGCATAAAGATTCCCATGGGAATGCGGTCGACAAGCCCAGCAAGGTGAGTGTCATTCGATATTGTAGAAGCATATCGAATCGTTAACTTTAACGTACTATTGTATTATCTGTCCATCTATTTACCAACAGGACGCGATAAAGAAGAAGAAGCAATCGCCGGCCAAGAGGGCACCCGCTAATCCTAACGAGGACTCGGCCAGGAAAAGGTCAACCGACGCTACGACCACCACCGCGCAAGAAAACAAGCGGAAGAAGACATTCTCAGCTCGCGATAAGCAGAGCTCCGGCAACAACGTGGCCAGCAGCGCGGATAGCGACAAGAGGAAACGCAAGAAGCTACACAAGAAGGAAGTGATCGATTATTCGGCGATTCAGGCCGAGAAGGAAACCGAGCCGAACGCTGATCCCAAGAGCAAAGTTCGTTCCTGGCTACTGGCGTCCTCTCAGTGCCAGCCAGAGACAACGAGAACCAGCGCGACCGGTCTACCGAAGAGCAAGTCCACTCCCGTGGGGTTGACAGGCGCGGGGACCAGGTTGCCAACAGCCAGGCAATTAGTTGCTTCGAGGAGAACCGCGGAATCGAGGGAAACGAAGCCTCAAGCGAGCACCACCCCGCGAAAAGAGAGGGCAAAGCTGCAGGTAGTTTACAAGCCACCATTCAAATTCAGCGTGAAGCTTCGAAAATCGGACAAGGTGGCCCAGGTGCCGACCCATGCAGCAAACGCGAGCCACGCGAACGTCAGATCGAAGCTTCCGAGGACAGGAGTGCTCTTGAGGACGACCAAGAAGAAGGACAGGGTCAGAATCGGCAGGGCTAGGCAAATAGCGCCTACGGGAATCGGGAACGGCGCCAGCGATTTGCCCGATCCGGCTAATTCCGACATCCACACCGTTCCTTCGGATCTGGAGGTACTGCTGTCCGAGAGCGAATTTCTCTTCTCGGACACGTGACCACGGTGCACGAAAATCACCTGGGCTTTTATATCGCGCGAGGATCAGTATCGATGAAAACCAAACCCGATCCGTTGAGAAATCCCGTCCAACGAACTTGCAACAGAATTCAAGTGGACATTTTTATATGCCATCCAGTAGCTTGACCTCGGTTTCACTAACAAGTACTAAGCAGGAAATATTCGGCAGTGTAAGACGTATGTTGTTGGTGAAATCGGATGTCGAAGGATCACAGTAAGGATATATCGCTGTTGGACGTCTTTTCTTAAAAAAAAATCGACGCAATCCCGAATGAGCTTCTTCCGTTCTACTGTGCTGGAATTTATTTTTTTACGGTTATGTGTAACGAGCAGCAGGCATACACGTATTGCGTACGCTTCCGCTCTTTTTCACGTCTTCCTAGTAATTAAATACGACCGCCTGTGTCGTGCGTTCATAATTCACTTGGTGAATCGTTATTCATAAATGGGTGCAATCGATCGTGATAATGATCCGCATTTTATGGAAGAATGCACTTCGATAGCCATACATACAACTTACACACCCGCCCGCAGGCGCATACACACACACATATACACACACAGTGCTAGTTTAACGAGATCCAAGCCAAGTTTTCTTCTTCCAAAGAAAGGGGGCCAAATTCACTTTTAAAAGACTATCGTGCAATTATGTGCATCGACGTGCGCGTATATGGCGCGAGAATAAGCAACAGCACGGATTTAACTGCCTATAAAGATAGAAAAGAAGCGCGCAGAAGATTTTCGGTTTTCGCGTGCAGAAACGTGTCACGATTCGTTTGCGACCACAGCTCTATGCAGGATGTATCAAGGAGGTGTGTTCATTCCTCTCGGAGATCGTATTCAGTGCTTTCGTGCACCCTGTGTAATGTATATTAGGGATCAGCGGTCGATCGATGCGAGTGCCCAATTGCAGCGTGATTCTTTGCCGTATTTTCAAGATGATAAGTGATATTTAGAACTACCACTGTGTCGTGCCTATTAATGTACACCGCTCTTTGATATTCGGAAAAGCGATCCCGCGAATCGGAAGGGAAGTTTCAGTTTTCCTGGCAATAATAGTTGCGGATGGAACAGGAAGTCCGCGTGCAGTCCAACCCTTCGACGGTCGGATCAATCGGAAACTTTGGTATTCTGTTACAGATTTACTAACGCGATTACAGTCGACAGTTGAGATTAGTCAAGGATCTGGAGGTTTCAAAGGATCGTTCGACTGTACTCGCTGTCTACCTGTAATCTACTATTCTCATGGTTCCTATTACCGGCATCTCCTAATCGCGGTGTAAACCTTGCCGGATTATTTGCATTTCCAGTGCGTAAGTGATGATAAAACACGTTGATCTATTTATATTTTTGAGACTGTATAAAGAAAGGTACGAGGTGAATTTACCATTCCGCGCTCCACTGAGTTCTCTTGAATTACGTTAGTTAGCCAGGAACTATTGAAGCGTCCATTGAACTGAAATAGTTCTCACCATCGCTGCGTGGTGCTATTAGTCGATACGGTTACAGTTTACAGCGTTCAAACTTTGCGTCCGTGAGACATTCCACGACCGCTTTAGGTATTTTCGCGTGCAGTTTTGAGTTCCTCTCGATCGCAGGCCACGCGTGAAACCCTTCTGTTCTTCTTTCCTAATTACTTAATCGTTTTATTAACAACGTTCGCTTCACGAGACTTCACTACGTAGAAATTATATATTTTCAGAATACTCGAGCTCACTTCCACTTGGTCGCGAGGTTCAAGAAGCTCTCACGCTTGAATCCTTCTTCAAACATCCATCCTTAGCACCACTTACGATGCATTGTAAAAGGAGAGGAAAAATCATTCGCGAAACGTACTCTAGGCTTGCGTAAATTTGTGTGTTAAAAGCGCTTGTATGTATCGTCGTGTTGAGTGAGCAAAGCTAGAATGACATATTGCAACACTCTGGAAAGTTTACAGCCAGATTTGTTCACCTTTTGCGGGGCTTGGCGTTAAGAGACAGAGGTGGGCAAATATCTTTTGCGAGCATTTATAAACGTAACGATTCTACGACGAATACTGCCACATAATGAAACGTAGGGAGGACAATTTATAGATCGTACGCGTAAAACTTCTCGGGCGATGAACATATTATTTGTGCAAAAGAAGTTTTCGAAGCACGTGTTTATTTGCTCACCTCTGCTTGAACGATAGATTATAGCCGATCGCTGCGAATAAATGAAAGGAAAAAATTCGCTTGAGTGTATACATACGTGCGTACGTGTACTTAAATCGTAAGAATATGTGATTTTACTATTACATGAATTTATATGTACAAGTGTAGCAGCCACGCGTGAGTCGCGTTCGAATGGCTCTCTGATCGCGAAGCTCGATCAGAGATGAGTGTTCAATTTGCACGCGACTATTATTTAATTAACCCATTGGCCTAATATTATCTAAATAATTAGTTAGCTAGCGTTTCCTCGATTAAGTATCGCCGATACTTATTGAGCGTATTGGTGCGACTAGAACTCACGATCGGTTGAAATTGTTCTGTTATCTATTCCTCGTCTTTCCAAAGGGAAGTTCGCCGTAAAAGTCGCCGTCAGTTGGAGGAAAATAATAGAATCAACGTAGGCGAATGGGTTGCGTAAGGAAATGTGATTTTACTTTTAAGAGCAATCTGTGTTAATGATTTCGACACTTCACACCGGTTCTGAGCCAATGGCAATGTCGCCTGATCCACTCGTTATCGCTCGACACTTGAAAGTTTCTCGTAGGAAGATTTTAGTTTACCGCCAAAACCAGCCATGGGCCAGAGCCGTTCGTCGAGAAGCAATTGAATGAGTGAAGGTATACAGATTCCACGTAGCCTAAGGTATAAACGATAGTGGTTACTAATATTAATGGTACAGCATATCCAATTTCAAGTTGACGATCATCTATCGTGTGACGATCATTCTAGGAGATTCGGGGGGAAACGTGAGAGAATTTTTCCACGATCTCAGGAACACGTTCTGCGAATCCATTTCGGAGCGTTATCGTTTCCACGCGTGCAACGTTTTTAGCGGTAGATATAATTATCCGATTATTATTATTATTATTATTTTTATTATTATTATTATTACGAAACGACTAATTGATGAAGTTAGTTTGTAAGCGACTACGGCGACTAGCCAGTCACCGAGCAAATTAACGTTCGTACTTATAGTCATTCCTAACGCTCGGGTGCTCCTTGTTTCGTTACTCACACCCCTTCGTCGTTTTCAAGATTCTTGGACACAGAATGGAGAAAAAGGAAGAGAGAGAGCATTTGGCAGAATACTTGCGTGTGGAAGGGGGGTGAAACGTAGAAGAATATCGCTCGAGAATCGCTTCGACTGCCAAGAGAAATCCGCTCGGCGGACCATGACTTGTCAGTTGATTGTTCCCGACCGATTTTTCGATGCTGGATCACGCCCGAGGTGAGACTGTTAATAACTTATCACGTACTTATATCCAATATAAGATGGGGGCTGCTGTATTTTTACACGGACTTTGTACAAATAACGAGAGCCACGAGGACTGCGAGAGCTACGCCTTTCGCGCATCATTGTATATACCTGTATACCAATAAATAGACGTAGAAATAGTCCTCCAGGTATATTGAAGACACTCGAGAATTTAGTGAAGCAAGCGCCAATCAGATGGATTAGCAACTTATTCTTTTAAACCTGTCTCGTTCGTATTACCTTCGGCCCCTTCATACGAAGTATCATTTCGACGTTACGTTCTATTCTTCCTTATGGTCTCCCTCAATTCATTTCCGTATCGAATAGCTGAAAGTGGAAGGAACGTAAGGAATGCAAATATTTTTATATCTCGTGCAGTGAGAAAGCTATTCATTCCTATGCCTTTTTCGCGGCGTGCTTGCTCCTTTTTCCTTTCCTGTTCCTCCGAATTACTTAGTTCGTCGGCTAAGTATCGGGCAAAGGCCGCATCGACCGCGTCTTCCTTTGCTTTCCTCTCAGCGACGGCTTTCCGCTGCCTCACCTATCGTTTCGCACAGTCTGATAAATGCCTCCTTGTCTAATGCAGTAGCACGAATAATGCAGCACATGGAGTGGTAACTTTACCATGTACTGTACAAGCTCTTTTGCAATACGTTTCTTGTCCTGCGCCAATTTCACCACTTCTTTCGCCAATCTGTTTTCTTTCTCTGCCAAGTACAATTCGTGGACGATTTCCTCCCGCTCCATCTTCTTCCGTTCTTCTTCCTCTATCTGCTTCCCTAGCTTCTCTGCCACAGTATCCTTCGTTTGGCGGGTATCGGTCTGAAACGAGATTTCATTCTTCAACCGAAGTTCAATTCAAACGGACTAATTTCTTTTCAACCTGCTTCTCGATCTCTTTCTTCTCCAGAGCTTCCTTGTCGGCAATGATCCGCGAAATCTCGTCGTGCTCCCGCTTGAGAAACTCTCTCCGTTTGTCCTTCCAAAACTGCCTAGCTTTCAGAAAGGCCTCCCTCTCAGTTCGCAGCAGAAGAGCAGTTTTCTTCTTCGAGTTCTCCGCTTCTGCTTTCTCCTTGCGTATCGTCTCCCCAGCTTCCTCCAATATCTTGCGTTCGCGATGCTTCTCCTCCTCTTCCTCGCGTTGCCTCCGCCGATTATCTATCAGCTGGTTTTGCAATTCCCTCTTGTACTTTAGTTTCTTCTGCCGTTGCTGCGCTATATCCAAATCGTCGCTGAAATGCCATACATCCTCGACGAATTTTGAACTCTCCGCCTCTCGTTTCTTTATTTCCAACAGCTCGGCCTCTATCTTTTCCAACGTGCAACTTGACATTGATTGGGCTTTCTTGTTCTTTAGAGATTCTTGCAGCTGAATATCTGTAGCGATATTGTTTAGTGTAATGAGAAGTATAACGTTTTGCCGGCAAAGGAATGTAATAATATATGCAGTTAACGTTCTTACGTTTACGGCGTGATAATTCTGCGGCTAATTGCTTGGTGCGTTCAATTTGCCGAACTCTCACCTCGGAAGCTTCTATGGCGCGCCGAAGATTTTCCACTTCTAATGCTTCTCTGCGCTCGATATGCATCTGACGTATGCGCTGGCTGTTCTTACACCTCTTTATCATCGATAGCCGCCGATATTCCATCTCCATGTCCTTCCGTTCTCTTTCCATTCTCTCCGACTGTTCGTTCCCGGTTCCATCGTTCTCCCGAATCATCGTTCAATTTAAACGAAACCGTAATTTGCCGAAAAGTTTATACCTCTCATTCGTGTAACATCACTGCCTGCCAAACTTAAATCGACCGGCAAAACACAAGAGCATCGTGTATTGGCATTGAACAAAATCGGAGACATTAAAAGTGAGGTAACTTATCGTGCGTATATTTTCTTACTAAGTATTGGTACAATGTATATACAAAATATCCCTGTTTAGGGTGATATATTTAATAGTCGGCCGCGTTGCTGGCCAGATAGTCACGACGCCCAATATTCGATGCCTGTTTGTTCTGTATGGCTTCCAATTTAGGACACTCTGTGATCCTGTGACCAAGACCGCCGCAATAACTGCAGCCACGTTCGTCTGGGGCGCGATAAAAATACAATTTATTATTACCTGCACTTGAGCCAAAAGTACTTAAGTGCACGAAGCTTAACATAGCGTAAAACATTTTACCTCCCAAGTTGAGATATTTCTCGTTCTCCGAACAAAGCTCTAACAAGAACGGCGGAACCTTCTGTTTTGCTTCCATGAGCAAGTGTTTCAGATCGAGCAACACGGACTCGTCGTTTGCTTTGTTAATGAACGTCGTCGCTATTCCAGTTCGCCCCGACCGACCAGTCCTTCCAATTCTGTGAACTGCATAAAAGATCGCGTTGTTTAATTAATCGTTACATCTTAAATTCGCTCGTGAAAGTCTGATGAGGTACCATAATTTTCCACATCGTCCGGCATGTCGTAGTTTATAACGTGCTGCACATCGGCGAAATCGAGACCCTTAGATGCAACGTCCGTTGCAACCAACACGTCCTTCCGACCTTCGCGGAAAGCTTCCACAGACCGCGACCTCTCTTCCTGATCTACACAGAAAAGACGGCAAATCTCGTAAACAATATCCTGTTAGTGCATGAAATCTGACATACCTTTTCCACCATGTATTGCCACCGCTTCGACGCCCTTCAGCAATAAGTATTCGTGAATAGCGTCTACATCCTGTTTCTTCTCGGCAAATATAAGTACTGGAGGTGTAGTCTTCTGCAGACACTCCAACAGATACACGATCTTAGCCTCTTGCTTAACATATTCAACTTCCTGTATTACGTTCATCGAGGCGGCTCCCGCGCGGCCCACGTTGATCGTCACGGGTTTCACTAAAGCGGACCGAGCAAAATTTTGAATCTTCTTCGGCATGGTGGCGGAGAATAGTAATGTTTGCCTCTGACCCTGTATAAGATATATAACTTTGGCATATAATTATGATACATAGTGATGATTCAAGCATTGCGGAATACGGTTACCCTAAAGAACGAGAAAATCGTTCGCACGTCTTCCTCGAAACCCATATCGATCATACGATCCGCTTCGTCCATGCAAAGATAACGGCATACGCTGAGTTTCACCATCTTTTTATCCAACATGTCCATTAATCGTCCGGGGGTTGCTACCATGATATGTACACCTCTGTAACGGAACAGGAGATATAGCACAATGCGGAACAAACGTCCAAAGTACCAACAATTTACATACTTATTAATGACTTCTAAAGATTCTGATACAGGTACACCTCCAATTGCTAAGCAGCTGCGTATTTCAGGGCAGCCTGCTTGGCGCAAACTGTTCGTATAATGTCGAATGATATCGTACGTTTGTTTCGCTAATTCTCGCGAAGGACAAATAACCAAACCTGTAAAAAGACAAGAGGCAGATATTATAATTTGTTCGATTCACTTTTTCTACGCAAATATTGAAAATATTTGTACCATATGGGCCTTCGTTTCTTACAAATGGCATGGCCACTTCTTGTTCCAAACAGAACATGATGATAGGTAAAACAAACACTAATGTTTTCCCACTGCCCGTGAAAGCAATTCCAATCATATCACGACCAGACAATCTAGATACAACAAGCATTTTGTTTTAGTCTACAAAGAAGCAATTAGAAATATACGCATTGACTTAATACTAACACTGTAGGGATCCCTTGAACTTGGATCGGTGTTGGTTTGACGATGCCCTTCTGTTCTAAACCATTTAAGATCCCCCTATGGAATTTCATTTCTTTGAAACTTTTCAATGGCGGAGGGACATCATCTCCTTCCACCAAGATCCTGAGTTTCCTTTTAACTCTCTCGTGCCTTGCTTCCCCAAGCGCAAGAATTGCCCTTGGAGGCCTCCAGCTGGTCTTTATTGGGTCTTCGTATTGAATACCTTTCGCTAATTCTGCCACACCCATTAAAGCTTTATTCTCTGCTACGCTCTCTAGAATCTTCTCCTCTTCCTTCAATTGCTTCTCCATAGCGCTTTCCTTCTTAGCTGAAATATTGTAGCAATTAGTTAATCGGTAGTTGAAATAGCGTTCCGTAGCAGAGATTTATATTTGTATACCTTCCGCCAATTTCTTCAACTCGGTATGCTGATCCAATAGGGAAATATTAGACTTTCTCCCCCAGACTTGTCCGTCGTCATCGTCCCCATCGTCTTTCTCATTTTCGTTACTATTTTTCCCAATATTTCCAGCAGCAGCTTCATCTTTCAGCTGTCCAAGCTTACCAAGCTTGGCTAATTGATGTTTCTTGCGCTCTTTAACTGGCACATAGGGCACATAGTTGTCATCCGCTTCCACAGGGCTCCTTGCCCTTTCCTCGTGTTTCCTGTATTTCTACAAATATGTACAACGTGAATTTCAGTTCTGATATAATAACTACTGGCGAAGCATTATAGTCTACGCTGCACTAACCTTTTGCGTATACTCCTCTTTATTCTGCGCCATTCTTACGAATTTATTAAAGAAAACTTTGCAGGAAAAGCGTTGCTTTAAATAACTAACAAACTTATCGGTCCATTACTTAACGATGACGGATAATACAACTCTTTTTCACCGAAGTGCAGTGAAACGAAATGTTAACCTATACCTAAACTAAGTAGTTTATTTCGTCAATAAATATTTTACAACACATTCGATTGTTCTCAGCATTTCAGGGATGATTTCCAGCAGTAGAAACAATGTTATTGCTTGAGTTATCACTTGGAAATAATATTGGACACTCCTTCGGAAAGAATTTTCATAAAATTCGATTCGATATTTAATACTTTATCGAACCTGATCGAATCGGACTAAATCCAACTAATCGGATCGCATTGAATCAAGTCGAAGAAATCATTTGAATCGATTCGTCGATATTTAAAATTTTCGATTGTCTTTTGTGCGCATGTTGTTCTTACTCCAAAATGCCGTAAATCTTAAAATTGATCCATGTATAATCGTGCAATGTTATCTATATAAGAAGCAATTAATGGCCTCGTTAAATTCTAAAAATGTTTACTGTTTTACGCACGTTTCACCAAACGTGAAACAAGTTCAGTGATGAAATCAGCTGTCGATAGCAACTTAAGGCCATGTTAGGATAATATAATAGCACATTTGGCAACCTGCACTATAAATGATAACTGAGCGCGAACTTTTTCGCTTCCAATTGGCTAATAGCGTGGGCGGACGACCGTACTGGTGCGCACTGAGTGCGACTTTTAGCCAATTGGAAGCGAAAAAGTTCGCACTCACAATCAGTGCGCACTTATAGTGCAGATTGCCGAATCTGCTATAAAATTCCGAGTACGCTATAAGTACATATGATACGCTACTGGTGGGTAGATAGGCTTTCTGAATACGGAACTGTACTTACCGAGCAATCAATCATCTGATTGGGTTATGATTATATGGCGAACAATGTGATGGACAGATAGCCAAGATATGAGCTATGGTTAGCTGAAAGTTCATTTATTATCAGCACATTTTCACGTTATAAAGGCACGGATTATTTAGAATTATCGTACACACGGATGTTGACGATAGAATAATATCTTGTGATAATCTTCCATCACAGAACACGTTGCAAGAAAACAATGTTCAATGAGCCGAAAATAATAATTATTGGAGCCGGAGCTGCAGGTATCGCTGCGGCGGCTAGATTGCTAGAAAAGGGTTTAGAAAATGTGAAAATTCTCGAAGGGAAGGATCGAATTGGAGGCAGGATACACACGGTAAAATTTGGTATGTAAAACAATTCTTTTAGCAATCGATGTTTCATAAGAAACTGGACTTGTCTCCAATACAAGGCACGATGTAAGAAATATTTCTTTCGAGATTATTTTTATTTCAAGGTATGTTTCTGTATTTACAGCTGACAATGTCGTAGAATTGGGAGCGCAATGGGTCCATGGTGAACGTGGAAATATTGTTTTCGCTCTTGCATCTCCGCACAAACTGTTAGATTCCTCCAGATGCTTTAATGATTTCAGTGGACACGTGTTTGTCACTGCGAAAGGTGTAATATTGCCGAAAATAGAAGCCGTAGAGACACTGAAAATATATTATGATATTTCTGAACAGATATCAGACGATATAAACAATGCAGAGTCGTATGGAGAATATTTCATAAATCAGTAAGTAAATTTTACATTAGAGAGTATATTGTCCCTATTATAAAAACATGTTTCATTTCCTTCCATTTCGTTTCATTACTGAGTATTTTTGTAAAAGAATGTTCTCCACAAATTCATTGATATTGCTTTCCCTGAACCATGCTTGTAAAGTTGGATGCATATTTGCTCTTATAACTGTGGAAATTTCTTTATCCGGGACTATGCACCTGGTAAAAGAAATTGTTTTACAAGTGTCGCCTGCAGTTAATGGAAATAGTAAACTTTTATCAAAGGGCACACCTTACACGACAATTGACGCATTGATTCCTGACGTATTCATATCGTAGGAAAGAGTATATGTACTTTATGTACTTGGTGTCCAATCTGTTTTGATCTTCGATGGATATCTTAGGATTATTTATTTTTTCCATATATCCTTTTGTTAAAATTGGTATGATAAAATTTACCTGCAAGTAATAGCTTTTAATCCATTAATTCGCTTAATTAGAAGCAAATGAAATTAATTTACCTGCTTAAAACAATCGTCTATAAACTGTTCCGCCCTACTATATACATAGTTTTCATGTTCTTGAAGTATAAGCACTCCAATTCTAGGCTCCTTAGACCTAAATATTTTCGCTATGTGCTGCACTGTCTCAAAACCATCGTCGGCAAATGTTAGCATAACCTTACAGCCATACATCTGTTTAGTCTACCGAAAAAGCAAGCGAGAGTTTTCAATAAATTTCATTCTAATGAAATTCTCAAGACACTCATCGTACACTTTACGATACCTTTTGCAAACTATCCTGAGAAACAATCCCAGAATCAGTATTTGTCATTTGTACTTCTTGTATCAAATCCATTGGAGTTAAAACTAATGGCGCTCTTGGGATTGTTTTTGATCTTAGTATGGTAGATTCTGTGTATACATGAGAAAATATATATCTGTTATTAAAGCAGAGCTAATTAACACTTTTAACGTTTTGCGATAGTTACACAAATACCATCTACTATAGCGTTTGGCGAAATTGCTTTAATTAATTCAGAAATGCTGTCCTTTATCTGGTTGATCACATCAAAGCGATGCATCTTTTGCAAAGCACACAGAATCTTATCCACAGTTGCTCCAACATGTTGCACATAGGTCAGCAATACATAATAAGTCGGATCTTGCAGGCCTTTGAAGTCATAATCTATACACTATAGAAAAGTGTCATGCTTTATAGCTCGGCGACAAAAGTTGTAATATTTTGTATATACATACACGTATTTGTTCCATTGTTAAGCCCATATGCGCTGCGAATTCTTGCCATCCACTGTAACTCTTTTCCGTAGCAGTGGAACTCAATAACAAGCATAACTTCTGTAATGTAGGCTTTCCAATGTGTTCGAATAAGTAAGACGCATGAATTCGTGCAGTATCTCTCTGTATACTTAAAGCTACAGTGTCTAAGTTCGGTGGGCCATCAACCTCTCGTCTCAAACTTTCCAATTCTGGATCGACGTTGCTAAAAATATATATCAAATATTTGATCTTCGATAGACATACATAAGTCTCAAACGTTGGTATGGTTGAATAAGCAATTCTCACCCTTTTGCAAACATGGTATATACAGTATGTGCAAACAGAAAACCGATACTTTTAATACTATCTGCGTTTGAATGCAGTGCTACAGTGCATCCTCCAAAATCACATTATTAAAAGCACATATTTGTGTAGTTATAATTTCCGATATCATGATATATAAGTATGATTAACGGTATCAGGGATTATTTATACGAGAGAATTAAAAGCCTACTTTCTCGCATGCGTATTGTTTACGACTTCACAGCTGTATATCCACTTACAATAAATGTACGAATGTACCATAGGTTCCCCACCACTGCTTGCTTCAAGGCTGCTGACTCATATCGCGTATCGCTGTCCTGTTCCCGTTATACCGCTAAAATTCAGAATCCGAAGCAACCCGAAGCGTTGAACCTGTGAAGTTTGCGGAAAACTAATAAGCCCACTAATTATAATAATTGAATATGTCAAGCGAATTAATCGACTAATTATTCCAGATTTTATAAAGTCTTTGAAAAAAATCCGTTCACCACACGAGAGAGGGCAGAGCAATTATTGGCATGGATGCAGAAATTTGATAATTCAATTCAATGCAGTGATTCGTGGTTCGAAGTTTCTGCAAAGGATATTTCAAAGTATTGGACTTGCGAAGGGGATCATGTACTTAATTGGAAACACCATGGTTATAAAACGCTGTTTGATTTATTATGTGTACGTACAATGGGCGCAATAATTATAATTCCGGCAGTGCGCGGTATTTTACACTCTACTGTTTTCAGCAAAAAGTTTCCAATTCAAAGAATATATTGCCCGTAATGGAGAAAGTAGAATTGAATAAAGATGTTACCAATATCGATTATACATCTGATAATAACGTAATTGTAAAAACGAAGGATGGCTACGAATACAGTGCATCTCATGTTATATTTACTCCATCCCTCGGTGTTTTAAAAGAGAAGCACACTACAATGTTTACGCCAGTTCTGCCTGCTAAAAAACAACACGCAATAAAGGCACGGTAAAAGTCTGAGATTATTTGGTAATATTGAGATTTTCAAAATTCATTCTCTACTGTGTAATTTAATTTAAAATTGAATTATAACGTAATCTTTAGGGTTTGAATATTGGAACTGTTAACAAGGTGTTCCTGAGATTCTCGCATAGATGGTGGCAGAAAGACTGTGCTGGCTTCAGCTTAATATGGTCCAAAGAAGACAAAGCGGAGTTCCTTAAATTTCATGGACAAGTACAGTTTGATTATTTAATTGGACTTGATGCATATTATCTGCACGATTTCTGGAATATATTAAGTGTATTATACGCTATTTAGGACTCTGAATGGCTGTGCGATGTTTTTGCTTTCATTCCTGTGGACTATCAGTCGCAAGTGTTGTGTGCATGGATTTCTGGTAAATATGCAAAGCACATGGAACTCCTTTCGGATAACAATGTGTCCGATGGATTGTACTTGCTGTTGGAAATGTTCCTCGGCAAAGCATACAATGTCTCGAAGTTCGATCAAATACTCAGGTACTAATCGCCTGTGTCATATCGCCTATTAACATCTACATCCTACGTACTAACATGCCTTCTCTTAATTCACAGGTCATCCTGGTACATGGATAAACATTTCCGTGGATGTTATACCTTCAGAAGCATAACATCTGAGAAGCTAAATGTGGAGACAAAAGATTTAGCAGATCCGATTGTAACGGTCGATGGTAAACCGGTATGCATTTCACGTTTATTAATAATGACAACAGCGAGATGTATTAGATTTCTTCATGCCCTTGTTTATTTATTAGATAATTCTTTTTGCCGGAGAAGCAACGCATGATCATTATTATTCCACCGTGCATGGGGCAGTTGAAACAGGATTCAGAGAAGCAGATAGAATAGTAAAATTTCAAAGGTAAATTCCACTATCACGTTGCGGTATGCAAAAGTGTTGTTGTAGTATTAAATACTTTTGGTCACTCATCCTAGCTGTGATAAAGGATTTTTATCTACAAGTAATGATTCTGTGGATGATTAAACAATATTTGACTCTGAGGTAAATTCACTCTTATGATCTGTGCATGGCTTCGAGGAGTCTTTATTCTATTGATTTTGATCATCCCGATTTGTCTAATATTTTTATATCATAAGGCATTCCCACTTTGCTTTCCAGTATTTGGCTCAGGAATTCAAAGTAAACCTAATTTATATACATTCGGTATTTATTCATTTCGTTATTTTGAAATTTGCTTCATCTTGAAGACGATACATGAGTGAAAGACCAATTTATATGAATGTTTATACCAAACTCTATTTTCTATTGGTATTGATTAGCATGCTTTTTCATAGGCGATTAAAGTCACAGCTCTAACCAGAGCCACATGTTTCTTCATAAAGGATCACGGTAAATTATAGACTTATTTGGTGCTTTACAACATCTAAGACAAAGGAGAACCACTTTTTTTTGTATGTTTATAACATTCCAAGTGAAGAATAGTAGGTTGTAAGTGAAAATTTACAATGTGTTGATTTACCAAATGTGCTGTTTATTTCTATTACTTTATCCACGTAGGAGAGGGAACCTGAAACGGTTATTTTCTGTAGTTAATAAGGGATACATAAGGGATATATAAACGAAACGCATGGATATTAATCTCGATATATTGTCAGCTATTGTACCGCTTAGCTTTACAAATAATATATGGTGTTATAAGATTAACCGGGCGAAATCTCTGTTATTATTTTGTAATTGTCCAGTCGTCATTTGTATCTATATATTGTGTTGGTAATATACACGCATTGAAAATTCTCCATGAATATACATAAGGGAGTCAAATTTTAATACAAAATCACGATTCAAATCACGTAGAACGTGTGGTTGGTTAAGGGAAGTGATAAACAGCTTTAATAAAATGGGACGAGCGCTGAGTGCGGCAAACCAAATAACAGCAAAAACGAGGCTGGTAATAGTAGGTGCAGGTATCGCGGGATTAGCAGCGGCGAAAACGTTAGAAGATGCAAATTTCAAGGATTATCTGTTACTCGAAGGTAATTGATACTCGGCGAGGTAGCGTATAACATTGAAAATATTCCAAGTAATACGATTGATAATCCGTATTACTTTAGCTCAGAACGACGTTGGGGGCCGAATTCGCTCGGTACCGTGGAACAGAAATTGCGTAGAGAGCGGGGCTCAATTTTTACACGGCGATCAAAGTCAGCTGGCGCAGTTGTGTTATGAGAATGACTTGCTCTCGGATGTCCAGTGTAGAGACGGTCAAGGCATTTTTGTCCGTAACAACGGCCACGTAGCGGACGAGTCGTTGGTAGAAGAGATAGACGACGTTGTTCGCAGCACTTTAGAAGATTACGAAGATTACGAGGGCAGGAACATCGAAACGGGCTGCGAGAATATTGGTAGAGTTTTGAAGACTTCTCTGAGGAAGCACTTGCAGCAAAAAGACGATTCGCTGACGATAAAAGGGATAAAAAGAGAAATCTTCGATTGGAACGTTAGGTTCCTCGTGATCGATAATTCCTGCTTTACGTTGGAAGAGATGTCTACGAAATATTGGGGGAAATTCAAGGTAACCGAAATTAATTTGAAACGATGAACGCTCGATGATACCAAAGTAACGCGTATATCTGTTTTATACACAGTACGTCGGAGGTCCGGAACATCTTTCGTTCAAAGCTGGATACAACTCTGTAACGAAGCTTATTGCCGATGGATTAAATTCAAAGAATTTGTATCTAAACACATCTGTGGATTCAATCGAGTGGCGGCTAATTAACGACGGCAGTCTCGATCCTCCTCTCGCGTTGACCCTGTCCGACAACACGCGAATTCTATCAGACTGCATTATAATCACCTGCTCCCTCGGTTATTTAAAAGAGAATTACAAGAAAATGTTTTCCCCGCCTTTGCCATCGCTCTTCAGCCAGGCGATCGAAAGCCTCGGGTTCGGCTTGATCAACAAAATCTTCCTCGAGTTTGGCACTCGCTGGTGGGAGGCAAATACTAAAGGATTCCAATTCCTCTGGAAGGAAAGCGGCCCGGGAACGGTTTACAGTAAATCCCTGGCTGCGTGGACCAGGGATCTCACGGGCTTCGACGTTTTGCCGGATCACGAGGGTGTGCTTCTCGGCTGGGTTGGCGGGCGGGGAGCTTATATCGTGGAAACATTGAGCGAGCAACAAGTCGCGACCGATTGCGAAAATTTGCTGAAGTATTACCTGAAGCTCGACGAAATCCCTGCGGTGAAAAGATGTCTGCGAACGCAGTGGAACGCGGACAAGTATATCCGAGGCAGTTACAGTCACATTTCAACGAGATGCGACGACAATGGGGTGACGCCAGCCACCCTAGCAGAACCAATATGGGGTAAAATAGCGGGGAAACGTAGCAGCGAGGTAAGGAATTGTCGATGCACGAAATACGATAGCAAATACAGAAACTATTTTATTCTAGGATGTACCCATTATCATGTTTGCCGGCGAAGCAACGCACGAGAACTTTTATTCAACGACCCACGGGGCGTACGACACTGGGGTGAATCAGGCACAAACCTTTCTACAGTATCACGTTTCGAAAAGTTGACTTAGAAGTTAGATAGGCCCAAGTATGGGTGTGTCTACCTAAACACATTTTTTTCTACATATGTACGCTTGTACACCTATGTACAGGTGCGCGCACAGCTCTAGCCTAGAATGTACAAAAAATTCATAAATTTGATACTATACAATCATGTCTACGATTCTGATCCGGTCACGAGCACGCGATCTGAATCCGAATGTTATATAGAAGCGAGACACACGGCGCGATCACCACATCTGTAAATACAGACAATTATAAGTAAGTAAAATCTATTTAAATAAACCTTGCTTCGTTATATTATCGCGCGGCGTCGTTGTTTAAACGACGAGATTTACAATGAATTCTGTTCGTTGGTGCTAGCGTCTTTGCGGTAGAGATTTATCAGCCTCTCGGCTTCTCTCCATCCAGCACCGATGGCGCCGTGCACCGTAGAGAAATACAGGTCCTTAGTGGCCTCCCCGGCGAACAGAATCAGCTGAAACAGGAAGACACGCGATGTAGTATTTGATTACTATTCTCTTTGCAGTAGTCTGTCACGATAGTTACTGGCTTCTCCATTTTCACAATCGGCTCGGATAGCTGCATCGCGCTCGAGTTCGTCCTCACCGTTTCCATACTCCTGTAGCTGTACGTACCCCGGAAATGTTTGTTTTGATGCCACTTACTCCTACCGGATAACCACGCAGATGCATTTCGTAACGATAAGATAAGTATGGATAGGAATATTGCGATAGCTGCGAGGCCGCGGGTTACCTTATCATCGCTGTCGGCCTACTGACGTTATAATGTTTTGACAGAAAATTGTGCAACAGTTGCGTAGTTTGCTCGAGAACCTCGTCATCGGTGAGGTCGTCCATCAGGCGTGCGCCCTTCCCGGACACCCATATGTACAGCAACCGAGGCTTATGCTCGACCGTGTAAAATCCCATCGCGTGAGGTAGCCACATCGTTTTCGGCTAAGGGAGTTTCGGGGAGGGTAGAAACGCGTTAGAAGACTGTCAATCGTCACGTTTATCGTGAAGCTTAAGCGTACGCACATTGCTCTCGAGTTCCTTCCTCTCTGCTTCGTTCCACAAGAGGCTGAAACCCACGTTCTTCAACCCTCTCTCGTTGAACCAAGTGTCGTTGAACGCTAAGAACACTTTGCAAGCGTTCCCGAAGCCTAGACCCTGGCGAGGAATTTTAATCAGGCGTTTTAAGCGGAAATCCTGACAGTGTAGTTAACGCTAGCCGGTCGAATGGAAAGGAACGCACCTTTATGTTTCTGACTTTTGACTCCGGCAACTGGGGATTAAACAGAGTCTCGTGTTGTGCCTTTAGTACACCTAGGGAAGGTGTCATGATTACGTGATCGGCCACGTGTTCCTTTCCGTCGAGCGTCGTTAGCTTCACGGTGCCGTCTTCGCCCGAGTAATCAACCTTCGTCACTTCGGCGCCGAGAATAGTGTTATTTAATACAGGCAATTCCTCCTCCGGGTTCGGGAACTTTTTCTAGAAGCGAGCATGAAAAGCCTAAGTATATTTCGAGGATATCGCCACAGAGATATATTATCTTGCGATTGTAGCACGTAAGAGAACCATTAGTATATCGAGAATAGTGCTGTAACCGCGTTCTTTCCAATTAATCGCCGGATCTCCCTCGCATATCGCGTATTCCGAATATTCTTCCGCCGATATGTCGTACCAGCTATCAGCCGGGTCGAGGCTCGTCTGCATCAGATTGAAATGCCATAGCAACTGTTCCTGCATGGTCTCGTTTAGTTGCGGAAATTGCGAGAAATACGGTTTCAACCTGCCAAACGTAAAATCGACATTTGTAATTGAACGCGCAGAATGCGCGGTAACGTGGCGGTATCGCTTCCAGACTGAACTCGGGACGAGGAGATAACGATGCCCTATTCAACTCTATTATAGAGTTCAATTTACCAACTACACACGCATTATATTTTCTCCCGAGCGCGTTGGCGAAGCGATGCCCACGTTACGATACACGAGACATGAAATCTCTACTTGTTTTCGAAACATTCGCCGACAGAACGGTTGCAGGTGTTGGACCACATCTCATCCGGCGAGTCGAGATATTTGAGATATAGTGCCGTGATGTTATTAGTTAAGACGGGATCGATCAATTCGCCGGACGAGGTGTACACCTCGTCGTGGAAAGGATCCGAGTGATCGGTGACGTTCAAAGGAGCGGCCAGCTCGTACGCAACGTTTCCCTTTTCCCCGTGGATCCATTGCCCGCCTAGATCGATCGTGTAATTGGCTGCAAAAGCAGGGATTCGTCAACAACAGCCCGCGCTTCCAATTGTACTTGGCCTGGTCGCCTTAGTTCACCGCTAAACTTACCGAATTCGACCGTATGCACACGGCCGCCGATTCTATCCTCGGCTTCCAAGATCAACACGTTCCGGAAGCCGTTCTCCAGCAGTTTCGCTGCAGCTGCGATACCCGAGGCACCAGCACCGACGATCACGATCCTTGGCGAATTCGTGGTCTCCGTGCAGATCGCCCCGGCGATCAAACAAAGGAGGAACGTCGCGCGATAGAGCATTCTCAGCAAGCCGCAGCGAACACTGAACACTAACTTTTATCAATTGCAAGAATGGGCATCTAGTTTTACGCGGTGACTCTTATATATACTTTACGCTGTTGCTGGTATACCAATTTGCCTTTGTGAGGAAATTAATTGGTAGTAGTACCCTTGGAGCTATGTAGATGTAGTAGATAATAACGGAAGATAATTGTTTGGTATGCAGCTATAAATTATGTAATTGCATTGATAGGTCGCTGCTCAACCTATCGATCGTTGGAGGGTCATGCTTTTTTCGTATAATTCCTATCGGTTCTTCTATGACACAATTATAATGTGAGCGGGAGTAACACGACCGGATTTGTAAGACCTCCAACTACCTTGAAGGGTGCATAGATGTCTCTCGAGATAACTTGCAGGAATATTATGATTCTTATTTCATACAAAGGCGTGCTATCGCTAGCTATTTAATTTTCTAGTTCAAACTGTTTGTCGTTCCATCCAATCGGTACCTATCAATGTAAATATAAGGGGCGGCGAATTGAATTTAGTATTGGAATGGGGTTGAAACAGTGGCGGATTTAAGAAAAAAGGCCCAGGTGGCAAACGTTCTGAGGGGCCCATTTTGGGGGGAAAATGAAGAGGTAGTTTACTAAAAACGGGCTAAGCGTAGCAGTACGAACCAAAATGTAGTGTTTGGATATCTATAATACCTAATCTTAATTTTTTTTTGGTCATGGGGCCTTCTGTGCAGAGGCCTAGGCGGCAATTGCGCATTAGCCGCCCCGTTAAATCCGCCGCTGGGTTGAAAGGCGGAGAAGTTGACAATACCCATTGTCTTCTGTTACGTTGAATTATTAAGATTACAGTATCGTTTTCATTTATTATTTCTCTTCGCACTTGCCTGTTTGGGAATTATATAAATCGAGGGATATACGTCGCGGCAGAGAGGCATAATAGCGCTTAATGGCAGAAAAATCTCTGTTTTATAACTTATCGTACAGTCATGCGATATCGGAAATAAAGAAGGAAAATCTTCGATGGACCAATGAAACACTTGTTCGGATATCTATCCACTGACGATCGATCCGCAGATTGGATCCCTGAATCCGTAAAAATTACGTCCATTAAATGGGCTCTTCGATGTCATCGCTCAATAATTCGTCGGGACTAAATGATATCTATATGGAAATGTGGTAGAGACTATAGATAAATAATGCATTTTATCCGGCGGGTAACTACCAGCTATGAAGATGATCTTTATTATCCTTTCTTCATTCCACTTGAATACGTGTACACGGTGTACACTTGTACAGGAAAAGATCCCCTTGCTCTCGTAACAATGGCATTTCGGCTTAACGTTCTCGCTATATTTCTATTGTTTACTGTAGCGTTAGTGTTGTCGTCTGCAAATAGTGCAGGTTAATTATACTATTCTTGAATTTAATATTCACAAGTTTTGCCTGTGCTATCGAATGTTCATTTTGTGTGGTGTCGTGACACTTTACGATCTAAGGATCTCGTTCGTTGTAAATAATACATCGCTTTCTTTTGAATCGCACTGTTATAAGATCTCTGGTACAGCTTTGTTTTCGGTTTATTTAAATAGCTGCGAATATAGCTGGATATATTTTTAGGGAACCGAAAGAAATATAGACCTGGTCCGGCGAAATTGAGCGATAACATTAGCAAAAATCCGTTCCTTCAACGCACCGCTACACCGCCGACGTTGAGTGGGAATATTATTAATATTCTGTTCCTTGACAATCGTACTACAACCAGCACTGCGTATGGAGGAAATCCATTCTTATCGCATACTACCAAACCCACCTGGTCACTCTCCGATAGTGACAATAATCAGAATCAAGCTTCATCTGTAGATGATACAACGGATAGAAATATTCTCTTTAATAATGATAATCCGTTCTTGCAAGCTGCGTTCGATGCATTCTCGAATAGTTCAAGCATTGATTTAAGCAGATCAAAGAAGCAGATATCTTTGGATAATTTTCGTTATGAAACAACATCGGATACAAATACAAAATCCAAGTCGGAACTTAGTAAGTATTTTTAACTAGAGAGAGTAACTGCTACCGCTTTATAATAATAATCGCAATGTGACTTTATAATCTTAATATTTCAGAGTGTGAAGAATACGAGAGACAAATGGTAAAGACGACAAGTATAGGGCCATTGAGCGGTACAGGTCTGGGAGAAACGGAGGTGATAAGTAAAAAATGCATAAGTGCAAACCGACTTGTTGTTGGAGGTACTGTAGCTTCTCCGGGCGAGTTTCCTCATATGGTTGCTCTAGGTACCAGTACCGCGGAAGGAACATTTGAACATAAATGTGGCGGGTCACTTATTTCGCCAGTATGGGTACTTACCGCGGCGCATTGTATTATCAGAACAAGGTATTCTATGCTTTATTTATTGATATAGATTACTTTTATAAACGAACTTGATATAAAAATAATTTAATGAAAGTTTGACAGATGCTCGTCTCGGTTTCCATGATTTAACAGACAATCGTGGTATCAAAGCTTTGATTATCGACTCAAAATATCATCCAGATTACCAGCCTCCTAAACGTTACGCTGATATAGGCCTTGTGCAATTAAATACAGTTATTAAGTTTAATGAAAATATAAAACCCGCCTGTTTGTATCAGCCATTTGATAGCGTACCTCCAAAAGGCTGGGTGAGCGGCTGGGGTCATATTGAATACTGTAAGTTTAAGCTATCGTTAAACGAGTTTTACGATATTGGGATATTTTCGTATGTACAGTCATATTCAGGGAAATACATCTGAACACCAGTGATGTACTTGCAGATGGCGAAAGAAGTAATCAACTACTAAAGGCTGAGCTTGATATTATTGACAATCTAAGATGTCTATTGAGGTATCTTAACTCGACAGAAATACCATACGGAATTTCACCGAGCATGATTTGCGCTGGAGATCCCCATGGCGGTTGGAAGAAAGATACCTGCCAAGGAGATTCGGGAGGCCCGTTACAAATAATGGATTCGAACACTTCGTGTCTCTTTCAAGTAGTAGGCGTCACTAGCTTCGGAAAAGGTTGCGCGAGTCTCGACATACCTGGAGTTTATACAAGGGTCCCGCATTATTTGAATTGGATAGAGGATATTGTTTGGCCATAAACTTAAATTCTCCCGATATCAACAGTACGCGTCGACTTGCAAAGATAAAAAACTTGGTTTATTTTTTCTGCCATTGACCCGAGTGATTTAAACATTAAAAGTTTAAAATACATTTAATATTAATGTTACTTAACAAATGTACATTTAAGGTAATGGTATATGTCTTTCAGAAGTATCTTCATCGACGCCGCGATTTAAATTGGATGTACGCGTATGTCGTCGGTGTAACTTTGTAATTTCGTCGGAAATATTTCGTAACGATTAATGTACGCGGCACGCAGAATTGTATGGAATACTAAATGATTGTAGTTTTGACTAGAAAGAGCTTAAAGTTCGTTTAGAGCAGTGCTGTTCAAGGTCGCTCCCGCGGGAAATTGGGGTTCTCCCACTCTCGTCCGCGTTGTCAGGGATACCGCGCGACACTAACCGCGAAAACGCTTGCTCGACTGGCCCGTCGTGGCAGCCTTTGTAGCGTCGCGTGGTCTCCTTGACAACGGAAGGCACGCTGGGCGAGAGAAAGATTGGAAGGGGAAGCAGGCGCGTGAGGGGCCCCACCGCTGGTCACCGCTGGTTTAGAGCAACTCGATCGTGACTCAAGGTATCTTTGTGTCGTGAATGGTTTTCCATGTAAGTCCGTATCCGTATGGGCCGTGGTTCGATGGAAAAAATATGTACCACCAACTTCTGCAATTGAAAAGGCGAAAGAGCGGTACACCAGCGCGTTGAATTTCTATATATATATATTAAGAATATATCTTGCGGAAATAATATCCTAATTACCTGTCGATTGTACCTAAGAACAGCTTCCAGTTTTCTCTTGGTCCGAAATTGTATGGGTTCTGATATATTTTTCCAAGCGCTTTATATTTCTGTGATTCGGTGTTGTTTATACGCGCCTCTATGCTCGTCTCCCCTCTAGTGATAAGGCCCGCATGCCACCACGTTAACGCTCCCAATGCCGCGAAAGTGGCTATGCAAATTAATGCCGCAAATACTATAAGCCTTCGTCTCCAGTCTTTAGCGTTCGTATCCGCAGCTTGCTTAGCTATTTCAGCCAATTCTTCTTCGGTTAAACGGTCCAATGATTCGGTCTAAGATAGAGAGAAAGTATAGCGGGAGTATAGCGATTCCGTTTTAAACTACCATTCATCATAGCGAATCTTACCACAGGAATTATTTCCGAATTATTAATGCGCACCGGATGACCATCTAATTCTGGGTCCTGCGCCGGGAAAAATTCCTGATATGCTATTTCAACGCCAAACAGCATAATAAATAGAATGCCCAGCACCGTGAAAGCCATGTATTGGAAAAAGTGTCTGTGATTGTAATGACCGACACAGTTATTCAGCCATGCTATTGCTTAGATCAGGAAGCTTATAACAATTTACACAAATATATTTATTTACTGCAAACTGACTGAACGTTCTTTCCGAAAGGATACGACAATGATGATCCATTTTAAGGATGCACTTATTGCAGACAGAACAATGATGCGTCCTGGGTGGTTTCGGTTTGATACACTTTTTACAAATGCTCACAGCTTCTGGAATAAGACTACCTTGCGGCGGGTAACCAGCTGGAACGTTCACTCCCATGTAATAATGAAAGCATACGTTCACTAGCAGCCAATTTCCAACCAGCAGGAGAATTATCGTAATCGGGGGGCTCTTTTCCCACCAATATGGTAGGCCGATGTAGTACGAGATGTACACGATACTTGCCGTTAAAAGGCTTACCATTACTACGAATACCTGTGAACTGACAAGCTTAGTAAATACATTGTCAACGATAGAAGCCTCTTTTTACAAGAGCAATTATTAGGTAATTGTGTGGATGTTAGCAAGTAAATTATAATGTAAATATGACTGGGCAAAAGTAATTACCGGTCCTAGACAGGCAGTGAAATTTTCTACAAACCAAAACATTGGCTCCAAAAGAATATCGCAAACATAACTCCAATTCAAGAAGTTATTGTAAAATAAAGATTTTATAATGATTTGAAGGCGCCACCATTTTTGTTTCAAATTAAGTCTGAAAACAAAACGGATGTTATAATGATGCATTCGAACAAATAAGGATTACTTCTGTTACTTTCAGTGACTTACTTAAGCATGTTCGGAGCCTTTGTCAACGACCACTTTATTCTCACCATTTTCGTTTATTATTCTTTAGACGTTCATAGTAATTTGATAAATTAAAACCGTATCTACCAGCGCGATTACTCTAAGAACCGATTGGTTAATTGCTACGCGATATGTTACACGCCATCGTGATGGATGTTACATTAGAAATCTACAGTCTGCCGTGTAACTGCGAGCGTCCTCTTTTTCCGGAACATTAGCCAAATACTCTCCTACACTTATCGGCTCGAACTCTACTGATAACGATTACTTTAATCAAACTCCAACTGTTTAACTGGCAGACGACATTTTGCGTTCAAAGACTACATTCGTTCCCTGTCATTGGCGTGATTCCACGCTACTGCGGCAGCGAAAGTATCGACCCGCATTTCGCGTAGGGATATTTTAGGCCACTGTTAAATACAAAATCCAACGTAGCATTTCATTGCGTTTGCTGTATGTGAATCTGTACATATATATACGAACAAGAGAATCATATCTGTACTTTTCAGCCGGTATAATTAATAAATAGAATTATGAATTATAAGAAACGAAAACTGCGTGGGCCGAATACGGAATACTAGCTGCGGTTAGTCGGAGTTAATAGTCATATAGTGGAGAATCTGCTAATGGCATTTAGCTTGGACCAATGCATAATCGTAGCAAAGAAACCAATTAATAAATATACCGTTTCACAAGCTTCTTGCGCGAACACTTGTCTCTGTATCAGACCTGAAACTTGAAGTAGTAAATAGATAAAAAAAAATTCAAATCGACTTGAAAAAATAAAAATGTGCCAAAAAGTAAAAAAAATTTTGTTCCTTATTTAATTTTGTCTACGACTCACCATTTTTTTTATGTCGACGCCTCATCATTCGCAAAATGTTCCTAAATCGGGCATTTTTAGCGCACTTCTATTTTTTTGAAGTCGGTTTTAATTTTTTCTTTTAAATTTTTCTATCGAAGTCGGTTAATAAATGATTCTGTATGTTTTTGCATATACATAGTTACCGCAATTACCTTTGCAGCGGACTGGACCATTGCGACGGATCGATGGATTATCGCTGAACTGCGAATTATTTATGCACCTTTGCAGGTGTATCTGAAAATATAATCTTAGAGCAACTTTCAGCAATGACTTTCCTGTAGAATTTGTGCCGATACAATTAGTTGTTAATAAATCTTCGATACTCCCGTTCCCTTTGTTGTCAAATTACTCATTGCACACGCTCATATTATTCAGCAATTTATTTACCTTTCATTACTAGTTTATGCACTTTTACAATTACTTTTGATAGTACGAATGCTTAACGATCATCAGCACGTGTTGATGCACTGGTAATAAGTATTTACTATTCGTCTTTCGAAGTTTCAAATAGTTCAACAGCATTCAAACGTACCGCATTACGAACGACCACAATCCCTACATTATCCCCGAGTTGGCTTTTGGGCCAGGAAATTCTGCAAAGTTAATAGGAGTACAGGGTACTAGTGGAGGTGGCACGCTGGAGGTGTCTCCCTCCTTGTCGCACACGCTTGCGCACTCTCTCTCTCGCGCAGCTCGGCCGTGCCACCTCTTCTAGTATCATGTACTCCCGTTAACTCGGGCGAATTTCCTGGTCCAAACAGCCAACTTGGGGACACTTGGGGACACTTGGGGATAACGTAGGGATCGTGGTCGGTAATCTAATCTGCATATAAAGTTTTTTAATAGTAACTAAATATGTAGCGATTCGTAAATAAAACGTATACGAGTGATTACTGAACGTTGTCACAAGACTATATTCTCAAATCCAGCTGTAGAAATATATGAATCATTTGGAAAATAAGGATAATCCTTGATATAATCGTTACTGTGTCAAAGAACAATTAATAATCGATTAATTATAACCAAAATCTGCGCAACGATCACATAGGAAAGTAACCAAGGATCTATTCTTTGAGACGGGATTCTGAAAGTTCATAGAATATTCGCGGAAAATGAGAAATTTGTTAATTTCCAATGGCTGTGTAATTTTTCTATCTCCCTCCTTGTCGCGCACACTAGCGCTCTCTCTCTCTCTCTCTTGCACCACTCGGCCATGCCACCTCTTCTAATAGCATGTACTCCTATTAACTCGGGCGAATTTCCTGGTCGGAATAGCCTACTTGGGGACTTCTTGGGGATAGCGTAGGGACCGCGGTCGATAATCTAACCTGCATAAAACGTTTTTTTATTAGTAACTATGTAGCGATTCGTAAATAAAACGTATACGCGTGATTGCTGAACGTTGTCACAAAACTATATTCTCAAATCCACCTGTGCAAATATATAAATCATCTTGAAAAGATCGAGAATCCTTGAAGAAAGTGTGCATCCACTAAACGCGACGCGAGACTTGTAGGTCTGTTCAAAAAAACTTCATAGCTGTTTAATTTTAATCGGAATCATTACAACTATCATATAGGAAATTAGTAAAGGGTCCATTCTTCAAGATGAAACTGCAAAAGTTGATAAATTACATCTAGAAAATGCACCAACAATCGATGAAGCTTGAGTATTTAGATTTGACCGCGGCACTGTTCTCGTCACCGTCTCAGAGAATCGTTAATAACTATTTAATTATAACCAAAATCTGCGCAACGACCACATAGGAAAGTAGCGAGGGGCCTATTCTTCGAGACGCGACTTTAAAAGTTCATAGAATATTCGCTGGAAATGAGAAATTCGTTAATTATCAGTGACTGTGTAATATTTCTATCTCTCTCCTTGCCGCGCACAATAGCGCGCTCTCTCTCGCGCAGCTCGGCTGTGCCACCTCTTCTAGTATCATGTACTCCTGTTAACTCGGGCGAATTCCCTGCTCCAAAAGCCAACCCTGAGATAATGTAGGAATCATGATCGGTAAATCAAAATATGTGAAACGTGTTTTATTAACAATGATGCATAAATAAATTTACATGACTGATTGCTAAACGTTGTCGAAAGACGTTGTCAAAAGTATATATGTATTTAAATTCTTTTTATATATTTAGATTTTAGAATTAAATATATAGCAGGTCATTGTTCAAAAGAGGGCACCAAGTCTTGGTCATCTTCCGATAGATGGCGCGCAGGATTAAAAACTTGAAGTACTTGAAGTAGCTGTTCAGCACAATAAATAAAGACTTTGATTATTGTATAAATGATTGCTGGAAAACTTGTTGCATGAAATAGTCAACGGTCTATAACTCTATATATTCTTTCGGAATTGTAAGTACATAAATTGGTTGTTGAAAAATCCATAATTCGTCGTATCTGTTTTAACCGTGATCGCTAACTGTTACTGTGCACTTAATCAATTGCAATCAAACTAATTGTTAATGTCACGCAGGTAGTCATGGATCTACATATTAGGATGGAAGTACAAAAGTAGATGAAACATTTATTAAAGATTCAACTACTGCGAGTATCTCGTAAAGAAGTCATCAGAATCCATCTATTAGCGGTGTCCTAAAAGTTGTTGAACGCTTAGCATATCAATGCGAGTAAATATGTAGATATTCTTCTAATATCCACAAGTAACTGTGAAATCACTTTGTTAACTTTAAATCTTTTTTAGCATGTTTGGTTTACTAAGATGTTGTACCTCAATGGCTGGAAGGAGCGGTACAAGATTTTTACCAATGCGTCAAACTTTGTATACGTGCGTCCCGAAATCAACGATTAAGGATAAGGCGTTTGTACTTATGGGAGGACGTTCTATTTATGGAAATAAGGTATTAAATGGTTTATACATTTCAAGTAAGGTATAACAGGACTTACAGGATGAAGTAGTTCTGAATCACTTAATGTTATTTTCAGAATGTACATAGACAGGGGAGCGCTATAGCTTTAAGTTTCGCATCGAAATCAGCCCAGAAATCGGACAAAATTGTAGGGAAATGGATGCTAACATGCAGTGGCATGGTTTTCATAGCTGTAGTTTTAGGTATAATCGGTTACTTGATATTTTACTACTATGTTCGTTCAGTGGTAAAAGTTGCTACCGACGTGACTTATGGAAAGTAATCGTTGAAACTTGTACGATAACTCTATAACATACTTGCATAACTTTAAACACTCTGGTTCCTTAAGTTTCTTTACCAAGTATTTTTTATAGAACCATAATATATGTCACCACACGAATAAAATATATATAAGAAAACTATTCACGAAATGCATCTCCTTTCCTGTGTATTTAGGAGGCGTAACAAGGCTTACAGAGTCTGGTCTATCCATGGTCACTTGGAAATTACTCGGCGAAAAGATGCCTACCACCGAAAGCGATTGGCAGGCAGAATTCGAGCGCTACAAACAATTCCCTGAATACAAAATGTAAGGCTTTATTCTACGAGGTGAATGCAAGTTTCGCGAACTTTTACTTTCATGTAAAACGTTTAAATTATAGTAATAATCAGAACATGACGTTGAAAGAATTTAAACGCATTTGGTGGATGGAATACATGCACAGAATGTGGGGACGCTTGATAGGCACTGTATTCATAATACCAGCGACCTACTTCTGGGCAAAAGGTATGCTAAAACCCGGGATGAAAGCCAGAGTACTTGTTCTGGGCTCGTTGATCGGTTTACAAGGACTTATGGGTTGGTACATGGTTAAATCTGGCTTGGAAGATCGTTTCGTGGAACCATCGGACGTTCCCCGTGTCTCGCAGTATCGTTTAGCCGCGCATTTAGGAATGGCATTTATTATATACACGGGATTCTTATATAACGCTTTAAGTTACTTGCTGCCTGTTCAGAAGCTAGACCTCGATCATTCTAATGTTAATATCAACGATGTAAAACGCAAGCTAAACAGATTTAGGACGTTAGTTCATTCCACCAAAGGATTGGTTTTTCTCACTGCTATGTCCGGAGCGTTTGTAGCAGGGATGGACGCAGGTCTTATCTACAACACGTTCCCGAAAATGGCAGATAAATGGATACCGGACGATATGATCGCGATATCGCCCAAGTGGAAAAACTTTACCGAGAATCCGACCGCTGTACAATTCGATCATCGAATTCTGGTGCGTTCTAGAAATGTGGGAGGAAACATTAAACGGATCGCTAGTATGGTATAAATACATTATTGCTTGCAGGGAGTTGTCACTTTATCGTTGATAACTTATATCGGGATTGCGTCTCGCAGCCACAGACTTCCCGGGAATGCAAAGAAAGCCGCGGCTGCTGTTCTCTGCGCAGGCTATCTACAAGTGCTATTAGGAATCTCGACGTTAGTGTATCACGTGCCTTTAACATTAGCCGCGTCACATCAATCTGGTAGCCTCATTGTGCTAAGTGCAATGATTTGGCTGTGCCACGAACTGAAGTATTTAAAATATGTTGTGAAGTGAAGTTGTAATAAATAAACGTAACATTTGTAAATTATTAAGCTCTGCGGTGTTATTAATATCTGGCTTTCTCATAGAAATTGACTGAACCTGATCGAAGAAAGTCGCAGCATTTTCACAGCATTATGCTTTATTCGACAATGCATTATCAATAATCAATATTCATAGAAATTAATTTACATGTGTTTATCTTGAAGTAACGTAGGAATCTCGCGAGCAAAACTGAAGGAGATGGGCGAGAGAAGATTGAGAAAGCCAGCGGAATAGGGTGGCTGGCCCACCAGCAGCCTATCCGCTCTACTTCACTGCAGGACTTTTAGCATTGCCAAACCGACCCGACCGCCAACTAGTAGAGTAGGTGTGGGGTACAGAGTGAACATACTCTGCGCGCGTTTTGCGCGTGAGTGAGTGCTTGTTCCAAGGAGTTCCCCCAGCAATCGGGAAGGAATTTTGTTGACGCATACTATTAGGGGTAACTGGGCAGCGAGAGATAGTCCTTGGGACTTTTTACGTTCCAAGTTACCTCAGTTTTGCTGGTGAGACTTGTGCCTACAATCAGATTATCAAAGTTTAAGTAATCTTATATCATTTGTAAGTATATTTAATTTCTTATTTACCAAGAGCAAATAAATAGCTATCTTAAATTAATAGTAAACAGACCATATAGTTTATTATGCGACGACGCATAGTTTTAATTAGATAATAATCGATAAGTTTTTGGCCAATGTATCTAACAAAACACATGAGAGTCGGGACGACAGACTCACCGCTACCACCCCCCCCCCCCACATCGCATATCCACTACGGCAAGAATATTAATTTCAATTATTATTATCAAAAAAGAAGGTAAGTTGGCAAAGAAATTGTTAAAAACTGATCAAAAACGGGCCCTTATATCCTTTTTACGCGTGCGTTTACGATTGTAAATTTTTTTAACAGATTTTTTTTTAATATTTTCCTTCCATCCATATGTTTCGCAGCAGAAATTCGCAACGGCGTTAAAGGAGATCGCTGAGCATGATGCGGCAGAACATTGCCTGGCGGCGCAGAATCCATTAATTCCCGGATGGGAATTTGTCGTGTCGCCCAAAAAATCGGTGGTCGACGACGACGGCGACGTGGAGATGACGGGTGAAAACACCATCACCACCGCCACCGCCGACGTTGTTTCTTCAATGTGTATAACTGTTGCTGCTACCGATGCTGTTGTTGACAACGCGCCAACAACAGCATCACTACAAGCTGATATGCGAGTGGTAAGTATGCGTGCGTTATGTTTTTGTGTTTGCCACCCTTGGTCCGAATTGTTCGCAGTGGGTTAGCGACAGTTTTGTTTTTTTATTTTTTTTTACAAAATGTTTTTCTTAACCGGACAATGTTTGTTTGTTTGTTTGCAGATGCAGAGGCAGAGGCAGTTGAAGGCGTTGTTGAGGGAGAGGCGCGCAAACGAGCTACATTCCAGCTCGTGCGCTCGATTTTGTACAAGATTGAGCCGCCGACAATGCCAGCGGCGGTAGCAGCAGCAGCAAAAAGATGATGGCGGCACCGAATAATATCCTGGAGAGTGTGCGCGCGCGCAAACACACCCACCTTCCAGGATTATGTTGCCCGCCTTTTATTTCTCCTATTCCCCCACCCTCCCCACCGGGACTCCGCCCTCCGCCGCTACCGAAATGAAAGTGGCCGGTTTGCGAGGAAAAAACCCGGTTTGCAATTTTGTTGAGTTTTCGCGGGGAGTCGAATTTCGGTTAGCAAATTTGTTGAACGCCAAAATCTTCCAATATCATTTTCAGACTATTCCAATTTCACCGGATTTGGACGCCCCGCGAAAATGCAACAAAGTTGCAAGGGTCAAAATATTTGCAACAATGTTGGGAATGAAAATTGCCAGTTCGCGAGAGAAAAAACCCGGTTTGCAACTTTGTTAAGTTTTCGTGGGGAGTTGAATTTCGGTTAGCAAATTTGTTGAACGCCAATATCTTCCAATATCATTTTCAGAATATTCCGATTTCACCGGATTTGGACGCCCCACCAATCCTGTAACAGACGAAGAACGAATTATAGTAACTTGTGTGATCTCGAAAATAATACTGAAAAGTTTCTTACGCAGAAAATACTTGCGATATTACACATGTTACGAATTCGAATTTGGATTTGAATTCTACATTCGTTTCGCGTTGTCGCCACTTGGCTGGCTTCGCAGTGCCGTCAATTCATGCACACATTACCACCGCTCCTGTAGGTGCCCCTCCCCCATCAACACCCGCCGGAGACCTCCGATCCCTGGTCATAATAGACTATTATTTTATTTTATTATTTTTATTAATAGTTTATAATTTATAGTTTTATAAATTATAGTTTATAATTATTATTAATAGTTCCGACGGTCCCGACGAACGGGGCTGGCGGCGGGCGTGTGACGCGATGGGGACACGATTCGGGCGAGCAAGAGGGAACGAAACAGTAGACACGAAGTTGCCGTCGATTCTTTCGTTCTCTCACCCTCGACCAGTGATGGGTAAATCACTAGAAAGCAACGTAATTTACGTTACGTGACATACGTGTATAATACTAAAATATCCTGTATAAAATGTCCAGTGGACCTGCCCCGGCAATATAGAGCCTAGTAGGGAAGTTCCCACATCTTTTTCAAGCTTTAGTAGGCTCTTGTATTGCCGGGGCAGGCCCACTGGACATTTTATACACGTATGTCACGTAACGTAAATTACGTTGCTTTCTAGTGATTTACCCATCACTGCCCTCGACCGAAGGATTCCAAGAAATGGTGGGGAAAATGCGCAGGCTGAATGCGCGTGATTATTATCTGGTGCCTCCCTCGAAGTGACAGAAAATATAACCTATATACTACATGACAATAAATGTTTATTGGCTATTTCGTTCTTTTACGCTACATTTGTGAACTTTTTATAACTTAACATCCTTCCAAAATATTATTGTTACGCCACAACGGTATATTTATGAAATTGGGTATAGCATATAGTTTATATTTTCTGTCACTTCGAAGTAGGGGTGTGACTACCGATAATGTTATCGATAAATGTCGACAATATCGAAATGTTATCGATATTTCGATATATCGATAATATCGTTAAGATATCGTTGAAGGGAATAGAAGCAGCTGAGGTACCCCAGATAGCACACGACGTCTATAAGCCGTCTTTAAGACGTCTTAAAAGTCTGAAACACGGCTTATAGACGTCGTGTGCTACACCTGTAGTAGGTGTGCTTTGCTTCCCCCACCAGCACCGACTGGAGACCTCCGTGCCCTGGCCGTGCCGTACCAGCAGCAAGCGACGCACCGGGAGAAAAGTGGTCGTTAGTCACCTATCCCTCTCCGGTACGCGCCCCGCGGTGCTTAAACTTCGGTGATCGAACGGGAACCTGTGTTTTCACCGCGGCCACTGCCGCTGGTACTGGTGAAAGGTCTATTCTATACCTGGTCTGTGACCGAACAAACATTTTCTTATCTACTGCCACTCGAAAGTTATTAATAAATATGGATCATATTGTAGTACGTAAAGCGAAACGCGAAGATTGCAAAGCTATTAGAAACTTGATACAGGTAAAGAAGACTATAAAATGCCTACATTTTATGCATCATGTGGATTATAAATGTATTGCTCTCAACTTCTCTTTGCACTGTTTCAGGAGTTGGCTGATTTTGAGAAGATGTCGGAGGGACCAAAGATCGATCATAGAAGTAAAATTTTAATTACAAATACTCTTCGCTGCGATGCCATGCTTGGAATTCAATGTACATTTTAAATAACAATTTCAGCATTAGAGAAGGATGGATTTGATACGGAGCATCCCTTATTCATATGCCATGTGGCAGAAGTTAACACGAAGATAGTAGGGTACGCTATTTCGTATTACACATATTCAACGTGGGGTGGAAAGGCAATGTATTTGGAAGATATTTATGTGACACTTGATTCTCGAGAGAAGCGCATTGGCAGTGAATTATTAAAAGCTGTTGCTAAGGTGTGTTCTTCAAAATACAAAGAACGTTACCAATACTATGTTAATATTTACTTATGTGTACTCTCTGTATAGGAAGCAATAGACAACAGTTGCTGCAGATTAGATTTCTCAGTTCTCAACTGGAATCCTGCAAAAGATTTTTATAAACGTAAAGGAGCGATTGATTTAACGACAGAAGAAGGATGGTATCATTATCGTTTATCAGATACAGCTTTAAAAGCCTTAGCTGCAGATATCTAACTATTACTTTCTATTAATAAAATTATTTTCCAATAAATAAGGATATTTTCTATGTACCCTGTATGTATTAAGGTATTCAATTGTTTGAGACAAAAGAAAAAAACCGAACGTGTTACATTAGACATTTAACTATAGGCTAGGTAAGTACCGCGGAGGGCGCCGCCTCGTGGTAACTTTTTTTAAAAGTGGGATGATTAATTAGTTAAAGTACAAACTTCAATATGGGGAATAAATCAATATTTGTTACTTGGATGTTTGTTTAATAATCTGAATTTTACCCCTCATCACTCTCCAGTATACTCCCAATATTTAAAAAAAAATCCGAGAGACGGCGCTTCGCGCTGAAGATACTTACCTAGCGTATACATAATTAGTTAAAAGTTTTACCGAACGAATTATTTTAGAAGAGTTAATATCTTAATTAGAAACATGAGCAATGACAAGGTAAAGTATTGCCCCATAAATTAAATTAAGTAATATAAATATTATAACAATGAATATGAAATTCTCTAATTTTAATAGCAGTTTACATATCTCTTTTCCCCTACACCATTGTTACTTGAACCGAATGTGATTAGCACGGTTCCTATTGCAAAGGGAAAACTAGAAGAGATTTATGCTGACGATACTTATGAAACTGATTCTGATTTATTGTCGCATGGTGATATGAGCTGGGGATCTTTAGAAGATAAATACGTCCCGTCTGAAATTGTATGCGACGAGACGACGGATTCAACAATTTCCGCTGTATTTTATACATGTATTACAAATGTACTCAGAAAAAGACATTATGAATGGAAATTTTGATTTCTTAACCACGAATAATTACGCTCATTATATTGTTGCGGCGTATTAATAATATTTGGGAAGGATGTTAAGTAATAAAAAGTTCACAAATATAGCGTAAAAGAACGAAATATCCAATAAACATTTTCTGTTACGTTTTCTGTTAAGTATATTTTCTGTCACTTCGTGACCACAGAAAATCCGCTCTTCCGAAGTGACAGAAAAAATAACCTAACTAAGAGACTGTACAAATGCTTCTTACGCGGTTGTATTTATATATTTCTGCTCGAAATTTATGGAAATAAGTGCAAATTATGCTTCTACCAAAATGTATTGGTAAACGGAATTATACAGTAGTTCCCCTTTATGAGTTCGACGAACGGGTCTGGCGGGGAACTTTCCGGGAATTTTAAATGCTTCCGATAAGATTTAATTTTAATTCTTACCACTCGTAGCATTGTAATCTTATTTTCGACTGAATCGATAACGCTGAGTGTGACACGACAATGGTAAGGGGGCTCACGAGCCCCCCGAGCATGTGACACAAAATTACAATGATAGGTCTATCCTATATCGTGCAGTCCTCCCCAGTCAGGAGGCCACCCTGGAGTTTTTAGTGGGTGCAAATCTCAGATAACCCCGCCCCTCCCGGGGGATTTCCTCCAGGAAAAAAAAGAAAAAAGGTCTATCGTCGATGGTTTTGGCGCCGGCCGGCACGGAAGTATCACGTTCCAATTTCTCCGCTCGTAATCCTGTCCGAGTTATCGTCCCAAGATGAACGGGGACGAAGAAGAAAACAACAACTTTGACGAGGATATGGAGGCACACTGGCGCAAATTGCAGGCGGAGGGGGAGGCCCGGGAGGAATTGTTGTGTGATCTGGAGAACGATCACGCCGCCGACAATGCCAGCAACGGCAACGGCAACAGCAGCAAAAAGATGATGGCGGCAACCAGTAATATCTTGGAGAGTGGGTGTGCGCGCGCGTAAACACATCCATCCTCTAGGATTATACTGGCCGCCCTTCATCTCGACCCTTCCCCCTCCCTCCTCACCGGGACTCCGCCCTCCGCCCCTAGCGAGGGCGGGCTCGGGCTCGGCTAGAACGGTGCGTGTCAGTGTGGCCAGGCAGTTGTGGAGTTGATGAACAAGGCGGTTTTTTTCTTTCTTTCTTTAGAATATGTCGGTTTTTTTCTTTACATCGCTAGACACGAGGAAAGGGAGAAGGGGCCAACCCTGGAGTTCTTAGTGGGTGCAAGCCCCACATAACCCCGTCATCCATCCAGTGGAGACGGGGCATCCGTTAGGGATTTTCTCCAGGTTAAAGAAAAACACATTCGTACACTTGTATATCAATCTATACGCGCGTGTGTGTGTACATTATAGATTGATATACAAGTGTACGAATGTTTTATATATAAGGTAGTTGACCCAGTCGCCGATAGAAGTTAGGCAGATAGAGGTAAACCCCAGTCGTCGATAATTTAAATTAATATTGAGATTTTATAAGGTTTTTGAACAATATTGTGTAAAAAATAAAATTGCAACTTAATATTCAAGTCTTTGTGTACGCAATATCATCGCAATATTGTTCAAAAACCTTATAAAATCTCAATATTAATTCAAATTATCGACGACTGGGTCAACTACCTTATATATAAAACATTCGTAAGTACAAAGAAAATTTTCGAAAATCACTTTGGAAACAAACGGGGTTGTTGTTGTTGGTTCCCTTGACATAAAAAGTTTCAATCAACGATTACAGTCAACAATTTCCATTTCCTTTGTTTTTTTCGTTAAAATGTTCTAAATTGTCGATACGAGGGTTATTGTCGTCGTTGTCGTTGTTGTTAACGAAATACCGTGCGTGAAATTCCGTTAAACGATTCCGCGTGCTCTAGCGTGTACGTTGCGAACATAATTAGCCAACAATTAATGCAAACAACGCGAGACACAGCCACAATGTGATTGATGTGGCGCCCGCGTTGAGGAGGCGCCGGGTTGTTAACGTTCTAAACCATAGAACTGCATTTTTATGGTGAAACCACCACCACCACCGCGACCACCACACGGTATACCATACTTACGCAATTATTATTCACTCGCTGGCAGGCGTCCAAAGAGGTAAGTGTTATTGGTTGTAGACCAATTTGATTTTACTTGACTTGACGCGAGTTAATAATCGCGTCGCACACCGTTCGTATGGTTGATATCGTTTTAGATATCGCGTCCTATTCTATAACGCTTGTGGGTTTTTTCGCAACAAGTAATCGAGCGCGTGGCAGAAATTGTTGAAATAGGCACGTGTGCGTGAGGTACACATTTTCTGTAGGTTCCATGTCGCGACAGGTGGTTTTTCGATATCGTTGAGACGAGCAGACGACAACGACGACGACGACGCATAGTTTTAACTAGATAATAATCGAAAAGTTATATGGCCGATGCGAATGGCCGATATTTTTGTAGATTCGTGTAGTCGCCGTTGCAATGCTCGAGCATCCTCTGTGCTAGCTATGTATAGGACGATGATGATGCCGCATGGTCGAGCAGCAGCAGCAGCAGCAGCAGCGACTACACGAATCAAAATGCCGGCCATACGCATCGGCCATATAACTTTTCGAAATTATATTTGCACGTAGTGTATAGTATATGTATATATATGTATAATTTCATACCGGTCCCCAATTTTAGTTCCGCAACGTGTTTTTTTCGTGTTCCCCCCCCCCCCCCCCTCCACCTCCTGTTGCTCGAGTCGAAACTGTGTTTTTTTAACATTTCGTTTGTTTTATTAATTTTTTTTTAATTTCCAGATGCAGAAAAGTAGCGAAACAAGGAGGCCGCCGTCGTCGCCAGCTCAGCAGACGGAGACTGAGACAGCGGCGGTGGCTGCAGCGGGGCCGGTGGCAGGGCCAAGCTGGCCAGCGGCGCCGGCGATGCTCGGAGTATAGTATGCATGCATTTGTGTTTCGGGGCTTTGATAAAAAAGTAGAAAACAAAAAATATCCTCCACACGGCGTGTTGGTTTCTTAATGATTAATGGTTCTCGTTCTCTCGTTCGCGTCTAGATCAAAGGATCGGTGTCGGCCGCCGGACGAAGCCCCCGCCGCCACCGCCACCGGCGGCATCCACGTCCTCGCCGTTGCAGGCATCCGTCTGCGATTGCGGCGGCGGCCGCAGCAGTCATAGAAACCATGGAAACGATGGCTTCGGGGAGCCAGACCCCCCACCACCGCCACCGTCGGTCCCCCCTCCCCCATGAAATTCAACACAGTTGAGGTAAGTTGGCAAATATTTTAATGTGTGTATGCTACAAGGAGGACGGCGCAACACAGCAATTCTTAATCCGTCTTACATTATTTAACACATATACATTATTGCATACAGTTTATATCGGGAGGGCAGGCTATCTACAAGTGCTATTAGGAATCTCGACATTAGTGTATCACGTGCCTTTAACATTAGCCGCGTCGCATCAATCTGGTAGCCTCATCGTGCTAAGTGCGATGATTTGGCTGTGCCACGAACTGAACTATTTAAAATATGTTGTCAAGGGAAGTTGTAATAAATAAACGTATCGTTTATAAATTATTAAGCTCTGCAGTGTTATTAATATCTGGTTTTGTCGTAGAAATTAGGAACCTGATTGAAGAAAGCCGCAACATTTTCACAACATTATGCTTTATTCGACAATGCATTATCAATAATCAATATTCATAGAAATTAATTTACATGTGTTTATCTTAAAGTAAACGTAGAAATCTCGCGAGCAAAACTGAAGGAGATGGGCGAGAGAAGAATGGGAAAGCCAGCGGAATAGGGTGGCTGGCCCACCAGCAGCCTATCCGCTCTACTTTACTGCACGACTTTTGGCATTGCCAAACCGACCCGACCGTCAACGGGGGTAGAGTAGGTGTGGGGTACAGAGTGAACGTACTCTGCGCGCGTTTTGCGCGTGAGTGAGTGCTTACTAAGCTTACTTGTTTCAAGGAGTTCCCCCGGCAATTGTAGGAGGGAATTTTGTTGACGCATACCACTGGGGGTAACTGGGCAGCGAGAGACAGTCCTTGGGACTTTTTACGTTCCGAGTTACCTCAGTTTTGCTCGTGAGACTTGTGCCTACAATCAGAATATCAAAGTTTAAGTAATCTTATATCATTTGTAAGTATATTTAATTTCTTATTTACCAAGAGCAAATAAATAGCTATCTTAAATTAATAGTAAACAGACCATATATAGTATTTGTACGAACAGTGTAATTTCCATTACAATTATGGACCTGACAGAATCGTACACCGCTAGATCGTAAAATCAATGTAAACTGACTACTAACATCATTTGTTTTTTTCCATGTGTTTAGGCATATGTCAAATGTTAAATGATGTTAGTACTGGCACCTAATTTAAAAAATCAGCTTTAATAAGTAACATTACTCATTTAATAAGTTTAAAAAATGTGTAAACCTTGCTTAATCAATAATCGCTATCTAATTACAGTAATATTTTTTTCGTTAGCATTCCAAAACTTCTTTTACATCGTATCTTCTAATAATGTCTGATTAGCAACACAGTGAATTCAGCTTTATTTTACTGGCAGTTGTGCTATCTGACCTCCAATCAGTCGATCATTGATTATTTTTTCCGTTTTTGCTCTCTCTATTTTCTTCTCTCGTTTAAAACGCCCTGTATGCATTGGTCCAACATAACAATATTAATATTAAGCAGCAGCAATATTTATTAGGCATTTTGAATTGCACTTTCATTATTGTAACGTTTTTTTTTATTTACACTCATTCTCATTTTCATTTTCTTATATGGCAATTGCGCAGCATCACATTTTTTATTCATTATTATATGGACATGAGTATTAAAGAAAAATGTCTCGCATCGTTCGTGCGAATAGAACAGTTACGCGTCACTGAAAAAGAAAAAGAAAATTCAACATTTATATTAAAACCTTTGCGCCGCTACGCGAGCAAAAGGATATACAGTTCGATCGATACTATGCGCGAAATAACGTTTCCGCGTTTAGCTCGAACATCATCCAGAATATCGGCTACGAGAGGTAACCGAAATTCCTATACATTGCAAAATTAATATCAGTCTGATGTGTATTTGTCCATTCCATTAAAAAATCATATACGTCTTAATTAGCTTCTGGTAACTCGCGTGTCTCTCCGTAAATGCAAGGTCATTATTTCAGTTTGGGTTGTCTATAGACTTAAAGAATACGCAAAGTAATACTTTATATGTATAGCGCTGTTACTGTCTTACCAAACGAATCGTGTACACTGTACGTTTAATCGGACCGAAGTACCTTGTAATCGTATATTGTTGACGCGCCATATTTTACAAACACATCTACCGCTTTGTACAAAGGAGTTACAATTTTTGAACACAGTAGAGAGACAGAAGAATCTCAAGTGCTCCCACTTATTCGCGCACTTTTATTTATATCGTATCGAAGAATAATCCGATCCGTAAATAAATTATTCGCGAGATTAAATATTTCTTTTTTCACACTCAAATCGAGAATAACGGGGGGGCGGGGGGGGAACTGATATATGTATCTGTATACATATACGCTTTATATATTATGTGTTATACATACACGCACACGCAACGATAGTATATATTATAATTTTATGATCAATGCATATAAGAAACAAACTTTATCACCGCCGTATTAGTAGAGTCAATAAATTCTTTCGTGCAACATGTGGTGCAGAACTCTGACGTTCAGTGCCAGGAATTAATTCCGTCGTAAATATAAAGAGCGTAGATGCGAGACCGATAGTGCCGATAAAATTGTGAGAAAATAATACATTCCGCATCACATGTACGTCGCGGATATTAGTCTTTTATTTTCTTTTCTGTGCATTATTCGGCTGTGAAGATCTTATACAGTATCATCCTCTATTAGTACTTACAGGAAGGAATCGTAATTTTCAGGCCATTGGTAGGCCACAAACAATCTACTCTTATGAAATAATGCAAACTTATAACGTATAAACATTTATAATAGACAGAAAGAACTTTAGAGAACCAAGTAAAAAACAGAAGAAAAAATAACTTGAAAAATGTATGCCCTACATATCGTGTAAAAATAACACAAGATATTAGTAGTTGTTCTTTCTCATTTGATCCTAGCGAAGATTTAAAAGTATTTATTTGAAATTCAAAAGAAAAAGAAGCTTCGGTGATGATGTCTCTACTACGGCGAGAATGAGAGAAATGCATTTCAACGAGCCAAGTATATCTTGTTCTTTCTTTCGCTATTGTCCATTAATGTTTTTATATTGAATATTTGTGTTATTCATCGTATCATTATAATCCTCTTTAACCGTGTACGACTTACTCCTTAGATTGTATAATTATGCAACATGGTGAGAATAAGCAGCACAGAATAATTTTTAGATGTATACTTGTGTGGTTCTTTCAAAGTGTTACAGCACCAGCACCATCGTTGGTAGTAACAAATAAGTATTACAGAATTACAGAATTGGGCTATATAATCATACTTTTCCTTTTTCCTACGAATCAAGTATCGTTACAAAAACCAATATCTTCTCGTTTCCTTTCAAAATAATCATAAATATTAATTGGAATTCTCTAGCAGTTTATTCCTGCGTGTAGTTGACGCTTTTAAATTTGTGTTTCCTTTCGAGCTAGCATAAATTAACAAAAATTAAATAATCACAACCCGGTAATATTAAACGCAATAGTATTCGATTCTTACAATATTTACGTGTATTACGAGAGTAACGTTTAAGTGTATTTTATTGTAAAAAATCACTTCCAGAATTGCTGCTCTACCCTTAACAATGATACAATATAAAATTAAAAAAAAAGTGTATTCTTACTTGAACATACGTAAGAATGTGCTTATTAGAAAGTAGTTGGTTCAACGCGACTCGTGTCTCGCGCGTAGATTAGTTCAGCTCGTTTTCATCGGACTGTCATCCAACTTTTCCGGATTCACGATTACTTGTATCACGTAACCAGGTTGTATCTTTGCTTCTTCTATGTGCATTTTATCGCCTAATAATTTTCCACCGAAGAACCACCTTTGACGAGACGGCTCTAGCCCTTCTTGACTCTATATAGACCAACATTATCGTAAAGAAATGATTATCAAGCACCGTCGACGTATCGTACGATCGTGAATAATCCTGTACGCACCTGCAATTTCTTTTTAGCAGTAACGATAGTATCTTTGCTATAAACAGGCAATTTAACTTCGCCCAACGTAGTCGATAATCTAAGCTTTAACGTCTGTTCGACTCCGCTATCGACAGGCTCTGCGAATCAATTAAACGGATAGAAATGGTTACGACCGATTATTACTCTTCGCGTATAGAACGTACTGTTAAAAATTAGTAGAGCTGATTAGTATCACCTGAACAATCGGCGGGGGAGTCTCTTCCGTTATCCTCCTTCACGATATTAATCGGATAAGATAAGCAGTAAATAGGAACTTGATATCTAGTTCCCAATTCGTCGTAACATTCCGTTAAAAAGCCATTCGGCACAGAGATATTAGCTCCGTCTAATATAGCCTGCGCTAATTGATAATCTTGAGCTTCCGCCGCGGTTGCTCCGGCTCTCAAGGCATCCCATATCTCTTTACGGCCGTCGAATGCCGGCGCCGTATCCCAGAATTCATCCCTTTTACTTCTTAGCTGACCTTCCGTCAAAGGTACATCCGATTTCCATCTAATTACTTCGTGACATAGCGGATGATTTTTTCTTGAATTTCCTGGGTTAGACCAAGCTTACCTTTAGGGTACCATAGTTAAACACGAGATATGCTACTCTACAGAATCGATGAATCAGGCATCAAAGAGCAAGAGGAACGGACGCGTTAAAGTCTCGAAAGTGAACTGGATTTATTTCATAGTTTTCAGCGTAAGATATCCGAAATTAATAAAGTTCGGTATGCTATTCAGTGACAAACAATCCTGTAACTTGAATATTTACCAAAGACGAACGGAACTGATAATTGTACTATCAGAGGGGAAATCTTTTGTTCGAAAACAACAGCGATCACGATCCACGCTATGACGTTAAATTACTTGATCTACGCGTAAGAAATTATATGCAAATATCAAGGTAGAACGCGCACGATCGAAGCTACTATTTAGGTACGAAGGTAAAAGAAAAAGCTGGTGGTCTTCAAGGTTAACCTGGCTGTTGATCGCAGTTTCTGCGCATTACAATTACGAGTAGATATTTACCCGAGTTCACCCTCGTCGAATTTCCCGTGGTGTCATCGACGGAGGCGTTTCTCGCCCTCGTTATACCTATGCAGCCTCCCATCCTAGGTGGCTGGAGTGATCAAACATTTCACTGAAATTTAACAACACCTCGCATGCCATTTTCGTCCATCTTCCCCACCGTTAGTGGTTACAAATCGGTACCATTAGGGGCGCTTAAATCGAATCTCTCTCGGTAACCTAACCTACAACATTAAAGCTCGCGTGAAATGGATACTCGCAGGGATTTCTAGCGGATAAGTTGAACGGAACCAACTGCATGGCCGAAACCCTCGATAAATATTATATACATGACTCAACGATAATACCGGAACACTCGTCGACCGAGCGAATAACATCCAACGACTCACGGTGAACACGTCAATTATAATCAAACTCGATAGAAGTACAGATTGGCTTTCACGCTGAGGTTAAGTAACAGACAGCAAAGAGGCATGGTTCGCAATGGCTTCGCTCACAAGTACCGTGTTTAAAGAGAGATTTCTTACCGCTGTCAGAGAAAACGATACACTGAACGCAACATGCCAAGAGATCGCCTCAGGTGTGTATTAATTACCATAATTGTCTTCGACCTTGATACTTGAAGCGAATACAAACATCACACACACACAGAGAGACACGTGTAAACAGTGAATGTATTTCGAACACGGGCAAAGTTTATTTGAAATTGAAATGAGAAATAATTATTTCACTGATTTGCGATAATGACACTTGGAATTCAGTAGAATATTGATTCGAAATCAATCCTGTTTACTTATACATCCTCTGTTCACTATTCTCGGTATATATAATCCGGAGTACTCACAGTCATTTATATTTATTTAGAAATAAAATCTGGGCTCGTGAAGTTTTGTACGGTCGTCAAAGAGCTTGGACCTCTTCTGACCGACAAAGATGTCTCTATGCGGGAGAAAGGCATCGATACCCTTTCTACTATTTTGCACTATTTGCCGGAAGATTATTTTAACGAAAGCGAACTGCATTTTATAACGTCGTTCTACTGCGATAGACTCAAAGATCATCATAGTACTATACCAGCGGTGTTAAAGGGGATTTTGGCAACCGTAAGTCTCGCGTTATTACGCCTAAAAGTTACGTCATAAAAGTTATAACTTTGCCAAAATGTAACTAACTAGCCTTGCATTATTGTTTCAGGTTCAAATGAATCAATTGCCTCGGGATTCACCCGAACGATTACTTAGACTTCTTTTCGAAAATGTTCAGTGCCAATCTCAATTATTGTCCGATCGTCGTAACATATATCTAATATTTACGACACTGTTACAAAACAGAATAGAAGACTTGAAAGCTATGGGTCCAGATTTTGTGTATGGAATCATTACCGCTATCGATGGAGAACGAGATCCTAGAAATCTTATGTTACTGTACAGCATACTTCCAAGTTTTATGAGAGAATTTCCACTAGGCCACTTAACCGAAGAGATGTTCGAAGTCATTGCCTGTTACTTTCCAGTTGACTTCAATCCTGTAATTAGACCAACTAATTAAGATGTTAATTCTCCGCCATTTACAAATATTATTAAAATTCGACTTGACATTTTTCAGTCCGGATCGGAGGGAGTAGGAGTAACACGCGACGATTTGGCAGAGAAGTTAGCACCTTGTCTTTGCGCCGTGCCGCAATTTGCTGAATTCTGTATACCGCTCGTAATCGATAAGTTGTTCTCCAATCTTAAAGTTGCCAAATTAGACTCTTTAAATCTGTTATGCAAAGGCGCGCGAATCTTTGGCACGAGTGGCCTTAAAAAGCATTTGACCGAGTTATGGTCAGGCTTGGGAAAACAAATTATACCAGGTGGGGATTTGGAATTGAAAAATGCAAGTTTAAAAACAGTCAGGACGATAATAGAAGTTCTATCGGACGATACTAATCTTCGCGAAAGTTTCATTAACGACATAATCGCGGACGTGCAGTCCTCGTTGCACGATGTGCAACTTAGTTTATTTAGACCAGCTGTGAAATTGCTCGAGTGCGTAGCAATGGTTGACAAAGAGTCGTGCGTACCCGTGTTGCGCATAATAGTACCGTTGTGTCTCGCCGAATATTCTACGAAGACTTCGATAACCGATAAAACTACTTTACTCGAAACGTTGAATAGTTTTATTAAAATCAGCTCCGATCATGGATTTAATATCTCGAGTATGTACACATTTCGTTGTAAGATATATGCTTTTAAAAAATATTTTAATTCCACGACATTTTATGCAGGTATTCCGGAACTATCATGGACGGACATACCACAATTATATTTAAGCGAGCTATCGACGCAGCACTCGGAACTACAGTCGAGAATATTACTCGGACTAACGGCACAAAAGATGTATTTGAACGAAGTCCATCGTAGCTTACTGTACGACAGAATTTGCAGTCTGATCGAAACTAGCTGCAACGAACTAAGAATGGTCTGTCACAGGTCTATTTTAACTTTCGCTACGTTATATCCACGGGAAATATCAGCTTTAATCAGGGAAAGGTTTCCCTTAAATACTGGTAAATTAATAGAATTGAATTTATCTTGTAAATTAAGTTGAAAAACAGTGTTTGAATGAACTTCGCCTTTGCTTGTGTCTTTGTTTACTTTCTTTCGTTGTTATTTTCTGTGTTTGCAATAAAGACAGTTTAATAATAATAATAATAATTTAGGATACGCGACTATTAACATGTCGGAATTTTTTCAGACGAGGAACCGATAGAAGTACGAGTTCGTAAATTGGAAGCAGTAACAGCTGCCGCTAAAGCATACGAATGTGGTATCGAAGTTCTTCCTTGCATTATATCGCAGGCATATTCCGCGAATTTTGAGATAAGTTTCACAGCTTTAGCGTGTCTTCACAGACTGGTTGCTACAAACACTGCTGACTACGATGTTCAACATTATTTGTACAGCGAGTGTGATATTATCGAGAAATTAACGACCTTCGGGGTCAGCCCAGTGGATCAGAGATTAGATTCGATTTTAAATATTAGCCGACTAATTGTAAGAAATCTTACGTCCGAGGAACAGAAACAAATTGTCAATAAATACGCTGGAATTTTAAGCGGCGAAGTGTCGGAAATCGATGCTGTATTAATAATGAATATCTTTATTCCTTTACGGCAACATGTTGATATAACAATAAGCCCCAAGTTATTAGAAAATGTATATAATTTAGCACTTAACAGTACTTATTCAAATATAAGGCTTATCACGTGTAAATTCATCGCTATATTACTGAACAAAATGAACGATAACGACGAATGTTCTAAACGTCTTCTGTTATACTTTAAAGAAAAGATAACTAATAATTTACAGTCAGACATCGATATCGATGTACAGCAAGCGACGGCTTCGTTGCAAATATGGTTAACGAAAGCGATAATTACGAAAGGTTCTCGCGACGTTGGTCTCTTTTTGGACGAAGTACGTAACAACCGATGATAATTTTTGTTAAATAATTTGTGCACAATTTATACCATAACATGTTTTTTTCTTTTACGTCACGTTTGTAGTTGACAAATACCTTCAGACGTAATCAAGTGGGCGAATATATCGCTCAGCAATATAAAATATTAACGAGCAAGCAGGAGGACGCTTTAGTGAAAGAGAATTTCTGCGATATCAAAATCTTTTACAAACAAAGGGTATTCGAGCATTTAATTACGAAAAATCATGAGTTTGAAAATTCCTCGAGAAAAAACTACTTAACTGCGCTGGTACACCTGTTGGAAGAAGTACCCGTGGAGCTCCTCATGATGCATTTAACGAAGGTATTAGTTGGATGTTAATGTACCTATTACAAACTAAATAACTCAATGATACGTGTATCCTTCTTTCAGTTGGTTCCACTTTTGATAGAATCTTTATCTCTTCATAACGAGCAATTAGTCTTTTCAACGTTGATAACGTTGAAATTCCTACTGGAGACCAAGCACGTTATTTTCTGCGACAAAGTGCAATGTTTTATTCCAAGATTTCTGAAGCTGTCTAATTATAGAACAATGGTAACTCACAACTTTCTTATATCATATATCATTCTGTGTCCCTGATATTTATTAAACATTTCAGAGGGTCAGAATAGCGGCTTTAGAGTGTTTAACAAATTATTACGTTTATCCAACGGTTTTAATTAATACGTACAAACAGGATGTGTTAGAAGTATTAGCGGTTTCGATCGACGATCGGAAACGTTTGGTCCGAAAAGCTGCTGTAAAAGCAAGAACACAGTGGTTCTTGGTTGGCGCACCAGGAGGGATTAAAGAATAGTGATCTGTTTATTTTGAACGATATTAGATTAAGTACAATAAAATATTTTACAACTTTGCAAATGCATACATGTGTTTTTATGTTTTATAACACACACGGGGTACTCTTGGCACGCATATATATTCGTTTATACATGAAAAAAGAGAACAGTTTGCGTCGCGATACATTTGTGGGTAATAGTAAAGAAATTTATATAGATTCATTATGCCGTATCGATACTATATGGTACTATAATGTGCATAATTGAATTAAGAATTGATTTCTGTAATAGGATTGAAACCTGAAAGCTACTCCTTAATGCTTTTAGTATACCAGCAGCATGGGTGATGGTAAGACTTAAGTTTTAACAATTGCTTCTCTCTTTTTCAGTTACTTTCTTACGGATTTACGCAGTCTGTAAAAAATCGGAGTCGCAATCGGGAAGCTAGTAACGTGCATGTTAAAATCTATTTATAGCTGTGGTAAAAAATGGTGCATTCAAATATGAGGATGGTACAAAATATATCGGAGACTGGAATGGAAAAGGTTTGAAACACGGCGCTGGTTCTTTGCATCTTCCGGACGGAACGCGATACGATGGTGGTTTTCAAAATGGATTGTGCTCTGGTTTAGGAGTAATAGTGTTTCCGGATGGGGCAAAGTAAATGTTACCGTAAGATTCACGGGTCCTCTAACAAGGGAAGATCCCGAAACCGAAAATTCAAAAACTTCTGAAACTTGTTGAGTATGCGGGAGATTCCTTCCTGATTACAACGCAATTTTTGTTCGCTGCCCAAATTCACTCAAAGGGGGTGAAATGAACCCCTGAAAATCCGGTTATTTTCCGATTTTGTGTTATAACTCGTGAACTGTAAAATAACTTTTTTACCAAATCATAGATCTAATTAAAAGAAGTACCTTTTGTGTTGAAACTGTTTTTCTATCTCTTATAGTTCGTGAGTAATAACACGAAATCGGAAAATAACCGGATTTTCAGGGCTTCGAGTGAATTTGGGCAGTAAATAAAAATTGCGTTGTAAGGAGGAAATTCCCTACATACTCGGCCAGGTTCAGATTATTTTGAATTTCCGGGTTCGGGATGTTCTCTTGTAAGTTATAGAATCATCGACCTTTTCTAACGCTTTTCATGTGTGTGTATCACAGATACGAAGGCGAGTTCATGCAAGGATGGTTTCATGGCCATGGTGTATTTTGGAGGTCGGATGGAATGAAATTTGAAGGGGAATTTCGTGGTGGTCGTGTATGGGGCTTAGGTATGCGAAATATTATGCGTCCACCTTGCTATCGACTGTTCATAAACTTTTATTTTAATCCAGGATTGGTCACTTATGCGGACGGGTCGCATGGTTTTCCTAGAAACGAAGGTTTCTTCCAAGATTGTAAACTTGTACGGCGTAGACATTGCCCGGATATAATACAAAAGGCACAGAAAATTTCCATGATGGCTCGTGCCCAGTGCAGTTAGTTATCAAGTATGAATAAAGACGAGTAGTATTGGATCATAATAAAAGTGTCTGATATTTCGTGTTGTTATTTATTTATTAATTCGGTCAACAGACCAGGATCTACGGACGGCCACTAGTATTTTCGTAAATATTCGTAAATTTTCCAGATGTGGGAGCGAACGGAAAGATCTTAACGTGAAATTAATTCTCAACTGCGGGAAATAGAAATAGGCATGGATTTATTTACATTTTAAATGAGCGAACACGTGATCAGGCGCGATTGCAAATCAAGTATATGCATACGCGTATCGTATATCGTACGTAAACGACGATGAGCTTAGGCTGTCTCGTTATAATCTTTGTAATCTGATTTTGTAAATGGGGGGAGCTTCAATGTCTGTGATACGAAAGTGTTTAAATAAATTTGTAAAAAATGATAGCGCGTCCTTTTGCAGCTTGAACATTTTCGACGAGAATCAGGGTGACGCCAGTTGATGACGTCAACGAGCTGTTGACGTCACTCGCGTGTGTAAGAGAAATTACCATAAGCTGTTCATGGCTTGACGACCGCAGTCCAGTGTCCCGGGAATTTGAAAGGCAAATAAGGGTTAAAGAGGAAGGGATATCGCGTCGGCCAATCTTTACGAAACATTTTCTCAAGATAGTACCGGATAGTGGTCACGCGATGTTGTTGAATCAAGAAAAGCGGTGATTCTAGCGCAAGTTTCGCAAATTTCTTTCAAAGCTCGAAAGTATAGAAATTCATTTGGGAAGCGCGGAAAGGTACGCGCGCATCTTTACGCGATAACGGTGATACGTTGAGAGAACGAATTTACTGTTCGATAATAAGCGAACCGTCAGCTGTCTTGTTATCGCGTAAATTTGGCAATCGATGATCCACGCGAGTTCCTATCACATTTCCATGATTGGTAAGAATCTAATCGTCGCCTTGAGCTGACTGACATTTCTACGTAACAGCGTATCGCCTGTTTGCGCCTGTTCCTGTTCACCTCCTCCTATTCTGTGCTGTAATACCGTAACACGGTACAGTTATTACACACAGTTTCGATCGCTTTGTCTCTCTAGCGTTGGTTGGCATGGACAGAGTAGTGCTTATGTGCCCTCTTTCGTGTCTGTTAATTAGCCGTTAGTTGATACACACCTACGCGTCTAACGTCAGCGCCGTTTCACTTTTCTCTTCTTTCTGTGAATCGAAATTCGAACAGAAAAAAAAAGATTACGGTCGACGGTCATCGACGGTCGACGAGATCACGCGATCACGTGACGGTGCCTGAAGCGAACACACCGGAACACACTTTCGCATTCGTATGCCCCCTGACGCTGTGTGAGCGGTGAAGATGGTCGCGAGCACCGATAGCGTTACATCGCAAGTAATATTAACAGTTTTAAAGTTTCACTGCTTGCGAATTCTCTAAATCAACGCGACGTTCACCGGAAATATGTAGTCGCTCGTAATAATCTCGCGTATGTTGACATTTACCGTTGTCAGCGACGTAATGTTCCCTGAAAGGTTCGGACACAGTTTCTCGTTAACCAATCCACAGTGTATTTATACGTATCGCACGGACGTTAAATTGTAAAATGGCAAATTAATTTATATAGCGTGCACTCGGTTAAGGTAACTCGTCTCTTATCGATGCAACGCGCGTGATACCCCGAGGAACGTCGTTTGTATCAATGTACTCGCTACTGTGATATATCGTAGGTAGACAAGTACGGGTAGAGAGAAATGTACTCAATGCAAATTTGAAAAGTGTTTCTTAGAAAACAATTAACCTGTGATAAGATAGTAAAGTTATGAGATATATATATTTCACTTTGACAACGTGGCTGTGCAGTGGGTGCAAGAAATTGCGATGCATTGGTACTTTCTTATTTATGGAGCGTTTAACGACGAGTAGCCTTTGACGTTCGTTTACTGTTGCATATTCTCCGAAAGAAACAATCCTTAATAGTCGTGGAAGATTATTAGACGTTTATAACGTAAATTCTGTTTGCGATATTTTATCAAGATAATTGGTAACAAATTGATATTGTACCAAGAGGCGTAAAGATTTGATTTTATAATATTTCAAAGCGGACGGCGATATAATTGCTATTTTATTTCTTTATTATTAATTTTCTTGTTTCAGCTAACAAGTTATATGTTACGAGCAACTTGAAATTCAGCGATGAGTCCTCAGAGTTATAAAAATCTTATCGCTGCGAAAGTTATGGCATCTAATGGATATAGCGGTGCTGAAACTCCAGCCCTGGAGTCTAAAAACCATTCGTCACCTTGTGAGTTTTTAAACTGTATGTGTGCTTAGAGTAGCCACTTTTTATTTTTTTATTATAACGCAATTGTATGCATGTCCCGTTTTAGCGTTTTTTCTAGCTTAATAACAATCCCAAAGACGTATAATTTATAGTTCAAAGCATTCCTTTTATACAGAAATTATAGCCCCTATCTTTAAACATATTTTTTTCCTTTTTTATAGAAGTGTTGCTTTTACTTCTGTACCATTTATATACAATTTGTGTTTTATTATAATGTATGTAACTATTTCACCAGATGATAAGTTGCTTTCTCCTCTTTTCAGCGATGCCTTGGTTCGGCATGGATATAGGAGGCACGTTGTCCAAATTAGTATATTTCGAACCTAAAGACATTACGAGAGACGAAGCAGCCGCGGAGGTAGAAATTTTAAAAAACATTCGGCGATATTTAGTTAAAAACTCGGCGTACGGGAAAACTGGCCACCGTGATATACACTTACAAGTATGTCTTCGTGATCGTTCGACTCTTGTACTATAGAAACTGTTGAAAAAATATGATAGCTTGTATGATATATATCATTTCTATTACAGATGGATAACGTTTGTATCAGAGGCAGACGTGGCACGTTACATTTTATCAGATTCCCTACAAGTGAAATGGGGAATTTCTTAGCATTAGCAAGGTCTAAGGGTATGGCCAATCTCGTAACCACGGTTTGCGCTACCGGAGGCGGAGCATTTAAATTTGAAAAGAATTTTAAACAAGTAAGAATATATATTGCCTGTATAAATCTACCGTACTGATCTCGCCACTATGAAAATCCTATCTAATCATTCTTGTCGCAGGAAGTAAATATGAATTTAGCGAAATTCGACGAATTACATAGTTTGATACGTGGCATACTCTATATAGAGACAACAAATCTACGCGAATGTTACTATTGGTCTCATCCTACCGACGATAGTAAATGCGAAAAGATTCCTTACGATTTCTCCGAACCTTATCCCTTTTTGGTACGTTCAACTTTCTTTTTTCTTTTTATAATTGTTCGATATTATTCGAATATATCAAGAGCCATTTTAAAGTCCACGTATTATATTTTACACAACTATTCTTTGCAGCTTGTAAATATAGGCTCGGGAGTGAGCATATTGGCGGTTTATGGGCCACAGAATTTTAAAAGGATATCTGGAACCAGGTAGCATTTTTTTATAATAAGATTATAGAAATGCGTAACGTTGCATTAAGAATCCTTGTACTGATACGTCTATTTGAAATTTAGTCTAGGTGGTGGTACATTCTTAGGATTATGCTGTTTATTAACTGGCTGCAATACTTTCGAAGAGGCGATAGAATTGGCAACTGGGGGTGATAATACTAGAGTAGACAAGTTGGTTAAAGATATTTACGGTGGAGATTACGGACCTTTTTGTCTTCCTGGAGATCTTGTCGCGAGCAGGTATTGTTTCTAGTAATTTAACAAAACGATATACCGGACTTTGCGTTCATATTTTTAAAGCTTTTCGTATTGTTTTAACTGTACGTGCAGTTTTGGACAAATGAATTCCAAGGACCGCCGAAATGCGGTTAGTAGAGAGGATCTCGCGCGTGCAACGCTTGTAACTATTACGAACAATATCGGTTCTATTGCTCGTATGTGCGCCGTCAACGAAAAAATTGAAAGGGTAAAGAAGATAATTAATATATCGATACTTTATTAAAAAGTATCATACGTAATGATATACTTACAGCAACGGGGGGTGTTTGTGTTTAGGTAGTGTTTGTAGGAAACTTTCTCAGGGTGAATCCTATATCGATGAAACTGTTGGCCTACGCTATGGATTATTGGTCTAAAGGAACGATGAAAGCTTTGTTCTTGGAGCACGAGGTGGAGTATATACATAAAATACGTTCTTACGCGATCCTCTAAATTTTAAACGACTGGATTGTAACGTCTTTCCTTCTTTTTCTTTTATACAATTACAGGGTTATTTCGGCGCGGTAGGATGTCTACTCCAATTCAATGGTGAAACAAGCTAAAGTTGCGGACGATTGCATAACATACAGCATTCCACTTGATACTCCAGCTCGGATGAATTTCGTTCACGAGGATGGTTATCACAATTATCGAACACAACTACTACTTATTTTTGTTATATAATATTTAATTTCTCAGGAATTATTGTACATGTTGTACGTGTTGTATATGCAATGTTACGTGAAATTTTAACAATGCTTCGCCATGCGGTTAGGCCTGAGGTCAGGATTGTATTATCTTCAAAAATGTCCATATTTATTATAGTTTTGATAAATTAGCACACGGTATAATAAGTTATTGTTTGGAAACACGTTACGCGCGGTTTTATCGCATAAAAGACCTAATGTGGGCACAAACCTTGCACGAATTTATATAAGAAACTACGATGCATCAAACACCAAATGCATACAATTTATTCGAATACTCTTTACACGCGGGACGCGCGTCTACCTCAGATTTCTACTTGGTAAACACACTCGCAAATGCGCGCGTTCAAGATACTACGTGGGCAACGTGAAAGTTTTCATTCCCGACAAGTCTCCCCCACCGCCCCCTTCGTTCGTTCGGAGTACCATTTGCGAGAAAGGAACAGAGGAATTAGCTATACGTTAATTGGCAGTGAACATGTGTAAAGTGTAAACTGTGTAAAGTAACACGTGTGTAATGGTCACACAGTGACCACATCTATTTAAAAGTTATTTATATGCATTTTCTAGCTGTTTGAAAAATATATAGGGGTACTGTACAATTACATAGTAGACATTTATACATAATGAACTTTTACCATATTACGCGTTAGTCTTCTTTTACAGAATAATTTTCGTAACGTAACGGACAACAGAATACAAAATATTTCACAGGGGAAATATTTTTATTATAGTATCGTAGGAAATGGTTTTGCTATACGTATTTTAGGAATATGTTTGACGTTACAACTAATATTTAATATACGTACGTAATGAAAATTAACGGAATAACAAAAATTGATTTGTTTGTATGTTTTGTCATTTATGGAACGGGAACAAATGTAGTTTCTTTACAGTAATAAATACCTTAGTATTTTGCATGAAATGTTAAAAGACATAAATTATTATTGCAAACTCGAAGTGTGCTGTTTCCATTATTATCAGATTTGCATGCATTTTATTGAATATCATCGTTGCATTTTTTTATATACCTAACTTACAATGAAATGATCCGGTTATTGATAAATAAAATATCATTTTCTTGTGTATCATAGTGTTATATTATATTATATGTATTATATCACGTTATAGTCAATGTACACACTATTGTACTACTACCTCGATCTCCTCCGCAAACGGTTTGGTTACTCGGCAACCACGCTCCGTCAAAACAATGTGCTTAACTTCACCTTAAAGTCGATGCATTGCTGTCCAGTCGATAAGCGCGTAAACAGTTTACAATGACAGCTAACACCGTTATCACCGTTGTCTATAATTTATTTTACTAAATCATCAATTTTTAGCCCTTGAAGTTGTAATCGACATCACCTCGCTATTAAAATCTCCTGTATTCCTGAGATTAACATTTTATAAAAATGGTAAGCCTTCGAGTTTTTCGCCATGGATATAATTAATAAGATTTTTCGTTGCGTTGCCATTGTTGGTTGATTTATTTGCTGATTTATCGAAAATCCTTGCAGGGACCGAAAAAGGCAAAGGTACCTGAGGTCGTGAGCGGGGTCGACACAACAAAGATGAACAGGGAGCAATTAGAAATTTTTGTTCATAAGATACTGGAAGAGGTGGAGCGCGAAAGAGAAGAAAGAAACTTCTTTCAACTCGAAAGGGACAAGTTGAGAACTTTTTGGGAAATTACAAAGCACCAGTTGGAGGAAGCGCGTACAACCGTCAGGTACTTCTGTAACACATTCGTGTATATACAGGCATATATATATTTCAACGTACATTCGCGATTAGTTATTATTCTAATGCTCGCGAAGGAATAAAGAACGCGAGAAGGAGGAGCTGGCAGAGAAACACGAAGCAGAACTTAAGCTATACAAGCAGAAAGTGAAGCATTTAATGTACGAGCATCAGACTAATCTATCGGAAACTAAAGCTGAACACATGGTGGCGCTTAAAATGATACAGGATGATCACCTGGTTCGAGAGAATGAATTATTTAAAAATAAGAAGGATCTAAAGAGTATGCAGAAGGAGCAAGAATTGGCGCATACAAACGAAATACGTGCATTGAATTTGGTACGAAAGGAATTCGATCAACCAGTTTCACAGATGTTGAACTAAAGATCTATAGAAATTATAATTAATTGTTTAGAAAAATGCAGCGGAGATAGATAAAATGACGAAACAATTTGAAACCGAAGCTGCAGAAATGGAGCAAAGGTACGAGCAAAAGTTAGCGAGCCAATACGAGTCTCTCGCGCTAAAGCATCGTATGGAAATAACGGAAGTGGAAGAAAGGAAGAATACGCAAATTGCCAGTTTAATGAAAAATCATGAAACAGCCTTCGCAGAGATGAAGGCCTATTATAACGATATCACTCTCAACAACTTGTCTTTAATACAGAGCATGAAGGTATGATTAATGTATGCAGGGTATAAAGTTATTTGTCGGTGTGACGAAGTTATCGGCAAATTGGTATTATAGGAACAAATGGATGCGATGAGAAGTAACGAGGAGCGAATGAAGAAACAAGTACGCGAATTGACGAGTGAAAATAAAAAATGTTCTACTAGTTTAAAGTCTCACGAAGAGTCACTATTACATCTTAAACATCAGCTTGCAAATTATGAGAAAGACAAACAGTGTTTAAGTGTAGGTATATTTACCCGCATAATAGGATTATATTAAAATTTATAAAACTTCATTTGTGATCATTTCAGAATACAAAAAAACGATTAGCCACAACTGTGAAAAACTTGGAAAATTTTAAATGGGAAAATGAAGTACTAGAATTACGTTTTGAAAAGGTATATTACTCTAATAATGAATACATTATTTTTCTTTTTAAAATAAACATTTCTTTCATTTTAATTGAAATATTCGTTATTTAGTGTCAATCTGAAAGGGACGAGCTACATTCAAGATTTGTCTCGGCTATATTAGAACTTCAACAAAAGACAGGGCTGAAGAATGTTCTATTGGAAAAGAAGCTTGAAAAGTTATCAGATTTATTGGAGCAGCGTGAAGCACAGATTAGCGAAGTACTTGCTGCTGCGCAACTAGATCCAATGGCAGTTGTCAATGCTAATAAAAAATTGGAGGTTTGTATAATTTAGTTTCGACCGTTTTTACTCTTTTACTTTTGATTAACTTATTCGAATTTCTTTCGCAGAATATGCTGAATAGAAAAAATAGTGCGATACAAGATCTTCAATACGAATTAGCGAAAGTTTGTAAATCACACGATACCCTACTTCGAACATACGAAGCTAAGTTACTGGAATATGGGATTCCAAAAGGTGAACTTAGCCTTCAACCCTTAAGAGGACAGGCACTTAACGCGAAATTAAGCGTAGGAACAGCAGCTCCCGTGTAGTAACAAATTGTTAATCAATAAGATTTTGATAAAATTGATTCATTTATATATATAATCGCATCAATTACATTTGTAAGATTTGATTGTATCGCATTCCACTTATTTCAATAAAATGCAGCTTAGCGATAACTGAGTATCCCTCCCTCTTCCTAACACGGCTACGGCGAGGCAGCAACTTAAAAATCGCCCATTCCGCATCTGCAACAAAGTTGCAAACCGGGATTTTGACTCGCGAACGTGCAGTTCGGTTTCCAACATTGTTGCAAAAAATCTCTCCTTTGCAACTTTGTTGCATTTTCGCGAGGCGTTAGATTTTAGTTTGCAACAAAGTTGAAAACCGAAAACCGGCTTCCCACGAGAACGCACAAAGTTGCAAACCGGGATTTTGACTCGCGAACGCGCCGATTCGGTTTCCAACATTGTTGCAAAAAAATCTGCCCTTTGCAACTTTGTTACGTTTTCGCGGGGCGTTAGATTTTAGTTTGCAACATTGTTGCGTGCTTATGAGTCGTTTGAACCGGGTTTGAAAGTCAGAGATCCATGAGGAAGTAGAACACTTATTCGCAGCATGGTAAGTAACATTTGAGACGGTAACTAACTTATGTTTATAAACGAAATAAGTTTCAACACATCTGTTTTATATTTTTTCTTACAAATTACATAAAATTATCACAGAGAATGTACAGAGTAGATTAGGTATATCAATGCCTGAAAGTTGTACAGATTCTTAACGATTGTTTTTCAATTTCAATGCTCAACACTTATAAATTGTGATATATGACTGTCATAATATCCTCCCTCGACCACATTTCTTTTCTAATTAACAACTAACAGGCACAAATACATTAAAGATGCTTTATATATATATATATTGTAGATATTAACATGTAGACATAGACACATCGACTAGACTAATTTATAAAATATTATAAATCGAATATATCAGGTCACGTGGTAAATAAATTTGAAACACTTATATACTGGGTTTATGTAAAATATCTTTCCCATCAACCTATTGATTTTTTCATTTTCCGAAACATTTAATTCTGAGGTGAAGAAATAATTCATCATTTGTTCAATATATTTGTAAACATTATATAATACCTTGTATAGATATAATTTCCTCATATGTGTGTGTATATGCACACACATACAAGCGAATGCATAGATTTTTCTATACTCGCATATATAAGTATATATACATATCGTATATATACATATACGAATATATATATTTATACGTATATATGTGCATGTATATTTTTTCTTTTTATACGTGTATGTATATTAAGAATTTTGGCACAATAAGAAATAGAATCACAGTTGAAATCATTGTACATTGTAAGAGTCATAGATCATTAATATATCTCCTTTTGCAAATTTGTCTTCGTACGAAAAACACACGCTTGATGCATAATGCAAATACATTCAACTACATCTTTTCGATTGTTACATTGTATCACGAAACAATTTCAAACTATATAGTTGAAAGCTTACGATCTCTGACAAACAATAATACGAACGTCCATAAATTATGGTATTTATAGTTCCGACCACTGTGAAGCTTGCATTTTCATCTCCGTAAATTTTTAGATTAGGCTCAGCTTATTGGTTCGTTATGTCAAAAGAATATAGAATCTATTCAGTTTTCCAGAGCCACGTGAATATGAGTCACAACAGTAAAAAAAATAAGCATCTGTTTTAATTTTAGATATTAGTGGTCCATTGTTCCGTTGTATCCCTTTCATACATTAGATTCTTATAAATCCTTTAAAATATGTTAATTTTCTTACTATCATTAAAGGTGCTGAGGTTTCTTAAATTTCTTTAACCGTGCCACAATCAAGTGATGAAAAACTATGCATTTTGTTCTTAAGCAATTTACCAGCATCATACTTGTATCATTTTTATATAAATTTTCGTGAAATATAACGATAATTTTTTTTTAATAGAAATTGTCGAAGAGACTATGCGTATTGAAAACGAGACTGTAACACGAACAGATTTGAGTAATTTGGAAATAGTCTAGAGATGAATTTGATCTTTCTCTAATAAATAAATTTATTATTTATCGATTGAAAATACTGAACGTGTGTTTGGGAAACGTTCTATTCTACGAAAGAATCTTACTAAACAAATAAATGTTTGCATCTACCCAAAGTTTCGCTCTCCAGCGATTTTAATCTGGGAATAAACGGCGGAGAATGTACGGCTTCGCGTGATAAAATCGAACGAAACGACCGTTTGATCCGTTATATAAAGTATTTTGAACAGAGTATTTGTACACGTGTTATATTTAATCTGAGAACTATAGAGAGTGTGTTCTTTTGATTGTTGTTCAACTCATTATCTTCCAATTTGGCAAAACTTCAGCAATCAAGGTAGAAAAGTATGTCGTTACATTATACACCACAGTCTCACCGGCGGCTAAAATCGCGCCGAATGAACCATATGTACCATAATCTATAATACTGTGATTACACGCTGATAAAACTGCAAGGTCTTTGCCAGGACCCTTTGCGTCCACATCGGAGACGAATTTGATTTTATGTCGCTTGCTATGCAAATTATATTTACACCAAACTATATTATCGCTAGTCACTACGAACACTACGTTGCTATACTTGCCGACGAAGTAATCCATCGCTGTAAAATAATAGCTAACAGGCGCAGGTCTGATTTTCAATTTCTGCCATAAATAATCTATGTAATCTGTTCTCCGTACGTGTATGCTTACAAAAATTGGTTCGGACAAGTTGAAATCTTCCGCTACCTCCTTCAGTATCTTATCCGCGTAAGTTCTTAGATTTGGCTTAAATGTAAATTCTCTTCGAACGTCGTCCAGCCATACCAGGATAAGAGACCAGTAGGCGGCGTGTCTGTCGGAGTCGACGAGAGAATTCTAAGATATATATATATATATATATATCAACTACGACAAAAACAAGGCAAAGCGACATACCTCGGTATGATGATATTTTGCTCTGTGCTGTTCCATTGCCCGAGGGAGTTGACGACCTGGCTGACGTCCAGGTTACAGCGTCCGATATAGCTTAGTGGAGGAATACTAAGATTCTCAAAGTATTCCTCCAGAGTTTTGAGTATGCAGCGTGGCATGAACGGTTCCAAACCAGTTCTTCTGGCGGTGGCCCATACAGAGGCATATTCCCAGATTTGATTTCCAAGTCTACCACCCTGGACTGCCGAGACTATTCCGTATTTGGGGCAGGGGTTCCTCCACTCCGGCGGTATTCTGATATTCTTCAACGTGGTGCGACAAAGAGCTTGCTCGTACGTAGAGATTTTTATATGACGAGCTGGCGGGTTGGATGTGTACATGGGAAACAGGAAGACATGGATGACGAAGACCACTATCAGAGCTAGAACTATTGCGCTTGCAAGTACATGCTGCTGAGCGTGACTCATTATCCTTATTTATTCCTGCAGGGTGCTGTCACTACGTACAGATCAACTCTTTTTTTTCTATCCTCCGCACTACAGCTCTCTGCTTATTATTTTCTACTCTTCAACTTCCACTAGTCCGGCATTTCGTATCTACAGGTGTGCCATGCCCTTTGTTTTCCGACGTACATCTTTACAATGATAATACCATTTATATTGAACAGCATTCATCTTTTTACGTATAGATGATAGCGAAATGGTAGAGAAATGTGGGTAATGTAAGTAACAAAAATAATAGGAACAGTCAGAAAATAGTCTGTTGTCAACATTGTTATTCAATCGTTTTATAATTTAAATTTATAATTATAATTTAAATTATAATTTGAAAGTACATTAAATCGTGTTGCACTCTATAGTTTATACGCGAGATGGCAAAGGTTTTCAGTCTATTCTAGATGGAAAACAGAAGACGACAGTGTTAAGTTAATAAGTAGTATACGCCTGTCCTGGCCAGACAGTGAAAAAGGACATGGCCTTGTCATTTTAAAGCTACTAATTCAGCAAGGTTTCATTATACAATTACAAAGCACGAAATATGCGATACAAATTTCATTTAGTTGGAAACTAAGAGAATTATGTTACATGTTGCATAGGAACTATGTAATAGTTAACAGGTGGTGAGCTTTCGAAGTTACACGAGCATTGGTACGTATGTACAAGGTGCTAATTAACGATATATGGTAGCTACATATTGGCACGTTAAAATGTACAAAATACAGAATGGTAAGGGTGAAATTAATAGTCTTTTTCGTTACTTACATTCAAATGTAAAAATACTGTCGAATATATAATTATCAGAAGAGACTTTATCGAGCCGTTCCGTAAGGCCAACGAATATACATTTTACGCTTGAAGCAAGTTCTTTAATGGTAAACCTACGATATATCGCCACTCACCCGTTCTCACGAAATATTCCCATTGCATTCGAAGCCCACTGCCGCTCGCGAGGGCTGCGTCCACTTGTCCGTTGATTCCGTAAATTCCGTTACTCATGTTTCCCCGGTAAAATCGATGCGTGCTGTGTGCTGTATGCATCGACGCTTGTTGCGTGTCATCGGACGTTTTATATGTCGTTTTAATCGATATTACTTCGCCGCCACGGACAATCACGCTATGTAACAGTCATTTTCCACATCGCGATAATGCTTTACAGATGAGTTTCTTCTCGAAGAAAACCGATCGAGCCGCTTGCTCGCAAAAAGCGAACGACACTTCGCCCAGCAGTGCCAGCACCAACTTCCATTCTCAGATGGGGGATGTTATCCTGACGAATGACGTCATACCTCTGACGCTCACCCCTGGACATTTGTACACATAGATTTTTCATATCACTCAATATCAATCAATTTGGCTCGTTGGGTAACGAGGCTTAGGGCACACTTAGGCTCTTGTCGCGATTGTCACGTTCGCATCGCGACCCTGGTGGGTCTTCGACGCTGGGATTTCAGAGCTCTAACTCCTACTAATTCTCGCAAGCTCTTATGGCTTAATCATATAAATACAAGCTCCATTTTATCAACTGTATAACATTTACAGTAGAGAAGTAGAAAGATTACACACTCCACGGAAACTTGATACAGCGCCAGGGTTTACATTAAAATATCGACGAAGAGACCCAGCACCTTATGGGACTTCGTGTCACCATCCAAACTGCGTTACCGACTCAAAATTCGAGGACTGAATTCAACGGCCTCTGTGCGTGAACAGCGTCCAACTCGGCAACTACTCTGAAAAGTGTTGAAATTAAATTCACTGCAATTAATTGCTCCTAACCCTGATACTAGAGTCGCTCTTACTTTCGACTTTTCAATTTTCTTCCCGGCATCCCCCAGAATAGTTCCAAATAATAAAAGAAAACTCTGCTTAAAGTTTAATCCCGATCGGATAATGGGAAAAGATGCCCCTAAATAATTATTTAACACCTCGTAAAGTCGATTTTACATAATATCCCCCAAGTTATCGATTACATTAAAAAATATGTCAAACAAAAGTTATATGTAGATCCAGACAAGGAGCATCTTTTATGTTCTATTACTTTTTATCGTGCGACAATCGGTTTTCGAAAAGAGTCCGAAAAGCTACACAAAAAAACATTTTTATTTTTCAAATTTTGAAAGTTTAAATCCTTCTCGAAGGATTCTTTAACCCTTCATTAAAGTCTACCCTATAGCTGGTCTGTGATAAAATTGATACGAGTGTTTTCTAAACTTTGTCGAAAGATTATATTATCCAAATAATTCCTGAATTTCTACCTCGACAAAGCTCGAGTAAGTAACTATTTACACAGAACCGCGACACTGTCCTTGTCACCGTGCCAAAGATAAAGAACTGTTAATCCCTGCTGGAACTGCCAGTTAGAACCGCATTAAAAATTTTTAAATCCGGATTGATGCGGTTTTCTTCCCGTAAATTGTAGATTGAACCAGATGAAATATTTTCTATCAGTTTCAAACTGAATATGTATGTAAAAATCTTGATGGTATTTATCTGTATTTCCTAGCACAATTTGTCATCGGTTCTGCTCGGATTTACACAAAGTAACTCGCATATTACTATAGTAAACTTCTTGAGTAACTTTATTCATTTTTTAAGCTGATTCTACCTGAAAATCCAGATCCAAACCAAAATGGAATCTACTGATCTTTTCAAATTATTTTGCTACCAGTTCTTCCACAAATTTGAATATCGTAAATGAATGTTCAAACACACATACTTTTGGCTGATTGGCTAATCGATTCAAATTTTTAGTTGAAACTAACTAGAATCTAGAGGTGTAGATCAAAATTCACATAATACTCATCAGTTTTTCCAAGCCATTTTAGTACCTGGTTTTATTTATATTCGCGACACATTTATGGTCCCTCGACCGATTTACTCAGGTAATCAAGGAGGCGTCGAATAACCGTTACCACTTATACCGTGAGCTGAGGTTTGATATAATTTTATTCTTAAACCTACTATATCAAAAGCTTCCGCTGTATTAATCTTGCGTCAAAGTCTTGATCAAGGAGCAAGCTGCCTCGTTAGTTCGCGGCTTCGAACTTATGGGCGGTATTCTCAGTCGTTGCTTATTCTTAAGTTCGTCTTAAGTATGCTGCATCCTCTACTAGTCTACGAGGCCTACTATTCTATCACAGTTCCCACACATTCTAACGCAATTTCAACATGGTTGCAACATGGTGCAGTGGGACAAGTGATGGAAAGCCATTAACCTCAACAATGAACACAAGAAGACATTCAGAAAAAATGCTGCATCCTCTACTAGTCTACGAAGTGAATCTACTATTCTGTCACAGGTTCCACACATCCTAACGCAATTTCAACATGGTTGCTACCTCATTTCCAAACCGTTTCTCAACATTATTCCTACCCTATTCCCACAAATTATTCCTATCATCGACAAAGTGGTCTATGTTTCTATATCTTTTCCACGCACAAAGTTGATTTCACCTATCGTATTTTCTATAATACACAAGTCAGGTTATTAAAAATATTTTTCTTTACGTTATAGATAAAACTTGGGAATATTTCTCCGTCGACAGGAACTTGCAGTGGGATAAATGATGGAAAGCTGCTAACCTCAACAATGAACATAAGAAGACATTGATTTTATATATACAGTGCAGTGATTATATAGACTAAGAGTGAAAACATACTTATTATTTATATACATACATAAATAATCATTTGTACATGATTGTATCACTTTTCTGTAATATTTTGAACATGCTTTAAAGAAAATAAAGAGAAAAATACCATACAAAACAGTGTTATCATTGAAAAACCCTCTTCCCGTAAAAAATGCAGAAAGTTGCAAAACTTGATTTCTAACGAGAACGCACAAAGTAGCAAGCCGAAATTTGGCTTCGCGCGAAAAACGCACAAAGTTGCTAAGATCAAAACTTTTGCAACATTGTTGCAAATGAAATTGGGGTGTTCGAGACATAAAATCCGGGTTTGCAACTTTGTGCGTTTTCGCGGGAGCTCAACAAAGTTGCAAACCGAAATTTGGCTTCTCGCGAAAAACGCACAAAGTTGCTAAGATCAAAACTTTTGCAACATTGTTGCAAATGAAATTGAGGTGTTCGAGAAATAAAATCCGGATTTGCAACTTTGTTGCATTTTCGCGGGAAGTCCAAATCCGTTAAAATCGGAAGAGTCTGAAGATGATACTGGAAGATTTTCGCATTCAACAAAGTTGCTAACCGGAATCTGACTCCCCGCGAAATCTCAACAAAGTTGCAAACCGAGTTTTTTTCTTGCGAACAGGCCATTTTCGTATCCAACATTGTTCGTTTCCGAATATTTGCACGGAAAAGCTAGGTTCTACTCTTGAAGTTCTTAAAAAATTCGGTCAAAAATGCTCTAGGACCAACCGTTACGGAGATACAGTGCTTCAAAGTTTCGGACGGCAAACTCGTGAAGTTCGGGTGCCGTGGCGCGACGAGGGCGTTTCTAAAAATGCTCGGATCGCTTCGTTCGCAGTTTCCCTATTTTTGCATGGAAAAGCTAGGTTCTACTCTTGAAGTTCTTAAAAAATTCGGTCAAAAATGCTCTAGGACCAACCGTTACGGAGATACAGCGCTTCAAAGTTTCGGACGGCAAACTCGTGAAGTTCGGGTGCCGTGGCGCGAGGAGGACGTTTCTAAAAATGCTCGGATCGCTTCGTTCGCAGTTTCCCTATTTTTGCACGGAAAAGCTAGGTTCTACTCTTGAAGTTCTTAAAAAATTCGGTCAAAAATGCTCTAGGACCAACCGTTACGGAGATACAGCGCTTCAAAGTTTCGGACGGCAAACTCGTGAAGTTCGGGTGCCGTGGCGCGACGAGGGCGTTTCTAAAAATGCTCGGATCGCTTCGTTCGCAGTTTCCCTATTTTTGCACGGAAAAGCTAGGTTCTACTCTTGAAGTTCTTAAAAAATTCGGTCAAAAATGCCCTAGGACCAACCGTTACGGAGATACAGCGCTTCAAAGTTTCGGACGGCAAACTCGTGAAGTTCGGGTGCCGTGGCGCGACGAGGGCGTTTCTAAAAATGCTCGGATCGCTTCGTTCGCAGTTTCCCTATTTTTGCACGGATAAGCTAGGTTCTACTCTTGAAGTTCTTAAAAAATTCGGTCAAAAATGCCCTAGGACCAACCGTTACGGAGATACAGCGCTTCAAAGTTTCGGACGGCAAACTCGTGAAGTTCTGGTGCCGTGGCGCGAGGAGGACGTTTCTAAAAATGCTCGGATCGCTTCGTTCGCAGTTTCCCTATTTTTGCACGGAAAAGCTAGGTTCTACTCTTGAAGTTCTTAAAAAATTCGGTCAAAAATGCCCTAGGACCAACCGTTACGGAGATACAGCGCTTCAAAGTTTCGGACGGCAAACTCGTGAAGTTCGGGTGCCGTGGCGCGAGGAGGGCGTTTCTAAAAATGCTCGGATCGCTTCGTTCGCAGTTTCCCTATTTTTGCACGGAAAAGCTAGGTTCTACTCTTGAAGTTCTTAAAAAATTCGGTCAAAAATGCTCTAGGACCAACCGTTACGGAGATACAGCGCTTCAAAGTTTCGGACGGCAAACTCGTGAAGTTCAGGTGCCGTGGCGCGAGGAGGACGTTTCTAAAAATGCTCGGATCGCTTCGTTCGCAGTTTCCCTATTTTTGCATGGAAAAGCTAGGTTCTACTTTTGAAGTTCTTAAAAAATTCGGTCAAAAATGCTCTAGGACCAACCGTTACGGAGATACAGCGCTTCAAAGTTTCGGACGGCAAACTCGTGAAGTTCGGGTGCCGTGGCGCGACGAGGGCGTTTCTAAAAATGCTCGGATCGCTTCGTTCGCAGTTTCCCTATTTTTGCACGGAAAAGCTAGGTTCTACTCTTGAAGTTCTTAAAAAATTCGGTCAAAAATGCTCTAGGACCAACCGTTACGGAGATACAGCGCTTCAAAGTTTCGGACGGCAAACTCGTGAAGTTCGGGTGCCGTGGCGCGACGAGGGCGTTTCTAAAAATGCTCGGATCGCTTCGTTCGCAGTTTCCCTATTTTTGCACGGAAAAGCTAGGTTCTACTCTTGAAGTTCTTAAAAAATTCGGTCAAAAATGCCCTAGGACCAACCGTTACGGAGATACAGCGCTTCAAAGTTTCGGACGGCAAACTCGTGAAGTTCGGGTGCCGTGGCGCGAGGAGGACGTTTCTAAAAATGCTCGGATCGCTTCGTTCGCAGTTTCCCTATTTTTGCACGGAAAAGCTAGGTTCTACTCTTGAAGTTCTTAAAAAATTCGGTCAAAAATGCTCTAGGACCAACCGTTACGGAGATACAGCGCTTCAAAGTTTCGGACGGCAAACTCGTGAAGTTCGGGTGCCGTGGCGCGACGAGGGCGTTTCTAAAAATGCTCGGATCGCTTCGTTCGCAGTTTCCCTATTTTTGCACGGAAAAGCTAGGTTCTACTCTTGAAGTTCTTAAAAAATTCGGTCAAAAATGCCCTAGGACCAACCGTTACGGAGATACAGCGCTTCAAAGTTTCGGACGGCAAACTCGTGAAGTTCGGGTGCCGTGGCGCGACGAGGGCGTTTCTAAAAATGCTCGGATCGCTTCGTTCGCAGTTTCCCTATTTTTGCACGGAAAAGCTAGGTTCTACTCTTGAAGTTCTTAAAAAATTCGGTCAAAAATGCCCTAGGACCAACCGTTACGGAGATACAGCGCTTCAAAGTTTCGGACGGCAAACTCGTGAAGTTCAGGTGCCGTGGCGCGAGGAGGACGTTTCTAAAAATGCTCGGATCGCTTCGTTCGCAGTTTCCCTATTTTTGCATGGAAAAGCTAGGTTCTACTCTTGAAGTTCTTAAAAAATTCGGTCAAAAATGCTCTAGGACCAACCGTTACGGAGATACAGCGCTTCAAAGTTTCGGACGGCAAACTCGTGAAGTTCGGGTGCCGTGGCGCGACGAGGGCGTTTCTAAAAATGCTCGGATCGCTTCGTTCGCAGTTTCCCTATTTTTGCACGGAAAAGCTAGGTTCTACTCTTGAAGTTCTTAAAAAATTCGGTCAAAAATGCTCTAGGACCAACCGTTACGGAGATACAGCGCTTCAAAGTTTCGGACGGCAAACTCGTGAAGTTCGGGTGCCGTGGCGCGACGAGGGCGTTTCTAAAAATGCTCGGATCGCTTCGTTCGCAGTTTCCCTATTTTTGCACGGAAAAGCTAGGTTCTACTCTTGAAGTTCTTAAAAAATTCGGTCAAAAATGCCCTAGGACCAACCGTTACGGAGATACAGCGCTTCAAAGTTTCGGACGGCAAACTCGTGAAGTTCAGGTGCCGTGGCGCGAGGAGGACGTTTCTAAAAATGCTCGGATCGCTTCGTTCGCAGTTTCCCTATTTTTGCACGGAAAAGCTAGGTTCTACTCTTGAAGTTCTTAAAAAATTCGGTCAAAAATGCTCTAGGACCAACCGTTACGGAGATACAGCGCTTCAAAGTTTCGGACGGCAAACTCGTGAAGTTCGGGTGCCGTGGCGCGACGAGGGCGTTTCTAAAAATGCTCGGATCGCTTCGTTCGCAGTTTCCCTATTTTTGCACGGAAAAGCTAGGTTCTACTCTTGAAGTTCTTAAAAAATTCGGTCAAAAATGCCCTAGGACCAACCGTTACGGAGATACAGCGCTTCAAAGTTTCGGACGGCAAACTCGTGAAGTTCAGGTGCCGTGGCGCGAGGAGGACGTTTCTAAAAATGCTCGGATCGCTTCGTTCGCAGTTTCCCTATTTTTGCATGGAAAAGCTAGGTTCTACTTTTGAGGTTCTTAAAAAATTCGGTCAAAAATGCTCTAGGACCAACCGTTACGGAGATACAGCGCTTCAAAGTTTCGGACGGCAAACTCGTGAAGTTCGGGTGCCGTGGCGCGACGAGGGCGTTTCTAAAAATGCTCGGATCGCTTCGTTCGCAGTTTCCCTATTTTTGCACGGAAAAGCTAGGTTCTACTCTTAAAGTTCTTAAAAAATTCGGTCAAAAATGCTCTAGGACCAACCGTTACGGAGATACAGCGCTTCAAAGTTTCGGACGGCAAACTCGTGAAGTTCGGGTGCCGTGGCGCGACGAGGGCGTTTCTAAAAATGCTCGGATCGCTTCGTTCGCAGTTTCCCTATTTTTGCACGGAAAAGCTAGGTTCTACTCTTGAAGTTCTTAAAAAATTCGGTCAAAAATGCCCTAGGACCAACCGTTACGGAGATACAGCGCTTCAAAGTTTCGGACGGCAAACTCGTGAAGTTCAGGTGCCGTGGCGCGAGGAGGACGTTTCTAAAAATGCTCGGATCGCTTCGTTCGCAGTTTCCCTATTTTTGCATGGAAAAGCTAGGTTCTACTTTTGAAGTTCTTAAAAAATTCGGTCAAAAATGCTCTAGGACCAACCGTTACGGAGATACAGCGCTTCAAAGTTTCGGACGGCAAACTCGTGAAGTTCGGGTGCCGTGGCGCGACGAGGGCGTTTCTAAAAATGCTCGGATCGCTTCGTTCGCAGTTTCCCTATTTTTGCACGGAAAAGCTAGGTTCTACTCTTGAAGTTCTTAAAAAATTCGGTCAAAAATGCCCTAGGACCAACCGTTACGGAGATACAGCGCTTCAAAGTTTCGGACGGCAAACTCGTGAAGTTCGGGTGCCGTGGCGCGAGGAGGACGTTTCTAAAAATGCTCGGATCGCTTCGTTCGCAGTTTCCCTATTTTTGCATGGAAAAGCTAGGTTCTACTCTTGAAGTTCTTAAAAAATTCGGTCAAAAATGCTCTAGGACCAACCGTTACGGAGATACAGCGCTTCAAAGTTTCGGACGGCAAACTCGTGAAGTTCGGGTGCCGTGGCGCGACGAGGGCGTTTCTAAAAATGCTCGGATCGCTTCGTTCGCAGTTTCCCTATTTTTGCATGGAAAAGCTAGGTTCTACTTTTGAAGTTCTTAAAAAATTCGGTCAAAAATGCTCTAGGACCAACCGTTACGGAGATACAGCGCTTCAAAGTTTCGGACGGCAAACTCGTGAAGTTCGGGTGCCGTGGCGCGACGAGGGCGTTTCTAAAAATGCTCGGATCGCTTCGTTCGCAGTTTCCCTATTTTTGCACGGAAAAGCTAGGTTCTACTCTTGAAGTTCTTAAAAAATTCGGTCAAAAATGCTCTAGGACCAACCGTTACGGAGATACAGCGCTTCAAAGTTTCGGACGGCAAACTCGTGAAGTTCGGGTGCCGTGGCGCGAGGAGGACGTTTCTAAAAATGCTCGGATCGCTTCGTTCGCAGTTTCCCTATTTTTGCATGGAAAAGCTAGGTTCTACTCTTGAAGTTCTTAAAAAATTCGGTCAAAAATGCTCTAGGACCAACCGTTACGGAGATACAGCGCTTCAAAGTTTCGGACGGCAAACTCGTGAAGTTCGGGTGCCGTGGCGCGACGAGGGCGTTTCTAAAAATGCTCGGATCGCTTCGTTCGCAGTTTCCCTATTTTTGCACGGAAAAGCTAGGTTCTACTCTTGAAGTTCTTAAAAAATTCGGTCAAAAATGCCCTAGGACCAACCGTTACGGAGATACAGCGCTTCAAAGTTTCGGACGGCAAACTCGTGAAGTTCGGGTGCCGTGGCGCGACGAGGGCGTTTCTAAAAATGCTCGGATCGCTTCGTTCGCAGTTTCCCTATTTTTGCACGGATAAGCTAGGTTCTACTCTTGAAGTTCTTAAAAAATTCGGTCAAAAATGCCCTAGGACCAACCGTTACGGAGATACAGCGCTTCAAAGTTTCGGACGGCAAACTCGTGAAGTTCGGGTGCCGTGGCGCGACGAGGGCGTTTCTAAAAATGCTCGGATCGCTTCGTTCGCAGTTTCCCTATTTTTGCACGGAAAAGCTAGGTTCTACTCTTGAAGTTCTTAAAAAATTCGGTCAAAAATGCCCTAGGACCAACCGTTACGGAGATACAGCGCTTCAAAGTTTCGGACGGCAAACTCGTGAAGTTCGGGTGCCGTGGCGCGACGAGGGCGTTTCTAAAAATGCTCGGATCGCTTCGTTCGCAGTTTCCCTATTTTTGCACGGAAAAGCTAGGTTCTACTCTTGAAGTTCTTAAAAAATTCGGTCAAAAATGCCCTAGGACCAACCGTTACGGAGATACAGCGCTTCAAAGTTTCGGACGGCAAACTCGTGAAGTTCAGGTGCCGTGGCGCGAGGAGGACGTTTCTAAAAATGCTCGGATCGCTTCGTTCGCAGTTTCCCTATTTTTGCACGGAAAAGCTAGGTTCTACTTTTGAAGTTCTTAAAAAATTCGGTCAAAAATGCTCTAGGACCAACCGTTACGGAGATACAGCGCTTCAAAGTTTCGGACGGCAAACTCGTGAAGTTCGGGTGCCGTGGCGCGACGAGGGCGTTTCTAAAAATGCTCGGATCGCTTCGTTCGCAGTTTCCCTATTTTTGCACGGAAAAGCTAGGTTCTACTCTTGAAGTTCTTAAAAAATTCGGTCAAAAATGCCCTAGGACCAACCGTTACGGAGATACAGCGCTTCAAAGTTTCGGACGGCAAACTCGTGAAGTTCGGGTGCCGTGGCGCGAGGAGGACGTTTCTAAAAATGCTCGGATCGCTTCGTTCGCAGTTTCCCTATTTTTGCATGGAAAAGCTAGGTTCTACTCTTGAAGTTCTTAAAAAATTCGGTCAAAAATGCTCTAGGACCAACCGTTACGGAGATACAGCGCTTCAAAGTTTCGGACGGCAAACTCGTGAAGTTCGGGTGCCGTGGCGCGACGAGGGCGTTTCTAAAAATGCTCGGATCGCTTCGTTCGCAGTTTCCCTATTTTTGCATGGAAAAGCTAGGTTCTACTTTTGAAGTTCTTAAAAAATTCGGTCAAAAATGCTCTAGGACCAACCGTTACGGAGATACAGCGCTTCAAAGTTTCGGACGGCAAACTCGTGAAGTTCGGGTGCCGTGGCGCGACGAGGGCGTTTCTAAAAATGCTCGGATCGCTTCGTTCGCAGTTTCCCTATTTTTGCACGGAAAAGCTAGGTTCTACTCTTGAAGTTCTTAAAAAATTCGGTCAAAAATGCTCTAGGACCAACCGTTACGGAGATACAGCGCTTCAAAGTTTCGGACGGCAAACTCGTGAAGTTCGGGTGCCGTGGCGCGAGGAGGACGTTTCTAAAAATGCTCGGATCGCTTCGTTCGCAGTTTCCCTATTTTTGCATGGAAAAGCTAGGTTCTACTCTTGAAGTTCTTAAAAAATTCGGTCAAAAATGCTCTAGGACCAACCGTTACGGAGATACAGCGCTTCAAAGTTTCGGACGGCAAACTCGTGAAGTTCGGGTGCCGTGGCGCGACGAGGGCGTTTCTAAAAATGCTCGGATCGCTTCGTTCGCAGTTTCCCTATTTTTGCACGGAAAAGCTAGGTTCTACTCTTGAAGTTCTTAAAAAATTCGGTCAAAAATGCCCTAGGACCAACCGTTACGGAGATACAGCGCTTCAAAGTTTCGGACGGCAAACTCGTGAAGTTCGGGTGCCGTGGCGCGACGAGGGCGTTTCTAAAAATGCTCGGATCGCTTCGTTCGCAGTTTCCCTATTTTTGCACGGATAAGCTAGGTTCTACTCTTGAAGTTCTTAAAAAATTCGGTCAAAAATGCCCTAGGACCAACCGTTACGGAGATACAGCGCTTCAAAGTTTCGGACGGCAAACTCGTGAAGTTCGGGTGCCGTGGCGCGACGAGGGCGTTTCTAAAAATGCTCGGATCGCTTCGTTCGCAGTTTCCCTATTTTTGCACGGAAAAGCTAGGTTCTACTCTTGAAGTTCTTAAAAAATTCGGTCAAAAATGCCCTAGGACCAACCGTTACGGAGATACAGCGCTTCAAAGTTTCGGACGGCAAACTCGTGAAGTTCGGGTGCCGTGGCGCGACGAGGGCGTTTCTAAAAATGCTCGGATCGCTTCGTTCGCAGTTTCCCTATTTTTGCACGGAAAAGCTAGGTTCTACTCTTGAAGTTCTTAAAAAATTCGGTCAAAAATGCCCTAGGACCAACCGTTACGGAGATACAGCGCTTCAAAGTTTCGGACGGCAAACTCGTGAAGTTCAGGTGCCGTGGCGCGAGGAGGACGTTTCTAAAAATGCTCGGATCGCTTCGTTCGCAGTTTCCCTATTTTTGCATGGAAAAGCTAGGTTCTCCTTTTGAAGTTCTTAAAAAATTCGGTCAAAAATGCTCTAGGACCAACCGTTACGGAGATACAGCGCTTCAAAGTTTCGGACGGCAAACTCGTGAAGTTCGGGTGCCGTGGCGCGACGAGGGCGTTTCTAAAAATGCTCGGATCGCTTCGTTCGCAGTTTCCCTATTTTTGCACGGAAAAGCTAGGTTCTACTCTTGAAGTTCTTAAAAAATTCGGTCAAAAATGCTCTAGGACCAACCGTTACGGAGATACAGCGCTTCAAAGTTTCGGACGGCAAACTCGTGAAGTTCGGGTGCCGTGGCGCGACGAGGGCGTTTCTAAAAATGCTCGGATCGCTTCGTTCGCAGTTTCCCTATTTTTGCACGGAAAAGCTAGGTTCTACTCTTGAAGTTCTTAAAAAATTCGGTCAAAAATGCCCTAGGACCAACCGTTACGGAGATACAGCGCTTCAAAGTTTCGGACGGCAAACTCGTGAAGTTCGGGTGCCGTGGCGCGAGGAGGACGTTTCTAAAAATGCTCGGATCGCTTCGTTCGCAGTTTCCCTATTTTTGCACGGAAAAGCTAGGTTCTACTCTTGAAGTTCTTAAAAAATTCGGTCAAAAATGCTCTAGGACCAACCGTTACGGAGATACAGCGCTTCAAAGTTTCGGACGGCAAACTCGTGAAGTTCGGGTGCCGTGGCGCGACGAGGGCGTTTCTAAAAATGCTCGGATCGCTTCGTTCGCAGTTTCCCTATTTTTGCACGGAAAAGCTAGGTTCTACTCTTGAAGTTCTTAAAAAATTCGGTCAAAAATGCCCTAGGACCAACCGTTACGGAGATACAGCGCTTCAAAGTTTCGGACGGCAAACTCGTGAAGTTCAGGTGCCGTGGCGCGAGGAGGACGTTTCTAAAAATGCTCGGATCGCTTCGTTCGCAGTTTCCCTATTTTTGCATGGAAAAGCTAGGTTCTACTCTTGAAGTACTTAAAAAATTCGGTCAAAAATGCTCTAGGACCAACCGTTACGGAGATACAGCGCTTCAAAGTTTCGGACGGCAAACTCGTGAAGTTCGGGTGCCGTGGCGCGACGAGGGCGTTTCTAAAAATGCTCGGATCGCTTCGTTCGCAGTTTCCCTATTTTTGCACGGAAAAGCTAGGTTCTACTCTTGAAGTTCTTAAAAAATTCGGTCAAAAATGCTCTAGGACCAACCGTTACGGAGATACAGCGCTTCAAAGTTTCGGACGGCAAACTCGTGAAGTTCGGGTGCCGTGGCGCGACGAGGGCGTTTCTAAAAATGCTCGGATCGCTTCGTTCGCAGTTTCCCTATTTTTGCACGGAAAAGCTAGGTTCTACTCTTGAAGTTCTTAAAAAATTCGGTCAAAAATGCCCTAGGACCAACCGTTACGGAGATACAGCGCTTCAAAGTTTCGGACGGCAAACTCGTGAAGTTCAGGTGCCGTGGCGCGAGGAGGACGTTTCTAAAAATGCTCGGATCGCTTCGTTCGCAGTTTCCCTATTTTTGCACGGAAAAGCTAGGTTCTACTCTTGAAGTTCTTAAAAAATTCGGTCAAAAATGCTCTAGGACCAACCGTTACGGAGATACAGCGCTTCAAAGTTTCGGACGGCAAACTCGTGAAGTTCGGGTGCCGTGGCGCGACGAGGGCGTTTCTAAAAATGCTCGGATCGCTTCGTTCGCAGTTTCCCTATTTTTGCACGGAAAAGCTAGGTTCTACTCTTGAAGTTCTTAAAAAATTCGGTCAAAAATGCCCTAGGACCAACCGTTACGGAGATACAGCGCTTCAAAGTTTCGGACGGCAAACTCGTGAAGTTCAGGTGCCGTGGCGCGAGGAGGACGTTTCTAAAAATGCTCGGATCGCTTCGTTCGCAGTTTCCCTATTTTTGCATGGAAAAGCTAGGTTCTACTTTTGAGGTTCTTAAAAAATTCGGTCAAAAATGCTCTAGGACCAACCGTTACGGAGATACAGCGCTTCAAAGTTTCGGACGGCAAACTCGTGAAGTTCGGGTGCCGTGGCGCGACGAGGGCGTTTCTAAAAATGCTCGGATCGCTTCGTTCGCAGTTTCCCTATTTTTGCACGGAAAAGCTAGGTTCTACTCTTGAAGTTCTTAAAAAATTCGGTCAAAAATGCTCTAGGACCAACCGTTACGGAGATACAGCGCTTCAAAGTTTCGGACGGCAAACTCGTGAAGTTCGGGTGCCGTGGCGCGACGAGGGCGTTTCTAAAAATGCTCGGATCGCTTCGTTCGCAGTTTCCCTATTTTTGCATGGAAAAGCTAGGTTCTACTTTTGAAGTTCTTAAAAAATTCGGTCAAAAATGCTCTAGGACCAACCGTTACGGAGATACAGCGCTTCAAAGTTTCGGACGGCAAACTCGTGAAGTTCGGGTGCCGTGGCGCGACGAGGGCGTTTCTAAAAATGCTCGGATCGCTTCGTTCGCAGTTTCCCTATTTTTGCACGGAAAAGCTAGGTTCTACTCTTGAAGTTCTTAAAAAATTCGGTCAAAAATGCCCTAGGACCAACCGTTACGGAGATACAGCGCTTCAAAGTTTCGGACGGCAAACTCGTGAAGTTCGGGTGCCGTGGCGCGAGGAGGACGTTTCTAAAAATGCTCGGATCGCTTCGTTCGCAGTTTCCCTATTTTTGCATGGAAAAGCTAGGTTCTACTCTTGAAGTTCTTAAAAAATTCGGTCAAAAATGCTCTAGGACCAACCGTTACGGAGATACAGCGCTTCAAAGTTTCGGACGGCAAACTCGTGAAGTTCGGGTGCCGTGGCGCGACGAGGGCGTTTCTAAAAATGCTCGGATCGCTTCGTTCGCAGTTTCCCTATTTTTGCACGGAAAAGCTAGGTTCTACTCTTGCAGTTCTTAAAAAATTCGGTCAAAAATGCTCTAGGACCAACCGTTACGGAGATACAGCGCTTCAAAGTTTCGGACGGCAAACTCGTGAAGTTCGGGTGCCGTGGCGCGAGGAGGACGTTTCTAAAAATGCTCGGATCGCTTCGTTCGCAGTTTCCCTATTTTTGCATGGAAAAGCTAGGTTCTACTCTTGAAGTTCTTAAAAAATTCGGTCAAAAATGCTCTAGGACCAACCGTTACGGAGATACAGCGCTTCAAAGTTTCGGACGGCAAACTCGTGAAGTTCGGGTGCCGTGGCGCGACGAGGGCGTTTCTAAAAATGCTCGGATCGCTTCGTTCGCAGTTTCCCTATTTTTGCACGGAAAAGCTAGGTTCTACTCTTGAAGTTCTTAAAAAATTCGGTCAAAAATGCTCTAGGACCAACCGTTACGGAGATACAGCGCTTCAAAGTTTCGGACGGCAAACTCGTGAAGTTCGGGTGCCGTGGCGCGAGTAGGACGTTTCTAAAAATGCTCGGATCGCTTCGTTCGCAGTTTCCCTATTTTTGCATGGAAAAGCTAGGTTCTACTTTTGAAGTTCTTAAAAAATTCGGTCAAAAATGCTCTAGGACCAACCGTTACGGAGATACAGCGCTTCAAAGTTTCGGACGGCAAACTCGTGAAGTTCGGGTGCCGTGGCGCGACGAGGGCGTTTCTAAAAATGCTCGGATCGCTTCGTTCGCAGTTTCCCTATTTTTGCACGGAAAAGCTAGGTTCTACTCTTGAAGTTCTTAAAAAATTCGGTCAAAAATGCCCTAGGACCAACCGTTACGGAGATACAGCGCTTCAAAGTTTCGGACGGCAAACTCGTGAAGTTCGGGTGCCGTGGCGCGAGGAGGACGTTTCTAAAAATGCTCGGATCGCTTCGTTCGCAGTTTCCCTATTTTTGCATGGAAAAGCTAGGTTCTACTCTTGAAGTTCTTAAAAAATTCGGTCAAAAATGCTCTAGGACCAACCGTTACGGAGATACAGCGCTTCAAAGTTTCGGACGGCAAACTCGTGAAGTTCGGGTGCCGTGGCGCGACGAGGGCGTTTCTAAAAATGCTCGGATCGCTTCGTTCGCAGTTTCCCTATTTTTGCATGGAAAAGCTAGGTTCTACTTTTGAAGTTCTTAAAAAATTCGGTCAAAAATGCTCTAGGACCAACCGTTACGGAGATACAGCGCTTCAAAGTTTCGGACGGCAAACTCGTGAAGTTCGGGTGCCGTGGCGCGACGAGGGCGTTTCTAAAAATGCTCGGATCGCTTCGTTCGCAGTTTCCCTATTTTTGCACGGAAAAGCTAGGTTCTACTCTCGAAGTTCTTAAAAAATTCGGTCAAAAATGCTCTAGGACCAACCGTTACGGAGATACAGCGCTTCAAAGTTTCGGACGGCAAACTCGTGAAGTTCGGGTGCCGTGGCGCGAGGAGGACGTTTCTAAAAATGCTCGGATCGCTTCGTTCGCAGTTTCCCTATTTTTGCATGGAAAAGCTAGGTTCTGCTCTTGAAGTTCTAAAAAAATTCGGTCAAAAATGCTCTAGGACCAACCGTTACGGAGATACAGCGCTTCAAAGTTTCGGACGGCAAACTCGTGAAGTTCGGGTGCCGTGGCGCGACGAGGGCGTTTCTAAAAATGCTCGGATCGCTTCGTTCGCAGTTTCCCTATTTTTGCACGGAAAAGCTAGGTTCTGCTCTTGAAGTTCTTAAAAAATTCGGTCAAAAATGCTCTAGGACCAACCGTTACGGAGATACAGCGCTTCAAAGTTTCGGACGGCAAACTCGTGAAGTTCGGGTGCCGTGGCGCGACGAGGGCGTTTCTAAAAATGCTCGGATCGCTTCGTTCGCAGTTTCCCTATTTTTGCACGGAAAAGCTAGGTTCTACTCTTGAAGTTCTTAAAAAATTCGGTCAAAAATGCCCTAGGACCAACCGTTACGGAGATACAGCGCTTCAAAGTTTCGGACGGCAAACTCGTGAAGTTCAGGTGCCGTGGCGCGAGGAGGACGTTTCTAAAAATGCTCGGATCGCTTCGTTCGCAGTTTCCCTATTTTTGCATGGAAAAGCTAGGTTCTACTCTTGAAGTTCTTAAAAAATTCGGTCAAAAATGCTCTAGGACCAACCGTTACGGAGATACAGCGCTTCAAAGTTTCGGACGGCAAACTCGTGAAGTTCGGGTGCCGTGGCGCGACGAGGGCGTTTCTAAAAATGCTCGGATCGCTTCGTTCGCAGTTTCCCTATTTTTGCATGGAAAAGCTAGGTTCTACTTTTGAAGTTCTTAAAAAATTCGGTCAAAAATGCTCTAGGACCAACCGTTACGGAGATACAGCGCTTCAAAGTTTCGGACGGCAAACTCGTGAAGTTCGGGTGCCGTGGCGCGACGAGGGCGTTTCTAAAAATGCTCGGATCGCTTCGTTCGCAGTTTCCCTATTTTTGCACGGAAAAGCTAGGTTCTACTCTTGAAGTTCTTAAAAAATTCGGTCAAAAATGCTCTAGGACCAACCGTTACGGAGATACAGCGCTTCAAAGTTTCGGACGGCAAACTCGTGAAGTTCGGGTGCCGTGGCGCGAGTAGGACGTTTCTAAAAATGCTCGGATCGCTTCGTTCGCAGTTTCCCTATTTTTGCATGGAAAAGCTAGGTTCTACTCTTGAAGTTCTTAAAAAATTCGGTCAAAAATGCTCTAGGACCAACCGTTACGGAGATACAGCGCTTCAAAGTTTCGGACGGCAAACTCGTGAAGTTCGGGTGCCGTGGCGCGACGAGGGCGTTTCTAAAAATGCTCGGATCGCTTCGTTCGCAGTTTCCCTATTTTTGCACGGAAAAGCTAGGTTCTACTCTTGAAGTTCTTAAAAAATTCGGTCAAAAATGCCCTAGGACCAACCGTTACGGAGATACAGCGCTTCAAAGTTTCGGACGGCAAACTCGTGAAGTTCGGGTGCCGTGGCGCGAGGAGGACGTTTCTAAAAATGCTCGGATCGCTTCGTTCGCAGTTTCCCTATTTTTGCATGGAAAAGCTAGGTTCTGCTCTTGAAGTTCTAAAAAAATTCGGTCAAAAATGCTCTAGGACCAACCGTTACGGAGATACAGCGCTTCAAAGTTTCGGACGGCAAACTCGTGAAGTTCGGGTGCCGTGGCGCGACGAGGGCGTTTCTAAAAATGCTCGGATCGCTTCGTTCGCAGTATCCCTATTTTTGCACGGAAAAGCTAGGTTCTGCTCTTGAAGTTCTTAAAAAATTCGGTCAAAAATGCTCTAGGACCAACCGTTACGGAGATACAGCGCTTCAAAGTTTCGGACGGCAAACTCGTGAAGTTCGGGTGCCGTGGCGCGACGAGGGCGTTTCTAAAAATGCTCGGATCGCTTCGTTCGCAGTTTCCCTATTTTTGCACGGAAAAGCTAGGTTCTACTCTTGAAGTTCTTAAAAAATTCGGTCAAAAATGCCCTAGGACCAACCGTTACGGAGATACAGCGCTTCAAAGTTTCGGACGGCAAACTCGTGAAGTTCAGGTGCCGTGGCGCGAGGAGGACGTTTCTAAAAATGCTCGGATCGCTTCGTTCGCAGTTTCCCTATTTTTGCATGGAAAAGCTAGGTTCTACTTTTGAAGTTCTTAAAAAATTCGGTCAAAAATGCTCTAGGACCAACCGTTACGGAGATACAGCGCTTCAAAGTTTCGGACGGCAAACTCGTGAAGTTCGGGTGCCGTGGCGCGACGAGGGCGTTTCTAAAAATGCTCGGATCGCTTCGTTCGCAGTTTCCCTATTTTTGCATGGAAAAGCTAGGTTCTACTCTTGAAGTTCTTAAAAAATTCGGTCAAAAATGCTCTAGGACCAACCGTTACGGAGATACAGCGCTTCAAAGTTTCGGACGGCAAACTCGTGAAGTTCGGGTGCCGTGGCGCGAGGAGGACGTTTCTAAAAATGCTCGGATCGCTTCGTTCGCAGTTTCCCTATTTTTGCATGGAAAAGCTAGGTTCTACTCTTGAAGTTCTTAAAAAATTCGGTCAAAAATGCTCTAGGACCAACCGTTACGGAGATACAGCGCTTCAAAGTTTCGGACGGCAAACTCGTGAAGTTCGGGTGCCGTGGCGCGACGAGGGCGTTTCTAAAAATGCTCGGATCGCTTCGTTCGCAGTTTCCCTATTTTTGCACGGAAAAGCTAGGTTCTACTCTTGAAGTTCTTAAAAAATTCGGTCAAAAATGCTCTAGGACCAACCGTTACGGAGATACAGCGCTTCAAAGTTTCGGACGGCAAACTCGTGAAGTTCGGGTGCCGTGGCGCGACGAGGGCGTTTCTAAAAATGCTCGGATCGCTTCGTTCGCAGTTTCCCTATTTTTGCACGGAAAAGCTAGGTTCTACTCTTGAAGTTCTTAAAAAATTCGGTCAAAAATGCTCTAGGACCAACCGTTACGGAGATACAGCGCTTCAAAGTTTCGGACGGCAAACTCGTGAAGTTCGGGTGCCGTGGCGCGACGAGGGCGTTTCTAAAAATGCTCGGATCGCTTCGTTCGCAGTTTCCCTATTTTTGCACGGAAAAGCTAGGTTCTACTCTTGAAGTTCTTAAAAAATTCGGTCAAAAATGCCCTAGGACCAACCGTTACGGAGATACAGCGCTTCAAAGTTTCGGACGGCAAACTCGTGAAGTTCAGGTGCCGTGGCGCGAGGAGGACGTTTCTAAAAATGCTCGGATCGCTTCGTTCGCAGTTTCCCTATTTTTGCATGGAAAAGCTAGGTTCTACTTTTGAAGTTCTTAAAAAATTCGGTCAAAAATGCTCTAGGACCAACCGTTACGGAGATACAGCGCTTCAAAGTTTCGGACGGCAAACTCGTGAAGTTCGGGTGCCGTGGCGCGACGAGGGCGTTTCTAAAAATGCTCGGATCGCTTCGTTCGCAGTTTCCCTATTTTTGCACGGAAAAGCTAGGTTCTACTCTTGAAGTTCTTAAAAAATTCGGTCAAAAATGCTCTAGGACCAACCGTTACGGAGATACAGCGCTTCAAAGTTTCGGACGGCAAACTCGTGAAGTTCGGGTGCCGTGGCGCGAGGAGGACGTTTCTAAAAATGCTCGGATCGCTTCGTTCGCAGTTTCCCTATTTTTGCATGGAAAAGCTAGGTTCTGCTCTTGAAGTTCTAAAAAAATTCGGTCAAAAATGCTCTAGGACCAACCGTTACGGAGATACAGCGCTTCAAAGTTTCGGACGGCAAACTCGTGAAGTTCGGGTGCCGTGGCGCGACGAGGGCGTTTCTAAAAATGCTCGGATCGCTTCGTTCGCAGTTTCCCTATTTTTGCACGGAAAAGCTAGGTTCTACTCTTGAAGTTCTTAAAAAATTCGGTCAAAAATGCCCTAGGACCAACCGTTACGGAGATACAGCGCTTCAAAGTTTCGGACGGCAAACTCGTGAAGTTCAGGTGCCGTGGCGCGAGGAGGACGTTTCTAAAAATGCTCGGATCGCTTCGTTCGCAGTTTCCCTATTTTTGCATGGAAAAGCTAGGTTCTACTTTTGAAGTTCTTAAAAAATTCGGTCAAAAATGCTCTAGGACCAACCGTTACGGAGATACAGCGCTTCAAAGTTTCGGACGGCAAACTCGTGAAGTTCGGGTGCCGTGGCGCGACGAGGGCGTTTCTAAAAATGCTCGGATCGCTTCGTTCGCAGTTTCCCTATTTTTGCATGGAAAAGCTAGGTTCTACTCTTGAAGTTCTTAAAAAATTCGGTCAAAAATGCTCTAGGACCAACCGTTACGGAGATACAGCGCTTCAAAGTTTCGGACGGCAAACTCGTGAAGTTCGGGTGCCGTGGCGCGAGGAGGACGTTTCTAAAAATGCTCGGATCGCTTCGTTCGCAGTTTCCCTATTTTTGCATGGAAAAGCTAGGTTCTACTCTTGAAGTTCTTAAAAAATTCGGTCAAAAATGCTCTAGGACCAACCGTTACGGAGATACAGCGCTTCAAAGTTTCGGACGGCAAACTCGTGAAGTTCGGGTGCCGTGGCGCGACGAGGGCGTTTCTAAAAATGCTCGGATCGCTTCGTTCGCAGTTTCCCTATTTTTGCACGGAAAAGCTAGGTTCTACTCTTGAAGTTCTTAAAAAATTCGGTCAAAAATGCTCTAGGACCAACCGTTACGGAGATACAGCGCTTCAAAGTTTCGGACGGCAAACTCGTGAAGTTCGGGTGCCGTGGCGCGAGGAGGACGTTTCTAAAAATGCTCGGATCGCTTCGTTCGCAGTTTCCCTATTTTTGCATGGAAAAGCTAGGTTCTACTCTTGAAGTTCTTAAAAAATTCGGTCAAAAATGCTCTAGGACCAACCGTTACGGAGATACAGCGCTTCAAAGTTTCGGACGGCAAACTCGTGAAGTTCGGGTGCCGTGGCGCGACGAGGGCGTTTCTAAAAATGCTCGGATCGCTTCGTTCGCAGTTTCCCTATTTTTGCACGGAAAAGCTAGGTTCTACTCTTGAAGTTCTTAAAAAATTCGGTCAAAAATGCTCTAGGACCAACCGTTACGGAGATACAGCGCTTCAAAGTTTCGGACGGCAAACTCGTGAAGTTCGGGTGCCGTGGCGCGACGAGGGCGTTTCTAAAAATGCTCGGATCGCTTCGTTCGCAGTTTCCCTATTTTTGCACGGAAAAGCTAGGTTCTACTCTTGAAGTTCTTAAAAAATTCGGTCAAAAATGCCCTAGGACCAACCGTTACGGAGATACAGCGCTTCAAAGTTTCGGACGGCAAACTCGTGAAGTTCAGGTGCCGTGGCGCGAGGAGGACGTTTCTAAAAATGCTCGGATCGCTTCGTTCGCAGTTTCCCTATTTTTGCACGGAAAAGCTAGGTTCTACTCTTGAAGTTCTTAAAAAATTCGGTCAAAAATGCTCTAGGACCAACCGTTACGGAGATACAGCGCTTCATAGTTTCGGACGGCAAACTCGTGAAGTTCTGGTGCCGTGGCGCGAGTAGGACGTTTCTAAAAATGCTCGGATCGCTTCGTTCGCAGTTTCCCTATTTTTGCATGGAAAAGCTAGGTTCTACTTTTGAAGTTCTTAAAAAATTCGGTCAAAAATGCTCTAGGACCAACCGTTACGGAGATACAGCGCTTCAAAGTTTCGGACGGCAAACTCGTGAAGTTCGGGTGCCGTGGCGCGACGAGGGCGTTTCTAAAAATGCTCGGATCGCTTCGTTCGCAGTTTCCCTATTTTTGCACGGAAAAGCTAGGTTCTACTCTTGAAGTTCTTAAAAAATTCGGTCAAAAATGCCCTAGGACCAACCGTTACGGAGATACAGCGCTTCAAAGTTTCGGACGGCAAACTCGTGAAGTTCGGGTGCCGTGGCGCGAGGAGGACGTTTCTAAAAATGCTCGGATCGCTTCGTTCGCAGTTTCCCTATTTTTGCATGGAAAAGCTAGGTTCTGCTCTTGAAGTTCTAAAAAAATTCGGTCAAAAATGCTCTAGGACCAACCGTTACGGAGATACAGCGCTTCAAAGTTTCGGACGGCAAACTCGTGAAGTTCGGGTGCCGTGGCGCGACGAGGGCGTTTCTAAAAATGCTCGGATCGCTTCGTTCGCAGTTTCCCTATTTTTGCACGGAAAAGCTAGGTTCTACTCTTGAAGTTCTTAAAAAATTCGGTCAAAAATGCCCTAGGACCAACCGTTACGGAGATACAGCGCTTCAAAGTTTCGGACGGCAAACTCGTGAAGTTCAGGTGCCGTGGCGCGAGGAGGACGTTTCTAAAAATGCTCGGATCGCTTCGTTCGCAGTTTCCCTATTTTTGCATGGAAAAGCTAGGTTCTACTTTTGAAGTTCTTAAAAAATTCGGTCAAAAATGCTCTAGGACCAACCGTTACGGAGATACAGCGCTTCAAAGTTTCGGACGGCAAACTCGTGAAGTTCGGGTGCCGTGGCGCGACGAGGGCGTTTCTAAAAATGCTCGGATCGCTTCGTTCGCAGTTTCCCTATTTTTGCATGGAAAAGCTAGGTTCTACTCTTGAAGTTCTTAAAAAATTCGGTCAAAAATGCTCTAGGACCAACCGTTACGGAGATACAGCGCTTCAAAGTTTCGGACGGCAAACTCGTGAAGTTCGGGTGCCGTGGCGCGAGGAGGACGTTTCTAAAAATGCTCGGATCGCTTCGTTCGCAGTTTCCCTATTTTTGCATGGAAAAGCTAGGTTCTACTCTTGAAGTTCTTAAAAAATTCGGTCAAAAATGCTCTAGGACCAACCGTTACGGAGATACAGCGCTTCAAAGTTTCGGACGGCAAACTCGTGAAGTTCGGGTGCCGTGGCGCGAGGAGGACGTTTCTAAAAATGCTCGGATCGCTTCGTTCGCAGTTTCCCTATTTTTGCATGGAAAAGCTAGGTTCTACTCTTGAAGTTCTTAAAAAATTCGGTCAAAAATGCTCTAGGACCAACCGTTACGGAGATACAGCGCTTCAAAGTTTCGGACGGCAAACTCGTGAAGTTCGGGTGCCGTGGCGCGACGAGGGCGTTTCTAAAAATGCTCGGATCGCTTCGTTCGCAGTTTCCCTATTTTTGCACGGAAAAGCTAGGTTCTACTCTTGAAGTTCTTAAAAAATTCGGTCAAAAATGCTCTAGGACCAACCGTTACGGAGATACAGCGCTTCAAAGTTTCGGACGGCAAACTCGTGAAGTTCGGGTGCCGTGGCGCGAGGAGGACGTTTCTAAAAATGCTCGGATCGCTTCGTTCGCAGTTTCCCTATTTTTGCATGGAAAAGCTAGGTTCTACTCTTGAAGTTCTTAAAAAATTCGGTCAAAAATGCTCTAGGACCAACCGTTACGGAGATACAGCGCTTCAAAGTTTCGGACGGCAAACTCGTGAAGTTCGGGTGCCGTGGCGCGACGAGGGCGTTTCTAAAAATGCTCGGATCGCTTCGTTCGCAGTTTCCCTATTTTTGCACGGAAAAGCTAGGTTCTACTCTTGAAGTTCTTAAAAAATTCGGTCAAAAATGCTCTAGGACCAACCGTTACGGAGATACAGCGCTTCAAAGTTTCGGACGGCAAACTCGTGAAGTTCGGGTGCCGTGGCGCGACGAGGGCGTTTCTAAAAATGCTCGGATCGCTTCGTTCGCAGTTTCCCTATTTTTGCACGGAAAAGCTAGGTTCTACTCTTGAAGTTCTTAAAAAATTCGGTCAAAAATGCCCTAGGACCAACCGTTACGGAGATACAGCGCTTCAAAGTTTCGGACGGCAAACTCGTGAAGTTCAGGTGCCGTGGCGCGAGGAGGACGTTTCTAAAAATGCTCGGATCGCTTCGTTCGCAGTTTCCCTATTTTTGCACGGAAAAGCTAGGTTCTACTCTTGAAGTTCTTAAAAAATTCGGTCAAAAATGCTCTAGGACCAACCGTTACGGAGATACAGCGCTTCAAAGTTTCGGACGGCAAACTCGTGAAGTTCGGGTGCCGTGGCGCGAGTAGGACGTTTCTAAAAATGCTCGGATCGCTTCGTTCGCAGTTTCCCTATTTTTGCATGGAAAAGCTAGGTTCTACTTTTGAAGTTCTTAAAAAATTCGGTCAAAAATGCTCTAGGACCAACCGTTACGGAGATACAGCGCTTCAAAGTTTCGGACGGCAAACTCGTGAAGTTCGGGTGCCGTGGCGCGACGAGGGCGTTTCTAAAAATGCTCGGATCGCTTCGTTCGCAGTTTCCCTATTTTTGCACGGAAAAGCTAGGTTCTACTCTTGAAGTTCTTAAAAAATTCGGTCAAAAATGCCCTAGGACCAACCGTTACGGAGATACAGCGCTTCAAAGTTTCGGACGGCAAACTCGTGAAGTTCGGGTGCCGTGGCGCGAGGAGGACGTTTCTAAAAATGCTCGGATCGCTTCGTTCGCAGTTTCCCTATTTTTGCATGGAAAAGCTAGGTTCTACTCTTGAAGTTCTTAAAAAATTCGGTCAAAAATGCTCTAGGACCAACCGTTACGGAGATACAGCGCTTCAAAGTTTCGGACGGCAAACTCGTGAAGTTCGGGTGCCGTGGCGCGACGAGGGCGTTTCTAAAAATGCTCGGATCGCTTCGTTCGCAGTTTCCCTATTTTTGCATGGAAAAGCTAGGTTCTACTTTTGAAGTTCTTAAAAAATTCGGTCAAAAATGCTCTAGGACCAACCGTTACGGAGATACAGCGCTTCAAAGTTTCGGACGGCAAACTCGTGAAGTTCGGGTGCCGTGGCGCGACGAGGGCGTTTCTAAAAATGCTCGGATCGCTTCGTTCGCAGTTTCCCTATTTTTGCACGGAAAAGCTAGGTTCTACTCTTGAAGTTCTTAAAAAATTCGGTCAAAAATGCTCTAGGACCAACCGTTACGGAGATACAGCGCTTCAAAGTTTCGGACGGCAAACTCGTGAAGTTCGGGTGCCGTGGCGCGAGGAGGACGTTTCTAAAAATGCTCGGATCGCTTCGTTCGCAGTTTCCCTATTTTTGCATGGAAAAGCTAGGTTCTGCTCTTGAAGTTCTAAAAAAATTCGGTCAAAAATGCTCTAGGACCAACCGTTACGGAGATACAGCGCTTCAAAGTTTCGGACGGCAAACTCGTGAAGTTCGGGTGCCGTGGCGCGACGAGGGCGTTTCTAAAAATGCTCGGATCGCTTCATTCGCAGTTTCCCTATTTTTGCACGGAAAAGCTAGGTTCTGCTCTTGAAGTTCTTAAAAAATTCGGTCAAAAATGCTCTAGGACCAACCGTTACGGAGATACAGCGCTTCAAAGTTTCGGACGGCAAACTCGTGAAGTTCGGGTGCCGTGGCGCGACGAGGGCGTTTCTAAAAATGCTCGGATCGCTTCGTTCGCAGTTTCCCTATTTTTGCACGGAAAAGCTAGGTTCTACTCTTGAAGTTCTTAAAAAATTCGGTCAAAAATGCTCTAGGACCAACCGTTACGGAGATACAGCGCTTCAAAGTTTCGGACGGCAAACTCGTGAAGTTCGGGTGCCGTGGCGCGAGGAGGACGTTTCTAAAAATGCTCGGATCGCTTCGTTCGCAGTTTCCCTATTTTTGCATGGAAAAGCTAGGTTCTGCTCTTGAAGTTCTTAAAAAATTCGGTCAAAAATGCTCTAGGACCAACCGTTACGGAGATACAGCGCTTCAAAGTTTCGGACGGCAAACTCGTGAAGTTCGGGTGCCGTGGCGCGACGAGGGCGTTTCTAAAAATGCTCGGATCGCTTCGTTCGCAGTTTCCCTATTTTTGCATGGAAAAGCTAGGTTCTACTCTTGAAGTTCTTAAAAAATTCGGTCAAAAATGCTCTAGGACCAACCGTTACGGAGATACAGCGCTTCAAAGTTTCGGACGGCAAACTCGTGAAGTTCGGGTGCCGTGGCGCGACGAGGGCGTTTCTAAAAATGCTCGGATCGCTTCGTTCGCAGTTTCCCTATTTTTGCACGGAAAAGCTAGGTTCTACTCTTGAAGTTCTTAAAAAATTCGGTCAAAAATGCTCTAGGACCAACCGTTACGGAGATACAGCGCTTCAAAGTTTCGGACGGCAAACTCGTGAAGTTCGGGTGCCGTGGCGCGACGAGGGCGTTTCTAAAAATGCTCGGATCGCTTCGTTCGCAGTTTCCCTATTTTTGCACGGAAAAGCTAGGTTCTACTCTTGAAGTTCTTAAAAAATTCGGTCAAAAATGCCCTAGGACCAACCGTTACGGAGATACAGCGCTTCAAAGTTTCGGACGGCAAACTCGTGAAGTTCGGGTGCCGTGGCGCGAGGAGGACGTTTCTAAAAATGCTCGGATCGCTTCGTTCGCAGTTTCCCTATTTTTGCATGGAAAAGCTAGGTTCTGCTCTTGAAGTTCTAAAAAAATTCGGTCAAAAATGCTCTAGGACCAACCGTTACGGAGATACAGCGCTTCAAAGTTTCGGACGGCAAACTCGTGAAGTTCGGGTGCCGTGGCGCGACGAGGGCGTTTCTAAAAATGCTCGGATCGCTTCGTTCGCAGTTTCCCTATTTTTGCACGGAAAAGCTAGGTTCTACTCTTGAAGTTCTTAAAAAATTCGGTCAAAAATGCCCTAGGACCAACCGTTACGGAGATACAGCGCTTCAAAGTTTCGGACGGCAAACTCGTGAAGTTCAGGTGCCGTGGCGCGAGGAGGACGTTTCTAAAAATGCTCGGATCGCTTCGTTCGCAGTTTCCCTATTTTTGCATGGAAAAGCTAGGTTCTACTTTTGAAGTTCTTAAAAAATTCGGTCAAAAATGCTCTAGGACCAACCGTTACGGAGATACAGCGCTTCAAAGTTTCGGACGGCAAACTCGTGAAGTTCGGGTGCCGTGGCGCGACGAGGGCGTTTCTAAAAATGCTCGGATCGCTTCGTTCGCAGTTTCCCTATTTTTGCATGGAAAAGCTAGGTTCTACTCTTGAAGTTCTTAAAAAATTCGGTCAAAAATGCTCTAGGACCAACCGTTACGGAGATACAGCGCTTCAAAGTTTCGGACGGCAAACTCGTGAAGTTCGGGTGCCGTGGCGCGACGAGGGCGTTTCTAAAAATGCTCGGATCGCTTCGTTCGCAGTTTCCCTATTTTTGCACGGAAAAGCTAGGTTCTACTCTTGAAGTTCTTAAAAAATTCGGTCAAAAATGCTCTAGGACCAACCGTTACGGAGATACAGCGCTTCAAAGTTTCGGACGGCAAACTCGTGAAGTTCGGGTGCCGTGGCGCGAGGAGGACGTTTCTAAAAATGCTCGGATCGCTTCGTTCGCAGTTTCCCTATTTTTGCATGGAAAAGCTAGGTTCTACTCTTGAAGTTCTTAAAAAATTCGGTCAAAAATGCTCTAGGACCAACCGTTACGGAGATACAGCGCTTCAAAGTTTCGGACGGCAAACTCGTGAAGTTCGGGTGCCGTGGCGCGACGAGGGCGTTTCTAAAAATGCTCGGATCGCTTCGTTCGCAGTTTCCCTATTTTTGCACGGAAAAGCTAGGTTCTACTCTTGAAGTTCTTAAAAAATTCGGTCAAAAATGCTCTAGGACCAACCGTTACGGAGATACAGCGCTTCAAAGTTTCGGACGGCAAACTCGTGAAGTTCGGGTGCCGTGGCGCGACGAGGGCGTTTCTAAAAATGCTCGGATCGCTTCGTTCGCAGTTTCCCTATTTTTGCACGGAAAAGCTAGGTTCTACTCTTGAAGTTCTTAAAAAATTCGGTCAAAAATGCCCTAGGACCAACCGTTACGGAGATACAGCGCTTCAAAGTTTCGGACGGCAAACTCGTGAAGTTCAGGTGCCGTGGCGCGAGGAGGACGTTTCTAAAAATGCTCGGATCGCTTCGTTCGCAGTTTCCCTATTTTTGCACGGAAAAGCTAGGTTCTACTCTTGAAGTTCTTAAAAAATTCGGTCAAAAATGCTCTAGGACCAACCGTTACGGAGATACAGCGCTTCAAAGTTTCGGACGGCAAACTCGTGAAGTTCGGGTGCCGTGGCGCGAGTAGGACGTTTCTAAAAATGCTCGGATCGCTTCGTTCGCAGTTTCCCTATTTTTGCATGGAAAAGCTAGGTTCTACTTTTGAAGTTCTTAAAAAATTCGGTCAAAAATGCTCTAGGACCAACCGTTACGGAGATACAGCGCTTCAAAGTTTCGGACGGCAAACTCGTGAAGTTCGGGTGCCGTGGCGCGACGAGGGCGTTTCTAAAAATGCTCGGATCGCTTCGTTCGCAGTTTCCCTATTTTTGCACGGAAAAGCTAGGTTCTACTCTTGAAGTTCTTAAAAAATTCGGTCAAAAATGCCCTAGGACCAACCGTTACGGAGATACAGCGCTTCAAAGTTTCGGACGGCAAACTCGTGAAGTTCGGGTGCCGTGGCGCGAGGAGGACGTTTCTAAAAATGCTCGGATCGCTTCGTTCGCAGTTTCCCTATTTTTGCATGGAAAAGCTAGGTTCTACTCTTGAAGTTCTTAAAAAATTCGGTCAAAAATGCTCTAGGACCAACCGTTACGGAGATACAGCGCTTCAAAGTTTCGGACGGCAAACTCGTGAAGTTCGGGTGCCGTGGCGCGACGAGGGCGTTTCTAAAAATGCTCGGATCGCTTCGTTCGCAGTTTCCCTATTTTTGCATGGAAAAGCTAGGTTCTACTTTTGAAGTTCTTAAAAAATTCGGTCAAAAATGCTCTAGGACCAACCGTTACGGAGATACAGCGCTTCAAAGTTTCGGACGGCAAACTCGTGAAGTTCGGGTGCCGTGGCGCGACGAGGGCGTTTCTAAAAATGCTCGGATCGCTTCGTTCGCAGTTTCCCTATTTTTGCACGGAAAAGCTAGGTTCTACTCTTGAAGTTCTTAAAAAATTCGGTCAAAAATGCCCTAGGACCAACCGTTACGGAGATACAGCGCTTCAAAGTTTCGGACGGCAAACTCGTGAAGTTCAGGTGCCGTGGCGCGAGGAGGACGTTTCTAAAAATGCTCGGATCGCTTCGTTCGCAGTTTCCCTATTTTTGCATGGAAAAGCTAGGTTCTACTTTTGAAGTTCTTAAAAAATTCGGTCAAAAATGCTCTAGGACCAACCGTTACGGAGATACAGCGCTTCAAAGTTTCGGACGGCAAACTCGTGAAGTTCGGGTGCCGTGGCGCGACGAGGGCGTTTCTAAAAATGCTCGGATCGCTTCGTTCGCAGTTTCCCTATTTTTGCACGGAAAAGCTAGGTTCTACTCTTGAAGTTCTTAAAAAATTCGGTCAAAAATGCTCTAGGACCAACCGTTACGGAGATACAGCGCTTCAAAGTTTCGGACGGCAAACTCGTGAAGTTCGGGTGCCGTGGCGCGAGTAGGACGTTTCTAAAAATGCTCGGATCGCTTCGTTCGCAGTTTCCCTATTTTTGCATGGAAAAGCTAGGTTCTACTTTTGAAGTTCTTAAAAAATTCGGTCAAAAATGCTCTAGGACCAACCGTTACGGAGATACAGCGCTTCAAAGTTTCGGACGGCAAACTCGTGAAGTTCGGGTGCCGTGGCGCGACGAGGGCGTTTCTAAAAATGCTCGGATCGCTTCGTTCGCAGTTTCCCTATTTTTGCACGGAAAAGCTAGGTTCTACTCTTGAAGTTCTTAAAAAATTCGGTCAAAAATGCTCTAGGACCAACCGTTACGGAGATACAGCGCTTCAAAGTTTCGGACGGCAAACTCGTGAAGTTCGGGTGCCGTGGCGCGACGAGGGCGTTTCTAAAAATGCTCGGATCGCTTCGTTCGCAGTTTCCCTATTTTTGCACGGAAAAGCTAGGTTCTACTCTTGAAGTTCTTAAAAAATTCGGTCAAAAATGCTCTAGGACCAACCGTTACGGAGATACAGCGCTTCAAAGTTTCGGACGGCAAACTCGTGAAGTTCGGGTGCCGTGGCGCGACGAGGGCGTTTCTAAAAATGCTCGGATCGCTTCGTTCGCAGTTTCCCTATTTTTGCACGGAAAAGCTAGGTTCTACTCTTGAAGTTCTTAAAAAATTCGGTCAAAAATGCTCTAGGACCAACCGTTACGGAGATACAGCGCTTCAAAGTTTCGGACGGCAAACTCGTGAAGTTCGGGTGCCGTGGCGCGAGGAGGACGTTTCTAAAAATGCTCGGATCGCTTCGTTCGCAGTTTCCCTATTTTTGCATGGAAAAGCTAGGTTCTGCTCTTGAAGTTCTAAAAAAATTCGGTCAAAAATGCTCTAGGACCAACCGTTACGGAGATACAGCGCTTCAAAGTTTCGGACGGCAAACTCGTGAAGTTCGGGTGCCGTGGCGCGACGAGGGCGTTTCTAAAAATGCTCGGATCGCTTCGTTCGCAGTTTCCCTATTTTTGCACGGAAAAGCTAGGTTCTACTCTTGAAGTTCTTAAAAAATTCGGTCAAAAATGCCCTAGGACCAACCGTTACGGAGATACAGCGCTTCAAAGTTTCGGACGGCAAACTCGTGAAGTTCAGGTGCCGTGGCGCGAGGAGGACGTTTCTAAAAATGCTCGGATCGCTTCGTTCGCAGTTTCCCTATTTTTGCATGGAAAAGCTAGGTTCTACTTTTGAAGTTCTTAAAAAATTCGGTCAAAAATGCTCTAGGACCAACCGTTACGGAGATACAGCGCTTCAAAGTTTCGGACGGCAAACTCGTGAAGTTCGGGTGCCGTGGCGCGACGAGGGCGTTTCTAAAAATGCTCGGATCGCTTCGTTCGCAGTTTCCCTATTTTTGCATGGAAAAGCTAGGTTCTACTCTTGAAGTTCTTAAAAAATTCGGTCAAAAATGCTCTAGGACCAACCGTTACGGAGATACAGCGCTTCAAAGTTTCGGACGGCAAACTCGTGAAGTTCGGGTGCCGTGGCGCGACGAGGGCGTTTCTAAAAATGCTCGGATCGCTTCGTTCGCAGTTTCCCTATTTTTGCACGGAAAAGCTAGGTTCTACTCTTGAAGTTCTTAAAAAATTCGGTCAAAAATGCTCTAGGACCAACCGTTACGGAGATACAGCGCTTCAAAGTTTCGGACGGCAAACTCGTGAAGTTCGGGTGCCGTGGCGCGAGGAGGACGTTTCTAAAAATGCTCGGATCGCTTCGTTCGCAGTTTCCCTATTTTTGCATGGAAAAGCTAGGTTCTACTCTTGAAGTTCTTAAAAAATTCGGTCAAAAATGCTCTAGGACCAACCGTTACGGAGATACAGCGCTTCAAAGTTTCGGACGGCAAACTCGTGAAGTTCGGGTGCCGTGGCGCGACGAGGGCGTTTCTAAAAATGCTCGGATCGCTTCGTTCGCAGTTTCCCTATTTTTGCACGGAAAAGCTAGGTTCTACTCTTGAAGTTCTTAAAAAATTCGGTCAAAAATGCTCTAGGACCAACCGTTACGGAGATACAGCGCTTCAAAGTTTCGGACGGCAAACTCGTGAAGTTCGGGTGCCGTGGCGCGACGAGGGCGTTTCTAAAAATGCTCGGATCGCTTCGTTCGCAGTTTCCCTATTTTTGCACGGAAAAGCTAGGTTCTACTCTTGAAGTTCTTAAAAAATTCGGTCAAAAATGCCCTAGGACCAACCGTTACGGAGATACAGCGCTTCAAAGTTTCGGACGGCAAACTCGTGAAGTTCAGGTGCCGTGGCGCGAGGAGGACGTTTCTAAAAATGCTCGGATCGCTTCGTTCGCAGTTTCCCTATTTTTGCACGGAAAAGCTAGGTTCTACTCTTGAAGTTCTTAAAAAATTCGGTCAAAAATGCTCTAGGACCAACCGTTACGGAGATACAGCGCTTCAAAGTTTCGGACGGCAAACTCGTGAAGTTCGGGTGCCGTGGCGCGAGTAGGACGTTTCTAAAAATGCTCGGATCGCTTCGTTCGCAGTTTCCCTATTTTTGCATGGAAAAGCTAGGTTCTACTTTTGAAGTTCTTAAAAAATTCGGTCAAAAATGCTCTAGGACCAACCGTTACGGAGATACAGCGCTTCAAAGTTTCGGACGGCAAACTCGTGAAGTTCGGGTGCCGTGGCGCGACGAGGGCGTTTCTAAAAATGCTCGGATCGCTTCGTTCGCAGTTTCCCTATTTTTGCACGGAAAAGCTAGGTTCTACTCTTGAAGTTCTTAAAAAATTCGGTCAAAAATGCCCTAGGACCAACCGTTACGGAGATACAGCGCTTCAAAGTTTCGGACGGCAAACTCGTGAAGTTCGGGTGCCGTGGCGCGAGGAGGACGTTTCTAAAAATGCTCGGATCGCTTCGTTCGCAGTTTCCCTATTTTTGCATGGAAAAGCTAGGTTCTACTCTTGAAGTTCTTAAAAAATTCGGTCAAAAATGCTCTAGGACCAACCGTTACGGAGATACAGCGCTTCAAAGTTTCGGACGGCAAACTCGTGAAGTTCGGGTGCCGTGGCGCGAGGAGGACGTTTCTAAAAATGCTCGGATCGCTTCGTTCGCAGTTTCCCTATTTTTGCATGGAAAAGCTAGGTTCTACTCTTGAAGTTCTTAAAAAATTCGGTCAAAAATGCTCTAGGACCAACCGTTACGGAGATACAGCGCTTCAAAGTTTCGGACGGCAAACTCGTGAAGTTCGGGTGCCGTGGCGCGACGAGGGCGTTTCTAAAAATGCTCGGATCGCTTCGTTCGCAGTTTCCCTATTTTTGCATGGAAAAGCTAGGTTCTACTTTTGAAGTTCTTAAAAAATTCGGTCAAAAATGCTCTAGGACCAACCGTTACGGAGATACAGCGCTTCAAAGTTTCGGACGGCAAACTCGTGAAGTTCGGGTGCCGTGGCGCGACGAGGGCGTTTCTAAAAATGCTCGGATCGCTTCGTTCGCAGTTTCCCTATTTTTGCACGGAAAAGCTAGGTTCTACTCTTGAAGTTCTTAAAAAATTCGGTCAAAAATGCTCTAGGACCAACCGTTACGGAGATACAGCGCTTCAAAGTATCGGACGGCAAACTCGTGAAGTTCGGGTGCCGTGGCGCGAGGAGGACGTTTCTAAAAATGCTCGGATCGCTTCGTTCGCAGTTTCCCTATTTTTGCATGGAAAAGCTAGGTTCTACTTTTGAAGTTCTTAAAAAATTCGGTCAAAAATGCTCTAGGACCAACCGTTACGGAGATACAGCGCTTCAAAGTTTCGGACGGCAAACTCGTGAAGTTCGGGTGCCGTGGCGCGACGAGGGCGTTTCTAAAAATGCTCGGATCGCTTCATTCGCAGTTTCCCTATTTTTGCACGGAAAAGCTAGGTTCTGCTCTTGAAGTTCTTAAAAAATTCGGTCAAAAATGCTCTAGGACCAACCGTTACGGAGATACAGCGCTTCAAAGTTTCGGACGGCAAACTCGTGAAGTTCGGGTGCCGTGGCGCGACGAGGGCGTTTCTAAAAATGCTCGGATCGCTTCGTTCGCAGTTTCCCTATTTTTGCACGGAAAAGCTAGGTTCTACTCTTGAAGTTCTTAAAAAATTCGGTCAAAAATGCCCTAGGACCAACCGTTACGGAGATACAGCGCTTCAAAGTTTCGGACGGCAAACTCGTGAAGTTCAGGTGCCGTGGCGCGAGGAGGACGTTTCTAAAAATGCTCGGATCGCTTCGTTCGCAGTTTCCCTATTTTTGCATGGAAAAGCTAGGTTCTACTTTTGAAGTTCTTAAAAAATTCGGTCAAAAATGCTCTAGGACCAACCGTTACGGAGATACAGCGCTTCAAAGTTTCGGACGGCAAACTCGTGAAGTTCGGGTGCCGTGGCGCGACGAGGGCGTTTCTAAAAATGCTCGGATCGCTTCGTTCGCAGTTTCCCTATTTTTGCATGGAAAAGCTAGGTTCTACTCTTGAAGTTCTTAAAAAATTCGGTCAAAAATGCTCTAGGACCAACCGTTACGGAGATACAGCGCTTCAAAGTTTCGGACGGCAAACTCGTGAAGTTCGGGTGCCGTGGCGCGAGGAGGACGTTTCTAAAAATGCTCGGATCGCTTCGTTCGCAGTTTCCCTATTTTTGCATGGAAAAGCTAGGTTCTACTCTTGAAGTTCTTAAAAAATTCGGTCAAAAATGCTCTAGGACCAACCGTTACGGAGATACAGCGCTTCAAAGTTTCGGACGGCAAACTCGTGAAGTTCGGGTGCCGTGGCGCGAGGAGGACGTTTCTAAAAATGCTCGGATCGCTTCGTTCGCAGTTTCCCTATTTTTGCATGGAAAAGCTAGGTTCTGCTCTTGAAGTTCTAAAAAAATTCGGTCAAAAATGCTCTAGGACCAACCGTTACGGAGATACAGCGCTTCAAAGTTTCGGACGGCAAACTCGTGAAGTTCGGGTGCCGTGGCGCGACGAGGGCGTTTCTAAAAATGCTCGGATCGCTTCATTCGCAGTTTCCCTATTTTTGCACGGAAAAGCTAGGTTCTGCTCTTGAAGTTCTTAAAAAATTCGGTCAAAAATGCTCTAGGACCAACCGTTACGGAGATACAGCGCTTCAAAGTTTCGGACGGCAAACTCGTGAAGTTCGGGTGCCGTGGCGCGAGGAGGACGTTTCTAAAAATGCTCGGATCGCTTCGTTCGCAGTTTCCCTATTTTTGCACGGAAAAGCTAGGTTCTACTCTTGAAGTTCTTAAAAAATTCGGTCAAAAATGCTCTAGGACCAACCGTTACGGAGATACAGCGCTTCAAAGTTTCGGACGGCAAACTCGTGAAGTTCGGGTGCCGTGGCGCGACGAGGGCGTTTCTAAAAATGCTCGGATCGCTTCGTTCGCAGTTTCCCTATTTTTGCACGGAAAAGCTAGGTTCTACTCTTGAAGTTCTTAAAAAATTCGGTCAAAAATGCCCTAGGACCAACCGTTACGGAGATACAGCGCTTCAAAGTTTCGGACGGCAAACTCGTGAAGTTCGGGTGCCGTGGCGCGAGGAGGACGTTTCTAAAAATGCTTGGATCGCTTCGTTCGCAGTTTCCCTATTTTTGCACGGAAAAGCTAGGTTCTACTCTTGAAGTTCTTAAAAAATTCGGTCAAAAATGCTCTAGGACCAACCGTTACGGAGATACAGCGCTTCAAAGTTTCGGACGGCAAACTCGTGAAGTTCGGGTGCCGTGGCGCGACGAGGGCGTTTCTAAAAATGCTCGGATCGCTTCGTTCGCAGTTTCCCTATTTTTGCACGGAAAAGCTAGGTTCTACTCTTGAAGTTCTTAAAAAATTCGGTCAAAAATGCTCTAGGACCAACCGTTACGGAGATACAGCGCTTCAAAGTTTCGGACGGCAAACTCGTGAAGTTCGGGTGCCGTGGCGCGACGAGGGCGTTTCTAAAAATGCTCGGATCGCTTCGTTCGCAGTTTCCCTATTTTTGCATGGAAAAGCTAGGTTCTACTCTTGAAGTTCTTAAAAAATTCGGTCAAAAATGCTCTAGGACCAACCGTTACGGAGATACAGCGCTTCAAAGTTTCGGACGGCAAACTCGTGAAGTTCGGGTGCCGTGGCGCGACGAGGGCGTTTCTAAAAATGCTCGGATCGCTTCGTTCGCAGTTTCCCTATTTTTGCACGGAAAAGCTAGGTTCTACTCTTGAAGTTCTTAAAAAATTCGGTCAAAAATGCCCTAGGATCAACCGTTACGGAGATACAGCGCTTTAAAGTATTTACTGTAGTCTGACGATGATATGCGAAGATTTCGGCGTTCAACAATGTTGCTCACCGGAATCTGACTCCCCGCGAAATCTCAACACAGTTGCAAACCGAGTTTTTTTCTTGCGAACAGACCATTTTCGTTTCCAACATTGTTGCAAAAATTTTGACCCTTGCAACTTTGTTGGATTTTCGCGGGGCGTCCAAATAGCTTACCTAAATACCATATTTTTCGTGATCATAAGGCGATTGGTTCTTAAGAATAGCGCAATGTAGAAGTAGTGTGACGTGATGTGTTGAAGTCAATAAAGTTTGAAAGTAGGGAATAGTATGTTTAAAACAGTGCGTTATTGTAAAGATTTTTAAAAACAGCTCAGTGTGGAATTATCATTTTAGATGTCCTTTTTATCATGTCTTTTATATATGACTTGGAATCGGAAGGAGCAAGTAGTGGAAGGAAGGGTCGTTAAATAATAATAGACTTTTATCATTTAACTGCCTTTTATTCAAATAAGTGAAATGCGATACAATCAAATCTAACAAATGCGTTCGTAATATATTAGATGCATGTGGTATGTACTTCATAATTCAGGTAGATTCGAAATGCAGCAAGTGATCGCTTTGAACGCTTTTTCTTCCCCCAAATCCATGTGTCGGGCCAGATTATGTCGGTACACAGCGCGCGGCATTACTCGTGTCTACCCCTGTAACATAGTAAAAAAGAATGTAAACTATTTTAAATAAAAAAGGGAGGAAAGTTGTACCGTAGAATTGAAACTCCCCGCTTGTTTCGCAAATTTCATCATTTTCCACAACGTTTTTCATCCGTTTAGCTCCTTGCATTCTATGGTCTTGATCCCGAAGCAAAAAACAGCCTGATACATTAAGTAAAATGACAAATAGGTTTGGAAAAAAGTAATTACTCGCGTAATTATGTTAAAACACCAGGACTATGTCATAAAATAAAATAATAAGGCCAAAATAGCTGCGGAGACCTATCAATTTCGCTATCATTCGTGTATAGAGACATGGTCGCTCACTGTGCCTATGGGTAGAGAGGAAGGGGAATTAGCTTTCAGACGCGACCGCGTCTGTTGATTTTATTATCACAATAATATCAAACTGTAACTGCAAAATATACTCTTAAATAAAGCTTTTAAAAATTCATACACTAAGTACTTCAATACAATTATATACCACATGTGCTTCCATACACGTGTTCTTTTCCCTCGGTGAGAACCTAACTCAGTTGCGTGCGTCAATATTCCTCCGAATGCTTTGCGAGCGATATATTATTGCCAGGCGACGGATGAAACATATTACGTAATGCCAACGAAAGAATGCCCTCGGTCTCTGTAGCCGCGCGTAGTTATTTGCCGTAGAGCAAGTAGTACGAGTCACCGATGCACGTCGAGGAACAAACACATTTTTAAGATCAACTTGTGTAGCGTACATGCACGTTCGTTTCCGCTTACGCATGTAGGTAGGAGGGCACGTACATGACGACGAGCCACGTACGTGACAGGGACGATGAGTGGGCGTGACGTGTATGTACACGCATTACATGCGTTCCTTGAACGGTTTCTACACCGTCAGGCTCCCCAAGGATCAGGCAGACATCTGGTCCTAGGAGCGTAGACGATCCGTCACTGCTGTTCCACGCTGGTTCGCTTGGTAATTCCGTCGGTTAAGAAGCTTCATACCACACGTCCTAACGTACTTCTTACCATGCGCCTTAATACACCAAACAATTTCATGTTTGCTGAACGGTTCACCTTTGCAATCGAGGAAATGTATTCCTTGAAAAGTTACGGTGATGTTACTTAGATATCGAATTGTACTTTCTATATAATACTTTATGCAGCTATTTTCAATGTTATAAATATGTATATAATATGTCTGAGTAGTAAAAGGTGGCGGAAGTTGTGTAAACAGCCCAAGAAAAGCTTGGCGTGTACTCTGTCTGAGAAATTACATGTTTGTGGGTCGATCGTGGAGTAGGCCAGTTTTTGGGGAACCCCTGTAATAGAATTGCAGAAGCGGCGAAGAGCATGATCTCATTGATCCCCAAATTTCGATTACACTTGTTATACTTTCTGTATTTCTAATCAAAAAGCACGATTGAGTAGTGGACTTGCTAAAGGAGTTAGGAAGCAATCTGTTTCTGATGTAGATTTTAGACACAACGAGCTTTAGATTTTCTTACCGACTAGTGATAATTACTGAAGAAATTATCCTACTTGTCGACACTTGCGATAGGAGATTTAGTTAACTTCTTATATGATTTAGCTGTGAAAAAGATTCCTGCGTTGTATGCAGTCGGTATAAAAGAAATTTCATGTAAGCATCCTCGTAGCTGTAACTTCCTCGCGTATTCTGCGCTCCCAATAAAAGGGGAGCGCTGCGGAGTGGCCGCTCCGCGCATCATTGCGCCCCACTATTCTTCACGCACTCGTAAACCGCGTACATACGAATCATGTTCACCTTCCCCACCCTTTCCGGCTGCAATTGCACTTACTGCTATCACTGAGCATGAATTATTATTAGAAGCGGTCGACTTTATCCTCCCTCGGAGCGGACTATTGACACAGTTCACTGAACAACGTGTCTTACAAATCTGAAACATAATTGCAATTTGCACGTAGCTTGAACATTTTATAGCAACATGAATGGAGACAGGACATGCGTATGGAAGAATACAGCAGCAATTTTATTAATTAGGATAGTTTTGCCTTAAATCCTAAAAATATCTCTGTTGCTCCTGAGAAAAGAAAAAAATATAATACATGGGTTAACAAATATTTCTAGCATTACATTTGACCTAACTAAATAACTGCGTAACTTTTTCCTGAGATAAATAATTCAAGTGACACAAAATAGCATACAATACAACTAAAGAATTAAGAGTTACCAGACATGTATCTACACGAACTTTCATTTATTATCCTGATGTGTAAAAACGATCCTAAATAAATATTTACTTTTAATAACACCTTGCAAGCGCACTCCTTTCGTTCAGGGGTGCCGAGTATGCGTGCGTAGAAAAGTCGTAGCTTCCTGCAATACGTTCGCCGTCGAGGCTCCTCCTGTTCCTGGTTTTCTGCTCGCGTGGAGTTCATTGGTACGTTTCCACCGTGCTCCGTACTGTAGCACCCAATGCAATTGAATCCGAGTGACCTAGAAACTCGTTATCCGCCTTCCACGTAGCATGGCGACCTCCTCGGCATATATGCTCTCTGAGTGGAGGGTCGACTCTAGTCGATCGACAAAAGTGTTTTGCGGTAGTAGCACTCTTACTATCACGCGTCAAATACTTTTGTTCTACATAGTAGAGTTCGCTAGCCATGACCTCGCGTTAGCCTTCAATCACTCTTGAGAATTAATTAATTCGATATCGTCGTGCAACTGTGCTTCAAGGATGGATCCCTTAATAGTCATGCTAAGTTCCGCGAAGTGTCTTTCTAGAGTAGACTAGGTATTTTAAAATAATCGAATGTATCAAAGTCGAACTTGTTGCGTTAAAAATAATCAACGCTCTGATAAAAAAAATTTACTATTAAGATTCCTTGTTACGAATGCTCCTTATAATTAAATTCTTGCATATTGTACAATGAGTACATAACAAACAAACATTTTTTCCTACGAATTACAAATTTCAAATTAATCTGAAAAAGGACACTAATAGTTCTCAAAGTCACCGCTATTAAACGTAGAGGGCGTAGCAGAACTATTCTACGTTCCCCTCAGTCGGTATTTCAGTTTCTACTACACGAATTACGGTAATATATATATATTTTTTCTTTATACTGGCGGAGGATGGATAGATCCTTCTGTCATCTGTGAACCAACAAGAGAATTCTTTACACAGCTTTTTCCTTGTGTGCAACCTCCACTCCGGATTTGTGTGTTCTAGAAGAAACGGATGGTTGTGTCTATAATGTTCCCCGCAAAAGGTATTTCGTGCATCGTTGCTCCATGAAACAAAAATTCCGTTGCGTGAGTTCTCTTTTACCTAAAACGATCCGCGATATATCCCGCGTTAGTCTAGCGCGGGCTAACGTCACAAGCTGAATATATTTGCTCGACGTTCTTTTACGTTTTTCTCTTGTTTCGCTGTGGTTCAAAGTCTCTCGAGAGATCAACAATGTTTATCCACAAATGGTTCCACTTATCTACAGTGTTTGACATGATAGTAATGCGAGCCGCGCAAACTTCCCCTCATTATATTTACCGAGTTATTCCTTAGACAATCATTCGTAGACTTGTATGTGATGGTAACGTCGAAAGTTATATATGTACGTAAATATAATACATGTACGTTACTACTTTCTGTACTCCGCTCGCAAACAGGTAAACACGCCAGTCCTGTGTCTACTGACGGCTTCCAAAAGTTCGTTAAATAGAAGAATAGGAGAGTGACGATTGTGTTTGATACAAAACAATTACACAACATGATTTCCAACTGCGGGGATGCGGTTGACATGGCTGGTAACTAGTCGTTTGTTATGTGTTTGCTCAAGGGATTATAAGCTTCTTGGCACTTATGAGGAATGTTCCTTAGCTGCTTCGCAATCAGTGATTACAGAGGGTATCTCTAGTACGGACAGCATCGGTACGCACAGCGATGTCTCTGGGCACACTACGATTCCTGGAAGGCCTAAGATGGATGTGGCTTGCGTCCTGGACCTGCAACAGCCGGAACACTTGGCTCAGAGGAAACGAGCCTTGGAGGAAGTTAGGCAAGCGTGCAATCTAGTTAACGCCAATATGCATCATATACAGGTATAATTATTTTCAACAGTTGTGGATTATATAATTTAATCTTGACGGTATAAATATCCTCGCTGGTTGCTTTTCCAGTTCGAGAAGCTGGATTTCGGAGAAACGAATGTGCTGGATACATTCTACAACGCAGACGTAGCTGTTGTGGACTTAAGCATTCAGCTACAGCAATCTGCTCTGTTCTACCACCTTGGTGTCAGGGAAAGCTTCGGCATGAAAGAAAATATCCTGTTACATAACGATATGGACACTGAAACGACGATTAGGCTCAAGGTATATACAGTATGTACTAACAGTAACCAGCAAAACTGAAAGTTCCTGCTAACGATTACATCTTCTGTACCACAAAACTTTACGAATCACAGTTATCATGCGGCAGCTATACGTTCGTTTCGTATCGCGTGGTGGAATGTGGTTCGTGCGTGGCTACGAACCCAGCTACGACTAGAATTACTGGGGAGGAGGCAATAGACCCGAAGCAACATCTGACACTCAAGCTTAAGAAATTATTTCAAGACGTTGAAGTACAATCTAAGTACGTTTCGCTCGCTACGATAATGATCGTAAGCTCGATTTCCTACTTTACAAAGAACGCTGATTTTTACAGAGCACACATGAAAGAAAAGTTTCTAGCAGACCTGCGTAAAGCACGCGAGACGTACTCGGGCGAAGAGCTTTCGAAAGCTTTGAACAATATGCGCAAACGCCTGGACGATCCAAACGTTCTGTCAGGGGAGGTCGTGCTGAACGTTCTCATTTCTTTTCGCGAGATACAGGTGATTATTTAAAAAGTAACACCACGGGAACAATTCTAAACGTACGTTTATGCGCAGGATTACGACGCAATGGTGCAGTTGGTCGACGATCTGAGAACAATACCGACCCACAAAAATTATATCAACACGCCGGCTATCCGTTACCTGTACGCGTTCGCTCTGAACCGAAGAAACCAAGAGGGCGACAGGGAAAGGGCGTTGAAAGTGATTGAGAAGGCGTTGGAGAAACGAGAGAATCATGTTCCTGATATGTTATGTTTGTGCGGGAGAATATACAAGGATCAATTCGTAGAAAGTAGACACACGGACGAGGAGAGCTTGAAGAATGCGATTCATTGGTACAGAAAGGGTTTCGAGGTATGATATACGATTCCTTCGCTTCGCGACATAAACGATATGCGAATTATCCGAGTGGTTTCTCTGTGCAGGTCCAACCGAACGAATACGCTGGAATAAATCTCGCCACGTTGCTGGTCATAGCGGGAAACGAGTTCTCAAAGAGCGAGGAATTACAGCACATAGGCATGGTGTTGAACAATCTCATCGGCAAGAAGGGTAGCCTGTCGAGCTTAAAGGATTACTGGGACGTAGCCACGTTCTTCGAGATCAGTGTATTGGCCGAGGATTATTCGAAGGCTATCCAAGCCGCGGAGTGCATGTTCAAATTGAAGCCGCCAAACTGGTACATATCTCGGAAACCCATTGGAATATCGCGAACCGAAACGATTACTCACCGCGCATTAATGCCTCAATGAATCCCTCGATCCACAGGTACCTGAAATCGACAATAGGGAACATATCGCTGATAGATAGATTCCGTAAAAAGAATGAGGAGGCCGAGGTTTCGCCAGAGGAGCAAATATTTAGTTTTTGGATGGACTACTTTGTCGAAGCCACGAAATCGGAAGTTGGAGACAGTATACGGTTTCCAGTAAGTTGATAAATGGAATCGTTCTACAAAGGATCCAGTTTCCAATATCAGGAGACTATGGCTTATAATATTGCGTTACCAATGCAGCTTACTTCTGTACATTTTGGGTCAAAGTAAGAATAACATAAAACTGCTCTTAGCGCAGAATCCTTAGATTGACTTTAAATGAGGCAACTCTCTATTACGTCCCGTGGCCAGCGAAGACGTGAATTAGTCACCGAGCTTTCGCTTTCAGCTCTTAGTGCTGGAGCCGACGAAGATCTTCATGCCCAGCTACGTGAACGTGAACCTCGGCGCCGAGGAGAAGTCCGTGCAGATCTGGAACCTGTGCCTGGACAATATGAAGAGTAACTGCAAGCAGGTGCACGACTGGCTGTTCACCGCGAACATGATACGCAGCGTAAGCTTGTACAAAAGAGACGAGCGCTGCCTTTTTCTATACGTACATCAAAACTCCGACGATTTCCAAATGTATTTTCCGTCTGTCCAATGCAGACAGCGATTTTACGATTTAATCCTGGAAATGACCAGAGACGAGGAGGGTATGGTTACAGATTTGGACGCCTACATGACGGACGATAGGATGAAGGTTCGTCGATACCTCTTCCTAACGTTGATTATTAAATAAAGTTCGCGTATAAAAGCTGAGCTTCTTACAGTTCGAGTACGAATTGGACGATCAGAATAAACGAATTATGCTCGGCAAAGGCACGTACGGAGTGGTATTCGCTGCCCGAGATTTGAACACCCAAGTTCGAATCGCGGTTAAAGAGATCCGCGAGCGAAATCTGGGAGACGTGCAGCCTTTACACGAAGAGATTAAATTGCACAGTCAGTTGAGGCATAGAAATATCGTACAGTATCTTGGCTCTGTAAGCGAGGATGGGTACTTCAAGATATTCATGGAGCAGGTTCCTGGAGGTGAATAAATAAAGCGAATCAGTTTAAAATAAATTCAATGCCTCAATCATTTGTTCATTTCTTCAGGGAGTTTATCGGCTTTGCTAAGATCGAAGTGGGGTCCTCTGAAGGAGAACGAATCCACAATCGCTTATTACACTAAACAAATCCTGGAAGGTCTCAAGTACCTCCACGATCAGAAGATCGTTCATCGAGACATCAAAGGTAAAATGTAGTACAATGAGAGAATTTTATTTACGGAGATTCCTGAATGTTCATTAATCGATCACTATTTTCAGGCGATAATGTGTTGGTAAATACGTACAGCGGAGTGGTGAAGATTTCAGATTTTGGGATGTCGAAGCGACTAGCTGGTTTATGTCCCAGCACAGAAACCTTCACTGGAACGCTACAGTACATGGCGCCAGAAGTTATCGACAAGGGCCAACGTGGATATGGTGCTCCAGTAAGTTGTATCTTGCATGTACCGTATTTCCCACGCACGACGAGAGTGTTACTACGTTGAGATTTCAAATACAGGCGGATATTTGGTCCCTGGGTTGCACCATAGTCGAAATGGCAACTGGTAAACCGCCGTTCATCGAGCTGGGTTCTCCGCAAGCTGCGGTATTTAAAGTAAGATATTAGAATCGCTTTGGGAACCATGGAATCGTAGGTGTAACTTATAACTCACCATATTGTCGCAGGTTGGATACTATAAAATACATCCTGAGATTCCATCAGAGCTGACTGAAAGGGCAAAGAGCTTCATCCTGCGGTGCTTCGAACCGAATCCTGATATAAGGGCAACCGCAGCTGAGTTATTAGAAGATCCATTTTTAAACGAGTACGTGATTCTATTTAAATCGAGTTTTAAGAGGGTAGGTCACCCTCGCTAACCCTAAAACAAGCCTTTTTTTCAAATGGCGGGAGCAGATTTTCGGAAAAAAATAACATAATTTTTATGTTGAAAAATACGATTTTATCGATTTGTGGTATGAAAAATATATTTCATCTATTTTTTTTAAGAATTTAGCTCGAAATTCTGCTCCTGAAATATCGTAGGGAATGGTTTTCTGCATCTCCCATTAAATTTTCATCGGTTTTCGAGATTTTAAGTTCACCATCAAAGGGTGCACCCCGTACACGCCTTCACGTTTTTACTCACAACTTTTATGTACACAGAGATATTTAGCCTTTTTTGTGTGTTAAAGCTCATAGAATAACGATTAAAACTAGAAAAAACGTTGCCTCTATTGTTTTAGGGCTAACGAGAGTGACCAACCCCCTTAATTGTAATTTTGCCGTGCTGAAGCGATGCATTCAGATCGATCTATGCACTCTGCTCTATGTGTGCTAATTACTATATCGGCGAGTATGTTATAAATAATGTGTTTCCTATGTACACGCAGGAAAAAGAAAACAACTCGATTGGCGGCGCCCCCAGATTTCAGTCGGAGCATCTCAGTACCGGCTGATCGGCTCGAGCGTTTAGGAAAATCTGATAAAACCAATAACAATCATATCGTCTCTGCTGCCCCTATACAGACTTCCCAATCGGACGACAGGTAACGTAAATGTTTTGTCTATCTAATACAGTTCTGTGCAGATGGTCCATTGTCTCGCTTCGCCGTCAGAAATGACGATCTCATATTTCCATGTTGAAGTAGCTTTTATGCTATCGCAAGCAATTTGTAGCGTACGATACGACGAACAGTATGTATTTTTTTCCAGCAGAAAACGTAGCACTAGTTAAACAAGTAATAAATCTGAATACATTGCGTACAGTGTATTATTAATTATTTGATACTCGAGTTGTTATATTTTCTTTTTTAAAAATCCATGCTGTTACATTTCTGCTAAGATTGTATTACGACGAAGTATAATCTAAGTGTTACATACAGCGGAGGGCTGACAAAGTCAAGCCCCCTGAGGGAGCGCAGTCCAGCACACCTTCTGTCTCCCATCAGCATGCCCAGTGCAACCCTTTCTTTTAACAGGTATGGTACTAACGTCATAAACGGCTAATGCTGTCCACGAAGAAAGATATAACAAAAGAATAGTATATATCGTTGATAAACAAAGTAACAATATTAGTCTCTGTGGTATAAGAGATTCAATTACGATTAACATTAGTATTAACTATGATCTTAATATTTGCAATGCTTTGTGTTTTGGGCAATGGAGCTTCCTGTTTACGATCGTGATATGTAATCTCCCTTCCAAATTACATTTCAGCCAATTGCGCTATAAATTGAGGTTCAGTGTAGCAAGCAAGTACAGTAGAATCCTATTAAAAGTCCGACAATGTAATTTGCTGCGTACTCGCTTCTTAATCGCCAGCTGTTACTGTATTTGTCTTGAGACAGTGTTTAGAATATACTCATGGCTTCAGTGATTGGCATATGTATTCAGGTTTATTTCCAATCAGAAGTTCTGCCAGGAAATATTCTTGCCCTTGTGACACGCGCATCGTGCAAACCGAAAATTCGAAGCTGAAGAACACCGGATTAATCGATGCATAAAGTTAACGTTGTGTTTCTCTGTTGTAATTTTAGTACAATAGGAAACACGCCATCCATAGAAACAAGTGAAAGCGACACAGCTGGAGCTTCCATGACGAGAAGAAGTTCCTCTGGCGGATTGTTATCGCCAGAAGTAGAATTAGGAGGTGAGCAAATACTCTCAGAACCCTAATCTGTGCATTAACTTTATTTGATTGTAATCTCCTTTTTTCTATTGCCAACTAGGTCAACCGGGGCAGAAGACTGGCGAAGAACAGGAAGGTTTCTATTTATTGAAAAAAGACAGTCAGAGGAGAATGACGCTCACCAGAGTTCTGACACAGGACGAAGCAAAGATCTGCGAAGTATGGATGAGAGGAATAAATCAGGCGGAAGGCCAAACAGTTCTCCAAATGGTAATTATTATCATACTTTTACTATAGCAAAGCGAGTGATTTAAATATTGATTTTACGCCTCCTCTTTTCAGACTCAGTTAGCGTTACTGATGCGCGCTCTGAGGGATTACATCGCGGAGCAGAACCACGAAGTAATCGTGACAGCCATCCGGACGTTGAAAGAAGAATTGGATTTCGATTCGACCGCTATCAATCATCTAAATCTGGCGATCTATCTGTTCCAAACAGCCGTGAACGAAGTTCTACGAATGCACAGTATTAAACCCCACTGGATGTTCGCGCTGGACAATTTAGTGAGAAATGCGGTCCAAGCTGCGATCACCGTACTGTCCCCTGGTAAATGTCCGAAGATTTCCCTTTTACGAGAAAGATATTTAAACCCGTTTCACGCGGCACGTTCGCACGGTCCCACGTTATCCGGCGATGTAGCAGATGTGCATTGTATACGCGTATCAAGTGCGATACAGATGGAGATGGTACGCATTATCGTGTCAACTCTAAAAATATCTCAAAGGAAAGTCATCACCAATAATAAGGGGATCTCTTGTGAATCTAGACCGCAGCAGGCCGGTTTACTGCTCTCCACGAGTATCCAGTATCTCGAAAAAATTCGTCAGAGAGAATTATGAAATATTACTACGCGGGAATATCAATTTGATATTTGATATATTTAGCTAGTGATTCTTTGTTATAAACGATTCCGCCTCGAGTAGTGGAAGCGAAAGAAAAGTTGTGCGTTTGATTCGCAGAGCTTGGCGCCAATCTGCTCGGCCAGGAACGCGTGCAGCCCAATGGTCAGAGCCCGGAAGAAGGATCCACGTCCGGTGCGTCGACTGTGAACTCCGTGAAATCGCAGAAGACCGGCGATTCCATCGATAACAAATATTGGAAGGAGTATCGGGATCAAATGGGTGCTTTGAAAATGGAGAACATGAGACTGCTTCAAGAATTAATCGAGAATCAAAAGTCGTACCAGGTTTTGCTGCAGCAGGCTCTCGAAGAGCAAAGGGCTCAGGTGAACACTTTGACGCGACTTTGCGAGAACATTAATAGGAGAACTATGAGGCAAGAGTCGGGGTAAGATTTTTGTTCGCTTCGTAACTTCAGAAATCATTGCGTAGAAAGAAAAGTACTTCATTTCTAATTCATTCCTGCAGCTACAGTTCTGCTCTATCTGGAAATGCACCTCATCAAGCAGTGTCGGTGATCATTAGCGATTCGCATTCTGAGTCGATTTCCTGTACAGACCAAGCTCTTGTCGAATGGTTGCAGGATCTTCAAATAGACGAAGCGTCAATTGAAAGAGTAAGCGTTACAACTGTTGCGAAAATGTTTCTTTCGCGTAATAAAGTGTTGTAATCATCACTGCCATTATTTACAGATTATGTACGAGCAATACACCTTGGACGACGTACTGTGTCACGTTACCCGTGACGATATTCGCAGGCTTAATCTCAGGTAAATGTTAAAAAATTCCCCGACGATCCACGTAAAATATAAGTGCTCGATAAACTTTCCTCTTTGGCTTTTTCAGAGGAGGGATCGAATTGAGGATATGGCAAGCTATATTGAAACATCGAGATAGCAGTGGCAACTGATCAGCGAGAGAAGGGAAACGTTAAATCACGTACAACATTGAGAAATTGATTGACTTCGTGCAGGGTAAAGTACTTGTTCAAAACGTGGCTGCCACGATATGGAGCGAAGCTTTTAGACGATTAATAAGAATTGCAATATGCCTGTCCGTGGACCGTGGCTTCGCACAATGATATTATTAGTTGATCTTGTAGTTCCTAAACACAGAGTATTTGATAGTTACGAGACAGTTGTGTAGATACAACAAACTTTGCATTCACTGATTTTTCTTTTTCACATAAACTTGTTACCTTCTCACCTGTTGGGTATATTAAACAGAGTTGTATAGAAGTCAGTATTGCAAAGTTTGTTCATTCAACACGTTAATATAGAATATCGATCTTGCTACGTTTGAAAGAAATCGGTATTGTGGTTCAAATTACTTACTTTAAATTCGAGACGTTCTATCGATACTACTGCGAAGAAAAATCTGATATTACCCGAGGAATATGTACGCGTGGGAAGCTGCCTTCTACTTTCGTACAAAGCCAAGCGTGTAGATTGTTCACTGTTGTCAATGAAAGTTAAAGTGACTGCAAAGGAATGCTTGTGCAATTCTTGCGAGCTCTCGAAATGATATACACCGGGATACTGCGTTCCTAACGCGGCAACGATGTTGCAATTAGTGGAAATAATTACCAACTTCGAATGAATCATTTCTTATTCCCGCGTAATTATCGGAAAGACGAGGAATTATTTATACGCGACAGTCAGCTTCGCGTAAAGATATTTTCGAGAAGCAAAGAACGGTAGTGCCTTAAAACACCAGTCTGATAGTACAAGAGAAGATATTTATTACGTGCAAACGGTCACGTTTTGTTGTTGTATTTCTATATTTCTGATCGAGATTCACGCGTCTCCCCAGACGCACACGATAAACGTTTATCAGACAGAGAGTTTCTTGCGTGCCGTAGTTATGTATATAAAGTGCTTGTTATAGTTTATAATAGGAGTTTGCTATTAACTGTACGTTTGAAGAGTCGACCTACATATTATACACGATCCTCGATTTTTGTAGATACAGATTTTTATATATTAATGGCGAATATCGTGCTTTGTTATGCGACGTTTCGTGGAGAACTCATGCTTCCTTACACGCTGTATGAGATATGAAAGTGAGCCGTGTCTTCTGTTGCGTTCGATTCTAGACACAGCGAGTCAATTGAAATAAGTGCCTGATCGCGTCAGTTAAATAAAGCTGATTTTAGCGCCTGAGATCGATCGCTGCTCAAAGTAATTGGGGAACCATCACACTCGAATAAATTTGTCAATTAGCTACACAAAACTGCAGTATATTAACTTGTTAACTAAGAAAGACGAGTTGTTTGAATCTAAAAGTTCCACACTGGATTGCAAAAGGCAGATAAAACTCACTCAAATTAAATGTATTAAGATACCATCTAAAATCGCTCAGAAATATAATTCTCTAATTACTTCGAACAGTGTATCTCAACAAACTACGAATAAAAGATTACCTACCAAGTTGTCTTAATTACCCAAAAATATTTACGCTCGACCGACCAACGCAATAACTGTCTTGAGCGCAGATATCGTCTCGACTAACCGTATAAAACGCGCCCATTGCCGTTTTCATTGTACTCCTAAGATTAATCACCCACGTTAACTGTTTCCGCCTGAAATTTGTAATAAAAATTCCAGCGTACTGCATCGCTCTGTCGCGTTCCTTTCCCCACTGCCCCTATCGACGGGTAGGCAGAGGCCCCTGGGGGGAGAATCGCGGCGTTTAATTGAAATCGAAAGTAAACGAAGTTGCCGAAGGGGTGGAGAGACCGAAGGGGGAAACGAGTACGTGATCGGTTCGTGGGGTGGTTGTCAGATGCTATTCTCCTCGCTGCTTCTCGCGCGGCTCTCCCCATTGATATGGATGAGACGTTTTCTCTTCATCTCGTCGCGCTGCTCCGTTTAGAAGATAAGCCAAATAGATTCGCAGCTCATCGAGCGCCAGGGAAAGCACTCCGCGCTCCTCCCCGCTGGCTTTTCCTCCACCTTCGAGGATTATCAGCGCGATACGATCTGGTTAGAGAGGGGAACACGAACGGGGTTGTCCCGCCGTCAACCTTTCGTCGCGGCGCCCGCGAAATCGCTCGCTCCGCCCGCTGGCAACTGGCGCGAGGGCCGGGAGAAAGCGTTGACGTACGAAGGGGTGAGTTTAAATTTTTCAGGGAAACGAACGCATCCAGCAGCCGCCGTGCAAAATTGCAAAAGTTTCGGACACTCCGGCTCGGCAGCGAACCGAGGGTCCGACCTATTCATTTGCACTACAAAAAAGCCCGCGGCTTATAAACGCGCCCCATCTAGAGCCAGCCGCTTATTTTCACCGTCGGCACTCCCTTTTTTCCCTCCCTCTCGCACTGGTCCACTCGTTTCGATGCATTTGTTCGCGCAGAGTACGCGAGCCACGCACTGCTGCGTTTGAATATCGTGGCTAGCTTTTGGCGACGTGTAACCGAATGGCCTTTAATCTTGGTGGGCGAATAAAGTAGTTTTAATGAATAATAGAATATTAATATTAAGAGGGATACGAAGTTTCTGAGCATTAGGGAGTACTTCGTAGTCTTAAAGGGGTATTATTGACGTTCTGCAGTGGCGACATGTGTTTTTAAATATCTAAACTTGTAGTTCATTCCTTGACGAGTAAAATGACTCTATACACTCGAAGTTGTGCAAGGATTCTACTGAGAAAATAATTTCCCAAGGGCAGGGCAGAATTTCAAGCCGACGTGGGCAAGTAGAACTACTCGATATGTGGTCAGACACGCGCAGTAGCTGATACTTGAAATTGGATTGGAAATGTGAAAGTAGACTTTCTGAAATTTGTTATAATGAAAATTCAATGGACAGTGCTTTTCAAATTCCTTTTAAATTTGCTATTCTCTGTTAACAAGGTTGAAAGTTATGATTTTTTGATTTCGTCATTTTGGAGACAGCAGAGGCAGCAGAAGGTTTACTGTATGGGCTTGGAATAGAAGATTCTGTGTAAGTTAAGAAGCAAATATTTTATTTTCAGCTATGTAAACTGCAGTTGAAATTTTAATCGCGTTTTTCTCAAAACGGATTTATCGATTACGGTGACCACGATTTCTCGAAAATCGCTCTACCAATCTTTCTGCAACTTTGCAGGCTTCTTCTAGGCATACAAATCTAATGCGTAAAGATTTATTTTCCCAATATGTACGTAGTTTTTATTTTATGGACGACAAATGAGTTGTAGAAAAATCGTAGAAAAATCGATCATTTTACTTGACCATCTGTCACTTTGACCCAGATTAATATTCAATAAAAAGGAAGGATTGACCACTAGATAAATTAGGATACTACCTAAACCTTTTTGATTCTTTGATATTAGATAACCCAGTTCCGAGCAGCAATGGTCAAAACAAAACAGCTTTCCGCAAATCGACTGTAATTTTGAAATAAATAAATATTTTCGCACGAAAAGTTGCTAAAACATTCTTTACCTGAATATAAAAATCTCCTTACAAAAGTACGTACTTAATTCTTCAAATACGTTCCAAAAAATTCTCCTGCCTGCGAATAACCCCTTAAATCGCCGAAGCGCAAAAACGTTCCCGCCGCGCCAGCGAGAATCACGAGTGCGAGGGTCCCATCAGCTTTAAGGGATCGGCTCGTAATTTCGCAGGGAGCGGGCCCGGGAGTATCCGCTGGAGGACGCGAATCGCAAATAAAACGGCGCAAACATCGGGATCCCGACGCAATCGCAGCGAAACTCGAAGGGTTTGTTCGGCCGCGATCGGGATACAAATCCCAAGCTGTCTGGCCGGCCTTCGGTTTCCCCATCGCCCCTGTCCACCCCCTCTTCTCTTTACCTTTTAATTAACTAACTGCGCCGGTGGAGTGACTAAAGAGGATCCGCGATTTTCGAGCACGAGGCTTTCAGCGGCGCCCGAAATAATTCATTTCCCCGAGCGAAAGGCTAAATAAGATTATCCCGTCGGGTCTCGCTGGCTCTCGGAGGGAAAGGGAGAAAGACAGCGAGATCGTATCCAGTAATCTCTTTTCCAGTTCCCTCTAATTGATTGCGATTCTTCTGTGACGATCAGTCGGCCGGTTGACGCGAATTATCAGCCCTCGCCCTCTCAATCCTTACCACGACTCGTCGCCCACCAACGCTCTCAAACGTTCCATTCGTTTACCTCGTTTTCCACGAGTAATTACTCCGAGCGAAGATCCACGATCCTAGAAATTTATATCGTTATCGGGGGGGGGCTTGAGTAGAATATTCCCTCCTCGAAGATAGAGTTCCTTTACTTCCTTTACAGCCCTCAGCGAGGCAGCGTTTTCTAGCAACGTTCAGGCATTCGACGCCAGACGGAAAGAGAACGGCGAGGGAGCACGTCGATATGACGATTAATCTAGCCGGGAAGAGGAATGATTCTTTTCGAGCGGCTCCTTGGGCGCAGACGAGCTGAGAAACTTATGAACGTTCCCCGCGGATTACGGGCGAGAACAATGAGGGCCGACGCTCCGTCTCCTCGTTTCCACGGAGTGACACCTTGTTCGCCGGGACTAATTACTTTCGGCTTAAAATCCTTAATTTGTTGCTGAAAGGCCGGTGAGACGGGGGACTCCATTCCCGCGCCCCGATAAAATCCTTCTTTGCGTCTCCCCGCCGCTCTCGGCCTGCGCGCCGGCGAAGGACGTTTGAAAAGATAATTTGCCGGGGAAGGGTGGGCCGCGGGAAAGGAAGCCTCGGTGCACCGATCTCTCGAATTTCTCCTGACAAAAGCGGCGGAAATGGCGCGTACGTCAACCCTACCTGGGGCGGGCACGCAGTTAATTCGTCTTTCAGGATAAATGCCGGCGTTGCTGGAAATTTGCTCTGTGTCTCTTACTGGCAGGGGGGTTGATCTTGCCAACGGTGAGGGATTGAGGAAAAATCGCTGATGAATGGGGAGCCTGAAATGCCTTTGGAATAATTCTTCTGCGAAGGTTAAGGGGAGGCTCGAGACCCAATCGAAATGAGTGATCTTTATAGGAATTAATTAAAGAAAAACTATCATAGATAATTTAATGTGACTTTTTGCATTGTATTAAGAATGTCTTAAGCTATAGAAATATATTTATTGTTTCTGTAATTAATCATCGAAGTGGAGGCGTCGAAAAATTGGACCTCCCCTTAACACCAAAGTCAGCGATTATTTCCTAAATCAGTTGAATATTTTACACCCCCCTTTTATCCCAAATTCTTCTACCCTTATCCTTCATCTTAACTTACAATTTGTCTGTAAATAGAGAACGGATTAAAATGGCAAGCGAGTGAACAGGAAACGGGAGAAAAATATACGAGCAACTCAGGCCGATTCGAAATTAGCCTCCCTCGGTTGGCAACTTCTGCGAAGAAGGAACCGGCTGATATTGGATCGCGCCTGCACCCTTTCTCGTCTCTCATAACGCCGGCGGAAGGGGCGCGGGGGAGGTCTAGGAGGCAACAGATGTACCTGATACATATTCATATCTGCGCTGCACGACTTGGTGTTATTGTTACTGTTATTATTGTCACGGCGGAGAGCCAGTCCGTCGTAATAGCTGCGGGAGAAACGTACGTGGCGAGCGCGGCTAGGGTGGAGGAGCTTCTCTCTGACCGCGATTAATTTTACGCCCCTTTCGGCGAATACTGTTATCGCTAGTGTCAGCGCCACGCTTCGGACCCCTTTCCTTTTACGATTTCGCCTCGCGATTTTTACGAATCCTTTCCTAACTCCGTGGAAACTCAGCAGAAACTCGAGACTTCTTCGGGGCACATTCGACGCTCCATTTGGAAATGCTTTATTATACTTTATTCGATCGGGCGATTAAACAGCGTTGGGGTAGTAGTGTACGAGAGTTCGGTGGATGGAAGAAGTGAAAGAGAGGGATGTAATCGAAGTTTCCCGTCGGGGGGGGGGGGGGGGGATGGTTTCTCCGTGGTAGTCGTTGGTTTGAAACGCAACGTGGAACTTGGCAACTTCTCCATAACGCGGCTGAATTAATGGCAATTAATGGCATCCGTGTTTGTCGGCCGGCTGTACACAAGAGGCTGTTTGCGCAGCCAGTCTGCGCCGCGTGGCACGTGTAAATTTCCACTCTCGTTTTCGAACGGGAGCCTCGATCGAGGGCCCTTCAACCGTGCAAACAGACCCTAATGAATTGCTTGTTACTTGAAGGCGGGAAAGAGTTCAATTACCGAGGGAGATCGCCGACTCATTTCGCGGGCCGTCGCTTATTCTCTTCCGGCGGAATCCTTCCTATAACCAAGGCTTCTGACTTTCCCTCGGAGGGGTTGCCAGGCTCGAGTGCGTGGCAAAGTGTTTAACATGCCCGCAGAACGATATTGCTGATGTCCTTCGAGGAGAATTCGAACGTAGATCACATCTAGAAAACGGAAGGGTCCTTGAGTTGCGAGCTTCTGGAGTTTCGCGATACTGTTTTCAACTCTTTCACTCTTCAATTTCAATTCCATAATTATCGGGGACTTGGAAATTAGTTTTCTCAACGATATGGATTGGACTTTTAAATTCTTAAGCTTTTAATCCCGTAACTCTTCGACATAAATTTCACTTGCCACTGATGGATAAATTCAAAGTTTAATTAAGATCCAAAAAATCATGCAAACGAGAAACAGTTCTCTATTATCTGTTGCAACGTGTTCATCGATTCTACGTGCAACGAGTAGGTATTCGTCGCAGCGGAGGCTGGTCGCGGTAAATAAAAGATTAATATCGGCAGCGATAGTCCGCAGACTAGTCCACAGTTCCGAAAATCCTTTAATCTCCCAGCGATCTATTGTCTCGCGTGCAGAACACGGCTGCTGAGAATTAGCGTTCCCTTGTTGCATCGATCGCGGCTGTGGCTGAATTATTGCCAACCGTATCAGAGGTGTAGCTGCCGGCGACGCAATAAACCCAGCCACGAAATGTTTCGCTGATAATGCGGCTCCATGGTGAAATTACAGGGTGTAACGGTGAAACCGGAGCCCGTTCGTGATTTCCTGGCTAGAAACAGATTCATTAGAAGAGACTGGGATGGCAGAAGGGAGAAGGGACCTCGTGAAATGAGCATACATGGTGGAGAGGATCTTCTTCTAGTGTCGCGTGGGTGCATGGCGAAAAGGTGGAAGAAAAAGGAACTTTGTCTTTAAATGTAAAAGAGGTGGAAGCAACTGAGATGCGTTAGCATACGTGATAACATCCTAGAAATGTCCTCCAGCAAATTTACAGTTTCTCTTTTTATATTTTAAAATAAAGTAACGAGCAGTGTCCTATTATTTTATATAGTGCTAGATGGACACAGTTTGTTACTGGGAAAAAATTATTTCGGTAAAGTATTTTAAGTATAGAAAAACTCATATTTCTTTAATCCTTTCCTCAAGACATTAAAATAATGCTTTGAAAGTAAATGACAGTGCCTGTATATTTCAAAAATACAGAGATCTTTACTCAAACACGAGGCTCTTCATAGTGACAGAGTTAAATTTCCAAAAATTTGAGAAGAATAGCTAATAATTTCTACAATGCCACGTGCACTTGCCTGGCAGTTCCACTCATCGCAAGCACCTTTCACCCCGAAAAACCACTGGCTAGTGGCGCCGCGACGCTGGCGTCGTAATTCCATGCCTGTCAGGTGGCCAAGCGGGCGTCGAGTGACCCAGGAAAAGGGAAACACAGAGAACACACGTTGGGGGTGAGTGTGCACAGCATAAAACACGCGCGCGCGAGGAACTCGAAAAATTAACAGATCCACTCGCGGAATCGACGAATTATTCACGGTTCTATCGTAGATCAGGAAACGTAAACACGGGAGGAGTATCGATACGTCCACTCGAAGCGAGAATAAATACACGACTGAGGTCGACGACTGCCCCTTCCAACTCGACTTTGTATTTATTATCGGAGAATCGGTGGCGATTTTACCCGTGGCTCTGATTCTTACATTTTTCTTATTTTTCGCCCAGAAATTCTCGAGGAGAAAGTGTTTACACGTCATCACGTGGCAACACCTGGTTGCTAGGAATTGTTTGCCGAGCTATCACCATACCCTTTGTGAGAACTAATTAGAATTTGAGAATAAGGCTGTTAAACCTTAAAGAGGAGACGCGTTTAAAAATGAGCCCCTCGATTGACAAGTGGTGTAAGTCCATAATTACGAAAACTGAGTTTATTATAGAGATAGCAAGTATTGAGAATACTGGTTTTATTTACCAATCTAACTTGCGTATATTTTCTTTTATGTTAATAAAGAATAAGAGTGAATTTTACAGCCTAAGCAAAGTGACTGTGAAAATATCGGGAATAAGTGACATAAGTCCAGGTTTTGGACTATTTGCTAAAGTTTATTCCCCCGATTTGTCATACATTTTTCCACGCATTAAAAACCAGTGCGATTGTAGAAAGTGATGACGAATCCAGCAAGGAATGAGCTCCTTAATATACCTACCTATTATAATAAATGAGATACTGCACGTAAAAATATACTGTGTTTAGTGGAAAGTTTTGACTTTTTTCTCGTAGTGCCTTGAAAATACCATTCGTATAAGTTATGATTATTAATACATCAGTTGCTGTATGGCAAAAGTCACCTTAATACAAGGAAGTGAGATTACAATTCAATGCAATAACGTTACCGTTAGTTTACTATTGAAAGAAATATAGTTTTCCTTTTAAGTTATGTTATTATAATTACTATTCTTTCACTTTATTTTCTTACAATAAAGCTACGTTCTGTTCTTAATATTTTACAAAGCATTACACGAAAGTCAAATTTTCCCAATACTAAGAAAAGGGATTTAATTCATTTGTCAACTAAGGGGCTGAAATGTTCTTTTGAGCAGTAATGAGTAACGCGCGTTCCGCGGGCCACATGTGGCCCGCCTGAACATCGTCATATCGGATTTTTCACGAACGAGCTTGATAATATTAGGTGCGATATTTATAATTTATTATTTATTAATGTGTATATATTGCTAATAATGTCAGAAATAACAAATTTAGCCCAAAAATTAAAATTCTTGGATTAGTTATATTTATGTATTTAATATTGTGGCCCGCGTAGAGTAGTAGATTTCCACTTGTGGCCTACTTCTGATAAAAGGTTGCTCATCACTGCTTTTGAGCATATCGGAGATCTTACTCGTTGAGTAAGAATTTTCCGAATATGTGACGAGGTGTCTATGGCTTACCGGAAGCCTCGTTACTGCTGTTCTAAGCTTTTCATTAATGCTCCAGCCCAAAACACGAACATTCTGAACACCGAGCTTGGTCTAAATAAAAGATCAACCGGCCTAGAAACCGAGGACCTGGAATCTCCACCCCAAGTTCGTATGCAAACACCGTGCATCGATCAACCTCCTCTTCGAGCATGTGCCTCTCTATTTCACGTTTAAGGGGCTTTGGTGCCACCTCGGATAGACACCCCCAGCAAGCTGCGAATTTCCATCAGGCCCATCGATCCCGTGTCTCGACTTGTTTCACCTCGCAGCTCCCACGTGCCCGGCTGACGCGGAGCCGTCGTGACACGCGATAAGAGGGCGCGGGACGTGTCCCGGGCAAAGTGTGCCCCAAAAGACCGTCGCCTAGACCCAGGGGTATCGAGGCAGGGCGGTGCGGCGCGAGGGGGATGAAAGCTCGCGGAGGACGAGAAGAGACTCGACGTCAGCAGATCGAAAGCTCTTTCCCCGCGGCTGCGGGTATTGGAAAGCTCGGGGAAGAATGGGGGGGGGGGGGAGGGCCACGGCTGCATACAACCTTCGAATAATATCCGAATATTGAGGGAGGAGCGCGGCGACTGCGTCGCTCGTAAACCCACGCGGATATGAATGCGGATAGCTCAATTTTCCGCGGCTGCCGCGCTAACATCCGAGACGTGACGGGCTTTCCACGCTCGACTTTCCTTCCCGCTCGTCGCGCACCCGTCGTCCTTCCCCAGGCCTTGCCGGAATCAGCTTCGCAATGGATCACGGCCGTGGCCTGAAAATTATTGCCCCGCTTCGAGCGTAATCTGCTTGATCCCGGGCGGAAATTACAAGAGAGTACAAAACATCCGACGGATTCTCATGCACGGTGGTGCGCGGCTTTGGGGGTGAAAGTATGACAGGCGCCTGATTTATGCGAATGCTTTGGTATGTTTTGTGAAATCGTGCGTAATGAATCTTGCGGATTTGTGGAATGTTTAAATATAAATACAGTTGAAAAAAATCTACCGTCAAATATTCTACGTTGCAACGGTGAATTAGCATTGTAAAGAATTTGATTTTTGGCATTTACAGTGGACGCTTCAATTTTGTATGGAAAAGTTTTCAGATAATCGGTATGCGATTCAGAGAAGATGCGACAGAAATAATGAACAGTGCTTCGGGAACTGTCGAGGTTTGGATTATAGAAGGGCAATCGCGTGGATGAATGTTTCAGGGTCCCGTTTGCGTGAGATTCGTGCCAACTGTCTTTGGAGGCGAGGGCGGAAGGATGTCAGATTCCGAGGGTAGCGTGGAGAGCTTCCGCGGGTCGGAGAAGTCGGCGACGCGGGAAGAAATCGCGGTACCGTTGCCGAATCGGCAGAATCCTAGCGGTGACAAGCTCGAGGAATTCGAGAAGCTGCTCCAATCGATGATGGCTTCCCGTTCACCCTCGCAGGAGGCGGAGGAGCTCGAGGAAAACGAAATCGAGAGAAAGATAGGTGCGTCTTTCGAGCTAAACAATCGATCTTCAAGTAAACCTCCTTTCTAATATCCTGGCATCAATTCCTTTATGAATATTCGCACTGCAACTCCCTGCCACCATCGATTTGTTTTTATACTTTCTACTTGTTTGTATTTATATTCTTCTTACAATTATTACTAGTATTTTCTTATCTGAAATGGTATCGGCGCACTGGTTCGGTCACTTTAAACAATTATATTTTAATTAAATTAAAGATAAATCATAGCTATTTTGCAATTATTAAATATTTATATTAATTTCCGACGTTTCGGTCATTCGTTCTGACCATTTTCAAGGAAAGTTCGTTTCCAGTATTCGGTTTTATATTGGAACTTTCCTTGAAAATGGTCAGAACGAATGACCGAAACGTCGGAAATTAATATAAATATTTAATAATTATTGCAAAATAGCTATGATTTATTTTTAATTGAGTTAAAAAATAATTGTTTAAAGTGACCGAACCAGTGCGCCGATACCATTTCAGTTAAGATTTACGGTCGAAATTTAGTTTAAATTTTTTTTTAGTATTTTATTATTCTTATCTTCTATTCTTCTCATTAAGACTTATCATAATTGTTATTATCTACAGTCTACGCTCTTCAAATCATCCTTTAAGTGTTTTAAATAGGTGTACAGTATTTTTCGCTCGCAAAGATTCGCGCGATCTGAGAACGAACGTCGTCATATTGTATCGAGAAACTTTCCAGGCCCGAATCTCTGATCCTTTAATACAGCAAGGGGCGAGCAGAAAGCCACGCCGTCGCTGCAATTATTGTTCCATTTTTCCTTGCTAGAGCCTTTGACTAAGCCACGCAACGCCACTGTCCAACTTCCTTCCGGAGAAAAAATCCCCCTGGATCCAGCGGTTTTCCACCCTTCGCTACCCTTTCCCTCACGCAAATCCACCCCAGGCTCGCTGAAATTTATACTCGCTGTGTACACTCGTGCAAGTTGTTCACGCTACTCGAAAATGGAAACGAGACATAAGTAGACAATCACGGTTTTTTCTCAGATAAAGAACTTCACAGATTAAGTATTTCACTGCTACTGTTTGGATGTAGGCCGATGAAAAGGAAACTTAAGAAACCCAATGGTCGAACGCACGAAATACATAAAACGAAATTAAATGCATTCCTGTCCAAGGAGATTCAGACGTTCAATTTTCAAAGTCCCAACCCCTGCGGACGCCCAAGTGTTTTTGTGCGCCAGCACGATAAGACGACGACTCTTCAACGCCATCCCTAGAAAGACTAGCGAAAGGAGAAGGGGGGAAGGAGCTCGTGTATCACGAATCCTTCTCCTCGTTCGCGTCGACGGAACGGCTGGTCGTTGTCGACAGAGAGCCGGGGGGGGAGACGGGCGAAGGCCTAGGGGATGCAGTTTCGCAGTGGAAACTCAGGTAACCTGTTGAGAGAGGGTACGGAGTGGGCGAGAATGGAGAGGTTGCTGCAGCTTAACTTGGAGAATTTCCCAGACGCTCACCAAGGGCATTCGCAGGGAAAGTGGCTGCTCCGAGGGGTGGGCGACAGGGAGAAATATCTCTGGCCCCGGGGATTAAGTTCCGCCGCTGGTAACGTCTCGGCACCGTCTTTTTCGCCGTTCCATTCTTATTCGCCCCCGCTTTTACGAGCGGGCACCGCGGGGACCAGATGCTAACGCGAACTTTAATGATCTTTTTCGTGGCTCGGCAGACCCGGGCCGGAAATTAGCGAGGAGCCCGCTCGCCGGGAGCCCCCGCGCTTTGTATTCCTTCGTCGTCGTCGCAGTCGTCGCGAGATCCGTCCACGAGGCAGGGGAGAAAAAAAGAAGGAGAGATTTTTCGAACCGTTCCTCGAGCTCGTTTTCGCGAGTCTCCCTTCGCCCCTTCGCCCTCCCTCCGCGGATGCCTGGCAGCATCGTGGAATTACTTGAAAATAGACCCTTTTTCAAATTCCCGATCGATAGTTCGTGCACGGATTTACATCGGTCCCGTTCGTTTTTCTTTCCCGTTAATCGACGCGCGCGGAATCAGCGATTCGACGGAGGGGGACGCGAGGTCTCTCGAGATCGCTCCGAGCGCTCGGACGAAGATTAACTCCATCGAGGGGGGAAAAATTATTCCACGGATGAAGGCCACCGGCGTTCTGGCCCTCTGTTACGCGCATGGAATTAACGATCCCCACGTCCAAGTATTAACCGGACGTGGCGCGGGTTGCGGGCCTTGGGCGCGACAAGTGGTAGAGGAAGCGATTGGTCGGGCGGAGGGACATTTTTACCGAAACGCGATATGTCGGTGTTATGAACACACTTCTTGGTTATTTCTAGTAATATTCAATTCAATAATAAAAGTATGTAGGAATATTCTATATAAACACTCAGTGGCGATTAAAGGAAAATTTAAAACTAATTTTCATAGGTTTGTGATTCGTTATACTTTATTGTTTTTGAAATATAGTAGGATAAACTGTACAATGATTGGCGCCCTAAGCGCAAATCCGAATTGGAATGTCTATATTTTTTGAGATGGTTTTATATGGTCTTAATTTTCAGTTATTATCAATGATTATTTCTCATTAAAATAAAACATTTAGAGTACCTATTAAGCCTTTTACTACAAAAACATTCAATGATAAACAAAAATAGGCAATGAAAGTACAATCATTGAAAGCCTAAAATTGGATGTTATATGGAAAGACATGTGTAGTTAAAAACGAAGTTTAAAGTGTTTAAACAGACTATTTCATTCACTATTAAATACCTACAACACTTAGTAAATCTGTATTTCAATCCATTATTTAGTTATAAAGTGACAAAATATACTTACCTACCCCTTATCAAATTTTTAATACAACGCCTAAACCTCAGTCCTTTGTCCCTCTTTCTGGTGTTGCCAGATGTAAAATGTGCAGTGTTCAACTACAGGGCTTTGCAATGTTGTAGTGAAAGAAAAATAAGAAATTGTAAAAAAGTACTGTCTAAGCTTGTACTTCTTAATGTTCGGCATTTTAATCAGCAGTGCCAATGATTAGCGCAGTTTATCGCACTCCTTTTATCATATATCCATTAAACTTTCTTTCCACCCTCACTGCGCCTAAAAGAACACACAGAGGAAGCACACCGAACCTCAAGATCGAACTAATTAAGTTCAACAACGATTTAACGCTCCACGAGCTAAAGGACCTCGCGATACCCATAGAAACTTACAAAAGGGAGCAGTCCCGCGATAATAACTTGCCGTAACAGCCCGCGACAACGTTCCACGCGCCCTCTAACTTCGAGAAGACTCGCAGTAACGACTCTTCAAGAATCACCCCGTACAGAGCAGTTATTGTATCCGTTATTAGTAATGGGAGACCGAGCAGCGTCTCTTCGGCAACTTCGAAACTACCCGACGATCTCGGCCGTGAATCACCCAAAGAAGCCCAGGCCGGGGGAGAAAAGTCGTCGCGCAAAAGATAGTCGCGATGAATCACCCGCGGCAGTCATGCAAACGCGCGGGAGGAGCGCCTCGAGAGCGCGCGCGCTTTATCGTTCCTCCTGCGAAAAGGTGGCTCGTTTCGAGTGCCCCCCCCCCCTCCGCCGCGATGTCGTGCATGGGTAATAGCTGCTTTAATTACGATGCACCGCGGAGATTTAGGGCGGCGTGTAACCACACCGCTGTTTTCCGAGGGAACCGCAGCTGTTGCCAAATTCGCGTCGTCGCGGGTCGACGCACCCCTCCTTCGCCCCTCTGCCCCCGATAGACCCGGGCCAGTCCTAAATTTCTCGACAAATTTCCCGTGAAACCGAAAGCTAACCCAGACTGCCCCGTGCGACGTCGGGCGAGCCCGTCTGCGCTCCAAATTAAACTCATAAAACGCCCGAGACCGACGTACCAGCCGAGCATCCGAGCGGCCGTTCGAGGGCGGCCTCGTAGAGCCGGGAGCACGCGCGAGACATCTCGAATGGAACCGGAAATTATACGACACGATGTGGCCGTATATTCCTGCAACGCGAGCCCCCCTCCGAATTCTCGTCTCGCTGCATAGCCGCTGCGTTCTGGGAATATTCGATTGGTCGTTTCGCGATTAACCCTTGAGGCCGTTGCAGCGCTGGCAGACGTGGAATCCTGTGCTTCGCGGGGGCGGTTAACTTGGGAGCTCCTAAAAGGTTCGAGATTCGAAAGATAATTTATGCATTCGAGGGCTGATGCCCTGAACCCGGTATGTACTTTAAAGTTGTGTATGAATATTAGGATTCTCTTTCAAATGTGAGAGTTGAACTTGAGTTTCTGTGGCTATACTGATGATAAGTTTGAATCTTATTATTGATTAAGTGGATGATATAATATATATAGAGAATGTAAGATAAGAGTAAAAGCGAGGAAGCAGTAGGACTATTAATAAGCATAAGAACATAGAGGAAGTGCAGCACATGTGGAATACCGTTGGTAATTTGGAATACCGAAGTATCTAATAAACTACTAACGCTATTTAATTTGTAACACCGTAGATTATAGGGGCTAATGACCTGTTCACTAATGACATTTGTGGATAAACCGGCATTTTTACATTTTCAACTGTAGAGGAAGAAAACGTCAATCTGCAAAATTTTTTCAACAAGTATTCAATCGTTCCAATCATGGTTAAAATATGTCAAAACTTTAGAGTTAAACACTTAATCTACTCATTTACATGTTCGTTTCATGGTTCCGTGTCAGTTATGTGATAATTTTGAAAATATAAAGACTGACATGAAATTTTAGGTTTCAATGCCATGTTGCTAATTCGGATTACCGAAGGTGAAGGTAATTTGGAATAGGTATTTCAATGCTTAGCGATGCTTTTGTTTCACGCGTAATGGCTACCGCCGCATGAATGTGCTGGTTATGGCAGAGGAAATTATATCTGTAATTACTGCAAGTAAATTTTAAGAATTTGAATTTATATTTACATAAAGTTGTTCCTTCATTGTGATTTCTTAGCCTGATTACATCATAAAATAAACTAATTTTATTATCTACGTGTTTTGTTTAAATTATAAAGTGAAGATAAATTGAAATACCGGTATTCCTAATTACCTGCACCTTAACGAAATCGATACTTCTTGTCATTTTCCATTCAAACCAAAATTTCAGTTACTTTTTGTTTTTCATTATTATTGAGACTATGAAATATGAAAGTTTATTAGTTTCCCTATGATATTATGCAGTTTTATTTGTTCCCATCCTCTGCCGTAATTTTTTATTCGTCTTAAACAAACTGGTATTCCAAATATACTGCACTTCCTCTATTACTAAGAATTAATTAAAAATTGATAGAGAATATAGATTCTACACGATTTTAGTATTCCTGACGAGGGAACAAAAGAGGCAAAGGTGTCCAGCAGCCGGGTATAATTAGAGTGATAAATTTTCAGGGAAGATAGCGTTGCATCGAGCACGATCCCCTAATGCTGGCCGTTTCTCGCACCGCAAAGGAGGATAGTTTGAATTATAAATGCCTCGTAGGGCGTCGCCTTCCGCTTCTCGTAAGGAAACACTCGCGAACCGAGGGACGAGGAGATTTTGCTGGAGCAACGTTGGTTCTGTACCTGGCGACGGGCCAATTCGATCTCACAGCCGACTCGTTTTGGGAATTGTATCGCTAGATCTACAGAAAGCCTAGGATACCTTTGGATATGGAAAAAGCATTCCCAGAGACGAGTCTCGTTTGGGAGTGGTTTCTGTACTGTTTCCTCGATCAGTTATCTGTTTTTCATTTACAATAAAGAACCCGCCTGATATGATAACTTTATCTCCAAGAAAATAGGCGTTTAAATACAAATCTCCGATTCCAAGGAAAGAACAACCCTTTGCATGGTTCGTTAATTTAATTCATTTCTTATCTATTCGAAAACAAACTACTATTATATAAATAATTAAACACATCACCACACCTCCTCGTTAAAATAATCAACTGAATCGTGAATCAGATCGTCATCAAGCTACTTCAGATTGCACAAGTCTATACCGCTAGCGCGCAAAGAGTTAATTACGAGACAGCATTTCACCCCCAATTATCGAATCGCGCCGCCACTAGACACACAAGATCCAAAGAGGGAAGTTTTCAGCGACACGTGTCTCCTCCGCCATTCACCCGCGAACACGGTTCCATTTCTGAAGGTTGCGTCTTATTAACAGCCCCCTCGGCGCTTTCCGAGTGGAGTGTCAATATACAATGGAGGGATTATCATAATATCGTGCCTCGGTGTGCCCCGTATGCGCCTACATGCTCGCAGAGCGACATCTTGCCACCCCTGTTCGCGAGAAGCTTTAAGCCCCCCTCCACCCTCCGGAAAAACTTTCCGCCGCCGGATCCGCCAGATGCGTTGCCGTTTTTTCGCGAACACCCACCGCTCGCCCCTTGCCCCCGCTGGCACTCGATTAGGGTCGAGTTCATGGAGCCCTGTTCAACTTTTATTTGTCCTCGGCTCGTTCTCCAGAACGGCCTTCTGTCGCAGCCAACGTTTCCGGATTACGCCCAACTATAACAACTTTTCCGCGCTGGCGTGCAGCCCCCCACCTGCCTCCCCTCGCCTTTCGTCGCATTCGTTTTTCCTCGTCGCAATGAATACACTTTTGGAGAAAAAAAACAAGATGGGGGTGTTTCCATAGCGCCGATGGAGGTTTCAAAAATCGGGCGCCTTCAAAGAGATGGATATCTCGGGTGGGTTGGAGAGGATCGTTTATCTCGATGCACAGTGGGCGAGCCTCGATCCTATCGAGGAGGGTGGCTCGGGTAAGATTGACGGATGACTGGAGCACCATGGAATCGACGGGATTATCAATTGTTCGGCAAAGGTCGAATCGAAAGTCACTCTTGTCCGCGACATCCTCTGCGACGTGCACGGTATCGGATACGAGGGAGAGGAACGCGTACATTTTTTAAGAAGCGTGACTGAGTTCACTGAGAAGCTTCGGAGAATTTAGCCGACGTAAGAACGCCATCGCTGCCATTGAAGATGGGAAAGTGCGTGGAACATTTTGACTCCTACGAAGAATTGCCGATTTAAGATCGATTTGTAATGGACACCAGCCTGAAAGTGGAGGCGTTCGGAGTTGCTGGAAAATTGGAAAACGCTGGCTGGTGCAAAGTGGCGCGAGGAAAGGTGGAAGTTTGAACGACAGGCGTGTGTATCGAGGGACGAGCGTTCGCCGGCCGGGGAACGAGGCGCGCGTGAATAATGACACCGGGTTCAAAAGCTGCCTAAATAAGAAATCACTCTGGAAGCCGCGCGACCGTGCATTATTCACGCGGAAAGCTCGAAAGCGAAATGGCCGCGGGCTCACGGGGCTGCCGTGGGTCATCAATTTCCAGCGTCAACAGTCCTGCCAGACAAAAAAAAAAAGCGAAACGTCTCCGAGGCCCAGCGTTCAGGGCGAGTATGATCCGTTTCGGGCGGCTCGCGATCATCCACGGCGTGGCGATAAAGGAGCCAGGCCTGGATGACGAATGGGGATGGGAGCGGGGACAAATTTCGCCCGGGGGGTAGATAACGTCCGAAATCATTACCCACGCCAGCGCAAATTGTTTCGGGCATCCAGCACCGCGAGCAGCGGCTCCTTTTCTCTCGTGCCTCCACGATTTCAATTCGGGAGTGGAAGAACTCGAAGGAAAAGTGATTGATGACTAAGACGTCGCTGAGATGGCAAGAAAAGGGTAGCTTTCTCTTGACTGACGCATGAATCCATTAAGAGGACGCTGTTGATTCTCTGGCAGTCGTTTTCGGTGGGACCTAACTGTCTCTTCGGTATAATAATACGAGAAGATGCATCGATAGATGAGTGTACGAAGAATTCATTATTTTATTTATTTACTGTTAGTATGTAGGGTAACGCATACAGTTGTTGACCCCTATACAATGATTGACACTCTTCCCCTAAAAGTAGGAAATATAATATAATGCTTTTTTTATATGATAAAATTTAATTATATTCGGAAGAAAAATATCTGGGCCACTGAAATATAGATATATTTTATTATATAAAAGAAGCAATATATTATATTTCCTACTTTTTGGGGAAGAGTGTCAAACATTGTATAGGGGTCAATAACTGTATGCGTTACCCTACCTTCACTTCAGAACGATTCATAGTTGTATTATTTACTGACTTGGGGTATTTCCTGTTCGTTCCTCAATTTCTTAATTGGATTGCAGGGATTATTTTATGATTGATATTGCAATAGGTAACAAGGAGAGTTTTCCAGGTGTTCGCCTCCGATTGTTTTGGTTTTTGGATATGTTTTAGAGGACTGAAAAATTAGATATACCTACGTGTTTTTTATAGCCCCTCGTTTTCATATTTAGGGGGTGAAACCACCCTTCAAATTTCAAAAGAATAGATGGTGCCCGCCTCCGATTGTTTTAGTTTTTGGGATATATTTTTTCATATGAAGTTTTACTCAACACAATTTTGTATCCCTTATGAACTTTGAGGGGTGGTTTCACCCTATAAATATGAAAACAGACCACTATAAAAAACACGTACATCTTATTTGTCGGTCCTTGTTGCAGCCGAAATCAGCGCAACAGCTGATCGGCGGGTTTAAAGGTGCGTGCGAGAGCATGTAAACACGGTGACACACCGTCCGGTAAGACGGTTGGCCTACGTCACGCGTTTTTGCCGGATTCGAGCGTTGCGCTCTTCCGAGAATCCGGAAGCCGTTAGTTCGAAGAACACCTCTGACGACAACAACACGCTCTCGCACGCACGACTTTCACGATCTTCCTCTTTGTCGCCCAGCGACCCACGGATTTGAATCTCCGGAAAACGGCCCTTTGAGCCATTCGCGCCCTGCGCTTATTGTACATAGCCCTGTACATAGTTTCCGTTGAGTGTCCGTCGTGTTTTGTCGAGTCTTGTTGTGTGAGTGTTCGTCATCTGTGTGGAGGGTTCGTCCGTTCTGTAACGACGCCCACGTTCGGCGAAATAAACGTGCCGTTCCACAAACGTGAAGTCTCCTGTGGAGTGCATTCCCTTCTCTGGCCGTTGCCAGTGGCGATCCACACCGCCTCGCCAGGCAAGCATTGAAACAGTCCTCTAAAGTCTAAAACATATTCAAAAATCAAAGCAATCGGAGGCGGGCACCTGAAAAACTCTCCATGTAAGTTAATTATATTAAGGGGAGGATTGCCTATTTTGAACCACTTTTTTACTTTTCTCTCCTACAGGGACATAATACAGAAAACAAACAGAAACGGGAAAATGCAATCCAAAGTTCATTGTTTATACCCCATATTCTAGTTCTGTTTGGGACGCCAGATTCCCTAAGATTTTTAAACAGTGTATATTGTTCAGTCATGGACCCCCGACTTCCCCCGAAATCTCACCCCTAATGAGTAATACATCTTTGAAGGTATTCGATACTTTTCCAGCCACCCTCCCACGCAGAACGATAGGATTCTCCGTATAGAGGAGGACAAACGGCGCGAGAATATCCTATCAAACGATACCGCGACTAAGCCCAACGCGACGGCACGAAAGATCCTCGGCAACGCTCCCCTGTTTCGATCTGTTTCCCCAAGTGCGTAACCCAGGCTACCGATCGCGCTCGAGGAAGCTCCACGTTCCTCGCGTTTGTCGTCGCGCTGGATCCAATTTGTGCCACGAGTGCGCGCCCAGAAAGGACGAAAATTCGTGGCGCGTCGGAGAGGGGGTCCCGGTGGATGTAATTTGACGCGGCACGAGGGTGCTGGTTCCCTTTTTTCCCTGCTGCCTCTCTCCCCTAATTCGACCAAGGGCGAACGTCCGCGAAATGAAAAGCGCGCCGACCTCCCTTTGTGCGCGGCGTGCACGCTTGCATTTGCGCGCGAGCCGCTCGAAATCTGTATGCAAGCTCGAGCAGCGGAAAATCTCGAGCCTTTCGGGAAACGGGCAGACGGCTAATCTGTCGGCAGAAATTAGTTCTGATGTTTGAACGGCGCTCTCGAAAAGTCTGAAGCCTGCCCGCGAGGGAAGTTGATGCCTGCGGGCCGGCAGATGGTCCCGCAACCTGCCCTTCCCCCTCCGTTTCCACGTTTTTATGCGGATTTTAGCAATTTACCGATCGCACCGGGCTGCGCTTACGTTGCGCTTGGTACTTGAGACTTTTCTCGATTACGGCATTCATCGAGGAGTGGCTTGGGAATCGATAGTGTTGGTGGACGTTTTACGAGGGAGCTGAATAGTGGAGGTTGTGGCTCTAAGGGGTAGAAGGAGAGGGGTTGGAATTTTTATTTATATCGCGGTTTGTGTGACAGATGGGTTTGCTGTGTTTTACTGTTGCTAAAAGTGTAGGCCAGTGGCGCTAGCGGCAGACCGTCGCGGACCATTTTACCCTGGCTGAGATCCAAGGGCAAACAGCTGCAGCAATGAAAGCTTCCTATTTTTACGTCACTGCGATTCCAGCGTTTTTATGGCCGATCGATCGAACCGATCGGGGCTAACTTGCTCTTGGCAAGGGATCAACGCAGCAGGGTGACGTTTTTTGGCGAACAATAGGCGACGTCGTTTTTGCTACGCTTTATCGATCGAGAATCAACGCTGTTGCATATGTTAAACACTTGCATAGTGGGAGGTACTTCGAGTGGGGCAGTAGTTGGCCGACGACAGGTGTTCGAGGCATATTTGCATGGCAGTAACATCAGTGGGTTAGAGAGGGGGTTAATGGGTGGGGTGAATATGATCAGAAAAGTAGTTATGAGGCACAAAAGTGTGTCATTTGAAAAACTTCTCCCTTAATTTGCCTATTTCTGTGGTAACTGCAAAGCCACAAGAAGCAAGCACTGAATACATATTCACACGAACCATTATTACCTTTTCTTGAGCTATGAACACAATTAAGGATGTATTGGAAGTACAATATCAGACAAAAGTATATGAAATTTTAAATACTTGAATACCTACGTCTTACATATAGTAAATCTAGATGTAAGGAATTCGAACGACAGTTGGAGTCTTATTTTAAATCCTAGGAAGGTATTTTTCACTTTACAAATGCTTCCTCAAGCTATTTGCTAAACTTTTGGCAGTGAAAATGCCCAGAATTCACAATTTTCTCAAGTTATAATTTATTTCCTTAAAAAGGTGTAGAGAAAACAATTGAAACTTGGCAGATATTTTCATCTACCCATATAGGGTAAAGGACCCAATTACTGAGACCTAACCAATTACTGTCACCTTACGCTATTTTAGGTAAAATAACGAATGAACAAACTATAGAATATAATCTGTAGTTTAGATTATAGGTCGAAATACATAATTCTTTTTGTGTATCACTTTGCAACGTTTATTTATTCGTTATTTTAAGTAAAATAGCTTAAGGTGACAGTAATTGGTTAGGTGTCAGTAATTGGGTCCTTTACCCTACTGCATGTACCAAAAATTTAAAACATTGGTAGTATTTCTTCAACATTTTTTCAGATAGTTTATTCGTCACGATCGTCTCTTTCCATAAGAGTATGTGTAAAATTAGTGAAAATTAAAATCGTTATAACTCAGTAACCGTTTAGTGAATTCGTTTAAAATTTTCGGACAATCTCACAAATTTTCATCAACTTGGAACTATTTTGAAAATAGGTCCAATACATCCTTAAGTTTAATACAAGAATCCAAATTAGTGAACGTGATAGTTCTTTGTCAACAAGTCTTTGGACATTAATCAACCACGAATTTAAGCCTTTCATATTATCCCAAAGGTTAATCGAACCACCAATACCACTCTCCAAAAAAAACTACCCTATTCCTTATTACACGGTTCAAAGTAATTCAAAGATCCTGTACTCGAACGCCTCAACAGCTATTTAAAAAATAAAAATCTTAAAGTATCCCCCCTGATACCTGATACACCTTCACTAGTCTGACATCCGACGAATCCTCCAATTACTTTAACCAGCCGGTATCAGCACAGCCATAACTCGCAGTGAAGAGTCGATCTGCCAGAAGTTGTACCACCATCTCAGTTTCAAATCACCCATCAAGCTCCAGTCAAACATCCACAGATCCAGTCATCATGCCCAGACACACACACACACACAAAAGTACACGCACTCGCGTGTCGATCATCGCGATCGAAAGCTCGCGATGGAAGACCTCCGTGGTCGCTGAACGCGTACTAATATCGCCGAGGAAAATGGTACCTGCCAGTACACGGAAACCAGGGATCGCGTGCAATGTCAGCCGCTCACCAGGATATTCCGTGCGTCCCGTGACAATAGGGAGCCAGCGGGGAAGGCTCGACTGGAAAGACACGATCCGGCCAATGCCAGAGCAAGTCGCTGGCGGGTTCAGTCGGTGCCTGGTCTCTTGACCTGCTTGCACGACGGCCACAGAACGATTGGCATTTTTCCCCGACGACCAAACCCCCCATCCATCCCCCGTCCTCTGCGGTTAAGCAAGCCTTTACAAGCATTTTCTGGTTACGAGAGGACGCTTGCACCGTCCGCGGTAACGATACCTCCTCGCCCCGTGGCTGATACGAGACCCGTCTCACGTTAGAGAGCGCGGAGATGACCACCCCCGATGGACCGGTGGACTTCAGGCTCGAGTACGTCGGAGGGTTCGTGCAGAAGTCGCTGAAACTGAAGCCGGAGAAATGGGGCAGGCTGCTGCTCACCGAGGAGTACAGGAACGCGGTGCTGGATTTCTTGGATAATCCAGTGCCCGCAGCGTTGTTCGTTGTGCTCACGCCGAACGCGCAGTTGGTCGCCTCTTCGTCGTTCCCTATACCATGTCAGAGGACCAAGGGTGAGTGGGGGAAGAATTGTTGATGAGGTTTGAGTGGAATTGATCGAGTTTGAATTTAGTTTCTTTGGTAAAGGAAGATAGGCTGTTGATTTGAAATGATGTGGCATTTCAGGTATCTACGCGGTGAAGCTGATGCTGATACCGCTGCCAAAGGAGAAGGAGGCGTGCTCCTCTATGCTGATCCTAGGCGATCTATCGCCCCGCGTGGTCGATCAATTCGCCACCCTGGTGGACAACGTGTTCGCCCCGCTGCTAGGCAAAGCGGAGAACCACAAGGATCTGCCTGACGTTGCCATTCAGGACATCTGTAGACACGTGCACTCTCTTCGTGGTACCTTGTACCAAGTAATAAAGATTTTGCCAAAGTCACTTTGGTACTTCACGAATGATTTGGAATGAAGCTAAGATTCACTTTTGGTTGATGGAATGTAGGTGAAAGGGCAGGTGAACGGCAGGACGGTTCTCCCCATGCCAGCTGGGATGGAGAAGGTGACGGAAGTGGAGAAACTGGTTCGCACGGAGGGACCACAATCCGTGGATCTGTATTTAAAAAGCGCCATCGAGGGCGTCGTGATCAAATGGGCCTACTTGGTGAACGACGTCGTCACGCAGGAATCGAGTGCTGCTTTCGAGAATGGACAGAATCCCACCCCTGATGTCGAGCTGGAATACTGGGCCGCCAGATTAGCGAATTTGAGGTAGAACGATTACTCAGGCATCTTCTGCCAAGTATGTTTCTTTCGTCAACGTCAATCTCACCCTTAGATTCACTCTTAAGGGAGGAATCCTATTTTGGGGGCTAAAACCATAGCAAAATTTAAGATTTTTTTTAAGAAACTAGCGACTCGATTTCTCTGAAATTTGGACTATGCATCTTTGAAGAAGATTGCAGATTTTCTTATTAATTGTTAATAATAAATATAAGAGTTTAAATTGTTTTAAATGATCCTTCAGATACATTTACGATCAGCTGCAAGAGGACCGCGTGAAGAAAATGGCGAGCATCCTGGAGAAGACGAGCAGCGCCTACTACCCCTGCTTCCGCACCCTGTTCGACAACGTGGTGTCCTCGATGGCGGAGGCGAAGGAGATATCGCTGTATCTATCGCCTCTGGGCAAGTGTTTCAAGGCGGTCGAGGAGGTCGACTTCTCCGAGGTTAAGCCGTTAATGGCCACGCTGATACACTCGTTGGGATTAACCTGGTCGAAATCCACGTATTATCAGAGCTCCTCCAAGGTGATCATCATGCTGCGACAGATTTGCAACCTGTTGATACAGGAGGCGCGTCGATTCCTCGACCCGGCGTCGATCTTCCAGAGCGACGTCGACGAGGCGCTGCAACGCGTGCAGATATCCCGAGGTGACTGTCGTCAACTGTCTTTTATTTATTTGTAGAGATGTATGTATCTTAGAAACGAGGTTTCGATTGTTTCACAGGAGTTCTAGAAGAGTTCAAGCGCGAGTTCGAGCTGCGAAAAGACATGCCAGCGATGAAACCCCAGGCGCCCCCGTGGACCTTCAACTCTAGCGCCATTTTCTCCCGTTTGGACGACTTCCTGAAGCGCCTCGGCGACATAGAGTGGCTTTTCTATACCGTCATGGAGTTCTCCAAGCTGGAGAAGATCGAGATCGGCGGTATACTAGGCCGATCCCTCAGCACCAGGATCATCAACGTGTATAAAGAGTTCCAGCACCTGTTCGTGTCGTTCACGGTGCGAGCCAACGACGCCCTAGAGCCCGACGACAATTCCTTCACCGCCGACTGCGCTAAGTTCAACGAGGCCATTACCGATCTGGACAGCAAGCTGGCAGCCATTCTCTGCCAGGCTTTCGACGACTGCGGGAACCTCGAGAGCGTCTTCAAGGTACTCTCTAGCCTAGCAACCCCAATGCTGTGAAACGAGAACACTCGATGAGTCCGATCGAATTAAACGCGCTTGGATTACGCGTTGCAGCTGATAAACATCGCAGGCTCGGTGCTCGACAGGCCAGCGATAAGGGAGCAGTTCACAGACCGTTACACGAGGATCTTGGAGCTGCTGAACGTGGAGCTGACGGTGGTGGAGGTGCTGTTCAATCGTGGCACCAGGGGCGCCCTAATTAATCTTCCTCCCCTGGCGGCGGCCTTGACCTTCACCAGCATGCTGAGGCAGCGCATCGATCTTCCGGTTCAATCCTTCAGGGCGATACAACACCCGTGAGTGCCTTTCGCAGAGGCTCCGAGTGCTAACTGTGAAAGTTGACTTTGCACGGTTTCAGTATAGCTAGCAGCGAAGAGGGGCGGAACATAGAGAGACGATACCAGAGGCTGATCAAGATCTTCAGCGACAAGGAGGACGACCTGTTCACAGAATGGGCGCAAACGGTTCCGAATACAGTCGACGCAGGTCTGAACCGCAACATTCTAGCCCGCGGAAGGGAATCCACCTTGCTGTTGAACTTTGATCCCGAGCTTCTGGCTGTTCTGAAGGAAGTGAACTATTTGAAGCAGATGTCGCGGACGGACATCCCCGAGGAGGCTACGAAGGTGCTTCCCTTTTTGGTTTCAAGGATCAGAAGATATTTCAATCGTAATATGTATTGTTTCTTCTCGATGGTTTAGGTGTCGGAGAACATGGAGACGTTTCGAAAGTTTCGCAGCCAGCTGGGAGCCACGGTGGACTCGTACAACAATGTTTGCAAGACGACCAGGCGGGTGGAGTTCCAGCTGATCGAGATGGAGATAACGAGGATCGATAGCCTGGTGTCGCGGGGAGAGACGGAGCTGTGCTGGAAGTCGGACGGCGTTCTGGATTACATCGAGGAGCTGGGCGAGCTGGTCGAGGGCCTGTGGAAGCGAATAAGGTCCGCCCAGGCGAACGTCGGCAAGATCAAAGGCATTTTGGAGCCATGGACGAGGACCCCTCTCATTGAAAGGAAGGATCGGCGCAAGGACTCTTTGCTGTCCTTCGACGAGAGGTCGGAGAAAGTGTCGAAGCGTTGCGGGGAGATTCAGAGGGCTGCTGAGCAGATTCACTCGCTGGTGGAGGAGAACAGGGTGCTTTATCGAGTCTCTGAAGAAATGGAGGAGCGATGGGAGAGATACGTGGCCTACGTCGATGGCATCGCGATGGAATCCCTTCGAAGGGCCGTGGGATGCTCGTTAGGTTAATATTTGCGACGCTTTTCAGGGATCTTGTGATTTGAGCGTGTTCGAATGATTTGATTCTTGCGCCAGGATACTTGGTGGAGAACATGGACTCGATTGGACAGTGCGAGCCACTTCTGGAAGCTAAACTGGAGCTCAGAGAGCCAGATCTCTATTACGTACCTTCGTTGGAACCCGATGATCCAGACGGGTTGGATCAGTTGACACTTCTTTTATTAAACGATATCATTGGAATGGCTGCGCTGGTGAACAGGCTGAAAAAGGATTCTATAGGGTACGCGGAGGAACTGGAAGAGGATCCAGATATAAAGGGGATGAAAAATGAGATATTATGCAACGTGGCGACTGCCGTGGAGGATGCCACGGAATTCTGCAGTAACTTCGAAGGTACCTTTCATGCCCAGTGTAAAACAATGGTGAATAAAATTGTTGGGAGAATATTTACTCTGCACCTTTGTCTTATTATTGCACAGGAAACCTCTTTCCCTATTAAACCACGCACCTATTAAAAAATATTGCACTACGCACTGACTCGTATTTAACCGTTTCACTATTAAGGGTGTCTATAATCGCGCTAATAACACAGCTGATAGAATATATTAAGCGAAGTAATATCTTGAAAGAGTTATTTCATATTGCTCGCTCGTATAAAATACTCCCATACAGCCTGTGTCGTTTTCGAGTAGCCATTGCTTCTTCAGCAATCTTCAGCAATCAAACTTCTACAAACCCCTACCCTCGTCGTTCTTTTATTCAGCCTCATCGAGCGTCCACATGTGGCCCCATGATCGCTCCTGATCCTCCGTCATCTTATTTTATCAGGATACGCCTATCTCTGGTTGGACGACAGGGACATGGTGATGCAACAGTTCCTCGAGTATAGCCGGCAATTGACGATGGAGGAAATGGAGATGGTGACCGCGCAGGATCCCAAGGGGCCGGCACGGTCACCGCCGAAAATGGAGCAATTCCGCGAGCAAATCGACCTTTACGAGGGCCTCTATCTCGAGATCGAGGAAATGGAGGCGTCCAAAGTGTTTTGCGGCTGGTTCAGGGTAGACCTGAGACCCTTCAGACAGTCGGTGCTGAACATGGTCTGCAAATGGTCGAGCATGTTCAAGAGACATCTGGTCGACCGCGTTACCAGCAGCCTCTCGGATTTGGGATCGTTTATAAGGTGTTCCATTCCAGAGAACCGCTCCCTGGCGCCCGATAAAAACTGGCTGTTCTATTAGTCGGATAGTATTCCAGTCTTAACCGTAGAGAAATGACAGCTTTCACTTTCTTGGGTGTTAAGCTAGAAATTCGTGGCCCTCGTGGTTTTCGATCTGTCAAATGTAAATGGTGCCCAAGAATCTCGACGGCGTTGATGTTAATCCTCTGATTGCAATGCTTGAGTGAATCTTGACTCATATTTTCAATATTTTTAATCTATATTAAAAAAAACAATCTCTAGAATTTGAAATTGAATTGTGGGTCCAAACTGGCTAATTCACTTCCGAGTTAATATTTTCCTGAAACGATTAGCATTGTGAATTTTTGGCAATATAGACATAAATTAGAACGACATTGTTCCACACGAATATATCAGTGTGATCGATTTAATAGACGCGCGGACGAGGGTCTGCTACAACCAATTCATCCTGGCGACTACGCAGCTCTCGTCAGCGTGATGGGCTACCTATTGCAAGTGAAGGAACGACAGCCAAGAACAGACGAGATGTTCCAGCCACTGGAGGAAACGATCGAGCTGCTGAAATTCTACGACCAGGACATCCCGGAGGAGGTGAACGTGCTGCTGCAAGAGTTGCCGGAGCAGTGGGCTAACACGAAGAAACTGGCCCTTATGGTGAAGCAGCAAGTGGCTCCCCTGCAGGCAGGTACGTGGGAAGTCGTTCTTCGAGCTTCATTAAAATTCAATCGCCCACTTCCACGACAGGCGAAGTGTCCAGAATAAGAGGTCGGATATCCGCATTCGACACGACCATCACCCACTACCGAGAAGCTTTTCGACGCTACAGCTTCTTCAGGTACGAGTGCCAGAACCCGTACGAACTTTTGGACGAAGGTCACAAGGAGATCCTGATGTTAGAGAGGCAGATGAAGGATATACAAGAATCTGCGTCCCTGTTCGAGGTGATGGTACCGGAGTTCAAGGTGCTGAGGCAGTGCAGGAGGGAGCTGAGGATGCTGAAGCAGCTCTGGGATTATGTGAATATTGTTAAGAGTAGCATAGAGGGCTGGAAAACTACCCCTTGGAGGAAAGTCGACGTGGAGAACATGGACATCGAGTGCAAGAAGTTCGCGAAGGAGATTCGGGGTTGGTAATCGGGGATGTTTCTCTTGGACGGTGATGCCTGGGTTTATTTTAACTCACGTTGACTTTTTCTTGAAACTCGAATTCTCTTTTCTTTTGAACTCTTCTGTAAAGTAACTGTTTCCTTGGAATACTGTCTTGTCACTATTTACTAGAAGTCTGAATCCAAAATCGCCCAAGCACCACCGTGAACGCCAAGTAGTATAGAAGAATATGTGGTCAGACATAAATATATTGACACGCTCCTTGGAATACCCAGCACTGGACAAAGAGATGAGGTCCTGGGATACCTTCGTGTCGCTCGAAGGAACCGTGAAGAACATGCTGACGTCCCTGAGGGCGGTTGGAGAGCTCCAGAACCCCGCGATTCGAGAAAGACACTGGAGGCAGCTGATGAACAGCACTAAGGTACCGCCAGGCTTCAAAGAACGGTGAACACGATTTAGGACTGTGAATATATATATCTAAAATCTCCCCCTCTATTTGTAAATACTGTATATACTGTATATTTTTCTACCCACTTTGGATACCACCGAGGAGCCATTTTTGTGATACTAACGTAGCGATGAAAGCGCTAGGAAATATTTTAAAATGTTCAAATATGTACTCACGATGAGTTTACTAGAATTAGTTGCACCGCTGTATATACGCTATCGGTGTTGCAGAAACTGGGCGACATGACTCCAGAAATGACCGTAAGTCCACTGTAAATACGCGCACGATAACATTATCCTGATCAACTTTTCATTTTCAAACCCCTCGACACTAGAATAGAATATGCTGTACAAGCACCTTTCCCTGGCAAGTTTCTTCGCGTCACGAATCAGTTGTTAACGAGCATGTCAGCAGAGCATGCTGCACAATTCGTACATTTAGAGGATAGAACATCATTATCTCGTTTATTATGCGCTTCACTGTATATACCTCATTGAATAAATTGGTTCCAAGCGAAACACGGCATTCATTTCACTCGCCTCGCTTCACCCTTGCGTTTCGTTCTCAACATTCATCGCTGAGCTTTTCATTATCGAAACACCTGCCGAAGTGAATCAGCAGAGGTCCCATACGATTAGGTGCGATTCGTTATGGATGAATCCACCACTCTGGCGGATCTGCTCGAGCTGAGCCTCCACGACTGCGAGGAGGAGGTGAAGAATATCGTGGACAAGGCCGTAAAAGAGATGTCGATGGAGAAGTACATGAGGGAACTGAACGTCACGTGGTCCAAGATGGAGTTCGAGAAGGAAACCCACGCTAGGACTGGTGCAACCTTGATCAGAGCTAGCGAGGAATTAATCGAGACCTTGGAAGAGAACCAGGTGCTCTGTGAAACCAGTTAAATAATCTTCAAGCTCCAATCAAGCCTCAAACCGAATTAAGAAGCATGCTCTCCGCAGGTGCAACTGCAGAATCTAATCACCTCCAAGTTCATCGCGCACTTCTTAGAGGAGGTGTCCAGCTGGCAGAGGAAGCTGAGCATCGCGGACCAAGTGACCACCGTCTGGTTCGAGGTGCAGCGAACCTGGATGCACCTCGAGAGCATCTTCACGTCCTCCGAGGATATTCGAAAGCAGCTGCCAGTGGACGCCGAGAGGTTCGATCGAATCGACAAGCAGTTCAAGCAGATGACCGAGGAGATGTCTAAGACGCCTAACGTCGTCGAGGCGACGAACAAAGAGGGTCTGGTGTCCTCCCTCGATATCCTGCAAAAGGAACTGGTCCTTTGTGAGAAAGCTCTGGCTGAGTACCTGGAGACCAAGCGTCTCGCCTTTCCGAGGTTCTACTTCGTCTCGTCCAGCGATCTTTTGGACATTCTGTCGAACGGAAATCAACCTGAAGTCGTGGCCAAGCACCTGACCAAGCTGTTTGACTCTATGGCGCGTTTGAAGTTCGGCGAAGTAGATGACGGCTCGCCAAGGAGAGTACTAGGTGAGATTCGTGAGGAGTGAATCTGTTTAGACTCTTTTCTTCATTTTGAATGCTGAAGAGCTTTAATAGGAGTCATTCACCATGGTTCAAGGTATGTTCGCGAAGGACGGCGAGTACGTGGTATTCGCGAACTGCGAGATGAACTGCGAGGGACCAGTGGAGACTTGGTTGAACCGTTTGCAGCGAGCGATGAGAATTACCATAAGGCACTATTTCAGCGAGGCAGTGGTGTCCTACGAGGAGAAGCCACGCGAACAATGGTTGTTCGACTACCCGGCGCAGGTGTCTCTCTGTGGCACGCAAATATGGTGGACCACGGAGGTGAACATCGCGTTCGCGAGGCTCGAGGAGGGCTACGACAACTCGCTGAAGGACTACTTGAAGAAGCAGATCGCTCAGCTGAGCACACTGATCGCGCTGCTGATCGGCGAGCTCACGAAACAGGAGAGGCAGAACGTGATGACCATCTGCACGATCGACGTGCACTCGAGGGACGTGGTGGCCAAGCTGGTGCAGTCCAAGGTGGAGACGTCACAGGCGTTCCAGTGGCAGAGCCAACTACGTCATCGCTGGGACGAGAAGGAGAAGGATTGCTTCGCTAATATTTGCGACGCGCAGTTCAAATACTCCCATGAATACCTGGGAAATACGCCCAGGTCAGGGTCTGTGCGTGACTTATTTTTTAGCCTTGGATTTAAGAACTTCTATCCAGATATCCTCCAGCGTTTAACTATATAGGAATTTTAGAAGGTGTTGTGGTAGAGTTGGTTGAAAGTTCAAGTAGGATATTAATCACTGTCAATGCAACTGTTGAGAGAACTTTCCAACCACAACTCTCCCTCTTCTATAAAATTATCAATATACCCTTTATCAATGTTTATAACAAATAAAAACGTCACTCAGAGCTCGAAAAGCTCGGAGCTCAGACACGAAACTAAAGAACGTGATAATATACCTTTCAATTCTTTCGAATTCATAACTGTTTTGTTCAATTCAGGTTGGTCATAACGCCCCTGACGGACAGGTGTTACATAACCCTAACCCAATCCCTGCACTTAATAATGGGCGGCGGTCCAGCGGGGCCAGCTGGCACTGGGAAGACCGAAACCACCAAGGACCTGGGCAGAGCTCTGGGGATAATGGTGTACGTGTTCAACTGCTCCGAGCAAATGGATTACAAATCCTGTGGCAACATCTACAAAGGGTTGGCCCAGACAGGTGCCTGGGGCTGCTTCGATGAGTTCAATCGAATCACCGTGGAGGTTCTGTCAGTGGTCGCCGTGCAAGTGAAGTCGATCCAGGACGCCATCAGGGATAAGAAGGAGAAGTTCAACTTCATGGGAGAGATGATCAGTTTAGAACCCACGGTTGGTATATTCATCACCATGAATCCCGGTTACGCGGGGCGCACAGAGCTACCAGAGAATCTGAAGGCCCTATTCCGACCGTGCGCCATGGTGGTCCCGGATTTCGAGTTGATCTGCGAGATCATGCTGGTGGCAGAGGGCTTCCAGGACGCCAGGGTCCTGGCGAGGAAGTTCATCACCCTCTACACGCTGTGCAAGGAGCTACTGTCGAAGCAGGACCACTACGACTGGGGACTTCGAGCGATAAAGTCCGTCCTCGTCGTTGCTGGAAGCCTGAAACGGGGCGATCCTGGCAGACCTGAGGAGCAAGTGCTCATGAGGGCCCTCAGGGACTTCAACATTCCCAAAGTCGTGTCCGACGACCTGCCTGTCTTCATGGGCCTAATAGCTGACCTGTTTCCCGCGCTAGACGTCCCCAGGAAACGGGACGTGGAGTTTGAGAAAATGGTGAAGCAAGCAGCGGCTGATCTGATGCTTCAACCCGAGGACGGGTTCATTCTCAAGGTCGTGCAGCTGGAGGAGCTGTTGGAGGTGAGACACTCCGTGTTCATTGTAGGCACTGCTGGCTCAGGCAAGACCCAGGTCTGGAAGACTCTGTTCAGGACCTACCAGAACATGAAAAGGAAGCCTGTGTATAACGATCTGAATCCTAAAGCTGTGACCAACGACGAGTTGTTTGGAATCATCAATCCAGCGACCAGGGAGTGGAAGGACGGTTTGTTTTCCGTGATCATGAGGGAGCAGGCGAACCTGGGCGGAGAGAACCCCAAGTGGATTGTCCTGGACGGCGACATAGACCCCATGTGGATCGAATCTCTGAACACTGTGATGGATGACAATAAAGTGCTGACTTTGGCTAGCAACGAGAGGATCGCGCTGACGCCTGTAATGAGACTGCTCTTCGAGATCTCGAATCTGAGGACTGCCACCCCTGCCACTGTATCCAGAGCAGGCATCCTGTACATTAACCCTCAGGATCTGGGCTGGAATCCTTACGTCACCAGCTGGGTGGAAAGGCGGACCTCGCCAATCGAGAAGGCAAACTTGGTGATGCTGTTCGACAAGTACATTCCTCCCTGTCTGGATACCTTGAGGACCAGGTTCAAGAAGATCACGCCGATCGCCGATATGGCGCACGTCGAGATGCTCTGCCACCTTCTCCACTGTCTCCTCAAGCCAGAATTAACATCCACCGACTTCCTGAAGGAGTACTACGAGCTCTACTTCGTGTTCGCTGCTGTCTGGGCGTTCGGATCCTCCATGTTCCAGGACCAGACCATCGACTATCGAGTGGAGTTCAGTAAATGGTGGACGAACGAGTTCAAGCAGGTCAGGTTCCCTTCTCAGGGCACTGTTTTCGATTATTACATCGATTCCGAGACGAAGAGCTTTGTATCGTGGACGCAACGTCTGCCAAAATTTGAGCTGGACCCAGAGATGCCTCTGCAAGCAGTTCTAGTTTATACAGCCGAGTCTATCAGGATCAAATACTTCCTGGACATGCTGATGGCAGAGAGGCACCCAGTGATGCTGGTTGGCACAGCTGGCTGTGGCAAGACTGTCCTCATGGCTGAGAAGCTTCTACAGTTGCCAGAGAATTACGCCGTGTCCAACGTCCCCTTTAATTTCTACACTTCCTCGGAGATGCTGCAGAAGATCTTGGAGAAGTCGCTGGAGAAGAAGGCTGGGCGAAATTACGGACCCCCCGGGAACAAGACCTTGGTGTATTTCATCGACGACATGAATATGCCCGAAGTCGATGGGTACGGGACTGTTCAACCTCATACACTGATTCGCCAGTACTTGGATTACGGTCACTGGTACGACAGAACGAAGCTGACCCTCAAGGACATTCACAACTGCCAGTACGTGAGCTGCATGAACCCCACAGCTGGCTCCTTCACGATCAACCCGAGGCTGCAGAGGCATTTCTCAGTGTTTGCAGTCAGCTTCCCTAACATGGAATCCCTGATGACTATCTACTCCTCGATTCTGTCGCAGCACTTGTCGAACATCGAGCACAGGTGTGTCCTGATCGTTGAATTGATAGGTGCGTTGAAATGTATTTGAATTGCTGGCTGCTTCATAGGTTTCCACTTTGCGTTACTGAGCTGTGCAACAACATCGTGCAAGCCTCTATCCAGCTGCACCATCGCTGCGCCCAAATGTTCCTCCCCACAGCCGTCAAGTTCCACTACATCTTCAATCTTCGCGACTTGTCGAACTGCTTCCAAGGGCTGCTGTTCAGTGGCAACGAGTGCCTGCAATCCCCCATAGACATCATCAGACTGTGGATCCACGAGACCCATCGCGTGTATGGAGACAAGTTGACGGATGAGAAGGACATAGAGAGCTTCTCTAAGTTACAGTTGGATATCTTGAAGAAGAACGTGGAAGAGGTTGACGAGAGTGCTGTGCTGGAGAAGCCGAACATCTACTGCCACTTTGCAGGTAAGTGGTGTCGAACTGAGGGAGCAGGTTTCAATAGTATTCAGCTTCTTGGACCGTGTAGCGACCACATATCGAGATTTAAAAAAAAAAGAGGATTGAGTTTGAGATACTTAGCGAGCATAGCAATAGAGAGTAGTAGTTCTACCTTATGCTCCCACTAGTGTTGTAAAAATGAGCTTCGAGCCGTGAGCTTCAAGAGCTCGAGTCGCGGCTCAAACCCTAAAGGCTCGAACCCTTAAGGCTCGAAGGCTCGAATCTCGTAGCAGTCGTAGCCATGACAGCTAGCTCGAGTCGTATAAATTGTATGTAGTGAAGTGATGTACAATTGGTGGAACCATCAAATATAATATCAAGGACTTGGAGTTAACTTCATTACTATTAAACACAAAAGCCTCCAGCTTCGAAGCCCAAGCCACGAAGCTTGAATCTCGAGCTTCATATGATATTAGCCTTAAAGGCTGAGTCTTTAAGGTTAAGGTTTAAAGCTTTGAAGACTCGAGCTTTATACAACACTACCTCCCACTATATTTTAATACTTCTGAGCATGGCAAAGTGCTTAACGATACCACAGAGTAGTATTCCAAAGTAACAACTACTGTATAAAACTAAAACTCATTAGGCGGCGTTGGGGAGCCAAAGTACATGCCTGTGAAAGATTGGGCGACGTTGCACCGACTGCTATCAGAGGCAATGGTCAGCTACAACGACCTGGTGGCCGCGATGAACCTGGTTTTATTCGAGGACGCGATGATGCACGTGTGTCGCATAAACAGAATTCTAGAATCGCCCAGAGGCAGCGCGCTGCTGGTAGGCGTGGGTGGTTCTGGCAAGCAAAGCCTGTCACGGCTGGCTGCCTTCATAAGTTCCCTGGAGGTGTTCCAAATCCAGCTGAAGAAGGGCTACGGGATCACGGATCTCAAGCTGGAGTTAGCTGTTTTATACACGAAGTCGGGCATGAAGAACTTGGGGCTCGTCTTTCTGATGACGGACGCGCAGGTGCCGAATGAACAGTTCCTCGTGCTGATCAACGACATGCTCGCTTCTGGCGAGGTACCAGACCTGTTCGCCGAGGACGAGGTGGAGAATATAATAGCAGGTCGATAGATTTGGAGTTACGCTGGATGAGAATCCACAGAGAGTAGAATTAACAATTTCAGTGGCGTTCTCGCGATAATATTTTTTAGAAAATATCGAAAGAAAAGTCTGGCAAATTTTTCAGAACCTTGCGCCACTCAGAATGTTAACAGCATCCCAGGCTAATCTCTAAAATTAAAATTACAATCTTGATATCACCTGGCGTTACTTTTTCAAAAAGTGAACTACGAATGTGGGTATTCAAAAAGTTAAGACATGCATCAGGTTCAGAGGCATTGTCCCATTGTACTCTTAATTTCAAGCCCTGTACAGGCAATTAGCAACGTACAGAACTAAACCGACGTTCGCAGGGGTGCGAAACGAGGTGAAGGGTGCAGGCATGCTGGACACCCGCGAGAACTGCTGGAAATTCTTCATCGACCGCGTACGCAGGCAGCTACGAATAGTCCTCTGCTTCTCCCCCGTGGGCTCGACCTTAAGGGTGCGCTCGAGGAAGTTCCCGGCGATAATAAATTGCACGGCGATAAACTGGTTCCACGAATGGCCGCAGGAAGCTTTGATGTCCGTGTCGAAGAGGTTCCTGCAGGAGCTAGACGAGCTTCCAGAAAGTTACAGGTACAGATTCGACCTCCGTTTCAACATCGATACCCACGCCCAACTAACGAATCAACGATCCAAATACAGAGATTCAGCGGCGAAATTCATGGCCCACGCTCACACGAGCGTGAACGCGGCCAGCCGGCATTATTTGGCCAACGAGCGTCGCTACAACTACACGACCCCGAAATCCTTCCTGGAGCAGATCAGTCTGTACACTAGGCTGCTGAAAACGAAGGCCAAGGAGCTACGGGCCCGAGTTGCTAGGCTGGAGAACGGTTTGGAGAAGCTGCGATCGACAGCGGTGCAAGTGGATAAGTTGAAAGAGAAGCTGGCTGATCAAGAAGTGGAGTTGCAGCAGAAGAACGAGGCGGCTGATACACTGATCGCCATTGTCGGCGTTGAGACGGATAAAGTGCAGAAGGAGAAGGCCATAGGTAAAGCAGGACGATAAAAGTGTTAATAGACGTTGAGGTAAATGTCTTTTGTTTCTCGCAGCCGACGAAGAGGAATCCAAAGTCGCTATAATAGCGGAGGAGGTGTTGAAGAAGCAGAAGGACTGCGAGGTAGATCTAATGAAGGCAGAGCCAGCGCTGCTGGCTGCTCAGGAAGCTTTGAACACACTGAACAAAGCGAATCTCACCGAGCTGAAGTCATTTGGTTCGCCTCCTGGGGCTGTGACTAACGTAACAGCCGCTGTGATGGTCCTTCTGGCCCCGTCTGGCAAAGTACCCAAGGATAGAAGCTGGAAGGCTGCCAAGGTACGACCAGGGTCACTGATAATGTGAATGGTCCACATTGCTGGACGTAGAGTCACTCACGGATTCGTTCCGGTAAATGCGAAAGAATAATTAATTGTGGAACTTGTATACCCAACTGCTGTCTAGTTCCTCCAAGTGCAACGTAAGGAATAAAATCATTTATGTTAATGTTATAACACTTGGCGAACAAAATGGCCGCTATGAGTGTATAATTAATTGCCAGCAGAAGATGGAAAAATGAATCATTGGTTTCATAGATCACGATGGCGAAGGTGGACGCGTTCCTCGACGCCCTGATCAATTACGACAAGGAAAACATCCACCCAGAAGTGATCAAGGCGATACAACCGTACCTCAAGGACTCCGAGTTCGAACCGGAGTTCGTGAGATCGAAGTCAGCCGCGGCAGCAGGCCTCTGTGCCTGGGTCATCAACATCATCAAGTTCTACGAGGTGTTCTGCGACGTGGAGCCCAAGAGGAAGGCCCTGGCAGCAGCGAACGCTGAACTGGCCGCTGCTCAGGACAAGCTCGGCGTGATCAAGCGCAAAGTTGTTGTACGTAGACACTAATGAATGAGTGAAGGGTGGCTCTGGGTGAGTTTAAATTGAGCGTTGTTTTGGGGACAGTCGTTGGAGGAGCAATTAGCGAAATTGACGGCTGACTTCGAGCTGGCGACGACAGAGAAACTCAAGTGCCAGCAGGAGGCGGACGCGACGAATGCTACTATTGCACTTGCCAACAGGCTGGTCGGGGGATTGGCGTCGGAGAACGTGCGATGGGCAGATTCCGTGGCCAAGTAAGTCACACTTGTGAGCTTGAAGGATTTTTTCCAAGTCGTTCTCTGATTAACATTTAGATTTTGATGATGTACAAAGAAATTTTAAAAATTAGGTTGAATACTAGATTGTGTCTCACTTCTACTTGCCTAATCTATACTAGGACTGGGATTATTCGAATAATTTAATATTCGAATATTTTACAAGTATTCGTATGCTACGAATAAACTTCGAATATTTGAATACTCGAATGATATTATATTCGAATACTATTCGAATACTGATGTATGAAGTGGGTTAAAATTAGCTTACAAGATTTCACCATGACAAATGAACCTAAAGAACTTGATTTATAATTCACACCATACTATATTCGAATAGATCAGTATTCGAATACTTAAATATTCGAATGGTATTCGAATACTTGGATATTCTAATTATATTCGTCAAATAATTAAGCAACTGAAGTATTCGATAATTCGACAAATAGTCCCAGTCCTAATCTATACAGTCTCTCAAGATCTTTTAATTATTTTGGATAACCCCTAAAAGACCAATTTTCGTCACCTATAAACAATTCTTAAGAATTCCTTAAAATAACGAAAGCTTCGTTCAAGTTTCATGCAACAATCGTCGACGTTGCCCGGCGACGTGCTCCTGGTGACAGCCTTCATCTCCTACGTCGGCTGCTTCACGAAGCAGTTCCGCCAGGATCTGCAGCACAAGCAATGGCTGCCATTTTTGCGTGGCATCGAGCCGACGGTTCCAATCACAGAGGGGCTGGACCCCCTGTCGCTTCTGACGAACGACACTCAGATAGCCAAATGGAATAACGAAGGCTTGCCGAACGATAGAATGTCGACGGAGAACGCGACGATTCTCACGAACTCGGATCGTTGGCCCCTAATGATCGATCCTCAAGTACGTAGGCTCACGGCGAACACGTTCGACAACGGTTAAATGTTAATCGCCGCTCGTCCCCCAGCTCCAGGGCATCAAGTGGATCAAGCAGAAGTACGGGGAAGAACTGAGGGTCATTAGGCTAGGGCAGAAGGGCTACTTGGACGTCATCGAGCAGTCGCTGGCAACCGGGGCCACCGTTCTCGTGGAGAACATCGGGGAAACGGTGGACCCGGTGCTGGACCCCCTCCTAGGCAGGAACTTGATTAAGAAGGGTCGCGCGATTAAGATCGGCGACAAGGAGGTCGAGTACAATCCGCTGTTCAGGTTACTATTGCACACGAAGCTAGCTAATCCCCATTACAAGCCCGAGATGCAGGCCCAAACTACCCTAATTAATTTCACGGTAACGAGGGACGGCCTCGAGGATCAATTGCTCGCCGAGGTAGTAAAAGCCGAGCGGCCTGATCTCGAGGAGCTGAAGGCTGAGCTCACCCGACAGCAGAACGATTTCAAGATTACGCTGAATAGCTTGGAGGACTCCCTCCTGTCGAGGTACGCCGCACCCTCTGACATTTCCCATTTCCACATCCTTCCGCTTTGTATCGAATCCGCATCTGCCGCCCCACCCCGCCGATATATATCTCGCCCCTGTCGACGAAGAAAAGCGAACGACGGCATAACGATTCCGCGCGCAGATTGTCGTCGGCGGGCAGCAACGTGCTCGAGGACACGTCGCTGGTCGAGAACCTGGAGACGACCAAGAGGACGGCGGCGGAAATCGAATCGAAGGTCACGGAGGCGCGAGGCACCAGCCGGGAGATCGACGCGGCGAGGGAACTGTATCGACCGGCGGCGGCCAGAGCCTCTCTCCTCTACTTCATCTTGAACGATCTGAACACCATCAATCCGATTTATCAATTTTCGCTGAAAGCTTTCAGCGTGGTGTTTCAGAACGCCATCTCGAAGGCGGACCCGGCGCAGGACGTTTCCGTGCGAGTTAGAAACCTGATCGAATGCATCACCTACTCCGTGTTCATGTACACGACCAGGGGCCTGTTCGAGTGCGACAAGCTCATCTTCGCGTCGCAGATGGCGTTCCAGATTCTGTTAGCGAGGAACGAGGTGACCACCGGCGAGCTCGACTTCTTTCTACGCTTCCCCGTAACGCCCCACGTCACCTCGCCCGTCGACTTCCTCACCAACACCAGCTGGGGCGGAATAAGAAGCCTCGCCAGCCGAGAGGAGTTTCGGTGAGCCACGGAATTAGACTTTATTTAATCTCGGTGTACTTCTGCGCTTCCTTCTTGTAATTTCTCTGACGCCTAGTTTTATATAAAAATTTTGTGCGCGGGGCAAGTTCATTTATAACTCCTTCGAAGCTTATAAAAGTGTTAAACAATGCACTATGCATGTTAAGTAGAATTTTAAAAATCCCATTTGACCCTCCCCGGGGAAACGATGATGTTCCCGGGTGCACAGCAATCTGGACAGGGACATCGAGACATCCGCGAAGCGGTGGAAGAAGCTGGTGGAATGCGAGTGCCCCGAGCGAGAGAAATTCCCGCAGGAGTGGAAGAACAAGACAACGATACAGCGGTTGTGCATGCTCAGAGCCCTGCGACCCGACAGGATGACCTACGCAATCGCTGCATTTATCGAGGAGAAGCTGGGCCCCAGATACATCGAGGGTAGAACGGTGGAGTTCGCCAAGTCCTTCGAGGAGACCAGCCCCTCCACTCCAATCTTCTTCATCCTTTCGCCCGGGGTGAACCCTCTCAAGGTAGATAAAACGAAAACGAGATGCGCGCAACGTATCTGATGGCTGCCGGTCGAATCAGGACGTGGAGGACTTGGGTCGCCGTTTGGGATACACCCTGGACAACCAGAATTTCCACAACGTCTCCTTGGGCCAGGGTCAGGAGACGGTCGCGGAGCAGGCGATGGACGTGGCGGCGAGGAATGGCCACTGGGTGGTCCTGCAGAACATTCATCTGGTGAAGAAGTGGCTGCCGTTGCTGGAGAAGAAGCTGGAGATCGCGGCGGACGGCTCCCATTCGGATTACAGGGTGTTCATGAGCGCGGAGCCAGCCAGCACGGCCGCGGGCCACATCATCCCCCAAGTAAAAACTTCGCTCTCTCGTAGCTTCGGATCCTTTTAAGGCGGCAGGCGAGATTGAAAGCGGGAACAAATTAGGGCATCCTGGAGTCGTCCATTAAGATCACGAATGAGCCGCCCACGGGGATGCAGGCGAACCTGCACAAGGCGCTGGACAATTTCACTCAGGAGACGCTGGAGATGTGCAGCAAGGAGGCGGAGTTCAAGGCGATCCTCTTCTCGCTCTGCTACTTCCACGCGGTGGTCGCCGAGAGGCGGAAATTCGGCCCGCAGGGGTGGAATAAAATCTACCCCTTCAACGTGGGGGACTTGCACATCAGCGTGAGCGTGTTGTACAATTACTTGGAAGCGACGTCCAAGGTGCCATGGGAGGACTTGAGGTTCGCCTTCGCGTTCTTAAAGCTTCTCAGGGCCGGTTTTAAATGGGTATTAACAATGCAGGTACTTGTTCGGGGAAATTATGTACGGGGGACACATAACTGACGACTGGGACAGGAGGCTCTGTGTTTCGTACCTCGAAGAGCTGATGCAGTCTGATTTGGTTGACGGTGAACTACAGTTAGCACCAGGTAGAATACAGAATGATCTTATCGAGCTCTACTTCCTTCTTCCCTACATTTTATTTCATGGTATTATCTTCACTTCACTTTTCTCTAATTTGTTCGTTTTTCCTCGGGAGATAAAGCTCGTCCTCATTTCTCCAAACATAAATAATGGTATCTTATATCAGGCTTCCCAGCGCCACCCAACACAGATCTAGCAGGCTACCACGCCTACATCGACGAGGCGATGCCACCAGAGTCACCCTACCTCTACGGTCTGCACCCCAACGCGGAGATCGGTTTTCTAACGATGACAGCCGAGAATTTGTTCAAGACCGTGTTCGAGATGCAGCCGAGGGATGCAGCCAGCTCTGGCGGGCAAACAGTGACCAGGGAGGACAAGGTGAGGATTCAATTCACCGGCAGCGATGTCACGTTCTATCATCACTTGTTTGAAGGTGAAGCACATACTGGACGAAATCATGGAGAAGCTGCCCGACGAGTTCAACATGGTCGAGATAATGGGCAAAGTGGAGGAGAGAACGCCGTACGTGATCGTTGCGTTCCAAGAATGCGAGCGAATGAATTATTTGACCACGGAGATCAAGCGATCCTTGCGAGAGCTGGACTTGGGCCTCAAGGGCGAGCTGACCATCACGTCGGACATGGAGGACCTGGAGAACGCGTTGTTCCTCGACCAAGTGCCACCGGTCTGGGCCCAAAGAGCTTACCCTTCGTTACTAGGCCTGGCTGCGTGGTTCGTCGACCTGTTACTGCGCATCAGGGAACTGGAGACCTGGTCCACTGACTTCGTTGTAAGCGAATGAGTATTTGTGCACCAGTAAACTGGAAGAACTCACGGGGACCTTGTTTCAGCTGCCACCTTCGGTCTGGTTGGCTGGGTTCTTCAATCCTCAGTCTCTGCTGACAGCCATCATGCAGTCCACTGCGAGGAGACAGGAACTGCCTCTTGACAAAATGTGCTTGCAGTGTGACGTGACGAAGAAGAACAAAGAGGAGTTCACGTACGTGATGTAGAATTTTGTTTCGTGTAATCCTTATCCTTACTAATATGTAAAAGTGAAACGTTGTCTGTTTGTTTGTCCTTCTTTCACACCTAAGCGGCTAAACAGACTTCAATGAAATTTTGAATACACATTACATACGCCCTAGATTAGATTACAGGCTATTTATTTATTTTTGTTTAGGCTCTTTTATTTTGGAAACATAATAAACAATTCCCGAGTGAAACTGGGTAACGGGTCAGCTAGTATTGAATAAGATTCGATCTGCATTTTGTTTTTGGCGATAGTTCTGCGCCCAGAGACGGCGCGTACATCCACGGGATCTTCATGGAAGGCGCGCGATGGGACGTTCAAACGGGCATCATAGTCGACTCGAAGCCCAAGGAACTGTTCCCAGGGGTGCCTGTGATCAACGTGCGCGCAATCACCCAGGATAAGCAGGATTTGAGGAACATGTACGAGTGTCCTGTTTACAAGACGCGGACACGAGGGCCCACCTACGTGTGGACTTTTAATCTGAAGACCAAGGAGAAGCCTGCGAAGTGGACCTTGGCTGGCGTTGCGCTGTTGCTTCAGACATAAACGATGCGTAAAGTCGCGATTTTAATTGTACCTGATGTAGGTGTATAGATTAGTCAATAAACCGATGAAGTATCTCTGAGAGTATTATTAAGAACAGACCTCTGAAATTGAATATACTCGACTGGATCCACTGTCCACTTTTTCTGTTAATCACATTTCAGGATACGATACTTAACGCGTCTCCTAAAAATGAAGCACAGCTCCCATTTGCACAAAGGTACCAATACAGGGCCAGTAATTGCGGCGAAGGAAGGAAAGAATAATTCGTGCGTAAATCCCAAAGGACCCATCTAGCGGAGGATATCACGAGGTCGACTAATCGACCGAGAGTTAATAAACCGTGAGACAGAAGAAAACCGACGAGCGGTCTCGGAGGAGGTTGCCCGACCCCCCTGCGAGGGACAGGGGGTGCTCCAAGGGCGGTGAGGGAAAGGAAGAAATTATCTGTCATTCTTCGAAACAAAAGCCTTTTCGATGGTCGTAGGATCGATACTCGCGGGCCGAGACAAACAAGGATCGGTCGGGCGTGCCAGTCAATTTGACACGGGGTCCTCGAGACGGAGGTCAAGAGGAACGGAGGAGAGAAAGAGAGAGGGGCGCAAGGTGAAAAGGCAGGAGGACACAGGGATCTGCCTCGCCTCGGGGACATAAAAGCTTTCAGATTGCGGCGCGGGATCAAAATTGTATCGTGTTAGCGAAAGAAATTAGATTTCCTTTGCAGCGACGGGAACGTCGAAGCGCGCAACGCCGTGCTCCGGGAACGATCTTTCCCAACAGAATGGAATCCCATCAAATATGCAGAGGTTATTAGCTCTGGAAGGAGCGAGGAAAAATGTTTGCCCTACGGTTCCCCTTGCCGTGCCCTTCCTCCAGGATTTTATCCAGAAGCCCCTCCGTTCGACAACCGCCCGTGCTTCCTTCCGCCCCTTCAACGGCCAGGGACGATAAACTCGCGTTGATCAACCTGTTAACTAATGCAGCCGATGCTTCCTCGGGCCTTCGAGCGTTTCGCTGTAAAAAAAAAGTTACGCATTGGAGATTCCCGATGCTCGTTCGGAGTCTGACACGTGGTTAATCACGGCGGTTTAATTACGGGTTGAGTACCTCGAAAGGAGAAGTCAGCATAGTGATGAATGTGCTTGAGAAGTTTAGTAGCAGAGGGTTAATAGAAGGCTGCTTATCTAAAGAACCCATCTCCCCAGAAATCCAGCATTCGAGAAACGGCAACGCCGGAGCCACGGGGTGGTCCCAAATTTCGGTGCTTTTCACCTCGACGCTGTTATAAGAGTTTGATTAGCCCGGGCACAAAGAAAGGGACGACGGTCTAGTGGAGCCCGTGCGCTGTGCACAAAGTCAACTCATGAATCCCGTCGAATCAAAGGGGGAGAGAGAGAGAGAGGAGAAAAAAAAAAGCGTCCCTCGGATGGTGGCTGGTGATTGGCTGGCAAACACCCTCTCCGCGATTCGCGCCCGATCGATTGGACCCTCGTGCACCAGCTTCAATCACGGTTTTCATTAAGCCTCGCTGGACAACGGAGGGCAAGAAGAGCGGCGGTATCGAATGGCCGGCGTTCCTCGCGTCAGCCAGCGCCAGTGGAAGCTGTTGCTTTCGCTCCTGACATCGCCTTGCGCACGATGTCTCGATGGCTAATTGGACGTCGTCCACTCGTTACGCGATATGGGGCGAGATTGAACGAGTTCCATCGAACGCGGCGACGGCAGATCTTGGGGCGGGTAGGCGTAGAGGAAACGAGGAAAGTTTTCGACTATCGTCCCCTGCGCGCAGCCCAAAATTGGATTGCGGCGTCGTTTCGGGCCAGAATCGAGGGACATGATTTATAAATTTCTGTATTCCGCTGTGGAGGTAAGAAAGCTTTTAATAGAAAAGGATGGTAGTGCTTTCAAGCTGGGAAACGTAAAGCAGCCTTGCGCAGAGGTATAGGATGATTAGAGAAATTTGATGGTACTGGAGGCTGATAGAAATGCAGCCAAGGTTGAATTTAAAACGTAGGACGACGAGTTAACGAGCTCCTTTAATATAAAAGCACATGTTGCACGATAATACGACGCATGATTGCTCGTCGCACTGTATTTCCAGGGCTGCGTGGTATAACGAGCGATCAATAGAGGATATTATGAGGCTGCTGAAGTCGAGAGGCTCTCAAGAATCGGGAGTGGCTCTTTGATAAAAGAATTCTTAGCGACGAGTAATCTTCCCCCTGGAAATGCTAATTTGAAAGGCGTCCCCTCCCGCTCGCGCAGGTTCAGTTTAATTCAACGAAATTCCCTTCGAGCAGACTGCGTGCATCGGCTCGAGGAATCGCCGATCGCGACACACGTGCCGTGTGTCTGCATCTGCTTCAGACGCGATCGTTAATGGAGGCTCGTTAGCGTGACAAATCGCTTGTCAAAGCGACGTGTCACCCGTCGCTCGTATGGTTGTTCCTCTGAGGGTATCAATGGTTTGATAGATCGCAGATCAATCGGCCGAGGAGCCAACCGTCAAGCAAATTTAATAAACGGGACTTGCGGGAGGCTGAGAGTGGAGCGTATTTGGAGGTAATAAGAGAAACAGAGGAACTGAGCACGTTAACCGAGATTATTTTCAAAAATTGCCAAGAAATGTTAATATTAACTCAACAATGAAATCAAATTCCTAAACTAAGAATTAAAAGTCATTGAATTTGTCTCAATATCAACAAAATAAAATATAATATAATCACACCAATTTTTTCGAACGTAGGGTAAACGATACAGTTATTGAACAGGGTACAGAAGTTGACCACTTCAAATTTCTGCCGCCATAGTCTAATGAACCTGCGCGTTTCCGCATCAGTGATGCACTTTGATCAGAAAAAACAGTTCTAGCTCTCGGTTCAACCAACAACCGATGATTTCAGTACACGCGTTCCGTCGTGAAATCGACGAAAAGGAAAACTCGCAATTTCAACTCTCAAAGGAGGTAAGGGCTTAGCGGGCATATTTAGAGCAGCGATTTCTTTAATGACTGTATAATCATTGTTCAATTTTGTTTGCCGTGAATGCCATTAATCATAATAGGTGACAAGGGCCCAATATTAACATTCGTCATACGTCCAGTCGTGTGGAACGTGATTATGTTGTGTTTTGGGGGGTGTTCAATAACTGGTTCGGCGAATGCACAGTAACACTGTTATTGACCACTCTTATTTTTCGTGCTGAAAGACCGCGATGAAAATTAATTTGCGTACTCGTAATGCACATAATAAAACTTTCTTTACCTTTTGTCAAATACGTGGTAGACTACGGTCCTTTGCTGTACTCTTGTTGTCTCAAATGTAGGGAAACAAAAGTGAGCACGAGTAAGAGAGTAGTCTCTTTTATTTCCTTATTTAGATCTTTACAGACTTATACGGGCTTTTATACGGTTTCGGGTATGGACCTCTGATGACTTCTGATCTTTCGTTAGTTTGAAAGTCGCTACGGTAATTCGGTGATCAAGGCCGCTTGCTGCCTCGCGGTGTTGCTCGAATCTTGGCGTTTAAGATTTTAAGAAGCCAAAAAATGTGAATGAGGAGCCAATGAGACCGCGGCGAAATGCACGCCACACGTCGTGAAGGGTGCACATAAAACTCACCCTGTCCCAAGACAATATGTCTGTGATTTCGATATATTGACAGATGGTTTTAATAAAAATGATTTTAAAGTAAAAAATATGCCATTTCCTTTTATATTCAGTAAGTGGTCAACAACTGTACCTGGACCGGTCAGTAACTATGCCACGACCGGTCAATAACTGTAATTTTGAATTGTGTTTCTTTATAATAGCATAACATCGAAACTACTGATTTCTTCAAAGTTTCTTTGCTGTTATAATCATCTTCGATACTTCTCTTTCCGCCTGGTATCACAAAACTTCATTTATAAAATTCAAGTTACTTATTCCATAGCGTTTACCTAAATTGAAGCTCTTAGGTGGTCAACTACTGTATCGTTTACCCTACTTGTCACACTGAGTCGATTCGACCGAAGCCAATTATCAATCAGCTGCTGTGTTAAAACGATCTATTAAGTTTGAACATTGTTGAATACCTATATATTCATCATTAAAAAGTTCCATTTAAAGTATCACGATGTTTAAACAATAGTGCCTCAAAGAAATTCATTTTGATCCAGTGTGACAACCGATTTTATCTTAAGTATCCACAATTTTTCAGCGACAATGTTCGACGTAGACGAACAGTAAAGTATGATCCCTAGCTCGCCGAAGACAACGCCGTCGCTCAGAGACGTGCCGCGAAGAATCATCCAGAGGGTAATTCCTGCCCCCGGGAAATCGTTAAAAATCAGGCTCGTAAGTACGCAGCCGGGAGGAAGAGTTAACGACGCCTCTGTGTCGCCCTAAAAGCCGGAGGAGGGATCCATTTTTCATCGAGCGTCAGCGCGGGCCCAGCCAGCCGCTCCTTTCTGCAGGTTAATCATTTTTAAAGGGCCGACCGCAGGTGTCCCTGCGCCACGCTCCCCGTGACCTTATATTAAAGGGCGGGAGTGCTGCCCGGGGCATGGCTGCGACGACCTTCCCCGGGCCGAGAATTAAATTTTCCGCGAGAGGGAAATCCCCTGCAGAGAACGTTTGCAGCGAAATAATGAAACGCGCGACGCGCTGGCACAATTTGCTTTGCATACGGGCGACATTTTTCACGTCCGTCAAGAATCTGACGCGCCCCTGCCGACACCCCCTTTGAAATTAGAATCGTTCCGCGCGCTCTGTGATCCTCGCTGGCTGAGAGAAGACACGTGGCTGGGTTCGCCCCGCAGCACGAGGAAACGTAAGTTTTTCCAAGACTGTATACAAATAAATTTTCCAAATGGAAGATATTCTGACGCGTTTTGAGTTTCTCATTTACTAGCTACATGGTTCTTAATCATTATGGAGTATATATAACAACGCAGCATTATTAAACAGATGTTTCACTTAACAAGGATTCATTTTAACAAGAAGAATAGTAGAAACATATACCATGCGACATTGGTGGTGTTAACAATGTTCAGGAAGGACGTGGAAAGTCCTGCTCCGCACGTCACGTATCCGTTGTTGTACACACAGCCTGGCACACATTGCTGAAAATAAAGAAATCGATGAATGCGCCGTTTCTATTTAATTCTCCTTATGAAATTTGAGATCAGTTAAGCAACATCACGTTTTTATGCTTCCGAAATTTCATTAGCTTGATTATTTGTTAAATAATGATGGCATCGCGTTCAAATTAAAAACTAATCGATTACGTCTCTAAGCATCATTTCGTTTGAATCAAATAGCATTTCGGGGACACGAAAACGAGGTTCAAACCCCATAATGAACACATCCAACAGTCGAAAGACAGTAAACCAGCAAACAGATTTCTGGTAGGGTAAACCAACCAGTAATTGACCGCATACCAGTGAATGACCATTAGGCAAAGAAATGTCAATTATAAATTTAAAAATTACCACATGTTTATAAATGGGAGTGTAGTTGCACGTTTAATATCCCATATTTTTAGTTATGCGTATTAAACAAACAATAAGAAGTACGATTCTTAAGAAAAGTATGTGGTCATTTACTGGGCATCTCATTCAACAATTCGGTCATTCACTGGTTGGTTTGTGAAATGAACTCGGATACAAACACTGCAGGCCGCACAGGTGGGTCCACATACTGATCCACAGTACTTGTACTCTTCGTTTGGCCCACATTGCTCGTCATCATACCCATCCGGAACTTGAAGGAAGACAATGCTTATAGTATCACTTGACCTCCACTTTCTTTCCTTTTAATCCACTAATCGTCGCTGAGTGTCAACGGTCGAGTGCACAGATCAGAACAACCCCCTTGCTCCAACTCAGAATTGTCGTTCGACTTTCTATGAGCATTCTCATCTTCTGCCCTCGAGCGAAGACACCAGGTTGTACGAATTAGTGACAGGTACTTACTTGCAGAGGCCACTGTCAGAACTGCGAACAGAACGAGAACGATTCGGGACATTATTGGTTGGTATTGTGAACAGTCGATCTATCACTAGCTGGAAAATGGAAAAAGCTACTTCCTTATATGTGATGCACTACGAAACACGCTTCACGATTTTATACTATTGTTTCTTTCCCTCATTGATTTTCCTCTTTTGCTGATCTAATAGTGAAGTGTCTCATTTGTTCTTTAGGCGCTTCTCCTTTTCGTCAAGGCAATATGTTGATGTGGCACATAAACGGGGGACCTTAGGTTAGTTTAGGTTATCGACGTGACGTTTGCCTGCTTCGTCTACTATTTTCGAACGTGACATTTACTTTACTTTTCCATAAAATATTTTTCTTCTCAGCTCTGTATTCCATCTCACGATAACGCTTGTTTTCTATTGAGTGCATAGATATGTTATGAAATCCTTGGTATGGCGAAGAATTGAAGGCACTTACGTCAGTATCGGAAGTATTCGTACAGCGATCAACTTTGTATATCCGTGTCAGTAATAAATTGGTTAGGCTTACTAACAGTTTATAGTGCGGCCTCGCCTTTACTCGCTTTTACTTTCTAATTATGTACCACATCTTTTTGTTTGTCACGTTTAAAGAGTAATAAAGTTGAAATAATAATAATAATAAAATTGTAACGGAAAATCATGATTAATAATGAATAAATAAAGAAATCGATCAATGCGTCGTTTTCATTCTGCAGAAATATCATTAGACTGTACAATCGTTAAATATCGATGGCATCATGTTCAAATAAAAACCAATTGATTACGCATCTACGCATCATTTTTTTAGAACGAGGTAACAATTCGAGGACAAATGTTTCAATCAACATCCTTGCTCAAGGATATCCTAGGTTCGAAAGACAGTAAGCCAAGAAAAAGATTTATTTTACTTCAGAATGTGTCACGCGTGGCGAATTGTATCGGACGTTACGCTCAGGATCAAAGCCTAAACCGAACTGATGTGAAAGGTGCCCCTTCTTTCGCGAGAATAGACTAGCTCCGCCAGGTGAACTTGACGAATCAATGTAAACATTGCTGAATTATGCTTCCTCACACCTCTGGTTCTCAACTGCTTTGCTGGTGGACGATTCGTAGAGTCCTTCTACCATGAAAACAAGAGCCAGGTATTCAACGTGTTCAAGGAAGGACACGTCCGTCGTAACTTTTCTTCCCCTATGAATTTTCTCGCTTAATGTTGTGCCAACAGCGAGTGCTCTTTCCGCTACTCGCCACCGATAAATTCGCCACCCTCGTGTCACGTCGCTCTCGCGTGGAACATCCCTTTCAGCGCATTTTAATATCGCGTGCACGCGCCTCTACGCGGGCTTTTGTCTGGGACCCGACGCATCGCAGCTCACCATTCGCCACGCGAACCGTCCCGTCTGTGAAAATCAATTTATGATGCGCGGGGAATGGAGCTGCGAAAGCTATCGAGTCGGGTGGCTTCGATCACTTCATTTTGTAGATACACTCGAGTAATGGACACTTTATCGTATTCCTGTTTATCAACAATGGTTTGATTGCGGGTAAGTTAATTGAATCGAATTTTGAATTTGAAAAAAAAAAGAATTGAGGGTTAGTTAAATTATCTGATACTACGCGTTTTAATGTAAGTATCCAAGAGAGTGAGAAGTAGAACGAGGTAACAGAATGGTTAGACATTTGTTAGAACACTTTAGAAGCCAAGAAAGTATACAGGTCCAGTTTGAAATTTTGCCAACGCGTTATCAGCAACCTTGATATACCGAACGAGTCCCACGTTCTCCATGATAAGTCACGCAAAGTTTAATGTGCAAGATAAAAGTATTTACCTTTATCATTACTTTAACTGCAACAAGCACGCAGTGCACATTTTGCACGCATACTTAAGGAAGCAAAAGTTTGTATGAATAATTCCTCGGATAACATCGGCAATGATGAACGCGACTATAAACGTCCTCCTACCATCAATTTTTCTCCTAATTAATCCTAATTTATTTATAGACCACGGTTCTGTAACCCAGCCGTTTTCTGAGAAGGATATCCACGGAGGGAGGGTTGGCCGCTTTGCGAAGTCAAAGGTGCAGGAGCCGTCGAGGCGAAGTTCGATAAACGCGGAGGAGCGAGGCGAGGCGAGGCGGAATCAGAGGAAAATTAATGAAACAGCAGAGAAGGGACGAGCGAAAAGGGACCGAGAGCTAACTAGAGAGGCCTTTGAGCGTGTCTGAGTTCGGCTCAGCAGATCTGTAAACCAATCAGTGACGCCTCGTCGATACGGAAGGCTAAGTCGACGTAACCGGATCGCTCGACTAAACTGCTTACTTGATTATAGCGTTAGTTAGCGCCCCGTGGCCGTTCGTCTGTGTCCCGGGGAAACGTCCCCTAAATTCTCATCACGTAGATCGGCCCAATTTTTACCGGCCATCGGCCCTCCAGCCGTCACCAGCACCGAGGACGATTCCACTCTCACCCGGCCCGGGAAACTCTCTCGGGGCTTGCTAATTCCTTTCTTCCCTTCGATAAACCCTGTACGCTTTCGCATCACTTTTCAAATGTTTCATCTCGGTGTTTTCTTATACCCTCCGTGGAAGTAAAACAGGATCCCCCCTGCGTCCCAGAGAATTCCATCTCCGGCGCGTGCAGTAATCGTCGGACATTACCGGGAAACAATCCCAGGGCCGTGGCAAGCGTGTCGGAAGGTTCGATCGGAGGAAAGGAATATCGAGCGTACGTGCATCGGCTCGGCCCTCGGGAGATTACAAGGGAAACACGGCCGAAGACAGTACACACAGGGGTGGCTACTAAATTTGTACTACGTGAATCCACAGCCAGGGATACCTTGCTCTCTCCTTCCACGGGCAAATACCCCTGGGACGGGGCTCGAGTTATTCGATAGGCTCGAGCCTGGCCAAACACCCGCTCGGTCCGATTGTACACCGTTTTCCCTTTTCTCCCTCCGCGCCCGCGAACCCCTCTGCTCCGTCCATCCCAAACCACGGATCTATTGTCGTAATTAGCCCTCTCGCTGTGATTATCGGCGCGGTATCGTCCGATGCGCGATAGCCTCGCTGCGTTTTCCGCCGACGTTGATGGTAATGGCTTGCCGTTCAAGTTACCAACACCTTTGCAACGGTACAGGGAATAATGGGCGTGTTTGGCCACGCGTAGTTATTTCACGTTTCAGTTGCTTTGCTATTGGAAACAAACGCTGTTTAAATTTCTGTCTGTGCATTGTGGAGAGGAGGAAGTGGATTTTCGTTACCTTTTTTTTTTTTGTGGAAAGAAACGAACCTCTGTCGACTTTTTGCTTTTGGCTAGGAGAGCCACACTGTCGATTATTAATGGAAATATAAGGTATTCACTCTCTGCGGTGTGTGATTAGAGGCCCCACCCTTTTTTCGTCCATGATACCTATTGCGCTAGAGTGTTTATTTTTTAGAGGAGAACGTCCGTTGTGCGTGGTATATTAGAATATAGTTAGAAAGAGAAATTCTTCGGGGTAATAACCCTTTATGGTGACAAGGAGTGTGTCACACCTCAGAATATGTCTTTGCCAATATTTCTGTAAATTTTTAGACCTTAATAATAAAATTTATACATTTGCTGAGTTTTAACTAAAAAAATCGCTTTTATCAACTATTTTTTCAAATACAAATTTCAACATATCAAAATTTACATTTCTAGGAAAAGACTATTAAAGTATTACGAATGTACAATTATCACTCAAAAATGAAAAGATTAAAAAATATGAATATAGTAACTTAAAAATGACGCTGGGATGCAGCGAACCCCATGTGATCAATTTGTGATTACAAGAAGGTGTGACCACGGAGGATTAAACGTGATGCGAGTTATATCTCTATTTCAAGAAGAGATAAAATTTGTGAATAAATAATGTAAAATTTAATGGTGCATTTCACCGTCCTAAACCCCCATGAAATGAACTGCACAAATCACAAGAAACCTGCACAACCTCTTTGTTCATCAACCGAGCATCGACTCCCTCCACAAGATACGTAATACCTCCAGAATTTAACACCAGCTCGCGGAAATCATGTCCAAGGTATCTCCTCTCAAGTCACTCGCGCCGATAGTAAAGTCAAACAGATAAAGCAAACCGTGGAAACGATTTTCCTGGTTTGGCGGCGGGCTGGGCCATTTAACCAGCGCCGATGAAAGGATAAAAACGCACTGTTTGAACGCGGTACTCACCGATTTCGGTGTTGGCACTCGGGCAGTCGAAAATAGCGCCTGACGCAACGCTCCGCGTGGCGGTAACCACTTGCTGATGCGACTCGCGTCCTTATCACGCGGCTTCTCTGTCGGCCCGAAGGACTCCATCGATGGGATCTGGAAATACCAGCGTACACACACGTAAGATTCTGCGCACAGGCGGCTCTACAACATTTGGAGAGAAAATATTGTCGGCCAATATTTGCGTTACGGCAGCGTTCCCTGAGGCGTTTATCGTTAATGCGATTAAGTCGACGCGTGATTCATTTCCAAACGGACGTTAATAACATCGGCCAGCGTGGAGCGGGTATTATCGAATTTTACAGGCGCGCGAATCATCGCTCCACCTGAATTTGCCGCGGCGATTTCGAGGGAGCTCTTGCAAATTGTCGGTGCATGTTGATTTATTAATCGAAGTGGTTTGATTTTCAACTGTATTTCCTGCTCCAAGCTTAGAGCTTCAGATTTGTTTTCTTTTTATTTAAAATTGTGGAAATTCTATGCAAATTTATTCCGGTGGAATCTAATTTTTTTTTTTCAGATATCTATAATTCAGTGGCTATCGAGAAGTCTTAAGCAGCATAGGCTAGTATTTACTTCAAGCTTCGTAATTGCAAATTGCCTAATGAATCGTAATGCTTGCTACGCATAATTGAAAGATGTTTGGATATAAGTTTAACACGTCTTCCACAGAGTTAAGGTGTTATCGCATGGAAAGATGCTTCATTTTTTATGGACTGGCGGTGGAAAATGACACGATAATATTTTAATCGCTTAGACCACTCGAAAAATAGTCTTCAGATAAGGTCAACTTTCTATTTCTCAAGTTTATATTTTGCCTTTCAAAAATTATCACATGTCTTTCCCGAATATTTTGTTAACTGAAAGACTACTAATCGTAAGGATTGACTCCATTTGGAGGTGGAAGTGGTTATGCAGATTATTTTTTACTTGGAGTGGCGAAAGGTCAACATTGCAAACAATACGGGGAACTAGCGCCACGTGAAGCCTCGTGTGTATATATCCACTTGCGAGAATTACGTGTTGCAAGACTGTTCCGATGTATGCACTTCTCATGTACTTCATGCGAAGCATGCCTGCTTTAAACATCGTTTCTAGTACGAAGAAGGTAGGTTAACACTAGCTATAATTCATCTTTATTCTTCCTCCCTAGGGGGATTGCGATCCTGGATTTGGGAGGAGAGATGGCTACTGCATCCCGCTTACTGCTGACGTTCCTTTGTCAGAGATTCAACGATGAATAATCGTTCTGCAACTACCTTACTCGCATCTGTGTGCTCTCAAATAAAATATCCGAATCCCGATAGTTTCTATCATTACTTCCCTCATGATCCTCACCTATTCACCTTCCCAAAAACAATCCCTGTCCTCGTATTTTTCTCTAAGTCACAAAATACATACCGTAAAATGGGGGAACATTGGCAGACAGGGACAACATTGGCATACACCGAAATTACGTTGTTTTACGTCAGATTAGTAAAACGTAACCTGTTAATGCTATTTATATGACGTGCCTAGGGTAAAAAGACCAGTAGCTGGACAGAGCCCAGCAGATGGACAAATCGTTGGTTAATCGTTAATATTGAAAGAACTAGAGTTTTAATCTACATTATTGTTTTTTTATTATGTAGAAAAAACGTTTCTGGTTTCATAAAACATTAACATATTTATCGAAAAAAAATTTTGTACGCGAAAAATGTATTTCTATATACGATTTCACGCCACCATGCGCAAGTCACTTCATGCGTTGACATCTGGCCACTTTAGGCTAGAGATAACCTCACTTTATTTGCGGCCTGGGACTATATCCTTTTGCATCGTTTTCTGGCAATGAAGACTCCATACGTTTTTAGTTTTGGTGAAATAAACTATATTTTAACAAAAAATAACTTAATCTAGGTAGCTACTATAGCTAATAAGTCTAGCCGCACACCCGTCCATGTGTTGGTTCGGAACGGTCCATCTGCTAGCCCTATTGTTCATCCACTGGTAATATAGGCTATGAGTAGAATTTTCATCATTTTATCCTTAAATACGTTAATTTTTGTACTTGCAGTTATTTTTTACTTTAAATTTGTACATTTTTACGTGCAAAGGTTTTGATTTATTTTTAATACAACAGATATTTCTAAGAAACACCTTGATGTAAACTTCGGAATCAGCTAAACTGTCCAGCTATTGGCCTTTTTACCCTACGTTACGAATTGATTTTAGTTAAGATGTAAAAAATAAAATAAAATAAACAAATTTAAGTTTACTGACCTCAGATTAGTAAAACTTAACCCGTTAATGTTATCTACATGATGTGCCAACGTTACCCCGGTACACTAACCTTTTTAACATGTATTAAAGAAGAAAATGACAAAAATTTTATGCATTTTAACACTTGTAGTACAAGCACGAAACATGCAATGTTATGATAGGATACTTAAAGCAACTGTAAACATTTTAATTTTTACATTATATAACAAAATGTATCAAAAACCTGCCAATGTTCCCCCATTTTACGGTATATAATTTCGATCAAGCACTTCACAGAAATATGATTATCTGAAAAAATTAAGTACCCTTAAGAACACATAGTAAAAATTGTTAATACGAGTCAAAGCACCTTGACACGATCCCTAACCCATCGATAAATCCCAAACCTTTCCTCGAAACTCACCTCTCCAATTCATGCCTCGCGATCCCCTCTAAATCAACATATCCACGATAAAAGTACAAGTGCACGCTTAGACCTAGGTAGCCGCGTAATGTACCTCACCCTCTGCGCGGAGGGTAGAACAAGCACCGAAAGGCAGCGATGAAATCGCCGATTGGAAGGTTACTACGCCCCAGAGTCCGCGGAAAACGAGCAGCGCCGAGTTTTTCGCCCCCGTGGCCGCCCCTGCTTTTTAATCCCCGGTGTCTAGTGCCTATCGACGGATTTTAGCGTCCAGATTTATATACAACAGCGAGGAGGACTTTAAATTCCGTGGATCGAGCGGGGCCTGCCGCTGGCAACCCTTCGATGTGTTCCAGAGCGTTATCGCTCCACCCACGGGGAACGGAGAGAACGCCATCCGAGATTATCCGTATTGGGGAGCAGAGCACGCAGCGTCGAGACAATGCCAGGATTTCGGCTCGTTCGATGCGCCTCTATTTCTCTTCATCTCGCCCCCCTCGTAGTTAGCGGTATGCGTGACTCTCTGCGGGGCAGGTTTCGCAAGGATTCTGCTCATGGCAGCGGGGAATCTTCGAGGAACGAAGGGCTTCGATCGATGGACGATACAGAGGCAGATGGGACTCTTAATTTAATCGTAACGTTGCTAGAAAATTAGAAACTGTAGCATTTCTTGTGGATGAAAGGTGGGACTTTGCATACGCTTGCAAATGCACAGAAGATGTTTCCAGAGGAGGAACACGGATACGAGTGTTCCGTGTGTTCGCCAAAGTTGCTCGAGCCCATAGGAGGAAAGTTGCTTTCGCTTTTAGTGATTCCAGCCCCGGTTCGAATTTTTTACCATCCATGATGTATCTCCGCTCGCTTGCGATCTGACCCCCAGCACTCAGCCGCGAGTGTTCCGAGAATTTTTCAAGCTGATCTCCATAGAGGCGGGGAGAGGCCGCCGTTAAATCTCCGCGAGTGGATACTCCTCGGTCGAACGTCATTTTTCTCGCCATGGAAACCGGTGTACGCCGCTATCGATATCACTCGCAGACATCCGCGAACAAACGCGATCCTCCACGGCCAAGGTCCACTTTACAGGGGGTGAATTCTGTTAACAGCCCCCTGCCACGGAATCCTCTTAACGCCGAGGGCCGGGCAACCGTGCCTCTCCATCGATTTTCCTCGCGGCAGAGGCTGCTTCTCACCCACATTCGACTTCCGAGTTTTAACGTTCCGCCAGGAACACTGTATATGCTGTACATATACTGTAGAGTATTAAAGGCGCGGCCTGCAATTGCAGTCGGCCAGCTGACTCATTGAGGGTTGTGCGTGCGATGGATCACCGCGGAGGGTGTCCATTACGGGTTCGTGACTCGGCCGTAACAGGTACGTGACAGTGAAACAGTGATCGTTTCCCGATGAACTGCCTCCCTCGCCGACTTGTTACACGCTAATTGCAGAATGAAACCCGAGGAGCTTGTCAACCAGGGGGTAGATCTGTATTCTTCCAGCGGCCTAATAGAAATCTCCGCATCGATCCTTCGCGCAAAGGGGGCATCTCTCCCCTGTCAAACGATCTCCACGTAGAGGAACGTATTTATCTTGCGCACGGCCGTTATTTCGTTCGCCTCGGTCGACGGACCCCGGCCGATCTCGACGACCCCCCTACGAACCACCCAATCATTTTTCCAATCGATTTGTCCATCATTCGTACGAGCGAACGCTCGTTTCGAGTAATAGCCGACGGGTCGAGGATTCTTCGAATGGAGAAGAAAGGTAGCACGGGGATTTAACGAGCCACTTGCTAGGCGACTGAAAATTTCGCTTTTGTAGTAGGTACGTGTACTGTTGCCTCTGTTCGAGCTCGAAAGCCTCTCTTGAATTCGGGAGAGACTGAAGAAAGTTGAATCACATGCCAGAAGTTACCACGAATTGGAATCATTTTGTCCCCACACAGTGGCAGCGGTGGATTTAAAGAAAAAGGCCCAGGTGGCAAACGTTCTGAGGCGCCCAATTTTGGGGGAAAATGAAGAGGTAGTTCACTATAAATTAGCTAAGTGTAGAAGTACAGGAAAAAAGTATAGTGTGTAGACTTTTTTTTAATGGGGCTGTGGGGCCCCCAGCATAGCGGTGGCTTTAGGGATGGGATCAAGTTCAATATAGTGCTGGACACTATTTTTTGTCGATCGGTCACGTGAAACGTTTAACGAAATTCCTGTAAAGTAAATAGTGTATCATCTGATACATAAATGGCATTGTTTTAAATGATCAATTATTAGTTAGAAGAAGATGGCGTATTGTTTCAAATTAAAGAACCAGTGAGCAAGTGACGATTCAAAGTGACAAACTTTATCGGCAAAAAAATATGTCGCAATAAATTAGCCCCCGTTATAAGTTTTCTAAAGTTGTATGTAAATTTCGTGTATTAAAATTGCTTTCTCCGTCTCATTAACTTCTTACATGATTTTTATGAAGAGTGTATATGCTTTTTCTTTGGCATTTATGTTTCAATTAGTGTATACATAATCATATATTCGGCAAGAAATAGTGTCGAGCCCTATATGTACTCACGAAACTAAGTCGAATATAATACAAAAAGTTCACTTCATTTAGATGTACTTGTAAAGTACTCAGATCATACAAGCTACTTTCGAATCCTGTATAACTCGACGTAGGATTGTCGCAAATAAAAGTAGTCCACATTACATTTATGTCGATTATACATGCAAGTACCGCTGACGTTTCTCAAACTTCTTATAAAGAGTTCAACCCTTTCTCGTCAAGGTTCGAGTCTACTTGAAAGTAGTGTTTTTTTTTCGAAGTACCTGTGAACTGTTCGAAACTATACAGTCAAATTCGAACCTACTTTCAATATACTTGATCCCATCACTATCGACCCTCTCTTCAGGTTGCAAGAAATTCGAGTCATAAATAGATCGTACGTGATTCTACTCCCTGCACGAAGTTACACAGATTTTTGCCGGGGTTACCGCGGATCAGCCGCCCTTTGGTCCCCCATCGACCCGCTCGCGGGCGCTTTTAAGTAATTTAACAGTCTGCGTGGACGCATAAACAAACACGCGCGCGCTCATTGCGCGTCGATTGAATATTCATGCGCGGTCTCGTATTTACATTTCGTCGAGATTATCATATCGGCGGACTCGCCCCGTTAAAGCCGGCGGTCGAGTTCGACTACTCAAGAAAACTCAACGGAATTACCCTCCCGAGACCGCGAGGGAAACGCATCGAGAAAGGGAGAGACTTTGCGCGTGGAAACGGTATTGGTCCGAGGCCAGCCTCGCGAGAGTTTGCTCGCCCGTGTTTACCCTGTTTTCTTCTCCCGTTCTCCCCTCGTTTTCATTAATTATCCGGGAATAAATACGATACGATCGGACCCTCTTTATTCCTCTGCGGAGTTCCAGAAACCACCCTTCAATTTGTGTAAAGAACACAACGGCCGCTTGGAAAGTATTCGGCCGTCTCCTGTGGCTCACAAGAGAACGCTCCGAGGGTAGTTTCACCATTTACATTCAAGTTTCTGCAGCTTCTAACAACGTTAGTAACGTGATCTAATTGTGTACAGGTTTCGTCCAGATGTAGTAGTATCTAGATACAGTAAATGAAAAGCTGTCTGCTGAATAATTGAAGAGGCCTTGTAGAAAACACTAAGCGTCAACATTAAAATTGATTTTCGTAAAATGTTCTACGTCCCAATGGTAATTCTTTGTAAATAAGTTACCAGTAATGGTAAACGATGGTACCGCTGGTACGACCAACGCCACTTCTGTATGTAGAAAACAATGTAAGCGCCAATTAGCTAGGGACAAACAGAAGTAGCACTTACAGTGCTTGCAAATTTAAATAAATGACGCGTTCAATTTTCTGTACAACTAAGATGTGGCACATACAGTGTTTTCTACAAATGTAATTCCTTTTTTCATGAATTTCGACAATATTAATGCAACAAATAGAAAATTTTGTGATGCAATTGGATTATTGTATACTTAAATACGTTTAGCAATGAAAACAAATAAAGATTTCGTAACTAATTTTAAGTCAGGGAAGTTCTTTCTCTCTCCTGAAAATTTTATTTGGTACTTACATGGACTCAATTGTCCAAGAAATCGACTAACAAAAAGTAGATGCAAGAATCCACAAGTGTTCGCGAAGTATAAAATTAAAACTGTGCAAGGTATCATTACAAATAAAATATTCTCCGGAGCATTTCCCTCGGATAAGAAAGACTATCATCAAGATTTTCTTAAAGAAGCGTTCCAACCACATTATCGAGTCCACCCAACCCCTATTTCCCCAACCCCTAAACGCTGAATAAAAAAAATTGCACGCCTGTCTGGCCATATGCTCCCGCCGAAAATCGTGTCCCACATTTGACAGTGGCGCGAACGAAGTCGATCCCCCCGCCCCTCGGTCGTAGGAAATCCCGCAAAGACCGAATTATAGGTAGAGGCGTTTCACAGCGGAATGTCGCTTTGATCCAGCGTTTAGTCGACGGCGTCTAATCGAGCAGAAATGAGCCCGCGATAATGATATACGCAGCGCGTAAAACGCGCCCCTAGCTCGCCCGCGGGGGAAACTGCGTCGCTGCTCGGGGCAGGGGTTGGGCTCCACGGCGGCCATGTTGCGTTGCCGAAAATTTTGCGGTCGCCCCTTCGACGGTCCGCTCCCGATAACAGCTTGCACGACAAGTGAACTAACAAAGGGGGAGTAATCTGCCCGGCGTTCGTTGCGTCGCACGATTTTCCAGCCACCGCTGCGTAACGTTCTGCGAATCAGCGTGATCTGCTTGCTAACCGCTCGACGAGGTACGCGTGCAATGGGGATGATAGAATATGTTCAGGAGGAACGAAGAGATATCCCTAATATGATTTACGAAGGACAATAGACTTGGCTCCTACACAATTCTTTCAACAGAAATAATGTCGAAGTATTCGCATAAACTATTCTCATGAATTCGAACTTCCCCCTTTTCCAAAATCCACGGACGTGAGCCAGAAAGCTTCCCCCAGTTCCTGTGTCGTCACCTTCTCGCCCCTCAGTTACATGAATCGCAACCAGTCGCGTCCATCGTCGACGGAATGCCGCGTGTGCATCGTCCTCGAACGGGGGGTTGCAGATAAAAAAATCAAGGTCACAGGGCGAAAAAGCGGGCGCACGTGCGAGCTGCCGCGCATTTTCACGAGGATGCGGTGGCGCAGATGGGGTGGTTGAATGTAGCGGCGGCCATGTCGGTTCCCAATTAAACAAATGCCTGGTAGGAACTCGAGCAACCCCTCGGGGCATAGGTGGCTCTCTTCTCCCCGCCTCTCCTCCCGAGTTCGTCTCTGTTTGGTCGTACGAAGGGGATTTCGGCTGGGCGCACGTGTCGAGCGGCATGCGAAATTTGAGTCGTCTCCGTTTGTATGCGCGTACGTCGGCGGGGCTGTGTGCGTTACACTCGACCTACCTTCCTATTCCTGCGTGCGTCATACGCGTGCGAATTGCTCGCGGCCGCGACGAGCGTACACAGAAAATCGTTGCGACACGCTCGATCGCGAGCACGCACGCGCCCGGAATTCCTAATTAGCCCGCCAAGTCGTTGACCATTTTGAGGGGATTTTTTCTTGTTTACCTATCTCTTTTAGAAATGGCCTGGAAAATGGTATTTAAAAAAGTGTCATCGGGGTTGCTCTGAAATCGCGCTTAAAAATAAAGATACAACGGTTTCCTTGGAATATGTTTCTCCTAGAACCAGTAATTTTGGAGGGGACGACTGTAAATAAAATCGAACCAAAGTTATGAACCCTCAGTTGTCACACCTACTTTTTCGAACGTTGTTGTCACACCGGGCCAATTTGACCCTGTCAATTTTCAATCAGTTGTTATTTAAAAACTATTTGTTAAATTAAGTCTCAAAAATTCTGAGATAATGTTTGAACATTGTAGAATATATGCCCATCGTTGAAAGTTGACATTTAAAGTGTCATCATGCATAAAAAAAATTTGAAGCAATAAGAGTTTCGACGAAAAGGTTTTTTGCTTGAAAAAACGCAGGGTCAATTTGACCCAGTGTGACAACCGAGGGTTCAAATAGCGACTAGATGACTATCCTTTTTCATCTGGAAAAGCCTTTACACTCAATCCTGAGTTCCACTCAAAAAAGGAATATACATTGACCGTGCCGTAGAAATTGCAAGGCGATCCGAACCTTGGATTTTTTTGCGATCAGGACAAAACCACAGAAAAAACGTCCACACATATAGTATCAAAATGAATTTTTTCACAGTTTATAGTATTAATAAACATTATCCAAAGACCAAAAGTACTAGTCACAACTTGTATTCATCTCCTTGTATTTAATTCGCAAAAAAATCCTTGGCCTTGATTTGACTGCCAAGGAAATCACGTTGCCTCGTTTTCAATGGTCGCGTGATCGTGACAAATGAGTTCTAGATAAATCAACGGTGTTTCTTACACCCCCCAGAGATACAGGAATCTCTAATCACCGAACAACCTTCCCCGAAGCAGATTACTTTTCGTGCACCATTTTAACAGACGTAGAGACTCGATAGGCGAAGAACAAGAGCGAGTCGTGTCGCGATAAACTTTTATCAACGATGACCTTATTGAGAAACTGTCTTTTCTCGTAAAGCTTATCGTCATCTCGCGACGTTCCGGGAATATGTGCAATGGCCGGTGGGAGAAGATGGAGATGGGAGACGAAGGAACGATAGGAGGCCTCGCCGCGGCGCTGTCGACTTCTCCGTGGATTGCATTACGGATCCAAATATTGGAGCACCACTTCCGCCCGATGCTGGTCAAACTGTTTGACTTTCCGATCGCACGCTCGGACGGCGGCCCCTCCTCGGCTTCGTGCCGCAACGTCTGGCTCGTCAGCAGCCGGACAACGGCTGCTTTCGCTAATCCCGAAAGCGGCTTAAAGTAAACGCGAGGCTGCTCCCGCGGGCACAAGGATCTCGGGCGTCTTCGACTGTTGCGAAAGCCAAAGTTCAGAGCCGACCAGGGCCTGGAAATTGCTCCACCGCCGAGAATATTGCGAGCAAGAACGCTTCGCCGACTGTGCGCCACGATAATCGACTCACCCGATGGGTTCACGTGTACTTACATGGACGGATAGTTGAATGCCAAAATTGGGTAGATCGGGATTTTTAAGTAATTAGGTGCCGTGAAATAGGAACGTAAATCGAATAATTTATTTGCATAGTTAGGCAAGTGCTGTTTGACAGCTAGGCCCTTTACTACTTCTACTCGATATAAGAATTTTTAAATTTTAAAACCAAATTTCCTTCGTAAACTACGGTATCACTTTTTCTATAAACTGATTTCCCAGAAACAGTATCTCTTCTAAGTTATTCGCCATCCTATTGCCACACGACTGCGTATCTTTGAAAAAACGCAGATGTCAAGCAGAGTGTTATCTATATTTTCATAAGAGACGGGAAATTACAGCAGTTTATAGAATGATTCTCTCCGCGACAGTCATCAGGGGCGATCGTTCAGGCCAGCTTATACCAATCTAACCCGCCCGTATTACTCCTATTCTTCTCATATGAGCCACATCCTCTGCCAGGACACCGTTCCTGAGGAATGCAGCGTCCTCTACAATCCCTAGCGTAGCCCTTTATGCAGTAGCAGTCGTCGTTGCATCTCTAGAAACAGATATTCGATGACGAAACGTGCACCTTTAGCTGAAACTGATATTCCAGCGAATCGCAACTGCTTTCGTCACGTGACTCACAATGTTAACGATGGGGCAGGTTTGGCCCAATGTCGCACATTCGGTCTGACACGCGGATCCACAGGCGTACTCCTCGTTTGGCTTGTTGCAGTTGAGCACGTCGGCGAACGTCGCTAAAAATCAACGAACATTTATCGAAATCTTTCCACTTTAATACTTGCAGTCGATTCGATCCCGGGAACACTCTCCTGATATTTCTACATTTCTGAACGAACGTGGAACAGTTTCCAGTGGCGCCGAAACGAGGTAGAGAGAGATGTTAGAGAACGAATCCACCACAGAATACGATCGAAAGACTTACACGAGGAGAATACCGCCAGGACGACGAATAACGCGAACATGATTCTGAACATTACGATGCAACACTTGTAGACTTGTTTGCTTCTGAACTGACTCGCGGAAGCCAACCACGCCGTTTTATATACACACGTCGCACAAATGTGTCACACGTCGGATCAGTTAACTAAACATGCAACATAGCAAGGCTGCATCGCGTTTGTGTGATTCCCCTTTTCCCCCGTTTCCTTCTTTCTTCGTTGTTTCGTGATCACAGGCGGCGGAACGATGGTCGCGCACTAAGTATTTTTTAACAAGATAACAGCTGGCAGAAAAATAGTTTTCACCTTTAATGAACAATTAATAAAGGTGACGCCGGGAAAAATATTAATTAGCCTGGCTATCGTCACTTTTTTAAATGTACGCCACGTGTATATACAAAGTCGTTGCAGTAGGCATCATTAAATTATGTGAAATTACCCGATATTTCACTGCGATGTCAGTTTTAATGCACAAATATTGTATGTCCACTTTTAGCGTTTTGTTTTAAAAAGACGGGTTTAAATATGCAATGGTAGATAAGATCCAGGGACATTCATTGAGGAAATATATTATTTTTTACAAACGTATGAAGTGGATATAAATGCGATGTTTATTTGTTGCATATAAAAATTCAAATTTTGCAAAAAGTGGACATACAACTTTTTTGCACCTAGCCGTCGATATGTAATATATATGTAAGATGGAAACTGAATACTCTGGGTGACGCAAGGTTCTGAAAAATTTCTCTTTTAAGGGCGAACCTCGCTCTGAAGCCACTGACAAAACACAAAGTTAGGGATTTTTTTATTCATGCAAATAAAAGTATAGAGCTTGGATTTTTTATGTAGCTTTAAAGCAATCTGTAATTTGCTAGAAGAAAGATTTTTTTTTTAAATTGTACAAAATGGTTTCCCGGTGCACTGCAAACAAACTGGCCCACACTTCCAGAGATATATAAACTGGGATATATTATCTTCCATGTAGCGTAGGATTTTCCCAAAATTTGAATTATTCTGGAAATTATAGCGGTTTGAAGAATTGACTTTTATTTTTTACATAAAAGTTTGCACTGAAGTTCCTGTAAAAAATTTAAAAAATGAAATACAAAAAAAATTCTACGCTGCATGGAAGATAATATATTCCAGTATATATATCTCGTTTGTGTTTCCTTATTAGATGATATAGTCGTTCTCGGGAGTGTGGACCAGTTTTTCTGCAGTGCTCCGGGAAACCATTTGATACAATTTTTCAAAAAAAATTTCCAGCAAAATAAAGATTGGTTTAAATCTATATAAGAAATCACCGTTTTGTGGTTATGATGGGGCTCTAAATTGGCCTGTCTGAATTAAGCCTTATACAAAGCGAACCTTGGTTTGTTTTCACAGTAAACAGTCGAAATGTCTTCGACAATATTTTCAATGTTTTCCCGAAAATATCCTCGCGAAACCACGCGAAAACGTCCTTGGCGTGTTCCCACGCTCACGCCATTGGACTTTAGGTGAAAGAAAAGCTACGAACATCCCCAGAGGACTATCTCCACGGTCCTGCCTCTTTTGTGTCCTGTTTTCGCTTCATTCCTCCCTTCTGCAAACTCTCTATTAAAGACCAACGACTGCGCCTAACGGCGCCACGAGTCGAGGGACGAGGGTGGCGATAATTAAACGCGGTCTCTCAAGCAGGCTCGTGCTCTAGCTGCCAGCATGACCAGCTGACGTCTCCGGCTTTCGCGGTACGCATCTCGAAATTCCCTGACGCGGTTGAAAGAGGACTCCTAGATAGCATCGAAACGCGACACGCGGAACCACGAAGACGCAGGGGCCATAATCTCGCGGCATGTTTCGACCAGATCGCTATTTCCGCGGATATCCCGCGACGCTGGGAATTCCTGGAAGCTCGGGTTTTATCCGGGGCCTAGGCGACGGGAAAGAACTCAGTTCAACGACGCCACCGACGAATAAAATTGCGGCATGATTGCTGGCGTTCGCGCGCGATGCCCTTGGAGATACGGCGATTCAAGGAAAACGTAATGTGATTGCGAAAGGTGGAGGACCGAGACGATGTCGCTCGTAGCTGCGCGATTTATTACTGCCGAACGTACCGAACACAGAATCTAAGTACTATAACCAGGCGAAGATATCAGTTACCATTGGGATTGAATTTAGTTTAGTCGGTAGAATTTTCCCTGGGTCATCTCTGTTTTCAAGGAGTCTTCTTTCAAATGCAAATATCTACCTGAAATGAAGGCATTGAATTTTAATTTGCGACAATGGGTGGGTTATTCTCTGATAGAAACGAGCCCAGAGGAGCTCCCTTCGAAAACAGGAAACGTTTAGCATTGTTCAACGTTACGAGGCTTTGATTGGTCGCGTTAATATCAGGTCAGTATGTCAGAATGGCGTTTCGCTAAGGGGAGGATGGAATCGTGGCCCTTGAGAGGCACAAAGGAGCCACGGTCGCCTCCTGTGACGCGACGTTGCACAAGGGTGAAAAGTAGAGTAGAGAGCGAAGGGTGGCCGCGAGGGCGGGAGAAAGAAGGGAAACCTTGGCCCTACTCGCCTCTCGACAACTTCCAATCGAGTTTTCCGCTGTCAGTGGCTGCTGGTCGTCGACGGGGTGGCCTCCGAGCCACCGAGGCACCCTGAAATGCTGAATAGGTCGGTCGAGACAATGTCGAAGGGTTGCTGGTCGACCTGACTGGTCGAGTTTTCCGAGCAATTAAATTCTTGATTCCGGGGCTATGGAAATATCGCGCGTTTTACTGCTTTTTTTCGTTCTACCAGCAGAGATGCACGTTGAAGAGAAAGTTTCTTTTTTACAGTTTCGATTCAAATAGTAGCGTTTGATGAATCAATCAAAGCGTTAATTGTGTTCTGCAGCAGACATTCAAGGGGTGGGATAGCATTCTAAAGCGTTTTCCCTCAGCAGCCTGGAAAAGTTACGAAGCTACGCATACGGCTGCCTATCAAGCTACGATTTCTCCTGTAATCAACGTATACGCGAGCAGCATCGCTAAGTGATTCTCCCGGGGGGGGGGGGGGCCGAGTGGAGGAGAACGAGGAACACTCGATGGAACGAGAAATATTCTGGAGGGCACTCGAGCATCCAGACGAATTATCCGTCCCGCAGCGTGCAACGAGGCGGGGAAGATGAAAGGAGGCGAAACGGAGGAAGTTGGCTCCGAGTGCTCAATAATAAATAGCATTTTGACTCTGGGATGTTCAATGGCCGACTCCAGCCTCGGCTAAATAAAAAGGGAAAAGGGGGCGAGAAATTCGAGAGCTGAGAGCTTGGTAGTGATGGGCTCAAGACACATCGTATATACATATGTATGACACACGCATTGAATTGGCCTGAGTGTTACTTGACAGCAGAGATCCATTAACCCTTTCGCGAGGGCCAAATTTCTTCTATTATGCCTCCTACAGTCTGCACACTACACAGTTGCGCCTCGCATTTTTTTTTTATCAGCACAATTTACTTACATTAGTGACGCAAGCGAAGTTCGTTGGAATTATTGCCGATAAGATTCGCCGGGCGCCTATAGGCGCCTTTAGTTCGCTTTCGAGCAATATGAAGTGCATCGGAAGCAAATTTGTTAAAAAAGTGTTAAAACCTGGAGACACCTTAGACCTCTTAAGGGGTTATGCCACCCTGAGACGCACGAAGCTAGACAATTTTTTTTTACTGATACTATGAGGTTGAAAATTATTTATTTAGTTCTTCTGTGTGGAGCATGTTTTAGTGCATATCTTGTATAAATACTATACAAAAAAATTAAAAAATGGCCGAGTTGTTTGTGGTCCCGCGAAGCTCCTCCGCGCGAGCGGTGTATCAAATATCTCCAGCACTATTTGTCCGATTCATTTAAAACATGCTCCACACAGAAGAAGTAAAGAAATCATTTTCAACTTCATAGTATCTGTAAAAAAAATTCGTCTAGTTTCGACGGTCTCAGGGTGGCGTAACCCCTTAAATGGTATAAAATTTTTGATAAATATCAGTTTTTACTAATGTAGATACTAGAAAATCTGGTTTCCAATAATACTCAAAGCTTCGTATTCTGTTATTACTCGACAATGTCCAAACTATAGATTTGGACAGCGATCGTTAATGTTTCATCAGATTCGATTGGTCACTCTCCCGACGACGAAACAGCATTTAAGGTAAAAGCAAACGTGAATTGAGGAAACTGGCTGAATGAGTGCCAGTTTCTGCGCGCTGATGAAGTGAACCGTCTCTCTGAAATTTTCCGATTGAATCAGCCGAAACTCCCTCGACCATTTTCACACCATCCAACGCAAAGGTCAGCTAATTGCCTGGCCTGTACAATACCCGACGATCGACAGATCGATACGACGGGAATCGCTGTGTCAACTCGAGTGGTCACTTGGTGGATAGGAAGAAACTGCTTCTTTTACCATTTTCAGTATGGATCACACGTGTAGAATCATGCCGCCCGGTCTTCACATTATTCTTCATAGTTAATTGTACCGAAGGATGCCTAGCGCATTACTGATAACAATAATTATTCCACGCAGAAGAAGCAAGCCCAATCGTAAGCCCGGCGAAGAAAGAACGAGCGCTCCTAGGTTCGAACCACAGCGCACAGTGAGACGAACTGCACCTTTTAGTGTCAAATTCGTAGATCATTTCATAGAAATAAGATACAGGGATGAATCTTTTTCGAGGTTAAAGCTAAGACGTTGCAGTTTAAGGGAAAAATGTTGAAAAACTATAACAAATAAGTTTTGACCTTCGAAATCTATGTCAAATTTGACATTTTCATAAATGTTGACATTTCTTCAAGTTTTTCCTTGACTTGTTATACCTGCATCATTTCCTATAGAGTTTGACGTGCTGAATTCAAATCTGGTCGCAGAATCTGCCATATCCTTCAGTATTTATTCAACAGATTTCCAAGGTCAAAACTTGTTCGTCGCACTTTTTCAATATTTTTCCCTTATTCTGCAACATCTTAATTTTAGCCTCGAGAAAGACTCATTCCACTATCTTATTACAGCAAAAGATCTACGATTTTGACACAAAAAAGTGCAGTTCGTCCCGCTGGGCGGCGGCGGTCTCCTCATTCATCGGTGGTCGAAGAGTCAAAAAAGGTGTGAACAACTAGTCGCAGAAAAACGCGAGCGTAATTTTAGACGCGTGCGAGAAAGGCGGGCGCAAGAAGGACCTAGGCCCCTAGTTCTCCCTTTTTCCTTTGCTGCTCGATGGCCAGGGAAAAAAGTGTAAACGACCAGCTCTAGGAAAAGGACAAACGCAGTTCTGAACACGTACAACGAGAGCGAAGGGACTTGTACTCGCGACGAAGAAAAAAGAGTACCTCTAGGCTGGAGCCTCGGGGAACGTGTCTTTTTTCCCCTGCTTGACTATCCGGGGGCAAAAAAAGTGTGAACAACCCTAAGAAAAAGGGGGGGTGAGCGCTTGGGCGCGTGCAAGGAGGACGAACGAAGTGGTGTCAGGTTATGAGAGAAACAAAGAAAAATGGACGAGGCGACCACGATGGTCTCTTCTTTCATCGCTGGTCAATAGGTCGAGCAAAAAAAGTGTGAACAAGTAGCTGCAGGGAAAAGGACCGCCGCGTTTTAGACGCGTCCAAGAAGGACGAAGAGAATCGTAGACTCGTACGAGAGGGAGAAAGAAAGTTGTGTCTTATCGCTTATGGAAGGTGGGGATGAAAGTGTGGACAATTAGTTGAAAGCAGGATATAAGTATTACAATTATCCAGAGATGTATGCTTGGAATACGTTCTTCAGCGATAATATTGTCTTTGAAGAATTTTTTTTACTTTCGTTCAAGCTGCATCTTAAAGGGTGAGATGGATTTTTGTACTTGAAGAATTGTAATTCTATGAATGGAGATGCTTTATGGTGATAAATCCTCCTTAATGAAACACACAGACACTAAAGTGTGAGGATAATTTGTCACTTGTATTCTTTCTTCTTTTACAAATCCTTTTTACGGTTAACGTTTTACGTTTAGCTTTATGCAGGTATTATCGTATTTTACTGTCAATTTTATGCCGGTTATGCACTGTTGACATGGTCGCCGGCGACTTGCCCACAGCCAAAATGCGTAACGAGACTTAAAGTACCAAATGACATTGTACATTCGGGATATTACAGCACAGATAACGTGTTTACGCTAGAACATATATAACGTATGAGAACCTAGGTTGGAAGGTAAATAATAAATATCCGTAGTTTGTGGATTGGATGTTGAAAATTATTCTATTTAAAAAAGTGAGAATCTGTATTCTGTTCTGGTTTATCAAAACGATACGTTGATGGAGTCACGACTGATACCTATATCGTCTCAATTCTTAAGAAATTCCTCAGATGTCTTATTAAAGAACCTGTTTCGCAGAAAATCGAAGACCAGGAGTAGTCAGAATCTTATATTGCTTATTCCTGGGAAAGCCATGTCGGGCGCTCGTAATATTAACGGTGTGAGTCAGGTCCAGGATGCTATAATTTCACTAACAAAAGCAAGGTCGCGCGATAAAATATCGCACAACGCAATTGCACTAATTACAAGTTGCTCAATGGAAACACTTAGCTACCTCGCGAAGAAATACCATATCGTAAATAAAATTTTTATATGCGTCCCATCTTCTACCCAGGCCCGGCTCGTCCCTATAGGCAGAATTAGGCAACTGCCTAGGGCAAAAAGTTGACAAGGGGCGCAAAATGAGTCTTTTCATTGTTGGCATTTTTTCAAATAAAGTTTTAAATGCAAGATTGTAAAAGAGCTATGGATAAAAATTCAGAGTATGATCATCAAGGAGCTCAAGTAGTTCAATGCTAGAAAATAAAATAAATGTATTATAAATGAAAAGCACAAATTGGCAAGATCGCCTAGTGCGCAAAAAAAGCTCGAGCTCAGCCTGCTTCTGCTTATTCAAACAAGGATTCCTCGTAGGTGCTTACAATTCTTCGACACATCGAAAATTTCATAGCCCACGGGAAAGCATTGTCGTAAAATTCAGTATAAATCTGATAACAAAAACACTTTATGAAAAAGTAAAATTAAGGTGGGGGGGGGGGGGGGGAGACGAGACAGGCGACGGGCGCGACACTTTGATACTTTGTCTCGCTCCGTCTTTCAGGCGCTTGATACATCTGCATTCCTTTTCCCTTGTATCTCTTTTTGTTCGGGGGGACCAGGGCCACCGGCCCCGCCCCCCTGCGTGCGCCATGGTCACCCAAGTATTCGTAGTCTATACACAATGTTAAGGTATTGTTTAGGCGAGAACGAGAGGCGCGTAAAGAGAAAGTGAGATGTTGCACGAGGAAATTAGCAAAATACATAAATCAATAACGAAAAAAGCAAAAGTATAAGCCCGTGTGCCGTGTTTCCTAGAGCATCATATATAAGGACGTAGTTTCTGCGAGTTTGCAGGTAGTGATAGATCAACTGTCCAGGATACCAACCGATAATGTCTCGAATCGTTTTCGTTCTACTCGCGGTTCTGGCAGTCTTCTCTGCTGGTAAGTACCTGACACTATTCGTACAGCCTGGTGTCTTCGTTCAAAGGCAGACGATGAAAATGCTCGCAGAAAAATGGACGACACTCGTGGGTCGGTGCAAAGGGGATTCTTCTTATATGAGCATTTGAACGTTGACACCCAATGGCGGTTAGTGGATTAATAGCAAAGAAAGTGCAAGATCATGTGATACTAAAGCACCGTCTTCCTTCAAGATTCGTCTGGTCAGAAGTGTGGGTCAGACGAGGTGTACAATTCCTGTGGAACAGCGTGTCCACGAACGTGTGACAATCCAGAGCCCCAGGACAACTGCCCTACTAACGTTTGTATCCAAGTTCATTTTTCGAAACATAAGTTATATGAATGAAATCTGAATTGTGTTCTTCTCGCGTAACGCATTCTAAAGTACCATAAATCTATTTCTTGGTATACTGTCTTTGGATCCTTGAATGTGTTCATTGTCGCGTTTGAACCTAGCTGAATGATTCCAAGTACTGCAGCAAGGATATTGATTGAAACATTTGTCCCTGAAATCTTATTTGATTTTAACGAAATGAAGCGTAGATACGTAACCGATTGGTTTTTATTTGAACATAATGCCATCGATATTTGACGACTGTACAGTCTAATGATATTTCTGAAGCATAAAAGCGAGATACTGTTTGACTGATGTGTAATTCGATAACCAGAATTGAATACGAACGACGCATTCATCGATTTCTTTTTTTTTTCAGGAATGTGTGTCACGGTGTGAGTGCAGGATAGGTTACCTGAGGAACGACGATGATATTTGCGTCCTACCTCATAATTGTCCAAGACCATTAAGAGAACATAATGCATGTTTTAAGTGACGTCTCTAGGCATTGCTCCTACACTTCTTGCTATTGTTGATGAACTCTAGTTCCCCATGCTTTACGCTGAATAATTGTTACCATGATTTGTAACAGAACACGAATAAATACCTCTTAAATAATCTGCATTGTACTTCATAATGATTAGGAACTATTTACATAGGTAGTAAATGAGAAACTCGGAATGCGTCAAAATATCTTGCATTTGTAAAATTTATATGTATACCGGCACTTGTAATATATCCTTCAAGTTAATAAAAATTTTATATGTGGAGCAATCGTAATTTTACTAATTGCCAACCAATCGATGGGAACACTTAGCTCTTCTACATACCTATTCAAACAAGGATTTCTCATAAGTGCCCACAATTCTTCGGCATACCGAAAATTTCATAACATGTATAATTGTCTACACAGCCAATAGAAAACAAGTATTATCGTAAGATGAAATAGAATGCTGAGAAGAAAAACATTTTATGGGAATCCACCGGAAAGCTAACAAGGGACGTTCGGCAACCCGGAAATTCAGAAAATTATTAAAGTTAGTGTGCAAGTAGAAGAGTAGTTCATCCGTAACGCAACCCTATCCTGTGGAATATCTCGAGAACAGTGAGAGATACCGAAAAGAAGTTTAAACGGAAGGTGCATCGTTTTCTTATATCTACAAAATCGCGTAAAAATAATTTTCGAAAAATCTATATTTTTCAAGTTACCCCCACCTCCAACCCTTAATATTAAGATTTTGTATTTTGAAAACATATGCTGAAATACCTCTGGATAATCTCTTTTCATACATATAAATATAAAACCTCTATTACCGAATTTGTAGTCCATTTTAGTGGTTTCCATTAATAAAATGGTTTCTGAAATCCATATTTAAATTGGTATTTATACAATGTTTAAACAGCTTTCAATTATATTTTTTAAGCAAGACAATACGTAGGGGAGACCGGGGCAGATTGTATCAGAAAAGTTTCCACAGTCTTTTCTCGAAAGCGTTTTCCTCAAATTGAATACATAACACTCGTTTGTGTCACTAAAACCGGCGGGCCCATATCGTCAAACAGCTCTCGCATATTGTGGATTACCAGATTTGGCGTTCAAAAGTTTTCGGCCGCCCTTTAAAGTCGCATAACTTTTTTAAAATTAATTCAAACGACTTGAGTTTTTTTTTGAGAAGCTAGAGGGATTAGTTTGTTAAATGATGTGATTCGTCGTGTTGAAAAAAATACACTTGGTCGGAATAGAAAAAAAGAAATAGTAAAAGTCGATTTTTTAACTTTTTTTTGTGGGTCTGTAATGAAAGTTGAAAAAACCCGTTTGTAGATTTAAGTAAGTTATATACGTGCCTAAAATTTCATCAAAATCGGTTAACATTGCTCTGAGTTATGAACACTTAACGATTGCAGAATAAGGTCGAAAATCGCAGAAATTCCAGAAATCAATAAGGTGCCATGCAATAGGAACGTAAATCGAATAATTTATTTGCAGAGTTAGGCAAGTAGTGTTTGACACTTAGGCCCTTTAATACTTCTACTCGATGTAAGAATTTTTTAATTTAATTTGTGAGGAAACCAAATTTCCTTCGTAAACTACGGTATCACTTTTTCTATAAACTGATTTCCCAGAAACAGTATCTCTTCTAAGTTATTCGCCATCCTATTGCCACACGACTGCGTATCTTTGAAAAAACACAGATGTCAAGCAGAGTGTTATCTATATTTTCATAAGAGACGGGAAATTACAGCAGTTTATAGAATGATTCTCTCCGCGACAGTCATCAGGGGCGATCGTTCAGGCCAGCTTATACCAATCTGTAAGATTCGCGCAATAGATGGCGCGTGTAATGAGGAAAACACAGATGAGGTGCGCTCATCTAGGTGGTATCGATGTTAAGCGGGGAAGAGAGAGCGTCTCGAACCGTAGCGTATTGAATTTGTCTTGAGAACGTTGATCAGGTAACGACGTGCGAACTTTGACTTTCCTTTGTGAGATTAGTGGGAGAACGTTGCTGTTCCGTCTAAAACTATTGGAAATCGGGATTCCGTTAATCTGTCTGCATTTTCCTATACTTATTTAGCCAATCGAGGCATCATAAATCACGAAGTGCGTGTTAATTTATGTACTCGGAAGCACGTGCTACACTCGGTTTAAATCTTACGTTATGCGAAGGCGTACGTGATATCAGACATTTGTGCAATACTTTCAACTGCGTATCTCGCGAAAACGAGTTTGTTAAATAAATCTTACAAATCCAACCTAACATCCTGACAAACAATTTCATTAATACCTTACAAATCTAACCCGCCCGTATTACGCCTATTCTTCTCATATGAGCCACATCCTCTGCCAGGACACCGTTCCTGGGGAATGCAGCGTCCTCTACAATCCCTAGCGTAGCCCTTTATGCAGTAGCAGTCGTCGTTGCATCTCTAGAAACAGATATTCGATGACGAAACGTGCACCTTTAGCTGAAACTGATATTCCAGCGAATCGCAACTGCTTTCGTCACGTGACTCACAATGTTAACGATGGGGCAGGTTTGGCCCAATGTCGCACATTCGGTCTGACACGCGGATCCACAGGCGTACTCCTCGTTTGGCTTGTTGCAGTTGAGCACGTCGGCGAACGTCGCTAAAAATCAACGAACATTTATCGAAATCTTTCCACTTTAATACTTGCAGTCGATTCGATCCCGGGAACACTCTCCTGATATTTCTACATTTCTGAACGAACGTGGAACAGTTTCCAGTGGCGCCGAAACGAGGTAGAGAGAGATGTTAGAGAACGAATCCACCACAGAATACGATCGAAAGACTTACACGAGGAGAATACCGCCAGGACGACGAATAACGCGAACATGATTCTGAACATTACGATGCAACACTTGTAGACTTGTTTGCTTCTGAACTGACTCGCGGAAGCCAACCACGCCGTTTTATATACACACGTCGGATCAGTTAACTAAACATGCAACATAGCAAGGCTGCATCGCGATTGTGTGATTCCCCTTTTCCCACGTTTCCTTCTATCTTCGGTGTTTCGTGATCACAGGCGGCGAAACGATGGTGGCACACTAAGTATTTTTGAACAAGATAATAGCTGGCAGGAAAATAGCTTTCACCTTCAATGAACAATTAATAACGGTCACGCCGGGAAAATATCTTAGAGCAAAATAAGGAAAATATTAATTAGTCTCGCTATCGTCACTTTTTAAAATGTAGGCCACGTGTATATACAAAGTCGTTGCAGTAGGCATCATTAAATTATGTCAAATTAGCCGATATTGCACTGCGTTATCAGTCTTAATGCACAAATATTGTATGTCCACTTTTAGCGTTTTTTTCTTAGAAGGACGGGTTTAAATATGCAATGATAGATAAGATTCAGGGACATTAATTTTTGACAAATGTATGAAGTGGATATAAATGTGATGTTTATTTGTTGTATATAAAAATTGAAATTTCGTCAAAAATGGACATACAACTTTTTTACACTAAGCCATCGATATGTAATATGTAAGATGGAAACTGAATACTCTGGGTGACGTAAGGTTCTGAAAAATTGCTCTTTTAAGGGGGAACCCCACCCTGAAGCTACTGACAAATGACAAAGTTAGGGATTTTTTTATTCATACAAATAAAAATATAGAGTTTGGATTTTTTATGTAGCTATAAAGAAATCTGTAATTTGCAAGAAAAAAAATTTTTCTTTGAAAAATTGTACAAAATGGTTGCGAACAAAATGGCTTCCCGGTGCACTGCAAAAAAATGGCCCACACTGCCGGGAATGACTGGATCATCTGAGAAGAAAATACAACCGAGATATATAAGCTGGAATATATTATCTTCCATGTCGGGTAGGATTTTCCCAAAATTTGAATTATTTTGGAAATTATAGCGGTTTGAAGAATTGACTTTAATTTTTTACATTAAAGTTTGCACTGAAATCCTTGTAAAAAATTTAAAAACTGAAATACAAAAAACATCTACGCTACATGGAAGATAATATATTCCAGTATATATATCTCGTTTGTGTTTCCTTCTGTTGGATATTTCGTGTCTGCCATGAGTGCGTGATGGAATGTAAAGGTCAAAATTGAATCAACACTCTAAGAGGAGGTGCTGCGTTACAGTTTATTGTTTAATAAACGAAAGATCTTCCTTCGCTAATTATGCCGAGTGGGCACCGATATTCTTTCTCTCGGCTCTCGTTGGAGTTATTCGTTCTTTGCGCTTTGAATATAAAAAGACGTATATTCCAACTTCTTTCTCAAATAAAGTTTTAAATTGTGGTTATAAAAGAATAGTTTTATTAAATCACCTACCCTACAACCAACACCTTCTTAGATGATGTAGTCGTTGTTGGGAGTGTGGGGCTAGTTCTTCTGCAGTGAAGCTATTTTATACAATTTTTCAAGAAATAGAGTTATGTTACGGATGAACACTCCACTTGCACACCAAGTTTCATAATTTTCTGAATTTCCGGGTTGCCGAACGTTCCTTGTAAGCTAAGCTATGCTATGCGATGCTATGTTTTTACTTACCTATTGATGGAAACGGTTCCATAAGAATGTATTGAAGCCAATTCTTTTAAAACATAGCATGGCATAGCATAGCATCACATAGCATAACTTAGCTTCCCGGTGGATTCCCGGCTTAAGGTTCCCCCGTTTAAGTGCAACGTTGACATATCGCCTGGGCGAAAAGGTGAACCGCCTAAAGAACAAATGAGTCGCTGCACGAAGGGATCAGCAAAAGAGGAAAATCAAAGAAACAAGTATAATATTGTGTACGCTGCTTCGTAGCGCGTTATATAGGGGAAGGTTGGACAAGACGGGGGGACGGGCAAGACGGGGTGCTCCCCGTATCTCGTGATACAAACACAGTAATCAAAATTGTGCATCTATTGGGCACAGGCCCAGATCTAGGGAGTAGGGGGGCGCAAGTAAGGCAATTGCCCAGGGCGGTAAAATTGGTAGACAAATACCTACAAAAAATTTTGCTCAGTGTCAAAAAATATATTTTAAAATACTTATTTATGATTCAATGCAAAGGGCGGCAAAATCCACTTTAGCCCAGAACGGCGGAAGAGCTAGATCGGGCCCTGGCTGCATTCTCCACTAGTGTACGAGGTTAGTAAAGGATGATGATCTTAAGAATAAGCAACGACTGAGAATACCGCCCTCACTGCTATCCATGGAGGCAAGCATCTCCCTTCAGCAGTAGCTATTCAATCTGCAAGCCAATGTCCCGCAGCTGCAGCATCAGTACCGAATAGAACGTGTCACACTCGCAAATATGTCGCGTTAATTTCGTGATGAAGAAGCAATAAGAGCACCGGTGCTCTGAAATAGTTATAGATGCGTTAAAAACACTGACTCTACGTTCGTGTTAACATTACTAATACGCAGGACCACTGTCCACTACGAAATATTTTATCGCGAAATAAGCACTGACTCTACAATCGCATTGGGAAGATGTGGTCGGACTCGAGTAAAGTGTTTCCAAAATAGTCCTCTAGATACTGAGTGTAATGTAGTAGAATTTTGTTAAAGGGCCTTCCACAGAGTCCAGTAATCAATGAAATTGGTGCAGGAATGTATGTGAAATCACGAAATAATATCCACTGTGACTGCACAGACATTCAATGATCCGCACACCGTCGCGGACGAAGTCGAACTGTTAGGGCACACCGTTCGGCAATGTAGTGTCTTTGGTAGAGGTTGTTGATGTTTTTGTCGCGCTCGGCCGACTTCCAGCTAACTTAAAATTCGTCAAGGCCAGAAATAATATTATATAGCAATGCCCATTGCAAAATGTTCACTTTTCACAACTACAGTCGTGCACCCCGCACATTTTACCCGTATTTTTATCACTGCGATATGTGATCAAATACTAGGTAACACTTCGTCAAAAAGTCTTCTAGATGATAGGTATATTCCAGTGAAATATTGTTAAACGGTCTTCTATTTAATCCAGTAGTCGAACGAATTGATGTAGGAATCGAGAAATCAGGAAATAATATGCACTCTTACATTCACAGATATTCACCGATCCGATCACTATCGCGGATAAAGTCGAACTGACAATGAGTTGTCACATTGGTAGAGGTTGCCGTCGACCTCAACTGTTTCCCATGCAAGTTGAAATTTCTTAATTTCTAATGACTCGAATGTAATAATTACTGTTAAAAGCGAAGATTTGAAAGAACTCACACGCAAGAGTTCAACTTCAGAAATGTAACTCGTATTCGACACATTAAGCACTCCGTATGATTGTGAAATTAAAGAATGCTCGATTTGCAGTTGCATCCATGCACCCCACGACGCAACTTTCTGCGAAGCTTATACGAATTAGATTTTACTGTAAATTTCAATGTCGGTGGTGAACTAATACCCGGGGCAAATAGAATCCAATTATTATTACTTTACTAGAATGATTAAACAGTGCATTAGAAACTTGCGGGAATAGTCAATTATGATACAAATGTAAGTGTCGCGATTAATAATTGAGGCATTTGATGGAAAAAGGGCACGTACGCCAAAATGCCATTTCGAGTAAATCGGCTACAAAGCTTTCATTATAGTATAACTTCATGAAAAATAATGCAATTAATTCCAATTTTTTTTAAGGATGTAGTATCATATCCTTCAAACGTTTCGTAAACAGAAGTCATGATTTGAAAATGATATGTGTCTTTATTTAATAGTTTTATGCAAGTGGTTTATGTGCCCTTTTTCCGTAAATAGGGTAAATTCGTAACAAAATTGCTTCTTTGTTTAGTTATTTACATATAATTTTGTTTACATACTTCGTTGCCCATTTTTTATACATTCCTTGAATAAAAAATACAAAATGAAGCGCAAAACTAAACAAAAAATGTTATGTTTTAAGTAAGTATTAATTCCTTCGATTTTTTGCAGCAAGCTGTCTTACAAATCAATTTCTTCTTTCCTAAATTCGCTTCTTTCCTTGCGGATTCGATACTCGCCTCACTTTCCATAGTTCCTCGATTACACAAAATCAAACATATTGCACGACTAGACAGTAGACAGCACGGCAGCGCGACCGCTCAGCGACTATGTAGCTGCATGTCGCTCACGCTACGTAACAAAACAGCATTTAGCTAATTTAAACTTGGGAGAAGAAATGTCCTTGATATATTATATATATATATATATATATATAACATATACCCACATAAGCCTATATGCCCTTTTTCCATCAAATGGCTCAATTAAATAGTGTAGTTACCAATAGTTGCACGGTGTTAACGCACTGGCATGGCGATGTGGGGCGTAAGAGTGGCGATTACAATATGCCAAAGAGAATATAAACCGAACTCGCGGATTCTATGAGGTTATATGATTCTGACGGGGATTCGCGTCCGATCTTACTGAATATAACCAACTCTGTACGAGCATGACACGACGTGACTGTATAGCTTTGAACCGAAGAGGGTTGAAACTAAAGGGTTTATAGTCCAAAAATGAGTGGGGATTCGTTAGAAATTTCCATATAAGGAAATCCTTCGGGGTCGTCGTCCCCCACGTGCAATTTTTTGTACACTTCGATAAAGTTAGGATATCTGCTGACAGAAAGTATGAGAAGAACTTCAACAAATTTATCTATGTAACGTGTAAAAAATTAATACAAAAATATGTTACATAATTGGAAGAACACAAGCCATCACAGAAAAATAAAAAAAAAAATGGAAAATGCTTGCGATTTACGACTGTACACCATTAAAGACTGAAGGCGTTTGATGAGTACGCGTAGCAGAAGTCGAGGGCGCACGGTAATATATCTGGTTCCCACGTGTTTCCCGATTGCCATTTAAAATATTTTATGATTTCCAGTACTTTAAGGTCTACACAACCGTAATAAATACCCAAAAGTAGTATACGAATACCTTTTTCTCGTACTTTTTTCGCGTTTGAACAATGGTTCAACCCATTGTGCGACAGGCGCGACACGTTGATACTTAGTCTCTCTCCGTCTTTCAGGCGCTTGATACAACTGCGTTACTTTTCCCTTGTTTCTCTTTTTGTTTGGAGGGGGGGGCCAGGGCCACCGCCCCCCCCCCCTCCCTGCGTGCGCCACTGGTTCCCCAAGGATTCCTCGTTTATACATAATGTTAACATATTGCTTAAGCGAGAAAGAGAGGCGCGTAAAGGGAAAATGAGACGTTCCACAAGGAGATTACCAAAACACATAAATCAATGAGGAAGAAAAACAAAAGTATAAGCCCGTGCGCTGTATTTCGTGGAGCATCCTGTACAACCGGGCTCTCCACCGTAGGGGCCCCTCACGCGTATGTTTCCCCTTCTAATCTTCCTTTCGCGCAACGTACCTTCCGTTGTCCAGGAGACCGCGCAGGGCCGGCTTTAGGGGGCGGCCAGGCAGGGCGGCCGCCCGGGGCGCCAGATTTTTAGAGGCGTCGCTATATGCGTTTATTCATTTATATCGTTCTGCTGATTGATTTTCGTGTCCTTGGAGGGGCGCCATGATAATCTTGCCCGGGGGTGCCAAGTATGCTAAAGCCGCCCCTGAGACCGCGCAACGCTACGAAGGCTGCCATAACAGGTTAGCCGAGCTAGCGTCTTCGCGGTTATCGTCGTGCGGTATCCCCACTGATCTATATACTATATATATATATATATATATATATATATATATAATAAAAAAATATATATATATATCAGTGGGTATCCCTGACAACACGGACGAGAGTGGGAGAATCCCAAGTTCACGTGTGAGCAACCTTGGAGAGTCCTGATATATAAGGACGTAATTTCTGCGAGTTTGCAGGTAGTGATAGATCGACTGTTCACGATACCAACCGATAATGTCTGGAATCGTTTTCGTTCTACTCGCGGTTCTGGCAGTCTTCTCTGCTGGTAAGTATCTGACACTATTCATACAGCCTGATGTCTTCGTTCAAAGGCAGACGATGAAAATGCTCGCAGAAAAATGGATGACACTCGTGTGTCGGTGCAAGGGGATTCTTCTTATATGAGCATTTGAACGTTGACACCCAATGGCGGTTAGTGGATTAAAAGCAAAGAAAGTGCAAGATCATGTGATACTAAAGCACCGTCTTCCTTCAAGGTTCATCTGGTCAGAAGTGTGGGTCAGACGAGGTGTACAATTCCTGTGGAACAGCGTGTCCACGAACGTGTGACGATCCAGAGCCCCAGGACAACTGCCCTACTGACGTTTGTATCCAAGTTCATTTTTCGAAACATAAGTTATATGAATGAAATCTGAATTGTGTTCTTCTCGCGTAACGCATTCTAAAGTACCATAAATCTGTTTCTTGGTATACTGTCTTTGGATCCTTGAATGTGTTCATTGTCGCGTTTGAACCTAGCTGAATGATTCCAAGTACTGCAGCAAGGATATTGATTGAAACATTTGTCCCTGAAATCTTATTTGATTTTAACGAAATGAAGCGTAGATACGTAACCGATTGGTTTTTTATTTGAACATAATGCCATCGATATTTGACGACTGTACAGTCTAATGATATTTCTGAAGCATAAAAGCGAGATACTGTTTGACTGATGTGTAATTCGATAACCAGAATTGAATACGAACGACGCATTCATCGATTTCTTTTTTTTTTCAGGAATGTGTGTCACGGTGTGAGTGCAGGATAGGTTACCTGAGGAACGACGATGATATTTGCGTCCTACCTCATAATTGTCCAAGGCCATTAAGAGAACATAATGCATGTTTTAAGTGACGTCTTTAGGCATTGCTCCTACACTTCTTGCTATTGTTGATGAAGTCTAGTTCCCCATGCTTTACGCTGAATAATTGTTACCATGATTTGTAACAGAACACGAATAAATAGCTCTTAAATAATCTGCATTGTACTTCATAATGATTAAGAACCATTTAGGTCAGTCCTGAACTGCTGAATGGCCGCCAGGCCAAAATTTTCGGGCGCGTGCGGAAAGAGCATCATAAAGCACTAAGCCACGCCTTCATGAGCAACAGTGCCGTGATGGGGAGTGTTCGTGAGTGAACTGTGCCGCTGAACGTCAGCAACCCACCTTACACTTTACACGCATACTCCGGCAGCTATTGGCCACAGGGTATGGGAACTGCTCACGACATCGCTCTTCGCTTTGCTGGCAAGCAATCGGGAGCGCTCTTGCCCGCCACAGCCCAGCTGTGCAGGCCTGATTTACGTAGTAAATGAGAAACACAGAACGCGTCAAAATATCCTGAATTTGTAAAATTTATATGTATACCGGCACTTGTAATATATCCTTCAAATTAATAAACATTTTTATATGTAGAAGTCTGGTAATTTTACTAATAGCCAGCCACTCGATGGAAACACTTAGCTCTTCTGCATACCAGTACAATCGGAGGCGAACACCTGAAAACCTTTGAGGGGTGGTTTCACCCCCCAAACATGATAAACAGGACAAAATAAAATAGCACGTATATCTTATTTTTCGGTCCTCTAAAATATATCCAAAAACCAGGACAAACGGAGGCGAAAACCTGAAAATCTTTGTGGGGTGGTTGCACCCCCTAAACATGGTAACCAGCCAGAATAAAAAAACACGTATATCTTATTTTTCGGTCTTCTAAAACATATGCAAAAACCAAAGCAATTGGAGGCGTACTTGTGAGTACACGGGCGCGCTCGTCGGCAGGATACGCGGCATACTTTCGTTTTCACGCAATCAGAGACACTTCCAAACTGATTTTGAACCTGACAAGTACGTAGCATTATGCAAAAATGTCCGCTGGAAGAATACATAGGGCTGCTGCGTACAATACAACACGGTAAACCGGTTTTTCACCCAAAAAGGTTGCCGGTAGGTTAATAATACGTCACGACGCGAGTGCTCGCGTTACAAAAATAGGCGCGAGTACCGGAAGGTTAAAACGATTTTCAAAATTAAGCCTGTATACCAAATGAAATTTGCAAACTTTTGGTATGCAGCAAGTTAACAAAATACCATTTATAAAAATTAGAAATGTAAAAAATTAGTCAACTAGTCCCGGTCTCCCCTACTCTTTATGCGCTTTTCCTGTTCGTGGACGTGACCTTTGCTTCGAATGTAACTTTAACTTCAGTTTTCCATAAAGTGTTTTTGTTTCCAGCTTCTTATACCACCTAACTATAAATAATACTAGTTTCCCCATTGGCTGTGTATATATGGTAATTGAGCCAGAATGGAGGTCCTTTTTTAAGGATTTCAATAGAAACACTATTATTTATACTATCATCGATTAAATGTAGAAATCCAGCTATACTCATACAACCCCAGCCTAATACAGAGTTCTCTATGCTGTGAAGTCTGTTTTGTATCGAAATATTGGGAATGCACATACCGAAAATTTTATAACATATGTATCTGAATAAAAAGCTGAGAGCATAAAACAGTTCATGAAAAAATAAAATATAGGTAGGGGAGACCGGGGACAAACGTAACGGCGTGATGAAAGTAACACGCCTTCTCCCGCTTTCCACAAAAGTTTGCAAAATGTTTGCTTTACATAGTTACGCGTGTTTAGTGTTTCTTTTCTTTCACTGAGTGACGCTAAGCAATACGACGATTCCTATACCGTGGACAAGCTGATTTCGTTATTTCGATCATTCAGGTAAGTGTCTCCTCTGTTGGTTTTTTGTTAATATTCATAGTTAGGGCGGGCGCACGCGAGCGACTTTTTGTCGGGCAACTGTTTCGTCTTTGTCGCTCCCCAGTTGCTTCGGTTTTTGAGAGCGCGCACACGTTGGCTGTTTCCTAAAAACAAATTCATTTTCACGTGTTTTTGTAGTTTATTCGACAAATGCACGTGAATATTGTTTGGTACATGTATAATGGATTTCAACTTGATTTTTGTTCTGCAGAGAGTTGTCCCCAGATTGTACACATCACATTTACACACACTTCTTCCCATAGTTTGCTTTTCAAATTAGCATCTGAATAATCTTTTAAAGTTTTATTGAACAATGCTGGCCTCTTTTCTACTTCATTTATTAACAATTCACTGTCGATGTCTTCATCCTTTACAACAGCCATTTCGTTACAATTTTTTTGATAAGAAAATGATATGATAACGAAAGGATCGATTGCGACGTCTTGTCCGGCCGTGAATGAAAAATAATAAGACAGCAACTATAATGTCGTCCGTGTGCGCACGTAGGTGCCAAAATATGGGAGAGGAGACAGGACGGAGACAATTGCGTCGCTCGGTGTGCGCACTTACATAAGACTGTACAGACGTTGTGGAAGAGACGAAACAGTTGCCCGACAAAAAGTCGTTCGTGTGCGCCCGCCCTTAATCTATAGACATTGGTCCAATTATTTGTTAGAGCGTTCTTAGATAATGTCTTTATAAGTTCCTGTAATTGATTTCAATAAGTCTTGTATAGTTTGTTCGTTATAACAGTTCTATGCTGAAAAATCTGGCTGGGGACAAAAGTAACACGTCACTACGGGGAGTAGTTGAATCCAATATAAACAATAGTTTTTATAAAAAAATCATAAATATTGGTTACTTTTGGGGCCGTTACACGAGATTCCATATTAAATCAAATACACAGTATAAAAGAAATGTTTGAACCTGGTTATACTTTTTTATCGTTACATACTTAAAATATGTTTATTTAAATGCTTGTTTCTATCATTTCTGATAATAAAAAATCCTATTTTGCTTTGGAAGAAGTATTTTTACTTAATTCTCCTCAAAATAATTAGTATTACTTTTGTCACCATGGTATGTTACTTTCGTCCCACCCCTGCAGGACAAAAGTAACAATGACAGTCACTGCGGAAAATTGCCATAACTTTTTGACTACTTATCATGGAAGGGTGAATTTGTGGTCAAATTATAGACCAAGAAACACACTATCTTAAGGCATAATTTTCATTTTTATATCTGTAAGAGGTAATTGGCAGCTAAGCCAAATGTAAAAAGTGTTACGTTTGTCCCCGCTCTTCCCTACTCGTTGGTCACGTTCGAACACAATTGACGAAGCAAGTAAACGTTATGTCGATGACGCGTCCCAAGGTTCCTTCGTTTATGCGCAACGTTAACATATCGCCTAGGCGAGAGGGAGAAGCGCATAAACAGTATATGCTGCACGATTGGGCCAGCAAAGCATTATATATAAGGAACTAGTTTCTGCAAGTTTGCAGCTAGTGATAGATCGACTGTCCACGATACCAGCCCATAATGTCTCGAATCGTACTCGTTTTGCTCGCAGTTCTGGCAGTATTCTCTGCTAGTAAGTACCTGACACTAACTCGTGCAACCTGATGTCTTCGCTCGAGGTCAGAAGATGAGAATGCTCACATAAAGTTGAACGACAATTTCTGAGTTGGAGCAGGGGGATACTTCTAATCTGTGCACTGGACCGTTGACATCTTTCGACGATTAGTGGATTAAAAGGAAAGAAAGTGGAAGATCGGGTGATACTAAAGCATCGTCTTCCTTCAAGGTTCGTCTGATCAGCAATGTGGGGTAAACGAGGAGTTCAAATCCTGTGGATCAGCGTGTGAACCCAGCTGTGCCACGTCAGACCCCCAAGTCTGCACTTACGTTTGTATCCAAGTTTATTTTTTAAAACAGATATGAATGCAATCTGAATTCAGTTCCTCCCACGTAACACATTCTAAAGTGCCATAAATCTGTTTCCTGGTTCACTGTCTTACGAACCCCGTATGTCGGTATTGTTCTCGAAATGCTACTTGATTCCAACGAAATGAAGCTTACATACGTACCCAACTGGTTTTTGATTTGCATACTCTACAGTAATGCCTCGTTATAGTCCCGACGAACGGGGCTGGCGGCGGGCGTACGACGCGATGCGTACACTATTCCTAGATTTTCTAAAGTCGAGTTCAGATTTATTGGCCGGTGAGTTTCGTGAGGGGTATTCTCCCACCTCACAGTTTGCCTGCCTCGGTGCTCCTTTTCTCAACGTTTTCTGACTCGCTCTCGTTCCATCTCGCTCTCGCCTTCGCAGAACAAGAGTGAGCCAGAAGTGGTGGGGATAGTGCCAAACTTCTGGCGTGTAGGCCAAACCGATCTGTCAGCGTAGAAATACACACATCAGAATAGGTGTGCGTTAGCTATGAAAAAATTCAGGAGCTTTATTGGTCAGGACATTGATACTTTCTCGATAGCTTCACCTCGTATCGGTCTACGCATAGCTTCGTAACGCACACAACTATTACGCTAAGAACAAATAACAGCCAAAGGGCTAGATTCAGGCGGAGCCGAGCAGCATTCCCGTTACCCCGCCATAGGTACCCTGCGAGAGCCACGCAATTCCAACTGACAAATCCACGATCGTCAGATGGTAGTGGCTGATTTCTCCTCGCGCGGTGCTCGCGAAACGAAACTCACCGACCAATAAATCTGAACTCGACTTTAGTGATCACTAATAGCAGATTCGGCAACCTGCACTGACCTGCATTAGTACGCGTCTTCTCGCTTCCAATTGGCTAAAAGTCGCACTCAGTGCGCACCAGTGCGACCGTCCGAATTCGATATAACTATTCTGTGCGGCCGATGCCGCGAGTGAGAAAACCCAAGAGCCGAGCGAGAGGGAACGAAACAGTTGACACGAGGTTGCCGTCGACTCTTTCGTTCGATCACTCTCGACCGAAGGATTCCAAAAAATGGTGGGGGATAGTCACCGGGCGTACTACACATGTTAAAAACAGGACTATAAGGAGGCATTAGGGCCGGTGCACACGAGCGACTTTTTGTCGGGCAACTGTTTCATCTCTTCCACAATGTCTGTACAATCTTATGTAGGTGCGCACACCGAGCGACACAATAGCGACGCGACTTTTCAGTTGCTCTGGCAGCCGACAGATGGGCGAACCAACTGGAGAGTGACAAAGACGAAACAGTTGCCCGACAAAAAGTCGCTCGTGTGCCCCCGCCCTTACTGTAATGATATTTCAGATTCTTAAAAGCGAGATTTTGTTTGACTGATCTGAAGTTAGATAATCTGAATTGAATAGACACGACGCATTCATCGATTTCTTTATTTTCAGCAATGTGTGATTGGCTGCCAGTGTAAGAATGGTTATCTGAGGAACGACAATAGAATTTGCATCCCTGCTGAAAATTGTTAACACCACTAATGGAACATAATATATGTTACTACCGACCATTCCAGGCAATGCTACTATACTTCTTGCGTTTGTTGATGAACTCTAGTTCTCTATGCATTCTTCTGAATTCTTGTTACAATTAATTGTTCCAAAATACGAATAAACAACTGTTAAATAAGGCTGCATTTTTATATGTACTTTATAATGATTAAGAACCATTTAGGTAGTAAATGAGAAACTCAAAACGCGTTGGAATATCCTCTATTTGGAAAATTTATATGTATATCGGCACTTGTAATATATCCTCCAAGTTAATAAAAATTTTATATGTGGAACAATCGTAATTTTACTAATTGTCAACCACTCGATGGAAACACTTAGCTCTTCTACATACCTATTCAAACGAGGATTTCTCATAAGTGCTCACAATTCTTCGGCATACCAAACATTTCATAACATGTATAATTGACTACACAGCCAATAGAAAACAAGTATTATCGTAAGATGGAATAAGAAGCTGAGAAGGAAAACATTTTATGGAAAAGAAAAGTTAAGGTCACATTCGAAAATTGTTAACGACGCAAGCAAACGTCACGTTCATAACGCGACTTCAAGCAGAGTTGGGCATTATTCGACTAAATTGTTCTTCGACTAACCTTGGAATCAAAATTTCGAATAAAATGAAGTTATTTGTGACTAACGAATAAATTTTTAGCCGACTAAATCTTTATTCGACATAGTAAAATGGCTTTTAAAGGAACTATAGCTGAAAATATATATATTAAAAAACTTTTCATCTTTAATTATTCGATAATCTTGCTTTTTAAAGATATAGAGTGAAATGATTATATTATACATGGTATTTTTATTTTTAAATATTAAAAGAATGTAATTTTTCTTATTCACGTTTTTTTTTTAAATAAAAGAAAATCATTTAGTTCCAACGTTTCGAAACATTAGATTATTTAGTAAGTTTATTGGATATGCGGTATTAATATTGTAAAACGATCTATATTTAAAACTAGTCTTTTAGCCTGGCTTGACCAGGCATTACTACCCTATTATTACCCTGTATATGTATATATAATAGGACGCCTAAGGGGACCACGATTACCTACATGTACAATTGCGGTAGCAGCTTCTACATTGTACATAATATCTGTTTTAGGTCACAGGTACTACCCATTATCGAATTTTACAGGTTTTGAATTTTTACGGCATGTTGGTGTGCCGAGGAAACTTCATGCTGAAGATAAACCTTGTACCTGACACCCTCTCCCCCCTTGTAAGAAAACGTAAGAAAGGCGTGACCCCCCCCCCCTCCAAAAAAAATCTTACGTAGTTTAGGGATGGCCCTTAATCGGGTCAATCGCGTTACAGGACTAGTGTCACACAAGTATTGAAATATTGCAATAATGTTTTTGTCATTAAATAGTCTGTTAAATTTTACGGCTGTACTTCCGAATGGCCCCAGTGGCCGATCGACACGAGGTTTGGGGGGAAGGGTGGGGAGGAGGTGTGGACCCTAAATCTAAAATTGTTTCTTCGGGTATTTATTACTTTCCGAAATATTAATAAAAAATTGTTCATTTTTGTTGGAAAATTTTTTTGGACATTGGTGCAGGCCTTCCTATCCGGGACACCTTCCGGGACGTATCTGTCACATAGATGATAATTGGAGCCTGAGCTGCTATTTAGAGATATTACAAGTGTGACTTTAGGAAAAATAAAAACAGACAATAAACAGCACTATAAAGATATAATTGCATACAGGTGGGATGAGTATCAGTACTACGATGTGGAGAGATAGATGAACACGTGGAAAATATCTAACGCGTAAATGAGATAGCAAAGACGAAAGCTGAGCAACGATAAAATGATGCTGGAACAATCTTGACAAAGAGATCAGAGTGATAGAGCTCTTGGGGCAACATAATATGTACATATTATGCGCAACTAACCTGTAGAGGAAAGCGGGGTAATTCCGGCCAGCGGGTAATTCCGGTTACTTCTATTTGTTTAAATAAAAACCGCGTAACTTGACTCTGTATGGTACTGCCACTTATTAATGATGGGGCGAGATAATATTCATGGTTTCTTGACGATAGCAGTCTTTTGATTCAAAAAAATCCGGGAATGTTCATTTCGCACCGTAATCTTATAACAGTGGTCGATTGTTAAGCAAGGTAAGTTAGTACATGGAATAGATATGAATTATTAATATTAATCTCATTAAATAGAGGAATGTTTCCACTTTCGAACTCATTTTTGGTTTTTGGTGATATGTAAATTCAATTCAGTGTATTACTTCAAATATCTGAACATGAGGTGTGGGGTAATACCGGCCAAAAGTGAGGGATAATACCAGCCAGCTTTTAACATTGCTTTTCTTTCTGGCGTAGATGCCACGTACAATTCAGACATTTGTGACGAAAAAGAAGAGCACGATATTCGCCCCTTTTGCAAGGAATTCGGAAAAGGTAATGAAATGTCGTTCCGGTGCACAGTATGTGGTTAATGAGGACACGAAGAATGTTCAGGATGGGATACCCATAAAGAATATATTTGTGATATATGTACTAATTAATTTTAAAATAAAAAATAATACAAGTTTTTATTAATTTAACAGTTTTCCTAGCTGTTTGATAAAGAAAAATCATGACCGGAATTACCCCAAATGACTATTTTTGTGTTATTGCTCCCAATTTTGTTACAACTTAAAATTATGCTTTCTCGGCCATATTAATACAAAGTAGACACTTCAAACTATCAATTAATATAAAAAAAATAACAAATGTGTAACTTGTTCAAATTTTACAGCATTTACTGCTTATGTAGCCGGAATTACCCCGCTTTCCCCTATGCAATTCGGGAAACTTTTCACTTTACACGTGGGCTCGCAGTAAGTTCCACAAAGTTTGAATTCCTCGTTAGCGGGGCAAATTATAGCGCCACTGCTCACTCCATAAATAATTATTTATTTAATTAAACCATTGCAAAATTGGAACTAGTGGGAGAAAAGTTGCTAAGTATAATAACGATTCATATATCAAGCTATGGGATACTTACACCCAAATTAAGCAATAGCAACGAGCAAAAACAGAATACCGGAGCGACACATCATTGATTGTCCTTGTTTATTGGAGTAGCTTCTTCGAGTTTTGAAATCTGTCTGATGTCAAACCAAGAAACAAGCTAGATTTTATACAAAATCGGAAAATTTCATAACCCACAGGAAACAAGTATTGTCGTAAAATTAAATATTAGGCTAATAAAAAAAAACTCTTTATGGGACAGTAAAGTAGAGGTACACGTTAGTCAGATTAGAATACAATGGACAAAGTACGCATTTCATAACGTACCCCCAAGGTTTCCCCGTCTATACATAATGTTAACATTTTGCTTAGGCGAGATAGAGAGGCGGGTAAAGAGAAAGTGAGACATTGCACGAGGAGATTAGCAAAATACATAAATCAATGAGGAAACGAACAAAAGTATAAGCCCGTGCGCTGTATTTCGTGGAGCATCATATATAAGGACGTAGTTTCTGCCAGTTTGCAGGTAGTGATAGACACTAATTGATCGGACCGCGACCACAATCGAATGAGGACGGTGTACGTTGATAAAAGAATGGCGAATCCAACCAGTGGATTCAGAATACGTATCATAAGCCAATACCACAAATCTATTCCATTGACAAAATATTATAAACTATCCGGAGCTAGAATTATTTTTATGGAAACCTTATGATAAAATATTTTTAAAATATTCTAGAAACATTTTTAAATGAATATCGTGTATTGTCATGTAATCAACGATGAAAAAATTTTATATCATGAAAAAAAAAATTGGACCTTGGTGGGGTGCGAACCTACGACAAAAGACAGTATGCAGCGGCTTTGCAGTCTAACCACTTCGCTAACTTCGGCGCTGAATTATTCTTTCGTACCATATGATATATGGTGCGTATACACTTCCAATTAATCATATTAACTTAATTCCCTCCGTTTACATATTACTCTGCCGAATGTAGAAATATTAAAAATCATATAATGCATTCACTGTATGACGGAAATGCAAAAGTTGAAAGTACTTATCACGTTTTCACGCGAAATATCTCGAAAATATTGTTTTCTGATGTTTTTAACTATGGCGCACCTTACCGAAAAATCTGAAAAAAATTGTAGATAATAGTCATGTCAATATCTAACTACTGTAAAATTAAAAATCTAGTCGCTCGAAAACTTCAACACGAAATCTGCATTTTTCGACATTTTTTTGCGTTTTTTATTTCTTACACTTAGCAGTTGCAACGAAAAAATCTGAAAAAATTCACAATCATACACAATCATGTCTACAATATTTCAGATTTTTTTAGAATTTTTGCTGACCATTAAATAGGGAAAATATGGCAAAAACCGAAAATTCGAATTTACCCTATAACTACCCTCCTGGTTGAGATAGGGGGTTGAAATTTGGTGTACAATGTTTTCCTGTGCTACACTATTGACAGGTGCATTGCCAGCTAAAATCGGTTCAAGGGCACTTTTCACTATGCTTAACCGGCTAGACCGTTGTTCAAAATGTGGAGTTTTACAACATATCCAAATTTCATCAAAATCAGTGAGGAATCATTAAAGTAAAGTAAAGAATCTCAAAAACGCGTTGGAATATCCTCTATTTGGAAAATTTATATGTATACCGGCGCTTGTAATATATCCTTCAAGTTAATACAAATTTTATATGTGGAACACTCGTAATTTTACTAATTGCCAGCCACTCGATGGAAACACTTAGCTCGTCTACATACCTATTCAAACAAGGATTCCTCATAAGTGCTCACAATTCTTCGGCATACCGAAAATTTCATAATATGTATAATTGTCTACATAGCCAATAGAAAACAATTATTATCGTAAAATAGAATAAGAAGCTGAGAAAAATGGAATAAAATTGTAAAAATTAAGTTTATGAGAAATAGAGGATGTTCTAACGCGTTTTGAGGTTCTCATTTACTAGCTAAATAGTTCTTATTCATAATGAAGTACATATAACAGTGTAGCATTATTTAACAGTTGTTTATTCATGTTTTGGTACAATTCTTGGTAACAATGATTCGACAGAAAGCATGGGGAATTCTTGGAGCATATACTATATCTACGTGCTCTAAGGGGGAACTAGAGTTCATCAACAAAAGCAAGAAGTATAGGAACAATTCCTAGGGAGGTCGGTAGAAATATATATTATGTTCCATTAGTGGTGTTAACAATTTTGAGGTAGGACGCAACTTCCATCACCGTTCTTCAGATAACCAGCCTTGCACCGACAGCCAATTACACATTGCTGAAAATAAAGAATTCGATGAATGCGTCGTTCCTATTCTGTTCTGGTTATCGAATTTCTGAACAGTCAAACAGTATCTCGCTTTTACGCTTCAGAAATATCATTAGACTGTACAGTCGTCAAATATCGATGGCATTAAGTTCAAATAAAAAACCAATCGGTTACGTCTCTATGCTTAATTTCGTTAGAATCAAGTAACATTTCGAGGACAAATGTCCCAAACAATATCCTTGCTCAAGTAGGGGAGACCGGGGCTAAAAGTTCCGAGTCGGAATCAAGTCACACGGAAAAATAATTTAAAGTACAAAGCTATTTTCATTTTGAAGATAGAACCGTTCGGAACAACTTACCCCCGGAACTTTTAGCCCCGGTCTCCCCTACTTGGAATCATTCAGCTAAATAGGTTCAAACCCCAAAATGATCATATTCAAGGATCGGAAAACAGTAATCCAGGAAACGAATTTATGGTACTTTAGAATGCGTTACGGGAGAAAAACATAGGTAATTCAGATTGGATTCATATCAGTTATGTTTCGAGAAATGAACTTGGATACAAACTGCAGTGCAAATCTGGCCCTGTGGCGTGTTACATGTGGGTGGACACGCTGTTCCACAGGACGTGAACTCCTCGTTTAACCCACATTCCTGACCAGACGAACCTTGAAGAAAGACGGTGCTTTAGTATCACATGATCTTCCACTTTCTTTGCATTTAATCCACTAACCGCCGCTGAATGTCAACGTTCAAATGCACATATAAAAAGAATCCCCTTGCACCGACACAAAAGTGTCGCCCAATTTTCTCTGACCATTCGCATCGTCTGCCTTTGAGCAAAGACACCAGTTTGCACGAGTTAGTGTCAGGTACTTACTAGCAGAGAACACTGCCAGAACTGCGAGCAAAACGAGTACGATTCGAGACATTATCGGTTGATATCGTGGACGCTCGAACTATCACTAGCCGCAAACTCGCAGAAACCACTTCCTTATATACAATGTCTTACGAAACATAGAACATGACCTTCTACTCCTGTCTCTTTCCCTCCGTGATGTTCCTCTGTTGCTAATCTCATCGTAGAGCGCCGCATTTACTCTTTATGCGTTTTTCCTGTTCGTCAACGTGACTTTTGCTTCGAATGTAACGTTAACTTAAGTTTTCCATAAAGTGTTTTTGTTTCCAGCTTCTTATACCACCTAACTATAAATAATACTAGTTTCCCCATTGGCTGTGTATATATGGTAATTGAGCCAGAATGGAGGTCCTTTTTTAAGGATTTCAATAGAAACACTATTATTTATACTACCATCGATTAAATGTATAAATCCAGCTATACTCATACAACCACAGACTAATACAGAGTTCTCTGTGCTGTGAAGTGTGTTTTGTATCCAAATATTGGGAATGCACATATCGAAAATTTTATAACATATGTATCTGAATAAAAAGCTGAGAGCATAAAACAGTTCATAGAAAAATAAAATATAGGTACTCGTTGGTCACGATCGAACATAATTGACGAAGCAAGCAAATGTCACGTCGATGACGCGTCCCAAGATTCCCTCATTAATGCGCAACGATAACATATCGCCTAGACGAGAAGGACAAGCGCATAAAGAGTAATTGAGATGCTGCACGATTGGGCCAGCAGAGCATTATATATAAGGAAGTAGTTTCTGCGAGTTTGCAGCTAGTGATAGATCGACTATTCACGATACCAGCCGATAATGTCTCGAATCGTACTCGTTTTGCTCGCAGTTTTGGCAGTGTTCTCTGCTAGTAAGTACCTGACACTAACTCGTGCAACCTGATGTCTTCGCTCGAGGGCAGAAGATGAGAATGCTCACATAAAGTTGAACGACAATTTCTGAGTTGGAGTAAAGGGATAGTTCTTATCTGTGAACTCGACCGTTGACATCTTTCGACGATTAGTGGATTAAAAGGAAAGAAAGTGGAAGATCGCGTGATACTAAAGCATCGTCTTCCTTCAAGGTTCGTCTGGTCAGCAATGTGGGTTAAACGAGGAGTTCAAATCCTGTGGATCAGCGTGTGAACCCAGCTGTGCCACGCCAAGGATCGACTTCTGCACTTACGTTTGTATCCATGTTTATTTTTTAAAACAGATATGAATGCAATCTGAATTCAGTTCTTCCCACGTAACACATTCTAAAGTGCCATAAATCTGTTTCCTGGTACACTGCCTTACGAACCTTGTATGTTGGTATCCTTGAACAAGGATATTGATTGAAACATGGTCCTCGAAATGCTACTTGATTCTGACGAAATGAAGCTTACATACGTACCCGACTGGTTTTTGATTTGAACAGTCTAATGATATTTCTGATTCTTAAAAGAGAGATTCTGTTTGACTGATCTGAAGTTTGATAATCTGAATTGAATAGACAAGACGCATTCATCGATTTCTTTATTTTCAGCAATGCGTGATTGGCTGTCAGTGTAAGAATGGATATGTGAGGAACAGCAGTGGAACTTGCGTCCTCGAAAAAGATTGTTAACACCACCAATGGAACACAACATACGTTTCTACCAACCTCTCTAGGCGTTACTTCTGTACTTCTTGCTTTTCTTGATGAACTCTTAGTTCTCTATGCTTTCTGCTGGATTATTGTTAAAATGAATTGTACCAAAACACGAATAAACAGCTGTTAAATGATATTGCAGTGTTATATCTACTTCACAATGATTAATAATCATATATGTAGTAAATGAGAAACTTAGAACACGTCAGAATATTTTGTCACCTGTAACATCTCGTTTGCATTAATAAAAAATTTATATCTGAAAGATGTGTAATAGTCTTTTCTCTCGGGCGTCTCTGCAACTATGTTTGTATATATAGCGTTAAACGCGGTCACTAATATTAAATTTTAGTAGATCTTCCGCGTGTCAAAGGACACGACCTCCCAGTCAGTTCAGAGCTCGTTGTAGGCCTGGTCCAGATCTGAACCGAACGCCGAACCGAACGCCACTTAAGTCATTAGACTGAGTAAGACGAAGGATCTACTTGTCTCACTCTATCTAACTCCTCAAGTGTTATTCGGTTCGGGGTTCGGTTCAGATCTGGACCAGGCCGTAGACCGTGCTGTCCAAGAAATGCGGCGATAATGGAATTATCACGCATCGTTAATACAAAAAAAGGGACGCGACACGAAAAATATTTACCGCCATGTTCACTGACAACATGATTGTCAGTGCTCAAACTTCATGAGAAAGTTTCCATGCGAGGGGCAACAGATCAGGTGATTTGTACCCTCGATTAGATAATTAGATTGTTAACACTTTTAGCAGTTATCGCGATGTTTATGGTGTGTCAATCTCCCGAGATATTTCCGATCTTGAGATTCAATTTCACAGATACTTCTGGAATACTTCTTGATTCGTCACATTCATTAAAATTTGTCGTTAGATGGAAAGCAATGGATGCTAACAGTCGTCGATTCTATATCTCCTCGTAACATTTGGCTGTTATAGTGCCAATTTTTAATATTTGTATAGTTACGATATACTCAATTACTAAACTTCAAATTAACATTATTTATTAAATAAGGAAGTGATATGCAACCATGTACAAAACTGGTAAAGTACATTGCCTTCTTAATTAATTCTTCCGTGCCAATAAATTATTATTTTATAAAATTAAAGTAAACAATTTTTTCAAAAAACAATTTTTTGAAACGCAATAAACACCAAAATTCCCCCATTCTTTACTGATTATAAATATCAGTCCCACTACTCAAAAACGGAAGACTTCTGTGACCCTGTCTCCTAATAATGCTTTACTCCAAACGATACCTAAAAAATTTTCCTATTTCCTGAGTGAGAATCATTCACAGTAAAGTAACGCCCAATCAAACTGCGGCACCTCAAAACTCAGAAACCTCAAGAAAACAGGATTCCGTACCAAAAATTATCGTCAATCCCACAAATGCCACTGAACGCATAGTTCGTCATTGATACGCGAGGCTGCATAATTCTTGCTCGCCAAGGCAGACCTTCAACCATATTTTTCACCGTGAAACGAACCTACCTCGCCTCCGTTCATTATAAGTAAAAAAATTTCTAAACGACCGACGCTAGTAATTAAGAATAGAGCTGACCTGCGAGCTGAATCTTTGCCCGCGCCTTCGGCACTCGTGGTCAATTGTTTACAGTTTTGTTTACGTGAACCCGAGGCCAGTTAACAATTAATCTCGCCAAATAAGAAGAACGGCGCCCATATTGGCCGCGGTTGTCTTCTTAGAAGCGAGATTATCGGCAGAGAAGCAGAGAAAATCGGGGTCACAGTTCATTATCCCGCACGATATACCGTAACCCGGTCCCGTTTCGACTAATTGATGGTATTTCCCGACTATCTGTTCCGCGCAAAATATGTCAAAATCGCGCGCATCGAAAAGCGACGCAGCTCTATCGATGAACGACGGCTAACTACGAAAGCGAGACGCCAGATAGAGAAACTCGCGGATTACACCGTTCGACGATAAGCGTGTTATAAAATAGCGTGGGAACGATATCGCGAATTAAAATAAAAAAGCAAATAATAAAGGAAAGAGGAAGAACGGAGAGAAATAAAATAGAAGGAACAAGTATTATTGTTATTCTAAAACTTGTCCCTTCTATTTTATTTCTCCCCTTTCTTCCTCTTTCCTTTAGTATTTGTTATTTTATTTTAATTCATTTGTCCTTCATACTATGCCTCTTCATGTTATTCAAGTGTACAAAATCGTTGTATCTTATTAATAAATGAATAATAATAATAATCAGGCTGGGCACGGAGAACCACTTATCGTTCTCCACGGGAATCGCGTCCTCCGCTCGCCCCCTGAATTTTCGAGATGCAAAGCAGACTTTGAGACTCGCGAAACGTGCTAATAGATTGCGCGAGGACGTTACGCAAGCCTGCAGTTGTTCCGAGGAAAAACCAATAGAGTTTTTTTCAGAGTATCTCATAGGTGTATTTGAAAATGAAGTAGGAAATTTCCCTCGAGTCTCTGCGCTTTAAGTTTGTTTTGTTGGCGGAGAGGTTTAAGCCTTGAATGGCGGATGTTGTGATCATTAATTGGATGGAGGATCTATTTTTCCTCATAGTTTCATTCGTACACACCTGAGGATAAGATTTTAAATTAGGTTTTCATTTTCCTTGCATCTGGAGTCCTCGTCATTTTCAGGAAGTAATGCTAATAACAAGTAACCCAAGTGGACTAAAATGGACCCTGTATCCGGCAGGAGAGGATAAAAGAAGCGTGGAATGCAGATTTTATTAAATTTCGTAGGCCCGAAAGATTCGTAATTTAATTCGTAATTATTGTATCTCATTCTCCGTAGAAATGTGTTGCATTTAATCAGCACAGTGCTAAGCAAAAATACATACCTATTCCTAATCGGTCGACGCCCAGATAAACTAGAGCGTAAAGAATCTAACAGATGTCTGAGGACTTTGGTAGAACTGTAATTGCAGATATCCACGGATTAACGCGAGATAGAGTATCGTTTATCCACCGTGCATCGATCACAGCCAATCCCGCGTTATTGACTGTACCGCCAGAAAATGAAATATCGTATCAGATAATCAATAGCACGGCCGTACTCGAGTGTACGTGCTAATCCGCGTGAATCAGCACGACGAAATCACGAACTGGAAGAGGTGGGACGCGGTAGAAATTAAGAAGAGTACACATGCCCGACAAGGGGAAGCCGCGGAGTGAAGTTCACGGAAGAGAGACCATATAAAAGCTGACAGCGGCCGAGGTACATCAGCATTCGCTTCTTAACAGCGTAAATCGAACAGTATACTTCAACCTACAAGCATGTCTCGCGCCGTGGTTCTTTTCTTAGTCGTCGTGGCTGTCGCTCTCGCCAGTGAGTAACTAGAAACCTTGTGAACACCCTCGATTCTCATTCATCTTTCTCATTTACGGTACTCCGTGTTTCTAATGTTGCACGATATTACCCAGCAGCACGGGGGGCGGGTAACGCGGTCTAGTCAGAAAGAAAACCAAAGTTAGAAGGCAAAGAGCAAAGAATAGTAAAGTAAAGAAAGTAGAATAGAATGGAGGGCATAAGTTTTGTGTTCAGTCTAGACTAGTTTAGGTTAGGTTTAATGTAAGATTGTTAAGTGTTAAGAGTTTAAGATACCAAAGAATATAATTACCATAATTACCGTAATGATAAATGTAACGGTGGAGAGACGTTTATAAACGGAAGCCACCCTAAGCCGAAAGGCAAGGGTAATAATTAAATAAATACAAAAATAAGAGATATCACTCAGCATCGCACGAACGAAAATCAATAGAGGTATATACTTGAAACTTTGGCTATCTTTTACAGGTGCGTATCCACATGAACCTCAGACCTCTGAGGACTGTGGCCCTAACGAAGTATTCAACGCTTGTGGATCGATGTGCATAGACACCTGTGAGAAAAAAGCTGCACCCATCTGTGTAATGGTTAGTGATTTAATTGTGGTTACATTTTTGTGGGGAAAATCGTGGCGAATCTATAGTTGGACTCGGGGGACATTTTTATGACATTGGTTTCACGTGTATTGTATTAATTGAAGTGATTCTGTGACAAGAATTTCGATCGTCATTGATCACAGAAAGTTTCTAATCTCGGTGCGATTTTTCATTGCAGGCGTGCAAAATTGGGTGCGAATGTAAATCTGGATACGTGAGGAACAAGGACAATAAGTGTGTCCTCACTCGCGACTGCTAATTGTAAATCCTTACCGAGGGTGCACCGACGATGGATTCTTAAATTAAGCAAATTGAAATAGCCAGGATAGTTATGCACGGTGGATGGCATCCTTCGAGCGTGTGTAATTTGACTCAGACTTAGTGGTACCCACTATACCGTTATGTCGTAAGAACCGTTGTGTCGCTTAGTTTTGATAAGCTCTCATATGTGTGTTTAAATATAGAGAAAGTTTCCAAATACTTTGTGGTTTTTCTTAGAATTCCTTCACCAGGCGTTGGTAAGGTGGGGAAATGTAATAAGTGTAGTAAGGTGGGGGCCTACAGACCCCGCTAATAATTTCGCGGGGTATAACGTCATCGTTCTCTATTATAATTTAAACCGAATTTTCGTTACTTTTAATTCGAATTTGAAAATGGTAAGAGCGTATAAGAAGAAACTAAACGAGGAAAATGGTCAAAAGAAGTTATGAAGAAATCTGTAGATGAAGTTTTAGGCAACAAAATCGGGCACAAGAAAGCTGCTCGAAAATATTGCCTTCCACAAACAACATTGGAACGTTATGTCCAAAAATTGAAACAGGGAAATGAAGTAATCATGGGTTTACCATTAGGTCCAATTAAGAGATATGGATAAGAGAATATTTGAAAGATATGTTCCCACAACTCCTGTACGAGGGTAGGAAGAAAATAATTTAGAAGAAATTCATATTTGCATCGATTGTGGAAATATTTAAAGGAACCATGGTGCCCCATTTTCCGCACCCCGAGGTAGGGGCAAGATGGTTTTTCATTATTGTTTTTTGAAAGTTTAATAACTTCAAATTTGTATTTAAATGTTGCTCAAACTATGTACTAAAGGTTAAAGTATTAACTTATAATTACATATATATATATTGATTCATAAAAACTTAAATAAAAGGTATAATTATCAATTTTTTTGTATGTTTGCTTAGCTTCCCCATTATGTGACCCTTCCCCTATTACCCCAAAATACTTAACTAATTAAACATCTTAAATTTTCAACAAAAATATACTCTCCCTAGCTTGTAGAATGAACAAACTAAATAGCACTGCCACGCGTTGTTAAAAAGTTATACTCAATTTAAAATCTTTGGGGCCTGTGAGACGCCACCTTGCCAACGCCAGGTTAAAAGCCTCACGTCATCCTTCTGTAAAATATCGAGGAAATTTTATTGCATGTTGCAAAAACGAACCTGATCGATCATCCACGATATTGATCTGCAACTGTCTTGTGCAACAGTTAGGTTGCAGATTATATGTGCAGCTGTTTAATTAGCTTGAAAAGCATGAATGGCTTTGTGGCGTTTTAAATTTCTCGGAACGATATGTTCAGATTAAAGTTAAAACTTCTCGGGGCGACGTAGTTGAATCACCGATTCTACGCATTTGTCTTTAGTTTAGATAAGTTGACCAATGAGTCACCGATAACATTCTTGGTGATAACGCTTGGGCTCCTTTTTAACGAATCGGACGCTACAACTAGGTTTCGTTCGGAAATAATGCAATCACAACGATTGAAGGGATAAACTCGTTGAAAGATTCGTAGAATAATTATTTGCAAATTTTTATTTCTTAAAATTATAATTGTCTTTTCTCGATAGTAGACTTAGCGATTAATGAATTGTATCACTGCTTTGGACAACTCTTTTCCAAGACACAATGCTTATTGTCGTTTCTGTAGAATCCTTTTTTGCACTGACAAGCTGTCACGCATTCCTATAGAGAAACAAGGTAAAATTTGTTTAGAATACCAATCATATCTTTACCGCGCAAGAAATGTAGGAAGACGTAAGCGTTGCGATAGAAATAAAAAGCAAAGTGCGACTGACATTAATTTTATAGAATTGACACAAAAGGGACGTGGAAGCTGAGAAAAGTGGGAAACGATTAAGGAGTTGTTATCATGATTCCCTTATCATCTGTGATTGATACCAATAGTCTTTATCCTATATTTCTAATTTTAAGAGTGTATCTGTCACATATATGATAATTGGAGCCTGAGCTGCTATTCAGAGATATTACAAATGTGACTTTAGGAAAAATAAAGACAGCACTATACAGATATAATTGAATACGGGTGGGATGAGTATCAGTACTACGATGTGGAGAGATAGATGAACACGTGGAGAATATCTAACGCGTAAATGAGATAGCAAAGACGAAAGCTAAGCAACGATAAAATGATGCTGGAAAAACCTTGACAAAGAGATCAGAGTGATAGAGCTCTTGGTGCAACATAATATGTACATATTACGCGCAACTAACCTGTATGCAATACGGAAAACTTTTCACTTTACACGTAGGCTCGCAGCTAGTTCCACAAAGTTTGAATTCCTCGTTAGCGGGGCAAATTATAGCGCCACTGCTCACTGCATAAATAATTATTTATTTAATTAAACAAAAGTTGCTAAATATAATAACGATTCTTGTATCAAGCTATGGGATACTTACACCCAATATAAGCAATAGCAACGAGCAAAAACAAAATACCGGAGCGACACATCTTTGATTGTCCTTGTTTATTGGAGTAGCTTCTTCGAGTTTTGAGATCTGTCTGATGTCAAACCAAGGAACGAGCTTGATTTTATACAAAATCGGACGACCTTCGAAACATACCACGTTCATTTATTATCTATTTATCGCACAAAATTTCTTGTACGCCTCTTCACTACTTATCGCCTGTAGCATCATTTATAATTACTCGACGGAACACGTGGGGAATAATTCACCCACGCATCCACACACGCCTCGCGTGTCCCACAACTGACCACCGTATCTCTGTCACGTCTTACGAAAAAAATAATTAAGGAAATCAAACATTTTGGTCATTTCATCCGCGCATCAGTCTCTGAATTATCCGCAGATTATCAATAAAACATTCCACCTACACTGTGAAACAAAGGAGGTGCTCCCACAATGTGATAACTCTGTTGGTACATCATAAACCGTTCCCAAAGCCTTCGACCACAACTTTGCGAAGTTTTCCACCCGTTCGTGATACATATTTACAAACGTCGGAAGCTGCTCCAAAAAGGGGGAATGCGTTGCACGAGCGACCAATGGAAAGCACGGTGAAGTTTCAAAAGTTGGTTCCAGTGCAGCCACATTTATCAAGAGAGGGTGGGATGGTAAATTATCGAGGCACAGGTTAATGTTGCGTACAGTAGGTTCTGTAGCAGGCAGCTTGTCTATTCAACGTTACTCGCGTGTGCACGGTGGGCGAGCAAACGCCCAGGGGTTAATCGCATCGGGATCACCGCAAACGTGACTTTTCTCGCGTAACTAACGCCCCGAGCAAACAAGCCAGCACTGCCAAATCGCGAAACGCTCGCACGTATTATCGACTCCCACAACACGCTACCGAATTGGCAAAAACTCAAAAAGGAAGTCGCAGTACACAGTGTCGGAAAAGCTGGGACAGTGAGCGTGCAGAATACACACGAACGCCAACTAATATAAATCCACCAGCAGCTTTTCCTCACCCCATTTGAATTTTCACTTTTCCGATGGCATACAACGAGCTGAAACGAAATATCGGCTCGCGAGGGAAACGTGACGGATAGGATCGGTGGCACGTGCGACCGGTTTCATCAGCGACGTTTCGAGCCGTCCTCTAGCACCCTCGAGGGTGGCACTGAATCGTCAGTTTTAGAGGAACGAGATATAGGGGCGGCGAACAGCCGAAACTCGTGGCATATTCCGCTGAAACCGAGTTTCCTTCCGGTTGGTTGCCTCAATATGCTCCGCGGATGAAGCAGAATGTCGGCTGGGCTACACGGACAATACACCTTTCTGTATGAATCATGAGTCGTCCCCGTGGACGCGGATGGAATTCCGATCGGTGATCTCGGTGAAGGGAGATATGGGTATTTTCGGGTTGAAGAATGGCATCGGCGGCATTACCTTTCCTTTTCCATTCCCTTCTATTGGATTTCCATACATACAAGACATCAAGTTACAATGCTCATACATTTGCTCTATAAAATAGCGGCTCGACAAACACGCCCATTAGCGATTGAAATAACCTGAAGACGTCCGCATAAATTATCAGTGAACCGAGCACTCGACGATAGTACCTTAAAATCCAGGGGATTTATATCGAACACTTAATCAACGCGGTGAATCCGAAACGCGTGTCACGGCACAGTGATTCAAAGCTGATTTGCCTATCGCTCCGTTAATCCCCGGGCCGGCAAACAAATAGGAGATAACGGATGATTTGGGGCAGTTTCGCTAGAGTTCCACGGGAATCGCCAGAAGCGCGTATGATGGATGAAGATTCGCCGCGAAGGAGAGCACGAGAACGTACGACGCTTCGACGCGAGATAAAGTAGCGCGATAGAAAGGATCCTTGCCCCTAACGGTCCATTTACGGTCGAAAATTTAGTCCGCGGAGAGGGCGTATAAAGTCTGAATGAACGGGTCGCCGTGCTGGGTCGCAATTTATGGAAATCGAACGCCTACATAACGGCGTTTTCGCAAATCCTTCGTGGAACTTATCGTCTGCGCTGCGTCTGGTCTAGACGGTCACGGTATTCTTTGGAACGATCGCTGATGGGCCTTGGACGCTCGTATCGCGTGGTCCACATTCAAATTTCTCGATAACGCCTAATTCGTAGCTCCGATCGAAAACAAGTTAATGGTCAATCCAGCCGATGGGTGGGAAATTATGCAACAGCCGGAGGGACGTTCTATCCGATCGAAAACAAGATAGCGAATTAGGAAGAGACCGATTAGATAACGGGGGACAGATTCCTCGTGGCCTCGACCCGTACGTGCGAACACTGCTACACCGTTCCCTCGACTTAATTACCGGGCAACCGCGTCTAATTGCCATCGATTCCATTTAATTGCTGCGCGATAGCTTCATCTGCGAAGCCTACTCGCCTGATCGAAGGCGACCCGCTGGACAGCGAAGGAAAACGGCTGGCTCGTAGTTGGGAATACACTTCTGTTCGCCGAGCTGTATTCGTACGTTGCGAAAGAGTACGTATGCAGATATTCACTCGTTATCTTCCAATAGTGGAATATTTCGAAGTCATTATTGACTACCAGTGTTTCTCTATGAAACTTCGAGGATATCCAATCATAAAACGATGATCTCTGGGACGTAACACTGGCGAAACGAAGAAACTTTCACCAGCGAACAATAAAAGGTATCGCTTTGAAAATATGTTTTTCAATTAACGATCGTCGCGTACGAACAAATAAAACACAAATATCTCACCGTGCTTGAGATTACACGTTGATCGTGGCTTCATTCTGATTACTTCGCGTCTTCGAGAGTCCCTGTACGGTAGCAGTTAATCGATCAATCTACTTCTGTATCTATTTCTTTCGAGGGAAATAAAACTGCTCCATCGATCGAATCGGAGGTCAGGTTGCACGTTGGATCGATCCGTTTTGCAATAAAGCTTTCGTGCAACTCTGTTCAATGATAAGATAATCGCCTGGATCGAGAGTGTCGGAAAATAAATCCGCTGGAACTCGCGATACGTATGCTAATTCGCTGGGAGAAAGTGGGAGAAAGGGGTGGATGGGTGCCATAAAAACGCGCGATCGCTGGGACCAGCGACGGGCGCAGTTTCATTTTAACCCCCGCCAGCGGGTTATTGCGATTCCGGCAGAATTATTTATTTCATCCACGCTCGTCTCCCCCAGTTCGCCTCGTTTCTCTTCCGATTAGACGGATTAAAGATAGCCACGTAATTCTGCGGAGAGGTCGCGGACCGTTCGGACAGATATCGCCGACGGTTTTATCGGACACTATGCACCGACGTCGCCATTAAATTCTCTAATGAAACTGGACCGTGAGTCGGATCGCCGAGACCGCGAATTTATATCTCAATTAAAACGCGCACGTCCATTAATCAGCCCCGAGTTCCGTGGCTTTCCTCGTGCTTTCGCCATCGAGTCGGTCGCGACAGATATTCGTTTGCATCAAGATATGACTAGCTCGATCTGTGCACCGATTCTGCGGCAGAATATCGTCCTTATCGATAGATTAGAGCGGTGCGTTGGTGCATGCGTTTCATTATCTGCTGATTGCTTTTAGAGTAAACACGATCGTTCGTGATAACGAGCCTCAGATCGCATCTGTGCGGAAAGTACATCGTAAGGGGATGAAGGTGGTTGGGTGACTCACGAATCAATCCTCATTTTCCTTTTCCTTCTACAAACTGATCGTAGTGATTAAACTATTCAGCCCATAGATATTATATATCCCTAGACTTACAATTAATGTATCAAATATCTAGTTGCTGTTGAACTCAAAGAATCTTGAGAAATGACACCCTTGACTTTTATGGAAAAGCTCAGAGCTGAATGGAAGACTCAAAGACAAATTCCGTTCGTGAAACCTGCAGGGATGAATAATCTGGCAAACCTTCATCCATCTGCTCAGATCGAGCTGCACAATCCACCATAACCTTTCGTTACCCGTGCCCTATTTTATAACATGGTTACCCGCGCGTCGTACTTTTATCGTGTTTCTTTTTAAAATTTTTACCTGTTCTTTGTTTTATTTGATATTCTGCTTTTTTAAGTTAAGAATACGATTTTCCTTTAAAAATAAATGTATATTGAAAACTAAAAAGCGATGTAGTTGCCTTTCAAAAATAAAAATGACGGAATAGAGTAAACGACTACCTATTATAAATAAGGATTGTTCTATTCCCTTCCTTTGCTCTAAATAGTGACATCTTTCACACAATACTTCCACTTGGGAATGTGTTTTGCCAATTAATTTTTCGCCACGCCTGTACATCCATACTGAAGAACTGGAGTAAAAGAGGCGGTGATTTGTCATAAAGTATAGAAGGCATAGCTAGAGGATTAGAAAAGGCTTGAAAACCGATTGGTCGCTCGCAGAAAAAAATATAATAATTCACAACTGTTGTACTTTTTACAACAGCGCGGGTAACGAAAGGTTAAGCCTGATACATCCAACGATCACCTGCGTGGCGCATCCGCTCTTTTTCCTAAGCTGAATAGAATCGTCGTTTAATCATCCCCCATTCTGCATCCCCTTCGTGCCTATCTTGCAGCGAGGAGGTTGGACAGTCGAGCAGGGAAACGATCCCTTCTTCGAGACGATTTACCGTGCAGAAAAGAAGTTGGCGGAGGCAGACCCGCTACGGGACAGATTCCTCTCCATTACGAAGATTGCGGTCGTTCCCGTGGATGTAACGCGACGAAATCTCGGCGGGTAGGGTCGATACGGGAAATTACTGGCCGGAGAATGTGCCCGGGGACCCGTCTGACCCGGCGAAAGCTTTTACGAGCCTCCATTGGAAATTAATCCGAAGCGGCGGGATCGAGAGAAGCACGAAGAAACGCGAGGCACCCCGAGCCTCGCTGTCCAGCGAATGAAACTATACAAGCCTCACCTGCGAGCCACGAGCGCAAAATATCGGGGGCGCCTGTTCACCGTTGCCACGGAAACACTCGTGCACGCGGTTGCAGCGCGAAGGGGCTCCGTCGCGTGGACCCCGGACGCTGTCCGGCTTCGTGGTTCGCCGTCATGCCGGAGCAATCGAGAAATCGGTATTCCCTCGGAAATATGGAAATTCTGGAGCAAGGTGCGTAAACTGCCGTCCATAAGTATTAGGACTCCTGCTGTATTTGCAGAAAATTTGATGTTTCGTGCAGATCGAATACTTTCCGCTGCTTTCGATTTTAAATACCAATTCGAGTAAAATTATTTAAAGCTCTTTAATAAATTCGCAACTTATAACTGCTCCAAACAGCGAAGTATTCTGACAGAAATATTTGGAAGAAACAGTGATGCGGTTCATCTAGTGGGTTCCTTCACGTGGACCAGTGAAACGCGAAGTGGGACTTCGAACTTTGTACATAACGACGCCTTATTCCACCGCGTTCTAGTAAGTTCGCCCACCAAACGAGGAAAGCTGAACCGAATCACCAGCAACATAGAAGTCGAGTGACATCGGGGGAAGGCGAAATGAAGAAGATCGGAATTCCTGGATAGCCCGTGGCATTCTGCAATTGGAAGCCATCGTCCCTTTTTGAGCGACGTTACACCGGCTGGTGCTCGTACGAGAGAACAAGCCTGTACCACCTGCGGCGGTGGTGCGCCAGCCGAATTTCAAGGTGCCTATTTATGGTTGCCAGGGGAACATGTGCCAGTACGATGTTACGAGGGTTAAGCGAGAACCCTTTTCGCGCGTCCAGCAAGGACGATAACTGTCGCCGTGTTCCCCTGCTCGTACACGGCGAATGGGGATGGAACGGCCGTTGCAGACGATGCGCGTGTACAGGAATTCGCGACACGAACCGCCATCGATCGGCGAATGATCGTTACGTACGTGATTGTTAGAAGCTTAGGCAATGCTACGTGCTATCAGGCACTCCTGGCCCAAGGGTCTTTGGAAAACGTGGGTGTGTCACGATCGTTCCGATAAACTCGATTGTGTTGTTAAGAACGCGTTGCATTTATATGTTAAATATAAATATAAATATGAATTTTATGGCTTGCCAATTTCATTAGAGAATTAAACGCCTCCTTGTTATCGCCTTCCTGTCGGTTTCTACTTCATACAGTTTATACTTTCTCCGCTGCTGCTTCGTAATTAAAGGTCCGAGGGGAGGTGGCAATATTTCGTGTCGCTCGCCAGCTTAGGACGTGAAATAAACAAGCGATTTTCGCGCGGCGTCGACTCGAGGCGGGCGAATGGAAGGGAAAAGGAAGCAGACGAGCGAAAAGGTGCTTTATCGTGGCACCGTGCACCGTAGGAAGGCGGCTAGCGTCCGCGAAGCGTGAAAACTCTTGGCTACGAAGCCAATGTTCTTTCTCCTTGAGCTAGTTGGTGGTCGGCTTCGGACATTGCACCGTTACATCGGCGTTAGACTCGGCCAATAACGTCGAACGGCGGGCTGGCACGTGCACAATTCCTTCCCTTGTTAATTTCTAGCGTGTATCTACCTGGTTATACAATGCTGCGTGCACGGTGATCCGGTGTTACGCGTTTACTCGATCTTATCGTGCCACACATAATAGAAAAATGGCAGGGAGTACAATTAACGGTGTCCTACATGGTTGAAATGTTGTGCGAAGTTTTGCTTATCTTTCCCTCGCTGAATTCTAAATAGTATCCCCGGTTGTATTTTCGAATTAGAACTTAGAAGTCTACGTGGAATTCGGGGACTAGATGTTTGCCAGAATTAAAATTGCATAGGTAGGTACTTTAAAGTGGAGTGTTACTTATTCAATGACAGAAGAATAAATTCTAGGGCTTCCTCCATCTGAATCCTTATCCTTATATACATATATATAAAAGTAAAACGTTGTCTGTTTATTTGTCCTTCTTTCACGCCTAAACGGCTGAACGGATTTTAATAAAATTTTGAATATGCATTAAATACGTCCTAGGTTAGATTATAGGCTTATTTATAAATATGCTATCTAAAATAATAAATAATAATAATAATTCCGGGTGAAACCGGGTAACAGGTTAGCTAGTTTAATATAAAAACCAGAAAGACCAGAGTTCTACATAATTCCCCATGACGATTCTTCTTGCATTCCCACCAGAATTTTTGCTATTTTCAAATGCTCCCAAGCCTTTCTCCCAAGAGTTACCAAATTCTCAACGTTATTCCCAACACCTCAACCGTATTAATCCTACACTCGGCGTTAGATTTACGAGCTCGTATCAGTTAACAGCCACATATATTTGTCCCGCGACGGTGCCTATTCAAATAATCCCCAGGTGATTTGCCTGCGCACACACGCGCCCATCAAGGAACAGCGAAGCTTCCTCGACGATAACCGGCCGCAAATACGCGGCACGCGATATTCCTACGAGGCGACTGATAAGCCGCGGTGACTGTATGCTAGAAAAATTCGCGATCCCGCGCGGTGTTCAGCTTCCAATCGCGGGGCTGAGCCGCGGGTACGTTGCCCTTTCTACGGGCGCTTGCTCCTATCCTCGTTCGCATGCAGCGCGCGAATTCGCGCCGCGGACCGTTCCACTTGGCATAAAATATCGGAATAGGAGTGTTTACCGAGGCTGGCAGGCTCACGTTTGCAGCAACGCTCGTCGATCCTCTCGCGATGCAATCGCTCGCGCCGCGTACCGGCACGTATTCCGCGATGACGCGAACCACGTGCATCCTTGAACTGGTTCGAGGTTCGTGAACCTGCCTTCTTCTCACGACGGTTCGACCAGCAAATCGCCACGACTACGCGCGCACGTACCTGCGGGATTTTTCGGGAAGAATTGGCAGGCTTCGCGAAACTGCCTTGCCGGAACGGTGCACCGCGGTAGGATCAACGATTTGATTAGTGTTTAGGAACAGTGGGGCATGTGTGTTACACGGGATAAATAAGTAGTGGAGAGAAAATAAGCTGGTTACGTTTATAATCTTCCCTCTTCCTTGATTCACCCTTCGCAGCGGTCGAATGAAGCTGTTAACTTTTATAAATAACAGTTATTTATCGAACTTTTTATTTTTTAATCATTTATATTCTGTTTTAAGTTGACTTTGTACATTAACACTTTAAGGGGAGTACCTTAATTAGGACGCTAGGAATAAAGTGATTCTTGGGAATTTTTTTATAAGAAACTGTTGACCGGATGTTTTCCAAACTTTCGGGGTATTTTAGTTCGCATTTAAAGAATAAAAATTAATTTTCTTCGTTCCAAAGTGTTATGTAGAAATGGAAATATATGAACACGTTCGTAAAATGATTATGTTAGAGGTCCCAATTCTTTCCCGAAATAAAAAAACCAAGGGTTTTCATATTTCTCGTATAGGTAATTACATTGTCGATGTACTTAACAAATGGAAAAAAAAAGTTAAAAATTTGGCTAATTGGTGGGACTTCAAAGAAATAGTTACGATTCTGCCCCAAGGTATTTCGTATTATTTATCGAAAAAGAATTGTTCAATTTAATTTATTTATAAAAGATTTAGGTCCATCGACAATGTAATTATACGAAAAATAAGAAAACCCTTGGATTTTTTGTTTCGGGGAAGAATTGGGGCCTGCAACATAATCGCAAATGTGCAAATCCGGCACGCAAGTCCCTACAATCCTGTCCATATATATTTGGAAAAATTAGCAAAACGTGCAATCAGTCAGATTTCGCGTCTCGTTACGTTCTTGGCTGGAAAAGGAAAAACTGAAAGATAAGCGATCACGCATAAACTTTGGCTACGAATAATATGTTTGTTTAAGACGTTGATAAAATCCTGTTGGCGATATGCTAGCTCCGGGAGCGGTAACGCGTGTCAAATCTGCTTTGCGTGTGCTCTTATCGCCACTCCATATTTGTAACAGAGCTAATGGCAAATATTTTCGACACGATACAAATCTGTTTCGCGCGCCCGTGTGTCACTGTATCTGATCACGGCATCTTCTAGACCACGGTCTGTTTTATATCTCCCGTTCGTTCTCTATGAATCGATGGAAAACGAGCACAGTGGGTCCATTAAAAACACCTCGTTTCCAATTTACACGCTCTCCAATCTCGACGACCACTGATTCAAGCGCCATTACAATCCCATTACGATCATCTGACGTTGGTGTACAGAGTGTGTCAAAACAATGGGTCCGGATTCAGCTGATTGATAGGAATCGCGAAGAACTAATCGTTTCTGAGACATTCCATTCATTACTTACATACCCCTTTGCGTGTTAAATAATTGCTCGCTTCTATCCGATTAGTATGCGCAGACTATCTCAAGAACAATTAACATGTAATTACATGCATCTATCTCTCCTCAACTCAATCAACCCGCCACAACTCTAAACGTCCCGCGATTGTCGATCGCAAATGACTAAGACGCTTCCGTTCCCCGTCCACGCGCGTACAGCTCTGAGGCACCCTGTACCGGCCAGCTTGCATCGTACGCGCCGGCATCGTAAATTATCCAGTACGATCAGTCGGGCAACGGTCCCGCGGACCGAGTGGGCCCCGCGTCGTCGTTCTTCACCCTGAGGCTGCCGCGAGCAGCAATCGATTTATCGCTAAACAAGGAAGTTATTGCCGATCGCGGCTAGCGGCTCGCCAGCGATCTGACATTTTCGCAGCCTTTCACCGTGTTGTCGTTACAGACACGCCGGCACTGGCCAGCAGTTTGCGCAGCTACCGTCCAAGGAGCACACCGAGCGTGTTTCCATCCAGAATGGAGTCCAAGGACCGCGGTTCGACGCCTGATTGCGCAACGGTGCGCGTGTCTAGCGTCGTATTACCGTACCGGTCAATAATCCATCGCCTCTTCTCGAGGAGAGCGAGAAGACTCGTGAAAGGAGAACGATCCCGATCTCTTCATTCTTTTTTATGTCTCTCTCTCTACTCGGAGAACCAGCCTGGGACGCATGGAAACGTTACGTTCGCTGGCCTTATCCGTAGCTGGCGGCGTAGTTACACGAGCCCAGATCGCGGATGGAAATCGCGTCCAGAGCGAATTTCATGTGGAGATCGTGACTGGTGTAACGTGCTCGCTTTGGCTGAGCTACTAGGGGGAGCAGGTTTAAATCCGCAGGAGCAGCGGCGCGGCCGTTTCGCGAGGAATGCGGGGCTGACGAAACGCGGGGCCCAACTACGCGACAGGGAACCGTAGGAAGGAAGAGCGCAATTTTAGCATCGATTCGGCCAACTGGCCATCGTGGCCCGGAAACCGCAGCAGCTGCGGCCATCCGGCGCGCAATGTGCGCCGACGACGAATCATCCGAAACCGTGGCCGAGCTGGCCAGTATAAAACAATCGACAGAACGAAATTGAAGGACGACCGCAGGCGGAGATTAAAGCTTTCTCGGAGGCCGATGCGTCACGTGTGCTTCGGGACGCGGCGCCCGGACCGACGCTTGAGCAAATATTATTCGATCCACTAATCTAACAAGACGCACTTTGTCCTGTATAGGGGTGTTCGGTGCTCGGCATTCGGCCTCTGCTGGCCACCTGCAGTGCCTGCGTCCTTGCTACATCGCGAAAACAAGGTCGATTATTCTCGATACTCAGGGTCACGTGCTGCTTTCGCACGAATCTCGGTATGTATTACTAGACGTGTAACCTAAAGTACCTCGTAGGGAGATATATATTCGTCTCGAGGTCACCAGTTGTCTACACCATCGATTTCTTAAGACTTAAAGGGTTACACGCAGTCAGGAGGTAGGAGAAAAACGATTTCAATTTATTTCGGAAAGTGTACATGCATATTTTTATGCAAAGGTTTTTGTATTCCGGTGAGGCACACTTTAACATGTTATTATATTATTTTTTGGTCGAAAAGTATTTATTTATTGCGAAATTACAACTGATTTCCCAAAAACCACTTCACCATTTTTCTGAAACTTTATAGCTTTCTTCTAGATATTCGAATCTCGTCTTTAATCGAAACATGTGTTTTTCCAATACATTGTTTTTATTTTATGGGGTAAAAATGACTGTTTTTTTTCTACGCGAATCGATCATTTCACTTTAATATCGACCATTTGGTCTCAGATTAATATTTTATGAAAAGGAACGATTAAAGACTAGATAAAGCATTATACTAACTAAATCTTCTGCGTCTTTTGTATTTCAGATAACCCAATTCCGAATAATTTTGGTCACCGCGAAACGTGTTTCTAAAAACAGCTTCCAGGAAATCGGTTGTAATTTTGCAATAACTAAATACTTTTATACCAAAACGTAATATAATAACCTGTTAAAGTGCCCCTTATCTGTATACAAAAACCTTTGAAGAACCTTCTTGAGAAATAAATTCCTAAAGAATCGTTGTTTTTCTACCTCCTAACTGCGTGTAACCCCTTAACATAATCATCCATCGTTCTAGAGTAGGGAACTGATGGATTGCATTTGAGAATTATTAGTTGAAAGAGCTCCTGTCCTTTCTACGACAACTTCGATTAATCGATAACTTTAATTACAGACGAATTTTATTCATTGGTTACAAGAAGCTACGACGATGGACGAAAATCGACGGCGCAACTGGAAAACAGGGAAAGCCGAGCGAGGCACGAAGGCCACGCTCGTAAATCCAGCGATTTAACTTCGCTCGACACTCGTTCCCTAGAGGGCCTCTTGCATCTCTCTTCGACTTCATCCCCTGCCCCGTTTCCCTCTCTATCCGCGCCCCGATGAACCAGTGAATCCGCGAAAGAAGAGAGGGAGAATCATCCCCCGTTAATGCCCAAGTAATGACTGGGGTGGCAACGTTGAAGGACCCTCGACGAGAGTCGCCATTGCCAGCTACCACCCCTCCCACTTTCGTTTCACCCCAATCGCGCCGGCCCGTGGGGTTGGACGACACGCGTGTTCCAGGAGCCCCCTGTCAATCATGACCAGCGGGGGTTCGCGTGGCACTCTCCCCCCCCCCCCCCCAAAAAGAAAGTAAAATCACCGCCCCCAAAACACGAGTCCCCATTTACATGGAGATACGTCCCGGAGACATTTTCCCTCCGCCGTAGTTGGACAATTACATCGATTTTCCGAGGTAATTCGTCGGTGAACGTTGTCAGGGTAGCGAGGAGTTACTTAAACACCGCGCGACCGCCATCGCTGCTAGATGGCAATGGCTGCTTAGAACCCCTTATAACAGTGGCAACAGTTATGGATGCGCAGCAGCAGTTTGGTGACTCGAGGAAATACGACGAGCTTTCCATTGTTTAAAGATATGACAGAGCCCAGGATCAGGGTGTATGAACTGAGAAATTCTACTGCAGTGGATTATACGAATTTCTGTGGGCGTTTACTTGTCTGTTGGCTACCCTGTAGAATAATGGAGGGAAAGGACAGCGTGGTCTGATCCCTCCCACGCAATCCTGACACCAACCGTTCCGTGCCTATCGAGCTTCCACGCGAATAAGATTGGAGCCTCGAGAACGTGATTTTCACGTGTCACTTCCGCTATTAGAATCGTAAATCGGTGGAACGCAATCGGTAGGAGGCATCGCGGTATCGTCCCAGAGGCGCGTAATAACCGGCCGAATAGACGATAACGAAATCCATAAAACGGGGTATAACACCGCTATTCTAGATTCCAAGAAGCGTTGCTTGTGTGTCAAGGCGGGCCTAGGGACCCTATCTGTCTCAGCGGCTGGGAGCCACGATCCTAATCGTAAACAACGGTATGGCCGATCGGTCGCCATTAAGTCGGCGCCTGCAGGGAGCCGAAGGGAACTAAAGGGCCGGCCCCCCTCCCCCGTTCACCATTTCCTGTTGCCGGAAAGTTTCGCCCTTGGGCGTCCACGTGACCCACCGAAAATAAGAAACGTTTATGCAGGTGACGTGGAATGACTCGTGCATGACCCACCGAAATTACCATCCCTATCGTTGCTGGCGCTACTTCAATTGATATCCAGTATTTGACACACTCGCCTCACCCCCTCGAAAGCAAATTGAAAAGCTTGTACTCGTGACGTGCAAGATTCAAGAGTTGAGAACTATGGTCGAGGTTTCTCGCATCAATTTTAGGATGCAATGAGAGTTAAAGGGGCGATTAAAAGCTCCAACTTCCTCTATCATCTTTCATATTTAAGGGATCACTGCATCCACAGCTCTACAGTGGGTGGCCAAATTATTATACTCAAACAAAAAGGTTTTTCATCTATTATGATACTGTTTTATCAAGATGAAGGGCAGGAAACGAAGTTTCAGAAATTTTGCCTAGTTTGAACGTATGCACGGGCTAAAAATTTTTTTCTGGTAAATCCAACGAAGAGCTCTTATAAAGCAAACATTTCTCTTTGATTTTTTTTTTTGTTTTTGTTTTGTTGTGTGATTTTCATTAGCCGAGTTATTCGCGATCAAAGCAAAAAAGGTACTTTTCACTTCGGACACCTATAACTTTCGAACCTATGATCGTAGACAAATTTTCACGAGTGTTTTGGAAAGCTAAGAAGCTTTCCTTTCAGGCCCTTCAGTTGCCAATTTAAGATTTTTTTTTAATCGTATTAAATCCATTTTAAAATGATCCCAAAAATTGACGAAAATGTTTTGAGTATAATAATTTGGCCATACCTACTTAAGTGATCACTTGACATTGACTTGTCAAGTCACAAACACTAGAATCCGCCAGGCTACTTGTTATAGATCATTTCACGGACGTCGGCCAAGTTGAAATAAGGGAGTAATAGTTGCAACTCGGCCGCCGCTCGCGACGGGGATGAAATACGGCGGTTAAACGAGACCGATCGACGAATAAATTGGCCGAGACAGCAGGGGTAGATAAGAGCTGGCAGGTCCGCGAGATGTACGGCGCGGCGTCACGAGAATCCGCAGACACTTGGCTTGCAAAAGAGTCACGGCGCCTCGTGACGCCCGGCGATCCGCGGCGATCTAATAAAAATTTGTCGGCACGCGAACGCCCTGTAATTACGGCGGCTAGTTCCTCCGCTAATAACGCCTGCGTCAGCCGATTGCGTCACGGTCCGGCGCGGTAACAGAAAAATTGATGGCCTGCCGCGGGAAGTCCGTAGAAAGCGGGAAGGAACAATGAGCGAGGGTAACTGGGTCGAAGAAAACCATCTGCCGCCCCGGAAATCGATTTAATCGATAGAGGAGACTGCACCCTTTCCGATAACCCCCGCGCGCTTCAATCGGCAGACCGCGTCTAGTCACTAGTGGCCGCGCTCGATTGAAACTAATGGCGAAATGAATATAATGGGGATAACTGCGACGCCGTAGCCCGGCATTATCCGCCAGCGTTTGCAATTTGTGGTTGTCTTTCTTCCGACTGCCGTGCAACCGGCACTTCATGGAATTGCTCCTAGAGATAAATGGAGGCTCGACGGTTCGGAAGATCATAACGATTTGTCTGCCTCAAGGTTCACCATCGGCCGCGAGTCGCGAAGGAAGTAATAGTATCTGCTAGGTGGCTGCTACCACCGGTGCCGTTTAAATCGCGCGCATGCAGGCTCCGGGCCCGTCTGTTTACGCGCTTCGTTCCTTCCCCAGCCGTTGGAATTCAGCCCGGAGACTTAGGAGGCTTTCGGAAACCATCAGAAACGACTCCATCTTGGATCCCCTTGGCAAAGGGGCGCGTAGCTTATGACGCTCTGTCTCGGAATCCGAAGAACGACTCGTAACTCATGCGCTTGCTTCGACTGCATTACCCTGCCCGCCTTATGCATATAACATTCGGATAACAGGCGAAAATACTGCGATGACAGCGGTGCTATACGACCAACGAATCGCGAGAGCCTCTCGCGTGAACTCGCAATATTTTTCTTCGCAGAAGGCGAATACATACAGAAGTAGGTACCACGAGCAGTGCCGTATTTTATCTCGCGCTAAATGAGCAAGAGTGTTTATGCGCGTTTTATCTCTGGAAGAGTGTTCTGACTTTGGATGAATGGAGGGATGAATATTTGCGGTGCAATGCAATTCTCGGTGAGGGGATGAAGGGACATTTCGTTGCACAGAATGGGTTGTCATTCGTGGCATGTTAGAGAGGGTGATGAATCTTGGAGTAAAATGAAATCGAATATGCGAGAATTTCTCTGCAGAATCTATGTACAAGATTCGCGAAGAAATTTAAATTCCCAAGATCGGTATCGCGACGGGGGCTCATTATTATTCGAGCAGGGAAAGGAAGAGAGCACGCGGAGCGCCTCGAATCAGGTTTCGATCTATAAACGAAGCACACTTCGCCGTCAACGGCGGCAGATGTTTCACGTGCTCGCAGCTTTATCGATAAACAGCCTACGGGCGACGGAGTGGTGTCGAAAATTTCGTGCCCTTCCACGAAGCGCGGCCAGCGAGTCGCGTGCTCGATCATCGGGACCGGGGAGGGTGATTTCGAGTGAAAAGCGGTCACGGGGAGTGGCGGCGATCTATGGGGCTGACGCACGTTCTTCTAGGTAGCACGGAACGACACGCGAAACCTGTAATTTCGGGCAATAATTCCCAGCCACGGACGATTTGAGGCGAATCGACGCGTGCTTCCGGGCCGTCGAATCCCCCGATTCGTTCGCTCGGGGACAGCGGGACTCAGAGGCTTCCATAAAATCGAATGGAGAAAGTAAATCGCCGGGCAGGATTGCTTCACGGTAGACGCGGAAGGAATCGTTTTGGTTCGGTGCTATTGCTTTGTGCCGAGGAGGAATGGATCCATCCTGGGGAAGAAATTTAGAGGAAATGGACGACCGATATTCTGTTAACCTTGAGTTGCTAAGGGTCCACTGATAGATGACCATTGGTAGCTCTTTCCATTTCGAAATAGAAAATCATCCACTATAATCTACATATCTCAGCCTATGCCACAAAGAACTGAACCAATTCATCACAACTCTTCTTTTCTTTAACCCTTTGACTACTGTTGACGCCTATTGGCGTCCGACACATGTTGGCTTCCCGGTACTGTTGACGCCTATTGGCGTCCGACACATGTTGACTTCCCGGTACTGTTGACGCCTATTGGCCTCCGACACTTGTGCGACAAAAATTTCGCCGTACCCAGTGGACGTCGCGAGTGAATTCGTACCGTACCGTACGGCCAGTGCGTGCCAAAGTCTCCCGTAGTCAAAGGGTTAAGGGATCATCCTACTTTCATCGGTTAAAAAATGAAGCTATTTTTCAACAAAAATTGTTGTTTGAGCTACGGGGATAACGACTCTCATAGACATTAAGAACTTTTACAAAATTTTGTTTCAGATGAGCCTGAGCCAGGAAATCACCTACACCTTAAAAATATTCTTTATAAATTTTTGCTATACAATGTATGTTGAGAAGAGAAAGCGTGAGAGTTCGAAAATCTCGACCAAAAGGTTCGCCTGCACATTGTCGCGTGCAGGCTAGGGGATACGTGTTTGGTTTTCGTCAAACTTAAGGGTTGGGCCGCTATTTATTACCGAGGTACGTGTCTTCGCCTAATCCGGAACCGACGTTCTCATGATTTGACGGTTCAACTCGAGTGGTCGTGCGTCGATGGGTCTTAAAGTGTCGCCAATTCCCATCAGGAAGTAATAAATTACCACAGGGCAGCTTCAAGAAAGTTTCTCTTTCTCGCGCTTCACCACCGTCTTCGAAAGTGGCACGCCTCCACCAATAGGTTTAATTTTTGTACCATCTCTCTGTTCCAAGTCCACCAATAGCTCAGTTTGTCATCCCTGTAGGCTTAAGACTCCACCCCTGTAAGGTTTTCCGGGAGTCTTCGTTTGCGAGCGAATGTGCCGTCGAGGGCAGAAGTAAATTAGAAACACACTGAGATTCATCGAGCTCTGCTTGCGAGCAGCAGACTTTGAGTAAAACTTGTACGTCGTGAGATATGTGAACATCTCCAATAATATCCTTTATTGTTGAGTTTCTTTATTCAAATATATATCATTATAGTGTGTGATATTGTGTGCGGTGCTTACTCAATCACCCTCATCTGATTGCTTCTCATATTTTGCACGATCTCATAGTGCAGGAGAAGTGGTCAGAGAATCGTGAAGATTTACAACCTTCATCCAAAGCGACGCTCTGCCATAACAATGTAAGAGTAGCTTAATAAATACCAAAAGGTTTATTTCATTATAGGTATATTGCATTTACTAAGAAAAAATCTTTAAAAATAGCTTCATTTTTCGGCCGATCAAAGTAGAATTACTCCTTAAGGGGACATCATAGATTTACAGCCTCAATATCCCCTTCTGCGCAGCTCTGGTAAACATCATAGAAATCGGGCTGCTTCTTGGCCCAACTGTTCAATTCTGCTACTTCTCGGTGATAGTTTTTATAATGAAATAAACACGTAACGGTTTCAAACTTTTGGGGATATATTCTACCCCTTTTGAAATACAACAACTCCTGCAAATTAAAAATATATTTGGTTTCTTATTTCAGATGGTGGAGTCGTTCGAAATTTCAACCCCCCGCAAGGGGTCAAATCCTGAAGACGCCAACTTCACTGCGAAATATTTATCTAAACAAAGGAAATAAACAAGCAACAAAGATCTCTTCTAGTATTTCCAAAGTGGTAGGATATGCACCCAGAAGTTTGAAAAAGTTCAGCGTTTATTTCATTATAAAAACCATCGCCGAAATATGGCAAAATTTTCGGCTGAGGCTGTAGAATGTCCCCTTAGCGAAATACATAGGTATTACAGACGTTGAAACAGTTCACACTTAAAACAGGCACCATGCCCCTTATTCCCCGAGGTTCGCCGCGCAGTGAGCCCCCCGAAAATTACCACGCTCGTTCATTCCTCAACCTCGTAATCTGAATTCGTAAGTCACGAACGCGCGTGTCGCGACGCGTTAATCGCTGCTAAGCGCGGAAAGCTCGCTCGAAGAGAGGCCCCGTGCCAGCGCGACTAGCGACACGCCAGAAAAAGCCCGCCATCGCATTCCCAGACGCTGGAATGGCTTTTCAATCTCGCCGAGGCTTTTTTTGCCAAGGGGGATCCCGATGAAAAATCGCGGGCGCAACGATGATCGATGCGTTCGCCGATACACGGGCGAGCAGAGGGGAGAGAAAAGGGGCCCGGCGTGTATTCTCGATGCGTTATCGGTCCGAAACGCAGCGGCGGATCTACATCAAGGTAATCACGCCGATACGTCATATCGAAGGAGTCTATATACACGCGTCCACGCGCGTATCAAGATGGGGGAGGTACGTATAGATTCATCGATGGAGCCTCTCTCTATACGTCTCCGAGCCCTTCCACGTGGGGTGCGAGTGAATATCACGACTGGTAAATTAGGCGGCTGCCTACGCGAGACGGGGCCCCGGCATTTGTCAGGCCGAAGAGGAACAAGCGGGGATTTCTGACGATGTAATGCGCGCCGGGGAAGCTGGTGACAGGGTTTAAAATAATCGAGTGCTTTCGTCGCACATGTGTTCCTACCACCAACGAGTTTGAAAGAAAATGTGTGTTACAGTGAGAGGATGAGTGATTACTGATTCACGCAGAATAATTGCGGAGAAATTACACCGAGACTTGGAGACCTCTCAGTGGAAGCAAGCTGAGCACCGCAGAAAGGAAGGCGGCGGAGGCAGAAATCGGATCGAATGAAACGATTCGATATCCAGGTTCACGAGCAAACCTCCAGTCGTACAAGTCCGGCCTGTGTGCTTAAAGTCGGTTTAAGGAATTAATTGAAAGGAGGCGCGCGTCGGGCGGATCGTAAAGAAGCATCTGTTGGGGAGATCAAGGGCAGCCTCCAGAAATACATTCTACGGAATCGTCACGCGGCCACGGTTCCCAAACTCCTTTACGATCTCTCCGGCAAATAAAAAGACGTGGAACACGTGCTGCGCCACTGAATTCCCTTTAGCTGGCGCCTCGTCCCCGCCCGCGTTTCGTAACTTCCTGGCCCGCTGCTCAGGATTCGAAAAATGAGGAAAAAAACAAACGGGGCCGGCACAAAAGGAGGAGAGAACAGAGGACCTGTTCTACGCCATCTCCGGAGCTAGCCACGCTGCGCAGTTTGACCCACATACGCGCGCACGTGTGCGAATTCGCGGGAAGGTCGAGCAGGACGTCTCCCCCTTTTTATCCAACAGGAATGGACGGATGTAAATTGCTCCGCGGCTGTGTGCGAAAGAGAGAGAGAGGGAGAGGGAGGGCGAGTTAATACGTAATAGGGGCCCTTAGGAGCGAGGAGAGACCTTGGGCCCCGCATAACCCAGCTAACTGGTTGCCTTCCAGCTGCCGCTTCGCGCATAACAGCCTCCTGTGTTTTCTGCCTCCCCCTTTTGCAAATTATCGCGGCCTTGGATCCTACACGGTCAGCCAGGAGCTGCACGTGCGCTCTTTCTACGCACGCTGCAGTTTAAAAGCGTCCTCAACCCTTCTGTTTTGACAGGCCAGCGTTCATTATTCAAAGCTGGTGCGCGGTCTGATCACACGCTCCCCCTGCTGACGAGATACGCGCGTAACTATCAGGGTGCATACTCCGTGCAACCCCGAGTCGCGTAATATCTTCGAGCGAAGAACGGTTAGCAGTGGAGCAGGAAGAGTGCCTATCAGAGTGACTCGTGAATAACCAGTTCCATTAGTTTAATAGCACCTTAGTCTAATAGTTATCGGAGAATATCTGAGCAGAACTATTTGCGACACCGTAGGAAGCCCTGGTTGCCCGCCGTCCCCCACAGCAGAATTAATTAGAACGTAAACGCAATGGGGTGGCGTTAAGCGCCTACCGTGCCCCGCGTCGTCGCCGAGGAAAGTGTTTTCGATGCGTCTCGGAGGCCCCCTCGGGCAGCGAGATGGACGTAGATGGCCCGGAGATATCGGGGGTACGGGAATTATGGAACGACGAACGGTCCTCGAGAGGACCCCGGGGGGCGTTGGGTCATTATTTTCACGGAAAGCGGCTGCTCAATGGGCCGCGATCCCTCACGCGGCGATATTACGAATCTGCCCTTAATCGAGGCGACCGCTTTGGTATAGAACGATTACGGTCGACAAATCGCTGGACACGCCGGGGAAAGAGCGTCGATACCCGCCGCCGCGATACCCGCGATCCCCACGGAAGCTCGAGACGTATGACGGAATCAAAACGGGGACAGTGAACGATCAACCATCGAGGATAATAGGAAACGACGACACAGCCTTCGACAGGCAGACCGATCGTGGACGATATTTGTTTCGTTTACGAATGAAATGAATCACTGGAGGGACAGAGAGATTCTTGCGGAACCTAGGTAACGTATTCGCCAATTAGTTCAGAGAACCCCTCTTTCATTTCCACAACACTGGGAGCTAGAGACTGGAATGTAGACCTGTTCCAAGTTGCGACCAGGAGACCAAGCTGCTCTAAAATTTCCTTCTTTCTTGGGGGACGCGTGGAGCGAACGCAATCAACCGCAATATGAAACAAAGAAGATTCCTCGGAGATGCACGGGGAAATGGGAAAGGGAGGGCTGGAGGGATGAAGACAACGCGCGACGGAGATGCTACCCCGTGGAAATTGCTCGGTTCCAGCCGGGGAGAATGGCGGATAAATGGAGGGCGAATTCTTCCGCGAACTAATTCGCGGGCGTCTCGTGCACTGTCACAGGTCATCCGTGAGGTGGAGCAGGCCTCTCGAGCGCCGACGGGGAGGGACGCAGACGCCGTATTTGAAATTCAGATCCTCGGATTGTTTCGCTAAATCAAGAGAAATGTGGCCCCGGTGAGTTCCAACCGGCGAAATATCACGCGCACCCCTGGCAACCCCTGCGCGCCAGCTAACTCGACACACCCCCTTTCCACCCCCCGCGGCACCGCTAGTCTGCCGCTCGTCGCAGCGAGTGGCACGTATGTTTATGGCTAAATCACTTTCGTTCTCGTCGTCGGATGTCGTTTCGCCGTCTCTTTTCCTGACACCTCTCATATTTCCACCCCCGCCCGACCGACGTCCCGTATTTCTCATATACGCTCGCCAGATAACAGACAGCAACGAAATTTCCGGCCCAGGAGAAACACACTCCGCTTACCGATATTTACCCTCCCCTATGTGTGCCGATCGACCTCGCGGATTCCGCTAGAAAGAGTTCCGCGGGGTGAAAAGTTCCTCTATTACGATGACAATGGCCCTCCGCGAGCGATCCATCGATCCCGGCGAAGATCCGCGCAGGAGATAGCGCGGAGGAGGAAGAGAAAGAAAAGGGACGAGGGGACTGTTGCTGGGAGTGAAGAATCACCGTTTTTAATGGCCCTTTATTACACCCCGCTGGCAAGAAAGGAAAATCAATATCACGGGCATCGTCTCGAGAGACGTGCCGTTTAATTCCCCGTTCGGTTTATCTGCGGTGCGTCCGTTACAGGTCCTCGTGTAATTCCCTTCGTGGATATTGCCCTGGAGATCGGCAAGTGGAAGCTGGAACCTCCGACGGCTGGCTTTGTGCTCGATGGAACACTTGATTAGCTTGAATGCGCGAGATAATCCAGGCACCCGGCGAAAGGCACGATTAAGGGTTGAGAAGTTCGATGTCTTAGCAAACTTGCACGCGCAACTGCTCTCGAAGCACGTCGCGCGGTTCGCAGCTGCGCGTTTCCGGCCGACTCCGCTGCATTACTCGCCGGACTCATTATTCATTAGTTTTCAGCCAGCAACGGTCGGAAACGTTCTCACACAATCAGTCGAGCGGCTGGAAGACGAGCGCGTCTCGGGCGAGGCAATAACTCAGGGCCCGTTTTAAAAGCGAATCGGGGATGATTTAACGCGCATTGTGGCACTGTTCGCGCGCTGAATTTATGACGATTGCACGCTGCACCGCAACCGGTACACCGGTAACAGTCCCAGCCATTGTCGCTCCCATTATGCCATAACAATCTTTACGGGGCGCATCTTTTTACAGCCCCGCTCGGGGGCCGGCGAGAGAGAGAGAGAGAGAGAGAGAGAGAGAGAGAGAGAGAGAGAGAGAGAGAGAGAGAGAGAGAGAGACGTCGAGAGGAAAGGAGACAGCGAGGGGATAGGGCTCCCGGCTACCTGCGCCCTATTGTGCAGAACTGGAGCAGTTCTCGAGTTCCTCCACTTTATTTCTTCCTCGTTCAATGGAGTACCGCAAGGGCCGCTCTATGGCGTTTTATACGGGGGGCCCTTCGACGCGGAGCCCCACTGTTCACTGAAAATCCGCAGTTAAAAGTACCGATACTCCCGTGGAATTAAATCGTTCGGCTCCACTTTCGTCGGCCCCTGCACCCTTTCCGTACAACGCGGGAAACTCGATCGAAGAGTCGACCCGATGGAACGCCGTCTTCGGGAAAGCTGCTCGAGGGGGGAGCCATTTTTTGCAGCGGTTCAAATTCGATTCGCTTTATCATTCTGGGTACTCAGGGGTCGTAAAGGAGGGGCAGGTGGGCGTCGTAAAATCGACACGGTCGTTCGGTGGCATAAATCCATCGAACAGGCTCGTTTCTTTGAGGAACCTTTCGCTTGGTGGCCAATTGTGGAGGTAGTAGAATGGACGCTTAGCAGGTCTAGGGAAATTTGCTTTATTAGCGCGGAGGTGGTTCAAGGATTTACAGGTGGATGGATGGTAGGATTTACGGGGAACTTCATTTTCTTGTATAAATATGCGTAGATACTCTTACTTTGCACTTTATTCTTTTTACTTTACTTTGCATTTGTGATTTCTCGCGTTTAGCTGAAAGTCTCAAGCTAGTATTACTTTAAGGGCACTCTCCGAACAAAACGCTTGAAAAATACCTACGTGATTTTCATGAATTAAACAAAAAGAATCTGAACAACGTGCAGTAAAAATGCTTTTTGGAAATTATTACTCCATATTTCCAGAGCAAACATAAAAATTATTGCTTGAAATTTATCAATTTGTTGCATTAGATATGCAGCATTCATTGTACCACTGTAAAAATTAGAGCTCTTGGCGGGCGCCATCAGAACTCTTGACAAGATCGTCTGAAATAAAACAACTAAAATATTCTTTAAATATATGTGAATGGTTTGCGCCTTATCCGTCTTCATTGTAAACAAACAATCCGGCGATTTTTAGAACATGTTTAAACGCAATGTTGCAAGAAAAGCAGTTTGTCTACGCATAAATCTGCCCATAAAAAAAAATGGGTGATCAAAATTTACTCTTTGCGGGTAAGGCGAGTGCGAGTCTAATTATGAATAGAATGCCGTAACAGTTTTTGAAATTGGTTCATAATTAAACTTTTTGACAGTGGCGCCCGTCAAGAGCTCTAATTTCTACAGTGGTACAACTATAAAATTCACACAATTATTTTTTTATTTATTCCTCAAATATGAAGTAATAAAGACTAAAAAACATTTTTGCTGTAGGTCGTACAGTTTCTTTTTTTTTTAATTCATGAAAATCGCGTATTTTTCAAGCGCTTTGACCGGAAGGTACCCTTAAGTTAAGTTAAGGTTACTTTACTTGTTTATTTTTATTTTTTGTAACGTTCGTTTTGTTGTCCCTATTTTAGTTTTGTTTATGGTTTGCGGTAAGGCTTGCCAATAGCCTCAGCATTGCAGCCTCGCCTTTACTCTTCCTTTCTATGCCTTTTGTAAATATTCAGGCTTTTTCTATTACAGTAATAAAGACGATCAATAACAATAATACTCTTTTAAAGCTAAGGGATTTGTTTAATATCTACGATATTTCACTCCGCGAAACTTTCGAGCCTTGTTAAATGACGCGTGCCGGTTTGGCATACTTCTTCCTGGACACAATAGTGACTGATACACAGCCTCCACGTGACTCAGCCTGCCATAACATTTCAACAGTCCCGGTCCCGAATTCAGTCCATTTTCACGATCTTCATGCTCCATTTACGGCGTCTCCGCTGCTCGTTCGCTTTCGACGGTAAAGAGGACGACGCTTTTCGCCCATAAATATGCCGCGCGCATTTCCAAGGGTGGGAGTTCCTCTTTGTTTGCTCCTGCTGGCAAAGTTTTGCGAGGGGGGGACACCGGCGCGAGGGAACGTAGAGGAAGACATCGCGGTTGGGAGGTGGAAGGAGCGAGAGGAAAAAAGAACAGCGGGACAAAAGTGGGTCGTGAAGAGGGCAGAAGCGGAACGAGGAGGGCTGCCACAGCGAGGCCCGAGCATTCGGCCGGGGAGATTCTTTCTCTAGCGTAACTCTCTTCGGCCAAAATAGGCGGTCCTTGGAATCTAATTATCAGTACGCCCGCTGGAAACTCCGGATTATTTATACCCGTTCTTTGTTCGACCGTGTCGCGTCTCTCTTGGCTCGCGCACCATCCACCCGCGGGAAGGGAGCAGAGGAAAGGGGGCCTGAAACGAGGGGGAAATAAAAAGAGAGAGGAAAAAACAAGGGAAGGCGCCGACGTCGAAACGATCGCGCGCGATCGTAAGTAACGACGGATGAAATTCCCCCGGATCGACGGGACTACATAACAGGGCCGGTCTCGCGGCGCCTTTTTTCGTGGCATTCCACCATGAAGGAACCTCCTGTACAGGCACGATCGCGTGTGCTCTTTTTTTTTCTGCGATCGCGCGATGCCCCGAACGAAATTATGATCAGCGACGCCGCTCGCCGGGCCCGTAACGCTGCGCTGCCTCGCAGGAAACGCAGGAGAAGCGTTTAAATGTGCGAATAAAATACGAGCTTTAAAATTCAAATTAGCTGGGGCGCGGCGCGCACGGGGAACGCATCTGCCGCGAGTATTTGGGTCAGCGTGCAACTCGATTTCCTGCATGGGCGAAGTGAACCCTGAGATACTTGCAATTGGAAGGTGAACTCGATGATTGCTTGATCGTTAAGCATTGACATCTGCGAGAGGAGGGCAAGAATATTCGTTGATTTTAAATTTAAGGTTGAAATTGCAGAGGAATAAACGAGGGGATACTTCCCCACGGTCGAACATCGAAATCTATATTTTTCATCGAGTTGGGAGGCTAGCTAAAATCCTATTGTGACAGTGGATCTGTTAGATAATTCTCTGGTGAATATATTTGCCCGCACGGGTGCATGCAGGGAAGATTCTTATTCAACGCGTCACGCATAGAAGGCGAATGAAATCATAGTGGTTCCTTATGCAAAAATAATCGCACCCTTCGCTGCTGCGCCACGATTTCTTCCGCGCTGGGTAGTTACTGACGTAAGCTTCAGAAACCGGATTAACGAAACTGGAAATTCACGGTTGTAGAGGCACGCCACGGCCCTCTATAATCCATGCATCGACTGGCCGGGGACACAGATGTACCCTTGCCTGGCTGGGTCGAATTTAGGTCGTGGGGCTGGCGAAAATGCACCGCCCCTTTATGGCCAGCACGAGGAACGAGAGCGACCCGATGCATCCCGGTAACCATTCATAGCAATGAAATATAGTAAATGGGTGACACATGCTGCACTGGCGCCTGGGATATATAATTCTGCGTGGTGCGCATTAATGTGCTCGGTGCACGCAGATGCCTCGCCTTTGTCGCGCCATATTGACTGCGATCGACTCTATCCGCGGAGAATCCTTTTATGGTGGCGTCCCTACCGCGTATGTTAATTCAGGGACCACAGCGTAGTCTCGCATAAAAATGCTCGTAGTCAATGTAATCGCGGAATGTAGAATAATGGAAAGCACATTCGTGGAAAACGAAAGCTCGGAGATGAGGTGCACCGCGAACACTATCACTGTATGCTAAAGCTATCAAACAATGCAGATACCAAGACTTATTGGGAACAATGTTTACGGATGAAAAGCGGTTGGAAGTAGGAAGGGTAGTAAGCTTCCACTAATAAACCGATTGACAGAATCCAAGAATTTCTAAATTCACAGGCTTTATTGCTACTTGAAGGCACGCGATACCTGAAATCGAACCACTCCGACGCCCCCTGGGAATGGGTCCCCGGCCGTATTCACAGTGGTTCGCCGAATGCAGCGCAGGGGCTGCACTCCGACCTGTCCTCATGCCTGCGCCGCGGCGTGCACGCGCGCGTATCTGTTTTCGGACTGGGCACCGGTTCCCCCTGTCCATCGGCGTTACGGTGATGCGCAATGGGCCCGGCGATGGTCCCACGAAAGACGATGGTAAGAGGTACAGAAACCGGTAGCGAGGCGAGCAGCCAGCATGGCCGACCGCTGCACGCATAAAGGCCCGCTGAATTTCAATGGGGTTCGCGCGATGCCTTTATACTTGGCCCATTCTTTTCTGGCCATAAAAAGCGCACATTCCGCGCTCCCGTATGCAGGCCGGCTTAAAACACACACGTCCCGTCGTAAATCACCTCCGCTGCACGCGAAACTCGCCTCTCTATATCGCGCGCTCACGGCCCGCCGGATTCATTAGGGGCAGCGTTTCGCGCTGCACTAACTCCGTTCCCCTCTGCGTGCACGAATGCAACGAGCGCACCGAGCACGTAGGCAGCGCGTGGGTCGGGAAAAATAACAGGGGGTGAGGCTCGCAGCCGTGGTCGACCCCGCTCGTCGCTCCTCGAGCCGCACGAATGTTTTGGCAAACGACAGGCGTTGCGCAGTCTGAGCATGGGTGGTCAGATACCGCCATAAAATTGAAGATCGATGGGGTTTAAGAAGTTCTTACTAAGAACCCTCCGTTGGGCTGAGAAGAATATCTAAACGACGAAGAATAATTGCGGGCGAGGAATCGACGTTGGCCAGCTACTAGGAGTGAAATGTTGGATCGAGGTCACCCCCGCGATGAAATGAAAATTAGGGAACACCGAGCGACTTCACGAGTTTCGATGGTGTGGGAATCACGGGTGTGTGGTTAATGGGGGCCGCACGAGGGACGTCGATCGAGGACGTTGTGTTTGAGTTACCGTGGGAGGAACCGAGGAAATCCCAAGTGGCTGACTGGGGAACGTATAAATAACGGTGGAGGAAAGGTCGTGCGCTTGAAATATATATAGTTGGCGGTATAATTTCCCTCAGGGAGGCGACTTAAATCACAATGATCGGGCCCGGTGATCTACATTTTATTAAAACGGGCTGACTCGACCCCCGGCAGACGTATTCGAGCCGGGGAACCGTGAAATCGAAGCGAGCTGTGCGCGGCTCCGATCGCTCGTCGAATGTAAAGCGAGCCCGCAGCGTTATCACGATGGATTTCTGTCCGGTGGCGCCTCCGCGCGATGCCACGCCGAACCCTCCACCGGCGCTCTTATCACGGCGCGCGCATATTATCAGAAATTAAATATACGCGGTCCAAGTCGCGCCTGCAATTCCTCGGATCACGGTGACAGAATGATTCTTCTAAACGCACGGTGCTGGGAACACGTTCACGTCGATGATTGTAAGACGGCACTCTCGAAGACGCCATAAAAGCGGACGTCCAGTTTGCAGTGGACAGGCGAGTGAGATATTGGCCGAGCGTAATACAAACGACGGCTGAACGAGCGATAAAGCTGTCGAGGAAAGATGAAGCTTAGCATACAAGTTGTATGTGCTACATAGAATACCCATGGCGTAAAAGAGAGCGAGTAACGGTGGACGGTACTTGGACGTGAATTTTGTTTAAAAAAACAGCTGTGGTGAAATTTATCGCCCATGGCGTCTGTTACATCTATTCCACTTGAGAAGGGGATACTAAGTATGAAAGAAATCGCGCATCGGGGCACCCCCGATACAATTATTACGAATGAAATGTTCCGCGCAGAAACGGTGACTCGAAACGCCAGGCGAAAAGTAAATAGCCTACTTTGTATCAAATAAAACGTCGTAAATCTCTGTCCGGCGCAGTTGCGGGGGTATTAATTCGCGGCACCTTTAATTTCACACTCCGTATAGGGCGGTTTCCCCGCAGAGGGGTAGGGCAAGAGGGCAGGGAGGGGCGCGGTGCCGAGCGAAGCCGAGTCGACTCGAGCGGAGAGCGAGAGGGAGAGGGATCGTGGAAGGGGCGGCGGCGGTGCAGAAGGGGTAGCCTCCGCGGGTGGCCGAGGGTGGGCGATGACGTCACGCAAGATGCAGCAGGGTGCAGCGATGCAAGGGGATGAAGCGAACTGGGCGGAACTGGGCCAGTGGGTCTCCGGCAGCCATCTGCGATTCGACGAGCGACTCTCGACACCGCGTTCTGGCCTCGCGAATTTCGCGGCATCCTCGCGGGAGACCAGTGCACGGCCAGCGAGACACCGGGAAACGGAACTGTGCGCGAGCGGTTTTCGAAAACTCGCCGTCATAGTTTTGATCCGGCCGGTGGTGCGTCGCGCGCGGAGAACATCGTGTTCCGCCAGTGGCCGCGAGTTCCCCGAGTCGTTTCGGGATGGGATACAGCCGAAAGAATGCCATGACTAATGTTTGTTATGCAAACTGTGATTTCAACCTCCACCGACTGGGAGAACTGCGCAGCAATCGCTCCCCCTTTATTGAGCGTTTCCGCGGCATTCGTCATAGCAGTTTATTATCGTTTCACCTCGTTCTTATCGTTTCGACGCATTGCTTAATCCTATGCTCCGCTTTCTTACCTCCCCCCCCCCCCCCAACCCTGTGATTAACTCCTCGACGATTCGTCCCGAACGCTTAACCCTTTGCACTCCAAACACGCCCCACAGATGCGAGCAATGTCTGACGTCTTATTGCGAGCACGCCGTCCAGATGTCTGGAGGCCTGAATTAACGTTGCATGGTCATTTTGATACACTTTGTAAAGAAATTGGAGAATTCGTAATTTATAAGTCGTAATGGGGAATCAAACGCGAACACGCCATCTCGTTGTAATGAGTTTCCACAAATTGGAACGGTTAATTGGTAAACAATTTATGGATCGATTGCTTGTAGTAGGAAAACTTCGAGTGGACAAAATTGGATGATCCGGCGAAATTAAAGCAGAGTTATGTGAAATGAAAAATTCAAGAACTAGCATACATTGTAATTTGTAAATTATTACTCCGAAATTCTACAAAAACAATTCACCGAAATAAATCTGGCTTTTAAATCACTCCACTACCATCCCTTCCACGGTGACTCAGAAATTCGTGGAAACAAATCTGAGTCTCTACACATAATTGTCTAATAAAAATTCCTGTGCTTAATGCGCGCCTAGCAAAAACAATTTGAAAATAGTAGAAAATATTTTACCCATCCATTCCTTCACGAAACTTCTTTTTCTTTCGCTTAGTAGCTTTAAGTAACTCCCCAATTGCACCATCTACGTTTAACCACCCCGATCAAACCCCAACCAATGAAACAGCCAAAGTGATTACGTTCTTTCCGAATTGGAACCTCACCAACATGTACCTCAGAATTCTGGAGAGCTCGTCCCCGAAGACCAAGGATACGAGAAACACCAGTATCAACATACCCAAGATAAGTTTCACGAAGCATCCAGCCTCATCGCTCATCCTCACCACACACTCAAAGGAACAAACACACATTCGCAGCAGTAGCTTACGCACGTTGCTCGAATGTTAGCCGAACGATCGGGGCTACAAAAATTCCATCGGCTGTCGTGCCTGTTGTATACACGAATGCACTTTTACCCCGCCCCGAGCCGAGCGCAAATCCCTCGAAATCTGCATGTTCGGCGTCTCGCAATAGCGGACAGGAATGCCGCGCGCACGGCTGACCGACGCTCGCGTTAACATACAACGGAAAAAGGTAGCGGCAAGAGCGAGCGAGCACGGGTCGGCTATTGTATCGGCAGTTAATTCACACTCTCACGCACACGGGCGAGTGCACGCGCCGCTGCACTTTTCGGCGGTGGCCCGCTAAAATCGCGCGCAACCGAGATAATTAACACGACCGGGCTACCGGGCGAATGTTAATCAGTGGCTTCGGCCAGAGGCTCTCTCCTTCCCTCCCTGCCCGCCCGGTCCCGCGTCCTCCACCAGAAGGAAGCCGCGCAGACGAGGTTATCTAGCATCTCACAATCGCAAAGGAAATTTCGGCCGCTCGTTAATTTCTTTTACTGCTCTTGGAAACGGCTCTCTTTCGGCGTATCGCGCTTTTACGGCCGACCGACATCATTGTTTCCACGACTCCGCGTCGATCCCCGATCGCGCAAAGTGCGAGGCCAGCTGTAAACTCGCCTCGCGCGATCGCCATTTAACCCCACCAAAACCTCCTTATCTGATCTGTGCAACACACGTATAGTCTTTTTATCCCGCGTAATTTCCGACGGGAGTGACCCCCCCGCCCTTGCCGCTCGTCTCGCAGTGATTAACGACGCCGATGTTATTCGGGATACACGTGGACCTCCAGATTCCTGGCCGGAAATTTCTGAAATTCCGCGTAAACAGGCCCTGGTGGCTCCGGTGGAACGCCACGCGTATTGTTACGCAAAGGCGAGCTTCTGCGCCACATTTAGTAAGCCAGTGAATCACAATCCGGCCACGTTTCCACCGGGCGCGTGAAAAGGAGGAAACCAAAGGGGGGAAGGAAGCGGCGTTCCTTCTCGAGGATGATGGGAATCGTAAGCGTCCTCGGGTTCGAGACTCCGGACACGCCTATTCCAGATTTAGCGTCATTTCAGTCACCGAGAACGCGTGACTCACAAACGCCGCCGCCTTTCTTTCTTTTTAATTCCTGGCGCCGCCAGCTCGATACCCGTGCAAGAGTGCTTTCGTATTTCTCGATGCACAATATACGCGCACCCTCCCTAACGCCACGCTGAACGCATCGCGTCACCGCGATGATCCTCGTAACTCGTACACACCCGAGCTAATCTAATCGCCTGGTTCTTTTGCTTCACGGGCTTATCGCCGCGAAATATTTATAAACGGCCGCGAAGAAGAGGAGATAAAGTGGGTGTCCAGTACCAGCGCGATGAAAACAAACGCTGTCACCCCTCGCTACCATCAATCCAAGCTGATGAGCACGCGAGAGAGGCTCGTTTGTTTTTCTCGCCTCCTTGAACGCTCGCTGCAACGATACCGGAGGATTTTTGCGAATGCGGCGCATTCCACGGGCGCTCGTGACAGACGGCTGTCATCGTGTCTCCCGGCGCTCCGTCATCGCCGTGTTACCATTGACTGCTGCTATTTATGTAACCCTAACCGCGGGTCCTAAAATTGTGTACCGTCTCTTGAAAGGTTCGTGCTCTCGCCGAGGCCCCGGATTGTACACAGACGCAGGGCTGCTAAGGGGGATAGCAGAGGCTTTTCTGAACTAAATATCTACAAGAACGAGGGCCGTTTTGTCAACGATTCGCGGCCCCCACTCGCGAGCCTGATTTCAGCTCGTGACAAAGCGCTTCGTCGCGAATCCGATGTGTTGCGTTCACGCGCGTCGCAGGGCTAAGATTTCTGTTTCTGTCAGGCGGGCTACGCGAACAATCGCGCTCGCTCCCGTGGCCGGCCTCCAATCAAAGCCCGCATATTAAGCTCCGCTGCTCAAAGCGATTATTGTACTACTCCATGGAACGAGTTTGCCCTGGACGCCATTAGCGTTGCACGCCTCCTCGACCTTGAGCAATGTTCCGAGTCACATTCAACTGCACTCTCGCGAATCGACGTTCGTGCCTCTGAATGCCCCGCGATTGGTTCGTATTAAGTATTATTCAACAGCGAAACGAAATGTTTTGTCCGCCGGACCGAGAGCCGATAAACCGCTCCGCAACCATTTCCAACAGACCCGACGCCCTCGAGCGAATCAGCAGTCATTCCGTGCTCGTTAAGCGTCGGGGCTGGACGTGTAGAGAACCACTGATTTCACAGCGAGGAGAGGATGCAGTTTAAACACCTAACTAAATAGAAAACAGGAATTTAGATCGTGGGAGGAAGCATCGGTTTCGTGATTGCGTGGTAAGCTTCGCGGGATTTCTCTTACACGCTCCGCGGTGCCAAACTTACCAGAAGACTGATCCAATAGTCACATTGGAGCCCTAGTTGCAGAATAAACTACACAGAAGTTGCGCGAATTTAGGACACGAAACGGACATTGATTTAAATGGCGAATAGCTGGAGAACAGCTGTTTGAAGGTTACACTGCGTCAAAGACTCCTATCCAGCGGCCCCTGGACTCAGCACAGCTCAAGTCCAAAGGAAGGCATAACGCTGGAAACGGCGAGACCTGCGGCGCAGTTTGGGCGAAGCGAGGGAACGATGGCGACGACTCAATACACGGAGGACGACGTGGAAGCGTGCACGAAGGGCGTCCGCGCCTCGATCGAGCGTGTTTTATAATCGCCCTCCAGCCGTGTGTGGGTGCGGTCACGGGAGGGAGGACAAAGCGAAGGTCAAACTCGTACTGCGTCTCGGCGATGCAGTCGACTGCAGCGCTGGCAAACGTGGGGAGGGAGGGAGCGGGGCGGGGGAGGGTGGGCCAAGCCCCGGGAGGACGAAAAAGTTGGGGAAGGAAAGCGAGAGAGAGAGAGAGAGAGAGAGAGAGAGAGAGAGAGAGAGAGAGAGAGATGCAGGCTGTGCCAGCCCGCGCACAATGGAGGAGGACAGGCTGCCCGCCCGCGGCACGTGGAAGGGGTTCAAATAAAACAGGGGGAGGATGTAAAAAGGAACGTAGCGTGCGCTCGGGAAAAATTGTTGCGCCACTGGGGCGCAACTTCCACCCTGCAAGCGAAACATGGCTGATCCCCGGGCTTCGGCGATACGCGTCCTAGCGACCAGCATGAAATTCTACGAATGTCGGGCAGAGACTTTTATTTCTCACTTTGTTAGTCGCGATAAATGAAGCTGGGATTTAACTGGTAACGAGGAAGTTTAAATGAAATACCATGTGCAAGCATATCGAGAGAAGCTTGCTATGCGGGGTGGTTGGTTATTGGTGATGCGTAGTATTCGGGGCTTGATGGGAGGGAATTTACGAATCAATATTAATGGCCCTGAATAAGATGATAAATTGAAGACAATTTTTCAGTATTCTTTTAAGGGGTCATATCTAGTTAGGCGACCGAAAAGAGGCGAATGTTTGTGAATTTCTTTGAAAAAACGAAAACATTTTTAAAGAACTTTTTGCACTTAAAAGAGTAACATTTATAGAATATTTGTAGTAGTAATAATAATTTTTTTGTAGAAAATATTTACGTTTATAATAAAGTTATAGCCGATATGCAAGAAGCTTTTCTAAAAAGTTGTTTTTGCGGCGAGCACTGCCGTTCGGAACCATATTACCTAAAATCAAAAAAGATTTCGGTTATATATTATTGTATCCTCTGATTGACGGAGGGAATTTCCGAAATATTAATTTAAAACAAAACGCCGGCTAATTGTGATAAATCACGCGAAAAATCTGGACCTCAATTTTAAATAGCCGCCATTTGGTTTTAAATTAATATTTCGGAAATTCCCTCCGTCAATCGGAGGATACAATACCTAATACACAACCGAAATCTTTTTTGTTTTCTGATTTTAGATAATCTGATTCCGAATAGCAGTGCTCACCGCAAAAACAACTTTGTAAAAAGGCTTCTTGGATATCGGCTGTAACTTTATTATAAACGTAAATATTTTAAATTCTAGATTGTCTCTATTTTTAATAATAACTTTGATATTTGGGACTATTTCAAGCTGTATTCCCTACTTGTTCTTTTGGTGCGGTAATGGGACTAGATAATGGTTGCGAATTCCGTGCGATTCAAGAAATCATCGAGTTTGAATAAGAGTTTTATGACAACACGTCGATTAAATTGGGTAATAAAGCGTTCCAGGATGCTATATATATACCGCTCGTGGATATGGAGCAGAGGCGATAGGTCTTCGACGAGCTGACGAAGGTCGATAATTTCAACAGGGGCTTCCTAATCACGGTTGACGGAACCTCCAAGGCTCGTGGTGGAATAACGTCACGTCCGGGCGCGCGACACACGCGAGGCCTGATAAGACTGTGTCCCGAGAAAATTATTGTGTTTGCGCCGCGTATCGGCGATCAGGCACCATTTTATGGGGAAATGGGAAAATCGTTCCGGCGTAGATCACCGCGTCGATAGCGGGACGAGCAGCGGAGGGAACGGAAACGTGGCTTATCGCCAAGTTCCTTTACGTTTCGCTGAACAACACCCATTCAGAAGTGTTTCACATAACTCGAAATTATCGTGGAAACTGCCTATACGCCCCGATGGAATATCTATCAACAAGGGTCGTGACTTAGTTGTATTAGATCACTCGGGACTGAACCTGATCGGCTGTTATCGCAGAGTTGCAAGGACTGGATTAAGGGTCCCGCGCTCTGCGATGGAAGCCCGTTAACATCTGAATATGGAAATGATTTTGTGCTTCGTTGTGTGTATCTATTATGACCAATCAGTGGCCAAGCCAAAGTGGGGACCAAGGGCAACCCTTAAAACAGGGGCGTTGTAAGAAGAAAAGGAAACTGGATTTTATTCTTTAATTAAATTTTTATAATCACCTAATTAAAAATATTTTTATTTAAATTTTGAGTGCGCCACTGCGACCAATTCAGAGTCGCAAATGTGTACCATGGATACCACAGTTAGCATGACAAATTCGACCACTCGATCGCGTGCGGTACCAAGCGAACGCTATTACCGTTTTCCTCACTTCTATCACACCGAACGATCAAGCCCCGCAAAAAAAGGATAATCATCGTATCGGCAACAAAAAGATCGTCAGGGATCGTAAGAAATGACGCGCGGCGACGGGTAATAAGTTGCTCGCGAACGGGAAGCGAAACGGCACTTGTCTTTCCACGCCGGATCGTTAATCATCGCGCGATTAAGACGATACCGCGGTGTTCCGCTAACAACGCGTCTGCTTAACGTCTCTCGATTCGTCGTAACGGGCTCGTCCCGTGGCGTGGGGCCCGACGAGCGGATTTCGACGACAGACGGACCTGGAATTCGTTGGGGATCCAGCATGTGGCGCGAGCTACTCTTCTCACGAAACTGGACGACTTTTTTGTAGGATCGTCTGCGCGACGCCTTTCTTGCCGCCGCGAGCAGCGTATGTCATTGTACATCCTTGTGGCTTCACACGTGGCCAGTGAAGTGTTCCACGCCACAGCGAGCTGACTTAAATTTCGATTTTTCACTCGCTAGATACTCTCTAGATATTTTATCATCACGAAGAAATATCGAAATTGTAGTCACGAGCAGCTTCGAATCGACTCGCTTCCACCGTTCGTGCACGAAGCGATACACGAAGGCGCGCGCCCGTTGTCCCGTCGCTTTATTCCATCGACACACCGCCGAGCCCATAAAGGGCAGAAAAAAAGGCCACGATCGGTTTGACACACTCGAAACGACGTTTTCGTGATCCCCTTCTCTCGGCGACACGTTCGCCGATCCCGTTCGCGCAACACACGGTCCCGCTTTCGCGGCGGGGTTACGCAACGGTTGCTTCCACGAAAGGAAACGGCCAGATGCGATCACGAGATTCACCGAATTTGGGATGTATGAATGGATCCTGTCCTTTCCTACGCGGCGCGTCCTATCCGATGACCCACTCTCCGAGGCCCGGCTGTTCGTCACGATGCCATCGAGCACGGCGATCGTTTTCATCGACTTTCTCCTTGAAGGTAGACGATTAAGTCGTCTTTGTTCCCCCCGACGGCTTATGCAACCGTCGCGGAAAAGAAACAGTCCGCTTGGACGCGGAACACCGTTGGAAAATTAACATCGCCGACTCGGCGGAGAAACTTGCGGACAAATTACGCAGGGTAGAGGGAAACAGTGCCGGCGATAGGAGGAAAGGGATTCTGCTGGACGCGAGAGCGGAAGAAGTAGAGAATCGCGGTGGTGGTGGTCGAATTTTCAGCGAGCGTGTGGAATCGAGGGACATTATGGACTAGGCCGGTTAGCGCTCTAACGATTAACGATCGAGTAATGTATCACCGTTGAAATGGTTATTTCTCATCCGCGTCGGACGTTCCATTACCAATAAGGCGCTGGAAAGAGTCGTTATTCATTAGGGGAGCGAATAAGGAAGGCCTGAAAACGGCGGGCCGCTCGTTTTGGTCGTCGACCAGCTGAGACTGAACATTGCCTAACGGTAAAGCCAGGTTAAACGTTCTAGATTTCTTTCGTCGTGGCTGTTGCATCGGCGCGGAGCGTCGGCGGGACAAGCCGCTGCAATCTACTGGGATCGAGTTTGAGCGATGAGACTAGATCTTGGCTTCGAATCAACGTCAATGACTGGTTTTCATGGTGCTTGGACTGGATTCCGTGGACTCGACCGATCGTAGCCAGGCGTCTCGGCAGCCGAAACCTGCACGCGAGCCTCATCTCTCGGCAGACGCGACTCCTGTCGATCAATTAAAGCCGACTCCGCGGCTAATTGCGGGGCCGCGCTGAAAATTAGCGTTCGGTATGAATCATTGATGCCAACAACCGTGTACCCCTTCGAGCGTGCGCCTTCGGTTAATTAGTACCCTTAATTCGAGTTAATTGGCTCGCTCGGAATGGCCGTGTATTCCACGAGACGCCGCGGACGGGCCCTTGGAACCGCCAAAGGGAAAAACGATACGCGAGTGTTTAATTATGATTCGAACGACCCGATGTATAATCCTGCCGCGAGACATTTATTCGCTCCAGTTCCTCGAACGGCGGACGAAGAAGCCCGGGGTAAACGTGTCGTTCGGAAATGGCTCTATATCATGCCGGATGAGTTAAGTACCTACTCTGAGTAGAAGAAAAATTCGAGGAACAACTTGGCTGGAGGATAAAGATACTGCACACGTAAGCTCGGTAGCAGTGAGTGTAGCACGTGGTCAGAGACGAATGGCAGCAATGATTCTTCTTCTACGCAGACGCGCCCGTCGAGCCCTTCGCCGCGTTAAAACACAAGGGAGAGGCGCGGAGGGCCTGGTAGGTGGCCCCGACCGTTATTTACATTCCACGTACGCGGTGACGTCAGCGCAGAGGAAGAAGGGACCGCGAGAAAGGGCCTGCGCGAGCAGCCGCGGCAAAAGCTCCCTCCCAGCGATTCACACCGGCTCCAAGGACTCGGAGATGGGCCCTTTTCTCTGGAGGACCCTCGAGAAACAGAGGGAGAAGCTTTCAAGGACGAGGCACGCGGTTCACTGCACTTCACAGTTGCTAATGCGATTAGCGCGCTTTTATCGTCGCGTCGGGAGAGAACGTTTGGCAGCCGCGTAAGGAAGAGGCATACGACGGCGGGACAAAGAAAACACGGCTGGGTACAAAACGTCGCGCTTCTTTTCAATCTGCCTCCTTCCCCGCCGCCGGAGATTTTCATCCGACCGCCAGCAGATGTGACCGTGGAAACTGGCTCGTGAATCAGACGCTATTCGAAAGTCGTTAGCGCACCGTGATCGGCAAGGAAATTTTGGGGACGTTCCGTGGGCTCATCTGGGTGAACGGGGGGGAAACGGAGGAAGAACTTTGACACTTTCAGTGGCACAGGGCTTTGAAGAATGCCACTTCTAGTCGGGCAGAAGTTTCTGAGAGAACGCTTCTGCGGGGAATGTTTTGGGGAAATTTAAACTTCTATGTTGTCTGTTAAATCTTCTGGAGAATTTTACCGATGGATAAGTGAGGGTTTTCAGGTGAAAATGAGTCCTCCTACTTTGGATACTGTTGTAGAGATTAAATGCATTTTTAAATTTCAGCTGGATGGCTACTAATTAAGCATATTTTACCGATCGGTCGCGCGAAAAGTTAAACGAAATTCGTGTTAAATAAATAGTGTATCTTCTGATACATAGATGGCATTATTTTAAATTATCAATTATTGGAACAACAGGGCGTATTGTTTCAAATTTAAGAATTCAGAAAGAAGTGACTATTCAAAGCGACAAACCTTAGCGTCAAAAAAATGTGTCGCAATAAATTAGCACCCGTTACAGGTTTTCTATAGTTATATGTATGTAGGTATTCAAATTGTTTTCTCTGTCTTACGTACCTACTTCTTACATGATTTTTAAGAGGATTGTATATCTCCGCTTTCTCTTGGGCATTTATTTTTCAATTAATGTGTACCGAATCCTATATTCGGCAAATAATAGTGTCGAGTGATATATATAACAAAAAATGGACACTTCTATCCTCGTAACGTTCCTGTTCCTTAAACAGCGAGATGGTTAATGCCTGTTTTCGCGTGAAAGCTCATACTTTACCGCGTAGCCCGTGGTCCTTGTAACTGATCGCAATCAAGACAATAATCGTTTCTTATCGTCCACGATTTACGAGAGGCCCCGTCTATCGTAAGTAACCATCGAGGCAGTCATTGTGTGCCAGTGCACGGAGATGAAATGCCGGGGAAAAACGATAAACCGCCCGCTCACGAGCGTCGCGTCTGAATTCCTCGTTCTGATTCCCTCGAGCGGTGACTCGTGAGTACGTGGAAAACAGTCTGATTAATCTGACCATGGAGGCGAGCAAAAAGTGACGTGGAATTATCTGTGTGCCGCTGTCGAACACACGTAACCGTCGGGGTTGTGACTCGAAGAGCGCGGCTAATTCTAACTCCCTTCCCGGAGACCCCGAAGAGCCTGCCAAGAATTAACAAGAACTAATTCGTGCTTGAATATCAGCGTATCAAACCTGCCATTAGCCCGCGCAGCGTGATTAGCAATTACCATCGATTATCCTCGATTACAGAGTCACAGGCCCGCGCCTGATTACACACGTTGCCAGAATCACTGCCACACTATCGAATTCACCCTGGTTTCGCGTGCGTCGCGGGCCTCGGGGCCGTCGAGCCAATCACAGTCATCCAATTAATCGCTTCGTGTTTCAAGCTCGCAGATGGTGTCTTAGAAAGGGATTACGTTGGTCGCAGTTCCTCTTCTCTCTTTTTTTATTTCATCCACGCTCCGGTCCCTCCCGCCCGCGAGAAACCGGCGCGATTTCGCAAGCCCCCTTCTCCGATAACTCGCGACTCGTGTAATCAAGCCCGAGCTGAATGAAAGCCTCTGTGTACCACGGCACGACACGCTGTTTATAAATGTCAGCTTTCAGCGATGCGTGTCAATACGTCATGATTGTTGCGCGTGACGGTAAATGGTATGGGTGCGCGGGCCCGCGCTCGTGTGCACAGCCTGGAATCGCCCCACATAGCCGACTCCCAGGGACGTCTTTTGTTGCCCCGCAACAAAAACGCGCGGCCGGCACCCTCGAATCGGTCGAAATTGTTTCGTTTAAATCGGCAACACGCGTTTCGCCGGGCCGGCCGTCGCGAAGGCATTCCCGAGCCTATATTTCGCCCGGCGCACGGTTCCAATAACGTCGAACAATGCCAGGGTCGGATGAATGCGCACTAATTTGCATAATCAGAGCGCCACGATCCCTGATATCCCTCCCCGATGAACAATGGAGTCCGTACGGCTGTTCGTAAACAAATTCTGCTGGACGCTTCGCCGAGGCCTGAATCGTTCAGCGGATTCGACGGCCAACTTGTACGGCGGAATGGACGTGCTACTTATTGATCTGTTCTTGTACCTTGCTTCTGTGTTGTCGCATTGCCGAGGAATGTCGGTAATTCGTTTTACGATATGCGGCTGCTGACGATGGGAATATATCCTTGGAATATCGTGGAATCTCAGCTTTATCCAGTTTTTTTTTTAAATACTACAGCGAGTGTTTAAATATAGTGCGGACTTCAGAAGTCGTCCAGTTAAATGCTCCATCGAGACCAGAACTAGTCGATACAGATCCAAATATATTCAGTAGAATGTGTGACGAAGTAAATTGACGTACAGTGGGTAGACAAATTATTATACTCAAAGAAAAGGTTTGACATTTTGAAAGTTTATCTGTATCCCTGCGAAAAATGATCGCAAAAAATATTTAAAAAACGAATTTTAACGCTTGAAGTTTCTACGTAGTTTTTGAATCAGGAATTCGTTTTTTTTTATCCATTATGATACTGTTTTATCAAGATGAAGCGCAGGAAACGAAGTTTCCGAAATTTTTGCCTAATTTGAATGTATGTGCGGGCAAAAAATTTTCTTTCCGGTAAATCCAACGAAGAGCTCTTATACAGCAAACATTTCTCTAAAATTTCGTGTTTTTGGTGTTGTATGATTTTTATTGAGCGAGTTATTCGCGATCAAAGTAAAAAAGGTACGTTTCACTTTAAACACCTATAGCTTGCGAACTTCTGATCGTAGACAAATTTTCATCAGTGCTTTGGAAAGCTAAGAACGTTTCCTTTTAGAACCATTAGTTGCCACTTTAGATTTTTTAAATCATATTAAATCCATTTCAAAATGATCCCAAAAATTAACGAAAATGTTTTGGGTATAATAATTTGGCCACCCTCTGCAGTTGTACATTCATTTGTGCGAGTAATAAGCAATAAGAAGAATGCCTCGTCGATATCCAAGCGATTGGCTACCATAACCCTAAAAATTACTAGCCTCCCCGAAATCATATTCCCGATTCCCACGACGCCGCCGAATGTATTCGCGTTCCCCGAATAACGGCACGAAACCGTCTGCCAACCCGAAATCGTGTCCGCCTCCCAAGAATTTCCTTCTCACTAATTCATAGAAGGAAGAAAGCCATAGCGTGACGTCCTCGAATTTCAGCCCTGCCTGAGTATAAGGTTTCGTTCAATCGATGCCTTCCCAATGGGGAATTATGCTTTCCTATAACCATCGTCCGTGGCACTCTAGCTTCGCATCAGTATTAATGCCCCTACTTCCTCCTGGGTCCACTTCTACTCCGACTATCTACCAACATTTTCGGATAACACTACTGGACAGATATACCCTCAAGAATAATTGACGCGCTATTAAAAACCTAGCCGCGTGAAGAGGTTTGCAAGTCTTAACACGCTTAACACGTTCGTTCTTAACACGCCGTGAGCACAATGGGTTGTTTATGTCCAAGCAAATTGCCTCTTTTCTTAAACATCCTTCCGAATTTTTATTTTTCCTAATTAATCCTTTCAACATTTGACTGAAATAACGATTGTATATTAAAGTAGAGACTTGCATAAGTGTCCCATAATTCTCCCAGATTTCTTAAAAGTCAAAAACAGTAAAAAAAAAGCCATGGACATAAACGACCCAATGTACCCACGACCGGTTAGCATGCATGTATGAACAAAGTCCACACTTGTGTGAATTAGAAGCTCGGTTTAATGGTTGGAGCGCATTGATCTGATCGCTACAACAAGCAATCCTGCAAACAAGGATCGTAACCACCATCATTTCCCTAATGATTTCCACACGACTTCCAAGACTCGAATACAAGAACGTGGCCTATCACGAGGCGGCGGCGCAACACGCCCGCTCTCTCGCGATAACAATCCTCCACGCTCGCCCCCTGAAGGTTCCATGGGGCGCGAACAGCCCCCCGATGTCGCGTTCTTTACATTTCGCTTGCTCGCGGGTCGGATGAAAACAGTGACGTCATAACTTACCGAGTTATAGGGCTATTCTCGGTTTACGGCTACCGGCTGGTTCGGCGATATCCGAGTTATTACGACGGCCCCGGGAATCACGGGGCGGAATTGAAAACAAAAGGAGAAATATAGATAAGCTAACTACCAGGGCAACGTTTTCCAACCATAAATACCGGCCGTAAAGGCGTATGATCGAGGCGTCTCGTTGCCTCGGTGACTCCGCGCGCGTGATGGGGTGCCTCGTGTTTCGGCCTGTCCTCGAGCGCCAGGGGAAGGCGAGACCTTTGCCAAAAGCTACACGGCCGAGAGCCTGCCCGGGTCTTGTCGGCCGCCCATGTATTTTTACGCGCGTCGTAAAGGCCCGTTATAAATTTCCCCAAACAGAAGGCAACGACAAGGCGACGAGATCGTGCGTGCCGCTCCTCCCACTGGAAGCTCGCGGGGGCCACGGTGTTCCAGCTGCGCTCGTTAAATCGCGCGGCGGATTTTTCAATCGCGCTTCCCGTATCGTTTGAACGGAGCCACGGCCTCCCGTAGATAAAGAAAACGCGCGAGGTTTTATGAGCTCGTAAACGCCGCGCGAGCGGGAATCGTGCCGCGAACGGAGGGGACGGAAACCCACGGGGTTTGCCCCCCCTCCAGGACCGCCGCGTAGGGGAACGTTTGCGGCAGCTCGCCCGTGCGCGCGCGCAGAACGCCGCTCGCGCAGAAACCGAGCGAGCTCGGACCGTACGCGCCGACCACCAGGTTTGTTTTGGATTTTAAAACTAGGCCGACGGGTCGTTGCCCTCCGACAAATCCTCTGTCCCACTTTTCTCTCTTCTCCGCCTCTCTCTCTCTCTCTCTACTTCTCCTTCTCCCTTTTCTTAGGTTGGATTACCACGAACCTAGGCCGGCTCGCTGCTACGAACCGATCGCTTACGGTCCGTGACACATGTTAGCACAGAATCGAGCGTTTGCTTTCGCAGGGGCGACTATGGTCGCGAAACAGCGGGAAGTCGCCGTGGATTTCTCTTCTAATACGACCGCTGGTTGCGTGGCGATGATTTCAGGAACAATTCGCGTGCGTAATAGCAGGAAAGTGGCTTACGCACGTACTTAGATGCAAAGAATCTACCGCAAAAAAGTTGCGTCTGAAACTCAAGGTGTTTCGACTCCATAAGAGAACGGAGAAATCACTAAATCGATTATCGGTTAAAATATTCCTCAAACCATTACTCATCTCCTCTCAGAAATTCATAATCTGTAATCCTTCCATACCAGTAAAAAAAATTAATTGAGGGATTTTTTACCGCTTTTGAGTTACTTATACTTCGACTGGTGCACGTTTGATGAAAATACGATAACAAATAAACGATTTCTTGCAAATTTTGAATATGCATCCATTACTATTTGGCGCAATACGAATGCTTACAATTTCAAAAATTTGCCAAAGATAGAAGTATAAACTTATTGTGCGGAAATATATTGTACATTTTCCAATTAGCGTTCTCTTTTTAATGTTAAGTCAGAGCACTAATTTTATAAATAGTTCTTTTCAATTTACGCAAAATTGGTAAAGATGGAGCTATACCCCTGCAAGGTCCTCAATAATTCTTCAACGCACTTGACCTTTGCGATTTTCTTGTGCAAATGCTCCGCGACGACAGAGTCGCCGTCACCGTTCATTAACAGCGTTAGGAAATTGATTGAAAGAGTTAGAGGCGTATGAATTTTTCCGCACGGTACTGTTGCCCCGACGAGAGGAAAAGAAATCAATTCACCAGGCAGGCAGCATCGATTAGTCTCGCCCCGTCCCCGGGCTCTCGTTCGCCAACGTAATGCTCATTATTGACCGAAAGCTCGGTTACGTACTTCACCGGCGCGCGGCTGGTCATTAACGTAACGACTGTTACGTACGCGTTGCGCCGATACACGGCCTACCTGTCTGCTACGCCTTTCAATCTGTTGCCGTTCAGCCTGGTCGATAGCGTGCGTCTGCCTCGACTGCTCGCTTCTATAGGCTGCAAGTTCGTTTACGAGCGGAATCTCTTCCCTTACGGGAACAGAATGGACGCCCGAGGGATGGGTATCGAACGTCTGCTATTAGACGTCAGGGAAAGTCCTCCAACCTTTTCGTTTCCTCTTACCCTTCCGAGATCTTCCTATTCCTCAATAGCAGCCTCGCGCCATTCAAGCTCACACATCTGTTCGCGGAAATACCCGCATAGCTATCCTGATGCGAAACGCATCAATGTAACGGGGTAACTACTTAGGAACTGTATCCCTCGCTAATGGCTTCGCAATGACCCCCCAATAGACAGGGAACAGTAATTAGATTATAGACAATCATCATCTTTCGCAGGAAAACGCGACGCTCGCCAGATGAAAGTCACGCGCAGCATTTATATAATGAGATACGAAAGGCAGTTTTACGATCGTTTGCGACCAAAGCAGACTGTTATTACGGAGCGTTACGGCTGGGTACGTACTGCGGGGATGCTGGAACCTTTGAACGTCTCGAATAAACCACATACCTCGTTAAGAAAGGATCTCGTGATGCATTCGTTCCTCAACATCCAACTCTAATACACCCACGCACAGAACGATCGGACGAATAGCGATCTGAGTGGAAAAATCAGCGGAGCGTAATTACACTTTGTTCAAGGGAGCTTCGACTAAGCTGGGACAACTAAGCTACAACCCACCCCCACCTACACAGTTTACTAACAGATCCTGCGGAACTTTCTCAAACACTTAGCGCTATCGGAAGGACTGTCCGTGGAATCGAAAAGCTTGGCGATACAGCCGTGAAACTCCGCTAGGTCCTAAATAACGGTGTTTCGATAATAAAGATGTACGAACGGCCGTAAATGTGGGGGCGATTTAAAAGTGCGCGAGGGAGGAGGGGTGAGCGGGGAACGGTGTTAAAGCCGGCGCTGTAAATTCAGCGTTCACGGCTGAACGGACAGGTATATACGCGTAATCGCGATTTGTTCGGTATCGAAATTATCGACGGGCGAGGGGGAAAACGAGCGTAGGCAGGCCCCGGTATCGATTCGAGCGGCGAGCTCCCGCTGCAACGCCAATGTCCTGGTGCTAACGGCCGACGGCCGGTCATTGTTCCGCAATTATTGTCCTATCTAATCGGCGCTAGTAGCTAGAAAACGGTCGCCCGGCGATTCCCGATATCTAATCGCGAATGCTCGCGCGATACGTGGGAGAGAAGGCGATTGCAGCGATTCCCCCTGTCGGCCGACAATGGGCGAATTTCTGGTCGCTGGACCGAGACCCTAATGTCTAACATCGCGACCTAATGGTGTCTCGTTCTCACAGCAGTTTTACGCGAACGAGGGGCGCTCGCGGGGCCACGGGGTTTACGTAAGCCTGGAAACCGTTCGAGAAAATACTTTCGAGTGTGTATAATACCGGTTCGCTGTGAAAACATTTCTAGAAATTCGACATGTAGGAACCGAGCGTTCGACATCGAATCAGTTCTTTGAGAAATTGAATTTAAGAAGCTGGTGTAGCGAGTGAAAGCAGTGGCTCACCCAGTGCAGGATCTTTGTAAAAAGAAAAGAAAACAGGAGTTTCTTATCAAAATAAATTTTTATAACCGCCTAATGAATTTGATCGAATTCGCATTAAAAATATTTTTATCCCCTCAACTGGGCTCCTCCCAAGATTAAATCCCGAGTGCGCCACTGACGAGGAGAGTATTTTAGGTGTCCGCCTTCCGATCATTTTGATTTTTGGATGTTATAGAGGACCGAAAAATAAGAAATACGTGTTTTTTTATTTTTCCCCGTTTTCATATTTGGGGGGTGAAAACTGCGTTCAAAGTTAGGGTTGAAAAATCATTTTTGTGGAATATTTGGAGAACTATTAGAGATAGGGGAATAGTGTCAATGGACGAATTTTGTGTCTTTGAATGCGAAATATGACTGACCCACTAGATTTTCAAAAAGTCCATTTGTTTAAATAATACATAATAACTTCGAACGCAGTTTTCACCCCCCAAATATGAAAACCGGGAAAAATAAAAAAACAAGTATTTCTTATTTTTCGGTCCTCTATAACATATCCAAAAATCAAAATGATCGGAGGCGGACGCCTAAAATACTCTCCTTGTGAGTAAAAGTCCCTTGAATGGTGCTGATTGTCCGTGCATAAAGTTACAGCCACTTCAGTGCCCCTCGTTTCCACCCCTGAGCCACTGACACAATAGTTATTTCTGAGATGTGTTTTTTTCCAAAAATCGCGAGCTGATCGCTAAAGAAGGCGTCGGAACTCGCGATACGCGAGCTTCGCTCCCCCAGTGCTATGGCTCTATCAGTAATAAGCGTCGTAAATCGTCGCTAGCCCCGCTTCTGACCCCACGGCTAGATCTTAGAAAGCACTTTGATGGCTGGCTGTTATCGGTGATCGGCCGACACTTCGCTCTCTCGTGCCGCGGCACTCGTGCTCGGGCTGGTCCGGTTATCGGTCGAATTGTACACACCAGCGTGTATCGTAAATCACTGGGCCAACAGATAAGATCCCAGATCACGTTTTCGCGGATTTCGCGGCGATCGAGCTTGCTAGCTGCATCGATGGCTCGGAGCGTCCGGGGGGATCGACCGCAAACGGCAACCTTTTGATTAAGTTCTATCGGTGCGACGTCTGGCGAGTTAGTTGACACTGGCTTCGCCAATTCGACGTTAAAATGTGGAAGAAGCTAGTTGGGTCTTAGGATCGATAAGGAGTGCGATAGCTGCGAGCAAAGGTTGGTGGATTCTAGGAGGTTTCTTGGTCGTGGAAAAAGGCAAAGCTAGAGGAAGGAGCGGCCCGCTTCTCGAAGACGCGACCGCGCGTTGCGACCGAATATTTTAATTACTCCCGCTCACGGTGTCCGGATACGAGTGTAATTAAATTTACGCCACGGCAAGGCGCACGTACGCTGGCATAAATCCGTTCGCTCGGCAATTAAGGCGACGGTGCTCTCTCTCTCTCTCTCTCGCTCTCTCTCTCTCTCTCTCTCTCTCTCTCTCTCTCTCTCTCTCTCTCTCTTTTTCCCTCTGCTCGGGCCACGGCGAAACAAATGCGCGCCGTGAATCACCGTCGTGCAATTATCGTGTACGCGCCGCGGTTATGGCTGCCCCGCGTCCGTCCGCAGAGACAGACGTTCGATAAACGACGAAACGATGCGACTTCCTCTCCCCCGGGATCTACTGAAGCATGGACGATTCCTTGAACCCGAGAGTCACCGATGAAATACGACGACGAGGAACGGCGGATCTTGCTTTTATCTCCTCCGTCGAGTACAGTTGCGTTTTCTGTGCAAAACGGGGGAAACCGTGTATAGAGCTCGTGATCATTCGATACGGGCGATGAAAAATCGGATCGATGAGCTGTGGGACCGCTTAGGAGAGAATAGCTACGTTGTTTGAGCCAAACGGAGGAATAAATCCAAAGATTCGGGCGAAAACCCAGGAGGCTGCCAGATGAAGCTGAGACCCTTTTATTTATTTATTTATATATACGGGAAAACCTTTTGATGCATAGAGAATAGAGAACACCAGTAGACAACTAATAAAAGCAGAAACAAAAATTACCAAAATAATGGAAAAAAGAAATAGTGCTAAGATAGAAAACAAGCAAAAAATAATAAAATCGAGGAAGTGCAGCATATTTGAAATACTGTTTGTTGGTAATTTCTAATAAGTATTCAATAAACTACTAACGCTATCTAATTTGTAACACCGTAAATAATAAGGGCTAATGACCTGTCAATTAATGTCATTTTTCATTTAGACCATAGTTTCAGTTACTTTTAATTTTTTATTATTACTGAGAGTTTGAAATATAAAACTTTATTAGTTTCCCTATGATATTATGCAGTTTTATTTCTTCCCATCCTCTGCCGTAATTTTTTATTCGTCTTAAACAAATTGGTATTCCAACTATCTTGCACTTTCACTACAATGAAGGTAAATAAAAAAAAGTTAACGCCTCTTCGTTTCATTTCACGAGTTCTATCGCGCGAGTAAAGCCCGGCGCCGGAGTTTCGAAACACCCTGCATTCATTTCGCCGGAATACAAATCCCACCGAGCGGAGAGCCAGTCCTAAGGCTGCCGCGTGCAAACCCGCTTCCTAGATCAATCTCGTACCACGGAATCGATCTCGCCAAAGACACGCGTCTCCATTCAAACTCACCACACGAGGCTGGCCGAAAAAAGGCGCGCACACCCCGCGGAGGCGCACGCGAACCGCTCAAAGTGAGTCGTCCCGTTTGAATCGGATTTATACGGAGGAGATTTAATCCCTGGGAGAGGAGGCTCGCGGTCAGATATCCGAGTTCAGCGGTTGAATAGCGGGAACGCGCGAGCCTGCAGATGCGCACAAAAGGGTCCAGATTGGACACGTATCTTTCGTCGGACCAGTTCTTGAACAAAACGTGCGCGCTACCGAGGGTTAGTCAGAGGAAATGCGAGAAATGTAAATGTGAAATGTGACGTGGCTGGGGGGGGGGGGGGATCGTCGGGGAATCGGGTGACGGCCACCGAGCCTGCTTCATAGGGTAGTCATCTGCTTTTCATCCTTATCACGGAATATTCCATGCTCTGCTAATCATCTCGGAGCCACTTGTCCCTTCGACCTTTGCAATTTTAGCGATTATAAATCCTAGTGATCAACTCGCGCGCCTACAGTCGATCCATCCACTACCTTTTTGCCAACAAACTGCACGATCGTTTATAATACACTGTGTACTTCGTCCCGTTTGGCTAACTACAACAGAGTCCACTTCGCCGACGCCCCTGCTTATTTCGAAGCTACCTCGCGTAACCCAGTTTCGATCTTGGCGAGCGTTCCAGGAGCCGTCGAACCGACACGCTTTGTCGGAAACTTCGCTCGCCGCTGTGTATTTCTACAACTCGCCCGAGGCAAAGTTTGCGATCCAAGCACGCGCGCGTTAAACGTCTATGCGCTGCCAGATGCCGGTAGATCGTTGCACTCCTTGATGATGAATTTGCAGGTGGGACCTGCGCACCTCGTCAAGAAGCTTCTCTATTCCCCCGAGATCGCCACTTCGCGCGATAGCTTCGGTACTTCTATAAACATCCCGTTATCTTTACAAACAACGATCTTCGCCCGTAAAAAAAAACCGTCGCAAATAATCTCCCTCACCCCAGAAGTATATGTCCCATTTGTTCAAACAAGACACCGAGAGTCAAAGGAGCCACTCCGGTGAGTCACGCCGCGCACGTTTTCGCAGCGACAAGCTATCAAAGACGTAAAGCCCGGCGACTCACCGGATGACCTGATATTTGGCCAGCGATCATGCCGCGCGAAAGTTATCTGCCAGATAAATGGAATCATCGAGGGCGTCCCGTAATGCCTGTAATCCTTTCGCCGGTGTGGTCATCGCGCTCTTATCGGCCGCGACTTTAATCCCGCTCGCCGATTGTTTCACCCGTAACCGTTCGCGGTGCCCGTTTATCGAGGACGATCGTTATTGCCCGCGAGTATCGATGCCGCCGATGTCGTTTACCGTAACGTTCCCACACGTACGCGAGGGAATAGGCAGGCGGAGAGATACCGATGGGGGGGCCCCGATGGGACGCGCAGTCTCCGCGATCGCAGTAACGGCGACGTTACAAACGGAACGGTTGCTTCGAAAGTCGATGGACGTTGCCGAAAGATAAGGCACGAAGAGATTGCGAATAATACAACGATCTAGGCAGAAACGGCCTCTCTCATACATATATACAACGCGGGCCAACTATCGAGCGGCTGTGTTATCGTTCCGCTGATAGCTGGCACTAGACGCGGGTTACGTAACACTTAGGGTCAACGTATCCACTAGCTTTATGCAATTGCATGTCGGTACGCTATGAATAGCTTCGCCTAGCGACGGAAATAAGCCGAGTCCACCGTGAACAAATAACCACGGCCCCGAAAACACCGCCGTTCGTCCCGCCTTTTCGCCACAGGCCCCCCACTGCGCCTCTGTTCAGCGTCGAGGAAACATCGCCGCGGTCTTTTTGATGATCGCGGGGGTTGCGTTTATTTTCCCGCGATCCAAGTTTTCTTCCATCGCCCACGCGTTTCGGCGCGATTATTCGTTGCCTGCGCTTCACCGGAATCTCACGCAACGTCAGCCATTAGCGGGAACAGCAGGTAGATTGAAGGCTGTTAATTAAGCCCCTTTCCGCTACACGCTCGACAGATACGTCGATTGTCGTTCATTGCACCGGGGTCGAGGCCTCGCGAGCCAGCTTGTGCGTTCGATTTCTGATGATGCGTTTGGTATTTCTGCCTGTTGTTGTTCTTCCTTTTGGCATTCATCTCGCAGGGGCGTAATTATCCGTTAAACGGAATCAGCCGGCCATGCGAGATCACAGCTTGGGCGTTTCGCGAAGCCAAGTCGCGGCGAGAATGCGCATCTTTGAAGGCGGAACGAAATTCTCTGGGTAAACTCTCGCGACGCGAGAGACCGCGGGGAAGGTTCGCGTATACGGCTACCTCCCAGCCAGAAACTAATTGCTTGCGCGGGGCTACGTGAATTACAGCACGTAATTAATTACCCCGTGTAACCCTTGATATTTGGAATACGATGCCCCTAGTGATTCCGGCGCGTTCGCTCGCGCCGGGGCGTGGTTCGTCATAAATGGAAGAGAAACGAAGCGGGAGCCGGGCACGATTCCCAATCGCCGAGGCGACTTTCGTGAAAACCGTAACCGTCAGTCAACGTCGGCCGCGGTCCCTTTTGGACGAATTATATAATCCCGCCCGAGCGCGATCAATCTCCTCACTCCCGACGATGTGGAACGTGGCGTAAAAACGATCCAAAGGCCTTTCGGGCAACACTTTGCGATTTACGATTGGTATGCACCTACCGTGGGCGTAAGTACTCACTTATTAGAGACGCTCTTTGGATCCAAGTTGTAACTTATACCATAAAAAACTTTAAAAAAGTGAGAAATTGCGCCAAGTACATAAAAAGTCGAGGACGAAAAAGGGTATTATCAAATAAACCACCAAAAAATAGAAGAAAATAATATCACAAAAAATAGAAGATAATAATAATTACAATATAAAAAAGATGTGAAATCAAAATGAGGAACGTGGAATTTGGAAGGTATATTGTTTTCATGATTCCCTAATATCTCTTCGACTCGGTTAGATATCAGCTTGGTTTTTACTTCGAAAGGTTACCCACATAAATGCCTAAAACCCAATTTCACGATTTCGCCCTAATCAACCCCTAGGGTGGTGGTGAAAACGGATGAAAAGGGATAAAATGTATTTTTTCGGATTCCCTAATGTCTAAGGCTCGATTAGATATCAACTTGGTTTTTACTTCGAAATGTTACGCACATAAATGCCTAAAATCCAATTTCAGGATTTCGCCCTAATCAACCCCTAGGAGGGTTGTCAAGAAGGGGTGCAATGTCTTTACATGGAATCCTCACAATCTCTTATTCCCGAAGCGAAGCGCGGGTGTATTTTGTTAAATAGTAATAAATAGTAACAAAGAGAGCCTCCAAAATCAGAAGTGCGAATTGCAGGAAGACAAAGAATGTCGCCTAAAATGCCCAGGTATCAAAGAACACGGGAACGCGTGGGTATGCTCGACGTACCAGTCGCGGGTGACAGAATGTGTCCCATCTGGAAAGGTCCTGATTCTCGCAAGAGTTGCCTGCGTAAGCACGGCGAGAGCCGAAACGATGGCAAGGGATCCTAAAGGGGCGCATTCGTTTCGACCTGGCGCTGCTCGATGGCTGTGTGAGTATATAACAAGCACGAGGAACGCGGGGGGGGGGGGGAGGACCGAGGGAATTGGAGAATTGAAACGTGAACAGAGGGGTACGAATCCGTTCGTCCATCGAGGGCCCTGTGATTTTCGATCCGGACGAAATAGCGACGCAGCAGAGCCGGCCGTGCACGACGCGCTCCCCGCTAGCACGAACAACGACTGCGCGCGGGGGTGGTGGTGGATTCTACGTGGCTGGAAAGTTTACGAGCGCATACAGCCCCCGACTGCAGGGGAAGAGGAGCAGGGTGCAGCGGGCATGCGCAGCCTGAAACCGAAAGTGCACGCCCACCCAGGCATCGCCGCCCCTGAACCTAGACCTACACCCCCGCTTTCCAGCACCCCACGGTCAACCCGGTGCCCCCAACCTTCAAAACCCCCATCCAGAGGGCGAACCAGCGACCGACAGCCTCCACCCGCCTCACCCGACGCCGCTGCCGCGCGAAACTGCGACGGCACTTTGAATCTCTGCTTTCGCCAGCACACCCTTTCGAACAACACGCGCATAGAGGATGGAATCGAATCATGGACATGGGTGGTTGTTTCCTTCTCCTTCCCTCGTTTTTGAGTCGCGAGGAGGGTGGACCTTGAGGGGGATGATTTTAATACTGCGAAGTGTATCGTACCTATCAACTTTCGGTGGACGAATCTCTCTCTGATTCAGGCTTAAAAGTAGGTAATTACATCCAAGTGTACAGCTTAGCACAGTGATGGGGAACCACTTTTTAGAAGTGGGTCAAATTTTGTACATTAATTTTTTAATACTAGCACGTGGGTCACTAAGTCAGTGGCGTTACTTGGAAAGGGCAGGAGGTAAAAAGAGTACCAATAATTTGGAAATACCGAAAATTTGTTAACAGAAAAACTTGACAGTTGACCCCCTTTTTTGGTTCTCACTTTTAAAGTCCTCTAAAAAGGTTTACGTGTCCTTTTGGTTTTACAACATTGACTTTCGCAAGTGAAGAGCAAAAAATAAAGGTTGACGTCAAAATGTTTATATCAATGGGGTGATAGCATGAATTACCGCACCAGGTGACACCATGCCCAGTGACGCCTCTGCACCGAGTATTTGAATGAACAAGTAATAAAGAAAAGCACGTATATATTATGAGATATTCTTCATCAATAAACATATTAGATATTTATACTTTAACCGGTTAACTGGCACGGCTTTTTTATTATTCGTGCCCAAACTGGCAACATCGAAAAATTAAGTAAATCACAAAGTTATTCCATTTGATCATATATGATACAGAATTGGCAGACTTGGCAGAATTGGCCAGATATTATTTTAATCATATATAATACGTACGCAGAATTGGTCAGATTTTTTTTTATTACATTACCAGTTAACCGGTTAATATTTTCGATTGTCTGTTCTCTTATTTATGATATAAAAAATAAGTTTAAAAAAATCAACGCGTGGGTCATTTAAAAAGCCTTCGTGGGTCAGTGTCTGACCTGTGGATCGTAGATTCGCCATCACTGGCCTAGCAGGAAGTCAACGCCGTCACCCAAGGCTCACACGACTACGAGTGGCTTTAGCCAGCCACGCAGGGAAATCATTGTGGAAATTATTAATCTTCGTTACTTGCTTGCTCCCTCGACGAAGGGAGCAACAATGCATTCCCAGCGCGATCCCCCTGATTCTCTGTTTCCGAATGAAAGAAATTTTTCTTCCGGCCAATTGTCTCCGCCGTTACGCGATATCTCCGTTCCGGTCGCCTCACCCTTGGATTTTTTAATCGGCCGCCCTAAGCACGCTTCTGAAAGCGTGAAGCAAAGGGCCGTGTCCCTTTCAGTGACATCTGGTCCTGCCCGAGTACCCGAACCCTCTCGAGCGAGCCGTGTATACCAGCTTCATTCACGGCCACCGTCCTAGAAACCCGAAACGATCAAAACAACTTTTTCATGCGGGGCCCTCTCGAGGACGCTGGATTATCCTTTTTCGGCTGCCTCCGCGTCGTCCTGTTACCAGGGTGCCTGGCTGCACCCTGCTCCAGCTTAAGCCTCCACGAAACTCAACCACCGACTGACCTGGATTCCCCATTGCACCGTGGCCCCCTACCCCCGTGCAATATTTACACGATTCGATATAAACAGCCCGGGGGATCCTTTGTGCGCTGAGATTCGGATTCGTCGCTCGTCGTGCGAACACTCGAGGACGCGCGCTGTATGTCGCGATGTTATTTATCGCCGTGTCCGGGTGTTCGTCACGTGAGAATCGTAAAATACCGGGCAACTTCCTTCACACGGCCGCGGAATGTTTAAACAAAAACCGAAGGGGCAAAGAAGGAAGCCGAGGGTGACTCTTTGTCACGTACGCGTTATTTGTCGTGGCTCGAGCCACTGGTGTTTCGTCTGCGAGAAGGTTCTCTGGTGGGAAAGATTACGAAGAAGGGCATTTGGGGATAGGAAAGACGAGGGAATGTCTGAGAGATGGGTTGCGTTGTGTTTGAGGAGGACCAAAGTAGTTTACGTTCGAAATTCAATTAGTTTGGAGAGAAAGGATAGATCGATTGCGAGTCTCTGCTGTAGTAACTTCTAACATCTTCTTCAGTGCTAACTGTTATTCAAAATGTGTAAATGAACACACTAAGGAAACACATTATAAGCAAAGTCCTACTAATATGTAATAAATCAGCTTGAAAGACTATAAATCCCGGAGATCCCCAAGCAGTAGTGCTTGAGAACACAAGTGCCAGAGGCCCCGAGGCAGTAATAACATCAAAGTAACGCGGCTACAATTCGGCAAGATTTAGCGGCGCCTTTTTATTCGCATAGGCAGAATAAACGGCTCGCGTAAATCGATACGCCGAGTGGTATCGGCGGCACCGTAAAGCCGGAATCAAAGATGGCCTGGCGTTATTTTGATCAACACGCGTTATTTATGGCTCACGTCGTTAGAGAATTGGGAGTCTCACGTTTCGTAACAGCTTTACGATCGCCGATAAAATTATGCAACGTAATCTAATACGTATCTCGTTTCCCCGGTGTCCCAGGAGCCGACTCGCCTCGTGGTTTTCGGTCGCACGAGCACACACGCGAGCCGACAGCCGGGCAAAATCGACTCTTTGTTACGCGTGCTCCCGATATCGGTCCTCTCCCTCCCCCGGCCGCCCCTCCCCAGGGGGTATGCTGAAAAAATTACGCCAAATATCCTAGCCGGAAAGCGCGGGCGCGCAATCGGGGTCATGTTTCGTCGTCGGCGCACCGTGTTTCCCATTAATATTTAATAGGTATCGGCGCTGGGAACGCTCGTCCGCGCGAGGCCCTTTCGCGAACACGCGTGGGTGTCGATAATCGCCAGCAATATGCGCGCCCGAACGAACACGTGCATCGCGTGATAAAAATTCGCAGACGCTGGCATTCTCGATAATCGTCTCCCTCTCCGGATTTTTTTCTCGCTTCCTACGACGAGCACGTTCGTATTTAGGACACACGGTCGACGATAAGGGGGAACGGACGGAAACTTCGGTGGCCGGACGACGAACGGGCTGGAGATTCGCGATCGAGATTTTTAATCCCCGTGGAAGGTACACGAGGGTTTGCGAAATGCCGTTAGAAGGAGAGTGTGAAACTGCCGGTGATAAGAGGAATATCATAATTCGATGGGAGGGATTGGATTATTATTATTGGTGTCGCAAAGTATCAGCGGATTCGCTGTATATAACAGGCCAGTGACACCGACCTGATAAGCAAAGTCTAAAGTTACTAAAGATATTTCTATCTGTAGGATGGAAATATCAATTTCTAATTTGTTTTGCCATCGTTGTAGCTATCCCGTGACGCGCGAATCAAGATTATATTGGCCAAAGTTGAAGGAAATTTGATAATGTGCGGAACGCTTGTAAATCATTTTATTCGGATAACAAAGAACTAAGAGCGTTTTATTTGCCAGCAGCGAGCAAAGTTTATTTGAATAACGGAGATGGGATAAAAATGAACCGTTTCCGTCAGCATATTCTGGACGGGCAATTATTCAAAGAATATACATGGAACAATTCAGTGTAAGTACTGATGATTTATTGCTTACATTATCGTGACCCATAAGTGCTTCGGTACGGTAACGTTCATTGCCGAATTTCCTTTAAAATTCTCTCTCTAGAATCCCCACGGATGCACCTTATATTAATTAAAAGAGTACCTTGCAATCTTTCATCGCAAGTAATCGAGTACAATCGTTACTTTCCCCATTCACAGTGTGTGCTTCATGCATTTTATTCTTCGCGCCGGGGGACTTTTTTCTTTCGCACACCGTCGAATGAGAAATCTCTGCCATTAATGACCTTCGTCGCAGATAAACCGAACGTTTTGATAAGCGACAACGCAACGCTTTGCCCATTAAATATATAATCTGCGCGTTGTTTGTGCAATTCGCTTGCCGAGAGCCCCGATAAAGAGAAAGAGAGCTGGCCCGATTTATTTATCAATAAAGGCATTCACGATATTTTCAGAATCGCACCGTGGCCGAGTAAACATAACCCATGCCTTTTCGCGAGACCGGCCTCGCAAGCTCGCCCGTTACGAGCCACGAGTAAGCGATTTCTCTCGATGCATGTAATAACGGCTAAAAAGAAAACGGGAAAGAAAGATTCATGTGCAGGCACTCACGTCATCGGCGATCGTCATGTAGGTCCAGAATAGCGCCTTCGATTCCAAATAAATCTCGTCAAGTGGGCTCTCGACGTCCGTTGAGCGGCCGGCATCTGAGAATAAAAATAAAAATAAAACGTTGCAAGATCGCTGGACCACAACCTTGGTTAAATTTAAAGATGGCCGGTCTATTTTGCGACGCGTACCGCGACGATGTTTGACTTTTCGCGAATACCTCGCTTGCACGCTTCAAATTACGAAGCAGAGAAGAATGCCACTCGCGATTAATCATTCTTCGTGGCTCGATAATTACCCATCACCGATGAGTAATATCGATTAAATATAACGGAAAAATGCATTCGAATGACGTATACATACGTACCAAGTGTGTGCGCTAGGTTAACTTCATCCTTTCAATCAATTTTCAACCCACGCTTAACATACACCGCGCTATCTCTATCGCCAAGTTAAACGAAGGAAACAATGTAGGCAAATGTTGTTAGAAAATAAATGAGATCGCACGGAAAGCGTAAAAATAAAATTCAGCGATTGGGAGATGATTTACGACTCGACATTTCGCGCGCGCGTTTGCTGCCAGTGGCACTCAGCTCGCCTAAAGGCTGATCCGCAGCGGATGACTGTGTCAGTGCACCGTAAACACTAAGAACGACGAATGAATATAGAAATTCTTGGCGGACAGGCGGCTAGAGTACGAGCGAATACGTGTGAAAAGGTTGCGTGGCAAAAACACAGGCTGTGCCGAGCCAAGTTCGCGACGCAAAAAGAATAGCAACAGTTCTCTGTTGAATTTCGACGTAATATACCCAAGGGCCGGCGGGTGTAAATATTTACACCTCGCGAGACACGTAGCCGTTTCATAGCCAGGCTTCCCTTCGAGCCAGAGCACACACGACAGGAGTCACATTCGAGAGAAAAAGAGACTGTCGCGAGTACGGTACACTGACACCGGCGTATATGCATAGGTTATTTACTGACCGCGAGACCGTGCGATACCTACGACGCCACGCTTCAAAGCGGAGTGATGTTCAATTTTCAGGCCGAAATACATAGTCCGCGCCCTTAGCCGGGGAGCAGAAAAACAAACGCCTCGCGATCCTACCGAGGATTTGTAGTTCGTACGCATTTGCGAAATACTGGCGACTGGCAACGCGCCAGGGCGAAATATTTATTCGACGACTAAATATTCGCAATGCGATAACATAACCTAGGCGACGTTTCGCTGCAGTTCGATAACCCGGCGTGTTAAAGAAGTAAACGCCTCTTACCGCTTATGTGCACTGGGTCTCGAACGACACTCTATCCGCGTAAACAGCAGTTATAGGTTTTCTCGATTACGAAAACTCGCCGGTGCCAACCTTGAGCGACGAAACAGATCATTGAGGAGCGTAGAAAATATTGCGCAGGTCGAGTTCGATTACGTATACACGATTTTAAAAGGAGTTCCGTGACTGAAAAGACTAATTGAGAAAACAACGTACGAGATGCATCAATGTAACAGATCCGCCTATAATTGGCATGTTAAAACGAGCGTTGTGAGTCACTGCTAATTAGAAATACATACGTGGAATTGGACACGTACGCGTTTGCTCCGCGAATGCCAGAGAAGCTCGCGAAAACTTTCGAGCAACACAATGCCCTCGGCTCGGAAATAACGCGATCGAGCGAGCAGATAATTCTACGCTTGAAGGTGCATAACATCGTTGCGCAAAGAAAAAAAACGCGGGACTGGCGCCATGTTGACCACCCTGACCCAGGAGTGCTATTATCGACTGTGCTAATTGGATGTCGCTAGTGTTTCGTCCTAACCTATACTTGCCCTTCGACTACGGTATTCGATCTCGCGGGAATAGAATTTTGAAAATCGGTTACGATTCCTGCGGGTCAATTTCGGGTGATAGGCACGTCGAGCCGCAGCCTGCGTAGTGGCGTCGCACACACACGCGGTTGCACGTACGTGCGCGCACACGCATCTCGAGGATTATTCCTCTCGTAGGCCTGCTCGCCGGCTTCGAAAAGTAAAACGCGCGCTCGCGTATGCAGCGGCTGGCATCTGCGAGTGGGACAAGGACAGCGTTGCAGGCGGAAGCGAGAGGGGAACATAGAACGGTAGCGTGCGCCCGTCGGAGGGACGACAACGGCGCGCATCGATTGGCGCGCTAGCCGTGACCCCCACCATGCTGCTTTCGCTTTCACCCAATGGGGCCTCACTTTCGCGCTCGCCCGCGCGCCGAACCACGGCAGCCGGCACGCTGTCGTCGCCGGTGCTCAGTGACTGGTGCACCCTTAGTGCGAGCGAGTGTTTTTCGTCGTGGACTCTCAGTGTGTGCACGAGAGGAAAAAGAAAAGGAAGGAGCCTCGGTATAGCTTACGTATTTTCGCATCAAATTCTCCGCTACTACCTCTTGCCGTCTATCGGCCCGGTCTACTGTGTGCGCGGTTAGTGTACGAGACGAACTGCCGTGGGACGCGTCACCGGGTAACAACTTTTTTTCACGATCGCGAAATTGCGTTGCACGCTGCGCGCGCTTTGCGCCCACCATACCTCCCCCCCTCCTCCCCGGTTGACCCTGACATTCGGCGCGAGCCATCCCGACGAGACGCGTTGCTCTCCGGAGAATCGTCGTTCGACCGAGTGCACGGTGGACAATTCTGCGAACATTACCCGCGACACCGGCCAGTTCTCTCGTGCCGGTAACAACGCCCCGACATCGTACCGACTAAAAGCCGCGTCGCGGCGTAGTGGAGCCACGCTGACCTTGACTTCGTTGCGCTGGAAACAATCGTCGCCGCGGCAAGAAGAAATTGCCCTCGCCCCGGCAACATTAGACGCGCCAAGGATCGTGCTGCGGTGCGGTGGCGCCCATTGACCTTGACATCTCCCGGGTTTCTCGGCCGGGTGGGGATAAAAAGGATCGCTGGATGACAGCCGGCTCGGATCATCTCCTTAGACTACCGCGCTTTTTTTCTCCAGTACTAAATAGTTCCGCGGTGTGTCTCTGCGACCCGAGCTCGTCCTTAAATCCATCGGTCCGTTGAATGGGTGTTCGTGACAGGAGACCGGCGAGACGCGGGAACTGCGTGAAGATGAAATAATCGTTGTGCTTGCCGTGGACAACCGTCGTGCCAACCAGTGATCCGAGATCTTAATTGGTCGATCGCCAGCCGCGCACTGCGCGACGAACTGTGCCGCACCAGGTTCCCCCCGGCCTGCAGTGGCGCGACTCAGCTTCTCTTGTCCTCCCGATAATCCGTTTTCCCGCGTGGCCGCGCCGAGGAGAAGAAGATCCCGTGCGAAAACGGCGAGTGACGCGTTCCACGTTACACCATCGGGACAAGTGATGGCACCGCGGCGTCACGCGAACGGCCACGGTGGTGCACTGATGGAGAACGGCGGCGGGGCCGGTGGCAGCGGGATTTTAAACGACGCGATGGAGAACAACAACCTGCTGATGAGCCAGACGACCCGCTGCTGCACGCCGACCGGTGAGTGTCTCAGGGGCGACGCGCTGATACGTCTGAACGCGCTGCACGACACCGTGAAGGTGACGTGCAACAACGACAACTGCCCGGTCGGCCAGTTCATGCATCGCGAGTGCTTCGACGCCTGGGAGCAGACGGTGCTCACGTATCTGAAGACCTGCGGCCGCGCTCGCAGCTGGTCCGAGCGCCAACGCCATCAGAATCTGTGGACGAAGAAGGGCTACGATCTGGCGTTCAAAGCCTGCGGCTGCCGTTGCGGTCGCGGCCATTTGAAGAAGGACCTGGACTGGATGCCGCCCGGCAGCGGTGCCAACGCTTCCGGTAACAGACAGGACGAGAACGAGGCGAAGAAAAAGAAACGGCGCAACCGTCAAAACACGAGGCCCTCGCTGGCCGTCTCGGCCGGGCCACCTGGGCATGGTAATCACGTATCTGCGAACGGTCGGGGCACCACCGAGGCGCAGTTGATCGAGGCCGGCCGTGGAAGGGCCGGTTCACTGTCATCCAGCACCGGGTCGAGTTCACCGCCAGCGACCAGCGAGCCCAGTGTCAGCCCGCTTCATCAACCGCAGGCTATCATGAAGAAGAAGAGCAAGGTCGATTTCTTCAGTGATCGAGCACGGTGAGTTCTCTTTTTTTAAATATCCACCTCTTTCATCAGTGGACACTTTCTTAACTGGTGCACAAGGTAGGAGAGGAGTTTTGATAATGTATGACTGTGCGGAGCAAGTAAGAATAGATGACAATTAGGACAATTCGTTGAATGCACGGTGTAGAGTGAGTCATCCGACATTAGAATCTGAATGCATAAGTAGGGTGATGTATTCTTGTTATTCCAGTAATACAGCTGGTGAGAAAAGTCATTTATTCGTCAATGGTTGCTTTAAAGTTATGCAAAACAGTCGGATCGTTCCAATATATACATATTTGCTTTCAAATTTTATGATGGATATGGTTAATCAACTTCTTTATGAAAACACATGTTTCCTTACTGTGATCTGTCATTTTACTAAATTGCGGAGGTGTTTGAATTGCACGGTTTTTTACAATGCCTGATTTACACAGTCACGTAACTTTGTGTACATTATACATATGCGTTACTCTAGCAGCACTGTGGGAATAATAGGAACAATATCCGTAATGTATCTGTGATATTTCTGCCAATGTATATTCATTTATGATAAAGAGATTTCTATTTTTAACTTTGTCAGCAAGCAGGAAATTCTTAGTGCTATCAATATTTTTCTATTCTGCATAATATGCTCAAAGTTAATAACATTCTTGTGGACTTTCTATGGATATTTTTATCAGTTATATTTGTTCAAATGATACATGAAAAAGGTGTTATATTAGAACCAGTGCGATTTAATTTAAACTGCTTTATAAATGTTACCTTTGAGTGTTAAAAACGTACAATTTTTTAAACATAAGCGCAGAACATAGAAGCTTTAAAAACCCCAAACTTTTGGAAGGTCCAAATAGAAAGGTCCACGTGATTCGTCAAATCTGATTTAATCCATGACTAATTAGCATTAAAATTTCCCTTGCTCGATCAGTAGTGAAGCACAGTAAAAGAAATATAGATTAAGGAAATCATCTTGCGCAATTGTTCACGAGTTTAAATTCCACTAATCGATGTTCAATGGAGACGCGCAGATAATTCTGCAATGAACCGCCCCCATTTCGCATATTTTTCCAAATTTGCGGTATTGGATTGAAATTTTAGAGGGTTAGAGAGTCGAGCGGTGGAGCTCGTTACAAATAATAATTGGCTCTGCTGGTCACGATACCGCTGATGGCTGTCTGTGTGTGGTCTTCGGGTGAACGTGTAAGAATACAATTATCACGATCCCTTATCAAATTGGTCACGTTTCTCTCCCACGCGAGCCCTCCTTTTGGCCTCGGTCGGTCGCTTTCAATGACGTCGATAAGGGGAACGTTTCTTTCGCAGATAAAGTTACCCATTCCCATTCAAGCCTTCTTGTCGTCTCATCACACGATATTAAAGTCGCCCCGGTAAATTACGTCTCGCCTTAAATTCCGTCCCCGAAATGTACGTTCATCAGCGGCAAGACACTAGAGTGGCATATGCCCGTGTCCTTCCCGAAAGATAACGAACGTAACGCGTCAAATCATTCCGAACGTGTCTCTTCGAAGGGGGTGAATCGCTAGGTAAAAAGAGAAAACGCTTTTGAAAGAATATTAGAATGGTTAGAGAGACTAGCTGCGGCTGGAAGGTCGTTCCTTTGTTCCACAGACAATTCCCTGTAAATGATCGGAAGAAAATTGAATTTGTATAGACCACGGTGGAGGCTTCCTATTTACATTCAATCGTATCGCGTTCGAATTTTCCAAAGCCTTCTATCATTCCAGCTCCACGGTGAAAGACCTAGCTGACCTTGAGGCGTCCTTCAACGGGCCTCCACTTATCCACTTCTCTCCCATGCAATTTTAATGACCCTTCCACCTTCTTCAACCCCCGATACTTTCACCTTCTCCAAGCTTATCGACTACTAGGATCTCGAAGAGTTTATCACAATCATAAAACGCGTCGATTTAACTCCCTCCAAGTCCTCTAGATCACAAGGATGGTAAAAATGGACCTTTCATCGTAGATCACGTGTCAACAATTTTAAAAAACACTGCATTATTACGCGTATCAATTTCTCGAAAGACTAGCCTTTCGCCAGTTCTCTGGAATATTGTCTTTAGTAGACTGTGTCACTGGAGGAAGATAAAGTAGTGGTTGCCGCGGAGGGTGCGGGGGATCGCGAGGATTTTCGATATAGAGCTTTTGTCACGCCCTCGAAGCTGTGTCGCGTTGAAGTTTAGGGGTAGGCTGGCAGAGGGGGTGAAGCGGGCGAAAGCCGCGTGCATTCCGTATGGAAAGCACACCGCGCGTTTCCCGTTCCTCTTTCTTTCTTTTATAACGCGATTTCGCGTAGCTCGCATAAAAAAGCTTGGCGGAGGAGCGGGATATTTTCATTTCTTCGGGCGGCGAAGTTGTTTCGCGCTTGCGGCGCGTATATAGGCGGTTATAAATAATCGCGCGTAGAAGAGAGCGAAGCCGTGTGTTTCGCGAAATACTTTCGCCCGGGCAGCCCAGATGGTCGCTGTAAGAATGACGGAAAGGAGAGGCGGTCTTTTTATTTTATGTCCCGCGAGGCGGGAAACGTCGGAAGCTTTGTGCGCGAGAATGGAATTAAGGGGTGTCCTCTGCTGGGGCAGGGGAATATAACGTATTTCGGCGGTAAACGCTTTTGGCGTTCGCACGCTCGAGCGAAGCTGATACGCCGCCGGCCCGAAAAAGCACGCGACAGTCAGCCGCGCGGAAGTTTACACATGAATTGAGCCTGTAATTTGATACTGCCGATTCTTTCAAAGGCGCTCGCGGTCGGAACGCAGATCTAAATGGTAGATAGGTCACGAAGTAGCTCCTCTTTGTTGCTGCCTGTTTTGAAAAATACTCTGTCGGCCTCCTTTGCCACGCCGTTTCATCACGGGCGGCGTAACAAAGTTGTAGCTTAAAATCGGAACGTTTCCAAGCAGGAAGGACTTGTTTGAAATCCGAACACAGGCCGCGTAACTTTTGGGAATGCGTATTTATTACGTGGCATATTTTTCGCGATCCACGTGACCGTTTCTTTTCTGATGCAGCTCTTTTCTGAATTAGATGAACCAGCGCGCACACGCATAGTGTTTTTGATAGTAACAGAAGGGTTAATTAAGGGAAGAAAAATATACATTCTTAGTCTTCGAAATTTAGGGGCGACAGTTTTAGGGATGTAATACGGTTATAAGAGGGTGTTGTCTGAAGAAAAAGAAAAGTCAATTGTGGCGTTTTGGTCACATGTCGCGGTAAGGAACTTTCTAGTCGCACGTTCAGCAGGATATGAATGAACACAGGGGCTGTTTTTATGGATAGCTAGGTCTTAGGTGTATAGGTGTGCTGTATGGACGGCTCTTATAGGTTGTCCCTCTAGAGTTACGGGTATAAAGCAAGGAGAAGACGAAGGGCGACAAACACGACGATTACGGCGATGCCCCACCCATGGGTACACACACGCACACGCTGTGTATTCTATATTTAGATACAGTCTTTTGTAACCTGCCCTATTTCTGTTTATTTTCCACCGGTTCGATGGGCAGCCCCTGCTGAAATCTTCCCCCGTTGCACGCGCGCTCGTGTAACCCAAGTCACGTGATCCTTTATTTTTCACCACGTCTCTTCTTGCCACGGAATCACTCCTTATCTCGACGCCTCTGTCTCTTTCATCTGTCGCATTACGAGACACGTGACAAAATTGTAGGTCCTCGAATTTCTCTCTCCCTAATCACCCTTCGAACTTCATTCACCCGCGAAAGTTGATCCCCAGGGGAAAATCGAGCTGTAAAACAAATTTTCTTCGATAACGTCCTCAGCTTTTGAGAAAAGGAATTTTACGTAATCGGGGATGATCGGGGTTTTAGTTTCGGGCGCGATGACACGAATTTTCGTGTACCTCTCGGTTCGCGGTCCCTGCACGCTGAAATGCAGTTTAGGCCGGCTTATTCAGCAGCAAGGAGGAGCGTGTTCGAATAAAGCGGCGGTGCGATGGTGTGTGCAAGAGGATGGCTGAAGAGGGAAGGCGAGGAAGGAACGGGAAGAAGAAAGAGAGAGGGTGCTCGTAGCCTTGACCGTGGCCACCACCTCAGGGCCAGCCAGCGAGGAGAGGAGCTTGACGCTCTAGCAGCCTCCAAGGCCAACTGCATGGAATCACGCCACCGAGATGCATTTAAACGGGCCCAGCTCCGGGAATGTTGTTAAAAAGCCCTCAGCGAGGTCTCGTTCTTGCTTCGCCGAAAAGGAGGCTCGCCTGTAGGCTTAGGGGTCTCGAAAATCTCCGCTACTCCACGGCCATTAAGCCTGCCCGACAGGTAGTATTTGATAACCGTGTTATTGTCTCCAAGTTTTATGGATTCGCTCGTGATGCAATCTGGGTCCGAGGGAGAACGGGTGATTGTTCCAAGGATAATAATTAACTCGGCAGGGCATCGTCTACTTTCGAATTAACTACGTAGTACTGGACGAAAGGAGAAAATCTTAGTTCGAAAATTTGCAAAATTTTTACGAGCCAGTCTGTTCATTGGTCAGGATTGGTCTCCACCCGTTGCAACACATTCTCGGGCCCTTTTTTGCCGTTCAATTTAATGGGGATTGGGTTCCGCGGGATACGTTGTAGTTGATGCTTACTATTGGTCGATCCGAAGTAAAAAAATACTCGGACGACATTGAATTACAAGTTCCATAATAGGGTTGTCGTTGCGAGGAACTCGAACGGAAGAAGGGGGCGTGTTCGGTGCTCCTGCAGCCCTTCCTCGTTGATATTTTAACGGCATTTTTCTCGGCAAGCGATTCGAATTTATGCCACTCGTGATTCCCTTTTTCCCTGCCGAAACTCCGCCCCCCTCCTACCCCTCGATATCACCCTCGCGTTACAACGCGAGCATAGAGACATTTTGGCGCCGCAACGCGACCTATAAATCCCACTTTCGGTGAAGTGCGACGCGCCCGAGGGTTTGTCCCCCGCGCGTTACTCGCGTTTTAACCAAAAATAAATTACCCTCGAAAGCAGCCAGCGTTCCGCAGTCGGCGGCCATTTGTCGATGAGGGCCGTCTCTCGAATTCGCTCTCCTTCGATATATGCCCTCCGACGCTCGTTCGTATAGTCATATCCGTGGGGGAGGCAGGTTCTTGTTTGTTCACGTTTTTACGATCTTATTAGAGCGTTCGAGGGACGTTGCAAACCACCACGTGTGTACACGGTCTCTCGCACATAAGTTGCCCAACTTTGGAAGCTCCATCCATTCACATCGGGGGTGGAAAAGAGGGTGTACCGTGTTTTACAAAAAGTTTGGTAATTTAAACCTCGTTGCGTACCTCCATCTTCCCCATTTCGTTTTTTTTTACAATCCACACTATCATACTTTGAATATCCGGGAATATTCTTTATCCACGTCAGACTACCCTTGCCGAAACAGCACCCTGTATATATCCAGGCATTCGTCGAGGTTGAACATCAATGCTTCACGACTGCCAGAACTATCGCTTTGAGGGATCCGCGGTGCTTCTCCAAAGGGTTCAAAGGGTCTGACGAACGAGTGGATCGTTGGGGAAGCGTGTAAGGGTAAATACGGGGCGCGGTGGGAGCTAATGGGGATCGGCCGTCAGCCCTGAAAATCATGATTTTCGCGAGCCCCGGTGGTTAATTAAAAACTGACGAGACACGTTAGCGGTGGCGCCAGTTTACACCGAGTCGAGCTTATCTTTGAAAAATCGACGGTTCAGTTGTACCCATTGCGCGCGAGACCAGAGGGTGGCAGTCTCGCCGGAAGAATTATTGAATTTTCTAGCGAGAAACGGAAAAATTCCGCGCGCGCTTTCGAGTTTAATTCGAAGTTCGGGGCAATATTGTCTAACGGGGATGGAACGTTACGTGGGTGGCGAAATTTCTCGAATTCTTTAGAGTATTTCGCCGGTCTAATGGGAAACACGATCGCTTGAATAACTTGGGGGATTTTTTTTCATTCCTTTCGGGTGGTCAGCTCGGTGTGCTAGTCGAGAGCGCACCTGCAAACGAACTCTTACTCGTTGACGGTCTTACGTTGCAGAGTTCCGCGAGATCGACGTGCGTATAAACTTACCAGTGATAACGATAAGATGAAGGCGTTGGTATACCTATATCTGGCCACGGAGCTCGAGTTCGCGGCTGTGTCAGGCGGATTGCACGAGAGAAGTGGCGGGTACAATAGCATGCACTCGAATATAGAATGATTTGTAAAAACTGAGACGAGCTCGTAGGGTCTCTTTAACGTCGGCAGAAAATACTTTGTAGACAGAAATTAAGAGGGACGTTAATTCGGACGGAGACGTTTTTGTGGAATAAATTTATTCACGTGATGAGTTTTGTTGTAGAAAGGAATTAATATTTTTATCAATTCCAAGGACTTGATATCTCCATACACGGTGCAAGGAGGAATGCGAATTTAACGCAAGAATAAGCGCACAGTTACGTTAAAAGGGGAAAAGAAATTTCATGTCCCCGATGTGGAGCGATTATTCAACATTTATTTTCGAGTTTATCGGTTGCCACTCCACTGACCTCGTTCGGTTCTTGACGACGTTTTTGCGAATCGAATCAAACGAAATGCCCCAAGTGAACCTGAACTCGCAGCGACGCCGATATGCATGACCCCCCTGTTGATTGTGAATGCATAATAATCGAAATGTCAGGGTTAGCGGGGCGTGTATCGTGTGCCGGAAACGGCGAATCAATCGCTCCGCGGGACTCTGCGCGGCTGGACGAAAGTTGTTTTCGTCATGCGCGAAATTTACGATTGCCGTCCACGTTGCAGATGAATATTCCGAGCGGAGCGATAAATATTCCAAATCAAGCGCGCTTCGATTGTCGGTGCGGATTGATATTGAACTTGACGAAATACGACGGGCCGATCGTGTATTCGAGGCGCGATGCCTTTGGCAATTCTCTTCGCTGGGAATAACGAAAATCCTCGGATAGTATTGAAATAGCGCAATGATTTATACATTACGCATAGAGGAGACGTGTAGATATCGTATTTGCATGATGGGTGTATTTTTAAGTGTGTCTTAAGCGATACAGGTTTCGATAATCGAGGCGCGTGTTGCTGTGTGCGTGCGTTCGGTAGCTGATCTCTTTTTACACATTATTTTTACAAATCTTTGTTGCACAAGAAATGAAGAGTCTTTGTAGTATCACAATTGGCACGTAGGATATTGTTCGATAAAAAAATTCTAATTTTGCCCCTCAGTGTTTTTTTACAAAGACTCAAAGAATCAAAGAGTTGTCTTAGATTCTGCATAAGCTGCTCGTGATAAAAGTGGCATCGGCGCATCTTCTAAAAAATATTCAACTCGACTTTTTCACAAAAAAAGTCACAACCTGTTCCAGTTTTTATTCACCCCGCCCCCATATGCATCGTAAATGGATTCGTTTGATCAGAAACTCTATTAACAGAACCATCCACTACGGAAACCCTATACCAGATGCCAAGTCCATCTCCCCCAAGCAATTGTGCGCAGTCAGACTCATTTTCATACGTATCGAGACACGGTACAAACTGTTTAGTAGCAGCAGAAGCGATTATTCATCAGGGGTCAGTCGCATTCACGCGCAGATCGCTTGTCGGAAGTTGCGTGGTGGTGGTTGTTGTTTGCGATGAAAAACCGACGTTACGAAAAGTCGCGATATAACGCAGTACATAAGCTTTATGGGATATATCCGGGTGAGGAAGGACGAGTTCGGAGATTGACCCTGAACTTCGACCCTTGGAGCTGACAGACCGCCCCGAGGATGTCTTAAAGGCGACAGGGTGGAATCCGTTTCCCACTTTTCCACCAATTCCATTCACCCATCTAGCGTTTCTTCTATAAAAAGTTATTGTTAATTAAATCCCCCGAGGCGAAGGAATATCCACGCCATCCCTTCCCCTCATGTTCGGCAAATCCGAGAGAATTCTCGCGTTATTATCGAACCAACTTTTCCGCCGTCTCTTTCCCAAACAAGAGGGGCCGTGGAATAAAGGAGTCTGTTCTGGTTCCACTTATTAAAAAACCGATGTATCTCGGCCCCTTACAGAATCTCCTTGTTTCCCTTCCTTTATTTTTCCACCTGGGTGTAATTTCAACGCCGCCCAGTTAGTTAAGGCTTACGGCTTTTCCCCGAACGAAACGGCGCGGCTGTATCGCCCGCGGCGAGCGGGAAAGTTTATAAAGGGATTAAAGTTTATTATATCCGGTGGCGCGGCAAGCCCCGCGAACTTGAAACTCCCTACGGTGTGCCGCGGTTAATAATAACCAAGCGACTTCGTTATTAGCGCATTTTTAACCAGCCAATTTGGCCGAGGTGTGCTGCTCCTTTCATCTCCCCCGCGAGCCACGTAAGCTTGCCCCGAGATTATGGGCTTACGCCGCAGGCACGCGCGATTGTGTCAGCGCGGGTTGCGCGAAACATCAGGATCGTTAAAAATAAGACGAACACGGTTGAGCTGTCGGCTTTGGCAAACTCAGCGACGCGAAAGGCGATTCTGATTCGCGAGGTTTCAGCTTCAATGGCCATGGGTGATTAAGAATATTAGATAATTAGCTCATTCGAATTATATGCGTATTATATAATTGCTCGTATTGAAATGCTGTTAGCGAGAGGGGCTTGAGTTAGATTCATGAAACAAGAACGCAACTGGAAAACTAATAATGGCACTCGCCTGCGAGCAGGAACCGCCAGCCGATTTCAATAGGTTAATAAGGAGGCACTAAACGAAGAGAAAACCTCTCGAAACGAATGTGCTAATTAGTATTTTTAAGAGGGACACAGCCTTCGCACGATGACCCAACACTCGCGTAATTTGCGCGGATGCGCCGCGCGTGCTGCAGCCAGGCTCAAGGCGACGAATTCGTAACGAGCTGTTTGTCAAATTTATGCAAATTCGGGATCGCACAAAGCTGCCACGAAACGGCACACCCTCGTGAATGTTATTAACATTCATGGACAGTGGAACCATTGTAACACCGTGCTTTTCTCTTTCCGGCCCCTCTCCGCGCGGTTCGAGCATAATTTTTCCGCGAGATTTCCTCGGAGACGCTCGAATTCGAACCTCGCGGCAGAAAACCGTGGCGTTTCGCGCGCGGCGGGAGCGATAAACACGAGCGAGCCACAGGCCTGCTCGACGATACTTAATGAATGTTTTATCACGGAAATGTTTATCTCGTAAAAACGAGATGTCGGAGGGAACCGGCCGAACCGGTTCCCTTGTCCGCCATTTTCGGGAATGGGAAACAAACGTCGGCCGATATAGAAATTTGCATGCGCTGGGAGAGGGAGGCGCCTTTTTTGCCAGGTGAAACTGATTATCTTAGCGCTGGATAGCGTAATCTTCTTGTACGATCTAAATTGTGTTACTTCTTGCACGACGGGGCTTGGGTCTCTCTCTGGACCCAGTTGTATGAGACTTGGAATTCGCTGGTAGGTATACGAGAATCAGTTAACGCCTGGATCATTCGATTTTTGTGAGATTTGGCGAGCAAAAAGCGTTTTAGCCAACGTGGAAGTTTCTATTTTACGATTTCACGCGATATCAAGAAATTCTTTTATTATTATTATTATAATAAACAAGGTGCAGCCAGTATGCTGTTACTATATATACACCTGACCTCAAATCAAACAAAATCACAAAGGTCAGAAGTCAACACCTAAAGAGTATCTTTTAAAGAAATATCCCAAAACTTGCCTGTAATCTAAAAAAATAAGAACTCATTATGCCATCATTTGCACTGGCGTTTAATCTTGCCTCAGCTCTGTAATATCTTATACTCGGTTCCCAAGATAAGCACAAATATTTTATCAGTTGCCTAATCGTGTCCTCAGATTACGCCACGGCCTTTAATCACGTAACCATTTAATTACCAAGCCAAAATCGCTGCTGACCGTGTATTAATCGCTGCAGAGAGAGAGAGGCAAAACAAATTGCACGTTCCGTTATCATCTGCGAAAGCCGAGCAACATTTCAAATCCCGATATATAATCCTTAGTCATTAACGATGGTGTCGGCATTGACCTCGGTGGGGGCGTACGTCGCATATGGATAAGAAAGTCGTTACAGGGAAGAGGAACGTTATTACGTCATTAAATCGCGCCGGGTTTCTTCGTCGTTGATGGTGAAAAGCTGGTGGCGTGGGTGCTGGCTCTGCTCGTCAAACACAGGCTTGCAGCTACAAGTTGCGCGTGAGACAGGGTGGCCCTGCCTTTTGCTGCTACGAGCTTCAGAGTCCTCTAGGAAACGTGTCCAAGTACAATATTGACCATTTACATGCTGTACTGTAATAGAAAGGGTCCTATTAATTTTGGGGTTTCATGGGACATTGAATTAGGAAGGATATCCTTCCCTCCTTGGAAGGGTTTCGCTAAGGCGCTTCACGTACCTTAGAATCTGTAAATCTGGAAGCTTTACATACTTCGAAACGCAATTTAAAGGGAAAGTAAATAGAGCAGGGATATCTCCTAAAACTTTTCCTGAGCCTCACTGTTTTCTTTACGTTCTTTAATCTATATTGTCTCGCGAATTAAATGTTCACCCTCCTCCTCTGAAACACGACCCTTAGTGCACGTTGTTAATGAGGTATAACAGAGGCGATATGAAATACGTAACTGATAAGGACAGGTCGTCGTAGAGAGGTGCCTAGAGTTTTCGAAGGAACCTTCTTCCTCCGTCTCCACGGTGCAGAGAGGGATCCCAGCCGCCCATTGTATTAGTTCACAGAGCCAGAGGACTCTGGCAGGAATATTCTAACAGTGTCAGCGGCGAACAATGTCGGGAGAGCGTATAAATGAATAATGCAGCCGTCTGGCCCGAATAACAGAGCTCCCGGTAGCCGTGACAGTGAGAGGTGCCCGTGTTCGTTTAAAGACCGCATCAAAGATTTCGCGAGCTCCTCGCGAGAAGTCCCCTTCAACCGGCGAATTAAATTCGTACGCGTCAAATTTTGTCGCGCGCCCAGAATCGGCTAATCCGTGCCCGTGAAAGCTTGTCCATTAAAGAAACAGCTAGCCATGCATTATTCCCCAACTGCATCACGTGAGACACTTTTAGAGCGTTCTAGAAGTAAAGGATTTCACCGCGAGTTGCTAGTTTTCCCATAGGAACCACTTTGCAGCGTTGACCAGCTGCTGTCCTCTGCCCTTTCGTCGAGTTAAGGTGTTTTGTCTGTGCAGTCTTCCTTCCACCAACAATCACTTTCGTTATTCTAGACGCCGGCTGGGTGTAGGGAAAAGCAGAGTGTCTATAAGATGAGACGAAGGAGCAACATTCGGAATCGGTTCTTCTGCAGGAAACAGAAGCAGACTGCTCGTTTGTGTGCGATACGTAATACCTGGAAGGTGCACTCTTGGATCCTTATTTACGCGATCCTGTTATCTTCGCTTTTCTCCTTCGCACATCTTCCTTCCCGCTTTCCTCCCCCGTGGTTGCTGCACGGGAATCGCGACAGGAAACGAGATGGCCGCTGGGTGGTGGACTCCTTTTCACCTTGGGTTGTTTCTTTCTCCGCCGACGTTGCTGCACGCCTTACATCGCCTGTAGTCGAGTGTAAATTATTGCCAGCTCGAGGGTGGTTTACTGCTAATTGGTTTGTTAACGTCATTTTTACCTCTGCCGAGACGCCGGTCTTTCTTGCTCGCCTCTCTTTCAATGTCGCTCTTGCATCTCGAGATACATTTTCGCCAGCGTCCCTCTGTCCTTCTACATATTCCGAGAAAAGAAGGCGACGGCTACTGGGGTCGATTAATTGCAATAGACACTTCTGGATGTAATCTTCGGATCGGAGTTTATCCGAGCAACACGGTCTCGAGAGGAATGCGTGACATCACCCGCAGGAGACCGTGGGTGGTCCTTGGGAGCAAGATTTCGTAACGAAGCTTCGGTTGCAGTTCCACTCGCAACTGTAAAAAAAACCTGACCTCGTGGAACACGAAAAGTCGTGGACGCGAGGCATCGACGATATTCTCCGGCTTCGTTTGTGGTTTAGACGGTCATTTCCGACGTTTTAATTTCTTCCGCAAATTAATACACGTCGCTCTACGCCCGTGGGAAACGGCTCTGTGTTGGATGTACCTCGGTGTACTTTTCAGCGGTATCTCGACTTAATATGCAAAATTCGTATCGCGTTATGTAACACACCGATTATACGGTGGAGAGTTCGCGAAACGAGCTATTACGAAACCAATCGACCGAGAGTCGACTCGGTGGCGCCGAGGTTTTCGAGTCGACCGTCGGCGATTCCAGGTTCGCTCGCCGCCAGCAAGAATTTTTTAATTAGAGGCGACGGACAAAGGTTACCTGCAGCAGCGTTGTGCCAGACCTGCAATAACGGGCGCCTCTCTGACAGCTTGCGGCCAACGCAGGTCGATGCTGCACCCGCGATATTTCCAACTCTTTAGGAGAATGTCGCTTCTAATTTTCTTCTACGCTGTGTGCCTTCGTGGAATACAAGTACAATTCTGAAGTTAGGTTGTCAGGTGTTTGAAAATTAAATCGAGGAACATTTTGAGGACCGTTTTTGAGTTATGACGCGTAAAAAAATTTCCACCCATTACTTTCTTTTGTAATATTTTTGTTTTAGGCAGCTCTAGATTTGACAAATTCACCAAACATATAAATAAAAACTTATTAACGCGATAACTTCTACTTATTGCGTGAAAATATATATTTTTCAATTAGTGCTTTCTTTTTATTGTTAAGTCATAGCAATCATTTTATAAACAATTTTTCCTATTTTACTAGAAGTTGGTAAAGCTGATGCTGCACCCCTCTGACTGCAATTATTACCAAAGAACTATTCTAGGTTTCTGAAGTGATAATTTTGAAACCAATGTGAACAATAGCTATTAGACTAACAAGGGAAGATCTCGAACACGGAAATTAAAAAAATTCTGAAACATTGTGAATATGTAGGAGATTTCCTCCTGATTACAATGCAATTTTTGTTTGTTGCCCAAATTCACTCTCTATTAGTTATTTTCCGATTTTGTGTTATAATCCGGGAAATGTAAATTTTTTTGCCAAGTGATAGATCTAATTAACCCTCGGTTGTCACACCTACTTTTTCGAACGTCGTTGTCACAATGGGTCAATTTGACCCTGTCAATTTTCAAACAGTTGTTATTAACAAACTATTTGTTAAATTAAGTCTCAAAAATTCTGAGACAATGTTTGAACATTGTAGAATATATGCCCATCGTTGAAAGTTTACATTTAAAGTGTCATCATGCATAAAAAAAATTTGTAGCAATAAGAGTTTCGACAAAAAGGTTTTTTGCTTAAAAAACGCAGGGTCAATTTGACCCAGTGTGACAACCGAGGGTTAAAAGAAGTAACTTTTGTCGTGGAACTTTTTTCTGTCTCTTACAGTTCGCGAGTTATATAACACAAAATCGGAAAATGGCTGAATTTTCAGGGGTTAATTTCACCCCTTCGAGCGAATTTGGGCAGCAAACACAAATTGCGTTGTAAAACAGGAGGAAATGCCCTGCATATTCACAAAGTTTCAGAATTTTTTGAATTTCCGGGCTCGGGATCTTCCCTTGTTAGCAAGTTCCTTTATTTCCAACGATGCTTTTCACCCGACGCTAGTTAGAACAGGGTTGTGTTTAGACTGTTTCAAAACTACAAGTGAATCATATCACACTCTGCTTCTAAGTACCAGCAAAGTCAAAACTGTCTTTTATATCTCTCTTTTGAAGAAAACAATTCCAAGCATGTCCCAGAATCCAACTCACCCCCAGTGGATTATACTGCCGCCAGATAATCAACCCTGTCGACCAGGCGCTTTCGAATCCCCCCAGAGCCATGCTCGAAGAAATAATCGTTTCACCTACTGCACTTTCGTCAGCTCTCCCGGCAAAGTCCTAGAACGTGCAGATAATAGAGCCACCCCGTGCTTTTAACCGCGGCATTTCGACTGGCGACGAGCTTTTCGGCTGGAAGCACCGTAACGCATCTCGTAGGTTCACATCTGCGCCCCGGCTAAGTTGGCCCCGCTTTCTGAAACTCTACCCCGGGAATATTCGCGTTTTCCTGCGCTCGGTAGCAGCGTTGCTGGACCCTTAATCCCGGGATCCATCCCCTTAGTTCTCTCAGTTGGCGCGTATAACTGCGTACGAGCAAACTCGAAGCGGATTAACCTCTGGACGAGTTTTCAGGTAATCCTCCCCTGCGAAACCCCCCCCCCCCCGCTTCCTTTCTCTTGGACGAGATTCATTCTCCGTTATCACGGTGGGGATAAGCCCGCGCCACAAGCAGCGTCCTTATACGGACCGTTCGACTCCTTTCACACGCGTACGTGTCCTCCGGAAAGGAGCTCTTTATCCGTTGATTCCATTTCGGCTTATTGGACGAGGTTTCGCCGTGCCTCGTGTGTAAGGCACCTCGACATGTATCCCGCGGCATCTGCCCCAGCATCATCGCCGGCCCGCTTCCCAGTTTCCCCTTCTCTCCAGCACCGGGTTTTAGAAACCTGTTTCTCGCCACCTTGATGTAACACCTCCTAGTGGTCCTCTCTCTCTCGAAAACGTTACACGAGGTGTGCAGAATCTGCTTCGCGAACACCGCGATAGATTCCTCCAAGTGTGTGACTTGTAGGACGAGGATTCTTGGTCAAGTGCATCGCGTTCATCGCTATTCCTCAGTTACACAGGCTCGCAATAGTTGCGGCAATCTCTTCCTCCACCCATTTCTCTATTTTTATTTACTCCATATTTATGCCGAAGACTAATACACCATCAGGGACGTAAGTACATACCGCCAGAACCGTATGCCAGTCGACTCGAAGGGAGGATAAGCAAGCAAGATCACTCCCAGATAATTATTTGCAAACTCACCGTCATGCTCCCCCAGAAATATACTCCTGTTTTCCCCGTCTCGAGCTTCTCCTCAGGGATGTTTGTCCTCGGGACGAGGCCCGCAGCCTCCCGAGGCAAATATAAATGTTCCGTCCGCGATTATCGGCGCGCTCCTCTCCCACGAGCCAGCGACGTTTACTTTGCTCCCCCGATTCGCCACCCCCGTTCGGTTGCTCTGGCATCGGTGACGAGTCACTCGAGCGTTGCACAAAGCCTGCAACGATTCGGCGACGCCTAGGCTCGCCCCGGTTCCGAGGGGGCGATTCCTGAATCTGACGCGTGAAATCGCGCGCTTTTAAGCCCGGGCACCCGTCGTCGGCGACAGTGTGTCAAAGGCAGCCCGGCGACAAAGCCCGCGGACGACAGGACTTGACGAAACACTCGTGGAAAGGGTCGCCGTGTTTGCGGACAGGGGTTTCCCTGGGTACACGGAGCGACTCCTCGACTCGGTGTACTGTTCGGCTTTCCCAGGGAAACACACCCGTGGCATCGATACCACCTCGCCTCGATAATTCGATGGTGAGAAGGGTTTCGGCTGTTGTGTGCCGGGGAAGGTGTTACCCAGGCTCCGGCGACAAATCTTTCGGGGAAGGGGACCACTGGGATTATGCTCTGCAAGTTCTCAGGAACGCGTCGGAAAGAGCACCTGTCCTTTCGAAGAGCAAACTGGAAGTTTTGACGCCTGTAAGTCTGACTATGCGGTGTTGTTCCAGCTTCTTCGCACCTGATCGCTGCTGAGTAGGTTGGGCGTGTAATCTGTTTGCTTCGAGGAAGGGAGATTCTTGCGTGGGGGACAGAGGCTAGTCTTCTGGTTCTTCATCGTGGGATAGTTCCGTGGTTGCATGATAATTTGTTCCTCCAACTTCTACGAGATCTGAGTCTAAACACCTCGTAATTGAAAAACTAACACCAGCGGTCCCCGGCATAGGTATCGTTTAATCGCCCACGAATTATAGAAAGACCCGCGTTTCATCGAATCCACAGCGGAAAGTCTACCAGGGTATCATGCTCCACGAAGAACCAAGCTCGGCATCGAACCACCTTCATGCTCTCCGCTGAGCAAACCTCAATTATGCCTCCGATTTTGATCATCCGCGACGAAGGCTAGGTTTCGTTACGTCACGTTGCTTTATGAATTCGAACGGTCGAACATTTGCCTCGGCATCCGCTTAATTAGCGTGGGTCCTCGGGTTTCTGTGCGCTGGATCGAGGGGAATTAGCATACAATTAAAGCAACAGCACCACGCAGCCTCCTGCCGATGTGTACAGCGTACCCGAGGGAATCTCGATCCTCGATTCGATGCACGTATCCGTCGACCAGTGTCGCCTCGCGAGCCTCGTCATTCGCGAAAGTTGTTTTTTTCCTTTCTTTCCTTGCCGGCTGCCATTCCGCGTGCTTGTGCTGCCTATTAATAGGAAACCTCAAACCGACCGGAAGAACCGGTCCCCCCGATTCCTCGGCAATGTGGTGTCCCTGCACGATCCTTTCAACGGTCCTCGGCCAGCGGATTCCTGCCTCGCGATTCGAAAGTGGCGTTCGAGCGGACAGATACGCTCGCCTGTCGTTAGATTGAAGTGCATCGTCTTCTACATGCACAATCCTGCGGAATCTACAGACACGGAATTCTCGTTTCACCTTTCTCGACATGCACGCTCGCCCGGCGGACGGGCATGCGATAGACGCCAGTCACTTGTAGCAGTTAGTTTTGAGGAAAGGCACTCGCTGGCGGTGAGTGCTGCGAAGAGCATAGCTGAACGCGTTATGGAGTCTGATACTCTCATATTGTTAGAGCAACAGGTTCCGTAGTTGATACTTACTTGAAGTATCAGGAAGAAGAAGGCATACGTCGTTGGTCCTAATAGAATAATTCAACGCACCAGTGGACCGTTCCTTTCCGCTCTTCTCGAAGTGCAAAGAATTTTCCTGCCAGTGATGCAGACAGAACGGTGAAAGAAGGAAGAAATTCGCACGGATTCTAGAGTCCATTCGACAAGATCGGTTGCATAGCCGCAGCGAAGTGAAAACGGCCAGACGAACCGGACACGGCCATTGTGTTCGAGTTCCTTCTTGCCAGACTTCCATTATCGTCGTTCGACTCATTAGCGCACACCTGCTAGCTGCCTTAGGAGGATTTGAGCCCACGGTATTCTTAAGCTTCTCTTCCCTCTTTCCATTCGGCGGCTCCGAGCGGCGGAACGGCGCGCGCGAATTCTTTGCCCGTGGAAATTGCGGCAAGCCAGCTGGCCGCGCCGGCCTTGCGTGGTAAAGCCTCTCTTCCTTGGTAGGATCCTCACGTCCTTCGTAATTCGTGAAGCGAATCCCGGCGGCGTGGTGCAGGCCGTTTCAAGGACGCCGAGGCATCGAATCGATTCTCTTCTCGTTACCGCAGCCAGCCTCGGGGCTGCGTCGTATTTAGCGTAGCATCGAAAAGACACCTTCGTTGGGATCCGAGCCACGCGCTGTACACGAGGAAAGGTAACTTTAGATCCTTGATACCGGAGCCTCGGTGCAGATGCTGTATGTAACTCTTTTGCTTAGTCCGTTCGATCGGGACAGAGTTGCCTGGCGATTTTCCCGCGTGCCTTTATTAAAGGCTTACGTACCGTTGACATTTTTATGATTTTCTTTTTATATACAGGACCGCCGTATTTAAAAATCAAGATGGTACACCTCATTGTGTATAAATTAACCTGTATTGTCTTGAAAAAGAAATTCGATATTTTATGAAATGGCGCCATAGCAGCACCTTCTCCGAAGGCCTCTTCATATTTAGGGTATCAAAAATATTCTAAAGACTATAATCTAGTACTTGTCGAGACGATTTTTCGATTGGTGCCTTGTTTTGTTTTTTTATTAAGAACAGAAGATTTGGGTAGCTGCCATTTTTCAAAAAATAAATTTTTTTATTATCGGCGGCGACAAGTACTGAATTATAGTCTTATGAATATTCATGCAAAATTTTATTCGAATCGGTGCTGTAATCTCTGAGATATATTTGGTAACGCAAATATCAAAAGGCCTTAGGAGAAGGGGTTGTTACGGCACCATTTCGTAAGATATCAAATTTATTTTTCATGAGAATACAGCGTAATTCATACACAACAAGTTGTATATCTTCATCTTTAAATATAACGATTTTTTTCAGGAAAAAAAAATTATAAATATGACCCTACTTTCCGGTCTATCGTGGGTATGTGTAACCCCTCAAATTCATTTCACGTGCTTGCTAAGTCAACATTCCTCGTTCATGTGAATATCTCTTTCCTTTCGCATTCATCCATAGTAAAACCCTGCATAATGATCCCCGGAAAACTGTCAGTACACCATGAACGATCTCGATTGGCGCGCAATTAGTAGATGCCTGGAGACATGAAGTTCAAGGCTTAGGCGAGCAGAGTGCACCGGGAGAGTCATCCGAGATAGCCTGTGCTCGAAAATAGCAGAGGAGACACCGGCTGCGATAGATCTCTGGATCGCTGCCGCGAAAACATTCCCTGACGCGCGCGTTTTCGCGGCCGGGCGAATTATCTGCGGCTCGCGTGACAGCGGTGTTATCTGGCCCCGCGCGCAGCTCGCTCCTAATGCAAACTCTGCCCGTTATCTCGCCGCTGTGTGCCATCGTGATTCCTCTTTTGTGCGTCGCGCGCCACGGTTGCGTCACACGGGCAGATATACGCGAAAAACAGAGGGGGGAGGCTGCGGCGGGACACGCCCAGCGCGGGAAACGGCGGGTTTTTTTTTTTTTTTTTTTTTTAATCATCAGGAGTTACTCGGATGCACGCGGTCGCTGGGTAATATAGATATATGGGCTATACGGCGGCCAGAGGAGGCTGCTGTCATTGAGGACAGAAACGGGAAGGGCATCTGAGTCAGGAGAGGCTTATCGGCTAACTGCGCAAAAATGCCTGCCGAGTGAAAAACATCGTTAATGCGTCAGCCACGACTGTTGCCTGCACTCCTGCCTCTCTCCTCTCACCCCGGTCGGGCCAACGACGGCGACGCTCCTTTCCCTCCCACGTCTTTCTTCTTTCTCTCCACCAGGTCAGTTTTTATAAGATCGGAGGCGCCTAAGAAGCACGTGACTGCGTAAACAAGTCGTTTACCGACTATAAATACACGCGGCCCAAGAATGTGTGTACGCAGGTGTCACGCGTGGCTCACGTTGTGTGTGTGTGGTCTCGTGGCTTCATCTTCATCGGTCGCTTTTGCGCTGCATGCTAGTGCATCGTGTCGACGGGATTGGTGCTCGACGATCCTCTCTAATTGTCACTTTCTTAGACCTAGAGTTGGAATAGGTCAGTGGAAATGTACAGTCTCGGTTACGGAGGCGAGGCGCGAGCTTAGGATGAAAATACAACGCGCTGAATTATTGCCTGCTTGGATGCTCGAGTACGAGATGCGCGCAAAAATAATACACATAATCGGAAGTTCCTGTACGTGTCTCCCCGAGCCCTTGAAGCCCGCAGACTTGACTCAGCTGCGAGATTAATCGTCAGAGAAGAAGTGTTCTTGGCAACATTTCGCAGGAATTGTGAATCGATCTGTCGCAATCGTGCCAAAAGAGTTTCATACGCGATCGGTAGCCTTCGGCTGGTACCCACATATCCGGCTGCGCTTGGATTTTCGGACGTCCATTGCCGAATACATGAGAGAGAGGTGGTCGCTTAGAGCGATAGGCAAATGGGGGACTGATTAAAATTCCAAGGATGGGCCCGCTTGGCCTTGAAAAGCTCGACAAGCTGCAGCCCGGATGCGTGTACAGCTCTCGCGTCCTTGCAGCGGCGCACCAGGTTCGCAAATCACTTTGCGAGACGCGTATACGTGTCCTTCGCTCCGGTACGTTCCGTTTCCTTGGGGGACAGACCACCGCTTGCGTAAAATCTCCGCCTCGAACGTGCCACGCCAACGCTTTTAGAGTAGGCTCGCGTACAATCGCCCAACATTTGTCTTCCACGCCCCATACGAGCGCTCTCTGATAGCCCTTGTGATGTCGGGTTTTCAAGGGCTCCAGATAGAAATGCAATATTACCGTGGTGTTCGTGTTCAAGGTAGAGGAAGGTTGAGCGCAGCAAAGGCAATCTCGCTGCTTCGCGTAGCTATCGTCAGCGGATACCTCCAGTGGACAACGAACACCATTGTTCGAGTTCGATCTCGGCTGGGTCCGTCGAAAAGTCTGCGAGATACAAGCCACCTCCAAGGATCCCGTAACACGAGACCCGTATTACGCGGGTATTCGCCGGCGAATCAGTTCTTGCAACCGGACACCCGCGCGATACGCGCCCGCCGCGTATCAATCCGCCGCCTGTGTTCGGTTTAGATTTCTAGGAAGTCTGTCGTAATAGTCGATTCGTTTTCTCGCGCGACATGAATGACGGGGGCCGCCGCGACCCGTCCGTTCCGTGTGCAGGGCGCCAAACACCCCTCGTATATATCGCGTTGCATGACATTGCGTGCACCGTACGCTCATGCCTTATCTGCCTGTCTATCGGGCATGGTGCCTCCTTCGCAATTCACCGCGTGGACGAGGCGAAGTCGCTGCCGAACCGGGGACTCGTAACCAGTTCCGCGAAAGCTGGTAACAGTTCCTAGTAACTCTAGCTCGGGGTGGCGGCTTCCCTGCCAGCGTGGAAATAACGGTAGGTCTCGGAGGAGAGTCCAGAGCCCCGCGGTTTTTGACGATCCACCTGAAGCTATTAGCCGCGCTGAACGCGCCGCTTGTTCGCCGTCGCGTGACGGGGCGTACAAGGCTCGATTCACGTGCTTTCGAGAATCGAGACGCCTGGTACGAGGCGAACGCGTGCAGTTTGTGACTGAAACACTCGGGTGACGAGTTACAGTTTCGTCACGGGTTAGAGCGGAACTAATTGCTACAGATCATCAAGTTTAGCCTTCCAGAGTGTCACTTCCATCTGCGCTTCGTACAGTATCGCACACGATATCTACCAGTGGCACGCGAAGTTTATTTAAATTTAATTTTAGTACATAGTAGAATTCAATTATCGAGCCCGGCAATTTTCGAATTTAAATGCTCGCTCGTACCGATGAAAAAAACGTTTAGCGTTCATCTGCCTGGCAGGCGACGTCATGGAAACGTTCGAAACCGTATCCCATTCGCTCGCGCCTCTCTATATTCGCGGCGATCGAGCCTCGCTAATTGGCTGATTATAATTTCAAATCGACGCGATCGATCCCGCGCAACGATGCTAAGAAATTGACTATAAATAGTCGTCGCTCGGTCACCGTAGTGTTTCCTGTCTTCGATGGTGAGACTATTTTAAGAAGCACCCGTTGAAACGATACACCAACGCGTGCACACCTTCTGCACTTATTACCCGCGGGCAGAACAATGCGGCCTGTTCTTCGGCACACTACGGGGCCTCGTGACGCGTCGATGAAGACGTCCAGCTTCCCTTTCCGTGCCACCGTTAATTCGGAAGCGTAGCGTGTGGCCTACTCACGCCTCAAGGTTAGATAATTTCCTCCAGCCCCAAAAGGACCACGCCGTTGATTTTCCATGCCGGACGCTCGCGCGATAATACGCAAGAGCCGGGGCAGCCTGCTAACCGGTTCCCCATCGGAATATAAATTGAACCACGGATCGATCCGTTTCCTTTTTTACGTCGTCGCGTATACCGACCGGCTGCTTAATCACTTGGCCATCGTTTTATTGGGGATCAGGCTCTCCTCCTGCACGCGAATTATGCTCCGCGACTGTACGAGGCTGGGATTAAAAGAGAAAGCGTACGTAACGGAGCTCGAGAAGCTCGACGCATTGTTGCGGTCGAAATGGTACCTATGTATGCAAATGGCAACCCCGTTGAGCGCCACGGACACTACGAAGCGAAGTTCTGCCTGGCAGTTCACGCTCGCTAATTGCGGCGATGCGGTGTCGCGAATCGTGACGGTTTTCGTGGGAATTGGACACGCGACGCGGGACAGCCTCGGTGCCGTCTATCGGGCGAAATAACGAGTCTATTGATTGGACGGTGTGCGGACCGGTGCAAAAGTTTGCGCAACCGACGTTAGTCATCGCGAGGCGACGGTGGTGTGCAAATGCTGCCGGATGATTGGAAATAATTGCGAGCACGCGGGTGCTGAACGGTTCGAATGATTCTGATTTAATGACCCGGGCGGGTGGGGCCCAGCTGCTTGTTGCTCGTGGGCCTTGCTCGTCTCGGTCTCCCCCCGCGAGACGATGACGGCCCCCGACTTTCGAAATCGAACGTAAATATCGGGGCTGTCGCGCTCACGATTATATGCGGCTTCGGTATAGGATTCGTATGCAAATGGGGGTTTCGCGACGAGCCTTGTTTGGCGCGCAGAACGAATTGGGCAGTAGCTTGTTTTTCGTGCGAGACGGCGGAGGTAGCTCGTTGATTTAATGGCCCCGAATTGCCCTTCAATCATCGATGGTATTACGATTCTGGTGGCAGGGTGTAAACACCGGCTGGTAGCGGAATTTACACGGGATAATTGCGGAGATCGGCAGCGCGCGTGGGCCTCTGTGTACTCTTATAAATGACGGGGAAGAAATTGGCGAAAGATGGTTAAGAAACACTTCCTGCAATCCGATTATGCAGATGCAATGATAATCAAACGCGGCGAGTGCGAGCGCGCAAAAAAAAAGATAGTACCGTACGCGAGCCTAACGGCGCTATTAGGATATGCAGTTGCTACAATCGAGAAACAATATGCAATTGTAACGATGCAAATGCGCCGCGGGATTGCAACACTGCAAATGGATGCAATTGGATTTTGCAATTATGCTTCCTCCAGGTTGAATGTCCACTCTCTTTGCGCCTAAAAAATCTTAGAACTCCGTTCTTGTAATTTCAATATGCTTGGTTGAGTGTTCCGAGTGCTTTTCGGTTGGAGTACCATTCGAGGACTTAGGAATCGAGCACCGGTTGCTCTCGAATACCGTGCACGTGTGTTTGTGATACATCGCGAGAATTCGGTCAACGCACGGCTCCTACGTTATTCAGAGAAGCCATGCAAGAATGCACCGGCCGCGTTGCATAATGCAGTCGTGGGGCCGCGATCATTTTTCCTCGGTGTTGCGATACGGTTGCCGGTTGTGCGCGATATTTTCGTGACCCCCGGTTGTCATTGCCAAAAGTTAGCGATACACAGGACGACAATGGAGGGACGGCGTTCTCGCGCGAGTGGAGGCCAAGGTTAAGGTCGAGCCCCCACCTTACAATTGTCAGCCGCGCTCGGTTCGCCTGCCTCCTTGACGCTCTTGCCTCTCCATTCGCCTGTTGTTCGCCTTCCTGGCGCTGACGTAACTTCCTTCCACCGACGCCGACGTCTCGACCTACACGGTCATCGTCACGGGTTCCCCTGCACCGTCGCTGCCGAAAATTCGCGCCGTGTTTTTCCACTGACAATGAGCCGTGACGCGGTCGCACGAAGACGGACACGCGATCGAGACGCGTAATCGACTGTGGTCGTGAGATATATGCAGTTTCAGATGGCGAGTGATCTAAGGGTCTCTAACCCTGGGGGTGCTTGTATCTCCAAGGGGATAATAGAGCTGTATTAGTATGGTACTAATTAGTATAGTAGTGTATCACTAGTTATACTACCAGTAAATAATAATAGTAAGTGCACTCAGTTCAGAAATAGGCAAATAAGTAGTATTACTATTTTTAATAATATTAGTTATACTATAACTAGCAATACTTGAACTAGTAATACTATAACTATTAACGCCACAAGTAGTAACGCCACAACTAGAAATACTATGACTAGTAATACTATGACTAGAAATACTATGACTAGAAATACTATGACTAGAAATACTATGACTAGAAATACTATGACTAGAAATACTATAGAGATGTAACAGTCTTTCATCGTTAACCCATTCACGAATGAAAACTATGATATCGTATAGTTATCGAGAGTAGGGTATGTAAAGTTCTCTAAAAATGACCACATTTTACACCATAGTGTTCCCCATCAATTCTTGAATTGATGAATTCGCTGATTTCTTGAAGCAACAAAATTTAGCCAGCCGGATTTCCCAGCGAATCCACTCCGCTCGAATTCAGTGGAGCCGGCGGACCAGCGGTACCCGTTATTAGGCTCGACGTCAGTCGCAGACGCTGCAGTAGAATCAAACATCAGAGTCAGCCACGGGTGAGAGGACTGATACGCACGTATTCTTGCCTCCAATCGAAAGAACTCTGTATCCTTACAACCGAGCCACGGCTGCGTTGTTTCTGCAGACATTACCGAAACGAGTGAACGATTCCAAGCTTGCAAATCCCATCCCTCGATACATCGCATTTCGATCGTGTCGCAAAAGTCTTCCCCTCATCCCGAACTTTCACGCGTCGTTGGAGACCAGCTCGCTGCTCCGGGGTAAATTCTTCCTTCAGGGAGGCTTACATCCTGTTGTCTCAGACAGAGCAGAATATACAAATGCACGCATACCGGCGCTACTCCACTCGCACGCGTATACGTCCTCCATGCTCGTTTTCATCCGCTCGCGAGGATAAACGCGCGAGTCCTAAAACGCGACCCTCGCGTTTCATGCACGCGTATGACGAGGGTTATGAAAGCTTAGGGGACGGAAGAAATGGAATGATTGTGCATCGAGAAAGGGGTTGTTTCAAGGGCTGCTAGAGGAGGAACGCTTTTTGGGAAGAGTCTGTTGAATGTATCATATCCTTCCTGCGGCTTTTCAGAAATTACTTCATTTATTCTAAACGCTCGAACTGTTCTAATGTTCAATTTGGAATTTCGTTGCAGACAAAGCTGCGGAGCAAATGGGATCTTCTCGCGTCGCCTGGACTTCAGCGCCTTCAACAGCCTGCCCCGCACCAAGCTCAACTCCTATCACATCAAGGTGAGTACTCGAAGCGACACCATTGTTCACACGATACGCTCTCTTCGTTCGAAAAGCTCGCTGCGTCTACCGAGAGAAAGTTCGCGATAGTAACACCGCTAGAGCGGAAGGAAAGCAGAGAAGCTATTACATGGGACTCCTTAAAGCGGACGGTGCACGCGATAGAGCAAGGTCACGGCGAAGAGGTGCTCTAGCTTTAAACCTTCTTACGGAATTTAGGTCGCCGCAGTTTCTTCGAATTAATGGTAGGATTTGAACCCGATTTTTAGGATCAGTTTTTGAGCATAGATAGGAAGATAGTTCAGAAATTTTTGAAAGCTCAAAGCAGGGATTTAGATCACTGAGATAATTCGACCTCGAGCTACTAATTCCAATTGCTACGTCCCGAAGGAGACGCTAGATCCCTCTATCTCTTCACTGATCTTCCCGTCACATTGTTCTTACGACCACACTAAACGCGACAACTACGATAAAGCCTGCTCGAAATCAGTCTCGCCCCAGAATTTCTTTGCCGCCGTCAACGGAATCGTATATCGCGCCCCCATCTCTCGTCCTTGATCTAATACGCGCATCTACGCAACCAGCCTCTTGGAAACAATCGCTCACGCGAATCAGCGTTCGTTTTTTCCGAATGCGCGTGGGCATGTCCTCATCGAGACCCAGCCCTGATGGCAACCGAATCCTTTCGCGGGTGGACTGCGTCGTGACAGTGTCGTCCTACCCCAAATACGAGGGAAAAATCAATACCATCCTTCGGGCTCGCTCGGTGTGCATTCACCCCCTTCGGTTCCTCACTGGAGACGCAGTACTCGATTATTACGCAAACTGTAGTCACGATGCGCTGCTACCGAGCATGTGCAAACGAGCATTTCGAAAAGAGAAACGTTTAATCGTCCTCGGGTGACGCAGAGAGCTGCGTACGCGCGGTTTTGCGGTAGGTCGATCGATGAAGAAGAAGGATATAGGTACCAGGCCGGGACGTACGACGCAATAAGGCTCGTGCCACCGCGAAAGTGGAAAAAATTCCCTGAAGCTCTTTCCCAGAGATTTATAGCCGGCCTCCTTCCGTTTTATACCGCGGTTGCGTGCGTCACACTTACGCTGGGCCACCCTGGCGAACTAAGATCGGGCAACCTGTGCATTTAAATAGGGGGTTACAGTTTTCGACGCGTCCTTCCGCGGGCCTCGAGGTTTATCGGCGGCTGGGAAATAAGCAGCGCTGGATTACTCGATGAAGTAATTTCAGAGCGCCGGTGGACGCCGACCGTAGCTAATAATTATGGAAATTAGGTGCCTCGATGCTGCTAATGGGAGCGCGGCATGCTGGAAATAAATCGGGCGCTGGGAACGGCGAACGATAGATTCACTTGCGGGTTATCTAGCCTAATATCACAGTACCGAGGTATTCCAAAGATTTTGTGGGTCATAGCGAGGATGATTAGTCTCTGGCTAGGATCACTTAACGTTGCGATGGGACAAGTGAATTGGAAGTCTGATTGAGAATCACCGTCGCGTGCAACAGTGGCGTTCAATTTACTCCCGAAATGAAATGCACCACACGGTGCTTCGAAACAATATCATTTTTCACTGCTCAATTAACTCGAGCTGAATTGCGTCGCGGCTGTTGCAAACGGTTTCCCATCCGAGTTTCCCATCGGCGCGGCGTGCCTTCCAGCAGCGCCGGTGAATTGATGGATTACAAATTGATTTAATGACGTGGTTACACGCGGGCGGTGTAAATTTGCCCAATAACGAGCGATTACATCGCGTGTGCCCGCGACGGCGGCGGTGGGTGGGCCCGCGGGGTGGGTGGGATTAATAGGATCGCTCGGGGAAAATTAATTTAGTAACCAGATACGCCGGGTAATTTATGTCGTCAAAAATGGCCTCCACCTGCGAAGCATTACGCGCCCCTGTAGGCTACACAAAACGGACCACCTCCCGGGCCTCGACCTTCAAATTGCCCGCCGTTTCGAGAGCTCGCTCGTGCGAGCGGACAAAAAAAGAAAGGATGACTCGCGGAATAGGCCCGGTCTGCTCCCTCCTCCTAACTCCGTTCGAGTTGGGGCAAGTGGTGGCGGTGCTTCGAAACGAGCAACCATAACGGACCCACCCCGTTGTGCTTTATTCGGCGGGGCGGGGGGGGGGGGGTTGAGCGTCGAAGAAAACGTTGCCCAGCGCGAAGGGGTTAATTTGCGACTTGCGAACGCGGCTAGAATATTTCTACGCGGCTCTCGTTTCACGACTGCGTTCTGTATTTTGTAAAATACGACTGGGGGGTGGCCGGGAGAGGGGTGCTCCTTTTACGTCTGGGGGCTCTTTCGCGTAACCTTTCATCGCAACGCGTGTACTCGAGCTAGGTAGCCCATAAAAGCCTCTCCGACTCTACTTCCCGCCGGCCGACGACGCTCGCGCGTTATTTATTCCTTTCGCAAACGCAGAAAAGGGGCCACGCTTTATTAGAAGCAACAATGGACACGGAGCGGAGCGGTTCCGCTGGTTTTACAGCGGGTATGGGATAAGCCGGCGCGTGGGATTCCTTTCATTCCGGCCGCGAATCGCGCGGCAGTGATTTTCCAGCGCGTGAAAAGCCGCGCGGAGGTTTTACGAGCCTCCGGGGCCCCCCGCGAAAATGAAACAGGAGCTGCTTCCAGATGCCGCGCCAACTTTCTTCGTCATCGATGGCTTCAGCCGCCTTCTCGGATTGTGGATTCTGTTACATCACTGGCTGACTTTAGTTTCGTAACCCCTAGTGCTTTTATTCTCCATCTTCCAGTTACTTTTGATTAATGTTGCGGGTGTTGAATAGAGGAATGTGGAAGATCTTTGATTTATACAGATTGGAATAGAAGTTGAAGCGTTGCTTCTGTCTGCAAGATAGGCTTGAAATGTAAGGGATGATATAATACTGGTTAGCGGGCTCGCCAATTGCCTAGATACGAGAACTCGAACGAAGGAGGCACGATCGATCCCTTCTGCCACCAGAATCCACATGCTTTGCGTGCAGGTGCAGGAGGAACCACGCTCGAACCCTCGAAACACTGATGGCAGCCCTCCCATAGCAACGTCCCCAGTAACAACCTCTGTCTCGCGAATTTTCGAACAATTCAATGGCTTCGAATATTCGAGAACAGTTAGGTAGGAAACGCCTCAGTGTCTCGGTGCGTTCGATTTCGTAGGGGAAGTCAGGGTTCTTTGCCAAATTCCTTTAGCTTTCAGCGTGAAGAATTTTGTTGTCGGGTCGTCGATGATTCACGCGGTCACCGAACACCTTTAAAGGTGTGAGAAGTCTGATTCAGAAAATTTAGATGGCATTATCGTCACTTGAGTTTTGCTTTCATGCATTTAGGTGTGGTTGATACGGTCCACCAACCTTGCCACTATTGAGAAATCAAACACAGTGTCACCTTGGGAAATCTGGCTGCATACATGTTTTATAACATCGAGAAAAGAAGTGCACCGCGCGAGATTCTGAAGCATAGCTATTTCGAAATCTGTGAGGATACAGATCGACTGGCTTCGGAGTTTATCCACGAATGTATTAGAATTCAGAATCATGGTGATCGACATTCAAAGTCCTCGTGACTTTCATGCCTCTTGTACATTTAAATTGCTCCAGCCCACCCCGATATTTCGATATTTCCCGGCGCACATTCGGGCTATTATTCCATATGGCCGCGGATAAAATATTCCCTCGCCGTGTTCGATACGAAAACCATTGCTGGCCTCTTGCCGTATCGAGGGGTGGCCAGCCCTTTCCTCTCGCTCACCAGTTGCAGAATGCAATGCTTTGCCTTTTGCGGGATGAATACCGACGTGTGCACCCTGCCTCTCTGGTTTTACGTCGCTTTTAAAACCAGGGGCTGCTGGCGTGAATTGGAAATCATGGTGCGCCCCCCAGACTGCGTTTCCTCTTCGACGTCCTGTCTCGGGCATCGAGGGAGAGCTCCGCTCTATTCATCCCTCCTGAGATTCATTAAACCACGATCGAGAATTATCACTCTGTGTCTCCGCGCAAATGGTCCATCTCTTTCACCCAAGCTCTGCTTACATAAAGCAGACTCGCGGACGAATAGTTACATCATCGGGTTGAGAATCTGAAGAAAAATTTAGGCACAGTGACGTGGAGATGATTGATTACATATTCTCCGCGTCCCTTTCCTCCTTCCTTCGCCCTGCCAGGCTTCCTTCGCGACCACCGATTTATATTCGCCCCGCGTGGGCGTCGGACGCAGCACCGTCTGCGTCTACGTCGAAGGGAGTTCGCGAATTCTCGTCGGGGGCTCAGTCATCGTGCTTCAAGAAAATACCTCGATCCCACCACGCCCACTGTCCGTTCTCTCTCGCCACGCGTCCCCGTGAACTCCAAACCGTGCGCCGTTGCTGGTGGGTCGGGCGATAAATCGGACGCGAGGAGCACTGGAAATGGGAAAGTGGCGTGCCGCGGTGCAGTTACTGCCGGTAGTCAGCGTGAATTCATAGATCTAGGTGTGGCCGGGCCGCTCGTGTTCGCTCCGGGGCTGTCCCTCGACCGTTGTCCCGCAAGTGCAGCGAACCCGTCTAGCCTCGGTGCCGATGATTATAGACACCTCGACCGTGCATTCCTCCGATAACGAACAGCCGTGACCTAACGAGCGAGGCTCGACGAAGGCGGGGGGCTCTCCGGGGAGCCGGTGGACGGGAAAACGTGGCTGTTAAAAAGCTGACTGGAGGCCTCTGCTACCTTTTGACGGGGGCCTCGCAGCGAAATGTATTTTGTTCCCGGCCACGAAAGCAGAAGCCTCCTCGACTCGCGAGAGTGCCCTGCTAGAGTTCTGAATGGCACTCCGCAGTCGAGGGAGCGGAGATTAATTAAAAGGACGACGTCGAAAACCTTTCGTTGCGTTCCAGCCTCGACGTGCAGCTCTCTCTCTGCCCCTTCGGGCTACCATCTTTCCCATCCCCTGTCCGCCTCCTATCCTCCGCGACCCGGCGATCCGATGGACATTGATTCCCAATGAGCTGACGCTGATATACGACAGCGGGGCCCGACCGGTCGGAGCTAATAGGAAACGCGAGGCGGAATTTATTGTGCACCGTGTAACGGTGGATATCGATGTCGCCCAGAGCTCTGCTCGCTCCTCGTGTTCCCCGCGATGGAAGAGATGGTGCAGACGCTCGTGTAAGGAGAGATATCGAAAGATACTGAAACGTATCGACTTCTTACTAGGGAAATCTATTCTGTGGGAGGCTGATCGCTCTTGCGAACTTGCTACTCTGCTCTGCAGTCCGTGGAACTTTGCGAGCTGGAGGATTTCGAGGCTCCCAGCATTTGGAAGTCATTTCGCAACAGTCACAGCCACTGCATAATTTTATTACAGTATCACCTCGTCGATTCTCAAGTCAGGTAGGGCACAGAGGAAAGGAGACGTCTGTCTCGAAACAGCTTTGCGATAGCATTTAGATCGAATCGACTCGTAGGAAGGTGGGACAGCTGTCGACGTGTTGCAATTAGGCAGTAGTGGCAGTAGAACGACTCCATTCTCTTGTCAGGAATAATTCCTGCCTGCAACTACGGAGCGCCTGTTTATCGAGCACTACTCGGTGCCCTAAAGACCCCCGCGTTCCGCATAAAATATACCGCGGCCCTTGCACTTTCGCTTTCAGCCGCGGCGCGACGAAGGGACGTTGGCTTGCAAAATTGATAACAAGTGGCGCGTGTCGGGATTAGAGGATATTGGCTGGCGGCGTATCGATGCGGGCTATGCTACCCCTAACTCGGCGAATTTCTCCACGGGCGTGGCGAGCGCCGTGTTATTCGTAAGATAGTTCCCAAGTAATATAATCCCGACGCGTTTGCACCCGCCACTGGGCGGCGTTGATTAAATTCAGAGCTAGCGGGAACCGATGGACGCGGAAGTTTGGTCGGTCGAGAGTTCCTCGCCAGTTTTGGGGGAGTGGGCCTCCCTAATTTCGTTACGTCAGTAACTGAAACTACCCTGGATGTATCCATGTTTCGAGCGACTGCTACCCTCCCGTCGAACTTCGATTGGATCCTAGATCTCTCGGTTAGAACGCTCCTCGCTGGGGTATTATACCGCGTCACTAATTGATAATTCCAGGTACGCTTGACGGGGAATCTGTCGACTATGATCGTTCTTTAAAACGCGAATTGGAAATTCATTCGAATCGCGTCTGCACTTTCGAGAGGCACCAATTCACGCGAGGAATTATTAAAGGGTTTCGCGAGAGCTCGTAAGCGCACGGGCATCGTTATTGGAATTGCACATTCGAGTTTGCTCGCTGCGAGAAACGAGTTACCCACTCGAGGGTGACGGTCCTTCTCTCCTTCTCCTTCGCTCCACTGCCGCCTCCCTTCCCTCCTTCATTCTTTTTTCTCTCCTTTTTGTTCCCTGATGGGTACATTTTGCCCGTTAACCCTCGTTCCAGGCCCGACCCGCGACGCGTACAATGGAGCTTTGCATTAAAGGTCATTAGCTTAAACGTTCGCCTTCCTGTTGCGCAACCCGCGCAATTCACCGGCCCGCTGGCTCGCGAACCAGCGCATTTCAGACAGAAATAATTGTACCGATTTTTTTGTTCGACCTAACCCCTACTGTCTCCACCGGTCCCCTCGCGAAACCACTTGAAACTTGGACAGCGCGGTAATTGCAGTGGCCGAGGGCGATTGTTAATTGCTCGACATAAATGATCGATACCTAGGAACTTTATCGACGAGACACTTCTCGCAGTAATGTGATTGACCTTTTCGAAACGCGGAGAGCGTTCGCTCGGACTCGGATTGCCCTTGAAGCTCCTCCCTGAACTGGGATAAGGCTGGTGGCTCCCTTGAGGCCAAGACCTACCTCAAACGGATCGATACAAGATAGCCCCATGCTTTTCTCGCCCCCACGTCACGCACTCAACTATTTTTGGCCCTGAACTTGATGTACGTAAATGGCTGCGTGGCTGCTTTTCGTGGCCGTGGGTGGAAACAGGGAACGAGTACCGTTCGAGTTTTATGACGGTGTTTCGCGATAAATTCTCAATCTGATTGCACTTTTGTTCCAGTTCCTTAAGGGGGTGCATGGGTATATTAGACAGCTAAAATCAGCGGTTGCTTCTGAGTAATAACTGAGACCATTTGATCTTTTAACAATTCTTTCTTAGGGGTGTAAGACGTATTTTCAAATAAGAATGTTTACAAAATATTAAAAAGTAATTAATATGCGAGACGTTAAAGTGACAGATTCCGATTGACCGATTCATCTAAAAGCAAAATCGCTGTATATGAGTATCCTTTAAGTCAAAGTCTACAATGTGGAACTTTGCCGAAACATTTTAATAAAAATTCACGGAGGTATATAACAAATATCAACTTTGAAGGGTTTTACTGAAGTAATTCTGTGATGAATATTGTCTTAAATGTTGTTAAAGTTATGCGATCTTAGTGAGCGAGTTCTACATTGTGGAGAAAAGTGTTTTGCAGGTTCAGTTAAAATGTGATAAAAAAATATGGATCCGTTCTCGAGTTACAATGTTCACCGTCTTGAGAAACACAGTTTTTAGAAAAAAAGGCTTTAAAGCCCGCTGCGGCGAGTTTACCTGCATTGGTCCGGCCGGTACTTCTTACGTTGTAACTCTGGCAATTGTTCGACTATTTTCAATGAAATCTTTTTTAAAATACTTCTAAGACGTGTGGTTACCATAAACAATCGAAAAAAAGTTCGATTTTTTGACCCCGAAATACCCATGTAGGATTATACTTTTTGCTGCTGCCTCATGTTTTTACTGGCGTGAGACTTAATTCAACTTATTAGGAAACTGTGCGATTACTCGCCGATAATTGGGGCACCTCGATTTCTCTTAAAATTATCCTTCACACCCAGTGGTTAGTATATAATAATGAAGAGAAAGGGACGAAGACACGCGACTTTCCCCATCCTTAGACGAGTAACGAGGTGACCTTTCACCCTTAATCAGGATTAGCAAGCACTAATGTGCAGCAAACCTTTTTGCCATGGATGAAAAAGTCCCAAGAAACATTAGCTTCTATCATTCACATTCCTCCACTTGGATGTTTCCCTCGAACATCCTCCACCTCGACTTCGCCCCTAAGAATTCCCCAAACCTCCTGTATTGAGCCTAAGCCAAAGATTAACGCGTCGAACCCAGGATCGCGTTTCTTGCGTAGTCGCAATTGGTCGCGCGTTTTGACAAATCGCCGTGGCGTTGACGAGGAGCTTGCAAGTCTACGGGGGGCAAAGAAACAATAAACGATGTGGGGGTCAGGGGAGCAGGCGGGGAAAAAAAACGGCGGCGAGGAGAGAAGAAGCGGACCCACGTCATAATCGACGAGACAAATGTCGCTCTTCCTGCGGCGATCGCGTCTGCCCCGGGCAAAAAGAAGCCGCGCGAACGGTCGAAAAGGGGGCCTCGACGACTGCCCCTGGGAGAAAAGCATTGGCCACCGTGGACTCTGGCGCACTTCCGTTCTCGCGGGCGCATTATATATCGGAGCTGCCTGCGAAACGCGTCTCAGGGCCGTCTTTTACGAGCTTCCCCTTTCGCTTGGCCAGCTTTCTTCCCTCCTTAAACGGAAAAACCTCCCTCTCTCTTCACGGAGGACTCGATGGTACGGGGTGGCCACTTAGCCAGCCTCCTCGGCTCTTTTCATTAAGCTCCAGCCCCTTTCAACCGAGGCTGATTTTTATGGCACTGGGCCACAGAGAAAACCCACTGCTAATTATTTCTTTCAATAATTGTGCCTCCCTTCGCCGGTGGGCCGCTAACGGCAGGGACCTGGCGGAACGTTCCTCTCGTTTCGACGCTGCTCGAGGAAGCGGTAATTACCTCGAGGGCTGGCTTTGCTTTCTTTTGCTGCCGGACTGGGCGGCCCTTTTTTTGAAATCGATCTCTTTGTGGACGGTGCGTGGAAAGTCGCTGTCTTGGGGGTGCTTTCTTGGAGGTACGTGGATGGTTTTATTAGTGTGCAGAGTTGGGAGGGTGCATTTTTACTGAGGTGTAGTTCACGGAGCATGTACGAGACCAAAAACGGGCAAATCCGCATTGAAATAAATTAATTTTTCCTATTTTATATGATTTAGTCCAGCCTTTTGGAGTACTTATATTATTGCTATTTACTCAATTTCGCAAAAAATATGGCTTAGTCCGTTTTTTCTCTCAATGACTCGTATCATCTTGAAGACTTTTACGCTTTCTTTGTGTAGGAATTACAATCTATAATCTAGAAGTGATGCTCAATATTTTGTGACATGGTATCTCGCATTTATTTTCAAAAGCTGTAACAAATATGGCTCAGTGTTAGATTTCTTTAATAAGTCGTTAGCGTCCTTTCAAACCGCAGTGCATAAAATTATTCCCACCGATTAGCTATAATTCCTCGCACAATATTTATCTATAACTGTACAGTTTGTATAGCAAGGGCTAGTCCCGTGTAAATAAATAATAATAAAAAAGGGGACTTGTCATATCTGTCCCCTATTTCGAACAGGAATATTTCTACTGAGTATCTGAATGAATAAGCGACCGTTCTTCGAGGTATCGATTCCACTCATGTTTTCCAATCATCTATGCGTAATCTCCGACCATCCTACATTACATCACCAGCCGATAACCCGGCACAGTGTCGCTAACGGTTTCCCAGAAAATAAAGGACAGCGAAATTTTTCTTCCTCACCACGCCAGATTAACAATTCCTCTCCGGTTCCGCAGAACGTATAGAGAAACTTCCAAGCGACTTCCGTTGCAGAGGAAGCTTCCCGTGGTCGTTTGGGGTGAGCCATTCGCCGTCTGTCGCGAAAACCGAGACCGTTTTGTACTTGGAAATGTAATTTCGCCTAACGCAGCTGCGTTGTGCGGCGATACTCGAACGACGTCCGGCTCTTTTTCGATGGCGATTAATTTTAACCCGCGCAGAAGTAACACGGTAGGGGTGGGGTCGCCTCGCGTCGACGCGCACCACGAAACTTTCCATGCGAGCGACCCGGGGAAAAACATGTTAATTTCTTCCTTTAAACGCGACCATAACACCAGCCTGTTCCCGCCTCTCACGGTTTAATTAAAATTTCGGTACACCTTCCCCCGGAGCTTTCCCGCCGATTACGCAATCATTCCCACGGAACGAAGCTTTAAACAACGCCACACAACGACACTCCACCTAAACGCCCCTCATTACCCATTCGAAGTATCGATTGAAACCACCGATGAGCAGCAAGCGAGTGATTAAGCAAACATCAGCTGCGGTATCATCGAAATCGAGAAAAACTAGCCGTGTGAACGCGAACTCTCTTGGAGCGTTACAAAACCCATCGTTCCATTCGACGCCCGAGGATACTCGATCGTACGGGGGAGCCATCGATCGATACACGAGCCGAAACTGCTGGCAGAGATCGAGCGTCGACGCGGTTTACCACTTTCAATTACGAGTTTTCAATTTTCTTGCGCCATGCACCGGGGAGAAATCGTGTCTGCGTAGGATCCCGTTGCTCGCACCGGTGTGCGGCCTCTCTCGATTGCATTATGTCAGCTTTCCGGCTGAACGTTATCCTGATCCTTCGGAAGGCACGGTCGCGGAGTATCCCAGGGATCGACGACCAGCTCTCCGCCCTTCGACCCCCGGCGACGCATAAATTCACCATTTTTTCCCGCAAGGTTCGCGCGCAGACACCCTCCGCCACGGTTTTCGTCGGGCGCTCGATCCTCTCGGCGGTCGCCGGCGAGAAAATGGAAATAAAATCCCGTTATGGAAATGGGAAACGGTCGGGGACATTGGCTTCCTTGATGCCCCGTTACGATACGCTTTCCCTGAATACGATTGCTCCTCTATGACCGTGTCCCGCGTCTCGATTCTTTTCCCCGCTGGACGAATCACGGGCGACGTTTTTCGGGGGGCAACGAATTCGGTTGCGTAACAGGAAGTCCCGCGGTGAAGGATGAGCCCTGGATAACTCCGCGAATGTCTGGCCGGTGGGGTTGTTCTACTTGTGGGACCTTTCCACCCCCTCAGGTTTGAACTTTCACGATGATTCACCCCCTTCGCTGTCTCCTATCCTCCTTTCTCGATATTGTAGTTCAGAGCGAAGGAATATCGAGACTCGGAAATAGGGAGCTGGGTATCTAGGCTGGGAAAAGTCTTTGGAAGCTTGTGTTGGTAAGGATGAATTATTGAAGTATGCCGAAGTTTCTGAATTATCGAACAGTTATGAAGTTTTAATGACCGTGTGTCCCCTTATTCCTCCGCGGAGAAAAGAACGCTTCCCCATCAAGTTCCACTCGATTGTCCATCGGTTGGCCATTTTTCCCCGAGAGAACTCCATCGCCGGTCTGCTCTGCGTCTGGCTGTACAGCATTTCGGATTTCTACCCCGTGTTGGTATTCCAAGTAATTATCGAGAAACGGAGGGAAGAGAAGGAGAAAGAGAGAGAGAGAGAGAGAGAGAGAGAGAGAGCGAGCAGAAACGTATTATCGCGGGACACATGCTCTTCCCAGCCGGTCGTATTACTTTCCCTTTCTCCTCTCTCCGTCTCTCTTCCCTGCCCTTTGTCCCAGTGTCTTTGTCCACGAGCCCCGTCGTCTGTACCCGTCGGCTTTTTCCTTACCGCCGTCTCTGCGCCTCTCCCTCAGGAAAGGCTCGGCGAGAAGGGCGTGGGTTTTGATAGAGAAATAGTTGAGACCTGCGATCCGCGCGACGATTTGCTCCTCGTTCCCACTTGTGGATCGATGTGTCGTGTATAATTCCTCGGATTTGGAGGGATGGAACAAAGGGGGGATGTTGGGAAACACTAAAATTCCCCGCAAATAGAATCCTCCGGTAGGGCACACCCTTCGAGCGTTTCGCAATATTCGCACAGGCACATCTCACTCGTCATCATCTCTAAATTCATTCCCCAAGGATCCAACCGCGTACAAAGAACGCCGCCGTTTATAGTCCGCATGCTCCCCCGTGATTATTTCAGGCGGGAACCTCCATGGAACCGTTTCGAATGGTTTCGAATGGTATCGAATCTCCCCCTCTCTATTTTTAGAGTTTCATTAACGCGGAACCCTGCGAATTATTAACTGCAAATGTAATCGCCTACGGCAGCAGAAACAGATTGATTGTTTGATAGCGGCCGAGGGGGGGGGGGGGGTGGAGAGAAAGATAGGTTTCCCATTGGGGGATTCGGTGAACCGAGACGCCCCACGCTTTAACCGTTCGGGGCACGGTGGCCCGCGAAAAGTTGCTAGATTTATTATGCCATTATTTCGGCCGATAGGCGGGCGGCGTGGAACGTTTATGGGTACGGAACGGCGAAATTTGCCTGCGGGAGGTCAATATAACGTCCCAGACACCGGCGTCAGGAGAGCGGAGAGGGAACAACAGTTTCCCTCCCAGCTATGCCACGCACCTACGCACTGTCTGCGAGAGGAAAGCGTGTTTTCTGACAAACGTTCCCACGAGCACGGCCAGACGCGTCTCTCAACTCCGAGCGACGACCTTTCGATCCTGTTCGATTAACCCTAGGACATCTAGGATAACTCCGCACCTTTCTCGATCGAGAAGTAATTCTGCTTTGAAAGTGGAACTTTGAATATCTTAAAGATCGTAAAGGCCTATCGCGCATTTTGGCGAAGAGTAGCGAAACGAATCGAAGAAAATAATAATAAAAAAGTAATTGTCGCTCTGCTTTGATCATCAATTGTTTATAAACTTTTCTCTTCGTATCGCCGCGCTTCGCCAAAATGCGCGATAGGCCTCGAGGAGTGAGGTTACTTCTGAAGAAAACAGAGTTTCCAATTCCTATTCCAATTGTTTGCACAATTGTGAAATAGATTACTAAATTAGTGCCTATTCGAAGGAAGGTGTACATTCACAGTCGCCAAGTTCCATCCAGTTTTCACTTTCCACCTTCCACGATTCCTCTGTGAAACGAGACACTTGGTTCACTCCTCCGTTCACCAAGTTCGATGAGTTTCGAGTTCACCAAGTTCGATCAGTTTCGAGTTCACCAAGTTCCCCCTTGGAGCGTCGCTGGAAGTTTCGGTCTCGGAAGGTGGTTACTGACCGTGGAGGGCCGCGCGCAGAATTCAGCCCGCGAATTTTCATTATTTTCGAGGGTGGGACGTTTGCGGACGCGGCGAGCCTGGAAGTTTTGTCTGTATGGTAGGCATTGTCCTGGACCGGGGAATGGCATCCTATTAAAGTCCTCCCCAAGATGAAGGTGGCCCATTCTCTCCACCCCACGGTCCAAGTGCCAGAGATAGTCGGGGGAGGCAGGACCCAGGCGTCTCAGGTACCCGCTCGTATTTCTGCAAGCCGATACTCATCCCTCGCCCGAGCACCACCACGCGTAACTTACCGACACTCGCGAAATTAGATTCTAACCGAGTTACAGCGAACGATTGTGTGTAAGAAGCAAACAGCCTCCTCTGCCCCGTCAGCAGGCACGTATAGAGATGTTCGATCGATGGCCGGGCTCTAACATGCTTTCCGGGCCTGTAGATGAAGAGAACGTCCTCGAGAGCACACCACGGAGAACAAATTGATACATTTACGCGCTATTGTCGCTTCGTCTGGACCAGATGTCGCGGTGTCCATTTTTCTGCGACAAGTGTCCGCTAAAGTGTGACGCAGTAAACAGCGGGGAAAGCGTGGGAAGCGATCGAATTAATTTTTCTAATCGTTCACCGTTCTGTGTAATCGTCAGAGTTCCCTCGTTAGTACAACGACGTTACACGGTTGTGGTGCCTCGATAATGGCCCCCCACGGTTCACCCCGCTGGCGAGGGTTAATCCCGTTTCCACGAAGGATGCAATTTAAAGTTCAGCCTGGCGACGATACAGAGTTGGAAGGAAAGTTCGGACTCGCAATCGCCCGCGGCGCTGAATGTCAAGGGCAAAGGGTGGCGCCCGCCATCAGGGGCGGTGGGGGTGGGGGCGGTAATGGCGGTGCGGGTGGTGGTCGATATTGGAAGCAGCCAGGATCAGCCAAATTTACGATTTCCAGGGCCGGGTGGACGGGCAATGCGACGGGTCGGGGCCGTTCTTCGTCGAGTCGTTGGTGTTTACGGGAAACTTTTCGCCAGAAGTCTCGTCTGTACTCCGAGTCCACGTCGCCGCGAAATAAGATTCACGGAAGAAGATTTCTCGTCCCTTCCTCGAGCTAGCCGCTCTAGAATAGACTAGGGGAGGTCGTTTGGTCGCGGACAACGACGCAAATCGCTTTTATTCGAACTTGCCGGAGCGTGGTTTCCCGCGGAACAGGATTCCATGTTATTCTTCCAGTCACTGTTCGCGATTGATCGGAATCGCTGGAGCTCAGGCGAACTCGCAGGTGCGTCCACTGTTCAATGGAGGACCACCCCTTTGTCAGGGGAGATTGAATCAGCCGGTAGTGGGTTGCCGTGTTTACAGATCCCCTGTACTTAAACTAGACTTTACAAACACTCTGAATTCGGTGTAGGCGGTGCCCGTGGCTGTTACAGCTGGTGCGCGGGCAATTGTTGCAATATATCTGGCCCAGCCTCTGTTTGCCTGCTGGCCAAAGTCTGATGGATCCTGTCTCGATTCCACCATTGATTTCTGACGGGTTATTTGCAAGGGAAACAAACTGACGGATCAGTTTGCTCGAGGCATCGTGATCTCCTTTCGATTGAAAGCAGAACCAAAGCTCGGGCAGTGAACACAGAAATAGCGAATTCCATAGTAGATATCAGATTCGAAGCCCCATGGCACCTTTTTTTCAAGAGAGGGTCGAGGAGCGGGTGTCGATTCTCTCCCTAAGTCACTCGCCTCCTTCATCAACGCGACATCGGTGGGTCAGGAATGGAAGAGGGATTGGACCGCGCGACAAGGTAAACCGAGACTACGTTTTTCGTTGAGCCCGTCCAGGATCACCGGACCCGTCATAAGGATCCCTGGAACGGCTGTACGGGTCTGCTAACCCTTTTGGCCATTCGTGCGGGTTCGTGGGCAGGGGTGATGGCGCGGCAATCCTCCCAGCGTTATCCTTGGCCCCTCGATGGACCCAGACATCGGCTACACGGACGGGTAACGCCATCCCGTCGGACAGCAAACCCCCGGTGACATTAACGCGACCCCTGCCACTTTGAGCCTTGAATATCAACGACATTAGCCGCAACCCCTGGCAGCTTGATGGCCAAGAACGGCATCGGAATGCCAAAACCGTCGGTCCCATTGGGGATGACGAACGGAATGGGATCTGCGCCGTCGTTGCTGCCGTTATTTACGAGCTGGTCGAACACGCTTCTGCGTTAAATCGATCGGGCTGATCAGGTGGCCACCATGTCTGTTTTGTTAATTGCTAGATCTCTAATCTATTAGAGCTAATTAGAGCCTGTTCAAAGTAAGGGTTGTACAGTTGCGAAGTGCATGGCATCTGCTGTCCGAACATTGTCAATATTTTGTGAATATAATCTTCGGGAGAGGAGGCTAAATTATATTCATGAAATATTACTTATAGAAGAGTTTGGCACTTGGGGCATTTGTGGTCGTTGCTAATCTGCCTGGCGTAGTACCCAAGTACGTTAGAATCCTAATTGATATTCCCGCTGTAATTGACGCATGCCTGCCACTATTAATGAACTCCGCGAGAATCCTAAAGAAACCTACTGCTCGAAAGAGAGCATCGGCCAGTTCTCACTGCTCCACGCGTGGAAGCTCTGTAATTGGAATGCCGCGAGCTCGTTGACGGATTATCGAGCCCTGACGAGGAACGCCGTTGCCAGAGGTCGTTATGATTCTCCGAGGTACCGTTCAAACTCTGCTACGTTCTTCCTATGGCAGGATCAAGAGGTTGGCCTCTTGAATGCCCGCGAGAAGGGGGATCCCGTTGGAGAACTTTTAGAGTTTCACGGGGAAAGGAAAGGTGGGTTCGTTCGGCGGCGCCGTGACTCGATGATGTACTTCGGAAGCCAAGCAAGGTAACGGCGAGCGAAGTCAGCGCGAGGGCTGCTAAAGCTGAAGGAACTATAATACGTCAACATCTCGCTGGGTTGCTTTTAGACCGCGGAACATTTACTTGCACATTGCATTCCCCCCTTAACACTATTTCACGCCCGGATGTAAAGTGAACGCGATAGAAACTTTGCTTCGATTCCAAAGGATTCCTCGCCAGCTACGGTAGCGATAAAAGCCGTCGCTTAATTTCGATCTCCAATCCCGAGAATGGACAGCGAGGCGATGGAACGAAACGAAACGAAACGAAGCGGACTCCGGGCGTGCAGGAAAGAGGAGGAAGCAGATGGTCGGTGGATCCAGGGTGGAAAAGGATCGATAACCGTTCACGGTGATCAGAAAATCTGTCTGCTACTTCTGTCCCTCGCCAGTCTGCCCGATTTCGATTCGACACGTGCCAGGCTATCCGCAAGAGTCACCCTCCACCCACGTTTCTGCAGCGTCGCCAGTAGATTCGCTCGGTTTCTCCTGCGGGATCCAATCTCAATTTCCCTGGAGTACTCGGGGAATATCCTGCTTTCTCGTCCTTGCTCCCCGTGCCTTTCCCTTTTCGCCAGCGTTTTTCGGTGCTCGCCTCTTTTATCGCCTGTCCGTTCCATTCGCCTGGATAGACAACTCTCTCCCCGGTTCGCTCGCGGGAGCTCTGTTAAATCGTGAATTCGCGAAACGATGTCACCCCTCGCGGCGAATCCTCGCGACTTTCCTAGCGGATCGTGTCAAATTGATCTCCGATAGGGCACCCTCGTGTATCAGCGATCCGTGTAGAAACGGCCGCCTAACGAGAGACGCGTCACGTGCACAGTCGTCGCGAAAACAATCATCCCCGATGCTTTTCGACGCTTCCGTGCCCCTAAGAGGGAGAGATCAGGACCTACGATCACCCCTCGAGACAAGACGAGACGAGACACGGCAAAGGAGGTCACCCCCTCTCGAAAGGGGGAAGATTTGGCGATGGGAGCAAGGGAGAGAGAGAGAGAGAGCCTGTAGGGAGGTGTGGGTGTCCCTCGATCGAAGGGTCCTCTCGTCTCGTTCGCCAGCTACGTTCTCGGCTCGTCTGGAAAATCTGGCAGCGCGCTGACACGTCCACGAGGTGTTCCCGAGGTGACGTTACACAAATTAGCGACCTTTATATTCCGCCCTCTCCGCTTTAAGTCTACGGGGAGGGCGGTGAGGGTGGCCGAGGGGGTGGCCCGCGGGAATCAATGGCGCAGCTGACGAGCCTTTGGCTGCGCGCATGTGCGCAGACAATTCTATCGACCGTCGCTGTAGCACAGACACGGCCTACCCCTTCCAGCCCCTCCAGGCCAGGCTGATCCCCGGCGGATGGCAGAGAGGGTTGGCGGCTTGTTTCCCGAAGATACGGCCGCGATGCTTTCGTCTAGGTGCGCGCGGACACACTCCCGGCACGCGTGTGCGCCGGCCACGTACACGCGGAGGGAAGTAGGAAGAAAAGAAGGGTTGAAAGGGGGTGAGAGTCTGGAGCACCCGGCTGCGACGGCGCTGCAACGCAGCCGCGGCCTTGACTCCGCTGACGTCGCCAACTTTCCCCGATGATCCAGCGCAGACACCCTGGCGACCCGAGCGCGGACCCCAACCCTCCCCTGCGCCCGCATCACCTTCACTGTGAGATATACGGGGTGTCCCGCGACAGGATGCACGTTACTCGAGTATAGTACCACCTCGATAATTAGTTCGTAAGGGGTTGTCATGCCTGATGACAAGTCTAGGTTCATCAATCTGCATTTAAATTAGAAGAGGTGGTATCAAAAATAAATTCCACTTCTTCAGTTGCTAAATAGCCAGTCTAATCCTTTCTTACCTTGCTCAAATCTAACACAGGGTAAATTACAATGCAGTGGAGTCTGAACCATTGCAGATGTGGAGGCCACGATTAGTTCCACTTTCCAGCGGAAAATGTGGTTCCAAGGGCCGCGTAGTTGAGCTATGAGCATCCAGTTACGGGACACACTATACGTGTCTGTGGCGGTGTCTCCCGTTCCTCCGCCCTCGAATTCTTTCCTCGTTGGCGGAGGACGCGCGGCGTGTCACCCTCGCACCATGGGATCGCCCGGTCCTCATAACCCATTTCGGCGTGGAAAGAGCCATGGGGGATTGCATGGAACTCGGTCGCTCAGCGGTCCCGATCGCGTCCTGGACCACCTTGGGGGAAAGCAATTCCGAGAAACGATTATCCATTCTCTTTCCACGCCATTTGCTCGAACGATGGTGGTCCTTAACGACGCGTTCGCCAGCTGAACGCGACGTGTTTCGGTCCTACGCGCGTGTCCTTGCGCGTACAATCCATAAGCGTGTTTTTACAGAATGATCAGCCGAAGAAGAACGTTTGGAAAACACGAGCTCGCGAAGCGTCTCGGTCAATAGAAATCTTCCCAGGCGTGTCTACTCGCCATCAACTCCACACAGAGCCCCGATATTCGCGATATTCGCTTGAATTGAGTCACCTTACGCTCAGAGTCCACCTCGCACAATCTATCTCAGGGATCTCGCCGCTGCGATCAGCCCCATACGCGCCTTCTTCGCGCGCTCGTTGCCTATTCCCGCTCGTTGCATTATGCATGCATCCCTCCGGGTATTAATATCCGCGCTAGTGCTCGGATCTACACGCCTTATTCCCTTCCTCTGATGTTTATTGACTGTCGGCCGTGCGTGTACAGAACGAATCGCTTTATCTGGCGTCGCGAGCCCGCGATACCTTCGCGGAGGGACGGCAAGGGGGCTGCGTTGTAACCTTTGACGCGACCGGGCGTACGGGATTATGACGAGGTATCTACCCCAGAGAGACGAGACGTAGAAACGCCTCCCTTTGAAGTTGGCCCTCGCTCGCCGGGGGAGGAACAGAGGGCCAGCACGCATACCAGAGAGAAAGTTTAAAGCCCGCTACGATATGGGCGGCCGACTTTAAGAACCTTCCTTTTCCCTGCTCGTTTCAGCAGGCTCGTTCTCGACGACGCCTCCTCCTCTACGCGCGCACCCGACATTCTCGACCCACGCAACGACCGTAATCGAGGGGTGTGGCACAAGAGCGGCGAGCAAAGGTGTATTTTGCGTCGGATCCTTTTCCTCTTTTTCCCTTCATCGCCGGCCGTATCTTAAGTAATGACTCCTGGCGGAGGAGAAAGAGGGGAGAGAGGACGCGTAGAGCACCACGGGGGGGGGGGGGGAGGCAGAGGAACCGTGGCTCTATCGCGTTTTACGCGACATTGCGCCCCGAGCCCTCGGCTGTTACTCTTTTTACGCCTTGTCGGAAGCAACAGGACGTAATGACTCGATTTTCCTCGCCGCTTTAGCGGACAGGTTAAGGATGCGTAGTCTGCTCCTGCTGGGGGATCCGCCTTGCTCGTTTTCGAGGGATGAGTTACACAGCTCCGGGGGTCCTTTGCGTGTCGTCGCTTTCGCGATATTCGTTCACTGCGTCGGGCTCTCTTGGGGTCTGTTTCGACGATTGCCAGTCGATTATTTGTCCGGCTGATCAATTGCAGTATGTTCTGAAGTACGCCAAAGGGTAGGGTATGGACTTTCTATAAGATATACTAAAAAATCCCCAAGCTAGTTATATGCGTCCTAAGAGAAACGAAACCGAGGAAGATTCTCAGATGAAACAACATTGACTCGCAGTTGCCAACGGGTGCTCTCCTTCCTCCAGCAACTTTCGAATTTCCCCCGTCGTCTTACCCCTTCGTGTGTCGGGGTCGTCTTTTCGCGACGACGAGCCTCGTAATCAGAGGCACACCAGCCCTCCGTAGCAATTTTACCCCTTTGTTGGTAAACGGTCCGGTTCAGTCGAAAATCAGGCAACCCCTGGTCCCCGTTCGCCGGTGCCACCCCCTTGTCCTTGGTTAACGATGGTTTTCGTCGTTTCCGTCATCCTCGACACGGGCTGCCGGGCGGACTGTCAACTATCAGCGGCCAGACAATAGCGTGATTAGGGCACAATGTTCCCTCCTCCCTCTAGTCTCGATTGCTACCGGGCGGCTCTCTCTCTCTCTTTCTCTCCCTCTGCTTTTCCGTTTCCACTGCCGCAGAAACGGCCTCTCCCGCGCGCGCGTCCACGCCACCATAAAAGGACACGCCGCAGCACACCGTGTAGAAGCGTACCCTAACGTGTCACGTAGCAGATCTCTCTCCTCGTTTCTCTCTCCAGAGAACCGGAAGCCATTGTGTACGACGGGGCCCAGGGCCCTCCTCTCTCTGCCCCTGGGTTTGTCGTCGTCGCGCGTCAGGGGAGTGTTGCAGCGCACGCCTGCGGGACGTCAACCGCGCATTAAGTTGATGTATGAGCTCCAGACCCGCGACGCTGTCTGCCTGATGGCTCCCCGTTTACGGGCATCGGCCATGGCAGACCGGGGAAACGACCTCGAGCAAGTTTTCACGCGGCTCCTTTTCCCGCGCCGAACAGACCACCCTCAACGGCCTCGCGTCCACTGTGCTGCGGGATATTATGCCCTTCGAAGCGACCGCCGGCCTGTCACTTTCTCCCTTGGAGACCTTTGTGCATCCTTCGATATTTGTTCTTGGTAAATGATCTAGGGGGTTGGGACGCAACCCCTTATGCTGACTCTGGGATTAGGAGTTTTACACCTAGATCAGAGTTTAAGGCGACCCAAAAGAAGCGAATGTTTGTGAATTTTTTTTTTGAAAAAGCGAAAGTATATCTTTACAGAACGCTTCGCACATAAAAGTGCAACATTTAAAGAGCATTTGATAATTTTTTCCCTAGAAAATATTTAGGTTTATAATAACGTAACAACCGACGTCCGAGAGGCCTGCACGGTGAGCACTGCCATTTGGAACCAGATTATATCAAATTAAAAAACAAATAAGGTTTCGTTAGTATAATAATGCATCCTCTGATTAACGGGGGGAATTTCCGGGATAGTAATTTAAACCAAAATGGCGGCTATTTAAGAGTTGAAATCCTGATTTTTTCGCGTGATTTTTGCTGAGGTGTGTGTGCCAATGAAATTATAGTTTTAAAAAGTGTTTCACTGCAGCTTATATTCCTGAATTAATTGCATTGATTACCGATGCACGCGTATTTACAGAAAGAGTTGGCTCTTCGCGCGATTTACGTCGATACAAGGGTGCAGCCCCTGAAACAGCGTCGTACATCAAGGGGATGTTCGTTCCTCCGCCTTCTCCGTGTTTCTGTCGCGTCGTAGAGCCCCCGTCCCTGATGAGACGGGGAAGATTAGCTTCGGCCTCTGTTTGGGGAGCTGATTAGCCGGCGGCCCTTTGACGCGGCACGGGAGGGGAACATCCTGCAAATGACAATTCTCACCGTTTTCCGCTGGCTGGCCGTGGCGGGGTGCGGAATCAGACCTATTCAGATTTTTCGGCGGCGATTGGGTGGAAGTAAACAAACATCTCAAAGCGTTTAGAAACGATTCCGATTCTATAAATCTCTCTCATCGCGCGGATAATTCTCACTCGTCCCACGTTACATTATCATCGATTCGCAGCTTTCTGCTTCTACCAGAAGATCCTCTATCCGCATCCATCTCACGGAGACCGTTTTAGGGATTCCTCCCGTGAAGTTTAAATTTCCAAAATCCTGAGGAAAGTAATGCTCCTCAGTACCTCGCTATCCCCTGCAGGACTCTCCGAGAGGGATCCTCGGGACTGTAAAGCTCCTTGGAAATTTACTGGCCGACGAGAGGGAACGTCGTTGCGCTCCGGCGTAAGGATTCGTGGGACTGGACGCTGGGGGCAGCTACCACGAGCAATCGAATTTCGCCGTCGGTCGTAAAGTCGGACGGGGTTGGAACGACCTTGCCCGGGTCGCGTCCTCGTTTCGAATTCTCGGTGTGGCGTTGTTAGAGGATCGAGAGGAGGCCGTTTCAGCTGGAGCCTGGATGGGAGGCTGCGTCACGCCTGAGAGAGTTGCCGTGCAAGGGAGGACTGCCTTTTTGGATCGCCCTAGCACCCTGAGGCGGCCACACGCTGCGTAAAAGGATTTCGTTAGGGTGGCGTTATTCCTCCTGACCGCGTTTTGTCCCGTTGACAAGTTTCGTCGAATGAGTACAGCTAACTGCCCGAGACAGTTCACCCTTTCGGTGCTTCGTCGTACAACGCCATTATACGCACGTGCTTTTATTTGAAATGGAAAACTATTAGGAGACAGTAGGCTGTTTTGGATACTGGAGAGGAGATGACTATAACGAGCAATCTTTCTGTGAGATCACTAGAAAGAAAGATTGAAATGGGAATTACAGGTACTGATAGATGTTCTGGCGAGTGCTGCTGCACCGTAGTCAACGAGTTCGCGATGATTATCAATAAAAAATCAATGTATATGTCCGTCAGGTGTTCAAGTGAGCTATTTCGAGCCTCAGAACTGGCCACTTAAAGCAATGAATTCGGTAGTTAGGTGTAGTACTGCGTCCCCACTTGAAGTTTTCGTGCGTTCTTCAATTGGATGAATGAGAGCTCCGAGTGAGAAGTTTGAGGAGTGAGATACACGCTATTTACGACCCTAAGTGAGACTACTGTGTTTATTTTCCCACGTCCTTTTCGGCGCTCTTGCCCTAGTGCTCGAAGCTGGTTTAGTTTTACCCTCGGTTTACCTGACCTACTTTTCTATTTCGTTGTCCATGCGTGTGGGGCGAGTGAAACAGAAATAGGGAAGTGGGCCGACTCATCCAGCCGTGAAGGTGAGCAGGTTTCGACGACGCAAGGTCGTTGAAAAAAACCTGGGAAATAGAGCCTCGCCTCTCTTAGGGGCATGTAGCGTATCTCAGTTCTGTTCCCATTCGTCCCATTGACCACTGCACGGCACCCTGAAACAGGACACCGTGACCGGTGGCTTTCTGTCTTTCTCGCTCAATCGATGTTAGCCCTTACCGATCGATTCACGACTTCGTTATATGTTTAATCAGTATAGAAACGTCAGAGACCTACTGATGTAGAAAAATATTAGGGTGCAAAGTGGGTGTGAAGAACAAATGAAGAACTTAGAAATATATTCGACATGCATACTTTTTGAAGCAAATGGACCTTAGATTACATCCCCTTCCTCATAAAGGACCACAATAATTTATAAAAATGAAATTGTCCACAATCCATCGCCCAAAGCACGCGAATCTATTAGAACGTAGTCGCGCCCAGGTTCGAGTCCCTTCAGGAGAAGAAATATTACCCGTTTGATGAAAGATCGTTGGCTTCTCTTGGAGCAAAGAACCCACAGACGGTATCCTCTACGCCGGGGTTTCGCTGCGGGGTTGCGCAACGTGAGAACGTCAGATGCCAAGTTGGCACGGGCTGTGAAGAAGTAGAAGGCAAGAAAGAGCGAGAGGCAAGGCGAAAGAAAAAGAAAAAGTAGCTCTCCCACGGTGGAGGAGGGGAGGGGGGGGGGGGCGCGCGCGTTTTTGCGGTTTTCCTCGAGGCTTCCCAGCAAAGTCCCTCTCCTCCTCGACTGAATTTCGGGTTCGCGTCGAAGGCGTTGCTCTCCGTTCGTCTCGACGTTTCGATCCGACGGCGGTGCGCGGTGGTCGTCGACCAGAGAGTGTCTCGGGGCACGGCAGAGGACAACGACGCGTGCCGAGGGGTCCCTCCGCCACCCCCGTTTCCTCTCCTTCGAATGTCGAAGTTGCGCCGCGATCCATCATCGGCATCGCGGCCCGGCGCTGACTTTATCCGATCTCGTCGGTTATACGGAGCTATCGCGACTCCGTGGCATACTATAATGAAGATTTATAGGGGGGCTTACCGAACGGTATAAGGGGGGGGGGGGTGGGATCATCGAGTCGATGGCTTATTGCCGTCCTCGGAAAGTTTTCAAGGTTTAAGCAAGCCGCCCCCCAGCCTCGCGGCACGAAGACGACAGTCAACGTCCTCGGGGAACGTCGAAAGCCAGCAGGGTGGTGGCGCGAGGGCGAGGGGCTGCAGGACAACACCGGTATATTAAACTTTTTATAGAGAAAGGAGCCGGGGAGGAAGAGGAAAGGAACAGTAAGAGGATTCTGTCATATTAAAATGCTCCTCTCGGTCGCGCAAGCTCGTCGTCGCCGGCACTCGAGAGGGTACCAGCGTTCGTTCCTTTTTACCTGCTCCTCCGCCTCGATAAGCAGCCCGAGTTCCCACAGTGAATGCCCCTCGAAGTTTCGGCGAGTCGCGCCGCGCTATTATTGCCGCGGGAAGAATGCAAGCTTTTGCAATAAATAAGATTGTTTATCGCCAGGCCGAGGCGCTTTGAAACCTCCCCCGGGGCCCCCGTCGGCCGCGCCGAGTAAAAGGGAAGCGATCGAGCGTTGCTGCCGCGGCGAAACGCCGCCTCTACGTTGTCGCTGCTCCTCGGTGTGTCGGAAAAATCGGTTTTATGCAGCTTTGCCCGGGATTTTATTGCCCCGCTCGATGCTTATCGGGCCTGCACTTACGCTTTAAAGGATTTCCTCGGTCGCTGTTGCGACAGTGCCGTGTGTCAGGTCACGGCTAACCGATCGCAATTGAAAGTGAACGAGCCTCTCTTTCCAATCGCTCCTAACTCAGCCGCGGGCGGGAAGTTCGTTGGAAAATTGCGCTGGGAAATCTTCAAGCTGTAATATCGAAACTGGTTTGAGGCGCGTCTTAGCAGAAGATATTCGCGAGCGGCTTTCACGACGCAAGGTTTCATTGCGCAGCCATCTTTTCCCGTGCTAGATTAGATCTATCTCCCTATTGAATTTCACGTTCGCAGCTCGCGATTCCACTTCCCCAGCCGGCAGACATAAATTTCCATTATCGGGCGGCTTTGTATCCGTCCCAGGCTCGGTTATTGTCTGCCGACTTTTATCTGCCAGGTATGCGCGCCGCTCTTGTTTCCTAGTTCCTTGACGATCGTCGAGGCGTAAATGCTCCTCGTGTAGACATCCAACGCACACTCGCGCCGTTCGTGCCTCCTAAATGGAGTACCTACACTTTCCTCGTCCCCTCGAGTCAGCCTCCATCAAGATTCAATCGCTCTCCGTATTAATAAAAATGAATTGCATTAAGTCACGCCATTATTTCTTGAGCATCCCCGATGCTCGCCCATAATCGACCATACCGACGGAGAACGACGCCGAGGCTGTCGCGGGATTATCCCCGGAACGATCGCCGTCGCGATTCCGCCGGCGGGATATGGAGTGTTCGATTAAAATTCACCGAGCCGCGTAATCTGTAACGAACGACTATGGGAGGAATCTTGGACGCCCGGTGGCTCTCCAGCTGGATGGTGGCAGCTTCGAGGCGTATCGGCTCCGGCGAACGGGAGCCACCGCCATCGTGGAGACGTTCCTCCGAGCATTCGATGGCGAGCGATATCGAGTGGTCCGTGGACCCCCGTGTCTCGGGAATCGTTGGATCGCGTGGCTGGTGGCCGATCGCGATCGTAATCGCCGCTTTGTCCCAGCGATTCGCGCGAACCAGCTCGATGCAATCTCGGAGGTAATCCCCCGGGCCCCCGCAGCCACCTCTCGCATGAGTCGCGGTTTAAGTCGCGTTTAATCGAGCCCCCGTAAGTCGGAAGGGGGATGTCGCGGCACGTAGCTCGCTTCGGTGGCCGTCTTACAAGGGGGGGCCGGCGTGTACGCACCGCCTGCTTTGCATGCAAACTGCGGGGCCAGAGACGCCGCTCACCCGGGGAGTCTTAAGGCGTTAAGTAATTGCGACGAGTAATCCCGGATATGGGTTATCGTTATCGGGGAAATCGCTGCTCTAACGCCGCTTTGATCCTCTCCCCCTCCTCGGGATTTATCGTCGCCTCGTTGATGGGGTTTTTGAACGTCCACGGTGTTAAGGGTGTGTCGGGGTACATCTACTACCCGATCCGCGTTCTTACCAGTGTGTTTCCCTCGCTGCTTCGAAGGAATGATGTTAGAATATTATTAACGCGTCAGGCAGTTCAGTTGTGCAGCTTTGAAGGAAAGGGTGGATGGATTGAATGCAACGACGACTTTCTCACCCGAGATTCAAGTGGACTTTCAAAGGGGAGGCTAGAGCGTAGCACCGTCAAAGAGAGAACGTGGCGAAAGGGTGGTGGAAAAGTGCAGAATAGCCGCGTGCTGGGGATGGCGTACGGTCAGGCAGAGAAACGGTCCTCGGGCTGGTGGTTAATTCCAAAGAGGTCCCGGGCGTGTCATCAGCTACCCGGTTCGACCCTCGCGGGACTGGCTGCCCGTAATCGCCGCGTTTTGTCACTTTTACGTTGAGAAAAGGGACACGGGGGACGAAGGAGACGGGAATTGAGCGTTACAGTTTTATCGTGCGACAGAGGTGGGCTGGAAATTTTTAGGCACACTTCGAATATACTGCGAGCATTGGGGTAATTCCGGGAGACACAGTCGGGCTGGAGAGTTGGTTGAGTTGCTATATTCAGACTCTACATCTGTGTATATGTAAAAATGTGTTAAGGTTCAGAACAATTAATTCTCTAGAAATCAAGTGTTTCGACCAACTGTCCAGCGCTACTGCGTCTCCCGGAATTACCCTATATGTTTGTTCAATTATTTACGGGATGCGTTTATATGACACTACAGCTTCATTTTGAGAAACTCTGTCGTTATCAGAATGTTTAATCAACTTGTTTACCTATAGGTACAGGGTGAGTCGGAAAGCAGAATCATTCAGAAGTTATTCGGGGTGAACAAGTTATACGACTCACCCTGTGGAATAAAGTAAGTATTAAGTCTGAGGAAGATGCCTATGGTTGTTTAATAAATTTATAAAAAATGTAATATATATATTTCTATCAAATCAACAAAGCTCATTTGCTATCTAAATCATATACTACGAAACGAACACTACTAACTTAACAAAAACTAAATGTTAACCCATAAAAAAATCAATTCTTTTCATACACAATTTGACATCTTACCCCGACTTACAACTTATACAACTGATTCAATATAGCCCTAGCTCGTGGTTTCCAATCATCCCTCCTAACAGGTCCTTCCTTCCTCCGTTTCACGCTGCTTCTAGTATCCCTTTTGAAGTCCCCCGTCGCGTGATCGAGCATTCTAAAAACACCCAAATCACCGCAGCTTCAACAGCCCCGTCCGCCGCCCAGAGTTATCGTGCGACAGAGGCGCGTGCCCCGTCAGGCCCTCGCCGCGCAAACGAGAGGGAAGGGCGTCGCGAGGCTGGAAAGGAAACCGCCACAGGCTGTCGCGTTTTCCGTTTTCGCGGTTCTCTAGCCCGCGCGCGAAAGGACAAAGGGAAGTGGCGCGTGTGTTTGCGATTGAACGGTGCACGCGTCGCGGAAACGTCGCGTTGACGAGGCGGGGCGCGAGCTTTGGGAAATATTTGCGAGTTCCTGTGGCGCCTGAACAAAGGCTCGAAGACACACAAAGAGTTTCGGTTCCCTCGGGCGCCCGGGGGCACCGCGCAACTTGCCACGAACGTGCTAATGGGGATGGGAGAGGGGGCGGTTATGTAAACACCCCCATTGTCAGTACACGATACGAGGACAGTGATTTTTTGCACGGGGATCTCTGTTGCACCGCCTGTGTGTCATTGAATTCATTGCGGAGGGTGATAGCTGGGTAGGTAGGTCACGGTACATTTTCGAAACTACGCTGACGTTGGTCTACTCTGCTGTGATAAGTCAAAATGCATCTGCGACTTTCGCTTAAGTCAAGTCATTGCTGCCAAAAAGCACAAAAATAGTTTATCTATATGTATATTAAATGGGAGAGTCTTATCTGCAGTGAAATTCAATATATCGATAGCTTAGTGCACAAATATTTCATGTCTATTTTTAGCATTTTCTAGAAATACAGGTTTAAACATGCAATGGTAGGGTAAACGCACCAATAAATGAACACTTAAGGCTAACGAATGAACACTTTTATAAAATTATCTTTGCAGTGCGATTGTTTCCACGTGTTGCAAAAATTGTTTGGATATGAAGCAAGAAATTAGAAGAGGTCTCTAATTAGTTGCTTATTTTAATTACTTATTTGATTAATTTTAATAAAAAATGTCAATTCACTGGCACGTGTCCAGTTACTGGTACATACACCCTACATAAGATTTAGGAGCATGCAATAAACAAAAATATTGTATTTGACAAAGTTATAAAGTAAATATAAATATGATTTTTATACAACATAAAGAAACAATCAAGAACTTTTCTAACATATAAAAATTCAAATTTCACAAAAATTGGATATACAATATTTTTACACTAACAAGGGAAGATCCCGAAGCCGGAAATTCAAAAAATTCTAAAACTTTATGAATATGTAGGGAATTTCCTCGTGATTACAATGCGATTTTTGTTTGCTGCCCAAATTCACTCTAAGGGGATGCAAATCCAGCTATTTTTCGATTTAGTGTTATAACTCACGAACTGTAATTAAAAGGAGTAACTTTTGTCTTGAAACTTTTTTCTACATCTTACAGTTCGCTACTTATAACACAAAATCGGAAAATAACCGAATTATCAAGGGGTGAATCTACCCCCCTAAGAGTGAATGTGGGTGGGAAACAAAAATCGCGTTGTAATCAGGAGAAAATACCTCACATATTCACAATGTTTCAGAATTTTGTGATTTTCCGGGTTCGGGATGTTCGCTTGTAAGTTATTTTTCTCAGAACCACCTTTTAACCAGACACGCATATTTGAATTAACACGGCAGTACATTCGCGCCCTTCGTCAATAAAAGGGGTGCTTAATTAATTTCTGTTTAGAGGGAGTTTGCTTCCTTTTAAATTTACAGGATGACTAAGTAGGTACGCTCTCGCCATTGGTTATCCAATCTGCAGACCAAGCAAGCATTCCTTTCACTCCTGTTTCATAGTCGTTTCACACCGAAGGGGTGAAGCTTGCGCAGCTCTCATTGAATGCGTACGTGGGTGAAGTTGCGCGGAGGGTACGCGTAATAGCCCGCACACGGCGTTATTACAGTATTAATTCCGCGGCGCAGCACCGCGGTCGGTTGACCAAGAGTCCAGCGAGCGGATATCACGAGCACGACACGTTCTCACGCACCTGCTAACAGCCGACGAGAGCGTATTTTCGAATCGCGTGCCCGACGCGGAAACATTGTCGTAGGTCAGTTGAACGTGACGTGAATCATGCCGTCGCGCTCGCTGCCAAGGAATTCTACTCGCACTTGTGCGATCGCTGGGTAGCGCGTAGTTCGTTGCATCACCGCCGCTCCGCTGCCAATTCTCCGTGAAACTGAACGAGCCACAACACGACGCGCTGCCCGTAAAAACGCGAATCGCCGTGATTCGCGGCTAGTTCCCAGCGTCCCCATTAACTTACAAAAATAATCGCGGAATCACAATTTTTCACCTTCGAGGGTTATCGTAGTCCCCCGTCTCTTTCCGCGCGCGGGGAAAAATTAAGCCGCGCTCGCAATGGAAATAAACGGACCGCAAAGGGTTTGAAAGTTTTTTTTATGGGTCGCGTAAACGTTGCCCCGTCCCACTCCCCTGTTTCTTATTTACGGGATTAACCCCTCGGGGTGTCTCGGCGAATTTCAGGGACCTCTGTTTGCCCAGGACGACCGTGATGCATGGGGCGAGGCTCTAGGATCAATTATACGTTCGCCGACTTCGCTTTATTGGCGAGAATAACCAGCAGCCTTCCCGTCTCCACGTTGGTCGACTGCTTTTTGCTGCGCCGCCAGTCTGTTGGCACTGGGTAAAAGTAGACACAGAGTTATCGAGCTGCAACATTGTAGCACTCGCTTGGGAAAATCGTCCTTCAGTTACGGCTATGTGTACATATAGGACGAAAATAGTGGGTGGACTTGGCAGCTACTGAAATACGTCGTACTTCATCCATTGACAAAATCATTTCTCTCGTACCTTTCATTGGAGTTGGATAAAATTTCCATTCACCTTCAAGCCTTATCTTCAACGAAGATTCCTACAATCTCTTCGATTTCACCTTCATTAAAGATTGTAATCGTTTTTATCTGCACTTTGTTTCTTCTGCTTTTGCGCTTGGACCCGACCGATGCTACGAGGAGCATTTTCCATTTAGAACAAGGCTCATCTGGTACCATTCCAAGGATAGTGTCCCTCTCCGCGCTAAATCCCCCCCTGCCCGATCGTTTCGAATTTTAACGTGGCTATTAAGACCTCAAGCATTTGCATACCGGCGTAGAAGTTGCTGACGTGACGCGGTTATTCTCTCGGAGACACAAGGCTCTCCGTTAATGCGGAACATGGTCGCGTCATAAATTCCCCCCGCAATAAGGAGGGGGGGCTCTGTCTCGGCGTAAATACCGCGGGCCCATTAAAACTTTTCGCGTACTTAGCTGGAATTTATTTCGGCCCGAGCACGCGCGTGTCCAGCCACGGGAGACGCCCGTAACCGTTTTACGGCGCCAGCTCGTTTGATCCAAGCATATCTCTCCCGAGATCCAAAACTTCCCGACGATCTTCGCGTTCCTGGATCCCTTTCGGCGTCCCTTCTTTATGGGAACCAGATGGACGCCGCGATAATGCACGCTGAACGAAAATTTTTCGGGACTTCGGGAAACGTTTATCAGCTCTTTCGGCGGTGAACACAGGGGCGGTATTTTTCGATGAATTATAGGCTGATGGACCCAGGAATTCCACCGCGCATTTCGCTGGATAAATTCTTGGGAGCTTGTGACTGGCCAGAGATTCCAGTTTCTAGATTCTGTTAAATTACAAAATAGCTTAGGCGGAGTTTGTAAGCTGACGGTAGCTCCAACGCGTTACGTAACTTCGCGGATTATCTTCTCCGCAGCGAAGCCACGCGAACCAGAATCTCCAGAATGCTACGGATTCTCGATTTCTCCCCCGGTATCCATCGTTTTAAGACGTGCCTCTTCGGACTCAAACGACCGAAGCTATTTCCACGGGATCGTTGCAGAAGCAGAGTGCAAATATTTGAGGGAATAGCGAAGAGTTTGACCAACGAATGCCGCGGTCACGCCCAGTGTTGGGAGAATGAATTAGCGAGTGGAAGCTTCCTAGAGAGCGGAGTCACTTATTCCGCGCGATTCTCGAATTAGATTTCTCCGTTCGGTTGGCGGCGCGAGGAGACTCTCGTCACGTGTAGTCTCGGGGCTCGGATGCACCGTGCGTTTTACAGAAAAAATCCTGCCCCAGCCGTGGAGGAAATTCAGTCGTCTCAGCAGAAGGCACGAGCAACTGGGAGATAACGAACGAGTTAAAAGTGGCGTCGTTATGTCCCGTCGGGCACCGTTTGTGATCGATCGCGATGTAAGAATTAGAAAACTTCCAGCTTTCGGAAGTGTACCGGGGACGTTACGCGGCTAGCCGCCCTGTACACACGCAACCCGATTATTTTTATATAATTGCAAGAGCTGTTACACAAAAGTCCTTGCCGTTATCGCATCGAGATACGGCGTATCTTGGCTCGACAGCGTGTTTTTCACGCGTCATGGCCAATAATCTGCGGCGAAGTACGGTTCGTACGCGAAATCGTGGCGCTCGGCCGCGATCACGATAAAAAGTGTTATTATCGTGACAAGAGCCCTCGCATGCCCCCGCGACTACGCGTTATGCAGGTGAGCTCAAGGCCGCGGAAGCTACGTTTGCACACGCGTTTTCTATGTAGAAAGGGAGCCTTGAGGATCGCGTTGCTCCATAAATACGCGCTGACAGATTCCTTTCTCGTCCTGCTCACAATGGAGCCGCGGCGCTCGCATGTCTAGCGTTCTAGCTCAACAAAAACTCATTCTGAAAATTCTAATTACCGCGATCAGAGATCCCGGGAACGATTCCCGCGGATCGGTAAAACTGTGGAACGTTATCGGAAACATATCCAAGGTAATCACCCGATAAGCCGCGGCACGATGGTACGCGGCGTAGAATCGAAATCCATGGAGGGAGTCGATAGCAGCTGGCGTAAGCGGCTTCTATCGCGTTTTATCAGTCGCGCCAGGCCTCGTGGGGGGGGGGGGGACGTGCGCAAGAATAGAGCTAGTAAATAGCGCCGGGGACGGTATCACTAACCTAGCGCAACGTTACGGCACGCCGCGCCGAGTCGACCCTGACGCAGAAGCAGCGACTCGAGCTCGACGGTCGTTGACTGATTATTTTATGCGCTCTATGCAAGTGCACCGCGCCCCACCCGCCTCCTCGTCCAAGCGCGGCTCGCGCGTAGAACGCCCGATGAGCCGACACCGAGGTAGGTACGTACCTGCCGGCTGTCTTTATAAAGGCATACTTTTCATGCAACGCACCCATTGTTCCTTGAACGGCTGCAAAACAATGGTATTACGGAACTCGTTTTCCGCTGATCTTTTTCTAATAGGGGAATGGGTCGATCACTTCTGAACCGGAGCCCCCCGGCGAAATGGGAATGTCGTTTACGGTTACGTGTCTCGTGGGAAGAATTTTTAGAACTTCGATACCGGTGTGGGTTTTTCTAGTTTTGAAGAGAGCGCGTACTTGGTATGCTTGTTGTTAACTAGGTGATGGTGATTTATAAATAGTTTAGAGGTTTTAGCTACCCTTCGCACGTGATCGAATACAATTCTGTTTTCTTGCGCTCGGGTTGGTAACAGTAGGATATGCGCAGCTAAAGATAGTCTAATGTCGACGCTGTGCCATGACCAAGGTTAATTTTCACGCTGATTGTGTTAACATAGGAACAGCGTCGCAGTAGGCCCCCTCTTTTTCTAATTCTTGCTCAGCGAGAGGTATTCCTGCCGCACGGTCGACAATACGGCAAAGTCACACCCCGGGCGCGAAAAACAAATTGCAGCTTCAAGCGCAATCGCAAAGTTCCACTAGGCGACGTTTCGATAACGCTCGGTTTAAAGTTCACGGTTCGCCGTTGTAACCCAGAACCGGTGATCTGTAAAAACGCGTATCTGTGTCATTACAATGCGCCTGAGCGCGGGGAGCGCGCGCGGCCGTTGGCGTTCGCCTGTAAACATGTTTGTTTGCTCAGGCGAGGATTGTCGGTCCTGGGGGGACTGGTTTTTGCGCTAGGTTAGTTAGCGGTGTGTGCAATTCCGTTGGACGGGAGGCGGCATTATGCCGTTGCCGGGGCCTCTGGCCGCGGCGCACGGGGGCCCACGCGTATTGCTTCGATTCAATCCCGCCGTCTCCGCCACGTTACCATCTGTTACGTCACGTTCCTCTTGCGAACTTGTTCGCGCGAGCGCGCAATAAAGTTGCTACGTGGCAGCGCGCCGCTACGTGATGGACCGTGGCTGGTGCTCTCCGTCCTCTTCCCCTTCCTTGCCATTCCGGTCGAGCCGTGAATCACGAGGCCACCTAAGGACTTATTGCGTCGTAACACGCAATAACAACGTTTTAGCTTCGCCGGCTCCCCCGGGGAATAATAATGAACCCCCGAAAATAATCGACAGAGAAGGGGGGGGGGCGGGGCCAACGAGACCCGTTGCTCCAGGGCCTCTGACACTCCGGGGATCTTGCCAGGGAGGCGAGTTACGATCCTGCTGATGGATTTAACGGCGAATATGAGGCGCTTCAAAGCTATCACGGTTTTCGGGTAACCTGGTGGCTGCTGTTTTTGGCGGGGTGATCGAGGCAGTGGCGGGTTTAACGGGCGGCATCTGCTCGGTAGGCCCCCAGGAATCCATTCAGAAAAAGAATTACGATTATAATTTTTTCTGTACTACTACTAATAGCTTGTTTTTGTAAATTACCTCCTCATTTTCCCGAAAAATGGGGCCCTATTTTCAAAAAAATTATGATTTTATCTAAACACCATATTTTTTCTGTGCTACCGCACTTATCCTGTTTTTGATAAATTAACTTCATTTTTCCGAGAAATGGCCCTCTCTGAACGTTTGCCACCTGGACTTTTCTCCTTAAATCCGCCACTGGTCGAGGTTGGAAGGCTTGTACCAATTTTGTATCCACAATAGTTATCTTGGTCTCCGTTCCAAGTAACATCTATATCGAATTCATTCAAGGTTCATTCGATGTTTGTCACAAAGCAAACGTTACGAGCAGTAGCCGCGGGGAGGTGACAGAAGCGCTGTGTGCGAAGCGACGAACCAAGTTGCACGGCTCGAGTTTCGAGGCGGTTGGCTGTCTCTATCGCCAATCGATCACGAGGGACTCGGACTCTTATCGCATCCCACGACCTCGCACACACTCTGGCTGAGCGGCACGGGCGCACGTCGTGCGCGCGGGCTCCTTCGTTCACGTTCTCGGCCAGCAGCTCAAGAATAGAGGCGAAGTAGTAAACAGCGTCTCGATGCCAGGCGATAGCGGCCCTAACCTAACCCAAGAAAAACTTGATTATCGAGTTATAGCGCGGCGATACGCATCGCCGGAGGAACGATCGTGTTTACCAAGCGCCGCGGATAATGTCCCTCCTCCTCCTCCGTTCGATAGAAGCCTATCGTCAAGGCTCGATTAAACAGGCGACGACACCACGTCGGCGTCGTGGAAATTGTCTTACGCGCTATGCAACGACGCGACTCCGCCAGCCACGGACCAGCCAATTATTCTACGCGAAAGACTCGTTATCCAATTTGGCTAACAAGGAGAACGATTGAACCGTCCGCCTCCGATTTTAACGAGCCTCCGCCAGGTCGCGTGGATCGCCGCGCGGTGTCTTCAACCCTTCCACCCCCCCGCCTCAGCCTCGAACCTTATGCGTCGTTGTTGCTCGTAATACGGAGTAGGTATATGGTGTTTCAATCGCGCGGCAATCAGATCCGCTTTATTCTACGAATCACCGTGACGGCCTGTGTGTCAAACTCATTGGGTGTTCCGCAGCGGTACTAGCCGCGTCCTCTAATGGCGGGCGGTTAGAGCAACCGCGCAGAAGTCTCGCTGCCTAGAGATCTGCTCGGGTATCAGTGTTCTCTGTTACGTTACTCTCGCGTCCGGGTACCATCATGGGAGAGCCCAGATATGTACTTCCTCAACGCGTCCCTGCTTGACGCTCTAATTATTGACGCACGGACACGCGGGGCTCATCGATTCCCTATCCCCGGGGCTAATTAGGAGCAGCGTGTGTTTCGCTGGCAGCGCGACACGTCGATAAGCAATCTCGCCAGCAATAACTCCACACGGTCGAAAAAGAACGAGCGGCTGTTTCTTAATGAGACAGCGACGCAGGCGTCACGTGTTCCTCCGGCTCCTAATGAACACGTACGTACGAGCGTACGTATGCATGCTTTTCCCCGGCGCGCGAGGAGCGCGCGTGCCGGAACCCCGCCCGCCAGAAAGAGAGGAAACGAGAGAACGGTGTCGTTGGTGCAGTAAACTCGTGCCGTCGGATAAATATACGGTATTATGTAAGTTGTTTGCGAACTAGCCAAGGGAACGCGATGGAGAGAGTGGGAGAGCGGCTCCGCGGGCAGAGGCTGGTCGATCTTCGCATCCTCGGGCCGTGCTACTCGCGCGCGGATTGCGTAATAATCGGCGACCAGTCGGGCGACTCAATAACGCCCGATTTTTCCGACGGCTGACCGCACGGAGAATTCGAAAACAACCGTGGACCTAGACGAGTAACGCGTCCTGGACGCCCGGGGGACGTTTAAACGTCACCAGGTTTTTCCGTTCGTCGAGCGTTTACTCGCGCCAGCGGCGTTACGTAATCTCGAAACGATCGTCCTGATCTCTAGAGGGACATTCCAGTTCCCGTTCCACCAAGGCACAACACTACGATCGCGAAATCCACGGCTAAGCTGTTATCCGAAATGGACCCCAGTTGGCGCTCGGCGCGCAGTTTTTGGTCTTGCATCGTCACGACGGTACCGTTGCGTAATGACTCGCGCACGGCGCGCTTGATGGCGAGTGACGTAACGTGGGATGACTTTTTTTTATCATCGGACACCCGGGTATTCGGTGGGAAGTTGACCATGCCGGTGATTGGAAACTGGTCCGCGGAATCGATTAGCGTTTCAACTTGCCCATAATGGATCGTTCCCGCGCGAAACTCGCCCGAATTTTTCCCATGCCGTGCCACCGTCGCAGTTCCCCGATCCTCGTTACCGTTCCCTGACAGGCTTTGAGAAAAACCAGCTCCGGTCCTCGCGGATCCTGACAATGAGGATTAATTTTCCATCGATCCCAGGTACTTTTTACAGAGCAGAAACTGTCAGCGCGCACAAACCCCCCACGTTTCTTTCTGGAGATAGAGGTGCACGGTCGGGTGGCCCTGCTAATCGTTGTTTCATACAATTTCGCCCTTTCGCACGCTCGGGGGGCTCGACATCTCGCAGCATTGTCACGGGACAAAAGGAAGGCGTGCGTCCTTCGCCAGCGTATACCGAGCATCATCTCCTGTATCCAGCCTCCTCTGCGTTTCCGTTCCGAGATTTCAGGCCAGCGCGGTAACGATCTGGATCGACTTGGACAGCTGCTAATACGGCACCAGGACGGGGGCGAGAAGCAACCTCGGAGGGAGCGGAGTGGAGTTATCGCTTGATTGCGTACGAATGCGTCGCGATTTCGGGACAGAGAAGGGCGGCGGTCGTTTCGGGGAAGAAACGAGGAGAAAAGGAGAAAACGACGCGTGTGACGGATAGAAAAGCGAAGAGCGGGGCCCCCTTGGCTCTCCCTGCGGACGGGGATCGACAGGTTCAAAGGGAGCCCGGGGGAGGAAGGGCCTGGATTTCCTCGTTTGAAGAGCGTGCGACGTGAGCTTTCAGGCAATTTCTCACTCGTGCAGGTCACGTCGCTAGCGCGAGCGAATACGTCAGCACGCGCGATGGCTGCTCCACTACGCTGATTTAACCCCCCCGGTTCTCTGGAGGGTGGGACGGGGTATCTCATAAATACGATGGGGAACCGGGCTTCTCCAGGATGCTCGACCGGACCAGAGGTAGACGTGTTCCTTTTTTCCGTTATTATTCGATTCGGGTGGCAGAGGGAGGATTTCTCGTCGAGCCTTGTATACTTACTGACCCCTGAAATCTCTTTTCTGGTGAACAAATTGTTTCTCCGGCTGTAGGGCGACAGTGGTGTTGGTTCTGTTCGGTGGTCTCTGCTTTCCTTTGGCTCGTGGAGGTGGCATTTTATTTTTCTGACGGGAATGCGGTGGGACCTTGATGGTCGGAGGGAAATTGGGTTGAACATTGGTGGGAGTACTGAGGTTCATGAAATTGTGGAGGTATGTTGGATATATTCGGTACTGTAGGTACACATATTATGTTAAAATACTTGTAACGCGATGCTAGTTGCTGATGATTATTAGACGTTTGCGGAGTTAATTGTAAATACTTCCTCTGTAAGCACTTTGCTATATGGGGGAAGATGAATTGAATTTTACAAATACAAATGAGTGCCTCGAGAAATCGATAATCCTTGACGAATGCGTGAGCTATTGAATACAGCCGCCCACTTTCAGATTACGGAGGGGAGAATGCTAGAATTTCCAATATTTTCAACTAAAATGTCCACAAAAATCTCCTACAAAATTTCCACGAAACTCTCATACAAAATTTTCAGCTTTTCTGCTGGACGTTTTTACGGTTCCCTTCAACTAATTCTTCATCGTGGTTCACGCCACTTGTTTTAATTAGCCTGATTTGATACTGATCCCGAGGATGCATTTCGTCAAACATGCAAGTCCACGAACAATGTTCATCAGATGACACATAGAAATTACCTAGAATTTCAGAGACTTCTGTGCCTGCTGCGACAGAGAATTATCTACTTGCAATTTGAAACGTTTCGAGCGACGTACGGTCTTTGATTTCTGTGCGTAACCTCACGTGTCAATACTGATCAAGCGAATGATCACTCAATGCGCATAGATGGGTTGGTAGATATTGCCAGGAAACCCACAATTTACGTAAGCAGCGAAACGTTGGGTTATATTCCCTCGTGAACGGTTGTACCGAGTAGTTGAACCGAGGCGTTCCTGCGAACCTGAGGTCGGTACAGGGGAAACGGATTTGAAAACTTCGCAAGCATATCGTATTTCTCGAGTCTCGGTGGCAGTCTAGAAACATGAATCGTTAAAGGTATCTTTGTAAGAAAAAGAAGTAGGTGAGTTGTAAGACAAATCTTTTTCTATATATAGTAACTGTGATTCATGATTCCGAGTCTCTTTAGTGCGCGATAGTTGAGCTGTCCATGTATTCACAGGCTATTTACTTTCACCAGATTGCTTTCTTTAGCTATTAATTCAAATTCATTGGAATATATTTATGCACATGATAATTCATGCTCGAGGTGAAACCCGTAGGAATAATACAACCGTAATTAACTTTTTTACAACTCGTTGCATTACTTCCATTTCACAGAGTTTTATTATTTGCTTCTTAAAGTAATTACAATATTCTCCTCGTGAAAGTGTTCAGAACACACTCAGCCTAATGTAACCACGACTGAAGTAATTCCAGAGCTTTGTGAAAAAGGAAGAAAACTGGATTTTATTTCGGTAAATAAATTTTTATAATCACCTAATGAACTTTATTGAATTTGCATTAAAAATACTTTTATCCATTCAACTCGGCTCCCCTAAGATGAAATCTCGAGTGCGCCACTGGCGCCAGTAGTACCATTTCCAACGACGCTCAAAGATATTTTACCTCAAAGTCAAATTCTGAGTCATTTTGGTCCAGTGTGACTTCCGAAGGTTAAGCTAACGAATGCCTTACCTATTCGAGATTCGAGCAGAGCGAAATGGAAAGCTTAGATGCTTCCTGAGAAAATTATTCATTACGTTTCACGTTCTCCTGCTGGTTCCAAATTGGTTCTGACATTCAAGCACCAACTGTTCCACTTTTATACCTGCCACGGTGCACCGAAGTTTCAACAGAACAATAAATATCTTTCTTATTTGAAGATAAATACGATGATTCATGCGAGAACTTTGTAAACATCCAATTTACAGTAATGGGCGGGTATTGTTGGAGCTAATTCGTTTCCATTGGGTTTCTTTATTCACTGTTGATAACCGAGCGCGCCACATATCGTTATGTGTACCTACGTATGCACGTAGCAGGCAAACTTATTTTGCTCTTCTATTTGCAGTTGTCTTCCATTGTTATCCGAGGTCGTCAGTAGAAGATAGCTTGATTTATGCAAGGTTAGGAGAGTACGGCATCCCCCGGTTCGGGAATTTAAAATGAAACGATTCGTTCCGCGAAATCTGTCCGGACTCGTACCAGAGATCAGGCTTGCGTTACATCGTCCTTTCTGTTTGCTTTCATTCGCGAAAGACGAAGCCTGCCAAGGGGATCCTCTCGCTTCCTCTCGCTTCCTCGCGCGTTACTTCGCTCCTCTGTACCATGACAATGTAGCCAGCTGGTCCTCAAGTGTTCTTTCTGGGCAATTGCCACAATGGAGCACGTGCTGGCGTCGAACAATGCTCGTCTTCTGGACCCTCCTTAAATCCACTGCCACACACATTCTACGTGTTCCCGTGTAACCTCGTTTTCAAAAGCCCTTTTGTGGGGCATCGATGCCCTTCGAGAACGGGATTTGTCAGTGGCGGAACCGGCGTTGTTCGAGTCCGTGTCTTCAGGTACCGGGGACTCGTACTACTGAGACGTTAACGCAACGGGGATCGGGGATTCATTCCCTGCACCTCGTCCTTCTTTAATCTTTGAAAACGGACAACTATCTCCACCGTTATTAATTTAACATAACTTAGAACGTGCATCTCTAAATTAGATATCGTTAAGCATAATTGCGGCATTGAGAGCAAAATCGAACTAACCCATATTGATAAAAATTATTTTTTACTATTTTATATGATTAGTAGAGCCTGTTGGAATACAGTATTGCAATTAATTCAATTTTGCAAAAAAATGTGGGTTAGTCCGCTTTTGCTCTCAATGCCTCAATTCATCCCTTAAACTTTATATACCTATTATAGGACTAAAGCACCACATGCTCCCTATTATTTTGGTCGTCTTCGAAATCCGTCAAGTCCCATCAGCAGCCACGTGTCAGAGACATTCAGAGAACGTTGTAAGAAAAACCCGTTGATATCGCGCTTCAGACTCCATCCAGCAGTACGGAGGGTGTCCAGGGGGAGAAGGTCGCATTATGACCGATGAAATACCGTATTAAGGGTCCCCAATAGGCTCTATCCTAGAAACAGACGCACCTGCCACTCGTTCGTCCTCAATCCTGGACCTCTTTCGGTTCCCCCCGAACGGCAGGGTAGAATGGGATTGTTTCTTCCCGTATTCTCTTTTCCCATCTTTCTTCGTCTTATATGGTCCTCCCTTCAGAACGGCGCCTCGGACACGAATTTCATCTCTCGGGAGAATAGACAAGCGTATCCGATAGCCGCTTATTGGATCTGCCGGCTGGAAGCATTTCCCTCTTTCGCCGGCAGAAGGGACGATTCATCGTTAAGGAGATTACCAGGATGCGCCTCGATACCTGAGCAAACGATTACTGTTCCACGAGGCCAGGGTGAAGCTCGCCACGAGGATTACGAATCCTTGTATTCACTGGGAATAAGCGTAGCCAATTACTCGCTATCCTACTCCATGCAACTGCTTTCCTGATGGCTCCAGTGTATTATACGGATGACAGGTAGCTTAGAAATTACGCGATCGGAGCCACGCGTCATTCCATCGTTTCCCTCGGTGCATCTGACTTGCACTTCCGCGCCGTTAACTTTCGTGGCCATCTATCCAGTGTCCTTACGCGACCATCGACTAACCTAGTCCAAGGGGATCCTTAGGAACGGGGTTATCGCGGCAGAAAACTCGCGGGAACTTCCTACGAAGCGATTGAGATGGTATCCTTGCCGTCCGGGCGCGATCCAGGCGCACAGATAGAGCCCAGAAAAAGGGAGATGATCGCGGGGCACGGTGGCATTCGATTAATAGGAAAGTTTTCCCTGAAAGTCGGGCGCTCGTAACCGGGGCTTTATAAAAGAAAGAAGAAGGAGTCTGGGGCGATCTGGGGATATCGATTGGGAGAGGAACTCCTGCCTCGCCTTCGGTGCTTCCTTTTCCTACCGTCTTCCTTACGGAACCAGGAAAGTTCCACGTCCGTCGCGGTTCCTCTCTGCTCCACCCTCGGCAGTTTTACCTTTGGCACGCGGTCTTTGGTCTCGGCGGGAGCTCCGCCGCTCCGACGGGCGTGCTATCCCGACTGTACAATACGTTCCTATTCCAGGAAAACGCAACTGATTATTCCAGATACGCAAGCGCGTGCACGGCCGAATAATACGCGGGCGAAGAAAGCGACGCGATGCCTGCCAGAATAGCCCGGCTCATTACTACCACGCCCAGGCAAAGTATTGTCTAGCGCCCCTTTGACGTGCCTCGGCTTTGTCGCGTTTCGCGCGAGATCGCCCGGGGAAAACCGCGTTCCCTTGCTCTAGACGCTGATAATACCGCGCCGTGATAACGCCGATGGCCACTGACACCGTCGACGTCCCGAGCTCAACGATGAATCGAACTTCTTCCCTTGGAATTTCGATCTTCCTGCTCAGCTTTCCTCTAACAGAACTTCCAACGAAACTTGAGAGACGACACAAATTTCCTTCCAATTTACAGGCTTGGTATCTCGATTTTTTTAACGTGCTATGGATCGATGATTTGGATACCTTGTCGCCGTTCCACGCACGATGGAACGTAAATAAAAAGCCGCAGGGAAAGAATTGTTTCCCATAGCCTCTGTTCTCCAGCGTGCCCTATCCGATTCCCCCGTTATTGACGACGCGTTCGCGTTAGGAAACGCGCACGAATTTAATGTACCACGACAAGAAACATTGCGGGGGATGGTCTTTGTGAGGACCGACTGTGCCACGAAACTTCCTTGTCTTGGTTCTTTTCGCGCGCGGCCCTTTTCGCTTTCCAGCCCATTAACCATAACTCGTGGGAGGGCTGCTGCTTGGCACAATAAATACGCGATTTAAATAACAATTTAACATCGACTAAGAAGAACGCCTTTGGGAACTATCGCCGAACTTATGACGAATCTTAATAACTCCTTGCAAACTGACGATAGACAAACTTCCATTTTACAGGATTTTATTATTTGCTTATTGAAGTAATTATAATATTCCCTTCGCAAGAGTGTTTGGATCACACTCACAAACTACACTCTATTTGAATTCATAAAGGTAGATGTTTCGATTACCCTGCCGATTTGAAGAAAGGCTGTCATTACTGGTTCTTGTTCTTGTGGCAGTCTTTATACAGTACACACGATCCGTTTGTGTCTCTGACGTAGCCGTCGTCACATCGGCAAGCGGCCGTGGAATTGCTGCACGCCTAGGAGACAGATTTAATCGATAACGTTGAGGACGTAAATCTCGGTGGTACACGTAAAGAGTAGCTCGTTTATGTTCAGTTTCAAACACTTACGGGTCTTGGGCACAGTGGAGGTATCTCTGGATTCTCACACGTTGGTTCGCAGTGTCTCCCACAAAGGTTCAAGCTTTCGTTAGCTCCACAACACTCAGCCCCAGCTTTGGCATCTGTGCGAACACACGATAATCATTTTGTGGTAAATTGGAAAGTCAGGTTCGAATTTAAATGCAGTCGAAAAGTACAAATTTATGGCCACGCTCGAAATTAGCAGACCCGTTGATCGTTTACATACTGTTACTAAGCTAACCAATGTCTTAGTCGAGAATCCAGCAATGAAATGAAAAGCTTAGATGCTACCTTAGAACACTACTTACAAACTGCGACCATTACAGCGAGCAGACCGAGTGACACGAGTGTATATCGAGACATGGTTCTGCAATACGTTCCACGTTCTTCGGCTGCTTTCGAATTGTTTATGACTCAAGCACCAACTGGATCCACTTTTATACCTGACACGCTGCATGGAAATTTCAGCAGAATAATAATTATCTTTCTTATTGGTAGATAAACATGATGATTCATGCGAGAACTTCATAAACAGCCAATTTACAGTAATAGGCAGGTATGGTGGGAGTTAATTCGTTTCCATTGGGTTTCTTTACTCACTATTGATAACCGAGGCCTTCGCTATCCAGCCGGTTAAATATAACTCATGGGAGAACGGCCCGGTAGTTTGACACAAAAATACGCTATTTAAATAGCAATTTAACATCGATTATAAAGAACGCCTTGGACGTTTGGCCCCCATTGTGTGTGTGTGGGGGGGGGGAGGGGGGTATTGTTGAATTTATAGGGATTCGTTGATAATTGGGGATTCAGATCGAATTTGAATACTTCTTTGCACGATCCAGCGTAAGTTTGTGTACCTTGACGTTAACAATCGTTTTTTAACGGTTTTCGGCTAGGTATATAGAGAAAAAGTAAATAGTTTTGATACATCCAAATTGACCGTTCAAATAACATTTTTTCATTGCTTTTGTATGTATTTTCTCAGGTTTTCGCTTACTGTATATTAAAGAGGAAGGACCAAAGTATATTTTGACATATTTGTTATTTAGTAATTAATTCAAATAAAAACGAAAGAAATTGAAAACACGATAACGTATCAACTAGCCTCGGTTTCCCCTATAGGAGCTTCCTTACGTTTCTCGAAAGATTATCCGAACAAAAGTTTGATTTTCTCTTAACGACATGAAACACGTAGGAATACATAATACAACCGTAATCAACTTTCGAATCTTAATAACTCGTTGTAAGCTGGCGGTACACAAACTTCCATTTCACAGGATTTTATTATTTGCTTCTTGGAATAATTATAATATTGCCATAGTAAAAGTGTTCCGATCACACAAGTTACATTTTAATTAGATTCATAAACGTAGATGTTTCAATTGCGCTGCCGATTGGAAGAAAGTCGGTCCTTACTGGCCTTCTTAGCGATGGCAATTTTCACGCAGCACACACTTTCCGTTCGTGAAGTCTCTGAAATAGTCCAGGTCACATCGACAACTGGCCGTGGTATCGTCGCATTGCTAGGAGTAGATTTAATCAATATCGTGAGGACGGAAATCTTGGTGGTATTCTTTAAGGGTAGGTTGACTATGTTCCGTTTCAAACACTTACTTTAGGGGGGCAAGTAGGATCCGGATTTACACACGATGGCTCGCAGTATCTTCCACACATGTTCCAGGATTCGCCATTTGGGCAAGCTCCACCACCTGCGTGAACACGCGATAATCATTTTGTGGCAAATTGGAAAGCCCGCAAGGTTCGATGTCAGCCCTATAGCTCTTATCATATTGAAATAGATTCAGATAGTGAGGGCCAGGAGTGTTAAAGAGATACTTGTTCTGTATTTCATTTTGTTATAAATACTTTTGTAATAAATATTGAGCGCAATAGATTACGTGCAGACAAAAAATATTTTTTTTTTCTCAAAATATCTATGCATTTCTAGATTTGGCGATACAGGCCTGTGGGACCCAACGTGTACAATGATGGAATTTTAATTTGCGTGTGCATTTTAGGGTTAAATGAAGTCAGAACGTTCCAATTTATGGCGACTGTGGCACACTATGACATACTGTAATTTAAGCTAACCCAATGCCTTAGTAGAGATTCGAGCAATGAAATGAAAAGCTTAGATGCTTCCTTAGTAGACTAATTACAAACTGCGACCATTACAGCGAGCAGACCGAGTAGCACAAGTGTATATCGAGACATGGTTCTTTAATACGTTCCACGCTTCTCCGCTGCATTCGAATTGTTTATGACTTTCAAGCACCAACAGCTCTGCTTTTATACCTAACATCGTGCATGAAAATTTCCGCAGGATAATAAATGTATTTCTTTTTGGAAGATAAACATGATGAGGCGAGAACTTCGTAAACAGTAAATTTACAGATATAGGCGGGTATGGCGGGAATTAATTCGTTTCCATTGGGTTTCCTTATTCACTGTTGATAATCGAGGGCATCGAGGCTATCCAGCCCGTTAATTATAAGTCGCGGCAGGAAAGGCGGTGGGACGGATCGACATTTAAGTGGGCATTCACTTCATTTTTTACATAGTTCATCATGTAGTGATTACTAGATTTAGATTGCTGTATTTAGATAATGATTTTATAATTTTTTTTATTTTTTTGTGAAAATAGACATATTCATCCGGATTAGCCAGACATAACGAGCTGGGGTACATTTTGTGACCCCAGAGTTTACCGCTGGAAAGTTTTTAGGCGATAGACAAACACACAAATATGTATATAAACTTCCTGATTTATTACAGATTATCTTATACTTAAGATAATCTAAGATTACAGGTAATATATTGTACAATAAATACAAAAATCATTTAAATCTCTGATAAGAAACAAGAATAAAATACAGAACTTGATGATGTATCCGAATCATCTAGCAAAGATAATGTTACTGGCCACATTTGTTGTCTCGTGTGATAGGTGCAAGGGATTTCAGCTATTAGCTGGCAAACGATAGTCAATTGTTGAATTCAGGAGCGGATTGTCATGGATCATTATTAGAACTTGCTTGCTTCCTGTTTATTTGTTTCCCCAAAACTCGATTCCAATCTCTCTCTGATTACGTGCATGATTCATTCTTATTTATCTAACGTTTCATTCATACTTTTGTACGTCTCACATCTCTGCGTGCTTCACTTCCGACATATATTACTTATTATTATTATATTTCAACATTACTCACTTTGATGTTAAAAACATTCATTTTGCAGCATTGTTATTGAAAAAAATTGAATCAAAATAATATATTTTTCCCGACTTGCACCACATTTTGTGCAGTAAAATATCAATTTTTCGAAGGGTCTGATGCAGATGGATATAAATAATTGATTTTTGTGAAATTGAATCTATCCAGAATTATAAAATGATTTAATTTGGGGAGGGGGCTAGTGTTGAACTTCTAGGGATTCATTGATAATTGGGGTTTCAGTTCGAATTTTAATACTTCGTAGCAAGTTGACGATACATAGACTTTCATTTCTCAGATTTTTATTATTTGTTTCTTGAAGTAATTACAATATTCACACTGCAAATGTGTTCAGAAAATACAAGCTACATTTTAATCGTATTCATAAACGCAGGCGTTTTAATTACCCTGCCAATTGAAAGAAAAATTGTCATTGCTGGCCCTCGTTGTTTTGGCACTCTGCAGGCAGCACACACAATCCGTCCGTGGGGTCCCTGACGTAGCCGTCGGCGACGTCACAACGGCAAGCAGCCGTGAAATTGCTGCACGCCTAGGAGCAGATTTAATCGATATCGTGAGGACGGAAATCTCGGAAGTATACTTTAGTGGTAGGCCGACTATGTTTAATTTTAAACACTTACGATTCTTGGACACAGTCTGGGATCAGGCTTTGGATCCTCACATGTTGGTTCGCAGAGGTTTCCACAAAGGTTCCAGCTTTCGTTATCTCCGCAACAAACTTCCTCATCTTCGCCATCTGCGCGAACACTCGTTAATCATTTCGTGGCAAATTGGATAGCACGCGAGGTTCGATTTCATCCCCACAGTGCCCATGTGAACAGTTCTTATGATATTTAATTAGATTCAGATAACGAGGACCCGTAGTGTTAAATAGATATTTCTTCAGTATGTGTTTCAGTTTGTTATTATTATTTTTCGTAATAAAGATTGAGTGCAATAGATTACGTGCAGACAAAAAATAGTTTTTTCTCTAGATATCTATGCATTCCTAGATTTGACGAGAAAGGCCTGTGAGTCCCAACGTGTGCAATCGTGTAACTTTAATTTACGTGTTCACTGTAGGGTTAAAATGAAGTCAAAGCATTCAAGTCTATTGCGACTGTTGCACAGTATGTCACACTGTTATTTTATCTAACAAATTTCTTAGTCGAGATTTGAGCAATGAAATGAAAAGCTTAGATGCTTTCTTAGTAGACTACTTACAAACTGCGACCATTACAGCGAGCAGACCGAGTAACACAACTGTATATCGGGACATAGTTCTTCAATACGTTTCACGTTCTTCTGCTGTTTTCGAATTGTTTATGACTTTCAAGCACCAACAGTTCCCCTTTTATACCTGACACGGTGCATGGAAGTTTCAGCATTGCAATAAATTTCTTTCTAATTTGAAGATAAACACAATGATTCATGCGAGAACTTTGTCAACAGCCAATTTACTGCGCTGGTAGGGTATTGTTGGAGTTCATTCGTTTCCAATTGGTTGCCTTATGCACTGTTGATAATCGAGGCTATCCAGCCCGTTAATTATAAGTTGTGGAAGGACGGCCCCGATGCTTGGCACAAAAATACGCGATTTAAATAACAATTTAACACCAACTAGAGAGATTCTCCAGATATGGCGAATCTTAATAACTCGTTGTAAACTGACTATACACAAAACTGCCATTTCACAGAATTTTATTATTTCCTTCCTGGAGTAATTACAATATTCCTTTCGTAAAAGTCTTTAGGACACACAAGCTACATTTGTAATAAATTCATAAACGTAGATGTTTCGATTGCCCTGTCGATTGAAAGAAAGCTTGTCATTGCTGGCCCTGTTTCTTTGGGCACTTTTCAGGTAGTACACACGGTCCGTTGTCCGTGTCCCTGACGTATTCGCTATTACACCTGCAGGCGGCCGTGAATTCGGTGCATTGCTAGGAGCAGAGTTAATCGATATTGTGAGGACGTAAATCTAGGTGGAATGTTTTTAAGGGTAACTCGACTACGTTCAGTTTTAAACACTTACGATTCCTGGGCACCATTCACGTTCAGGATGTGGATCCTCACACGATGGTTCGCAGAGTGTTCCACAAATGTTCCATGTTTCGTTATCTCCACAATCGACTTCCTCATCTCCGCCATCTGTGCGAACACACGTTAGTTATTTCGTGGCAAATTCGAAAGCACACGAAGAAAATCCATACTTTTCAAGTTGCCCTAATTCTTAATTCAATAATTAATTCTTCGCAGTTTTGTAGATATAAAAAGAAAGGTGCAACTTTGGTTTAATTTCCTTTTTGATATCTTACGCCGCGCTCGAGATATTCCACGAAAAATGTGTTTTTTTTTCAAGGGGTGATTTCATCTCCTAAAATAGTCTTACGGAATGAATTACTCTACTTCTACACAAAGTTGTATAACTTCTATTGTTAGTCGCGATTTCGAGCAATGAAATGGAAAGCTTAGATGGTTCCATAGTAGACTACTTACAAACTGCGCCCATCACAGCGAGCAGGCCGAGTAACACAATATATCGACACATGGTTGGCTTTTGAGTTCCACGTTCTTCCACAGCTCCCCTTTTATACCCGACACGATGCATGGAAATTTCAACAGAACAATAAATTTATTTCTCGTTTGAAGATAACCACGATGATTCATGCTAGAATTTTGACAACGGCCAATTTACATTAATGAGCGGGTATTGTCGGAAATAATTCGTTTCCATTGGGATTTTTTGTTACTCATTGGCGATAACCGAGGCCTTCGCCTTTCTCATAAAACGTATAACGTATGGTCTACGATAGATAATACATTATGAATAAAAGCCACATAACCAGGCTTGAAATTTTCCACCAATATCCATAAAAATATCCGGTAAATTGTTGTTCAAACATACGCTTCATACACATCGTTGAACGCGGCTTGAAATGCACAATAAAGTGGTAATAATAAAAATATATAGTTCTATTTAAAAAAATCACATTGGAGTTAAAATCTCTGTAAATAATAGCTTAGACGCAAATTCTAATATTCTATTAAGTTGCCTCCATCAAATCAAACAACTCGCATATTAAAATTTGTTATGATTGTTAAATAATTAGAACAATTGTAATGTGTATACGAACAAACAGACATACTGTATATCCAGCGTGCTTCTACGTTACAAGAAAGCGTTATCGTCTCATCGAAACGAAGCTCTTCGAATACAAAGCTACGTTCTTCGGAAGATTATCCGAACAAAAGTTCGATTTTCTCTTAACGACATGATACACGTAGGAATAATACAACTATTAATAACTCGTTGTAAGCTGTCAAACACAGACTTCCATTTCACAGGATTTTATTATTTGCTTCTTGAAGTAATTACAATATTGTCATCGTAAAAGTGTTCAGAACACACTCACAAGTTACTAATTAGTTTTAATTAGATTCATAAACATATACATATGTGTCGGTCACTCTGCCGATTTAAGAGAATCCTGTTCTTCCCGTTCTTCCTGTTCTTCCTGTTCTTCCTCGTTCTGATTCTTTAGGCAGTCTCCACGCAGTACACACAATCCGTTCGCGGCTCTGACGTAGCCTATATCACATCGACAAGCGGCCGTGGATTTGCTGCAAGGCTAGAATCACATTTAATCGATATCGTGAGGACGTTAATTTCGGTGGATTACTTTAGGGGTAGCTCGACTACGTTCAGTTTTAAACACTTACGATTGCTGGGCACAGTCTGGGATTAGGTTCTGGAATGCTACATCTTGGTTCGCAGAGTTTTCCACAAATGTTCCAACTTTCGTTATCTCTGTGGCACCTATTGTTACCTTCGGCATCTGTGCGAACACACGTCAGTCATTTCGTGGAAAATTGGAAAGCACGCGAGGTTCGAATTTAAATGAAATCGAGACGTTCCAATTTATGGAGATGCTCGAAATTATTACAGCTAATGAATGTCTTACAAGGGAAGACCTACAACTCAGAATTTCAAAAGTTACCTATGAATCTTTGGGGATATATAAATTATAAAAGATACATAGATATGTTTTGTGCAATTTTTTACTGCCCAAATTTACTCTAAGGGAGCGGAATTGACTCCCAAAAATCCGGCGATTTTCGAATTTTGTGTTATAATTCGCGAACTGTAAAAACTATAAGTTACCAAATGATAATCCTAATTAAAAAAAGTAACTTTTGCCTGAAACCTTTTTTCCTCTCTTAACCACTACCTAAATTTCTCTTTTTTTCTACAAAAAAAAAAAAAGCCAAGTTTTCAGTGGCCAATTTGGTGAAATCGACCCCTTACAGTGAATTTGGGCAGCAAAAAATTGCGTGATACATACCTATATATTTCCTACATATCCCCAAACATTCATAATTTTTTAAATTTCCGGGTTGGGCATCTTCCCTTGTTAGTCGAGAGTCCAGCAATGAAAAATGAAAAGCTTAGATGCTTCCTAAGAAGACTACTTACAAACTGTGATCATCACAGCGAGCAGGCCGAGCAACACAATTGTATATCGAGACATGATTCTTCAGTTCGTTCCACGTTCTTCTGCTGCTATCGAATTGCTTATGACTTTCAAGCACCGACTGCTCCAATTTTATACCTGATGCGGTGCATGGAAGTTGCAACAGAACAATAGATTTCTTTCTTATTCGAAGATGAACACGATGATAATTAATGCGACCACTTTGTAACCAGCTAATTTTCAGTAATAGACGGGTATTGTTGCAGCTAATTCGTTTCCATTGAATTTCTTTACTCATTGTTGATAACAGATGCCTTCGCTTTCCAGCCGGTTAACCATAACTCGTGGGAGGGCGACTTAAACAATAATTTAACATCGACTAAAAAGATCGCCTTCGACGATCTGCATCCATAGTGGAAGGAAACTTCGGGGGATTCGTTGATAAAAAATTTCTCTGCCGAGGGCAACGGGAAACGTGATCGCTTCGAGAGTCACTTGGCCCCGTCGAAGAGGAGAGCCTGTATATCCAGCGCGCTTCTACGTTGGGAAGAAGCGTTATCGTCCCATCGAGACGATGCTCTTCGAATGCAAAGTTACGTTCCTCGGAAGATTATCCGAACAAAAGCTCGATTTTCTCTTAACGACAGCGACGAAAGCGCTGAGGGAGCAGCCTCGCAGAATCTACATTCTGGCTGCTGCATCCGAATCCCTTTCTTTTCGCCGAGTCACGCAGAAGAGGGTGGTAACGTCCCCCCCGAGGGCTTCTTCGGGGCGAGTCGCGAAAAAACGTCTCTGTTCTGGCAAGGGTGGAGCACCGTCGTCCGAAGTGTTCTCCTCTTTCGGATTTATCGTGCCCCGTGTGCACGGGAACTTGGAGATCCCTTATCTCGTTGCATGGAAACATCTTCATCCGAAACTATAGGATCCTGACTCCGCCTCCCTCCAAGGGGGGTGTCTTTCCTAGAAACATTCGTTCGAAAGTAGAATTAGATTAATGATCAACAAACTCCGCTGTTCGGGACGCCGTGAAAGGCGCCTTTGAAATTCGCAAACATCCTGCAGGAAGTGGAGAGGAGACGGCGAGCTGCAAGTTCCAAAGGCTCCTATTCTAAGGTCGAGAGAGAGAGAGAGAGAGAGAGAGAGAGAGAGAGAGAGAGAGAGAGAGAGAGAGAGAGCCCCTCCTCGGGCAACGCGAAAAGGGGAGCAGGATTTTCATTCGTGGCGTGTGAACCTGGCCAGCGGGGCCTCTGGGTGCCTGTGTGCGCTGGTTTTTGCGCGTCAAAAAGGAAATGAAGACGGGGAGGGAGAGGAAAGTCGCTGGGAAAAAGAACGGAGCCGGGAGGGGCGGGTGCTCTTAAATGCCTCGCAGCGAAATTCGCAAAACGTTGGAGGAGCAGCTGCTCCCGACGTCCCTGCTCTGCCAGCCATTTTCTTCCCTCTTTTTCCTTACCGCTCTTGTCCTTCATCTGCCGTTTCACTCTTTCTTTTTACCTTGCCCTTGCCACCTCATTTCCGCGCCACGAAAATCCTGCGCCCCGCACTTCCGCCGTCTTGGCGCTGCATCCACGCCTCTCGGGATTATTCCCTGACAAAGCAGACAAAACGGACGAAAAATAAACACTCGCGCTGCCGGAAATGAGCCACCCCTTCCGCCGGTTCACGGGGGATGTCCACTTCCGCCCTTCGATGACGAATCGATTATCGATAGTTCTTCTGGCTCTCAATCGCGTGTCTATTTTCTCCCTCTATTTCGGTCGTAGGAAGAAGAGGGTCGAGTGTGGTAATGCACTGGGAAGGATAGTCACGCGAAAGTTATTAATGGAGGGGATTGTTTTGGGAAGATGACTTTATTTCGCTGGCAGCTGGAGATCTCGAAGAACAGTCAAGCTAGGTATGGAATTGAATTTGAAGGGAATTGGAATGAGATTGAGACTGAATTGGTGTTGAAGTGATTAGGAAATGAATATTATTATTAATCGTGTTTATTACAAAAATAAGTTATACGTTTTTGCAGATTTTGGAATAATGATAAGAGTTATACTGAGTAGGCGAATCAATATAGACAGTACAGGGAATAAGAGGGTGCAGGTTTTGAATTCTCTAGAAAAATTCTTGGATTTGTCGATAAACATTTGCGTTGGAAGCAAATGTTTAGATAGCAGGATCGTGTGTATCCTAGAAGAAAGGATTGGAAAGTTTTTCAGCGGCTCAACTGAGACGCGTGAAAGATCTCTACACACCGTGAGTTACGCGTTTAGGGTCGAACGCGTTATAATCGATTTCGTCCCCCGAAAACGAAAAGGCGGGGAGTGTGTCAGACGTTGTAGGTGAGAACGGTTTTATAGGTGTGGGCCGTCAACGTCGATTCTGAAGAAGGGTCGACGTTTTACACACCTCTCGGACCCCGTATTAATTAACTGGTTACGTAATCCATCGTGCCAAGAATAGTCTGTCTCGTCGTTTGATTTAACCCATTTGTAGTTCGATCCTGACGAAACAGTGGAAAGGGTCTGTGTTTTAAATCGTACACAATTTAATTTGATCCCATCAAATTCGACCAAGTTGATGGTTGACCCCTCTAATTAAATTTCCTTTCTTAAACTCAGCATATAACCACCACTTAGGTACATTCTTCTATGCCGTTGATATTCTAAACACTAGATTTCAGATAATAATCTCTAATTTCTCTTGATCCATATTCCACACCAGCAGAAGAACCGTTCATCCGCTCATTGCGGAGTTCATTCACCCCTATCCATCACTCTAATTATGGAGCCGGCCTGGTCAAACTTAGGTGGGCACAGCTTTGAAACTTACAATTAGGTGGGAAGCTTCTAATTTACCTTCGGGATGCGTCTAAAACCAGCCTCGGACCCCTTAATTCGGCTGTTAAGAGTGTTATGTCACCCATAAATCTCGTTTTCTCCGAAGTGTCCGTTTTATCGAACTGCCGAGGGAAAGGGTTAATCCGGTTGACTTGCTTTCTAAGAGAAGGGGTGGGGGGCGATCCCGCAGCCTTGGCCCCTAAACAGGTGTATCTCGTAAAAGAGATAGAAAGGGATCCTCGGAGCACTCTGACCCTTCTGCAACCTTCACCCGTGCACAATGGAGGTCAGACGGGAAAGGATATCCCGCGGACGTGTGATCGGCCTCTGTCGAACCCACCCCTCGAGTTTTCAGGCCAACTCGAGCGGGATTAACTCCTTTGTGCCCCGTACCTTCGAATCCGGAATTGGAAACGTTATTCCCAGCGTGACGCCTGATTTCATCCGTTCGCGCTGATCGTTGGGGAACAGTAGACCGTGGCGTTTTACAAAACGGGAGCGATCGAAAGGGGAATCGTAATAGTCCAGCGTGGCACTTGTATGTCAGGCGTCGCCGCGAGCTCTGGCTCATTCAGTTAGACGCGATGCTCTCGCCGGGGGTAAGGGGTTGGGCTTGTTTTTCTACTGAATCACGAACACGAGCCTCGGTAAATGTGTTGTTTGTGAGCGATAAACGGATCGTCGTGATGCGATATTGAAACACCGTCTTGACTTTCTATCTTATCGCTCCGTGACACGATGCGGAGCGTTGACACGCGAAACGTAGATATTATAGCTGGCAGTTTCTCACACCTCGAGTTATTCTCTTGGAATTCTATTCTAATTTCGGGGCTTTATTTTAGCTGACCCTCTCGCGTCTACTTAACATTATAATAATTTGAGCAGCTGAACTCGAGGAACACAATTTCAATTGCACACCTTCAAATAGCTGAGATGGGTAACATTTTTATTTAAATAAAATTTCGAATAACGAATAAAAGTTAAAAGAATTATTCGTCACGTGTCGAATAAAGTTAACTCGGGTTAACGAACCTACTAACGAACCTATTCGTTATTCGAAATAAATACAAATTTTTCCCATCTCTGCCAAATAGCCTCGCGATAGGATTAAGTATATGAGGCAGTCAGAGCAACAATGGACTAACCCCCATTTTTTTCGAAATTAAATTAGTAGCAATAACGTGTTCCAATAGGCTCTACTAATCATATAAAATAGGAAAAAATAATTTTTTTTTTAATGTGGGTTGGTCCGTTGTTGCTCTGACTGCCTCATATATAGATTTCTCTCATCATTCATTTCATAAATAAACGAACTCGAATTTGCGTTCAAACCAGAATTTTTGTTACTGTTACTTTACAATACGGATAACCAAGCATTAGGAGCCTATAAGTTTCGATAAATCAGAATACGTGGTCGGAATTTGTGGGGCACTACTGTCGGCGGCAATCAGCAGGGACGCAGCAGCTACCCTGTGCATTTCGGACTAAACCCTCTTGGCATGTACACCCGGACGTGGCACTTGAGCATTGCTGTAATATCGCGACGATTAGTAACAATAAGTTAGAGAATTCTGAATAGCTGATAATTGACGATCGTTCCGTATACTTACCGTCTTAGGTGGACACCTTTCAACAATCGGAACGAGAGGAGATGGCATGTTCTCGCACTTAGGTTCGCATTCTTTTCCACACAGTGCCATCGTTTCGTTTGTTGGGCAAGAGTCCTCTACACTCCTCCAGCCGACGCATACGTGGTGAATGCTCACTGGAATAATAATTACGCGTTTGATTGCCGCCGAAGGTTTATGGTGCATGTGTTAAATTTTTGCCACCAAGTTGAAGAGTGCGTAAAAATCAGCAGTTACTTTGCACATAGTGCGAAAACATTTATTGCTGCCAAAGAATAGCTGGAGAGTTTTTGTAGAAACTTACTAGCAGGGGCCACCAAAGCGACGAACAGGATTACTGCGACGATGTAACGAGACATGGTTGACTTTTCGATGCTGTTGCTTCGTTTCACTAGTTTCAAACTTACTTTCGTTTGTGATGTTCAATCTTCATTTCCCTCGGTTTTTATACTCCTCGGGTCATGCAAATTTGATGTTTATAATGTATAACGTGGAAGACCTGTCCATCGGTAAAATGGTTAAGTCAATGTTGTAAGGATAAATCGACTGTCACTTCGTACATATGCGGACGTCAATTTTATCAGATATACTGCGGTCCTCCATAATTTTTAATACCGCTGCTAACCGAGAACCTCAGTTGCAAACAGGAACACGCGCACCGTTAGGTAAACTATTCTCTTCGTTCAGTTGAAAGTATATTCCGTTGTTCTTTGAAGTCGCGGATATGTACGTGTATGATTGATGGGAGGGCCATAAATTTGCATTATCTTTGTTGAATGATTCAAATGCTACTGCGTTGTGCAACCGGTTATAAAATGTTAAAGAAGGAACAGAGTAATGGTGGAAGGTATAGGCGCGTTTCGTCTAATGGTCCTTTTTTTTATTTACGCCTTTTTCCTTCGTTCCTTAACACATGGTACGATTTAACAATGTAGCATTTGTGCCATTGCACTCGCGTGACAGTACTTACAAACGTGCGTATAATTTCAGGGGTAAATTCAATTTGAAGTCTCATATAAGTGAGATACAGTGTGAGGCACACAACTTGTCCACTCCGAATAACTTCTAAACTATAAAATTTAAGAGCAGTGAATTTTCTTTAAGAAAATTATTTAAAATTATTTATCCTAAACCGGTCTTTCAAATTTTGATATAAAAACGTGCGGTTTCCATTTAAAAAATTCGAAAAAATTCATCTGTTGAAAACAAATTTCTTTACTAGGTACACACACGTTAGATGTTATTCTAGGTAGAGAAGTTATGTGACTCACCTTGCATTTCGAGGTCCATTAATCTTGTTTACAAAGTGCATTACAATTATTGTTAACGTTTCGTCCCTACTATCTCAAACATTTGTCATACATATGTCACATAAGAAATTTAAATGATAATAGAACGACTTGAATAATATACCATGTTATATGCTTCAGTCTTTCGTGAGCTCACGAACGTTCTACATTTACGTAATGGTAGGTGATCTTTTGTTTCAAGGAATAGCAACTAGATATACTTGTGTTTCCAAACTGTATTTATTATCGATCGACTAAGTACACAGTTACGTAAAGGTTTTCCATCAGGCACCAGCCAGAAAGGAATGGTTTACCGATCCTTCTCGCATTTCTCCTGCTCCACGCACTTTCCTTTCCTGTTTCTGCACAAGTCTGGTTTACAGCGACAACCCCTCATTTCGGCTGTGCACGACTGGAACAAAGCACTAGTTGCATAATATTTCAAAGAATAACGAACGTTGTCGAGTGCAATGCATCATTACTTACTTGTCTTCGGCACGCGTAAGGAGACGGTTGTGGGTTTCCGCAGGACGGTTCGCAATGTCTTCCACAGGGTGAGGACACCTCGTGTTTCGGGCAGCTCTCATTCTTTCCTGTACTCTTCGCGATAGCTGGGATAAAAACTGCGTGAATTATCACGAATATAGGAAATTGGACTTTATTTTCGACTGGGCAAGTAGAAAATCACTGTGCCACGTGTGTATAAAATATAAAAGAACTGTTGCTACAAAATTATACAGTAATAGTTTGAAAAATATTTCAAGTGGTAGCGGTTACTCGACTCGATCGAGACACAGAGCAATTAATTCAAATAAGTAGAGATCTCGTACAGTTGCCATTACAGAAATCAGATATTCAAAGAGTTGAATGATGTTTAGAGAATCTAATTAAAACTTACAAGCAGCGATCACCGTAGCAAGGAGCACAAGGACGAAAACGTATCGAGACATCGTCGATTCTTCTGTTCTATCTTGTCGTCTCGTTTCGAAATCACTTTTGTTTATTGTACCAAAATCATCGCTACTCCGCGCTTTTATAGTACTTTCAATGCAAACAAAGTTACTTCTATTTCTGCTCTCTCCTTATCAGAGGACCTGATTTCAGCGGTAGTTCGTTGACTTTATCGTTAACGCGAAGCCCGTGCAAATAATTAAGACACATTGTTCGATTACTCGCACGGATGTTCATCTGTTAAGTAGGGCAAGGTAATTTCACTGGAATCTGCGAAGAGAAGTTTCAAACGTTTACAGGAGAATTAGAGAGGATCCAAATTTCCCCTTCTCAAACCAGCCGCCCTCATTATCGCATCATTATCGTGTCTGTTTACTGACAAGTGTTGCCTCGGTAGTTATGTGCTACAGGCTGAGAGATTTTTCGACGAACTTTCGTGCAACCACGCGAGTAGCAATTAAAATCACAAGTCTGAGAAACATTACCACGCCAAGGGACGTGCACTCCGTGCACAATTTTGGTCCGTTTTTCACGGTCATATTTCCTGGAAATCATTAAAAGTACTGCTCACGAGTTCTCGAACGTTTAAAGACAAACTGAGCTCGGAGTTCGCTTTGTACTCCTTCAAAATCCGACTAATTTAAGGCGTCATTCTACTTTGATCGGCAAAAATGAAGCTATTTTTAAAGATTTTCTCTCAGAAAATACAGCATATAATGAAATAAATCTTTTTGGTATTTATTAAGCTACTCTTATACTGAGAAAAAAGTCATCAAAAATAGAATGACCCCTTAAAAGAGTACTTTTTAAAGCCCTGCTCCACTCAATATGTTAAACACTAGTGCATCAGTAAATGCAGACGCCTTGGCGGCTTGTAAAATACCATTACATATGTATTATTCCTACGAACTTTGCACCTCGACACAAGCAGGACAGATTCCAAAGCGTCTATTCACATTTGTTTACAATCAGTATTAGCCAACCAGCTCCCACTCCGATAATTCCAGCGATATCGTAGCCTACTCGAATTCCTTTTACCAATACACGACTTATCGCTACCCTTCCGTCCCGAGCTGCCCGGCCGCCGTACTCTATGCAAATTTCGCGTCCAGCCGCTGTCTTGCAGAGGCGAGGAATTTCGCGCGCGATTTATGGGACACGTTTGCCCATTCGCGAGTCGCATGGTCGCGGGACACGGTCGAGCGGGGCCGAGCTGTGCCCCGTTCCCCCTGACAAATGGATCGAAATTACCAATTATCTGCGATCGTCTAAAGGTGTGCACGCGTACCTCGCGCGAACCGGGCCAGCCGAAACGTGTTAATTTACGGCCGCGAGCTTTCTTCCGCAGCGGCATCGGCGCTGTCGCGTGTCTCGATTCTCGATTCCGGACACGCGTTCACCGGGAATACCGTTCACGCACCATCGACGCCGCGGGTCGAATGGGAGAGCGCCTTTATTCGTGGGCGCTCCCGCGATCGTGTCGACTGGTCAACCGTGAAAAGTAAATCAACCTGACTTTCTCTCTCTGACCGAGGCACCGCGTGGCCCCGGTCGTTCTAACCACCATTGTTACCATTGGGGTGTAAATCAGATCCGCGTTCTGCTTTGCAGCTTTTTTCCTCCGGGGGCTCTTCACGCGCGATATACTCGATGCAGGCATTAGCTCGATGGTTCATGGGCTCTTGGAGGTTCTGTCGATTGAGTGGTAGGAAGGATTCACTCGATGGATCACCTAAGATGGATCGTGACACCTTCGATAATGGTGGTGTTGGTTTTTGGATATTGGAAAAACCGGTAGGCAAACTATGCAGCGTTAGAGGGTTTGACATTTGTGTTATTTAAAACATGTGAACTTCTCAGTCCACTCGATATACTAATCGGTTTATCTTTTTCCTCTGTTGCAGGTAAAGCCACTGGACAATCTCTTCGACTCGATTCGTGGAAGATACGGAGCAGCGTAATTCGTTTAGCGCGAACACAACGTATCGAGCTTCGTTCCCCGTTTCCAGAACGACGGGAAAGGAATTCTCGTCCTGGTGACTTTTATCGGTAACACCATTCCCGTTCGCCTTAACACCCCGTGGGGAAGGAACCGTGATTTATACGAGCTTGATCGCCCGTCCTAAGCCTCTCTCTCGTTAGAATCGATTGCGCGCGAGGGTGGACGACCACTCGGTCTCTGGCCACGTCCCCCTGGAATTAGGTCGTCTCGACGTTTCGATCAGATTCCTGGAAACAATTCGGTGGGCTCGACGGTGCCGAACCTTTGGCGCCAAGTCGCGCGAACAAATTCGGCTACCAGCCGTCTGCTTCCCCGGGAAAATCGCTGGAAAATGGGAGGGGGGACTCTTTCGATTGCTCAATCCCCTGAATGTGTCTTGACGCTTCAAGCTCCGAGGATTTAGAATTGATCTCTTCCAGCGGTCCATATTAAAACTTTAAAGTCCCCGTGCTCCACAGCTCCTTAGTCTAAAAAATCCCACAGCCCCATCTCAACATCTCAGCATCTCTAAAAACCCCGAAGTTTTCCTACCCCAATTATGAATATCTGAAACTTGCAACTGTGCTGCTTAAAAATTCGCCTGAGGAATTCGAAGACGGTGACCCTTCTCGTTCCCAAGTCGAAGAAACTACCCCAGCCGACTGTTAGGCATCCCATCGCGCGGAAATCGGCTCGTTAGACCGACATCCGCCGGGAGGAACGATAATGATACACAAATGTCGCGTATTGTTCCGTGTCACGACATATACCCGTTCTTAACGACGTCTGGACGGCGCGCGAGTCGCGAATCAACAATTTATCGTCCGTCCCATGCGGATCGATACCACTGCAGACGTATTCCCACGTTGGGACTGAAATCCATCCGTTGCGCACTCGCCCGTTGTCCTCTCTGCTTCCCCATCGTCCAGCGTGCGCGAGTCTTGATTTCCAGTCGGCTGTAAAGAACGTTCGATGCATACGACGGCGTGCAGCGATTGCAGGAGACAGCGGCAACGACCGACTTCAAGGTAGCAAAGCCAGTCAGTCTCGACGGCTTATGTAAGCTGTTCGGAGGTCTGCTTCGCGCTCGCGGACGACACGCCGAGCCGGAGACTAGCTTCGCTGTCCGCTCTAGCGATCCTGCGTTTCTCCTTCGTCGACGTATCCTTAGTTTCACAACGAATCCGACGACCAATGAGAGTGGAAATCGTTGGCGAGCTCGCGGCAGAAGCTGGCCGATTTGTGGTAGAGAAAGGAATAGGAAATTGGAAGGGGATCTTTATTCAGAGAAGTCATTGACCCCCCCCGAGAATAGAAAGATATAAATGAATCATCAGGGGTAAGAGAATTTGGTGTCCTTAAATCAAACTTTGATGCGCTTCAGCTTTCCATTGAAAGTTTCTACGTCTTTGAGCTTTGACTTGATTTACTTATAATTTCTAATGGAAGATTTAGATACCACCAGCTTCCGCACTTTATTACACGTTACCGTCTTTTCCGCGCCTCGCAGACGCGTATTTCGTTTCGCGTAGAGGTGGGTGGGACTGTCGACGAGGCGCATAAAAAGATAGACGAGATTCGAATTGCGGGCGGCATTTGGAAGCTGTCTGGCCTGCACCACGGCTTCGCTGTATAAAGGCTTCCTCCACTAAAGCCTTCGTTCCAGGCATATAAATTGTTGCGTCGAAGGCGCGGCTCAGATTCGATGAAATATTTTCTACCCTAAAGTGCACTTCCCAGTCGGCGCCGATAATGCGAGTAGGAGGATGTTTTGCATACTCGACTCGGGCTTTCGAGCTCGCCTCGTCACGGAAGTTCGCAACTGCGCGGGGGAGATACCTAATTCCGGTTTTGCTAGATTGTTGATCGACATCGAGCGATGCAACTTGCCTTTTAGCTGCGTGTTTGTTGGGCTTCTGCTGATGTTTATCAGTATGCGCAAGAAGTTACATCGGCGAACTCCATTTCGGTTCAAATTCGACGTCCAACTTTCTGGATAAATTGACTTTGAACTAGTGCAACGGACTTCGGATCGGTGAATGCAGTTCTGCTTGTATACTGTATTTATTATCGAGATAGATATGTAATTATTACTGAGAGAGAATAGTTCTCCTTGATTTTCTCACGTTACTTTGGACACTTTTCGAGTTTGACGCACTTTCCTTGGGCGTTTCTGACGAAATCCAGCTTGCATCGGCAGGCGGCTTTAAGAGGGTTGCATTCCTGAAACGGAGTCGCGGGTGTCGTTTAAATAAGAGTTGCAGATGTCTGAAAATATTGTGGAAGAGAGGCTTTTGTGGAGCTTACAAGTTCCGGGCAAGTTTTCTCGTTTGGTGAAGGGACCTTGCAAGTTGGCTCGCATCTTTTTCCGCACCACGAATATGACTCGTTCGAGGGGCATTTCTTTGTCGTGGAACTACCGGCACCTGCGACAGCTTGGACCAGAATCGCGTTATTTGCAATCAGATAAGTCGAACTTCGGGGAAAAAGCTGGGAAGACCAGATTCGAAAACACGTTAAGAAATTTTTTTAAGCAACTTACAAACAACGACCACTGCAGCGAGGAGCGTCAAGACGAGAGCGCACGGAGACATGGTGGATTCTTTGGTACAATCACTTCGACTTCACTTTGATTTGTAACGCCACACCTGTCGATCGTCCAGAATTTTATACTTCAGGTTTTTATGCAAATCTCTACCGGCGGTGTTTGTTTCTCTTTCCAAAGTAACGTTGCTATAGAAAATACGCTTACCGTGCTTCGCTTGGATGATTAATACGCGACAGCTGTGCAAACAGTTTGTTGGACATTAGCATAATTTGCTAGGAGATTAATCGATATTTAAAATAGCTTTGCTTAAACAGAATATAATTTTCTGAGTGAAGAGGCCTAGAAATCTTCAGATTTATTGTGAATCTAGGTAACGGTAAATAAAAATGCATTTCCGTGCTTAAAGTATATTTATTACTGACACGTTCGATATATATCTGTGCATGATAGGGTTCTGTGAAGTTCAAACGTTTCTGGATTTATCCGAATTTGTTCTTGCAAGTTTCAAACTCGACGCATTTGTTCTTCTCGTTTCTGACCAAACCTGGTTTGCATCTGCAGTCGAACAATTCCTTCGAGCATTTCTAAAAAGAAATTCGATTAGAATGAATGTTTCCAGGCACAGTTGAAAGCGTTCGTTTCTGAAACTCACGAATACTGGACAAATTGTCCAACCAGGTTGGAAGATGTTACAAGTTGCCTCGCAGTTTTTACCACACCATGACCACACTTCGTTCTTGGGGCACTTTTTTGTGGGCTTCGAAGCACCACCTTTTTCTATGCTGGCAGACGCTTGAACACAAGTTTCATTCAAATTTGTGGTGCAGAAAATCGATAAGCCATGTAAGGATTAATAATCTTTGACAGGTCAGAAAAATTACTAAACCAAAGACTCATTAAATAGATATTTGGGTAACAAATGTAATACGTTTCCGAAGTCTACAAAAAATTCCAATGGCACTTCGTTTTTGGTGTATCTTATAATTATAATGTTCACATGTTTTTTATTTCCATATTCAAATTTATTGAAACACTTACAAACAATGACCACAGCTACAGTGAGGAGCGCCAGTGCGACAACGTTTCGAGACATCCTAGATTTTCCAATATTGCCCCTTCTTTAAATCCGTTTGGAATTCACTTTCCACAGTGACACTGAATTTAGTCAACCCCTGAATTTTATACTCCGGGTGTTTATGCAAATTGCATCGCGAAGCAGGCTTGGTTTTTTTTTTCAAGATAACGTTATCGTGGATTGTGTTAGGAAAGCAATTATTTGTTCGCGGATGATCGATGCGAAAGCTGAGCAAATCTATCGTAGGAAATTACCATACTTGTTGCTCGAACGACCTTGATTGTTCAATATTATCGCAGTTGGCAGATTTTCGCTAACCAAGGTTAGAGTTACATACATATATCCAAGCAATCAAAATTCAGATTGTATCAAAATCAAGGTGAAGAACTCCTTCACTTTGGTATCTTTCATTTCTCGCAAGACCAAAGCTGGACAAGCTTCAAAATTTGTCACGCCATTAATAAAATACCAATAAAGTGATTTCATATTGATACTCAAGCTCGAATCAAATTGAAACGAAAGCCCATGAGAGTGAAGAGAGCTCTAGGAGCGTGGATAATTCGTATATCACTTCTTCGTTCAGGGAAGCTTCTGAATTATCGTTACTCGGGCGGCTCTCGTAATTGAACAGCTTAATCGAACGCCCCCTCGATTCTCACCGGGCCGAGGTATCTTCATTTGCCTCGTTTCGCTGCGTCGTTGGGCACTTTCCCATCGTCGAACTTTCGATCGAGGTGTCGTCGAACTTCCCCGAGGTTCGGGGAGCCCGAGCAACTGCTGGCCCCACGACGTACATTTACATGCAAATACACTTTTTACTTATATTTATATGCAAATACGGGCTGTTCCCGTCGCGAATGGCAGAGCGCGCGACGCGCTGCGAATGAAAACGAGCCGCGTTCCATAGTCGAGAAAGGGGCACCGCGATATATCGCAATTATCGTGTCTCCGTCGCGTGCTCTTCCTCAATTACGATTTAAGAAAACTCGCGAATCGTGACTGCAGCTCTAGAGTATTACAATTTCGACTTCTTTGGACTAGTAGGTTGAAGTTCATTTTCATCGTGTTCCAAAGGAATCCTCTTTCCGTTACTAAATGAACCTTTTACCTCAGGAAGACCTGAAGTCTGTTGAAAATGTTTGGAGAATTTGAAATTATCAGAGCAGATTGAATTGCGTGGAGCTCTTTTATGCTTCGAGTTACAAGCTTCCTTCGCATAGGGGAGGGAACATATGTTTCTTTTCAGGCCAGGGCTTGCAAGGATTCCTTATCCTACCATTGTAATCTGAGCATCTTATTCCAAGACAGTGTGTCGTTTTCCCTCGTCGCATAACGATCTGCTGGATGACGACTCCCGTACATGGTTCGTTTCTGCGTGTCGTTATCGGTTATCTGTAGTTCCATTCGTGGGCACTGCTCGTCAGAACAAGTATCGAAGAGGCAGATCAAGCGCAGCTCCAGCCTCGTTTCCATCTTGTTTATCTTCTCATCGACCCGTCTTCTCGTTCCACCGAGGAACCTCGCGGAAAAGCTTCGTTTTCCACGAGCCCTCGTTACCATTCCAACCAGCAAGCGTTGGACTCCTGATTTCTGTTTGAAATCGCTGGTATTTGCACGGAAAGACCTCGGTTACTAAATTATCGATCCCACCGAGGATACTTTATTTTATTCACGAATTTCATAAAACCCCATTTGTCTGCGCAATCAGAAATACAACCGTTCACGTCACAGTACTGTCATTAAAGCGAGAGACAACTTCCCTCGATTCTCTCGGCGAAAAAAGGAGCGAAGGGAAAATATTAAAATCGCGAGCTCGACTACCCCGACGTCCCGCGGGAGTGGAGAAGCGCGGCGGATATCTAAGATCGCGGAACGATTAAAAACCACAGCCGCAGCCAGAGATATTTAAAATGTAGATGCACTCATTTAAATACCTCCAGCCGTTCGCGATTTAATCGTCCCCGTTTCTTTGGCCCTTTGCCGTTTCCCCTTCGCTCATCTTTTTCTCTCTCCCGCCGCGCCATTATCCCGACAAGGGCTCTCCTACGGTCACGCCGGGGAGAGAGAAGCCAGCCGATCTGTAATCCGAAAGTTGTCAGCCGCACATCGCGCTGTCCTAATGGAATTTGAATGTCGTTAGCCAGCGTAACCGGGCGTGAGGAAGGGACCTTATCCCTATTACGTTCAACGTCATCCTCGTCGGCCTAGGCTCTTCTTGCGGCCGAAGGTATCGCCCCCGAGGACGGGCCACCGGTGACTCTCGACGAACTTATTGGAGCGCGAAAACGTGTCGGGCTCGACGTTCGTTTCTTCCTTACTTCGTCGATCGTTCCATGGCTGAGCCCTTTGACGCCCACCCCCATCCCCTTCAGGGTTGCCCAGTGCAAAGCATCGGGGATCCTGAGATTTCTGAGTGACGAGTCAACCCTCCAGTAGCCAGTCACACCTCCCCTGTAAACCGATTCGTTATCAAATTCTGATAATGGCTAGTAACGAAACTCGCCGGAACGTAGCCACGTATCGAAACTGTACGTTCGATCTCGATAGACATGGCGACGGGAAACGTAATCAATCAGCAGGAGGATTTCCAGAAGCTGTTCAAGAGGAGGTTTCCCCAATTCGTGTCGACCTTAGCAGGTTTCTCTTTCTTCACTTAACTTTCCGTAGGAGCTAGAAATCACGCGCATTCACTTATCCATTCCCGAGTCACTATCCGGGGTGTAAAAGTCGGCGAGGTGGCTGGTTGATCGGTGTCCAGGTTGAACGAACCGGTGATACTTCCCGCAGCGTCCACGGGATCGTTCGCGTTCGGAGTCAGCATAGGATGGAGCGCTCCGGTCGTCGAGCACCTGGAGACCGACTACGGGTACAACGAGTTCGCGACGAACTTGATCGCGTCGGCGTTACCATTGGGCACCGCCCTGGGCCTGGCCGTGTTGCATTTCTTCGTGGACTCGCTCGGTCGTAAAGGGACCATGCTGGCCAGCGCCCCTATCTCCACCTTCGGGTGGATCCTCGTCATTTGCGTGATTTCGAATGAGCCCGTGGTGGTGCTCGGCAGACTGATAACCGGCATCGCCAGCGGCATCTTCTGCGTCCTAGCTCCCATGTACTCCGCGGAGATCTGCGAGCGCCACATCAGAGGTACAGGTACCGATGAAAAATCGCCAAGCTCTCCTAAAATCCCTTTTGCGTCGCCCCGCGATCAGGCACCCTGGGGATCATACCCCATGTGGGATTCGTCACCGGGATCCTGTACGCTTACTGTTGCGGCTTCACGAGGAACGTCATCTCGACGTCGATCCTCTGCGCCATCACGCCCGTCATTTCCGGGATCGTGATGCTGCTGTGCATGCCCGAGAGTCCTCTGTACCACTTGTCCAAGGGCATGGAGGAGGCTGCCAGGAGGGACATGTATTTCCTCCGCGGACATGACTGGGACATCGAGACGGAGATACAGGCTTTGAAAGTCAGTCACCTTTGAATGCGAGCTTTGGGATTCCTGGGCGCCTCCAGCTTCAGGAATGCCAAAGGAACCAGCTTCGTGACTCCTCAGGTGTGTCTGAACCTGCGCGGTGCTTGAGCAGGACCAAGTAACGGAGTCCTCGAGCGAGGTGGTGACGCTACAGACGTTCCTGCACAAGCCAATGCTGAAGATGATAGCCGTGGTGTTCGGGCTGGTGAGCGCGCTACAGTTCAGCGGGATCAACGTGATCATCTTCTATGCAGAGACGATTTTCAAGGAGACTGCCACGGCCATGGACCCCGAGGTGCAGATGGTGATCTTCGCGGTGTGCCAAGTGGTAGCATGCGTTGTCGCGGCCCTGCTCGTCGATAAGGTTGTCACTCGAAGCCCTCCGCGATAGCCGCTCGAGTTGCACGTAGCTAGTGAACGTTGTGCTCGTTTATCGACGATTTGCAGCTGGCCTGTCGATCGTCGGTACTACCCAATATGGCCAGATCGTGGAACACGTTCGCGGCGCGGAGGATTCCAGCCGCGTGTCTTCCTCGGGGATTCCGAGACCCCTTCGATCACCTATCGGTGTGCTTAAAAAATCAATACTGGGAGAGTTTGATTTGCTCCAAATTTTATGCACACTTGCTCGAATGCAGCCTAAAGGTGGTTTAGGAGTTCGTAAACATGGCAGAGATGTTTGAAAGATCCTGGTAACTAGCACAGCGTTCACGCTGCGAATGCTGTACAGCGAAACGCGATAGAACACCCGCGCCAGCGTTCACTATTTTGGGAATTGGACGATTTTTGTAGTTAGGTAGAAAGGTCCTTCTACTGGTGTCCGCGTCAGTGATATGCATCTGCCTGCTATGCATGGGTAGCTTCTTCTATTTGCAGACCCACTCTCCACACGCGGTCGGGCGGCTAAATTGGTTGCCGCTCACTTCTGCCTGCGTGTTCATCATGTCCTTCTGCTTCGGCACTGGTCAGTAACGATAGCGTATGCAAGATTTAATCAGCGCGCGTACATATACCATCTAAGCGCAATGCTTCGTAATTTCGTTGATCCCACGAGTTCGCGCGTGATTCGTGAAGGATTACGTTAAATTCCAGTAACAGAGGTTTAGTAGTTAACACTTTGAGTGGAGTTAGCGTGTTCTCTCGGCGTGAGATTTCCACCTGCTACACGGCTTTCACGTATTTGTACGCCCATTATATTCTAATAAGGATGTTTGCTGGGAGCTCGGACTTCGAATGGTCTGACCTATTTGCAACGCTATTTCACCAAAGCTTTCGCCAGTCAAAGCTCTATCTATGTACGTCGTCAGCCAGTTCTGTGATGGACACTCGGGGGATCAATCTAGCGAATCATGCATCCAGACACCTGTATTTGCATCTATGAAATTTCTCGAGCAAACAGGTCCCATCCCCTGGACCTACATGGGCGAGATCTTCCCAGCGCACCTGAAGGGAGTGATATGTTCGGCCGCAGGCTTCTTCAGTTGGATGCTGTCGTTCTTAATGACGGTGTCCTTTTCCACCATGGTTCATTCGGTTGGAATGGCGGCCCTGATGTACTTCTTCGCCGTCGCTATGGCCCTGTACCTGTTCTTCATCGTTTTCTGCGTGGTCGAGACCAAAGGAAAGACCTACATCGAAATTCAGCGGGCATTTGGAGTGCAAATTTAACAAAAAAAAAAAAAAAAAATCAGTTCGATGGAGCACACTTTTTTACCGTCGAAACTACAGCGCTACCGTGCACTGCGACGCGCTTTGGAAAACAGCAAACCGGGGGGTCTAGATCGTGCATTGATCTTTTATTACTTGCAAAGAGGATCAACAACGTCACTGTGGTGACAGAAGCTTTATTTCGTACGCTACTGGTTTTTGCAATACACTGCTTGAAAATTGCGGAGCATTTCCTGGGACCCCTCGCAGGTTTGTGCCTGCAGCATATAGCGTCCACCTTATTGGGCTGTATTCGTTTGATTCTGAAAATAAATATAACCCTAGATATTGCAGTCATAAGTTAAAGGCGTCGAGTATCAGAAATTTAAATCAACCACTGTCTGCGTCTAAATTAGAAGACAGCTGGAAACGATGACGATAGAAGCAGAAAGGTGAGGCCTTGCTTGGGCTGTCAGAGAACCAAATTTCTAGATAAAAAAAGGTGCATCGTAAGCAGGGGCGGGAAATTCGGAGGGCAGAGGATGCACTTGACACTTAAACCCGGGGGATTATGCAGCTCGTGTATGCACCGCCACGCAGAGCGCGCCTCCGTTGCTCTTCTCGCCCTTGGAGCAGTCTCGAGTCAACAATGATCCGGCTGTGGCCCGACTCCGCCCATGTCAGATGAAAAAAAAATCAGCGAGATTAGTGCGTGACGAGTTATTTATAACGAGGCCTTCGCCGTTGAAGCGAAAAAGCATTGGACGCGTTCTTTCATGGTCGTTGACCCGTGTGACGGGTTAATCGGAGAACATCGACTGATTGATCAATGAGCTTGATCGATAACCGCTGGTCGTAGCAAAAAGTGGCCAAGCCTTTCTTCTCCTTATCTTCTTCCTTCCCTTCACTTCGTGCATTCCTACATTCCACTGATAATCTGTGTTAAATGCTCGAAAATCAAGCATTCTCCGCTCCTCTGTTTCTTACTCATTAACCCTCCGCGATTCCTGGGTCTCTCATCCAGCTTCATTTTCATGCGAAAGCGTAGCGCGACGAGAGACACGACCGTGCACCGAATCGGGATTCATCTTCTGCCCCTCTCTCCGCGAACGTCGATCGTGGATCGATGACGATGACCCCTCTCCAGCCCGCTGCTCTCTCGTGCATTTGTCATGCAGTTGCCATCGCCGGTAGGCGTTCGCTTTCATCGATTATGCATTCAGATTTACATTTATGAAGCGTAGTAGCTGCTCGTATCGTCGTTCTAATAATGGATGCTGCTGTGAAGCCTCTCCCGTCAGGGTCGGCCGCGGCGACCTCGCCGTCACGCTGCTGCCTACACGCTGTCGCGTCGCCTTCTCCTCGGCTTTATGCAGCCGCACGTTCCGCGCGCGAGATCCTTCGAACAAATAGTCACAGCGCTTCCTTGGAGCTTCGTAGAGAAAAAAAAAAAAACAAAGTGTTAATCCTCGATCAACGCGATCTGGAAAGGGCGTCCTTGGTTCCCGAGGCAGTACACATCTGTTCGTCCTTCCTTCGTCACCGAATAAATTCGATGCCGAAAATTCGGTGGGAAAGGGAGTCTCGCAAGAAATAACGGGGACGTTAGGGAAGATGGCATCAGACGAGTTTTTCACGCGATGCAGCAAGAACCGAGGCGGTTCTTTTCTCGTGGGAAGAAACAGACTTCTGAATGTCGACGAGGAGGCATCAGAAACGGATAGAAGAAGAATGCTGGACGTTTGGAGAGCCACGGAGGGGACATGGGGGAGCTTCTTCTGGAGCTGTTTGCCGTTTTCTTCTTCGTTTAATTATCGCGTGACGCATCGCAGGGAACCAAAACTTCTTCAACGATGGTTGTTCGGTTCGAAGGAACATGTTCGATCTTCTTTCGAATATTCTGGATTTGCGGAACCCTTGGGCGGACACTTACGTTAACTATCCACGTAGCTTGAGCCGATGTCAGTCGGCGCGTTTTTCCACGTTCTAACGATTTATGACGCGTTCCGCGAAAAGAAAGCTGCGTGCACGCGCAGTATTTCACGGCGACAGGCTCCTCTAACGAGGGACAGGTTCGCGATGCGTGCGGAGTCGCGACTTTCGACAATGTTCGATCGCCGTTCGGTCGCTTCTTCGAGCTGGCGGAAAGTAAATGAGTAGAAAGCGACGTCTACCGCCGATCGAAACTCTCGCAAGCCAGATTTCCTTTTGCCTGCCCCTCCGATAAGGTTTCCTTTGATTTTCGAGATTGAAGAAACTCGATCATGGCTTGACCAAAACTAGCGTAGCTCTGGAAAATTCTGATTTTCTAAAGAATTTTTTTGGTGAAAATACTCACAGTCATCTGGATTAATCAGGCATAATCAGATGAGGCACATTTTTTATCCAAGAGTTTATCATTCGAAGGTTTTGAAGCGACAGGCAAATACACAAACATATAAACTTTCTGCTTTATTTATTAAGATATCAGACCACACGTGTTATCAGTATCACTTCTTGAAATAAAAATGAGGATTTCCGATGACGAGAACCTAATTTAGAAGCTTATCTCGAGATTCATGTGAATGAAATTATGGGTCAAAGTGGACCCCGCAGGGTCATTCAAGGGTTAAGCATGCAATTTCTTTGACCAGCATTATCCACCCCTCGAATACTGTCCCATCAGAAAATCATATTGGACATAATTTTTCGCGGTCGTCAGAGGGAAACGATGGAGATGAGCGTTAAGCAGCCCCGATCCTGGATGTCGTTGCCTCGCGTGTGTCCTTTTTCAATGTCCCCCGGGTGCTGGACCAGTCGATTACCCGAGAGCCAGTTCCAAGTCACTCGTTCGACAAGGAGAGCCCCGCCTGTTGTATATTTCATGAACGTCGAGTTTCCATCCTCGTTCCTGCTGCACCAGGACATGGTACGATTCCATCGAACCATTTTATTATACATGACGTTTGCGTTTGCAGAAAATTACGTTTCTTCCCTGTCGAAACAGCGAGCGCTACCCGCCGGGTTCGCGAAAGCTTGAAAATTTGCGACGCTCACCGCTGGATTTTTACGATGCAATGTTTGGGTTTCTTGCTAGGCATTCTATACAATTTGCTGCGCAACTGGGGTCTCTTTATTCCACGAATTTCTTTCAGCTACGATTAAAAATAATGGAGCTGCCTTGGGGATTACAGAAATCCTGCTGATGGACCTTCCTCTTCGCGTAACAAGAATTCGTTGCACGTGACTCCGAGGTACTCGGCGGTAGGATCGAAAAAGTTGTCCGGTTACGAGGCAAAATTTGGCTCGTCCTCGATGCAGGATTCAGATAGCATAGCAGAAGTTGGAATTAACCCGTTTCCCGCCGCCCGATAGCGCGTTTTCCCTTGCTCCGTCGCGATATCATCGCGGTGAACGCTGCCGCCCCTCTCCGAAGCCCCCTCTGACTTCCTTGAATCTCGTTCACCTGCATCCAGGCTCAGCTCAGCCGCGTTTCGACCCACGCGCGATCCACGCTTCAAGGTTCCGCGAGCGGATCGCTTGGCAGACGGCGCGAGAACGCTCGTGCAGATACTCGTGTCTCTTGCATCCTCTCTCCTTCTCCCTTCTTCCCTCCCACCTCGATTGCACACTGCACCATTGCACCGGGGCCAATGGCCTCTGTCCGCTCGGTATCGTTGACTCGCTCGCTGCTCAGTGCCGAGCACAGCCGAAAAGCGTGCTGCTTCGCGCGCTTTTTTGCACGTCGTGTCCCCCTTCTATCTTCTTCTTATTGTGGCTCCGTGCGTGAGACCACGCACGCCACCCGACGACCCCCCCCTCTTCGCCGGCGATGGTAACTCGGTTGCGAAACGGGGACCAGGTCACCGTGTCGCTGGCTCTCATCGGCTCTTCCTCGGTAAACTGCATAAAGTATGATCGTTAGATAAATCGTTATACTTGTGGATCGTGTATAGGACGTTTTAGAAAAAGAAAGAGGGTCGGGGAACGTGAGGACTTCTTTTTAAGCTATTCCGAAGTTTTCAGTTCGGTATACGGTTAATCGAAAACGTGAATGTGAAGAACATTGTTACAAGCGCAAAGGGTCCAGCGAGGGAAGGAACTCAGATTCTCTCAATTCCGATTTTACCTTTCGCTACTTCTAAGTCACTGGACTCTCCCATCGATCGTGGTTCCCAAGATGAAACGGACCTGACAGTGACACACTGAACGTAGCAACAGCGCTGAACTCTGAATGGACCCTGCTCACGGAGCGGAGACGACCTCGGAGGCACGGTCCCGAGCCTCTCGATTTAGCAGAGGCAAGGAAGTAGGGTGTCCCGTAGACGATTAATTAATTTCTATCCGCGGCGATCTCACGAGCATCCGGATCGCCAAGTATTCCCGTTTCCCTCGCGCTCTCGCTATCGGCCTCCATAAATAAAGCGGCTGCAGAAATAAACGCGGGTATCAGGCCTAGCCGTGTGTATTCACGTGCTGGCTGCATATACACATGCGAGCTCCACTATCGCGCATCTACTATCTCCTCCGCGCGGCTCTAGCGCCCTCCCTCCCCCGCTTAAAGAGAGAGCACGTAGGAGGAGGGCGTCAATGGGGGTCGCTGTTTCGACTGGTCTTTACGGAATCCTTTTATCACCGTCCCGAACGATACGGAGAAAGAAGCAACTGTATACTCCCGTGACATCAATGGACGCGTTTCAGCATCGAGGTTTATCGCGAATGGGGACGTCCATTAGCAGCCTGCATATTTCCTTCGCTTTGTTTAGGCTTCGTTTGTCGCTGAAAACTCTTCTCTTGCTGCTTCCAGATATATGTATCTGCATCTCGGAGCAGGGGGCACTAGAGTTCCGAGTATTTTAGGGGTGAATGTTTTATGGGCTAAACACATAACGAAATTTAGGATTTTTTAAAAAACAAACCTACTCTATTTATTGGTGAAAATTAAAAAAAAAATGCAACTTCTTCAAAGATGCATCAAAACATGGTTTAAATTTCGGATGAATCGAATCACTGAATTTCTTAATAAAAATCCCAAATTTGCCTATGTTTTTAGCCCAAAGAATATGCAACATACACCTAGGAGCCGAAAAAGTAGGATGGACTTGAAAAATGTTTTTATCCACGAAACATTATATACATTATAAAGGTCATACTTTTGTCTATGAGAGGTGAAATTTTTGTTAAATTCTGTAGCTGTTTCCGTACAATCATATCCTCGCTGTTTTTCATCTGACACAGAAAAGGAAAAATTGTTCTTAAAGTAGCTCAAAAAATTCTCAAGCGGACATTTGAATATAGCAGTCGACTTTATGACGGAAAATGTGAAAAATCCATTCCGAACAGCCATACTCCTATGTCTCTTCCGCTTCGTCGGAGATATGTAGATACGCGTGGGCGTGTCCCCCGGCTCCAAAAGACGCTACGACGAAGGACACGCAAAATTATCGCCTTGTTTCTCGCGGTGTTCTCGGTCAATCGCGTCTCGTTAAAGGAGATCGACCAACGTGTCACCATGGCGCGTATTTACGAGCGACCCAGTTGCATACCGAATGCAGTTGCTCGTGGGCCGCGCGCGTAGATATATACATATACACACGTATATGTACGTATATGTATGTACATCGTCGTCGATGGGACTGCGACTCGCAAAGTCGACCACCGTGCTTTCTCCGACTCGCTGCTCTTCCCCATTGGTCCCCCATGCGATTTTCGATCGAACGGTCTGGCGTTATCCGAAGCTATTAATACACTTATTTCGCCCACTGCAATCAAACGGATGGCGCGGGGTCAGCCTCGAAATTGAGGCATTTTTGCGCGGATAATAAGGCGATAACGGTGCCCGATACAGAAACGTGTATCCCGAGCTGCACGAACATCTCGTCGCGTTCCACGCGATCCTTTTTATTTCTCTCGAGCCCCGGCGACCGGTTCTCTAAGTCGATAGCGAGGTAAAAAGTGACGATCGATTGGGGGATCTCGAGGTATCCAGGACTTTTCGACGAGGAGTTTGTGCAACGTTAGCTGGATGGTTGATCCCTTCCACTCGTCCGTTTCATTTTGCAAGTTTCGAGGATTGTGTAGGGCGGTCACCGAAAGCTGGCATATTTCGAGGAACCCGAGCACTCCGCCATACGTTTGCAGTGGAGTTTCCCATTGAATTTCTGAAGAATTCAAACGTCGCGGTGCAATCACTCCAGCGATTATTCCCCCCCCCCCCCCCAGGTTCTTCGACAGCGTTCACCTGCTCCAAACTTCCAATAATCCGACGACGAATGGTATCGATAAAGGAGGAACGAAATTCCCTCTTATTCGCCCAGGGACGGATGAGATATTCTCGCTGGCATTCGTGGCAGCCAGGAACTTTTTAATTGCGCGACCCGCTTCGCGGAGAGAAGTAACACGCCGAGGGGCGACAGAGAGAGACGTTGCTGCGAGGGGGTGAAACTGGAGACGCTGGGACTCCGTCAGCGGGGGACGGTGAAAAAAAATACAGGATCATAAACCATTCGCGCAATAAAGCTGCCTACAACAACGGGGCAGGCTACATATTTTAAGAAATTAATTTGTCGAAGGACAAATTGCCCCGGCTCTTCGCGATCCTCGAGAACAAGGCGACGAGAGAAAGCGTCGGGGAGGAAGAGGGGGAGAGTTTAACCTTGCCACTCGATCTCTCTTTCCTCGGTCTCTTCTTCGCCCCCTGCATGGCCGAGGCGGCTCCTGAAAGGGTGGAAATCTCGCGGGTCCCTCTCCGAGAGGGACAGAGGCCGCCGCGAATACACTCCGTTTCGGCTAATTTACGCGATCGTAAATCTCCACGCTCGTTGCCCAGCTCTCTGCCAAGGGAAAGTAATAACCAAGCGCGGCTTCTGAAGAGAGAAAGAGTTTTGATCGATGGGGGGACAAGTTCTGGCCAGAGGGCCACGTTTTCGAAAAAAATTGAACGTACTGTGCAGTACAGAAAGTAACGGGTAAGAGGATAAACCGAGGAATGCCCATTTTTCGTGATTTTACGATTTATAGTATAATTTGTTGGTGGCAACTGGGACTACAGAACTGTCGGATCTGAAAGGATTATATACTTCAAATACCCCCGTGAGATAACGTTAAATATTTGTTACAGGTACTGGTTAAAAAGGGAAATGTTCACTCTGCGCTGTAAAAAAAGTAGAGAATATCTCCACTCTTTGTCTAAGAAATTATTTAAGAAGAAAATTATATAAGAAAATTAACTTCATTGAACCTTGCTTCTTCACGTGTGGATGAAAGTATTAAAATTTAATTTTCTCGATACAGCTGCTTCCCTTTAACTATGATGCATTGAACCACTTGGGAGTGAAGAACTATCATCCCCACGAAAGTCGATAAACTGTCAAGTATCAAAGTCTGCAGCTATGGAACAGAAAATACTTTAAAGAGAAGTAACTGCGCGGTGTAGTCATATCGTAATGCCTCCCCCCGAAGCCAGGGGCGTGCACCCCATCCGTTAAGGGCGAGGAATAACAGGCAGTCGTTTCTTTTCCTTCGGTTTCCAGTTTCGAGCCCCCTCCCTCGCGTTCGTCGCAATTAAAATGTAAATTCCTCTCGTTTCGCGGGGATACGACGATCCGAATGAAACAGCGTCTGCAGGGAGGGGGGGGGGGGGAAGTGGAGCAAATATTTGTTCCCGGGGCTGTTGAAAGGATACCCGTGTCGGTGGAATAATTATTTGCATAATGCCGCGATACAGCGATAACCGAGGATACGTAATTTTTCCCGTGCCCGCTCGGATGCTTCCGCCGCTCGGAGGAAGTTAATCTCGGTCGCTGGCGGAATGAAGAACGGGGGTGGGGCGCTCTCCTTGTCGAAAAAGAGGGTTTCGCGCGAGCGTTTAGCCATCTCGCGATTGATTTATCGTCGTGCTCGCTGTACCAGCGGCGGATGAAGACGAGGAACGAGAGTGGTGGCTGAAGGGGTGGTTCGCTCCTCGGAAGCTTCTCCTGTTTTTGCTGTAGCCTGAATACGGGGTGGGGTGGGGGTGGGGGTGGAAACATTCTGTCCCACTGCTTCGATACAGTCTGCGATTAGTTCTTCCTCGTTTCCTTTTTGCCCGACCCATTTATTATACAAAGTCCACTGCAAAGTTGTACAGTTCAACGATTCCCCTTCATCTTTTCTTTCATCGTGACCCGACGCGTTGGTTTTTTAACGAATTTGTTCGTCAAAGCAGGGGCTACTTTACAGCTTCCCTTTATTCACCAGACATGGTAGCACACTTCTGGACAGAAGACGTTAAGATGTATAGAATCCTCCGGTTTCGTCTGAAAGGAACGGAGGAACGCGTTATTTATGCCTTTCTGCTTTCACGGATATGGAAGACAGGGACTCACTTCCAAAGTTCCCTTCCTCTCTTCGTTTTTGCCTTTCCCCGGCGTGGCTCCCAGATTCCCCCTCGATGCTCCCTCGCCCCTCCGACGAATTCGCAGCCGCGCACCGAGGGAGACGCGATGTCTAATCGGCGAATTCTACTCTTTTTCGCTCGGCTGGCTTCCTTCAGGGCTCACGGAGCCGTGGATACGTCCCTCAGCTATCGTCCCGCGGAGACGTCCTCGCGAAATACCGGATAAAAGTAGGGAGATACTCTTTCCCGTTCGCTGAAACGTCCCCTGTATTCCTTGGGATTCCGCCCCGCTGGCTGGAGGCCTACTGGAGGAGAAGTTGGCAGCTAATGTTTCATCGTTCCAAGGATCCTCCAACTGGTGATTTCCAGCAGCCACAGGGTGGCTGGATTTTCCGCGCCCCTATGACGGCTTGAAATGTAAATATCCCCACAGGGCCGTTCCTGGGTTTTGGCCGCAAAGGTGCAAAAACAATATTTGATATGCAGTGTTTTCTTTTATATCTATATACACATAATTTCAAACAGTTATCACGCAAAAGAGTTTCAACTATTATTCTTATTAGTCAAAACTTTATCACCCTTCTGCACCCCCGCTAGGAACGGTCCTGCCTACATCAATTCGTTCGACTACTGGATTAAATAGAAGACCGTTTAACAACATTTCACTGGAATATACCTATCATCTAGAAGACTTTTTGACGAAGCGTTGCCTAGTGTTTGATCACATATCGCAGTGATAAAAATACGGGTAAAATGTGCGGGGTGCACGACTGTAGTTGTGAAAAGTGAACATTTTGTAATGGGCATTGCTATATAATATTATTTCTGGCCTTGACGAATTTCAAGTTAGCTGGGAGTCGGCCGAGCGCGACCAAAACATCAACAACCTCTACCAAAGTCACTACATTGTCGAACGGTGTGCCCTATCAGTTCGACTTCGTCCGCGACGGTGTTTGGATCGCTGAATATCTGTGCAGTCAGAGTGGATATTATTTCGTGATTTCACGATTCCTACATTAATTTCATTGATTACTGGACTCTGTGGACACTTTATTCGAATCCGAACACATCTTCCCACTGTTGAGAGATGTTTAAAAGCGTGATGTGCTTTTGTAATCGTGAGCAATGCGATTGTAGAGTCAGTGCTTATTTCGCGATAAAGTATTTGATAGTGGACAGTGGTCCTGCGTGTTAGTAATGTTCACACGAACGCAGAGTCAGTATTTTTAATGCATCTAGAACTATTTCAGAGCACCGGTGCTCTTATTACATCTTCATCGCGAATTTAATGCGACATATTTGCGAGTGTGACACGTTCTATTCGGTACTGACGATGCAGCTGCGGGACATTGGCCTGCAGATCGAATAGCTACTGCTGAAGGGAGATGCTTGTCTGCGTGGATAGCAGCAGCGCCATCCTTGGATTTTGTGTCGCCCAGGTGCAAAAACAATTTTGCCGTCCTTATTAATTTAACACTATTCGTACCGACACTTCATGTATGTATACCTATTCCTTGAAAAAGAGTTATATTTCTTACGATTGAACGTAGATAGTAGTCAATTTGGTACTTACTTAAATAATAAATGATTCATTGTATGCATATTTCAAGAATAGTCGTAGGGGAGAGTCGTGCAGTACCGACCGCTCTAAGTTTTTTGGTTATATCTTCGGTTAGAGTCGATAAAAATCAAAAATTCAAAAACGTGTTTGTAGTATAGATGGAACTTAATAAGAGGAGGGAAATTATTTTTGTGAAATTTAATAATAAGAATTGATAATTCGCAAAAGTAAAAAAGTTGTAATTTCTAGGAAACGCAAAAGTGTCGTCCGGTACCGACCAAGTGTTAAATTAGTAAATTTTTAAGTCTAAATGACTAACAATGTTAATAAAAAGGCACTTAATTGTTACAATAGAAGACTTTGCTAATTTTATTAGTACAAACATCGCAAGTAAAATAATTAATATTTTCCTGATCTGTGCATTGGTCGTGTGCCCAACCTTCACATTCGATATACTGCATCCAATCTTCGTCAAATGATTCCTTGCAAATAACACAATAACATTTTTAATTAACTTCTTTATTAATTCCTAGCTTCCTGTTTGGTCGGTTATCACACCTATCTTTATTTACTTTATCCCCTAATTTTCTTCTTTTCAAGTTTTTTGAAGTTTCCTTAATTGTCTTTTAGCTCTTCTTTTCTCTGCTTCTGTTGCACTTTCGATTCTTTCGCTTTTCTTTAATTTTCTTTTAGTTTTCTTGGCCGGTACTGTACGACAAACATATGGGAACATTTTAGATCATGGTATATTATGTACCAAAAAATATTGAAAAACTAGGGCGTTTTATTAAATTTAATAGACTAGAGACAGTACACATCATGGAACATAATCATTTACTTAGCTGAGACACAAAAAATCAGCTTTACGGAATAACTTTTAACCTATTGAATTTCAACGAATACGTTTAATGTCTCATAACATCAAGCGCAATGGAGTAAACGATATGGCCCCGAAATAGGTTATACAGAATTGTGATTTTTATTTGTTTATTCAAGTAAAACGCTCATATCTGGTAGAAGAAGCGACAACTAGCTTTGGTCGGTACTGTAAGCTGGTCGGTACTGCATGACTCTCCCCTAAATAGCGATGTGATAACGTTGTATGTGGGAAATTGTACGCTAAAGTTTGAAAACGGTCAGATTGACCGGTCTGGTACGAATAGTGTTAATATTCTTTAATTAAGAATTTAATATGCAGAGTCTTTTATATTTCAGTTTAATTTTATATCTATATATGCATAGTTTTGAACATTTATCATGCAAAAGAGCTTCGAATATTATTCTTTTTAGAAACAATTTTACATATATGATAAACGGCCCGCGGCCGCCCCTGGGTTTGGCCGCCCAAGTGCGGAGGCACCTTCTGCACCCCCGCCAGGAACGGGGGCCTGTATCCCTGAGTCGAGGAGCGATGCAATCGCGACTGTAAATTCGAAAAGAGTTGTAAACGAAATTGACTTCGAAACTTGCTACGTTATTGCAAAAATTCTTCTCACTAGCGATTCAAGCGGGGTTGCTTAGAGAAATCCTGACGGGGATGGAATATACCTTCAATTCGCCCTTTAATCTCGTCCAAATTAGCGAACTCCAGCTTCTGCTTGAATTCTTAATTGGGCCTAGTTATGCAGAAAGCTACCTAAAAAATTAGTCAAATGCAGTATGAATCCCATAATTTGTGATCTTTATTCTGCAAAAAATTACCAACCCACAGAACAAACTCTTCCATTATACAATTATAAAAACTACCAAGCCATAGTTACATTTCAGGCTTAAAAAACAAAAGGTAGAGAGAGTTTAAAATAATATTAATTATACTACGCACTATTAAATAACCCATTAAAAGCATTGTAAAACAATAACAAGAAATAAATTATGCCCCATAGAAATGAAGCTGCATTTCTTTAATAATTAAAATCTTCAAAATAATTTAACCCGTTTCAGATCACAGAGGGTTGGTAGCTTTCTGCGTAACTACGCTAAATTATAATACACCATGCTTTCTATTCTCACCATTGTATCTCAAAATTCATTTGAACCTAACAAATAAACACCAAAACAAGGTGTTCATAATACACAGTAGCAGAATTGCAGTGTTCTCCGCACAGCAACCAAATACGACTGCAACTTTCCAAGCTTAATAGCACAGTTACACCCCCTTTGTCTTATCGTGCTCGGACCGATCTACTTTCTTTATTGACCCCGCGCATAAATCGTCTGTGACCGTCGATCGATGCATCGGCGCGGAAGAAATACGATTCACTGGCGTCGGGCAGTAAGAATGAAGATAAAGAGCCGGTGATGAACGCGGTCCACGATTTCGCGTGATTGTGGGCACGGCGTGCGTAGAGCGCGCTCTCTCCTGTGCACGCGCGCGATTCTGGCCGGCATGTGGCACAAGGATGCAGCTCGTCTGGGTCATTACTGTATCACGCTCCTTCGGCCGTGGTCTACTCGCTGGCGTTGTGCGCTCTTTGGCCCGGCTGCACCATGCATAATAATAGTGGCCTGTCGGTCCGAGGCAGGCGAAGGGTGTGCGCGATGCAATTTCTCTCTCTCTCCCCTTCGAAAGCACGAACAATTACCAACCGTCGTCCCTCCCGACCGCAGATCGAGATTTATGCGTGTCAGGAGTGTTATTCGGTTGAGTATTCGCTCGGGCCAATCGTGCACTGTGATTTCGCATCGCGCTGGTGTCGGGAGGGCTGTCTTTTGTGTCAGTAAACTGGAGAACTTTTGAAGTAATCCTAACTGCAGCCACTATTATGGGCAATCCTGCAAAATATGATTAATAATACGTAAAAGTAAGGTGAAATTTTTGTCACAATCTATAACTGCCAACGTATTTAGCTAGAAAAATAATAATAACAATGACAGTACACGTGTCCGTCCAACGTTTCCAAGCGTCTCCAGTAGATTTCGCATCAGAGATCCCCGCGAGTCCCTAATCAGAATCCATAAAACGCACCCTCCCGATTCCGCGCTCGTCTCGCGCCCCTTCCCTCGTTGCCCGCGCCGTAAAAACATTATCATCCCCTCGGCGGCGGTTCCTTTCACCCCGGTTGCACGCCCACGATCCAGCAATTTCCCCGATGACGAACGGCGTCCCTGGTAGATGTGTCGCAAGAGCGACGCCTCTGCAGCGAGAAGCGGCACGCTCGAGCGAGTTTCGATCGTCGAGGCGAGGCCGCAGCGGCGCGATAACAGGGCTCCTCCGCGAGGCTTGCGGCTTCTCTCGTTCGACGAACGAAGGAGAGAGCTGCACAATGGCTTTCATTGTGGCTGCGAGACACGGGACAAGACAGCCTTGTGCGGGAGACGGCTTCGAAGGCGCAACACGCGTCATCGGAAACGCGCTACCGAGTGAACCACGGGGCTGAAAGAATGAACGAGGTACGACGCACGACGCACGGGACGCTCTTTGTTCACCGAGCCACGCTATTCCTCGCGCGAGTAGCCGCGACAGGATGTAACGATCAATTGTTTCTAGCGATGTAACGAGGAGTGACATTAATTTCTGCGAAATTTCTGACTGTTCCTCGATTCTACGTGATACTTGCAAGGGTTTTCGCGGTCGTTTAGCAAGGATTTTTAATTTCTTCGGGATGCAAGAACAACATGACGCAATCGGTGCTCATTTAGCTGGGAATGTTTACGTAACTAGTTGCAGGGAAAGGCAGAGAGTCGGCGGAGCTTTCATTGGTGAAATACGATTCTTTCCCGGAACGGATAGCTCGTCACCCGAGACCTCTCGCAGGGGTGTCTTCTCGTTGTTTACAAGCAACGAGATTTTTATTTGTAACCGACGATGAGGAAGGCAGCTCGTTAAAAACTAGAGCTGTTTCTTCTTCCTGGTTTCTGGGATCTGTTATTATTTCCGGTGCGATCGGTTACGCAACGCCAACAATTTGCCATGAGCTCCCCCAGCCGCCCATTTATCGTGGTAGAACAATTATTCCCTGCCCACGCGGCGCATCTTGCCGGAGATGATGTCCGAAAATAAACTACATTGAATAAGGAGGCTGTAATTGTCCCCAAATGGCTGGAAAATTTCCAGGATGTCTCTCGGTCATCGAGAGACCTTTCATCCGACTGTCAATTGCCATCTCGCAGACGTCCATGCGCCCTCCTCACGTTTCCTCCAGTTTTCATCGCACGCGCGTGTGTCTCGCAAACCGACGTGACGCGTTGAATTATGTCAACCATGATGTACCTTCGGCAAAAGATGAGTGACCCTGCCGACATTGAGCTCTTTGTAGCATCTTCTCCTATTGTTACATTATAACCAGCCATCAAGGTATATTCCGCGATATTTCTATCATCGACGATCTCCCGGTGTCGTCCGAGCTCTCCGGGGTCTTTCGAAACGCTAACGATTCCGCGAACATCGGCTGCGTAACGACGCAGGGACTGTCTAGCGAGGACATTAACGATCCCCGTGGCCGAGGCACTATTCCAGGAAAGAAAAGTCGGAGCGTTAACGCGGAAAAAAGGGAAGGAGCACTGGCGGCCTTAGCGGACCACGCTCGCTCGGCGATGCTCTCTGCTCCCGCTCCTCGAGAGCAGACGAAACGAAGAGGAGCAATAAATCTTGCAATAATCGCGGCCGTTCCGTTGCTCGTGTCCCTCTCTTCGACCTCGCCGCGCTCCTCCTCCGCTGCCGTACCGCGTCAACTAGGCTGACTCTCTCGTTGCGGCAATGAGCCGAGTCAACTGCCCGAACCACCCCCGCAATTGCGCGCGTTAATTCGACGCGCCGTTTCGCGACACGACCTCTCGGCGAAGAAAAAGTACCAGACGCTCGGAGAAGCGTTTTAAAAGAACGGAACTTTGTTGCACGCGCGTGGAGTCTGGCGATGTTGAGACACTTGTGGGCCCTGGGGATCTGTGATCTGCGAGTGCAATTGCTTGGATGATTTTGAAGGTTCTGGGGTAATGAGAAGCGAGCAGGAGCTGGGAAAGGTGACTGCTATTAGACTTGAGCGGATAGGTGACTTGGTCTGGCCATAGACGCTGCTATTCTACTTGCACCTTGGAACATGGAATCTCTAGTGGTGAATTCTCGACTTTTTACGAGCAACGAGGGAATATTCCCTCGGAATAATATGGGGAAATAGGAAATTGCACCGGGAAGCTGGAATTAGTGTAGGGATTAATTGGCTATGGAAGTTTAAGGGGAGGTTCCGGTCTGAAAATCGATTTTTTTTATTTCGTTTTTTGAATGTTTAACCTTTTAGGAATATATTGTTTAGATGGATTTTTTGCAATTCGAAAGATTCCCGAAGCTATAGACATTTGAGTAGCGGGAAATGCATGGGTAACACACGGCCACTCGGCACTCAAGTGAAACTTTAATTGCGTTTTTCTCGAAACAGTGTTCTCAATATCGGTGGAATCTGTACCTCCAAAAGTTATCCGATTCGACTCACACTTTTTTTAATTTGAAGAATATACTTCTGGCTCGTGGATAGAGCAGTAAAATTTAAAAAATTTAAAATTGATCATTTTTAAAGGCGTTGAAAGGACGAAAAATATAGGGGAAAAGTGATTTCAAACTTCAAGTGTCGTTATTTTCTCAAAAAATGTAATTTTTGTCATTTTTTTCTGGTCCAGTCCACGAGCCAGGTTCATGCCCTTTAATAATTTGGCTTTATTTTTTCCTTCAAACCAATGGTTTAGGTGCTACAGGTTCCACCGATTTGGATGAATTTTTTGACGCCTCGACTTTAACGACTCCCCAGTTCCGTCTGCAGTGATTAATTATAAAACGAAAAAAATTATTTCTATAGTTTAAGACATCCTTAATTCAATGCAAAAAGTCCCATTAAATTATATGTAGTAGTTTTCCTTTAATTAATTCGTAAAGATATGGCCTATTTTTATGGGCTCTAAACTGGAACAGCCCCTTAAAACAACGTTTCATTTCACATACCCAGAAAATATCAAAAACCTTGGAATATTATCGATCTTACCCGACAGGGCAGCGGCCTCGAGAAACAAAGTTTTGTATTGTCCGAATAAATTATTCGTTATTCTCGAATAGTTTCATATTATTCGAAATTTTTATCATAAAAATTTATTCGTATAATACTCGAGTGTTGTCGAGATCATTATTTTCCCTGACCCCTTGAATATTCCTCCTAAAGAAACTACCTCTTGTTATCACACCATACACACCACCACTACCGATAGAAAGAAAATTCGCACGCAAAGAACACACTTGAGGCCCGACAGCGCAGCTCGAACCAGCCGAGAGAGAGAAAGGGCTGGACAGCAGCCGTCGCCGGAGAATTCAATAAACCGCGAAACGCAACACTTGAGTTCGCCTCGTTTTAATTTATGCTTAGAACCTTCCATTCATCGAGCGTAATCGCGACTCGCGGCTGGCAGTTCGATGGGTGGACAGGCGACGGGCATTTGCACGTGGTCGCGCGCTCGTGTTTGCACAGCTAGGCCAACATCGTTGCCTTTGCACGAGCTGGCTAACAGAAGGGAATTGAACGGAGCGACACGGGGGTATAGCGAGGGCCCGAGGGAGAACAGAGGTAGAAGTGTACTCGACGCGCTGCCGTGAAGTGCATATTCTGTCGTCCTGCTGTCCGCCGCGAGCCTCCTCTTGACTCGAGGCGTCGATCGTTAAACCCGCTTCTCACCTGGCTTGATGGCTTTCCTTCGAGGAAAGGCCGCGTCACCGCGGGGTCGTGGCATTCGCGTATAGAACGGAACGCGGTGGACGGTAATTAATGGCTTTCTTAACGATCGCCGATAATAATTCAATTTATTTACGCGCACACTCCCTGTAGATCCGCGTGCGTGCGTGTTAAGGGTCAGCGGCATGGAGGGGCTGGATTTATGATACTGCCGGTGAGTTCATGCTGCATTCCAGATCGCAATGCATCGCAGATTCGTGTTTAGAAAGAGCCTGCAAAGGCTATCCCGTCCGCCTGTGATTGTCTTATTCCACTCCGACCGATTCAGCCGCGAGATTCGATCTCCCCGAAAGCCACATTTCAGGGGTGCGCGGACGAGTCCACCCCCGTTGCCTGCCCCTCGGAGCAGCGGAATTTGACGCACTGCAGCGTGCAATTTCAGGCAATTAAGATTCCGTCGCCAGCGTGCCAGGAATAATTAAATAAACGGGGAAATATCCCGCGTTCCTGTTTCGCCTGGCGCGAGCCAAACCGCAGGGCGGATCGAGCCGAAGAAACGAACGCCCGCGCGCCAGGATTCCGTTTAATCGCGAAATCCAATTTCTGCCGCTTACGAGGCATTATCGCGGGCAGAGCTTCCTCTACCCAGCGGCCCAGGAGGAACGGTTAATCTCGCGCGATCCACGGTTAATTCCATTGCCCGGCGAGCGGCGCGCCGGTGTCTCGTCGTTGCCCGCCCGAAATTCCCGCGGTAGTCTGTCCTCGTGTCGCTGATTACGGCCATTCAGCCCGTGTAAAAGGGGAAAAGAGGCGGGGGAGAGGGCAGAGGGGAGGCTGGACGTCCCACGTTGTCGCCGAGGCGAACAGAGACGGAGCAGAAATCCCCTCGTCGCCCGTTATTGCCTAGCGAATTTAGCATCGTGCCTCGCCACCGCCGGCTATTTTTGCCCGCTTGGCACTTAGTCAGATCCCTCCCCCCCCCCGGTCCTCCTAGCCCCCCGCGCCATTTCATCGGTGTCCCTCTCTCCTCTCTCGCCTTCTCGGCGACGTGGAAACGCTCGAATTCCGCGGGAAAGCGGCGCCCGGCGCGCCGCGGTCCGCGCGACGCGTGTGGCCCGCGCGATCCACCAAGGGGGATCGAGGGAAATTCTCGGAAGACTTCCCGTGAAAGTAGCCGACGATTGTCGCGATCCGCACCTTGCACCGCGGCTTCTCTGAGAGATTAATGCCGGGGAGCGAAATTTAGACACTCGGATGCTGGATCTGCGGAGGAGATAGTTGCTCAGTGACCTTGGGTCGCTTGGATCATCAGGGCGCCTCTGATTTAAGGGGTTTGATGTGTGAGTCGCTTTCAGAGGCTTGCAGCTTGGAAGCTGGCATTGCGCACGGCCCGGCAATCAGACCTGTTAATCGACCTTGCAGCGATACGGGTACCAGAATCCCAAGCTTCCTCAGCATCCCTGCGCGAGCAACGATAGTGCGAACAAGACAGTAAGACTTGCGCGAACTCGGTCCCCGGGTCATTGCCGTTAGTTTTACGAGCGCCCGTCACTTGGGGAGCTTTATTGCCCCCTTATCGCGCGATTGACGTGACGACAAAATGTTTATTGTTCGACCGTTTCGCAAGCGCCGGAGGGTTATCGCGACGGGTGTCAAAGTAGTCACGACGATAGAACCCCTCTCTCTATCCGAATAAAAAGAAGCCTCGCGTTTCCCATTGTTGCTTCCACCTCGAAGTTAGCGACTTGCGGACGAGACGCAGACCTACTATCCGCTGTTAACCGATCCCCCATCTTCAGTTTTTCTTCGACTCGTGAGTCACTCGAGAGGGAAAAGAAAGCCCCGAACCTTCAGCTCCAGGATTATAACGACCATCAACGCGCGATTCTCGGACGGCTCGATCCGCCACTTTCATCCCATCCTTCTCCCTAGGCGAGGTCCTCGAGGAAGCAGGCTGCATAGGCTTCGTTTTCTCCCGATTCCAGAGTCGCTGGTCGGCTACGCCTCTCGCCCGTTTTCCCTTTAATTTCCGACAAAGCCACACGGCCTGGCCGCCCTCGACTTCCTCTGGCTTTCAAGGTTCCCGGGATTTAGCGGCATCATCCGTCCAATTAACGGTGGCCTAGGGCCGGCGCTCTCCTCTCCCCTCTCTTTCTCTCTCGCCTCCTCTGTCTAGTCCTTCTACCACGGTTTTCGGCCCGTTCCGCAGAGGAATACAAGGGTAATTCAATCCGAAGGACCACGGGGGACTTCTCCAATCCTCTTCCACCTCTTCGTTTCATTTTCACTGGCTTTGCGCGGCCCTCGACGCCCGAGATACCGCCGGCTAATCGCGCTAAACTCTCACGATGGACGCTCCTTTGGCCGTTGATCCGCCTCGGGGAGTCGATACTTTCCTCCACGGTCCCTCGAGCGGTGACCTTGATCTCAGCTCCTGGGATCAGCTGGAACCTAGAGCCCTCATTCTCGACGGCCGATCAGTCGTTCTATTTCGAGGTGGTCCAAAGCTGGACGACGGCTATCATTTCGTTGCGAGCCCGGGTCGATTAGTAATTCCACTCCTCGTTGGCCCAACTGACCGCAGCTATAATCCTCCGTTATATATAACTGTTCTTCACCCTTCTCTATTTTTTAGACAAAAGATCCGCGCTCCGAAGGCGAGGGGTATTCAACAGAAATTGAAAAGTCCGCAGATAATGCCAGGACCTGTCACGCGCAAGGATGACGAATAATTGCCGAAAGGAAATGGAGAAATCGGTGTCCATTATCCAGCAGGGGCTCGCGCCGGTCGCAGTATAAATATTTCCGCGAGAAAGAGCCGCAAGACAAATACGAGAATAGAATGGCGGATGATGGCGAGTGGTTTGAGCCGTTCCCCCGTCGGCTTAGCGGATTTAATTAACAATCGCCATTTTTTACGCGTCTGGATCCTCTTTTACCTCCTCTTCCCCTACCTCCCTTCGTTCCTACGGTCCCCGTGTACACTGCGGCCGGAGAGGACCGCGGCTTCCCTCCTCCATTTTACTCTTTTATTCATTTTCTCGCGGCCCTGCGTCCTCTGCGGCGCGCGAGTTTTATCGAGGTAATAAAACAACGCCGCGGACGCGCGACTCTTCAGCGCGTCTCGGCGTTTTTCATCTTCTCGGCTTCTACGGCTTTCCGACGGGCAAGAGGAAATTTTTCACGTTCGACCCCGCTTCGGCGAGAGGAGATGCATCGTCCTCGATGATAAAATCAGAATGGGATCTTTCTCCTAAAATAACGCCGGCTATGGGCGCACGGTGTGGATTTTGAAGCTTCGAGTCAGGGTGATTTAAGGATCGCGCATTCGAAATTCAAAGGAATATTCGTGGCCTTTATCGTGTCTCCTCATTGAATAAATCAATGCTCGATAGCTTCGTGTCTCGCGGAATGTTTTATATTACTGCGCTAGTAGCACGGAATAGAATATCTCAGCCAGGAATAGACTCTCCTCGAAAGTTACACCCGAAGAGGCGCGCATCGATTTCGCCCGCGTTTATTTTTAATGTCAGAAGTGGATCTTGTTAGAACGATTGAACTTCAAAGAGCCCCTCCCTCACTCTTGATCCTCAACAGGAGAGGGAAAGCCCTCCGGGTACGGAGCGCGCCGCGCGGTCGCTTGAAAAACGCTTTTAATTAAGACACCGAGAGAGCTTTTCGAAAGCAACGGCGGCCGCCCCGTTTAAGAACATTCTTTTTCCCTCTCCCCCCTGCTTTTGCCGCCCTCCCTCGTTCGAGTGACGCGCGTGTCCGTCGTTCTCGAATATCGCTGGAAATTTAGCGAATTACGTGTGCAAGGCAGGGTTTTAGGAATTCCTCCCCGTGTCCCTTTGACGTGGTTGAAAGCTTGGAGGGGACACGATGCTTTCTAAATACGATTATGGTTATTTCTGGCTCTTGAGATCCCCCTACGCTTTGATCTCGCAGAAATTTGCAAGCTTTCTTTTGTCTTTACCGGTTGCGCTAGGGAAACGTGGGCGGGGGACGTTGCTTTTCCTCTGCGTGCCCGAAAAACGAGCCGCATCAAATTCTTCCCTCTGTCAAAGCGAGGACGTTAGGTAAGTACAGTGTATTCGACTAATCGTTACTTCGACGCAGGTCGAGCTTGATTCATAAATTAACTGCTTCTTTAGTTCCTAAACTCCTTCAGGGTGCTCCACTTTCCTGGGGTAGTAGCATTAGCAGTTCATGGTCAGACATAGAGTTCCCCTGACGTACGAATGCATATTCATTGTACATCATAGTCATAAGTATTAGGGCACCTACTCTGTGTGGAATAATTGTACAAAACGTAGCAAATTTATTTAGGAACTCTAAAAATTTATTTTATTTGGTACTGTAAACGGGGGGAACATTGCCAGTTACCTAACATGTGTTAAAGAAGGAAAAGGATAACAGTTTTATGCCTTTCGACACTTGTAGTGCAATCACAAACGATACCATGGTATAATTGGATTTAAAAAAAAATATATAGATGAGTGCGCTGGACATAAAAAGAAACAAATTTAGGTGTCAATGTAAGTTCAGATTGGTAAATTCATACTAATTGGTAAAGCAATAACCGGGTTAATTAACGCGTATTAAAGAAGAAAAAGAATAGAAATTGTCTGCGTTTGACACTTCTAATACAGTGTGTCAAAACTGTTAGTTTTTATATTACATAGAAAATTGTTCCAAAAACCAGTCAGTGGTTCCCCATATTACGGTATTATAATCTAAAAGCATTGTAATGTATTGAATCTATAACCAAGTATCATATTTTCTGCAAATACAGCAGATGTTCTAATGCTTGTGACCGGCAGCGCACGTGGATATCATAAATAACGTGTCTTCTTTGTATTCGCTCGCTCTTTGAACGTTTCTTTTACCAACGCCCCGGGCTCCCTTGTGAAAACGAAAGGCAGGGAAAGAAATTTGGAATCGAAAGTCGGGAACAAACATCCGCGGTCGAGCGTCTTTCGCTGTCGAGGCCTCCTTTGTTCGCGAGGTTTCCTGAAGGGGCTGCAGGAAGCCCAGAGCCCCTCGGGCCCGTTGTTAATAGCGAACGGAGGAGGAAAGGGGGAGGGACCCACGAAACGAATGCGTTTTCGGCGTCACGGTGTCCGCGCCTGAAACCACACTGTATTCCGTCTCACGAAACGCGGCCGTGACGGGAGACTTGTGTTCTGCGGTTCCCCGTGCAGCCGCGAAATCTTTCGCCGGTGAGACCGACAGGAAACACGCGTCCGGTCGCATTTTTCTGCTTCCGAGTGCGTTGACTCTCCTCCGAGCTTCGCGCTCCTGGCGTCTTACGATAAACGGAGTCTGCCCGTTTACGCTTTCGCCGGCAGAAATCGAACGCTTCCTTAGAAACACTTCGCTTAAATTCAGTTCCCCGGAATTTCAGGATGAATATCTAGGCATTCATCTGTAATTTCGTAGCGCACACAAGTTCTCAAGGTGATCAACTCAGTGACAGAGGAAATCAGCTTGATGGAGACAGAGTTTCTCTGTGGTCTGAGATCATAGTGGGGGTGCATAGATGAATAATGTAGTGACAGTATTGCTGATGTACTCACAAAAGAATACACTCTTCTAGGGAATGGACCGAGAGAGCCCTCCCCATTTCTCCACTCCCCTGGAACACACCCCTAACGCATCTAAAACTCCAACATTCCCTTCCAGCAATCGTGAATTCAGAAATCGAAAAATCCAACAACTTCATCAAACGTCCCACTGCCCCTATCCACAGCTACCACGCACAGTTGTTACTCCCCAATCATCCCCAACCCCCCACAACCCTGCGTCACCGTGCACAGCCGCGAAGTTGAAGCGGAACACGCGCCAGCTGGCGCGTAGACAGCGTCAGATCGGCTGTTTGACTCGTCGCGTTATCGCGCCTCTGTCCGGAGGAAGTTGCGCGAGACTTCCGTATCGGTGGACGCGGACGCGTTACAATACGCGAGCCTCGGTCTGGCGCGAGGGGGCGACGACCGGCGTCGCCGTCGTCGTCGGTGTCTGGAGATACTGTCACGTTCAGACGGGCAGCGCCGGTGGCCACCGTAGGTTCTCGTTTCAATTCGACGCGCCGGTTCCGTTCCCTCTGTGCCCTGTCCACGGCGGGACTGTCCCCCCCCCCCCCCGCGTTCCGCCGCCAGGAAATTGAATATCAGCCGGCGACGGCTTTGTTTCGATAAAAATGTAACGAGACGTCGACGCTTGTCACGGCCGCGGCGGATAAACGCGTCCGTCAATCTGCTTCGCCCCCCTCCCGCTATTCGCTCACTCTATGGTTCTCGCCTGTTCGATGCCTTCCCCATTCTCGAACGGATAGAATTTTTTAAAAGCTTGTGGGTTTCTATATGCGTGTTTAGCGAGGGGGATGAAATCTCCTCTGCCTAATTTCCTACGAGGATTTGGATACTATGAGAAGAAATATCTATTTCAATATCTATTTCTTATTTACTATTTTTATATTTTTAATCGATTCGGTTACAGTGCGACCAAGGGAATTACCAACATGGTTCCTCTTCGTAATAATAATTAGACTCGTGTAGCGACGTGAATTTACCCGCAACTCTTTTAATTGCACATGTAATTCCCCAGTTTCATGCGGCGGAAGGGGGACGGCCGAGGAAAAAGTAGAGAAAGGGAGAAAAGTGGAGGCAAACGCGAGTCCTGTAGCTGAAGCTTTTCATTTCGAGCACCACCCACCCAGACTCCTCCTCCTCCTCCTCCTCCTCTCTCTCCTCCCTGGATGGTGTTCCGGACTCGCGCACGCATCATTGTGCGTCGCATTAATGCGTCGGCTCGGAACAGCTCATTGTGCATTATACGCGACATTGTGTCCTCGTTAACAATAGCGGGGTGTGGCAAGCGAGCGCGAATGCTGGCTGCTGCCACTGGTCGTTGCCATCGCTGCCTCTCGATTTGGTGGCCGATTTTTTCCTTCAACTTCAGGGCAGACGCGTCTGACCGCCTCCTTTCTCGTTTCTCCTGTGCCACTTTGAATTTAACAGCGCCGGCCGCGTTGCGGTTAGCAATTTCCTGCTTAACCCTCGCCGTGCACGCACGCGTGTAACCGGCTGACGATGGAAGCATTAACGCGCGCGCACGTATCGCGATATGTATGCAATTTCTCCGTTACCATTCCCATTAACATGAAACACCGCTCGTCTCGCCTCTGGCCGGGTTAACGTTTTTACCGCGTCGCACTTCATTCGCGTGGGGTTTGCCTCATTACCCTGCGGAAATGCGGGCGCGAACGTTTCATTAAAGAAGATTGTCCGTTACCGGATACTATTTTTTTCAAACCGGTATTTACTTTCGTCCTCGGAAAGTTACAATTTTTTCCGCGGCATTTGAGTGTTTTGCAGAGTTCCAGACCAAGTTCCCATCGTTTCGCGAATCCTTTCCAGCACGCAGACTCTCCTTTATTCCACCAGCCCCGAGATTCCGCGTCCTGCGGGCCTAATTTCGCAGTAAATCCGCATTGGCGTCGTGTAGCCGACTTTTATTCGGTCGTTCTCCGGGGTTGAAGCTTCCCCTGGCCCCCATTCGCAGCCCCCGTTCCAGCCCCATATTTATATTCGCGGTGCGTCCGTTTTCTTCGCGCGAAATTTAAAATGCAGATAGGTCCCTCGTTTAAGGAGCACACCGCCACCTCCTCTCCCGACATTCCGCCAATTAATTTCATTACCCCTAAACCGGCCAGGCTGTTCACCCTTTTCAGCCCTCCTCCCCCCGAGGAAGGGGACGGGGAAGGTACATAGTCAAGGTTGCTTCGAATCCGTGGCGAAACGGAGACGAGTCAATTCGACCCTTTTTGCGCGGGGCAAAGTACCTTCTTCCAAATGGCTTTTCATATTTCCCACCGGTGTTCCGAGCTTGTAGAACCATTCTGTATAATTTGTAGAATTTTAACGGGATATTTTGTGAAGAAGAAGTCCTCTATCAATTCGTCTTTTACCATTCACATCACCAAGCGGCATAAGGCGTTTCATATAGCTTCCAGATTGCGATTACGACCACCGCTGAGTGGCGGCCGAACGAAAGCAATTTTGGATGAAGCGGACTAATGAGCGGCGCGATTTCTCTTCATCGGCGATGTCCAGCGCGGGACGAATTCCTAATTACCGTGCGTCGGGCCGCGCCCCGCGGTCGTTATCGAATTTTCGGTTTCCCGAAAAAAGGGGCCTCTCGCAAGACGTTTCCCTTCTGCCTTTTAACGAACGAAGTTTCGCCGTTCGCCAGCTATTCATACCCGTTGCCGACCGAGGAGCGGCCCTTCCATCGGCGCCACCCTTTCACCCTCCGTGGTAGCTGCTGGGGGCTGGCTCGCATAAATTAAGCAAACTACGTGTTTAAATGCAAAGCGAGCCTCGCGAGTAAAAAGAAGCGGGGAGGGGACGAAAAACGGGGGTGGAGCAGCTCGTCCAGCGGCTGTTTGTTCTAAATATGCGTGTCTCGCGAGGGGTGAAAATCAGCCCCGCGGTCCTCGTGCGAAATTGAGTCACGTATTCGAGCAGCCAATTCGAGGCAACGGGGGTGTGTGCGCCCGTCTCCTGGCAATCGATATCCTGTGTGTTCCGCGGCACGATCTCGTGGTTACTCTTCGAATGCAGTTGGATAAAAAATTTCATCCGCAACTCCATTATCAAGCTTTCTCCTCCTAGCTAATCTTTTCCTTCTAAACCACCCCATCTCAAATACCGTCCACCACTCTCCTCCATTACCATTCCAAGAAGAATTCTAAGAATCGACTCACATCCCCAGAATTCCGCAAACATTTCCGTCTATAAACCATCCCCGATCGAAGGAAAGCATCCCCGGCATCAGAATCCTCCCTGCACGATCCCCGATGATCTTCCTCGGATATATTCGCGGTCCACACGCGCTACGCCCAATGGTGGGGGGTGGATCTGGGTACCACGAGCCACCCTCTCTGCCCCTGGAATTTCATGAAATTTCGACGTGGAACGGCTACCCTCGCGTTCCTCCCATGACATTTCGGAAGGAAGGTAAACCGCGATGTAAGGGTTCGTGCTCGGGGACCGCGCTGGATGTCTCGGCTGCGCGTGTATAAGGGGTTGCGGGGGTGAACGGGGGGGTGGTCTCATCGGGCAAGGAGGTAGGAGGGTACGCTGGCATTGTCTCGACTGTGGGTTTTACGAGGTGACGGAAACTGACGAGACGGCGTGGGACGAAGGGGGACAGCGCGGCGCAGCCAGGGGGTTGGCAGGGGTAGCGGGGGCCGCGCAGGAGGGTTGGCTCCCGGGGAGAAGGAAGTTTTACACCTACCTGCTAATTTTATGAGGTTAGTTAACTCCTATAAGAAGCTTACGGCCGGGCCTTCTACACGGACTTGGTAATTTCATAATTTAAACGAGTTCCCTTCCCCTAGCCCCCGTTAGTCGACTCGTGGAACTCGAGACGTGGGACGAGAGAATGCTCTTCTCCGTTTTCTTCGTTCACGTTTCGAGCCGCCCGTTTTTCCCTCCCTCATTCTTTTGGCCGTGGAACCCTTCAAACGCACGCGACGTCATCCCCCCATTGTCTTCGGATGCTGGGAGTCTCGCGAGTGTCTCGTTACGTAAACGGCCCGACGTTAAATTGTATTTTTGCTCGTTCCGATGACGTAGCCGCGGCAACGTGACACGCCCAGCATCCTTCGTTTTGCGACACGGCTAAATAACCATTCTCCTTCAGGATAATTGAGTTTCCGATAATAACCACCACCCGGGGACCAACCCTGTCGCCGCCTCTTTCGGAGTCTTTCTTCGGGCTCGCCTGTAGAAAAGCTGTCCAACTAAAATCGGCTTCCTCCGTTTTCATCAATGACTGACCTTGACAATTCACGTTTCAACGCTCTTCCTTTATCCAGTTTCGTGTGTTCTGCGCGCTTTCACGATTGAAAAGAGAGTAGGGGAAAGGTGGGATAGTTGATCAGCGGGGATACATGATCACATCAGTTTTGTATCACAACTTAAATAATTAAATACAAACAAAGCAAACCATTATTATTTTAATAAAAAAGAAAAACTGTGATCAACTATCCCACCTTTCCCCTACGGTTATTTGGCTTTTTAATCTGTACACATCAGAACAAGAATTCTTCTGCGGGTCTTTGATTTTCCCTATGGAAATGAAGTATTACACTTCGAATCGAGTATCGAACTTGCACGCTCGTTTGATAACTCCTTTTACGCCCCTGATCCACTGTTTACAATCCCATTCGCTTGATGCCGCGAATTTCCAGCATCTTGTCTCCTCCCCGAGCTTTTAATGGTCCCGGATCGATGCTGTGACTCGTCTTTTCGAAGACCCATCCCGCCCAACTTCCTCCCCGAGCCGTCTTCGCCGCTCATTAGACGTAACTGAGTTAATTCTCACGACGTGTACGTCTCGCCCCGGCTGCGAATTTCCATGCAAATTCATTGGGCGGGCGTTTGGCAGTAAAATTTTAGTGGTCGCGCCCCCCCCCCCCCCGCAGGACGGTGGAAGGGGGAACTTTACGAACTCCCGGTGCTCGTTCGACTTGCCTCTTCTCTTCCCTGGAAATTAACCGAGCAACGTTCCGTTCGCAGTAAACCGCGGCGTCACGCGGCAGTCTGTCCTCCTACCTTCCTATTCCACTTTCCGCACGCCCGAAAGTGCGCCCGTCACTCTCTTCTCAGAGATCTCTGACCTCGAGTCATCTCCCTGGATGTTCACAGTTATCAAAATTTCTATTATACCTGCAACCTATTACTAGGTGATTTATTTATTCGGTGTTCTCTAACGCAAGCCCCGACAGTAGAGCCGTGCATCGACCAGGGACCTCGCAAGGAGTTCGAGAAGTTGGAAGGAATCCAGGCTCTGGGAATCGACGAAGTTCCTCGGCTGAATTTCGTTCGCCTTGCTTTTAGCCGAGATCCTCCTTTACGTCTGACGACGATGCCTGGGTCATTCGATTCAACGAGCACGGGGGAAGCGGGTAATTTGCAAGATGGTTTACAACTCTTAATCCTAGTTCTTTCACGGGCCCATTAGCGACTAACGAGGCATTGTCGACGCCCTTCCTCCTTGGCCAGGAGACGGCGGGAAGTTGCCGAGACATTAGGAACACGAGCGGGCGATAAACCCCGCGAATTATGTCGCGATTATGCAAAACGAAACGAATGCCGCCCCATCCTTTTTCCGAACCTTGCCCGATCGTTTCATACTTGCAGCGAGATCAAGTTCCACAAACGGTCGAGCGCCTCGGCAAGGCCACAGCGAATCGCTGCTGCTTCTTTATCCTGTCGTCGAAGGGACCGTTCGATCAGCCATGCAAAATACGAAATCCCTTTCGAAATGGGGCACTTCGTAATCTGCTCACGAATCCCCTCCCACTGCTCCGCGCCGTTTAACGGCCGTCAAGCTTCTGGACTCTCCATAAACAGTTCTTATTTACGGGAACGTCAGTTTCGCGGGTCTCGAAGTGGGCTCATTCGCATGCAAATCGCTGCTTCCCCCGCTGCCGCGGCACAGGACACTCTCTCTAGCCGGAGATATGCAAATATCGCTAATTACTGGTAGCGGTGGGATTACAGGCTCTTCCCCCCGCGCCACCCCTCTAATTCCTCCCTCGATCCATTCCCCCCTTGGCTCCGCCAAGAACCTCGAGTTCGTTCCTCTGGCGCAGCTTTCGACTTCGTTGGCACCTAGTCGCGGCTTTATCTGCCTGACTGCCGGATAATCGGAAGAAACCGCGGAAAGGAATGGGAATGTTGCTAATTGCGCCCACCGTCGCAGACTATGTTCACCGGCATACTGCGTTGCTAGTCGCGTCACGTTTCGTCATCGAGCTTGCGATGACTCTAGGATTTGCAATTTTGGCGAAACCAGGGAATTGTTGCGAGGGAGCACAGCTTCTGCCTGGAAATCTCGAGGCGAGTCAGGTCCAAGCGGCGTCCAGGAATGCCAACGAATGCAAAGGTCTTAAGCTTTTCGGCGGTGTCTGACGCAGGCTTTCGTCTAAAGAAGGGTAGAGGCAGTTGGTCCCCCGAGGTCGAAGGTGCTGACTGATAAGAGGCTGGAATTAAGCTCGGTGTCGTCTAACTGCCAGGCGAGAAACGCTACATGCCGGCTCCCAACGGCTGATGGCAGCCTCCTCTCTGATTCACGCAGCGGGACAAGGGCAAGACGAGGTGGTTAACGGTCGTAGAGGAAAATTAGGGGGCCTGCTAGGATTAGCGATAGGAGACAAAGCTCCATTCGGCCTGAAACATTCGGGAAATGGAGTCTATTCATTCCACGGGGCAATGAATACGACGCATGGATCACGCGCCCGGTGATAAAGGACGAAGGATTTCGCCCGGATTTTATGGACTTTGTTGCGTATCCTGTTACGCGCCGGCTGGATCGGAGGCCACCCTCATATTTGTGGCATGAATGGTCTCATTTGAACCTGGCTTTTTCTTTGCAAATGTGGGAAAGCGGGTGGACGTGTTCGGGGTAGATAGGAGAGTCTGTTCGATTCAGTAGAATAGGAAATTTTGTGAAGGACTCGGCGGAGATTGACCTATACTACTTACTCTAACTTCCATACTATGTATTCCTCTTACAATAAAATTTCAGCTGCTGGAAGTAATTTCTTTATAATTCAAACTTTATTTTCAGCGGAACCTGACACATCATTACTTAATAAAAAGAAAAACACTAGACTCCGTACTAGGGTGGAGCCTTAGGGTGAAGCTTATTTTTCAACTATGAAAATATGATGTTCTCACCATCTCAATTTGTTCCTTTCTATAAAAAATGAAATCGAGCTGAACATGAGCACGATTGATTTATATTTAGGGGTAGCTCAATGATGGTGAAATTTCCAATCTGCATGATAATTATATAGAAAGGCATGGAACACTATAAATGTTTTCAAACACATTCATTTGTGAACAATAAATTTAACAACTTATCAAATTCAAATGTGAATGTAATGTAAATTAATATAATTTCTATAATCGTTGACTCGTTTGAGTTACCCCTAAACATAAGAATGTATTGTCTAAAGTTTTTATATAGTGTTTATGTATCTAGAAGAACAAATTAATAGTAACTTACTAGTTGCACTTAGTGTGGAGTTCCCACTTACTGTGAATGTAACATGTGTACATTGGAAATTTCACCATCATTGAGCTACCCCTAAATATAGATCAATCGTGCTCATGTTCTGCTCGATTTCATTTTTTATAGAAAGGAGCAAATTGAGATGGTGAGAAGACCATATTTTCATAGTTGAAAAATAAGCTCCACCCTACTCCGTGCAATACTGATTCTGTACATATTTCTCCACTGAATGGGAATGAAATAACTCGCTGTATCAGACGATATCAATTACAGATATCGACCCACACAAACCCCGAAGTATCCACCTGTATCGCGAATAGCTCGTACGGCCTGTAGCATAAATTTCCACGTTCCCCATGGATTTCTGTGGCCACGTCGCGCCCGGTCCCAGGGATTCAATTTCCCAAAACCGATATCCTCCCGGCGAAGGAGCCGATCAGATCCTGCGGACGCGATCAAGCTCGGGCTAGCAGATATCCTGGGCTCGCGCGTCGACTCTTAATTCCTGGACGATGGTATCGGTGGCTGTGCACAGGGCAGAGGGAGGCGTGTACCCAGCCATTGTTTCACTGGTCCCTGGCCATGGGACGAGATTCGTGATAAACGACACGAGGAACAACGTGTGCTGCTGCCGGTGCTGCCTCCTCCGCCCTGCTGCGCGCCCCCCCCCCCCCGCCTTTCCTCCCTTGGCGCACGTTTCTCCTCACGATCCAGCGAAGGAACAGCGGTATCCTATCTAGGAACAGGATCTACTGGACACGTACATCCGTGTGTTGCGCCGCTCCGAGCGTGGATGGCACGTCGGTTATTACGAGGCTGTAATGAAAGGTTCGCCCGCCGCCTTGGGGGTTTATTCTTGGATACAGAGTGCACATCTCGCGTTACATTGGGTCAGGAAGGCTTCTTCCTCTCGCCATGTGCTCGCCGCGTCAGAGTCAAGGTGTTCCTCGGTGCATGGACAGAGGGGAATCGCAGGTGCAGCGTCGGGTTTCCCTCGGGCCTTTGAATTCTTGCAGCGTGAACTGCGAGCCATGGGAATTTTCGGGTGGCACTCTTTGTACGGGGAGCAAGAATGCCGAGGTAATGGAACACTTCCTGCTTATTTCTCTTACGTCTACAGCTGAGACTTATTCGTAAGTGTTCCATAATTCTTGGTCTCGAAGATATAACTCCTCCCACTATCAAGATAAAATTCTCCCATAATTACCATTCCACATAAATTCGGACTCCCTCGAAACGACCTCTGAAAGATCATCGAATGGTCATGGCACCGTTCGCGATACGGTCGCCAGCAGCGGAGAGAGATCTTCTCAATAAACAGCCGAGTAATCCAGCAGCGAGCAATAAGCGGGTCGGTATCGTTAAAACGGACAAAGGGTGGCCCATCTGATAAGCCACACATGACAGTCGGGCGGACGTGTATCGGATGGGGGTTGGCATGAAGTACGACGGTTATTACCAGGCTGTAATGTGGGGGTGGGCGGGCATATCGGTGGCCATTTTTAGATAAGACGAAGCTTGCGGTCAGGGGTTGCGTAGAATTGCGAAACAGACCGAGGGACCATTTTCATTACCGTGCTTTGGCCACCCCTTTTGGGGGTGTGGGTGGGCAAACAAGCCGACCGAGAGGAGAGGGAGCAGCCCGGGCTCTGCACAGCCAGAGAGAAACTAAGAGATATTTCCCTCACGCTCGAACGGGCAAATGTCTTAGCAGTTACCCTGCTATTTCGCTTCTAGCGGAGGCTGAGCGAAAGGGGTGTTTCACGGGGAGCACCCTGGAACAAAAGCAACTTTCCACGGGACCCCGGCGAACTTCTTCGATGGGAATTATTCTCGGTGATCGCCGTTTCTCGATTGTTCCCCGCCGAAGACGCAAGGGGATGGGGAAAGCTAGCCACGATCGCTCGTAACCGTGGAAAAGTTTGATGGGAGGATTCTGGATGGTATCAGGTCGTGGAGGTCGCTCTGGCGTCGAGTATTTTATGGCATTCCAATGGTCTGCGTTTTCTGTACAGAGGGCCCTAAAATTTTGGGGCAAGCAGGGACATTTAAATTCCTCGCGTTAAAGGGATTACCAAAATACTTTACCTGTTTGCAATGTGAGGGGCTATTTTCAAAGTACTGGAGTTTAACATTTATAAAGTCGAGTTATAGAGTTCAATGTTATGTGGCCAAATGAAATTCAGGAAACATAAATACAAAAATCTATAGTAAGTTAATTAAAATTGAGTTTAAGATTTTTTTAAATACTATGCGAATAAAAATTTTTCAAGCGAAGTTGAAATATTTGAAGTCCCACACGTTTTTTACCTTGCAGGTAAAGTGATAAAACCCCAAGTGCTTCGTAGAGGTCTAGTAAAAGTCTGATTTATTTATTTTATACAAGGACGGCAAAACGAAAATTGTAAAACTTCAGTTTTCTCGGATGTTTTGAAATGCTAGATAGGATATTTTAAATAAGGAGGGCAGCATGGTTCTACTGATAGCCGACTTTCCTTGCTTACGTAGCGGACAGTTTTTGTGTATTCGGTATTCGAAGATGTAAACAAACGGTCTGTTGCCGTGCTTAGCTTCGAGCAATCAGTAGTACCATTCGGGCCGTGATAGCGAGTGAACCTCGCGACGAACGTTCCACGCGACACGTTATTGTACTGATATGGTAGAGATATAAAATTCGTTTTAACTAGTGTTCTTTGATACGTGAGTTTAAATCCAGTAAAGTCTATTATTCGCGTGACTCCGTGTGAGTGCAACTTCCAGTGGAATTCAAATTATGGCCATCGAAAGTCGAATTCCTACACTTCAGCTGCTTGAAAATGAAGCCACAGACTTCTAAAAGGTAATTAACTTCTCAATTCCTTATAGGGATGAGGAGGAATGTTAATGTCTTGTACGACTGGGTATCCAGTGGCCATAATTGAGTTCAGTATTCTCTCCTTTCTTATTCCCTCCGTGCTACTGTAACGAAATGTTTGAAATAGACTACCTAAGATCATCGATTCTTTTCTTTACCTAATATTCTACAATAATACAGTAAAACTAGGTGTACTTCTACAATTATTAGAGGAAGTGCAGCATATTGGGAATACTGTTGGTAATTTGGAATACTGAAGTATCTAATAAACTACTAACGCTATTTAATTTGCAACACCGTAGATTATAGGGGCTAATGACCTGTTCACTAATGACATTTCTGAATACACCTTAAAGAAATCGATACGTCTTGTAATTGTCCATTCAAACCAAAGTTTCAGTTACTTTTTGTTTTTTATTTTTACCGTCACTAAGAAATATGAAAGTTTATTAGTTTCCCTATAAGGTAAATGTCCCCATTAGTGACCGCGTCCCCATTAGTGACCAATTATTCATTTATTATTGTTTATTGCAATACAGAAAGCGCAATATCAACCAGAAAGTTCAGAAATTATAATTAAAGCCTATGTAATTTATTGTTTCATCTTTAAGTAAATTCACATGTAAATTAGGAGTTGGTCATTGACACGAAAGTTGACAGATTCTAATAACGTGAGGTTATACTACAGATATCATTAAACTCGCAAATTTTACAATAAAAATACATGGATCCATGCAGTAACGTACTCAAATTAACTAGAAATATATACAGAATTATAAAATAAAAAGAAAATATTCATTTTCTTTCATTATTATAGCAAAAAATCGAAAATGGTACAAGTTGGTCAATAAAGGAGACATCAGGTCCAATATAATTTTCACCATAATTTTTGTGTATATAGTCAAATATCACTCTAAAACTAATTTGATTAAGAAATTAGATACTTCAAAAAATACAATGATCCATATTTTACTCGAACATTGTCGTATATTAGAAAAGAAATTATTATTTCGAACCAGTCACACTCTTAAGCGGTCGCTAATGGGGACATTTACCTTACTGTTTGTTTTTTATTTTTACTGACACTAAGAAATATGAAAGTTTATTAGTTTCCCTACGATATTAAGTAGTTTAATTTGTTCCCATCCTCTGTCGTAATTTTTTATTCGTCTTAAACAAACTGCTATTCCAAATATACTGCACTTCCTCTATATTACACTGACGATATACAAGACCGCGTAATCTCCAGAACCTCTAAACCTCAGCGAACCCAACCCACAAAATCACGTATCATTCACACTAAAGGCATCATAAAGATACCTCCGAAACCCTCCAACCCTGTGCAAACCCCAGCCGAAACAACAATTCCCCAAGAACCCAAGAACCACTCGAGCGTTTCACTAGACAAGTGTCGCTAACCTTCGCGTTCCTTTCTGTTCCAGGTAAGCCGTCATTCTCTCCGCCACAGTGGTCAGGGCTAATTAAGAGAGGAGTGCCCATCTCGCAGTCTCGAGACAGGAGAGCTAGAACGAGTAAGCCGCCGCGAGCATTCACGGTAGGAACAAGAGTGGTCGGTAGACTTTTTCCACCGCGGGCACACGGCCGACTGCTTTTCACAGGCGGACCTGTATCGTTCTTGCCCCGTCCTGGCAAAACCATACTCGTCGTTTCTCGGCGAGCAGCACACTCTGCCCCCGCGCGGCAGCGACTTCTTTCGCGGAAACCTTTTCGTACCAGCGAATCCTGTCTCATTGTCCTCGATTTATCGACCGGAAGGGCTCGCGCGCGGAGAACTTTCCCCCCCTAGCAATATCCGCGCGATACTACAGCCGCGCTCGTGGCCTTTATGGATTAGCTATAATCGTAATTTCGCGCCACCCCCGTCACGATTTATACCTGGCTGTAAAGACCGGGAAATATGAGCGTGTCGGCTGCAAGAGGCGACGGTGCACGCGCGAATGCGCAATTTGACGCGCGCTCTTTGGACTGTGCACCGTCGGCCGTGTCCCACGAGGCCGGGTACAGCGTGTAGTTTCCTTCTGATGTGCTCCGTTCGCCCGGTTCCCCTGTTCCTTCGTGGCGAAACGAGAGTCGTGTCCCTCCGCCTCTGGCCTCTCTCTCTCTCTCTCTCTCTCTCTCTCTCTCTCTCTCTCTCTCTCTCTCTCTCTCTCTCTCTCTCCAGCGCTGGCTACACGGAATCGCGATGTCGGTGGCTTTTATTAGCGCGGTTGCTTCACGGGTATCAGCGCTACGGCGGGAGTAAATCATCCACGGGCACGGAGTCCCCTTTGTGCTGTCAGAGACGTCTGGAGTAGCCCTCGGTGGCTGTTCATCCGATTAGACGACGGAGAAAAGTCGTTGGTGGATTGGATGGGGCAGCGTTTCGGTCAGTTTTGTGAGAAGGAACGCTGGGATATCCTCGTGGGTAGTTATTGTCGCGGGGAATCGTGAGGTTTCCCGGTAGAATTGTTCGGTCCGGTGCAGCTCTGATGGAATAGAACGGTTTTTCCAAATGTACTTTCGGGGGATGCTTTTAGTTCATATACTTTGCGAAGTATTATTGCATCTGAGATCTCGCCGCGCTAAAGAACCTGGTTTCCAGCCACCATTTCGTCGGGAATAACATGGTTCGCGAATTTCTTGCCAGGAATTCCAAGTAAGCTCGTTTCTCTCTGCGCGAGAGATTTCGTTCTGATTAAAGGACGCGTTGAAGTAGTTCGGCGGTGAAAGCGGGGATCGATAACCGATATTTCGGGTGGATTGTCACGAATCCTCGAGAACGTCTGCTTCGAAATCACCAGCGGCGACCGGTTATTGGTTGTGCAATATGTGCGTCAGAGGCCAAACGAAAGGAACGAAAAGGAACGAATGAAAAGAGGACGAAGCCTCGATGAGCGTGGCCTGGCTGCGTCCCAGGGGGTGGTTGTCGTCCTTGTACCATATTACGACTCTGAATGTTCTCTCGTGGGCTGTGGATGTAATTCTCCGTTTTACGTCCTACCATTGGGACACGTTTCTGCCATCCGAAGCACGTAAATGCAGCAGGGCTCCGGGACATTGCTTGTTGGGGAAACATAGCGATCGATCCACGCGTCACTTGATCAGTAGATACTACTTGTCTCGCGACGTTAACGTACATCACTCGTAGTTATTATCCGGAGAGGATGCTGCGGTACATAACATACAGTTTTGATTGCATTCCAATTAACTTTGTCAAGATCGGTTTCCACCGGGATCAAACCGTAAGCTGTAATTTAAAAAGCTGCAGATAACACGAAGTAGAAGAGACAGCGTTCCCTCGTAATACTCTCGGCTGCTTTTCCTACTTACTTTTTCCACTTTCTGATCCGACGCTCCTCTCAGTCTCTGTCGCAGCCGTCGCAATGATTGAAAAGTCGTTTCGAGTAACGAGATTACAGTTCCCCTTGTAATTGTTAGAAAGCTGGCTGCGAAAGGGAGTAGAGGTGGGAAGCTCGCGTTGGGACCAAGGGCGTAACGAACGTCTCAGTTGTGTGGCCCCCAAAGGCTTCCCGCCGCGCGGTGGGTGTTGCGAAACGAGATCTTCTTAATCGAGCGGTGATTTACGATCCGCATCGCGAGATCCACCGCGAAGATTACGCGGCCCGGTCCCTAGGGTCCGTGCAATTACCGTTACGTCGCAGGCCCTGGACCTGGTTCTCAGTTGCACGCACCTGTAATCAGTTGGCGATCAAGGGGAAGGCGAGAGAAGAAACAGCGGTCTCGTCGATGCTCAATTATTATTCTCCTCTCCTTTCTCCGTTCATTAATTCAGCCGTACGCTGGGAGAAATCGGGCAACGTTACCGAGCATTGTCCTATTTTGCGTTTACCCAGCGACACGTCCTCGAAAGTATAATCCTCCGTGCTTCAGTTTATCTTCTATTACGAGCATGCGCAAATCGTCTTCTAAGAAGCTAATCTCACGGCACTGCAGCATTGCATAAGGGAGTTTCGATGTATGCAAGCCTTCCAAATCAAGTTTGTCCGGATGTCGAAGTTTGGCTTGAACCAGGCCCGCGAAAGCCAAGGCTCGTGACGCGAAATGTCCAAATAGTTCTCCTTTACGTCCTCTGCTTCTCCGTCCCATGGCAGCTCTCCAACGCATAGCCGCGTATCTCGTTTCTAGTCAACGTGGGCGCCAGCTACGTGACTAATCAGCCCGCGACCCTCGTCAACGGGGTCGTTAACCTCTCCCCGAATATCGACACACATCCATCTCCTCCTCGCTCCTTCGCTGTCCAAACTACCCGATTCCATCGTAACCTTCGCAGCTTCTGCGTCAAGCCACCCTCGGTTCACAGAGGATCCTGGGACCGTGAGTTCTCCAGGTGCCAGCGAAATCCTTCCCTGAACCGGCGCGTTACGGGCGGTGTCAGCCCGAAGTGGCCGGTCATCCTCCAAGGGGGGAAGGGGCTTGTCGATGGCCTGGGGGGGATCGGTAACCGAACTGTAATTCGAGATACGCTTCGAGAACACCGCCCGAGATCTCTCTTGGTCTCTGCTCGCGGGATGACGGAGGATTGGCGAGGGGCCGCGCCGCGACAGGGGGGCTGGAGGGGCGGGAGAGACAGAGGGGGGAGGCTGGAGGTTTTCTCTGGACTCTGTCGAGGTCTCGCCCTCGTTTCGCTTACACGGGAGGAACACGGTTCGAGGTCTGTGACCTTAAAAGTTACCTCGATGTGCAGTCGTGTCTCTGGCGATGAGGAGAGAGGGGGGAGATGAAGAGAGGGAGAGAGACAGTCGGTCAGGTGAGGAGGTGGAAGCTACACGGGGGAGTGAGAGGGAAGGAGCGAGTCGGAGGGACGGGGGACAGGCTCGTTTATTTTATCGTACGCGGCGGGCAGACGCACACGAGCACCCGCGAGTACCGAGCAACAACCACACCTAGCCGAGAGAGCCGGCCCGCCTCGTATAGATACGAGTCCGATCTGTCAGGTAGTCCCGTGATACATGGGCATGTGCACATAATAATATCGTGTGACAGGCCGCAAAAGATAGCTGGCGTGGGTCGACAGACAGGGAGTGCCACTTCAAGCCGCGTCTCGCGTCTCCTCGCCCTCCTCGCGTCGGGGCCGCGGCTCTTCGTCGCGATTCTTTTTAACAGCCACCTCCCCCACTGTTATTCGTTTCGCCCGATTCTTGATAATTGTTGGACACCCGCGGGTCAGCGGACCTCATTCTCCGTCGGCCAGGATGTGAACGCGAGGGTTGGAGGTTTTGTTGCGGAGCTCTTTGAGAGTGGGAGAGTTTGCAGGGAGTGGTTGACTTGAGGAGTAGGGCTTGAATAACGGCGCAGTGGAAGGACTTGGAGGATTGCGGGGGTTCAAAGGGTCTGGGAATACAGTGAGTTTAGGCGTCTGAGGGTGTAGAAGTTGGAGGTGGTTCAAGTTGGAGAGTGTGGAAATTTGAGGATCTGGGGTTTGAGGAATTTCGGCTCTTGGAGTTCAGAAATTTGGGGGACTGGAGCTTGGCGTAATTATAGATTGCGGAGATGTGAAATTAGGGGGAGGCGTCCGTTCGAAGGGAGAGTTTAGAAATTTAAGGGTCCAGATGTCTTAGAGATCACAAGGTTCAAAGAATCACGGGGGGCGTAGATATTTCGGGTCTAAAGTACTTAGGGACTAGGAACTCTAGAATTTTGGGATCCTCAGGGTCTAGAAATTTCACTATTCAGAGATTTCATAGTGCAGGAATAGCATAGCCGTATGAGGAACATTAAAAGAGCCCTCGCTATCGACAAAGTAATGCCCACCACCCCGTCACCCCTTTTTCAACTTACAAGGAGCCCCATTATCCGCCTGAGCAGGATACAAGCTAACAGTCGTTTCATTTAAGAACAGTCCATGTCGCTCTAAATGTTGCCAGACCGACAGCCAATAAACGTCAAGCCGCTAATTCGCGAAGTTAACGACGATCGCTCGTTACAACTTTACGATCGCTTGTAGCGGTAAGCCGGTAATCCACGCGTGGAAACTCGCATACCAGCTGGACGCGTGGGGTAGAGTCGATCTGTATCGTTCGTCGTGAAACTACTTTCGGAAATGTAACTCTGTAATTACAACAAGGCAACGCGGTGTTTCTTATCTAGATCATTAATATCCCGATATTCTTAGCAAGCTCCTTTCATATTTTACCCATCACACTCGACTACCCACGCAACCTCGGAGTTTCAGAACATACCCAACGGCAAAGAATACCAAGCGGCACCGAAAATATCACGTAACTCCAGCCCTCCCCCCCCGAAAATTTGCCAGAGTTACGCTGTTTTTATTCACAAGCCCCGTGCACCTGCGCGACGAAAAAGACAATCTTGGGCGAGGATCCGGTATTTATTATCCCCCGTGTCGGGTTCCTTGGTCACGCAATCGCGAACCGCCGGTATCTAACTCTCTGGAAGTGTTCAAGTCCCGGGGCCATAATTTACGGGCACCGTGCCTCTCCAATACGGGCCCGTCAGATAAATCTAGCAGCCCCCGTTCCTCCTTGGCCAGCTTCGACCGCTTAAACCGCCGATCCACGCAACCAACCGCACACCGCCAGCAAATTAGTCAATATTCTATTTGCCAGTAGTTACGGCCAGTCGTTGGTCAGACCGTTCCTCGAGATCGTTAAGCGATTTCCTCCGGGCTACCCGGCTTAGCCGTCGCAGCCAGCAACGCGGTCACGCGTGCCTGGTGTATCGCTGCCCAGGTAAATCGTTTTATCACGCCTCTTCCGCGTAAATGCAGCGCGCTGGGGGCAGGGTCACCGTTGCACGCACGCGGATAAACGTGATACGTCCACAAGTATCTCTCGATGGGTTCGTCGATTTATCGGGCGATTTTTCCACTTCCCGAGACCCTGAGCGTCCAGCGGGTGAAAGTGTCTCAGACCTTCTCTTTGCTTCGCCTTCGACGGTGTATTAGGGAATCTCAGAAATGTTTAATTAAATCGAGCGTGTATCTACGGTTCGTGCAAGTCGGCGTTACTTAAGAATTCTTATTCCGTTAAAGATCATTTGTGGCAGTCAGAGCAACAACGGACCAACCCACATTACAAAAATTTTTTTTTCCCTATTTTATATAGTTAGTAGAGCCTATTGGAACACGTTATTGCTACTAATTCAATTTCGAAAAAAAATGTGGGTTAGTCCATTGTTGCTCTGACTGCCTCATTTATCGTCTAATCTTGTTCGAACGCGATTCATTCTGTAATGAGAATCCGGGACCAGGATCTAGATATCAGGAATCGTTGGAATTGCGCTCTACCGCAGACCAAGACCCTTCTATCTGTCCCCTGAATCCAGTTTCCTTGATCGCCCGAGCATATAAACTCGCAGGAAACGTAACTGCATACTAGGCTACCAGCGTCGATTCCTATCGAATAGGAAATTCTAGTTACAAAGTTGCAGCGCGCCCACGCGGACGTCAAGGCGCTCCCGTCCGTTCGAGCATTTAATTATCCAGCCGCGCCACTAGGCCCGCTTTCCAATCCCTCTTCGAGTCGTCGTCCGTTTGAATCTCCGGCGCAGATAAAGCTGTTCACCCGACGCAGCGAAATTATTAACCTCCGTCGGCTCGATAACGCGCTCCCCGCGACGGTCCTTCTAATTAGCAAAGAGGAACGTTCGTCCTGCTGGCCGTGACTGGTCCCCGCGGCGTTGTCCGCCGACGGTCCCGCGATTTTTCGCGATCGCCCAGCCAGGGTAACGAGAGATCGCGGCGCGCAACTGGATCTCGCAATCTGGTCTGGTCGTGGATCTTCGAACGGCGGAGACGAAAGGGAGGAGTGAAAAGGGCGGGAAAGGAGAGCGAAGACCAGTCTGCGGCCTGCTGGCTCCTGCAACGCCGTCTCGTCTCCTCTCCTCTCCTCTCCTCTCCTCTCCTCTCCTCTCCTCTCCTCTCCTCTCCTCGTCTCCCACGACACGATTCACCGATGATTCTGGATGCCACGTTTTCGCTGGCACTTCTGGTTTTCCAGCTCCCCGATCGCCTGGGGACCAGGTCGGGCTAAAAAGTCGACTCGTCGTGTTTCCTTTTCTCCGCGGACCCGTTCAGAGGAGAATCTCGATCGCCGTGATCAGGAAACACGCTGGTATCGAAGGATGGTGGAACCGTTCACTGAGCTGCTCGATCGACAGATATTTCGTATGAAAGGAACTTTGTCAATGAAACGAATTCATGTCTGCGTTCGGTTTTAATGATTGTAGTATATAGCACTGAACAATTTCTATTCGTTTCAGTAATTGAGGACTTTGTAGCAAGAGGGGGTAACTCCATTTTTTTGGGGTTTGAGTTATGATGTGTAATATATGTAAAAAAATCTACATCGTTTTATTGGAAATTTTGAAAACCTGTACCGATTACTGTCGTGTGCAATGTTTTTGTTTTGGGCAGCCCCAAATTTGAAGAATTCTCTATAACTACTAGTTATTGTGTGAAAATATAATATTAATATTAATATTTCTTAATATTAGTATTTCTTGCTATTAATATTTCTTAATATTAATATGATATATTCTATTTATATAGTATTAATAGTAATATTTTATTTATAGAATATTTTCGCCAGAAATAGAAATAAAAACTTAACTCATCTACTACTACTTACTGTGTAAAAAAAAATATATTATTCAATTAGTGTTCTCTTTTCAATGCTAAGTCAAAGCAATAATTTCATTAACAGTTTTTTCCAATTTACTCGAAGCTGGTAAATATAGAGCTGCACCCCCTTTTCTGCAAGTTCCAGAATTGTTATTTAGTCTCCAAGAATCGAACCCTTCTCTTCAACGCCCTGTAGACAATGGCTTTACTTCCATTCGTTATCGATGCAAGCTTTATTTAGTCACTGACGTCAAGTCTGCCAGCTCTTAGTAAAGATTGTCTGTTCTGCTCAGTCTGATTCTACTTGCCGCTAACTCATTCCTCTTCACTGTCCACGATGCCCCCCCGTGCATCTTAAACACATAAACTCACCGCGTTTTTTAAATTAGTAGGGGTGCTTATCGATCCACGTTTCACGGTCACTCGATTCAATTTTTCTCGCAGTGTCCTTCGGATGCTGAAAAGCAGCGCGGCAATGAGACCCACCTCGCGTTTTCGCATATGGAAGTACCCGCTTCGGTGGAAATTGAATTTCAAATTGCGTGGTAGCGAATTTCATTTCAAATCTGCTTGGTGACAAATTTCGAATCCTTTTATAGGATGTGGAAACTGTGCTCCTGACTCGTCGGATCTGGAGGCGGCCGGAATGTCCTCCGTGCACAGTGCGTGACACCCTGCGCATACCGATGGCTCGCTCCTCGGCAGAAAAACCTGCGAAACGGAAAATTTCTCGCGGTTGTCAGCTCGGCGCGGCGAGAGAGCCGTGGATATTCTCGATTGGCATTGATTTCAAGATTTTCTGCACGGCCTGTTGCTCGTTTAATTGAACCACCTACGGGAGACACGGCCGAGGCTCGCGATGAGTACCGGTTCTGCGGGCACGTAGGCCCGTTTTAATTTATTACCCGGCCCCGATCTCTCGCGGCTAATGGAATGCTCTCTCTCCCCGTGGCTGGCTCGCGGAAAAGCGTGCCGGTGTGCTTGTCCACCGCCGTACGTGACGCGGGCACACAGCCGCGACTGCTTCACGGGCACTTTGTCAGTTTCGGGAGTCGATTTTCCTTCGTCATCGACTAGACTTATGTACTAGACAGTTAATCGAGGATGCACGTTGAGTCAGTGATGCATGTTATGTGAAAGAGTAGCAATTTTAGAGACATAAGCTTCTTCTTTGCTTAGATCTGTCGTGTAATGGATTTCTCGCAATTTCGATAAGTTAGATGGGAACTTTGAAGCTCAAGTAGCATCACTTATTCAGAGGCACCAAGTTCCCTTTCCTCAGTTATTAAAAAAGGAAAGATACTATTCTCAGCCGTAGAACTATTTGTCAGTTTTCGATTTTGGGATTCTAAGCTATGGAAATCTCAGAATTTTGGGATCGTGAGCCGTGAAAGTGTTAGAATTTTGTGATCCTGAGGTATAGAAATCTCAAAATTTTGAGATCCTGAGTAATCGAAATCTTGGAATTTTTGAATCCTTAGCTACAGAAATCTTGAATTGTAGTAGAATCTTGACCTATGGAAATGTAGGGATTTTAGGATCCTGAGCTGTGTTCTAAATTGATATATCGTTTCTCTCCCATTGCTCTTGAGTCCTCATATTCTTTCTCAGATTTAGCTTGATAGAAGCCAGCTTCAGATTTGGCGCTGAGAAAAAACCAGTCGTCAACTGAAGCTCTTCCCCCGAAGTGGGCCCGATCGGTGTTCCGTGTGGAAACGAAATCGCCTACGGGTCAACTTTTCCACGCTCGTCGGTCGGGTGCAGCGGTTTTATCGGGCAGCTGTGCCTGAAGATTGCACCTCCACTTCCGCCCGCAGATACACGCTCGCCTGGAATAATCGTAAAGCGGTTTTACGTGTCCGTCTCTTGCCTTTCTGGCCGCGGAGCTAATGCCGCGCTTGTGCTGCCCGATGTTCGCGCGCACCTCTCTTCTTGGCGCGCGCTGAGAAGTTCACCGCCGCGCGTTCTGGCGATTTACGAGCAGCGAACGAGCATGCTGAACGGGCCGCATATCTCCTTCCCTCCTACGCGGATAAAAGGTCGGGAATAATTTCGATACTCCCGCGCAGCGGTCGCCTTCTCGGAGCTTTCTTTGGAAATCGCTTTTTGGGCGAGGTCTGCTTTCCACGCGGCGACTATTTGTGGTTGGTCGTTAGATTTTGAGACGCTGAGTGTTCTGGGACTATAAACTAATTTTAGGACAAATTCATTGCTAATTCCTCGGTACCTACGAATTAATTGTTAAGTCTTCGATCTCTGTGGTTATAATAAAAATCGAAAGATAGTGGCTTGATCGGTTCCCCAGTCGCGTTGTCGAACCGTTTCATCTTTCCTTTCTCACATGCGGGTTGACTATCGTGGAGGTCACAGAATCGGGACTTTGTCGCGCGGCAGAAGATGGTGGAGGGTTCGTGGCGAAGTAACGGCGACATTTCGAAGGGTGCAATACATAAAGGCGGACAGTCGTTAAAGGCCCGCGGCTTGGTCGCCGCAAACTTTACGACGTCCCAGTGTCATAACTCACTGGGGGCCAATTATTGCGAGAACAATGGCTTTTTCTCTCGTTCGGCTATTATGGCACACCGTGAAACCATCGTCGTTCCGCTCGGTCCTCGTGCCGGTGCACTCTCTACTCGCCTCTGCTCGTCCCGCTTCAGTTCAGCCGCGCAAGCCTGTTCCATCGTTTGCATCGCAAATACGCGCGAATGGATGATTGGCCATCGACGCCCGTCGCGAATTTCCTTCGCGATTAAAAAGGAAAAGCCTGGCGACGCGTGATGCACTGTTGTCTGCGCAATGACTCACAAGCCCGATTCGTCATCGGGGAGACGCGGGAACGCGTGGTCATTCGATTGGTGGCGTTATTGGCGACTGGTGTAATAATTAGTGGGGTTAGTATGTAGCAGTGGTTTTGGAGCTTGGTAATTTGGAAGTTTTATGGATTTGATGCTTTGCGATTTTGGGATCTTAGGTTCTTGCAATTTTGCGATATTGGGATCTCGAGCGGTGGAAATCTTAAAATTTTGGGATTCTAAGCTATAGAAATCTCAAAATTTTCAGATCCTGAGATATCGAAATCTAGGACTTTTAGGATCCTGAGCTGCGGCAATCTAAGAATTTTATGGTTCTAAGCTATAGAAATCTTAAAATTTTGGGATCCTAATCCGTGGAAATATCAGAATTTTAGAGTCCTGAGCTATGGAAATCTCAGAATTTCGAACCGCCATATCACAATATGAAAATCTTTGGATGTTGATCGAATCCTGATGCTTCAATCTTGATACCCTCATACCTCCAGATCTCGAAACTTGAAGATCCCAAGATCAAAGGATTAGCTACAAGTACTTCCTCCCGACATCAAGAGTAGCACCGTTTCAGCTTCCACCCCCATCGAATGGACCCATTAGAAAACGATATCAGAAGCATGTGCTACTCATTCCAGTTCCCGAAATCGTTCACACCCGATAATTCCTTCAAAAGAACCGTGGACATGTGTAGCATCAACCCAGAGTCGTTCTCCTAGCGGGTTTAAAAATAACCGAACCGACTATCCCACGATGTTGTCGACACCTTTCGCGCTTGTCCTCTGTGTAGAGAAGCTAGAAGTGACGACGGCTTCGGGGAGCCCGTGTAGACTGATACGCCTCTGATAAAAACGGTTCGTGCCGCTTGAAAATTACATGACGGAGCAAGAAAAATGTACGACATCCGTAACGCCGCTGCGTAAAAACAAGAACAGAAAACTCACCTTTGAACGTCTATTTTCGTAACTCCCCAGCCCCGGCTTGTGCACGTTCGTGATAAAAACGTGTAGCTGCCCAGGGCTTTTCATCGTCGATACGAAGGCGTCCCAAGAGAGCAGCCTGGCGATTAAAGAGACCGGTGAAATTACGTTCCATTTCGGGTCAACGAAGTATCTCCTGGAGCTGCCTGTTAGGCGAGGGAAAGCAGATAGGCGGAATGTAAGCAGGCGCCGCGAAAGAAAACGCAAATAGCGGGCCGGCTCGCCGTCGAACGGAGAGAAAAGATCGTGTTGGACTTTCGCCGCGAGGCTGCTCCAAGTTCGCGATGGGAATTGTTCTTCTTCGGCGTCGTTTCCAGCGGAACGATCGAGACACTCTCTGCTCCCTGCAAGTTTTAATTAATACCGAAGTTTCCCGGCGTATTAGGGGGCGAGGCCGCGAAAAGCGAGCTGCAACCCGCGGTTATATTACAATAGCGGACTCTGGCTGTTGGGAGCAATTTCGAAGGAATCCAGAGTTGGCGCGTTACTCTCCCGGCTTGCGTAAAACCGACGTGCAAGTGGCGAGCGCGCTTGCATGGAAACGCTGCTTCATTTATGGGCTCGTCGAGTTTCCTTCGCGATGGTATTCGGTGCTGTACGCTTTGCGAACAAATTTTTAGACGAGGGGCACCATTTAAAAGTGGAGGATGATGGTTGTAATTTGATGTTTCTTGTGCGCCAGTAATTCGTCAGCTTGGTTAATTTGTTTCTTATCAGCGATAGAGAATATTATACACCTTCATGTTCAAAATTATCTGGCTAGAATATTGTATCAGTGCTCCATCGATTTTCTTCCATCATAGTGCCTATTCTGCCGTTTAGTATGACATCTTTATAATCGTTTCAAGGGTTCCACATTCAGAATATCGATAAATATCGAGTGAAAACTTGGTCGTATGTCGACCAAGTATCGTTCTGAAGAGGCGATTCGCGGTTCCAAGATCCTGGATTTAGGAGCGATATAAACAGCTCTCAACCATGAAGCCGCGTCGTAAAGCGCGGACAATCTCGAGGCGCGGCTTAAATCCGCGGAACGGCCTTTCTCTGCGGCGTAAATCATCGCGTGTTGTAATACTTGCTTAAGTGGCTGCCTTTCGTCGAACGGGAGGTGCTCGTCATTAAATTCCGCGATAAGGGGAACCCAGAATGTCATCGGAATAATGAAATCACGCTTTCGTAGATAGTGGACTAAGTTCGGAGCATCTTAGGACCGCCGCAATTTTGTAGATCCAGTGGAGTGTTTCTAGCGTCTGAGAATCCGACAGACTTACGATAGTACCACCATCGTGATTTCGTGGTGTCGTGAGCCAATCGAGATTAGCCTTTATGCAACGCGTCTAGGAGAGAGAGTATTTCTTATACCGCGATGTGACTTTATCGCGAGTCGTCGCGTGTAACCGCAGCCCACGAGGACAAGAACGGCGCGGTTCTGCCTCTATCTTTAGAACGACGCGGCATAAAAATATTCTCAAGGATCACCGGCAGCTCCCCTGGGGAGGAAACGCGACCGGCAAGGTTGGACCATGCCACTTTCACCCCGTGGGCTCGATCTAAATGGCCCTTTCAAACGCTCGGGCGCCATACTGTTAGGAAGATGCAGCTAGAATTCTCCACGACCACAGACACTCGTCTATTGCAATGTCCACATGAGCATCTAGCCCAATGATTCCCAATTCAAACCCCCAAGCGGGTCACGAAGTGGTTTCTTCGGGGTCGTCATGGTTCGTTGGGGGGAGTTTTCAGTTTTTTCTTTTTAATATTATTAAGTTAGAATTATATTCTTAAATATTTCTTTTTGAAATATATTATTAAATTTAACCTTGCCTTATATGGGGGAGGGCTCGCAGGTTATTTGAATATTATAAAAGGGAATCGCGACTCAGAAAAGGTTGGGAAATGCTGATTTAGCTACTAGCTAGCTTCTTCTTAATTCAATTAGATTGGATTAATCGGAGATTATTTCGTGGGGCTGCAAGCAGCGAGGCTCTCTAGTCACAAAGTCCCATTTTTCCCTCCTTATCTCCGTCAGTATTAAAGTTCCGTTGCGAGTGAAAAAGCCTTATCAGTCGATCTTGACAGCGTATCCTAATGGGAGCACCTACGTGCACTATGGCTTTAAGCAAAAATTCGTGCAGAGCGGGCATTTATTTAAAAAACCTAAGCAGCTGTGGGCACCAAGAAACCCATGCTTCCCTCTGCCCTATTTAGGAAAGAGATTATTGGTAGAACGCGAGCCAGTCGCGCATAAATATCGTCGAAGAAACACGGGGCAGGTTTCCTCAGCCATTACCATAATGGCCGCTCGCGTCTTTTCCCCTAGCCTAAGAATAATAGATCCTTCGGTGGTCCTAGTCGATCCGTAAACGCGTCACGGGCCGCGCAGACGGAACGCGAATCCGTAATTTCGCGGGGATATATCAGGCGGGACGTAGCGTCGATACCTGCGCAGCGAAATTATGCGCTCGGCTGACGTATCGCGCGGATTTACGCCAGTCAAAATCGAACGCGACTCGGTGGCGTAATGCTAGTAATTTTCTTACGGGGCCTGTCGCCGGGACTTCGTGAAATATCGTTTTCAATTTCGCCGAGCCGCGCGTAAATCATGTCGGGAGAAGGCGTTTCGAGTGGATGACGATTAACGCGCTTTGCCGGCTTACGAGGGAGCTTAGCAGGAAACCTTTGTGCCGTGATTGATTTTACGTGCGGCGCGCTTCGCATACCACTTTTCAAGAAAATACCTATAGGGTTTGCATAATTATCACGGGGGGGGGGGGGGGGTGGTTGTCCCATAAAAAACTCACAAACGACCATCCAATATCTGCTGAGAACCCGAAGAATCTCAAGATTCCTCGGACACAACAGAAAAAATGCGGAAAAACTCTGGGAGAAATCAACATCCCCTTTGAACCATCACTCCCCTAGTAGTTTACAGTGTTCTCCTAGATCCTTGCAAGTTTCAGGAGCCCAGGCAGCGTGTCTCGTGGATCGTTGGTGTGCGGGAATGGCTGAGACCGAAAAGGAAAGTAGAATTTCTCGTTGCTCCTTGGTTTTTTGCTGGTTTCCAGCTCGCGGAGGGATGGGAGAAGGGTTGGCTGGGCTGATAGGTGTAAGCAGCTGCAGGGACACGATCGAGGACACGGAGGGGCGGTGGGTCGCGCGCGGACCCGCTGGAAAGGGGATGATAAAGAAGGTACAAACGACGACGGCGCGCCATTCCGCTGGGAAACGTACGACATTGGCTTTTATGCGCGCAATAATGCGAGAGCACCGGCTGTCAGGGCCGTAGGACGCGTTGCAGGAAACGCCTCCTCTCCCGTCCCTTCGAAGGTCGTTATTTTTCTCAATTTCGCGGGACAGAGAGTGGGCTGGAAGATCTGCAGCTCGTTTCGGCGCAGTTTATCGCCGCGGGACCGACGTCGCCTTTATTTTCACCCGGCCGGAGAATATGGGGGATGGAATTACACCGCGAGCCCGCGCGACAGCGAATTATTGTCGGCCGTTTGTTTTGCGTGCGCGTAATTCGCGCGGGCTGACGCGTCCCCCCTCTGTCCCGCAACTAACACCTTCGGATTGATCGGTAGATGGGAAAGCGATGAGAAAGTGGGCTTCGAAATTTGGGTGAATCTCGAGATTTTCCTGGGTTTTGTAGGAGAACGTTTGTGGGTTAATAATGAAATTTATTCACTGCATTTTGCTGTCTACGTTTTGGTCTTAACACGGGACAATTTCGCGTAGATTATCGTTCTCGGAAATATATTTGACACCTATTACGTGGCTACATTTGCTGTAAAAAAATACATCATTTTTATCTCAAATACTTTCTAAGATATTGGGGCAAACGTGCTTTCCACCCGAACTTTGAGTCCTAATTTCACCCCCTAGATATGGATCATTACCGATCATAAAAGTAGGTGTCAAATATTTCTCCGGGAATTAGAATCTGCGTAAAGCCTACAGAAATCTGCGTGTAACAGTTGCGAAATGTCCCTTGTAACTAGGAACTTTATTAAGTGCTTCATATACTGCTCGACACTATTTCTTGCCGAATATATGATTATGTATACAGGCATATACACTCTTCATAAAAATCATGTAAGAAGTTAATGAGACGGAGAAAGCAATTTTAATACACGAAATTTACATACAACTTTAGAAAACTTATAACGGGGGCTAATTTATTGCGACATATTTTTTTGCCGATAAAGTTTGTCACTTTGAATAGTCACTTGCTCACTGGTTCTTTAATTTGAAACAATACGCCATCTTCTTCTAACTAATAGTTGATCATTTAAAACAATGCCATTTATGTATCAGATGATACTCTATTTACTTTACAGGAATTTCGTTAAACTTTTCTTGGATGTACTTGGATCTCAAATTCCCTGTCACGATAATTATGTGCATTTTTTGAGCCCGTCACGTGAATCGCCTGACCTCGGAAACTTCAATGTAACCATTGAAGAGATTCCCAGACTCTTCATCCTTCTCGCCTGCAAAGTTGCGTGGCATAACAATGTCCCGCCACGAATTCTTTACAATATACTTAAAATATTCCACTTGCTCGTATCCGTTATCCGCGAAGCTATACGCCGATGCAACCGCACGATTGTATTTCACGCAGCCCGTAGCTGCATTTCACGGAATTCAATCGTAACTGCGTGGCGCATCCTCCGCAGGGGCGCTCGGAAGCGGCGAAGGAATCGGTATTGCCGAAGCGTGTATCCCCCTTCGTGGATCTGTCCAAAGATTCACGATCGTCGAGTAGAAAGCGTACTTTATGGACCGCGGTTATGCGTCGCGAGGTGTTTCGATCTCCCTCGACGCGCCACGTATCGAATACCACTCCGATATCGACGTTTCCGACCGGCGCGCCGACGGGAATGCCTTGGAGGAGGCACGTCGCAGATGTCTTCTGCGGATTACCATTAAGATACATCTTCCTCGCGTTGTTCCCCGGCTTATTTGTTCGCGCCCGTGCCATCCTCCGCCGCGGATAAGTAGGAATTAAATATTCATTCGAGGCGAGCGGGGAAGATGACGAAGAGGGCCCCGTCGAGCGTCTGAGCGGAAGAGAGAGATTAAGGGGTGGTGCTGGCGGAGAGAGCAGGAGAGCGGGCTGGGAAAGAGACGGCGCTGGGGAGGGGGAGGGGAACGAAGATGCAGGGAAAATGTGAACGAAGGGACCAAGGAGGGACAAAGGAGAAAGAAGTCCGCAGGGAGAACTGACTGATAGAAGGCCGGGGGAGGGAAAGAGCCGAAAGATTTGTCGCACTCAACCGGATTAAACGAAAGGTACTCCACGCGTAAAGGAGAAACAGGGGGGGGGGGTGCCCCCCTTTGCCTTTTACACACCCTACCCATGTCTGTTTTCCTCTCGCGTCATCCGGCAAATAAGACGCGGAGCAGCCTCACGCGGCACTGTCGTCGTCTATTATTCACGGCCGATCTGCGCGCGGGTTTCGCCAACTTCTGACATCCTTTCCATAAAAGTGTCGCCGAGTTTGAAGAAGGTCCCCGCGCAAAATTGCCATATCCCCCATTCCGAGGCCGGTGCTCCCAGATGTAGAGTGCTTTGGATCTGCAACGATATTACGAGGAATATAGTGACTGGATAAAAAATTTCAATGCACCGCGCGGAGATCGCAAAGCTGCCCGATGAACTCCCAATTAAAGCGTCTAATGAAACTTTGATCTTCAAACGTCCACGTACCACTGTACATTCACCGTTATAGTAGAGCCTGTAGTATGTCTCGAGCGTTTGGAAGCTTGAATGGGCAGTCTGGAGTGCCGGAGCACGTGTGCATTGAGGACGCGACTGGCCAGAATCCCGCACCGCGGTTCAAGGACCCGACTCTCCCAGGAATCCCGCGGAATTAAAGAGAGGAAACACCCGGGGATTTTTGCAAAGTAAAAAGCCCCCTGTGCCGCCGCCGCCCGGCCAACCCAGCCAACCAGCCAGCCAGCCAGCCGTCCCGTGCAAATAATTCCGATACCGTCTGGCGCGACGAAGGTCTGCGGTTCACGGCGGTGCATTGCACGCCGCGCCGCGACCGCTGCTCTGTGTGCAGTGTGCAGCCCGTGCATACGTACGTGCACTGAATGGCATTGAGGGGCCTCTATCTATAGAGGCAGGCTAGATTAGAGTGCATTAGCCTCAACCGCGGCGAGCCCGATGGAGATATCTTTCGCTCCGTTTTGCGTACACGCACCGCTACTACCGGCTATATTTGTAACTGGCGCGCAGCGGGTGGACGCGAACGATCCACGGTCCACGATCCACGGTCCACGCTTCGAGACTTATCGCCCCCCCCCCCCCCCGTGATAACTGGAGGAACGTTGCACGAGAGCTGGGCGAGACTCGGCGACTCGCGTCATCCGTTTCGTTTCTGTCTTGTTCTAAAGTCGTTCCTCGGCGGAGGAGGTGTTTGGGGGGACGCGGTAGGGGAGGATTTATGAAAGGTGGCGGTTGAGGTGTAATTTTGAAACATTCCCTGGGTGTTTCTTTATTTTCAGATTTTTCAGATTTCATTGTCTCGGGGGATAATCGTTCGAATTTGTTCGGAAGGGGTTGTGCGGTGGTTTGTCAGTAGGCTGGTCCAATGATCCGAAGAATGGAACCTCGAGATTAATATTTGAAGCGAGGCGGGGGCAGGATGGAATTAGCGAGAGGAACTATTTCCAGTCGCAGGCACGTGTGTGAGTTCAGAGGAAGCATGTGGGCGTGTCTCGGGGTTTAATAAGCCGTTTGTTTTACTGGGTAGCTGCGAAAACGTAGAGTGAAATATGCAACAATGTAGAGGCTCGAGTGGTTCGATATGGAGGTGTGGAATGTTGGGTTTCCGTGGGTCGATAAAGAGTTGGAGAAAGAAGCGCGGCGGAACGTAAATTCCTGGGGATTATGAAGAAATGTAAAGTGTGTGCCCAGCTCTGCTGTAACTTGTGGTCCAGTGAAGAATGGATGCAGAATTTTCAGATATTAATTCTGTTATCATAAAGTGCTAACTCATCGAGTAACTCACGACCGAATCCCCCTCGATTTTCGCGACAAAGCATGCTAAACAGGTTTGAAGCTATGAATCGTTTCGAATCGATTAAAACCAGATTCGCGACGCTTGAACTACACGCTGGACAATTACGATCGATGTGCACATGTCCCTCGACATTCGAGTCGCGTTGGTTAAGCATAATTCAGGATTCAGAAGGAACATTCACCGCGGTATTCGGGACAATAGAATTCAGGTGGCTGACATTTAAGTGCCAGTTGTTATTCCATTTACGTGACAGTGTCGATTTACTGCCTCGGGTGTAAGGAGCTACTTAATCCGCAATCACGATTGCTTAATCCATTTATAATCGATATCCGAATCCCAAAGTTTCTCGGATCCAGAGGATCCAAGATTATAATCTCCATGCATCACTATTTAATCATCCCCGTCCACTGTGTTCTTAAATTTCCCGAATGACATTAAAGACCTTCATCAACCCACGATTCCCTCTTTCAAGCTTCCTACTTTCCACGGTTTTCTATCAGATGCACAACAACCGCTGCGCCTTCCTCGTGGGTTACAGGGTCAATATCAAGTTCCCTCGAAGCAGACGTTCGTGTCCGCCCGTTTATCAAGTTTCTCCGTGTCGACGAACAAGACGGCGCTTTGTCCTCGCGGATTTTTGCCGGCCAGAGAGAAGCTGGCGGGTCGGTAGGCGTAGCCGGGTGAAACGCAAATACGTAGACGCGTTGTCGCGATGGTTTCGCGGCGCGTCCACCCACGAGCCGTTTTCGTGCTCCGCGGTACGAGTAGTTGCTCCTCGGTGTACGACCATCGCGATAACGCTTTGCAAATGGTCCCGTTCACGCAACAGGGTCCGGGATAATCGCCGTGCGTGGGGCAAGGACGCCTTCCGCGGAAAAAAAAACTGCGTCGAAACGGCCTATTAATTCCGCAGAACGGGACCCTGTCGTCGCGACGACACTGGCAATTACCGTAGATTAACGTATCCGCCCCGTTTTTATCGCGCCGCTTCGATGAGCACGACACGATCTCTATCCGCGGCCTGGATAAGTGGAGGTGACGCGAATCCAGGTCGACCCTCGTGCTCGAGAGATCCAGGGGAATCGATGAGATATCGTGGTTCGCGCGGGAGTTGGCGCTGGAACTTGGCGGATGATTAAGGTTTGCCTAATTTCTGGTGGACATTGATGAATAGTCGAGAGAAAGGGGTCAAAGGTTCTGTCAGGGTTTGATTGGCAACACCCTCGTGCTGGGTAATTAAATACTGGGTAATTAATAATTTGGGTATATTAGAAAAGAAATGTGATATCAGCAATTAAGGTCTTACGGCCAATTACGTTATCTAAATTCCATTTATCAGGGAGATAACAACCAGCACCTGGCCAGACACTGGCGATTTATGAGGATCTAGTGGAACACGAAAAGGTGTGCTAGTGCTCGCTTTCTGATCTAAAGTATTCTAAAGAGGGACGTTCTCGAACGGGCTGGCAAAGAGGCGATGAAAAGCCCCCGTCGCGATTGCGATCTTTCCATATATATCGATTCAGCAGAATCGTCGAACACGGTGAAGGGTCGCTTCGAAGGGCAGGGCACGCCCAGCAATCAGGAACCGATCGCTCGAGGGAAATTATTGTGTCTGGGCCACCTGAACGTGGATCTCGTTACCCTACATTCCCCTGGATAATGGAGGGTTATGAGAAGGGGTTGATCTTTTTGAGAAATCATCTCGAAAGGGGTGTGCACCCCTCACTATCGGAAGGGACGGTCTTTTTAGCAAGTACGTCGTAACAGAATTTCTATCGTCGTCAAATGAGGGAACATTGTTTCCCCACAATTCAGAGTTCCCAGACTTTGCATTTTTATTATATCAATTTTCTCTTGAAGGGTTTAATTAATCCTAAACGTATCCACTGTCAGGTATTCTTTTTCTTATTCACCTTTAGTCGAGATCCAGCCTGCTTCTTGGATGAGAGTTCCCACGGGTTTCGAACCCCATTGAAATTTAATTTTCCCACTGGAAGACACGTCGTAATTCCACTTAACCACAATTCCATCCAAAAATGACCATCTGTTCCACCGTAATTACACCAATTGCTTGTCCGTTTGGCGGAATCTGTCAGTTCGAAAGACCCCCCCCCCCCCGGGTCTGTTTCTTGGTTCTTTATCAAGTCGAGAGGGTAACCGGAGCACCAGCTTCGCGACGTTGCATTACAATTAATAAATTATCGAGTCGAAGAGCAGGGAAAGCTTCTTAACCAGAGTGACTCTCTTAAGTCTACCAACCGAGGGGTTTTCGTGCAAATCCTGCCGTTCCCGCGTCATTACCGGATTTTCATGGCGGCTGAGAGCGAGCAAAGCTACCCTTTTAAGAGGCGACCGTTCAGGGAATAATTTCAGCCGGCCTTAAGGAGATGAACTCGCGACACTGAAGTCACTCGCGCGATTTTCAGCCCTGCCTCCAAGTAGATTTGCCATCCTTTGTGCAGCTTTCCTCGGATACAAGCTTCTTTCCCTTCCATTCCCTCTTGGGCATCTAAGGGTAAAAACCCTCGCCTTTATGCCTCTGCATCACGCAAAACATATTGTATCCTCCAACTTATAAATAGAATTAATCCAAATCTCAGAAATCTACAGACTCGTCATTCCAACGTGACTTTCATGAATAACATCTTCGTCCCCGTTGGCAGTCAAGAAACCCACCCCCCCCCCCCCGTGTTTCAATCAGCATTCTGAATGGCAGCGTCACAATAGGAACTGGAATTTTAATCACAGAAAACTTGGAGAACGCACCCCACCACAGAAGCCCAGGATCCCCACCTGAGGATTTTAACAATCGAAGAGATTGGGCGCGCGAGAAATGGTTCATTTTTCACGAGCCCCTCTCGCCGCCCGCTCTTCCGCTCGCAGAATGAACGATATCATCCGACAGAGGATGCCAGGCATCTTGGCGTTTCATTTATTCATTCAGACGCCGGGGCTCGTTCGCGATTTTTGACAGATAGAGCGCGGCAACAACCCCTGGTTACCGCGGATTTGTTTCTCCCCCAGCCTCCTTCCCCCCCCCCCCCCCCGATCCCGTAGGAAATAAACGACCGTGGAGCAATAACTGGTTTGCGCCGGGGAGAAGCTGGCCCACCGACAATTCGTCGGCGTGCATTATTAATAATCTTGAATTTGGATTTATTGCCGCTCGCCGCGCTACACCGTGCACCGGGCCTCTCTGCCCGGTGAAATATACGAGGGTTGATCTTTTCTTCCTGGTGCTGCGATTATTTCTCGGCTCACGCCTGGCGGAGGCTTCTGGACAGCTTCGCTGCTTTTCCACGATTAATCTGCGTTAATCGTTTTGCGTGCTTCGGGGGTTTTTGCTGGGAAAAGGGGTTTAACGATATTCAGTTTGAAATTTTAGTTATTTGAGGATTATATGAGGAGTTCAGGGCAGGAATATTTTATAGAAATGGGATTTGTAGTTATATTACTCGTTTAGTTTCTCCAGGAGGGGAGTTAGAATTAATTTTCTGTACTCATCTAAAACGTTCACCTTTGCGAAGGATTTCTTCATCAGCTAATGATCGGAAAATAGCAGAAGGAAGTTTTGAGGCTTCGAAGAAATGTGAAATTAGAAGGCAACATTGCTCGATGAAGTAAATTACAGTTTGACAAGTCCCTGCTACGCGAGACTTTAATTGCGGGGACGGTTTCATGCGCCACGCGATCCCCTCGGAGGAAAATTATAAATAATACCCTGGCCGCGCAGTATCGCGTGCCTCTCGATAATGTAAGAAGGCGTGGAAACGCCATTTAAACCCTCGTGTACCCCACGCCTCGACCCCACGGGGCCGCCTAATTACCCGTTTAAGATAAGATTTTCATCGAGCCCTTAGCTGGTGTAGTGATTAACGGCGCTATTAAATGGCTGACTGACTAGAGGATGGATATCGTTTTCGTAATTCGTGAAGAAAGGCTCGATTCGTTTCGAAAATTCAAACTAGGATCTTCACATCGCCATGAAAATCGATCCACTCACACGAACGCAGTTCAAGGTATACATAACACAGAGAAGCTTTGCCAGTTCCTTAAACGATCAATTAGAGGATGCATGCTTTCAAAGGACGCGAATTTTCGGAACGATCGAGTCCTCCAGCACGCGTTCGAGATCGCGAGGGCCTCGTTAGCGAGATGGGTCTAACGATCGGGTCGCGTTTCTTCCTACGATTGCTGCTTTCGCCGGGGAACGCGACGACGATCATCTCGAGCGACAGAAGGAGAAATTACCGAGGACCAGGCAAGAGCTATTCCTCTGGCCGGATTTGTGCTGGCCGTTGCCAGAGCAAATGGCCCCGACAGTTGGTGTGTGCATGTCGGGAATGATTAACTTCGTATTCTGGCCGCACTGGCCCAGCAATTAGGGCGATTGCTCCGCGTCCAGGTACGCAACGCGTCCGCTTGCCGTACAATTTCCTCGAGAGCCCTTCCTCGCCGTCTGCCCCGACCTGTCTCCCCATCCGGGAGACACTTACCTCCTCGACTGTCTCCCCATTTTCCCTCATTGGGGGCCGCGGCAGGCATCCAGATCCCGAAAATCGAGCTCCGGCGGGGGGGGGTCGCGGGGATTCCGCTTGAACGCGCTTTACGCCGTGTCGACGAGGCCTCCGCCGCCTTTGGCGAGGTTTAAGGGGATTGGAATTAAGCGCCCGTGTTGGGGACGATCTGGAAATCTCTAAAGAACAGGAGAACGAACCTGTTCATTGATTAAGACTTATCTGCTGTCCGGTAAGATCGTTGAAATGGATGAACTCTAACTTTCTTCTTGGCAGATTCTGATGGTGGATTATATAGATTGTGTAAAATGTAGATATCCATTTCCATTTCCAGATTCTAATGGCACTCCGTTAGTGGGTTAGGGTTTTCTCGAAAAATTCAAAGTTGATCTGAGATTCGACCAATAGGGGAGAGTTGCCAATATAGTACTGGTCACCTAAATCGTACCTCATCAATTTCTAAGTAATTAATGAATGTAAACGACATTTGATAATAAAAATATCGAGTAAATGCGAAATAAGAAATAGAAACAAAACATTTTGAGCTTACACTCTATTTTCTGCGTGTTATAAACATTTAAAAAAATCAGGTATGATAGATGAAACTTTTTATCAGTTTATCGTAGCTGATAATCAAACAATACAATTTTGTCCCATATTTTTGTATTTTTCTAAAAGCAGGTTTAATGTCGAATATTTTACATTCATTTTAAGTGCATATTACATTCATTATAAAGTTTAAACTGATATTTATAAATAAATTGATCATGTTTCCTAAATCGTACCACTACAATCCTACCAGCAGGATTTGACAATTCGTGTGTTTATTATCCATATACATCTGTATATGTAACTATATAATAATCATTACTTTATGTTGAATATTTTTTTCTCCATTTGTTATTTATACTATTTTTTAGTAGAGGTACGATTTTAGAAACCGAGGGGTACGATTTAGGAGACCGGTTGTCTTAATCGTACCTTTGACAGTATGTGACCAAAAGATTAATAACCAAAAATGTCTTAAGTGGTACGATATTGGCAACTCTCCCCTATGTAGGACAGGTACTCGTTCTTCTAATTGTAAACTAAGAATTCTGTTTTCTTTTAATGACGTCGTCATAGAGCTTCCTTCCTTCCTTTCCATTCGAACTTCAGATCGCACTGCCGACTCTCCTCGAGTCACGACGATCACCCCCAGGAAAACGGGGCGGCGTCGACCCTCGGGCGGAATATCCCACGACGAAGCGAACGGAAGCGGACACCCCGTCGCGAGGAGCTGCACATAACTCCGTGGACGACGCGGCGCGATAAATTCCACGAAGGGGGCCTACTTTTCGCGAGCAACCCTTCGCGAGCCATGAAGGATAACCTCGTGTGTGTTCTGCGTAGGGGGCGACGCGCAACCCCCTGATCTGGCATTCCGTATATTCGACCTTTCGCAGACGGCGGGGGTGGTGTGTGCCCTGCCAGGAGACCGTCCTTAGCCTCTTCGGCGACGCGTGGCTGATTTATAAGGACGAGGAAGGCCCCTCCGGCCCTTTCTCTCCTGTATGTGCTCAGCGGGAGGGACTCTGACGCGCTGAGAACTGTTGAGAGTGTACTGGGTGGCTGAAAGCAAGGCTGCTTGATCGCTGGATTTAGCCTCGTATTATGGAACGTTGAGGTATTCTTCGGGGAGAAGAGTTTGAGCGAGGTACTTGGGGGATGAAAGTATAAGACGTGCGAATTTTTAACCCTTTGCGGTACATGCCTCCATGAATTATCATTAGATACTCTGCATATCAGGCGCTCTATAACTGAGTGTTAAAGTTTTTCATCTTTAAAGACAAGGCTGTAGCTCAGTATCGTTTAGGGTTCGCTGCCTTTATTTATATCGCGAAGTGTTCTGGTAGAGGAGAGAAATTAATCTCCACACATGCTCCCAGAACACTCTGGTCCCCGCGTGCTGGTACAAGTGGGAGGGCGTGATATATAGCCGCGTCTGGTACCGCTCCTCAACGTCCTCGCAATTTCCTTTAGTGGCGGGGACAGAGATTTTTTTATGGATAGTCTGGGGTGGGCCGTCGCCGTCGAGAATCTGTCGTATGAATTCACGCTGATCGGTGTTTCAGTATATCCTAAAAGAAGGGAGTGGAGTAACTTCGCTCCTCCTGATATATTTTAGCGAACTTCCAAGCTCTTTCTGGGCGTGTGGATATATACTTTGTACTGTTCTGTAAGCTGGTGATCACGCTTTAGCGACATCTATCTCGTGATAAATAATCGAGAATGGAGCAAGTTCGACTCGATGGGCAATGCGAAATATGAACTTTCGTCATCGAATGATTATTATTTTTAATGAGGAGTTTGGGGGCTCAGAATTTCGCGGTTTCCATTCAGTTTCCCTGTTGTTCGTCGCGGGATCGCTGGCTGAAATGCTGGATTAATCTCAGCCTTCCAATTAATGCGCGGGGAGGAGCCACTTCCGAAGCCAGGGGGCTTCTCTTTTGTCGTCAAACGGAATTCACCCTCTGCCTGTTAGCTCGGACCACTGAGTCGGCAATCGAGATAATAAAATCGAAAAAAGCCCTTCTCTTACCTCTAATTTTGAAACAGCTCCGCCAGCCGCCTCTCTCTCTGGCCTTTTCGATTGAGGCGGGAGATGTTCCAAATAGAAATTGGACGAATTACCGGTGTCGTGTTTAATGAGGGGATGAGTGTTGGTGGGATCTCCTCGTTAGAGCAATTTTTTCGAGCTGCCGAGCGTGAAAACACCCTGTCATCCGCGTTGCCGCGCTAAATACCGTCTGCGTTATTTTCTACTTCGCCGAAACACTTAGAAATTACCAAGCTTTTGTAATTGAAATAGAGAAATTGATCATAATCCATGGAAATATCTTTTGTATTTAAAATTGTAACAATGAAATTAATTGCTACTATACTTGATGAAATTCCTGCAATATGTAAAGAAAAGGTTATTAGGAGTGTAAATTATTAATCCTGTGTCTGACCCAGAATTTAAAATTCCTTTTATTAAAGTAATTAAAATAGGTGGGAGTAATAATCAAATGGGGAAGCTATATCGGGTGCGTCTATTATTATATGTAGGTACAAATCAATTTCCAAACCCTCCAATTATAAATGGTGTAACTATAAAAAAAATATATTAAATTTGATCATTATGCACCTGGAGTCATCAAAACTCTCCCTCGGTTCAATCTCCGCCTACTACACAATATAAATTTTGATAATACATCTTCATCTATCTGTGAAATTCTGCTAAAATACATCTTTGCCAAAGCCACCACCTCTCAGCCCATACCCACCAATGAAATAGCCTTCGAGATTTCACTTTCAAGCAACCCTCCTTCAACGACACTCCAAATCATCCATTCTCAGCGCCACGAACTTCGTCCTTGATACACAAGCGCGGGACACCCAGTATAAGCCAGAGCACGCCCCGAAACCGCCGTGGAATTAATTACGAAGCGTTCTCGGCGATGCGGCACGTGAACGGCAGATAAAGAAATGCATTTTTCATGCACGTGAAAGGGTGGCCCCGCGGTATCGCGGAGTGATCGCGCGAGGCACGCGTGAGAGGGAGAAGGACAACCCTGGCAAAACAGCCTCGTTGGAAAGCCCTTCGCGATTCGCGGCGAGATAGCCGCGAGTGACTGGCGTCCTCATTGAAACAGTCCCCAGGATACGCCGTCGAGGATGAGTGAAGCCGAAAGGAGAGGCGGAGAATCGATAACGGAGAGTTTTTATTCCAGCCGACTTTGGGGTTCGGCCATCAAAGATCTACGTGTCCCTCGAGCACCTCGAATCGAATCGAATTTCGCGCGTGCAAGGTGCTCCTTAATTGCTGGCGCAACCGCCCAGCGAGGGTTGCTTGTAACAGAGCCTTGTTTCCTTGGAAAACGACTTTGACTATTCGCCAAGATGCGCGCTCAGTCGACGAGGAAACTGGGAGGAACGCGGAGGGGCGGACAGTCTTGCTGGCGTTTTACAAGATTTTTCCTGGTAATCCCTTGGCTCCGGCTAAGCGGCTTACCCTCGACTTCCGGGAGGGGGTGGAAAGGCGATTACGCGTAATTGCGATTGGAAAGGAGAAAATGGAGTTGGGGCTCGCAAAGTTTGGCTTTAGGACGACGCGAGGCTAAAGCGAGTCGAGCTCGTGTGAAACGATCGCGTGCAACCGATGGGACCGTGCTGATTCTTTTCCCTTCTTTTTTTTTTTTTTTTTTAAAGCCCATCTCTCGGTCGTGGCAGGCTTTATCGGCGTGCTCCCGCGCACCCTTCCGACGAGTTCACCCCTTACGCGTTAATTATGTATCGCGAGGGGAGATTCGATCCGCCCCTTGCTCGAATTTCCTTGAATCACGCGGCTGTCGGGCCTGCTTACGCAGTCTCGAGTCGTTTCTGATAAAGAACCTCTTGTCTCGTGAAGTTGGACACGAGATCAGTCCTTGGGCTAACGGTTGGCGACGCTTTTCGTGACTGGATTTAAGTGAAACACCAAGATGGTGACGTTGTGACGTTCTCGTGATTTTTATTATCCGCTCGTGTCATTGGAATAATAGATAGATTAGGTGTCCCAGAGCCAGAGGATCCGTGTAATCCAATATTTTACGGTTTTCCACTAGCATGGGGGGAGGGAAGTGAATTTCTCGAACGTATTCATGTCTTACTGCCCCCTAAAGCAGCCTCGCGTCTATCAGTGGCTGGCATCGTTGGAATTGAATTCTATCGGATGACAAAAGAGCCCTTGCCCCTTGTTCTCCCCGTTTAAAATTACTTCGCGGGGACGGACGCGACGGCCGCGTTATCGCGCCAGGAAAATAGTTTTCCCCCGGCACGCCCTCGTGCGCGATAAAACTCCAACAGGCACCAGACACTCTCGCGCCGTCTCTCTCTCCTATCGGTTGTCAATAATATTAGGGACCGCAATTTCACTCGGAGAAGTCCCGTCGGGCGTTGTTCCGTCCGATATCTGTCCGTGCTCCCCTTCTGGCTCCGTCCCCCTTTCCTCGACATCCCCCTTGATTCGAGGGAAGAAGAGGAAGAGTCGTGGTAGGGCCATCGATTATTTTCACGCGAGGAAGAGCACCGTAAAGAGGGTTTCTTTGTTCGATTCGCACACGAACAGAACGACAGTGGGTCACTTGCATCGGGAAGAAAGGACATCGGCCAGGACTCCCTCGAGGGTGGAAAGCGAAAGGAGCCCCGGGGACGAAAGTTTCCGTGGAGCGTCTTTTATTATCCGCGTTAGAGTCGTGATCGAGGGGCCAAACGTCGAGGGGAGCCGTGGATGATGCGATATTAATTAATACCGCGACGACTCAGTCGAACGTGCCTCTGGTATCGTAGATGCTTCTATAAAATCGTCACTGGGTGGGAACAGTAGGAGAAAGCAATTGTAACTCGGAAGGATAACCACGAAGAAGTCTCAAAATACTTTAAATGTCAGTTGCAAAGATACTCCCCAGTATTTCATGTTTCTATTCAGATCCACCAAACTGTAAAAGAATCATCCGTTTAAACGCCTAGGAAATCCTCAGACGAGTCTTAAATCGTAGAAAATGTTAGTCGCTCGTTCAATCGACACCGTGCTCCTCCGATAATCCCGCCGTCTCCACTCGATCGTGAACGAGTCGCGTTAAGCCTCCGAAGCGAGGGCCGTCTTTAGAGAGGCAGGGCATCGATTATTTTCACGCCTGGAGGAGCACGCCGGGGGGGAAAGAGCCTTTCTTTGCTCTAATCCAACGGACAGTGGGTCATCTTGCGCCGAGAGTGATACAAGAGACATGGGCTCACCCCCTTGGGAGGGAAAAACGGAAAAGTTTGTAGTTGTATTGGAAGAGGGTAGACGAGACAGACGCAGAAGTTGGGCCTCTCTGTTCCTTTTTCCGGTCGGCGGGACACGCGCCAGCGATCCTACGTGCGCATCCTTTGTCCTGGTGCTCGTAAATCCTCCGCTGAGAGCCCTGGGAGCCCGCTTCCCTCCGCTCGAGCACTTCTGGAACTCGTACCGCCGCGTTAACTACTCCCAGCAACCATCCGCCCTCTCGTTCCTCTAGCCAGCAAGTGGGATCCCCCTCGCTTCAACCTGGTGACGTTCTCGGGCGGAGCACGAGCGTCTTGCGAGATTTTTTTTCCTTCGCGCCTCCCACTAGGTGGCGAGCGGAGCGAGTAACTTCCTAGTCACTCAGAGCGGGTGCAGTTCATTCGTGTCTCTTTATGTCCTCCTCGAGCGACATCGACTGCTGTCGCGTGAAAGTTTCATGAGAGTTGGCGGAAACAGCCTGCTGGAGACCTGTGGAAGAACTTCTGTCGGTTGGACACAATTTATCACTCGGGATTAGCCACTTGGAGAACGTCGAGGGACGTGTGATTGAGCTGTTACTTTCTACATTCTTTATAGTTCTTTATCAGTAACAAATCGAGGGCCTCTGTGGGCTAATTTACGATTACAGTTTGCCCGTGATGAGTGGCGGAAAACACATTCGGTGACTTGCATTTTCTGCGAACTTGTTCTTCCATTTATTATGCAAGAAAGTAGCGAGCGATTCTTTATACGGCGAAGTATTGGCAATAAATAGGAAATGGAAGGTTAAGACGGCCGATTTTCCCTCGCGTCCTTTGACGGCTGAAGCCTGCAGGGATCGCCGTAGGGACAAAAGCGGAAGCAAACCGTGGGTCGATCGTAACGAATTTTACGCGCGTCTATATAACCAAGCTTTATCGTTCCGCGACCTATGGCTGCTCCACCGCGACGTTAAGGTCTAAATAAGAGCGTCCTCGCAGGAGAGTCGACAAATCCCTGGGTGGTACGTTTTACTTTCATTGGGTCCTTCTATCTCTTTCGCTCTGGATTGCACTTCTCCCTGCTCGTGGCCTGTCCTTTCGAAATTGCTTCTCAGGCAAACGCGTATGAAAAGGAAACGGACAGTAGGCTTCCACTCGATCCTTGACACCTTGTTGATCGCAATTCGCATGAATTTTTTCATGTATTTGTAATTTCGAATAATATTTGCTCGTGGTTAAAACGATTCCCTAGTGAAAGCTTCCAATTGAATATTGGTAGCTTCGGAGCCAGTTGATCAAGCTCCTCCTTTCCCACTCGTCCTCAGTTTTATTATCCTGCTTTCTCGAGCGTGTCATCGCTGGCTGGTTTTTATATTTATTTCTGCCGTTCTGTATTATTGAATTCCAATAATCCGCGGCGGGGCGGCATCCTAATCCTCCCCCATCCCTCCCTCAGCGATGGGCCGCGATTTATGCCCTCCACGGATTCCCTTCGTCCCCTCCCTCGCTCCTCCGCTCGATCTCAACCTTTGAACCCGTGCAGTCGCCGCAACGTCACGTTTCTCTCCTCGTTGTCCGAGGAGGCTCGATTAAAAGCCCCCGGCTCCGGGGGGCGTTAATTACGCGGCCCAGGAAATTGTTTCTCTGGCCCCGCCGTCGCGAAGAAAGGGAAACAAAGTAGCGCGTTTTCTGGCAAACGTTCGCTGAACGCTGTAGGGGCGAAAGGTAGTAAAAAGGAATCGCGTGGACGGGGGGCACAATGCCTCTCTCCACGGGCCACTAATCGAACTCGTAAAAAGTTGAAGTGCTTCACGGATCGACCCACGCGCGATCGGTTTCCAGTTGCAACCGGGAACCGAAGGAGCTGGAAAAGTTGCCAGACCAATCCAATTTATTTATTCGAGCCAGTGAAACACCGAGGCCTTCTCCTTTCCATGGCCGGGTTGGTTGTGTGGCGTCGATGGACGTACCCCGAGAACCTTTTCCCTTCCTCCAGCCGCGCGCGTCTTCGTTCGGTTTAGCCTCTCTTCCTCCTCCCGGGCCCATTCCTTTTCTCCTTATTCGTGGCTCGATCCTTCAGCTCCTGCTCGCCGCGTGTCCCTCCTCGGGACGGATATTCCAGCCACTCGAGGACCTCTTCGCAGTCTGGGAACGTAGCTGCACGCTCGTCGAACCTCCTTCGTCGATCGAGCCCCGAGTATCGACGAGGTCGAGGTCCTCGTCCTTGCCCTTGCCGCGAGTCGTCGACGTGCTGTGAGGTCCTTCCACCTCCGTGGGATGCGATTAAAGGTCCATTCGTTGAGCTTGGGTGTCCGCGAGGGGCCAGAGGTGATGGGCATTCCTGGAGTTGGTGTCTGTAATAATGGAAAGCTTCGCGAGAAGGGCGATAGGAAAATGTGGTATCGAGTGAGGCACACGTGCCTCGAATTCGCCGATGCACTTCTTGTTCACGGCTTCTTTCCGCGTCGGAGCCGTATCTACTTTATCGCGCTCCAAGCACTATAAATCTAAAGTGTAATAAAATATGTCAGAGCATCCTCCCAGACGCCCCCAGAAGCTTGATAGTACAGAAGTTCTCTTTACTCCTCTGTTCCCTCTTTTTCCTCATTTCCTCTTTCTATGATCGATGCCCAGAGACGATGGCAGCGAGGAGGGGCGGGAGGAAGGGGGATATTTACCGTGGTTATAAACGTCCTCGTCTGGAGTGTATCCCTCCCCGTCACCGCCAGAAAATCCTTCCACCTTTTACCTCGACCTTAACCTCTGACTACTTCAACTCCCCCGCACCAGCATCCTCCCTCCCTCTTCGTTATTCAGCCACGGGTACTACATCTCGCCAAATTCTTTTTTCTCTCATTTCCTGCCTTCGCGTCTCGCGTCCCTCGCCTCCTTTCCTCGCTTCCTTCGTCATTAAGGACGTGACATTTCGAACGTCCCTCCTTCGCCTCTCTCCGCGTGCTTTCTTTTCCAATCGAAAGTCTCTTCAGTGCTTCCTCCGGCGTATTTTCGGATGTGCCTTGACCTTCGTCGGCTCCACCGGCTTTCTTTTCCACCAGCGAGAACTCATTTCACCCCTTCTGGCAACGTCGTGCTGATCCTAGTATTCTTGATTACTCGCGCTGAGTTATTACTGTTCCTTTACGAGCGCCGTGGTGAAATTGATGGCAGCGCTATCCTCGACTATCTTTCCCATCCGAATGACAAAAAACTCGTCTTAATTACATCGCGAAGAGCGCGCTCGGCGTGTATCCTCTGCCCGAATGGGTGGGGTTTAATTCGCCGTGTGTTCTCCCCCTGTCTCTCGGCCACGTCCGTTTGAACACGCGTACCTCAGTTCTGTGCGGAACACGAGCCTCATTTGCGTTCCGTTCCCTTTGTTGCAGATGGAGGACGAGGGCAACCACGGCAACGACGACACCAGATGCTTCATCCTGTCGACGCTGGCCGCGCTACAGTGGTCCAGAGTGTCCTGCGTCCTTTGCCGCGCGCCCATGCTCGTTTTCGACAGGTATCCTTTGGTCGACGGTACGTTCTTCCTGTCACCGAGGCAGCACTCACCCGCCTGCGCCGAGGTAAGTCCAGGAAGTCAAACTAATTCTGTTTGCCTCGCTGAGCATTGAAATTCGCGAACGGGGGTTCCTCTCGCTACAAAAGAATTACTTGATTCTGATTGTCAGATCCACTTCACGTGGTCGTTCCTCGGTTCAGAAACTCTTCTACGATACTTCGTGAATATTGCGTAAAGGGGATCCTAGAGGTTTGCTCTGAACCATATTCACGAAAGATTGTAGAAGTGTTCACCAGACGAATACTAATCGACTACTTTGATAAAATAACTTCCACGTTAGATAGTGAGCAGAAGTGAGTGAATCGGTAAGTCTGAACCAATCCCTCGATCATTGTTCCAGGTGAAGGTGGAAGGTCGCACGCAGTTCTTGTCAGCGGTGTGCATGAGCTGCCTAGAAGGCAGCGGCGGACAGCCTGTGCGCTGTCGTTGCTGCACCCAGCCCTGGGACGGTTCCAGCTTGGTCCTCGGAACCATGTACAGCTACGATATCTTCGCTGCCATGCCCTGTTGCACCGAGCGACTCAAGGTGAGCCTCGAATTCCTTCACCTTTTATTCACTGCACTCTTGGCGTCGCGCACTTGTATCTGCCACGTGTTAGAGTTGCATCGGAGGCTTTTCATCAATTAATAAATAATTGAAACACCGTAGTTGACGTTTTGATAGATGAGGCTTTTGATCGATCTAGGCGGATGTGTAGGTGACTGGTGGAGCGAGCGTTGAAAATTTGCCCGTGTTTTGTTGCAGTGCAACAGCTGCCAGAAGCCCCTGATCTATCCTCACCAGCGGCTCAACTTCTACTCGGACTACAGCCGCTTCTTCGCCTGTCCCCATTGCAGAGCCGTGGACGCCCACTTCGTGAAGCCTCTCTCGGCCTGCTTCACCCGCGAGCAGTTTCAGCTTTACAGCCAGTGGCCGTAACCATTAGGGAACTTAGCTAACCGGCGTCTAAGCACAGCGACCGACCTGTGTCCCCTCTTCTTCGACCCACTCATCTCCCTGCTCCGGGCGACCTTGCTCTAGATCCTCCGAGACACTCGTCGGGCCGTTTTGTTCTCTCTTCGGCTCCATCAGGCGGCGGTTATCGCCGTCATCATCATCGTCGAGGACAAACCGAGGAAGACAAAAAAAAAAACACTTGGAAGAACCCTGTCACACGACACTTTCTCTCGCCACCCTTCGTCTCGACGGAGCTTTCTTGTCCCCTCACTGGGCAACGTCATCTACTTACTCTTGCTTTATGTGCTCTTAGATAATTCGCACGAAACATCGGTATTTACAGCGCACGTAATTGGAATCTATAACAGTGTCTGGAGCTCGTAACTTTTCGAATTTCCCCGAATGCTTTGCTGGTTTACAGAAGGATCTTACGTGTTCCTCTTTTTGTCCCAGCGTACCTCGAGACGGAGTGGAAAGCGGAAGTGTCACGTTCCTGGCGAGCTCCCGTAGCAGCGATAAGGTTTAAGAGTTTTCTTTTGCAACCTCGATAAGTAGGGTTTATCTACGTTTATATTCAGAACGGGGGACGATGATCGCGCGAGGATGGGCGGCCGCTTTTGCCGATCACTTAAGCGACGCGGGAGATCGACGTGCCTCGACGACGTATCGACGAGCTCTGCGGGTCGTATCGCCGGAGCTCTTTAGACTCCTGGCGGGACTTGAGGCCAAGGATATTATCGTCAGTATTATCGGTAAGGATAACGAGATCCCGGGACCGTGTCTGTATAAAGTCCTGTTTCTTTAAGTTAGCGAGAGATTTATTTAGGGGATGCTCGTCTAGTGAGGGGTTTGCACGCGTGAATTTCGTTTTTCTATTCGCCGGTCGCTCGTGCCCGGCGAGGATCGGTCGAGTGAGTCGAGCGCTAAAGTCAAATTGGATGTAGGTGGTAATAAGGGTAGGCGTTTGTAAATTAATCGTACTCGAAATTAAGAAAATTTATAGTCTTCTGATCGTTGTGTTAGCGTAAGGGAATTGAAGAGTTAGGCTTAAATTCGGCAAGCGCGATACACCGATCGATACGTCGTCGTTCCGCGAGCCGATTACAGCTCGTCAGCCCCGCGCCCCCGGGCGGGGGAGGATTGAATCGCGCGAAAGTGCAGCCCGGCGTCGCGGCGTCGTCCCTCGCGCGTCCCATAGTCGAATTGCGTTTGACGGAAAACACAAAAAAGATCGCAGAGAAAACGAGAAAAAAGGTAATATTATAACGTTGACAGTAGACGCAGAAAGGAAACAAGTGTCAGACTTCCTTTTATTATTATTATTACTATTATTAATATAAGTGTGTACGAAAAAGCAAAAAAAAAATATGAAAAAGGTAAAAAGAGGAAAAGGCCACTTTGAAAGAAAAGCGGGAAGAGAATATGAGAACTATCGTTTGTTACTTAGATAATCGAGAACGTTGTTTTTTTTACATTTTATTAGTTTATACGTTTACGGCGGCCATGTTGATTTTGTTTAAGGATCTACGACTCATTCGATGGGTTTCACGTTGATCGGCCGGGCGCCCAACGATTTTCCGACCTTCGACAAAATTCTAACCCAGAAATTTGAAAATTTCTCTTCACTTGCGGTATACAGGGTGTTTCTAACTATTGTGACGCAGAAAAAAATTGCTCAGCAATCCTGCTAATAATTCTCTACAACGGAAATGGCACGAGAGAGCAGAAGTAATTTCACGAAAATTTGTAAAAAATCCTTCTACGCGAAAATTTACGAAGGAAATCTTTCTTACGCTCCTTCCAATCTCTTCTCAACGTTCAGCAATTTTTTCACGCAGCCACGTCTGTCACAAGTTTGTTCACATAAATTCGAGAACCACTGCAACTATCTAGTATTCTTCCTGAATTGAAACACTAGAATCTAACCAAAAATTTCCACCCCTCCGTGAACAAATTTGTGAGACACCGTGCCCAGTAACACCCTGTATAACCCTCCGCAATTTCCAAAAATCTATCCACAAATCGGGACATACAATTTCTACTGTCTCTCGAATCATCGACTTCGCAGCCACTTGAGAATCATCCGGAAAATCAGCGAAGGGTAGTCGAAAGCCGTGGGCGCCCGAGGTAGCCAGTGTAAATACGTAATTAAGGTGGGAGAGAGAACCAAATGTTCGGTGAGAACGAGAGAGATCGAGTGACTGTGTGCGAGGAAGTGAGGGAGAGCGTGAGAGCGTGTGAAAGACAAAAGAGAGGGAAGAGAAGGAAAAAATCTTCGTTTTTTTTTCTGGCGATGCTGGTCGTTGCTGTCCATCAATAGCGGCCGTCCCACAAACAGACCGCCCACCGTTTTCCCATGGTAGTATAGTCGATCGTGTACCTTCTTTACGTTACTTCGATTTAAAAGTATACTTAATCCACTATTAAACGCCGGGAAGTATATTTAGGAGATTATATAAACGTGTACATGTCCCGTAGAGTTCTAGCGAGGATCCGCGAGAAAAAAAAGAGCTGATGCTGCGTGTGCCACTCGGTCGACTCCTCCGAACCGTCGCCGTTCCTCCCCGCTGTCTCCAGCGCGACGCGAGGAATCGTTCCCCTCGTTACGTTCGAGGCTCGATCGCGCGCCCAAACCACCCCCTCGGTGTTTTTCTCTCCCCCGGTCCCCCGACTCCGTTCGCGAGGAAGGGCAGGTTCGAAGGAGCGACGGATAGAGAAGCCGACGGCTCGCGCGTCGGTTTCGTCGAAGCCGATTCCATCTGTGGTAGAATATGCAGCATCGAGAGAGGGGGCAGCGTGACAGGGGGGCGTTAATGACGGGTAGGATGGGGAGCGTGGACGAGAGATACGGGGAGGGATTTAAAATGGGAAAAAAGTGACAAAAAAAGGAGAAATACGCGAATAAGGGGGGAGACGTGAGACGGGCGGACATTGTATATCACGCCCCGCGTTGGAACCCTTGCTTCTTTGGATAGTCGAACACGCGACCAGCTGAAGAGAGTGCGTTGCCTCATCATCGTCCGATCGCCGCAGCGGCGAAGACCGCGTTTGCCCGTTCAGTTTCTTCGTATCTATTCCTCTGCCGTTCGTTTGTTCTCTGCGCGTCGGTCGCGAGGGTGTCGCGCGCCGATGAGATTCCGCGGGGTCTCTCGTTGCGTTTTTCTCAGAGTGCCAAATGATCCCAGTCCGGGAGGAGAGAGTCGATTTCGATAAACCCTGCCTCGGTTCACGCGTTTCCTTCTTTAGCTTCCTCGCTTATCATCTGGTTACACAGGATCGGAGACTGTCGCGGCGAAGGGGCAGAAAACAGGCAGACGAACCACAGCCGCCGCCAGCCAGCGTTTGTTTCCGCGAGTCGGGGCGCGATCGCAGGATCCCCGGTTCTGCTCGATGTAATTCCGCGAATGTACGAGGCACGGGTTCCGTGGCGTCGTTGGGAAGGAATCGATATCCTCGCTTGCACCAACGGGGACCGGTTGCTCGACGGCTTCGTACTTTTGTACTCCCTACCGTTTTCAATTTTCGGCCGCGTGGCTCGCGTTGTTTAAGCGACGGGCGATAAGAGATGCAGGTGGCCACGCGAGCGTATAAATATTTAAACTATATCGATTCATATCGGCTCCTTTCAGTTCCTATCGCGGGATTCGATGACGACGCAGGAACAAGCAGAAGGGAAACGATCGTTGGAGAAGTTCCTTTCGCGAGTAAATCGGTCCGCGAACACGCGCGCGGCCTCTCTCGTTCAGGGCGATCGATCGTGTTCGCTCGTGGTGGTACTACTGCCTCTCGAAGGAGCAGCCCGCGATCCACAGCGATCGATCGATCGCCGGACGGCCGCGTCTCGGGGCACCCGATTCGAATTTGTGAAGATTTATAGTCAGTCCGGGATTTCATCAGGGATTTCGATGGAATGGCCAGGTCTGGGATGGGATTATAATACCCTCGATCGGTTTCCAAGGTTCGTTCTCTCTTCGTCCCCCAGGTAGAAGGGGGCAGCGAGGAGCTTGGCTCCGCTTGCACTGGCGCGTCGACGCAGCGACGCACTCGCTCCGTAGTTTTGCTAAGGCTAACATTAACGAGGATATAGGCTATAACCGTTTATTAATTCCGAAGTAAACGCGTCGCTGTAACGATTTTCTCGGCCGTTCCTACGCGTCGTCCTTCGCGGGCCACCGGCGCGTCCTGCTCGGCGAATGGATTTCCCCGGTTGAAGAATCTACCTCGTTCCCACGCGGCCCTTGGGAGAACGTGCGCGGTGTGTCGCGTGGCGCCCACGATCGGGCAGAGAGAGAGCTGCCCGATCGTGGGTATACCCCGGAACGATCGTTCGAACGCCACGGGGCACACGAAATCTCGAGGGCAATCTCGTCTTCCAGGGGCGTTCTCGCGCGACGATCCTAATCCCCGCGAACCGTGTTCGCGTCGCGACGACGATCGGGGGAACGGTTTTCTATGTCAGTGTTTTTTCGGTAACGAGATGGAACAGCCGGGCCTCGGTGGGCACGGCCCACCACGCACAGCGAGGGCAACCCCTAAGCTTGGATATGGAATCGCGACGTGGGAGGACCGAAAGGGTAAGCAACTCCCTTGGTCGTGTCCGCCGATTCCCTGGATAATCGTATCGATCGTAATCGTCGTGTCCGTGAATCTTTCTAATAATAATTAATCGAATAGCACATCTATGCCACGTTGAGGGGGGGGGGGGAGGGATTCAAGGGTTGTACAAGGGGGATACGACAAAGAAGAAGCAAGGCGAATGATACGAGGTAAAATGATTTTCGGGGGGGTCTTGAGGACGGAATGAAGAGAGGAGAGAGAGAGAGAGAGAGAGAGAGAGAGAGAGAGAGAGAAAGAGAAAGAGAGAGAGAGGTTATAGAGTGGTTGAACTATGAATAGAGTTTAGCATATAGTCATTAATGGGAGAGGAGGATAATTGAGGGAGAAGGTTTTGAAATCATCGATAAATAGTAAGTTTATTGTATTGAAACGACGGTTTTTTCAGGCGTGTAACGTAGTTAAGGGAACTTCCTTCGTTTCGAACGTCGGCCGTGGCCCGGACCAGGGCCGACGCCCAAAGAGATATCCTTGAATTTCGTTGAATATTTTAGAGACTCGGCTCTAACTCGGTTATATCGCTCGTCGCTCGTCGGGACGAGTTCCTCTCCTCGGACCTCTGTCGGATACAGCTCTGGACTTACCGGGGGTCCCACCCTTCTTTCCACCCCCTCTGTTACACGTGTTAGGATCTTGATTAGAAAGGAGACTGCAAGGGGGCAGGGGAGAAGAATGTTTTTCGCTGGATGGAATTAGAAAATGAGGGGGGAGGGGGCGAGAGTCAGAAAGGGTTTTAAAGAGCGAGGAGAGTAAGAAGAGGGTGGACGGGAGAGGAATGGTTTCGGCGAGCGGACGAGAATCGTTCTAGTGATAGAAATGGGGGAGGAGAAATGGAAAAAAAGTTTTATCCTGCAATTTATATATCGGTTGTTCTTCGAGGCGTTCTTTTTCACGCGGTACATTCGCAAGGTTTAAAATAATTCTAAGAGGACAAAGTATATATATATATAAATATATATATATATATATATATGTATATATATATATATATATAAATATAAATATTATATTATATTATATATATATGAAGATAACTATGAAATATTCTATAGAAGTCTACGATTAAGGATATGTCGGTTTTTTTCTTTTTGTCTTTTAGTGTGTAAGGTTCTCTTTACAGCTGTGCTAGGACAACTATAGGTGTATACATAAACGACGATTTACGGTAACGAGAAACTCCACGCATAATTAAACGTGTATAAAATGAATAACGTGTACGCCTGGGGTGCGTGCACGGGGCTCGTAATGCGGGCCTCCTTAGAGATAAGGAAACACGTCTATATTCATTTTTTCATTTAGCGATTAAAGCTACGTACAAGTTTTGTACACTGTGGCGAGAGAGGTGGACGCGTCGAGCGATCGTGCAGCGATATGCCGGAAAAGCGCGCACGGTGTGACCCCTTCTCGCGCTTTTCAACCACAACAACGGGCTTAAAATAGAAAGTGAAACGTGCAAGATACACCGGAGGTGATGAAGTGACTCCATCGCGATTGCTCGATAAGCAACCCTGCCAGCTTTCGGGGCTAGACACTCGAGAATCGTGGGAGTTGTAATTGCAAAAAGTGAAGAGGCTTTCTTATGGAAAAAACTGCAGAAAAGTTTCAAGCCAACGTTCCTCGATTCTAAATTATTCTTTTCAAGGAAATCAAGCACGAACGATTGAAATTCTCGATTGGAGGTATGAAAGGGATTCACCCCAAAGTAGATAAGACACTTTGTCTCATATTTTAAGACGATTTTTACACGAAATCACGTTGAGAGAGAAATCGAACGGGAGCACCGTGCGCTCGTTTAAAGGGAAATCGCCACGCGATCATTCACAGCAGTCGTTTTTACGTCTGTGACACTAAGAATACACGAATACACACACGCATACGTACATAATACACGTGCGTAGGGACAACAGGTAAAAAAAACATACACATATAGGATATTATATATAACGCACTTTCAATAGAAGCGACTGTGGATCGCCGAGCCGCGTGGAACAGTGATCAGAAACGCGTTCGAGCTTTTCCCGCAGCGCCTCCCTCGTTTACGTTTTATCGAGCATGCAGGCTGGCTCGTTAGTCCATTTTTAATTTCGGTCTTCTTCTGGCGCCGCGGAGTTCCCCGTAGCGGCGACGCTTGGGTTTCCTCGAATCGTCGACGTCCCCAGAACTCGCGCTCTTTAATAATAGGTCTCGCCGCTATGACAATGAAGTAAACATTTCAAGAACAGCCCTCAACTGAGGCAACAGTCACGCGACCGTAATAGATAATAAGAATGCTGGCCCAGAAGTCGTACGATTTCCAGAGCAGGTTCGTAGAATACCGCGAGTTCAACGTGTGAATAGAGTTTACGTTCGAGGAAACTGGAAGAGTGGTTGAGCTACAGGGGGAAGTGGCGAGCGGGCGGAAGAGGTGCACGCGATATGGTGATAATTTCTTGTGATTGATACAACAAGCGAACCATATGACGCGTGCCACAGGCTACTTCCTGGGCGATCGGTGTCCAGCGATCATTTAAAAGAGAAATGAGAAAGGAGAGCTGTGTCTCTTCGATTTCCTTGGATCGCGGATTTCCGACCGTACCAGGATTTGCAGCTTCGCACCACCTTAGTTTCATTTAATCCTGAATGCTCGCACTGCAAACAGTTTGTTTCCTTCAGTTAATCGCGCTAGGGCCACCAGCGACGTTCTCCTTTGATTTCCCTCGGCCCACCGTGCAACGATTATTTATCGTTCGCAGCCGAGATCGTACGATTGTTACGTATAGTTCTTTTTCGTTTAACGATGCATGTAACACGTATAGATAGTTTTCGATCGCGGCCGAAACCAGCGAAGATCGCGCGCGTTTTCGTTTAGTCATTTATTATTCATCACGGTTTACTAGTTTCAATGGTCTCTTTGTTCTTGTTTCGATCTGTTCGATCGTTTATTATTTCCTTGATTGTTAGGGGGACCCTCGGAAGCGTCACTTTCCAAGTGGTCCTCGGGTTTTTTTTAGTTCCGGGACACCGCGAGGCTTTCGAAGGGCTTTAGGCAAGTTCCCCGAGGTTCAAAGAGATTCCTGAAGCTGGGAAGGTTTAGAAATCCTCGGGAACTTAAGTCCTCAAAGGTTCTTCGAGGTCTACAGAAATATCTGTAAGCCCCCGAGGACTTCTGGTATCTTCAAAGCCTCCACGAATATTTCCCCATTTAAAAATCCTCAAAATTATAAACTTCCACGTTCATCAGATCTCTCAGCATTTTACCAAATCTCCCGGAACTCTCCAAATTTTCGGAACTCCATCTTCCCAACCTTTGAAACCTCCTCGCTATTTCTGGAGCGCCAAGAACCGGAAGCCCTCGACTTCGAAAGCCTTCAGTGTCCCCCAACACCCACCCGCGCTTGCAGGACGAGAAAACCCAGACGCCATCGTTCCAGAGATCGATGTCCCACGTCCAGACGGTTGATCGATCATACACGCGCGTCCGTTATCCGGCAGGAGTACGCCCACGCGGTTTCTAACCGGAAGTATCGCGTAACTCGCGCACGCGTTGACAAACGGCGCGCAGCTGTCGCGAACTTTCTCGCGTTAGCACCTCGTGTTACCGTTTTATTTTTATTTTTCTTCCTGCACCGTATGCAACTAACAGTGGCACGCTAGTTTCTCTTTATTTGTCCCCGGTCCAGCGATCCTACGCCACGCTGGATCGCTTCGATTACCGGATCATCGTTATCTTTTACTCACGACAGTCGCGGGTACGCGCCGCGGCTGAATCCGCTCTACGATGCTGCTGGTACCGCGTTGAATTACTCTCGAGATCGACGAGGAAAGCTAACCGGAAGCGAGGTGGCATTCGTGCTCGAGGAGGCGACGTACCCGCGGCGCCACGCGGTTTTCCACTCGATAATACTGTTAGGCGCGGATATACGTAGAGACGGCGGGAGGGGATGAATGTGGACATATAAGAGCGACAGGGAACGAGAGAAAGGTGGCAGAGTATAGGGGGAAGCGAAGGTGCGCGAGAATGACAGAGTGTGAGAGAGGGTTGAAGAGTAAAGAAACATTTAACCGAATCGCGGCGCTTGTCCGTCGACAAAACGCGACTTTTTATCGAAAGACGTACAAAGTGAGAGAGACGGGGGGAAAAAAAGTGGAGGAAAGAAAGATGTGCATACTATTGACACGAATGAAAAAGATTATGAAAAGAAAAGAGCCATCGCTGGCGTGGAACCGGAAGGGCGTCGTTTAGAGTCCGGGGATGGGGTAACGGAAGCAATTTGGAAAGGGGGGTGGACGGGAGGAGAAAATTGCAGGACGAGAGGGGTTGGAAGGGTACACATATATATATCCCCCCGGATAATCCTTTCGGTTCCCGCGAGTCGAGTCCCGATTAAGTTTTAACAGATTATAAATCTCACTCCCTCCCTTCGCAAACGCTGATTCAGAGGCCACTGTTTTCGCCACGCCCGACGAGCACTAGGGGGAAATCGATGATAATTAATTCCAGTGGAAAGGAAGAAAAAAAGAGATGTGCCGCGCGCGAGTGGCGCGTGTAATTAAATAATGTACATTGCCCAATGGTGTTGTTAAATACTGAACGTGTTACGAACGAACAAAGAAATTTTATCGAGTGCGCTACTGGAGAGCGATTTTGTTTTCATTTTTTCCCTGGCGGACGGCGTTTACGTTACTCCCCCGCGCGCGCGCCCTTGCCTCTCGACGGAACAAGTGGCGGTCGTCGCGGCACGAGCGAGGCTGGGGCAGGAGCGAGAGAGAAATTTATTGTTAGGGAGGAGAGCCGAGAGGGAAGTGGCGGAAATTTCGTTCTTCAAGGGGCGCACGCGCGGGGTAACTGGCGTGTATTCTCCAAAGCCCCCTTTTCACTTCGCCACGAGGAGAGGGAGAGGTTCTTCGGCGTGTTTAGAGGAAAGATTTTATCGACGGCGATCGAGAGGCAAGGGCGACGATCGCCGACCATGCAAATAGTACACACACCGGCTGTCTTTCACACTCTACGATTGAAGGAGCCGGGCTCCCAGTCAAGTCAGCGAGCGAAAGTTTGCGAATTCTCGATGCAGAGACCGGGGATGCTGAGGGACGAGGAAGCTAGTATATCGGTGCCAAATTATGGAGCTTCCCTGCCCAGTCGATGCTGATGATTCTCCGAGGGTGAGAGTTCGGGGAGAACTTGGAGAACAATTTATTAATACTGAAAGCAACCGATACTTAGTCGCACGCTGCCTCACGAAATTCCTAAAGCACGTTGCAAAATTGAACGGTTCGCGATTCTGAAAATAATTCACGCAGCTTGTAGCACTTTCGAAATTTTTTTAAAAAATATCTACACCCCCTCGCGAAGCATCAAGTTCGATGGGCGCAGGGAGCAAGATCTCGAGGGTGCCCGCGAGCCCTGGGAGCCCAGCCGTAATCGGGTCGATTGGGGATACGTTGGCTAAGGTACAAATGTACATAGGAACATAATGTTGTTATTTAACCTGCGACACACCTGCACCCGGTTCGCTCTCTCACTGTGCTTCGAGCACCTCTCAGGCCAGACATTTCTCCGCGGTGTTAAAATTCAAAGTCTGTATTAATCACGTTGGAAGAGGGTGAACTCGTTTCTGGTGGGGGCTTCAAAATTTCTCGCAACGCTCGGTGTTTAAAGATCGCTCGAGGGACACGTGGGACACGGCGGGGAGAACTGGGGAAATGGTGGTCGCAAGGGCAAGAGGAGAGGCGAATAAGCAAATCGATATCGCAGACCCGGAGGATCGATAAGTTAATCGACGTAGCTGCGCGGAGGCAATTGGTTCACGGCTCCGTTCGTGTTCTTTTTCGTTGGTCCTCGGCCACCGTCGAATTTATTTCCTTTCGCCCCGCTTTCTCAACCCCCCCTTTTCCCATTTTATTTCCTCCCTTCATCGATGGCCCGTTTTTTTACGAGCCGTGATCCAATCGATCGACGCGCCCTGGGAAGATAGAGCAAGAGGAGATGGAGTGAATGAGTCTCGTTATTGGGAATGGAAGCAATGAGGAATTCTATACGAGCATGAAAGCGAAAGAGAGAAAGAGAGAGAGAGAGAGAGGGAGAGAGAGAGAGAGAGAGAGAGAGAGAGAGAGAAAGAGAGTGGTAAGAGTGAGAGAAACAGAGAACGTGAGAAGGCATACACACATATACACGAAATAATACACACGTACGTAGATTCTATTACTCGTCGCGTAAGATGGTTCGATTCTCGCTTCGTTTTTCCGTTGGTTCTGCGCCGTTTTCTTCGTGTAGATTCTCAGGACTAGTGATGGGGCGTTTCAGCTCTCCCTCTTGCGAGGTATTCCAGTTAATTGGATCGCTTCGAGCGTTGCGCGCGGGTTTACATACGTTCAGACGCGAAAAAAAAAAACAAGAAGAATCTTGAAGAATTTCGCGAACGAGTGTCACCATCGAGATCCTTGGAAATTTCTATCAAGGGGTTCCGCAAGACCAACCCTCGAAGGGATGGGACTCGAAGTCCTTCGTCACCGATTTCTCCAGGTGATTCGAAGGGTTTCTGTAACTGCCTCTCCCGGCTACGCAGCACGCGAGGGTAGAAGGTTAGAATGCAAGAGGGGGGGAGGCTTTGGACGGAGGAAGATAACGGAGGCGCGTGCAGCGATAGTAATTAAGCTTTCACGGGACGCGTATTAATCGTTAGTTGGTAGGCTCCCCCGCTGGTATATACCGAAACCCGTTTACAGCCAATTTCCTCAAGGGGTTAACCAATGTGTCTGAATGGCGTGTGGATGTGCTACGATACACTATATACTCTCCAACTACACCCTTCCTCTTCGTACATATAATCGTGTTTACTGTGTGTGTACATATATACGTATATAATCCCAAGTATACCGCACCCCAAGGTCTCTTGGTGGCAGCATCTTTCCGCGTGGTAGTCTCCACATCGGAAGCTATTCACGAATTTCTCGAATGGATCACTGAAAACACTCTCGCAACGCGCTAAAGCTCTAGCGGCCCGTATCGATCATCGCGAGGCGTCGAAAGTCGTCGACTTTTCCCCTGGAGGGTTGTTTCAGACCTGCGAAGTAGTTGACGCGAATTTCCCTTAGACTTTAACTGTAGCATTGCAATAAAACGACGCGCGAAAGGGGTAGATCGAACGACAACGGGGAACGCGTCGATGTTTGTCGCGAATGCTGGAACGCGGGCCGATTGAAAGACGTTTGGAAGATCGACGTTGAAATCGGCGGCTGCGAGCTTGGAAACTTACAGCGCAAGGAACAGGATATATTCGTAATGTTACGATTTTCTCCGGCGTATAAAAATGCGACACGTCGCAGTTGGCCACGTCAGAACAGAAGAGCCGAGCGAGATTCGCTGCCATCGACACCGAAAACGGAGCGACGTGGCTTTCTTCTCTGTCAGTTCACGCGAATAATAACCATGGTAATAATCGCGCGGGGATTCGAGGCGAGCTCGTTTCGGAGGACACTCGGCGCTCTTTCCCGTAGAGAAGCGAAGAAGAGAGGAGGAAACAATTGGGCGAAGACGAAGCAGCTGGAGAGGTGACGGAGACCAAAGAGAGAGGTCTTTGGAGTCTTCGGGAACGATAAGCAATTTCCTTATTTAAAATCGGCGAGTAAGCGTAAATTAATTGCTGTGTGTCGTGTTTTAGGGTAGCTTTTTTACACGTAAAAGGAAGGATTCGTATCGGGCGCCAGAATCGCGAGTTGCTGGATCGAGGATCGGGTGGTAAAATTTCGGGGCATTTTTTATTCGGCTGTGTTTATTCAAAAGGGAGAGAAAAATCGGAGAGGGAAAAATAAGAAAAAAAAAATTGGATCGGGGAGTTTTGTAATAGTGTTTGGTAAGGCTTTCAAATTTAGATGACTAATTTTTGTACCCTATTTTTTTAAGCGATCGCCGAGGCGATCACGGAACGAGATCGGGCAAAGAAGGGTCGAAACGTTTTTGAAACGCGTTAGTTTATTGAAACTCGTCTAAGGAGCTCGTGTTAAGTTTAGTTTAAGTGAATCGCGTCGCGTTACGTATTCGGTAGTTTTCGAAAGGGAAGAGGATAAGGAAGGGAGGGTAAATTTCATGGAAGTGTCGCGGGAAGGCAAACAGAGATCTACACGATGATCGACAAAGGAAGAAGAACACTTTAGTGGTGATTCTCCACTCAGCTCTCTCGCTGCGATCGAACTTTAAAATCCAATCACGATGTCACCCGAGGAGGAAAGTTCGCGGGACTTTCTTCGAAGCCGAGAGAACAGAGGGTAGCAAACAGAGGAGAAAACGGGACCGAATTCGCCCCATTGCGAAACGGTGAGTCGCCCGATATCTGGCCAAAACGAGACGACGAAAGGTTTGATGAAAGATGAAGAATTCCGTGGAGGACGAGCACCATATTCGCGAAGCCCGCGTTTTCCTTAGAATATAATAGTTTCCTTAACGCGCGTGTCTAGCTTGTACTACTTAATTCGTTAAAAAGGTAAATGGACGATAAAGTTCGTTGGAAGGGGAGAGGGAGAGAGGAAAGGAAGAAAGACCGATCGAACGGCAGTGCACGGAAGCAAGGAAGGAGATGCCAAAAAAAATACTACGATGAATAAGAAAAACGAAATCTTAATAAGGATCATAGTAAACGAAAAAAAATAAAAGACACAAGCGATTCTTGTGCGTTGCGAAAGCAAACGAAATAATCAATGCTGGTAGTGCGGACCAAACGGAACAACTGACAGAGGGTTTTTTAAGGGAGGAAGAGGGAGTGAAAGAGGAGGGAAGAAGACGGTGACGCGGAGGGATTATGCGAGGACTTTGTCGAGAGCTGTTGGGAATCGAGAGACTATCGAGGGATAGAGAGAAGAATTGCGTGAAAATTGCCGCTCCATCGGAAATCAACGTCTAAACTCGTTCGTAGTGGTTAAACTTTCTTCACCCTGGGGGCGCCCATCGAGCGATTTTCGGGGGCAAACTCGATTTCAATTTTCCTTCCCTTCTCTAGCTTTCTCTAGCTTTGAGCAATTGTAAAAATCGCCTCCGCGGAGCGAAGATCTGTTGGATCCGCGGGCAATTGCTTGACGATTGGATCTCCGAAGTCGTTCGGAGTCTCGGGCGCCCCCGACCACCTATCATTGGCTACGTGGTATTCGAAAGCGATACACCATTAACGTTTTAAGGCTTAACGATATACTTCATCGAAATCCGTCAGGGTAAGCTGTGCTGTCTCGTCGACGACAAACGCGACGGTTTTTACATATGCGTCGCGCTCTTAGGGACCGCCTCGCGCGTCTCCAAGCTTTCATCGTCGCTGTTCATCGATACTGATTAGAAATCTCTTCTGGCATCCACCGACATTATCTTCCGTAATTTATTCTGAATTTCTTTTAGTCTTTCTCAGTTTTATTTAAAAATTTGTGGTTATGTTTGATGGTTTTTCTTCCTCGCTGTGAACTTGCGTTGAATTGATTTCTCAATTATTTTTATTCGTATCATTTCCTTTTATTTTCTGTTCCGTGATATTTTTGGATGACGGTAGGAAGAACGATGCAGCTACCCCTGCACCACGGACAACTTGCATTTCCCTGTTCTCGGTACCGATCATCGATTAAAACCGGAATCAAGTCATTCATTTTTCCGGGAACTTTTATTTTAAAGATAGCTTATTAATTTATTTCATAGTATTTCATTTTTCTTTGAATCCGAGAAGCGATTAACCCTCGATTCCTCTTCGAAAATTATTTCCCGGTCAACTACTTAGTTCACCGAAACGCTGGCAATTAACGTATCTCGAGGAAAGCGCGAGGATGTCGGTGGTCCAGGCTGTCGGGTGAGAGAACAATAGGGCGAAGGGAAATCGGGGGAAAAGAAGGAAGTCGAGGTTCGCGCGAGGTCGAAGGAAACTTGGACGGGAAGCAGTCGCAAGGACGGTTCGATCGACGTCATTCTCCTAATGACTTAGTACTTTAATATACTCTTATGTACCCGTACACCGCATAATCGCATCGCACTTAAACTGTAAGCGAGCACGATCTTGCTGTTTCGACCGCGGATTCAATGAGGTACCCCACCCGAGATCGAAAGGAACCTCTGCCCTCCCGCGAGGGGAGCAGGCGTTTTCTAAGCGGCGAGACTGGCGGCAGGTCGTAGTATACATACGTAGGTTACCCTTTGCTAGTAGATCGTTAAATACGCGATATCGAAGCTATCTCCCAGTCTTCGTGTAGCTTGTAGTCGAACCGACAGGCGCGTTCGCGTCGAAGGGAAAAGGCAAACGAATTTCGCGAAATTCCATTGGAGCTTCGCAATCTACAGTGACTCGGATCAGTTCGTCGTCGATGTAGAATTAATATTCTGTATAGTATTACAACGGATAATGCGACTATGCAAAATTTATTGTACGATTACATTAACCCGAGGGAAGAATGTAATAACCCCTCGCGAACAGATTCCTGAGTCACTGCGTTCCTACCGGCTGGAATGCGACGCGGATTAATTGGGGTAAAAAGGGCGACGCGAGCGCGCCTCCTCGATATTTAGTGATCTCGAGTGAGTGAACGAGTGACTGCGAGGAATGAGTGGATCTCCACCCATCACTACCGAATTTACCAAATCGTATTCCAGGAAAAGCCCTTGTCCGAATTCACGTTGGCTGAACCACTAGCTTTTCTTTCCGTTCCACCGCGTTTCTACGCTTTTTCTTTCGCCGGTTAGAAAGAGAGAAATTAAGAGAAGAGGGATATGAATAAAGGGGAAGAGAAACGAGGAGGAAACGCGCCGTTTTGTCTTGCGCGATCTCGAGACCGTGAAACGATTATTGCATTGCAAATAGAGACGTCGGACAAAAGGGACGAGGAAAAAGGAACGGGATGGTCCTTTATTTCGAGGCCCGTGCCCGACGAACATTCGTCGATCCTTCGCCGACACTATTTAATTTAATTGGCAGACGTCTCGAGTGCCGTGGAAGCGAAAAAAAAAATCATCCGCGGGAGAAGAGGGCCCGAGTGGCTATTTCCCTTTTTCCACTGGAGAAGAACGCCACTGAAAGGGGCAAGGGTATCGCGCTGGAGAACCCGCCAGAACAATGCACAGAGCCAGCAACAGGATTGCGAGTTTTTAATTGAACGCTCTGCACCTTCTCGAAGATGTTTCTCGTGGTCGGTCGCAGCAACTCGGCGCGTTTCGTATGATGAACTTTGGCTGGCTTTCGTTGCTCGAATTTCGGGGCACAGTGTCCTGGAAGGATACAAGGTAAAGATGAATCTGGAAGAACGAATCAGTGTTGGCGGATTTCAGGAACACTTGCATTGCAAGTTCCAACAAAAATGGCACAGAATTTGATACACCGGAGTAGTTTTGCCAGCACTCGGAAAGGAATCCGTAGAAAATTAATCTTTCGAAATTTCTGTTCCGTGACGTGTGAAAATTGGAAGCGAACAATGGGGGGGAAAAATATAAAGGCGCGGTAAAATGGCCCGAAATTCGGCGGCAGGAAGCGGAGCCACGGCCCGCTCGGTACCTCCCCTGTGTAAGAGTACAAATTTTTCTAACGAGTAATTATATTCGACGAATCGAGTTATCGACAGGAGGAAGGAGGAACAAGACGACTTGAGTCAGAAAAATGAAGAGCGTTGAAAGGATTGTGTGATCGATTCTGAGCGTGAACGAAAGTGAACGAACGTATGCGTGGTTGTATTTTATGACAGGAACAGAGCGAGAGGGGTGATGAGCGCATGAGTAAGATACTTTGGGCTTGAAGTAGGGAAATGGGTGAATGAAGAGGAAATGAAGAGGTAATATTAAGAGGAAGGAGTAAGGTTTAACGATGTTTTCCCCTGGTGGTAGGAATTATTGCGATATAACGATACGAAGATTAACAAAATGATTTATTATATATAAATATAGTACGTACCGCATACTTACATAGAGTTAGGCTCATTCATAGTTACGTATTAACGAGGTACGATACGTATATACATATTATATTATGTACCGCAAGCATATATAATAACTGTACGTTAATTATCTAGACTGCCATTAGCACTTAAGGCGCGGCTTCACCCGATTTGTATATCGATCCCGAATTCTCTCAGGTAACGCGTCTGTGGGAACGTCTCGTTGCGTCCACCTGTTGAAATTCAGGTTGTGGGACTAATAGAACACTTGCAAGGCCTAGAAAGGAGCGATTCCCTTGTGGAAAGTACAATTCCTCCAAGCAGAATTCACAGACACGAATTATACTCGATCATAAAAGAAAATTTTTAGAGGGGCTGAAGGTTCCTAGGAAGTCCAACGAATTCTGCTTCCAGGAATCAGAGTTCCTTTAATAATTTACACTTGGGCCACCCAAAAGTAAAGATCGTGACTATTGACACGAAGGAATCAGGGCTTCTTCCCCGTCTGTCTAAACAGGGAAACATATTTTTTGAATATTCATCACAGGTCACTGTTAATCTTCGACGCTTTCTAGGTGTACGCAACTCGTTTCCATCGACGTTCTAAACGAACTCTCCGAGTGTCGTTTCCATCCCTTTCCTGGTGAAAAGGAAAGCAAAGGGTGGCGACATTCGCGGGGAGCCCCTTGAAATCCTGCTGAGCTGGTCTTAAGTGAGATTGGTACAATTAAAACGCGAGGATGTATAAGCGTGTGTCGAACGAATGGGAGGTTTGAGCATGCCGGGGAGATAATTCTTCGTGTGTATAGAGGAAAGGAAGCTTCGACTTTTCGTAGTTAGGACTCGGTGTGTTTGTTGCATGCACCCTGCTCTCCTTATATAAACGACTATCGATTTTAATCCTTGTAAGGAAAACTACTGTCTCTTTTTGTAGGTGTTGTAATCCTTTCGTCTCGTCATTAGGTACGTTGCACTCTCTATGGGAATACGTAGTTAGAGTTAATTACCGGCGTCGTACGACGAATTAGAAAACACAACAAGTAATACCGCGTATGTACAGGAAGTTCAGAGCTTGGAGCATTCGCCGAATTCGGTAAAGAACGTTTACTAAATCTAGATGAAGAAATCAATTCTGTATTCGGTTTCGACGATCGCTATCACGGGACTTTTGTCGAAAGAAATTCATTAAGCATTCCTTGGTGAATTTTACAAACACTGAATACTCTCCAAGCTCTGAACTCTTTTTCTCCAAAACACTATACCCATTCGTATGCACATATTGCTCACATATACAAGCTCATACACACACTTCATTAATCACCAACCACTGACAATTACCGACCAGTTTCATCTTTGGACTCATCTGTAAAATTCATCCCGTGCGACTTGCTCGGTCGTACTTCCATCAGCGAATAAGAAAACTTGTAAAAAACAAATCAAATACGGATCCACCCCCTGTCTTTCGGTCGAATCGTCGACAAGGAAAGTGGCGTGGTAGAAAGGTATCACAGATGGCGCAGATCGAGCTCCGAAATGCAAAATTTATCGTTAAAATTAATGTTCGCCGGGGCAGCAAGAAGATCGACGAGGAAACGTGTACTCTTGCTGAATCGAAAGCCGGCGAACTCGCGACTTTCGGCTAGAATCGAATGAGATGCTAACAGGGTAGCTTCGATCGTGGACGGATGGACCGGTGGTCGGCGATCGAAAGACAGCGTCCATGGGCCGTGAACAGAACTGCCCGCGAATAAGACTCGAGAAACATAATTATTCCAGCCTTCGATATTTCTGAGACATTTTTAGCCGCGTAATTTGTATCGCCGTGGTTTTCGACGCATTTACACAGACGACTCCAGACTGATCTTTCTGTAGATGATCTCCAAATAGCCCTAGAAGAGTACCGCGAGAGGGGATGGTTGCTTGAGGCAAGGAGGAGGGGGTCCCTTTGATAAATGTTTCTTTTATAAACGAATTCGGTGAGCGATCTCGAGGCAGATTTTCGTGGAACTCCGTGCTCGACCGGCGACGTATAAATCTGCGAGGCGCGACGGAGTGTCGACAAATGGCGGCGGACAACGTCTGCTCGACGACTCTATATCCGAATGTTCAAGAGTTGCTTGATAATTCGAATATCCGTATGTTTTACTCGAGCGTCGAGCGGACGATCGACGTCGCGGGGGAAGAGATTAAGTATACACATGTATGTGGAATATATTTTTGATAAAAATCTATTCAAAAGTGCTCTAAAAAAAAAAAAAAAAAAACAGGAAGGAAGGAGAAGGGGTTTCGAAGGTAGAAGTAGCGGTAATGGTAGTAATAATAGTAGTAGCAGTGGTAGTAGTGGTAGTAGTTCGTCGTCGTCAGCCGAGCACGCATACGTATTTTGTTCATCGATTTTCGGTGATTCGTGGAAAAAGAATTCTGGAGATTTATCGGTCGAAATCAGCATGCAAAGGGAACCCCGGACCATCAACCATCCCTGGGTACGTCCAGTTCGATATAGTCTGTCTAAAAGTTCGACTGAGCTTTCGAGAAGGGAATTCAGGTATTTTCGACTAAGCCGTTGTTTCGGGAATTGGGTCAGTGCACACATCCAGAGAGCTTCTGGCTCGAAATATATCCGGAAGTCGACACGTTTATTGCCGCTGGAATTGGTGTTTGATAGGTCAGGATGCACTATTGAATGGAATTTCGCGTTTTGATCCTATCCAGGTAACTTTAGGTAAATATTAAGAATTAAGAAGCAACGCAATCTTTACACTGGAGTATTGAAATTTGTAACAATTCTAATATTCACTTGGAACAATTCGATACTCGACACGTGTCCGAAAACGTACCTACTGCACAATTCGAACCATCATTCAAAATATACGCCCCAATAATTAAAATAACCAACCGAAAGTTCCTCTAAACTCTAAACACTTTCGGCTCCGGTGTTCACCGATAATCAGAATTCATCCTAACCCATGAAGACCTGCGAGCAAATTTCCTCGTCAGCGTGTGTCAGAACGTCCGGCAACGTTTGCCGCGAATAAATTCAGTTGCTATCCCCACTTCCGGATTAAGAATCACCAGGTCCGGCCGTGGATCAGGACGAAGGTAACGGAGGGTTTACAGTGTACAATCGACACCAGGCCCCATTGTACACGCGCGGACCTGCTCGAGCATACAAAACGTAAAACAGAAGTGAAATATATAATATATATGTTAGAAAGAAATATTATCGCGTACACCTGCGAGCTGTACACGGCGACGACGTTGCGGGGATGGCGCGCCCGCGCCCCACCCTTGGTCGTCTCCGGTCGTATCCTCAGCCGAGGCACACCCTATTAATTATCATTCTATCGTTAGAGTATAAGAGTTGATATTTAAGAATTCGTACTTGTAATGATCGTATGCGACTATATTTGTTTGGTTGGCTTGAGGGCGAGAGTCTAACTCGGGTGTTATTAGATACTACGCTGTACCTTTAGCTGGCGGGCGACATCAGCATCCGGTCGCTGAGGATTCTGCGCGGCGGCGATCTCCTGTCTCGCCACGATCCTGCACCTCTGTTCCGTGCTCTTTCCCCTCTCCACGCGAAGGAGCCGCGCTTTCGAGCAAATCTCGGTCTGAAAGCAATAATGGCGCGTGTTAATCGTTCATTTCCATGGACTGCTATATTCCAGAGAGCTTCGAATTTATTTTCAGTTTTTAAGGAGGGAGATATTTTTCTTTGGAAGCGTCGAGACGACACCGAGATTTTCTCCGAAGAGCGGCTCTTGTAATTTAGTTAAATATTGCGACCCTAAGTTCGAGAATTAATCACGACGCTGAATAACGTTCCACCGGGATCGTCGCGAGATCGGATCGCCAGATCGAAGGTCGTACGATCGGGAAAGTGAGTGGCTGGTGAATGGGAAGAAGCGTGGAATATAGGCGGTATCGAATTGTTGTCTGAAAACCTGTACAAAAGGGGATGAACGTGCTTTCGACGTTGGAGAAAGAGCTCGTCGGTCGAGAAGAATCGCTATCCCGGGACGGATTCTCGACGCTGGGCGTTGGAGTCGTCCTGGGGGGGTTCTCCCGCGATGAACGAGGTAAATCGCGTGTCGCGTCGCGAGGATTAAACGAAAATAAAAGCTGTGCTCGACTTCGACTAAATCGAAATTACGCGGAATAATCGAGAAAGCGTTCTCCCACACGAGGGAAGGTTATGAAAGGGTTGATCTATACACGGTGGCGGAGTCGAGATAGACCAGAGACAGCTGGGTGTTGCAGGGAAAAAGTGGGGGGTTGAAGCGAAGCGATGTGCCCGCCAGCGACTTCGAGGGGAAGATAGACGCACGAAGGAGCGGAAAGTAACGAAAGAGGATGATTTACGGTGGAAAAAGAGTATATTATCGATAAGCTGTGTCGATCGAGAGCCTAGTGCTTAACACGTGTTAGGGTCGTTTCTTCGAGTTCCTTAAACCACCCTCGATCGAGCGAGCCCTAAAAGCGTAATAGAAGAAAAACAATATTAATGTGAAGGAAACGAAGAGCTCGGTAGACCTCGATCTAACTGGAAAAAAGAAACGACAAAGAAAGGAAGAAAGAAGGCCTAGCGCGTTCTCCGAGGGTGCGGAAGATGGAGGGGGGATTTGAAGGTCTCGAAGGAACGACTCGTCTTTAGTCTTTTATTAATATTTTACTCGAGGACGTTGCCGACGGACGGGCATGGCCGTTGACCCGAATTTTCAGGGACAGACAGCAGACTGGTCAAGGTCAGACTGGTGGTTGAAAGGGGTGCGGAGGGATGGTTCTGCTCTAGCCCCGTCGTCATCGTCGCGCTAAACACGAGTTCGCGTTAATTAATCGATGCTCTTAGACAGAGCGGAGGACACGGTCAATATGGTCCTGGCAGTTTTTTTTCGGGTTTACACGACCCTTTCGTCCTCCCCCCTCCCCTCGCCTCACCGGCCGCCTAGAATCGCTCAGTTTCTCGTCCTTTCCCCCCCCCCCCCCCCCCGTCGCTTCGCCTTTTTCCGTTCACGTTCTTATCATCAGTTTCTCGGTCGGTGAGAGCCGGGGCGGCGCAGCGAAATCGCGGGCTTTCCGTTGTCGAAAGGGGCGTTGGCGGACGAAGTACACTGTACACTTTTATAAGCATTAAAACGCATTACGGATTACTACGCGCCTAGGTTTAAAGAGATGAATAACAGAGAGCGTGTGCGAGAGAGGGAGAGTCTGCGAGTGAGAAAGTTGCGTGGGAGAGCGGGATATGAACGGACGAGCGAGAAGGAGATTTCCGCGTAACCGGCGATTTGTATAAATGAGGATGATAAGGGAGGACCTAACAGTTGGCGGTGAGACGCGACGATTTCGATTAATTAATGTGTCGGTCGAGAGGGAAACAAAGGCGTCGACGATGGAAGGAGAATGGGAAAGGAGGGGAAAGGTGGATAAAATACAATTAGCGTGTGAGGATCGAGCTTTATACCGCTTTTATATGTTTTAGTAAATGGAATACCTTACGATTAAAGATTAAATGAACAAAAAAAATATATATAATAATAATAACGATAATGGTAACGATGAATGCAACAGCAACAACAAGGGATGATGAAAAGAACCTATGCAAACCTACTATGTAATTGACTATTCTCTATATGCGAAATACCATAAACATAATATATATATAAATAAATATAGATATATATATATATTATTATTATAATGATTATATATTATTATTATGATTATTACGCTACGAGAATACGAGTATGGATGATTTTAAGGAAAGTATACATATTATATTAATAAACATTTTTTAATGCCACTATCCTACAGATAATGGTGAAATGAAAAGCGAAATGAAACGTGAAAAAAAAGAAGAAAAAAAAGTAATTGAAGACCGGTGTTGCTTTATTTCGCCGACCATACACCAATCATCCCTTTCCAGGTCCCTGGAATACGTGCACCACCCTCAACGTTCGCCTAATTCGACCATCGAACGATATCTATAAATATTCGCGCCGAGCCGTCGAATTTCTACGATTTCCGAAAAGAGAAGGGGCGGAACGCCGATGCGAAGAGGGGGTCGCGAAGACCGCAGACCTAACCCGGCGTTCCCGGCTCGCCGGTCCTACCTGCCAGTTAATTACACGCCACGTCGCGCGTCGCACAAACGAATATCCATCCGTCACTCGTCTCGACAGCCGCGGGGTTGATAATAATTAAACGGGCGGCGGTGTCGTCGAAGAGAACGAAGGGGGAAGCGTTGCACCCTGGCGGCGGATAGGCACGGAGAATGGAGGTTGAGGAACGGAGACAACGCGGACACGACGGATTCAAGATTATACGCCGAAGCTGCTGCGTTTTACGGGGTGGTTAAAAGGTGAGTATTGGTTAGGGTGGCCAATTGCTTTCGAGTATAATATGTAGGGCGTAGGGTTTCCACAAGGTTGCTTTTGTTCCAAACAGGCTAACACCTGTGCAAAATTTGAGAATGTCAGGTGTTGAGTTTTTATTGAAAGGGTTAATTAACCTAGTTAGTTAAACGCTCGAGGAATCTTATACTACTGAATCGCGAGCAGATTCAATTTTCTCGCGAGTGTTTGTTGATTCCTCGGGGTGTGAAAGCTAGGGGTTTGGAGATTCGAAACTTCCAGTCCCTCCGTGATAGACCCACGACGCTCCATCAAGGGCTGGGACGAGTCACGATATTCCCTGGGGGGTTGGGGGTGCAGAGACGGTTCCGCGACAGCGATCGACGGATGAATCTCCGATTACGAGGCGCGACGTACCGTATAATTGAGCAGGTGTTGCGAATCGACCAGCTGTGGGTAACGAGAAATGCAACCCCTGTTTGTTGGGCTCGAGGCTCGGCTGTAATCATGCCATTTAATCCTTTCGTTGCCTCGCGCTGAAAATGTCAATCTGTCACTTAAACTTGAACTATTAGACGTGAAGATTATTGTCATCTATATCGTTAACAGTCGAGCGTAAATTGTGAAGCGAACAGTTTCTTTGCAGCTGTGTTTTAGATTGTAGGTGTCAAAGTGCATTTCTAGATTAACTTAATTTTCATAGACGCAACTATAAATGAAATAGTATAACATTTTATTTAAGAAAATTAATTTAAGCTTGAAATCTCTACACCTCCAGATATTGTACTTACCTAGCGTAGCGAAAAGGTGTTAATTAGTTACACGCCAACTCACTGGCATGTCGATCGACCAGAAGATATCCCTGCTCGATGCTGTGCTCTTTAATCAGACTTCAGAATAGGAATTAATATCCTACTACAATCATGGGAAAACCATTCATTCATTTGATCTTTGATTAGTGAAAGCAGCGTATCGCGATAATCTAATGTTTCCAAAGTCCTAAGTGCCTGGATAGGCATTTTTAAAACGAAAAGTGTCAAACAGTAGTTACTTTCGAACTCTGTGACACGACACAGGCGGCCGAGAAGTGGCGATGTTTGTGAATTTTTTTGAAAAAATCGAAATTTCTCTACAAAAAATTTACAAAATGTTCTTTAAATGTTACTCTTTTAAGAGTAAAAAGTTGTTTAACCCTTCGTTGACTCTCTGGGTGTGAACCACCCATAAGCCGATTTTGACTCTCTGAACCTTTTGTATGCAAAATAAATACCTTTTTCTCAAAGTCGACTTACAAATTATTTTTTCTCCTAAAATATTATATCCGAACATCAACTCTGTAGATTTTTAGCTTTTAATATTGACATTTGTAAAAGTTACAATTTTTTTAAGATTTTCTTCGTTTTTTCTCGACATGTGGTAATGTAGAATTATTTTACAAAAACTGTGATGAAATTTCAATAAATAAATTATTGGAATACATTATAGAGACCTTGAAATTGATCCATGATTTTTTTCATAATAATTGGATTCTTTGGATGAAAATGGCACTCGTTCAAAAATTGCTCTGGGTGTGAGCCACCCAGGTGTGTCAAAGTTGATTGAAAAAGGAGGTGTGTCAACGAAGGGTTAAAAATGTACGCTTCCATTTTTAAAAAAAAATTCACAAACATTCGCCTCTTTTCGGCCGCCTGACTAGGTAGGGTAATTCCGGGTGACGCGGCCGGGCTGAGAGAGTTGATCGAGACAGTTGATTTCTAGAGAATTAATTGTTCTGAACTTCCACACATTTTTACATATACACAGATGTGGAGTCTGAATATAGCAACTCTACCAACTCTCCAGCACGGCCACGTCTCCCGGAATTACCCTATAACCGCTTAAAGCCTTCATCTAAAAATCCACCGACTGCCATCGACTTACCTCGGCTTACCACGCGTGCAAATTCCATCAGCAGAAAGGTCATTCCGTTTAAGACTTGCACCCCCGCAAGGAGGTCTCGCCACGAAGGCATGTCGGCCTTCTATTTTACCGAAACGACCGGCCTCGCTAATTGCCTAGTCGGCTTCCGTGCTTTCGCGAGACGCGCGATAAATTTTTTGATCCATCGGCCATTAAGGTCGGGCCATTACGAGCCCCCGGTCCCGATCGGTGATGCATTGACCCTTTCCTCGGGACGATCGGGACACGACGGCTTCTCTTTGTCCGACGAGAGAGCCCTGACCTCTCGAGCCGCGCGGGGAGCAATTAATTTCGTGGGCATTCCTCGTGGGAAGAAAGCTGCTTCCACCACCTACGAGATTACGAAACGGAGGGAGGGAAATAGGTGAACGTCGATTTCGAGCGGGAATCCACGGCGCTCCTTTCCTCGGCCCTCCCCTCGGTCCGCGCGAGTTAAATTTCAAACGCGACGGGTGGCCGCGTGTGTATGCTCGCTCGTAAACCGTATTCTCGTAAACTGCTAGTCGTAAACACGGTTTCCCCGCCGCGGGCGTTGCTCGTTGTATTCGTGGGGATAAGTTTGGGACACGGTCGAAATCGAATTACAAAGGCTTTCGCCGGGAGCTTTTCATGTTCTCGTGATGCTAACGGGCCTGCGCCTCGTGCGGAAGGGCTGTCCCCGTTCTTTTTAGAGAGCCTTGTTATTACGGGGAGCACACGTTGCGAACATCTCCGGGGCTAATACTCTCCCTTGGCCCCGTTACGACTTATCAGCATATGTACCGTGGAGGATTCCTCCGTAATGCCTATGTAAACAGATTGTACATATGTCGAAAGCAGGGTGGCGGTTGTACACTAGTGATCCTTGGAAATAGTCTCCGTACGACTTTGGTGTAATAAATACGTACCAAGTCTTCGCGAAAGGAGGTTCAAACTGTGCCTTCTCGAGGGACAGAGTTCTACCCAGCTTTTCCGAAAATCCGTGTATTCTACCTTTAGTAAACAATGCAGGCAGGTTTCTGGAAAGTTCCCGGGGGAAAGCTGTTTCGTCCTCCAGGAATCTTTTTCCCTCGGAAGAATTCCCTGCAAGGGCGATCCTCTCTCCAGCTTAATTCCACTTGCACTTTCCCCTTCGTTTCCACTTTCCGTCCGATCGACTCGCCCTCTCGTTAGCCCCGTGTATCGAGTTCGCGCTCGACATTTCCCATCGAGCATCCGCGCCCGGGGGTCGGCTGGAGTGGCTCGACTCGAAACACGCGAGCACCCCCGTCACTCGAAACTCGGACAATGCCGGCTTCGATTTTGCTAGACTCTCGAGCCTTCCACCCGGCCGTTTCTTTCAATCACGATCCTCCTTGTTACTTGTTGGCTGAAAAGGGAACTTCCCGGAGCAACGGCGAGGAAGCTTGGGATCCACGACCGTAGGAGTGCCTCTGCTTGTATTATTTATCAAAGACGCGACTGGGATTGGCCCCCCCCCCCCGCGAGCTAATTTAGAAATTCGGGAGCATTGAATGATTCAGGGGTGTCTCCAGCTTGCAAACTCTCAGGGATTTACGATGACTTGGGAGTGAGGGACGCAATTAATTATTGCAGGGGCTATGCTCTTTACATTTTCGTATTTGAGGTATATTTGAAGTGCACAGCTTTACTTGAGAATTATGAATAATACATTGGTCCCGACGCAGATGTTATTTAAATAGAAATTTCGAATAATGAATAAATGTTAAAAGAATTATTGTCGAATGTCAAAATTAAATTTATTCGTCAAATAATCGAAAGTTAAAGTGATGTTAAAGTTAAAATAATTTCTGAAAATCTTTTGTATTTCAGTTTTGACGGATTAAACCGCCCCGCGTTTTTAGGAAGCAAGTGTGTGCACGTTCATCGATTTTGTCTAGCGAATCCGAGGTACCAGTCGATGGAGTGCAAAGTTTCGACAACGAGAGGGAGAGTTTCCCGCTGAAAGTGGTTTTAGACTACGCATGAGGGGCAAATAGGGAGAGAGAGGAGGACAGTGGAGCACAGAGAGAAGAGATCGAAATTAGATTTGCTACGGAGCGTTGGAGCTCCTTCCTGGCCGACCCCAACGCGGGGGAGGGATCTTCAAAGCGGTTCGAATTTCATCGAGCTCGTCTCTCACCTTGAATAACCTTCGCTCGAGAGGAGACACGCATTGTGTAACTGGTAATTCTACTTTGTCCGAGCAATCCATTTCGCCTTCTGTCTTCACCCTCGGGATTTAATTCATTGATGCGTCCCAAGCCACCCTCCCCTCAATGGCCTTTATCGCCGATTCTCCGAAGAAACTTCAGTGCGCCTACATCTCCGACGGGCCGCATTTACTCGATCAAAATCGACACCCATCACAGCTGTCTCAACCAACTGTCAAGCTGCCTTGCTACAGCGCTTAAAACACCCCTCGAGCTTCCGCCGAATGGAGGCTACTGTTACCGCGTGGTTGACCCAAGTAGACTGTGTCCTTAGGCCACTATAAATATTCAACAGCTCCTAGAATCGAAGGAACTCCCTACCACGCACATTCGCCAACTGCGGAGACTCTACCTTTAACGAAGGTAATTAATGCAGCCCCAATAAACGTCCCAGTGCACCAGTTTCCTCGACATAGATTCCCTCTATCCTCCATCCATTAGAATCCTCTTGGAAGACGTGGAACAAAGAGTTGAAGCCACTTCAAACTCGATAAATAGTAGGGGGAGGGCATGATTGATCTTCGATGCCTCTGCATATATCTTCCAGCCGAAAAATCACGGCTCTTAACCAAGTTTCCAACCTGTTAACAGCGACGAGGAACAGGCTGCGAAGGGGCTGGAGCCGGGAACGATGCGGCAGACGAGGCGAGAGGCGGCGAGGTCCAGGAAATGGATGGATGGTGGTTCGCAATTTGCCCCCCTCTCCCCAATAACCGCGACACAAAGTAGCCAATTTATAATCCCCTGCCCTTCTCCTTTGTTGGACACTTTCATCCATGTGTCTGCTCTCTTTCTCTCCAGCCGCCTCCTGCCCGCGTAACGCCGCGTTGCACTTGCTGTATCCATTTTTTCCCTGAGCGCTGTTTCGTCCCAGACTCTGGGAGGAGCCGATAACGGGCGCGACTCGCGAGCAATGGGCCGGCAAATTAAATTCGTCCATTAACCTCTAATCGAGGCGCGCGAGCCTCGAACGGAACTCTTCAGACGCTACTGATTCATGTAACGGGCGGAATTTTCGCTTGGCATCTCGCTTCGAGAACTACCGCGCACTTTGGTCGGAGACATCCTTGCAGGGTTGAAGCAACGGTCCTTCCACCCCCTCCCCCCTCGTCGTCTCGGTTTCATTCGCCTCGTTCCCTTGACAGATTAACGGGTGCATCTCCCCGGAACTCGGGTTGCGCGGAGGGGTGATATCGACGACGGCAATTGGATCCAGTCGGTACGGTTTATTAGTCACCGTCGACGCTTCCGCGGGGCTAATAAAAATTCCTCGAGCCGCCCATTAAAAGGGATCCCAGAAGAGGATCTCGGGGGGGGCGGCTAACTTTGCGAGGAGCACGCGATTGAACCTAGGATCCAATAAAGGCGAAATATCCACGCTGAAGTGGCTCGCGGGGAGATTAGTCTGTCGTGGACCTCGAGAGGAGTCGCGAAGGCGAGTGGAAGAGTCGAATGAGTAAGCTGTTTTTAATTAAACTGTTTATTGAACCAGCGATACAATTTTACTATTCAATGCACGATTGACTAGCCACGTAAAATAATATTGTACTCTTATTATTATTCCGTGGGTGAAGTAGTCTTTAATTTACAATGGATAATATTTACAATAGAGAATTTGCTAGTTGATTTGATACATTTCTGTTAATGGAAGTATTCATACTAGAAGCTACGTTGTGCCGAGATAAATAGAAAAGGGGAGAATCAACGTGGCCATTGATCACACAATTTGTTTCCTAGCTTTTGGAAGCCTGAAGGTTTTCCTCGTGCTCGCACATCGTTAAGAATAGCTTGATGAAGAGTCAACGATGGATAAGTGAGACCCACATCCCTCGATACACGCGAGGAGTAGAGGCGATACGCGTCACTCACGCTCCAAGATGCTCTGTCGGTGTTGCATGGCCGATGGACCGAGCGAGGGATGCATACCAAGCAGCCTTTTTGCCCGCTGGCAAATTTGTCAATGGACCCTCGGGGTGAATCCTCCCTCCTGTAGACGCCCCTCTTTCGCCCCCGTTTCCCAGCGTGATCCGTCGATCATCCGCCGCTCCAGCATGGCCGGCTGCTCGAAAATGCTGAGGCGCGAACCCAGGGGTGGAAGATGTCGAGGATGCGCGAGTCGGGCGACAAAGGAGGCCACGAGTGGCTGATACGAGCCGCGAACTTGTTTATTGTCGGTTCCTCTCGAGCTGTCTTTGAATTACAGAAGTAAACGATTTATTGTGGTCATCCGTTCCTTTCAGATTTGCGGGAGGAAAACTTGAAACCATTGGTTCAGCTACATGTGGTGAGTTCAGGGCTTGGAGCCACGATTATCTAAGAACTGCCGTGTGCTGTTGGCGAATTGAGTAAGTCAAGGGTTCACCCTAAATTCTTCTTTCTTTCTCTGAAGACATCTCCTTTCTCGCCCAGTTCTTCTCAGCATTAAGTACATAGGGTAGATGTACCGTTTTTGGCCATGTGCATAATTATCGCGTTTTTTAGATAAAAAAAATTGCTTGGGGACACATAATTATGTGTAGAATTTCAAACCGTAAATATTTTGTTTAGTATACCACCAGAAATATAAGGTTACATTTATTGCTTACGCGAAAAGTGGCAAGTGGCCATAAACGGTGAAAAATGGATTTCTTATATTTTTTAATTTTCTTAATTCTTTAACGATTTCTCTAGTTAATGGTAACTTAGGCATTAATAGTAAAGATAGTGTAAAATTGAGTAAAGCTTTTAGTTTCCCGATTTGAAGTACAATTTTAAAGATAATTACGATGAAAGTCACTGAAATCCTTAAAGTGGCCACAAATGGTGCATCTACCCTACCTACGAGTGAATGTTCCACTTAATTCCAGTTGCAATATTTACCTCAGATTACTAATACATACTGCACTGAAGTTGTAAATATCTGCCCGACACGCAGAAGCCACCAAACAAGTGCTCGATGTGAGAGAAACTGCTTTATCAACTGCTCCGTTAGTTTATTCCCCAGTCTGAATATAGTATCAGCATAATCTCGCTGTAACGATCGCGTCAGCTCGGAGCAGGCGACAGTATAGCGTAGGGCGGAGAAGGGGTGAAACGGTGCCAGGAGGGATTTCAACCCGCGTTTACGTGTTTCGATAGGTGTCGCCCGGTCGTAAAGGCAGGAAGAAAGATCAAATAGGCGAGCATTGAAACCGAAATAGGAGGGTAGGGTCAGCTGGCTGTCTTTGATGTGAGAGTAAGGAAGGGGCGAAGGGACGGCGTGTCCATTCGAACGTCGACGTTCGATCGAATGTTCGGTTTGTTGGTACAAAAGGGACATCCCATGGGGAACAGTTTCTGGAAGCACCCGCTTTTTTAATCAATTTCGTGCCCCCTGGACCAAAGTCCTGACGAGCTTTTCTGGGACTCTTGTGACTTCGTGCTGGTTCTTAGAACGAGATCACAGGAACTGTGACGCACCTAATTTTACGAATCTGTGCGAGTTGATGGGGGGGGGGGGGTAGAATGTAAGAGATATTCGATTCATGTTCAGTGCAGATGTAGCACTAATGACGAACACTCGAATCGCTGCACAATAAAAACACCACGTAGGATCTTGCGAACCTTCGTGATCCTCCAACAAGAAATTCACACCTCACAGCTCAAGCTATTTGAAAACCTCCCCCAAAGTCCGACGCCCATAGTCGCGAGGAACAGGAAAAAGCGGAAAGCAGAATGGAGGAGCGAGGGACAGCTGAAATATTTCTAAAAGCTTCTCGTAAAGCCGGACGCCGTAAAATTCGTGTTTTTTACGCCCCCTTGGGTGGGTGGCGAGGAGGGGCGTGCATAGAGGCGAGCACAGGGCGACGGGGGTTGTTGGCGAGAAACGGAACGACCGGCGCGCATTCGTAAAACGAAATCGCGTATGGCCGTTCGTCATAAGTATTTACATGTTCCTTCCCCTGTAAAAGGGGGGAGCCGGAGTGTCGTAAAAATCCGCGCTCGAACGACGGGGAGGGAAGGATCGAGGAGAGAATAAAACGTTGCGAAATTTATAAGGGCGGCTCGAACCGGCGAAACGAACGACGCCTGTGGGACGACGCGGGCCGAAACCATAGAATTTGTTAAGCCCGCTTCAAACTGCTCCACGTTAAAGTACAAAATATGCCGGTTATGTGCCTGATAATATTTCAGCGATTTTTTTCTCCTTGCAGCCCTTGCGAAGGGGAAGCTTTTCAGAGGCTGTAGAGGCAACGAGGGTGGTGGGAACTTATTCGTAGCTATTTTAAGGTTCACTCTTACAGTTAGGTCACTCTGTTTTGCGCGCAACCTCGATGAAACCCGATTAATTGAAGGGGGTCAACGGGGGTTGTAAGGCCCCGCTACGGAAATGCCGACACCGGGAATTACGCGTGGTACCCATACGACGTGTTACCATGATACGGGTAAATAAAATGAAAGACTGCATATAATTATAATGGATTACCAGTGAACGGAATATATATATTTTAACAACCAGAACATTAACAACAATGACAACAAGAATGGTGAGTGTAGAAATATAACTGTCAGCCGACTCTGAGCAGCTCACGGATCGTCCTCATTTCCCGAGGAGACCGCGATTATACCGGATAAGAATGTTACTGACTCCCTTATGGAGTCTCGGAACGCAACCGTGCGTATCCGAGTCAATTTTGTGTCTGACTCCCCAACGGAGTCATTCCTGCTAGCAACCAGAAATCCTCCCTCCCAGGCTGATTACTTGGTGGGCCCCACGATCAATGCACTTCCTATTGGTCGTTGCATTGCCAAAGGAACTGCCCACCCAGCCCCATAGAAAGGGAAAACTCTGGGAACTGTACTTGAATTGATAATAAAATATGTGTAAACAGCCCGTCTCCGAAACGTCGTCCTAGACGCCCAACGTTAGAACAGGACGTCTGGCCAATATCACCGAACCCCGGGACCGCCGGAGTCGACTACATAAAGGGTCATTGAGGCTTAGCGCACTCGCCACCCTCCAACGGTCCCAAGTGTCAGGCGGGACGCGCGGCAGACCCAACGTCTGCCAGGCAGCCTCATAAATTAGAGGACTGCTTTCCTTCGGAACCTTTCCCGAGCTATTTACAATAAACTAAGATACGGCCTTCGGCCGATTACGGTGATGATGGAGGCTCTCCTATATCTACACAATTGTAGCGCGTAACATGCTCCCCCCGTTGAGAGGACACCGATCAACAGAAAAACCGTGAGCGCAAAATGTGTATGTCAGTGTGTGTGTACTTGCAGTTACAGAAAATAACATTGTCATGCTTCCTTCTTGGAAGCTGGTATCCATAAAATCTTTGACACCTGGTGGGGCAGCAGCACAAACCTTCCGATTGCCCAGCCCAGCATGTCCGCAACTGTATCAATGGAAACCACACGAACGATGCCATCTGAGCTTGGATGGACCATGAGAACCCTGCCTCAAGTCCACTGCATGGCGATGCCTTGTCGTCTCCAGGAAGGGCGTTCGTGTCCAACTTGCAGGAATGGATTCCACTGCTTACGACTCGTAAATTGTGGCAATCGCTTGTGACTAACGGTCATTGCTCTGACCAAGTACTGCTGCTCCCCCCGGGCCCTTATGCCCGAACGGTGGCTAAATACGCTACTTATAGCTGTCCTAAATCGATTTCACACACACGAGTATGTACAAAGTCTCGTTATTGCTAATGTCGGCTCGAATACTAATGAAACTGGGTAACTTGCCAGTATAAGAAATCCAAATGAAATGTTGAGAGCGACAGAAGCAAACTATGAACATGAAATGATTGAAACTATAGAGTCCAGAATGAAACATATAGAAGGGGTGTAATTCACCTGCAACTTCCTTACGTGATATCGTTTTACCGATGATCACATCGTTAGATCTTGTACCATGCAAAAACTGTAGCCTGAATACAATGTAAAATCAATTCTTAAAATGTTCAAGACTTGAAAGCAAAAGACTTAAGCCTTCACCCCTTGAGTTATAACCTGAAGCGAGCTTGTTCAGCGTTCAAACTGTACGCTGACTATGGCCTTGGTGGAATTCCTGGTTCCACGTAATTTCTTTATTACAAATGCTTGTGCTTTATACAAACCAATGGCACTTCGCACATTCGCCTCTATGTATTAGCATGGATGCACGTCCGTAATTCGGAGAGAGCGAATGGCAGCATAAACCCAGAACGATATAAACGCGAGAAGAAACTGACTAACCTAAGGGTTGATAACGCACTGAATGAATGTGCTCGTATGCTTGAAGAACACCTGTGTGTAGCTGCAGGTTCATATGTCACAAATGTTTGTTGAACAACTAACATGAACCCGCAACATGGATGAGTCCATGGAACTAGCCTGTCGTTCCTACACCTGACTAGTCTCGTGTACAGCACGAATCTTACGCGAATGTACTAAATCTATGAATAGATGTATGTATATATATATGCATATATGTTTGCAATGAGCTCTAATGCTCTTCCCCTTCCGAGGGTCGTAAGTCCCCGAAAACTAAATACGAAAATGAAATGGCTTCATCAACTCACGTGTTGATGCCAGATCATGCTTAATGCAATGTAGCAATGAATCGTTGCAGACACATTTTTCAGTACGCTCGTACAGAGCCATGATTCGTACACGCATGTATTGAGACACCGTGAGTTTCATACGTGACCCTTTCCGAGGGTCGTAAGTCCTCGAAGTCGAAACTACCAAACGAAATATATACATCAACCTGCGGGTTGTTACCAAATAATACTTAATGTGAAGCATCAATGGATTATCTAAGGCACCTTCTTTACTGTGCTTAGTCGAGCTTGAACAATTCATTTGTCCGCGACGCCATAGGCTGAAGAGGATTTCACGCAAAGCTATTATATTACTCTCCGTTTCGCGACAAACCATAGTCGTGGTAATCATCGGAGTAACCCAAAAATCCGTGTCGCGATGCGATACACTTGACGCGGTCGCGATTGGGACCGAGGCCCTTTCAGGTGCTTCACCTGGTGAAGCTACCTGCTGACCCTGAAGGGTCTCCTGATCCTTACTTGTGCAACGAGTAACGATCGTATTGTCATTACACAGGAAACATGAATCTAACCCGATTTCGTCCCTTGACTTTAAACGAACCGAGTCAAGCTCTGCATTTTCCGAATGCTTAATTTTCTTAATAGAGCTAGGGGACATTGCTATACGAACATCGAGTTCTGGAGCTTGCGTATAGTATGATTCTGCCGATGCGCGAATCTCACTTCCGAACGATTCGTCATTCAATTGACGATCAAATGCCATGAGAGGCATAAACATTGATGGACATGATTGTACACTGAATGGAGTTTTACTGTCCTCAATCTTACCGTTTGCAATCTGTGACGTATTGTTACCAGAGCCCGGTCCAGCTATCTGGTTGCTCAATATGACCTGAGAGTTTAAATTACTTCCCGAAAATTGTGATTCGCATAACCGATTGCGTATTTGAACTGTGGCATCTTCTGTAATGTATGCCAGTGGTTGTACTGGAACTATTGCGATGCTATTATCGCAAAGTTCATGGCTGAAAGCATTCCCGTCATTGAATACGCAATCAACCCCGAAACTGTCTAACGATAAACTATAATTGACCGACGCACAATTAGAGATATTCGGATCACTGCTGCCATCGCAAAGTTCACGATTAAAAGTATCCCCGATATTGAATACATCATCAGTTCCGAACTTGTCCAACGAACAACCGTAATCGTATGACACGCGATCAGAGAAATCCGAATTACCTGAATCTCCAACTTCTAAATTTGTGCACGACTGTGTATCGTCGTCTGAGGCATCTCCAAGGAGGATGTCCTCTACCTGAACCGCACATTTATGATATAGAGCCTTGAGGGCTATCCTCTCATTCATTAAAGTCCCTGAATCGTCAGCGAAGTCTAATTCTGACTGACTGTCTGAGAATGTGAGGTACTCGCTCATCATTCCTGGCCATGCATCCTCAACATGGTAGAACAGCTTTGAACTATCTGAACCATAGGTATCAAGTACCAATTTGAATGCCTCTAGTCTAAGTCTAAACGCTGAACGCTTGGATTTCAGAGAATGAATGCGTTCTGCCGTTACCGTTGCCATTGTGAATAGCAACTTATTACCCAATGAATTGACCGAAATTGAAATCTTAGACAGAGCTTACTGAGACCGACATTAGCAATTTAAACGGACTTACGCATGTGTTGTCGGCAATGTACACGCTCGCGGATCGTCGATCGCTGGAATGATGTCCCCGCTGATGACGATGAAATCCCCGATGAGGATGCTGCGCTCGTTCGGCAGCTCCGTCCGCTGGTGATCTTGGTTGATCGATGACAAGGCCCGTCCTTGCCTTGCCGACGGTCCACGCTGTTGCTGAAGCCGTATGAAGAAAGGCTGCTACGTTTCCTTGGTAGCACGTTCCTCTGAGTCCCTGGATGTGCTCACAGGCTGCTGCACTCGTTCGGCAGCTACGTACTCCGCTCTTCGTGAGTTTGTACAGCTCACGTGTTGTAACTGGGGTGCTGCACTTGGTCAGCAGTTGACACCCACCTCCGTATATGTTGAGGCCCCGCGACACCTTGGCACTGCTGTCCTCAGTGATCGCTGGTCAAATAAACGACCGTCGCACTTGCCCGATGATGCGTCCAATGCTTCTGCGGTTGTTGAAGCGAGGACTTCAGTTGTTGAGGTCCGACATCATTTCTAACATCCGGGAATGGATGCTGTACGGGCTTGCTAGTCACCTGGCCTCTGGAGGGATTGCACCGCGGTGCAAACTAGAAATACGATCCGCTGCATTGAAGCAGATGAACCGGACACTGGTGTGCCGCTGGCAAAGCCAAAGAAAACCTGCGCTGTTGCGCCAGGTTGAACCAAATTGTGGCACCGATACTATGGTGCCATACCGATGCACGGGCACTGATGTGCCGCTGTCAAAGACGAAGAAAACCCGCGCTGTTGCGCCAGGTTAAACCAAATTGTGGCACCGATACTGTGGTGCCACACCGTGCACGAACACTCTAGTGCCACGCCGTTTCTGGGCACTATTGTGAACCAAATTTTCATCCGCTGAAATGCAGCGAATGGAGACACTGTTCTATATCCGGTCACCAACACTCACTAATTCCGTTGTAATAAGGCACATGTAGAAGTCCACAAGTCACTGGCAAGATCCGGCTCGAAGGACCAATGTTTTGCGCGCAACCTCGATGAAACCCGATTAATTGAAGGGGGTCAACGGGGGTTGTAAGGCCCCGCTACGGAAATGCCGACACCGGGAATTACGCGTGGTACCCATACGACGTGTTACCATGATACGGGTAAATAAAATGAAAGACTGCATATAATTATAATGGATTACCAGTGAACGGAATATATATATTTTAACAACCAGAACATTAACAACAATGACAACAAGAATGGTGAGTGTAGAAATATAACTGTCAGCCGACTCTGAGCAGCTCACGGATCGTCCTCATTTCCCGAGGAGACCGCGATTATACCGGATAAGAATGTTACTGACTCCCTTATGGAGTCTCGGAACGCAACCGTGCGTATCCGAGTCAATTTTGTGTCTGACTCCCCAACGGAGTCATTCCTGCTAGCAACCAGAAATCCTCCCTCCCAGGCTGATTACTTGGTGGGCCCCACGATCAATGCACTTCCTATTGGTCGTTGCATTGCCAAAGGAACTGCCCACCCAGCCCCATAGAAAGGGAAAACTCTGGGAACTGTACTTGAATTGATAATAAAATATGTGTAAACAGCCCGTCTCCGAAACGTCGTCCTAGACGCCCAACGTTAGAACAGGACGTCTGGCCAATATCACCGAACCCCGGGACCGCCGGAGTCGACTACATAAAGGGTCATTGAGGCTTAGCGCACTCGCCACCCTCCAACGGTCCCAAGTGTCAGGCGGGACGCGCGGCAGACCCAACGTCTGCCAGGCAGCCTCATAAATTAGAGGACTGCTTTCCTTCGGAACCTTTCCCGAGCTATTTACAATAAACTAAGATACGGCCTTCGGCCGATTACGGTGATGATGGAGGCTCTCCTATATCTACACAATTGTAGCGCGTAACACACTCGAGATTGCGAAACTTCGCGAGAGCACACATAATTTTGAACGTTATTGGGCCTGGAAACTTGGAAAGTTGGATTGCAAGCTCGAAACGATTCGAAGCGTCTTGAGACCATCACCGTTCTTCAGCCACCCCTGTACCAGAGGACGGGCCACAAATTTTTATGTCGACTCCCTTACACGCGATATCATTCCGCTCGTGTAGCCGCTAGATTGTTTTCGATCGTTAAACGTCGATCGCCCTTTCCCCCGTGTGGGTGATCGTAAAGGGTGTTCTTCCAAGTTTCGTTGGAAAACGGAATTAGCTCTTCGACGGGGGTGGATGGGTTTCGTTGCATCTGTGAGGGTTATGTGAAAATATTGTGCGGCTGCAATTAACTGCATGGTAATAGAAAAACCAAAAAGAAACGGCATTCAATTTTTAATTTAGTTCCACTCAGAAATTTCTTTGTAAGTAAAGGAATAACATAGCAGAATGAAGTTGTGTGTTTCTTATTACGTTAATCTCGCTCGATTTCTCGTCCATCGTCAGCAAAGTCTGCGTCGGGGAACGCGGAAGCCTCGTTTCACTTTGCTCATGGACGCCGTCTCGGCCAGTAATCAGTCGCGTTTTTGCTTGCCACGTAAAATCTACGTTACTCTGTTTCCCAGGAACTCGCGCCTACCATAATTCATTCATAAACCTCGACTGGTTGAACCTGAGCTTCGATACTACGACTCTTCCTCGTAATTCCCTCTGCGTGTCTTCGTACTCAACTTCTCCCAGATATCTTCACGGATAAAATACGTTTCTATAACGAAGGCTACCCCAGTGCCATTCCCAAAGAAGCTTTCCATCAAACTTCTCCCGTAGCGCATCAGAAAATCATCGATACTTCCGTTCTTCGAGGACCGAAACAGCGCCCCTAAATTTTCCATCGTGAAGAGCGCTAGCAGGGGGCTACTAGAGTATAAAACTCGCGAGTTCCAGGAATTTCTCGGGCAACTTTTATCGCGTTCCATAAAACACGGACCCTTCTCCTCCCTTTTGGAGATTTCCGAGAAAAAGGAATGACGTATGAGGTGCGGGTCGCGATTCTTCTTCCAAATGGACTCCTTGAAATCCACGCTGGACCCCATTGATATTCCGGGCCGTTCTTTGTTCTCCAGGGGCGGCGCTCGTACGGGGATTACCGGAATCTCTCGTGCCTTTATCGCGCATAATGTCATCGGCGGTCGCGGGGACAAAGGAGCGAGGAGGAATACACAAGGGCCGACCGATGGGTGGGCCGTTGTTTGACGATCTTAGTTAACGGCCGAAAGAGGGATGGTCAGTGGCAGCACCTGCTTCTTGAAGGGAATGCGAGCCTCCCTTCGCGACGGGTTAAGGGTGAATGCCTCTCGCTATGCAATACGAGGATCTTGGGGTTGGAGGATGAATAATGTAGAGTAAAATATGTAACACTGCCGGAGGGTGAGTGGACGAAATATGTGAGACGCCTGGGGCTGAGTGATCGAGAGTCGGGCGTTATTCGAATCAATTTTTAGCTAAGTTATTCATTATTCGTGCGAAGCCAGGCGTAGAACGGTTATTTGGAAATTTAGATTTTGGTAAAGCTTCCGTCTCCCATTTTTGATCAAGTGGAACACATTTCTGCATATTTCTTCCAGATTCAGATCCAGGTAGAGATTTTCTTATAGAAAATAAAGTGGGTTTCTTGGGAAATCCACTTTGGGAATAGTTTGTGGAAATACTGAAAGGAGTGACATGACTGTTTGAGATTTTTGTTTTTCGCTGTGCTTTGTGTACGTTCCCTTTTTCGTTAGATTCAAAGGACTTTTCACGAGCCCCGCACGATCCTTTCTCGTTGTATAAAAGTTGCATGGGATAAAGTGCACGGGCGGAAGGGTGGAATTTCAAATTTCCCGATTATGCACCCAACGCGGTTGTAAGGGTGTCGTCGCTGCCCTTCGAGGGCATCTGAGGGGGCTGAAATGCTCCGGGGCAAAAATCCATTTTGGGCACCCAGGATCGGTTATTATTCGGAGGGATATTGGCTCGAACGGTTGATTAATGGCCTACTCGTATTTTCACGCCAATTTAGGGTACTGGGAGGTTTAATCACCACGGGAAATTTGAATCCCCACGTTTTTGAAGCAAAAGACTGTTTCGGTGAAATTGCAAGGCATTTGTGAAACATTTTAAAATAGAAACTCATATTGAAATTTGCTTTGAAAGGCAAGAGTACACGATCTTCTACTCCCAAAATGGCCCCCTCTAAAACGTTTACTCCCCAGAGAGCCCATAGAGCTCTCAAGCCTTTCTCGAGGCGAGTGGCCAGCTCGAGGGCACTAAGATCGATTATTATTCACGCGATGCTCGTTCCCCTTGATGAATAGCTCGGCGGACAGCTCTGCCCAAGCAGTGGGTGCGAATTGGACCGAAGGGGACGGCACTTAGATTAGTAATTTGCATCGAGTCGCTTTGAATTGCCTCGAAAACTTGGTAAAGAACCTATTCTATTACTTTCACACACAGGTACGCGAATGCCTGTTAAGAATATTTGATAACCGAAGAGACTGAATATTTTCCCGAGACAGTATCGAACGCCCATCCCTAATTTACAGTCTCTAACGGCCCTCTAAAACTCCCCAGACCTGTCTTGACGTTCGGAGACAACCCCACGCCACGAAGACATTGAATTAATCGTCATTAGGCGGCTGACACCGGTGTCAGCGTTGGAACAGGGTCGCTGTCACCCTCTCGTCATTAATAACCTTCCCCCCCGAGGGGATGGAGGCTCGTCTGAGCGAGCCTCGGCTCTATCGACTTTTGAAGACTCTTAATCCACCGTCGTTTGATTTTCATTTGCTCTTTCTTTGGAATCTTAAAACGGGGGAGCTCTTTGCCAGGCTCGAGGGTCGAACGGAGTCAAGGTCGTGATTGGTTTCGATCGAGTGAAAGCAGGAAGTGAAAGTTTCGCTTGATCTGGTAAAAAAATTCTATACTTCATTGAAAATCGGTTAAAAATAAAACAGAAACATCTACTGTACCACGAAACGTTTAAATTCAAAGTTCGTTGGTACGTGAAATCGCTAATAATTAATTCTCACTTCGTTTCTCTTTTAGACCCGTGCCCAATTTCCCCATACAATCATTTGATTGCCATTCTGGGAAGTCACCGTCACCGTTTCGGGTTTATCGATCTACCAAGGAAAAATTTTAATTCCCCTCCGAGTGTTGGAAGCACCCTTACGGCCCTCGCGAGCGTAATTGAGACCTATCGCGCTGATGGAGGCACATTAGAGGCATGCAGAGGCACCGTTATCTGCATAACTCAGGCGATTATTAATATCGCATAATTATTATTACAATCGTTGGCTTTTCTCCGCGGCGGGATCGGAGGGGGGCCTCGCGATCTCTCAGGGCGGCGAGTATTTAATGAAGCAGCCCTTGCATGGGTCGTTCCCCAGGGGGGTGAAGGAGGGTCTTCCCGTTCCCGTCGTTATTACGAGGCAGCCTGGCATCGTTGTTTATATAATTATATTTCGTTCTACGGAGATACGAGCCACTGTTTGCCGTTATGTAAACGAATCGTGCACGGTGCTCAAGCTGGCTCCGTTCCTCCCGTACGTACGCAAGAGTTATCGTCTCCGGAGGAGAATATTCTACAGCGGAACGTCAATAATATTGGCGAAGGTATACTGGAGGGTTAAAATCGGCTTATTTTAAAATCGGTGCTGTTTACTTCTCCCAAATTAAGTAACAATTGTTGACACACCCTCTGCTCAGGGGATGGCAATGCTTAGATGTCAGAATATCAATTTATCTATTTTCTATTGCACTCGAAAACTACCAGTATCAAGTTTCCCGCTGATAAATAGCCCAGAGACTGTTCTATAGGCTGACGATCTCCGGTGCCCAGTGAACACAAACTTCAGCCTCCCTTTGGCTACTTGCAAATCGATAATAGCGACAAAAACATCCCCACGGATTCAAACGATTTCCCCAAGCTAGCGTCTACGATCCACTCGCCAGTCTGTTCCACTGTTCTCTCCTCCATTCTCCTTAGTAACGAAGACGTCGCTAATTCCCCCGCGGAGGCAGCGACGAGTAATCGCAGAGAGTGCCCCGCATTCCGTTCGCGCTGCAAAATCCATTACTCCCGTTTCCGTGGGATCGTAACGTCGCCCCGCGAAAGAACGGGCGGAATCATCGTTTGCCATTAGCGGGGGGTGGTAATAAAGTTGGAGACGCACAAAGGAACACGGTCGCCGCGTTCCCTTGTTCGGCCTAGCGACCGGCTGTTTGCTTATCACCGCGTATATCTCCCTTAACGACACGGAGTAGTCTGGCGAAACTGCGATACAGCCGCGATATTAATAGGGGTATATAACCACTCCGTCCTCCACGCGCACGCCGGAGCCAGCCCCAAAGACAAATCCCGAGGTAATGTTGTTAGCCGGTCCTGCGGGAATCGTGGCGTGCTCTCCAGGAAACAGACAATGCGTCGAGTAGATTCGTAAAGCCGGGATAAACACACTAATATCTGGAAGATCGGACGTTAGTCCTTTCCCCCGAGGACCTCCCAGCCCTGTCCTTGGATCGCCCGAGCCTCGCGTGGCGGACGAATTAATTCCATTCACCCGAATCCATCGAATCGAACCGGTTCGCTTCGGGAAAGTAATCTGGGGGGATCGTGGAGAGAAATAAGGGTGGTTGTGGGTAAAAGATAGGAAGATGGAGTAATCGTGTGTTTGCTTCCATACGTCGATTTTTCATTGATTTTTGCATATTTGTTCGTTTCGTCTTTTGTGGAGGATAAGTTTAGTGAAGCCGGAACGTCGGGTTTCTTTGCAAACGTGGACGTGGGTTAGGAATGGAGTTTACGCGAGAGAATCGCATCGACACTCGGACGAGGGTCAATTAAATGCCATTAGCGCCGCTGGATTTCAGCCAATCCTCGTAACGGGGTTAACGCACGAAGGATACAGAGACGGATAATGCCCGCGTAAAGCCTCAGGCTGATCTGGATCCCTGGGCATCGTCGAGTGTAATCGGATTGCAGCCGTATATGACTCCAGACGCTTGTGACTCGCTATCGCGGGACATTAATTTTTATCGACTTTCGATGTGAGCCATGTAGAACGAGCTACCCCTATGAGATTAGCTGAAATATAATCGCCGAAAGTGTTTACTGGGTCGGGGACAAAGAATTTGGATTAATTAATACTTCTACTTTATTTGGGCACAGTTCTTGTGGTTGTAAAGTTTCTGGATGCGACAGATATTTGGAGTTAGATTGGATCTTGTTAGTCTCATTCTCTATGTAAATTAGTCAGCTTCTCGATCTATTCTCCGTGTTAGCTTTGAACACCTCGTTTGGCACATATTCGACATTACCCGGTCCTTGAAAGAAGACAATGCTGTAGTGTCATGTGATCTTCCACTTTGTTTCCTTTTAATCCACCAATCACCGTTGGGTATTAACGTTCGATTGCACAGATAAGAAGAATCCCCTTGCACCAACACTGAATATTGCCGTCCACATTTTTTTGGGGATTCTCATCGTCTGCTCTCGAGCGAAGACTCCATGTTGTACGAATAGTGTCAGGTACTTACCAATATTTGCATGGACCACTGCAAACAGAACGAGAACAATTCGGGACATTATCAGTTGGTATCGTGGACAGTCGATCTATCACTAGCTGGAAAAGGAACTTACTTATATATGCTGCACTAACATGGTACAGGATTTTACACTCTTATTTCTCTCCCTCATTGATTTTCCTCTTTTGCTGATCCTATCGTGCATCGCCTCATTTACTTTTTATGCGCTTCTCCTTTTCGCCAAGGCGATGTGTTAACGTTACACATAATAAACGAGGCAACCTTAGGTCGCGTTATCGACGTGACGTTTGCTTGCTTCGTCAACTATTTTCGAATGTGACCTTTGGTCTACTTACCCATAAAATGTATTTCTTTTCAGCTTATTATTCCATCTTACGATAACAATTGCTATTTATTGACTGCGTAGAATGTAGATTTGTTATGAAATTCTCGATATGACGGAGAATTGTAAACACTTACGTCAGTTTCAAAAGTATTCTTGCAGCGACGATGTTAAGGTAACACTTTGTACATCCATGGCAGTAATAAATTGTAACGGAAAGTGATGATTAATGAATATTCTTAGATGTTTACAAATAGATTTTGTGTCGTGTATGTGGCAATGAAACGCCACTACTGTTCTTCTAATACCCACTATTTAATAAAAATCGCGAGTTTTTTTTAAGTTTCGCGAGTGAAGATCGACATGCCGATCGTCCTCTTGTCTTCCCGGTTTCCCGCGGGCGACGCTGCCCTGCGCCGTTGTTCCAAACCGCGCTACTTTCGAACGCTCAGATACAAAATTTTGTATAAACAACATTTTATTCCCTTAAGCATTTACAGAAATATTAACAAAAGCAGATAAACGTGTAGAAATAGACGCGCAAAAAGTAAACCAGGAAACAGACTTTTGGTACTTTAGAACGTCTTACGCGAGAAGAACATAATTCAAATTGCATTACTATCATTTATGTTTCGAGAGACGAACTCGGATGCAAACTAGGCAGACCGGGAGCTGTGTCTTTGCAAAGGTGGGTGGACATAGTGATCCGCATGTCTTGAATTTCATGGCGCAATTTCTGCAATCATACATCACGCAGTACAAACTATGCACTTGTGCTACAAGCGAGGGACTTCGTTCGTAGCCTGAAGCCTATCTAAACGAGTGGCACGTACGCTGCTATCGCGATTCAAGTAGCAAGGAAGCCTCTTCGCGGGCAGAGAGTCGTCGTTCGTGGTCGACAGTCGTCGCGTCAACTAATGTTACGGTCCATGTTGTAAGAGGTCGGATAATGGCCGTCTCAGGAGTCGCTAATATGTCGTAAGTACAGCCGTTCAGGGAAATACAAGTCCCATAATCAGAATTGCAGTTGTTTTACGTTCTCCAGTGACCTGCCGCTTTGAACTTCTCGTTAAACAAAACGTCTCCTCCGTAAACTAAATGGGAAACAATGGATAGGGTAATTCCGGGAGACGCGGCCGGGCTGGAGAGTTGCTCGAAACAGTTGATTTCTAGAGAATTAATTGTTCTGAACCTTTACACATTTTTACATATACACAGATGTAGAGTCTAAATGTAGCAACTCGACCAACTCTCCAGCCCGGCCGCGTCTCCCGGAATTACCCTACTTGTAAAGTAGAGAAATATATTTCTTCTGCTAATTGCGGAGCTCCATAATTCCAGTTTTGTAACCCCATCACTTTATCAGCCTACAGAACATTCCATGTTCTCAGTTCCAATAGAAAGAGAATTTTAATCAGACAAAGCGCAAGCCTTGTCCGCCCCGTCTTCCAAAATTACTTTCCAAACCCCCTTAACTACCACTCACACAACTGCAAGCATCTCGTACCATCCCTCTGTACCCTCGCGCGAAGCCTGCGCTATCCCCTTTAACTCGCACCCCCTCCCCGCGAGCGAATTCATGAACGCATTACGGCTGCTCGTGTATTCGAGACGAGGCGGTGTACCGAGGCACGCAACGTCGCTCGCATCGATCAAACACTCTCGTAGGCCGAATAATCGCAACGCCGGCGAATGCATCGATACCGCCACCCTTCCTTTCGCCCCCCCCCCCCCCCGAACGTCGAATGTACAAAGCGAAACGGCCGGTTGCGAAAGCAGCTCACGTTGCCCGCCAACCCCCTCGAAGCCCGCCATCGTATCGGCCGCCGCGATATTTCACCGTTATGTTTAATAATTCGCAGACAGTCCGTTGGAGACCAGCCTCGATCCACCCCATCTCACCCCGAGCCACCCCCGCAACGCTGCTTTTTCGCAGACTTATTTCCGTCCATGAGCGTAGTAGTTGCCATAAGTTTCGCGACCGCGGCGCGTGAGCTACACCAAGTATGAAATGAAGTACGTGCCCCTATTACGGGATCTGGCCATCGAAATTAAGGCTGTTTTTCATCTTCGGCTTGAGCACTCTCGATCAGCATTCCCCTGGAAAATCAGCAATTGTAATTATAATTGTAATGGAAAGTGGAGATCGATCTGTTGAAGGTTCCGAGATTATTTACTGTAAGGGGATCGCAGGGGGTGGTTAGGATATTGAAGGAAACGGAGTTACGAGGGTTGTTCCTGTTATCACCGAGGTGCGTGGCGATACGAGTTCTCCGGGATCGAAGGGATTCGTGTTATCGGATAGCTTGCCGAGAGCGGCGGCAAGTTTTTCCTCGCTGGAAACGCTTCCAAGTGGAGCAGACCCGCGCGTAGTCAGCCCGGGGAAAGCACGTTACGCCTGCCTCTCGACGGCATGCCCCCAGACAGTTCGAGGGCACACGAATGGGACGCATCAGCGCAAGCCTGTCGCGGCTACATACTCGGAATTCCGAGTGTATCCAAACTTCCGTGTACCCAATTTCGGTTGCTGGTTTATCCACGTCGCCACAGGATATTCGCCGTCGCCCCTGCGCCACTCGTATTACAGGGGCCAATGAGGGGGTGGCCGCTGGGAATACAACTTTCGGATTCCCGTTAACAGTAGTTTTACGATCCGAAGTTCGGGCAAGAAATCCCCGACTTCTATGAATATTAACCCAGACCGTCTCGCTCCACCGATCCAGCTGATCATTTCATCCCCCTCGCGTGTAATTATCGTTGCGATCCTGGCCGGGGTGAATTCGTCATCGGGAACGAATTATCCGTTGTTCGAGGTTAGTTTCTCAGACAATCAGCTTTGTATTCTTCTCTCATTCGGCGATGATGTATTTTCGTAGCACGTTTCAGAAAATTGCTTCGCTACTGTGTCTTTAAGAAAGAGAGCTCAAGAAGTTTGATTCTTCTTTATTCGAAGCAATAATTTCTTAAACCACTCCAGCCTTTCAATTCAAGAAATCGTAATCTGAATCTTGGTTGTATCCATGCTCTTTGTTACCAATTACCACCGTCGTCGTTACTTTTTATTATCTTCTTTCAAGCAGCCCCAGCCCCCAAACTATATCAAGCAGATAGCTAAACGTTACTCCTTGATGGCCACCATCCCCGAAACGAGACGTTCGCGTTCGCCAGGGTAATTTGCCGTGGACAATGGCCGAGCAGAATTCGAGCCAGAAATCGCGCCATCCGTATTCATCGAGCGACCCCTGATCCATAACCCCGTCCGACGAGTACACGCGACACGCGCGTCGCCCGCGAGAAATTATGCTCGCGACTCTCCCAGATCGCCCGGCAGATCAACCGTTAGATCGGCAGAGAGAGACAAGAGGGCTCGGTTTAATAGGAATTCGCTGGCAATTTCGCGTACGGAGTTGTCCTTGCGGAACGTGACCGGAATACTTGGATTCCATTCGAGGAACTTATTTCTTCCTCCACGAGGGCGGGTGGGCGGGAGGGGCGGAAAGAGGGTGTAAAATTGGATGCCTTGTAAAATGGATTCTTATCGTGACGCGTGACGTTCCTAGTACAGAATTTATCGCTGAACGAGGACACTTAAAAGCTGTTTTTAACATAGATGCCAGCGATTTCGATATTAAATAATGATTGTAAAATAAGTGTGTTTGTTATAAGACGTCGGGGGGTTTGCCCTTCTGTAGTCACGATTAAATTTATGAGGCATTTTCCTCGGATCAGATGCGCGCACGTCGCGCCACGATTTATAGGCAAGAGTATCGTATCCACCCTTCTTAATTCTCGTGTATTGATGGAAATTCGGGCGGACTTAGCAGCGAGGCCCGTTGCGTGTCCCGCAATCGGCTTGGCGCTCGATTGTCTTGGAACGATCTCATTTATCTTGCAGTATTCCAGCAGTCGGGCCTCTCCGCGTTCCGAAATTAATCAGGCGGCTCCAGACGCGCCTTTGTTGGCGTGGAGCGCCTCCGTCCTTCTTCGCGATAGATTAACAAATATGGATCGCGTCTGGTGTCATCCCCCACATGTGCCGCTGCTCCGACGCGCGGCCAACGACTTAATTAAAATCATCCCCGAGGAAAAGTTTACTGGGGAATAACGCACAAGGAGGCAGAAATTTCGCGGTGCCTTTTTCGACGGAATCCACTGGCAGCGGTGTCGAATTCTCTGTCAGTTGAAACTTTAAGCAATTTGTAGTAAGTTTGATAAGTTCGATTCTAATTTCTTCCGCAATGCTAGTTGGAACTTAGTGGGGATAACAAGATAGTAGGAAACGAAGTTCTAAAAATAGGCTCGGCTTAAATAAGTACCTTTATTATAATAAACAACGCGCCGTGCCTTCTAATTAAGCGCTTTGCGTCTTCGTGGAGTTTTCAGGACCATCCCCCCCCCCTACACCCTTCTTCGATCAAGCATGAAGTCTCCAGAAGCGTCCTTGGGACGTATTCACCATCGAAGTTTCGGTAACGAGCTGGCATGGCTGGTAATATTCCCACGACGAGCCACGGGGCTGCTTCAAGGGTTGCAAAACGGGAGGAAGGGTGGAGGAGATACTCGAGGGACGCTGGAACTCGAGGACGAGCTCGAACGTTTCCTTTCCCGGGTCGAACTTGCTTCGGTACTTTGCGTGGCGAGTTTGGACAGATTGAGGGTAATGGGGTCGTTTTCTCCCGGCACTTTCCTCAATATGGAAAACTCCGCGTCTACTGGATCAGGCCCCGGCAAATGTTCGTCGCGGTAAACGAAGGATTACTGTTATTTGTTACCGTGTACCGAGGATGGAGGGTAGTCTTCGGTTGGTGAAAGGGGAGGTTACTAGCGGAGGCACTCGCCAAGTCATCGAGCAACCCTGCACAATATAAAATTCTAAAAAAACTAGGTAGACTAGCTTAAAACAAACTACCTACTTCATCATTTAAGATTTGTCTACTGTAAAAGATCCTCATCACCACCCCCATTTTAAAAATTTCTCTTCCTTTTGAAAAGCATAGAATTATTTTGACAGTACTCGGCCATTTCCCACCACTGGGATTTCGAGTTTCAACGGCCGCGCCTTATCAGCGTGTTTATCGATCGCCGTTGGAGGTTTAGCGAACGCGCGGGAAGCTTGGAAGACGAGCGAAGGGAGCTACACCCACGCGCCCGATATCGATCTGGGATCGCTCTCTCGTTATCGAGAGGGTCCTCGATCGGGCTGGCGTCGCAGTTGCCCTTTGTGCGGCACGATAATAACCGTGGTTCACGGGGGAAGCCCGAAAGCTGGGAGACTAAGCGAATTAGCCAAGCTCTTCGGCGTTTAACTCTGTGTAGCTTGCGCTAGCCACGTGTACACCCTGGAATCTATTCGGAGATTCGTCACGCGATCAATACGGCCCTCACGAGGTGTTCGATCCCTTCCGTTTGACTCTGAAGCTCGCCTCGTGGGTGGTTTAAGCCACTTGCACTTCGGCACCACTATCGATCACTAGCTATTAAAATATTCCATCACTGCATTGCGTTTCCTTCTCTACTTCCGATCCCAAATCCGTCACGAACTAACATTTCTGCTTTCACAATAATATACGCGGCCGTGCCTCCAATCACCATTGACAAAAACTCAGCAAACCTCCGCTCGCAAACCACAGTTTCGAACGAACACGGAGCAACTTTCCTCCCCCGAAAAAATATCCAGAGGAGCGACATCCACGGCATGCAAATTTCACGAGGACGGCGCGCAGAATTCCCCCTCTGCCCCCCGCCGGGGGATGGGAGCGTGGAAAAAAAAGGGAGCGGACAAAAAGAGGAAGACACACGACCCCCCTGAACCGTCGTTCGCGCATTTTCCCTCATTATTCCCGCGGCGCGCACTTACCCCCCTGTCCCAGCAACGTTTTCGACGATTGTGTGCACCACGACAATGGGCCGGGACGACTCGCCCACAAGTTTCGATTCTCTGTCCCCGGCAGTTCCTCTTTTTTTCGTCACTGGGGCCAGCTACACGGTCTCCGCCATCGGCGGCGGAAACTTTTTCCAACCGCGGGCTCGTCAGTCGTGAAACTTTCTCGCATTGTCTCAGTCTCCCTCCCCCGTTCCCTGTTTCGACGAGGGCTCGCGGAGCAGACGGCCAGGTTACCGTCATTCGCCTCGAATCACCTCGAATCGACCGTTGGAACTATATTCCTCCGACCCCTCCCACGGTCCCCGCTCGAGGAAGCAGCCACGTCCGAGGCCATTGTTTCTTTCTCTCCGGCAGAATTGCGCGCGACGCGCTCCTCGGGACGGGCTCGCCTCTCGCGGCGCCGAGTCAATTTAGCGGGAAATTAATTCTGGGCCTTCGGAAGGAGCCGCTTGTGCCTCGAGTGGCGACGTCAAAGGGAAAACGGGACGCTTTAATTGCGTTCCTCCGGGGTTGTTCTTTGTATTGTCCTCGGGAGCTCGGTAATTTTGTTACTTACTCCTGCGGATCGTCCGCGCCCCAGCGAGCTATCGGAACCGGCGCCGGAAGTTCCGCTGCCACTGTCCTCCCTGCGCAACTCCAGAAGATCCGCGGAGTTTAACTACGGAGACTTGAAAGATTCTCACCGCTGGAGCTCGAGAGTTTGGAATATTCTAGTCGCCGGTACTCAAGCAGCTTCTACGTAAGTTCCGATGTTTAAACGAGGATGATGCCAGTGGAATTGCCTCCTCGGGACGCAGAATGAAAGCCCATCGATTTTATTCGCCGCGAGGAAGCCTGCATCGTCGAAAATAACGTGCTAGTGCCTCCGGGGAGCGTCGTAACGGACGTCGCAAACAATGACTTTGTAACTCGTCCAGGATGGCGGAGGACACACACGTCCCATCCCTTCGTGGCCTGCCAATACCTCCGGGGCAAAGTTAGCTGGCCGACCCTCGGCCCCGGCACGGATGGACAATGGATCCCCCTAGTCATTATGAAGTGAACAGGCGAGCCTGCGCGCCTCCACCCAGCGATGGCTAAATCTAATCCGACGCTCGTGCCAAAAGGGTCCTCAGGCACGAAGGGTTAGATCTGGTTAGAACTATTGCCATGGGACAGAGTTTGTTCCTCTGGCATGAAATTTTCGAGCCAGCTGGTCAGAAGCAACGTCAAAAATTTCATTGAATTTTTTACCATTTTTGCAGACGACTTATTCGGCGATTCGATCGAAAATACGAAAGTAAATTAGTTGTGCACATAAATAGAACGCCAGTATTCCGCGTCGAAGTCACTCAATCAACAGGCCGGAGTGTAACTTAAGCCTGATTGGCGGAGCGTCTGTAACACGATGTAACAGTACACTGAGGAACACTCTTCGGTAGATGGTCCCCCAAGTTCTTCCCGCGATACTCGCGTATAACGCGAAGATGACATTCCGTTCAGCCTTCCATTGCGTTCGTGGAGTTAACGTCGAGGTGAAGGAGATTCTCTTGGAAGGTCGGTTCTAGACAATCAGGGTGATTCGCCTGCTGGGGATGGGAGCAACGATGCCATCGAATTTCGCGATACGAGCATGGAGCAATTAGCGTTTCGCTGCTTTAACGACGCCGGGCGTTAATTGACGGCGCAGACGACCCCGTGATAAGAATTGCCTGGGCTGGAACTCGATCGAGGTCGGTCATTAAGGCTGAGGCAGTTACTGTTTCTTCGTGAAGATTAGGGAAAAACGTCGATATGGAAACGGCACCCTCGATTCGCAGCAATTCCTAATCTTCTGCTTCCAACTGCGGGAGAATTGGTAGCTCTTGATAGAAGAAACGGTGTCTATAAGCCATAAGGATCTTCGCACTCGCCTTACGTTCTTCTTCTCATCGACGGCAACTGATCAGGAGAAATTATTATCCAATCCCTGGCGATTCCGCAGAAGGTAATACAGATCTGTGGAGAACAGAATCCCGTTTAGTGTCACCTCGCAGAATAATACACCCCCCGAAAGCAAGTCGTGGGAGTAAATACAATTTCGTTAAGTCTGTTCTACCCTTACGCGGGCAAAGTTTTCTCATTTACCCTGTCTCTTCTGCAGCTGGTGTTTCGCGAATTACCACGGTCATCGATACGGTATCTCGCGAGCATCGCCTCCTTTCGTCCAGCTGGCTCGTGTTCAGTCGCGAGTGTACCGCCCTCGGCCTTGGTGGCCGCATTAATTACCAGCCCACTGTCTCTCTATTGAGATTAATGACATTGGCCGGTGCTTTATGCGAGGATGGGTTTATTGGCAGCGCGCGCTGCTCGTTCGACGTGCTCGTGAGCGCGGTCGGTGTTAATTGGTACAGACGATCCGGGGGAAGCGAGGCTCGGAACGCGGGGCCGTTCGGTTTCAGCTGAAGGGAACCGGGAATCGGGACGGATATTGAGCTCTGTGTTTGGGGAACGTTGCCCGAGGTGACAGTGGGTATTCCTGCGGATCCTGCGAGTTTCTGGCGTTGGGAGGGGCAGGATGTGGGATCTAGTTTGTGTGTAAAGGGGTTGTTGGATTTTTCTGGAGTTGGGGGGAGATGGGAGAGGAGGCTGCCGAAGTTTGTGGAAATTTAGATAGTTGGAGATTTGAAAAATTCTGAGTTTCTGTCTTTATGAGTGAGAATTCTAACAAGGGAACGTAACTTTGTGGGTTTTTAGAGTGACTCAAAATAAGAACAACGGCGTATTTGATTTGGGCCCTATCGCCCTTTAAGGGGGTGAAAATTAATCTCAAAGTCAAATTGACACTTCCACTTTTTCGCGTATAACTCTCAAAGTACAATAGACAGAAAAAAATGTTTCAAACAAAAATTTAATGGTATAATAAGCGCTGCAAACTCGCGTTAACAAAATTTTGAAAAGAGTTTTAAAAAAATACCTGAACGCAAAAAAACTTTTTTCAAAATTTTGTTAACGCAAGTTTGCAGTGCTTAATGCAGCATTAAACTCTTCTTTGAAACATTTTTGTTTGTCTGTTGTACTTTGAGTGTTATACGCGAAAAAGGGGAAGTGCCAATTTGACTTTGAGATTAGTTTTTACCCCCTTAAAGACCGATAGGGCCCAAATGAAACACACCGTTGTTCTTGTTTTGAGTCACTCTAAAAACCCACAAAGTTGCATTCCAATCGGTGAGTCCGGGTTCTGGGTGTTCTCTTGTAAGTTCACAGAGCGTTCAGACTTGGAAGTTCCCAAGAATTTAGAAACTCCTGTTCTTTTAGATACCTGCTGGGAACTTGAACCTCCTCGTTTGGAAATAGAAATGCCGAAATATTTAATTCTTAGAGCTCTAAAAATATTAAGCCATGTTTTGTACTTTACATTTTCATATTCTGTTACTTTTCAGCTTTAATTTTTTATTATTTCTTCTGTTCTGGTTTGTCGTAATGATGTGTCCCTACTCTGCGTCCTTTACATCTTCTTCTTGCATAAATGCATATTGGCCCGTTTATGAGAAAATAAATAAATCAATAAATAAATAAAATTCGTCAGTTTCGGGTACCTTGATGAGTCTGAAGAATCCGCGCCAAGAAGCTCTGATATTTCATAAAGCCCCTCAATTTGAAAGCTTCGCAAATTATATATTTAATAATTCCGTGAATCTGAACGAAATTTCCATCGCTAGAAACTTCGTAACAGAAGTCGCTAATACAAACCCCGCAGAGATCCCGCAGATTTAGAGCTGCCAAGGAGTCCCAGTTGCAATCTGATCTTAATAAGCCTAAGACACCGGGGTAAAAGTGTTCCACGGGCTGGTTAAATTGATTTAGAGGCTACGGTATCCCAGGCAGCCGCGAGAATACCAATAAATCAGGACAGAAAGCAATTTAAACGGGCAGTGGGCCGATCATCGTAACCCGGGCCGTAATACCGGCGGCTGGATCCCCGGACGTTGGCATAAGTTTTCATTTGCGCGGCCCCGCTAACGAACTCTTCGACGATAAATTCGTTGGAGCTTTTCCAAGGGGTAATCCCATTCCGGGAGCTAAGCTCGGGGAGAACTCAACGAGAATCGGCCTCTCCACGTGAATTAAGACGAATCTCCAGCAGCGGTCGCCGGCACAGCTAGCCTGGACCTGTCCGCACCTGTTCCTCCGCGATAAAAACGATCCCAGCTTCGCCTCGATAAATTCTCCACGGGAAATAGGTCGATACGCCCGGCCAGAATCGCTCGAGATTTCTTCCAGGTCGATCGTTTAAGCAGATTGAAACGAATGGACCGCTTTCTCTTCATATATATAGATGTTACTTTATCAGGGGTAGGTTCTTGGAGTTTGCAAAAAACGGAGCTTCTCTTTAAACTTGGCAACCTTGAATAATCGTAAAGATAAGAAGACGGGGGAACTTTTAGGTTAGCAAGAATATTGCGTTTACGAGTTATAACCACCTACATCGCGTGCCACGTCGAAACAACCGCCCACGCGTTGCATCATTTCAGCGAAATTACCGGCGTAATCCCGTCTCCGATTATGCAAGCTCTCCGACGAACGGTGGTCCTGGGCCAGTTGCATCATGGGGGACCGAGCCATCAGTATCCCGTGATATCGCGGAGGGGCCGATGAGCCGGGCTGCATTGCCGTTAGAGGGAAAGGGATCAGGCTGGATGCGGTCTGGACGCTAATGGCATGTGCTGGGTTGCGGGTGCACCTGCACTCCGCTGCAATTCCGCGCCGCGGTCCTGCATTGTAGCTGATGACCGCATGCACGTCAACCGTTCCCTGCCCGAGCACCACGGGCAGGATGCAGCTGCAGGGCAACGGCGAGGAAAGAACAAACCGCGTCGCCTTCGGTTTGGGGTGTCTCTAATTAAAGGGAGCCAGTCGCTCAAGGAGAACCCTAGTTGCACGCGAGAGTCCTCTTCTTCAGCCTTCGCTCGTGTATCATTAATCTTCGTTCGAACAGCGTTCCTCCTTTCCGGAAGATGTTCTTCTTACCTTCGGGCAACTAGGCTTTAACTAATTTATTCATGGGCTAGTCTGATCCCTGGATGTTAACGACCAAATAGAATCCTGTTCGCTTACCTGCAGTAGCTACGAGGGTATGAAGTTGTCAGGTGTTCCCTGTCTGAAGTTTAAAAGCTTAACGCACAGGTAGCTAATGCATTGCGGATGTACGAAGAAGTAGCAGCTACACGGTGCAACTTATTTTCGAGTGACCGCGCAGTTATTCTGGAAGCTTGAACTTATCGATCACGATATTCGAGATGGTTAGTAGAGTATTCATCTCGCAAAGAACTTGCAGAGGGAAATTAACGAGACTAGTATTATATTCGAGCATTTCCACGATCTCGCTTAGCCAGACACTTTAACCGCCGATACTCCCGCCCATTAATTCGTTTCACGTACCATTTCCACCGACACAGAACGCCATTTACGAATTATTTCCACTCCGCGGCCGCCACCGGATGAGATTCCGCGCGTCACACTCTGATTCACACGTTGAACGCCAAGTGCCATCCGCGAAATTGCCGCGCAGGGGGAGGGAAAAAGAGGGGAAAAAAAAGGGGGGCGGCAGACGGGGACGCAGGAAGCACGCCGCGTTATCGCCGTCGCGTGCATAATTGCGGGGCCCGAAAAATTTCGAAAAGGGACCACGACGGCCGGCGGGTCGTCGACCCGGCCAAAAGCAGGCTTTCTCCTGTTCGTCGCAGCCACACGTGTCGATGGGATCTACGCGCGCCAGCGATACCATCTCTGTACGCGCAATTTCGGCGGCGTACGCAGCTGCAACCGGTGCAGCAACACTTTCACCGTGTCCCGCGTTTCGCTGCTGGCCGTAGTTCACTTTTTTCGGGGCCGGGGCCTTCCGCGACGCATGGAGCACCGTGTTGCGGTTCGTCCCGCCGCCGCTGCAATTGATTTACGGTGCGCTGGAGTGTGAAGTGCAGCGCGGCTAGGCAGCTGCTGGGATCCGCTGCACTTCTCAAACGATTGCCATGGAAATTTTATTGCTTTGTCCGTGCGTGGGAGGATCTGTCGATGAAGATGATACAGTGGCGGTATCTGCATTCTGCACACCTGGGACTGGGTGGTGTTAATCGACAACTGGGAAGGAATTGGTTAACTTTGTGGAGATATGTGGGAGCGAAGCGTTCGCGTAAAGGTTATTGAAATTGAGGTGCAAGCAGGTTTGCTTTTAATGATATCTGACATTATGATACGAAAGCTTGTGAAAGTAAGGCTATTTATTTCATTGCGGTTATTTATCTTCTGCAGGGTTCTTCAAAAGTTGTGTGTGTGTGGTTAAAGAATTAGTCACGTGTTCTGCCCTGAAGCCTTACCCCTGACTGGGGTAAGAAACTGGACGCTTTTGTCCGATGGATCAGACTACTCTAACAGATTGAGCTGTCCAGGCTGTCGACAAGTTCCACTTCCCCCTTGGAAGTCCAGGGAATTGCGCATCTATCATGAGACTCACCGCTATCGATCACTATCTTCTTCACAATTATTCACGGATATAGCCCGTCACCATTATAATTCTTGTCTAATCGATAGCTATCTATTGATAAGGAGGCGGCATTTCATTTCTGTCAATGGTCCTGCCCTTTTTTTTCGCGACAGTCACGTCTCCATAGACTTTCTTTCAATTTCCTCTAAAATTAAACGTGAACGGCCACTATATTCATCAGACGTATTTTAAATCATAAATGTCGTAAATCCAGCATTTGTAAAAATTACAATACGCTCTGGATAATATTTCTCCAATTCAAGGAGGAACTATCGAATATCGAATGCTAAAGTTATCAACAGACTCTACCGTCCAATCTCAAGATTAGTAAAACGGTCCACGCTAATCGCTATCCCTCGCCACGATCGACCCCACCAAGCGAGATTTCCCACGGACTCGTAAACTTTTCACGATCTCCACGCGGTTCTCGGACCACCTTCGTCTCCGTGGTCCCTTTGCGATAACGATCGCGCGATCAATCAACGCGTAGCGACGAGTTCCCTCGTCGTAGGAGGAACGGAGCGTGTGTACCTACGCGCTCCAGCGGAATCGTTCCGTGGCCGTTGATCGAATCCATTGTTCGCGTCACGTTCACGGCATGGCCGATGTGCATTAAAGAAGATTACCTGGCCACGATCTCTCCAGCCGAACGCTGCATGGCGGAGGGTAAAAAATACCGTGCTTACGATCGCGAGGCACGTTACACGCGTCTCGAGGCGGCTGGTAATAAAAAAAAAAAAACACCGGCGTGTCTGGTCGAGACGCTACCTTTCCCCTCGTGAAACTTGCCGTGGACGATCAACGATCCGGGATCCACCGCGTGCTCCCCTGTTCTCGCTGAGCATCTCTTTGGTGGGCCATCATCGATCGCGATCGTCGCTTTGCGCTCTGTTGTATTCGTTATGCTGCTAAGATTCTTGAAACTAATATACAGTAGAATGGTATTGTGGGTTTGGTACTCTGAGGGTAAAGCAACCAGTGAATGACCGAATTGTTAAATGAGAAGCCCAGTAAATCACCGCATATTTTTAATAAAAATTGTATTTATTAATGGTTGTTTAATACGCGTAACTAAGAATATGGAATATTAAAAGTGCAACTACACTCCATTTATAAGCATATAATAATTTTTAAATTTATAATTGACATTTCTTTGCCTAATGGTCATTCACTGGTATGCGGTCAATTACTGGTTCCAACGGGGACCACATAATCAAGAGCAGGGGACTGTGATGGTCTAAGTTTTAAGGGGGGAACCCCAATCGAAGAGCGGAAATTCAAATGAAAATTTGTGAGACTTTCGGAAACTAAGCAGAGAATCTATTTCAAATTGTGAGAGTATTTTCTTATACTTATGAACAAAAGAAAAAACCATCAGTAGGTATGAGAAAATACTCTCACAATTTGAAATGAATCTTCCGCTCAATTTTAAAAAAGAGCACTCAACAACTTTCATATTAATTTGCCTTCGTCGATTGTGATTCCCTGAATCTGTATCTGAAAATGCTTCACCGAATTTAATCTTGAATTAATTTTCTGTGAGCATAGTTTAGTTTGCATAGGTTTACTAGTGTCTTCGTGAGGACACCTAGTAGATCCAGACTTTAGACAGACAGACACTTGGAGCTGAAACAAGAGATCTATGCGATTAAATCCAATACCAAGAGTTTGATAATATAGGAACTGATAAGAAAGGTTTTCGTTATATAGTGCTCGACACTATTTCTTGCCGAATATTTGATTATGTATACACTAATTGAAACATAAATGCCAAAGAAAAGGCATATACACACATTGAGAAAGTAATTTTAATACACGAAATTTACATACAACATTAGAAAACTTATAACGGGGGCTAATTTATTGCGACATATTTTTTTGACGATAAAGTGTGTCGCTTTGAATAGTCACTTGCTCACTGGTTCTTAAATTTGAAACAATACGCTTCTTCATTTAAAGAATAAATCTCTCTCCAACAGTGAGTGACTGGAGAGCAGTCACTCTCCAACCGACTTGTGTTCCGGACGTCGAATACGTTGCGGAATTTTTTAAAAGTGAACGCAGTTTTGTCTTAATAGAATTATTTCCTTGATAAAGGTCTCAATATTGACTGAAACGTTGGAAATTATATCATAAAATTTGCAAAACAACTTTTAGTCAATTGACCGAACCTACGCGCCGATAACATTTATTCTTTAAATTAAAAATTATTTTGGTCGAAATTTTGTAACATTTTATACGCTTCTTCTTCTAACTAATAATTGATCATTTAAAACAATGCCATTTCTGTATCAGATGATACACTATTTACTTTACAGGAATTTCGTTAAACTTTTCACGTGGCCGATCGACAAAGAATAGTGTCCAGCACTATATATGCTCGATGGAACTGTTTCAAAGAGAACCGAGAAATTAGAACCCTTAAATTAGAGTAATCACCGGGTACCCTATTTCTTCAACCTTTTCAAGCATACCTGCCCCTAAAACCACTTTAAAATTCACTAACATTCAAAATGCACACGAAAATTATATGTGTCTAATAGGAGAAATCATACTAAGAAAAATCAACGAAAATTAACCAACTACCCTTTCTTCTCTCAAGCCATCACCGATCCCCCACTAAATCGCCTCCCTTCCCCGCCTCTACCTACGAATCCTCCCGAAACTGCCGATAACTTACAATCACTCGGCGTTTCGTCGCGGCCGCGTAAACTATGCGGGTATCCTGCATCCCCCGTAATTCACAATCAGCCTCCATTAGCCCCGCGCGGCGGTTGCACGGGAAAGCCTTGTTTACGAGCGCCAAATGCGCCGCGCGTAACGAGCGTCTTGGCGAAAAGCACTGGAGGGACAGCTTAAAAAAAAAAATGGAAGTGTCCCGTGTACATCATTTTACAGCGCACCTGGAAGGATGAATCAGTTGATCGCGCGTCCCACGAGCGAGCGTCTCGCGTCTCGCTGGCGAATAAACCTGAACGCTTGTGGGTCCGTTTCGTCGGACAGAATAAAGGGTAAAACGAAGCGAAAGAAGTGGTCCGGCGTTGTTCCCTCTCGCGAACAAGCTCTGTTCGAGGAGAAGGCTCGGCTGCGCGCAGCGACTGTACCAGGAGCCGACAAAAAGGTCCTGGTCGTGCTCGGAGGTGGTTGTTTCGTCTGTGGGAGGTGGACTGCGCCGTCTGGTTAGGCGTCGGTGTGCGCCGCTCGTCCGTGTGCACGACGCTGAGGAGGCTTGGGATCGAGGTCACGGGCTCTCGGTTACGTAACACGAACAGCAGGAGTTAAGCTCGCCGGATCCCCGCGAGCCGATTCGATGACGCACAGGCAGGATTGGATCCTGTGGTTTCTGCGCTGCCCTCTTCTTCTCCGTGGACTGTTCGGTGGGAGTCGACTATCTCGCGGAGGACCAACTACGTCGTGGTTTCGCGGCGGGATTCTTCCCGTGGCACGGAACGTTGCTGTTTTGGCTGCTATTTTTTGCACGATGGGATCTCCCGCTCGGATCCCTTCGCGGTGAGTCTCCTGCATTTTTATTTCTGTTTTCTATCTTCAGTTGGAATAGGTACTGTTGAAAGGTAGCTCTTTCATTTTCCTTTAATATTCTTATTTTAGTATTGTTACTTTTAGTTACATGCGAGTTCTCTGATTTCATTTTAAATTCTTTGTTCGAAATCGTTTTAGAATGGAACTTTCCACGTTATTATTGTTAACTTTCATGGTTCGTATTTTGAACCGAACCAGAGCGATTCCTTCGGGTTTCTATTTTAACATTCTGCCTACCATTAGAACCCACTTACGTCGCAATAAATTTGGTCCCATCGCTTTCGGCACGGCCGTAAGGGAGAAAATACGCAAATCGTGTCGTTCTCGAATCTCCTCACGTGCCAGTGCCTTTTACGTTCGCCTATGGTTCTGATACACCCTGTACACCGCTGTCAGGCCGGCCACGGCCTTGATAAAGTGGCGAGCTCTCAACCCTATTCATCCGGCCCGCTCTGCCGCGGGCGGAACAGCGGCGTGGAAAAGAGGAAGAAGGTAACCTTGACTGTGGAGTAACCAGTTAAAGGGCCGTTCAAGGTCTACCAGACGGTTCCCAGTCCATCGTCTGGCTGGCTGGCTAGCTCGGTTGGTCGTTACGCTCCGCCAAGTGGACGACGGGCGGAAACAGCCAGAACGGAACCTTTTCCGTTCCCCCGTGCAAACACCGTTTTACTTCGGGAACTGGAATAACGAGCTGTGTGTTCCACCTTTCCCCCTCGAGTTTCCAGCAATCGGGAGCCACTAGGACGGGGGCTAATTATCGAAACTTCCCGGGGATCGATGTGAGTGCCTTATCTTTTTCGCAATGGGAGTACAGATGCACTTTTATATGCATCGTAGATTAGAAAGTCACGGGATTAAATCAGAATTGTGATTCGTATGTTGATGAATCGTTATTTTTACTTGTAGAGGCTTGATTGATGATTTTGGGATGAATATTCATCAGTAAGGCAACGCCCACTGGAATGATACTGAATTGAAACGTGCATTCGCGTTATTAATCAAGGGGTTTCGTTTTTCTAAGTTTATTCTCGTCATGGCTGGTGCCATTTCTCGGTCAATACAGCTCGTTATGTGAGAGCAAGTGGTTCGAGTTTCAAACGAGAATGTGACACGAGATTGCATGTAGTTCCTGCGGCATTAATCACAGTCATCGACGACACTTGCCACCGCGATGGCAACGTGTTCGGTAATTTTCGTGTCTTCGATCTGCACGTGAAAAGCGCTGCGGCAATTTCAATTGGAAACGGGAATCAGGAGTAAAGAGGTTACTCTTGCGAGGGGCAATCTGTGATAAGAGCGACGATCGCAGTTCTTTTCCATTCGAAGTGATAGAAGTGGAACACAGACGTGCGATTGGAAAACCTGATACACCACTTGTGCCTGATTCAAAGTAGGAATTTTAAACGCCACTGTTCTGTTCATTGGAAAATTGTAGTCTGCGTGGACCACTCCCAACGAGTTGAGAAGAAAATAGAAGGCAGAAAAGGGATCACCTGTGTCTGACACGAAGCTCGAGAGAAACTGGCGCACAGTAGAACTCCATTTATCGTAACGAAGTTTTACTCAATCCTCCATTCACCGAACTCAACTCTTGTTATCCAATTGCGTAACTCGAATCCAAACAATAAATCGGGAAAGACCGAGACGGTATTCATTTGAGCAAGATGAATGGGTATCCCAACGTGAGCTCCTATTATCTGAATAAAAAATGATTGTTAGAGGGAGGCATCACAGAGTTTCTACCAACCGAATTTTTTCTATACCATTGATCCCCGAAAATATACGAAGTTCTCTTTTAAGAATCTCGAGGAGTTATTCGAAAGGCACAATACTTGAGGTCCTCCAACTCCAACCTCATCGTTCTTCCACTAGAAGTTCACTGTTAACCCGCTGTTAATCATCTCATTCTTCGCTCTTCCTCATATCCGAAAAAAAAGATAGTAGATATTACATCGCGATTTAGTTGAGGATAGCTTCGACTAGTTTCGATGGGGCCAGAATCGATGACTGTCGTGTCACGCACGCATCTTTCAGCATCCGTGACTAGTCGATAGACGCAGCGCTGCAAGGCTGCGAGAGGGTTAGGGTCAGCTGCCTGGGGCAGCATTCCTTATCATTACATCCCATAAGCATTATCCTCGGCTCCATCGAGAATGATTCCACGATCCGGCTCGAAGGAGTCGAGCGGAGGTAGCACGTCTCCGATACGGAGGAACGTTGGAGGGAAAGAGAGGGACGTCGACGAAGGAGTTAAGGAGAGACGAAGAGGGAGATACACTTTCGAAGGAAAGAGCTGAGCCTTGGCTGGGGTTTTATCTGGGATTTCGCGAGTTTTTAGTGTTCAGCTGTGAATTCACCCTCCTAGGTGAAAGTAATGATTGACTTGGAGGTGTGTTTCGTAGGTGCATTAAAGATTAAATTAGCGGTGCATGCTGATTTTATTATACAATATTTCAGTTTACGCAATCTACCACACTCTCAATTCTAATTTTTGTCGTTGTTCTTTTATCTATTATTATCATTATGATTATTATTATTAACGGGTACAAACCCTTTAGAGTACATAGGGCAATTCCGGGAGACGCGGCCGGGCTGGAGAGTTGGTCGAAAGAGTTGATTTCTAGAGAATTAATTTTTCCGTATCTTAACACATTTTTACATATACACAGATGTAGAGTCTGAATATAGCAACTCGACCAACTCTCCAGCCCGGCCGCGTCTCCCGGAATTACCCTAGTATAATAGATAAATACAATGAATACAAGGAAATAAACAGTCCGCACGCTACAATAACATAAAACACTACTTCACAGTTGACAGATTATACAGAAAGTCGGATAAGCAGCTGATTCCGAAACGAATCTAGTGATAGAGTGAATATATCCATGTCAGCGAAGTGCTGATTAACCTCCTCCTTTTGAAGTTCGAGTGCTGTCCCCACTGCACCTTAAGCGAAACTTCATCTTCCAGCAAGTATTATCCTACTAATATAATAAAGTGTGTTTGGATGTTTATTACTCAATCACGTTGCAATTACGCAACGAATCTTTCTGAAATTCTGCATACATGTAATTTAAGGCCGGGAATAACATATAGGATACTTTTTATCCCGATTTTTTTAACCGATCTGGACCGAATATTCCGTAATTACTTTCTAAACTCTGTGGAACATATAGGCTATGAAATTTGAACATTCTTCCCCTTCTCCCTTATTTCACCCCTTGACACTCTGAGGCAATCAAAGTTTTACCCGGGCAACTCCGGGTACTTGAAGCTAGTATCATATAATACTTTCCACTCTGCGCGTATTCTCTTCAAAAATATTCCCCAAGGCCACTACCAATATTATGCAAATCCAACCGAACTTAGACCTGCACCGATCGTTATCGATGCATCAAGCCTCCACCCACAAACATTACAACCCAGCTTTTCCCAAATTCCACGGACCCACCTTTTGGAACTTATTCAAACGACAAGTCCAAGCGAACACCAACTCAGAAGCATCAGTACGCATCATCGTGCGCGTTCATCGAAGACGCGAAATAGCGAAGGCGAACGGGTATCCAATATGTAAAGTGGTCGGTCGGGGGTCCGGAGGGGGCTGGCGCGTTTCAGGTGCCATCGATGTAACTCACTGGAATATCGTTGCTCCTGACGGGGTTTTCGAGGACCTTCAGCGCGGTGGCGCGAGGGGGGCGGCGGGGGAGAGAGTGTACAGAGCTGATAGGAGCCACCATTACCCATCCCCGCGGCGGTACAACCCCGTACAAGCCCGCGCAACCCCTGTGTACAATCTCCGCGTGGCCAACAGAGATCGGTCGAGAGCCTCGGGCCGTTCGTTGTCTAGCGCGAGGGGGTCGCGAGTTCGATCCATCGGGAGCACCGGTCCGATGATAATTAACCAGCGGCAGGATCGACTCATCCATGGGGTCGCGTGTCTGTAAATTGTGCGGCCACTGAGGAACGGGATCGGGGGTTCGTCGCGATCCTGCACGGGAAACCTCGAAACATGTTCGAGGACGCGAATACGAGAATTTGCTCGGTGGGATTTGTGTTTGCTGGCGCGGAGGCAGCTCGGTGGAAAAAAGAGCGGCAGGGGGATATTGTACGAGGGGATTGTTTACGGTCCGTGCGTTTTCTTTATCGATTCGAGGAAAGGCTGCAGGGTTGAGAAGGCTGGGGAACCTTTCGGAGACCGTGGAGGGTTACAGATGAGGCGAATGGTATTACAAGGATGGTTGTTTGTAGAAAATTGTTGCCAGAATTGGGTACGTCGATTGTTAATTGTACTGGTGGCTTCAGACGGGATTGACGACGTGTTTTGATATCTGGAAGCTTCCCACGTCGCTGTGATTGTGGAGTAACCGGGTTACAAGCGGCAGTTTCCCAACGCGAAGATAAAGAATCAAAATAGAAATCGTTGATCTTTATCGATGCTCAATTACGGCCACCGTTCTGCCTTATCGCCTTGCTACCAGATTGCCTCGATCGAAAGTTCTCCAGGCGAACCGCGAAAGGCTTTCAGGTAATCCACTCGATTCATATTCCTGTATCTTCGCTCTGCAATCGTCGCAGCTATCGCGAAAATCTAATCAACGCGATTCTTAGTAACACTAGAAGGCCTTATCCTGGACTTTAGAAGCTATTGACATTGCTATTTCTAATTGAACTCCTTCCACGATGAAGCTCCGTAAAACATTCTTTATCGCACTCAAGGTCCTCCCTCGAACTTGAACTCGCGAAACGTGCTAAAGAAGCTCGTGAATTGTTTTTCCTCGATTGTGAGACATTCGGCGGGCAGATATAATGCAACAGCAACTGGCTCTCCTTCAATTAACGATAGATAGTCACCGATAACCGATAACGCCGCGAGATAAATGTTGATCGCGTCTCTCTGATAACGAGCCTCTCTATCCATTGTAATCCGACCGCGGTCAGTCGTAGTTGGGTAGCAGGCGGTGGCATTAAAGTAGTGGAGTACGTCGACAGAGTGCCGTGAAAGGGGAACTGATCGGGGAAGAATCGATTAGCATAACTACTGACAGCGAAGGGAAGATGAGGCTGGTTCCTTTCGCGATCGTGATAGCAGTTCTTGCTAGCCTGAACCTCGTCCACGGTGAGTGAAATTTTGGAGGAGAGTATCAAGAATTGCTTGATTATTTGCAAGCCTATTGATAAGATTGATGCCTGCGCCGTTGAAATCGGTGACGTCAATTATATCGCGTCGATGGAATCGGTGAAATCGGCTCCTTACGCAATAATCATATGGGTGGTTATTAAATTATACTACGAACGTGAACCATGGGTCTAAAATTGACTCAATCTGTTCTTGTTAGTCTAGGCCAAGTCATCGAAATGGAAGGGGCATTTATGGTTTACTGACGGTGTTTTTTCATTGTATTTCAGCGGGGCCACAGATCCGTCTGTCCTTCGAGGAACAAGTAGAATGGGCGAAATATGGGCTGATCGGTCGTATAGTTAACGGGACGAAGGCAACTTTGAGACAGTTCCCTCATCAGGTACTTTCTATGCGTGATGATATTCGTCACGCTTTTCCCGAGTCTTGCGAAACGGTGTTATAGTGCTGGACACTATTTTTTGTCGATCGGTCACGTGAAAAGTTTAACGAAATTCCTGTAAAGTAAATAGTGTATATAAGATGGCGTATTGCTTCAAATTGAAAAACCAGTGAGCAAGTGACAAACTTTATCGTCAAAAAAATATGTCGCAATAAATTAGCCCCCGTTATAAGTTTTCTAAAGTTGTATGTAAATTTCGTGTATTAAAATTGCTTTCTCATTAACTTCTTACATGATTTTTATGAAGAGTGTATATGCCTTTTCTTTGGCATTTATGTTTCAATTAGTGTATACATAATCATATATTCGGCAAGAAATAGTGTTTGATGTTCGGAAAGGACCTGATTGATTTCTTGCCAATGTGTCCAGGTGTCTCTGAGGCGTAGCTACAATTCAAGACACTTCTGCGGGGGATCCGTGATCAACAAGTATTACGTCGTCACTGCGGCGCACTGCATGTTCCTGTGAGTGTATTTTCAGAATAATAAGCGTTAATCGTCTTTGTGGGAAATCTGCGGAATTCTGGTTTCCTTTGTTGCGATCAATAGGGAGATTAATTTAATATCAGTTACAGCAATATTGCTAGAACTATTGTGCTTAAATAATTAAATAGCAGGCTCCCCCAAAAATGAGATCAAAGATGACACGGGAATGCCACCCCAAATTAATTTCCGCGAGTAATATTAAAATTCCTTCGTCACCAGTTAGACTGAACGAGGGCGAAACTTGAGCATCACTACTGAAGAAAATAAGTACCATTCAGAAACTCCGGGGTGTCCAAGGGAATGAGACAAAGGGGGTCGCTTAACGTCCTCGAAACTAACGTTAATGAGCCGACCAAAATTCTTTCACGATGACACTTAGCATCCACCATTTCCTATGTACAATTAAATCCCCTATGGCATAGAAATGGCGGTCGCATACAGCCCTGGACGGTTATGGTGGTCGCTGGGGAGCTGCAGCTCAATCAACAGACTGCGGCTGGCCAAAGAAAGGGCGTGGACGCGATTACCATACACCCCAATTTCAACGGCTCTACCTTGCAGAACGACATCGCCATTCTCACTGTACGATCCGCTTCACTTACACCCACTTCCCACGGCTCAAGTTTTCATGAACTTTTTCGCTGCAGCTCAAGGAACCGTTCAATCTCACGGCAGAGATTAACGCCGCGCCCCTTTCCACGAAGACTGTGGCGCCGAATTCGATCTGCCAGGTGGCTGGATGGGGTTACCCATCGAATGTGAGTTTTCACGATAATTTTATAGTCGATACTCCGCTTACGTTCCTAACGCCAGCGAGGCTTGTCTTCGAGGCTTTGTTTATAGTCTGGGAGCTCCGAACACTGTAGGTGAAAATAATCTTTCTCGTTCTGGCTCACGTTTGAGACTCCTCTGTCCAGGACTTCCCCGTGGTGAGCAACGACCTCATGTACGTGGACCTCCCCATCGTGGATCGGGATGTTTGCCTCAAGCTCCTGGAGAACGTAACGGACCTGCCCCCGGGGATGTTCTGCGCTGGGTACATGGAGGGCATGAGGGATGCTTGCCAGGTAAGAATTTCAAGAACGCAGAATAGAGAAATTTAAGTAACTCGTCGATATACGACAGAACGAGGAAAGAGAGTTTCTCAACGATAGTTTATCGATCGATTAACTTCTGTGGAGAGTCTTTTCCAAGAAGCTCGTATCCAAAGTGTCGGTGGCTTATCGCTATCGAAGTTCCTCTACGCCGTTGTCACTTCAGTTGCTCAGCTTCTTTTCCATTCGTATTTTCATCATTTCAACTCGACGAAGCATAACGAAGATTCCAGATTCAATGAATCCCAATGTTCAACATTTTGCAGGGTGACTCTGGCGGTGGCATGGTCTGCAATGGGGTGTTATCTGGCGTGGTTTCCGGTGGGGAGGGCTGCGCAGTTCCTGGCTTCCCGGGTGTCTACTCGGACGTGTTCTTCTTCAAGGACTGGATACTCCAGAACGCGAAGATCGAAGATGACGAAATGACTGAGGGATCCGATGAGGGGGGACCAACTGCTCAGGGATCCACTGCTCAGGGATTCACTGCTCAGGGATCCACTGCTCAGGGATCCAGCGCTGAAAAGGTGCTAGCCACCGTTTTCCTACCTCTTTGCCTTCTCATTCATTTGCTTAATAAGATTTGAAAGCCTGTACCGATGCTGAAATAGAGACGTTTCAGGTCAGCGAGAGACGCAAGTAGAACTCGGCTCGTCCTGCGCAACATTCGCCCGGGAACGGGGGGGATTCAATTTCTCCGTGGAAAGGAGCAACTTCATAATCGCGATCGTTCATTTCGTTCTTGGTAAAAAGGTCTCCCCGGGTTAATTGCGAAAGTTTCCATGGCCCCGTGTAACTCGAGGGCCGTCGGCGCGATAACAGGATTAATCGAGTCCCGTGTAAAAAATTCACGGCTCGATAAGGCGGGCCAAACTTCGTCTACTCATGTACATTATGAACGATACTTACTACGAACATTGATATTATGCTTGAAATCAAACGAGGGACGAGGGGCTTAAAAAATTATTCGAAGACCTCCTTCGCATTCCTTCGAAACCTTCTACTTTTCAATGTACAAAAACCGTGCCATACCAAACTGTCAAAGGTAGAAGATGATAACAGTGGAACTGAATTCTGCAGTCATTGGATTTGAAGATTTCAGGATTAAGGTACTGGGTCAATTAATTAAAATTCAAGGGTCTAGAAGCCAAAGAAGTTTTCGTGAAAAAAGTTAATCTACTTCTGCAACCTGTTCCAATCTCAAGAGCGTTCCTAGTGAAACAGCCTACGAAGAAACGGCACCCGCGTATTTCCCACATTCACTGTAAAATAATCATGTTTCCCAGAGCGTAACGTTATCAACCCTTTCGAAACGTGTTTTCCGAGGTCTCGGCTTCGATTTTTTGGCCAGGCACGCAGGACTTTTCCGTGGTTAGCTCGCGCTCGCAAAGGCCACACTGGAAATGAGGGTGAATAACGAAACCAAGGGGCATCCGACTTTGATCTCTGGCGAAAAGCCTCGGCGGTAGACGCGCAAAAAGCTCGCTACCTACTTAATACGGAGGTTGGTAGGGCGATACCTCGAGAAACGTATTAGCGGTATTGCCGCTGGCAATATCCAGCAGCGTGCGTCGAAGGATATCTTGTGCCTGTCGGGTCGTGGACCGTTTCTACTGAATTTCACGAGCCTTCAAAGGAACGCCGCGCTGTCTGTCGACTTGGAGATATTGCAAGAAAATATTTGTCCTCTGAGGGTGGAACGAAAGTGGAGCATTTAGGGGGAGCAAAGGGAGCCAATCGATAGATCGCTGCAGGGTTAATCAAGTATTTTAGCAACGGAATCTTATTGAATCGAATGCATGATTTTTGGAGCGCATGATGCATGATAATATTAGATATTGTGATTAACATGTTTGTTCATTGAGAGTTTGATGAATCCTTGGATCTTTATGCGGGGAATAAGAAAGCTGAGGTAAACGAACCCCTGTACAGTTTCGCTGCAACCACCATAAATTCAATTCCACTGTGTCATGTCCATTTCCAAACTGAAATGCAGAGGACAAATTATTGAATAAATAGTATCAACGATCATCCCCTTTCCCAGAGATCACCCTGCTCCAAGAGCCTCGAACCTCCCCCTTGAAATTCACCGATGGCCAGTTTCAAATCCACCAAGTTGACGAAGCTGCTGGTTGAATCAATTTCGCGAGCTCCCAGTACCTCCCAGCATCCCCGAGTAATTAGAGGAAACTTCCACTCGCTGAGCTCGAGTTCGATTCCCGCGGATCCGACCCCTACTTCGCGTTGTCGCGTGGCCATGCGGCGAAGGAAGTAAACTTTTAATTTCTTTAAAACCCCCGAACGATCTCCGAGGCAAAGGCGAACGTCCCCTCTCCCGGCGCGCTCTCTAATGAATTCTTATTCGATCCCTGAATTAAGGAGGTCGCGAATGGACCGTGGCGCGAGGGTGCCGTGACGCAACGGGGGATGGAAATCCGAGGGGCTGCGAGGATCATGAAAAACTTGCCGAGCTTACAGAACGAGGGTGTGGGAGGGGCGTGTATCAGACGTTACGTTTATCAGGTGAAACGCGCAAGTTGTCGAGGCACCCCTCGCCCTTGTACAGCCACCCTCGCCACCCTAGACAGGTCCGTTTTCCCCCGGTGGCATTTTTTACGATTACTCCCGCCGAGATCGATCTACGATGCCCCTTAAACTCGCCACTCGGGTTTCAGCGTCGATTAACTTCCGGCTGCGGAAGGCTTACAGGTGAAATCTCGGTCAGGCTTGGAGGGTTGAAGCGTTCGAGTTGAATCTGTCTTGTTGGATTAACGCGATGCAAGAATTGATCCGTTGGAAAATGTATCTGCGTGATGTTCGACATTTTATTTCTCCGTGAGTTGTCGTGGGTGATGCTTAAAGTGTTTGGAAATGGCGGATCACTTGCTTAATCGCGTTATGGAAATTTTGTGGGCGCAATTATTTCGATCGATCGTCTCGAGGGCAATCTTCGTGCTCGTTCGCGGTGCTTCGCCTTGCGGGGGAGATCAAAGGAGACGTTTTCCCTCTAATTAGGGGAAAATTTCGTCGTCAGAGGTATTTAGCCAGACGAGACGTTACCTTCGCGACACACGAGAAATCTTAGGAGGTGGATCACGTAGGAGGCACGCAAAGGGGTTCGTATTTGCCCGGTGGAAGATCGAACACGACGTTCCAGCGACTTTTAATCTCCGCGGAGCATACTGGGGAGATGAAAGTAGAAACCAGTTCGAGAGTATTACTCTGTCTACGCTTAACGGGGACTAACCGGACCGGAAGTATGTTCTGACTTGCACAAAGGGAAGAATATTTAAGAGTAATTATAGTTAAATAGATTCGAGGAACAGATACTGGAAATCAGAAATAGATGGGCAAGAAACTTTAAAAAAATAACACCCCCTAAATGACATCGCGGAGCCTTATTGTATCAAGGTCTCAAAGTTCAAGGATTCGATATTGAGAATTCAATTACTTTCCTCGAACGGAGGTGGCGAGACGAAGCTTCTGATTTTAAAGAATCGACCCTAATGGGGGGAGTTATTTGCGTCGCGACATCCCCGTGGAGCTGGTCGATTAAGGACCACGATTGGCGGGCGAAACTGTAGGAGAATATACCGAGGAAGCTCGCCTTCGGGATCGGGGACGTTTTTATGGCGCATTTAAAGCAGCGGAAGGAGGTCGCCTTCTTCATCGCGCGACGACGAGCCGAAGAACGAGGCTCGCTTAATGACCCAGTTACGTTTTAATGGCCGAGATTGCCGAGAGATACGCGGGGAAAGTCGTTGCTTGACTATGTGACCGGAAATTCGAGCGACATCGAATGGGGTGGAACGGCCATTTTGCACGATTACATCGGACGTTCAATTCGTGGGGCACTCTGATGCTCGATATCTCTCGAAATTTGCATAAAAATCCTCTTACGATAACTCGATGCCAATGGAACAACTTACACATACTGTCTTGTTCCATCTAGAAGGCTTTAATTGTTCTGGAGGCAAGTAAGTAATTACTTTTGTAAGAAAATAGATATTTGGGATATTATATCTAAGGTGGAGGTGCTGATAAATATAAAAATTCATTCATAAATATTCCTCGCAGACTTCACATTTATTTTTCACTCATCAGTAATCAAAATTGCAGGGTAAATCGTCCATGGTACCCCATAAAAGCACCGCTGCTTCGTCTATCAGTCCACAATCTCTCCACCGAATTGACCCACAAACACACCAACATCGTGGGCCCCATAAATCCTCCAGGCTGTATGAAAAAAAGATGCACAGGGATAACGCCCCAGCTCCGTCGTTTCAAATTCACCCCGACGCACCCCTAAAAAATCCATCGGTCAGACCTTCGTGTCTCCCCCACCTTGGACCCCCACTTTCGGCTTGCGACGCGACAGAGCCTCGAGAATCACACCTTTGGAGACCCAGTTCGTTCCTCCACCCTCTCGCTCCCGAGATACCAACCCCCCAACGGTTCCCGCGACACTTGGCGACGTTCCAGGCATTCGACGGTGGCCCTAGTAGCGGCTCGTGAGTTACGTTTATGATAATGAGCGGCTCGTTCCGCGTTGCCGCGCGTGTAGCGGTCCTGGCTGGCTCGAAACACGGCCCCGAGGCTATGCCGCCCCCCTCGAAGGGGTTGTCCAGCAGTAGCCCGCGATTTACCCCTTTATGGGATTAAGAGATGCCACCGATGCTTGCGTTTTACGAGCTCGGGATGGAGCTTGGAGGCGCGCCAGAGTAAGTAATTACCCTTCGGGGGTGGAGGGTGCAGATAAAGGGACCGTGGTCAAGCAGCAGCCGGTTGAATTTGTAATTTTTCCCTCGCTGGAGGAAGCTCCGCGATCGTTCGCCGGATACGGCCCCTGCTTTGCCAAATGCCCCGCGGGGCACCTACCCCTATTCGATAATTACAGGGGGCGTGTAGCAACTTACAATCGAGAGTTGTCTGCATTTACCGAGGAAACTTCGAAATTCTCAGAAAGTCTGATATTCCCAAGGTTCGCGTTTATTAATTGTAATTTATGTTCTTTGTGATCCAGAGTGGATAATCCATGATAGTTGAAGTGTATTGCTTCAAACAGAATGCTTTTACCGCACACACCAAAGTTTGCTCGTCAAATATGACAATTATTATATTTGCCTCGTCAGTCTGGATTACTTAACCAGAAATTCATATTAACGCGGAAAGATTGCCACCCTCGCGGCAGAGACACAGTGAAAACGCGCAGGGGCGACTGAACCACCGAAATTACAAAGTTCCATGACGGCGGAGCCGCGAGTATCAAGTTCCAGGGGGCTCGCGCACACGCGCTCGGCGGCTCTTTCACGCGAGCCTTTCACCGCGAGCGGTCAGCCCGCCGCGAGATGAAAGAACCGCGCGTTTAAACGCGTTTCACTGTCAGCTCCGCATCCTCGTTTTTCCTTTCAGCCTACGTACCTCGCCAGACGTCTAATTAATTAAATGTAAACCCGCGTGCCCCGTCGACTAGCCGCCTCCCCACCTCCCGCGGCCGCCCACGCTCGTTTACGGCCTCTTTAGCCCCGTCTTCCTTCTGTCATCGCTCGCTTCTCTGCTCGTCAATCTGCCTGCACTCGTGCCTCGCAGCTTCGGAAATTCCCGAGTCACTTATTTGCGTTTACCTAAGAGCCGCGTCTTCCTCGGAACGCAGACGGCTAATTGGCCCTGGCAACCCTCTTCTCCCCTCGCGAACGGCAATTTCGCTTGATCGTTCGCGATTCGTCGCACGCCAATTAGCGAGCACAGAAACCCGGGGTCTCCCGGAGTTCATCTTTTATTGCGATGCACAAATCGCGGAGACGTGGATCGTTGCAAATAGCTGCGTGTAGTTTGATGGCTTCTGGGGTGGAGGGTTGAATCTGTCGAATGGCTGCTGCTAACGATCAAATGATAATCTTGGGAACTCTTTTGTCATCGTTTGGGGAATGATTCGTGAACGGAGGAGGATGCTGGATGTATTTTAAATCGAAGTATGGACGATTGCCAGTATGTAATTGCGCCCTCGAACAAAGTAACCAGAAGCTATCATCGTGGCGGAGTTTACAGACGGCACTTTCGGAGATCTAATAGCTGCTTTCGCGGGGAACGACGATCTATATCGCGCTAACACCGATACCCTGGCTCGGTTAATAGTTATTCCCTCAAGAAGTTTCACGGCGATTTGCAGTTAATTCCTCCGTGGCGTTTATTGCTCCGGCTAATGCTTCTTAGGAAATTCGCGTTACTGCTCTAAACTGTCCCCATCCGTTCCTGCGCTGGATCATTAAGAAGTTTCTCGGTGCAGGGCTACGAAAACCGATGAGTCCGGGCTGTCGTTATTTTCCCCAGTGTCTCCTTCGTCCCTAATGGATCCAGGGTCGACCACCGTCCGTTCAAAACGTTTTATCTTCCGCCTCCACTTTGTCCGGGAGACTAGTGACGCGAGCAGACGCGCACGATAACAATTTGGCGGTGAATCGGGGCCCACTGCCCGATACGGATCGATGGTAAATCACTCGGAATTATTAGGGATTAGTCGGCGGGATGGTATTTCTGTCCGCTCCCGGCGAGGGAAACAATCGTTCTGGCCTGCAACGAAGCGTCGATTACGAGCGATTAACGCTTAAAGAGCCGTGTATAGTTCTTCTCAATCTTCCTTCCAGGGTCTCATTAAGTTACCGAATTAAGAAGTTCCAAGTAAGTCGTCTATGTAATGCCTGACAAATTAAGTGAGCATATTTGCTACTGACTTGACCCTCGGTTGTCACACCTACTTTTTCGAACGTCGTTGTCACACTGGGTCAATTTGACCCTGTCAATTTTCAATCAGTTGTTACTTAAAACTATTTGTTAAATTAAATCTCAAAAATTCTGACATAATGTTTGAACATTGTAGAATATATGCCCATCGTTAAAAGTTGACATTTAAAGTGTCATCATGCATAAAAAAATAATTTGAAGCAATAAGAGTTTCGACAAAAAGGTTTTTTCCTTAACCCTTTGACTACTGTTGACGCCTATTGGCGTCCGACACATGTTGGCTTCCCGGTACTGTTGACGCCTATTGGCGTCCGACACATGTTGACTTCCCGGTACTGTTGACGCCTATTGGCCTCCGACACTTGTGCGACAAAAATTTCGCCGTACCCAGTGGACGTCGCGAGTGAATTCGTACCGTACCGTACGGCCAGTGCGTGCCAAAGTCTCCCGTAGTCAAAGGGTTAAAAAAATATAAAATAAATTAAAAATATGAAATAATACTTCTGGATTATCTATTGATCTATTCGTTTACAAATTCTGCAGACACCCAGTCAATGCAGGCTCCTAGGTTACAGCGCAGTAGATTAGAACGTCACTAGCCAGACACGTGCGCGAGACTTAGTTGACGAATACTTACTTACTATTTAGATAATTTTAGAAATGGAAACTTGTAAAGATTAACAACCTATTTTGCCCTGAATTACAATTATTAATATGTATTTAATATATATGGGATAAGGTCCCATTAGTGTACAACAGAAAAGCAAAGAAAAATAAGAATACTTTAAGTCAGGATACCACCTTTGACTGCGATTTTGGAGGCGTTTTTCATGAATTTTTTTTGCATACAAAGACTGCGCAGAAACAAAATCGGTTTTATTCATTTATTAATGTAACTTTAATCTGTAATTAAACATTTTTTGAAACTGAAAAACTAAAAAAATAATCTCTTATAGGTGGCGCCAAAATACAGATGTTTTTCAAATCGACGTGTCAGATTACTCTTATAATTTTCATCGGATTGACTTGAAACTTTGCACAATTCTTCCCTGTGGTATAATCTAATGCTGTACGTAGGGAGTCTACGAAATTTCGATTTTTAAGAAAATAGCGGTTATTTTAACAAAAAGGTCAATTTTTAGGGTAAAAAGTTTAGGGTAAAACTTTATAAAACTGTGCACCGAAAGAAAAATAACAACGGTACAGCAGAAGTCCTACGTACAGCATTAGATTATACCACAGGGAAGAATTGTCCAAAATTTCAAATTAATCCGATGAAAATTGTAAGAGTAATCTGACACGCCGATTTGAAAACATCTGTATTTTGGCGCTACCTACAACAGATTACTGTTTACTTTTGCAGTTTCAAAGACTGTGAAATTACAGATTAAAGTTACATTAATAAATGAATAAAACCGATTTTGTTTCTACGCAGTCTTTGTATGCAAAAAAATCATGAAAAATGCCTCGAAAATCGCAGTCAAAGGTGGTATCCTGCCTTAAGTCGGTAAGACGGTTCAAACATTATTGTATTTGTAATTACGTAAACTAAACGTATTCATTCAAAAGCCCCCTCCACAAAGCGTTAATACATCCGAACCTTTATCATCAGAAGATAGACGCGAGGGGAGTTCCCCGACACCCCGGCAAATGTCCAGCATGGAAAAAAGAATCGAAACGTGATTAAATCCCGCCCACGTCTCGTTCGGTCGCTTCGTTTCCACTCGCAGCCCCGCGGAAAGGCAGACCAGCCCCCGAATCCACGGGGGTGATTTATCCCTTTCATTCCTCCGTGAAAGTAGGGAATCCCCGCGCGAGCATCGTCGAGCGTCGTCGACGATCGTCTCCGGAGGAGCGCGGAGGGTTTGTCGACCTTTCACGTCTCCCCGTTCGCCAGGCATGCAGCAGCAGAAAAAAAAGTCCGCTCGTTGGCCAAGGGCGAGCTGACAAATGGATAGGATTTGAGCTTCGCAGCCGTGGAGGGCGCGGGTGTTTTTCATCGGCCGGGAAAAGGGGCGGTTGGTTTAAGTAATTGCATCCCCTAACGCGGCGAGAGGAAAAGGGTGGAAAGTCAACGGTCAGGAGACCAGAAGTCTGCTCCGTCCCGCGGAAATCCTTATCGATGAGCGTCGTCTGCGTACGACTTCACCCCGCGTTGAAAACCGAGATTCCACGGAGGGGTTGGTGTAGCCTCAGCCGAGGGATGCAGAGGAACACTAGGTTATTCCCTTCTGAAATCATTTTCGCGAGGGACATTCTTCAGTCGGTCCCGAATGTCTACTTTTATTTTGAAGATAGTATCCTCCACAACCTGCTATACATCAGTTTGAATCCACTGAAGATTTTAATGCTTCAATATAAATCGCAGCTGTATAATATCGATGGTATCGTAGAATTGAAGAGATATCGAAGTGTCTGACTAATGACGCCCTAAACTACTTGCTCGAAATTAATCGCAGAATCTTCAACATGTTTTCGTTGGGTTGATCTATAATTGTGCTGTTGAATTCGTTCTGCAGTTCCAGAAGAGTTCTCCCGTAGAATTTCTCGCTGACAATCGGCGTACAACGTGATTTCCCTGTAGGACTCCTTTCGTGCCCCTCTGGTAATTCTGCGAACGAGGCACGAGGGTCGGGCCACTCGACCAACCCTCTGTCCAGAATCGAAACGCGCTCGCAGATCTGCGTTCCACTAGCGTTGAATAAGGGGCTCCCGATCGCGTGGAAGACGCAGAGGCTCTCCACGCATCGAACTGCGACGACCCTCGATCAGAGGGAGGCAAATTGGGTTATCCGAGGGCCGAGATGTCATCGTGGCGTCTCCTGACGGACGGGGCCACGTTGTCGCGGGTCAAAGGTAACCCCTGGTCAATTATTGTAATATGCTCGCTGGAGGCGAGCGGGGAAGGCGCTGGGAAACGCTCTGGGTCGATAGCTTTAATCTACGGACCTTCCTGCGCCCCTGATCGGGCTCTAATTTTACGTCGCACTTGGGCTACGTTGGCCCCTTTAATTTAGGGGTCCCTTTAATGCTCGAAACTGCGAACTAGTGGAAGCTGGATGGATTACATTAGCACCGACAGTATTTTGTCAAAATTGCAGAAGTTGGTAAAGGTTCTGCGTTTAATCGGATATAACACACTTGTCAAACTCTGCATTGAGAAGATTTACAATATGATTTACCATTACTTTCTGTTTAGCGGATCAATTAATTAAGTTTGGAAAGGGGTGGTTTTAATTATTTAAACATGTCGAGGGCGATTGATCGCAGTTCTAAGAAGGAAACACGTCCCGAGGAGGGAAACCGAAGCAGCCAGAGGTTCGATCGCAGACATTCTGGCGCCGACACGAACACCACTGACACCGAGTTACATATTTAAAGTGTTTGGCGTGCGAATCGGAAGTCGCAAGCTTTCGCCGTCGGTGGTAAAGTTTGAGAAATAGTGGTCTTCTTTGTGCGCCACAACTATAAAGGATTCCGTCGGCTTGGAGGAATCCGTAGATAAATTTCCCGCGGCTTCCTGCACGTTACTTGCCGTCGAATCGAGACGCCGTCGAGCGCTCGAGGAAACTCGAGAATTTGTAAAGCAATCGCGACGTCCACGGCAATGAAATACGCCAAGTTTCTTGTGGATCTTGAAGCAACTTGCTGGAACAGACTCAATTACCGTTGCATTCGAAATTGGGGACAGTCGAGTCTGAAATTTCACGGGATATGTAATTAATAGAGCTTAAGCGCGTCTCCGATCAACTCGGCTGCCTCAAAATTCTACTCCACTTTCCGAAGAAACTTTCTCCCTTCGCTAATCGCGCTCCTAGAACTCGTCTTCTTTTCAAACGAGTTCTCGATGGCTTATATTCTACCTAAAGCTCCTTTATCCCCACTTTCGCGTGCCCTCAGAAAGAACTTCCTTTAGTGACTCGTCCTTTGGCGCCTCTTTCTTTGCCGGTCGAGTTTTCGATAGCCCATTTTCGTCGAAAGAAACAGACAACAGCTTCGGAGAAGTTCCACACAGTCCTCCGACGAAAGTTTCCCCTCTGTAATCGTTTCTTTGGTACCCGTTTGTTTGCTGCTTTACTCGCTCGGACCTCGTAACAGTTTCTGTCCCCCATCTGACTGGCCATAAACGGGGTGGCCCGAATAGTCATGCTCCATAAAACTATCTCTCAAAATCATTCTCCCCGGAATGGAAACGTCAGAGAAGAGCAACTTCACTCTACACTCTTATAAAAGTTTATAATCGCGCCACGAATTTTAAGCCGCCCGCAGCTTGTATCGATTCGAGGCCCGCCACAGGTTCCAAGCGGAAAAAATGAATATTGGTTTAGGAAAGGGAAATATTCGAGCACCGATGTATAGTGTCGATTTATTTTCGATTTAATTCCGCGCCGTTACTATTAGCGTTTGCTCCCGCGGCAGTGTTCTACGCCGGTCATCGGGGGGGGGGGGGGGGGGGGAATTTTATCGAGAAACAAACGGCTCGACGGTTTTAACGCTACCGCGGGGAAAGAGAGGCACCGGCGGAGGAAAGAGGAGGCGGAGGGTTTACATGCACGCATCGGAGGCGTAATCGTGAAATTCGATTATCGGGAGGCGTGCAGAATAGCGGATCATCGGGCTGGGCGATTAGCGGCGCGGCGCGCCGCGGCGGAGCTTTTAAATTTCCGGCTTTTGGGTGCAGGGAGCTGGAAAAATATTTGGAGTACCGCGGCGGGGGCTGAAATTGCGCGGGCGCGCTCGAAATGAATTTACGATGGCTCTTAGCGAGCAATTCCTGGCCGGAAAGTTTCGTTGTTTCCACGGGTGATTTGTGGCCACGGGACCGACGTCGATTCGTCGAAAGCCCTTCCCCGGCTCTTGAAATTAATCGCCGACTAGCGACCACGCTTTTCTTTTCCCCCGAACCCAGGCACATTAACGTGCACAGCTCGACGATGGAACTTTTTGTAGGAAACAGAGAATTTGTCATTAACAGAAAAATAAAAAAATATTGGGAATTACCTTGAAGCCTTAATACACTCAGGATATAAAATAAATTTCAGGAAAGAATTATAATTGCAAGGTTACACAAGACGATTTAAGGTAACTGCACCAGTCTGCATATTTACTCGCGCGCAATTTCCATCAATTTTCCTGTCACTCGCCGAGGAATAATGATGCAAAGGAAGCTTCGAATGTGTTTAATTTTAAGGATACAAAAGAGAAATGGGGAGTGTACGCAGACGAGCCATGCTTCTCCGCGCGCATTCCGCGCTGCGTGCGCGTGGAGCCTCTAAAGCCCGTCATATTTCTCTTGCACGTTGCCGGGGCTCTTCTTGTAACGAGGAAAACTCGAGGGAAGGACGGCTGGCGGGCGTGCTGAAGGTGTAGTAACCAGAAACGGTTAAAAATACGATTCTTTGTCCGCGAAGTGGCCCTCGAGCTCTCCAGTCGGTTTTAGACCGCGTCCCGCAAAAAGTAAAAGCCACGAGACCCGCGAAATTCCTGTCCTCCAAAATTGGAACGAACCGGCTCGTGGAAGGAGGAAGGCCTTTGTGGCGTATATTTAGTCCTCGAATTGGTTCACGGTGATTAACGAGCTCCGGGGAGGAATTTTTCTGAGCGAATAACGCGAGGCGGAGGATGATGATAATGGTGCTTCTTCGAAGAAGTTAGCGGTTATGACACTTTAATCTTTTTAATCATAGTTCGTTGTATTCTTGATAATAGCAGGTAGTAGTATCTTCCTCGTCGTTGCATGGTGACTGAGAGAAAGGGTTAATGAAGTTTCAGTGGTTTAATCTATTGCTAAATGAGTTATAGTGGACTGCACAGTGTACTGAATTGAGGTTTGTAGCGTAAGAAGAATCGGTACAATATAATTTCCGGTTGGGGTTAAAAATCTACAGAATATGGTCGCGATTAAGCGGCAGGATTTCCCCTGTAATCTGATTTCATCGTCAACTCCAAAATTTCAACGTCGCTAATGAAAACCACATCGAGAACCCGAATATTAATTGTCTTTTAGCGAACCGTGCCACAGACACCGCCGAATGAATTCGTTTGCCGTGCACAGACCGCGATATAATTTTAATTAGCGATGGGATCGAGCGTACCTCGAATAACGTGGAAGTTGGTGGAACAAGTTCAAAGGCTGCGCGAGTGCTTTGGTAGATAAAAATATTAGTTGCGAGTGGAATGAAGTTACATGTGGATGTTGGTGTTCGGTATCAACTGAATAATTCCGAAGTACTTTCAAAACTTTCTTCGAATTCTAATTGCACGTGTTTCTGCTTCAGCAGACTTCGAGTGAACGTTACGAGACGAGTTATTTCTCAGATTGAAATTTTAATAATTTGCAATGCTACTTAACTCTAGAGACGGAAGAGTTATTAATTAATAGTGCCGTGCAATTGACGAACTCGGTTCCATCGCTACTTCGCAGCTCCCTTCAGCGACCGCGCTTTGAACGTCATCGTCCACCGGACTGCTCGCTTTTAGGCGTGCCTGCAGCGCGATGCAATTTACCAATGAAAGCAATTACCGCGAAAAACAAGCCCTCGCTGCCGACGGGGCTGCACGCGAAACTCCAAAGTGCTAGCCACTTTCGATGGCAAGTCTAATCGAGTATCGTTTCGCTAACAGCGTCGTGGCGGGTGAAGCTGTTTGATGCGTCGAGCCTCTTTGTCTGCCTATATAGGTTGTTTTAAAAAAGAAAAGAGTCTTTCAAACCGGTTATGCATTGATTAAAAATAATGAAATTACAGGCCTGTCAAGTTCTTTGACAATTAGCTTGAAGAATTTACCGATCGGTTCCCTCCGCGTCCACTTATAAACAATTATTCCCCGTTCAACATCCGAGGGATATCAGACAACATATCACAGCCACCATCGCTTTTCTAATACCACCCTCGTCCCTTCCACACCCCAAAGAATCTTGGCTGCGCTATCGTTCATCCTGCACCCTTTCGTCGCCCCCTGGTCATCGCCCATAAATTCCAGAATTACACGCGGGGACGTCGTGTCGTCACCTTTACCCTCGCCTAAAACGACCGCAAATATTTGTCGGCGATCTTTGCAGCCGTAATTCTAAAATATGGTCACCTGTCCTATCCAACGGTCGGACAAGTGGCAGATCTCTTGTAAAGGGTGTTCCTCCTTTTTTCCCGGCAAACAGGCAGCCGATAGATGATTATCTAAACGGTCCCGGACCCTTGGCCGATTTGCTGATAATTAGCGCCAATATGGTCCATTCCCTTCCATTTTCTGTGGTTGTAGGTGTTCCTTTTTCTTTTATGCGTTGTTTCTTCTTCCCCGCCTTTGATCTTTTCTTTGCCTAGACACCAATTTCGTTTTTTTTTTTTGTTTCTCTTTCGTCCCTTCCGTTTATCTTCACACGGAGCAATCCTCGCGGAAGACGCCACGCGGTATCAGGATAATTGGTCGATTTATCACGGACAAAAATTGCTAAGTAGTCGTGTGCACCAGTGATTATCTTCCCTTTCAATTCATCGGATTAACTAGACTTCATAGTAAATAATTGAAATATTTTGCGCTGAAGCTCAATTCTTCTAAAATTTTAAACATCAGTAGATACTCCACGTAACGGTGAATTCAACGTGTTAATTTATTCCCTACAATCCCACCAATCTTTCCACACTTAAGCTCAAAGGTACGCTCATATCTCTAATATCGAATTCTCACCCCAAACTTCCGTTTCAAAGAAAACCCTGGGGGCAACTAGTGTCCGTTACACTCACCCTCCAAAAACACCGACGAAACTTCCACTGGCCCATAAAGGAAAGCCTCATTACCATTCACTTAAAACGTCCCCGCAACTTCGATTCCCCACGCAAGAAACTACCGCCCCCCCCCCCCCCCACCTTCATCCTGAGATCACCGGCGAACACGAAACAGGATGTCTTAACGAGCTCCCGAATTTCGCGGGCCAACGACGCGTAAATTCAACACGGATAGAGGGACGGGGGCTTCGCATCGTAAAAAGCCCCGCCCGATGTTCTGAATATTCGCTGGTATAACGAGGGGTCCCATCACGTAATCCTTTAATTAACGACGCCGATATTCCAAGAATTCCCAGCAGCTCCCCTCCAGCGACGGCGAGGCTAGTAAATTCGCCACATAATCCCGGACGATCGTCCCTCTCCGTCAGCGTCGCTTATAAGATTCGACGTGCGCCGAGGACGTCCCTGTAACGAGCCCCCTGGAAAGGATCGCTGCGAGTGTCCCGGCAATATCTCGCGCGATATATCTGGCCAGGACGCTGGACCTGTCTCGTCGCGGCCCTGGCCAGCTGTTATATTTACCAGGCTGCAACGCGGAGACGGTAATTGCCGGGCCTGGACAGCTGCCCGCCACCGTCCGGCACTACCTTCGCCGTAATATCGTTATTTTTATTAAGTTTTTCCACGGGCAGCGAGTAACTTATATATTGCTGGTATGAGGGGGGGGGGGGGACGTCTGTCGGCGAGGAGGCGAGGGAGTGATAAAACGGAGACAAAAACCGGGACAGAGTGGGGGAGGGAGACAGGACGCAGGAAAGGGGATGAAAAGCGGGGTGGGATGTTTCCTTTTGTATTTTCGTAGCTGGAGTTCACTTTGACTTCGGCTTTGATTCACTGGCTTCTGAATAAGGGAATGCGAGTGTCTTTGATGCGCGGGAGTGGGGGGAGAGGTGAATGCGATTACGGGGTGTATTGAGTGTGATTGTAGACGGAGGAAAATCAGATTGATGGCGCAGTCGCTTCCCTGTCTGCGAATCGTGGGTGTTGTATGGAAGAGCGAACGGTTCCTGAATTTGCGCCGGAGCAACGGTGGGGGTAGCTTCGCTGCGAATTTGGGAAGCCATTTGCTTTTGTTCCCACTGTATCCCAGCTACCTGGCGAATAACGTCTACATCGGTCCACGTTATTACATCGAATCCTTTATTATTCGGCGTACAGGGGTTGAAGGAACTGAAGGAGAATTCTTCCCCGCGCATATACCTACCTCTTTCAACATCCACATCTTCCCAACGCTTTTATTCCCGCGACGTTCTCAAACAAATGCCGGCGCACGAGTCGCAGATACGCGGCGCAATAAGAGGCGAGGTTGTGATATAAAGCAGCGAAATTAAACGGGAGAATTAGTTTTTATGAAAGCCCTCGAGGCCGAGGTAAGCGTTATTGCATGTTCATGACGCCGACAGCCGCATCCTGGCCTTTGTTATCCTCCGCCCGCTGCTCCCTGATATTTGATTTCATTCCGTGTACAACGCTGAACCTTTGCCCGACTCCCGGTTATTCTTACCCCCCCCCCCCCGTCGTTGCTTCATTAAATTAAATGACCAATATCCACGATCATAAACGGCCTGCCCGCGACTTAGCTCCACGCAAACGGGACGCTTCTGTTTACTCGGTAATTAATAATCCTCCTCCTGCGCGGAAGTCGGCTCGATCTAATTAAAAGAGGAATTCCTTAAGAATTAGCAGGCTGGAAGGAAGGGAATTTCGATCGCGACGGCTCCAACCCTCGTCGAAGCGCGAGCGCCGACGGGACGAATGCACTCGGAACAGGCGGGCGGTATTAATTAAAGGGAAACTTTTTTAATTCGACCGCCGCGCGTATAAGTGGCCCTCCAAGCCCCGTCCGCCCGCCTACCATGAATAATAAATAAAGCGCCGGCCGAACTTTATCATAAATGTTACACGCAGACGCACTGAATATTTACCCGTTCCGCGTTTCCCGGGGACAAAGGGGAACTAAACGCGGAGGGGGAGCGGGCGGTTAGAGGGACGAAGGGCGGGGGGGGGGGGGGAAAGGGTCGGGCGGTGATTTATTTGGGAAGAAGCGCGGGGGTTGTTTCGACCCCTCGCGAGGTGATCCTCGACGAGAAGTAAGAGCCAAGTCACTTCTACAGGTGTGCCCATTAATTCGGCAAAATCGTGGAAACTCCGAGACAAATCATGCTTGGGGCGTGACCGTCTCGCCCTCGCATTTGTCAGTTTCTCTTCTGCTCGGGCACGGCGGGCGGCCGCGCTCGCTCGTCCACACCCTTGGGCGGATTAATTAATCGACATACTCGCGCGACGACGTGCGAGATTCGTCTTGTCCAGGGCGATGGAGCCTGGGGAATGGTAATTCATAGTAGTCAGCGATTCTTGAGTTAGCTGGCTTTTTTGGTGGGTGAATCGTTCGTCAGCTAGGGAATTGTTAGGTTAGGCATGGGTAGGTGGGAACTCCCTTAGACGCGGGGAATTTTATTTAGGTTATTCACTCGTTTAGTAGAAGGATCTTGGCTTCTGAAATCTAGGGGAAAATGGGGCAAAACCGGGTACGCGGTTCAGACCGGGAATCAATGTTTTTTTAAGACAAGAGCTGCGATACGCATCCAACGTATGCTGTTACATTCGGGTGGACCTCATGACGGTATGAGATCAATCGCAGCGCAAAGACCGTCGTTGTTTTTCATCCAGAGAAGTATACAAATTTCGAGTTGAAAAGTTCCATGATTGCGTTAGTGAATTGCTTTTTTTATACCACTTGGATTTAAAGAATCTATTACGGTAAGTACTACATTGTATTCTGTAGTCTTTACCCCGTATTTTTACGTTTTACACAGTTCTTTTTGGCATGTTGAAGTATAAATTTTTAATATTTAGTAAATTATCTCATTCGGGGCAAAACCGGGTAGTTGATTATGGGGCCAAACCGGATACTCACTTTTTCTATGACGTAAATGTCGTATAGAAGCTTCTTTACGTGCCACGGAAGATTATCCGAACAAAAGTTTGATTTTTTCTTAACGACATGAAACACGTAGGAACACTATAACCGTAATGAACTTTCGAATCTTAATAACTCGTTGTAAGCTGGCGGTACACCCACTACCATTTCACAGGATTTTATTATGTGTTTCTTTGAGTAATTATAATATTGTCATAGTAAAAGTGTTCGGAACACACTCATAAGCTACATTTTAATTGTATGCATAAACGTAAGTGTTTCGATTGCCCTGCCGATTGGAAGAAAGCCTGTCATTACTGTTGCTTGCAGTCTGCAAGCAGTACACATGAATTGTTCGTGGAGTCTCTGACGTAGCCATCCCTACATCCACATCCGGCCTCTTGAGGAAGGCAGCTCTAGGAGCAAATTTAATCGATATCGTGAGGACGGAAATCTCGGTGGTATTCTTCAGGGGTAGGCCGACTATGTTCAGATTCAAACACTTACGGTACGGGGGCACAGTACAAACGGTTTTTCACACGTTCCTTCGCATCGTTTTCCACAATCGTCCCAGATTTCGTTAATGTTAGTGCAGCGCTCCACATCCTCGCCAACTGTGCGAACAGACGTTAATCACTTCGTGGCAAATTGGAAAGCACGCGAGATTCGATGTCAGAAATAAATTCAGATAATGAGAACCAGGAATTTTAAAGAGATACTTATTCTGAATTTCATTTTGTTATAAAAACGTTCCAATTTATGGCGACTGTTGCACAATATGACACACTGTAAATTATGCTAACCCAATGCCTTGGTCGAGATTCGAGCAATGAAATGAAAACCTTAAGATGCTTTCTTAGAATACTACTTACAAACTGCGGCCATCGCAACGAATAGTCCGAGTAACAGAATAAAACGAGACATGGTTCTTTAATACGTTCCACGTTCTTCTGCTGCTGTCGAATTGTTAATGACTTTCAAGCACCAACCTCTGTACTTTTATACCTAACATGGTGCATGGAAATTTCAGCAGGATAATAAATATATTCCTTTTTAGAAGATAAACATGAATAGACGAGAACTTCGTAAACAGTAAATTTACAGATATAGGTGGGTATGGTGGGAGTTAATTCGCTTTCATTGGGTTTCCTTAATCACTGTTGATAATCGAGGGCATCGAGGCTATCCAACCCGATAATTATAAGTCGTGGAAGCACGGCAGTGGCACAGATCGACATTTAAGTAGGTATTCTCTTCATTGTTTACATATTTCATCATTTATTGATTATAATCGAAGATTGCAGGTAATATATGGTATAATAAATACAAAAATCATTTTTTTCTTGTCGCTCTTTCTAACAATGGGTCTCTTGATGTGGATTCCCATTATTTATATGGATCGGGGCTTATTAATAAGTTATGTAGAACATCATGATTTGTCATTTTCCGGCTGCTCTTTTTACGTATAATTCGCAATAGTTTTTAAAATCTTTATTTCGGGATTTCTGGGCTTCCTCTGTTAAATATTCTAAATAAATTTTTTAGATTTCCAATTCTAGAAAATTATCAGCTTATTACATCGGAATAGTTTTAGTCAGTCTTTTTCTTGTAATGAAAAAATATAAATCCTTGTATTCCATTCCCAAATTAAGATTTTTTGTTACTATTTTCGTATTTTTCTTAATTAAAAGAATTCCGATTGTCCGGCTCCGATGCTTGGTACAAAAATACGCGATTTAAATAACAATTTAACACCGACTAGAGAGAATCTCCAGACATGGCGAATCTTAATAACTGGTTGCAAACTAACGATACACCAGACTTCCATTTCACAGATTTTTTTATTTTTTCATTTAAGGTTTTGAATCGCATTAGCATCTAAAGGTCATGTGCGACTTTATAAATTAGCGACACAGTGTAGAGTGCCTACATACACTCCTCACATTAATTAAAGGATGAAATGTTCATGAAAAAATTAATAGATAGATCAGTCTTTCCTCTTCAAGACGCATCTTTGACTTTTTCGATTCGGTTAAAATTTCGTTCTACGATGTCCTTTCGAAAATATGCTTAACAATTACACACATTCCACAGGAATAAGCAGAACATCATTGTCTTAAGCTGATTTTAGATGGCATATCGTGTGGATGGCATATGCACTACTAGGAACAGATTAAATCGATATCGAAAGGACGTAAATCTTGCTGGAATACTTTAGTATGACAGCTTCCCTCGAGGAAGAGCTTGCGTTGATCCACCGCGCTCTCCACATCCCACGAAATCTTCCTCAACCGCGTCACGACCCATTTCAAAACGCCAAATGGCCTGGTGCGTCATCGTCCACGGAGCACCGCCGACCCAGAATCGCAGTCATGGAATTCGCTGGCTCCGGACCCCAGACTCGCGCATCGAATTAATCAGGGGCGACAACGCCTGTGAAAAAGCTTCGCCTGCCAGCTAGTAATGAAATTGTCCCGTCGCACAATGCCATCCCTGGGAAGATCCCCGCTCATTGTCTGCTGCCCGGATTCATTAGGCGACGCTCGCGCGAATGGCGCGACGAAAGTGTTCGCTGTTGCGCGTAAAGACGCTTGAAACGACGCCGGGGGACATTAGTGGGAAACGATGACGCGAGGGCGGGCTGACTATTAAATCGCGGATGTACGCGGTGAAAAGAGGATTGTTCTTTCAGAATTTTCTTGTTTTGTGGACACGGGAACGTGAGAAATGGCACTCGCGGAATGTGCAATGTTTGTGAACTCTAGTGTAGTAGTGGAGATGACACTTTTTGAGCTTGCAGCATTCATTGAGGAGGGCTAAATGTGAAATAGGTTTGGTTAACTGGATTGTTAGGAAGGCAGTGATATAATTTAGTAGTCTATTTATCTGGGAATCGAATAGTTATAGTTTTGAATGCAAATTAGTCAATGATTCTGTGTTTCAGTGATAGAAGTCAATGATTAAGGGTACATACAATAGATATGTGCGTCCTAGGAATCACAATGCGAATGTCACACTAGTTACATACAGTAGCGGACAAAAATGTTATTACTTTTTCGATCCACTCTACCTCTATTAATTTTTAACATCAACTCACAACTACAGCATGTGCCACTATATATATTCTGATAGAGAATTGAAAACTGTATAAAACCCGGTTAAAGTTAATAAACAAAATCCCTACATAACATTAAACACGACAACACCCTTGTAAAGCTGTTTAAAAGTTACCACTTTTGAAAAATAATACAAAATCTGATATTTCGTTAGGACGATTTAAGGGGACTAGGCAGTCCTTTTTCGTGAGAAAGAATGTTTATTACTACCATACAGATTGAGAAATAAATGGTAAGAATGGTATATATATGTGGTTTAAAAATGGCGCTGCAGACGGGTAAACATTTTATCGGTTTTCCGTCGTTTTGCCCTAATATCGGTCTTAAAGTGTGACGTAATTCGATTTTAAAGGTGTGATTCTTGTTTGTTGGATTCACAGTTTCCGACCAAACCTATAGAAACAGAAATTAAATCAAAATTATACGATTGGTGGCCGAGAAACGGCGATTTTTCCGAGAAAAATTCGTTCTTGCTTGTGCGCTACTAAAATCCGGTGACTATTTAATTTTTTTTATAAAAATCTCGAATTTTTATGGACCATATCAGAGGTTTGGTCGGAAATGGCACATGTTTTACACATCCTGCAATTTTTTCAAGTCGATCTGAACCTCCATTCGTTCACAATCAGGTAAAAACGAAGAGAAGAAAATATTCGAGAAAAACGCGTTTAAAGTTTCTGGGCAAAGGCGACGCTATAGGTTGCCGCTCGACGTTTTTAGCTGTCAAATATATAATTTTGCGAATTTTACTATAAACCAAGCGGCATTTTATTCAGAAAGGATAGTACTTTTGGAAAATGCAATAAAAAAAATCGATTTTTCGACTGCCTAGTCCCCTTAAAAGAATATCAAAAGTGGTAACTCCTTTGTCGGACTGAAAAATGTGTTATCCCGCTCAATGTCATAAATTTTCTTTTGTTAGTTAGATAAATTCAATTTTAACTGGGTTTTATACAGCTTTCAATTATCCATCAGAATATGTATATTAAACACATACCACAGTTCCAAGTTAGAATATAACAAAAATAAAGCGAATCGAAAATGTGGTAACTATCGCTAGCATTCGTATATAGAGACATGGTCGCTCAGTGTGCCTATGGGTAGAGGGGGAAGGGGAATTAGCATCAAATCGAATGTCAATTTCACTTCTAAGTAGTACAAGTCAACCATAGGTTTCAAAGAAACCTGTAATTCAGCTGTCATATAATTTTGCACACAATCGTAGCAACAATTCCACTTTGCAATGAGCAAATTATCCATTCATACTATTCTTCAAAAGTCAAAGTTAATCACCACGAGAATTCCATTTGCCAACAATCCAAGGCAACCGTTGCCTCTATTCATCAGCATTCCAAACCAATTACCAATCCCGTTCCTGGTCACCCCAACTCGACCGTTAATTCTTCACGAGTTCCCGCCTTGGAAACCGACAGGCAAGCCAGAACTCTTCAAACTTTCATGCAAAATCCCCTCGGAGTGGCGGGCCGCTCCGTTAAAAATAAAACAGGAATTACAGAGAGACGAATGGATCACGGATTTCGCGTTATCTTCACGAGAGATCCCCAGGCTCGACTCCATCCGACGATGGGGCTTCTACCCCGCACCGTGCCACAGAGGGGTGGTTCAGGGCGGCGATATTTAAAAACGACGCCTTGCATATTCATGCCCACCGCGTCGTCACAATTAAAGACGCATCGACCGAAGGCGAAAGCTTAATTATCCGCGAGCCAAGGGGCCCGTTGGATCGATTCCGAGGGGGACGAGATTACGCAGTAATCTGCGTCTTCGTTAAATGGGAAAAGTTGCAGTTCGTTAGCGATCCCTGACTCGAGTGCCATCGAATACGAAGCGTGGACTCGCGTCGCTAACGATCGGATTCAAATGAAGCCTTCCTCGGTATAATAACGAACCCGAAACCCGATATGTCGAAACAATACGCCGCGCGACGTAAACGAGGGGTGCGCGCGCGCGAAGGGGTACGTCGAAGAGCATAATTAAAAGTGACAGCAATTATTATGGGTTTTCGTAAATTTCAAGCTCGCTGACTAACCTCCAGCATCCTACAAACGTTGAAATAATTTAAAATTAAACGTAACTTTGAATATTCTTTGTGATAATCTTCTCGAGGATTAAATTTCGCGGCAGCCCTGCTTGAATGAAGCAGAAGTTTTATCGTAACAGAAATATTACAAGTATGTGGTTCTTTGTTCCTGGGATCCTCGCGAACAATTTCGCAACTCGAAATGTACAGATCCAGCTGGAGCCTGGCAGCGTTTTCGTCAGCTAGTCGCGAATTACACAGAGGCCACAGAGGTGGAAAGGGAGGGCTCGTAAAATGAAATCAATTCCAGGGGGAGGAAGGTCGGCGTTAAAGGCCGGATATGGGGGTAGTTACGAGACGGGGAGCGTCATTTGCGAAACAAAACTGAGTCGCTTATATACCCAGCGTTTACGGGCCTCTTCGTCGTTCTACGTTGTTTAATCTAGCTGCCTACGAAAAAGTCGATTCGCTGGGTCTGAAAATTCACGTTCGTGACTCAGATGAGAGATGTATTAGATGAGAGATACAAAGGAACATGGCGTACTTAGTGTACAGGATTATATTAAATAACGTTGCAGTAACAATAACAAACTGCGTGAACCTAAATGCTGCTCTCCAGACTCTAAAAACTTTCTGTAAACTCGTTCAACTCCCATAAGACCCTCGTAAAACTGGGTAAAGACTCTCTGTAAATTCGCTAAACTCTCATAAGGCTCTGTGTACGTCTTCTCTAAAAACTCTCCAAGGACTAACTAACCTGCACAGTTTTGCCCCATACAGACCGTCCTTATGGGCTCACCCCATACCGTGCCACAGGAAACCTTTCTTCTACAGAAATCAGTTACACTTTCTGTTGCAAAGGTGACTGGCTTCAACAGAACCTTTCTGCAATTTTAATAAATCATGATCAACTGCGTCTGAACAGGATAATAATTATTAGGGGAATATGAAATTGACGTTTCGCTAAGGAAAGTTGGAATGAAAATATTTTTTACTTTTTAACTGGTTTATTTATTTCATTTTCTGGATTTACTGTGACATTTCTCGTGTCGTAAGCCAGTGTTAGTAATTTTATTGCTTTTGTATCCCCACCATAATCAAAGTTTATGAAGTTTATCTATCATGATACATCTTGGGGTACGTTTCATTGCAGTGTCCACGACGAGAAAAGAGGAAACGATTATGATATAATGGAGTTACGGGACTGTCTTCGTCTTTTTCGTGACAGGGTCCACCCCGGTAAAATCGAATTTAGTAACGTCCTCGTCTCGAAGGTCTGAAGTTGATTTTCCGAGTTTACCGTCGAATGTGACAGCCAGTCGGAAGTCAGGCCTGTCGAACGGAAGGGAAGAGATTCTGCGGACCAGTGTTGTATTTGGACATGCTAAGAATTCGCTGGCCTGCTGCCAGCAACGGCGTTTCTGAAGGGGAAGGCTATGAGTCGTACCGAGAATTCTATTTCGCAAAAGAATGTGCAAATTGGGTCGTTTAGAAAATTCCCCACAATTATTAACGATTTGATTGAAATGTTTGGCGAAATATGTAACCCTGAGAGACAAATCTGTTGGAAGTGCCATCATCGTTAATGAATATCAAGCAACAGGGGCAGATTTCATATTTTAACTTCGTCTGAATTAAATAGTTTCAAAGATTTATATTTTTCAATTTGCTTGTAAATACTCTTCAATACTCCTAAAAATGAGTGCTGCCGTTTTCCTCCACCTCGGACGTCCTCAACACTACCCCCTCAGCAGAAATTGCCAAAGCTCGGCGCGTAGTTTCATTTCGAAACGGACGGGAACACGTTCTTTAGGGAATCGAGTGGATACCTAATAGATTTCGCCGGGGATCGAATTAATTTCCGAGAGGTTCGTTTGCGAGACGAAGGAAACGGCCGGAATAAAAGGTGCCCTACCCCCCAATTCGAAGCAATTTCGTTTGGAGGAGAAGCGAGCGCGACCCTTCGTCCAGGGGAATCCGTCGATTTGCCGTGAGAATTCAAATCGGCCGTCGTTGGCCGAATGACAGCGTAAACAAGACAAGAAGCCTCCTAACGCGCGCGTGACGGACATTCTCAAACAGCTGCGCAGAAAGTGGAGTCGCTGGGTCCTCGTCCTTGGAGAACGCTCGAAGGTCTTCGTTTGATGTTGACTCGCCGGCGGAGGGACGGGGACCGGGGGATGATTTGCGTCACAGGATGTTTCGTTTGCAATGCCCTTCCTTTCTAAACACATTCACCCCCCTGCGTGAAATTTAACGGAGAATTTACAAGTTGCTGTTAGAAGATTCATAGACCCTCTTAGAACTCGGCAAACTTACGATACTTTAATCAAATCTGTGAGTGAATAAGAAATGAGGAGATGAAATTAAATTTACAGTATTTTCTTTTCAATAACAGCAACGTCGTTACTTATGATCTCAGATCTATCTTTCAACAGCCCTACAAACTAAAATAAATTATTCTATAATTTACAGCGTTCCTCGCCGTATTCAGCATGGAATAAATGAGGCAGTCAGAGCAACAATGGAGTAACCCACATTTTTTTTCGAAATTGAATTAGTAGCAATAACGTGTTCGAATAGGCACTACTAATCATATAAAATAGGGAAAAATTTTTTTTTTAATGTGGGTTGGTCCGTCGTTGCTCTGACTGCCTCAAATATCCTTTTCCCTTAAACAAAATAATTTTTTACTTCTTTGGCGCTTACATCGTTTGCCATTTCAATCCCCCAATTAAAGTACCTATACCCAGACAGTTTTAAATATTATTCAAATTCCCATTCAACTTTCTTCTACATCCTCGACGCTCACTGATTCACAAGCACTCGAACACAACGGAATTAAAATACCCCGAAAGTGCCTATCTTCCAAAATTTGACCATTCAATTAAGAAACCTCCCCCTCTCGAGCCCCCGAAACCCTGTCAACCATATTCCACCACTTGCCCGTAAAACCTTTGAAAAGCAACAAATTTATCGTAGAAACAGCCTCGTCAGGGTCCACCGGTCACGCGGAACAATTGGAATAGAACTTCCCGTTATCGTCCCTTTGAGCCGCGGTAACAGCGATAAGGGACGGTGGCGCAGCGTGGAAGCAAGTTCACCGCGGAAAGGAAACTCGAAGGGTCTGCCCTTCGATACCGCGGCATCGGAGAGGCAAAGGAAACGACAGAACGGTGGTGCGTTCCCTTTGCTCTCCAAACATCGACTCGTTCCTCCCCCCCGTCCCTCCCTCACTAGGTCAATACCGTCGTTTTATCTGGTTCGTTCTTTTCGGCCTCTTCCTCTTTGAAACCGGCTCACCCTCATCTCCGCCCGCTTTTTTCCCTCCCCCCTTCGGCCCCGCTGTTTATGCGGGCCACGGGTACGCGCGTCGATTCAATTCCGTTTTGGGACCGCCCAACCGATGCTGCGCCCTCTGGATTTAGTCGAAGGACCTTTTCCTCCCCCTTTCGCGGGCCTCCCGCGCTCCATTCAGGGGGATGTACAAAAGGGGCGCGGAAAGGTGACGTTTTACCCCGTGCTCCCCGTTCCGTGCGAGTCTCTGCTTTTATCTCGCTGTTCCTAATATCTCCGCGGGCTTCCTTCGAGTGGTTGGGTGATTTCTGGGTCTCTGGGCGCTGGAGAGTCGTGGGGCACAGGGGTGGATGTGATAATGGTAGTACTAAAATAAATTGAAGTCTACTTAGTTCATAGCGGGGAGAGATTTTAACCAGCGTTAAAGTGGTGCGATTGGTAACACAAGTGCTTTTAAATAAAACTCTCGCGGTACCAGGCATGTATAATTCACGATTTCTGTTTCTAGAAGAAAGATTGCCACGGGTAGCCATGCTTAATATGCAAAGCACTCGCCCTGGCCACGATTCTGCGCTCGTACGTCATGGAAAAGTAAGAAAGGAGGGGGAAATGCTTTAGAAGATGATAGTTATCGGGTGGTGTCGTATATCACCGAATAATGGTAAATTTATACGGACATTTAATCGTCGCAGTGGACGTTAGTCGTGCTCCAGCGACTTATCGAAATCAGCACATTCTTGCCCCGTGATCAGAGCCCCTTTGTTCTCCCGCTGTACAACTTCCCGCCGGCTAGACCCTTCCTCTGGTTACGAGGAGAGAACATTCGGGTACCCCAACCCCCTGCCCGCCCCCCGTGGATTAATTTATAGCCCCGTAAAGGAGCGGGAGATTGTCTCTGCCCTCGCGCCCTTCGTGGTTTGCCCGCGACGTTTTTACGAGCCCACCATTGTCTCGGTCGGAACGAACGGAACTGGTGCCAATTTTCGGCGAACTCACCTCGGGACTCCATTCGATACGTAATCCTTTGCCATCGATGGAAAGTCCCCAGCATCAAACCAATCTAGGACGCCGTTTGCTGCAGCATTTACTGTTCCCTTTCTTCTTTCGTAGAGAATTATATTTCTCATAGTAGCCTCATTTATTTTTGATAATTGTAGAGACTGAAGGGTAGCCTTCAGTGAATATTGAGTCAAGCAAAGTAGTGAAGATAAGTGAAATATTTAACGGTTCTACGACTACTGCACTACTCTACTTCCATGTGTATAAAGTATAGAGGATATTTCTAGAGGAAAAGGGGGAAAATGGAACAATCAGCTCGCAGTAAGGCTCCATTTATTTTTCAGTAACTTGAATGTTAGAAATTTTCAAGTACAATTAAACTTATAATACTTCTTTGGATTTACATTATAAATGTAGGCTCGCTACCCCCCATTAATTCTATTTTACAAGACCAGTATTTTTGTCTTCCACTGTTTTCGTTGGTAACCAACGCAAAGCATCCCCCAAGGCGAGCCAGACTTATCCTCATCATGTTAGGGTGCCAGTTTGAATTATAGCTTCGTAAATTCAAAGACGTACGCACGAGGATCGCGCGCTGCGTGGCGCACCTTGGCCGGTTCTTGCCATTTCTGCGGGGTATTTCGTCGAAATAACGCGGTGCTAGGGCCCTGGAACGCCCTCGTGATGTAATAATAACGACGACGCGACCGTAATCCCTTGGGCTGGCTTTGTTTTGCCCCGTCTGGACCGTAATTTCGGTCAGCGGAGCTGGTCCCGGGGTTGGATCGATGCGCGATTAAGGAAAAATCAAGGGCGAGATGGTGAAATGACCTGGAACTGATAAAAATGTGACCGCCAGGGGGCGAGGGCGGCACTACTTTCTCGGAGCAGTCGATCGAGGATACTGTAAGTTCTTTTACTAATTAAGAGCCAACGGTCGTTAAAGATTGGTTACCACTCGTGGAAGAATTTCCAGCGGCGGGCGGAGTGATCAGGAAATTGAGGCAGAGGGAGGGATTTCACTTTCTAGGCTGCCTTCTTAATTGCAGATCTTCGTGGGAGAATCCTCTTGGAAGCTGTAACTAAAGATTTCTATTACAGTGGTGGTCGAAAGACAGTTTGAAACTCGCTTTTCTAAATATCTGCATTACTGACTTGATGGGGTATTCTGGTCTAGCGTGCGAGTTTCATGACCATTTTTCAGAATTTTTTATGGGCAATCAAAGTAAATGTAGTACACAAAGCTGGTCCTAAAATTTTATTCGTCCTTTTCATTATATTTATACATTTTTTTGTCGCGAAGAAAGTAGTATGACCTGTATGAAACGATGCCATTCTTGTCTGAATCGAAATTATAAAAATATCTGCAAAATTGTCTTCCTAATTAACAAATTAGTATCACAATTGAAGGGGAAGAAACGGACTTTTCTGTTCAACATGTTGCCATTTTGTGAAAAATTAATTTCAATGAGTAATCTCGATCCAGACGATAGCTATATTCTTACTGAATAAAAATTTTCATTAATCATTTGTTTCAGATGTCTACGAAGAACAGAATCGTAGCAGCTATCATGGCAAAACACACAATCCTCATGTCTTCATATAAACATGTCATACTAATTTATTCACACCAAACAAATTTATAAATATAGTTAAAAGGACGATTAGGATAGTAGGCAAAACTTTGTGTACTACACTTACTTTGATTACCCATAAAAAATTCTGAAAATTGGTCATGGAACTCCCGCGCTAGAGCAGAATACCGCCTTAATACTCGGCTCTATTGGTACCGCTGACTTTTTTCTCGCAACCCCTGAATCTATGACATACAAATTTTACGATAATGGAATATTTTCTTTCGACCACCACCGTCCATTACAAAATATTTAAGTGAGGCTTTACATACATACGCGAACTCAGCTCTCAATCCTACATATTACAAACCCTGCCCCCTCGCATTACCAACACCCCTCGATCAATACCGAATACCAATATCAAGGAATGCACTGATTTGTTGCATTGGTGATCGAAAAATTCCATAGTAATAAGATCCCCTGGCAATAATCCAGAAGAATCCGCCGTATACCAGCCTCCCCTTCGTCATCGCGTAGGAATCGCCCCTCAGTGTCTCTACCCGAAACAGAAGAGCCGCCAGTACCGAAAAATCTCATCCTTCAGCGTCACCGCTCCCAGAAACTCTCCTTGCAATCTTCCCGGTATAATCAATCCCGTAATCGATTCGACTCGTTTATTAATACCCGTTACGCCGTTCGCTAGTATGCCCTGGCCCTCCGCCTCCCTCCCGCCGCGAGGGGATGGAACGCCGATAAATAAGGAGGCGACACGGTGAAGGGGCCCGGCCAGGGTACCACGGTCCTCCCGGTATCCCAATAAAATCACTGTTACCCGCAGAAATATAATAACCCGGCCTGATCCACGCCAGAGATATATCGCCAGTGTATCGGCTATTTAGGCCGGCCCTTCGCTAAGAGTTCTCTCCCGTGGCAATAAATTCGCTGGAGGGTCGGTCGAATCGGCTTGTCGTGTAGTCAACGTCGCATTACGACTTTCCGCGAGGCACGGGGGGGGGGGGGCGACCGGAGGACACCGAGGGAGGGCGGAAATCACGAGGGTGCTGGCCCTTTCCCACGCGGATATCGCTGGATATCTTCTCGGGACGAAAGTGGCGTCACCCACTTTCACGGGCTACTGCGGGGGAAGTGGATGTTCTCCGAGGAATCTTCCGAGTTTCACTCGCGCCTCGTACCATCCCTTGGCCGCCGCCCCGCCTCCCCTCGCCGCGCGCGCACAACCCTGTCGGAGATACACGGGGCCCGTGACAACGGTTTCTCGTTAGTCAGACACGCACTTTCTTTCCGACTTCTGCGACCAGCCCCTCTGTCTGACGTCTGAAGGGGTTCCAGCCGACGAGCCGAGGGGGGGAAGCTCGGGGTGGTTCGAGGGACGCGATAACGCGATTCCGGTGATATTTTGGATGGAGTTTGGGGGAGTTGGTTTTAATCGACTGGGGGTGGGGCGTCCCTCGAAGGGGGTTGCTTGAAATGTCTTCGTCGCGGAGAAGAATAATTTAAACGCGTAATTGTTTGCGGGATGTTTGGAGATACTCAGCAGTGGATACTAATGGATATTGGGCTAGTGGACTAATGGATAAGTTGGAGGGTGTGGTATCAGCTTCATCTCGGCTTCAATCGATCAATAGCATTTCATGAAACTTTGTCGCGTCTATGATGGTGCTTGAAAGAATGGTGACACTATTTTTTGCCCCCCACAGACGAGAGTAATATACAGTAGAATCTTACAAGACAGAAAGCGAGAAATCGAAGCTGGATCTGCAAGATATGAGCCCCTCCGTGGAAAAGGTTCTTTACAATTTCAGAAACGATTAGTTTGCAGACCCGCGTTTATTAAGGCCTTCCTCCCCACTTATTGTTAGCGTTATCTCTCAACGTGTACAAGAACCCCCATAAGAACCTTCTTAATTCAATCGCGACAGTCTCGCTGCCGACTTTTTTACGGCGAGACTTTCGCCATTCATAATTCTGTCCACGATTTATTACGCGCGGAAGGGGGATGCTTTTTCCCAGCTCTGCGTGGGGGTGTAGCGGGGCAGATAAGCGCGAGAGCGTGAAGCTGAGGAACGATTTCGTCGAGCGCGCGGACGTTATCGCTGGATCGACGAGAATTAAGAGCACGCTGAACGTTCCGCGGAAACGAAATTTATTAGTTGCGTGCGGGCGACAGTTGGCACGATTCGGTGGCTGACAGGGCAAGCAATTAAGGAGGAGCCTGCGGGGGTAATGGCCGCTTCTTTCGGGGATGCCCGTGACACGGGGTCAATGAGATATTTTCTTCCCCCTTTAATTATAATTACGACAGAAGCGAAACACGCGGAAGCTGGAAGTTTAATTGAACGTGTCCCAACCATCGGCGTCTCGGCGCCCGCGATGCTCCCTGTCCAAGCAGCAATTAGATGAGCGCCGTTAAAGGGGCAGGAAAAATTAGCACCGTTACCGGAGGATTGCCTCGGGTTCGATATGAAACTTAAATTGTCGCGCAACAATTCCGCGAAAGAGGCGAGGGGAATCTCGGCGCAATTAAAGAGGACGAAGAACTTTTGAAAGGGGTGGAATTCCGCGAGTTCGCGGGTATAAAAGGGTCACCAGACTGTCGGGAGAGGAGGATTCTGGGGAACGTGGATGTGAGACGAAGCTAAGTGTATCGCGACAGCAGGATTTATCAGTTGCGTGCGGCCGACAGTCGTCGTGATTCAGGAGCGGCCAGGGTAAATAATTAGAAGTGGCTCAGGGGTGGTTCTTGCGTGGATGCCGGCAGCACGAGGTCGGGAAGGCGGACAAAGGTCCAGGCAAACAGCTTCTGCGCTCACCGACCAACGAAACAGCCCTTTTACGAGCTCGTGGTAAAGAGGGCAAACCGGCACCGCGAAAGGGGGGCTGTGTTTCTCCCTGGGAGGAGAAAAAAGGACCAAGAAAGGGAGGAACACTTGGCCACGATTTTCCTGATTGGGACAGCGATGAATCAAAGAGAGAGGATCCCAAAATTCTTTCTCACTGGAACAGGGTGGAGTGAAGTGGATTTATTCTTCGGGGATCTTCCTGATCTACTTTGCGGCATTCTTACATAGTTACAGAGTAGGGTGAAGCTTATTTTTCAACTATGAAAATATGATGTTCTCACCATCTCAATTTGTTCCTTTCTATAAAAAATGAAATCGAGCAGAACATGAGCACGATTGATTTATATTTAGGGGTAGCTCAATGATGGTGAAATTTCCAATGTACATGATAATTATATAGAAAGGCATGGAACACTATAAATGTTTTCAAACACATTCATTTGTGAACAATATATTTCACAATTTATCAAATTCAAATGACAATGTAATGTAACGTAAATGTATAAATTAAAATATGGCCATTATAAGTTGAATTTTCATAATTTCTATAATTTTTCACTCACTTGAGCTACCCCTAAACATAAGAATGTATTGTCTAACTAAAGTTTTTCTATAGTTTTTATGTATCTAAAGGACCAAATCAGTAGTAACTTATTAGTTGCAATTAGTGTGGAGTTCTTACTTAGTGTGCATGTAACATGTGTACATTGGAAATTTCACCATCATTGAGCTGCCCCTAAATATAGATCAATCGTACTCATGTTCCGCTCGATTTCATTTTTTATAGAAAGGAACAAATTGAGATGGTGAGATCATATTTTCATAGTTGAAAAATAAGCTCCACCCTATTACAGAGGGTGTTTCCGTTGACAGTAAGTCCAAGAGATGTTTAATAATCTGTCGATACAAACCTCCCAATACTTTCATATATTATAACCGTCCCACCCTTACTCGAAATGTCTTCTAATATCGCTAACAGTTTCCAAACCACCCCCCTGGATTTACATAATTACAAGACTCTCTATAACAGCGTAACGCAATTACCATCCAACACCACGCTGACCACGCTGGCCATCCACAGCGTCCTCCACCCCAAATCATCCCCCGACACGCAAAACTCTCGCGCAGATACGATTTCAAGGTCGCGCCACGTTAAACGCGAATTAGGTTTCAGCCAGGGTTAGGTGCCCAGGGGTGGGAGGCGGACAGATTGACGAATGAATGTAATTCGGGGCTAGTGTGTACGCAACCCTGAGCATTCGGGGGCAGATAACAACCCCCTCCCTCGGCATCGATTTCGATTCCTACCCCGCCGAATGAATTCGAACGTATTCAAAACGCCGAGGGTCGGCTGATCGATATGTAAAATTCACTCCCGCGACCCGCGCGCCGATAAATCCCGAGATCGGGGTCCCGTCGGGGGTGAAAGCGGGTCGCGGTCAAGATTTATACGCGAGCTCGACTCCTGCCCGACTGATTTACGCGGGATCTCGGCGCGCGATCGAAGGCCACGGCGCGGCTGTCCTCGCGGAGGAGCCCAAGGGTAGCCACCGTCTATCCCGCCGGCACCGCCATTATTTTCTGCAGGAAGGAAGGCCCACCTCCCCCCCCCCCCTCGCCCGTCACCGCCATATTTCTTCGCCTGTGCACAAGCGAGCGATACGAGACGCGCCGTCGCGAGCCGCTTCGCGGAGATTGTTCTGCAGCGAGGATCTACCCTTTGGAGAGGGTGCCGGTGGAATATAAAGGCTCTTTCAAGGGAGAGCTCGGGCCATTGGAATGGATCTCTCGAACGTCCTATCTCCTTGCTCCGGGGAAAGTAAGTTCAATTGATTCTTCGTGGGGCTTGATGGTAGATTTTGCAGCAGAGTCGTTTTTACTCCGCGGTTCATCGGGAGAAACGAACCGGTCCCTCGATCGATCTCCCTGGACAAGACGCCGGGGGAGGAGGGGGGGGGGGGTGAACACTCGCTTAGATTAGTCCACCGATAAATAAAAAAAGGGGAGGAAAAAGTCTGTGTCTGGGTAACGAAGAGAAGCAGGAGGCAAAGCCACCCTTCCTGATCCTAAAAAGCGAGGGCCTGCCCGGAGGACACCGATGCGCCAGCCCGTCCGTGGCCACCCTTTATTTCCTATAAACTGGGATAAGCATAAAAAATAGTCTAGACGCATTCTGTATAGTTAGCATACCGCGGCAGAGCAATCTTGTGATCGATACGGAAGAGAAGGCCAGGGACGTACAACGCCAAGCGTTCCTGCCGCTCTTGGCAAGCTTTCGCTTATACTTGCAATCTATTTATTCCTCGCTGCATCGGAAACTTCATACCGTGTGTAAAAATGAATTCGTGGGTTTATTAACCGGGCAAATTAATTGAGCAGCGGGGAAGGGAAATTTTCGTGCATTTAGTATATTGAAACAACCGGAAGGGCCATTAAAATTCGTTCATTAATTATTTGAATAACGAACGTATCGGGTGGCGAATAACTGTTTGTTGGTGATCTTGGTCGAAACGGGAGTTTATTCGAATAATGTTCGACATTGGCATTCAGAGGGTCGGCTGTCCAATATTCAGTCTGGCCACTCGACAAAGGAACAACCGTGCCGACTGGACCGAGGGCGAAGTGGGAGCGGGGTGCATCCATGGCTGGGAGGGTGCATTCGCGGACAAAATTGTCGAAGGATCAGCCCCGTGGTGCCCGCTGATCCGACAGCGTTTCGTTTTTCCTGTTTTCCCTTTTTTTGGCGACTGGAAATGGGGGGCGGTCGTTCGCCCCGCGGGGGGGTTGAAAGTTTCGCTTTTCAACGAACACGTGATCGGCAGTGGTTATCGGAACGAAAACAGAGGCTAGAAAAGACGGGTAGTGGAAAGTGGAGTTATTTTCAAACGATTTTTCATTCGATTTCTGTTTTATTTGCGTTGGGAATTGGAAAACTGGAGGAACTTTCGGCGAGGTGTATTATTTATTTGGAGCGATACGAAACGGGAATGTGTTACAATGTTATTTGAAACTGTCCACTGGCTTCGATAATTCCGTACAGGGACCACGCGTTAATTAAATGTGACATTTCTCCCTGCGTCCCAGCCACTTCTAACTAAAACATACTACGCGAATAAAAGAAGAGAGGATGTTCGGGAAGTGGAATATTATCGGAGGCGTAAACAATTTAAATTTAGCCGATCGCGGCTGTTGGAACGACGTTTTTCTTAGCGAGCCCGCGCGCGTGTTTCCATTTGAATTTACGAGGGTGCATTCCGCGGGCGTAAATCAATTTATAAATCAAACGTCCCGTCGTTCGGTTGGGAACAGAAAAGGAGCAGCGATTTACGGCCCCGTTCGAACGGAATTTAATTTCTGTCGCGTTATATCGAGGCCGTTGGAAAATATTTTACAAATGACAATTGATTCCGTGCATCCGGCGCGTTAGTAATTGATCGCCGGCGGGCTAGTCGCGAAAAATTGCGATCGCCCGCTCGAGGAGCGAGCTGCCGCGCCTCTTGTGATCAATAACAATTTTCCAGGAAATAAAGCGACAGAACGACGAGCGAGTAATTGAATTTTTCAATAACTTTTCGCGGCGCTAAAACGAGGCGTGCGAGACCGGGAACAAAGGCAGTCGCTGAGCCTGCGCCACTTTGTTCGAGGAGCCAGAATGCACCTGTGACGTTTGAAATTCGAGACAGACTGCGGGATCTCTTTGACACGTGGATCGAGTTAGGTACTTGGGGGGAACAATTTCTGCAGATAGTATCGAAGCTGGTGAGAGGTAAAATTCAATTCCCATCTCTACGCGAGTTCCCGTAGAAGTTTATGCTACATTCTAAATATTTATGCGATATATCTAACGCGGGATATTCCATTAATTACAGCGTCTACTTAGTGTTAAACTATGTACAACTGTACATATGCTTCTGTACAAGTTGCAAATATAAAACTGCTCGTAAACCAAGTATCATGTTCCCGCCTCGTAGCACATCGATAAAGTCTACGTTCAGCCACGCGCGGAATTCGTTTCCACTTGTAAGTGAAGCGAAATTTCGCGAAGCCACCAGTGTTTCTAGAAACAACACCGCAGACCCCCTCGGTTTCCGCAGAAACAAGGGAAAAAGAAAGGAGGGAAAATAAAGCAGTCAGCGAAGATTAAGGCGGAGCGGGTTATATCGACGCCGGTGGGCGAGGAGCGTGCAAAAACTGTTTAATCGTCGTGCCATCGATCATCGTCGCCGGATTAAAAATAAAACCGCTCCGAGCGAGCCCGTGAAAGCGGAGCTTCTCCCTAGGCCGGGCGAAAACGATTCGATGCTTTCATTCGAGCCGTCTGAATCGGTGTGTTGTCTGCATAAAAAACGGGGGGGGGGGGGGAGCGGCAGAAAAATGAAAAGAGCCAGGGTAAACAAACGCCCGTCCAGCATCGGCCGTGAAATAATGGAATATCATCCTATTCCGCGGTTTCAGGCCGATGGCGTCGCCGCGAATCTCCTGACCAGGAGGACAGAACGAGGGAAGCGAACTCGAGGCTTTGAATTTTAAATTTCCCTGTTCTTTCTCTCCCCTCCCACGGACAATAGACTGTGTTCATTTTCACTTCGTCCAGTGAAGGGTGCGCCAGGAAGCTTGAAACATTTCGGGGTCCGATGCGTCGAAAACGATGCTCAAACTCACGAATGCGTCATCGAAAGTCGAAGATACGATTGTTTGAACAGGGTGGAGGTTAAATTAAGACCGCTGGAGTGGGGGGTATTAAGTACTATTCCGAGGGAATAAGTTGAAATTAGAGTTCTTTAGTTTCCTGTCTTAATTAAGGGCCTTCAACTGGCGCCGAAAGGGGAAAAGTGTGCGTGCTTGAGTGGGACGAGCCAGAGCATGCTCTTGGCAAGGAGGCAAACGAGGAAGGGGTTCGTGAAAGAAAATTCGAGATAATTGATGTAAGAATGTATGCCGTTTATTTGTGAAATTTACGGAGGTACAGAAGTTAATGCATAGTGTTTCATATGTTTCTTGTTATTTGCATGTCACTGTGAATCACGTGCGTCGGTTCTCGTGGATGCAGGAAAGGTCGGAGATATGGCAAGTTACTTCACTGTCCAGGAGTTCATCGAATTCAGGATTTCGCTTTATTATACGAGAGCCCACAATGGTCTAACAGCCCGCCGGATTTACGCTCCTTTTTGTCGGTGTTTGCTCGAAGAATGTCGAGCCAGGCGAGATCGCGAGACAGTTTAACCTGCCGGCTCTGTCGACCGTGTTTGCTCTACGATAATTCAGCTATATTTGCCCAGACGAAGCGAAGTTTGAGGAAGGAGCAGACGAATTATTACGGAGGACAAAGCACCTGTTTTCCGGGCACATCTCAATTTTTCCTCTCCAGCGAGACGGGTTCTCGGCTTCAGCCTCGGAGCTCCATGAAATCCAAGAACCCTTTGGCACGTTTCATCATTGTCCTGCTAATACGAAAGCACCAATGGTAATAACTAATTAGATGAGATCTTTTATACATTTCTCAATCAATTTTCTGTGCATTACCTTTACGATTACCTTTTGTAATTTATTTGTATGTTGATTGTACTATCGAAATTGCCTGTTGTTGTTGAGTTACGTTTTTGTAATGTTCCTTCCACTATCGTTATTAAGGTAAAGTGACCGGAAATATTTCTATAGAATTTCTCTACAATGTACTCTACATCTACATTGTTCAAATGCACAAACATTCTGCTCCCACACAACTCCTATATTACTTTAACACCACTTCACACATAACACAATATGCTAGCCCACGAGGCAAAAAAACTTCCTTCATCTAACAAAAAACAAAATGTCGGCCTCGCAACTTCTCTTGCAGGTGCACCAGCGAAAATCTGTCTCTCTTGCAGGTGCGGCACTTGAAAAACCCCCTGTTCCAAAATTCATGGCACGATTCTTGCACCTGTAAGAGAGGCAACCTCCCGTGCTGCACCTGCAAAATTCGTAAACACTCGCGCACGAAACAATCCACAAATTCTGATTTTCCCACAAAATTTGGATTTCTAACTAGCCCACAAGCCAAAATAAACTTCATTTATCACACAAAACTGATATTTTCCTACAACACCGATATTTTGGTTTTTGTGGAAAAAATTAGTTTTCTGGTAAAAAATTAGTTTCGTGGGGAAAAAGGAAGTTTATTTTGGCTTGTGGACTAGTTAGAAATCCAAATTTTGTGGGAAAATCAGAGTTTGTGGGTCCTCCCTTTGCAGGTGCAGCGTGAAAGTCTGCCCCTCTTTTAGCTGCAGCGCGAAAATCTGCCTCCTTTGCAGGTGCAACTGCTCAAAAACAGTTTGTGCAGAAATTCTTTGCACGATCGTGTTCGTGTTGTGTGCAGTGTGAAGTGCGGAGTGCAAAGTGTGAAATGTGATGTGGGGTAGAAGTAGAAAAGGAAGTGGAAGTGGTGTAGCAGTAGTGTAAATATAACAGCGGAATATTGTAGAAATGTTGTGAAAACAAAGTGGAAACAATGTAGGAATAGCGTAGGAATCACGTGGGAATAGATTAGGAATGCTGTAGGAATAATGTGGGAATTTTGATGGAAAAGTGGCTTTTTCGCAGCTTCACTTTCATATCCCATAAAAGTGTGTTACACTCAACTTACCCGGCAATCATAATTTTCTTGTGCAAAAGCGAATTATTCGGTATACCTTGCACTCCAGAAGTTGAAACAGATATTGCTGCAACGGCAAACACGGCACAACCGCATGCTCGACCCTGGAATTGAGCCACGCCCAACCCTAACCACTCTGGAATTAATTGCGCCTGCTAATTACCTCACGTAGCCGAAACAATGGAATCTGTGATTAGGCAAGCCTGCGCCCTTGACCCTTTCGCGTGAAACGAGAATTTAATGGAAACCGCCGAGCTAATCATCTCTAGAGAATGACTCAACTTCTCGTCCCAGCGATGCGATAACAATTCTAGATTGTAACGATTATTATGACAGAGCTGTGGGCTATACCGTGGAATAAGATTAAAGTATTCCATACTGATATATTTAGTAGTTATTTTGAGGACATTTGCGGATTAAAAATTTCCCTCACTCTCGGTTGTATTAATTACAACCGCTGACGCGGAGGGAGTAGTGATTTAGCGATGAGAATTTTCTTCCTCCCTGAGCTTCCATTAGTTAATTACACCGCGAATGTCGTTTACATTAGGCTACCACAGATAAAAAATTAATAATAGATTACCGTTGCCATTCACTTCGTGACTGAACGAGTTAATGTTTAAAGTGTCAATCTTCTGCTGCGATAAAAAACTTTCGGGACAGTCGAATCATTTGGCGACTGAATACGCAAGCAATCCCTTAATACACCAACAGAAATAGCTGCACCAAATTTGCACTGCAGCTCATCGCCATTATTTGCATTTAATTACTCGCGCGTAGAGGATCGAACCGAGTCACAGAGGAAAAAAGACCAAGTCCAAGTGAGTTTTCGACGAACTCACGTTAAAAATAAAAGGATTCGGGGGGTCGTTAAATAATTTGCATGAAAATCGCCGTGTCTACTAGTTTCCCGAGTCTCTGAATTATTCAGCAAACGGGAATCACGTTAAAATCGCTGCCGCCACACTCGAGGAAAGAGGGGACCAACGTGGGATCGAATTAAATTTCCATCGGCACGTGAGCCTACTGATTTCTGGAAATCATTCATTCCCTTGCTCTTTGGAATCCTTTGTCCTTCGCAACCATCAAGCAATAACAATAATATTCGGTCTATTTGGGTCTGTGGGATTATTGGATTACTGGAACTATTAGGACGGTGGACTAATAGACCAGCAGACTGGTAAATTAATGGATTGGTGTATTAGGAATTAGTGGGTCAATGGGCTGATAGACTTCAATAATCGGAGGATTCTTAACTAGGGCACAATTGAATTACTGAATGCCCGATTGATTGGAGGGAGTGTTAGTGGATCGCAGGTACTGAATTATTTCCATAAATCGATACTAAGCCGTCGACCCGCTGTCTAGTCATTACGTCGTCCCATTAGACTCCCAGACAATCAATCTCTCAGATTGTCCAGATATTGAAATTTCTAGACACGGAGCCCAAAGTTTCCCGCAGTACTTATAGTTTTATCTCTTTCGTTATTTTTCACCCAACTTTCCTCGTTCCCCTTCCCCGATTCTCCCAGAGGGCCGCGTAATTTATTCGAATAAATTTCCTCGTTAGATACGAGAGACTTTCCTTCGCGAAAATTCCGCGCCGCTTAATTAAGATTTCGTTGGTCCGACGCCCAGGATCCATTGTAACAAAGATGAAGCTAATATAATCCCTGCGACCTTGGTCTAGGTCACCCCCCCCCCCCCAGGGAGAAGCTTTTTTGCTGGAATATGACGTCTGTGCGTTGCATCACACAACCTTTACTCCCTTTGTTCCTCGGCGGATTAATCGTCCTCCGCACAGGACCCTCTTCCTGGCACCTCGTTTAAATTATCATTCTGACCAGGCACTTTGCAATTCTCCCTTACCTGCCAAATGGTCCAGGCTTCAATTTTTCTCTCCCAATTATCCTGGCTTACACCCGTTTCATTTCTTTATTATATAACCCCCCCCCCCCCTTCATAAACATGACTCATGTATGAAAAAAACTAATTCCCTTTAATTCACGAAAAAAGTTCTCACGCAAAGATTGTGAAATCAACTTTTCTAATTCCAATTAATGCCAATGTTAAAACACTGGGACTATGTCATAAAATAAGATAATAAGGCCAAAATAGCTGCGGGGACCTGTCAATTTCGCTATCATTCGTGTATTCGTGTATAGAGACATGGTCGCTCTTTAAGTAACTTTAATCTCTAAGAAATTTCCATTCTTAGATAATTCAGATTCCCCAGGAATTGTCACGAAACTTCTGTTCCTACGCCCCCTAGGACTCGTAAAATTCCCATTTCCAGTCTACTTGAGCAGCGAAGGAATTCCAGCTCGTAGGTTATTCTGAATTTTACAACCGTGTCCTAGAGAATTATTCTCAGGCTGTTTTTTTTTTAGTAACGATGCTTTCAGAAGCGTTCACCTGGCCGTCGATTTCGCCGAAGATCCATTACCCACGATCGACGGTGGATAAATACCTATGGAGAATGGGGCGTCGTTGGACGGGTGGGACACTCGAAAGGAGACAAATCCAATCAGGGGTAATTGAGAAATTAAAGTAGTCGTTGGACGGGTGTCCCCGATTCCTCCGTTCCACCGTGGGCACTTTCAAGGTTGATTTTATTCCCGATACAGCCGGGGACTCTTTTCAGGCCGATGGAAATTGAATTATCCAATCTAACGACGGTGCTCGTGAGTTTTAAATGCCCCGAGCAGCGAAGGGCCGCCGTTTCGACGATCGAAAGATGGCTGCTCGATTGGATCGAGGACGGCCTGGCGAGGTGGATAGGGCTCGCGGGCAGGCTGGTAGCCGAGCCAACGATAGCGTTGGATTTACTTTTACTGCCTCATTAATGTTACACATTTTATCGCCGCGAACGGTTCCAGCCCCGACTGCGCACCCTTCCTCGCGGAATCCTCCTATACGGCTGGATACTTCGCTTTTCCCCGGCTTTACGATCGGAAGGAAATGAAAAAAGCGAGATAGAACCGTGCCCCGACGTTTTAACGTTCTCGCTCGGGCAATTTCCCGCGGAATTTTATACACTTCGCGTAACGCGACCCTCCCCCCCCCCGGCGCTTCTGCCACGTAGAAATGTTCCTTAAAAAGTGGAAGATCGACCGTAGGGAGGATCTCTCAGCGGAGTGTCAGGCATCACTGCTTGCCAGGACCTTGGAATTTTAGATAAATGATTTCTTGGGGAAACATGAAGTTTATGGGATGAATTATTCTTGCTCTATAATCCAATCCACTGGCAATCTTGAATAAGAATCGAAACCCACGTAATTAAGGGGTCATTCTACTGTGATCGGCCGAAAAGTTAAGATATTTTTAAAGATTTTTTCTCCGTAGATTTCTGCTCTTATATTATACAACAAAATTTAAAAGAATTTTTGTAATTTGTTTTAAAACTTTCGGAGCGATCATCTTAAAACAACTTAGTGTTATTCAACACATCATTGGGTGACCTTGGAATCCTTTTTTGATTAAAAATTTCATACTTTTTACAATGCAAAATGATTCACAGATTCACCATACTTCGACACTTAAACTTCAACCCTTAATAAGTAGACAAAATATTATTTACGTTAAACATTCAGTTTACTAAAAAATAAAACCTAAAAAATGACAATTTTTCACGACCTCGCAATGGAATGACAGATTAATAATTATATCACAAATATATAAATATATAAAATAAATATAATATATCAAAGAACTTACGTGACTCGTTACCAAAAACTAGAACACTATGTTCCCACAAAGTATTATATTACCCAAAGCTTCACTTATTAATTTAACCAATACTCCAATATCCCACACTGTATTTAATTCTCCCATCTCTTAAAATTCAATATCAAGCCTCTACCAACCCCAACTCCTCGCTGAACCGCCCTCGGCGACAGTAAAATTAGAGCGCCGCGCCGAAATCGTCGTATCGAGTCGCGATAAGGAGAAAAAACCCTCGAACGTCAGAGTAAGAGAAAATTTACGAGGCCGAATTCGTGGCCATCTCCTCGAGTAAACTGTCGCGGATGATCGATAACCGTTCGGCGCAGCATCCGGCGAGGGCAGCGAGCGGAAGAGGCGGATGGAAGGTCGAAGGACGGAACGTCGTCGAGATCGCGACGGGGGTTCCGCTGGATCTAGGGTCTGAGAGTTTCTCGAACGAGAACGACCCCCTGGAAAAAGGTTCGTTTCGACGTCTATTATGCTGTCCTTATCGGCCGTCCGCGGAACTTCCCGCGGGGATCCAGCACCGTCCCTATTCAAGCTTTTTAAATCTGTTTAACCCATTAGCTTAACGCCCCCTCGCAGCTACGATCGACACCCCGTACCGTGATTCATTCCTCCGTTCGCTGGTTGTTTCGGGGAGCTTAGGGGAGGAACATGGGAACAGCGAACCAGCAGCTTTTTATGTGTCAAAGGAGATGGTTAATTAAATTGGTGATAAATGGTGACTTTGATTCGACATTAGGAGACTGTGACTTGAACCCCATAGCAACTCTGAGTTTCTTTCCCATTCTATTTACAAAATCGAACCGCTCCTTTCGTACAGCTTCTACTCCCTTTCTGCAGTTTCCGTGGTCACCGTTTAACTTCTTCGTGTGAATAGATTTATAAAACTAAGGGTTATGGACATACCAAACTAAGGAGCACATTTTTCAAAGCTACGATAATTCAAGCTAGGCTGGAATTAGTCTCCACTGTAATATACGATCGTAAAATGGGGAGAGAAATTCCGAGGAACGTCGGCTCGATTCGCGTGGCTGGAAGTGGCGGTTCAGCGTTCGATCTGAGCGGTAGTTTCGATCTCGATGCCTGTAATAAATAAAGGGATTAAGGAAATATGACACTGCGTTACACAAGAGCGACGGGGGTGGAGGGTCCGCGGTTCTCTCGCGATTGTAAAGCCGAGGAGGTGGTATTGATCGTTACAACGGCGCCGCGTAGCTGCAGAAGCCGTACATTTTACGACTTTACACGGGGAGGGGGGGGGGGGATAACAAGAGTTTGCATTAATAAAGCGCCTCCGTTTGGGGGCGGGGGGTCTGGCAGTTTACGATCGGGCCCCCTCCGTGAAACGATGCGCGGTCGATACGGAAACGGTGTAAATCCGTGGATCCCGATCGAGCCAAGACGATGATGAAATGTAAGACTCGCCGAGAGTAGCGAGCGCCTTCGATGGTTTATTGGCCCATTTCCTGCTTGTACGGATTCATGGTTACGAGTTTTAATCTCGAATTGAGCCACTGGATTATCAAGCCGCTCGAGGCAGGGGTTGTAAAATTTTCAATCACTCCGCTGCCATTTTATCGACGCGCGAACGTGTCTTGGGGACTTTCGAATCTGTAGCTTCACGCCCCGTTCCAAGCTGCACTTTGGACATTTCGTTTTATAGGACGCGAATGTTCTATCCGAGAATTTGGAGGCTTGTAACGCTACTTGAAAGTGGAATCAGAAAATACTGCGAAGTACGCTGTTAGTAATAGCAGAGAGTTTTCGTATGCTGGTTTTTTGTTTTTTATAAAGAGCAAGCGAGGCACTTACCAAGGAACGCGATGATTTACTGACTACGAGAGGACAGCTGAAGCGTACGCGCCGCTGGAAACAATTAGAGGATCGGTTCCACGGGTGATTAATCAAGCACGGGGGAGAAAGAAGCACTGAGAAACGCGTATTTAATTCAGTAAGGCGTCGTTTAGGGAGCACCGCGGAGGAATTTCCACTTGGAACTGTGTTCTCCGAGGAAAATGGAGCAATAAGTAATGGGGGATGAAGATTAAAGTGGCACGGAGGAATATGAATTGCTTAGCTCGCGTTTCTTTCCTTCTTGGATAAATAATTTTATATGCGATAACGTTGGGATTACTTAAAGCGCTCCTATTGTTCGAAGACAATTTCATTTCGCCAGCAGATCGTCGCAAGCTTCTGAATCTCCCTCGTAATTTCACTCCACGGACTTACATCTCGAGCACTCGCTGTAATAATAAAAAAGTGCAAATAGATTTTATAACGGAAATGCGTGTCTTTTTCTCTATTCTTTGCTATTAGCTTGCTAAACAGAGTCCACCTCATTAGACCACCTTCGGTAACTGATCTATCTCAAGCACGGATGAAATTCATGGTCAAACTTCCATCCCCCTTCGGAGGAAACATCCCCCAGCGCGGTGGGCCAAATATTATCCGCCATAAAGAAAGCTGTTTTCACGCAGGCCAGAGGGCGATCTCGCCGTTCCACAAAAGAGAGCGATAAATTATTCGCAAACGATCAAGTCGGAACGCCACGATACGATACACTCACCCCACCCCTCCCGACTTCCGTTTCCGTCGTACAAACGACCGTCGTCCCATAATTCCCGCGTGACTGGACACGTCGACGTAACCGTTCGCTCGATGGTGCGTGGCGGGAGCCTCCGTGGTCATCTCCCATGGGTGAAGCAAAAACGTTGTAACCGTTGAATAGCCATTCCGCCATCCCCCATTTTCGTTCGTAACTGGTGATCCGCCGAGCGTCTCTTCGCGTCACCCCCTCTAGGGGCACGTGAGACGACCGCAATATCTTGATCCCTCCTCGCCGGGGCCCGCCACTTCTAAATTTATATTTGATGGAATCGAACGCGCGAGAATCGAAAACGATCGTCCGGTCTCCTCACACTCGCGGTGACCTTCCCTTTGGACGAACTTTGTCGGTTGTCGCCTCGCTGTCACGGTTGCCCCGTGAAAATCGATCCTCGGCTTCTTGGTGGAGGGACGGGGGGAGAAATTGAATTGCCCCGATGCCCCCCTCTGGATGGTCCACAGCCACCCTGCCGCGATGCTGTCCTCGTTATCGCGTTTAAATTTTGATGATCCTGGGGACCCTTTGTCGTAATCGTTCGGATCAATTGCATGGGAATGTGTTCTATTTCCGTTTGGAGATGGACATTTTTACGGATAACTATGGGAGGGTTTGGAGGGAGGGAATTACGGTGGACGTTGAATGGAGTAGGTATAACTTGAGAATTAAAAAAAATCCCTTAACCCTCGGTTGTCACACCTACTTTTTTGAACGTCGTTGTCATACTGGGTCAATTTGACCCTGTGAATTTTCAATCAGTTGTTATTTAAAAACTATTTGTTAAATTAGGCCTAAACAATTCTGAGATAATGTGTGAACGTTGTAGAATATATGCCCATCGTTGAAAGTTGACATTTAAAGTGTCATCATGCATAAAAAAAATTTGAAGCAATAAGAGTTTCGACAAAAAGGTTTTTTGCTTAAAAAAAACTTAGGGTCAATTTGACTCAGTGTGACAACCGAGGGTTAAGGGGATATTCTGGGCCAGGGCGCGAGTTTCATGACCGTTTTTAAGTGTAGTACACAAAGTTTTTCCTAATATCCTAATCGTCCATTTAAAAATATTGATAAATATTTTGCCGTGAAAAAATTAGTATTAGTAGTAGTAATTTGAAAAATGATTATGAAACTCGCGCGCTAGACCAGAATACCCCCTTAAGTATCTAGGAACGAAGGAGCGATTACAGTAATCAGAATACTAATCGGTCCACTAAAATCCTCAAGCTTCTAATTTCAGGAATCAAAATGTTACGCCTTTGGAGAAGAAAGGGCTAGAATCTAGATAAAGAACAGTGTTCACCTGCAAAACGCATCGAATATATCTACCACCCTTCTTATCTCCATCATTCGGTCCATTATCGAGCGTCAGCAAGAAGGAACACCCGTGACGCAATTAACCCGCCGCCAACCAACCCCCCGGTCCACCTCGCCGAAGTCGATCGGGGCTGATTTGTCCGGTGGCCGCGGATATATACGGCCCGGGCCGACAAAAGCGTGGCCATAAAAAGAATCTTATCGCGCGGGCTAGGCCTTATCGCGTGAAAGACGGCACGATTCCGGAGTTCTGCGTGGGCCAAGAGGGGTTGCCAGCCCCTCAAGCCCATAACGTTTATGTAGCCGTCGTTGTGCAGCTTTCTACCGCGAAAGGGACACGATAGATACGGGCCACGCGCGCTAACGAGAAAACGTGGCCGAGAACTCTCGCCAGACGGAGATCGCCGCGCGCGTTGACACCGGCAGGGGTTGAAAGGCCTCCGTGCCGAGGGGAGGAGGGGGGGGCCCCGGTTTATTTATTGTTCAGACGAAGGGATAACGCCGTTCCTCGCAGTTTATGCAGATACATCCCCCTACTTTTAGCATAACCGTAACTAAATCGACCATTCGATAAGATGGACTGGATAAAGGTGGCCCCCCACTTGTTACACCGTTCCCCCTCCAACCCCCGCCGAGCACCCCAACACTCGTTTATCCCGGTCGAAACGTCGAATATCTATTACCCCGGCTGTAGCTTCTATGAAAGAGTCTCTCTGCGGGAAATTCGATCCAGATTATCTCCGATAGCTCCACCCCTCGGGCGATTCGTGGATCGTTCTCGTTTCCCCGCACCCTTTCCGTGGAATAGAATCCGGTACACTGATCTGGGCACAAGGGCACCACCACCCTCGGGGATGTGGCGCCATGAATGTGGCAAGTAGTGTTCTTCAATTAATATTTACTGATTACCTGTGGTGGAAATATGGTCTCTCCGATGAACAGCTTCGACGTTAAAATTAATCAATTAATAGCTTACTACTGGCTCCTACTAATACCCCTGAACAAATCCCTAGGTACAATACAAACCACAATCAGCTGCCTAAATTACGTGAACCGAAGCTGCTCCACTGTCAAATTCGAGGCACCCAGCCCCCAGCGAAGGTGGCGCGAGTCAACAAAAGAGACGCGCCCTCGCGATATCGATCGTTATCTCGTGGCCTCGCGAATTATCAGCCGCGGGGCTGGCCCCGTGCACGCGCTAGGGGTTGATCGAATAAACGAGCGTGTCACGTTGCCCGGTCGTGTCACGAGCTCTCTCTCTCTCTCTCTCTCTGTCTCCCTCGCCCCCATCCCCGCCTCTCTGCGCTCGCCCGGTAACGGTGAAAGCACGCGGGCTAGGTGGACTCGTGGGGGCGCCACGCGGCGGCCGCGAGGGGGTGGCAGGGTGCTGGGGGTGCGTTCGTTTCTGGAGCAGACGAATCGATGCTCGTTGCCCGTCCTCCACCCTTGCAACGAGTTCAATGTCTCGCCCGGGCCGGCCGTAGCCCCCGCGGTCGTGGCCGTGGCCGTCGGACGGCGCCCCACCCCCGCCGCGCGACCCCGGCGCACACCCTCCCGCCCCCCCCCCCCCCGCGCCCACCCCACCGGCGCGTCTCCGCGCTGTTTTCTGTCTACCTTTCGGGCGGGGTCCCGCCGGCAACCCCTGCGCGGCGGGGCAGACAGGTGGAGAAAAATTAATGCGTCTGTGTTTGTATTAGCCCCACTTGATCGCCGCGGCGGGAATTTTGCGCTCCCGGCTGTCCCGAGACACTGCCGCGGGGGCGCCAAGCTCTCTTAGGTCCAAGGGGATGGCCGCGGCTTGACGAGGACGCGTGCGATTGCGAGGGAGTGCGTGTTTAAGAAGTACTTCAGCGAGGGGCGGAGAACGCGAGCATCAATTTCGTTTGAATTGCGCGTGTACATTATTGTTTCTAGGCAGTAATGCGTCTGTATTTGTATTGGCCGCGTGGGTGGTGGTGTGAAGTTCGGCGAGATCTTAGCGTTAGCTTGAAAGGATTTGTTCTTTGGTTTTGTGAGAGTGCTTGCGGCAGCGGCTGACGAGGGTGTGTTTGTGCAGCCCTTTGAAAACGTTCGAGGAGTGGGATGTCTCTTTTTAATTGAATTTTATGTATGTTATTAACGTGTCTATGTCTCTGTAGTCTACTTCTGCGCTTCTACTAATGTCACTGCAGGAGCTTAAAGGAAAGATGGGACGTGCAACCCCTATCTAATGCTGGGGGAGCTTCTTAAAACCATGGCTCTCGATGGTCTCCTCCGTTGATCTATAATAGACATCAAGGTTATTCCCCCGGTCCGAGGTCCATTTTTCTCCACGCTTTTTCTGCCTTGATCCCCACACCCTCCCCCGAAATTTCCCTCATTTCGGTCTCTAACCCGCCGCTGCCAACCCTTCTCCGATCTCGCTCCAGCCGATCGCGTACACGCCCCGATCTCGCTCACCTCGCTTTCTCTCTCGTCTCGACCTTCCTTTCGCTCTCGTTCCTTACCTACCCGCCCCCCTCCCCTTCACCTCCAGCCGGTTTCCCTTTCGCCCCCCCCCCCTGCCCAGCCCCTTCCCGCTGTTTAACCCCGGAGCGCAACCGAGTGCCACCGACCTCGTACGCCCCCGCGCTCGGCTACTATGTTTGCCAGGCGTTTGTCACCGTCGCGAGCAAAGTCTCGCCGATATATACCTCCCCTCCCTTTCCCCTCGACATCCCCCTGGACACCTTCCCCCACCCCAGCGCGATCTATTTCGCGCAGTTTCTACACGCCGTACACCGGTTTTCTTTTCTCCGCGCTCGGCTTTGAATCGATGCAGCTACGCGGGCTTCACATCCACGCTAAAGAGAAACGAAACGCGGGGGTTGGCCCGTCGGCCCCTCCACCCTAAATATGCATCGCTGCGTCTGCTCGCGTATCGATCGCGGCCCCGTGTTTCAACGCGTCGATCCACCGAGCGCTCGCGGAGCGACGCGACTTCGATCCAGCGTAAATGTGAATTATGCAATAACGGTGGGTTGATAATTCGAGGGGTGTGCGCGAGCGGGAGGGTGGCCGGGGGATGGCAGAAGGTTCGGCGCGTTCCCACCAGCGGTTTCGTACGTGGTAAGTGAAAATCTCGCCAATGATACGATCGAAATTTCGCCACTGCCAGAATAGCGATCTCGATTTCTTCGGACGGGGTGGATTGACATAGCTTGGGGGTGGGATGGCACCGTCCACTGGGCTGCACCGACTTCGATTCGGTCTATCGATGTGAATAATACATACTATTACGACGGGATAGAATCGCCCCGCTTTTTTCGGAGGATCATTTTTGCCGAATAGACTATCGCGCGGCTCTATCGCGCCCTGGCGCGTCAACTCCCTCGAAATTCATCACCCCGGTGTCGCGATCGATCCCTTTATAGCTACAAATGTTCCAGATCTTGGAATTCGAGCGGGGAGTGGTGAAACCAGTGGAACAACCAATAGGGGAGTGTTTTCCTAGTAATCCATTCGTTTCCGGCACCTTCCCTGTAGGATGAATTAAAATCAGGGTTAAAATTTCTCGAATTAATTGAACAGAAATTTTCTGCGACCTTCCTCTGCGGTCATCGTGGGAGGAGGAGCTTAGTAGTCCCTAGAAACGACTGCTTATTCTAAAATTCCAAACTACTTAATACTTCTTCCCTAAAGCCTTCTAGTTTAAAGAAGGAGCTCGCTGTTCGTGATTAATAAATCCCCCAATGTGGCCCGCGCCACGTCCCTCATCGAGCCGGCAAACAACCGCCGCAAAGGGGAGGCAGTTTTTGCAAAATTTCCCGAGGACCTGATTTGCATAAGCAGCTCAGCGCCAGCTGTGCCCCAGAGCAGCCAGCTAGCGCTGCTCGTTTCGATCTTCATTAGAGCTTAATTACAGCCTTTCGTTAAACGTTGAACTCAGACCCTGACCCCTTGAAATAGATCGTCACGCTCCCTTACACCTGCCGAGGATACAGTGTGCGCACACGGCGCGAAGGATCGCGGTTCGATCGAGCTACAGGACTCGCTTCCACGCCTCTCCTGGGAAGCCGGAGACAATTTCACCCTCAAATCCACGGCACGCCATTTGTCTCGTGAATTAAGTTTACTCTCCTTTTTTCCCCATATTCAACGACGTCGTCCTCTCTCCGCCCCCTTCCTCGAAAGGGGAAGGACGAAGGGGAGAGAGGGCGAGGACGGAGGAATTGATATCGGCCCCTTTTTTTCGGAGGGGGCCACAGCAAGCACTTTTCTTTACGCGGAGCCAGTCGAACGGACGAATTATCTTTCCGAATCGTTAATCTCGCTGCGCGACGAAACGAACCGACGCCCCTGGACCCTTCTCCTTCGTTTCCCTCGTTTCCCTCGTTGTCGGTGGTCGACGTTTACGGGCCGATAAAAATGTCGCGGTGCCTCTCGCCCGTCCACCGCGACGAACTAATTATTTCCCTCGATAGCCGGGGGGATCTCGTCTAGAGATCGATCCCCTCGATCGAGACTCGGGTACCCGTCACCTGGGGACTGTTATTAATGTCTCGCGCGAGAGACGAGATAAAAATGGGTAATTTGATTGGAATTGATATTGATGGTCTTCGCGGTGTCGAGCTGCCTGTCTACGCGGTGGAAACTGTTCGAAAGGGTTCCTTTATATTTTCGTGGGAGTTGTTCGGGTGCGATATCGTTGGGAAATTTTAATTTTGTCCGGGGAGGTTTCTCGAGGGCAACGAAAGGTTTTAATTGGGACTGAAAGCGGTCCTTTTGGTCCTTCAGGATGGGTCGATTTCTCAGGGGTTGATAATCTGTTGTGTAATTTCAAGAACTTATACAAGTCGAGGATGAAAAAGTGTACTTCGAGGAAAGGGTAAGAAGAATGTAGCACCAAAGGGATACACTAGGGTTTTATTTTTATTGTATTTCTTTCCTCTCACCGCCTAGGACGGTGCCATTTTATAAAAAAATAGTCCCTGAAAAAGTTGATTGCAATCGGACAATAGGAACGGGTGCCGACCAGCCCTTGAAGTTTAGAATTCATCCATAGTTTGCATTTAAAGAATTTCTAAAAAATGGTAAGCCATATCGAAATTTTGTTCAAATAATATTAAAGGAGCATTCAATTTTTTACAATTTCTGTATATATAATTTTCTCCTGCGTCCAACCATTTTTTTGATAATAGCTTTTGAATATAGAGAAGTCCGCACTACGCACGTATAAACAATAAGTCACGCCGCACAGATCTCTATATTCAACCGCTATTATCTAAAAAATGGTTGGAACCACGAAAAACTTATATATACAGTAACTGTAGAAAATTGAATGCTCTTTTAATATTATTTAAACAAAATTTACATAGGACTTACCATTTTTGAGAAATACTTCAAATTCAAACCATTGATGAATTCTGAACTTCAAGGCCCGGTCGGCACTCTTTCCAGTTGTCCGATTACATAATCTTTTTTATGAACTATTTTTTTATGAAATGGAATCATATTAGGGGGTGAGAGCAAAAGAAATCGCAGGTTTAAAATAAGGGCCACCCTAGGATACACGTTCTAAACCACTGCACGTAATATTACTGTTTCTGAATATTACGATTCATAATTCATAAATATCTTCCACTTAAATTTCCAAACTACATAAAGGAAACAAAGCCACGCAAGTGTAAAAAAATTCCCTTCTCCAAAGAGGCAAAGAATGCTTTCCAAAGACACCAATGAAACCCAACATATCGAAAGAGATTCCTCCGCGACAATTTATTCCCAAGCACACCGCAACTTCCTCTGCTGAATACGATTCGACCCGCGAGCGATCAATCCCCCATTACGTTCCAGTAGAACGCGAGCTCCTCGCGCGAAGACAAAAACCGCGGAGCAGAGGTCGCGAGATGGGAAAATAATTTCTCTCCAGACGGTGTGCTCCGTCGTCGTTAACCCATTATCGCATCGATCATAACAGGGGGCCAGCGTGGGGCGGAGAGGGAAGCAACACGAAGAAAGATACCGTGACTCCAATTTTTATCCGCCTCCCCCTTACGTTTCTCCCAAACCCCCGTTTGCTTTTTTATTATCCAGCCCGGGGGAAAATGCTCAGCGAAACAAAGAAGTATCGTAAAACCCCGGGCCGTAAAGGTGGTGCAGATAAAACGTTGCTGCAGAAACAGCAGCTGTATACCTTGTACATGATGCTCCGCGGGAAATAAAGAACTTCGTTGCGCGATAGAATGCGCGGCGGTGTGTTTGAAAACGAAGCTAAAAAAAAAAAAAACGAAGGAGAAACGCGGTGGTCGATAAAGAGAGAGAGGGGGAATTCGAGTCGAGATTACCCTGCTACGTGCATGTTTTCGTCCGGCCACTTTTGTCTTCGGAGGAGAAACGCGCTTGTCCCGGGCTCGTCATGAATATTTTAATAACATTTACTTGCCCAGCCGCGCGATAACAATTTTCCCAACGTACGAGGATTTACGAGGCCCCCGCAGAATTTTCTGAAAACATCGGCGGATTAGTGCGTGGCCCCCCCCCCCCCCCCCCCCCCCCCCGCGGCCACTGGCCGGAACATGGACGTCCGCCTCTACTTGGCGCTTGGATATACGCGAGGCTTTCGGTGATTTCCAGGGAAATACGTGGTGAGCTGAGAGTTGGGACGCCTGCAAGACTTCGGCTTCTCTGGTCTGGATTTTTCGAAAGTGGGGATTATCCTGTTTTAGCGAAATTGTACTGGAAATACTCGGGACACCGATGAGCAACAAGATTGCTGAGTGAAAAGGATCAGGAAAATGCAACGAAGAACTCTGAATTAATGCGAGTAGAATGTTCAGACGATCGTGAAGTGTTACAAAAAGTATTTCTTAATCTCCTCCCTAAAAATTCGTATTACACTCTATTTGTTTCCAAATGCTTAAGCAGAATACTATAATGTTCATCAAGACGCATCTTCGATCGACGTTAGGTTGCAATGGAAACGTCAGTTGCAGGTCTCCGATAACCACGTGCACGACAAAAGAGTCAACAGTTTCCCTTATCGTGTGCCCTCGTCTAATCACTTCCAGTGGTATTAATAAATTGTTCCTTCCCCCGGAGGGGCGTGCTTCCTTTCGTTCTTTACCCCTCCGGGCTTCGAGGACGATGTTATTATTGTTTGCTCACTTTCTGGGGGATGGGGCGGGGGGGGGGGGCATCTTCATCGAGAGGAATTCGTGACGGAAGAATAAGGATGGGGCGGCTTTCCACCCCCCCCCCCATAGCTCGCGAATATGTACTCTCCTAGTTCTCGTGGCCGTGGAATAACCGTCGACACGATTTACGGCTAGGCTGCTCGACGTAATAACCGATTTAAGCCCGCCCCGTTCACCCTAATCCCGAGTTACGAGGGCCCAGCGACGATTTAGTCAATCGTACCGCCATAATAATGTCGTAATATCGCGCTCTGCGCCGTTAGAGGGAGGGAGACAGAGAGATAGGCCCTGTAAGCCAATAATAAACGAGTTTATAGTTTGAATCACGCTGCCGCGACTAGCCCGTCGATCGTTTGCGCGGGGGTGGAGACTACAAAGGGTTGCGTTTCGCTCGTCGTTCCTGAAACGAAGTTAACGCCACTTGCACGTGAGCAAATGATGTTAGACTCGGGAATTTCCCTGTTATAGTTACAGTGAGAGTTGTGGCGATGGGAAGATAAAGTTTAGTGGACACAGAAACGGGTGATTCGAGATTGTTTCATGATTAGTTCCTTGGAAAGTATTTCTACCGTATGCGACGACTAAAAACGTCAAATCTCGTAAATATAATTTACGTCTCTGGATAATTCACAGCTTGATTAATAGTCAGATTCAACTGATACCTGCAGTTGCGTTTTCTATTCATGAATTTTGTTTGTTAAAATCGAGGGAGCCCAGAGGATTTAATTTATACATCGTGTTTACAACTTGACAGACTTTGAATAAAAAAAACACTTGAGGTACTTTGATGCCTGCCTGAACCTCTTTAAACGTTTGTTTTCGGTTTCAGATGTTTCCGCTGAAGTGTTCTACTACACTGGCGATGCAGATGACAGGGGACTGTTTCATAGGAAACGACGAGTGGGCGATAAAAGTGACCAACAATGTTACTAGAAGTTACGCCGTGTTGCGTTTGCGACTAATTGCTTCCTCCGTGGGTTCCCTCGTTCAGGATTCTCTTTTCTCCCCTGGGTCGTCGTCCACGGGCTCTCGTAAAAGCCGAAGGAAGGTAATACGCGGACACGACTCGTAATAAAAATTCGTCGAGGGGGTGGACGAGGCTCACGTCGCGGAAACTACGATAATGGCTACTAAAATTCAACTAAACGCTCGCGAGCTGCCGGCGCTAATTGCACTCGTAAATCTCTTTTTCCCCGATCGACAAGATGGGCCTTCGACTCGGGAGAACTGGAGAACCTGTCTCGTCGCTTCCAAATTTTTCTCCATTTAACCCCCGGTAATTTTATACCGTAGGTAGATGCTAATTCGCAAAAGTTAAATATGCAACTATTGTAACGCAGGAACTACAAACATTCATTTTACAATCAAATGTTTATAAAGTGAAATTAAAATGTAGCTGTTAATTTATTCGCAATAAATTTTGCGATGTATCAATTACGAATGTTTGTACTAAACTGTGTTGCAAGTTTGCAACATGAATCGTTTTCTTAACTTTCATATCTTGAAACTTCCCTCTTTCATTTGAACATTCCCCCATCGTTTCCACAAAACTTTCCGCAGTAAGCTTCCACGAATATTTCACCTTTATTCTTAATTCCTCCCCGTCATTCTCGAGTTTCGAATCGGCCCCGAAACGATCGTTTCACCGTTCCAAGATGGTTCCAAGTACGGCGAAACGCGACTCCTTCAGCTCGCTTCGAGTCTCGCCTGAAAAGCATCGCAAGTGCTCCTCGGAGATTTCGCTGGTCTATCTACTCGCGGAGCGAAATCGAAACGTCAAACATTCATAAAGTGGCGTTATGAAAAGTGTCTAATGTCGGGGAAATCGTGGATTTACGCGTCTGCCGGTTGTAATTCGCATTGATCGAGGCGAGAGAAGGAAAGGAGCTGAGGGTGGAGAAATTTTCGTGCAATCGACATCCTGCAATGCCATAAAAATTACTCACGATGAAACGCTTTGTTCTTTCCGATTCAGTTACCGATATTAATAATTCCATTCCTCACTGCATATTACGCTGCGAAAAAAAACAAATTGGACGTAAATCAGCGCGTTTCATCCCAGCAGCATACTTCGCGAAATAATCCCGATTATCCTCCGCGGCGTTCCCTTTCGAGCACTCCGCTTCGCGAATATTCAATTAGACTAGACAGCGGAGTGGATTTCCCCCGCCGAAACGGCGGCTGTAAACGTCCCTGGCGTTCAATCCGCGAAAAAACTTTGCTTACTTTCCACGCATCTGTAGAGTGCCCTTAAGTGGCATTTGCATCTCTGAATATTCTTGTTTCGAGTTACGCGATCCATTCCTCTGCGAATGAAATCGCCCCGGATTACCCTTAAATAAGAATTTGTAAAACAAACGACTGATTCCCCGCAGCCCAAGAAGCCCCCCCTCCCTTAAGCCTCCATTTAATCCAAAGATCAACGCCTCGAAACACGCTTCACTCTTCCAATCTCAGTGTCAACGACTCCTACAGCTCTGCCAATCTTGTCATCAATTATATCCATTCAACGCCAGATAACGAAAGCAAGAAGCCACCGAGTTTCGCGGAATGTCGATCGAGGCTCTTCAACCCCATCAAACTTCTCCCAACTCAAGGATTATCAGAGCCACCGAGAGTTTCGTCAATTTTAACGTGGATTCAAGGCTCCGCTGTTTGTTCCCCATATTTGTTCTCGCGTATCCAGGAACCTTCTTGCTCCTACAAGCGACCAGCTGCTTCCCCCGACTCGCTTTCGATTCCTCCCACGGAATGGAAGGAACCTCGCGTAAGGACGGGCCCTCGGTCCCGCGGAGAGGGCGCAGTGCAGGGGGGAGTAGGAAAAGGGGGAGAAAATGCGAGAGGGAAAGGATCGAATCTCTATTTTCGCAGGCTCGGGCGGCAGCCTTTGAATAGACGCGATAAGGATCTTATAACCGTGCTGGGAGGGGTGGCTGGATGGATGGCAGGGTGTTGTGAAATATAAAGTAAACTACCTGACATTGTCGCGATACGAAGAGGCGCATCGCCGCTTGAATATTGATGCACCGGCTTCCGAAGGGAAGATGAAAGGGGAGTCCTGCCCCTGCTCTACGTTTTTTAATAATGAATTCCGGCCGCCTGGCTCGCGGATTTCCTACCAACTGCTTTCTCGTCCCCCCTCCCCCCTGTTTCTTTGAATGTTCGACAGAGGGGGAGAAAAGGATTGGTTGCTCTCAGGATGATGTCGTGTAGGGTACATCGAGGGAGACACGAACTTCTGACGATCGTTCGCCGAATCTGCGATGGCTGAATTCGGTATGAAGAGTCGCTGATTTACATCGCACGACCACGAGGGAAGTACTTGGCCGAAGCAAGGTAGGAGTGTTTTAGATTCAAAATTTAACATTACACATCGCGTAAATTATTCACTGTCTGTGTCGAGAACTGTGTATCAACAGTTTATTAAAAAGGCATTTGTGCATTTTAAAGTTTTCCCTTGTGAGGTGCTTCAGTTTGTCTTCAGTGTTTTCTGCAGAGAAGTTTGTATTATATTGAATTGCGCGAATGGGAGCGAAGAGAGGAAGGGAATAAGCGTCTAATGCTAATGTATTTGCATCGCGGCGGTGAGACGCCTGATACTTTCCTAAAATGGCTGTAATCGCGTCAAGGGCTTAAAACGCCGAGACTAGAACCACACTTCCAACCCCAGAACTGACTAATGGGCTTCACCGTTTCGCTAACGTGATTTCATGTCGTCGACCTGACGGTACTGGGCAACTGACGGTCTTCTGGGACCGGTGACTAACCTTTTTTAACATCCAGAGTGACCAATCGTTGGTGGGCATCGTGTCTTCTTGATAGATATGAAAACCTAATTGAGTATTCAGTTGTAAGTTCTTCGAGAGGCAGTAGTCTTTTTCATTAGAAAGTATCACGATAATGCGAGGGAAAATTGAAAGTTGAAAGAGATGAAAATGGAACCAGAACCACCCCTGTCTGAGAGGAGATGACTGAGTGCTTGTGTTTAGAGAAAAAAAATGTTATTGTATCCTTAAACGAGAGGGTAAACATCTTAAACTTCACAGAATCGTGTTTGAGGTAAGGAGCATTGTTTAGCAAACAATAAGAATAAAATTTATCACGGGAGCCGTTTGCTCATGCTTGCCTTGCTAGACTCTTTTTACTACTATAAAATATTTCCCACAATTTTAAAAATCATGAATATTTCACACAGCCAACGACATCTGCTGGAGAACGCGAGAGAGCTCCTCGAGATTGAACGAATCGATATTGCACGACGATGGTAAGAGAAAGGCGCGTGTTCCTCGGTTCTGGTCTCAGCTACAGCGAACCTGCGTTACATATTAATCTAACTCTAAATCCTAATCCTCAAGCATCCATATTAAAAATCAATTAGTTTTCCACGAACAACCACTCACAGAATGTTGAAGCCATCATCAAAGCTGCTCTTCACACTCTCGTAAATTACAAAAAGATTTATCATCCACGTCCAATCCTAAATCGATCCACGCTAAAACCCTTTTTACATTCTGTTGCAGATAAACTACTAACACACCCCGATCCCAACAATATCATTTTCGACAACCCTTCAGCTCGACCCACGAAAAGCTTCATCGACGTTTCAGACATCCATCACACTGGCAGCTTTTCAGCCTCTCAATTTCGACGCTCTTCCTGCCACGTCGAGGTACATCGAAATCAAATCTAGCCGATCTTTATGCCCACAGTCAGTCCATTCCACTATCTTTCAGCTTTTTACCTGGCGCAGAGTACTTCCACCATAAGTGCATTCATCTGTCCAACGAAAACAGAATCTCCATCATCGAGGCGCTGGCCCATCCGCCTGGATTTAGCACAGCGGTTGCAGAATACGAAGGAAATTTCGTAGCCCCCAAGTTCACTGGGAACTGGGAAATTCCGTGGACCACATTGTCGCCCGCAAGCACACGGAAGTGGCAGAGTTGCGACAGCAATTTCTTCTCGAGTCGACATTCTCATCGACACGTCGCACGCTCCGCTAGCCATCTAGGTTCGCGGTTTCCGTCGGGCCACGTGCGATTAATTTCGTTATGTAACGAGGAAATGTTATGAGGTAATAAGCAAATATCAAGCCGGACAGCGATAAGTGATACGTCATCAGTCGCGGTTCAATGCGCCCGTATTTTGGAGCTAATCGACGATAGCTGTTCCCCCGGCGAACTCGTCGCAGAATGCAAACTTCCGCGCAACGGTGCGCTGCCGCGAGTCTGTGCACGCGGGCGGGAATCGATCCCCCCAAGTTTCACCGCCAGCGAACAGGTCGCTTTTCCGATAAACTCGTCTCGTTCGGGGCCAACGGAATGCACAGCTGGCGGTAATCGATTGGCAGTTTGCGCGGTAGACTGGAAGCTACCGATACCGATTGTCGAATGAGGGAAAAGCAGCTCGCGATACGGCGCTCTGCGAGAAACCTGTCTGCTGCGATGAATGTTCAATTCATCCTCTCGCGAGTTTCTAATTAACACTTTATCTGCCGCTGTCGCGTGTGCTTCATTTTACGAAGAAGCGGAGAATTATATTTGATTCCATATCTATCATCGGTAAAAGTGTATCGCTAAAAGATCTCCATGCTACTTTTTCTAGATACAATTTCGAAGGATTTCAAAACTCTTGAGGAAGAATCGCTTCTATTATTCTTTGAATCTCGAACCATTTAAAATACTGGATGGGTGTTTTGTCACTAGATGTATAAAAAATACTTCTAATTTTAATTTGCAGATTTTATAACGATAATGTAGAATGCTGAGTCGTGCCATTCTTCCATTCTACGTGGTATGCTCGAACTTGTCGAGGTTCCAATAGCATTCGATTTACCTGAAAGTTTCTATTATATGTTAGAAATATATTGATGCCAAAGCCAGCGTCGGTGGTCTTGCCTTCTCGAGCAGCCCGAGATTTATGTGGACTTTATAGTCGGGACACGGCGCCGCTGACTGCGATTGGCAATTCTCGTTGCTTTCCCTCGCGCTTGTATCTTCTGTTATTAACTCCGTGCCTCGCTGGGCTAACGTAATTACGTCAATTTACCGTAATTTTATCGATCCTGCTTCCAGTTTATTGTGCACTGGGCCGCTGTTCCTTCCTTAAGAATAGTTTGATCGGAGAGCAAGTGACGGGAAATAATGGAAGATTTCTTGCAAACTTTCTGGCATCAAAGTGTAATCGTAAAGAGTCAATTTATAATTGTGAATGAAGGCAAGCACCTTCCAGCGTCGTCGAATATAAAAATCAAATCAAATTCCAGTCACAAGGACCCATCTTATATTACAGAAATCTTCACGATAAATTAATACTCCTTTAGGCGACATTGGGATTAAAAGCCGACGAGAAAGAACACGTCAGGATCCGACCGATAATTATAATCTCCGAAATTGCCAGGCGAATGGCTGCGCCCGGAGCGCTTCAAGCCAGCAAGTAGATATTGACAGCGCTGGTCAGACAGCCAAGACAGGCGCGTCCCCCTTTGCGCAAAGAAAGCCATTCATAATTAACCTCCAGACTGCTTCCAGGACAAAGTGGACCTACAGCAAATCTCAATAATCTAATGGACCGCTCGTCAATGATTAACGAGAGACAGATTACCTAGGCTGACTCAGCCATTAGCTGTCTGGGACGCGTGTGGAACGTCGTCATTTCGGTTCCCGCGGGACCCAGCTCAGTATTAACGTTCTCTGAGCACTTTCGATTCTCCTAAGCCTTCTGATGCTCAGCCCTCTAATTTCCGCGACGCTTAACGTCGAATCGTCGCAGTGTTGCCCTTAAGAATCGGCGTTTTGCGATTGCGTTGCATTACGGTTTACTTTAGTGTTGAAGACAAGTAATGGGAGAGGAAGTGTTGATGCTTCGGGATGCATTATGGACGTTTTACGCGATTCTGTTGCACGTGGGACTGCGGAAGAGTAATAATGGAGAGCAGGAGAATGTTGATATGAACTATGAGGGTTTTAGATAGCTCTATGCGTTGCAGTGCTGCATATTATTTTCCAAGGATTTTCATACGATGAAGGATATCGAACTCGTGGAACGGTTAAAGAAAAGTAAGAAGTGTCAGTAATAAGACCAAAAGACAGACTTTTAGTTAAACAATCGTACGACTAATAACAGGCTAAATGAAAGAAACTGTACAACTACTTAGCTCCAATCATTCATCAGCACATCATTAGCAGAGTCTATGGATTCCTCCGACGTTGCCCCCCGTTTCTAACACGTCTGTCCTATTAATTTCCCATCAGATTCGTTCCCGGCGGGGCACACGGATCGCGATTTCGTCGAATTAATTTCCTGCGCGCGCCTCGCGTCTCGTCGCGCCAGGACGATACTCCGCGCTCCGCGTAATTATGCTAACGAGGGATTCGATAATCATAGACGATTACCTCAGAGGCACGAACAGCCAGCCGGTCGTCATTACCAGACACGGTTTCACCTCGAACGAATCGCGAGTGAGAGCCGAACCATCGAACTTTCGCAAGCGCCGCTCAACAACGGCCGATCGTGGGCATGCAGCGATTTACCCCCACCTCGTGTTTCTTATCGTAATTGCTTTCCTTAATCCCGCGATAGTTTATTACCCCGTGGCTCCTTTTTCTAGTCGCTCCTTTTTACTCGTGTCCTCGACAGTCCGTGAAATCCTCGCTTCTCCGTGGAACAGTTGACATCTAGGACATCGAGGAACCCGCTGGTTTTATCACTCCTTTCGTGACGCAATCTCCGGATTGGAATCCCTCGCGTTAACAACGACAAGTTTATTGCACCATTATTTTATGTACAGCTGTCGATACCTGCGCGCAGGATCGACCGACGCGATCGCTCGACATTGACAAGCGATATGTGTAACTATCTCCGGTAAGCGATCTGACGAGGAATTTTTTTTTTTCATAGATGGATTCGCGGCTAGCCTCGTTTAGACACCTTCGTCAAGTGCAGTTATGAGTAACAAGCCCGCGCGTGAATTCGATCGGTCGAGATGTGATGTAACGGCGTAGGCAGGCACGCGAGTAATACGCTGGCTTAAGAAATCGCGATCGAGTGACGGAACCGTGCCCGTTCGTTGAAAGTATCTCTGCTATGATCGCGATAGCTCGCTAAGTGATCGACAACAGCGGCGTCGTGAGAAAGTTTCCCGTGCACAGCGAATTTTATATATGCTCTGATGATCCGAGCACGATCGACGGCTCGGCCAGCGTGTGGCTTGCCATTCGTCTCGATTGTCTACGCGCTAGTAGCTGGTAATTGCGATTTCAGAGGCGAACAGCAAACGCTGGACCGTAAACTTCCCTTGGCGCTGTTTGCATCGACGTCGTTTCGTAAACTGAGTGCCTTGGCACGATGGAACCTCAGTTCGATGGATGTTAAATTTGTTTGCGTGAGTTTGAAAATAATTATTACAATTTTTGTCAGGGCTGTTAACAGAGGTTCCACTGTGGCAACGGAACGCAGATCACGCGACTGCTCTCACTCCCTATCGCTAATCACAAAAATATATTGAAATTATATTAGCTTAGCATATCTATCTAAATACATAAATACTGTCAAGTACCCCTGTGTACCAATCGAAATGCATTTGGCACTCGACGGACACCAAGGAAATTCTTAAGTTACACAGAATATCGGCCACGGACTTCCCTAAATCGTTCCCTTCGTGGATCCTCCGATTCACAACAAAGATCCCCAGGATAGTTCCTCGAGGATCGTCTGGAACCACAGTGTCCCCTCGTCAGTGACGCAGCAGCCGTAATATCCCAAAATTCCTTCCACCTTCAACGATGCCCGCAGTCCGTTGTTAATAGTAAAAGAACCTGTAAAAAGCTGCAACAAAAGAAGCGTCGGTCAGTCACCCCGAGCGAAAATTTTCTCTACCCATTTCCACAGCCCTTAAATCACTCCATCACCCCTCCACCAAATCTGGGACAACTCCCCAAACTAAAAACATCTCAAAATCACATCCCATTAACTAAGGTCTCCACTTCTGCCAAACTATTCTCCACCCTACAGGGTTACATAGCAACAGCTCCCCAAACTAAATTCGCCCAACGCTCAAGCTTTCAAACCCACGTGTAAACACACCCCAAACAAGAATCCCTCGCTTTTCTGCCAACTCACGCCCGAAAAACCCCTGCTTTTCTTTAACGACTCGATCCAGCTGTTCGCGAGGCGTTGCCAGCGTGTGTCAGACTCGGTACAAGCGAAATCCCACGTGACTTGCATCCACGATTGCACAGCTGACTACCAAAGTCCGCACTCCAGCGACTAATCGCCGAGACACCTGGGCGCTGTTAATGAGAAGTCTGACACGGGACCACTTCAAAGCTGTTAATTACAGGACCCTCGTCACCTTGACTCCGCGCCCTTCGCAGCACTGACCCCGTTCCCCCCTCGCCGTCTCCCTTTGATTGGTAAGTGCTCGCTTTTCCAGCCGCCTGGCTGCGCGTACGCGAGGCAGACCGCGATGCTGACAATAAAGTTAACCGCGACGCGCAAGGGAGAGCCGAGTGGGTTCCATTAGGCTGCGAAAGGGCTCCCCCCCATGTTCGTAAATTTCGGCCGCGCGGGGGTGGGCGGGCTCGCGAGAGTGCTTGTTCTCCAGGCAGGGCTATTTGTTGCTCGCGTTTCTTGGGTGATTAGTTTTTAGAGGGACGTTAGTCTGGAGGTATTCAACGTTGCCTCTCTGATTTTTGCATTCCCGCTGCTGCGAGCCTGCGGCTGGTAGTTTAGGGGGATGGTTTTTTTTAAGTGTCCCCGGCCCTTCTTGTATTTTACGAGAATTTTAGAGGAATGTCCGAGGGTATTCTCGGGTGGAGAAGATTGTTGGTTTTAGTATTAAATAGAGTTGTTCAAAGTTTTGTGGTAGAAATGAGAAGGTTCTTGTTTTTTATAGGAAATGTAATTGTATAGGTCTGTTTGGTCTCTTTTAATATTCTGAAGGTGTTTTGCTGTGAAGTTTCTGGACCACAGAAATGCAACATTATTATTAACGATAATAATATTATACCTACAGAGAATTTGAAACGAGAGTTTTCTTCGTCCACGGTTATTTGAAATTGCCCGAGAACGTGTTACGCCACAGTATCTGGCTTAAAGTATTTGGTACATTTAATACAAAGAACCGCATCATCTTTTTTCTACGCTTCGAGCTAATAACCCGTGAAGCACTTAGCCGAAATGTTCTTCACCGGCGAATTCGCTTCTCAGGGGGGCATCCCTGGAAATGAAGCTTCGTTTTTCACGCCCTCCGTTTCGACCCCAGATAAATTTCCGTCGAGGACATCCAGAGGGTCCTGGCTCTTTGTATGTAGCGTAACGAAACGCGGACGGACGGCTGTTTTCAACCTACGAGGGCTACCAAGCTCTTTGATTTCTGAAAGCTAAACCAATCTTCCCTGTCTCCAGTTCCTCTTCATACCTCAAAGCCACGGCGGAAGAATCAAACACCCATCAGCCCTACTTCAAAACTTCATCTACTCCTAATTTTCTATAAATCTTCCCACAAACTGCCCCATATCTAATAAACACAAATCATTTCCACGTCTTATTCCAACATAAACAAACACTTCAAGTTGTTGGAACTCTTTTGTTCAATCAATCACTGTCTCGGCGGTTTGAATGAGTTACACTTCTTTCAGTAATTGAATTTGTATTTAATATAATAATTTGAAATATAAAAGAACGGTTAGAAATATTGCGACGATTATATAGAATGTTCAAACCACGACTCCTTGAAATCGGTTACGTTACCGATCACAATACCACGGAGCATTTAAAAAAAAATCGAGCCACGCATTGGACTGCGTATCGTTTCACACAGGGCTCTCTTTAAAGAGAAATATTCAAAATATAATTAGCCTAAATACATTTTAAATACAATTGCCCACCAAAAATACAACCACCACATCTTATCTCTTCTTAGAAAACCCTTTCTCTCGTTTCAACGCGGTCCATTCCACGACCCCGAGCGCGCAGCGATAGAATCGATTAAACTTTCATTTCATTAAACTTTTACCGCCCATAAGCCATCCAAGAAACGACGTCCTCGACGTATCCAGCTCGTTCGCCTCGGTTCCCAGGAATTTGTCCCCCTGGATCCGCGGTTCCTGTCCCCAGCCCCCCATAATTACATCCCTTCCGCCCGATTATTCCCCGCGAAAAGGATCCGTGCTCGGTATCGTGGCTGAAGGAAGGCGCGAGGGACCAGCGGCCTCATTAGAAGGACGCGAGGTATCGCGCAGACAGCGCGTTTCCCGCGGGCGATCTCGATATTAACGGGCCACCCCCTCTTCGTCGCTGGTATTAACGAGAACGAGCCTTTACGGCCTCCCCGTCGCGAATTAAATTATGCTTCGCGCTTGTTATCTGCTAGAGCAGAGGGAGTTAATCTCCCGCGTTATCGCGATAAAACGGCGGCCCGCTAGCGGAGAAGTTTTCGGGGCCCCCGCTTTTAACGGGTCTCTCGCCTCGAACAAGCGCCACGACGTTAATCACTCACGGCTATTCCAGAGGTTTACGTTCCCTCGCCCGCGTTAACGAGCATAAAACGCCTGCGAGATACACAACGGCCGCGATCATAACTGACAAGGCCTCTCCGTGGGCCGGAGATTTATTCCATCTTCGAAGTCATTCCCTAGTTCGATTCGAGTCCCGCTCGCGCAACCTGGACCACTATCGTGAGAAAGGTCGATCGACTTACGGGGAGTCTAGAGGCTGTTCGTGGAATCTGGTTTGCTGTTCTGCGTTCTCTTTTAGATTGAAATTTAGGATGAGGCTGTGCGTCGTTCAGGTGTGCACATTTTGGAGATGGAAGATAGGCATCGGTGGCATTATGTTGACGTTAGTGCGATGTTAGATCTAATTGCTTATTCCTCTCTTATTATTCAATGCTACTAACTAATTAGTTTGTTTCTTTAACTCCGTTTTCTTTTCACCTCCTTTTGTAACAGGTTTTTCTCAACGCACAAGAATTATCCGCATAGTTTCACACGATTATAGAGACATGATTGAATGAAGCTGTATTACCGCCACGAAATATCTACGCGGAGCTCGTTCTACCGAGAAAACGGGGCGGTAGGTTTCCCAAGTAGTCGATCAAGTTAATTTAATTCATGGTTATTACTCGTAATCACGGCGTGTGTCGCGTAATGATTCGGGGAACAGCTTGTACCGCGACCAGGGGCTTCGGTTTCTCTTGGATTACCCGCGATGGCTGGTCGTAAAATTATGCCAGCGGGCGGGTCTTAAAAATTCACCGCGGCCCTTACGATTCTTTTAAATTATATTACCGTTCCTCGTTACCAGGGCGTACGCGCGGTGAATGCGGCATCGTGTCCTTTCACGTGAACCCGCTGCACCGCGGGTAATTCGTTAACGACACCGCCTTGACGATAAAGGGAGCAACCAGCGAGCTTAATGACGCGCAATCGCGCCTGGCAGCGATTATAAATCCGCCAGTCCACTCCTACGTGGATTCTGCACTCGTTAAAGCAGCTACGACGCGATTTTTATGGGTGTCAGATGGGAAGTCGTTTTGAATGGGGGAAGAATGAAAATTAAGGGGTTGAATGGTGGAGCTTTATGGGAAATGCGGTGGAAACGAGGGAGATGATTTTTTATTAAGTCTCCTAGTGTTCAGGTGTTCTGATTTTCTTGATTTCTCATCGATTCGTAGTGACTGCGTAGGAAATATAACTTCTGGATTAAATATAGGGTACTAGTAAATGTTTTGTACAGGGTAATAATAATCTTGTGATCTAACTTCCTTTTATTCAGTTGAGATAAAATCTAACAGGCCTCTAGAATCCCCAATTCCTATTAAACTCTCCTTAGAGTACCTTCAGATAACAGAGTCCAGGAATCAAAGAAGTCAGCTCACCATCTGTTAAAGTCTACAAGAACTTACAAGTTTAGAAAACAGATCTTTGCCTAGAGAATCAGTGAATGATTATTAAACCCCAGACCGACAATTCAAACCTGAATCTTCTTCGGACTGTCTAGGATCTCACGAGTAACAGAAAACTCAGAAACATCTATCCAGAAACGAGAGTCCCCAGTAAAGAGTCTTTAAACATACCACACACTACCACGAGCACAATGGAGAAGATGAGTAGGAGCGAATGGACGTAGTCCAAATCCCCGTCGACAATGACAAGCTGTTTCGCTTTCACCGCGAGAAAGAAACTCGAAAGGAGCTGTTTCAAGCCAGATATCACGAACTTGACCGTGGTTCTCGCTCGCGGAGAACGTTGATCTCGCCACCAAAAGAGGCGACCTTGTCACCGCCCCGACTGACCTCGTAACACCTGTTACGCCACGCGAAACGAGGCGAGTAAGGTTACGCGTAAACGAGTTTAAGCCACCAGGTCGGCGAAAACACTTTCACTGACCCGCCGTAAAGTGGTTTCGCTCGACCAACTGGATCCCACTCCAAGGCTGGCGCTTCCTCGATGAAACCACTACTTCTCTCCACTCCTGTCGCCCCTATCTCTTTCTACTTTCCGTTATCTGTCTGACGAACGAGGAGCCACGGCATTGGCTGGCTCGACAATGAAGAACGAGAGTCAAGGGGATTTTTATTCGTTCCTTCGACTGCGAAAGCTTTACCAGAGAAATCGCGCCGCGAAAGAAATCCTGCAGATCCCCGTGCCGTAATCCCACGAACAGGAAATCTCGGGGCTTCTGTTTGCAGATGGATTATTTTACGAGGTAATTTATGCGAGACGTGGATACTTTCATTGGAAATATCGGTGTCCCAGATTTGGTTGAATTTTGGGGCACTTCTTCGATCCTTCTTGCAGCTTAATTTTAGAGGAAACATTGTACAAAGTCTTCCAAGATTTTAATACGTTTTTCACGAGAAGATTCGTTTGATTACTAGGAATATTATGTGAAAGGGTTTCTTAATGTTTTAAATACACTATTTGGTACAGTGATGCTAAAATATTGCAACATCTGTCAGAATAATCCTGTTCCTAAATATTCCGCGGGAAGTAAAAGCAATAATACAGCAATGATTAACTTACCTGCTCTCCTATCTTATTTACAAGACTTTGTGCAACTAGGTAGACTGCATAAGTGTCAAACCTAGCGAGGGCCAAATATTTTAGCTCGAGTTAGCACAGACATCTGATTAGTGCGCGACTACGTGGCAGGTTAGTGTTAAATGCACGTCCTCGTGGGTTCACAATCACTTCCTGCAGCTTCAGGACCCTCGGGCGTGTCCCTGAATACTGGATCTTCGTGGCAGTGTTACGAAGTTGTTGGCATTTGTTAGTGAAAGACAGGAGGAGAATTGTCGTCCTCGACGGGTTCACGATCACGAACAGGATGGACAGCCTTTCGCGGAAGCGAGCCAAGGATCGAACGTGACCTTCGCTCGAATCCTGCACGCCGAGGAGATGGGTCCGCCTGCTGACGTTATTCAGGATCATCGAAGGCAACCGAGTATGGACCGGGAAGATGGTCGAAAGGCTTCACTTGAGATTTGAAGGAAAGGAGGCAAGGAAGATCGTTTTCATGAAGCTGCTCTGCGGTTTCTGCGAGGATTAACTGTTCTATTGATGAACCGAGATTCGGCTTTTGGTTTCAATGCTCCGACAGCTTAGTTGAACAGCTGCAAGTAAAATTTTCAACAAAAAACTAGCTACGATAAACGTGATCTCTGGGAATATTGAAAACTCCAAGAATTATCACGAAAACTTTCCTTTCTCTTTTCAAAGGAGAAAGACAATATATTGCACTACCACTGAAACCAAAATTGATCTACAATCACAAATAATAGAGTGAACAAATGCCAACGAGTACATACACCACGAAATCACGAACTACGATGAAATCATTAATCTTCTAATATTCTAATCGCTCGCGTATGCACAACGAAGACGCTTCCACTTAAGATGTTTCCATTTGCACGTCTCATGGCTGGTATTTCTGATGCACTTATTAAATAAAGATATTTTTTTTTATTAGTGAAACGTGAAGGAAGGTAGCGATCGTATGAATATATACAAGATATCTGTCACCAGTGACGAAACTCTCGCGCGTGAAAGGGCCCGAAGGGTCGAGATGAGTAAACGGGGACAGGGACGTCTGGCTGGGTGATCTGACGTGTGTGACAACAAATAAATAGCGTTTTATTCACAAGTTAGGTGCACAGGGACGGCGAGAGGAATTGCACGACTGCGTGCCAGTGCTCGGGGGTGGTTAGTTTCACCCCAACCAAAGGGACTCCTCGCCTCGGTGAGTGTCTTTGGTGGTACGTGTTGGGAGCCGACTCGATGCCATTGTCGCTACCCCCTTTGGATCGCTCTTTCCAAGGAAAAAGCGTCCTTTTTTTCACGCCGAACTCATTTACCTGAGTTGGGTGGCACGAATCCGTATCCACTCGCGCCCACGACCACTCCGCTCGTGTCGGCGCTGTTCGGAGGAGGTCCTGGCGGGAACAGCACTGGACCTGGGGCACAAATATTCTTCGTCAGATGTTTTGTACATATTTTCGTGGATTTCTATGTGGAAAAGAGGCTTCGGTGATTTTTATGTATGTTGGTTGAAGCTGGAGGGTGTGGGGATGATTGATAGTTAAGTGATTGCTGGATATTTTTGGTGGTTTGAGGATCTTGGCTGTAGGAGCTGGTAGAAGTTAGCTTTGGTGGATACACTTTAAATTTATAGGAAACTTATTGCAATTTGTCTTATGTTACTTGAGGATCGGTGGTGTAGGAATGGACGTTGCAAATAATTGAAGGCCTTGCAGCAAAAGGGATGCAACTCCAATTTTGCACAGTTTTTAAGCTATAACGTGCAGTATTCGTAAAAAAAATCTTACATCGTTTGTCGCGATAACAAATGAGCGATTTATTGAAAATTTTGAACCTGCACCCATTACTGTTTTGTGCAATACGAACGCGCAACTACGTCCCACCTTATAAACAGCCTTTTTAGAAGGCTTTCAAATGCGTGTTGACTATGGATAAGGATATTTCCAAAAATAATGATGACAAGCGGTCGCAAGAATAATGTTATTCTTTTATGCGAACAAACAGTTTCTTTTCAGTAACATTTGAACGTTTAAAATTGCTTCGTAGTGTTTCTAATTGGATCAAGAGATGAATCGATAGAGATTCCTTTAGAATTACCTAGGAGATGTTGAAACTTCGTTAACCAGTCACGATTTAGTGCGCCCACACTCTGCTACGAGTCCTCACAAATTATTAAGAAATTAACTATGTAGAAATAATTAAAATCGAACTTCCAATGCCCACGCGTTCCACTCATGCATCACTTGAAAACAGAGGGTGATCGAATGCCAGGATCACTCGAGCACGATGTTCACTTGCCCAACTACACTGCCATTCAAAGCGATTTCAATCCGAATACAACGCGCCGCGTCAATCAGCGAAATACCTTTCAATTAATGATATTCTCATGCAAGACAGGGTACTAATAGAATCCTCCTGATTAATAGACCCCTGACACAACTGGCGACCAAGCGCGATCCCCCGAGTTCCACCAGACACGTCGCAAAACATTAAACGTCATCCGTCAAACTTCCCATTAAGCCCTTCCAAACCTTCCAGCGTTTCCACTGGCGGCGTCCCGATTTCAATCACCGGTTGGTATTTTAATGAGAAACAGGGTCTCCGGCCTTTCGCCTGCCCTTCCCACGAGCGTTACCATTTACGAAAAATCGTGAAACGTGAACGACCAACGCAACCGAGGTAACGACTTGTCAAACCTGAATGCTCGCGATTATCCTAGCCATCGTCTTTCCTTACTCGGCGCCGGATCGCGATACATATCCACGATTTCAATGAAATTACACGACTACTCGTTCGGCATGACCTCGGCGACTCGGCTGCTCGATACGATCGCTGCTCGGCGATACGATCCTTATCGGAATGGCTCGAGCAAATCGCAGATCGGTTCGCCAGGACGAATCGTTCCGGGATTGTAAAATCGTTCGCGAAAGGATCGTGGCCTGGCCTTCACGGCCGTTGCCGGGACAATGATCGAGATCGATGATCGTGATCGGAACACCCCCGGGAGTATTTTCTATTATCTAACGGTCGGTTACGTTTCCCCGACCGATGTACATTTTTGACACACTTTCGTGGTTTCGAAATGAGTTGCAATTAATTGAAAATATGATTGATTAATATTCGTACACAGAGGTTTAATTTATTCGACATGGAAGTCTTACTTGCCGATTTCTTTTGGTAATGGAGAGTGGTAGCTTGAAAAGTTTAATTACCCATCTTCATAATTTCCACCTTCATATTTTAACACCCTCCGCGGCAGATGTCTAGATGGTTATTTATATCTCTGTTTGTGATTATCTCGAAGAGTAGTCTCTCAAGGAAAACCGGTGGAAATCCTTTCCCAGTCGGGAAGTAATTTCCAGCACGGACGATTATAAATCGACGTCGCTCGCGCCGGCTCATCAAGATACGGATAATCGTGTCTAATCACGGGGAACACGTCACAGGAAGCTGTGTGTAATATGCTCGCGTAATTTCTCACCGTTGTTTATGATCATTGCGAAATTCCAGCGCTGGGTGGCCAACATCTGATCGATCGATCTAATAAATCATGCCAGTCAAACATTCTTCAGTCATATCTCAAAGCTACCGTGTTCATCGCAACTGTTTAAAACTTATATTAACAGAATATTATTCCCATATAACTAACCCTGGTAGAGCCTTGAATTTTTCAAGAATTAATAAACTGCCCCGTGAATATCGAAATCTGTGTCACTGCTACCATACTTTCAACCTCAAATATTTCCCTGAAATTAGCTGTAATGGCACGGAAACGTACATGTTAAAGAGAGAGCAGCTTCGATAAGGCAACGGGAATCGATTAACAAGCCTGTCGACGGAGGAAATCATGACTCAGAGGCTCGTTGAGCTGAACTGATATCTTCGACAGTTTATCTTGGAAAAATTGGAATACCGGGGAATGCGTTACTTAATGCACAGTAGCAGGGTATCAACCAGTTCCAGCACGACTCAGCGTTTTGTCAGCGTCGTTTTCCCAGTGATATTTATTGTAGGTGAGTTTGAACTTGGCACCCATTCCAGTGCACCGCGTTCCACTCGAACGCGGGGATCGCGTATCCTGGTTACGTGCGCGTCGACACGTGGTGTCGTAAATGTCAGATCAATCGAGGCGACCTTAGAATGGCAGATAAGGAGCAAATTGCCCGCGGGGAATAACGCCCCCGCTCTCTCTCTTTTCGCTTTCGCGCCTCCTCAGGGTTACCAAGAAGAAGGTACTACCAGCAGACACCTCTAGGAAGCTAATTTGCATTGTGGTACTCGAGGACTGATTCGCAGTGACTTCCTGCGCTTGATGCACCGCGGTTTCCCTTTTCAAGAATAGAAGCACGTGTCGGCTTGCTTTGAAGAATAATTTCCAAGTACAAGGTCAAGATTTAAACGAGTTAATAATTTAACCCTGATTAACTTTGCCATTCAATCATCCATCGGAAAATAAGGTGAAGATATCATTAGATCGATCGCCAGCATTTCCAAAGCAAGCTTTCTTCTTTCGTCGAGCCCATTACTCTAATCACGGACGTCGGTTGCCAGCAAACGTCTACCGCGGAGATATAAATCTGTTCTGGTAAAAGTATCGCTCACGGGATCGCGACAGGTTCGATATCTAGATTACGACGATAATATACCTTCCTCCATCTCTAGATAATCATCTCGTTTACAGTCGCGTCACGGCTCGGCGGGAACGCGGGCAGAATTTAATTGCACGGCGAATTCGCGAATTTACTCGCCGGCGAATGCTTCTGACAGATCTGGGATTGCGATCGGCGATAATCGCGTGATAAAATAGGTGAGCGTGATTGAAACCAAGTTACTCGACTCTCGGAGGGGAGAACAATGCTCGACGGCTCTCTGCTCACCCCTGTTCGATCGTGGATCTCGCATTCCTCCTGTTTGGCTGAGGTAAGGGCCGAATCCTGCGAACAGCTGACTGTAGTCCTGCGCGGAAGCCACCGCCAGGACGAGTAAAACGAAGGCCGCTAGGATTCTCTGCAACAGAAACATCTATTTCTTAGTTCTCTTTAATTTAATCCAAGTTTCTACTAATTCTAAGAGGTGACGAAGAAACTTTTTATCAAGCCCCTTTGAATCGATAAACGAGGTCACAGAGATTTTGCAAATCGCCTCTTGTTTTTTTTACACTTCTGGCTGCGTTGCGAAAAGGAGCCTAGCGGACCATCAATTTGCACAATCTTCCTATCAATCCCTGGCGAATTACGATTGACAGGTTTCTTCTTTCGATTAGCACATACATCAAGGACCGCGGACTTATTACCCGAAGCTTACGAATCCTTGACTACTTTCACTTCTACTTTCCACTTGCGAAAGAATGACTTTCGGGAGGCTAAAATCGAAACCCTTTCGCCCAGTCGCGTTTCAGGCGTGTTTAATCTCTCGGTCCCCGGGGTACAATCGCGACGCTTCAACGCGGAAACCACTCGAAAGTAGTCGGAGCCCCGTTGAACCGGAAGCGCGGTTGCAATTAACGCAAATTCCACGGTGCTGCAGCGAAAAATGATTAACGCGGCGCGACGTGCTTCGTTAGGCGCGCTTGAAAACGCTCGTAACTGCGAAACGTTTACCGCGTTCGCGTGATTGACGATTTGTGCGGTGCATACGCGGTGAGGCCAATAGAAAATGATGCTGGCACTGCGTTGGGCATGCTATAATTTTAGCGAACGTATTTCGAAAATTACACGCTCCAAAACGCTTCGTTAAGAACATACTTATACTGTGCTTCTTCCGCTGGATTAAAAGATGAAACTCCAAAGATAAATTAAAGTGTTCTTCTAGATCATTGTTACAGAATATCCTCTAATTTCATTAAATTATGTTAGAATTTGAACTGAATAAGTTTACTGTGCAACGGATCGATGATATAATTCTTAAAATAATTGAAAAAAATTAGAAAAAATAATTTAAAGTACTGTACATTTAATACGAGTATTACAAATAGTCTTTCAATTATAAAAACCAGTGTCTATTTCTATACAAATGTGTTTGTAGGCATTGAAAGCCCCAGATATACTACTTAGAGTTCTCGAGGAGGCGACAGCTTCGATCATATCGTACGAAAAATATCGTAAGCATTTACAAAGCTTTTTATGAAACCACTTCCAAGTCCATTGTTTTTACATCTACTATAATTTTCTTGTCACGAAGAATTGAATACCTCATGTGAGTCTTTTTGTTCAATACCACCCTGTACAGTAGCCGGGCGAGGTGCGGGACAATTTTTACGAGTGGTCCGCGCCTCGTTGGTCAACAATGTACGAGAATTTATGGGCCAATAGCCGTCGAATAAAATCAGCATTCAAACTGCTCACTCGGAGGCCGTTAGTTCCCTCCGACGTTTCTATTCGATCGAAAGTCGATTCTCGCTACCATTCGCCAGCGTTCTGAAACGCGTGCTCCTCGTAACCTGTCGTTTAATAAATTAACGGTGATGAGTTATGGCCGCGAGAGCCGAGCGTAATTGCGAAGGCATTTCGCAGGATTTGCTTTAGTTAAAGCCTGGTAAATCGAAGTACAATAGTGTGCCGTTTCATTGATTCTTTCGATCGGTACCGATAAATCGTGGCTGGCCGTTGACGAGCGAATATTTATTAGCGAAAGTGTATCATTCGAGGCGCGTTTCAAACTTTAATTACGGGAACTACTCACGGCCGCGATTTCTGAGGCGAGAAGTTTTAAAAAGACAAGATCTACGGCCCGGTTCTGAATTAAGTTCCATCGGATAAACTTTCCTCTCATACAGAGGAAATAAAATTTTAATTGATCGATCTCCACGCCGCGAGCGGCGAACGTTCACAAACCTCTTGTTACACCTTTATGAAATTTCCTGCGACTATAATTAACAATTCCAAGGACTCGAATTTTAATTAAAAACCCATTACGAACTCGATCTCCAAAGCGACAAATTTCGAAACAAAAAAAGAACTGCCACGATCCTGTCACGAATTAAAACTTCATCGGCCACACTTTCCTCGGCCACTTTCTTCTCTCCCAGACGAAATAAAATTTTAATCGCCCTTCCAGCAGAATAACTTCACCGAAATTACGACACCTTTCCAATCGCTATTCCCCCGGTAACGCGAAATCTTCCCAAATAAGCTTTACGAGTCGCATGCTCAGAGTAAATCCTAAAAAGGGAATATGGGAATGAAGATGACGCAAACTCCATGGCGGGCGCAGAGCCGAATCGTAAGTTTCGTCCCGGTGTTTACGCGAATGGCGGGGAAAATGCGATTTGAATCCCGCGGCAATCAACGATGTTCTTGTTTCCCTTCGAGCGTCTCGTTACGTAAAGCCTGATGAAACAGTTATGCCGCGTTACGATCCTCTTGTCGCGGATTCCGCGCACGTTACAGGCTTGGGAACGATCGCGAGCGCGACGAATAATTGCGCGCTCAGATCACGGCTGATTAATTAAGCCCGCCAGGCTGCACACGCGTTCTTCCATCGGTTCTGCTGGATCGAAAGCAAGGTGAGCCACGTCATAGCGACGCGATTTCTTGCCAACCTGTCGCAATGTCAAGGCGATTAATTGTTGGGCGGCCACGAATTGCAAGTAACAATGATGCAGAACTGGTAAACGGTACTGTGGCAGCGGCTGCAGCGAGGAATGGCAAAAGCCATTTTTCCCAATGTCTGAGAGTGTGTCTGACCATGTGCCATTGGTCGTCATCTACTTGTTAGTCATCGGAGGCTGATTACCAAGGATCTCAGGATGATGCACGTTGGAACGGAATTAGGGCTGGGACTATTTGTCGAATTTTTCGGTATTCGAATATTCGAATACTTCAGTTACTTAATTATTTGACGAATGTAATTCGAATAATAACATTCGAATACTCAAATATTCGAAGTTTATTCGTAGTAAACTATTCGAATAGTCCCAGCCCTAACGGAATACGCAAGACTTCCCTTTTCTTGGGAGGACCTGTTATTAGAAATAGTGCGTAGGTAGTACTACAAACAGGTGATGTATAATTGTCTATGCTCTTGTATTATATGAGAATATTTTACCTTATTGTGCACTTTAAGTAGGAAAGAATGGCACTTGTTCTTTGGTAATCTTTGATGGATGAAGAATGATATTTGCAAATTTGAAGAAGTGTACTAACTGCTCTATATGGTGTTAGTCCTGTAACATGTTTAAGAACTCTGCTTTATCACGGCCAAAGTTAAAGTAGGACAAGAACATATCTCAGAAGGAGGGTAATTAACTTTTAATCAAAAAATTCGACACCACTCCCATGGGAATATATAGTCTCCAACTACAAGTGCTTCGAAAAATGATTTCAAGGATCAAGCAACAGTGTAACAGATTTACTTCTCGTAGCTTTGGACGAAATCGATGGGAACAGCAGGAAAGACAGCTTAATGCAACGTGTAGGCGAGTCCGAGCCGGGGGTTGCTGGTTGATTGGCACAGGCTTCAATTACACTCGCAACCATGTAATTTCCCTCCATCTCGCTATGAAAAACTATTCACAAAAATTCCTCGCGATACTATCGCCTGTTTCCTTGAATCGCGTGCGTGTCTTTATCCCCCAGGAACCGAGGGGCCACTAGAAAAAAATGCGAAAACTACCGGCGTGAGGCGAGATTCACACAGACTCGCCTCAGTTTCCTGCGACCCGAACCTTTCACCGACATTTCGAGCAGAATTTCTGGCAAGTCGCGGAAGCCCGAGTTCACGGATGGTTGCGCAAGGCCCGCGAGAGAACAGCTCGCGAAAGCAAGGTCGAGGTAACAGGGCGAGCGCAAGGACGCACTCGATTATCGATATTACCACGCGGAGGTTCGAGAGACTGAACCGCGAATACCCCAGACGTATTCGTTCCCCGAAACTGTGTTATTCGTCACAGAGTGCTCTAACTAATGAAACGTCTAGCGTGCCCCTCACTCGCAACTAGATTCCTCAGCTTACATGTGCCTAAGACACAACGCGAAAGTGTCCTCAGCATTTAGAAGAACCTACTTTCATTCACGAGTCTGTACAATGTTTTCCTAGGAGAAACCATCACTCGAATGAAACTTAAACAATCATCGACTTCCAAGGCTGCGACGCCCAGCAGCGAGGCTTCACCCGAGCCTCGCAGCGTTGGAGGGCCGCCTAAAACGCGGAGGAAACTACTCGAAGAGACGCGTGTCGGCTCGATTGTGGGTACGAGGTCGCCCACAAACCGCGGCACACATGCTCGGGCACCGTGACGTTAGATCACGCCGCAGCGATATCTGAGCCAACGCGCCGATGATCACGAGGGAAAAGCGCGCGTAACCGAGGCGACTAGGCCGGCGCAAGCTCGAGGACCGATGTGCTGTATAATTCATGTGAACATCGTTGCGAAATACTTGTCAACGGTTGCATATTCCTGGGGTGAAGCCAGACAGGCGAGAAAGCGGAGGAAACCTGAGAACTCCAGAGCGTTTTCCACTGGCGGATTAACGAGCCTGGCGCGCGCGCGCGCGCCTGGATCGATTAGGGTGATCTGGGTCTTGGCGAAAGTTTTTCGGCGAACATTTGCACGCCGACGGCTGAGATATGCGGTGGGCGGAGCGGTGCTGGATGTAGGTATGCGAGAGTTTAGAGAACACTCGGAGGCTTGAATCTCTTTTGGAGGAATGTTTCTGGATTGGTTGGGAAGTTTGAAATGGCTTGAAGCGCTTTTTAGGCGAGTTTGCTTTGAGTAATTAGCTTCTTCTGTGGATTAAGCGTGATGCTGATTGCTGAAGGGTACCTTGTTTTGCTAATCGAATTTTTATGATTAGTTGATAAGAGCATTGTTGCAGAGAGAATGCTTTCAAAGTAGAGAGTGTTGGAAGATGTTTATACTTTGTTAAGTGTCCGAAGCTGCTGACTGGTGCGGAGAGTTGGGAAAGTATAGCGAGACTCTTGACGAGCAACTTGGGCTCTTGCTGTATTTAAGTTGGGAGGTAGCTCGCGAACTTACGAATTTTGAGGAAAGGATGCTTCCAGAAAAAAACTCAGCTGTTTGAGGACAGCCAATATTGTAGCGAAAGTTTTAAGAGAAACTTTTCAGAGGAAACTGACAGAGAGTATCTTAGAGAGCTCAGCAATGTAATTTTAAAAAAAAAATTCGGAGGTGTAAGGCACTTTTTCGAGTGCACAGCCTTTTTACTGTCATCGGTAAAGAATTCTATTTTAAATCTATCTCAATCTTCTACCACCCTGGTCCAACCCAGTTTTCCTATGGATTACAAAAAAGTATTCTTTTCACAGTGTCTGACAAAAATGCTGGAATTATTGCTCGTTGCCAGGTCGTTCAGTGAAATATTCGAGCTGCTCAAGCCACGAATGTACCCAGAAGAACTTCAATTTCCTTTCTATTCTGTAATCAATGAACGACCGGCGGTGATCTACGTTTCATTATTTCCTCTGTAATCCGCGCGAAACCGCCCGAGAACATTGAGTTCCGCTTATTTTCTGGTTACCTTTCGACATTCCCTGGGCGTGCAATCGAAAGTACCTCTGAAAGTGACCACTCGTTTTGTTCCAGCATTGTTCGACCGATGATAAACATCGTGGTGGACTTAACCGAGCGGATCGTCAAGCGGGCGCAATTACTTTCCCCGATAACGATCTCGATTACGATACGCGCATCTAACCAGGCGACTGTGACCAATAGAGCATCGTTCTAATTTCAAACACCACCTTTCGTGTCTATCGCCACATTCAGCTTCAAAGTAAAATTTACCGTCCATCGTAGTGCATGAAAAATTGATCGAAACTTTGAGTTGCAATATTCAATAACGAGAAAGTTAAGGTGTGTTAAATTTTTCGTAGTATCAGCTTCCTTTTTCTTCTACTCTATTTTAACATCGAATCGAAGTATATGTTTCTTCCTTTTACGAAAGCTTTACTTTCCACAGACAACGGGGGGCACCAGTGACACGAGACATTATTTATAACTGTAATCGTTTATAGATTTATAATATCTCCACACATTTTCTTTCCCTTCCTTCATTTTAACCGTCATCCTTTCCTTCTTTCCTCAACCCTTTCACCACTTATTCTTACTCGAATCTTGCTCTTGAAATTCACTTTACTCTTACTTCAATCATGCTCACATAATTCTGCACCCAGTCTCTGCACATTAGATGTCGATCTTTGCACCTCGATCTACTAATCCCCAGGTTATGCGCGGCACTGGCGCAATAGAGATATTACTATTGCCATCGTTTTAATCCGCATTAGCAACAGCTAGTCCCATTTGCGGCGAGCACATATGCCGATGCCTTGGACACAGGAGAAAGGCAGCCTCTCGTCAAAACAACGATCCCTCTCGATCCTGCCATACCTCGCCGCAAGTTTCTCCATCCTGCATGCACTATGCGTCTCGAGCGCACAATGTCCGATTCGTTAGGTAGCATATAGAAATATTCAGGCTGCGCACTCGAGAGAGCCGAGTGCTTCCGCGTTAAGCACCGAGGGAAACGGCCCCTTCTCTTTCAGACCAGCCTTCTGCACCATTAATACCGTCGATGCAACTCCGTTGCATCTGCAAGTCGAACGTGTTCGTTGCATAATTGCTGGAAAACCAATTTTCCGTGGCGGTTGGAAAGGCTGCGCTGTAGAAATATAGCCACTTGTATGAGAAAGTGTTTCAAGTAGTCAATAAGTTCGTTAGCATACTGGATTATTCATATAGTGCAATTATCTGACTTTTCTCACTTTGAGTTTTTGAATCTTGCTGAGATCTTGGGGGAGATATAAAGGCACAGTTCCCAATCCTGGTTTGGAAATATTTCTTGAAAGTAAAAGTTGTTGATATTTTCTTGATACCCATTCCGTATTTGGGGATGAAAGTTTCGAGCTTCTGTATTCTTCACCACCAAAAGTGCCTCGAGGAATTTGTTCCAGAGAACTTGAGATATCAGCCTGCTGAAAATGGAGCACAGAAGTCGAGCGGTTCATTCGCACCCACGTCTTTTGTCACTCGAGCTGGAATGCACGCGTAAGAGCACTTGGAGCACCATTGTTACAACACGCCCACATGGTGCTTGGAATAATGTTATCTGTCCCCTGTTACTTCGCGATGGGTGTGTGTGACGGTAGCCGTAAACTAATGCCCCTTTTGTCGTGAAACTATTTTTTAACGGGCTCGAGGAGAGGTTATTGCACCTCTGAAACGATTAGAGCAAAGATTGAAGCAAATGGCGACATTAAATAGTGTGAATTTGGCTATAAGTGAATACTAATTGTGAAACATAAAGACACCGTTCTCAATTCTTGGATTTCTAACGGACCCAGGAACATAAACAATTTACACACCCTCGAATTCTATATGAAGCCAGTGAAAAAACAGTTTCCAAATCACCAAGTGAAACGGTAAAAAATATTCCCTAAAGTGGACGGTTGCGTTAATAAGCCGACAAACACGAAAATATTCAATTTCGACACGGTTTCGTGCAGCACTAATAGTTCCAACGAGGCCCGTTCGATTCCGTTCAACCGAGCCATTTAATTAACCAATCAACATTCATTTAACACGATAGGAGCTGAAATATGTGGATTCTAGTCAACAACTAGGATTCCACGATTTTTTGACCCGTGCTTACATTTTGCAAGCCGAATTATGCGGATAATTTCGACATCGAGGACGATACAATGCGCCCAGTGCACTCTTGCAGCGTTGCACTCCTGCTTGCACAATGCACTTTCATCAAAATTCGTCGATCTAACGGCGTAACGCTTGAAAATAATAATTCCCTGCATTCTTTCACTGCCTCATTAGCTAAGATTCGGTCATACATGCTTTGCAAGTGAATAGTATCCGTTTCAGAGGAGTGGTAGCTCTAACTTTCGCAGAATTTAGGGAAGAAGCTTTAATGAAGATAATTTGAACAGAGAACTCGTCTATTGCGAGGAAATAATTAAAGTCACCCTTGGATGAATCGTGCAGGCCTTCGCAAACTCGCAAGGGAAGAGGAAAATCGAGTGGAAAGAAAGCTAGCAGAACAGGGACAGTGTCATTCCCGTAACCTCGTGGTATGATTGCATGGCAAGTGCGGTAATCGAGGTCGTTCGTTCAGGGAATTTGACGGAATGCCTCTAAAGGCGAAACGACGCCACCGGAACGAGGAGAAACCGCTATTGGCGTCAAGGAATTCGTTGCTCGAGGAAACGAGAATCTGTATAAATTCGTTATATTCCCCGAGGAATTGTATAACGCCTGTGTAACACTCTGAAGATATTAGGAAAATGCGCGGAAACAAAGGGCCATTGTTCGTCGCGAAAAGTCATTTCTTCTTTGACTAAAAATCGCGAAGAAGACGAACGACTACTCGGCAGAAATGACAACAGGGCAATTCTGCTTCCCGGGCTGTATCAGAGCTGCCGTGGAAGTAGAATGCAGTTCGTATGCGGAATATTCAGAATATTCAGAACACGTGGGTGGGCCGCGTAAAGGAAGAGGAAGAGCGGAGCGCGAAACAGGCTACGTTCCCTCGTTTCTTGCTACACCTAGCGCCCCACAAAGGTTACAAAAGCGAATCGTTCCCATTCAGAGGCCCCCGCGGCAGAACTATACCAGCGAGTGAAAGTGCGCATCACCGATCGCGATTTCATCCTACGCGTGCCCCTATTTTATTGCAAACCCCCGCGGTGGGATCGCGTCCTTGGCGGGGGGCCAATTATTGCGCTAGGAGAATAGGGCCAAAGGTGTTAGAAAACGAGCGTCTTCGTAATTAGAAAGTGGAACGCCCGGCCTCTGCACGTGGCCATCGCGTCCCTTTATGCGCCGCGCTTGCGCAATTATCAGCCATTCAGACATCTTTCACAGAAACAAGCGAACTTAGTACCTTTCTGGTAGCGTAGCACGTTGGTACATCGAGCATAGGATGCATTAATCATCCTCTACGGCGACATTACCTGCGAGCCCGCCGAATCGAACCTGCAGGTGTCCGATTGGAAAGCGTGACAGGTTTGCAAATGCCGCATTTCCGCCGACGCGCGTGAACCGATCCATCCGCTCGAGCCGCCGTCGATTAATTTGAACCTTACCCACGTGTCAGCTTACTCCGCGCTATTACGTCAGCTGGTCGCGTGAAAGGGTTTGAACTTGTTTGCGAGCGACGAGAAAGGGAGGGGCACTTCCGTCGTCGCGGTTCGACACTTTCGACAGTTATGAGGCACAAGTGGCATTTCTCTCAGGAGTTAATTGAAAAGCGATACCATTCACCGGGGATTTTTGTGCGCCACTACTTCTCTCCCGTCGAACTCTTTCTGGCAAACCGTTTCTACGCGAGTTTCAGTCGCCCGGGGAGCATCGAGTCTGGAAGCGAATGGGGTTGAACTATTTTAATGGAATTATTCCTTTCTGATGTAATGGATTCTTTGCAATTGCAGAGTGGGAGATTCGGAGGGGGTTTTGAAGGTTTGTAGCATGTTACAGTATGGTGTAAGATCGTAACGGTTAATAAGGTATTTATTATGAGAATGTGCTAAGCTAATATACCTACAAGAAATGTAGGAACTTGCGTTTCCGAGTGCGGTTACTACTCGGCTGCCTCGCCGTGCTCTTGTTCTCACCTGTTAGTCGTAATCGCGCGCGGATAGACGCTCGCGTCCTATGATTGCCGAAACATAGGTACAGAAAAACCGGGCGACGTGGACGAAGTCCGTCGGAAATACGCAACATGTAATACGCATGAAGAGTGGCCCAGAATGGTAATTCTAAAGAATATTGCACGCTAATGTATTATTCGTCTGTCTACGAGAGATACTGATTGAAGAAACTGTTAAGGAACATGGGGAAATTACGGAAATATACGAAGATTCTACTCGTCATCGAGACTTTCGAAAAACAGAGCTGCCGTGTTGGTGTAACCACGTGATTTACAGGCTGAGAGGAGTGCAACGCTGTTTGTCGATGAGGGAAAACAAGGAATGACAAAACTGCGATGAAATCGGGCTTTCAACCGTATGAGTAATCGGACACGGTCACTGCTAAGCACGATTTATGTAGACCGATGAATCCTTCGCGTGGATCGAGCGGATTTCGTATTTTCAAGGAAAACTCGAGTTGCATCGCTCCTCGATTTTTTCTCCGTTGCTCGAACGCTAACGCGAGGTGGTATAGAAGGAAATGAAGCGCACGGAATTGGGAAAGTATTAAATTGTCCAGCAAAGAAAATTTCCTCCTCCAAGCAGGTTTTATATTCGACAGGTTTGCGAGATTAGGTCTGGCTTCTTTGAATAGCGGCGTTCTCTATATTTCGATCAGGCAGCGAAATACAATTTCCATGATCGACATTTAAAGGGTAAGTCGTTAGTGCGTTTTGTGACACTCTAATAAATTTAGTATTCGCTCAAAACTGCTCTGTCTGGATCAGCGTGGCGAGTTGCAAAACATTCCAAGCTAATACGCTTTGCATAACCAGGCTCCGTTCGTTCCGCGTCGATCAGCCCGAGACGAATCCTTGGAAAAGTGTGACGCTATCAGGACTGGACACATGTTCAATCGAATCTATTCGAAATGGTCATTTGTACGGTTCGGTTCAAGCAGAATGGAGTTTGAAAATTTATTTCACGTTGAAGGCACATGTTAACGCTTTTTTATGCTCTATCCCACTTTCCTTCAGTCTTCTTCAGAATTACAAGCTTATATTCCTGTATAGCAAAGTATTTAGGGGATCTTTCCACTGTGACGCCCTGATAAAGTACCGCTGTTTAGAATTTTTTGTCGCAAAGAGAATGTGTTTACTAAATTGAACTTTTTTCTATTTATTAATATGTGTTTTGGGAATACAACAAATTATTTTCCTATTCTTTAATGCTTTCATACCCCCCAAAAAGAGGGTGTAATATGCGCTGTGAAAAAAAGATGCCAGGACTGCGTAATCGATTTTGGAGGATTGGTAACTTAAACCCAAATTAGCAAGCAAAAATACAAATTAATTCTGTTAATAGACAAACACACATCTTAGAATAGTGTAAATGCTTATATAAAACATATCAATTATCATCCCTGAAAAGTACGTCCTATGAAAATTTATCAGGCCTTAGCAGAGAGAAATTAATTTCAAACCAACACCAAGTTACTTCCAATTTTCATAATCATTATCACCAACTACAGCGACCATTTCCATTTTCCTTGTCCCAAACACAATCCTCCCCAGCAAAACACGTAAACCTATCACTGGATTCCTTGTCGTTACAGCCTTCACAGCCACCGTTCACTCACTCTTCGATCCGAATATCTCCGCGAATAATTTCGCAAGGCAATCAGATCCCGATCGCGTGACCGGCGCAGGAGGTTTTCAATTTCTACCGACGTTTAGCGGAGTTTTTCGCCCGCGACTCCGAGAGCACGGACGACGAAAAAAACTGGGTGCAGAAGAAATTGCACGAAGTCTTTCACAGCCGGGTTGCGCAACCCCCCGCTGATTTTTTAAGCCCGTCGGGGCGATTGCAGCCGTGCGCGATCGTTTCCTATCGACGATGATCGAAAAACGAATTAGGTAAAAGGAATGAACGTAACGGACCTGGCTCGGAACCCACCTTTTACACCATCATTTCCTCGAGATGCACGAGGCGATAGCAGCGAATCAGCGAGAAATTTTCACCGATTAGGTGGCTGAATCGACAGGTGAATCGTCTTCCTGACAGGTAACGCCGCCGCTTGTTATTCGTTACGTAAGTCACGAGCGATCTGGTGTCAGGCAGACACGTTTAGTTGAGCAGCAAAGGTTGCGACAGCCCCGGGCAAGGACGTGGACCTGTCTCGCCGACGGCTACGTTCTCGTGAATGAACGGGACGAGTTTGAGGATTTCCCCTGCTCGCCGGACTACGTCCGTTCAACTTCTTCCTATTATTACTCTTTCCTCCTTCCTCCTGTCCGCGTGAATAATGGGTCTGATCTCTCGAACGGGTCGCCAAGATTACTGGGTATACTGATTCATTGATGCTCTACCTAGTTGAGTAACGTGTCGATGACCCTTTATCGCGGAGAAGATGGTGGCAAGAAGAAATATTATACGAAAGAAGAATTCAAGTAGGTACTATTCTAATTTGTAACGATAGGAAGTCACGCCTGATTAGAATTGCAGGTCTATCGAGTAACTAGTGAGTTTAATCTTAGACTCAGGAAAACGTAATGATAACAGAATCAGCAGAGAAGAACAGAAGTAAACGAGAAGAGAAGTTTCTCCCTATGCAACTCTAATTTGAAACGCACTTCAACACTGGCTACCAAAAGATCATCAGGCCACCTATCATTACCATACAAAAACCCGTGACGAAGATGAGTATTGTTCTCCGAAAGCATAGAGCCGTCTACTTCGCCACAATTAGCACCAGCATAATATTAGCCTCGGCCTGTCGCAATTTCTGTCGCAGCCCTAATTGCTACATCGAGGAATATAGATGAGCGGGCAGATAGATGCTGATGCGCTCCGCGATCGTACGAGAAACGAGGATGGAGGATGTAGAAAGCGGCGACAGAGCATGTGAGCCCTCCGCATTTTGCACGCTTTTACGCGGTCGCGAAGAAGCTCGAGCAGCCCGGCGCTCTCGCTTTTCTAACGATCGATGCTATCACGCTCCTCGCCCGTCGAAGACGCGCCGGGGCTAGGATGTCCACGGGGAATTGATGCGTCGAGTCGTATCAACGATCAGAGCGTCGATAATCTCGGATCAACGGACAATCGTAGAAAGTTCCGCGCGGCGTGAAAGGTAGCTCGACGCTAGCCGACCAATATCCACGAGTTACGGTTTGGCTGGCCGTGTACGAACCCCATGGTGCCTCGTTGCTGGAACAAAGTCGACTTGCTAACAAGAAGCACAAGAAGCGAAAGAAAGCTGCGCAGCGATCCTGAACAAACAGTAATTTCCACGGTCTACGGTAGACTCGCGTGGATTCCATCGCGGAGGAACGCTACGATTCTCCGATCCGCGGCTAAGTACAGACACACTACCGACCTTGTAAATCGAATTAACAACAATGCTTCCAGTCAGCAAGTCGGCCGGAGTAGCAATTCGAACGGCACAGTATATAACGAGTCGCTCGCTCTGCCCGCGCGATAAGCTCCGATTAGAAGCGTGTTCTCACTCGAAGCAGCGCCATGTTGTCCTCCCTCGTCGGTCCTTCCTCTATCCGTGGAACCGACGTCCTCGCGTGCCCCCAACAGGACACCTCATTTCCCAGCGAACAGGCACGAAGTGTCTACCGATGCACCGCGTGGTTCGCGTCCGCGGAGTCGCGTGCCGAGAGGAGCGCGATCGTTAAGGCACAGCCGAATGATCGATCGATCGAGCCGACCCGCGAGCTGGTTCGCCGCAGAAGCGCGCTATCTGCTGCCGCGAAAGTCTCCCCCCACCGATCTCGCTGTGCCCCTCTATTCCGATGAGTCGCGCCACGAAGCCTATCGCGTGGAAACCTCCCTTTCTCATCCGTGGATCTCTTCCGCGCCACCTTTCCCCCTCCGCCGCTATCGGCCAGCTGCGAGAGTTTCGCGCGCGAAATTCTACTTACGATCCTCATGGTCCGTCCCGGCTGATACGGTGTGCGGATAGAGCAGGCCACGTGCCGCGGGGAATCTCAGCTTTTGCGCGAGTCCGGTTGAGACTGCAGGGCGCGGGATCCTGTTGATCCTCACGGGCAGAGGTGGTGCGTTGTCGGTGTTCTGGGGCAGGGCACGTTCTCGGTGGCTGGAAGGGTGCACACAGCGGGGGACGCTCACAGACTGGACGGAGACTCGAAACGTGCAGGGCAAACGGTGGCGATAAAAGGTGGATCGTAAGTGTATGAGCCGCGCTCGCCGTGTCGGGACCGTTTGACGCAAGGTGGGGGCTGTTCCTGGGACTTATATGTCGCCGCTGGAGGCCACCGTGGCTCTTTTTCCCGCCGTCCCGCAGCCCCCGTGGATCCAGGCCCCCCTAGACCGGCCCTTGACGATGGTCAAGGTGGCCACTGCCTCCCGGGGACACCACGCGACCGATCGCCGCGTCGCCATCGCTTCGGGGAAATCGTGACGACGCCCGGCAAGGCTGCTTCTTGCCGCTTTTGGATTATTACGATATCGCTGGCAACGGCTGCTGATGTCGAAGGCTCAGGGACGGGGGAAAAGGGGCTTGTTGGAGGGGCGAGGCTCGGTGGTGGTTGGCTAATAGGGGTGGCTCAAATCAGATGTAAATTGGGGAATATTTTTAGAGGTCCAGCGTGGGTCACTGGGGTGATCGCAGATTCAGTAGAGGATGCTTCTGTGGTCAGACATGTACTCTGTTTTATATTAGACTTCGAATTCTGGGTAAATATATTAAATGGAAAATATGGGGAACTGTTAAGAAAATATATTTTAATTATATCCTGTTGGAAGTGACAGGTGGCGCAAAAGTCATCATCAGATGTTAAAGGCTCCTAATTTTTTTATTTTCAGGTTTATGTCAGTGATGAATAAGTATACCCTTCAACAAGGCGGAAAAATTGTGTCGATCTTTTTTACGTAGTAATTTGTCGGTGGTCTTAACAAAATGTAAATTTAAACGAACGTTTAAAGACTTCTCTTTTTGGAGCTACATATATATTTGAAGGTATTGGTTTACGTAAATAACCCACAGACTTTACAACAATTAAAGGACAATATTCAACACGAAATCGAAAATCCAACACCACAAATTCTTCAAAATACCATGGAAACTGCAATAAGATGACCCCAAATTTGCCTGAATTTGAATAACGGTCAGTTGTTGGATAATATATTAGGAACATGATGTCATAAAATTTATAAGTCTCAGTAAATCGTATTTAAAAAAGAATGTTTCAGTTAAAACCAAAGTAATACTAAGACTAAAAAAATTATTAACCGCTACCCCACGGGTTAAAGGAGTGCCTTTTACCTGGTCTTTAGAGAATCTTCAAAAAGTTTCAACAAATCTATCCACACAGAACAAAGCATACATTTATAGAATATATTTATTTGCTTACCAAATATATCCCCACTTTCCCGTCTCAATTCTTGAAACCACATAGAATTCCGAACCAGCCAACTTCCCAATATTTAAAAAAAATTCACAACAAAAAGCATGAATAAAATCACTCCAATTCTCCTCTCTAAGTCCTGAATCAACGGTACACATTACACACTTAAGTAGTTTATTAATTGAATCCACGTGCCGCGGAGCTAGGCGGGCAATAAAGACAACGTAACACGTCCCCGTCATCGAAGAACGCAAAATCCCCAGTGATCGTCATTGCAAATTCCAATAATCCTCTATTACGACCCGGCCGCTATTAAAATCCTTCGCGATACTCGGCTGACGTGTCTGCACGGTTACAGCATCGAGATCTCGATCGGAATCCGTATCCGTAACCGCGATCAATGTCGTCCGACATATTCGCACCAGCACCGTCTGGCCAGCTAATACTCATATCCATCCTCCTCCAAAATTCATACCGAAATCGTGCGGCAGCGAAAACGCGAACAAAGGATGACCGTGGAATGCAGTTGCGCTTCAACTGCATCTTCTAGACGAGATGATTTACTGCGACCTTGTTCTTTTTCGGCGCTATTTGTTTCCCGCAGACTCTCGCCGACGTGAGTATCTCTGTGATGAAAAGGCACAAGAGAATGATATTTGAAAATGAAAACTTTGGTTATAAATATTTTAAAACTAGACAAATTTTTGTTTTAAGTAACGCTCGATTCTTTGTTGCATAATTTGAAATGGTATTCGATGGAAGAACGGTTTCCAAGTTGCAACGATTCCTTACTACTATATAGATATGTATATTGCATAAGGATTTTTCTATTCACTTTTGAGTTTCTCTGCAGAAAATTGTTCGATTCGATCGAGCGCAGTTTCGCTGACAGCCGAAATGTTGCTTGCGCCACTCGAATGTAGTCGAGCGCGATTCGAGCTACTTTTTGCAGAAAATTCGAGTGGAGGGAAGGCCATGGTGTTTCGTGTCCTCGAGGGGATCGATTTTCACCGTTCCCACCGTGGAGCGCCGTCGAGGATCGCACTTAACGAAGCAATTAATCGAACGGGCCGCGAGATAGCTGGCCAGGGTTCTCGGAAGTTCGCATAATTTCCGGCGAAGAATCCCTAGAACAAATCGGTGCCATCTGACGGCGATTATCGCGACGGAAGGGACGGAGGATCTACCGGCTAAGCATCGTTAGACGGAAATTACCCGTGGCAAAAACTAATCTCATCGTGCAAACCTTTTTCTTGCCCGCGTAATGTCGCACGATCGCCTCTGATGCAAGGCCGCGCGACATCTGCATGTGCAGCTCGTTACTGGGAATGGAAATTGAATCTCCATCGAGGACTCCAGGGAATTTCATGACCTTCTTCTGCTCGCAACAATCAAGTCAATGGCTAAAGGGTTTACGTTCACGATTCCACCCTTCTCCTTATTGCATTTCGAAAGGTTAAGCTTCTGGTGGAAGTGGGAAAAGGTAGTTGTAAATCTTAAGAACCGAAGCTTGCAATTAGTAACTATTTGAAGACTAATTATACATAATAGCATGAAGTATGCACTTCATCCTGATAGTTGGACTATCAGAAGTATTCAGAATATAATAATAGATTTTAAAGTTTTAGAACCTCGTCTAATATTTGACTTCCAAATATTTCCAAAGAAGGTGCACATGTTATCTCCTAAAGCTGTTAAAAGTTCTTCGAGTCTCACACTTAATGCGATTCTCAAATCGTCAATTTTTTACACAATCCTAGAGACAGCACAGCAACGAGCACGAGCAACCTTCATACCCATGCATCTCAATCCTACGCCAGCAGACATAACTGCTTTGCGTAACTCCAGCAGCCAAAGTACCTATCTCATGTAACTCAACCAACCCAATTGACTCCAATCTCAATTAAGTCAAGCGACTCGAGTAATTCACCTGACTCAAGTATTTCCATTATCGTAATCGCCTCGATTAACTCATTCGCCAGGACTGCTTCTATCAGCTGGAATCCTGGATGATATGATCTTCATCCATCGAAGTCCACCTGGATTTTCTCTCAAGGACAGTCCCACGAGAAAGGGCTCGCGAATGGGCGACGTGCTGCCGGTCGCGAATGTTTCCTGACCTTCGTCTAAAGTGGAATCGCCGACCTTAACCCGATAAATAATTAGCGTGCTTTCAGCCACAACACGGCGCAAGGATACAGCCCTTGCTTTCCAATACTACGGGCACGAGGGGACCGTTGGTCCTTGAACGATCGAGTAACCAGAAGCCACGAAATTCGATTCATTTGTCGAATGCCAAAGATCGCGTGTAAAGGCTGCGAACCGACGCAGCTATGAATCATACATCCATTAGTTTCTTACAATTTTCTCCATCATGAACCATAGCTCTCGCCAACTCAAAAATTCCTTAATACAAGAATGAATTTCTTATTCCCCTTTATTTTGCAACTACTTACAGCAGGGAAAGTGCAGGACACGAAGCAGCCTAATCCCACAGTTACAAAAAGAACGATCCTCTTTTTCTCAACTGTCTGTACGTGGTCTCGAGGTTCGCTTAATAAAAGACGAAGAAATTAGTGGATAAACTTCTCTCGGCTCGATCGAGCAGCGTTCTTACTAAGTCATTGACAAAAATCAGATACGAGCGTGAGATATATTAAAATTCGTCTAGAAGGCAGCATATCCACTCCCTGTAACCTGTGGTTCATATGAACTCAGAGATAAACAGTAATTTGTTACGCTCATTAGGAATCTAGATCAATCGGGAAATCACGTGAGGCACTTATCTCTGTAAACCTGTTTCTAATAACAGTTTGCATACCGTTCACCTTCCTCGCAGTACACTCTCTGCGTTTTGTGCACCGTTTTCAAACTAGCCTTTAATCAGCCCTCCTCGATATTGAAATTTTTATTTCGATACCTCTCAGGGTAACTTACGAACGTCGTGCCTTTACGCCCCTCGTAAACACTGAATATACAGCTGTACAATAATTAAAGCACTCTGGGTTAGATGGAGTTTGTGGGCATAAACAAAACCCTGCACCGTTTCATTACGTTCAATCTTTCATGTTCGTACTTTGTTGTCGGAATTACGCGAAAGAATGCGACAGCGACGCGTGCAGTCACGAGTTGCGTGGCCCCGATAAATCGAGTTGCCCAGATTACACTTGATTACATGTAATAAGCCGTCAAATGGAAAGCTGAACATACGTGAAATTGCTTGTGGGATACGATCCGGTGATCCACGACCCTGAATCGATATTCAGCAACAAAAACTGGCATGCCTCAGAGATTTGTCTTTTGTTCTACTTATCCTTGATATCTGGATCTGTTTCGGTGGCAGAGAAAACTGGTACAGGACTAATGTCACCATTGTCCTTTTTCCAAACATTCCTTCTGCGCATGCGAACATTGAGATTGGTCAAGCACGGACGTTGGACCTTGATCGATCGCGACCTTAACGAGTCACCGGCCTTCGTTGCATTTTCGATCCTCGATCTGCCGTTTCGTCTCGTTATTAAATTGGCGAGCTCGATCGAGTGGAAGGGACAGGGATAGAGAGAGGGGGTCGGAGAATGAGAAAAGGAAAAAGGATGAAGGTCGACTGTGGACTGTGCAATTACCGCGGGACGTATCGACGTAAAATTGGAAAATTAATTGCGCGGATGATCGCTAAGGATCCTTATGAAAGTCTAACGAAGGTTTAGTCATTGGACGAGCGCGGCTGGAAAAATGGAGCTGAAGGAGCAGAATTTCAACGACGACTTCGCGACCTTAATTAATGTCCCGCCGCGTAATTTGTTTGACTTACGAGCGCGACGGTCAGTCTAACTTAATTTCCCCGTAATTGAATTATCCTAATGGGTTCGCATCGTGGGGAGTTACAAAAATTCCGGAGATACCATTAGCTTCTTCTCCTATCCTTCTCAATTATCTGGAAATTAATTTAGTATACAAAAATTCTTGATAAAACAAGTCATACATTCAGACTACTCCTACGAAACACTTCCACCACATACAGAATTGCTAAAATAATAAAGTACTTTATTCAGTAGCATTAAAAAGCAATGATAACAGAAATAAGATACCTCTATCCATTTTATCTTATAATTTACATCCCAGAATAGATCAGTGACACCAACAATGCTAGATAAAGTCTTTTATGCCTTCAACCCCTGCTGCTCTTTTTTGTTTCAGTCTCAAGTGCCCTGCAACCCACGAACAAGTGTTTCTCTATTACTAAACTATATTTATTCGCGCTTGTTATTATCATATTCATAAGCAGCTTCTTCAACGGGACACTCGTCCTCGCCGCCATGTCCCCGATATACTGATTCAATTAAAACATGCTATCATTGACCAAAATATTTTTTTCTCCAGCAAGATTAGATCATCATCGATCGAAGCAGCGTCGAATGGTCGTCGGATATCGCGCAGCTAGCGAGGCCTCCGCCACGTAGAAGTCATTTGCGTCCAGCTGCCAGGCGGAAGAATTTTGCTCGAGTTTTTCCAGGTCGCGTAGAAGGCAACCAGGAACACCTTGTACTCTGATTTTGTATGTACAGTCTCCCATTCGCCGCGACTTTAATTGCATCTTCGGACTTCAAACGATCTAATTATCCAGCTGGGGATCTCCGTGGATTAGCGACGTCGCGCTCCATTAACCATTCGCGACAATGTCTGCAGCCATCGCCTTAAATCATCGCATTCGTATCGGTTTCTACGTCCTTTTCCTCCGTGACGCCTTGGTCTCGCAAGAACTCGAAATCTCTAAATACACTGACTATAAACTCACTAATCCATGGAAGATAATACACAGTGGCGGTAAAAAGAAAGTTTAAAGCATAATGCATTTAATGCTAGGCTTCACATACTATGGTGGTATCGCAGATCTCTTCTGGGCAACCCTGTAATTTATGGGATAGAAATTTAGAGATAGAATTCTTCACAGTGGATGTATCTAAAGCTAGCTACCGTTCACAGTTTAAGGACAGAATGCTATTCTTTGGGTTAGAAACAGCAAAATTTGGGATTTTTTGTAAGAAACCAGCGATTCGATTTATCTGGAATTTGGACCATGTTTTGACGCGTCTTTGAGGAAACTTCAGTTTTTTTTTTTTATTAATTTTTAATCATAAATGAGGCAGTCAGAGCAACAATGGACTAACCCACATTTTTTTGCGAAATTGAATCAGTAGCAATAACGTGTTCCAATAGGCTCTACTAATCATATAAAGTAGGGAAAAATTTTTTTTTTTAATGTGGGTTGGTCCTTTGTTGCTCTGACTGCCTCATTAATATAGCAGTTATGCATGATCAGCCATCACGCCGTGCAATATTTATCGTCCATTGGTTTACGTGATATTTATATACCAGGTAAACTGAAACAGAAGAATGATACAGCATTTTATTCTATTCATATGTAACTTGACATTGATGAACCAACAAAAAAGGAAAAAAATTATTGAGGGATATGGAGGGTTTTCAAACTGAAAAGTCTGAATATTTTTGCTATCCAATTTTGCGACAATTTTCTTATGTAACGAAAGAAGTATAGAACTTATCGGTATTCTGGTTCATCAATTTAAGCTACATATGTGCAAAGTAAAACGCCATTTCATTTTTCTGTTTCAGATTATCTCGAAGGTAAATATCATGCACACCAGCGGACGACGAGTTTTACGCGGCGTGACGCAGAACTCCTATATTTATTATTAAAAATGAATAAAAAAAACTGCAACTTCTTCAAGGATGCATAATAAATATGGTCCAAATTTCAGATGAATCGAAGTGCTGGGTTCTTAAAAAAATTCCTAAACTTTGATATGTTTTAGCCCATACAATAGCCCTCCACCCTTAAACTTAAAGTGGTTGTTTCGCGCGCCCCTGCAATTGCCACGATTGGCTACCAGAATCAGCTCGACTTGAATTTCGAGCAGAAATTGGTTCATCAACGGTAAATCAAATTTCGAATTGGAATAAAAGCTGTTGAGGGCATGGACTCGGAGTCTAGGCTGCGACACAGCCCACGAAGAAAAGCCAACTGAAACGCGGTCGTCCTTGATCCAACCACGCTTCTGGTAGTCCTTGACACGTCGAAATTGTCTCATTGTCAGTGTAATTTATAATAACGTTGACCCGTGTCCAGGAACCATAGCGCGTCACGTTTCGAACTCGTACCCCGAAACGTTCCGGGAACTTATGTTCCGGTTGCGAAGCACAGAATGAGTCAGAGGCAGCAACTTTCTATCCCCCGAAAAGGAACTCGAAGCTATTAGTGTGCCCTGTAGAGCCCACGAATGATCCCTTTTTATTCTCCGACACTCATGATCGACGAACTTGAGCGATAGAGAAGCTCGATGGATGTAGCAGGGCGTTCCATCTGGTTCGGCGAAGTTCACGAACTTCACGCGAAGTTCACGCGTGACCGCCGGAAGTGGACGTTCCTCGGGCTTCCGTTGCAGACGAATTCAGCTCATGGACGCTCGATGCGCGTGACGCAGCGAGTAAATTGCCAGGCCTGCTGCTCGGAAGGCGGTGCAGCCCACCGAAGACGCAATTAGCAATACGAATGCACCTTTTATGAGGTCACGCGGCTACCTTCGTGCAACGGGCTCGTTAGCCGATTTTCCATCTCCCTCGCGCGACCGCCGCTTCCAGGAAAGCTTTCGATCTCGCTGGACCTTGGCGAAGGATCTGTTTCGTGATCTATAATCGCTTCCACTTAACTGTTTCGCGAATGGGAGAAGAAGCAGCATCGAACGACTGGTTCGCTGGTTCTCTGATCATCCTTTGCTCTGGTCCACGCGTGTTCCAAGTGGATGTGCCGAGAATTGTGAGGCTTCGGAGATGGATTCGATCCTTCGACGTGACCGAGGCTGATGGGACTGGATATTAGATTTAGAAGCTATTTTTAGGTCATCCTCGGGGGTCCCACGCCACACCTGATGGGATTTTATTGCGCCAGGCGGGCACTTTAGACGCGAGGGACGAGGTACAAGGGCGCCATTCCAGTGTAACAACCTAATTTCCTTTTCGTTAGTCGCACGGAACGGCGAGAAAAGCTGCTACTGTCCGGAAGGAGGGGATCTGGTCGCTAGATTGACACTTCGAGATGGAACAATGTTGCCCGAATAATTTGAACCGATTATGCCTGTGTAGAAAGCCGACGCCACTCGCGGAAAATCGTTTTGGAATTCTCGCCAGCGGCGGTCAGTTTATGACAAGCAAATTGCGGGCGGGTAGTAAAGGAAAGGAATGGCTGGAGTGAATCTGTGGGAAGTGTTGAATCAATGTTTGCTTCGAAAACGGTGTCACTGGCTTTGGGGGACTCTTTTAATTGCGATTTCTTTAATTTGATAGTATTTAAGGCAGTAAGTAATTGTGGAAATGTTGACGAGCAATAGGTTACATGGGTTGAGTTTCCATCGTGGAATAAATTTTGGTTTTCATTTTCATTTAATTTTCTTATGTTTCCCTTATTACTGGAACGATGAATAAATTTGTATGCTTCTGCTCGTTCCTTGTAATGTTCGACAATAGTGGAAATTTGCAAAAAACTTCTACGAGGGTATTAATCGACCACGGAAGTCGTTAAGAAGTCGTTAACTAACTAGGCAATGCATGGGAATGCAAATCTTACAGCACTAACAATAAAGATACATCGTGCAAAAACATTTTCGTGTTCGGTCGTTCCGGTCGGCGAGATAATTTTCTCGAGAAAATCGAGAGGCCAGTTAGAGCCGTCTAAATTTGCGTAACAGTAAATTCCATTAGTTGTGCGCTCCACCTTTGGACGGTTGCAGCATTCCAGCCACTGTGCACGCAGATGATTGCAATAAAGGCCTCGGGGTGACGTTTGCAACTACGTGTTCGATTGAACAACCAGTCTGCCTGTCAAAACTTGACGGCTTAATGATAATGTGAAATGCTATGGGATCCTGCCTGAATAAATTACGAAGGAGAACGTGGTTCGAAAGTAGCGCCTTAAAAGCTTGCTGTTAGCGATGACAGGTAAAGTGCGTTTCTGCTTTTAACTTGAATGAAACAAGCTAAGTTATCGATTCAGTGTAAAATAAGATTACACTGCTACGAGTGGTAGGAATTAAAAATAAACCTCATTGAAATGATAAATTTAAAGGCTTTTACCATCGACGAAGTCCTGGCATCGACGAAGTATAGGATAGACCTATCACTTTATGGATGTGCGTGTCGCCACCCAAACTGTGTTACCGACCCATAATTTAAGGACTGAATTTAGCGGCCTCTACTCATGCACAGTTTCCAAATCAGTAATTATTCTGAAATGGTTAAAATGCTGAAAGGTGTGTTGCGTGTTTGTATATGTACGTGTGACTTGTTTAAAGTGCGAGTTTGATATAGGCTTTCGCTACGCTACGCTTTGACTCGATTTGTCAACTAGTCATGCGGATTTCTCTCCGAAAATGCATTTCGGGGATCAAGACACTGTGGCGCTCAAAAATGATATTTCTTCAAAGCTCGTGCAAGCTATAAATTGCAAGATGACAAATTGTTTTGTTAATACTTTGCGTATAGTAGAACCCTTTCACGTATCGTACACCGATAAGTATTACAAACTGACGCTGTTATTGACATTCCCGCAATGTTTCTAATGCACTGTTTAATCATTTTCGCGAAGTAATAGTAATGGGATTCTATTTGCCCCGAGTATTAGTTCACCGCCGACATTGAAATTTACAGTAAAATCTAATTCTTACAAGCCTCGCAGAAAGTTGCATGATGCATGAGTGTCGTGGGATGCACGAATGCAACTGCAAATCGAGCATTCTTTAATTTCACAATCATACGGGATGCTCAATGTGTCGAATACGAGTTACATTTCTGAAGTTGAATTCTTTCGTGTAAGATTTTTCAAATCTTTTCTCTTAACAGTAATTACATTCGACCCATTAGATTCTCTTAATAAGGCGCGTATAGAAGGCATTAATTTGGTACAATAACTGACAATGACAATCATTGTTGGTACTACCTGCTCACAATAATATCGCAGAAATGTTCCTAAAACGAATGCCAATTATATGAAACGGGCCACTAACCGCCGCGCATATGTGTTGAAATGAGCAGAATCCAATGAGCTGACCATACAAGGTAATCGTAGCTAGAGTGACCTGCATGTGTCTGTCTTAAAATCAGAAAATTATAATCGATACAACATTTGCTCGCGATTTTTAGAATTCCGATTAATAATTCGAGTCGAGTAGAGTCACCGCGAAAAATTTGAAAAGATTCCAAGTGCAACCAGTCTTCGTAACAATCTTGCAGTCTAGCAAGATCCTTTTTGATCGCGCGTAACGCGATCCTAGAGTCCCCGCTTTTTTCTCGTCCATCTACATATTTTGCGGAGCACCGCGGCTCTTACTTAGAGTAATTTTACCGCGAAATAATTAACGCGTCTGGAAAGTGGTTGGCGCGGAAAGATAACAACGGAAAGCAGCGATATCTATTTGTGCTACGGATTTTTCCACTATCGCTTCGGTTGTTCAATGCCAAAATATCTTTTTTTATTAATATTTCGGAAACTGTTGAATGTTGAATACATACAACACAATTATTTACGAATATATACGACACAAGTATCGAGATTATATATTATAATACCAAATTTGAAATGAATCGGATAATATTTATAGAAGTTATGAAACATTTATTGCAAAGATGTACTGAAACAGGGTCACAACAGTATTCGAACGGCATTCTAAAATAATTGAAAAACTAGTGCATATCAGGCGACAACGTCTGAAAAGCGTAATTGGAGCCAAAGGTAGCCTAAATGAATATTAATCTAAAATATGGTGCGTATAATTAATGCGGTTCAAATATTTTTGTGACTCTGTTGCTGTACATCTTTGCAATAAATGTTTCATAACTTCTACAAATATTATCCGATTCATTTCAAATTTGGTATATACAATCTCGATACTAGCGTCTTATAGTAGTTAAAACATTACTTTTAGAACTTTAGTCTAACATGTATATTTTTATTGTTTACAGTTTTAAAAGCGAGCTTTCGAATACTCTCGTGGCTCACTGTATACAGAATAAATATTCATTTTATATACCAATGCTAACACAGTATTGGTATCGCGACATTCTCGAATGTATCGCGAAATTTGTAAAAAGTTTTGCAATAAGAAAGTGTAGAGGAAGTGCAGTATATTTGGAATACCAGTTTGTTTAAGACGAATAAAAAATTACGACAGAGGATGGGATCAAATTAAACTACATAATATCATAGGGAAACTAATAAACTTTCATATTTCTGAGTGTCAGTAAAAATAAAAAACAAAAAGTAACTGAAATTTTGGTTTGAATGAAAAATGACATGAAGTATCGATTTCGTTAAGGTGCAGGTAATTTGGAATACCGGTATGTTTTTCGAAATCTTTGTCAAATACAGGTCTACGACCAATCATTTTATTAGTTACTTGGTCAATCGATGTCTCCTTATCAATAACGGTTACATACTGCACTCGCTCTTGGTTCACACGTTTCTACCAATCTTGAAGATGTAGATGTCTATAAGACATTATTTACACAAATGCTCCTAAAAGGTTATACAGGTGACAGATGAAACTGACGCGGTGGTATCCATTACGCGTGAAACAAAAGCATCGGTAGGCTTTGGAATATTCCAAATTACCTTCACCTTCGGTATTCCGAATTAACCACATGGCATCGAAACCGAAAATTTCATGTCACACTTTGTATTCTCGAAATTATCGCAAAACTGGCATGGAACCATAGAAGGAACATGCAAATGAGTCGATTAAGTGTTTAACACTAAAGTTTTGACATATTTTAACCATGATTGGAACGATTGAATACGCGCTGAAAAAGTTTTGCAGATTGACGTTTTCTTCCTCTGCAGATTAAGTCGAAAATGTAAAAATTGCGGTTCATCCACAAATGTCATTAGTTAAGAGGTCATTAGCCCCTATAATCTACGGTGTTACAAATTAAATAGCGTTAGTAGTTTATTAGATACTTCGGTATTCCAAATTACCAACAGTATTCCAAATATGCTGCACTTCCTCTATATCACGCATGTAATTTTCGAATATATAATTTCTAAGCCATCTGTGTTAAGTTTCACAAGCTTAATAGATATTTTATAAACGGAGGAAATATATCACGCGTAATATTCCTTCTTTTATCGTTAACAGAACGTGTGCGTAGAAAGACTTTTGTTATGACTGAACGAAGTCACCTTTGTTTACACTGCTCGGTCACGATATCCCAACGCTTCGGAAATACGTACGTGTGTATTGCCTCACGAGTCCTGCCGCCTGCCTGCTCCCCCCCCCCCCCCACACCCAAGCTAATATTCGCGACGTACAACGGCAGAGCGCGGGGGTCATTCGTTCCCTGGACGTCGTTGAGTTAAGACCCTTCGTTCGATAGCTGCTTATTTAAATGGTAGGCGTACATTACCTACCGTAATATAATTACTTCTAATAATTATTAGTCTTCTTGTTTACTCTCTACCGTCACTTGCTGCTACTATCAATACAGTTTCGCCCCGCAATTGATTGAATATCTCGAGAAAACCGTTAGATGTTCGTCGCGTCTTCCCTTCGTTGCCTTACCGATATTTCTGCACATTTAGTGCATACATATCGTGTCTTGGTATTCAATTATATCCTTTTTCGGGCATATTTCAAGTTTATTTGTTGTTTAATTGTCTTACGAAAGTTTTAATGCTTTTCTTTCAATCTTGTTGCATCGTTAGGTTACAGGCGTTCAGGCGGGAATCGAAAGCAAAGGGCAGGCAACGCCATGACACTTGTTGGCTAATTTGAACGGTGCTTGGATGGCGTCTGGTCATTCCTTGGAAAAAGGAGATAGCAATACATGTGGTATACCTATTTTTCTCGTTATTTTATTGAATCATTGTTGACTGTGAGGGTGATGGGTAACTTGGCAGTCGGTTAATATCGGGATGAAATGGGAAAAGATTGAATTATGATAAATTGAATTATTTTAATCGGATTTGTTTAAAATTTTTAAAATGGCGTCGGTAGATGTTTACGAAATATTGGAATGATCGAATTCTATTGCATTTCGGTCGCGTTTACGTAGAATTCATCGTTATTTCAATGATTTTTAAGAATCTATCTCTATATAGCTGTTGGAATTGCATTTACCTTCGGTTTTGGATGCAAGTTTTGTTCTTTATGTACAGAAACTGCGTAGTTGATCAAGGACATGCTATTCAAGCATGAACAAATGATGAGTTTGGATTCTTGCCATGAATTTTGGCTATTTATAAAGATCGTGATATATTTTGAAGTATTATTCGAATAACACGAACGTGCTTACAATTTTAATGACGAAAGCCACTACTATGATTCATTTATATGTAATAATTATTTCTAAAGTAGTAATGAAAAGTTGCTCGTATCGAGCGATCATTCTGTATTTTTACATCACACCTTGTGTTCTAAATTACAAGGGGCGAAACTTCCTTGGTTGGTTTCAAGAAAAACGATATTACCTCGCGACAAACATTCGATGAAACCACATCCACCCCACCCTCCTATCCCACTTATTTTTCAGAGATTGTGGCCGCGTGCAATGCGGCCAAATAGAGTCAGTGTTTATGACGTACGAAGTTTTTCGTTTTGAAGAGCACAGTTGCTCGTAGTGGAAGCTTCGTTAACAATTTCGGGTTACGCGAGGGTAGAGTCAGTGTTTTTTACGCAATTTGTATTCTTTCACGAGCGTCGCGGCTCTCATCTTCGAATCGCGAGACTAGAATCTTTCGGGCGCGTTGGTAGTCTACTATTTCTCTTTTTTTACTTTTGAAAACGAAAGTCGTTGTCGGAAATTAGAGTCAGTCCGTCAGCTGTTGAGGAGATTTGTACGCTGAATATTAATGGAAAGATGTAAGTATCTATGCATTTCATTAAATTCCTTTTAAGTAGAGTTCATTCTTCAATATTTTAGAAAGAAAAAAGTTTAAAAAATTTAGAAAAATTAATATTTAGAATAGACTCACCAAGCAATTCAAGACTAACGAAACATCTTATCATTTAGACATTTTAAGAAAAAAATTTTGGTAATTTTTCCTTAAAATGTCTAAATTATAAAAAATTTCGTTAGTTTTGAATTGCTTCGCGATTCTTCATCAGAGTTCAAACAATCGTAACTTTGGAAACAAATTGTAATCGTGTTCTGTTCCTTCGTTCCAGTTTGGGCGCAACTGAGCAGCCTGACGACTTCTTCTGAGCAGCTTGATGACTTCTGAGGAGCTCGATGACTTCCCCTGATCAGTAGCAGGGGTGATGGCGTCTCCGTCACCGGGGCACAGCGAAATGTGAGTGCGCATGCATTATGGTTCCTCTGGTCACTCAATCATGTCGTAGGACGTTTGGTCCGAATCGACACCAGTGACCGGTTGTATACGTGCTTTGGCGAGCATAATGACCGCGGGTATGGTAACCATGCCAGTGAATTGTAACATTTTGGCTGTGTATGTATTTATTAGACGAGGGCTAGGGTCTTCTTGTACACCGCGTCTTTTCAATAGAATCAAATTATAATCATAATTTCCTAGATAAACTGTTCCTAACGCGAATGTTTCGCATTGATCATACATTGATGTATATATTTATTAATAGTGCACATAAAGGTGCATAGCAGCTCAGAAGGTATTGGTATGAATATCAATACGGCTGAATGCTAATTTTTATGTAGCGAAGAAGTCTGATACTTTCTGACTCCACAGCTACGATCATTTTTATTTAATATGTAGTGGAAAAATCGGATGCCCTCCGATTTCGTCATTGCGACGATTGTATTGACTTGAGTTTCTTTTATTTTTCTGATACTCCGTGTTCAAAAGTAACTTGATTTCTAAATGATGATAATAGACGTAAAAGTGTAATTCCTTTCTTATAAAGGTCACTCGTTTGTATACACAATAGAATAATTAATTTCCATGTGCAAGAAGACAATTGAGGGTGGGCAAATTTCAGATTCAAAGTAATTAGCATGAGAACATACTTTCTTGATTTATGAAATTTACTTTGACGATGGAATCGCTCGTTTTAAATTCTTAAAGTAAATTCTTGATAATTTAGAGTAATTTTCTTAAATAATTCAATTTTAGAGTCTTTTTTCTTGCTAATTAAATGTAGAGTAGAATGATTTTTCTTAATGATGCAATCTAAAGTAGAGTCCTTTTTTATTTATCAAACTTTAAACTATTCACAAGTTGAAAGTCGAGTCACTTTGCTTAATAATGTAAAATGAAAGAATACTAGCGTGCTAGACACTATACAGACTAATCATATTTTCTAGTTGAGGATTTTCAGGATATCTTTCCGTACCTATTGCCTTTTAACTCATCCACGTGCCCAGGCGCTACTTGGGTGAGTGAAGGCAATGGGGCACGATGACTTTCGTTACTAAATAATTAAATTTTGGCGGCTGGCATTGTGTTAATGTATCGTGCACGTCGCATTTTCCACCTGTGTGTGTTTGTGTGGTTAGGCGGTGGAATTTGCGTCGGTGAAAGATTCTCATCAAAGATCATGTTAACGAAACTATAACATTATATTATTATTCATGGTAATAACGATACCAATGTATCATATTCCTTGTTGCACACGATGATCATTCTATTAAATAATCTTGGAATATGAAACTCAATCAATCTCGTACAATTAAACGAGAAAGTAATAACGATTGATGTATGTACCTAATACGTACAATACGCATTATCGAGTAATCCATTGTTTGAAATCGAAAATGATTAATTTCTATGTAAATCATACTTACACGCAATGGTCACTGCCTTTGCCAGCCGATTTCAGTGAAAACTGGTACGTACTTGTTAGAGTGTGATTGTGGCCAAGCTCGGGCGACGGAGTCGTCCCGGGACGGTCTCTCTAGTGTAGGCTTTTGCACCCGGGCGGTGATGCTTGAGAATCGTGGAGTGGGTTGACTGATGATTGTGTTTGAGAGACTGTTTTGCCATTTTTTAAATATAGGTGTTGTATAGGGTAGGTAACTTACCTTCTGGTACGAATGTGACTTAAATATAAGTAGGTAGGTCCGGGGCAGGTCGTCGTATTCTCTGCGTCGTATCGCATTTTCCCCCGCGCGATGACCTGCTTTCAGGAAATTTGTGAGAAAAGTCGACGACCAGACTAACGCGAGTGGGGTATGCCCTCGCTTCTAGACTGGCTATGTCGACTTTTTGACACCAGTGAGACATTGCACATTGTCGCTGGTCGCGGTCGGAACTTTCAGAAGGACGGACCCCCGACGCAAGAAGTGACCAAGGAGCCGAATATAGCCCGGCCAGAAAAAAGGCCACATCATGTGGGCTACGAAGAATGGTCCTGCATTCTCGGGTGCAGGGTCATTCTTCTAAGGTATTACTTTGCCATTATGCTCGCCGGTAGTTGTAGTAATAGTAGTAGTTTGGTTGGCCATATGCTAACCCATCGACACCCCCCCTCCTGAAATTGAGCACACCGCGTTTTCAATTAGGGTTGCGAAGAAGATTACGGGGTCAGTTAGTGTTGCGACTAAATGTTGATTACGGTTTGAATTAGCGTTGCGAATCGAATATTCACCGCGTTTGGTTCCAGCATAGCGTTGCGAATAAATGTCGAGCGTGGTTGCTTGTAGTGTTCCGCAAAAAGAGTCGCGATTGGTTTTGAGATTGTTCTTGTATTTTGAATTGGAGTTACTAGAGTTTGATTCATTTTATTACTTTTGATTTGTGGTACGCTTTTTATTAGAGTTGCGATGCGACTGATCGCGTTTTTTTAATTACTCGTCCTAGTTTGATACTTGATATTTTTTTGAGTTAGTGTTGCGATGATGACTGATCGCGTTTGTAATTAGTTGCGACCCCAATGCCCCGAAACTGTCCTGGGACATGTCCGAAGACATGTTCCTGGGAAAATGGAGTCCCGAGCAGCTGGCTTTGCTGCACATGGGACCCCACATAGCCTTCAGGAAGGCTGCAGCGAATTAAAGTTAGAGTTGCGTATTGCGAGACACAGGTGCACTGAATTTTTATTAGTGTTGCGAAAAATGAAACGTGGTGGTTCTCGGTAGCTTTTTATATTTGTTAAAGTAATGTAGCTCCTTGGGAGCTTCTTCGTTTGCTATTCGGGATTTGTATCGAGTATAGTAGAATTTTCAGTAATGAAGCACCATCCGGGAATTTTGAAGTTGTTTGAGAAATTAGTGCTGCGAGTAGTCCAAAGTCCTAGTGACTATGCTCGGGAGTTGATTTTAGTCTGTAATAAGTTAGCGTTGCGAAAGAAAGAAACGGTCCACTCACGGTTTTCTTGCATTAATGAGTGGACAATGATCAGCTGCCCTTCTGGCTACTGATCATTTTTTGTAGCAGCCCTAAGTGGCTGCACCATCCTCCTTCTCCTACCACCACCTACTCACCCTTGAGTCGAGTGTTTGTCACTGAAAATATTGTTTTAAATGGATATTCATATCTTGCAGACAAATGTTTTCTATTTTTTTTTAGAATATTTTTAAATTTGAAATTTCAATTTTCATGGTAGATAATTTGGAAAATTTTATTTTGTGACCGAAAGAATGGCGATGAATGGTGTGATTCATTATTTGTAATAGAAATTGCAGACTTCTGACACACCTCCATCCAATTACAGTTCTAATTAGAGTCTTTGAAAAGTAGTAGTACCTCATTAGCGTTGCGGATATTTGCACAGTAACTTCGTCAATCGTTGTATTTATTATCAGACTGATAAGAAATGTAGTTTTTTATTTTTATAAATTTTCAACATTCCTTTGCATTGATCAAAATTCACCCGCGATTATTGGTTAATTTGATGATGTTGACACGAAATTTGCACTGAAAACGTAGGTAAATGCAATTCGGCACTTTATATTGATAGTAAATTTTCAATAATAACGCGTGCTCGTTGTTGCTACTTTCTGTATGAAAGTAACTTCGGTTACTGCGCAGTAAAGTGCAATTATTCCAATCTTGAACATTTGCATAAATGTTTTTGTTTATTGTATATTATGATTGATCGTCGAGTCATTGATACATAAACTTTGAAGATGCCAATTAATGAAAAACAAGAAGGAAATTATTGAGTTGATGTAACAAAGCACCCAAAGTGCTTAATATTATGAATAACAATTGCTTCGGAATGAAATGTAATATCATTAGTAGCTTCTTTTTCATGAATGGCTAAAGTTTTGATTGCCTACTTCGTCCGCTGACATTGAAGCAGTATTTTTTAATCTTTTCCTTCTTTCATCTTAATACCAAATCGATATTCCATATTGAGTTTTGGCCTGTACCTTCGAATATGATATTTCAATATTTGGGCAATAGTGATTCAATGAAAGGACTATATCTGTTGAAATTACATTACTTAATCGAGTTAGATTGTAGGTACTAATGCACTGAGAAAGTTTCTGTTGCAGAAATATTATGTGTGAAGAATATTGTAACAAGAGGATTTCAGATTCATCATCCATGAAAAAAACATCAAGGAATTTTTATTAATACTTTTGAGAATGTTTCGCCGAAGGGTTCTCTGGTGAATTTTCTAAGAGATTCACTCAGAATTTCGTTGGTGGGCTCGGGATGGAATTAGATCTGGGTTAAGGTTTACTAACATTGTAGAGTAGAATTATAATATTTTTCTGACATTCCATACCATTAGCGCCTGACGAGGCTGCTTTTTCACATTCAAATTCAGAATTATTATGCGCCCAAAGCGGCTGCAGATCTGCCGTCTTGTCATTAGACATCCTTAAGCGCCCATAGTGACTGCCGTTTCTTTTTTCGTAAAAATTGAGAAGTATAAGACTCCCAAAGCGGCCACTCCTTCTTTCTATCAGTCTTGAGAATCGTTAAGCGTCCATAGAGGCTGCCGTTTCTTTTCTCATCAAAATTGAAAAGTATTACACGCCCAAAGGGGCCAAAGGAGTTTTTTTTATCAATGTTCAGAATCATTAAGCGCCCAATGCGGCTGCTCGAAATTTTTCTGAATGTCCGAATTGCGTGGCGCTCCATGCGGCTGCCTGGAATTTAAAGGAATTTTTTTTAAACTTGGTTAAATACAAATATTTAATAAATATTAAATAAATATTTGGGCAATAGTGATTCAATGAAAGGACTATATCTGTTGAAATTACATTACTTAATCGAGTTAGATTGTAGGTACTAATGCACTGAGAAAGTTTCTGTTGCAGAAATATTATGTGTGAAGAATATTGCAACAAGAGGATTTCAGGTTCATCATCCATGAAAAATCAAACCTCAAGGAATTTTTATTAATACTTTTGAGAATGTTGCAGGTAACATCGTGGGTCCATCGAGGAAAGTAAGAAACACATGACAATTTCAGATTTTCATTAGGTCGGTCATTATTTAAATTTAAGTAGATATGTGTATATGTGGTTAGGTAAGACGTGTTTAGTGGCCACATAGAATTATGTAGTTTTTAAGGAAAAAGGTAAACACTGCAGTGTTTAACTAAATATAAGTAGCAACTATTAAATACGAGCGCTCGTATACGTAGGAATTATTAGTATTTAAGTAGACATAGCAAATATGCACTGGCATATTTCCTATTAATGAATAGGAAATATTTTTTCTTTGGTTCATTCCCAATTAGTGAATAATTATCATGGTATAAATATATCAGAGTTCATAAAATTTTAAATGAATGAAACAAAGAAATGTTTTAAATTCTGCTTAGCTTCATCGCGGTAGCTTTTTACAGAAGAACTCCTTCTGTTGCCTGCTTGTGGAGCGATCGAGGATCGTTTTGCAACCGTGCATCAGGGGGATTTATGGAAATGAAAATAAAATTTTGCATAAAGGAGGGCGGATGGGCTGCGGTTAGGGTGGGTCTCCACTCGCAGCGCCTCCACGTGGTGAGACCTGGGCAATCTGTATTATTTGAAGCGTAATTATTAATCGTATCACAAGTAACATTGTAATAGAATTATTAATTACGTGACAAGTAAAACTAGCTGATTGGCTGCGATCATCTATCTTCGTTAATCTCTATTCCATCCGTCCAGATTCGATTCTCAATATTTCTCCTACAATTACATTTTATTTCTCCAATAATATTAAAAAAAAAGACTCCAATAGCAATCTTGGTGTCATATTTCCCAAACAAATCGCGAACTCCTAAATACGTAGATACCATTAGATGGTAACTTTATATCTGAAACGCGATCGTGATCGGACGTGAACTAGTTTAAAGTGCCATGGTGAATCTTAAATCGCGATATCTCGATGCCTGGATTAATTTACCCAGCTACAATTAGCCCAGTACCTAGAAAACTTCTCGAGGAACGTTAACAAGCAAAGACCTCTACCACAGTCGCACCATGGCCAAACAATGTACCTGCCAGTCCAACTTTATTCGCGATCGTGATCGAACCTCAGTGAACGCGTGAGCATATTATTTCGTGATATTTCGATTCCCACAATAATTTCATCGATTTCTGGACCATGTGGGAGGTCGCTTAACAAGGTTCTACTGCAATTCACCCAGTATCTAGAAAACTTTTTGATCCACTGCTTAGGCCCTAAGCCTTAGCCCCGGTGCACACGAGCGGCATGCGTCATTTTGCAGTCGCAATACTGCCGCAAAATATACATATATTTTATATATCTCTCCATATACATATACGTTCTGCTGGCACACAACGTTACATTCACGCGGCTGCAAAATGACGCATGCCGCTCGTGTGCACCGGGGCTTAGGGACATTTAAAAACGTGCAACGCTTTATATTTAAAAACATGAGATGGCTATGCGTGTTAGTAGTATCATACGCGAGTGTAGAGTCAGTGTTTTTACGTATCTTGAACTATATAAGAGTGTTTTAATTCGAGCTTTTTGATCGTGAAATTAAAGTGACATATTTGTGTGTGTGATACATTCTATTCGGTACTACTGTCCGCGACTACTGTGAACCTACCGAACGAGAGCTGCCTGTCTGCATACATAGATAGCTGTAGCGAGCACAGTGACCATGAATACATACTAGTAATTCTCGTGAACAGTAACATTAAGGCGGGTGCTTCCAAATGTTTAATACAGACAAAAGCAATAAATAACTTTCAAATTCGAGGTCAAAGTTCTAATATCGCGTTTTAAATATTCCAAATAATTTTTCTTGAATTTTATAATCAAAGCTTGATGCTTTGAATACGAGTTACAATTCTCAAGTTTAATTACATTCGAGTCATTAGATTCTCTTAATAAAACGAGACTGGTAAGCATTATAATCCATGCCATTAGCGCCTAAACGCGGCTGCTTTTTCACATTAAAATTCTGAATTATTATGCGCCCAAAGCGGCTGCTCTTCTTCCGTCTTGTAATTAGGCATCCTTAAGCGCCCATAGTGATTGCGGTTTCTTTTTTCGTTAAAATTGAGAAGTATAAGACTCCCAAAGGGGCCACTCCTTCTTTCTACCAGTCTTGAGATTCGTTAGGCGTCCATAGAGGCTGCCGTTTCTTTTCTCATTAAAATTGAAAAGTATTAGACGCCCAAAGGGGCCACTCCTTTTTTCTATCAATGTTTAGAATCATTAAGCGCCCAATGCGGCTGCTCGAAATTTTTCTGAATGTCCGAATTCCGTGGCGCTCGATTTGTAAATTGCGGATTTCAAATGATCTCTGTTTTACCCGTGTTGAATTCTAATTCCTACCACGCGTAGCGTTACAATCTTATTTTAGACTGAATCAATAACGTTGGGTGCGACATGAAAATGGTACGAGGGCTAGCGAGCCCCCCGAGCGTGTGACACAAAATTACATTGCGTGATGGTTCTGTCCTATACTTCATCGATGATTAAACTGCTACGAGCGGTAGGAATTAAAAATAAACCTCATTGAAATGATAAATTGAAAGGCTTTTACCATCGACGAAGTCCTAGTCTGTGCTAGAATTAATTCGTCGCGTGGAGGCGCTTCAGTTGGCGTCGCACCGTGGCATTATCGCATCCAACGTTATCGATTAAAGAAGAATGAGATTACAACGCTATTTACAGTAAGAATTCAAACCATATGGAGTGAATCAGTATTTTAGCAGGAGGTAAAAAGTTAAGGGAATTTTTACTGACTAACGATATGGTGAAAGCAGATCCTGTTGCGTTTGGAGATATCATGCATAGATGGTACTTTTTGCGCGCCGAATTTTAAGGATTTCAAAAGTTATAAATATCTATACATTGTAACACTTTACAATATAAGAACGTGTAGGGACAGCCGTATTCATTTTTATTATACGTTAAATTATTTAAAAGCACCTTTGAAATTTCAGAATCTTAACTCATTACTCAATCATTTCTTATGACACATCAATGGGCTTTTTTGTGCGCTCGTCATACGTCCTCCACTTCCGGTGCATCACGTTCTTCTGCCACGTGTACTCGTGAATTGAACGTTAATATAAGATAATGGCCGATAGAACTCGAATGAAGAAACAGAAGAAAAATCAGAACATAGTTTTCTTCGAAATCTTTTACATACCCGAGGAAATCGTCATCCAACGATGTCCACTTAATTTCTATCGCCGATCCTGACCTGTAACGCAGCCCCTCTAAATTCCTGTAATAACTGATACAATGGTTTTCCGGATACCGACGAAAAGCGGCTCGATTTAAAATTCCCTCAAAGCCCGCCTCGTTTCTCGTGCGAGGTCAAGCTAACGAGTTATTGCCTCGTTAATTCTGAAACAGCCGTCGCCGGAACGAAAAATTATTCCAACGGCGTCCTTCGCGAGACGCACAATCCGTTTTATACTTACGCATTACAATGCCGCACGCAGGAAGACGAGGAATAACACGATGGCATAAGTTCGTGCGATTGTTCCGCTGGGAATTTAATTGGCGAGTATTGTAATCCGTTTAATGAACACGCTGGAAGGCATATAATTGAACAATGAAGCAAGCTGCCTCTTAAATAATCACAGAATTAAGAAAACGAAGTAATAAGTTGCACTTGTTCGCGCTCGGACGCAGGATCTCGAAAATGGAATAATATATGCATTTCCTGACACACTTATGCCTCTCGTAACGTTATAATCGCGCACCTATCCAATTATTCGAGGAACATTTCTATGTCTGCAAGAATTCCTAATCACATGCTTGGATAATTGGTCGTCAAGGTATCAACATCTTTACAATTGGTCTTCTGGTAGTTGCATATAGTAGTTCAGTTTCTTATGCAACGTTGCGTCGCAGGATACGCACGACTATGACTTCATTACAAATCACCTAGCTTCCCTTCTCTCTCTCTGAGATCCTATCGGTGATTAATAATTATTCTAATTACATTAAGTGGCTGCGTATCGTCGGCTTTAGATCGGTGATAAGGACGCTGTTGGAGGCTGTCTTACGCGTCTGATATCACTGCGAATGTGAACACTTGCGGTGCTTATACAGTTAACGTTTCCATACAGATTTTTATTGAAATGCTTCTATTTTCAATACTTCGACACTTTACATTGGAGCTTAACGCTTTTCTCAGACTATCATTTGCTCGCTAGGTGGAAGTCGTTTGGTTATTTTTAATTGGCTTTAATTTCAAGGCAAAGTAGGAAGAACTTGCGACGACCAAGGGACAATCAGCCCTGCATTAGCATTAATGCTCGGCAAGTTTCAGCTTCTGTGTTCCCGCGTGTAGAGGGGAAAAAGAAGGTCGAATTACTCAATCGACGGGATTTAGGTGGATCGTGAGTACGTACGAGCGACAATGCCCCGCAATCTCGTTAATGGCTGCGTAATACGGAGAAAACCGCTTTAAGTACGTGCCCAAAAAGTCGTGCGCACTGGTGCGTCACGCGGTACGCAGGATTGGTAAGATGTGTCGTGTATTCGCTATATTTTATTGCAATTAATGTCAGGTTACACCTCTCCTAGAATTAACACTTTAAATAGTACTGCTTCCTAAAGACGTCTAAAACGTCTAAAGATTTCTTAGGACGTCTGAAACGTCAAAGAGTAAACAGTTCACCATCTTCTCCAAGCGTCAACGAAGATCAAGTCGTTAAATTGTCCCTCTGTCTCGTGTTACGGATCGCATCCGCGGGACCAATCGTTCCCGTGGAACAACGAATCGCCTAGAAACAGTCTCGACGCACCTCGCTGCGCCGTCTACTCGCAGGCAGGCTCGATGGTCCTAATTTAAATTTCAAGCAGCGACGAAAATGGAACCGCGAGGATCGCCTTGAAGCCCGTGCCTGTCTCGTTAACCTAGCCGATGCTCGTGGCTCCAGTTTTTCTTTCCTCCTTCTCTGCTGCACGAGAAAATCGTCCAACGATACTTTTTTCGTCGATTCGCGAGATCCAGATGACACGACCGTGGAACTGCGACACGCTTCTTAGAACCGTGTTGATCTTTATGCCCCTTCTCTCCCGCGATCTCTGAAACGCGGCTGGAAACCTTCACCCAGGCACCTGGGACGAGTCGATCGATGAAAGGGATTCAATCATTCAACTGATCGACCTTGTGCTCCGTTTTGAATAATTCTGCAGCTCGCGTAATACCGGTAACAAGTATCCACTACCGTTTTTCCCACGTTTTATCAGCTGTTCTCTGTCGTGCAATTACCGTTGTATTGTGATGGTACGCGCGGATTTGCATCGTGCGTGTAACAGAGGAGGGGGGTGCAGAAGTCAACAAAAATGGCTCTCAGGGATTTCTGTTTTGCTCTTTCATAGATGGTACTGTTTTTTACGTGAGTCACGCGAACGTTGGATAGATCTTACGACGCCCTTGGAATTTGTTTTCTTGTTTGTGTGCTTCCTTTTTCATCGCGGTGGTCTCAGCTTGAGCGAGTGAAGAACATTTTGCTGAACGAAACCGTGTAATTGGAATTTAGAATGTTGTCTAATCGCTCTCCTTTTTTCTCAGCGTATCAAACCGTAGTTTTCATACCACTAAGCGATCGAGAATGATATTATATAGATGTGTAAAATGAGAGTGTTTAAATTAGTTCGTCTATTTAACAGCCTCAATCTTTTTCTTCACGTTGGATAGTAACAATCATGTTATTTCATCAGCGTATTGTATTTGAAACAGAAAGAACTGAGAACTGCCTCACGCCTTGTTAAATCGTAATTGCTAAATTATTCTCTAAACGAAAATGGAGGAAAGATGATCTGTCCTATGCAGACAAGGACGTTTTACATCGTACAGTTTCATTGACCTATAACGAGGAATTATACAAACGAAGAAATGAAGCTACAAAAAGTTATTATCCAGTTTCAATAACCAGACATGGTGATAGAAGAAAAGTGAAAAATAGATGAAAGAAAACATAATTTAAAAGAAGTAGGTCAATATTCGTAGTAGGAACAATGTCTTGCGCAGACAAAGAGGCTTTGTGCCCTCTAATTTTAATCATTTGCATCGAATAAAGAAGGGAACAGGTGAAGAAACGTTACCACTAAAAAGCCTGTTGAAATTCATGCGATGAATAGTGTACAATACATACAAAAGTACTTTGTACCATCTACTTTTACTAACATAAAATGATTAAAGAAGAGGAACTACAAATAGAATGGTGCTTCCTCAGTGCCTTAAAAAATGCATTTTTTTCGAGAAAAATGTTGAACGGGGAGAACTACAATGTTTCGTTAAAATCAATGATACCAAACTGGATCGATACGTTGTAAAAAGGACAATTTCCCCTGCCCTCAGAAGTGGAAGATGGACGAAAAACAGCAAGTGTTTGTTCCGCTAGTAAAAAAGCCGAAGAAACGCACGGCTGAGCCGCGTAAACGTTCGCGTACTTGAACCAAGAATCGCGGCCAGTACGTGAGACCTGTGCACCTATTATCTCCCGATGTGATTAGCATTGTCGAAGTGGCACGCTGGGAGAACACGGGGCGCGCTTTTAAAAGTAAAAGCACGATTGCGTAGAGACGCCACAGGACGAGCGCATTCGTGCTTTTACACGCGGCATTGAAACCTGGATTCGTCGGTGTCCTTCTCCGTGTTAATTCAATTTCGCCGATCAAGTGACTGCCCAGACTACTGGTAATTAGCTAGGAGCGTGAAACGTAATCTCTCTTCAGCCGGGAGCGTTTCAACGTTGCTGCAGCTAAGAATCTTTTATGAATATTTTACACTCGGTTTGACGAGCTGCTGATAGAGAGAGTAGGAAGGGTTTGAGAAATCGGAGATGAGAGGTGAGAAATGGGAAATAAAAGATGGGAAATGAGAAATGCGAGATGAGAGATGGGAAATAAAAGATGAGAAATGAGAAATGCGAGATGAGAGATGGGAAATAAAAGATGAGAAATGAGAAATGCGAGATGAGAAATGAGAGAGGAAACATGAGAGATTAATAATAAGAGATTAATAATGGGAAATTCGTAATGAGAGATGGGTAATGAGAAACGAGATGTGAGAGATGAGAGAGATACTAGGGTAGATGTCCCTATTACTGTCAGTGTCCCTATTACTGCTACTTTATTCTATTTTGCTTTATAAAAATGTAACGTATAAAGAATAGTGTACAACAATAATATTAATTATAATAAGAACAATCACAATTTAATAATAATATTATTGTTGTACACTATTGTTTGTACGTTACATTTGTATTAAGCAAACTAAATAAAGTGGCAGTAATAGGAACATCTACCCTATGTGTTTATGTTATTGAAAGGAAGTGTTTCGTCAAGACAAATAAAGCCCACTCTCAAAGTCTGACTACTCTTTTCTAAAATCCTCTCTATCAACCGACGAACCCTTCAGGAAGAAGCTTTGGCCCCTAACTCGAAGGTACTCGAGCTATCAAATTCTAATTCTAAGTAAAACTTTAGAAAGTGGTGGGTTAATGGCACGAAGTCTGATGGACGATGTTCAAAGGACCGGCAGGTGTACATACCCCAAGGAGGTATATGCTAGTGGAAATTGCAGAGAACTTCTTATATCAGACTGCAACGATATTATTCATATATTATGCAAAGACGGCGCAGGTATGCTCGTTACCTGGAATGCACAGGGCACGCAAAACATATGCACGCGGCAGAGGTTCGCCATCGTGGCTCAAGGCCTCCTGAACTGGCCTTACACTGCACGCAGTTACATATATCCACGTCTACGATGTTCCAGATCATCGTGAGACTTATCCTCGACGGCAGGGCGCGGTTGTTTATGATTTTCACGCCGATGAATGGGCCGAGTTTTAGTCATTGTTGGCGCGCACGTTCCTGGATCAAACGCGATTAAAACGAGTCCACACAGGTGGCTGTTGGACGACGATCACCTTGGACGAGTCTTCGCGGTGCATGTTAATCGGTGACTTTGCTTTGCTTCGTTTCCCACGGTCTTTCCAATAACACCTCAAGTTATTTTGTGTCCCCTTGGGGAAAGTAACGAAACTGGTAATTCTGGGATTGAAGGCGGTGGTTGAGAAAGAGAAACACGTTCAATTTCAATTTATCTTTACACAAATGATCCCTGAGATCTTCCCTGGTATTAGTGTCCTCGCATTATCCTAAATTCTCACAAGCAATGTATCTTCCTCACTGCTTATGGCTAATGGAAGAGGAACACCGGAATCTTGCAGACGATCGTTCAATGGAGGCATTAATTTACAGTTTCGTTGCAAATCGTTGCTCTTAGCGCCCATAAAGAGTAATAAAAAATTGTGAATCATCGTGTTCGCGTTAAAACACCCAGCACTTGCTTCGCCAGAGACGGAAGATTGCGATTAATCGCGTCGAAAACTCCTCCCGAACAATGACTATCAACGCCGGCGGTGGAACGTGCAATTTTACCCCGCGACCCTTCCCACGTCATTAAAACTTGCAAAATTATGAATCACGGGTTGAATTAAAAGCTGATGCGACGGTGACACAATGGCGCTTGGATTCTCAGGACGCGACTGGGTGCTCGGGCGAAGCAGGAAGCGGCATCGATGAGATTAGCTCTGGAAACATAATTGCGCAATTAGATAGCCAGCTGATGATTCATCGCGCGATGCATGGCGCATTCTAACGAGTCACTTTTTTTTTGCTTTTCATGGAATTCGACGTTTCGTACGCAAATCGGCATGGAATGGAATCAGCATTCGTTTCTTAGCGTCTCTCCGATCCTTTTACTTCCATTCCACCCCCGACTTCATCTCTGCGCGTTACTGTTAGTGATGTATCACTCGCGGCGTTTAGATCCATCTTTCCCCAGTTGTTATTTTGATTGATTATGGCTGAAGGACTCAGTCCAACTCTTTCATGGAAAATGATTCGAGAGTTTCGGAGGATTTAGGCCCCCGGAGATTTGCTTCAGGGTTGTCGAGCAGACTATTGTTCAACTTGGGGAATGGTACTTGGAGAAAGGATGTATGAAGTGCTGGAAACGTTTGGGTTCGACTGAGACCTCGAGGAATGAATCGTAAATTGTTACGAGATGCAAAGGAGGCGCACAGAGTAGACAATGAGGCTCATTGAGAGGGCCTCGCGACGAGCACGACTACGCTTGTCAACGTGAGAGCTTCAGACTTTCGCAATCCAGTTTAGCACTCGATTCTGTCTCCATTTCAATGGCCTGTCTCTGTATTCTAAGATTCCTCAATCTCCACCATGTCTGCCCTACCAATTTTATCTCCTCCCGCTTCGAGATATCAGATTTTCCCTGTCTATTTCATTTCTCTCCTTGCAGCACCGTGTATCATTAGAGTTAACTGACACTTAAAGCTTTAATTATTCCTCGATACTCTCACGATCAGATCTTTACCATCGCCTCCAGTCATCCCATTCTTCCCAACCATCCTCCAACTTGCAAACTTCCTTCCCGCTTCTCAAACCTCCATCCTTTCACCCCAGACTCCCACTTTTCAAAATAGTATCGCACCCCAGTTTACCCCTACGAAGCAAATGACAAACCAAGCAAACCCTCCCCAGAACTGTAACAAGCATCCCCCGAACAAGGAATCCATAAATCCAAGTCCTTCATTCGTGACGAAGGACAATTCCGTTCACGGTGACACACGTTGTTCCAAGAGTTGAGGTTTTCGTTGGAGAACCGAGCCTCGCCCTTCCATTTTTCCCGGCGCGTCCCTTCCCCCCCGTGGTCCTCCCACGCGCGTCTAGAGACATCGTCGAAGCGACGACATCGGAGACGAGGTGTGCACGGATCCCCACCTCTGGCCACGGATGACCTCCTCGTGGTCGCGTTCGAACTGCTTCGCAGGGATAAATGTACACTTGCGGTAGGCCACGAGGCTTTTAGCGACTCCAGAACGAAACGGCTGCTCGTCGTGTCGTCGTGCATCGTCCACAGCTACGCGCTCCTCTGCTGATCGATCGTGGACCGAGCGTCGATCCCCCGAACTGTTCGACCGCCGATCACGCTGGACCTGGGGATGAGAGGACCCGTAAGTCTCCCGCTTTGAGCCGCGATCATCGACTTCTTGGCGACTGGTGCGGAGGGGAAACTGGTGGGCAGGCCCAAGATCCATTTCGCGGAGGGTGAAAGTGTGCGAAGACGTAGAATTTATTGTCCCGATTTTGGGATTACAAGGATCTGATCTTAGGGGGTTGAAGTGCATAGGTTTCTGGGGATAGAAGATGGGAGGACTATTAGGAGTAACTTGGCTGAGGTCCACATCGAGGAGCTCTGTGAGTTTGCTTTTCTTTGGAGGTGGAAGTGTGTGGGTAGTTGAACAAGTAGGCGTTGGAAGGGTGGATGGAACAGGGAGGTTGCTGTAGGAGGAGCTCTTCGAGTTTCTGCTCCTGGGGGGTGGAAATGCGTAGGTTTTGGAAGAGGCTTGAAGAGAGTGATAAGTACGCTGGGGAGGAGCTTCTTGATCGTGGAGGGTGAAAGTTCACAGTCTTCCTTTGGAAGAAATGCAAATTTCAGAGACTAGTAAGTGTATTAACGAACCACCTAGTCGAGAGACTTCGCAAACCCCTCGCTTCTGCAATTTTTATTGAAAAAAATCCACAAATGTCCTTCATCTGGGGCTAAAAAAATTGATTGTTCTGTCAGCTTACTTGCACTGATACGAACATATACCAGTAATCGTTTAATTGTACTTGAATCCCGAGGAATTCAAATGGGGAGCTCGAGTGGACGTGCGATGCTGGGTGTGCCAAGTGAGGAATAAACAAGAATCATGCCTCGAACGTCGCATAAACGTGAGTTTCTCACGCGTCAGTTTCACGTGTCACGATCAAATCGAGTATCGAACGTTCAGGGTCGCAGGATCTCGAAGTGGTCGCGGGTGACCTACTGCCGTGCATGAACAGCCTTTCATGCTGCAAGGAAATACGTAACGCGAAGACGTAACACGTGACCGTGAAGCCAACAAATGAATTGCACGTAAACGGTTTGCCAGTGATTTATGAAAAACAATGCAGATAATAGCAGCGACTGTGTAATAGTTAAATTAGCCTGTGTCCTCGTTATTTCAAATTCTGCAGCGATTTCTTCCGTGATCTCTTTCCCCTCGATTCAACGAATTTAATCAAGATGCTGAATAGATTTGTAGTAATTGATAACAACTTTTCTGCTTCACTTTCTTTATACTGGAGCGAGCACAGAATTCGATGCAATCGCACCTGTCGCTCCGATAACGCCAAATCGCTCTAGAAACCTTCCCCGCCGGTTCACTGTCCCCGATACTCGACAGGAAGAGGGAAAAACAAGTGTGCAACATCGAAACGAATCGTTTACACGCCATATCCAACTGTCTGTGGATGACCGTCTTCGATCAATGCCATAAATACTTCCTCGAATCGACGTAAGAGTGATTGGCAGCGATATGTGTAGCGAACAGTAATCTCTTGTCAAAGAACATTCTCCTCTATCGACGAGCATGGAATATTCATCGAAGAGAATTGCGAATACTCTATTAAAAAATACGCTCCCTTCGTTTCGCACTGGAAGTCCACGAATTTATTCAGAGCATCTATTTAAATACGTTTTCTTTTATCGCAGATCATGGCGACTTGGATCCTCTTCGCCCTCTTCTCCCTGGTTTCCGGCCAGCTGGATCTCCCACCGCTAAGGGAGGATCCTAGAGAAGATTTCGGCAGGCGACTTCCCCCGAATGAGTCACAACTGCAGGATATTTTGGCTAGAGTGGATTTCGTAGGTACCGAAAGGTGTAGCGCAAATGTGATGGCGCAATGGGCATACGAAACGGACGTGAACGAGTACACGCAGCTGCAAGCGGCAAGTACCAACACGCTTACGATAACTACATTGCCAAATACAATTTCTGTAAACGTAGGATGTAACGTTATAACGGGTTCTATGGATTTCGTGACCGAAACACCCGCATGTGTTCCGCCCCAAGATAATACGGACTTTCGGTTGCTCGGTGAAAGCCGAAAAAGCGGGCCCACGGATTCGGTATCAGTATTCGTGCTCTAAATGTGTGACAGATATCTCGAATGACAGTTACAGTGAATTACTAATACATACAGTGAACAACGAAATATTCGGACAGTTTTTAAAATCGCATAACTTTTTTAAAATTAATACAAACGACTTGAGTTTCGTTTTAGAAGCTATTTGGATTAGTTTGGCAAGGGACGTCATTCGTCGTTTTGAAAAGAGTTGCAATTGGTCGGAATGGCAAGAAAAATAGTACCCAAAGTTCGTTTTTTAAACTTTTTTTTGTGAGTCTGTAATGAAAATTCAATAGACCCGTTTGTAGATTGAAGTAAGTTATATACATGCCTAAAATTTAAAATGTTTTTTGAATTTTCGTTACAGGCTCACCAAAAAAAGTTTAAAAAACGACCTTTACTATATTTATTATATTAAGAACAATTGCATTTTTTTTCAAAACTACGAAACAGTGTCACTTTGCAAACTAATCCTTCTAGCCTCTCAGAAAACTCATGTCCTTGGGATTCATTCTAAAAAAGTTATAGAATATTTTCGGTACTTACTATAGCTAATTCCTGTCTCTTCGATCCTTCAACGATATATCGTGGAAGGGGTAGACTCATCCACCTGGTTCAGACACCAAGGAAAGCATAGAGGTTTTAGGTTTCTGAAATCACATTTAATTCCCTTATTAACTGTTGCAGTAGCCCTATATCTATTCCACAAAAGACACCCCTTTCACCTTACCCTGACCCTAATCCCTAATATCTTAGCTCTTCATTGAACCAATGAGAGATTATTGGAGATTCCCAGTCGAGATTCTTGCCCGATCTCAAGTGAAGCAGCTCAGGTGCCCTGGGATCGGCAGTTCCCATCCTGAGGACACCCTCAAGGGGTTTCAATCGCCCCTTGATGGCGAGCCTCAGGCCCTGGGGGAAGTTTCCAACGGTGGTTCGATGCTTCTTGGCGGAGCCAATCCGCGAGACCTCGACCTCCTCTACGAACCGGCGGCTCATGAGACCGTAAAACGTCAACGCGTTATCCCCTCGCAGACCAAGGAGCTGCTGGTTTCGCGTGCCCGAGGATTTCCCTGGCACCGGGGCGGCCTTTATTGTCCGCCAGAGGCCGAACACCTCCGCGGGAAATGTTCCCAGGCGGTAGCATTGTGACGGTACACCGAACGATTTCGTAACGGAGCTCATCAGCCACCGTCCGAACGACGAGAACGGAAATCGTCAGCCTTCAACACGAAATCCGCTAGCCGAGTCGCGTGATGATAATGACGAGCGTTGGCCATCGGGGCTCCTTTTCTTCTCCTTTCTGGGAAACAGGCATAGCTGAGTTTTGCATTAGACGCTGGCTTAACGCGAGATTCCATCGACGTTGCTCAATCTGTCGCGTGGATGGAGTGCTCTGTCGTTGATGGGAGGGGATGCAAGACAGTTGGGGTTCCTTTATTATTACGCTGCTTGGGGGTATTAATATTTCTCCATTGATCACTGTAAATTGTCGTTAATTTCAAAGTCTGCATGCATTTATAGTTCCTGCTTCTAAAGAATTTGAAGGCATTGTGAGGATCAAAAGAATCGCGGGGATTCCTTCGGTAATCCATGTGGTGCAATTTCCTTGCTAATGGAATCTTAAAATTCCTTGTATACCATGGAGTATTCTTCTTTTATGCAACTAAGCGCGCGCAACTGCGCCTTGCACCGCGTTTCCCTTTTTATTTTACTGTTTCTTCTATCTGTAATCCCAGGAATGGTTCTGATAGCTGCGTTTTATCTGTAACGGCGAACCCCTTTGCTCGTTGATTTGCGCTTCGAACCAGTTCAGCGCGGTCGATTACCTCCGACAAGATTACCTGTGTCGCTCTTATCAGAAACTGTCGACCTGCGCGTAACAGGACCTGCTGCTTTTTAGTCACGAATCAATGAAGCTACTTAGGTGGACGATCCAACGTGATTTCCATTCACAACGAGGCGTTTCATTTCCAGTTGGAGGCACAACGAATATATGCAGACTTTCAGAACCAGGCCTGGTTTCTGATATCCAGGGTGGACAAGGATAATATCGCAGACCCTGTCATCAGACGACGGCTCAGATATCTGTCCGTAGTTGGACCATCGGCCCTCCCACCAGACCAGTTGGACAGGGTAAATAATGAAAACGAATTATTTATTATAACTTCATTGCTGCTGAAAATATAAAATAGGAAAATTATCTGCTAAAGAAGGAATGAAATTTATTATAATCACTCTATTGTATACTGGACTTCTTTTGTCCTTCATACGTACTTCCCCCTGTAGACATATCATCTTCTAAAAAATTTTGTATTTATTTTTTTGTCTTGAAAATAGTCACATTCATCTGGATTAACTAGGAATTATAAGCTGGAACACATTTCGTGATCCCAGAGTTTACCGTTCGAAAGTTTTTAGGCGACAGACAAACACACAAACACTTTCTGCTTTATATATTAAGATTAAAATTAGTCTCGTATTATATTAATGGCGATACAATGATTGTACACGAAGAAGCCATTTCAAAGGCAACGCAGAGGATGCTAAACAGAAAAGAAAAGACCAAGAGACACCTAGCACTTAGGAAAGGAAGTCTAACTCGCGTCATCGCTTCGACGCGTTAAAGTCACCGAGAGGCCCCTCTTAAAAGACGAACAAATTACACTTATCAATCTCCACTAAACTCCCTCGAGTCTGCATTTCCGTCTTGTTCCCAACGCAGCCGATTAATCAGGCTCCCGTTACGCGTGAAAGAAAATAGGAAGTAATAGACGAGGATAGATTTCCTTTCTTCGGCGAAATAAGAAAGCGCCCAACAGTTGCCCGTGGAAATGTAGGGAAAACGTGATGGAGGGTGTAAGACAGGAAACAACGCGTTTCAGAGGTGTTCTTTTTTCTGCATGTCATTTATTTGTTGCAGTACAATCGTGTGATCAACGACATGCTGGCGGTGTACAACGAGGCTAGCATTTGCGCGTACAACGACCCCTTCCGGTGTGGTCTGCGCTTGTACCCAGGTAAATAAGCAACGATACGCGATACGATTTTCGCGGCATCGAGATCGTTGTGTTTCAAGTATTACGCGCAAGAAAGTGCCTCTCTCCAATCGCGAAGCGCGATCGAACGCTGATTATTCCACCTGGCCGTGTCGGAACGCGTTCATGAAAATTCATCGGGAGTTAATTTACCGTGCCCTCTCTCTTTCTACGTTTCCTTATTTTGTTTTTCCCTTATTTCGAACTTCTCTTATCCTTCTCATAAGTCATAAGCTCCCTTTACGTAACCCGTTGCGGTACAGTCGGACTGATGCCCGATGCAATTTTCAGCGGGACTTTGTTTTTAGTAAACCTTGGGGAAGAAACTCTTGTTTTTGAATATCGAAGGGAAGAGCTGTGTATTTCAGGTTTTCTAACTGTTGCTATTTTCTTGGGCTATGGTAGCCAAAATAGAATCAACAAAACGAGGCCTCACGTATTTTATCAGTATTATAAGAATAGAAAGATTTTCCAGGCGTTGAGTACTCCAACATATTCAAAGAAATCTTCTGTAGATTTGAGTACTCAATACTGCACCCAACAATCGAGGCTCAAAGAATCTTCCAGCGCAGAAACACGGAAGTTTGCGATCCTCCGAACAGTTTCCTCGCTTTATGCTTCATTTACCTCTCGCAGATTCCGCCAGTAATAAACACTAACGCTTAACATACTGCCATAGAAAGGCGCGTAATCGGTTTTAACTGCGCCTCTGCAGTTCGAGCAGAGAATGCGCGGTCCAGAAAAGTGCCCGTGGAAAACGCCCGTTTTCCACGCCCGCGGGAGATCGTTCTGTCACGGATCGTTGCCATGGGAAGGACGAACACGTAACTCGATTTCATTACGGCGAACGTAATGATCCAGGGAAACAGAATGAGGCCATCGAGTTAAGTCTTTCTCAGAGACGACGCTATTGCCACGAGGAACGGTTCGAGTCCTTTTGAACGTGGACCCCAACCGATCCACATAGCCGTAATCGTTGCGGTAACTCAATTTCCGTGAAGCTTAGATCACACGTGTTGCGAGAAACCATCGGGGATAAATTGATCGCTCGATTATCGTGAAAGCTGCTCGAAGACACGCGCCGGGTGGAAACGTTCGATTATCAGAGGCACAATTTCGCCGGGGAATGGATAGTTCATACTCGTCGATGGAAAGTGGCCCTTGTAAAATGGAGATGCTTGCTTCGCAGATGTATCGCAGATCATGGCGAGGAGCAGGGATTGGGACGAGCTGCAGTACGTTTGGACGGAATGGAGGCGGCGCAGCGGGATGAGGATTAAGGATCTCTATCAGCAGCTTGTCACGTTGAATAATGAAGCTGCGAGATTGAACAGTAGGTTGATGAACGATGCAAAACTGGGGAGTAATGCTGGGACGGTTGAAAAGTTACTAGGATTATATTTATAAGTGTTTTACTATGAGAAAATTCCTTTGACTTTAAATTTGTGATAGACCTACTGCCATTCCTAACTGTTTATAAAGCTACTAACCTTTTCTTAACCAGAGAATGTTTCATACTGAAATATAAAAATAGAAATAAAAATTTCACTAAGATATTTCTAATTCAATATTTTTCATGTTCAACACATCCCTCCACCAAGTACAAAGTGTTTCCAGTTTAACTTGCTAATATTCTGCCACGAAGTAACGGAGTTTGCCACTTTATACAGACTTCACCGACGCCGCGGAGTACTGGATGTTCCCGTACGAGTCTCCGAATTTGCAACAGGACATCGAAGACGTCTGGGAGAATGTGCGTCCGCTGTACGAGGAGCTGCACACGTACGTGAGAAGAAAACTGCGAGACCTGTACGGACCCGAGAAGATTGGCGTGCATGCTCCTCTTCCTGCTCACATACTCGGTACGGACACGCTAACCGGTGCTCGTTATCGGGGAGAATCTAGTGCGGGCATGTAATTAAGAGCGATTTATATCGACAGGTAACATATGGGCTCAATCGTGGACCAACATCATCGACGTTACCCTACCATATCCCGGAAAGACTTACTTGGACGTGACGCAGGAAATGCAAGCACAAGTAAGAGCGAGAGAGTTACGTAACAGTTATCAGGGGAACGCACTTCGGCAGCTTAACGAATTCAGATGCACACGCCTATTGTTTCCCGGTAAAATCGAAAGTAACGGGTAGCAGAGGTAGCGGTCGAAAGTGACGGTGAGGCAATTGAAGATTCGCGAAATTCTGAAGTGTTTCGCTCACCTATTTCCGTCGCGATTATTTTCTCTTCATTGTCCATTGTGAGGGGAATTTATTGCGCAGAACTTTGAACTCTCAGGCTGTTAATCACGAGAGAGACAGGGCAAACGTTCGGAGTAATATTCTCGTATGCTTCTAAGGAACGCTCCTTGCAAGGCTACCTGCTTCTTCTCATCGATATGCTTTTTAATCCTATCCTGCTACTGCTTTATTATTTTCAAATGAATTTTCTATGATTTTCTGAATTGTTTATTCTCTGTACCTTACGTGGAAGCTTCTATTCCTTGTGCTTTTTGATGTAGCCTCGTTTTTTATAATTACTATTATTATTTTGATTAAGGGTTACACACCGATAGAGATGTTCCGAATAGCGGAGGAGTTCTATCTGTCCTTGAACCTGAGCGCCATGCCCCCTGAATTCTGGCCTGGGAGCATAATCGCCGACCCTGGCGATCGACCTCTGATCTGCCAGGCCTCCGCCTGGGACTTCTGCAACCGCTTAGATTACAGGTAATTCACTGGAATTATGCTCTTCATTAAATCTCTACACGCGACTGGAGGACAATCGGTATTTCTCATCTCTGCTTTAATTGTTCCCGCTGCTCGCGACAGGATCAAGATGTGCACCAAGGTTACCATGAAGGATCTGATCACGGTGCACCACGAGATGGCCCACATTCAGTACTTCCTGCGATACAGCGGGCTTCCTCGGGAATTCAGGGACGGCGCCAATCCAGGTATGGAGATTCTAAATTATTCCCTCGTTAGACATCGATTGCTGCTTCTGATTAAGCCTTTTTCTGACCTCTTTGCTGTAACTACGATCACGCTGGTAGCTAAATATAGAAGGGTATCGGTGTAATAACATCGAGTCATCAAATCGCTTTCCTTCTAAATAGATACATTCTGTTCACTCACATATTAATCGTTTCTACAGCTAATCATTAACAAATACCACCAAGGATCAAAAAAATCTCGAATACCTGATTCTCCCTTCTCATCGAAGTCCCACATCCTCGCCACTTGAGAATCAATGCACACTACCCCAGCGAACATATTTACACCAATCAAGAAATTTCTAAATCGAAGCTGCCCCGGAAGTCGAGCACGAACGAAAGGAAACTGTGAAGAGAGCTTTCTTCCAATAGAAACACTATCGTGTATGCACGCTCGTCGAATCGTCGAGCTACAGAACCACGCTGGGGAAAAAAGAAACGACGACACCGGCTGTGTTACGTAAGCGTTCTGCTCGACTTCCGGTAGGCGGTCCGCGCCTTCGTCTTTTGCAGGTAATAGCGCGAAAGCGAGAGCGAGAGCGACACGCTCGAGGTGGATTCGCGCCGAGTACGAGGTGGGCCTGTCCGAGTGGATGTGCGAATACTCTCCACAGCCTGTACGCGAGATCGTTAAAATATTTTTATTATGGTATAATCGCGCTTTCACCGTTCCATCGACCGGTCGTTCGCCTTGCCAGCCCGCTATGGAGACAAATAGCGAACGACGGCTACGACCTTGTCGGTAGCGCTTCATGGGGCCCCATAAACGCTGGGTCGAGATAGCTTTTATAGGCGATGAAAGGGGACGAGAAACTTTCTTTACGAATGTATGATTTTCAGCTGGAGCTTGAACTGCAAGTGATTAAAATTTTTGGCCCAAGGTAGTTGTGCTAGAATCGTTTTTATTGAGCTGGAATATTCTAGTGATGGAGATATAGATTGGAGATGATCGATTTGAAAGGCAGACCCAATCAGCGTTAGCTCGAGAGCAAATTGTTCCAGAGAGAAGCTTCGACACTCTATCTTTCACCCTTGAGGCGTGAAAGAACTCGAAAGATTTACTCGTTGCTTCCGCTAACTGAATTGTGTAACTATTCATTCGTTTCGTTTGGCAGCCACTTTCCCCAAAGACTGCTGTACCTGAGAGTTACAAGCGTAACGATATTGAGAACGAGTCGATTATAATTTAATTGAAGATAACGAGTCGCAATCGGAGTAGAGACAACCAAGGTGTACACTTTCCTGTCCACAGAAATGGCAACAGGGAATATCCTGCAAAATCTTCAGTTTAGCTATGTAGAACTTAGCTACTATGTTAGCAGTTAATATTATCGACGATTTCTCGCTGCCACAGGTTTCCATGAAGCCGTTGGCGAAGCCGTGGCCCTCAGCATCGGAACGCCTCGCCATCTCCAGACCCTGAGTCTAGGGAACAAGTACATCGACGAGGCAACAGCAGATATTAACTACCTGTTCACGCTGGCGATGGACAAGCTAGTGATGCTGCCCTTCAGCATCGCGATAGACAGATGGCGATGGGACGTCTTCCGCGGTTACATCACCAGAGAGGACTACAATTGCCACTGGCACCGTCTCATGGAACAATATGCCGGCATCAAGCCTCCAGTTCTCAGGTCTGAGGACGATTTCGACCCTGGAGCCAAGTACCACATCCCTGCGAACATCCCCTACATACGGTGAGTACTTAATATCACCGATTCTATTAATAATCACTGATAGCCCAGTTATCTAAGATGAATAAGCCATTAACTATCTGACGAATTTCGTTAAGGGGTTACACCACCTTGGCGCTCGGAAAAATAGGTATAAAAATAAAGCTTTTTTTTGACGCTGCCATTAAGTATATAAAATGATTTTTATTTTACACATATATATATAGTAGTTTTATCAACAATTTACAATATTGACGATTAAAAAATAAATAAAAATAGCGGAGATATAAGCCGATAAGTAGGACCCTCTTTTGAAAATCCTTGCTGATGGTGTACATGATTTCTCTGTTAGGCATCGTCCAAAACATACAAAATAATTTTTTTCTTATTTAAAAGGGTAATAGCTAAAAGGTGACGTAGGATTTTTGTGATTGGGTGCCATGTTCGAAATTTATAAATTTTTTAAACTGAAAATTTCGATGAAAATTCGATTTTATTTCTTCAAACAGTCATTTCAACAAAAAAATTAAAAAAATTTCCCTACGTCATTTTATATACTTACTGGCAGCGCCAAAGAAAAGGTTTATTTTTATATCAATTTTTCCGAGCGCCAAGGTGGTGTAACCCCTTAAAGCGACTCAGAATATTTCAAAACTAATCTTTTTCCCTACAAAGGGTATCGAAAATTCCTGAGCTATCGAGAGTGTTCTAAAATAAACCCTAAGCCCTAGATAATTAATGAAGCACAAGGCTATCAGTGACTTCGAACCTCGATGAGGATTAGGGGAACAGTTTTCCCACTTCTGGCGATGACAGAGAACGATTTCACTCCCGATTGTTCGCAATTAGAAGCCACCTGGCTTTAGTTATTAAATCGTCAGAGCCCCGGGAGAAAGAAGCTTTCTCCCAGCGGGCAATCGTGATGGAGACACAAATACCATTTAGGACATCGAATTTTCGGGATATCACTATGCAGGATCGGATCGGGCGCGTTACGCGATCGTCGTTTCGTTTATTACACGCAGCGGGCTGATGAAAGTTTCCCTTTCTTCTTCGAACTCCAGCCAAGGTAATTGCCGGGCAGTTTTTGTTGCGCTAATTACCTGGCCGCTTCCGCGTTAACGGATTTGCCAGGGCGAAGGAATCGTTCTGTATATTCAGGTACGGTCGCTTTCGAATTTTCCCGGGAAACAGCGTCGTTACAGGCGTGTAACGTTGCGTTACGCGAATCGCGAAAGCGGAATCGAAGATGGCATCGCCTGTTCCGCGTTTGATGCTCCTCGCCTCGGAGTATCGTTACGAAACCCCTCGAAAATGTAAGGCGTCCTTAGTTCGCTTGTGGTAGCGAACTCGGGATGCTACTCCCAAGAAATCATAAGAAATTGCTCTTCGTAGGATATTCGTTTGAAGGATATAGCTAGAAGGAAGGCTCCAATTAAAACGCCATCTTTTTGCTCTTTGGTTTTATTAGAAAGAAGCGAAAGACACGGTATAGGGGCGTTCGTCGCACCAACTAACGATCGCCAGCAGAATCTTTGTACAATCTGTATACAATATACTTTCTTAGGTACTCAGGTATCAAAAGTTATCGAAATGCTACGATCTAAGTGCGAGTCGCTGGCTGAAGAACAGCCTCAACTTGAAACACCTCCCTCCGAGGACATTTTAAACGAAACACCGCTGAATAACTGGTATCTCAGCCATATTCAGATATATCTTCTACAATTCTCCATCGTCCATCACCAGAAATTCGAATACACCCAAGACACCAATCATCCAAGCCTCTAGCTGTCTCGCCTAAAATCGTACCAAGTGTCCCCAGTCCAGCGATATTCCCAAAATGATCGGTTACAATAAATACACCTCCGTTAGGCTGCCCTCGGAAATGAAGCCCAACGGGCCTGTAAGAAAGGAAAGAACCGACGCGATGCATTAGATCATGATCACGCGGACATCACGCGTCGATGGCGCGTCCAAGAGCTCAGTACCCCGAGTGCCCCCCGAAGCTGGACTCGTAGTCGCCCCCTGAGCCCCCGTATCCGCCCCCTGAGCCCCCGTATCCGCCACCTGAGCCCCCGTATCCGCCCCCGAATCCGCCACCGTATCCGCCACCGTCGCCGCCGTGGATCGACACAGGTACTGGTACCTTAATCGGGTAGGGCACGGGCTTGGCGACGGGCACGGGTACCGGTTTCGACACTGGGATAGCCACCGGTCGCTCGACGGGCACCTTGACGGCGTAGGGCACAATCTTCTCCACGGGTACTGCCACTGGCTTCTCCACGGGGTACGGTGCAGGCACTGGCACCTTGACTTCGACAGGCACCGGCTTCTCCACCGGTACTCCCACGGGTCTCTCCACGTGGACCTTGACTGGGTAGGGCACTACCTTCTCCACCGGCACGGGTACTGCCTTCTCCACGTGTACTGGGTACGGTTTGGGGATGTGGACGGGGTACGGCCGCTCGATGGGCACGCTCACGGGGTACGGTACGGGCTTGTCGACTGGGAACGGCTGGGGTACGTGCTCCACGACCTTCACCGCGTACGGCACCGGCTTCTCCACGGGGTACGGCTGCGGTACAGGCACTTTGACCGGGTAAGGGATCTGCTTCTCCACCGGGTACGGCTGGGGCACGTAGACTTTGTGGGGCACCGGTCGCTCTACTGGCACGTGAACTGGGTACGGTATCTTCTTCTCCACCGGATACGGCTGCGGTATGTGCACTGGCACCTTCACCACCACCTTCACGGGTACAGGGATCTTTTTCTCCACCGGGTAGGGCTGCGGCACGGCGACCTTCACGGGGTAAGGCACCTCCTTCTCCACTGGGTAGTGGACCTTCTTCTCCACCGGGTACGGTACCTTCACGCTCTTCACGATCGTGATCTCCTTTACTTTGCCACCGTCCCCGTAACCACCTCCACCACCGCCTCCGCCTCCGCCTCCGTAGCCGCCGCCGCCTCCGTAGTCACCTCCACCCCCGTAGCCACCTCCGCCTCCGTAACCGCCATCGTATCCACCTTCGTATCCACCCTCGTATCCACCCTCATCGCCGCCAGACAGCGCGATCTCGTGTCCTCCGCCGATGTCGCCGCCTTCTATGCCACCCTCCAAGTGGCTCAGGCCCCGCTTCTCCTGCTTCTTCTCTACATTCGACTCTTGGGGCTCGGCGTCCTTCGCGGCCTTGCCGGCCGTCGCCGTGGCCAGCAGGCCCAGGAATATCGTGGGAATCTAGGGACCGATCGTGCCGTTTAGAAATAGTTATTCAATGTTCCGTCGCGAGTCTGGAGTCCCTCGACTTGGGAATCAGCTCTTCTATCCGCGGGATCGTACTCACCAAAATTCTCATGTCTGGCGGGGCGCTCCGATATCTGGTCGAAGTCCAGACTTTACTGGTTACTTCCCCCCAAGGTGGCACCGTCTTTATAGTCCGCTTTCCCCCGGCCGCGGTTCGCTCGAGCCAGCCCCCCGTGTGTGCACGTTCGCGGAAAAGTGAAACACGCGCGAGCGGCTCGCTCGCTCGCTCGCTCGCTCGTCGTCGCGCGACGTTATAGAATTTTTCTAAATCCTAGGTGGTTCACGACGCCGGTTCCATAACCGCCGCCCATTGGCGTACACGCTCGCGGAACCTCTTCCAGGGTGAAAGGAACGCTCGCCGCTGAATACGCCGGGATATTGTTTACCGATCGCGGGCCCCTCCGCTTATCTAACTCGGATCTAGCGAGGCTGTCGTTAAAGCGTATTGAATTGAAATGACGCGAAAAGTGGTGGGATGATTGCTGGGTGCTTTGGGGGTGAAGATACTTTAAAGTATATTGACTTTAGTAATGAGGCCTAAGTTGCGCGTTTAATCTTGATAGGTGGGTGATTGAAGATCCAAGATAGCAGGTGCGAGAATTCACTATTGTAGCTTGAAATACGCTTCGCATAGGAGTTTCTAGGAAGAAACGATTCAAGTTGAAATAATTTCACGCGTTACGTAAGATCCACTTGTCTCCCGAAAAAGTCTGAGTCACTGCCACTGGAAAAAGCACATTATACTTCTTCGTCAAAAGCAAACACAAATTACCGGGAGTCATTGCGGTAACAGCATCTTAAGTAACAGTCGCAAATTTTACACCAAAGCTGCACTCGCTTTCCCCTGGAACGGAAGCGAGGCATTCAATCTCCGCGTCGCATTCGTCATCATTAACGCCGTCAGGATCTTCATCAAGCATTTCAACGATTCCTGAAAGACGCTGGGTCCTACGCTGCTGGCCCCGCGAATATTCGTATTCGCGGTTCCCCTGTCCACTCCGCCCGGCAGAATCAGAGCCCCGCGCCACTTTCCTCTCTCTTTCCCTCTTCAGCTCCTTCCATGCTTCCCCGAAGTTTCTCGCGAGGACTACTGCCCCCTCCGTTTCCGGTCCCCACGGAAGGACGAGCGCGTGAGTGCGGCGCTTCCACTCCCGCTCGAGAGTCCTCTGGCCCGCGACGAGGTCCTTTGATCGGACAAGGAGAGCGAGAGGAAGGAAGAGGCCCGGCGAGGTGGGAGGGTAGAAGAAAATGAAAACAGGTGAAAGAGGGAGAGCTGGCCCCGGCGGAAGGGGGAGGGGGCAAGCTCGGATATACGAGCCGGCGTGTTGTAGTCCACGGACGAGGCCCACGTTTTGCGCTGAAGATCGATCGCCGCAGATCCCGACAGCCGCGTTTGCAACGCGTCGATGAACGTTAATTACGCGTACGACGCGGCCTCAGCCAGGCCTCCGGCCGAAATCCATGCGCTTCCGGCGCGCGTGTGTACACGAAAGCGTTACAGAATGCACGGGCGAGATAAGGAACTCGCGGAAGGGAAAAGTACGCGATTCCTGGACGTCACGATGGAAATTTAATCGCGATCGCGGGTAATCGCTTGGATGGCCACGAAAGTGAAACAGCGGAGGGGATGGAGGAATGTCTGCGTGCCGGGGATCTTAGTGGATCGGGTGAAACTGGCGGATCAATTTGTTGAGGAAGGAATCGGCTGGAAGAGCGAATTTATTGGAAGTATTGAACTTGAGAACGTTGCTGCATGTCGCGAGTGAGAGTATGTACAGGGTGTTCCAAAAGTGACTGTGTATTATGTGTGGACTACGTAGTGTAGAATTTTCAGCTTACTCCGAGTCTCTGTGGTTCTTTTGATTTTAGAATCATTCAAGTGTACCTACTGTTAAATTCTGATTACTTTCTAGAGTCGTTCCCCTTAATTTTATTTTTGGAACGTCCTGTATAGTAGCAACTGATGCGAGAAGAGTAAACTTCTGAAGCGACATTGCCAAGCACCGACGTATGTTAATATTGATCGAAGCGGTACAATTTGCCAGACCGGAAGAAGAGTATCCATTCTCGTGGAGGGGAGGTTAAACGAGAATTTACGATACCTGGCTATCACATAATCTCTCCGTCACTCTTCTTGCTCTCCTCGAGATCAGGGAAAGGCGCCGCGAGCTAACTCTGCTCGATTTTACCGTTTCTGTATTCCCTTGCGTCGCAGCGTGCGGAACGCGTGACGAATTCGCGATTACGATGCTAATTCCGCGCCGCGGCGATATTCCTCGCGAGGAATCCATTCCCGAGGAGCGAACCGTCGAAGGCACATGCACGGGAGCTCTTGAGAGACTCTCGCGATTCCAATCAACCGTTAACACGTCCCACGTGGGTGATCGGTGACCCGCGATATACATCGCGAGGAAAACATTCATTAGATGGAAAAGCAGACCCTTCGATCCGACGTTGCAGTAAAACGAAGGAAAAGGAAAGTTTCAGTGGGAGGTATTCACGCAACGCCTACTTTCTTGCTGCTAAACGTCTCTGTTTAATCCCCCGATCAATCTTACAGAAATATCATTCATTTATGTACCACCGAATTGCGAGATCGCGATTTCCATCGAGTAGAAAATATTATTCATTAGCGTGGAAAGCTTCGCAGTCGACCATTTATTCATGCGATCTTAAAATTCAAGAAAGCCGAAGAAAAAATCCTCAGCAAGCCCGTCTTCAGAGACCCAGCAGCGTCGTAATTCAGTCACAGTAGAATAAATAAGATACCTAAAGACACTCCATGCAATTGTCCCTAATAAAGCCACAGGCTCATCCGTGACTCAGCTTCCCGCGATGTCTGCTGGATTCCCTACTCCCGTTACTAGCTCCAGACCGCTTCCTGTTGTGGTTCGAGTCCCTCCTATCCTTCAGCCCCTCCTGTCCACCCCCTTTCCAGTCCAGGTTCACTGGTACTGGCACCTGAACCCAATAAGGAAAAGGTTTCTCCACGGGGACGGGAACTGGCTTCGTCACGCTCACCTCGTAAGGTACGTCCACAGGTACCTTAAGAGGCACAGCGTAGGGTTTCCTCACTTCCACCCCGACAGGCTTCTCCACTGTGTACGGTTCAGGCGCTGGGACTTTTACAGCGATAGGTACTGGCCTCTCCACTGGCACTGCGTAAGGTGCGTCCACTGGTACCTTAACCTTCACGGGATAGGGCTTAGCCACAGGCACCGGGTACGGCTTGTCCACCTCCACGGGGTAGGGCTTAGGTACAGGGACCGGGTATGGTCGCTTTACGATCACCTTGACAGGCACAGGCACCCTTTTCTCCACCTCGTAGGGCTCTGGTACTTTGACCGGCACCTTCACCTCGTAAGGGACAGCCTTGTCCACTGTGTAAGGCTGTGGCACCGGTACCTTCACCTCCACTGGTATCTTCTTCTCGACGGTGTAAGGTTGCGGGACCGGCACCTCGACCTTGTACGGCACCGGTCGATCGACCTTCACCTCGTAGGGCACCCGCTTCTCCACGGTGTAGGGCTCAGGCACCTCGACCGGCACGTTCACGAACACCTTCACCGGGTACGGTACCTTCTTCTCGACGGTGTAGGGCTGGGGCACTGGCACCTTCACCTCGTAAGGCACGTGCCTGTACACGGGGTAGGGGATCCTCTTCTCGACGGTCACTGGCACCGGAACTTGCTTCTGTACCGTTATCACCTTGGGAGCAGCCCAAGGTGCAGCGTCGTGGTGCCAGTCGCTCCTGGGGAATCTGCTCCAGCCTTCGTCCATCTTGCTCGACCAACCTCTGGCAGACTTTGGCCTGAGGCTCGTAGTGTAATTCCTCCAGTCCTCGGTGTCCTCCTCTTGCTCCCCTTCGTCCTCTTTGGAGGTGCCGTTGAAATGGTCAGAGTATGGGGATTCCTCGCGGCGGGGTATCTTCCGGACGCTGGAGTGCGTCTCTCGGACGATCTTCGTCTCCGTGGTGGAGTTGCCGCTCTCCAACGCCCTCTCCACCGCTCTTTCCGCCACCCTTTCCGCTGTTCTCTCCACTGCTAACTCTGCGGCCCTTTCGAGGTCTTCCCTGCGCGTGCCCGAACACGTCAGGGCCATCGAGAGGCAGAGGAAGGTGACGACGCTTCGCTGCTGATTTAAAGGAAGTTGGGAAGAGATCAGTTATGTACGATTGGGGGAGAGATTTCTACAGTAATCTTCATTGGCAGGATCTAGAAATCTAGCTAGAAGTGCATTGGGGACTTGGACGATTACAGAATTTGAGAATAAAATGCTCGATTCCTGAAAACTTCCACAGTCGCCCGTTTAAAAAATCTAACGCAAAACAAAACACTTCCAGCGGACGCTACGCAACGTTGCAACCGCGAAATTTCTATCAAAATAAGAGAGAGAGAGAGAAAATTCCCGAATTCTCGGGCAAATAGAAAGGTGAAAGGTCAAGCTACCAACCAGGCGTCCCATGACGAGACGTTTCCAGCCGAGGCGATAGATCAAGGTGTACTGAATCCGAATGGATAGGTGCTCCGGTATTATTTATATACCGTGGACGACTTTCGCCAGTCTGACCAGCTGGACCTTTATAGAGTTGCCCGTGCCCATGTTAGTGACTATTATCCACGGTTAGACGGTCGACCATTGTTTTCCCCATAGAAGTTAGTGGTAGACGGGGTTCGACGCCGCGGAAGCGGCATCGAAATGCAGAACGTATAGGCTCTCGTTATTCAGATCGTAAAATGCCTCTACCAGCCCGAGAGGAAAAAGTTTAGTGCACTTCGAATTAGTGCCACGGAAGACTCTGCGGTTTCGGTTGAGCAATCCTTGAAAGATTTATTGGGTACTGGGTAACAGGAAGAATATCAATTTCTGCGTTATAGCCTGTAGAAATGGCTGACCGATAGCTGCCTTTTCTACTGCACGACAATTTCACTTGTTCCAGAGTGTCCCTCTGTATTGAATCGAGGCATCGCTCAATATTAAGCGACTTTATATCCAATATCAGAAATTAGTATGGGTTACTTAAGGGGTCACATCCACCTATAGTGCTCGACACTATTTCTTGCCGAATATATGATTATGTATACACTAATTGAAACATAAATGCGAAAGAAAAGGCATATACACTCTTCATAAAAATCATGTAAGAAGTTAATGAGACGGAGAAAGCAATTTTAATACACGAAATTTACATACAACTTTAGAAAACTTACAACGGGAGCTAATTTATTGCGACATATTTTTTTGACGATAAAGTTTGTCGCTTTGAATAGTCACTTGCTCACTGGTTCTTAAATTTGAAACAATACGCCATCTTCTTCTAACTAATAATTCATCATTTAAAACAATGCCATTTATGTATCAGACAATGCCATTATGTATCACTATTTACTTTACAGGAATTTCGTTAAACTTTTCACGTGGCCGATCGACAAAAAATAGTGTCCAGCAGTCTAGGTGTCCGGGAAAAGCATACAAGTTCAGGAATTTTTGGGGGGAAAAGTCTAAGTGAAGATCACACACAATGTTTTTCTACTAAAAGATACATCTTTTAACTATATTATTCTAAGTTTTCATGAGATATTATTATTAATTAAAAGAGATATCGGCTTGTATATGAGTCGTATTTTTTTTAAGCATTAGCGGATGGAAAAATTCAACCAGATTTTAAAAATAAATAACTTTCAGAGATACCTGACAGAAATAACTTTCACAGATCTTTTTCCCCCAAAAATTCCTAAACTTGTATGCTTTTTCCGGACCTCTAGGTGCATTCAACCCCCTAATCCATATGGGCAAGTGTTGGGATCGATGGTTGCAGAGTTAGAATTAAAAATTTACTTATTGCTAGACCTCTAGACCACTTTGTAGTCTACGTAAACAGTGAGCAACATCAATCATTTCATTTTTAATCGCAGATTACTCGCGGAAACCACGACCCTCCATGTTACTGAGTGAGTGTTTTCCAGCAAGTCTCGTTCACTATTGGTTTCTAGTTCATTAATTTCATGAAAAGCCAGACCAAACGGCTAAGCTATTTATCCGCCACAGACGAAAGCAAGTGGTCGCTTTCTAGGGGCAATCGTAAAACCAGCCGAACCGTGCGCCACCATGAAGACACGTCTTTCTTTGCATTTCCTCCGGAACCGGGAACCAGAACTTTTCTATCGCGGAACTGTTTTTACCAGTACCTTTGCCACGATACACAATTCCGCCGAGAAAAACGGAAGGATTTATATCGAACAACAATCGTTCGCCTAGCCACTTCGCGTCTTTTCGTTTCCTTCTCGGTTCATCAATACACGAACGAGTTTCTCGTACAACTTCGGTGAAACTAAAACCGGTGTAAAAGTTGCACGAGGTCGTTTTGCCATTTACACTGCGCCACTTTTTTCTTCCCCTTCGGCGATCAAAGTGGAAGCTGTTGAACTTGAACCCGCTTGTCTCTGCTTGACATTCAAGGGCAAGGTTTGTGCGAACAAGGCGGAAGAAGACGTCTGCAAGGTCTGATGGGTGTCTGAAGACGTCTTAGACATCTTATGAAAGTCTTAAGACATCTAAGTTTGAGGGTGCTAATTTTGAAATATTTTATATGAAAATGGAGGATTGTTTGGGGTGGCTGGATTCTCTCGAACTGAAAGGCTAGTAGTTCTCCTAATTTATTATGGATGGTTTAGAAAGTTATGTGAAAGTAGACAGACTCGATTGCTGGATTTAACCCTTTGAACTCTGAGCATCCTGCATCAATTAGCCCTTGAACTTTACACTCCTGGAGGTAAAATTGAATGTGGTTGTGTTTGATATTTAAGCATCGTATTTGAAGATAATGCAACGCATATTTTCCTCTGTAAAGGATTTAAATAGATTTAAGAATCTTGTTCTATGTTCCATATTTCGAAAATTATCCATCGTGCAATTATATCGATAATACATTAATAATATCTCGTAATTAAACTAGGGCGCTTCAAGATCGAACATTGCTGAAGAGCAGGTATTGTTACTTCACTTCTACACGTCCCTGCACCTAATTTCACTTTAATTAGGTCGTGCCGAGGCGAATCGATGCTGGTATCGATTATGTAGAAAGTCTTGATCGCGGTTACAAGTTATGTCGCGTTGGACGAGACAATTACGATCGATCTGTCGCGGCGCAATTAGCAGGGCGAAAGAAAACGTGACTGAAATGAGGCCAGTGACTTAGAGATTTCGCTTCGATTACGGAGAAAGGATTGTAGATCGTCGATCTTAAATGCAAATCGAAGAAGCCACTGGTCCTGAAATTCAATTGCAATTTTATAATCACGCGAGGCCACACGCAAAGCAAATTGAGCGAATTATATCGTGAAGCATTCTTTCGGTCGTAATAAATTAAATAAATAAAATCTGATTGATCATCGTTGGTGGATAAAAAATTGCGCTTTTATTTGTACAAATTTCCTTTATTTTTACATCGTACAACCTCTCGTGGAACACGCTTGCACTAGAATAGAAAGGATACCGTCGATACCCGCTGCAGTTTGCTGCAGTTCTCCTGAGAAATACATTTCACTGCAAGCTGCAGTTTGAGAAAGATGGCGTTACTTGTTTCTTTATACATACGTAACACAGACATAACATAAAATTCAATTTATCGTGTGCAGTCATTCATAAAACTCGTTGGAAAACCAAATCCAAATGGAAGGGTGTGGGTGTTTGCACCATTATTATTATAAATGACATCGACTAAACAACTAGACTCGCAATAACTTCAACATTTCCAAACAGAACGAATCAGATAATCTTTCTGTCACAGCATAAAGAATCCTCCATATGAGTAATAACGTCACAACATTAAAAATACATCAATTACTTAACATTTAACTACTGCAGCAGTGAACAAACACTCGCCGTACCTATTCACATACAAATTGCACTATCTACTCAATACCTACGATTTCAACATCTAATATAATACCCATTCATCCAGCTCCTTCCCTCGACCCCGTCCCGAACCCAAGTAAAACTGTTCTTCCTCAAAGAATCGCAAATTTCTCCCCAAGGGGTACTCTAATCTCAAATTTCTTCCATCACCGTCCTCCACCTCCCCTCATCGTTTCCAATCGTGATGCTCTGCGTAGCCAGAGTGCAAGCCGGACGCCCCGTACCGCAACCCCTCGTGGTGCACAGGGACAGGCACCGGTACCCTGACAGGATAGGGTACAGGCTTCTCCACAGGATACGCTACAGGTTTTGTGACGTGCACAGGCACAGGCCTGTTGACGGGTATCTTGACCGGTACAGGCACCGGTTTCTCCACATGGTAGGGTACCTCTTTCTCGACTGGGTAGGGTGCAGGCACCGGGACCTTCACCTTCACCGGTATCGGCCTGTCGACCGGCACAGGGATCGGCCGTGGCACCTCGACCCTCACTGGTACCGGGACAGGCTTCTCGACAGGGTAGGGCACGGGTCTAGAGATCGGCACAGGGTAGGGCTTTACCACTGGCACCGGTATCGGTTGCTCCACTTCGATCTTCACGGGATAGTGCACCACCTTCTCCACTGGATAAGGCTGGGACACGCGCACCGGCACTTTCACCGCCACTGGTATCTTCCTCTCGATAGGGAACGGCTCCGGTATGGGCACCTTCACCTCGTAGTGGACGTTCTTCTCCACCGGGTACGGGTCCGGTATGTAAACCTTGACAGGCACCGGCCGGTCCACCGGCACCTGCACGGGGTACGGCACCTCTTTGATCACGGCAACTGGTTTCGGGATCTTCAGCGGCACTTTTACGAAAACCTTCACCGGGTACGGCACCTTCTTCTCTACTGCGAACGGTTGGGGCACCGGTACCTTCACTGCGTAGGGGATGTTCTTCACGACGGGGTACGGGATGTTCTTTACGACGGGATAGGGCACCGCTACCTTCTTCACCACGGTCACCGTCTTGTGCACGTCCTCGTGCACGTGGTGGCCGAGGACCTGGCCGTCGTGAGGGACACCTGGCGGGACGTTGCCCTCGTCGTGCTCGGGAATCGCCGCGTCTCCTGTGGAATAGGAACTCTCTTCGTCGAACTGGTGCTCCGAGGAGAGGAGCTCACTGTCCAGGTGGTCGTCTTCCAAGTGATCCGCTTCTAGGGGCTCGTTGTACGAGTCGACTGTAATCAGTTTATCGGATTGGTACTTTGGATGGCGTGTTAGGAATTGTTAGGTGGTGGCAAGCATTTGGAGCTCTTAAATGCTCTTCATATTGTGCCTGAGTGGTATTTAATTGTTTAAAGGATCATTCCGGTTAGACGGGTTGGAGAAATCGATTTTTTTCTAAACATTTTTCGAAAGTACATATCCTCGAGAATGTACCGTTAAATATTCCGACTAGTTTAGCTTCGACAGAGGCATTTTGTAGGAAGCGCAGAGGCTCGGGTTTTATAGATGAAAACTATGAACGCGTTTCCCTCGAAACGTCATTTTTTTCACATCGGGAAGGTAAAATCTCAAAATCTATCGAATCGATTGCTTTATAAATTGTACTGCTTATTCTGCACACCTCTGACTCTCGCAGGGACTACAACCAAGTATTTTCATTGAGTCTAACCTACTTTTAAAATGGAAAAAGAGCTGAAAAACATTTTTCTTGCATTTTGCCCTCCAGTTTGCTAATTTTGAAGATAAATCATTAATTATAGTCCGAGCGATGGCGACAGTCATACTGGTAAAAAATCTGTTTGGATTTTGGGTTCAGATAAGTCTAACAGCTGAAATCGCCTGCATGAGCGAGGCATGAATTTTTAAATCCGTCCTCACAGCCGCTTCCAAAAGCATATTAAAAGCAATAATTTTATTAAGCTTATATTTTTTATTTACTACAGAAATGTAGTTTAATAAATAGAAACAAATTTTATTCCATTACTATAAATCTTTTCGTCGCGATAAATTCCTGAAAATCGATGAAAATTTATCAACGCGCTAACCGGAATGACCTCTTATCTTTTGAAGACTCGGAGCGCTAGATGCTTTCTAACATTGAAATACGCACAGCTTTTCTCGACCGACTCCGTTAAGCCCGATCCCCTAGCGTTTCTCTGGAAGGTGTCGTTCGAACTCTTCCCCGGTCCCTGAATATTTCGTTCTCGACTAAGGCACCTCTGAATCCTGGTGCTTCGACCCTCGCTTTCCTTATGGTGATCAGGGACACTCGCCGACGTCGCGACGAGCAGTACGAGGATAACTGCTGCGTTGCTCTGCAAAGTGACTTAAAATCAAACTACCCCTCCCCTTCCTGCAAACTTTTCCACACAATGAAGACTCGGTGTGACAGTCCTATGAAGTGTCAAAGGTACTTTCCCTAACACAGTACCTTCAGAAGCCTATCAATCCTGCCTTCCAGTTCAAAGAACCCGATATTACACAGACTAGCCAAATTACTAAAAATCTCATCCACCCCCTAATACGTAAATCAGAGAAACCACTGTCACACCTACAGCCTCAGCTCGTATTCAAGCACTCGAGCCCCAATTCCCCGAGTCACCCGGCCACGAACCATCACCCGCACTCGAAACGTACCGTGTAACCCATCCTGTACATCGAACAGATCAGCCCAGGGTGGATCCGATCGCGCGATTCGATCTCGACGTAAGTAAATCAGCTGCGTGGCCTTGCCAGCTTTTATATACGCGTTCCTCGACCATGATCCAGAGGCTGCACACGCCATAGGATCCCACAAACGGGGAGAGATGATCGCTTTCGCGAAAGAGAGTGAAACTATTCCACACAGTGTTCACCCCGGAGGGCGTGCACGATCGAGGAAACGAGGTGATCCATCGATCGGATCGGCAGGCCGCAAAGGGAGCGACACCTGACCCCTGAACGGACACGTCCCGCCGGAAAATCCATCTTTCACGCCTTTTGCGACACGGTTTTTCCTCCAGGCGGCGACCTTGAAAAGCAATTGCGCCGAGAATGCGGGCCGCGGTCGCTCTCGATGCGAGTCACGCACGAATCGAAAGCGAAAGATCGCTGGATAGAGGAGAAACAGTCCTTTGAAGCCGCCTCGGCGAATCTCTGTTGCGTATGCGATTTCTACGCGGGACCGCAATCGGAATGATATCTGTGCTTAAAAGTCGACACAGTTTTCTGTGCTTTTCTACTTTTGAGGCGCGACGCAGGCAGCTACCCTTGCGATCTGATACCGATCGAGGCTGATACGGAGTCTTTAATTAAACACGAAGTGATTCTCAAGTATAAATATCTCTAAAAAATCCTAATTTTTTTAGATATTCTGGGACAAAGCAGCGTGCAATTTTCACAGTGAATGACAACTCCTTTCGGCAAGCTTCTCTCTGTAAATTTACTGATTCGTATGTCCAGAAAATGTCACCATTTCTCTTCTGAATTCGTTTGTATCATGACGCAATTAGGTACGAGTGAACTGTAATGGGCGTGAAATCGAGCGTGTCGAGGAGAAACGGTCCAAGTGGCAAATACGAGCATCATTAGGAGACACGTTTGCCGTCTTCCGGGTAGCAGCCGGAAGAGGCACGGCGAGGATTGCCGGGAACTTTCACGGCCGCGTGGATGTTGACGGAAACCGTGGCGCGGCTGCAACTGTAATCGCAAGCACTGTGGACAGTCAGAGATTGTAGACGTAACCGTAGCGGCATATACTTTTGCTCGGAGAAACGAACGATCGCGTTAAAAGCGGCGGTTCTGCTTGGGTGTCTTGGCGAAAACGCGATGATTACGAGCCGTGAACGCTTGATCCCGTTTGTTTGCAGCGATCCTTTATCGCGCGGGAGATATTTAAATAGACCCGGCCATTAGTATGCTAAATCTCTCTATACGGGTTGATGGAATAGCAGACGATAGAGGAGAGAGTGTTTTCTTTTGCGAAATACCATTAGATGTAGTGGGAAATTCGTGTCCACGGATCGTAAGAGTTTGTGTTCTCAAAAGTAGGAAATTTATGTTTCTTGAAGACCTTCGTGTTACTTTTTAGGCATTCCTAGGATTACGTTTTCTACTTGTGTACTTGGGCGAGAGGAAATTTAATTTCCTACGCTCCACAGATCTCGGATTGCTGCGAGGGGTTTGGGGTATTTAAATATCAAAATTTGAAGAAGATAGTCAACTCGTTTCAAAGTAGATATCATAGCAACTGGGGATTCGAGATTTCAACTTTCCTCGTAGTAAATGCAGAAAGTGATAATATAAATTTAATTAGCCCATATTTGAGGGTGTGATAGCAAATTTCGCGAAAGAAGAGATTGAAATTCTTAAATCAGCGATGCTTAGAAATCTGACCGGTAAAGGCGCGAAACCACGCGGCACTGGATCAATCGTTTCTTTTTAAATGGTTTATTACTAGGCCCAAAGGCACGCGATGCATCGCAGATGAGCGTTTCTGATAGAGAACAACTGCGCGCGATTAAAGAAACGCTAATTGCATGGGTCTCGTTCGTTCCACGTCTTTAACATAGTTTCCCGTCTCCACTTTCAAGTGCGTGCACGCTAATCGACTTTTCAAAACAGCGCAGTGCGCCAAACACGGCTAATTTTCTTCGAGCAGCGATTTTACAGAATTCATTCCGAGGAATTTGAACGACTCGATGCCTTGGCGGCGCTCAAAGAGAACCGAGCCATCGTCATTATTGTGATTCGTTGAATATCGAGCTTTATTGCCGGTAATTTGCCGCGACGTGGTCTGTCGTAACTACAGTCGATAGCATTTCCCACAGCAGGTTACTGGCCGTTTGATTGCATAATACAGCGGTCGTTATTCTAACGCAATGAACTGCGAGTACAATTCTGAGGGGACAATTAGGTTTAGAGCTTGTTCAAACGCAATTCACATTCTTTTTTAAACGGTGAAATCGTACGATAACCCAGCCGGAGTGTCTCGAATATACCAGTTACTGGAAATGTCGAGCACCCACTTTATCGATGCTTGCTGGAGGAATGAGTTCGTGAAAGTGCTGCAAACGCGGTAGATTCGAACGTGGAACGTAAATGAGGATATACAGGGCCTTGAAGAGAGAGGGGATAAGATTAAAATTATATTATTTTATTACTTCAAACACAAGTAACAAACTAGAGACGAAGTACCTAAATAATAATTTACATCGCGGGAAGTTAAACAGACATTAACACAGTAACTTTAAGTTAAGTCTTCCTTCTGTTTTTACTCTATCTTCGCATAAATTTAGCAATCATCCTCTCCCAATTTCGATCAATTCAGATTTGCATTCGATACATTCATCCCCCAAATCTCAACAAATTCCAACGTTCAAGTACCCCCACTGCCCCCAGCTACAACCAGAGGGAAGGAATAGAAGTTCGTTTGTGGTTTCGCTAAAAATCGCGAGAAGGGAAAGGGATCGGTGTCGCACGAGTTTCTCCCGACGCCGGTCTGCCCGTTGGATGACCAAGAGGCAAGTCTCTCTCACTTTCAACGTCAGCTGTAGTCGCGTGCGGCAGCGGGACGATTGTGTAACGACTTGGCTCGTTCGACGGACGCGCATGTAAGTCGTTCGTGAGTCAAGTGGCCGCCTGGGCACGGCCCAAAGTGGGTCGAAGCGCAGAACTTAACAATCGCGGACGAATTAACTCTGCAGGCGAGATCCTTCGACATGCTCGGCCGCCTTCCGCCAGGAAAATCACTCCCCCTGAGGGGCGGCGGAGCTAATCGATGCCACAGCCACGCGCGTGATACGAGTTCTCGGGAGTTAATCACCCGAGCAATTAATCCATCCCTGAATTTCAACCCCCGCTGGCATATTCCATGCCTGTTTTTCGCCGTTAGCAAGTTTCCGCAAGGGCACCCCGGACCGAGGCGGTCGTCGATGACGATGAGTACACGCGGGTTGCTTAACGAACGCGCAACGAAGGTAATTGAACGTTCCTGGATTGTTGCTAAAGCTTCCGGCAGCTCGAAGTTCCGAAACACGGCGCTTCGATGCCTGCCTTCCCTTGATGCGTAGGAGAAGACGCCTGGGAAAAGGATTTTATAATACTCCGCTGAATCGTTACGAAGGATATGTAGGTACTTTAAAATATTTTAATAAAATAAATGAGCTGTATTTTCATACACTAAAGCCGCGCAGTCGTGCCTCCATTTCCCATCAAGATTAGGTAACAGGAAAGAATGAAGTTCCGCTAAATGTAGGTTAATGGGAAAACTGTTTTCGAGTTACCCCGGGTACCTCGAGAATCGTTACTTCGTGTACGAATCGTTAACCTTTCTTAAACATCCTATCGTCTGATTAAATCTGCACCTATAGCCTTGGAACGCTCTGTACACATGTCCTCCCCCAGTCGAATGCAATAGAGGTGCCACCCTCTCACATACCCCGGCTCTCCTTCGCCCCCGAGAAAACAGAAGTGGGTTGAAGAGGCCCGCGGAGCTGTTGAGAGGCACGTCGCTGGAAATTACGAGGATACGTGGACGCGAGGGGTGATCAAGAGCATCGATTTGGCAGGGGCGCCTTGGCATCGGGGCGAACTGGGTCGCTGCAACCGATTTCGCGGCGTCGATAAGGCCATCTTTTTTCGCGCGTGCACGCGTAACCAGCCACCCCCCGCGCGCTAGAAAGCACCGAACGGAAAGCGAGCAACCGTTCATTTGCGCGATAACAATGCTCGATGGTCGATCGACCGCGAACACGTCCCACTTGCGAAACGTTCTATGCATTGCTAATTAAATTAACCCGCGGCTGGGCAAGAAAGCGATCGCTGGATCGTGACGCGGCGGAATGTTTCCACAACCTTGTAAAATAAATTGCGAGGGCCGAGAGGGACTGGGGTGCTCGTTCCCCGAAACTACGCGATAATTATCGTTACAGAACTCTTCAGTGTTCCATTTGGAAACGTCGCGGGCCATTAGTGGCCCGTGCAGGCGGAAAATGGAAGCGGGGATTGGTTGAACGCGTCGAGATAGGGAGTATCTTGAAGGAATTAGGAAGCTGGAAGGTCGGGACCACTGAACGAAGGGTTGGGAATAGCGAGTGGGATGGGCACGTCGAAAATATTAGTCATTCCTTTTTAGACAATTATCAACATTTATATTCCGTAAAAAAATACATATCCTGCTATATCGGTAGAAAAAGTGTGAGATAAGCGAGCTGTAGTCGAGCAGAGGTCGCTAATTGACGGTCCCCAACTATGAGTATCTCTTCGCAATCCTATCGGTGACACGCGTCGCCATGCTGCGGGGCGATTGCCAGGTCTCGGCGCGATCCACCCCGTGGAGAGTGAGAAGTCGTCCGTTGAATGCGTCTTCCACCGTGGTCGGGAGCCCTCCCCGTGGTGGTGAGATTCCAGGTACATGAATTAAAGAGGCATCTGCTTGTGCGCGGGTGTCAGTGTGCGTGTGTGCCGACGCGTGCCACGTCCGGCGCCGTTCGTTCTCCCTGCGTGATCTGTAAACTGCCGATCGCTTGGCGGATCTGGTCACCGCTCGATCGTCCACGCGATCGAGCAACGACCGAGCGCCACTAGGGCGATCTTAATGGTAACCGTGGCTGCCGGACCAGTCGTTGTGGTGGTAGCTGGGTTCGTGGTGTACTGGGACAGCTACTGGCACCTTGACTGGGTAGGGCACAGGCTTCTCTACGGCGTAGGGGACTGGCCTCTCGATGTGAACTGGGTACGGTCTGTCGACTGGGACCTTAACTTCGACGGGGACGGGCCTCTCGACGGGGTACGGGACCGGCTTCTCGACTGGGTACGGCTGTGGTACTGGCACCTTCACGGGGTACGGTACTTGCTTCTCCACCGGGACGGGGTACGGTCTGTCGACTGGAACCTTGACGGGGTAAGGTATGTGCTTCTCGACTGGGTAGGGCACTGGCCTCTCGATGTGCACCGCGTACGGCTTGGGCACGGGCACCGGCACGTGGATGGGACGGTCGACCGGGATCTTGACCGTGACTATTTTCTCCACCGGGTACGGGGCTGGTACGTGGACCGGTACTTTGACTGGCACTGGGTAAGGCTTCTCCACTGGGTACGGTTGCGGCACTGGTACCTTCACTGGGACTGGTATGTGCTTCTCCACGGGGTACGGCTGAGGTACCAAGACTTTGACGGGGTAGGGACGATCGACGGGAACCTGGACCGGGTACGGGACCTTCTTCTCCACTGGGTACGGTTGCGGTACGTGAACTGGGACCTTGACGTACACCTTGACTGGATAGGGCTTCTCCACCGGGTAGGGTTGCGGTACTGGCACCTTCACCGGGTAAGGTACTTGTTTCTCCACCGGGTACGGTACAGCGACGTTCTTCACGACCGTTACTGTCTTGACGTGCTCGTGATGACCACCGTCGATGTAGTGCCCGCCGTGGCCACCGTCGAGCAGTTGCCCGCCGTAGCCGCCGGACAGGCCCAGGCTACCGTATCCACCGCCCAGATCCAGACCACCGTGCCCGCCGTGGCCACCGGCCCCGATATCGTAGCCACCGTCGTAGCTGTAGCCGTAGCCGAGACCCAACAGGCCCCGCTTCTCCTGCTTCTTTGATACCACAGACTTCTCGGCCGCCTTCGCGACCTCCTCGGCCCACACAGCCGATACCAGCAGAGCGACCGCCGCCGCGTAGACCTGGAAACCACAGGAACGTCAGTTTGTCGCGATTAATAGACGAGCGAACCGTTGCGAGCCAAAGCGGACGAGACCGAAAGCGTGTTCGAGGGACCGGTTGCCAGACGATAGACAAAAGGGACTCGTTCTGTTCAATTACGAAACGGCTCTCCGATTTCGGTGTTCCGATTAACGCGGTGCCCTGAAGGGGAACGAGAACTCGAATTGGTCTAGGGGGACGCGGGATCACTGTTTATCGCGAGCCTACGGGCCCGTTCCAGCTGCCAGCAACCGGATACGATACGATTCCCCCTCGGTAGGGAAAGGCACTCCCTGGTGGAAATCGCTCACTGCCGCGACTCCCCGGCCGAGTCACTCGAACGAGGGCTTCCGGTCCCGGTTCTCGAGCCCGACGCTCGATATGCTTTGCACGACGCTCAGACGTACCAGGATTCTCATTTTTCCTCTCGAGATATTCCAGGTGCGTCCAGAAGTGAACTGGATGCTGATTGCCGTCGGTTCGTCGCCTTATATACACGGCATACTTTCGCCTTCGCCACCCGGGGCCCAGCGGGCCCGTGTACCCCCCACGTTACACCTCTTTGTTCGCGTAGAACGACCACGATCGACGCGGCTACCACTCCCCTTTGGGGCACACCGCTCCACCTGCCCCCCTACGCCCCACGAAAACGTCCCTCTCCCACGAGGTTTCGTTTTCTTCTTCCTCGCCGCCTCCGTGATCCCCACTGTGTTCCGCCTTCGACGTCGTCCACTGGTTACGCGGATACCCGCCACCGATATCCTCGCGTATGAGTCGTTTCGCGCGCAAACGACCCGAGTCCGGCCTCGTCATTTTTCTGTGGATAGTTGCCTCCGAGATGTTCGGTGAGTCCAAGTTCTCGATGACTGCGGGTTCAGTAGTTGTGGGTTCGACGAGAATCACGATGGACACGTTTCTATCGGTCGCTTGGTGGTTCTTTGATGGATTAAAACAGCGTGGGTTGTATAGTATTATTCTTAGGATGCTTCGGATGAAGGGATTTTATATGTTCTCCTGGTGTATGCACTTTCGTATACAGGTGTTTGGTGGTTGCAAGTTGGGTAGCTGTGGAGTTCATAGGCTGATCGATGTAGTTTGATTGTTTTCTACTGGTATGTCTGCCGGGGTGAGAATTAGGAGAGCATGAGATGTATGTGACCGTGAGATACTTGAAAAGGTAGACCTCTTATAGTGCTCGACACTATTTCTTGCCGAATACATGATTATGTTTACACTATTTGAAAAGGCATATACACTCTTCATAAAAATCATGCAAGAAGTTAATGAAACGGAGAAAGCAATTTTAATACACGAAATTTACATACAACTTTAGAAAACTTATAACGGGAGCTAATTTATTGCGACATATTTTTTTGACGATAAGGTTTGTCGCTTTGAATAGTCACTTGCTCACTGGTTCTTAAATTTGAAACAATACGCCATCTTCTTCTAACTAATAATTGATCATTTAAAACAATGCGATTTATGTATCAGACGATAGACTATTTACTTTACAGGAATTTCGTTAAACTTTTCACGTGACCGATCGACAAAAAAAAGTGTCCAGCACTATAATGCTTTTTTCTGGGAGTCTGCGGGTACTTATCTCTGCAGAGCCTCGCCGAGATTTGGTGAGTCTCTGATGGGGCTGATAATCGAAGTATTGTTACTGTTCTTTTGGGGATTAGAAAAATGTAGGGGCTTTCCCTTTTGGAGGTTCTTGGAATCGAGGATACTATTATGGAAGCAGGATGGTACAAACATCTGCACATTGTGCATCCCTGAATTATCTAGACTAGGAAGGTAAAATTGCAATGCTGAATACTATTAACCCCCCAAAATTCTGGCAAAATAGTGCATAACAAATGCTTCTCCAATAACCAAATTACACTAAAAGAAAACTAGAATTTATAAAGAGAGAGAGTTTCAACATACTAAACCGCATAAAGCCTGGCTTCAATAAAATCTACAACACGGGAAATATTTATTGCATCGCTCTGAAATTTACGTAGTACGCACGATTTCCATGTCCATATGATTGATAAACTGATTTCGGCCGGCGATAGTAAGCTACACAATTTTGCAACAATATTTTCTTAGTACTAATAACAAGACGGGAATAACTGATACCGTGTTTACTCGAGTGATGCATTAAATATTCCCAGTAATAACATTCCAAACAGCTCCCCGCTCTCGTAAACAATTACTCCACTCGTCACGAAGAAAGCCGGCTGATATCCTCGAAAGAGGCCTTCGGAGCTGCGTTCGCATCTGACGCAACGTCGCAAAAACCCCAGCGCACAGGTTTTCACTGCGCAAATTGCATTTAATGCCGCCGTCCCGGCTTTGCCGCGTCCTCCGTAATTTGCATTCCGACCTCGGCAACGCGTGAAATATCTCTCTTAATTACGATTCCCATTCTGGCCCGGTTTCCAGGTATCCCATCCCGGTGCCCCAGCTGTCAAGCGCGAAAGGGAAAGGTTCGGAGGCCTTTCGAAAACGAGCATCCGCCATTCCATCGAGCCTACACCGAAAATTCATGCAACTTCGGAGAGGTCCCGAGGAATTCTCGCCGATCTCTTCCACTTCGCGCCGGGTTTAAAGAAAGAACTTGTCTTTCCTGGACGACCAAACCAGTGCAGGAGATCCTCTCTCCCCCTTTATCTCCACCCATCCACCCGTTTTCGTCCTTCCTCTCGAGGCAAGCTCGATCGATTACGTGTGCAAGCAACGTAAGAAGGCTCTCTCGTAGGACTTATCCGTCGATGAGATCTCGTGGGTGCAACTATTGCTCCCTTTCATGAGACACGCGGTCCCTGCGTCACGATTTCGCTCTCCCTGCTCGCGGCCAGGTTCCGTTTTCTTCTACGCGTGTGTACGCCCACGTAGGCGCGGCGTTGTTTCTTGCAAATGCGAAAATGTTTTCGGGCCCATTCGCGGTGGGCCTTCTTGTTATGCAACGGGCCTGTCGCCGTGCGTGCAGACAGGATGAAATAGAATTCAAAATCTGTGGCGTTAGTTTGTCAAAAGAATTGGGACACCACAGATGGGATGATGTACGCGTGGTAGCCATGTGTTAACGAGGAACGTAACCGAGAGTGGGTTTCGGCTGAAGGATCCACTCGGAATATCTAATTCCTGATCGTTTCGTCGAGTAAGATACTACGGCTAGACGCTCGGTCTATCTCTTCCCAAAAAGTGTCTAACGATGTATTAAGTAGAGAAAGCTTCCTATCGTTCTCAAGAATGAATTTCATCCTTCGCGCGGATCATCGTAGAGCGGTAGCCACATGTTTCAACAAAAGGGGCAACGGAAGCCTAGTTTCTTCCTCGCGTGTCGTAAAATCTGGCTAGATCGATTTCTACGAAAGAAGCTACGTGCGAAATGAGATTTGAAAGTTGAGCCCACTTAAAACCAGTCGAAGCCGTTATCTAACGCCCGGTCGATACAGAATGGACCTTTTCCTCCGATCCCTCCCCGATCTTCGACTTTCGCGGAAACTTCAGCGTCACGCACGAGCGTGGCTGTATCGTCGATCATAATCGCAGATGGTAAGCGTGGAAAAGCCACTCGAACGCGGATCCATGAATCACAAGCTTCGCCATTCACAGAGAAGGCCTCACCTTGGATCCAATTATTGTCGCAGGTGTTTTCCTTTCCTTGCATATCGACACAAATTCCAAGACGCCGCGCTCCTATCGGATCCCTGCTGGCACAGATACACGCGATTCGCCTGTTCTCGCGGCCACGTGGGCAGATTTCAAAGGTCAATCGATAAAATTCACCAGTAAAGAGTATTCCCGTACAGGGGCCACGTAACCTCTCCGGCCACCGTTCAATTTCACCTTCGCCGGCGCTAAGTTCCATCGGTGTAATCGGCTTTCCTACTCTGCCAACGATGAATCATCGAAAATTGGACAGCGATGGTAATCCGCGGAAAGAACTTTCAAAGCAGAACTCGTCGCGCGAAAGCTGGCTATAATACCAGGCAATAAAGTGTCTCGAGTCTATAATTAACTAACCCAGACCTACATATCTACGTCTCCAGCGTTCATTAATGCAGTCACTGTTATGCTGCTTGTGCTCGAGGATGCGAACGTCACTTATTCAGATTTTCATTACATATACGAAGATTATCTGAAATACCTACTGAATTTCTCGAAGATCCTACACTCACTCTGAGAGTAAGAATTCTTGCCCAGAAGGGAACTGAAATTGCAACCAATAAGACACCAATTTACCTTCATTTAATACAAACATATCTGAAAGAGAAAGCCTTTTTTATAAATTTCCCTTGGACCGCCCACAATAAATAAACCCTTAGATTTGCCATCCTCTAACCCGCATTACTGCCATTAGCAATGGTGTAAAGCAACAAGTGATCCATTAAGCATTCTCATTAAACTCGTATACACGTGCCCGAAGAATGTGACAGAGCAGAGAACGTGGGACAATCGCGTGGCAGTGAAAGTGTTAATTATTACACGCCGGAATTATATAATTATCCCAGAAAAGCATGCGCCTAGAGCACCCAGACCTACGCCAAGCCTAACCCAAGTGCCGAAGTCCGTCGGCCAGCTTCCCTATCCACCGAAGATGCTCCGTGAATCCGCCAGCACCACTCGTCACGCGAAAGTGAGCCGAGATCGGAGCAGACGAAGCTAAACGACATTCCTCACTTTCCAGAATACACGTAGCCGCGTTTCGATGGAAAGTAGACCCGCGACGTAACGCTCGGACCTCCGCGGAGGATAGTCTCGCCATTATTACGTAAAGGTCGTTGCCGATGAAGAGACTCGGTGAAAGGTACATCAGCGTACAGGGCCTCCGTGCAGCTCTCTCCCCGTTTTCTCTCTTTCTCTTTCCATCTTACCCGCGATCTATCGAGGGAAGACACAGCTCGACCTCGCCAGAGGAATCCTAGCTGGCGAGTCGACCTCGTTGACACTGGCCTTGAAGATGCCAGTAGCGAAAAAGCTACCGCGACAGAGGTCATTAAACGTTCCACGGTGCTCTCTTCTAGTAACTTTCGTCCAATCGCTCTTTCCGCCTTGTTGTTCGCCATGCCCATTGTTTTCAGGGAGGATGGAGGAGGAAGTGGTTATTTAACGTCGTTTCCTTCTGCGATCGCGATCGACGTCGGCCATCTTGACGTATATGTACGAGGCCCGTCGCATGGAAATCGTATGGCTCGGCTTTAATTCGCTTTCTCTCATATTTCACAGAAATTTCGTCGCTGGGGTCCTTCAGTTCCAGCTTTATCGAGCGCTCTGCCAGGCGGCTGGACAGAGGAGTGTTGACGATCCTAGGAGGCCCTTGCACAGATGCGACTTCTACAGGAGCCCGGAGGCTGGCAGGATCCTGGGGTGAGCGTTTCATTCAAATGTATAAGGATTTTTTATAATTGAGGTGGGAATTTTTAAAACAGCACATTTCCACATAGAATTATTTGTCTTTAGTAAGTATAGTAGGTATATAGGAAATATGTTTCCTTTTGTTTCAGACATTTTCTATGAAACATATATTTCCACTTCAATTTTTCGAAAAGGTCAATTAAAACTATTTTGTAGAGTAATTTTGTAATTTGTATTATAATTTAACATTATCTACTAAGGCGATGCCATGGAAATTTGCTTCAAGGTCAAACATGGAAATATGTCCCTTTGAAAAATCACTACTCAATTATATGGGAGGTAACGGGGGATAGTTGAGGGCCCCCGTTCCCTCGGGTCATTCAGTGATTAGCACAAGGCGCATGAATTATTCCCGGCCCGCCAAGTGAATGACTCTCTCAGTACGATGCCAACTGCATCGATCAGCCACCTCTTTTTTATCAGCGCGGCAAAGCAACGTTAGCACGGCATTCTCGCAAAAAAAGTGCCATTCTGCCAGCAAAGGCCGCCATTAAAGTGTCGTAAAGCGTGAACGGGAACGTAACTCTGCCTAACAAGATTGACGAGGGAACCAGAATAATTTCTCCCTTCGGTTCTAGAAGATCTAACGACCAAACTATCCATACCTCGGGAACAATATCGCTAATAGAAAATCGATAGGTCTCGGGACGAATAGTTGGATAATCGATACTCTACCTTGATCTAATCCATCTATCCCGGACTGTCTTATTTAAAATCAGCTAGATCGTCGTGCAAAAGAAAAAAGCGCAGAAATCATCGGGCACACCGTCCACGTTTAAGTCCAGTCGAAAAGAAAATTTTGACTGCATTCCTGAATTTTGTTTATCGCCTGGCCCGGAATGTCTGGTTTTCGAGCGCATATTTTTTACGCAAAAAAATACGTGTTTTTGAGGAGAACGGGACGACCGACAAACAGGGAACCGCGGCAGGAATGCACTCGATCTTCTACTTTCAAAAATTTCGGGTACCGCTCGGCGACTTGGGTGGACGCAATTCTTCAACGAGAGTTATTAGCATTCGAAGGGAAATGATATCGAGTGATGCTAAGAAAATTGCTGGCGCAACCTCTGAAATTTCATTATGTCCTTATCAGACTGGTGTGCAAGAAGCATTCAAAATTGTGCAACCATTGCAAGGATACCGGGCAGCATAAAATCAACTCGTCTCGCCCAAGCTTATTTAATTATAGATTCTAGTTACATATTCAAGGCGATAGGCAAATGACGAGCTCGTCCTTAGCTTGAATCGTAGCTACTCGTTCGTTACGAATATTCCGCGACACTTTATAGACGGTTTTAAATAAATTAGAGAAATACAGGACACCGATGACTCCTGGGAACAAAAATCCTGCTTGTTTTTGCCTTGTTAACTCACACCACAGGCATCCGGTCTGGTTCCTCCGAATGTCAGCGATCAAAAAACCGCAGCAGGAAAGAGTCCTGACATTTTGACCTGGTTGAAATTCAAGGCTGACCACGAATTTTTTACAAACTGTCGGTTTTACCGCCCAATCGAATTGACGGTAAAAAAAATCCACACCTTGCGACAGCATCAATCGAAACACAGTTCGTAGTCGCTTCTTGTTACCCTTTCTGTTTTAACGTCGAACAGGGTAATCGACGTCTGCTACAAGGCTGGTTCCACGTTTAACATTACAAAATTTGTCTGCTCACGTTGCTGTTTCTCCATCTTAGAGAACATGTTTCTGCGCAAGTCCTGTCGATTTCTAAACTCAACCTGCTCCGGCGAAATGCCACCTTGTCAGACAAAGAGGTGAATTTGTTTTTACGAGTCAACAAGGACGCGGTGGATAAGATCCACGCTGTAGGTCGTTCGCGATACGAAACTTGGAAATTTGGATGTAAATGTACGATTCCATGTAGGATAGATTTGGATCTACGCCTATTCTGAATTTCCATAATTCCAAGGAATTATATAAATAATTAAACAGTGTGTATACAGAAGTGCCTTGCGCGGGAAAGTTTAATTGGATTCTATTAGCGATGCAGAGTTTCCAGGTTTGGCTTAGTGAAAAACGAAGAAAGAATCGTATTTGGATTTATAGAAACTGTCACATTAATGCAGAGCGTTCTCCAAGAGCCCGAAGGCTCGTAAAAATTCACGGTTTCGAGCAACAGAGCTGGATCGCTATTCGAGAAAATACTGGATTTCGATTAAAAAGAAAATATCAGAGGTTCGAGGAGATCCCCGTGTTCCTGGAACGGATGCTGGGTTACGAAAGGCGACAGCCCGCAGATGTCTGAAAAATCGTCGTCATTTCTGACATTATCGAATAAAGTTCCCCAATTTCTCCCTGTATTTTAATATATCGCTCCATCTGTGGCCCGTGCGGATGTTGCAATCGGTTACATCAATTCCGAATAAATGTCGACACTAGCCTGGACGTTTATGCTGCTTTTGAACAGATCTATAAAGTGAAATGTATATGCGAACGCGGCGCAGAATCAAAAAGTCGACGGGACACGCCTTCGTCGAGTCCTTTCTGTCCCAGATGGTGCTTTTAACGAGCCTTCTTTCGCTTCTTTTATTGTCGTCGTAAAATAACGGGAATAATAACAAGGCGATGGGCGAATTTCCTTTAGAAATCACGTTTAAGTAATCATAATCACTACCTACTACTGTACTAATTATTTCGTGTTAACGCGCGAGGATGTTCAAAGGAACAAACAAATAAAAGTTTAATCGACGATAAACTTTTACGCGTGGGGTTCAGCGTCCGTTTCACACCGCTGAAGAGGAGATCTCGATGCGCGGGGCCCAAAGAAAGCGAAATACACGGCGCAATGATCGTCGACCATAAATCATCCGCGATTTGCAACGGGCCCGCTGCGTGACAATTCGTAGGCGTCGAACAGAAAATAACTCGGAGCCTCTTGAATGGTTAATTCGGACCGTGAACGGTAAATTTCGCTCTTTTCAACATTGTCTTGTCGTGATCACGACGTGGCCCGGTAAACATCGCCACCTGCGCCGGTAATATCGTTGGAACTTCCAAGGCGTGCATCTTAAAAAACAGTTGAACAACGAAGATTGTTGTGTCGTGCAGTAATTTATTCGCGTGAAAGCTGCTGTTACAGCAATCGATCGTTGAGAAATAAGGAAAATATGGAGTGTCTCGATTAAACCCACCGGGCACCGCCGCTTCGAAGCCTCGAACTTGGAATTCTTCGTGAAAGTAATGTTGTTTTCAAGGTGCAGGATCCGTGTTTGCTTGCCCAACGGGGAAGAATCCTTTGATGTGGAGAAATAAAGGAAAGTGCAGAAAAAAAACTGGCTAATAGTTGGCAGAATGAATGAATGGTAATAAAGGACTAATAAAAGACGAAGATACAGTTGTGTTCATCTAGCAATGCAACGACACAACGAATTGAAACGTACAAATTGGACTGCCAATGTCCAACGAAGAGGCAGGCCTTCCCCGGAGCGTCTCAGAGAGGAGATACCCTTCGGCGAACGTCGTGTTGCATATACGTTGCAGGTTGCGCGTGGCCGATTGAAAATATTGTGCGGATAGAACTGGATCCAAGACCTATTGTAGCGATCTTACGGCGATTCGATCGCCTCCCTTGACAATCTCCGGTAGTCGCGGTTATCTGGGTCAACGAGAGGGAAACCTATATACAGTTCCGCAATTTCTCTGCCAATCTGGCGTCCGTCTCTCGATTCTCTGACGACACACGTTGCACGACGGCGGATATCGATGTCGTTGAGTCTATCGAATTGATTAAAATCGTGAGCCGGCCAGCGAAATCCACCTCAACTCGCCCATCGACGCTGGGCGGTCCTTCTTTCAATAAGAAAAATAATTACCCAATGGACTCGATTTTAAATGGATAATTCGATCGTTAATGGGATTGATTGAACCATCTATCAAGATGCTTCTGAATCTCTCTTCCCGCTTCTTCGGCCAAAACGAACGCAGGGATCGTGACGAAGGAGCAATTAAAGGCGATGCGGCTGTCAGGATGCAGAGCACGCGATAATAAATTGCACGTATCGCTTGGGAGAATCTGAAGCCGAGAAATTGCCTGTTTAGAGCGTGCGTTCGCGTCTCGATTATGAAATATCGCTTATAAAACGGCGGAGGCGGAGAGCTGGAATTTTCGACGAATAAAGGACCTTTTGATAGATCTTAATATCGCTTCTTTATGTTTGATCAATGGAAGTGTCACGGCCGAGTTGTGCTCGACATTAATCGAACAGGGCTTGCTATTAGCGAACGACAAACTGGGGAGAACGAAGAGTCGCGGACAACTATCCAAAGATTAAGTAATCGTTACATGAGAGAGGACGTTTAAGGCTACAGGTTCGTCCACAGACAAATTCGACTCTGCAAGAATTCTCCTCGGTTACAAAATCTACTGTCTGGTTTCTTTAGGAATTTCTGTAGCGATTAGGTAACGGCCGTCCTCTCGCCACAAATCATAAATATCCTTTTTTGTAACTCTCGGAGGTTCGCTTGAAATTTATTAATCTATCTACCACGTGTTTGGAGCAATATTAACCAATATGTAACTATTTAGTCGCAAAATCTATAAGTTATGACACAGTAAAGTATTCTCGAAATGTTTCCTTTTCTTTTTAAAAAACCTTTATCACTTCAGGATAAATGTGCAGCCACTCGTATTGGCACAGAATTTTGGTTCACTTAATTCTGTGACAACCTCCATGTTCGAGGAAAGAGAGGCAACGCGTGTTTGCTATAAATTGCAAATTGAAGACGAAGTCGACTCGATTTCCCTGCGAATAGGGGCGTCGTTTTCCCTCGCGAAGGAGCGGACGCGGCGCCAGAGGATCGATAGATCGAAATCTGACGGGCACGCGTCCAAAGCGGTTTCCTGTGTCCGAAGGACGATCTCGGGGCTCGTGGCTCGCGGACGCGTTACGAAAGCGATTGCAGCCGTAAAATCGCGCGTCCACCAGAAGAAACTCGCATGGCAGTGCCTGTTACGCGGTGCACTTCCGTTCCGCGGGCCGTGTAACTTCGACAAGGGAGAAAAAACAGCAGGGAAACAGAGGGAGAGAGAAAGGGAAACGGTACATACACAGCGACAGACCTCTCGATACGTTTCCAGCTTCCTGGAACGCGTTGGTCCATTAGCCATTCGACTGGCTGTGAAAATAGAATATTTCTTTATTCACCTCCAGGTCCCTTGTAAGTCCTTTACGGCTGCAGCTGGGGCGTGTAAGTAGAACGAGAATGTTAATTCAGTAGGCGATAATTAATCGCCTCTTATTATTCACGCAGGAAGAATTCGCGGACATGATGCTGGCATGTAAATATTTTTGAGACCTGAACGATCGTCTGTAATATTATAAAAACTCCATTCAGCTTTTATTTTCGGCAACTTCTTAAAATCACAGCAGAGAGAAGAAGTAAAAGACCAACTGAAGGGTAATATTTCTCTGAAATATAGGGTTGAGAAGCATCCTTAAGAAGCCGCAGTATCTTCGATCTTTCGATCTCGAGATTGCAAGCGATATTTCACGGCTGTTTGTCGAGCAATCTGTAAACAGATCCCCGGGGATCCCATAATCCCGTATTGGATCAACAATTTAATGGCCGCGATTAACTGGGGATCGATCGAAATTCATGCAAATGAGGGGGCTCGTCCTTGAATCCACTAGCTGCCGGATCGATGGACGTTTCGAAAGGCCCTTCGGAATGGAGCAACGCTGCGAAATGCCCGACGCTGTTTTCCAGCGATCATGATGGCAATAACAGAAACAATTGCCGTGAAACTGTTCACCGCGCGTCGGGGCCTCATTACAGGCCCATCAAGGTCTCTATCAGGCAGCGAGGAAATAACAGCGGGCGGGTGTCGTGCAAAATCTACTCCCCCCCCCCCCCCCACTTCGAGCCAAATGACACACGTTTCCCACAGCAGACCCTCGGGGTGTCAGAGATCACCCTCAAAACCGTAGATCCGAGTGTAGACGCGCTCGTGACTCAGGTTCTACGTGCAGGCGAATGTAAATCATTCGACATCGGGTTTCTTTAGAAGCTGGCTAAGGCTCGTGAGCCCCGGAGAGACAATAGAGCCAGCCTCCGCGCGTTCAGCAGTGAATTAAATAAAATGCAGGTACCACCTTCGTGCCGTGCACTTCCTGATAAATCGGATTCGTTAAGCGAGGGAACGCTTCTGAAGGAGTTACTTTGACGCGACGCTTCGAAACAATTTCTAGTGGAAGAAAGCACAGAAGATACCCAGAAACTTTTTAGAAGAATGTCAAAAAGATCCCCAATTGGAGAAACGGATCAAGAAATACTATCTTATAATTTTCGAATGTTACTGCAGAGTAGGGTAAACCAACCAGTGAATGACCGACTTGTTAAATGAGAAGCCCAGTAAATGACCGCATACTTCTAATAAGAATTGTGCTTATTAATGTTTGTTTAACACGCGGAACTAAAAATATGGGATGTTAAAAGTGCAACTACACTACATTTATAAACATATAATAATTTTTAAATTTATAATTGATATTTCTTTGCCTAATGGTCATTCACTGGTATGCGGTCAGTTACTGGTTTACTACAATTTTCTTTCCGCGGAGCATCTACGCGGGAGCAACGATTATACAAGCACTTTTGACGGGCTGTGATTAGGAAAAGTTCGATGAGAACTGGAGCAGTCGGAGCGATATCCGGTTGTCGGGCGGCAGCGTCGCGACGATCGACTTTCCCATAAGTAGATAAGGTCAGTGGAAGCAAGGCGACGCGTTAGGCGCGCTGAATCTGGTCAGCCAGCATCCCGCGTTGCGAAATATCGGCGCTCGGGGCAGGAAAGTGGCGATTTCGCCGACACCGGAAATCGCGAGATCGATATAAATTACGTCGGTGGGGCATACCGAAATGTTTTTGCCTGCCCGCCCGATTCCCACGAGCCCCGCGTGATCCTTAAACAGGAACCGGAAGCGAGTCGGCACCCGAATCGCTTTCCAAAAAATTGCTGGTTGCGTCACGATTTAATGCGCGCCGACCCCGTGCTTTTCCCTCTCGCGAAACCGATCCACCGGTTTGTGCCACAACTCTGCTCGCATATACATAAGAGCTTCCACCCGCCCGCTTCGTGGAATCTCTCATTACGAAAGAAGGTGGCTCCTCGACTTGTTCGAAATTGATTAAACGCAGCCTCCTGGCCGACCGACTCCATCGATCTTCAACCCGATGAGGCGTAACTGCGCAATTATTCTACAAGTGAAATTGAATTATTAACAGTTGATTCGGTCTCTTATGCGAGGTTCCCGGGGCTTCCGAATCTTCGCCGTCTACGGGCGACTCGGAAAAGGGAATGCCTCGCGTTAATATTTCTCTCCCGATGGCCGTTATTACAGCGAGACGCCAACGGGAGAGTAAATCCCTCGCGAGGGATTGAATTCCCTTTATGTAACCCGACGTCTCGAGATTACACCGTCTCTTACGCGCCTCGTGTGTCGTTTGACTCTGCGTCGGCAATGTTTTGTACGCCCGAAAGGGAAAAGGAGGAAAAGGAAAGGGTGTTACGTCGGCTGGCGCATGAAGCTCGGATAACGGGTGAAACGGGCTCGCCTCGTCTCGAACGTAAAACCGAATCACGTAATGAGTCTGGCTCCTGAGATTTTTCTTCTGTCGCCTTTTCCACCCGTAAACCCACTGACGAACCTCTCCGGCAGCTTTACGATCGATTGCCGTAACGAGGGATCGTTTCGATCCAACGATCGAAGCTTGGCAGGTGATCCGACGAACCACGAGGCCGGTTTCTTTCCTCGTCGCGTGCAGCTGCACCGTCATTGTATTTAAATGACTGCAGTCGCTGACACGCTATGCCTTAGAAATCGTCATTTTTTTAAATCGATCCTCCGGGTCGACGACCTTGTATAATCACTTGCGACGGATCTCTTAAAGTCTTCGAGTAATTTTGCAAGACGCGTCGCGCTCCGAAGACACAAAGGAGCGGACCACTCGCTACCTGTAAAGTTACTCGTCCCATCGCGGAGCTGAAAAACTAGTAACTCTTAAGTCCCCAGCGATGACGACAGCAATGATAGCCATAACAACCGGCACCCGACTACGCAAACCACCGTCTTCGCGTGGGAGTAGCCAGTCGGAATCGAAGCGTGCATTATTTTCGAGGTAGTCAGACGAGATTGTTACTCGAAGCTCCGGCTGGCACGGCTCGAGACGCCGCGATGAAATTACGCGGCAATTTGCTCCTATTTGCAAATGAAGATCGAGCAATTGTGCAGCGGAAAATAGACCCAAGGAGGCTATAGACGAGGACCTCCGCTTAGAGAGTGCAGAAAAAAGTCACAAGTGCGAGCCCTCCTCATCTTGGAAAGGGGCAGAACGGACGAATGATACAGCACGTGCGTCCCGATTGAACTGACGTAGCTCGTACGATTCAGGGTTTTTCGAAAGCAGAGCGAATTTAGCAAGGCGTTTGAGAGTAGAGTTGTGACACGCGCAGCGCCACACTCGAACGCCCGTCAAGTGCGAGCGATTGCCAAAGATAGCCTAATTAGCATCGCGGCAACGTGGAAGAAAGGAGGCTCGTTACGCGTCTTTATTTTTCTCTCGTTCCAATTCCCCGACGCAGGCCACGATTTTCCGCCGTTCCGCGGTTTTTCCATTGTGCTGCCAGTGTCGCAACCGCCCACGCTAGAAAGCCGCGATCTCGTTAGCCCTAACAACGCGCGCGAATTAGCCCACCCTTCCCCTTCGATTTGAATACGGGGAGGGAGAGGCACGGCGCTGTTTCCCTCTTTCCTCTTTACGTTTTCCGCGACTGTCCGCGCGTGGTCGGGACTAGAGTGGAGCATAAAAAAAAAGTGCAACTCGGTGTTTTCTTGTCGGCCGCAGGAGAATCATGGAGAGGGGCTCGTCGGCGCCGTGGCAGGAGACGCTTCGAGAAGCCATCGGCGAGGACAGATTGGACGCGTCCGCGCTCAGAGAGTACTTCAGGCCTCTCGAGGATTGGCTGAGAACGGAGAACCTGAGGACTGGCGACATCGTCGGCTGGTCTTACGGTAGGAAAGCCACTTTTCAACGTTCCTATCACCTACGATCCTCTGGCGTTTCTAAAGCCCAGTAATTTCTCTGGCAAACCTTGGCCCGCGTAGAAAAACGTGACACAGGTCGAAATTCACTGAATATTTAGCAATGGTACCTACTTTTTCGAACGTCGTTGTCACACTGAGTCAACCTGACCCTGTAAATTTTCAGTCAGTTGTTATTTAAAAAATATTTGTTAAATTAGGTCTAAAAAAATCCTGAGATAATGTTTGAACATTGCAGAATATATGCCCATCGTTGAAAGTTGACATTTAAATTGTCATCATGCATAAAAAAAAAATTGAAGCCAGAAGAGTTTCGACAAGAAGGTTTTTTGCTTAAAAAAACGCAGGGTCGATTTGACCCAGTGTGACAACCGAGGGTTAAAATGTAATCGATCTTTTTTTATTCAACACATCTATCATCCCTCGCTGATGTTCCAAGCTCGTAAAATTCTCGCCCTTGCATCATCCCGCATTTTCCACAGATCCTCGATTATCTAGGCTACTGGACACGGTCTGTCTCTCGCCCGGAGAACTCAATCGGTATCCATCGATATTCATCTAGCACCCCATTAATAAGACTTAACAGGCGGATCGCATTGATATCCAGCGCGGATCGATTGCTCCCCGATCTCTCGCTTTCGTTTCTTTGAATGGCGAACCGTTGACTTTCCAATTCCGCGTTCGCTGTTCCATTCCGAGGGAGCGAGCGCTACCTCCACCACCGGCAATCCTTCGCCGGCAATTAGACGGAAACAAGGAACCGATTCACGTGACGCCGCGCGATCGGCTGGAGAACGACCGCGGGTGCGCGCCTTTCATCGTAACTTGTTACAAATTATGCAATTTCCTACCGTAACAGATTGAAGGTTGCAGTTCCCACGTGCCAGTTACCGGCGAGCGCTACAGATATTCATTGTGTGACGACACCCGGCTGAATTACGATCTCGTGCGCCGAGGAAATTATCGGGGGGTGACGCGTCTTCCATCCTGCCCCCGCTGAATCTTGCCAAATTCATTGCGCGCAAATTCGCAACGGCTGTTACGCAACGCTTCCGCGACACGATTATAGGGAGAAAGGGGCGAGGGGGCCGGCTGGTAATTAATTACGCGGGCAATTGTCTGCGGTAACGAGATTCCGATTGATTAGTCCTCTTGTTAATTAGCCGTTTGGAGGCTCGGAGGAGCTGGCGTCTGGTAGGGGTGCCTTTATTCTCTAGAGACACACCACAGTTGTGTCAAACTTCTGATAATCTTCTTATTATCCTAGAAAGCTTATACCACCCCTAAGGGAAGGCTTCTGATAACCCTTGAATACCTCAAAGACACCCCTACGGCGACCTCTGCGGGAAATACTTGAAAAGAGTTCCCGAAGAATCTCATTATTTCCACGAGGAAATGCAAAGTTCCTGCTCGGTCGCGAAGCTCTGGCCCCGTGGGACTGGCGAATTGTGAAATCGGAGTGGAACAAGGAACGGACGCGAGAGAGTAGGAGGAACAGCGAGAGACAGCCAGAGTCGTGAGACAGGTTCCTCGATTCGACTCTCGTTTTCCATCGCATGTTGCACCTCCGAGTCCCCTCGATTCGACTCTCGTTTTCCATTGCACGTTACACCTCCGAGCCCCTCGATCCGTCGTCGTTTTCGAGCTCCGCACGTACGCGCCGCCGCCCCTCTACCGCCTCCTCTCGCGCGAGAACGAAAGGATCCGCAACGCACCGGGATCGACTGTGAAATTTAACGGCCGGCGCCGGATCGTCGTTTCGCCGTGGCAAAAAAAAAGGAGGGAAATTGTTGCAGGCTCGGTGACAGCCGGGCAGAGAGGGAAATGAGTCGCTTCTGAGAAGCGATCGCGATGGAAAGCGCAGATGTACGTGACTCGCGCGTAACACCCAGGAGAAAGAAATTGCGAGCGGCCTGGTTGTATAATTTCTCTTTCGATCGCGATACCGTGTAGGTTCCTTCTTCCTTTTCGGTCTTGGGCGACAGCAGGTGCTTGGAAATTTGTCGCTGCCTCAAGATCGATTTTATTGGCTAGGGGATGAATCGCGGAGAGGAGTCGGTGCACCCCACTGTCACGTTTTGAAATTCGGGGAGTTTTCCGTAGGTGGTTACGAGGAAAATTCGTTTGAGGATCATTGATTGGTAATAGGGAAAAAATTATACATTGTGACGTAACGTTTTCGAAGAAGGCTGATGGGAATTCAAAGAATTTAATCAACACGGATTAAGGGATTAACCTAGTCAGGAGGCCGAAATGAGGCGAATGTTTGTGAATTTTTTTTTTGAACAAGCACAAGTAAATATTTTGCAGAACTTCTTGCTCTTATTAGAGCAACAGTTAAAGAAAATGTGGTAATTTAAACGTTTATAATAAAGTAACACATGACATCCAAGAAGCCTTGTTAACCGGTTAACTGTCAATGTATCATGTATGATCAAGAAAAAAAAATCTGGCCAATTCTGCCAAATCTGCCAATTCTGAATCATATATGATCAAATGGAATAACTTTATGATTCACTTAATTTATCGATGTGCCAGTTAAAATCGAACCGGTTAAAATCGAAGAGCTAGATATCTCAAAAATTACTGCACCAATTTGTCTGAAATTTGTAGGGCTTTTTTTATATAAAAATCAGTCCACAAATTTTCAGACAGATTGGTACAGTAGTTTTCGTGATATCTTGCTCACCGTTTTTGAAAAGGCTTCTTGGTTGCCGTTGTATTTTTATTATAAACGTAAATATTTTTCTACAAAAAAATTATCCAATGTTCTTTAAATGTTGCTCTTTTAAGTGCGAAAAGTTCTGTAAACAATAAAATAAAGAATAATCCCTTAACGGTTAAAAGGGAAAAGTGGCCCCTTTCAAAGCTCCCCTTTTACATGCCCCGACCACAGAGCACCTTTTTTCTCCCCGTCAATCTCGATTACGGGATTTTAGAACGGTCCGTTTCCTTCTCCTTCGCCCTGCGGCGTAACGATCTACAGGCCCACGCGGCACGTTCTCCTCGCGCGAACTCGCAATTTCCAAGATTCTATCTAGATAAACAGTGAACGATTATTAAAACAAATTCTGTTTATTAATTTTCCCTACCCTCTGTTGAGTCTCTGCAACATCTTCAATGTCATTTAATTTCATAATGTAAGGGGGTAGAAGAGATCGGATCTGAAAAGGGTAGCCTTCTTCCCACAAGTTCAATCTTCATCGCCTCTTACCCTCCCTGCTATTCAGCTGCATTGTAATAAAACTAAATTCTCACCCTAACGTTCCTCATTCATCATCCCCCATCATCTCCACCCTTGCCTCGTCGCTCCTGCAACTCGCACCGCTTCTCCCAAACCCCACCAACAAACACGTCATGAAAACGATATTCACGACCCGACCACCGCCGTTTCTCGCCCCTGCAACCATGCTTCGCTTTAATTACAGACGGAGATTACTGCAAGCGCAGCATCGAGACCGCCGGCCTGCAGGTCTACGGAAGCGGGTTTTACAACGGCGCCGCGTCGACGTGCTCAATGACGATCCTGCCAGGCGTCGCGGCGGTCCTCTTAACGATCTCCGCGCTTCGTTAAAGGGGGCAGATTCGTGAACCGAGCGCGCCCGTAGCCTCGAGCGTTTTACCAAACACTTTCCCTTCCCCAGTAACGTCACGGAACAGAAACGATCGACAATCCTCGATCCGCCAAACTTAAGACCAAATAGACTACTGAACGATTAGGCGACCGTCGTCGCGGGCGTCTCGATCGATCATCGACGGTGCTACCGGAGATAAATGCATCGCTCTCGATGAGTCGGGCGTGTAATGGTCGCGTGGCCACGCACAAGCCCCGTCGCCGCTGTAAGTATTCATTATTAATTGAACCGAGGCGTGCGCGAACAGTGGACGGCGCAATTCTACGGGTGTAATTAGTGGACGAGCTCGCGTGCGAGTCGCGCGAATTCGAGCACGTGAATCGCCTCGCGTGCGCGTTGCGTTTTCCCGGGATTTGGTAAGGAAGCTAATGTTCAGCCGTCTGTCGTGAACGATTTCAGCGTATTGTAAGCTGATGCGTAGCGTGGAGTGCAGTTATCCTGTCTGACCTATCCACGGTGTAAATATTCTTACCTTTCGACGCTTAACAGACTTTGGATCGCGATGGGCCAGAGGGATGATGAAGAAATAACAGAAATTTGGAATATCCCAGCGCCCTTTCCTTTTCCATTCCCTGGAAAATTTAGCAGCTAATAGGTGAAGGGCGATAAACTTCATTGAGTGACGAGAATGTTCTCGAGATTAATGTATTAGGTTTTGAAAGCGCTTCTACGGATTAATTGAATTTTATAATTATTCGACTAATTATACGATCTTGGCCCATCGCGATCTCCTGAATCATTCCACGACATCGTTGCAATCTTCGCTGAATAGAAACTAGAGAACGTATTCTACGTCATTATCGACTTGTTGGTTGTTAACGCGATTTGTTTTTACTGTAAGGATTAGCTGTACAAGAGAAGGGGGAGAAATAAATGAATGAAGCAATTCCGTTCGGGATATTTATATCGATGGAGCAAAAAGTGAACGGGACTGGTTTGATAACGATAGTGTCGTAAGTCGAATTCAAGATCCATTCACAGAGTTGGGGGGCGTTTTTTCATTTCCTTCTTGCATCGACCAACGTTTATAAGGGGAGCCAACTGCCCAGAACCTATTATGTCTCAAACTTTCGCGGCACTCACGGGCCTCGAACAAAAGCTGCCCGATGATGGGGCCCAAAATGGGCTTGCCATGATTGCGTAAGACGAAGGGTCCGCGAAATACGAATTGGTTAACTAACAGCGTTGTTACGTGACGTGAAAAAATTGCCGCTCCATGGACACGGCTCTGTTAAATGTCGCACGTATTCAGGAGATTGTTCCTGAACTGGTAAAAGTTGCCTCTTTTTTACAGATGCTTGAACTGAATTTCTTCTGACACAGGGTGTATCCAATTGATTGAAATTGGAAGTATAGAGAAGGTAATAAATGAGATTGATGTTAAGTAGTTAAGTGTGCCAATAAATACAACATATCTGCGAAGGAACTACGAAGGAAACAACGAGGTAATTGGCAATATAAGTATCCAAGTAACAGTTTCACAAATTACACCAACTTTCATTGCAGATCGCTCTAAACTCCAACTCCTCCTAAGTGCTCCCCCGGTTACTCCGACCACAGTCACCTACATTTCCCACTATCGACCAGATTTTCTAACGTAATATGTAATCAGCGAAAGCAACGAGCACATATGGGACTAATTTTGCTTCCGTGAAGCAGCACGCCCGATCCCCACAGATCTCTCCCATTGCTATTTTATTCATGAGCGAAAATATTCGTTAGAAATGATCGAAGAGGTGTATAAATCATTCATAGAACGAAAGAATCTTCTTTTTCAGCGTGTGCTTGGCAACTCCTGGAGATTAACATTCTCAACCCCATATTTCCTAGACCAATCCAACTAAAAACGTGACTGCGTCGCCTTGTTTTCATGGAAATTACAGGAATCCCGGGGCAGGTGCAGGTTTGTCCAAAGAAATGACGACGTGTATGCCTCCCTATACGTGTGCACTGCACGCATACCTTGCGAAATTTTTACGAGGATGCTGGCTGGCCGAACTTTCGTTGCTGGCAGCGGCGTGTAGGACGACAGCTTTCACGAATGGCCACGGCAGGAAACATTGTTCTTGCGGGACAACCGACCAGGCATAATTACACAAAGGTGGTCTGTCCAGAAACTGGTTCACCCACTTGCGTAACGCGAAGATGCGGAGACCGCGCTCGAAAGACCGGCAACGGTTGCACCATCGAACGTGCCCGCGATGCTTTTATTGGACCCGTCTCAAACGTGTCCGATCTTATCGCCCCTCACCTTTCGCGCTCGATGCGTCTCGAATATTACTATCGACGCTGGCTGGTACCTTTTAATACCGAAAAAACGGCAACAGCTATCGCACTCGGCTGGACGGTAAGTAAAGGTTGCTTAGATTTCATTTAGAGGGCAGTCTTTCTAGCGGCGACGTAAAGGGACATCATTTTTGTTTAATACAGGTCTTAATATAAACTAAAATTAAAATTTTAGGTCCAGTACCAGCGGTAATTATTCAACTTTAATGAATATTTTCTTCTCTTTGGAATCCGATGACTGTGACAGAAATGATTAATAAATAATAAGAAGGATCGACATAAAAAAAATATTTTCTGCAAGTTTAGAGATGCCTCCTTATATCCCAAAAGAATTTAATGCAATATTAACAATAGTTTTTTTTTTAAATTCATAAATTTCGGGGGCTATTACAGGAGAATCATCCCATAAGGGGTTATACTTAGTCAGGGGACCGAAAAGAGGCGCAATGTTTGTGAATTTTTTTTGAAAAAGCCGGGGCATATATTTTTACAGAACTTTTTGCACTTAAAAGGGCAACATTTAAAGAACATTTGGTAATTTTTTGGTAACAAAAATATTTACGTTTATAATAAAGTAACAATCGACATCCAAGAAGCCTTTTTTAAACCGGTAAGATATCTCAACAACCACTGCACCAATCTTTCTATAATTTTGTGTGCTTATTTTTTATATAAAAATCAATCGACTATAGTTCGCCTTTTTTTTAATGTATATTTTCAATTTTATTAACGACTAATCAGAACTTCAAACTTTAAATAGCCGCCATTTTAGTTTAAATTAATATTTCGAAAATTCCCCCTCCGGCAATCGATAGATACATTAATATACTAACGAAATCTTTTTTGTTTTTTGATTTTAGATAATCTGGTTCCGAGTTGCAGTGCCCACCGCAAAACAACTTTTTAAAAAAGCCTTCTTGGATATCGGTTGTAACTTTATTGTAAACATAAATATTCTTTTACGAAAAAATTGTTCAATCTTCTTTAAATGTTGCTCTTTAAGGTGCAAAAAGTTCTGTGAAAATATGTGCTTCCGTTTTTCCAAAAAAAATTCGCAAACATTCGCTTTTTTTCGGCCTCCTGACTAGGTATAACCCCTTAAGGGGTACCACCACGATGGTAAGCCAAAAATGGTAGGATAACTTTGGAGGTGATTTTAAAGAAATTTACAAACTTTACGATATGTATAAAGAAGAATAAAAAATTTATTTTTCAGATAACGGAATAACCGCACTGCCGATACGTATTCACTTAATTTAATCAAGACTAATTTAGATCTGATTAGATTTCAACTTGGAATAGTATCCTATTACAAATATCCTTCAACAAGTTCCTGCCTTCGATACGAATGCTCTGCTCCGAGGTTATTAGAGCCTTAACCGCAGTGAAAGCTCCAACTCGACGTCCCGAAATGCTCCTTCGTGCTTCCATGCTTCTGCATCGAACGGTCCCATCTGGGGAATCCCCTCGAGTTTTTCTTCACCCGTGTAACCAAGGAATCATTCAAGATCCCCGAGCTTCCTGAAAGATAACGCGGTTCGATCAATCGCCAACGGGCGCGTATCTGAAAATCCTCGGACTTCCACGCGGAACTGAATGGAAAACACGGGCAGTCAACAACTCGTGCGAATCTACGCCGATATCACCTCGATCAGCTGTCTTATATAAACTCGATAACGTTCCTAATTAACTTCCATTAATTCACCACGCATGAACACAGGTATTTTTACCTTCGACTCGTTAATTAACATCGGTTCACCGTATCTGGCCATTAATCGCCGTCGATACGCCGCGAAGCGGGTACATAAGTACCTGCATGCAACAAGCGGAGGCCCGGAGGGTTTCGCCGCTCGTTGCAACGGCCAGAAGAGAAGAAATGGGAGGAAAAGAGCACGGTGTCGAGAAGTCACGCCTCGCTCGTCAATCTCCCGCCGAGCCTCGGTTTTCGTGGCCCCTGGGGCCAAGCGAAAGGGTTAAGGGGTCATTTTTTTTTCTGAATCGGCCGAGCGGACGTGGCCGGTTCGATCGGCGAGCGCTGTCCCTTTCGCTTTCGACTCGGATTTCGCGGCGGTTGTTGGGCCGTCTGGCCGAAAACTGGTCCGCTCGGTTGCGCAATCGGAAGACCGGGAAGTTCTCTGTCCTTCCGCGAAACGTCCGCACAATGACTCGCCTGAACGCCGCGTCCACTTTCACCTGGCCTGATGGCAACGTCACCGCGGGGCCGATGCGTGCACGCGTTACGCGTACCGCTGAAATTCGATCGGGGGGAAAAGCCACCACGAGGAAATACCGTGGTCCCGATCGAGAGCGGAGATCGCTTCCGGTTGGCGTCCGCGATGGCATTCCTATGCGGTGAAGAATTTTCCTTCTGAGTGGGGGCGGAGTATAAGTGAGAGAAGTCCGGAGGAATTTCTCGTGCATTCGTTCTGGTGTCTCTTCGCTATTTCTTCGGGCAATTGAGTGGAGTTTGAGGGTGTGGGAGAAAGAAGAAGCGCGCGGTGTAATTAGTGGACGTTTCTGCTACATCAGGCTCATGTCTTGCAGCGTAAGTTACGCTTTACTCGAAGAGAGGAGAACTTGTACACACGATCAGTCGTTGGAGCCTGAAATGGGTGAAAGCAAAAGGAAAAGACAGCGAGGAAAGAGATCGAGCGACTAGGAAACGATGACGTAAGGGGCGAGTCGAACGCGATCGAGAGCTGGATGCGATCAGGAATTCCCAGTCGATACTCTGGCCGTTTCAGGGAACTAATTCCGATTCGAAACCCCTTTGCAGGGAAGGCAGTTAATCGCGTAAGATTCGGTAGCGCTCATTAACAAGCTTCTTTCGCGGCCAACGTCCACGATGCAATTTTCACAATTTTCTGCTCTCGCGAAAGCGAAATTCTTATGCATCCGACTGATTCCGTTTCGAAAGTCAGCTCGCGAATCCTCCGCTTCCGCTTCATAAATCCACAAATGTCCGTCGAATGCGTAATTCCTGCTTTCTTCTTTGCTCGCCGCGCGTGGAGTTCGTTTTACAGAATCATGCCGGATGGCACATCCTGATAAACTGAATTGATAACAAGTCACGCGGATATTTCTCTATTTTTTTCACACATTTTATGACCGTCGGAGCGTGTTCCTCGAAGGGCCACGTCGGGGGCCACGCATAATGGCTCGTTGCGCAACGATTATTTCCTCTTTCCCTGGCATCTTTTTCATACGCAGAAAAACCGCCCGTGGTCTACTAGTTCGTTGCATAAGCAGACAGGCATTTTCATTCACACGGTGCAACGATTTTTTGTCTAAACACCCCGACAGCTTGTTTACAGGCTTAATTAAACGGCCCGTTTCGATCTACTGGGACTGCTTAATTATTTCCAAGCGTAATCGGTATTACAGAGAGTTTACGGAAAACGTTCTGTTAGAGAGGGTTTTAATGAGCGCAGAAATCCACTGTATTGTTTAAGTTTATTCAGACTTTTTGTTACTCTTGCCGTGGTCTTTAGCATGTAACAGAACGGTGATCGCAAGGAAGTTTAATAGGCGAACTGTGACAAGCACTAGACCGCAATATCCTAAGGATAAACTATATATCCCTTTCTGAATAATAGGCTACCGATATCAGAGCAAGATCTACTATGAAGCTGAATTAAGGGGAGAAGCCACTGTGAAATATTTGTCCCGATTTTTCTTTTCGTGCATTCTCATAATATTTGGGGTCCCAAAAGAGAATAGAAGCATGAAATGTTAGGTAAATATACCTATGTATTCTCAGTTGGCAATAAAGATTTTTCGTAGAACGTTATATTTCATTATAAAAGAACGTCTTTATTTTCGACCGGCACAGTGGCTTCCCCCCTTAAAATGTCACTTTTTGAGTTTCCCCGCAGTAAACATTCACTTGCTATCACCCTCTGTATTATCGCAGCTCTAGCCTGTTTCAGGGTTAAACGCAGTCGCCGAAAGCCTCGTCGAATTTATGCAATCCGCTGGCTTTCCATTTCCTATGTCAAAACCGCGCATGACATTAATTGAACGTTCCCCGATGTTCATGCGGCGGACAGTAAACAACGCGACATAAGTTAACGCAATCGTTATGCAATGTCTCGTACTTCCACGTTCCGTTGATTCGCCGGTCATAATCTTACGAGCCAGCCGGATTACAAAGCCTTACGTCATTTTCGGAAAAAAAAACGAGAGTCACGTCGGTACTCGCCATTCTATCGCGATTAAAAGTTACATTCTCCGTGCGCCTAACGACGTCCGCTCGGACCATATCCTTCGTTTTCAGATAGAAATGCCAGAAATGCCTCGACACGGCATTCCGCCGATGCATAAGTTTAATCGAGTAAGCTGTAACAACATTGCAGAATTGAGAATTCCTCCACTAGTTTCTTCCAAACTGTAGTCTTGTTAAAAAGTTTCTTATTCAGCTCTCCGTTGAAACTATCGATTCTCTTGCTTATAGACCGGAGCCTATCAACGAAAATATTTCCCTGATTTTCAATCAGAAATGCATCGACTGCCTTAAATTCCTGTTCCTACTACGCGCGGCTGGATGCAGCTAGTTCAGACTTCGCGAAGCCCTAGGGAACTTCCGGGACCTCCAAGAAACTTCAAGGAACCAGGAAATTTCGCGAACTTCTACGAATCTCAAGAAGCTGCAGTAAGTTCCAAGACACTCCCAAGAAGTGTCAACGAAATGTTGAAACGGATATGGGGAGCACTGTACCGCGTTTGGACAAGCAGGAAGGCCAGAGCCTTCGAGCGGGGCCGCGGGTTGCTGGGAAATTTATGAAAGACCATAACGTTGCTTCGTGTAACCGCGTTAAGCCGGTTTAACGACACACTGTGGCTGCGCGAAGTGGCGCTATTCAGGGCAACCTTGCTGTCGTCGTAAATGAGCGGGCATCGGTCTCGGGCATACAAATTGTCGTAATCGCGCGTATCCGTGATCTCGATCAGTTTTTTTTTTGTCATTCTGAAAAAACATTCACCGTTGCGAACGATATTTGCAGGACTGGCCGCGGAAACGTGCACAAACGTCTGCTCGGCTATCGATTAACGCTTAGCAGGCGTAACCGGCTACTCCGCCCGTCGAGAACAATAGACCGTGAATGAGTGCGCCCGTTGCTTGCAGAAGCTAATAACTTCGTGCAGCGTTAAAGAGCGTTTCCCTGTCTCGCGTCCCGTGGGAAAATGCGGAGGGGCCGCGGGGAAATGGTCGTTTATGCGGGCCAGTCGAGAAGGGGAGGGCGAAGCAGCGAACGATCGCTGAGGTGAGCTCACTTTTGCGTGGATACCTGTTTTGATAATAATTTATTGGTTCTCGGGGTGTAGCTTCTGGCGTGAATATGAAGCGAAGCTAAATGCGAGGGAGATCTTATCGAATTTGGGATGCTGTAACATCTCTGCGCTGAATTATTCTGATCTGAGAATCTATCTTCATTAAAGCAACACAATTTCTGAATTCATATTATTTTCGTTATTTTTTTATTACTTCTCTAATTCTATCTCACGCGAAGCTGCTGATCCTGCGCGGTAATTAAAGGCGTTTCCCCTAATTTACCTTGTTATCTCGCCGCGAGCGGGCCGGAAATTTAATAGAATCTATTTTTAAAAATGCCTCTGAACCTCCTCGTTGCACCTAAGAGTCATCTGCGTATAGATTGGTTTTAAGTGATTATTATTTAAAAATATTCGCATGCAGCGTTGGCATTCGTTAACGAGAGTCGTGGACGGGCGAAGGGGCAGCTCCATTTCTCCCTCTGCCTCTGTGCTAATTGTTAATTACTCCATTTCATCGGATGTTGTCGGTCAAGAGATTAAATGGCCGATGCTCGTCCGTGCTTCTACTGCGTGCTGGGAGAACAAGAGGGAACGCGGTGAATTGCCCTTCCAATCATCCCATTATGGAGTCTGCTTAAGTTCTAGCCCGTGCCCCGACTGCGCACGGACTCTGTTTCTTTCATTTACACGAATTTCGTTGAAAGATGCTATCGCCGAACGAGCAAGAATTTCGCGAATCCGAAGAACTCCGCCCGCCTAAACGATTCTGTATAATCGCAGCGGAGTAATAATTGACAACAGTGGGGCCCGAGATCGCGTTTCAGATTGCGGGACTAAGAATCTCAATGTATGAATCGTCCCCGATCCTAGATTCCTTGGGGAATTGATAGAGCTGATTGACAGCGACGATGATCTACTAAAACAATTATACTACGTTGATACCGTATCCAGCCTTTTAAAATCAAAACAAACCCAGGTCCCCCAGAAGATAAATTTAAAGTGCCAGCTTTCCTAAAGTAAAGTAAGCATGTTCCCCTTCAATTGCACTTATTACGTGCATGCGAATCGCGTCGTTCAACCCAGACCTTTGTCATGCAAATTAAGACCTACAATCAAGCTCCTCCATCTCCGAGCGAATCTTCAACTACTCAGCCTCCGTACTCCGCATGTGCCTCCGGGCATATACAAATTTGAATTAATCCCCCTTACATTATACACTTTGTGGCAAGATCGCCAGTTCTTCTATTGCGGTCACATCAATCAAATGACAATGACTGTGCGGTCCAGAACTTTACGCACCATTGCATAAACCTTCTTCATCTTATCAGTATATAGGACAACCTCGCCGTGATTACAGCACATACTTCCTCCCACCCTCCACAGACGAGGGGTTAAACCCCCGCGAAGGACCACCGAAAACTATACACCAACATCCTTCAGAGCGAGCTTCATTCACGGTTCGCCGACGGTTCAGCGAGCAGCGTGGACGCCTGTACAGGATATCCTCGGTGCTTCAGAGGCTCGAGTGGCCGCGGGTCCGTCCGCTCTCTGTCCTTCTTGAGGAAGAACGCGGACCGCCCCCTCTGGGTTCACCCGACCCCACCTTCGGCCCGTCGTGGTTCTGTCGTTGTCAGGCTAGGGTCGGAGTTCATTGTGCCACAAGTGCATTCCCGAGTGCCAGCGTCGTCAATTGCTCGTTACGGACGCGAGGCCAGTTGTGAATCGGTCTGTGAAAGCGGCAGTGACATACGTCCACTCCTTTTCCACCATTCACCCGAGCGAACCTTGGGCGTCTTCGCCGCGTCGCCCAGCTGACCGGAGGACCGATTCCTCCGCGGCACAAAGGAGTCCCTCGTGTAGCCCGAGACCTACGTGCTGTGTAGTGGTGAAAGGGAAAGCGCGAGTGGTTCAAAAGCCGCGGGTTTTCCGTGCCGCGGCGAGGCGGGTAACCCTCGCGAATGGATCCGTGGCTGGGACTTTGATTGGAGGCTGGTGCGACGCCGCAACAGAGGCCCTTTGTGCGCGTTCCCTCGGCAGATTGAGTTAATTGCAGCCGGGGCCCTCGAGGAGGTCGCCGAAGGAGTCGCAGCGACGCGGAGCCAGGCCCATCTTCCGCGCTGAAAAATCCACTGTCTCCGACGTGAGAGATTTTCCAATTAAACCGCTCGCCGGCGCGGCGTTTCGACCGGCTGAGATTTTAATTAACGCGCCCACTCGCGCGTCTAACGCGCTGCACGGGGCCGGGGGATTCGTCGCGCTCGAAGATGACACGAGATAATTGCGTCGGATGTTGTTAACGTCGCGATTAATTTCGCTGCTTTTTCGCGTGTCCTTCGGCCGCGCATGGAAACCGTGTCGAGCGAACCGTAGCTCCGCGCGAAATCACGTAGGAAAGCGAATCGACGCTCCCAAGGCTTCGTAATTGCGGGATTCTTTGCTGAAACTTGGCCAATCTGCGTGGTCGGCGTGTAACTATTATGATTTTCCCGAGCGGCGAGGAAACCCGTGAGAAACCGGCGATTTCCTCGTTAACGGGGCTCCTCGATATTCCATCCACGCCGGAACCCGCGCGGAAAACAATCTGCGAATGGCGCGGTGGGAGCGCACTCGCGTCGCGTGCAGGAATTCTCGCCCCAGTTCTTCCAGCGACGAATTCCCCTCTCGATGATTCCGCGCCGACGTGAAATTACCTTCGCGCGAAAGGCTGGGGAACAGGTGGAGTTTGATTAAGGAGAGAGAACGATCCGACAAACGCGCTCGATACTGGTCCACGGTGTCGATTATGTAAGGCGAGAGTGTACTTTGCAAGCGTGCCAGCGAAATGCGAGCATCGCGCTTACGCCGGGAGATTCCTGGTTCGCGATGGGACGAGCGCAATTGCGAGAGGAATTCGCATTACCAGCGGTAACCGGCTGCTCTTTGAACGCCACCTGACTCTGTAGACGTAACGATGATCGACTTTCTATCGATGGTAAAAAAAAATGTGGGTATAAGTCACGCGCAGGGAGTTACGGCTGCAGAAGCTAATTTTGTTCGGTTCAACCTTGTGTAAGTGTAAGGGGGACCGGGGCTAGTTGATACGTTATCCAGTTTTCAATTTTTTTTCATTTTTGTTTGAATTAATTATTTAACAACAAATATGATACAATATAATTTGGTGTCCGTCTTCTTTAATATATAGTAAGCGAAATCTTGAGAAAATACATACAAAATGAAAGAAAAAATGGACGAAGGTAAATTTATCAATTTGCCCCACTGTGGGGCAAGTTGATACATCTGTAAAATATCCGTTTAATGAATAACTAATAAATTTGAAAAATATAATTTTAATTTAGATATCTTTCCAACAATATAGACTAAAGATGTAAAAAGATTCCGAAAATCAAACAGACTTTTGAACAAACATAGAGAAACATTTTTATTTTTATTTTTTTTTATGTCTGGAATATCCCATTTTAACACATTGGTGTCTTCTTCTTTTTGTTAATATATTTTAATAAACTCATTTCGTTAATATTGTATATTTTCGCGCTTTGCTGTAACGATATCGAGTCTTTTTCTATTGCGGCACACGCTTTTTCAAGAATATCTGGCGATATTTCATCATCACTTGAATTTTTTATATAATTTCGAACCATGTTCCTAGAAATAAAAGGAAAAAATTAAATTAAAAGTAGTCGGGGAAAATGGTTACACTGTATCAACATTCCCCAGAGAAGAAGTATCGACTTTCCCCACAAGAAATCATTATGTACAAACATGTCCATCAAAAATGTAGAGCGTATAAACAAAATAACAAAGCGTAATTACTTTACCTTACAGAAAATTTTACCGTCTCAAGACGGATTGGAAGGTGAATACAACTACATATTTACTTTTTCTCTGTATAAACGAAAGAAAAAACAGTTAAAAAATTATTGCTAACGTTTAGGTACACATACGTACGCTGAATCGTAGGAAAGAAATGAACAACAGGCTTCATATACCGCGCTCAAATGGAGCTACAAATACACGGTGTCGAGATAACTCGTCTGTATCAACCTGCCCCTGTATCAACTAGCCCCGGTCTCTCCCACTAAATTTAATATGCTGAAATTACGCAAAGGACCCAGTTCTCTGCTATTGACTCGAATAACACGAGTTCTACCACAATAGAGTTTTGAAATCAGCAAAGACGATCTCGTATAAAAGTTGGCTTCTATCCAGTCGAAGCGTGCAAGGTCTCCTCTTATTACCTATTCGCGGCGAGATCTACGGGATGAGTTAATTAAACCGTGTAAATCTCTGCTGGGAGCCAAGCCCGGTGGCAGATAATCGAAGAATTAAGGCAATCAGTGGCCGATCTTCCAGCCTCGTCCGGTTTTCTTCGAGCAGAACTCCCTGGCGAGATAGCATCTTCTTTTGAATATAAATAAGAAGCATAGCGCACAGCTCATTCATGAGACAGCCGTGCCGCGACACGATAATGTGTTGCGCAATGCTTTCGTAAATGGTGAAAGAAATTTCTCACGATAGTAACAGCTGCGTGTGGAGCCATCGAAATGTATCTCCCCGTGATCCTTCTAGCAGGTTGGCGAGCGTAAAAAGAATGGAAGAAGGGAGATTGAATTGTAAACCATATGTGGCGCTTGGAGATACACGACCCAGAACGATAGAGCGTCAGTGGCATTAGAACTAGATGAAAGTGCTGCCTCGGCTGGAATTGTGACATTAGTGTCTATTATCGGTTCCATAGTGTACTCGGTGTAGAAGCATAAAGCTGTATCTCGAGAGGAAGAGTGTGAAAATCCGTGCAAGCTTTTGTAGCTGAATTTAGATATTCTTTCTTCAAGAATTGTCGAGACTTGATAAGATTGTAATTTTTTTTATCGGGCCTCGAAACACATTCCAGCTCAGAATGAATTATTTTTCTCTCGAATTCTGCGAGCTCTAGTGGCTCCGTGTTAGTCATTCCTCTCGCGAATGATCAGAACACAGAGAACTTGTATCTACGCGATAGTAGCTATCTCGGCGAATTTCCGAATAGTGAATGGGTTTCGTGATTAGCTTTCAGATAATACTCGCACAGTCCTTCGAATAAATTCTGAATGTTGCCCGAGCGTATCGTTATTTACATCCAGCCGTATGTTTAGCAGACGCGTCGTATCACGAAGTAAATCAGACAATTGGAGCAACTTAATGCTTCCTGTCGCGAAGAGCGTCCTTTGAAAGGGATCGTTCGACCCTCTTACGTCAAATATCGACCGCGCAATCACCGTAGAGAAACGTGTGACCATCTCTTCTAATGTATCCTCGCTTGCACAAAAGAAGCAACTCGTGTAGCAAGATATTCTTTCTCCAAGTAAAATGTCACGACGATCTACTCTCTCCTCTCAGAACATCGATACCGTCTCCTGAAAATATTTTACCGTGCAAAATTTTCTAAACCGTCCCGAGATCTCGAAACAAAGCCTCGGACGTCGAGCCCCTCGGTGGCCAGTAATTGGGTCGAAACTCGAACAGGACCGATCGACTGCAGCGTACTACTTTCCCTGGAAAACTCGCGCATTTCCCGTCCCTCTCCGACACACGACGCTCGAAACGTCGTATTGTCCACCGTCTCTCATTACCAATAGTAACAAGACACTTGTGCGTTTAGCGGCACCCGCTGCCCGGACGGTATTTCTGCACGCTTCCGGCGAAAGGATGACACGCGAGACGACGTCACGTTTACTCCACCACGACGACCACCCTGGTTGCTACGAGACATGCTCGCAAGAAGCTAATTGAATGTCCACCACGATATTTCGTCTTTTACTTGAACGGTGAGAGCAACTGCGACTCCAAAATTCATGTTTCCACTGACACAGTATCCGCAAGTTTTTGCCTAACAAGGGAGCTCTAACTTTGTAACCGGGAGAGATGGAAGTAAAGTTTAAATCCCCGGTGGGCGGGCGAACGAGTATAACTCAGAATTACTAGTTTTGCAGGAAGACAGAATATTTAAAGTGCTATGTAAGAGCGGGTATTAACTTTTATTTTTAACATCGATTCAGAAAAGAGAGCCAAAAGAATTTGAGGTAAAATACTTATAGGTACTCGTTTGCCCGTCCATCATTATTTCTATAAGAATTGTTCAGCTTTGATACTTTATCACCCTACCAAAAGAAAGACAGGAAAAATAATATATAAGAAATTATATTAAAAAAGCGTAATATTTTTAAGGGTTGCTTTGAACACTCACAAATGAATTTCCACAAAAAATTTACTCCTTGCACACTCCAATATGCTCAATATTCTACATTCACTGGAAGTTTCATTAAAATTAGAATTCTAGGGTTAGGAACGTCCCCTTGTAATTCGCCTCACGATTGAGTTTCGCGGAAATTTTCAGGTGATCGAGATCATCGAGCTGCAATGAGCATCGCGAGGATCTGGCAGCTGACCTCCTTGCTGATCATATCTTCGCCGAGGATATTTTCAGCGGACAACTTGTGCCCCAGAATAGAAAAGTGAGTGTTCTTTCGTGTCTCGTCGTATGCAGACTGGCAGAGGGATTTTTAACACGTGGCTAGGTGGAGGAATAGCATATATTCTTTTTATAAGTCACTCCTACAAGTTGTCATGGTTAGCCGAAGCTTCTTAAAGGGCACTCTTCCGTGGGTCTAGAAAAAGATATTTTGTCGAAGGGGAATTTAGGTGAATTGGACGCGACGGTTGAATTTCGACCAAGTTCGAGGCAATATTTTCTGCGGTATCGATCGAACGAGCCTTGACAATAACCCAGACAGTTTGTTACGCGGTCACCTGGCCCCGCAGCATGCCGACGCCGTCCCGATAAGGGTATCGGCGAGAGAGACGGATAGTTAATTGATCGAACGTTGCAGTTACACGGTCACCTCGAAGGAAACCTACACGGAGCCGGTTACCGTCAACACGTTCACCTGGTGCCTGCAGATCCCGCCCAGGTGCCCGAAGACGCGGACGGAGATGAGGCAACGATATCGCGTAAAAGTGAGTAACTACTCATTCACGTTTCAATTATTCCCGAATAAACTGTCTGTCCCCCACGGTGGGTTTGATTATTCCAGTTAGGGTGGAATAGCTTCTTGTGGCTGTGGTTAATTTTTTTTAGTCGATTTTTGGGAAATTGGAGTCACTGAATAATTCTATTGAAAAGCTACTGAATTGAGGAAAGATCGATATCATAGCCCCTGCTCAAGATAAATTGATGAAATTGTATATAATGAGTCGAATATTACTCAAACGGTGCTGCCATTGCGATAGACTTTAATTACACGAATGGTTTCAGCTGGCTTTCGCTAATTAATGCAATTGATACCGCGACGGTAGACTCGAAATTACGTCACGAATAACAGACATGATTTGTGAACGCGATAGACTCCACGTGGAATTCAGTTAGAAGCGTCTGCACACCAAAATTCTTGGGGGAAAAGGAGCGAACCTCTACTTTGAACCGCAAAAGAATTGAGCTCTTTTTACAGATATTTTTCTCAGTAAATGCAACATATAATGGAATAAATCTTTTTGGTATTTATTAAGCCACTCTTATATTATACAAAAAAATTAAAAAGAATTTTTGCAATTTGTTTTCATTGTTATATTACAGTGTCTATATGGCACCTAAAAAATATGTTCATGGCGTAGGTGATTTCCCGACTCAGGCTTATCCAAAACCAAAAATTCCAAAAGATTCTTAATCTGTATGAGTGTCGCTATAGCCCCTAGCTCAATTAACAATTTTTTTTGATAAAAATGGGCAAAATGGCGCCGGTTTGAAAAAGATAGTTTGACAAACCACCCAAAAGGATGTATTCTCGAGTATTCCATAAGAAAAATCTCGGTTATATCGCTCCGAAAATCTCGCTCCATATAGGATTTATATCTCATTTTATCCTAGTCCATCAATTCCTTTAAACCTTACTTTAGTGTCTCAAATATCTCCTACAATTGAAACCACCCCCTCGAAATCTTTCAAAATCTTTTTCATCTTCCTTTAACACTCACGAAATTCATTTCGTCTCAAAAACCACCTGATTAGACATTTCAATTACCATAGCCCCTCATCTGTGATTAAAACGCCCCTCGATAATCACCCTTCAGCCCCTCGACAATCGAACAAAGAATAATCCCCGACTCCCGAGAAACGGAACGCGAAAAATTCACCCACCTGTCCTGCACTTTCCCAAGTGGAAAACCAGCCTTCTCCCAAACAGAATGACTGGGGAAACGACGGAGATGGACGAAAGCAGCCGCAATAAATCCGTCAACTACTGTGTAACGTTCACAGTACACGCGGCAATAAAGCAGCGGGTCTTCCGGTTTTGGCCCTTCTTCGCCTTCCTTGCTCTGGCGGTCGATAAAACGGCCCGGCATAATTGCGGGGAAAGCGAGTGTCTTGTGCGTTTAATTAAACGGTTGGAAAAACCCGCCAGGAAATTGAAAATAAACAAATACGTCATGGCGATTTCCCGTTTGCCCCGACTTTAATTTAATGTAACAGGCAACCTATGATTGCCGGGCATTCGTGGGAACCTAATGTGTAATTGGCGAAGCGACGGGTGACCGAAAGAAGGCCCATTTTTCGCGCGCGCGCGGAGCAAGCGAGGACAGGTTTTTCAAGCAGGAAATATTTCGCCAGATTTACTTCACTGAATTACTCCATCGGCGATAAAGCATCACTCCTCGTGCTGTTACCATTGGAATGGCGTTAATCTAACGTTACTGCTGGCTCGGAGGATTTATGTAATTATTTCCTGGTCGATGGTTGAGATGGAATAGCAATAAACCCGGTTTCTAAGCTACTTAAGAATTTCGCCGGCCACGAGAGCTCTCGAGGCCTGAGTGGTATTACCATCACTTCTCACTGTTTTAAATTTCGCTCTGAGGAACAAACTGGCAATAAAAACTTCAATTCACCTACAAAGTGGTAATTGATATTTCCCATGCAATCATATAATGTTACACTCGGTATCCGCTAACTCCGCGGACTTTCGACCAAATCTCGTCCACTCCCCGCCAGTTACACGGCGAATGCATAATATAATTAAAGGAAAGTTTAAAACTGGCAGCCTCTGTTAATCACAGCTCGAGTGATATAATTCTGCTCTTTCTTCGCGGAATGCAGCCACCATGGGAATAATTAACGCGGCCAGTACGTGCCCGGCGTAATTAAGAAAGTTAAGGGCTCGCGGAGCGGAACCATTCGACGCGTTCGGCGGCGCGTGATACGCACTTTGTTCGCCGGGAAACGATGGAAACAAGAGGACGATCAACTTGGTCCGTGGAATCGCGCACGCGGAAAACGTGTGGCGGTCGTGATTAATCTGGCCGAGACAAGCGAGCCGCTCTCGATTAATTACCGCCGAGCCGGGATAAATCAATTAAGCCGCGATACGCGCGGTGTCCGCTTGATTTATCTCCGGCATCGTTCCAGATACCGATGACGATTTCGGTGGCCGGGTAATGACTCAGTAATCGACTCGGCGTTGCGCAATCCAAGCGATCTGCATCGACGCGCGAACCGAACCGGAAGAAAACGTGCGGCTGTGTTCGATGCAAATGCGATCGGAGCTGGAGGGATAGAGCTGCGCGCTTGTACTCCAGATTTACGTGACACCGGGCGGCGGGTAGAATCGATACGATTTCACAGAAGAATTCTTGGGCAATGAAATTTCAGCGCTCCTAGCCGTCGATTGGAGATAAGCAGATTCGAGCGCGCCGACTGGGAAACGCCTGCGTGCAGGTGTATCGGCGCAGTTCAGGGTTTTTCCAGGGGGGAATTGAAAGACGTCTAAACGCGCATGCCGCCATCGCGATCGTTATTAACGCGTATCGCGCATCGCCGCCAATTTTGCATCTGCTTAGACGCGTGGCCGCGACGATCGAGATAACGGATTGCCGGAAGAGAAAAGAGGCCTCGACTAAACGAGCGGTTTCGCAATAGGCATGCTATATTAACGCAAGAACGGCTGGTCTGAAATGGGAAATCGCGAGCGGCGGGGAAGGGGCGCATCTACGAAATCGCGTGCGTGAAAAGAGATTTCACGCGTAGGCGCGCGATCCTCGTCGAGTTTGGCGTGGACTGTTGAGGTAGCTGGTCTCGAATGCGCTCGTTCGTTGCAGTCGACTTTTATCTGAGTGAAAAGTGACATGGGTTAGGTCTGATGCTGCCTGACACTAAACTACGCTCCGTGGTAGACTAGCGCTGTAGATTAAGCTCTAAAAATTGTAACCGAGATTCTAGAGGTATGTAGGTGTAATTGGTGAAGGAACAGGCTTTGATTGAAGCTGGGCTACTTCAGACAATCCAGTCGAAATTAACTCTGATTCCATAGAAGCTATACCCAATTAGATCCGAATGGTAAAATTGAACTCTATATCTCCAGGGAACAAATAGAGAAATTCCTCTGGTGTAACCACGAGTCCCACTATTATGCTTACACAGGGCTGTCGTTATCATAAAATGCTACCACTGGAGACTCTTCCAGGGTCCCAGCACTGGTGACCCAGCTCAGGTTCCCGTCTTAGTTCCATGGAATAGTCACCCATGTCACAAGCTCCAAGCCCTAGAGGTGTTTACATTGACAGAATTACAGTATCTAACGTCTCAAGAACCTGCCAAGCCACTGGGTACGTTGACATTAGAACCACGCTGCTATGAGAAAGTACTAAAAGTACCATCGCACCATCGAAGCCGCTCCATATATCGGAGGCAGCGCGAGTCTCCCACGGCTGGAGTTTGATATTTATTGCGTAGGAGCATCGTCGGCGTATATCGCTCCGTATTACGCAGCTGGTTACGCAACGCGCGGGAGCACCGCGGCGGAGGACTTTCGAACGGTGGCGATTCGCGGGGATTTTCGCTGGTCGAAGAATTCGATCGTCGCCGAACGATAAAACGGCTTCGATCCGTCGGTTCCGCTTGGCTCAGCGCGGTTTCGTCACGCGCGCTAACCAAGGCGTATCGAAAGGAACGCGGGGCTGTTCCATCGAAAGGAGCGGGTCCGACCTGGGACGTCGCGCCGCGCTTCGAGAGGACGCAACTGATAATGGTATAATAGCCGCGCCAGCTAGCTGGGATCGACGTTTGACGGCTGACGTTGCCGCGATGTCGGGACGTTAATAGGAGGAAGGAAGTGGGAGATGATTATCCGATAGTCCGGGAAGTGGGAGAGGATCTGGACGTCGGGAGTGGAGACTCCTGATGGGGTGGACGTGATCGAGGAGTTCGTAATGCTCGGGAGTCTATTGATTTTTTAAGGAACTCGTGGGAGAGGGGAACACTTGATAGTTTTCGTATCGCCTGACAAATAGCATAAGTGGTAGAGAAATAATATTACAATTGAGCGAATGGGGTTAATACGGTGTGTGTTTGGATAATAGTCAATGTTCTCGGTAACTCGAGACGCTTGCAGTATGGTAAACCACTTGGTGGCGATGTTGAAGTGAATTGTACCAGCTAGCGTTGAAGATAACTTAATGCAGAGGTGCCAATAGAATTTCAATTAGAAGTAGGAAGCAACAAGAACCATTTCTGAGATAATTGGAGGAGACTTTGAAGAGGTTACAAAGTCGATGATTAATTTTCAAGCTTGCAAATGTGGCAACGTTAAAGGTATCCTTTCAAAAGTACCAAGGAATCGGAAAAAGTACTTACGTGTGAAGAGAGAAGCGCTGGAAGGGGAGAACGAGAGACGGAAACGGGGTAATACGTCAATCGACATCTCGAGGTCGAACGATGTTTTCTACGATAGAAAACAACGGAATTGCACAACTTTTGGGCAGCTACGTATTTCCTGCCGTTCGATAGCTCTGAACGAGCGAGCCATTAAGTCGAGCCTGCGAATCCGCAGAAAATAGTTAAGTGGCATTATTTAATTGGAACTCGATGGAAGGAACAACGTGTTACGTAAATCTGTGCCACTTTCTGTTCCACGGCTGTGTCATAAATATCGCCATTATTACTGTCATTGTTAATTATAATAACCTCCGAATGGCTTTATTGATTCAGCACACAAACCAGTTATGCAACATAGTTAACGAAAACGATCTTTGATCTTTGGTTAGTATAGAGAAAGAGGCAACGGCAAAAAAGCAATCATTGCGTTATCAGCGTGATTTAATTCGATGTTCTTCCGAAAATTGGAATAGCGACGATTTTACGATGCAGATGACACTGCTCACCTTGGTATTTCTGGGACTTAAAAAGAAGTCTTAATAGACCCGCAGCTTTTTTTCTTGAATATTGTTTCAGAACCTCTGAATTCATCCTTCAGATGGATTCCATAGCAAACATTGCAAAGTAATTAAAACTGGCGCTACAAAATAACGTCAGGGACGGCTTTCCCCTCTACTTTCAATCAGAGTTGGGCGAAATGTAATCTAAAACAACTTACAAATTACGATTAAAATGTAATTGTGTAGTTGATTACACATTATTTTCTGCATTCGTTAATTTAAGTCGTTGACCACAATTGTTTTCAACTACATAAATTGACGATTACAGAAAATAATTTGTAATCAACTACGCGATTACATTTTAATCGTAATTTCTAAGTTGTAATTAGATTACATTTTGCCCAACTCTGCTTTCAATTTACCCTCATTTCCCCTTACTTTCCTTCAACGACAGGAGAAATCCATTACACGTGGAAAACCAATGCTTCCAACCCATAATTTAGAACAAATGCTAGTGGTTTGGGCGAACTACATTCTCCTAAGTGAAGGTTGGTTCAGACACGTCCAGTAGTTTAGTCGAGTAGCAAATAATTTAGTAATTTTTCGTGAATGGACACTAAAATTTAGTCAAGTAGTTTAGTAAAACAATGGTAAATTACTAAATTACTCGCTACTCGACTAAATTACTGGACGTGTCTGTTCCAGCCTTAAGAGTGATCACCAGGGAACAAGGACGCAAAAGGAAAACCGACACACACCTGTTTCCTCCTCGCCTGAGAAAATGGCCCTTCGTTCAAATTCACCAATAGACTCCCCGTATGAATCTCGAACAAACTCGAGCCCGAGAGCAGCTTCAACTATCTTCGCGCGAAGCCACGAAACGAAGGAAATAGAGCGCACGCTGCAGCGGTGGAAAAAATGGAGTGCATTCGAGAAAGACGGAAACCAGGGAACGAGGATTACGTGCGTGGACTGCGTGCGCGAGATCGACGCTCGAATGATCTATGACGAGGGGTATTTTCGCGATCCAGAGGATAGATTAGATCGAGGTTCCCTCGTTGCGCTGGAACGCGGTGGCTCGCCTCGGAACGCTTAAATGGGCTTCGCTCGATGTCAGATGGCGCGCTTTAATCGCGAAACGGCACCGTTAATTGACACATCGACGAAACGATGGCCCTCGATTGGATTCGCGTCGGAGCTGGTGTAATCGCCGCGAAAACGATGAGCATCTTAATGGAACGGGATTGATGTCTGGTAGAAGGTGTCTGAAAAAGTGTGGCCCATTAAGAGAAGTTTCCTCTCGAACTGGAAAGATTGCTAATGATTTATGGAGCGCGGGGGTCACGGGTTCGACTCCGCGTTCCACGCCAGATCGAATCGTGTTTGTGGATTTTTATTTTCCACGGGATTTGTTCCTGCTCCTAGATCGCTTCGACTCCGCTCTTAATGATATATATTCCTTCGGTCGCATGGCAACCGGTGTGATTAATTCGCGAGTCATTTCACTTGCACAACGAGTCCCTCCATGGGGAAGTATTACTTGCAACATTATGTCTGAGCAGGAATAACGTCACCCGTAAATGGTAATCGACTCTATCGGCCCTGGCGATCTGGGAAACGCCGATAATGCCAGTCGAACGATTAACGAGTGAAGCTCTTCCCCCGGGGTATTGTAATAAGGATGGGCGCTGTTGTGGATGATGCTCGACGTGCAAAAACGCGCTGCATCCTCTTGGAGAATTCGATGAACCATTCGCTGCAACGAAAATTGCCGACGAGCGTTTTATATCCATTATTTCGATTATTGATTGTCTTTGATCCTGGCGATAAGGAGAATCTGATAGGTTGGCTGAGCTTGAAAGGCAATTAGCTGGTCTAATGCTTCATTACGTCCATAATGATGCGTAACAGTATTTTGTGGATTTGTTAATCGTGGTACCAAGTTGGGTGAAAGAGTTTAATGAAAGGAAAGCGATGTTTGGGCACTGTATATTTAAATGGTTATTAAGCGTTTTCGATAAAGACTGTCACGCCTAGGCCAAAGAGAAAAATAAGGGGACGACGTTGTCATTAATTAGCTGCTATATTCTCAAATGACATTTTAAGTAGTTTTCCTAATTCGCTAACACACAGTTTACTCCCAAATGGCTACGTATAAGTGACTACAAGAAATTTCACTGAAAAAGCTTCATTTTCGCCAATTTTTCATTCCCACAGTAGAGTTGGGCATTAACAAAGTAAAACATTATCTAAATAACGGATCGACTAAAAGTTACTTTAACTTTAGATTATTCGTCGAAAAAAGTTAATATGAAAAATAATTTTTTTTTTAACTGTTATTCGTTATTCGAAATTTTTATTTAAATAAATGTTATCTCTGTCTCCATGCTACATACGAAAATTCTGCTGGAGAACGTGAGAGGACATCGAACCATTGTTTATCGGTACCAAGAGCAGGCGATCGTAGATAAAAAGAAAAACCAGAGCCGTCACGGTTAGATTCGCGTGTAAAACGATCGCTCGCATACATCTGTGAAGCAGAATCCGAGCGGAGAGCGTAAGCAGGAAGGAGGAGAGAAGGATAGACGTGTAATTTATGGACGTGGACGTTGGTTTTCTCGCGCGTATCCACTTACGATGGATTACGAACGAAACCGTTACACGTTTACACGTGCCTCAGTCGCTCTCGCTTTCGTTTCCACCGCGAGTGGCCGCTCTCGATCCCCGCTGGCCGCTGGATCCCGCGTCCATGGCGGATCTCGTTCTCGATGGCCCTGTTCTGGAGGAAAGTGGGATCCTTTCCAAACGGTCGATGTGCCCGTTGCCAAAATAGGCTCATTCGATGGCTCGCACGGCCTACTTTTCTGTCCCCTAATCATTTCCCTATCCAGCGTGCAGCTTGTAACGTTCGCTGGTTCATTGAATACGCGATTATTACGCGCTCCATTTGGATTAAGCAGATGCCTGGCCACGATTTCGATGATTGTGGGACGCAGGGAACGGGATTGGGTACACGGGTACTTCAAGTGCAAAAGTGGTGTTTGTAAGTGTATTATATAGGTACGCCTTGGAGTTAGAAGAGAATAGTTAGTGATGTGGGAAATATTGTTTAAGTGAAGTTGTCAGGTTAATACTCAATCACTGCTATTTTTTATTATGATACTTATAGTAGACTAGCAAAAATACCCACGCGCTTCGCTTCGGGCCTAACAGATATTAAGGACTGCATGAAAACACATTTCACCCCTTTTCACTACCCCCTTAGAGGGTGATTAGGGCAAAATCCTGAAATTGGTATTTAGTCATTTATGTGAGTAACCTTTTGAAGTAAAAACCAAGTTGATATTTAATCGGGCCTAAGAGGTTTTCGGAAATTCGTGAATATATGTTTCACCCCTTTTCAACCGCTTAAGGGGTTGGTTAGGGAAAAATCCTGAAATTGGTTTTTTGGGCATTTGTGTGGGTAATCTTTGTGAGTAAGAACCAAGTTGATATCAAATCGGGCCTGAAAGACAGGAATCCGAGAAAATACAATTGACTCCTTTGCACCCCCTTGGGGATGGAATTTCCGAAAATCGGAAGTTTCCGTTTAAAAATATTTAAACGGTTTGAGCTGGGCATTGATGAGTCAGCCAGTCAGGTCTTCGTCTTTGATATATAAGATGTCCTATTATACTCAGCAATGGAACTATTTACCTTACACTCCTCTAAGATGAAACAGATTTCCTCAAGATTAAGTAGCAGGTACTATAGACCCAGAAAAATATAAAGGTAGTCGCTCCTCTCAACTCTTAATCCAAGAAAAACCTGCATGCCCATCTCGTTCCACGTTTTTGCAGACGGAGTCAAAGACCAGGAGCGTGAACCAGTGCTGCGAAGGCTACCAAATGATCTCATCCAACGACAATGATACTGACATCAGGTGCGTGCCGCTATGTGAAAAATGCCAGTCTGGTGTCTGCGTCTCGCCAAACCAGTGCCAGTGCGATCCTGGCTACTTGGGTGACAACTGTACGACTGGTGAGTCTAACTTCTGAATCATTTTGAAGAGCAGCCAAACATTTAACCACTATTGAATCTCACTGACAACCTACTCGATTAAATGTGTAATAAGGTATTGGGTTGGTGCATATGAAATTGCCAATAACGATTGCAAACTCAATAAAAAAAATTAGAAAAAATTAAAACCAACTTCAAAAAAATTAAAATGAACTGAAAAGTAAAATATAATTTTTTACCTTATTTAATCTATGACCCTCATATTTTGTAAGTCGGCGTCAGATTTGCACAGTGCAAATGATGAGGCGCCGCCTTAAAAAATATGAGAATCGTAGATTAAATAATGGAAAAAATTATTTTTTTATTTTTATAGTGCATTTTAATTTTTTTTCAAGTCGGTTTTAATTTTCTTTAAATGATCATAGTCATTTATTATTATTATTAACCACAAGTGGCAAAATATTGAGCCAATATTGATCCAGTGTAGGATGGGACCACCGGGTCACTTTTTCAAATAAAAAAAGATAAATTATCAAAATCGGTCCACATGCTGAGGAGTTATGCGGGGACAAACATAAAAAAATACATACATGTCGAATCTATACCTCCTCTTTTTGAAGTCGATTAAAAAAATGAAATAAATGAGACAATTAAAATGCAAAAAATATTTTATTTCTATTATATGCACCAACTTACTACAATACACTCAATTCATCAGAAATACTTAGGCTTAATCGATCAGGGCGGAAAGCAAACCAAAGAAAGGCCTGGGTGTTTGTTTCGAGTTAAACGATCGACCAATTCTTTCGCTTCCCACGATCAAAAAAATAGATCACAGTGATCGATCGTGCACGCCTGCCCAGCGATAAGTTTCCTTCAGAAGCCTCGCGGACCTCGAACCGTGGAGAGCACGAAACTCCGCAACAGACCGGATATATTTCACGCTCGATGAAACGGGCCGACCTTCCACGATCGCGCGAACGCGTGCTAGCGTCCAATGATTTTCACGCGAACGCCCTTCGCGATTCCGAAATCGGTGATTCGATATCGCCCGTTTTTTCCTGAACTTTTAACGTCGTTTACGCGTCAGAAAGTTACCAAGATCGCGAGAAATTCGGGTCTGATAATTTCGTAAGGGACATTCAAGAGGGTCGATTTCGGAACTCTTCGATTAATTCAGTTGAGTAGAAGATGAATGGAGCTTGAAGCGTCGATTTGTTTCAAGGAACGTGCACCGAATTTACAGTCCTTATCTTAATGGACGTTTGATGATTTTTATGGGAAGAATATGTTAATTTTTGAAGCTTCGAAAGGAAACGCGGCGCAATTTACGACGGAACACCGTTTTATTTGCAGCGTGTCCCCCAGGCACGTGGGGCTCCCAGTGCAAAGAGAAATGCAACTGCACCGATGACGTACACTGCAATCCCGTAAATGGTCGCTGCGTGTATACAGTGTGCCCGGCAGGATTACATGGAAAAACGTAAGGTTACATTCACAATGTATAGATTTCTCTCCGAGTGAAAAGAGAGAGGGGGTTAAAGAGTGCGGGAAGTACGTGGGCTAAATTCTTACTTAACATTTAATCACCATCACCTACGTCCTTACTTCCACAATTATTCATTTCGCAAATACAACCTCGTTTTCTTAAAAAAAAAAGAGGCAATTATAACTGGAGCACACGTGTCACATTTGAGCGCAGCCACAGCAGAAGTTGCAACTAAATAGCAAAACTCACGGGGGAATTTAAATTCAACGTCATTAAAGGCTGACTCGATACTGTCACCGCTGGCAATTATCATGCACGGCGTGGCAATTATCGGTGCCATTAACGAGAAGTAGACGACCCCGTGGGCATGCTAATAAGCTTAACGAAGCGTTACGCGACAGAAGAATCTAGACCTGGGCTGGATTCGAGAAGGAAACTGTTTATTGTCTCGGGCAACTTTCATCGATTTCCACGTGTGCCTTTTTTGTCACAGAATTGCATAAACGCTGCGCGAGGAGTCGGTGATCGAAATGAACGTCTCGCAAGCCCTGGAACGATCGAGGCTCCGTAATTTCCTCGTCAACGGTACGTAATTCAGCTTTGTATTTGCAGGTGCGATGAGTCGTGCCCGAACGACCGCTGGGGCCCAGACTGCACGTTGCCATGCAACTGCGGAGGCCAGCGAAACGAGTGTCATCCTGAGACTGGTCGATGCGCCGACGACTACGCTCCCATTGAAAGTACATCGATCACCGCGAGTACAGAGAAAGAGGGCAACGAGGTTCTCGATATCACCACCACCGAACGCAACGAGGAGTCCTCCGCGATCTGGGAAACAGAAGCCACGACAGAAGGTAATCGGCGAATAGATTCGTTTCGTCTCGAGGTATTTAGTCGCGTGATGTAACTGTTGGTCGAAAGCCGCGGTCCTACATACATAATATATTCGGCTGCAAACATTTGTACGGTGGAAGCCGCGCGAAACACCGTGAAATATTTGAGCAAGTAGAAACTTTGTAGTTAAACAGATAGATTTATGTAACGATCGCGTGCGTGCGGCTGTTGTAAATGGAAATACTGTAGAAAGGCGATCGAATCGAGATTAATTTGTTTATTCTGGCTGGCTCGTTGCATGGAGGTTGAAATGAATTGTAAAACGTAGCCAGTGACGGGGATCGCGGTGTCACGAGTCCTCCCAGAGCGATCATCCCAGGGACTACAGCCACCACGACCTCGGATCATCTGAAAATTAGGACGCAGCCATGGGAAGACGTGAGCCCGAACACGGCCAGGCCTGTGATCGTCTTAGTTTCTGTCCCAGATCGGAGGAGGAATTTGGAGAAGGATCGGGGGAAATTCGCGATGAAAACTCCGTTCCTGGTGCACGTGAACGATAACGTTGGTCCGAGGGACGTGGCCTCGTCGAAGATCGATTTCGTGAAAAATATTCACACAGGTACCGATGAAGGTGAGATTAATATTCAGCACGTTGTAGGCCCGGCAAAATTAATTGGTAAATTAAGGGGAGAATCCCATTCTTTGGACTAAAAACAGCAAAATTTGGGATTTTTTTAAGAAACGATTCGATTCATCTGAAATTTGCTGTAGGTTTTTTTTATTAATTTTTAACCATAAATATAGTAGTTATGCATGATCAACCATCACCGCGTTTTATTTTATACATATGGAGTTTGAAAGTGATGCTATGTGTTTAGCCCATAAAATATTATTCCTCCCTTAAAAGGAGTGAAATGGACTCGCAGAGTTAGGTCACTGATTTTGAGACACTCTGCGTAAAAATATTACATAGAATTGAAAGTTGTGATTGTAATAATAATAATAATAATAATACGTCTTTATGGCACCCTCGGATTGTATTAAATTAATACGTACTTAGTTGTGGTTTTTTTTCGTGGTACAATGGGCGGGATTCAGAAAAATGCTGTTTTAAAATATTACCCTTATAACTTATAACTAATCAGAAGATGATAATTTTGAACAGACGAGATGCAATTAGGTCCATATCCTTCAGAGCGCACCCTGATTGCGGTAGCGTCGATCGTGTGTTTGGGACTGACAATGGTAATCATTGTGATAGTTCTGCACATGCATTCGAAGATATTGGATCCGAGGATCTCGAGCTATGAAGAAGAAAGGATGAAGAGCCAGGAGAACGCGAGTGCAGGACGAATTTCGTCGATGGTCACTGGTACTCTTCCACGTGAGTATCAATCTTCCTTCTTTTTTTTCAACCGTCTACTGGATTATCTTCCCTTCTATCGTGGGTGAAACCCATCTGTCCTTGACCTCGATTTCATCCGCGTAATGCTATCTTGATGATCGTCTTGAACCGTGGCCGAGGCATGGATCACTCGTGGAAGATAAGCACCGTTTCGTCGCTTTTCCCCTTTTCAAGGGAATCGAATGAGTCTATGCGTCATAAGCTAGACTGTATACTATCAGTTCCGACTGCATTCGATGAATCGTTGATTCTGGAAATGGGGGGAATCATGGAGGGGATGTAAGTTTCCACGAATTCTTTTTTTCTTCAAATTACAGTAACCCCAATTTGTATGAGCCCCCTGTTCACCTCCAACTCAGAGCCCGCAACGATGCTGAGTATACTGAATAGTGAACCTCTGAACATCTATACCAATGGAGCTGCTACTATTGGTCACCGTGTGTCTGGCAATCTGCATGGTAAGATACTGATGATTCATTATACGTCTCTGGAAATGCTTTGTGAACGCCAACTACCTTTGCACTCTTCTCTTTCCTTTATCCGAACAGTGGACTCCAGATAATCTAGTCACTCTCAAGTGTAATCACCTATTGCGCTGAAAGTATCGATGTCTCAACTAGAGATCATTAATTAGTAATGACATCTGAAAAACTTAAGACCCTTTCGAACCGCCCAAAGCCTTCATGAGTTTTAAAATACTAATTCGAAATAAAAAGAGAGGATGCAAATTAAACGACCACCGCTGTCATCAACCCCTTCACCACCTAAGACACAACTTCACGCCATGTTCATAACGACTGACAAGTACCTAAATCCCATCCTCATCTGCTCACCCTTCCAAGTAAAGAAGTATGATCGACGAACACGCCACGAGCACGCACCCCCGCCAGCAAAGCACTTGAAGCCGCAACAGTGTCTCTTTTCCAGGTTTCCCGCAGGACGACCACTACGACCGACCACCATCCACGAGGATTCGCCTGCAGAACGACCTGGAGGCAACCACGGAGCACATTTACGACGAGATCCCGCTACAATCCAGCCCCCTGCGGCCCCGCAAGAGCGCGTGATCGAGCAGCGATGAAATCAACCACTCGATCGAAGCCAACCTCCGGATAGACCAGCGTGCGTGCATTCCTATCCATCGATCACGGACGCCAGCCATTCGAACGTTCGGCGCAGAGAAAGGGAGCCCCATCGACGACCTCGTCGGCTTCGTTAATTGATCGAAGGAAGGCGTGTCGATCGGCTTTTCCTCCCCCTGGGAGCAGAATCTATCTAGCAGGGTATCGCGGAAGAGCGTAATTGTCGCGACCGGGGCGTTCGCGTGCCCATTGTTCGCCGGCACGATCGCGTGCTATTCCAGAGGCGGATGTGAGAGTGTCGTCCGCCATCGAGGAAAAATCCAACCGGACTGGTTTCCGACCTTACGCGTGCTCTCGGTCCAGCGTGCAAGGCTGAACGTGACTGCGCTCGTTCCTCGTGCAAAAACGACCCTGCTAGCTGCGCGTGCTTCTTGCCTGACCGCCGATTAGATTATCCAGCGGGGCGTGTACCGCGACGAGACAACTTTTCCTCGGGGCCTGTCCACGTCCACACGGACATCGAGCCCCCACGAAGCATATCTACGTCAGCCGCGGGCACCGCCGGCTTCGTTCCTGCACGCTGGACGAACGTGGCTTCAGATGAGTTACAGCATCGCTGAGCTTATTTTTCAAGCTAGTTACATATGACTCGCTGTGGCTTCCTTATCGACCACTATCGATCATTATCGGTCGGCAGAGTTGGGCAAAGTGTAATCTAATTACAAATTACAAATTACGATTAAACTGTAATTGTGTAATTGATTACGCATAATTTTCTGTAATCGTTAATTTAGGTAGTTGATAAAATTCTGGCCAACTACCTAAATTAACGATTACAGAAAATTATGTGTAATGAATTACACAATTACATTTTAATTTGTAATTGGATTACATTTTGCACAAATCTGTCGGTTGGGGTGCATGAAGTTGTTGGAGGGAGATCTTGGAACAGCAGGTCTGTGTATGAAGGTAGCAATCTGCTGCGGAGAAGATTACTCTGTACGGAGGATTTGGATTCGTGTTTGAGATTGATGAGGTTGAAATTTGTAGGCATGGGTTTGGATGAAGTAAAATGTATAATAATAATTGTATGTACTCGAAGTGTTGCGGTTCTTGAGCTACATATGTTGACGAGATGATCGATTGGAGGGAACTATTTCTTGGGAACTGCTGAGTGAAAGATGAGTAACCACGAAAGTAGCCTTAAACAGAGTTCTAACTCCAGTTTTATTCAATTTCCCTGAAATTCTAAATTAATTGGGTCTCGAGAACGTGTAAAGACAAGCTCAGTGAAGATCGACCCCACGCACACAATAACTTTACTCGCCGAATAGCCAATAACTAGGACACTACAAACCGTTAAGTAGACCACCAAAGAACTGCCTCCGTGCCTATAGACAAAGACAGAAGGCAATATCTCTGGGTAAAATCAAGAGGGGCCAATGTCAATGTTTGGCTATTTTGAGTTAAACACAGTTTCTGCAAAATATCTAACGCCGATTAGTCAACTATGCCAATTTTGACATCGATCCTCACCCACGGATATAATGTACATGTATAGTAAGACAGTCTCGATAAGCCTACATTAAGCTAACTTTAGTTACAAGCGCGAATGTGAAAAGAAGTGTCCACTCCCGTGTCTCTACTTCATCATCGATTATTACACCCTCGGTATTCAAAACACCGCCAAACCCTCGCATTGAATCTCCCTGCGCGCCCCAGTGGCTCATAAATGTGCGGCCAGAAGCACCCTGAAGAATACCAAAGACATCGCCATTGACCCAAAGACACTCCGCTTCACCATCCATTTCACAGAGCCGGCCGAGGAGCTCGCACTTGAGCATGCGCGTATCAGCCAGCCCTGATAAGAGCTGGCCGTGCTCCGGGAACGCTTAAGGCTACACTTACAGGCTGGCATCATCGATAATAATAAGTTGGTTACACGAATCTGCTGGCCGCCGCTCGACCGAGTCTTTCATCGCCGCTAGCTGACGCGGCGGATGAAGAAGACGACGAGGGGGGGGGGGCGTCCGATAGTCTCGTAATTAGGATAGGCGGCATGATAATCGCGCGTGTTTGTAACAGCAGCGTGCCTACTTCGCAACGATAAAGAGTTGCGTGTCGCTCGACTATTACGACTCGATCGGAACAGCCGCGAATCCGGGATGGATTTTCACTTTCGTTACAGCACCGATGTTATCGAATCTAAGTTCGTAATCGTGCGTGCGAGAAAGCAGCCCAACCCGTACTCGGTGTTTCCCTTTCTTTTTTCTCTCCCTCGGCGTGTTTCCGTCGTATCGAATATCGATACCGGCGTGGATCCTCTGGCCACTGGGATCGAGCACCAGCCTCGGTTTATCGTAGTTTAAAAATAGGACGACCAAGCGACCATCGCGCCTCGCCGTTTTATCACACGCGCGCAGAACTGCATCCTTTGTGGAGCAGCGGTATCGATGGATTACATAAACTGGCAACAGGCCAGCCCAACGTTGGAAACGTTTCTGTTGTTTGAAAGGGAGCTAGGTAACGCGCGTAGCCGGAGTACGTTGCGTTTCCGTACGGGTTCCCCTGGACCGTGAGGGGTCCACAGATTTGTATAGAGTTTATCCTAATAATTTGTGTAGCTCCGTTCTTTTTTCTACGTGGAGGCCGTTGGCTACGATTTTAATAAAGGGAACAGAGAAGCATCCGTGAATTATGAAGCAGTTTACCCCAGTCCTTTAGAATCGACACTGAATTTGGATCACGAAGATCAGGGTTCATGGCTAGTAAGCTGTCGACGGATATTTCCTTCCGTTTGGATGATTCCGAGAAGCTGAGTCGCGTTGAAAAATTTCGCGATGACGGAGGCGTACGTCGTCGCAGCGATTTTCCTGAAACTCGGTCAATTTCGCCACGGCGGGGCTGACGATCCGTAAACATTTCTGCGAACAACTACGCAGCCCAATCGAGGAGATGGTAACTGGTGTTGACCCCGGCCGCGTCAATGTTATCAGGGGAGATGTCATCGCGCGCGCACCGAAAATAAGAAACCAGTTGTCCGTATGCGCTCGCCAGTTCAACATGCGGAGATCATTGATCCTGTGCCCGTGGATTCTAGCGGTGCTGGTCGCTAACACTTTGGCGATCGAAGGTGTCAAAGGCGGTCATCGTCCCCATCCCAGCAGGCCGAATCAGAGTGTCGCTATCAACAGCACCGTCCAAGCTGGCCTCTGTTACAAAAGCATACCGTGAGTAACGCAGCAGACTTTCGAGTTTACACGAGAGCCACCGCGGTGCTCGCCAGAAAAAAAAAGGGACAAAGGCTCGTGGAAGCGGATGGTCGAATCGCAGAAACGAGACGTAGCGTCGTTTGGATCAATTGAATTGTCGAACGGCGAGACCTCTGACCCTAGCTTATCGCAGCAACGTGAGCCCACGAATTCCCTCTTGTTTTCATACGACGTATGTGTATGCTTTCAGTTACACAGAAGCGCTGGCATTGAACTCCACGGGCCAGTTCCCCAATACTCTTCCCTCCAACCCCGAGGAAGAGGCGGTAAGTGCTCGCAATTAGACGTTCGATGTACGCCTCGCGATGAATTTTCATGGGACGCTGAGCTTTCGAATTTTCCATCCTCCCTCGTTGCGTGGACCATTCCACAGCTCTTCTTGTGACTTCAAATGCGGGTTTGGAATAAAAGAATCGAAATAGGAACGTAGAAATTCCCGCTTCTCGAAATCGATAGAAAATAAATCTCGCGATCAAATTAAATGTCTTCTTCATGTGGATTATACCAAAGACTCTTTGATTTGCTTCAAATCCTAGCGTATGCTCTTTTCATATTATGTTATCGTCCCTCCCATTGCTTTGAGCATTAATTTAGATTCGTCGAGGTCCATTAAAGTCAGAAACTAGCTCGCCAAGATCGCCAGATTCATAGTCGATGATATTTACTACCAGACGAACGGAAAGATCACAATTCTGGGCTGCTGCGACGGCTACCAGCGGAACTTGACCTCGGGAGCCTGCGAACCAGTTTGCCTGCAAGGATGCCTGGGCGGAAAATGCACCGCGCCGAACGTGTGCACCTGCCCACGAGGCTGGTTCCCTTTGGAAGGTGTCTGCATGCCCTACTGCGAGAACCAGTGCCCGAAGGACGCGTACTGCTTCTCTCCAAACGAGTGCGCCTGCAAGCTGGGCTACGACCCCGACAACTTGACCGGCGAGTGCAAGCCGATCTGCCCTGGCGGCTGCCAAAACGGCGAATGCATCGCCCCACGTGTCTGCAAGTGCAAGCCTGGGTTCACCCTACAACCCTCTCCTGAAGGCTCCGACATCAAGTCGAAGATATGCGTACCTGTCTGCGAGAACTGTCGCAACGGGGAGTGCACCGCCCCTGGAGTGTGCACCTGTCGCCAGGGGTGAGTTCTTGTAATTTTTCTGTTCTGTTAAGAGGAGGGGACATTTTTGGACTGGAGGTCCAATGACGGAGGTGAATGCTTATGTAGATTTTTTGAGAAGTGGATTGAAGTGTGAGGATTTGGGAGTATAATTTCTGAAGTATTAGGAACTAATAGTTGAGAATTTTTCGAGAAAGTGGCTTCAAGTTAAATAAGGAATCTCTAATCACGTGAAATAGATGAAATAGGAATTGAGACATTTGATGGGAAAAGGATACCCCAAAATGCCATTTCAAGAAAATCGAATTCAAAGTTTTCATTATAGTATAACTTAATAAAAAGTAATGCAATTAAATCCAATTTTTAAGAATGTAGTTACCGTGTCTTCCAAAAATTTTGAAAACAGAAGTTATGATTTGAAAATGATACGTGTCTTTATTTAATTTCAAGCGACTGATTTATGTGCCCTTTTTCCGTAAATCTGGTAAGTTCGTAACAAAATTTCTTCACTGTTTAGTTATTTAAATATAATTTTGTTTACTTACTTCGTTACACATTTATTCACAAACAATGTAATGTTATAAGTAAGTATTAGTTTCTCCGATTCTTTGCAGCAAGCTGTCTTACAAATCAATTTTTTCTTTCCTAAATTAGCTTCTTTCCTTGCGGATTCGATACTCGCTTCACTTTCCATATTTCCCCGCTTACACAAAATCCTCTATGAAACAAAAGTACTTATTGCACGACAGCACGGTAGTGCGACTGCTCAGCGACTATATAGCTGCGTGTCGATCACGCTATGTAATAAAATAGCATCTAGCTAATCTGAACGCGAGAGAAGTACTGTCCTTGATATATATATATAACATATACCTGAAACGATTTAATCGATAAGCCTATATGCCCTTTTTCCATTAAATGCCTCGATTATCTTTACCCACAATTACCAGGCCACTTGAAAATCAATCACATTCTAAAGAAAAAAGAAACTACCCTTACAAGAACCTGAGAAGCTTTGCGAGGTCTCTAACATTCGAACTATTGGTTCCCAGGTACACCAACCCCCAAGGTGACACAGAGACCTGCGTGCCCAACTGCCCCGGCGGATGCATCGGTGGCGACTGCGTCTCTCCAGGTGTCTGCACCTGCAAGCAAGGCTTCACCCTCGACCCGGCCGGCAGGTGCGTGCCAGCGTGCCCGCAGGGTTGTCCGAACGGCGAGTGCGTGGCTCCAGGCGTCTGCAACTGCAAACAAGGCTTCGCCCTCGACGCCACTAGGAAATGCGTCCCAGAGTGTCCCAGAGGGTGCAGAAACGGCGAGTGCGTCGCCCCAGGTGTCTGCGACTGCATTCCAGGCTTCACCCTCGACCCCGCCAACAACTGTGTCCCAGACTGTCCCCGAGGCTGCCCGAACGCCGAGTGCGTGGCGCCGGGTGTCTGCAACTGCAAGCTGGGCTTCACCCTCGACATGAACGGCAACTGCGTGCCCCTGGCCCCTGAGTCTAGCACTGGCAACCAGTGCCGAAACGGATGTGGCTCGAACGGTCGCTGCGTGGGTACCAACCAATGCGCCTGCGACCAGGGCTACCGCGTGGACCCAGACACGGGCCGATGCGCCCCCTCCACGCCGTCGTTTCAGTGCAGAAACGGCTGTGGTTATCAAGGCGTGTGCGTGGGCCCCGATCTATGCGTCTGTAACAACGGGCTGCTCGTGGACCCCAACACTGGCAGGTGCCCCGAGCCCAGACCCACTGCCCAGCCCCCAGTCCAGAACCCAGCCCAATGCAGGTACGGCTGTGGCCCGAACGCCAGGTGCGTGGGTCCCAACCGTTGCGCCTGCGAATCTGGCTACGTACACGAACCGGAGTCGGGCAGATGCGTCCCGCAGTGGGGCACGCCTATAGGGCAAGCTACGTGCGAGAATCCGTGCATAAACGGGGAATGCATCGGGCCGAATGAGTGCGGCTGCAAGCGGGGCTACGCGATAGATCCCCACGACCCGACGCGATCCAGATGCGTGCCCGTGTGCATCGGCGGCTGCCCGAACGGTGTTTGCTCCGGCCCCAACTTCTGCCTGTGCAACTTAGGGTACAGGAAGGAGACGGGCGTGAAGGGCAGGCAGAGATGCGTTCCTGCTGAATAGGTTCTCTTCCCTTTCCCCTTCCCTTATTTTGTTTCGTTAATTAAGTGCGCGTGGACTGGTGCGAATGAGAACCGTTTGTACGAATGACGTTTATCCGGCCGATGGTGGCGAGATATGTATCAGATATGTATACGATTCCGCGTGTGGCTTCCGGTAACGTCGGCCGAAAGCCGCGGTACCGTGGAATGCTCTTCGGTATTGTACGATTGCTCGGAAATAAAATGGTAACTGTCATTGAAGCGTCGCTGATAGCGGGCGTTTGAAGAATCCCTGATAATTGCATTAGACACCGTATCATCTAACATCCTGTCTCGTCCCTGACGTCACAGGACACGATGGCGCCGGGGAAGGAGAGGGGTGGGTGGAGGGAGGCACTACCGCTAGGAAACGACAGTAATGTGTACGCAGCAAGCTGTACGTAGTCCAGCTTTTGTCACTCGTTGATCGATGCACCTTGTGAAGCAAGATCACGCCACTGACTCCTAAGATGAATCTCCTGAGCGTCGTGCTTTGCGCTGCTTTCTTCAGAGCAACCACTGCGGAAATCCCACTTTATCCTGGTGTTTGCACCCAGATAATCACGTAAGTCCACGACCACGCAACCCTCCAGCATTGATTCACCCTCGAGCATTCCCTCACGCGGAACCGTGATTGTGTGCGTCCCCAGTTTTAGAGAGTCGTACAACGTGCCCTATCGCGAGACCTATCGAGTCAGCAGGTGGGGAATCTTCTACCAGACCAAGGAGCGATGGAATTACAGGACAGAGGTAACTCGGCGAAACCGCGAATTTCGGCTCCAATGGGAGTGCAAGTGCCGTTAGGGGCGCGGTGAATGAATATCGCCGATTCGAATCACAAGAACGATTCTTCCAGTATTTCGATACCAGCCGCACGGAGACCGTCTGCTGCGAGCACTACCGTTCGGCTGAGGACGATAGCTGCGAGCCGATCTGCGATCCACCTTGCGTGAACAGTGAATGTGCCTCGCCTGGTGTCTGCAAGTGCTTAGACTCACACGAGAAATCTGAAAGCAGCAACCATATCTGCCATCCGATCTGCAACGATTGCGTGCACGGCAAGTGCACCAAGCCCGACGTATGCGAATGCGATAACGGTTACCACTTAGGGGTGAATGGATCCACCTGCGAACCAACTTGCAACGGGGACTGCGAGGCTCTGAACGCGTATTGTACTGAGCCTGACATCTGCACCTGCCACAAGGGTTACACGCCATCTCCAAAACTCGATGTGCGTGTATGGTTTGTATAGGGAATATCGATTAACGTGTGGGTTGGACATGAAATTGGAAATGGGAGGTGAGACTCCTGTTGAAGGGGAGACAGGGAAGGAGAATTTGGAATCTTTTGTAGGGTCTTATGAAGGTTTTATAGAAAAATTTTAAAGTCTGTGGCATTGGAGGTGTTAAACTGTATGGGGTGTAGAAGACGTGGTTTCTAAATGCATAGATTCGTACTTTAATATAATGGAAATTCGTTCGCATAGTATGTGACCTAGTTCGAAGTTAACTTGTATTTTTTGTTTCCCATTAAGGGCTGTTCCGGTTTAGAGTCCATAGAAATAGGTGATCGTTAGGAATTAATTAAAGAAAAACTACTACATATAATTTAATGGGACTTTTTGCATTGTATGCCAAATTATTAAAGGACATGAAACAGGCTCGTGGACTAGACCAGAAAAAATTACAAAAATTACATTTTTTGGGAAAATAACGACACTTGATGTTTGAAATCACTCTTTCCCTATATTTTTCGTCCTTTCAGCGCCTTTAAAAATGATAAATTTTCACTTTTCATTAAATTTTACTGGTCTATCCACGAGCCAGAAGTATATTCTTCGAAATAGAAAAGTTTCAGTCGAATCAGATAATAACATTTGGAGATACAGGTGCCATCGATTTTGAGAACACTGTTTCGAGAAAAATGCGTTTAAAGTTTTACGGGGAGTGCCGAGTGATCGGGTGTTGCCCATGCATTTGACGATACTCAAATGCCTATAACTTCGGGAATCTTACGAATTTAAAAAATTCCTTTTAAACACATATTCCTAAAAGGTTGAACATTCGAATAATGAAATAAAAAAATTCGATTTTTAGTCCGGAACCTCCCCTTAAGTATTCCACAAAAAGAATAGAATTCTCCTCGGGGATACCAGAAATGGCCCCGTGTGGAATATGAGAAGGGAACGAAGGGAAATTAAACGAAATGATTTCACTGCCAGACTGCTATCAGACGTTTCGATTCTCCACAGACATGCATCCCGATCTGTAGTCCCAGCTGCATAAACGGCGAGTGCACGTCGCCGGGCGTTTGCACTTGCCACGAAGGTTTCCAGCGTAACGGGGACATGGATCACCTTTGTGATCCAAAGTGTGATCAGAATTGTCTGTTCGGCAAATGCACGGCGCCCAACACCTGCACCTGCGATGCAGGCTACGCTCTGGAAGGGGACTTTTTCTGTAAACCGATTTGCAGCGAACCATGCGTGATGGGCAAGTGCGTCATGCCTGACGCCTGCCTGTGCGACGAGGGCTACGGTCTCCTGGGCGACTCTCGCTACGTCTGCGAGCCGATCTGCGAGAAATCATGCGTGAACGGCACCTGCACGGGTCCTGCAGTGTGCACCTGCCACGAAGGTTACAGAATCATGGGAGATGAGACGATGCAACACGTCTGCGAGCCGTTTTGCAACGTCTCCTGCGAACCCTTCGGAAAATGCACGGCGCCTGACACCTGCACCTGCTTCGAAGGCTATCATCTGGTCGACGGCAGGAAAATGCTTGAAAGTGTGAGTCGAAGAAGGCAGCAGAACTCTACTGCGAGCTTTTATATTTTACTTTTACGCGGAGTGGTCACGAGTTTGGTTGTGCGATGTTGTTCCAAATGGAATTTTCTTTGCAGAGAACCCTGAGTTCGAGTTGCAGTACTATTATTCTTTAGATTAAAAAAGTACAGTGTTCTAATTTGTAGGGCGACCGAGCAGGATTCTCGCCCGAACCCAAGGCATCGCCGTCGTTTGTACCACCCTTCACGTTTCAGGGATCATTGTTCTTCGCCGATACGTCAGTCTGCAAGCCCGTCTGCTCCTTACCTTGCGTGAACGGGTACTGCAGTGCCCCAGAGTTATGCAGCTGCAATCCGGGTTACGAGCTATCCCATAAAGATGTCAACAATTGCGTACCAATCTGCAAGGAGAACTGCCTGAACGGTTACTGCAGCGGCCCGGACGATTGCAAGTGCAACCCTGGCTACCGGCCTTTTGACGGCAATCCGAACCACTGTACACCCTTTTGCGAAAAATCCTGCGTGCACGGATTCTGCAGCGCTCCGAACGAGTGCACTTGCGACGAGGGCTACCACCCCAGCGAGAAGGACAGTTTCGTCTGCGAACCAACCTGTCGAATGAGCTGCCGCTTCGGAATTTGCGCTGCTCCCAACGTATGCACCTGCTGGGACGGTTACGTCCTGACGAGATGGAACACGTGCGAGCCTGTGTGCAAGAAAGCTTGCAGCAACGGTTACTGCAACTCTCCAGACACGTGCCACTGTTATTGGGGTTTCAAATTATCTAAAACCAATCCCTACATCTGCGAGCCCGTCTGCAAGCAAAGTTGCATCAACGGCTACTGCAGTGCACCGAACGAGTGCAAGTGCAATCGAGGCTATCGACCACTGAGAAACGACTCGAACACTTGCGAGCCGGTCTGCGCGCAGACTTGCGAAAACGGCTACTGCAGTGCACCGAATCAGTGCGGTTGCAATAAGGGCTATCGTTCTCTAGGTCCCCAGGTTTGCGAACCCGTCTGCGAACTCGACTGCAGAAATGGCACCTGCACCTCTCCCAATATGTGCACTTGCTACGAAGGCCACCAGAAGAACGCGGATGGTGTTTGCATACCGTTCTGCGCGTCCTGCTATAATGGCAGCTGCGTGGCACCCGAAACCTGCGAGTGCTACCAAGGCTACGTCTCGGAGAAGCAAGGGAACACGAGTGTCTGCGAACCGTATTGCGAGAACTGCACCAACGGAAGGTGCACAGCTCCCGGCGAGTGCCAGTGCGACGAAGGCTTCGCGAAAGGGAACAGCAGTGATAACGACGGTGGATGCGTCAGCGTGTGCAAAAATAATTGCAACGGCCATGGAGTTTGCCTGGTCGAGAACATGACCTGCGAGTGCCATTATGGATGGCGGGACTTGCATTGTGACCAACCATCGTTTTGCATTCTGGTCATGGATGAACTCATGAATGTGTAAATATAGAGAGCTTGATCGATTTCACTAGAATTCTAAAATCCGGGTACGCACTTTCAACGGAAATTTTTAATTTATTTTTTTATAGAACGGATGTCACGAGCCAGGTGAACAGTACAATTGCTAGCGTGCTCGCTGATAGCCCATTGTGCACTTACAGCTGCTTCAAGGAGATTGATAGTGAGACTCTTTGCTTCGACAAGTATCAAACTGCCGATACGGGAAACGAGACTGTTGCTTGTTTGATAAGTACGGGTAAAGATCCTTTTTTTTCAAATGCAGGGAACGTAAGGAAGGCTGTCCTGTCCATTCTGCGATTTGTCTTCTTGCTTTTCAGATTCGTATTGTTACACGGTGAAAGTGGCGCAGAAGAAGGCGCCAGGTTACGTTGCAATGATTGGAATCGCTGGAATCGCAGTAGCTGCGATAGCTTCTGCCGCTGCAGTGTATCTGATGATACGGAAACGCAGGGAAGCTTCTTTGCTGCCCGAGGAAGACAACAATCTCTAGCCTTGCCAAGGCGACGTCCCTGTACCCTATTGATATGCTAGCCCATTAAATTATTACATAAAAATAAGCAACGTTATCGTTGCATTCCTGAATAAACGAGATAATAAAGAGGCCATGCCTATCTGTCTCCAAACGAAGTCCAGACCGTCCTCCAATCGGGGCGGATTTGTAGATAAGCAAAGTAGGCTGCAGCCCAGGGCGACAAATTTTTAAGAAAGGAAATCGGAAAAGGTTTCAACCCCAAAGCTTGAGGCAACTCTAAAACCAATTTACTTTTTCTGCATCTAGAAAATTAGCAATAATTCATCCATTGAATCATTTTTAACATTGCCTCGACTCTTTGCAATTTAAATATTTGATGATATTTCGCAGGAAGGGCGGGAGGCCCTTGTTAGCCTAAGGGTGCCAATTTCCAAATCCGTCCCTGCCTCCAATTCATTTCTAAAAAATCTTCGGGCCCCTAAGATATGGTGCATCCTGTCTCGCGACGATAGCAGCAGAGCGACAGATAAACAAAACGACGCACGCACTTGCCAGTCTGAGCTGTGCACGGGTGAACGACAGCCTCCTTGTGCGAGCAAAAGGGAAACATGAAGTGCGTCGGTTGGGTCGTCCTTTTGAACGTGGCCATTCTAACGGAGGCGACGGTACTCATGACGAGCGGTGACGGGTCTGAGTGTCTGGTGAACGTCAGGTAGGGATGTCGTGCTCAAAACTGGCACAGGAGCACGATGGTAATCGTATATGAGACTAAAATCGACGGTAAAGCTACTTCAGAGTTCTATAGCGCTGTGGTATATACCTAGGATGGCAGCGCGCAGTGTTTGGCTCACCGATTACTACCTACTCGAATTTTGCGCGTGGTTAGAAAGTATCGTGTCTAATGCATGAGTTGCTTGGATTAAGATTTCCAGATGATCTTTGGACTCGGTGTACTGGAAGAGATATCAGTAATGTGATTCATGTATTTAATCTAATATTGCACACGGTATAGGGTAACTGTGTATGAAATTCGAGAACAATCAGTGGCCCCAAAGCTTGCTTCCTGAATCTCGACTTTACACTTTGGATTTGCGTCGCGTATGATTGGCCCACGGCGAAAGGTGTAAAGACTGTTTTCATCTATAGTTCATGCAAGTGACCTGTGGGCAAAGTAGGGACAGTCTCTACTTTTGATGACTTCACATTCACTGTGTAAATTCAAAGTGTAAAGTCTAAATTTCCCTTTACTCGATGCTTCTCTACGTATCGATCCCCTGAAATCACGCTGCAAACCTTCGTCTGTATTCGTAGAATCTATTCAATTCAACTAGTTCGCAAATATTTATCATTCGCCAAGTTCATTCACCCTACAACGCGTTTCCGTCTCGCGTACAAGAAAATCGACGATTCGTGTGCATCTGACACGACTGCAACGGCATTCACCAGCGCGTCCTTTTCCAGCCGAAGAGAGACGCGGTACGTGCCCTACAAGGAAACATACAAGGTCAGGAAGTGGGTATTTTACAGGATCATGTCTCGCGTGAACTACAGGATTGAAGTAAGGAATTTGCCACATAATGTCGTTACCGTAAACTGGGGGAACATTGGCATCTACTTAACATCTATTAAAAAGGAAAAAGAAAACAATTTTATGCATTTTCACACTTGTAGTACAATCACAAACGATGCAATGTTATAATAGGATACCGAAAACAAATTTAACAGTGTTAATTAAAAAAATTATGAATGAAAAATAAAGAAAATATAAAATGATCTTTATTATGTTTATACTAAAAAAAGGAATATTTTTAAATTTCGGTTTTATAATTTTAATTAAATTGACACTATAAAATGGGTTAAGAACAACAAGAGGGGTATATTTTTTTTATCGTCATCCTAAAGTTGCCCCCCCCCCTGGAAAAAATCTCCGCACGTCCCTGGCTACGGTTGTCACCGTAAATCGCCTAAAAACGGGCGTCTCCGGCATCGCCTATAACTCACAAACCTTTCAGTACTTTTTACCACAAAAAAATACTGAAATATACGTAAGATGTACTATTTCCCATAGACCTATGTTTAATAATAAAAGTTCATCGTTTTTTTTTTTTTTTAAATCCCAAAGCAGCATGTTGTTTTGACCGTTCTAGGTAGACCCCCCCCCCCCCCTTAAAAAAGGAAAAAGATAAAAATTGTATGCATTTTACACTTGTAGTACATTCACAAAAGATGCGATGTTATAATAGGATACTTAAAGCAAATGTAAAACTGTCCATTTTTATATTATACAGCAAAATGTTCCAAAAACATGCCAATCTTCCCCCTGTTTACGGTACCGAGGATTCTCCTAACCATGAAACTTTCATCATAACAAAATGCGACTGAATCGTTTGAGATAAAAATTTCGTGTGACTGAAAGGCGATTGAGAATGTGCTCGCGTGTGTGCTTAAATGTCAAAAGTGTATTTTCTGATCAGTCGTTAGAGAGTTTCTAGAGCGAGTGGACGCAGCGTGTCTTTTCTCAATGCTTGAAAGAGTTTGCAAACAAATAAACGAACAGCAAGTTGGCTAGCTTTCACAGCATCCACAGAGCAGTGCGTGAACGCGCGTGGTTTCCCTGTTATTCAAGGCTACGTCGTTTTCAGAACGTGACGGTCTGGATGACAGACAGCAGGTGCTGCGCCGGATACATGAGGGGTAACAGCCGCTGCGAGCCAATCTGCCCGAGAAACTGCCAGAGTGGCGACTGCACATCGCCGAACACTTGCACGTGCTGGCCGGGCTACGCCCCAACGAACGATCCGCAGCTGAAAAATCACGTTTGCACGCCCAGATGCGACAGCAACTGCGCGAACGGCATCTGCGCGATGCCCAATGTGTGCAGGTGCAGCAACGGCTACAGGTTGAAAAACGGCGACAACCTACACTGCTACCCGGTCTGCCCGGTGGAATGTGCGTTGCTAAACGCGCACTGCTCAGCACCAGACACTTGCACCTGCAACCAGGGATACGCGCGCGAACCTGACCCGAAGAATTCAGCGAACTGCCTGCCACAGTGCGACGTGCCCTGTCGGAATGGCAAATGCACAGCGCCGAACCAGTGCACCTGCGACGATGGCTACGCACCTGAAGGAGAGGACACGTCCCTCTGCAAGCCGATATGCAAACAGGATTGCACGCACGGCACCTGCACGGCGCCCAATACTTGCACTTGCTTGCCAGGTTACAGATCGAAGAACGGCAGCTTCTGCGAGCCCAGTTGCAGCGAGCCCTGCATAAGGGGCACCTGCACCGCCCCTGATACCTGTGTCTGCGAAGATGGTTACGGGCCCTCCGAGTCGTCCAAGTACCTCTGCCAGCCCATTTGCGAGAACTGCAGGAATGGCGCGTGCAGCGCGCCAGGGGTCTGCCTTTGCAACGAGGGTTTTCGACTCAATGCCACCGAAGGAGGCAAACCGGTGTGCACGCCGTTCTGCAAGATCCCCTGCGAGCCTTACGGTACCTGCGACGCGCCAAACACTTGCACCTGCTTCGATGGGTATCGAGTGACCGATACCAGCGGAAGGGAGAACGAAGTGAGTGATGAAGACGCCTATCGGACTTGGTCTAACGACGATTTCTAGACCCTCCACATTTCGATATTCCTAAATCTAACGTAATGTTTCATCGCCCCACATTAATGTTCCTTAATTTTGTACACACGTCCTCAGGTACCCAGCAACGCAACCGAAGAGCACCCATCAGCCTGCGAGCCAATCTGCAACCAGACCTGCGTCCACGGCAAATGCATCGGGCCAGGTTCGTGCAGCTGCGACCCGGGCTATCGTGCATCGACCAACGTCTCTAATATCTGCGAACCGACCTGCGAGGTCGACTGTGGTGGATACGGTGCCTGCACTGCGCCCAACGTTTGCACGTGCAACGAGGGCTACGTGCACGACGCGACAGATCGTTGCATGCCATTCTGCAATTCGACCTGCCAGAACTCCACCTGCGTGGAGCCGAACCGGTGCCAGTGTCTGGACGGTTTCGTTTCGACGAACGAAACTGTCTGCGTGCCTTTTTGCGAGAACGATTGCGGGAATGGGACGTGCGTGGCGCCGAATGTGTGCCGATGCGACCCTGGCTTCGTGAACAATGAGAATAATAGTTGCGTCAGACCGTGTACGCGTGTGTGCAAGGGCCACGGTGTATGCATGAACGACAACAGAGCCTGCGAGTGCTCCTACGGGTGGACAGGGTGGGACTGTGACCAGCCCACCGTTTGCATCCTCTTGCTGAACCTGGACGATGAAAGCCTCCACGGGTGAGTGAGAAATGGGCATTTATAGCGATACTAGGGTAGACGTTCCCACCTATTACTGTGCCTTGTAGGGGAGCCCGGGTTAGTTGACACGTTATTCAGGTCTCCATTTTTTTCATTTTTGTTCGAATTAATTGCTCAATAACAAATATGCTATAATATATTTTGATCCTGCCTCTTTAATATATAGTAAGCGAAAACTCGAGAAAATACACACAAAACGAATGAAAGAATGTTAGTTGGACCAAGGCAAAATGTATTTACCCCACCGCGGGGAAAGTTGATACATCTGTAAAATATTTGTTTAATGAATAACTAATGGTCGCGCTATTATCTTAACTTAATTAAAAAAAATTCTTTCCTTATTTATTATTGCGAGTTTCTTTATACGGCTTATTTAAATATAAAAACACACTAATAGGTATAGGACACGGTAATAGAAACATCTACCCTAGCTCGCTAGATTCGGCGAATTTGTGAAAGATTAATGTTACAGTGTCACCGTTCATAACGAGACGAACAGCACACTGAAGGAAACTCGTCGCTACGCCCCATATTGTTACGAATGTAACGGGGTAGTGGGTAATAAGAGTCTGTGCTACGCTATGCCTTCCGTGGATGGTGCATCTGCAGTTGGATGCTTCGTTGAAACAGGTAGTATTCCGATGTTGAGGAGATATGGTGGGTGTAGGAAAGTATTTGGAGAACGACGGAAGCTGTGTATGGAACAAATTTGGCCAAAGTGCTATCGTTTCACTATACTTCTTCCGTTTACAATCAGTTCTAGTAGAATTACATAAAATTTTTGTTGTACTTTTCTGAGAAAGTTTCAGCTGACAAGTTTCCTCTGTTTTAAGAATCACCATGTACCCTGATGTACCGCAACAACACCGACGCAGTGTCCATTATGGCTGGCGCTCTGGCAGTGGTCGCGCTATTAATAATAGCGATCGCATCGGCAGCGGCTTACTTCATGATCCGTAGACACCGAAGGAAGAACAGGCGATCAGGTATTCGACTTCGGAGAACACAGAATCGTGTGGAAAAGGCGGAACTCGGGAATGATAAACGTGGCGCCTGACTTCCGTTGTCGGGTGTGTCCAAGCGCGGAAAGCCGAAGCTTCAGATAAGCCAGATAAATTCATCGTTGTTCCAATTTTACTTCGCAATATTGCAGCACGAGTAATATAAGTATCGAAACATGAGTCACAAGAAACGTGCGCGTAATGGCAACCTTTCTCTGCAGCTTTCCGCGCAAAGTGAGAGGATTGCTTAATATTTCTGCGATTTCAGATTAGAAGTTAACGAAATTGTTTTGTTCCCAGCGATCGTACAGAACGCGCTGTATCAAGGAGCTGTCGCCAACGTGTCCTTGCTATCCGAGGAGGATTCTCCTCAGTGAATTTCGCGTGGATTAAGAGATGAGCCTGGTGTAGCGGGGCGAAGAAACCGATATTTTTTGAGTGCATAAATCAATAGTTGAACATCACGATAATATGTTCCCAAAGCCGCAAAACGAAATTCGAAAAATTAAAGCGGATATAGCTGGTTCTGCTACGGGGCACCAGGTTACCAGAACACTTTAAATGTGTTTTCTCGAAACGACAGTTTTACAATTCGCGGACAATGTAATTCCAAAAATATTCAACCGATCGACGTGGCCTTGTGAACGAATATTTGTGAACATTTTCTTCACAGAGCTTAGCTATTGGTATTACTGTGTTATTAGCCGCTCTTTTTTAATAATTTTTGGTTATCTACCTAAAATCTAACAATACAATATCCTGAAATTTACAGAAAGATCGATTAGATACATTCTTTAAAAAAAATCCTGAAAAATGCCTCGATTTTCAACTAGTTACACCAGGCTCCCCCCTTACAGTTCAAAGAGGACTGAAAATAGTGAATTTCTTCGAGTGCACAATTTTTGTCAGACGAAAAACGGCTGCCAAGATCCGTAGTCTCCTTGACCAGCCATTTAGTTCTGTTCAGACTATAATGCACACGACAAAGTTTCCCAAAGACGCGTGAGACTCTTACAGAAAACAGTAGTCAAACATTTCGATGCGATTTAACTGTTTAAGGTGTTGCCCTACTTGTATTCTAACGATGGTTTTTACGAGAAAATATATCAGAGTATTTTACAAAAATCTCCTGTACTCCATCCATCTTGCAGTACGACATCTCAGGGTCATACAAAGCGAGTATGAAACCAGAAGCAAAATGTTGGACGAACACGGAAGGGTGGACGAGGCGACGGAAAGCGAGCGTCGCGCCGCTGTCTGACCTACGCTGGCACTTACTACTTCCACTGCCTTTCCCCTGAATCTACGCCCCAAGAGTATCGCGCATCGCGCGTCAGATCACCCTTCACTATCCCCCATTTAAACCCGCAAAATGCCAAGACGACCTTAACACATTGTTATCGGGACGCGAGAAAAGAAACAAAGAAATTTCCAGCCCGCTATTTCGCTCACTCGGACAGCCGTCAATACCCGACTACAAAGTGTGAAGACAGAATCTTCCAATCATTGCAACTCGTACAGCAAACCTCGAGCGCCATACACCGGTGCGTTTCTTCCTGGAAGCTTTGTACCCTACATTTATCCCCAAAGCACCTCCGCACACATCACACGTCGAGCGCACCCGCCACGAAGGCAGGCCGAACAATATCCTTCCGAACAAAGCCCTCGGCGACATCCTCGACGCACTCCGAAATGGCATCCAACCTCGATACTGCCTTCGTGGAGCAGAAAGCCGCCGATGGGCACTCAACGCGCGCGCCGGTGCGCGGCCTGGAAATTGGCAGGCCGAGCAGCCGAAGAGCCGCCCGCCCACGGCCGACCGAATTTGCGGGATCGGGGCCGGTGTCAAGGTGGCCGGCTGAAAAGGTAACAAACCGAGCGGGATTCGGTGTCGGGCGATAGAGGAACAGCCGTGATCTCGATCGACGCGGCCACGAGAGGCAGCCGCGGCGCCACGGGCAAGGGTGGCGGGTGGAAACGGGGGTTGTAACGGAAAGGGGAGGTTCGGCATCGCGCAGCTGCAGGCGCACGGTGGTCGACCGGCTGACGAAAGGAAGGCGTCAGTGAACGGGTGGCACGGTTCCGGGAACATCCTCTCTCCGGCAGTCGAACGGTGGCCGTTGCTGCGCTGCGCTTTTCACCGCCGCTCTTGTCGCGTCCGCTGTGGCTGGCCGTGGTGACGCGGGTGCTGGCGATCACCGGAGAACGGTGGTGGATAGTGAGGAAGAATTTGCGGAGAGCGACTCGCGAGGGAGGTGGAGGGGGGGGGGGGGACATCGTAGGGCCAGAGTGCGACAGGGGGTTATACGCGCGATATAAGGCGCTCGTTAGAGCCGTCGAGGGCGAGAGGGCGTGCTGGGGGGCGGGAGGGGGGGAGGGCAGGCGACGGGGAAGGATGTCGATGCGCCGCCGGTGGTCGGTTTCGGGGGTTGACTCGCGCCGCGGGGGCGATGAGCGCACTTCCCTCCGCCCTGAGACTGACCTGCTGCCGTTCCTGGCTCCTGCTCATCTGCCTCGTCTTCCTGGTGTCCAGCTGCAGCTGCCGCGCGCGGCAGGATCCACCGGTACGTCGACTGCTAGCAGGTGATGACTTGCGCGGCGCCAGTTACAACGGGGAGAAACAGGGCGAAGAAGAGGACGCCGATGTCTACGACGACGACCAGGACTACCTCGAGGAGAACATCACTGTGGGTGAGTGGCGGGGGACCTGTGCCTGGCACCATTCATGGATTCCGCTGCTGACCTGAATCGGGCCGCAGGGGGGGGGGGGACGTGCGGCACGGGCGAGGATGCCGAGGATGGCGGCGATGGTGGTAACGATCTTGGGATGGGAACTGTAGGGTGGATCGTTTGGGAATATGCGGCGAGCTGGACGTGGTCGCATAGGCTGGAGATGCTGGGGAAAGTTTTCGCGGAGCTGGCGATGGGGTTGGAGGTGCAAGTAGGTTCAGGCATCGCTTGGTGGTAACGATTTTGGGAGGGTTCTTGCGTGGGGCATTGCGCGGAGTATAGAATGGTGTCAGTAGGATGGTATAGGGTAGACGTTGAGCGAAAGATTTGTGTAATGTTTCCATGGGGTTGGAAGTAGAACGAGACGTTGCAAGCATCGTCGGGGGAGGATGCTACGCTGCGGCGTTGTAGGTGATGGTGGTAACGATTTTGGGAAGGCTCTTATGTGGGGTAGGTTAGATCGCGCACAGGTTCCAACGCGATGGTAGAGGCTATGTGTTGGAGGAAGTCTTCGTTGTAATAATGATTCATGAACTGCAGTTGAAAATAGTAGAAATATGATACCTTGTAGTTGTAACATTATGGGCGAGGATGGCAATGGTAACGATTTTGAAATGAGTTGTTTAAAATGAGTATTGATCTCTTGGCGATGGTGTATGCTGGATGTTGAAGAGAGAATTTGTTGGAATATAAGCGGGGTTAAAAGTTAAGAGTTTGAGAAATTGTTGCTACATTACATTTACAAATGGCAGAGGATCTGCCAGGGAATCTGTAAGTTTGAGATACAATCGAACACAGTGGAGAATGTGAATTCTTGAACTCTTTGAATCAAAGTAAAGGGACAAAGTATCTGTAATTCATTTCCAATTCACGAGTCAATCGCCTCGAAAGCATCCTAGTAAATGGATTAAACAATTTAAGAGCCCTGGTGCATAGAATTAAACTTCGATCGAGAAAACGTTCGGAAATTGCAAGTACCCTCCTTCTGCCATCGCGTTTAAGCTCGTCCTCGATTTCCAGGCGTCCGTACCGCCAGTTTATTTAGCAATCGATACACGCCCTTTTGTAGGAGGTACGTTATCTTATTTTCTCGCGGAACAAGGACGATCGAACATGTGTGCCTCGAGATTCTTGCCTCGCCTTCCTCGCGCTTGCTCGATACAGACGTGCAAACACTCTACCCCCGGAGCCACTTCTCGCAGAGTAAACACTCGCGTTGTCATCATCATCGTCATTCCATCAAAACGTTTGCTCGCTCAACGAGCCATTTACATATCTCAGCGCCATATGTAACAACTTCCATCGATTCGACCAGCTAATTTGAGTCCGGGGAAGAAGCAGCAGCGCGAGGCCATAGTGAGCCGCAATCTCGGCTTCAATCATAAATTCAATGAAAGATTCAAACGAAATCAGCCGCTAGCAGGGATCAGCTCCGAGAACTCTTCATCAATTTCCAATTACCCTAGCCCCTCGTAAACACGATTACGCGAGTAACGAGCCTTCGTTATAAACTTCAACCTCCCTCTCACAAAAGTGAGCTGACAGGATGGTGAGAGATCAGCAGCGAGCAGAGATCGTCCGCAACTCCTAGCGCCCAGTGAATTTTCATTTTCCCCCGGCATCTCGGAAACGCGATTACGGGAATTCAGGCGAAAAGTCGGCCTGACGGCTAGGAAAACAAATATTACGCGTCCCGGAAACGGCGACTGCGCGCGCGCCGGCGTGCACGGGCGAGAAGCTCGTCCTTCTTGGATTTTCGCGCCAACCACGCTGCCGGTATTGATTTTAATGGATGCTGCAAGCTGTCGGCTTGTGTGGGAGCTCGCACACCGCCTGCAGCCGCTGTGCGATTCAAAGGAATCTCGCCATCCCCTGTCCACCGTGACGCGAACGGGAACGAGGGAAAAAGGTTAACGAAGAGGAGGCAATCGTGCGCCAGTCATCCTTGTCTTTCGTGTCGGGCGCCATTCACATCGAGCCCAGACACACGGCACCGCGATAGCCGCTGTGGAACAACGCCGAATCGGGCCGCCACACGAATGTTACACCATGAAGTTCGCGAACGAGGTCGAAAGCGTAATCGCCGCTGCCCCCGTGCGCTCAATTATTTATGCGACGCGGCAACACCACCCCCGATTCATCTGCAGTTAGAGCGATCGATCGACCCGGCGAGCTTCAATTCCGATTCGATGCTAGAAACCCTAATTCCTCGCAGGATCTTGTGTCCTGCGTGCAGGGCGTAGTTCGGGGATGCAGCCGAGAAAGGGGCGAGTTCCTGGCGTGGTAATGGGGTGGAGATATGGAACGAGGCTTTTACATGGGGCAGTCTTGTTTCTGGGGCTGTTGGGTTTCAAGGTTTGTCGAGTATTTATAGGGTTTAGTAATGTGTTTGTTAGTCGTTGTTTGGGTTTGTTTTAGTAGGCGGTGTGGTTCGAATAAATCCGTAGTTGAAAATTATATTTGTGTAGCGGAAATTATATTTGATCTCTTTAAACAGGGTTTTAACAAAAGGTAGGACTATGAAGGAGTGGAGAATCTTTTCTAATTAACAGAAAAGAGGGTGCAAGGGTTTGATCGATTAGAAGCTGAAAATGTATTAGAATTCATAAAATAGAAAATTATAAACGATTTACAAAGATGTAACGGTCTGTTACTGGTACAGAATCAGCGCTAAATTTTAGAAGCTATGACGCGCAAGTAGAAGTAACGAATAATGGTCAGACGCTCCGTCCCAATCGTGCGGCATCAAATAAACCCGATTTTCTGTCAAATAAAACCTTGCATGAAAAATCTTATTATATATTTTCGATGCATTTTCACGCAAGGAATCGCTCCTTTTCGATTGCACCCGGATTATCATTTAGTTACTAGCGAGAAAACCATTCAAGTCGCAATCATTTACCTAACGACTCTCCAAGCTCCTTTACCTCAAAATACATAAAAAAAAAGTATTATTCCACATTTTCCTCTCGCGTTTACACAAAGCGCCACCCCTGCATTCGATGATACCGCGAAGCGCATCCCACATTGTATAATTGAAGAAGCCCAATTAGGCACAACTGTAGGATGTCGCGTATACGTTTCTGAACGCTTGCCAACGGAGTTAATCGCCTCTCCTTGACGCTACGAAACATTTAATAACGATATAATACTATAATTAAAGAGAAATCAATACGCTAATCGTCTGGCAAGCTGCCCAAGCCTGGTAGGCCAGACCAAATCGCGCAATTAGCAGGAGAAAACTCAGCGCGTTAATTTACTAAACAAGCGGGCAGCACGGTCGCGAGCAATTAAATTCGTATTCCGTACGAGGCACGACGGACCGTTTGTCCAGGCCGACGAAATTGGTAAGACGGCGGTAGTTGACTGGCGAAAAGGCACACGACGTCAAACATCTTTTGATGCAAAAGTGCTCCCTCCACCTCCCCCTTTTGGATAGGGTAACAATGCTTCTTTGCTTCATTAATCGTGCAGAATGTGCGCGCATTCATAGCTCGACAAACAAACGCCCGCGACAAAAGGCTGCAGCCTAGCATCGTCAAAAGGAGGCACAGAAACGGGTATCGAAGCTCGGCGGTTCAAAGAGGCTGAAATCTTTGTCGATGAATAAAGCGGTGTTATACCCTAGTTCGTGATTATTATTTCGTCAGCAGAGCAATAATTTTTGGTTCTACACATTGGTCAGAGGATTCTGCTCGTCAATGAAATAGTTATGTTTGTGGGCTACAATTTTATGAGAATATTGTTGCATTAGAAATTCATCTATAGACAAAATCAGAATTTTAGAATAGCGTTCAATGTTATTTTAATGGCAGCTAAAAAGAAAATTGATCTTCTCTTGAATCGAAGTCATTCCTTTGAGAATATTACCTGCGGTAAATTTGTTACATTGCTCGTTCCAAGGGTGCACTGACAAAACTTCGAAGACTGAGAACACTCTCGGAGGGTGCGAGAAAGGGGTGAAAGCCAGAGCCGTATCCCTAAGGGAAACGACAGGAACTTGCGAAGAACTATGTCGAAACAGACATTAACCTGTTAGATGGAGGAAAGTTGACTCGTCATCTGAAAATACCTTCCCGTGGGGCAACACGAGGGAACTCATCGCGAAAGTTTCCTAATTACATTCGCACGAGAGACGTGACGTACGTAGCAATTACTATGGCGCAAAGCGAGTTAAACTGGTATTCGATCACTTTCAAACGCGCCGGTAAAATTTCTAGCCAAAAATCATCCCCGCTTAACTAAACAGCTTAACCCTTACCAATCTCTATCCTTGTATTCAATCCACGCATCTCCAGCAGTCAAAGTCTCTCCCCTCTTCGAGGTAAACACTCGGCAAAGTAACTTAATGACTGCTGCTCGTCAAGTAGCTCGATAAAACGAGATGTAGATTTACAGAAGCATGTAACCTACTCGGATACCACGTGAAGCTCTATCAAGCGCACGGGGTTCTGTTAAAAGATTCATGTGCCCAGCAATGGGAGCTCGCGATACAAAGGAGCTAACGATTGCTCCTCGTACGGCACGGTATACGAGCGTTATTTGCGGAGAACACGGTGTATATTTCATCCATTATCGAGAGACGCCGTGCATAATCCAGAAAGCTATCGATTTATCCTGTTTACAGCGAAGGGACAGTACCTGGGCTCGCCGTGCGATGTCTCGTGCAATCCGGAACTGCTGCACGTGTTTTGCGACACGGTCACCGGTCACTGCGAGTGCGAGAAATTCTATCCAGTTCGCCTTGGGCCTAGCAAAGGATGTGCCAAACGTACGTAGAACATTTCGCGCGGACGGCTACGCGCTCGTTCGCAACTAGGTCGTTCCGATATGAAAAACTCCATGGTAACGCGGACACGAGCGAAACGAGGGGGGGGGGGGGGGTGAAATAAATGTCGAGGGAGGCCCTGTCGCCTATGAATAATCGACATGCCGTGAAAGGATGTTTTGTGTCACGCCCGTCCCTCGAGTCGATTCGCAAACGCATTTCTAACTTCGTTTATCGAAACGCTTGTCGCTGCGTTTCATTCGGTAGCCGCGATACTCAAATTTTCAAGTCGCATCGCCCCAGTTGCATTGCTGGCAAATAGAACGCATCGCTTGCATTCTGCGCGAATATCTGTGGGGGGAAAGAATTCGGTTATTAGCCACTGATTGATCGTACAAGTTGCTCGCAGCGGAGATCTCGGTGACGAAGAGATATGTACACAGAGAAATAGAGCCCAAAGTGCCACGTTACCAATTGAGGGTTGAAAGGCTCGCTACCCTTTAGCGAAGCCCCGGGGAATTAAACGACTGTACGGTTTTCCAGCCAAACGACTCGGGGAGCAATGCTTCTATCGGGCGACTTGCACTTTTACGGATCAACACTCGACCTGCACCCAGGTGCAGCACCACGCTGTGTGCGACTGCGAGGATGGTTATCACAGGGTCGCACTGTCTAGGCCTAGCAAGAAGGTGTTCTGCGCCGAAGGTACACCGTGCCAACTAATTATCAGACTGATCGACACGGTGCCTAAACTCCATCAAACCTCGCGCGTTCAGGACATAATACCTAAAAAGTCTCTACTTGTGACAGACGTTATCGCTTGCATTTATATTTCTCTGATCATTACCTGCCCCAATCTTGCAACACCTGAACCATCGCGGGGTACACTGTTTACTAACGAACCAAGGCACTAGTCCACATTCGTCCCCTTGGAAAATGGTCACGGGTTGAAGCGTCGTGTCGCAATCTGTTGGCAGACCTGGTGCTGATAACCACGGATATACCGACCCTGCTCTGCATAGCGTCGGGGATAGCGATATTCACGGGGATGATATGCTTCGTGCTCAAGTTGTTCAGCCGTGCGAGGTACTCAAGGCCGCGGCACTATGCCAACGCGAATCACCCGCCGCCGATGCTGTTCTCCAGCGACACCGGTGAGTATCCCCCCCCGAGCAACAGATCGACCGTCGCCCGAGATAGCCTCCCCACGATCGATTCGACGGAGGTGAACGGAACGATCGAGCGCGCGCGCCACGATCCATCCCCCCATCGTTCGTCGACCTTGCCGTTTACCGTAATCACTCGACCAGCCACGGCGAAACTCAACCGCACCCCATTGCGACGGCTTTCGGCTGCAAAATCAATAAGTCTAAGTATCGATGAAGGACCCCGTCCCCTCCGAAGACGTCTATTTTCGGCCGCTGGCCTACTTCGCTCGGGAGAGACTAAGGGGGAACCGGGAGTAGAAGTCTAACGATCGCTTAGGCCAGTCCGAAGCTGATTCCAGCAATCGTAGCATAATCGATAGAGGAGTAACCCAGCGAGGTTCTAACTTCATATCCACGGATGGGAGAGTAAAACGTTACCGTCTCGCGATCTCGTCTCGTTCGTTTCGAGACCGTCTAATGCACAACGACCGCTCCTACTCGCAGATATGATAATTTTGCTCGGCAGGCTTTACCGTACCCGGGCCACGATTTAATCGGGAATTTTCAATACAGAACGGCGCACGGCTGAAGTATTAAGTAGAATCGATCCCCCAAGAAATGTCCCACATATTTCTCAACATGGTCTAACAGGCTCGCTAGCGCACGCCATGTATTTCTAACGTCCTGATTCCTCGTGACAGACCAGCGTCACGTGACATCGATAATTATTCGTTTGCGAAGCGCACGAAGCCTGCATCGAAGTACTGATACCAAGCCCGGGGGGCATTCGACACACCGACTCGACCTGGTTATTACATTCCATGCATGCCCAATTACAAACGAACACTACACCGAATAACACTACTCCAACTGTATCGTGATCTACGGTGGTCTTCAGAGCTCTGCATCCGACAGTCTTCGGAGTGCACCGACGAACCATTCTTCCCAAGAATTCCCACGATTAAGGGGTTATATCTAGTCAGGAGGCCAAAAGGAGGCGAATTTTTTTTTATAAAGCGGAAGCATATATTTTTACTCTTAAAAGAGCAACATTTAAAGAACGTTTGGTAATTTTTATAGAAAAGTATATACGTTTTAAATAAAAATACAACGTTATCCAAGAAGCCTTTTTAAAAACGGTGAGCAAGATATCTCAAAAACTACCGCACCAATCTCTTTGAAATTTTATGGGTTTCTTTTTTATATAAAAATCTACTGAATGGCGGGAGTTTTTTTCCATTGTATAGTTTCGATTTTATCAACGAAAAACGGCCATTTATAGTGATAACCATGAAGCCATTTTTCGTTGATATAATCGAAACTATGCATTGAAAATATATCCTTCGGACACTCAGTAGATATTTATGTAAAAAAAAATAAGCCCACAAAGTTTCAGAAAGGTTGGTGCGGTAGTTTTTGAGATATCTTGCTCACCGTTTTTAAAAACGCTTCTTGGATGTCGTTGTGTTTTTATTTAAAACGTAAATATTTTTTTACAAAGAAATTACGTAATGTTCTTTAAATGTTTGTGCAAATATATGCGTTCGCTTTTTAAAAAAAAATCACAAACATTAGCCACTCGAGTCGCGTTATTGGGTACACTCGGAAGCCCATCGGGCGCAGGTCTCTGCGGTGGACGGTGTCCGATGCGCAGGGCGATAGGGAATGCGTTAGTGTCAACGAAAAGCGGAAGCGAATTCTCGACGAACACGCTGACGAAAGGATCGAGAAGGGATGAGTAATCGAAGGAATCCAACAGGTATCCCGCTGACGCTCCACGGTGGAAGACCGTCCTCGCGCTCCAGCCAACGGAGCAGCACAGGAGGACCATTGACCTACGCGTTCACCAGGAGGCCGAGCAGCGGTGGTAGCCGCGGTCCCCTGGTACCAGCGTCGAGAGCAGGTGCGGCACGTGCCGCCGCCATCTTGCTTATATCGTGTCACCTGCAGGCGACCAAAGGCGGGAACAAGCATCGACGTACCCTTAGCGACGTTGCTGAGGGATCGTCCGACGGCCTCGGTAGACGATCAACGATCTCTTTCTAGCTCTTTCGTTGTGTCTGTCTTCTGTCTCTATCTACTTCTCTCTCTCTTTCTTTCTCTATCTCTCTCTCTATCTCTCTCTCTCTCTCTCTCTCTCTCTACTATACTCTTTCTATGCCCGCATCTTTCACACTCTTGTACGCCACCTCTGCCCGTCACTCTCCCAGTTCGAGTGACTCTTCTTCTCGTTCGAGTGAATTTGCTATTTGCCCGTGTCTCTCCCCCCTCTGTCTTCTTCCGTCGTTCGCTAAAGGGGGTGGCCTGGCGAGGTTCGACGCAACGGGGAGGCGAGATTCCCGAGTTGGAAGAGTCGAACATTTCTTTTCTCGATTTTCTATCATTTTTTCTAAGGTAACCCGCTCGTTTGCTAGTTCGTTAGAGAATCGTTTGGGGATTCTGGAGTCCCGTTTCCGAGTTGCGTCGAGGCATAAGGGGCATATACTTGACGTCCAGCATTCACCCTCCAAACCAGTAATCTGTCCTCCCTCCGCCCGTTCCCGTCACGCTCGTTTCACGCCCCCGTCCGACCGCGAGCCGCCTCTTCAGCGGTGAACGCCGACGACGAGGAAGAAGAGGATGGTGGCGCTTCAAGTCGTACCATGCCGTTGTCGCTGTTGTGTCGTAGTTGTTGTTATTGATATTTAGCGTCCCCCCACCCCGTAACCGCCTTCCCCGCTGCGTTTCCCGGTTTTCTCTGGTCCACCCCAGACCGTGCTCTGACACCCCGTCGCGTCGCACAGTGGTTCCAAAGTGACTTTTTGCGGTCAAAATTCCGTATCTCCGTCAATTCTCAACCGATTTTTGATTTCTTTGGCTCATTTTGTGGGGGATTAAATTTGCTATAATATCATATACCGGAATTGCAACCAAAACCGTTTTTTTTTTCCTATTCTTTTTTCTGACAAAGTTGGATGAAAACTATAGTTGAACAATCTTTGGGGCTAATTTGATAAAATATTGCTTATCTAAGTAGTTTTTTTTTACGTAAAATCTTCAATTGGCACTGGGAAATAGCGGAAATATAAAATAGGCGATCTGTTGACACGTCAGAATGTTTGAAATACAATTTTACAAGGGCTGAAAACTTGGAATGTCTACTGAGTTTACTGCAACCACAACCGTCTAAAATATCAATTTAATGTATGATTCTGGAACCTAATACCGTTCAGAAATACTGAAGAACGTCAAAACCGCGATTTATTTTTTTACGTTTTTATTATTGTTTATTAGTGGATCTTCCCGATCCACAGTTTGGGCATTTGAAATGTGGGTAATAATGTTAAAGCAAATTTAATCCCCTACAAAATGAGCCAAAGAAATCAAAAGTCGGTTGAGAATTGACGGAGATACGGAATTTTGACCGCAAAAAGTCACTTTGGAACCACTGTGCGTCGCGGCGATGGTCCCACGATGCGGAGGGACCGATTTCTCGCGGGAGAGGGCTGAAGAAAGAAGGGAAACGCGAGCCACACCTTCGATCTCGTTCACGTTCCCTGTACACGAACGGCCATTCTTTTCTCTGTTGTATGGCCGAGTGTCGGGACTTGGAGCGTTTGTACTTTCGTTCTTTCTCACGCAACGATGCGTTTCCGCCGACACCACCGTGATGGCGCTACCGAAACATCCCCCCGGCCGCCACGTTAGCTGGGGAAACAGAATCTCTGTATCACTCTCGACCTCGTCACACATTCACCTCCAACCCTCCCCCGCCCGGATTGATTAAAACCACCGGTACACGTACGTTGTGCAATTCGTGAGATTGTGCTACACCAAAAAAAAAAGCTGCATTCACGTGAATACAAAATACGATGTTCTTTGTTGAGAAAAAAAAAAAAAAAGAAACAACCAATAATCAAAGCGCTGCACGAGTGTGTTACGAGATAGCAAGATGGCAGCGGCCGATTTCGTTGCTCGTTAACGAACGAACGTTCTCTGGTAAGACGTAGAGGAGACACGAAATCTTTACGCACTAGCTAGCTCGCTGCACACGCACGCATTTAATTGTGTTCGTCGGATCGCATGCGATGCCCGGCTTTACAGAGAGTTTACTTGAACCTTTTTAATAAACACGACCAACCCCCGCCCGCGGAGAACCCGCGGTTCCACCAGTATCTGTACTTGAGGCTCGCTACCGCTGCTGTACCGTTCCCTGCATCTTAAACTGTTGCTTTGATTTAGCGAGACTCGAGCAGAGAAACGTAACCGAAAGCTGCCTGCTCCACTAGCCGGGAACTGCCTTCGTCCAGTTCTGCTTCGGTTTTCTGCGTACGATAAACTTGCAAGACTCGATGCTACCGCGACAGCGTCGGTTCGCGCTTTAATGTCCGTTGCCGATGGTCACGGAAACGACGTGACGAGGGAGATGGAGCATCAACCGCGGAAGAGAGAGCTCGCGAGCCCGAAGAGGTGCAAGGATCTTTATTTTGTTAGATATGCTTGCTATGGATCGAAGAAGCGAAGCCATGCCTTTCGAGCGAGCCGCTTTGTTCTCTGGCTGCAGTGAGACAGGGGATTATTGGCACGGATGGGAAGCTTGACAAGGAAATTTCGGATAAAAGGCGAACGAGAATGAAGGGAGCGCGGCGCGAGGGATGAATGAAGATCCTGGCAACGGAACGTCCCCAATTAGAACGAGACGAGGGGCACTTTTACTCGCTGAATGGAAACGCGAGCGGTGTTGGAAAAAGGGGGAACGAGTAAACTCCGCCGAAAAGGACAGAAAGGGTGCCAATAATTCTGTGACTCGCTGTATACAGACCAGTACACAGATATACTATAAATCCGCCTCTGGCTGCATTTCCTGTCGCCTTTAGTATGCGCCGTTAATCAATAAGGACTCGTAACGAGGTCTCTGAATTAGAAACACTTAAACAAGCCCGCCAAGCATCTGCTCTCTGCATATATAACGCGCGACTTCAATGGCCCTTGACTGTGTAATTCTGAGAACGTTGATGCGACACGGAGAATACATGTTCCGGTGCAAAAGCTGCCGCAAGCTCCAGCAGCCCGTTAGACGCTTGAAAGCAATCAATTCCCTTTTACGAAAAGTGCATTATTGATTAGCGAGAGAGCACGCGTCGCAAGCCGTCTGTATAACGCATCCGCTTCAGCCGATGGGGACGCTTTTCGTTCGCGCAGAGGTTCGCTTTCAGTGACAATGTCCACACGACGACAACCGGCACAGTCGAAACACCGAACACACGAAGATAATCCCCCCTTTCTCTACGAGTACTAACGCAACACCCCGATTGCCCTTGGACCTCGCGACACCAGCTGCAAAAAAACTTCTCTGTACTACTACCCCCCCCCCCCCCCCGTCGCGGCCTCCCGACAGCTCTGAACCGATCCTTCGTCCCCGGCTTTCGGAACCGGCCCCCCAAATCGAAACGCTGCCTGTCGAGACGAGCGGCCCCGAGGCGCGACCATCGAGCTTGCATTATCCGTCGGCAGAGAATTAGGCGAGCGAGCGAAGGATTCCGTCGCGCAGATAGAAAGACCCCCGCGCGAGTGTCACGCTGGTATTAGCCGAGCAGACGCAATTAGATCTTTTTTCGTAATTCTTATCGACTTATCCGCCTGGCGACTTAGAGTAGCGACGGAGAGCAGGAGGTGCACGTTCGCCTAGCTCCGTGGTACTGAACTTTAACCCTTGTCTTCCCGATAGGTTCTCGCCGCCCTAGCTTAACCTCGGTTCACAGCTCGACGTCCTCGGCGCGTAGCTACAGCGCGCGACGCCTCGAGAAGGAGAGGAACGAGAAGGAGCAACGGCAGGCACTGCAGGAGCTGAGGCTGGCCAAGCAGCGGGAGCAACAGCAGCAGCAACAGCAGCAGGTAGCGCCGACGCCCAGCCCCAGGACTCCGCACTCCACGGACGAGCTGCTGCCCTCCGTGGAGGAAGGGAAGGAGGTGTTTTATAACGAGGTACCTTGCCAGAACTGAATCTGTTCGCTCGCGAAACCAGCCCGCTCTCACTGGCCGAACAATCGCAGATTTTACGAGCTAGCATCTCCGAAACTGTTCGGTTTCGAGGGGGATGCGGCGCGATTGTGTTCATATTTTTTTAGTAGAATCTGACGAAAAGACGAGCAGGTAAGAGAAACTCTCCTTTTCGATATTCCGATCCTCCACTGGGTGCATCGCCACGTGAGACCGGCAAGTAGTAGAAGTCCGTGTGTGGCCAGACACGAGCGTGTCAGGCGCTCCGCGCAAGTAACGAACGTTTGCTTCCGATGAGAACTGTCGTCCAAGTTTATGCACGCGTGAGACGTGCAAAATATTGCATTGCTATCTCGATACGATATAGTCTTTACCTCGCGGAGTCGGCTCGAACCCGACCCGTGCTTCGTTAGTGCTGATTCTAATGTCCCGTATGTCAGCAGGTGCCGACCACATCGGACGCAATAGAAGAGACGTCGGCGAAGACCACCGTAACCACGACCAACGTGAACGGGGGCAGATTCGGGGAAATCGCCCCCGTGGTCACCGCCTCGACAACGTCCATCTTCGAAACGAACATCGCTCCACGCGCCACCGGTGACATTTTTCAAGTGTAGTTAAGAACAATGGCCGAGGAACTGGACGGAACACGCTCCCGCGGGACTCGCGCCAACGACGAACGGCTGCGGCCCGCCCCGTTACGTTATCGCCGAGGGGAGCGCGTCCCGGCGCGTTAAGCGCGATTCTAAACGAACCGATGGTCCCCACTTCGGCGCGGATAAGAATCACGCGGCTATAACACAGCTGCTGGAACGAGGAGAGCTTCGGGGCACGGAGATCCGCGTGTGATGCTCTTTTAAGACAAGACCGTGGGTACGAAGGGTGCAATGATGGCGGAGGGATCGTTAAAGTTGACGTTTTGCTTGAGCCACGCGCGAAGGCCTAGAATTATTTATTCTAAAAGATATATTTTTAAATATCTAGGTGCAGGCAGTTACGCAGCCAGCTTCGAATGAGAGTAAAGGTGGGGTTGATAACGGGAGCGTGCGTTCGGCTGTTAAATACGTGAAATTCAGGAGCATGCCTGGTGCCTGGGCGCAGGCGCGGGTACGCGAGGGTGTGCCTGAATCAGGGTGGCACGTGCCGTTATTTAAGGGTTGAGCAAGATTTCACGGGGATTCTGGGTCGGAATCGAGGGTCTCCTCGTCTGGGTAGGTAGCTTAAAAGCGCGATATGATTTTTAAAATGCGTAGCGTTCTTAAGGTATCGAGGTTAAAGACTCGCCGCCCGACATTATACTCGAAAGCTGTCGCGTTTATTTATTCCCTGGCAAGAAAGTAGATTCTCACCGCGACTCGGTTCGCGCGCACTTCACAGACGAGGATAGATCCGCGATATTGGGAATGGACATTCAAAATCATTTTTTACGGCTTAAGGTTTTTAAGCACTTACGGATCATTGGCACGGGGGTAGTATTTTTTTATTAAAATTCAGAAACGTCGAGAGTAAGCGACCGATCGAACAGCACGGTAAGAATCCAGCTCCATTACGATTTACTTACATATCAGCGGGATATCAATTTTTCCTTCCTTTTTTTTCTATAACGATTATCGCTCGTAAGACGAACGGAGGATTCCTTTCGCGCAACGGATTCTGTGGATAATTAAACTTCGTAGTGGTCGTTACGTTAGTTATCAGTCTCCTAGGACGCGGGTGTTGCACATTTTTGCGAACGAGATAGAAGAAACGCAGCGTTTTATAACCATCTGATTTTTTAATTCTTGTAACTTTCTACGACGATTTCTTCAACCCGTTTTACAAACACCTATTTGCTAACTTCTAATCACATATCAGGGACAGATCGATGCGATTGGAGTGCGAGCACAGAAGCGAACCGGATGCAAGGGGGAATAAAAAAGCGAGCGTGAAACGTTTCGTGGGTGTGTCTGAAAAAATTCTCTCTCGACGATCACACGATCCACGCGCATAGTGGCATTAAACCATAGAAACAAAAGCTGCAGAGTATTCGTAAGAATGCAGCTACATGTTCCGCGCCAACGGTTTATCTAAACATCGCTGGGACGTACTTAAAACCAAACCCACCCCTCCCCCAAAAGAAAACAGAAAAAAAACACTTATAATCAACACGTACGTATTCCGTCTTTACGCAAAGGATATATCGACGCGTTCAATCGTTTCGTTTGCTCCAGCGGAGTTTGCCGTGATAGAGAAGCAATTGGCAGGGCATTCTCGAGTGGGTCGAGACTAAATATACCTCTAATGTTAGACGAATTATTTAAAAAAAAACCACACCGAGGGAATAGGGGATATCGGACGGGGCGCGTCGCGACGGAACGTCGACGCATCGTCATCGCCGCGAAAAAAATAAAGCACGCCAGAAATGACAAAAGCTGCGCTCTATAACTACCACGAGCCCGTTGTATCGCTTTTTCGCGACAAGCTGCGCAAAGCACGAGCGGCCTTCCGCCTTTCCACCGTTTCTTTTTTGTTCTTATCGATCGGACACCGACGAAATTTAAATGGAACCACGGCGAGCACCGATGAAATTAATTTCGCCGCGTTTCCCCTTGAACTCCGAGGTACGGAATAATTTATCGCGATTCGGGTAATTAGGTTCTCCGTCGAAATTACAAAATTAAATATTTCTCGTGTCATCAGGGCTGCCCACTGAAATTCCGGGGGCTTTATGACTTGGAGTCACAAAACGCCCGATGGGCGAGAACACTCGAGGTTCCAAATTCTGATTATCAGGACACAAAGAGTATGGTTTGTTTTTATCGGTGTACAAGCGTTGCTCGGCTGGCCAGTGTAAATTGTAGTGATAAAAATCGTTAAAAGTAAAAAAGATTATATATATTATATACATATGCGTGTGTATACGTAAGGAGCGATCACGCACGAGGGGCTGTGTCGCATCGAAGCGAGGGGGTAGGAGAGACGGAGAAAAAAAAAAACCCTGTTTGGATCGAGAGCAAACAAACGTGTATCGACGTCTCGTGTTCGAATAATTACGCTGCCTTTCCCGATTAAATAAAAACAACATAAAAACGATAAAAAGAAAAGAGCAAAAAAGAAGTAGAGAGAAGAGTCTTAAGGAACATTCTTGCGACTACGCGATTCTACGTAATAATACAAATAAGCCGTCCTCCCCCCGTTCGCGGGAGCGAGGATCTCTCATCTTAACCACTTAAACGACCCAACGGAACACACCAAAAACACGATTGCACACCCGATTTGTCGAGACGATCGTGACCGAACGATCCTCCGATCGCTGTTACAGAGAACGGAGTATCACACACAGAGTAATTAAACGTCACAGCCCGCCTAATAATTATCCGAACTACTCGACTCGACCCGCCGCCTTTGATTTCTAAACCAACAGAAATAAAATGAAGAAAAAAACAAACGAAAGGGGAAAACCAAAGAATGGTCGATGTTCAGCGTTATCGTTTTATCCCATTTTAAATGTTTACTGTATAATAAAATTGTAATATAGTCGTTGGGCAAATAAAGCTCGTTTTTCGATATATACACATATCACGGGCCGCTCTGCAAGACCACGTCCCTCTTCAACCCTTCCGTGCGTGGTGCTTATCTACACATCCACCAAACGAAACCACCTTCGCCGCGGGTCGCCGAAATTTTACTAAGTAGCTTCCCTTAATTTTTCACGATCCTTTCATATCGTCGCGATCTGAATTCTGCCTCACGGCAAATGGAAATACAGGAACTCTCGCAGTGTGCTTCGCGTTGCGTTAGAGGCGACACGCTTCGCCTCGAGGTTGAGAACTCGGTAGCTTCGAGTCCGCGATGGAGGCAGAAATAAATGTCAGGGTGGAGGACAATCCCTCGACAGCTGAGCGAACATTACGCCCCATCGTGTACGTCTCTTGGCTGCTGGGCGTCGGTATAGCGCGGCCAAAGAGATGCCCGATAGCGATCACGGTGATCCTACGTCTGATCCACTTTGGTCTCTGCACGGTGATCGTTGCCTTCAGCGCGATAGACTTCGCCAACTTCGGCAAAGAGTTCACCAGCAAGCTGTTCGAGATCATGTACTGCATGGACGAGAGCATCTCCCACATCGCGGCTTATTACTACGTGTACCACATAATACAGCACTACGAGAAGTGGCCGGAGCTGATGAAGAGGATGGAGTCGTTGGATCAACATATCGGCAAAGAGATACCGATAAACGATAGACGCGTGAAGACCAGACAGATTATTGCCATTTTAACCGCCTGTGTCCTTGGGCCAGTTTCCCTCGCGGCTCATGTTCTCTATTATTACTTCACCGCGCCTGAACAGATTTACGCCTCTGATCTACTTCTTTATTACACGATCGCGCAGACACTGGTGAACAGCTTCGTGTTCGACATCGTCGTCTACATGATTTGCCAGAGATTCAGAATCATCAACGAGACGATCGAGCAACTGGACGAGACGTTGGGCGCGCAGTGGGTGGCCTTGAAGATAAGGAGGATTAGGAAGCTGTACAATGGCAAGTGATGAAAGTTTGTCGAGGAGTTTGATGAATTATGACGAAATATAACGCGGTTTTTTTTGCTGGGACACGGGCGGAAATGGTAGAGGATATAGTGGAGGTCTAAGTGGCGAGCATCGATACACTGGCAACATGCAACTGCACTATTTTCTAATAGAGCAATGACAGTGAGTTGCAAAATCATTGGCACAACATAACCGAAAGGTTGATGAAGGAGCTTGAACGAAAAGGTCAATGAAAATAAGTTTTCTTCTAGAATATAAGAAGATACAATGCAGAATGTGTTTACCTATGATTTTGTAACTCACTGTACTTTAGACTCCGAGGCTCTGCGACCTGCCCCACTTACAGAGCCGTACACACTTGTAATCTTGACTCTTTTACAGAAGCATGCTCCGTAATCATGTCACTAAACGAGATTTACGGAATAGATCTGCTATTATGCTCGACGAATGCGTTTATAATGGTGGTCGCGAAGCTCTTTAGGATCTACATGAGCGCGGCAGAGCAGAAAAGTGGTTTCATATTCCTGAACAATGTGATCTGGTTGATTTACGGGGGGCAGTTCGTTGCGATGTGCTGGGTCTGCACCCTGACGCACCGTGAAATAGAGAAAATTGGCCCCCACATGGCCGAATTCGCGTTGAACGCCCAAAGCGCGACGAAATTCAACAGGCTGGCCTCCTTTCGAAACTTTCGTAACACCGAACCGAACCAGTTAGAGATCCGCGATAATCCTTGTAGCGATAACGCAACGAATCCGAATGGTTTCGGGATGGAGAGCCTTTTGCGAAGAAACTTCGAGCGCGACTGCGCCAGGAACGAAATAAACGATTTCTCGCTGCAACTGCAACAGCATCGCGTGAAATTCACGGCCTGCGACTTTTTCGAGATGGATAACTCATTGCTGACCAGGGTAAGTAGATTGAAGAAAAGCGCGCGTGTTCGCGGGACACTGAATTGTACGAAACCGTTTTCAGTTCATCAGCGTTATCACCACGTACTTGATCATCCTCGTGCAGTTTTACAAACCGGAGGGTGAGTCTCAGTAAGAAATTAAACATCGACGAATACGTACAAAAATACATGTAATTAAAAATTAGCAACAGGAACAATCTGTATTGTGCGTGTGCCTAGCCAGTCACAGTGCTTTCTATAAAAAATTACTTTATTAAATTAAATACCCTTCTCAGTGAAATAAAGTCTTTGATCTCGCAAAATATATTAGTAGACACGAATACACAGAAGCTGAAGGTGTCACCGCTGTACGAAATACGTGAAAAATAAATATTCGAAGCGTGACGTTGCGTGGTTGCTGGACGATGAACGACTTTAGTCCACTTCCTCGATGGTTGGTCCGGCTCCGCCGGCTCCAGGGGCGGCCCCGGTGGGCCCGCCTGGTGGTGCACCCGGGAACCCGCCAGGTGCGGCGCCGCCCTGGTACAGTTTCGCGACGATCGGGCCGCAAATGGATTCCAGCTCCTTCTGCTTGTCAGCGAACTCTTCCTTATCAGCCAGCTGATTCGCGTCCAGCCAGGCGATCACCTCGTTACACTTGCCCATGACTTTCTCCTTGTCGGCCGCGTCGATCTTGTCTTTCAGCTTCTCGTCCTCCATCGTGCTCTTCATGTTGAAGCAGTACGACTCGAGGGAATTCTTCGCGGATATCCTCTCGCGTTGCTGCTCGTCCTCGTTGCGGTACTTCTCCGCGTCGTTCACCATCTTCTCGATCTCGTCCTTCGACAATCGACCCTTGTCGTTGGTGATGGTGATCTTGTTCTCCTTTCCAGTGGACTTCTCGATCGCTGTGACGTTCAAGATACCGTTGGCGTCGATGTCGAAGGTCACCTCGATCTGAGGCACGCCCCTGGGCGCGGGTGGAATGCCGGTCAGTTCGAACTTGCCCAGGATGTTGTTGTCCTTGGTCATAGCCCTCTCTCCTTCGTACACTTGGATGAGAACGCCGGGCTGATTGTCCGAGTAGGTGGTGAAGGTTTGCGTCTGTTTCGTCGGTATGGTGGTGTTCCTCTTGATCAAAGTGGTCATAACACCGCCAGCTGTCTCTATACCCAGAGACAGCGGCGTGACGTCCAGTAGCAACAGATCTTGAACCTCCTCGGACTTGTCACCGTGCAGGATGGCGGCCTGCACGGCGGCACCGTAGGCTACCGCCTCGTCGGGGTTAATCGACTTGTTCAGCTCCTTGCCGTTGAAGAAGTCTTGGAGCAGCTTCTGTATCTTTGGTATCCTGGTAGACCCACCGACTAGAACGATACTGTGAATTTGGGCTTTGTCCATCTTCGCGTCCCTCAGGGCCTTCTCCACCGGCTCCAGAGTGCTCCTGAACAGATCCGCGCAGAGCTCCTCGAATCTCGCTCTGGTGACCGACGTGTAGAAGTCGATGCCCTCGAACAGTGAATCGATCTCGATGCTGGCTTGCGTGGACGAGCTCAGGGTCCTCTTTGCCCTCTCGCAGGACGTCCTCAAGCGCCTCAGGGCTCTCTTATTTATGCTTAGATCCTTCTTGTACTTCCTCTTGAACTCCTGGACGAAATGGTTCACCATGCGGTTATCGAAGTCCTCCCCGCCCAGGTGAGTGTCCCCCGCTGTCGACTTCACCTCGAAGATGCCATCCTCGATCGTCAAGATCGACACGTCGAACGTACCGCCGCCAAGGTCGAAGATCAACACGTTCTTCTCGCCCGCTGTTCGTTTATCTAGACCGTAGGCAATGGCCGCTGCGGTAGGCTCGTTGATTATTCTCAAAACGTTCAGGCCCGCTATCGCCCCCGCGTCTTTCGTGGCTTGCCTCTGGGAATCGTTGAAGTACGCCGGCACGGTGACCACGGCGTCGGTGACTTTCTTCCCCAAATACGCCTCCGCCGTTTCCTTCATCTTCGTAAGAACCATGGAAGACACCTCCTCCGGGAAGAACGACTTCGTTTCGTCCTTGTACGTGACCTTGATCTTTGGCTTCCCAGCATCGTTCACGACCGTGAACGGCCAGTGCTTCATGTCGCTCTGCACCGTTGCGTCGTCGAAACGGCGGCCGATCAGTCTCTTCGCATCTGAACGGATTTAAAATAAGAGTGAGTAAAACTCTCGCGAGCCAAGGACTAAGTCAACCGGGGGCGTGAGTAGGGCTGGGACTATTCGAATAATTTAATATTCAAATATTTTACACTGCTGTATTCGAATAGTATTCGAATACTGCTATATCCAAATAGTATGGTATGAAGTGAATTAAAATTAGCTTACAAGATTTCACCATGACAAATGAACCGAAAGAACTTCATTTATAATTCACACCATACTATTCTAATACATCAGTATTCGAATACTTAAATATTCGAATTATATTTGTCAAATAATTAAGCAACTGAAGTATTCGAATATTCGAATACCGAAAAAATCGACAAATAGTCCCAGCCCTAGTCGTGAGTGTATTAATAATGGAACGGGAATGTATAATTACGGGATTATTCTGTTAACCTCTTCTGCGCTCCTCAAACTTCGCAAAATGCTCTTACGCGTACCACAAATTCACAGAAACATACGAAAGAATTCTCAGCGAGAAAAAGCCGATGCGAAGGATAGGTGTTTGTTCAGTAGATTTGAAAAGGAAGTATGAAGTAGCAAGATTGCCATCAAATGATAGTGCAGTGCGCAAAAACAGGCGGAGGCCACTGCATTGCCACCTAACATCGTCGCAACGGAAGGAGGGCAGACGCGCGAGTATCGCGAATGAATAGAGGGAGACAACAGGTAGTTGTGTAAGATCAGTTACAAACTGCGACGCGGCGATACATATATCACGTACTACTACTCGAACACGTATGCAAACAGTGACGAAGTAAAGCGATCTTAAATATAGAAAAGGATCTTGGGCGTACGTAACGTTTCGTGATTGTAGACATATAGAGCGTTTGTCGATATAACGAACTATGATCGCAGGATTACATAACGCAACGTGCCAAATTAATGTAGCCATTTCAAAAAACTCGGTAATAAATTCGATCTTCCGATTAACTCTGGCATGATTTCTGGGATTACTTGACACCCCTCAAGAACTCAGATTTGATTACTTTTGTAATAATGAAAGTAAAAATAGAGCGCTAAATGAAGATTCATAAAGTACCAATTAAATGAAATGATAATGACCCAATGACCACGCAGAAAAGTGTTGACTACATTAGCGAACTTGATTGTAAGAATGATGTGGCAAGTACTTCTGCGAAACTATTCAGAAGCAATAAAATTAATTTAGCAAAGCGTTAATTAGCAACTTTTACGTTTTATAACATTTATATTTGTCAATTTTATATAGGTAATTAATAATCGAAGAAAGGAATGTAGTAATAGATAAAGTAGTAGTAGATTCTAATAATATCACTACATGTCGATATAGCTGCATGATTATACATATGAAAAAAATGAAACAGGTTTTCAAAATATATATACAAAATTTACTCACCGAAGATGGTGTTGTTCGGGTTCATCGCTACTTGATTTTTCGCCGCGTCACCGATCAGCCTTTCCGTGTCCGTGAACGCGACATAACTCGGCGTCGTTCGGTTTCCTTGATCGTTGGCGATGATCTCAACTTTTCCGTGCTGGAATACACCCACGCACGAGTACGTGGTACCCAAATCGATTCCTACCGCTGGAGCTTTCGCCATTTTTTATCGCTGCGAAACACAAAACAAGTCAGACATGCATCGATCGAGAATACAGTTTTTATATACTCGCAGCAAAGAAACAAATTCGTTCTTCCCTACCGCATCGGTTTTCAAAATTACTCGCGAGTACCGATCGACCGGTGTCGGAACGTATTATCGGTTACTACGCGACCCCCCCAGATAATACAACGCATTAACGTTGAACACCTACTTCAATGACATTATCAACACTTTCCCGGAATTATCCCAACTCCTAATTTAATTCTAACGATCCACTGCCTAGGCTAACAAAATCTACGCACACAACGCGACGTCGAAAGTACGTCGCAATAAGAGAATACGCCTCGGGCTACGAACGTTTCTAACACGATACCGAGTAAAGCCATAAGTATTACGTACTTACGATCGATCCAACTCCAAGATTTATATCGCGATTTTGTTCCAAGCCATCGTTACCTAACAGTTATACCGAAACCCGAAACTGAATCGACAAATATAGAACGCGAGGTCAATCATCGTGCCCGAGATTCAAACGGTACAAACTCAACGAACTCAACTTCAAATCTCTAAAACAATCGAAGTAGGGCAGAACGATATATATCGGCCTAAGTGATGCAACTTCACCATGACGTTTCTAATTGGTAAATCCTTCGAGTATCAATACGATTTACGGCATGATTCAGATCTACTAAATAAAATCCATCAAACGAATGTGATTCTATCATATGGATATTCAGAAGCACTCACCTTTTATTTCGTTCGTTTTTCGTATGATTTATTGAGTCGCAGTCTTGTCACCACTCGTTTCACCACAGTGTTCACCACTCGGTTGCTCAAATATGTCTGAGCGCGGCTCGCGCAGTCGTCCTTTAATACACTAAATCTCGCGCTTCGAGAAGTTTCCGTGGATGACCAATCACGGTGGTTTCTGCGATTCGACGCCGCGCTCCTATTGGTTCATTGCTCCCGACGTGTCCAAGACAAGGATAAACATATCGGAGTGGGGCAGAAAGCTGTGGGAGAAAGAGAGAGAACTGTCTAGACGAGAGACCATACGAGAAGGTGCTGGAACATGTCGCGTTCAAGATCGCGGTTATAATTAGAACGCTAAATCTTTTCTGGTTCGACCGAGAATCGACCAGCCAAAATTACGCGCCTCGATAGTATCGTAGATATCAAAACCTATAAATAATTCGAATAAAATTGATGCCGCATTCTGCCAGAGCTGCGGGAACCTCATCCGAAGTTGCGATACGCAATAACGTATTGAAATCGCGAACGTTTTATTTGCAATCGTGATATTTAAAAGTAATTCAATAACGTTATTTCCAAATCTTAGATCTACTTTCTGCTACATGAAAAATCAGTCTTCATTTAAACTGAGGTAATAAATTTATTACAGTATCATTAGGTTGCAATATAAATGCAACAATCTGTATTGTCTGTATTTTGAAGAAATAAAGTAATTGAACCACAAATGATAAAACGAGATTTTTATTCAACAGCAAACGCGTGCTGCGTCACTTAGATACGCCATAATGTTTACATTACATGCACGGATTTGCATGTAAATAATGTTGCGCCTAAAATACCTCTGAAGGGTTAAAAATAGTATGGATTGTTCTTAATAAGTTCCGTAATTCTTGAATGAAACATTTTCTTGGCTCGACGTTTTGATAGCATGGAAAGGAGTTCGAATGCGGTCGTACATGTATTAGGAACAGTTTGATAATCATTTAAAAATAACCCTCACAAACAAATTTTACTTCTGTATAGCGTAACGTATTACCGATAAATTTTCGAATTACCGAATCGATAAAACTGTTTTCGTAGCTTGCTAGGTATTACATCACGCGAGATATGCATACCGTTACTACGTGCTAATATGCACACATATACACGACGCTAAACGAATATTTTACGCAAAAATAACTTTGGCTAGGTATAACGGTCACTGCCAATTCGAATAGTCATTGGGTGTCTAACCATGACGAAAATCGATGCTGATGCGCGAACGTTCTGGATCCTCCTTATCTGCGTCGAATTTTCTACGGTTTTTCCACGATCGTACTCACGAAACAACGTAATACCAAACAATGAAATCAACAAGCACACTTGCACACAATTGCACACTTTCTATAAAAGCTACCCACCTCCCCTCCATTCAACCGATGCACACCATGCACACACGACATTAACTTTAAAATTTTGGCGGGAAAGCAAAGTTTAGAAAATTTGCATGACTACGGCGTATTTTTTTTAGAGATATGAGACACATACTCTATCATCACATAAAAGATCTCATTTTTATCTCTTCTATATCAAATTTAATTAACTTTACCATAAGTATCGCGTCTATCGCGAACGTTATGGTGTAATCGAGCGCAATATTCGACACGCTTGCGACTGGAGATTTTAATCCAAATTTGGACGTGGTGACATTTGACGATGAACGCACCAGGGAAAATTAAACAATTGGATCAGGTTGTGGTTAACAGAATCGCGGCTGGCGAAGTAATTCAAAGACCAGCGAATGCATTGAAAGAATTGATTGAGAACAGGTTAGCTATTTCAACTCTATAATACAGCTATCACACGTGCTTCCTTTGCATCATGAATTAACTTGTTACAAAAATTTCAGTCTTGACGCAAAAGCAACTAACATACAGATTATTGCCAAAGAAGGTGGACTAAAGTTGTTGCAGGTACCTTTCTTAGCGATTCAAGCCAACATGTAACTATGATAAACTCTGTATTTAATGTTCTTCTCAGATTCAAGACAATGGTACTGGCATCAGGAAGGATGACATGGAAATCGTATGCGAAAGATTTACAACAAGCAAATTACAAACATTCGAGGACCTTCAGTCGATAACAACCTTTGGATTTCGTGGCGAAGCTTTAGCAAGTATCAGTCACGTAGCACTTTTAACAATCACAACAAAAACAGCTGACGAAAAGTGTGCATACAAGTGTGTGAACAAAGTCGTTTAACAACTAAATAATAAAATTCGAAGGAGCGAATCTTTTGTAACTCTTTTTTCATTCGCTGTAGGGCGACTTATATCGACAGTAAATTGAAAGAACCACCCAAAACATGCGCCGGAAACCAGGGCACTAGCATAATGATCGAGAATTTGTTTTACAACGTTGCGACAAGAAGGAAGGCCTTATCGAATACAACGGAGGAATTTAATAAAATTACGGACGTAGTCACGAAATATGCTATACACAATCCTACTGTAGGATTTGTGTTGAAGAAACATGGTGAAATAACGCCTCAGGTATCTTTTTCTGTTATGGAATACTTGCAGAGTCATGTAATTACTAGTATATGCTTTGATTAAACACTTAGGTCCGCACGCCACACAATTCAACGAAGATGAATAACATACGAGTACTTTATGGCAATCAAGTCTATCGTGAGTTATTAGAGGTGGAACTCACAGATGAAAGCTACAAATTTCGGATGCACGCTTTAATGACAAATCCGAATTACACAAGTAAAAGGATGGTGTTTCTTTTGTTCATTAATAATCGATTGGTAGAATCTTCCTGTAAGTTCGAAAATGCCAGGACAAACGATTCTTCTGGATGATATATTTATAGACATCTTATTTCAGCGATTCGTAAAATGTTGGAAGAACTTTATACCTTCTATCTTCCGAAAAGGACCCATCCATGGTGCTACATATCTTTGGAAATTCATCCACAGAACGTCGATGTGAACGTACACCCGACGAAATACGAAGTAAAATTCCTTCACGAAAGTTCTATCATCGAGAGGATAAAGTCCGCTTTGGACGAAAAATTGTCTGGGAATAGCGCTTCTAGAACATTCTACGTGCAGGCGCGTTTACCAAAAGCAGATGTTACTAAGGAGGTTTTGAAAGAGGTTTTGCCAGAATATGAAAAAGGCAAAAGTGATAAAACGAAAATAATCCGGCCCCAAGAAATGATTAGAACTGACGCGTCTGATCAGAAGTTAGATAGATTTAACTTTACTATTCATTCAGCAATGAAACATTCTAGAAATAGCGATAACATTACGTCTGATGTACATATAAATGAAAACGCAGATTGCAGTGAAAAAAACGATGTCGTTAATATCAATGATGATCAAGGAACGAATGAAATGGAATGGTTAACACCAGATACAAATAGTGCACATCAGGAAAACGTACTTTCGGACATTCAAATATCGCGAATAGAACACTTATCTACACCATGGAGTGCGATTATAAATGATTCTAGCCCGTCTACATCGTCGGAAATAATAATACGCGACACGAGTAATTTAAGTCTACCTGCTGGAAGAAACGAAGATGGAAATGAGAGTAAACTAAACAGTATGCAAGATATGCTTGATATTACAGATAATGAATTTGACGAAAGCATAGCAGATGATTCAAGGAACGAAAAATGTATTGACATCATCGCTGACAAAGTGCGCAAACAAGTGTATCAACGTTTTAGAACTGCACCGCAAGAGGAAACGGCTGTGGTGAATACTAGTAAAGAAGGAACAGAAGCTGATAAGACTGATAAACATAACGAAGTTACCGAAGTTAAGACAACAAATGTACAGGCATCTACGAGCACTAGTAGCGACGGAAATAACGACGTTAAGAGCGTACGCGAGTTCAAATCCTATTCGGTAAACAATTTTAGGAGAGAGGTAAAATTAACGAGCATTTTAAAATTACGCAAAGAAGTGGAAGACGAATGCCACGAAGGATTGAGGAAGATTTTATCGAATTTAACTTTCGTCGGTTGCGTAGATCAAACCTCCGCTCTTATTCAAAGCGGAGTTAATTTGTATCTCTGTGACACGAAAAAATTAACGTAAGACCATTTATGACTATTTACGCGATGTAGATAATGTGTAAACAGTGAAATTGTATTTCCTTCGTTCAGGGAGGAGCTTTTTTACGAAATCTTACTTTACGACTTCGCGAACTATGGAATCATAAAATTTTCGGTAAGTATAGAAAAGGCGAATAAAAGCAACGCTATTGCATTAAAATTTCCGCTCACTTCCAGGAGCCAATCCCTTTGTATGATTTAGCTATGTTGGGATTGGGTACCGAAGAAGCTGGGTGGACAGAAGATGATGGCACGAAGGAAGAATTAGCTACAAGTCTTAAAGAGCTGTTATTGGAAAAGGCAGATATGTTAAAGGAATATTTTTCGATCGTTGTAGACAAGAAAGGAAATTTGAAATCTTTGCCAGTATTATTAGGTGAGCATATTTTGGTAAACTACTTATATTCGAAACATAAGTCAGAATTTATTTTATTTTTCTCTTCAAGAAAAATATTTTCCACACGAGGCTGGTCTTCCTCTATATATGTTACGGCTAGCTACCGAAGTCGAGTGGTCGTCGGAGCAACCGTGTTTTCGAAGTCTTTGCAGAGAAACGGCGAAATATTACAGTCAAATGAATCCTGTACACGATACTCACGACTGGAAGTATATCACAGAACATGTTTTATATTCTGCGATTAAAGAAAGTTTACTTCCCCCTAAACACTTTGCGCACGACTCGACGCTGTTACAAATAGCCAGCTTGCCTGACTTGTACAAGGTATTTGAAAGGTGTTAAACGCATTTAACACCTCGATTGTTATCGGAAATCTTCTGTCCGCGTAAGACACGTAATTATTAATTTGTATACTAATTATCCGTGCCAAATGTAAAATGTTACAGTGCCCCTGCAAGATGATAATATCTATTACATTGTTATTTTTTGTACCATTGTTTATTCAGCGACTCATACTGTAAATATCCCGATTTCAATATCACTTTGCTATATTATTTTACTAAAATGTAATAGATACAAAAGAACAGTATAATAAAAGGAATGATCTGTTTAAATATATGTAACTCTATTTGGAGTAATCAAAGAAACATCATAGTTCAAATATATGTTACACATCCGTTTAAGTATAAAATAATAACTAACTCTTGGTGAGAACAAGTTTACTTCTCATAGAATTTGTATGCTCCGCTTACTTTCGATATTAATTTCTTAATACTCATCAGCCAGCATGTGTTTTTTACATTTGAATTTCAAGTGTAATTGTAGCCAATATCTTCTTCGGTGGTGCTCCTTAAAGGACGTATTCCCATTCTCTGTTAAATTAATTAGCATACAGCACTAAATTATCCTTTGGCGACACCAACCAGTGCTGGTCTTACTACTCGTTCATGCAATTTGTACCCCAATTTCGATACAACTACAACTGTCCCTGGCTCCTTACCCTCAACTTCCTGTGTGAAAAGAAGTTTCTTTTTAGTTATCCGCTATCGCCGCAAAGTACAACTTTTAGCCAATTAAATACACCGATGTTACCTGTTGAAATAATGCTTCGTGTTGATTGGGGTCGAACTTCTCATTTAGTGGGTTTACCGAAATTAATCCATGTTTCTTAAAGACCTGCGAAGAAGCATTTAAGAGCAACGATTTGATACGTCCGATATACTTTGCTTTAATCAACGTAATTACGTACGTTGCAGTTTGTCGTTTACCTTAAGCAACTGTGCTTCCGTCATTTTTAAACCCTCGTATAACGTCTTTAAGTGTGGATTCCTTTCCGTGAGTTCATCCTTTGGTACGCTCTCTGTTGCCTTGCCTAAAATGTCTGCTACGTCTATGAGATCCTTGCAAAACCCTTGAATACCAAACAGCTTTGCATCTTCGATCTGTTTCATTAATCTAACTCTAAGATTTTCTCCGTCCGCGAGGGACCTTTTATATTTGTCTTCTATTTCGCCTTTATAACTTCTGAGATCTATTAGCTCCTTATTAAGAAGCTCGACGTCTGCTTTCAATTTCCTTTCATTTTCTGTAGATTTTGGGTCTATAGACTGTGGCTCTCCAGCATCCGACTTCTTTTCTTCCGTAATTGTACTGAATTCTTGTCTTTGCCGAGAAACGAACGATGGCTGAGATAACCTTTGAATCAAGAAAACGATCATAAGAAATATTTTAAAGGTCTTAATTCTTCTTCGCTCTGCAAAAACAAGAAACAGGACAGACTACTGTCACCACTGTTATCTTTATTCGTTGCATTATTTTATACGGTATAACATTATTGAGTATGTGTCTGCCTACTACCATAATCGGATAACAGTCTAAGAACTCGCTGAATTCTTTAGCAAAATAAGGAATTAGGATCATTTCTATCGAATGCATCGCGGCTTTATTGCAAGAGCTAACGTAATATTAGAATTAGTAAGGAAGCATTACTTAACAACGTAACCTCTATTCTGTACGGTGTAAAACGCGTGCAACGGGCTGCATACGATTTTTACATGACAACAAATTAAGAAACACGTATCCTTACCTAAGTAAAATATTTTTATTTATATTATGCAAACTGTCAATCGTTACACGCGTAAATCTCACTGCAACCGGTACCACGATCGATGCCATGTTCCCCTCGTAATTTCACGAAAAAGTGATCAAGGTAACGAGAATTACTGCGATCCTCGTGCTTTCTCAGCGGTTCTCAACCTCCACTGACCTCTACTTCTTCCCACGCGATACTAAATTTTTATTAGTGAAGATAGTAGCGTAAAGTTTATAAACGAAGCGCAGGATAAATGTAAAATCGTGTAGAACTTTGTGTTATACAAATAGTAAGCAAAACGAATAAGAATATACATAATCGTATTGTTTCTTTCATTCTCAAACAGAAGAAACCGCTATATTTCAATTCTAATTCTTTAGAATAGTCTTCTAATAGACTGCTAATAGTCTTCTAATTTTATTACATTCTGAAGCGATAATTATGTGACAAAATTTACATCGCACGTTAAATTTATGCAATCCCTTGTCTATGTATTCGGTCAAAAATTTTAATTCGAGCACTGCATTTCTATTTCGTACCCAAATCAAAATTCGTATTGCGTGCACCGGCGCCGCCAAGATGTCAGCGCCATCTATAACACAAATTCTTGAAATAAACATTCGTTCGTTCGAGAGAAGATTCAGAATTTTGACGAAGAGAAATCGTTTTAATTGATCGTAATGAGGTGCCGAAGTAAATCAATTATTTATTTACGAGTTATAAGATCTTCGCAGCTACTTTAACTAATCTAAAGTTTTTAACAATCGTTTATTACTCGGCCCTTTATTGTGATCCTACTCCAGCGCCCCCCAAAGTTGTATTTTTCGTTAACTTTAAAGACCAGTGAAAAGGTACCGTGCTAAATCGCGAGCTAATCTTTCGTAGCTAAGACAACTAAAAATTAATGCATTCGCGCGTCAAACGTACTTGTGCACAGCTAAGGTATATATACATCGGTCAGTCTGTTTACGAATCGCGGCATACAAAGGGATCGGATTGCAGAAAAACAGAAACACAACTGTTCAGGGTACAGAGGACATTGGAGAAGTCATTGAACCGTGAATGGACGAAGGTAACTATTCGTGAACTCTTGCGTGGTTTTACGTCCATAGTCATTGCCTGACTTAACCTAGGTCGTGCGTGTTGAAAATATTATTCTATGTGCCGTACCAAGCGGCATCGACATTTTCTCCGAAAGAGAAATTTCAGTAGAAAGAGTTGGCCTAACCCCACCCCACGACGCGTTCGCCAGCGAAGAGTCGTCATTTGTTTTGTGGACGTCGAAGCGGGAATACGCGTTTGTGCTTCGCGCCTATTCGGGGTACGTGACTTTATTACCTGTTGACATTGAAACATTTTACGTAGCATATCCTACTCTCCTTCACTCTCTATTAAGTTATCTCCGTCTGTTTAACAATTGTGCGTCTATGTAAATTAATTCGATGCCGCGAAAGATATTTAATCCACTATGACGACTTTATTCTGTTCTTTAGCCAGTGTTGATTGGTAGATTCATTTCATTTTTTGTTAGTTAATTACAGTCTGTTGCGACTTATTTGAAATGAATCGTTGGAAGACTGCAACTGCTGTACTACTTTTTGGGCAGTTGTTTCATATTTTAATACTTTCTGTTACAGACTTTTGAAGCAATTCGAGTGAAAGAAACGGACGCGCTATTGCCGCCATGACACTTGAGAAGTTTCAGTGGAATTTCAGGCGCGATTGGTAAGTTTTTAATATATCAAAATCAAAAACTCATATTCCGCGATGCCTTCTTTTGCAAGCATGCGATTTAAGTTTTTGTCAATTTTATTTCTATCGATATTCAAAACCGAGTCTTGGAATTTTAATAAAAAATTGAGATAGCTCACATTTCGCTACATTTCGGTTACGCTTTGATATTTTATAATATAATAATACTAGTTATTACTCGAGGCAATATTTTCTTAAAAAATGCTCGATTAAAGAGAGAAATAGGAAAAGCAAAAGAAAACGAAAAAGAAACACGACGCAAAACTGTGCTTATTGAATTCCTGTACCCTTCCTTCTCATCCTACTAATCAGCTCTTCTTACAGTAATCTATGTGATCGCGCGCAATGCGATCGTTAGAGTCAGTGTTTATTACGTAAAAACATTTGTATTGTTTTTTAGAGCACAGTAGCCCTGTTTAAACATTTAGCCACACGCGTGAGTAGAGTCGATGCTACACTTGAATCGCGAGATTAGTGTCTCCACGATCCTCGATCGCGCGTGATAGACTTTTATTTTTAAAAGTATACCTCGTTATCGGTATTAGAGTCGGTGCATCGGCTGATGAGGAGTTTCGGGCGGAGGACCACATTGGGAGGATGTAAGTATTTTATTCTACTCGATTATATTCAAACCAGGCTTTGCGCTCCAAAATTTTATAATTTCCACTGTTTCAAAATCAATGAGAATCGTGACGTTTTCTTGTTCGTTACAGGCTGGGCCATAATCTACATCTCTACTTCTACGACGTCGTCTGCTGTGCCCAACTTGTATCTTTGTAAATTGGTGAGTTGCATGCGTTTTTTATTCCTTTGGTCAAATTATGTTGCAGGAGGAAAGGTGATGTTGGGCACATCGCGGTATCAATTAATCGATTAACATTAAGAATGAGAGACGATCGCGATTCCAGTTGTCTTTGCAATCCCAAATTTATTAAATTAAAGATAAACTTCCGATATTTTTTAGTTCAATTCCGTCGCGATGGATGAGAAAATAATGCTCCTGCGGAAAATAAATAGATGGGACGGATAGGTATAAAATATGGAATAAGACGAGAGATAAATCTGCATCGATCGCTTTATTTATACACCAAGTTGCTACATTTCTCCGTTTCGAAAGTAGTATTTTCAAAATTTGTTTATATCGGCTTTTTTTATTTTTTTCTCTCTTTCTCTCTCTCTTTCCTGAAAGCGTAAAACACTTAAAACATTATAGCTCGCGTAATCGTCAATCCTGCGAGACACTAAGCACGTCTGAACTAACAGGAGTACGTAAATACACGAATGTTGTCTGACATCACGATAAACTAGAAACGTAAATTTCGATAATTCACAGTGGAAATTGCCCCCGGTATATCAGTCAATTGATTGTATCGTACCCAGGGGGGAAAGATTTACTTTTTTTTTTCAATGTAAATTCGTAGAAACTATCTAATGTGGTCGTAGTAGAGAATGGTGCAAAAAGTATATAAAATATTTTTGCGATAACTTCGTACGTGGAACATTTCGGAACGAAATTTATTCAAAGCTCACTTTTTGCACCACCTTACCGTTCGTTTTATCTACAAAACGCAGTAAAAAAAACTGCTCCCTTCTGCTTTAAAAAACAGAAATTCAAGTTTCATGAGACAAGACCAAGACCAGATTAAGATTACGACTTAAACTTTAAACACATTTAAAAAGTCATATAAAATCAGAATTAACAGCTTCCTAACTAAGTTGGTACTTGACGGACAGTGCCTAAGAGGTAGTAGCAATTTTTTCTCATTGTATTCGCACTGATTATAGTACAATCAGTTTTTCCGACCCCCGCGTCTCTTCATAGAAGATGTACATTGAGGACAGTACCACTTGCCTTTTGGCGGTGCAGTGATACCCACGCATGGATAATGAAACCATTCGAATGGACACTGTGGAAAATAACAGAGAAATAGAAGTGCGCCCCGTTAATGCAGGCTCTATCGATAAGCAAGGAAAAATAAAGATGGCAGAAACTCGGCTTACATCTGAATTGTCGCACGCGACCATATCTCCGTAAGATACTTGATTACATATACAATATCTTGGTTCGTTTGGATCGTAAGTCCAATCTGTATTATCCGAATCCACAACTTGTGTATTCGTGGTTATGACTGGAGGTGATACTGGTTGCTGAACAGAGGCAGCAACGACGCTCGAGCTTGGAACGGCAGGCGTGACTTTCCTAAAAGGAACGACGGTGTCGATTACGATACGTGGAGAATGATACATCGACGAGAGTCACGACGGGACCAGCCATTAACAGATGCATACTTCTTATGCTTCTTATTTGTTTCCTGTATAGCTGCGATAGCGGTTTGAGCAGCACCAGCTAATTCTCTACTAAATTCGGCCGCGTGTACGCCGCCAGTGTTGATAGCCTCGTAACTGGCTTTCAAACTGGCGGTACGCCTGCCTTGTTGCATTTGCTGCGTCGCAGCGATCGCCTGGGATGCTGCGGCTGCTATGGCATTTCCGCCAGCTCCTATGTGACCGAGGTTATAACTTACGGAGCCGACGGAATTCGCGATTGCAGTGGGGGTGGATGGCACGCTCGTGGCGGCAATAATTGGTCCTGAATTTGCAGAAGCTGGTCGCGATTCAGGAAGACTCGGTGAAATTTTTTCTATAGCTAAGCGTTTTTCTATCGAAGTAGAGGATGCATTTGAATCTCTTCTTTTTTCTGCCCGAGCTGTAAAATAGTTGTATATATAAGAATTCTCCTTCGTACGTGACGATTGATAATTCAGAAGGGCAAAATAATTCACTTACAATGACTGTGATTGTCCCGTGACCTACTGGATGGCGTGAAGCTATATCGATTCTCTTTTTGACTACTATTCGTCGGTGGTTGGTCTAATTCCAACGATCTCTTCTCCAATATTTCCGTGATGCCCTTATTATCCGCCTCTAGTTCCATTTTAAATTTGTGCAGTTCCTGATCTAATCGCCTCAAATATCTGTCTACTAAGTCGTACATCTGATTAGCTAAGTGCACCTTTTCGTCCGCATCCTCTAAAGTCTTATAATACTCTCTTCTAATGGCTTCGTATTCCGCTTCCTTTTCGCTGGGTTTCATTTTCTTCGCATTCAAAAAGAAGGTCTTTACTTTTTTCTCTAAACTGTCCATTGAATCTGTAACGATCGGAGCGTCCGTTAGCATAATCCGTAAACAGAGTATAAATATATCACGCGTATACGAAACATCGATTTTGTATTGGATAAGATGGCACGTACTCTGTACACCTAAGTCCATTTCTCTCATTTCTGTGAATCGGTCTCTTAACTCTTGTGGTAGGTGCTCGATCACTGAAACCGTAGAAGAAGGTCAACATAACCAAACATACATGAAATAAAAAGAATAAGTTTCCAAAAAATAATTAACATTCATCCAACTAATCTAATCATTAGAATGCCCGTGCATTATACACGAGGTGTATTACAAGATCGGTTTAACTTGAAAACATATCAGTATGAGCAAAGAAAGATATTGACCGTTCAGAAAACATATAACTAACCTAAAACTCGTAGAAAATGGTGTGTCAAGCATTCGCTCTAATAACAGGGTATTTGATCTTAGAGTAAAATGAGAGGCGGCGTTTAAGCGGTTACGTGCGATAATGTAATATCTGCAAAGATATTTGCTGTGGGAAAGGTTTTCCATGTTTTCGCGAGGGAGTATATTCGGGAAGGTTAGTAACTTTCTTGAGAAGCTGGGTAAGCAAAGCATGCCTCGTTTTTACGTACTTTCGACATAATCTTCCAAGTAAAGCATCCTTTCGTGCTGGCGCTTCGTTGCCTGGTACTTAATTTACAATTATTTACAATTTACTAAAGGGGAGTGCTTGCCGCCGTGGCAGAATTAACGAAAATTGTAGCACTCGATCGGAAGCGTGTTTACGGCGGCCAAATCCCTTGTTGTACCCACATTTTCACGCTAGTTCTGCGAATTGTGCGAATCTATGGATGATTCGTACGAAGTGTCGCTTAAAAAATGCCATTTTCGCGGAAATTAGTGGCCCAGTAATCTGTGCATTCGTGGTAGAGCTATTTATTTTGGAATTATTACTGGCCAGTTATCTATTCCTTGTAATCCGCCATCTTAACCTAAGGTTCAGGGGTGCCTGCATTTGGGTCCGGTGCCCCGTATAAAATATTTTCAAAAATTCGGTATGATTCTCTTCTTGCATCGAGTGACTGTATTAATTCGAATATCAGCACTTCTCTCTCACTCTATTAATCTTGAAAATCGCTTTATTTTGCTTTCTAAATTTAATCATTTTCGTCCTTATATACCGATAAGTATCTGTGGCAACGAATTAAATCATATCCGCCGCTCAAGTATCGAAACAATTAGAAAATTGAACAGCTTAGTATTTTAATTATTTTATAGCTACGCGTATTTCTGTATTAAGAGATTATATCGTACGAAGTTGTTCGGCGATAATACCGCGATTCTGAGAGGTGATCTAGAAATTTTTCAAAACTTCGGTCATTCGATAAAAACTTTGATTCGCTGCGTTCTAGAGAAAAGGAACCCCGAAAGTGTTTCGTCGATATAAAACGGTACAAAACACGAAATATATATCAGTGAAATATTTATTAGCGATGTATTTCTCTTTTTTATACGCAACCTGGTTGCACATGGTTTGCGTAGAGTTAAGGATTAAAGAGAAGTCGCGGGTTCGCTCGTTCGGCTCTCGTTTGTATCGATGCCGCCGACATACCGATCGGTGTGCAGCGTGACTTTTTCATGCTAAAAGAAAGGTGTGTTGAACTTTTCTCAGTAAAATGATACGACGCAGCCCGACGAGAATGGACTTACGGCTAGACGATCTGCAAGAATACGAGGCGATGAGGACAGCTCTTGAAGCCAAGAAAGAATCTGAAAGACAGTCGGCGTTCAATCCTCCCTCGCTGGGTGGTAAAGTGCCACAGATTGAAATCCAAGAGCGCATTGGCTATATGCCGCAGCAGAATCAAGCCACGCATTGCCGACCAAATATATAATATACAATTTCGTTTTTTATAAGTTACGCGTGGTTGTAACATAGCGATGCGATGAGGTGTGATCGATAAGGCCTCGAAATGAAAGGAATCGCGCAGACTTATTTTTCCAACATTTATTGTAATATTTACTAAAATATACATGGCAGCATTTTTAATTCCATTCGGTAGTTAGGGAGGTAGCGTTAGTGGAACATCGAAGGTCGTTTCAACGCGCATCTCGAGCGGATAATTGTAACGTGCACGGTCACTCGTTAAATGATATGTACCCCGAACTCGGTTACGAGAATACGTTTGAGCGTTTAGTGGAAAGGGATTATTGCTATTTGAAGTATCACGCGCGCAGGAAGCTTCTGTTCTGTTCCACTACTTAATAGTATGCGTATTGTCGACGTTCGTAATTGTTAAGCTCACCGTAGGCGACGGCCGTTAATAACGACGTAAATGGAAATTAAGTAACAGAACGCTGTGGCGTTAGGGCCGAATAGCGAGGCATAAAAATAAGATATATGTTGCCGTGTATAGAATAAAACGTATTCGAAATGCACATGTATTGTCGCGTTGATTGGTAATGTATGCACACGCTCTTCGCGGAACGTGTTTCATCCTCTGAACCAGCAGAAAACTACAAGTACTTAAAACTTCGTGTCTGTATACGAATATGCCTTCGATTCCAATATTAATTGATAAAGGTGACAAAGGGCGCACCCTTCGAACGTTCTTTTACCACGACTAACAGCAGTTTCTCCATTATAGCCCTTTGTTGAAGTACAGATGCATAGGTATATCTCTCGTACCGCAGTTCTTCTTTAGAACCTCGTAATTCTCGGGCTCCCAACGTTCCAAAGTGCTTGTCTTGATCGAGCTATAGAGCAAACGTAAAATATAATTGTCCTCTTTATGCAAATTCGGATAGAATCAAGTCAAATGAAAGTTCGAAAGTGATATCTTTAACCTTGAACGCGATCAATTTTAATAGTCGCCTTATCACGTTGGTGTCAATTGGCTATCGCGAAGTATCTTCAATCTTCCGACTTTCACACATATCCTTCATATCCGTTCACCTTTGGAACTTTCCTTTGACTGTCGCTATACAATATACATACGTATGGAAAGAAGAGAAACTCTAAAGCTTACCAGTTTTGTGGGAACAATGCACATGCCGTGGGGACCATAAAGGTTAAGCTGAAACACGAATAGAATAATTTGCTCAGTTCTAATTCGCTGTTACGGTATTTGATATCTACTTAAGGAAAATATAAATTTTGTTCAAAATACTCACAAACAACCGACCAGCGTGACTTGTATCGGCGCGTGCAACGGTTTGATCTTTTGCATCCAAGGATACTTTTCCAATCTCTCCATTATGGGTGGAAGAATCACTAGGAAAAGAAATGTAGATTTTATTACAATAATATAAACCAAGTACCTACTGTTTTCATTCCTTCGTTTTTTAATTCAACATCCACTTACGCATGCCAGGCGCGCACATGATGATCCTTGAAATGACTACTTGGCTGATGCCTTTGATCGCCGCAAGCTAAAACGAATGCGTTCACCGTCGTATACGATCTAGATATACTTATGCCACTGAAGAAAGGCAGCCCACCTTTGATTTTGTAAGTTTATTGCCGTTCTCGTCGCTGATCTCGATCCCTTGGCTTATTTCGTTCTGTCTCATCAGGGGAATGTTCACGCAATTGGCCGCGGCTACTGCTGCGAATGGCACGTAACGCTGAAAATTAGAATCTTTCTTTAGAAAATGCTTAATTTAAGAAGATTGTAGAATCTAAGGGGTGCAAAGTACAGACTGAGCAACGGAAATAGTCCTTTTAATAATTTTTCGGCCCTAAACTGTTGAAGGGGAATTCTAATAGCGCGAAATCACATTGAAGCCCTTGGGAATAAATAAAAGATATTAGATTAGTTTATTACGACGTTGTGCGTTGTAAAATTAATGCGAGACGTTACCAGTTATATGGAAAAAATTCAATTTTACCGCCATTAAGGGGTTGGCCCGTTTCGCCCAGAACGTTTTACACCCTATCGCTGTCAACATAGCCGCGGTGGTAGCGCTAGCATAAGCCACCCCCAGCTGCATCTCTGTCGTAGGGCTGTTGGCGTTTCTGTTCGTGTAGTTGACCAACGCGTTGAACGACTGGTTCATCCATTGCCAGAAAACCACAGCTGTAGTTGTTCTGAGATAACGAGGAAAGCGGGATAATTTTTCAAACATTTAGAAGAACTAGCACAAGTGCTTCGTACACAACCCCGACAGAATGTAACTTTTAAATAGAACGAACAATTTTGCCGCGGTAGGATTAGTCGATGGATCTATAAAATGATTGGAGAGCGCGATGAAAGTTTAAAATTAAACGCATTTGCCGCGGATTTTATGAGATCTTAAATCATCGGTGGTGAAAGTAATGGGCGGTGTCGTAAATCTTTATTCTCAACCCACTTTTTTGCTGGCTTCTCAGGTTTTATCGTCTCATAAGCAACATTTCGGGAAGAAAGTGCGGTGCAGAAAAATGATGGTCCCTGTTTTTAAAGATTACATTCTGCCAGCTTTGTTCCGTTTCGGAGGCGGTAATATGTTATAGTTTAATCAATGACGCGTGTAACGAGAAGATTTACTTGTAGAATTGAAGCATAGCACCGGTTACAGCCATTCCACCTGGCACTTGAAAGGACATTCTGCCAAAGACATTCTGCAGGTCACCGGTGTCGGGATGAAAGGCCGACTCGTAAAGCTTCTTAGCATAGATGATTTGCTCCCGGGTTGTACCAGCTGGCTCCTTCCCAAGTCTAAGGGATAAAGTGACTATTGATTTTTGTAGACGCGAAAAAAAGAGCAGCGAGCGAACGCGGTGCGCTGGATTCTGTGTTGCGAATTTCGTGGGATTGGAATTATTGCTGCTTTAACAAAGTATGGGGCAATTAAACTAATGACTATAGAGCACGCCTGTAACGTGTCAGGAATTCAGGGAATGCTGTAAGTATGTAGGATCGATGCAGCAATTTTTTGAGTAAACCTGTATTGTGTATACGTAATTTATGTCACGCGATGTAATTCTTAAAGCAGGGCGTATCTTAATGGCGCATAAAGTCATTTGAATAAGTGATCCTTGAATAATTATAAGTTACATACTGACTGACGCTTAAGAAGATTAAGATATTAGAAATTTGAAACTGGATCACGAGGTCTTTGCGATATTCAGAGACATAAGTTTATTGCAAGATGAAAACTTGTTATTTCCACGAGATTAGAGATTTCTATAGATCTCGGAGACTTTAATAATATTTGATTAAATCCAATCTTCTCATCATTTTATTTTTCCACAAATGTTTTACTTCGTTCATTTCGTAATTGGTTTTCAAATTGCATAATCAATCATTCGACAGATGATCGCTCCACAAACGACGACGACGGATGTATCACCAACAGATTTTACGTTGGAAGCTACTCTTTTTGCCGTACCTCGAGCGTGAATCGTTCAGTGACCTATTAAGCCTTAAAATTAAAAAAGTTTGATAGGATGCAACATTCTTATTACTTCCGTTTCTCATAAAATTGTTCCTCCATCCACGCTACGGTTATTATATGAGTTATATGGTCAACCACCTGCATCGTGATCGTTGGTCGAGATCGTGCAATGGATGTTCGAAAAGATATTTGGATCGTAACATCTCAGAAACTATTACCCCTGCGCATATCTTATACGGTCTGTTCTATTTCAACCCATAGATAAGCGAATCTGAAAAGGTACGTAAAATCGAAGGGAAAAATTAAAAAGGAGATCGAAGAGGTCAGGTTAAAATTTCACAAAGTAAAAGATGGATAGGTGGAGAGGTTGAGGATATTTTAGTCCGTCGCTCACTTTTCAGTGAACGCGTCAGTTCAGTACCAACATGCATTGGTAAGAAAAAGAGGGGACAGAGACTCTCTTCTTCTTACCAGCAGGCACGCCGCACGAAACTGACACGTTCAAAGCCAGATTCAAACTATCGGTCCGGTCACGAACAAAATCAGATCCGTGAGCGCCCACACTATCAAGCCGGGCGAATGTGGAAGCTCGGGGATGTGAATTTGATCGAGACCTGACCGTCACCGGACCAATAGTGTGAATCTCGCCATAGCCTCGATGCCATCGATTATCAACAGTGAATAAGATAACTCCCACCATATCTGCCCATTACTGTAAATTGACTGTTTACGTAACTAGTTCTCGCCTCATCCTGTTTATCTTCCAAAAAGAAATATATTTATTATCCTGCGGAAATTTCCATGCACCATGTTAGGTATAAAAGTAGAGCGGTTGGTGCTTGAAAGTCATAAACAATTCGAAAGCAGCGGAAGAACGTGGAACGTATTAAAGAACCATGTTTCGATATACACTTGTGTTACTCGGTCTGCTCGCTGTAATGGTCACAGTTTGTAAGTAGTCTTCTGAGGAAGCTTCTAAGCTTTTCATTTCATTGATCCAATCTCGACGAAGGCATTTGTTAGCTAAAATAACGGTGTAACATACTGTGCAACAGCGGCCATAAATTTGAACGCTTTGACTTCATTTAACCCTACAGTGCACACGTAAATTAAAATTACACCATTGTACACGTTGGGTCCCACAGGCCTGTATCGCCAAATCTAGAAATGCATAGATATTTTAAAGAAAAAAAAAATTTTTGTCTGCACGTAATATATTGCACTCAATCTTTATTACGAAAGTACTTATAACAAAATGAAATATAGAACAAGTATCTCTTTAACACTCCTGGCCCTCACTATCTGAATCTATTTCAATATGATAAGAGCTATAGGGCTGACATCGAACCTTGCGTGCTTTCCAATTTGCCACGAAATGATTATCGCGTGTTCACGCAGGTGGTGGAGCTTGCCCAAATGGCGAATCCTGGAACATGTGTGGAAGATACTGCGAGCCATCGTGTGTAAATCCGGATCCTACTTGCCCCCCTAAAGTAAGTGTTTGAAACGGAACATAGGCAACCTACCCTTAAAGAATACCACCAAGATTTCCGTCCTCACGATATTGATTAAATCTACTCCTAGCAATGCGACGATACCACGGCCAGTTGTCGATGTGACCTGGACTATTTCAGAGACTTCACGAACGGAAAGTGTGTGCTGCGTGAAAATTGCCATCACTAAGAGGGCCAGTAAGGACCGACTTTCTTCCAATCGGCAGCGCAATTGAAACATCTACGTTTATGAATCTAATTAAAATGTAACTTGTGTGTTCGGAACACTTTTACTATGGCAGTATTATAATTACTCCAAGAAGCAAATAATGAAATCCTGTGAAATGGAAGTTTGTGAACCGCCAGCTTATAACGAGTTATTAAAATTCGAAAGTTGATTACGGTTGTATTATGTATTCCTACGTCTTTCATGTCGTTAAGAGAAAATCAAACTTTTGTTCGAATAATCTTCCGAGAAACGTAAAGAAGCTCCTACGACATTTACGTCATAGAAAGTATGAGTATCCGATTTTGCTCCATAATCAACTACCCGGTTTTGCCCCGAATGAGATAATTTACTAAACATTAAATATTTACACTTCAACGATGCGCTAAAGAACCGGGTAAAACGTAAAAATTCTGTACAAGGCTATAGAATACAATGCAGTACTTACCATAATAGATTCTTTAAATCCAAGTGGTATAAAAAAGCAATTCGAGAAGCAACTTGAAAAGTATGGATTTTGCTTCGTGTGCTTTCGAATTTACCACGAAATGACTAACGTTGTGCTCGCTCAGAGGGCAGAGATGAGGAAGTCCATTGTGGAGATAACGAAAAATGGAACATTTGTGGAACACTCTGCGAACCATCGTGTCAGGATCAAGAACCTAATTCTGAATGGTGCCCAAGTGTCGCAAGTGTTTAAAACTGAACGTAGTCAAGCTACCCCTAAAGTATTCCACCGAGATTTACGTCCTCACGATATCGATTAAATCTGCTCCTAGATCTGCGACGAAAGCATGATCGATTGTCGATGTAGGGAAGGCTACGTCAGAGACTCCACGAACGATTCGTGTGTACTGGTTAAAGACTGCAAGGACCAGCAATGACAGGATTTTTTTCAATCGGCAGGGCAATCGAAACATCTACGTTTATGAATACAATTAAAAAGTAGCTTATGAGTGTGTTCCGAACACTTTTACTATGACAATATTATAATTACTCCAAGAAGCAAATAATAAAATCCTGTGAAATGGAAGTCTGTATCGTCAGCTTGCAACGAAGTATTAAAATTCGATCTGAAAGCCCAATTATCAATGAATCCCTAAAAGTTCAACAATAGCCGCCTCACCAAAACGAAACGTTTCATAATTCTGGATAGATTCAATTTCTCAAAAATCAATTATTTTTATCCATCCGCATCCGACCCGGATATTTTCAATAACAATGATGCATAACGATTGTTTTTAACTTCAATGTACTCTAATCGAGTAATGTTAAAATACAATAACAATAAGTAATATAGATGTGAGTTGTGAGACGTGCAAAAGTATGAATGAAACGCTAGATAAATAAGAATGAATCATGCATGTAATCAGAGCGTGATTGGAACCGAGTTTTGGGGAAACAAATAGAAACGAAGCAAGCAAGTTCTAATAATGACCCATGACAATCCGTTCCTGAATTCAACAATTGACTATCGTTTGCCAGCTAATAGCTGAAATCACTTGCATCTATCACACGAGAAAACAAATGTGGCCAGAAACATTATCTTTGCTAGATGATTCGGATATATAATCCAGTTCTGTATTTTATTTATGGTTCTTATCAGAGATTTAAATGATTTTTGTATTTACTGTACAATATATTACCTGTAACCTTAGATTATCTTAAGTTGAAGATAATCTGCAATAAAGCAGAAAGTTTAAAAATTTTCTAGCGGTGAACTCTGGGATCGCGAAATGTATCCCAGCTCATTATGTCTGGCTTATCCGGACGAATGTGTCTATTTTCACAAAAAAGATAAAAAAATTTAATAAAATTTAATAAAATCATTATCTAAAATCTAAATACTGTAATGTAAAGCTAGTAATCATTAAATGATGAACTATGTAAAAAATGAAGTGACAGCCTACTTAAATGATCCCACTGCCGTGCGTCCACGATTTATAAGTTATAATTAACAGGCTGGATAGCCTCGATGCCCTCGATTATCAACAGTGAATAAGGAAACCCAATGGAAACGAATTAATTCCCACTATACCCGCCTATTTCCGTAAATTGACTGTTTACGAAGTCCTCCCCTAAATCATCATATTTATCTTCCAAAAAGAAATATATTTATCATCCTGTGGAAATTTCCATGCACCGTGTTAGGTATAAAAGTAGAGCGGTTGGTGCTTGAAAGTCATAAACAATTCGAAAGCAGCGGAAGAACGTGGAACGTATTAAAGAAGCATGTCTCGATATACTGTGTTTCTCGGACTGCTCGTAGCGATGGTCGTAGTTTGTAAGTAGTCTTCTAAGGAAGCTTCTAAGCTTTTCATTTCATTGCTCAAATCTCAACTAAGGCATTTGTTAGCTAAAATAACGGTGTGACATAGTGTGCAACAGTCGCCATAAATTTGAACGGTTTGCCGTCATTTAACTCTACAGTGTACACGTAAATTAAAATTACACCATTGCACACGTTGGGCCCCACAGGCCTGTATCGCCAAATCTAGGAATGCATAGATATTTTGAGAAGAAAATATTTTTTCACTCGATCTTTAATACGAAAAATATTAATAACAGAATCAAACACATACTGAAGAAGTACCTATCTCTTTAACGCTACGGGTCCTCGGTGTCTGAATCTATTAAAATCTCATAAGAACTGTTCACTTGGGCACTGTAGGGTTGAAGTCGAACCTCGCGTGCTTTCCAATTTGCCACGATTTGATTAACGTGTGTTCGCACAGGTGGCGGAGATGCGCAACTCCGTTGCGGACCACACGAAAGCAGGGACATTTGTGGAACAAACTGTCACGCAACGTGTAAACACCCGGGTGGTGAACCGTGCGTCTATGTCGTAAGTGTTTGAATCTGAACACAGTCGGCCTACCCTTAAAGTATACCACCGAGATTTCCGTCCCCACGATACCGATTAAATCTGCTCCTAGGAGTGCGACGACGACACAGCTGCTTGTCGATGTGACGCCGGTTACGTTAGAGACAACAAAAGCGGAACGTGTGTGCTGTTTGCAGACTGCCCAAAGATCGAAAGCTGTAGGTAGTTTCTGTTTTCTGAACACATTTATGGGAGAAATATTGTAATTACTTCAAGACGCAAAGAATAAAAATCTGTGAAATGGAAGTCTGTGTATCGTCAGTTTGGAAAAAAGTATTAAAATTCGATCTGAATTTCCAATTATTAATGAATCCCTAGAAGTTCAACAATACACCCCCCCCCCTCCGCAAACAACGATGGGTGCCAAACATCAAAGGCGTCCTTTATAATTAATGTTAAATTGTTACTTAAATCGCGTATTTTTGTGCCAAGTATCGGGACCATCCTTTCACGAGTTATAATTAAGCCAGATTCTCACTATCGGTCCGGTCTCGATCAAATTCACATACCTGAGCGTCCACACCCGCCCGGCTTGATAGTGTGGGCGTTCACGTGCAGACAAAAAATATTTTTTTCTCAAAATATCTATGCATTCTTAGACCGAACGTGTGCAATGGTGTAATTTTATAATTTACGCGTGCACTGCAAGGTTAAATGACGTCAAAGCGTTCAAATTTATGGGGACTGTTGCACACTATGTCACACAGTTATTTCAGCTAACAAATGCCTTACTCGAGATTTGAGCAATGAAATGAAAATCTTAGATGCTTCCTTAGAAGACTATTTACAAACTGCGACCATCGCTACGAGCAGTCCGAGTAACACAGTAGGTATATCGTGACATGGTTCTTTAATATGTTCCACGTTCTTCCGCTGCTTTCGAATTGTTTATGAATTTCAAGCACCAACAGTATTTTTATCACTTGACAGTTCGACAAGAATGTTCTTAGAATTTCAAAGAAATAATTTAATTAGTGGATATGCGAAGGTGTGAAAATTTTCAAACTTCTATTAATTGATTTGATTTGTGTGATCTTGCGGTCTCTTTCAATGCCTACATCTTCAGTTTCTTCCAATCCGACGTATTTTCGTAAATACATTTATTTATAGATTAAAATGCTACATATCTTCAACCGCTTCCACAATACGCAAGAGATTCCACCGAATGAACCAATTTTATTCCACTAATCTCTGTTTCCATGAGACATTTCACTTTTTAAAGTACATTTATTCATAACATTCACTATGCAATGATATTCCTCTAAGCAAATGCGTGAAACATGCATGTTAAGAGGAATTTGTTTCTCACTCATTTACCCTAAGACACATTAATGTTCCTCATACGCATAGTTCTCTAGCTTGTAACAAACTTTCCATGAAAGAAGTAGGTATACAAGCTATTAACAGTGACAGTTGCGGGCCTCTTCCTTTAACTCCAGCATCAACTCTTACCGTTTCCTTTTACAAGATGTATTTTTGAATCACGAGCCTCATTCTCGTGTGCTATAAGATTGGCTTCTGCTCAAGGAAAGTTAATCCGTCCACCCTCGCACGTGTATCTACTCACTTGTAGTCTTCGCATAATTTCTTCGCTTTGAACAATTCAGACTCGGGGACGACGCAGGTCCGGAAGTCAGTCATCCAGGCGAAGTGTTTCCATCTTCCTGCGAAGGTGCTCAGGTCCCAGAGTGGCTTCTCCACGTCCAATCTCTCCTCCCCCATTTTTCTCGATCGAGGGCTACTGTTGCCTCAATCCTTTCCAACAGATCCGAAACACCGTCAAATTAGACCCATCCTACAAAGGGTGCCTATCACCAACGCGATATTTAAAAAAAACACGTCACGGTGAACCTGTCTAGCCACCTGTTAACGTAACACCGTATGTATTTATAGACGCCAGTGCGCGAGCTTGCTAGACGCCCCGAAATAACCAAAATATTATGCCATTAAAGAACACTATTATATTTCTTTTTAATATAAATTATGGATCCGTGAATATTTTCCAACGGGTTAATTCGCAACGTGCATTAGAATTTCGTAATTCATAAGGCGCGGCTTTTTGCAATATCAACTTTTCTCCCAACATAACACAAGTCATAAACAATAACGCGAAATTACATACAATTATACCACATGTCTTTTATAAATATTTATAACAACATTAATTGCTCACTAAATTTACAAAGCCTCTACTTCGCGCGGCATAAAAACGCGCTTAATTCTTTCCGTCATGTGCAGGCGCGACCAATTATATTCCATTTTTTACATTGTTATCGTATATCTAAATATGTTATTCAAGCAGAAAGAGTGACGATAACGCGTAGCATTTAAAGATTACCGGAATTAAATTTCAAGCGTTGTTCGGTGTTTCGCGCTGAACATTTAAACGACCGTTTGGATGCGACCCAAGTGCTGATGTATCGATTGTTCGACACTGTACCCGATGGAACGGTGTGCGGTTCAGTGTTCGGCGAGATACTTGCAAGGAGCACGCAAGCGCCGCGAATTATAATAAAAAATTAACAATGTCGAAACCGATCCATCGATCGATACAATCGCGATGCACGTGAGTCGCTCTGTTTCATCGTCGGAGTCCGATAGCCGATCCCGCATACTCGTACCGCGCGTGCCCCGAGGCCCTGGCCCAAGCGAGGCGTTGACTTTCCGCGAAACCCGGCATAACCTAATCAACACTCGACGATGGCACGTTCGTCACACGGCGTGCGCGTGTTCTGAGATCGCTTTTGTCTGGCACGTCTCCGAGTGTTGCCTCGCGATTCTTGTTTCTCGCGTGACGTCACCACTAGACCACTGCGTCATTTCGGTTTCGAGTAGGACCTTCCGAAACCACGGCGTTTCGCGGCTCGAAGCGATTATCGACCATCCACGTCAATAGAAGGAGCTGGCTGCCGACGAACGACCTAGTTTCCACCGAAATACCAGCACATTTTCATTCAAGAACGATATCGCGAAGTGGCCGGCGAGCATACCGCCTTTTTTCCCGCATCTCCGGCCGCACCGTGTCCAATTAACCGTGCACGATCGCAGATTATACAACGCATTGTATGTGTACCGTGTATAATGCGATTTCTCTTATCTGCTTACCGTAAAACACGTATCACTTCTGGAGAGCCTGCTCCGTTCTGGTGTCTACCGTTTGAGAGCGCGCACGCCAGCTGATCCTAGCGGCGCCCCTACGCTGGCGCCAGCTACCTCGGTACGCCCCTGCGCTTCTCCCTCCAGCTTCGATTTCTTTATTATTCGTATTATCATCGTTCCATGCACCCTGTACGCTCTTCTTCTCTCTCGCGATGGCAGGATACGTCTCTATCTCGCGCGAACACCTGAAAGATCGATAATTTTGAACAATTTCTACCATCCCCGTGTTTGGGCTTACGATTAACGCAACTAATCGTTTATTAGGAATAGGTATTAGGTTTTGGTTTGTCACTTGACTTATTGCTGCGTGACACGTGTCACTGAGATATGACATATTTTGAATACTTTCTGGTAAGAATTTTTAGTTCGACGTCGATTCATGTGGAGGTTGAATTTGTTTAATACAACTGTCTTTGATTACACGAATGCTTTCTTAAATAATTTTGTAACGGACCGTTGGTTCTGAAAATAACGTTAGGTATACCGCTATAACTGAATGTATAAAGATGACGCGAGGCAGCTGTCAATTTATCTGAACCTGGTTTTGTCGATACGCATGGGCAAGTGTACGTATTGTACTTAACGTACGAAATTCGAAAAGGCCTCTTTAAATACCGAGCAGGTTTCTCAGAGATATCACGTTCCACTTTCAATTAAACCTCCCATTAAGATAACATTTCTGTTTGCGAAGGATTATTAGGCTACACATTTCCCATTTTCGCGTCAGTTTGAAGAACGCCCTAAACGCTCGATATGGAGTGCGCAATATTCTGAGTTGCGCAATAATATTGACAATGTAGAGCTAATATCGAATGTACATATACCCGCTTGCTGGATTGGGCTTCGTACACCTATTACGTTACGAGCCTGTTTACTAAATTGCACCGATAAAGTATTGCTCAGTGCGATTAAAGCTCATTAAGGCTCGTCATTCGATTTTCAACTTTGCCCACGTGGATACAGTTGCTCGCTTCTCGCGTCGCCCCCTCCCCTTTAACGTCTCGTTTCGTTCGCTGATACTAACGAGTAAGAGGCCTCTTTGTTAAGCGTAATGAAACGAAGCAAGCAAACAGAGAAAGTTTAAGTACTGGTGCGGAGGGTCAGCGAACAAAATCAAGTTCACGGGCGCTCCTCTCGAATTCCTGAAATGTTCCTGGCGTGATTTTCTTTCGCGACGATCGCTCGGCTCGTAGGCTACGCTGCTCCTCAGTCATTCCTTTTTTTTTGTCGCTTTCGTGGCAAACGCCGTACAACTGCAGCCGCTCCACGAAAAGTTAATGCACGAGGCCGGGGCTAAGCTGCACACTTCCGTGCCACGCGAAAAGTAGAACTCGACCTCGTTTGTTAGGCGTCACCATATTGTAGCTAAAACTGTCACGAATTATTATTTCGTAATATTTATGATGTAATTTCAGTCGGCGTTATTCCTCCCTGCCCGCCGCTTGCCTCTCTCCGCGGACTTCCGCCGAAGCTTTTTACGATTACTGAACTTTACAATTTCCCTGTGTTATTCCCCGCGTACGCTACATGCCGAAGTTCTGAGTTCGGAATAGACTAAGCTACGTCGAGCGATTTACCACTCGGTAGTTTCTGTCACGATAAATATCAGGTATTAGTCCAAGGGGAAATAAAACTACTGTCTTTATTATTTCATTTATTATTCGTCCGCGTGACCAGCACGCGAAAACGGTCGACCGTGCTCCTGGAAAAGAAGCATAAATTCAATCATGTTTCAATTAACGTTCATTAAAGCAACAGATGTCGAGAACTTCGTGTCTGCGATATCGTTTAAAAATTAGACACCGTGGTCTCTTTGTTAGAGCCACGTCCAAGCGTATGCAGAGCTAGCGAAAAGGGGAGTGCCACGTGATTACTGATAATCTTTATGCTTACCTACCTCTTTCTAGGAGTAGCTATAAAAATGGTTACAAATGTCAAAATGCCTGAATGATGAGGAAATAGAGACCGCGAGGCTGTTAGCGAAACAGATCTGGATGGAGTTGTTTCTATAGGGAGTAGGTAGACGCATTCTTCCAGGCTGTCTCCACTGTTCCATGGAGAAAAGAATTCTTCCGAAAAGTGTGCACGCGTGTGTGTGTTGCGAGTAGTGTATCTAGACCGGGCACGAATCGCGTGAAAGAGCATCGTAGTCGAAAAACCGGGTTGCCGAGGCATCTTGCCCTCGGATAAGATAAATTGCCAGGTGAACTTTCCGCTCAATTGCAAAAAGGGGGGATCCTTAAAGATTTTACTTTCCAACGTATGCTACCCTCTTTGTAGGGTATGTTTGTATAGGAGCAGGGCACTGTGCCCACTCTCTACAACCCTGGGACAAACTCACACAGTGCCGTAGAAATGATGCGCCAAACGAATTCCCTGTCTACAGATTCATTTTTGTGTGTACATATATCAGTGCAACTATCATAGTCGACAGAATATTTTGTTCGCCTTCTGCATTTTCGTAATATTCATTAAATTATGTGTTCTTATTAACAATCTGGGAAACAAGTTGGAAATGTAGAAGCCACATTTCATCAACCCAAATTAGTTTTGCTAGTTAGATAATATTACCGAACCTTGAAACTTGCTTCTCTATCATACGACTTTCCATAGCTTTCGTGCTACTGCTACAATCGTCTAGCAGCACCGCAAGACTGTATCATATCGTATAATTGAACAGGTCCAAATTACCGCAGGAGATACGGCCGGCAAGGTTGTAAAATACTATCGACGCGGATAATTGATACATTTAACTTCGCGTAACACGAAACAATTTTCTGCGTCAAGTGTAATGTTACACGGAACCGGGGGTGTCAGCGGTATAGTGTTACGTCCCTGGGGCGGAGTGGCGGGGGTAGCGTTTGACGCATGCGCAGCGGCGCTCGAGTGCCCAGCTGTGCGTGGACGTGAAACGCGGCGCGGCTGATGGTGGTGGCTGGTAGGAAAGCAAGCGAGCGAACGAGCGAGCAAGCGAGCAAGCAAAACAGCCAGAGAGACTGCCCTCCTGTCTCCCCTACCCCTAGCATGCCTCGCGGAGCCCATGGCCTCCGTACACACGGAGGAGAGTGAGGCAGCCCCAGCCGCTCCTCACGTCATCCGCTGAGAGAGAGACGACGGGGCCTCGACACGGCGAGGAGCAATAATTCTAACGAGCCAAGATGGCGGCGGACACGGTGGCCCTGTCCGCGCTCACGCTCGCCAGGGGCGACAAGATCCTCGTGACCGTCGAGTCCGCGTTACCGGACATCGTCGTCGTGTCCTTCGTCCACGGTGCCAAGTGCTTCCAGGGTGCGTTGCTCGACGCCACCAAGAGGTAAGCGCGCCTGCTTACGCCAACTTCTCTACGTGCCACCTTCGTCGCTCCTCTCCCTTTATCCACCTTCCCCGACTCACCTGATATCCCGTCGTCCTGCTACCTGGCCAATCTTCCCCGCACCGTCCGCGAGGCTTTCATACGCAGACGAATATCGTGCTGGCCGATCGTCGGCTCGAAACGAGCGGCCGACCAGCCAGCGTGTCATGCCGTTGCTCACAGGGGCGAACTCGCCACTCGCAATTGTTTTGTCCCCCTCGCGTGTGTGCACAGCATACCTGGTCGTGATGTGCGTACGTGTGAAAACGTGCCCGATAAGATGACAGCGGATGAAATCCTCGCTGACGAATTTCGGGTTTAGTTGCTAAGGCTGGCCGTATTACGGGCCGACGGCGAGCGACGGCGAGCGTTGGAAACCCACCGTTAACCGTCGCTCCTATTCCACTGAAGTTAGGACGATCTTAACCATCCGGGGGAACGTCTGCTTAATATTTTTCTACGAGTTGTTAGTATTTACGATAAGCTAAGCGTGTGTTGGAATTAATTGCGTCGTTGGGCTTATCTATCCATGTAGCGTCAGGCGTTTTGATATGCTGGTGAACTTGTTCCTCGCTAAGCATTGACACTTCCGGTGTCGGCTCGATCGTTGGAGTGAATTCTCTTATGTAAAACATGATACGTTCGAAATCGTCCTGTTTTAACGGAAAGGATACGTTTCGCGTTGCAAGATTTTTCCTTGGAAACGTGGAAAAAGGGGTAGTCGCTGACCGTGCGTAGTTACGTGCTCTGCATGTCGTAAGTCTTCTCGTAAAGCGGCTTTTGTTCCGCGAACGGAAGTAGTTTTACGATGAATCGTGTCTTCTTGTGACTTACACCGAAACTCTCCTCTCCCCTCGGAACTCTTATTTTACGATTGTGAAATAAGCCAGCCGGTATCTACATCGTTCATTAAAATTCTGTTTTATTCGACGAATAAACTTACCGTCCCGCGTGGGATAGGTACCTACTCTTTGTTTTCTGGGCGTTTGCTGTGGTTTTGCAAGCTCTTCACCCCTCTCCCTTTACCTCTTTATTGTCGATGTGGTTACAATTGGTTATGATTGCGATAGAAGCATTTGAATGGGAGGTGCTATAACTACGGGTTTCCATTTATCACTTTCGTTCTGAATTAAAAATTGTATTGCAATTGAATGGAGCATGGTACACTGATGTTTACAATTCAGTTTTTATCGTAGATCCATGAATTTTCACTCTGTCTTAATTTCTTTACTATCGATAATATTGTGACCAAGCCACTTGTAGCGATAATAGAGGTATTGGTATGGAAGAAATTACGATCTATTCAGCGAGACATAATTTTAGATCTGTGATGGAAATGGTGCTAGATTTGCTTCCAATTTTATCATAGATTCAGAAACATTGACTCTGTCTTTGCTTCATCATTATTTGTAAGATTACAACTGCTGATAACAGGGATAGAATAATTGGAGTGCATCTGGTATAGTGGGTACTGTGCGTGGATATCGGATCAAATGATAGGAATATTCATTATACTTTAAAAAACACACGTGGATTACTGATAACCGTGACTGAGTCATTTCGAGAGGTGATTAATTTTCCCGAACGACCTTCTTTGTCTCTCATGTGGATGCATAAGATCTTTTTTCCGCCCCCCAAGTGGATGCAGGTTACCAGTGGATTTGAAGAAGGCTTCGACACCGTGAGTCATACTACTTGCACAGCCAACGCTACCTTGTTCGTACAGTCATTGCTGATTTCACTCTGTCGCGGTGAAAATGTTTCGTTTGACACGGACACGATTCTAGTAGCTACCTTAACGACGGCTAAGCTCGTGACAAAGTATTAACTGTTATCTGTAATCGAACACCGCCAATTGAAGTTATGTAGCAATGGAAATTCATAGATTTCTGCCAGGGACACGTGGAACTTACAAACTCTATTTTTAACTTTCCATAATTCGTCGTAATGGCAGTTTTAATTGCAAACGATTATTACCACGGGGGTCTTACATTTTCTTCGAAGTTGTAGCTTTTCTGGAAACTCACGTACATACTTTGAAGTTAGATTTCTTCAGAGTCCGTTTCGGCGTCGATGCTTCTCTATGATAATGTTAGCAATTTCTCTTTGCTATTTCTGCATGAACTCATTATTAATATGTATACTATTACTGGTAATTCAGTATGCGAATCTACTTAGATCGAAGGATAAAAATTATGAAAATATCGTTGCAAAAAGCTAGGAATAATACCAAACTTCAGTGGTTTTTAAACAGCAGCCCACCTCAATTATTATATACGTGTGTGTGTTAACAAAGTTGATTTTATCACGGTCTTTTTGCTCGTTTAATTATATTACCATAATGCTTACATTGCAACGTACAACGGGTGATAAGAGTCGAGCAATAATCTCGTTCCCTTCATCGCGCCAGTATAGTGTCTCGCGCAAAACGAAGAATTTTATAGGGTGTAGCAGAAACATGCGATCCAACTTTGCGAGCTTATTTTTTATTGCGCTACGGCTTTGCAAGAATCCCCGATTAGAGATTAAGCTGTTATCTGTTGTTTGTCTGTTAGTAGTAAACAATAATAATACACTCTATCTTTCAGATATTTTATTAAATTGTTTAAAGCACTTGCTGAGAAAAAAGCAACACATCTTTACAAAAAGCAAAATTTTCAACAAACTTCTGACATGTTCTATTCATCAAAATTTAATTAAATATGAAACGCATGTTCCAAATTGCAATTCACCAAGTAAGAAGCATCATAATATTGCAAGCATATAATATTGGACATAAGCGTCAATTCCCTTTAAGCCTTCGCAACGTAACTCTTATTCGGAACACACCCTGTACATGGCGTAACGAGTAGTCTCTGCTTCGACTCGAATAATTTTCGGTACACGACGAGGGAAGAACGACCCGGCTGGGGCGAATATTAATATAATTTTCAATCGATCCGAACAGGGTAGTGTCTCTCCCCTCCACCACTACTCTTTCTTCCCCTAACTGCCCCCTCCCGTTTCTTTGACTCTCGAATCTCTTACGAATTCGTCCTCGTCGCCCCGGTATCTGACCGTGCCCTTAAAGCCTCTCGTCATTTGCGGAATTTTTGCATATTTTCCCGGCAAAACAAATGATCGATGGTCGCCCGTGCACGCGTAACGTCGGGCTCCGCTCGTGGCGAAGCATAATAAAAAGCAACCATGCTCTTCGTGGCCGCGTCCCGGACGCTTTTTCCATTACGCAAGCGGTGTATCATCGTGGGACGCTAATAATACGTCGGCGTCCCCTGATGGATTCTGTCACGAAATTCGAGATATCCGCCGAAATCTGGGAACGCGAATGGTGTTCGGAGCGAAACGGCGCTCTTAATAAATTAAGTGGCGCTCCGCGAAGGGGAGCGCGTACCGGGTGGTTGGCGGGCACGGAGCGGTCACTCGATATTCCTCGCGCGAAGAATTCGCGAAGAAGCGCTCGGCGGCGAAAACTTGGCGAGCTTCGAGCGGAAGAGTAAACGAAAACGGAATAGTGAGGTTAGGGAATGAATGAGGATAAGCGGAGAGGGAGAGGCACGGACGAATGCATTCTACGTGTTTGAGCGCGACGGGCAGACGAAACAAGGAAAATTAAATTTACGTACTGAAACGTTCCTTGCCTGTTACGCCACTCTCGCGGCTACAGGAATTCAAGGAGGAGATAAACGGGGCGCGGAGCGGGCAAATCTTTGAAATTATTATTCATGATTTTTATTCATGACACGGTACTGCAATTTTTTCAACATTGGCGCGGGCATTTTCAGGCAAGACGAATCGAGCGCGATAAAGATGTACTCTTAATCGATCGATGGTGCAGGGTAAAAGTGAATGTAACGCGAACGCTTGGTAAATGATAGAAACACGTTTAAAGCGAAGATGGTATCGTGACATTAAATACGCGATAAGCGAAAAAGGGAAAGGGGAAGAGTGGGGAATAAAGGAAGCCTTTGCAACAGGCGTTTCGCGTTCGGAGCACTTACAACCGAATGCCTTTAGAGTGTTTTTATGTTCGCCCTTGCTTGACAAGCAAAGTTAATTAACGCGGCATAATCCAAGAAGGCAGCATTGTCTGCAGAAAATCTCTGAGCACTCGGACGTGCAGCTAACGAACATCGGATAGGTAATGTTTAAACCGAAGCGTCAGTCGAGCCATTAGTTTTCTATTTATTCGTGAAAATGCAGCTTCGATGAAGGTTGTAGTTTGTTGAGCAGCTTTCGCGTTCTTTGGAATTTCACATGCAAACAGGGAACTTAACAAGTGAATCGTTTGGTTTTGTAATGAATTATTTGCATTCTCTCTGCATCTTTCCGCTTGATCGTTTCCTTTCTTGGATAACTGTTATGGCAATGGCTATTTGTTTGTTCGTCAGATTCAAATATAAAAATTCTCCACATAGCACCTTCGACATCAAATGTCACTATTATCTATGTGTTATCTGTTATTCGAGAAAAACTATAATATGATTCATAGTTCGACAGAAAGTTTCGCAAAACTGCTTTTAAAATCCTCTAAGTACTGCGTTAGTCATCGTAGCTCAACTGTCATGGCTACTAGCCAACACCCAAGTCCCCTAACTGTTCTGCCAGCCATTTCGTCCCAACGTTTTCGCGATAAATTATACCAACTCTTCATACATCTCTCCACGTGAACCAAGAATTAACACTGACCCTTTCTATTTCAACAATGCTATGATAATCCCAATAATGGAGGTCTCTGAACAAAGAAACACTCGCCATAATAGAAACTTCAATCCCGCATGAATGTCTGAATAAAGCCATCGCCGTAACACCTTCTGCCTTCCACATTCATTTCCATCCATAAACGTCAACAAAGAGGACGAGCAATTTTTCCTTCAATTCAAAACCGAGGAAACAGCCCCGCGCCTGTCGCCGCAAATAACCAACGACGCCATGTCGCGCGATAGGGTGTAGTTTGCAGCTCCTTCGGGAAATGAAGTTTTTCTTCGCCGTGTTCTGGACGCTCCCGATGAAAATCCACGGCCGTGTACACGATCCGTTACAATCCGCGGGCCCACTGTCGACGGAACAACGAAAATCGGCGCCCTCGGAGGAGAGAGGAGCCGCAGAAATCATTTCCAAGCTTCCCCTCGAGCGCATCAGCTCGACATATCGATCGAACCCGTGAATTTACCGCGGCTCGTATCTGGCAAACGATTGGATGTGGGTATTAAATGTTAATGGCCATGGTCCGACGAACATCGGGATGCAGTTTTCTCAACGGTGTTAAATTCGAGTGCCCCTCGATGCAGAAAAAAGGGTGCTCGTGTGTAGGGGGTGTCCGACGAGTTTCTGACTGAGCCTTGGCAGCATACATTATGGCGAAAAATAGGGGGGGAAACTTTTGTGTAAATACGCGTGGCAGCATCCTCTGGCTGAAAATTTATAGTCGCTGCAAGAGCTGCGTAAATTGCTATAGCTAACAACGAATGGATTGTGGCACAACAAAAGCTTTTATTGTTTAGTCCCGGGAGGCGTAAAAAGGTTATAAATTTTCATGGTAATATCCGTTCCCGTGAACAATACTCCCGCAGCAATTTGCATCGAAGAGTTACGTCATTTTGCACACTCTTTTTCAATGTAATATTTATGTCGGCCATGATTAAGCTCTTATCGAACAACGGAATTAGCTTTTCATTTGAATTTTTAAGGTTCGACGAGTTGCCGAGGCCAATGTATATTACATTAATTTTTTTCCACAGCGCGATTAATTTCCATTTTCAATTAACTTGATTAATATTCAATATTGCTCTCAGCGATATTGCGAAAGATTGATTAAATTATGCAACTCGAGATACCATTTGAATATCCGCATCCTCTATTGTCCCGCACCCGAGTCCCTTGCAGGCATTATTTTTAAATCATTATTATTCCCATCTGTTTCTCGAAATAATATCTAAAGCGAATTCCCGCGGTTCTCGGTACCAGAATACGTGTCCGCGCTTTTTTCAAATACGTACACCGTTTACACTGCGAATCGCTTGAAACTCGTAATCTTTAGACGGTGCCTGGAGTTTACTTAAAAATTTATCCACCCGTTGGTAAAAAGCTATCTTCGCCGTCAAAACTCATAATAAATAAACTCGTAACGCTTGCGGCTTTGCCGAGCGAATAAACATTTATGCAGATGGAATTCAAATCCGCAACGGCCGGGAATATTCAACGCAGACTAGTACGTCGTGCATTAAAAAACGAAATATTTAATATTACCCATCGTCATTTTCTGTTATCATTTTCACCTTTATCTCCTTTTTAGCGACATATCTCCTTATTGGCAGTATTCCGTGCCTGGAACATAGTTGCGCGGCTTCTATTATTTCTCCAATCACTGCACGTTCGAGGCACTTCGTTACGAAAATCCATAGAAATATTGCGTTACATCTGATTAGGTACATGGGTGGGCTTGATGGCCCCATTTTTTCAAGTATCTTTCCATTCCCAGTGGATTAAAAAAAATCTCATTTCAACAACCGAAGGGAGAAGAAAATAAAAATTATATATAAATAAAGGCACGTGTGTATTATTAAAGTTATTATCATAGGTCCCCTAATTATATACACTCGACTCAATCTTGGCGCATTATGGCTGATAACGGATTACATAGTTCATGGTTGTTGGTACGATAATTTTCAGCCCGAGATTGCGCGATCCTACTCGAATGATTCGACGAAAGAAAGGCGCTGGTATTGTGAAGGCGGTCTTAATTAGCCTTCCTTATTCACCTTTGATGCTAGTTGGCGAAGTTGCCACGGGGAAGGTTCGAACTTGCGGGTGAAAGTGAAACGACGCTTAATTACATTGTAACGAGCGAGGTGCACGGCACGTATTCTTCCACTTTGTCTTTGAGTTATGAGCTTAATAGGGCTGCTTCGTGACGGCTGATCGCAATCCATGTACGACGTGCCGAGTCGCTAATTTTTATGGGGTTCCACGGCGTTGCTTTTCTCCGGGAGAGGAAAGGCTTTCGTCGAATGAGAGACTGTAAAGGAACGGTATTATATAGCGGATTATAATCGTCGAGGTTTCAGATGAAATTCCAAGGCTCCATTTTTGTAGATTGTTATGGTTGTTGGTCGAGGAGATAGTTTCTTGTAAATAGCTTCGACGTGAGTGGCAGTGTGTTGGATGGTGGTATCCTTCCAGTGATTATTATGAAATTTCTATCGAAGTTTTAACGACTGGTTCCCTTTGCGAAGAAGAAGTTATCTTTAATGGCTCTCGAATGAATATTATTGCATTAGGTATATCTTTCGACGCGCGATATTGAGCAATAGAGTTTTAATGCTCCCCTCCTCTCCTTGATAGAATGATACAAAATATCTTTAACGACCACTTCGTTTCGCGAATCAGAAGATGTTAGGTTTAAAAGAAATTAAAGCAAGAAAATTGGGAATACGAGCTCGTTGCACATCTTTCTTCCAATCGAGCGGGCTTCGTCAATTCCAAAGTCTTCACATTCGTCATCAGTCTTATTTTTAGAAGAGAAGGAACGGCTGGGAAGCAGCGTGTTCCTGGACAATAACAAGAAATATTCCTTTATAAAGAGACCTGCTCAAGCAAGTGCTACTTTGCATTTTAATATCAAAAATTCAGCAAAGTGTTCTCGGCGGTCCCGGACGTTCTCTGCCGAAAGAAGTAAACAGTTTGCCAAGACGGGATAAAAGCTTTCCAAGAAGCTAAGTGGAAGCTGTTTCTATTACAAAACCCCATGTTTGGTGAACACAAGGAAGCAGAGGAACACAAATATTTGAGAAAGCTCTTAATCTAGGAAGAAATAAGTTTAAAGCACTGCTTAACCCAAATGCTGTGCCCCATCTCAACATTAAGAGCCTATCAAACTATTTTGGGCAGCGTTTTAACCAGCGAAGTGGCCACTTCCCCAGAGAGGGATGAAACTATTTAGAGAAGCCAGGAGAGAGCTATTTCCATTACAAAATCCTGTGTTTTGCGTGCATAACGGAGAGGAGGGATGCAAGTATTTTAGGAAGCCGATAGGAATCTTTTTATGATTCTCTTAGTGATATATATTCTCGTAAAGGTGCGCAATATGTAAAGCAGCAAACCATAAATGTAGATCCAAGATTAATCTTCAACCCCCATTCCTTCTTCGCCTATCTTTTAGCCAGTCTACAGAAGCAAGAATAGGCTAACACAGTCCAAACGAAGTAACGAATAAAGTTAGTGTGTGCCAGGGAAAGAGATATCTCCCTTTTTAACAGATTGAAATCTCCACCCCCACAGCACATTAAAGTAAGCTTCTTCTTACGTTAGCACTGCTAGGACGTGCTCGAAAGCTATTCTTCATCGCAGGACCCTGTGCTTTGTGAGGAAAAAACCGTAAAAAGAGCTTTATACATGGAGGGATGTCCTTTTTGGCGGTGATCGCGTCGTCTGGGTCTGAGGCGAGGGGGATGGGGATGGCTCCGCATTGTCGCAAGCCATATCGTGGTTCACGTGGATCGCAGCACCATCATTTCGGTGCCTGATTGATGGTCGCCTTAATGACTCCCCTTGCAAATCGTCGTGGAAATCGTCCACAGCGACTCAACTAGAGGGAAAAGCAATATACAGTATTGTCACTGGCATCAGGACGTTGCTCTCACAGCCGAATATGCTGGGTGTGCGGAATAAATTGATAAATCCTTTAGCAGCTTAATTCTGGCAGGTCGTTTGCGAGACTCAAATGTCTCCGTGTTACTCCTAAATCGATTACATCTCCGTTTTGGTATTTTCCCAGTGTTAATTGCTTCATTGAATTACAGAGCGGTTACAGTGAACGCTACTCTGCAGCGCTGAGACATTTAAAGGTATATTTCCAATTTAATTGGACTGGGCTTCTATTTTAATTGGGAAGAGGTATTGATCATCGTTTCCTTGTTGGGGATTTTGGTGCGTGGGAGTGATTTCTGTGATTTGTCCGTTTTTATATAGGACGTAGAATATTGGAGTTTCTTTTGTAAACAATATTATTTGTTTCCCTGGGTACACTGAAAGGACACCTAATTCACAACCTGCTGAAGTCTGAGGTAGCGGGGGTCTCGAATGGCCCCAGGAGTCCAACTCGACGGAAGTCATGCTGCGGTTAAAAAGTGGCCTATTTTAGTACGTGACGTGTTTCTTTTCGGCACAATGGAATAATATTCTGGTGGAAAATGGAGTGTCAATTGTTGGCGGCAGAATTTGAAAAAAATAATTTATTGAGTTTTCCTGTGACTTTCTTTTACCACTACTCGTTACTTAAAAATATTCTGTTAATGCCACATTTTACATTTGTACCCCATAAAATATTATTATTACAAAAATATGAAATTTACCACTCGAAAATTTTGAAGATGTGCCAAGGTACTTTTAGGGGTCATCCAAATTCTATTCATTACCCTAAGAATTACAAACGGAGGTGCATAGGGAAACAGAGAAATGGCAGCTTGTAATATCAAGCTTGGAGGCGTGGAACAATGGAATCGATGCGCGTGAAAATAATTTCTGTCTCCGGGCAGGAAGGTGGCGGGGTTTAAATTTAAACGAAGAATGGAATTGACCACGATTAGATCAACAATGTGCCGCGGAAGACCCGTCAAAAAGGCCGAGCACGCTTTCTCGAGGTGTATTATATTTAAACAGCTCCGATTCAACGGCGGCCTGATTCAATTTCGATCCTATAAATACTGTTTCTTTCAACCCCCATCGTTGATCACGCCACTGCCACCGTTCCCATTGCAGTATCAGAAAAAAAATCGCAAAAATCCCGCGCCGTTTTTCTAGTTTTTTAAAAGCGACGCCATCGGTCTATGCTCGGCGTATCGAGCCCCGCGTCGCGAATTAACGAACCTATGAATTTTTATGGTTTGCTGAGCGTTTCGAATGTACGCCTGCGGTTTCAGTGGTATTCGTCGACGTACAATATCGAACGGGCGATATAAATTTTCTGGCCATGGCGGCCATACGGGCTGGAGGGCCGCGCAACTAAGGTCGTGACGGGCTAGAGCATTTTAATGTTTAAAATGCTGCATATAGGGTGTCATAGAAGTAAGTCCTCTATATTTTTTCCCTTTGTGAATTCGGGTAGCTAGATTCTTAGATAAAAAGATAGTTACATTGAGGTGGAGAGGAAATTATTGTTGTTCGGAAGAAGAGATTAAAGAATTTAGTAATGCATACTAAGGAAAAAAGAGAAAAAATACACTGTAGACCCACCAATTATGATTAATTACCATTTTTCGGAGGAGTGGAAACTATGATAGGAACCAAGATTGATGTTTCGTGGAACATGTTTCGTTTCCGTGTCGAGTATTGATTTTCAACAAAGCACGTCGCTCAGTTGCGGCGAATGTGACGGAAAGGTACACATTTTTCGGAACATTCTCGCACTTTGCTCGTAGCAAAGTGCTAATTAAAAAATAATGGACACTAAGATTCTATAATAAGACAGTGGAGTTACTGTTTAATAAGAATGTGTTAGTTTTGGGTTCTGCGTGGAAGTTATCACTAGAATCTCAGACGTGAAGTGTTTGAAAACGTATTCCTCAGGTCTTAACGTAGAATAACGACTGTTTCTTTACAAAATCAATCCTACTTCGCTGTATTACACGGGCGATGATGAACTTTTAACGGAACGTGTTTCACTGGTATTTTTATGGAGACATTCCAGTCTATTGTTAAAACTTTCCTCGGGGGTAAGAACAGTCGAGCTCCGCTCTCCGGAAAGTTTTTCAGCTACGCCATTATTATATGTTCTGCGTTTTCCACGCCGATAATCGCCGCGTGGTAGCTATGCAGTTGGAAAAGTTGGGGAAGTAAAGAGCGTGGGTGATAAAGAATGTATAAAATGATTGATTGCAGGTTAATGCGTATAATTCTCCCATAAGTATCGTTTACTTTACAATCCTTCTTCTTTTTCTTTCCCTCTTTTTTCTTGTCGTGTTAAAAAAGTACTGGCGACATCGTAAATTTTTAAGCACGGACACGAACTTCGCCGTGCGGAGTAGATTCGGTGGACGAGGCGAGAGAAAGTTCAGCGATTGCGTCATTTTTCCTGAAAAATCTGACGCCAGAGCGCCAGGAAACTCGTATCAGGACCAAAAGGAGAAGATTAATCAGCGGCATGCGAAACGTCGCCCCGAAACTACGGCCGCGTTCGTGGAAGCTGATAGATAGATTTAAAAAGAAATGGCTTGGAAATAATTCGATCGGTATTGTACGCTAACGTTCATAAGTGTTCGTTATATGCAACGTTAGACGTTAGACGTTAGACGTTGGACATATTTTGTGTTCGTAGTGCTTAAAATCTTAAAGAAGGCCCCCTAGTGATAGTTTCAAACGAGCAACTGGTAATCGTACAATTTCAAAATACTCATTTCTGTTTGCTTTCTATAAACAGAAACCTTATGTTGTATTTATCTGTTAACCTTTACTTTACCGTAGACAGATATTTTCGGAAAGCTTGCCACATCTTTGCAGATACAGCAAACACGGGGATAGGTAAATAGTGTATGTTGGACGAAATTGATCCGAATAAATAAGGGTAAGGTGGCCCAATTTTGAAGCAGAAGCTCTAAATAGATTCCAAGCTTGGAGGACTAACTTGATATAAACTTGTTCAAGCTGCCTCGAAGTAAAGATAGAACCCACCCCATTTTAAACTCTGGATGTGATTATAGAAGCTGGGAGATGAAGTTAATAGAAATAATTAAAAAGTATTCGATGGATGGAAGCATTGAATATTCCTTACACGAATAGAAAAGCAATATAGTACTAATTTTCCAATAAAACCTTCCAGAGAACAAATGTCCAACAGAAATAATTTGAAACTGAACTTAACAGAAACATTTCACTGCAGTAACCAAGGGTGGCTATTCCCAGGGCCCAATAAGCACGTTCGACGGTTCGAACACCAAGTTAGTACGAGCATTTCGCAGCAAAGACACGTCGAGGGAAACCGATTCGTGGGAGCAGGAGAAGAAAGTGTACAATTCCATCTAAGAAAGCTGGAAGAAAATAAAAGCCGTCCGTTGAACCCCGGGCATCGCGACGGGGTTGCTCCAAACAGATTTCAGTTTAACGATCCATGGTCGACGCTCACGCGGCCGTCTACTTTGTGCCCCGCCTGGGATACCTTCGCGTATTTTATTCGTGCCAGTTCGCAATTGGTGTCGTTCTCGCCGACGTTGACGACACCCTCTTTGCACACTGCCTGGACACGAGGCGTTACGGCCGCGGATATAAGCCGAGCACGGTAGGCCGGAGACCTTGCTTTCGCGATTGCTACACGACTCGAACACGAACCGAGGGATATAGAAAACAGCTGTTCAGATCTGGAGGGAAAATTCGTGGAAGTCTGAGGGGAATCGCGTTGAATCCCCTTTCTTCTTTGCCAGCTTGGAAATAAGTCCGCTGGGGCCAGTAGATGATAGCCAAGACATCTGTAACGCATGAAGACGAATGTACTAATTTCTCAGCTTGAGGCCTATAATTTGAAAGCTGGCTTAAGATGTATCAGAATTCTTGAATTTCACCTGGAATCTGTGGAGTTAAATTGTTAAAACGGAGTCGATCCTCCATTTTCTGGAGACATATTGGTCTTTGTACTACTTAGAAGTGGGAGTAAAATATCAGATCAAGTTTATAAGGTTTTTAATTCACTGGTCGAAGCAAACAGGTAAATTATTGAAGATGATCAAGTACTCGATAATTTCTCTGATGGAGTATGGAATTTTTTATTAGACTGTATTGAATTCTTATCTTCCTGGGAGCAGTACCGTCGCCCCCCCCCCCCCTGTTATATCCCTCCTTAACTCGGCTTTGAACGTTTCCGAACGTCTAAATTATTAGATACCATCTGGAGGTTTTACATAACCGCGTGGTTGCAAAAATTCGAGCCATGAAGTCGTAGATTTACATGAGAAAGTGTATATGCACGCGCGTCAGCTGGTCTATTGTTAAAACCGGTTGAATCACTATGATTCACTATTTTGAAGAAAATGTGTGTGGCCTCTTTTATGTCGATCCTTGTGGAGAAAAATATTCAGTTAGCATTTACTTATTAAAAAGCAGAACAGCAATTACGGCACATATGTATATTCTAACTCGGAAATAGCTGATTTAATTGAAGCCAAAGGGAAGCTTTCCAATTACGAAAACCTGGAATAATGGATATATCCATTTACAAGATAGAATTCTACGAAACCTTTGAAACCAATTATAACAATAGCTATTTTTTACAAACAAAAAGTGTATTACTCCATTATTTTTTGGCTGGCATTCATCATTGGATCACCGGCCAAAAATAATAATGGAGTAATAAATTTCTTGTTTGTATAAATAGCCATTGTTAATTTTTTGGTTTGTATAAATACCCATTGTTAATTTTTTCTTTGTATAAATAGCCATTGTTATAATTGGCACAATGTTGGTATTTCATTAGTTTTGTAAATATTAATTTACAACAGTGTTTTTAAATAGGCTTCTTTTTGATGGGATTATTAATTTACTGTTTTTTTTCTTAAAAAAAAAAAAAAAAAAAAAGGTAATTTTGTGGTGATTTCACACATTTTGTAGTGTTTATTCGATATCCATTTACGCGAAAGAATTCTTACGAAACCTTTGAAATATGTCCAAAGAAATGGCTCATCACCGCCGCGAGGTTTCTTTTTACAATACTTAATAAACTAGGATTTAAAATTCATATTAAATTCGAAGTATACTTCCAGCAGAAACTTGCACTAAATAAGAAACCCACTTACGCCCCTGCTATTGAATATTAGCAAAATAAACTTAATCGCCCGCTTTTAATTCGAGATTCTCTTGTGATAGTGCAATCTTCAACGTTAGACAATAATAATTTCTTATCAATCGTACGTCTCTGAAATGGGTAACGCATTACATCAGAGGATGTAGATAACGATTCTCGAAGCAACGGTGCGTGTAAATACGCGTCAGAAAACAGTGTTTTTCTTCTGATATCGTTTCACATCCGATCTTCTCTCACAGATCCGCGGCAAGCAGCACCATCCGCGTCGAAGGTGACGAGAATCGTGAAAAATCCTAGCCAGTCGACCTTTGCACGTCCCAATTTCCTCACAGATGAATCACCTATATTTTATTGCCGCCTATAAATCACATTACCGCAGCATCCATTCGCATTATTCACCCGCGGTACGCGTTGCTCGGCGTGTGGCTGGATGCACCACCAGTTTCATAAGTTTTTTCCGCGTGTCTGACCACGATGAAAAGCTCGTTCGTCATGGGTTTTCGCAGCTGGATCGGTCGATGAACATAGATTTCCGCCGCTGACAGCCACGGACCGCTATAAACATTTGTTTTTTCGTGGAACCGAGTGTATTTTAATTTTTTTCGTCAGACGCTTCTGCGTCACTCGTGTCCGTATTTTTCTAAGAATTGTTAGCTTCAAATATTCGTGACTTTGTACCGCGAGGTCTTAAGGCGTGTTGCCTGAAACTTAGTTTCATAGAAGCTCCGCGTGTGCTTTCCAAACAACATATACACGGTGTGTATATTGATGTATTAATATATTAGTTGAAGTAGTTGCAAGCTTTCCTGGCGAATGCAAAGCAGTGTCCTACTCGCGTGGAAGACACGCACGCACATTTCCGCCAATAACTATGCACCTTCGGTTGTGCCGGTTAAATTCTAATGCACGCGGCAAGAAGAATGGGCACGTTTGAATTGTAGCGGCGTGCCCGCGAATTTTCTGTGTTTGCATTGCCAGTGTCGCCCGTCGGCTGAAACTCATTACTCATTTCGGGTAGAATGTCTCTAATTGCAGCTTCCTTAATTACTCACGAAGCCCTGGGACACGGGAGCCCTGGGAAATGAGGCCGTAATAAGACGCTGCGCGCGTATAAACAATAAACGAATGCCAGAAGCACTCGCGCACGAAGCTTTTGCCTCATTGAAAACCCATATGGAACGTGAGCCCGCTGCGTTCACAACCGAGAAGAGAAAAAGCAAAGTTTTCACGCGGAAGTAGGAAAAGTGGTAGGTGTCGTGCTGCCTTAAGGCCTGGGAAGCCTAGAAGGTCACTGAAACATTCTTCCAGCTGACCACATTCCGACCCATCTAATCACAAGGTCCACCTTAATAGTCGACGTTCTCCAACCCCCAGCCACGTTCCACCCACCACGGAATCTTATTCACCATGCGACCCAAGCAAACACAGCAAGATAGAATTCTTTCTTCCCCCTGGCTCGAAAAACCGAAAGGCAGAAACCTGCCCGCAGTATCGAGCCACCCAGCCGTGGTCCTCGCCGAAATTAAACCTCCCTCGGTCCGTGACTCCACGCCTAGCGACTTTTTTCCCCTGACCCCCTCCCGGTAGCTCAAGCCGACCAGAATAATAAACCAAAAGCGCGCGAAAATAATCCCAGAGATAGCGGGCATTCCTCACCGAAACCCACATATGGCAGCGCGGGAACAGACACGGTGGGAAAGGAGGTGAAGAGAAAAACGGGGAAACCAGGGGAGAAGACGGATTGCCAGCTTTGGAGGTGGCCAGAAGGTTTTCCAGCGACATGGATCGCTGCAGGTTCCTCTTCTCTTCCTCCCAGTTTCCGCGGGGGCCGGTGACTGCCGACTTTCATCTGCGGACTCCGCTATTCATCTAGATCCGCCTCGTCCGCGCGGCCGAGCTTCGAGGGCCTCGGAGCATATCGGGACCTGGAAAATATTAATGGATATACTGCATCGGGGTTTGTCTGTCGCTCATTGTACGCCCCCTCTCGAATCGATAGCACGCCACCACGTAGCCGCGTTGTTGTCCCGTGCACGAGGAGGATACCAGGCATCGCTGGCGTTTGGGAACCGTTGCCCAATAATCTTTTGGCCAGCCAAGCGCTTCTGGCTACTGTGCACTGCGCGCAGATGGTTCTCGACGTTATGAAACCGCACCGACCGCGGTCAGCCGAGAGGAGACCCAGCCGAGGCTCGTTTTTTGTCCCACTGCGGTTCGTCACGCGGGTTCTTTCAGTCGCTCCCGTCTTGGAGATGATGGCCCTCGACGAGGGGATGTCGCTCCCCTGGACGACCGATTTCTGGGTAGAATTACACTTCAAATTGTAGAAATCTTGTCGTTGGCGGAGATATTTTAGCAGTGTCTCAAGTATCGCGGTATAATGGAACACTTTTGCTGAGGGAGTATTAAGATAAGGGGATGTTCAGGGTTTTGGGGAGAAAGGGGCGTTAAAGATTCACTTGTAAGAGGGTTTAAGATTTGAGGCATTGAGAGCAAAAACGGACTATGTAATCCACTTTTTGTGAAATTGAGTTAGTAGCAGTAATGTATTCCAACAGGCTGAGTCTACAAATCGTGTAAAATAGGAAAGATTCATTTTTTTTTTCAATGTGGGTTAGTACGTTTTTTCTCAATGCCTCATTTGAGCAAGTGGCGACGAACTGATTGTGAGTCATTTTCGATGGAGTATGTGCTATGAAGGTTTTATTTTTTTTTACAAGTAAATGTATCTTTGGAAATTTATTAAAACCAAACTATGTAATGAATCATTTTTAAACTTTCATGATATTTTATTGGATATTTAAGGTATACGAGTATCTTTTCGTAAATTTATTTAAAGCAGATTGCCAAGCTGTACAGGACCAGTAACTTTGAGCTGCAAAAAATCTAGTTGACTGTTTTCTGACGAAACGGTCCTTCTAAAATCAACAAGGACCAAAATGTTTTAGAAAATATACGCGGATGGCTATGGCACGCCGGGGGATATTTTTTGATTGGTCGTTTCCTTCTATTTCTTTTTCAACGAAAACGGTTAATTTACTAGAACCATATTTCACAATTTTTTTCAGAGGTTCACCATTTGTCATTTTCCAAAATTTTCAAAAATCAAACCCGTCGTGCCATAGCCATCCGCATATAGTTTCTAAAACATTCTGATTTGTTGATTTTAAAAGCACCGTTCCGTCAGAAAACTGTCAACCAGTACTGTACAGCTTATAAATCTGCTTTAAATAAATTTAAAAATAGATATTCACATAACTTAAATATCCAATTAAAAGTCCTGAAAGTTTAAAAAGGATTCATTACATAGTTTGCTTTTAATAAATTTCCAAAGATACCTTTATTTTTCGAGCCATTACCGTGATTTCCCCCCTTAAGATGAAAATACACAAGGTAGAGTGAAGTGATGTGACCTTTGAATATTAGTTATTGATGGTATAACTTTTAGTAGAAGTTTGATGGATTTCGTTGGAATTAAGTGGTTTCCAAGTAATATAGTAGCTGTGGCATACTGAATTTCAAAAAACCGCAGCTTTTCGATCATCCGCTGTTTAAAAATTCCACACAGCCCTAGAGAAATTCTTCCCTTTCAATCCTGCTACCTCCCCCAAAAACGCTAAAAAAAACTCTCCTAACTCGTGACCTCCTCTCGCCACTGATACGAACGCTTGCCGGCAATTATTTTCAGCTAATCAGTGACGCGTTGCTCCACGCGAGACTCACGAAATTACCACCGTATCACCTGGCGAGAGAAGATCGATTTTCCTTGGCGTGCTCCGCGGAAATAGGAAAATCGCATGATGTCGTCCATTAATTTCCCGATGGAATTGGCTGGCGAGCCATTGATCCGCCGTGAAAGATACCGCGCGGGCCAGAGGGGAAATATGTTTTCCCGTTGGTCCCTTTGAAAATGCACAGATTCGACTGTGAAAAGTTAGCTTGCTCGCGTTTGGCAGAGGCGCGGAGGTCCCCCCGGTGGTCTAATTTTCCCTGAAAGCTGGCGGGTTCGACGGGAAGAGAAAGGCTCCCTTTATGTTCGACTGAGATACAAAGATGTCTCGGTTCAGGCTCGGCGAACACCGCGTCTACTTGGTAATCTTGCTTTCTATTTATTTTTTAGCGGGGCCACTCGCGAGCCTCGCTCCGCTGCAGTCACGAAATTGCAATCCAGACACAATGACTTCACTGCGCTCCGATGCAGGTTAGCGGCTTACGTGTCTCATCGGCCGGCGATGCACTCTGGGAGGCTATTATGATAATAGTACTTTCATTACGAAAGGTCTTCATTATCTTACCGCGATTCGATCTACCCGGATCAATATTATTTTCCCTCTTAGATTTCATTAAACGCGGGATGATCGCGCACCGGCTACTTTAGCCTCCCTGTAATCCACCGTGATTTTCATCAAATATGGCAGGGAGTGCTTCGTTGTGATTGAACTATCTGTGATTCTGCAGCCTATTCGGATTTAATACTTTTGATGACTCCCACTTGGTATTGGCGTTGAATTAGGTACAGTAGGTAATTATTGAGTTCTGATTTTGTGTTGTGTTCCAGAAGGTTTCCACACGTCGAAGTTTCTTATAGCACTTTATTGGACTTATTCTTTATGCTACACGAGGGATGTCGTAAACGGGGATCAGCTTTTTTACTGCTTTCATATCGCACATGTTACGATACACTTTGTGTACCTCGTGAATCAGCCTTCTGGCAAACGAAAAGTTCGATTCTTCCCCTCTATACAGTCTTCAGGTACACATCCTCGTATCTCTTCTCTCAATTTTTCATATTACTTGGAAGGTCGATGTGTTTGAACGTTCTGCTTCGAGAGCTCAATTGCTTAGAGCAGTCGGCCAGCAAACGGCCGATTCGATAACCTGATCAGTCGATTTTCTTCATTCCCTCGTAGTTTTCAGAAAGAGGATTCCGTATCTTTTCTTTTACTTTCCACGTTATTTCCAAGACTGCGGTTTCGACGTAACTGCATGCGATTAGATTCGCTAGATTGGATGTAGCGTAGGGAGTGACCTCGAGCAGCGAACATTCTTCGTCCCTGTAACTGAACGCTAGCCATTTTCCACTATCAGGATTAGTAGATGTAAGATTCCTATCCAAATGCAGAGTTTTTCCTCTCACGTGCCAAGGGGATAAAAATAAAACAAACGCGGTGCTACTTATATACTATTGAGAGGAAGATTATTGATCGTCTGTTGATTTGGGTGTTTTCCAGAGGCCTACCCTGTGGCGTGCAACCCCCAGAGCCGGTACCAGATCCCGATGGCGACAAATTGGCGACCATTGCTGCCCGTTTCAGCTATTTCCAGGAGAGAAAGAGCACGCTGGCCGTGGCCAAAGCCGATCTTCGTAGGAACATCAATCCACCTGCCAGGTATAAGAATGCACGGCCGACGGTCAGGCTCAGGCCACGTCAGGTCCTCTGCAGCAAGTGTAGATCGATCTGCAACGAGAACAGCGAGAACGTGGACGTCAGCAGGAAACGGAAGCACGACGACGTTCAGCAGCCACAGCAACCGCAGCAACAGCAGGTACTTAACTTTTCTGAATTCCCTCTGAACTTTACCTCGATTGATTCAGACACATTTCCTGCATGGTGATACGAAGAATATATAGATGTATGGTGTTTGAAGGTTTTTAAAAATTTGTGAAGAAAGTAATGCTGTTTCGGTAATAATAATTATTGAGTAGAAGGTATATAGTAATGTAGATCAGACGCGATGAATAAAAATTGTAACACACTTGCAAGAAGCTAGTAAATAGGTCTGAAGAAGAAATTGGTACACGGCTGATTTTTATGTAATGGAAAAGTAGATTAAAGTGGTCTCTTGCCAGACGCTATTTCCTCTTCAGCTGGAAACTCTTTTAAGCGTAAGTTACCGTTCATCGTCCAGTTACTGTTTTCCTGATTTAAATATACTTCGTTTATTGGGTCAATTCAATGTAAAAGAACTTGTTTTGAAAGATTTCGTATTGGATAATATGGTATATTTGAATAATACATGGTGATGAATAAAGAACGAAGATAATGTCACTTGGCGCTCCAATTTGATTAGGTCACGGGTCATGGGTCCACCAGAAGAAGCGATCGACGTTGCGGCCAGCAGCCGCAAAAAACCTCGAGGATACTGTTCTCCGAGTGTCAGTCCGAGAACATCGCGGTGTCGGCTCACCAAGCAACGAAATCCTCGTCCTCTGCGGCTGTGAGTCCTGATTCGTCGAAGCTAGGACCGTCTCTCATACCAAAAATCTCGCGGCTACAGCCGAACGAGATTAGCAACGCCATTCAAGGAACCGGTTAGTTCTTTTCCATGCGAACCGACTGGCCCCTTTTCTGGAATAACTCCAGAAATCGAGGATACTTCAGAGCTCTTCGCGTGGGTGTTGTCGCGTAATTCTGGAATCACTTGGATAACTCTGTAAATCTTTTAGCAAGCTCTAATAATAGTTCGTTCACTGGATGACGCTACTAAAATCTCTGGTCATCCATTTGTAGCACTTAAGACGGTAGAATTTTGTTTCCGAGAACACCAGTTTAAATCTTTTAAATCGGGATCAGTCTCCTACAATAGCGTTCTGCTGCAACCTTTCGCAATCAGAATACATTGAATTATTTCTCTATTATGAATAATAGTAAAGCATTAGCATCTGGTCTTGAAAACGCATAAAATTTCAGCCGTTTCCTCGATTTTACAGACAAGGTGAAGATCGCCCCGTCGTACTGGAACAACAGAGCCGAGGAGGGTGATTCGTCGGTGAACGCGATGGAGCCCGGCGAGGAACGCATGGAGTCGACGGATTGTGACAGTAATCCCTCTATGGCGTATTGCGCCACGCCCAGAAGACTGAGCAGTTCCTCGGTGGAGAGCGCTAAGATACCAGAGGAAGACGAGAAGAAAACGTTCGCCGCGGCGGACTCGACAATGAGGCCAAGAACGGGCCGAGTACCGAGAAAGAAGAGGTCTGTCGGATCGATGGAGGACTTGTGGGACGAGACTGTGTTCGAGGATCCGACGAGGACAGCCCGAACCACGCCAGTAATTAAGATCTCGTTCGGCGCGCAAGGCGAGGGCACTGTTCTGAAGATACCCTCCAAGATCCAGGACCCAGAGTACGAGCAGGAGACGGACGACGCCGAGGACGGGCAGACGGAGGCGGAGAGGGATCCGCTGGAATTGCCAAGAACGTTTGAGAACGACTATGATTTCCGCGAGGACGGCGAAGAGGACGGCCAGGAGCAGGTGGACCCGCAGAAACAGGGAGTGAAGGACGCCAGTGCTAAAGCGGCGAAACGGGCGCTTAAAAAGGCCAAGAAGGAAGCCAGGAGAAAGATGCTTGGCGGTGTTTCGCCGGCCAGATCTCCGTGCAATGGATCCCCACGGTAAGAAGCTTGCTTAGATACGGTAACAGGTGCTGGGGAAAGTGGCACGAGATTAAAGTAGCGTCTTTCACATCCTTCGTGTATTTACTATGTCTTTCAGGTACAATCCCACGTACGATACCCTGTCGTATCACCGTCGCAAGCATAAAGTGAAGCATAAAAAGAAACACAAGGAGGACCGGAAGCACAAGAGTCAGCAGCAGCCGCAGCAACAGCCGCAGCAGCCGCCGCAGCCGTGTTTGGAATCCGGTGGCACGGAGAATCAGCAGAATTGGAACGTCCTGCCGGGCAGCGAGTCGTACACAGCTATAAAGGAGCAGTGCCTGAAGCAGAAGCTGTCTATATCCTTGAAGCGATTGAACACGAACGCGTACGCCAGATGCGATTACCCCGTGAGCAATGCCTCCTCCGGCTGCAAGAGCCCCGGCGCCAGCAGCGACGAATTGAGCGAGCAAGAGCCCGAGGTCGACGCCGGGGAAACTGCTCCAGATTTCCCGCCACCCTCTCACCCTCTGATGATGCGTCTTGCCGCGACCCCAGTCGAGCATTGTCTGACAGCTAATGGCAGAAGGATGGACGTCGGCGACGTGGTGTGGGGGAAGATTCATGGGTTCCCTTGGTGGCCTGGAAAGGTAGGCGTCACCTAAATGTATGATTAACACTTCGCTACAATCTTAATTAACCATTGCAACTGAAAATAAACCTGTCGTTGCCCTAGGTCCTCAGTATCACGGTCTCCTGCAAAGAAGACGGTACATCGTCTGGTCCGCAGGCTCACGTCGCTTGGTACGGGTCGTCGACGAGCTCTCTCATGGCGTGCGACCAGCTGAGCCCATTTTTAGAATCATTCAAGGTAATCGAAGTTACTTTTGTAGACGCTGGCATAGTACAGCGAATGATCAGTGTAAATACAGTCTATGTTCCCTCGACGAAATTATTCGAGACACGATCTCCCAAGTTTCCCATCTGAAATCGCCACAGGGTGTAGCCAGTGGTTTGATAACGTTGAAATGTGGATCGGTTTTTGTTGAAGACGCGGTACAACAAAAAGAAAAGGGGGCCGTATAAGGAGGCGATACGGCAGGCGCAGAACGAGGCCCGAAGTCAGATCACGCCTAACTCGACGAGCAGCGTGCTAAACGTCTGCGGCTCGCCGCGCGAGGTCAACGTCCTCTCCTAAGGGAAGGTGCACAGGCCACTTGACACCATTCCTTTACTGCCGGGCATCCGTCGGCCAAGATTTTTATCATCGGCGGATCGGAATCGTCATGTAATATATAAAGATTTTGTACATAATTGACCTAGCACTTAATGAAATAGCTCTTGATCGATGTTCTTCGTCTCAGTCACGCCCCTTCGCTGTCTCGGCCGCGACGACTCGCACGGGTGGGACGCACGACACGAACGAAGTTTACTGCCACCACTGGTCCCGTGGACTTCTTTATTTCTCTTCTTCTTTTTTTTAATCCTCAGCTTTTGTTTCGAGCAAACGCTTAGCGCGTAAGTATCTAGATAGGTCGTAATAACTTGTAGAGATAATACGTCGGCCACCCGAGAATAATTTCGTATTATGAGTATGACTCGCTCGGTAGCTAGACAACGGGTGTGTCGTCGTTGACGATGAACCCGAGCGTTGCCTGTTAACTTAAAATCCTTTATGTACGTGCACGTTGTACATTTGTGTTACGATTTCATTGTGACCGTTATCGGGATGTCGTGCAAACTCAATCCAGTGCGGGCAGTGAACCTTCGGCGACACCTGTCCGCAGATATCGCTAAATACGATCGTTAATGACTCGATTTGACGTACGATGCCACGATTAAGAACATGGACAATATATCCTTGACGAGTGAAGCTACTTGCGGCGATCCTAATTACGGTCTCGCGCGAACGTTTGCGGAATGAATACCCATGGTGTTTCCAGTCCGATTCACCAAGTCGGATCGAACGTATTTTCAATTCTTCTGCGTAATCGCGGCAATTTTATAAACAGTCGTAGCTTCATTTTGCATTTTTTAGTCGAATAATCTGTAAATCTCTCGCGGTGTTCCTTACTCCGTGTTCTTCGTCCTCTGCAAAGTAGAAATGAGCGTGTGACAAGAAACCTGATTTGAAACGTGAGACTTGTGCTATTTTTCTTCGAGATAACTTACGTTTCCACGGATAACAAATTAATTTTTGGATCACGGACTTAGGCAATTGAGAGGAACAAAGCAAATAGTAGGAATAAATACAGTGTATTTCCCATAGTAATTCTCTTCTTGAGAGCCCAATTTGATGGCATTCTAACCTTTTAGAATACTACGGAGTACACTAGTGGTTGAAAAAAAGTTTAAAACGCGAATGATAACAAAAATAGCAAATATGCAAAATTTCATTATAGTCGATTTCCTGATTTTAAACATTCTTTCAGCCATCACTATACATAATTTATTACTAGCAATTTCTATTATCGTCCTTTAAGTTACATGTCTCAAGTTTCCAGGCTCCCAATTTATCTCACGCTCAACCTATAAGTGTCTCGTTTACGCTTCGTGTCAACACTGCCAAGTTATGCAATAGCTACTTGATTTCAACTTAATGATAGTTAAAAGACAACTTTCAGTCTTGGCTACGATGATAATCCTTTATAAAATTAATTCACGGTGAATTCCTACCGTCCGACGACGAGGAATTCCAGGAACGAGTTCACGTTTGCAGCCGGTACTATTTATTACCCCCCTTTACTCCGTTTCCTTTCACAAGAAAGCAAGTCGGAATTCACCCTTTTCTACTTAACGACTGTCATTACCATACCGTTGGTAAGAAACGCTTCTCCATCGTACACGATCGGAGTTGATTTTAGCTTATTGGAATTCATCAATCATTTCCCTCCTATTGAGAACTTCTTCGTTTGGAGGTCGTGCATGTTGTCGGCTCTAGCTCGATTTAAGGGGCAGTTTTATGGTAATTTTAATTAGAAATTTCGTAAGGGATGGTTATTCCCTTATCACGACGATTAGTACTTAACCGTAATCTGACTATCTCCTTGAACGTCGAAGGTCTGTCACTGCCTTACAGACTTTCTCCCGCGTAAAAGTGCGACCACGTTGGATCTTTATCGTTGTTTCGTCGGCCACCGGATCCTGATTACCGAGATTCGTCATTTCCTTACGTCGGGGACTCTCTGTGCTTCAGAAAACGCGCTCGCAGCTTCGACGGCAACGGCAATGCGCGATTTAGCGAATTAAACGAGAGCCGCGCGGCCAGAGTGCTAAACATTGTGATTTGTCTTGTGATATCGAAAGCGTATCCCGTAACGATATCAGCGACTCCCACGCTTGATGCTTGCTCCGCGGTTTAGCGTTTCGCTAACGCCAGCTGGCTAGAGAAATTCGTTCCTCGTTCTTATCTGATTGTTCTTCTCTTTCGTAAGAGGCGGAGGTTCAATTGAAAATTCGAGATGATAGTCTTCGAACGCTGGGAAAACGCGTCCTTTCAATATTAGGGAAGAAAAAACTATCTAGTAATTGAATTTGTTAGGATATATCCTAGACTGGGGTGCAAGGGAAGCAGCAGCGATGAATCTTTGGGATAAAGCAAGTTTAAATAGTAGAATAAATTTTTTTCTATCTCACCATTTTAAGGGAAACATTATTAAAAATTATCGAGCGAGTCTCCGCTCGAAGCAATGAATTTTGTGCTCTGATGACGCAAGACAAATCGACACGGTTTTGTGTGCTCAGAACTTTCATTTTATTCAGCGATAAGTTGTAGGTACGGAATATTGTCGATCTCAGGCGCGTCGAAACGCGTCGAAAAGACAGTCAAGAATTAATCAGCGAGCAAGTTAGACAAAGTAGTTAGCATGTGAGGGTACATTTAAATTATTTTTATATGCGTGATGAAACATGCACTTAATTGAAGTATACTAGTGGCGTACGTAGAGATATATTTTCATCGTTAATTTTCTTGAAAGAAAAAAGGAATCTTTTTTTAAAGAAAGGTATTTTACACTTTCGACTTGTTTTTGGGCGAGGAATCATCTCCTGTTCGATTGTCGTGCTAGTTCCGCTACATCCTGTATTATCACTGTCATTTTTCTTCTTCCCTATTTCTTGACGCTTTCATCTCTTTCTTACTGTTACCCTCCTCCGCCTGAACGGTGGAAATCTTTGCATAACTGCCATATATTACGCGTATACGTGAATAATTACAATATCGATGAATCTGTCGTGCATTCACAACTAAGTTTGACGAAGTCCACTTTGATAAAGTGTCGATCGTAACTTCTGTTCGTATGGAGACGCTGTACGCTTCGATATGTTCAATTCGAAACCGATAGAAATGGAATGAGAGGATGATTACTGATTGCTTTACGTAGACAATACTCTACGTATGTAGATGTAGACTTATGACCTGTTCGATAGGTTTTTTAGTATCTTAATATATTATTTAGTAGCCGATTCATCACTGATTGACTGTCGATTAATTTTTAAAGCGAGGTACACAATTGTCGAATTAAAATGGAAAACTTTTTTAACAATCAGTAGACTAATTTGTCAAGGTCTGGTATTCGAAGTTTTGTTCGAGATCATCAAATTAGCTACACGATAAATTCGAAATATGAAATGAGAAGTAAGAAACTGTACGTGAAGGCACAGAAGTTTTCGTTTCAATTCTGTTTAAAATTATTGGGCTGTGACGTATGAAATGTTTGATTTCATCATTACGAATTAAAATTTGTTCTGACAAACAATGAAGGAATTTTTAAAAAATTAAGAAATAAATTCTGCTTAAATCTAGTACTAAAAAATCTAGTTTCTTTTAATTAAATATTTATCAATCTTCTCGCTTAGCAGTGAATCAAACAATTAAAAAGCTTAAAACCTTTCAATTACTCTATCTTACCACTGATAAGTGTGAAGGATATTTCCTACGTTACAGCTCAGTAAATGCAAAAAGGCAGTAATTTGCAGCTACATTTAGCACGGTCGACGAGGAAACGCTGAACGAATGCTAGGCGATATCTCGCGAAGGAATGTTTAAAAAGAAGCTCGCGAGGGAAAGACAGACGTGCCCGAGAGGAAAGCTGTGCCGGAAGTCGTGTTCGAAGTGTGCCAGCCACCTAACACGTCGAGGAGAGCCTGGCCGCTTCGGCGCGTTCTTCGTTTCACTGCGACGTCGATTTTACGTAGAAGCAAGTGTAAGTGTGCGTGAATATTTGTCGACAATTTACCCTTAAACCGTTCGTGATGCTTATTAACGAAATGTAAAAGTATTTGCATGCGCAGGGGAAAACGGCCGCGGGGAGGAAAGGGAAGTAAGGAAAAGAGCGATGAAACGGGCAAACGATAGATAGATAAATAGATTGGGAGATAGTGTGAAAGGGAGACGCGGTGAACTAAGATGTTTTTAAGTAACTGTGATTTTTTCAAATGTTTTATATTATATATATATATTATATATATATTATACATATAAATATGAATTAATTTCTACGCATAATATAAACGATGATGTTTAAATGTCGCTGTCTGTTTATACGGAAGTCGTAGAAAAACATTTTTTGGACTAACATATCGGTAGAGAGCGTTTTAGCGACGAACAATTTATTGCTATTATTATCATCGCCGCCGATTCACGTATTAATTCGTAATTATTAATCGATTATATTATTACGATAGGTATGTGCGAGTGCGTTGCCTAATCTTCACGCGGAGTGACGATTGTCGGTTCCTTAATTGTAACAGCCGAGTGTCATCGCTGTCGCGTAATCATTGTATCATTCAGCGGCACGCGCAGGAATACGTATTGGCAGAAAACCCGTGGACTTTTCGTCGCCTCCCGTCGGAACATACGAATTCTTTCGTTTCTACTTTAGTTTATTATTTTTTTATTTCTACCTTTGCAATCGACCTCTCACGGACTGTTCCTACAACGTCGCTGTACACGCTGAACTTCTCGTCGAGCAGAGTGCACGGCAGACCGCAAAAATCACGATGACTCTTCCCCGACTACTTCGTCTGCGATCGACCCTTGGGTCCGGTACTTAAACGATCGGCAATAGATACAAATGTTATCGTCGTTTAGCGCGCGGATAACCCGGCAAGAAAGTACCAAGAAGTTCGCTGAATCCCGACGTTCTGAAGGAAAGTTAGCATTTCGAATGCTCCGAGAGTCGGACGACGTACGGAACGTACTAACTCGCTATTGTTTTAAATAGCGCGAGTTCGCTTGATTTGCATAGCTTTAACGACCCCTAGCCCTCTGTTCAACTATCCTCACGATATTTCCTGCTCGACGAAGGTACAGCTCTGTCCTGAAAAGAAGTGTTCATTTTTCGAGAATCCACTGTGTGGAGGACGTACGTACATACGTGTATCTGTAACATGCACGCAGAGGCGAATGATGAATTTCATGGGGTGCCCTACGGGGGTGTTTTTCTATTTGGTAATTGAAGAGTAATATAACTAGCTACGAGAAGCAGCTTAGCCCAAGTACCTGGTTCTTCGAAACCAGTGATTTGTTTTTGGGGCACGTGCAGTTCTGAGACTAAGAGTAGAATAAGTAGATCTTTTTGCAAATTTAGTGGTCGATATGTGGTACTTCTAAGAAACAAATGGCCACCATTTAGTTTCCCTTCTCATTCAAATTGCACCACACCTGTTTCCAATTCATTTCATCCTGTCACTGGGAGGTATTCAGAACTCAGTGATTTATTTAAACGAAAAGGTCAGGGCGCCCCAGGAAGCCACAGCCTAAATCGATCGGAGCGTACGCATTCGCCCCTGCCCACAGAGGATCGCAGAACTTCCGGCCGCGCGGCGAGAGCGGCCGGTCGAACGAATCGTGGTATCGCATACTCGACCTGTATTTTTTTAAATAAAAACAAAGGAAAATAAAAAGAAAGACACGACCGTTCTGTCGAACGATACAATCACTTGCTACTCAGTAGATATCGGGGAGAGATGTAGAAAGGGAATGCGAGGGAGAGAGAGGCGACTGATACTTCTTGATCCTCTCGAGTAGAGAATACACAGATTTCTCGTTGTTGCTTCTTGTGCGATCAGCGATTTGTAAAAGCATGCACACACACACACACACAGTGAGACACAGTGAAGGTTCAGCGGTTGAGTTTCATTCGAGGGCGACGCGTGTAATTTGTAAGAAACCCTCCCGAGAGTCTTGTACATATTATTTTTTTTACTACTGAAGACAAAAAATACATCCAAAATGCGACTGTAGGGGTGTATTACACACGCGCGAACCCGTGCGCGCTCGTGGGCGGGTCGAAACGAGGCGAGAAACGTTGAATGGAACAAAGAGGACATTGTCCCGCTCCGCTTTTTTTGTTTCTTATATTTTTTTCCCCTTACTCTGCTCTCGTTTCCTACCCCCTCTTTTTTAGTCGCCTTTTCATTTCGCTCGACCCGCCGAGGAGCGCCAAAAGACGCGCGCGAATCCGCGGCTTGGTACGCGAGCATCGAAGCGTTTCAGGAACCATCACCTTTGCTTCTGAATCGAGATTCAACTGCAGGGAAATAGTCGTAAGAGTGTCGAGCTATTCGATGAATAGAAATCTTCTGTCGCTGGGAATAGCGTCGATATTTTTTAAGAGCGAGCTCATGTCAGAAAATAAAGCATTGATTAGTAACGGAATGGGGAAGGATTACTTTGTGACCCTTCACGCGAAGTGTCTCCTTGTTTCTCGCCTCCTTTGTAACGGGAAATTGTGATAGAAACTTTCACACTTTCTTGTACCCTTTATTGGAAAAGTGGTTGCGCAAAAGTTTGTAGAAGATGAAGCTGTTTTAAATATTTTAAAGAAAATTAGCTCCTTGTGTCAGTGAAGGATATAGGAGAAGGTTTTATGAAATGTTAAAAATGCGATGCAATAGTCGTCAGATATATCGTCAGCTGTTTTCTCGTGGTCTTTCTGTTATTTTCCATTCAACACATTCTGTTTACAATAGAGGATACACTGACGCAGCGAGGGGTTAAGTTTCCTTGTATCTGTTAACTAATGAACTTCGAACGGAGTCGAAGGAATCGATAAAAAAGACGCAGTTCGCGGTCTAATATCCTGCAATTCAAACAAGTATGCCAGTAAATTGCGAGCAGCATGGAAGCAGATAATGCTATTCAAACAAGGAACACCTTTTCTAAAGCAATATTTCACGTTTCAGAGTAGAAATCGATGATGCATCCTCCACGTGCACGGTGGCGAACCTAATCGTTATCACCAGTGTCATCGTTTTATTATCTGCCAAAGCATGATTTGACCGCGTTACCCACATACACCCACGCCATCCTGCTAAACAGAAGGTAAACCGAAATTCCATTTACCATTACATCCTTTTCGCAAATTCTCAATGAAATTCCTTGCTTTCCAAGCGCACGTAAGCCTATCCATTTTCACTTCCCACCACTGCTGTTTCTTATCGCTTTAAAATTCACTGGAAGTCTAAAATTCTCCTAAAATGGGACTCAAAATCTGCGTAACTTATCAAAGTAATTCTCTTGATTATTCGACCAACCTAAAGCGCGTTATTCAGTAACCGAAATATTTTTATTTATACCACTGTATAATGAAACAAGAGTGGAGGAAAGTAGATGGGACAATTTTATCCACCTTTTCTCGTCCAAATGATCCCACGGGGAAAAGAACTTGAGAGGCACTGTTGTAACACATTGCCTGCTGAAAAATCTGAACCACCGGATTTTTATCAATTTTAAATGTGCAGCCAGATAAGAAATGATAGCTACTTATATCCAACGATAGTTTGTATTAGTACACCGATAGCGATCAACAGGATTGTAACACGATTTTTGGAAAGTAGATAATGAGCCTAAAAACTGAATACACAGTGGTGGACAGGAGAAAGTTTAAAATTGATATTTTTATAAATGTGCGGAACTAATTTTAATGATACTATTAAAAAAAAGATTTTAGAGTAACAGACTAAAACATCCAGTATCACATTGCCGTTCCTTTTATGATGTAGAATATGAAGTATAGTCCTTTTTTATTAAGTCGCGATATTTCTGTTTCTGTTCATATTTCAAACTTTCTTTTCACCGTGACGGCGAGTGTAGAAAACACGTGCATTAGGTAATCAACATCTACTGTACGCGAGTTCACTTCCAAGCTACTGCGATTATTTCTTATCAGTGCATGTTCGAGGTAGGCGAGTGTACGTAGTGTGTTTCATAATCAGTCGCACAGTGTGCTCGCCGCAAGAAAGATGCGTGCTGCAATCGAATATCGTGCTTAATGAGAGGATAAAAACGCGGCGCGAAGTGCAAGTCGTATACCTCTGCTGATTAAAGTGTGGTGCTGCATGAACATTCTGTGAGAATGCATACGTTCCCTTGAATATTAAGCGCAAGTTTCACTGTTGGAGATAGGTGCTTATCAGAGTGACTAAAATATCCTCAGAAATTTCACTCTTCGATTCGTAGGAAAGGGAGTTGTTCCCGGACTCGCTTGACGGAAAGATAAACCGTTCCTTGCCAAACTAAAGTGATTCCCGAGTAATGAAACGACTTCTAAGTAAGTTACGCCGTCATACAGGGCGGTTCCTATTTTCTGCCGGAAACTTTGACGAATTGTTGGAAAGGTCATTTTGGGAAAAAAAATGTCAAGGGCATTGGGTCCTATTTTAAATACCGCGCAAAGGTCATTTCGTAACCCGTGCACCACCAAAGTGAGAAGCGGTAGATATTAAATATTAATTACTGTCGTAATACGAGCTTAATTCGAGATGACCTTTGAGGGATCACGCTGCTGCACGTTGTTACGATAAACCTCATTTCCCTCCTAACCAATTCTTAAAGTTCTCTTCACTCAACGTAAGCGTATCTGCAGGCCTTTTTTAACCGACTTCAAAAAGGAGGAGATTATAGATTCAACCCGTATGTATTTTTTTGTTTATCCCCGTATAACTCCTCAGCATGTTGTGTAAATATAGGTGAAACTAAAAAGTTTCAGATAAAAAATTTAAATAAAAATTAAAACCGGTTTAAAAAAATCCACTTAGAAGTAAAAAATAATTTTTTCCCTTATTTAATCTACGACTTGAATACCCGACTCTCATATTTTTTCAGTCGGCGTCTCACCATTCGTCCTGTGTAAATCTGGCGCCGACTAAAAAAATATGAGATTCGTAGATTAAATAGGGGAAAAAATTATTTACTAATTTTTAATGCATTTTTATTTTTTCGAAATCGGTTTTAATTTAAATTTTTTTTATTAACTATACTATTATACACTCGCAACTACACTACTCGAATACAATACATCCTAGCACACCATCGTGAGCTAAAACATAGATCCCACATAATTCTCATACATATTTCATCGCTGCGAAGATCAACAAACGCATGCACGCCCGCTATCTCCTACTGTACCACATAAATCAACCCCACTACATTTTACTACCCCCTCAGCACACTACAACGCAGCGTAGACCCTCTGCGCGCTACTTCTCACACCCTCCACCTTCGTCCCCCAGGTGCCGTTCCTCCCGTGCACGATCTGCCGCGCGCCGGGCGCGGATAACGAAGAGGAGAGCGAGGCTTGTGAAGACCGGGGCAGGGAGGAAGGAAGAACGAGAAGCCGTGGCACAATAGACAGGACGAGGAAGGGGCGAGGGTGGCGCAAGGATAGAGAGAGCGTGCTCCCGAAGGCGAGCGGCGAAAGCGCGGCTAGAAGGGGGTGGCCGGGTAAGTGCGCGTGTCTCGGCAGATCGCGCCCCAGGTCGCAGCCAACCGCGTGGCGGAAGGCGGTGGGCCGTTTGGCCCCCGTCACGGGGGAGAGGTTACGGACGTTCGGGCTGGAAAACGGCGTAGTCGCGGCGCGAACGCGAACCGAGTGCCCGGTCACCTCCGTGTCGCGGATGTCGGCGGGCAGGGGAAGCGGAGGCGGCGAGCAACGCGCCGGGAGCATGAACGATCGCCAGGTGCGTGTGTAGCCCGGACGTACGTAAGTACGCGACCGCCGCGAGAGGAAGGTGACGTGGCCGCCCCTGCACCCGTCCCCGATCCTCGGGGGTGGAGGACGACGATCGATCGCCCGTCGAGCCGCACGAGATGCTCTCGTGGAAAAACACCCGACGACTGGCGCGGCTTCTGCCAGCTTCGCTACGTCCACGGGGAAGGCTTTACGCTGGTATGGTCGCGTGTCCAGGATGCTCGTGAACGGAGGATGTTTGATCGAAGTCGAGAATCACTCCGGGGATTGTGTGCCATCGCTTTTATGTAGATTCACCTCGTATATCCTGATACGATTCCCTTTAGAGGAGTAAGGTTGGTAGGATGTGGATAGGAGTTGGACGTTGGTAAACAGTGTAACACTGTCGTTGGATGCTGGGACGGTACCCCTGCGATCAATTAATAGAGTGTATCAGGTCTTGGTAGGGACTTAGCGCATACAAGGACCATACTTCATTGATTGAAATGAGCAGCTGTATAGCGGCTGGGGAAATTGTTGTGTCTCTGTAGTGACCGTAAGTTCCACTTGTGAGAGAGCCATAGATTGAGTTTTCTACTGGTAGCACTTGAACGGAGTAGCATCGAGTATTCAAGATTCTTTCACTGAAATCATTCATGAAGATCGTAGAAACTGTCTGTCCTCTCTGATCGTATATTTTAAATGTGCACCCCGATGCAACCGCTTTCAGAGGGATAAATTCGGGTTTATATTAAGAGGTCGATGGTGGAAGTAGCAGCTAGAGCTAGATTCTTTTCCCGAAGTAATCTACAGTCATCTACGGGGGTATTCATGTCGCATAATGTTGGCCGGAAGCAGTGCCCTTCTGTTTGATAGCAACGCTCTGGCTCCTTTTAATCAGGCAGCTCCAACCTGGACGAGGAATGTAGGTCATAAAGTTAATGAACACCTGGAGAAAGTGCGCTGTAAATCATCCCCCTCGCGCCAAGCTCTTTGAACCACTTTATCGCACGCTCACGTACCTAGAACTCGCTCGACGTAACTGCGGGATGGTTCTGACCCGCACGTGCAAGCATCGCTGAGTAATGGAGTCGAGAAAAATAAACCAAGGGATTCTCATTCTTATTCCTACGAGTTACATCGCCAGAAGTTAAGAAACTACCCTGTACACCTCGAAGCACAATGAAGCCACGAGTTGAGCTCTCTTCCTCCGTAAGGACATGTTTCGATCGAAATGCCCGCAGGCAGCGTGACAGAGGATAGACGAGAAGGCGGATCAAAAAAAACCCTCCGGGAGTTTTCACTTGGCGGCACTTTTGAAACACTTGGCGGTGGCCCCGCTACTGTCCTCTCTGTTTTTTTGCCCCTCCTTCTTATTTTGTCGCTTTACGCACGCTCTGCAATCCCGCCTCCCTCCTTCCCTCTCTCTCTCTCCCTCGCACACGCTCCCTATCGTGGCCACTTGCAGCTGCGCAAAATCCTGCGAGGAGCAGCCGGAGCACACCCTTCTGCAGCTGCAGTTGGCAATGCGACCGCTGAGGAACGTCACTGCACCGATGGACCTCCGGCTCCACGCTGAAAAAGTACCGATCCCGGTACCTGTTTCTCGACCACTTCCGGGGTGAACCGTGGTAGGTTCGTTCGATCGGGGGGCTCGGATTCACGGCGCGGGGGCGGTACCGCGCGAGATACTTCTCTCCCCTCGAGGAACATTCGTGCGTAGGTTGACGCGTACCGGCGCGAGAGTATCGCCTATAGACGTTGCTCGTTATCTCTGACAATGACCATCCGTTCCCTCTCGAAAGCGGGCTAGGAGCGGCTTGGAACCTTTGCCGAGCGAACTCCCGCTTGACCTCGACCCGCCACGTCGAGCTTCTCTCCCTTTTTCGAGAACGGCACAGGGTTAGTTGCATCGTTAGGGTAGCGGCACGGTCGTTGATTGATAATTGGACGTTGACGTCTCAGTAGCTCCGTAACGTAGTTGGGGGTCTTAATTGACATCTCAGTGATACGAGGTAGATGGCGAATGAAACTTTCGAGTGTACGAGGTACTGCTCTTTCACCTTTTTTTGGATGATACTTGTGGGAATGGTGGATCAAAATTGTGCGCGTGGAATGACTGGTGCAGAAGTGTTATGGGTTAGTGGTCTCCATGATTCGTTGAGAAGTAAATTGGTGATGTTTTCTCATTTCAGACAAATGATGATACACGTGTCGTCGGAGAACGCTCAACGATACGATCGGGTAAAGCGTAAGGGCGTAGCGTTTCTCTCGAATCTTTTCAAATCGAGGAAGTTGACGGTAGGAATGAAGATCAACGAGGACGAAGAGATGGAACGTGCTCCGAAGGTTGAGACACCTGGTAAGTTCTCTGACACTTTGACACGATCAAGCATTTTAACGCTCAATAGGAGTCAGAATAGGAATCGAGGAATTTTGCACAAGGTGCAGAGAAATGTGTTTATTACGCAAATTGTGCTGCGCCGTGAAGAAGATTACAGTTTAAAATTTCCTATAGTAATGCAGGATTTTAAGTTACGAAATTAAATTCTCTGTAACACTTTGCAACGTCCATTTATATAATTAATGGATTTAGAATTTCGTCGTTCAATTATACTTTTTCGAACACACTTAGGCACGTGTGTGCAATATTTCTGGCGTGGGCAACAATTTATCATATTATACATAATATTCGCCTGTATTGGAAAAAGTTCAGGATGCGCACGAGCGAAGAATTTTGAAGAAGAAAATCTTCCCTCTAGAGAAGCTAGCAAGTAGTTACAAAGCGATCTTTAAGGGAGGAAAGCGTGCATAAATAGATAAAGCAGGGGAAAGTATTTTTAATAGCGTGCAAATAAAAAACTAAAGATTAATTTAAGCATCAGTATGCACCATCGTATACTTAGAATGCGGAGTATATTTAGGCGAGGAGCCGACTGCATTTTTTCTAACTTATCTAACATTTATTGACCGTTCCTCTACTAAATCAATAATTTAAGAAATTGGTGTCTTGCACATTGAATATGTACCCGCTTATTTTAAAAATACACGGAGCACTTAGAGGGTATAGAAACTCAAGCTATATAGCGGTGATTAGGTAAATTACTTTCGGCATTGATTACTCGCTTACTACGCGAGGGACTTCCTAAGCACTTAATTCCGATTTTCCTCAAGGGAATATTATTATTCCAATCATAGTTTATTCATTAGATTTCCTTGATTACAGCCCCCACCAGAAGCTCCTAAATGTTCCGTACGTGATTATTATTAGGAGACCACCCTCAGCAATTCAGTAACGAAATTAACCAACCCATTCCAATCTAATCACATAACACAATTAATTATCCCTTTTTCATTAGGTATAGTGCTCATTAAAACAGAACAGTTTTTCCCAGCAGCGCGAATTCTACGTTAAAACATATAATAAATACCCCCCGTCTCGTGCACGAAGATTAAATCTCTAAATAGTCAACTCGCCTCCACAATTCCCCAACAAACACGAAGAACGGTCCGGATCCAAATCCTTTAAACCGAAGCTCAGCGCGAGGCGCGCTTCAGAATTTTCAAGCTGGATTCTCTGCAAAACGGTTCCTCGTGCGAAAAAAAAGTTAATCCCACCCCCTCGGCGTGTTTTCCCATCAAAAAGCGCAGCTTTAATTTCAAATGCCACCCACTTGGCGTGCAGCGAGATAACGCGCCAGAAATCGCAGCGCCCAAAAGCTAGAAGCGGCCGAGTCATCGCGAATCTCCCAATTAGGATAATTGGCTGGGACGATAACGAGCGACCGCGTGTATCGCGTCATTTGAAACGCGGAAGGCAGCGCGGTCTGAGGTCGATTTCGCTGACTGTCCCCGATCGTATCTGTTACAGCGATCGTCACGAACGCCTGCAGGCGCAGCGGGAGCGAGAATGACAATCAGGTATCAAGGATTCCGTCGACCTTGAGCGTGGCAGCCGTCGATGTCGTCGTCGCTTGTCAGCCGTCGCCGTCGCACTCTGTTTTAACCTTGACACCTGGCAGAACACGAAACATCGATCAGGATATGGAGGCGCTTAGGCTCAGTCGACAGGATAATCCTTTTCTACAGGTTCGAATCGATACCTCTCGCTCTCTTTCTCGTTTTCCAGCCGGCAGACGAGGAGGAGTAATATTTCTCCTTATTTGCCACTGGGAGCCAGCCACGAAACGGGCGAAACCTTGAACGCGGAGTTTGATAAGCTTAGATTAACGATCATGTTGTCAAAGTACGTAGTTTCCTCGCGACAGGGTTAATCGATACTTTCCACGGATTTTAATGGTCTTGTGTGATATGTAAAGTATTTCGTAGTAGCATTAGTAAGTTAGTTAGTATTTTATTCCCTTTGCAACTATCAGCTATGAATATGCAATTTTCAAACACGAACGGACAGAGATGACACGGGGGCTCTTAGAATTCTTAGTTGATTTTACTGTATTATTTTTGTAGAAATGATGGAAATTATTCAAAGGCTACATTTCCTATTTTCCAGGTACTGGCGAGTCGCGAGAGTCTGGTGGAGTCGATAGAAGAATCCGAATCTGACGACGCCATACTCATGTCTCAGGTGAGCCGTGATTCATTTTCGCTGGGGTTTATAAGACCGTAAAAGGAACATCGATCGGGACCTAGGGTACATTATTAATGGTAACGTGAACTTGATAACGAGAGGATGATACCGCACAAAGCGACCTTAACTAAGGGCGTACACATCTTTCTTCTCCACCAGACCGCGCATTCTCTACAATAGATCCATTTCGTCCTAACTCCGGTCAAAGGAATCGGGTATCCCTCTGGAAATATTTTTAGTCACGACCGCGCTGCCTCTTGCAGTGTCACGGCTGGATTTTAGCGGTCTTATTATAACCGAGTGGGCAATTAGTTGGAGTCGCTGCTGGAACGGGGAAGCACAATTGCTCCATAGATCATTTCTTACAGGGGCACAGTAGAATTGTCAATTTATCATTTACTTAAGCGTGAACCGTATTATTTAACGAGAAACTTTGCTGTGGCTAGAAGAACCTTAAGAATAGTTCTCCTAGTTTCAAATTACCCGTGATAATATAATTTTTGTAAAAATCATTAAAGGTATTCTTCTAACCACATCGTTGACTGTCGCTTCTGTTTCAGGAATTAGGTGATACGGACCCACTGACACTCGCACAAGTGCACGAGCATCTTGTACGTAGTCCACCGCCAGCTTCCTGGCCACACACTACAACCTTCCACTTCCCTCATCAGAATCAGAGCACCAACGGGAAGAGCGACACGTTGGCGCACTCCAGAAGTCCCTCGAAGACGTCGTCGTACAGAGGGAACGACCACGAGCTCTCTCGAAGCGAGCCATCCACGGATATCAGAGGTGCGAGTCCAATCGAATAGAATTGCCTTTCCTTCTCAAAAATCAACACTTTCTCATACACACACATTCGGTGCACACTGTACTCGTAGCTGATAGATATTACGTAGGCGTCGTTAGTGTACTTACGGTACTATAGATTATAAAATACGTAAGCCTAGTGCCTGTTTCCTGTGGTCTGGCGGTTTAATAAACGAAATTAGTTTCTTATGATCGGTGGTGGGAGATGGTACTTGGTAACACTTTTATGTTTGAGGGAGTTACGTCTCGTAGAATTGCCGGATGGAGAGGATACTGCCTTGTGAAACTTGAGAAGTCTGTTTTGGAATTTTAAAGAGGATTCAGTGTCAGTAGGGGATAATATAATTCTCATTTCAAATGCTTCTTCTATGGCGATTCTACGATCGAGAATGCAGAATTCTTACGACGTGACCTCCAAAACGGTCCCACATCTTATTTCTCAAGTTTCCAGATTTTCATATGCTTTTAATTACACTTTTATCAATTCTTCTCTCGGTGACAGTAGTGGGAAGTGATATTTTCTTTATTCGTCATATTCATTTCAAGCGCACTATTTTCAGAGCGTTAGCACTTCATACGCTACGTCACCGTCGTTAATCATTTTATTGAAGTGGAGGTTTGTATACGCGACAGTACAGTAGATCCACGATACAGCGAAGTAGTTGCAAATATTTGCTCTGCAAGCTTCAACGCGTACAAGTAGCTTGGCTCTAGTACATAGCAAAGTAGTTTGCAAACAATTGCAGGCCTCTGCGAAGTCTTTCTACCAAAGGAATCGAAAAATCATCTTCGTAATTTTTCTTAAGACTTTCTTTGTAGGAAAACTCCAACCATATCTCGAAACTAAACCCTCGGATTGCAGAGTAGGTATACTGTCGCTACTATGACACTTTAATTACCACTAGGAATTCGCATATTCATTCCACTTAAACATAGCAACACTTCCCGCCGTCTCTCCCATAAAAAAAAACCGTGCCAAAAGAAGCCTCGCGCAACAGCAGCTCGAAATTACAGCAAAGTGGTAGCACGTACTTAATCCCAAGCTCCAATTGCATACAAATAGCCGCGTGTTTCGATCCGCGTGCAGACGACGTAACGATAGCAAATACTTGATCGCGGGTTCCACTTGCATGCGAAATCGCTTGATCCTTGAACGGCGGGAAAGTAGCTTCGAGTCCTTAATCGCGAGCGTGCAGGGCTAGGGATATGGTAATGGACGAGCCGTAACACACAGAGACACGCTTCGATGCATTAACGAATTCATACATATTCGTCCTGGACACTCATTCGCGACCTTGATGCCGCGCTTATAGACACGCGATCGATCACCCCTTATTTTTAACCCCGCATAAATTAATGGTCGGTTCCCCGGTGGGCGTGCCGCGGCTTGATCCCGTGTTAGGACTTTCGATCGGCTCCTCTCCGTCTTGGTAAACGCCGGGAATTTATTTCCCGGTACCCGGGACGCAACGCCCCGATCGATTTCCGCGATGCTGGAGAGTCGCGATACGAGCGCGATGTCCGCGATGCCTGTCAATGATAACGACGATCTCATCAGCTTTAATCAGCCCGTGCTTTCGTCCGCGTAATTTATCAGGGCTACCCTTCGTCCTACGTGGTTTGCAGGTTTTAAGTGGAGTTATTAGAGGAGTAGAGGGATCTAAGATTTTAAACGAGATCAAGGTCGAGGGAATTTAGAAACAGCGGCTTGAGCGGGTTGTCACTGTTGCGGGATATTTTAGGACTCGAAGTGCGAATTTAAATAGAGTGGGGGAAGTGGGAAAGAGAAATAAAGAAGGTGAACAGGGACTTATGTTGATAACCTTAGCGATCAGAGATTTCTTTAATGTTTTGGATAGAATTAAAGTAGACTTTCACTACGCTTCGGCGCAACTTCTTTTCGCACTCACATCTAGGCTTGTGTCGCCTCGGTACATATGTTTGGTTAGTTGCTCGGTGAACCTCTTTCTGTGCAGTCGCCAATTCAGTAGGCTCACACTACGCCTCGCCTCTATTCCTCAAAATATTCTCGAGGAGGAATCCGCGACTCGGAGTCGCATCGAGGCGAAGCGAGGCGATGCGCAGTGTGAGTTAAATAGTCAAACTAAATAAGAAAAGCGTGGGACGAATAAAATGAGCCGAGGCGGGGCAAGCGAGAGCGTAGTGAGAGCCTTTCGGCTTAACCCAGGGCGAATTCCAGTTACGCCAAAATTTATGAAAATCTCTTGAAATATGGAAGAGAAACCTGTGAAAGAGCCATTATCATAAATTACAGGTTTTCAACTATAAATTACAACTTGAAAACAAAAACATATAATTTATGATATTCATTTTATTACAAAAACGGAAAAATCCTACAGTCGTGGGCGATTTAGACGTAAGTGGAATTCGTCCTCAGACGGACCACTTTAAAACCATGAAAACGCATGATAGTTCTGAAACGGACTACATACTATCTGAAGTCAGCCCAACCACGCAATAACTGCAAAATAATCAGAAATATGTGGTTCGTCTGAGTTAAGCCTAAAACTGCCAGTGTTGAGTTATAATTCGCGTAACCACGCGTGAAACAAATATTAAAACGTAGAGCCTTTTGTTCCATTTTTACTATCCGGTTGTGCGAGGTACAGAGAGCTCAGAGATACTCCGATTACCTAGCTTTTTTCAATAATTTATCATTGGGGTTGAATACACTGGCGCAACAGATGTAATCGGTGCCAGGCTGTCGCATTGCGCGACTTTTTATGTCCTACCCTCGTGGCTCGCATGCACGCACTGTTAAGGATCTTATTTTCACGTAGGGTAGTCACCTCCAAGTGCTCGCTGCATTTTAATATTCCCGGGGCATCGATTTCAGCCGTATCTACTTACGAATGTTACTTTCTATCACTTTGCATGGAATTCTGTAAAATTGATACATCGTAGTATGTAAATTCTTTATGTAACACATGAATCCGCGATTAGCTACAGTTATATCACTCTGCAAATTCAACATTACACATTCAAGCGGCAAGCATTCATAATCTCCAGATTTACATACGCCTGCTCATACGCAACCAACTGTACTCTGCTATCATATTTACAAATATACAAGCAGTCAGTGGCGCACTCGGGATTTAATCTTGGGGGAACCGAGTTGAACGGATAAAAATATTTTTAGTGCAAGTTCAATAAAATTCATTACGTGATTCTAAAAAAAATTTTAAAGACTAAAATCCAATTTTGTTTTCTTTTTATAAAGCCTCTTCTTTGCGGGTGCCATTGGCCCATTGCCCTCCCTCTCTGCTTCTGGGTGCGTCACTGCAAACAGTAGCATAATTATCTCGCAAAACAGTTATTCTTCAGACAGTAAATAATACGACCCCGCAGAAAAGACACCAAATAACACTCTACACATAACACAGCACGTGCTCACGCTTTCCTGAAACCAAAGCGCCTGCATGTGATCGCAGTTTCATTATCAGAGGCGGCATGAAATATTTAAAGCCCTCGTACGGAATGGGATACCTACCCTATACATAGATACACGAGAATAGCGAGCAACGTTCCCTGTAAGGGAAAGGGTGATGCAAATCGCAACGCTTATGGAAAGTAGAAGCAGCGTAAAGAGTCTATTAAAAAATCAAGTAATTTACTCTTTGCGGGTGTTTTTTGCAAACAACCCTTTGAGTGACACCCACCAAAAAAAATCCGGTATAATACCCTATTATCCAACTATCCTGTATAAAAGTTGTGAGATGATCGGGTTGGTGGAACGTAGTTAATTAACCCCTCAACGACCGCGGCCGCGCCCCAATATTCTCTAGCCACGCACGCCGCGACAACCGCGTCCCATTGTTCCCCATACAACGTATGGAGATCGCCGTTGAGGGGTTGAAAAATTAAAAACAATAAAACTTTCAATGTAGAGAATAAACATTTATTTTTATAAGCCCGCAACAAAAAGATGCTTTAGCAAACTAAATGCGTAAGTAAAGGTGAAGTTTGGATGAAGAAAATGGTTACAGACAAAAAAAATTATGCCATTGTAATATTACGAGCCTAAATTCTACAAAAGTTGGTAAATTAACCTTCATCGCTACTTTCATCGAGAACTGCCGTTGTATTTGTTACATCGAATAAGTCGCCATGGACGATTCTTTCCTCATTGATTTCATACTTTTTCTTATCTGACTTTCGAGACTCGCGAATCGCGAAAAAAATTCCTCGGGTTTCTCGAGGCGTGAAGACGTCAAAAACCCTCGAAACAGGGCCAGCGGACCCATTATGTCGTACAAGGGCGCCAGCCGGAAAGTTGCTAAAAACTTATATCCCGCGCTTAATAATAAAGGAATCCAACTTCTACATAAACAAAATATAATTCTTTTTTATTGAACCTCGTAAAGACAAAACATATTAAATAGAAAACAGGTGCAAAGATTTCGGGGCGTCAAAAATTCTCTTGCATATATTTTTCAACTATACTCGCGCCGGCCCTGCCCCGAAACCCATCCCTAGTACTTAGCGGCTCGTTCAAAGTATTGGCCCATTGAAGTAGCCGCGTGCCTGACGCGAACGTTTCGCCTTTTATTGGAATTTTTCAGATCGCCACTCGCACACGTTTTCGTTGTTGCACCCGACGCCGATCCGCTCGCTGTCGGACGTTCGACGGCTTCACAGATCGGCGGACGACAGCGTGCAGCTGATGTCGAGCGAGTAAGGTGCACGAGTCCTTCGGCCCGCGGCCGAGATTGGTTTCTCGCGTTCAGAACGAAGGAGAGCGTGGTTTGTCGGGTGCTAACACGGCGGCGACGGCCCCCGGACGATATTTCTGGCGAGTATGTCCGCTGAGCAAAGAGGATACTCGAACGCTCCTCGGCGAGCAGTCGAGTACGCGCGATTCAGGCTCCCCGAGGCGGCCGGGCCTCTCGAGTGCCGAGGTCTCGAGAGGAAGAGGTTTGTTCTGTCCCTTTGAAGAACGCTCGGTCAGTAGAGATCATATTATCGATACAGGTTAGCTTGTGAAAAAGGGAGAGTTAATAATACTATCGTTGTTGGTATGCATCTGCGAAGAGAAATTTTCGACTCCTCGCGTATCGAGAGTTTCGACCTTATGCTCGAGGAGGAGCAGAGGTCGGGGGAGATCTTTCGGTTGTCCTTCCATATTTGTACGGCAAGATCGATTAGAACCTGTTTCATACTCGAGGGTTCGTATCGCGAAATCGAAACACCAATGCGAGATTCGAAGTTTGGAGCCGTGGAGTGGTGAATAATAATGGCCCTTTCGATACTTTGGATGTTAAGTAGCGTCCATAGTGATTTAAACTGGATACGTCCGTTGGGAATGGTTGAGAGGGTCAGTTATACGTTCCTTGTCGAAGAAAGCGACACCTGCTTCTCTTGAAAGTCTAAAACGAAGGGGAGAGGGTTTGGAGCTGACACATCAATGGTAATCGGTTTAATGATTGAGGGATTAGGGTTATTGAGCCATCGATGACGGCGGGTGTGTTATTGTTTTATACATCGGTGCCGCTTTTTCTATACGTGTACGGTAGATCTGCACTCGCTTATCGATTTCAATTTTACACAATAAGTAATAGGGGAGTATGGTATTTCTTGTCAAAAATGGGTCAATTTATATGCTCTCAAAGTGTGTGAATTAATTTTTAAACTCTCGAAACTCGAGTTCGAAACTCTCGAAATTTGAAGTGCTGGTTTTGTCTTGTAAGTGGAATATCTTGCTTTAAGAACTGAAGTCAATAAAATTTTTGCATAAATCTCTATCGACCTTAGTTAAAGAAAATAGAAACAAAAATATAAGAATGTACAAAGTCTCGGGGCACGAGGATTTTATACTGTTTCTTGTCTAGCTTTCGAGAGTTTCGAATCACGAAAAAAGTGCAGCTTCAAATTTTTGAAACTCGAAATTTTCTTGGGTTTCGAGGTTTCCACGTTTCTCAAAATTCCCAATAGTACCATGATGTTTCATTTCTGTTTCCTTTCCACTGAAATAATCGTACCAATCATTCCCACCTTTTTACAAGTCGATGGGTGAGTGTAGCACATACAATTTTCCGTAGAGATCGCGATTTATTTTGTTTATGAAACAGCAGCTTGACATGTTTGCCGACCAATCCCAGCTTTCTTGCATAATGATTGCCTGCTAGCGAGCCGCGCAGATGGACAGGCCTACGATCGATCGAGGGCGATTATCTTAATTGTTAATCGGATCGAAGAATTACGACAACGTGGCTGGAATAACCGTGTTAGCGATCAAGGGAAAATCGTGCGCTCGTGTTGCCAGTCAATTCGTATATACAAATACAGGCGTCTGTTTCTAATGAGTTCGGCTCACGAATATACGAAGGGACAGTCATAAAGTGGTGCTATACATCTTGCAACAATTGCGATTCTAGTCACGTGTATTTAGTTCGCCACGGAACATAGAACGTTATCTGTACGTCTGAACGGAATTATATTTAAACCCGTTTATTGCTTCTCCGTTGCTTTCAATTAGGGATAAATTGCGGCAGATAAGAATGCTACTCATTCTTATTTACAGAACGACAGAGCTCAAGGATAAAACACTCTTATGGTCGTTCAAATATTTCTTCCTGAATGAGTAATCGAATATAGTTTATTCACAATTTACGCTAGTTATTAATTTATTATTTAGATTTCTGTTATAAAGTTTCCTTTTATAAAAGGCGAGTGTCACTTTGTAACTGGACTTCGTAAAATTTACCTAATATTAGGGGTGTGCTCGAAGCTAATTTTTAAATTCTCGAAACTCGAGGCTCTCGAAACTTGAAGTGCCGATTCTGTTTTGCTGATCTTGCTTCAAGAACTGAAAGTGCAAATTTTCGAAACTCGAAACTTACTTGGATTTCGAATTATCTCGACGCCTCGATGAACCCACCCCTACTTAATATACTTGATATACTTACCAAGTTCGGAACACTCAACGAGCTGCGTTCAAACAACGCTACGACTTTTTGATAAGGTGAAGTGAACGCGTAATAACGAGCGAAGAATGTTTCGAATGAATAACGCGTGATGATAATGATGGAGTTGAAATGGTAAGCGATGAAAGTGCTGAAAAATAAAGAATAATTTTTTTAGTGGGAAACTTATGAGCTATAAGTGCTGGAATAATTTATTTCAGCTGTTAGAGCTATCGCAAGATACAGCTAAAATTCTGAGTAGGTACCGACTTCGCTATTGCGAAAAACGATGAAAGTGCCGACAATCTTCACGGTCCTAATCTTTTTATTCCCCTCTAAATCTGTAAAAGTGGTATACGCAGAACGTCCAAAACGATAAACGATCAAATTGAGATAAACGAGCAGTGCTGGATTAACTAATAAGCAAAATAACCGCGTTTTTTAAGACATGCGTTTTTTATTCCTACTGAAAATTTTAACCACTGGCACTTATATCGTTTACCATTTCAACTCCTCGTATCTCGAATGTCCTAATAAATATAAAGTTTTAAAAGTGAACTCGAAGAGGGTCTCGTTTCGTCGTCAGTGATCGAGCTCCAGTGTATCGTAAGAATGATCGCTTCTGTTTAAAATATTATTTCGCGAATAGTCGCGAAAGAGTGTCGTTGTTATTCGTTACCCGACCGAGTTGTCTCGCAATTGCGTCAATTGCAACGAAAGGGATTAGACCGAGCTTACATCGTTGTTTGTTATCGTTGTTGCTAGTTATTTGTTCCACGGTATACTAAAGATCTAAATAATTTTCTTTCGCAACTATTCGTTCCTGAGTTCTTAAGGTGCAAATCCACGGTGAGACAAAAATATCGTGTCTCGCATGTGACTTTAATCCCACGGGACAAGTATTTTAATATATTTTAATTATTTTATCATTAGCTTTATGAAATTAGACTCTCGTGAGACAAGTTCCATGATATATTAAATACTGATAATATTAATATTATTATATAATATTTTTATTATTTTCATTTTTCAAAAATCTCATCTCTCGCGACTACTTCCATTATTTATATTGGTTTGACGCTGAGATTTTTGTCTCACGATAGAAAATCCTCGAATAAAATCTCATCGTGGATTCGCACCTTTACTGTTAAGTTTCTTCAACCGTACAAGTTGTGAATGTACACCGAGCCTCGAAGAAACCTCCGTAAAGAATATGTGCAGAGTGGTTTTGAGATGCGAATGATTCGCGGCGCTGACGATGCGCCAAATGTATAGGCCTGAATTTAATAAGAATTTAGAATAATCGTAGGCTAAGAACTTTTTTTATATACCATTGACAGGGAGGGTGGGTACGTTCGTCGATACTTCGAAGGGTTACTTTGCAATCGTTGAAAGATAACACACTTTCTACAGTCGAAAGTATTTTTTTAACGTTCCAGCACAATACCAGACGAGCACAAACACGTGGAATCGTAAGAGTGTTATTTAAATTCGATTTCTCAACGCACACAACATACGTTTTCCGTGGTCTGTTGCAGGGCTGGCATTAACTGTCAGCGTGCAATTTTCTCTACATCCTATATCTGTGACTGCGAGTGAAGAGCGTGTACGTACGACTGTGTAACCAGAGGTGGATTTGTATATAGGCTAAATAACGGGAGGCTGCAGCACAGGGTGGTAAATTGTGGGCGAAAGAAATTGAAAAAAGTTTAAACCTGTGATTCTCCATCTGTAAGTCGCGAAGTGTTTGTTTGTTGATATCATTAAGTTAGAATTATATTCTGAAATGCCTATTTTTAATGTGTTTTCTTTGCCTTATTAAATTTACCTAAAAATGTATATATAAAGTGTGTCACGACTCAAAAAATGTTGGAAAACACTGGTTTAAACACGGAGGCTTGAGACAACTTTAAAAACAATTCACATTTTTTTCAAGTAGAAAATTAGCAATAACTCATATATTGAATTATTCCTAAAATTGTCTCGACTCTTTGAAATTAAAATATTTGATGATATTTCGCAGAAAAAGGGGCAGGTGCTTGCTAGCCTGGGGGTGCCAAATCCGCCGCTGTGTGTAACCGAATAACGAGAGAAGTTGAATGTATAAAGGGATGAGGTGTTGCTCGGTGGTTGTACGAAAGCCAATTTGTGTCGACATTGTGTGTGTGTGCAGTCACAGACGGCCAGGCAGCATCAACGTCGCAGTTGGTGGTAATTTTAGCAGGGTTTATACGGAACTTTCAAAATAGTAGCACTTAAGAGAGAAGGGTCTAGAGAATTATAAATTATTATTACGATTACTACTATAGAGTCCAATTGACTTGGCCATTGAGAATTGAGATTGTTTCGGTCGCGTGGGATGCGACTTAGGTACCACGCGCGCGCGGTGGGCATCGGGGGTGACTATTAAAACTTCGATCTGGAGACAAACAGATAAGAATATTAAAAAAAAACGAGTGGAAAAAATGCAAAAAAATCTGTAGAGAGAATTATACTGCATAATCTAGTCGAGTGTAACTTATATACCGAGGACTGTGTCGTCATTCCTAAGCGAACATTAAATTAAATACCTGTTCGGATTATTATTCGAGTGTTGAATAATCGATGAGATTGTCGGTCGAATATAATTATTATTATTATTATTAAGCGAGCTGGCGTTACATTTGTCGAGGAGGGATGTTGAATGTTGCAATAAATTATCGATTTTACGAGTCTTTACTTAACGAACGTAATTTGTTTTTTATATTCTCAATGCTGAGTCAGTGACGCGCTCAGGATTTAATCTTCGGGGAAGGCGAGTTGAGGAGATGAAAATATTTTTAATGCAAATTCAGTGAAATTCATTAGGTGATTAGAAAAATTTATTTAAAAAATAAAATCCAGTTTCCTTTTCTTTTAATAAAATTCTTGAATTACTTCAGGTCGTGGCTACATTAATCTTCTTTTTCCTTTTTCTTTGAGGGGTGCCAGCTCCTCACCCTGGGTGCGTCACTGTGCTCAGTTAAACGTTTTCTACGACCGTCACTGTTATTACTGTTTAAACTCGAGAGTTTACTGTCTTTGAGTGAAGATTCGTTTGTATGGTTTTGTATTGCATTTTAAAATTTAAATTTAATGAACGATGTTGTTTTTTTGCGTCATTTTCGAAAGGTTACTGTTGATTAATTAATTGAGCGCATTGGAATATATACGTGGGAGCCATGTGAGTTTAAATTTCTAATTCGGAGACAGGACATATGTTATTTGATGATACAGGGTAATTATTGATTATAGCACAATGATTGTAAATTGTGAATCTTAATTTCCCGTCGCTGTTGGTAGTACGATGCATTGAGAAGTGTATTAACTGATACCCGGCGGAAATTAACAGACATTTGTTGCAAGGAATCTTTGTTCATTTGGATCATTAATCACGCCAGTGAGATATTATTACGGAAATAAAAGTTTGATTCTTTATACACCGCGTGAAAGTTTATTCAAAGAGCGTCCCCACTTTCGTTTACATAATTATAGTTGATATACACATGCGATGTGGACTGCAGGTATGTAAATTTTTATACTATTCAATGACTTGCATGAATTTTATTTACAGTTAAATAATTAGTCGCGATTTTGGGATAACATTAACAGTAATTAATTAACTCTTGCTATTGCATCTAAACGTAGAGTTCCTTGGCTACTTATTGTAATACTTTTGCAAATACATACACTTGTACCGCAAAGATATAAAAATTTATTTATTTGCAATTTCTAGCTCTAGGCACCTTATGGGGAAATTCTACCGCGTAAGGCAACAATATTCAATAACAAAATTGTTTATTTATTGCTCTAACAGTAACCAGCGCTCTAAATATTTTATTCATTTACCGACCGCGATCCCTACGTTACCCCCAATAAGTCCCCAAGCTGGCTGTTTGGACCAGGAAATTCGCCGAGTTAACAGGAGCACATGATACGAGAAGAGGTGGCACGGCCGAGCTGTGCTAGAGAGAGAGAGAGCGCTAGTGTGCGCGACAAGGAGGGAGATAGAAAGATTACACAGCCACTGGAAATTAACGAATTTCTCATTTTTGGCGAGTATTCTATGAACTTTTAGAGTCGCGCCTCGAAGAATAGACCCTTGGCTACTTTCCTATGTGGTCGTTGTGCGGATTTTGGTTATAATTAAATAGTTATTAACGATTCTCTGAGACGGTGACGAGAACAGTGCCGCGGTCAAATCTAAATACTCAAGCTTCATCGATTGTTGGTGCATTTTCTAGATGTAATTTATCAACTTTTGCAGTTTCATCTTGAAGAATGGACCCTTCACTAATTTCCTACATGATAGTTGTAATGATTCCGATTAAAATTAAGCAGTTATGAAGTTTTTTTGGACAGAGCTACAAGTCTCGCGTCGCGTTTAGTGGATGCACACTTTCTTCAAGGATTCTCGATCTTTTCAAGATGATTTATATATTTGTACAGGTGGATTTGAGAATATAGTTTTGTGACAACGTTCAGCAATCACGCGTATACGTTTAATTTACGAATCGCTACATAGTTACTAATAAAAAAAACCTTTTATGCAGGTTAAGGTGGGATCTCCTACCCATACTGTATACTGGTGCAATAGGAAAGCATGTATCTGTTCTCCTACGTGCGACTGCGATCGTCGGTTATGCGCCAGACATAGGAGCCTGACGCGAGTCTGTTTGAGTACCAGCCTAGGCTACTCGAGAGGCAACACAATGCGAGGAGGGTCTGTTTCCCATTATACCTTGTCGCAGGCTGGCACTGCGACCACCGGTACTCCCTCCGGGAGGAGTCTAGCGACCAGTCGCACAGTGGGACGAAAAGTAGACATCTCTGGACATGGCCGTATCTTTGTTAAAAAACATCATATTTTGATGCGGTTAAACTTATTTTAAAGGCAAATGTAATGAAATATATTTGTAAAGAAGTTCTGAGCGTAGAGAAGTTTCGTGTTATGGACGTGCGAGATGTAACAGATGGACTGTAATCTTGATACATAATAAAAAAATTCTTTAAAACCATTTCATTACATTTTTCTTATTCATAAAACACACTTTTATGAATAAGAACTTAATAAAATGAGGAGACCAATAGAAAAACTTACAGAAATACATTATTAGTTATTACAAATAGTTACTGTAACAACTAATTATGTATTTATGTACGTTTTTCTATTGGTCTCTTCATTTTATTAAGTTCTTTAATTACATATGAGCATATTATCTGAATAATATCTCCATCATCTCAACGGCCATCTTTTATCTTATATTCGGGTTCTGAGTATACGGGGCACTGGCGTTTATCCTTCTGCACGCTTATACATTGGAGTGTCCATACCCTGATGCGCAGGAAGTTGCATAGAGATGTATGCCCTGTTGGCACACGAAATTCTCTAGAATCCTTTAATTTCAGGTGCATGATTGGTGAAAGTGGGGCGAGCGTGCCTTCGCTTCTTCCATTTCCTCAGGAATCGGAGGTCTCCGGCCGGTGTTGATGGGGGAAGGAGACCTACAGGAGCGGTGGTATTGTGTGCATGAATTGACGGCAGCGCGAAGCCAACCAAGTGGCAACTGCAGTGGCGAGTGCATAGACAGCAGAGAAAACCGTCCCGTTTCTGACTTTCAGTTAATGCGGGCATTGGTGGCGTCGGTGGTGCACAGGATTCCCTAGAATTCTCCCAGTTCTAACGCATCAAGCAGGCAGCTACTGCGCGCATACGTATTTGGGACCGCGGGATAAGGATAAAATGGTGTGTATTTTGCAAATGTAGACTATTTAGTCTAGTAGGCCGCCTCCTTGGGCCTGTAAGATAACGCAGACGCCTCTGGCGTCGTAGGGCCTTTAAGTGCGTGACGAATTCGGCCCATCCGCCTGCGTCACGTTTTGTAAACAGACCAGGCTCTGCTTGTCCTGGGAGCCTGTGGGAACGCTCAGTCAGTTAGTTCGTCCTTAGTCTCCAGACTGTCACCAGTCTACTGTCTAGCTTAAATAAACGTTCTTATTAAATGTTATAATACTTCTTTGAATTTTATTGAGACCACCTCCTACACAAATAAATATAATATTGAATAACAAGGGAAGATCCCGAACTAGGAAATTCGAAAAAATCTGAAACTTTGTGAATACGAAGGGAATTTCCTCTTGATTACAACGCAATTATTGTTTGCTGCCCATATTTACTCTAAGGGGGTGAAATTGACCGCTGAAAATGCGGTTATTTTCCGATTTTGGGTTATAACTTGTGCACTGTAAAATAATTTTTCCGCCAAATGATAGATCTAATTAAAAGAAGTAACTTTTGTCTTGAAACTTTTTTCTATCTCTTAAGTGTAGTTGGCGAGTTATAACACAAAATCGGAAAATAGCCGAATTTTCAGGGGTTATTATCACCCTCTTCGAGAGAATTTGGGCAGTAAACAAAAATTGCGTTGTAATTAGGCAGAAATCCACTACATATTCACAAAGTTTCAGAATTTATGGAATTTTCGGGTTCGAAATCATTGCAGCATTGACCATACGTGGTTTTTCAGTGGAAGTTACACTTAAGTAATTAGACAATGGAAATAATGCCATTATAATAATGTAAGCACATCTGTACTAAGTAATGCTGTACATTATTCTGAGTATTTGAATAAACCACATGTAGAAAACAACCGCATCTTTTACTTTAGAACTGGGACCCTATAACTTCCACTTCCATTTCCTTTAGAAACGCCCACGTCGCGCGTCGACCAAATATTCACGAGTTTGCCGTCCGAAACTTTGAAGCGCTGTATCTCCGTAACGGTTGATCCTAGAGCATTTTTGACCGAATTTTTTAAGAACTTCAAAAGTAGAACCTAGCTTTTCCGTGCAAAAATAGGGAAACTGCGAACGAAGCGATCCGAGCATTTTTAGAAACGCCCTCGTCGCGCCACGGCACCCGAACTTCACGAGTTTGCCGTCCGAAACTTTGAAGCGCTGTATCTCCGAAACGGTTGGTCCTAGGGCATTTTTGACCGAATTTTTTAAGAACTTCAAGAGTAGAACCTAGCTTTTCCGTGCAAAAATAGGGAAACTGCGAACGAAGCGATCCGAGCATTTTTAGAAACGCCCTCGTCGCGCCACGGCACCCGAACGTCACGAGTTTGCCGTCCGAAACTTTGAAGCGCTGTATCTCCGTAACGGTTGATCCTAGAGCATTTTTGACCGAATTTTTTAAGAACTTCAAGAGTAGAACCTAGCTTTTCCGTGCAAAAATAGGGAAACTGCGAACGAAGCGATCCGAGCATTTTTAGAAACGCCCTCGTCGCGCCACGGCACACGAACTTCACGAGTTTGCCGTCCGAAACTTTGAAGCGCTGTATCTCCGAAACGGTTGATCCTAGAGCATTTTTGACCGAATTTTTTAAGAACTGCAAGAGTAGAACCTAGCTTTTCCGTGCAAAAATAGGGAAACTGCGAACGAAGCGATCCGAGCATTTTTAGAAACGCCCTCGTCGCGCCACGGCACCCGAACTTCACGAGTTTGCCGTCCGAAACTTTGAAGCGCTGTATCTCCGTAACGGTTGATCCTAGAGCATTTTTGACCGAATTTTTTAAGAACTTCAAGAGTAGAACCTAGCTTTTCCGTGCAAAAATAGGGAAACTGCGAACGAAGCGATCCGAGCATTTTTAGAAACGCCCTCGTCGCGCCACGGCACCCGAACTTCACGAGTTTGCCGTCCGAAACTTTGAAGCGCTGTATCTCCGTAACGGTTGGTCCTAGGGCATTTTTGACCGAATTTTTTAAGAACTTCAAGAGTAGAACCTAGCTTTTCCGTGCAAAAATAGGGAAACTGCGAACGAAGCGATCCGAGCATTTTTAGAAACGCCCTCGTCGCGCCACGGCACCCGAACGTCACGAGTTTGCCGTCCGAAACTTTGAAGCGCTGTATCTCCGTAACGGTTGATCCTAGAGCATTTTTGACCGAATTTTTTAAGAACTTCAAGAGTAGAACCTAGCTTTTCCGTGCAAAAATAGGGAAACTGCGAACGAAGCGATCCGAGCATTTTTAGAAACGCCCTCGTCGCGCCACGGCACACGAACTTCACGAGTTTGCCGTCCGAAACTTTGAAGCGCTGTATCTCCGAAACGGTTGATCCTAGAGCATTTTTGACCGAATTTTTTAAGAACTGCAAGAGTAGAACCTAGCTTTTCCGTGCAAAAATAGGGAAACTGCGAACGAAGCGATCCGAGCATTTTTAGAAACGCCCTCGTCGCGCCACGGCACCCGAACTTCACGAGTTTGCCGTCCGAAACTTTGAAGCGCTGTATCTCCGAAACGGTTGGTCCTAGGGCATTTTTGACCGAATTTTTTAAGAACTTCAAGAGTAGAACCTAGCTTTTCCGTGCAAAAATAGGGAAACTGCGAACGAAGCGATCCGAGCATTTTTAGAAACGCCCTCGTCGCGCCACGGCACCCGAACTTCACGAGTTTGCCGTCCGAAACTTTGAAGCGCTGTATCTCCGAAACGGTTGGTCCTAGGGCATTTTTGACCGAATTTTTTAAGAACTTCGAGAGTAGAACCTAGCTTTTCCGTGCAAAAATAGGGAAACTGCGAACGAAGCGATCCGAGCATTTTTAGAAACGCCCTCGTCGCGCCACGGCACCCGAACGTCACGAGTTTGCCGTCCGAAACTTTGAAGCGCTGTATCTCCGTAACGGTTGATCCTAGAGCATTTTTGACCGAATTTTTTAAGAACTTCAAGAGTAGAACCTAGCTTTTCCGTGCAAAAATAGGGAAACTGCGAACGAAGCGATCCGAGCATTTTTAGAAACGCCCTCGTCGCGCCACGGCACCCGAACGTCACGAGTTTGCCGTCCGAAACTTTGAAGCGCTGTATCTCCGTAACGGTTGATCCTAGAGCATTTTTGACCGAATTTTTTAAGAACTTCAAGAGTAGAACCTAGCTTTTCCGTGCAAAAATAGGGAAACTGCGAACGAAGCGATCCGAGCATTTTTAGAAACGCCCTCGTCGCGCCACGGCACCCGAACTTCACGAGTTTGCCGTCCGAAACTTTGAAGCGCTGTATCTCCGAAACGGTTGGTCCTAGGGCATTTTTGACCGAATTTTTTAAGAACTTCGAGAGTAGAACCTAGCTTTTCCGTGCAAAAATAGGGAAACTGCGAACGAAGCGATCCGAGCATTTTTAGAAACGCCCTCGTCGCGCCACGGCACACGAACTTCACGAGTTTGCCGTCCGAAACTTTGAAGCGCTGTATCTCCGTAACGGTTGATCCTAGAGCATTTTTGACCGAATTTTTTAAGAACTTCAAGAGTAGAACCTAGCTTTTCCGTGCAAAAATAGGGAAACTGCGAACGAAGCGATCCGAGCATTTTTAGAAACGCCCTCGTCGCGCCACGGCACCCGAACTTCACGAGTTTGCCGTCCGAAACTTTGAAGCGCTGTATCTCCGAAACGGTTGGTCCTAGGGCATTTTTGACCGAATTTTTTAAGAACTTCAAGAGTAGAACCTAGCTTTTCCGTGCAAAAATAGGGAAACTGCGAACGAAGCGATCCGAGCATTTTTAGAAACGCCCTCGTCGCGCCACGGCACCCGAACGTCACGAGTTTGCCGTCCGAAACTTTGAAGCGCTGTATCTCCGTAACGGTTGATCCTAGAGCATTTTTGACCGAATTTTTTAAGAACTTCAAGAGTAGAACCTAGCTTTTCCGTGCAAAAATAGGGAAACTGCGAACGAAGCGATCCGAGCATTTTTAGAAACGCCCTCGTCGCGCCACGGCACCCGAACGTCACGAGTTTGCCGTCCGAAACTTTGAAGCGCTGTATCTCCGTAACGGTTGATCCTAGAGCATTTTTGACTGAATTTTTTAAGAACTTCAAGAGTAGAACCTAGCTTTTCCGTGCAAAAATAGGGAAACTGCGAACGAAGCGATCCGAGCATTTTTAGAAACGCCCTCGTCGCGCCACGGCACACGAACTTCACGAGTTTGCCGTCCGAAACTTTGAAGCGCTGTATCTCCGAAACGGTTGATCCTAGAGCATTTTTGACCGAATTTTTTAAGAACTGCAAGAGTAGAACCTAGCTTTTCCGTGCAAAAATAGGGAAACTGCGAACGAAGCGATCCGAGCATTTTTAGAAACGCCCTCGTCGCGCCACGGCACCCGAACTTCACGAGTTTGCCGTCCGAAACTTTGAAGCGCTGTATCTCCGTAACGGTTGATCCTAGAGCATTTTTGACCGAATTTTTTAAGAACTTCAAGAGTAGAACCTAGCTTTTCCGTGCAAAAATAGGGAAACTGCGAACGAAGCGATCCGAGCATTTTTAGAAACGCCCTCGTCGCGCCACGGCACCCGAACTTCACGAGTTTGCCGTCCGAAACTTTGAAGCGCTGTATCTCCGAAACGGTTGGTCCTAGGGCATTTTTGACCGAATTTTTTAAGAACTTCAAGAGTAGAACCTAGCTTTTCCGTGCAAAAATAGGGAAACTGCGAACGAAGCGATCCGAGCATTTTTAGAAACGCCCTCGTCGCGCCACGGCACCCGAACGTCACGAGTTTGCCGTCCGAAACTTTGAAGCGCTGTATCTCCGTAACGGTTGATCCTAGAGCATTTTTGACCGAATTTTTTAAGAACTTCAAGAGTAGAACCTAGCTTTTCCGTGCAAAAATAGGGAAACTGCGAACGAAGCGATCCGAGCATTTTTAGAAACGCCCTCGTCGCGCCACGGCACCCGAACGTCACGAGTTTGCCGTCCGAAACTTTGAAGCGCTGTATCTCCGTAACGGTTGATCCTAGAGCATTTTTGACCGAATTTTTTAAGAACTTCAAGAGTAGAACCTAGCTTTTCCGTGCAAAAATAGGGAAACTGCGAACGAAGCGATCCGAGCATTTTTAGAAACGCCCTCGTCGCGCCACGGCACACGAACTTCACGAGTTTGCCGTCCGAAACTTTGAAGCGCTGTATCTCCGTAACGGTTGATCCTAGAGCATTTTTGACCGAATTTTTTAAGAACTTCAAGAGTAGAACCTAGCTTTTCCGTGCAAAAATAGGGAAACTGCGAACGAAGCGATCCGAGCATTTTTAGAAACGCCCTCGTCGCGCCACGGCACCCGAACTTCACGAGTTTGCCGTCCGAAACTTTGAAGCGCTGTATCTCCGAAACGGTTGGTCCTAGGGCATTTTTGACCGAATTTTTTAAGAACTTCAAGAGTAGAACCTAGCTTTTCCGTGCAAAAATAGGGAAACTGCGAACGAAGCGATCCGAGCATTTTTAGAAACGCCCTCGTCGCGCCACGGCACCCGAACGTCACGAGTTTGCCGTCCGAAACTTTGAAGCGCTGTATCTCCGTAACGGTTGATCCTAGAGCATTTTTGACCGAATTTTTTAAGAACTTCAAGAGTAGAACCTAGCTTTTCCGTGCAAAAATAGGGAAACTGCGAACGAAGCGATCCGAGCATTTTTAGAAACGCCCTCGTCGCGCCACGGCACCCGAACGTCACGAGTTTGCCGTCCGAAACTTTGAAGCGCTGTATCTCCGTAACGGTTGATCCTAGAGCATTTTTGACTGAATTTTTTAAGAACTTCAAGAGTAGAACCTAGCTTTTCCGTGCAAAAATAGGGAAACTGCGAACGAAGCGATCCGAGCATTTTTAGAAACGCCCTCGTCGCGCCACGGCACACGAACTTCACGAGTTTGCCGTCCGAAACTTTGAAGCGCTGTATCTCCGAAACGGTTGATCCTAGAGCATTTTTGACCGAATTTTTTAAGAACTGCAAGAGTAGAACCTAGCTTTTCCGTGCAAAAATAGGGAAACTGCGAACGAAGCGATCCGAGCATTTTTAGAAACGCCCTCGTCGCGCCACGGCACCCGAACTTCACGAGTTTGCCGTCCGAAACTTTGAAGCGCTGTATCTCCGTAACGGTTGATCCTAGAGCATTTTTGACCGAATTTTTTAAGAACTTCAAGAGTAGAACCTAGCTTTTCCGTGCAAAAATAGGGAAACTGCGAACGAAGCGATCCGAGCATTTTTAGAAACGCCCTCGTCGCGCCACGGCACCCGAACTTCACGAGTTTGCCGTCCGAAACTTTGAAGCGCTGTATCTCCGAAACGGTTGGTCCTAGGGCATTTTTGACCGAATTTTTTAAGAACTTCAAGAGTAGAACCTAGCTTTTCCGTGCAAAAATAGGGAAACTGCGAACGAAGCGATCCGAGCATTTTTAGAAACGCCCTCGTCGCGCCACGGCACCCGAACGTCACGAGTTTGCCGTCCGAAACTTTGAAGCGCTGTATCTCCGTAACGGTTGATCCTAGAGCATTTTTGACCGAATTTTTTAAGAACTTCAAGAGTAGAACCTAGCTTTTCCGTGCAAAAATAGGGAAACTGCGAACGAAGCGATCCGAGCATTTTTAGAAACGCCCTCGTCGCGCCACGGCACCCGAACGTCACGAGTTTGCCGTCCGAAACTTTGAAGCGCTGTATCTCCGTAACGGTTGATCCTAGAGCATTTTTGACCGAATTTTTTAAGAACTTCAAGAGTAGAACCTAGCTTTTCCGTGCAAAAATAGGGAAACTGCGAACGAAGCGATCCGAGCATTTTTAGAAACGCCCTCGTCGCGCCACGGCACACGAACTTCACGAGTTTGCCGTCCGAAACTTTGAAGCGCTGTATCTCCGAAACGGTTGATCCTAGAGCATTTTTGACCGAATTTTTTAAGAACTGCAAGAGTAGAACCTAGCTTTTCCGTGCAAAAATAGGGAAACTGCGAACGAAGCGATCCGAGCATTTTTAGAAACGCCCTCGTCGCGCCACGGCACCCGAACTTCACGAGTTTGCCGTCCGAAACTTTGAAGCGCTGTATCTCCGTAACGGTTGATCCTAGAGCATTTTTGACCGAATTTTTTAAGAACTTCAAGAGTAGAACCTAGCTTTTCCGTGCAAAAATAGGGAAACTGCGAACGAAGCGATCCGAGCATTTTTAGAAACGCCCTCGTCGCGCCACGGCACCCGAACTTCACGAGTTTGCCGTCCGAAACTTTGAAGCGCTGTATCTCCGAAACGGTTGGTCCTAGGGCATTTTTGACCGAATTTTTTAAGAACTTCAAGAGTAGAACCTAGCTTTTCCGTGCAAAAATAGGGAAACTGCGAACGAAGCGATCCGAGCATTTTTAGAAACGCCCTCGTCGCGCCACGGCACCCGAACGTCACGAGTTTGCCGTCCGAAACTTTGAAGCGCTGTATCTCCGTAACGGTTGATCCTAGAGCATTTTTGACCGAATTTTTTAAGAACTTCAAGAGTAGAACCTAGCTTTTCCGTGCAAAAATAGGGAAACTGCGAACGAAGCGATCCGAGCATTTTTAGAAACGCCCTCGTCGCGCCACGGCACCCGAACGTCACGAGTTTGCCGTCCGAAACTTTGAAGCGCTGTATCTCCGTAACGGTTGATCCTAGAGCATTTTTGACCGAATTTTTTAAGAACTTCAAGAGTAGAACCTAGCTTTTCCGTGCAAAAATAGGGAAACTGCGAACGAAGCGATCCGAGCATTTTTAGAAACGCCCTCGTCGCGCCACGGCACACGAACTTCACGAGTTTGCCGTCCGAAACTTTGAAGCGCTGTATCTCCGAAACGGTTGATCCTAGAGCATTTTTGACCGAATTTTTTAAGAACTGCAAGAGTAGAACCTAGCTTTTCCGTGCAAAAATAGGGAAACTGCGAACGAAGCGATCCGAGCATTTTTAGAAACGCCCTCGTCGCGCCACGGCACCCGAACGTCACGAGTTTGCCGTCCGAAACTTTGAAGCGCTGTATCTCCGTAACGGTTGATCCTAGAGCATTTTTGACCGAATTTTTTAAGAACTTCAAGAGTAGAACCTAGCTTTTCCGTGCAAAAATAGGGAAACTGCGAACGAAGCGATCCGAGCATTTTTAGAAACGCCCTCGTCGCGCCACGGCACACGAACTTCACGAGTTTGCCGTCCGAAACTTTGAAGCGCTGTATCTCCGTAACGGTTGATCCTAGAGCATTTTTGACCGAATTTTTTAAGAACTTCAAGAGTAGAACCTAGCTTTTCCGTGCAAAAATAGGGAAACTGCGAACGAAGCGATCCGAGCATTTTTAGAAACGCCCTCGTCGCGCCACGGCACCCGAACTTCACGAGTTTGCCGTCCGAAACTTTGAAGCGCTGTATCTCCGTAACGGTTGGTCCTAGAGCATTTTTGACCGAATTTTTTAAGAACTTCAAGAGTAGAACCTAGCTTTTCCGTGCAAAAATAGGGAAACTGCGAACGAAGCGATCCGAGCATTTTTAGAAACGCCCTCGTCGCGCCACGGCACACGAACTTCACGAGTTTGCCGTCCGAAACTTTGAAGCGCTGTATCTCCGAAACGGTTGATCCTAGAGCATTTTTGACCGAATTTTTTAAGAACTGCAAGAGTAGAACCTAGCTTTTCCGTGCAAAAATAGGGAAACTGCGAACGAAGCGATCCGAGTATTTTTAGAAACGCCCTCGTCGCGCCACGGCACCCGAACTTCACGAGTTTGCCGTCCGAAACTTTGAAGCGCTGTATCTCCGTAACGGTTGATCCTAGAGCATTTTTGACCGAATTTTTTAAGAACTCCAAGAGTAGATCCTAGCTTTTCCGTGCAAAAATAGGGAAACTGCGAACGAAGCGATCCGAGCATTTTTAGAAACGCCCTCGTCGCGCCACGGCACCCGAACTTCACGAGTTTGCCGTCCGAAACTTTGAAGCGCTGTATCTCCGAAACGGTTGGTCCTAGGGCATTTTTGACCGAATTTTTTAAGAACTTCAAGAGTAGAACCTAGCTTTTCCGTGCAAAAATAGGGAAACTGCGAACGAAGCGATCCGAGCATTTTTAGAAACGCCCTCGTCGCGCCACGGCACCCGAACTTCACGAGTTTGCCGTCCGAAACTTTGAAGCGCTGTATCTCCGAAACGGTTGGTCCTAGGGCATTTTTGACCGAATTTTTTAAGAACTTCGAGAGTAGAACCTAGCTTTTCCGTGCAAAAATAGGGAAACTGCGAACGAAGCGATCCGAGCATTTTTAGAAACGCCCTCGTCGCGCCACGGCACCCGAACTTCACGAGTTTGCCGTCCGAAACTTTGAAGCGCTGTATCTCCGTAACGGTTGATCCTAGAGCATTTTTGACCGAATTTTTTAAGAACTTCAAGAGTAGAACCTAGCTTTTCCGTGCAAAAATAGGGAAACTGCGAACGAAGCGATCCGAGCATTTTTAGAAACGCCCTCGTCGCGCCACGGCACCCGAACTTCACGAGTTTGCCGTCCGAAACTTTGAAGCGCTGTATCTCCGAAACGGTTGGTCCTAGGGCATTTTTGACCGAATTTTTTAAGAACTTCAAGAGTAGAACCTAGCTTTTCCGTGCAAAAATAGGGAAACTGCGAACGAAGCGATCCGAGCATTTTTAGAAACGCCCTCGTCGCGCCACGGCACACGAACTTCACGAGTTTGCCGTCCGAAACTTTGAAGCGCTGTATCTCCGTAACGGTTGATCCTAGAGCATTTTTGACCGAATTTTTTAAGAACTTCAAGAGTAGAACCTAGCTTTTCCGTGCAAAAATAGGGAAACTGCGAACGAAGCGATCCGAGCATTTTTAGAAACGCCCTCGTCGCGCCACGGCACCCGAACGTCACGAGTTTGCCGTCCGAAACTTTGAAGCGCTGTATCTCCGTAACGGTTGATCCTAGAGCATTTTTGACCGAATTTTTTAAGAACTTCAAGAGTAGAACCTAGCTTTTCCGTGCAAAAATAGGGAAACTGCGAACGAAGCGATCCGAGCATTTTTAGAAACGCCCTCGTCGCGCCACGGCACACGAACTTCACGAGTTTGCCGTCCGAAACTTTGAAGCGCTGTATCTCCGAAACGGTTGATCCTAGAGCATTTTTGACCGAATTTTTTAAGAACTGCAAGAGTAGAACCTAGCTTTTCCGTGCAAAAATAGGGAAACTGCGAACGAAGCGATCCGAGCATTTTTAGAAACGCCCTCGTCGCGCCACGGCACCCGAACTTCACGAGTTTGCCGTCCGAAACTTTGAAGCGCTGTATCTCCGTAACGGTTGATCCTAGAGCATTTTTGACCGAATTTTTTAAGAACTTCAAGAGTAGAACCTAGCTTTTCCGTGCAAAAATAGGGAAACTGCGAACGAAGCGATCCGAGCATTTTTAGAAACGCCCTCGTCGCGCCACGGCACCCGAACTTCACGAGTTTGCCGTCCGAAACTTTGAAGCGCTGTATCTCCGAAACGGTTGGTCCTAGGGCATTTTTGACCGAATTTTTTAAGAACTTCAAGAGTAGAACCTAGCTTTTCCGTGCAAAAATAGGGAAACTGCGAACGAAGCGATCCGAGCATTTTTAGAAACGCCCTCGTCGCGCCACGGCACCCGAACGTCACGAGTTTGCCGTCCGAAACTTTGAAGCGCTGTATCTCCGTAACGGTTGATCCTAGAGCATTTTTGACCGAATTTTTTAAGAACTTCAAGAGTAGAACCTAGCTTTTCCGTGCAAAAATAGGGAAACTGCGAACGAAGCGATCCGAGCATTTTTAGAAACGCCCTCGTCGCGCCACGGCACCCGAACTTCACGAGTTTGCCGTCCGAAACTTTGAAGCGCTGTATCTCCGAAACGGTTGGTCCTAGGGCATTTTTGACCGAATTTTTTAAGAACTTCAAGAGTAGAACCTAGCTTTTCCGTGCAAAAATAGGGAAACTGCGAACGAAGCGATCCGAGCATTTTTAGAAACGCCCTCGTCGCGCCACGGCACCCGAACTTCACGAGTTTGCCGTCCGAAACTTTGAAGCGCTGTATCTCCGTAACGGTTGATCCTAGAGCATTTTTGACCGAATTTTTTAAGAACTTCAAGAGTAGAACCTAGCTTTTCCGTGCAAAAATAGGGATACTGCGAACGAAGCGATCCGAGCATTTTTAGAAACGCCCTCGTCGCGCCACGGCACACGAACTTCACGAGTTTGCCGTCCGAAACTTTGAAGCGCTGTATCTCCGTAACGGTTGATCCTAGAGCATTTTTGACCGAATTTTTTAAGAACTTCAAGAGTAGAACCTAGCTTTTCCGTGCAAAAATAGGGATACTGCGAACGAAGCGATCCGAGCATTTTTAGAAACGCCCTCGTCGCGCCACGGCACCCGAACTTCACGAGTTTGCCGTCCGAAACTTTGAAGCGCTGTATCTCCGTAACGGTTGATCCTAGAGCATTTTTGACCGAATTTTTTAAGAACTTCAAGAGTAGAACCTAGCTTTTCCGTGCAAAAATAGGGATACTGCGAACGAAGCGATCCGAGCATTTTTAGAAACGCCCTCGTCGCGCCACGGCACCCGAACTTCACGAGTTTGCCGTCCGAAACTTTGAAGCGCTGTATCTCCGTAACGGTTGGTCCTAGAGCATTTTTGACCGAATTTTTTAAGAACTTCAAGAGTAGAACCTAGCTTTTCCGTGCAAAAATAGGGAAACTGCGAACGAAGCGATCCGAGCATTTTTAGAAACGCCCTCGTCGCGCCACGGCACACGAACTTCACGAGTTTGCCGTCCGAAACTTTGAAGCGCTGTATCTCCGTAACGGTTGATCCTAGAGCATTTTTGACCGAATTTTTTAAGAACTTCAAGAGTAGAACCTAGCTTTTCCGTGCAAAAATAGGGAAACTGCGAACGAAGCGATCCGAGCATTTTTAGAAACGCCCTCGTCGCGCCACGGCACACGAACTTCACGAGTTTGCCGTCCGAAACTTTGAAGCGCTGTATCTCCGTAACGGTTGATCCTAGAGCATTTTTGACCGAATTTTTTAAGAACTTCAAGAGTAGAACCTAGCTTTTCCGTGCAAAAATAGGGAAACTGCGAACGAAGCGATCCGAGCATTTTTAGAAACGCCCTCGTCGCGCCACGGCACCCGAACTTCACGAGTTTGCCGTCCGAAAATTTGAAGCGCTGTATCTCCGAAACGGTTGGTCCTAGGGCATTTTTGACCGAATTTTTTAAGAACTTCAAGAGTAGAACCTAGCTTTTCCGTGCAAAAATAGGGAAACTGCGAACGAAGCGATCCGAGCATTTTTAGAAACGCCCTCGTCGCGCCACGGCACACGAACTTCACGAGTTTGCCGTCCGAAACTTTGAAGCGCTGTATCTCCGTAACGGTTGATCCTAGAGCATTTTTGACCGAATTTTTTAAGAACTTCAAGAGTAGAACCTAGCTTTTCCGTGCAAAAATAGGGAAACTGCGAACGAAGCGATCCGAGCATTTTTAGAAACGCCCTCGTCGCGCCACGGCACACGAACTTCACGAGTTTGCCGTCCGAAACTTTGAAGCGCTGTATCTCCGTAACGGTTGATCCTAGAGCATTTTTGACCGAATTTTTTAAGAACTTCAAGAGTAGAACCTAGCTTTTCCGTGCAAAAATAGGGAAACTGCGAACGAAGCGATCCGAGCATTTTTAGAAACGCCCTCGTCGCGCCACGGCACACGAACTTCACGAGTTTGCCGTCCGAAACTTTGAAGCGCTGTATCTCCGTAACGGTTGATCCTAGAGCATTTTTGACCGAATTTTTTAAGAACTTCAAGAGTAGAACCTAGCTTTTCCGTGCAAAAATAGGGAAACTGCGAACGAAGCGATCCGAGCATTTTTAGAAACGCCCTCGTCGCGCCACGGCACCCGAACTTCACGAGTTTGCCGTCCGAAAATTTGAAGCGCTGTATCTCCGAAACGGTTGGTCCTAGGGCATTTTTGACCGAATTTTTTAAGAACTTCAAGAGTAGAACCTAGCTTTTCCGTGCAAAAATAGGGAAACTGCGAACGAAGCGATCCGAGCATTTTTAGAAACGCCCTCGTCGCGCCACGGCACACGAACTTCACGAGTTTGCCGTCCGAAACTTTGAAGCGCTGTATCTCCGTAACGGTTGATCCTAGAGCATTTTTGACCGAATTTTTTAAGAACTTCAAAAGTAGAACCTAGCTTTTCCGTGCAAAAATAGGGAAACTGCGAACGAAGCGATCCGAGCATTTTTAGAAACGCCCTCGTCGCGCCACGGCACACGAACTTCACGAGTTTGCCGTCCGAAACTTTGAAGCGCTGTATCTCCGTAACGGTTGATCCTAGAGCATTTTTGACCGAATTTTTTAAGAACTTCAAAAGTAGAACCTAGCTTTTCCGTGCAAAAATAGGGAAACTGCGAACGAAGCGATCCGAGCATTTTTAGAAACGCCCTCGTCGCGCCACGGCACACGAACTTCACGAGTTTGCCGTCCGAAACTTTGAAGCGCTGTATCTCCGTAACGGTTGATCCTAGAGCATTTTTGACCGAATTTTTTAAGAACTTCAAGAGTAGAACCTAGCTTTTCCGTGCAAAAATAGGGATACTGCGAACGAAGCGATCCGAGCATTTTTAGAAACGCCCTCGTCGCGCCACGGCACCCGAACTTCACGAGTTTGCCGTCCGAAACTTTGAAGCGCTGTATCTCCGTAACGGTTGATCCTAGAGCATTTTTGACCGAATTTTTTAAGAACTTCAAGAGTAGAACCTAGCTTTTCCGTGCAAAAATAGGGATACTGCGAACGAAGCGATCCGAGCATTTTTAGAAACGCCCTCGTCGCGCCACGGCACACGAACTTCACGAGTTTGCCGTCCGAAACTTTGAAGCGCTGTATCTCCGTAACGGTTGATCCTAGAGCATTTTTGACCGAATTTTTTAAGAACTTCAAGAGTAGAACCTAGCTTTTCCGTGCAAAAATAGGGATACTGCGAACGAAGCGATCCGAGCATTTTTAGAAACGCCCTCGTCGCGCCACGGCACCCGAACTTCACGAGTTTGCCGTCCGAAACTTTGAAGCGCTGTATCTCCGTAACGGTTGATCCTAGAGCATTTTTGACCGAATTTTTTAAGAACTTCAAGAGTAGAACCTAGCTTTTCCGTGCAAAAATAGGGATACTGCGAACGAAGCGATCCGAGCATTTTTAGAAACGCCCTCGTCGCGCCACGGCACCCGAACTTCACGAGTTTGCCGTCCGAAACTTTGAAGCGCTGTATCTCCGTAACGGTTGGTCCTAGGGCATTTTTGACCGAATTTTTTAAGAACTTCAAGAGTAGAACCTAGCTTTTCCGTGCAAAAATAGGGAAACTGCGAACGAAGCGATCCGAGCATTTTTAGAAACGCCCTCGTCGCGCCACGGCACACGAACTTCACGAGTTTGCCGTCCGAAACTTTGAAGCGCTGTATCTCCGTAACGGTTGATCCTAGAGCATTTTTGACCGAATTTTTTAAGAACTTCAAGAGTAGAACCTAGCTTTTCCGTGCAAAAATAGGGAAACTGCGAACGAAGCGATCCGAGCATTTTTAGAAACGCCCTCGTCGCGCCACGGCACACGAACTTCACGAGTTTGCCGTCCGAAACTTTGAAGCGCTGTATCTCCGTAACGGTTGATCCTAGAGCATTTTTGACCGAATTTTTTAAGAACTTCAAGAGTAGAACCTAGCTTTTCCGTGCAAAAATAGGGAAACTGCGAACGAAGCGATCCGAGCATTTTTAGAAACGCCCTCGTCGCGCCACGGCACCCGAACTTCACGAGTTTGCCGTCCGAAAATTTGAAGCGCTGTATCTCCGAAACGGTTGGTCCTAGGGCATTTTTGACCGAATTTTTTAAGAACTTCAAGAGTAGAACCTAGCTTTTCCGTGCAAAAATAGGGAAACTGCGAACGAAGCGATCCGAGCATTTTTAGAAACGCCCTCGTCGCGCCACGGCACACGAACTTCACGAGTTTGCCGTCCGAAACTTTGAAGCGCTGTATCTCCGTAACGGTTGATCCTAGAGCATTTTTGACCGAATTTTTTAAGAACTTCAAGAGTAGAACCTAGCTTTTCCGTGCAAAAATAGGGAAACTGCGAACGAAGCGATCCGAGCATTTTTAGAAACGCCCTCGTCGCGCCACGGCACACGAACTTCACGAGTTTGCCGTCCGAAACTTTGAAGCGCTGTATCTCCGTAACGGTTGATCCTAGAGCATTTTTGACCGAATTTTTTAAGAACTTCAAGAGTAGAACCTAGCTTTTCCGTGCAAAAATAGGGAAACTGCGAACGAAGCGATCCGAGCATTTTTAGAAACGCCCTCGTCGCGCCACGGCACACGAACTTCACGAGTTTGCCGTCCGAAACTTTGAAGCGCTGTATCTCCGTAACGGTTGATCCTAGAGCATTTTTGACCGAATTTTTTAAGAACTTCAAGAGTAGAACCTAGCTTTTCCGTGCAAAAATAGGGAAACTGCGAACGAAGCGATCCGAGCATTTTTAGAAACGCCCTCGTCGCGCCACGGCACCCGAACTTCACGAGTTTGCCGTCCGAAACTTTGAAGCGCTGTATCTCCGTAACGGTTGGTCCTAGAGCATTTTTGACCGAATTTTTTAAGAACTTCAAGAGTAGAACCTAGCTTTTCCGTGCAAAAATAGGGAAACTGCGAACGAAGCGATCCGAGCATTTTTAGAAACGCCCTCGTCGCGCCACGGCACCCGAACTTCACGAGTTTGCGTAAGAAACCTTTCAGTATTATTTTCGAGATTATACAAGTTGCTATAATTGCTTCTTCGTCTGTTACAGGATTTGTGGATCATTCTTTGTTGACAACAACCTTAACTGCATCAAATAAGGGAAAACTATCAATGTAAGCAGCCGGCGCCCTGGCCTGCCCCCCCAAACAAAGAGAGAAACAAGGGAAAAGAAACAGAGTTGTATCAAGTGCCTGAAAGACGGAGCCGGAAAAAGTATCAACGAGTCACGCGTTCTGTCTCGCTCCCTCCCCCCCCCCCCCCACAAATTAAATTCTGAGTGCCCCTCTGAATCTACAAAGTTGAAACTTTGAACCCAAGTAAAAATATTCTTATTACTTATGTATATACATTTGTACATACTTGTATCGCTCCAGTGCAATGCACTAAATGTATTTTAAAGACAATAAAGTGGGAAAACTCTAAAAAACCGTATTATTATTGTAAAGATCCTCTAGAACATACCTATCCAAATTCCAAACCTACCATCGCCGAAAAACCTTTGTCGCTTTAAGCTTGCCGCGAAAAACTAAAAAAGTTGCAAGGGTCAAAATTTTTGCAACAATGTTGGAAATGAAAATGGCCTGTTCGCAAGAAAAAAACTCGGTTTGCAACTTTGTTGAGTTTTCGCGGGGTGTCAGATTCCGGTTAGCAACTTTGTTGAACGCCAAAATCTTCCAATATCATCTTCAGACTATTCCGATTTCACCTGATTTGGACGCCCCACGAAAATGCAACAAAGTTGCAAACCGGTTTTTTTCTCGCGAACAGGTCATTTTCATTTCCAACATTGTTGCAAAAATTTTGTCCTTTGCAACTTTGTTGCATTTCCGCGGGAAGTCAAATTTCGGTTTGCAACTTTGTTGAGCTCCCCGCGAAAATGCACAAAGTTGCAAACCCGGATTTTATTTCGCGAACACTCCAATTTCATTTGCAACAATGTTGCGAAAATTTTGGCCTTTGCAACTTTGTGCGTTTTTCGCGAGAAGCTAAATTTCGGTTTGCAACTTTGTGCATTTTGCGCAGGAAGAGGGTTTTTTCAATGATAACACTGTTTTGTATAGTATTTTTCTCTTTATTTTCTTTAAAGCATGTTCAAAATATTACAGAAAAGTGATACAATCATGTACAAATGATTATTTATGTATGTATATAAATATTAAATATATTTTCACTCTTAGTCTATATGATCACTGCACTATATACATATATAAAATCACTGTCTTCTTATGTTCATTGTTGAGGTTAGCAGCTTTCCATTTTTTGTCAAACGGCAAGTTCCTGTCGACGGAGAAATATTCCCAAGTTTTATCTATAACATAAAGAAAAATATTTTTAATAACCTGACTTGTGTATTATAGAAAATACGATAGGTGAAATCAACTTTGTGCGTGGAAAAGATGTAGAAACTTATAGCGAATTCGGGAGAGCTGCACTGGGCGCACTGAGTGCGAATTTTAACCAATCAGTACTGAAAAAGTTCACACTCCTCGCTTCCGATTGGCTAAAATTCGCACTCAGTGCGCCCAGTGCGGGTCTCCCGAATTCGCTAATAGACCACTTCATCGATGACAGGAATAATTTGTGGGAATAGGGTAGGAATAATGTTGAGAAACGGCTTGGAATCGAGATAGCAACCATGTTGAAATTGCGTTAGGATGTTTGGGAACTGTGATAGAATAGTATACTAACTTCATAGACTAGTAGAGGATGCAGCATGTTGTTCTGAATGTGTTCTTGTGTTCGTTGTTGAGGTTAACAGCTTTCCATCATTTGCCCCACTGCAAATTCCTGTCCACGGAGAAATATTCCCAAGTTTTATCTATAACATAGAGAAAAATATTTTTAATATTCTGACTTGAGTATTATAGAAAATATGATAGGTGTTACAACATAATTTCATGTAAAACGAATAAAGAATTAAATTATCTTTCCAATTTAACCTTTACTTCATGTATTTAGAATCGAAAAAAAATAAAAAATTTTACATGCAAAGATTGTGAAATCAACTTTGTGCGTGGAAAAGATGTAGAAACATAGACCACTTCGTTGATGATAAGATTAATTTGTGGGAATAGGGTAGGAATATTGTTGAGAAACCGTTTGAAACTGAGGTAGCAACCACGTTGAAATTGCGTTAGGATGTGTGGGAACTGTGATAGAATAGTAGACTAACCTCGTAGACTACATAGTAGAGGATGCAGCATGCTTAACCCTTTGACTACGGGAGACTTTGGCACGCACTGGCCGTACGGTACGGTACGAATTCTCTCGCGACGTCCACTGGGTACGGCGAAATTTTTGTCGCACAAGTGTCGGAGGCCAATAGGCGTCAACAGTACCGGGAAGTCAACATGTGTCGGACGCCAATAGGCGTCAACAGTACCGGGAAGTCAACATGTGTCGGACGCCAATAGGCGTCAACAGTAGTCAAAGGGTTAAGACGAACTTAAGAATAAGCAACGACTGAGAATACCGCCCATAAGATGGGCGCCGCGAACTAACGAGACATATAGTAGGTTTAAGAATAAAATTATATCAAACCTCAGCTCACGGTATAAGCGGTAACGGTTATTCGACGCCTCCTTGATAACCTGAGTATATCGGTCGAGGGAGCATAAAAGTGTCGCGAATACAAATAAAACCAGGTACTAAAATGGCTTGGAAAAACTGATGAGTATTATGTGGATTTTGATCTACACTTCTAGATTCTAGTTAGAAATAACTAAGCATGCATTTACGATATGCGTGTGAGAACTGGTAGCAAAATAATTTGAAAAGACCAATAGATTCGATTTTGGTTTGGATCTGTATTTCCAGATAGAATCAGCTTAAACAATGAATAAAGTTACTGAACAAGTTTACTATTGGTAAATTCTGTGAGAGCGCCATCTACGGTTTGAAGCTCTGCAATCGGGTCAATCGCGTTACAGAACTGGTCTCACACAAGTATTGAAATAGTGCAATAATGTTATTGACATTAAATAGTCTGTTAAATATTACAAAATCGATTATCAAACAGTCGAAATTCACAATATTGCCAAATACATGTGACAGGTAACCCGATTTGAGTGCTTTAATTTTCGCCACCAGATTGCGTAGCGGAAATAAGAAAATGCCAATAGTAATATGCGAGTTTCTTCGTGTAAATCCGAGCAGAGCCGATGACAAATTGTGCTAGGAAATACAGATAAATACCATCAAGATTTTTACATGCATATCCGGTTTGAAACTGATAGAAAATATTTCATCTGGTTCAATCTGCAATATTCGGGAAGAAAACTGCATCAATCCGGATTTAAAATTCTTTAATGCGGTTCTGACTGGCAGTTCCAGCAGTAGCATCGCGTATCATGCATGAATATGAACCGCTTTGAGGATGAAGACCGTTATAAAATACGGCACTTAGTAATTTATAACAAATTATGAAAAAAGTGATGAAATCCCCTCCCTTCATAAACATGACTCATGTATGAAAGGAGCTAATTCCCTTTAGTTCACAAAAAAAGTTCTCACGCAAAGATTGTGAAATCAACTTTGTTAATTCCAATTGTAATCTCATTCTCCGTTCGAACACTGATTCCTCTGTCACTTTTTATACTTGACATTCCTTTATTGGCCACAAATTAATTCAGTGCTCAGATTTTCAGTTTCGGTTTTAAGGAATTGAGGCACCGCAAATAGGAGAAATTCTAGAGAATCGTACGATGCCACCAATTTCATGCGCTCCATGCGCGAATCGGAACGCACCCACAGTGACAAAAACAGTGCCGTGGTCCTATGTAAACACTGAAATCTGAATACCCAAACTTTCTCGATTGATTATGAATTTTCTAGATATAATTTATCAGCTTTTACAGTTGCATCTTAAAGTGCCGACCCTTGCCTACTTTCCCACGTGACAATTATATCGATTTCGATTATAATTAAACAGTTCTGAACACTTCTTGCACAGGGTAAAAAATCTACCGCCATACTTTATTCAAGGATTATCGATCTTCCGAAAATAATTTATATCCTATCTCTGCAATTGCATCTGACAATATAGTATCATAACAACGTTCAGCAATCGCTCCTACAAATTTTATTCACCAATCATTACATAATTACTAATAAAGAACCTTTTCGTCCAGGTTATATTACCGACCGCGATCCCTACATTATCTCCATCTTGGCGTTTGGGCCAGGAAATTCTGCAAAGTTAACAGGAGCACATGATACTAGAAGAGGTGGCATGGCCGAGCTGTGCGCGAGAGAGAGAGAGTGCTACCGCGCGCGACAAAGACGGGGATAGACAATTACACAGCCACTGGAAATTAACGATTTCCCCATTTCCCTCGAATATTCTACGAACTTTTAGAATCGCGTCTCAAAAAACAGATCCTCGCCTACTTTCCTACACGGTTGTTGTGCAGATTTTGGTAATAATCAATTACTGATTAACGATTCTTTGACACAGTGACGAGAACAGTGCCGTGGTCCTATGTAAACACTGAAATCTGAATACCCAAACTTTCTCGATTGATTATGAATTTTCTAGATATAATTTATCAACTTTTACAGTTGTATCTTGAAGTGCCGACTCTTGCCTACTTTCCCACGTGACAATTATATCGATTTCGATTATAATTAAACAGTTCTGAACACTTCTTGCACAGGATAAAAATCTACCGCCATACTTTACTCAAGGATTATCGATCTTCCGAAAATAATTTATATCCTATCTCTGCAATTGCATCTGACAATATAGTATCATAACAACGTTCAGCAATCGCTTCTACAAATTTTATTCACCGATCACTACATAATTACTAATAAGAACCCTTTCGTATAGGTTATATTATCGACCGCGATCCCTACATTATCTCCATCTTGGCGTTTGGGCCAGGAAATTCTGCAAAATTAACAGGAGCACATGATACTAGTGGAGGTGGCACGGCCAAGCTGTGCGGGAGAGAGAGAGAGAGAGGTAACTCGCGCGACAAGGAAGGAGATAGATGGCGTGCCACTTCCTTCGATTATGCGATCCTGCTACTTCTTCGCTCCCAGTAGCAGAATTACATGACCAGAGGAGGTAATTTTAGAGCGAGAAGAACTGATGTTTAGAAAAAGACAGAGATACTCGGAACGAACAGGTAGCCGTAGTTCATTCGCTCGGCCACTAGGTGGTTAGAACGTTCCGTAAAATAATAAAATTCTTAACTCACCTTAAGAAGCAATAAATTAATCGCACGGTTGCGCAACACTATGCACAATGCGCTTCCTTGTACCTACACGACGCGTAGATCCATCGAACGAATAAATGAATAAATAAAGAGATTATTTATACACTATCAGGGGCAGTTTAGCTCGTGGGTTTCTGCGCTGTGCGGTGACAGTTGTCGGTTTACAGACTAAACTAAATTTGTTTGTTTTTCAGGCAGCAAGTTGAACAAGATTTTTGTAACAGTAGCAGGGGGATCAATTGAACCGCGTATGCTACTGTGTTCGTCGTGCCGCAAATCGGAACAGCGGGAAAGAAACAGTAATGCGTTAACGGATATTGATTGACAGAATTGTGCAGTAACTGAGAAGAAGTATATTATTAATTCAATTGCGAAATGAAGGGCCTTTTAATTTTCGACCATCTCAACGATGTCCTGTTCACCAAGTGCAATAAGAAATTTGCGAATCATGTACAAAAGTTAGCTAGACTTCAGGGCTTGATTTCTGAAAGTAAGGTATGTCAAATTCTTAATTTTTATTATTTAAACAGAGGGTGTGGTTATCAGGATTGTTTAACTGCAATTAGCCAAGTATCGTGTTATTTAATAACAGTTCTTTCATGCTTACCTGATACTCGCTTTATCTCGCGAACCACATTGTTTTGTAAAAGATAACGCACTTTATGAAAGTAACAAGGCAGCGTAGAAAATTATATAAGTCTGTGTAGTAATAACAGAAAACGAGGAACAGATTGACTAATAAAAGTTCTCCGCAGGACGACACGGACTCCAAACTCAATCCAAATGTTATAATGCAATTATTCTCACCGATCGTTACGTCTCAGCATGTAATGGCTTCTCAGTTTGGAAACTCGTACACGTCGATGAGATGCCACGATGGCACGAACATGGTGTTTGATGAATTCATGGGATACACTTTCATCTACATCTCTTTGGAAGAGGTGGAATTAATGAAAAGGACTTTGGGTGTTTGCGTGGCGATCGTGAGGCACGTCTGTGGGCCAGACGTTGCAGTGTGAGTGAAAGATATTAATGTATAGAAAGAATTTTTATTTACATAGTAGCATAGTAACGTATCTGATTTCAGATTAAAGATAAGCAGGCAAAAGGTCTGCTTAGTTTCCTCCTTACTAGACGCGTGGGGGCATCTGAGGAATTGCGAACAGAGTATGCTCACAGAAGCCATAGAACAGTTGTCGATAAATACTGATTTGGGCGTGGCTATACTGAAAGTATTACACGACGCTTGCGATAAATTGAAAGCGCAGTCTGAATTTTCGAACGTACACATATTGATACTGGTGGAACAGAAGTTTCTTTCGCTGTACTCCAGCAAGAATGCTCACGACTTGTATGCTTCCGATATATTGATGATGATGCTGCTTTGTTGGGTGGTGAATCGAAAGAGGAAAGGAGACGATCGAGCGGAAATATATGGCGAAGATGATGACCGTAATGATATTCTTCTGCCTGACGGTAGCTCCGTCAAAGAAGAGCAAGTCACCTTCGGAGCGAAGCTTGCGAATCCTACTTCGGAGGATATTACGAATTTATTCAGTATGACTGTTACTTATACATGATTTCGTGAATTCTGTTAATGTTGCGCATTGACGTGTTGCTTCGTTGCAGGAGGATCGAGAGACTCTTCCATCAACGAAGGCTTGTACTCTTTAACGGATCACGACCTGTATAGTAATTTGATTCTACTTGGGTCCGAGCAAGACTACACCGCCAACGCGGTTCACATCTTTGAATTAGCGGATGGTATTAATCTCGTGATGATAGTGGAGGTGACTAATCTCGCAACGTCGTCGGGATTGTACGATAGCTTCCATTATTTGAATATTATAAGTGGCTTGCAGCTTCAAAGGGACATCGACGAGCTGAGACCGGCATTTGAAAGCTTCGATTCGGCAATTAAGAAAGCTTTGGACGGGATAAAAAAGAACAGAGCCAATGTCAGTAACGACGTCGATATGTGCCAGAGAAGGCTGCAAGTGAAGTGGGAGTTTGTTAGGAAGAAGTACGTGGATCTCTTAAAATCCAGAGATCCGGAATCTATCCTTCAGATCGAATCCAACACGTTCGGATTTATAGAGAATTTGAAAGAGTTGTACAGGCTAACGTGCTTCGACAAGAATTTCCTGAAACAAGGCATCGATGTCTTAACGACAGTAGGCAAGCTGGTTCGCCAGAAGTTGAACGACTTCAGTGATTTTCTCAAAGTGAAAGCCCTGAAGAACTTCACGCTCGGATCATATCCTTTCGCAATTGCTCGATATTTATTTTACTTCCATGCTTTCGCAAACTTGCTGTTTTCTTTTCATTTTTTTCTGTTAAATTTCGTACAAGAATATACCTCCTTAATGCCGTATAATCTACGAGAACTTCCCTAACCATCAATAAATATCTAGAAGAGTTTCCAGGGCTTGTGCACTTCATTTACATAGATCGAACTACTCATCGGTTAACTGCTCCGACGTTAGACTTCACGAATCCCGAGACACTTGCTCTAACAACAAAGAAGGTAAAAGATTCGAGAAATTGCTAAACCAGGAATTCGCGTGAACTGATTGAAGATTATTTTTATAGATTTGGAACATGGTTAAACAAAGTAGGATGCACTTAGAAGAAGGGCACTTATCAGTCATGTGGAAAGACACAACGTTTAATTATGCTTACTTCTTGTGGTTTGAGGACAGTTCTGTGAGTGAATACTACCGTTTGAAAATATCAAAGATAACACGTTACAACGTTTCTATTGTCTGCTTATTTTCCAGGGCTCGCCTTTGAAATGTAAAGTTTATTTAAATCATGTAATGAAGAACTTTCCAGTGCCAGGTATATTTTGTGGAGACTATTACAGGTTCGTGTTATTAGCATTCAATTTTCTAACAGCTCCGCTGTAAATTTACACTTCCCTTATTTTATAAATTTCGCAGGAAACTGGCCGAAACGTGTTTTCCCAAATTATCGTTGAATAAAATCAGAATTTACGAGCTCTATTGCGTTCATCTCGGCCTGGCAACGTCGTCGTGTGTCTTGGAGCATTCGAGGAGACTCGCAGCCACGATATGGGAAGTTACAGGTGTCCCGAATAATCCCGCCGATATACTTTAACGACATTCCTTTGCAGTATTTCCGTGTACAAATAAGAATCCAGAGTCCCTCTGTTAACGCAAATACTTCCACGCTACGATTAACACACGAAGAGAACGATTCAAAAGACTTACGAAGTACTTAACGCATGTATTATCTTGATATTTATAAAACATGGTGATGCAAAACATTTGTATTTATTTCGTACGTTAAATGCTTAAAAATGTAATGGCACAATTTAAAACGAAAGACAATTGCAAAAAGAAGAGGACAACGTATACTGTATATTTCTCTTAGAGATTCATTGGAACTTGAGTGAACCAAGGGTACACAGAGCATTGTAAATACTTGGAGACGTATTAAAAATGTTATTAGAATAGAATAAAAGAAATAACGCGTAATGCGAATTTTAAGGAATACGGTTAAACGTAGAACAGCCACGAGAATCTGTCGAAGACTATTTAGCAGCTCAGTCTATGATGCCTCTCGACTTTATAAAGCACAAGTTTCGATACTATGAACACGGCACAGACTTGCCTTACGTATAGTACAGACGCGGACTGTTTATTTTACATTTAAAAAGTTATAATATACATGCACATATATGTGTATATGCTTCGTATAAGAAATATTTACAATGCACACACGTGTAGCGTAAGCACCCTAGAGCACTTCTGTCAATTCTTTATCTCCTGCGCGAGAATGCTCTACAGTTTTAAGTATAATTCTTACAAAGCTTTTGGAAAAAAAAAGAAGAAATAAGAGTGTGTAAACGTGCGTTCAATGATTATCCGTTGAATCCGATTTGCGCGTATTGTCGACTTTTTTCTTCGCGATTTGACTGTAGGGTACTTGTGGGGGTGTATTTTGTACATTGTTCGCCTCCAAGGAGTCTTGGCGCGACATTTGACTGAGCGTAGTCCTTTCACAGCTACTTCGCGTAGCCATCGGCCCCGAACTCCTCCTGCCTTTTTTCCCAGGTTGAGACTCGTGCAACAATTTCCCTCTGCCTCTACCCACAGCGCACTCGTTCGTCTCACCTTTACAGATCGACTCCCTCACGATCTCAGACTCCATATTCGAGAAACGCCTGCCACGATTCGACACAGTTTCCCCAACGTCCACCTTCGTCTCCGAAGCAGCGTTTGCAGGCGGCGGTGATTCGTGGACCGTGTTGTTCGCCGCATCTGCGCTTGGCTTTCTCGATTTATTCTGATTAGTGCTCTTCTCGATATACGACGCTGTATTTTTCAATTTTGGAGAAGGAAGCGTTTGACTCTGGAATAAAGAGAAAAGTAACTCGGTAAATTTTGTGAAATTCTGTGGGAGAAAAAAATGTGTAGATATTATGGGAACGCATACAGCGGTAGTAGAGTGATCCTTGGACGTTCGCTTGTCATTATAGATATGATCTGGTGATTCAATTCTTGAGGGAGAGATCCTTTCTGATTTCGAACCTTCCTTGCCAGGGTGATCCTTTTCGATTTCATTCTTCTTATCAACATTATTTGAACTACCATTCATTCTTGCTTTTCTGATAAGTTTAAACTCCCTCACTTGCTTCTCCAGCTCCGCCACTTCGTGGTCGGTTTTGCACAATTCTGGGATCAGTTCGTTCAAGTACTGTTCAGCTGCTTTTTGTATAGTAATGGCAGAATCAAGTCCAGAGGTCCTGGTGATGTCCAAACTAGAAATAGATAGCTTTAAGTATTTTCAATTAAACACCACATATTTAAAAACGATCTCTCTGATTAAATATCTACGATGAGATAACTTTAATGTCTCTGCGAACTTACCTCAGCGATTCTATAAGTCTAGTAAATGCATCTGGTGTATCCGACGAGTTCCTGATAGGAGTAGGCTTGTAATCTGAATCATCTTTCGTAGACGGATCGATCCCTAAATTATTTATCCTGACCGGAACCGGTTCGAACTTCCTGTAAAAGAAAGATTACCTCATGATCTGAAATAAAGACCGTTTAATTAAATAATCATAGTTCATACTGACCCCCTCCTCTGTCTCAGAAAGACATGCTTAAACTTATGCGTGCCTCTCTCACTGCTCATCGAGGAGCTTAACAGGCAAGTCACGAAGAATTCCGGTTTGGAACCGTTGCTGCCAGAAAAATGTGACACGAATTCTTTGTGCAACATTTTATCCCTGAAAGTGGGCACCAAGCCAGTATCTCGCCTGAATCTAAACCAACCTATAACCTGCTTGCTCTGGTCTCGCATAAAGGCCTTTAACTTCTCTTTATTAAGTCTGCCGACGGAATTGTGCATTAACTCCGGCAGCGGGCAGGTGACAACGGTTTCGATATCTAAAAACGCAGAGATATTATCGCAGGACTGAGGTACATCCGTGGCAGGCTACGATCGAGTATATTTACTGTTGTGTATCTTCACTGTCTCTATTTGATTGTCCGCATCCGTGTAAGTTTTCACTACGAACTCAAGAGTCTCTCCTAGCAAAAAGCCCATCTGGAATACGGAGAATCAAACAAGATTTTCGTCTTTTAATTCAATGTTTTCCAATCTCTAGGTTCGAGGTTATGACAGGAAATGTTGTGCGATTGTTGGGGAAAATAATCGCGCCGGATGACGATGGATTAATAGTAACGATAAAAGGAGGAAGGATATCTTTTACCTGGTCTCCGCAGCAACGAACATTCTCGTAGAACAATAACGAGAGAGCGGCTCCCGAAATTGTGATCAGCAAATCACTGTCCGCCATGTTGACAATTAACTCTGTTATTCACTTCGCAATTTCGGTTCTGCCTTTCTCGTACCGTCACTTTTACCGCATCAGCCGCGCATCTGCAACAATGCATCGTATTGTTTACCATTAGCTTTTGTTAATCGATCGGACAGTAGTAAATCTATTCGGATCAGTTGAGAAAGCGTGAAAGGCTTTTATCGAGGTCCAGAATTGTTTTACCTCCAATTTTTTACGCAGGAGTTAATTCTTCACGTACATAGCAGCTTGATGCTGAGCGATCACTGTGGCTAAGGCACTTCGTTATGGAAATAAACGAACGTCTGAAAGATCGAAATGTATTTGTCAAAAAAGTCTAGTTTGCTACGGTTTCCATGGTAATTCACTGAAGGCACATACGTGTGCTGATTGTAATGTTGATAATCTTTGCTACAAATTGAAAGCACAATCTAATCTTCGCGCAATGCATGTATGGATTAATCAGCCACGGCGACAACTTTTGCCGAACGCAAAAATAGATACATTGGATCGACTACTAGCAACTTGTTAATGAATATACTTACATGTATGTGTAGAGTACCGGTCAGAAAAAAGTTTAAACTGTGAACAGTAATAGAAGTAAATACTTTCTATGAAAAGAATTGTGTCGTAAAATTTATAACCCATAGATTATAGGGGTTCCCGGAGTGGACCAGTGATACCAACGTAATACTAAAAGCGTAGTATCAAGTTTGTTACACAGAGCATGAAAAATACCAGTGTTAAATATTCTTTTGACCGGTACTGTGTATGTGTGTATATTTAAGTAAAATCTTCACTAAGTATTAATGACAACTTAGACCTTAGGGGAACGATATTCCCGATCTAATTAATCCCCACCAATTCCGCGCCAAAGTTACCGAATTTATTCCCTGACCAGGTAAAGGTGTGATCAAGAATGTTAGCATCGTTTCCTAATGCCCCAGTATTATGTAACGCTTGAACCGAGTTGACGTAACTTTTTTATACACGGAATTTAACGATTTTTTGTGATGATTCAGCGCTTGCAAGTAAGAATGATGTAAAATACAGAAGACTAATTGTAAGTCAAATGTATTAAAATGTAAGCTATTTTGTGGGAAAATAAAAACAATTTTTCTATGAATTGCATCTGTTTAGTATTTCTTAAGGTGTGATTTCCTATACGCGTACAGATACACGTCCAAACGTGTGTTGGCGTGTACTTAGACTATAGAGTGCAGCTTCTGTTTGTTAGAAGAAAAACAAGTTTTGGGGTTCTTACACGTACAAGAAATGTATGTTTGCCAATCGGTTGCATATTCATAAAGCGCTAAGTGCATCGGGAAACAGGGACACAGAAGTGAAGCTGCAAATCCCCTGAGTAATAAAAGAATAAATAAAAGATCTAAGAAGAGCGTTGTTTTAAAAAGGATAATCTGGATGCATAATCAATTACGTATTGTTCATATAAAATTCATGAAACGTAGATGTAATGAATTTAATATTACAATTTACAATGCTTTTTATTTGAAACCAATCTGAATAAAATAGCAACATATATATACCGCTCTCCCCGTAAAAACGAAAAAATTTTAATGTTTCTTTTTTATAAATATTTACAATTTCCATAATTTTTTATACGCTAATCAACAAAAAGTATCATAAATACAACGTCTTCCGATTATTAAAAAGATATTTGTCAGAAGTGGGATTCGAACCCACGCCCACAATGTGGACTGCGACCTGAACGCAGCGCCTTAGACCGCTCGGCCATCCTGACATTGTTTGCTAATCGATTTAGCGCGGGCAAAACACGCGATGATACATATTCATATGAAAACTAGAAGAAATCTATCAAAAAAACCGATGTATGATCTATCAAAATAACCAAACTAAATCAGAAATTCAGAAGAACAGATTAAAAAAACATTTAATGGTGGACCATTATATCCCACTTTAAAGAAAATGAGAAATGTTCTTGAGGGTGCCGATAACAAATTTTCTTAATTTGGTCAAAACTTTTTTTAAGGGTGAACAAACGAAAGTTTTGGATGGGCAAACATGGGCAATTATATTCCACTCAAGAATCAATAAAGAATTTTCATGGGGATGCTGGGTGAAATGTTTTTTATTTCCTTATAACTTTTTTTGAAGGGTGGACACTCGAGAATTTTTATTGTACAAACGTCGAGAAATCGTGGACAAACGAATGCATTTCGGGGTGCCAACTGCACAGACCTCTGAAAGAAGCCTCCTCGGGATCCGTCGACAACGGGACCGTGGTACAGTCGCGAACAGTCCTCTAGCCTCCGCTCGCCCAAAATACCCAGGTTCGCACGTACACGTGAGTCGCTGTATTTCTAGCCGCGAAGTAGACTGAATGTAGGGCTTGTGGATCGCGTGATGTAAGCTTTCAGTGATCTCTAGAGGGGCGGCGAGATTGCCTTCTCCGTTGCTGACCGACGAACCGTTTTCCCGTGCACCTCGGCATCTTTCCTCCCGTTCTATATCCGAAGCCGCGGTTCGCCATCTGGTTCCGTTCTTCCTCTACGTTGTCGACCACCTCGGTGCCATGGCGGAGGAGCAATGGGAGCACATAGACCCGACGGTAAGTCGCCGTGCACGCATGTCTCCCCCGTCATCCTGGTTCGCGACCTTGACACAGCGACCTTCACATTGAAGTGGGCAGGTTAATTGGTTCGCTCGGGGACAAGGCAGTCGCGAGCGTTTTGTGCAATTCCTATTTTACAAGCTGGGATACAAGAGTTTCGCGGTGTCTTTTGGGGGAACTGTTCATTGAAGAAATCGTGATTCCGTAGGGGCTTCTTGAATGCATGGGTGTGAAGAGCGAGATATGCGAGTCTGTGAATGCAGTGGATTTGTAATTACGTAGGAATGGTTGGGGCCAGTTGAAACTATCAAGTTCCATGGTAGTTTTAACAAACTAATTAGACGACTGCGACGTAGCAAGTGTTGCCACTTTGTTGAACTTTCGAGGGAGGTCGAAGATCGACTATGGCTCAGTTGATTATTCGAACGATGCGACGCCAAGATAATCATTGTTCAACTCGAAAGCGAAGTACTTAAATTCCAAACGTGCACCTAGCACACAGAGTATCTACTAGAGGACCTAAAGATCATGAGAATAGAGCAATAGGGGTCACTGTAAACTGGTCACTCGTCGCTCGGAAAATTCAAGAAGAAGTTGGAGGAGCAAGGAGAATCCAGCTGATTGCTTCGTCTACTCCATTTACGAGCACCCGTTTAAGTGGAGGATCTCTATTTAAAGGAATGTCCAGTTTGTCGAGAAATAGGTCATCTTGGACGCAGTTTTCAAACGCTTATCGCAATGTCGAGTGTAGCACGTTGCATCTCGGAGGGGCTCGTTACGAAACAATACCATCTCGCGTTCCTTTTGGCCGCCGACGAAGATCTTCGAACGAGGACACGGGGCAGATCGGTGACTACGCGCGACGCGTGGATTTTGCGTAGACGAGAGAGAAGAGAAAGAACAGAGGAAAGAGAAGCGGAAGAGACGGGGGCGAGGCGGAGCTTTCATTCATGATTTTCGCGCGACGCAAATCCCTACGCAATTCACGCACACCTACGCGTCGGCGCGAACAAAGCCAGAATATTATAAATATAGCGGCGAGGCACGGGACCGTTCGGATTTTATTTTAAAATGGGCTTCGCTCGACGTATCCGTCAGAGATCGCGAGTGCCACATCGATGATTTATACTTTTCTTTTAGAAAAATTGTTCTCTAAAATGTTCGTCTCCTTTCCTTTTCTTAATTTGCAAAATTTTTTCGTTGATCATTTTAGCTATTATTATGTTATATGTTAGAGATTGGAAAGATATTTACAGAAATACTGTGAAATTTATAGCAATTGGAAATACAGAACTCAACTTACGACGCCGTTGGCGTTAAGTTATTGAATATTAATTTACTATAAGAGAATTTACTGGTAATTAACGGCGCGGAGATTTCATTATACGTTATGATTTCGACGTTGTAAGAGTTCATTGAAAGAGCGTGTCAGAGAGAGACGCGTGTCAGTAAAGCTAAGTTGAAATTGGCGGATAGCCGCGCGTGCTCTCTGCAAAGCTCGCGCGCATCATTGAAAATCACATTCTTAATGATTGCACTAGCATGTCACATGCGCTGTTGCATTCGAGGCTTCGAGAAATCGATCAGCCGCTTCTGCGTCTCACCTTCGCCGCCGCAATATAGAGAAAATGCGTGCAACACTTTACAAAATTGTGGCGCTTAATCGCACAACTCATTTCCGTAACAATCGATTAATAAATAGGCAAATACACGCCTCTTCCCTCGATCCATATTACACTTCTGCAGAAGGCGTCTCGAGTACCTTTTCTGATAAAGTTCAAAGCCAATTTCTACGCAAGATTAGATTAGGTATGGTATCACATGTTTCGACAGTGAATGCGTACAAATTACCACAAATTTCTATCGCGAATCCCAAAGTTTCTGCTGCGATCTGCCACAATATCAGGCGCTGGTACTTGATCATCGACCCGACGTTCAACCCGTCCGATTCAAGGTGAACGTTTGAATTTGGTGCCAGAGGAGCGTCGATGGGGCGCCTTGACCGTGGGATCTTCGCTCAGGCGCAATGGTATCGGTGGGCTCCGGGGGTGAATTCTGTCTCGGAACACCGTGCGAACGCGCTTGATACGTCGGTTTTCTCGCTCTTATCGGGGCCAGCGGGATCCATGTTACGTGTTCGCCAGCCGCTGGTCGATAAAAGTGTCGCGGGACCATCGTCGCGGCGGGCATCATTTCGTCTTCCAGGCAGGAGGGCAACGGGCATCGTATAGTCATTCAATTCAGTGTCCAGCAGCAACTGGTAGTGCGACGCAAATGATACCAGCAGGTCAAGGTCCCACCATGAAGACAAGGAACAGGTGGATCCTGAGAAAGATCTGCAAGTGCGCCAGCAACAGACCCGCGCCGCTACCCGAGGAAGTTGATTCGACGGGGTTGACGCATTCTGACAAGGTAACCCCTGACACCGCTGGCCAATTGTTGGCAATTTAGAGTGACGTCGGTCACGGCATATGGGACATCGATGCACATAAAGACGCATAATGTTTTGACGAAGTGGCTGCATGCTCCAGTTACTGGAGTTGGTGGGCTTGAACGAAAGTGGCGTTGCGCAAGGTAATGTTTCGGGGCGATTTCTCCTACGCTTGTGGATTCTGATTAGGGTGAAAGTGATGCTCTAGGTGGAACGCTTGTATGCAAGTGCACATGAATTTTAACTGAGTTAGTCATATCCTGGGACGGCTTACATTCCTTTCATGAAAGGAGAAACAAGTAGGAGTGATTCGGCCGAGGTAGAACAGTGATTGTATAGTGTTACAGACGTCTATCGCGATTCATATTTCTTGCTGGATATATTGCTTCAACTTCTGTTTAAACGAAGCCTTAAGTTAGCACAGATTGATGCGTGTGTGTGTGTTAAGATTCGGAGCTTATACTTGGAGCAGATTCAGAGCACAATTATTATTTATTACACAATAATTTATGCCTAATGGTTCCCAATAATGGAAATAATTCAGAGAAGATTGGAGAATCTCGGTACCTCTATTAAGATCTGAAGGCTTAAGGGGGATTCTCGTGTAACAGCCCCAAAAGGAACTGATATTTGCGATTTTTTTTTAAAGACTGTTGTTAATATTGGATTAAACTCTTTGGGGATATAAGGAGGCATCTTTAAACTGTCAGAAAATATTTTTTTATGTCGATCATTCTTGTTATTTATTAATTTGTAGGAATTTCTCTAACGGTGGTTCTGAGCGAACTTCAGTCTTTTCGGAAAATGTCATTTTGTCCAAAATGTCGGGTTACGATCGGTGCACTTAACTGACTCGGGTTTTCTTGGAACATGGAGCACAGTTACGCTCCTGGAGAATATCTGGTATATTGCAAGACAACCGATCCGATTCTTTAACCCTTCCGACCCGACGGAAAATAGCGGCCGTTTGTTCACGCGGCCGAGGCGGCGCAACCTCAAACTAAATGGTAGACATTCGGATACAGCATGTTGTGAAATAAAATTAGAAAGCATATGTATAGAACACGAGAAATTATTGTACAGAATGTTCAAATATTATACTGATATAATTTTCATTCAAAATACCCACCGTAAGTTAATATAAGTGCGAAAAAGTTACTTCGAGTCAGGACGCACCTACATGAAACATCACTCGCGTTGACGTACATGGCACGTCCTTCGGATCGGAGGGGTTAAGTTCTTCTGCACGTAGTTATCACGAGGGAGAAACGAATTGATTTCATTCAAATTTTCAGCCTGTCATGGTGTTTGTTCGCAGACCTTGCTGCAAGAAGCACAATGAGTCTGAAATGTGCGTGCCCCCCGTCCATAAAAAGGCAATTAAGTAATTTCAAATTTTCATTCTCCATTCAATTTTTATTGTTTTCTGACTCGTTCGACGTCGCTCTAAGTTTCAAAGAACTGAAGAGAAAAAGCAGTTCAGAATTCGTAGAAATAATTCAACGAGATCGACTCGACGCGTTGAAAAGCCACATTTTTAAGTTTTAGAAGGGCACTTCTTATTCTTATTCGTTACTTAAAACACAGTGTTGCTCTACAGTATTTTCTTAAAATGTCTTTTCTACGTCTTTTTTAAAAGATGTAGGCTACTAATTAATACGTGGACTTGTAGAATATTAAACATTTTTGCATTATAACACTTTGAAAACGATAGCCAGAGAAAGTATCGTCTGAAATTGATCACTTCATACTGATGACCATGAATGCTTGATTATCTTCACAGATAATAACGACTTCGATATATATAGGTATTTACTTCTTTATTTGCGCAGAACATTCCAAGGCAGTGATTTTTATACCTATTACGAAATATTTCTTTCAAGGAAAATTTACAGTATTTTCCAGTGAAAACGTCGTCCACTATAAAATACTACATCCAAATAAATCCTTCAAGTTTTGACAATACGCGAAACTATCAGTCACAACGCAGATATCTTTGCTAGCTATGTTTCCATATTTGAAGGTTCATTTCATGTGTTATTTCATTTCGATGGATCATATCGGATTATTCGTAACTTTTCGAATGTTGACTTGAGTGATGAAGTCACTTGAGCAGATAATTCTCTAATTATTTCAAACAATGAACAATTCATCTGAAGCATGTCAACAAGTGATTACAGCGATGCTTTTGTAACTCCATACAGAGTTATCATGAATTATTCGCACCGTCAGTAATAGTCTTGCAGAGCACAAGGAAGATGTTTCTTTTGGGTTTTTCCGCGAACAGCTAATGGGGAACGAGATCAAACAATTGCTCAATTTATTTACCCAATGTTAAGCGCGGCATAAAATGCAGATAAGTCGACACGTGACGTTCGAAAAGGAGATCTTACTTAAGCTACGAAATGCAAACTGTCATACGTACATCTGGCGATTATTAGACTCCGACGAGGAATACAAAAAAAAAAGTAAAGGCAAAGATTTTGTTCGCTCGTCGCGTTCGTTATCGCGAACCGAAACTTCCTTGTCCGATGCTAATTAGGTTCGCGTCGAAGATAAAAATTGTACGTGTGCGTGGATACGAGCAGTGTTCGCTCTATGGAAAAGTCTGCCACAGGCACTGTCACCATTCCCCAGTTCATTCGTGTGACAGAGGATTTTTTGTTCGTCCAATCGAGTTTAATGTGGCTAAAGTCATACGATGCTCCAGTCTTCTAAAGCGGAACATTTGATGTTATAGAGCAGTGGAAATGAAAAAGAACAGATCGTTTATAGTTCGTGGAAATAATTTTTTTATCGCAATAAATAGTAGTATTGGGTTATTCGAGATAAATAAATAGAGACACTTGGCGAAATAATTGTTAGAAAAATTGAGACACCGTTCCACGCCGTGCGAATGTTGATAAAAGGCGAGCACGGCGACGCCGAGTTTGGAGAGGATGATGTGAGATCCACCATAAATCAGATAGGGCTTCAAGGAATGCCCAGTAGCGTTAACGTAAGGACTGCCCGGTCCCGAACAGTCAGTCTCCTCCAGACAAAACGTTCTACCATCTTTACTCTTGCCCACCATCGGAATAAACCATCAATTCCCATCAATTTTTAGTCTTTCCTTACACAATGCGTTCATAGTTCGAAAATCGAATCAGAATGAAAACTAATCGTTCGATCGTTAAGCTTTATTTCTCCTTTATAATTGGGCACGTTAAGCCCCTAAATAAATTCAATTAAGTAGTCGGAATAATCGAGATTCTACTGTGCTTCATACGCGTCAATTTAATATGGTGGAAGTTAATTAGCGTTTCCATTTTCATACTGAATGCCTATGTCGTTCCCTTGAAACCTCCAGCGGACGATAGTGAAAGATTACACAACTGCTGGTTTTAAGAACTTCGTTATCTCAGAATGTCGCGAGAATACAATTTGCGGCGAAGAAACAAAGGAGGCGATTACTTCAAGCTTCGAGGACGTGATCGATGCGTTTGTTATGCACAAGCAGGCACAGTGCACAGTGGAGCACTTCACATAGTATGTAGGAATTGCGGAGGAAATCTCATAACTTCGGTGTTTCTCAATATTTTTGAAAACTTTTATCTTTATATTACTTCTTACTAGCCAAGGGTTATTTGGATAGAAACATTAATCAAATTGAAACATCTATAACAAATAAAATAGCAATAACCCCGTAAATGTTACATAAACAACTCCTAGTCCACGTTAAGAACCTTAAGAAGATGTTTGTTCAACAGATGTCAAAAGGATTTAATACGTTGGCTAATCACCACTAGAAACCGTCATATCAGAAAGCAGGATTCGAAAGAGTTCTGGAACTTTTCAATTTTATTTGAAACATGGACCGTGGAATTTTTTTAAAAATATTCTCACATTATTAGTTCCCATGGGAACTGATAAAGTAAAAGTTCTAGTTGGAATGGAACTTAATAAAATATAAAAATAAAAATTTCTCTATAACAGGAATATATATTTTGTTCATCAATATTAAAAAAGTTCTCAATCGTTGTAACAAATACTGAATACTATTCAATGAATAGTACTACAACAATATTAAATAAGTATTAGAGTTAAATTGATATTCTGAATGTGTTAATTAATTGTAATATTTATCTACGTAGATATTATAGAATTTTTACGTATTTCGGTTCATGTAAGTTATAAAAATATATTATTTTGGTATTGATCTTGACCAGTTCTCTTTTCTGTTCAATACTTTTTATGAAACTATTAATTTCTTATGTTATGATTTTAAATAAACACTGATATTATATTGTTAAATAAAACTAGTACCTAATAGTTTAGTACTTTTCTTTATCTTATGGAACCTTTTTTAATAAATGTTCTAACATAACTGATTCCATGGAACTTTTATTATACATATAGGTTCTAAAATATCTGTTCCATGAGAACACTTTCTAAAGAAGTTCCTAAGGGTAACATTTCTTTCAATAAAAATTCCACAGGAACAGATATTTTCGTAAACGAAACATATAAGTTGTAACAGATTTCTTCTAGAAATAACAGCTCCAGAACTTTTTCGATCCCCGTCAGAAAATATTCTCGTTTAGTAAGAAATTAAATCAAGATGTAGTTTATATGATTTTTCACGTCATTCGATTTATGCATTAGCCACTTAAGCCTACAGCAGAAAAGTAAATCATTGCCACCTAACGAAGAAACGCAGGTATAACGAAGAAGCGGTATTAAAATAGTACCATTTGTACGTGTAGATTTCATAAACATTAAGCAATCATGTGCGTTTATGTAAAATAAAGCATAATTTATATGTCTTAAAATCTGAATTTATAATGAAAAAAGGAATGTTATATAAGTATTAGTAAATAATTATGAAATATGTTTTTTCTGTAACGATTGTGGTAACGATTGTTATTTTATTGTTGTGTTATTCTTTAATGTTAATATTACTGTTCATACAAACTAAAAATATTTAAAAAAAAGTAATATAAAATAGAAAGTCTGCGAAAATAGTAAGAAATGCCGATGTTATGAGTTTCTGTTTTCTAAAAGTATTTATGCCACAAATATGTAAGCTGAGACACTGCGGTAAGAAAATTGACACGATTCCCATTAGAATCCGACAGGTCAACTTCAGACCAATTTTTCTTTATAATTAATATGAATTCGACATATCTGCTTGCATGGTTAATTTGCTTACTTTGGTGCATTGGCTATCGGGATAAAGTGGTGGATACGCAAAAATACAACTTTCAGATTAAACACTTATTTCTTCGCCAGCCCCACTGTGCGGTGTAAAGAAGAATCAAATGTATGCTCTCGGTGTTTAGGAGAATAACAGGATTTAGACGGTGTTGCATAACGCCGACACACAACGGTATCTAGTAATTTGAGTGGAGAAGATACCGCGATGCACGTAATGCACTAAAAAGCTGAAACGTACGGAACAGAAACGGGAGAATTATGCAGCGCAGCTACCATCGATCTATGCATCTGGACCCAAGGACATTTGCTAAAACAAATCCCCCATAAAATTAAGCTTGCCTTTGAATTTTGTGGGCGCGCCCACTTTTATCCGCACGTGTTCTATTTGACAGCGAAATTAAAATTTCACGAAGTACCTTGTTCTGCCAGCGAACAGTTCTCTCATAGAAGACTGAAAACTTTGGCCAACCGGATCGCAAGGAACTACTCCCAGAAGCTTAATGCATCCCCCACTACCGCGTGCACCAGATGCATGCACCAGATGCATACGCAGATGCAAAGTGCACCGTGTCCTCTCTATTCGACGCGATATTTGAACTCGGCGATTGCAATTACGTAACTGATACGGTATATCAAAACAGAATCGATATTTCTAGCGCATCGCAATTAATTACGATTACGCGCGGCGTGTCGTCGTGAAAGTAAATACAGAAGATGGAAGCTGACGAGAACGGTTTATGGTAATCCGCGAGTAGAAGCCCCGCTCGTTATTCTCCGGTTATGAGTTACGGTTTATTGAGTTTTAATTGACATTGCGATTGGTGGGCGATTAAAATCGAAAGCGGCGCGGACGGTCGCGCAGGCGGATAAACAAATTGGTTAGCATTTAATCCAATGGTACCCGGCGAATGTGGTGTTGGAAGTGGAGTTCTGTTTACTTGGATTTTTAACGCACTCCAGTTCGTTCGATTTTAATGAACTCCATCCAATAACTTCACGCTGGCGGCAAAGAAAAAGCTGAATAATTACGACCGTATAGCCGCGCTCGGAATACCCTTTCGAGGCTTCATTATACGCATTTACAGTCGTTCATATTCATAAGAGACATTCAATTCTGTAGCCGCTGCATAGCTGCGATCGCACAAGTAGCTCGAATGCAAAGCTTGGTGCTAAGGATTAACTTTGAACCCGTTAATAAGAAGACAGGTCGTTGCGGCTACATTTAACTTCCAAATCGATGCTGATTTATCAAACCCACCGGCGACAATCGGTTGGATCATCGGAGTCCACCGCTCGGCAGAGATCGATCCTCGAGCAGTTTCGTCTAATTAAACGTTTCCTTCAGATGTTGGGAATTTTTTCGAACCTGTGAAACGCGCGAGCGCGACATAGATCACCGGCATCCGGTGAATAATGTTCACTTGCCGATTGTTTAAGAAGGGGGACCAATTTGACTCCTGTTAACAGAAGTCAACCACCCTATCGGGGTACCAATTGCATCGTATTAGAGTCTCGTTGCAACGCACTGCGTTGTCGAAAGCCTCGATAGTCGATATGCATCCGTTCCAGGCCCCTGCAATCACGGGATCGACGCGCTGCATAGATCCTCTGCGCATACGCGCGTGCAGGGCCCGGAGGCACGTGACGCAACTCGCGTGCCTCGCTGCATCCAACAGGTGAAAGACCCATGCCGTTCTGCACCCTTCCAATTGCAGCTCGACGCTTATTTGTTCATTAAATCGAGACACCTTGCCGTTTAGAAAAACATTGGCGATGTTTTAGAACGATAAATGGCATTACGCCATTTTGAGACACGAATGCTAAAATCATATGAATTCCAAATTTGTGTTATGGTATAATATATGTAGTTATTCGAGTAGTCTTTGCTGGGAAATCATAGTGTGATTTATGGAATACTATAACTGTGAGGAATTCGATAGAGGAATTTTGGCAAATGTAGTTATCTATTTAGATTGCGGCACGATGAACTAAAGAAAGGATAGAAATTGTATCTCGAAGAGTGAGCTTTGTACCGCTAGACACGATTGCGGGATTACTAAATGAAGCTTCGTGTCGACACAGGGAATACTTAGGAGGTCTATTCAACGATCCACAACTACGTGCGAAATAAATCGACTGTCTAGTGCCGCTTATCACGAGCCGACTGACAGCAATGACCTAAAACGAGAATCGCCTCGATATTGTTATTAATTTATTTTGCACTACGGCATGGGACTTTAACTCAGTTTCAATTATGCGCAATCCTGTCGTTGGAGATAGGGTAGCAGAAGATACGCGCTCACTGAAACTCATCAATCTAATGATGTCTACACAGCCGTATCAGAAGCAGATAGATCGGCATTCAAATTAATCAACAATTCATTCCACGTTAAATTCAATGAACTCTTTAATTATATACAAGAGATGCAGGGTGTCGAAAAGTTATTAATACTATGAAATATATATTTGAGAGTCGAGTACCATCGGTGGATTAATAAATTCTTCTGGTTGGGCTTGTGTGTCGTGAGAATTGTCCGTAACCCTATCTTCTACACAATACGATCGTGACAAAGTCCCTGTTGCTTGAACAGCGATAGGATAGGTCTTTTTCCGAGAATGGCAATCGTGCAGACACGCTTAAGCATTATTTACATTGTTGACGAACGCCCCTGCTGTTAGTGCATCAACAGCGACTTTACTTCCTGGTCTCGGTGTAAACCTCCGCCTCGAAAGAACTCGATATCGAAACGAACTTAGCAGAGGGCAGGGCTTTTTTTCGTTAAATGAAATTTACACTGAACTCGAGACAATGCAACGTTGATTCTTAACAACGAATTGGACTTTTCGGTGTGAGTCACTTCTACAAGATAAATGAAGACGTATTATATTATCTCGTGAATCATTTGGAGCCTATGGAAATTTGAAAATTTCGGGAATATTCTTGTAGAGTTGCCAATATTGATTAATTTCAACCGACAGCTATAGTATTGGGTTGTTATTGCTTTCACAAATGTTTTATAACGTTTACTAGCTTTACTACTCGGCTTTGCCCGAAATTCAGTTTTATTTATTTATTTTTTGTGAAAATACTCACATTCATCTGGATTAGCTATGCATAACGACCTGGGGCACATTCCGTGACTACAGAGTTTAGCGTTCGAAAGTGTTTAAGCGACAGACAAACACTTTTTGTTTTATATATTAAGATATGTGTAAGTTCGTCTTAAACGTGGCATCATCTAAAATTATTCGTTGCCAAATATTTAACAGCTTGTTGGCTGCCACAGAACGTGAAAAATATTCTGCGGCAATTTATGATTAACCAACTCTCCCACGCTTCTCACTATTCGTTGCCAAATTGTTGTTACCTTGTTATCCTCTAGTACAAGACTGTATAAGACTTTAGGGGAAGCATTTAATGCACTTCACTTCTACTCTAATACTACTGTAAACCACTCGTCTTAAGTTGAATCTTGACGGCTAAATTTGTTTCAAGGATCGATTATGTAATTCACGGAGAAAATGTTTAGTGATTGTTTTACTTACTCCACGTTAGCGGTTCTGATCGATCTTATCTCGCGAACGTTTACGTATTACCGACGTTGTAAGCGTCTCAGAACGGTTGCGAAAGAATGGTGATCAATGCTGAGCCATCTTTCATCGATCTTTCGAACGTATCGCTATTATTTATGACGTGTTGTTGCCTGTGCTGATGGATTGAAGACTTATACGGAGCTTTGCTTCTTATTCGAAACTCGCTCGAGATTGTTCCAAATACGGACAGAAAATGTACCGCTGCTCCTTCACACTTTTATTGCTAGAGGAATGCGTTTAACAAACATATCGTGTTCTGGACGGAGATGGCACTGCTTTAAAATAGTTGTTGACGAGGGAATGCAGGAGACGTTAGATATGAACATATCTGCAGTTTGTGAGAAAATTTATGAAGTCGTTATGCAATGAACCGTATATCTTCTTAGCTTTCAACATTATTCGAGTAGGACTATGGTATGAAGTTGTCGATGTTACAGAAAGTGTTTGATATTTTCTTACCAATTTTACGTTGTTTTTTTTAAATTTCGATCGTGAAGATTATTTTCTTATTCGATACAGAATTCTTGAATAATGATTTTTTAAGATAATTTTCAATAATCTCTCTCTTTAGTCGATTGTAATCACCCTTTGCTCTTCCCTCAAAAGTTTGTTTCACTTATTTTTAGCGATACTTGCAGTGCGTCATATCGCGAAGCGGTTTTTGTTTTCCATTCTCAATGAAAGATGGGTATCTATTAACCCCTCTCTATTTGTACATTATCAGTACCAGGCACCCTATCATTCACGAATTGCTAATCAGTACGTGATATCAGTTAGGAAAATTTTCGGCTCCATCATTTTGAGTCGGTGTTTCGAGATGCAATCGCGCTTTTGAGATGTAATCGAGATTAAATTCGTGCTTCACATAATTCCAACTTACTTCTGCATCAGATTCCGTGCACTTGTTACAGGTTGCATCACGGATGCTTCGACTGTATTCAAATATATCTGCTCTCGTGCCGGTGACGAGTGAATAACCTCAGAATTTCATATGTATTAACGCTACCGCTAAAGAAAATAATCAAATCATAAAATAAGCTAAAATGTTTTGAATTTCAATTTTTAAGTGATTGAACTCAGTACTCGCCACTTTTAGCAGAAATATGAACTCGATTGGACGACAAAGTGGATACGATAATTATTGAGAAACTTTCCCTGTGTAATTTTCTATTTCACATTATTCGAACATTCTATTGATGGGATGTTTTTAATTCATCTCTGATGAGTAGAGAATTGTGTTGAATACCAGAAAAACCTTCATCAAAGGGGCCAAATGCGTTCCTCATCCGGCATGCCTATTCAATCCCAAGGAGATGGTTACGTGAGGTAGGACACGTGGATGTGAGGCTGTTCTTTCAGAAACTCCCATAAAATTCGTGCAAATCCTCGTCTAGATTCCGCTTCGTTGATTTCGCACACCCATTCTCTTTATCAATGATTTTGTTCATCAGCGATAACGAAAAGAAGGCGTTTCTCCATTCTTGAACACTTTGGTGAAAGAATCAAAGATACGATTGGTCGTTACTCGAAAATCTCTAAGCCCAAATTGTTTTCTCTAACTATAGATACTCAATAATACAAAGAATATTAATCTTCAACAGCCGCTCTATTATCAATTGATAATTTAACGAACGCCGTTTGATTAGTCAAAGAAGAAATCCACTTTAAATTCCAGAAGGTTGTTAATCAGGTCGTATGTGATCGATGAAAACAGTGAATAGAATACAATCAAATGAATATAATTTCTAAATAGTACCTATATTTAAAGTTTCAATGACTATACATGAATTATAAATGATTTTCCTAACGATCCAAAAGTGGGCACAGCGTGAAGTAGAACTTCCGATAGTCACGTGCTCAGAGGAAAGGAACGTGCGTGATCCCGCACACGTTTCAGTTCGCCGATCACATTCTTCCGCGGTTGATGACGAAACCTGTACTCCGAATACGAAATTGCGGGAATCCTCGTCGTTTAATTCCCTCGAGAGTATTTTTATACTAGTACACGGCGCGGAAATTTATTAGTAAACGTGACATTAGTATTTACGCAAACACTGCGTTGAAAGAAGGAGAAGCAAGCGATTAAATTTTTCGTTCAGAAAAGGCGTTTTTCACAACGTACGTAATTAATTACTTTAATGACTTAATGATTCTATAAAACGTTGTAATGGAATTATAACGTAATTCATTGACGATTAAAGGATTAATGTTCGAATGAAAAATTATTTTTCCAAAGTATATACTATGATTCGAATGTTTGATTAATTTATTTCATTTTGTTATATGAAATTCGTTTTGGTTTAGTAAAAGAGTAAACGTACGTATATCTGTTTTATAATAAACGATACCAATGTCTTATCATGGTCGTTATCCTTATCGATATTACATTTACCAGTTGGGTTAAAAATACCGGATGAAAGTACTAGCGTTTTTAATCCTTTTATCAGCTTCATCGAAAGGAATTTTTCGCGACTGATTAAAAAAGAGGCCAATTTATTGACCTGCTATTTGCAACTCTAGATCGCGGCACGATTGTCGTCTCCCGCAAATCCCTGAATTATTGAAAATAAAAGTATCGAGATTATGTCGCTGAAAATTAACGATCGTTACCTTCAATACCTGATAACATGGATTACAATCGGTTCTCCCCATTCTCTTCGACTCCTCCCTCAATTCCACGCAATCCAAATACAAATTTTTATCATTTCTCCCAATTGCTTCACGTATTTACAAAATTCTTGCCCTGTTCTATCTCCAAACTGCGTCATTCAACCTCGACGATTCCATTCCGCGTAAAAAATATGTAATTTGAACACATCTCCCAAGTGCATCCACCTCGACGGTACATCGCCTTCAGAATGCCTCGTGCCACCTGAAAATCGATACCCTCGGACACGATTTATCGCGTCAGTTTATGACGCTCGCGAAGCCACAGACGAATCATTGAAAAAAAGCCGCGGGTCCTTGCGGGTTGCGGAGCCCGTGTTCCCCAGAAGAACGTCGATGACGTCAAGGAAGAGGGATCGACCGTTCGAGCCCTCGCCGTCGACCAATCGCGCGGCGGCTTTCGTTCCCTCGTCCAAAGCCAGCTCGTTGCGTCATCCCTTACAGCTCGCTCGCCTCTTCGACGCGTTGCGCGCGCTTCAGCGTTAACGGGACCTCTTCGTCCGCAGAAATTGCTAGTACCTTCAAATCAGCGGTGATCCGCTTACTTATGCACCGCTCCCCCCCCCCCCCCCAACCCTTGCACGAGTGTGTAATTTGGTAATCGACTGTACCGCGGACTCCGAGGTCAAATTTGACTCGTAGCGCAGGGTGGTCCTTGATGAGCGATACAAGTGGAATAATATTGTATCGTTCTCAAGGACATTGATTTTGAATATCCCAAAGCACGCGCGTATGAGTAGAAATTGAAACTTCATCTTCGAAGTGGATTTTATTGAAAATTGGGTTTAGTAGTCTGTGGTTTCTACCAGAGATGGGCAAAAATTTATTTTAAATAAAAAAAATTGAGTTCGAATAAATGATAAAAATTTTATTCTTGACTCGTATAAAGATAACTCGGGTTATCTTTATTCGATAATGGATAAAGATAAAGTATCTTTTGATGAATGCTTTATTTTAATCATTGTTTATTTAGATAATGCCCAACTCTGGTTTCAACTCAGTGTTTCATGCAGTCATCAACTTTCTGTTTGCATCTGGTGTTATCTTAATATATAAAACGGAAAGTGTTTGTGTGTTTGTCGCCTAAAAACTTTCGAACGGTAAACTCTGGGGTCAAGAAATGTGTCCCAGCTCATTATGCCTAACAAATCTAGGTGAATGTGACTATTTTCACAAAAAATATTTATAAAATCAGAATCTAAATTTCGGGCGAAGCCGAGTAGTAAAACTAGTGATTTGATATTCATCTTTTCTTAAAGTGATGGTAGTTAGGTAAGTGACACGAGTAACTTTATACATAGTTTTGACGACGGTTAACGATAAGTAGTATTGTTGTTATTGTACTGTGGACCAGCCGGGAAACCCTCCGTTTTCGTACATTCTTTGACGGTGATGTGGCAGATTCCAAGCTTATTTTGCGCGCTAGCTGCCCATCAGCTTACGTTATTTACCGACGATTGCGCAATCGCGTTTTATACGCCGCGTAGAATACTACGTTTGTTGGGACATGGGTTTTTGTGATGCGCGTAGGAGAGAATGGGGGAACATGTCCTTTTTGTTTTCCTCGGGGAAGAGGTTGAAGTGGATCGGTTTGAATGAACTGTGCGTTGAAGAGGATATTCTAAGAACGAATTAGTTTCGCGATGTTCTTGTAAGGACCCTTTTCAAGTGCGAGGTTAGAGAATGAAGGGCACCTTCACCGACCGTCTGAGATGTTTTTGAGGTAATGATTTCAGAATAAATACTTCGCAAGAATATAAACGTCCAAATTTGAGTAGTTGATACTATTTAGATGTTATTAATAATCGTCTGATGAAATGCACACTCTGCTTCAAGCTCTGCACCACGCAATAATTCAGACCTAAAATCAGAGATAGAATTTCATCATACAGTCGAATAAAATTAAACCAATTTTATCAACGACAAACTACTTCCATTTCGCACTATTAAAATTATCCGGATATATCCCAGAAGTTAATAAAACCAAGAAGTTACAACCTTCCATAATATAAAACGAGATTTCTGTTCAATGCAATACAACTCCATTTTCTGGCAAGCTCGGACTGGAGTCGATCTCCTATCAAACGGCTTTTTGCAATTTCGTCAACGCGAAGCGGTCGCGATGGTAGTAATTAACACTCGTTTCCTATTCCACACCGAGTTCCACGAAGCAGCTCGCTAATAATCGTGACACGGAGGAATATCTACCGACGATTTCAAACGCGACTTTGCGCACCAAGCAGCGGTTGCGATCGATGGAGCATCGAATATTTAGTTGGCGATCGGGGATCGTGCCTTATCTCGTTCCTTGTGCTTACTGTCCATTGTAATAGCAGTAATAAGAGAACGAGTGTACAGTACAAGGGACACAGCAGATAGAAATATATCGCGTGCCCCTCGGAAACGGAAATCCCCAGAGAATAAAGGGAATCGCAACGCAACGAGCTGTTTCGCGCCAAAGTCATTAATTACGCGATAGGGACCCCCATTACGATATTCTCTTCTTAAGTGGTGGATGAAATCAGTGCGCTGAAATAAGAATGAATTGGACGGGGGATCGGTCGAGCCGCTTATCATATCATTTCTGTAATTATATAAAACGAGTATTCAATACACGGTTATCATTGGAGCTTTTGTAATCCACATTGTGAAATTTGAACTCATCAAGGGGGCAGCTTAGAGTTCTGGGATTGTATCTGATGATGATGCAAAGGGTGGAAATTTGGAGAGAGTACCGTGTGATGCAATTGTTCTATCAAATTCGCTGCTGAGGAATCGCGTGACCTTTTTGCCCTTGAGAGGACGAGCCTCCACCTCAAGCACGAGAACATTCACCGGCGATGTTTCGGTCACAGCGGAATATGCGAGCGCGGGGAAGTTACCCCTCCCATGGCCCCACCATCGACCCTTGAACCCCACCCATGGTCGCAGTGCAGCACCGTATCGTACACCTCCGCGCCCCAAAACACCTTTCAAGAAAACGACTGTTCCATTCCCGTGTCTGTTCCGTTATTCCGTTGGATTATTTATTCAGTATAGTTAAAGCTCGATTTAGCGAGGCTTGAAGGGCTTGAATTCTAATTGTGTATTCGCTCAGTTGGACCAGCAGTGATATCTAGTACGTCGAACATTGATAATCATTGATAACTCGCGTTCACAACAATTTTGTACGTGCTTTTCACTGAAAATACACCTTTGCCAATCTGCAAGCCTTATCAAGTAGTACAAACCCCGGAAATGAATTGACTCGCGATACAGTATCGCTCGATTCTCAATTGCGCGCTGAAATCTATCTAGGATAAAAGAGAAAAATCGAATTTCAAATGTTCAGTGAATTTTGTCCATTAAATTGAAATGTATAATATAATGGCAGTATAATCGACAACTCTTCAAAGAGACCTACGATCATTCGATAGAAATCAGTCTCCATAAACTGAGGGGTTCCAATCCCACTAGTGCAAGGGAGAAGTATGCATCTGTTTCTCCCTTGCACTAGTGGGGAAGCCGCAGGCCGGAGCGGCGAGCCGCGCATTGGAAATCGCAGCTTAATGCTCCAAAATTTCACAAAAGGATAGAAGAAACTCAAACCTCCAAATGCCAGGAGAACGAGCCCCCTTTTATTATCTTAACCCAAGGAAATCTGCGTCCACGGTAAGCGGATTAAGCTTTCGCGCCAATTGAATTCGAATTTTCCCTCGAAGAATAATAGGGCGAGGATAAGGGATGACCGCTCTTTGTCCAGGGGGAGCGCCCGTGAATCCGTCAGTGGGCCGTTCGTCTGCTCCATGGCCTCCTTCTGCCCCTCCACGTAGCCAGCACGTTCGTCCATGGAGGAGTGTAGGTACGCGCGTGGAACAGGCGCCTCCGTGCCAGCAGTCGCGATATAAAGCTCGTGGGTTACGCTCGTGGGGAAGGATTTGTACGTAGCCGCTCGGACGGGAACGTAGTTTGTCACGCGTGTCCGTCGAGTCTGTATACGCGGGTTCGTTCGCACCAGAGGACGAGGAGATCGCGCAGCATCCGCGTGCCTCTCTACCCGTCGAATTTCGCCAGTGGGGCCGTGCACGGGAACGCGTGAAACACGAAGCTTCTGGAGGGCCGCGACTCGGGGTGCAGCGACGAGGGGAGGGCAATGAAAACGTCCACGTTATCCTCGAGTGACATGATCCGGCAGGAGGTGAGACGAACAAATAGGACGTAACGAAGTGGACGGCTCGCACCGTAAACGAAGACGCGCGGCTGGCCCGCCTCTCGCGCTCGCGACGAGAATTCCGTTAACGAGTCCTTCCTTTTTTCCCACCGTCGCGAGACGGAGGAAGGATCGCGTAGAATGCACGTCCCAGACGAGATGCGCTTCTCTTCTCTCCTCGTATCCGTGGGCTGTAACTGGTAGAGGGGTGCCGAGCCTCTTCGTGGTGCTCGTGCGCGGTCATCGCGATTCCAGGTTAACCGTAACAACGATCGTATTGTCCCTGGACGTGGGTAATTAGAAACGTAATTGCCGCGTTTGCGAATGCACAAAGAGCGCGGGTGGGTGCTGAAACGCGACGTGGGCACGATTATCGACTGATAACGAGGCGTGTACTCCGTTGCGAAATATTCGACCAACACTCTGGCGTCTGCTCGATCGGCGGCTTCAACTATCGTGGGCAAAAAAGAGAGCGAGAGAGACAGACCGAGAGAGAGGGAGAGAGAGAGAAAGAGAGAGAGAGAGAGAGCGAGAGATAGAGTGAGAGTTATCCGTGAGAAGTCGACTGCTGGTTGCTCCGTAAGAATGTGTTCGCGGTTTGCTATTGATTGTGCGACGCTGGTGGAACGAAGATGGAAAAGTAGCACGCTCGATGGTACGCCCGCGAGTGTCAATGTGCATATCGCGGATCGATACACGCATCGTTCCCGAGTGATCAATGTAACACGAGATAAGGGGGCTTTAAACGCGTACGGTGGGGGACGAAAGGAACGGGGAATTCCGTGGAATTCGTTGCAGGCAGATAAGGGTCGCTCGAGCTTCCGCGAAAGCCAGCCGATAACGAATTAATTCTCGTCCGTCACGGTGACGCGAGCGGACTGCATGATTTCACGCGGCAAAGTCGCCGGGAAGCCGCGCCTCCGGCGATCGGGCCCGCCGCTTCAATTCGGCACGAAAATGATTTAGAAGGCGAGAAGATCAAGGTGCACGATCCCCGTCACCGAGGCAACCTTCATTATTCAAAGTTATGCTCTCTCGAGCAACGTGTTGCACCGATGCACGTGCGTAACGGTCACGGTTTTTTGTCGGTTACCAGGCGGCGGCTGACGCTTTCGCGGAACATCGAGCCGCGATCCGCCGTTTCTCGCTCTTTCGACGAGGTCGTCCCCGCCTAGGAGGCATATTTTCGTCCGCCGCCACTTGGCCTTGACGGTATGACTATATATACCGTGAATTTACTAAAGCGCAGTTTCGACCGTTGTCAATGATTGGCAATTATCGGGCGCGGATGACAGCGAAGGAATCGGCGTTCCTGGTAAGGTGATTATTAGAGCCCGCTCGGACGAGGAAGCGATTGTTGATGCCTTGCCACGCGTACCTATTTGCATGCTAAGCTATTGCATAAATTCGAGCCGCGCGAGAGATCGTATCGTGGTCGTGCGCTCGCCCCGTGCATTCCGCCACGTGCATTTAGACGAATCACTGTGCATTGGCCTTTGCACGCTCTCTTCCTGTAGAGCGTGCACGCGGCGTGTATGCACTATACCCATTCATTCATAACAGTCCCCATTGGCTGGCTGGCGGGTGTGTCAGCAACGTCACCGCCAGATCAATGCCACACCGTCTCCGGGAGAAAGGAAGAGGGAAAACGGCGCACGGAATTGGCGGGAATTTCGAACAAGCGGCGAACGGAATTGGCGGGAATTTCGAACCAGAGGCGAACCGTCGCCCCGCGGCTCCGTCCTTGGATGTCGCAACGCTCGTGCCGCACTACGGCCGACTATTTGAATAGCAAAATGTCCATGATGGACTATTAATCGCCTAATTACCATAGTAGGCGTACACTGCGAGTGTAAATACATGGAACGTAGATTTTGGAGGTGAGCTTTACGAGTTGGTTGTACGGTTCTCTTTTCTACTTGTCCGTTTACTTTTTTTCTGAATATTTTGGCGAAGGATGGGGAAACGGTTTCTGTGATAAGATACTTGCAATTAGTCGGTGACGTTATAATTGCGGTGAACTTATAATTAATTATCGCAGGGCGAATAGATTGCGAAAATGTATGAATTTATGCGACTAGTCAAAGTGAACAAATATCTTAGAATTTATAATATTCGCTCGTCACAAGTAATATATTATGCATGGGTACTGAATATTCGTGTTATGAGTACTCAGTGTTCTTTTTGTAACCAATGTGAGAGACAGTGGAGGAATAAGTTTCACTGGCTTTTACAGAAGAATCTAATATTTTCAATGAATTTCAAGAATTCTCTTATCGTACCAATCATTCATACTGTTCAAGCTTTATTAAATATTTCTCACGTGCAACCTTGACTACACGTTGCTCAACTCACTTTCATATAATAAAACAAATCGATACTTGCTAACCAAGGAAGAAAATATACAGCGTCTTTCAGATTTCGAAGTTCAGAACTAATGTTGAAAATTTATCTTAAATATATATTTTCTTCGTAAAGAGAAGAGTGAAATTTTGCATTTTATCCTCTTCTCGCCCCAGCCACTTAAAGAATCACGCTGGATATTAATAACACGAACATTCTCCGTACTCCGAACCTTCAAAAAATCGAATGTCCGCTTGATATTATCGCTGTATTACTAACTGCTATGCGAACCATGTCGCAGAACGCAATTCACACAGAGTTGACAACTGTTACATTATACTTGAACTTGACAGTCTCGCGTGTATACTTATTAGTTTCCACGAGTCGAGATGAATAATCAGTGGACGTGAAAACGTGCGAATGAATGCATTTACGCACGGTGCATACTATTCAAAGCCTCATGAATTTACTTCTGGAGGAATGACGGATATCGATAAATAAAATCAGAAAAATGACTTCGCCTCGGTAGGAAAGAATCGCTGCTGCGTTTTCGAAATTCCAGCCTGTTTAAGCTTCCTGTACTTCGATCCGGCTGAGTGTAACGTTAAACTCAACCGAGCCGTATTCAGAAAACCGGGGATTAATGGAAATAGAATGAAAAGAGCGGACCTATTTCTGTACTCTATTCCTGTTCTTTAATGGGGGATATAAATAGCAGAGGCGCAAATCCCTGAACTGCATCTAGAAAACAGAGGAGGTAGAAAAAGAATGAGAAAGGAAAGGTTGACTTCGCCTTGAGAACCAGAGGATCAGAACTCGCGTGCTTTCAGAGATGCAGTCGAATTCAATTTCACACAATAATATGTACTTTCCAGAGATCATCGAAGCATAAATTCTTAGCTGCGGTTACGAAACGGAAGGTCGAGGAAAACTGAATGAAAGAAGTGACTCTTTCTCATTATCAGTGCTAAATGGAATCACTCCTCTCTGTGTTTCTGAAGGAATAACTAACTATTTAGCATTCCAATTTTAAATACTACATCTCCTAAACTTTCTGAAGAGAGCAAAGAGACTGAATTTAGCAGATAAAAGGTTTCAGAGTGTGAAATGAAAAAAGTAACTCCACCCCTGCTGGATGAACCACGGTTCCCTAGGTTTCTAATTCGAAAGCCCAATTAGTCAAAGCGTACAATAATACTTTTCAAAAGTGGTGAAGAAGACATCAACTATGAATTTAAAACACTGTCCATGTTCTATCCTGGGACCACAAATTTAAATTATACTGGAACCCTATCCATTTAATTTTCTCGAAGCAACAGTGACACAAATCCTAAACTGAATTCTACGAACAAGCAATCGTGGAGAACAGAAACTTTCGATACAAAAATCACAATTTAAATTCCAAGTTTTCAATTCCATCGGATCTACCTTCCCAAAGTGCACAACACTTCCCAAAAAGTAGACAGATATTCCCCGCCGCGTTTGCAAGTCAGAAGACTGAGCAAAACAGAATGGAGGACAGAATTAATCGAGCATCGTAGTACGCTGTTCTTAATACAGCGGCAAACCTGCGTCCCTGATGCCGCGATCGATCAGGTTCCCCCAGTCAACCTTCGTTTTCGAGGAACCGGTAGAAAAGCTAATCGACCTTTAACGCCGGCTTTCCTCCTTTCTACCGCTGCGAGACAGAAACAAGGACTGATTCCCGCGGCGGAATCGCTGCCGGTGACGCGTGACTGAATTAACAATTATATTTCCTAACCACGTGACCGCTCTAATTGCTCGTCACTCGAATGTAAACCGTCGCTCCACATTTCTTTCTTCCAATGCTGCTCCGTTATTAATACTTGCTCCAGATTCGATCGCGACAAGTACGTCCAGCGACGAATTGCGCCGCGGGGGGACGGTACAAAAGCCGCTTTAATGACACCTGCGATGATCCACGGTTGACGCAAAACTGCGTCCCAACGAACGAATACCATTCCTCAGTCATTATTCGCAGCAGTCAAGGTTAATCGACTTATATTAACACTTGCAGTGGCGACGGCGTGTCATCACGCCGAGGGACTTGTATCGAGTGATTTCACGTCGACAGAGTTATATGTAGAGTTTTCACTGTTTACTTCGAAAGGAAACTAAGCTTGAAATTCGGTCTGTACGAAACTTTTCTGGCGGAAGAAATCAGGACAGATTTAACAGGATATTTCTTTAAGCCTTGAGTGATTAAATTTGTTAATATTGATAGGTATGTATCGTGGAAAACTGTGCTGTCGAGTGTGCATTCGCAATTTTGTTTGGAATCTCTCAGATTTATTAATTTGTACGCTTCCTGTATATCCGAAAATTTTCAGTTTTGTATAGCGGATGATGAAGACAATGAGTTCGTGAAACTTTTAATTGAGTTGCAGATGAAAATTGGTTTCTATTTATTTTTAGCGAAGCTAATTATTTTTCACGGTATTGTACGTAAACATGTTTACTACTGTACAACCATTGTATCTAATGGGATATCTCATCTCCCTTAGGTCGGAGGGGAGAAGTATTAGATTGCTCGTTTTACAATCGCTTTCTGCAGCGTTAACGCCGTAGTTTAAGTAAACTATCATTTGAAAAAAAAATGGGAACGTCGTTCTGCCCTCCTTAGTTACACTGTCCTATCTAGCATTTATTCATTTTTTTAGATATGTTGAAATATTTGAAGTTCCGCGCGTCTTGTACGTTTTAAGTAAAGTTAGATAACTCTACGTGCTTCGTAAAGGTTTATAAACAGTCTAATGTATTTAACCTAACTTCTTTCCCAATGATTAAAATAGCCTATCTAAAACAATTAAGTAATTGGTACGTTAATAATACATTACCTACCGGTATATCTATTGCGAAAAATTATATTAGGCTGTTAAGAAATAATCACAACATGTTTTAATTAGAATGACGGGGAATAAGGATGGTGCAAAGTAAATGATAAAACATCAGTTTTCTCTGTTCTTTCAAAATGCTAGATAGGACATTTTAACTAAAGAGGGCAGCGTTATTTATTGAATAAATGGTATCAACCCAGTTGGTCAATGTTTGGAATAATTTTTTCACTGGAAATCGTCAAAGAATTTCTCGCGAAAGTACCATTTTATAGGAAGCTAAATATCCTATTTCTTGGCGTAGAATTAGACTCTCTCTTCAATTGGAAACCGTGATTCTTGGAGGTTCATTAGCGAGAAACTTTGTCATTAGAGAGTACCTTCAATTTACGTAGCCACTGTTTCCAGTAACGACTAGCAAATTGGAAACTATGGAACGTTAGGAAAGGTAATCACAATGCAGAAGGAAGGATGTTGCACCGCGGAAAATAATTAGAGGATACGAAAACTGTTCGTGTTATGCAGTTCGAATACTCGATGAAACTCGTTGTATTAAATGCACTATATCTTTAATACAGTACTGACACTTGGAATTATTTTTTAGAATCTTCTACAAATTACGATAATCCGAAAGATTATTGTGCATTGATAATACCTTGTTTTAAGACAAGTGTCCTGAAAGGAGAAAGTAAGGTCGTATTGATTTTCTTAAAGAGAATTTTACCTACTTTTTCAATTTGAATCATTAACTGGAAGCTCCTTGAGGATCTACAATTAAGTACCTATAGTTATTCCCCAAGTTCTAGATGGCTGTTCGTTTTATCCTTTCTAAACGTTGCTTATAAACGCTTATTAAATCGACACTCTGCGACCATTACTCAACTCCGGGTTCACCCCCGACTCTCTCGTGACTCACTACTATCGCCCGCAATTCTTCCGTATTCTGCCACTCGATTGCACGCATACAAACGCGCGCAGAAATGCACAAACACTGCACATGCAACCTTTCTAGTCCGTCAGCATTATTAAATAAATTCTTGGACTCGACTCACGCTGGTGTACCATTAGTATTAACTTACCCGTTAACTTATTAAACGTTCGAGGAACCAGAAATATTATAACTATAATTTCTATCTTTTTGTATTCTTTTCGCGTCTGAGAAAGGAACACTCTTTGGTGAAAGAGCGTTAGATAAAACAGTAGGATTGAATAAAATAGTGAATTCTGAATAAGCATTATGGATGTTAGGGGATTTTTGAGAAAAATTGAATTAACCATAATTAAATATGAATTCACTGCGATCGTAGGTTCCTTCCCTTAATCGGTCCTCAAATCATCATGTTTTTCTCGTCCCTGTCGTGCAATTACTAAAATAAGCATCGCGGATCCTTGGGGTGCGTTAGGAAAATCAATATTTCGCTCTCTCAGTAATTACCAGGCTCTGTTATCTGGTAATAGAGGCATAAAATTCAATGTCCTACAGTAAGAAGTAGAATTTCCCTTACTTGCCCATAATCCATATTAGTCCCAAGTGATCTGCCCACTCCGATTGCGATGACCGTGTTTCGACAAAATAACTAAAATTATATCAGCCACGCTCTTCCTTCTCTATTTCTCTCTGGGCACAGTTATGCAACACATGCAGTTGCGCATGAATGTCGTTGATATACAAGCTGGCCCAAAAGTCTGGGGCGAGGAGAGGCATGGAAAAATTACTACAAACGAGTTTCATATCACTACACGCAACAGTAAATAATACAGCGTCACGACTGATACCCTTGAGGAAAGTCCATCGCCGTACTGGTCGCCCGAAGTTACGCTCGACAATGATACTCGTGTTTACCCTTAAATTTCAAATCGATATATACATAGAAGCTGTAGCATTCTGTAGACAATAATTGGCGATACGGGACGTATAAATGTTTGAGAAAGCGCTGGGAGAGTTTAGTGAGAAGATCTAGCACGATGTCTCCGTCAATTGTGTACAAGATTTTTCACGGAGTAAGTAGCTGGGGAAAATAGATTTTTGAAATATATAAATAGAAATAAATATGTTCATTTCTTCGAGTGATGCAGGATGTGGCAAATGAACTTTTCTTTGAAATAGTAGTTATATAAAGTAATAGTATTTCAAATAATAGTATTTCAAACAATTTCCTAGTAGGGGAGAGTTGCCAATATCGTACTGGTCACCTAAATCGTACCTCATCAATTTCTAAGTAATTAATGAATGTAAACGACATTTGATAATAAAAATATCAAGTAAATGCGAAATAATAAATAGAAACAAAATATTTTGAGCTTACACCCAATTTTGTGCGTGCTATAAACATTTAAAAAAATCAGGTATGATTGATGTAACTTTTTATCAGTTTATCGTAGCTGATAATAATCAAACAATACAATTTTGTCCCGTATTTTTGTATTTTTCTAAAAGCAGGTTTAATGTAGAATATTTGACATTCATTTTAAGTGCATATTACATTCATTATAAAGTTTAAATTGATATTTATAAATAAATTGATCATGTTTCCTAAATCGTACCACTACAATCCTACCAGTAGGATTTGACAACTCGTATGTTTATAGGTTATATACATATATCATTTACATAGGTTATTGCGGCCTGTGTGTGATTCATATACACTTGTATATGTAACTATATAATAATCATTACTTTATGTTGAATATTTTCTTCTCTATTTGTTATTTATACAATTTTTTAGCGGAGGTACGATTTTGGAAACCGAGGGGTACGATTTAGAAGACCGGTTGTCCGAATCATACCTTTGACAGTATGTGACAAAAAGATTAATAACAAATTAATTTGTTCTGAACAAAAGGCTAAGCATATAATAGTAGGTGCCTAAAAGATCAAGTTACAATATCCAATAGTCATTTGCGTTCATATAAGTACCAAATATGAAATATAACGTAAAATGTCTTAAGTGGTACGATATTGGCAACTCTCCCCTATTTCAAATAGATAATAGTATTTAGGTATTTTATGTTAATAGGTATTTTAACATTGTCGATAACACAAGTGTCACTGGGTTCAATAAGAATTAGCAAATTTCCATCCCCATCACTTCTGGCTTCGCTTGAACGGGAGCGAGTCAGAAAACGTTGAGAAAAGGAGCACCGAGGCAGGCAAACTGTGTGGAGGAAGAATGCCCCTCACAAAACTCACCGGCCAATATACCTGACACCGACCTTAGTACACATGTCTATTATACAATATATTAATGACACTGATTAAAAAACTAAGCAATCAAACACACATTTTTCAATTAAGTTGCTGTACAGTGTCTGTGCATCCTCGAATTCGTCTGGCCTCTCAGCATATAAAAAGAGTGAGACTTAAATTTGAATCGCTTATATTTTGAAAATAAAGATTCAGATCGCAAAACACTTGAATTTTTTTGGCATGAGGGATTTGAATATTCTTTCTTGTCCCACAACTGTGGGACGACCTGTATAGATAACATTCGGAGAGGGGGGAGGCGGTTCAAGGTCGCCTGCCAAAACTGTTACGTGGGTATCGATCAATGACAACGAATTTTCGTTTGCTCGCAGATAAAAGATATCTGCAAGGACCTCGTCCTCTCCGACGACCAGCTGCGACTGGTCATGCAGAAGCTGAACGAAGAGATCCAGAAAGGTCTGTCGAAGAAAACGCACGATGAGTCCGTTGTCAAGTGTTTCACGACTTACGTTCAAGACCTTCCCGACGGCTCTGGTAAGGAAACAATATTCTACGCTCCTTCAAGTTATTCAAGATTCTCGTAGCCGGTGAATAAGCGATGGTATCGCGTTCGTGGGAACGAAACGAAGAAATACCGAATATTTTTCACATTTGCAGAAGTTTCACCGAATGTTTAAATATCCAAAGCAGAATTTGTCACTGTATTAGAATTCCAACGTTCTATGAAACATTGAGACATGTTGCTCGCTTATTTGCAGAGAAAGGCAACTTTCTGGCGCTGGACCTGGGAGGAACGAACTTCAGAGTACTCCTGATCACCCTGGACGGCATGAATTTCGACATGAAGAGCAAAATCTACGCGATACCGCAGAGCCTGATGCTGGGTACCGGTACTCAATTATTCGACCACATAGCCCATTGTTTGGTGCTGTTCGTGCAGGAGCATAACCTCCAGGGGGAGGTTCTGCCCCTCGGCTTCACCTTTAGTTTCCCGCTGACCCAGTACGGGCTGACGCATGGCCGGCTCGTCAGATGGACGAAGGGATTCAACTGCAGCGGCGTAGTGGGCGAGGATGTCGTCGGCCTCCTCGAGGAGGCGATAGGAAAGCAAAAGGTGAGTGCTCTTAAAATTTCTTCGGAATCGCTGCACGCAAAGATAATAGGTTTATGATAGTAACAGTACTGGTTACTGTGCCTGCTGTAATAATACGGATCCTTCAACACCGGCAAAAATAATTCCGTAAAGACACTACCGATCATAAGTTCGTGAAAGCTCGTATTATCGGACACATAAGTTTATGTGCACGTCGATACTTCAACAGGGGCAAGGCTTTTAAAAATTCATGGAATAAATCACAAAAACCTGTGATACTGTGTCTAACAATACTACCATCAGCTTTCCACAATACACGACCAGAGGCAGTGAGCCATAAGGAGATGTGTATTATAAAAACCTTTAATTTCAATTCATTTCATAGTCTTGTTATCAGATATATTAATTAAACAAAGTATTATGCCTGATAAAAGCAATATTTTGATGAAATATACATGTAACATAAATTTACTAGCACTATATTAATCATATAAATATATAAATGAGCTAATTAAACTATTAGACTCATACCCTAAGTATACAAGCTCAAATTTTTTCTAATATATTTATGTAGGTACAAATCAATATAATATAAAATTTGTTTTAATTAATATTAAAATTTTTAATTTTATTGCGGGCACCGGGCGATGGGAGAGGCCGGCGAGAGGGGCATGTCTCAAGGAATATGGTTTCTGAGTGTGTTAATTAGGGGTGCGGACGAACCTGATGCGAAATCTGATTGTAAAATCAGGGAGGCTCTAGGAATGGAGTCAAGCGGACGTATTTGATTTTAATAATCAGGGAGCCGCAGAAAGGTGAAACGTCGTGAACGAACTTATTTTAGGGCATTTTTCCTTCTTTAAAATTCAAATTTATATATGCTTTTACATCGAAATATAAATAATACATTTTACGAACTTTGAAACTCGATTATCGCAGGCGCCGATGTCAATTCAATTTTTTGCAAAAAAAATTTATCCCTTTTATGGCTCAAATATGATTCACATCTCTGTTATTCTAAATGCTGGTCAAAGTAATGTTTAAAATTCATAATTTCATATGTCTGCGTAACAGAATTAATTCTAGGGTTTATATCGGTAAACCCGACGTATTATATCGGTGTCATTAGTCTATTCTGGGACAGAAATTTTAAGATACAATTCTCTCTAATGGAACGATCTTATTGGTTTCCATTTCCGTTCGCAGCTTGCAGTTTCTTTTTACCGCTGCTGCATGTAGCAAAGAATACAACAGACTGAACTTATGGTCGATAGTGTATACTCGAATACACGTGTACAATGAACGCGGATATGATCTAAATTTGCCAACGATTTCGTAAGAACCGCGTGTCTGAGGTAACGGGGTTGGGAAACAATGACAGGGATGATCGTTTGCGTGCGAGCGACACCGATCGTATCTAATAGTGAAACGCGCGTGCTAACTTTGATTTGTTGTACAGGACGTTAAAATCGATGTGTGCGCTATTTTGAACGACACTACTGGCACGTTAATGTCCTGCGCCTGGAAAAACAGGAATTGCCGTATTGGATTAATCGTCGGTAGGTGCACGTTGAATCTAATTCTCAAAAACCATTTCTAATTGCATATTAATCGAGCTTAACAGAATATTTAGCATCTGGAACTCTTTATTTAAAATAGTTTAATTAATGTTCAGTGGGTGAAGTGGGCGTTCATTCAGCAAAAGAGAGTTTTATTTATATAAAAATAGTGTTTACGTAATGGCACAATCTCCTCGAGTGCGGACGATAAGGTTTTTCTGAATATCTGATTATGTCAGAATCTTATCTACATCGTTCGTTTATTCCTTATTCAGCACTTAGTGTGTAAATGTCGCATATTGCGTACGTACGCGTGACGTACTTTTCTCCTATATTCTAACAGAGACGTTATCTATTATGGTTACGATAATTGGAGAAAGATAATTTCTAAGAAAGGAATTATACTTTCAATTGTTTTCGATTTTTTTCTCAGATATTCATATTGATTCCTTCCCTTCTCTTGTGTTTGCATGTAGGGACGGGTTCCAATGCTTGTTACGTGGAGAGAACGGAGAAGGTGGAGTGTGCCACGCCAGGAAATTTCGCGCTCGAGAAACAATACATGTTGATCAACACAGAATGGGGTGCTTTCGGCGAGGGTGGGGTTTTAGATTTCATCCTGACAGATTTCGATCGTGACATTGACGAAAACTCGATCAACCCCTCGACACAGTTGTTTGAAAAGATGATCTCTGGAATGTACATGGGTGAATTGGTGAGGTTGGTCCTGGAGAAAATCGCCAACGCTGGCCTACTGTTCGGTGGCAAGTGGCCCAGCGGTCTCAAGAAACGCGGGAAGTTCTTCACCAAATATGTATCCGAAATTGAAAAGTGAGTAGTAGAAAACTGCATTTGGGGATTTTCTAAACGATTAGACATTTTTGGGAATTTTCGTGGCCTTAAACTTGTCCGAGATTTGTAGAAGTTAAGTCTAGCAGTGTAGGTATCCTTCGATCTCTGATGAAATCTAAGGTTAATTAAATAAATATATATAAATTTAAGTAGATTAATTAAAATATGGCGAAATATTTTTCATTATAAATATTAATTATCAATTAAGTAAAATTTAGTAAATTTTGTGAAAAACTAGGATTATACTTAAATTTTATTAACTTTATTTCAACTACTTATATCTACACGATGACACAACGATATATTTCTCCTTCGAAAATCTCTGAGAGCTTATTGCACTGCCTGGTGCCCATAGCTTTGAAGTTTGAAGAATCAGTATTCAATATTCTAAAATATTTCTAACACTTCCTATTTGAGCTCCGCCTTTTATTCCCTCGATCTATTCGTTGCAGTGATCCTAAAGGCAAATACACGAACTGCCGCGAAGTTTTAGCAGAAGTAGGCATGCGAAACGTGACCGACCAAGACTGCGAGAACGTCAGATACGTTTGCTCGGTCGTTTCGAGGAGGGCAGCCCATCTTGCCAGCGCTGGGATTGCCACTCTTCTTAACAAAATGGATGACAACAATGTCACAGTCGGTATCGACGGTTCAGTCTACAGATTTCATCCACACTTTCACGATATTATGACTGAAAAGATCCAGCAGTTACAGGATCATAAGGTGAGAACACTAGCAACAATCCATTCTCCTGTTTGGTCCCAAAGACACTTTGTATTCCCAGAAACAATAGAAATATAGGTGCATCGAGTAGCGAGATCTCTAATGAAAATTTCATTGCTAAATCTCAAACACAGTTACAGCTGTGCAGTAAAGAAGCCCCATCTATTTTCCCACCTTCACTTTGCACATGCGCATTGGAGACTTCACTATTATATACGTATATTCCTACATTTCTGTCCAAGTGGATGAGATTTACAACCTGAATGCGAAACCGGCTTCCGGCTTGGGACTCCAGCGAGTAATTCTTATTTTTCATTTTGCAGTTCAACTTAATGCTGTCGGAAGACGGCAGCGGTCGTGGCGCGGCGCTGGTCGCCGCGGTAGCCGCTAAAAAAGAGCGCAGATAATCGGCTGTGCCGTGTCTATTAAACTTAGCTTAACTTAAGTTATACGCAGTAATCGACACGAATCTGACACGCTATTAACACACACATACACACGTACACAGAGATGCATAAAGTCACGCGTATATGTGTCGAGGGAGGGAAGAAGTTGCCAGGAGGAGAGCGCGCTAGTTGGGTACGAAGGTAAATAATAAAATAGAGATCGAATAAAGCAGTCTGCGAGATGGAAGGAGCATTAAACGGAGCACGAGAGACAGACAGAGAGAGACCAGCACACTTGTACATAGTACATAAAAACGTAGCCCAGATCATTTTAAAAAGAGGACTTACTATGAGATACTTAATTTATTTATTAATACGCCTATTCACGAGAGAGGCACCCTCGAGTGAGCGCTGCTCGTTTTTACAAAGCCCAGATAATATAACCAATAGAAGTTCAGTGGGTAACAACAGATGACGCATCGTTTTTCCCGATATGCGTTCCAGCCAGCGTTTCCACTTCGGCAAAGAAGTCGCGGGAAGGTAACCGCAGGCGTGCCGCGCCGAAGCGTTGGGAAAAGAGGAAACGCGCTACGCGAGTCGGCGACAGTGCGCGTGTGCAGCTAGGCAACGCGATGCCAAATTAGAACGAAGGTATAATCAATAGTACATCAATAACCAGCTCCTGAATTCGATAAATGGAAGCAGTAAGACTCTACGGCGCCTCACTTTGGGCTTCCATTCATTCTTCAACGAGATCAATGCCAGCTGAATGACCGTTCAAACACTACTGTACGACCCCAAATAAGCCTCTAGTGTTGATTCTCCCACGTTTCTACTACAGAGGCTTGAAAATATATTTACTTCAACGTCTGGCTGATGCCACGGCTTCCCTGTATCTTTATCATTGACCAAGCCAGTGGCAAGGGGAACAGTGGCGTTCTAAACTCCATCAGCCGTTAAAGTAAACACGTTTCCAGTGCGAAGTTTCAAGGAGGAAAAAGATTGAGAGATGAGGATTATGTCTAGGGTTGTGTAAAGTATTTCAATTCCCATTCGGAGTCCCGTTGATCTCATTGAACGAATCACCACGTCCCAGAGTTGGACGTCATATACTGCCTTCAGTGTCCTTACTTCCATTGGCGTCGCCACTTTTGCTACCACACTTACATCAGCGTATCTCTGCTATTGGCTGTATTCCGTGGATGGATCACTCGACTGAAAACTATCGCTGTAACTTCGCGGACATTTCCACGATATTTTGCGGACTATTCGCGAAACGTGCTAGAAGTGCTCGCGAAGTAGATGCCCAGCTGTTCGGGGCTGTTCCAGTTGGAGGGATATTTATTCAGAAGAGCGAACACGGTGGGCTCTGTCATTTCTGTTTGCGAGGTCCTCTTCTGTTTCTCGTCTCGCGAAGGGGAGCCGCTCCGGAAGCTCGCGAGTAACGCGCAAGGGAACTGGCGGATCCTTGGTTCACATAGAGCGATTTATAAATTATTTGTATCGTCGTTTTATCCTACAGTAATCTTATTGTAAACGTTTAGAGTGCGTGAGCGAGCGATAGGCAGGGAGAGCTTAGCGAGAATGCGAGTGAGAAAGGGGTGAGAGTGCCCGCGTGCGTGTAAGCGAATGTGAGGGCGATAGTGGGAGACAGTGAACATTAGCGAAAGTGTGTTTTACAACAGTTTATTAGAGAGAGTAGTACCGTTTTAAGGGATTAGGCGGTTTGAAGTATTTTTAGATTTATAGGCCACGGTCGCGCTCAAAACGTTCGCGTTCTTTGAACGTGTTGTGCCCCCCCCCCCCCCCCAAACCTCTTGTTGTTACGAAGACGTGCACCACGCGAGCGATGATTTCGTACGCGTTCTGCAGCGTCTTGAGAGCGATCTCTCGTACCACGCATCGACTTTGCGGCCAAGACTTACACGAAATTGAAAGCAAAAAAGAGAGAGACTGTGACTATGTTAGCGCAATTTTCGAGCCGCGACTCCCGATGATGTTCTCTTAAGTCTAGAGGGGCGGTTCCGTTCGTTCGAGATCGATGAAGAAGAACCGTGTTATTACAGACAAATAAAATCAACGCTGTATCCTATCGTCGGTGGTCGTCGGAGCTATTCAATTTCATCTCTCGATTAGTGATAAATAATATCGAATCATTTCCTCGTTCATCCGCAAGATGAACGCCGCGAGGAACTATATTGTTCCATCTTGAACGCGAAACCAAGCCGAGCGGGATGACGCAACCCGAGGATTTTATTTTAAACCGAATTGATCGTCATTCAGCGCGCGTCCCTGCGTCGGATTACGAAACAGCGGAAAGCCGAGGTGACGTCGACGGCTAGCGAAAATGAAAAAAGCCAACGTAGGTAGTCGAGCGCTAAACTGCGACCTTCCTCGAGACGTAAGAGAGCCCCGCCGCTACTGTATGTACTTATTGTTGTCGTAATTTTACGATAAGACCTCGCGACCGTTCAGCGATAAAATTGTCGTGTGTACGCACGCATTCACCCAGTATATCACGACAGGTGTGCGCAATATTCCTCGCGATATATTATATATATTGTTCTACCTCGAGATCTCCGTGCCCTCGTGTCGAGCGTTCTAGCGATCCTCGCTCCCTGCCCTATTGTCATCATGCTACGACGGCTGTGGAGACTGAAGGTGGTGAGTACACGAGCCACGACGACGCTGTATCTTTCCCGGTACCAGCGCGGTTATCGCGCGGAGGGCCACGCGAGAGTCGTTCCCCGATCGAGAGTCGACGCGTGCGTGCCGTGGCGTATTTTAATAAAAAGGAGCATTAACGAAACAAAGAAAAAGAGACAAAAAAAAAATAGGCGAGAAAAGAGAAATCGGCGCAGACACTCGGATTCCTGCAACGGTTCATTTTTGGTCGAGCATCGGATGTACCTCTTCTTGGGTTGCGCGAGGAAGATGACACGCTTCGAGAGACGCGACTCGCTCGTGCCCCGATTCGAGCGTCATAAACGTGCCTGTGTTATCGCGGCAGCTGGGTGATCTGTTTGATCAAGATCGTTCGAGACGAAGCGCACCTGTGGCGCCTTGCGGACCGTTTGATTGATAAGGAACGAGCGGGGAGATGCTTTCAGAGGAGCGACGTCACTCTCGGAGCGTAGCGACTTTTTTTTACACTCACGAACTGGTTAATGTTGTTGAGATGTGTACACGTTGAAGATGGATAATAAAAATGATCGTAAATCCCGTTCACGCGCGCTGAGTACAACCATACCATGTGGAATTCTTTAGATCTATATAAATTCCAGGTGGGGCCTTGACACTTTGTGTACTCGAGGTTTAAAATTTCTCTGATAGAGCGAGCTTTATATTTAAACATCATTTAATGGGAATTAAGCTTCATATTGTGCAATATGGAATTACGAGACTAGCAGTTGCAAGTTTAGACGTGGAAATTTTCAGAGTTAGGAGGAATCTACAGAGTGACTAGCTTAAAAATGAATTTATCTTGGAGTCTACATCAAGTTGACGTAGGTCCCCCAGAATTTTGACTACCAAAGCTGGACTGTCGTGTAATAGTTTATCTCCATTAATTTTTTATCAATAATCAAAAAATGCAGTTGCCACTACAGACGCCAGAGGGCTAAAGCAGCCCTAACTACCACAGACGCCCACCTAAAATTTAAATTCCTATAACCAGAATATCCTCACAGCTCGCTAACAAGTTCAATTAAGGAACCCTGGACGAAACATACAACACTCATTTATTTTTTTTCTTTTCTGCCCGTATCGCGGTATTTCCTTAGAGCATATACACATGGAGGTATCATTGCCTTAGAGTGACTGCGTCGAAACTGTCGACATGGTGCGACTGGTGCGAGCGAGAGAAGTAATGTCCTATTCGACCGTAAAGCGCAAGCGCCGATATCGTGCGAGAGAGAAACACATCTTGCGAGCGAGAGAAGTATATGTCCTGACCGACCGCAATGCGCATGCACCGTTATCGTGAAATTGGCTGCACGCGGTATGGTTTGAAGTGATACGCGGTGCATGCTTTCGTCATTTATTTCATTTCGGAAACGAAGCCTTAGAGCAGTATACAGGGTGTCCCAAAAATGTCGGAGGTCCTTGGAAGGGGTAATTCAGGGGGTGATTTGAAACAACTTTTTCCTTAGCGAAAATATTGTCCGAAGCTTCGTTAAGGAGATATTAACAAAAAGCCCCGACCAATCAGAGCGCGCGCCTTCCGCCCGAGCTCCCGCGGTAGCGTTGGCTACGCGGTAGGCGACTGCGCTTGTACTACGAACGCACGAACAAGCAAGTCGGCATGCATCGAAGGAAACCGCGTTACACATTTTTTTTAAAGCATAATCTTAAATAAGAATTATTTGAAGTGAGAGGATAAGAAGTACGTAAATTTCGTTTTTAAATAAGGCATAAACGAAAAGGTAATGTAGCAGAAAATGTACGATATGTGATCGTAATTCGTTATTGAGGTAAAAATCCGTAGTTCAATAACAGCCAACACAACTAAATTTAAACAATAATATTAGGTGTATGAATAAATTCTTTCCGACTGGATTTACATAATCAGTACAAAGCTACTGAATGTCTATCGCGGTGGTATTCATAAGCTGGCAGAAAAATGGCAAAGGCTAATGAACAATAATGGAAATTATGTCGATGATTGAGATGTTTTCATATTTTTTAAATCGAACTGTTATTGTAGCGTAAAATCGGAAAGAATTTATTTCTACACCTAATAATCACCAATAAATTAAATAAAACTCACCCATTCGGACATTCCTTTCCTTCCTTTTCGGAAACCTGTGTGTCACTGGGTCACTGTACGGATCCTGGTCATCGGTGGCCGAAAAGATTTATGGTAGGGTAGCGCCAGTGCTCAGCTGATGGCAGGTATTCGCAGGACACCACCCGAAGATAAGGGTCACAACGTCAAGTGCATCCGGGTTAATGTACCGAATATTCACTTCACTGCACTGATACTAACACTGATCACTTAATTTATTTTCTACGGAACGTGTTGTTCCTACGTTATAAAAATTGGTGGCCCCGAAAGGGGCCGATTTCTGTTAATTGAACAGGTGCTCAATATGGGCACCCTCAGCGTCTACGCACGCCTCCGCACGTACAACCAGCTGCCTTTGCACTGCTTGCAATGTTTCTGGCGTAATGCTTGCCACCGCAGCATGAATCCTCACGACCAGGTCTTCCAGTGAATCCACTGGCTGACGGTACACCTCATCCTGAAATGATTGTTGTACAACAAATAGAAAACGTAAGTAAAAAAAGAATACCTCTAAAAAATTAAGAGCAGTAATGAAATTACCTTCAGGTAGCCCCAGAGGTAAAAATCCAGCGGGGTCATATCCGGTGACCGTGGGGGCCACGCAACAGGACCGCCGCGGCCGATCCACCTGTCCTGGAAGGTTTCGTTAAGGTAGTCGCGGGCAATTGTGGCGTAGTGAGGTCCAGCCCCGTCTTGCTGATAGACCATGTTCTGCCGGACCTCATCTGGAATATGGGCCATAAGACCCGGCAGAACATGCTCTAAAAAGACTTTGTACGCTGGACCGTCCATCCTGTCTGGTAGCATGTACGGCCCAACGATAAACTCGCCACAAATGCCCGCCCATACATTAATTTGCCAACGGACTTGTGCTGCGCGTGTCCGAAGTGCTAGCGGATTCTCGTCGTCCCACACATGCCGATTGCGGGAATTGAAGCAGCCTTCCCGCTTGAAGATTGCTTCGTCCGTCCACAATATGTTTTTGCAGAACAACGGATTCCGCTGCACTTCTCCCAACAGCCACACTGAATATTCAACCCGCTGGTCGGCATCCCCGGGGTGCAAATGTTGCACCCGTATAAAGCGGTACGGGCGCAACATGTTCTCCCTCAGAGTTCGGTGTACCGTCATTCTGCTGGCACTAGAAGAAAATGCAGAAACATCCATTATTAGATAACATTTGTTTCCCTTAATTAAAAATTTGTTGCAGTTATCTAGTACTGTTACTTACTTTAGACGGCGGCTCAAGTCGCGCACGCTGACGGTGGGGTCCTCCTCGATGGCGTGCAGGATGTTTTCTTGCACCGCAACGTTCCGCGCGGCTCGTGGTCTACCCACGTCGCTGCCTCGCGGCATCATCGACCCCGTGGAGTATAATCGGGACGCCAAACGTCTGATCGTTCCCTCGCTCGGGGTTTCGATGTGCGGGTACTCCACTGCCAAAGCTCGCACGGTAGCACTCGCGTTTTCATCGTTTCGCGCGTAAACCCAGAACATAGCGTAGTACTGTTCGGCGGAGTACATTTCTGGGCCGAGATTATTAGCTGACTGACAGGATTTTTTCCCAAGTAACTTCCCTCTACCCCCAAGTAGTTTCTCTCATTCCATTATGAGTTTACTCCCACCAGGAAAAGAGGCTTTAGGTAAAAAGAAGCCAGCACATTTTCGGAACACACGTGTTTTGCAGAAGTGCAACGAAAAGTTTGACAAAAGCCCGCGCTCCGTCCTTCCACTGCCAATGTACCCATTGCTTCGAGATAGAAAACAGACACCACGTGTATCGGTTCGAAAGGGTCCGAAGGAAAGAGACGTAGAAAGTCTTCGAGTTGCTATAAAGAAGAAAATGCATACCATTCCTGTTTCCCCTTTCTGACACCCTCAGTTCACGTCTGCTACGACGCGGAACCAATTAAGTCATAAATTATCCGAAGCTGTAGAAAACCGTTCTCTACCGCCGACTTGCGGGACAATACGGTCATAAACCGCGACCCTGGCGAAATGCTCTAGCTGATGAGCCTGATTAATTTTGGAGAACTAGAAATTACAGAGTATTATCCAGCATCAATACGTCTCGCGGAGAGACACAGGAAAAGAAGGGTAGTCCGCTGACAGCGCGTAGTCCCGCCTGCTTCGTCCTACCCTCAAATTAAAGACGGATCCCTTATCTCTCGAGTATAAACACGCGCTCGAATTTCAAAACACAAGCACGCGTCGACGTATTCGGTGCGAGAGACTTTGGGCTTGAAATCCCATTGGCTGCAAACTAACCAATCGGATCTGCTTATCTCTCGTGTCTAAACACGCGCTCGGATTTCAAAACAAAGGTTGTGTTCCGATTCACGCATTATGCGCATAGACCGCAGAGAAAACCGTTCCCTTTCATTCTATGCGTGCATTGGTTGCGTTGGTGGCGCATACGATTCCCTAGAATTCTCCCACCTCTAGCGCATAGAGCGTGCAGTTCATGCGCGCATGCGTATTTGTCTCTTTACGTACGCTTTGAAAAACATACACCAAATCGACGCGCGTTATGAAAAGTAGCACGTTTCATTTTTTCTACATGCAATTATCCGTAAGAAAAAAAATGAAACGTACTACTCTTCGTAACGTGCCGTAACGCGCGTCGAAATTATGTTGTCCCCTCCTCGAACGACAGAAAATATAACCTATAGATATGCTACATGACAATATTCTTTTACGCTACATTTGTCAATTTTTTATAACTTAACATCATTCCAAAATATTATTGTTACGCCGCAACGGTAGCTTTATGGAATCGGGTATAAGGTCAATGTCCCTATTTCTAATCATGTAAGAGTTTTGCTATCGTAAAAATCGATTTTTATTATTTATTTATGCAACAATCGACAAAAGAACTTATTAGACGTAATATTTAACCTTCCCTTTACATATAAAATGAACAAGAAGATTTTTAAAAACATTTTAACCTAATAATACTCAATTTATATAATATGTTACAGGTGTTTATTTAGGGCATGTGTCCTTACAATTTTAACAAATAAACAATTACTCTGTTTAACGATTTGTATAGACTAGTTTTGTCCAGCCAAAACCTTATGAAGCGCATAGATCTGCAAACCGGAAAAATGAAGCCAAAATTTGAGAATAGATGCTAAAATTACTTACAACCACGAACGATTTCATGCCCTGAAAACGTGAAAATTGATACCAAAACCAAACATAATCCTATCAAGCATTTAAATCTGTAAACCTAAAAATTGAAGCTAAAATCAATTAGAATGTAATAAAACGCACGAATTTGGTAAACATGAACAAATTAAACTAAAACTTACTATTTTGATGAAATGTACTCAGAAAATGACGTTATGAATAGAAATTTTAATTTCTTAATCGCGAATAATTACACTCCACAACTTCCTAATCCGCTCCCCAAAGTGACAGAAAATACAACCTATATGCTATACTCGATTTCATAAAGATACCGTTGCGGCGTAATAATAATATTTCGGAAGGATGTTAAAGTCGTAAAAAGTTGACAAATGTAGCGTAAAAGAACGAAATTTCCAATAAATATTTATTGTCATGTAATTAGCATGTATATAGGTTATATGAAAGATCCATCTTCTGCACCATAATGTTCGATTTTTTGGATCGATTTTACAGTATAGGTCGATCCTATGGAATCGATTCTCGGGGAACAGAAATCGTGTTCCAATTCTTTATTATTTATAAAAAAGTTTCCCGGTTTCTGGAAATTTAAACTAAAATTACTTTTCTGGAACATTAATGATGGAATTTGTATTTATTGAAAATTAGGTTATAAAATATCACATAAAACGCTACGTGAGTTTCCCGCCTTGTAAGAAAATGTAAAAAATTCGCTACCCCCTCTCACCCCCAAAAAAAGAAAGTCTTACGCAGTGTATTACTTCAACTATTTCAACATGTGTTGTGGGGTAAGACTGGCCAAAATTGAGGGGTAATCGTAGCCAGCTTTTACCGTTACTTTTTTCTGGCTTAAATGCAGCTGACATAAAAGAATTACGAATAAGGCAGAATGAAGCCAGGAATATTTCTTTACACTCTTCCACATAAAAAACCAAAATAGAGGTAAAAGGAAACTGAGAAAGAAAAAAATAAATTTTGAATCGAGCATGTGGTCCATGGGCATATGAAGAATGTTCAGGATGGAATACCCCTGAAGAATACATTTGTGAGTCATGTGGTAATTAATTTTAAAACAAAAAAATAATATTTTTTGATTAATTTAACAGTTTTCTCACTTCTTTTGTAAAGAAAAATCATGGCCGGAATTACCCCACGTTAATTCCGTAATTCCAGTCAAATGGACATTTTTGTGTTATTGCTTCCAACTTTGTTACAACGTAAATTTATGCTTTCTCGGTCATACTAATAAAAACTAGACACTTTAAACTATCAATTCATATAAAAAAACTACCAAATGTGTAAGTTACTCAAATTTTATAGCGTTTCTTTCTGATATAGCTGGAAGTACGCTACTTTCCCCTGTTTGCAGTATTCGAATTCGAAATACAGAAGCACACGTAAAGCGACAAATACGCATGCGCGTAATATGCGCATTGACTGCCCATGCTTTTATTTTCTGCACTTGCTGCACGCATTATGAGCTAGAAGTTGGAGGATTCTAGGGAATTCTACGAAATTGGTACTGCCATCTCTGCACTCGCTGTATGAATTGCAACCAACGTAACGGACTCAATTTTGAAGCGAACAACACATCCCTAGAAGGTTTTAGGCAGGGTCGAAACGAAAGATGAGGAAGGAAGCAAATACGTAGCGTGCATTTTTATTTCTTAAAGGCTTTTACTGCTAAGTTTTTCGAACGTGCTCTTATAATGCTAACTTTACAGCTATACTTTAATCCAGAAGACGTACGAGAGCCTGCGGTTCTATTCAATAGCCGTCAAAACCTTGAATTTACCCCGGACGCGGATAATAAATAACTTCATTTTTCCATTACACATCTGTTTACCAAATTACGCTGGGTAAGCAGCAGTTCGTCCTGTAAAACTCATAAAATATGGTTTTCGCTTTCAATAATTATCGCTGTTCAAGAAGAATAGAAAAACTCGGGTTGAGAAAATCCAGCAATAAAGCCATCAAATTTCGTTAGGAGTCGGTCCCCGATCCTTAGGACGAAGTAACCGATGTAGTTAGGAAGCGTGCTTCGACCACCGTCCAAAAGTCTCGAATTAAATTAGCCGTAATCCATCCAACTGCATAGCTATTTGTAAGTAAGTTTGAACATTCCCGCGTAACCTCGCGAGCATCAGACGCATCGAAACCCGTTCCGTTTCGTTACTGCGGTTCATGCGCTGCTGGAAACGGAATGCGGTTCATGCGCGCAGCGCAGACGCTGCGGTCTATGCGCATAATGCGTGAATCGGAACACAACCATTAGCACGCGTCGACGTATTCGGTGCGAGAGACTGTGGGCTTGAGGCCCGATTGGCCCTGCATCCCTCGCAATGGCCACTGTCCTCAAGGAAGGAAAGGAATGTCCTCAAGAGGCCCTCTTCACAGCAATATCTCCTCCCCAAGGCCCACCTTCTCTCGCACCGAATACGTCGATGCGTGCTTTTGTTTTGAAATTCGAGCGTCTGTTTAGGTACGAGAGATAAGCAGGCCCGATTGGTTAGTTTGCGGCCAATGGGACCTCAAGCCCAGTGGGATTTTCATTCACAGATACAAACGTTTGGAAATCAAAATCAGAACGTTTATACACGTTCTTCCTCATAATAGATGGCACAACGTTGTGCTTAAGAACCGAACATCTAGCTAGCCAAATTATATCATCTTTTTGGAAATGATTCCAACACAGTTTAGTAACAGTGTTCAAAACTTGTTCATCAATGCCGCAAAAATCTAGCCACTTCTGGCGAGATTCCTTGTTTTTCGGAAACCTATTTACAAGAAATGAAATTAATAGTAAATTTCCAATATGAACAAGTATCGTACCAAAAATGAACCTGAATTTATCACATACTTGTGTGCACCACATACTTTAATTAATTTAATTTATTAAATATTATATATATTTACTTACGAGTAATAGGAAGCCGATTTATCTCGGTTACCGCACAACAAGCAATATCGGCATGGCATTTTTTAATTTCAACTCGATACATATAACCGCTTTTCAAAAGGTACGTACGAGCGTAAACAACGATATTCATAGTAACCGCGGATCGTTGCCGACGATATCGGTGCATGCGCATTGCGGTCGATCAGGACATATACTTCTCTCGCTCGCAAAATTGTGTTTCTCTCTCGCACGATATCGACGCTTGCGCATTACGGTGGATTAGGACCTATACTTCTCTCGCTCGCACATGTCTTTCTCTCTCTCACCATGTTGGCGACAGTTTCAAGCTTTCAATGAGACCTCCATAGTATATGCTCTAAGGATTGGATACGATCTTCATGGATCTTCGAATCGATCTCTGTCTTGAGAATGGATTTAAAAAAATGGAAAATCGCGACAAAAAAAGATCGGTCTTTGACAGATCCATTTTAAATCGGCCCTATTAAGCAACGACTATGAATATCTCCATGAAATCAGCAGAAGTTTTTCGCAAATATCTCGGAAACGAAGGTCGAGCGGCGATAGCATGTATAGGAAAAAGTTGTTCAGAATCGGGTCCCCGACAACGTATCCAAAAATCATTGAAATCGGTGAGGACAGAAAACTTGTAAATAATTACCCAATGCTGTTAACAATCTAACCTGTCAATAACCAATTTTATTGTTACGTATTAGAATTAGACAACCTATTCCAAAAACAGATTACAAAGTTAGACGAATTGTAAAGTTTGACATATCGTCGGTGATAGTGGAAGACCGCATATGAGGCAGTTTGTAAATACCGCGGATCTGCAAAAGTAACAAAATTGAGATTTCGCGTTCACGGTTGCCAAAGCGCTATTTCGCTTTTTTTAAAAGTCACACCATTGATGGTAGTATTTATTACAATGAGTGCTAAAACTGTCCCAATAAAGATCAGTCAAAGAAATCCCTTAAAATGGGTAAAATATTAAGTTTTCTCTTCCTCCTGCAAAATCGGTAAAATGCAGATGCGCGGTATTTACAAACTGCTCATACGCGGTTTTGCACTATCACCGACGATATAACCTATCAAGAAATTAAGAGACAAAGTTAAACATATTTAAAACATATAACCTATCATGAGATTACAAAATTAAACATTTTTCACCATTTAAGTGTATTGTATATTCATGTTGCATATTCATCACTTGGATGCTTTCGCATGCAAACTTGAAGCGTTGCTTCGGTAGCAGTTTAGTGAATATATCTGCTTTATGTTAATCTGTCGAGACATATTTGACAATGATTTCTTTTGCTTTTGGCTTTTCACGAACGAAATGATAGAGAGTATCAATGTGTTTGGTTCGTGTTAGATTATGTGATTAAAGGAATTACTTATCTTAAGTTGCATAACTATTTTACACACGAACATATTATAACTTATATATATATATATATAGATACGAAACATAAAAGAGAGACTACAATGGGCTAAAGCAATGCCATGCGATATACTCATAAACTAAAGACACCATCTCAACAATGGTTGGTCGATTGGTCAACGAGCATGAACCAACACTCCCTCTCGATCAACCATTTCCTTACAGTTTAATCCTAATCCCTCTGTAAACTTTTGGTGCCTGCCTTTATATAATGTCTTTGTTAGAATGTCTGCAGTCAAGTCATTCGAGCACAAGTATTGCAAATTAACAATTTCTTTCGAGGATGTCTTCAATAAGACCAACTTTTACATCAATATGCTTTGTACGATTATGCGGCTTTTTACTGGGTGCCTAAGCATGAGAGGATTGATTATCACTAAACAAGTTTATATCTATTTGTTTGTTCAATAACTCTCGGATTAATCTATGCAAATATTTAGCTTCTCTGCATGCTTCAAACAAGGCAACATATTCATCCTCGCTGGTTGAGACAGCTACCGTGGTTTGTTTTTTGCTTTCCCATGACACGGCTCCATTTCCTAATATGAAACTATACCCAGTGTACGACTTTCTATCTGCCTCAGCGTTCGCAAAATCCGCATCTACATAGCCTTTTATTTCAGAATCATTTTTCGTAAATTAAACAAAGATTTGAGGTACCTTTTAAATAGTGCAGTACTGTTTTCGCAGCTGACCAATGTTCTTGGTCATGACAATTGTTAAATTTACTGAGGTTGCTAACGGCAAGGTAATTTAGACAACCTATTAACTGTTGATAAGGTCGGTGGTCGCAGTGCTTGCCGATTGTAAATTTTGATCCAACTGCATACGGTGTAGATACCAACAAATATACATTCTTTACTCTTGACGTCAAGCTTCTTTCTTTCATGTTTCGGCAAATGAACGTACGCCAGGTCTGTGAAGATAGCACCCCCCTAGAATTTTTGGAAAAACTCAATGACATTCGTTTATCCATCGTTTGCCTACGATTGTCCACAAAAATTTTCGTTTGCCCACCCTTACAAAAAAAGTCTTGTTATTGGCTTTTACGTGGCCTTTTACTACCACCCACGCGAGCTCAATTGGATTCAAGTCGCAATGGTAAGGCGGTAGTCGGAGAATAGTTCTCCCCGTTGTTTTTGCGAATTCATCGATCACATATTTATCATAATTGGGCTTAATTCTGCGAACTTCGTCCAATAACTGCCACTTCAGTGCATTATCTGGCATTCATATTCCCTTGCTGGTAAGCCACTCTCTTATCGAAAAAGTGTACCGCATTCATCTCGTCGTGATAATCAGCGCTTTTGGTCTTCGATTCAAAACACAGCAAGCCATTTTCGACAAAACCATCCTCCGATCCAATATGGAGTACGATGAGGCGCTTTCCTTTCGCAGCCGGAGTAGCTGGGCCAATCGTCAGGCCCCTTTCTCTGGCGTTCGATGCCGAAGCTATGGTGTTGTCCACCCACACTCGCTGCCGTGTGTCGCCCGCATTTACCCATGTCTCGTCCAAATAATAAATGGGTCTTCCCGCCGCTCTGAATTCTCGAATTTTCGTGATGAACGTTCGGCACCAACGAATTATATCTTCCCGCTCAATAAGGGCACTATTGCGCTGTCTCTGTACGTACGTGGAGTTCATTTTCTTCAAGAGGTGTTGTAACGTAGTCTGCGACATAATTGGTAAATTTTCGTCTCTTCGGATCGCCGGCAAAACTCTCGGAACTGTCGGTAGGTCTCTTCGTTCCCAAAAGGCGTGCACATGCTTCCTTATTGCTCCAATTTCCTCTTCCGACGTCTTCTGCATTATATCGGGATTTACACGTCTCTTCGAAGGTGAAGTCCCCGTCCTTTTAAATTCTTTTAAACTGTCGACGATGGTACAATAGCGGATAGTCTACGCCGCATATAGTTCCAACCAATTTAAAATTTCCTGGTACTTCATATTCGGAAACTGAGCTTTTTTATCATTGTAAATATTTATAATAATCTTCCTTTGTCCAGCGTTAACTATCTGTAAGAGAAACGTTTCCCATTAAATTAAAGTATACATTTTTCAGGCCTTTCAGGTTAATATTTATCGTTATAATACTTCAGTTACTTATAATATTTCAGTTGCTTACCTTTCCTTTTTTATTTTTTTGGTGTGGGAAATGGACGTTTAGATCCATTTCTGTTTAATTTTATTTCCACGAAACATTTAGTTAACCATGTTAACCATGTCATTTGCAGTAAAAAAGAGACAATTAAATCCGACAAAAAGTCGGAACACGCGGTATATACGAAAATGGAGCCACGCCAATGCTTTCGGCGCAGAACGGATGCGCAGCCGAAAGACCATTGGCGGTGGCATAGCCAATGAACGCCAACATGCGCAGAACCGGTCTAAACTCATCGGTCGGCAAGTTCCTTCTAAAATGGCTTGGAGTATAGGTGGGGGCTCGTAGTCGCGTAGCGTAAGTACTGCGGTTTGCAAAATTGTTGCCGGCAGAAACTTGGTGGTCCGATCGAATGTATCCTCATAGGCCCACGTTCTTTAACACAGTGGTAGAGGTAAGGTACACGTATTGTCGCTATTGGCCGACGCGTCATGGCAACGAATCGGTCAGCAGCACCGCGTGACGAAGAGAGCGAGCGGGACACAGCGAGAACGAGAGAAATAGAGCTACGAGACGTTTCAGAATATTAACAGCTATAGATATAATAAAGAGGAATAACATAAATTTATGATATAAATTTCTTTTTTTTCATATGTTCATTATTATATACAGGAAGGACATTATACATAGGATTATTATATAAGTACGAAGTATTATTACTGGTTGTATGAGATTCTTCTGAAAATGAATTTGAATTTCGCATTATTAAAAATAGTTCGATTGGTGACATACTTTGGTTCATTTCTGTTAGGGTAAACCGTATATAATTTCAATTCTCAAAAACAAGTACAATTTTCATATTTTCTTACTCTATAAATCTTCTGGGGAGGTGCTATCGTCTGAATCGTCAGACTCGTTGAACTTGTGGAGCTCGTCGAACTCTTCGGACTCGCTACCTTGCGTTTCGATCATGTTCTCTATTAAATTATCTTTCGACCAATATTCTTGTTCTATCTTTTCGACGTGTCCGTAGAAATTTTTCCATGCAGCAGGTGTAACGTCGCTTATAGCTTGCCGTGGCAATAATTCTAATTCACTGTTTGGAAGATTTGACGTAATGTTTTTTTCTCGTATCTTTCGCTTAACCTGTGCCCAAGCTAATTCAATGGGATTCAGTGGTAGTCTTAATATTTTATGACCCTGTTCTTTTATTAATTCGTCTGTCTGGTGGTTTATTTAACTGTACACTGTGATATGGGGCATTGTCCATCACTATGGCTGATTTTTCTGGAATGTTCGGCAATAATTTTTCTGTAACCCACTTTTCAAAATTAACAGCATTCATTTGCCCGTGATAGGCACCAGTTTTTGTCTTTGCTTTAAAAATAAGTTCCGCGCCGTTTACAAATCCGTTTTTCCCACCGGCGGGAACAATTATTAGGCGGTAGGAAGAACTGTTATTTTCCAACACTCCTAATGTGTCTTCGCTCTGCCAGCATTTGCTAAAACACATTCTATTATCGACCCACGTTTCGTCGATATAAATAATATTTCTATTCTGTGTTCTATATAGTTGCACAGCTCTCAGGTATTTTGTCCTCCAGGTAACAATATTCAGCCTCTCGATTATAAGTTTTCTGTTGCTGTTGCTTTTCTTATATTTGAAGCCCATATTATTCAGCAATCTGTAGTGCGTATGTTTTGTCCACAGAAACTGTATTTTCTCCTTTATCGCCCGCATTTACCCATGTCTCGTCCAAATAATAAATGGGTCTTCCCGCCGCTCTGAATTCTCGAATTTTCGTGATGAACGTTCGGCACCAACGAATTATATCTTCCCGCTCAATAAGGGCACTATTGCGCTGTCTCTGTACGTACGTGGAGTTCATTTTCTTCAAGAGGTGTTGTAACGTAGTCTGCGACATAATTGGTAAATTTTCGTCTCTTCGGATCGCCGGCAAAACTCTCGGAACTGTCGGTAGGTCTCTTCGTTCCCAAAAGGCGTGCACATGCTTTCGTATTGCTCCAATTTCCTCTTCCAACATCTTCTGCATTATATCGGGCCTTACACGTCTCTTCGAAAACATTTATTACTAATAATACTTATCTTTTCAGCGACACATAAAATAATTAGAAGGTTAATAATATAGAAATAAATAACTCGGACACAAAAAAAAACAAAAGTTTAAGTAACGATATATATCATTTATAAATGATAGAGCATAATATATGAGTAAATATATACATATGTACAGTACGCATCTGGTGCTTATCATTGCACATAGTGATATTTACAAGCAGAGAGTTGCAGAACTATTAAATCTGTGCACGTAACAATATACGGGGGAGGTAAGGAATATGCAGTATGGTCAGCTAATAATAATACATACATATGTTCTTTTAAAAGTTGAAGTTTTTGTAGACGTTGCTCACGCGTGAATTGTTTGTAGGCAGTAGCATGACTTCCAGCGTAGTGCCGCTTCAAATTGAATTGTTTTGCACGTGTTAATGTCTTGCCACAAACAAAACATTTTGCAGCACTGAAAGAAAAGCGGAACTGTCCCGCCTTATAGGCAAAAAGTCAGCCCAAAGCGAAGTGAAAATTCATTTGGTCCTTTACAGCCGCTAATTTCATATTTTTTGGAAACACAATTCATTTATTCATCTTTCCCTCCTTCCTCCGTCTCGTGTGTCTTTTGTCCCCTAACCTCCAAACCTTTCTTGCTTTGCTCTGGTTTCCTCTCACTTTCCTCCCTTCACCCTTTCTTTTTCCCTGCAACCCTCCTTTCTCCTTCTCTCTCTCTCCCCTCACCACTCCACTTTTCTCTTCTCCTGTCACTTTCCACTAAACTTCCTTTATTTTCTGCCCGCTCACTTTTCTCCCTCTGCTTACACGCGCTCCGTAACCGGAAGTAACGTAATCTACGTACAAACCCATTCTTTCTTTAAATTGATTCTGTACATATTTCTTTTTTGCTTCATATCTGCAGTTCGTGCACTCCACTTTTTAAAAGACAAATTATAAGAAATATGTAATATATATTTCATGCACCTTATCCAAGCATGGAGTGACGACATTCCAAATGTATAATTGGCCCCATTGCAGAGTTTAGAATGTATCAAGTTTAAGTTATTCATCTCGGTAAGTGCAGGTTGACAAATGTAATATTTCATTGCTGAAGAAGTGCCCGTAATCATATTACACATTGTTGTCGACCATAGTTAATGCCATAGCATATTCTATTTTAATATTATTATTCAGGGTCAGTGAATTTAAATTTTCTATTTCATGTTTGATTCCATTAATTTCTTCGTTTGTGCCTTCGTTACTCTCTTTAATAAATTGAAATTTAATTGGTCTGCAGAAATAAGGTGATGTTTCATTTAACGTGAAACTGTTTATTCAATTTGAAGCACGTTTATAGGCCATGCACTATTAATGCGATAGCGGTTGATTTATAATAATGCGTTGGACGATAAGCATTAGCACTGGCCAATATAGAGCCACCCCCAGAATTTTAACGACGACCGCGTTTGGGGCGAGTCGGCATTTGGGCGGCCCTTAAGGCACAACCAGGCGCTCGCCCGGGGGATCCAGCCAGGCTAGGAGTCCCCCCGGGGTGCATGGCTTTGGGCAGACCCCTCTGGGCTTTGCAGACCGCCCCCGCCCGGCCCATACTAAATGCAGTGGGCTGGTAGACAATAGACGCGGTATCATGGGGTGGGGGGTGCCTCCCGCCCTTGTCTAACAGCGACCCCGGAAGAGGGTGGCGCGGACGTGTGACCCGTTGCGCGTCACCCGGAGTTGACGTGGAGTGTGGAATTTGCTCCCGGGGGGGGGGGGGGGGGTGATGTAAAAGGAATGGTTTTCGTTGTCAGACTCATGTGAAATACTTATTTATTTGGCAAAGAATACAAGAAATGTAAAAACATAGGAACTCTTTTAAGATACAAATGAAACGCACGAGCACATGGCTTCTACTCTACTACGAAAAACTGAGTGCGCGGGACGGCTTCCTTTGTTCTACCAGCAAACAGTCTTAAAGGTTGCCAACTGCAAACCATTGCCAACGCACAAAATAATCTTATTGGTTTTCTTCACACGCCCCCTCAATAAAATTATTTTACTTATCATACGAAATACAAGAAATCAAAAAAAAAACTTCAAAAGAAAAGAACTTAAGCCTTCACGTCTAACTTAATCTAATTATTAACAGTCAACTCGACGCAAATCTTAATTGGCAGATAGGCCCAAGCTCCTTTTAAACTTCTCGAATTTGGCTCTTGCCAATGGCTTGGTGAATATATCTGCGACTTGGTCTTCGGTACCAATATGCACCACACTCACCACACCTTTATCTATTTCCTCTGTTATGAACTGTAATCTTATATCAACGTGTCTCAATCGCTTACTATTTTCAGGATTATACGCTATTCTGATAGCAGACTGATTATCTTCATGTATCAACACCGGATTATCTTTGTCGAAAACGTTAAACTCCTTTAGAATTCTTTTCATCCAGCCAGCTTCGGTTACCGCTATACTTAACGCTCTATATTCTGACTCCGTAGATGATATTGCAACACATTGCTGTTTCTGACTTGCCCAAGCTATCGAACAATCACACAATTTGAATATATAACCAGTTGTTGATTTTCTATCCTGAACATCTCCACCCCAGTCAGAATCAACGTACGCGTGTAAACCATTGTTACTATTTACCTTAAGGACTAATTTATTACCTAGTGTTCCTTTAACATATCTTAACACTCTTTTTAGCGCTTTTAACAAGTTTGCTCCTGCTTTATCTTGAAACCTGCTTAATATGTTAACACTTACACACAGGTCAGGCCTAGTGCCCTGTACAGCATACATTAGACTGCCTATAATTTTTCTACAAAGCTTCTGCATTTTAGGGTTATGTTCCTCGCTAATAAGAGACTCTAATGGGTTATTTGCATCCATCGGTGTACTTACGGGTTTACAGTCATACATATTGTACTTTTGTAAGACCTTCTTTAAATATCTTTCCTGACTAATCTCGGTATAACCTTCCTTTAAATTTTGCTTAACGTCAATCCCCAAATACTGGTTAATCAGACCTAAGTCTTTCATAGAAAAATTACTATTTAAAATCTGTTTTAACTTCTGAACTTGTTTTAAGTCAGTACCGACTATTAGAACATCATCGACATAAAGCAAGACATACAATTTACTGATGTCTGAGCACTTTGTGTATAAACAATGATCTTTCTCGGATCTAACGAAACCCTTGTTTTTCAATAGACTGTCAAATTTATTATTCCAGCATTTAGGGGATTTCTTTAACCCATAGATTGACTTGTTTAACTTACATGCTATTTTGCTATTATTTGCATTTTTACTTGGTAAGGCCATGTATACCTCTTCAGTAATATCACCGTACAGAAACGCACTCTTCACGTCCATTTGGTAAATGGGTCTTTTTAATATGTTTGCAACAACGAGCAACATTCTAAATGTCGTTAACTTAGCTACCGGCGCGTAAATGTCATATAAACTATTGTCTGTTTCCTGTTGAAAGCCCCTAGCCACTAGTCGAGCTTTAAACTCGTTTTCACCTTTTACTTTAAACACCCATTTACTTTCTATGACTTTTTTGTTAACAGGCCATTGCACCTCATCCCACGTATTGTTTTCACGCAACACTTTTAACTCCTTCTCCATAGCTTCCTTCCATTTCGCGCTGTTCTCCCCTGATATCGCCTCTTCATAGGTGATTGGGTCCTCGTTGACGGAATAGAAAACCATGTCAGTGCTCAAATCGTAGTCCTTCATCCACCCTGGTTTTCTTGTTTTCCTTTTCCCGGGTCTGTCGTTCATGTCCTCTTCTTGTGTATCATATGCGTCCTCAAAAGAATCACTTGTGTCACTGTCAGGAATCGCGTCAGCTGTTTCATGTATTGATCCATCCATTTCGTTATCCACTTCGGGGAAGTTGTCGATGTCTGGAACTTCTTCGTTTTGCAATTCAGCTTCGTGGTCCTCGGTTTGAACATCCAATGTTACTACTTTTTCCTCTGAGACAATTTCATTCTTCATTTCTTCGGTTGTTTTCACCTCAGGTAGGAAAACTACATCTCTATGAATTTCGACGTCTTCTTTGTGAGGTAAGTAAATTCTGTATCCTTTTACTTCCTCACTGTACCCAACAAATACTCCTGTTTCGCTCTTTGGGTCTAACTTGCGTCTTTTCTCTTTAGGAATGTGAACTCCAACCTTTGTCCCAAATTCCTTGAATATTTTCAAGTCACAGTCTTTGTTACACCAAGCCTTGTGTGGTGTCGTATCCTTTTGTGGACTACTTCCTGCTCTATTTAATGTAAATACTACTGTATTCACAGCTTCTGCCCAAAAAACTTTGTCTAAGGCTTTAGAATTCAGCATGGTTCTTACTGCTTCCACAATAGTTCTCATTTCCCTCTCTGCTCGGCCGTTTTGTTGAGGAGTATAGACACATGTTTTCTCGTGGTGGATTCCCCTCTTCTCACATAGCTTGGACACTTCCTGATTAACAAACTCGGTTCCATTATCTGTGCGAATCGTCACTATTTTATTTCCTGTAACATTTTTGGCTAATGGAAGAAAGTTCTCAATTTTTTCTTTGACTTCGGATTTGTTTTTCAAAAAATATACTTTCCTATATCCAGAGTAGTCATCTTTTAAGAGCAAGAAATATTTTGCTCCACCAAGTGAGGGTACTTCAAAAGGTCCACACAAATCGGCATGGATCAATTCGCACAATTTTGTAGCCCTCGAATCACTTATAGGGAATGGCAACCTGTGCTGTTTTCCCATTAGACAATCTGCACAGAACGGATTGTGTTCATCATTAAATACTGTTTCGTTTTCCTTCAGCATCTTTCTAACCTGACCATAATGGATATGTGCCAATTTGCGGTGCCATTCTGTCAAACTCTGCACTGCATTGCACTGTGAGAGCTTTTCCTCCATTTTGAATTTCATTTTGTACAGGTTACCTAGTCGTTCCGCCATTGCTCTCACCGTGCCATCTCTGTCCATAAACTCACACTTGGTTTTATTTGACATCATTTCAAACCCTTTGTCCAGAGCCGTACTTAGGGAGAATAGGTTAACCGCTAAACTTGGCACCAGTAAAACATTATTCAAGTCCGTCTCGATCCATTCGCTCCCATTCCAAGCTTGTACTTGCACCGTTCCAGTTCCGCATACATCAACCAATGTTCCGTTACCCACTCGGACTTGTCGGTTTCCAGCCATACTTTTAACCGACCTGAATTGCTCAATGTCGAAACACATGTGTTCAGTTGCACCACTGTCCATCCACCAATCATGTTTGTTAGGATGATCATCACCGAACAATACTGCACTTTCAGTGTGGTTTAAAATGCTCGAAACGGTTACCATTGCTTGTTTCACTTTATTATCACTGTCAGTGTTTTCTTTTTCTTCTGTATCCTTCTTTTTCTTGGACCAGCAATCCTGACTCAGATGCCCATGTTTTTTACAAAAGGAACAAACCTTAGATTTTAAGCGTGGACAATTCCTTTTAACATGTCCTAGTTTATTGCACTCAAAGCATTTTATATCCTTTTTATGCTTAGCCCATTTTGATTTAGCTGCTAACGCTGTTGACTTCTCCGCACTTTTGTTTCTTTCTTCTTCAATCATCAGCCTTGACGTTAAATTCGCCAACGTTTGACATTCAGAGGGTGCAGACTCCCACGCAGATACAAAGTGCTTCATACTTTCTGGGAGTGACATTAGTACTTTGGTAATGACCATTTTATCACTTATCTTCTCGCCTAGATGTCCAAGATTTCCTTTTAGCTCTTCAATCTGAGATATGAACCCTGCTGCGTTACCCTCTTCATATTCCAATGAGAAGAATCTTTGTTGCAATAGATGCACGCTTACTTGGGACTGATTTTCATAGACTGTTTTGAGCTTGGTCCACATTTCCGCCGAAGAAGTGCATGTTAAGATGTGAGTTAATACCTTCTCGTCGAGTCTGGTTACTACTACCTCCTGCGCCTTTGCGTCTTTGTTGTCCCATTCAGTGGTATCTTGAGGCGGTCTTGGGACTATTCCAGTAACTATATCATAATAGCCCTTCGATTTCAATATAACCTCAATTTGAAACTTCCACGTGGTCCAATTCTTGCCACTAAATTTCACCACATTTGTAGCTACCTGATCACCCATTTTGTCTGACTTCAACGCTGCTGTATATACCCTTCTTACTGCGACCCTGTATTTCTCCGTCTCAGCTTAGCGGTATTCTTACATTGACATCGACCAAACCGTCATTTCCTTATACACACCTTTTAGCCGTACTGGGCCCATAACCTGATGTAAAAGGAATGGTTTTCGTTGTCAGACTCATGTGAAATACTTATTTATTTGGCAAAGAATACAAGAAATGTAAAAACATAGGAACTCTTTTAAGATACAAATGAAACGCACGAGCACATGGCTTCTACTCTACTACGAAAAACTGAGTGCGCGGGACGGCTTCCTTTGTTCTACCAGCAAACAGTCTTAAAGGTTGCCAACTGCAAACCATTGCCAACGCACAAAATAATCTTATTGGTTTTCTTCACAGGGGGGAGTATGGCCGCGTGAGCGCAGGCGCCTTCTCAATGGTGCTCGCGCCCGCACGACTCCCCCCCCCTAGTTTGATCTTGCACAAGTCCTCCCCTCGGGTATGCGCTCTCCGCGTCAGGAGATCACCTTGGTGGTTTTAGTGGGTTCGAGTCCCACATAACCCCTGATCCTCCCCCGAGGGTTAGGGGTATCCGTGGGGATTTCCACCAAGTCAAAAAAAAAAAAAAAAAAAAAAAAATAAGGCTTGCACAGCAAGGCTGTGGCGGGCAAGAGCGCTCTCGATTGCTCGTGAGCAAAGCGAAGAGCGACGCCGTGAGCAGTTCCTCCACACTGTGGCCAATAGCTGTCGTTGTATGCGTGTAAACTGTAAGGTGTGTTGCTGACGTTCAGCGGCACACTTCACTCACGAACACTCCACACCACACATTGAGCTATAAGTATACCTGGAGAGGGAACAGCAATAGGAAGAAGTAGATACCACAGCTGACAGCACTCACCGGACTACCCTGTGATATGAAGATGCAGTTGGTCGACTAATCGTTATCGATCATATGTGTTTTATCTTGATATTACAACTGTCACAGCACCCCTTTTATGTGAACTTTACCTCTGGGAAACCTTTTTTTTTATCTGAAATTGGTATGGATCGAAAGCACGTATCAAATAACATGCAAAAATCACAATTTTGAGTTTAGGAATCTGTTGGTTGAAAAGTTATGAGGCGAAAAAGTTGCGAAATTTTGACAGATTTTCTATTGTGACAGTTACAGTAGTTGTCGCGTATGATTCGTTGTTTTAGGTTGGAGGGGTAGGAGTATGCAGTTTCTTTGTTTTTCGAAACGTATTTATTGTATTCATTTTTGCAGAAATAAAGTGAGTAAATATATTTAAGATGGTACCATGGAATTTGTGTTCTTTACCTCAGTCTGAAGAGAGTGCTATTTTATGGTTGCGGGAGCAAGGACTGCTAAGGATTAATAAAAATTGTGGTGTTCATCGTAAACCGATGAAGCTATACAATACAGGTCAACATGGTGTTGGACGTTTTCTTTGTGTAATAGGGAAAAGCAAATGTCGTAAGTTTGCTGGAACGATAGATTCATTCTTCGAAGATGTCCAATTACCCTACGATAAAGCGATAAAGTATATTGTGTAGTGGTTATATTGATAATTATTGTATATATGTATATTATTTATATATCTTTATTTTTTGGAGGGTAATGTATTGCTTTACAAGAGATATGTCGTATGAAGATACAATGCATGAAGTGTGTAATATGAGTGGTGGAAGTGTAGACGAATGCAGCATATTATCATCTTCTACTATTAATGCATGGTTTCGGTATTGTAGAGAGATGATTATAGATCATTTTCAGGATATACAATTATGGAAACCTAAATTAGGAAGAAAAACTGAATGTGGTTTGCCTATTGTGGTTGAAGTAATTTAATATTTGTATTTCAACTTTTGCTTACCTTCATTATTTATTTTTATAGAATTTAATATTTTAGATTGACGAAGCAAAGTTTGGTAAGAGGAAGTACAATCGTGGGAGGATAGTTGACGGTCATTGGGTATTGGGTTTAATTGATACCCATACACGTGATAGTCGATATTATGAATGATATTAAAAGAAGGTAGATTTAAAAAATAAAATGAGAAATAATGAGAGTGATAGCAATACGGGATATCACACGCCCCCTGAAGTACCAGAAGCTGCAAAAGCGATCGAAGAAAATTGGCTGCCATCAAAATCAAAAGAAAAGTACGAGACGATATACAAAAAATTTATGGAGTGGCGATATAACCCCAAATTAGAATCATTATCGGAATCAGTTTTTTTTAGTAATACACGTATTTATTAATTTCGACAGAATAAAAAAGCAATCGAGCATGCATATTTTTTGCAAATCGCTCAGCCGGCTTTAAAAGAAAACACCTTTCATGCAGGTGTTGAAAAATATATAGTGCGGGACAAGGGAGAGACGCGATTTCGCCTCGCGTGAATTGCTGCCCGCGCTGCGCTCGGACAGCGACCTCCGCGCTCGTCGCAATCGCTTCCCAAACAGCACAACGTCTGGTAAAGTCTTAAAGACGTCAAAAAGGCATCTTAAAGACGTCTTAAGTCTGTAAACAGTACAACGTCTGGTAAAGTCTTAAAGACGTCAAAAAGGCATCATAAAGACGTCTTAAGTCTGTAAAGACGTCTTTAAGATGCCTTTTTGACGTCTTAAGTCTGTAAAGACGTCTTTAAGATGCCTTTTTGACGTCTTTAAGACTTTACCAGACGTTGCGCTGTTTGGGTTACTTCTCTCCCTTCCCCCACAGCACTAAAACGTATCTTGTACGTAACTGCTACGTAACCATAATTTTTTGGTTACGTCACATGGGGATCACATGAAGGTATCATTAGGGTGGAAATGTCCGCCTCATTTACATAACAGTACACGTCACATTAAGGTCATACTTTTATATAAATTTTACCTTTCTGTTATCTGTCTGTTACGTAGCAGCAGGATAACAACAATAACTTAATTGTTACACTATTGGTATTTCGAAGGATTATTTTAATTAAAAAAAGTTAAATATTTGTTAGAATTTTTTGGTATAAACTTTATATTATATATAACGGGTCACATACATATATATGTAATTCTTTATTATAAAAATATTTTAAAAACTAGTATTAATATTTTTTCTTCTCCCTACACTTTCTTTGTAATCCCAGTCGAAACCATTCCGCTCCTTCCTTATTAAAATCGACTTCGCGGAACTCCGGATTACTATCTATAGATAATATATTATTTTATCTGGATAAAAAAATAATATTGTATACATTAGCTCGCAGGTTTAATATAAAGAGTTCATAAAATAAGTGTGTAAATACCTTTTATTATTCGCACCATTTGTAATTGCGAAATGTTAATATTATTCCTCCTCCCTTTCCACGTGTATAACGCGGCAAATTCTGAACTAAATAGGTTCAATATGTGACGAACATTATCTGCGGGCGTTTTTCCCCCCGAATCTGTCTATATAAATAAACTGCAAAAGGAACCTTCTTTGATGTCGAGAAGAATATGTTTCAAGATCTCTTTTCAAACGTTTTCTGTCTGACTTATTAATTAAAATATCTATCCAACTTAACCTGAAACCAATGTAATAATTGTTAATTGCAACACGCCACGTTTAATCCTCGCGTAAACGTTAGATTTTGCACTCTAAACACACCGATGCTAAACGCAGTCCTTATTTTAACACGTTCCGTGCAGGAGTTTTGCAGCAGGAAACGTTACCACGTTTCGAAGGTCACGATCAGTCACGATCGAGCAACCGGTAAATTATATTTATCGTTTATGTCGCTGTTATGTTCTATTTAGGAAACAAAAATTACGGAGTACTTGCCTATACATAAGAAGAGTTACGTAAAAATTACATGTTTTGTGTGACTTTTCAGTTATGTTCATAAGTTATGTTGCTGCTATGTTCTATCTATGTAACAAAAGTTACAGAACATTGTGACACCCGTATTACGTAGCAGTTATATTTTGTACATGTAACAAAAGTTACAGAATTTGTGACTTCCATGTTACGTAGTATTTACAAGTTGTGCTGTGGGGGTTGTCACTTGTAGGTATGTACTAGTTTGTACCGCGTTTTCGAAAAAAATTGAGAACACCAATTATAAAGATAGCCTAATTTGAAAAAAAACAACGTTTTTGTCGATTGTACTGCACTGTAGTAGTTGCATCGAGCATTGTCGCGTTCGAAGAAAGGGTGTAACAACATTGGTTCGCAAGATAAATAAAAAAGTGAAGACTGTTCCAAGTCACGCATTATTTCCTAATAAATGTTAGAAGAACATTGCTCGTCGTGCAGCTTAAGGTACGTTAAAATGAGATCCAAAAGTTCTTAGATTGTCGACGAGCAGTTTCGCAATACAACAGAAGTTAAAATTGTATGGAAAAGAATGTGGATTATGCTGTTTCATAATTATTTAAACATCCAATTCAGATTTCACGTGAAAAAACGAATTTTAGAAAACATGTATATTTTTGTTTATAAGTGTTTCCAATTGTTTAAATAATTGATAAAACATTTACGATTTTTAATGCCCGATTTCTTCACCTCCGACTAAAGTCCCAGTCAGTAAACGACCAATTGCATGCTATCATGTGGCAGTTAAGGGGAACATAACTGGAAGATTATATTAAGATAACTGAAGGTGCAGAAATCGGCTGTAAAAGAAGTAACTTTTGTCTTGAAACATTTTTCTATCTCTTATAGATTGCGTGTTACAAAATAAAATCGAAAAATGGACGAATCTTCAGGGGTTAATTTCGCCCCCTTAGAGTGAATTAGGGCAACAAAAAAATTGCGTTGTAATCAAGGGGAAGCCCCCCACATATTTCCAAAGTTTCAGAATTTTTTTAATTTTCGGATTCGGGATCGTCCCTTGTGAGTGATGATAAAGTGAAAGGAAGGGCTTATATCCTTTCCATTTTTTTTTTAAAACACTTCAACCTCATTCGACGTGACAGTTTGAAACCCATGATTGGACTATTTATTGCTATGTACATTATTCAATTCTGCCAAAGTCGCAAAACTTTGTCTTTTCCACCGGACGCGACACGCAAACCGTCTGGAGACCAATCCACGGCGTAAACTTCATCCGAATGGCCAGGCAGATCCTGGCAAAGCTTCTTTGTCTTCATGCTCCACACTAAAACGACGACGCAGTATTATTTCTGAATTTAATTGCAAGTGCAATTTCATTACCTTTCAATGTGGAGTCTGCGCTGCCACTAGCCAGCAAACGGGAGTCCGCGCTCCATGCGATTGAGTACACAGCCTGCACGTGACCTCTTAATGATGCTATGTATATTCCTGTACTAGACTCCCACAGTTTTATGGATTTGTCGAACGAGGCAGACGCAATTATGCGACCATTTGGTGAAAATTTTACGTCATTAATGAGTTGTTGGTGGCCAGTCATTCTCGCTGGAATATAAATTAAAATGCATGAAGCTGACTTCATCCATTCTATGATAATATTATTATTTATATGGCGATAGGTAGTACCAATAGATTTCTTTTCCTTCTCTGGTTTCCAAAGGTATAGCGTAAAGTCATCGGAACCGGAAACAAGTATCTCCTCGCCTACAGATTCATACTGTTTTTTCGCATATTCCACAGAAGTTTCAGTTTCGCTTGCATTCTTTCCAAGATGGAAAGGGCCAGTTCTAAGTACATAATCTACGTTTAAGGCCAATGTGTTCACCCAGTGTGCATGACCCTCCAAAGTCCTACATAAAATTCCCTGAATGTATTAAATTTATTTTGATTAAACATTTAATGGAATAGAAATGTGGTCAGTAGGAATTTTATTTTGCTCACGTCTTCGGCTCTCCAGACTTTGATGGTCCTATCCTGAGACGCAGAGTAAATCAGACCACTTCCTCCCCACTTAACGGACGTCACACTTTTAGTGTGACCAGATAGAACGCGAACCACTTGCGCGCGTATCGTGTCCCATATTCTCAAGTCACAATCCTTAGAAGCACTAACCAGATACTGACATTCCACATTTTTGTGAAAAGGTTCCCAACACAAAGAAGTCACCCACATTTTATGCCCTGACATAGCCCTCCCTGAATGTTTACACAAATTAAATGCACATGAAATAAAATTTGAAAGATAATATTGGTTTATTTGCTTATCGTTAATGAACTCTTAACCATCTATACCTATTTGTTCGCCTGTTTTTGGGTTCCATAACAAAATTGTCCCATTTTTACATGCAGATACAAGCTTTCTTCCACACGGAGACCATGCTATGCATAAAACCCAATGTTTATGACCTTCACATGTAAACTGCGGCGTCTGTGTATAGATATCCCAAAATCTAACTGTAGTATCTCCAGAACCACTAGCTAAACATTGTCCGTTCGGTGAAAATGCAACTGATATTACAGCTTCCTTGTGACCTAAGTTTCATAAAATTACGTTTAAGTAACTTATTGGAATTAGTATTATAAAAAATGTTATTATTATTTCTAAAATACCTTCCAATGACCCAGTACATCGTGTAACTGCTCTAACTTTAAAAATAGCTTGTGGTTGATACACGATCTCAAGTACATCCTCGCTAGAGCTAAAGTTTTCACCAATATTTTTTTCTAAACTGTCTATAACTTCTACATCATTTACATAAAATGCGAACGGTATTGGTTCTTCGTGTTGCAATAGTGCATTACAAATTGCTTGTAATTTATCGACGGTAATATTTATAGGTAAATCCAGCAAACCACCAGGTAACACTTCGCCACTGTCTGATTTGAAACGAGACAATAGTCGCTTAACATCTGTTGCCTCCATGGAAGTATCTCCATTATTTTCATTCATTTCACTTCCTTCTTCAAATTTCCTTTTACTCATTTTTAGAGATAAAATTGTTAAGTATCCTAGTAACCAGTTATATCGATACTATCCAAATGAATTAGATTTTCCTTGGAAAACATACTCTATATTCCTTCATTTCATATTTTCTACACATTAACGGAATAAAATGATTCTTACTCCTATATTCTAAGAAGTAAACGCACGTGTTGCAGTAACACACAGCCAGTACCGCATGTATTACTGCATATTACTCAATTACTGTCAGAAGTAGAGAAACTACAATTAGAGTCTGGCCACGAGCCACTGTGCACAATGTTTGGGTTAAATCGTACGAGAGAGAAAGTGATATACACTGTTGCGACTTCCGTCTAGCGGCGTGTAGTATAAACTTCAGAAGCGCCAAGTTCGAATTGGATCACACGAATGTGTTGTATAACCATCGGTTCACCATGAACCGAAGGAGCGCGAAGTTTGAATCGGACCCATGGTCGAAAAGGAAAAGAGCTCGGCGTCTCCCAGACGGTTCCTCTTGCTCGGATGCGACTCAAGCCGTCTATCACGGAGACTGGGAAATCGGACCGGATGACTTACGCTGGCAGTGTACTAAAAGATATACCCCCTACGCCCGAAACTTTTCCCTTTCGACAAGAACACCAGGGGATGAAACTGATCCACCCATACCCATTCCATGCTCAGTCGCTTGCTCCCGGAGACAGAAGCAGCGGCTACCTTCTCATCGGAGATGAAGAGCCAACGAAAGAGCAACAAAGGTAATGATTCAGTGACTACTTGGCAATTTTACATGGGCCCTTAAATACTTGATGCTATAATAAATTCACCTAAGGCTTCCTTAGATGTTTTCTTTCACTACCACTGTTCACTATCACTTTTCACTATTTTCTTTAAAATATATTATTTTCTTAACCTTCTTCCCCGCGAGAGCGTGGACCTGAAATTATGAAACCATCAACTATATTATGTTAGTAATAGTGTAGTGGGTTTCAGAGGGAACTATGAACCCATCGAAGAAAATGCATCATGAAAAATAAATCATGTAACCCAATCAAAGAAATGCATGAAATAAAATATATCGTGTAAAGCCATCGAAGAAATGCATGAAATAAAATATATTAAGTAAACACATCGAAGAAATACTCGAAATAGAACGACTCATGCAAAAATCCAGGAAGGAATGTATAAAATAGGACAGGTGATAAAAAACGATCGAAGAAATCATTTAAAAAGAAAGAGAAATCGGTTTTGGCCTTGGCAGAATAATAAAATTTTGAATGGCTTTTAACGAACCCGAAAATTTCATCGGCACAAACCGAATAAGCTAACCTAGGTCAGGGGGCCGAGAGGGTGCAAGAAGGACCAGGGCTTGGAACCCAGACCAGGTCCCCATGAAGTCCAGTGGGTCCAGGTCTTAGCAACTATAACGCTACCATTCAGAGGTACACCTACGTGTTTGGGATTTCAAACTTTTAATTACTTAAATAATTCGTCACAAACTTTGAAAATAAGCTTTGGACCGAGACACATTCCACGGTCTGCTGAGCCTTTATTTGTTAATAACGCAAATTTAAAGCAAAGTATAAAGTTACCATCTATTCTAGAGGTACCTATGTATTTAGGAGTTCGCGATTTGTTTGGGAAATATGGCACCAAGATTGCTATTGGAGTCTTTTTTTTAATATTATTGGGAATGAAACAAAAAAAAAAGGAAGACAATTTGTGGGAAATTATTAGGGAAAACACTGATAATGATATATCATTAGTGGGTTTGTTCTACGATATATCGTAGGTATCATTATTTGGCAAAAAGCTTCCCCCCCTTTTTCCTTGTTTCATTTCCAATTAGTGAATAATTATCATTTCCTATTCATTAATAGGAAATATGCCAGTGCATATTTGCTATGCTTACTTAAATACTAATAATTCCTACGTATACGAGCGCTCGTATTTAACAATTGCAGTGTTTATCTTTTTCTATTACAAATAATGAATCACCTTTCATCGCCATTCTTTCAGTTACAAAATAAAATTTTCCAAATGGCATTCCATGAAAATTGGAACTTCAAATTTAAAAATATTCTAAAAAAAAAATAGAAAACATTTGTCTGCAAGATATGATTATACTTTTAAAACAATATTTCCAGTGACAAACACTCGATTCAAGGGTGGGTAGGTGGTGGTAAGAGAAGGAGAATGGTGCAGCCACTTAGGGCTGCTAGAAAAAATGATCAGTAGCCAGAAGAGCAGCTGATCATTGTCCACTCATTAATGCAAGAAAACCGTGAGTGGACCGTTTCTATCTCTCGCAATGCTAACTTATTACAGACTAAAATCAACTCCCGAGCATAATCACTAGGACTTTGGACTACTCGCAGCACTAATTTCTCAAACAATGGTGCTTCATTACTGAAAATTCTACTATACTCAATACAAATCCCGAATAGCAAATAAAAAAGCTCCCAAGGCGCTACACTACTGTAACAAATATACCTAAAAGCTATCGAGAACCACCACGTGGGTGATTTCATTTTTCGCAACACTAATAAACATTCAGTGCACCTGTGTCTCGCAATACGTAACTGTAACTTTAATTCGTTCCAGTCTTCCTGAAGACTGAGTGGAGTACCATGTGCAGCAAAGCCAGCTGCTCGGGACTCCTTTTTCCCAGGAACATGTCTCCCGACATGTCCCAGGACAGTTTCGGGGCATTGGGGTCGCAACTCTAATTACAAACGCGACCAGTCATCATCGCAACACTAACTCAAAAAATACTAAGTATCAAACTAGGACGAGTAATTAAAAAAACGCGATCAGTCATGAATCAAAAGTAATGCAATGAATCAAACTCTAGTAACTCCAATTCCAAATACAAGAACAATTTCAAAAACAAATGTGACTCTTTTTTCGGAACACTACAAGCAACCACGCTCGACATTCATTCGCAACGCTATGCCGGAACCAAACGCGGGGAATATTCAATTCGCAACGCTAATTCAAACCGTAATCAACATTTAGTCGCAACACTAACTGGCCCCATAATCTTCTTCGTAACCCTAATTGAAAACGCGGTGTGCTCAATTTTAGGAGAGGGGGTGTCGATGGGTTCGCCTATGGCCAACCAAACTACTAATACTACTACAACTACCGGCGAGCATAATGGCAAAGTAATACTTGTGAAGAATGACCCTGCACCCGAGAATGCAGGACCATTCTTCGTAGCCCACATGATGTGGCCTTTTTTTGGCCGGGCTATACTCGGCTCTTTGGCCACTTCTTGCTTCAGGCGATCCGTCCTTCTGAAAGTTCCGATCGCGACCAGCGACAATGTTGCAATGTCTCACTGGCGTCAAAAAGTCGACATAGCGAGGCTAGAAGCGAGGGCATACCCCACTCGCGCTAGTCTGGCCGTTGACTTTTCTCACAAATTTCCTGAAAGCAGGTCATCGCGCGGAGGAACATGCGATCAGAGAATACGACGACCTGCCCCGGCCCTACCTACTTACATTTAAGTCACACATTCGTACCAGAAGGTAAGTTACCTACCCTACACAACACCTATATTTAAAAAATGGCAAAACAGTTTCTCAAACACAATCATCAGTCAACCCACTCCACGATTCTCAAGCATCGCCGCCCGGGTGCAAAGCCTAAACTAGAGAGACCGTCCCGGGACGACTCCGTCACCCGAGCTTGGCCACAATCACACTCTAATAAGTACGTACCAGTTTTCACTGAAATCGGCTGGCAAAGGCAGTGACCATTGCGTGTAAGTATGAATTACATAGCAATTAATTATTTGCAATTTCAAACAATGGATTACTTGATAATGCGCATTGTACGTATTAGGTACATACATCAATCGTTATTATTTTCTCGTTTAATTGTACGAGATTGATTAAATTTCATATTCCAAGATTATTTACCTAAATGACCATCGTGTGCAACAAGGAATATGATACAATGGTATCCTTATTACCACGAATAATAATATAGTGTTATAGTTTCGTTAACATGGTCTTTGATGAGAATCTTTCACCGACGCAAATTCCACCGCCTAACCACACAAACACACACAGGTGGAAAATGCGACGTGCACGATACACTAACGCAATGCCAGCCGCCAAAATTTAATTATTTAGTAACGAAAGTCATCGTGTCCCATTGCCTTCACCCACCCAAGTAGCGCATGGGCACGTGGATGAGTTAAAAGGCAATAGGTACGGAAAGATATCCTGAAAATCCTCAACTAGAAAATATGATTAGTCTGTATAGTGTCTAGCACGCTAGTATTCTTTCATTTTACATTATTAAGCAAAGTGACTCGACTTTCAACTTGTGAATAGTTTAAAGTTTGATAAATAAAAAAGGAATTTACTTTAGATTGCATCATCAATAAAAATTACCCTACTCGACATTTAATTACCCAGAAAAAAGATTCTAAATTTATCTAAATCTATTATTTAAGAAAATGACTCTAAATCATGAAGAATTTACTTTAAGAATTTAAAACGAGCGATTCCATTGTCAAAGTAAATATCATAAAACAAGAAAGTGTGTTCTCATGCTAATTACTTTGAATCTGAAATTTGCTCACCCTCAATTGTCTTCTTGCACATGGAAATTAATTATTCTGTTGTGTACGCAAACGAGTGACCTTTATAAGAAAGGAATTACGCCTTTATCATTATTTAGGCATCAAGTTACATACGTTTAAAACGTAGTATCAGAAAAATAAAAGAAACTCAAATCAATACAATCGTCGCAATGACGAAATCGGAGGGCATCCGATTTTTCCACTACATATTAAATAAAAATGATCGTAGCTGTGGAGTCTGAAAGTATCAGACTTCTTCGCTACATAAAAATTAGCATTCAGCTGTATTGATATTCATACCAATACCTTCTGAGCTGTTATGCACCTCTATGTGCATTATTTAATAAATATCTACATCAATGTATGATCAATGATAAACATTCGCGTTAGGAACCGTTTATCTTGGAAATTATGATTATAATTTGATTCTATTGAAAAGACGCGGTGTACAAGAAGACCCTAGCCCTCGTCTAATAAATACATATACAGTCAAAATGTTACAATTCACGGGCATGGTTACCATACTCGCGGTCATTATGCTCGCCAAAGCACGTATACAACTGGTCACTCGTGTCGATTCGGACCAAACGTCCTACGACATGATTGAGTGACCAGAGGAACCATAATGCATGCGCACTCACATTTCGCTGAGCCCCGGTGACGTAGACGCCAACACCCCTGCTAGTGATCAGGGGAAGTCATCGAGCTCCTCAGAAGTCATCAAGCTGCTCCTCAGAAGTCGTCAAGCTGCTCAGCTGCGCCCAGACTGGAACGAAGGAACAGAACACGATTACAATTTGTTTCCAAAGTTACGATTGTTTGAATAATTTTGATGAATAATCGCGAAGCAATTCAAAACTAACGAAATTTTTATAATTTAGACATTTTAAGAAAAAATTAACGAAATTTTTTATAATTTAGACATTTTAAGAAAAAAAGAACAAAATTTTTTCTTAAAATGTCTAAATGATAAGATGTTTCGTTAGTTTTGAATTGCTTGGTGAGTCTATTCTAAAAATTAATTTTTCTAAATTTTTTTAACCTTTTTCTTTCTAAAATATTGAAGAATGAACTCTACTTAAAAGGAATTTAATGAAATGCATACTTACATCTTTCCATTAAAATTCAGCGCACAAATCTCCTCTTCAGCTGACGGACTGACTCTAATTTCCGACAACGACTTTCGCTTTCAAAAGTAAAAAAAAAAGAAATAGTAGACTACCAACGCGCCCGAAAGATTCGAGTCTCGCGATTCGAAGATGAGAGCCGCGACGCTCGTGATAGAATACAAATTGCGTAAAAAACACTGACTCTACTCTCGCGTATCCCGAAATTGTTAACGACGCTCTACTATGAGCAACTGTGCTCTTCAAAACGAAAAACTTCGTACGTCATAAACACTGACTCTATTTGGCCGCATTGCACGCGGCCACAATCTCTGAAAAATAAATAAATAAAAATTCGTTAATTATTCATGTCTTCAATAGCATGTCATTGATCAACTACGCAGTTTCTGTACATAAAGAACAAAACTCGCATCCAAAACCGAAGGTAAATGCAATTATAACAGCTTCATAGAGCTAGATTCTTAAAAATCATTGAAATATCGTTGAATTCTACGTAAACGCGTACGAAATGCAATAGAATTCGATCATTCCAATATTTCGTAAACATCTACCGACGCCATTTTAAAAATTTTAAACAAATCTGATTAAAATTATTCAATTTATCATAATTCAATCTTTTCTCATTTCATCCCGATATTAACCGACTGCAAAGTTACCCATCACCCTACAGCCAACAATGATCTGGCGCGTGGCACGTCAATCACGTCTGAACGTGGCAGGACAAGTTTAGACCTGCACTCCAGACGTGCGTGCCGGGAACGCGCGATCGTACTTTATCACGTTGGAGACTTTACAAGTGCAGTTTTGGAGCGCACGCCTAGATAGAGTGTACGTTCCAAAACTGTGAGAAAAACTGTCCGTCTAAAGCCGGGTATTGATTCAATAAAATAACAAGAATAATACGTTTACCACACGTATTGCCATCTCATTTTTCCAAGGAATGAAACCAGACGCCATCCAAGCACCGTTCAAATTAACCAGCATGTGTCATGGCGTTGCCTGCCCTTGGCTTTCGACTCCCGCCTCAACGTCTGTAACCTAACGATGCAACAAGTTTGAAAGAAAAGCATTAAAACATTCGTAAGGCAATTAAACAACATATAAACTTGAAATATGCCCGGAAAAGGATGTAATTGAATACCGAGACACGATATGTGCGCACTAAATGTGCAGAAATATCGGTGAGGCAACGAAGGGAATACGCGACGAACATTTATCGGTTTTCTCGCGATATTTAATCAATTTCGGGACGAAACTGTATTAACAGGAGCAGCAAGTGACGATAGAGAGTAAAGATGAAGACAAATAATGACTGGAAGTAATTATATGAGGATAGATAATGTACGCGTACCATTTAAATACGCAGCTAGCTATCGAAGCGTCTTAACTCAACGACGTCCACGGAACGAATGACCCCCGCGCCGCGTCGCTGTACCTCGCGAATATTAGCTTTGGTGGGGGGAGAGCAGGCAGGCGGCAGGACTCGCGAGGCAATACACGCGTACGTATTTACGAAGTGTTGGGATCTCGTCACCGAGCCATGTAAACAGAGGTGACTTCCAAAGAGTATCGTTCAGTCACAACAAAAGTCGTTTCTACGGACACGTTCTGCTAACGGTAAAATAGAAATATTACGCGTAATATATTTCCTTCGTTTATAAAATATCTAGCATCTACATACAGGAATGTACTTTAATTAAGCTTAGATGTTCGTCGCGTATTCCCTTCGGTGCTTTACCGATATTTCTGCACATTTAGTGCACACATATCGTGTCTCGGTATTCAATTACATCCGTTTGCGAGCATATTTCAAGTTTATTTGTTGTTTAATTGCCTTACGAATGTTTTAATGCATTTCTTTCAAACTTGTTGTATCGTTAGGTTACAGGCGTTGAGGCGGGAATCGAAAGCAGAGGGTAGGCAACGTCATGACAGTTGCTGGTTAATTTGAACGGTGCTTGGATGGGGCCTGGTTTCATTCCTTGGAAAAATGAGATGGTAATACGTGTGCTATACGTATTATTCTCGTTATTTTATTGAATCATTGTTGGCTGTGAGGGTGATGGGTAACTTTGCAGTCGGTTAATATCGGGATGAAATGGGAAAAGATTGAATTATGATAAATTGAATAATTTTAATTAGATTTGTTTAAAAATTTTAAAATAGCCTCAGTAGATGTTTACGAAATATTGGAATGATCAAATTCTATTGCATTTCGATCGCGTTTACGTAGAATTCAACGATATTTCAATGATTTTTAAGAATTTATCTATATGAAGCTGTTATATAATCGCATTTACCTTCGGTTTTGGATGCAAGTTTTGTTCCTTACGTACAGAAACTGCGTAGTTGATCAATGACATGCTATTCAAGCATAAATAATTAAGGAATTTTGATTCTTGCCATGAATTTTGTATATTTATAAAGATCGTGATATATTCTAAAGTAATATTCGAATAACACGAACGTGCTTACAACTTTAATGACGAAAGCCACTACTATGATTCATTTAAATGTAGTAATTATTTCTGAAGTAGTATATTTTGGATAATATCGTGTGAACTGTAAAGCTGCTCGTATGGAGCGAGCATTCTGTATTTTCGCATCACACCTTGTATTCTAAATAACAAGGAGCGAAAGTCCCTTGGCTGGTTCCAAGAAAAACAATATTTCCTCGCGACAAACACTCGATCAAACCACACCCACCCCACCCTCCTATCCTACTTATTTTTCAGAGATTGTGACCACGTGCAATGCGGCCAAATAGAGTCAGTGTTTAATGCGTACGAAGTTTTTCGTTTTGAAGAGCACAGTTGCTCATAGTAGAGCGTCGTTAACAATTTCGGGATACGCGAGGGTAGAGTCAGTGTTTTTTACGCAATTCGTATTCTTTCTCGAGCGTCGCGGCTCTCATCATCGAATCGCGAGACTAGAATCTTTCGGGCGCGTTGGTAGTCTACTATTTCCTTTTTTTTTACTTTTGAAAGCGAAAGTCGTTGTCGGAAATTAGAGTCAGTCCGTCAGCTGAAGAGGAAATTTGTGCGCTGAATATTAATGGAAAGATGTAAGTATCTATGCATTTCATTAAATTCCTTTTAAGTAGAGTTCATTCTTTACTATTTTAGAAAGAAAAAGTTAAAAAAAATTTAAAGAATTAACTTTTAGAATAGACTCACCAAGCAATTCAAAACTAACGAAACTTTTGTTAATTTTAATTTTTAATATTTAATGTTTTCTTAAAATGTCTAAATTATAAAAATTTCGTTAGTTTTCAATTGCTTTGCGATTCTTCGTCGGAGTTCAAACAATCGTAACTTTGGAAACAAATTGTAATCGTGTTCTGTTCCCCTGTTACAGTCTGGGCGTAGCTGAGCAGCCTGATGACTTCTTCTGAGCAGCTTGATGACTTCCCCTGAGTAGTAGCAGGAGTGTTGGCGTCTCCGTCACGGGGTACAGCGAAATGTGAGTGCGCATGCAATATGGTTCCTCTGGTCACTCAATCATGTCGTAGGACGTTTGGTCCAAATCGACACGAGTGACTGGTTGTATACGTGCTTTGGCGAGCATAATGACCGCGGGTATGGTAACCATGCCCGTGAATTGTAACATTTTGGATGTGTATGTATTTATCAGACGAGGGCTAGGGTCTTCTGGTACACCGCGCCTTTCCAATAGAATCAAATTATAATCATAATTTCCAAGATAAACGGTTCCTAACGCGAATGTTTATCATTGATCATACATTGATGTAGATATTTATTAATATTGCACATAAAGGTGCATAGCAGCTCAGAAGGTACATATTTGTATGAATATCAATACAGCTGAATGCTAATTTTTATGTAGCGAAGAAGTCTGATACTTTCACAAGTTGAAAGTCGAGTCACTTTGCTTAATAATGTAAAGTGAAAGAATACTAGCGTGTGGCTCTGATACCGGTCAGAACATAGTCATCGGTCAGGGGTTGAAAACAGTTATGATATCGGTTTCGGTTCTCGAAACAGTTATGACAACCGAAATAATCTTGAAACAGTTACGAGTGAACACGGTTCTGGCCTATATCGGTTTCGGTTCCGGTTCTATAGAAGTTCTGTAACAGAACCGATATTACGGTTATATATCGGTTATACAGTAAACTCTCGCTATGGGCTGGGTTCGCCTCAACCATGCGTAAGCGGCTTTTAAATTATGATTAAATAATAAATCTGTGAAGAATAAATTGAGGCATTTGATGTCCTTAAGTCGTTTATATCGACTCAGGTATATTATATATATATAATATATATCAAGGACATTACTTTTCTCGCGTTCAGATTAGTTAAATGCTGCTTTATTACGTAGCATGATCGACACGCAGCTACATAATCGCTGAGCGGTCGCGCTACCGCGCTGTCGGGCAATAAGTACTTTTGTTTCATAGAGTAGTTTCTGTAAGGGAGAAAATATGGAAAGTGGGCGAGTATCGAATCCGCATGAATCTTACTTTAAAAAATCGAAGTAATTAATATTTACTTAAAAATTACATTTTTTGTTTATTTTTGCCCTTCATTTTGTATTTTTTATTTAAGCGATGTATAAGAAATGGACAACGAAGTATGTAAACAAAATTATATGTAAATATCTAAACAAAGAAGCAATTTTGTTACGAATTTACCCTATTTACGGAAAAAGGGCACATAAACCACATGCTTAAAACTTGACACACATCATTTTCAAATCATGAGTTCTGTTTTCAGAACGTTTGAAGGATACGGTAACTACATCTTTAAAAAAATTGGTTTTAATTGCATTACATTGTATTAAGTTATACTATAATGGAAACTTTGAAATCGATTTTCTTGAAATGGCATTTTGGCGTATGTGCTCTGTCTCCATCAAACGTCTCAATTAGATAATGTGACTTATTGGTTATTGTTATAAAAATTGTTGCCTTATCAATTGCATGCTGTTATAGATGGGATTTGGGGAAATAAATAGACAATTCATTTAATTAAATAAGATATCTGCATTTTACAAAGCAATAAGTTACACGAGAGTCCCTATACGAAATAAAAGAACAGAATTGTGAGTCGCATCTTATAATACAAATTGTAAAAAGTAGCCAACATTGTTAGCCAGGTAGCGAAGTGTCAAAGATTACGGAAAATGCTTTTCATTTATGAAGAAAAAAGGCTCTGCTTCAATTTCCATTTACGTTGCACATATGAACTTCTTGTATTCATACAACGTCATCAGAAAGGCGATGAGATTGTTATTATAGGCGTGGATATGTACGCTTTCACGTTATAGCATCGAAAAGCTCGATTTCCTTTGGAAGACTGGAACAACGACATCGTATGTCGACGAAAACTACTATCGGATAAAGTAGCACCAAAACGCACATTACGAAGCAAAATACAAATAGCCACGACACTTACATTTCCTTAGATATATGGTTAGTACCTACAAACTTCGTTACGATTTTGATAAACAAAAGAGCCACAAGTGAAATCGTGTAAAGATTTGTACAAAATGTTGATTTTACTTGTCGCTCCAGTTTACGCGTAGAATTTCACTCTATTGATTGCAGACTCTTATAAAAGATACCCTTTAATTTGATTTCCACCCTTTAATTTCAATTCACAATCACGAAAATAATACTTCAATATTAGTCGACAGCGGTGACGACATTGGCGGAGAAACAAAATGTATCTATCATGAACTAGCATGTGTATTTATATCATTCTCCTCCCTTGTTTTACCTTGTACCTTTCCCTTTCCGCGACTTAATCCTCGATTGTCCCATCGATGATTACGGATTCGTGAGTAGATGCCTCAAGCACGTCAGTCAATTCTTCAGCCTTACTTTCATCGGACTTGCGATCCGATAACAGCTCGGATCAATCACTGCAAATAGATGAAAATGAAACTTGTAAAGAGCAAATGTGTTACAAATTAAAAAAAATGAATTAAGAACATGAAGCTGAAATTATAGCTAGAATATAAGAAATATTATCCTAAAACCAGCGTACAGACAGTACAAATTCCTCATTTTAATATCTTCATCATCAATCATTACTCTATATAATTGTCAGTTGGGATACTCTGTCTCACCAAAAATATCTCAAATACCGCAGAGGAAGCTAAAATTTGGCATGTAGTTAGCTCTTACCCCAAAAAGATACATGAGTAGCATAGCGACTGGAAAATAGCGGCTATAAGCTAGTTATTTTATAAACTAGAAGTACCCGCAGTGAACAATTTTACTTTTTCCATACGAATATCTTAAAACCTAGTAACTGCTTAAAATGATGGTACAGATCAAACTTAATCTGTTTACAGGCGGTACAACTTTTGATCAATATAAGGTTGCATCAGATGATGTCGCTTATAAAGTTTGAACGTCACCTTCATTCTTTTCAATGAAATTATACACATTTATTTATCTACATTTATCAGTCATGCATAGATAAATCTAAAGAGTGTATGATATCATTTAAAAAAATAATTATGGCTTTAAAATCTCGGAAGCGATTCCACCAGGATGAAAGTTATTTTGCCCAAAAGATGCCCTCCTTGAACCAAAGCAAGTTTGATCAGAAACATGTATTTAAAGAACTACTATTATTCTATTATATGTTTTCTATAATCTATATAGTACACACAGCAGCGAAAGAATGTGAACTTGTTCTTTATTATTATTAAATTAAATATTTCAATTGAATTGATATCAGAGTTTGTGCTAACATTAACTTAGCTGGTTGTCACGTGTAATATTGCTGATCTCAATTGAAGGCTTTTAATAATAGGAAATTAAACGAGATTTTATATATACCTGTCGCTGTTTTCAGTTGTTGCTTCTTCGCTACAATCCAAATCAAGTTCACCTTGAATAGCGCTTTGCAGATCGTCGATTCTTTGGAGTGCTAATCTCAGATCGTCTCTAGCAACTTTGGTCTCCGCTTCTGCAGCCTCAAGAGATTTCTCTAATTCACGACGAGCTCGCGTGGACTCTTGTTCACGCGCCAGTGCAGAACTACCTTCGTCTCTTGCCTCGCGTAATGATCTTTGTAAACGTCTTGCTGCATCTTGAGCAGTTTGTTCCTTTGTCCTCAATAAGGCTGATTCAGTTTGCAGTTTATCAACATTTTCTTTTAATCTTGCTATTTGAGTCTGTAACAAACAAGATTGAGCCACCAATCAAATAAATTATGCTGTTAATTTTATACCCTACAACGTTATTGTGAAAAATAAAGATGATAAATATGTAAATACATAGAATTTGTAATAGGATTCATAATCCTAACAAATATAATGCAACCTACTTCCAAACGCGCCCTTGTTGTTTGTTCCAATTCGAGTTTACTTTCGAGCTCTTTAGCGCGGAACTCAAGTCGCCTTGTAGCAAGGCTGTTTGCCGTAGGATCGCCCAGTTGCTCAACAGATTCCAATCGTTGTGTCAATTCTGAAAGGTGGTCCTTCAGTGACGATTTTTCAGCTTCTAGAGCAACAATTTGTACTTGCGCTTCTTGTAACTGCCCTTGTTCCGCCGATACTTGTTGAACTGCTGCTCGATACTTCTTTAAGACCTTGTAACACAATGTAATTATTTACATATTTAAATCTTAGATTATAAAATAATGTTACACGCCATCTTTTATGAGATTCATTCGAAGAAATCCAATTTTACCATTAGATCGCCAATACAATATCCAACATTTTGTTTTGTATTTCTATGAGTTTAATTACTAATTACAAATGAAGTAACAAAGTAAATCTATTGCTTAATGTAAATTCAATTTAAACTAACTTTAATCATATGTTCAATCACACAAAATTGATATTGTTTCACTCTCTCATTGTCTTTTATCATGCAGAAGCAACTGATGTGACACTTTAGAATAAACGTTTAAGTAATCAAGTAAAACGCTTACTTGTGCAAGCTCTTCTTCATTTTCTTCTAATTGCGAGAGTAATTCAGTTCGTTCACGGTTGGCCACATTTGCTCGTTCTTCAGCTTCAGAACGCTGACGCAATGCTTCTTCTAGCGAAGCTTGTGACTCGTTCAATTCTTGTTCCAATGCTTGTTTTGCTTTAACTACAGCTGCTCTGGCACACTCAGCATCTTCTAACTGATTCTTCAATTGTCGTAAAGCTGCCTTGCCTGTCGAGTCACCTTTCGATCTTTCAAGCATTGTTTGAGCGTCTCTAAGCAATGCTTTCGTCCGTTTCAAGTCTCTCTTCAATCTGATAAACAAATAAATTATAAATATTATGACAAGATTAAGAGAATAAACCAAAATTGTGGGATAAACTAGATCATGCAAATTCTTCATATAAAAAAGATAAAAAGATCTTTAATGTTTTGAAATCTGATACTTCGGTTTTTAGTTATTCAAATTTGAAAATTTCATTTGCGATAGGAAACTGTTATACAGGCGACAACACGCATACACGCATTCAAACACGACATATAGTATTTACGGATGAATATTTGCTATATTTTATTTCGTTACCACTAAATATTCTCATACATTATGTGTTGTGCGTTTATAACGTAAATTTTCTCTATTCCCAACAATGTTTCCCGCACTAATGTAAAGGGTCAAACTATTATGTTCTAGAAATGGTACTCGTGACAGTCTACGTATTAAATTGTTTGTTTCATAGCTGCGTGGCCCTAACCAATGAAGTAGGAAGAGAAGAACTTAGTATCATTTCATAACATTTTCGCTCAAATAAAAAAAAACAAGTTTCACCAAGATACCTCTGCATGATGTCTGCTTCTGCTAGACGCTTGGCTCGATCTTGTTCTTCAATGGCTACCAAACGACGGTCTAACTCGTGTTTCTCGCGAAGCAATATTGTCCTCTCCTCGTGTTCAGTTTCCAATTGTGATTCTAAGGCTTTGACTTTTTTAAGCGCATTACCGCGCACTTCGTCCAATTCTTCGTCTCTTTGTTGCATTTCTTTCCGCATTTCCTTGCGCTGTTGCTCAATGCTCATTTCAAGCCGCAGCTTTGCTTGCTGGAGCAGCTGCACTTGACCCGCGAGATCGTCCAGTTCTTCTTCTTGATCCTTCACTCTTTTTTCTAATTCGTGCTTAGCTTTTTTTAATTGTGCTGCTTCTTCTTCGGTTTTCCCGCTAAATGTCAGTTCCTCAAGTTCTTGGCTTAATGTACGCAATCTTTCTTCTTTTAATTCAATTTCTAGTCTTGCATCCTGCGTTCAAAAATAAAGGGTACAAAAGTGAAGAGCACAAAGTGAGTAGAAGATGCATAGCTGAAGTATTATAATATATTCATTTCAGTCAAGAAAAAATGGAACGGGAAAATCACTATGAGGGTGTACAGCTAGATATACTTACACTGAGATTTTGTTCTATGGTAAACTTTTCCGCGATTGCAATTTCTTTTTCCCTAGCCAGTCGTTCACGTTGTACTTTTTCTTGTCGTAGATCATTCATCAGATTCTGAGTCTCCGAGTCGAACCTAAGTAAGTAAATATTCAAACTACAATGTTTATAATAATAATTATACAGTTGACGATAATTAAGACTATAGTGTCATTCCACGCCAACTCGTTCACTTTTTCCTCCCGAAGTCTCGGATTTTGTTTAAATTTGTTGTAGTCCTGGTGGAATTAGGGGGGGGGGGGGGGTAAGTCATCATTTTGTCGATTTCGAGTTTGTTTAAAAAATACAGGGCCTTGAATTTTGCGATTTTTGCCTATTTTCGTGAAAATGGGTTTTACTTATGAATTTTTATCTCGGAAACTATTTGTCAGATTTAGGTGATTCTTATGGGATTTTAATGTGAAAGGATCGCCCTTCCAGAATAAATTTTTTCCAGATCGAAAAATTAACCTTGCATCATTGAAAATTATAAATAAATTTTTATTTTACAAATTTGGGCTCGAGGTCGCGATTTTAAAAATCCGAAAAAATACTACCATATTCCTTGAATATGGCATGGTAGCGGTACAGTCGACCGTAATAGCGGAGCGTCCGCACGACGACGCCCGATCCGCTTACCTGATTCGGCTTGAACCGCCGAATTTACCACCCCACTCCGACGTTAATAGGAGCCGCACCACCTTGACCGTAGGCTTATGTTGTAGAAAAAACTTCAAGGACAATGGTAGTATTTTTTTCGGATTTTTAAAACCGCGACCTGGAGCCTGAATTTGCAAAATAAAAATTTGTTTATAATTTCCAATGTTGCAAAATTAATTTTTCGATTTGGGAAAAATTTATTCAGAAAAGCCGATTCTTCCACATTAAAATGCCGTAAGAGTCAACGAAATCCGACAAATAGTTTCCGAGATAAAAATTCATAAGTACAACCCATTTTCACAAAAATAGACAAAAATCGCAAAATTCAAAGCCCTGTATTTCTTAAACAGACTCGACATCCACAAAATGATGACTTAAACCCTCCCTAATTCCACGAGGACTATAACATATTCAAGTTTAAAAAAAATCCGAGACATCAATGGAGAAAAGTGTTCAAGTATAGGGTAATTCCGGGAGACGCGGCCGGGCTGGAGAGTTGGTCGAGTTGCTATATTCAGACTCTACATCTGTGTATATGTAAAAATGTGTTAAGATTCAGAACAATGAGAATGTATCGCAAATGAACCTCGGTCGAGGTGGCGCTATGATCGGAGTGCGCAAGATGGCGTCTGAGCATGCGTGTGATGACGCCGTGACGTCTAACCAATCAACGCCAAGATCGAGGCCAGCGCAAAGCCAACCTCATCTCGGCGTTGATTGATTTGACGTGACGGCGTCATCGTGCGCATGATCAGACGCCATCTTGCGCACTCCGATCAGAGCGCCACCTCGACCGAGTTTCGTTTGCGATACATTCTGATTAATTCTCTAGAAATCAATTGTTTCGACCAACTCTCCAGCCCGGCCGCGTCTCCCGGAATTACCCTAAACATAGTTTCTAAACCGTTCATTTATACATATGTATTATGATCTGATAATATCGGATCACAATGTCCAGTTATTCGAAGCCAACGAATAAAAATTACGAATAAAGATAACATGTGATTTTATCCTTTCCGAGGAACTCGTTACGAATAAAAGCGTCGAATAAATTATCTTGCTACATCGAGTTTCAAAACGTATAAGAGCTAAATGAATATAACTAACCGACATTTTCTGTATTCTTTTCAACTATGAATAAATATGTGAAAAAACTCGCAAATTCATTGACCCTATAATCCGTTCCATTCAAAATCTTAAAAATTACCCCCAGAACAACAGGCCAAATAAGAGTACCCTCTTAACAATTTTTTTTATATTTCTTCCTTTAAATAATTGATTTAATTTGAATAATGGTAATTATTACATGACCTTTCGCGATTATCTGATAAAAAATCTAACATATATTACGTGACCTTACCATATCGTTTTAGGCATAAAATTAATAATTAAGAACATATTAGGTCGGTGAAATAGCTTGTTCGCTCACTGTTAGATGATGTTAGGTGCATAGAAATATCTGTTTTTAACAAACCTTTTTGTATTTTTACAAGAAATTTTAATAAAAATTTTCATTCTTTTGCACGGACCTATCAATTATTGAAGGATAGTATAAAAATAGTACTACTACTTCATTATTTGCACACAGTTCAATACGCTTTCTGCAATTAATTTCTTTGCTCAAACTAGTAACGAGATCCTAGTTTCAGGGCGATCGGAAACCTATTTTAGGAATAGTCAATCACAATAGGTTCTGCACACACTAAACGCCCAACTAAACGCGGGTGCCTGCAAACGGACAACGTTACCGGCCTGGCGCAGTGCCAGAAACACTTGTTGCCATTCGATACAATGAGAATAGAACATTAATGATACTCAAGGTGAAAATATTAAAAATTTTCGATGCCTGAAATCTCCCCAAATAACTAGTCATTTCAAGCCATTCTGAAAAATAAATTTTGAAAAGGGACTTTCCTAAACGATTCTAAAATCACTTGACTAATGCTGCACAAATGCTATCAAATTACGATGTACTGTTAGTCAGAGATAAAGCTGTATTTATATACCGCTGTTATAAAAATTTTAGGTAAAAAAATTTTAGTTAAATATTAATTAAAATTAAAATTAGTATATATCTATGACAAGAAATGAGAGCACTTATTGAATTGAAGTACCAATGAAGAAAATGGTATTCAAATTTGAAAGGTCACATACTTGCGTTGTTTCTTCTCTAAAAGATTATTCCTGGCCGTTTGTTCTTCTAGCAGAAGACTCAGGTCATGCATTTCGCCGTTCAACTTTTGCACGCGTCGTTTCCATTGTCCAACAACTTGACGTTGTTCTTCAACTTCTTCGTAAGCATCAGCTAACTAAAGTATGACAAATACCATTAACACGCGTTATTATATTATATAATTACTTTATCATATCACTTGAAAACTAAAACGACTATTTCCAAATACTGTTAAACAGTTCAAACTTGTCTAAATAGTTCCAAGATTTCATTTTCACTTTTGATTTTATGAAACATTAAAAAAATTCTCTTCTCACATAAGTTTGAATTAAGAAAGATCGCCAACTTTTGCGTACGCACCTTTTTCTCCAATTGTTTCTTAAGCCCTACTAGTTGTTCGAGGTCATCTTCATGCTGTTGCGCCATTTTTCTTTTCGTGAACTCAAGTTCCCTCACGGCGTGTTCGTACCTCTGCTTATAAACTCCCCCATCTTCACCGTCCTCCGCGTCCGATGCAATTCCATTTAAATCGGCTGCCCTCGCATATAAAAGTTCCATTTCCAGACGTTCTGTAGCCTGCTGAAGATTCTTATTAGCCTCAGTCACATCTTGAAGCTCTCTTTCAAGACGTAAACGTTCCGAAGTTTCAGCGTCAATTCTCTCCGCTGCCAACGTTGAAGTTGAATGTTCTTCCGCGAAGTCCGCAGTCATCTCGCTTAACTGGAGTAGAAAATATAATGAAATTAACTTAGAAAATAGAATAAGAACGGGTACCTAACATAATTAACTTCCTAATTAAGCGCCCAACTTCATTAATTAATAGTAAACATAATCATGGTCACACGTCCCTTTGTACGAGAGTCATTTGAAAACTTCGCGGCCTTAGCGACCGTAACGCAGTAGAGGAGACCAGGTATGGTTGTCTCATTTTCTGATTTAGATTAATATAAACTACGTACGTCCGGCTTTATAAAAAAAATTGGTCCTGTGGATTTTGTCAACCAGATTAGGAGCTAATTCACATTATTTGCAGGAACTATTTTGTGACAACATACCCCGAGGTCGGGTTGGTTGTCACTGTATCTGGATAGCTAAGTTTATGAAGAAAAAGTCGATTCAATTAAGAGAGTAATATAATTTTATATTGTATTCGCAAAAAAATCATTAAGTAAGTTAGAAAAAACTATAAACTACGAGACTCCACAACGACTTGTGTGATGGAGAGGGAGGCAGCGATATGCTTACGCATCGCCACGGATTATTAGTACATTCCTATTGTTTATAGTTTCTTTATTGTAACAGTTGTGACAACCAACCCGTGTGTCTCACCTATTTTACAGCCTAGGACGAGAATTTTTACCAGGTAGAGATTTGAAAGGAGGCTAATGTTGAATAATAATGCAAAGAAAATTCTTAAGATACTCCTTCTCTGCTGGGTCGCGAAGTTTTCAACTAATCCTTGTATACATATTATTCATAGTTTTTCTGAAAACTGAGCGTCATTGATATATTACTAGTTTACAGCCATTTTGCGCAACAGATGCCACTATTTTTTTTTAAGGAAAATGGCCTGCTGATTTCGAAAATGTTTTCTATGGATACGTCGAAATATCGATAGAACTTTTTACCTGCCTGTCAAAAAGGTGATTCCGATTTTCTTCAGCAGCAGTTTGTTTTCTTCGTAAAAGTGCCAACTCAACAGAAAAAATAAGAAACTGGGCATATTTTTATGATTTCAATTTTTCCCAGATAATTAAATGAATTGTCATGAAAATTTCGTGAGGTAAATTTGTTGGTGATTCAATTATCTTTAATTTGAGGTCATTTCGGACCATATCGGTTACTCGCAAGCCGAGATATTTGCAATTATATGGGATCACCTTTTTGACAGGCAGGTAAAAAGTTCTCCTATCAATATCTCGAAAACGTATCCCTAGAAAAAATTTAGACCACATTTTCGAAATCAGTGGGCCATTTTCCATAAGAAAAGAATAGTGGCATCTGTTGCGCAAACATTTTTTTTTATTTTGTAAACTAGTGTATTTAGCAGCAGTTTCGGTTTTTTTTCTTCGTGCCTTAACACATTTTGTAGATTAATTGGGATTACTTTTTCTGGACAAACTACATTTAACTCTTTACACTGCATACACGCCTCCCAGACATGACAAGATTTAAATTAAAGTTACGTATAAGCATTGAGCAAAAGACTTCTGATAGATTATCCAGTGAATAATATGGAGTGCAAAGAGTTAACTACGTGTAAGCTATGTGATGATATATACTCCTGTAGGAAAAAACACATTATTTTACAAACGTTCAACGTTTCTCTACAATTTACAATATTGAAGAAAATTTGTACGTAACATGACATACAAACGGGTATGATTTGTGATTTCCGTATTTTTACAGACATTTCCTACAATTAACAAAGATAGAAGAATGACGAACAGTGATTAGGAAGTCTAATAAAAAGTATCGTAAATATCCTGGATGTAGGTGGAATGAATGATAAACTTTTATGTTAGAAATTCTTATTGCTCCTACTGTACTTTCTATGTTTATGTACCTCTTGGCCAACGCTATCGGAAATAGTTCTGTCTTCCGAAGCGCGTGACAAGGAGCGCCTGGAGCAAGAACTTCTTGCGACACTGTTCGATCTGCTGTAATATTGAAAGCCACGTATCATGATATTCGTAGCACTTTGGCTTCTACCTATGCCACATCTGGGTCTGTCGTTTGGTTGAATAGCTGACAGAAAGCACATATCGTTATCTGCGTCGTCTCTGTGGCCCAAACTTCTCCATTCATCCATTACATGATCCGTTCTCTTCAAGAACTGGGATATTTTCGATGATAGGTAGGAGGAGGCAGTTGCTGGCTCCAGATGAGATGCGGTGGGCTTGAAGGATTGCCTGACTTTTTGCGTCTCGAAGCCCAGGACAAAATTCAGGCTGGCGTCGAAAACGACTGGGGCCTGTTCCTTGACAGATGCTTCCTCCGCTATGTCTACGGGGGCAGCATTCTCCATGGGATACACCCTTCTTGGAGGAGTTGAGAAATTTGTCGGGGAATCAATCCTTGAACACGGTCTTGGCGAGATAGATAAGGATTTAGAGCGGTAAGACAAATTTGATGAAAGGCTGGCAGGCGACAGACTCCTTATCGAGCTTGAGCCAACCACATGCGTTCTACTGGCTGGCCTTCTCAGGATGCACGGCGGTAACGGTGGTCTTTTCATGAGGCTACTCGTCTCCACGGATCTCGATAAATTGGCAATCACCGAGTCGCACAATTCGTTGGCTTTCTCGTTTAGTTCTCTGCTGGACAGTGGCTCTTCAAAAGTTGGCGAAGTATGTTTCGAAGCTGGGGACACCACGTTCGAGTACGACACTGGTACAGACGGCATTGTGGCGGTGTTTCACCTCTCCCGACCGTTCAACAGCCCAAATCAAACTATTCCCGGTAACGTTTTGCTGGTAACACTGTGCATTAAAAAAAAGGTGGCACGATTTCCGTCTCGAAATTCGAAATTGCGTGACTCGAAAAAAGAACTGAACTTAGAACCTGAAAAGGTTTTGCGCATGCAGCGTTATCCAATGAAGTAGGCTACGTACACTCTTAATTACTCGTGCAGTTTAAGATTGAGTTGCGCTGGTGTTTGCAACTTGTGTCGCATAACCAACATCGTTGTTATAATACAACAAACTTACCATTCATTATAATTGCAACAAGTACTAATGCGAAGCGAGAAAAAAATATTGTATATATGCAAGAATGTTATATGAAAAACTGCAAGGAGTGAAATTACGATGTTTTCGTTATTAATTAATTGAAATTGATTATATACAATACAAATCACTTTATATGCAGGGCGGGCTGCTCTCCTTAGCACAAGATAATCAACGTGCTCGCGCGGGAGAAGGTTCTGTGGTCGATTTGTGTATCGTCGGCATTTGAATTTCGTTTTCGGGTCGATCGGATCATCGAGCGTCTCGTCACGAGCATTTAATTGCGTAACATCGAACGGCAACGCCCGTATCGAGAGGGAGTCGCGGTGCAACTGCCTCTTCTTGGGTCAGCCGATACGCGGGCCGATTGCGTCTGTTAGAGAAGACGACGGTCACCTCGGAGTTATTCTAAGTGAAATAGAGAGTGAAGAAGATAGAAGAACGGATAGGGAGAACTATGAGGGAGCAAGAGATTCAGCCACAATTCTGGACGAATGCCAAATCTCTCGCAGAGTCTCCAAGAAAAGTCTTAGCCAGCGAAAGATAAGAGTAAGAAAAGAATGGAAAGAAAAAACAGAACACGGGCAGTACAGAAAAGAAACGAAAATGAACACGAAAGATGAGCATAGGAAAATATAGAGTCCGGAGGAGAGAACAATACGGCAGAGTGAATCGTTCAACCGAGATTGAATGATTACTACGAAATGATGTAGGACACAATGCCAAGGTTGTATAAGGAATTTTCAGACAAGACGAGGAGAGAATGTCGGTCACTGGAACGTTTATGCCATTACAGAACGGTATAAATACATTGACGCCGCGGTGGCCTGCCGAGGAAATTCATAACGCGATAAACGTCTACTGGCTTCGCTTCGTCTGCCACAGTGAACACAATGGAACGATATGAGTGTCATGATTAGGTAAGCGAATAGCGCTCTTCAGAGGATGTTGCTTCAATTTTCTGAACAAACAGTCAAACGTATATTAGCCAGTATACAGTGCTGGACAAAAGTATATACTAGGGTCTGTCGGTTTTTAAAAACCGAGTTTAAAAACCGGTTTTTATTTATAAATTTGTAAGATTCGAAAACCGCGCAAAAATGAATTAATTATTTAATTAAACACCTTAACATTTTCACTTGAAATCACCTCGGACACAAGCATATTGCAGTAGGTAACAGTTTACTGTAAAACTAATCTTCATGAGTTCATATTTTGTACAGATTTTAGTTATTTTATTTTTTTTTCATTTGGTTTTGTATGCAGTCTTTTTTACTGAGTTCTATTTTTGTAGGTGCATAAATATTAAATAAACTCAAAAATTGTACGAATTTTAGTTATTTTAAGTTTTTCTAATTATTTTGTTTTTTATAGATAGAGTATATTTTATATTAAGGAAATTGAAAGTTTTAAAATAAGTACAAACAATTATTTTTTCTTATTTTAATTATATTTTTTTTGTGAAAATTCAGAAACCGGTTTAACCGGTTTTTGGGGAATAGTGGAATTCGAAAACCGGTTTTTCAATAGTCGATTTTTGTATAAACCCTAGTAGAGGCCTGGGTATTAAGGGAACGCAGCGGCCGATTTTCAGAGGCAACGCCTCCTTTCTCCCGCCGCGCGTCTTGGTTCCCGCGGCGGCCTAGGAGCTTCGAGCGCCTCAGGCCCGTACCATATGAACGGCGCGTGGTGCGGTGACAAAACAAAAACGCATCGACAATCGTGCTCTCTACACTGCATTCCATATTAGAGCATACCGACGTCCCTACCGATTTGCGACCGATCTGCGCAGCTCTCACTACTACCCACGATTTGAACCGCATGCGATTGGTCGTGGTAATTTCCAAGGAATAACTGGTACATCCCAAACGCGGGACCTGACCGTTGTCAACGTAAACAGTGCACGAAAAGTTAACGGAGAGAGTAAGTACTGTTCGGCTAGGTACTCGAAATATTCGAATAGCTTGAAACGCAAACCGAGCGGGACCCGAACGGATCCGAGTAACCCGAATGTTTCGAGTAGCTCGATTGTTTCGGGTAGCTCGATTCTTTCAAGCAGTTTGATTCTTTTGGGTAGCTCGATTTTTTCGAGCAGTTCAAACGTATTCCGGGCAACCCGACGGTGCCGGGCAATCTGCTTGCTTAAAGTATATGGGACGTTTTAAAAGGAGAAAATTATATATTTCTGTGGTTGAGTTTTCCTTCGAAATTTCGTCAAAAACGACGTAGGACCAGGGTTGCCACCTCTCCGGTTTTGGCCCGGAGACTCCGGGTTTTGAAGGAAATCTCCGGGCTCCGGTTTTACTGAGAAAATCTCCGGGTTGTAGAAAAAAATAAGATAATAAGAATTATCAGGTATGATACAGTGGTATCAATTTTATATACAATAATAGTTATTAATTAAAAAAACAGATACTTTGAAATTCTGAATTGTTTGAGCTTAAAGGAATCGCACATCTGTTTTCTGGCTATTCGAGAACAAAACGTTTTTTTGCTTTTTCCATCCCCGTGTTTATATTCGAATCTCCGGGTTGGAATGTGTAGCACTCCGGGATTTCTATGGTGATAAGGTGGCAACACTGCGTGGGACCAACAGTTTAGGAAATACGCAGCCTCAATGTGTCAAAAAGTGAACCCTGAATTCCATCTTCTAAACGGTACCGTCATTGTCGCCGTCGTCTTACAGAATGCTGATCGCTTCGTTTTTTAGTTACTCGAAAGAATCGAGCAAACCGAAAAAAATCGAGCTGTCCGAAAAAATCGAGCTACCCGAAAGAATCAAACTACCCGAAAAGAATCGAGCTACCCGAAACATTCGGGTTACTCGGATCCGTTCGGGTCCCGGCTGGGTTCGATTCTTTCGAGTACCCGAACAGCTCTAATAAGTAGAGGGCCGTGCGACGGAGAAAAACATAGGAGTCGAGCGTAGCAACGCCTCCTGAGGGTCGTGCTTGCGCGAAATTGGTATGCTCTAATGTGGAATGCAGTGTAGGACGATGTGGAAACGTATTGATACAATGTCGCTCTAATACGCCACGCGCGAATCGTATGGTACGGGCCTGAGGCGCTCCAAGCACCTTGGTCGCCGCGGGGGCCAAGACGCGCGGCGGGAGAAAGGAGGCGTTGCCTCTGAAAATCGGCCGCTGCGTTCACTTAAATCCCAGGCCTGCTCTAGTATATACGCTTAATTCTGTTTTTGCACGCTAGATACCTACGTTCCTGAAAAATTCGTGGAGAGAACGACGGAGCACACAAACAAATCGTCGAACCTGGAACTTACTTTTTTCTGACTACATCACTTACTCCATAAAGTCGGAATGGCAAACTAATTGTCCTTACACACATTCAAATAACTCGTAAGCAACAATTAAATAATTTACTCCTTGCAGAAACAGAATTAAGTGTATTGCAATAATACGCGATTTGCAACGTGCGATCATTTGAATCTGTTGAAAAAATGATTCTGATGTATACTTTTTTTTTTATACAATTTATTGTTACAAAACTGCATAAACGAAATAGATAACACAGAACTAGTGAAAATGTGTTTTACAACCGTTTTACGTTTGGAAGGAGTTATTGGCATACCCGCGGAAAACTGTATTTACACATAGTTTATGAAAATATTGATTTTTATTTATTAACCCTCTAGGGACGAGTGGGACTCCAGAGTCCCGTTCAGATTAACACATTTTTATTTACGTTCCATCAATAAGATCGAGATTTGATAGGTATAGTGACCTTTAGTAGGCAGAGAAGAAACTGTTGTGCCATCAGAACCCGAAATTAAACTTTTTTTGTTATAAACAAATTTAAAAAAAAAAATAAAATAAAAAAAAATTAACGAGTAGTTTCCAAATCCGAAGTATAAAATAGACTATTTTAACGCTCAAAAAATTCTACGTTAAGTTTAAAATATCCCCGTCCCTAGAGGGTTAAAATAAATTTTTAGAATAAGTCTTTCACTGGTGTACCTTATTTTTCCGCTAATTTTGTGTTATCTATTTTGTTTGTGTAATTCTGTTTTGCATGTAGGCAAGTAAAATATTGTAAAAAAGAGCTATACAAAAGAAATTGGGCTGTACTACGGTATGACCCAACCAACGGAATGAAATGAAATTTTGAGGGGCTGGGCGGGAGGGGGAGAGAACCACTAATATAAAATTTCAGCTGCGGGTATTTGTTAGTTTTTCAGATATTAATAAAATACTTTCGCAAAATACATTGAAATTTACGTATACAGACGTTACTAACACAACCATCTTCTCGTCGCCGTCGATTGTTTCGTAGTCGACGATACAATGTATGGGGATACGGTAACAGAAACTGGACGCAAGCCAAGTGTATAAATAAATGAATGTTAATCAAAACGTGTCGATCATTTCCAACATCTGTCAGATTTACTTTTCAGTTATTAGGTTTTGCGCACGAACTCATACATTATTGCTGTTCACTTATTCCGACACAATGCATTCGACTTTCCAATTTCGCTCGGGTATTAGTATTGGTTTGGGTCAGCCAGGGGGGGGGCGCGCCCGCTTGCGGGCGCCTAAAGCATGGTGCCGAACCGATGTGACTTTGGGAATACTCTAGTATTACTATACTATAGTATTGGGAATAAAAACTGATGCAGTTACAAGCATCGCGCGATGAGGTCAATATCGTACATTGTATCGTCGACTGTGAAACGAAGAAGATGGTTGTGTTAGTAACGTCTGTATAGGTAGAATTCAATGTATTATGCCGAAAGTTTTTTAATAATATCTCAAAAACCAACAAATACCCGCAGCTACAATTTTATATTAGATGTTCTCACCCCTACCCGCCCAACCCCTCAAAATTTCAGTATAAGTATCTAAGTATTTAGGATATGTTCAAATTTTTCAACAATTAGGGTGGAATGTTAGCGATAACAGTAAATGACGAGTTTGGTTGAAAGTGACAAAAATGCCCCTTTGGTTTTCGTTAAAAAGCATAGATAATAATTACTTAAATACTTATATTATTATTATACTCATATTATTTTACTTTTATAAGGAGTGTTTAGCGTTAATATTAATATTAGCCCAGGATATCGCGACACGCAAGTACAATGAAAGAGAGAATTGAGTTTAAAGGAGTGGGAGAATTGAACGCATGCGCGATCCCCAGTCGATCAGCGGATCGACGAGAGCAAGGATCAGGAGCAGCGATGTGTGCATAGCAATGAGAGAGGGAACCGAGCGTTCCACGCTGGCCCGGATTAAAGGGGGGCTAGGGGGGCCGCAGCCCCGGGTCCCACTTTCCAGGAGGGCCCCGTTCTAAGCGAGAACTTCCAATTTTATGTTTTTACTTTAAATTTTCATTTTCTGTACTAAAGAGAATAAAGAATATGTATAGAGCGACGAGGTTAGATGATCGGTTATCATCCTTAGCACGTTTCGCAATTGAATCTGAATTATTAAGATCTATCGATTGTGAAGACTTGATACAAGAATTTTCAAAATTAAAGATAAGAAAGAAACATTTTATCTAAAAGTTAATTGTACAATACCGGTTTTTACCGCCCCCCCCCCCCCGCTGTTCAACCATGAAGGGCCCCCGAAAGTTTGATAGCCCCGGGCCCCAAAAATCTTAATCCGGGCCTGGTTCCACGTGCGCCTGCGCATTAACCAGTCGCTCAGCAGGCCGACTGGAGAACGGATCGTGCGCAATAGTCGAACTCCATTCCTATTGGAATATGTATAAATACGGGCAAGGAAGCCCAGAGATGATCATTCAGACTCATGCATACATTCGAGTTGCTACCTAAGAATCATTTAAAGCTAATAGCTGATTCTAACCTAAATTAATGCTCCAACTTTGCAAGCCGCATTGTAGGCCCCTTGGTCGTGCCGACCGTTCCACGCTAAGGCCATAGTCGCCAGGGTTAACGAGAGGTTTCTGCCGCGGAAGCCACTTTGTAGGCCCCTTAGTTGTTGAAGCTAAGCTATTGATAATTATCCTCAGGTTAGTAATATTACTCCTGAGCAACGAGGGAGTTGATTATTCCAGGTGGTACTATGTGCCCCTGATGAAACGAAGAAACAACTACAAACAATTCTCAACTTAAACATATTCAATCTCCTAGATTCATAAACTAATTCCTACGTCGACTGAGAGTCATTATCCACAAACTTATTCCTACATCGACTGAGAGTCATTATCCACAAACTAATTCCTACACCGGCTGAGAGTCGTTATCCACAAACTAATTCCTTTCATTCGACTAAACGTCACTATTAATTATATAAATTACATTGCTCCAAATTGATCGTCTTTATTTTTGTAACGACCGAGAGTCGCAACCTATTTAATTTCTCCTAATTTCTTTAGTATTAAAGCGTTAATTTATGTTTGCATGTATTATTTAGAAGTGTTTTCCTGAATAAACACTATTAAGATTAATTCTTGTTCTGCAATTCTAATTCTTTATCGCACGCCACTCGACCCACTCCCGAATTCTTGTAACACGTGTTCTGCCACGCGTAGAAACGTTACAACCCATTTGATTCGATGTAACAATCAAACAGACAATGGACACGGAAGACTAGAAGTAGGTAGAATGTATTACCATACAGTTGAGAAAAGGCTTGCCTTTGAAATAGTTGGTACCAATTACAAATTAATAAAATGAAAAAGTCAAAAGATAATTTTTCACGCACCTTAGCCTCCAATCTATCGTTGTCATGTTTCAGGTGATTGCGCTCCTGTTCGAGTCGTTCAACCTTTGTCCTGAGTATCTCGAGCTCCTCCTGTTCGTAAAAGCAAAATAATTTATGTCGATTTAAACAAGCAAGTTGCACAACATTTCTTTATAATGATATTACAGAAATTAAATTGTGTTCCATTTGATCTATGTTTGCACGTGTTTTTCCAGCTTGCTTCGACAAATCAAGATAAGAACTATTAGTAATGAAAATACCAATTATGTGCTCACCGTTTTTGCCTTTAATTGATCTTCGGTCCGATGAACATTTAATAAAGGTGCAACTTTCACGTATAATCTCCACCACGGCCATTCTCTTACGGACATCCACTTCCTGACGTTCCTCTGTATACACCTAACCGCAAGGTCTTGTAACTAAAATAATGAAATATTATGTTTATTTGTTGGTACATTATCATAATGTCCATATAAACTAACAGTCTGTCTTAAAATTTAGACAGTATATCAATTTTTATCATAATTTCATTTTATTATCATAAATATTTCGTTCTATTATCAAAGTGTAGTACTACACAGTCAAGAACAAACGAATAACTATCGTTAAAAATATGACGAGAGAAGTTTTATTAGTGAATGTAAATCAAAATTAATATTTCTTTGCTAACTATTACATTCTTAAGAAGGTGCTGAAAATAGCGACCATTCACTTTAAAACATTCTTACAGATGAGTTATTAATCAACGTTCCAATAGTTCAATCATTTGAATGGTACTACTTAGTTTGATGTTTTATTAGAATATATGCATATAAGTACGCTACGTTTAACAGTTCTCCATGGAAATAAATGAATGCCATTAAATCAGGAGACTCGCATTTGCTAGTTGGCTCGCATTTGATTGTTCGTTCAATTTAGCCAGTTGAAAACATTAAATTTAAATTCTTGAATAGTAAGAATAGTATTCGAACCAATTAAAAATAAAGGTTTGATTCCTTGGGAGTACAGAACTGACAGCGACACCGAATAAAATTTAAATTTGTTTTTCTGAACATTCAGTATTATTATTTCTGTGCAAATATGTGAAATGAATATTTTTACGACGTACAGGAGCACGTATATATTTTTGTGTTGGTGAACTCCATTTACGAGATTTTCTACTACGTAAAAAAGACCACATAGAACGAATACTTCGCGTAAATAAACAAACGAATGTATTTAATAAGCGCAGTGTTTTGTAAAAGATCTCTAGTTGACTGATGAATAAGTCGAAGTTCAAAAGGTTAATAGTACCACATCTGACGTGTAGCTTATAACCGATTATGTTCATTATCTAGTTGATAATAATGCGGAAAAATGTTATATCGCGTGGGTCATGGTTCCATTATTTTTGTATTAAGCGAAATATTCTGCTTAAAATACCATTTGAAATATGTAAACACTTTTTCATATGATAAAAAAAGTAATATGATGGTCACGTTAAATGGAAATCCATTAACGAACATTTTGGAAAAATTACAACTTCATAATAATGGGTTGGTTAATAGGATATCTGGTACTTTCGAAAAAAATTAGAGAACACTGTGCGCGAATGAAGCCGCGTTGCCAAATACTACACATAAAATACGAAAAGACTTTTTGGTCGATTCAATATTTATTATGGGCAGTACTATTTTATATGTATATTGAAACTAACACGAATAACACGTTTTCTTCAACAGAATTTCCAAAATCGATGTAACACAAGGAAGAACATTCATACAAAACAGTGCAGCTTCTTTCATTAAAAATAATAAGTTGGTGGAGTTTATTTAAAAAGTCTTTCCTAAATATTTTATAATAGTATGTAAATCTTCGTTCTTATAATATTATAAAAACGCGGATATAAGAGGAGAAATTATTTTATATAAGTGTGGAATTGATGTAAATAGTATTATATGTCAAATAAGCTAGACATTTAGAATGATATATAATAATAAATGAAGTATTTAGGAATGTCTCAACATGAGTGAATGCTGCAGACTGGCAAGTGAAGGAACACTTTTACAAAGGTAAAAAGATGTCATGACATACTTTCAAAGCGTTGAGCTTACGACGTGCCAGATAGCCTCTACATCTTGCTTGAAGAAGAATAATGTGTCCAGTTAGTTTCTCGTCTCTTTGAGCTTCCAATCGTTCCAGCGTGCCCGATCTGAAAAATATCTGTTACCAGAAAGCACAAAATAACTAATTTTTTAATAACAGGCGACTGCAATAAATAGAATAGTCTATGTCTTGATTGAAGCAATATTCTTTTACTAACACTGATATCTATTATTTTAAAAATGTGTAGTGGTATAATCCATCTTTGTAAATGGAATGGAGAGAATTTAATTTAAGTCAAAAGCTTTATTATATTTTAGTATTGATATTTTACGAGGACTCTAAATTGACTCGCATACATACATAGATGAATAAAGACGTCATTCTATACTCTATTTCATTTTTCAGTCAACAATAGAAAAATACAGTAGAAGAGAAAGTTATAGAATCGAGTGTTTGAATTTCCCATGACCTTGTTTGTTCTACAGGTGTAACGATGGAATTTCATTACGTTCTTTAAAGAAATCGTATACACGAATACGAATTCTTATTTGAAATGAGTACTTGTTAAGAAATTCTTAATCTTTCGCGAATTATTCATTTTTTCTAAAGCCTTACTCAACACTCAAAACTTCTACTCCCAATGAAAAAAGAAATCTATCCCGAGACGTATTATATTCGCGATTCATTCTATGCAACAGGGATAGGAATAAATATTAGTCGTGAGAAGGCTAGGAAAATAAATAGCAAATGAGGAGGCTGTCATATGGGAGCATTCTTAGCCTTGCCCACTGTCTTCTACGCGTGGAATGATACTTTCTAACGGGTAATTAAACATTTATATATTATCATGCTATAAGTACTGCGAATCTCACTCGTCTTCTATATAAGTCAAGTAAATTTAGATGTGTAACTAAGGTACTGAAAATTTTTATTATATCTTAATAAACCATTCCTGTGTCATAGTTTCATTCAGTCATGTTTCACGCGTGTATTCATTTTCAAAATGAAAGTTAATGTTTAAATTAATGTAATATAAAGTCTTCGCAAAATTTCTAACTCCAATTAGTGAAAAGTGTCAATTTCGACATTGGCCGTTCTTGAGCTCACAGAATTATCGTTAGTGAAGTAAGGGCAGATTTTTAAGAAAACAAAAATGATCAATTTTCAGAGTCGATGGAAAAGATGAAAGTGTAGCGCCTGCAAACTGTCTAAATGCAACGCGATGATGTCTTTCAGTACGTGTCTAATAATTCGTGAAAATTGATGATCACGCGCCAAACCTGTCGTCCATCGTTGTAAGATGTGGGAGCTTTCCACTGGTCTTTACCGATATGCTCTGCGGCTTTCATGTTTTCTCCTTTGCAACTATCGGTACTAATGTCTGTACACGAGGTCGATATACCACCAGCAACGATGGCTGTTTTCTTTTCGGGTTCCAGTCTACCTACGACTGTAGAATTAAACATACCAATGCTACGCAGCTGATTCTGTTCAAAGAAACGTTCTTTGTCGAACTCTTGGCTCTCATTTTGAATGCTCTCTTTCCACTCCACTTCGTTTTCATTACTCATGTGGCCACTATCCTCCGAGCAATTCCCGTCGGACGTGTACCCGTTGTAGTCATTCATACTTTTCATGTTCACACTCTTCTTTAAAGTAGTAATAGCCTCGTTCGTCGGGGTATTCGAAGTGGATCGCGACTTAATCCAAAGATCCTTGGCTTCTCTGGACGTTTCTGCGTTCTTGCAGTTAAAGAAATTTACTAGATGCTCGATCTCCTTAGTTCTCTTACCTACCAAATGGTTATTTTTGCTTTCACGTTTAGCATCCTCGTTCCTTTGCCGAGTGGCTTTCAACGTTTCCGTGTTTACAGGTGAAATCAACACGTATCCTGTATCATTCTTCTTCTCAGAATGCCTGACTGACGTTCCACTCATCTGTTTCTCCCAAGTCTTCTTAAGCTCCTGTATATTCGACGCTTCCTTCTTCTTCATCGACTCCTCCGTACAGTCTTGACTTTCATCTCCGTCGTACTTTAACCGATGTTTAACCGAAGTGTCCTCGATCTTTTCAAAATTCTCCTCTTTGTTTGTCCCTTTCTCATCACTCTGGCTCTTCTCAACCATCTCCAGATTACTTATCCCCGAATTCTCTGTGATCCGAATCAGAGTAGCGTGATGCTCCACCTGAATTCTACTATCAGGTCGATCGCTCAGATCGATCTCGACCTTACGAGCTGTGTAGAGCGAATTGCTTCTGTGAGGGGAGGCAGAGTCCACGCAATCGTCGGATTTGATCGCTGTATCAATTTGTTCCTCGCTGTCATCGTCGTCCAACTGCGCCATCAGCCGTGCAACTCGCTCTTCGAGGTTGCTGCTGGGTACCCGTACAGCTTGACAACTCTCTCTCGGCATACTTCCGAGGGCATCGCGACAGTTTTCGTAAATCCGCTCGTCCATCGAACGATCGAGATCAACATCGTTGCTCAACGACACCGCCTGACTCGTCGTCTCTACAGCTCGATCTACCTGCGATAGATCAGCGAGAGATCGACCAACGCGAGTGTTCCGTTGCGCTAGAAGCGGTATCTTGCTCGGTCTCAGCGACTCTCCAAAAGCCTTCCTCCCCTGGCCCCCATTCTTCGAGGTAGCTTGGATGCTCCACAGGCTGACGGATCTGGTCACTTTTCGCCGCGGAGCTTCTGGCCTGCTTTCTTTCTCCAAGGCTGCTTGCTTTCTAGCATCAGCGGAAAAAGAGCGGTTCGTTTTGAACGACTCCTCAGAATTGCCACGAGTCTCGAGGGAGACGCATCCCAGACTCGGCGAACGATCGAAGGCGATTCTTTTCCTCAGCGCTTCCGGCTTCTTCGGCAACTTTGTCGGAGTGTAGGAGAGCCTCTTCTTCAGCAACGTCCTGTCTTCGAGGATCACGCAAGACGCCGACGGCGAGGAGGCTGCCTTCGAAAGTTGCTTCTTATCGTTCCGCGTAGCTGTTGATGAGGATTTTGTTGTCTCCACCCGACTATCCTGTAACGACCGGCGAGGCTTCGCTGAGGGCGGGGTACGCGTGTTGGTGCAGTCAATGTAAATACTTGTACGATTACTGCTATGCTCGTTGGAAACTGATTTGCTAGATGGTTTCGAAGCGGCTGGGGTTTTTGCAACTCGGGGCGATCTGTTCGCATGTGTCACCCCAATCTGATCGGCAATGGGCTGCTTCCTCGAAACCGATAATGGCGCCTTTGACACGTTTGGGCTGCTTCGGGCTTTGACCAAACGGGGACCAGTATTAGCTGTCCATTTCGTTATGTGGTCCAGCATCGTGAATGTTAGGGCAGTAGCTACTAAATACAAATGAAGACAATTTTATAGATCGTTTCGACTATGAGCAATAATTATTCGAGTATGTACAATTTGCGATTCGGGATTTTAATACGAGCTGTAAGGATCTTGATTTTTAATAAAGTGGCTATTGTTTTTACGAAGGTATTAAAACACTCCTGTTCGTTGATGCTAAAGTCCTTGTCACATTCATAGACCAGATGATTCCCACTATGTTGCGAAGTCAAAACACTTTTCATATATCAGTATACATTTCCCTGGATCGGAACCGGATTAAGGATTCGACCGGCTATAAATTAACGGAAACACAACACATCCCGCGAAGCTTTTTTCATACCCGATCAAATTCTCTGGCAAAGTGTCCATACGAACTGAGAATATCCACGGTAAACTCTACGTATGTATTTTCTTCGAAAGGTACAGTTCATTCAATTGTCCGTTTCACGTCTTCCTCTTCCGCACATATCTGCCCTGGCATTTTTCTCGAATCACTGGTTGTGATTGCCACTGTTTTTACCGACAACGTTCTTCTGTGCGCTTGCATTCCAAACTTTTCGTCACTTGGTTACGGTAGCCGTATGCTTGCAACGCTTGTACACGCTCGGGATTGTATCGTCGTACCTCGGAGGAACCTTCTTGCACGAAGAACGAGCCGCGACTAAGTACCGTAAAAGCCGCGTAAAAGTGGACGTACGTTTTATGGTTGCGAGTGAAAAGGAAAGAAAGCGTGAGAGAGACAAGGGAAGGGATACACCGGGGGTACTGGGGAAGGGAACCAAAATAGAGAGGGGGGGGGGTTAGAGGGGGGGGGAGGGAAGGGGGAGGACAGTTCAGCAAAGGGGAATGAAGAAGAATGAGAAGAAAAGGAGGAAATGTATCTGCATACTGCCTCTTGCACTTCCCGACAAATTCCACGGGGAAGAGGATGCATCCGTTTAATGCCCGAGCCGTAGTTTCTTGGTTCCATTGAAAGGATTCCATTCTCTATTCGCTGAAACCGGAGGAACCATTATCGACGCGATTATCGTAATTGATAATGCATGATGAATACCAGATCAGCCGATGCTATGGAATCTTCCGGTTTACTTCGTGAATCCTATGGAATCGGACATGATACGATGTGACTCGTAAATTAATAAATTCTTTGTCCTGTTAAAAGTCATGGACACTTGAGAGACTCAAGGGGCGTATTTTCGCGAAAAATTAAAATGTGAAATGTTCAAATCGTATTTACGGTACTAGAAAATCGTTTCTATAGGCAACAGATTTTACATTGAGAATTAAAATTATGTTTATTTATGTTTTATAATTTCTTTATTCTTTAACGGGTACGAAGATGTGCAAGTTTTCCTTTGTTTTAATAAATTAATGTTTTCGATTACAAATATTTCGATAAACAAATGGTAGGGCACGCAAACAGGAAAGAAGCAAACAATTTACAATACAAATTTTGTTCCTCCCTGTTTTTCCTCTGATTAGAATGATTTTACGGTAATATTAAGTGGGCAGAAATTTATTAAATGGTTGAGATTTCATTCTCTTCGAGTGATACAAATGTAGATCTTGAAACAACTAAAGCAATTTAGATTTAATGAATCGCAAATCTAATTAAATTTAATTTTTACAAACCATTTAAAATATTTGTATGTCATATAATATACTTCTATTACAACGGTATTTAACAGAGTATCTCTTTTCTTGGGTAAACTACAATAAATTGAGGAAACAAACATCAGTCATTCATAGACGAAATCTACGAATCTATAATGCTACAGAATATAAAAGTTCTAAATTGTTAGATAACATAATAGATAAAAATAAAAATACGTGTTTTTTTTATTTTGACCCGTTTGCATATTTAGGGGGTGAGAAGTCCCCCCAAAGTTCATAAGGAGAAGTACCTACAAAAGTTATTATTGTTAGTTTAAACAATATTATAACATTGTGTTGAACAAAACGTGATACAAAATTTAAATATAAATATAAATACTTTATAGGTACCTATACACAATGTTATAATATTCTTCAAACAAACAATAGGAACTTTTATCATACCTCTTCTTTACTTTCTAAATACGAAGCATTGAAAGCAACAACACACAGTGGTCTGGATGGTGGCCAAAATTCAATTTCTCAACTTCAACTTTACAATATCATTTTTTTTTTATGATTTGACAACCCCCCAGAGCTTCTAAATCCGCATAGCTTTCCCTTTTCAGATGATTCTTTGATTAGATATAATATTACAAAGACAAAATCATGAAATTTTATGTGAATCTAATTGTTTTAATTACTCATTATAGAACATCAAAATACGTGTTTATATCATACAGTTATATAGGTAAGGAAGTATATTTCAGTTATTTATATGTGTCATAGGCATTTTTTAATTCATGAACAAATAGTGCAATGTTTATATGAATTTAAACTTTGAGAAGGCTTATAAAAAAATGATTAAGCGAAATTAACATCGGACTTTTTTTACATGAAAGCTTACACAATTGTTAACAAGAGCATGTCAATTTCAAGTGCAATCTCCTGCAATCTTAAATTTTATGCAGATTTTTAGAAATGACGCTCGAGGTATTTAAACGTCCCGTACGCGTGTATTTTTTAAAACTTTATTTTTTTTAAGTCAAAGATAATGTTAGAGCTGAATCTTTTTTCTCTTTTTTCTCTAGTACCGCTATGATTTTTAATTTTGACTATAAGATACCGCTTTCCAGACCACAATGCGCGCCATATTCAATCCGCCATTTTGAATTTTGAATTTTTGGTGCGAAATTCGTTATCAGCGACCTCAAAAACCCTTAATCACCAAGTTTCAGAAAGATCAGAATTTTGGCCGCTAAATGTAGATATCCCCAGACCACTGTGCAACGGATTAACCCACATTGAAAAAAATTAATTTTTCCTATTTCATATGATTAGTACAGCCTATTGGAATATATTATTGCTACTAACTCTACAAACTCAATTTCGCAAAAAAATGTGAGTTAGTCCGTTTGCACTCTCAATGCCTCATATACAAAAGGTACAAAGTAAAAAATACACGTATGTGTTATTTTTCGGTCCTCTAAAACATATCCGAAAACCAAAGCTTCTTATGAACGTTGAAGGGTGGTTCACCCCCTCACTATGCAAACAGGCTAAAATAAAAAACACGTATTTGTTACTTCTCGGTAGTCTAAAACATATTCGAAAATCAAAATCAAACGGAGCCGGACAGAGAGAAGTAAATTGTTTGGACGGGTTAATTCAACAGAGTATCATTAAAAAAGTACTCGCGTGGTCCGCTACTTTACTCGAGCTCGATTCGTATTTACCGTTATTGAAGCTAACAGCTACCATAGGCGGTAGACTTTGTCTCTCTCTCTCTCTCTCTCTCTCTCTCTCTCTCTCTCTCTCTCTCTCTCTCTCTCTCTCCCTCTCTTTCTCTCTCTCGGGCACGCGCGCGTGTGCGCATGCGCAAACTAATTGAGAAACCGATGAACTCTCCCTTCTTTCCTCTCTTTTCTTTCTCCCCAGTTTGCATAAACGAACGGTTACACGAATCGTAATTCACTAATCTGTACCAAACAGTATTCAGCAATTCCGATGCTAACGTAATTACAAGAAACATTAGTTCCTTGATTGCTAACAAGTTCAATAGTTATATAAGAATCAAATTCTTCTTAATAATTTGTAAACGAGCATATTAATCCTTAGCAGTTGTGCGAACAAAATTTTCAGAATTTAAGTGTTTACAAATTTTAGCCTGCTCAATGGAAACGGAGAAACATTTCATAATGTACACCTATGTCCTATATCCGCTAGAAAGATAGCACGGCCATAAACATTATTATTAAAGTGGAATGAAATACAATTTTAGTATTTGTATGACCAAATAATATGTAAATGGAGTAAAATAAAAGTGTAAAATTAAAAACTATGTAAAATTTGTAACTACTGCTAATGTAAAAGGACGATCTCTATGTATGACTCTGATAATTCAGGTACTAAAACTTTGCAGGAGTCAGGTGGCACATTCCTACCTCCCACCAACTGATATAACCCCTCTCGTCCTAAGCAATTTCTGAGCTGCAACGCACAGCCATCCTAAATCGGTGTCACAAAATTCCTAATTCTTTCTATCTGAAAATGGATTTTCATAATAATAATCGATTTCATAAATCCACATGATACTGCAAATATTATAATATTAAACAATAAGTTAAGCACAAATGTTATAATAATTATTATTCTATTAGCTCACAATTAGTCAATAATTAATTGATGTTAATATTTACATTTCTGTAGGAGTCAATTGTGTTTATTGGATAGGTCAGCAAAATGGATATTTATTACAGATAATTATCATTATAAATAATTAACAGTCAATATTTAGTGTTACCACCTTTTGCTAGAATTACCGCCTCTAAACGTCGTGGTATGCTATTTATTAAATTTTCGATGTAATCTTGATTAATACCTTCGAATGCTGATTGCAAACTGTTAAAACAGTTTAGTCAATACACTCCATAAATTTTCAATTGGATTCAAATCCGGACTCTGTGGTCGCCATTCAAGTAATTTAATCTTGGAATTGCGAAAAAATGTCTTACTCTTCTTGGCAGTGTGTTTTGGGTCATTGTCTTTTGTATGCTTCATTAGGTTTTCTCCATACTTGCTGTTTCATTTTTAATTGTTGCAACTCAAATTTGCTTCCGTCAGTCCATATTATTTTTTTCAGAAAGACATTGGCGTGTTTACGTATTTTTTAGCAAAAGCTAGACGTTTCTTCATATTTCTTTTATTAATGTGTGGTTTGCGTCTAGCTGTGCGACATTTCAATCCAACTTCGTGTAATCTCCGTTTTAAAGTTTTCGACGACACATTTAATTCTACCATTTCTAAAATGTTTCATGAAGTGGTTGTTGCATCTCTCCGACTTTCGCTGTCAATTCGACGGCCGTCTTGTATAGTGGTACATCGTTTTCGTTCACTACGTCTCAAATTTTCTACAATCCCGTGTAGTAAAAACTTATAAATTTAACTTATGTTATTAAGTTTTATTATAAATTAAACTTATAACTGCACTTTTTGATACACTGTATTTCTTAGCTATTGTGTGATAACTTAATCCTTTACGGCACTCCGAAACAATCAACTTTGCAACTTGCAGAGACATTCCTTTTGTTTTTGGCATTCTGGGAGTATTTGAGAAGTAATCCTACTATTACAAAGGCTAACTTTCCACTGATAGATTTGCTTATAACCACTGCATTGTAAGAGTGATCTACGCACGGTGTTTGTTTACATGTTTTGGTTCTGAATGACATGTTTTAAGACTGTCACCGCTCAGGCGCGTGCTACGCCCAGTGGATATAATTAAATACTTGATAGTAGATGATTCAAATTATTGCGAATTATCAGATACAAACCCAGACACATGTTCCGAGTCCGATTCTGATTTAATATGACAAACAAATTTTTTCAATTTATTATTATTTTCATTTTTATGTTATTTTTTATGTTTTACGTACTACGTAATGAAAATTACATACTAAGTACAAGAAAAATTATGAATCTGCACGAAGTTATGATATTTGTCTCCCAAATCCATATATGTAAAACGACCGCAATGGTTTTCAGGTATTTCTGCGAAACTGATGGAAAAAAAGTTATAACAAAGGTGAGTATTCAGTTGACAACAAGTTGGAAAAGTAAAAATTAATAAAAAAGTTCTTATTCGATAAATAATCAAGATCACCTCTTTTTTTTTAATGGAACTGCATATTATTTATACATCTTTTATGCATCTTTATATTCTCTTCAAAAAAGTATTAGGGTACTTAGGTCGAAAACTGATTAGTTCAGAAGCTATGTGTTTTGTCCCGAACGCCCATATACGCGAAACACTGTGCGCTCATTGGAACGGCTACCTATACGCAGCATCCTGAGAACAGGACATGGGACGCGTTTCACCATGGTTCCTTGTTTACGACAAGAGATAATGAATTCTAAGTCTCTCTTGAACTGCGGGTGGGCCTACGATATGTCAATTGCCGTTGTGGGTAAGCTGGCTGGAAAATCTCACTTTGAGAAAGTTGACGTCGTCTTCCAGCCAGACCCAAGTCCTAACAAAATATACACGCTGTGACAAATCGACATCCTCAAAAACGGCCATACCTTATGTCGACGAGGCGTAAACCCAAACGTGTGGCTCTAACAAGAGCCGTGCTGCAAATCTAGATGTCAATTTTTGTTCGAGAACCGTAGCGAGCTCATTTCGTTAGCAGTGCTCCAAAGGTTTACATCGGCAGTGTAGTATAAAGCTTGAAATCGAATAATCTAGCGCATTTAGTTATATTCATTTTCTATTATACAAACTACAAAATTAATCAAATTACAATAAATACTAACAATTAAATATTCATATATTTTTTCTATACAAGACGACAATAAGAACAATAATAATAACAATAAAAATAATAATGATTGTTGAAAGTGTGACTTTTCGGTTGCCATCCGAGAAGTTACTTGCGACACCGCGAGAGGGACACGAGAAGTATGTAAGAGGTAGTGAGCCTCTAGAGAGTGATCGGAACAACGTGTGTCGTCGCTGATTGGTTGCCGCCATTTCGGTCAAAAGCGGAAGTAGACAGAGAAAGAAACTGTAAAAAAGAAAGAGACAGAAATACGGATAGAAAGGGATAGATAAACAATCACTTTGAAAAGCAGACGATTTAATGAATGTTTAGGTTATGTTATTTCCGGTTTTTCCCGAAATGGCTGCGGTTATACCGATCACTCCCTAGAGGGTCACTAGTAAGAGTAAGAGAATGAGTACAAAGAGTAAACGTACCTGTATAAATTGTAAACGCGAAAGTATTATATTAGTTTATAAGGTCGTGGAGTATCAATAAAAGTCTGATTAAACAGTTAAACTCTTAACAATAATATTGGCTGTGTTGGAACTTTCCAAGCCCGCGTGGTGAAGCTCCAGGCCTTGTGTGACGTCACTCACATGCGACGCGACAAGTTGCAAAGCCAAAGCACGTAAGAAAGCACAATCGTAAATAGTTAGAGCCTGATTACTTATTAATTGCTTGTACATAATAAAAATGGGTAGAACGTGTGTGTTTTGTGGCGCAGGAGACCTGAGTGAATTGGATGAAGCTTTGACATATCACGGGTAAGTAGAACCCATGTACATACTATTTGTAGGTTAAGTCGAACTTCAGAGAAAGAAATATTTTTGTTTGTTTCATATAAATTTCCGTTGGTTACAGAACATGGGTTTGAGCCAGAATTTCGTACATTCAAACAACGCCTTATTGTGTTATAATCATTTTGAAAAACACTTTCCAAGAAGGCACTTCTAAAGGCAGTTTTCTCCCTGCAAGCATCCCTACTATATTTGGACAATATAAATGTTCTAATGTTTTCTGCCTTGCTATATAAGGACAGGATGAAAACAGATCTCTGGCAAGTAGTAGATATGAATTATTCAAATTAAGGAGCTTATTTTTAAGTTAAAGTAACTAGTATAACATAGTTCAGATATCGACCGTATTTTTAGAATAAAGAATTAAGTGGTTCAGTTAACTGACCGAACCAGTGCGCCGAAACCACTTAATTCTTTAACTAGTATAACATATTTGATGCTTATTAAACAACTGCAATTGTTTAATTATTTGAAATACACATATTTCTTTACTTTCTGTGTTACAAGCTGTTACTTTTCACAGTTTTCTTGTAAACATGCTTATACTGTATATTAGGCTGGAGTGAAAATATTAATTTTTCGATAAGTGGTTTGACAGAGTTGGGCATTATCTAGATAAAAAATTATTTAAATAACGATCCAATAAATGATACTTTATCTTTATTCGTAACTCGAGGCTCGAATAATCGAAGTTATCTTTATTCGAAGAGCAATGAATAAATAATTTTGTTTGATGAGAATTTATTCGACGAATAACGATAATTTTTTGAAAATTATTTGAAACTCAAATAAGTCTGGAAGTAGAGAGCGAGAGAAATGGGGCGTGTGTGCTAGAGTGCGGTAAACAGGAGAGCATGATGCGAGGAGGTAGTCTTGAGCCTCGCCTGAACGTAGCAATTATGAAAGATAGAGAGGTCCGGGAAAGTCTACAAACTCTACAAATTGTCATATTTTAAAAAATATAAAATTATAAATTATTGAAATAAGCTATCAAATTAAAGAGACTTCATCTTTATTTGTCGTCGAATAAAAATAACCCAGAGTAATTTTTATTTGAAACGTCATGGATGAATCAGTTTATTCGACGGGAATTCATCCGTCGACCACAAATAATTTTTTTAATCGAAGGCCTACATTCTTAAGGCCCCCCGAGGCCCGAGCCGAGCGACATTGTACATCGCTCACCCGTCTAATAATGACAGTTCGAGTTATGTCGGGTTTGGTATTTTTCCATCTTTCCTTCTTACACTCCCGGACTTCTCTATCTTTCATTATTGCTACGTTCAGGCGAGGCTCTAACTTCTAACGCTAGACGCAGCTCTCGGGCCATATTCCCTCAAGACTACCTCCTCGCATCATGCTCTCCTGCTTCCCGCACTCTAGTACACGCTCCCCATCTCTCTCGCTCTCTACTTCCAGAGTTATATGAGCTTCAAATAATTTTCAAAAAAATTATTCTTATTCGTCGAATAAATTCTCATCGAACAAAATTATTTATTCGTTGCTCTTCGAATAAAGATAACTTCGATTATTCGAGCCTCGAGTAACGAATAAAAATTATTTATCTTTTGTTCGTTATTTGAGATTTTTATTTAGATAAACTTTCGCCCAACTCTGTGGTTTTGAATATCTGGGGAAATATGGGGAGTACTCCTAAAAGTATTTTTTGTTTCGCTTAACGTTTTGAAGTGCCCCCACCTTGATGAAAATCGGAATATTTCTACAAAAAAAAAAAAGTAGATTTGAGACGTTCACTACAATTGGCCTAAGATGGCTGTACTTCCATTCGAAATTCACTATGACCGTGAAATAACGTCTATCCACCATTTCCGAACATCCCTTCACACATATTATCAGTCAGACAAGCTCAGTACTCACACTATGAAAGTTTTATTACCGCAAAATTCATTCCGATTTAATAGTTTCCTACCTTTTTATCTTTGTTATCATACTGCCATTCTTCATATATATACTATATACTATTATATTAAAACTACAGCTTTTGTTTGTATGCTCACAAAAATCTCAAAAAGTACTGAACCAATTATTACGAAATTTTAATTACAGTATCCTTGAACACCAAAAAACGGATATAGGCTATGTTCTATTCCGTAAAATATAATTAATCTGTGTAAAAAAATTGTATGTACATAAAGAAGTCATATCTCGGCCGGCTTGCAATTGAAAGTACGCGACGTGATCGGCAGGCGGCGACCGGGCCGTGCGCTTCTCGCAAGTGGAATACAGGAATAGATAAATATAAGAAGTCACGGCAACGCGGAGTACTTTATGCTAGTTCGTTAGAACTACAATATGGCGCAAATAAAGACGAGAAAAAAGACTAACTGCCCGATATTTGGCACCCCAAAAGAGTTGTCGCCCAATAAACTAACTACTCACCATGATGTTATGAAATATTACCTTTTTATCAAACAGGAATTTAAACCAGAAAGAACATCAAAAGAACCTACTGTATTAGAAATATCGGAAAGAGTTGCCGTCGAAATTATCAAATTTGTGAGAAAGCATCTATCCCAGTAGTAATTAATAAAATGATTCTACAAATGATTAGGGCCTACCACGATAAGTATAGAAAGTTAATGAAGCCATACAATTATGTTATATTGAAGGCAAAAAATTAGAATATTCCAAGAAAATTGAAAAAGACTGTTTGGCATTTGTAGCTGCAATTGTAAAAATATTGGGGACATTATGTGTACCTGTGAAAAAAATGGCCGAGTTCCGAAACGAGAAATAGCTTTTCTAATTGATCAAAGAACAGAGAGAAAGATGATAATTGGGACCATTGATTTAGTCACAACCAAAAGAGAAAGTGATAGAATAGAGAGAAAGGAGAGAGACTTCTCACTCGCCCAGCGAGACGTGGTTTTTCAGCAACCTTCTTGTAGCCATGGGCTCACATCAATTAGAAATCGGATTACCAATGTGTCAGATTCAATAGACCCAGAGTTAACCCAAATATTTCGCTCCGGTCCATCAGATAAAGCTCTGACACTGCAAGATGATATTCTTGAACCGCCATTTAAACAAATGCGAGTTAATTTCCCTTCCCTTGCTCTCGCTTGCGACCGTACTGGAGTCTCTGATAGGTCTGCTGCAATTGTACCGTCTGCTGTGCTACAAGATTTTGGAGTTATAACGTCAGATGATAAAAGTTTTGTAGTAGATCGTTCGACGACGTAGAAGGTTCGACGGGAAAGAACAAAAATGCGATCTGAATTAAAACAAGATGAGGGAACGGAGCCCATTCTTGGTCTCTATTTCGATGGAAAAAGAGATAAAACAATGACAGTGGAAAAGAAAGGGTCTAAGTACTACCGAAAAATACAAATTGAGGAACACCGGATGTGGTTTGAAATTAAGTGCAATCCGTTTTGCATAATAGGAGCAAAACATTTGTGGTCAACCATTAATTATAGCCGTTATCTTAGCAATGACTTAAAAAGGATAATTGATCCGGTAATACAAAAAAACGGATATTTTGGTCATCCTGAAAATATTCTTATAGTTATGCTTACAGATGAAAAGAAAAATATTAGAGAACTAGGCTTTCGTCGTTAAAAGCTAGATCTCAAGAAATAACTGGCATTCGAAATTTCAAAATACCTCCTTTCAATTTTGGGGCCCCGGATTATACGGAAATGATTGCTTGGCAAGAGTCTCAGGTCACTGAACCACCGTTGACTCGAAATTTATCTGCCGAAAAATCAAGAGGCATCGTTGAATTTGGGTTTGAAATTGGGTTAAATGTCATAACCAAGCAGTTGAAAATATGCCATCGTATGAAACAAAGAGAGATTATGCGATGTAATTTTAACATTCGATTTTTTGTAATATTTAAAAAAGCACGTCTAAAAATGTATCATCATTACATCGCGTGAGAAGGGCGAAACACAATTTCGGTTATTGCTTGCTGAGGGGATGTTTCTCCCACCCTACTCTATATTAAAAGAGAAAAATATAAAGAAATAATTTCTAGATGGAATGCCACCTGGCTCGCAAATTGCGATGTCACAGAAATCGGCATATATCAATTCTTGCATTTTTAAGGATTGGTTGAAATTACATTTTCTGCCTCGGAGGCCAGCGGGAACAGTGTTGCTAATTGTATATGGTCACACTTGTCACACTAATTCGGCGGAAGTGCTGGAATTTTGTGAAGAGCATAACATAATTCTATTTTGTTTACCGAGTCACACGACTCACTATCTACAAATATTTGAAATTATCACACACTATAATTTATATATACCTTAAATTGCTCGGGGTTTGCTTTAATTTGCACAAAACGACAAAAAAGTGAAAAACAACGATGCTACAATTTCTTTTCCAAAAAGTGGTCGGACTCTCCCGGACTTACAATACATGGTTATATAATCATTACACGATGGCCCAACTCCTGGAGCGTGGCTCGGTGGGACGACTGACTCTGAGAGTCGAACGCCGGCGGCTCGGCGCTCCAAACAGTATTAAACCCACGTATTATTATAAAATCCTGTATAAAACTCTTTCAATACTATCGTCTCTAGCTACTTTTATTAAGCCTCTTTTCTAGGTATGAAGATCTGCTTGCGCCTTCTGCCGCTGCTGGCGCTGTTGTCAGAGGCGTTGGGTGGCGTTGCCGTCGCATTCCCCCCCCCCCCCCCCCCACCAGAGTCCTTGGTGTAATTAGGATGGAACAGAACTCGCTTTTCGTTCGCTGTTTCGCTCCTCTCCAAGGGCTAGTCCTCTGGAGTCTCTTCTGTCACGTCCTCAGTTTCTAAGAAAGCAAGGTTTCAGCCTTTCGACTGAGATGTTTTTCTCTTCTCCGTGCACATCAACCTTGTATAGCCGTTCGTCTATTATTTTAATGATTCTGTATGATCCCATGTAAGGGGGTTCCATGGACTGGCACAGCCGAGCAACCGGAACACCGCAACAACCGGAATCAAGAAAGACTTAACGAAATGGTCCAAAGAATGTGTACCTTGCCAACGCGCAAAAATACAAAGACACAAACGATTACTACCTCAGGGGATCGGACTTCCGGAGTCGCGATTTAATCACATACACATGGACCTAATAATCCTTCCAGAGGTAAAGGGATATCGATACTGCCTCACGATAATCGATCGCTTCTCAAGGTGGTCACTGGCGGTTCCCCTGAAAAACACCACAGCCGAAGCAGGCCACTGGGTTCTTCACACACTGGGTAAGCCACTACGGAACACCGCTGACAGTGACGACGGATCAAGGTCCACAATTCGAATCTGCTCTCTTCCGAACCTTAGCCGAATTCTTAGGAGCCAACAGAAGCAGGACTAAAGGCTGCACTAATGTCCAAACCTCACATTCCTTGGACAGACCTGCTGCCACCGGTCATGTTGGGTCTCAGAATGAGCTATAAAGAGGATCTGAAAGCCTCTCCAGCCGAGATGCTCTACGGGACCACGCTTCGCGTACCAGGAGAATTCTTCGTGCATCAAGACCGACCAGCGGACCCTCAAGAATTTGTCGAAAAATTTCGGACGCACGTGAGAAACGTCATACCGATACCGACAGCACACCGATACCGACAGCACACCATAGCAAAATACGCACGTTCATTGAAAAGGATTTGGACACATGCACATACGTCTTCATACGCTATGATCACGTGAGAGCTCCATTGAAACCCCACACACTGGCATACACGACCTTGGAGAGCCTTCATTTGAATCGTCATAACCAGATATTTCGAACGACGTACAAAAATCACGGTACATACTTAAATTGTCTTCATCAGTGGATGACTCGTCCCACAGGCTAACATTCTCGGCTGTCGATTGTTAGCTGCACCTGTACGAAGGATCACTCGCGCGATGCAGGGAATAAATTCGCAGCGAGGTTAAAAATCATGCATGGACCGGGGGATTATTATATTCTGTTGCTTTTTTTTTTATTCAAAAGCTACTCATCTGCCATAAAGTAAAAGGAGGAAATATGTAACTTGGGAGAGATATCAACAATTGTTCTGTCAAAGCCCAAGAGCTTTTTGACTCCTGCCTTCCTTTAAATGCCGGCGTGTACGCTTAGAGCTGAACATTGTTTGGCGAAAGTACTAATACAGGGTCAACGTGTTATCCTGCAACCCGCGCTCGCGCGAACAGGTACAATGGCAACAGCGCCTCATCGACGCATTCCACTACAACCATGCACCGTCCCGGGGCACAGTGGGGCAAAGTAATGAAGTTTGTGTCGAAATCAAAGAACTTTTGATAGAAATGAGATAGAGCGATGTTTTTTTTAGGTTAAAGCTGAAATATTGCAGAATAAGGGAAAATTAGAGAGATTATGGTACAACCGTTTTTTAATTTTGAAAATCTGTGTTAAACTTGAAATGTTACAACAAAATTGTGATTTATCCAATACCATGGGCTCCATATCAAAACAACACAGCAAAAAACTATACATGCAATTTAAGACACATCAAAATGGTGCACAGAAAGTAGTGCACATACAATTTAGAGCACATGAAATTTATAGTGCATATACAATTTAGGCCACATGTGATTTAGGACATATGCGATTTAGGACACATGCGATTTAAAGATTTTATTCAGGGGCATAAAGCCCCCCTCATTTCGGGGGGGGGGGGGGCAATAAAAGAATCCTCCGGCTTCCAATTCCGCCATTTGTGCAGTGAATTTTGAATTTATGTACATAGGTAGGAACCATTATAACCGGGATCGTGTAATGCGGAATTATTTTACAATTAAATTTATTTTTATTTTGTAATAAACTAATTTAATTTTGGACGAACGTTTAATTTATTTTTTTTCGATCAGGGGGGAGGAAAGTGCCCACCCCTGCCCCCTTGACTACGCCCATGCGATTTATAGTGCACAAACAATTTAGGACACATGTGATTAGGACCCATTATGTAAGTAATGCGTTGAATAAGGGCGCCAGCCGAAGGGGGCGCTGAAAACTATATCGCAGACTTAATAATAAAGGAATCCAACCCATATAAACAAAATGGAAATGTAATTATTTTTTTATTGTATCTCGTAAAGGCAAAACATATTAAATAGAAAGCAGGTGACATGGGGGCGCCAAAAATTTTCTTGCATAAGGGCGCCAACCATCCTCGCTCCGGTCCTGTTTAGGACACATACAATTTGGAATACATGAAATATTTTAATTAATTGTAGTTATAATTTGACGCACATTCACTCTGTCACACGATAAGGTTTCGTACAGTAGTGTCCTAAATTGTATGAGTCCTAAATCGCATGTGTCTTAAATTGTATGTGTTTTAAATCGCATGTGTCCTAAATTTTATGTGCATTATAAATTTCATGTGTTCTAAACTGTGTGTGCACTATTCTAATGTGTCCTAAATTGAATATGTAGTTTTGTACTGTGTCGTTTTGATATGGAGCCGTTTCAGATTTCTACCAATATAAGACGGTGCGAAGGAATTAACATTGTACTCCCCACTATAATTGAATGTTTCGGTCCTTTAGTGTATTTAGGCCTTCAGTCCTCGTATAAGTGTCTTTATATGAGATGTTCTGTCGTTGGTGTTTAGTTGAAGAAGCCTATGGTATGTGACGCGTATGTCTGTGTTGTGGACGGCGAAGAAAGAAAATGACAGCTAAGTAATGGCACAACAAACGATATTCATATCGCACATGCAACGAGTAAGTCGTTACGGAAGTGCACGAGTTTCGTGAAAGCGATGTACGGCGAAGACGTTGTTCCCATGCTTATAGAAAATGTTCGCGTATTCAGTTCAACCAACAGATCTGGCGAAGATGGCAGTTGCATCGAGAAATTGGAAGCCGTGCAGAGAACGCATTGGAAAGCTGTTGCCGAGAATGTCCGTTGGCCTACTGTCGAACGAGAGAAAGGGGATAACATAGGAGGAAACATGAGGGAGCAACAGAGAAGAGAACTCTGACCGCGTTATGAAATTGCGAGATTCTTTTCGTGCTAACGAACATCTTTAGTATGTATTTTACTTAACTGTGCGTCCTGATGCTTATACACCACATGCTGCTACTAATGCAATCGAGTAAACTTTGTAAAAAATACGATTTCATTAGGGAGATCAGCAGCGACTATTCTTAAAATTTTGATATAAAGTAGCGAAAAAGTAGGATGGATTTGAAGAATTTTTTTGTGGATAAATGTTTTTATCAAAGAAGATATATACATTAGAAAGTTCATACTTTTGTCTGTAAAATGTGAAATTTTCTTTAGAAAATTCGAAGAAGAAGAGATAAGTCATAAAGTCGATTTCTATGTTGAAATGCTCGCCGTTTTGCGAAAAATTGGAAAAATTAAAATCGATTTATAAATTTATAAATAACGACTACAACAAGGACTAATTTGTTTTCTCCTCCTTCAGAATCTAGAAACGCGGCAGCGTCTTGACACCCTATATATGTCGACTGTCGCTGCCACGTAACTTTTACTCGAAACACCGCTATTCTAACCTTACCTGAAACTTATTTCATTAATATCTCATCACACCTGCAATATTTTCTAAATTTAAAGGCATTTTTCTTATGTAAACCGCATATAAGTTTTCGAATAACACCAAATTCAATAAAATCGGTCCACGCATGACAAAGTTATAGTAATATCGTCTCATCGATCAGTCGGAAACGGTAATTTTTCTTCTTGTTCCTCGTCAAGCCAAATTTTCGTCAACATAATACGTGTACGCGTTACACGCACATCTTCAGCCAAATCGAACTAATACATGTTTCGTTCGTCAACCGCTATCTTCACTATGCAATCTACTGCAAATTTTGACAGCTTATAGTCAGGTTATAACCAGGCGGGTGTCAAATAAGGTAAGTTGTCAAAATTTGAGATGCGTTATGTTTGTATACTATCAAAATGTTTTTTATTTCTAACTAAACTGAGGATTTTATGTATTGTAAGTCCGGGAGAGTTCGACCACTTTCTGGAAAAGAAATTGTAGCATCGTTGTTTTTCACATTTTTGTCGTTTTATGCACATTAAAGCAAAGCGCAAGCAATTTCGGGTACATATAAATTATAGTGTGCGATAATTTCAAATATTTTTCATTTTTAATCAAAAACATTGGCACTGCAACTGGTCCACCCACTACGAGTAATCAAGGTAGTGATCGACCACCTTTTCAAAAATAAATTAAAAACTAATACATACGTATTGTTTGTGTTACACTGTAGTTATATGCATATTATATCCCCAATATCGGAAGAGTGTAAATAAACTTGCCTGTTTTTCAAATATCGCCACCGCTGTAAGTTGGTCTAAAAACTTTCAGCCTCGCATAAAGTCTTAACTGTATCGTATAATTAAAATATGTATTTGTGACAATGGTCATTGTGAGATAAACAAGCGCCTTCATTTCTTTTGTGTCAATGACACACAGTGCCCTATCTTGCGTCAGTTTTAAAATATCAGTGTTTGATGTACAGAAACCTAGATCAGTTCAATCCTATTTATTATGCAGGCAGGTTGGATCAGTAATACGTCATTCATGCATACATTCGAATAGAAAATCAACGTCTAAATTTCTTTCAACACAACCAAAACAAACTGAGAATCGAGTGTTATCAAGGATTAATGGATCGCGTATCAAGGAGTGCATTAAATAATCCGGAGAATTTTCAGAACCACGCAAGATCAGGCAATATATTCGTGTTACCTTCTTCCTTTATAAGAAGTTCACGACATATGCAGCAACTATATCAAGATGCAATGGCCATAGTCAGAAAACATGAAAGACCAGATCTGTTTATAACAATTACCTGCAATTCAAGTTGGCCCGAAATAAAGAGAGAATTGACCAATTTTAAGTAATGTTACTTCCTTTTCGCATATTTCGGTATATGCCCCCCCCCCCCCTTAAATGTTTAAAAAAACAGTCCTCGAGAATAAAAATTCCACTTTTTTAGTTCACCTTCATAAATAAAAAGTGTTCTAGAAGCATTTAAATTTTCAAAATTTGAAGAAAAAAAAGTTTTTTTTGGGGTTTTTCGGACTTTTATATTTTATGTATATCATTATAGTATATTTTTAGTTTTGTTTCTTTGTTTCTTTCTCTCTCTTTCTCTCTACCTTTCTCTTTCACTCGAACAGCTGATGGACTTCTTATTTACTTTTCGCAACATCATACATACATACTCTTCTACACAACACTTCACATACACTCACACACACACTCACGCTCTCGTGACCGACCTGAGTGCTCGGTTATACAGAACAGTAGTATCTCGACAACATTCGCCGAAATCGTCACGCATCTATTGCATCGCCTCTATTCTCTCTATCTCAAATAAACCGCACTATTCTCAGCATTTTTGAGACCTCTCTATACAGTATGCATACAGAAAGTGCTTACGTACATTTATTATATAATACGTTTAATCCCGTTTATGTTAATACTAATAATAATAATTATGTTAATACTAATAACAATAATAAGAATTGCCGAAACTCGTTAAATATGTAATTTTATTAACGTAATGCCATTTATGGCCGGGGCCACACTATGAGTGTTCGCTGCTGCGGTTACAACGGATGCGATCACCCGGTTTTGTGACGTTGCACAGGTTCAAATGAGAGCTACCACACTAGTGCGTCGCTGCCGCATTCGCCGGACGTCGCCGTAGCATGTTGCAGCCCTCCGGTTAAATCGCGTCCGTTTTCGCCGCAGCGGCGAAAACGCATAGTGTGACCCCGGCTTAAGAGGTTTAATATACGTTTTTTTTTTTTTTTTTTTTATATGTTCCACCAATCTGACTCCTATGCAGCTTGTTTGCAAAAACAACCCCTCAAAAATTAATTCCTTTATTATCACCCTTAACAATTGATGTGCAATTTCGAAAAAAAAATATATGTGGTAGAACTAAAAAGTACCTACAAGGTGCATTTTGGAACATTCAAATATCTTAGGTAGTTGCTGAGAAAAAAAATGGTAATGTTTAGGGTTGTTATCCCTATATCACTCTAACCAGAGGGGTAAGGATCTGAAATTTCTACGTGTTTTTTAGGCAAGGAGCATGATTTGGAACGCATAAATATCAAAATTGGTGCTGGGGTCGTTTTCTCTATGCTTACCCGGCTAGACCCTTTGAAAAATGTGTTCAAATTTTTGTACGCAATAATTGTAATTTGGTTCAAAGTTATAATGGTAGTAGTAAGAGGTGTTTGGAAAAAAAGTTTGTTGCTGACGAGCATGATTTTAGCTGTCGTAATCAATTTTTCTTAATCTATATGAGTGTGGTTATCGTATGAACTTTAGTTCATGTTGAATGAATAATGTTAAAAAACACAAAAATGGTTGTATTTCAAATGAAAATCTTAATTTTTTGAGAAAGCATTTGTTAGTTTTCTGTCATGTAAAATTGGATTTTAGCACATAATTACTTTATTCTAGTTCACACGATGACAACACTCATATAGATTAAGAAATTTTTTTCGCTTATTGTTTTCAATGACTACGACAGCCAGAATCATCTTCGCCAGCAACAAACTTCTTTAAACCCTTCTGATTGCTATCATTATAACTTTGAACAAAATTATTATTGCATACAAAAATTTAAACATTTTACAAATCTCAATTAACCCTCCACATCCTGTGCCTGAGTCAATTTTAACCCACCGCTTGTGATCGCTGATGCACACAGTAACAAAGCTGTGTATAAAAGCATAAACTGGGCCTTTCTGGTTATCGTGTTGGAACTAGAGCTATAGCTGTGGAAAAATTTCTGCCTCTATTTGTCTTCCCCAGACACAACTTTTCCGCACTAGGCTGTTTCGAGTTTCGAAAATTTCCTTTTTTCGGCCCACCCTACTGTGGGTATTATGACCGATATCCTTTACACACGTACACATATGCTCTTTTCATAAAAAAAAATCATAAACAAAGGTACGACTTAATTAATTATGTTACGAGACAACTTTAAAAAAAAGTAAGATATTGCTGTTACCTATCACGACGTGCTTTGTCGACTGTTAAATGCATAACACTAAAAAGACCGTGGAGAAAATGAATGAAATGTTAAAGAAATAAACGAAGAAATGAAAGGTACAAATGGGAGTACAAATGTACAAGGATGATGTAAAAGAATGGTTTCAGTACTATAAAACTTATTTAACTGACAACGAGATAATATCGTATGTGTTTCGAATACCAGAATGATGTACAAAAGTTGAAGTGTTGATGCACGTCAGCATTTTGAAACATTTGAGGCTTCAGAAAAAAGCGATAATGAGAGGCATAAAAAAAATCTAACTTTACCCAAATAAATTTTTTAAAACACTGTGTGATTTGGAGGCTAAAGAGATTTTGTATCCATACATTTTTAACCAAATCGTGTTTAATTCCATTATTCTTTATTTCTATTCTTAATATTTTAAAATTAATGTTAGAAAGTACACAACTGTTCTAGTGTCTAAAAATTGCTTATCTGCATATCTCTCGATTAATTCGAATGGTCGAGATTCTACAATATTTTACAAACTGAATTTTAATAAACCGCTGTCACGAATCGTAAACGTCCATTTTTTAATATATTAGTCCTTCTTATCGTCACACAGAATCGAGTTTTCGTTTAGTGTTAATTCCGCGCGACGAGACATGTTTGCAAGATCGTTTGACCGTGAAAGTGCAAAAGGGGCGAATATCCCTCTTAAAAATAGCGACACGCGCTTGTAACTTTCTCGTGGCCCACATAGAAATCATTCCACTCTTCGCAGTCTCTCCTGTTCGCAGAATTCGATGTTCCCCGAGGCTTTTTCGTCGTGAAAGTGTTCCACCTTGCTCGTAGTTCTTTTTTCTTTCGTCGGTGTGTCTGTTTTACTTTCCGACAGCTGTCTAACTTGTCTTGCATAACAATTTCCAATCACGAATTTCGTTAAAATAAAAACGCGCCACAGACACAGATCAAAAAAACCTAAATAAGACAGATTCATATAAGACTACTAATGTAGTTTGGAAATTTCGCGATGAATATATTTTGTACAATTGTGGACTTTGAATTGCAGTATTTTTAAACTGAATTCCGAGGAATACAGGGGAAGGATGAAAAACAACACATCCTAATATCCACATTGGGTTCAAAAATAAAATAAATGTATGACTCATGATTTAAATTTTTTTTTCAACACCTGTATGAAAATGGGTGTTTTCTACTTTTCTTCCAAGGGGGAAAGACTTTACGCGCATGCGTATTCGCAATTTTTTACTTTGCTCCCAAGGAAACTGGAATTTGGTGTTACCCTGTGGTATGAAGATGCAATTGTTCGCTAAGTAATCGTTACCGATCATGTGTGTTTTATCTTGATATTACAACTGTCGCAGCACCACGTTTTATTAAAAGATAAAATGAGTAATAATGATAGTGATAGCGATACGGGATACCACACGCCCCCCGAAGTAGCAGAAGCTGCAAAAGCGATTGAGGAAAATTTCCTGCCGGCGAAATCAAAAGAAAGGTACGAGACGATGTACAACAAATTTATGGAGTGGGGAGATAACGGCAAATTAGAATCATTATCGGCAGCAGTTTTTTAGTTTATTTATTTATTTTGTTGAAAAATAAATACACGAATTTATTAATTTCGACAGAATAAAAAAGCAATCGAACATACATATTTTTTTTGCAAATCGCTTAGCAGGCTATCAAAAACACACCTTTCATGCAGGTGTTGAAAAAAGTATCTCGCTGCGCTCGGGCAGCAAACTTCACGCTCGTCGGAATTGCTTTCTTCTCTCCCTTGTCACGCAATGTACTATTACAAATCAAACACGATACTGGTAACATTGGTCTTCCCGGGTCAGTGTTTTACTTACTTAAGGGGGGACGCCTACCTAGAGCGGTTCGAAACAATGCGCTTCTTTGGGATTTTTTTCTAGAAAAACCGTTACACTTTTATTAATTACTATTCGTCTATTGTTAAGAGCACATCTAAAGGACAGTTCAGTATTTTTTGCGTTAAAGAATATTAAAAGATGTCCCTTTTTCTTTGCGGTGACCATCGTAGCTCGTAGCAGAATCGTCCGAAATGAAAAATTTGAAAGGCTTTAGGCGCTATCGGAGGGATTTCTTTCTTTTCGTCTTAGTTGTTTTTTTACAGGCCAAGTAAGGAATGACTTTTCCGGGGAAAATCGATGATTCAACTTTACAGCGCCGCCATTTTGTCTCATAATAATTTTTCCAAAATCGGGCCCGAAAGCGCCTAGATAATTTCATACTCTATCTAAAGCCTTTCGAATTTTTCATTTCGGATGATTCTGCTACGAGCTACGATGCACAGTGGTCTGGATGGTGGCCAAAATTCAATTTCTCAACTTCAACTTTACAATGTCATTTTTTTTTATGAATTGACAACCCTCCAGAGCTTCTAAATTCGCATAGTTTTCCCTTTTCAGATGATTCTTAGGGATTTTAAAATCTGTCGCGCGAGGAGTTTTGGCGTTCTGAACGCGGCGCGTGTCCCTATGCAACCACTTGAAAGGCGCCTGAGGAGTTTGAGGGAAATCTGAAACGCTTTCATTGCGTGGACCTTATCTTCTGTTAGTTTAATTCGTATAAACACTAGATATTGTCTCGTTCGAAGTGTCTTTCTGCCTCCTCGGATTAGTCTTTTACCGAATGCGCACAGTGAACCATCTCTTGCAGTTTGAAGTTTTCATTTAATTTTATATATTACAGTATAAATTCTCTAAATTAAAATTTAGTTATATTTGTATATGATAGTTATATTTTACATGTATTATAGTTTTATTCATATGTTTCATAGTTTAGAGTAAAACAGTGTATAGTGTACAGTGTTGTAGTGTATATTGTGGACTAGAAACATTGCCCATACTTAGGCATTTAAATAATTTAGAATTGGATTCAGAAGACGTATAATAATCAAGTATTTATATGTATATTTCAGCTATATTTATCAATCAGTTTTCGTCTTACTTCTTTACTCGTACTTTCGTTTTACGTTCTTTTTTATCTTTTTAATATTGTCTACTATTCCAAAAATGCTAACTTAACTAAATGTGCATGCAGCAGCAATAACTGCACGTAACAGAGGAAAGAAGGATGTAGCTTTTGTTTTAGATAAAACAAAATTATATATATATTTATATATATAATAATTTTTAATATTTTTTTTAAGTCAAAGATAATGTTAGGTCGGATTCTTTTTCTCTTTTTTTCTCTAGTACGGCTATGATTTTTAATTTTGGCTATAAAATACCGCTTTCCAGACCACAATGCGCGCAATATTGAATCCGCCATTTTGAATTTTAAATTTTTGGTGCCAAATTCGTTATCAGCGACCTCAAAAACCCTTAATCACCAAGTTTCAGAAAGATCAGAATTTTGGCCACTAAATGTAGATATACCCAGACCACTGTGCGATGGTCACCGCAAAAAAATGGACATCCCGGTCATCGCTTATAACTCTCAAATCTTTTAATATTCTTTAACGCAAAAAATACTGAACTGTCCTTTAGATGTGCTCTTAACAATAGACGAATAGTTATTAATTAAAGTGTAACCGTTTTTCTAGTAAAAAATCCCAAAGATGCGCATTGTTTCGACCACTCTAGGTAGGCGTCCCCCCTTTAGGGGGAAGCCAATGTGACAGTCGAAAATAAAGGTTATTTTCAAGACATTCTTTTGTAATGAAATGTACCAGCGGCCGCAGCCGTGATGGAAAAACACCGGTTCTCGTTAGATCACCGAAGTTAAGCATCACGGGGCGGGTACTGGGGAAAGATGGGAGACCACCCTTCTCCCGGTGCGCCGCACAGTGGGGCAAAGTGACGAAGTTTGTTTCAAAATCAAAGAACTTTTGATAGAAATGAGACAGAGCGATGATTTTTTTTTTAAATTAAAGCTGAAAGATTGCAGAATAAGAGAAAATGCTGGGACCCGAAGGAGAGAGAGGAGAGAAAAAAGAATATGACTATAGTTCGTTGGGCAATATAAGCGGATAAGCTTGAAACGCCATCCTGTTTAACAGGAAAAATAATATATAATACAATACAATACAATAATGAAATGTAACGTCGCTTCGGAGTTTCAACACCTGTCGGAGCCTCATTACACGCACGCCGCGAACGTGTGGAACACTTTCCGCGTACAGACATTGGGCGAGTACAGCGATTTGTATTTAAAAACGGATTCTTCTAAAGATTCAATACACTCGTTGTACCGTTCTTCCCACGCGAGGTTCTCTTCCCGTGAAATCAATCGTGCAGATTGATCCAACAATTGGCGTTCTACTTGCGCGAATTCTTCCATGGTTGTAAATGGAATGTAAATGTAATGTCTTTTCCGCGCAACACGTTGCAACGATATGAGGCTTTGTGTAGTTTAGAGCGCCGTTTTATAGCTGGTACGACGATTTGGTATCTCTGTCTAACTCTTTTGGTGTTCCCCCTCCCTCGAATGCATTGCATGCAAAAAAAAAACGTCGATCCCTTCCAACATGGTTCTATGCAGTTTCTGCTGATACCGCATAAAGGTGGGAACATACTATTGACACGCCACGCCACCCGACGCCAATGTCAATAATATGTTCTCGCCTTAATTCTTTCTATAAGAATTTTCTTTCCTTTTCGTCTGTTTTCGTCGCGTCCACACCGCCGCGAACACGAACAGAACTCCGCGTACTAACATTTTCAAGGATATTCGCAACGGTAGGAACGCAGGGAACGAACATTTCTGACGATACCTGGCGATCCGCATCCCTTTCTGTTGGAAGCGACAGAGTCGCCAGGCAACTTTATATTTGGCGCCTAAAGTATAGAGGGCGCGACGGGCATTTCCTTGGAACATTCTAGAAGGCCACCGGCCCCCGGTCTTCTGAGAGTGCGATTCCTTCACTTCCGTGTCTGCCTCGTTAGAGTAGGGACGTAATAGTAAAAACCTCGTGTGTAAAACAACTTTGTAAAATCCAAAGCAATCGCAGCTTTATAGAGTAAAGGTAGGTAAAAGTACGCAGCGGGTGAAAGTACGCACCATGGGAATTTCATGGTTTGAGTTGTGGCAGTTGCCAATGGTGATTGGCAGTCAATTGTCAATCAAGAGTCACTAATGTCGAATTTCGTGGCTGTGTTTCGGTTAGTTATCTTACAATGCGGTAAGTACTGAATTCCTTAGTTTTGATGTAATATTCTCATGTTTGGGAATCAATATTATTCCTATAAATTGATCAGTAAATATTTTAATTCATATGTCGTTTGAAAGAGCGGAAATTCTTCTATTAAAAAGTGCTAATAGAAGTTTTCGCATGCGAACTTTTGCCCCAAAATAATTTGACGGGTGTTATACCTTCATTAAACTTATTTTAATTCTAGAGTTTGCTAAATTTTGAGGTTATGATTGTTGAGCCACGCTGATATCAGCTTTTGATTTTAGTTATTAATTTTTAATCCGCAATGTTTTTCCAAAATATGATTTTTATTAACTTTTTGATTAAAAAATATAACTTTATTTTTGTCTTATTCATTTATTGTTAGAATTGATCCAGTGTGATTCATGTAAAGAATGGTGGCATGATGCCTGTTCAAATTACGAAGGTCGGGGTAATTTTATTTGCGACTATTGCTAGCTGCACTTAAAAAATTTAATTATAAACGATTAGGCGTTATACTACAGTAATACATTACCCGAACTATATACTTATGCTGGAAAATAAAACACTTCTTTAGATATTTCTCGTTGCGTTCTTTTGCCCCATAACATGCGAACTTAAGTTGAAGGTTAAGTTGAAAATCGGTCTTTGACTGAACTTCGCCTGTGCTTGTGTCTCTGTTACTCTTGTTCTTGTTGTTATGTTTTCGGATTGCAATAAAGACGATTAATAATAATAATAATAACTTTTGCCCCACATAGCGGGTAAAAGTTCGCATTTGACACTTTTTGGAAATATTTATTTTATAAAAGTTGTGACAGGTGAATTTACATAAAGTCACTTCCTATCGAATAATAAGGGATAGTAGTTATTTCTCACAAAAGGATATGACTATCACTGTAATACCAAGGATTTTAGAGAAGTCTAAACTTTAAGTGCGTACTTTTGCCCCACATTACTCTATACCTTATCTTGTTCAAGCAAGTGTTAAAATAGTCAAAGCAACTGTGTGTTTTAAATATATCAGCATTATTCTTTTTCATTTATTGAGACTGTTTTATTTAACGACCCGAAGACGAGCACGTGGAAATTCCAATATCCCAACACTTCCCATTGTGGGACTGCTCGTAAACAGGCGACCCTCTGCGGCCATCCGCCGACAGGTACTCCACAGAAATAGTATGCGTGACAAGCTCGAATAAAATTTTTATATTTTTTGTTTTAACATAATGAAAATATTTCCAACGGATGGATGAGGTATTTCTAATAAAAACGAAACCAAACACGACGCAATTCCGACAAATTTGAGTTCCGCTGATAATATATAATCGCTTCATAGTATTGAGGGGAGTGAGGAAAGAATTATTAATCTCTTACACAACACTCTTTTTAATACGCGAATTGGCGACACAAAGTGAAACTACGGAATATAGAAAACTTATAAAAATCGTATACAATACGGCGTGTGACGTAGCCTCTACAGGCGGTTCCAGGTGAGTGAGGACGAGCGGCACCTCAGGAGGGCTATTTATACAGCCCTCTCAGAGGGACGCGTCCTTCAAGCGACGCCGAAAACGCGCGGGAAATTTTGGCGCGAAAACCGCGTCCGCACGCCGAAAATCCCTTACCTGGGCAAGTCTGACTCACCCAGGAACACGGGGGAAAACCCGAGCCTCCAAACGCGTAACGGTACATCGCCTGTTCCTCAAGCGTACAAGCTAGCGCCTAAGCCGCTACATCACCCCCCCCCCCCCCCCCCGGTAGTAATTAGCACTAATTACGAAAAACCCACCTGTAATCTGTCCGGGAATTTGACTTTTCTACCATATCGTGTTACAAAACGTCCTACTGGTGTAGACAAATCCGGAGCTGGTACAATTGGTAACGCATTACGGACAACGGGTGGATTTACAGGTGGAATCTCGTCATTCTCACGCGGTGTCACAATGACAGGAGGTACTAATTCACCACAAGGCAATACTTGAGTGCGATCCGGCTCACTCGGTATATCGTCCGCGATCACAAACGCTGGTTTTACACGATTAATTGAAATACCCCTAGGCTTACCATTAATATTTACAGTAAATGTTTTTAGATTCCGACTCACAACAACGTAAGGCCCATCGTAAGGCTGCTGCAAAATCGTTCTCACCGCGTCATGTCGTACAAAAACACGCTTACAATTAACAAGCTCCTTAAACACAACCACGCGAGGAGTGCAATGTCGCGATGGTTCGGTAGGCCCCACACTTCGGAAATGATCACGCAACTCTTTAACAAATACCGCGGTGTCGGAGTTCGTCGACGGCGATAAAAATTCACCCGGTAAACGCAACGAAACTCCATAAACCAGCTCGGCCGAAGTTGCCTGCAGGTCCTTCTTCTAGGCTGAGCGTATCCCCAGCAGGATAGTTGGAAGAACCTCTGTCCATCGAGAATGCTGATAGCACCGAATGGCAGCCTTGAATTGTCGGTGGAATCGCTCCACCATGCCATTGGCCGCAGGATGATAAGCAGTGGTATGGAAGCGAACCGAGCCTAACAAAGAGTTTAACTCCTTGAAAAGGCACGACTCAAACTGTCGTCCCTGGTCCGTGGTCACACGCAGCGGGGTCTCGAAACGGCATATCCAACCCTCGAAGAAGGCTCGTGCAACCGTGGCTGCCTCCTGGTCGTACAGCGGAAATGCCTCTGGCCAACGCGTAAAGCGATCTACGCAAGTAAGGCAGTAGCGATATCCTTCCGACACCGGTAGAATCACAATGTCCATGTTGATATGCTCAAACCTCGCTGACGGCTGAGGAAACGAGCCAAGAGGTGCAGTAACATGCCTCTGTACCTTCGATAGCTGACAAGGGATGCAACTCCACGTCCATTCTCTACAATCAGCTTTAACCGACGGCCAAACGTAACGCTGTGTTACCAATCTGACCGTCGCCTTAATCCCAGCATGGGACAGACCGTGCAAAACATTGAAAACGGCACGACGGAAGGCCGCACAGTGCCTGTTGAGACATCACTCCACATCATTGTGGAAGCTCCATGGGCTACCACTCTCATATGCGATTTTGGGACAGTGTTTCGACTGCCACCTAGGCAGTTCCAATTTTGTCGAACTAAAATCCAATATGGCCGTCCAACATAGCCTACGAATCCAGTAATAATCTATTAATTGCTGCAACATTTGTCGTATTTTCATCGCAAACCATACGGAGGATAATATGTCCCGTTTCTTCGACAGCTTTTACAACAGTTTTGATGCAATCGATCTCATTTTCGGTCTCAACCTCACGTGCAATCTCACGTGAAATGCATTGTGCGTGGCAATTCTCAGCGAGATTGCAAATATTCTTGTACAGCACAACGTGCTTTCTCTCACCGCTCACCTTTTATTAATTTGTGACTCACTCCGCGAGTGTATTAAAATAAACTCTGACATTGTACATTTCTCACAATCACTGTGCTGTTCATTTTGTGCATAACCTAAAACCGGTATCCGCTCTGCTCACGTGACCAACGGTCAGACGCTCAAACACCCCAATATAATTATCTGCGTGATGCCCTAATGGAATCGTTAGCAGTTTATTGAAGGTTTATAACTGCAGGAAAATCTTCAGGCTTAATCCCTGATTGCTGCAAGCTAATCACTTTACGTTCGGTAGGCAATAAACCGTGCTCCGCTACACAGTATTTCCCAAATTCACTGACATCACTCCTTCGCGTGTGCGACGATTTTACCTCGCGTTTCTGGAATATTGACACGGACCGGTCGTGAACGGTCCCTTCCGATTTGCACGAACTTGGTAGGCCTGGAGAACATATGGACTCTGCCATATCGCGACATAATTCAGAATTCACCGATGCGCTTGAAGATATGCGTTGTAGATTGTTGTTCGGGAATTGATACTAAAGGCGGGATCTCCTAGCTGGTGCAATGGGAAAGCATGCGTCTGTTCTCCTACAAGCGTTTGCGACCGTCAGGTACACGTTAGACGTAGAGGCCAGACGCGAGTCAGTTTGAGTACCAGTCTCGGCTACTCGAGACGCAATACAGTGCGGTGAGGGTCTGTTCCGATGACCGGTCGCCTGACTGCTCCCAAAGGAGTCTGGCGACATGGTTGCACTGCGATACCTTGCCACAGTGGGACAGAATACCAAAAAATAAGGAGAGAAGTCAGAATTCAAAAGTTAGGGGATCTCTTAAAAAAGGTAAAAATATCATATGCCTACTTCTGATCTGTGTGTAAACACGTGTCTAAGTTTGCACGTATTTTTCGTGCAGAATTTTAAATCGTGTCTTTTAATTATAGGTACAGTACAAGGTTTCTGCTTTCAACTACTTTATATTTTTCACTTTATTGTATAAAGAAGAGAAAATGATATGAAAGTGATTGTTGTTTTAATCCAATTATGGAACTAACCTTTTGGAAACACTGTTCTTCGAGAAGGGGGATCATCCCTCTGGGAATTCGTCGGCGGAGGAGAAACCTTCTCCCTGTTGACGAAGTGGGGGAGGAAAATACCCGGGAAAACGAGGTGCCAAGGGAAGGCCCACCGCAACAACCAAATCAGTCGTACAGCCGAAACGATAAAGTGCGAGTCAAAGCGACAAACAGCCCACCCAGTATCGACTGAACGGAAAAGTTGCGGGAACCCGTCGTAAATAATGACATGTACGAGGGCATCAATGGGTCGAAATTGAATGTCTTGGGTGTATTCAGATGCGATTGCACAGCCAACGACATTCCGGCAAATATTGTTTTTGGAATTGACCCAGCAACCGCGATGCGATGCGACGCGCTTCTTGGGAGAGATTTCATATCTTTGCCTCATATTAAGATTTCATTCGATGACAAATTCGTGATCGCGGCGAAAAATATAGATTCGGGTAAAACGGAATCGTTCGACTGTCAAAATGATGTAATGCAAATTAATTGTATTGAGGAGGAGACTAGCACCGAGGAAAAATTGAATATTAATCCAAATGTCGAGCGGGAAGCAGCCAACAGGCCCGCGGAAATTTTCCGGACGGAATGACAATCATATTGAAACATGATCATGCGACTCAATAACGATTCCCCACAAAAGTGATCAACTACGAGGAAGTTAAGAACAAGTGTAGAGACGATTTTTCGCCTACAAGGCAACAACGATCACTAGACGCTCAAGCGATCCAGCAAACAAGACGAAGGCATCACCCCAGGAAACAACAGGAGCCACATTAAGAGTGAGTCAAGAGATCACGACCCCTCCCCCCACCCCGACAAACGACCCGACTACGACAGAATCCAAATTCGCATCGAAAAACGGCCCGCCCCGCGAGTCCTCCGCGACACTCTAAACCAGGGGTGGCGAACTTCCCCACTCCGCGAGCCGCACGACTCGGGCGTCCGGTCAGCCAGTTCCCCCACTACATTTTCTCCAGGAGTAGCAAGAGACCTATGCTCATTGTCAGTGAACCGATCCCCTCCCACCACGAGCAAACAAAACTACATGTATAGTCGGTGAAACCAAAATATGAACACAAAACGTTTCTTATCCCGCATTTTTAAGGGGAACACCACTGTGACGGCCGGAAAAATAAGCCATTTTTTAGAATTTCTTTTAGGAATAATTTACAGTTTTCATATAAAATTTTTATAAAAGTAGGTAATAAAAATTTTATGCGAATACTGTAAATTATTCCTGAAAAAGATTCTTAAAAATGGCTTATTTTTCCGGTCGTCACAATGGTGGTCCCCCTTTTAAGTTCAAATGCACAAGCGTTGGATACTTTTTTCTGATAATAATTTAAAACACTCCTATTTACATTCACTTTTACTCATTATAAATAGAACTGTTTGTTTGGAATCGGTTTTCAAATTGCAGATTGTTTCTATTGATATTAGTAAGAATCCCAGAGCTTCTTTCTATATTTTCACGACTTCTTTCCTTGATGGAAAGTGGTAGGTACTTATACCTAAATTGCTGGATTTTCCCCAAAATTTTATGATAGGGAAAAAGGCTGTACTGCAGTCTGTAATCGCATGTAATCGACTGTAGCGCATAGTAAGTTGTTTGACGTCGAGCTAACTCAATTAGCTGCTAACACACAGCCTGTCTTTATCGTTCTATCAATTTTTTGTTTTATCGGTAATTTTGCTATTTTTCGTTATTGCGTCTTGTTATTTTGTTATTTTGTTATTGTGTTATTGTTTTGTTTTGTTATATTCCCAAACAGCACAACGTCTGGTAAAGTCTTAAATACGTCTAAAAGGCATCTTAAAGACGTCTTTAAGGAGGACAGCCTCTATGTTTACTTTGCAATGTAAAGCTTGCAAATATGAAGAAGAGCAACCTTTCTCGACATTATACTATGTCTCATGCAGAAACGTACAATACATATTCCGCAGATGGTCGAGCAGAAGTATAAAGAAATTTAAAAATACAATATACAAATGAAGAGGAAATTAAATCGCAAACGTCCCAGCAGCAAAGCGTTTCAGCTTCGTATTCTGTCGCATTAGAAATTGCACGTGCAAAGAAGTGTTTTTCAGACGGTGAATTAATAAAGAAATGTGCAATCGAAATGGCGAAAGCGTTCGGAAAAGAAAGTACAGTGGAATGTTTCAAAGCAATGTCATTGTCGCGGCAAACTATTTCGTCTCGAGTGGGTGAAATTAGTGACCATATTTCAGAGAAACTAAAAACTTTATTAAAAGATTTTATTGTCAAACTTTATTGTCGTTACTTTTCATTATGTTTAGATGAAAGCACTGTGCGGAAAAATTATAACATTAAATTCGACGATGAAGATCGAGACCAAAATTGTAAATTTAATTAGAGGTGGAAACCGATCACTGTCACACCGGAAATTTTATACTTTCCTTGAAAATGTGGACGCTGCTTATAATGATTTACTTTTACATAGTCAAGTGCGTTGGTTGAGTGCAGGAGAAACTTTAGAGAGCTTTTTTGCTTTGACGAAAGAAATACCACAATTTTTTAAAAACAGAAACAAAAGTGGAAACTGCTATGGTGGAAAAATTCAAAGACGTTAAGTTTCTGTGCGAATTAGCATTTTTAACTGACATCACTGATCATTTAAATTCTTTGAATATAAAATTGCAAACACAGGATGAAACAATTTCTGATTTTATTGGCCACATTAACGGTTTTAAAAATCAAATACAACTATTTATAGCCGAATTAAAAATATCGGAGTTGTACCATTTTTCAGCATGCAAAGAAATTGCTGAAGAGCATAAAGACGCAAATTACACCAAATTTCTACCAATATTAATTGAAATAGAAAAAGAATTTAATAATAGATTTGCTGATTTCGACAGTTTGAAGCAAGACCTCCTAATTTTGAATAACCCAGAAGGATGCAGAATCGAAAAACAGAAATTGGAATACCGCCTGGAACTTCGTGGACACTGAGAAGAAGCCACTGCGGCTCGTGAGCCGCCTGTTCGACACCCCTGTTCTACTGCTTTTTCCCGTGCGACAAACGGTTTTCGAAAAAAGGCCGAAAAACTAAACAAAACTTTTTTTCCCTCAAATTTTGAAAGTATAAATACTTCTAGAACATTTTTTATTTATGAAGGCGAACAAAAAAATGGAATTTTTATTTTCAAGGACGATTTTTTTAAATATTTAAGGGGGCATATACCGAAATATGAGGAACAGATAAAAAATTGTTTTTTCTTATTTTCAGTGTTTGATATGTCATGAATGTATCCTGAAAATTTGGGATCGAAATTCGCAAAAATATAAAAAATACAGAGCCCCTGTATCTGCGATATTTTTGCGAATTTCGGTCCCAAATTTTCAGGAAATATTCATGACATATCAAACATTGAAAATAAAAAAACATTTTTTATCTTTATCTTTTTTTGTGTGGTCGGTGCTCAGCGTGCATTCGGCGTGCATTTGGGGAGTGGCAAACGACGAGTACGGATACAATGTATGGACCGAGATCGAGGCGATTGCGAACCGAGACGTCATCATGAACGACATCATGATGGAATGGACGCCGCAAATTTGTCTCAAGCTCCTTGAGGTATTCGAGAAACACGAATCCTTATGGAATTCCAGACACCCGCGTTATTTCAATACTTTAAAAAAGGACGACGCGTCGTGTACAATTATCCAAGAGATCGGAACGGAGGCGGAAGATTGCAAGAAGAAAGTGGAGAGTCTAAAAAGCTCGTACATACGGGAAAAGGGGAAAATTAAGAAAAGCATCACAACTGTGGTATGCTATTAAAGTAATTGCCAATCTTTCTTCCGGCATAATCGCTTTTCTGTAGGCAGTATCTTGTCTTGCAATTTTATCGCCAATATAATTTAATATAATAAAAACATCTTCCGATGACATCCTCGTGAAGTTTTGAAATTGGTTGCTTCCCACTTCAGCATTTAAATCACGTAGAAATGTTTCGTTGCACCTGCTGGTATATATTTTCCTCGTCAACCAACGTTTCTTCTTTTTATCCTTTTTTTTTTAGCAATGTATATAATACAGACTTTTCTCCTCGTTCTTCGGGTCGGTGCTTATAGGGACTGTAGTGAATGAACACTGCACGATTCCCGAACGTGCGCCGAATGCACGCCGAGCACCGACCGCGCGCCGCACGAGCAAAAAATCGGTGCGCGCCGAATGCACAGGTGAATACGCGGCTTAAAAGGTATAAGGTCATCGGAAACTCAATATTTTACGAGAATATTTATCAAGTTATAGTGTCGCCAGAAGTGTACGATAGAACGATGTTGCGTGCAATACAAGGAACCAAAAATTAACTGGACCCAATGGGAGCCGTTTGTCAAGCATCATATTCAAATAATGTGTCAACGATTTTCATAAATGGTACCTATTTCTACCCCTATTATTCAAAAAATAAATCGCTCAGTTATTTTTGGCGCGCCTTGCACAACAGTACATATTACAAAGATAGTTTAATTAAAATATCACTAACAGTAAGCTGTTCAATACTTTCCCGTTTTGATATCACATAATTTTACATGCACTATCAAAATGTAAACAAAGGTAGATAAAAAGAAATAAACAATAAGGATTTACATACCTGACTCTGGCCAACTCTGTATAAAGCCGGATCAACGTCAACGGTGAGCAGCATATCCTCCACAGCACGACGCTCATCGGCTACAGGACTACCTGGTCGGGCGTTGACGTCGCTTGACAATAAACCAAATCGTCTTCTGAACTCACTTAAGGCCATATGCTTAGGAAATCCGACTTTGTGCAGGCGAACTACATCAATTATTTGGCTTCCACGGATCTACGTAAATACAAGGCTTTTTTAACACAATGCATTAAAAACATAAGGCTTAAGATATCATAAAATAATTTAAATCAAGCTTTGTTAAGAAACTTATGCAACACTCATAATGGCAGAACACAGCACTCTTACCTGTGATCGTAATAAAGGTACATTGATGAGGCTATCTTCACTCTGATTTGACTTCGCGGACAATAGGCTCTTATTGTCAGTACAGCCAGAATTATGTTGTGGCAACACACAATGGACGAATTTAACTCGCGTTCTTCTTAATGTCTCAACGAGTCCATCCTATAAAAAGTTGAATTTTAATTTTATTCTCAATCTGCATAGAAAGTTTGCATTAAATAAAATGATCCGAAATATGTCAAGGCAGTTTCCAACACAACAAGCAAAAATAATTATTACTTTATCTGCATCCGTTCAAAAGTTACAGATTTTTGGCAGCGACGTTATGCCAAAACGTGAAGCGACAGCCGTAGGGACAACGTGACCATCGCCGGCCCGGGCCTCGGAAATTTCCAAAAGGAAACGATGGACAACAGCCAATGGGGCAGTTACCCCCATTCGTACGGATTGTTCGAGGCTCGGCCCGCAACAGAGAGACGTAGAATAGTTAGTCGTGTTTGGGAGCTCGACCGGCGACGAGCAAACGCGTCGTCAGAGAATCGCGACCTCGTTTCCGCGCATATCACGCGAATCGCGCTCGGTCGAACAGGTTAGGCGAAGAGGGCACTTACGCACCGTTACGCGCCACCGCGACCGCTAAGACATGCGATACAGCGAGCGGAACGATAAGCGACGAGTTCACCGTCTTCGTGCGTTACCCGAGAACAGCGCGAGCGACCCTGACCTACGCTAGGTCCGGCGACATCCCGAGCGACAACAGGGACGGAGCGCCGTGTCAAGGGTATGTATTTATTATTTCTTCGCTTTCTCTAAGAACATATCTACTCTTTATTGTTGTTCCTTTAATTCCTGTGTATTCACTTATTACCTTCCTCATCCCTGGTAAGTATAGTCAAGGTGGGCCTTAGCCCTTCGAAAAGAGCAAGATCCCCATAAATCATTCCAACCTCTTGGGGCGATTTACGAAAAGTCTCTTCAGGACGTAACATTAAAGTGATGTGCAACTGGATTTCAGAAACATTTCCAACTTTTGTATACATATATTGGTGGAGACCACCCATACAGCACGTTTCGTTGCAGGAACGTTGCAGCAACCTTTGCGATGTTGCATGGTTGCAACGCAATATTGCTATAACGTTGCTGCAACGTTGCTGCAACGTTGCTGTGCAATATTGCACGGGGTGGACATACGAATATTGCTGTAACATCGCGGTGCTGTAGGGACGGTGACTAGACGGGGATGCGACACCGCCAGGAAACTTTTGTCAACACATGGCGACAGTTGTAGTTGCAAACGACCCGGCTTCGGATACGGACCCACTGCCTTCGCGAGCTCGTGTGTTTGAGTCAATATCTTTCGTTACAGTTATAATTATCAGGGATCGAAGAAGTTCTGGAACTTTTCAATAGGTTCCATTTCAAACATGGACCGCGGAACTTTTTTAAAAATGTTCTCACATTATAAGTTCTCAAAAGAAACGATAAAATAAAAGTTCTTGAAGATAAAGGTTCTATTTGGAATGGAACTTATAAAATACAGAAATAAAAAAATTTCTATAACAGGAACAGATATTTTGTTCACCAATATTAAAAAAGTTCTCAATCGTTGTAACAAATACTAAATACTATTCAATGGATAGTACTACTACAACAAGGTTGCGAAACATAAATAGTATAATAATACGTAGATGTATATGCATATATTCTATTATTTAAATATAAACATTATATATTATATTATAGAATTTTTATGTATTTTGGTTCATGTAAGTTATAAAAAAATGTTATTTAGGTATTATTCTTGACAAGTTCCCTTTTCTGTTTAATACTTCTTATGAAACTATTAATTAATTATGTTATAATTTTCATACCTTTTATTAAATAAACATATGAAGAATATGATATTATATTGTTAAATAAAATTAGTACCTAATAGTTTAGTACTTTTCTTTATCTTATGAAAACTTTTTTAATAAATGTTCTAATGTAACTTGTTTCTATGGAATTTTTATTATTTAGGTTCTAAAATATCTGTTCCACGAGAACACGTTTTAAAGAAGTTCCTAATGGTAACATTTTTTTCGATAAAAATTCCACAGGAACAGATTTTCTTAAACGAAACATATAAGTTCTAACATAATTTTTTTAAAAACGAGGATTCAAGAACTTTTTCGATCCCTGATAATTATAGCTTATGTAACCCCCGAGAGCCAATAAACAGTTAATGGTAAACACAAAGATATATCTCGTTCCCTCGCGGTGTACCACACATATTATACATATAAGGTGTATAATTATCTTCTGTAGTTGAGGCGACTCGAAAAATGTTTCACACGTATTGTGAATGGTATTGAAACACGAATACGCTGCAACAAGAATTCTGTTTCAATTTCTTCTTTTTTTGTCAAAAACTTTAATGTTATCTAATTGTTTTAAATGGATCTTAAAGTTCGGAGTTGAAAGTACATTTTAAGATCATACTATTATCCATGATCGAAAATATATTCATATCGCCTACAACATACAGGAAAATAAATGTGTACTTGCACGTAAAAGAACATGAGTGGCCTTGAAAATTTTGGGACAAAATTACGCAGAAAAAAATCCTTCTAGTGTATTCCCTCGTTGAAAGCATTTAAACATTTTAACGCCCAAGTATTTTATAGAATTAGTATTCCGTACAGTTCCAATTTTGCGCTAACTGAGGATTGTTAGAATCGCAAAGTTTTAAAATTCGATATCTTTTGAATATTGTGAAAACGAAAATGAACTATTTGAAATCAGTCATCCCATAATTGAATTAAAGTATATCTCTGCTATCCATTATTTCTACTCGTGTTTATGATTATGATCATTGGCAGTCGCACAATTAACGATAACACGACGGGAGTATGTAATATATATATTCTTTTAAGAGCACAGGAATGTGTGACTTTCCAATTACACAAGAAGTTAAAAAGTTGTTTCTATTGCATTCAATTTGTAATCTATTATATATGCTCACAACTGTTTTTCTGATCGCAAAAGATTTTGATGATATACCTATGCATTCTTATTTCTTTGTCATTCAACTAATGTCTATTTTATATCGCTTCATTTACACATGGATCGCAACGACTGGACACTTGTTATCCGTAATATTCAAGTGTATAATTTTGCCATAATTATTCAATAGAAATTCAGAACCTAGTAAAACGATACGTCTGACAATATCGAACACAAATGATTTTAATAAAGCAAAATATCGACTGAGGTAATAGGTTATAAGAGTGATATGTCCGTTATTTCATAAAATGAGATTTTGTATGAAAACATTTTATTCCATACTTTTTAACTTAATTTTGTTCAAAGCGTTGTCTTTCTTCGAATTCTATTATGAATTACATCCCACATGAAAATCCATTTGCGTTAGAAGTGGATTCTATGGATTATCGAAATACGTATCGTTAATTTCACATTGAAAGTTATAAATGTGCTGTGCTATTGAGAAACCAAGTAGAGGCGTGGCTTAGACTTCAGCGCTGTTGGCGAACTACTGCAAGTAGGCCTGGATCCCACCAAACATTCCGAATAAGTATTTATTAATGGAATGAAATTTTTAATCGTAAAAAGTGAGTGTTCAAAACAATTTAAAAACACTCGTTTTTCACAACATGTCTATATAAACACTGATAATCGAGGGACGTCGGCGTACTCACAGTAGTTCAATTTTTTGTCACTAGTTGGCGTATCGAAATTCTTGGTTTCCCAATAGTACAATATAAGTTGTGCAAATTGTACTTGGCCATCATTAATAGGTAGCATTAATAACATTATGATTGTCATACTTACAACAGTAAATTTGACCTGCAAGCAAATATTTTTTCTTTTTACGGCTGTAAATGTTCGTCGTATGCTGGAAGCCCTCCTTAAAGATTGTGAGCCTTCTAAGCCAGGGATTGAACTGCACAAAGTTCCAGAAACTCCAGCTCCACGCACACTTACAAACAGTACGCGTACATCTTCCCTGATATCAGAATGAAATGGAGGATTTGACACTTTCCATATCCGAAATTTAAAAACTTCTAATTACTATTTACATGTAAATAACTAAAAAATACCTTGTACTTTCCTGTAGAATTGTAATGGCACTTTTGGTAACTAGATTTTCCCGTGCAGCTTTAAGCCAACCTGTGGCCGTGTACAGCACAGGGTTAGTACCCAGCAAGTGTTGCAAAATAAATTGATTGTTACCCGGTGCCTTTCTTAGAAGCATTTGATGATCTATTAACAAAAAGGACATAAAGAAAAACAACTGTATAACACATTGAAAAATTCGTATTACAAATATTTAAATACCTCGATCGCCGTAATAAGAGAACAATCGATCCAAAAATGTCTCATCGCTGCCTCCAGGGCATACTGTTTCTTCATCTAATAACCATAATAGTCCCTTTCTTTCCATTTGTCTACTTCCACTAAGGTCATTTTGGCTAGTTCGTAACATAGTCGCGCCTTGCGAACTTCCACGATCTAACAGGGCAATCAACCCCTGAGGCGAGCCGACACCGTCTTCATCGCAGTCGTCTTCGTAATCTACATCAATTCCTTCTTGGACATATCTGAATTGTGCATATACGAATTGCACAAATTAATCAGCTTATTAGCATCCTAATTGATTTATTTCATTTGGTTGGAATGAATATACCTGTCCTTTGGCGCTACCAGCGATGTATGATGAAAAAGTAGTTGCAAACGTTCTTGCAAGTAATTGTGACAAAGGTCCTCAAAAGAAGCCCCAGTTTGTCGTCCACATGAAGCTGGATTTTGAAAACCAGGCGAGTCGCACAATAATAAAGATGATACTGTATGTACAGAGGATGAGATGCATCTGTCAATATACAAATAGGAATATTAGCACTACTGCCTCTTGTTTATTGCTGTGCAAATGAAAATAGATGTACCTATTAATAAGGGCTGCGACACAATGGAACACTTCAGAATAAAATCCGATAAGAAGACCTTCGAGAGCGTCAAGGCCCATTATATCTTTACCCTGCTCCGTAGGGCTTGGTGTCCGAAGAGCAGGTCTTGGATTACTCGGTGTACCAGCACCAACTCCGTTAGAAGAAAACACTATTCTACTCAATTCCTCAACAGTAATACCCAACAGCGTGGCAGCTTTCTCTGCACACTCGACTCTCGCGAACTGCCACCGATTTTGCGAACTTATACCGATTTTAACAACGCCGGCGCAACTCAAATGATATATGCCAGCTAGCACTAGCCAAATGACTTTCACATCAGCTTCAGAAATACCGAGGATCCTGAAGGCTGCTACAATACGATTGAACTCGACCATGGCCCGTTGTTTATCTTCGTGCTTTTGCAGAGGTGTAATAAATGGATTGTTCTCCGCGACTAAATTAGTAAGATGCAATTCCTTTCTGAGAGCACCCTCAGCACCTGCCAGTAACCGATAAACAGCGTGAAACGTTGGATCGCCGTTTGCTCTTTTGCCTATTCTTGACTTTTCCAATAGTAGCACCTTGTAAACAAGAAAATCAAACAGTGTCAAAATAAAGTTTTAAAGCACTTGGATTGCACACAATTTATCGTTGCAAGTAAAATTATTGGGGATATTTACTTTATTATTTACCGCACAGCACCAGTCTTTAAAATGAATCGGTAGTAAACATAGTGGCATTTTACCGATGACTGACAAAAAGATAAAAAAAATTGCCTCTTTTCTTAGAATGCAGGTAACTAAATTTTTTAATATACAATGCAATACGTGGTATTGTATCGGAACAATTTCATACTAATACAATTTAAAATGAATAAATAAACAACTTAAAGTGTACTAGTTTCAGTAGTTTCATTGTTTGATAATGTGGGTAAATAATCGAATATAAGCACATGGTACATTACCTGCAAAGAGGCAGATGCTATTTGACCTGATTGATCGAAGTCTAAACTGAAAATCTGTGTAAAGCGCGTTGCATTTGAGTTCATATGTGTCCTACTGTTTCCGAAGGCCTCCATGACTGTGAAGAGGGCGTTGAGTTTCTCAATAGTCAGAACCTTTTGGGTGTATATTAATTAATATGAAGTTCCACGAGTACAAAAATAAAAGTTATTACTAATTCATTATCATACATTAACTAATTTGTTCTTATTTTAAAATCTTAAATCAGAACACACTGAATTTGAAATATTTCTTTCATTACGGTGTATAGGGTAAACCAACCAGTGAATGACCGAATTGTTAAATGAGAAGCCCAGTAAATGACCGCATACTTGTAATAAAAATTGTACTTATTAATGTCTGTTTAATACGCGTAACTAAAAATATGGGATGTTAAAAGTGCAATTACATTCAATTTATAAACATATAATAATTTTTAAATTTATAATTGACTCTATAATTGACTTAATTTTATAATTACTGGTTAGTTTACCCTAATCTTCTTTTTAAAACGTATGAACAAATATTCATGATTTACAACGATTACGTAAAAAATCATATCAGTAATGCATTAAACCACAGATGTCTTTATTTACCTTATTAACTGTGCCTGCAGCCAATACAAGGTAATGAAGAGCATGTTTAAAATTTGTAGTTTTGCCTGACCCGCTACGGCCAAGAAAAACTAAGGAATGGTCCCTCCGAGTCGCTAATATTCCTCTATAGGCAGCTTGTACCATCGCATAAACGTGCGGTGGCATGTCTTCACTCTTACATCCTTTGAACATTTGTGCCACCTTAATAAAGGAAACCGGAAAAATTTTATTTATAGAAAATCATATGCATGGTTTCTCTAGATAAGTGCCACGTTAAATAGTTGCTAACCGACAGAAGGTACAATTTATGTGCGATATTTTGCTCGTCATTTTGTATGTAATGCTCAAATAGCATAGAATACTAAATCATTTCCTTAAAGATTAACGAAGGTTTTTTAATCTTACAGAGGAATTGGGGACCAAAAACGTGTCCCGACTACAGTACACGTTGAAAAAACACGGGTTTTTCTTGAATATCTCGTTATCTAGTAGTTTTACGACGAAAATAGTTACTAAGAAATTTATAGTTTAGGAATTTCTCTACAAAAAAGTTGGAATTGTCGGGTTACCAAGTTTCAACCCGTATACTTTTAGCAAGGGTTGATCCCGAACTTAAAAGAAATTTAAAAAATTATGAAACTTTGTAAATATATAGGGATGTGCTCCTGAGTAAAACACAATTTGGTTTGCTGCTCAAATTCACTCTAAGGGAGTGCAATTGACCCCTGAAAATCCGGCTATTTTTCCGATTTTGTGGTATAACTCGGGAACTGTAAGAACTGCGGGAACTGTAACTTACCAAATGATAGTCCTAATTAAACGAAGTAACATTTCCCTGAAAACTTTTATTCTATCTCCTACAGTTCGCAAGTAATAATACAAAATCGAACAAAATTTCAGGAGTCAATAAATTGCACCCACTTGGAGTCAATTTGGGCAGCAAACAAAATTGCGTTATACTCAGGAGGGCATCCCCTACATATTTACAATGTTTCGTAATTTTTTAAATTTCTTTTAAGTTCGGGATTAACCCTTGTCAAAAGTATGAGGGTTGAATCTTGGTAACCCGACACGCGCGAAAAAGGTTACTCCTACGAAAAAAAAACTCATACGACCTTTTTTGTAGAGAATTTCCTAAGCTATAAATTTTTTAACAATTATTTTTGTAGTGAAACTGCTAGATAACGAGAAATTGGCGAAAACTGTTTTTTTAATCCTCTGTAAAATTTTTAGCACTAAATAAAGGCCTATATCAAAATTCAGCTTGCTGGGACTTATTCCGAAGACAGATCCTAATTTCATTGGACTACTACCTCGAACAAAATGATTTGCCTCTGTCGCGTGCTCTCTCCCTCATTCTTGAGGTGGTGCGTAGTAAAATAGGGTTGACTCCGTTTAATCAAACACTCAATTTATTAAAAATAATGGTCATCGGCATGTACACGCAGGAACTGTTCGACACCAACTGCCTCTCCTCACCAACCGTACCCTTGATCAGGGGTGGAAAAAGTGAAGGAAGGAAATAGAAGAAGCGAAAGACAGAAAACTGAAGAAATGCTGAGATAAAGGTAAAAGAGAAAGCTATGCGAGGAGCGGCTCCGCTTGTGTTCCCAACGAACGCCAGGCCCAAGCGAAACCCTCGAGAAACGAACTGCAGAAGAATACGCAGGAAGTTGTAAACAGTAAGAGAATTTAGAAAAGCAGAAGCGTTTCTTTCCTTTCTTCCAATTAATAAAGTTCACCTACGACGACCTTTTAATTTATCACTGACTATCCTTTGAAATCCTCCAACTCCTTCGAAAGATCCTTGATTCTGTTACATTTTTCTCAATTCCTCCTTATTCTTAGCATCCACCTCTTAGTGTAATCTCTTCACATTAAACTACTTCAGCTTAAGCAGAATCCCTTAAATAAACCATCAACCATTGTACACACGCACAATGTAACAAAGTCGATACCATTCTCCAGAGAAGATGGTCTGCGACTCCCGTAGCTCGTCCGTATACTGCACTGGCCTTGGCAAGTTCGACATATCGGATCCGCGCCTGTGCACCCACATAATCTACAGCTTCGTCGGCATCGACACCGACGGCAGAATCAATCCGCGTGACGGACAGCTTGGCCGATCTGCCCAGTGGCCTGAACGGTTATGGGAAGTTCACCCCTCAGCGAGATCAGAGCTCTGGCATAGTGTTGTAAAAAAGAGCTTCGAGCCGTGAGCTTCAAGGGCTCGAGTCGCGGCTCAAACCCTTAAGGCTCGAAGCTTGTAGCCTTGAAAGCTCGAGCCTTTAAAGCTCGAGTCTTCAAGCTCGAAGGCTCGAACCTCGTAGCAGTCGTAGCTATGACAGCTAGCTCGTGATGTACAATTGGTGGAACCATAAAATATTATATCAAGGACTTGGAGTTAACTTCGTTACTATTAAACACAAAAGCCTCCAGCTTCGAGGCTTGGGCTTCATATGATATTAGCCTTAAAGGCTGAGTCTTTAAGGTTAAGGTTTAAAGCTTTGAAGACTCAAGCTTTATACAACACTACTCTGGCATCAAGGACATGATCTCCATCGGGGGCTGGAGCGAGGGATCCAACAAGTTTTCCCAGGTCGTCAGCGATCCTGGGACCCGTGCACGGTTTCTCGAACGTGAAGAAATACGTGGCCTTGCTGAGGGACCTGAAGCAGGCATTCAATCCGTACGGCTAAATCCTCAGCATAGCCGTGACCGCGGTTGACTTGTCGGCGTCCCAATCCTACAGCGTCTGGGAAGTGTCTCAACAAGTTGACTACATAAATCTCAAGGCGTACGACTTCAACGGTTCCTGGAACTCGAACACCGGCTTCAATGCCCCAATATACGCTTCCTCCCGCGAATCCGGTGACCAGGCTACGCTCAACATGGTACGTATGGCGTGTCTGGAGTAGTCTGGACACGTTGCAGCAACCTGGTGCAACGATTTCAACGGGGAATCATTGGTGATCCAGAACTCGGCGGTTATATACTGGCTCCAGCACGGCACACCAGGTGAAAAGGTCATCCTAGGCATTCCCGCCTATGATAGATACTTCACCCTGGCAAATCCTGGTAACAACGGGCTTGGCGCGCCAACTACAGGCCAGGGGACTCCCGGACCCTCCAGCTGGTTTTCGTGGTTTCAAAGAAATCTGCGAGGACTTCGGGATAGGTGGTTGGACTATTATCGGCAATCCACAGGAACAGGTGCCTTACGTCTTCAAGGGCAACCAATAGGTCGGATACAACGATGCCTCATAAGATAAAGCTTGATAGAATTTGTGCTTTGTCGATGAAGGAAATCGGCGAGTACGATTTATTACGAGTCAGGAGTTAAAAGCACGCAATCACGTGTTTATATTAATTTCCAGGTGCGTTAGGAAGAAGGCTGGTTATATTAACAAAATGTTGCTTGGTGCCGCCATGTTGTCGAGTGTCGACACAGACGACTTCCACGATAAGTCCAAAATAAAAAAAGATGTGACATCGAAATGAGCTGCAAGTACATAATGCTGCTAATGTAAGATTCGGTGCTTTCCAACTGCGATTATGATGACACAACTACATATACACAGCTACAGCCTAAAATCCTGTGTTCATACATTCCACTATTCATATCGCGGACATTTTAATAATGTGAAGATAAAATGTAACATTTAGACATTTGCCTAGAGCCCTAGAAGAGAATACAAAAAGATCTTGACGTGCATAACTGTGAAACATGGAAAAAAGCTTCTGTGACACCTCCAAATTCTGCAAGTTAAAATGGTGAAAAAGAAACGAGAAATTACGTTTCTTCGTATCTCTTACAATTTGTATGTGGCACTTATCTAAAGACACCCTGTCAATTATGATAAAAGTGACATTTCGTGTTATTCGCTTTCAGACGTCGAACCTGCGATCAAATTAAATATTCTCGGACATGTGATTTGTCCGTCGAAACATGTAACCATTTATAAAGCACTTTACGACTGATATTAAATATATACCACTTTACTTCCACGATACTGATTGTGAATTGGCAAGCAACTTGTTATAACACGTTTATATTTAAAACGTTGCGAAATAACATCATCAAACGTGCAATACAATTAACCCTCGTGGTCACACGGGGTGTATTGTACCCCAAGAGCAATTTTCGATTTGAAATTTCGCACCTTTACGTCTTCCAAGGAGGATTTATCGCAAAAAAGAAAATAAAAAAAATTTTAAAAATCGGGTTTTACCCACAACCGTGGAAAATCGCTCATTTTCAACTACACCTTTTATCATATAAAAATTTACATTTCTAGAAAAAGATTATTAGACCACGATTGTATAAGTATTACGAATGTACAATTATCACTAAAAAGTTGAAAGATTCAAAAATACGAAAATGGTAACTGAAAAAATGTTGCTGGGGTACAGTGAACCCCGTAGGACAAATTTGTGATTATAAGAAGGTGTGACCACGAAGGGTTAAAGAAAAATTGTGAAATATCTTACTCACTGAATTATTAAATAAATTCGGAGAATACTAGCAAAAGAATGAAAAGAATTATTCAGATAAGATCACCTGCCTTTTCTGAGTAAATCGCTAAGGGCGCCACCGGATTGATAATAATCATGCTATCTCCTGCATAAGTGTGTATTAAATTACTAGCATAACGTTGTCTCAGTGTATGAAGAACAGAAGACTCGTTGAGGAACCGTAATTGTGAAAAATCTTCAGTCTTGTCAAACTGCGGGGGATTAGCCTGTAAACCAAACAAACAGTTAGTCCAACGTAACCTACTTATTCACTGCAATGGTTTCTACCCTCTAAGGTTTTACAGTAAATATATTTTACGCTTTGTTACATACATTTACAATCACTTATACAGGCTTCTCACAAAGTACTAGTATATAATCAAAATTAGGCTAATTCGAAGATAAAAGAATTGTTAACATTAATAGTAATATCGTAACACGATTTTAAAAAATATAATAAAACCTTTTCGACATCCTCTTCGTCGACAAGAAGCTCCTCGCCGGAAGCAGTTAAACGGATTCTTAATTTTCCTGTATCTGAATCTGCTAGTCCACATTTTATTGCAAGCGTGAAGCCGCCTCGATGCAATAACCAAACTCTTTCGGAACTTAACCATGCCTGTTCTCGTGCCAAATGCTCTTCCGATCGTGCCTGGCAACAAAAAACAAAACGTTTCATAGTATCGTAAAATACAAAGTGTGTGATGTTTCTATTTAGACAGAGCGGTAGTCAAAATTTAATTAGTGCATAGTAATGCCTCGCTGCTACTAGATCACAGGTAGGGAGGCATGTTTGTCTTATTTAATTATGTCACAAAAAACAATTTGAAATTTGCAGAAATGTAGTTCAAGTGATAATAACAACCTAACCATTTTTCGTTTCGGCAATGAAACGGTCCTAGGGATGAAAACACCCTCTCAAAGAGATTTTGAGTTTTCATAACGAATATCTGCGAAACCGTAAAAGATATGAAAAAAATAGTTTAATTTAAAGTTTTATGGTTTTTGATATGCAACAATATGGTGATAAAGAATTGCATCTCTCGCAAGATAGCAAAAGATAGCAACATAGCTTCTGCTATTGAGCGCGCGGAAACTAGAAGATCAATAATTTGTATAAATTCACACTTCAGATATTGAAAATGCTTTAATTAATCCATAAGATGAAATTGTGCATTCATTCGATGTTATTGAAATACATAAAAAGTTATAAATAATTGAAGTACAAGATGGTCGTTTTTAATCGCATGTTATATTTTTTGGAATTGAGAGGCATCTGTGAAACTTACATTATTTAATAGTCCATAGTTTAAGGAATGTATGTGCAAAAGGAGAAGTTGCACTTTTTTGCGACTTCCGAGTAATAACGAATTATGTTGGCAGCAATCAGGCCGCTTGCACGGAAGAAGTAGGAAAGTATCTGTGTCCCGCCAACATGATTCTACATATACCTATTTCTGAAAATACCTGGGACTATATGGAAAAATGTTTTCGATATAAGTCGTAAATAAAATTGTTTTATACATTGTATTTAGAATGAAATGTAAGTTAACGTAAAGATTAACATATTAATTATTTGCATATTTGTATATTTATATATTTGTATATTTAATCACTATCACTTTCTATTTTACTTAAATATGTTTGATTCCATATTTTCAGAAATATATGTAGAAGCATCTCCTTTTGCACATACATTCCTTAAACTATAGACTATTAAATAATGTAAGTTTCAAAGATGCCTCTCGATTAAAAACAACCATCTTGTATTTCAACTATTTATAACTTTTTATATATTTCAATAACATCGAATGAATGCACAATTTCATCTTATGGATAAATGAAAGCATTTTCAATATCTGAAGCGTGAATTTATACAAATTATTGACCTAGTTTCCGCGCGCTCAATAGCCTTTGCTATCTTAAAACCGCTATCCCTGTTAATTTTTCAAAATTTGATGCCGTAATTAACTTCAAATAACGCAATCAACTCAGACAGTACTGTTAAAAAAACATAACATTATTTTATTGAAATTTCCTCCCCCCTCCAGAGCTTAGTTTTAATTTAATAACAAATTTGACTTCGGAATCAGATTCTGCGCCCCCAAAAAGCTCTGGAATGACCATCTTCATAATGATAAAGGGTGAAATGTGAGTGTAAGGATTTTTTTTCACGTTTTCAGCGATTGGGACTACTGTGGGACGGCCCGGCTCGGTGGCTGTATAAGGATCGATTCAGACTATCGGTCCGGTCGGGGTCCGGTCTCGATCAAATTCACGTCCCTGAGCGTTCACACTCGCCCGGCTTGATAGTGTGGGCGCTCACGGATGTGATTTCGATCGAGACCGGATCCCGAACGGACCGATAGTCTGAACCGAACCTAAAGGTCTAAACATACATATCCGTTCCGTGTCAGTTCCGTTCCGGCGTGCTAGTGGTAAGAAACATAGGGGCGTGGAGGGTCTCTTCTTCTTACCACTGGCACGCCGAAACGGAACGGATATGTATAAATGGACCTTAATGCGTAATGAAGTAGAATAGAAAAATAACTTTCTACGGTGTTTGACCATTCTTAATAATGCCGTGTTGTGTGCGTGCGTCCTGAGCGCTATCTGGCGGGACCGACGGCAGCGGGGAGAGATCAGTCCGTGCAGGAGGGAACTGCTCAGACGGGCCCGACGCACAGTGGGCCAGATCGAACAGCTAGCTCTGTTCACAACTATTTTAACGTTATTTCAAGACTTAAAGACCGCAATATATAGGTCGTTGAATTCGACTTGACGTCAGCTATAACATTATTAAGTAAAACATATATTTTGACAATTAAAAAATCAAGGTGATCTTAATATTTTATTTAAAAAAAAATTATTTTGATTTTTCATACTGAGATTTGTAGAAGAGTGAACGGTAATTAATTTTTGATTGGCAACATTTTTTGTCAGAGCATCAGAAATACCTGATAAAATCGCGATGACATGTGAACAGTAATTGAAAACTAGCTGTTCAGGCTTTTCAAACAAGTACAGTAATCCATAATTCTTGAATCAATGAATTTTATTACATTTAATCAGATAACAAGAATGTGTGACTACTTTCTTATTGGAAAAATTAAAAATATTTCAACTAAAACGAGTGTTATATTTTAATAGAATTTATATTATAATATAATAACAGACAATATATACGTATAACACAAACTAAATATATATATACACACGAAGTAACCCAAACTAAATATTTATACGAAACAAAAATAAAATAAAAGTTTTCAATCTGGAAAAAGTGCTATGATTCTTTCACGATGCTGATGCTATGCTCTCTCGAATACAAATGATTCAACTGAAAGCTAGCAGAAAGTTGCAATGTTTATCAATGGTCGTACAATGTAAACAACGCGTAACATGAGCCTCTGCGCTCTTAAGATCCGCTGTGTGGTAGGCAACGCGTCTGGTGCGACGCGACTCGCCGCTGAAGTGCGTGTCACGCGACGCTTTAAACAATAATAATTTATCGGGTGGGATGAGGGGGAAGTGAATCTTGCATGATCTTATAGAGATATAACGCTAGAAACATTCCACTTTGATAGAACGCACAACTCTTTAAAACTTTAAAGATATCCCTTGTCAAAGGTGAAAATTTTTGACGATTCTCTTTAGTTCACCGAGTATTATTTTTTTTTAAATAAATTATGAACAATAATTTTTAATTTCAGGTGCGTTCACAATATAGATATATGCTATTCATAAAAACAAAAAAATGAGTACATAATATTTAATATGTTTTCCGGGGCATCAATATAAAAAAGGTCATTTTTACGGTGGAAGACGGTATTGATAAAAGTCTGATTTTTCAATGCTTGTTTTAACCACAATTTTTAATAAATTTCATTAATATTATCGTTTTCGAATGTGATAGACATTTAGAAAACAATATACATTTGTGGAACATCGATATGCGGAATTCGATTTTTTGGCAAATGAACAGCTAGCTCTTCGATCTGGCCCACTGTGCGACGCGTCGATTCATCGAAAACCTAGACGTACTTATTCCCTCCCCTTCCGCGTGCCACAACAGATGGTCCTCGAGATCACAAGATCCATTCATTTCTACAACTCTACACATTATAAATAAAAAGTGGATCCTATAAAGTTATACATTTTGTATATGGAAGATCGTCATTCGGGGAAGAATTTAGCCATCATGTTTAACCTGATTAATGAAAATTGGAATATCAGCAGTAAAGTGAACTTCCCTCATAATGCATACAATATAAGTATGGTTGCAAATCAATCAGATTTATATTTTTCATTTGCTTGGGTGTCTTTCAGAATACTCGGGTCCTCGAGTACCCTAGTTGTATACTTATTTTTGTCTCCCATCAAGGTGTTATCTCATATCTTTTGTTCTGTCGAGCATTGATAATAAGAATAATTTTTATTAGTAACGTATTTCGATGTATTCGATTACGCATGGTATAGAAATGGATATACCTATTGTTCAGGAATTAAATACTTTTGAAAATTTAGTAGATTTCGCTTTTTCACAACAAGAGTTCATGTGTGTGAAGTTAGCCCCCATTTTGTGAAAAATAAAAAAATCATTGTTGGACTAGCTTGTACCAGTTTGGTAATGCGTTGTACCGTTGAGAGTTTCCAAAAATTCAATACTGTTTTCGAAAAATTGAGAAAACAAGTTTTAAAGATAGCCCCTCATTTTTTAAAAACATCGTTTTTCTCGATTGTATTGCATTGTACTATTTATACCGAGCATTGTACCGTTCGAAGAGATGGTGCAACAACATTCGTTTGCAAGAAAAATAAAAAAATGAGGACTGTCACAAGTCACTTATTACTTCCTAATAAATGTTAGAAGAGCATTGCTCGTCGTGCAGCTTCAGGTACGTTACAATGGAATCCAAAACTTCTTCGATTGTCAAGGAGCACAGTTCCGCAATACTTACAACAAAAGTTAAAATTGTATGAAAAAAAATATGGATTATGCTGTTTTTAATTATTTATTAATTTTAGAAAACATTATTAATATTTTTGTTTATAACTTTTCCAAATTGTTTAAACAATTGATAAAAACTTTTACGATTTGATAGATTTAATCAAAAGAAGTAACTTTTTTCTATCTTAGAGTAAATTTGAGCAGCAAAAAAATTGCGTTATAATCAGGAGGAAATTCCCTACATATCCACAAAGTTCCAGAATATTTTGAATTTTCCGGTTCGGGATCTTCCGTTGTCAGTGGAAAATTAATTACCTTTCTAATAATGTTTTCTTAAACGCGTGTACATGTATGTTTATAAGGTTGTTTAAACACGTAGAAAAAATTTGAGTTAAAATAACCAATTTATGACTCAAATATCCAAAAAGCTAAATTGAAAAGAAAACCAATCGACAGTCCCCAAAAATTAATTTTAAAGTCTTTAAATGGATTTACATTTTTCGATATCCGATTGTGCATAATTATCATTGTTCTATTATATACATTTATTACGTCTCCAAAATTTGTAAATATATTTTCTTTTTAAAGAACAAATTAAGAAAGCTCATTTTTACCCCTCTCTCCCCTATTGCATAGATATATAAAAAACATTTTTTAATGCCTAGTGAAACCCTTGAGTATTAGTGTATCAAGGCCTGACGATCTTAGCGTATGGTACCTTGTCGTTCTGTGGCAGTCTGTTCTTCAGAAACACATCGAGACGCTTCATACACTCCCCTGCATCATTCCCTCGAACACTCCTCCTTTTCCCTTTACTACGACCTATCTTCTTAGCCAGAGCTATATCAACAATTTCCTCCCACTCAATGATGTCATTAATCGGTTTCACAGACCTCTGATTAACTTTGCCATCTTTCCTCTGCGCGCCGCTGTTCCAAGCTTTCGAAGGGCTCTTTAAACCAAGAATTCCACAATTACTCTCAGTGTACGGAACCGTTCGTTGGATTTCAGCGGCAATTCTCCTCCAGTTCCTCTCTTTTGCCGCTCTGACCACACTGTTACCGTTCCAACCGTCTTCCCCCAGTTTCACCCGACTTTCCACAGGTCCAATTCGTCCCGTATCTGGATGATCTTCCTTTTTCTTGTGAGTTTTCATGTTGGATTTTGACTGATAAGGAGGGATGTAGACGTTTCGACAAAAGACTAACTTCTCTTTCATGTCTGGCTTCTTCGATAACTGATTTGTAGCGCCGATTGTCGTACTCGCGAACAAAGGACGATTGTTATTAGCGATTACGAAGCCATTGTGTTCTGATTTTAGGGGGCACGTGCTATCTCTACCACTGCATTCCCATGAGTTGTTACGGTTCCTGCTGAACTTATTGCCAGTCGCTTTCATCGGAACGCCATTAATAACCGTCTCGTCGTACGTCATTGGACTTCTGGTTTTCGCGAACCTTTTACAGGAAAATGAAATCGTTGGGAAACGATTGTTTTGTTTCACTACTCCATTGCCGTGCGCTTTGCCCCTACAAGATCTGTGAAGCAGGTGATGGACTCTTAGGGTCTCTTTGTCAATTCCATCCTTGCTTAGAGGCATCTCGCTGAAAACGAGGTCTCGACGTTTTTACACTCACACTTTCGCACTGAATAATTGTCTTCTTTTCTTCACAAACGATAAACGCAACTGAATTTTTTTAATTCATTGCACATAAATAAAGTTTTGTCTTGCAGTACAAATACATTGTAATTTTATGCTTGTCACATTATCGCCGATAACATTTTATTTCATTTACAGTGAAATTATAGACTGCACTTATTCCCTTTTAAATATATACATTTGCACAGAATTGAATTTTGAATTGTTCACTAATTATTTAACTAGTCTGTTTTAATTATAATGCTTATTTGAACCTTAACAGGTCACAGCACACGCTCGAAAAAATTCAATCAATATACACAGACAAGTGAAACGGTGCGTTTCACAGGAAATGATGCTGTAACAATAGAAGTCACTTCAATTACGTATTTTAAACTTTTCTAGGTATAGTGACAAAATGTTTGTGGCTATTGTCATTTTAAACACCATTTTCTTATTATTCAAGAAAAGGAAGAAGAAAAAGAAACCGTGAGAATGGAGTTGTCAACGTTGAAGTTGTCTTAATACATTTACGTTAATATGGAAGCAAAGCACGCTAACTCTCTTGTATCTTTGAAACCAAGATTTAATCTGCTTTTTCAACACTGTCTTATCTACAAATAAAAAGTGGCGTATATGTAACAAAAAGTCACAGAGCGCATATACCTGATTGAGAATTATATAAATTTAAACATTGAAGAAATTGTGAAGTGTTTATAAAGATAAATGAGAATTGAATTTCTTATGCTTTTCCGGTCAGCGTAAACTTACAACCGTAAAGATGGAAACGCGCTTACAAACGTTTTTTACGTTGGGAAAAAGATGGGTAGTGGGAAAAAACTGAGATAATTCGTGGCACAGGGAGAGAGAAAGAGAGAGAAAACAGCTTTAAAAGAAGGCTCCGTTACGATGAGCACCTCGAGCCCACCGGTTCTCGACTGAAGTTAAAGAGCGGTACGTTGGAGATTCAAGGAGATCAGAAAAACCGAAAGTGTGACAGGCGTGTGCCCACGGCTGGTATTCGTCCTCCACTATAAAAGTACTTTCCCTCACTTCTCTTGCTCCCTTCTTCTTCATATATTCCTCCTTGGTTACGATACCAGCTCGTTCATTTTCATCGCGGTTTACACTCTCCCACTTCCACAAACAGCCGCCTACTAAGCAACTCCATTTCCGCAGCATAAATGGTGTACATATGTATGTATGTTGTAACTAGTTGGTGGTAACATATGGCTAACGGTTTTAATAATATTTCCATGAATTTATTAAAACCGGGAACACTGTTTAATATTAATAATGCCACTGTAGAGCCCGGAAAGGCAGCCTGATTTTGAGAATTTTTAATGCGAGTATAGCGAATGGAATACAAAATCTGTTTGAAGGCCTTGATTGTACATGCCTTGAAATAGGGGAGAGTTGGGTAAAACGGAACGCTTGACTTTGGAGGGTGATAACATAAAATCGGAAGGAGAAAAAGACACGAGACTTGACAGGAGTCTCCAGTTGACCTTAGAGTATAAGAAAATCAAAGCCATTGTTAAAAAAATCTTTGAGAACGAAGGAAAATGAGATTTACCAGAGGTATTGAAATCTTCGCTTCGCTCAAGTGGTAGGGTAAAACGGAACACCCACTTGAAGACCATATAAACGTACGAAATCTTTATTTTTATGATTTAAAATGTATTTATTTACGTTAAAAACTATAAATATATGTTTTAGGTATCATTACTACAAATAAAATATAACAAAATATTATACACATAAGAAAAAATATTTTACCAGATAACATAAAAATTACTGAAAATAACCAAATACACATGGATTTTTACATGAATAATGATTATCAACACGTGCATGGAGATTTTTTTAGTTTTTAGTGCATTTTAAATGAAATTGTTTACCTTACAAAATGTGATTGACAGTATTAAGTCCGATTTCGCTTTGCTGTCACAAATTATTCTTATCATCGACGAAGTGGTCTATGTTCCTACATCCTTTCCACGCGAAAGTTTTTTTATTCTAAATAAAGGTTAAATTGGAAAGATAATTGAATTCTTTATTCGATTTATATGAAATTATGTTGTAACACCTATCGTATTTTCTATAATACACAAGTCAGGTTATTAAAAATATTTTTCTTTATGTTATAGATAAAACTTGGGAATATTTCTCCGTGGACAGGAACTTGATGTGGGACAAATGATGGAAAGCTGTTAACCTCAACAATGAACATAAGAAGACAGCGATTTTATGTATACAGTGAAGTGATTATATAGACTAAGAGTGAAAATATTTTTTCTATTTATATACTTACATAAATAATCATTTGTACATGATTGTATCACTTTTTTGTAATATTTTGAACATGGTTTAAAAAAAATAAAGAGAAAAATACTATACAAAAGTGTGTTATCATTGAAAAAAACCCTCTTCCCGCGAAAAATGCACAAAGTTGCAAAACTTGACTTATAACGAGAATGCACAAAGTTGCAAACCAAAATTTGGCTTCTCGCGAAAAAAGCACAAAGTTGCAAAGGCCAAAATTTTTGCAACATTGTTGCGAATGAAATTGGGGTGTACGAGAAATAAAATTCCGGTTTGCAACTTTGTGCGTTTTCGCGGGAAGCTCAACAAAGTTGCTAACCGAAATTTGACTCCCCGCAAAAATGCAACAAAGTTGCAAAGGACAAAATTTTTGCAACAATGTTGGAAATGAATATGGCCTGTTTGCGAGAAAAAAACCCGGTTTGCAACTTTGTTGTATTTTTGCGGGGCGTCCAAATTCGATGAAATGGGAATAGTCTGAAGATGATATTGGAAGATTTTGGCGTTCAACAAAGTTGCTAACCGGAATCTGACTCCCCGCGAAATCTCAACATGGTTGCAAACCGAGCTTTTTTCTTGCGAACAGGCCATTTTCATTTCTAACATTGTTGCAAAAATTTTGACCCTTGCAACTTTGTTGCATTTTCGCGGGACGTCCAAATAGCTTACCTAAATACTTACCATATTATGCGTGATCATAAGGCGATTGGTTTTTAAGACTAAAGCAATGTAGAAGTAGTGTGACGTGATGTGTTGAAGTCAATAAAGTTTGAAAGTAGGGAATGGCATGTTTAAAACAGTGCGTTAATGTAACGATTTTTAAAAACAGCTCAGTGTGGACGGATCATTTTAGGTATTCTATTTATCATGTCTTTTATATATGACTTGGACTCGGAAGGAACAAGTAGTGGAAAGAAGGCTCGTTAAATAATAATAGTCCTTTATCACTTAACTGCATTTTAACTAATAGTGATAACGGCGCACTGATTCGGTCAAAATAAACAAGTATAGAAGCTGATTTGCAATTATTAATATATAAATTCCGACGTTTCGGTCTGTGTTTTAGACCATTTTCAAGGAAGAATTATAAAGAATACTGCGTTCGCTTTTAAATAAGTCACACGTTTGATAAGACGTAGAATTGAAACTCCCCGGTTGTTTTGAAAATTTCATCATTTTCCACAACATTTTTCATCCGTTTAGTTCCTTGCATTCTGTGCTCCTGATCCCGAAGAAAAAAGCGTTCACAATCAGAGTTGGTGGCCCAATATTTGAAGGATCTCCTCTTCTTTCTGTGTTTGTGTTAACTCAAGCATATTTCCTGATCCGAACAATCTCGGCGTTTAGTTTACAGTTGAGAATACCACCCTATGTCTCGCGGCGCATATCGCTGTCGCGAAAGGAGTTACTAGTATCGCGGCCACCTAGCGGTGTTCGAACCAAATGAATTATTTCCAAGTTTGAGTTTCGTAAAACCGGAAAGAATCGCAGTAGTTTTCTATCCGCCATATTTGTGGACCAATTCGAAATGTGTCTAATGGCGGATCACGTTACTTTATAACGTTCATTGATGAGTATTCCAATTGGGTAGAAGTTTTTTTTTTAAACAGAAAAACGAAGCAATTAATGCATTTAAGAAATATAAGGCGATGGTTGAAAATCAAACATATTGTAAAATAAAATGTTTGAGAACCGATAACGGTCTTGAGTATTGCTCTGCTGAATTTAACAAAATATCGGAAGACAGTGGTATAAGAAGAGAGTTGTCCACCCCTTATTCTCCCCAGCAATGTGTCAATCCGGCCTATCAAGAGTTTTTTAGGCAGAAGCGATAAATACAGCCGCTTATATTAGAAATCGCTGTCCTTCGAGGAAATTCGAAGATAAAACGCCTTTCGAACTTTGGCATGGTTATAAGTCAAACATAGCTTATTTTAAGACATTCGGTTGCAAAGCTTTCGTGCTGCATAAGAAGAAGTTTGGAAGCAAGCGATTGTTTATTTATAGGCTACTCACGCGAATCTAAAGCCTATAAATTGTGGGATAATTGAAAGAAGAAGAGTGATTCGAGATGTGAGATTCTCAGAAAACTGTTTTAAAATGCAAAATACCAGTAATGAATAAATTGTTTTGAATGACTCACTTACTGAAATCGAAAATCCCGATCGTGAACGATTGATAGATATACAATTAACAAGAAACGAAGAAGACGCAAGGTCTAGAGTATCAGATACTGCAGAATCGGAAGAAGAGGAGGATTATGTAGAACCACATGCATCTAGAGAAAATCAGAGGCGCATAGGAGGTAGGCCAAGTCTATTGAGAACTGGGCAAAGAGGTCGGCCAAAGAAGATTTATCATTATGCAGAAGAAGTTGATACCGTGCATCAAGATGTTGACCCAACATTAGAAGAAGCCTTAACCCTCTAGTGCATACGCCTGCCTTAAGGCGGGCACCTGTATAATCCAGGGGTTGAGAATTCTCATTTGCCAGCCCAAAAATAGTGCCACAGCGCACATATTGGTTTAAGAAACATGTCAATCTGAGTCTTCAATTTGACAGAAATCTAGTTTGAAGTGCATTTTTCAGCTACACACGCTGCAAAAATTATTATTATTATTATTATTTCCTCCAGATTGGAAACTGACATCGGATTCGGTCTTTTCATCCCCAAATGAGAGTAGTCTAATTTTTTCAACTGAATTAAAAATCTACGCACTAGAGGGTTAAGTGGACCGCATGAAAAGGAATGGAGAAAAGCCATGAAAACTGAATTTCTTCTACTGATGTACTTGTTTTTTAAATACCTATAATGACATTGTCAGAAATGGACGCTAAACGGAATTGTCGCTTTTGTAGCATCGTGGTGATATAAAATCCAAACATATTTTATTTCTACAACCTGACGTCCAATGTTTCAGAAAGTGTAACTGCATTTTGTAGGTGTGCCATTATGTATTCGTGGCAAAGATGAAATCATATTAAGACCGATTTACAACTTAATAATTTAACCGTTCTCTCATATGACCAGAGTTCGTTGGGCTATATAAGAGGAAACTCTTGAAGTGCCTTTTTTTGGTGTAAAGAAAATGTATATTTATGCCAAGAAGAAGAATAAACCTAACCTAACCTAACCTAATCGTTCTCTCCGCCACCGAAACAGAAGGTACCCATCCGAATTACGTAATGCATCTCGTATTTTAATCGACAAACCATAAATAAAGTACTAACTGACACGTGTAGCAACGAGAGAGACTAAATGCGTGGTTACAAGCTGTATCAAAAGGCGTAATAGATACAGCAGAATATATTGCGGGAAGCGTGGGAAGTCAGGTTTTCAATGATGCAGAAGAATTTCTTTGCGGCCCCATTACAAGTACATATTCGATTACCGGGTATAGTAAAGCATACGTTAATATTGAATTTCAGCTGCCGTTTAAATTCTGAAGTCCAGTGAAGAATTTCTAATATCCAGCACTACACCTTTATTTACATTAGCCTACTCGTACTTGATAAGAGTGCATAATAACGTAGATGTCTTGCATAAACAGGGTAATAGTTGAATATGTTTAAATATATTGTCAATGTTAGAAAATAGTGCCACTTAGGTGAAGTTTAAATGTTTCAATATTCAGGGGCCATTTTTCAGGTCAATGTGCTCTTTTGCGCATAAAATGCTGTCAAGAAAATTTCAAGATCAGTTATTTATTTAAATGACACTGCATGGGAACGGAAGTGACACGACATTTATATGAAAATTCCTAACGAATCCCCCACTCATTTTTGGACTACATAAACCATGGACCTAAAGGACAGTGCATAAGCTAGATTTGTGGACGCGGGGGTTGAAGCGAAAGACGGAAGGGGAATCGACCCCTTCCAACTGATTTTTGAGGGGCGACTGGTGGTGCCATCTGTGCCATACTGTAGAAAATTTCTTTTAGCAAAACATTTTAAATTTGATTATTCGTGGGATGAATGCCGTAGAAGTCACTGATGACAGGCACTTTGGATTTACATTATTTTCTTAAAACACCTGTAAACTTTCTGAAGTCTCTAAACTTTCAATCAACTTTAATATTCAGAAGAATATGTGAAACGTTAAATGTATCAGTGAACTACGAAGTTGTTCTGTTTTTAGCAAGGGATATACTAATACTTTAATTTAAATACTAATACTAATTATTTATATTTCTATACCAATTTCTAACCTTCAAATATAATACTTTTACTATTCTACTAAAAAATTTAATATGACTTACGTAATTTCGAAAGTATCCCAAATAATAAAAGAACACACTATACGCTCTTTTATGGAAACACTTTAATATAAGTAATTAATATAATTATGTACTTAGCACTATAGGGTTTAAGCAAACGGTTAACCTGTCTACAGCAATGAAAGATATTTGTAAAGAAGTTCTGAGCGTAGAGAAGTTTCGTGTTATGGACGTGCGAGATGTAACAGATGGACTGTAATCTTGATACATAATAAAAAAATTCTTTAAAACAATTTCATTACCTTTTTCTTATATATAAAACACACTTTTATGAATAAGAACTTAATAAAATGAAGAGACCAATAGAAAAACATACAGAAATACATTATTAGTTATTACAAATAGTTACTGTAACAACTAATTATGAATTTATGTATGTTTTTCTATTGGTCTCTTCATTTTATTAAGTTCTTTAATTAAATATGAGCACATTATCTGAATAATATCTCCATCATCTCAACGGCCATCTTTTATCTTATATTCAGGTTCTGAGTATCCGCTAGATGGCGGACCTGGCGTCTATCCTTCTGCACGCTTATACATTGGAGTGTCCACGGCCTGGTATCTTAATAGAAAATCTGAGGTCAGAGGTAAGCTTTTGAGCCGCGTCGCGAGCGGCGCGGGTGTCGCACTTTCGTGACGTTAGGCGCAGTTACGCGTCACGCGACTTTGACCCCCACCACGATCGTGTCCCAGGCCGGGACTCCCCCCACTAGCGCGCGTCTTTTGATTTTGATTCTCTTTTGTTTCGGGGTCTGAGAACCGGCTAACCACGTGCATAAGACCACGTTTTGCATATTTCGATTATTAACGTTTTATGTGTCTGAGACTCGATCACAGCGTGTAATTTGTGATAATAAGATTCGTGACGATCGCGTATATCCTAGTAATTTCTACTTAGAATAAGAAACAATTTAGTAAAAATGAAGTGTTGTGTTCCTAACTGCAAGAATTGTTCCAGAAATACGAAGTTACATGTTCTACCGAAGGATAAGGAGATAAGATCCGCTTCTTCCCTCCTTTTTCCCTCGAAGACGGTTAAATTAACGAGAAATATAATGAAAAAACTTATATCAGATCCGGAAAAAATGGTGTGCTGCGATATCCAGGGAGGATTTAATTGAGGTTGATCCAGCGAAAAGGCCAAACTATCGCGTATGCGACATACACTTTGCGGCCGAATCAAGATTTGCAAATGTTCCTGGAAACGGAAAGACCAGGTCGGTTCCTGGGTGGACGTCATTCACATTCGAAGTCATGGTGTACGAAATGTGAACTCGTTTAAAAGTCTAATTGTCAACAATTTTATGTCGAGTCATTCGCGTAATGCTAATTGTGAGATTGACAGTGGGAAAGCACTCGATACCCTGACACATTTTGTAGCGAATACGCCCGAAACCAGCGAATCAGATACACTTCGAGTGGATTTTTCGAGTATACCACAATATACGCATGCAGGTTCAGCGTCCCTCACAAACGTAATAGAAAACACGCATGCGTATATTGCCGGATACCTTGGAAAGAGAATAATCAAAAGCGTAAAGAATTGTTCTTTTTGCAAGGCACAGTTACTTGTAAGTCATACGGATTCGAGCAGTACATTTATAAGTAGTATGGAATACAGACAGAATCTATTACTTCGGCCCCGTACTACTTTTACTAATATGTTTTCACAGCTTGTTCATTTGAATAGTTTTTTTATATCCAAATTTATCACGTTTCATCACATAACAGCACGTTTAGTTATAGCTTCCAAGCGGTATTTGCCAAATAGGTTACAGAGTTGCAAGAAACATAATTTATATGATATACTTATAACAAAATTTGTTACATTTTTTATTCTTAATTATATAAAAAATATTAATCTTATATTATTAGGAAAGCGCTCCGGACTACCAAATGATTGTATACACGAATTGGCTCGCACAACGTTTTCAAAAAAGTGTGGAAAGAAATGATGCGCTTGAGTTGTTCGGAAAGTTCGTAGCGTTTCTAACGGCTGTTGAACATATATAGAACTCAAGAAGTTTTCATGTTTTTTTTTTTTTAAATTACCCATTTCTTTCAAATGGCGTAGGAACGTTCGGCGTTATTTGTAGGAAAGTTTAACAGTCGTCAAAAGCGCTACGAACTTTCCGAACAATCCAATATCTTCGATTTTTGTATTGTTAACGTTCTTCTTTTTATTCTTCGTTTTATTCTTATTAGATTTCAGTATTTAATTATTATTAGGACATAAGACTTTTGTATATTCTCTGTACAACTACTTGCCCCCTCCCCTAATAAAGCGCGAATGTGGCTGTGGAGCAGAGTTGGGCAAACTGTAATCTAATTACAAATTACAAAGTACGATTAAAATAATATGTAATCAATTACACAATTACATTTTAATCGTAATTTGTAATTTGTAATTAGATTACATTTTGCCCAACTCTGCCGTGGGGTTTTAGTGAGTAAGAGTCTCACACTACCCCGACGGCTCCAGTCCTCGCCTGGAGCTATCGGGGTGTCCTATGAGGATTTCCCCACGTTAAAAAAAAAAAAAATGCGCCGTCATATTTTATGCTATTGCATAGAACATCGATTATAGTATTTATTATGAAGCATTGTAGATCTTCGTAGAAATGTTTCTTGTAATAAATTACACATTAACAATTTACGAGTTTAAATTTGTGCAAAATTCCCCAATAAATTATACACAGTTTTATTAAATGTATTATTATGTGTTCTTTTTCAGACGAGACACTCAGTGACTGACCACTGGTGATTGGGATACGATCACGCATTTTTTATCTTTTGTCAAAAGAGAAAAAAATGCGTGATCCTGTCCCAACCATCAGTGGTCAGCCACTGAGTGTATCGTCTAAGCGATTAATATATTCAAATGGATCAGAGGTTTCCCGCTCTCGACGCTCTCGTTTTACTTTTGAGCCGCGTCGCGAGCGGCGCTATAAAATGTCCCACTCCGGTTATGAGAGATACTTATCTATAGTTATCTATGGGAGTGTCCATGCCCTGCCTTCCGTCTTTCGCTGTAACCCCCCGGAACTAGGCGCTGTCCTTCAGGTTCATGTTATAAACCCTTTGGTTTACAGAGTTGGTTATATTCAGTAAGATCGGGCTAGAATCCCCGTCAGAATCAATACTTAACCTCATACAATCCGCGAGTTCGGTTTACATCCTATTTGGCATATTGCAATAGCCACTCGTACGCCCCGCATCGTCAGTGCGTTAACACCGTGCAACTATTGGTAACTACAGTATTTAATTAACTAATCGTGACACTTACATTTTTATTATAATTGAGTATTCAATATACGAATGGTGTTCACGTGTAAATCGAGTAAATTCGTTAAACCCATCTCTTATCCAGCGATCCTTATAGGTAATATTAGTAGCACTCACCCACTGATACAACTTTACCGCTCGAGTTGTAGGGTAAATGTACCTATTACTGCGGGTGTCCCTATTACTGCGGTATTTTTCTCTACTACGATTAAGATATGAAAAACTAAACTCTTCGTCCCTCAAAAAATTTTATAATTCAATAAGAATGTATTCTAGTTGAAGAAACAAACACATTTTCCAATCATTCTCCTATTTTTATAATCTAAGTATTTAAAGAAACGATCTTCACAAAAGGTACAAAACAGGCCATTTTTCTTCTGTCCCGACTACCAAAGGACTGGTGTTCAAATGATTGTACATTCATCATAATGCTTTAGATTGAATCGGGAACAGTTTTTTTATTATTTAGATACCTTCGCTATTGTAAAAAAACATAAGAAAACACTTTTCTTACATTCTTAATAAAAATATTAAGCCCTCAGCATTAGGTACATATAAATGGAGGAGGGGCCCATTACTGCGGCACAAAATTCAGCGAATGTCCGTAATACTGCGGCGCTTATCACCGGTGGCCACCGGCCAAACTAAACCTAACCTAGCTAGGTGCAAGGATAGGCACAGTCTATTACACCTTGAGTTTAGGTATACAAAGGTATACCTATATTTTGTCTCGCGTACTTTGTAATAGTATTGTAAGATTCGCGCAATAGATGGCGCGTGTAATGAGGAAAACACAGATGAGGTGCGCTCATCTAGGTGGTATCGATGTTAAGCGGGGAAGAGAGAGCGTCTCGAACCGTAGCGAATTCAATTGTCTTGAGAACGTTGATCAGGTAACGACGTGCGAACTTTGATTTTCCTTTGTGAGATTAGTGGGAGAACGTTGCTGTTCCGTCTAAAACTATTGGAAATCGGGATTCCGTTAATCTGTCTGCATTTTCCTATACTTATTTAGCCAATCGAGGCATCATAAATCACGAAGTGCGTGTTAATTTATGTACTCGGAAGCACGTGCTACACTCGGTTTAAATCTTACGTTATGCGAAGGCGTACGTGATATCAGACATTTGTGCAATACTTTCAACTGCGTATCTCGCGAAAACGAGTTTGTTAAATAAATCTTACAAATCCAACCTAACATCCTGACAAACAATTTCATTAATACCTTACAGTATTTTACATTTACCAAGATTAAACAAATTACCATTTTGAGAATGGGGAAAACAATCAAAAGCAAAACAACAAAGAAGATACTGCAATGTGTAAAGAAAAGATCAGTTTACGGGAAAGAAAATTTATTGAATGCGGTGAATGAGGTTAGTGGCGGGAATAGTATTGCTGCAGCAAGGCGGAGATACAGCGTGCCGGAATCCACGATAAGAACACGTATTAAGGGAAAATATTCGGATAAGAAGCCTGGACCCCATACTGTACTCTCTGAAAGCGAAGAAAACAATTTGGTAAATTGGATTTTTCATTCGGCTGAACGAGGCTTTCCAGTAACGAAGGAGCTTCTTATAGAAAGTGTCCGGTTGCTATTACTTTAACTGAAAAGGCAAAATCCTTTTGCGAACGATACTCCAGGCCGTCATTGGTTTGAAGGATTTTTAAGACGCCATACCAATGTGTCAAAAAGACTAACAGAAAATATCAGTCTTCGACGAGCAAAAGTTTCGGAGATGGATATTCGAGAGTGGTTTGGTGAAATCCATACATATTTGGATTCCAAAAACTTATTAAATATTAATAGTTCAAGAGTTTTCAATTGTGACGAGACTGGTGTTGCACTAAACCCGAAAAGTCCCGCAGTGCTTGCCGAAAAAGGCTCGAAGAACGTATATAAAATTGTCGGGGATAATGAAAAAGAATCAGTGACTGTATTGGTCACAGCAAATGCTGCAGCTCAGCTTGCACCACCATTGGTCCTCTTTGCCGGCAAAAAAATGCCCCCACAAGTGCAACAGTCATTGCCTGATGGTTATAGTGTTGGGTTTTCTGACAATGGCTGGATGACTGCCAAAAATTTTTATGAATATATCACTAATATATTCCACCCATGGCTACAGGAAAATGGCATAATATTTCCCGTAATTTTATTCATTGATGGACATGCTTCTCACATGTCGTTACCACTCAGTGAATTTTGTAAAAATAATGGAATTGAATTAGTGGCTTTGAAAGCCAACACAACCCACATTTTGCAGCCACTTGATGTGTCATTTTTTAGGCCTTTCAAATCATCATGGCAACAAAACTGCATGGAGTTTTGCAGGAAGAACAATCTTTTTGGCCTTAAAAAATATCAGTTTTTAGATGTCCTTAAATATACGCTGGAAAATATGGAAACAGAAGAAACACTTAAAAATGGATTTCGAGCATGTGGGTTGTATCCGTTTGATGAAAATGCCATCAATTATGAAAAAGTATTTAACAGAATCACGCATATATCAAGTGAAGAGCAAAATAATTCAATTAGCCATATAAATAATGAAGCAAGTGGCTTAGCCTGCATAGAAAATATGATTGGAAGGGACAAGCTCATAATATTTAAAAGTTATGCATCTCGGCGATGGGCTGGTAAAAAGGAAGACGAAAATCTGTTTTATATGTGTTCACCATCACAAGGGGATTACGGTCCAAGATGAAGGCGATGTAAATATTTAAAAAATTTATCTAAGTGTTGGTAAAATGCTAATCTCTTATTTATTCATTCAGACTCCTATTGTTGATGGACATTTTTCTACATGTGCTAATGAAGAAACTGAAAAGCAAGTACGTTAACCAAATTTTTTACAGGTTTTGCTTCATCAAAATACTGATGAAGAGAGCAACGTACAAAATTGTAATAATTTTGAAGTGATTTTTGATACAAGTGAAGCAATAAACCTCATTGACGATGCTGTTGTTTCACCAAAATTCAGTCAAAGCACACATGACAGCAAGCTGCAATATGTCACTTTGACTGATTTTAGTGAACCACGCTGCAGTAATGCTGAAGATTTTGTTGCAGAAACAACAATTTTTGGTGTAGACATTAACACTGTACAAGATATCAGTTTTGCTACGCCACCTTCAAACGTCGTGGAAACTAATTCCCAGGCAGTTCCGTTAAATGACATATCAAATTGTGAGGAGACTTTTAAGGTACAGTTTCCCAAAGCATTTCAAAATGCTCTGGTTTGGCCTGGCGACGAAATACCGAACAAGAAAAAAAGAGGGAAAGATAAGCCAAAAATGCCAGCGGTACTCACTAGCGAAGCATGGAGAGAAAGAAAAATACAAGAAGAGGAAGCGAAGCAAAAAACCAAAAATGATATTGTAAAGAGAAAACAAATAAAATTAGAAAAGCAGGAAGTAAATAGATTGAAAAGGGAACAACAGGAAATTAAAAAGAGAGATGAAAAAATAAAAAGGGAAGAATTGCGATTGCAGAAAGAATGCAAAAAAATTACAATGCAGGAAGAAAAACTTAAAAAAATGGAGGCCCTCAGAAAGAAGAAAGAAGAAGAGTTAACAAAGAAAAAGGAAATTGCACAACTGCGAACTCAGCTACAGGAACTTCAGGCTAAGGAAGCCGAACTGATGGAGCAACGGGCAATTTCAAAAATAGTAAAAAAAGAAAAAGAAATGTACTCTGCATTGAATAAAAATTAGTTGTATTTATACTATAAATTGTGTGGATATATTTAGAATTTTAGTTCGGACGAAAGCCATATTATTATTGAATACAATTTTTCATTAATCATTTGTTTCAGATGCCTATGAAGGCTAGAATGATGGTAATCAATTGGATGTCTCCGCAAAAACGCACATTTTTCAGGTCTTCGTATAGATATCTCACACTAATATTTTCGCAACCACAAAATTTGCAAATATTGTTAAAAGCACGATTAAAATTTTAGAATAAATATTGCGTTCTATACTTATTTCGATTGCCAACAAAAAATTCTGAAAGAAGGTAAAGAAACTCACGCGCTAGACCATCCGCAGTATTGGGTACACAGTAATTGGTACACGGCTCTTTTTCGCCCGCAGTAATAGGTACAAAATGCCATTCTTTTGATTTTTCGATATTTTTATATGTTATATTAGGTTTTGGGGGTTGGCGATTTTTTTCGAATACAAAACACATCATTCTTGAAAACAAAGCACCTAATGAATTGGTCTTCCATAAAAAATCATGAGAAATAGTCGAACAAAGTGCGACTAAACCTTGTCCCCGCAGTAATAGGTACATTTACCCTATCAACTATAAAGGCGTTGCAAAAGAATAAGCCAATTATCGACTGTCCAACACGATGGCATTCGACATTAGACATGTGGGAACGTCTTTTGCAGTTTAAAGAATATTGTAACGGTAGGGGTACAAATAAAGACCAATATATAAATTTTGGAACATGGGGAGAAATTGAAGACTTAGTTCGTTCTTTAACTCCAGCACGTATTGCCACAAAACGATTACAGGAAGAGCAGCTTGTGATTGGCGATTTTTGTCGCACATGGACCCAATGTAAATTTGAAACGGCAAAGATTCATACTTCATTTGCTAGCAGACTTGTTCAGGCAATGGCAACTCGCGAAAAAATATTATTTAATAATGACGTCTTTTGACGTACGTTTTAATATCATTTTAATGAAAGAACAAATAGCGAAAGCCACTAACCATCTAGTACATACACACCTGGCACTACAAACAAAAATTGCAAAAAGTGCATCAGATGTTGTCTACTACCTGTGTTCCAAATACTTCAACTTTAACATGTTGAACTCATAGGTTAAAATAACATGTGAAGATAAATATGAAGCAGATGACCTCGAACAAATGTTAAGAGACCTTGATAATACAAAACACAGTGGTAATACATGTACTTACACGTTGGATATCATGATTGTGCTTAGAAAATTGTTAGACTATCCTCGATTGGATTGTAAGGAAGATATTTTACAATTCTGGTATAAAAACAAAAATAATTTATCGGAATTATACTCATTAGCCAAAATAACTTTAGCAGTGCCTCCAGCTCAAGTGAGTGTCGAGAGATTACTCTCTTCCTTGAAATAGGTATTATCATATGTGCGTTATAATTTATCTGACGACATTCTTGATGATATTTTAGTTGTTAGAGCTAATGTCAAAAATGTAAATTTATAGATTATAATAAAGACAAACATTCATTATAAACTACTGCGTATTTTCATACATCCTACACTTTTTTCAAATTTCTATCCAAATTGTTTTGATGCATGAATCAAAATATCTTAGAAATATCGTGAAAATATAACTAAAAATATGGAAAAGTGGGGTAAAACGGAACACCAATGTTTCTGTTATATAAGAGCTGCGAATGAGTTGGTATCGCATGACATGGAACCAAAGGGTCCTCATAGCATTTTGTAATAGACCATAGACTCCTGCACAAGTTATTTTTTCATTAAGAGAGTTAAAAATTTCCGGTATCAACGTTTCAATATTGCGTTGGATTTTCGACCACTTCTCGGTACTTGGCTTTCGAAAATTAATAACGACAAGTACATCGTTGGATTCTATAGTCCTTACACTACATTTTGACGTATATAAAAAGTTATTTACCTCACGCTGAAGTGTAAATATCAGGGATCCGGAACGAAACAGAAACGAAAACGATAAACGAAAAAAACGAAATATTTTTCCGGAACAGAAACAGAAACGAAATTCTTAACCCTGTTGCAGGAGTGAAAACGATATAACCGAAATAAAAATTTCGATTAATAACGTTCTGTACACTTCGGGTTAAAAAATTTAAATTTAAAGTCGCCTGCCTGCACCGATTGGATCATGCAATAATCATAACCTTACCTGATTATTGGTTGAATCCAATATAAATCTATAATATCTCTATATGATTGAATCACTATAATTTTTTATAAGTACAATAAATGCAATAAAATTGTTAAAATAAGTATACACGAGTTTTTTTAAAAATGAAATAACCGGTTCGGAACAAAATTTGTTTTTCGTTCTGATGGAAACGAAATATTTGTTCAGCAGGAACGATATTTGTGAATGTATGCATGATTGTTTTATTGTGAATGGGCCTGCGGAGTGAAGTATGCGTGAGACACCTATGGGTAAAAATGGGAAGCGAAGGTAGTGGGAGAAAGGATGCATGGGGAGTGTGCGCAGTCTATGGTGAGGTTAAGCGAAAAAGCGACACGTGCTTGGCGAGTTCAGTATTTTGTATTTTCAACAGTATATTATATCCTAATTCTGAATAGTAAAGTGTTGTGCAATCACTATCCTATATAATTCCCGCTCCAACAATTGGTAGCAGAGCGTGGTTGGAAAGTCCATAGTCCAAAGATCTGTAAAAAATTACAGTGGGTAAAGCACGTGGCGCATGTGACGAGAACAAAGAAAAATGTCGTGTAGTTGGAATCTAACGAGCGTTGAGCAGCTCGATGATGCAAATTACTTTCTGTGGAAAGAAAAGATAGAGGGAATATTAAGAGCAAAGAAACTATGGAAGAAAGTGATGGGTGTAAAACAACCAGAAAAGCCTACGGAGGGAGAAGAGGGTTATGCACAAAAATTAAAAAATTGGGACGACTGGGACGATGATAATCATGCTGCAAGAACTGTCATGATAAACACAATGACAAAAGCGCAAGTATTGAAATATTGTAATGAAAAAAGCGCGGATAGAATGTGGAACTTGATAAAATATAACATGGCTGCGGAATCTGAACAAGTAAAGGCGAGAGCGTTAAGCGAATTGACGAATCTACAAATGAAGAAAGAAGAAAAGGTGGACGAATTCATGAATAGAGCTGAGGCTTTAAGGAACCAATGCGTACAATTGGGGAAACCCATAGAAGAGTATGAATTAAAGATGTACATTTTGAGAGGTTTGAGACTGGAATTCGACCAAAATGTGAGGATACTGGAAAATCAAAGAGACACAACCGTCAATGACGTAAGGTATGCACTGAAACAAGAGGAAGCTAGGAAGGAAAAAAGGAAAGAAGATAGGACTACAAGAGATCAAGAGGGCGTAAGAAGAGCAAAAGAAAAATTGAAAGGTGAGATAAGTTGCTACAATTGTGGAAAAAGGGGTCATATGTCCAGAGATTGCTATGGAAGCAAGAAGTGTTATAACTGCCAAGGAGTTGGGCATATATCAACCGATTGTAAGGAGACAAAAAATTACAAATCCTATCGAGGAAGAGGACAGAGAGGTGGATTTCAAAGGAAGAATCATCAGAGAGAAGATGGACGAGGACGAGGCAGAGGCGAGGCGATGATGACAACGACTGAAGAAGCTGTGAGGACTGCGAGTGAACAAATATGTGCGAATGAAACTGAAAGAAATGTACAAGAGGGTGTCAGAGACATGGACGTTAAGAAATTAGAGTGGCTGTTGGACTCTGGCTCAACAAGCCATATGACATGTGACGTGGAGATATTTGACAAGCTGCAAAAGGAGGAGAGAGAAATAACATTGGCCGACAAGGAGGGAAGGAAGCTGATTTCCAGAGGCATTGGAGAGGTACCTATGAAACAGGAAGCAATAGAAAATGGGGTGAGATTAAAAAATGTATTATGCGTACCAGATCTAAACACAAATTTATTATCTGTAGCCAAGTTTACAGACTATGGGTATGATGTGAAATTTAATAAATATGGTGCTAAGATATATAAAGATCAAGGAAGGGTACAGATGACAGCAGTGCGTAGAGGAAATGCATATTACGTGGAGTCAATGACAACGAGCCATGAAATGGTGACAGCAGCAGTGGAAGAGGATATATGGCATAGAAGACTGGGACATGTGAACAAGAGGACCATAGAGGACATGAAGAAAGAAGAGTTGGTAGATGGTATGAAAGAACAAGATAGAATTAACATCCAATGTGAATGTTGTATCGAAGGAAAGGCCTGTAGAAAGGTGCACGCCAGATTGGAATGTAGAAGAACTGATGGAATTTTGCAATTGTGGCACATGGACTTAATTGGGCCAATAAATCCAACCTCAAGAGGTGGAAAGAGGTATGTGTTTACCATAATTGATGATTATTCAAGGATGTTTTTTGTTGAAGTATTGAAGGAAAAAGGGGAGGCAGCGGACAAACTGAAGAGGTTAATAATACTAAAAGAGAACCAATCTGGAAAAAGACTGAAGGCGATTCGCTCAGACAATGGAGGCGAATTTATAGGAGCTGATTTGAAAAACTGGTTGGAAAACAAAGGGGTTAAGCATGAATTGAACCCAGCTAGAACGCCACAGTGTAATGGAGTGGCAGAGAGAGGTAACAGGTCACTAATAGAGATAACGAGGTCAATAATGTCAGACTCGTGTCTGCCCATGGATTTTTGGGCAGAAGCAGTGTGTACGTCAGCACATATCAAGAATAGGGTGAAGACAAATGTACATGGAAAGACGCCATATGAATTATGGAATGGAAGAAAGCCAAATGTAAAGTACATAAGAAGATTTGGTTGTATGGCGTATTTACTGAACAAGGAAGGTTTGAAAAATAAATTTGAACCGAAAACTTTTAAGGGAATATTTTTAGGTTATGGAGAGAACAGTACTTATAGAGTATACTTACCTGAAAGGGGACTGGTACGAAACGATTGTGATGTAAAATTTGACGAAACTAAGAATGGAATGGAGCTATTAAAGGGTGACGACAGGAGACAATCCGATAAAGCTAATGAACTGGTAATTGTAGGACTAGATGATGAGAAGAAGAATGAAGAAATTGAATCATATGAAGAAGATGCTGGAGAAGATCCTGAAGGAGACAACAACGTTTACGAGGACGCAAATATGGAAGAAATGATTGAGGAAAGTGAAGGAGAAAACGAAAACGAAAATGAAGAGGAGGCGATAGAAATTGTGGAACAGCCAATTCGTGTCAGAGATAGAGGGCGACCTGAGGGCACGACAAAGGAAGTGATGCACGCACGGAGAAATCAAGAAATGGAAGAAGAAGAACGAAGGGCAGAGAGAAGTGGGTTGAGAAGATCAGAGAGAATAAAGGAAAAACATAGCGCGATGTTAATAATCGACGAAGAGATCCCAAAAACTATAAGACAGGCAAAAGAATCAGAAAATTGGGAGAGATGGAAACAAGCTATGGACGAGGAAATCGATTCAATGAATAAACACCAAGTATGGGATGTGGTTGCGCGCCCAAAAGCGAGAAAAGTAATAAACAGCAAATGGGTGTATAATATCAAAGAAAGCCCGAATACAAGGGAGAGGAGATACAAAGCTCGTTTGGTGGCGATTGGATGTGGGCAACGTCCAGGTTATGATTACGATGAAACGTTCGCACCTGTAATACGAATCGAAACAGTTAGACTGTTGTTTAGCATAAGCGCTGAAAAGGGCAGAACCACAAGAATATATGATGTAAAAACGGCCTTCTTGCATGGAGACTTGGAGGAAGAAATATATATGGAGTTACCAAAGGGGTATGAAAAGAGTAATGACTGTGTATGCAGATTAAAGAAAAGTGTATATGGGCTGAAGCAAGCAGGAAGATGTTGGAATCAATTTCTTACAAAGGTGTTACTAAAAACTGGGCTGAAACAGAGCAAAGAAGACCAATGTTTGTTTTACAAGATAGAAGGAAAGGATTTTTTATATTGTGGCATACATGTAGACGACATGATTATTATATCAAGCAGAGATGAATACGAAAAAAATTATATGGAAGAGATAGGAAGAGAGATAGACATGAAAAATTTGGGAGAAGCAAGGAATATATTAGGAATGCAGATTGAACAGGAAGAAGGAAAGATTGAAGTACACCTAAAGGACTACATTGAAAAGCTACTGGAATTATATGGAATGCAAGACTGCAACATAGCTACATCGCCGATGGACATTAATGTGAAGATGGACAATAATGAAAATAGTCGAGTGTGCAATATAGAGGAATATCAAGAACTGATGGGGAGGCTTATGTACCTGAGCGTATATGCTAGGCCAGACATATCAATTGCAGTGAGTTGTTTATCTCAGTTTAACAAAAAACCAAAAATGATACATATGGTTGGTTTGAAGAGGATATTAAGATACTTAAAGGGGACCATCAACTACCGTCTTGTGTTTGGACATAAGAATTGTACCAAAGAAATTAAATGTGAGACTGATGCATCGTGGGATAGCACACAAGATGCAAAATCCTTCACTGGATTGTTGCTGTACAGAAATGAGGACTTAATACACTGGAGAAGCAAGAAGCAAACAAGAGTGGCGTTGTCATCTACAGAAAGCGAACTTGAAGCGTTGTTAGAGGGAGTGAAAGAAGTGATATGGTGTAATGATTTGCTGAATGAAATTGGACTGGGAGATAGAGTTAAGAAATTTATAAAGTGTGATAATTTGAATGCGGTGAGATTGGCACACGGTGGAAGTTTTAAAACTAAGTCGAAGTTATTAAATAGAAAATGCTATTATATTAGAGAAGCCGTGATAAATGAAAACATAAAGGTTTCACATGTACCAAGTGTTGAAATGACAGCGGATTGTTTGACAAAACCTTTGAGTGGCGCGAAGCTGTTAAAAAATGTTCAAAAGATTTTGGGGAATAAAAAACAATAAAACAAGGGGGGTATGTGTGAATGTATGCATGATTGTTTTATTGTGAATGGGCCTGCGGAGTGTGTGGGGAGCGCGCTGACGAGTTTCCTCTCTACGTTCCCCCACTACTCCGATATGTGGAGAGTGGGGAACCGTCGTCTCGGGCGAGGAGCAGGATCGCCATGTTGAGGACTTGCCTTTCCGTGCTCGTGGAGAACGGACGTCCTAAATATATATTCACGCTCATCGAGTAAAACCACGTCTTGAGTTATTCACCATCCAGTTAGTCTAGTAAAGCGTTAAGCTTTACGCATTCCTTCTTCGACTACCTTTCGAGTAGTCCTACAGTGGTGACCCCGACTAACCATCTCAGTCGTGGTGGCAAGAATTCCATCAGCGTGGTGGAACGCATCCGAACATTTGCGCTGAATCACCGCATCCGTCTTGGATCGTCGCATTCATACGGGATCATCTCAACCGTCTGGGTTCTGCTGATGGGTGATTGCGTGAAGCCAACGTCACCGGAGCCTTTTTCTTCGACCACTCGCTGGCGTGTCCTGTCGGCGTGTTCTACACCGTCGACGCTGTGCTGCGACGTGGTTACACCGAGACGCAGTATTGCCGCTTGGGGCGCAGTTCATTACCTAGGACAGTGTACTGGGACTGTATGTCAAGGTATTAGCGGGACACAATCATATATTTAGGGGTGCGAAAACCTTAAAGCACGCGGGTAGCACCGCCATTTTTAGCTCGTGTTGCCGCGTGTCGGAAGAGCGCAATACCGCCATCTTTAGCTTGTGTTACCGCGTTCCGGAAGAGCGTAATACCGCCATTTTTAGATTGTGCCGCGTGCCCTCACGTGGCGTGCGTGGTACGCATCCGTCGTTGATTCCGCAATCGGGTTAGTTATACGATTGCATTCTCGTTTCGCGCAGCGACTTAACCATCATGCCTCTCGCGGAAGGAACCGCGGACAATACGATCGCGTTGAGCGAGCTGGCGGCTCAGTTGCTGGAAACGCAACAGCGTTTAGCCCAGTTTGAGGCCGAGCGACACCCTGTGCGAGACCCGGTCGTGGAGCCGCGCGTCGAAGCGTACAGGTCTCCGAAAATCCCTAGTTTCTTTCGGTCCGACCCGGCTGTGTGGTTTATGCAAGTCGAAGCGTCCCTGCGTAACGCGCGAATAACCGTTGAGAGCACAAAGGCAGACTTTGTTTTGGCTGCCGTTGATGCAGAAGTAGTGGCCTGTGTAAGAGACATTGTGTCAGAGTCTCCACCGTCGTCAGACGTTTACCAGCGGATTAAATCCCGCGTTATCGCGACGTTCGCGTGTTCTGCTGAGAGTAATCTGCGGAAGCTACTCAAGGGTCAGGTACCCACGGACGGTAAGCCGTCGTTAGTGCTGAGTCGGTTGAGAAACCTTAATGTCGGGAAATGCGACGATGCAGTGATTAGATCGATATTTCTCGAGCAATTGCCGGCGAATCACCGGGCAATTCTCGCTGCGACGGGTTCAGATGATCTGGATCGGCTTGCGGAAGTTGCGGACAAAATCGCGGACCACTCGGGTCCGGTCGAGACTCATATAGCGTCGGCCGCTAAAACTCCGTCGCCTCCAGTGTTGGAGGAGGAAGTCACTCGCCTTGCGGCGTGCGTGGCGGCGTTAACCAAACAGGTCGAAAAACTAACAACACAACAGTCTCGTAGTAGATCGCATTCGCGGCCGCGTTCGAATAGTAAGGGCCGAAAAGGTTCCGAAAAAGCGCACAAGTCCGGACTTTGCTACGCACACCGGAAATATCCGCAGAATCCCACGTCGTGCCGAGAGTGGTGTAATCAGTATGCGTCATGGAAATCAAAAAACTGAACCACCCTTCCTGCGCGGAGACGTTCGAGGAAGGGGCGGCGTCGGAGAACCGTCTCCATGTGCGTGATCGCACAACAGGTCAACTGTTCTTAATCGACACGGGAGCTGACATTTCGTTGCTCCCGGCAAACCCTAAAATCGACATTAAGCCTTCGGGTCGCAAGCTTTTCGCTGCGAACGAGTCTCGTATTGACACTTTCGGTGAGTCTCTCCGCGAACTAGACTTAGGGTTGAGGCGCGCGTTCCGTTGGAACTTTTGTATCGCGGCAGTACCTTATGCGATCATCGGCGCCGATTTATTGAAACACTACGGTCTTATTGTGGACTTAGGAAAACGAAGGCTAATTGACACAGCGACGCGGATGTATTCGTTGGCGGTCTCGAGGTCTGTTCCGGCCAGTTCGGTCAGTTCGGTGAATCCGGGCTCGAAGTTCGCGAAACTTCTCGCGGAATTTCCGGAGATAACGGGATCGTCCTCACTAGCTCCACCGGGAGAGAAGGACGTACTCCACTATATCATGACAACGGGCCCTCCCGTCGCGGAGCGCCCACGGCGTTTGACGCCGGAGAAACTCCGGGCGGCCAAGGCCGAGTTTAAGGCGCTAGTCGCAGCCGGGATTTGTCGTCCATCTAGTAGCCCTTGGGCCAGTCCGATCCATTTGGTCCGTAAAAAGGACGGTTCTTGGAGGATTTGTGGCGATTACCGCAAATTAAATGCGATTACCACACCGGACAAGTATCCGACCCCGCACCTCCACGATTGTACCGCGAACCTTCACGGGAAGAGTATATTTTCCTCTTTGGACTTGCACAAAGCGTACAACCAGATCCCGATGGCTCCTGAAGACATCGAGAAGACTGCGGTTTGTACGCCTTTCGGGCTTTTCGAATACTGTTACATGACGTTCGGGTTGCGTAACGCGGGCCAATCGTTCCAACGATATATTAATCGCGCGCTTGGGGATTTAGAATTCGCGTTTGTTTATATAGATGACATTTTGGTCGCTTCGTCCTCTCCAGAGGAGCATACCGCTCACCTGCGTGAGGTGTTTCAAAGGTTGAAGGAATATCATCTCCGCCTCAATGTGGATAAGTGCGTGCTTGGCGCCTCCGAATTGGAATTTTTGGGCCATACAATTTGCTGTGAGGGAATTCGTCCCACGGCTCAAAGGACCGCCGCGATCGCGCAATTTCCCAGACCGGCCAACGTAATGCAGTTGCGCCGTTTTCTCGGCATGGTAAATTTCTACCGCCGTAATCTACCTTGCTCCGCGAGTGCACAGGCACCGTTAAATGCGTATTTACGCAATTCGCGTAAGAATGATCGAAGTGAGATCCGCTGGACGGAGGAGGCGGAAAGGGCGTTCGATAAAGTCAAGGCCGATTTGGCCAGCGCGGCCCTTTTAGTTCACCCTCATCACGATGCTAGTATCCGTTTAGTGTCGGACGCATCGGACACCGCGATCGGCGCGGCCCTGGAGCAGTTGTCTCCATCGCGGGTGTGGGAACCGCTTGCGTTCTTTTCAAAAAAGTTTACTCCCGCGCAAATGAATTATAGTACGTATGATCGGGAGCTGACTGCGATTTACGAGGCGGTGAAATATTTCCGACCATTGGTTGAGGGTCGTGATTTCGGTATTGTAACCGATCATAAGCCGTTGATCTATGCATTCATGCAAAAGGCCGATAAGGCGTCGCCTAGACAAGTGCGACAATTGTCATATATCGCGCAATTTTCCACTCGAGTCGACCATGTGGCCGGTGCTGACAATGTGGTTGCGGATGCACTTTCGCGGGTCGACTCACTGCGTCTGCCGGTGGAGATCGAACTCAACCAGCTGGCGGAACAGCAGAAGTCCGATGAACAGCTTCAGCTGATTCGCAAGTCTTCCGATTTTCCCCTGAAAATGAAGGCGCTCCAGTGGGGGGCGAGTCACACGACGATTGCGTGTGAGATCACTGGCGAAACCATTCGGCCGTACATTCCGGTAAGCTTGCGCGAAACCGTTTTCAATATGTTCCATCGGCCCGCTCATCCGAGCGCGAAGGTTACCGATCGTTTAATTCGGCAGCGGTATGTTTGGCCAGACATGCATCGCGACGTGGCGAAGTGGTGCAGGTCCTGTGCGGCTTGTCAGCAATCTAAGGTGTCGCGTCATGTGAAATTGTTGCCCGGGCAAGTGGTGTCTCCTGATGGCCGTTTCGATCACGTCCATATCGATATAATAGGTCCATTACCAGACCGGGACGGGTTCACTTACTGTGTAACTATGATCGATAGATTCTCTAGGTGGGTCGAGGCAGTGCCCGTGCGGGAAATTTCAGCCCAGTCGGTTGCAGACGTGTTTTTCCAAACATGGGTATCGCGATACGGGGCACCCAAAATTTTAACCTCCGATCAGGGAGCTCAGTTCGAGTCGAGATTGTTCTCGGCTCTGTTATCTTTGATAGGTTGCGAACGGGTTCGCACAACAGCGTATCACCCCGCATCCAACGGGCTGATTGAACGCTGGCATCGCGTTTTTAAAGCCGCGATCATGTGTCATTCGGATACGAATTGGCCCCGCACGCTGTCAACCGTCTTACTAGGACTTAGGTCGCATGTACGACCTGACACCGGTGCGTCTCCGGCCGAGTTCCTGTTTGGGACGACTTTAAGGCTGCCCGGGGAGTTCTTTCTTCCGGACGATATTGTCCCGGATCCGATATCGTTCATTAACGAGTTTCGGGAGTGCATGCGTCTAGTGCGCCCGGTTCCGGTAGCGCACAAGTACAAAAAGCGTGCGTTCGTGTTTAAAGAGTTACACACGTGCTCGCACGTATTCCTGCGGAATATGGTAAAAAAGGCTCTCGAGCGGCCATATACCGGTCCGCATAAGGTGCTGCAGCGTATTAGCGATCGTGTGTACGAAATTGAAGTAAATGGTGCGTCTAAAAATGTATCCGTCGAGCTGCTGAAACCAGCGCACATGGTTTTCGACGGGATCGTTGATCTTCCGCCGTCCAATGACGAATCTTGTGATAGTCCGTCCGTAACGGTGAGACCTGTACCTGTACTGCGTACGTACCCAGGTAAAAGGGTTGCATTTGCGCCTGGTTCCAAAGATTAGGTTAAGCGGCGTTAAAACTATACATTGTAAATAAACCAAGGCGTCACAGTGGTACGCGTATACATATCGCTTCTACTGTGCGTCTACGACGTACCAAAGACTGATGTAGCAAGTATAAGACTGCATATATTAAAATGTTCGAATCGTATCACGGTTCAATAGATTCATGGTCTGTGAGTATTGTATGGGTCATAGAGTCGTCTAGACCACTTTTTTTTGTTTTGTATCATAGTATTCTTTATTGTATTATAGTATTCTTGATTGTATTATAGTATTCGTTCGTTAGCATGTAAGATTTACAGCATGTGAGCTATGAGTTGCGTGTTCAAAGACCAAAGACTGTGTGTGACTAGTCATGAGGTCGTTTCGACGGTATCAGCACAAATGTACAAGGCTGTGATATGTACAGACTTGTAGGTACAATGAGCTTTCAGATTCACCCCAAATCTTGGGGGGGAGTGCTGTGGGGAGCGCGCTGACGAGTTTCCTCTCTACGTTCCCCCACTACTCCGATATGTGGAGAGTGGGGAACCGTCGTCTCGGGCGAGGAGCAGGATCGCCATGTTGAGGACTTGCCTTTCCGTGCTCGTGGAGAACGGACGTCCTAAATATATATTCACGCTCATCGAGTAAAACCACGTCTTGAGTTATTCACCATCCAGTTAGTCTAGTAAAGCGTTAAGCTTTACGCATTCCTTCTTCGACTACCTTTCGAGTAGTCCTACAAGTGAAGTATGCGTGAGACACCTATGGGTAAAAATGGGAAGCGAAGGTAGTGGGAGAAAGGATGCATGGGGAGTGTGCGCAGTCTATGGTGAGGTTAAGCGAAAAAGCGACACGTGCTTGGCGAGTTCAGTATTTTGTATTTTCAACAGTATATTATATCCTAATTCTGAATAGTAAAGTGTTGTGCAATCACTATCCTATATAATTCCCGCTCCAACAATATTAACCGAAACGAAATTATTATTATCAGAGCTGAACCGAAACGAAACGAAAAAACATTTCGCTCCAGGTCCCTGGTAAATATTAAATGTTTACTAAATGACTGCACGTGGGGCAAAACGGAACACTTTTCGCGGGGTAAAACGGAACGCCTATTATACATGGGGAAGACTGGAAATGTCTTTTAGTACGTGTTTATTATCTCTTTTACTTATTAGATTGTAAATTAAACTTTTAATTACTATCCTTGTTTCCAAGAAAATTTATTTTGTATAGAAAATTATGATGTATGAGATACATCTTTCATTCGATCAAACTGTTAGTTTAAATTGTAATAAATAACATAATCATTTAATGCAGATGTGTTCTCCATGCAAGTATTGATATTCATGTAAAAGTCCACGTGTTGGGGAAAGCGGGGTAATTCCAGCCAGCGGGTGATTCCGGCCCGCTTATTGTTTATAAAATAATAAACAAACTGTATTAATCTATCCTTCTTTTACGATATTATATTTATATTTGATTATTTTCAAAAAATTCAAAAAATTCGTTTGTTGATTGAAGTAAGTTTTATACGTGCCTAAAATTTCATAAAAATCGGTTAGCTATAAACGCTTAAAGATCGCAGAATAAGATCGAAAATCTCTGATTTCAGCAAATTTCGTGAATTTCGCGATTTTTTACCTTATTCTGCGATCTTTAAGCGTTTATAGCTCAGAGCAACGTTAACCGATTTTTATGAAATTTTAGGCATGCACACGACTTACTTCAATCTACAAACTAGTTTTTTTGAATTTTCATTACGGGCTCACAACAAAAGTTTAAAAAATGACATTTACTATTCCGACCAAGTGCATTTTTTTTTCAAAACGACGGAATACGTCACTTAGCAAACTAATCCTCGTAGCTTCTCAAAAAAACTCAACTCGGTTGGATAAATTTTACAAAAGTTGTGCGATTTTAAATATTGCAAACTTTCTTTCGTCCGCCACTGTATAAGAACCACATTCTGTAGCAGAGATTAGAGTGTTTCTGGAATTAATCCTGTACGTTATAACCTGACACATTAAATATCCTTGCTACTAATCGACGAGTGTTACACCATAAATCAATAAAACCAGAAAATGCAGAGGATCTATAGTGAGCAAGTTTATAATACTAAACCAAGTACTCACCATATTTTCATGAAACCGCAAACTACCAGATCTTCGAAGCGTACCGCCACGGATATTCGCAGCTGCAAGCTCAACCTGTTGTCCGTCGCTACTGCCTCGTCTTGACAACTCCGATAATTCTGCAACTGGTTGTACCTGCAAACACGAAAATATTTATTCATAAAAAAAATCAAAGCGTGAAACTCGCACGCGTTATAAGTGAAACTTCTTATTAAATATCAAAACCGTTAATTTTTCTTAATGCGAATAAGTTTTATTCCTCTGCATGTGCATCGAAAAATAGACTGTGCGGTATATTTGCTTCTCTTAGTGCAATACGAAGATACTTTTCATCATCCTATAAGAGTGTTCTGCTGTTCTGCAGTGAGACTATCCTCGATTGGCATGTCTTCACTAAGTTCATCTATAGGAATTTGATTAAGATGCTCATGATGAAATACAGATTCATAAGCTCTAACGCCGCATAGTTTGTAGAGAAGTGTTGTGACTAGAGAATTTAGTCATTGATATAAAAGAGTGCTTAGAGTATAAGTAGCATTTGTAAAGGCGGGATCCTTCGAATCACCCGTGTCGGCCACAGGTGTCAAATGTATGCAATATTGTTCAATATGTGAACCTCTTTTCTCGAACTGTGACTTCCGCCTGAGAACGTGCTCTCGTTCACTTCGTCGCGAACAGTCACGCGGTAAACCACGCCGCACAGTGGTTCGAGTATACTACATGCTAGCTGGACAAAATTATTTTTTCGCGGGTTTGGGTTTACATGGGGTCCAAATTGTTAAAAAACATACCTGATTCGTATTACAGTTTATTATTGCACTAAAAATATCAATAAAGAAGATAATGATGTGCGCTGATAGGTGTCTGTGAAGTTGGCACGGCCTTCTATTAATAAATAAAAAATAATTGCAGTTCTGATAGCACTTTTAAGAGTTCTAGAGTTCCTGATACAAATTAGAAATAGTTCCGCACTCTGAGTGCGGAATTTTTAAAAAACAAAAAAGTCCGTGCTAACTTCACGTTCCAGCACGGACTTTTTTCCTCTAAAGTACCAATATTTATTAAAAAATTCAATGTTTCTTGGGAGTTCCCGACAGTTCTCGATTACTAATGGCCCAATATAAATTTTCAAATCGATATCTCAAAAACTACCCTTTTTTAAACAATTTTTCCTGTTGGCCAGCACGGACTTTTTCCCTCTAAAGTACCAATATTTATTAAAAAATTCAATGTTTCTTGGGAGTTCCCGACAGTTCTCGATTACTAATGGCCCAATATAAATTTTCAAATCGATATCTCAAAAACTACCCTTTTTTAAACAATTTTTCCTGTTGGCCAGCACTTGCTAAACGATATTTAGGAAGAGTTATCAGTAATTTTAATTACATTTGGGACAAAATAATCCAAAAACACAGTTAGACAAACACGAAAGAAAGAAACAAACAAGAAACAATGATAAGTGAAAGCTTATCAGGTGTCAGGAGCACCAATTGGTCCAATCAATTGGTTGATGTAATTATAAAACGATTGCTTCTCGACGCCACCAGCTACATTTTAGTCATTTCCTGTGAACTTAAAAAGTGAATTAAATTTATTTCCTTCGTTACTTTCTTGGGAAAGTGACACCGGCGTCGATCGACTCGCGTGATCGTATGATCCGCGAGTACAAGTGCCATTGCAGGCACTTGTCACCACTGACACTGTCGGTGGTACCGCACTTTACAGCGCGGTTCGACGCCGGACTAAATAAAATTGTATTTACGTACGTGACCACATCTTATATATATTTTTTCACGCATATTTGGGTGAATTTTTTGAAAACATGGGATTTATGATCGCTACATGTCCAAAAATTAAATTCTAGCATACGCTGGATCATGCGTTGCAACTTATTGCCCATTCTGTTGTGGGAGATATTCTACATTCGGTTCATATAGAAATCTTAAATATCTTACGAAACATTTACATATTGTACTAAATGTGGCGTTATTTTTGTTTTATTACTTGCAATAATTCTCTTATGTTTTAAATCGTCATATTCATACCATTTGTCCTTTGTACGTGCGAAGGTAACATAATGACCGGTTTGGGCAGTACCAAATGAAATATAATTTACTACACCTGCCAAAATGAATATTTTTCTACCAATATTTATAGTCGTGGCTATAGTATCAAGTGTATTTACGATTCTTTTTTCTACTTTATATCCACTATCAGTAATAACAGAGGTGTCTAAAAATAGATGTTCCCAGTATTCAATCTCTGGTGAAATCACTTTTTTACATTTTCGACACGTTATCGTGGAAAATATCGTGTCGTTAATTGCTTCTTGCACATATCCTAGCCCTTTCTTTAAAATTATATCTACATTTAAACATAATTCTATAACATTCCTTCTTTGTATTTTTCCGCATGAACAATTTGATGTAATTGTATAGCTAGGTAGGTCTGTAAGTAAATAATTGCATAAATGTGCTACATTGCAATTAACATCCAATTTTGATATAGTACGCGTTAATGTGTGTATTGCTCCACTGAACAATGACAAACTCATCAATATTTTGGCTCTCTCAATATAATGGTTAACATTAATTTTTCCGCTGTCCAATATCGACATTATAAGGGTAATCATGCTATTATTATTACCTTTATTTCGCATTGCTTTTTCATATTTTTCCATACACGTAATGGAATTTGCTATTAAACACACTATTGAGTCAAAAGCGCAAGTATGGGAAATTTTTACAATTTTCCCATCAATCTTAACCGCATCGCAATTATTGCCATTTCGCATAACAGGTATATTCTGATCTTTTGTTAATTTCATGTAATCCCATTCAGGGCAATTATCCAAATAGGAAGGTCTACGTCGAGGTTTGGAAGGAAAACTTATTTCTTCAGGAGATTTACGAACGAGGCCTCGCCAGTTTTCACTCGTGTTGTAATCTTGTTCTTGAACGTTTACAACTTCTCTATTGGGCATATCTTCTTCTTTACTAGTTTCTATAGTTTCTATTGAACATTCTATAGATCTATCTGCATCTGTCTGTATCGAACTTGCAGAAGAAATGTCATGTATTATATTTTCTACATGTGCACTTTCAATGTCTTTCGGACAAGATGCTAATTTTATTCTGCCATTAATATATTCTAAGTGCTCATAAACAAATTTGTCGGCCTTCATTGGTAGTTGGCCTTTGAACGCGCGATTTTTTATTTCTGCAAACTCTGCTTCAACATAGGTAGAAGTAGCAACTTCTGTGTTTATGTTGAAGAAGGTTTGCATAATGCCACTCCAGATGGCCACATACGGCATAAGTCTTGTTTTTATAATTGCCGCAGCATTTGGATTAAAACATGCATTGATTGTAATACCTTCATTACTCACCTTTGCATTTTCTTGGGCACAGTGATATATTTTATTAGTCCATTCTGTCCAGTTACCGATATCTTGTTCGCTCATTTCCTCTGTTTCCTGCATTTCACTACTTTCATCGTGTATTTTATCAGTGTCACAAATTTCAGGTGGTGGTACTCCTTTTATTATTTTATTCAAGTACCGCAATTGGGATTCCGATGGAAGCACATCTCCATTTTCATCACAACCGATGAATTCGCTTAATGCTATAGTTAATATAGCTTCAAAGAATACCTGTAATTCTTCTAACGAACGCATCTTATATGCCTGGCATAATGCACGCAGGTAAAACTTTTTGACAGGCGATTTATCTTGTTTAAAGCATTTCCACCTTGCGATCATTTTTACAAAGTGGCTTACATCTAATCTGATGTAACAATGCGGCCTTAAAATATTATCTGGTCCATTTAACATGTTAAAACATGTGTTTAAGTAATGTTTTAAATCAATGCATCTAGAAAATACTTGGGCAACAGCAATTAAAATCGCCCAACTAAAATCGCTAACCACCATACGTGGAGGTAAATTTCCCATTGAAATTATTTTTTGTAAAAAATATGCAATGTGCATAGATTTATGGTCCGCGGAGATCATTTGAAATACGGGAATGCCACCTTCAGGCGTTGCATACACGCATTGATATAAAAATATTGGAGCTCCGGAATTGGAATCTTTTTTTATTATTCCTCCAGTAGCATCAACGGTCATGTATCCATTACATTCCCTATGTCTACTTTTATACAGTAGTTGCTGCTCACTGGCCCAATATATACAATAAAATGGAACTAATCCAACATTATGAATTGCTCCGTGGAATTTTCCTTGTTTTGAGCTTTCTAGTAGATTTAGTGCTGGATGTGAATGTAGGAACCCATATTTTTTCGTCAGTGCTTCTTCTTTTACTTTTCTAAGTGTTGCAGCATGTGGCAATATCGAAGGCTCAACATCGCCAAAATCTTTTAAATATTTTGCCTGCTCTCTACGAAATGTTGCAGCACTCAATTTTTTTTCTATAAGCTCGTTGGCAATGTTCTCACGATGTATGCCTCTTAATGCTCGTTTTTTCTTATATGTATGATTTTCTTCGTTCATATTTTTAATAGTAAATTGTATCTTAATATCAATATTCTTCGACGGTCGGTGTATAATTTTACCATTTATTTTTGCATCGCATTCCTTACAAGTACCTTCTATAGACAGGTAATATTTAGAAGAATCTGATGTGGAAATATCATGTTTTTTAAACGTTATTGTGCAATTTAATTTCTGTTGCTGCCACAACTTTTCTGCTATGACATCCGTCCAGCCGCTTTGAAGCACAGATCTATACTTTCGTCCGTACAATTTTCTTACCGGTTTCATATTTTTCCACTGATCATTGGAAATTATCAAGTCAAATCTTTTTCTACTTGTCTCATAACTCATTGAATTATTTGGAGTACTGACGGATACGTATGAGGAATCGTAAGAAATTTCTGGCTCCACTGCACGAATATTAAATGCTTTTAAAATTTTATCTCTGAATCCACTTCTGTTTTGGTTTATTATTACATATATGTGCTTCGGACTAATAGTCGAATTAAACCGCTCCGAAATAGTACGATATATTTCGGCAGATGGTGGATACGGTTTACCATTGTCCTGTATGGTACGAAAATTTGGATTTAACAATATATCCAAAAGTTTCTGTTTATCGTACATTTTTGAAGAAAACTGAAAAAAATAAAACAAATATTTAAAGAAAATTATATAATTAAAGTACATTTCAAATATCTGACATAATTATCACCGTCTGTGATAGTTACATTAGTTACATGAAAGTTAGCACACAATTTTTTGAAAAACTTAAACTTTTGGTTCTTTTTGTTGTGTTTCAAAGTATTATTTCCATGAGACAAATATTTAAAAAGATATAACAAAAAAAAAACGAAAACATAAGTAAAACAGTAATATCCTTTACTTATTAGTACCAAATTATGGAACAATGGGCAGTATAAGTAGAACAACCTGGACCAATTTTTATTTCACGTAAAACAGATAAATATCGGAGAGATTCCCGACGCAACTTCCTACGGAAGTTTCGGGCGCTTGCTCTCGACGCAACTTTCTCAAATTGTAGTCCAGTAGAATTAGTATTTTTTCGTAAAAAAATGCTAATAGGTATTTTATTGCATAATATCATACGGAGGGGGTTGCAGATTGATAATATTAAAAAACTAAGTCAAAATCTCCGATGCTAACATTGCAAATTGCAAATAAGTGCCGAAATTAGCGTTTTTAGCACATTTTTGCTTAAGTCTAACAAATTATAAGTCCGATAAAAAAGTTGCTAAGGTATTTTGTAGCATATTAAATTATCTACAAAACTAGATGAGTTGCATGTCATGGCATGTCAAATTTCATTTAAAACTTTTTTTCTTCACTTTTTATTTTTTTTAACTACCCTTGCCGAGTGATTAGAACCCTTATTGTTTACGTACTATTTCATAACCCTAAAATACCACTTTTCTTATGTTTTCCGTCGACGCGCTCAAAATGGTAAGGTCAGACCTATTTTGACTGGATTATAACTCTTGCACTTGGATTGCAATAAAAGCGAAAACCTCCCCGTGTAAAAACTCAAAGCTGACGTTCGTCGGTCCATATTTGCCGATTTTTACAAATTTCTGACCCGAACAGTAGTGTGAAAAGAATTTCGTTGCGACTATGGTGGTTAACTAACGAGAAAACAGCTTTTTTACAATTCAGTTTAGCACTACGAATAATTAACTGCGTAGTCAAATTTTACTCAACCTAGTAAACAAATTCTTAATCTAATCTAACTTTAATTAAACTAATTAACAAATAAATAGCATAGTAAACAAAGTGCTAACTGAATGAACAAATTTTATTCGAATCCATACAGAATTGTCAAAGTTTTCATTTCTTTTTCGGGCAATTTCGAGTCTTAATGCACGCAGCCCTGGCCGGGCCAGGGTTTTTCTTTAAAAAATCAAAACACGTGAAATATAGTAGATATCAAGACGTATGTCACGGCACTTTATATATGAAGGTCTGAAGTTTAATAAAAAAAATACACGGAGGGAAAGTCACGTTTTAATTGAACGTCAGCTTGGAGTATTTATACGGAAAACAGATGAATGAGAAACGATTTTGCATGCACTTATATATATAATTATTGTTGTTAATAAGACTTACCTATTTTTTACGTTCTGTGTAGCCTTCTTTTAATTATTCACCAACAATTTTTACAAATTTGTTTGAACAAATACATTTTGTTCAAAATCGCACACTGTGCGCCAGTTTAGACGGGTGAACGATACAATGTCGCACCACTTGTGTTTAGCCACACCGCGTCTTAACTTTTAAACTGAATAACGCAGCGTTAGTTTCTTAGTTGAGCTTCAAGCAGGAGGATCAGTTCGTGCCTAGATTTTCAGGAGTGCGGACATCTCATGCGTTTTATTCGAATTTTCGAATTTCAAGTGATTTTTGTGTGTTCTAAGCGACTTCATTATTCCCACAAATAATTGTGTGTGTTTCAAAGAGAGTGTTAGAGAACTGTGTGTGATTGTGCGATATATCACACAGACATTGACGTTTTACAGATTTTTGTGTTATATCGCTATAAAAATTGTTGGTGAATAATTAAAAGAAGGCTACACAGAACGTAAAAAATAGGTAAGTCTTATTAACAACAATAATTATATATATAAGTGCATGCAAAATCGTTTCTCATTCATCTGTTTTCCGTATAAATACTCCAAGCTGACGTTCAATTAAAACGTGACTTTCCCTCCGTGTATTTTTTTTATTAAACTTCAGACCTTCATATATAAAGTGCCGTGACATACGTCTTGATATCTACTATATTTCACGTGTTTTGATTTTTTAAAGAAAAACCCTGGCCCGGCCAGGGCTGCGTGCATTAAGACTCGAAATTGCCCGAAAAAGAAATGAAAACTTTGACAATTCTGTATGGATTCGAATAAAATTTGTTCATTCAGTTAGCACTTTGTTTACTATGCTATTTATTTGTTAATTAGTTTAATTAAAGTTAGATTAGATTAAGAATTTGTTTACTAGGTTGAGTAAAATTTGACTACGCAGTTAATTATTCGTAGTGCTAAACTGAATTGTAAAAAAGCTGTTTTCTCGTTAGTTAACCACCATAGTCGCAACGAAATTCTTTTCACACTACTGTTCGGGTCAGAAATTTGTAAAAATCGGCAAATATGGACCGACGAACGTCAGCTTTGAGTTTTTACACGGGGAGGTTTTCGCTTTTATTGCAATCCAAGTGCAAGAGTTATAATCCAGTCAAAATAGGTCTGACCTTACCATTTTGAGCGCGTCGACGGAAAACATAAGAAAAGTGGTATTTTAGGGTTATGAAATAGTACGTAAACAATAAGGGTTCTAATCACTCGGCAAGGGTAGTTAAAAAAAATAAAAAGTGAAGAAAAAAAGTTTTAAATGAAATTTGACATGCCATGACATGCAACTCATCTAGTTTTGTAGATAATTTAATATGCTACAAAATACCTTAGCAACTTTTTTATCGGACTTATAATTTGTTAGACTTAAGCAAAAATGTGCTAAAAACGCTAATTTCGGCACTTATTTGCAATTTGCAATGTTAGCATCGGAGATTTTGACTTAGTTTTTTAATATTATCAATCTGCAACCCCCTCCGTATGATATTATGCAATAAAATACCTATTAGCATTTTTTTACGAAAAAATACTAATTCTACTGGACTACAATTTGAGAAAGTTGCGTCGAGAGCAAGCGCCCGAAACTTCCGTAGGAAGTTGCGTCGGGAATCTCTCCGATATTTATCTGTTTTACGTGAAATAAAAATTGGTCCAGGTTGTTCTACTTATACTGCCCATTGTTCCATAATTTGGTACTAATAAGTAAAGGATATTACTGTTTTACTTATGTTTTCGTTTTTTTTTTTGTTATATCTTTTTAAATATTTGTCTCATGGAAATAATACTTTGAAACACAACAAAAAGAACCAAAAGTTTAAGTTTTTCAAAAAATTGTGTGCTAACTTTCATGTAACTAATGTAACTATCACAGACGGTGATAATTATGTCAGATATTTGAAATGTACTTTAATTATATAATTTTCTTTAAATATTTGTTTTATTTTTTTCAGTTTTCTTCAAAAATGTACGATAAACAGAAACTTTTGGATATATTGTTAAATCCAAATTTTCGTACCATACAGGACAATGGTAAACCGTATCCACCATCTGCCGAAATATATCGTACTATTTCGGAGCGGTTTAATTCGACTATTAGTCCGAAGCACATATATGTAATAATAAACCAAAACAGAAGTGGATTCAGAGATAAAATTTTAAAAGCATTTAATATTCGTGCAGTGGAGCCAGAAATTTCTTACGATTCCTCATACGTATCCGTCAGTACTCCAAATAATTCAATGAGTTATGAGACAAGTAGAAAAAGATTTGACTTGATAATTTCCAATGATCAGTGGAAAAATATGAAACCGGTAAGAAAATTGTACGGACGAAAGTATAGATCTGTGCTTCAAAGCGGCTGGACGGATGTCATAGCAGAAAAGTTGTGGCAGCAACAGAAATTAAATTGCACAATAACGTTTAAAAAACATGATATTTCCACATCAGATTCTTCTAAATATTACCTGTCTATAGAAGGTACTTGTAAGGAATGCGATGCAAAAATAAATGGTAAAATTATACACCGACCGTCGAAGAATATTGATATTAAGATACAATTTACTATTAAAAATATGAACGAAGAAAATCATACATATAAGAAAAAACGAGCATTAAGAGGCATACATCGTGAGAACATTGCCAACGAGCTTATAGAAAAAAAATTGAGTGCTGCAACATTTCGTAGAGAGCAGGCAAAATATTTAAAAGATTTTGGCGATGTTGAGCCTTCGATATTGCCACATGCTGCAACACTTAGAAAAGTAAAAGAAGAAGCACTGACGAAAAAATATGGGTTCCTACATTCACATCCAGCACTAAATCTACTAGAAAGCTCAAAACAAGGAAAATTCCACGGAGCAATTCATAATGTTGGATTAGTTCCATTTTATTGTATATATTGGGCCAGTGAGCAGCAACTACTGTATAAAAGTAGACATAGGGAATGTAATGGATACATGACCGTTGATGCTACTGGAGGAATAATAAAAAAAGATTCCAATTCCGGAGCTCCAATATTTTTATATCAATGCGTGTATGCAACGCCTGAAGGTGGCATTCCCGTATTTCAAATGATCTCCGCGGACCATAAATCTATGCACATTGCATATTTTTTACAAAAAATAATTTCAATGGGAAATTTACCTCCACGTATGGTGGTTAGCGATTTTAGTTGGGCGATTTTAATTGCTGTTGCCCAAGTATTTTCTAGATGCATTGATTTAAAACATTACTTAAACACATGTTTTAACATGTTAAATGGACCAGATAATATTTTAAGGCCGCATTGTTACATCAGATTAGATGTAAGCCACTTTGTAAAAATGATCGCAAGGTGGAAATGCTTTAAACAAGATAAATCGCCTGTCAAAAAGTTTTACCTGCGTGCATTATGCCAGGCATATAAGATGCGTTCGTTAGAAGAATTACAGGTATTCTTTGAAGCTATATTAACTATAGCATTAAGCGAATTCATCGGTTGTGATGAAAATGGAGATGTGCTTCCATCGGAATCCCAATTGCGGTACTTGAATAAAATAATAAAAGGAGTACCACCACCTGAAATTTGTGACACTGATAAAATACACGATGAAAGTAGTGAAATGCAGGAAACAGAGGAAATGAGCGAACAAGATATCGGTAACTGGACAGAATGGACTAATAAAATATATCACTGTGCCCAAGAAAATGCAAAGGTGAGTAATGAAGGTATTACAATCAATGCATGTTTTAATCCAAATGCTGCGGCAATTATAAAAACAAGACTTATGCCGTATGTGGCCATCTGGAGTGGCATTATGCAAACCTTCTTCAACATAAACACAGAAGTTGCTACTTCTACCTATGTTGAAGCAGAGTTTGCAGAAATAAAAAATCGCGCGTTCAAAGGCCAACTACCAATGAAGGCCGACAAATTTGTTTATGAGCACTTAGAATATATTAATGGCAGAATAAAATTAGCATCTTGTCCGAAAGACATTGAAAGTGCACATGTAGAAAATATAATACATGACATTTCTTCTGCAAGTTCGATACAGACAGATGCAGATAGATCTATAGAATGTTCAATAGAAACTATAGAAACTAGTAAAGAAGAAGATATGCCCAATAGAGAAGTTGTAAACGTTCAAGAACAAGATTACAACACGAGTGAAAACTGGCGAGGCCTCGTTCGTAAATCTCCTGAAGAAATAAGTTTTCCTTCCAAACCTCGACGTAGACCTTCCTATTTGGATAATTGCCCTGAATGGGATTACATGAAATTAACAAAAGATCAGAATATACCTGTTATGCGAAATGGCAATAATTGCGATGCGGTTAAGATTGATGGGAAAATTGTAAAAATTTCCCATACTTGCGCTTTTGACTCAATAGTGTGTTTAATAGCAAATTCCATTACGTGTATGGAAAAATATGAAAAAGCAATGCGAAATAAAGGTAATAATAATAGCATGATTACCCTTATAATGTCGATATTGGACAGCGGAAAAATTAATGTTAACCATTATATTGAGAGAGCCAAAATATTGATGAGTTTGTCATTGTTCAGTGGAGCAATACACACATTAACGCGTACTATATCAAAATTGGATGTTAATTGCAATGTAGCACATTTATGCAATTATTTACTTACAGACCTACCTAGCTATACAATTACATCAAATTGTTCATGCGGAAAAATACAAAGAAGGAATGTTATAGAATTATGTTTAAATGTAGATATAATTTTAAAGAAAGGGCTAGGATATGTGCAAGAAGCAATTAACGACACGATATTTTCCACGATAACGTGTCGAAAATGTAAAAAAGTGATTTCACCAGAGATTGAATACTGGGAACATCTATTTTTAGACACCTCTGTTATTACTGATAGTGGATATAAAGTAGAAAAAAGAATCGTAAATACACTTGATACTATAGCCACGACTATAAATATTGGTAGAAAAATATTCATTTTGGCAGGTGTAGTAAATTATATTTCATTTGGTACTGCCCAAACCGGTCATTATGTTACCTTCGCACGTACAAAGGACAAATGGTATGAATATGACGATTTAAAACATAAGAGAATTATTGCAAGTAATAAAACAAAAATAACGCCACATTTAGTACAATATGTAAATGTTTCGTAAGATATTTAAGATTTCTATATGAACCGAATGTAGAATATCTCCCACAACAGAATGGGCAATAAGTTGCAACGCATGATCCAGCGTATGCTAGAATTTAATTTTTGGACATGTAGCGATCATAAATCCCATGTTTTCAAAAAATTCACCCAAATATGCGTGAAAAAATATATATAAGATGTGGTCACGTACGTAAATACAATTTTATTTAGTCCGGCGTCGAACCGCGCTGTAAAGTGCGGTACCACCGACAGTGTCAGTGGTGACAAGTGCCTGCAATGGCACTTGTACTCGCGGATCATACGATCACGCGAGTCGATCGACGCCGGTGTCACTTTCCCAAGAAAGTAACGAAGGAAATAAATTTAATTCACTTTTTAAGTTCACAGGAAATGACTAAAATGTAGCTGGTGGCGTCGAGAAGCAATCGTTTTATAATTACATCAACCAATTGATTGGACCAATTGGTGCTCCTGACACCTGATAAGCTTTCACTTATCATTGTTTCTTGTTTGTTTCTTTCTTTCGTGTTTGTCTAACTGTGTTTTTGGATTATTTTGTCCCAAATGTAATTAAAATTACTGATAACTCTTCCTAAATATCGTTTAGCAAGTGCTGGCCAACAGGAAAAATTGTTTAAAAAAGGGTAGTTTTTGAGATATCGATTTGAAAATTTATATTGGGCCATTAGTAATCGAGAACTGTCGGGAACTCCCAAGAAACATTGAATTTTTTAATAAATATTGGTACTTTAGAGGGAAAAAGTCCGTGCTGGCCAACAGGAAAAATTGTTTAAAAAAGGGTAGTTTTTGAGATATCGATTTGAAAATTTATATTGGGCCATTAGTAATCGAGAACTGTCGGGAACTCCCAAGAAACATTGAATTTTTTAATAAATATTGGTACTTTAGAGGAAAAAAGTCCGTGCTGGAACGTGAAGTTAGCACGGACTTTTTTGTTTTTTAAAAATTCCGCACTCAGAGTGCGGAACTATTTCTAATTTGTATCAGGAACTCTAGAACTCTTAAAAGTGCTATCAGAACTGCAATTATTTTTTATTTATTAATAGAAGGCCGTGCCAACTTCACAGACACCGCTGATAGGGGACGCTTCCAGTTTGTAACAGTTATATTTTCAAAGTTATTTATAAATTTCGACCGTACTAATTAATATACATGATTTCGGCGCACTGATGCGGTCAGTTTAAAACAATAAAAACTAGCTATTTTGCAATAATAATTATAAAATCTTACGACGTTTCGATCTTAGTTTAGATCATCTTCAGGAAAATTTTGAAAGGATATAAAATACTGCTTTTGCTATTAAATTGAGTCACTGTGTTATTGCATTACGTGTGACTCCCGAGTCGGTTGGAATAAGACTAACGTATATAGCGAACAAAACATCTGCTTATAGAAGGTGTAACGTTCTCGAACGAGACGTTGCCGTTCTTTACAGGAGTTTCACAAGTAGAGCGGTTTACCTGTGAATTTGTGGGATTTGGTTCGGGTGGCGTGCGATTAAGAAATGAATTTCCAGATACGAGAGTCCTTCTTTTAACAATATATAGTTTTGACACTTGGTCTGATGAACATATATGAAACTCAGTTATGTGAGTTATTACAGTTACTATAGCTACGTATTAGTCGGCAATTGGTTTTTAACGCTAGTTCGGTTTTGGTTCGGTTTAAGGTTAGACGCTAAGTCGGTATTAAAGAGTATAATTTGGTTTAGGTTACGACGCTAAGTCGGTAATAAACATATAATAACGCTAGGTCGGTAATACAGAGTAGGACGCTAGGTCGATTTGAATGTTTGAAAGTGCGAGAGGATTCCTTCTCTCGGATTTGGTGTATGCTTCCAGTTGCCTATAAGCTTGCCCACGCTTTCTAGGATGGTAGCCGAGTTACTAGCAGTAGCGTCCTCGGATGGTAGCCAGGTAGCCGGTTAGGGCGTCCCCAGATGGAAGTGGATAAATGGCTTCCTTCCTTCTGATTTAGTAGTAGCTTCTGGTGCCTATCAGCTGGCCCACGCTCGGTAGTATCAGGCGTTGAGGGGCTAGTGAAAGCGACCTCAGATGGAAGTTTGAGGGGCTAGTCAAAGCGACCTCTTATAGGTGTTAAGGGGGCTAGCTAAAGCGACCCTATTTGGAAGTGATTTGGAAGTTTAAAGGTAAACTTTTAGAGACAGAGGGGCTAGTTAAAGCGACCTAGGTCTTGTTCTTGGTTCGGTGGCAGAACCAAGTCTCCTCTTCTGCTGCCGGAGTGCCTCTATTTATACCGCCTCGTAGCACTAGTCGCACCAATCACAATTCACATCCGGTGTGCGCCACTCGCGTATTACACTAGGTTAATTCAGCGTCCGGTGGCTCTGCGATGTGCGCATGCGCGCTCAATTCACTCGCGGCACTGAGTCTGTAGTTTGAACAAGCGACTACAGCGCATGCGTTGTGCGTCACAGGTTTCTGTCGCGCGCTATTTGGACGCGTTGTACGTTATCTTAAATATTAGAGGAAATTAACAATGTATGAACAAAAGGAAAAATTTACAGTGAATGGTAGCGGTACGTTACATCTCGCCGCCCGGTTTTTCTTTCGTCCCGAAAGATGTGTATATATGTTATTTTTATAGTTCGCGTGTGGAGGTCTGATATTCTATCTTACTTTCTATTTTCCGGAGTGTTTCTGCATCTCCGCTGTTGTTGATTGCTGCTCCCGTAGTCGGAGGAGGTACGTTACCAGTCCCGAATAAAAATATGTACTTCCACGCGCGCCGTCGTGGATCGGCATGGGTTAATGCAGTGTATGGAACCCAGTCTACTTCTGGCAAAGTTATTTTATTTAATTTCCATTGTATAGGCGGATTCGGTGGCGATATTATCTTTGGACTAGCTATGTTTCTTAGTGTCTTAAGTTTCTTTCCCGATCGGTTGGGCATTGTAATAATTGGTTTTCGCGTTATTATACTTGAAACTGAATGAAGCCTGACTGTTTGATGTTCTTATATACATATGGTTCTCCTTACGTCGTATGTTTCGATCTGTCCCCATTATTAACTGCTGGTTCCCCCGAAATTTACTATCCTTTTCTGTTTCGTGATGCTACTCAATTTCTTATGTCCTGAGGTTTATGATTCTATGAAAGGTTTCTATCTTACTTTATGTTGGGTATTGCGCAGCATCGCCAGAGGGCGCTGCGGCGCATGGTGGAGGCCCGCGTGCATCCGGGGCACTGATATATATACTATGGATTGGAGATGCTTGAAGCGATTTGAAGGTGCATGATGCGCCACCATCGTTTAACCGATGTACTTTATTTCCCTTCGCCCCGCGATCACCCGCGGTGCTCCACACTGTGCCACGCTTGGCCACGCCAACCGACGCCACCAACCGACGCGAACTGTTTATTGAGGAAAGTAGCTAAATTGTGCAGTGTAATAATAATTGTGCAGTGGTTAAATGCAAAAACAATTTTAAAATGGGTAAATGTGTATTTTGTGGGAATTTGAGCAATAATAAGAAAAATGCGACATTACACAAGTACGTAAAGATAACATAACCTCTTATCAATTTTCAATAGTACTGATATATTTTTGTTCTAATTTCCATACGATTATGCGTAGATTTCCACGAGATGAACAATTGCAGAAAGAGTGGTTAAGACTAATCGGTTTAGAAGGACTGAGTATTAAAAGCAGTACTTTCTTGTGTTCAGATCATTTTACACAAGACTGTTTTGTAGTGCACTTTAATAATAGGAAACGCTTAAAACCGGGAACTGTGCCTACAATTTCAAAAAAAGAGGCAAGGTTTCAAGAACAGCGGGACGTTTTGGTTGGAACAAATTGTAGAGGTAAAAAAGTGTTTCATCGCTCATAACAGTTATTAAAACTAAGTATCCGTTACAAAAGTATACATACAGAAATTGATAGTTAATGTATTTGAATGTTTTTTCTTTTACAAGTTTTTCTTTCTGCTTTACATGTAAATACTCTCATTGATACATCGACAGTTATCTCTTTTTCAGATACAGCTCAAGATGTGGCTATAATTTCTGATAAAGAAAACTATGAACCGCGGAGGAATGTTTTGATGGAAGTTAATTCTACAGGTAAGAAAGTGTGTCTACGTTGGTAAAAGGTTAAAATGAAAGTTTCTTTACACCTCTACGTTAGCTTATGTAATGAATATTTTAGATAATGATGATGTTGGGCCACCATCAATAATTGAGCAAGTCCCCGTGGCAAGCATATTAATAAACGACAGTGACTCTCCTACAACGAGCAAAGGGATATGTAAGTTGAAATAAGTTTCGAATACACTATTTAAGTTAATTACATGTATTATTAAAAGAATATTTGAAAATTTATTATTGAGATATTGAAAGTGGTGTAAAATTGTTAAATTGTTTCATGGGCTAAAATCTCTACGTACAGTACTAAGCATTATTTCTCATTGCAGTCAGTCCAGAGAAGCGCTTTTCACTGCCAAGTAGAGGAAACAATACAACTCCAATGAAGGAGAAGTGTAAAACCCGAACCGTTTTTCATGACCACCATTATGAGGCCACTCCACGTAGTACAAAGAAAAAATTGGACAATCTACGGACAAAACTCAACTCAGTAATGAGAGATAAAAAAATATTAAAACAAACAGTCGGACGTCTGAAAAAGAAGGTACATTCCTTACAGGATGTGGTGACAGAATTAAAGCAAAAAAAATTCTTGCCTGATAGTGCTTTTTATTGTCTGTCTGCGCATGAAGATATTTCAATGGAATTGTTCAATCGCATGATAAAAAATAGGAAAAATAGAGGTAAACTCACTAGAGACAAATATCCGCCAGGTTTACGGGCTTTTGCTCTAACGGTACATTTTTATTCGCCAAAGGCATACTGTTGTGCCCGGGCCGACACCTAAGGTCGTCGACACCGTGCACATACCGATTGCGACAATCGAACGGCCGAAATCCGGCACAGCCACGCAAGGGATTTCGGAAGTGCACTAAGCCCATCAGCACATGGCGAAATATCAGAAAACCGGGCCAAAGGCGGAGACCCCGATGGTCCCCGCTTCGTCCCGACGATAGGTATAATAACATGTACGAGCAATGCGAGCTCAGATTTTGAACAAGCTCTGTTACGGGAACATCACCCGACGTTTCAAAACTCAAGTGTCATTGTCACCCAGATCGGGAACCAATAAACTTGTATCACCTTACGGCGAGTTCTAACTCCTCGACCTGCGACGATCCCTTACCTCCGGGTTCTACACCGAACCCTCCCGTCCCGGCATCATCACCCGAATCTGCGGAGCCCGAGGACGGCAATCGCGAAGGACGCCAAGGAGCACCCCGAGATTCGCATCCCGAATCTCGACCCCCAGGCGCCTCAGCACAACAATACTTTTATATCAGAAAAACATTTGAATTAGCTCTTCCTCACCCAGACGTCCTTAGAACTTGGTACAGCAGTGTGGATGCTGAACCAGGTTTTACGGATGAGTCATTTGAAACTTTAAAAGAAAAGTCGAATCACTTGAAGGAAAAAGGTGAGAAATTGCTATGTGCAGTAGTCATGGATGAGATGGGCATAAAAAAAGGTTGTCAAAGGGGTCGAGATGGGATAATACGCGGTCACGTAGATTTAGGTGTAGGTATAAGCGGTGGCGATGATCTTCTTGAGGCTAAGAACGCGGTAGTAATAATGGTAGTTATGTTACAGACTCATTGTAAATTACCAATCGGCTACTTTTTAGTCAGTTCATTGAACGCTGAAACAAAAGCAAATTTATTACGAGAAGCTTTCATTCGACTTCAGCAAGCAGGCGTAACTGCGTGCTCTTTAACATTAGACGGTCCAAGTGATCATTTTGCCGCGGTAGAACAACTGGGTGCTCGAATGCACATAGACAAAAAAAGAAACAAAATGAGAATCTGTACGAGATATTTAAGGTACATTTTCCACATCCCGTGCCTGGTGAGCCAGATGTTAATGTTATTTTTGATGCGTGTCACATGCTAAAGAACATCAGAAATTGTTTAGGGGAGTACCAAATACTTGTTGATGGAGACGGAAATAAAATCGAATGGCGTTACCTCCAGCAACTTGCACTCCTGCAAGAAAGTGAGGGTTTGCGCCTGGGTAATCGGCTACATACGAAACATATTGAATACCGCAAAATGGTAATGAAAGTTACCTTAGCTGCACAAACTCTCAGCTCCAGTGTTGCCGATAGCATAGAGTTTTGTTCTAAGGTGCTTCATCTACCAGAATTTGAAGGTTGCGAAGCAACTTCGCGTTTCTTGCGATGTGTTGATATAATATTCGATTTCCTTAACGTGAGAAATCCCTGGGGGAAACATTTGAAAAGTCCTCTAAAACGAGAAAATGAAGAAGTTTGGCGGCCCCGATTAAATACGGAAATTACATATTTAGCTAAGCTTAAACAAGAAGATGGAACGCCTATATTTTGTTCGAGACGAAAAGCGGGATTCATTGGATTATTATTATTGTGGCGCTGCTCACCACAGGTCGAAGTGCGGATTCCGGGACGCGGTGTGTCACAAGTGTTCTAAAAAGGGACACATCGCGGCGGTTTGCCGATCTCAATCTCAACCTCAATCCGAGAACGCAAACCAGGCGAAACCCGTCGCGAGAAGTAAAAGTGTCGTGACACAGTCTCTATCCGCGATCGGTAAACGTCGGCGACGTTACGTGTCGACGGGCATACTCGGCAAAGTGTTAAATTTACAATATGACACCGGGTCAGACATCACGGTTATCGACAGGGACGCGTGGACCCGTCTTGGGTCCCCGAAACTTACCGACGGCGACACGGTCGAACACGCTGGCGGGAGTGAGCTCGGGTTACTCGGTCGTTTCCGTAGCCCGATTCAAGCGTTCGGTCGCGAGGGTACGATCGACATCGACGTCGCTACCCGAAACGGGATAAACCTATTCGGTTTAAACGCCATCGACGGCCTCGATCTTTGGTTTGTGCCGCTGTCCGAATTGTTTTCTAACAAGTGTGCCCTAAATGTGCGGTGCGCTTCTTCTTCCGGCCCGGTCGTCGCGCCTTCGGACGTTACATTGCCTGATAATTCGTCGCCCGGAACCGTCGCGGTCGGGGGCGATCGGGATGCCGCGGCCGTGCCGCCGAACGACGCGTATTGGAATGACACTGTCAGGAGCTTCCCCAGTTTGTTCGCGAGTGAACTCGGCAGGTGTCGTGACTTTAAAGTAAAGTTTAATCTGGTAGACAATGCGCGTGCGGTTCAAATTCGGTGCCGTCAAATCCCGTTCGCCATGGAAAAGCTCCTCGAGGATGAGCTCCAACGTCTCGAGGCAAACGATATCATCGAGCGCGTTGAATCGTCGGAATGGACCTCACCTATCGTCTTAGTTAAGTAGCACGACGGTAGAATACGTGTGTGTGCCGATTATTCGACGGGAGTGAACGCCGCGTTGACGGACAATAGACATCCTTTGCCCAGTGTGGAATACATCATGACAAAGTTAAACGGTGGCTGTTTCTTCAGCTTAATCGATCTCAGCGATGCGTTCCTTCAGCTTGAGATCGACGAGGCCTATCGGGAGATTACGACCATTACAACGCCAAAAGGGTTATTTCGCTACAAACGCCTACCCTTTGGCATTAAAACGGCACCAGCGATATTCCAACAAGCAATGGACAACACGCTTTCCGGGCTCGTGGGAGTTCACGCCTACTTGGATGATGTCGTGGTTATGGGCTCTAATCGTCAAGAACACGATGAACGCCTGCATAAAACACTTCAACGCCTGGAAGACAAGGGTTGGAGACTCAGCGCCGGGAAATGTGGTTTCGCCCTACGCGAAATTAAATACCTCGGGCTGATAGTTAACAGCCATGGCATATCAGCTGATCCGGAGGCAACACGTGCCATCGCAAGTATGCCGAATCCGAAAAATGCGTCGGAAGTTCAGAGTCTTCTGGGAATGGTAAACCATTACGGGAAATTCATTCCTCATTTGCACGAAATCAAGCAGCCCCTAGAAGATCTCACGCGTAAAAACCATCCATGGACATGGAACCGACAGCATGACGCTGCTGTAACGCAAATAAAGAAGGTCATGCTTAGTCCACTTTTGCTGGAACACTACGATCCTTCTAAAACCTTGGTTGTGGCAGCGGACGCATGCTCCACTGGAATCGGAGCAGTGTTACTTCAACGTGATTCGAACGGCCACGAACGTGCCGTGTACCACATGAGCCGTAGTCTTACGGATTCGCAGCGGAATTATTCGCAATTGGAGAAGGAGGCCCTCGCGCTCGTCACAGCTGTGGAGCGATTTCACAAATTCGTGTGGGGCAGACGGTTTATTCTTCAGACCGACCACAAACCTCTTGTGGCCCTGCTCCAAACTGATAACACCAGGGGTCTTAGGCCGACTACAGCAGCACGACTTAAGCGGTGGGCCCTGCGACTTCTCGGTTACGATTTCAAGATCGAGTACATCCGGACACAAGACTTCGGACAAGCGGACGCCCTTTCACGCCTGATCGAAAGATTCCGTCAGGACAATGCAGAGGAACTCCAGGTAGCCAGCATCAAGGGGGTGGAAACGGAACTCCTCCAGGTGAGGAACCTCTGCATTGATTCATTCGGGGAAGAGGTCCGCAATAAGCTTAAAAAAGCAACCAGGGAAGACGAACTCCTGAACTCGGTGTTCCAAGCCATCAGGGAAGGTTGGAGCACAACTAAGGACTCGGAGGCCATGCAGCATTTCAAGAAGCGGTCGGAGCAGCTCACCATCGTCGATGACACTCTGCTATTCGACGATAGAGTGGTCATTCCCGAGGGGCTGAAACCAACAATTTTAGCCACTCTGCACAAGGGGCACCCGGGAATCCGTCGTATGAAGCAGCTCGCACGTGAGTACACGTACTGGCCGAAGATGTCAGAGGACATAGAGCGCCTCGTCCGTCAGTGCGATTCCTGCGCCATCACGCAGAAGCTACCACGGAAAGTACCGCTGGATCCATGGCCCATTCCGTCACGTCCTTTGGAGCGGGTTCACATTGACTTTGCTGGACCTATCAACGGTCAATACGTGTTGGTGTTCGTGGATGCCTACTCCAAATTCTTGGACGTGGCACTCACATCCACGATTTCGGCCAGCCGCACCGTTGAATTGTGCCGCGAAATCTTCGCAAGATACGGGGCCCCAGACATCGTCGTGACGGACCACGGTACGCAGTTCACTTCGGAGACATTTGCCACCTTCTGCAAGGAACTAAACTGCACACACCTCATGTCCGCTGTGAATCATCCTCAATCCAACGGCCAGGCTGAAAGGATGGTCGACACAGTCAAGAGGGCCATAGCCAAGGATCCCACCAACTGGAGGAGGCAGCTGTTCGATTTCCTTTATAGTTATAGATATACGCCCTCCTCAGCGACTCCCGACGGGAAATCTCCGGCGGAAATTCTATTTGGCAGGCGAATGAACTCCCCATTCACCAAACTACTGCCGGGGCCCACAGTTGACGAAGCTACTGCGTCTGACTCTGCCCTTGGAAAACTACGTGCCATGGAGAAGCAGTTCGCCAAGCACCATGGAGCGCGTCCACGGCGTCTCTCGGTGGGAGACCGGGTGGTGGTCTTGACCAGGAAAAACAAACGTGAACGTGGCAACGTTTACAAGGTCTTGGCCGAGACGCGTTATTCGGTGCGTCTTGATGATGGCAGAATCGTCGACCGCCACATCAATCACATCTGGAAGGGTGGTACGGACACCCCAAACCCTCCAGGGGAAGATGTGGATGACTGGTCAGTCCTCCAACCTCCTCCGGTCCGGGGTCTTGAGCCTCCGGTGGAACCTCCAGTGGAACCACCTGCGGAACTTCCAGCGGAACCTCCGGTGGAGCTTCCCGTGGATCGCCGTCCCCAGAGCCGGACCCCTGAGGAGGTCGCTATCCAGCCAACCCCTGCGAGGCCTATTCGTAAACGGGTCCCAGTAAAGAGGCTGATCTTGGACCCAGCCTCCAAGTCCTATACCGCATGGTAACTTTAGGAGGGAGATGTTGGGTATTGCGCAGCATCGCCAGAGGGCGCTGCGGCGCATGGTGGAGGCCCGCGTGCATCCGGGGCCGAGTCAGTCACAACATGGCCGCTGGCCGACTAGTACGATACCATATTCGTGTACATTTTGCTATGTCTTATTAAAGTTAGTGTTTTGTTACTCCTGTGTACTCCGGTTATTATAGCACCTTCCTCGTCTCCTCGAAGAACCCAACACTTTATTTACTACGCGGCTTTGTCTCTCTATGGTTCAGGAATGCGCGGTTACATTGTCTCTCCCCCCTTTCGGTTTGTCTTTGGTGCAGGATCGTCGTTATACATATACTTTTTTTTTTTGTTTGATGGGGATATGAAGGTAGGTTTGGAATGAATATTTGAGCAAATTAGGAAATAAGGAATTTTATTCCGACCGTGGTCGTTTTCTTTCAATTCCCTCCAGTACATTTAATGCGAGCCCTAGCTCGAGGGCCTGGTTATTATTCGGACTTATGTGCAAAAAGGCCATTACACAGTCCTTGCACTGCGCCGCCACTCCCATTATGTGGATTTCGCGGGTGCAAATCTTGCAATAATTAAAGTTAATTAAGTTTTTCCGTAGCGTAAGTAGGTGGCGGGTCGCGGGCACGTAATATTGAGTGTCGTCGGCGTTGAGATTATTATAACACTCGAAACAAATTTTTCGCCGAAATAAATCATTTAAATCCGTCCGATATCCGGCCCATTTTGGCTTTAGGCAAATCATATCTAGGAGCCTAAGATACGGATCTTCTTCCTTCTTCTCGCGAGGGCGGTTGATCCATTTTTCGTCGGGTGATCTGAGAGACATTGCCTTTACAGGCACACCACGTGTTTTATTACTAGTTTTGATTTTTTTTTTTTTTTTTTTTTTTTTTTTTTTTTTAAACAATAATTTATTCCTTTTATTAATATGTGCTTTTATGCTGTCCCTACCTTAGTTTTTCGTCTCGATTTCGTCCCGATCTTGGTGGTTCTCTGGTTTTCGTCCTGATCTTTTCGTTCTGTCCGTACTGTCCACAAAATTTTACGTGTTTGTTGCAAGGGTGTCACTTTACGAATGGACTTTTGCATAGCTCCCTACTACCTTTGAATTTAGCGCTGCGAAGTTGCTAATGGTTTGCCCTAATATCCCTAGGAGCGTTACAGTCAGGCGGCGTATAGGCCTTTTTTATTCTGTCCTGGTGGACAACCTTAGTTCGACGGGGGCTTACTGCTATCTTTACATTGTTGTTTTTCAAGATTTCTACGATTGTGTAAGGTCCATCGTATTCGTCGGTGAATTTGTCTCTTTTTGGTTTTAATATTAATACTTGGTCACCTCTGTGGTAATTAACTGAGGAAATTTTTCGGTCGTAGTAATTTTTTTGTTTATGTTTTGAGTTTATTAGATTGTGTCTTCCTATTTCACGGATATTGAATAACTTCGTAACTAACCTATCCACAAAGTCTGGATATGTTGCTAATGAATCGTTTGGTTTTAAACTTGATGGTTGTCTGGCCTTTTTACCGTATACTAATTCGTAGGGAGTGTATTTAGTTCCTTCATGTATACTTGTGTTATAGGAGAACATGGCTTGTGGTAGCCACTGGTCCCATTGTTTTTCTTTGGTTATGTAATGCTTTAAATACTCAATTAAGACATGATGGCTTCTTTCCAGGGAACCGTTTGACTGTGGATGGAATGCTGAGGTTTTGTACTGCTTAATGTTAAGAGCTTTTGCGAACTTTTGCATGAGGGAGCTGATGAATGAAGATCCTTGATCCGTTAGCACAGCTTTTGGGCATCCGTATTGACATATGAAGTGTGTGGTAAATGCTTGGGCTATTTCTTCGCTTGTGAACGAGACTAATGGTATTGCTAATGAAAATTTCGTTAGATTATCTTGTATGGTAAGTATGTATGTTTTTCCTGATTTTGTGAGTGGCAATGGTCCCACGATATCCATGGATATTTTGTCAAAGGCATCTAGTGGCGTATCTGTTATTATCATTGGTTCTTTATTTTTAATTCGCACTAGTTTTTTCTTTTGACAACTTATGCAGGTTTTAATGTGTTGCCTCACATCTTTTTTCATGTTTGGCCAATAGTATAAGTTTCTGACTCTGTTGTAGGTTTTGGTTACCCCTTTGTGTCCTCCCACTGGCGATTCGTGATTTTCTTTGATTATCGTTAGGCGATCTTGTTCTGATGGCATTTGTACGGTGCCATTACAGATTGTGATGCTGATATTTGTTTGTAAGAACCTGAGTATGATCATCTGTTTTAATTTTTCCCATGATATATTAATTTCTGTTTTGGGTAATGAGATTTTGATAATGTTTTCCTCTGTTAATTTATTATATAGGTTCCTGATTACGGTATGATAGGCTTCTTCGTTTGGAGGATCTATTGATTGCACGCTGCGGTGCTTTAAAAATTGTTATCTATGGAACAAGAGCAATTGCACAACTATGTAGTGCTGTCTCTTTCCCTCCCCATAATTTTAGTTTTAAAATAATGCTCTCTCTTTCCCATCCCCTGAAGACGCGGTGTGTAAAAACACCGATCTTTCCCAACATTGTCCGACATCAGCCGATAATTATTATGCGTTAGCATTTGGTAACAGCTCATGGAGTGTGACGCTCGGTATATGTACCATTCGGGAAAGACTGATGTCTGAGAGCCAGCGTTGTGGGGAGTTGATTAGGCGGCTGACTCGTAACGCGGAGGTCTTGGGGTCGAGCCCCGTCGCCCGAGATTCTGTTTTTCATTTATATTAATATCTTAAAATTAATATTTACCTCCTTACCAACTGTAGTCGGTACCACGCTCCAGAGTAGCAATTCACCCGCGGTTCCTCCTCGATGCGTTTCGGTATCGGTTCGGTATCGATTACTTATCGGTATCGATATCTGCTCTCGCGCTATACATACCCCCCACCACTCCGCCATCTCTATGACATCATCTGCCGCCATCTCTGTGACGTCATCTCCCGCCGCCGCCCACCGCGTCGGATTTCCATCTACCTGGAACCTCAAATTTGGATTTCAAGGTCGGGGGAGGGGTGGGGGAAATGGCCTTGAAACTCAAATTTGGGTTGGAAGTCTCCTAGCTATACTACTAAGTTGGGGTCATTTATTGTGATGACTGTAACTTGATTAGAGACAAACAAATATAAAAAAGAAATTATCAAAAGATTTTATCACAAAGGCACTAACACCCAGGAATTTGAAGACTCCGGCGTGGCACCACACCTACAGGAGCGGTGGTAATGTGTGCGTGAATTGGCGCCTGCGCCAAGCCAGCCACGTCGCAACATCGCGAAACGAATGTGACGTATATATTTTTCCACAGTCACGCAAATAAAAAGTAAAGGTAGAAATAGATTACTACCCGAAACTCTAGCTGCCCTTACTAGAATAAAAGTGAACATGTCAAAACAGAATGCATGTTGCTATAATTATGAAATTACTGACGACATGATGCAGTCATTCAATAATAGCATGTACAATAACACCGAAGTACCGGTAGAATATTTAGGAAATCTTTTGGCGGACGAGGAAATGTAATTAATAATTATAATTAATTACATTTTTGTACATATTTATACACATAAATACAAGCGAGTGACACCGCGGCCAATGAACGTCGACAACCTATTTCCCCGACGACGCTGATTGGCCGTGGTGTCGGTTCGTCTCCCATCGTGCGTCTTACGATGCCACGGCGTGCCACGCCGGCAACCGTCGAAGCGCACTTTTCACGTGGCACAGAGTCCACCTGTGACGTCACATTCGTTTCGCGGTGTCGCCACGTGGCTGGGGCTTGGCGCTAGCGTCAATTCACGCGCGCATTACCACCGCTCCTGTAGGTGTGGTGCCACCCTGATAGTAACAACTAAAAAATAATTCTATTCTTGTACTACAATTTCGATGGTGTTTTTTAACTTTAAATAAAAACGTAGAGCAGGATAGTTTGTAATGTACTAACCCTTACTTATCGTTTTCCTCTTACTTTCTCTGTAAACATGATTCACACTAACTACCCATCGTTATCTTAGCTAATGCGTCACCTATCCAAAAACCAGAAATTCTGCCCTATCTCGTCATCCCCTCTCTTACATTCCGAAACCTTTAAAACCCATCAAATTTCCTGATCCTGCAGCATCACTATTCCAAAAGCCACCAGTCTCAGTCACGGAGTCAAGTCGAAAACAGTTGAATCTCTAATATTCTTAATTTAGTATGAATAAATATCTTTATAAATATTATTCATAAAAACGTTAGTTAAATTATCCTTGTGTCCATTACACACGAAAAATTGGTGTCAGAACTGGGATAACTTTTCAAGTAACGAGGAAGAATTCGTTAAGAATTTGAAGCTTCCTGCGGTGACTACCCAGTCTGTAAATCTGAAAGGGACGCATCGGTGAAGACGCTATTCTCTGGGCCGTAATCAAGCCCAATAACAACATCTCCTTACCGAGCGTGTGCAGACTTACATCCAGTAAGTGAATTTCGCTGCCGTCTCGTGGAAGAACTATCCAAGATTGAGAGGAAGAAAAATTCAACATCGTTTTGACTGATCATCGCCGGATTCAACCATCTCCTGAGCAACCATTACCACTGCGTGGCATATCCTTCCCAAGATTGTTTCCATTTGGGACAACGTTCATCGAAGAAGAAGGTCGCATCATCTAATTTTTGTATTGCAAGTTCAGGAATTCTATATATTTTTGTTTTTCTCTTTCTCAATCTCTTACGGACAAATTACAAGTCAACATGGCACAAGCCTGAATAAAAATCGAACTCGCGGCAAAGATGTTAATAACATTTAATGGTACGAAATCTTTATTATATGAATTTTGTGATAATTGCGACAAAGCAATTTCTTTAGTAAGTGAAGAGGAATAAAGCAGTTCTATTTGCAATAATCGAAACAAAGATAACGGGTAATGCGAGGGCCGCGATCAGAAATCGCGATTTTACAAATTGGAGTGCATTAAAAACGTACTTGATAGATGCTTATTCTGATAAGAGGCCACAAGGTCAATGGCAACTAGAATTATCTTCTTGCAAACAGGCCTATAATGAAGATGTTCTCTCCTATTCGCAAAAGGTTGAAAATTGTTTAATAAGGCTAACCAATAGTCTCGATAATGGTTTATCGGCTGTAGAAAATAGAGCTTGCGTAAATCTTTTGCAAAAACAAGCTCTTGAAGTATACGTCATGGGGTTGTGAAAGGATATTTCTATAATAGTTAAGTCGCAAAAATCAACTTCATTGGTAGATGCTATCCAAATGGCACAAGCGGAAGAAGTTGAACGAAAATCACAAATCGAGATTGCACGATTTCTAGGATTAAGTTTGAGGGAGACAAAGCACTGCACCATTTGCAATCGAAGTGGCCATACAACGGTAGATTGTCGTTTCCGTGAACCTACTACCGTAGCACAAAGTTCATATTTCCGTAAGAAACCAGATATGAGAGTAAATTCTTATATGGCAGGTCGTGATAACACATAATACTAAGGTGTGTTCATATTGCAAAAATAGGGGACATGTAATTAATGAATGTAGAAAACGCGAATACAATAATAGACGATACCAATAGACAGATAGGAATTCTTCAGCGATAGTGTAACGTCCGGTTGCCCGGGGACGACTGAACGCTAACAGGCTCTCGTGAGAACAGCGGCGAAGAGACTTTTGACCGAGTTCTATGTTCTATACTTCTGCTGTGAGAGTGGCTGCTACCGTCTCCGGAGCGGTTCCCGACACTCGTGGCAGGGTTTGTATTCTAGGTTCCTTAGACCTTGACTTCGCTAAGCGGCTAAGCTGCTACCTACTAATAGGAGCAACGCTTGAAACCTCCGCGAAGACAAAGTCCCCAACCTTCAAATGAAAAATCCTTTTATACTGGAGAATTAGCGGGCTTCCGCATGCGCAATGAGTTGATATTTGTTATTTCGCAGTTTTCTCGCTTATTATATAATATTTTATTTTGCACTTTTGTGAGTACTTATATTTAATTATTCCTAATGTCTCTATAACAATTGTTTCTTTAATATTTGCTTGAATTGTGAATTATGTATAAAAGTATGTACAATGAGTCTGCGCGGTAATACAGGTTGGCTCCGCGGTAGTGTAGATCGATTCTACTTTATCGACGGTCGGTAATTAGTGGTTCGAGTGCCCGTGGGACGTTACACCTCTCCCCCCCCTCTGGGGGATCTCTCTTCCTCAAGAGATTTGAACAGTGATGGAGAATGTAATAGATAATTCTTATTCTTAAAAAAATATAGCTATTTATTATACATGTATATATTTATATTTTATTTCCGCCCGGGTGGGGTTTACAAGGGCAAGCTGCTCCTGAGCCGAATAAACCTAGCAATCGCCAGTCTCTTCTATGTGGATCTTTCTCGGCAGGGATCTATAGGGTTCCCAATCTGGGTCTGGAATGTCAATTTTAGAGAGGGCTGGCCATCTGATTGGGGATACTTCGGGAATTTTGAATTTGAAGTCAGGTGTACGGATTTTAAAATCTGGAGTCTCCGGAAATTCGGGAGTGGTCGAGAGTGTGTCCGGCGGTGTATGGGGATCGACTGCGCATGGCGAGCGTCGCCATGTTGTTACGCACTTGGTTTCAAGCTTTTGTCGAGTTAAGACGTTTGTTTAACAGATCAGATTGTTATTACGCATATTAACAGTGATTTGTACTGGCGTATTTGTCGGCATTGCCGATGTTCTGTAAAGACCATCTATTTGGTCGAGCTTTGTCGCAGAGAATATTGTATTGGTTGTTTTACGTCAGCCGTTCAGTAATTGAGGCTGGAATGGTATAATAAAGAGACTGATCCGAAGATTGACCGTTGAGGACCTCATCCTTCCTGGAGATTCCGGTAGTGGGCCGGTTAGAAGGGACATAGCTAGTTGCACTCCTTTTCATTTCCCCACAGAGGCACATATAGTGGTACAATCCCTATGGCGGATTTTTATAAAAAAATTTCGTCTGCAACTTGTATACTATGCAACAATATTCTTTTATGCTACTTTAGGTTATTTTTTACGTTATTAAGTTAATTTTTCCGCAGTTTTATTTTATAGAGAATATATGTGTTTATTAAGAACAGGAATGCGAATACATAAATGCTTAAAATTAGGTGTAAGTCTTAATTACATGTTGTGTGTGTATGCAGTGTGTATCTGCAAAGTATAGTGTGTATAGCAGAAGAAAAAAAAATAAAAATACAATAAAATACTTATGTACTAGGTGAGAGTGTTGATTACACGATGTGTGTGTGTGGCGTCTATCTGTAGAGTGTATGATGAAATGATTTATTATAATTATTTTCTTTTTTAGGTATAATGAGTTCCGGAATGACTTGATATGTTCCTCCCAAATTCATTTTTCTTCTACGTTAAGTCTAGGTACCAGTGTTTTGCATAAGGTGCATTCTTCTATTGATCTGGATATATATAGCGTCCTCCTACAAAAACGACAAACTCTGTAGTTTTTGTTGCTCCACCAATCCTTTTCAACTACAAGGTGTTCGTACGCTGGCTCCTCATCTTAAATTTCAACTTTTTCCGCACAATAAACGCAGACCACTTTCGTAGTTTCGTCTTAAGACTTAAGTTTCGTAGTTGACTGAGTGAAATTTTATTTTCTTCTGCTGATATGTATACCTTTGTGGCTTTTCATATATCAGGTATGTGTGGAGTGTCCTTAGAGAATTGTCTAAGTTTACCTCTGTTGGGTAATGTGCTGTGATAAGTTCAAGGATTGTATGTTTTCCCTCTCTTAATTTTACTGATTCTCCGATTCTTAGTGGGGATGGAATTTTGTGAGTTTTTGTTTTTTTCCCTTTATATACTTTTTCTCCTGCTGTTCCTATTGGTTTGCCCTCCTATTGGTTTGCCTTCTCCCATCCATAAATGGTCCTCGACTTCAATGTTTTGTTTTTTGACAGGGATATTTGATACTATTCTTGGTCTGTCTGACGTATGTTGTGGAGGTGGAGTGGGTGGAAGATAATGGGGGTAAAGGAGATAATGAAACAGGAGTAAGTATCTTCCCTTGTTTTATTTTTATAGAAGTTATGGGACCCGCGTCTGTACTGGAATTTAATTTTTGTTTCTTCTTTTCAGGTGCATGGTGAGTGCTTTTATCTGAGCTTGTTTCTGCACTGATTTTTGGAGGGTCTTCATAAGTGTGTTTCGGTACTACGATTGTTTCATCTATTTCTTCTATTAAGTCCTCTTGAGGTTTCTTGATGTGAGGTTTCCTGATTGTTTGTACGTTGTCTTGTATTGTTTCTTGAGGGTGTAGTGTCTCTTGAGGGGTCGCATGTATTTCTACTGAAACTTGGGGGGAGGGGTGCATGTACTTCTATAGGTACAAAGAGTTGAGGGTGTGTGTTTCAATGCTTTGCTTTTTAGTTTCTGGTTGAAACGAAAAGGTATTTCTTTTCATTTTCCGTTTTAATTTTTATCGTTTAATTCCTATTGCATCACTCTCATCATATGAGAAATCGGCATCTGACGATCTAATTCTAGGCTGTTTATACGGAGCTGGATTTCCTAAAGTTGAAGCGGTTGTTTCCCTTTGTCGCGTATTAGGTTGATGAAATTGTTTCTGCTTTTTGTTTTCATGAGAGTTTGTTTCCGAGTGTGCTCGCTTCGCGTTTAGTGGTAATGCTATGGTGTTTCTGGACAAAACATCCGCGTTTGTATTATATTTTCCCAGTTTGTACAAAATTTGATAGTCGTATTTCGCAAGTTTAATTTTCTATCGCATTAGTCGAGATGTCGGATTCCAAAGATTTTTAAGCCATTCTAAAGGTTTATGATCTGTTATTAAATACAATTTTCTGCCATAAATATAAGGTCTGAAATGAAATACCGCGTATATAATTGCTAAAAGTTCTCGTTCTGTTGGTGAATAGCGTGTTTCTGCATCGTTTAGGACACGAGATGCGTAAGCTACTGGCAAATCTTCGCCTATTTCTCCTTAACTAAGAACTGCACCCACAGCAATACCTGAGGCGTCCGTCGTTATGTTGAATGTCTTTGTTGTTTATATGTCCATTCAAATTGGTAATCCATTTTTCCTCTCCTATTATGTGCCCTAGGTATGATATTTCTTTCTTTAAGGTTTGTCTGGATGTAGGTGAAGATCTGCATCTCTGAATCTGTTCATTAATCGTTTGAATTTAGTTGCATGTCCTTAAGTGAGCTGACATATATGACGATGTCATCCAAATACCTGTATACGAAGAGTTCTATCCCCTGGAGACCGCTTAATACTTGGTCCATAAGTCTTTGGAAGGTAGCCGGTGCGTTTTTTAATCCAACCGGCATTCTGTTGAATTCATAACGCCCGTATATTGTGGAGAAGGCTGTCTTATGGCGATCATCCGGATGCATGGGAATTTGATGAAACCCAGATGCGAGATCGAATACGGAGAAATATTTCGCACTTCCTAACTGATCTAACATGTTAGTTATATTTGGTAAAGGATAGGCGTGTCCAATTGTTTTCTCATTTTTCTCTCATTCACTAGTAATTCCTTAATCTGTCTTCTTACTTCTTCCTTAAATGATTGAGGATACCGATACTGCTTCGTAAAGACAGGGGCGTCGTTTTCTGTTATGATTTTGTGGTAAGCTTTATTTGCTGCTTCTAGCTTTTCTCCTGGGAGGCAAAATCTATCCGCATGTTCTTTAACTAATTCCTCGACACTGGCTCGTTTTTCTGAATTTAAATGGTCTAGCCTTAGTAGTTGTAATAGCTGGCGAGTTCTACTGATTTTATTGTATTTGTCTGATGATTCTTTTTCTATTGGTACTTCTACGAATGGTTCTAATTCGACCGATGGTACAGGAATTTTTATGTCCTTTGTGGATGTGTTTATTGCGAAGAGACATGCCATGCCGTTATTATTTGACACAATTGCATTGACTATATGTAAGTTGATTTTAGGAACATATCCTGTGCATTAAGGACACGTACATATATTTGACTCCTTGCTCTAGCTGGTATTGTGATCATTTCTGAGTCGACGAATGGAATGGTTTCTGTTCCAATGGTTATCGCTGATCTTATGTAGTCGATAGTTGCTCCATTAGTTTGAAAGAAATCTGTTCCTAATATTCCATCTTGTTTAATAGGGAGGTCCTGTACGACGTGGATAATAACTTCTGTATTTAAAGTTCCTATTTTGATGTACCCTATGGTGCTAAGTAGACCGTCCGTGATACCGTTGAGATCAAAGAGGGTATCCATAAAAATTGGAATATCGGGAGAAACACCACATCTTTTGATTACATTTAGGTTTGATCATCAGTGTTGCTTGTCCTCCGCTAAATCCTATATCAGAAAGAAGGATGCTAGGTGGTTTCCTTATTTGTTCCGCTTTGAGTCCGAGTTAGGCCTGTCTACGTACCATACGGGGTTGTGCCTCTTCTTTTTCTTTCCTATCAAAATACATTTTTCTTCTGCATTGGTCTCTTCTGTGGCCTCTGAATTTGCAGTATTCGCAGGATATATTTGCATAGGCTTGGTCTCCGCATTCTTGTATAGTATGACCCGGTCTTCGACGATAGTCACAATATGTGTTGGATTGAGGAGCTCTATTGGTGTAACTTTGGCTGCTGCAATCTTGCGTCGTGTGACCTGGTCTTCGGCAAAAATCACAGAATGTATCGCTTTGGTTTTTGTTAAGGCTCCTACATTCTTGTATTGTGTGTCCCGTTCTCTTACAATGTTGACAGGTTTTTTGTCGCCAGTCAGCGCGTGAAACTTGCTGACTACTGCAGGTGGTGACGTCATGGCCATATCCAAGGCAGTTTGTACATTTATTAATTTGTTATCCCTGCTGTTATCCTTGTTCTTGCTTGATACTCGTTGTATTCTGCTTCCGCTTTTATGGCGACGTTAATAGCGCGATCAAGACTGCTGAAGGTGCATTCATGTATTCTATTGTGTGTATCGATCTTTAAACCTGTTAGAATGGCCTTAACAATATTTTGTTCCGCGTTAATATTAAATTGAGCTTCGTGCCCAGGTACTTCTATTGTATTACAATGTCTGATTTGTAGAAGTAGATTAGATACGCGGCAGCTATAGTCTACTGTAGTTTCATTCGGTAGTTGCGCGATTTTTGATAATTCGCGGTATAATTGTATTGAGGTGTGTAACGGAGCGAAAAGTGAGCTTAATATGGATACGAGGTCGTTGATTGTATTATATTCTCCGCTTAAAATTACTCGCGAGGCGTGTCCGTAAAGCTTATTTTTAACGAGTTGAACTAATCCATATTTTGCGTTTGGATTTACCATGCGTCGTGCATGTTGACAACTTTTAATAAATTGATGTAATGGTATGTTTCTACCATTAAAAGAAGGAAATGTGTCTGCAGTATCACGTAGACTAATATGTGGTAAATGAGGATATACATTCGTAGCTGTATTGATATTAATTTGAGGGTCTCAAGTTCCTGGAACATATTCATTTTCCATAGTTCCTATAGTTTCCAGAGTGTCTACATTTTCTGGAGTTCAAATTAGCCATTGCATCTCCGAGTGTGTCTGGCATTGTGACGTTTTAAGTCGCTATAGAATTTAAGAAAATTTTTTTAAGAAAATACTCACTTTTGGAGTTATTTTACTAAGCGAAAATATCCTTCTCAACGAGATATCCCATCGCTGTCACCAACAAATATCCGACCTGTAACGTCCGGTTGCCCGGGGACGACTGAACGCTAACAGGCTCTCGAGAGGAGAGCGGCGTCCCCTCGAGAATAGAATAGGTGGGGGTTCGTTAGTAGAGTTAACGAGTAGACTCCAACTTAAAACGTAACAATGACTTTATTTCAACAACACTTCTAATAATGAGTATAATAATATTGCTTACGACTACGATTATATAGTTTTATGTTTTTTTGTGTTTTTTATCTATGCTAATTAATTCTATGTGGCTATGTATATAAATATGCTTCTGTAGTAAGCTCGGCCGCTATCGTTTCCGGAGCGGTTCCCGACACTCGTGGCAGGGTTTGTATTCTAGGTTCCTTAGACCTTGCCTTCGCTAAGCGGCTAAGCTGCTACCTACTAATAGGAGCAACGCTTGAAAACTCCGCGAAGACAAAGTTCTCAACCTTCAAATGAAAAATCCAAAAATGAGCACCAGTACCTTGTACACTGAGAACCAGTCGCTACCGTTTCCGGAGCGTGCTGAAATTCTGCTGCATAGTAGTTAAGCTACCTCCAGGAACTAGTATTCGTTGGTCGCAAGCACGCGTTCATATTCGAATGAGCGCACCAGGTGCCGCGCACGCCTCCTTTTATACTGGAGAATTAGCGGGCTGGCGCATGCGCAACGAGTTGATATTTGTTATTTCGCAGTTTTCTCGCTTATTATATAATATTTTGTTTTGCGCTTTTGACAGTACTTATATTTAATTATTCCTAATGTCTCTATAACAATTGTTTCTTTAATATTTGCTTGAATTGTAAATTATGTATAAAAGTATGTACAATGCACAGACTTCTATGGGTGCGTTCCAGTTGGGCCCAAAGCGACCGGTCCACGACCGTACTGATTTGCCGTTCCACTTGCTTACAAGCGGTTGTGGGCTTCGTGGGCGAAAAGCTAGTGGAACGGGTAGGAATGGGGTTCGTACGCGCCTGGATTGCGTTCCACTTGAGACCACATCGCCCGCCGACTATTCGAGTGGTGGAGACAATTATACGCGTCCACGCATGCGCGTGATGACGCCGCGCGTCAACCAATCAACGCCAAGATGTAAAACGAACCGACGCCAGTGCCAAGGCAAGCGAAGCTAGCCAAACCAAGTAAGGCCCCAGTGTCATATACGTAATAACCCCACTATGGGTATGTCCCCCCGCCAGGTGTACCTACCTGCGCTGCATGGCAACCGCATTGTATAAAAGGGCAGGAACGACACGAATAAAGAGTCAGTCAATTAATCAGTCTTCCTTATATAAAAAAGTTGCGATCCCGTGACAGTTTTGGCGATCCTGCCAGGATACCATTCATCGGCAATCGAAGAAAGGGGTGAACCGAAAGAAGCCCGGCACTACGTGAGGCAGAGTAGACTTCGGGGACTACGAGAACCACACCCTAATCACGCCGTTGAAGCCACTATTTTATGCTGCATCAAGAGAACGAGGAGCACTTCATCAACGAAGGGACTACGTGCGCCAGACTCCTGCCAAGCTCAACTATATCATCCAAAGACGAAACTCAAGTAAGAAATTCCAATTTTCTTAACTTGCCTGAACAATTCCGTGCATTTCGCGAACCCGTACGAGATATTATATCCGACACGGATTCTGAAAGCACAATGACGGAGTTATCAATTGATAAACTGACCCAATTGATGGAAAGTATAAAACAAGACATAGCAATGTTAGCTAAAGAAAACGAAAATAGATCACGCGAGATTCGTGAAGTATACCAAGTAATTAAAGATAGGAGCGATCGAATTACCACGGAAGACGACGCGATAAACGACGAGGCGCGACTACCCGTACCCCCGGCACCGCCCGCTGCTCCCGCGGAAAGAAGACCGGCAAAAGAAATAATCCGCACAATTGAAGTATTGAAAGGACGCGATGATATCGGCATCGAAGATTTTATTAAACAGACGAAGCGCGCTGCACTTCGTTGCTTAGAGCCAGAATTACTTCTCGATTTAATATTAGTAGAAAAAATCCAAGAACAAGCGAAACGTAGCATTCGGTTTCTCATTATAACATCGTATGACGAACTATATTCCGCACTACGTACACACGTCAATCCACCGACTACCATAGGTAATTGCAGACAACGCCTTTCAAATACCAAACAGGGCGCTACTGAATCGGTTCAGTCGTTCAATCTCAGATTTCGACAAAATCTGAACGAACTACAATACGCAGTACAGAACAAACACTCCAATGCCGTCGCAAGGTCTATCGCTTTGGAGAGTGAAAACGATAATGCCACACACGTCTATATCTTAAACTTGAGACACGAATTAGGAAAACTCGTGATTGCTAGGAGTCCTCCGACCATTTCTGAAGCACAGTCTATTGCATGTGAAATGGAAATGTGGCTTAGAGAAGGTTCTCGAATGTCAAACGCGAACGCATCGCTCGGCAACAGATATAAGTCAGGTAATCAACACCCGACACCGCGTTCGATAAAACATTCCAGCGTATCATCCACCTCGTCCCGATCGATGAACGACTCAGAAAAGGAACGGAATCAATCACGCTCAACACTGCAATGTGAAATATGTAAACGCTATGGACATACAAAGGAACGATGCTATTCTCGAAATTTTCGGGACGGGCAACCAGGGAAACTACCACCACGAGTAAACAACATAAAAGAAGAGAACCCACAGGAGAACGCGGAGGAGAACCACGAATATTTTGTACCACCGGAAGATTACGGCACATACGAGCAAAACTCAGAGGAATGGAAAGATCCGGAAGACTCTTACTTGACACCGGAGCAGGAATAAATTTAATAAAATCAAACATGATAGCTGCAGGAACAAAAAGAGTTTCCGTAAAGAAAACATTTTCAATGGGTAAAGACAAGCATATTTCTACAGAATATGTAACATTGACAGGTTTGGAGACAGAACATACGTTTTACGTGATCCCTGACAATTTTCCACTGAAAGAAGACGGTATAATTGGCATACAGTTTCTCGAAAAATACAAATTCGAAATTAATAACACTAGGTTAAAGTTGAACGGCACGGAGATAAAATTATTCTCCGAACCAAAAATCCCACCGCTTTCATATTTTACAACAAGCGCAGTAATAGACGGGAAATTAGAGCGCGTAACATTCATTAACACTGAAAACGAAGAATTAGAGCCACCCCAAATCCTTGATATCGATCCACCAGATGCCAATGATAGACTCCGGCTTTTGAAACAAAGCATTCGCACAAATCACATAGAACCGCAACTCCGTAAAACCATAGAGAAAATAATATTTGGCTATTCGGACATTTTCACGCTAGAATCAGACCCTTTACCTTGCACTCGGTTAACCGAACATGAGATTATTTTAAAAGACCCAAAACCAATAAACGTTAAAAGCTATAGACCACCGGAATGCCATAAAAATGAGATCAAACGTCAAATTGACGACATGTTAAAGAAATCAGTAATCGAACCAAGCGACTCACCTTTTAATTCACCTCTATGGGTAGTTCCCAAAAAACTTGACGCTTCAGGCAAACGTAAATGGAGAATTGTGATTGACTTTCGGAAATTAAACGAACAAACTGAGCAAGACGCGTACCCGTTACCAAATATTGATGATATTCTCGACCATCTAGGTAAATCAAAATTCTTTTCCGCTTTAGACTTGAGTTCTGGATTCCATCAAATTTCAATGGAACCAAATTCAAAGAAATATACAGGTTTTAGTACTCCCGACGGACACTTTCAGTACAGGCGCATGCCATTCGGGCTTAAAAACGCACCCGCTAGATTTCAACGTATGATGAATAACGCACTACAAGGATTAATAGGCAAACATTGCTTCGTTTACCTTGATGATATAATCATTTTCGGCACTACCATAGAAGAGCACAATCGAAATTTAGCCATAGTTTTCCTACGTTTACGGGAAACCGAGCTGAAATTGCAGCCAGATAAATGCGAATACTTGAAACCAGAGTTAGAATATTTAGGACACCTGATCACAGCTGAAGGTATACGACCGAACCCCTTGAAACTGGAAGCTGTAAAGAATTTCAAGATACCAGGAAACGTCACAGAAGTGAAAGCTTTTCTTGGCCTTACGGGCTATTACAGAAAATTCATTCGGAACTTTGCTAAAATTTCTAAACCGTTGACAGAATTGACCAAGAATGACGTACCATTTCATTGGACAGACAGACAGCAAATTGCTTTTGACATTCTTAAAGGTAAATTACTTGAAGAACCAATATTAAAGCGACCAGACTTCTTACAACCATTCACTCTGACAACCGATGCTTCCAATGAAGGAATAGGAGCAATACTTTCACAAAACGGACATCCGTGCTGTTATATTTCCCGAACACTCATACCCGCCGAAACAAATTATACAACTACGGAAAAGGAACTACTTGCAATTGTATGGGCAGTAAGGAGATTAAGGCAATACTTATTAGGAAGAAAGTTTACAATCCTCACTGATCACAAAGCGCTAGTCTGGTTGTTTAACGTAAAAGACCCATCGTCCCGTCTGGCGAGATGGAGACTGAAGCTCGAGGAATATGAATATGTAATAAAATATATAAAGGGAAAGGAAAACACCGCCGCTGATGCTCTATCGAGAGTGCTCCCGCTAGGAAACTACGAAAGAGAAGAATTGTTAGAAGAATTAGACGAACTCATCCGAGACCAGGAACATCTACCCCAACAGATTCCGAGTGAATCCTCGGCAGAACCAGGAACCAGTCAGAATACCCTTTATGACGATTTCAAGAATTGGGTTCTCACAGCCAACAGTAAAGGAATAACGATCAAAGAGATGACCCCACCTGACTGGATCCAGCTTAGCAGATCTAGACTAGGAGACTTCAACGAAGAGCAATGGGTTAATAATTTAAACACTTTCATTCATGAAATATTGGACAAATTGCGTCAAAATAATATGAGGATACAGTTGAATGATAACACCTTCAATTCTACAGAGAAATTATTCATTCAAAATTTCTTATCTTTCATTGTTAATCGAATACCGAATATCCAAATTTCATTTTGTCCAAATTCATATCGAGAACTCCAACCCAACGAAATTACAAAAATACTATACGAAAATCATAACGCATACTCCACACAGCACTTCGGAGAGAATAAAACCATAGAACGAATCAAGCAAAGATATTACTGGAAAAACATGGACGAAGACATCGCTAATTTCGTCAAGAGATGCAAAACTTGCCAAATACAGAAACTCACCCGCGTACGGCCAACAGAACTACCTGTTATTCCTGACACTCCTACGGAAGCGAATGAGAAAATAGCCATGGACATTTTCGGCCCACTTAGAAAAACACATAGCAAAAATGAGTATATTCTTTCCATTCAAGATATGTTAACAAAATATTTGATACTCATCCCGCTTCGCAACACACGCGCAGAAACAATCATCGAAAATCTACTAACTCATTACATTTACATCTTCTCGTCACCTAAACATATTTTAACCGACCAGGGAAGCAACTTTATTTGCGGACTAATGCAACAGTTCGAACGCGAGTTTCAAATCCGACACATCCGTACTACAGCGTTCCATCCACAATCGAATGGAGGATTGGAACGAGCTCACGCAGTAGTGAAAGATCTCATTAAGACTTGTATGAATGATAGACAGAATGAATGGGACGAAAATCTTTCTCTCATCTGCATGGGTTATAACACTTCAGTTCACGAAGCAACCGGTTATACACCGTTCGAACTAACCTTTGGAAGAAAGGCGAATTTACCATCAACCATCGCTACTACATCACCTCTCAGTCAAGATAAACTCATACAAATGTGGAAAGAACGATATCAAAGATACTTAACGAACGCACGAAGCAACATCCTTAAAAGCAAAGAAAAGAACAGAGCCACACAAGAACGTCGTATTATCAAAACACAAACTGTATTCCAAGTAAATGATAAAGTATTAGTTTCAAATGATCATAAAACGGACAAGCTTGCACCCAATTGGCTGGGCCCTGCTAAAATTTTGGAAGTTAACACCCCAAATTATTTGATACAGTATTTCGACACAAATCGCATAGTCACTGTGCATGGCAATAGATTAAAATTATTTCTGCACTAAAATTACAGGATGACTGCCGTACACCGTATGCTTTGGATCGTTCCCTTGGTGTTGGGTTTTCACGTACAAGATCTCGGACATAACAACATTTACATTGAGAAGCTTCACTCCGCATCCGTATATCACTCCTCATGGATCCTTCTTTTTGCCCTAGACACTTCCAACATTCACACACGACTCGAACAGATTACCAACATGCTCGAAGAAACACGCACGATATGCAACAGGGCGTGCGACCATATCCACGAAATCGCGGCACTCTCGCAACAACTGCAACGAACTCTCCAAGACGAAAATCAATTGGTAGCTCTCATCCACCTAGAGGACAATCAACGTCGACGGCGACGTAGAGGTGCATTCGACTTCATCGGTCACGTTAGCAAGTCCCTCTTTGGAACTCTCGACTCTGACGACCTCGAGATGATCAACAAAAATCTCGACAAGATTTTTGCGAACGAGAACAAATTGGCCAGTGCTATCCGCAATCAAAGCACCATACTACGTGGCATCGGGAGGAGGGAGCTGCAGACGGAACTCATGAAGATGTACAACACCAGTGCCAATCAACTAAGGAATATGCAGACTATCGTTAACACCGATCGGAAACGTATCCACCTTAACAGCCAATTGATTATGCTCTCCGCACTCTTGGATGAATTAGTCCGAGACATCAGGACACTCAAAACGGCCATCGCTATGGGACATAAAGGTATCGTACACCCAGACGTATTATCACCTAAAGATGTTATTCACAGTATGCAGGTTATGGAAGAAGAGACGAGAACACGGTACCCACTCGTCCTGAACGAATCAATTTACAACCTATTGATCCAGATCTCCCAAATCACCATTGGAAGCCTCAAGAAACAGCTCATCTACAAAATCGATGTACCTGTACTCGAGAAGGATGACTGGGCAATCAAACGGATTCATCCCATACCGCAGAAGACTGGAGATTTCTTCACGTCCATTACTGTGACCCATGACCTGGTGATGATGCACAGAGACAAATACATACTACTCGACAGGGACTATCTTTTACGACATTGCATACACGCACATTCACGATACTACTGTAGACAGACACAACCTGCAACCCTTTCCTACCAAATCCACAATTGTGAGAGTGAAATCCTCAAAATAACGCCATCCCAGGATATTTCCAAGTCTTGCAACGCACGGTCCTTTCGCATAAAAGAACTTTTATATAAACAATTAACCACGCCTGATCTTTATCTAGTAGTTCCGGAAAAGCCGATCGTATTACAAACGCTCTGCAGAAACTACTCTACGCTAGAGCTGACCAACGCAGCGATCCTCTCCAGTTCTGAGGACTGTACACTAATCGGAGATGCTACACTTATGAAAATTGGAGGCAGTAACATCACCTACACTGTCGAGACCAGATACAAACCTGTCAACATCAGCTACACGATCAGCGAACGCGAGTCCATCTACCACCAGCTTCACGATCTGCCGTTCCAGTACGCGGAGGAGGCCATTCAAGTCTACGGAACAACCCTTGACAAACTGGATGATGTGTTAGCATCAATACAAACCGAACATCGCATCCGATCATGGACATCAGTCGGATGGACCACCCTACAGTGGATCTCGTATATCTGTTCAGCCCTTGTCCTAATTTATCTATTGAAACGAATTGGCCTCTTTTCTTGTATTTCTAAACTTATTCCAAAAACTATTTGTTTTCGCATATTCAGTCCCACTTTCAATAATCAAACTCGACCTATACATAATCAGACGCAAATACCGGATAATAACCCTATTGTATTATTTACACGTGAACCAAATGAAACACTTGTAAGACCAATCACACCATTAGACATTAGACGTAAGAAACGAGCTGTAAAATTTGAGGAACAAATTTAATCTAACAAGGGGGGTGTCATATACGTAATAACCCCACTATGGGTATGTCCCCCCGCCAGGTGTACCTACCTGCGCTGCATGGCAACCGCATTGTATAAAAGGGCAGGAACGACACGAATAAAGAGTCAGTCAATTAATCAGTCTTCCTTATATAAAAAAGTTGCGATCCCGTGACACCAGCCAACCAGCATCGACAACCGATTTCCCAGCGACGCTGGTATGACGATTCTATTCGATTCTTCTAGAATAGATCGATTTTTTTCTGAAAAGTCGATTATTTTACCGATTATTCTAGGAATCGATTCTCGGATACTCGATTATTTTCTAAGCAAAAATCGAGATCCACCATTGTCCAAACTGCTTCCCTTTTGGCCTTATACAACAAAACTATTGAAAAAATAACTTATAGATAATATCTTAGCTCGTAGTTTGTTTTCAGTGTTTAATAGTAATAATTACTATCTATGTGAGTATAATAGTTAATCTAATAGTTTCCTTCATTATCAGAGTTTTTCGGTTTCAAAAATATTATCGTTTCAATGCATGTATACACTACATAACCTTTTAAAACTATTTTTTAATATGTGCTAGGAACATGACAACTGACCCTGCAGTACTCGAAGTTGTTAAAATTGTTACGAGTTTAATTAGTCGCCGAATAGGTGATAATTCCAGTAGCAGCTCATCCAGTTCTGATGAAGAGTGGAACTGCATGGAAAGAAGACGAAGGCAATTTCGCCCAAGGATTATTAATTATTGCGATTTGGTTGACCGTTACTCGGAAAATGAATTTAAAAGCCATTTCAGGTTAGTAAACATGGTAATTATTTAGAAGTTTTCCATCCTCACCGATTTCAATGATTTTTGGATATGCTGTCGGGGACACGATTCTGATCAACTTTTTCCTATACATGTTACCGTCGCTCGACCTTCGTTTCCGAGATATTCGCGAAAAACTGCTGCTACTATACAATGTATTCTGCCGTATACCTACCTACAGTACGCGTCTTTAATATATAAACTGTTGATAATCATATAGTTTTTCCTATTTGCAGAATGTCTAGGGATACATTTCACTATTTAAATAATATGTTGCATGAAGATTTAATTAGACATACATCTGGATGCCCAACAATTTCTTCTCACCAGCAGTTACTAATAGCCCTTTGGAAAATGGCTACTACGGACGCTTACAGGTGAAAGTGTGACGTCCCAGTATTTTTCGCACGTTCCTATTCCAAAATACATCAGTAAACCTCAAAATCACTCCACCAAAGTCCCTCAAATTCAACTCTTACCCCATCTCCTCAATCGCTGATCACCTTGATGTTGTACCTTAGCGGTCACCAACACAAGATGATCGAAACAAACTCCACCTCGCCGATGTACCTTAGTGGTCCCCATCGCGAGATGATCGTTACAAAACCTCTTCGCCTATTCGCCCTATGAGGCACGAATCCTTTCCTCCAAAACGAATTCAAACAAGTCCCTCATTTCAAATCCCTCTTAAATCGAGACCACGTCTCGATCCCCTCCTTTTTCGACTCACAGAGTCCAAGCCACGCTAACCCCTTTCATATCAACCACCTAAAATCCAATCGAAGAGTTGAGTATCTCCAATACCGTTCATAAAAACCCTAGAAGCCCAATTACGACGCATTTGGCGTACGTGACACAAAATATGGCTATTAATAGCCATACCGTTTATAAAAACCCCGGAAGTCATACTACGTCTTATTCCGAAATGTGTCAAGGTCTTTACCGCGCGTAACCCCCGCAATACTCCTGTAAGAATACATAAATACGAGGTCCTGCGAGGCCTCGTCCTCTTTTCACCGTTATTGTTTCATCGACAACTATCTGTGAGAGAGAACTCTCTTTTGTTAATTATTCAAAGTGTTAAAGCCAGTGACCAACGGCAACCACTGTAAGTCACTATCATTATTATATTGTTATTCACTTCCATACTATTGTTTATATCCACGCTTATTACTTTCATTCACTTATTATTTTCTCATATTACTTTATATTAATAACGTATATTACATATCAACGCTTGTTGCATTCAAGCATTATTTTGTATTATTATTGTTTATGCTTGCTTTGTTATATATATATTTCTTTATAATCGCTTACTACTTATATTACTTTGCATTTCATGTTCATACCATACTGTGATTAATTAACCACCAAACAACACGTACCGGTTTAAAGTTAATAAACCTATTTATCTTCAATCACGTCTCGAATTATTATATGTATCCTCGAGTCGCAAACCGTCCAAACGTAACTGACCCGCCGCAACAGCTGATTCGCGAGAGAGCGGCTAGTGTTTACAAACATATTACTGCATGAGCCGTGCAATCCGTAGAAGAACTAAGCCCGGTTTCTTTTATACAATTGCAACAGTAAATCCTAACTCGCAAACCAAAACAAATACGAAGTGCCGTAACGGGTGTTCTCCAAGTATCTTCTACCTTCCCTGGTCGATTAGTGTAACGGATTTAACATTCGCGCCTGATCACCTCCAGAAACCAAAGCGTGACGGATTTAACATTCGCGCCTGATATTCCCTCAAAATCCACAGAGTGACGGATTTAATATTCGCGCCTAAGTTCCTTTCAAACTCTAGTGTGACGGATTTAATATTCGCGCCTAAGTTCCTTTCAAACCCTAGAGTGACGGATTTAATATTCGCGCCTAAGTTCCTTTCAAACCTTAGTGTGACGGATTTAATATTCGCGCCTAAGTTCCTTTCAAACCTTAGAGTGACGGATTTAATATTCGCGCCTATCTTTTCCTTCCCCATTGTCGACGTCCCCAAAGACCTCACCCGGGACGTGACATATTTTTGGTGACAGCGGTGGGATGCCGTTAACTATCAAAAGGGAATAAGTTCCTTAAGCCATGGTACCCACAATAGCCTATTAAAACATGTGTATTAAACACCCCAGTCAGTACAAATCATCTTATAGTAGCCGTAGGTTACAGAGTATTTGGGCATATTTGAATGCTCTGACTTGCGTTTCTGGAGGAATAGTCATGGATAAGCTCGTGGACAAGATAGATGAAATAGAGCGTATGCTCGAGTGTATAAATTACCTCGTAGAAAATCACGTCGAATGCACGACGCACAAATGGACAGAAAAAGAAAAAAAGTTTTTCAACATTAAGGAGAATTCAATAAAACATACGAGATCTATTATGTGGGATTCCTTTTGTCCGCCCTACGTGACAATCAGGTATATAGCCCTGGGTAAAGTGCCCTTTATAATGACTGGACATCAGGAGATTGGAACTGAAATGCCTGGAAAATGGGATCTACGAGGTACGAATCTGGCTCCTCACCTCGGAGTGATCCAGTGTATAGGCGATCCTCACATCACAAAACCCGACCTCCTCCCTCAAGACCTACGGAACTACGCATTTGTGCGTATTGCAAAAAGCCCGGACATCTAATTTCTGAATGTAGAAAGAGAATATTCAATCGCAATGAGGGAAACCCTGGAACCTCCCAGGAACGAGACTCGGGAAACGCTCTGCCCCTACGGTCAACAGCGGACGCGTACCGTGGAACGGGCCAAGCAGCAACGCGCCCGATAATAATGCAAGCGGAAGCGGGAATAACAAAACCAGAATCGCTACCGCATGGTTAAATGCCACCGATGAAGCCCCGTCAGTAATCATTCAATCCCCGGATTTTATAATGGCACCAGAATTAATGATTGATACTGGATCCGAAGTGAACCTATTGAAAATTCACGTACTAAAACAACCTCAAGACATAGATATCAATAAGAAGGTGCAATTAAGAGGCATCGCTAAAGACCTCGTCCCCACCTTTGGGACAGTAACCATAACTCTACTAGGCAAAAATGTCACATTCCATATAGTCGAAAACGACTTCCCGATTAAGCCACACGGAATATTAGGAACTGAATTCTTTATAAAACAGAACGCTTCAATACACTACTCAAAGAAACAGTTGGAGTTCGAAGGAAACTCCATTCCGTTTGTAAATAGGGATCAACTCGTGTTACCCGCTAGATCAAAGACAGTTTGTTTTGTAAATATAGCAAATTCAAACATAAAGGAAGGATATTTACCCAAACTAGATTTAGGCACTGGTATTCATGCAGGTAATGCCCTCGTCCGTAATCAGGACGGCAAAGCGTACCTACAAATTATAAATTCTAATGAAATGGACACAACAATCACTGTACCTACTGTTGAATTGGAAGAATTCGAAATTGTGATCCCAGAACCCAAACAAAGACGACCGAAAGAGACTAAGACGTCTAAACGCGTCACTCCTATTCCAACCCTAACAAAAATCAAACCCCTCTTTCCCCAGGATCCGTCGATCCATCATTCAGAGGTACCCGCGAAGGTACACTCGCTCTCATCCCCAGGGCATTATGCCGAAACGACCCTTCCCCTAGAATTCCAAGAGTCTCTAACTATGGCGTCGGGTGAGGAAATACAAACAATTTCTGAAGAAACCGCAACAAGAATGGAACGAGTGCTCAATTTGATTTCGACGGAACATATGAATCCGGAGGAAAAACTTCATGTCCAAAGAATTTTATATAAATACCACGACCTCTTCCATCTACCAGATGAGAAGTTGGGCCATACGAACGCTATCCAACATGGGATCCAGACAATGGACCCAGTGCCAGTAAATACTAAACAATATCGCTTCCCTCCTGTACATAAGAAGGAAATAGACAAACAAGTAAAAAATTTACTTGAAAACGACATTATAAAACCGTCGTTATCGCCTTACAATTCGCCTATTTGGATCGTCTCCAAAAAACCAGGACCCAATGGGGAACTCTTGTGGAGAATGGTAATTGACTTCAGAGATTTAAACGAAAAGACCGTTCCTGATGCATACCCACTCCCAAACATTACTGAAATACTGGACCAATTAGGAGGAGCAAAATACTTCTCCGTATTCGACCTAGCTTCAGGATTTCACCAAATCCCTATGAAACCGGAAGATGCTCCTAAAACGGCTTTTTCTACACCTCATGGACATTATGAGTTTGTCAGAATGCCGTTTGGACTATGTAATGCGCCAGCAACTTTCCAACGCCTAATGGACCACACACTTACGGGACTTCAGGGCACGGAAATGTTTGTTTACTTGGACGATATCGTCCTTTATGCGAGTTCCCTCACGGAACACCTAATAAAATTTAAAAAACTTGCTCAACGCCTAAGAGAGGCGAATCTTAAGCTTCAGCCTTCGAAATGTAAATTTTTACACAAAGAAGTCGCATATTTGGGTCACATAATCACCGAGCAAGGGGTAAAACCTGATCCAGGAAAAATTGAAGCCGTCCGAAACTACCCGGCACCAAGTACACCAAAAGGAATCAAACAATTCCTTGGTTTAACAGGATACTATAGGAAATTTATCCCAGACTTTTCTAAAATAGCTCGTCCGTTGACCCAATTATTGAAAAAAGACACAATATTTGAGTGGGGACCGTCCCAGAAAACGGCTTTTGACCACTTAAGACTAGCATTGCAGAAAGAACCTATCCTGCAATACCCGAATTTTGACCTGGAATTTCATGTTACCACCGACGCTTCCGAATATGCTATAGGAGGAATATTAAGTCAAAATATCGGTGGAAAAGAGTTACCAATCGCTTATGCCTCTCGTCTCTTGAATAAAGCAGAAATAAATTACGCAACCATAGAGAAAGAACTACTAGCCATTGTGTATTGTGTCAGACATTTCCGACCTTATGTATATGGAAAGAAATTTATATTATATACAGACCACCAACCTCTAATTTGGTTACATAGGGTAAAAGATCCAACGTCACGTCTCGTTAGGTGGCGTTTAAAGTTAGCGGAATATGACTACGAAATTCGTTATCAACCAGGGAAAAGCAATAAGCTTGCTGATGCCCTGTCTCGTAATCCTCCTGTAAAGAGAGCATGTCCTATACGACCGCGAGAGGAAACTAATGATGAGTGGGTACCTAGTAAAAAGCCTCGAACTGCCAAGGAAACTAACAACCGCCCAAAAGCAAAACCCACGAGGACCCAACCACACCGAAAGGTGCGCAAAACTCCAACACCCGTAATAATACCACCCGACATCTCCCCAGTAAACGCACCAGAACCTATGAGTGGCATAGATGAGGAAGACCAAAAAGAGGAAGAACAGGAAATAAATATTCCCCATCAAATTGTTTCACCCCCGCAATCTCCAACACCACAGGAACAGGAAGACCCTGATTCCGAAGTAGAATCTAATGCATCAAACGAATCAACAACAGACTCAGAATCGTCGTTAATCGAACTGGACGATTCTCCAGAGGAAACATACGAAGCAGACCCCGATAGGGACATCAGAACAACACCAATAATCAGCCGCGACCCATTGTCTCTACGCAAAGAAACACTTATCTTCTTCTTAAGCGCCGATGGGAAACCTTGCGACAATGGAGCCAAACAACTATTAGAAACTGGAGCATTAGAAGAAGTGAACGAACTCACTTTGGGAAAGGCCCACGTAACATGCAATAAGGGACGAATTCTTATCGGGTTAGTTATAAAGGAAACACAAAATACTCCCCTAACCACTACAGCCTGGGGCGAAGCATTATCTTCCCTTAAAAATACAATAAATGAACTCGTAATATATTCATTTAGTATAGCTAAAACAACGAATATCGATCAATTGACCTGGCAAGATATCATTATGGATATTCTCGAAACCATCGACGAAGAAGACATCGAAGTCACGATATGTTTACAGATAGTTCAAATTCCCGAAGAGTCAAAGAGACAAAGTATAATTACGGAAAATCACGCGTCTGCATTAGCTGGACATAAAGGAGTAACTAAAACTTACAACCGAATTAGACACCATTATTTTTGGAAAGGAATGAAGAAAGCCGTCGAAGATTATGTTAGAAAATGCGAAGATTGTCAACGAAAGAAACTCGTCCGTGTCAAAACCAGACAACCTATGATTCTCACTGACACGCCTGGACGAGCCTTTGACAAAGTTGCGCTAGATATAGTGGGACCGTTACCTACTACTAGAGAAGGAAATACGTATATACTAACGATCCAAGACTTATTAACAAAATATTTCGTATGCGTACCCCTTAAACAATCCACGTCAATAAAAATCGCAGATGCATTCATAAAGAAATTCATCTGTCAATTCGGAGCTCCCAGAGCCATTCTCACTGACCAAGGAGCAAACTTCACCAGTAAATTCATGAAAACTATTGCACAAAAATTTAAAATCGAACAATTCCGAACCACAGCCTTTCACCCGCAGACAAATGGCTCTTTAGAGCGATCGCATATAGTTCTAACAGAATATTTAAAAATGTACATTAGTAAATACGATGACTGGGACGAATGGACCGACTTGGCCGCATTCTCTTACAATACCAGCGTCCATGAAGGCACTGGTTACACTCCATACGAGTTAGTGTTCGGGAAAATAGCCCGGGTACCCAGCCGGAAAAGAGTACCCGAAGACTTCGAAAACGAAACCTATAACCAATACCTCTCGAACTTGAGTACGAGGGTGCAAGAATTACAAACCGCCGCTGCGGAAAAATTAAATCAATCAAAACTTCGGTATAAAAGATATTATGACCGACATATAAACGAAGAGACCTTTAAACCGGGTGACCCAATTTTCGTCCTAATAGAACCAAAAAAAGGAAAATTCGGAGACCAATACTCGGGTCTCCACACCATATTGGAGGTGATCCCTTCACAAAATTTGAAAATATCGTGGAAGGGAAAAACGAAAATCATACATGCTAATAAAGCACGTCTTGGTCGATTACGCGAGGATCCCGGTTGACCCTAATCCCATACAAGCATGTACTAATAAATTATTTCCTAGGTGAAAAATATAATGCCGCACAAAAGGGCCCACAAGCCCAATGGGCCAAATAGACGAGGAGCTGGCCTCAAGAGGAGGCTGGCCCACATCCAACGGATGCGGAAGGAGGTCATCAGGGAGGGCAGAAGCCTTTCGCCCCTTCTTCCCCGAATCATTTCCACGGTGATCATCAGGGAAGCAGAGCCAGAGATTATCACCATCGATGACTCCCCCCTGAGGACACCGATGGACCCACCAACCCCAAACTGCCCTCCAATAAACGAGGAGGTACTCTCCCGTCCCCCTCCAGTCCCATATCAACCCTCCACCTCTCAAATTCCCTCCATTATCCCTCCACCTCCAGGTGTCGTGGAAATCCTGGACACGGGGTCAGCTACCAAGATCCCAGACCATACGGAGCTGACACCCGCGTTTCTAAGGTGGTTCAATGACCAGTACAAAGACGGTTACGACCTCACGTTCATCCTGGACGATCCCACCTTCCAATCCCTCGAATATTCCTTCCCTCCCTATTAATCCCTCTGAAATTCCTTTCTTTAATCCTATCCTCTCCTTGTAAATAATTCCTTGTAAATATCCCTTAAAAATATATTCTTTTTTTTTATATATATATATATATTCTTTATTTTCATTTTTTTTATTATATATAAATGTTTTCCTTCAATTCCTTTTATTTTCTTTATTACCAAAGATATTCTTTTTATTTTCATTTATGCCAAATAGGCTTTATCTTTTATTTTATTTTCTTTTATGCCAAATAGGCTTTATCTTTTTTTTTTTTTTGTGTACGCCAAATGAGCCACATATTTTATTTTCTTTTCGTTTTCTCCTCATTTAAAAACACCCAAACCCTGTGTTAAGAAATGCTACGCATTTCTTCATATAAGGGGGGAGGTGTGACGTCCCAGTATTTTTCGCACGTTCCTATTCCAAAATACATCAGTAAACCTCAAAATCACTCCACCAAAGTCCCTCAAATTCAACTCTTACCCCATCTCCTCAATCGCTGATCACCTTGATGTTGTACCTTAGCGGTCACCAACACAAGATGATCGAAACAAACTCCACCTCGCCGATGTACCTTAGTGGTCCCCATCGCGAGATGATCGTTACAAAACCTCTTCGCCTATTCGCCCTATGAGGCACGAATCCTTTCCTCCAAAACGAATTCAAACAAGTCCCTCATTTCAAATCCCTCTTAAATCGAGACCACGTCTCGATCCCCCCCTTTTTCGACTCACAGAGTCCAAGCCACGCTAACCCCTTTCATATCAACCACCTAAAATCCAATCGAAGAGTTGAGTATCTCCAATACCGTTCATAAAAACCCTAGAAGCCCAATTACGACGCATTTGGCGTACGTGACACAAAATATGGCTATTAATAGCCATACCGTTTATAAAAACCCCGGAAGTCATACTACGTCTTATTCCGAAATGTGTCAAGGTCTTTACCGCGCGTAACCCCCGCAATACTCCTGTAAGAATACATAAATACGAGGTCCTGCGAGGCCTCGTCCTCTTTTCACCGTTATTGTTTCATCGACAACTATCTGTGAGAGAGAACTCTCTTTTGTTAATTATTCAAAGTGTTAAAGCCAGTGACCAACGGCAACCACTGTAAGTCACTATCATTATTATATTGTTATTCACTTCCATACTATTGTTTATATCCACGCTTATTACTTTCATTCACTTATTATTTTCTCATATTACTTTATATTAATAACGTATATTACATATCAACGCTTGTTGCATTCAAGCATTATTTTGTATTATTATTGTTTATGCTTGCTTTGTTATATATATATTTCTTTATAATCGCTTACTACTTATATTACTTTGCATTTCATGTTCATACCATACTGTGATTAATTAACCACCAAACAACACGTACCGGTTTAAAGTTAATAAACCTATTTATCTTCAATCACGTCTCGAATTATTATATGTATCCTCGAGTCGCAAACCGTCCAAACGTAACTGACCCGCCGCAACAGCTGATTCGCGAGAGAGCGGCTAGTGTTTACAAACATATTACTGCATGAGCCGTGCAATCCGTAGAAGAACTAAGCCCGGTTTCTTTTATACAATTGCAACAGTAAATCCTAACTCGCAAACCAAAACAAATACGAAGTGCCGTAACGGGTGTTCTCCAAGTATCTTCTACCTTCCCTGGTCGATTAGTGTGACGGATTTAACATTCGCGCCTGATCACCTCCAGAAACCAAAGCGTGACGGATTTAACATTCGCGCCTGATATTTCCTCAAAATCCACAGAGTGACGGATTTAATATTCGCGCCTAAGTTCCTTTCAAACTCTAGTGTGACGGATTTAATATTCGCGCCTAAGTTCCTTTCAAACCCTAGAGTGACGGATTTAATATTCGCGCCTAAGTTCCTTTCAAACCTTAGTGTGACGGATTTAATATTCGCGCCTAAGTTCCTTTCAAACCCTAGAGTGACGGATTTAATATTCGCGCCTATCTTTTCCTTCCCCATTGTCGACGTCCCCAAAGACCTCACCCGGGACGTGACAAAAGAATATATGAAAATTGTGGACTTAAAAGCAAAAGGCTTTTATCTAATACAATAAGGATATAAAAATTCATATGAAATATAAAAAGTAATGTATGTTTGTTTTTCATTCATTGCAGATCTGTTTGTGATAGATTCAATGTAGGGAAAGCTACAGCTCTCAGAGCTGTTCGAAGGGTGACCCATGCATTGTTTGCTAGGGCTGGGAACTTTATTCAGTGGCCTACTGGAGATCGGGCTTCGGATGTGATGGAAAAATTTCAAGTATGTAGTGGATTTCCAAGAATTATCGGAGCCATTGATGGTACACACATTCGCATTGATGCTCCGAAAGAAAACCATGCGGATTATGTGAATCGAAAAGGATATCACTCCATTCAACTACAGGTAATTAACAATTAATTTTGTACATTTGCTATACACCTGTAAGTTATTTTGTAAATGCTTATTTATATCTGTCTATATTATTTATACTTATAGTTGGTGTGTGATCATAAATATTTAATCACCCATTGCTATGCTGGACATCCTGGCAGTGTCCATGATCAAAGAGTATTTAGATTATCCGAAGTAGCCAGTTATCTGGAGGAAGATATAAAATTTCCAAATGATAGCCATATTTTAGGTGATGCAGCATATGAACTGCATCAACATTTACTGAGTCCCTTCCGAGACAATGGCCATTTGACGGAAAGCCAAAAAAAATATAACTATTGCCACTCAGTGGCCAGGGTAACAGTAGAAAGGTGCATTGGTTTATTAAAAGGACGCATGAGAAGCTTGCTACACTGCTTACCAATGTCAAGAGTAGACTTGATGGCAGAATATATTGTAGCATGCTGTGTGATCCACAACATTTGCACATTAAGAGGAGATGAAATAGTTGTAGCTACAATACCAGTAGCTTTACAAGAAAATGCGGAAAATGTTAATGTTTTGAATCAAGAAAGACGAAATGCTGGGGTACAGAAAAGAGACATAATTATGAATACCTTATGGAACCAATGTTGTGTAAATAATGTAACAAGTTAAATGTGAGATTAAATAAAAAATATAAAACATAAAAAGTAATATAAAAAGTAATATTTTATTTTAAACTATATTTTGTGGATAATTTTAGTTAATAAATCTAATATATTTTTGTCCATTGCCATCCTTTCCTCGTGCCGTTTCCTTCTTTTCTCTTCATGCTCCGCCTTCTGGTGGTATCTTTCCCCCAATAGAGCTGCCACTGATCGTTTAGTTGCTGATGCCTCTATAAGCAATAGAAGATTTGCAATCTCAGTCATTTACATTAGGGCTGGGACTATTCGAATAATTTAATATTAGAATATTTTACAAGTATTCGAATGCTACGAATAAACTTCGAATATTTGAGTATTGAAATGGGTCAAAATTAGCTTTCAAGATTTCACCCTGACAAATGAACCTAAAGAACTTGATTTATAATTCATAGCATACTATTTGAATACATCAGTATTTGAATACTTAAATATTCGAATAGTATTCGAGTACTTGGATATTCCAATTATATTCGCCAAATAATTGAACAACTGAAGTATTCAATTATTCGAATACCGAAAAATTCGACAAATAGTCCCAGCCATAATTTACACACAGTATGTCCGGTTTGCTCGTATACACACTATTATTTTTGTAACCATTTAAAAAGCGAAAAATGGTTTCACATTAAAGTTGCTCGATTTGATGGAGGTAACTTGATAGAATATTGTGATTTGTATTTAATCTACTATTTACAGAGATTTCAATATCAATATATTCTTTAAATGGAACTATATAGTTGTATTATTACCACTTTATTATGGATTACAAGACGCGTTGAACGATGTGTATGAAGCGTATGTTTAAACAATTATAATTATTATTCCCCCTTAACCCTTTCGTTACGGCGAACTTCCGCAAGTGTTTTTTTCTAAAAAAAATTTTTTCTTTTTTTAAACTACCGGAGATGCTGACTAAAGTCGACGTTAGGATTGGCAGCTCGTTCCGTGACGACGACTAAAGGCTGCGCTCGAACACACAGGTCGTCGCGTGGGTGCCGATTATAGTCGGCGCTCATAACGAAAGGGTTAATTCAAAGTAAATGCACAAGCGATATGGATTGATGCTTCGTGTAGGAACTTACTTGTCTTTACTTCTGTATTGGTAGTCGCCAAACCGGTGGACGATGCAATGGCTACTGGTTCACTCCAAGCTTTCTTTCCAAACAATTCGTCCATATTCTGCAAATATAGGCGTAACATTTATTTTAACGATTATTTTAATGTCGAGAAAACGCACTCAGTGCTCTTCCATCTTACTGTTTCCTTACCTTAAAAAACTCCCAATGTTTCCGACTATTTCCCGATTTGCCGTTGTGGTCTTTTACTCCCTTGTACCTTTTTTTTAAGCTGCGTAATTTCGCAGAGCACTGCTCACCCGTGTAATTTGTATGGAGCGCTTGACTTGTCATACTCGCCGCAATTTCCTCCCACACTTTCTTTTTGGGTTTTTTTCCGGACTCCATCTTCTTTTCAAATTTTTTATATGTGTCCAATAGTAATAATATTGCAGCTGAGGCCCATCTAATACACCCGGTTTCTGCAATATGCAATACACATGTGTCAACAATTTCTTAATTCTGAGTATTTACTGAAACTGTGATCGGTGTTTAAAAGAGTTTTAACATACCTTCATTTTCATCTGAATTTTCTATTTCCAAATTTTCTTCCTCTGGTAGCACTTCCACGGGAGTCGGAGTTGACGCGATCGGCAAATCGCTTGGACCTAGCGGTTCAACTGTTGCGTTCTCGAAAACCGCAACTGAAAGCGCAAAACATTACTGGCGAATAAACGTTTTCATTATTAATCAAAACACAAAACAGTATACAACTTACCATTTTCGCTTGGACGATCGCTTGGACCCAGTGGAACACTCGTAGTATATTTCGCCATTATTTTCTGTGCGAAAACCGGATCTGAAAGCGCAAAACATTACTGGCGAATTAACGTTACAGTACAGTGTGTTCCTCAATAAAGTAAACTTAACTTATTTTGTTTTTGCACAATACCGTAAGGAGACGATAATAATTCAATTATGATATGTCAGATACTTTTGACAAAGTAATTTTTTCTTCAAACATGCATAAACGAATTCATTATTATTCAAAATACAACTTACCATTTTCAAAACGTTTAATATCATCTGTTGACAATTGTAGTTCTATATATGTATCGGTTGGGGTATTATATAGAAATACAGTTTCCATTGCTGTATAAGTACTGCAAACTGACGTAGGCGTTCTGACTTCACGTAGGTTCAGGACCAAGTGCTCGCACCGTGATTTTTCGCCGGTTAAAAAGTAAGCGACAGCCCGAAAAAGAGGGTGGGAAAACAGAGAAAAAACATAAAGAGGGTAAAGAGAAGGGGTAGGAAAAGGAAGGAAAACTGTCCTCCGGCTCGCAAAGGCCTGGTCGCCAAATGTTCCTGACCAGGCCCGTGCGTACCCTTGAATCCAGATGGAAGTAATAAACAGGTATGAAGCAGTAGAAAGGTGAATGTTAGAAATACGTACCTTCAGAAGCGGAAAAAAGAAATGTCACACATATCTTCTGTTTTCTTATAACCGATTTTTAACTGTGGTGTCCGCATTTAGACGTACGCGCTTTGGATGATTTTCAATAACGCGTGAAAACATGTCAACGAAATTGCAGTTTTCTTCTCATAGTGACGAAAAATTGATATAAAATATCGCAAATGACCCTGTACTTTATGCTACCTACTAGGAACAAAGATTACAAAAGTTATGTAATCAAAGAAAATGTGTGGAGAGAAATATTAAATAAATTAAAAATAACAAGTAAAGTATTGTTTATTTATTTGTATCTTCATAAATGTTACAATTTTTTAATAATAAACAAGATAAGAAGCCGATAGCAACGTCTACAAGCACGCGTTTGACGCTGATAGGAAATCCCGCCTTTAGCGCTTGAATTGAATTACGCGCGAAAATCACGAACGAACGGGCCAGACCCATCTTCGGAGGTGGGTCTCCGTGGGCGCGATGCGGTCGCATCAATGACGTCACGAGTGACGTTTTCAGCCCGACCGCGGTCGGCGTGGTCGCCAAGTGGAACGAGAAACCGAGCGTTGCGGTCGCTTTGGGCTCAACTGGAACGCACCCTAGACTGCTAACAGCCGACAGAAAGAGTGATGCGAGTAGTGGGGGGTGTCCGCCATTTGCAGTGTAGGCAAGAATATGTAAGAGGCTTATGGAGCTATATGGAATTATAGGAAAAATTAAAGTACAACATATTTATCACAGTGTGAAAAATTTATTACAAAAATATCAGTATATAAAAATATATTTATCGTAAAAATTGTATTGCTATATGTATAAATTATTCGTTAGTAAATGCTAACGTCAGATGCTAAAGTCAGTGCAGATTTTTATATACTGATATTTTTGTAATAAAATTTTCACACTGATAAATATGTTGTACTTTAATTTTTCCTATAATTCCATATAGCTCCATAAGCCTCTTACATATTCATCACTCTTGCGCGTGACTGACGTTCCAACCGACTCGCGGGTTACGCGTCCAACCAAACGTGTGACTTTAAAGCGAACGCAATACTTTTTGAAATCTTTCCTTGAAAAAGGTCTAAACCGCAGACCGAAACGTCGGAAAATTATAAAATTTAAAATTGGAAATTAGCTTTAAAATTGTTAACTGGCCGAACCAGTGCGCCGAAACCACTTAATAGTTTATTCTAAAAATACGGTCGATATCTGAATTATTTTATTTCAAATGGTACGTGGAAAAGTCTAGCAGATATATATGAAAAGAAAGGTATACCAGAACAATTGATACTGCGTAGAAAATTAATGTCGATGAAATTAAAGGAACAAGAAAATTTGGAAATATTCTTAGCAGAATTTGATGAAATAATAAGGCAGTTGAGGGCCACGGGTACCGAGATATAAGACAAGGATATTGTGTGCAATCTATTGTTGGCGATGCCCAAGTCATTTGAGACTGTCGTGATAATTCTTGAAAATACGTCAGTGGATACGTTGATGCTGGATGTAGCTAAAGCTAGCCTGCGAGGAGAAGTCGAGAGAAGGAAAGCGACAGACGCAGCGAACTCTAAGGAGCAAGATATGAAACCAACTGTGTTTATGGATAAATCAGGAGTATGCTATTTATGTGGACAGAATGGTCATTTTCAGTGAAGCTAGCCAAAGAGGAAATAGTTATCGTAGGTACGGTAGACGCAGGGGTAGAAATTCAAATTTTAGAGGTCGTTACATGAAGAAATGCGAAGGTAACGAAAATCGTGAGAAACAAGACAACTATGTAAGAGAAGATCAACAAGGAGGTATATGCTTTATATCAAATTCAATTGAATATAAGAATAATTTATGTGATAACAATGATCTAACCGTTCGTGTCGACTCTGGGTGCACAAACCATCTTGTAAATGAAAAAGGCTATTTTTATCAATTGGTAATGTTGGATAATCCTATTAAAATCGTAGTAGCTAAGAATAACAAACTACATGAAAGTGATAGAATTTTAGCGATGGTATTTTACGTCTGTTACGTTCGGAACGTAAAATTTTCCTTTTTGGTCATCGTATGCATCAACAACGCCTAGCGATATGGGAAATCCCTCGTTGATCATACTCCTGCCTATTAATTAATAATATTTTTGGTAGAACAAAAACCCCTTTTCTTGGAGCGTCGTCGTCTCGACATATTGCCGTCCCGCGATAAGGATAAAGATGGGATCTCCTACTTGCGACTGGTCGCACTATACTCGTGCAATGGGGAAGTACCTCTTGGTCAAGGTGTGAGCTATCAGTTCGATTTTATCCGCGATAGTGAGCGGATCAGTGAATATCTGTGTTCCGTCTCCGAGAAGGGGATTCATAATAAGGCTGTTCGAGAACTCGGAAAAAGCGAGCCGAGTCAGACTCGGTTTTTCGAGCCGAGCCGAGCCGAGTACTCGTAAAAACTGAGTGGCTCGAAAGAACCGAGCGGCTCGATAAAACCGAGTAGCTCGATAAAACCGAGTAGCTCGATAAAACCGATTAGCTCGAATATTTTCGAGCGGCTCGAAAGAAGCGAGCGGCCCGAAAAAACCAAGAAGCTCGATAAAACCGAGTAGCTCGAATATTTTCAAGCGGCTCGAAAGAAGCGAGCGGCCCGAAAGAACCGAGAAGGTCAGATATACTTCGAGCAGCTTGGAGCTTGAAGCTTGAACGTTTCGGGCAATACGAATGTTTCGTATATTTTAGGTTACGTTTAACTACTGGAATGTAAATAAGGGTTCTCAATAAGTAATGTGAATATTTTAAATGTACGCTGTAAATGGAAATATTCTGTAACATTTGAAAATAAGTACTAAATTCAAATCTTTCTTTTTTTTTCTTTTTTTTCATTTTTTCGTTTACCTATGAACGTATTCATACACTTCTCTTTATGTTATCTTTCTTTTCTTCTCACATTTTCTGTTTTTCCTACTTTTTTACCTTCATCGTATGGGTTTTCACATTGTTAACACAGGGCGTTACCCGCTCATAAATAAATAAATATAAATAAGCGTAATTATAAAGAATCGTTAAGTACTTGTAAACAGTTAAATATGTGAACCTTGCATTATTAATTTTTCAAATTCTCAGTTTTTATTTAATTAATGTAAGATCACAATAGAAATCTGCTTGAATGGGGATGGTAAATATTTATAAATTAACGTATGAGAAATCACGGCAGATAATAAGCATAGACTAATTATGTTTTAATAATAATAATATATATATACTGTTGGAGATTCGGTAGTTCCGATCTCCGCCACACCCAACTCATGGCAGCACCTCCTGGACCGCACAGCGCTAAGCCCGATCCACAATCGATGCGCCAATCAGGTGTCAGCGACAGAACGCGCAGCCAATCGCATTTCCCCACGTCGCGCGATCCTCCAGAATTCTGGAGAAGACGATCAACGGAAATCGATCGGCCATATTGATTCATTCTTGTTCACGCATAGTACAAGTACAGACGCGTCGGTTTATCTGAACGCTTAACTCATTGTAACTGGTGAATTCTCGCATAATTGCTCACAATCATTGCTCACTTCGTGATTTCTCACCGCTCACACGTTATTTTCTCAGTCTCAAGCTCATCGCGGAGATTGTGGATCGTGGCTAGTCACGCGACCACGTGCTCGGCTCACCGCGATTTGTCTCAGTGAGACAATAGTTATAGATTCTTAAGATAAAGTGCTCACGCTCACGCTCACGTGCATTTTCTTAATTTCCGACTACCACTCCGCGAGTGTAAAATAAACATTGACGCTCTCCTCACCATACACTGGCTATTTCTTACAACCTAACCTAACCGGTATCACACCTCGATCACTTTTTCTCAAACATATATTATTTACATTATTTTAAACAGTTGACTTTTAGAGAAGTACACAAGGTACTATACACATATTAGTAAATATAACACCATTTTATTTTCCTACATTTGCGCAAAAAAAAACAAATTTGTTCTACTTTCTCCGACAACACAGACGCTCTTTTTTCATTGATTATATTTCCGGCAAGTGAGAACAGCCTCTCACTGTAGGCCTGTGAAGCAGGACATTGCTATATAATATTATTTCTGGCCATGGCGAATTTCAAGTTAGCTGGGAGTCGGCCGAGCGCGACATAAACATCAACAACCTCTACCAAAGTCATTACATTGCCGAACGATGTGTCCTAACAGTTCGACTTTATCAGTCACAGTGGATATTATTTCGTGATTTCACGATTCCTGCATCAATTTCATTGATTACTGGACTCTGTGGAAGGCCCTTTAACAAAATTTTACTACATTACACTTAGTATCTAGAGGACTATTTTGGAAACACTTTACTTGAGTCCGAACACATCTTCCCAATGCGATTGTAGAGTCAGTGCTTATTTCGCGATAAAATATTTCATAGTGGACAGTGGTCCTGCATGTTAACACGAACGCAGAGTGAGTGTTCTTAACGCGTCTAGAACTACTTTAGAGCACCGATGCTCTTATTGCTTCTTCATCGCGAAATTAATGCGACATATTTGCTAGTGTGACACGTTCTATTCGGTACTGATGCTGCAGCTGCGGGACATTGGCCTGCAGATCGAATAGCTACTGCTGAAGACAGATGCTTGTCTGCATGGATAGCAGTGACACTGTTTTCAACGAACGGTGAGTGATACTTTTTCATTCTTTCAATCTTTCTGCACGATCGCCTAGGGTGTGTGCTATGCGGAGATGGAGCTGAAGTAAGTATTGCATATATCCTGTTTATTCATACGTTACGTTTAATTTTATGCTAATGTTCTATTCGTTTTCAGCGCTAACACAATACGGAATATGGTGATTCTACAGAAAAAAGAAGTCTAAAATACAGGAAATTTTCTGATATCGCACCTAATAGGTAGCACTAGTTACGGGACGTATTGTATATAGATTTATAAATGTAAATATTGAATGTTCTTCTTCGAATTTATATGCGTGTTCGAGATTCGGTAGTTCCGATCTCCGCCACACCCAACTCACCGCGGCACCTCCTGGACCGCGCAACGCCAACACCGATCCACAATCGATCGACCAATCAGCTGTCAGCGACAGAACGCTCATCCAATCACATTTCCCCACGTCGCTCGATCCTCTAGACTTTTTGGAGAATACGACTAACGGAAATCGGGTAGCCATCTTGTCATGCATTCTTGTTCACGCGGAGTACAAGTTCAGACGCGTCGGTTTCACTGAATCGTTGGTTCTCTTGTAACTCGTGGATTCTCACGAAAAATAGTATCTCATTTCTCAACACTCTCTTTTACAGTAGTTTATAGCATACTTTTCTCATTTTCGCGGGTCGATCGATTGTGAATCGTGGTCGTTGCGCGGCCCCGTGGTTTTCACGGTGCGCGAATTGTTTCAACGAGATCCTTTTCTCAAACATTGCACAACGTGCCAATAATAATTGTTCTCACAATAAATCATTTTTACGATTGTGACTCACTCAACGAGTGTACCAATAAACTGTGACACTTCTCTCTCATAATCATTTTGCTTTTAATGTGGTAACCTCAAAACCGGTAATCTCGTTCCTCTCACGACCGTCGGTCAAATTCTCTCAAACATTTAATTTGGTCCTTGGACATTCCAGCAGAGGCCACGACAACGTCCCTCAACGAGGTTAGGTCTCTGCTGGATAGCATCGATGACATCCACCAGACGTTTTTGAGGGAGCACGCTCACATCGAGCTCAATGCACCAACAAGGTTCATAAATCACGAGTATTTCGTGGCTCAACTCCCTCACAAAGAATCGAGGCTGGTCGCTATGCTCAACAAAGTGTTACAAAGTCTCATCGAGAAGCTCACGCCCAAGTCTCACGCTGACAGCAACGCTGCAGAATCTCACAAGTCTCGCTCATCAAAGCTGCCGGAGCTGTCTCTCCCAACGTTCTCCGGGAGCTACGTGCAGTGGCCAGAGTACAGCGAACTCTTCACATCGCTCATCATCAATGACAAGCAGCTCATGGACATAGACAGACTGCACTACCTCCGTGACAGTTTAAGTGGGCAGCCCGCAGAGTATGTGGCCTCATACCCTGTCAGGGGTGTTGGAAATTTCCCGGATAATAAAGGCAATAAATACGCGATGCGCGAGGGGGTGGGAAATTCCCTAATTACTGGAATTGGGGAAAAACGCGGTTTATTGTTTTACTATCCGTCCGCTTCCGCGAAGTAGGGATTCTACCGCTCAATCAGTCAGAAAGAAATACCAGTAAGAGTCAGAACAAATTCTCAGTAAGCATTAGTTAAAGCAAGGTGAAATATGGATCGTAAAGGCATACGAAACCAGAAACATACATCGGATGGCAAAAAAAGGAATCGACCTCCAAATCGGTTTGAAATGGAGAATAGTGTTGAGAATAGGAGTACATCTGCAAAGAAGTTGAAAGCATGTCATACCGACGTGATTATTGATCAGTCAATTAGGTATAGAATATTGAACATTTTTACTTTTTTATCCGCTGTATGTGAACATGTGAGCTGTAAAACGTGCGGAGGTGACATTAAGTTCGAGGAATCAAGCACACGTGGACTTGGATTCAAATTGGGTTTAATGTGTGCATATTGTGACGCCAAATATATCGATTCGTGTCCATTAATTCTGTGGATGATATGTATAAAGCAGTGTGGGCCACTTTATACCATAAGACCTCAACAGATAAATCGCCGAAACATCACTACTGCCCGGAGGGCGCGGATTCTTGGTGCACGTGGCAGAAATCGAAGGCCAACAATAATTTGGATCAATACATACATAAGACGCCATTGCATAAGGATGTTGTTGTTGCCATCACCCCTATTTATGAACACTTAAGTGACAAAGAACTATTAAAAAAATGTTTAGGCGGATTCACTCAGAATAATAACGAGAGCTTCAACGCTCTCGTTTGGAAGTTCGCACCTAAAACACTATCAAGTGAGGCCGTCATAGTACATTTAGCTGCTTATTTGGCCACAATTCTCTTCAATGATGGTCATACTGGTCTCCTACGGATATTGGTACATTTGAATGTTAAAATTGGACCAACAGCCGCTGCGTACCGAGACAAGCAGGACGCGTTACGTATATCTGCTGCCGACCGAAAAGCGCAAGCAGCGACATATGAAGGTCGATTACGACGAAGATGTGGCTTAAACGAGGAGGAAGACAATGCAGCTGATTTACATGATCTATTTTATGGCCCTGGAGTGGATGCACTTTAGTAAATTGAAAAATTCCGATGTTACTTCCCAAATAACTGCTGTCAAAACTTTAAACGCGATTATCTCGAAACTACATTTTTCAAACTGGATGCATTGATAACTCAGTCAATTTTTATCGCATTCACTTGAAATTTTCGGGGAATATTCGTAATACAATTATCTTCAGTTGCACGTACCAGTTTTTTGATCGAATAATTCATTCAACAGTAACATTGAAAAAACATGTTGATTTTTTATACTTTTTGGTCAAGATTTCTTCTTAAGTACGCCATTTCTTCAAAAATTAATATTTTTTAAAGAAGAAACCGTTCGAAATTTTAAATTCGGATCAATTGTTGGAAAGTTATACGTGCATCCGTTTTGTATTTTTTTTTGTGCAGAGCCTAACGTTATCGTATGCTGTGGCCATACTATCGAAAAAAAATTCAATCTCAAAGCATAAAATATTAGTTAAAGATATGTATTTTCAGTTGGCAATAAAGATTTTTCGTAGAAAGTTACATTTCATTATAAAAGAATGTCTTGAAAATAGCCTTTATTTTCGACCGTCACAGTGGCTTCCCCCCTTAATTCGCAAATTGTAACTCTCAAAAGCTCTGCTCACCGCTCATCGTTGTTACGCACGCTCAACGAGTGTTTTTAAGTGTTTTATAATAAAGACGACAACTCATTTTTGTAGTATGTTTGCGTCGCAGAAGACGCGGCGTGGCAAAACAAAGGGCGAGCGATACAGCGTTGCCGGGGGACGGCACGACTGTTGCGATGCGGCGGACTGAGTCAGTCTGCGCCGAGCCGAGCCTAACGAACGTTGTACGAAAACTGTACCTCGGAATATTCTTTAAATATATATTTATATCCTTTCTTTTCAAAACCTTCTACAAATTTCAGAAGTGGGATTAGTGGCCCCGCATTAGTAGCCCTGGATTAGTGTACCCAGGTCGTGAAAGTAGCGAGTGCTTTGATTACGGAAGTGATTTACGGTTTGGGTGACTTTACGTATCGCGATTTATGTTTGCGGATATCGCAGGACACGTACAGTTCAATAACGTTTAGTGACGTCGGTTGAAGATGACTTCGAGGCTTACAGTTGCAGAATTGAAGGAATTAGCAAGAAAGAAAGAGTTGTCGACGCAGGGCACGAAGGTCGAATTAGTTGCACGTTTGTTGGAAGCAGGCGTATCCGAAACCGTCTTAGTAATGCACACAGGTTCGTCGACGGAAGACACCGGTCCACCCAACTCGGCCGATACGCGGCCCGAGACCCCAACGTTTCGCAATCAACAAGCGGGATCAGGGATGCCCGGAGAGGAGCTGCTGAGAAGGGAAAACGCGTTGATAGTTAGGGAAAATGAATTATTAAGGAGAGAACTAGAAATACTACGACTCTCACCAAGCGCAGAAGGAAGTCGCACGTCTACACAGCCCAATGCGATAAAATGGAAGGACACAAAGGATATGATTGGTGAATACGATGGCACCAACCAGGATATCGACACCTGGGAGAAGCAAGTGAGACAGCTGGTCACCAGGTATTCCGTTGAGGAGTATGCCGCAAAGGCTATAGTGTGCAGCAAGCTAAAGGGTAAAGCCCTTAAGTGGTACCACAACCGAATCGACTGTGTCGAGTTGGATTTTAATACGTTGCTGATTGAATTACGGAAGATGTTTGGACTACGGCAAAATCCTATGGACTTACGCCATGAGTTTGAGGCAAGGCTATGGCAAGTCAACGAAACTTTCGCCGATTATTTATATGACAAGGTGACATTGGCGAACAAAGTCCCCGTCGCGGAAAGGGAGCTTGTTTATTATGTGGTCGATGGAATCCCGGACGAGGTGTTGAAGAATCAGGCGCGCATCCAACGGTTTAGATCGACGAATGAGATACTGGAAGCATTTGAGAAGGTGACCTTGCCGAAGAAAGCAGCAGCAGCGACGGCACCGGTGGCAGCAGCGGCAACAAACAAACCAGCTCGTCGAGCAGATGGCTCATCGGCGGTGCGGAAGAATACGAAGACGCCATCAAAACAAAAGGACAACACCGATTCTATTCGTTGTTACAACTGTAACGAGGTCGGTCATTATTCAGGGAGCTGTCCTAAGCCGAAACGAGAGCCAGGATCTTGTTTCACTTGTGGACAATTTGGTCATCGTGCGAAGCAGTGTGGCCAACAGACGACCGCCACGTCGGAGGTGCATTATGTGGCAGTGCAGCGCGAGGAAGACAACGAGTTCGAACGCACAGTGCAGTTGCGATTGGCCGAAGACAGCGTTGACTCATGCATTACGGTTAGCGGTGTATTAGACTCAGGTAGCCCCATTAGTTTTATTAAAAAAAGTCTTGTACCGGAAGGTAGGGAGACAGCCGAACTGTCTAAAATTAAATTTTGCGGTGTTAATGGTAGCGAAATGCAAATTTTGGGTAAGGTGAAGACTACCGTTCTTTTGGATCACTGCGACAGCATTGTGGATTTGCGCGTAGTACCGGATGAGACCATGCGTAGGCCTTTAGTATTGGGACGCGATTTTCTAAAGGTTGCGAATCTTACCCTATGTTGCCCAGAAGTCCGCGAAATTATGAATATTGAGGTGAACTCGGAACATTCGGATTCAGCCGAGCGGTCCCTAATCGTTAATGAAAACCTTCCGAATGATGTGAAAGATCGTGCTCGCGAAATTTTCAAAGAATACTACGTGTTACCGGAAAGACCGGAAAATCCGAAAGTCGAAAATGTTATGAAACTTACATTAACGGACGAGAAACCTTTTAGTTGCACGCCGCGGAGACTGTCTCATGTGGAAAAAGTAGCGTTAAAGGAAATTTTGGACACGTTACTGGCAAAAGGCGTTATTCGGGAAAGCACGTCAGAGTATGCATCGGCTATAGTATTACTTCGAAAGAAAAACGGCGAAATGCGTGTGTGCATCGATTCCCGCATATTAAATAAGGTTACGTGCCGAGATAATTTCCCATTACCCCTGATCGAAGATCAGTTAGCCGTTTTAGCAGGAAAAAAATACTTTACCTCATTAGATTTAAGGGACGGATTCTTTCATATCCGCATGCACCCGGATTCCATTAAGTACACCTCATTTGTTACGCCCCTTGGGCAATACGAATATTTAAAGATGCCATTCGGCTTAAAAGGAGCGCCGCTTACGTTCCAGCGTTATGTAACTACAATCTTCAAAGAACTAATCGATGCGGGTGATGTTTCTGTTTATCTTGACGATTTCTTGATTGCTACGCCGACTATCGAACACCATTTTGGCGTTCTAAAGAAAGTGCTTAAACTGCTCGTTGAAAATAAACTCGATTTACGATTGGATAAATGCAAATTTTTGCAAACTAAGTTAGACTATTTAGGCTACACGATATCCAGCGAAGGTATTAGTCCGACAGATCGAGGCATTGACGCGGTCAAAAGATTCCCTATTCCAAGGTCCGTGAAGGATGTACAGAGTTTCTTAGGATTATGTTCGTATTTTCGTAAATTTATGGAGGGTTTCTCAATCGTCGCGAAGCCCTTGTATGACCTGCTGCGAAAAAATGTTGATTTTGGATTCGGTAAAGCGGAATCCGACGCTTTTGAGAAACTAAAGGAGTTGTTAGTAGAATCACCTCTATTAAGCATTTACTCGCCTCACGATGAGACAGAGTTACATTGTGACGCTAGCGCAATCGGTTACGGCGCTATATTGCTACAGCGAAAGGCGGATCACAAATTCCATCCTGTATTTTACTTTTCCAAAAGGACTACGACTACCGAATCCAAGTATCATAGTTTTGAATTAGAAACAATGGCGATCATTTATGCTTTGCGCCGTTTTCACGCGTACCTGTATGGCCTTAAATTTAAAATAGTTACCGACTGTCAGGCATTGAGTTTAACGTTGAATAAAAAGGAAACTAGTCCTAAAATTGCACGGTGGGTCTTAGAAATGCAAAGATATGATTATACGTTTGAACACCGAATTGGTTCCCGAATGTCCCATGTGGATGCACTAAGTAGGCAAATTTTAATAATAGAGGACAATTCTTTTGATAGGAATCTGGCACTTTGCCAACAGGAAGACGAGAATATAGTAAAGATATGTAAACATTTAGAGGAGTCCGAAGACAAATTTTACGAAATGCGGAACGGATCAGTTTATCGCAAGTATGATGGTCGACTTCTATTTTATGTACCGACTACTCTAGAGACTAGTATAATGCATAAATATCACAACGAATTGGGGCATGTGGGTGTCGAAAAGGTGATGCGGAGCATTTTGGATAGTTACTGGTTTCCCAAGATGAAGTTTAAAGTGAGTCACCATATAAAGACTTGCTTAAAATGTATCGCGTTCGCGCCGATTTCGGGCAGACAAGAGGGAATGCTGCACAGTATCCCAAAGGGAAATGTACCGTTTGTCACGGTGCACATTGATCATTTGGGCCCTATGTCCAAATCACATTCGGCTCAGAAACGTCATATTTTCTTGGTGGTGGACGCGTTTACGAAGTTCGTTAAGTTGTATGCCACCAAAACTACAAACGCGACCGAAGCGATTAGATGCCTTAAGCTTTACTTTTCTAATTATAGCCGACCTGCGCGAGTCATTTCGGATCGTGGTAGTTGTTTTACATCGCACGAATTTGAGGAATTTGTAAAGGAATTCAATGTACAACACATAAAGGTAGCGACGGCCTCGCCACAAGCGAATGGCCAAGCCGAGCGCGTAAACCGCACGATTCTTCCGATGATTGCGAAATTAAGCGACGAGAGAAGAGTACCCTGGTATAATGTGCTTGAGGATGTAGAATACGCATGCAATAATACTGTTAACCGTTCGACAGGAGAAAATCCTAGCGTCCTATTGTTCGGCGTAACTCAGCGGGGAAAGACTGTGGATAGTTTGCGAGAAACTTTAGAGATGAATGACGCGGTTGATGATACTAGGAAACTGGTTGATATAAGAACGAGAGCCGATGAGCACATTAAACAGGTTCAGAAATATAACGAAAAAACCTACGATAGCAAACGAAAGCCTGCCTGTAAATATGAAGTAGGTGATAGAGTGATGATCCGTAATTTTGATAACACTGCGGGCGTATGTTCGAAGTTAGTACCTCTATTTAAAGGACCGTACGAAGTAAGCAAAGTTTTGCGAAACAATAGGTACGTCATAAAAGACATCGTGGGATTTCAGGTCACGAGGATGCCCTACCACGGGACGTGGGAGGCGGCAAATATGCGTAAATGGTCTCCCGGTTCGAATAATTAAGATAGTTTGTTAATGTAGTGACTAAGTTCCAATGTTTAGTCTTATAAGTAAACTGTACATACGTTTCTAAATATTTTTTATTATTAGAAAGTAGGCGCACCGACATTAATCGGGACGATTAATTGTCAGGATGGCCGAATTGTAGTATGTTTGCGTCGCAGAAGACGCGGCGTGGCAAAACAAAGGGCGAGCGATACAGCGTTGCCGGGGGACGGCACGACTGTTGCGATGCGGCGGACTGAGTCAGTCTGCGCCGAGCCGAGCCTAACGAACGTTGTACGAAAACTGTACCTCGGAATATTCTTTAAATATATATTTATATCCTTTCTTTTCAAAACCTTCTACATTTTATACAACTCATTGCATTGAAACTTTGACATAACCTAACCGGTATTTTCAAGATCATCGCGATCACTTTCTCAAACATTCTGGTCCTTCCAGCCGGATTAGTTGTGTGAAGTTTGCGCAGTGCTCACCCAGAACCGCTCAAGCTCATCTCATAGTGCTCACCCTTTGTGCAAGTACAAGCTCAGTACCGGTTGACCGCGAAATGGAAGGAAACAACGATACCACTAAGTCCAGCACAGAGACGCGGTCCCGGTCGCCGTCACCCAGTCCGTTGGGAGAGATGAGTCTCCAGGCGCCCACGGGGCAACCATCTCAAGCAGCCGGCAGGACGAGAACCACGCCCCCTTCAACGATACCTGCACCTCTGGTAATAAAATCTAGATTGCAGGTGAGTCGCTTTTTAGCGTTACAATCCCTGCAGAGTGAGATCCCAACGGACCCAGGGACAGCGTCCCTCGGTGAAGTGCAGTCGCAGAGCTGCACAAGGCGTTCCTCACTGAACACGCTCACCTGGAGGAATTTTGGCCCGTCAAGTGTCTCACCCACGAGTATTTCGCCTCTGACCTCCTGGGCCGCGAAACGCAGCTCGTGGCACAGCTCAACAAGACGCTCAAGGGTCTCATCACTCACAGTGTGGCGCCCACTCAACCCAGCTCATCCTCATCTTCCGACTCAACCGCGGCGAGCAGAGCCGCAAAGCTGCCAACCATCTCAATCCCTAAGTTTTCAGGGAACTACGTGGACTGGCCAGCCTTCAACGAGTTATTCACATCACTCATCATACAGGACACGCGTCTCATGGACATTGACAGGCTGTGCTACCTGAGGGCCAGTCTGTCTAGAGAGCCTGCACGCCGTGTCAACTCATTTCCGCTCACCGGCTCATCATTTCAAGCGTGTTGGGGTTATCTAAACAAGCGGTTGCTCATTAAGGAGCAGTTGGATAAATTGCTTTCAATCGCCCCCATCACCACACGCTCAGCATCATCGCTCACAGACCTGGCTGCAACCATCGCAGAGGTGAACGAGGCTCTGGTTGCCCTGAAGGCCGACCAGGACATGCATAATTCCCTCCTGGTGCACATATTAACCAACAGTCTTGACAAGGTCACGCGAGAGGCTTGGGAAACTTCACTTACCAATGTCACCGAGTGCCCTCGCTACCAAGACCTCGCTATAAAAACGACAACTCATTTTATACAACTCATTGCATTGAAACTTTGACATAACCTAACCGGTATTTTCAAGATCATCGCGATCACTTTCTCAAACAGTATCACTAAAATTGCCAGTTATTTGCCGTTTGCGAACAGGAGCCGCTTGGAAATGGTTTCCAAACGATGGCGACAAGGAAGCCTTGCATCTTACCATAAAATTTGCCATATTAATCTAAATAATTGGCGCTGGCCGAATTCATGGGAGGGAAAATTAATAAGCACTGATGCTTTTTACTGGTTGATGATGCGGGTAGGAGGTTACTTAATAGGGATAAGTATCACCGAGGACCGCTTAGCCAAGAACTTAAGACCACAGCTAATGGCTATTGCTATTAAGAACTGTCCTGGTTTAGAGGTATTGGACATGACCGCTGTGACCATCCGGCCATCAGCTTTAAGAGAAGTGGAGCCGGGGGCATGTTGGGAACTTGTTTTGGAAATTGCGCTGCATATGAAAGATGTAACGTCTTTGAACATGGATCCAGCGACTGGAATAATGTAGACATCGACCGATTTCCAGTCAAACCACTCACTGGATCCAGCGACTGGACTAATGTAAACCCAGCTTAACGCATGACTGTATCTATGAGCCCCTATTTCAGACCACTTAATTGTAACGGGATTGCATTGTGACAATGTGCAAACATTACGGGACTCCCCTAGTCCAATGCAACCCGAACCCATAGACCTATTCACAAGCAGCTACTGTACCTTATACCTTTAGTATACATCGTCGGGGACGACGATGGTTCCAAGGAGGGAGGGATGTTACGTTCGGAACGTAAAATTTTTCTTTTTAGGCGGGGTATGCCCCAACAACGCCTAGCGTTATGGAAAATCCCTTGTTGATCATACTCCTGCCTATTAATTAATGATATTCTTTCTGTAATGAAAACCCCTTTCTTGGAGCATCGTCGCCTCGACGCATTGCCGTGCCGCGAAATAGATAAGGCGTTGCTGACGCAGCGGCGTTCTCACCGGACAGTCGCGTTCGAAAGGACCAATGGTTCTTCTGTTGTGCCGAATCCGTTCTGTGTGAGCGGCAGAGGAGGCGTTTCAACAATGCCTTGCAGCATTATGGGAGAACCCTCGTTGAGAACACTTCTGACCGTCGCGTTAAACATTGTAACATAATCAGTAACGGCTACAGCAGGAATGCACAGACTGGATCATTTCTTAGAAGACTGACGGAATTGTATACCCTACATCCGGTGCAGGGAATCGCGCCTTCCCACGGTTTTGTCGCACGTGCAATTTTTTAATTGATTAAAAAGTATTGTTAAAACAAATACCCAACACAATTTCTGATAGTCCAACGACTGTGGGATTCCCCTAATCAGAAATTGTGTATGTGAAATTATGAACATTGAGGGAGAGCCCTCAGCTGTGCGAAATTGTATGTTTTCAAGATGTAGGATGTCATGTTTTCCTGTGAGTACAAAATTGATCAAATGTTTGAATCAGGAATCTGGTGGATGGACGTGAGAACATACACACACCGCCTCGTTAAGTAGACGGGCCCGCTGTAGCGCGGCCGAGCGATAAAATGCAGCGTAAGCATTTTCGGTACGGACCCACTCTGGTCGTTGCCGAGAGCGTGAAGCTGCGCCACTCTGTGACGATAAATCGTGAGGGGCGTGTGGCTGGGTCCGCAAGTGTCTTAGAGCTAGAGTTCTCCGGGTTATTGTGAAACCGCGTGAAAGACTCGACTTTGCGAAACAATTCATTTTATTAAACTTTATGAAATAATTCTTATACTAAACTTTGCGAAACAATTCTTTTTATTAAACTTTGTGAAACAATTCTTTTTTTTTTTATTATTCATATCGTTATTTTAAAACCACTTTTCTTCGGTCTCGTTTTAAAATTCAATTCAGATCCATTCGTTCAGATAACCAAGTGTGTGTGTTCGCGTTTCATCTATTTTTCTGATTTAGGTATATCATCAGGACACAGGAAAACATTCCAAACGAAAACACAAAAATTATATTTGTCAATTCAATATCACTTGTCTGGTGAGTTGCACCTTTTCTCTTTCTGTAAGCCTTATTACTTTGTTAATATTCATTCGTATTGTTTGGGAATGAAATTAGTTTCCCACGCCGCCACACTCATTCTCACGGCAGCACCTCGCGGACCGCGATTCAGCAGCGCTGATCGATTGGCGAGCCACCAATCAGCGGCGATCGATCAACTTTCGCCGAAATCGATAAGCCAATCAGCGAGCCGCGTCGAGGTTCGAGAAGAACGGAGAAGACGCGGTAGCGGAAGTCGGCCATTTTCAGTTCATTCTCTTATGTGCTTTGTAACAAGAACGGTCACTGTATTTAACGCAGCACGAATTGCTTAATTCTTGGCTTCTCTCACACTCAGCTCACCTTATTCTTTCACCGATTAATACAATCGTGTGGACGCCACGTGGTGTTCTCACGCGGTTTCATTTCTCACTCTTCATATCCACGCGGTGATCAGTAATATCACCGTATCACTGACTTCTCGTGTATTGACAATACCGTTGTGTAATAAATTGACAAAGTATTCACCGCAAAAGTTCTCAAGTTTCAATTAACCTGTCTTAAATTCATCTCCTCTCAAACTCAACCGTTCTCATCTCAAATATTCATCAAAAAATGAAGAATATATGATATGAAGATCAATCATCAAATGATATGAAGAGTGCATTGTTGAAACGCTCCCTCTGCCGCTCACACAGAACGGATTCGGCACAACAGGAGAACCACTGGTCCTTTCGAACGCGACTGTCCGGTGAGAACGCTGCTGCGTCAGCACCGCTTTATCTATTTCGCGGCACGGCAATGAAGTACGGAACAAAAAAATTTGTTCTAATGTGTTCCTCAAATTTCATCTCTGCTTCCTTGTCAACATGTTGGCCCGTTGCATGCAATGTCCCTTTTAAAAACTGAAATACACAATTCTTTTTGTCTTTTGCTTTAGAACACTCCAGCATCATAGTCTGCAGTGCTAAACGTGTTACATTCACTTCACACATGATTTAATAATATAAAACACTAATACAAAAATAAACTCAAGCAACACAAAAAAAATATAAGTATATAACATATAGAAAATTGTAGATGTGGTGGTATTCGCAAACTGTGTGAGAATGATGGTTTTCCGGGGAAAACTGCTTCTTCTTAAGATGGTTGTAGCTAGTACATACCCTTGGAGGGGACATAGCACGTTTCCTAAAAAATGGCATTGGCTGCTTTTTCATTTCGAATACCTGATTGGTCAAGACTGTTTTTCAAAATTTGATGCCGTAATTAACTTCAAGTAACGTAACCAAATCAGACTGTTGGAGATTCGGTAGTTCCGATCTCCGCCACACCCAACTCATGGCAGCACCTCCTGGACAGCACAGCGCTAAGCCCGATCCACAATCGATACGCCAATCAGGTGTCAGCGACAGAACGCTCAGCCAATCGCATTTCCCCACGTCGCGCGATCCTCCAGAATTTTGGAGAAGACGACTAACGGAAATCGATCGGCCATATTGATTCATTCTTGTTCACGCAGAGTACGAATACAGACGCGTTGGTTTATCGAACCGTTTTGGCTCATCGTAACTCGTGAATTCTCGCAAAATTGCTCAAAATTAGTGCTCACCTCGTAATTTCTCACCGCTCACACAATATATCGTCGTTCTCACACTGATCGCGGCGATTGTGGATCGTGGCCAGTTACGCGGCCACGTGTTCGGCACAGCGCGATTCGTCTCAGTGAGACAATAGTTGTATTATTCTCAGCAGAAAGTGCTTACGCTCACGCTCACGTGTAACTCCTTTAATTTCTGACTATCACTCCGCGAGTGTATAATAAACATTGACTCTCTTCTCACTAAATACTGGGCATTTCTTTCAACATAACCTAACCGGTATCTCATCTCGATCATTTTCTCAAACACAGACAGTACTGTTCAAAAAAATATAACATTATTTTATCAACATTTCCCCCCTCCTACAGGGCTTAGTTTTAATTTAATAATAATTTTGACCTCGGAATCAGATTCTGCGACCCCAAAAACCCCTGGAATGACCATCTTCATGATGATGAATGGTGAAATGTGAGCGTAAGGATTTGTTTTCACGTTTTCGGCGTTTCGTCCCACTGTGCGACGTGTGCAAGGGCGACCACTTCGTGGTTATGTGCCCCAAATTCAGGGCCATGACTGTGGCCGAAAGGAGGAAGGTGGTGGCAAATAATATGTTGTGCTACAACTGCTGCGGGCGCCACTCATCGGCCAATTGCAAATCCCCATACAAGTGCAAGCAGTGCGGCATTCAACAACATACAATGCTGCACATACCAGACCAAAGGCCCGCTCAACCTCCACCTTAGACTGAGGCGGCACAGTCAACATCAGCTCAACAACACTAAAGTCTCACCGCAGTCGTCGACTCCTCTGCTCCGCTCACCCAGGAACAATCAGCTCACTCGCTCTCATCTAGCAGCCATCTCACCCTCCTTGCAACCGCACAGGCTCATCTCAGCTCACCAATGTCAACCCATCTGGTTCGTATACTCATAGATTCTGGTTCAGAGCTTACCTTCGTGAAGGAGGAGCTCCTCAACTCAGCTCAATCTCAAGCGATCTCGGTTATCCATATCAATCATTGGCATTGGAGGGAAGAAGTCCACGCAGACAAGAGGCGTCGCCTCATTAACGCTGCATTCAATCCATCGACCATTCTCAATTTCCCTTCAAGCCCATGTTCTCAAATCAGTGTCTTCAAAGGTACCTTCAGCGGAGGTGCCCAATCAAGATTGGCCACATCTTGCTGGGCTCACGTTAGCAGATCCTGACTTCTTAAAACCACGACCTGTCGACATCATCATCGGAGCTGACACATATGGACAGATCACAAGGCTAAATGTAATCAAGGGCTCTCCATCCATGCCTATCGCCCATGCTTAACGCCACCCGTTTCTTGCAAACCTTGGCGGCTTGCACCGGACAGGCTCCAGGTCGCTAAGAAAGAGTTTGAAACAATGTTACGTCTGGGTATCGCGCGGCCATCGAAGAGTAGCTGGTCCTCTTCGCTGCACTTGGTGCCTAAAGGCTCGGGCGAGGATTTGTTGAGGGCGGTTGGAGACTACCGTGGTGTAAACGCACGTTCTATACCTGACCGGTACCCCATCCGCCATATCGAAGATTTCGCCCAGCCGTTGAGAGGCAAGCGCATTTTCTCTACCGTCGATTTAATGCGCGTGTACAATCAAATTCCAGTGGCAGAAGAGGATATTCCGAAGACCGCTATAACTACGCCTTTCGGGTTATTTGAATTTCCATTCATGTCATTCGGTCTCCGCAATGCCGCACAGACTTTCCAACGGTTTATCGATGAGGTGTTGCGAGGTTTGGATTTTTGCTACGCGTATATCGACGACATACTAATCGCTTCTGCATCGGAAAGTGAGCATTTAGAACATTTAAAGATTCTTTTCGCTAGACTTTGTAAATACCACTTAGGAGTTAATCCGGGTAAGTGCGTGTTCGGGAAACCTGATGTTAAGTTTCTCGGGTATATCGTTTCCGAAATGGGATCGCGTCCAGTTAGTGAAAAGGTGGACGCGATAAACAGCTACCCTAAACCGACGACCGCGAAGCAGTTACGTCGTTTCTTGGGGATGATTAACTTCTACAGACGTTTCATACCCAAGGCGGCGCAGGCCCAGGCACCTTTAAATGACATGCTGGGTAATAACATCAAGGGTAACAGTCCGGTTACGTGGACTGACGAAGCTCGTGACGCGTTCCGTCAGTGCAAGGAGGATCTGTCGCGGGCCACTTTATTGGCGCACCCCGAGCTCAACGCTCCAGTGGCGCTTACCTGCGACGCCTCGAACACGATGCTGGGCGCTTCCTTACAGCAGCGCATTGGCGATAATTGGGAACCGTTGGCGTTCTTTTCCACGAAGTTGTCGCCGAAGCAACGGAATTATTCCACGTTTGATCGGGAATTGCTGGCTATTTATATGTCGATTAAGCATTTCAGGCACTTGCTGGAAGGGAGAACCTTCACGGTCATCACGGACCATAAGCCGCTCATCTTTGCTTTCAACTGCAAACCAGATAAACATACCCCGAGGCAGGTTAGGCACCTCAGTTACGTGAGCCAGTTCACGACGGACATCCGTCACGTGGCTGGTCAGGACAATGTGGTTGCGGATGCGCTATCCAGGCTTGATTCTGTCGAAGAGGCGATTGACTTCGAGGCGATGGCAACGTCTCAGGCAGTAGACCCGGAGCTCCAGGATTTTTTGCACAAGGATTCTGGTCTGACGCTGGAGCAGGTAGCAGTTCCTGGAGGTACCATGAAGTTGTGGTGCGACGTTTCCACGGGTAGAGTCCGTCCTTACGTTACGGCCCCCTTCCGTCGTGCCGTCTTCAATATTTTGCATGGTTTGTCCCATGCGGCGAGTAAAGCGACGATCAAATTGGTAACTCAGCGTTACGTTTGGCTGTCGGTTAAATCTGATTGCAGGGAATGGACGCGGAGTTGTATTCCATGTTAATTGTCCAAGGTGCACAAACATGTAGCTGCACCGTTGGGATCGTTTCCGCAACCATCGGCGAGATTCGAGCATATTAACATTGACATTGTAATTCTGCCGGTGTCCGAAGGATACCGTTATTGTCTTACGTGTGTAGATCGTTTTATACGTTGGCCGGAGGCGTTTCCCCTGTACGACCAGGAAGCAGCCACGGTTGCACGAGCCTTCTTTGAGGGATGGATTTGCCGTTTCGGGATGCCGCTGCGTGTGACCACGGATCAAGGGCGGCAGTTCGAGTCGTACCTTTTTAAAGAGTTAAACTCTTTATTGGGTTCAACGCACTTCCATACCACGGCTTACCAATGGTACCTTGCGTTACCAATGGTACCTGCTCCGGATTTGACTACGCCAGTAGGGCGTTTTGTTACTCGTTATGGGAGAAGAGTTAAATGTCCGGACAGATTGCAGGTCGGTTTTTCGTAATTAGTGCTAATTACTACCGAGGGGGTGATGTAGCGGCTTCGACGCTAGCGCGTTCGTTCATTGTTGGAACGGCCGATTTGACCGTTATGCGTCGGAGACTCGGAAGCTCGGGTTTTCCCCCGTGTTGCTGGGTGAGTCAGGCGATGCCCAACGCTGCGTAGCTGGCAGCGGCGCGATAAATATTATCGAGGTATTCTCATTGTGCGCTCACTGTGCTTTCAAATAAACATTGACGAAGTTTTCACCGAAAGAAGTGTATTTCAAATAACCTGTCTTAGATTCATCTCCTTTCAAACTCAACCGCTCTCATCTCAAACATGTACCGATTTCTACTCATTTCGTATTTCTCTCATTATTATAAATGTTACTTTTGTACTAAAGTTATAACAAAATAATTTTAAATTATTTGAACATTTACGCGAATGTTGCACGAGGTGGGGGCTAAATTAAGTACAGCCTAAGCAACGAAAAAATGTAAAATAAGAGATTCGTGATTTTGTGATCATGTTCTAGCTGTTTGTGCTAAGGAACAGCGCCACCATTAGCATTTGCGAATTCGACACAAGGTGGTCATTGTATCACCCGCTCAGCTTTTACATTGTGACTCACTCCGCGAGTGTGAAATAAACTGATTGTACATTGCTCATTAATACTGTGCGTTCTTTGTACATAACCTCACCGGCATCTCACGCTCATCGCGAATTCTCTCGCGAACAGTAGTATATACTTCAGTTTTTACTAATCATAAAAAATATTTAAAATCGCTAATTAAAGGCAATGCAGCTGGCCAGACGCTACCACCTATGGTAATGTTCTCATATAAAAGGTTACCAGCAGTTAGAGTGGAGAAAGCACCAGATGGTTGGGGTGTGGGGAGATCCGACAACGGATGGATGACCGGAGAAATATTCTTTGAATATATCAAATATATTCCACCCATGGTGTGTGGAGCATAAAGTACAGATTCCTGTAATTATGTACCTCGACGGACATTCTTCTCATGCCACTATGGCCTTAAGCGATTTTTGCGTAGCACATTGAAATTGAATTAATATCATTATTCCCAAACGCTACGCACATTAAGCAGCCCAAAGATGTCGCTGTATTTCGTTCCTTAAAGGATGCATGGAAAACAACTGTGACAACCTATAGATTTAAAAATGACAGTTTATCCGTTAAAAATGTGATTTCGCAATAGTTTTAAAAGCTGCTATTGATTCACTTAATGCAGGAGTGTGTCTCGCCATTTTCAGCAGATGCAATAAATTATTCGAAATTATTAAAGAATAATCAAGTAACACTTGCAAAAAATACAAGTCAGGATCAGACAGTTACAGAAAAAGAAAAACATAAGCAACTGGTGCAATTATTGCAGTGCAATATATAGAAAGTTCGACAGATTTGGATACAATTAAACTCTTCAAAATAGCTGAGAATAGTCATAAAACAGAGATGGGCATTATTTAAATAAAAAATTATATAAATAACTTTTTAAATAAAAGAGACTTTATCTGTGTGATTTCCCACTAAATTTTCCGCTTTACTATTCTCATGTCTACTTCATAAACCACTCCGCAACTCCACCAAAATCTCTCAACTCAAATCTTACTCCCTCTTTTCCCCCAATCACTGGCCCCCTTGGCGATGCACCTTAGCGGTCCCCATCTCAAGATGGTCAGTTATAAAACTCCCTCGACTATCCGCCCTATGAGGCGCGAAATCCTCCCAAACATTCAAATTCAGACAAGTCCCTCGTCCTAAAACGTCTTAATTCGAGACCTCGTCTCACCCCTTCATTACGACTCACCGAGTCAAAGTCATTCAAACCCCTTTCCCATCAAAATGCCTAAAATCCATCTAATGGGTTGAGTATCTTCTTAGCAATAGCCAAACAGAATCTTGAGAATCTTATTGCGACGCATATTTCAAGCATGATTCATAAACATGGTCTAAATATAGACAAGTAGAAAAACCCCAGAAACCTAATTGCGACGAATATTTGGGGTACGTGCCGTAAACAGGCCTAATAATAGAATATTATAGAAAAACCCCGGAAGTCCTACTACGCATAATTCGTAAATTGTGTCAAGGTCCTTACCGCCTAAAACCCCCGCAAGGACCCCGCGTAAATCATATAAATACGAAGGATCGAGAAAGTGAGACCAATGGATTCCTTGTATTCTCCCGATTAAATTGATAAAAAAAAATATTTAAATCGGGCCAGTTTTAATAATATCATTGAAAAATGAATGTGGTGCTTCCTTATTAACGTCTCGTCGCAAAACTGGTTTCTTAGAATTGCTTATTTGTATTCAAAGTGCCTTGACACTATATGAAGACCTTTGTGAAGACAATAGTTTACTAAAATACATTCCTTTCTATAAATTAAATCAAGACCATATTGAGTTATTATTTGGCTGTATAAGACACCACGGCGGAGGAAATAATAATCCCACTGCCAGACAATTCAAAGCAGCGATGAAAAAATTTTTAGTGCATGCTGATGTACGTGGTGCAAAAAGTGGCAATTGTATTCCGTTGGAACAAATTGCAATTTTACATGTGTCATCCGGAGGCAAAATTACAACTTCCGAACATGTTATAAATTCTATATCGAGGCTATCACGTCTATATAATGAATCAAATGGAGATGATTCTATTGATTCATCGCAGGCATCGAAAGTCTCGGAATGAAATATTTTCGCAGTACAAGAATATGAAAGCACCGGTGAAAGAGACGATTAGAATAATATGTTATGTTATAAATGCATTTTCAACCTTAAAATTTGCGTAAAGTAATATGTAACGCACTATATAATTCGTAATATTCACAAAATATATTTCCACGGGAAAAACTGTTTATAAAAAATAAATTTAAAAAAAAGTCATGGGAGTCGCAGGGGGGGACTTGAACTCCGAACCGCCCGCATGACAATCTGACCAGCTACCGTTGTGGCCACGGAACCTTCTTGGGTGTAGGTTACTCTAAATGGTATATATCGGGATTACTAATACGTTAAAAACTTTAAATCAAAATATCTCGAAAACGAAGGCCCACCATGCAAAAAGCCGAAATGGTATTTTCATACTACATGAGTACTACGACCCCCAGATACTGTCGTTCCAAAAGCGATGTCCACAACTGTAAGGTCCCCTTGTTAGCCGGTCCCAAGCCTGGGTTGATAAAAGAGAAGGACACCAGATATGACGGTGATTTCCAACAAAAATTCTGCTTATTTTAGGCGTCTTATTATACAGGGTGTCCCAGAATTGAGAGATAATCCGGAACATGCATATTTCCTGATGCAAAGAAGACATCGAAATGTCCTTTACCGTTTTGGGATCGGGGGTTCTTTCTCGAGATATTAACAGTTGGATATTAGCGATGGAACATCCGGGCCGCACAGTTTATAGCAGAGTCAGGTGAGCGGGCGGTAGCGTAAGCCCTCACGCACTCGCAGGAGGCACGCAAAGATACAGATCCACACAGACAATAGAACCAACCGCGCTGGTTCAAACCGTAAAAATGGGTTGAAGGCTTTATCGAGTAGGCAGATCTGGTGTAACTCAACGATACGTTTCAATTTTGAATGAAGTGATAAGTAAGAAGAGATAAATTACGTCACAGCTTCACTGGTGAGTGACCCTGTGCGACAGTGGCTTTGATCACTGCTTGATCCCTCGCCTGAGTTGCACCGCGCGCACAGGTGCACACTCGTAGGCATATCTGTAAATGCTTATAACTAATAAACGACGCCTCAGCAGCAATACCGTTACTCTTGATTTTCGCCCTATTCTTGTGTCTAGAATCAGCCCTTAAATTTATTCCCACATGTAGCCGAACACTCCGTATAATTTAACGTGTAATATATTGCCACAAAGACCAAAAATAATTCTCACCTGTAGCCAAGAAACGAAGACTAACGTCAAGATGCTGGAATTGCATCTCGTATTAATTTTTTTTTCTGTACAGCTATTTTGATTTTTTTTCGGTAAATATTCATAAAAAAATTCTATAGCATTCCTCTTCTTCTCCTTGTAAATCTTCGAGCAAGTTTACCATAATACCGTAATTGTATCTCTTTTTAATCTAATCACGGACCCAATATTTATGCCCCTTTTTTATTTTTTTGCGAAAGAATTCAGTAAGCACAAGCGGGTGCTTTCTTTGTATTTTACATGACATATCTCAAACTCTAAATAATAAAAAAAACAAGAGCAACTCTTTCAAACTAAGAAACAACCTAAAAAGAATCCAGCACGAGAACAAAGTCGTTACCACAAGATATTTGGATTGTATTGTGGAAACAACAAACAGTTCAAACCTGTTTCAGCGGGACACAACTTTCACGTGAGATGCGAGTTGATAAGAGATAACGTTAAAATTTGACCAGTAGTGTAAACACATCGTGAAATAATTGGCTCATGAGATTGAAGTCACATGTGAGACACGATATTTTTGTCTCATCGTGGATTTGCACTTAATACTTGCGCGCAATCCTTCCTTGAAGTAGTATTAGAACCTGAACAGTCTCCGCACAATTGTCTAGCGCCGTTATAAGATATAACTACTATTATACGTACAACTGTACTTCGCTTAAGTTTCCGTGTTTGTATTGAATTTTTCTTACATACTACATAACTGCTGGGCCCAAAACATTCATAAAATTTCAAACACAGATGTTCGGTACGGCATTATTAGTAAGCTTACCTTTACGGTGACGCTATTGGCAGAACTCTTGATCAGTTCGATGATTTCTTCGCGGGATTTGTCATCAACGTTGAACCCATTAACTTCGATTAATCTATCACCAGGCAACAAACCAGTATCATTACTGTGTTGTATCATCGAGCCAGGTTCGGCGAAGATCACCTGTCTCATCTGCATAACACCGTTCGCTGTTCGTTCGACAATCACAGCTCGTCGTAGCGAAAACCCGAAATCGTTCCGCGGCGGTGGTTGCCGATAAATTGTCAACTCCCGAGGTTCAGGAAGCTCTAACGGAATGATTTCGGGTAGTTGAAGGTCGACACCTTGATCTTCGAATGACGCTGACGATCGCCATCGCGAGAAACCTTGGGACTCCCCAACAGGCGACATACTGAATGGTGGCGTGGCAAAACTCGAATTTGTCGTGTCTGTTAACGAATCTGCCGACGGACTTGCGCTAGTTACCACCTGGAATAAGATAAAACAATCTTAGATTTCTGCTAAGGTAAGAAAACCAGTACATAAACCAGCGCTGTCTTAGAGCTGTTCGAGTACTCGAATATTCGAAATATGAATATGAGAAATGCGGAAGTCAAAAATTTTTCTGACTTTCCTTTGGTCGAGGGCCCGAAGCCCCTTCTTCGGTATCATACGGCAGGCAAACCTTTCGTCTCCACTACTCGAAACACTCTCTATCCTTCAATCTTTAGCTGTTGCGAGCCACGAGTCTCTGTTTAAACTGGCGACGATCGCTAGAAATATACGTTCCATACGTGGGAACTTGGTATTAGGAAGAATAGGGTGTATCAAGTGGCGTTCGGTTCAGATCTGGCTGCGGCCTCAGGCCGACCGAATCGTTTTTCGAATTTGCTCCGCCCGGCCCGCACAGTCCCGATTGCACAGGAAAAGTAAACTTTCTCCTACCGAAATCTACTGAATGTATATTACAGAGTGATTCTCCAGCGACACCTGTCAAAGAGATGCCGCCTGGTACCTTGTCGCGAGGACAGGACCCCCCAGTGCCTCACCGAATTTGATGGCTCTCGACCTTCGGAAGGGTTGGAATACCACTAAAAAGTCAGAAATGTCCAGAATCTCCGCATTTCTCATCAGATTTTTACGAAAACGACGTCTATCGATTTCTTATGTTTCGCCAATGAAACTAACACCAAGAACGACATAATTCGGACCATAATGAAGGAAAAAATGAAAAATCCATGAAAAATCAAAGTATATAATTTCAAGCTAAATGTGATAAAAATCAAATTTTTGATTTACCAAATACCTAAATTCACATTTGAGGCAGTGAAAGTAAAAACGGACTAACCCACTTTTTTTTAAAATTGAGTTAGTAGTAATAATGTATTCTAATTGGTTCTACTAATCATATAAACTAGGGGAAAACAAATTTCCAATGTGGGTTTGTCCGTTTTTGCTCTCACTTATCAGGGCCCTCGCTCGAACCACTTGACAAGGAGACTGAACGACGTAAACCGAGTACGAGTGAAATATCGCACCAGCGAGACACCCTCGGTCGACGGCGACTTGAGTCATCCAGTACTAAATATAAAAATGTTCCTATTTCTCATTACACTTTGATAAGAGTGTTACCACAGATGGATTACGACACACTTTACGTGTACTAAAAATGGACCGAATTAATCCATGTTTGGCATCATTTTCATCGTGAAACCCTACAAACTCCATTGGTAATACTTTCATCAACAGTTATCAAAAATATGAACATTTTATCTGGCCCGTCGGTTTTATTGCTCTCGGCTGTCAACGGGTGGTCTACTGGGGCCCGAAGGTCCTCGCTCGCAACGAGAAAGCAAAACGGTGGGGTGGATAGGTTTTTCCCGATAATCCGAGCCCAACCATTTGCGTGCACAGCTTCATGTTGCATGTCAAAAAGTTTTCTTTTAATTACAATTAGTAATTCAGTTTGTAAGTGCAATTAAATTAGGCATCATTAAAATCATACACAGTTCATTAGTTTTAACTAATTGACCAATTAATTTATTTTTTAATTCATTATTGCAGTGCCCTAGTGAAGAACATCGTAATACGGAGCTAATATTCTAAGCCCTAGAATCTACGGTATTGTCAATGTGCAGATAGTGTCGGTTCAATAAGGTCCAACTGACGCGCTGCGCCTCAGAGTCTCCTCTATTGGGATTGGCACTCGTGACGTTACCGACCTACTTTGTCAGGTTCTGATTTTCGCCACTAGGTAGCAAATTGCAGCTTAGCCAATCCCAATAGTGCGCGCTCTATTGGGATTGGTAGTCGAGACGTCACCAAACAAAGATGGCCGACGAAGTAGGTCGCCACCAGGTGGCGTATCGCAGCTTAGCCAATCCCAATAGCAGCTTAAACCATGCAAGGTGGTATTAGCATACATAACTAGCGAAACCGCCAGGGCCGAGCCGGAAAAAGCAAAGAAGGACCACACTTGACTCCACGGCGTCACACTGTTGGAATATTTCTCTTTGAGCAGGATGCCAGGTTGCGAGGAATATTGTACATTCGCAACCAGACTAAGTCCTTGGCTATTCTCTGCTGCTCATCTTGGGACGCTCTGGTGGCCGGGGACGGCCTTGCATAAGATCGCATGCCAGTCCCCATGCGATTCAGGTACACCGGGAACGCAACCGCCCGTACTGGGGTTAGAAGAACCACCAAGCCCTTGGTGGGATTGTCAATGTGCAGTTGAAACGCACGCCACTTCACACTATCGTTTCTTAGCATTTATACCGGGTGATTCCCTAGCTGGAGTTGTCAAACGCGATGCTCGCCAACAATCATGTGTCTCGCTGAGTTTCGTGGTTTGTGAGAAACCAGCGGGGCTATACAATGTTGCACCCTAAGCAGTGACGATTCTGAAGTTTTGTAATTTCTAATCAGATCTTTGCGAAAGTGACGTCAAACGATTCCTTATGTTTTCTCGATGAGTTTGGCCCCAAAAATGATATGATTCGGACCATAGTTAAGGAAATTACGTGAAAAATTTGTTTGCAGAATTGAAAGCCCGTTTCGTTAAAAATAGTCCGATTTAAATTATTTTCTGTCAATTTAATCGGGAGAATGCCAGGAATCCATTAGTTTCACTGTCATATTGATACGATGAAAAATAAAGAAAGACTGTTTTTGTATAATCGATGACAACATCGCAATAGCACATATGAAGTGCTTTCAAATATGCAGTTGCAATCCAATATCACTATTGCACCGACGAGTGCATTCAGCTAGTGATCCTCTAGGTAGTGATTATTATGTGGTCCCCTCCTCGAAGTGACAAAAAATTTACCTTTGTATATGCTACATGGCAATAAATGTTGCGGGGCTACTTCGTTCTTTTGCGCCACATTTGTGAATTTTTTATCACCCGTCCGAAACATTATTATTACGTCGTAACAGTATCTTTAGGAAATCGGGTATAGCATATAAGTTATATTTCCTGTCACTTCGATGAGAGGACCTCATAATAATCACGCGCATCCGGTCTGCGCATTTTCACTAGCCCAATTCAACATCCAACACAAATTTATATATAATGTTTGTTTAAAACTGCTTTTTGAATAGGATGTGAATTTCATGTTCTGTTTCAATGTAAGAAAGTAAGATACTTTATATGTATTCCTATTTTTATCTCTGATCATTGTGTTGTCTTCTGTCTATTATTGTGTGCAGCATCGATAATGAAAATTACTTTTGTCAGTAACGTATTACGACGTATTCGCTTGCGTATGCCATAGAAATGGATATATTGTTGAGTAACCAAATGATTTTGAACATCCAGAACATTTCGCATTTTTACAACAACAGTTCATGTGTGTGAAGTTAGTCCCCCATTTTGAGCAAAATTAAGAAATCAATGTTGTACTAGTTTGTACTGTTTTTGTACCGTCGAGAGTTTCCAAAAATCCGATACCGTTTCCGAAAAATTGAGAAACCCAATTTTAAAGGTAGCCCCAGCTTTTGAAAAAAGCGTTTCTCTCGATTGTACTGCACTGTAGTATTTTCACCGTCCCAGATCCACATTTAGTCAACCCTCAGGGGGTGATGTCACCCCTAAAAATTGCATTATGGCACCACCAAAAATAGGGTTGTATTACGGATGAACTACTCTATTGGCATACCAAGTTTCATAATTTTCTGAATTTCTGTGTTGCCAAACATCCCTTGTCAGTCAAATAGTTACAGCAAATCCCTTTAGGATAGTTACGTATGTATTTGAATAAGATCATTTTACAATGTTGGAGTAGATATTTTAATATTTGAATACAAATTTCTAATTTTATGAACATTCCAGTACGTAATTGGATTGCCCGAATATTCAAATATAGAAAAGAATTTGATAAGTATTCCCTTACGGCAGAGTTACTATTACCAAACAGTTGCCAACAAGTAATCAGTTGTGTCTCAGTAGGAATTTTCTCATAAGAAAAAAGGTACATCGTATACCATCAACTAACCTGTAGCAATTTTGTGTCACTCTGTTGGTGGTGGTGGTGATGATGAGGATGCTGCTGGTGTTGATTCTGATTCTGTTGTGCTGACCGTTGGGGTGAAATTTGCCACGAACTTTGACCAGTCTGTATTTCTTCTTCACTGTAAGCTTCTTCTTTATACATAACGCTGCCGAATCCAGGTAAATGCGTGGGTACATTTTGGTAGGCAATCACCTCATTCTGAAGCGTATTTCTCACTAGTAAATTACTGGCCTCTTGATAATTAGTTTCGTCGCCGTTTGACAATGTGTTTTCCTCGGAAAGTACGTTCGCCGCGCCGCCAGTGCTCAATCGTGGTCCCTTAAGAATACCTCGCTTAGGTGGTTTCGGTGGCAAAGGTGGTAAATTCTTTCCCAATTGGCCTCTAACGGTTTGTGACACCACCGATGACGTCGCACTCGTGACTGTCAACGAAGTTAGGGACGTTTCTGAGGAGTCACTCTGCGTCAGTCCATCTGGCGTTTTATTTATCCAATTATTACCAGTACGCATACTCTGCCCTGAATTCGACGAATTCTGAGAATTTTCTAACGGATCGCGATCCAAGTACGCGAAAAAGGAGGCACTGTAGTCTGCTGTGATACCACTTGGCAACTTCTCCTTCTCCTTCCGACGTCCGGGGATTTTCAGAGATCTGCGAACCTGCGATTGAAATAAGTAAAACGTAAGTATCTGACGCAGCATAAAAGTGTAATTAAACAATTCACACACATTATCCCAAGTGGGTCACAGATGACAGGATAATAATTTTCAGTTAAATACTGGTGTAAAATAGAAGGAAAAGAAGCTGAAATTTTATCAAATTAAATATAACCATTGCTCACCTATGATAATACAGGGTGTGTTGTAACTAATGGTACAACCCAAAATGTACCGATTCTACATAAAGAATGAAATAGTGAATGTGGAATAACATTTTTATATTAGGGACTTCATTTCTCCCAAAATAATGTTGAATATCCGTTAAATATGTAGAATACATAGTTTGAAAATGAAACACTATTCAAATATATACTAATGTATACTAAATTTGCGGGAATGAGGCTCTGTTCGCGTGACTACGGGTAAATTCGAATGTATCGCAAATGAAACTCGGTCGAGGTGGAGCTCTGATCGTAGTGCTCAAGATGGCGTCTGAGCATGCGCGTGATGACGCCGCACAATGGTTCCAAAGTGACTGTTTGCGGACAAAATTCCGTATCTCCGTCAATTCTCACCCGATTTTTAATTTCTTTGACTCGTTTTGTCGGGGATTAAATTTGCTATAATACCAAATACCTGAATTCAACCAAAACGTGTTTTTTCAGTCTATTTTTCTGACAAAGTTGGATGAAAACTTTAGTAGAACTAACTTTGGGGATAGTTTAATAAGATTTTGCCTTATTTTGCCGTTTTTTTTTTTTTTACGTAAAATCTTCAATTGGCACTGGGCAATAATGGGAACATAAAACAGGCGATTTGTTGACACGTCAGAATGTTTGAAATACAACTTTACAATGGCTGAAAATTTGGAATGTCTACTGAGTTTACTACAATCTGAACCGTCTAAAATATCAATTTAATATATGATTATAAAACCTAATAGCGTTCAGAAATATCGAAGAACGTCAAAACCGTGATTTATTTTTTTACGTGTTTATTATTGTGTATTAGTAAATAAAACTTTATCGAATCTTTCCGAACCACATTTTTTGTATTTGGAATGTGGGTAGGAATGTAATAAACAAATTCAGAAAAGAATTAGCTGCTATCATTTGCCACTGCGGTGTCAATCTGATTTCGTTTAATTGGCGATAGCGCTCAAAGTGCCTTTCTGTGGACAAAATTCCGTATCTCAGTGTATTCTTAACCGATTTTTATCTTTTTTTGCTCGTTTTGTCTTGGAGACTGATCCCTTATCTTTTCAGTATAAACACGCGCTACAATATCAAAACAAAAGTACGCACTGACATATGCGCTGCGAGAAAACGTGGGCCATAAAGAGTAAATATTACTATGAACAGGTGAAAACGTTGCATCTGTAACGAATGCAGGTTCGATTGGTCATAATATAATCTCCCGCCTTTCGTAGTGCATACGCCTGTGCCTGTTTTTGTTTTAATATTGGAGCGCGTGATTACTCGAATCCGTCTTCAATTTGAAGGGAAGACGACGCGGCGTTAGTGGGCAACCCCTTTTCTCTCTGCGTCCCTCCAGCCTGCAGGTGGCGTATTGATGGTGGACAATACTTTTTAATTGCTATATTGGTGACATCTTTTTCATATGCATGAATGTAATTGTAGTTTTAATATAATTATGAAACACACATTGGGAACAACCGTTCCTCGAAAAGGGGGACCTTCCCTCAGGGAATTCGTTCGTAGAGGAGAAACCCTCTCACCCTTGACGAAGTAGATAAGGGAAATGCCACATATGGTTGCCAAAAACTTACCAGGGCTGATCGGCCGGACCGTTTCGCTAGGGTCGCGGTTTATGGCCGTACCTACTGGCAGTATCCGTACCACTTTCGATGTGAAACGCTTAAATTTAATAATCAGTAATTGAGAAGAAATGTATCGACGAATGAAAATTTATCGTATTAATAATTCTCTGATTGGCTCTTAGTATCTAAGACATTTTGTATTAACAAATTATGTTTTAAAATGACCGGTTTTGTGACCACTCATTAACCGACAACGAAAGTATACGGATCTGTTATCAAAATCTTGTGAATTTCATATTTGTAATAGTTCAAACTCAGTTTTGTTACATATTAAAGTTATTTCCGGGTTCCAGTTAAATTGTTTCATCTTCTTGTTTGTAGTTATATTATATTTTAAATGTTCTGTGCTTTAACCCGCGTCCCAATTCCCCACTCGGGGTGAAATGGCGTTAAAACATTTGTCCCTGAAAAAAAAGTTCGCTAAAATTTAAAAGGATAAAATTCCACGTAAAAAAGGAAATGGTCCAAAAATTGGCTGAATAAAAGGGATACATTCTCGCATGTTAGTTTATTAAAAGAATTGCGGCAAAACGAGGCAACAGATTTTTGAAATTATGTACGGATGGAGGAAGAAAAATTTTATTTCCTTTTAAATTTAATTGAACCTTACATTCGTAAAAAAAATTCGGTAATACGTGGAAGCTGTACCTGCCGAGGAACGCTTCATAGCTACACTCAGATATTTAGCTACAGGAAGAAGCTATGAAGATTTGAAATTTTCTTGTGCCATATCGCTACAGCTATTGCGAAATATAATACCAGAAACCTGCTGGGCGATATATAAAGCTTTAAAGGCGAATATTTACAGGTAAGGTAATAACATTTTATTTTTTATGCATTTTACAAATTCATGTACGATTAATGCTCAGAATTAACATAATGTGGTGTCATATTATATACAGGCTGGATTTCTGTCTGAGTAATAGAATAAATTTCGTTCAGTTTGCCTAATTTAGCATAATACATAACGTCGTTCAACAATTTCTCCGCAATTGTTCGCTGCCGCTCATTTAATTCTTTAAGATCTTTACCTATTTTCTTCCCCGCGGTAACGAACGGATCGTTTTCCTTATCCGCAGAGAACACGCTGCAAGCTAATTGAACGAGCTTTTCCTTGTTATTACTATCGCACTCTCTTTTCCGTTTTGGTGCCTTGCTTGTTGAAGAAGTTGTCGACAGAGAAGGCCTCGAGATATTTGGTTCCTTTTCTATCTCGACGATATCATCTTGATTCTGAAATAAATAAAAATTATTCTTCTCTTTATTTTCCAGATACCGAGGAAAAATGGCGATCAATTGGAAGCGATTTTCAATCTCTCTGGCAATTTAATTATTGTCCCTGAGCAATTGATGGCAAACATGTACAAATTGCAAAACCAGCCAATAGTGGTTCGTATTATTTCAATTATAAAGGAACATTTAGTATCGTTAACGCTAAATATGAATTTATGATGGTACATGCGGGTACCAACGGGAGAATTTCAGACTGAGCAGGTTTACAAGAGACTGCATTCTATAAAAACATTAATAAATGTTGGCAATACTTGTAGTAATAATTCCACAAAGGTTAGTCTAGAACGCCGACATAAGAGCATCATAAAGTATAGAGAGCTCTGTTTAAAGAAATACTGTATAGGATCCAAAGAGTAACTTTACTGTTATATGTACAACTTCTGTGTGATCATTTTCTTAAATATATTTTCTATTCTTACATTAATTGAGGCATTTGATGGAAAAGGGGCACATACGCCAAAATGCCATTTCAAGAAAATCGATTTCAAAGTTTTCATTAATACAATGTAATGCAATTAAAACAAATTTTTAAGGATATAGTTACCGTGTCCTTCAAACATTCTGAAAACAGAAGTCATGATTTCAAAATGATGTGTGTCATTATATATAAGTTTTAAGCAAGTGGTTTATGTGCCTTTTTTCCGTAAATAGGGTAAATTCGTAAAAAAAATTGCATCTTTGTTTAGTTATTTACATATAATTTTGTTTACTTACTTCGTTGCCCATTTTTTATGCATCGCTTAAATAAAAAATACAAAATGAAGCGCAAAAATAAACAAAAAATGTTATGTTTTAAGTAAGTATTAATTTCTTCGATTTTTTGCAGCAAGCTGTCTTACAAGTCAATTTTTTCTTTCCTAAATTAGCTTCTTTCCTTGCGGATTCTATACTCCCCTCACTTTCCATATTTTCTCGCTTACAGAAAATCCTCCATGAAACAAAAGTACTTATTGCACGACAGCGCGACCGCTCAGCGATTGTGTAGCTGCGCGTCGATCACGCCACGTATCTAATAAAGCAGCATTTAGCTAATCTGAACGCGAAATAAGTAATGTCCTTGATATATTATATATTTATATAACATATACCTGAGTCGATTTAAACGATTTAAGGAAAAAGGGCAGATAAGCCTATGTGCCCTTTTTCCATTAAATGCTTCAATTATAAAAGTAACAATTCAGAGTACAGAAAACCATATTCCAAACCAACATCATTATCCACGTGGCATACGGATCACGAAAATATTCCAACAATAAATAAGAAGTTGAATTTGCCTAACCCAAAAACACCTGAAGGAACAAATTTACGATTGCCGTACGCATTTGTGGGTGACCAAGCCTTTTTATTAATGGAGAACTTAATGAAACCATATCCCGACAAATACGTAGCAAAAGAAGAAAAAATATTTAATTCTGGATTAAGCAGGGCACGGAGAGTTGTAGAAAATGCTTTTGGAATAATGGCTTCCATGTTTAGAGTTTTTCACTCTGTAATAGGGTAAGTGTATTACTGCGGATGCCCCGATTACTGCGGATATTCTAAAACAGCTCATATTTAATGTTGTAAAGTATATAATCTGTTGAAAATTTTTGCATAGTTATTATTAATTCTTTTACCGTAGTTTGAAATTCGCCAAGGCGAAACTTCGGTCGATTTCCGATATGGCAGTCATGAACACCTACTTGAAAAACATTCATATTTTTCTTACTAACAGTAATACATGTAATGTAGCGTTATTGCTCGATAGAATAAGAGTTATATTTTCAAAAAAAAAAAAAACAACAAATCAGTCGTCTACATTTTATTTTAAATTTTTATTTCTCACCGCAGTATTCGGTGCAGTGCTTTACACCATGTGCATGCATTACTGCGGACCGACGACTGCGCCACCTAACCTTTCTTCAAACCGTATTCACGTCTGTCTACATAACCTGCAAAGGTACTAAGGTTATGTTTCGCCTGACATCAGACCCAATCAGACTGCAGTAATACATGCGCAGTAACTCATGCAATGACATTGATCGACAAATCTCTTTGTTTTTAATTAACTGTGCTTATTACCCCGCCCTTATATTTTTTTTATGGAATTATTAAGGTCCCACCATTCTTTTAAAAAAAGAAGGAGGAACTTTCATTCATTTGAACGCCGTATCGAGGGTTCTAAAGTTAACCTACCTTAAAAGTCCGCAGTAATACTCACACTTACCCTAAACGTCCACGTGAAACGTGTAGATGCTATAATACTGGCATGTTGTGCATTAAATCATTTTTTACGGCGACACGCACCAAATAGGTAGGGTGAATGTACCAGTAACTGAACACGTACCAGTGAATGGACGTTTTTTTACTAAAACGAGTAAAATAAGTTATTAAAATAAGCAACTAATTAATTAGAGACCTCTTCTAATTTCTTGCTTCATATCCAAACAATTTTTGCAACACGTGGAATCAATCGCGCTGCAAACATAATTTTATAAAAGTGTTCATTCATTAGCCTTAAGTGTTCATTTATTGGTGCGTTTACCCTATATGCCCCCCTTACACGCGGATAGTGAAAACACAAATACTGGAGAGATAATACCAGGGCATTGGAGAGCTACAGGAGAATTAATGCCATTGCAGCGAATACCACGAGCTTCAAATATATCGTCGCGAGAAGCACGAGACAATTATAAAAATTATTTTAATAGTGTAGGAGCCGTGCAAACATGATAAAATTTGAAAATTAAGAAATTTGTTTGTAACAAATATTCGAATAAAATAGTTGAACAAATAATAAATAACTTTTATTTAAGAGATATTAAAAAATATCTACTTACCTCTTCTGTGTTGGTTTCATATGAAAATTCATCAAGCGAACTAATTTCCTCCTCTGAAACTGACACATTATCCTCATTAAGACACCGCAGTCCGTGGTGAATGCGAGCAAATCGAAATTAGAGCTGTTGATTCCCGGGAGAACGGGTACCCGGGTACCTGTGAGATACTCGGGGAAAAAAATTCCCAGGTAGGTACTACCCGGGTAAACTACCCGAGATACTCGAGAGTCTCGAAATCTCATAGAGTAGGTCGAAAGCAGTGTCCACGGGAAAGGGCCTGATAGCTATGAGCTACGCTCTGTTGCGCATGCCCGCGACGAGCTGTAGACGTCAAACCAATCAACGCCAAGCTTGTAAACGAACCGAATCGACGCCAGCGCCAAGGCAAACGAAACAAGGCGAGTGACGTCACGCTTTCCAAATTCCAGTCATACTTGTGGCCTAGCCTCGGCTTCGCGTTCACGCCGTTTCGTTTCCCATGGCGCTGGCGTCGATTCGGTTCGTTTACCAGCTTGGTGTTGATTGGTTTGACGTCACAGCTCGTCGCGGGCATGCGCAACAGAGCGTAGCTCATAGCTATCTGCAAGTTCTCGAGATTCTCGAGTATTTCTGGTAGTTTTCCCGGGTAGCGCTTATCCGGGAATTTTCCTCGTCCCAGGTATCTCGGGTACCCGGTCCACAGCTACAGCCCTAATCGAAATACCCAAGGGTTGGCATATGCACCTCGGCTGCCGAAGCCCCCGTAGATTGAGATGCTTTCACTTTTTTCAGCTCCCTTCGGAAGCTGCACCTCATGTTTTCGATTCTTTTTGTTATATATTCTTTATCTGCTGTTGGATTTATTTCTTTGGCTTTTTCGATCAGTGTATCCATCGCGGCACTTTTTGCGTTATTGTCCATATAGCACTTGGATCTGATGTCCCACAAACATTTCAATCCTTTATACAGTTGTATGAATTCCTCCCAAAATGGACGATTCACATCCATATTATTCATAACAATTAAACTGGAACCCGGAAATAACTTCAATATGTTAACAAAACTGAATTTGAACTATTTACAAATATGAAATTCTCAAGATTTTGATACACCCGTATACTTCCGTTGTCGGCTAATGAATGGTCGCAAGACCGGTCGTTTTAAAACATATTTTGTTAATACAAAATGTCTTTAGATATTCAGAGCCAAGCAGAGAATTATTAATAATAAGATAAATTCTCATTCGTCGATACATTTCTCCTCTGTTATTGATTATTAAATTCAAGTTTAGCTGTCCAGGTGCAATCGGGCGCTCATGACCGATACCGAAACTATAGCGTGGATTGTAAACGGTTTACAAAATTCAAGATTCAAAGATTTCCTCGGTCCGCTTAGCCGGTATACGAAACCGAGCGAATTGTTGCTTCACCTGTAGCGAACAAACGTGCGACAAGTGGCCTAAATACCAAGACGGATAGTCCTAAATGTTTTGTTTGCAAACAGACAGGTCATCCAGCTAGACTTTGCCCGAGCAAAGCCAAAACGATAACATGTTTGAAATGTGGAAACACCGGTCACATATCTCGTGCCTGCCCTACAAGTCGCAACGAAACAGGAGGCGACCGAGCTGTATCGAGCACTACCACCACCTCAGAATCAGAAGAGCGGAAGCCATTAAAGGTGTAACAGTCAAAAACTATAAATGTACCGTATAATAGTAATAAAGTTACATTTGTTCACAAAAAGACACGACAGAAAAGATTATTAGTTTCACATCTCTGCGCTGACTTTGCACACTTGATACAAGTGGGCCATGCTTCTAGTGCGAAAAAAACATAAAGCAATTCGTTCTATTTTTTATCATGAATACACGGTTAGGTCACACGTTTTATTTTTCTGTACTGGACATTTTATCGGTCCTGTCGGTTTCGCCGAGACTCATTTCAATGGTTCGTCACAAGATATCTGTGAGCAGAAATACTGCATTTTAGGTCATATTACAAAAATCGCAGTTAGGTTGGTTAGTAACAGGATCCAGTGACTGGCAACGACGTTTTTCACACGTGGAACCGATTAAAACTTGCTATTTAGTCACGTCATTAGAATAAAGCTTAAGGCCATTTTTGGAGGTTGAGGAATTATCTTCGAAGCAAGTTTTATGATCGGAAGAGTTGGAGTGTGACTTGTGAGAGGCACTTTGCTGATCACACATCGCGCGACTCAGCAGGTCGCTATGTTGTTAGTCTACCGTTCAATGGACGGGAGGAGGTTGATATTGGTAAATCGCGGAGTGCTGCTCTCAAACGGTTTTATGCCTTAGAGCGCAGGCTGGAGAAGAGTCCAACTCTTTTCGAGCAATACGAAGAGTTTTGCGAGAAAACGCAGCATTAGGGCAGACGACCGAGGTCACGCAAGATGAAGACCAGTCCTCATATTACCTGCCACATCACGCGGTAGTGAAGGAGTCGAGTGCCACCACGAAAGCGAGAGTAGTGTTCGATGCTTCGGCTAAGAGTTCCACCGGGGTTTCTCTCAACGATGCGTTGTTGACGGGTCCAACTGTTCCGTCTTACCGGAACGAAAAGGGGCTCAGAGCGAGGCGGTCATTTAACAGTTCGATATTGCCAGGAAACATTTGCTTGCCAGATGTTTAATAGGCGGCAATCGACATCGTGCCATTTTTTTGGACAGCTCGACCGTCCTCGCTCTGAGAAAATCCGTTCATTGTTTCGCCAGCGGGGTATACCGTAAACTCGAATCACTGCCGACTCGCGGGACAATACGGTCGTAAACCGCGACCCTGGGCGAAACTCTTCGACCGGTCAACTTGGCGAAGGTTTGTCAGCCAGATGCCCGGTTTTTCCCGCACTCACCAAGAGGGAGAGGATTCCTCCACCACCGAAATCTAGGAGGGAAGGTTCCTCCTCTTCAAGGGAAGCGGGGCCAATCAGGCATTTTGGCACCTCCCAAATTCCGGTGTCTTGTCGACCTTCAACATCAAGGCTAGAAGTCAGAATTCATTCGTCTCACCTGAAGTGAACTTCAGCAGCTTGATCGGGTCACCGTTCGGACCTCAAGCACGAACATAGACTTTAATATCTGATCATCGTGCGGATCAGAGTCTAATTTTTACGAATAAATAAAAACAGTCATCCAATATTAGTTTGGCGGGTGATACGCTCGTCCGACACACGCGTTCTAAAAAAAGTGAATCGGGCTTTACAACCCCGAAAGGAAGATCGAATTTCACGTGCGTGTCGGTGCGAACACCAACCATTCAATACAGTCTATGGTCGAGTTTATTAAGATTTCGTTTTCACATGGTGGTATTAACGGCAGGCATCGAGAAGATGTACAGGCAGATTCTACTGCGCCCGGAAGACACTAGATTTCAAAAGATTTTGTGGCGTGAGTCAGTAGCTGAACACGTTGAAACTTTCAAGTTAGATACGGTCACTTACGGTACTACATCAGCTCCGTTTCTCGCGGTTAGATGTTTGAAACAGCTTGCGATAGACGAGGCTAGTAAATCTCCAGTTGCAGCACGGATTTTCGAACATGATTTCTATGTAGATGATATGGGTTGTGTTTCAATTCACGCATTATGCGCATAGACTGCAGCGCAGTCGCTGCGCGCATTCATAGCGTTCCGTTTCCAGCAGCGGTGAACCGCAGTAACGAAACGGAACGCTTTTCGATGCGTTTGATGCTCGTGAGGTGGCGCGGGAATGTTCACACTTACTTACAATTAGTGTTGTATAAAGCTCGAGTCTTCAAAGCTTTAAACCTTAACCTTAAAGACTCAGCCTTCAAGGCTAATATCATATGAAACTCGAGACTCAAGCTTCGAGGCTTGGGCCTCGAAGCTGGAGGCTTTTGTGTTTAATAGTAATGAAGTTAACTCCAAGTCCTTGATATAATATTTTATGGTTCCACCAATTGTGGTGGCTAGCTGTCATAGCTACGACTGCTACGAGGTTCGAGCCTTCGAGCTTGAAGACTCGAGCTTTAAAGGCTCGAGCTTTCAAGGCTACAAGCTTCGAGCCTTAAGGGTTCGAGCCTTTAGGGTTTGAGCCGCGACTCGAGCCCTTGAAGCTCACGGCTCGAAGCTCAGTTTTACAACACTACCTACAATTAGCTATGCAGTTGGATGGATTACGGTTAATTTAATTCGAGACTTTTGGACAGTGGTCGAAGCACGCTTCCTAACTACATCTGTTACTTCGTCCTAAGGATCCGGGACAGACTCCTAACGAAATTTGATGGCTTTATTGGTTCCTGGATTTTCTTAACCCGAGTTATTCTACTCTTCTTGAACAGCGACAATTATCGATAGGGAAGACCATATTTTATTATATTTTATATTTATGAGTTTTACAGGACGAACTGCTGCTTACCCAGCGTAATTTGGTAAGCAGATGTGTAAAGGAAAAATGAAGTTATTATTATCCGCGCCCGGGGTAAATTTATGGTTTTGAAGGCTATTGAATACAATCGCAGGCTCTCGTACGTCTTCTGGATTAGAGTATAGCTGTAAAGTTAGCATTATACGAACACGTTCGAAAAACCTAGCAGTAAAAGCCTTTAAGAAATAACAGTGCGGGCCACGTATTTGTCTTCCGTTTCGACCCTGCCTAAAACCTTCTATATAGGGATGTGCTATTCGCTTCGAAAGTGAGTCCGTTGCGTTGGTTATGATTCATGCAGCGAGTGCAAAGACGACATAACCTGATTCGTAGAATTCCCTAGAATCCTCCAACTTCTAGCTCATAATGCGTGCAGCAAGTGCAGAAAATAAAAGCATGGGCAGTCAATGCGCATATTACGCGCATGCGTATTTGTCGCTTTACGTGTGCTTCTGTATTCTGTTTTTTTATTTTTTATATGAATTGATAGTTCGAAGTGTCTAGTTTTTATTAGTGTGACCGAGAAAGCATAAATTTACGTTGTAACAAAGTTGGAAACAATAACATAAAAATGTCCATTTGACTTGAATTACGGAATTAACGTGAGGTAATTCCGGCCATGATTTTTCTTTATAAAAGAAGTGGGAAAACTGTTAAATTAATAAAAAAAAATTATTTTTGTTTTAAAATTAATTACTACATGAATCACAAATGTACTCTATGATTTAAAATTTAGTTTTTTCTTCCTCAGTTTCCTTCTACCCCATTTTGGGTTTTTATGTGGAAGCATGTAAAGAAATATTCCTAGCTTCATGCTGCCTTATTCGTAATTCTTTGATATCAGTTGCATTTAAGTGGGTATTCTAGTGTAAACGTCGTTATTTTCTGCGTTTTTGTGGAATTTCTTAGAAAAAACTCGCTAAAGTTATTGAATCCGGGTTTTGCCTACATATATATCAGCACTTAGAGAGTATTTACAAAATTAAAATTGGCTGCAATATTTCGCGTTGTAATGTGCCATGAAAAAAAAATGTCTGCGCATGGTGCACACGATTTTGCTGATTGTGCTTATCCGAAACAAAAAAGGAAAATAGATTCCAAGTTAGTATACCACTGGCTATCGCAGGTAGCAGAATAAAGAAAAAAAATAGCGACATTTTGAAGATAAGGTTGTGATTTTAGTAGATTTTTTATACTTTTAAACGTATGTAAAATGAAAACAAACAAATAGTTTTACATGACCGTGGTAGGGACGATAGCCACACGTCTATTGAATATGTATGTACAATTTGGGCTTAATTGGTCAAGTCGATTTCAAGATATCATGGGCACCGCTTCCGAAAACATGGTTTCGAGAAAAACGCGTTTAAAGTTTTATACACAGTTTTTATTACGGAGAAAATTTTGCTCACCTCAAATTTTAGTCAGCTATTCCAGGGCCATAAAGCATTAGAAAGAATAAATAATAATAAATAAAATCAAAAGACAACATAAAACACATTTTTATGTCAACCAATTAAAGTGAACCTATCATTATTTCGGCCACTGTATGTATACGCATCTCTTCTAACCGCTATAACTCTGTCATTTTTACGAATTGCAGAAAATCCTTTTACCCACAAATTTTCTATAATATATACTTATAGAAAATGCAAAAAAAAATCAATTTTTTTGAGCCCGCACACTAGAATACCCCCTTAAGCCAGAAAAAAAGTAATGTTAAAAGCTGGCTACGATTACCCCTTAATTTTGGCCTGTCTTACCCCACAACACATGCTGAAATTGTTGAAGTAATACACTACATTAAATTTTCATATCACCAAAAGCCAAATGTGAGTTTGAAAGTATACATTTCAGATTTACAGATCTATACGCTTCGTAAGGTTATGGCTGGACAAAATAAATCTACACAACTCGTTAAACAGAGTAATTGTTTATTTGTTAAAATTGTAAGGACACATACCCTAAATAAACACCCTACAAAGAAATAAACAAACGTTTGTAAATCACCATTTCTCGTTTCAATGGAAATTTTGATTTCCTAACCACGCATAATTACATTTCTCAATTTCATAAAGGTACCGTTCCGGCGTACAATAATATTTTGGAAGGATGTTAAGTTATAAAAAATTGACAAATGTAGCGTAAAAGAACGAAATATCCAATAAATATTTATAGGTTATCTTTTCTATCACTTCTAGTAGCGAACCACATAATTTGGTGTATGTTTTTCAAAGCGTACGTAAAGAGACAAATACGCATACGCGCATGAACTGCACGCTTCATGCGCTAGAAGTGGAAGAATTCTAGGGCAGGGGGGCCAAGCCGTCATTGTTTGGCCGAAGTTCCCGTTTAGTACGCACTTTATAGGTAGGAGGCGCTAGGTACATCACACACACATACCTAGGTGTATCAGTGAGCACGACACACAACCTTTCGACGTTGGTGAAATATCACCATCAGTTACCATGACGACCGTCGCCATTTTCAATTGTTTCAAATTGGCGCGGACACACGGAAGTAAAACCCACGTGGATCTGTCATTGAAGAAGATAAGAAGTAATTTTTGTAATATAGTGTCTTTGAGATACAGTAAGTTTTTTTATTAATTGCATTAATTTAAGTTTCAGATTATGTCCGGGCCTAAGAAGTGTGAAGTGAAAGGTTGCGAATCGGGAAATACCCCACTGAGGGCATTTCCCGATATCCTTAAAGACCGTGAGAGGTGCTTAAAATGGATTGCTGCTTGCGGCAATCCATTGTTAATGCACCAATCTCTTCGCAACAGGAACATCTGCGATGCACACTTCTTAGGCATCTACAAATTACAAAAGAAACTTTGTAAAACTGCTATTCCGACGCTTCTACTTCCAGGTATGTTTAATATATAAAGTGTACGTTTCTTAAAACGTGCTGAAAATATTGTAAGGGGTGATTCTAGACGTGAAAATAAGACTAAAATCAAGAATAACCATTTCGCGTTTGGGCCTTCATTTTGCAGTAATAATGGTTTAAAGTTAAATTTCTATCTCCTGAACTAATAGTCGGAGGACACTGCGCTTTTATAGTTACATTATCGACTAGTAATAGAACAAAAAAGTATTGATACATTTTTCTGTATCTCTTAGGGTTTAACATTTATAAAGTTTATAATATTCGAGATTCATTCCTTACCGACATCTCGGATTTTAAAAGCTTTATAAATGTTAAACCCGAAGAGATACAGAAAAATGTATGAATACTTTTTTGTTCTATTGCTAGTCGACAATGTAACTACAAAAGCCCAGAGTCCTCCGACTACTAGTTTAGGAAACAGAAATTTAAATTTAACCCATTATTACTGCAAAATGGAAGCTCAAACGTGAAATCGTTATTCTTGATTTTCGTCTTATCTTCACCTCTAGAATCATTTGCATGGTTTACATATAATTTACTTTACTAAAAACTATTTTAATATTTTGTAGCACCAATTGATGTAAGCTGTTTGCTACAGCATGCAGTTGACCATCAGGAGGTACCGGAAGTAAGGGAACCGTTGGATGTACATATTGGTAAGGAAATACAAATATATACTTATTATAAAATTTAGAATGCATGTGTTTGTTTTTTTTAAACTTAGAATTTAACTAGTTTATACAATATGAATATTTGTAATTTGCGTTACAGATAATAATGGACCCTGTGGAGGGATTGGCTGCCTGGAGGTTCAGCAAGCAGCTGAACGTATGGAGATCCATACTGGTAAGAAAATACAAACATGCGATACTGTCTCCCTTGTTTTAACTGTTAGAATAACAGATATTTTTCAATAATAATGAATAGTAGCGTAGCAGTACTGCCCTCCTTAGTTAAAATGTCCTATCTAGCATTTTGAATCAACCGAGAAAACTGAACTTTTATGATTTACTTTGTACCGTCCTTATTTCCCTTCATTCAAATTAAAACATGTTGTCACTAGTTGGTAACAGCCTAATATAATTTTTTGTAATAGGTATACCGGTAGGTAATGTATTAATAACGTACCAATTAATTAATTGCTTTAGATAGGATATTTTAACCAATTGAAAAAAAGTTAGGTTAAATACATTAGAGTGTTTATAAATGTTTACGAAGCACGTAGAGTTTTCTAACTTTACTTAAAAGGTAAAAGACGTGTGGAACTTTAAATATTTCAACATATCTTAAAAATTGATAAAATGTCAGATAGGACGGTTTAACTAAGGAGGGCAGAGTACAAATTGAATTTTTCTATCTTTATGCCATTTCGATCAGCAAATTATTAATTTTTGTACAAAGCCTCTGTAATGGCCGATTTCTTCGCCTCTGGGTAAATGTTATCTGGTGAATAAGTACAGTAGAGTATGATTAATAGCAGATTCGGCAACCTGCACTGGTGCGCACTGAGTGCGACTTTTAGCCAATCGGAAGCAAGAAAACTCGCACTCAGTGCACACCAGTGCAGGTTGCCGAATCTGCTATAACTTGCGTTTCCCTAGGTTAGTTACATCGCAAAAATGTCAATATTAAGCTGCTATTTCAAAGTGAAAATTGTATAGATAAAAATATCAATTAATAAATGGTCATTCTTTAAACATTCACCAGTTTAATTCTGCAACAGCAGCTTAATATTAATATTTTTCCGATGTAACTAGCCTAGGAGAACGCGAGTCAATCACATTCTACTGTACCTATCAGTCAGATAACTTTTATCTAGAGGCGAAGAAATCGGCCGTAAAAGTCTCTCTTACCCCATAACTTCGATAAGTCGAAACCTCTATAACTCGAAGATTTTAGTTCTTCCCTTCAGATTCGAGTTAACAAATTAATCATTTGCAATAAATTTTACAGATACTGGATATGCTGTTGCTGGTACCTCTGGACAATCATTGCGGACAAGGAAAGGTACTGTAACGTTTTATATTAAAAACTATTCTTAAGGTTGTTTTATCTAAAATCCAGTTCGTCTAAAAACTCCCTTAAGGGGGTCATCTTATGTGACGGCCGGTTTTTCTTCGCTTTTTTGGAGAATTTTTTTGACGAAGCATGAAAACACAATACGTTGGAATTTTTACTACATATTTATTAACATTTAAGCAGTTATTCAGAATGTTTTGAAGTTAAAATATGGAGTAGAATTGACTTTACACAGGTTAGTTGCGAAAAAAAAGTTGTCGACGGCTGACATGATTCCGGTTGTCCTGCTTATCTGAAATCAAAAAATCAAACGGCACATTAATTTGTAGACTTGTGGCTATAGCTGGTACCAGAATGAAGTCAAAATATTGAAAATTTAATGTTTGGCATAGTTTTGAAAATAAAGTTACGATTCTCATCACTGAATCTTTACTTCGTCATTGGAACATTATTTTCAAAACTGTGCCAAACATTAAATTTCCAATATTTTAACTTCATTCTGGTACCGGCTATAGCCACAAGTAGGTCTGTGAAGATAGCACCCCCAAATACGAATTTTTGGAAAAACGATACGGCATTCGTTTGTCCAACGTTTGCCCAGGTTTGCCCATAAAAAATTTTCATTTGCCCAATTTTCAAAAAAAATTATGGCCAAAAAAAAATTTTCATCAGCACCCCCATGAAAACATTTTAACGATTTGACGGTGGGAGATGATTGTCCATCGTTTGCCCATGTTTGCCCACCCAAAAATTTTTTTTGTTCGCACTCCAAAAAAAAGTTATGAAGAAATTAAAAAAATTTGACTTCATCACCATCCATGTTATCAAAATCGTTCTTTAACGATGCTTTCCTTTAGTTTACATGTCAAAGAGATTTGCCCAACCATTTATTTCATTTGCCCTATCTCCAGAACCGAATTATTAACAATAATAGCCAATAGGTGCGGCACCCGTTGAAGCGACCAAGTGCAAGTTCGATTTTTTAATAAATAAACGGCGAAATCGCTCTAACAACGATGCTTTCCTTTAGTTTACATGTCAAAGAGATTTGCCCGACCATTTATTTCATTTGCCCTGCCTCCAGAACCGAATTACTAACAATAATAGCCAAGAAGTCCGAAACCCGTTGAAGCGACCAAGTACAAGTTCGATTGTTTTCGAATATATTATAAAAATCGTTGGTTCTTACCGTATAGGTTTATGGTGTTTGGTGGTATATTATCCAAAAAATTTGCACACACTTCTTCCCGTCACTTTATCCGTATGACACTTGAATTTGCAGCCCCCACTGAATAATTTACACTTTTCACACTTCTGCAGCATATGCAGAATCACACCAGAGTCTACCAATGCTTTTTTCGGCATTTTTCACTAATTACAACAATGAAATTGCGAAACGAAAAATGATATAATCTTCTCACAGTTACTTCACAAGCCGTAAATGAACGCGCGATCTTACAAGGTCTGTGTCGGAACTCTGTTGACTGACTGACTTTCGTGCGCCGTTGGAAAGAATTGGAGAGTATCGCGGACATCTGTTTACGTTTCAGCCGTGGCACTTGGCGCCGCGTCCCCTTAGGGCGTCAGCGTTTCGTGGCCTCAGCGAAAGGAAAATAACTACGCTTTTATAAACATTTCTGATAAGTTATCGCCAAATACACTAAACTGTTACGTTGAGAACAATCGGTGGAATTTTCTAATGTAAGAAAAGCTAAAATATCGGATAAACTCGTTTATTTATAGATATTTTAGCTTTTCTTACATTAGAAAATTATAGAAGATTTATATATAAAACTTAGAAAACAAGTTTACCCGATATTTTAGCTTTTCTTACATTAGAAAATTGCGATTTCGCCGTTTATTTATTAAAAAATCGAACTTGTACTTGGTCGCTTCAACGGTTCTCGGACTTCTTGGCTATTATTGTTAATAATTCGGTTCTGGAGGCAGGGCAAATGAAATAAATGGTTGGGCAAATCTCTTTGACATGTAAACTAAAGGAAAGCATCGTTGTTAGAGCGATTTCGCCGTTTATTTATTAAAAAATCGAACTTGCACTTGGTCGCTTCAACGGGTGCCGCACCTATTGGCTATTATTGTTAATAATTCGGTTCTGGAGGCAGGGCAAATGAAATAAATGGTTGGGCAAATCTCTTTGACATCTAAACTAAAGGAAAGCATCGTTGTTACAGCGATTTCGCCGTTTATTTATTAAAAAATCGAACTTGCACTTGGTCGCTTCAACGGTTCTCGGACTTCTTGGCTATTATTGTTAATAATTCGGTTCTGGAGGCAGGGCAAATGAAATAAATGGTTGGGCAAATCTCTTTGACATCTAAACTAAAGGAAAGCATCGTTGTTACAGCGATTTCGCCGTTTATTTATTAAAAAATCGAACTTGCACTTGGTCGCTTCAACGGGTGCCGCACCTATTGGCTATTATTGTTAATAATTCGGTTCTGGAGATAGGGCAAATGAAATAAATGGTTGGGCAAATCTCTTTGACATCTAAACTAAAGGAAAGCATCGTTAAAGAACGATTTTGATAACATGGAGGGTGATGAAGTCAAATTTTTTAATTTCTTCATAACTATTTTTTGGAGTGCGAACAAAAAAAATTTTTGGGTGGGCAAACATGGGCAAACGATGGACAATCATCTCCCACCGTCAAATCGTTAAAATGTTTTCATGGGGGTGCTGATGAAAATTTTTTTTTTGGCCATAATTTTTTTTTTGAAAATTCGGCAAATGAAAATTTTTTATGGGCAAACCTGGGCAAACGTTGGACAAACGAATGCCGTATCGTTTTTCCAAAAATTCGTATTTGGGGGTGCTATCTTCACAGACCTGCCACAGGTCTACAAATTAATGTGCCGTTTGACCTTTTGATTTCAGATGAGCGGGACAGCCGGAATCATGTCAGCCGTCGACCAACATTTTTTTCGCAACTGACCTGTGTAAAGTCAATTCCACTCCATATTTTAACTTCAAAACATTCTGAATAACTGTTCAAATGTTAATAAATATGTAGTAAAAATTCCAACGTATTGTGTTTTCATGGTTCGTCAAAAAAAATTCCCCAAAAAATCGAAGAAAAATCGGCCGTCACATAAGACGACCCCCTTAAACTTCTGTTATTTGTACTGTTTATTAGTATTCCCCAATTCCTCCTTTTAATATATATTCTTTATGCTGAGCATGGGCTAACAGCTTGTTTTTTATTATAACCCGGAGCATGGGGTGTTGATAAAACCACCTTAAATTTTATACAGTTTTCTGGGTGCTGGAAATTCAGTTTTATTTTGCATGCATAAATTGTTTTACTTTGCACTATTTAGCATCTGTGCTGAAATTGTTGAGAGCCACTAGGACGTCCAGCCTTTCTCCAGACGAGGTGCGGCAGTATAACGTAATTGTCTCCTTGATGAAAACAAGGAGACAAATGCGTAACCGCCATGTAGAATGTAAGGAACGTTTGCAACATGCCGAAATGTTGTTAAAACGTGGCTTTTCGGAACGCATTGAAAGTCTGCCATGAACTGTGCGAGATTTTTTTGCATTACAAGTCCGTAACATGGGACGATCTAAGTTCAGTAAAGATTTCACTTTAGATGATAAAATTTTTGCGCTTTCATTGCTGAAGCAAAGTCCAAAGGTTTATCGATACCTTTCAAATATTTTCCTCTTACCGAGTATAGAGACCTTAAGAAAACTGGTCACTAAAATCATTGTATCTCCCGGTATTAGTAAGTCTGTCTTCCACAGCATTGAAAATATACTCGACAATTTCGAGGATCCGCGGTATAGATATTGCATTTTGTTATTTGACGAAATGAAGTTTAGTCCCCGGCTTCATTATAATGTCAAATCCGATACTGTAGAGGGACTAGTAGATTTCGGGTTTTCGCGTAGTAGAGACATTGCAGACCATGTTCAGGTCTTTATGTTAAGAGGGATATTTGGAGATAAACCGTGGAAGCAAACAGTGTCGTACTCCTTTTGTAGGGGCACCGCTTCATGGGAGTCGATAGCGCGTACATTTAAGGCCATAGTAGAGGAATGCACTTTTATACGCTTAAAAGTTGTTGCTTCGGTTTGTGATCAAGGGTCAACAAATGTACGCGCGATTAAGCAATTACTTTTCCACACGAAAAGAAATTGCGAGTCGGCTGAAGAGGGGCTCATCATGGTACACGAACAAAAGATAGTACCACTGTTTGATCCGCCTCATTTATTAAAATGTATACGAAATAATTTGTTAACAAAGGATCTTCGTTATACTCTGGACGGTGTAGAAAGAACGGCAAAATGGTCCCACTTGGAAGATACTTATCACATTGATCGGTGTAGAGGTGATTTTAGAACTTTAACTAATATTACGGAACAGCATGTCGTTCCAAGTAAAATTAAGAAGATGCGTGTCAAATATTGTACACAAGTCTTCTCGCGTAAAGTAGCATCTCTTATGGAACTTATGAGCACTACTGAGGCGGAAAGTGCTTGTAAATCCAGAAAGATGTCAGCTTCGGGAATTGATACGGCGATTTTATTTCTAAATTTAAATTCACTTTTCGACAGTGTCAATAGTAGGGCCATTTTAGATAACGAAAGCAACGCCACAGATATTTGGAATAAGTGTATAAACTTATTCCAAAGTATGCGATTTATCAAACGCAAAGCGGGAGATAAAGAGCATCCTGCGGTGTTGCAGAATTGGATACATACCCTGAAAGGGTTCAAAATTCTTAATTCGTATTTGCTGGATCTTGGGTTTGCAGGATTCAAAACCAGAGATTTTAACCAAGATCCTTTGGAAAAAATTTTCTCGTTGGTGCGACAACATGGTGGAAGAAATACAAATCCGACTTGTTCAGTATTTACCGAATACTACAAGTCATTGCTTATAACTTCATTATTTTCCAACTCGGGAAGACAAAACTGCGAGGCAGATTGTAGTGAAAATTTGTTAAATGTAAAAGAGATTTTCGAATTTTCCTCTCGCAATCCAAATTCTAACTTTTTTAATAATGAAGTACCAGTAGTAGCTGTAGAATCAGTAGAGTCAATTTTGCAAAATTATGATGCTACTACTGTCAATTTAGATTACTTGGAACCATTTATTCAAGCTTGTGCTACGTGTTGCCAAGCTTTTTTAACGCAAAAAGATGCAATAGAACAATTTATGCGAGAGGTTTATGCTTTAACAAAACACTGTTTTGATGAATTCGCGGAACATTCCAATTTAAAACTTTTAATTCAGACATGTTTAAGCCTCTCAGTTGATGTAAACCTGAGCGATTGCCCTTTAGGGCATCTCAAAGTGTATTTGACCGACAACTATGTCGATCATGTATTAAAAAAATGTATTTCTTCCACTAATGTGCTAATCAATTGTTCCGAAGAACCTATGATTCCAATGTTTGGTTTGTCATTATGTGCTTTGACGTATGGCAAATCACATAGGAAACATAGGTCCTAATTGTGCTTTTATTGAGTTGGTGAATAAGTTCGTAGCGTTTTGTGTTTTCTTTTATCCTAGAACGATTTGTTTGCTGTTTGGCAAAGTGTTTATATGCATTCGAAAGAGCTTTTTCTGTTCTACAAAACTGTGATAATCGTTGTTTTGAATAATTTATTTATTTTTTTATTATTATTTTTCAAGCTTAGAAATGGAATTTCCAGGAGGCAAAAATCAACATTTTCGCGCAGTTGACTTGCCTATACCACCTTCTCCGTACACGTCGCAAATCTCTCGAGCGACTGCGGCAGCTTTTTGACTTCGATGAAAGCGAAGAAAAGCAGATGTCGAAAATGTTGATTTTTGCCTCCTGGAAATTCCATTTCTAAGCTTGAAAAATAATAAAAAATTAAATTATTGAAAACAACGATTATCACAGTTTTGTAGAGCAGAAAGAGCTCTTTCGAATGCATATAAACACTTTGCAAAACAGGAAACTAATCGTTCTAGGATAAAAGAAAACATAAAACGCTTCGAACATATTCGCCAACCCAATATATATCCGAATCTACTTTTAAGTCTTTTTGCATGTATGCGATTGCAGTATGAGTGTGTAATGCGTTTTTTATTATGTATATATGTTTGGCTGTGGGACTATTGCATGAGTGTGTATTGCGTTTTTTATTATGTATATATGTTTGGCTGTGGGACTGTTGGATGAGTGTGTATTGCGTTTTTTATTATGTATATATGTTTGGCTGTGGGACTGTTGCATGAGTGTGTATTGCGGTTTTTATTTTATATATATATATATATATATATATATATATATGTTTGGCTGTCGGACTGTTTTTACATTGCATAAGTGTTTGATTGTTTATATTGCATCTAGGAGTGGAAATGAGTGGTTGGTATGTGCATGGGGTTAGCGGTTTTAGTCGGTAAAAATCCGACACTGTTTAGTAGTGCGGATCCTACTAGGCGTCTTTTGAAGATTCCCGCTGTTTTCCCTCGTAAAAACAACTCAAAGAAAAAAAAATTGTAAACAATTTAATTATTTTGCAGATTCTATTGATGTCAACGAATTGAAGCAATTTGGGAAATAAAGTAAAATATTTTAGAAGTTGTATAAATTTTGTAATATTATTGTTGAACTTAATATGAACATTGTTATTGTAATAATTGTAATAACTAATATTATTTAAAATTAATAAAGAATTTGTATATAATTTAACATGTATTTATGTATGTAATTATATTTTTACTTTTAATTATATTTATATTTTCAGAAGGTAAATCGGAGGAAGTACGGACGTAATTCAAAGGACCCCTGTCATTCCTAACATGAAATTTAAAAGATTAAATTTTGGAATGAGCAGAAATCCTTCAAATGGCGTCCTTACTTTCCCTGGTTTACCTTTTCTAAGGCCGTCTGACCATGAATCGTCGCGTCAGTGATGCGTATGCAGCAGATAGAAGAATAAACAAAGAAATTGAATATATTTTATTTTCCTATGAAAAGAAGAAATATTCAATTTCAATGTTTATCCTTCTATCTGCTGCATACGTGTCGCTGGCGCGACGATCCGTGGTCAGGTTTTAAAGTAAGCGGTGCATTACACGTATACACATCCACATACGTCCCGATTCACACCAATTCACACATTCACAGTTTAGTACGCACTTTATAGGTAGGAGGCGCTACAAACTCTGCTTCAACGTTCGTAAGAGGGAAGCTTGCCCCCCCCCTGAGGCAGTTGCGACTCCCGCCTAGCGGCGTGGAGCACAGCAGCGCGAAATTTGAACCGGATCACACGGAAATAGGAAATTGTAATAGGAAATGGAAACAAAGTGAAGTCCGACGCAAACCTGAGGGGTTTGAAAATAGTTGGAGATTCTTTTAATAAATAAACGGATGTTTGGATAAGTGAGCTCCATTTTTGTATTCCTTCTCCTAAGTGCAAAATCAGCCCAATGTTGTTAAACGCTTGCTATTTCAAAAATCGATAACCGAAAGGGAAATGCATCGACGAATAAGAATTTAGTTAAATCGCATAAATTTGCTATTGGCTTTTAATTAACAAAAGGTGTAAAACCGATCGTTCAAGAGTAAAAGCGTTCACTCTTGAGCTTGGCGTCTTCCCTTGACTTAAATTGAAAAGAAATCCTCATTTGTATTTAGTTAAATTCAGTTATATTTTATTATTCTTTGTTTTTGTTATTGTTTAGTTATATTATTATAAATTTTATTTTAAATTTTATTAAAATCATGGCTTTAGTTGAATTGCAAGTCATGGTAAAAGGTGAGTTAAGGAGTTTATTTGTACAGGAATCAGAAGCAATAAAAGCAGCTCAAGGTAAAATTGAAATTTTAAAGATTTACAAATACTTTAATAGTATGTGACAATGTATAAATATTTTTTCTATAAAGACCAAGATTTTCTCTGCAATCTTGTGGAAAAACATCTAAGGATAGTGGACAACAGACAACATACAGACCACATACAGCAAACAGGTTCGCTTATTAAAGAGTGCTCAACATATTTAATATGTGTAATTACATTTACATTATATTTTTAGACACAGTAACAAAGCTATTTTCGTGGCCGGACAAGGCAGTGACCCTATTAATTGAATTAATACGAGAAAGAGAATTAGAAACAAAGCGGAATAATATATGGGAAGAAATTGCCGGAATAATGTAGGGGATGAAGTACAATGTTACTGCAACGCAATGCAGTAACAAATGGTCAGGCCTAAAGCGGACCTATAAAAATATCCGTGACGAAAACAAAAAGTCTGGAAATCCTCGAACATCGTGGGCATTTTACTCAGTGATTATACATTTTATATAAGTTTGGGAATGAGGACAAATTTTCAGTCATCAGTGCAAAGTACTATATAAAATAATAACCTATTATTACTTGATTAGGCAATGGATTCCATAATGGGTGAGAAGGCTGCAATAAGCCCTGTTGCTGAGGCCTCAAGTGAGGGACCAGCAGCACCCATAGCCTCGACGTCTAAATCTTCTAGCAAAGGTAAGTTTATGTGAATTATAATAGAACTATTTTATATTGTATATGTGAATGTGAATCCAGGGAAAAAAAGAAAAGTGGGGACGATTTTAGAAACCCTTTTAACAAAAATAGAAGAAGAAAGGGAAGACGTAAAAAGGCAAAGACTTGAACAAAAAAAAGATAAAGAAAAGGAAAGAGAAGAGAGAAGAGCAGAAATGAAAAAAATGCACGATGAGAGAATGCAGATGCAAAAATCTTTGATATACATATTAAGCAAATGTTTAGAAAATAAGTAGTTTTTTATATGTTATTATAAGCTTGTTCCGTTTCCTTGTTCTAAAATGTATGGTTGTGAGTTAGAGTTATAAGTTATATATTGTACATAAAATAAAATATCCAAGCTTTTAATCTGTACTTACATTGTATTTAATCAAATTGTATTCAAATTCTCAACTAACGAAGTTCTAATATAATATTTTTATTAAGCAATTCTTTGCACAGTGACAAAGCATCTTGGGTATTACGCTCAACTGTGCCACCTTCTGACACATTTCCATTAAATCCAGATCTTCTGTATCCACTGTAAAGAAACTGTGTAATAATTTCAGCAGATAAATTTCAGATTTAGAGTGCTGAAGAAGACTGGTTACAACTTACAGATACAATGACTTTCAAGAATTTAGCGACAGTGAGAGTGAAGACGAATATTTTAATTCTGATTTGGATATAGTACAATCCAAGTATTATAATATAGTATAAGACATTTGAAAGTCATCATTAATCTCGTTAATTAATGTTGTAACTGTTGCTGCTACAATCGCCAACATTTTTGCACTTTATTACTTGATATTTTTATCTTTACATCGAAACCTATCATATATTTTCAAATACCAGATTTCTCAGATTTGTTTATTAGCTATCTGGAACAAGCGAGGGCACGCTCGCCCCACTTTCACTCTCAATCTACATGGTAAAAGTCAAAGAATTCTAGGGAATTTCATGCACCGACAGGGCATACATATCTATGCAACTTCCTGCGCATCATGCGCTCAATGCGCGAATCGGAACAGACCCAAGATTGTCACTGGTGCGCGTGATGACGCCGGTACGTCAAACCAATCGGCGCCAAGCTAGCTGTTGAGCCCAACCAATCAACGCCAAGCTAGGTTTTGGCTTCGAACCAATCGACGCAAAGCAACATCAGAGACATTCCGGGCACCCCGGATCAGAGTCTTCATTGTCCACCGTGAATTCGCGAACATTCAACAATAGGCTCGACAATGGAGAACGTGCAGAATGTAAGTATTAAAATGATATACTATTAAACAGGGTTATTCTCCCGCTAGAGTTCTAAAAGGCGATGTCGCGAATAATTCGGGCCTCTTTTAATCAGGATATTTTTAACGAAGTTAACTTTACATTATGCAAATAGATTTTTCAAATGGGCCATTTTCGTCGGGACGGCATAACCTAACCACGTGCGTTACGAAAAACAGCACGCCTGTCTTCGTTGCGTAGGACGATAAATAACTACTATCCTATTATTGTAAGATTATTACTGTTGGACAAAATTTAACCTTTTTTCAGACTTGTAACATTCAATAGCCGTTTTTTCATTCAATAGACATTTTTCTTCCGGAAACCATCGTCAGAAGTAGTAAAACATCTCGCGTTTTCAATACAGAAACGAAAGAGTTTGGCAACACGTGTGCCGTCGACATTGGTAGTCAATGGCAAATGGGCAGCTCTGCGTGACGGAATCGCGTAACGCGCCTACATTGTAACCTTTTCCAAAGTCTTGCTCGCCCGTCGGCGCTCCGTCATGATAGTTTCTACCGTATAATCCAAAATGTGCTATTCTTCGTGGCGAAGCACTGAAATCTGCTAGTCAGGGCCGTTCATGGGTTTTGTGCCGCTCAGGTGCAAAAACATTATTGCCGTCCTTATTAATTTAATATTCGTTAATTAAGAATTTTATATGCAGTGTTTACTTTTATATCTATACATACATAGTTTTAAACATTTATCATGTGCGCGGGCACTTTCTGCACCCCCGCCAGGAACGGGCCTGATGCTAGTTTTCGCAGCGAAAGACCAAACGTGCTAATATTCGTTAGAAACGATGCAATATGCTTTAGGTGGCAAACTGATACGTGTTTTTTTTTCGTAAATGAAACTTGCTGTTTTTCGTAACGCACGTCGTTATGTCCTCCCGATGAAAATGGCCCACATACAAAATTGATTTGCATAATGTAAAGCCAACTTCGTTAATAAAAAGGATATTTAAAAAAGTGGTAATCGTGCATAAAAGGTGCATAATTTAAGATACGAAATAAGTATAAGAAAATAAGTATTTTTTAGTTTTCGATGCATTTCTGATCAAGTTAAATAAAATCCTTTAACATGATTTTTTTTTATATATTTTGTTTTGATTTTCAGATGGAAATTGCGTTGTTAGAATTAGCAGATGCGGCCCCCCATGAGGTGCCCCAAAATCCACCCGTGGCGGAGGTGGTGACCGAAAGGGTGGAGGAGGGGGTGCAGGCTCCATTCCCGCCCCCCAGGAGATGAATATTCAAAAACAGCTTAACCAAATAAGTATGTGGAATGTGGTTCTATAGCTTACTTCCTACTAATCTACTTTGTGCGAAACGTTGCAATTGTCAGAATGTTATTCCGGTTTAAGAAATGTCTTAATGTTTATGTTACTGTTTCAGTTGCAGAAATTAATGAAGAAATTTGTGCACACCCGCGGCCGTGGAGAGCCCCGTCGTAGGCCGCGGGGTGGAAGAGGCCGCGGGGAGCGAGGACGAGGCCACCCCTATAGAGGATGGGGAGGCCACCGGCGCGGTAGTCGAGGAGAAGGAGGAGGAGGCGGGTGGAAGAATAATATTACCCTTAATTTTTAAATATTCCAAGAAAGTCTATTTTTCTATTTTGTAATAAGTATAATTTTTTCATTTCAATTGGATACAGGGTGATCCTGGAGCGACTGGACTCAAAGACGTGTCACCTGGTACCCTCTTATTCGTCATGAATAAGATTAACCCGAGCCAATTTCTAATCGAAACGCCCATGATTGAAATGATGGGGATTTAATCGCCGGCCATGATTGAACTACTTCAATTTACGAACTACTTTTACGAACATAGGAAAAATACAAATAAGTTATTTTTTATGTAAATGCAGAAATTATGATTTTTGGTTGTCTAAGTGTGTAAAGTGATTTTCTAATTAATTTTATAATAAAAATTTAACTTTCTACGTTTCCATTATTTTATACATTACCTAAGAACAAAATATTCATTGAGGTTTATCTAGTGTCGACTTTACAAATTTCTGTCCTTTTTATTTGGGATCTGCCACGGCTCCAGTATACCAGTCACGTTTGAAAAAATCAGTATAGCAGTTGAGGGTTAAATAAGATTCTTTTTGATGGGATTATATACTTGGTGCTCTTTTTTGTACCTTTTTTGAAAAAGGTAATTTTGTGGGGATTTCACACATTTTGTAGTGTTCATTGATGACTGGATAATTTTTTCAACTTTTCAAATTTTTTTAATTGCCAATATATTATATTGTCATCCAAACTACGCACGCCTGCAAAGTTACAAGACAATTGGATTGGTAGAATTGGTTTAAATTTGAGTTTTCAGATATGAAGCAAACAGAGGATCGAAGCAGAATGAAATAGTTTAATTAATATAATACTATGTCACAATAAATTTTTTCACTGACGTAGATCACACTGTATCATCTTCTGCTCCGATTATCTGTGAATACTTTTTTTTCTACAAAATAAAAAAACAATAACGTAGATTAAAACTCTAGTTGTTTCAATATTAACGATTAACCAACAATTTGTCCATCTACTGGACCCCGTGCAGCTACTGGCCTGCTTACCCTACGGTTCTGCAGAACTGATATTATATCGGGGTTTTTACGTTTCTAGTCGATAATTGCTATCTACATCCAAGTTGCCAAGGCCTCTGATAGCCAGAAAGACCTGTCCAGATAATATAAATGGACCTTGAATGTTATACCGCAGGTAGCCGCGCGCAGTTATTTTGGCACTGCAGCCTTCGACAGCTGCTAAATGCCGTCCTTTTCGTGATTGAATTTTGAACAAAGCATGTGTTTCCTTCGGCTTTTTTGCCCATAGATATTTGGTTTTATTTACTGAATGATCCCTGCAGCGATATCTTATTGTAAATTGTTTCGTTCATTCGGAATTCGTTTATAATCCTTAGGTTTCTATAGGTAGGTACCCGGGTACCCTGGTTATTGAGAACCAGCATGTAAACATTGACGAGATAATTCTCCGACTCCAAGACCAAGAAACGAAGTCTGAAAGCATATTCCTCTTTCAAAATGTCGAAATGTTGTCATTTCGAAATTTTCACGGGAACATACAAATTTTTCATAAAACATGTCTAGGTGAGCACCCGGGTACCCGGTTATTGACATAAGGGTTAATAATCCACATCGGTCTAAACTTAATTCAAACGTCATTGATAATATATTAATTATACATTTGAATTATAACAAAATTATAGAAGATGACAAGCAATAACTACGTTCGAAATTAATAAACGGATTGATAAACAATCGAGTAATATTGATTTATTAATACCTTACTAATGCAAAACCAATATACAAACCTATATGTATTATACTAAACTCTTGCTATAGGCTCGCACTTAAACGGGAGGAACAATGGCGGGTTTTTGCAACATTTTGCTATATAATATTTTTTGCTTTACGTATCTTATTATAACATTGCATCTTTTGTGATTGTACTGCAAGTGTCAAAAGGCATAAAGTTTTTATCTTTTTCGTTTCTTAATAAGTACATGCTAACTGCCAATGTTATTTCGTGGTGTCAATTTTCCCCAGTTTACGATAACGTCGCGTCGACTCTCTCGGCCCCTCTCGCTCGCTCTCGGCTTCTCTCACTCTCTCTTTCTCGACCGAATGACTCCAAGAAGTGGTGGGGATAGCGACGAACGCTTACGCATGGTTGAGGCGAGCCCAGTCCATAGCTAGAGTTTACTGTATTACCGATATATAACCGTTACGGAACCGATATAATATCGGTTCTGTAGAACCGGAATCGAAACCGATATAGGTCAAAACCGTTTTCACTTGTAACTGTTTGAAGATTATTTCGGTTCTCATAACTATTTCAAGAACCGAAACCGATATCATAACTGTTTTCAACCCCTGGACGAAAGAAGTTTACAACATTTAAAATCGCATAACTTTTATAAAATTAACCCAAACGAGTTGAGTTTTTTCTTTTTGGAAAGCTACAAGGATTAGTTTGCTAAGTGACGTGTTTCGTCGTTTTGAAACAAAACTGCACTTGGTCGGAATAGCAAACAGAAATAATAAATGTAATTTTTTAAACTTTTCTTTGTGAGCTTGTAATGAAAATTCAAAAAACCCGTTTGTAGATTGAAGTAAGTTGTATACGTGCCAAAAAATTTCATCAAAATCGGTTAACTTTGCTTTAACCTATAAAAGCTTAAAGATCGCAGAATAAGGTCGAAAATCAGTGATTTCCGGGAATTTCGCAAGTTTCGACATTTTTTTCATCGAATAAACGACGTACCTGAGAGACATTTCCTCACCCTTTCATGCTCCCATCTTGCCTAGAACTGTAGGACGATGACGATTCTTAATCTTAACCCTCGTACAACGAATGCAGGGTCATTTTAATCCAACTCTGATAAAGTCTATAACGATGTTATATTTGTGTTGGCAATGGCAAAATATAGTATATGATGCATAAATTGCAATAACATTATTTGTAAAAACCATACAGGAGATACACCAAGTTTATATACCAAATGTACGTAAATAATTCTTTTATGTATTTTTTTATTAATAAAATTTAGTTAATTTGAGAAATTTTAATTATTTAATGCATTTTATAGGGGAAATTGGGGTAAAACGGAACGCTTAAGTTTGGAGGGTGATAACATAAAATCGGGAGGAGAAAAAGACACGAGACTTCAACAGGAGTCTTCGGTGGATCTTAGACTATAAGAAACTTAAATGTTAATTACAATCTTTGGGAACGACGGAACATGAAATTTACAGAAGGTATTGAAATCTTCGCCTCGCTCAAATGGTGGGGTAAAACGGAACACCCACTTGAAGACCATGTAAACGTACAAAATCTTTATTTTTATGATTTAAAATGTATTCATTTATATTAAAATCGATAAATATATATTTTAGGTATAACTATTATAAATAAAATATAACAAAAATATATATTATATATATTAGAAAAAATATTTTACTAGACAACATGAAAATTACGGAAAATAACCAAATACACATGGATTTTTACATGAATAATGAATATCAACACGTGCATGGAAAATTTTTCAGTTTTTAGTGCATTTTAAATAAAATTGTTTAACTTAAAACACTTTTTTTGCATATTTTTTATTATTTACTTTTTAGTGTCCAAGTTTTGGTTTGTGGTTATATGCTGATTGCATATCGATTAAATTGATTTGATTTGTGGTTACAGGCTGATTTCAAGTCGTTTGGATTTGTGGTTATGGGTTATATTTATTGATGACTGGGTAATTTTTTCACCCCTCCCTTTTTTCTCATAATTTTGTTTTGTCATCATAACTACGCACGCCTGCAAAGTTTCAGGACAATTGGATTGGTGGAATTGGATTAAATAGGTTTTCAGTTTTACCCCGCGAAAAGTGTTCCGTTTTGCCCCACATGCAGTCATTTAGTAAACATTTAATATTTACACTTCAGCGTGAAGTAAAGAACTATTTAATACGTGAAAATGTAGCGTAAGGACTATAGAATCCAATGATATACTTGCCGTTATTAATTTTCGAAATCCAAGTGCCGAAAAGTAGTCGAAAGTACAACACAATATTGAAACGTCGATACCGGAAATTTTTCCAACTCTCTTAACGGAAAAATAACGCGTGCAGGGGTCTATGGTTTATGACAAAATGCTATGATCCCATGTCACGCGATACCAACTCATTCGCACTTCTTATCTAACAGAAACATTGGTGTTCCGTTTTACCCCACTTTCCCCTATTCGATTTTTTCATGAAACCAGTGTACCATAGAAATGTTGCTATGGGTCAAATTGACCCTGCATTCGTCTCACACGACCACATCCACCATTCGTCTTCCGAGGGTTAAGAACACAAAATTCGGCAAATTGCAACTTTACATCGAAATATCTCGGCTCATAAGGCACGTAGGGACGAAACGAAGACACTTTTTTCTAATGTAAATCAAACCCAAGCTATCCATTAAGACCATTCAAAATCTAATTGGATCAGCCATTATTGAGATTCGATAATCGAAGGGTTCTTGATAGCGGGTCGAGGCGTTATAGAGCACTCTGCGCCTCGCGCTGCGCATATACCTATATATACTTGGCCCGAGACACTACCGTGTCTCTTGATTACTTACACACGTCACGTGTAGCGTTTGAGCTTCCTGGACGACAGAGACGGTTAGTCATGGTCACCTCTTTAGCGTCACGCGTATCCCTGACGACGTGGTCGGGAGTGGGAGAACCTCAAAAGGCTCACGAGTCCTGTCTTGGAAACGTTTCCTAATTGCAGGGACGAAACTAGGCTGTAATCGCCCCGGAGCAAGGATTCTATTTGGCACCCCCCTCCCCACCCAAAAATTTTACCACCTCGTATTCCCCACATTAGGAGGTTGAGTCCACACTTTACATATAAAAGGCATAATAAACGTGGTTATTAACTGCTTTCAAACATATTGCAGGTACCCTAATTTGTTTGTTGCTTGATAATAGATAAATAAATTTTAATTACTTTTCCACAAAATGTGTATCTCCTTTATTCCTAATGGAATAACGTAACATGAGGCAGTCAGCGCAATAACGGACCAACCCACATTTTTTGCGAAATTGAGTTAATAGCAATAACGTATTCCAATAGGCTCTACTAATCGTATAAAATAGGAAAAATTAATTTTTTTCAATTTAAAAACATATGGTATAACAAAATCACTTCTTGCATTGATTTTTTGTGGTGACATCTGTATGCAATAATGGACTAAACTTGGTTGGTGAATGTGAAGTTGGTTGCGAAGTCGACGAGGTTATGTTTGTTCTCGTGTATTCTCACGGCACTTTACAAATTTTGCAGAAGTGTTTGATATAAATGAGTGATGCAACGAGTTCAGTCCTCCAAACAATGGAGAATAATATCACAAACAAAGAAAATATAGATGTGAATATAAATAAGGACAATGGATCGTCTGTAGACAGCCCACAGCCCCCTTTATCAGAAATAAACTGCATAACCAAAGGAAAGAAACGTATTAAGAACCAGCAGAATTGGACACGTAATATAAGAAAACAGAAACGTCTAGCTGGCCAGGAATATATTAATTGTAATGGAAAGCTTGTACCTAAGAAAGAATTAAAAACTATAAAAACGTGCCACTGTTTTAATAAGTGTCACACAAAAATAAGTTATAAGTTACAGACATCATTTCTATTTGCATTGATTACAGTTGTTAATAAGTATCGAACATACACATTATGTTCGGGAAGAGAAAAAGAACAAACTAGACTGTATCATTTATTTGATTCAAATGGGTCTGAAGTAAAAGTATGCAAAAGGTTTTTCCAGAATACATTTTCAGTATCAGCTGGAAGAATTGACAGACTTTTGAAACATAAGAAACTATACGGTACTCCACCGTGTGATAAGAGAGGAAAACTTCCATCTGTTAACAAAACGTCTTCAGACAAAATCAATGAAGTAAAAGCATTTATTGAAAAATTTCCTTCTTATGAGAGTCACTATGCTGTTCATAAATCTAGGCATAGGAAGTATTTGTCACCATATTTAAATATTAGTAAGATGTATTTCCTTTATTGCAATGAAGCAACAAATCCTGTTTCAAAGTTTATATTTGAAAAAGTGTTCAATGAAGAGTTTATCTATCTTTTCATCCACCTATATCAGATTCTTGCAGAAAATGCGACTCATTTAAAGTTAAAATCGATGCTTCAGAAAATGAAAATGAAAAAGTACAGTTGATTGGTGAAAGAGATATTCATCTTAGAAAAGCTGAGAGTGCACGTCAAGGGTTAAAAGATGATGCTGCACTTGCAAAAGCAGATTCTAATATTAGTATCACTACTATAACGTTTGATTTGACGAAAACATTGCCTACACCTGTTTTATCAACAGGTATTTGTTATTATAAACGACAGTTGTGGACCTATTGCTTGGGGATTCACAATTTAGGAACTGAAGATGTGTATACGTTGTGTGGAATGAGTCGATTGCTTCACGCAGACCACGAGAGATTGGCTCATGCCTATTATACTTCATAAAAAAATTTGTTTCAACCTCTAAACTTATAACGTATTCAGATCAATGTGGAGGTCAAAACCGAAATATAAAACTCTACACTTTGTGTCAATATATTACTCACAATTCTGATTACACGGTAAATGAAATTGACTATAAATTCTTAATTAGTGGTCATTCTTATTTACCGTATGACCAGGATTTTGGTTTGATAGAAAAACAAAAGAAGTTATTTTCAAACATCTTTATACCAGAACACTGGAATGATGTGATTATGGCAGCTCGAAAAAAAAACATTTAAAATAATTTCCATGAATAAAAATAATATATTTTCAACAACAAAAAACTGGAAATGAATATTACTAACAGAAAAATTGCTCTAGATAAATCAAAAGTGGAGTGGTTAAAAATTCAATGGTTGCATTTCAGAAAGGATGAGCCATTTAAAATTTATTATAAATATTCAAACAGCACAGAATTACCATTTACTGAAATCGATATTAAGAAAAGAACCTCCACATTGATTACAAAATTAGATTTGCTCTATCCTCATGGAAATAATATTAATGGATTAAAAAAAAAGACTTGCCAGTTTTGCTTGAACACATACCACCCATTTATCATGATTATTATAAAAATTTAAAAACAACTAATTCAACTCAAGTTGACACTATACCCGTACTAGATTCCTGTACCGACGAAGATAATGTTTAATAGTACTAAAATTTTATGTTATAAACTTATAAACATTGAAAATATTAATAAACGCTAATAAAGTTTTTCGCCAAGTCTAAATTTTAATTGCTTATCCCGACATAAAAGTAGATTTCATAATGGACTATTCTATAAAGATGTCAAACAGCGCAATGCAACAACGGACTAACCCACATAAAAATATTACCTATTAAAATTAAACGGAAAATCAATTATGCCTTCATTAGGAAGCATTTCCATTAGTCTCAGAAGCTAAAAATTATAACTGTACTAGTAATAATGCCTGCAAAATAAAATGTTGTTGAAACGCTACTTTTTAGATCGCCTATTTCTCCGTTCACCGTGCATGTTGGTCCGTTATTGCGCTGACTGCCTCATATATAAATTTGAATAAAGCCATTGATGTAGCTTTTCCAAAACTATGTCTTTTCTTTATAAAGATTTCTCATTTGGCGCCCCCCCGCAAATCGGCGTCCGGGGCAGAAACACCCCCCCCCCCCCCCCCGCCCTAGTTACTTCCCTGCCTAATTGTAGTATATGTGTGTATGTATGTATGTTCACGTAGTAATAGTACTAACAGTAATATAGCAAACACTCTCATAGCCAGGCCCTATGGGACCGGACCTCTGACCGGATAAACAAATGACCGGAATCGAAAAATATATGCCAAATACGTATCATACATTAACCTTACGACTATTTCTTGCTTGCGCTTAACTAGCACATGAAAATTATACAAATTCTATCATTACGGTGCACTGTATTCATTCCAAGAATCTTTTTCCACGTTCCGTGCAGTCAGGATATTAGATTTTAAATAGATCTTCAGGCCCAGATCTAGGGGGGCGCAAGTAGGGCAATTGGCCAGAGCGGCAAATTTTGGGGGGCGGCAAAATTGGTAGACAAATGCCTACAAAAAATTTTGCTCAGTGTCAAAATATATATTTTAAAATACTTATTTATGATTCAATGCAAAGGGCGACCAAAATCACTATAGCCCGGAGCGGCGGAAAAGCTCGATCGGGCCCTGGCTGCATCCTCTACTAGTCTACGAGGATAGCAAAGGATGCCGCATGCTTAAGACGATCTTAACAATAAGTAACGAACTGAGAATACCGCCCTCACTGAAATCCATGGAGTCAAGTCAATGTCCCGCAGCTGTAGCGTCAGTACCCAATAGAACGTGTCACACTCGCAAATATGTCGCATTCATTTCGTGATAAAGAAGCAATAGGAGCACCGGTGCTCTGAAGTAGTTCCAGATGCGTTAAAAACACTGACTCTACGTTCGTGTTAACATTACTAACACGCAGAGCCACTGTCCACTATGAAATACTTTATCGCGAAATAAGCACTGACTCTACAATCGCATTGCACACGATTACAAAAGCACTTCCCGCTTTTAAACATCTCTCAACAGTGGGTAGATGTGTTCGGACTCGAGTAAAGTGTTTCTAAAATAGTCCTCTAGATACTGAGTGTAATGTAGTAGAATTTTGTTAAAGGGCCTTCCACAGAGTCCAGTAATCAATGAAATTGATGCAGTAATCGTGAAAGTTGTTTATAAATTTCGACCGTACTAATTAATATAAATGTTTTCGGCGCACTGATTCGGTCAGTTAAACAATTAAAAATTATTAATTATTATTAGTTATTTTGCAAATTATTTTAGTTATATAATCTTTCAACGTTTCGATCTTGTTTTAGATCTTCTTCAGGAAAGTTTTAGAAAAGATATATAAGGTAATGCTTTTACTAATTAATTGAGTCACCGTGCTAACGCATTACATGTGACTCCCGAGTCGGTTGGAATAAGACTAACGTATATCGTGAAACAAAACATCAGCCTATAGAAGGTGACCGCGCGGCAAATACCGTTGACAAGCAAAAACATATTTAAACTCCCTAAGATTCAAAGTTACGTGATGAACCGTTTGCAATAATCAGGCATTCATTTTTAACGAGCGAAAGAACAGTTACATACCGATTCGCTGATATGTAGAAAACTTTTGTTATTCGATCGTGTATGATTATATGGAGAAAACCATCATAAGACATTACTTCTTTAGTAATGTTGCGTAATATTCTTGTATTTTAGGTGTTTAATCATGTGAATTGTCTCCAATAGAATTCTCTGGTTTAAATTAGTTTCGTTATCAACGATCTTAACGTTGTCATAGTCAAATCTATGATCAAACTCTAACGAATGCCTGGTTAAGGCTGTATGTTGCAAAGGAGATAAAAAGATATTTCTTTTATGCTCGTATATTCTTCTTTCTAGAAGCCTAGATGTTTGTCCGATATAAACCTGATTGCAACCTAAGCAAGGAATTGAATACACGATGTTAGAGTGTTTTAAAAGAGGTATTTTATCTTTAATTAAAGAAAATAATTGCTTAGCGTAAAATGGTAGTTTGAAAATAGTGTTAATGCCCGCTTTTCTAAAAATTCTTTTAATGTCGTTTGAGATATTGTTGCAAAACGGTAAAACCACCGTGTTTTTCCAGCTAATTGGTCCTACTTCATTTCTCCTTAGTTCTTTTCGTTTTTCTGCTAACAATGGATGGTAAATTTCAAACGTACGTTCTTTAATGATAGAAGAAACCAATTCTGTGGGATAACCATTGCTTTTCAAAGTATTTTTTAAAAGAACCAAATTAGCTGGTCGGAATTCCGGATTAGAAAGTAAAATCGCTCTGTCAATTAGTCCTTTAATTAGGCCTACCTTATGTTGCATAGGATGCGCAGAAAAGAAATTAATGTATCTGCCTGACCAACTCGGTTTATGATACCAATTTGTAATGAATTTATTATTAGATCTGATAATTATTGTGTCAAGAAAGCTAAGACTTGAATCCTTTTCAATTTCATACGTGAATTGAAGTCTAGCATGAAAACTATTAAAGACATCGAGTAATGTTTGCAAATCCTCAAGTCTAAGACAAGTAATAATATCGTCTACATACCTTTTGTAAAAAATAAGATTATTGGTATCTCTTGACGTGGTATCCCTTTTTACTAACATTCCTGTTGATTTAGCCATACAAGTACTACATCATCGTTGGAATGAAATAACGGAACACACCAAAATTGGTAGAGATGAGTTTCTCCGAGCAGTCAAATTCGTATTGGAGTCAAACATTTTTTTGTTTAATGGAGTTCTCTACAAGCAGGTGTTTGGAACGGCTATGGGGTCTCCAATCTCCCCGGTAATTGCAAATATTGTAATGGAAAGATTAGAGACGATTTCCCTCTCAAAGGTACCTTTTAATCTTATTTTTCGTTGATAACGAAACTAATTTAAACCAGAGAATTCTATTGGAGACAATTCACATGATTAAACACCTAAAATACAAGAATATTACGCAACATTACTAAAGAAGTAATGTCTTATGATGGTTTTCTCCATAGAATCATACACGATCGAATAACAAAAGTTTTCTACATATCAGCGAATCGGTATGTAACTGTTCTTTCGCTCGTTAAAAATGAATGCCTGATTATTGCAAACGGTTCATCACGTAACTTTGAATCTTAGGGAGTTTAAATATGTTTTTGCTTGTCAACGGTATTTGCCGCGCGGTCACCTTCTATAGGCTGATGTTTTGTTTCACGATATACGTTAGTCTTATTCCAACCGACTCGGGAGTCACATGTAATGCGTTAGCACGGTGACTCAATTAATTAGTAAAAGCATTACCTTATATATCTTTTCTAAAACTTTCCTGAAGAAGATCTAAAACAAGATCGAAACGTTGAAAGATTATATAACTAAAATAATTTGCAAAATAACTAATAATAATTAATAATTTTTAATTGTTTAACTGACCGAATCAGTGCGCCGAAAACATTTATAGTAATCGTGAAATCACGAAATAATATCCACTGTGACTGCACAGATATTCAGTGATCCGAACACCGCCGCGGACGAAGTCGAACTGTTAGGGCACACCGTTCGGCAATGTAGTGACTTTGGTAGAGGTTGTTGATGTTTTTGTCGCGCTCGGCCGACTCCCAGCTAACTTGAAATTCGTCATGGCCAGAAAGAATATTATATAGCACTGTCCATTGCAGAATATTCACTTTTCACAACTACAGTCGTACACCCCGCACATTCTACACGTATTTTTATCACTGCGATATGTGATCAAACACTAGGCAACGCTTCGTCAAAAAGTCTTCTAGATGATAGGTATATTCCAGTGAAATCTTGTTAAATGGTCTTCTATTTAATCCAGTAGTCAAATGAATTGATATAGGAATCGAGAAATCAGGAAATAATATACATTGTAACATTCACAGATATTCACCGATCCGATCACTATCGCGGATAAAGTCGAACTGATAGCTCACACCTTTCGTTAATGTTGTCACATTCGTAGAGGTTACCGTCGACCTCAACTGTTTCCCTTGAATGTTGAAATTTCTCAATTTCTAATGACTCGAATGTAGAGGAAGTGCAGCATATTTGGAATACTGTTGGTAATTTGGAATACCTAAGTATCTAATAAACTACTAATGCTATTTAATTTGTAACCCTGTAGGGCGTAGATTATAGGGGCTAATGACCTGTTCATTAATGACATTTTGTGGATGGGCCGCCATTTTTACATTTTCGACTTAAAAAACTTTTCAGCACAAAAACATGGCGTCCCTTTGACAATTGTTTGTGGATAAGCAAAGAAATAAGTCGATACTCTGTTTAAACGCCTTTATTATAGGGTAAAGGTAGGTAATGTGGAATGTCACGTAATATGGGACTTCGTGTAATTTCGATAAAGAAATAACGAATTCATCAGGCAATCGGGTGTACTAGATCCCTAAACACAATAGACGATGATACTAAGAATAGAGCATCATTGAAAGAGAAACGTTTATACTTTTCGTGGGGTGTAAAACTTTCGGAAAAGTGCATCAAACAATTAAATATTGTAGGAAGGTATGTTACAAAGTATTATTTTGGGATATACTTCCGAAAGGGACCGGTGACCGATCGAGATGAGGTTTGGCGGGAAGAAGTGTGAACCCTAAATCTAAAATTGTAGCTTCGGGTATTTATTAGTATCAGAAATATTAATAAAAAATTGTTAATTTATTTTGGAAATTTTTTGACGTTGGTGCAGGCCTCCCTGCCCGGGAGCCCTTCCGTCCCCCCATTTCCCACTTTTGAAATTTTGTAACCACAGTCTCATTTTTAGCATCGCCAAACTCACGTCGGTTCGCTACCATGCTTTACGCGCACGCGAGGGGGCGCGCGCCCCCGCATTAATCTAACCCCAACCTATACTAATATCCGGGACAAGTTGGAAACTGGAATGCGTTGTGTCGGAATAAATCAAAAGAATTTTTTCCCAAATATCTCGGAAACTAAACCCGAGCGACGGTCACATGTATAGGAAAAAGTTGTTCAAAATGTGGAGTTTTACAACATATCCGAATTTCATCAAAATCGGTGAGGAATCACTAAAGTAAATAATTACCGTAAAGGTTTGTATATAGGTATATCTTCTGCAGGAGAAAAAATCTACAGTAATTATGTAAAACAGGTGTTTCCTCACCGATTTCAATTATTTTTGGATATGTTGTCGGGGACATGATTCTGAACAACTTTTTCCTATACCTACATGTTATCGCCGCTCCACCTTCGTTGTCGAGATATTTGCCAGAAACTATCGGTATTATTGTTAGCGTATGCGCCAGCATAGGACAAAACTAATGACGAACCTTTGTTTCCAAAATATATGCGAAAAACTTCTATTGATTTATTCCGACGCAACGTACACAGCGATCAACTTGAGGTGGTTGGTCATCTGAGGGATGTGTTTACTTTTGCCTCTGGACAAAGCCCCGAATGTGATTGAAAAAAAATTACCTTCTTTTTAAAAAAATTACTTTCTTTTTTCAATCACATTTCCACGTGCTATCCACCTCGGGGCGCGAAGCGTCCGGCTTTCCGTTAAAATAAATCAATAGAAATTTTTGGCAAATATCTCGGAAACAAAGGTTCGTCATTAGTTTTATCCCATGTTGGCGGATACGCTGCCACGAACGTGTAAATACTGTAGGTAGGTTTACACACAGACTTCTATATAATGAAGAACGTTTATTCTGAATAACCGTTAAAAAGAACTTAAATATCAGACTATAAAAGTAAAAGTTCAGGTTCCTATATAGATATATAACTTTTATTTTTTAGGTTCCTATATAGCTCTATAACTTTTATTTTTTAGGTTCCTATATAGCTCTATAACATTTATTTTTAGGTTCTATAAAAGTTCCAAAACGGTTATAGAACCGATTCTTGTAACGATTGTACAGAATTTTATAGAAAATGAAATTACAACATATTACAACTATAGACTACTGTGTATAACCAAATTGTTTAAAAATTATTATAAATAAGTAAGTAAATATATATTATGATATATATAGACTTTTAAGGATTTCACACCGCCCATCCACTATTGAATCTACCAATCCGAACGAAGTTGATATTTTAGAAGACGATGACTTTGAAAAATTACTACAAAATGCAGAAGCCACACGTTCTAATGTTTCATATAATAATAATATATGTCAGACCCTAGACAACGAAATAGAAGAATATCTAAAAGAACCCCGATTAAAAAATTCATCCAATATTACACTATTAGACGAAAATGAAAAATAAAATGCCGAAATTGTTTGAACTATCCAAAATAATTTTAGCAATTCCGCCAACACAAGTAAGTGTGGAACGCTTATTTTCGGCGTTAAAGTTTATTTTATCCCCCCACCGTTCGTCAATGAAGCCGGACATTATAGAAGATATTTTATTAATCCGCCTAAATATGCCAAAACTACCACAAACAGGCACATGACAAATTATAATTTATAATATCTAATCCGTGTATTATTATAACAAAAAGTGCAATAAATATTTAATTCCATAGATCGAAACTTTTATTTGTCATGTTCATTTTTTCAATTAGGGGCCACCTTATCATTAGGACCATCATTCTGACAACATACAATATTAAAAAATCATTCAAATCGGGGAGCTAGACCCTCATCGGTATAACAACCAAATATTTATATTAACGAACACTTCATATTACGAAAGAATTGTATACGTATGTACAAATGTGTACATAATATTTATTTACTTATTTATAATAATTTTTAAACAATTTGGTTATACGTTGTATAACCGTTGTAATTTCATTTTCTATAAAATTCTGTACAATCGTTACAAGAATCGGTTCTATAACCGTTTTGGAACCTTTATAGAACCTAAAAATAAAAGTTATAGAGCTATATAGGAACCTAAAAAATAAAAGTTATTAAATCGGTTCTATAACCGCTTTGGAACCTTTATAGAACCTAAAAATAAAAGTTATAGAGCTATATAGGAACCTAAAAAATAAAAGTTATAGATGTATATAGGAACCTTAACTTTTACTTTTATAGTCGGATATTTAGGTTCTTTTTAACGGTTATTCAGAATAAAAGTTCTTCATAACTCTTTCAAGAACCTAACTCTTTATAATAACGGTTTCAAGCCCTGCATGTATAGGAAAAATTTGTTCAAAATCATGTCCCCGACAACATATCCAAAAATAATTGAAATCGGTGAGGAAACACCTGTTCTGCACAATTACCCTTATTTTCTCTTCAAATCTTCTACAGTTTTAGGCTCCTTTAGTGAACGAAAAACTGTGAGCGTTCTGCAGATTGATATCGATATAAAAAACTGTATTAAAAAATTTCATCAATCGAAAAAAGCTGACATAAACCTAATAAAGTCATGTAGCGAACGTTCCTCGTAACTGGGGAATGAATGATAACTTAAGGTAGTTCCTAACCAACTATGTTAATCAAATTAGTGTTGGATAATAAACGATGAATATAAAGTAGTATGATACTATGGAAATAATAATAATAATTTTTAACATCATGTATATATATTTTAAAAAGTTCAATCTTAATATAAATAATCGTAATACGAAAATGGAATATTAAATTGGTTAGCATAGTGAATTGGAGAAGCACATCTGACAACGTCGCTTTTATTCGGCGCGTCTTTTTTCAATCAAAATGTCAGAATGCTTGCGTTATAAAGGTAAATTTATTAAAAGAAAAATATTAGAAAAGAGAGAAAAATTTCGGGTTCGAATCGCGGCACAAAGAATGCATCAATATGTTCGGGAAACCGAATTGTAGATTTAAAGTATATTATCTTTAAATAATATTGAAGGGGAAAAATATGTCTTACAATATAATTAGTCTTCATATGAATTTGAATCATCGTTCGATATTTAAATGTCTAAACACATCCATTGCGCGACGTTGCCACGTTGATTGCTCTACATATTTCTGAAAAATTTGCACGTAAACCTAATTTTTTATAGGCATTTACGAAGAAACTATGCGGTCAGTTTTGCAGAAATTAATAAATTAATTTCCTGACATTTCGATGTACTTTTGTGCCAATTTTGGTACAATTCTTAAATATGGTTTTCCTGTTTCAGAAGAAAAACTGAAACTATAACCCCCTTTTTCTGACTTTGCCATATGCCACCGTGTTAAAATGCATCAACTTAAATAACAATTTCTCGATAACTATGCGGTAAATCGATGTTAAACTTTGTACAAGGGTTTCCTGTATTCCAAATCAGTTTTGTACGAAATTTGAAAGAATTCTGTAATATAGTAAATTATTCAGGAACTACCTTAATAGAAAGATATGTTTTTACATGAAGAAAGAACTGCATATTCATACGCGCTAATGTGGCGAGAGGAACGAAGACAGCGACAAACCTAACGCACTTTTCTCAAGGAATATTAAAAACAAGTGAACCGAAAGAAAAGAAAATAGGTACATACTTCGTCCAAGCGTAGTAATTCCTCCGCGGACATGCTGCTGCGATCTCGTTTCTTGACATCTTTCCGTTCCTTTTTTTCGCGCTTCCGCTTCTCCTTGTCGTCCTTCTCCGTGGCCTTCTTCATAAAGTTAAACATCTTCTCATTCACGGTAGAGATCCTGAGTCGAACGCGAGAAAGAGATAACGCAGGATATCTCCTCCCTTGATTGCTTGCGCGTACACACTTTTACGCGCAGTCGCGTATTTCAGTCGACCCCGTACGCATACATAACGCGACACTGTCCATCGAACCTGACTATGCAGACAACATCGCGTTCCGTGCGAGCACTAAACAACCGACAGAAATGATTCCAACGTAGCGCTAAGCGAGCGGAAATCGGTACATAACAGAAAACTCCCTGTCGCGAGCCAATTCCAATTAAACAACGATACACGCCCCTTCCACCGTTATTTTACGAAGCAAGCACGTCCGCGTTTCGCTACTCCCACCATCCGATTAATACTAACGAGGGCGGTAAAAAAGAAAATAATGCATTACTCGCGGCCCTTCCACTGTGCTTTAATACGCGCCGAGCACACGAAGCGGTGCACTGAATACGTTATTAAGATTTTTAGCCGATGATCGACGGCATGGCGAGGACGTAACGCGTACAAGGGCATGAACCTACCGGGACGAACTGTTTCTTCATGGCCGGTCGTTTCCGGCATTCGATCCCGTTGAATTGTGTATACAGAAACGGAGTTCTCGCTAGATTATACCGCTGCCTGGTGCTCGCGTCGCCCCAGTTGCCGAAAATGGGGTGGAAGCGTATTTCCACGACCGAAATGCAACGCTGCGGGAATTTCCTGCTAATTACTTTCAGTTTATTTCATTGGGAAAAATAAAGCATCATTACACGGCCGTGCTAACGAACTTTTGCCTGCGAGAGACTTTTCAAGCCGCTGAATTGAGTCGAGTCTAGTCAAATCGGTATGTGCCGACGGTGACGGAAGAAGGTGGAAAGGAGAGATAGGAATACGCGTGCCTGGAACAACAACGAAGAAGGGGAAAGGCAGCGGGGAAGGGAGAAAGAACAGCGGGAGTGAAAGAACACGACGAATCTACATGTCACTGTTCACCACACCTTATTCTCACGCTCTTTCGAGGGGCCGAAAGTGCTCTGCTTGTAAACAAATGCCGTGTAATCTCCGGTGCGATTGTTACGCGTCGTAACGGTCCCTGTATACATATACCAACTGCTCCTTTCTACATGTCACTAGCGAGGAAGTTGTAAAAGCAGTGGATGATATCACACGAGACAGATATACGACGAAACTGACAGCCAGCGCGGCACTGGACACGCGTCACAATACTGCCACTATCCTGCCACTCGCCATTCACCAGGCCGAAGAAGCGTGCAATCCCCGACTAATGCACCACCACGCTACCTCAGAGTGACAAATGCCATCGTTCGGTTCGGAAACAATCGTGCGACAGTCCTCGAGGCTGTACAGCAATCTAGCCCATTAGATCGTTTCTCTAATCCTACAGGCACGGCCAATGATAAACGAAAGTTTAACGGTGCACTCGTGCCGTAACACCGACCACTGTCATGGCAGACGATTCGACGCGAATTCTAAGTAGGACCGGTAGCGACTGCTGGCGCTCTAAACTGAATCACGGCTTGCAGGCCCGCACCCTTCTTTTCACTCCGCGTCGCTGCGCATGCGCTGCTAATCAATATGTTATCGACTGAACAAGTAAAGCAAACATCTTTTCAATGTTAACTAAGTAAAATCTTCAACGTCTACGATTCCATAATTGAATATTATTGGAGCAATCGTACGTTAATACCAGCACGCGAACATTTAAAATTTCTATATTGTTCGCTAGAAATATAAACTCGATAATTTCGTCGCATAGAACGTAATTAAGTATCTGCCAACTATTCAAATAAATGTATCAATTAGATTGTCAATGTACTCGTTTGGAATTAAATATCGATATAATTGTTTATCGCCCTTACAAAATATCTACGTAATTGCCTCTTCGGCAGTGGCTCTTTTTCTGCTCGGTCGACATCGTGCTGGGAGTGAATACGTAACCAAACGTGACTTCCTATAGCTGGCAGCACGTAACAGAATTTTTCGGGTAGAGAGGCATAATTTCAATTGAACCTAGAGAATTGCCCTGATATTGTGTCGCGACGTCGCGTGAACTAGCTTTTCGTTGCGGGTTCGCACGAATGTTGGTAACGAATTATTCTTTATAAAGCACAATGTTTCGGGGTCTGTCGAATGCTCGTACGCTCCTCTCCATCGTAAATGTTGAAGCGTGTTTACATTCTAGTAACAGTAAAATTCTTGTGTCGAGTCGACCGACGCGACGTCTGTGTGCAGCAAACGCACAGTGCCCCACTGTCGGCGAGATTATCGAACAATGGAGCCACCGGTTCGAAAACGCAGGGGTTCCAGAACCGGTAGAGTCGATCGAGTACATCGTTGCACACGTCATAGGCACTGGCAAGGTATCACAATTACTAAGTAACGCTTGCGGCGACAACTACCACATGAACATTAGTAACTATATCACAGTCATACTATACAGGATGTTTCTTCATATGTGGAAAGCACATATGTATGCCCAACATGATTTGCTTCAACTATTTCTTTACCCTCGAAAGGGAACTGCCAAAATGAGCACTTCTAGCTGGAACGTAAGCTTGAGTACATCTCGTGGGCTTGCTGGCAGCTTGTTTGTCACGATAACAAAGTGTACTGATGTTGTCAGTAACTTTTGTGTAAATGATGGATTTGAGGTACTTCCGCAACTAATAATTGAGTGGGGCCCAGGTTTAACGAATGAATAGAACCTGTTCCTTTAAGGGTGCGTTCCGTTATTCACTGCAAGTACTGGCAGTGCATAAAATGTATAGTATATGTCACGTACCCTATGCACTGCCAGTACTTGCAGTGAATAACGGAACGCACCCTCTATAGCATATAGCTTCTTCTCGATTGAAGTGAAGCAGAGCATTATTATGGACAATCCACGCACAGTGTATAAGCACTTATGGCACTGTATCTGTTGTCGGGACAGCGGGAGTCGGTATCCGAGCGGTAGGGACCTGGTTGCCAATTCTTGCTTCGTTCATCATTTGTTCAATCAAGGGAATGTTGCACTTTCTATGAATCAGTAAGTTTTTGTCTCGTTCTATTAATGCATAGAAGGGAAAGAAGGCAGGTGTCCATTTCCACCTATTTAGACACTCCCGAGTACAAAGGTGGTAAATTCGTATACCAACTTTGGCTGTCCCAACAATAGTAATACGTGTAAGTCATTCTGCAAAATGTTGCAGTGAGACCAAATTATCAGTACGAATACTTGCCTATGTACAGCGAGTCCCGAATGTATTCAGACGCACTTTAAAGCAGAATAACCCTTTCAAAGTTCGGTCAAACGACTTGAATTTCTTTGAAAAGCTAGAAGGATTAGTTTACTCGTTGACGTGTTTCTGCATTTTGGAATAAAATTGCAATTTGTCTGAAAAGCGAAGAAAGTAGTGAATCGAGGTAATCCTTCTAGTTTCTCAACAAAATTAAAGTCATTTGACCTAACTTTGAAAGGGTTATTCTGTTGTAATGTGCGTCCGAATATTTTCCAGAGTCACTGTACATATTGTTACCAAATTATCAAAAAACATAACAGGCTGTCAATCGAAAGCAAGGTCATATTAGACATTTGTTTATATGCACTTTTCTACAGTATACTCACATGTTAAAAAATACCCTGTATAGTAAGATTTCGATTCTCCATTTTATTTTAATGTTACTTTTCTGTCACATATGTATCTGTACATTCTAATCGTTTGAATAAGTATGAAATTTACTAAATTACTTTGGAACTAATATGCAATGAATAAAGAAAGAAATATAGATTCAATACTTTATCAATAATCTATTGTATATCATATCAAGAGAAAACGAAGGTCTACTGTTGTAATTAAACATAAAAGAAATACTGTTCTATCATAGTTGCTTGTCCTTACTTTATTATACGATTACCTCCATAATTTGTTTTTAACGAATATTGCCTCGTCGATAATCACGTTTGTAAGACTATAAAGGAAGTTTGTTTTAGACCATAGATGTTGTAAATGCACGAAATGAACAACTGACATTTGATCAGTGTCGTAAGTTGGAATCATTATGCGAATGCCGATTATGTAGGTAAAAACCTTTGCAAACATTGTATTATCATACAGATGTATTTCACATGCATTCTACGGTTGTTTATAATGATCAGATTTTTATTTTTACAGGATGCCAGTTCAGTATATAATAGGGGAATGGGACTTTCGAGATATTACCTTAAAATTAGTACCACCAATTTTCATTCCACGCCCAGAGACAGAGATACTAGTTGACTTCGTTTTAAAAAGACTAAGTTGCTCGCAAAAGGAAAAACATGAAATTTTAGAAATTGGATGCGGTTCTGGGGCAATATCCCTTGCAATCGCTCATATTAATAAAACAGTGACTATCATCAGATTCCACCACTTATAAATTTTTCATGCCTTTAGCTGTTCATATTGAAATTGTTTTTCAATGATAAAAAATATGAATACCTATGTATGTGAGGAGTAATGACATTGTTTTGTAGGTGAATTGTATAGCAATTGACGCAAACAGGCAGGCATGCGAATTAACTAAAGAAAATCGAGATCAACTAGGTTTAGAACGCCAGATAACAATTATGCATGCAACTCTTAAAGATAACGGAGTAATTGAACTTACTCACAAATTAAATGAATGCGAAGATTTCGATTTCAATTCAAAGACTTTTGACTTTATAGTTAGCAATCCTCCTTATGTACCGAGCAAGCAGATACCTACATTAACTCCTGAAATTAAAGTGTAATTGAATTACATTTCTATGCATACAAATATTCTACTTTAAATAAATTTTATACGAGTACTCGAATAGATTTTACTTTTGAAATGGTAAGGTTATTTGTATGTTGCATGCTTTTTGTCTTCTTTTCCAGCTATGAAGATCTGAGAGCACTTGATGGAGGAGATGATGGATTGAAAGTAATTAAACCTATATTAAAATACGCTGCTTCTGCTTTAAAACCCGGTGGACATTTGCTTTTAGAAGTCGATTCGACTCATCCTGAATACATCAATTTTTTTACGAAGAAATATCCAGATCTTAATCTGCAGTATGAACATACATACAAAGATTTTTGTAATAATGATAGATTTGTTGAAATATTAAAAGTATCATAAGACTGAAAAATAGACCAAAGAAAAGTATGATAATTAACAAGTCACAATTCATTTATAGTTATCATGCAAATAATTATTATTTAATATAAAGTAATAATAATACAAACGCAAAGTTATCAATATCCATAGTTTAGATTATCGACTTTTGTACATTAGTTAAAATATAAATCATATGTTACCTATCACATAGGCTCAATGTAACATAATTAAAAGTCAGCATATAAATGGGATCTTTTCATATGAATTTAACTGCTAAATCAAATATAGCATACTAAAATTAAATAGTTTATCCTCAGCATTTACTTAATGAATGATAAATACTGTTACATATTTGTTCAATTTTTAAAGTGCTTTAATTAAAACTCATCAGTAAAAATTAAATAAAAATTGAGATACTTAAAATAGTTTGTTCTGGCTCGTTAAATACATCATGCCTTAATTAACAACCCATCATGTATTCATTGTAAGGGAGTGATGTTTATTATCTAATACAATAGTTCTTAGCAGAAAAAAATGAATCTATTGTGGGCGAATTCCACTTACGATTTTTTGTTTTTATAATAAAATGAATATGTATAAATTATATGTTCCTGTTTTCGAGTCGTAATTTATAGTTAAAAGCCTGTACTTTTCGATAAAGGCTCATTCAAAGATTTCTCTTCCACATTTCAAGAGATTTTCAAACATTTGAGAATGTTAACCACGGACGATTTGGGCGTAAGTGGAATTCGCTTTGAGTATTCCTGAAATAATTCATTCGTGTTGAATTATGATATGTACACAACGAAAACTAAGAGTGCGAAATTGTAATGTTTGTAAATAAGTAAATAAATAAACCAAAATGAATATAAATAAAATTGTTGCTGATGTATCTCATTCAATTAATGTTGGTCGTACAAAGACATACGATAATACTTTTAAGGTCTTATTCAATTTTTTTCTTTTCAATCTTATGGTAAAAGAAATAATGTCTTTTTCATACAATAACATAAATTCATATCCAAAGGCGAGTGCTTCCCACAAAGCACATCTACTTCCTCAAGTTCGACAATTTTTTAAAAAACATCTCCCCAACAAATAATAGAATAATAAAAATAAACAAAAACATCGAATATATCACATGATGTACAAAGAATATTATTATAAAAATTTCTAGAGTATATAAATTTTTACAAATATATTTCAAATATCTTTTTAAAATATTTTTTTCGTCCTTTGTGTGAATATTTATTGCTTAACGATATTAGCCTTTTTAGTCTCTTTTCATTGTATGTTTCTCATTGTATTATCCGCATTGTTCATTGCGAAGAAAACTTTTCAAGTTCTTTTTTGATCGAAGCAATTAACGGTACTGCAGGATCCTCCGACGGAAGTGGGTATTCTACAAGTATACGGTTGGTGTCTACATCCGGCAGATTAGGCCTATGAAACGGGCCAGCACTTAATGGCCTGGAGCCCCAACTACTACGAGATCGAGCTGGTACTGAATGTTCGTTTGCCCCAACACTTTGCTCGGCATGTCTTTGCGGTACTGATGGCCAAGCTCGTGACTTCATTTCTGTTGTCGGGGATGACATTGGACTGCAAAAATAAATAGACATCAAATTTCATAGATCTTTATATAACGATGTGATAGGTTTGGATTATGAGCCCTTTAACAGCTTTAACTAATGACACAATGCTAAACTCATGATGTAGAGCTCCAAAGCACGTGTCACTTCAACCAAGAGAAAAAAGACAAGATTATGTGAACAAGAGCCCATGCCACCCACATTCAGAGAAAACGAGTACGGCAACTCTACAGACAATTGGTTTTGCAAATTATGAAGAACTGCATTGAAGAGTGCTATGCGACAGTGTGTCTCACCTGGATACATGAAGATTGCTTTGGGCTCACACCTGAGGAAGATGTCTTTGTTTACCCGAATTGTACATACTAAATAGGTGGGCCTTATTACCGGCACTACACGAAACAAAGCCCGTTTACAAGGTTTTTGAAACCCTATTAATTTTCATATTTGTTGTGTTCATATATTGTTACAAATATTACAGTTAATAGTTTAATGTCCACAGATTTCTATAAAAAAAGTTTTCAAGAATATGTACAAGTTTTTTTTTAAATTATAGATCCTCAGGTGGGCCTTATTACCCGCAGTGACCTTATGTGTCACTTTACATACCCTTGCTTCTCTTAACATAAAGTATAGGAAAAGTAAGTATAGGTACCTAATATAAGTAGATCTTCCTCTGGTCTCGGAAAAGATAGTAAGAACGTCTGGAGCACCTGTTGCTGAAGTCGGTCGCGTTACATATGATTGCAGATCCGACTTTGGATCTCTGCTTCCGAAGAGGCTGAAGGAATCTTCTAAAAGCTCGTGTAGCCTTTTTCTCGCTCGACGTACAGGTCCAATTGATGATGCTACATAAGTTAAATCATCGGTTCCTGATGTGTCATTACCTGAAATAATTGTTCAAAAGACTGTGAAATGGAACGAGTATCGCTTATATGTATAATTTGTAAAGAGTTTGCATTCAGCAAAAACAATTTTTATTCGTGATCTTTTAAAAAATATTTTTGTACAACCAAACTGTATGGCCTTAGACTCATTTACAGATTTAAATGCTATTTTGTAAACGGTTAAAAATTTTGATTTTTAAATTCCCCAGAGCATAAGGAGAGATATCAATAACAAGTTATATAGTTATAACACAGTACAACAAACTTTAAGTTTTTTTCGGACTTGTAACATTCAATAGCCGTTTCTTATACATAGCTTTCCGTGCGCTGAAAATGAATCCGCAAACCGTTTGTCGCCATCACCCTCACTTTTTGAGAAAATCGATTTTGAAAAAACTGCAAATTTTTAACTTTGAACACCTTTTGTGTCGAAACGGTAATAGTTATTCGATTGTTCGTTGCGTCAAATTATTCTATGAACCCTTCCGAATACAACGATATAAGTTATTATTGCATTATGAACATTTAAACACCGATCAATGGGAAAAGGACACCGGAAATGCACCAATTTTTGTAAATATTTTTCCATTTATTTTCAAAACTAAAGGTCTGGGGGAAAATCTGACTGAGTAAATATATTTGAACATATCTAAATATTCATAATGCAATAATAACTTATATCGTTGTATTCGGAAGGGTTCATTGAATAATTTGGCACAACGAACAATCGAATAACTATTACCGTTTCGACACAAAAGATGTTCAAAGTTGGAAATTTGCGGTTTTTTCAAAATCGATTTTCTCAAAAAGTGAGAAAACCTATAAGAAACGGCTATTGAATGTTACAAGTCCAGATGCCTGTTGTACACTCGGCTCAAACGATTGTGGCCGATCGAGATTCGATTGCATTCAAGCTTACCAGGGCTGGCTTTTTTGCATCGCTAACATTCAAAAGTATTTCATGAATATGGTGAGGGCACTGCCAAGCCACAGGTTTCCGTCTAGAACACTTCTAATTCATGTTGAAACACCACTGTGGCACCATCTGCGTATGCTATAGCGTAAAATAATTGAAAAACTAGTGCACAGCATGCGACCACGTCTGAAAAGCGTAATTGGAGCCAAAGGTGATCTAAATAAATATTAATCTAAAATAAGGAGCGTATAATTAATGCGGTTCGAATACTTTTGTGACCCTGTTTCAGTACATCTTTGCAATAAATGTTTCATATCTTCTAAAAATATTATCCGATTCATTTCAAATTTCATATATATAATCTCGATACTTGTGTCTTATGGTAGTTACAACATTACTTTTAGAACTTAAGCCTAAAATGTATATTTTTATTGTTTTACATTTTAATAGCGAGCGTTCGAATACTTTCGTGGCTCACTGTATACAGAATGAATATTCATTTTATGTACCGATGCTAACATGGGATTGGTATCGCGACATTCTCGAATGCATCGTGAAACTTGTAAAAACTTTTGCAATAAGAAACTGTATATCACGTAAGTAATTTTCGAATATATACTTACTAAGCCATCTGTGTTAAATTTCACAAGCTTAATTAAAGTATACTTCTGTATGTAGATGCTAGATATTTTATAAACGAAGGAAATATATCACGCGTAATATTTCTATTTTACTGTTAGCAGAACGTGTGTGTAGAAACGACTTTTGTTATGAACGATGCTACCTATGGAAGTCACCTCTGTTTACACGGCTCGGTGACGATATCCCAACACATCGTAAATACGTACGCGTGTATTGCCTCGCGAGTCCTGCCGCCTGCCTGCTCCCCCCGCCCCCCCACCCAAAGCTAATATTCGCGAGGTACAGCGACGCGGCGCGGGGGTCATTCGTTCCGTGGACGTCGTTGAGTTAAGACGCTTCGATAGCTAGCTGCGTATTTAAATGGTACGCGCACATTATCTATCCTCATATAATTACTTCCAGTCATTATCTGTCTTCTTCTTTACTCTCTATCGTCACTTGCTGCTCCTGTTAATACAGTTTCGTCCCGAAATTGATTAAATATCGCGAGGAAACCGTTAAATGTTCGTCGCGTATTCCCTTCGTTGCCTCACCGATATTTCTGCACATTTAGTGCACACATATCGTGTCTCGGTATTCAATTACATCCTTTTCCGGGCATATTTCAAGTTTATTTGTTGTTTAATTGCCTTACGAATGTTTTAATGCTTTTCTTTCAAACTTGTTGCATCGTTAGGTTACAGACGTTGAGGCGGGAGTCGAAAGCCAAGGGCAGGCAACGCCATGACACATGCTGGTTAATTTGAACGGTGCTTGGATGGCGTCTGGTTTCATTCCTTGGAAAAATGAGATGGCAATACGTGTGGTAAACGTATTATTCTTGTTATTTTATTGAATCAATACCCGGCTTTAGACGGACAGTTTTTCTCACAGTTTTGGAACGTACACTCTATCTAGGCGTGCGCTCCAAAACTGCACTTGTAAAGTCTCCAACGTGATAAAGGACGATCGCGCGTTCCCGGCACGCGCATCTGGAGTGCAGGTCTAAACTTGTCCTGCCACGTTCAGACGTGATTGACGTGCCACGCGCCAGATCATTGTTGGCTGTAGGGTGATGGGTAACTTTGCAGTCGGTTAATATCGAGATGAAATGAGAAAAAATTGAATTATGATAAATTGAATAATTTTAATCAGATTTGTTTAAAATTTTTAAAATGGTGTCGATAGATGTTTACGAAATATTGGAATGATCGAATTCTATTGCATTTCGTACGCATTTACGTAGAGTTCAACGATATTTCAATGATTTTTAAGAATCTAGCTCTATGAAGCTGTTATAATTGCATTTACCTTCGGTTTTGGATGCAAGTTTTGTTCTTTATGTACAGAAACTGCGTAGTTGATCAATGACATGCTATTGAAGACATGAATAATTAACGAATTTTTATTTATTTATTTTTCAGAGATTGTAGTCGCGTGCAATGCGGCCAAATAGAGTCAGTGTTTATGACGTACGAAGTTTTTCGTTTTGAAGAGCACAGTTGCTCATAGTAGAGCATCATTAACAATTTCGGGATACGCGAGAGTAGAGTCAGTGTTTTTTACGCAATTTGTATTCTATCACGAGCGTCGCGGCTCTCATCTTCGAATCGCGAGACTCGAATCTTTTTGGCGTGTTGGTAGTCTACTATTTCTTTTTTTTTACTTTTGAAAGCGAAAGTCGTTGTCGGAAATTAGAGTCAGTCCGTCAGCTGAAGAGGAGATTTGTGCGCTGAATTTTAATGGAAAGATGTAAGTATGCATTTCATTAAACTCCTTTTAAGTAGAGTTCATTCTTCAATATTTTAGAAAGAAAAAGGTTAAAAAAATTTAGAATAATTAATTTTTAGAATAGACTCACCAAGCAATTCAAAACTAACGAAACATCTTATCATTTAGACATTTTAAGAAAAAATTTTGTTCATTTTTCTTAAAATGTCTAAATTATAAAAAATTTCGTTAATTTTTTCTTAAAATGTCTAAATTATAAAAAATTTCGTTAGTTTTGAATTGCTTCGCGATTCTTCAACAAAGTTATTCAAACAATCGTAACTTTGGAAACAAATTGTAATCGTGTTCTGTTCCTTCGTTCCAGTCTGGGCGCAGCTGAGCAGCCTGACGACTTCTTCCGAGCAGTTTGATGACTTCTGAGGAGCTCGATGACTTCCCTGATCACTAGCAGGGGTGTTGGCGTCTACGTCACCGGGGCTCAGCGAAATGTGAGTGCGCATGCATTATGGTTCCTCTGGTCACTCAATCATGTCGTAGGACGTTTGGTCCGAATCGACACGAGTGACCGGTTGTATACGTGCTTTGGCGAGCATAATGACCGCGGGTATGGTAACCATGCCCGTGAATTGTAACATTTTGGCTGTGTATGTATTTATTAGACGAGGGCTAGGGTCTTCTTGTACACCGCGTCTTTTCAATAGAATCAAATTATAATCATAATTTCCAAGATAAACGGTTCCTAACGCGAATGTTTATCATTGATCATACATTGATGTAGATATTTATTAAATAATGCACATAAAGGTGCATAGCAGCTAAGAAGGTATTGGTATGAATATCAATACGGCTGAATGCTAATTTTTATGGAGCGAAGAAGTTTGATACTCTCAGACTCCACAGCTACGATCATTTTTATTTAATATGTAGAGGAAAAATCGGATGCCCTCCGATTTCGTCTTTGTGACGATTATAATGACTTGAATTTCTTTTATTTTTCTGATAATACGTGTTCAAAAGTAACTTGATTTCTAAATGATGATAATAGACATAAAAGTGTAATTCCTTTTTTATAAAGGTCACTCTTTTGCATACACAATAGAATAATTAATTTCTGTGTGCAAGAAGACAATTGAGGGTGGGCAAATTTCATATTCAAAGTAATTAGCATGAGAACATACTTTCTTGATTTATGAAATTTACTTTGAAGATGGAATCGCTCGTTTTAAATTCTTTATGATTTGGAATAATTTTCTTCAATAATTCTATTTTAGAGTCTTTTTTCTTGCTAATTAATTGTCGAGTAGAGTGATTTTTCTTAATGATGCAATCTAAAGTAGAGTCCTTTTTTATTTATCAAACTTTAAACTATTCACAAGTTGAAACTCGAGTCACTTTCCTTAATACTATAAAATGAAAGAATACTAGCTAGACACTATACAGACTAATCATATTTTCTAGTTGAGGATTTTCAGGATATCTTTCCGTACCTATTGCCTTTTAACTCATCCACGTGCCCAGGCGCTACTTGGGTGGGTGAAAGCAATAGGGCACGATGACTTTCTTTACTAAATAATTACATTTTGGCGGCTGGCATTGCGTTAGTGTATCGTGCACGTCGCATTTTCCATCTGTGTGTGTTTGTGTGGTTAGGCGGTGGAATTTGCGTCGGTGAAAAATTTTCATCAAAGGCCATGTTAACGAAACTATAACATTATATTATTATTCGTGGTAATAAGGATACCATTGTATCATATTCCTTGTTGCACACGATGATCATTCTAGTAAATAATCTTGGAATATGAAACTTAATCAATCTCGTACAATCAAACGGGAAAGTAATAACGATTGATGTATGTACCTAATACGGACAATGCGCATCATCAAGTAATCCATTGTTTAAAATTGAAAATAATTAATTGCTATGTAAATCATACATACACGCAATGGTCACGGCCTTTGCCAGCCGATTTCAGTGAAAACTGGTACGTACTTCTTAGAGTGTGATTGTGGCCAAGCTCGGGTGACGGAGTCGTCCCGGGACGGTCTCTCTAGTGTAGGCTTTTGCACCCTGGCGGAAATGCTTGAGTATCGTGGAGTGGGTTGACTGATGATTGTGTTTGAGAGACTGTTTTGCCATTTTTTAAATATAGGTGTTGTGTAGGATAGGTAACTTACCTTCTGGTACAAATGTGTGACTTAAATATAAGTAGGTAGGGCCGGGGCAGGTCGTCGTATTCTCTGATGTTCCCCCGCGCAATATTACCCCGCGCGATGACCTGCTTTCAGGAAATTTGTGAGAAAAGTCGACGGCCTGACTAGCGCGAGTGGGGTATGCCCTCGCTTCTAGCCTCGCTATGTCGACTTTTTGACGCCAGTGAGACATTGCACATTGTCGCTGGTCGCGGTCGGCAGGACGGGCCTGGGCACGCTATTAACTTTCAGAAGGGCTGACCACTTGAAGCAAGAAGTGGCCAAAGAGACGCAGATAGCCCGGCCAGAAAAAGGCCACATCATGTGGGCTAGGCCAAGAATGGCCCTGTATTCTCGGATGCAGGGTCATTCTTCGTAGGTATTACTTTGCCATTATGCTCGCCGGTAGTTGTAGTAATAGTAGTAGTTTGGTTGGCCATAGGCTAACCCATCGACACCCCCTCTCCTGAAATGGAGCACACCGCGTTTTCAATTAGGGTTGCGAAAAAGATTACGGGGACAGTTAGTGTTGCGGCTAAATGTTGATTACGGTTTGAATTAGCGTTGCGAATCGAGTATTCCCCGCGTTTGGTTCCAGCATATAGCGTTGCGAATGAATGTCGAGCGTGGTTGCTTGTAGTGTTCCGCAAAAAGAGTCGCGATTGGTTTTGAGATTGTTCTTATATTTTGAATTGGAGTTACTACAGTTTGATTCATTGCATTACTTTTGATTCGTGGTATTATTTTTACTTGTGTTGCGATGCGACTGATCGCATTTTGTTAATTACTCGTCCTAGTTTGATACTTAATACTTTTTTGAGTTAGTGTTGCGATGATGACTGATCGCGTTTGTAATTAGAGTTGCGACCCCAATGCCCCGAAACTGGAAAAAGGAGTCCCGAGCAGCTGGCTTTGCTGCACATGGGACCCCACACAGCCTTCAGGAAGGCTGCAGCGAATTAAAGTTAGAGTTGCGTATTGCGAGACACAGATGCACTGAATTTTTATTAGTGTTGCGAAAAATGAAACCACCCACGTGGTGGTTCTCGGTAGCTTTTTATATTTGTTAAAGTAATGTAGCTCCTTGGGAGCTTCTTCGTTTGCTATTCGGGATTTGTATTGAGTATAGTACAATTTTCTGTAATGAAGCACCATCCGGGAATTTTGAAGTTGTTTGAGAAATTAGTGCTGCGAGTAGTCCAAAGTCCTAGTGACTATTCCCGGGAGTTGATTTTAGTCTGTAATAAGTTAGCGTTGCGAAAGAAAGGAACGGTCCACTCACGGTTTTCTTGCATTAATGAGTGGACAATGATCAGCTGTCCTTGTGGCTACTGATCATTTTTTCTAGCAGCCCTAAGTGGCTGCACCATCCTCCTTCTACTACGACCACCTACCCACCCGACAAATGTTTTCGTTGTACATATTATTTTCAGATTGATAAGAAATGTAGTTTTTATTTTCATAAATTTTCAATATTCTTTGGCATTGATCAAAATTCATCCGCGACTGTTCCTTAATTTGATGATGTTGACACGAAATTTGCACTGAAAAAGTAGGTAAATGCAATTCGGCACGTTATATTGATAGTAAATTTGCAATATTAACGCGTGCTCGTTGTTGCTACTTTCTGCATGAAAGTAACTTCGATTACTGCGCAGTAAAGTGCAACCCCTAAAAATACTTTAAAAAAGTAAAAAAAATACGCCAAGTACATGATAAAATCGAGGACGAAAAAGAGTAAACACAAAAAATAGAAGAAAATATAAATTGTAAAAAAAGATGTTATATCAAAATGAGCTGCAAGTACATAATAAAGGTGCTTTCCACCTGCGCTTAAGATGACACAACTACATATACACAGCTAAAATGTTGTGTTCATACATTCCATTACTCATACCGCCGACATATTAATAATGTGAAGATAAAATGTAACATCTAGACATTTGCCTAGATGTCCGCCGCTTGGAAGTCAAATACTTGGCGTAGCCAGGCAAAGTATTCTCAGATCATCAATACCCATACCTTCCCCCTCGCAGGCTTTCAGATAATTTGTTCATTTAAAACTTAGACAATATGAGTACATTTTCATTATATTGCGTTTTATAATAATTCCAAGATCATTCATCGATACCCATACCTTTCCTCTCATAAGCTTTCAGATAATTTGTCAATTTAAAACTCTGACAAATATGAGTACACTTTCATTATTTTACGTTTTAAATAATTCTTATTCATCAACACCTTGACTTTGCCTGGCCACGCCAAGTATTTGACTTCCAGGCCGCGGACATTTAGGCAAATGTCTAGATGTTACATTTTATCTTCACATTATTAAAATGTCGGCGATATGAGTAATGGAATGTATGAACACAACATTTTAGTTGCGTATAATATGTAATTGTGTCATCTTAAGCGCAAGTGGAAAGCACCTTTATTATGTACTTGCAGCTCATTCTGATTTCACATCTTTCTTTACAATGTATATTTTCTTCTATTTTTTTGTGTTTATTCGTTTCCGTCCTCGATTTTATCATGTGCTTGGCGTATTGTTTTTACTTTTTCGAATTTTTTTTATGGGCATCTCATTTCTTTTTATAATATATATGTATAGTACTTTGTGTACAGTACATGGTGCACGAAACAGCTTATGGCGCTGAACGTATTTAACATTGAACTGTATGTACAACCACAATTATTAATACCTTTCGAAGAATAATATGTATGCATTTTTAGCATTTCGTGGCCAAGCTTGTTTGTCTACTCGTAAATCATCAATGGTTACCCACGTGGTGCCCTTACCCCTTACCATACTCGTGTAATGACCATCGGTAATACTTTTACCGTGATGGAAAATCGTTGTCTTAAGTTTTTAACAGTGATCCCCCATTTGTATTTTAGTAGTAGGTATTGCTTTTTAGGCTGTTTTTTTTCACATTAAAATTCGGAATTATTATGCGCCCAAAGCGGCTGCTGTTCTTCCGTCTTGTAATTAGGCATACTTAAGCGCCCATAGTGACTGCCGTTGCTTTTTTCGTTAAAATTGAGAAGTATAAGACTCCCAAAGGGGCCACTCCTTTTTTCTATCAATGTTCAGAATCATTAAGTGCCTAATGCGGCTGCTCGAAATTTAAAGGAAATTTTTTGGAACTGGTTAGATACAAATTGTCTGATATTTCAATATTTGGGCAATAGTGATTCAATGAAAGAACTATATCTGTTGAAATTACATTACTTAATCGAGATAGATTGTAGGTATTAAGCCACTGAGAAAGTTTCTGTTGCAGAAATATTATGTGTGAAGAATATTGCAACAAGAGGATTTCAGGTTCATCATCCATGAAAAATCAAACCTCAAGGCATTTTTATTAATACTTTTGAGAATGTTGCAGGTAACATCGTGGGTCCATCGAGGGAAGTAAGAAACACATGACAATTTCAGATTTTCATTAGGCCGGTCATTATTTAAATTTAAGTAGATATGTATATGGTTAGGTAAGACGTGTTTAGTGGTCACATAGAATTATGTAGTTTTTAAGGAAACACTGCAGTGTGTAACTAAATATAAGTAGCAATTATTAAATACGAGCGCTCGTATACGTAGGAATTATTAGTATTTAAGTAGACATAGCAAATATGCACTGGCATATTTCCTATTAATGAATAGGAAATATTATTTCTTTGGTTCATTCCCAATTATGTAGTGAATAATTATCATGGTAGAAATATTCCAGTAAGTTCATAAAATTTTTAATGAATGAAACAAAGAAATGTTTTCAATTCTCCGTAGCTTCATCGCGGTAGCTTTTTACAGAAGGACTCCTTCTGTTGCCCGCTTGTGGAGCGATCGAGGATCGTTTTCCAACCGTGCATCAGGGGGATCTATGGAAATGTAAATAAAATTTTGCATAAAGGAGGGCGGATGGGCCGCGGTTAGGGTGGGTCTCCACTCGCAGCGCCTCCACGTGGTGAGACCTGGGCAATCTGTATTATTTGAAGCGTAATTACTAATCGTATCACAAGTAACATTGTAATAGAATTATTAATTACGTGACAAGTAAAACTAGCCGATTGGCTGCGATCATCTATCTTCGTTAATCTCTATTCTATCCGTCCAGATTCGATTCTAAATATTGCTCCTACAATTACATTTTATTTCTCCAATAATATTAAAAAAAGACTCCAATAGCAATGCAGGTTTGCTGCATATGGGACTCCACACAGCCTTCAGGAAGGCTGCAGCTAATTAAAGTTAGAGTTGTGTATTGCGAGACACAGGTGCACTGAATTTTTTTTAGTGTTGCTAAAAATGAAACCACCCACGTGTTGGTTCTCGGTAGCTTTTTATATTTGTTAGAGTAGTGTAGCTCCTTGGGAGCTTTTTTGTTTGCTGTTCGGGATGTGTATTGAGTATAGTAGAATTTTCAGTAATAAAGCACCATCCGGGAATTTTGTTTGAGAAATTAGTGCTGCGAGTAGTCCAAAGTCATATATAGTGACTATGCTCGGGAGTTGATTTTAGTCTGTAATAAGTTTGCGTTGCGAAAGAAAGAAACGGTCCACTCACGGTTTTCTTGCATTAATGAGTGGACAATGATCAGCTGCCTTTATAGTTTGCTTTAAATTTGCGTTATCTTACTAATATATAAAAGTGAAACGTTGTCTGTTTGTTTGTCCTTCTTTCACGCCTAAACGGCTGAACGGATTTCATTGAAATTTGGAATATTCATTACATACGTCCTAGATTAGATTATAGGCTATTTATTTTTTTTGTTTAGGCTTTTTTATTTTTCAATCATCATAAATAATTTCCGGGTGAAACCGGGTAACGGGTCAGCTAGTTAACATATAAAGGCTCAGGAGACCGTGGAATGTGTCTCGGTCCGAAGCTTATTTTCAAAGTTTCTGACAAATTATTTAAGTAATTAAAAGTTTGAAATTCCAAACACGTAGATGTACCTCTGAATGGTAGCGTTATAGTTGCTAAGACCTGGACTTATTGGACTTCTTGAGGACCTGGTCAGGGTTCCAAGCCCTGGTCCTTCCTGCACCCCCTCGGCCCCCTGACCTAGCTTAGCTTATTCCGCTTGTGCCGATGAAATTTTCGGGTTCGTTAAAACCAGGGACTCCTACCGGTACGTAAAATACCGGTATTATACCGAATTTATTTATTTCGGTTTTCGGTAACCGATTGTTTTTGGTACCATGTCGGTTTCGGTATTTATCTGTTTCGGTATGATATCGGTTTGGGTATTTATTTGTTTCGGTATGATATCGGTTTCGGTATAGCTGTATTGGGGAAATACCTGTATGAGCGTTATACCGGTATTAAGTCCCTGGTTAAAACCCATTCAAAATGTTATTATTCTGCCAAGGCCAAAACCGATTCCTCTTCCTTTTTAAATAATTTCTTCGATTGTTTTTCATCATCTGTCCTACTTCATACATTCCTTCGGATTTTTCGTGGATTTTTGCATGAGTCGTTCTATTTCATGTATTTCTTCGATGTGTTTAGTTAATTTATTTTATTTCACGCATTTCCTCGATGGGTTTACATGATATACATATTTTATTTCATGCATTTCTTTTTACATGATGCATTTTCTTCGATGGGTTCTTAGTTTCATCTGAAACCCACTACACTATTATTAATATAATGTAGTTGATGGTTTCATAATTTCAGGTCCACGCTCTCGCGGGGAAAAAGGTTAATAAAATAATATATTTTATAGAAAATAGTGAAAAGTGATAGTGAACAGTGGTAGTGAAAGAAGACATCTAAGGAAGCCTTAGGTGAATTTATTATAGCATCAAGTATTTAAGGCCCCATGTAAAATTGCCAAGTAGTCACTGAATCATTAGCTTTGTTGCTCTTTCGTTGGCTCTTCATCTCCGATGAGGAGATAGCCGCTGCTTCTGTTTCCGGGAGCAAGCGACTGAGCATGCAATGGGTATGGGTGGACCAGTTTCATCCCCTGGTGTTCTTGTCGGAAGGGAAAAGTTTCGGGCGTAGGGGGTGTATATTTAGAGTCTGGGAGACGCCGAGCGCTTTTCCTTTTCGACTCGGACATTAGGGAGGTAAGAACTACACCATCCAATACTCGTTTCATGCTCACCCGTAGTCTTTCCTTCTTTGCTAAATTTATTTCAATCGAGGGATTGCTTGGCAGTTCCCTATATTCTATATCTAAACTGAATCTCTTTGGTTTAGTGGGCTAAGGTTTTCAGGTACAGGGAGATCGATGGAACATTGATTCCAACCATCTCTCTACGGGTCTCGAAACGCAGCGTTACAATAAAGTGTAAGTCATAACACTATAAATTTTAATTTTAATTCCTACCACTCGTGGCATTGTAATCGTATTTTAGATTGAGTCGATAACGTTGGGTGTGACTCGAAAATGGTAAGGGGGCTCGCAAGCCCCCCGAGCGTGTGACACAAAATTACATTGCGTGATAGGTCTATCCTATACTTCGTCGATGATTGCAATAAAAGTCATTTGACATTTATTCTTGGTGTCATTTTCGCTACAGCATCGCGAACAGAACCGATCGCGCAGATTTATATGATTATGACAATCATAGGCAGATGTTGCCACAGTGGTGTTTCAACATGAATTGGAAGTGTTCTAGACGGGAACCTGTGGCTTGGCAGTGCCCTCACCATGTTCATGAAATACTGTAGAATGTTAGCGATGTGAAAAAGCGGACCCTGGTAAGCTCGAATGCAATCGAATCTCGAACGGCCACAATCGTTTGAGCTGAGTGTAACCAGTACTATGTAACCAGATCGGGCCGTGACAGACCCTGCTGTCAATCTGCTGGCAGACTGCAGGCAGATTGCTATCAGGGTTAATAAATGATTCTGCATGGTAATAAAAACATGAGAAATACCTTCAGTAGACAATGCTTGTCGCCGCAGATTCCAAACTAGAGGACCAACAACTCCAGGATCTTTGGTAGCACTTGAAGTTCGCGCGAAAAACTTATCGCCGATTTCGTTGCCTTTAGATGTGGCACGCCCTAGTTCAGGGGAATCTGCATCTAAATGTTTTACCTAGAAACGTAATGTTTACTTAAAAAAGTAGGGATAAATAAAATGTTTCAGAGATCGCAACAACTATTCAGAGATTCTAAGATGTGGAAAAGGCTATAGATCTATTTTATAAATAAGGGAAGATAGGATGAAGTGGTAGATTCAAATATGGCTACCAGTGATAAAACTTATCTACCTTTCGTCACAATCTTACTCAAATGCAAGAACCTAGATTGTAGAATATTTTCCTTTGTTTTCTGTCATCAATCAAGGAAGGGTCATAGAGCCTTTCCCAGATCCTAAGTTTTTTCCCGAATATTAAACATACAATATTCTGGTATTTTGATGTATATTTTGAATGAAACTAGTTTTAAAATAGTCATTTTTACTGTAAAAAAAATAAAATGCCACGCACTATAACTGGTTCCAAAACTCTAGATAAAGGTTCAACCCCTTTCATACTAGGGAACTCTTTACAAGATGGCATAGAAAGGTATGAATGTGGCGAGGCAGTGGCTTCTTCTTCATCATCATCGCCATCATCATCTTCTTCTGCTTTTTCTCTTCGTTTCGTATAGTTGGTGTCCAGAGAATCAAATGTTTCTAAATGATCAACTATCACATCTGTCGAATCAGAAGTTCTAGGCGTGTGGACGGCATTTGTTCGTGACATTCTTTCATGTATCATTCTAGAAATAAGTAACTATTTTCAAAACTCACTTGAAAGAACAAGCTATTGCCAATGAATTGTTTATAGCAAATTTGAAATAATGGCGAGAAAGGTATTAAACAATTAATAAATTAAAATACACAGTATCGCATCTTCCACTATTGGACCCATTAGTTGAAAAAATGTTTTCTACAGCAACTAAATGCATTCATTCAAGGCATTGTATGATAAAATTATTTCCACTTTGCTATGAAGGCATTAAGTACAAACGAATATCATTTTAGTTGTTTTACATAACATCATAAATATTTTAGGTACACCTGATAGCGGTTCTTGAGGAAGTAATATAGTGTCAAACTTTGAAAAAATTGATGATTTTTGCGTTTTCGTATAGTTTAGGTCAGCGCCATCCAAGCCAGGGCTTGCAACCCCTTTGGGGTTCTTCCACTCCCGTGAGCCAATGCTACAGTACATATTCCTCGCGAATACTGTTTGGATCTAAGCAGTTGACAATTGATGCTGGACAACGCTGGATTAGGTCTTCAATAAGGAGTTAGACCACCCTGACTACATAAAAAAATATCGCATCGTTGGGAATTTTTTTCTGTGACAAACACACCTTTTTTTAAGTTTTCTAAAGACTTCCTTAAAAATAAATATGGCATTCCCGTGTATAACACGGTTAGTAAGGTTGGGCGGTGTATCCTATTTCTCATGAAGAAGTTTCCGAAACAAAATTTTAACAATAGAATATTATATAAAACTAAGTTGTCTATCGGCCGACGATCAATTATTTCGATCGATTGAAAAATAACAAAATAGCTATACTTTGAAGCATAAAGCTCAGTTTCGTGTGTAAGAAAATGGACTTTTATTTACGCACAGGCCAAGTAAAAGTTAAAACTTAATTTAATTTAATGTTGTAGTGTTAAAATTTTGTTTTAGAAGCCTGTTCATCAGAAATAACGTACATCGTCCAACCGTGCACAGTGTAGTATAATCTCGACCGCCATATTTGTTTTTAAAAAAAACTTGAGAAAAAAATTGTATATACTATTGAAAGATGTCTCTATATTTACTGAATTTTTTCGAAAAAGGTGTTTCTGTCACTTAGAAAAAAAATCCTTAGATGCGGTATTTCTTGACCTGACCAAGGTTGTCTAATCCCTTAACACTTTCAGCCCGGCTGAAGTCATAGGGCCTCAAACTGGATGAATTTGCCGCACAATTGATGTCATAAGACATCATGCGCCTCATCAATGACACTCGACTATTTCTCGGCTTGGGTGGTTTGAGTTTGGATTTGGTTAATTTATATGCGGGAATCCTACTTCAGTATTGTTTTGGCTACCACCTGGTGCCGTTCGTTTTCAGTGATCGGCACCAGAAATTAAAATTAGAATGTCAAAAATGTCTGCCAGTAGCGATAAACCCGTAAAGTAAACGAATGTAGCAATAATTTGTATTTTTAATTTACTTCAACAATACCAACATACTGTAATCTGTCTTCAAAATATGCTCAGCAGATGTGCCGACTTTATGACTTCAACCCTCGGTTGTCACACTGGGTCAAATTGACTGTGTTTTTTTAACCCTAGTTCGACTGACGAGGCACCCGGGTGACTATTTGAACTGTACCGCCGAAAAAGATTGCTTCTAAGTATTTTTTTTTCTGAGCTTCCATTACATCTCAAATGAATGATTTTTGAGTAGAAAAAACATGCATAAATGGTTTTCAATTTTTTTCTTCGCCTTACTTTTACCTGTTAAAATGTTTTATTCTCATTTCGCGTACTCGGAAAAAATTCCAACCCGATTTTTTGAATAACGAAATAGTTTAATCATATGATGCTTTGAATGAAACTATATAAGTTTTGTAGAGAACATTTGAACTACTATTGAAATACTAAATCTCAAGGATATATTCTGCGAAATAAAGTTAGCTAGGGCATGTGACTAGAATATGTTGATGGTTAAACCTAGGGGTGCTATCAGATGTATAAAATTTAAATCGTTCAATTTTGGCGCTCCTTTCGTACCTTGCCTTTGTTGAAGAATGCTCCCAAGGATTCGGTTGTCCTGCTGTTCTTTTATGTTCTCTATCGTTACCGTTCGAAACCTCGTGAATTCCTACCTCGAGCCTGTCAGGTGTCTCAGGACTATCTGGAGTCCTCGATATATTTCGAGAAGCTTGTGTCTGACTTGTATTCTCAGTCTGTTAATAAGAATAAGACTTGCTTCTGTATTTTGCTTTGCTTTGTGTGTACTATCTAGCGGTGTAACAAAGTCGTATTATTATGATTATTTGTTAAGTAACGACATGGTATAAATTTAAAATTAGAATGATGTTTAAAAATATGTATGCATTACAAGTTAGTAAACAATAAAGAGATTTTAAACAGAAAATAACTGTCCACAAATCTGGAAACATATTATATGTATAGGGAATTATTGTTTTGGGGATTAGAAATGTGTGTATAGATGAAACTGTTATACAGGATGAACTGGGTGGACAGACGATGCAATCATGCTGGGGCCTATTTTTCGAACTAACAGTAAAAAATATTGAGTACGGCCCTCCCCAGCTGGTCAATTTGGGAGCCAGAGCGCTCCTCGTAGCTCCCAGGGCCGCGCAGTGGGACGACGCGTGCAAATTCCCGGACATTGGCGAAAATATGAAGTACCTTTTTTTATTGATATAATTATATGAGCATCATCTTTGAATACTAATGGATACGAAATTATGAAAAAATACACTTTTTAAACATTTTAAATCCCTACATTTAATTCATTTCTGGAGACGGCTGTCATATGAATGTAAATAATTAGTATTAGAACAATGAAAAAATTTTCTACCATCATACTACACATTGGGGTTGGTTGTTAAGAAGTTGTTTTTGTAAAAAAATTTAATGATTTTTTTGTTTTTCAACCTGTCAAAAAAATTTTTTGTCGATTTAAAAAAATGTTCAAATTTGTCCAAAAAAATTATACCCATATAATCACTAAACATTCTAGTTTTAGAAAATCCAATCTCCAGTTGCGCCAACTTGCGACCGTGAGCAGAATTAATTAAATTGACCCTCAGAATCACCCTCTGTACTCTGTAAATTCTCGGGTATTTCGAGTATCTCGGACAGTTTTCCCGGGTAGCGTCTACACGGGAATTTTCCTCGTCCCGGGTACCCGGTCCACCGCTACAGCTCTAATTTCAAGGCATGGGCGTAGTCAAGGGGGGGGGGGAGCGCTTGCCCCCCCCCCCAAAACATTACCACGATAACGTGACAGCAGACACAAATTGTCAATATATTAATTAAAAAACTGATGTGATCATGTATCCCCGATGATCAACTATCCCACCGTTCCCCTATGCCTTCTAAGTCACGACGCCTCTCGCGATGACCTGGGGAACTAATCAGAAATCGGCACACAAAATCGCTGGGGTAAAAGGTACAGAGTCAGAACACCTGTCTATTACACCGTGGTGGAAATTAGGGCTGTTCGAGTTCTCGGAAAATGCGAGCCGAATAGAACCGAGTAGCTCGAATAGAACCGATTAACTCGAATATAACCGAGTTAGTCCAGTGAAATTAGGATTTGTCTTCGGACTAATTACCATCCAGCTGGATTTTTGCATGAGCCTTTATTTGGTCGTTGTAAACAATATGTCAAAAGTCCCCATCAATCCGACTGCTGCTAAAAATTTTACAGAGGGTTGAAAAAAAAAAATCCTGTTTTTCGCAAATATCTCGCTATGTATCAGTTTTGCGACAAATATAGTTATTATACAATTTATAGCCTAGGAAATTCTCTACAAAAAAGGTCTTGCAAGTTTTTTCGTAGGTATAACCATTTTCAAGTAGGTCGGGTTACCAAGTTTCAACCCCCATAAATTTGACAAGGGAAGATCCCGAACCCGGAAATTCAGAAAATTATGAAACTCTGTAAATATGTAGGGGAAGTCCTCCTGAATACAACGCAATTTCGTTTGATGCCCAAATTCACTCCAAGAGGGTGCAATTCACCCTTAAACTTTTTTTTTTTTGGTATTATTACTCGCGAACTGTAGGAGATAGAAAAAAAGTGCTCAGGAAAAAGTTACTTCTTTTAATGAGGACTATCAGTTGGTAAGTTATAGGTCATACAGTTTTTACGGTTCTCGAGTTATAACACAAAATCGAAAAAAAAACGTATTTTCAGGGGTCAATTTCAGCCCCTTACAATGAATTTGGGCACCAAACAAAAAAATTACGTAATACACACCTACATTATTCATTATTTTCAATATAGGAAAATATTGTTTCCATTGCTAACAGAATATTGTGAGTGTCCGGATGGCCAACCTTACCTCCTGTATTAGGTTTCATGAAGGAGAGGTAGCAATTACTATGATATTTGGCCCCTGCTGCAACCAAGTCGGGCTCACAAATTATCCGCTGTTTAAATGCTTTTGCGACGTCGTCGTCACGATTATCAGCTGCCGCTATTACAAAGTCCTTAAAAGTAAGCATCGAAACATATTTAATTTTCCGACGACATTCTTGGTTGATTTTTTTTTCTTTCACTTCATTAGCTTCTTCGCCACAAAATAAACAGTTTTCTTTAAAATTAAAAACTGGCTCTCTTGAGCGCATCATAATCCGCGTTGGACTACTTGTAGAAGTACTAGCACCTTTATCTGGCACTTTTTTTATTGCCAAAATGCTACTCTTTCGAGTATAGTCCTTGCGGCACTGCACGTGACATTTTATCGAATTGACATTACGCAAATGTTCAATTTTTCCGTCATTTCTTTCAATACTCGCGTCACGTAAAGTTTGTAATCCTCGGTGAACAAGAACAGTTGGTCCCTCCGAAAGCGATTTGCTGCAAACGAAGCACATTTCTTCCATTTTTGGAGTATTTTTTATATTTTCTTACAAATATCTAGTAACTACGCGGTCCAGAACTAATAACACCCGAATAATAACACTCTATTCACTTTGTTCCTGGTATCCGCACATCTAGTAAGCGTGTGATCAGATAAGGAACACACTCACTTAACAGAAACTGTGCACTGTATATTTAAAACAAACATTCGCAGTTGGAAGACGGAAAACTCTGGTCTATGTCGCTTGCACGCTTGACACGATCTGTTTACAGATCGCACGTCTTTTAGCAAGAAGATTCGACAATGTTGGCGATTGGTCGCGTCGGGAAAACATTGTAATATTGTAACAGGTTGTAAAACTAAAGGTCTGTTTAAGATCATCATAAACTAAAGAAGGGCTTTGCGCTTTGACACAGTTTTAAGGTCGTTTAGTTTACCCACAAAATATCAATAGATGCAGCACGTGTAGAGCAAATAGAAAGAACAAGAGTAGGTTTATTCCTATGCTGTTTCAAAAATTGGAAGCTGCTACCATCAATCTAAACACGCTCAAGACCATGCTGACGTTCTCATTACTCCTACGAAAAAACGTAGCGGAAGACATACTGATAGAAGAAACAGACACAGGACATGAGGAAGACTCGTAATTTTTGTATTTTTAATAAACAAACATCGTGGATTAGGCCAACTGGGGACACCACTTATAAAAAAACGCGCTCAGTACTCTACCTCCGGGGTGGTGTGGAAATGAGTGTATTATTTCTCGCGGGCGAAGATCCACCCCCTCGAAAATTCAAAATTTTTTAAAACTTTAGGGATATACAGAGGTTAATGTAGGTGTGTATTACGTAATTTTTTTGTTTGGTGCCCAAATTCATTGTAAGGGGCTGAAATTGACCCCTGAAAATACGTTTTTTTTTCGATTTTGTGTTATAACTCGAGAACCGTAAAAACTGTATGACCTATAACTTACCAACTGATAGTCCTCATTAAAAGAAGTAACTTTTTCCTGAGCACTTTTTTTCTATCTCCTACAGTTCGCGAGTAATAATACCAAAAAAAAAAAAGTTTAAGGGTGAATTGCACCCTCTTGGAGTGAATTTGGGCATCAAACGAAATTGCGTTGTATTCAGGAGGACTTCCCCTACATATTTACAGAGTTTCATAATTTTCTGAATTTCCGGGTTCGGGATCTTCCCTTGTCAAATTTATGGGGGTTGAAACTTGGTAACCCGACCTACTTGAAAATGGTTATACCTACGAAAAAACTTGCAAGACCTTTTTTGTAGAGAATTTCCTAGGCTATAAATTGTATAATAACTATATTTGTCGCAAAACTGATACATAGCGAGATATTTGCGAAAAACAGGATTTTTTTTTTTCAACCCTCTGTAAAATTTTTAGCAGCAGTCGGATTGATGGGGACTTTTGACATATTGTTTACAACGACCAAATAAAGGCTCATGCAAAAATCCAGCTGGATGGTAATTAGTCCGTAGATTGGGCAGATTTTCGTCTAATTTCACTGGACTAAGTAGCTTGAATAGAACCGAGAACTCGAATTTTTTCGAGCGGCTCGAATAGAACCGAGCACCTCGAGTTTTTCCGAGCGGCTCGAAGTAAACCGAGCTGGCCGAAAGTACCCAGTGGGTCAAAAGTACCGAGCAGCCCGACGTGTGGAGTAGTTTGAAGCTTGAATGTTTCGAATATATTAGAATATGTTTATATACTGGCTAATGGTTCGAAATAGTTTAGGTTAATTCAACGTCATGAAATATTTAATTTCGAGAGATACGTCACGATTGAGTTACTAAATGAATGATCCCAACAAAAACTGCCACCTCGCTTTGTTTCTAAACTACACGGCGTACAGACGTCATATTTTGCAAACATTCAGATTTCATCTAGACACACATGGAAAAACCCAAAATCTTAATTTTGACTCTTTGAATTCTTGATTTATTTATATTTATTCATTTTTCATTAACTAGTAACAGCATTTGTTAACAGTAACTCCACAGAAATATAACTCATACAGACAAGGCAAAAAACGAAGAAAAATAAAGCAAAACGCAACAAAATATATTAATAGTTAGAGAATATTTTCATTTGCAGTTTACATTTTAATTACTCACATTATTACTGCGGTCGCGCCTTTATTCGTATCTTAATTTCTCCTTATGTACCTACTATATTTTCTGTTTAACGAGTATAATAATGTCGAAATAATAATTATTATTTCCAACGGGAAAACACTTTAGTATACAAAAAAAAGAATATGTCAACTATTACGATCCATTATCCAGTGTGTAAACATATTCTAAAATATTCGAAACATTCAAGCTTCAAACTACTCGACACGCCGGGCTGTTCGGTACTTTCTGCCCGCTCGGTTTACTTCGAGCCGCTCGGAAAAATTCGAGTTCTCGGTTCTATTCGAGCTACTCGGTTCTATTCGAGCCGCTCGCTCTTTTCAAGTACTCGGCTCGGCTCGGTCCGGATTTCAAGCTACTCGAATATTCGAGTACCCGAACAGCCCTAGTGAAAACCTATTAATATAATGTCGCCCTAATACGCCACGCGCGGTTCACGTGGTACAGGCCTGAAGGTCTCCAAGCTGCTAGACCGCCACGGGAGCCAAGACGCGCGGCGGGAGAAAGGAGTCGACGCCACTGAAAATTGGCCGCGAAGTTCACTTAATTCCCAAGCCTGGCTTACGTACCGTCTTCGCATTCCAGTTACATATTCTGTAGTTCAATGGTCGCTACTAATTTGACTATATATAAATGTATGTTGAAATTTCACCGACATATGAGGCAGTCAGAGCAACAATGGACTAACCCACATTTTTTTCGAAATTGAATTAGTAGCAATAACGTGTTCCAATAGGCTCTACTAACCACATAAAATAGGGAAATTTTTTTTTAATGTGGGTTGGTCCGTTGTTGCTCTGACTGCCTCATATAATATATAATTTATTTAAAAAGTTAAAATTATGGGAATAGATAATTTGTATATAAACACAACATCTTATTCAAAGATATGTATTTATTTAGAAAAGTTAGAAACTTACATATTTAATAAATACATTGTACATATATACATGCAGGTAACTCGTATAATTTTACAAATATAATGAATTACAAATACAAAATTATATAACTAATATATATGTATATATTCATAAGTGCTGCTGTTTAGTGTACATTAGTGCCTTTCAATAAACATAAATGACATATTAGTAATTTTCATAAAAATTTGCCCCAAAATATACAGATTATAATTTGAAATGTTTATTAATTTTTAGTATGCTTCAAAGTTGGGCTCAAATATAACACGTTTATATGCATATATAAATGCAGCTAATGCACACCATTGCATGTAATACTTATAAATAACAAGCTTAAAGTTTCCGAGTTTACCGCGTACAGACACAATAATACTTTCAGCATTATATATGTAGAGAACAGAAGAGAATACTTACAACTATATAATTTATATAACAATATATTAGGTTGCACCAAAAGTTCTTTTCGTAATTTACAAAACTCAGTTTTGTTTGGCACACGGGCAGCTCGGTCGGTTTAATGTTGAGGTTATGGTATTCGATAGCCCGCAAAGTGTCTGTTTCTATGCGTTCTAAAAGATGGAAAACTAGAAAAAACATTTTGGGTACATCTTTTCAGCCGTTCGAAACAAGTTGCTGTCATTTTATTGGGATGTTGTACCCAGCCCCCTTAGTCTCGGGATCACGCCCCTTCCGAAAATTATTTGTTACTTTCTCTAAAAAAATTCGCTTTGTAATAAAAAATACGATTCTTCGAATGACACGAAAAAACACCTCGATATAATAATACATGTAGTTCAATAAATTGTATCGTTCATGAAGTTTCGTACCCTTAATGTGTAATAAGAAAACGAAAAGAACTTTTGGGACAGTCTAATACACACATACAGGGTGTCCCATTTTAATCGGAAAATATGAATGATCCGTAAAAATGCTTCAGGCGAGAGTTATAGGAAACGAGGGGCATTTCATGCTGGTATTTGTTTGACTGTACCGCTAATGCCGGCTGCATGTAAACTTTGGAAGTTCATATTTCACTAGTGATTTGTGCAAAAGACATATACTGAATTCCAGTTAAGTGCAGACTTGTTCCGCGTAACAATGACTCTGAGGAGGCTGTTGATTGGTAGGAAATCGGCCGAGAAATCGCTACGACCAATGACATGCGCAGTGGGAGTTGCGCAAATCGGTTGCAAATAGGCGGGGTCGTAGGTCTACCCTTATATGGAATGGTATATAGGTAGGTAATGTTTTTAAACCGTTTCGATGTCAGCTAGAAGAATATTAAATAAAAAATACAGCTTTCCATTTAAAAATTTAAATGTGAGCTTTACAGGGCTTCTAAATGTCATCGCAAGCTCAAACAAATACCAGCATGATATGTCCCCCTCCAGGGTCGTTCCTGAGTTTTGGCCGCCAAGGTGCAAAAACAATATTGCCGCCATTAATTCAATATTCTTTAATTAAAAATTTGATATACAGTGCTTCCATTTATATCTATATATACACAGTTTTAAACAGTTATAACAGAAACGGCCTGCGACCGCCCCTAGGTTCGGTCGCCCAAGTGCACCTTCTGCACCTCCGCCAGGAACGGGCTTGCCCCCTCGATTTCTACAACTTTCGCCTAAAACATTTCGCCGTATCATTCATATTTTTCGAAATATTTACCTAGGGAGTATACACATACCAATACTCCGAATTCATGAATACAGGAAGGTATACTTGTAAGTGGAAGCGCATCGATATCTCCATAAATTATAAATTATAAATAATGGTCGAATTGTGGCCCTCTTCGAAATAATATACATGTGAATTTTTTGTACTATAGTCAATATTTATGAAGGTATCGAAGTGATTAGGTTTCACTTGCGTGCCTCATCCTGTACTTACAACATGTGCAATTGTATCGAATTACATCACGACAGTCTCTTAATATTGTTTAATTGTCTAATTGTTGATTGATGGATTGTTCATTGTTTGGTGGTTCATTGTTTGATTGTTCATTGTTTGATAGTTCATTGTTTGATTGTTCATTGTTTGATTGTTGACTGTTTGATAATTCATTGTTTGATTGTTGACTGTTTGATTGTTCATAGTTTGATTGTCCATTGTTTGATTATTGTTTGTTGGATTGGTCATTGTTTGATACTCGATATACCTTGGTACTTGTAACCGTTTCACCTCTAGTAAATGTGTTACGTTAGGAACCAAACACGGTTGTGTACTTAACATCAATGAACATTTTAAATTGAAGTCTGACATCGCTGTGCGAAATGTCGATTTTGTTTTTTTCAAAATAGAAAATAATTTTTCATTCATGTATGTTGAACCGAACATTGCCATTACCTTTGATACAAGTTTATGTAATACTGGATATTTATCCTGTGGGAAATTCTTATAAAAATTACCAATATCGTTTCCACTCTGAAATTTTCCCTTCATGTAAATATTACACGTTAAATCTATTAATTCTAACTGAAACTGTGGTGGAACTTCGAGTACGTCTACTGAAAATGGCGATCCAACTATATTAAACTCATTTTCAAGTGCAAATAAATCGTGAAATCGTTCGGAAAATTCGTCATCTAAATTGCGCAATATGTCCTCGTAACGACTCAAATTTACATCTGGCGTGATTACGGTTCCGAGTTTTGCAAAGTGGCAAACATTTCTCATTTCGAACTGTCTCGTCCACAATTTAATTTTCGCTTTAAACGCGCAAATTGAATCGTGATAATTTATAACCGTTCTGTCTTTTTCTTGAAGTTGCGTATTCAATACGCTTAAATGGTCTATTATATCCGAAAAAAACGCTAAATCACACACCCAATCATCGTTTTCTAGTTCTGGTACACGATGCTCTATTATGTCCATGAAAAGGAGAATTTCATTCCGAAGATGGAAAAATTGATCTAGAATTTCCCCTGGGCTAAGCCACCGTACTTTGGTATGTAACAGTAACTCGCCGTGCTCAGATTCTATGTCGTTCAAAAAAGTTTTAAACCGTTTATGCTTCAAATCGTTTGACCGAATGAAATTCGTAATTCGAAGTATTACTGACATTACGTGTTGCAATTCGATACTTTTTGCACATAAATTCTGTTGGTGCACCATACCATGTATGACACTAGGTTCCGGAGGAGCTGCTAGACTTTTTAATTTCGTCCGGAGGCGGTCAACGAAATCTATATATTTATCCAACATGGCAGAAGTACCGTTTGTTGTAACGGATACCAGTTTCTCCCAGTCTAAATGAACATTATCCACCGCGCCCTCTACATACGACAGAATGTTTTCTGCTGTTGTTGTGTGTGTTAAGGAACAGAAATCTAACAGTCCCTCAATTACTTCTAAATTCTCGTTCACTCCCCGAATGAATATCGCCAAATGGCGTGCCCCGGCAAGGTCTGTGGTTTCATCCACGGCCAGGCTGAATCCGCTGAATTTTTGTCCTAAATCGATTAATTGCCGCGTTATATCATTCGACATCTCCTGTATGCGCCGCGTTATGGTCGCCCGAGACAAACTTATCGCATCAAAATGTTTAAGCTCTTCCGGGCAAAGTTCACCTGTTGTGCGCAACCAATTTCTTATAAATTCCCCGTTTGTATAAGGGCGCGACGATTTTGCAATCTTGAATGCAATTTTATAACTACATCGAACTGCCTCCTCCTTATTAATGAAGTCATTTAGTTCGTCCTGTGATAGAAACAATGTCTTGTTATAGTACTTTATATGTAACATATTCTTATAACAAGATGTATGTAGTATGTAAAACAGGGATTTTTCCATGTTAGATCGATCACTTTTTTTCGTCGATATATTAGAGAAATGGATCAACACATCCTTCTATCGCTCTCAATATTTGTGTCCTGCTTCAACATATAACCTTGTACTTGTAGTTATTTTAAAGATGATCAATGCTCTTTTTAACTATGTAAAATACAATTTGTTTATTTCTAATTCAAACAATAGTCAATAATAGTCGAAGCTACACTTGTAATATTCAATTAGACGCTGTTCTCATCATTGGATTGATTTACAATTAGTACTAATCAATTCTTTGAGGTCCTTCTTGTAAAATGATGACTAAAACCCCTCCCTCTATTTCACTTGGGCCACGTCATATTTCATTTTGATCAAAATCCTTGACATAGGGTCACTTGGGGTAATATGCCACTTCTCAATAATTTTTTAACTACTGCACAGATGGCGTTACATTTGCATTAATTCCGTTCAATTTAATGTAACTGGTAAGACGACAATAGATTTTGGCTTTTACCATCTTTCATTTTCAGTAAATCCTAGTAAGTTATAAAACTATCGTCTTGATCTAATTTCACACTGCAGATTATACATTTGTGTGAACAGTATTGCGTGGCCGTCTGGGAAATGTTCTCTTGGGGAATCCAAGCGCGGGACGATGCCCGTGAAATGCTAAGGCGTTCTGCTCTCTGGATGCGGATTTTTAGTGATAACAATAATAACAATGATAATAATAATGTGATGAAACCATTTGAACACAAACAACTAATAAATTTAATGAACTCAATTTAACTGATACAAATAAGTAATTCGCAAGATTTATAATCGCACGTCCGTTCACTTTCGATCTCGCGGCTGGTGTGAACGTTTTACACCTTTCGTTAATTACAAAACGTCTTAGTTTCCAAGAGCCAATCGAAAATTTACTAATTAATTAACTAAATTCCTATTCGACGATCCATTTCCTTTCGGTCATTGATTTTGCAAAAACAAGCATTTAACAACATTGCGCTGAATTTACACACCTAGGAAAAGGAAGAAAGGTGGAGTTCATTTATTCAAACACCCGTTTCCAAGTGGGTATCGATTAATTTACTTATTGAAAGAATTTCTAATTACTTTCAAAACTCTCAGATTTGTGCAAACTTCTCTTTGTCTCCCTTTCCTATTACATTCTTAGAGCATATATACATGGAGGTTGCATTGCCTAAGAGTGATTACATTACATAATTACATCTAAGATTACATTCGTGTGACCCGATGCGAACTTCGCGTCTCTTGAGTTTATGCTACAAGCCACTAGGCGAGAATCGCAACAACAGTTCTACAAATAATCAATAGATTATCTATAATAAAGTGTACTAACAAACGAATTTTATTTTAAAATTAAAATAACTAAAATCCATAGAAATCCATACAATTTTTAAGTTCGTTTAATATTTATGGATCAACAAAAATATAACACAATAAAATACACTGCATACAAAACCAAATGAAAAATAAAACTAAAATAACTAAAATCCGTACCAAATATAAATTATAAATCGGGGAACCACGGGACGTGCCCGAGAGAATACCGTATACAAAAATAGGGGAAAACTACGCCCTCTACCGGATTAGGGTAACCCGCTCCGAGAGTAAGAGGCTAGAGAAAAAAGAGAGGGAAGAAATAATATTATCCTAAGGAGAGAGGATTTACCGCGTAAAGAGACGCCAAAGGATACGGTGGAGTATGTGTTAAGGCACGAATTACAGGTAGAAGCAGAAATCGAGGAAGCCTACTGGGTAGGAATGGGAGAGAAAAGAGGGCTACTGATAGCGAAGTTAAAAAGCTGGCAACAGAAAAAAACAGTAATGCTAAAGAAGAGTACATTGAACGATAAGAGGCTGTTTATTCACAATGACCTGACGAAAAAGGAAAGGGAGATACAAAAAAATATTAAAGATATTGCCAAGGCGGAAATGGACCATGGGGCAAAGGTGAAAATTGGATACAGGAAAATAAAAATCAACGATAAGACATTTATTTAGAAAGAGAATCGTGGGCTGAAAGAAGCAAATTTTTGGAGTCGGTAAAGTTCTGTGAACCTCTAAATTATTGGATAATCGCAAAGCTTACAGGGACAACAAAGGCACGACAAAAGACAGTACCGATACCTGTTCCCCGCGCGCCTGCGGATGCAGACATGCGGGGAGAGGGGGTACACAGATTCGGGAAAGGAATAAGAAGTCAAAGAGGAATAGATACATTTAAAATAAGCTACTGGAATGTAGCAGGATTATTCAGCAAAGACAAACAGTTTTGGGATTTCTTAAAAGAACTCGATGTAATAGGATTAGTAGAAACGTGGATCGAAGAGAAACAATGGGAAGGATTGAAAGATAAATTGCCACACGAATTCTCATGGAAATGTAAATATGCCACCAGAGAGAGAAAAAAAGGGAGAGCGATAGGCGGAATTATCACAGGTATAAAGAAGGCTCTGGACAGAGGAAGGAAAGAGAGTTTCAAATGGAATTAAACAAAATAAACTTTAATAGGATAGAGGTGAATGAAATGGTAGAAAAAATTCAAAAACAATTTTGAGAGAAGACTGAGAATATTCAGAAGCATAGCGAAAAGTATATTGCTGTACGCGTCAGAAATTTGGGGATGGATGGAAGCACAAAAGGTAGAAAAGATACACGAGAAATATATAAGGTGGACTTTAGGTCTGGACTTCAATACACCAGCATATCTAATTTTGGAGGAAACAAAAACGGACAAAGTAAGGATAGAAGCAGGGAAAAGAGCAATAAAATATGAGGAGAAAGCGAAACGGCTGAACAAGAATAAAATAGTACAAACAGACACGAAGCAAGCCGAGAAAAGGTCGAATAGGGAGGAAATGAGAGACGCATACTACAAGCAAAAAATGATGGATATTCAAGAAATGGAAATAGAAAGAAGGCAAGGAAGAGAGTTCGCTGAGGAACTAACGCAAAGGGACAGGGCAGAGCAGGTTCAATGACAATATGACAGAATACAAGAACGCAGATACAACGCACAGTACACAGAAATCAGGGATGACTAGAGAGCAAATTACCTGAACGGAAACTACAGCGGCAGAGACCAAAGCATGATTGCAAGGTTCAGATGTGGAAACGAAGAGCGGGGAAGCAAGTACTACGAAGGAGGAAAAAGACACAGTATGCAGACTATGCAATGGGGCTAGAGTGACGCTGAATCACATGCTACAAGACTGTAAGGAGCTGAAAAGAGAGAATTTAACGGTCAGAGGAATTCTAAAAGGAGAAGAAGAAGGAACAGAGTGGATGCAAATGGTTCTGGAAAAAAGGAAAAGAAAAGAAGAACAAGATGAAGGAAGAAATCAAAACGGAAGCACAATCTTGAGTTAACAGTCCCAGAAACATTTACACACATAACACATGTAACCCCATTTTGAGGCTGAAAGGCAAAAAATAAACCTATTTACTACTATAAATTATAAATCATTATTTTATTTAGCATTTTTCTTCCAAAAATAGAAACTCATGAAGTTTAGTTGTACAGTAAACTGGTACCTACTACAATATACTTGGGTCCGAGGCGATTTCAAGTCAAAATGTTAACGTTTTTAATTAAATAATTTATTCATTCTTACATACTAATTATAGTATATAAAACCGTTTAGTTTTTTAATTTAGAACCCAGTTTTCGAATTTTACAAATTTATAAAAATAAACCGGTTTTTAAATCCGGTTTTGAAAAATCGACAAACCCTATTTGTGGCATATTTACCCACCACTTGGGTAATATGCCACTTTCAAGGACTTTGTATTTGTATGTTTCTCATTGAACTATAAAAGTTACATATCTCTACCTATTAGTCAATACACAGAATTAGTTACACTTTCATATGTTTATATCTTTTTCCACTGTATCTACTTATACTTGCAAGATATCACATTTCAAAGTTAACTGTGGCATATTCCTCTGAATAACATTAGATGGACAAAAGTGATCGATGTGACATGGAATAATCCTTATAAAGTAAGTAAATGTCCCCGTTTCTGCTCATATATTGATCTCTTATTATAAATTTTACGTTTGTACTATAGTTTTAACAAAATAATTCTAAATTATTTTAGCGCTTACGCGAGTGTTGCACAAGCTTCGGTCTACTTAAACAAAGTGCAGCATAAGCAACGAACAAATTTTAAAACAACAGACTCACGATTTTTTTATCGTGTTAAATCCATAGCTGTTTTTGCTAAGGTCCGGCGACACCATTGGTATTTAATAATTGAACATAAAATAGTCTTTGCAGTGAAGGTTCTTATTTAATAACAAAAACGGATACTATATTATGCTCTCGATTTAGATATTTGACTGTTTTTAATTTTTCTAAGTAGAAACAAGTGATTACTCGCCAAAATTTTAATATGGTAACCTCAAAATTCAATATACGTGTATATTGTAACCTCTTTTCCTACTCGAAAGCATTTTATTTTTTACGTATCATTATGTCATGCTTTAAAAATAATTTTATTTACATTTTTCATAGTTTTGAAGATGGAAAATGAAAAATCAGGTGGAAGCAGCGAAAAAAGGGAAAAATTGTAACAGGAATGATTAGAAATAAGTATACCGATGAAGTAGTAATGAATGCAATAAATGCTGTTTCAACAGGAGTAACCGTTACAGCTGCTGGCAAAGAATATAAAATATCAGTTTCAACATCGAATGTAATTAATTATTAAATAACTGTAATTTTATGACTAATCTCTTTTCTATTCCGAAAAACTATTATAAAATCCAGCGTATTAACTGAAACTTTTATTCCATACATTTTTGTGTAAATAAGAAACTTTTACTTTCTTGAAAGTAGAAAAAAAGTCCTAGTTAAACAGCAACATTTATTCTCCTGTGAAAAAAGTTGTGACAAGCAGATGTCTCGAAAATGTTGTGGGGTGGATAGATCTGAAGTGGAAACCTTAAACCGTTCGGGGAAAATAATTTATATGAAAATCACAATGTGCTTTCTCTTCTATATGTATCCTGCTTGCAATTCCTTAAATGATACTAATTAACATAATATTCCTAACTTTTGTATTTTACCCTCTAATATCTGTTCAAAAGTATATAATCCTCCCGAACTTTTATTAATCAAATGTAAAATAACTATTAAAACTGAATTCTTACAACAAGAGTTAAAGCGCTAATGCAGAAAGTTAATATAAAACAGAAAAGAAATGATTTAAAATTTAAAAGTTCGATAAATAACCTTTACTTATTAAAGTTTCCAAGTTTATTTGACTCCTGGAATATGTCCTATCGGAAAGAGCAGCGTACTAAGGGGTCTCATTAATTTGACGCTCTGCACATAAGGCAATTCATTGGGAATTTTTTAAAAGAAACGTATCGAGTCTTATAATTCCAAACTTTGTACGCTTATTTATTGACATTCGAAGAATGTGTCCAAATTTTTTTAAGCGATAATAATAATTTCTTTTAAAGTTACAGTGATAGTCGTAAAAGGGGTTTAAAAGAAAGTTTGTTGTTGGCAAACATTATTCTGGCTCACGTAGTCATTTGAAATAAAGAACGCAAAATTTTTCTTGATCTAGGTATATGAGTGTGGTTATCATATGAAGTAGAATAATTGAAAAATATTGAAAAATTATTTTTCAGGAAAGAATTTGTTAGTTTTCTGTGTTGCGAAACTCGAATTTTACAAATAATGACTTCTAAGTTCATATGATAAGCACACTCATATAAAAAAAAATTAATTTGCATTACTTGTTTCAGATGACTACGCCAGAGAGAATCATGTTCACGAGCGACAAACTTTTTTCAATATGTTTCTTTTAAAAAATTCTCAATAATTTGCCTTATTTCCAGAACGTTAAACTAGAGGGACCCCTTAATGGAGCAGGAGAAGAACAACGTTTAGTTGATTGAATACTTTTTGTAGGCAGTAAAGATTTTCCTTTAACCCAAAATATCCTTTTGGATAGTGACACATTATTAATGAAAGAATTAAAAAGGGAAAATTTGGAAACAAGCCAGGTCATTATAGAAGTGTTTAATGTTTAAAACAACGATAGAAGAAAAAGCAGCACTCAACAGAAAGGAACTTTAAAAAAATAAGAAGTATTAATTTTAAGCTTGGTAGAAATTAGTAGTATTTTTATTTCAATAAATACTTATTTATGCCGAAATTACAAATAGCTATATTTACTATTATGTTATAAAACCTATCCATAAAAGATGTAACTTATTCTTACATGAAGGGGGCAACATACTATGTCAGCAGAAATTGGTTGAAATAGTGAGTAGAAATACGTACACCAGTATTTTTCATAAACAAAAATACGGACATTCAAATCATTGTATTTAACCTCTTAACTGCAGAATTAAAGACACGTATTGACGTGTATACACGTTCAACGCAGTTAACTAGTTAATTAGTCATCATTAATAATTAACCTGACTGGACACGTGGGGTTTAATATACCCCAGCCAGTTTTAAACGTTCATAACATTGTTATTTTAATCGCGCGACTTTTATACTTTCGTATAACTGAATTTATGTGTGCACTGTAGCGCAAAAAAGAAAATAATATACATTATAGCCGTTTTTCATACAGGGTGGATCAAATACCACGTGACCGACCATGTGATTCTAACGCACGTGACCACTCAAAGGTTAAACACCTTGCAATATCTTTATCAAATATTTTTTGAATTAGTTGAATCACTATACAGTCAAATTTTTTACACCTTTATGACGAATGAACGCTTAAATGAATAGAAATTGGGACATTTACATTAATGTAAAATTACTTACTACGACCGGAACAGTGTTCTCCGCTTGGGATATGTTTCCCTTTAATATCTGGATTACTTGGAGGCGTTCTTCTCCCTTCAGATTGGCGTAATCCTTAGCGTGGTTGGCGTCATAATGACGCTTCAAATTGTAACTTTTTGCACATGAGAATAGTTTCAAACACGCAAGGCATTTGATGCTACCTTCGTGCTCCGTAAACAGGTACTTTTCTTCCCACAAGGGCTTGAAAGGTGTTATGGCATTTGGAGCCTTCCTTTTCGAACTTGAGGCTTCATCCATAATTGTATGCACTTATGCAATATACTTATGCACCGCTCACTTATTTAATGCTCGAAATGCACGCGTAACGTACCCACGCAACAAGTAGAAAATCGTTAAACGAAGTGCCCGTTGGGGACTAATACTCTGGTCTTGAAAGATCTTTAATAATCCGTCATTGCAGACCTGTACTACTGGTCGAATTAAGAGCTGAAAGCCTTCTACGCAGCTCTGGGAGCCATGCAAGAGCAAGGCGTGAAGCTTCTACTTAGGTCGTTAGCTATAGAATAGGTGGCGCAACGCTGTCCAAGCCAGGGCTCGCGAGCCCGTGGGATTCTCCCACTCCCATCCGCGTTGTCAGGGATACCGCGTGACGCTGAAGGGGCGAGCGTGCAGGTTAGTGTTTCCGTCGTCAAGGTAGTTCAGACGCTATACATTGCGCGTGGTTAGGGACACACTCCGCAACAGCGAGCCAATGCTACCATTTCCCGTGAATGTCCTATGCGGGGAAGGACCGGTTGGAAGGGGAAGCAGGAGCGCGAGGGGCCTGACTGCTGGACAGCGCTGGACTGTGTGTGTATCCTCCTTGCAATCTTCTCAACACATTGCGGGGCACAAGTGGGGTCTGCACTCGCGGATTGCCCTGCCACAGCGCCGCGGCGCCCGAGGCGCTATTTTCTGGCTCCTACGAGCTATCGGCTCCGAGAATGACCAAGCACCCTGTTAGAAGTTACCAGAGTAACAAATTATGCAGCAGAGATGGGCAATATTTAATCGAATTCCTAATTCCTGATTACTGATTACAATTGAAATGCAATTGTTAACTCAATTATGAATACCTTCCTGTAATTGTTCATTTTTACTGACCTCAATTACAATTGCAATTGCTACATGTAATTACAGAACAATTAGAATTACATTGTTGTTAATTGTAATAATGGAGGACAATTAGAATTACGACTGTAATTCTGCGAGACAATTATAATTATATGTTTACACTGTAATTGTACCTGTAATTGTAATTGTGCAAAACAATTACGATAAGTCTCACGATACGAAGTTACGTCTAATAGGTGAGGTTTGTAAATATTTTTCTTAAATAATGAAATCGTTAAACAAAAGAAGAAATTAGCAGTTTTGTAAAAATTTGTAAAAAATCCAAGAACTAATGTACAAATAAGTAAATAGCTACTTACACTGCAAGAATTACAATTAACAAATTTTTCTTCTTTGTAGTTGCGAAAATAAAATGAAAGAACTCAGATAATAATAATACGTACAGATTAATACATACTTTTCCGGAATTGGTATGTACCTAATGCAAAGGGTATCTTACGTCTTAAACAGCACATCGACATTATTACACCATATTAATAATATAACGTAGAAGAAACAAAAATAAAATTTCTATGCAATTGTAATTGCCCTATACAATTACAATTAATAAACAATTAATTACAATTGTAATTGTAATTGCTCCGCAACTCCATTTGGCAATTACCATTGTAATTTGAGTCAGTAGCAATTACAGGGGCGGATTCAGGAGGGCGATTGCCCCCCCCCCCCCAAAAGTAATAAAATTGAAAAATATGACATTGTGTATTATTCTATATAAATAATTAATGTGAAATTAATTATTTAATCAAGATTAAATTAATGTGAAATTAATTATTTAGGCTATACTATCAGATAGAAATATTAAAATATAAATTACAAGCAAATTTTAAATCTTGTAAGATAAGATTAAAAAGTTTACTTATGCACTTTTATATATTTCGCCCCCTCCAAGAAAGGCTTTTGAATCGGCCTCTGCGCAGTTAAGGATTGCAGAAAGTACATCACTTGTAATTGATTTAGTAATTCCGTTGTGACAAACTACTTGTGACCAACAATGCAATTTTGTTCGCTGCCCAACGTCACTCTAAGAGGGTGAAAAATGACATCCTGAAAATTTTTCAATTTTGTGTCATTACTCACGATTTGTAAGAACTGTAAGTTACCAAATGATAGTCATAATTAAAAGAAGTAACATTTTCCTAAAAACTTTTTTATCTCTTATACTCCGCGAGTAATAACACAAAATCGGAAAAGTTTTAGGGGTCAATTTCACTCTTTTAGAGTGAATTTGGGAAGCAAACAAAATTGCGTTATACTCGGGAGGACATTCCCTACATATTCACAAAGTTTTATAATTTTTTTAATTTCTTGGTTCGGGATCTTTGTCAAAATTATGCGGGGTGAAACTTTGTAAGCCGTCATACATGAAATTGGTTACTCTTACGAAAATAACTCACTGAACCTTTTTTATAGAGAATTTCGTAAGCTATGAATTTCATAATAACTATTTTTATCGTAAAGCTACTAGATAACGAGATATTCGCGAAGAACTGTTTGTTTACCTTTGACTCTCTGTTTAGCGGCGGTCACATCGATGGGGACTTTTAATATATTGTTTAAAGCTGCGAAATAAAGACCTATACAAAAATTTAGCTTACTGGGAATTATTCCGCAGATTGGCCAAATTTCCGTCTAATTTCACTGGACTAATAAATGAACGCGCATAGAAGGCAAATGTAGTGTTAAGACAAATCTAGGGAATAGGAGAAAGAAAATTTAAAGATGATTTGCGGCATTGAGAGCTTTTTTTTGTGAAATAGAGTTAGTAGCAATAATGTATTCCAATAGGGTGTACTTACTAATCATATAAAATCGAAAGTATTATTTTTTTTTAATGTGGGTTAGTCCGTTTTTGCTCTCAATGCTTCATGTATGATATGTATGTAATCTATGAATATGGTTCATGTTTACGGATATGGTTTATAGTACGTATTTATGTACAGTATATGCTTATAGTATGTGTTTATGTATAGTATAAGTTTATAGTATAGATTAGGGATTTCTATATGTGGGAGAAGTAAAGGCATATGTATGTATCGGTTTTTGTAATGTACATGGCTTGTATATTGAGCGTACAATAATATATAAGGCAGTCAGAGCAACAACGGACCAACCCACATTAAAAAAAATTTTCTCCTATTTTATATGGTTAGTAGAGCCTATTTGAACACGTTATTGCTACTAATTCAATTTCGAAAAAAAAAAGTGGGTTAGTCCATTGTTACTCTGACTGCCTCATATATAGGTCATAGGAGAATGAGTGTTGTTAACTATAAAGTGTACAGATATAAACCAGTCCACTTTCGAAATGTGAAGTCGAAATAAATACTAGATGTATTTATTTACTTATATTAGCTATCGGGAGCCAGAAAGCCCGCCTTTCGGAGGCGTGGTCTGTGTTGGAGCAATCCGTGTGTGTAGAAACCACGGGCTCCTTACTGATAGCAAGCAAGGAGCCCGGAAATAATGTAAAGGGGGCGACAAAATTTTGCTCCCTAGGCCCTTAAGAGTGCCAGTTATTTAATCCTACGGGTACAAGCCTGCACACACATTACTACAGCTTCCCCCACCGCGGTGTATGTAATCGGCTCCGACCTCGAAACCCGCGCGGAGCTGGAGGCTATATATATACGAGGGGCACTGTAGCTCTCAAATCGACCGGCTGACCGAGTACTGGGGAGACCCTGAGCCTGGAATAGTATGTAGAAGAAACATAGGTACATACAGGAAGTGCAGCATATTTAGAATACTGTTGGTAATTTGGAATACCTAAGTATCTAATAAACTACTAATGCTATTTAATTTATAACCCCGTAGATTATAGAGGCTAATGACCAGTTTATTAATGACATTTGTGGATGAACCGCCATTTTTACATTTTCGACTTAATTTGCAGAGGAAGAAAACGTCAATCTGCAAAACTTTTTCAGTAACCGTTCTTATCATTTTTAGAAATATTCTGTTATACATATCTCCTCCAGATATCTTTATTTTAGAAATGGCAACGGTATACACATTCAAAACAAGGAAGCACTGGAGTTCGGAGGATTTGTTTAAGTTTATAAAGTGAAGGCAAATTGGAATACCGGTATTCCAAATTACCTGCACCTTAACGAAATCGATATTTCTTGTCATTTTTCAGTCAAACCAATGTTTCAGTTACTTTTTGTTTTTTATTATTACTGTGACTATGAAGTATGACAGTTTATTAGTTTCCCTATGATATTATTTGTTCCCATTCTCTATCGTAATTTTTTATTCCTCTTAAACAATCTGGTATTCCAAATATACTGCACTTCCTCTGCTAGGGTGGTTCTTATTTTCGATCTTTTAATTTTCTTCGGAGCACCCTTCAGAATACTTCCAAAGAATTAAAAAAATCTGTGTAAAGTTTGAGCTCGATCGGATAACGGGAAAGGATGCCCCTGGGCCTTTAAACATTTAAATCATTATTGCTGTGTGGGCCTGATCTTTCTACTGCCTTTTTACCCAACTGCGGCACACAAAGGAAGGTATTGTGATTATCAGTCTATATTTTTGTGTCCAGATTTTACGCTCTAGAGCAGGCTTGACTAACTGATGGCTCGCGAGCCACCGGGGGCACCTCCGTCTTGCTGCCACGGTGAACTAGTCCAGTGAAATTAATCTGCCCAATCTACGGAATAAATCCCCGCAAGCTAAATTTCGGTATGGGTCTTTATTCGGTCGTTTTAAACAATATATTAAAAGTCCCCATCGATCCGACCGCCGCTAAAAATTTTATAGAGAGTTAAAAAAAAATAAAAATGGTTTTGGCGAATATCTCGATATCTAGCAGTTTTCCGACAAAAATAGTTATTATGAAATGTATAGCTTAGGAAATTCACTACAGAATGTGTTATGAGTTTTTTTTTTGTAGGAGTACATAGTGTGACACTGTTGCCGGTCTCAATTGTACTCGCGCGAGCACCGCCAGTCTTAAATGGATAACCCTGTATATTGAGCAAAGATTAATTAATCGAAACTTACCTTAATTTCCCTTTGTGATGTTGAGAAAGCAACGTTGTCAGGGCCAACGGATGCATAATCCTGTTTCTTCTTTAAAATACTGCGATTCAGCGGTGCAGCCACAGCACTGTGTGCTCTTTTTCTTTTAGCTGTAAAAATTAATCCCGCCAGTATGAAAGCTAAAAGAATAAAGCCAGCGCCTGCTGCACCAACCAGTAACCATGCATCTCGTTTTCTTGAAAGAGCCAATGGTTGAGATTCTTTTAGATAAGCTACATGTGAAAGAGAATGTACAAAAGTATTTTTACGAATATCCGAAATTAAAAGGCAAATTGATTATATCCGGTGTTTGAAATTAAAAAAACTGTGATACAGAGTGTCGCTGAAAAAAAATAATTAGCTAAATGTTACAGTAAAATTTTAATATGGTCATTATTTTTTATCGCGTAAAAGTCAATTCGTCGCAAAAGTGTCTAACACATCTCCCACTGCACATTTACAGTATTAAATGCCAGGACCGTTTCTGGCGGGGGTGCAGAAGGGACCCTCGCACGTGGGCAGCCAAACTTAGGCGGCCGCAGGCCATTAATTATATGTAAAGTTTTGACTAATAAGAATAATAATTGAAACTCCTTTGCATGATAACTGTTTAAAATTATGTGTTTATAAATATAAAAGAAAACACTGCATATCAAATTTTTGATTAAAGAATATTAAATTAATAAGGGCGGCAATATTGTTTTTGCGCCTGGGCGGCCAAAACCCAAGAACGGCCCTGTTAAATGCAGTAGAAATTTCACTTCTAATACTACTTGTATTACTACGTAATGTTACTTCAATCACGTTTGTTACTGCTTTTTAATTTTCGCATAATGTAAATATACTGTAGCTGTTCGAGTCCTCGGAACAAGCGAGCCGGCTCGAAAGAACCGAGCGGCTCGATTAAAGCGAGCGGCTGGAAACCTTAATTGACACTCGCCAGGTTATAACCTGACTGTAAGCTGTCAAAATTTGGAGTGGATTGCATAGTGAAGGTAGCGATATGCGAACGAAACATGTGGATCGTTCGAGCCACCCGATTGTTTCCAGCCGCTCGCTTCATTCGAGTACTCGGCTCGGCTCGGAAACCGAGTAGGGTAAACGCACCAGTAAATGAACACATTAAGGCTAATGAATGGACACTTTTATACAATTCTGTTTGCAGCGCGATGGATTCTACGTGTTGCAAAAATTGTTTGAATATGAAGCAAGAAATTAGAAGAAGTCTCTAATTAATTGGTTCCTTATTTTAATAATTTATTTTACTCATTTTAATAAAAATTGTCCATTCACTGGCACGTGTCCATTTACTGGTCCATTTACTAGTGAAATATCTGACTATCTGACCGTGCGCCGCTTTACATCCCAATAATTTATCCGGCTACGATTCGCATATCATTATCAAGGAAATAGCTACCGCTTTCAAAGGTCACGTTGATGTATTGGCTATAACTAAAGAAAAGTATATATCTTTCACAAAAAATGTCGAAGATACGGCTGAATCAGACTCGCGAAATTGAATCAAGTTGCGATTCATCGACTCGTACAAATTTCTCAATACCAGTCTCGACAAATTAGCATCCTTTCTTAGCACAGATAAATTAAAAATTTTACGATGCCAATTTGAAACATTATCCACCGAGGATTTCAATTTATTGACGCGACAGAGTGTCTTTCCATATAAATACCTTGATTGCACGAACAAGCTTCAGGATCCATGCTTACCGCCGCGCGATTCATTCTACAGTTCGTTAACGGGTGAAACTGTATCCGAGAGCGATTACACAAATTTTGAATTTTTTCGGACTTGTAACATGCAATAGCCGTTTCTTATAGATTTTCGTGCCCAGAAAAAGAATCTGCAAACCGTTTATCCCCAGCACCCTCAATATTTGAGAAAATCGATTTTGATAAAAAACTGCAAATTTTCAAACTTGAATTTTCAAGTTTAACACAGATTTTCAAAGTTAAATAACGTTAGTACCATAATCTCTCTAATTTTCCCTTATTCTGCAATATTTCACCTTTAACCTAACAAAAATATCATCGCTCTATCTCATTTATATCAAAAGTTCTTTGATTTTGACACAAACTTCATCACTTTGTTTACCGTCATCACCCTCAGTTTTTGAGAAAATCGATTTTGAAGAAAACTGCAAATTTTCAACTATGAACATTTTTTGTGTCGAAACGGTAATAGTTATTAGATTGTTCGTTGCGTCAAATTATTCCATGAACCCTCACGAATACAAGGATATAAGTTATTATTGCATCATGAACATTTAAATATGTTTAAACAACGATCAAAGGGAAAACCTCTACCAATGTGACAACATTGACGAAAGGTGTGAGCTATCAGTTCGACTTTATCCGCGATGGTGATCGGATCGGTGAATATCTGTGAATGTTACAGACTTACATTGCATATTATTTCCTGATGTCTCGATTCCTACATTAATTCGATCGACTACTGGACTAAATAGAAGACCGTTTAACAACATTTCACTGGTATCGGCGCACCGATTTGGTCACTATACAACGATTATTTTATTTATTTAAAAATAAAATAAAAAATCACAGCTATTTGTGAATTAATTATAAAGCAATCCGACGTTTCGGTTCTTGATTTGAACCCTCCTCAAGGAAAGTGAGATTAAATGTATAATATTGCGTTTGCTGATGAAAAATCTGTCGCAGCGTTCAAGCGAGCAAGCGACACGCGAGTCGGTTGGAAGAAGACTGATTTTTATTTTTAAATAAATAAAATAATCGTTGTATAGTGACCGAATCAGTGCGCCGATACCACTTTATTTAATATTTCCGGTCGAAATTTTAATTTGAAAATTAACATTTCACTGGAATACAGGGTCAACGTTTTATCCTGCAACCCGCGCTCGCGCGAACAGGTAAAATGGCAACAGCGCCTCATGGACGCATTCCACTACAACCATGCACCGTCCCGGCGTTCAGAGAGCTGCCAGCGACCGCTGGACAGCAGGGATGCCCGAGCTTCGAGAATTTTGGGATAGTCTCTTTCCAATTAACGTCGCAAAGAGCTATTCAGAATTTCCCGGCCCGAGTTGAAAAATTTGGGGCCTTTTTCGTATAACTTTTGAACTATAAAAGATATTGGAATGCAATTTACGACAATAAATGAGGAAAATATTATTCCCTCTTAATCATGGATAATCTAAAGTATTTTACGTTTACTTAATTTTTTTCTATCAATTTTTTAACCATAATTGTTGTAAAAAGCTTTTGCAAACTGTTTATTTGACACTGTATTTAATGCTGTTTTTAAAATTCGTGATGTTGATAAACAATAGGCTGACTGTTCCTGTATCATTACTTTTATAAATTGAGAAATTAAATTTTTATTCAATTACTAGCTTTACTACTCGGATTCGCCCGAAGTTTAGATTCTGCTTTTATAAAAAATTTTTTTTTTTTATTTTTTTGTGAAAATGGTCACATTCATTTGATTAGTCAGGCATAATGGGCTGAGGTATATTTCGTGATCCCAGAGTTTATCGTTCCAAAGTTTTTGGGCGACAGTAAACACACAAACATATAGAAGCTTTCTGCTTTATATATTAAGATAGCCGCGCTTATTTCACCCACCCCAAAAAGTTCGGAACGTTGGCGAATACAAAATAGGTTGCCAACAAAAAAAATTACCAACAACACGCGGTATTCCCAAGCGGTCACCCATCCAAGTACTAACCGCGCCTAGCGCCGCTTAACTGCAGTGATCAGACGGGAACTGGTGTTTATACAGGCGCAGTATGGTCGTTGGTAGGAATTAAATGTCATTTATCGGTGAAATATGTACACCGCTCAGCAAAATACATGAAGAACGGTGTATAAAATTTGTATGTATATATATTTTTATATATATGTATATATATATTTATTCTATACTAGCAAAATACTCCGCACTTCGCACCGGTGCTCTTATTGCTTCTTTATCGCGAAATGAATACGACATATTTGCGACTGTAATACGTTCTATTCGGTACTGACGATGCAGCTGCGTGATATTCGCCTGCAGATCGAATAGCTACCTACTGCTGAAGGGAGATGCTTGTCTCCATGGATAGCAGTGAGACTGTTTTCAACAAACGGTGAGTGATATTTTATAATTCTTTCAATCTTTCTGCATGCTATCGAACAAAATGATTGTTGTAGCGAACATAGTGACCACGAATACATACTTAGTACTCGCGAATAGTAACGTTAATGCGTGTGCTAATAAATAAATTTTAAATTTGCGATAGAAGTTTTAATTTATTTCGTTTCAAACATTCTAAACTGCTTTTCTTTAATATTACTATCATTCGGGATACTTAACGTATTAAGTACGATTTATATTTCTGAAGTTGAACTCTTTCCCGTGAGTTGTTCCAAATCTTCTCTCTTAACTTATCTTTATTTCATTTGTTTGGGCGGATTATAATTATATTTTTGTATTTTACCAGAATAATTAACAACTACCCATCAAAAATTCAGTTAAATCAACCTCTTACATTTATCTATCTATTTATTATTACACTATCTACATTAATCTTATATATATATTTCTACCAGACCACCCAGAACTTTATTTAAACATTAAATTTAACTCTAATAACATCTTCATTTAACAAAATTTATATTTACGCCCTAAGACATTAGTAACAGTAGTTACAATTTTAAATTTATTATATCGTTTAATTTGAATTAAGTTTAATTTCTTACCCTGTACATTAGGGTGGACCTTATTTTTCGACTTTCAGAATAACATTAAATAAATTTTAAATTCGCAATAGATGTTTTAATTTATTTCGTTTTAAACATTCTAAACTACCTTTCTTTAATTTCGCAATCATTCGGGATGCTTAATGTGTAGATTACGAGTTACATTCCTGAAGTGGAACTTTTTCGTACGAGTTTCAAATCTTCTCTATTCACAGTAATTACATTCGAGTTATTAAATCTCTTAACAAAATGGGAATGGAAAGCATTAATTTCTTACGGCTTTTCAACTATATAACTTGAAGGTCTTTATCATACAATTAATAATAACTGAGAATGACAGTTGGAAGGAAGAAGGCGAAGGCAAATTTCTGATGTAGTAAAGTCCATTCTTAACTCTTTTCTGTTCGAACTTCGCGCTATAAGAATTTGCATTAAGCGCCGCTAGGGCGAGGATCGCAACTCGCAACATAAAAACGAATCACTCAGTTTCCCTTCTCGTTCGACTCGAGTCCGCTGGTATGGAGCCGCGTCGCGGTTCTTGCCTGATTTTCACTGATTTTGTTCGTGGCGTTGACTTGGAATGCGAATTTCGCTCTATTTCTCTCTCCACGCGTTTATTTTTCATTATTTTACTACGTACTGTTTTGCATCGTTCCCCTGTGTTTCTCGTGTGTTTTCGCGTGTGTTTCCTACTCGAAAAACGACAGGTGCTCTCCTGTAGGAAGTTTGAGACGAACGAGTGAATCTTGGATATTTTGGATTTTTGGGATTAATATTTTGGAATACGGTGCCGTGGTGTTATAGCAAGGTAGGATCGCTTCGTTTCGTCTCGCTTTGGTTGAGTTTTCTTGCGAAATTTCAGTCAAAAACGACGTAGGACGAGGCATGGAGGTGCTACGTAACCTCAAAGTGTCAAAAAGTGAACCCTGAATTTCTTCGATGTATCTATTCAGTTTAAAGAATGCATCTATTATTTGCCTAAACATTAGAGTGGTGATAGAAATAGCTTCGGTGCATTCACATTTCGATAAGTGGTTATTTAATTAGATATTATTTAAACATTAAAGTGCCCTTGGAATACGTGCGCAACACTTGTTGCATGTATATTCTATTTTCTCTACGTTTTCCTGTTGGTATTGCTTAAATGTTATAAAATTGTGAAAGCACCGTGAATAGAATATAAAGTATAGCAGCGCTTTCTGACACAATGATCTTCCACATTTATTTCGCAAAAATGTGAGTCCACGGTTCTCTTGCTTTGCTACGTTTGTGAGAATTGTACGGCGTTCAATGGTACTTGGACGAAAATAATTTAAATTTTTGGATGTAAATTCACTTTTATATTTGTTCTCTTCCATTTCATGCTTCTTCTTTATTCCGCAAGTACACTCTATAAATGAATGAAGGAGGGAGTAATGGTTCTAAATAATATTTTTAATTTTTTCATCTTCTTTAAATGATATACAATTTCTCTTATTTATTCGTTGCAAAATTATACAAGTGTGGTAATATGCAACAGAAATGTTGTGTACATTTATAATTATAAAAAGTATGATGAAATTTTTATAGACAATCATTTTTGTAGATGGAGAAATTAATAATAAATTTTGAGGAATTACTGCGCTCGTCAATGGTATAGTATTCCCTCTTTTTTTCTTTGGAATATTTGGCAGAATATCTGGAAGATATTCCAGAAATGTACGAAAGATGCGGACGGGGAAGCGCTGCTGATAGAGAATGTGTCGCAAGTAACAAGTCAGACTACGACGAAGGTCTTTTTCATACAAATAATAATAACTGAGAATGACAGTTGATATTGGTACTACTTGGTCACTATGCTCGCTACAATATTAAAATCAGCCTCGCAGTAAGTCTTAGTTTAAGAACTTTAGTCGTAAGACTTTTTCCAAATTTTCAAAAATGCACACAGCATTGGTTGAACATGGACCAGAAACATTTCGTAGAAATGGGTCACTTTCGTAGGTACCTCCGCGCTGGTGTGCCTGGAACTTGGTAACGTTTCCCAAGCATTGCGACTTGCAAAACGGAATCAAGGCTAAAGCCTACGACTAGGTTAAGGGCCCAGAATCGAGTCAAACTTACCTTCAGTGAGTTTGGTTCGGTCTGGACATTTATTAAAAAATTCACTTGCGTACTTGGAGCAATAAGTGTCTATTTTGACTCGTTCTTTTTAACGATAAGAGAAATGTTACTAAACCGAATGCCAATTATATGAAACGGGCCACTAACCGCTGCGCATATGTGTTGGAAAGAGCAGAATCCAATGAGCTGACCATTCAAGGTACTCGTAGATAGAGTGACATGTATGTGTCTGTCTTAAAATCAGAAAATGAAATCGATACAACATTTGCTCGCGATTTTTACAATTCCGATTAATCATTCGAGTCGAGTAGAGTCATCGCGAAAAATTTGAAAAGGTTCCAAGTGCAACCAGTCTCCCTAGCAATTTTGCAATCTAGCAAGATCCTTTGTGATCGCGCTTAACGCGATCGTAGAGTCCCCATTTTTTCCGCGTCTATCTACATATTTTGCAGAGCACGGCGGCTCTTATTTACAGTAGTATTACCGCGAAGTTGGAGTGAAATTTTTGCGTATTTAAGACTCGTTCACAGCACCGAAGCTCCAGTTAAATTTTCTTCGCGAAACTAGAGCCAATTTTTTGCGCATACAAAGTTCGTCCAGAGCACCGGTGCTCTAATTGCTTTTTTATCGCGGAAGTAGAGTCTCATTTTCGCTTAGCTTCAATTTTCAGATTCAAGGCCCTACAGAGGGCCTAGCGCGTGGGCCCTGAATAGGGCCCAAAACATGGGCCTTAGAGTAGACACGAGTACCTTGTACTTCTGTTACATTTTATCTTCACATTATTAAAATGTCTGTGTATATGTAGTAGTGTCGTTTTGATTTCACATCTTTTTTTTATATTCACATTATTATTATCTTCTATCCTTTAGTGACTTATTTGATAATATTCTTTTCCGCCCTCGACTTTTTTACGTACTTGGCGTAATTTTTTTACGTTTTTGAAGATTTTTATGAGTTTGCTATTAGTGAAACTTCATGGCAACTAGATTGCCATCCAGAAGTACTTAACGTATTTGTAATTTCGAAATTTTAATTAAATAATTGGTCAGAAACTTTAAAAATAAGTTTCGGTCCGACCATATATTTGTTATTAATGAAAATTCAAGGTAACCTATCAAATTACCATCCAGATGTACATACGTATTTTGGAATTCGCTATTTGTAATTGTTTAATTAATCGATCAGAAACTTTGAATTTTAATCCTGGAGAATCACCTGACACACACACTCTCTCTCTCTCGCCTTTATTTGTTACTAGTATGCCTCGTCTCGGCTTCGCCCGAGATATTAGCGTGACTGATTCGTGTTTATTAGAATTAATATCTTTTAAAGAAATTAAGTATTTTGAAAGAAGCTTAATTTCTTCATAATATATCGGAAAAGATAACATTCTTGGTATAATGATTTTCTGACATTAGGATCAATTGTTATTGTGCATCCTATTTTAACTTCTCATAAGTTAACATACCTAGTCAATTCCTGAATCATAATTGAGGGCAAACCTTCCGGTAACATTGAGTCTTATGAGTCCAGGTTTTACATTCCGTGTTGCTCGGCGTGTATATGCGCCGAACCTTATTGTATCTTAATATCCTCACAAAAAACTTCAAAAAAGTAAAAAAATCACGCCAAGTACATAAAAAACCAAATAAATCACAAAAAATAGAAGATAATAATTACAAAATAAAAAAAAGATGTGAAATTAAAATGAGCTGCAAGTACATAAAGGTGCTATATAGATATATATGTTCTGTATCTTATAATAATATAATCTTTGGTACACTGATACTGAGAATGAATGTTCAAGAAAGTAAGTGCTATAATAATAATAAAATATAAATTTTCGATTACTTTTTCTTTCACCTATTGTAATAATAAAATAATAATTCTTTTTGTGTGCATCGTTAGCTGAAATTTAAAGGGAATTCTTTTTATGGGATTATTTTATTAATTTAGAAGCAGATTAATTTACAAGCAGAGGATCGAAGCTGAATAATATATCGTTTAATAAACTCGTTTAATTAATTATTATTATTAATTTACAAGCAAACAGAGGATCGAAGCTGAATTGTTTAATTAATTATATATGTATATCTCCAGGGCATTCATGTACTGTGATAATATAGGATTAATTCAGAATTCTGACAATATACCGCTACTATTCCATTGGCGCCGCAACAGAGCTGATAAAAGGATGGCATTCTCCCACTCAGACTTTTGGGCTATTAGATCTAGTTTTAAATTCTCTACCGATATTCCTAAAAAAGATTTTCTCGGATTTTGAAGACTCAATTTTGATAGGTACTAGGGCTGTAGCTGTGGACCGAGTACCCGAGATACCCGGGACGAGGAAAATTCCCGGATAAGCGCTATCCGGGAAAACTACCCGAGACACTCGAGAATCTCGCGAACTTACAGATTACAGAACGTGATGCTGGAGCGACGCATGTCAGAGAGATGCCGTCTGGCACCCCGTGGCGAGGTCAACCTCCTGTGGTACCTCACCGAATTTTATGGCTTTCGATCTACTCTATGAAATCTCGAGACTCTCGAGTATCTTGGGTAGTTTACCTGGGAATTTTTTTTTCCCGGGTATCTCACGGGTACCCGGGTACCCGTTCTCCCGGGAATCAACAGCTTTAATATCCCTAGTAGAAATTTGTCTCGTTTTTCCCAATTTCTGGTGAGGTAATAGCCAGTCTTGGATAGGGAAGAACTAGAAAGGAAAAACTAACCAAATTCCGCCCAAAACCCAGTCTGTAAAACTGGAATAGTTGTAACTCGACTCTGGCTAACTAGTTCACATCCAGTTTTTCCCTTTTAATTCCTGGCTAGTTATAACCTGACTCATGCTGTCAAGTCCATATCTAGTTTTCCTTATTGAATTTTAGTCTAGGTTTTCGCCACCAGAAACTTGCAAGGAAATGTGTGGAAAAATTAGTTGAAAAAAGAAAATAAAATCTATATTTAACCCTTCGTGGTCACACGGGGTGTATTGTACCCCAAGAGCAATTTTCGATTTGAAATTTCGCACCTTTACGTCTTTCAAAGGGGATTTATCGCAAAAAAGAAAATAAAAAAAAAAAATTTAAAATCGGGTTTTCCCCACAACCATGGAAAATCGCTCATTTTCAACTATAAATTTTATCATATAAAAATTTACATTTCTAGAAAAAGATTATTAGACCATGATTGCATAAGTATTACGAATGTACAATTATCACTGAAAAGTTAAAAGATTCAAAAATACGAAAATGGTAACTGAAAAAATGTTGCTGGGGTACAGTGAACCCCGTGTGACCAATTTGTGATTATAAGAAGGTGTGACCACGAAGGGTTAAAGGTATCGCAGCAAGTCAAACATATTTATCGAATAAAGCAAACATGGAATCTAACGAGCGGAAAAAAAATTAAATGCTAAACGAGTGCGTAGGTGTAGAAAAAGAAAGGAAGTGTTAAATGCTAAATATCACGGTAAGTTCTAAATACCTTACTTCATATATCAAGATATTCGTACGTGACAAAATACTAGTTTTATTACTTCTTTATAGCACCATAACCTCATTTTTCATAATTATCTTTGTATAAACACACGTAAACGTTAAAAAATCTAGTTATTGTTAAAAATTCTTAAAATATGTTAAAGTTTAAAGTAACTCATAAATTTTACAAAATATCTTGACAAAATAAAATATTTTTTGATTAAATGTAAAAAGCAATGAGAAACAATAAACGTTCGCTAGTTTTCCCTACCAGTTTTTCCACACTATCGCCTGGGAGGGAAAAGCATTACATGACTAGTAGGGAACTAGTAGGGATTCCTAGTAGGGCGCTAGTTGCACCAAGGGAAAAACTAACTAGTGCCCCACTTTTTCCCCAGTTGTATTTCTACTAGGGTATAGGTACTGGTGGCTATCTGACAACAGTAAACACATCCCAGACCTAGCTGACCGTAGACTAACAAGGGGTTTCAGTATAGTAAAAAATTGCCACTATCTCGTTTGCAAGTTCTATTTTTTACTATACGTGTTTTATTTTTGTGCGAAAAACGTAATTTATTGAAAATATTCCTATTTAAAAATTAATAGGCGCAATGAAAAGTACGCTTTTCCAAGCAAAAGGTAATTTAAAATAAGATGTGTGTTTTTAATTGAAAGTGATGTCCATCTCCTGGGAGGTGGAGCATCGGTATACACCGTCCACCCATACATATAACAAATGTTTGCAAATCTGTTAGTTAGCATGAATTTGATCAATTTTGCATGTGAAAGGTGTAGGTATTTAAATGAATAAAAAAAAAAAATTCCAACAGTGGTGAGATGCGAACTGACGACCTCATAGTTACTAGTCGGGAGCGCTAGTCACCGGCCCACGCTGTTCGTTGATTATTGCTTTCTATCAAATGTATATAAGCCTACTCCAAATTTTTGAAAGTCGATTTTCTCGAATTTGGCTAAAAAGCGCGTCTTAATATTTTGGGAAATTAAAGTCCGAGTGAAGACCTTCATGTACACTAAGTATAAACAAATTCTGAGGTGGACAGTCCTGAAGGACCCCTTGTAAGACTCATCCGTGCGAACAGTCATCAAGCTATTTAGAATAACTCATTATATTATTAGTCATTAATAGAGTGCAATACAGGTCATATGGGCGACCATGGTCAACGGTTCCTTTGTACATATTCTTATATTTTAAGTCTAGTTTGTAGTCATAGTCTTTAGTATACCATTAAGTTTATTAAGGTCCGTTCATGTTTTTTTTTCGTTGCCCATTTGTAGGCAACGTTCCTTTCCCCATTATATAAATCACTTAGGAAAGTGATAATGATAGTATAACATAGCAATATTATTTACACCAAAGATTTTTTGTTTTATTTTACAGCTACCTTGACTATCACTGACGTTTATCTAAAAGTTTCCGACGCGCTCGGGCAATTAGATATAAGAAAATAACTTTTTGCCAATTTTTTTTTATTATGTTATTGGTGCCTTTTAAACTACGCAAATGTATCATCCTTTCCAATAAACATTGTTATAAAAAAAAGCTCTTCAGCCGCGTGATCCCGATCCCGACCGGTATCCTCTGATTCAATGTTGGCCCCCCCCCCCTCCCCCCTCCTCGCGCCATTTCGAGGTTCGGGTAGGCTAATCGCGATTCCTCGGCGCACGTACTTAGTCTTCAGCACGATCTAACTGTATCAATACCCTGTGAAATTCAATACACGAACGCAACGTCTGCGAAGTCACTGTAGCTATCTTGTTCAGTGCGGTTCTCTTGCTCACAAGCGAAGATCCCGAATCTGAAAATTCAAAAAATTCTGAAACTTTATAGATATGTAGGGAATTTCCTCCTAATTACAACGCAATTTTTTTCAGGCCAAATTCGCTCTAAGAGGGTGAAATTAACTCCGGAAGATTTGGCTATTTTACGTTTTTATTTTGTAACGCGCAATCTGTAAGAGATAGAAAAAAAGTTTCCAGACAAAAGTTACTTCTTTTAATTAGATCTATCAAATCGTAAAAGTTTTAACAATTGTTTAAACAATTAGAAAAAGTTGTAAACAAAAATATTAATAATGTTGTCCAAAATTCGTTGTTTCGCGAGAAATCTGAACTAGATGTTTAAATCATGTTGAAACAGCATAATCCATCTTTTTTCCATACAATTTCAACATTTGTTGTACTGCGGAACTCTGCTCCTCGACAATGGAAGAATTTTTGGATACCATTGAAACATACCTTAAGCTGCACGACAAGCAATGTTCTTCTAACATTTATTAAGAAATAATACGTGACACGTAGTAAGAAAGTAAAATAATTTATATGTATACCTATTTTTGTCTCCCATCAAAGTGTTATCTCATGTCTATTGTTCTGTGAACTTCTGTGGAGCATTGATACAGAGAATAACTTTTATCACTAACGTATTTCGATGTATTCGCTTACGCATGGTATAAAAATGGATATACCTATTGTTGAAAAATCAAATAATTTTGGAAATCCAGTAAATTTAGCTTTTTCATAACAAAAGTTCATGTGTGTGAAGTTAGCCCCCCTTTTGTGAAAAAATAAAAAAACATTGTTGTACTAGTTTGTACTAGTTTTGTCACGCGTTACAGCGTTGTGAGTTTCCAAAAATGCAATACCGTTTTCGAAACATTGAGCAAACCAATTTTAAAGATAGCCCCTCCTTTCACGAAAACATCGTTTTTCTTGATTGTACTGCATTATAGTAGTTGCAGCGAGTATTGTATCGTTCGAAGAATTGGTGTAACAACATTGGTTTTCAAGAAAAATAAAAAAATGGAGACCGTCCCAAGTCACATGTTATTTTCTAATAAATATTAGAAGAACATTGCTCATCGTGCAGCTTCAGGTACGTTACAATGGGATCCAAAAGTTCTTCGATTGTCGAGGTGCATAGTTCCGCGATACAACAAAAGTTGAAATTGTGTGGAAAAATATAGATTATGCTGTTTTAAAATTATTTAAACATCCAGTTCAGATTTTACACGAAACGATGCATTTTAGAAAATATTATTAATATTTTTGTTTACAATTTTTTTTCTAATTGTTTAAATAATTGATAAAAATTTTACGATTTGATAGATCTAATTAAAAGACGTAACTTTTGTCTTGAAACTCTTTTCTATCTCTTACAGACTGCGTGTTACAAAATAAATTTGAAAAATATCAGAATCTTCGGGGGTTAATTTTACCCCTTTAGACAGAATTTGGGTAACAAAAAAATCGTTGTAATCGGGAGGAAATCCCCTATATATCCACAAAGTTTCAGAATTTTTTGAATTTTCGAGTTCGGGACCTTTCCTTGTCAGTCCCCTTTTGAGGCCCCCCTCGAGCCCCGTCACATCACATTCGAGTTTTCTCCAATCAGTTCCCGTCTTCCTTCAATCCCATTCTCCGAACCTCTTCCTTCCAATCTCCTCCTTCCAGTGTGCAAACTCTAACTATTACTCAATCTTCGTAAAATTGGTCGGATATTCTTTTTATATCAATAACAATCAGGGCATGAGCAAAGTAAAGAAGAATGTAATATTTTAATTTTAATCCTATAATGTGAAACATCCTAGGGTACCCGGCTCACTTTATTCGAGTACCCGAACAGCCCTACAACCGACCTACTCCCTCCGGCCATCTTTGTTTTGGTAACGTCACCACCGCCAATCCCAATAGTGTCAATAAAATAGTAATCGATAAATACATTGTTGGTGATTTGAAGGTAAGCTCTAGGACAGGCGAGAAATTCTAAAACTCCCACACCGACCAAGTTGCTGCTTACACCGGCCCTACTTTACCCATTTCACTCCTAGGGCCCGCCGGATATATCCGGCATCCATTGCAAGACGCGTAGATACGAACGTCGAATATATCCATGCATTCGATATCCATAAAAAACTAAACCAGTTCGCCGAAGACTGTGCACGCGCCAGTTTCGGCGCGGGATCCCGTTTAACCGGTTAACTGGCACATCGAAAAATTAAGTGAATCACGAAGTTATTCTATTTGATCATATATGATTCAGAATTGGCAGATTTGGCCAGATTTTTTTTGATCATATATGATACATTGACAGTTAACCGGTTAATGACCGGTCATGACGGTGCTACAGTGGAGCCGCCCCACAGTGGGACGAAACGCCGAAAACGTGAGAAAAATCCTTGGGGTCGCAGAATCTGATTCCGAGGTCACAATTGTTATTAAATTAAAACTAAGCCCTGCAGGGGGGGAAATGTTGATAAAATAATGTTATATTTTTTTTAACAGTAGTGTCTGATTTGGTTACGTTATTTGAAGTTAATTACGCCATCAAATTTTGAAAAATTAACAGGGATAACGTTTTTAACTTAGCAAAAGCTATTGAGCGCGCGGAAACTAGAAAGTCAATAACTTGTATAAATTCACACTTCAGATATCGAAAATGCTTTCATTGATGGTCGTTTTTAATCGCGTGTTACATTTTTCGGAATCGAGGGGCATCTTTGAAACTTACATTATTTAATAGTCCATAGTTTAAGGAATGTATGTGCAAAAGGAAAAGTTGCACTCTTTTGCGATTTCCGAGTAATAACCAATTATGTTGGCAGCAACCACGCCGCTTGCCTGAAATATATGTAGAAGCATGTTGGCGGGACGCAGATACTTACTTCTTCCGTGCAAGGGCCTGATTGATGCCAACACAGTGGCGGATTTACCAGGGCGACTGATGAGCAGTTGCCACCTGGGCCTCTGCTCGAAAGGCCCTCTCTAGGGCCCCGTCCTTAAAAAAAATTATAATTTTAACCAAACTATATTTTTTTCTGTATTATTACACTGGGCACGTTTTCAGTAAACTACCGCTTTAGTTTCTCGAAAAATGGGCCCGCTCAGAAGGCCCCCCTAGGGCCCTGTCTTCAAAAATAAATTATGATTTTGTCCAAGCATTTGTTCTATACATTTCTGTACATCTACCCCCTTTTAGTAAACTACCTCTTTATTTTTCCCCAAAAATGGGCCCCTCAATGTTTGCCACCTGGGCCTTTTTCCTTAAATCCGCCACTGTGCCAACATAATTCGTTATTACTCGGAAGTCGCAAGAAAGTGCAACTTCTCCTTTTGCACATACATTCCTTAAACTATCGACTATTAAATAATGTAAGTTTCAAAGATGCCTCTCGATTCCGAAAAATGTAACATGCGATTAAAAACGACCATCGTGTATTTCAGTTATTTATAACATTTTATATATTTTAATAACACCGAATGAATGTACAATTTCATCTTATGAATAAATGAAAGCATTTTTAATATTTGAAGTGTGAATTTATACGCGTTATTGACTTTCTAGTTTCCGCGCGCTCAATAGCTTTTGCTAAGTTAAAAACGCTATCCTTGTAAATTTTTCAAAATTTGAGGCCTTAATTAACTTCAAATAACATAATCAAATCAGACAGTACTGTTAAAAAAATATAACACTATTTTATCAACATTTCCCCCCCTGCAGGGCTTAGTTTTAATTTAATAACAATTTTGACCTCGGAATCAGGTTCTGCGACCCCAAAAACCCCTGGAATGACCATCTTCATGATGATAAAGGGTGAAATGCGAGCGTAAGGATTTTTTTTCACGTTTTCAGCGTTTCGTTCGATTGAGTTAAGGAGTATGAAAAGCGTCAGAAGTTTCCAACACACTTATGATTCAAGTCTCAATAAAATAAATCGTGTTACTCTTATATCTTTCATAAAAACTTTAACTTATGACAAGGTTGAAAAAATGATTTTCCATTATATTATAACATTAAAGGAATTATGTTCGTGATAATTGTTTAGGTGGTAATATGAAGAACAATGAGAATGGAAGTGTATTATAAAGCACAATATTGAACTATTTGAATACGTGACTATTGTCGAGTTGAGTACTTGACGATTTGATTTAAAAATAAAACACAAATTGCATCAACAACATAGCAATAAAGTATGGCATTCAAGAAAATAAAATAATTTTTTTCGATTTCCAGTTATTCTTCACAGATTTTCTGACTCTCATATGTAGAGTGCCACATCTGTATGATGTACAGACTCATGGTGTAGAGAAATATTATAAATTGTGATAATGAATCGAACTTACGTTCACTTTGAATAAGAACTGGTGCACCAAGTTCTAGGGCCACTTCCTGTGGTGACAAGAGAGCCATGTCCCTAGCGGCTGTTTCAGCAGGTACTGGTTTTCCACCTAGGTGAACAGAGTAGATCAGCCTTGTAGCACCACCGTCTGTCACACTCGTATTTTTCATTCTAACATGAACAGTTTCCGCTGCAGAAATGGCCATTAAACGTAGTTCTGAATGCATTTCTGTGCCTTCTGATTCAATGACATTTGATATCTGCTTCTCTGGGATCGGTTGATTCTCCGAAGGAATCTGCGCTTTATGTGCCATAGACGATAAGTTAAAGGATACATCATCTTGCATATTTTGTTGATTTAAGTTGTCTGTGGAGTTTTCACTATCACTTGTCGATTCGGTGGTGAACATAACATTTTTATTTAATAATATTGTTTCTTTTTCTATGACATTTAAATTTTTTGAATGAAAAGGTTCGTCCACATAAATAGATTTATTGTAGTTCGCTAATATAGATGCTTGGGACTTTAAATTTACATAAGTTGGCAATGCAATAGCTGAACTTGCCGAATTCACTGATACTTCTTGGCTAGTAGAAATCTCTGGCTGAAAGAATGTTATAATGTCTTTATAAAAATGCCCTTTTCTATTACCCGTAGTTTTAATTGTATATTTAAGATAAAATAATTATAGCAATAATGATGGATTAATTTGATTTTAAAAATCAATTTTACTATCTATGACGAATTTAATATAAGCATAAAACTGATAAGCCTTGTTCTATGCTTTTAAAAATATATTTACATTTCATTATTAATATACAATAAACTGAAGATACATATGTGTACGTATATTTAATTTTTGTATATTATTTTATATGAAATGTATCAAGGAATATAAGCTCAGTAATGTATTTGGTCTCGACTTTCGTTATTATTTCAACAGCTCAACAAGGGGTGTAGCCGGGTAAGCATAGGGAAATTGGCCCCAGCACCAATTTTGGTAGTTATGCGTTCAAAATAATGCTCCTCGCCTTAAAAATCACTGAGAGAAATTTCAGACCCCTACCACCTCTGGGTTAGGGATCTGAGAAAAAAAATGTTTATGTTTAGGGTTGTTATCCCCATATCAGCCTACCCAGAGGGGGTAGGGATCTGAAATTTCTCTCAGTGGTTTTTATTTGGGAAGCATAAATACCAAAATTGGTGCTAGGGCCGTTTTCCCTATGCTTAGCCGGCTAGACCCGTTTTGTTCCCACTTACTCTTGAATAATTTGATAACTACAATATTGGTAATGGCATAAAATATTTTTTTAATAAATGCACCTTGCTCCTGACAAGTGCTCTCTCTCCTGCAAGTCTCTGTGATTGTGGATCTGTTTGTAAAAGACCAAGGTGGCGTTGCTGTTGCCTTGAGAATGCAGTTCGGTACAAGCGAGCTAATTTCAATTCTATTTTAGGCGGTATAGCTTCACCACTGCGAAGAACTGTAAGCAACCAGTACCTACGAATATAACAAACAAAACAAATTATATACTAGATAGATTTAAAACTTATACATACGGTCCGCGAAATTTCCATAGTTCCGCGTAATATTTGTTATATTATAAGAATTATTGTTGGATTCTTATTGTGGACGTAATATAGTTTGATCAGGACAACTAAACAATTCTAAGGTAAATATATGTCTTTATGCAGATAATTAATGACAAATATGTAGTTTTTGTAAGAGAATGGTGCGAAATTTCCATAGTTCCACTTAATGTACTGTTTTATTTACTCTATAGAACAAAATGTTTTGTTTATAAACTATATATACATAATGTGTATTTCTTCATGCGTCGGCTCTGTTTGAAACACGCGCCGCCAAGCGCACCCGTCATGGCGGCGATCGATCACGGCTTCGGTGGCGTGCCCGGTGCAGGCAGGGTTCGGAGGTCTCCCGTTTAATCCCTCACTTACAGGAGCGGTGGTAATGTGTGCGTGAATTGACGCCAGCGCGAAGCCAGCCAATTGGCGACAACGCGAAACGAATGTGACGTCATACGGGAGCTCTGTATTAATTTGGCCGAGCTTGGGAGCTCTCCAGCTTAATCCCTTGCAGCTATTGGTCAGTTGGAAACACCTACAGGGAGCGATGATAATGTGTGCGTGAGACGCCACGATGTGAGACGAACTGACACCACGACCAATCAGCGTCACCGGGACATATGTTGTCGACGCTGATTGGTCGCGGCGTCACTCGCTTGGCGCTGGCGTCGGTTCGTCTCCAATCGCGCGTCTCACGCACACATTACCAACGCTTCTGTAGGTGTTACCCCTCCATCACGTGACACTGCGATGAATTATGGCGGTAACATTCAAGAGTATAAGGACCTTTACGTTCCTGTTTCTAATAGAATGAATTGAAATAAATGTAACATTGTGTGGCAGGTAACAGAAAACACAAAATAATAATGAAAACATTATGTATTTATGCACTAATACTGGTAAATTGAAGGACTGAGTGTCTAGTGCCTGTATTCCTGTTTCCCGTTCCGAATGGGAAACATCGCCGACTCTGTGGCAACACACCACACACTATATATATTGAAGCACATCCTATAGTAAATGTATACGTTAAAAATTTAATGTATATATATATATATATATGATTAATTTTATAATATTATATATATATATTTAATAAATTTTTAACGTAAATATCTAATAGGGTAATTCCGAGAGACGCGGTCTTGCTGGAGAGTTAGTCGAGTTGCTACATTCAGACTCTACATCTATGTATATGTAAAAATGTGTTAAGGTTCAGAATATTAATTCTCTAGAAATCAACTGTTTCGACCAACTCTCCAGCCCGGCTGCGTCTCCCGGAATTACCCTATATGATCTACTGTGGGTAAAAACACAACACATATATATATTTATTAAAACAATGTTCTCCATTTCTCAAAAACGCCTTTTTCCACCAATGCCTTTTTCTTTTTCTTTTGGTCGATGCTATTACAATGAACGCGGCGCCAACACCCATAGCTATTGACGGATCCATGGCTACTAATAAATAGAGTTTGGAATGGACGCCGATGAAGGGTCTTGGTCAGTGATGCCAGATTCGAGACGGGTTCCCTCGAGAATTTCCCCCACCTCGCGCATACTATGCCGGAGCAGCGTATCCGTGAGCACGGCGCTTCGGAGTCCAACTCACAGACACGCAGCTCCGGCGTAGTGTGCGCGAGGTGGGGGAAATTCTCGAGGGAACCCGTCCCGAATCTGGCATCACTGGTCTTGGTCATAAGGTGGGGGACACAAGTTGCCGAGTCGCCGGACACAAGTCGCTGGATACCAGCCGCTCGGTAAAAGTCGCTGGAGACAAGCTGATGCATCCCAGCGAGTCGCCAGGCGACCCGCTGGAGTCGCAGAATAAGGGAAAATTAGAGAGATTATCGTACGAACGTTATTTAACTTTAAAAATCTGTGTTAAACTTGAAATATTACAACAAAATTGTGATTTATCCAATACCATGTACGGTTAGATTTTTTTCTTGACATGTCGTACATCATTTCCTGTAGATTTTGTCACGCCGATTTCAAATCCGTTCGCGAAATTTGTCTACTACGTCAAGATTTTGGAAAAAATCGATTTCAATTTTAACACAGATTTTCAAAGTTAAAAAAAGTTCGTACCGTAATCCCTCTCATTTTCCCTTATTCAGCAATCTTTCAGCTTTAATTTAAAAAAAAAATCATCGCTGTATCTCATTTCTATCAAAAGTTCTTTGTTTTTGATACAAACTTCATCACTTTGCCACACTGTGCGGCGTGGCGTATTGGATTAAAGCGCCATGATGAAGTTTGTGTCAAAATCAAAGAACTTTTGATAGAAATGAGATAGAGCGATGATTTTTTTTAAAATTAAAGCTGAAAGATTGCAGAATAAGGGAAAATTAGAGAGATTATGGTATGAACGTTTTTTTAACTTTGAAAATCTGTGTTAAACTTGAAAATTCAAATTTGAAAATTTGCAGCTTTTTTCAAAATCGATTTTCTGAAAACCTGAGGGTGCTGGCGATAAACGGTTTGCAGATTCATTTTCTAGGCACGAAAACCTATAAGAAACGGCTATTGAATGTTACAAGTCCGAAAAATAGTCCAAATTTGTTGTACTGTTTAATGCGCGGAATCTAATCCATAACTTTTCATAGAACTTCCGCGAAAATTTTCAAAAATATCTGTCAATAACAAGACATCAGTTTTCAAATACAAATCGCTGTATTCACCCAAGGTTCTAATACCGAAACGCTGCCAGACAGTCTCACCCGTTAACGAACTGTAAAAAGACTCGCGCGGCAGTAAGCACGGATCCTGCAGCTTGTTTGCGCAAACAAGGTATCCATATGAAAAGACACCCCTTCGCGTCAATAAATTGAAATCCTCAATGGATAATGTTTCAAATTCGGATCGTAAAATTGTTAATTTATCTGCATTAAGAAAAAATGCTAATTTGTCGAGACTGGTATCGAGAAATTTCAAGTCTGACTCAGCCGTATTTTCCATATTTTTTGTGAATGAAATATAGGGTAAATCCGGGAGACGCGGTGTTACGAATTGAGTTAAAGAACCGTACAGACGCACACAATTGATTGTTCACGGGATCTACACTTAAAAAACAAGTACCATTTAATAAAACCACTCCACTATGTACAAGTATTTACATAGGTTTGTTGCTTATTTGAACCTCCCCACTGATTTTAATATAATAGTTTGCTCTAATAATAACTTGCTCGATTTAAAAGAGACTCTGCGTGATCGCGAAACGTGCTTTCGGTTCGGCACTCGAAGCGAGCAGAAGGCGTAAATCTCGTCCCCCGAAATCCTCGCCAGGATTACGGGAACTCACGTGAGCCGAGGTTATGTAATTAGGAACTGAGACATCGTAATTAGGAACCGAGTGAGACATCGTAATTAGCTGGGGACACCCAGAGATGGCTCACTCAGTTCCCTTGTAAACGATTTGTATCGGCCCGCGACCGAGCTCTAGGAGCACGCGTCGCCTTGCTCGTGACGTCGACGGCCCCCTTCCTAACTCTGTCTCCAACACGCGGTCGGGCCGGAGAGTTGGTCGAGTCATTATATTTCAGACTCTATACGTAAAAACGCGTTAAAGTGCGGTCCAATTACTTCTCTAGAAGCCAAACAATTGAATGAGTAGCGTGATTTCGCTTCCTTCTGTGTGCTTCTGGATTTATAGACTATAAAAGGTAAAATGAGGTTAATTCAGGTCCTGACGTTCGCCTGACACGTATAACAGCGCCATCTGTGGGTCAGATTTGGCAAACTAACCTAAATTATTATACACCTAAGAAATTGATGTATTCCTACTAATCCCTCTACAATAGCGGAACGCATTGCGAAAATGGCGTGAAATCATAATAAAATTTCAAAACTTTTGACAATAGCATCCGTTTCATAGTTAAGTATAAAAGTTAAAAATAGAGTGTGGTAAGAAAAAAAAGACCAGCAATACGCTGTATTCCCAAGCGGTCACCCATCCAAGTACTTAACCGCGCCCACTGCCGCTTTATTTCAGTGATCGGACGAGAACTTGTGTTTTTCTGGCACAGAATTAATGTTGGTAAAAATTTGGCTCTTATTAATACTTATTGGGTAAAAATCTTCATACTCTTATATTCTAAGAACTTATTATATAGCATTTAAGTTGAAAAGAGTCGTTGTTCTGTGGCATAAAAGCTGTTTAAACTGCAAGTGATATCAATATTAAATAACTTAACTAACGCAATTCTTTTTACCTGTTGTATTTAATTTTTATAGATTTTCTGTGTACTTTACTGACAGGGTAGTAGAATTGGACAGAGTTTAAATGTATTCTACAGGAATTAAAGGTTAAATTGTAAAAATAAATTAACTTATTATTAGTAGGAATACATTAATTTCTTAGGTGTATAATACTTTAGGTTAGTTTGCCAAATCTGACCCTCAGATGGCGTTGTTATACGTGTCAGGCGAACGTCAGGACCTGATGCGAATCTGCTGCCAATCTGACGTCAGGGTCCTGATGTCAGGCTCTTTTGTCAAACATCGGTGTACAGAATCGTATTTAAAACATACTTCTAAGTGTATTTTCGTTTAATGTTTAGGATAATCAGATAGTAGAGATATTGAGGGACAATGCAGCCAAACTATTTGGCCATATTAACTCTTCCTCTCAAAGCTAACGAAAAGACCATCACCAGGGGTGTATGGATCGTCCCGAGGCTCGGGTCAGGGGGTGGAAATTCCAGCAAAAGGCTTTGCTTAGGCATTTGCTTTTTTATCGAATTAGGACTTTTAATATCGATATCGTAATCTAGCTGTACGATATCCCACGAAGAAAAATGTCGGTTTTTTTGTTGCTTGTCCTTCACAGTTTCACATTTTTCCATAATTTCTTCAATGAAATCTGGTGTCAGAAGGTACTTTGTTACTGTTTCCAAATTATTTTCATTTTTCTTCAGACGTTGTGGAAAAACAACTTCCATGTCTTTCGTTAGAAAATTATTTCTGATTCCCTTGATTAAATGTGGGGGGTCAAATAGTGAAATGATCTGCTGTCCTGAGAGTTCAATTCGTCCAGAAAAACTCTGTTCTCTTTAATGCGCGTCGATTTCGTTTCTTTTAACAGATTATTTATGCACGACGCATTAGTCTGTCCTTGGTCACAGACTGTGGCGACAAGATTGAATCCGGAGTATATAGTTATTGCTCGGACTATTTCTTTAATACATCGCATCAATTGTACAGCACTAGTACTTGACTTGTAAAAGTTGTAAGTTAAAGGAATTTTGCACTTTGTATTAATTCCTCTAAGCATGAAGACAAGTGCGTGGTCAGCAAACTTACTGGTTCTGGCATTACCCCAATCTCCAAATCCCATGATTTTGTCTTCCTTCTGACTATAATAAATTTGAGCTTCTAGGGAAACTTCGTCCTAGAGTAAAACGCATTCTTTGTCCTTCTTAGGCATTTTCAACCCTTGTTCTTTTAAATGATCGAAAATAATTTTGTTCACACCAGGTTTTAGTGGAATTCTTTGCAAAAAGGTTCGCATGGAACGTGGAGTTGGTAAAATGAAGATCTTGCGCAGCAGTCTGTAGCATTGCGCGGACTGCTTGAAAATAGCTAACGCTAAAATCTTGTCATCCAATGTAAAACGTCTAGCCTGAGGAGTTTTCTGCACATTCCCAGTCAGCATTTTTAGAAAATGTGTTTGTGCCTTGGACAGATTCCTCAGTTTGTTCATATCCGCTGTTGCCATGAACTTTTCAATACTCTGTACACGTTCCTTTAGTGTTCCCAGCTTATGTACATCCCTAGAGTGCTTCCTCAATAATTCAGTCGCTATTCCATGTAAACGTTTAGCCACTGGCGTCAACTTGTTTTTCCTCGTTAGAAGTTTTCGGAGTTGACATGGCAATGGCTTCCTTCGAAGCAGAATCATCTTTTGAAGATGAGGGCTCTACATTCTGCCCACTGAATGGAGATTTAGATGTGATATGCCCATCACAGTATTGCGTAGTATTTTCAATTGTTTTCTTTAAAATTGATAAATTCTTACTATTGTCGTCGAGTGCTTCAGAAGGACAACTTTTTTGAGTATGCAATTCTCCTGCATGTTCTCATCTTCTGCGACGTCAATATTCCATACCAGTCCCCCATCTCTTGTATTTGCAGGGGATGCAACAGATGACCTAGAATTCAACCTGAATTGCGGTACAGCATCGTCTCGTAATATTTGGCGCATGTGTGTAATTTTATAGGCACTTACAGGAACATGTAGTTTACAAACTTTGCAGTTGCTCCATTCTTCTGCACATTCATTTTAAATGAAACAGTAAACACAAGTAAATACCTAATACTTAGCGTTTCACTCAAATTTTACTTGTTTTCACTTATAAGACACTGTACAGACACAAACACAACTATACCGCGACACTAGCGCCCTCTAAGCTGTGAAAGACTTCCCCTTCCTGCCTAAACGCTATCCCGGAAGTTCCCTATTCAGTTTCCACCCACTGGCTGGGGTTCCCGGTCCTCGGGACGGGTCGGAAAAGTTTCGGGCGGGATCGGGCGGGGTCTCGATACTTTCGTACTGCTCGAGATTCCGAGGTTCTCGGTATCCCGAGACTCGTTTCGGGCTACAAGCATGGCCGCCGTGAGCGGGCAATTTGAATTCGGCTCGGCAAAACTCGGACGCGATTGGGTCGAAAGCCAGCTGTTACGAGGGGACCAAGACGGAAAGAATTATGCAGGGGAAAGGTGGGATAGTTGATCAGCAGGGATACATGATCACATCAGTTTATATCACAACTTAAATAATTAAATACAAACAAAGCAAACCATTATTATTATTTTAATAAAAAAGAAAAACTGTGATCAACTATCCCACCTTTCCCCTATATCATTTATATCAATACCAGAGTGATAAGTTTGTACCTTTCTGTCTCCTGTTGAATCATAATTTATATCTTAATGAAGACAAATTGCCCGCTCATGGCGGCTATGCTTGTAGCCCGAATCGAGTCTCGGGATCTCGAGCAATACGAAAGTATCGGGATCTCGCCCGAAAGTTTCCGGCCCGTCCCGAGCCCAAAAAGTCGGGTACCCGCGCACCCCTGCTGCTAGTAACCCTACCACCACTCCACGACGAAGCGTACCCCCTCCTAGCGCCTGTACCGCACCACACAAGCATACTCTTCCCTCCATCCGTGTGCCATACGTGCTGCCTGGTCGGCGCTCTCCGGCGAGAATTCGTTTTCCCGACATCGAAGCGCTAGGTCGCAAGCAAAAAGTCCAGAGTTCAAATCCCCGTGCGGATATTCTACATTTTTTTAAATATTTATTCTCTAATTTTTCTTTCTATATCCTCAGAAGTCTAAAGGCTTGAAAACTGTTAATTTACAAAGCATTTTCGAAGCTTGATTTGTTGCTAAATATGCGATCCCCTTCTGGCTTGTGTCGCACCACTACAAGCGTACCTTACCTGCTGCTTTGTAAATTAACAGTTTTCAAGTGTTTATTCTACTGAGAATATAGAAACAGAAATTAGAGAGTAAATATAAAAAAAGTAGAATATCCACACCGAGATTTGAACTCTGGACTTTTTGCTAGCGACTCAGCGCTTCGATGTCGGGAAAACGAATTCTGGCCAGGCAGCGCGTACGACACACGGATGGAGGCAAGGGTATGCTTGTGTGGTGTGGTACAGGCACTAGGACGGGGCAAGCTTCGTCGTGGAGTGGTGGTAGGATCTGTGGGCGAAAACCCACGGTTCTGGCATCACTGCCTACAAGAGGGCGATTGGGAGACGGCGAGAAAAGTCTCACAATGTACGCCACCGCGACCTACCTCTCGGTCTACGTTTATAAATGTCTGTATAACGAAATTTACCGGAGTTGTGCAACATGCACTCGTGTATGGTCATTTCTATATTTCTTTGCGTCGGGGTGCCCGGCGATGGAAACACCCCGGCGCAACAATACCCTCTGGCGAAAGCCAGACGCACCCTGCGCTCTCTACTGGCATCTAAAAGACCGTAGACTTTCATCATCAGCTCATAGGTGGCGGAAGTATCGGCGCATGGTTTTAGTGGAATCGCGTCCGCGAGGCGCTGCTGCGTCGTTTTACCTCTTCGCGCAAGCGTGGGGTGCAAGATTAAATCATGTAGAAACATGTAGGCGGGTCGCAGATACTTGTTAGGTATCGGCGTCCCAAAAGATCTGTGAATCTATTACAATCAGTTTTTCTTTTGTATATACTATTGCACATGATTTTTTAGTAATCTGAAATCGATGTATTTAAAAAAGGTAATAGAAAAATGGTAGAAACCTTGGTCCGGGATCTTCTTCAATAAGGACAGCAATATTTTGATCCTCACTGTTATCTAATCTAGGTGTAGGTTCAATGCACGTGGTACATTTTGGATCAGAATCAAGGCGATGGTCATCATCGTGATTGTCCGTATCTTTTACTGGGGTGTAAAGAGTTACTGTTTGATGAATTGTTTTGGTTTCATAAAATGTCAGCCCTTGATTCAAATCCACCCATGGCGGAGCATCCTCTGCATCAGTCCAAAAGAAGTCTTGCAAGTGAACTCGTCGTCCTGGCAGATGCTCAATTACAATGATTTCATCCTCTAAAACCAAAAATGATTATTCGTTTACAAATGAATTCAGATGATAAACAGTGAAAATGTAGTACATCATAAAAGTTTAGTTATAATGATTTATATAATTAAAATGTGGAGAATATTTAACTTATTTGTTACTTTTTTAGTGAAATTAAGTATAATTAAGTAGATGAAATCGGATTACTGTAAGGTGAAACACATTGTATTTTATATCATGATAGCAAAATGGTAGCTATTTACAAGTATACAAGCTTAAAAATTATTTATCCAGCATAGTCTATGTACATACATGTTATGCATAGCTCAACTGATAATTGTTTGGCCAAAAATAGTATAAATCATACGAAACAAGCAGGGGAACGCTCTTTCCCACGCTCTTTTCCCATCAGTTGGCTGACAAGGGGACTTTATAATTTTTCATAAATGACATTTTACACGTTTCCCATATCAAATTTTCACTATTTCGGAAATATGTAAAATGTCATTTTTTAAAAAAATGGACTTAATACAATCTGGCTCTGGGATCCAGATATATCATTTAATATATATTCCTCTTGTATATTTTTTTTTTATGTCTGTTCTTTCTACTTGTGTTAATTGAACTAAAATGGAAAATCGTGAAAACTTGGAAAGTGAATGTTCCATCAACAGAAAATTCTTTTATATGAAGATTCTTTGTACTTTATGTGCCATTATTAAAGTCAACAGCAAATTTCAATTATTAATATTATTAAGAAAATTCGAAGTGACATTTTTAATTTTCGATTTGATTCTGTTTTCAAATTTTATTTACAAACTTGCACATTAAAAGTGCAATTTTCAGGTAAAAATCACTAACCTAAAGTCTGTAATTTACAACACATGTTTTACAGTAAATCATGGAATGTCAAAGGATCAAATCCTCCACAAAGCTTGAACATTTTGCAAGCATTTTAAGAATTTCGCTCTCCACCGTGATATTACCTACTTTTTCCTGCGCATGCAGGTTTATGCTTGTGTGTTGTGTTAGGGCGACCTGATTTCACGGTCCGTTTGCACTTCCGGTTCGAAAGTATCATACAAATTTCGTACACTCTATACTCTGCAATTTTATGATTAGAGTGTCTGCAGAAAGTAATACGCTGAAACTATTGTATATAATGAATGCAGTAGATTCACACTAATGCACACAATATTGATAACTTCAATACAATCTGCCCCTTGAGTGCATTAATTTTAAATGGATAATTATAACGCCATAGTAATTATGCAGGGTGTCCTACATAGTATCGCCGTGAAATTTCATGACTTTCCTTGAACTTTACAAAAAAGATGTTGTAAACAAAAGCTGAACTATGTATTTAAGTGTGCATTATTTCGGAAAACCAAAGATTCTTTACCCGAATTTTTTCAGAGATATGCATCTTACCTTCTGTTTTTAAAATGAAGCTGCAGCATTTTTTTAATATATTGTATTAGAATGAATCATGAACGAAGCAGAAACACAAATAACGTATAAAAAATCGAGACCCCTCACATTCTGTATTCAGTCTTATTTTCTTAATAAATCTGTTTTATTGTAGCAGTATATACAAGCTACAAACTGCAGGATGATATTATTTATTCGTAATATATGTGTAAAAGAATATTCGACAAACATTTTCACATATAGAGTGAATTTACAAATAGTAAAACTTAATGCTGATATTCTCGTTCTCGTAAAGTTTAAAAAGCACAGATGTTAGTGACATAAGTCAGTTATCTATTTTTGTAAAAAAAAAAATAGATAACAAGTTTTGTGTTTGCATTTACATAGTAACGTACGCTGGTTAAGCATGGGGAAATGTTTGGAGCGATTTTTTTGCTTTGAGAAAGGATATCTTAAAATTTAAAAAAAAAGAAAACCAACACCGATAAAGATATCCTGAAAAAAATTCAAAAACACTAAATTTTTATGCGAGCTCGCACTTTTAACAGATACGACATTTCATTTGAATACGTTAAATTTGAAATTGCCGAAACAAGGCCAAAATATTTCTGATTTGATTGGGCACATAAACGGATTTCAAAACCAATCGCAACTGTACATACTAGAATTAAAAACGTTGGAAATCCACCATTTTCCATCCTCTAATGAAATTGCTAGTGAACGTCCTAATGCAAATTTTGTGAAATTAGTACCAATAGTAATCGAAATACAGCAACAATTTAAAAAGCGCTTTACAGATTTCGATACATTACTGAAAAATGAGCTTATAATTTTTAATATTCCAAAAGGATGTAAGATCGAAGACCAAGATATTTATTATCGAGTTGAATTGTATAATTTGCAAGCAGATCCGTTCGTACTCGCCAGAAATGAATATGGACAGGAGTTTTTTAAATTATTATCAGAAACAAAGTATCCGAAATTGGTGGATTTGGGTTTAAAAATTTCATCAATGTTTGGTTCTACATACGGATGCGTAAGTGCGTTTTCCGTCATGAAAAATATAAAAAGTAAATATCGGTCAAGATTAAAAATGTGCACGTTCACATTCACAGAGACGAGTAAAAGTAAGTATATATCAGTTCGTATTGTATTAATTATAATTATATGTAAACGTATGGCAGTGGCCGGCCGTAGCAATCGAATGTATTTATGTCTGTGTAGGGACCGACGAATTCGACTGCGATCGTCAATGTTCAGTTGGTATGGAGGGGGGCGTTCAGCGTGGCCGCAAGGCGGAGGAATGAGTTGTCAGTTAGTCAACCCCGTCGTAAGCCATTGACACTCGGCACCTGTCAAAACTGTCGCCATTTGAATTGTCAACTTATGAATTGTAGATAAAAAGTTTGAAGCTGACTTCTCGTGATAAATTCATTGCTGCCTTTTTTAGAAACTATTCAACGCAAATAAAAATTACAAATCCGCCCGTGACATCATGCAAGACGTTATAACTAATATCTGTACCAAATTTGAAGTTAATTGGTCGAGGTGTTTAGCAGTTATCGTGGCCACCATGTTGAATAGTGCATTTCGAGAGAAATTCAGTTACAGTGCCTGACAGCTTTTCATATTCTATGACCTCCTGTTTACTTTCATTAAATTCGCATAATTCGCAGTATGCACATTTAATAAGAACATCGACCTCTTTGTCCAAATAAATGCCTGTGTATAGAAATTTCCTACACAGATGTAGTAACCGCCTGTACTACATTATTAAGAGGGCATAGTATTTTCTTTACCCGAAAATTAGGCATTGTTTATGAATTTTTTTCTATATGAAAATGAAAAGCTAGAAAGATGGGGTTTGTTGCAAATGAAAGATCACTGTTTGGAAGTATTAAAAGAATTTTTATTAAGAAAAAGCACTCTCGCTATAGTCGCTCAATGTTAGTCCCTCGCTGAATGAGTAAAATTGCGGTGCCATAAATTCGGAGCCGATTCTTAAATTTCCCATTTAAAACAATGACGGACTGTCAAACCTACAGTTTTAGTGTCGAAAATCAAAACCTACAGTTTGTCAGTCCGTTATTTTGTTTTAAATGTGAAATTTAAGATTCGGCTCGGCCAACGACCGCAAAATGTAATAAGTTTTAATGTCTCGATTTGTTTTTATGTTTCAGACAAGCATACAAGGTGATATTTATGGCACCGCCATTCTACTCATTCCGAGAGGGCGCTTTTTTAAATAAAAATTCTTTTAATACTTTCAAACATATTTGCAACAAACCCCACCTTTCTAGCTTTTCACTTTCATACAAAAAAAATTCATAAAGAATGCTTAATTTTCAGGCAAAGAAAGTACTATGTCCCCTTAAAATACGAATTTTAATATAGGACCACTTGTATATTTCTTTTTAAATATCAGACTACAAGTTTGTAAGAAAATTAATTTTGTATGTCCCGAGTTTTATGCCTCCTTAAAACGCGACATGTAAAATTTGAATTGCTTTGTTTACCGTCCACAGACATACGTTAAAAATAAGTCAATTCTATTTCTACACGATAGATACGGTCCCGATTCTGTGTAAAATATGATTACCCACTCGATAAGAGAAAACTTTTTCTTCGAAAGTTTGTAAGCGCCACGGAGCAAAGATTCTGTTTGGCGCTCCCCCCCCCCCCCCCCCCAACATTTTACCACATGGTATTGCCCACCTTAGGAGGTTGAGTCCACACTTTACATATAAAAGGCATAATAATGTTTGTTAACTGATTTCAAACCTATTGCAGGTACCCTAATTTGTTTGTTGTTTGATAACAGATAAATAAATTTCAATTACTTTTCCATAAAATATGTATCTCCTTTATTCCTAATGGAATAACGTAATATATAAATTTGAATTAAGACACTGATGTAGCTTTTGCAAAACTGTGTCTTTTCTCTACAAAGATTTCTTATTTGCCCCCCCCCCCCCCCCCAGTTACGTCGCTGCTTCGTTCCGCGCCAACTATGCGAATTAAGTGATGCATCTTATACATACATGTATCCTGAGTACTTTTAGCTCGATGATGATGTTAAATCGATAGGAAGCTGTGTTTCTATGGTGAACATAAGATAAATCCAAATAAATTGTATTATTGGCCATCGCGATTTTACAATTCCGTTTAGACTCCGTGCCCTTCTTAAACTTTCTCAAACATACATTCTTGCAAATTTTAAATGCTCCTCTGTTTTCCAACTCCAATCACTTGCGCGAAACGAAAAAGTTTACTATCAATAGCGCGATAATAAAGTAATAATATTGTTACTTTATTACCAAGAACATACCTAAACGAAAATCTGAAAATACATTTTACCTTCAATTCGTTGAATTACACAAACCGAAAGAAATTAATACTTTTCCATGCAAATACTTATATGTAAGAAAGTAAACAGTGTCAAAAAAGTAAATGCGTGATTGTGTGCGTAGGTACCTATATTAAAACTGTTTGATAGAAGGAGACACTAGGGCTCTAAATTAATTCCGCAATTTCCTCATTGTTTACGTAAAACAAAAACTACTTACTAATTACACATATTACAAAAAGAATAGTCAAAGTGTGCACAGTTTTATGTCACATTTTAAACCCATTACTATATGCAATCAAACTCGTTAAGGGGTCACACCACCTTGGCGCTCGGAAAAATAGGTATAAAAATAAACCTTTTTTTTGACGCTGCCATTAAGCATATAAAATAATCTTTATTTTACACACATATATAGTAGTTCTATGAACAATTTATAATATTGACGATTAAAAAAAAATAAAAAATGACGGAGATATAAGCCGATATGTAGGACCCTCTTTTGAAAATCCTTGCTGATGGTGTACATGATTTCTCTGTTAGGCATCGTCCAAAACATACAAAATAATTTTTTTTCATATTTAAAAGGGTAATAGCTAAAATGTGACGTAGGGAAAAATTTTAAATTTTTTTGTAGAAATGACAGCAGTTTGAAAAAAATCGAAATTTTCAGTTTAAAAAATTTATAACTTTCGAACATGGCACCCAATCACAAAAATCCTACATCACATTTTAGCTATTACCCTTTTAAATAAGAAAAAAATTATTCAAAATCAAGTACACCATCAGCAAGGATGGCTTATGTTAGAAGAAGAAGGCTTATATGTATCTCTGCCATTTTTTATTCTTTTTTAATCGTCAATATTGTAAATTGTCCATAAAACTACTATATATATATGTAAAATAAAGATCATTTTATATACTTCATTAACGCCAACCCCTTAAACGTCAAAATTTGTTTCTGACTTTTGCTAACCTTAAAAATTTAAATCGCCTAAAAACACTCGACAAGCGGCGTTATTAGTCATCCAATATTTACACCGATTTATAATTGATAGGCAGTTCCGGTTGCGTGGAAACATTCTGAAGCATCGTATCCTCCAGGAACTAGGGAGTAATAGAGTTGCGTACTTACGTAAATCGCAATAGTCACGTGTATGTGTGTGTGTACCAGGAAGCGTGCCGCCGATAATAATATCGATCAGTTGCCGCACACCTGCAGCCTACTATTGAATTATTTAAGCTGTCTTTTGCATTCCACTCGAAACCCCTAGTACACCAAACGACATTGATTCGAGTAGTTCGTGTCGGCAAGCCCATGGAGGCTTGCCGGGCTCCGCGGCGAGGAAAGTAGCGAATTCCGTTCGTGGATCACACGGCGATGGCGATGGCGGTACATCGTACGAATCGAATACATACGTATGTACATACACTGCCCTCCGAAATGTTTGCGCCTGAGAAGACGGAAGAACGGAACAACAATCGATACGCGCTCCTACGGCGAGCAATCGGCGCTTAACGAAACTGAGATCGTAATATTTTGTAAACACCGATTCCCACTCGATTCGATGATCATATTCGGTACGGTCTATCTATTTTTCTGCATGGGTATTTTGAAATTCATTTTTCTTAAAGCCATTGTCCGTTCACAAGCACTAATAATTCTGCGGAAATTGGATTGTCGAAAAGAATGTATAAAAACTGTTAAACTGTTTGAAAGTCGTCCGACACAAATTGTACGTTCGATGTTTACGTGGCGCAAAATTGCGAAAAGGGAAGAGCTTAAACATTTCGAGACTAGAATACAAGGGGAAGCGTGGAGAGAAAAAGAATAAGCAAACACGCATTAGCCTTAATTTATCTCTCCAATTCCGCAAATGTGCGTTTGCTGTCAACTGGCTAGTTGGACGGAACTGTTTACGCGAGGCAACGGAATTATCAGCATTGACGATCTTATTTATTTGTATATACGCCGAGTGAGGAGGAAACTGACCAGTTCCCGGTGGAAGGGAGGCTTGCACTCTGGAGACATTCGAGATTTGTAGAATAAAGATTACGATATGTACGACTGCACTGAATGAAACTGGCAACGCCGTACATAAAGCACCGCAGAGCAGCATTGCGCCGGGCGCGTTCCGCTCTCTACTAATGGGACGGAGATATACTATGCTGCCACCGGCCCTACTGTGCTACCTGGCTGGCTAATCTAAACCCAAATGGTCGGGAATCGTCGCGCCAACACAACTTTTACACCAGCGCGCATGCCTTGGAAAGCAGCTCATCCTTTAATTGTTTAAATGTACCGATTACACACTCGTCCCTTGATTTACGCGGTAAGTAATCCCTCCGTTTCCGCCATAATTTTTACGCGGTCAGAAAATATATCTTTGTTATATGAAACTGAATCAGAAGTGTCAAATATTTTTTCTAGCGATGAGGATAGTAACTTCGAAGATAAAGTTGATTAGGATTTCGACCGTAGATCTATCAAAAAATTAAATCGTGGGATATCGGCGCACTGATTCGGTCACTATTAAAAAAAATGAAAAAGTAAAAGCTATTTCGCAAGTTTAAAAAATTAAAATTTCCAACGTTTCGGTCGTAATTCCGACCATTCTCAAGGAAAGAGTAAGAAATAAAAACTGCACTGCTTTTAAATTAATAGCACGCTTTAAACGTGCGAATAACGAGTCGGTTGGACAGTGAGTCACTCTATTACGACCGAAACGTTGGAAATTTTAATTTTTTAAACTTGCGAAATAGCTTTTACTTTTTTTTTTTTAATAGTGACTGAATCAGTGCGCCGATATCCCACGATTTAATTTTTTTAACTTCGAAGCAATTCGAAAGGAAAGGTTAACTGCTTTGGAGCGGCAACGAATACAATTTAATTAATTTCTTTATCAGAACTTTTATTATTATTGTTTTTATGTAAATATGTGAGACAAATATTTTTACGATATTAGCGTTCGTGTTTTCTTAGGTACCTTTCAGTGGCGGATTTAAGAAAAAAGGCCCAGGTAGCAAACGTTATGAGGGGCCCATTTTATCGGGAACATGAAGAGGGAGTTTACTAAAAACGGGCTCAGCGTAATAATACAGAAAACAAAACTACTTTGGATATAATCATAATTTTTTTAAAGATGGGGCCTTATGTGCAGGGGCCCAGGTGGCACCTGCTCATCGGCCACCCTGTTAAATCCGCCACTGGTTTTTATACTGGCAGTAATTCCGCGTAAATCAAGGCACGAGTTTACCTAACACATTACTTAAACCTGTCAAACCCCTATTGATTGTGATTATTAAAAGTAAGGTTTATGCACCTCAATCTTTCTCTTCCCCACCGTTACATATCACCACGTGACAGGTTATCCGATAAATTAATCTACAGCAGAACCCTAAAGATTCGTTTCGAGTACTCCGCACAGGTTGTAGGTTATCCCCACTACTTTTTGGGCCTGCCTTAAGACTTGAGCGCTCAGCAGGGAAACACGATTGGTTCACAGCTTTAATATGCGTAAAAGCGAAATATCTATACTTTCAACTTTTTTCCTTTTATACGCTTCTCAATCATTGGCGTGATCGTCGCGATAAAAATGAGATCAAACAAGACTATATTTGAATTAGTTTTCAGTTAATTATGTGCATTGAAACCAAGGGTGGTTACTGCTCCTGTAGATGTTTCCCCCTCCATCACTGCAGCTCCATCGCTCCGAACACTGGGCGTAACTATGATTTTTGTCTGGAGGGGGCAGGTCCCATCTTCCCCCCCCCTCGCTTTTTTTTTTATAAGTAGAGGAAATCTTTATACACATACACATTTTATAACAATCATTTACCTACATATTTGTTTAACACTAAAACAAAGAGTAAACAGAATAAAAAGTTATTGATCATTTAACGGACGAATGTTTCTTTACATTTTTTGATAGTTTCTAAGAAGGGGCCATTTCGAGATTGGGGGGAGGGTGATGTCATGTTGATTTGTGCCCGATGTCATAGCGTCAAAAATCACTCACTTCTAAATTACTGTTGGTTAGGAAATTCTTTGTTTGTGGCGTACCTATCTTACCACCGACTTAGCGTCTCGATGCCAAGATGCGGTAAAACATCGAGGACATCGACGTGCTGACACTTCGGCTGCAAATCAAATTCCCGGTTGGTCCATAACGGTGAACATATTAGGGAGTGCTACCAGGGCTTGAAGCCAGTGGCGGATTTAACAGGGTGGCCGATGAGCAGTTGCCACCTGGGCCCCTCCACATAAGGCCCCCCAGGGCCCCATCCTTAAAAAAAATTATAATTATATCCAAAGTAGATTTGTTTTCTGTATTATTACACTGAGGCCGTTTTTAGTAAACTACCTCTTCATGTTCTCGATAAAATGGGCCCCTCAGAACGTTTGCCACCTGGGCCTTTTTTCTTAAATCCGCCACTGCTTGAAACGGTTCCGAAAATAACTGTTTAAAACTGTTATATAAAGGTTCTCGTTAGAACGGTTATGGAGAACCTTTATTCCGAATAACTGTTATGAAGAACCGAAATTTCCAACTATTATCGATTTCGGTTACGATTCTTATTTCCCTCCTCATATCGGTTCTTCATGACAGTTATTCGGAAAGGTTCTCCATCACCGTCTGCAGAATCGAAATCGATATTATAACAGTTTTCAAGCCCCGAGTGCTGCTGAATATCGCGCAGTCGTCCAATAATCGCGCCAACGGTTCAGGAATTAAAAGGAATGAGTAGATTGTTTAGAAGTCAGAGAAACAAATTGTCGATACAAAATAATATGGCAATAATATACTGTATTTTTTCCGTTTAATCATTATCATACGAATCATTATCATTTAATCATATTATTATTACTTACAAGTTCATGCTGCGGTTGTTCTGTCGGAGGATGTACGTGTTTATATATGTGTATATTTCATTACGAACTTATTACAACCGTTACTATTATTATTATTCTTAGCGATATCAGTACCATGATTCGTGTTTCGTATTTTATCATATTCGTTAACGTCATTACCACTGTCACCACTGTCGTCATCCTTTACCGCCATCGTTGCCGCCATAATCGTTACCGTTGTTAGCAGTATTATCAACGTTTTATTGTCATCATTATCATCGTCGTTGCCAACATAATCGCTTTTATACTTGATTTAACACAATAAGACACAACGGCACACTGACACTTATATAATACATTTACGAAATTGACATGTTAATCAAATAGACACGCGTTATTAGGTTCTGTGCTCTGATAATGAAGCCCCCGTTCCATTCAATTCATTCTCATTCTCGCCTCGTTAGGGTTTCTTTCAACAATAAAAATACGCTACTCTCGGGGACCGTACGAATTTGTCGCATAATTTCTTTGCCGTGTATATGCACACACGCATACATCTATTTAAATGTATGTAATTCGTATTTATATATTTCCTTCGAAAACGCGTAAACATGATTGTCGATGCATATATACAAAAATTATTTACATTTTCACTGTCTCGAAGATCTTACTACTTCCCTAAAAACACAATTCCTACCAGGTTCCTCGATACACGTACGAAATCATACTCAGAATATTCAATACTTGTACCACAGAGCATTATTAATATAATTTTTATAGCTTTTTTTTTCTTATATCGCGAGAAATTCTAACAACTCCTGCTTAATTTCGATTTTAAAAGGAGCTGTTGTACAAACGATTAAATGTCCTTCCCCTACAAATATATATTACCACAATATAAATTTCATGCCAACAAACTAAATTTTTTTTTTAAGTTGCGATAAACACATAGGTAAAAGTCATTATAAAAACTATTTTCAATATTCTTCAATATACAAGCAATGTATACGTTTTATAGCTTAACAATTGTAATGTTAACACGAAAGGTCCAATCTATATCTTTCTTTTGTTTATAACGCGCACATTCCAATACACAAACGGATCTAACTTGTTTCATTCATAATTGACAATAAATACATCTAATTCTTCATTTATCGTGTTACATTAGGAGAAGGAATTAGTGCGAATAAATGTATATTTGTAAGTATAGTTGGTGGACAAAATATAGCAACATACTTAGGGCACACTCGAGTGCAAATATCAAATGCTTATCCAACTGTGGATACCTCAGCCCTTAAAAGCGCAATTGTTTTCGCCCCCACTTACACCACGTCGCTATATCTGTTCCACCAACAATATGTATGTACGATGAATGGTTAAATGGGTGATTGTATCTATGAGTTAATATCGCGTTTTGCAATTGACGTTATTAACACACATCACCACGCGATGTTGATTTCACTAATTAAAACGGAATAACTGAACTGGACGTGACATAATATAATAAGAACGCTCGCTGATCGTATTTGTCGATACCTGGAAGAACGAGGAGCAGAAAAGCATCCGGAACTGAATGCGAACGCATTATAAAATGACAGTAATGGAATCGAGGCAGAATTCAGCCAACCAGGGCGACAGCCTTTTTCTTCTTCCTTTACCTTCTTTTTTTTTTTTCCTGTCCGTTCCGTTACATTTTCAAGTTGCAGTCCAGCTGCTGGGCGGGGTCGTTGTGTGCTCAGATACGCAGGGGGAACGAACAAAGCAACACGCAGGATTAACCGGGATGCAAGAGGAACCCGATAGAATCGATTAATTAAATAATTTCCACATAAATCTCATCATTTAAATAATTTACGTTCGCGTATGTACAGAGCACTTGATTTACGCATTTTCGCTATTGCCTCAAACATGCCTACGATCTTTTCTCACGGAACCGTGTCATCGTATCGACAATCAATAACAATAACAACATCAGCAACAGTTCTTAACATTTGTTGTACTAGTCACACTAGCATTACGTATTATTCCATATTCCGTTAAAACGTATTTGAATAAATCTCCACCATCTATTCCCTTCGACCGATGTGCATGGCACCTAAAATTTGAACAGGGAGAAATAACCAGAGGAGATGGCTGCCCTTCGTTTCCCCTTCCATTCCTTCGCTACGCGATTTCAATCGTGGAGCTGGTACGTTGGTGTGTTAATCGTTGAATAATTCCAATAACTCTTTGCTCATTCATAATTGTAAAGAATGAACGAAGATACATGAACGTTACACTTCAACGCCGAGTACCCTGTCGACCACGTACTCGTACCTCATCGGCTCCTCACTGTCATTCTCCTCGGGCGACTTCAAGCCCTCACCTTGCCCATTTTCCGTGCACTGCACTTTCGTGTCAGCAGGTCGACCTTTAGCGTTCACAGATTTTTGCGTATTTTTTGCCGGAACGTCCTCGGTCAAATTTGCGACGATGTTAGCGGTGGCACCGTCAGTTGTCGCGGACACATTTCCGCTAGGAACACTATCTGAGCGTGCGATCAGATTCGAAACAGCTTGGCCACCAGACTTGGCGACCGTCGATTCACTTGTTACTGGCTCCGAGGCATGTCTCTTATGCTGGGCACCCTGTAAGGATGGTAGCGACGTATTCACGTACGATGAATCTTCTGGTGGAAGTACAGGAACATTGAGATTGACGCGTGTAAAGAAAGCCATCTTTTCCCTGAAACAGAAAGTTAATATATGATTAAAGTTTTTCTAGGGGAGAGAATGGTACTGCGTAAGCTGGAATAGATTATTTTACAATCACATATGTGAATGCAAGTAAAATATCTGTATGTATTATGGAGAAGTGAGTAGCGTATGTGTAGAGGACTCTACTTTTCACTTTCATGGATTTGTATGTACGCCTGTTTGTTTGCATGTATTGTTTCGTCTTACAGAACAACAGCGAGTTCAATGCAAATCGAAAATTCATTCATTATTTTACGACCGATATTTTCATATTTTGGAGGCTTGGTTCGAAAATATTTGCTCGCTATCTTTTCCAAAGGCAACCAAAACGTGCCGTTTTTTTAATATTTAAACCAAGTCAACTCGAGGGACAGTGTTGATAAACCGCGATCCATCGACGAATTTACAGAGGAAGTGCAAGAAATCTTTGCCCTAAGAAAATCTAACAGCACGTCCACTTTCTGAACTTCGGAAAAGTTCAACGCATTTTTTTCAGCTTAAGGGGAGGTTCCGGTCTAAATATCAATTTGTTTTTATTTCATTTTTCGAATGTTTAACCTGTTAAAAATACGTGTATAAAAAGATTTTTTGAAATTCGTAAAATTTCAGAAATTACCCTATAGGCATTTGAGTAGCGGCAAATGCAACAGTGTTCTTAAAATCGGTGGAACCTGTGTCTCGGACTTTTTTATTTTGAAGAATATACTTCTGGCTCGTGGACGGACTGGTAATAATTTTAAAAAAATTGAAAATCTGCCTTTTTGAAGGGCGTTGACGGGGCGAAAAAATATAGGCAAAAAGTGATTTCAAAATTCAAGTGTCGTTATTTTCTCAAAAATATCAGTATTTGTAATTTTTACTGGTCATTCCACGAGCGAGTTCCACGCCCTTTCATAATCTGACATTGGTTTTTATTTCTGACCAATGGTTTAGGTGCTACAGCCTCCACTCGACTTTAACGACTCCCCAGTGCAGTCCGCAATGATTAATTATAAAACAAAGAAATGTATTGCTATAGTTTAACACATCCTTAATACAATGCAGCAAGTCCCGTTAAATTATATATAGTAGTTTTCCTCTAATTAATTCCTAAAGATCACCTATTTTTATCGGCTCTAGACCGGAACAGCCCCTTAAATCTCTCAGAAGTTTGTGGCCTCCCCACTAGGCAAAAATGGCTACCAAAAATTCCTCCAAATGACTACCGAGGCCTACCCACGAAGCGTTAATAACTTTTTAACAAACGAGCGATGGCTAATACCTTCTGCAGGTCACTCAGCGAGGTGATCTTAAGAACATACATATCTCAAGGTCAAGGTAATTGGAGGTGGATCTCCTAAACAGAATTTTTACCATAAACACAAATAAAAGTTGGTAAGCTAAGTTTAATTCCTCCAATACGCAAAACTAGAGTTGTGACATCGGTTCGCAGAGCCAGGATTACTGATGTTCGTGGCAAACAGCTCTGCGGTAGAAAAATTACGATGTCATAAGCGCATTAAATCGCCCTTCGTCGAGATATTGAAAGTGCCACTCAATACGTGGGTGTAATTGTGAAAATAATATTGAGAGTTTTAACCGGTTAACTGGCACATTGGAAAATTAAGTGAATCACAAAGTTATTCCATTTCATCATATATGATTTAGAATAGGGAATTTGCATTTAAAAGGAATTGCATAATTTATTATTTATAACCTGAATATACATCATAAGCAATAAATGTACAATAAAAGTTTTAATTGTTATAAATCGTTAATTATAAAAAAAACACTTTATCAGGAGTCTTTATCGGTGTGCTTTTACACTGAGGCACAAAACACCACTTGTATGCATTTTTTTTTACTCTTTTTTTTTTTAAAGAAAATGTATTTTTCAATAGTGAACGTGTGAAATTACTACCATGTAACGTCACAGGCTTCTTCGGCCACGCTCGGGAATTTCCGGATCGTTTTCGGTAATTTTAAATGTTGTAATTTTTAATTATTTTTTTCTCACTTAATAAGTAATAAAAAATTACAATAAAACTTATATAGGAGCTCTCAAATATATTTTTTTTGAGAATCATGCAAATTCCCTATTGGCAGATTTGGCCAGATTTTTTTTGATCATATATGATACATTGACCGTTAATCGATTAATGCTTCTCATACAGAAAATGACCCCAGAAAACCCATTCAAGGGGTTCGCCAGTTTTAAAAACGCTAGCATGAATCATTTATTAAAAATTATGGGCGCGTAAGGAATTACTATGGGAAATAACAGCACAAATATTATGCATGGGAGAACAGCGTGAACATGCGCACTGCGCGTCAGCATTGCAAACGCTCACCACTTCGAATTAAAATGTTCAGAAACGAGGTAGACGTAAATACGCGTGACCTGCTAAATCTAAGGAAATTAGGAGATCTACTATGAGAATGCAAAAAGTTAATTAGGGTGGACTTAAGGAACGTGAACTTTTAACAAATGTGAGGAGTCAGGAGAGAGTGTTCTGGTGGATCAGAGAGGAGTGTAATAGTGAGAGAGAGGAGATAAAAGTAGGATGTAATATATTAGGAAGCATAAATTAATAAATGGGGGGCAGAGAAGGTACAATGGAATAGGAAGGTCTGATACACTACAATGCGTGGATTAAGAGGTTATGTCTAGTCAGCTGGCGAAAAAGAACGCGATTTTCGGAAATTTTTTGTGGAATATCTACTGTATTCTTTCTACAACTATTCGCTTATTTTAAAAGTACATGCATGCTTTTGCAGACTTCTTTTATATACCAAAGACTAGTAGATGAAAAAAGGATTTTTTATTTTAACAAAAACTCTATTTTGAATTAACGAAAAACGAACAATTCAGATATCGAAGAAGGGTGGTTTTCCGTTAAACGGACGCCCTTTTGTCAAAAATCAATTTTTCAAAGACCCTTCGTTCATCTACTGAATTCAACCATAAATTAACAGAATCTTGTTGAATTTTTATTGTTAGATGATCCAGCTCTGAGAAATCGTGCTCATCGCACAGTGCCTTTATCAAAACAGCTTCCGTGAGAGTGGCTATTATTTGTTCTTTTTTAAATGTTTTTCTATGACAAAATTACTCAGAGTTGCTGCATATATGTACTTTTAAAATAAGCGAATAGTTGTAAAAAAATATTGCAATAGATATTCCACAAAAAAATTTCACCAGCTGACTAGGCATAACCAATGCTTAGTAATGGTCTGAAAAGTAAGGGTGTTTTCGAAATTTTTTTTCTATGGTTTAGTATAGTTAATATGTACATATCGAAGGGTAAGAAAAAATTATTTTCTGTATACTCTTCGTCCAAATTTGCGGTGCGGCAAAATCGTGCTTGTCAACGCGGTTGAAAAATGTTATTCAATGGAAAACTTGTTCAATGTTACGCGCGGCTCCCAATTAATCGCGCGCTTGACACCTCTTCACGGAAAATACCATATCTCCGTCAATTTTGCGTAATTTCTTCATAAAATTTGGAGAGAACATTCTTGAAACGCGCGTCTTTCAGAAAATGTAAAAAAGAAAATATCGATTTTTCCGATTTTTTGCAGTGGTTTCCCGCCTTAAGATAATATATATATATACTGTGTGTTTTTTAATTAACATATAGAACCCACTTCAGCGGCGGTCGGGCACAAAAGATGAGAAAAATTCAAATAAACATGAGCTGTATTTAACCTTGTTCCCGAGTTATAGCCATTTTTATACTCCACAAATTATTAATAACAAACAGAACTACTCCGTAGTATAACTACGTGACCTACTTCATTACAAACAGGCCTGCTAGTGCCTCAGACTTAAATCCGCTCGATTTTTATTATTGAAGCCACTTGAAAATAATTGTATATTTAACACTCATTGCCAGTATTGAAATGCTTCGTCAAAATATGTATACAAAGCTGCCAACAAATCCGAGAAATATCTTGAATTTTTGAAAGAATGAAAACTCTACGGCACGGCGACTGTAGGCTTGCAATCAGGCCGAAGGTCGCCATTTTGAACACTTCCTTTAAGTTTAGTTGCACATTACTGGGGTACAAAAATCGCTGCAACTCGGGACCAAGGTCTAATGCCGCAAATCTTTACATGAACTTTTCTTCATTGTTTATGCTTAAGATTAATACTAAAATAAAAAAAATTGATCTCTAAAAATATTTTTATCTATGTCAATGTACATTTGAAAAAAAAAATCGTGAAGGTCGATCGCAGAAACGCCCGCGTTAATCGTTCTATTATACAAGACAAAAGTTTCATGCTCATGTGTGCTCATTAATGAAATGTTCTCGAGTATGTAAATGTAAATGAAATGTATGGCACGTAGATATACATACTTGAACGAAATAATGTCGGGTTTTCCCTTGCCAGCTTTGGTCTTTCTTAGTTTGTAGATTTCTTTCGAAGTCCTCTTCAACATTTTCTCCACTCTCTTATCCTCAGCGCTCTTTCCGTTCTTTCCACTTTCCGCCTGTGCCATAAGATGCTGGAACTTGTGATCCTCCAGCAGCCACGTTGCAAAATCGGTATCTCCTTTCTCCCGCGCTTGCTCTAACCTTTGTTTCAATTCACGCAATCTGCTGAGCTCGTCTTGAAGATTGCTCAGTCTCGCATGCTGCGCTTGAAGATCCAATTCAAGATCCAGGGATGTTCGAGCAGTGGGCGGCAAATTATTTGTCTTCTTCGACACTGTTTTACAACTGAGTGCAGACGAAGGACGTCGCCACCGAAGAGATCGTCTTTCCACCGAATTACGTTGGAACGGTCCGCCTCTGCGATAAAGTGGCATGCTGCTGTCACTGTCGCTTCGATTCAGCTGCAGAAAGAAATGCGAAATAATAAAAGAATTATAGAAATTGATACGTACGTAGCAAAAGCTGACGCATGCGTGCGACACTCACCCGACAAATATAGTGATTCTTGCTAACTGCGGCACTGGGTGAAAATGTTTGGCTCCTTTTAATTACAATAGAATTTTTATCGTCATACATAGCGTTAGGAACAACCCCGGCCGCAGAGAGTTTCCTCTGTTTTCCCTGTTCCGGGATAAAAACACATTCCGTGTTGGTTTCCTTATCTTGGGTCTGCTTTGCCTCTTCATTTAACTCTTCATCCTCCTGTTATTTACAATTATACAGTATTAATTGAATGTTGCAACAGTCGTGTAATAATAGAACACCGATAAATGCAAAGGCTACACTGTGATTAACCTTCTGGACCCATCTTGCGATTAAATGTCACACGACTTGTGTTACATGCTGTTTATTAGTACCAGTTCTTTAAGAGAGCGAGTGTTATAGATCATAAAAAGTGGAAACTGTAATATAAAAGCTTATCTTGGGATGTGTACGTGAAATTATACTATGGGTCAAAACGGACCCCGCATCCGTCACGCGGCAAACTAATAGCACGTCGTTCGCTGGTTGTTCAAAGATTACAGAATGATTCACACTATAATCGTCTGTAAGAAAACGGTTGAAAAACGTAATTCTAAGTGAGCAATATTACCTCGTGCTCCAAGACGTCTTCCAAGACATTATCCTCCATCATGAATTCCACAATAATTCCCTCCTCATCGCTGTCCTCGCTTCCGCTTTCGCTACCACCATTTTCATCCTCTTCTTCAGGGCTTCCCAAGCAATTAGCCAGTTCCTCCAGCCTTAACGAGATAGCTGTTTGTAACTCGTCGCATCCTTGATTTCTTGTCAAGGTAGACGTCTGGGAGCTGATAATTGTACTCTCGTCGCTGCTTTCTTCTTTAGTATTTTGCCCACTGCGATAGACCGATATGTCTGACTCTTGCTTGTCGTGCTTCGTTTGCCGCGGTACGCTGATGGAGATGCTGTTGCTGTTGCTGGTGCTCGTGCTAGGACTGTCCGGTGGCTGCATGAAACGGAAGGAGAGTATGTTGTACCATTTCACGCTCGGCGTTTCTGGGCTAAAGTCTGCAAGGGATACTTGCGCAGATCCCTGAAAAGAAAGATTGTCAACGTGTTAAAACAGTTCCGCAACATATGGCTTTACATCATTTTAATTATTAATTGCTTGTCTCGGTGATTATAAAAGATTATAACAACACTAGTTTTCAAAATAAAAAAAATGTTTGCGCAACAGATGCCACAATTTTTTTTCTCATCAAACGTTTTCGAGATGTCGATAGGTGAACTTTTTACCTGCCTGTCAAAAAGGTGATCCCACATAATTCCGAATATCTCGTGTTGCGAATAACTGATATGATCCGAAATTATCTCAAATTAAAGATAATCGAATCACCAACAAATTTACCTGACAAGATTTTCAAATCGGTTCAGTAGTAGTTCCGATGAAATCGATGGAAATATGTGAGAAAAGTCATTTTTTTCGATCGAAATTAACATCGACGATTCATTTAACTGGTTAACTGGCACAGCTTTTTTTATTATTCGTGCCCAAACTGGCAACATCGAAAAATTAAGTGAATCACAAAGTTATTCCATTTCATCATACATATATGATACAGAATTGGCCAGATTTTCGATGGTGTTTTTTTTTACTTTAAATAAAATCGTGGAGCATTTTTAAGAAAATTTTGCCAGGTAAATTTGTTGGTGATTCAATTATCTTTAATTTTAGATAATTTCCGACCATATCGGTTATTCACAACACGAGAATATTAGACCTCATTTTCGGTATCAGCGGGCCATTTTCCATAGGAAAAAAATTGTGGCATTTGTTGCGCAAAATGGCTGTAAACTAGTGCAATTATAGAATTTTTCTAAAGTATTGCATAACATGTAATTCGAAAAGAAAATTTAAATACAATTTCGTGGATTTGAAGAAATGAATACTTAGTGAACGTAAAGAAAAAACTTTAAATCAAACTAAATTATGACTTGATACTACAACCAGTCATTTATTCATAACACATACAAGGTATTACAAAATTACAGGTAAAGACTTGAGTGATTAAAGGAACTTATAAAGACAAACGAAAGTACTTTAATAAACACAACTTTGGAAAATAATTGTTTTAGAGATAATTCAGTTTTCCATCTTGTCAGTCAACTTCGTTCTATAATTATACATTTTGTGGAATAACTATTATCACAGAGTTTAAAATATGGAAAATTTTAGAATTCAATGGTAAAACTTGTCATCCAAAACTTCGACATTTAAAGCAAATGTTTATCGCCTAAAATCTAGAAATCCCTGAGATTTTCCATGTTATTTCGCTACTACTACTGAATATGCAAAGAAAATTAAATACATGTTCAAGTTATTCATACCCCGAGTTGTCGAGATACCAGTAATTCTGTGGTAGCCGCAATTATACAAAAAAGCTTAGCTAACGAAATAAAAAGCTGAGTAACTCAAAGACGATTATGTTGACAGGCTATATTTGTCAAGACTTTTTAGTTTGTTGTTTGTTAGTTCTATTAGCCAATTAAGTCTTTACCTGTAATTCCGAAGTACGTTATATCAAAGGAAACGCAAGAGAATTAGCGGCAAAAAGCACGTACCAAGCACTCCTCAGACTCACTGCTTGTGCACCAAACGTTAACTTGCAGTGTCTTCGTGTACAGTTTGCTGAGCGGTACGACAATTGGAAATGTTTCGCCAAAGGTTGGTTTCTGCAAGTCCACGACAGGTTTCGTACAGCACATGTGATTAACAGGTGGCTGCATCGGTAGTAATGCAGCTTTTATGTACCTAGAAACATATAAATGCAAAAACAACAATTATTTTCGTAATCTCGTCTTGATTATATCTACTACATTCAAGAATTAAAATATGAATAGCGCATCTCGCACGTTGCATGGAGTTTCATTGTGTTTCAAATTGTTAAACTGCTTTGTAAAGAATTATTTTTCTTCATTAGCAGGTACAAAGTACTGATTTCATCATCTTAATATGCATATAAAGTAGAAAGCTTCTATATGTTTGTGTGTTTGTCTGCCGTTAAAAAACTTTCCAACCTTATTGAACAGCTGATTATGTCTGACTAATCTAGATGAATGTGACTATTTCTAAAAAAAAGTTATAAAATCAGAATCTAAATTTCTGGCAAAGCCGAGTAGTATAAATTTTACGCTGTTTTATGCCATTATTATAAATCACAGGCTACATCTACCTGTTTCATAATAGTAGTGATAATAACAAGTAATTTTTATTAATTACCTACAATGGAAAAGTTTAGTAGTAGTAGTGTTTAAGAAAAGTAAATATAATCGCCCTGAAGACGCCCTGCACGTTTCATCATGTACAAAAAAGCTACATGTACAGCTGTTCCATAAAATGCTTTTAAAAATCTCTTAAAATGTGTTTTGGAGAACTAAAATTTGGAGTTAACAGCATCCAGCAGAAGACAATATGGTTTATAACAGTCTTTACTGATGTATTTTTTGAAGTTGAACTCTTCCTACGGAATTTGGAAACGATACGAATTATGTATGCATAATTAAAAATAATCCGAATAAGGTCGTATTTGAACTGATTTTCATCGGGCAAGTGATAGCGGCCGCTCAGAGCGAAGCTTATAGTGCGCGATCTATAGTTTACGACCGTAGAGCGCGTAGAAATAGAACCACATGAGTGCAACACTGTAATAGACGATGAAGAATAGATTTGGTGGTTTGTACCCTCGGGGATATCATTTTACACGCCACTTGAGAGAATCTGAAGTTAGTTACTATGTATGTATATATTCTGCAAAGCCTAGAATGTATATCCTGTTGAACATATTAACATAACTGTAATCAATGAATGGCAGAATGGTAGATTAAAGTAAATACTCACACTTGCGAGTTATTAGGAATAAAAAGAGCAGCCAGGTTCCTCGCGCGTTCAATTCCAACATGCAGTAGACCGTCACTAACCGAGTACCTAAACAAAAAAAAGTCGTTTCTCTAAGCATTTATTTTTACAAACGCATCTACAAAGTAGAATGGTTGTTTTATACTCTAAACTAAGATAAAAAGACCGTGAAACAAACCTAAGCTTAATTTGCACCTGAGCCGTCTCCAGACTCATCTCCCCAAGTGCCAACGAGTCGACGTCTCCGATTACACCAGAGAGTCTCCTTCGATTGGAGGCCTCGAAGACTCCCGAGTCACCGGCGACGCTTTCATCAGACACAGCGGCTGAAACGGATCTGGTATTGGTGCCAGAACTGCTTGCTCTTGATCGAATTCCAGTGGGTGGCGGAGTCTCGCTGATGGGTGAGAGGGGTGGCGGCTCCTGCGGCGGTACCTGGTGTTGTACAACAGCAGCCACGGGCCTGCCAAGACCGCTGCCTTGAGACATATTCCCTGACTGCAGTTCGACAGGTGGATGAGGACCGCCGACAAGCTTAAGCCGATCTTGGGGACCAGGGAAGGATTGCTCCTGCGACGATGTCTGCTGCTGGCTGAGCTTAAGTTCCGCTAGTCGATCCTCCAATTGATTTCCATCGAGGTGTGTGGTGGCAGAGGTCGTGGGTCTTTGATACTGCCGTCTCTGCATTTCCACGTGCTCGTACGCGGGTGGCGGTCCCATCGGAGCGTTCTCGTAGAGCGGCGAGACGGGGGGACTGACGCTGGAAAGGCTTGACCTTGGCGAGAGACTTGGCTGAGACCTGCCAGACGAGGGCGTGCTGACGAGATTATTTTGTTCGGAACCCCTGAGCAATCTGTCCACGCGTCTGTGGAGATCCACCATATCCACCGGACGTTCCTGTTGCGAGCTGGCGGGGCCCAGACACTGGGGCCCGCCGTAAATATCGGTGAAACTCAACCCAGAGCTTAGAGAACCTTTGCTGCTGGTGGTGCTGAGGCTTCCCAGACTTGAACTGCTGCTCACCGAGAGTGTGCTAGCGCTTAGCGTCTTCAGCTGCCCCTCGAGCATCGCCATGGAACGTAAAGCGTCTCTCAACTGCTGCAGCAACAGTTGCTTTTCCTCGTGAAGCCGCACGCGATCGGTGATGGTCTTGTTCGACAATTCCAGCGCGTTGTTCAAATCTTGCTCCAGGCGGCGAATCTCGCTTTGGATCTTCTTCATGTCCTGTTGCGTCCTAGTACGCGGCGTAATACTCCTAAGCTCTCTGAGCAACTGCTCCTTCTCTTGAAACAGCAGCAGCTTGTCCTTGTCGCTCTCCGTCTGACCGGGTGTCACTTTTTCCTCGAGGTCTGCCAATTGCTGTTGAATATGCTGTATCCTCTTCCTCGCTTCGTCGTATTGCAACCTCATGCGCGCCATCTCGGCTAAACGGGTGCCGATTGGTACCAGCTCGCCTGACAGGTCGGTCTGAGACGCTGTGCTGAGCTTCTCCTGGGGCAAGCTCAGCGTGCTAGCTTCGGGGCTACCTTCGCAGAGTTGTAGTCTTGTTAACTCGTCCTTTAGCTGCGCCAGGGACTGCATCAACTCGGCCTTTTCTTTCTCGCCCGAACTCAAGGACTTTTGAATATTACGAAGCTCTGTCATGATCGCCTGAGCCTCCGTGATATTGTAACAACCTCCATGGTGACCGCTCAACTTTTGCTCGACGCTGTTCAAGGAAAACAGATTAGAATTTCGATTTTAAGTCAGTGGTAACAAGAATACTATATAATGCACAATTGCATTAGGCAGAAGCAATACACAGGGTGTCTTTTAAACGTGGTTAAAAGATTTACAGGCGAAATACCAAATCGCTATTTACTCTGAGAGGATTGGTCTGTGAAACTGTATTGCAATGTTTTGAACCATCTTTCAAGAACGCCCTGTATACATTTTTTGCTACAGTATGCAATACTATGAATTTTGGAAAAATGGAGGTTCGGCTTCTGAAACCCTCAAACGTTGCTAGACTGGACTTCGTTGAAGTTTGGAGAACGATTTTTTAAACGCAGCGATCGATATCATACCTCACAAGAGTGTCTACTCCTCGCTGCGTACAGTTCATTTCTGCTCGGATCTGTTCGAGCTCCCGTTTCAACCGAGAAACTCTACTCCTCGCGAGCGCGACATCGGATTTCAGAAGATCCGGATCATACTTGGTACTCAATGAACTTGAACTGGAGCACACTGTGAACAAGACAAATTAGTCGCTAGTTACTCTTCTTCTTTCTGCAATTTCCAATGCGATGAAAAATAATATCAAATTAAATAATAAAATACGCGAGCGTAAAATAACAGATTTCATACAATTTTTTTAAAATCAATTCCTACGCTACCGGTACACTTTAACGGACTTTCCGAGCACTGAAAACTTGGAGCGATTAAATACTGCTAGTATTAACGTTCAGTCTGAAAATATGAATAACTTTCGTTTTCATTTTTCGATTTTGATACGATACTTTGGAAGTTTTCAAATTAAAATTTCGACCGTAAATATTAAATAAGGTGGTATCGGCGCACTGATTCGGTCACAATTGTATTATTTACTGTAATATTTACGGTCGAAATTTTAATTTGAAAATTATCAAAATGAATGGCGAAACTTCTACTATATTGGAGGAAAGTTTTTTCCGTTTTATATCAAGAGCACACGGACCTGAGACTTTGAAGTTACTCAAAGATCTGGCAAGTTGTAAATCCAAAATGGTCAAGATAATTAACAAAAAAATTTTCTACTTAAATGCAGATCTAACGATATTATCCCTAATTTTATTTCAAACATGTTGGTGAATAGTTCTAATTTTTTCACTACTTCTGCTGCGGCATCAGGCAAACTGTTGAATTTACATAGGAGATTTTCATAGAAATTACTCAATATTGCCATTTTTGACACACACAAGATACAAATGTCAATTTCAAATAGAATAACACAATTATATGACGAAATTCAATTTATTCTCCCTTCAAATGTATTTGAGAAATTTTGTACTTTTGAAAATAAGAAATACACAAGACAAAAAAAAAAGTGTATTGTGACCGAATCAGTGCGCCGATAGCACCTTAGATACTTTGGAAGAATTATTATTCAAACAAATCATTAATAAGCTTTCAAATATAAACTTTTACCGCATAATGTTTATTTTATAATAATAAGACTTATTCTTTTCACGGTGTAGGTACTTTGTACATGACGCGCCCGCTCCCGTTATGAAAAAGAGCGCGCCCGCCGGAAGATTAAGGTGTACTCACAACTTGTGCGCGATGCGCCGAGCGTCGTTAAAGCATTATTGAGGTGATTGTACTCATCCTGGGCCAGACATAGCCTCTGCTGTTTTACATCATAGATTTCCTTCTTTGCCTGTAACACAAATGCAAAGGTGCTCATGAGAAAATATCACTTGCATGGTGACTTAACGAATTCAAAAGTTAGAAACGCCACAAAAATTCGTCACAATTTCTGTTTACGTTGGATATCTTTTTAAGTGGGCTTTGTAAACTTATTCATCATTAAATCACAAGAAATGGTTATACAATATATATCGATTTGACAATAGTAAGAATTTGTGGTGTCATAACTTATGATCGAAGGAATTTACACGCTAAAAGTAGCACTTTGTTCGTAAGTAAATTTTGTATCCGGAAGTAATATTCCTTTGGGTTTTAAGGGGTGATGCCACTGTAGAACCTGGAAAGGCAGCCTGATTGTTGAGAATTTTTTTATGCGAGTATAGTGAATGGAATACAAATTCTGTTTGAAGGGCTTTATTGTACATGCCTTGAAGGATCATCACGATTTTTTTAAATTTTTCTGATACAAAATGACGCCACAACTCAACAAAAAAAGCTTCTGCTGAAAAACAGTGTTTCGCGACCGGGAAAATTTCTCCTTCAATTTTTGACCTAGAACAAAAGACCGAAAATTATCGGGAAGTAAACGAGGAAATGAAAAAATACTATTTTTTGTACGAATGGTGCGTGATTAAACAAAACACGGAAGTGCCACAACCTCGACGTTTTGTTCAATCACGTACCATTAATACAAAAAGCCGTATTTTTTAATTTCCTCGCGTACTTCCCGAGATAATCTTATAAGGACCGCAAAAATTTTCAGTCTATTGTTGTAGGTCAAAAATTGAAGGAGAAATTTTCCCGGTCGCGAAACACTGTTTTTCAGAAGAAGCTTCTTTTGTCGAGCTGTGGCGTCGCATTTTTATATTAGAAAATTGTAGGTATGTACAATAAAGCCCTTCACACAGAATTTGTATTCCATTCACTGTACTCGTATAAAAAAATTCTCAAAATCAGGTTGCCTTTCCGGGCTCTACACTGGCATTCCCTTAAAGCAGAGAAATGACATCACCGTGTTTGGCACTGCACGGTATGCATTGACACAAGGGTTATATCCGAGCATATTCAGAATTTACTGTTTCACTACATTTTGTATCCTAAACGGTTGATCTGTTTCATTTACATAATACAACACAACTTTGTGGGACGATTAGGGAATTCAATCCCGGGATCCCGGCTGTTTTTTATTTTTTTTATTTTAAAACTCCCGGGATTTGGTATATCAAGTTATAACTTTATTACCGAGAATTTCGCGAATTTTTAAAAACGTAAATTACTTTATGAACAACTGAGAAATATAAAAATGGAATCGAAAAATCTGTCGGGTTCCCGGGATTAGATCCCGGGATTGAATTCCCTAGGGACGATGAAGAAGCTACCGTTTCTTCTCACACTATTTCATCAGCAACGCGCGAACGTGGACAGAATAAATATTCGCACAGAAATAATTTCAGAACATTTGGAAGTTATTGAAGAATCTTTTTCTATGCTGAACGCACTAAGATTAGAGAATATCTGAACTCGTGCACTCAGGAGTCATGAAGGACTAAGAAGACAAAGATTAATCCCATTAATTTATGCGGGTGTTTAAACTAGTTGGTTTTTAGTAAACTCGGCAAACTTTAAGTCGTAGATAATGATCACTGGGATGCCACGAAGAGCACTGAATCTTCCACCGTAATATCTTCTGGAATTTCACACGCACAGGTTGCGAGATAGGGATAATATATAACTCGTGCCCTTACGTATTCACAATAATAATATGCAGAGGCGTCTGTGTCATCGCGCCTGTAGCACTGCTCCCAGTAAAACCTCTGTATCTGCTCGTCATTCTCGTAGTCGTTGTGATAGCACATTCTCATCCGATATTGCGAGAGGACGTTCTCGTAAATTTGCTCCTGCTGATACGGCTGCCCGCTGGAGCGTTGCCGTTGGGAATATTGCTGCCGCTGCCGTTGCTGGTGCTGTTGCTGTTGTTGCTGCAAGCGGTGATGCGCGTGCTGGTGGTAATTGTCAACGTAGGTGCGGTATTGATGCGCCGGTACGAGTACGCAGAGTGTATACTGACGGTCCATGCCGGGTACACAGTATAGACTAGGCACGATACACGATGCCTTCTTCTTCTCCTCCTTCTTCTTCTTCTTCTTCAGCTTCTTCAGCTTCTTCCTTCTCCTCCTCCGCCCTCCCTCCCTCCCCCTCCTCCTCCTCCTCCTCTTTTAATTCCTCTACCTTGCCCTTCTTCTTCTTGTTCCTCTTCCTCTTCTTCTTGCCCCTCTCCTTGGCCCTTTTTCCTCCTCTTCTTGTTCCTCTTCCTCACCTTGTCCCTTTTCCTTTTCGCCTTCTTCCTCTTCTATCCCGCCGAGCGTATATCTTTTCTCCTCACCTCATCTTTGCGAAGGTCTCGTCGAGACTGGCCGGTGTACGGAGCCCGAAATTCCAATCCCAACCTCTGTGGGTCTCAATTTTTAAGGGATCCCACCTTTTTTCCTCTTTTTGCCTTCCCTTCCATCGCTCTTGCACCACCCGGTCGCTCCACTCCCTCCATCCTCCACTCCGTCCTGCTTTTATCTACTACCCTTCCCCCCCATCTAACATCCTTCCTCTTTACTCCTCTATTCCTCTCCTCGCCCTTTCCTCCGTTTCATCCTCCCGCCTCTGTCTCCTTCCCGCACCGGCGTGTACGCGCGGACTGACTCGGTCTTCGTATACGTATACCTTTCCGTCCTCTCTTTCTGCCCGCTCCTCCGATAGCCTTTCCGCAGCGATCCCGCTCCCACCGACGGTGGCTTCAAGCGGCTCTTTCTTGCCCGCTGTAAAAAGGCGGACCTCATCCCGAAGCTTCGCAGGGCCGTCGCAACGGGGCCCTTGTGCCCCCCCCCACCCCTTCCATTTTTCTCGTATCCCCCGTGTCTGCCTCCTCCCTTGGGCCACCTCCGCCCCCTCCCGCGACGATTCTATGCAATTCCTAGTGCTGAATCCACTTGAAATCACGAGATACGAATATACACCAGCACTCACTTGCCAGCAAGCGAGGTAAGACGGGGCCTTGTTTGCTATTACCCTGTCTACGGTCCCCTCGCATATTCCTCAGATCTTTTAGACTCTTTCCCTGGTAAATTAAACGACAGTCGCCCGAGAAAGTTATCCTTTCGGGTTTACTGTTTTATATAACAAATTACTTAAAATATAAGGAAAAACGCCTGGAACCTTGGGGTAATTGAATTGAGGCAGTCAGAGCAACAACGGACCAACCCATATTAAAATTTTTTTTTTTTTTTTTTCCTATTTTATATGGTTAGTAGAGCCTATTGGAACTAATTCCAGCGTTGTAGAGATTATTGAGGCTGCCCACGAGGGCGTACAGGTTTCTCAGTGATACGAATGTTGCGGTATGCCGGCTTGAAATGCAGGGCGCCGCGTGGCCAGCAGACGATACTGTCATTGGCGGAGTCCAGGCTGGGGGAGGGATAGAGTATGGAGTCGAGACGCGGGAAAAGAGAGGAAAGAGGGCCTGGCGAGGTCACGGTACGACCCTGCTGGACGTGGACCCATCTCGGACTCTCTGGTCGGTAGTAGAATCGACCTTGAATCGCGCATTATGCTTCGTCCTTGTTGGAATTTCTGGGACCACTACTGGCCCATCAGCCGTGTCTCTGATCATCTAAGAGTAGTCCCCGGTGGACCTTGGCATATGTCCTCTCTCCGTCAGAAGGCCCGCTCAGTAGCGATGGGACAAATTCTCCTTCCTTGTGCACATTACCCATTCTTTGATAGGCATCAACAACAGGAAACACCTATTATAATTTCCCTGCGCCTATCAGACACGCGTAAAGATACTAAACCAATTACACAAGCAGTCCCACACCGGCAAGCCATATATGTACGTGTACTATTCGTTTTGTTTTTGCACTTGAATTAATTAATTAAGATACGTGGGCGTACATCACGCAAGTAAAATTTTACTTTTACTGGGACCAAAATGGGTGTCCTTTAATCGAGCAAGCCTTCTCTGGTAATATTTTCATTGACAAGCTTTCACCGAAAATTTACTTTCGATGTTATCGCTGATTAAAATAAAATAAGACAGTCAAACGGGGTTTAATGACTAACGAGGAAACGCATATTTGAGTATGCACCGTGCAATTTTATTTGTCTGCGGAAATTCATTCTGAAGGGATGAAATAAAATTAGTCCTCAAAGTTGTCGCGTTTTTTCGTTTCTTTGATATAACTTTATTTTTCGTTTAGTATTGTGATAGAGTATAACAAATCGAACAATTCTTGTATCCAAAGTTTTGTCAAAAAACGCGTAAGGGGCAGCACTTCTGGGTAAATTTCCGCAGAGAAATAAAATTGCACCTTGCATACTTCAGTTCACTAAAATTGTGAATTTCATTCTAATATCCCCATGGACTTTGTGAAACCATTTATATCAATCCCGTCCGTATTACTCGCCTGCCAATTTGATATCTGCAGGTGTAACGATTTTACTGCAGATCAAAGTTTTTTATTAAAATTGAAATAGTGGATTGTTCGATTACCATAAGTATTGGGTCGATTCCATCACTATGCGCCCGAGAATTTCGCCCCACCACGGCTTCTGCTCCTACCTTCGTGCCACCTCGCCACCCCAAAACCGCCGAAGGATCACGGGGCTTGAGCACCGCGCGCATATTTCTCGGTCCACACTATTATTGTCGGAGGCTCCGCAGATGCTATCGTGTACGAGCCGGTTCGCTCGCCTCGCGGAAAGAGGGTCTTATTTTTCTACATCCACCTCCTCCTCCCTCCCCTCGCACCCCATCCTCCCTCGTATTCCTCCGTTCTCTTCCTTCACAAGCAAAGCCCTTTTTTACCTTCGTCCTACCCTTGTATCTCCCTATGTATCTATCGTTCTTTTTTTCACCCCCACAAGACCGAGTCGCTTCCTCCCATTCCACAGCATATCCCAAAACCTCTTCCGCTTTCGATACTTTTTACCTCAAACGCGGCAGTCAGTGTCACCCACGAAAAACTTCCCTTTTATTCTCTCACATTATTAGCTCACTCAACTGGAAAACAGAATTTTGGTACTACAGTCGAACTTCGATAACTCGAATCTCAAGGGAAGGGGGAAAATCTTGGAGTAATTATTAATTGTTTATTGTATAATCAAGTATACCTACAACTTATTTACTACATATATACTTGCATATATCGTATAAATAATTATAAGACATATTTTATGCTCAATATATTACTCTTCATTACATATTAAAAAAAGAAGTGATTCTTCTTTGTGCTAGTCTTTTAGTGGATTGCAAATCAATAGTATTTTCAATCGTGAATTATACAGAGAAAAGATTTTCCTTGATATTTTCAGATCTTTCTATAAAATTTTGTAATACATATTTAGAACTAAACTTTCATAGAGGCTGGAGTTTTTCTAAATTCGAGTTGGAGAAGTGAAATACATAAATTTAACATGCAAAATATAGTTTGAGTTAAGGAAGTTTTATTTCCAGTTGTACAGGTGTTTACAGCGGAGCGGAAAGGAATGAAGAAACATTTCGAGTTATCGAGGTTCAACTGTACTGTTGTATAATAAGTGATTATTTTTCTAGCGCCATCGAGAGCTGTGGTAACGCAGAATTGCAGAATGCAATTCGTAGAAACGTAACCCTGCTTCAATATAGCAGGGTGAAGTTTTATTTAATTTTGTTGAACTTCATTCCTGGCATACAGTTACTGTCAATGTGTAGGCAATCCATGAAAAAGGAAGGAAACAAAAAATGTGGATCGTTATCGTCACGGGGCAGCATGATTACAATCCGCAAGTTACAATCCGCAAGTTACAATCCGCAAGTTACAATACCGTAAAAAGACGACGAAGACGAAGACGAAGACGAAGACGAAGACGAAGACGAAGACGAAGACGAAGACGAAGACGAAGACGAAGACGAAGACGAAGACGAAGACGAAGACGAAGACGAAGACGAAGACGAAGACGAAGACGAAGACGAAGACGAAGACGAAGACGAAGACGAAGACGAAGACGAAGACGAAGACGAAGAAAGCACGAAATGGGTATGCTTCACGACAGATGTATTCCAATCGTATAACTTCTTATTGTCGAAGTGAGCGATATCGCAAAAAGGTTGAATTTAAAAAATCACGATACAAGAAAAGAAGACCACTTAGAATAAATATGACATATAAAATAACAAATATATCACGCTGTGCTATACATAATTGATGAATTTATATTGCTTAACAAAACAACTTGTTACATCTTGTTTCATCAAATAAACACATCATCATTCACGACGACTTTTCAAATACACAGTTTTAAAATAATTACGAAATGCAACTTTATGATCTGCGCCATATAAATCTTCTAACAAGTGAAAACGATTAGGCATTTCTACTTACATATATTTAAATAATTGCAAGAGTGAAAGAATAAAGATGAGGGAGGGATCAAACAGCACACAATGCTTGTAAACATTTTTTCCATCGTGACAAACCTTTGCACCGCGTGTAACTCACGTGAATCACTGGAAGGGTATCGAACCGTCAGCATGGAATGAAACAGTAAAGTACGAAGCATGCGGCACTCATGTATCATTAAGGAATTCGTAAAAAAATATTACGTAGAATTCCTCTTGTGGTAAGAAACGAGGACTTTGAATCAAATAAACTATTTGCTTTGTCAGAGTCCTGCACGCATTTTTACAGAACTTACGCTGCAGGAAAAGATGCAATACCAATTTCCGACAAAAAGGGTAGACCGGGGCAAAGTGAGACGAAAAAAGTTTGAAGTTGAATAAAATTTTTCCCTTTCAATAAAAATGTGTGGAAATAGATTTATAATATAATTTGAACATTACAATTGATAAATAACGAATAGCAATATTTAAAATAAACATAAAGTATATTAAAATTCAATTTGAAAAGAAAATGCCAAAACTGGCCACTTTACTCTATCTTAGCTATTATCCGTGGTAAAATGAGGTGCAACAATATAAGAATTTTAATTAAGGATATATGTAGGTAAATATTAACCCCTTGCGCTGGATGACGTGTGTAGGACGGCAACTTCTGGCTTTTTTGCACAGTCGTTGTCAAAAACTGTGGCAGATTCTTAATTTCTGTGAGGTTAGATTCTGTTGCATTGGTTCTTAGCAGCGATTTGCAGCTCAGTTTACCCCGGTCACTTTACTCCGAATGTGTACTCAGTGGAAAATTAATTATTTAATAATGTTAGTATTAATGTTTTCTAAAACGCGTGTACATGTATGTTTATGAGCTTGTTATAAATGCGCAGAAAAAATTTGGAGTTAAAACAACACATTTAAGACTCATTTATCCAAAAAGCTAAATTAAAAAAAAAATTGGAAGTCTCTAAAACTTTATTTTTAATTTTTTAAACGAATTTCCATTTTTCGATATCTGAATGTACATAATTACACTAGTTTACAGGTATTGTGCGCAACAGATGCCAATATTTTTTTCTTATGGAAAATGGCCCGCTGATGCCGAAAATGAGGTCTAAAATTTTTTCTATGAATACTTTTTTGTGATATCGATAGGAAAACTTTTTACCTGCTTGTCAAAGAGGTGATCCCACATAATTGTGAATATCTCGTGTTTGTGAATAACCGATGTGGTCGGAAATTATCTCAAATTAAAGATAATTGAATCACCAACAAATTTACCTGGCACAATTTTCAAATCGGTTCAGTCGGAGTTCCGGTGAAATCGATGGAAATATGTGAAAAAAGTTATTTTTTTCGACCGAAATTGACATCCACTATTCATGTAATCAGCTGGCAAAAATCGAAATCGCAAAAATAGGCCCAGTTTCTCATTTTTTACGTAGAGCCTGCACTTTTACGAAGAAAACAAGCTGGTACTGCCGAAAATCTATGGATAAATACCAAAGATGGAGACAATTGTGTGCAAATCGTAAAATTTCATTTTTCTCGGTTTTTGCATTTTTTTCCATTTTATTGTGTTATTTCCATTTGAATTCATTCTGGACATTTTTTTCGAGTATTTTGTTAATATACATATGTGTGTTTTAAAAATAGTTCTGGCTCCTTAATTGTTTTTTGTCCATTTTAGCATTCGTTTCTTTTATGAGGAACGAAATATAATCTCCCATTATTGTCTCATCCCAAAATCCACGATATCGCCGCTCAATACCCTTCATATTTTGATGGAATCTCTCTCGGTGCTCGTAATTTACTTACGTCACTAAGATTTTTTCGTATAAGTGCAAACTCTATGTAAAAATTAAGAAACTGTGCCTACTTTTCCGATTTAGATTTTTCCAGATGATTAAATGAATTGTCGTTGTCAATTTCGGTTAAAAAAAAAAGACTTTTCTCACATTATTCTATCGATTTCACCCGAACTGCTGAACCGATTTGAAAATTTTGTCGGGTAAATTTGTTGGTAATTCAATTACCTTTAATTTGAGATAATTTCGAACCATATCTGTTATTCGCAACACGCGATATTCGCAATTATGTGGGATCACCTTTTTGACTAAAAAATTTTTAAACCTCATTTTCGGAATCAGCGGGCCATTTTCCACAAGAAAAAAATAGTGGCATCTGTTGCGCAAACATTTCCTTTGATTTTGTAAACAAGTGTTATCACCGTGGTATTAAACACATTTATTACATCACCAAAATTTGTAAATATATTCTATTGTTAAAGAATAAATTAAGGAAGCTCATTTTACTCCGAGGTTCACTTTACCCCGGTCTCCCCTACCGCGCACACGCGCGTGCGCGTACCGACATTCCTCAGCCTTATGTCGTTTAAGTTTCCGCACGCGCATATGTCGATACCTTCGTCTCGAAAACGTGAAACCCAGAAAAACGCCTATCTCCTTTGCACTAAACAAAATGGAGCAAAAGCTGCGAGAAATAAATAATGAGAATAAGACAATCAGTCAGGGTAAAGGAGAAAGAGACTGGAGACGAGACGTGCCTCCATTGCTTACGAGCAACCGAGTGAAATGAATAATATCTCGGTGGACCTGGTAGAGGCAAAGGAAGGGGAGAAGGGCAGTTAGGAAACAGGAAGAGAACAAGTGAAGCATGTAGGAGCAAATACTAAGCGCGACAAAGAAGGAGGGATCCTGAATTACATCGGGAAAGGTTCACATTAGAGGAGAGTAAAAATGTGCAGGCAAATAGAGAGGGGCGGATAGAGTGCAGTGGAAGTAGCAGTATTAGCAGCAGTATCAGCGATAGTTGTAGCAATCGCATAGTAGTGGTAGTACTACCGTAGTAGGAGTAGTAGCAGCGGCAGCAGCAACGGTAGGAAAGAGGGGGGGGGGGGGATGGGAGCCTGTAAATATCGATGACGGCGATGGTAGTGGTAATGGTAAGATAGTGGAAGAGGAAGAGGGTTTGGAATGCAGCCGAGTGAGGAATTCAGGCCCCTCCCGCATATTTATCTGAACACTGCTCAGCGGCCCGCGAGACTCAGCTCCGGGCCCCTTTTATAGTGTGCCATCACTGTACCCCTTATACAACCACGATACAAAAGAGGGGTAAAAATCCACGGTGCCAGTGGCGGGCCATTATGCGCATAGATCTATTCAGGAATGCCCAGCGTGCTTCATAATTGGACACACACGTAAGATCGGGTGAATACGCAACAAGTGAGAATTTCGTAACTAAGTTCTTCATCTAATGTTAAAGAGGTTGATACGCAGGTGAAAGCAAACGGCCTGTTCTCCAATCGGGAGAGACGAAATTAATTTTTGTACCCGAAAATTATTGGGTAAATTTTGCTGAATTTTCTAAAGGGGACACGTTTTGCTTTCGGTGGATATAATATACGTTACTGTAAAAGTTCGGGGACCGGTGAATCTTGGAATATCCTGAGGCGCTGCATGTTCGAGATATCTTATAAAATATTTGAACAGGATTTTGTCAAGAGGGTTGATCAGTAAATCCTGATATTTAACCAGCATCTGGTGGTGGTGTTTTGTGTATTTTGTGTAAATTCTAAAGGTGGAATCAGACGGGCCGTGGTTCCGCGAGCCGGCGAGCCTCGTCTAGTTCGTCAAATCGGATTGGCGAGCCCCACTCGGGAAGCCATGACCAATCAGACGGCGCGTGGATCAGCGATCCACGAGCCGTGTGATTCCACCTTTAGATTCATCAGTCTGGAAATTTTACAGTAACATAGGGTAGCGCATACAGTTGTTAACCCCTGTACAATGATTGACCCTCTTCCCCAAAAAGTAGGAAATATAATATAATGCTTTTTTTTATATAATAAAATATATCTATATTTCACTAGTCCAGATATTTTTGTTCCGAATACAATTATATTTTATTATGATCCACATCTTGTAAATGTATAGATAAATCGGAAATATCACGCGGCTACCATTCTTATGAAATCGATGGAATTTGATATAAAAATCGTAACGTTGTAGCCAATGATTTTTTCATATTTTTAATTAATAATGACAGTAACTGTATATATAATCATTACATATGTATGAAACAGGGTCCAAAGTTTGCGAGAAAAAGTTATTTCACTCAAAAATGTCTATATTTTCAAATATACAAGAGATGTCAAGAACTGTCACAAAGTCTTCCTACTTTATAGTGATTGACCAGGGGGGCAATAACTAATTTAAGGTTATGGGAGTACTTTTACAGTGATTGGCGTGCAATTTGTTATTAGTTAGTGTTATTGGTAAGTAATCCATAAATAATTTCAATAGAATTATTGCAAAGTAAATAATATTTACTCTGAAATAAGTTGGATTTTGTAAAATATTTTCCCAAAATGTATGATTTTTAGGTTAGTTGCAATTATCATCCTAGTCAAAGTTGCCAAATATAAAGAAAGGAGATAAATATCAGAAAAGATATTCTTGTGATAATATTAAGAAAGCTATTGATGCTGTGAATAATGGGATGTCAAAATGGAAAGCATCTACCATATATGGAATACCCAGATCTACATTAATATTTAGATTAAATTCAAAATTCATTAAAGAACGTCCAGGGCCTGTTTCTATTCTGACAGTGGAAGAAGAAATAACTTTAGTAAATTGGATCTTTTCTAGAAGAAAAGAGGATCTACAAATGAGTATTAAAACATACTTAGATGGCAACAAGGAACGAAAGACCCCAAGCAAAGAAAGTTGCAAAATTAAAAAAAATGAAGCTCTTGCACAACAAAAAATATTGGCACAAATGAAAAAGAAGAAAGTAGAAACGAATGGAAATAAAATTAATCGGAAGAAACGTGGCATGCCATTAGTTACCAGTAATGTGATTTTTCAAAAAAAAAATAAAATTAGTTACGTCTAGCAGCGATAAGATATTATAACCATTTACGACGACTACCTATTTTATATTCTTAGTGGATTATTAATTACAAGTATGTATTAGAATTGTTTAACATTTCAAAAAATACAGTACAAATACAATTTTGTATGTTTGAAATGATTCGTCAGTGTTTTTATGCCTGTCTTAAAACAAGGGTCAATCACTGTTACAGAGCCTGCCAATTACTATGTAAAACCCGGTCAATCATTATAATTTTAGGATCATCTTAATACTTAATCATTTTTTTAAGTTATTTTTGTGCGCAGTTGTATGAAGTAAATTTTTTTATTCTTTCGAAACACTTTTAATGTGATAACAGATTTTACTCTCCGATTTTAGCGATAAACACTTTCTTTCTATGAATAATGTAGCACTCGTTCTTAAACTGTCAATCACTGTATATGTTACCCTATACAGTGCTGGAAATATTTATAAATATTTATTGCATCGCGTTATTACTTATACACACCTCTCTTATTATTAGTACAAGGAAAATAATTGTTGCAAAATTGTGTAGTCCACTATCGTGGCCAAAATAAGTCGGATACAAATCACTTTATCAATCATATTGCTATGAAACTTGTGCACACAACGAAAATTTCAGAATGATGCAATAAATGTTTCCAGTGCTGTATACTACGAATTTTAATAATGTGGTTATTTAGTATCTAATAGTATGCCAGTTACGTTTGAAAAAAAAACAGTATAGCAGTTAAGGGTTAAAGCGGCTGTAATTTACTTCAGAATTAGAAAGTTTGCGGAGACAGCCATGTCTAGTAGGTGGTCTTTTTTCGAAACTGTAAGTTGCAGAATGTATCTGTATGATAACGCTTTCGTATCACTCAGACTAGCTCGTGTTACGTTTCGACGTCACCCTTGTTAACTCGTAATTGAAACACAAAAGTCAAAGTAACAGCAAGAACGTTATTTTCGTCGATGCTGTGTGGCCACTGACTTTGCACTTCCTTTGTTGAAGATATAAGTACAAGTTCAAATTGCATTACGTAATCAATACAATTTTTGTACGTGTCAAGAGAAAAAGAATAAAATCACTTCCAATTTCTAGCTACTTTCTTCCCGTTGAGTTAAAGAACGTTAACTGATTCAAATTTCGAAGAATCAACATAAGGTTTCTACATTCAATTGTTAATTGTTTCTCAAATGATGTAAACTGCATTTTTAATATTTAAAAAAAAACTATGTAAAATATTCTCCACACAAATTAAGTGATGTATGCATGAATTACTGACTAATTTATTTTGTTGTTTATGTGTTATTCACGTGTTTTTGTCAGAACAAGAATGGGGAGGAGGGGTTAACGTAATGTGGTTCAAATGTAGATGTAGTAGCGGGCACATTGGAAAAAGAAACGGCGGTGACCGGGCTGATGATCGGGGAAAGTACTTCTTCTGCTGGACAGCTGCTGGTGAACAAAGGCCAAGGGATATAAAAGAGGAATTTCTTGGGGCGCACGTGGTTCTCGAGGAAAAGAGAGGAGAGAAAAGGAGAATACATGGCTAACTCAAAGGATCGACTACACATGTGGCCCGTTTGCGAGCTTTCGAATATTTCTATCTTTTCGCTTCTAATGCCCCATCTCACCCACTGCAAGAATTAATCATTCACGAGTGCATTCCGTATAAGTACGTCGATATAACCTTTTCTACATATTTTTAATTTAGGAATCTCATTCAACTGATAAAATTCTCTTCTAGATTAACAATTTTTTTAATCGATATTAACATGATATTCGAAGAAACTTTTGTTAATTCTATTTCCATTTTCCATTGGGCGAAGTGGAATGTTTTTTAAGTTAATGCAAATAGATTGATGCGACATACGTGACTCGTACTCGATTAATTTGAACATTCCAACAATTCATATAAAATAGCTGCACGTAGTGTTCCTTCTCGAGAATCTGCCCGAGAATCTCTCGAGAAATTTTAAAATTGCTAATCTCTTATTTCTCGAGAAATTTTGTTTGAACGTATAAACACATCTACAATTTTTAATAAATCTTGTTAATAACATTATAAACTATCTGAATTACAATAGAAAATCTCAGTAAAGAAGATTCGACATTATTGACTGGTGAAGATGCTCTTAAATTCTTATTTAACAATTTAGAAAAACTGTACACTGAATTAAGTAATGTGTTAATATTGAAAGGGACAGACAAAACTATTGTATCCTTTATAAAATGTTTGCATAGCTAATCCATAATCTCTTGCAAAAGATTCAAAAGACGCGTATTTTCATTTAATATCCAATACAGATATGTATAAAATGGCAAAACAAATTCTACTTAAGTAGCTGGACTTTTCGAAAAATATAACAGTAACAGTGTAAAAGTCACAATTCTCCTGAATATACTGAAAAGCTTACGGATCCTCAAAATGAAGAATTACCATTAAGGAAACAAATTAGAGTTAGCAATCGCAGAGCGTAGAGTTGTTGATTCCCGGGAGATCGGGTATCCGGGTACCCGTGAGATACCCGGAAAGAAAAAAATATCCCGGGTAGGTGCTACCCGGTTAAACTACCCGAAATCTCACTTCTTAATGTTATTCCCACCCAAAGCCATAAAATTCGGTGAGGTAGCGCAGAGGGTTGACGTCGCCACGGGATGCCAGGCGGCATCTGTCTGGCAGGCGTCGCTCTAGAATCACCCTCTGTATAGTGCCTATCCGAGATATAGTGACTTAGGTGTGAAGTCCCTCAGCGGGGTCTTAGCTGACACCCTGCTGGGTTCTGGCCGCTAAACATGCCCCCCCTACTACCTCTTACAGGACTGTATTTAGAGAAGACCAGGACAAAGCAGGGGCCCTAAGGCCCTAAGGCCCTAAGGCCCCAGTTTTGTCCCCGTCTTTTCTAAACACAGTCCTGCGAGAGGTAGTAGGGGGGCTCGTTTAGCGGCCAGTACCCAGCAGGGTGTCGGGTAAAACCCCGCTGGGGGATTTCACACCTAAGTCACTATATCTCGGATAGGCACTATACTCTGTATGTTCTCGGGTATCTCGGATAGTTTTCCCGGGTTGCGCCTACACGGGAATTTTCCTCATCCGGGGTATCTGACGGGTACCCGGGTATCTCGGGTACCCGGTCCACAGCTATAGCTCTAGCTGAGAGCCTCCAAGAATTTAGTATCAACCAAGATATAAAATCCGGACTTTAAGCCAACATCCACTCAAAACGGAACAAATTATTCTACAGCTACAAATTTTATCACAAACAAAGAAAAGAAATAGATTAAAAAACTATTTTGAAACAAAAAAGTAATGTTTCACCAGGTCTTGACCAAGTATTACTATCCTATATGTATAATAGGACGCCTAAGGGGACCACAATTACCTACATGTACGATTGCGGTAATAGCTTCTACATAGTACATAATATCTGTTTTAGGTCACAGGTACTACCCATTATCGAATTTTCCAGGTTTTGGATTTTTTAGAGCATCTTTGGGTGCCGAGGAAACTTCATGCTGAATCTAAACTTTGTAGGTCATCAGGAAGTACGAAAAAGAGGCTCTGGATAGATTTTGTTAACAAACAATCTTATTATATAGGATATAGGATATACTCCACTATAAGCAATACTGTAGGCGTTTCGAGCCGAGATTCGAACCGAGATCAAAAGCCACCGCCGAACAGACCAAGTCCTCAGCACGACGAAAATGATTTAAAACTGCGAAGCCTTCGAATAAACTACGGATAAAGATGGAAACCTTATTCGAAAGTTCGAATAAAAAGATTATCTTTCGCCGTCGAATAAATTCACTTGAAATAAATTCATTTATCCGCGGTGTTTGGAATAAAGATAACTCGTGTTATTCGAAGCTTCGAATAACGGATAAACATAAGTTTTTTTTATATTTGAGTTTATCCAGATATATATTATCTTTGCCCATCTATGTTCTCCAGCCGCTTCACCGTGATTCGTTCAAGCGTCTCTGACGACAGTATAGTAATAGGGGAAATGCGGCAACAGCGCATTCCTACATTTATCGGCTGGCTTGGACTTCCACCGGTTCTGATGGTACATGCAGCGAATATATAATCAGCGCCGCTGACGGAGAATCCTTGAAGCATAATTCTGTCATTTCTCGAGTCTGTCTCAGTACACGAGTCATAAATTCATTATTATTTCAACGTACGGTGCTTATTAGCGTTCAAACGCACCAGACCACCCTGCATGGATGTCTGCTGAAGGCAACTGTACCCGCAAAAACTTCCCTCTGGCCTATTCCAGGACGAAAGTTGTAATTTACGGTTTGTTTACTACACGCGTATACGTGCACACTCTACTTAGCTTAAAAACATTGTCGTAAATTAATATAAATTTATTAACGCGTTGAATGCCACGCTACTTTTACATGGATTGCCTGTGGCGCCACGGTGAATTTCTTATTCTGATACATATTATTTTGAAATATTCTACACCCCCATGGCATTCAACCTGTTAATGTGCTATCGTGCCATGTGTTAATCTGTTTTCTGTACACTCTTCGTCAAAATTTGCGCTGCGGCAAAATCGTGCTTGTCGCGTTGATAGTGCCCAGGCCATATGGTTAGTCCGAATTCAAAAAGATAAAAATATTTAGAAATTAGAAGCCTACCTGTATTAGGTGACGATCAAAAACGTCAAAATAGCAAAAAATTACAAAATGGCGGATCACTGCAAAAATCATATTTTCGGGGTACAAAATTGGGGAAATGTTGATAAAAAAAATAGAACCATGTCGTTCATTGAAAAAACTGATCGGCACGTAATAGCGACGGGTTTTCCATACAATAAATGATTTTTGAGTTCAGATAAGTCTAACAGCTGAAATCGCCTACAGGAGCAAGGCATGAATTTTTAAACATGTCATCAACACCGCTTTCAAAAACATTTGAAAAGCAATAATTTTATTATTTTAATATTTTTTATTTACTGTAGAAATGTAGTTTAATAAGTAGAAAAAAGTTATATTCCATTACTATAATCGTCGCAATAATTCCTGAAAATCGCTGAATTTATCGGCGCGCTAACTGGAATGACCCCTTAATGACTTAACCTGAAATTATCCCGACATAACGATTAAAAACATGCGGAACCTCATGCAGCACTGAATGTAGTAAAATGTAGCATAATAATCAAATGGTTAAGACCAGGAATGTGCATTCGAAGCAACTCGATCGACAGTACAATATAGATATATAGATATAGACGCGCATCTACGATTCTGGAATTTAAACTGCATGCACCGGAATTCGGAAGTCGGGCCACTCATTTTTAAATGCTTTTCCTTAGAAAGCCACGCCTCCAAATGACCAATAATAAAGTATTTTTCGCTTCCTTTGTCATCCCTAATCGGATGTGCTATCAATTTGGTACAATTTTTATGCGTCGTATAAGTAACACTCGGACAGAAAAGTAATTGCATTTTATTCCCTAAGATAGTCATCAATTAAGAGACGTTGTTCAGAGAAGAATTCGTACAAAATCGTATGTCAAATCACCGTGATGTAGCCTACCTTCATCTCCTCACTCCTGCTACATTTTAAACTACTGCCAAAATGTAACACGAGCCAAATAGTGTAACTTCTGCATTAATCACCATTTCCCCGCGAATTTAAGCAGTAGTTGCCTTGAATAAATGCATCGAATGGACAATTAGGAGCTGACAAGTAATAATTTGTACCCACAAATGTTGGATGTTAGAAATTCTCGAGATATAATTGACGCGTAGGGTAACGCATACAGTTGTTGACCCCCTTCCCCAAAAAGTAGGAAATATAATATAATGCTTCTCCTATATAATAAAATATATCTATATTTCAGTGGCCCAGATATTTTTGTTCCGAATATAATTATATTCTATCATACAAAAAAAGCATTATATTATATTTCCTACTTTTTGGGGAAGAGGGTCAATCATTGTATATGGATCAACAACTGTATGCGTTACCCTATATGAAACTAGTTCTACTACTCGGCTTTGACCGAAATTTAGATTCTGATTTTATAAAAAATAATTTTATTTTATTTTTTTTTTAATAGTCACATTCATCTGGATTAGCTAGGCACAATGAAGTGGGGCGCATTTCGTGACCCCTGAGTTTACCATTCAAAAATTTGTAGGCGATAGACAAACACACAAGTCCTTTCTGCTTTATATATTAAGATTTATGAAATTACTGAAACAGCCCTTCATAATTTTAACAATCCTCATTTCAGAGAAGACTGAAGTTTAAATATACATACCAACAAGAATTGGAGGATGATATTATTTCGAAAAATATCTTTCAATTGTGACATCATATTGTATAAAATCATGTAAATTAAAAAAATTCTATAAAAAGGTTAACTTAACCCTTCGTTGCATAACTTCTTCGATTTTGGAAAAATACATTTTTAGACTCGTACAAGTGATAGTAATAAGAGAAAAATTATAAAAAAAATGTGTTTGCGATTGTTATTACACAAAAACCACGGAATTACAACGTTCAACGCGATCTTTGTAAATATTTAGAAACTAGTAAGATATGTATTTTTTCATGATAAAGTAGTTACATCACACTACAGGCTAGTTAAAACAAAAAAATATTGGAAAAAAATATGTTGCATATTTGCAACGAAGGGTTAAAGAAGAGAAACATATGTCAACGTGGAGGCTGCTTCATAAATGTATGAGGAGATGATCGCAATGGAAACGCGTTTATTTTTTAACGAGACATGTTCCAAAATTTTGGGCGAACTTTTTGAAGAACCGCCTTCTACTGCTTGTATTTTGGTGGCAATGGCCGCTCGCGAAAAAGCTAGAACGTGAACCAAAAAAACATCTTCATCGCTTGCTTTTAATGGGGAAGGGGTGGGAGTATCATATGGTATTTCAATATTTATGTCTCATCTAATCTCATCTGAACATTGAGCGGTATAACATTATGATAGGAATAGTTAATAATAGAACACAGAATTAAGTCCATTTTCCAGCTTCGAAATACCGAAGTACGCGAAACACACTCGTAAATATAAAAAAAAATAAGAGAAAATACATATGGGTCGAATCTATAACCTCCTCCTTTTTGAAGTCGATTAAAAAGAGAAACATTCCCTTTTTATCCAAATCACCAGCGTGAAGAACACGCGTCAACAAAGCAAATTAGATACAGTTAAATATCTTTGAATTCATCTACTTAAACGCAACAAATTATTAACATTCCGTCCCGTTTAAAAAACATCAATGATATCTTTGAAATTTCTGACACTATCATATTCCAAAAAGAAAAGCAAGTGAATCCGATAAAGTGGGCCCCCTACATCATTTCAAACTTGCCTAATAAATTATTTTCGACTGCCCATATTTTTAAAAATGCGCATAATAATTGTCACATTTTACGCGCGTCACCCTGGATAGCTATAAAATTATTGCAGAACGATAGAAGAAACCAAAATATGAGAATGGAGACTGGAATAAAAAAGATCGCGATCATTTGGTTTTGCAGCGAAACGTGCTATACGCGACATCTAAGTAATGCCTGAAACACTTGTCACTACCAACTGTCGGCTGTCGTCACATTGTCACACGGTCGCAGAAGTCTTATTGCTTCGATTCAAGGGGACGTTTATTAGCCAGCTTGTCAAGATCTACAATTTCAGATACGACTCGTTAAAACGGCGAGTTTCCATTCCTGGCCGTTTCCTCGTTAGAGCCGTACGACAATTAAGTTCGAGCTCCCTGATTTGTAATGCCGTCGAAATCCGCGCGTTTATCTCTTTCGTATCGGCTACGGGACTGGGAGAATACACAGAGCAAATACAAAGTAGGGAAAAGAAAGCGCTAGGCAGCGGTCGAATTGCTACGACCGCGAATGAGCTGCGCGCTCTAAAGATAAGTTTCCCCGGAGAGTTATTTTCCAGCAGTCGTAGAAAGAATGCACAACCAGACGGAGCCAGCACGGCGATCGAACGCGTAAAGGTACGTTCACATGCGGCCGAGTGGGCGCATCGCGATCGAGTGGCGGCGAGCGGTACCAGGCCCAGGCGATACGCGCGATGCGCACGGCTCGATGGAACGAGCAGAACGAGCTTCAACGCAGGGGAGGGGGAGGGGGAGGGGGGGCGTGGGGCGAACGGGGGGAGGCAGGAGAGGAGGACGGCAGGTTGCGGTGGCGAGCGAGCGATGCTGATATGAATGGAATGCGATGCCATTATCGCGGTGTACATACCGATAACTCGATGCCCCGCAGCGAGCGGTGGTACCTACGGACTAAGCAAAAGCTCGTAACTTCTGAGCAATCGTATATTTGTGGACAAAATGTACCCCGCAAGTCTTTTTGCAATTTAAGGGCGTTAAGGAGAACGAAATACGGGGAAGAAAAAAAAAATCAATGAAAGCAGCATACCGATTTCGATCGGGGGCCGGTACCGAGTTATTGTGCGTTTCAACGAATAATTTTCAAGGTCACCGTCGGTCATCTATTGGAGGAGGCAATTGATGAAGTTACGATAGACCTTCACACTAGGGCTCGGACTATTCGAATAATTTAATATTCGAATATTTTACAAGTATTCGAATACTATTCGAGTATTAAGTATTCGAATACTATTCGAGTATTAAGTATTCGAATACTCAATATTTAAATATTTTCACGCGTTTATTTTTATTCCTAGTCGTATGAGGGAATTATTCTCAGGCAGTCATCTGAGCCGGTATCAAGATTATTGGTTTCCTTTTAGTATATTTTAATAAAACCATGTTCTTTAAAAAAAATTTTACTATAAAGTATTTCATGCTTTTTAGTGAAAATATTGTATTGTCATCGGAACTATGTATGTGTGCAAAGTTTCAAGTTGATCGGATATGTTGAACTGGGTCAAAATTAACTTACAAGATTTCACCTTAACAAACCAACGAACTCACAACTAAAACCAAATAAAAGCTTGTAAAAAATGAACCTAAAGAACTTGATTTATAATTCACACCGTACTATGCGAATATTTAAATATTATTTGGATACTTGGATATTCGAATTATATTCTTCCAAATAACTAAGCAACTGAAATATTCGAATAATCGAATACCGAAAAATTCGACACTTGTTTGATCGAATATCTAGAGACGCGGCAGCGTCTCGACGCCAGGTACGTGTCAACACCCTGTATATGTCGACTGTCGCTGCTGCGTATCTTTTACTCGTCGCCCGGCTAATCCAACTTTACCTGAAACTTAATTCATTAATAGCTCTTCACGCCAGCAATATTTCCTACATTTAAAGGCATTTTTCTTATGTAAACCGCATATAAGCTTTCGAATAAGACCAAATTCAATAAAATCAGGCCAGGCATAACAGAGATATCGTAATATCGTTTCATGGATCAACCAAATTTTGCCAACATAATACGTATTACGCGTTAAGCCGGATCCAGACTTGAATGAGTATACGCTGAGCAAGGCCGAACGCGCACGAATATTCTGATGTGGACGGGTGAAACGGTAACCAGGGCCGCATGCTTCTACGTTAGAAAGGGTGAGCGTGAAGAACGCGTATGCTAATGTGGACGTGTAATTCGTGGTGACTCGACGCATGCGGCTCCACTCGCAAGTCCCTTCCGAAGGCGTCAATGGAAAGGTTCCTAATTTGATGGACCTCCTCATCCACCGTTCGGACGCTAGCGACCTGTAGTCCTCACGAAACTTCTGGATTAAGGGTGACAAGGCGTCGGCTTGGCCAAAGTCCTTAGTGCGGATATGTTCGATGATGAAATCGTAGCCAAGCAGTCTGATAGCCCAACGCTTGAGCCTAGCAGCCGTCGTTGGTTTAAGGCCTTTGGTATTTTCTGTTTGAAGTAGGGCGACCAATGGCTTGTGGTTGGTTCGCAGGGTGAACCTCCTGCCCCACACAAACTTATGACAGCGCTCAACCGCAGTGGCCAGAGCCAAAGCCTCTTTTTCGAGCTGCGAGTAGTTGCGCTGGGTGTCAGTGAGGCTCTGAGACATATAGTCTGGCTGTAAGAGCACACCTCCGTTGCCGGTTGAAGAAGCATCCGCAGCCATGCTAAGACTGTTGGAGGGACCGTAGTGCTCGAGCAATAATGGACTAAGCATGATCTCTTTGGTGCTCCTTAGGGCCAAGTCACGTTCATCATTCCAGGACCAAGCACGATTTTTCCTAGTAAGATCCTCCAGAGGGTGGAGGGTCAGAGGGTGCTTGATCTGGTGAAGATGAGGGATGAATTTACCTTAGTGGTTCACCATGCCCAGTAAACTTTGGACCTGGGTGACTCACGTGGGCTTTGGCAGCTCTGCGATTGCGCGGGTGACCTCAGGGTCGACCGAGATTCCTTTGGCCTTTATTATTACGCTTAAATACTTTATTCCCCTCAGGGCGAAATTGCATTTTTCAGGTCTGGTGTCGCTGGTGGTGAGTTTTGGGCATCCCACGTGGGCCCATTCCTCTTTGCCGACCGTAGTCACATCTGAGCTCGGGTCGTACTGTAGACGCACCGATTTCCCCAATGTAGATGTCGTCACCGGCGTCTCTTATCGATCGATGTTATCGACTAGATGGCAAGGTTCGCGTTCTTGGCAGCGTCTGTGCTTGTACTTTTTGGCGGCTCTTTACTGACGCTTTCGCCCAAGCGACACACCCTCGCGATGTGGCCCTTCTTCGAGCATTTGTTGCACGTTGCGTCATGAAATTTGCAATTTGTGGGGAAATGCGCGCCATCGCAGCCACAACACATGGTACTTACATGCGTTTGACTGGGACTGTTTGTTGAGCAGATAGGCTTCTTCTTCTGCATATCGCCCCGTTGTGTTGCACTCCCTTGATTGAAACGAACGGCGTTGACCACTGTGGGCGTACAACTGACTGGATTTTCAAGAGTCTTCATGTTCGAAGAGACATTGAGATGAGCCTCCAGTCCCGTTGGTCTTTAAGGTGGCGTCTTTGTCCTTCTCGACGACCCTTAGCGCTATCTTCCTTAACTCGTCGTTTTCTTGTGAGAAGCAGAATGACTGTAAGAGTAGCAGGACTCGTAAGCTTTGCACGTTCGAATTCGGATGCCTGTCGATTAATTCGGTCGATGTGCTCGGCGACAGGAACAGCCTTATAATATCTGAAGTTTAGAATCTCAATCCGACGACGTGTGATCGATTTCCTATCGCGGAAGAGATTTTCCAAGTGTTTTATGAGATCCGGTTGCAGAATTTTTAGCTGTTCTGTGGGGGCAACGTGGTCGACCAAACGATCGTATTCGGTTTGGCCGAGTTTGTGTACAAGAGTGTACTCGTGCCGTTGAAGCCATTTTGTAAACGGTTTGATCACACGCGCACTCAGCTGATTGTACAAATCAGTTACCACTCCCTGTGGCGACGTCTGGCTTTCCACTTTCGACTTTTCATTCTGTACTTGGAACTGAAGAAGGCTGTTTATGGCGGCGGTGAGGGCTTCGATTTGCTTCGATACCTCGGCCATGTTCGCAGCTTGATTTGTTCGAGGTTAGGAAGAATCAGCAATGAAAAGTCACTGAATTCGCAGTCCGCAGCGCAAGTTGTTGGGTCCCGAAGTGGTGGGAGGGTGGTGGGAATGAGTGGAAACCACGATGTATAACAATAACGGAATATAATTTGAACGTTTAACTAATACAGAAAGCGCGAGTATATCGATACAAGGTCCTTCTTCGGGCGCGGTGCCAGATCTACTCTAGATGGCGTCGCGCGTAGACGCGGGCCCACCACTGATGGTGGTGCCACCCGGCGGAAGGAGCACTGGCTATGCCCCAACATAAATTATTATAAATTTTATTACTGGAACTAGTAACTACACTTACTATAGCAGAAAAGGTCACTCTATTGCTATTTATTTATATATATTTACAGATAATTGAAGCAGAAGATGATTTAGTGATCAACGTCAGACTATGTACACACAAATTTGCAGGTATGGTTTTGCATACGCAATTATAATGATTATTCATCCAATTATTCATAATTATTCATAAAATTTTTAAAAGGTACCAGTCCCAGGGGTGTCCGCAGACTTTTTTCCAGGGGGGGGGGGGGGCAACTTTGGGATGATGGTAAAGAAAAATATACCCCTCTTGCTTTTTTTAACCCATTTTATAGAGGCAATTTAATTAAAAATTTAAAATCGAAATTTAAAAATATTCCCTTTTTTACTCAGTTGTCACACAGGGTCAAATTGACCCTGCGTTTTTTTAAGCAAAAAACCTTTTTGTCGAAACTCTTATAGCTTCAAATTTGTTTTATGCACGATGACACTTTATATGTCAACTTTCAACGATGGACATATATTCTACAATGTTCAAACATTATCTCAGAATTTTTGAGACTTAATTTGACAAATATTTTTTAAATAACAACTGATTGAAAATTAACAGGGTCAAGTTGACCCAGTGGGACAACGACGTTCGAAAAAGTAGGTGTGACAACCGAGAGTCAATAAAGATCAGTTTTTAAAAATAATCGATTTTTTCTCATAAGCCAGGGGGCAATTGCCTAAAGTATCTAAATAGGTATACAAGAATATAAGAAAAACTCAACTCGTCTCATGTCGCCCAATACTCGCAAATGCATTAATTACTATAGGTATCTCCAAATCAATAGATATCTTATCGACGTAATATTCACATCTGAACCCAATTCAAGATTTAAGACACTTATACTATAAACAGTAATGTCCACATTGTTACGAAGCATACAGTCATTCACAAAAGTCTACACGCCCCGTTTTCGTTGTAATTAGGGAATTCAATCCCGGGATCCCGACTGTTTTTTTTTTTTTTATTCTAAAACTCCCGGGATTTGATATATCAAGTTATAACTTATCCCGAGAATTTCGCGAAATTTTTAAAAACGTAAATTACTTTATGAACAATTGAAAAATATAAAAATGAAATCCAAAAATCAGTCGGGATCCCGGGATTGAATTCCCTAGTTGTAATACACGCATTAGAATGACTAAAACCACCGAAATTTGTATAATATTTAAAATTATGAGGTTTATGTATCTAAATTTTTTTTACTCACTGTACATGTAAATTTAACTTTTTCAAGCCTGTAAACTAAAACCCGTTAAGTATAATAGAAACAATAGAGCTTGTCGGTTTTTAAAAACCGGGTTTAAAAACCACTTTTTTTAAATTTGTAAAATTCGAAAACCTGTTATTAAATTTAAAAAACCGATTTTATATACTAGAATTAATATGTAAAAATTAATTCATTAGTTAATTGAAAACGTTAACATTTTGACTTAAAATCGCCACGGACACAAGCATGTTGTAATAGGTAACAGTTTACTGTTACTAAATGAAATACAGATTTATAATTTACATTTAGTACGGATTTTAGATATTTTAGTTTTTTTTTCATTTGGTTTTGTATGTGGTGTATTTTTGTAGATCCCTAAATATTAAATGAACTAAAAAATCGTACGGATCTTAGTTATTTAATTTTTTTTATTTATTTGGTTTTGAATAGATGGAGTATATTTTATTTTGTTATATTTTTGTAATCCCATAAATATTAACAAAACTGAAATTTTTTAAAATAAGTAGGGGAGACCGGGGATAGTTGACTAACGAGGTTAGTTGACTAATTCCATTTAATTGTTGTATTATGGAATAAATTATGCTGCGATTCGCGATGAATAACCAGCTTGCCATTTAATGTGTCGCTGTAACAAAAACTTGCGTGTTCTGTCAGTGAGAATGAAAGATCTTTAAAGGTCGGCGAGAAATAAATATTTTTGTTTCGGTTATTATAAAACGGCCTGTCCGAAATATGCAATTTCTTTTCTTAAGAAACGTAAAGAAAAGAAATTGCACATTTCGGGCATGCCGTTTTATAATAACAATACACTGATCGCGATTGTCCCATTCTCCCCTACCTTATTTTTATATAATTTATTTTATGATATTTTATATATTATGATCAATGGTGAACAATTTTCACTGCGATAGACTGTACATAAAATACGCGACATGATTCACATTCAAGCATTATCAAGATCTTCTAGAACTCTTGGGAGACAACTGTGTTATCAATCACGCGATGCATTACAAAGGAACCTATTGATTCGCGTCGACGTTTGCTTTGCAATCAATACTGAATAGATTCAAGTTACTATCTACATATATGCCCTTCTAGACAGGGCACTCAAATATACAAATATTGCAAATCCTTATCTGTTTATAATTTTCTTACAATCATCTGTTGTTCATTATTGAGAAAAATTTATGCATGACTTTCTCGAATTTTCATTATAATCATTTTAAAAATCCATAGAAACCATACAACGAAAAAGTACGCGATGTGTTATTGCAACATTTCAAACGAACATATCGCATTTCGTTTTCGTGGCTCGTCGAAAGCTGCCATAGAAGAAATTAGAAATCCTGACTCCTGAGGTATGTGTTTGGTATGCGTATCGCTTTACGGTGCTCGGCCGCTTCGAAGAAGCCGGCAACTGATACACACTGGCGCATTCTCTTCGGATGAATGTCAAGTGTTATATTGGGATTTCCAAGGAATTGTCTTATCATGAAAATGAAGATGGAAAGATAAAACACTGAGCACCAGTACAGCATTGCAATGACCAGAGTGTCGATATTGATTACGTTCTACATCCTCGTTTCTATTCTATCGCGCTAACATAAGATGCGCGCACATATACCAGAAGCTAACGCGATAAGAAACTAGACAATGGAACTTGTCAGCTTTATTACAGAGAATGTGCATTACTTGAAATATCGCTAAATATTAGAATCGGCAAATTACTATTGCGCGATTGTTGACACAATATTTGATGCTTGATACGATGCCGAAAATAATTTCGATACAAAAATTCTGCAAGTTAGATGAATTCATGGTTGATGAGATAAATACTGTATATGAGGGGAGGTCTGGGGGGTTAAGTTTGTAGAGCCCTTTAATATCTTATTGACAAGGAGAGGTTCCCAGGTGTCCGCCTCCGACTACTTTGGTTTTTAGATATGTTTTAGAGGACCAGAAAATAAGATATACCCGTTATTTATAGCGGCTCGTTTTCATATTTGGGGGTGACACCACCCCCCAAAGTTATAAGATTTTCAGGTGTCCATCCCCGATTGCTTTGGTTTTTGGATATGCTTTATGGCCGATTTTTTCACCTTCAGTTATCTTAATCTTCCAGTTATATTCCACTTAACTGCCACATGATAGGATCCAACTGGTCGACGAGTGCCACATGATTAGGGGTACCACCTTTTTTTACAGAAAAATAACTTACATTTGCTTTCGTGGGGTATAAAAAAAAGTACGCTCAACAAATTAAAAGTACATTTTAATCTTATTAGTTTTTATTTCTTTCAAACATATTTTCTATTGATTTTTGCATTATAGAGTAAATTATTATTATTTTGAAATATCTCAGTAACGTAAGATACTTTATTTTAAAGTACGGGTGGCAGCCCTACACATGATAGCATGCAATTGGTAGTTCACTGACTGGGTCTTTTGTCGGAGGTGAAGAAATCGGGCATTAGAGAACCGAAAAATAAGAAATGACTGTCCTTCAATTTTGTCCCCTTTGCATGTTTAGGGGGTGAAATAACCCCTCAAAGTTCATACGGGGTACAAAATTAAATTATAAATTTCAATTGCGTTATAACTTGCTGTATGGATGATGTTCTTGGCGCCCGTCACCTTTATTAGGGGGGAAACTACCCAAGGGGTGGTTCACCTCTCATTGTCAGTCGCGATGGGAGGTCATAAAACCACTGATGTGTCTTTCTACAATAATCTTTAGAAGTCTAAATGAAGCCGCATTTGGACACATTTTCATCGAAAAAACCTCGTCAATATATGGACAATAATTTCGTGAAGATGTAGTGAAAAATATAAAAAATATTATTTTTCTTATTAGCTTACACTTTTGAACGCCTTTCATCATCTGTTAAGTTTGCCAACACTCTGTGGGAAGTTCTTAGAAATATGGCTATATCATGAACTAGTAGCGGGGTTTGGCAGCAAGACTAACGAGGAGAGTATTTCAGGTGTCCGCCTCCGATCATTTTGATTTTTGGATATGTTATAGAGGACCGAAAACTAAGAAATACGTGTGTTTTTATTTTTCCCCGTTTTCATACTTGGGGGGTGAAAACTGCGTTCAAAGTTAGGGTTGAAAAATCATTTTTGTGGAATATCTCGAGAACTATTAAAGATAAGGGAATAGTGTCAATGGACGAATTTTGTGTCTTTGAATGCGAAATATGACTGACTCGCCAGATTTTCAAAAAGTCCATTTGTTTAAATAATACATAATAACTTTGAACGCAGTTTTCACCCCACAAATATGCGACATACAAATTGAAAGAGCATATAGAAACAACCTTACTAAAGTAAAACACTCATTTACTGTCATCCTAAGAATTAACTATGACAGTATTGCATAGTTTTTTCCTTTTTTGGTAAAAAGTATATTTATTTACTATGATTTAATATATTTAATTGAAGAAATTTTTTTCATAAATTCATCGATTTAAAAAAAATATGTCGGTAGCCATTACTGTCACCCTTAAAACGTGGTCGGTCAAATTACTGACAATTTCAATTACTGCCAGCTAACCAAATACCGTTTATCTCATTTTAAGGTATGTCTCGCACGCACTGCAATCTTCAGATGGTATAGATGACAAAAGTAGCGTAGGTTTACGTTTACATAAGCAAATTGCTATGAACGTAATTCTAAACTACTTATATTATCTAAAAAAATATATATATTTTTTTGTTGTTAGTATGTGGATAGCTTAAATTTTACAATTACAGCCTTTTCTTTAATGCCTTGTTTTCTCTTTCGCTAGTAAGGAAGTCCTCGTATTCACGCTTCTAATGTCAACTTAAAATGTTTGATGGTCATATCAAAATTAACGAAGAAAAAAGAAGTGCTGCGTTTTGTATCGTATAATTAACAGTTGTCTAAATTGTTCTATGCGTGAATTCACAAGGTTTATTCATTATTTCAAATAAAAGGGAAGGACTCCAAGTGGTCGGCTTGGATTTTAACGAGCTTTTGTAAGATGCTAGCATGCAGGTCCCTGGTGGTATACATATATGGGATACTAGCCGTAGTTACTTGGCGGTTTTAAAGATATTAACAATTAAAGTTAAGTACTTGTTTACATATAAACCTTATTACAAAAGCTGCGGCGGCGAAGTGGGTTGGTGCATCCCTTCGTCACCGTGCACATATATTGTACATATTGTAAATAAAAATAATCCCTAGCATAATTAGATTAACTTAGCATATCATAGCCTAATCTAGAATAAGTTAACATTAAGTTAGTTTATAATTAGGTTAAGCCTTATCTTTATTTATCTCCTTATTTATATTTATTCACAAAATAATACAGAAGCGCCTTTCCTCCTCCTGAACCACCCGCCAATAAAGCATTCAGGGTGCAAAATTTTCAAATAAATTAAGAAAAACTAGTACATAGGACTAACTCTAAGCCCAATTAGTGAGCAAATCAACTCAAACTCGAAAGCGCCTAACGGTCATACGAGCTCACAACCTTCATTGTAATGTACGCTTTTATTATCATTTTATAACATGTCATAATTATTATGGTATTAAATAAAACGATTCATAGAAAAAAAGTGGGTTGGTGGCTGGTGCATAGATTGCAAATCCGACAGTCCTGCGATCGATTCCGCCGGTAGACGAAGTTTTTTTTTTTGCATTTTTATGGTGCTAACATCGTGCACGATGCACGGTGATAATTATCATACATGCAGGAAAAGCACAAGTAAAAAAATAATAACAATAAAAATAGTTCTCATTTGTTTAGATAATGGTTGGAAAAATATACTATTAGTGTAGTATTGAATTTTCTTTAAATTATTAATTAACAATTTCGATATAGTATTTCTTTATAGTATTTTCTATTCGATACGGTCCAGAATAGATTCCGTCGAAATGTTTCACGTTTAGACCAACAAACGTCGCACGCACGATGTTTATGCATCTGTATTCTCGAAAATATTACAAGATGCATAGATAGCCGTATAACAGATTTTAGTTAATTTCAAGCAAGAAACAAGCATTTATTATGTGTGCATGGTGTCGGGCTGTTTCATGCTTATCCTCCATGTATGATAATTATCACCCCGCATCGTGCACGATGTTATCACCGTAAAAATGCAAAAAAAAACTTCGTCTAATGGGGGAATGGATCGCAGGATTGTCGGATTCGCTATCCACGCACCAACCCACTTCGTCGCCGCAGCTTTCGTAATAAGGTTTATATACATAGTATGTAAACAGATACGTTACTTTAATTGTTAATACCTTTAAAACCGTCAAGTAACTACGGATAGTATTCCATATTCATCAGGGACCTGCATGCTATCATCTTACAAAAGCTCGTTAAAATCCAAGCCGACCACTTAGGGTCTTTCCTTAGGAATTAATCTTCTTATTCGCTCTATTTTTTATTATCCTTACTTGAAGTGTAAACATATCAGGAATTTGTTAGAATAACGCAAGGCAAGGTATACTTGCAGAACATTTGTGCTCCGTTCTGTGACACAATTGTTATATCCAAGTTGCATGGTATTGACTATAGACATTTTTACATGACAATTTTTCAATCAACGCATAATTTGGAAGTTATTCAGGCGTGCGAATTAAGTGGTCCACCCTGTATACATATATGAACAAGAATACCATAACAGTTTGCAAAATTAAAAATTGATCCTCGACCTTGATATCAATTTTAACTCAGCTTCTTTTAACCCTCCGAATACAGTGCCGGAGTCATTGGTGACTCGGTGTGAGTCAAAAGTGACTCCGGCACAGATTCAGTTGTGCGAGGGTTAACGGAAGGATATTTTCTCACATTTTCACAATTATACAAATTAGGGGAAAATATTTGAAAGAAAAATTATTTATCTTCGGTATAAGTATTCAACGAAGAAAAAATGCGTGGCATTTTAAAAAATATAAAAGGAGATGAACAGTCATCAACCTCCACCATCGTAGTAGTGTAAAAAGTACCCAAAATATTAATGGACTTATTGATTTCTAGAATACGCAGTGAAAGGATTCTTATTCCTAGTAGTTTCGAAGACAATGCCTTGTAATATTTTATTTAGTTCACCCTGTGTATCACAAAATTATGTTTTTCTTTATCTTTTTTAGTCTGATTCAATTTAGTTAATAACGTCAATATATTGAACGAAATATGTGCAGGGTGGACCTTATTTTTCGACATTCAAATTTTTTCGGGACACCCCCATAATTGCGCCATTGGGTGAAAAAATAATGTGTGTAAAATTTGAAATCGATCGGACAACGGGAAGATGCGCCTCATTGCAGTTGAATTTTTTTTATTTTTACAACTCGTTTATCCCCACTGTAGTATTTTTATATATTGTTGAATTTGTCTTTTTACGCTCTGTAACAATATAGAATCACAGTATAAGATCACATAAAAAAAATCATGACCTTGAAATTTTAAAAATTGATCTTCAGAAAACTTTTTTCTTAGGCATTAATTTTACCTTGCCAAACAGTACAACTTTTGTCCAAGAAATTTTTTCATATATTTATAAAAACAGATTTCAAAATTTCAATGGGGTAGCTGATACTTTCAACAAGATTACATTGTTTCTTAATTATTTAATATTATTATTAATTTATACGCGTGGAGGAGATTGTGTAAATAGTTATGAAGGTTTTAAAAACACTGTTGTATTTGCATTAGGTAGGTAGTTCGAACTATAGCTATAGCTATGGACCGGGTACGCGAGATACCCGGGACGAGGAAAATTCCCTGGTAGGTGCTACCCGGATAAACTACCTGAGATACTTACTCGAGATATCCGATAACTTACAGAGTACAGAGAGTGATTCTGGAGCTATGCCTGTCCGAGAGATGCCGCCTGGCACTCCGTGGCGAAGTCAACCCCCTGTGGTACCTCACCGAATTTTATGGCTTTCGACCCTCGAAGGGGATGCAATAACATTAAGAAGTGAGAAATGCCCAGGATTTCCGCATTTCTCATTAGCAGTGGCGGATTTAAGAAAAAAGGCCCAGGTGGCAAATGAGGGGCCCATTTTATCGGCAACATGAAGAGGGAGTTTACTAAAAACGGGCTCAGCGTAATAATACAGAAAACAAATCTACTTTGGATATAATCATAATTTTTTTAAGGATGGGGCCCTAGGGGGCCTTATGTGCAGGGGCCCAGATGGCAACTGCTTATCAGCCACCCCGTTAAATCCGCCACTGCTCATTAGATCTTTGCGAAAACGACGCCAGTCGATTCCTTATGTTTCTCTGATGAAAATAAGACCAAGAACCGACCACGTTTACACAAGCAATACAAATCGTAAAAAGAATAGACATTTTCTTTACCACACTTTCTTATTCTAATCAGCAGTGAAAGGGGTTGAATAAACACTCAATTCTGGTGGCGGATGATATTGTTTCATTTATGTATTCAGGCTTCGACCAGTTTCAGTGGTTGAAGTGAAAATGACAGTGTAAAAATGAGAATGGGCAATTTGAAATTGTGATCGAATTTGGCGGTATAGGTGAGCGAGCGACACGGGTGCGTAACAGCGGAGCAGACCCCTAACTGGAGCGGGCGGACAGCCTTAATCAGGTATTCGAAGGATCGATCAGAGTTTCGGATTGTATCTCATTATCCTTTAACAAATTTAAACTATTTAGTTCGTCACAGAATTGACCTTCGTCGAAGCTGTTACATCGTAACAGTAGATTCGTGCGTGGCCGCAATAATTTTCTCTACGAGAAATATAAAATATTTACTCGAAAAAAATACTTTCATTTTTTATTCTTTCAAATATTCCTTTTCAGTTCCGAAACTAATTTCTTGTATTATGTATTACACTATAAGTTTATTATAGTATACGCATTATATTATATTGGGAATTGTTTAAAGAGAAAAATTAAAATATCTTCATTTGCGAATATTTGAAAAAATTTCTTAAACAAAAGTTGTACTGTTTCGCAAGGTAAAATAATGCCAAAGAAAAAAGTTTTTACTGAAGGTCAATTTTTGAGATTTCAAGGTCATGTTTTTTTAAGTGATCTTATACTTTGATTCTATATTGTTCCAGAGCGTAAAAAGACAAATTCAACGATATATAAAAATGTATATTAACGATATACTGCAATGGAGAAAAACGAGTTCCAAAAATAAAAAAACTGCGATGAGGCAAGTCTTCCCGTTCTCTGGTGGATTTCAAATTTTACACACATTATTTTTCCACCCAATGGCACAATCCTGGGGGGTGTCCCCGCCCAAAATCTCAAATTTATTTTTCGACAAGAGTAACTAAGGTCCACCCTAATGTGCATAATGCTTCGAAGAAATCTACATACATTCGAAATCGTACAAATATAACACCAAGCAAATATTCAAAAGCATGAATTCAATTTTATCGCGAATGCTACATTCTTTCACGCCAATAACATTGTAAATAATCTTCTTTTTTTTTTTTAAATATAGCGGGTGTGGTACGAATACGTGCACAATCACAGCAGCTGAATTTGAATCTAGAGTACGTCACCGAGTGTTTGTTATCAGTCAATGATAATTTTTCGATAATCGCAGTTTATGCATACCTGCGTTGATAAGAAACAGTCGTTTCGTGATTCAAACGCGTTCTATAATCCGAGGCACGTAGATATCTTGCAGGAAAACACAACTAGTGACATACGCGGGAAAAACAGAAATACCAAAGATCCTAAAAAATGGAAACAGATTACGCTTACAAATTTTTAACAATGTAATATTTCCAAGTAATATCTTATTCAACAAATAATATTTGTTTTTTATAAAAAGATCTTTAGTATAAAGGCTGCCGTTCCAATGTGCGGCTGGCGACTGCGACTGGCGACTGTGGCTGGCGACGCTCCCACTAGTGCAAGGGAGAAGTATGCATCTGTTTCTCCCTTGCACTAGTGGGAGCGTCGCCAGCTGCAGTCGCCAGCCGCACATTGGTACGGCAGCCTTAACAACACGTTGCAGTCAAAGACGAAGTTCCCTTCAATAATTCAGGGTTGCTGTAATAAATATTTCTCTGCTTATTTCTGACGAAACTTGCGACATCTTGAGCAGTGTGTATACAAGCGAAGCAGTGCAATGCGGATTGTTGCTGATCGTGAGAAAATGTTCCCTCGAAGGAACTAACCCGTTAATAAGGTGTCATAAACAGAATTGTAACGTAATACAGCCACGAAGTAGGAGGAAGTACGGGACGACAAATGCAGAGAAAAGGGTGTTTCCTTCTTTATCGTTCCTCGTTCTTCAGAAGTACAGTACAAGAACATGGTAAATCTAGTCTGCGAACGAATGTTCACACGACAGCCTACAAATTATACTTTCGCGTTTTATAACAGTTATAAATATCAAAGGGACTGTTAAAACTTGTTTCCTATGAGTACCTACTTTAAACATTTGCAATAATGAAATTAATAATATGGGAACTGAGAATCTGTAAAAGTGGTATAAAACTTTGGAATCTATTATAATGAAATATAAACAGCTAATATAAAAAACATTGTATTACATGTTACATATTGTTGTTATTATTACACTGCAATTTTAGCATTGTAAAATGTGTTTGTCACATTACCTAATTTGGTTATGGACTGATCACAATCATTGATATTCCGGTAATTGGACAACCAGATTGGAATATGTTGATTTAAATCATAGATATTCAGATAAGATTCAGCAGATAATAACGACGTTCTACTTGTTGACAATGCTATTTCCTTTTCCGGAAATCGAACTCATGTTTACATTTTACGCATATTTCTCTACATATAATCAGTACATATGGCAGATGATCAATACAGACAAAAAGTTGGTCTCTCAGAATTGCGAAAAATCAATTTGTTCAAATTTCTTCTTGAATAGCCTGCACTGCACGTAAGTACAATCTAAGGAAACATTGCGACTGGATATTACATCTTAGGATCACTTTTTAAGCTTTTAGTTTAAAATATGATTTTGTATATGTAATCGTGATAGGAAACTTTAAGCCCCTGTATTATAAATTTAAAAACAATTTCAAAAATACAATATGGATAGATGAAGTAGATTAAGATAACTACCAAACGAAGACAACAATATTGTATGCGATACAATAACAATTTTAAAAAAGAAAAGCGCATGTTTCTCATCCTAAACGCACAAAATTTTTCTCTTCGAACTGCCATGTACGTGTAGAATTTTTCGATAACTAAGATTACTAATATGACAAAGGGGGCACGAATAACTCACTTAAATGGCAAAAATAAAGAAGGAGGTGAAACGAAAAAGAGGGAACAGAAATAAAAGGGGAAAAAAGACGGAAGAAAGAAGCGTGAAATTCCACCGGGTGTCTAAAAATAGTCGGTTAAAAAAAGGAATAATAACACGGGTACGTATATATATCTTGCGGCAGGGTAAAATCGTCAGTCTATTTATGTATCGTCCGGTAGAGATGGAATCCCGATCCCTTCGCGTGGTCGTTAACATTGTTTGCCACTGGAAGAGAGCCGTAGGAATGTGAAAAGCTGCGCCGGCAAATGGCGAGCAACAACGCGGTAAGGTCGGTCGTGCTTCTTACCGCATTCCCCCTATTTTTCTTTACGGTATTTCCGAAGCAGATTCTACTCGGCGTTCGCATGAGAATTTTACGCGGAATGTGTATAATTAGCCTCTATAAAACGGCGAAAAAAAAAAATGTAGAACGAAAATATTAAAGAGTATTGGCGGAGGATGAATGTTTAAGCTTGAGAGCACACGCGCGCGGACTAAAATGCCATCTGCTCTGGAAATCCCCATGCGAGAACGATACGTTTTGCGTCACGATATCGAAGCTGAATGTGAGATATACACGTGAATTCAACAAATTCCAGCGGATAGCTTTTAAAAAAAAAAAAATAAAAAAAAAACAGTTATTATATGTACTGCATTTTAAAATAATTACGGTGAAACTTATTGAAAAGCTTTGATTAACTAAGGAGCGCGATATATAGTTCGAAAAAAAGGAATATTGAATAGTCTATCGACTGTTTATCGAGATACGCTGATCATTATGATATTTATAAATATTTTGCATAGCTCGGTGTCATTCTATTTCTTTGGCATCGGCGCGAAAGAGTAAACGGCATGGTGTAGTCGATTCGCATCACCGCGGGGCATCATCCCGACGAGTATCGAAGGACAGTAGCACATCCGCTCGTGCACACGGTCGTACACCCTCGGGAGTCCTCGTAGCTCTTCGTGGATCCGTTCGTGGATCGCCTGGGGGCCCTACGAGCGTAATACCGGTAGCCACTACGCCAAAAGGCTCGCATAGCGCGAGAAGAGAAAAAAAGGAAGATAGAAGGACAGAAAGAGAGAAAGACGGAATGAAAGAACCAGGCGAGAACGAAAGATCCAGGGCCGAGGTCCGAAAGGACAGGACGGGGGGAGGGGGAGGGGGAGGGGGGGGCTTGCTGGAACTGGCATCTTTTCTTCAAGATGCATTCAGACTTGGGAGAAGGGTCTGTGGGCGATGGGATCAATATCCTCGCGTACTCTTTCCAACATCCTATTACTGACTGTTCTGATGATACTACTGGTATCACCTGATTTATATAATTTTCACTTTACCCATATTATCGTTATTGATGCTGTGCGATGACAGCTACCGGGAAATCGAAATTATTTATATACCTTTCACCCTTGCGTATTTTGAGTGTCCTATCCTTTCGCTTTACTCGTTTCAATTTTTGCGCCATTTTTTATGGAATAAGAATAGAGAAATTCTACGCGGTGGGTATGGAACAATGCCAGCTTTCGTAATAAAAATACGTTGATTGTTTCCAAATGCGGTGGTTTGTTAAGAGTAACAGCAGGGGGGGGGGGGGGATATTGTCGAGGTAATAAGAACATTTCGTATTCATAACATTTTTTCAATCGGAAATATTTTAGTTCTGTTATGTCTGACATAGCGATTTTCACTTGCATTAGTAAAAAATATTGAGAAAAAAGATATCAAAATAAATTAGCTCTACTATCGATCCCAGATCTTATTATTTGCTGATTGATGACAAGTAATAAATATAGTTGCAAAAATTCAATACTCCGGTTCAGGAATAAATAGAATAAGAAAGATGAATCGGAAAAAAAAGGAAAAGTGACAACAAAACGTCAGAAGCGCATAAACGTTTATATGGTAATGTCCGATACCGCGTCGTGTTTAAAATGATAAAAGTGCGCTGAGAAACAGTTTATAAAACGTGTTATGTTGAATACTTTTTGTAAATATTATCGCATAAACGTTCAGCCACCCGTCCCTTCATTTTTACTCCTTTTTACATCCGTGAGAGAAGCAGATTGAAATTGACTATTACTTAGCTTATTAGTCTCCACATTTATAAGCGAAATACGCACTCGCAAATTAAATAATTATTATAATACCGGGGGTAAGAAAATTTAAAGACGATACTTCCCTTTCGAGTTTCAACAAGTTCATTCTTCAGCCATCAGAACAAAGATTTATTCCGTGAGACGCGTCGCTAAAGGTTCATGCGGGGCTGCAAAGTTATATCCATACATAAGCGATAAATTATGCTGCAATTTGATCGTAAGTACCTAATTGCTTGAAAACTATAAGCAAACTTCAAGTTAACCCCATCGCTAGTGGTGTCTTTCATCTTTCTCTGACTCGCCTCCTCTCTTTCACGCCACAGGGCCACGCACAGACTTTCTCTATCTTCCCAGACTGCCGCTATCTTGGGCCCAGCAGAGACGATGGAATGAGTGCTGCGCTGGACGAGGGGGGAAGGCCGTGAAGAGGGGAAGTCATTGGCAGGAGCCAGTACGATGGACAAGGGAGGGAGGAGGGGAGGAGAACGAGGTTCGAACGGACGGGAGACATTCCAATCTCTCGTGGCAAGCTTGCTGCTTGCCTGCTTCGCTCGCTTGCCTGCTTGCCCGTTTGCCAAGATATCGTCCTAAAGCCGGCCTACGCTACGTCGAATGGCACACGGCATCGTAACCGTATAACAGTGCTGTCCGCAGGTGGGGCCCTTTACGTGCCTTTGCCCCCCTCTATAACGCCGTGTTTTACCTGTGTACAAAGCGCCCGCGCGCGTACACACACACACAAACAGGGATACGGGGAATGGTAATAGAGGCAGAGTGAAGAACGGTGCCCAATCTCCGGAGCTTAAGCTCTTTTCATAGAGAAAGCTAGTTTAAAAGGCATGAGAAGTATCCCGAAGATGTCCGAAATATCAGTCGCCACTCACATTAGTGCCCCGTGTGAAGAGACCTTGAGGTTGAACAGCACTGTCGTATAATCTCGCGACGCGATCGTCATATAGTGTCGTCCTGTAGGTGATTTTGCCGGATAGTACGGAGAATGAACTTTCTCTCGAATAGTCGCGATATGAATGTCAGAGTATCAGAATATGAGGAAAAATTGTTTTTCGGTATTCGAGTACTCGAATACCTCAGTTGTTCAGTTATTTGTCGAATATAATTGGAATATCTAAGTGTCCAAATACTATTCGAAGATTAAAGTATTCGAATACTATTCGAATATTATACTGATGTATTCGAATACTATTCGAATATTAGACTGATGTAGTCGAATACTATTCGAATATTATGGGCAAACTGGTCGATGGTGGGGTCATGAATAATGAGTCATGATTTTTGATATATTACTTATTTAAGATAAGATTTAGATTTAGTTAAAACTCATATAATTTGTATTAATGTGTATTAATCTGGGAGACTGTATTAGTTCTTTGGGTTTATATTTTCTGTAAACTATGGGATTTTCCCGGTTATAATAATAATAATAATAATAGTAATACTGATGTATTCGAATACTATTCGAATATTATACTGATGTATTCGAATAGTATGGTGCGAATTATAAATCAAGTTCTTTAGTTTTAGTAGTGAGTTCGTTGGTTTGTCAGGGTGAATTCTTGTAAGTTAATTTTGACCCATTTCAACATGTTTGATCGACTTGTAACTTAGCACACATACAGTAGAGCGTCAATTATCCGAATTGCTTGGGACCGAGGTGGTTCGGATATTCGAATTGTTTGGATCATCGAACAGTTCGGAGAATGAAGCATGTACTTTACACAGTTTATAACTACCTATAGGAATTACACCTAAAATTACTTATTAAATACAAGAGTACTACTGCGTTAATTTATATTACGCAAAAGTCAATTAAACAATCGGTACTGTTGCACTGGTTCGAAGAAGTGGCGAGGATAGCAATGATGCAGCACTGGTTCGGTTAATCGAGGTTCGGATAATTGACGCTCTACTGAAGACAATTCTGATGGCAATACAATATTTTCACTAAAAAGCATGAAATACTTTGTAGTAAATTTAAAAAAAAAAAAAAAAAAAACAAGTGTTCCGCGCCCCTCACAATAAAATGATAAAAATATAGTACATTGACATGTGGGCGTCGCGCTAATGGCGTAGCTAGAATTAGGTCGGTAGTTTTAAATCATTTATAATAGTATTATTCTCAAATCCCATAGGAATAAGTTTTCCTTTACACATTGTCTTCCCATAACGGGACTCAGTCCTTTCATATTTTCGTACAACCCTGTACGCATCCGTTTACAGCTTGATTCCTGTCATATTCTTCAGTATTCAAATACTTTAGACATCTGATTGACAGTTGGTCTTGTCCGCGCGGTCCCGAAACATTGAACAAGAGTCATACATTGTTGCGTAAATATTGTTCCATTTTTATTTTCCTATTATCGTCTCTTCTATTTTAATCAGCCCTACCACAGTAACCCGTATAGGGTATCCGCGTAATTCCGGTATCGATAAAAATCGTAACGGAGATTTACGACCTCCGTTGACTCGACACTCAGAGATCGAGTCTCATCGTGGTTACGCGCGAACATTTTGGTCCTTCGAGCCGAAGACTAGTGAATTTGTGCATTTCAACAGACTCTCAGTGCGACAGATAGTGATTTCATCTGCAAAGTCGATCCAAACATCGATCATAAGATCACCCAGTGATACAATCCTTGTCTGCGGTGCAGTCACAACGTGGTTGCAACATCACCAGGCGTCTCAGGCCATTCAGGCTTTATCTCCAGTGCAACATCCTCACCCAGGAGCACTCCAAGGACGTTGTCATCGTGACGGATCTCAGTACCCCTGGTATCCTCGCATCGACAAGGTAGGCTCGTTAGTATTCGCCAATTTCCTTTCTCGCCTCCTTATTCTATTCCCACGATGCCGAAAACGAGGCGTTCTGATCAGTCTATCAATTCAGTACAAGTAGACGATCTAGCGCAAGAGATCAGTTCTCTACGGCGAAAACGTGGCAAAATCATAGGACAGATTACCTCGTTTCTGAAATGTTTCGATAATTGTCAAGACGGTGGGCAAGGCGACCACCATGAATGAACATTGGAATCGGTTCGAAATTATCCAATCCGATCTTCAGGACCTCGATGAAGCTGAAGAAACGCGCCGTTACGAGATCCAGAACAACGACCACGTGGCGCGAGCCAACGAAATATGATTGCACGCAGAGAATTTTAATGCGTCACTGTGATTTTCCGAAACTCGTGAAAGACATTCCGGAAGCACTGGGCGATCTCGTAGATTCTGTGAATCAACATTTGCGAGCGTTGAAGAATCTTGGGGAATCGAATTATGGAATACTTTTCTGCTTTCCACTATCCCGTCCAAGGTGAATTCGAACACCGCATGACATTGGGAGCTCACCCTCAAAGACAAGCAGATGCCGTCCTACAAGCATCTCCTCGAGTTCCTGAAGAAACGCGCAAACTATGCGCCTGCAGTACTCCCCAAATCTGTCTCTACGTCAGGACATGATGAGGGCTCCTCGGAAAACCGACAAAACGTAAAGGTCCGATCACCGCGAGATCATGCATTTCTGTCCGCGAGAACTCAGACGCGTTCAGAATGTGACGATACCCACGTCTTGCAATGCTCAGACTGCAACGGGGGACATGAAATTTGGAATTGCGAAAAATTCCTGTAGAAAAGGCCAGCCTATGTTCAAATTGCTTGAAGGAAGGTCATGCTTCAAGCACGTGCCAAAGAGGATCTTGCCGCATTTGCCACAAAGGTCGTCATCATACGTTGCTGCATCAACCGGATCACGGGCAACGAATCTATTTCCAATTCATCGGACGAATCCGGATTAGAACCAGACGCGCAACCATCGTCATCCTGACTGAGGTTTCCTGAGGCTTTGAACGGGAGTGCATTTGTCATCGATACAGTCGTCACAACCCTCAATCTTCAGCAGAAGAAATGCCATGTCCCAATTTCAGCCCTCAGCGCCACTTCCATGGTGGCCAAGCACACCATCGTAACATTCATACAGGCACACGCCAGCAATCACCAGCGGTCGTTAACCTTGTTGACGATTTCGAACAGCTTGTCACTAATACCGGATCAGCCGGGCGGTCGACCGTCGCCATATCAGGTAGTGGAAAACTAGCCGACCGTAATTTCCGCCATCTAGCACCTGTCGACACGTTCCTGGGCGCCGGAACAATCGTTTCATCACCTTGCGTTGGACCCATTAACCTGCGGCCTCCCGATGATCTAGACCTGTACCTCCAAGCAACGAGACTTGGATAGGTCATTGGGGGAGCGCATCGAGCTCTCGGCAGAATCAGAGCAAAATTTGTCGTGAAAGCGACGCCTCCAATTCGCTATCAACTGGACAATGCGGCTTGGTCAACGGGCTCGGCCCTTGGCGTGTCCCAGCAGCAACAGCAGCAATACAATTCCAAGATACAACCAGCACGAGGATCTCGAGCAAGCTGAACACACTCGTCTGAGAAAAGGATCGGCATCACCTGTGACACGCAACGAACGCACAACGAGGCACCTCTCAGATAAACCGCGTACGACTTTGATAGCAGGTGGTACCTCATTCCACTATAAGCTTCTTGTTTCAGTGGGCTTTGGCAAACGGCAATGTAATTTTTTAAACATCGTTTCAAATGCGTCGCAGGTGCTGACTTGTTTATATTTTACTATTTCAATACTTTAACCATTGGAATCAAATCCATTTTCACCTTACGCCTGTTTACTTCTATTTTCCTCAATCCCGTACGATCTCCTCGTTCTCACTCTCGGTCATTTCCTTATTGGCGATTTACTAATGAGTCTGCGAGTTCGAGATTTCAGAAAAGCCTCATCTAATTGTTTGTCCAGCTGGCAGCATAGTCAGAACGCTGAAACAGCACTTCTGGACCAGGTGACATAAAGTACCTGAACAATTTGATCTGGCACAGTAAATAGATCAGCGGTACTCATGCAGTCAAGGAGGACGCGACCGTTTTTGGAGATGACAACATCTCATACATGCAGCGGCCCCTTGATACAGTCATCAAGGTGCATCGCGCAATCAAGCTTTTATTTAAATGTACTAAAAAGGAACCAATAATTTTGGTACCGGCCCAAATGACTGCCTGAGAAGAATTCCCTCATGTGACTAAAAACGCGTGAAAATATTGAAATATTTAGTATTCGAATACTTAATACTGGAATAGTATTCGAATACTTAATACTGGAATAGTATTCGAATACTCAAATATTCGAAGTTTATTCGTAGCATTCGAATACTTGTAAAATATTCGTTAAGTCAATATTAAATTATTCGAATAGTCCCAGCCCTACTCTGAAGCTGCTGTGACGTGCATCTGTATACACGCAGAAGGATACCTTCAAACGTCCATGTACACTGAATGCTATTTCGAGCATGGAAATGCAGACATGCACATATTTCGATATTTTGTATGCATTGTTAGTAACAAGCACCAATGTCGAACAGACATCAGCATGCTCACTTGTTAAGCACATTTTACATTAACGGTGAGCCGGTTCCTATTTACAGAGAGTTGCGATACGTTGTGTGTATTTCATTTCCCACATTAATGTTGATAAGAATGGTTGGGACTGGTCAGTGACGAGACTCGGCACAACAGATAAACTATGACCGAACTACGAGACAATTGATAGATCCCCAGGTAATTAAGATATAGTGGTGTTGTAAAGGGAGCAAGGGGCGAACTCTGTGGCATCCTTGAGTGTGTTGCTGACGAGTCAACAGCCCGGGGACCCATTTAGCATGCTTTTTGGACGCTACAGTACTTTAAAGCCCTGCGGTCTGTACACGCATAGGAATGTAACCAAATAAGTGTGATTCTGCAATGCATAGCGAAGATACATTTGGCGGTTTGTATCCTCAAGGGTATCGCTTTCTAGGGTAAAAAGGACAGTAACTGAAAAGTTTAGCTGATTCCGAAGTTTACATCAAGGTGTTTCTTAGAAATATCTGTTGTATTAAAAAGAAACCAAAAGCTTTGCCCGTAAAAATGTACAAATTTAAAGTACAAAATTAACGTATTTAAGGATAAAATGATGAAAATTCTACTCATAGCCTATATTACCAGTGGATGGACAATAGGGCTAGCAGATGGACAGTTCCGAACCAATAGATGGACGGGTGTCTGGCTAGACTTATTAGCTATAGTAGCTACCTAGATTAGGTTATTTTTTGTTAAAATATAGTTTATTTCACCAAGACTAAAAACGTATGGAGTCTTCATTGCCAGAAAATGGTGCGAAAGGTTGTAGTCCCAGGCCGCAAATAAAGTGAGGTTATCTCTAGCCTAAAGTGGCCAGATGTCAACGCATGAAGTGACTCGCGCATGGTGGCGTGAAATCGTACATAGAAATATATTTTTCGCGTACAAATTTTTTTTTCGATAAATATGTTAATGTTTTATGAAACCAGAAACGTTTTTTCTACAAAATAAAAAAACAATAATGTACTGTCCAGCTACTGGTCTTTTTATCCTACATCACTTGAGTGGGTTTTAGATTCGTCCCTATAATATCTCTACATATAGTATACACTATACTGCATATATCGCAGTGTTACGCATAAGAAGCCTTTACGTAATTTATTGCGTAATTAATTACGTTATTAATAGTTTATGTACCTTTTTTTATTTACCTTCAATTTTCTGTGCACATAGCATTGTGTGAAGTAGTATATAGTCCAGAACTAAAACTTTTACTATAACTCCATGGATATAGTGTATTTTTTATATTATTTTTAAATATTAATACTTCCCCGTTTGTGTCTGTGATAGAAACGAAATCGTAAATTTTCCTGTCAGCAGTCTATGATGTACGCGCGAGTTCCGAGACATTTCTACATTCCTCGGTATTTTTACTGCTAATACTTAAGATGTGTGGAGGAATGATTTCTCTTTAAACTTGGTGAAAACGCGAAAAGTTCAGTGCTGGATTTCCGCGAAAGGCTGGAACGCACGTACATAACATAGGTATAATATAAGCATCAGGATCTACAACTTCCTCCGGCGGTGTCATAATGGGTTTCGTATCTGTCCGCCCGCGTCGACAAGCGGTACAAGAACTGAGCGAGCAAAAATAAATGGCAATTAAAATTCCACTCGCATCTCGCTGCCTGGCAGAGAGACGTCAAGCATTGTAGAAACGAAGGAAAGGTAGCACAGCAGAGTGAAGCACGTGGAAGTGAGAGAAATTGAAAGAAAAATGAAAATAGCGGAAACTTGAAAGACGAAACAAAATGGGTTGCGGGCAAAAAAAAGATGGCTAGGTGAAGGCAATGCGCGTATTGCAAGCGACTAAAAATATATAAAGAATAATTCGAAAAACTCTATTTGCAAGCATTTTTAACCATTTTGATTCACGAACATGATGTTCTGAGAATATTTTTTGTCCGTGAATTTTTGAAAATATCTTGGCGTTAAATATATGAGCGCTCTCACAGAACAGTATTATTATTTAATAATACTAGCGAAGCGATCGAAGCGCCCCTTGTAAACAGACGGACCTTAATGAAACTACTGCGGTCGATAAAAAAAAGTTGTACAGAGGTGAATTCTCCAGGTACTCTATGTAGACGAATTTTTGACGCACAGTTGCCACAGCTTCTCGTATTGAGAAGTCTTGGAGGAATACGGTACGAGAGCTGTGTCTAGGCAGGGATCGGCAGGCTCCAGCTACCGCTGATGCAGGGGGGGGGGGACACCTACAGCAGCGGTGCTTACTGACGCACCGCAGTTCCGCATACATAACCACCGCTCCTGTAGGCGTTCCCCCCTGCATCAGAGGTAGCTATGCGTAGACCAATATGAAATCGAGAAAGAATCAATGTTCTGACCAATAAAGCTCATGAATTTTTTCGGAGCGAACGCACACCTATTCTGGTGTGTATTTCTACGCTGACAGCCAGAGTTGGGCATTATTCGACTAAATTTTCATTCGAATCGTATTCGTATAAATCCCCAAGATTTATTCGCGAATAACGAATAACGGTTTTATCCGACGAAAAATCGAGCTCGATTTACGTAGCTAGAGCGTACCAGGGTTGGGTATTATCTAGAAAAAAAATTATTTAAATAACGATCGAATAAATGATACCTTATCTTTATTCGTTATTCGAAGTTCGAATAATCGAAGTTATCTTTATTTGAAGAGCAACGAATAAATAATTTTATTCGATAAGAATTTATTCGACGAATAAAGATAATTTTTTATTCGAAGGTTTTATTCGAATAAATTTTTCATCTGTAGCATTTATCGTTTCGAAGCCTTCGAATAAAGCCACGAACAACTTTCGTCAGCGTCGAAACTTGATGAGTCACCAAGACCCCAAGTGGCCGCCGCCGCACAGGCATTTCATTTTTTACATATTTCATAATTTATTGATTATAATTTAAGATTACAGGTAATATATTGTATAATAAATACAATAATTTTTTTCTCGTTGCTCTTTTTAACAATGGGTGTCTTGATGTTGATTTCCATTACTTATATGGATCGGGGTTTATTAATCAATTATTTAGAACATCTTGATTTGTCATTTTTCGGCTGCTCTTTTTGCATATAATTCACAGTAGTTTTTGAAATCTTTATTGCGGACTTTCTGGGCTTTCTCTGTTAAATATTCTAAAAAAAATTTATATTTCCATCTCTAGAAAATAATCAGCTTTTTACATTGGAATAGTTTTTGTAATGAAAAATATAAATCCTTATATTCTATTGCCAAATTAAGATTTTTTTATTACCATTTTCGTATTTTTCTAAATTAAAAGAATTGTTCGTATTTGTCCGTAAATTCAAGCATACAATCGAGTTTTGGGGAAACAAATAAAAAGGAAGCAAGCAAGTTCTAATAATGACCGATGAAAATCCGCTCCTGAATTCACCAATTGACTATCGTTTTTCAGCCAATAGCTGAAATCCCTTGCATCTATCACACGAGAAAATAAATGTGGCCGGAAACATTATCTTTGCTAGATGATTTGGATACATAATCAAGTTCTATTATTTTAGTTATGTTTCTTATGAGAGATTTAAAAGTTTTTTGTATTTATTGTACAACATATTACCTGTAATCTTAGATTATCAGTATAAGATAATCTGTAGTAAAGCAAAAAGTTTATATATTTTTGTGTTTATCTATCTTCTAAAAACTTTCCAGCGGTAAACTCTGGGGTCACGAAATGTACCCCAGCTCATTATGCCTGGCTAATCCAGATGAAGGTGTCTATTTTCACAAAAAATAGAAAAAAAAATTTATAAAATCATTATCTAAGTACTGTAATCTAAAGCTAGTAATCACTAAATGATGCAATACGTAAAAAATGAAGTGAATGCCTACTTAAATGTCGATCCGTCCCAATGTACCGGTCCTTTGTGTTCGGCGTTCGCCACTCGACCGGGCTCGACCCTCGGCCAAGCGGATCATTTTGAAAACGCAATGTCTGAGATTTTGTTCGAATTGAAACACGTTAAGGTGGAGTCACACGGCCCGTGGCTCCGCAAGCCGACTTGACGAGTTCGACGAGCCGAGCCAGTTAGCGGAGCCACGAGCCGTCTGACTCCACCTTTATGGGTACATAACGCATGTGAAAATAAGAGAGGTTCAAGTTGTCACATTTTGCCACATTCAAAATTGTTTTATAAATACAGACCCTCAAAGTACACAACTTTCATCGATTTTTTTAAAATTACCTTTCGAATTTGGCAAAATCATTATTTAAATCCTCCTTATTTTCACATGGACTCTAACATATTTCAATTGGAACAAAATCCCCAGGACGACGGGGAGGACATAGCCGTGGGGGAACAATATTTATATTTACTCGTAAAAAATATATTAAAATGATTGTTTATGTTATTTGTTCTGATAGAATGTAGAACTTCCACACTCGCTATCGTATAGACATGAACGTTTCAATAACATACTCCTGAGATTGTTCAGATGAAAATAACTTTAAACACAGTATAAATCGGATTACGATTAGAAATGTTACATTTATATTTAATTACCAAGTACAGTTGAAGAAATAATCCGATTTATACTAGGTTTGAACTCATTTTAATCTGGACAATCTCAGCAGTATGTTACTGAATACTGAAAATGTCACGTATTACATTTTATTAATACATAATCCACCGCAAGCATCTAAAAGTAGATAATAAAAATTTTGTGCGAATACTGTAAATTATTCCTGAAAAAAATTCTTAAAAATAGCTTATTTTTCCGGTCGTCGCAATGGTGTTTCCCCTTTTAAGTTCAAATTCACAAGCGTTGGATACTTTTGTCTGATAATAATTTAAAAAAACTCCGGTTTACATTCACTTTTACTCATTATAAATGGAACTGTATGTAAATTATAAAGTTCAAAACTATGTGTAATTTTCTGCTCTTCGATTTTGCATTCTTTTGCGTTATTAAAAATTATAAAATCCTTATAAGTATGTAGGTATATATCAATTTGCATGGACATAAATATACGTATGTCACGGTTAAAGTCCGTTTGAAGGCTAAAAGAATTATATAGATGTTGATATGTAGTGGTGACTAGCCTAACTGGTGGTAGGGCTTGTGCGGCTCCCGGAGGAGAAATGCATCAGAGTGAAGTAGGTATGGAGGGGGTCGCTCTCCTGCGGTTCTCCGGAACAGGCGCAGAGGAGAAGGAGCCACTGCGGCTCAAGAGCCGTCTGTTCGACACCCCTGCTCCATAATTTCGACTGATTTATACGCAATCATTCATTACATTCACAGTTATATTAAACTTTTTTTAATACACAGCCCGAAATTAAAAAAATGCCATTCGACATTTTCGACTTATTCCTTCATGTAGAATCATCAATGTATTGTTGTGTCATCAGTCACAAGGCACTCTGTATGTAACTCTGTATGCACGTATGCGCACTGCGACACTTTAAAGCTTTTTCACACGAAAAGACTATCTTCAGTTGTGCGTACCGATTTTTTAATCGAAAACGTATATTTTTAAATCGGTATTTTTTTAGCGGGACAAAATTATTTTTTCGCGGGTTTAGGTTTATATGGGGTTCAAACTATTAGAAAACAAAGCTGATTCATTACAGTTTATTATGTCACTAAAAATATCAATAAAATGAAAATATGGCTACTTCAATGAAGGAAAACAAAAACAAAACGACAGTATTGTACTTTAACTATAATTATCAGTTATAACATTATGTCTGTTCCTGTAATTTCTGAGTTTTGAAGTTCAACTATTCTTTCTCAGTTGCAATCACAGTTAAATGGAGAATTTGGTTATTAAATCATATAATTGCATCATTCGGCAACAGATCGTATTAATGGCTTAATGAATTTACTGAATTTAAATTATTATTATAAGTTAAATTATATAAAATGTATTTTATTTCGACTAGATTTGTAATTCGTAACCTTGTTCACTAGGTTAAAATTAGTAGTAAGTTTACCTCAGTTTAATACACCGCCCATCGGGGCAACGCTGCGGCAGACGAATTAGAAAAAGGAAACTCTGAATAAAATAAAATGTTGCATTAAAATAGTACCTATAATTACACCTAAATTGTTTCTTTGGGTTTTGTTTCCTCAGGGAAATATTACTTTTTGTCACACATGCAGAGCAACATACATATTAAAATGTAACATGCTCAAAAGTAATGAACTTATTATTAGAATTTCTCCAAACCTTATCACTTTACCAACTACTAGCGCGCCTAAGGGATGCGACAATAATTAAAGGGCTTTTTTAGACTTACCTCAAGGACGTCCTGTGCGGTCTGGAGGTATTCACGAAGCATAGCCTCTTGAATAGCACGCCATTCTTGCCTTGGATCCTCGAGTTGAGTCGTCTCTGTAACAAACAGTTGAAGGAAAATGTTGTATAACTTTATCGATACATGCGTTTAATTTGCAGCATACACGATAATAAGAGTTATGAAAGAAATACGAACGACAGGTGGAAATATTTGCTACAATGAATATTTTGTATTTTATTTCACGTTTTTGAAATTTGAAACGCAAAGTATGTACAAAACATACATAAATATAGAATGATCATATTAAAGTCTTATTTACGTGGAATACAAATTACTTGTTTTTATCCATTTTAAAAATCTATTGACCAACTTGATATATCATTTATTGAAAGTGAATGCTTTAGGACTTTTTACATGATTCTATAAAAAATGTTTGGAAGTCACTTTTTGGTATTGTAGCATTAATAGTAATTAATTGTAATGATAAACCCGTTTCTCAATCTTGGGAACACGCGATGAACAGGAGACGTACATACATATGTCGACTAATTCACAGAATTTGATTAAAGAATCATATTTTCGTGAAATCTAATTAGATATATCATATAGATATAATGATAAAATTAGTAGTTAATTTAGTAAATTTATTCTTTTTTAATAAATAAGTTAAATGAATTCGGCATATTTAATATTCACTTGTTTATCAAAAACATGTCCTTCTGTTCACAGTTTAAGTAAGGTCTACTCTGCCCAATGAATTATTTTTTAAATGTCTGATGATTTTCGAATCTATGTTTGCGTAACACTTTTTACTTGTTTTAACAAGTGCCATACGTTTTCTAACTTGTTAGCATCTTAATGTTTAAGGTCTTGTAAAATTGCATCATTGTAAATTATACTACTTTAGTAAAAGTTAGGTACACAAGATCTATAAAATAAATATTAACGTACATAAAATGTTAACAATTCCGATGGCATGTAAAAAGGAAACCAATACTCACGGTTAACATGATTAATGTAGTATGCACCCACATGCTTGTCATAAGCTTCCTCCCACCCAAGTGGAAGCTCATTTCCGATACAGTCTGCGAACGTTTGCGGTTTTGTAAATCTGTAATGAGAAAAATAAAAACACTGTCAAGAAGTTGCATTGATCTAGAGACGCCAAGTACATGTATGTCGCTACCGCTATCATTTATTCGTCGCCCGGCTAATCCAACATAACCTGAAACTTATTTCATTAATATCTCATTACGCCTGCAATATTTTCTAAATTTAAAGGCACTTTTCTTGTGTAAACCGCATATCAGCTTTCGAATAAGACCAATTTCAATAAAATCGGTCCACGCATGACAGAGATATCATAATATCGTCTCATGGATTAGTTGGAAACGGTAAGATTCTCCTCTTCTTCTTCTTCTTCTTCTTCTCCTTCTCCATGAAAATTTTCGTCAGTATAATACGTATACGCGTTACACGCACACCTTCCGCCACAAGAAACTAACACATGTTTCGTTGGTCAATTATTATCTTCACTATGCAATCCACTCCAAATTTTGACAGCTTACCGTCAAGTTATAACCAAATTACACAGTTGTGCTAATTGATTTACACTGTAATTTAATTACATTGTATTTCAATTACATAGTAATTCAATTAGGTTGTAATTCAATTACATAATTTAAACTTTTCAATTAATTCAATTCCTAATTACTGTAATGGTGCGTCTAATTGAATTACAATGTAATTGAAATACAATGTAAATAAATTACAGCTGAAAACTCTGAAGAAGTGAGATAAAAGTGGAAAAAAATGTAACAAAAGAGTTTATTTCTCTTTATATATTATAAATTTATGAATAATACCATATTCTGCACTCATAGTCATTTTTTTCTATTCGGAACATTTACCTACATATTTCTTTCCCACCTCTCATTAGCTCTCAATTTGGTTATCTCTTAATTAGGAATTACAATTGCAAATACCTTGCAATTGCGAATTGCGATGTATTTTAATTGAATGCGAGATCTGAATTACGAATTACAATGTAATTGAATTATTTTGTAATTATAATTCACAGAGTAATTCAATTGTAATTCTGCACAACTCTGCCAAATTATAAACGTGTTTTTTCAAATATGTGTCGTTGTACCATTGAACTGCAACCGAAATGCAGTTTCAAACCCAAGGTAGTTTATGTTAAGGAGTTTATGTCTATATGTATATAATTGAAGCGTAAAATGATGCTGTGACCTACGCCAGGTTATGTATGTATTAGAAGAGACGGGTGCTAGTTGACCAAGTTTTAAAATTTCTAATTTTTATAAATAGACCATTGGCATTTTGTTGACTTGCTGCATACCAAAAGTTTACAAATTTCGTTAGATATAAAGCCTTAATTTGGAAATCGTTTTAATTAAGTCTGGGTTGTAGTTTTTAATGTATTCAGAATAGTGAGACGAATAAGTCAACAATCCCCGGCTGTGGGGTTAGTTGTATATGTATACGACGATCAATAAATTTTTTTATTTTGTCTTCACTCCTTCACAGTGTTATTTTTTTTATTAATTGTCATGGTGCTAGGTACTGTAATTATTTTGTACTTGTTTGTTATGGTCTATTTGGAAGGCCTGAGGGTTTGAAGGGAGGATAGGGTGTAAAACTGGTAGGGGTGGGTTTGGAAGAATTTGTGGTGGTGGAAGTGGACTTGAGCAGCCAAACTTTTTGCCTTGACTGCATCTTGAGGATAAAGCATGCAATTATTAGTGGTATATATTTCTATGCATAGTCAAGTAACCCCGTCTGACATTGTTAACATGTTAAGGGCCGTACGTACAAAACCTCCACGCACCGGATAAAATAAAATACCATAAATTATAGTAAATGTATCACATTTCCACAAAATATTCACGAAAAAACATCAAGCAGCACTTAGTGTACAGAAATTCATAAATAGCCGAAACAACAATATTTATTTCCCGCCGACCTTTTTAGATTTTTCATTCTCACCGACAGAACACGCAAGTTTTTGTCACGGCGACACATTAAATGGCAAGCTGGTCATTCATACGCTTCAATATCGCGAATCGCAGCATAATTTATTCCATAATACAACAATTAAATGGAATTAGTCAACTAGCCCCAGGCTCCCCTTCGCATAATTTTGCAGAACGGATTATATTTATATTTTAACGTTTATATTTTTCGTGGGGTGTAAAAGTTTCTGGAAAGTGCATGAAATAGTTAAATATTGTAGTGAAGGTATGTTACAAAGTATTATTTTAGTATAATTTATCAATTAATATGTGTGTTTTTGACTATTCAACAAAAGTTAACCAATAAAGTTACTTTCTTCTTACAAGGAGAGGTTCCCAGGTGTCGGCCTCCGATTGCTTTGAATTTTGGATATGTTTTAGAGGACCGAAAAATAAGATATACGTGTTTTTTTATAACGGCCCGTTTTCATATTTAGGGGGTGAAACCAACCCCCAAAGTTATAAGATTTTCAGGTTTTCATCCCCGATTGCTTTGGTTTTTCGATATGTTTTGAAGAACCGAAAAATAGGAAATGCGTGTCTTTCTATTTTGGCCCATTTGCATGTTCAAGGGGCGAAATCACCCTTCATAGTTACCCCCTAATAACGGTGATTGACGAGAGGAACATCGTCCATACAGCAAGTTATGACGCAAATTAAATTTATATCCAGTTTTACTCAACACAATTTTTGTACACCGTATGAACTTTGGGGATGATTTCACCCCATAAACATGCAAACGGTCCAAAATAAAAAGACAGGTGTTTCTTATTTTTCGATCCTTTAAACATATCCAAAATTCAAAGCAATCGGAGGCGGACACCAACTAATCTTATGAACTTTGGAGGGTGGTTTCAACCCCTAAACGTGTAAAAGAGCCAAAATAAAAAGACACGTATTTCTTATTTTTCGGTCCTCTAAAACATATCCAAAATTCAAAGCAATCGGAGATGAACACCTGAAAATCTTATAACTTGGGGGGTTGGTTTCACCCCCTAAATATGAAAACGGGCCGCTACAAAAAAACACGTATTTCTTATATTTCGGTCCTCTAAAACATATCCAAAATTCAAAGCAATCGGAGGCGGACACCTAGGAACCTCTCCTTGTTAGTATAATTCCTAATTTCTTGTCGGAACATGTATGGACGTAATATGGAACATACCGAGTAACATAGATGAAGTTGATAATGACGATGACAACGATGTTGCGGAATGCTTATTTTGCGATCGTAATTATAAAAATAATGATAATGAAAGGTAGATTCAATGTATTCGCTGCATTCAGTGGGCGCACAAAGAATGTGGGGCTTCCGACGAATTTATTCACGTGCCCAACGTGTAGGAGCCGCAGAAAACAGGAATAAATTCCAAAAATGATATATATTTATTTATTTATTTATCTTTTACTTCATTTTATTGTAAAAAAAAAGTAAATATTTTTGAGTTTTCTTTACAAATTTCCTAGGTGTTCCATATTAGGACCCATTTTTTCAAATGGCCGATTTTCACTCTTTTCAATATTTTTATTCCAATTGCGAAGCAATTGGATTTTTTTACAGTTGACTATGTAAATATGATTATGCATTAGTTCCTTCGGGCTCTCATGTTAGTTTTATTAAAAAAACACAAATTCCCCTACTTTTGACAAGCTTTTGAAATCAGCGTTCAAAGAATTTGTGAATTTAAAACTCTGACAATATAAGTACATTTTCATTATATGTATTGCGTTTTAAAATAATTCTAAGGTCATTTATCGACACCGATACCTTTCCTCTCACAAGTTTTCAGATAATTTGTCAATTTAAAACTCTGTCAATATGAACACACTTTCATTATTTAGCGTTTTTAAATAATTCTGATTCGTCGACACCTTGACCTTGCCTGGCCACGCTAAGTATTTGAGTTCCAGGCCGCGAACATCTTGGCAAATGTCTAGATGTTAAATTTTAACTTCATATTATTACAATGTCCGGGATATGAGTAATGGAATGTATGAAAACAGCAGTTTAGCTGTGTATATGTATTTGTGTCATCTTACGCGCAGTTGGAAAACACCTTTATGTACATGCAGCTTGCATTGATTTCACATATTTTTTTATATTGTATATTTTCTATTTTTTTTTGTGATTTACTCTTTTCTGCTATCAATTTTTTCATGTACTTGATGTAATTTTTTTTACTTCTTTGAAGTTTTTTAAGTGTATTATATTCTCCAATTCACTGTGAGCTGTTTTTACGAAGAATAAAATAAATAAGCGAACACGCAAAACTGTTGCAAGCATTTCATAAAGCGGCATCAATCACAAAAGTTTCTTACTAATCTTGTGAGATTTGTGTGCGTAACATGTCCGTACATATAGTGATTATTTCAACTACGGCTGGGCTATTTGTCGAATTTTTCGGTATTCGAATACTTCAGTTGCTCAGTTATTTGGTGAATATAATTCGAATATCCAAGTATCCAAATTTTATGCGAATATTTAAGTATTCTGAAATATTCGAATAGTACGGTGTGAATTATAAATCAAGTCCTTTAGGTTCATTTTTTTGCAAGCTTTTATTTAGTTTCAGTTGTGAGTTCGATAGTTTGTTAGGATGAAATCTTGAAAGTTAATTTTGACCCACTTCAACATATCCGATTGACTTGAAACTTGGTACACATACATAGTTCCGATGACAATACAAAAATTTTCACTAAAAAGCATGAAATACTTTATAGTGAAAAAATTTATTTTAAAAAACAAATTTTTATTAAAATGTACTAGAAAGGAACCAATAATTTTGATATCGGCGCAGATGACTGCCTGCGAAGAATTCCCTGATATGACTAAAAATAAACGCGTGATTCATAATTCAATACATCAGTATTCGAATACTTAAATATTTGAATAGTAGCATTCGAATACTTCAATATTCGAATACTTCAATATTCGAATAATAGCATTCGAATACGTAAATATTCGAATAATAGCATTCGAATACTTCAATATTCGAATAATAGCATTCGAATACTTCAATATTCGAATAATAGCATTCGAATACGTCAATATTCGAATAATAACATTCGAATAATTCGATATTCGAAGTTTATTCGTAGCATTCGAATACTTGTAAAATATTCGAATATCAAATTATTACGAGCAATAATAAACATAATTCAGAACATTCGTCATCAAGCTTTTAGCTCACTTATAATATAAATGTAAACAAACACTCCCATTCACAAAAATTCCCATTTTGCCTTTCGTTACTCATTCCTGCACTATTCCAACGCAAAGGCAGTCGAAACGAAAGGGAAGCGTATTCGTAGTGCGCAGAGCCCCGCGCGCACCGCGCGAGCAGCCATAAATAGGCAATTCGAAGCGTTGATCTATATTATAAATATCAGGGATACCTAGTTTGTTAATTCCTTTTCCGTCCCGTGATTCAGATTTTTAATGCGCCCTTGGCCTTACCACGTCGTTGTCCTACAATGCTAAGGAAGGAGGAGGAGGAGGAGGAGGAGGGTCAAGAACGTACATCATGACGGAGGAATAACGTGGACAGCAGTGAAGGGGGCAGGAGGAGAAACGAAGATGGCGGGGAGAGGGAAGATGAGAGGAGGAAGAGGGGAGGATGAAATGTGGCGGAGAAGGAGGAGGACAGGGTCAAGCAAGGGACAAATCAAACACTGATCATACACTACCATCGAGATAGCTGTGGTATGCCAAGGTTAAGCCGAATTAGCGAACTTTCAGTTTCTCATCGATCGGATAAATTGGAGCAGATCGATGCAATGATTTCTACTTTCCCCGCAATTTCTTTAAACATTGAAGAATACCAATCTTGCACGTCGCGGTATGGAATGTCTAATGAAAATTTATACTTTTAAGCCTCGATGTAAATATATTTATAGAACTTTCTGTACTCGGTCTTAAAGTATTTGAAGTATGCGCAGTGGTGTGTACTCCTAAGGACGTGGGTACTCTACCCACGTGAAAATATTCTCGAAAATATTTTTCTACAGTAGGGTAACGCTTGGCGCACGAATGCAAGATTCGTTCGTCGGGTAAAGCTAAACAAGAAACCGACTTCAAAATTATCGCCGACATAAGAAATTGATAGTCGTAGATTAAATGAGGGAAAAATTTATTTTTTACTTTTTAATGCATTTTTATGTTTTCGTAGTCGGTTTTAATGTTTTTATTTTTTACTTTTTAGTAATTTAAGTTATATAACGTACATTTATGGAAAAAATATGAGTAGCCCTACAAATAGAGCTGCTCGCAAAAAAAGATCCGTTTGCTGCAAATGGAAGATTCCAAAAATAAGGACTTGAGAAAGTGAGAATTAGAATGTCTCAAATTCATTATTTGGAGGTCTACAATTCAACGCGCGGAAATATTCTAAAATGCGAGAATACATGAAATACAAATTATGTAATGAGGCAAAGTTTTGATTAACCAATACTGACAAAGTATTGAGTTAATATTGATGCAGTGTAGAATGGGACCACCGGGGTATTACTCTCTTTCGAATAAAAAAAAGTTATCAAAATCGGTCCATATGCTGAGGAGTTATGCGGGGACAGACATAAAAAAATATACGCTGTTCGAATCTATAACCTCCTTCTTTTTGAAGTCGGTTCAAAAAAGTTAGAATCGAGACGGTTGCAAACTGTACGATTGCTGTTTGCTCGAAACCATTGCTACTGGTTCTTTCTATTTAAGGATGCATTGGACCTATTTTCAAAATAGTGCCAAGTTGATGATAATGTGTGAGATTGTTCTTTTGTTTGTTACTGAGTTATAACGATTTTAATTTTCACTGATTTTACACGTACTCTTATGGAAAGAGACGATCTTGACGGATAAACGGTCTGAAAAAATGTTGAAGAAATAATGCCAATGTTTTCAATATTGTTGTACATGCAGTATATGGGTAGATGAAAATATCTGCGGAGTTTCAATTGTTTTCACTACACCGTTTTAAAGAAGAAAATTATAACTTGAGAAAATTGTGAATTCTGGGCATTTTCACTGCCAAAAGTTTAGCAAGTAATGAAAATATTGAGAAAGAATTTGTAAAGTGAAAAATACCTTCCTAGGATTAAAAATAAGACTCCAACTGTCGTTCGAATTCCTTACATCTAAATTTACTATGCGTAAGACGTAGATATTCAAGTATTTCAAAATATAGTTTTTGACTGATATTGTACGTCCGATACATCCTTAAGGGGAATCCGACGACGCGACGGTTCGTGCCTAGATCCAGGAGGTGCGATAAAAAGTAAGAAGAAAGGTGGGAAAAGTTAATTTCGAAATAATTATACCTCTCTGTTGTTAAAAATATAAATACCAGTTTAGATAAAAGTGCATTGTGCATGAAACAAAGAATTTGATTACCTAAAGTAATTTTTAAATAAATGCAAAATCTGCGTGTTAAAATATTTTGTGTTGGTCTGTTGTAATAGTAAAGTTACGAGCAATAATGCTATAAAAATGCAAACACATGTTACAGGTATGTACATATCAAGTTCAGATTAATATAACATACCCGCATGCTTGACTAATAACAATATTAACAGAACACCCGTTTAGCACCTATGAAAATGATATTCTTGCAAACCGTATACGATCTTATCAAATAATTCTTCAGCAATTAATTATCGGAGCGAGAGTTTTTCGAGCGGTAAGTGTAGTGGGACTGGGAATATTTCGTAATAAAACTTTCAAGAATGCCTTTGCGATGGTAGAGTGGCCAAGTGAAGGTTACTAGTGTGCGTGTTTGTACGCGCGTGTGTGTGCGAGAGGGGGATACGGACCGTCACTGCGTTGCGAGAGCCAAGTTGTATGAAATAGTTTTATTGAGCGAGAAGGACAGAACATCTCGAGACCGAGCCTTCAGAAAGTTTCTAAAAAATAATAATGTTAAAGTACTTAAGTCATTCGATTTTTATTGCCGCATTATGCTTAATGCTTACTATGTAATGAAAACTACTGCAATATGCAATATAAATAATAAATAAAAAATTCTACTTAAAACTGTATCGCAAATATAATTTTCTTTATTAGGGGAGACCGCGGCTAACAGTTTCGATTTCAGTAAAACATAAAAAATGACTGGAAAATAATGTAGTTATTCTAAATTTTCTGTTTATTTCATTATCTTCCTAAAAAAAATGCCGAAAATGACTGCAACTTTGCTCCATCCAAGGTGGCATAATCCCTTAACCTGTTAATTGGGGAATTTAGTTTTAAAAATCCCTCACAGAATGCGCGATTTGGATTGACGTGTAACGTCAGGTGGCAGATACTGAATTCTCTAGCGACAGTTGTTATCTTATGTTGTGAACTTATGCATAACTTCGATGGAGATGGTGCCCTTGTCCGCCTTTCATTCATATGTTCGCATTTTATAGCACAGCAGGAACAATTTATACATTTGCGGTGGGGCAAGTTGTTACGGTAACAACGTGCCCCAAATCACGGTAACAACTAGTCCCTATCGACACGTGTAGCAGTTTGAAAGATTATTTTGCTTATACATATATATTGAAACGATAAATACTATTACACCATGTTCTTAAATGTCATTTGATCCATAAGAACGAATCGATCAATAATATCGACGTTAAATAATCGAAAGAGACCAAAAAATAATGATAGAAAAATATTTAAAAAATAATGATGGAAAAATATTTAACAAATAATGATAGAAAAATATTGGATTCAATGAGATTAAAATGGTGACAGAGTGGCGTGATCAACTTACGCGGAAAAAATAATTTAAAGTACAACGCTCTTTTCATTTTGTGTTGTATACCAACGTTATTCAAATTTCTTTTTCTATACATAGTGCATATTAGTCATCGCGTTACTTTTCCAGAAAGCAATAGTGAACATCCCAAATTCTTTCTTCTATGACCTCATCTGTTCCTCATCCCTTACCGACCGTTAAACTCAGGACAACCCCCACTTTCCAGTTTACTGAAAACCGCACCTATATATTACACGCAATTCTTCCCTAAGCAGCACTTTAGCCCGAACAGTCTTGACACGATAATCTAGTTCTGAGTCTCCTATAAGTAATTCTGTAATTCGTTTAGTTTCCGTCATTTGTATTAAGTTGTTATTAAATGAAATAAAAGAAATACTAAGATACGGAATACACAGCTAGCATAATTGGAATTAGCAACTCTACCCTGTGAATCGAGTGGCAACATTCAAATTGCTGAGGACGTGGACATCGAACAAGGCGAAATACAGAAGAGCAGCGTACTTGAGGGAAATTCCGCAATCTGGTTGGAAAATACTTGTCCTAGCAACGCCAGCACCAATTGCAAAGGATAACTTCCACAGTAAGTCTAGACAATTCTTGTCCTTCTATATTTCTTAAATTTCCCCAAATCCCATCCAATCATGCCTGATTAAGACCGGACTACGTATGAAGTCTCATTCTTAATTAAATTAATTCATGAAACATTTAACGGTGATCGATATAAAATTCGTAGCTTTGTAAAGCAAGTTGGCGGAGTGTTCGAACTAGCTACGGAAAGTCAAAAACGTGCTTTATTACTTTAAGTAAAAAGTCGTATTACTGGCAAAGCACGAGAACAAATTGACGTACATTGCAATCTCACGACTTGGGAAGAAGTTTCTGAGCTTCTTTTAAATCTCTATCAAGATAAAATCTCTGGATCAATTATTCGAGGAATTAAATTCAATCACTCAAAAGCAAAATGAAAACGTATCACAGTTCTTCCAAAGGATCGAAGACCTCTCGTCTCGAATCCGCGCAGCCGCACAGTGGAACGACGTAAGGACAATAACTGGACATGGCAATTAGTTCCAAACGGTTTGGATTTTCATTATAAAAATTTGCACACTTTCAATTCATGTTAAGTAGAATAACACAAAATCGGAAAATAGACAAATTGTCGGTGGTTAATTTCACCCCCCTTCGAATGAATTTGGCAGTAAACAAAAATTGCGTTGTAATCGGGAGGAAATCCCGTATATATTTACAAAGTTTCAGAATTTTTTGAATTTTCGACGTCGGGATCTTACCCTCTACCAAAATTATTAGGTATAACTTATAGTCACGATTCATTATTAAATATAACAACTTTATTAAAAATATGAACAGAAAAATATACATTTAAAAATTAATTATGTGTTAATGTTCATTAGAGGTTCCTCTTTAATTTTTTAATATTTATATTATATTATATTATTATAATTCCAATTTAATATTTCATCCGAAACGTCAACCGGGACTAACTCAAGAACTATTCTTATAATTACTTTATAATTGTTAAATCTACAGTTTAATTGAAGTATATAATAATACAGATCGTAATGACTATCAATGATTTCTATTTTTACAATTAATGTATTAACCAGCGGTCGTAGCCGTGATGGGAAAACACCGGTTCTCGTTAGATCACCGAAGTTAAGCATCACGGGGCGGGTACTGGGGAAAGATGGGAGACCACCATTCTCCCGGTGCGCCGTTGTTGCTGGGACCCGAAGGAAAGAGAGGAGAGAAAAGAGAATATGACTATAGTATACAATATACAATATACAATATACAATGTACTAATTGATAACAGTCGCCATGGGGGATTCATCAGGGTGGCCGATGAGCAGTTGCCACCTGGGCCCCTGCTCGAAAGGCTCTTAGGGCCCTATCCTTAAAAAAATTATGATTTTATCCAAACTATATTTTTTCTCTATTATTACACTGAGCCCATTTTCAGTAAACTACTGCTTTAGTTTGTCGAAAAAATGGGCCCGCTCAGAAGGCCCCCCTAGGGCCCTGTCTTAAAAATAAATTATGATTTTTTCCAAACATTTGTTCTGTACATTTGTGTACATTTACCACCTTTCAGTAAACTACCTCTTCATTTTCCCGAAAAAATGGGCCCCACAATGTTTGCCACCTGGGCCTTTTTTCTTAAATCCGCTACTGACAGTCGAGGTTAAATACGTATAAACTGAAATATTTACATTAGATTTATTTTATTAATCGCAGCTAATAGCAGCTAATTTTTCTACAGTTCAATACCTTACCATTAAAGGATTAAATTAAGATATTTTAGACCACGGGCGACTTTGAGCAAAACTTTAAATCGCTAGTTGAATTATTATAGTATCGTGTGCAACACAATTTTATTGAATACAGTTGTTTATTGATGAAATCCAAGTTAATTCAGAATGTTTTTTGTACAAAATCATTAATAATAACATACTCAGTAATATGTAAATTATTGAGAACTTATGAAGTAATAGGATTTAGGCAATAATGGTTTAAAGTGGTGCAACTGAAAGACAAAAATACTGAAATTTTCATATACATAGGTCAGATTCATATACAATTAAATCAAACCTAATGTGAATATAAAGTTTATTTCTTTGTGTTTTCTAATCCTACGAACACTTAATAAAGATTTAATGAAGCTATAGAACAGAATTTCGGCACTTCAAATTTCCACTGTGAGCCGTTCACGTATCAGAACAAGATGAAAGTCATTTACCTGGAAGTATCGCAATGATAACTAAAATGACCCTTAATGGATTCATTTATCAAACTCGTCCTCAGATTTCACAAATGCTTCGATACAGAGAATTCCAAACAATTAATCAAGCCTTTACCGCCGCTTCAGCGGAAGAAAAAGCCCCTCGAATTCATTATGATAATTTTCAAAGTTGCACTTATTGCAGTAGAACTAATCACGCAAGTAAAGATAGTCGCTTTAAAAATTCAAGGTCAAATCCTTCATAACCTCAACATTCAAAGCCAATCCACTCTACGCAACAAAATCAACCGTTCAGTCAAAATAATTTTCAAAGTTCTCTTAAAAGTGCAAATCAATCGCAAAACTCGAATCGATCTTATGATTCAAGGGCAAGTCAAAACTCGCGCCTTACAATAGATCAAATTCAATGTCGCTATTGTAAAAACATGGGCCATTCTATCGATGAATGCACAAAAACGAAGTATCGAAACAAATCGATAAAATGTTAGTACAAGGGTTCATAAAACCCTCAACAAGTCCGTGGTCAAGCCCACTCTGGGTTGTACCAAAAAAAAAATAGACGCTTCTGGTCAGAAAAAGTGGCGTATTGTCATTGACTGTAGAAATCTTAATGAAAAAACGAACTTACCCACTCCCACATATAGAGAATATCTTAGATCAATTAGGTCACGCACATTATTTTACCACATTGGATCTAGCAAGTGAAAAACTGCTTTCTCAACTCCAGAAGGTCATTTTGAGTTTACGCGAATGCCCTTCAGTCTAAAGAATGCACCTGCTGTATTTCAAAGAATGATGCACTAAGTTTTGACTGGGCTTAGTAACAAACAGTGTTTCGTTTATCTGAATGACGTGCTAATTCACGGATCCAGCCTCACTCATCATAATTTAAAGCTACGTAATGTTTTCAACCGGATAAGTGTGAGTTTTTACACGAATCTTGTCAATATCTTGGGAATGTAATTTTTAAAGACGCAGTTTGACCAAATCCAAAGAAAATCGAGTGTATTCAAGGAATAAATCCTCCGAAAAACTTGAAGCAAATAAAGCAATTTCTCGGAATGGTAGGATACTATCGGAAATTTATTCCAAGCTTTTCAACGATCGCGAAACCAATAACATTACTGTTAAAAAATGACACGGAATTCATTTGGTCCGAGCAACAACAAGACGCGTTTGAGACATTAAAATCAATTTTGATAAGTGAACCCCTATTGCAGTATCCTGATTTCTCTCAAACCTTTGTCGTTAACTGTGATGCCTCCAATGTGGGTATTGGCGGTGTTCTCTCGCCAATAAAAGATAATAAGGATTTACCGATAGCTTATTATTCAAGAACATTAAACAGTTGTTGAACACTTTCGACCTTATCTCTATGGCAGAGGGTTTACAATTTATAGCGATCACAGACCACTACAATTGGTTTTTAATTGTAAAAATCCTTCTTCAAAACTTGTTCGATGGCGGTTACGTCTTAATGGATACAAGTATACAATAATAAAATATAAACCAGGAAGAGTAAATTCTAACGCAGTCGGTTTATCGCGATTACATCCTGATCCAAAAGATTTTACAAAATTCCATTACCAAAATTTAAACGTAATCGAATTTTCAAAGAAGGAAATCCTTCTTCCAAAATTAAAGGGCACGATAGTATTATTGTGGTCTGAAGATTTGGATGAAGAGAATAAACATTCAGATTACGTGACTGAAAATTTTGACACAACTGCGATAACACCAAGTCCTAACGAGTTGTACAAATTGAGAAATGATAATCAAACTTAACTAATTCTATTTCCCAAAAATCTACACCATGACAAAATTGATTATAGTAATTTATTTCAAAGTTTTATGAACCTTCAAGATATAATAAATTCAAGGGATTTTACTTTGATTCCGTCTAAAAAGAAAAACGGTGTTAAACCTGAAATTTTTAATGAAATGGTTAAATTCATTTTTCCTTCTAATAATATTAAAAATACGAACCAATCTTAAAGAATGCCACGATAGTAAATTATCCGTACATTGTGGGTTTAATCGTACATTAAAACGTGTCATTCTTGTCAGATAAATAAAAACAATGTTAGACCTACTAAACAACCTATGGAGATTACGACTACTTCGGAAAAACCTTTTCACAGGTTAGCTATTGACATAGTAGGACCTTTACCCGCGACTGAACAGTGTAACCGATTTATTATTACAGCTCAAGATGATCTGACAAAGTAATCGTTTGCGTTTGCAATCCCAAATCATGAAGCACAAACACTTGTCGAAAAACTACTTTTTATTTTCGTTTATTTGCGTATTCCCCAAACATCCCTAACCGATCAAGGTTCAGATTTTATGTCAAATCTTGTTAAAAAAGTAAGCAACCTCTTTAAAACAAGACATATTTCAACCACACCATATAGCGGAATCTTTTATAACAAAAAGGGAACAGTAAAAATTGCGAACTCCAAACTTACACTCGTTTCATGTATGAATAGAACTCATTTAAACAACACATACATGATCATTAACAAGTATTTCATTAAAACAAAAAATATCTGCAATTTAACATTGCAGGACCCAACTCGGAAAGATGATACTAGCTTTCATTGCGGACGTACTATCCAGTTAATCGAATCAGAATTATTGGAAGTTAATATGAAACGCGAAATCCTCCAGCAATTGACCGAGAAGTTCGTCACTAGGAAGAAACGTGGTCTTTTAAATGTTTTTGGTACTCCCGACGCCGATGACGCTCAATTTTATGAAGACAGTATTAAAACATTAGTAAATAATAGCAAGCAAACAGAAACCCTACTGAATGCACAGGTTCAAGTGATTGCGAATACTATTAAAAACTTTAATAGTTCTCTATATTCCCTTCAAAGTCAAGAGAAAGCAACGAATGAAAATATAGGAAAAATGAATTCCTTCACTGTTCAAACAAATTCTTTTATTTCACGATTAGAAATGGAATCCGTGGTGAGCCAACATATTACCACTTTAAACGTGCTAGTAGGGCAAATTAATCGTGAACTTTCAAAATATATGGAAACTGTCAATCTAGCCGAAGAATTAAAAGATTATAAAAATGAACATGATCTAGTTATGAAACCAGATTTAGAAAATATATCGAGCTGTTCTCTCCTCACATCAGTAAGACTCCTGGTATCTGCACGACGAAGACGATTAAAAGAACGATAGAAACCTGGAACTATATTGCAACTACTTTAACTATCATGTGCAGAAAAAATCAAGATCATATGGAAGATATTGTTTTAAAAAAAAGCGGAATTATGCATCTTCAACCACACTGCGAAAGATATACGAATCTGTTTATGATCGATGCAACATTTGAAAGCAGTAAAAACGCAACTTATTATATTCCACGCATGAATATTCTAGACGATGATTGTTGCGACTTGTTGCCTCATCTAAAAACAATTGAGTCGGCTGCTCTAAAGCCGATACATCTCGCGAACATCGATCTTACAGAACTCAAGTACGCTAGTAAGAAATTAAACGAGTTCGATGAGATTATTACCAAACAAACAAATCAACCATTCATCATCACGCACACCAAGTTGTACACGATTGCTCTTGGAATATTCGTAGCCCTCTTCGTATTGTTTATATTTTTAAAATACTGCCAATGTTATGGATGTCTTTACTGGTTACAACGTTTATATCGTTCAACCACGAATTCAAGACCAATCCTCCATTAATAAAAAAATTCTTCGATTATGTCTTTAACTCATCATCATTGCCATCTTCGGTGAATGAATTAGTCACCTATCAACCAAGGCGGAATCCACCAGTCATCAATAATCCAATACCTGAGATTTCGGGAGACGAGGAAGCGAACCCCGTTCCAACCCGACAAAGAACACGGAGAAGTACTACACCCCTCTAGGAAGTAAGGAAATTGACACACCCTTAGTAATTAATACTATTTATATCCATCCTAGAGTATTTTATACTTTACTCTTGTTTTTATTTTTATCATTTAGTCTTACATCAGTTACCATACAAGTAAGAAAGTAACTTATTGTATCGACGCCGCAGCGGCAAGTGATCTTTCGCGCAGAAAGTATATTAACCTTTCTGTTACGTTTACCTCACCTTATGTTTTTCATTCGCTAGATGATCACATTTTAGACCTAACGATCACTAATAATACACTATGCACTAAATACTGCACTAAACTCGTAATGAAGAATTTGTGTTTACGTGAGTTGAAGCATTTCTCGGCCAGAATCAATAATTGAATATAGGTCGCGAAAGCAGTGGCCAACGGGTGAATGCGCATGCCCAAACCGAAAAGTGGGAAGGAACACTGCTAGACTCTGGCCAGCCGTCCATTCCCTCTTTTTTTCACGAACTGCTATCCTCGCTACCCTACGTAATGTAAACAAATGCAGAGTAGAAACACTGCACGTGCAGTGCACATGGGCGAATGATCGCTCGCTCTGAGTTTTCGACAATAAAGTTGTTGCAAGCAAATAGCATTGTTGACTGACAGCCAAACGACACAAGGCCTTATTCCACAAATGGGCCAAGTTATGCAGAAAGCTACCAACCCTCAAAGATCTGAAATTCAATAAATTCAATTTGAAGATTTTAATTGTTAAACAAAAGTAGCTTTATCCTCTATTGGGTATATTTTATTTCTTGTTACTCTTTTACAATGATTTTCAATAAGTTATTTAATAGTGAGTAGTATAATTAATATTATTTTAAATTTTCTGTAGTTTCTGTTTGAAACCTATAAGAAAGGTTAAAAAAATTAAAACCAACTTCAAAAAAATAAAATTGCATTAAAAAGTAGAAAATAATTTTTTCCTTTATTTTATCTACGACTCTCATATTTTTTAAGTCGGCGTCAGATTTACAGAGTGCAAATGATGAGGCACCGACTTAAAAAGTATGAGAGTCGTAGATTAAATCAGAGAAAAAATTATTTTTCCCTTTTTTAGTGCAATTGAATTTAATTTTTAGTTAATTTTTTGAAATTTTTTTATTTTTAACTTTTTAATTTTATATATATTGACACAACATGCTGAGGAGATATGCGCGTATGTACATAAAATAATAATAATTAGGTGACCAATAGTCTTTATTATTAAACGGAAGTGGCAAAATATCGCCCTCTTTCGAATAAAAAAGAGATCATCAAAATCGGTCCATGTACTGACGAGTTATGAGGGGACAAACATAAAAAAACATATAAACGGGTTGAATCTATAACCTCCTCCTTTTTGAAGTCTGTTAATAAAAAGTATTACTAATGGATCGGCGCGGTTTTCCTGGGGAATATCATTTCAAATAGTGAAGCCAGGAATTATTCAAATTACGAATAATTAAACACAGTCTAAATGAGGTCGTGTTTGGACTTATCTTCGTCAGAAAAGCCTCGCTCATCTGCATTCTCATGAAAATCTAGTAGAAAATATAGAAATTTCAATTTCCACTGTTTTATTTGAGAATACCTTTGTTATTTTGTATGGTCCCTTGAAGTTTGGACACAACTTTTTAGACAGATTGGCTTTCGACTGTTTGTTATAACTATACACGAAGTCGTTTTCTTGAATTCTTGGGGATTAGTCTTCTTGTCATAGTATTGTTTGCTTTTGGTTTTTGTGCTAATTAGGTTTTCCCTTGCAATTTTGAATGATGTATTTAATTTGTGTTGTAAGGATTTAATGTAATCGTCGTATGTGTAACGGAATTTAGGCTCTTGGACCATCGACGATGGAAGATGTGCATTAAAACCAAATAGTAATTCGTACGGTGGAAAATTAGTTGTTTTATGATTCGATGTATTATAACTAAACATAGCAAAAGGTAAGTATTCATCCCAATCAGTCTGATCTGGTTTTATATAATGTTTCAGATAGATAGTCTTTCAGGATTAAATGGGATCGTTCTAGCGCTCTGTTTGTTTGCGGGTGATACGGTGTAGACGATGTGTGTTTTGCTTTAAATAATTTAGTTAGATCTTTCACTAGTTGTGATATGAAATCGGCCCCTTGATCTGACAGTATAGTTTTGGGAATACCGAAATACATAACAATTTTAGTCAGAACTCTCCGAGAGTTACTCTCGCTATTGTTCTGGCTTCGTCATTAGGTATTGCCTCCGCGAAACTAAATTTTGTTAGGTCATCTTGCATAGTTAAAATGAATTTATTACCAGATACGGTCAAAGGTAACGGTCCTACTACATCTAATGGGCTGTTTTGTAGGTTCAAAATTTGTTTTATTTATCTGACACGACGGACAATAGGGGAAATCCGGGAGACGCGGTCGGGCCGGAGAGTTGGTCCTGTCGCTATATTTCAGACTCTCTACGTAAAAACGCGTTAATTGTATCAACAGATCGTTGTGGCGTATTGTGAAACAGAGGAAGTTGAAATTGAATAGAATTTAGTGAAATAGTAGAAGTAGTATAGTCGATTTTGGCTCTCTAGGCCCGAAGGAAGTTGTCTCCGTCAAATGGTATATTCGTAGGAGTGTCTAATATTTGGAAATTAGCTACGACCTTTTTTGAGTGAATTTCGAGTTCGATTTCGGTTGCGCCGCATGTTGCAATTGGCGGACTCGGTACTCCGGTACTCCGTTTAGTATTATTGGGACGTTATTATGGTTTCTGGAAATAGTTATACTCGTCGATTTAATTAGGGAAACTGATGCGCCAGTGTCGGTTAGAATTGTTAAGCCTCGGGGCCACTAGTAATAAACTTGTGACATTTATTGCGGGAGTCGATGTCAGCGCTGTGTAAACACGCCTGAGAGTAACTCTAGCAAGTTCTGATTACTTGCGACAGTTGGTCTCAACAAGTGAATTCTCAGAGAGAAGCCTCATCTTTCCAAACATTCCGTTCCGCAAGATTTTTCTCGCAACTATTTGCAGGCAAGAATTTGCTGTAAAAAATTGCTGTAGTGTAAACACTCATGCAAGTATCTTGCGCAATAAATGCCACAAGTTTATTATTACTAGTGGCCACGAAGCTTTAGAGTCCCGTCGTTAGAGCTAGAATTCTTTGATTGGAAGAGCACACAAGTTAAATCGTTTGAAGCTAATAAGGATTCGTATATTGTTACATTTTGAAGTGGTTAAATTCTGCGGTTGCGTGCTTCATCGATATTGGAGAATTGGGATGTTGAGAAACTAGTTGAAAATCCTGTTGGTGGAAATTTACGTATCTAGCATTATCACTGTTACGTTGTTCTTGATTCAAATTGAGGGGATTTGGATAGTTTCGATTCTGATTAAAAGAATTGTGATATTGAGTTGGTTTGTCTCGGTTAGTATCAGAAGGACCTTGATATTGATTCTGTCGAATAATAATAATAATAATAATACGTCTTTATTAGACCAACAAATTCCATTTGAGTAGTACAAATTTAATTTTTTTTCTTCGATTTTTTCTTTTTTTTTTGTGGTGCAAAGTTTTAAAATCCTACCCCACTAATCTAACGAGTAATTAAACTTATAATTAAGTGAGCTTACGAGTATCATTACATATTCATATTCTTGATATACACCGCAGTCGCCAGCCTGAAATTTCTCTTTGATCTAGTTAATCTAATATTCACTGGCAATAAGTTATAAAAATGAGTGGCGGCGAATGTAAATGTACCCTGGAATTTCGCTGACTGATGGGGGTGTATTGTTCATTTATCGCAATACACAATATGTGAATAGCATTGTTATACTTACGTTTCCTACATTCTACTACGGTGTGACCCAAATTTTTACAATAGCGACAGTGTTTAGTTGGTTGTGCCTGATTTTGTGAAGTCGTGGATATCGCAGGGATTTGATTGAAGTTAACGGGTCCTGTAGTTATTGTAACTGTGTATAGTAGGATTGGTCTTATTTCTATAACAATTGTTTGTAATGAGGTTTGTGCGACCACAGATTCTGCATTGATGAGATTTTTATCGTAGGTTAAACGCGAAGCTTTTTCCTCGACAATGGCAGCAGTAAATGCGCTATTAATATTTTTAAATTCTCTGTACAACAAACAGTTTAAAGCTTCAATTGTTTAAAGCTTCTTGGTTACTTTCTGTTCTATGAATTGTGCCCAATACTTTAGAGTGCAAATCTTCTAGCCTCTGATAGAACTGCGACACGTTTTCATGTTTTTCTTGCGTCATGCAAATCAGCTCCTCTAATAGCTGATCAAGTGATTTTTGGTCTTGATGTAGTGCAATCAATAATTCGTTCCAACAAGCATCTATTTGTTCCGTGCTTTTCCCGTGATTCTATTTTTCACATACAATAATAATGGTGAAATTTGAAATAATTTGGCTAATTCGAAAACAGCGTCAACTTGTTTTATAAAACTACGTAGCTTGTATCTGGCACCATCGAATGAGTCGGGTAGCAATTTGATCAGTAATTCTATTAAAAATTGTGGTATTGAAGTCGAAGTAGACGTAGAAGTCGAAGTTGAAATGTTCTGGCGTATTTGGCATGTTTCGCGTAAATTGATATGCAATTAAGATTTCCAGGATTTAGGAAGCAAAAGATATAGGAAGATCTGGTGAAATTATAAGAGTGGTCCTCGAACAACACTTACACTGATGGACTTCTTAAATGTGTTTCCTCTTCTTTGTGACTTAGTTTCTCGATGATCCAATTAACAACTGAAGTTGTCGTCCACTAATCGTACTGGATGTTTCTTCAACCAGGAGTTGGACGAAATCGATGAACGTCAGATCATCCCACTTCTGACACCAAATTTTTGTGTTGGATTCCGTAGCAGGGAGTCGAGTACAACGCGTTAATTACTTCTAATGTAAGTCTCACAAGAGGTGTTTATTTTTAAAGCTCTATCTGGCGTGTTTAACAGATGTTAGAATCGTCTCCTCTTAGGATTTTGGGACTGGGTTATACATACAGGAGTTGTGAAAGCGCAAGGGTCGATGGTGGTGACTAAATTCGTTAGCGCTGTACGGATGATTTTGCGAGGGTGTATATCGAACTGGCATCCAAAAAATTTGTGTGATATTGATATCGTTGACAATAGAAAGCTCGTGAAAGTGAATAGTTTATTCAACACACCAAGTGCGCGCGATAAATATTCTTGTGGTGATGAGTGAAGACTCTAATCTTGGCATTGAATAAATTGTACGAGGGGGTGGCACTTATCAATCAAGTACCTATAGGTAATATAAATACTGCACGAGCATCCATTTTACTTTTTTCACTTGTTATTTCTCTAAAAGCTCCAGAGCAAGTATTTTAATAATTGCTTGAACCTTTGTCAGGATTAATATAAAAATTTATAAACGATAAACTAATTTTTCAATAAAGTAATTTACACGTGAAGCTCCTCTTAAAAACTTATAAAACATGGTTAAATGAATTTAATGAAAATGAAGGATATTTTCAAGACATTCTTTTATAATGAAATGTAACTTTCTACGAAAAATCTTTATTACCAACTGAAAATATATATATAGTTAACTAATATTTTATGCTGCCAGATTGAACTTAGTTGTCTAATATGATTCTTAATATGATTTCATTTAAGCAAATGAAAAATAATTATAAATTACCCTTTATAAATCAGAAAGAAATTACTTTTGTAGAAGAACATACATACATTTTATTGTACATATCTTCGAATCCAAAAAAGGTATTAAGGTAGTTTCGTACAACTCATCCTATATATTGTGTAATCATTCTGAGCAATATTAAATAATGATAAACGTCCAAAAGATTATACAGTATTTGATACATAACTTATTGCGTAGGTACATACATATGTACACTCATTAATTATCAGCGTGCTCTGTTTCATTGTTCGCTGGTGACTAACTTGTACGGCAGTGTAGGAGTAGCAGATGCCACTGGAATATATTTCCAACCAGGAATGGAACGAAATGTTTTTTCGTTTTGTTTCGGTTCAGCTCCGATAAAAATAATTTCGTTTCGGTTAATATCGTTCCCGCTGAAAAATATTTCCATCAAAACGAAAAACAAATTTTGTTCCGAACCGGTTATTTCATTTATAAAAAAACTCGTATAAACTTATTTGAACAATTTTATTGCATACTTATATTATAAAATATTATACGTTATAGTTATGTATTATAGAATATTATATATTATGTCTTACGAAAAAAATTTAGAGTTTTGATGCTTGCGGTTGCAAGCCGTGCCCACGAGAACAAAACTTCCAACGCCTCTGCCAGCAACGCAGTCAGCCCTATCAGGGGTCTGAACCGACATAAAACACGATGAAAATAAGGAGCGTGCTCAATTTAAATTTTTTAACGTGATTTGTCGTACAGAACGTTATTAGTCGGAATTTTCATTTCGGTTATATCGTTTTCACTCCTGCAACAGGGTTAAGAATTTTAAGATTTTCGTTTCGTTTCTGTTTCTGTTCCGGACAAATATTTCGTTTTTTTTTCGTTTCTGTTCCGTTCCGGGTCCCTGTTTCCAACAATTACTTATGTATATGCTTATACTTCACTTTTACCATTTTATTCGTGCCCTATTATCGCTATTTGTAGTTCGTTTAAAACCGTACAAATTGATATTAATCGGTTTCCCCGTGACACTATTCCACATGTTCAATTAACTTTCTCTAATTTTCTACTAGTCGTCACGACATATAAAATAAAAGATCTGTGTCGATGCGCGTAGCCTTGCTTCACTAATGAGATTTAATTGTCTGCCGCAACATGTTGAAAATTATTAACAAATGTATCCGCAAAAGTGGGAGAAAAGATATTGACAATGTCAGATGAGAAAAGATAGTTGCATGTTTGTCCGTAAAGGGTGATTACTCGAAAACAGGTGTGACTGTTCCACGTCCAGATGATACAAACGGCCCTGAATGTAACGCCAATTGCAAGCAAACAAACACCTATGCGTGGGCATACAAATCGCGTAGGTGTCCCTCCGCGACTACCTGGCTTTAGCCCAAGGGCATTTTACTTGTGCATTACGGAACGCGTGCACGTCGTCGATATCGCTCACGTTTTCGTACTTTTACCTGTACGAAGAGTGAGGCCACTTCGGAACTGTTGTAGGTCGAAACAAGGAAAAATCCATGTGCATTGTTAGTTGTTACGTGAACCGTTGTCATTCGTAAGTAGAACGTACCAAGTTTTTATTATACGTCGCGTTTCGAATGGATATTAACTACGAGATTTCACTTCAGGGGTATTTCATTTAGCGCATCGTTTTTTTGGCGGTGAATATCATATAAAAAATATAAGGCCAATGAATTTTAAAATTCCCTCATATATATTTATGTTTGAAAAAACTGTACAATACTTTTCACGCAGTTATCTTTCTACTTGTAACTTTAATAGCTGTTGATAAAATCTCAGAGAAAACTGGTCACATTCTAAAGGAATTTTTTTTGTCTTTTAAAGCTGAAAAAGAAGCTGTTGTATACTTTATCTGCGTGTAAAATAGTTACTTGATTAAATAAAAACAATGTCGATATTTTCCCCGTCGAAGTAGGAATGCGCCCTTAATTTATTTTTGTGTATGTGTAATTTTAATATATGTACGTAAAGATTACTGTAAATATTAACAATAATGCTACATTATATGAAACGGTTGAACTGGCTCTAAAGTTATAATTGATCTTATCGTGATATTCTTACTCTAAATAATGGTTGAAGTACTACATTTAATACTTTTATGAAATACACTGAAACCAATTTTGACTATCGCTTAAGATGTTCAGCTTATAAAAACGTTTAATGTCTAGTCTTAAGAAATTCTAAGAAAAGAATCTCTTTTGGTCAGTTCACTCTGTACTCAGCTTACAGGAATTTCATCTTGGTTTGCCTTCGTTCCCTGTATGTGGCCTGTGTCACGGCCTAGGAATGTATCGAATTTCCAAGTTTGGAAACACTCCTGCCTCATAATTCGTGCTGCGACTTGGTCACGTACGTATATACGTACATATGTATGTATGCGTCTACGCAATATCACGGTGCCCCGGCTCTCACTGACATTATCCGCTCGTATAAGAAGCAGCGTGCGAATAAATTTATTACACAGAAAAATACACGCCAAGTTGCGGATGAGTATTAGTAAATGCTGGATGTAACACCGTGAAATTTGTTCGAATAAAATAACTATCAAATCAATCATAACAGTCGTAACTCTTTCTCCTTATGTTAATTGTGAAACATCAAATCTAGTTTCGCGAGTATTGGTTATTTTGCTTATGTAATGTAATTTAAATGTCACGAGTCACGTTTGTTTGCTGAAGTCCACATGAAATTTAATGACATTTCGTAGCAAATTATTAGATTTTAAATCAATTCCATTGTATTTCGCGGGGCATTTAAAAGTATATATGCGAATGACTCTGTTGTGGCTGAATTTATGAAAAAGTAATAAAAGCGGAAGTCGCTGACTGACGTTGGGACGCGTTCAACATAATTGTATCCGATGTCGTTGAACTCGTCTTAACAGCTGTTTCCATGTGGTAATAAAAAAGCTGCCTATTCACACTTGAAAAAATTATTTAAGCCGCCAAGGGGTTTATTAAAATTAAAGCTTTTTCATTTTTTCACGTTTTTGGAACAAAGAGATATGGATACAAAAAATGGGTAAGTACCAAAACTTGAAATGGCCTTCCTTTCGACTTTGAAAAATATTTATTCTAAATTCTAACTTCTACCTATAAATTGGAAGATTCATTTTTGAATCTTAAATCTAAACCTTAATTCCCTTAAGGGAGGTTTCTACTATGGGCAGGGCCGGCTTTAGGGGGGGGGGGGGGGGCAAATCTCCCACTGTCTCCTCTCATCATGGCACTAGCGCTCTCCGCTCGGCGCAGATTTTTCGTCGGCGGCGCACAGTGGAGCTGGAGAGTAAAAAAGTCTTAAAATGAAAGTTGTATTTTTATGTATCCATCACTGTATCCTGATAGCCAATGGACCAACGTATCTAACCTATATGACAGATATGTCATATTCGTGTTAATTACAAAGAAAAATTGATCTGAAGTTGACCTTTCGTATTGTAACGGGAAACGTGTCACTATTCGTACCAAATTGTCGACTTTTTTCTGAATTCCTCTAGATATTTTTATTTTTTACCTCATGTATTTCGAATATGTATAGTCTCAGCTTATTTGTGACATAAATACCTTTCGAAAACTCTTCACCGTAATCCCACTATACAATTGCAAATGAAGCTACCTAGTACTTCATGTTTTCATTAATTCTTTTGGGTTTATAAAAAAAGCTCCGGAAACTAATGGAAAGCAGATACCTTCTACTAACAACCCTTCAAAAATTAACTGCGTTTATTTGCGACTTTCGCTGTCATTGATACATAATCACAGAAGTGCGCTGTGGATGCGATTTCGCAGAAACTCATAACATCGGCATTTCTCGCTATTTTTGCATAGTTTCTATTTTATATTACTTTTCGATAGTTTTAGTTTGTACGGACAGTAATATTGACAACGTTAAATAAGGAAAAATAAAATAGCAATAAAAATGATAAATAAAGTTTTGTTATAATTCAATTCTATTATATTTTGTGATGTTCGAAGCTAATTAATGCATTGTTTATGTAATTTTACATACTTATTAGTACATAATTATCATGTATGGTTTTTGTGTACCGAATGTTTACGGGGTTTATTACTATTTCATTTGTTAAAGAAGCTTCCGTTGGCTATTAACAAATAATATAAAAAAATTACTAAAAATATTGGGGAAACTCCGAAGTTATGACATTTTTTCCGCGAATCCTATGTTACGTGCCCCACTGTGCGGCGCGACACTCGGCTCTCCTGCCACGTGGGCGTCTTTCGCCGCACGGCGCATGCACCTACGATTGGTGGGGCGCTTCCCAACACCAGCATAACGCGCGTGGTGGGGATCGCTGGCACGAGATCACATTTTGCTTGGTCTGGTCTCGAGCGGTGCTAAGGTCCTACAGCGTCCTACAGCGGCCTACAAAGAGTCTAAAGGCTGATTGCTAGCGAGCGCTCGGTTCCACATTTTTTTATTTCCGTACTTCTGAATATCCATGCCCTAAGTATCCCGAATACATTTTTCCTGTCTTTTTTTATTATTAAAGCTTTTTTCCTTTCGTTTTTTTTTGTTTTTGCGGGGTTTCTTCCTTTCTTTTTTTGTATACTATAAACGCATTTACGGCTATTAAGTCAGTTTTTTTTTAAATGTCCGAGCAAAAATTTAAAAAAACCATCTGGTGCGGAATATCGGAAACGCAAGACCGAGAAGGAAACAGAATTGCAGCAAGCGAAAAAATTAATGCGTCTCGATAAATATATTGAAAGGAAACCGTTGAATGTAGGTTCTTCGATTTCGTAACAATGTGTTGCTACTGTTGCTTCTTCTTTTACGGCTTCTTCTTCTACATCTACGGATGTACTCTCCGACGCTAATAAATGTACATCTTCTCATTCTTCTCAAGTTCTAGCTACTAATAATACTAGTACTATATCCGAGCTTCCTCGCAATCAAAACAATTTTGATGATCCATTTCCAGGATGGGCGGAAAAGTCACATCAGAAATTGTTTCGCGAGCCAACAACGCTATATACTATTCAATTATAGCTGATTGCACGCCAGACGTAAGTCATGGTGAACAATTGTCCCTAACGATTCGATTCGTAGACTTATCAGGTAGCAATGTTAGTATTAAGGAGCATTTTATAGAGTTCATCCCGGTCGATGACTCTACTGGTGCAGGTCTTATGGAAGCAATTCTGCGCGTACTAAACAAACATGGGCTAGAGCTAGGCAATTGTAGAGGTCAGGGGTATGATAATGGAGCGAACATGAAGGGAAAAAGTATCGGTGTACAAAAAAGAATTTTAGATTTAAATCCCTTGACTTTCTTTGTACCGTGTGGCTGCTACAGTTACAATCTTGTAGTATGTGAAGCTGCTAAATCTTCGGTGAAGTCTGTAACGTTGTTTGGGGTTTTGCAGAGATTATTTGAGGCAGTCAGAGCAACAATGGACTAACCCACATTTTTTTTCGAAATTGAATTAGTAGCAATAACGTGTTCCATTAGGCTCTACTAACCATATAAAATAGAAGAAAAAAATGTTTAATATGGATTGGTCCGTTGTTGCTCTGACTGCCTCATTTAATCTATTGTCTGCTTCTAACAAGCGGTGGCAAATCCTAACTGATCATCTAGAACTGTATAGTTTAAAAAAACTGAGCGATACTCGTTGGGAAGCTATAATAAATAGCGTGAAAGCTGTCCGATATCTTCGCGATGTTCATGATGCTTTAATCACTTTGGCTAACGAAACTTAGAAAACTGATCTTACTATATCACACGAGGCAAGCACTCTGGCAGAACAATTGAAATATTTCGGCTTCATAGTGTCTCTAGTTGTTTGGTACGATATTCTCTTTCAAATTAATGTTGTCAACAAATCTCAGCAATCAAAAAACGCTGACCTCGTTAAATGCACAAAAATGTTTCAAAACTGCTGTAAATTCTTGGAAGAATACCGACAAACTGGATTCGGAAAAGCTCTTGTGACAGCAAATGACAGCAAGCTTACACCGATGAAACGCTTTCGAAATAGAATTTTTTAATGAATTGCTGGACACCCGTTTAATGTCGGCGAAAGAAAGGTTTCAACAGTTGCGTAACTATTCGGAAACATGGTCTGTTTTGTATAATATTAAAAAAATCCCCGAAAGAAATGAACAATTCAAATCACAATTCTGATGTACATGGAAATTTATTATTAAATATTAAATATTTATTGGGTTACGTCCATTTGCGTTTTAAACTTTATAAAGCAGCGCAATATTCAGGAACTATTTCCAAATGTATGGATTGCATTTCACATCTAGCTAACTATTCCTGTAATAGTAGCTAGTGGAGAACGCAATTTTTCAAAACTTAAATTAATTAAACCGGATTTACGATCAACAATTTTACAATCAAAATTTACTAACTGAGCTGTGCTTTCGATTGAAAATGAAAAATTAGATTTCGCTGACTTGATCCGTACATTTGCCGAAAAATTTTTAGATCCCATAGTTCAACTTGAGCTCTCGGTCGAAAATACAAAAAATTACAAAATTTGAAAATGCTAAAAAAATAACATGAAAATAAAAAAAAAATAATGAAAAAATGCAAAAACAAAAAAGATCTAAGAAATCTTATATGCGTTCATCCATTTATATCCACTTAGTTAAGCAGAAAGCTGCTAGTTGATTTTTGTGCCCCGGAGTGCCAAATAACTAAAGCCGGTCCTGACTATGGGAGCGTATATTTTAGAGTTTTTTTAATCTTTTTTTGTATTAGAGATATCGTGTTTGCCATTCAAACGTATATATGTTATTGAAGTAGATTTATTGATCTTTAAAAAAAAATTTTTGTTTGTATAGTATATGTATTCGTGCCAAGAGTCGTTCAGTGTTGCGTTGATTTTGAGCATTCGGTCTATGTGCCTTCTACACCTTCTGGCACCCTACTCGATGAACGGACGGTTAGAAATCGGAAAGTAAAATTGATTTACAATCTAAATAAGATTAAGAAGATTAAGATTAAGATTTTCTAATATTCTTCAATTTGAACAATAATTTTCAAAATGACGGCGGGTCAGAACAAAGTAATACGAATTTCACCAAATTTTTACCATTTCAACCCCCAGAAGAAAATAGAAAATGTCATTGGCGGTGAATAGCCATGGTTCGCACAAAAACTATACAGTGTTTTAACCGCATGTTCCAAGTTTCAAGGCAATCGCGTCATTACTTTTTTCTAAATCGTGACAGAAGTTCACGAAAACCTTTTTTTTAGGAACACGTTTAAAATTTACCTGCGTCGCTTAGATAGCCCGTACTATCGTTCATTCAAACTTCTATAACTCGCTAATTTCAAGTTTTCGCCATAAAGCCTTCGGTGGGACATTTCTAGGGGTATAAGGATCAAAATAAAGCCTCAAAAAAATCGATTTTTTGAGCCGTCCAAAGTAGAAAACCCCCTTAAGGCAAACTACTATTAAGTGTAACTAACTCTAGGTTGCATGTTCAGAACTGAAATCTTCCAGAAATATGTTGAATTTGTTTAAGAATTCGTCACGATTATGAAATTCAAGAAAAAGGAATTCATGAAACGATTATTATACAAAATGTATTGACCGTACCAAATTTGATTATATCATTGATAAATGTCGGAAAAGAGTATACGAGAATAGCAAACAAGGAATTGAAACTCTTCCATTTCAGATTACTTTTTAATAGCGTTAAATACCGACATACGACACCAACAACGAAAGTTTGTCAAATGGGACATCAAATAACAGAAGTATTCAATATTTTCTTCGACTACACATTTCGATTCTACTATGTAAATGAACGAATCCTATGCATCATGTGATTGGAACGCCTCAAAAATCCTGAAACCTCTAGTTGATTCATACTTCTCCGCTTTTGCGGTGTCAAAATATCTCGTACAAGAGTCACATGTTTGAATCTGTAGTCTCATTCCTATGACTACAATATTGTTCAATTTTGTCATTCAATTAATACATAAAGAGAAAAAATAATGAAGCTAATATTGTATTCTGTTGCTTGATAAATAGAAATATTATTCAATTACACAATTCCCACATGATATGCAGAATTCTCTAAATCTTTCCTGACCCTATTTTAAGAAACAAAGATATATCATTCCATTAAAAATGTGTATAACATTACTTCCGGCGTACTTGCAGTAGAAGAAGTTCAAAATTTATTCTCAATACTAACGAAAACAAATATGTAACACAGGAACTACAGTATGCACCTTCTTATAAATATTTATTGCCGAAGTTTGCAAATTAACGCTAAGTCGAAATTCTCAAAATAAATTCTTTATTTCAAGAATTTTCATTACACTAACGAAATGCAGCATATTTGGAATACTGCTGGCAATTTGAAATACCGAAGTATCTAACACACTACTAACGTTATCTAATTTGTAACACCGTAGATAATAGGGGCTAATGACCTGTTAAAGAATGACATTTGTGGATGAACCACCATTTTGACATTTACCATTTAATCTGCAGAGTAAGAAAACGTCTGTCTGCAAAACTTTTTCCGCAAGTATTCAATCGTTCTAATCATGGTTAAAATATGTCAAAACTTTAGAGTTAAACACTTAATCTACTCGTTTGCGCGTTCCTTTCTATGGTTCCGTGTCAGTTTTAGGATAATTTCAAACTTAAAGGCCACCGGTAAGAAATTATCGCACCCAGTTCTGAGGGCACTCAAAAGAATCGGCAGACTCTCCGCTTTAAAATGGGCTTAAGATATTGATGTTCCGATCATCCCTCGCGAAGATACAGCGAGTTGAAGAGAAAATGGAATTTGTGCAATTTTTAAGCATATTTTGGAAAGGACATCAGAGACCCAAATTTTAACCGAATCGAAAAAGTCGAAGATGCGTCTTACAGAGGAAAGTCTGATCTTTCTAATAGTTTTTTCGTTTGCCAGAAGCAACTAAAGTAAAAGAATACGGTTTTGCTTCAAAGTTGAATAACTCGGCCAAAAAATCGTACAAAACAAATTAGCCGCTTTCGAGTGGTATAAGTGGAATTTGTGTAAAAAATTTCGTTCAAGCCGTGAAACATCGCAAAGTTGAAGGACATTTTTTCAAACTGACCAAGTGCTCTTTATATTGCTATAACTTTGCCGAAAAGCAATGCATCTGAAATTTACAAAAAGCAGCTGAAAGTAGAGATTCCACACTTTCAAGCCATATTTTCAAAATATCGATACGACTATTTTTACCGGAGTTATGGCCATGTGAACCTGCCCCTATTTTTCGGGCTCCCAGAGGTGATCCTTTAATTAATGTGAGGGGTGTATTTCTATTGTAATTTAACAATTGTTATTGTCTATTCTCAAACAATATTAGCCAGTGTGAAGATAAGTTTAATATCTAATCCAAGTTAGGATATGAATTTAAAAGTTAAAATGGGGAACAATCACAGTATCTATACAAGGGTTTGTCGGTTTTTAAAAGCAGGTTTACAAACCGTCTTTTTTTATAAATTTGTAAAATTCGAAAACCGGTTTTTAAATTTAAAAAAAAGTTTTATATACTAGAATTAATACGTAAAAATTAATTAATTATTTAATTAAAAACGTTAACATTTTGACTTGAAATCGCCTCGGGCACAAACATATTGTAGTAACTAAATGAAATAATAATTTATATTTTGTACGGATTTTAGTTATTTTAATTTTTTAATTTATTTGGTTTTGAATAGATAGAGTACATTTTATTTTGCTACATTTTTGGAATTCCATAAATATTAAAAAAACTGGAGCGGAGTAAATATAGTAACATGTTACAATTTACCCCGAGGTCAAATTTTTGCGTTTTATCTCAGCAAACGATAAACTAAACATCAAATCACTAAAATGCGTACACATTATACCAATGTGTACTGATTCGTTTTAGACAAGGAAACAAAAATTCGAACGGATTCTAATGACGGTTAATTGGAATAAAAGTGCTAAGACAACATTTACTTATGTGCTGTTAATACTAAAATTCTGGGCTATTACCACAAAATGAATACATAACGCGCGTTTGTGTCACTAAAACTGACTGTGCTAATATCGCCAAGCAGCTCTTGCATGCTGTGGGTTACCAGATTTGTCGTTCAAAAGATTTTACTTACGTTACAATTTACCCCGTGTTACAACCTGCCCTGGTCTCCCCTACACAGTGCGGAATTGTCAATATCCTATTTATTAACTATACTTGCTGAACGCCCATAAGCGTTTCTCGCACAAACTGTATGTACTAAACTCTGAAATAGAGTACCATTACTTACTTTGGACTATAATTCTATCATAAAGTATTATTGACTTGATTTCTTGATGGTGTATTAATGTTCCAAATGGTGAGATATAACAATAACAACATTTTTACGAAACCTAACATTTTCATTATTATTATTATTTTTAATGCAACAGCATTTTTTGTTTCATACCTTGAGCAAAAAAAGTTTGAATACAGCGAAGAAACAGATGCTCCACACTGCAATATGTACAGCTGCAATGGGAAAAGTGGCTCAAGGGGTGTACGCGTCGGAATGTCCAATTTAAATGACCAAACAGGAAAAGGAAGGGAGGCGAGCTGCAAACTTCGGAGAATAAGAATTTCGAGATTTTGGGGAACGAAAGTCGATACGCGGAACAAGTATACCGCTGTTGTTCGCGTGCCAAATGTGCGAACAAAAACAGGGGCAAATGCTAGTTAAGTAATCTATGCGCTCGAATTGCGGTACGATAACTCCAGTAAAAAAACAAGTATTAATAGTGCAACTGAAAGCAGGTATATCACTATCAATAAAGTAATTGTTCCCCTTCACTCGTATGATGGTCAAATGGCACAACTGTTCAAAGTTTTAACAACGATGTTTCTGAATTACGTTTAACGATTATCTGTCACTATCACATTCCAACATCGATTGGTCACTTCGAATTTTCGGGCAACAGAAGGAAAATCGAAATGAAAGAAGCAAAGAGTATTGAAAACGGAACGTTTTAACACGACATCAAAATCGAAAGAGTAATACCCTTGTAGCAGGGTCTATTTTTAAGCACCACTCAGTTGCATTTCGTTACACACCGGTTAGCCCCGTAAGATGGTTTACTTACACTGCGATCTACAGTTACGCATACACATTAATCTAGGCAACGTGGATACGTAAAATGCTGTACATAGACACAACTTTTACAAGCATTTACAGCAAAGCATTAAATTTTTAACGTGCGAATTATTTCAATTTTTACACAAGGTTGCTGCGATCGCAACTGAGCTCGATTAGAATGATTAATGTAACTACTGATCTTTAATCATAAAAAGGAAGTAGCATCTGAATTCTTGCAAATGTTCACACATTGTGAAATTCAATCTACAGTTTGTATGAATTCTGTGCACTGTTACGGAACACATGAATAAAAATTGTAGTATTTATTTGCTGGTACATGTAGATAAAGCATATTATCGAACAACTGCAATATTCTTTTATATTGTGCACCAGTTCTACCACGAATGTGTAAAGAGGAAGAAAAAATATAAATTCACTAGACATGATAAATCGAAATGGAAGTCTCATCAGCGAATTCAATACTTTTATTATTAATATCAAATATCGAATCGGATAAAGTATAACGGAAATATAATTTCTCAGTTGAGAAAGAAAAAAATAGTCTTGTTTTCGCGTTAGACCTGATCGTGAGATTTCTCGAGTTTTTCACCGAGAGCGTGCGGCGGCCCTGGCGACTGGAATGCGGGCGCGGCGAGTCCTCGATGTATGAATATACGCATACACATAATAGATACACACGCTCGAGGAGCTTAAGGGGCGCTCACACCGGGGCAACGTAACGTCAGAAATATTTCGCGTTCCCGCTTACCCGTGTCGGCCGACCTACGTAGCTTTTATCGCAATAAACCACCGCATTGCATTACGCCCATTCGTTGTTATTGTCAAATAACGAGCGCCGCGCGTAAAAAGCACACGGGGGCTTTGAACAATATCCCATTTAGCACGTGCTCGAATGCACAACAAATATGTATATACGTGTAAAATGGCATACCTGTCTCTCGGATCGATCCACGTTGTTTTCCTCGTATTGTGATCAATGAAATACACTTTTCCATCGAAGTCTTGCGCGACGTCCCACCCTTCCGGAAGCGGTATCTCCCCATTCCGTCTCCTTGGCATATTTCACTGCGCTCTAAATCCATCCAAAATTCTCTATCACCGTCTAGTCGACAAGCATGTGCCTCTGTGTCTGCGGGCGCACACTACCGCGCTACATACACACTGAATTGACATACGAGAAAGAGAGATAGCCGATATATGTGTAACAGAGATAAAGAGGGTCAGTCGAATGGTAAAAAAAAAAAAAAAAAAAAAAAAAAAAAAGAAGAAGGCACGCAAAAGCTATACACACTGACATACAGTGGAATGGAAATAGAAAGGATGTATTGCAAATCACTGATTATATACATGCGCACATACGCGTGCGCGCGCACACAGGACACTATCAAGCATACTCGTACGGATGTACGCACACATGCGCTCTCTCTCTCTCTCTCTCTCTCTCTCTCACTCTCCACGCTCACTCGCTCGCTACTCCGCCATCATGAATACCTCATTATCATGAGCGGAGTGACGTCAGAGTCCCCGCCTTCAGATTCCTCTCGAGCGGAATTCCACCGTTAACATAGCTGGCTGCTGAAGAAAAGTCCACTGTTGGTATCTTGCCTTGAGACGGGTACCGTGGTTCTACATTTGCACGAGTGCGCGTATTGAAGCCTGTTGCAGTATCGTAACACTTTTCTCTCGATCTCGCACTTGGCCACTTAGCGATATTATTCAGAGAAAATATACAAATGACACAGCCTCTAAATTCTCTCCCCCCATACACCACAGAAACAACCGAATTCGTATAGAAAAATACACTTTCACCCCTGCTGCCGTCTCACTCGTGCTTCACTCGAAATTTACACTCTTATCCAGTATTTCTCAAGACCTTGATTTTACATCACGCCCGGCGTATATACCTCTGCACCATTACGCTGATTTTTGATCGTGCCTCCCGACACTTATTACTTGCTTATTACACTGTCGAACAAACTGGCTCCTTTCGCGAAACGTTTACACTGGTCGTGTCGGGCACTTATGGACGTGGTGGCCGGGGCGCGCGTTTCGTCCACGATGTCGATTAATGTGTTGAAAAACAGTTCCAGCCTGTCGCAGTCACGTCGTTGCTTCTTTTCTATTCTTTTCTTTTTCTCGGCAATAACAGGAACAGCGAGGGAGAGTCTCTCGGATCGGTGACGGGATAGTATCTACGTCGGCGACCCGCTTTAAGAAGCGCACGCTAATGCCGGTATTGTCGAGTACATTTCACCGCGCTCCCTTTTCCCTCTTGCAGCTAAACTTCCCGTTCGTTCTGCGTAACAGGCATCGCGAATTCACGCGGCACGTTTCTTCTCGAGTAACGTCAGAAAACTCGCCCCCGTTTACGTCCCCCCCCCCCCCCGCGCGCTATTTCACTCCGCTTTTACTTACGCGATTGGACACTGTTACAATTACCGCAAGGCACTTTTACTTATTCGCAGATCGAATTGGACGTGACTTTGCAGGGATTGCGCATTCTATAAAGGCCCGGTTGGTTCAAGTGCCAAGAATACGGGCAAACTACTCCTTCGTTTAGACGATGCTACAACCTCGCGCCAACTACAAGCATGTTGAGTGTTTGAAACATGCCACTGAACGTTCATACCGTGTGCGCTTAGCAATGCTTCTCGCTTACTCTCTCTTCCTCTTCGCCTTAACGCGTATACCGATGAGAACCGAGCGTAATCCCCTCCCAGGCCTCCTACTCTCCTTCCTCCTCTATCTTTCTCTTGGCTTGCCCCTTCCACCCGGCCAGAAGCTTCCGTGTCTCTGACCGCTGTGCACGAACGACGACGGGAACAGACGAACGCGATGCCCTTTCGATGGTTTCGCATATTTTCCGTTATGTTGCATTGGCGGCACCACCGTACAACTTCTAACGCAGGTGCACCCGAGACCGTTCAACATCCGGGACGAATGGGTAAATTGATGGTAATCCATCGGCGCCCCTGTCATTATAAGATTATAATGCCTTATAAGTTTCTCTGGTACGAGAGCGCATTGCTTTCTCTTTTTTCATTCCTACTATTTTCATTGATGCTCAGCTTCCGAGAGTTGCCAAAACTATTAATCGATCTTCATACTTCGTTTAGCCGATGTGAAGCTTCGATTGGCTACAAAATTCCTAACAATTGTATGATCAATGCGAGGGACAAATCATTTTTACAATTACAGATTCGACCAGTTTGTCGTTTCTGCGGTGGAATTATTTTCTTCCCGGGATGATCGAAGTAATCTATGCGTAAACAATTTTAGTGGTAATAATTTTCATCCGTTTTTGTATCGAACAATAGAAGACGTATGGAAGTTGTACGAAATTGAAGAATGTTGTACTCCAGCTATGCGATCGTGAATGCCTTTTTTCGCATGTGGAGTACGTTTTTGACTATCGACGGGAATTATATGAACATTTTATGAAGTGCCTGAACTACTACCTAGTCGAACGTACATATATATGCACAATCGGTTCAAAAATATCGTTCCAAGTACATACCACAAATGTACAATGGGGAAGGTACCCCTTCCTAATCGTAATCCGACTTTGGGCCATGCGCAAACTTGGTGCGCATAAAATTATTATGCGGTCGACCGCTCTACGGTGAGGATGGAGAAGGTGGACAATATGGATGTCGATATTACAACAAATTTGAGGCATTTGATGGAAAAAGGGCGCATAGGCATATGTGCCCTTTTTCCTTAAATCGTTTAAATGGACTCAGGTATATGTTATATATATATACATAATATATCAAGGACATTACTTCTCTCGCGTTCAGATTAGCTATGTAAATGCTGCTTTATTACGTAGCGTGATCGACACGCAGCTACATAATCGCTGAGCGCTCGCGCTACCGCGCTGTCGTGCAATAAGTACTTTTGTTTCATAGAGTATTTTCTGTAAGCTAATTTAGGAAAGAAGAAATTGATTTGTAAGACAGCTTGCTGCAAAAAAACGAAGAAATTAATACTTACTTAAAACATAACATTTTTTGTTCATTTTTGCGCTTCATTTTGAATTTTTTATTTAAGCGATGTATAAAAAATGGGCAACGAAGTATGTAAACAAAATTATATGTAAATAACTAAACAAAGAAGCAATTTTGTTACGAATTTACCCTACTTACGGAAAAAGGGCACATAAACAAATTGCTTAAAACTTATAAATAAAGACACGCATCATTTTCAAATCATGACTTCTGTTTTCAGAACGTTTGAAGGATACGGTAACTACATCTTTAAAAAAATTGGTTTTAATTGCATTACATTGTATTAAGTTATACTATAATGAAAACTTTGAAATTGATTTTCTTGAAATGGCATTTTGGCGTGTGTGCCCTTTTTCCATCAAATGCCTCAATTTATATTACACTAGCTTTACTACTCGGCTTCGCCCGAAATTTAGATTCTGATTTTATAAAAAATAAATTATTTATATGTTTTGTGAAAATAGAATTTCATTCAAGGATTAGCTAGGCATAATGAGCTGGGACACATTTCGTGAGCCCAGAGTTTATCGTTCGAAAGTTTTTTGGCAACAGGCAAACACACAAAACACTGCTTCATATATTAAGATTATTTCTACTGTATTTGTTAATTTTTTATAGATTTGAATATCCTCGTGTAACTGTACACTTTATGAGGATATTATTCGCTCTGGTTATAACAATAAACATCACTAAAAAAATAAGCAAAATTAAACAGATTTGACTACATATTACGTGTTATACATATGTTAATACATAAACATAAATATTTTACAATAAAAGTTAACGTTAACTTTTAAGTGTAAAAAATATTTAAAATAATTTACCTTTGTAACAGTGGTGGATTTAGAGGGAGGCGCGCGCCCCTTCCTCAAGGTAAAAATACTTATTTTAACTTAGCAATATGAGGAAAAATATGATAAACTGTTACTAAAAAAACACTTTATCATTTAGCAGGAAAATATCGGAAAGGTCCCTGGTTTATTTCTGAGACCTACGCACGCCCCCCCCCCCCCCCCCCCTCAAGAAAATCTTGGATTCGCTCCTGCACCCCCACCCCTCCCAAAAATCCCTAACCCGCCCCTGCTTTATAAATGGGAATGGCAGTTGATTTATTACTGAATTATTCTCTGTATTTATAGAATAGTGCCATTTAACTTGCATACAAACAGTAATGAATAAATCTTCTGAGTTTCAAAGTTGTAATAAGAAATAGTAGCAATATAAACACAGTACATACCCTATATTTTAAAAAATCAAAGAAATACTTCATGATATAAATAATAATAAAAAATAATCATTTCAAACTTTTATTTGTAATAATATTGTTCAAAAAAGAACAACTTAGGAACTTTTCCTTCTGTACGTAAGCTTCTTTCAATGATGGATGTACAAATTATTAATATTCCACTAATACCTTTTTTTCCTTGAATCACATTTAAGTGTTGCAATATCATTTGTAATTTCTCCCTTTGAAAGATATACATTTAAAATACATTTAGAATTTATGTAAGAGCAAGTGCATCAAATTTGTTTATCCTTTGCATAATTGTTTATGATGAAAACACATACTAATTTGATTTTTAGAGTTTGTAATTATCAACAATTGCATCCTTACAAGCATATATCTTGAAATGTAATTTGCTCATTGCATCACAATGTAATGAAATACTTGTATTGACTCGCTATTTTATTATTCCAGTTTTCTTCATTCTTTTCGTTCCATATTTCTCATTCTCTGAAGAAAAATACTTCTTCAGTAAGCTTAGAATTTTTATAGCAAATGATTAAAGGCGTCCGGAAACTTTTTCCAGGGGGGGGGGGGATAACTTTGAGATGATGTTAAAGAAAAATGCACCCCTATTGCTTTTTTTAACCCATTTTGTAACCCAATTTAATTGAAAATTTAAAACCGAAATTTAAAAATATTCCCTTTTTTAGTATAAACTTAATAAAGATCAGTTTCGAAAAATAAACGAATTTTTCTCAAAAACCAGGGGCGCCAACTCTCCCTTTTGCAAGGATGCAACATCCAAATAATTACATTCACCTGTAATTCAGTGTGCTCATAATATCACACAACACACGAATCTGAAAACATGAAAACTAAATATGAAATTGCTCATAACCTCATAGAATACATCGAACCTAGCAAATAGGTATGTATGTATGTAAATTAAAAATAAAAATGATCACATGGATAAAGTGTCTTCATAACGTGAGGTTATAAATACAAATTCTAATCTTCTGGACTCGAATGACTATAATCTGGAATTTTACAAATTTGCTGTAGCAACGCAACGCTAGGATCTCCGAGTTGATAAATAGTAAAACGCTAGAGTGCAAAACGATACTTTAGTAACAGAAAATTTGTCACAACACATTCATATCGCCATTCACTTCCACTTCCACCCATAAGCGGTCGACGGCATGGAAGGCATAATAATAATTTTGTGCGCACCTAGTCCGCGCACAGCTCGAAGTCACAATACGGCTGGAGGGGGTATCCCCCCCCCCCCCCCCTGGCATAGATCTGTGGTAGTTGGGAGTTGGTGCGATATTTTTCAGCCGAATGCTGTACGAAACGTGTTCAATTGTACATTTGCATGTGTAACGTATAGTTACGCGCATACTTGCATACGCATGTCCGCGAGTGTTCTTTTTCCCATGCTGTGTGAAATACATGAGTCCCATGCGACTGTAACACATGTAGGAGGTAGTGGTGGAATCTTATGTTGCTACCAGTTTTATTTCTCAGAAGTAAACTTAGAGCCAACGCGAAGTTATAATGGCAACATCCGAGAGCGATGATTTTGAAAGCGCTGACGAAGAAATGAGCCACGACAAGCCTGCGAAAAGAAGCACTCAGCAGTGGTGTTCGTCGGCAGCAATAGATTCAGAATCTGACGACGATACGGAATACATTCCGCGAATGCCATATGCAAATATTATTTGTGATAGAAAAATGGGGAGATATTCCTCCGAGGCAGGTATGATGACAAGCGAGAAGAAACCTAGGAGAAGCGCAATAAAGGAAAATAAAGACATTGTTGAAGAACCATGTAACAATGCAGAAGATAAACAATCGGTTACTAATACCACAGAAAATTCCGAGGGCACTAAGGAAGAGATAACACACAAAAGATTCGCAGATGTCAAGTTAACTGAATCTGAAGAAAAGACGAGTTTGAAAAAAAGTAAAATTGGTGTGAGAGCCATGTCCAAATCCACTGAGGAAGATCGTACTTCGCAAAAATTAGGTCCAAAGAAGTTAGGAATGAAGCTTACGCAAAGTAAGTCATGTACAACTGACGCAGCTGATATAGCAGGAGAGATTAGTAAAATTGACGTGTTACCAAGAGAGGACACAATTTTTTGTAACGATTCATTCATGACAAACGAGTTAACCGAATTAGATGTGCCGGAAGAAATGCTGTCGAACAAGAAGTTTAAAGAAGTATTTAAACCTGAAGGTTGGGAAGGAATTGGGAATGAAATTGAATTACCCGAGGAGTTGACGGAAGAGAAATTACAGCCTATATTGAAACGATTATCTTTGGCAGGGGAGGAAGCGCAGAACTCTTCTGGAGGATGGGGTTGGGGTACGTGGGGTGTAAATTCGTTAATCAATACAGCCAGTGCTGGTGTTTCTACATTGACTAGTCATGTATCGCACGGACTGACGCTTTTGGAAGAATCTATTACTGTATCTGAGGAACCTAAAGTCACTGAAATGGAAGGCGAAGAAAATTCTGTGACCAATGGTAGCATATTGTTTTCAAAATTTCTCATTTTATTTTCTTGATACCTTGCAAACGACAAATTAAATGACACTTGTATCCTTAAAATAAACTAAACGAGTTTATGTGTAATCATAAGTATGTTCCAAGACCTTGTAACAATTATGAAATTTTCTAGTATTATACATTTGTTGTAATTAATTTCATTTCCAGAGAATGAGGCAGAGGAGTCTCCTGAAGAGCAACAATCCTTTTTCGGATTTGGAAATTTTATATCGGGTGTATCGTCAATAACGAAACTGGTTGAATCGACTGGAAGTAAAGTTATGACTGGTGGGTTGGATACCTTGGAAGCCATTGGTAAGAAAACAATGGAAGTTTTACAGGAAGGTGACCCAGGCTTAAAGAAAAAGAGAGCTCTGTTTACAAATGAAACGGACGGACCAAGTTTGTCACAGATACTTCAAGAATCTAAAGAAAGAGCAGAGAGCATCGAGAAAACAATCGAAGAAAAGCAACAGATGAGAAAAGTGCACTTTGAAAGCCTATTCGATGATTACCAAGGTCTCGTCCACTTGGAAGCTTTGGAAATGTTGTCGAAGCAAAGTACTATTAAAATACAACAACGTTTAATGAGCTTAGATACAGTTGAATTAAATTCTGTTGAAGAGACATTAGAAGAAGTGAAAGAATTATGTGATTTAGACGAAGAAGATGAAAAGGAAGCAGATGTATTGGAGGAGGATTTAAGATCCAGGCTACAAGATGCTTCTAATAATCTTGGAATCAGTATTACCTTTACAAATTTTTTTAAAGTAATTTATATACTAGTGACATACATTTGTATACAGCTGTTCCCAGTTAACGTGATAAATCTATCTCGGTTAGATTGATACAAAATCATCCCCAATTATTGTTTGCTTGGTGACCAAGCTCTCGATAATAGGAGACGGGAAGAGACGAAGATTACGCTGGCCATCAAAAAGTGAAAATGTCAAGTTGCGCATTTCCCATCAGATCTTCACAAAAGTGACACCATTCGATTCCTTGTGTTCTCACGATTAAAAGACATCAAATGTGTAAATCGAACTATAATAACGAAAATTTATAATTAACGAAATTTCAGTAGAGCGTCGAAAATCGAAATGTTCAGAGAATGAAGCATGCATGTACTTAGTTTATAACTATAGGAATTACACCTAAATGTAATTTTGTACATACATAATTATCATATACTTCCAAGAAATGCGGGAATAGCATTGATGCAACAGTGATTCGGATAATTAACTCTCTACTGTACATAGAAAAATAATTTAATTAATTTCAGGCTATCTTCGTTAAAAATAGTCCGATTTTCATGGCATTTGGTGTCTTTTAATCGGGAAAACACAAGGAATCGATTGGTGTCACTTTCGTGAAGATCCGATGAGAAATACGGAACTTGACATTTTCATATCTTAATGGCGTTATCTGTTTCTTACCGTCCCCTATTCTCCAGCTCCGAAAGCCATAAAAATCAGTGGTGCGTGAAATCGGAGGTGTGTAATTCGCCTACTCCCCCGAATGAAAGATATTCTCCGAACCGTGAGATTATCAACTTGACCGGAAACAATATATACACAGGGGAAGTCCCCTAATACTGTACTTGCATCTAGTTTTCTGGAAAGGAATGTTTGATTCAAAGGTAGGGCCGACGTGAACTTTTACGGGGCCAACAAAAACCCCTTTCTGAATTTTGTAATAATAAATATCTATGCATAGGACCCCGCAAAATTGACGATGAGACATAAAATGAAAAAAATCCCTTTTTTTTCAGTGTCCACTGCCTAAGTTTTCAAAGTTATGCGAAGTTTCAATGATCCCGGTTCTATGTTTTCTTAATCCAAGCTAACAGTTTGACAAATACATTGTTGACATTTATGATAAGGATTATATTTGTTAATATGGTAATGCTGATTACAGCTCACTTGATTTTATGCTTAGGTTCTCTATAGTGATTAGAGGAAGAAACTAGGGTTGTATAAACGATTTTCTGAACGTTTCAAGTTCAATACTATATAAAATTGCTATTTCGTTTAAAAATGAATTTCAAAAAAGAGCATACACTTGTTGGCAAGAACTAGGTAGCTAGACAAGTGGAAGAATTAATCAATTGTTCATAATAGAAAGTGTTTATGAATGTTGTAAAAATTAAGAACCCTTGCAAACGATTAGCTACACAATTGCAATGGAACTCAGTTAAACAACCAAGTATGTATTGCTAAATGAGGCATTGAGAGCAACAACGGACTAAGTCTAGTATTCGGTAAACGAAGAAATAGGCGATTTAAAAAGTAGGGTTTCAACAGCATTTTGTTTTGCAGGCGTTGTTGCCAGTGCAGTCGTAATTTTTAGTTTCTGATTCTATTCGAAATGCTTCCGAACGAAGACATAATCAATTTTTCATTTAATTTTAATAAGCGTTGCTCACAGATGTCACCACAAAATGTTAATGCAACAAGTGATTCTGTTACGCCATATGGTTTTAAATTGTGAAAAATAAATTTTTCTTATTTTATATGATACTACAGAATACATTATCGCTATTAACTCAATTTCGCAAAAAATGTAGGTTAGTCGGTTTTTGTTCTGAAAGAGAAATGTCAGTATCTAGATATAAAAGTAACAAAGAACAAATGAGGCAGTCAGAGCAACAATGGACTAACCCACATTTTTTTTCGAAATTGAATTAGTAGCAATAACGTGTTCCAATAGGCTCTACTAACTATATAAAATAGGAAAAAAAAATTTTTTGTAATGTGGGTTGGTCCGTTGTTGCTCTGACTGCCTCAAATACAGTCATTCGTCGTAATAGTCCCGACGAACGGGGCTGGCGGCGAGCATACAACGCGATGCGGACACGATTCGGGCGTGCGAGAGGGAACGAAACAGTTGACACGCAAGTTTCCGTCGACTCTTTCGTTCTCTCACTCTCGACCGAAGGATTTCAAGAAATGGTGGGGATAGTCACCGGGCCTACAACGCTTGGTAAAAACGGGACAATAACGACGAATTACTGTAGCTGCATTATACATTATGCTTTATAATTATAAGTTCATAAAGCAGTTGTTGAACACATCCAAATTCAAAGGACAATGTTAAGTCGCAGAGGGGATTAGTGACCTACGAGCGTACAACGTATGCTATACACCGTTGGAAAGATTCATACCATTTTTAACTTCGAAATAAAAGGGGATCACCTCGAAAAATGGCCTCAAAGTTCGAGATTTTGCGGTTTTGAACAAAAGAAACCGGTAGTAAAATCCCATCCGGCCCGAGGGAGCTCAGGTAGGCACCCGAGGGAAAACCGATTTTGATTTTTGGATATGTTATAGAGGACCGAAAAATAAGAAATACGTACTTTTTATTTTTCCCCGTTTTCATATTTAGGGTGTGAAAAATACGTTCAAAGTTAGGGTTGAAAAATCATTTTTGTGGAATATCTCGAGAACTATTAGAGATAGGGGAATAGTGTCAATGGACGAATTTTGTGTCTTTGAATGCGAAATATGACTGACTCACCAGATTTTCAAAAAGTCCATTTGTTTAAATAATACATAATAACTTTGAACACAGTTTTCAACCTCCAAATATGAAAACGGGGAAAAATAAAAAAGCACGTATTTCTTATTTTTCGGTTCTCTATAACATATTCAAAAATCAAAATGATCGGAGGCGGACATCTAAAATACTCTCCTTGTTAGCGAGATCTTTCCGACGGTGTATAGCATACGCTGTAGGCTCGTAGGTCACCAATCCCCTCTGCGACTTAACATTGAAAGTCAGTGGCTAATAATAGCAATTACTGATTATACTAATGAAGAGATATTAAGAACAATTACACATTTAACTACAATCTGCGCACTGGTTACAGCACATTTGTATGCATATTATTTAAATGGTATAACATTGCTTTCATGGAAAAGTGTAATGGGAATAGGGTAAACGCACCAATAAATGAACACTTAAGGCTAATGAATGAACATTTTAATAAAATTATGTTTGCAGCGCGATTGATTCCACGTGTTGCAAAAATTGTTTGGTTGTGAAGCAAGAAATTAGAAGAGGTCTCTAATTAATCAGTTGCTTATTTTAATAACTTATTTTACTCGTTTTAGTAAAAAATGTCCATTCACTGGTGCGTGTTCAGTTACTGGTACATCCAGTAGTATTATCTATATATACAAAAGAAGAAGTCCTGACTGACTGATTGACTGACTCACTTACTCATCAACGCCCAGCTCAAATCGTTTAACCTAGGAACGTGAAGTTTGTAAGGTACATTGTTTTCATGACGTAGGCATCCATTACGGAAGGGTTTTTGGAAATTCCATCCCCAAGAGGGTGCAAAGGGGTAAAATGTATTTTCTCGGACTCCCTGATATCTCTTAGGACCGATTAGATATCAATTTGGTTTTTACTTCGAAAGTTTACCCGCATAAATGCCTAATAACCAATTTCGGGGGTGGTGAGAAGGGATGAAATGTGTTTTCATGGAATCCTTAATATCTCTTCCTTAGGGTACGTTTATGTTGCAGCTGCGATAAACGATAAGAGCGTCGAGAAACAAATATTTCTCTTTCTTCGCTATTAGCGTAGCTCCAACATAAACGCGGGGTATTTTGCTAGTTGTCAATTAATCTTATTTCCATTAATTCGGTTCTCTTCATTTCGATATGCATATCGAAATTCCACTGTACTGAAGTTCCTTGGAATCAAATGTAAACATTTTTTTAAACAAACAGGGAAGGGCATATGGTATGTGATTTTATTGAAAGAGTAGAAACTTTGATATCAACTTTCTTTCTTAAACCTTTTTGATACTTCGAAATAATGTGGATATTTGTAATTGCAGTATTAGGTGACTCATCCTATATATGAATTTAATAAAGCGGGTGTAGTATGTAAAGTGAATTTTTCTTTTTAGATTTGGGAAGATTCTAAAACTTTTCTTACACCACCTGTGAGACATAATGATCAAGAGGTTTTGGAGCAAGCTGTATCTGTGTTGGCGAAATTCACAGCTTTCTCTGTAGAAAGATTTCACAAAATTGCGGAATTGCTTCTAATCAAAGAACACAGGACCACCGTGGACGAAGCTGACACATTAGTTCTTTTGGCACACATTTTCTCCAATCAAACTGGAATACTAGCAAATGATTACTGTCATGCATTGAAAGTATTTTCTGAAACTTCGGACAAACCGAATGGTGTTAATAGTAGTATAACAACGATTTATATGAAGGTAAGAAAAGATTGTTGCATTATATTAATTATTTGAATGTCTGTTTGTAACAAGATTCTTCTCTTCGGCAGGCTTCAAAAGCAAGTTCATATATACAAGATGCTTTCAGACTGTTGATTCCCATTATACAAGTTGGTGCTATTTAATCACCAGTGGAAGTATTTTTTTGATAATAGTTATAACGAAACTTTTTTAAAGGAGACTTCTCTTTATCTATTATAGGAGTGGGTTCGAACCTAGCTTTTAATTTCTCGAAACTCGAATCCGAATCTTTCCAGACACGAAACTCTCGAAAATTGAAGTGCGTATTTTGTTTTGTAAGTAGAATATCTTGTTTTAAGAACTAAAGTGAACAAAATTTTTGCACAAATCTCTATTGACCATAGTTAAACAAAATACAAACAAAAATATAACAATACACAAATACGCTAGGCACGCTGCGAACAATTCTTTATTCATTCATTTTATAGATTTTCTTATCCGAGTTTCGAGAGTTTCGTATCACGAAAAAAGTGCAACTCGAAACTTTCTTGGGTTTCGACGCTTCGAGAAACCCATCCCTAAAAAATATATATTATATAGTTATCACTAGATGATATAAAAATTAACAGAAATTTAATGAATGTATTATAGACATAGGAGTTGTTCCAGTATCGCACAACTTAATTCATGGATAAATTCAGTATTTATGTATCACGAAGTAAATTTCCCTGGTATTGTTTTCCAGATATATCTATTTCAGCGCTTCAGTAATTCTGTTGGTAAATCAAAGTACTATTTTGCCTAAGAACACTACATCTACTGCCATCTTACAATTCCATAAGTGCCGTTAGAATCCTTCAATTAATTTAAGTGAAGAAATAACATAATTAAAGCAAGACACCTATGTATAAAACATTTTTTAAACCCTATGCTATGTTTACACGTTTACACCCGGGACGAAAGTGCTTATTCCGGGTACTGATGTCCAGATAATAAAATATACCTACCTATAAAGTTGGACGAGTTGCTATTTCAGAAATGACTCGATACAAACGTTCAGTTTGTACTGATCTCTGGTGCTGTATGCTTCGCAAACAAAAATTCTAACAATCACTCTCGAACATACAGAATATATTTTTAAAACTATTCTAGAATCTAGATTATGGTACTGTGCTTCTAGACTACTGTAACGTCGAAATGAGCAATCTACAGGGTCAGCTACTCGTGGACTGAATTGTAATAATATTGGAATACATTTGAATGAAACTCATTATACCACTTTGTACAATATTTATCTAAACGTGTCCTCCGACAGGAGTATTAGTAATGCAATCATTTTAGATACTCCCTATAATTATCATTATACTTTGCGTTGTTGGTTTTGAGGTTTACTTGAATCTAAAATCCGTGTCATGGTTTCTGAAAATAAAACATTAAAGAAATCAAATAATAAGAATGTGCTTCGGAATGGGCTTTTTTACTGTTTCAAAGTGCTGAATCTATTCTTGATGGGGGCCTGCGTGTTAGAACACATTTTCTATCGTCTTATAGTTTCGTTATTCTATAAAAAAACAATATATTCTGTAGCAATATTTAATTAATTAAATGATATGCAAAATAACTGTGTATTTTTTAACATTGTTATCATTTCTTCACTGTGCACATAAAATACATTTATAATTTTAGACATACGTTAAATAAAAGAAAGTATATGTAGCGATAGTAAAGAAAATGTAGCATGCAAATATTTTCTTCTCGCGAAAGAGTGCGATTTGGTGTTAGATACAGATATTAATGCTACGCGATATAATAAAATAGAAAGTAGAAAACAATATATTAAGCGCGGTTCAGAGTGATACGAGAATAAATGTAGGCACAATTTAATGTTTTCCTCTTTTATTACCAACAGGGGGTTTTTGAAGTTGGAAACTCGAGCTTGATTCGCTTGTTGTTAAAGGTGCTGTAAGGTTTGTTGGGGTATTAAAAGTCAAACTTGCAGTTGGTGGTTTCAATGTTGTGCCTAGATTAATGTTAGTAGCAGATGATGTTGGTATTGTATTTCCCCAAACTGTAACAATATATACACTGAATTACTTTGAATCTATTTCACTGCACTAGCTTGACTTTTATAAAACAGGTAAAACTGTATATAAACTCAAGTAGATTAATATTGTCATCGAAAAATAACGTATTAGCAATAGTAACGACATTGGGAAGTTTAAGTATATCGTTGCAACTAACATTTACAGATTGCCCATAAAATATTAGTAGAATCCTTATGTGTGATACAGATCCCAAATATATTAAACCTTTTAGTTAATGCAAGCATCATTTTTATAATCACGAAGACAACAGAAGCGATTAAAGCACATATAAAATATGCAGCCATTTTTCACCAGGTGCAGGTTTCGATTCGTTCATACTTTACTGTTCCCCGACGAAGTTTTGAGAAAGGAAGGAAAACACTTTCGTACGTAAGTTATGTATGTTAGGTAAATAAGCTTCGAGCCCCGTCCCACAAGTGACAACACAAAAAGAAACTGAAGAATAAATTTAATACCTTACAAACTAAAATAGATCCCTTATTCTTTTCCTGTAAAGGTAAAATCAAAATCATATCACAGAAATAAAAGACACGAGTTGAAAATATTTATAAACTAAACAGCGACAAACAGCTCTAATATCTACTAAAAGGACATTATATGTTAGTTAAATCTACCTCATACTAAATCCACGCAAGACCTGAAGGTAGGAGATGTTTATGGGATAGTTGAAACAACGGAAAAACGTTGTTTTAAGGATTTTGTTTTTAATAAGGATATATTCACACTATAGGATCACATGACTTATTTACCTAATGTATTTCGTGTGTCATAACCCCCTGGTCTGTTAGAATTTAATACCGTCGATGAGAGAAAACTTTTATTTCCTGCAAAAATTTAATATAAATGGAATATAGGGCATGAAATGTGTCGGCCGTTATGCAACGATAATAGAAAATGATATTACCTGGTCCAAATGGAGTCGGGCCGCTTGTAATCTTTCCAACATTGCTCCGAGATGCTCTTCCATCTACTTTAATGTCTTCGAAAACGTTTGTATTATCTTTCAAGACGTACTTTCTGAAATTAAGGTACTGTTCCTTCTGCTGTTGTACCTTGGAATGTACTCCCTGCAATTTACCAGCGACAGCTACAAGAGACTCGTGTAGCTTACTCATAGCCATCGTCAATTCTAAAAGCCAATCGCAAAGCATTGTCAAAACATTGTCTCTTTAAATTTAACTACAAGCAAGAAATTACCTTGCGGTGTTAGAGTTTTTGGTGTCATCATGGTCTGAATATGCTTCTCTGTAGTTTCGATTTGTGATCTAAATAACATTAAGTCGTGCTCAAAACTATCAACTAATTCCATGAAGAATAACAGCGGTGCATTATTTTCATATTGTAATCCTGGTGGAGTATCGTGAGTCCTTTGAGCTATCTCATGGTTCTGTAATGCTTTCGCCGTGTCTTGTTTCAATTTGTCGGCGGAAGAACGATCTCGTTGGACAGACCCAGCTAACGTAGTTAATATTTCCATTAATAACGCTGTGTCTTCGGCGCATCGATTTAACGGCCTCGCGGAACCTCTTGCTATATCCGAAGACAATACTTTTTGCTCCTTTACAAACTCCCTGGATTAAAAATTTGCGCTGAATTAATTCTGCCTGATTTGAATACATCTATCTCTTATCGACGTGCGTCGCGAAAAGTAGCACGTTTCATTTCTCTGACGAAGATTAGCACTCTGCTCATTCTGACCACGTAGAACAGAATGTTTCGATTTTGTTCTCGAAATATGTATCTATCTGTTACTCACCACCCGAACCTAGCATATTACATTTATTCCACCACTTAGAATCTGTAATTATTTCATTTATTTAGCTAAATTCGTTTAAAGAAGCAGAGATGCTTTAAAGTTTTATCTATTTATTATGTACTGCTGTACTTACAATCATCATGTTCACTATTAGATATTGTAAGCTAGTCACATTATTTCACAATAAATAAGCAATAAGCGAGAATACAGGCAACTGGTAGCCAAAGAACTGTTTGGAAACTGAAATATCCTACTCTTCGGAAAACAAATGAAATGTGCTACTTTTCGCTGCAGTATTTGAAGTCTGTTACTGCTCGTGGCGAAATGTGAATCATGCTTCCTATCGTGGTATAATCGAAACATGCTTGTGATCGTCAGGAACATTGAAACGTGCTTCTTTTCATGATAAATTGAAGTGTGGTACTCTTTCTAAGGCAAATGAAATGTGCTGCTTTTCGCAAAGCACGTCGTTATGATGTATTGTATATTAGTTACTTGAATTTATCTATCGTCTGTATCAGTTCCGGTGGCCAAACATTGTCTTTCGCAGTGGCTGGACTGTTAATGCCTTGCGAAAGACCTTTACTGCGTAGAGATACATCTAAACCTCCCAGTCCTTTATTGGTAGTAGTTGTGGTAACGGCAGTAACGTTAGGTGGTTTTGCTCCTAGCAAGCCACCACCGGTGTTCGATCCACCGAAAAGTGGCGCTGTAAATGTACACACATATTCGTAATAATAGTAATAATATGAAGAAACAGAACGAACTTTATATTTCACATACTTGTGGTACTAGGCGCGCCAAAGCTAACTGTTCCAACTGCAGATGTATTAGATGGAGCGCCAAATGTTAAACTAGTACTCGCTGCAGGAGTGCCAAAATTAAGGCCGCTGAATAGCGGTGCGCTAGTAGCTGGAGTTGGAAATAAGCTTGTAGTAGTAGTCGTGGTAGATGGGTTCGATCCTAAAGCTAAACCACTTTGTTGTGTTTGCGCCGCAGTTGCAGGTGTGCTGTTGAACCCAAAATTAAGGCCAGCCGTTGTCGTTTGCGTCGCAGATCCTCCAAAAGGTAGTGCGAGTGCTGGTGCAGTCGAGCCGAAAGGTGTACTAGTTAAATTGAAACCTGTCGCTGGTCTGAGAAATTGTAATGGATTATTAATGATCCAACATATTTCAACAGAGAAAAGTTTGTTATTCTGTTAGAAGATTTTGTTTAATTTTTTTTTAAATTTTATGATATAAGGGTTAGTATTAAACGTAAGATTACACATACTTACTTTTGGCCGAATCCGAAACTCGTATTGCTCGTAGTTGCAGGTGCTCCGAAAGTAAACGTCGACATTCTTCCCAGATGAAATTAATAATATAAATAGATCGCGTTTCTGTGCTTTAAACACGGAATTATCAGGTGTAAATTAAAATCCGTTAAACTGTGCTTAAAGGTGCATTTTCATGCTAACGCTCGGACACTCGTTTTATGAGCGTAAAAAACAGGCACGAGATCGGTCCACGTGAATTTCAGCGTCACGCGGAAAAGCTAAACCGAGTTTAGCTTTTAAAGTGTCAAAACTCAAAACGAGCGTCCAGCGTCAGCATGAAAATGCACCTTTAAAGTTTAAGGTGTTCCCAGGGTTGCCAACTTGAAATCTTACTATTAAGCCAAATGATACCAAAAAAATGCCAGAAAAAAGCCAAATAAGTTTGAAAAATATTTTTCTAATTAAATAACAATAAGAAATCGAGATTCAGATTCTTGTCGCTCGAATCATAAACATTTTTTGTGGTTAAATTTTGCAGCACTTGTTGTGACACACTAAAATTATTGCAACATTTTTGTGAGAGCAATAGTTCTGCTCTAATTCTAACGATGGCATCAAGAAGCTTCAGCTGCATTCTATTCGAATTCTGGGGAATTATATATAATCGATATGTGGAGTACACTCGGCCACAGCCAACTCTATTGCCGATTGTGGTCGATCGAGATTCGATTGTATTCGAGCTTACTAGGGCCGGCTTTTTTGCATCGGTAACATTCTACAGTATTTCATAAATATGGTGAGGGCACTGCCAAGCCACAGGTTCCCGTCTAGAACACGTCTAATTCATGTTGAAACATCACTGTGGCACCATCTGCTTATGATATAGCGTGAAGTAAACGGATGATGTTTATGGTGTAATATGAGCATCATCGACGAAGTATAGGATAGACCTATCACCTTATGGATGTGCGTGTCGCCACCCAAACTGTGTTATCGACCCATAATTTCAGGACTGAATTTAGCGGCCTCTACTCATGCACAGCGTCCAACTCAGCAACTACTCTGAGATGGTGAGAAATGCTGAAAAGTGTGTTGCGTGCTTTTATACGTGTGACTAGTTTAAAGTGTGAGTTTGACATAGGCTTTCGCTACGCTACGCTTTGACTCGATTTGTCAACGACTCATGCGGATTTCTCTCCGAAAATGCATTTCAGGGATCAAGACACTACGGCACTCAAAAATGATATTTCTTCAAAGCTCGTGCAAGCTATAAGTTACAAGATGACAAATTGTTTTGTTAGTACTATGCGTGTAGCAGAACCCTTTCACGTATCGTACATCGAAAAGTATTACAAATTGACGCTGTTACTGACATTCCCGCAAGTTTCTAATGCACTGTTTAATCATTTTAGCGAAGTAATAGTAATTGGATTCTATTTGCCCCGAGTATTAGTTCACCGCCGACATTGAAATTTACATTAAAATCTAATTCTTATATCTAAGCCTCGCAGAAAGTGGCATGAGTGTCGTGGGGTGCATGGATGCAACTGCAAATCGAGCATTCTTTAATTTCACAATCATACGGGATGCTCAATGTGTCGAATACGAATTACATTTCTGAAGTTGAACTCTTTCGTGTGAGATTTTTCAAATCTTCTCTTTCAACAGTAATTACATTCAAGTCATTAGATTCTCTTAATAAGGCGTGTATAGAAGGCATTAATTTGGTATATTAACTAACAATGACAATCATTGTTGGTACTACCTGCTCACAATAATATCACAGATATGTTTCTAAAACGAATGCCAATTATATGAAACGGGCCACTAACCGCCGCGCATATGTGTTGGAAGGAGCAGAATCCAATGAGCTGACCATGCTCGCGATTTTTACAATTCCGATTAATAATTCGAGCCGAGTAGAGTCACCGCGAAAAATTTGAAAAGGTTCCAAGTGCAACCAGTCTTCGTAGCAATCTTGCAGTCTAGCAAGATCCTTTTTGATCGCGCGTAACGCGATCGTAGAGTCCCCGCTTTTTTCGCGTCCATCTACATATTTTGCGGAGCACCGCGGCTCTTACTTAGAGTAATTTTACCGCGAAATAATTAATGCGTCTGGAAAGTGGTTGGCGTGGAAAGATGACAACGGAAAGCAGCGATACCTATTTGTGCTACGGATTTTTCCACTATCGCTTCGGTTGTTTAATGCCAAAATATCTTTTTTTTATTAATATTTCGGAAACTGTTGAATGTTGAATACATATATGAGATTCATCAAAATCTGTAGCACATATACCTATCGCGGCTTTCCCTTGTGATGAGACACAAGTATCGAAATTATATATTATAATACCAAATTTGAAATGAATCGGATAATATTTGTAGAAGTTATGAAACATTTATTGCAAAGATGTACTGAAACAGGGTCACAAAAGTATTCGAATGGCATTCTAAAATAATTGAAAAACTAGTGCACAACGTCTGAAAAGCGTAATTGGAGCCAAAGGTAGCCTACAGTAGCGGACAAAAAAGTTACCACTTTTTCGAACCACTCTACTTCTATTACTTTTCAATATCAATTAAAAACTGCAGTATGTGCCTAATATAGATATTCTGAAAGACAATTAAAAGCTGTAAAAAATCCAGTTAGAGTAAAAGTTATCTAACTAACAAACAAAAACCTCACATAACATTAAACAAGACAACACACTTTTAAAGCGAACAAAAAGTTACCACTTTTGAACATTAATAAAAAAATCTAATATTTTGTGGTGGCACCTTTTGCTTTTAGGACAACCTAACAAGTTAATGAACGTGGTAACTTCTTTGTCGGTTCCAAAAATTTTACCCCATTCAATGTCATGTAACACTTTTGTTTGTCAGTTAAATAAATTAAACTTTAACTGGGTTTTATACAGTTTTAAATTCTTCATCAGAATATGCATATTAAACAAATACCACTGTCCCAAACGTATGCTAAAAAATAACAAAAATAGAACAAATCGAAAAAGTGGTAACTTCTTTGTCCGCTAGTGTAAATGAATATTAATCTAAAATATGCTGCATATAATTAATGCGGTTCGAATATTTTTGTGACTCTGTTGCAGTACATCTTTGCAATAAATGTTTCATAACTTCTACAAATATTATCTGATTCATTTCAAATTTGGTATATACAATCTCGATACTAACGTCTTATAGTAGTTACAACAGTACTTTTAGAACTTTAGTCTAACATGTATATTTTTATTGTTTACAGTTTTAATAGCGAGCGTTCGAATACTCTCGTGGCTCACTGTATACAGAATAAATATTCATTTTATGTAACAATGCTAACACAGTATTGGTATCGCGACATTCTCGAATGTATCGCGAAACTTGTAAAAAGTTTTGCAATAAGAAAGTGTATATCACGCATGTAATTTTCGAATATATACTTTCTAAGCCATCTGTGTTAAGTTTCACAAGCTTAATTAAAGTATACTCCTGTATGTAGATGCTAGATATTTTATAAACGAAGGAAATATATCACGCGTAATATTTCTATTTTACTGTTAGCAGAACGTGTGTGTAGAAACGACTTTTGTTATGACTGAACGATGCTACCTTTGGAAGTCACCTCTGTTTACACGGCTCGGTGACGATATCCCAACACTTCATAAATACGTACGCGTGTATTGCCTCGCGAGTCCTGCCGCCTGCCTGCTCTCCCCCCACCAAAGCTAATATTCGCGAGGTACAGCGACGCGGCGCGGGGGTCATTCGCTCCGTGGACGTCGTTGAGTTAAGACGCTTCGATAGCTAGCTGCGTATTTAAACGGTACGCGTACATTTTCTCCACATATATTTACTTCCAGTCATTATTTGTCTTCTTCTTTACTCTCTATCATCACTTGCTGCTCCTGTGAATTCAGTTTCGTCCCGAAATTGATTAATTATCGCGAGAAAACCGTTAGATGTTCGTCGCGTATTCCCTTCGTTGCCTTACCGATATTTCTGCACATTTAGTGCACACATATCGTGTCTCGGTATTCAATTACATCCTTTTCCGGGCATATTTCAAGTTTATTTGATGTTTAATTGCCTTACGAATGTTTTAATGCTTTTCTTTCAAACTTGTTGCATCATTAGGTTACAGACGTTGAGGCGGGAGTCGAAAGCCAAGGGCAGGCAACGCCATGACATTTGCTGGTTAATTTGAACGGTGCTTGGATGGCGTCTGGTTTCATTCCTTAGAAAAATGAGATGGCAATACGTGTGGTAAACGTATTATTCTTGTTATTTTATTGAATCAATACCCGGCTTTAGACGGACAGTTTTTCTCACAGTTTTGGAGCGTACACTTTATCTAGCCGTGCGCTCCAAAACTGCACTTGTAAAGTCTCCAACGTGATAAAGGACGATCGCGCGTTCCCGGCACGCGCGTCTGGAGTGCAGGTCTAAACTTGTCCTGCCACGTTCAGACGTGATTGACGTGCCATGCGCCAGATCATTATTGGCTGTGAGGGTGATGGGTAACTTTGCAGTCGGTTAATATCAGGATGAAATGAGAAAAGATTGAATTATGATAAATTGAATAATTTGAATCAGATTTGTTTAAATTTTTTAAAATGGCGTCGGTAGATGTTTACGAAATATTGGAATGATCGAATTCTATTGCATTTCAGTCGGTTGAAGTTTACGTAAAATTCAACGATATTTCAATTATTTTTAAGAATCTAGCTCCATGAAGCTGTTATAATTGCATTTACCTTCGGTTTTGGATGCAAGTTTTGTTCTTTATGTACAGAAACTGCGTAGTTGATCAATGACATGCTATTGAAGACATGAATAATTAACGAATTTTTATTTATTTATTTTTCAGAGATTGTGACCGCGTGCAATGCGGCCAAATAGAGTCAGTGTTTATGACGTACGAAGTTTTTCGTTTTGAAGAGCACCGTTGCTCATAGTAGAGCGTCGTTAACGATTTCGGGATACGCGAGGGTAGAGTCAGTGTTTCTTACGCAATTTGTATTCTATCCCGAGCGTCGCGGCTCTCATCTTCGAATCGCGAGACTAGAATCTTTCGGGCGCGTTGGTAGTCTACTATTTCTTTTTTTTTTTACTTTTGAAAGCGAAACTCGTTAGCGGAAATCAGAGTCAGTCCGTCAGCTGAAGAGGAGATTTGTGCGCTGAATTTTACTGGAAAGATGTAAGTATGCATTTCATTAAATTCCTTTTAAGTAGAGTTCATTCTTCAATATTTTAGAAAGAAAAAAGTTATAAAAATTTAGAAAAATTAATTTTTCGAATAGACTCACCAAGTAATTCAAAACTAACGAAACATCTTATCATTTAGACATTTTAAGAAAAAAATTTTGTTAATTTTTTCTTAAAATATCTAAATTATAAAAAATTTCGTTAGTTTTGAATTGCTTCGCGATTTTTCATCAAAGTTATTCAAACAATCATAACTTTGGAAACAAATTGTAATCGTGTTCTGTTCCTTCGTTCCAGTCTGGGCGCAGCTGAGCAGCCTGACGACTTCTTCTGAGCAGCTTGATGACTTCTGAGGAGCTCGATGACTTCCCCTGATCACTAGCAGGGGTGTTGGCGTCTCCAGGGCTCAGCGAAATGTGAGTGCGCATGCATTATGGTTCCTCTGGTCACTCAATCATGTCGTAGGACGTTTGGTCCGAATCGACACGAGTGACCAGTTGTATACGTGCTTTGGCGAGCATAATGACCGCGAGTATGGTAACCATGCCCGTGAATTGTAACATTTTGGCTGTATATGTATTTATTAGACGAGGGCTAGGGTCTTCTTGTACACCGCGTCTTTTCAATAGAATCAAATTATAATCATAATTTCCAAGATAAACGGTGCCTAACGCGAATGTTTATCATTGATCATACATTGATGTAGATATTTATTAAATAATGCACATAAAGGTGCATAGCAGCTCAGAAGGTATTGGTATGAATATCAATACGGCTGAATGCTAATTTTTATGGAGCGAAGAAGTTTGATACTCTCAGACTCCACAGCTACGATCATTTTTATTTAATATGTAGAGGAATAATCGGATGTCCTCCGATTTCGTCATTGCGACGATTATAATGACTTGAATTTCTTTTATTTTTCTGATACTACGTGTTCAAAAGTAACTTGATTTCTAAATGATGATAATAGACATAAAAGTGTAATTCCTTTCTTATAAAGGTCAGTCGTTTGCATACACAATAGAATAATTAATTTCCATGTGCAAGAAGACAATTGAGGGTGGGCAAATTTCAGATTCAAAGTAATTAACATGAGAACATACTTTCTTGATTTATGAAATTTATTTTGAAGATGGAATCGCTCGTTTTAATTTCTTTATGATTTAGAATAATTTTCTTAAATAATTCTATTTTAGAGTCTTTTTTCTTGCTAATTAATTGTCGAGTAGAGTGATTTTTCTTAATGATGCAATCTAAAGTAGAGTCCTTTTTTATTTATCAAACTTTAAACTATTCACAAGTTGAAAGTCGAGTCACTTTCCTTAATACTATAAAATGAAAGAATACTAGCTAGACACTATACAGACTAATCATATTTTCTAGTTGAGGATTTTCAGGATATCTTTCCGTACCTATTGCTTTTTAACTCATCCACGTGCCCAGGCGCTACTTGGGTGGGTGAAAGCAATAGGGCACGATGACTTTCTTTACTAAATAATTACATTTTGGCGGCTGGCATTGCGTTAGTGTATCGTGCACGTCGCATTTTCCACCTGTGTGTGTTTGTGTGGTTAGGCGGTGGAATTTGCGTCGGTGAACAATTTTCATCAAAGGCCATGTTAACGAAACTATAACATTATATTATTATTCTTGGTAATAAGGATACCATTGTATCATATTCCTTGTTGCACACGATGATCATTCTAGTAAATAATCTTGGAATATGAAACTTAATCAATCTCGTACAATCAAACGGGAAAGTAATAACGATTGATGTATGTACCTAATACGTACAATGCGCATCATCAAGTAATCCATTGTTTAAAATTGAAAATAATTAATTGCTATGTAAATCATACATACACGCAATGGTCACGGCCTTTGCCAGCCGATTTCAGTGAAAACTGGTACGTACTTATTAGAGTGTGATTGTGGCCAAGCTCGGGTGACGGAGTCGTCCCGGGACGGTTTCTCTAGTGTAGGCTTTTGCACCCGGGCGGAAATGCTTGAGTATCGTGGAGTGGGTTGACTGATGATTGTGTTTGAGAGACTGTTTTGCCATTTTTTAAATATAGGTGTTGTGTAGGATAGGTAACTTACCTTCTGGTACGAATGTGTGACTTAAATATAAGTAGGTAGGGCCGGGGCAGGTCGTCGTATTCTCTAATGTTCCCCCGCGCGATGACCTGCTTTCAGGAAATTTGTGAGAAAAGTCGACAGCCTGACTAGCGTGAGTGGGGTATGCCCTCGCTTCTAGCCTCGCTATGTCGACTTTTTGACGCCAGTGAGACATTGCACATTGTCGCTGGTCGCGGTCGGCAGGACGGGCCTGGGCACGCTATTAACTTTCAGAAGGGCTGACTGCCTGAAGCAAGAAGTGGCCAAAGAGACGCAGATAGCCCGGCTAGAAAAAGGCCACATCATGTGGGCTAGGCCAAGAATGGCCCTGTATTCTCGGATGCAGGGTCATTCTTCGTAGGTATTACTTTGCCATTATGCTCGCCGGTAGTTGTAGTAGTAGTAGTTTGGTTGGCTATAGGCTGACCCATCGACACCCCCTCCCTGAAATATAGCACACCGCGTTTTCAATTAGGGTTGCGAAGAACATTACGGGGTCAGTTAGTGTTCCGACTAAATTGTGATTATGGTTTGAATTAGCGTTGCGAATCAAATATTTCCCGCGTTTGGTTCCAGCATAGCGTTGCGAATCAAATATTCCCCGCGTTTGGTTCCAGCATAGCGTTGCGAATGAATATCGAGCGTGGTTGCTTGTAGTGTTCCGAAAAAAGAGTCGCGATTGTTTTTGAGATTGTTCTTGTATTTTGAATTGGAGTTACTAGAGTTTGATTCATTGCATTACTTTTGATTCGTGGTATTCTTTTTACTAGAGTTGCGATGCGACTGATCGCGTTTTTTTAATTACTCGTCCTAGTTTGATACTTAATACTTTTTTGAGTTAGTGTGGCGATGATGACTGATCGCGTTTGTAATTAGAGTTGCGACCCCAATGCCCCGAAACTGTCCTGGGACATGTCCGAAGACATGTTCCTGGGAAAAAGGAGTCCCGAGCAGCTGGCTTTGCTGCACATGGGACCCCACATAGCCTTCAGGAAGGCTGTAGCGAATTAAAGTTAGAGTTGCGTATTGCGAGACACAGGTGCACTGAATTTTTATTAGTGTTGCGAAAAATGAAACCACCCACGTGGTGGTTCTCGGTAGCTTTTTATATTTGTTAAAGTAATGTAGCTCCTTGGGAGCTTCTTCGTTTGCTATTCGGGATTTGTATTGAGTATAGTAGAATTTTCTGTAATGAAGCACCATCCGGGAATTTTGAAGTTGTTTGAGAAATTAGTGCTGCGAGTAGTTCAAAGTCCTAGTGACTATACTCGGGAGTTGATTTTAGCCTGTAATAAGTTAGCGTTGCGAAAGAAAGAATCGGTTCACTCACGGTTTTCTTGCATTAATGAGTGGACAATGATCAGCTGTCCTTCTGGCTACTGATCATTTTTTCTAGCAGCCCTAAGTGGCTGCACCATCTTCCTTCTACTACGACCACCTACCCACCCGACAAATGTTTTCGTTGTACATATTATTTTCAGATTGATAAGAAATGTAGTTTTTATATTTATAAATTTACAATATTCTTTGGCATTGATCAAAATTCATCCGCGATTGTTGCTTAATTTGATTATGTTGACACGAAATTTGCACTGAAAAAGTAGGTAAATGCAATTCGGCACTTTATATTGATAGTAAATTTGCAATATTAACGCGTGCTCGTTGTTGCTACTTTCTGCATGAAAGTAACTTCGATTACTGCGCAGTAAAGTGCAACCCATAAAAATACTTAAAAGAAGTAAAAAAAATACGCCAAGTACATGATAAAATCGAGGACGGAAAAGAGTAAACACAAAAAAATAGAAGATAATATAAATTGTAAAAAAAGATGTGATATCAATATGAGCTGCAAGTACATAATAAAGGTGCTTTCCACCTGCGCTTAAGATGACACAACTACATATACACAGCTAAAATGTTGTGTTCATACATTCCATTACTCATACCGCCGACATATTAATAATGTGAAGATAAAATGTAACATCTAGACATTTGCCTAGATGTCCGCCGCCTGGGAGTCAAATACTTGGCGCCTCCCCCTCGCAGGCTTTCAGATAATTTGTTCATATAAAACTTAGACAATATGAGTACATTTTCATTATATTGCGTTTTAAAATAATTCCAAGATCATTCATCGATACCCATACCTTTCCTCTCATAAGCTTTCAGATAATTTGTCAATTTAAAACTCTGACAAATATGAGTACACTTTCATTATTTTACGTTTTAAATAATTCTTATTCATCGACACCTTGACTTTGCCTGGCCACGCCAAGTATTTGACTTCCAGGCCGCGGACATTTAGGCAAATGTCTAGATGTTACATTTTATCTTCACATTATTAAAATGTCGGCGATATGAGTAATGGAATGTATGAACACAACATTTTAGTTGCATATAATATGTAATTGTGTCATCTTAAGCGCAAGTGGAAAGCACCTTTATTATGTACTTGCAGCTCATTCTGATTTCACATCTTTCTTTACGATGTATATTTTCTTCTATTTTTTTGTGTTTATTCGTTTCCGTCCTCGATTTTATCATGTGCTTGGCGTATTTTTTTACTTTTCGAATTTTTTTTTATGGGCATCTCATTTCTTTTTACAAAGTATATATGTATAGTACTTTGTGTACAGTATATGGTGCGCGAAACAGCTTATGGCGCTGAAAGCAGTCTTTGGCGCTGAACATATTTAACATTGAACTGTATGCACAACCACAATTATTAATACCTTTCGAAGAATAATATGTATGCATTTTTAGCATTTCGTGGCCAAGCTTGTTTGTCTACTCGTAAATCATCAACGGATACCCACGTGGTGCCCTTACCCCATACCATACCCGTGTAATGACCATCGGCAATACTTTTATCGTGGTGGAAAATCGTTGCCTTAAGTTTATAACAGTGATCCCCCATTTGTATTTTAGTAGTAGGTATTGCTGTTTAGGCTGTTTTTTTCACATTCAAATTCGGAATTATTATGCGCCCAAAGCGGCTGCTGTTCTTCCGTCTTGTAATTAGGCATACTTCAGCGCCCATAGTGACTGCCGTTTCTTTTTTCATTAAAATTGAGAAGTATAAGACTCCCAAAGGGGCCACTCCTTTTTTTTATCAATGTTCAGAATCATTAAGCGCCCAATGCGGCTGCTCGAAATTTTTCTGAATGTCCGAATTGCGTGGCGCTCGATTTGTAAATTGCGGATTTCAAATCATCTCTGTTTTACCCGTGTTGAATTCTAATTCCTACCGCGTGTAGCGTTACAATTGTATTTTAGATTGAGTCGATAACGTTGGATGTGACTCGAAAATGGTAAGGGGGCTCGCGAGCCGCCCTAGCGTGTGACACAAAATTACATTGCGTGATAGGTCTATCCTATACTTCGTCGATGATTGCAATAAAAGTCATTTGACATTTATTCTTGGTGTCATTTTCGCTACAGCATCGCGAACAGAACCGATCGCGAAGATTTGTATAATTATGACAATCATAGGCTGTAGGCAGATGCCGCCACAGTGGTGTTTCAACATGAATTAAAAGTGTTCTAGACGGGAACCTGTGGCTTGGCAGTGCCCTCACCATATTCATGAAATACTGTAGAACATTAGCGATGTAAAAAAGCCAGCCCTAGTAAGCTCGAATGCAATCGAATCTCGATCGGCCACAATCGTTTGAGCCGAGTGTACCTGCCTGTTTCCGAAATAAAATAATTCTTTATTCTTTATCGTATGGATATGGAAGTGTTGCCGATGGATTCCTTGGGGTTTTCCGATGAAAATCATGCCAAATGTCGTGTAAATCGGACTACTTTTACATAAGGAATACAAATAGCTTGTGTCAAAGTATAGTCAGATTTGAAATATAGCCAGGAATCCATTGACGTTGCTTTCGTAAAGATCTGATGAAAAATGCGGAAGTCGAAGATTTCTCACTTCTTCAATGAGGCACTACGGGGATCTTTCCACACGCACCCGAAATTTTTTGCCCGGCGGGCATTCAGCTGTGCACGCCTGCTTTAGACTAAACCTTTGCATGTCTTTTCATCTCTCTTTCCTCTTGCTTGATTGTATATACGTGTTTGTACAATAAAGACGTTTAATAATAATAATAATAATAATAGTAATAATAATAATAATTTCACACATTAAAATATATAGTATCTACTCTATCTAAACAAATTAAATTCATTTTCAAATCTCTTCTATAATTTAAGTTCATGTACAAACAACTCTGTCAATAATACTTTTTTCATATCTTCAACGGCCAACGAGAAATTCTAACATATCCAGTTAAAGAAAACATGCTGTAGAATCTACTCGACGTCATATTTCAAATTTCGTCAAAGTCATAGTTGCTTCAGAACATTGCTGTAAGGTTTTTACAATATTTCCACTACAGTATTGCACGGCAATACGGAGGTAATTTTGCTGGGTCGTTGCCACTGAAACATTGCACATCGATGTGCGCGCAATATTGTCGAAATATTGTAGGATCGTTGCCAGTGGCACATTGCACGTCGATGTGCGCGCAATATGTTCGAAATATTGTAGGATCGTTGCCACTGGAACATTGCACGTCGATGTGCGCGCAATATTGCAGAAATATTGTATGATCGTTGCCAAAGGAACATTGCACATCGATTTGTGACCAACATTGCATAAATATTGTTTGATCATTGTCACTGGAACATTGCACGACAATGTGCGCGCATTATTGCAGCAATATTGCAAGTTCATTGCCTTGTGATGGTCCATTGGCAACGGTCGCGCAATATTGCTACAATATTTCTGTAATCGTTGCCAATCAAATAATAAAAAAAAATATTGCATCATCGATCCAGCAATATCACAATGCAACCTGCAACAACAAATTATTGCATCAACGTTCCTGCAATACTGCTGCAACGAGGTGTGCTGTATGGGAGTGTGCCCACGGAAGGTGCGAAAATAAGTATACCCACGGCGGGGTAAACATCATATTGACCGATGAAAGTGATCTAATAATTCTATTAAAACAAGATCTTAGGAATGAAATTCATATAGTCCCATTTTTCTTATGGGAAACTAAACAAAGAGTTCTAGGTAATATTTCAATTTATTATTAAATGTGCCTACAGTATTGTATGATATAAATTAGGGGACAATACAATGTTTTTATCTCTTCATAAAGTAGTAAATGTCTTCTTTGTATGTATGCGACAATGCTCTAATAATTATACATTTCATCTATAGGAGATGGGATCAATTCAACAAGGTTTGCCAAATCGGTACACACAAACTATCACAATGTTGATTGCTGGTTCGGGTTCGTACATGGGCGTTTCTAAAATGATCACAGTTGCAAAGACTAAAGAAAACAGAGGTAAAACATTTTGCTCCTACTCATAAAATTTGTTTCCAACGTTATCAGGTATCGCTTAAGTTTTTCATGATTTAGTAATTTCGAACATTATTTACGTTATTATTTCTCTTGGATGTACAAATACTTCAGTCTCATGTGAAATGAAAAAAGAAAGGAAATTGTACGTAACGTTTTACGTTTACATACAGTTTAGAATACACCCCGTACATAGTATCCTTTACAGAGTATGAATCACATAATTATTGTAAAATGACACCTCAACGTTATACTCTGTAATTACAAATACATCGAGACACTGTACTCTTAATATTTTCCTTCGTATATTAAGAATATATTTCTAGGTACTTTGCAATGGCGTGCTATTATTATAAATATTCCATTCAATTTATATATAAGTATTAATAATGTCATGCAAAATGAATTGTAAACAATGGTTGACAATTTACAAAAATCGGGAAATTATTCGTTGACTTCAAATGTTACATTTAATTATTGACGCTAACGTGTGTTCTGTAAAACCTTGTAAATACTTATTTATAATAGTCCGCTTTAAAGTTCAGAAGTTCACTGCCAAAACGAAACTGCGCGCATCGCCAATATTTCTTTGACCACAACATATGTATTACTAATTTCACTACATGTAATTCACACACTAGACTTCATCATTTACTTGCCTTAAACACTGTTTTAACAGAAATATACAGGGTGGGACAAAATTCGTGGTCCAACCGAAAAGGGAGTAATTCTTCGCGCAGAAATTAATCGCAAATTTGCAATGAAACATTCTCACGTAGGCTCGTTTTCGAAAAGATCGATTTTGTAGATCCGTTGAGCACGGCTTAATATTACAATCGGTTCCATTTACAAAATCGATTTTTTCGGGAACGAAAGTCGTATTAGAAGCTTCCATTGCGCATTTTCAATTTATTTTACTATACGAAGGATTACTCCGTTTTGGGTTTCGCTACAAATTTTATTCATATGCAAGCAACTTACGTATATCATAAGCAGCTTATAACTTGATCAGTTTCACTCACACCTTAATGTAATAAATAATTCATTTTATATACAAATTGTATTCTTTTCTAAAATGTTGAAATTCACAAAAACAGTTTTCTAAAATATTCAAACACGATTCTTTGTTCATCTGTAGTGTTGTGCATACTCAATCGCAGTTGCTATTTCCAGAATAATGGTCGCACTTTATATATTTTCACAGAATCCTTAATGTTTCAATAATCGAAATGCAAATAATTATTCAAGTTACAGCCATTATTCTGAGAATAACATAGAAGTCACAGGTGTCATATTTTAAAATGGAAATATCGTTTATAGATAATTTCTTCAGTGATTATACAATATTTAAAATAGAGTATTTTTGTTTTCTTCTTTTTTTTTACGGAAAATTTACTATATTATTATGACAACAGAATAGGGCTCTATGAAATCACTATTGATTACTTGTTCGTTTATAATGTTTTACTATACTTTGGTATGTCACTAAATATTAATTAAAACCTTTTCAAAAATCAAATACTCTACTGTATTCAATAGTACGATTTTTTGTTTCAGTGCGCCGACGAAACTTATCACGATTCAAATTTATCATTTTAAATGTAACAGTCAAGTTTGTTATGAGTAAAACAATCGTGACGATTAAACTTATGTGACAACTTTCCCATGTCCGTTAACAAAATGCACAACTTTAAATCGTTTTTATTATACATTAAATGCATTCTTTTTTAAACGAAGGCCACTTAACGCAAGATCTATTGCAATTGTAATGATTATTTCTAAGAATAATCCTTTAAAGATGTTTTCCATTTTATAAAAATATTACATAAATTTTAGACAATGTATTATCAAGATAAGTTCGTAATTAAATTTTGCTAAAATTCTGTCTAAACTTAGAAGAATTAATTTCCGCGAGTATAAACGTACTTTTATAATTTCATATGCTTTACATTACGAATTAATTATTTAAATAGTATCACAAGGCGCATGTGATTGGTTTTTGATATTTCTGTAAGTAGCTTAAATAAACTAATACAAACTCTTAACCATTAGGCCACATTCAGACAACTGGAACCGTTTCTCTTTGAGATCAATAGGCATAAATAACTTTTTGTTATTATATCGTACAAGAAGCCAACTATAACACTTACAATAGTCGAATATAAGTTTTAGGAAAATCAAGTATATTAGAATGACAATACACAGAGCGTAAAAATACATGCAGTAATGTCAATATTCCATGTTTTTAATTAAGTAATCGAGAAATGTAAATATAAGGAATGTTGCAGTGTCTGTAATTGGATGAACTTAAGTACTAATGCTAATAAATCTCACAATGTTTACGTCCAACGGAATAGATCTATTCTTTTGTATTCAAATGAAACAAGTGTATATTCGTCATGGATAGGTATTTCATACACTGTCATCTGAAACAATATTTGTATGCTGTCGCTACATTTATTAAAACATTTGTTAACTGTCGTTGTAATGACAAAAAACAGTATTAGCTGATCACAGCGTTGAATATTGTCACGCCAGCATGTTCAATGTATATAGAAAATATCAGATAAACTTTCTATCAGATTCGGGTTACCATAAAAGCAATGTTTCAGTACCACTCTTGCGCTATCCTTGATTTGTACATTGAAATATGGATCCTTACGCAGAATATGTATGCCGCACAAATAAAGATCAGGAATATTTTGGGGGGATATCGTAAATAAAAATAAAAAAGGATGTACATAAATTTACATGTGCGAGTCTTTCTTTTTTTAATTATGATCTATAAAAAATTTCAATTTACATATATATTAGATTACATTCTCTTTTGACTAATTTTATACAAAGTTAGGATTACTTTTTAAAATCGAGTGTAATTTACATATGCGTTGAAAAAAAAAATTATCTCTCACTCAAACATAATGCATTAATATATTGTACATTTTTATATACAGTACAGGGCGTCTAGAATTATACACTCGAATTTCTCTATTACATTTGAAGTTGAGAAAAGTAACAGAAATGGAAGTTGCTCGGTTTGCAATATAATTTTAATACAGTGAAAAGGTCATGGTTTTCATGCTCAAAGGTCGTCAGTGCTTTTCTTAACGAATCCATGTACATATTTCTTCCATATTTATGTGAACAAGGAATATGTATTTATCACTGTTAACTTAAACACATCACACGCATACTTGATGTAAAATATTACCTTGTCTGTCTCACTGTTTCTTTGTGTGCGATTATCACTCTAATATTAATCATTCGAAGGACTATATCAAGCACCTCATGATGTGCGTGAGTAAACAATAAATAAATAAATACGTATTGTTAAATTTATTTTCGGTAAGAGCTGTAGGTGTATGCAACTGATTGGTCACATTATATCTACACATGTTTATATAAATATGGATACAGTAATATAGACTGCTTATTTATTAAATGTAAGCAACTGTAAATAATATATAATTTAGAAAGCGAAAATCTACAACATTGTGTGTGTGTACAACAAATCACTGATTTGTAACACTTTTTATGTATTTGCCCTTGTCAATGAATTAACATAAGTGTATTGAATAAGTTTAGTTCTCGAAAGAAAGACCAAGCATGCTGGGAACTTCTCTCCTTTCCTAAGTTGCAGTAGTCACATAGTTATCATATGGTGGTATTTAAAAAGAAACACTAATGCGTGTGATCCTTAAAAATTCAGAAAACTTTTGTTAGTTTTTCATTAGTTCAAATGCAACAAACATATTCAAAGGTATATGTTTAGGTATCTGATTCTTGATAAATTAGAAAAAAAATTTAGAACGTAAAAGCAGAGTGTCTATAAATATTCCCAGTAAACAAACTGACCGCAGTATGCCAGCAGACTGGCAGCAGATTCGACGTCAGATTCGGGGCCTACTTAGGGTTGCCACCTGTACTTTAAAATAAAGTATCTTACATTATTATAGGTAAATGTACTCTATACTTTTGACTAACAATAAAGTACGCGAAAATACTTTATTTCAGAATTAATGATATTACGTGAAACGTAACGGAATATTATTATCTTGTATCTGTTCCTTCCACTTCAGCATTTACTGAGAGAGTTTTCTCTGTCATGAATGTGAAGTGGTGGGATTAAAGATATTTATATATTTCAATATGAATATTCAGTGCAATGATGCCATTTAGATATTTCAAAATAATAAAAATTTACTCTGTAATGCTAAAAGCAATAAAAAACATGTTTGCAAGAAATAAAAACTAATAAGATTAAAATGTACTTTTAATTTTTTGAGCGTAGTTTTCTGTATACCCCACGAAAGCAAATGTACGTTATTTTTCTATAAAAAAGGGTGGCAACCCTACGCCTACTATGCAGGGCTTGAAACTAGGGCTGGGGCTATTCGAATAATTTACTATTCGAATATTTTACAAGTATTCGAATGCTACGAATAAACTTCGAATATTTGAGTATTCGAATGTTATTATTCGAATACTATTCGAATACCGATATATTCGTTAAAATTAGCTTACAAGATTTCACCACGACAAATGAACCTATATTCGAATAGTATTCGAATACTGAAATATTCGAATAGTATTCGAATACTTGGATATTCGAATTATATTCGTCAAATAATTAAGCAACTGAAGTATTCGAATACCAAATAATTCGACAAATAGTCCCAGCCCTACTTGAAACGGTTCCGAAAATAACTGTTTAAAACTGTTATATAAAGGTTCTGATTAAAACGGTTATGGAGAACCTTTATTCCGAATAACTGTTATGCAGAACCGAAATTTCCAACTATTATCTATTTCGGTTACGGTTCTTATGTCCGCATTAAACCATGGATCCTGATGTCAAGCTCTGACCGCAGATTGATATCAGATTTCGATCAGATCTTGCTGCCTATCTGCCGTCAGATCGTGCTGCGCAAGATCTGCTCGATTCCTGCCATTAAATTGTATCAGCATACAGTGCCGCCAATCTGCTCGCAGGTTAAGGTAGAATATAAGAAATCCTGTATCAAATCTGTAGTCTTTCTGTCACAAACATTTGTAATCATGCGTTGAGCAAAATCTGCAAAACCGGACTTGGCGGACTGGGTAAGATTCATTCAAACTTTCGACATTACTTGGAGGCATACAAGCAATATTAAAAAAAATTTCCCCGATTTTTATTAACGCTCTGTGTAGTACATACATGGAAAGAAAAATCTCATGTAAGCTAATACACATTGTACTCGATATATGTGATAAGTATGTCTGAAAATGTCATTTGGAACAGCATTTAATAACAATGGCAAGAACATTCAGTTCATTCCGATTCATTACATAGATAGCGACGTTTAAAATCATTTTATAAGCAAACTGAAATCGTAAACTTATATGTTGCAATATTTATTAAAAAGTCGTAATATGAAAAAATGTTAATTTTCTGTTTAAATAGAAAAGATACCCGTGTATTTTAATACCCGAATATTATTTGTTTTATGAGTAGAACATATCTGTATCTGCGATTTATTCATACAAAATTGCCGTATAAATAGCTGTTCCAGTATCATGATTGTAAACTGTACAAGACTTACAAAATTGATTAACATGTTAATTGTCACGCTTGCATATGCATAAAGTGTAAGATATTTATTATAAAATAACTGAACGCGAGGAGCATGTAACAGTTAAAGAGTATGATTTTGTTAGTAACTTGTTACACAAATGCAGAACAGCAATTGAGGTCAAATAAATACATTGCATTGACTGTCAGTAAACGAGTTAATATATATGTATATATGTATTGTAAAACTTTCACGAGAGATCTTTGGTTCTGTAGGTACAGATTTGTCTCGAAAGAAGGTCCCCAACATTTGATTCCAAACCGTCACCTTCTTTCGAGACAAGGAGCCTTTCCGATCGCCGCGGCATCAACAGAAGAGGTGGAGGTGATAGCGATCAGCTTAATGCGAGACAGAAACACCGCTCTTCTTTCGAGACACTGCTGTGTGTGCTACGTTTATCTTTATCCCTCCACAATCACCTCATTTAGGTATAAGAATAACAAAAATTTAGATGAATAAACATGTCTTAACGTGGTCAGTATTCAAAACCCTCATGGACAGCATATGTATATAATAAATCGTTTTCTTTTAAAATGTGGGTTCTGAATGTGGCCTTATGCATCTGAAACCAAGATCAGCATCTGATCGTGAGTTGCAAAAATTGAAATCATTTTGATCCATAATTATATCATATTCTAAGCAATTCCAAAAAGAGTGTATATGTTTTTTGTTTGCACTATTAATGACTGTGACATTTCATTCTACGTATTGTTACTGTATAATCATTATGCTTTATCATTTCTTACGATGCTTATATGTTAAGTTGAGAAAATAATTCTTTTTTTATATAATAAGCAATGTGTTTAATTTGTTCTTCCATAAATATTTAATTTCCCTTAAGTCTTCTTTATGGATCAATGTTCCCCATGAAAAATGGGAATTCAATAATTTAAATGGGAGCTTAATTTGCACGCAAGTTTAAAAGTATATTCATTTTCATTGGTATAACAAATTATTATTACCTAATTAAATATTAATAAAGAAAAGAAAGGAAACAAGTCCTAATCACTGATTTCAGGACCACTGTATATTAATTATTAACTATTGTATTACGTTCAATAGTGAGCTTGTCATAATGCTAAAAAAATTTCATACAATACGATTTGCTAGAAAGCACAAAGGGTGTTATAATTTCCGCGAAATTTATTCTGTTCTGAAATCTTTCTAGCTTACTTTGGTTTTAGTTAATTTCTGGATATCACGAGTAAATAATAAACTCTCTTACTTGACAAACGATACTTTTACACATTGTTCTATTTGTTCTCAATCATACGCAAAACTCATTTGTTCACGTGATTAAACGAGGACTGTGTAAACCTTCGACTTGAGTGTCAATTTGAGGGCAATGCTGAGTATCTGGCGGACCCCAGTCATGTAAGTTCCCACTGTTAGCTAATCTGTGCGTAAGTCGATGTGCTATCGAGAAACCTCCACTACCTTCCAATTGAGTTAAGACTATGATGACTTGTCTAAAATTAATTTGTTACGTTCAATCGCTATAGATTTGTCGTTCGTGAAAATTGAACGGAAACAATGCATTACCTGTGAAGTGGAGGAACACTATCGGCAGTTCTGAGTTGTCCTCTGGTGGAGACAACGTTATAGCTCTCATGGCAGTCACATTTTACATGAATCCATTTATTTACATGACGATTTTCTACCATTACTACAAGTCCAGCCCAACCTTTGGTTAAGTAATAAGCAGTCATACCCTCTCTTCCCTAAAAACGAACGTTTTATAACTGTCTCGTTACACAGGCAATAATTATTTACTCGGTCGCAATAAGAATCCTTACTTCGTGCCGCTGCCCCTTTGCTAGAGTTAAACTTATAATAGCATCAGCCAAGACAAATGCTGGCGGAGAAATTTGTTCAACTAAAAGTCGTTTTGAGCTATGAATGGCAAGGACATATTCAGGGTAACTGGAAGTATCTTCCATTCCTGTATGCCAGTGATTGAAAGCCAAACAGACAACAATGTACAAATCTCTTTCTAGCATCTTGTGGCACCCAACAAATCCACGTACTTGCCGCTTGCTATGCTCTACCAGCCTTCCTACTTCGGGTGCCGCTGGGGACCGTGTGCGAAACACGACCACGCACAAGTCCAACTGAGAACGTTGTGATTTTTCAGAATTCCTAAACGTGCGTACAGCAATTGTATTATATCGAGCAGACAAGCCGAGGCCATTAAATGATATTAAATGAATGTAGTAGGATTCACCTCTGCCCTTCCTGGAACAATGTAAATTCCGTCTCCGTGGGTTCCAATACTGTTAGCAATACGCACGACAAGTGTCTGAGAGAAGATAAAGGAGGAAGGGTCCCGCGTAATCTAACTTCACTCCATCCGACCCTAGTCTTACATATATCAATGCAATCGAAGTATTTCAACACGTCGTCGAAGGAAATCCAAAAGACACCGTCAGATGCACCATGTGGCATAAGCATTTCTCGTAATTGCGGTGTCCATATAGGACTATCGTCAGACCAGTCACCCTTCCAGCTGTAATGACCCCAAGGATTACGCAGTCTTAATAATCGTATTCCCTGTAAGATATATAACTCTTAAAGTATTTCCTTATAAAGTTTATCATAAATATAGACATTTGTGTTTGGTTCCTATTTGAATGTCGCAGGATATGTAAAGCAAAGGAGGAACAGTTCGGGGCAGGAAATGAAGAGGAGGAACGTATAGGAATTGGGGAAATATTGGATAACAGAAGGATAGCTGGGGAAAGAAGAGAGAAGTAAGGTAGGGATATAAGAATAAGCAAGGCAGCATGAAGGTCGATAAACGAATAATATAAAGGAGGATGCGAGTGAAACCGGGAGCAACGAGCGAAGAAATAGGTGTAAATTTTAGCGTACAAGGTAACGCGAAAGATTAATAAATTACGAAATTATAATCGAAGGAAGTATTAAAGAGTTATTATATTATATATTCCTACCTGTACGTCTCGCACATCGAGAACAGAGTAGGCATGCCTAGAGAAAACAAAGTTAAATTACGTGTCACGAGAAGCTGAGTATAAACATACTAAACAGCTACCCAGAGCAAGACTGACGGGTCTAAGAAAACAAAGATAAATGAAGTGCCGAGAACTTCTGAGAACGAGTGACCCGTAGGAAGAGGTCGGCAGCAGGTTCAGATCCTCTCAGCTCCGCTCGGTTCTTGTTGCACAAAACTGGAGACAGTGTTGCTCTGGGCAGCTGTACTTAAAATTTCTCCAATCTATTGAATTCACCTTGGTCTCAAGCCTTTACGTTGATATTCTTCTTCGTCAACTTTCATATTACCACCTCCACAACTAGCACCCATTAAAAACATAGCTTGCCTAGACGATAAAAGTTGCGCCCATATTAAATCCCTATCGAGTTCATCTTCGCTTGGTAAAGCAGATGGTTGCAAAGGCACACTCTCACAAGGGGCGCCTGTAAGTGTTGCTAGACCTTCTATAGCGCGCCCGGATACTAAAGCTTCGTAACAACCATGAATTTTTGCTACTGCCTTCTCAATTAATGGCACCCATAGTTGTTTTCTTTTTGCCTATGCGTTTGAATAAAATTATGAATAAAAATCAACAGTTTCTACTACTGGACGTTGTGTCAAATGATAAAACGGAGGACAATGTTAAAGGGAATCGAATGGTAGCATTTTCATCGTGACAGTTCGTAGCTTGAATATTTGCAAACAAAGGAAAAATAGAAAGCTGTTATTTGAATAAATTATTCAGAAATTTAACGTTGTCCTTATATCGATTGCAAAGATGTTAACCTGAGAATATACTAGATGACCTCTTTTATCACAGGGTAACAAGTCATCGACAAGTACTGTGGTCCATTTTCCATCTTTGCACAATCGTACTTGGTAAGCTCCTTCCGGGCAAGTCTCCCTCATCACTAGAACTCGTTTCACGAGCTCATCACTTTCAGCTAAAACGGCTAAAGCTGAAAGTAACCAACAGTTTCCTAAAACACCTTGCGAGATATCAGAAGGCAACGGTGTTCTGAAAACAGCCCAAGGCAGTTTGGAATCGACAGTAGAATCAACATTGATTTGATGAGGCCTTCTCCATTGAACAACGTGGTTGTCTTTTGTTTCAGCTGGATTATAATACAAGGACTTTGGCGCTGGTGGAAATGAGTCGTCGACAAAAGGTTCATTTGTCTATAAAATAAACAAATAATACAATAATATAAATACTTCGCACTATGCAGAGCAGGCCTGCACAGGGAGCCTTTTTCAGCGCCTAGCGGCAACCAACCCACCTGTCTCGTCGCTGAGGTTAGAATCGGTGAGGAGAACTGTAGTTGTGTATGTGGGTGCTCGTAGGCTCGTAGCGTCAGTATATATGGCTGAGCTCAAGTCATACCAAATGCACGTACACTACTGCAGTTCGCCTCAACGATTCTAACCTTAGTAACGGCGTACGGCTGGTTGCTTGCCGCTAGGCGCTGAAAAAGGCTCCCTGTGCAGGCCTGATGTAGAGGGACATTTTTAGACCTGAAGTTTAACCCCCATTATTTGATTTTGTTTCTATAATAGCAGTGATACATCGGTTAGATGTAATTCCATTTCCTTTTCAAATACAACCAATTTCATCTTTATTCTGCACGTAAAGAATGATAATCGAATAGAGGAATACTTTGTAAAATATTGTTGTTCCTCGCAATGTTTACTATGAATCTATTCATAAGTGATTGTGATAATAAATTATTTGCACAAAAATATCAACTATTTTAATAATGTTCGACAACAAACATATCAGAACGTACTTGGAGAATTGTTTGGACAGTTATTACAGCAATATATTAGACTCTTGATATAAAAATAACTCGTACATTATTTATGATAATAGAAAGACAATAAAAACAAATCGATTAATGTAAAAACATACAATATTAGTCAATTCGTGGAAAATGTAAAGTTATGTAGAAAATTCGATTCTGCTACACTACGTATCTCCTTTTACAGTCTTTTGTTTCCAACTCCTCTGCATAAAGGAATTATCCTACACAATTATGAATCAATGAACATTACCTCTTTACAGTAACGAACAATTCGTTCCCATTTCTCCAGTGCTTCTCTTTCTTCGATTTGCCTTAAATTTTCCATAACTACGCTTTCTTGCCGCTGTATCGTTAGTGTACTTATGCCAGATTCAATAATTCTAGGCCTGTCACCTGATAGTTGAGATAAGGTTTTTGAAATTTGGCACATTTCACAAATTCCATTTGTACTCTTATTTTCGTATGTGCACAGTTTACACTGCCACTAAAATAATTCACATATATTGTATATATTGAACTTATACAATGTGGGTACGAAATAACCAGTAGCAAAGTATACGGACAATATTCGTTTTGAAGTGATTAGTTATAAGTAAAAGAATCGTACTTGACCATGAGTGGGATCTTTAACTCTTGAATGTCTTTTATCGCCGACCGATGAGCCGTTTCGTCTCACAGAATTCCTGTGCCTGGGAGTAACAACCTTTGAATTCACAGGCGTCGTACAAAGTCTAGGACTTGGACTCCTCGATCCGAACACTCTACTTTCCCTGGGTACATCTAGAAAATCTGCTAATGTCTTACAAGCGTTACAGGTTTGTGCTGACAGCGGATTCCTTAACGTACACGATGGGCACACCCAGCTTTCACCTTTTCGTAACGTTGCGTCCTCTAAATGCATAATACTTCTAAGCTTCGAACCGCCACATGCCTCGCACGTTGTTCTCGAAGCGGCATTCAATAGTGTGCATTTTTTACAAGTCCATACTGGAGAGGGTGGATCGACCTGATCATCTAAATCAGATTCTGCTGTGGCTAGCGTAGCGGTTTTCTGTGGGATGTATCTTACACTATCTCTGGACACTACGATTGGAGACTGCGTATGCATCGAACAGCTTGTCCCGTCTTTCGTGACGGCTATTAAGGTAGGCTGTGTTAGCGAAGGAGGCGATTGAAAAGATCCACATATGTCGCACCCCGTTGACCATAGCGGATTATACGCGTAAGAACACTTTTGACAAGTCCACATACGTTTCAGCGAGCTTACATTCGATACATCACCAACAGGACTTGTCGCCTCGCTGTGTGCTTTTATGGGTACAAGGCCTAATTTATTGTTTTGTTTTTTTGGCAATGGCGGCGGTACGTCGGGGTTAGTAATTCCAATGTAAGAATATCTTGGTCTGGTGTTAAAGCCGACAGAATGCGGCGGCACCGCAGGTGGCTCATCTTCGTTCAGACTTCTACGATTTATAATTTTCTTCTGAGATACATTTGTGACAGACTCAACGTCGGAAAATGATCGCCTGTAAGATAGTGGACCTGCAGAAGATAAAGCGCGAGGTTCCCAAGCAGGTACACTGATAACTACTCCACTACAAGGGGCTGGACTTCTAGGAGCTTCACATGCTTCGCATTGTTCTAGGCCAGGAGCATTGTCAAGGGTGCAATTGTCGCAGCTCCAAAGAGCATCATCCTGTCGTGCTTCTGAGACTACTAGACTCGTTGGTCTTTGAATCGCATGGTCGGATAATTTATGCACAACAGAGCCATTAGATAAAGAGCGACTAACTTTAGATTTCACTCGCTCATAGATTGAAGGACTATGTCTTTTTGGTGAACGCTGAGAGGTATTATTAGTATTTGTATAAGAAAGTGTAGTAGACTCCATGGCTTCTATTGGTAGTAGGGTCCAGTCTTCCCTATCGACTTGCCTTCTTTCGCTACGACTTATGCTTGTTAATTGTGCCATATCTGCAGAAGACAAATTAAATATTAAACAGCGGACGATACAACTATCACTCGTAACGCTTCTAAGTAATATCCAGCCTTACTCATAATCTTTGCATCGTTCGTAGATGTATTCGTCACGTTAGAACCATTCAAAATATTGGCCAAAAATTCAGATGCAACCTTCAGGCGACTTGTCTTGCGTAAATTTTGTTTTTTACTTTTACGAGCTCCGATTTGCCTTTTATCAGTTTCAAATATCGAACAGTCAGCATCACAAGCTGCACAAGTCAATGCGGAACTGCAACTGTTCTCTAATAAACAACGAACGCAGGTCCATTGTGTTATTAAGGAAGGTAAAGAAGAGGATCGTTTAATTGGCTCTTTTTTACAAGGCCTTCCGTTCCAGGAATCATGATGTACTTTTTTCGTGTGGTTATTGAGTATAATTAAATTTTCCTGAAAGCTAGAAATGGGTGTAAAAAATACAACAGTTAATAAAAAAGCAGCAGTCGACCCATTCACACGTAACACAGAGGAGTAGGAAAAGAATTAAAAAAGATACTCGAATTCCATTCTTTACAACGAGACTTGGATATCTTCAATAATTTATTATACACAAAAATCATAGCATGAATACACAAACATAAAACAGGATACACATGAAAACATATGTTAATTTTATTAGTCGGTATAATTTGGATACATTAAACGCGTTACATTCATAACAAATGGCATGCCTGCATTTGTAGATGCAATAATATTTCTGATATCTACGTTTGCGCAGGTATGCGATAAACAAACATAACAAGACTTTGAAATTCAACTGCTAAAGCTGTTAAAACAGCTATTATATTTCCCTTACGCACCAATAATTTATAAATTCTGTGAATCCATCTGAAGCATTTAGTGCTTCTAATAATAAACCACTTCAATGAAAGATAAAATAAGTTTTATAACATAAACAGTACATTATCCAGGAAATCGGGCGATGGTACACGTAAAACGTAAAAGTATCATAGACAATTTCGAATTTCGTTACACTGTGTACAAACACAGGAGAAATCGAAGAAAGAGGGAGGCGGTGGTGAGGGAGAGGAGAGTATGCCGTGCAGAGGGACAAGTTAACAATTTCCTCACCGATGTTTGAGATCGGTTTCGACGTGCTGATGAATTGTCGGATGGGTACCGTCCGCTGCTGGCTCGTTAAGACGGAACCGTGGCGGAGGAGTTGGCGGGACAGCCACTGAAAACGATTCACTGTCCTCTTCGTCCCTTTTCCTTCCCTCCCCCCCTTGCTTTGGAATTGCTTCGCACCTAAAGCTCAGATCGAGCCTAAAGTTTGCCTTCTCATCACTCCTGAGCCGAGTAAGGCCGCACCTGGCGCATCGCGTGCTCTCTGTTGGATTTATCAGAGCGCACTCCGAGCAATGCCACTGCAGCACCGATGCGATCGAGCCCATTCTCTACGCGTAGTCATGGCTCCTTCGCTCAGAGGATCACTGACTTCTTTAGCCACGATCCCTTTATTAACAATAACCACCACACCTCTACGCGGACACGAGGATCAACGATACCGTAGAATACCTTCCGAGAGAATTCCTTTTGACCGCGGCGATTGCCCGCCGTTCTTTGTCATATGTTCCAAGACGGCCATCTTTTCTAACCCCTTCCTTATGTTCATCCAATGCTTTTATTCCGCCTTCTCCTTTTCTCCTCTTCGCCTTCGCGTCGATGTTGTGCTACACAGCGGACACACAAATATACATTCGTAACATCCAGTCTATCTACGCTTCTTTCCCCTCTCACTTTCTATGCATCCTTTTATTTCGTACGATTCATTTTCACAATCTCTTGCCTTCCAGCCCCCTCGAACTTATACGTGCGTGCACGGTCGATAATTTAATTTGCCGTTTATGTAAAAACAAAGTTTAACGGAACGAAATGTCAATTACGTACGGGGTAGACAGATGTATATATATGCACGACTGTTTCTGAACTCTCGTTGTGTTGACTACACGGGCTCCAACACAGGGCTGTATAATGTGTATTGATGTAACGATCGTGGCTCGCCAATGTAGAAATTGTTTTAAAATTTATTTAGATCTTGCATTTTGTATGAAATCTTCTTGATGGTGCTGTTTTGAAATAAGGGAAGCTTGTGTTCGAGGGAATTAATTTTGGGTTATTATTTCATTTATATTTCCAGTATTTATTTCGAATAGTAAAATAACCTCTTTTTTATATTCATAAATCCACATTTGTTATTTTGCTGGATAAAGGAGGAGATAAAGCTAATATTATTTCAGAGAAAACTTATGAACTTAAAGCTTTTTTTTGTTCTAGAACAAAATATAACGAAGATCCATAAAGACATGTTTATTTCTCAACTGATATTTTAAAGAAATTTTATTCAGTATGTTGGTTCGCGTTAGTTACATATCAAATTTGTTACGATTACCAGTGCTTCAATTTTTTTTTATACGTTACTGGTTTGCGCAAGTTGTGTAGGTTATTCCAATTCCTGGATAGGTCGTTTTAGCAAGTACACAAAGAAAGACAGGTCTTGATAGATAAGAGTTAAAATTTATAATAACAAAAAAAATGTACAATAAATCAGCACAAACCGATGGTAACATAAAAATATGTATAATAAAAGAATATTGAAACCAAATTCACATATTCCTTAAATTAAATAATCGCGCACAAATCACGTAGGCGTACCACTTCCATACTAAAACCCTACAGTTGTTATGCACAATAGCGACATCTGTGGGAAAAAGATATTCTTATGGACATAGGAAAATTATAAGCACGCTTACATCACTGAGTCCCTGTGGCGCAGAGGATAGCGCGTTGGACTTCTAATCCAAAGGTCGTGGGTTCGATCCCCACCAGGGATGTTTTGTTTCGAAGCTTTTAAAACCACCGGTTTGGTTTTTATTTGTCAACTAAGGTGGTGCTTTTTTTTTCTTATTTGTGCATGTATAGTTTCAGAATGTACAATCAACAGCTGTAGAAGGTAATAGCTTAAAAATTTTGGTGGTTATTCTGCGGTCAAATTATTTATTTAATAGAGGCACATGCCATACGGGCGATTCCACGCCACTCGATTACTTTTGTATCTCGATGTCAGGGGTATTGATTGTATTTAAATATATTTTAGTCTATATGAAATTAGGGGGGGGGGGAGGGGGTTAAGTCAGCATTTTTCTAGTTTCGAAATTGTTTAAAAGATACAAGTCCTCAAAATTTACAGTTGAAAGTTTACAGTATTATTCTAAAATAATTGAAAAACAAGTGCACAGCATGCGACAACGTTTGAAAAGCGTAATTGGAGCCAAAGGTAACCTAAATAAATATTAGTCTAAAATAAGGTGCGTATAATTAATGCGGTTCAAATATTTTTGTGACTCTGTTGCAGTACATCTTTGCAATAAATGTTTCATAACTTCTACAAATATTATCCGATTAATTTCAAATTTGGTATATATAATCACGATACCTGTGTCTTATAGTAGTTACAACATTACTTTTAGAACTTAAGTCTAACATGTATATTTTTATTGTTTTACAGTTTTAATAGCGAGCGTTCGAATACTTTCGTGGCTCACTGTATACAGAATGCATATTCATTTTATGTACCGATGCTAACATGGATTTGTATCGCGACATTCTCGAATGTAGGGGAGAGTAGGGTAATCACGAACACCTAAGCGAGAAAGCTAACAGAACGAAAACTGTATGAGATACGAATTTGTATTTTATTTATAAACATACTCAAACTAGTCCTCTATAAACTACTCTGACGAATTTTGCAAAAATTTTAATAAAAATCAACTTTATACTGAAAAAGAAAAACCCTTGGTGTTCGGAATTACCCGACTTGCCGTGGGGTAATCCCGAACAGAGTGCTAAATATCGCAGAAGTCGCACAGAAAGCGCGATTTCAATGGTCAATCCATAAAAAATGTTGCTACAAACCATATCTAATGTATTTTTCAAACTCCTCTTCTTATGCGTTAGAAAAAATTGCAATTGGTCGGAATATCGAAAAAAAATAGTAAAGGTCATTTTTAAACATTTTTTCTGTGCCTGTAATGAAAATTCAAAAATCCCTTTTGTACATTTAAATAAGTTTTAAACATGCTCAAAATTTCATCAAAATCGTTTAACATTGCTCTGAGTTACAACGCGCTTAAAGATGTGTTCGTCATTACCCCACGACATCAAAAAATAAAAAGGAATTTATTTCAGGGGTTAGAATCATGATTCAAGCCACGCCTTGGTCACAAAATGTTGGTAAAAAAGTGCTTTATTTCTTTGTTACTTGAAACATGATGAAAATAATAAATTGTGTTTATCTTAACTAGCATGAGTGTTCTGTATTTATTACTTTCTGCCCGACGTTGGATACGTCCTAAACTATTAGTTAGTGGAGAGGAAACATCGTTTTTATTTATTAAAACCCTGTAACTATCACGTTCGTGATTACCCCACTCTCCCCTATCGCGAAACTAGTAAAAAGTTTTGCAATAAGAAACTGTATATCACGTAAGTAATTTTCGAATATATACTTACTAAGCCATCTGTGTTAAGTTTCACAAACTTAATTAAAGTAAACTCCTGTAGGTATGTAGATGCTAGATATTTTTTAAACGAAGGAAATATATCACGCGTAATATTTATACTTTATCGTTAGCAGAACGTGTGCGTAGAAATGACTTTTGTTATGACTGAACGATGCTAGCTTTGGAAGTCACCTCTGTTTAGACGGCTCGGTCACGATATCCCAACACTTCGGAATAGGGTTGCCGATCTGAGATCGATTAATCGACAGATCGATCTTTTGCCCTGCGATTTTCGATTTTTTTAATCGATTTTTCAGTACCCTCGATTCCATGGAATCGATCCTCGGGGACCAGAAATCGTGTTCCGATTCTTTATTATTTATACCTAGGTATTTTTACACTTTACACTAAGTTTTTCAGGTCAATATTATTCAGCAAAATATTAATTTACTAAGTCATTTTGTTCTCAATAACATTTCATTAACGCTACATTTACGGAACCCGCCAATTTGTCGGGTTAATTTATATATACATAGATCAATTATTGCGAAATAACAATAAATAAGAAAAAACACCAAGCAAATGACGGCTGTTTAGCAATAAATACATGGTAAACAAGTTTGAACAAAAAAAAATTATTTCTATTCTATTTACACAAAATCATTCTAATATACTTCTAATATACACTATTTAGTCTTCAATGAATTGAAGATATATAAAGTTGAAGAAGAAAATAAATACATATACATAAAGTTGAATCGATTTCTTGAAGATCGATTCTTTACAAGCCGATTTTTTCTTGAATCGATTTTTCTTGTTGCGATTCGAATCGATTTGAAAAATCGATAATTTCGGCAAGAATCGGCAACCTACTTCGGAAATACGTACGCGTGTATTGCCTCGCGAATCCTACCGCGGCATGCCGCCTGCCTGCTCTCCCCCCACCAAAGCTAATATTCGCGAGGTACAGCGACGGGGCGCGGGGGTCATTCGTTCCGTGGACGTCGTTGAGTTAAGACGTTTCGATAGCTGCGTATTTAAATGGTACGCGTACATTATCTACCGTCATATAATTAGGTACTTCTAATCATCAATAGTCTTCTTCTTTACTCTCTATCGTCACTTGCTGCTACTATTAATACACTTTCGTCCCCGAATTGATTAAATATCGCGAGAAAACCGTTAGATGTTCGTCGTGTATTCCCTTCGGTGCCTTATCGATATTTCTGCACATTTAGTGCAGAAATTTAGTGCACATTTAATGCATGTTTCAAGTTTATTTGTTGTTTAATTGCCTTACGAATGTTTTAATGCTTTTGTTTTAAACTTGTTTCATCGTTCGGTTACAGGTGGTGAGGCGGGAATCGAAAGCAAAGGACAGGCAACGCCATGACACTTCTGGTTAATTTGAACGGTGATTGGATGGCGTCTGGTCATTCCTTGGAAAAAGGAGATGTCAATACGTGTGGTATCTATACGTATTTTTCTCGTTATTTTATTGAATCTTTGTTGGCTCTGAGGGTGATGGGTGACTTTGCAGTCGATTAATATCGGGATGAAATGGGAAAAGATTGCATTATGATAAATTGAATAATTTTAATCAGATTTGTTTAAAATTTTTAAAATGGCGTCAGTTGATTATTAATATTTTACGAAATATTGGAATGATCGAATTCTATTGCATTTCGGTCGTGTTTACGTAGAATTCAGCGATATTTAAATGATTTTTAAGAATCTATCTGTTTGAAGCTGTTGTAATTGCATTTACCTTCGGTTTTTGATGCAAGTTTTTTTCTTAATGTACAGAAACTGCGTAGTTGATCAATGACATGCTATTCAAGCATAAATAATTAAGGAATTTTTATTCTTGCCATGAATTTAGGATGTTTATAAATATCGTCATATATATTTTAACGTATTATTCGAATAACACGAACGTGCTTACAACTTTAATGACGAAAGGCACTACTATGATTCATTTAAATGTAATAATTATTTCTGAAGTAGTATATTTTGGATGATATCGTGTGAAATGTAAAGCTGCTCGTATCGAGCGAGCATTCTGTATTTTCGCATCACACATTGTATTCTAAATAACAAGGAGCGAAAGTCCCTTGGCTGGTTTCAAGAAAAACAATATCCCCATAAAAAACTTGAAAAAAGTAAAAAAAATTACGCCAAGTACATGAAAATCAAATAAATCACAAAAAATAGAACAATATACAATACAAAAAAAGATGTGAAATCAAAATGAGCTGCCAGTACATAAAGGTGCGTTCCAACTGCGCTTAAGATGACACAACTACATAGTAAATGATAGCGGTAGCGACGTATATACAGGGTGTCATGTACTTGGCTTCGAGATGCTACCGCGTCTCTAGATGCACTTGTCAGCGGCAGATGTACGAGAAATACGTTTTATGTTAAGTGAGAGAATTCCATTATGGAGTGCATCGTTCAGAGTGGACGTTGATAGAGAAAGAAAATATTGTTTTGTGTTTGTCACTTTGTTTTTATTTGTTCACTGTACTCTTCCACCTTTCCTGAATTATCGACCATTTTCAGGATGTAAGGAACTGCGGCGTGATTACATAGAGATTTAAGCAGGTGTACAGATGCCACTTGCATCTTCCAGCCATCCAATTTGGAAAGCCGGGATTCGACTCGGTCGTGATTAGGGAATTCAATCCCGGGATCCCGACTGATTTTTGGATCCCATTTTTATATTTATCAGTTGTTCATAAAGTAATTTACGTTTTTAAAAATTCGCGAAATTCTCGGGATATGTTATAACTTGATATATCTAATACCGGGAGTTTTAGAATAAAAAAAAACAACCGGGATCCCGGGATTGAATTCCCTAGTCGTGATGGACCTGTCGATAGATTCATGAGATGATTTAGAGATTCATAAGAGATTTCGGAATTTTTGTAAGATAAAAGGGGATGTCTATTAGGAGGTTGTATAAAGCTATTGGTTTAAAATAAAATTGGTTTAAGCAATTCTAGTCGCAGATTCTCTTGAATAATTCGACACTTGTATGTACAGTAGCGAGGATGCCAATCTATGCGGCTCAGTTTCTTAAACCGCCCTGTACTCGTCACAATTTGGGCTCATATACACGATAAGGACATTCTGATTGCACTAAACGGTAGCAATTGAAATGACAGCACGATTTAAATGTAGCTCACCCGAGTCGTTACATCATACAGTGTCTTCTATCGCTAAGTGTGGAGTAAAAACCATTTATCAACGTCACCTGATAGTGTTACAGATCACATGACCATCCTATACTGCGCACTATACGTTCGCGTTATATGGACGATTCTGCTATCATCCTGTTCAGTGACGGACAAGCAGCAGCCTCTATTCGGTCTCCTAAATCCGCTTCAAAATCCCGAGTGGTCGACGTCAAACATCTAGCTACATCCGTCTCCATGGACCTGTTCACGGGAGCTCTGATCGCTGTAATAGCGATCCTCCTCTATTACTTCCTATGGGGTCGAATGACCTACTTCAAGGATCTGGGGATACCCCATGAGCCACCGCTTCCGATCCTAGGAAACATGGCGCCGCTCGTGTTCCGCCAATCCTCCATGGCCGAATACCTTCAGCGAGCATACAACCTCTACCCAGAGCACAGATACTTCGGATTCTACCAGTTCGACAATCCGGTGATAGTGATTCGTGACCCGGAACTGATCACAGCCATCGCAGTGAAGCACTTCGACCAGTTCACCGACCACCGCCCCCTCGTCGTCGAGGATCTAGATCCCTTGATGGGGAAGAATCTGTTTGGCCTTCGCGGGGAGCGTTGGCGGGAGATGAGAAAGGTGCTCAGCCCATCCTTCACCTCCAGCAAAATGAAGATCATGTTCACCCTGATGAGTGACTGCGCGGTGAACTTCACCGATTTTATCGCGACGGAGTCGAAGAGCGGAAAGGTTTATGATCTGAAGGATATATTCGGCCGATATGCGACTGATGTGATAGCCTCGTGTAGCTTTGGGATCTCTGTGGACTCTATGAGGAACCCGAAGAACGAGTTTTATATGTTTGCTAAGGAGACGATAAATTTCATGTCTGGTTTATCCATCAAGATCTTGATTGGTAGCAACTTCCCGACCATTTCCAAGCTTTTTGGAATAAGATTGTTCAGCGATGAGGCTCGCATGTACTTCCGAGGCATCATCGATGATACGGTTAAGCTGAGGGAAAAGAAGGTAGACAGAGTTAGATATTCTAAATTCAAGTTATACTATTTGATGTTGCTAATTGGCTATGTATGATTCACGTTACCTTCAGATTGCTTTCGGAAAGAATTCCGAATTTCGGTTTTTTAAATGAAGATATATATATATAATACACGTGACGTTATTCTAATCCATGGCGATGCTTGTCACGCAAATTATATGCTTCTTCCCCGTTAAATGCCTACGCACGCGTATCAGTCCCATCAATGTCGTTGATCTCCTTGACTCACTATTACATAATTGAAACTGTCACGGACAAATGTGAAGCATTCCATTGCGTTGAGGCGGAATCATCAGACATCAATTCAGTTCAGGACACGGACTCGTGGAATTTCCTGATAACATTCTAAAGTGCTAAACTTATTTCACAATTGTTACATCAAAAACTGTTTATCTATGAAAAAAAGTAAACCTTAGTGGCGCAACGCACGAGATAACAAACATTTATACTGAAGCATGTAGACATTCGTATCAGTTGCACAGTCGACGTGTGAACGTTTCAATACATTGATACAGACGACCATACCAGCTGATACCGACACGTCGGTACCGAGATAGTCAAGTACACGTTGAGATTTCTATCGCGATACTAATACTTTCTACACGTATCGATACAGATCTCAACGTGTATGACGCCTTTTACGGACAACTGTGAAATATTCCATTTGAAAACACACGAATCCTCTTGAAAAAATATATATCTCAAGAAATGGTACTATAGCAATCCCTTCTCCCAAGGCCTCTTCATAGTAGGGCTGGGACTATTTGTCGAATTATTCGGTATTCGAATATTCGAATACTTCAGTTGCTTAAGGGGTAACACCACTCTAGGATTTTCAAAAAGTCGATGTGTTTTTTTTTTTGTTTAAACGATACTTTAGGGTCATAAAACAATATGCCATTTGATTTATAGTTGAAAACAAATATTAAAAGGTTCAATTATCGATTTTGCCGCAGCGCCTCAGAGCGCGCGCTGAGTGTTCATAAAACTTTAAACGCGTTTTTCTCGGAACCAGTTTTTTCAAACTGGGAGGACGGATTTCTCTGAGACTATTGCATGGATCGATTTGAAATTTTTACAGTAGCTTCACAACAATATTCTCTTTGGAAGTACGTAGCCGTTTTTTGATTGAATGTAAACTCTTCTTTTTATAAACAGTTTAATGCTCATTTTTAGGGCAAAAAATCGATTCATTCCTTAAAAAGTGCACCATTTCCACAAAAACGTATTAAAAAAAAACCCCTACGTACTTCCAAAGCCAATTGTATATAGATTATAATTTTTTTTTAGTTTTTGGTCCAGGAATCAAACATGCCGAGAAATCCGTCCTCCCGTGGCGGTGTTTTCAAAAAAGCTGTTTTCGACGACGGGCTCTGTCGCCGCCATTTTGTATGAAAATGGCAATAAAAAAATTGTTTCTCGTACTTCAATATGTGTTAAATAAACCCTCTGAACAGAAATTCTATTCCGTTTGTCATACTCCCAAAATAAATTGTCAAATTTGGGTCTCTTTTTCTGCCTCTAGAGTGGTGTTACCCCTTAATTATTTGACGAATATAATTCGAATTTTTCGGTATTCGAATATTCGAATACTTCAGTTGCTTAATTATTTGACGAATATAATTCGAATTTTTCGGTATTCGAATATTCGAATACTTCAGTTGCTTAATTATTTGACGAATATAATTCGAATTTTTCGGTATTCGAATATTCGAATACTTCAGTTGCTTAATTATTTGACGAATATAATCCGAATTTTTCGGTATTCGAATATTCGAATACTTCAGTTACTTAATTATTTGACGAATATAATTCGAATATCCAAGTATTCGAATATTCGAATACTTCAGTTGCTTAATTATTTGACGAATATAATTCGAATATCCAAGTATTCGAATACTGCTATATTCGAATAGTATGGTGTGAATTATAAATCAAGTTCTTTAGGTTCATTTGTCAGAGTGAAATCTTGTAAGCTAATTTTGATCCACTTCATACCATACTATTCGAATTAGTGTTGTATAAAGCTCGAGTCTTCAAAGCTTTAAACCTTAACCTTAAAGACTCAGCCTTTAAGGCTAATATCATATGAAGCTCGAGCTCTCGAAGCTCGAGACTCAAGCTTCGAGGCTTGGGCCTCAAAGCTGGAGGCTTTTGTGTTTAATAGTAATGAAGTTAACTCCAAGTCCTTGATATTATATTTTATGGTTCCACCAATTGTACATCACTTCACTACATACAATTTATACGATTCGAGCTATCTGTCATAGCTACGACTGCTACGAGGTTCGAGCCTTCGAGCTTGAAGACTCGAGCTTTCAAGGCTACAAGCTTCGAGCCTTAAGGGTTCGAGCCTTTAGGGTTTGAGCCGCGACTCGAGCCCTTGAAGCTCACGGCTCGAAGCTCATTTTTACAACACTAATTCGAATACATCAGTAGCAGAATACAATATAGCAGTATTCGAATAGTATTCGAATAATAACATTGGAATACTCTAATATTCGAAGTGTATTCGTAGCATTCGAATACTTGCAAAATATTCGAATATTAAATTATTCGAATAGCCCCAGCCCTACTTCATAGTTACAGCATTTGCGGTACCAGAAATATCTCAGCGATTACTGGGCCGAATTGAATAAACTTTTGCGCGGATATTCTTGGGACCCTACGTATCTGCCCTTACACCGTTTCAATTGTTCTAAAACAGGGCATCTATCGTCCGGATATGATCCAACTGATGATGGAGGCGCGGGATAAAGATGCCGCGTTACTGACCATCGACGAAATGACCAACCAGGCGTTCGTATTCTTCTTGGCCGGCTACGACACGACCTCCAGCTTCCTCTGCTTCGTTGCTCATCAAATCGGCGTGATGCCTGATGTTCAAGCGAAACTGCGGGCGGAAATCGAAGAAGTCGTTCGGCAAACGGATGGAAAGCCCAGTTACGAAGCCATCAAAGACATGCAATACATGGAGGCCGTGTTGAACGAAACGCTGAGGCTCTATTCCATATCTTCGTTCCTGGATCGTGTCTGCGTGAAGGAGTTCCAGCTTCCACCAGCGGCGCCTGGCATGGAACCTGTCACGATCAAACCAGGCGGAAGTGTCTGGTTCCTTCCTTTCGCGCTTCAACGCGACCCCGCGCACTTCCCTGACCCGCTCAAGTTTAAGCCTGAACGATTCTTGGACGGGAAGGTTTCCCAGTCCACTTACGTGCCCTTTGGTCTGGGACCAAGGGTTTGCATAGGTAACAGATTCGCATTCATGGAGTCCAAGGTCATGCTGTTTCATCTGCTGTGGCGCTGCGACTTGGAGCCCTGCGCCGATACCCCGATCCCGATGAAGTTCAGCAAGAAGAACCTCGTGCTCAGCGCGGATACTGGGTTCAAGTTGAACATTCGCGTTAGGGATCAGGCTAAATCAGTGTTGTGAGAACATTTGGGTCCAGCGATTATATTTGGAAGTTGCTATGTTTGAATGAATTTGTGAAGTATGGGTGCTCGGTAGGGGAGTGCGGGGACAAAGGTAACACTTTTTACATTCGGCCTAGCTGCCAATTACCTCTTACAGATATAAAAATGAAAATTATATCTTAAGATATAGTGCTGGACACTATTTTTTATCGATCGGTCACGTGAAAAGTTTAACGAAATTCATTTAAAGTAAATAGTGTATCATCTGATACATAAATGGCATTGTTTTAAATGATCAATTCAGGTCAGGATCAACACAGATCAGGACAATATTAATTATTTTACTTGCGATGTTACTTGCGGGTAGAAGGTTAATAAAATAATATATTTTATAGAAAATAGTGAAAAGTGATAGTGAACAGTGGTAGTGAAAGAAGACCTGTTTCAAGACTTGTTTCAAGTTTCTCTCAATTTATTCGCATAAGACGCCTTAACAGCGTTATAATAAAGTATAAATTATATAAATCACTATTTTCTTCTGTTCATTGTTGAGGTTTCCATCATTTGGCCGACATAAAGTAGCTGTCTACGTCGAAATATTTCTAAGTTCCACGTGTAATAAGAAAAATATTTTTAGTAGCCTGACTTGTCTATTATGGTAAATAGGACAAATGTTACAATATATTTATTTCATGTACGAAAATCTATTAGTGAATGGAATTGTGCAACATGTTTCTTGAAATTAGTCATAACACTATAAATTTTAATTTGAATTCCTACCACTCGTAGCATTGTAATCGTATTTTAGATTGAGTCGATAACGTTGGGTGCGACTCAAAAATGGTAAGGGTGCTCGCGAGCCCCCCGAGGGTGTGACACAAAATTAGTGTCGATGAATGATATTGGAATTATTTTAAAACGCAATATAATGAAAATGTACTCATATTATCAGAGTTTTAAATTGACGAATTATCTGAAAGCCTGGGAAAGGGAAGGTATGGGTATGGGTATTGATGATCTGAGAATACCTTGCCTAGCCACGCCAAGTATTTGAGTTCCAGGGCGTGGACATCTAGGCAAATGTCTAAATGTTAAATTTTATCTTCACATTATTAAAATGTCCGTGATTATTACAAAGCACCTTTATGTACTTGCAGCTCATTTTGATTTCACAAATTTTTTTATATTGTAATTATTATCTTCTATTTTTTATGATTTATTTTATAATACTCTTTTCCGTCCTCGATTTTTTTCATGTACTTCGCGTAATTTGTTTACTTTTTTAAGTTTTTTTGGGGGATATGTATATGCTTGTACACTCCTCTGGTTAGTAAACTATTTCGATATAAAATAAAACAGCATCACAGATGTTTGATAAAATGGTAATTGAATTATTAGAAAATACACATAATATCGATGATAAAAATAAAAAATGTAACCGATTTATCAAATATTCGTACCATGAGAGGAGGCGACGAATACTGGCTTGTAGGATTTCGGTCCGGCAGATGTCGCCGCTAATGTTTAGTCCTCCTTGACGACCATGTATTAATTGATGTAACCTACATGGCCAACACTTGGAGGACTTGAGTGGTGTGGGAGGGGGGTGTGGTATTTGTGTGCTTTAGTCGAGTTTGGTTTTTCTCGCATTATAACAATAATATTCAATTGCTTAAATTTAGCAAGTAAGAATGCGAACACAGGTGTGGATTGGAACAGGTAAGACGGAAAAATATTATAACATCATGGGGAAGGAAAGGAAGAGAGAGGCGAGGAGATTTGAACCCACGATCTTTGGAACACGAACCTTTGCCGCAAACTACGTTGCCATTCCACGCTAGTAGTTATTTAGTTCATTTACATGTATATATAGAATACTAAAATATATTTTTTTCAGAAAATTATGAGGGTGTTTTAATTGTAACTAACTTTGTAAATACTTATTTGGAAAACAATAAAATTATATTAACAACAATAATAAAATACGATATTTTATAGTTTAATATTATATCCATTCAAATGATTTCAATTAATTGAAATTATAAATCAACTTAACGAATAGTTTGCTATAATTAGTAACAATAAGAAATCCATAATACATTCTTTGTCTTTAATTATTATCAGTTTTCAAATATGACTATACATATAACACCAAATAATTTCGTTAATCAATGAGTATGTAGTAAAAATATAAATATGGTTTACGTCCCTCGTGTTATTAAAAAAGGAGTAGGGTACAATATTTTGATGTGTAAGCTACTGTAAGGTTTCGAAATGGTTGCGATTTTTTTCTACCCAAAGGTTAAAATGTTGCAAAAATGCACGTTATTGATATTATTACTGTATCGAAATTATTAACTTGTTATTGTATCATACTATGTATACAAAGTATGTAAACGCGTAAATGTTGTTGTTGACGGGACAACCGTAAATAATTGATAATAGAGAGTTGCTATCAAGTTCTAATGAGATAAAGACGTGTTTTCCTTTGCACAATTGTCTCGTTCAATATTTCCGAACATGCCGCGTTGACGTAATAATAAAACGCGTTAAAATATACAAAGTGTTCCAGAATAAATGGGAAATATTTTGGAGGTGACTTTAGCACATCTAAACAATGAAAAAAGTTCATATAAACATATGATCTATTCGATTTTGTTTTCGAGTTATAGCGAATTTTGTATTACCCATTGAAGTGTTGAAACTCTTCGTGAAAGTATTGAACAAGGTTTCCAACGCATCCGAGCAACAGTTGCACATATGGAGAGAGTAAGGCAGTCATTGGTAAGCTTGTATTCAGATACGAATATATCTTATGAAAGTAAGCAGATACAGTTTGTTGCAAATCAAATTCGCTATAACTCGAAAACAAAATATAAATCTTTTCCTGAAAATGACCTAAGGCAAAATCCTTTTTATCGCTAAAACTTTCAGTTGATAAATCAATTATACTGGCAGAATTCAATTTTCAAATTCACGGTGTTTTGAGTCACGAAAACAAATTTTTAAGTTTTGTAGAGTGCTCTGATTTTGTAAAATTTTCGAGAAAAAAACGTCTTGACTTTTCCGCCTCGCTTCTTGGTGCAAAAGCATCTTCGAGGAAAATAAGTGTATGAAGGTGAAAGCAGAGGCTTCGGCCTTCAAACTGACTAAATATTTTAATTTCTTCTCGAAGTTATAACAGTTCGAAGATTGATAATTTTTGAGCGAAAATTTCAGCGTGATCCTTTTATTTTGACACACAATATATTATTTGATCATATGGTAGATTGTGTATACTTCAATGACAGCTGTTTCAGAGGTTAAAAGAGCAGATACAGGAAACTTTGTGTTCTTCTGTGATTGTAATAGCTTCATTTGTCGTTACGCAATCGTAGTCAAGCGCATTTAAATTGTTACCCCAATTAACCTCCTATATACCAGAAAGACCACCTATAAACTTATTGATATACATATACATTATACATATGTACGAAGCAGTGCCACTCACGTGTAAACAATTACCTACGTAAATTCAAGGTTAAATTGTTTCTTTAGTGCACCCGTTTTATTCACTGGTAAGGAATTAATTTTTAGTTCATTATTTGGAATATTTTGCCTATAACCCTTTATAACTCTCAGGTAACATATCATATTATCTGCGTTTATTATACTATAGCTGCTAAATCACAGAAGTGTTCCATATTCAACTATCAGGACTCAGGAGTCAACATAGTAGTACAAATACCTTCACTATACAATACAATGTTTACAAAATGAAATTATAATTTACCCGTTAATATATACACAATCTTTAATAGCTTTCATGTTTTCAGTTAATAGAACATATTGCAAAAAATATTTTAATTTTCAATTTCGAGGACAAAGTCAATTTTGCGGCTGATTCTTTTAACAGTTTCGCATTTCGTTCTGCGAAAGTCGTGACAAATAATTGTTGTACAGCCTGTACACGATGAGTCACTACATTTGCATTGAGTTTATCTCTGAAGCGAATGATAGTGGCAGGGACATGTTAAATGGAAAAGCTAAATGGCATAAAAATGACTGTCTTTTCATGATATCGTTATTTTTTTAAATTCAGTGATGTATTGGAATAATCCAAGCATATTGCGTTTTTAAACGGAATTGCTGTTGATTGAAAGAAAATATTTGTTATTTACTGTTCAAATTATTGATATAAATTGCCTCATATTTAATGACTTTAAGAATAAGAAATTTATTAGGTGGTATCAGAAAGGATATTATATTCTTAGTTATCTATTCTTCGGTTTTGCAAAACAACGTACTTATAAATATGAGGAAAACCAAATAAAAACCATATATATTATTGGAATCCAATTATTTTATTTCATTTTTCGAATGTTCAACGTTTTAGGAATACGTGTTTAAGGTAGTTCTTCACAAATTAATATGTTAGTCAAATTAGAGTTGGGTAATAAACGATAAATATAGAATAGTATAATACTATAGAAATGATAATAATAATTTTTAACATCATCTATATATATTTTTCAAAGTTCATTGTTAATATAAATAATGGTAATACGAAAATAGAATATTAAATTGGTTAGCGTAGTGAATCGAAGCAGCAGATCTGACAATGTCGCATTTATTCAGAGCGTCTTTTATAACCAAAATGTCAGAAAAAATGTTCATATGAATTTGAATCGTCGTTCGCTATTTAAATGTCTAAACATATCGATTGTGCGACGTTGTCACGTTGACTGGTCTACGTGGTCCCTGAACTGTAGAGCGTCAATTATCTGAACTGCTTGGGACCGAGATGGTTCGGAAATTCGAATTGTTCGGATAATCGAACAGTTGGTAGATTGAAGCAAGCATGAACTTCACACAGTTTATAACTATAGGAATTACACCTAAAATTACTTATTAAATACAAGAGTAGTACTGCGTTAATTATATTACGTAAAAGTTAATTAATTAATCGGTACCGACTACCGGTGCACTGGTTCGGATAATCGACGGTTCGGTTAATCGAGGTTCGGATAATTGACGCTCTACTGTATTATTCTATTTGAACACTAATTAATAGCTTCGTCGAAAACAACTTACAACACTCTATAGACATGTAAATATAAACGTTTAGTGGGACAACTAATGGCCTTTTGCCTTTAGCTACTGGATGAGTAAGCCAGGATTTGAACTTGAACCTTGGAATAGAAAGTGAATGCGGTGATGAGTAACAGGTTTTGAAAATAGCTTCTAAATAGACGGGACTATACATATGTATAGTTGGATGAACTCTTCAGTGACTCACAATCAGGGCTAATGTAACACTGGTGCCTATTTCAAGAGTTCGCATTAATGGTTCTTACTACGAAGATATAAAGATGTCTTGTTTAAGAACTTCAGTTCAACTTTAATCCGTTCGTATAATTACAAATTTTTATTTGAAACTATAATTCAGTCACAAACCATAAGGCTCACAATGAATGATAATATTGCATATAAAGTTACTCACAAAAGTATCCGCCCACCCCATACATGTAACATATTTTACTTATTTAAGTAATATTAAATTCAGAATTACCCAATTATAATTTACATCAGTATAAACCTTGATTACCAAATAAATACTCAAACAAATTTTGGTACAAGAATGGAACAAGGTATGTACATAAGTTCAATTTGTGCATAATAGATTTAAAGCTTATAATAAAATCACTGGAATATTAGAAGAATATTAACTTATTGTAATTACGTTTGTATAAATTAAATATTGAATTTGGACGAATATTTTTTTGCACGATCTTTGTGCACTTGCATGGCCAATAATACTTATTTTATATAAACTGTGTGCAATTTTTCAATCCACCTAATATATCTATATACATTTATAATGTTCAAATTAACTTAATGACGATTTATATTGCTGTGTATTAGATAATATATACATACAGGGTGGACGGATACTTCTGTAAATAACTGTAAATATAATGTAACTATATAATGTTTCAACTATCTAAAAATATATAAGTAGCAGCGGGGTTTCATCTGGCACCCATCTGCCCACCATATTTATTAATAAAATTTGATCAATAAAATTTACCTGCAGTTTACAGGATGCAACCTTAAACCTTTGAACTTTAATGGTTTTTAGAGCGTTGTAGTTATCGTATTTCATGGTCATTAGGTACTTATCATCCCACGCGATAGGTATTATTATTCTTTACACTGCACATGTTAGTTAATCTATTTGTCTGTAACTAACAAGTAATAGAACAAATTTAGTTCATTATCACTTTCATTGCACATGGTTTTGCTGTTCGAAAACGCTTTCAGCACTTAAACACATACACGGCGTCTTATCTAATTTGATCATTTCAAAGATTTCTTCCAGATTCAGAATTTGAAACTTTTCATTCAGGAGATGTCAAGGAGAAATGAAGGTCAACATGTTTTTTTACGCAACATGGTATAATTTCTTTAAGGGGAGGTTTCGGTCTAAATATCGATTTTTCAATTTCATTTTTCGAATTATTCAATTCGACTGTGACTTTTTTATTTTGAAGAATATACTTTTGACTCGTGGACAGACCATTAAAATTTAAAAAAAAAAGAAAATTTGTCACTTTTAAAGGTGTTGAAAGGACGAAAAATATAGGGGAAAGTGATTTCAAATTTCAAGTGGCGTTATTTTCTCAAAAAATGTAATTTTTAATTTTTTCTGGTCTAGTCCACTATTGAGGTTCATGCCCTTTAATAATCTGGCATTGTTTTTTATTTCAGACCAATGATTTAGGTACTACACTTCCCACCGATTTGAATGAATTTTTTGACTTCTCGAATTTAACTGCCCAGTGCCGTTTGCAATGATTAATTATAAAATAAAAAATATATTTCTATAGTTTAACATATCCTTAATACAATGTAAAAAGTCCCATTAAATTATATGTAGTAATTTTCCTTTCATTAATTCCAATAATTAATTATTAATAGGTACATTCGTTTTCCCAAGTAATGCGAAGGACAAATTTGGATAGATATTCTACCTACTGTCACGTTGATCACTTTAAATCTGCAACAGCTACGTCCAAATACTGTGAAACACTGACCGAAACTCGAAACTAGCAAACTGAAAAATGTTCAAAAACAAATCTTGATAAATATCTGTATTTATAAATGTGTGAGATCCAATTATCCAAACGAAACGATAGTTTTTATGAATTGGGAAGTTATGTAAATAGAGAACTTTATTGATGAACTCATTTCAAATATTGCTGTCGGATACTATCAAGAAAGTTATATTATATTATATAAAGTAAACATAGGTGAAGTTTATTTATTCGTCACACCTTTACTTCGAGAGAAAATATTTTTATCTATAACGGTAGTGGAACTATACAACACTTCACAAATTTTTCTTAGAATACTGAAGGTAGAGGAAATTGTAGAGGAAATGTCAGGTGCCAAAGTGAAGTGGGACACCCTGTATATGCGCATACGTAGGCACTACAGACGTCAGTGATTTTATCGAAGAGAACACAAAAGATAAATTGGATAAACGTGAAAACAGATATATTCTAATCTTGCAACGAAATGGTATAGGGCAAAGGCCAAATGCCAGTATCCTTCCTACTGCAAAAATGGTAAACAATGACCTCGGCAAGAAAAAGCAGGGAAGATTAATTCATCCACATTCTAAGTCAAAGAAACAAAATACCTATGTACAGTAGAGCGTCAATTATCTGAACTGCTTGGGACCGAGGTGGTTCGGAAATTCGAATTGTTCGGATAAAACAGTTGGGAGAATGAAGCAAGCATGAAGTTTACACAGTTTATAACTATAGGAATTACATCTAAAATTACTTATTAAGGGGGGAAGCCACTGTGACGGTCGAAAATAAAGGTTACTTTCAAGACGTTCTTTTATAATGAAATGTAACTTTCTACAAAAAATCTTTATTACCAACTGAAAATTCATATCTTTAAATAATATTTTATGCTTTGAAATTGAATTTTTTTCGGTATTATGGCCACAGGATACGATAACGTTAGGCTCTGCACAAAAAAAATACAAAACGGATGCACGTATAACTTTCCAACAATTGATCCGAATTTAAAATTTCGAACGGTTTCTTAAAGTATATTTCAATAGCTTCAGTTGCACGTACGGGTTTAAAAAATATTCATTTTTGAAGAAATGGCGGACTTAAATCTTGACCAAAAAGTATAAAAAATCAACATGTTTTTTCAATGTTACTATTGAATTAAAGTAGTTATGATATCGACCCTATTTTTAGAATAAACAATAAGTGGTTTCGGCGCACTGGTTCGGTCAGTTTCGGTCAACAAATAAACTGACCGAACCAGTGTGCCGAAACCATTTGTTACTATTGAATGAATTATTCGATCAAAAAACTGGTACGTGCAACTGAAGATAATTGTATTACGAATATTCTCTGAAAATTTCAAGTGAATCCGATAAAAATTGACTGATTGTGAGTTATCGATGCATCCAGTTTGAAAAATGTAGTTTCGAGATAATCGCGTTTAAAGTTTCGACAGACGTTATTTTCTGCAGCTCAAAGATCGCAGCTGTGTACGGTCTTGTCGTGGCCAGTTCTAAACAAGATATAAGCTCATAATCCCTCTTATTAGATACATTTGGATTTTTAGACATAAATTTTCCGGGTGATTGACACCAAGTTACCTATGTGTGCACTCGATTGTGAGCGCTGCGCAAACTATACAAAACCTCCCGTAGCTCTCAGAATTTTTCGAGATCCACTTTGAAACTGTGCAGCTATAATCTTGAGACCCCAAGCATTAAGGAAATGCAAAAAAAAATTCACAGTGGCTTCCCCCCTTAAATACAAGAGTACTACTGCGTTAATTTATATTACGTAAAAGTTAATTAATCAATCGGTACCGCTGCACTGGTTCGAAGAAGTGGTGGGGATAGCAATGATGCAGCACTGGTTCGGATAATTGACGCTCTACTGTATGTTCACACTAGAAGTGAGTTTCAAAAAGAGTTGTCCAGCACACTTCCTTTATTTGTTTATTTTCAACTTTTCTTTTATCCGATATAGAAACGTCAAATTCAGTGTATTTATTATTCCAATATAATAGAAAAGAGGGCTGGAACTATTCGAATAATTTAATATTGACTTGCCGAATATTTTACAATTATTCGAATGCTACGCCTAAACTTCGAATAATATTTGAATATTCGAATGTTATTATTCGAATATTTTACAGAAATTTTGTTGCGTGGATCTTGGGGAACTTCATCCAATTCCAGGGAGCGGGGTCGATGCCCGTGGAATGCAGAAGCCTCTGGGTTTTGAATTTTGGAATTAAAAGGATTAAAAGGAAACTTTATATTCAATGTTGAACGTATATATATATTTCGTAGGGTTTGACAAAATACGTCTTTACAGAGTCGACTCTCGAAGTGGAATGAATGATCTTCAGTTTTCATTGTTAACATAAATAATTAACTACATTTGTTTTCTAACGAGCGTTTACATAATTTCAGTGATGATTAATAAAAGTTACAATGTTAACGAGCGTTTGATCACCTGGCCATGACTATGTTTAATTACATAAGAAAAACCAACAGCTTCATGAGCTTCCCCCCTTTCATTAATTAAAATTTCCCTCCGAATAAAAAGGCTATGTTCGCATCATGGCGAGGTAACGGGAATACAACATTCCGTTCAAACTTCGCGCTCCTTTGGTTCATGGTGAACTGATGGTTACGCAACAACTGTAACGATAACGCCATGGTCTACGTAATATCACAGATAACCTCTTACTATTGTACCACAAAAATCATGGTTACATCGATAATTAAAGATAATATCACTTCACAAACGTCTTGATTTCCACCGAATTTCCAAACTGACTATCCCATACAATTGTTCATAACGGGGAAGATGACAGCAACTTTATCCCACCCGTGACGCCACCAGCACACGTGCCGCTTGTCATCGGTGTGTTATAAAACATTAATATGCATCTACCATCTCCATACATTCCACAAATGAAAAAATTTGCGCGCAAACCATTCACACATGCGCACTCATACAAAACCGCAGTACATGCGCTAGTGGCGCCCTCTGCGCCGAGCTTTGCATCATCTTCCCCATTGAGCTGTTTAACATACAAACACATCCAAAATTATTCACCGTGTAACTAACAAGTGGGATGGTGTTTGGACAAAACTCTTGCTATGCTGGCTATGTATCATTGAGTTCTAGGTTGGCAACGAAAATGTACATGTGGGACATGTTCAACTTGGTTCTGTATTCAATGGAGCCGATGTGATATTACATGTATGTACAACATTTCTATAATTAAGCCGCGTATTCACCTGTGCATTTGATGCATGGTCGAGGCGAATGCATAGGTGCATACGCGGCTTTAGATGATGTATGGGTGTTTGTACTAAATACTGCGACTACATATCTGGAGAACGTAATGTGGATTCGTCGATAGAGATGATTAAATAAATAGGGATGTATAAGATTGTTTACTTGTGAGAACCCAATGAAGTATTCTATAAAGAGTAACATAATTTCGGTCCGTTATATAATAAATGCCTCAAGGTTAATGACGGCAAACATATTGCAACACATGACAGTACATGCCGAACTTTTAAATTAATGCTACGCATTACAATAAATGGAATACAATTCGTAATTTACACTTTAAAGAGGAAACGAGTTGAGAAACTGCAGAAACTGCAATTCATTAAGATTCTGTTAACATATTCGATATGTATCGTTAATTAGCGGTATATAATTTAATTATAACTAATATTATAACTCATGAAGAAATGCATTTAAAAAACAGCTTGATATATCTATACGCTAGGTAAGTATCTTCGGCGCGGAGCGCTCGCGCCGCCACTCGCTTTTTTTTTTTAAATATTGTGAGTATACGGCAAGTTGTGAGCAACTGTTTAAGATTCAAATTTGAAATATGCATTTTGTAATTTGTTGTTTAATTAATTTCGAACATTTAACACTTCCGCTAATTTCACTCTTATTCCTTTCCCTACTAGGTATATTCAACCATATCATTAATTCAATTAATCATCCCACTTTTAAAAAAGGGGACTGTGATCCTCCAGGGAGTGATCGGTATAACCGCAGCCATTTGTCACAATTTGGGACAAAACCGGAAATAAACATAACCTAACCGTTCATATCAGTATTTCTGTCTCTTCCTTTTTTACAGTTTCTTTCACTGTCTATTTCCGCTTTTGCTCCAAATCGCAGCAACCAATCAGCGACGTTACACGTTGCTCCGATCACTCTCTAGAGGATCACTGTACTTACCTAGCGTATAGTATTCTCAACAGAATTAATTCACATCGATAAATAAATCGTACCATCCTCGGCTCCTATTGCAATTAGTGTCGATAACAGTTGTATATATTTCGAATATCAACAGATCTATGAACGAACCAAAAATTACAAAACGAAGGTGAAAATTAAGAATCGTGTTAAGGGTTAGTTCGACGGACACAAAAAGAAAAATAAGACAAACTTAATTCGTGACAATTCGTCGAGACCAGATTCAAGTCGGTCCAATTAGGAGAATACTGATGACATCCTTCAAGGGTTGGTCAAGAAAGGTAGAGCGAAATGCGACGTATACGCAAACAGGAATGCACAATTGGGTGTATAATGATTCCCTATACAAAATAAATAAAATATGTGGAATCAAGTTTTTTCATTTCAACCACAGTTCTTAAAGAATATTAATTTCTAAGACTCATCCAGCACGTGTGCTTCTGACTAAAGATTGACAGAATACAGAAATAAATACAACACAACTGGAAATAAAATATTAATTCTCGTGCAAAAATAATTAAAAATTTGGGGAATTTTTTTGCAAATGGAGCTTTAAAATCCGTCTAGTGTGCGTGTTTGGATTGAGATTGACAAAGGAACACCACGCACCCGTACTCACCGATTTCAATGAAACTTTGTTGGTTTATAGAGCGATCCAAGAAAAGAATAACGATATGCTTCATTCGTGTTTAATCACCCTTTAACCTTTTCGCTGCGTATTTCGACTACAGTCGAACGCCGCTACATTTCCGTTCGATGCGGATGTCGACTATAGAGTAGGTATAGTCTACGCATTAAAAAATGTACTCTCTTGTACTGTGATACTCAGCAATGTTCTCCGAAATAAATGAAAAACAATGTTTTATTGGTATAAAATTGACACTTTTCAAGAATCGTCCGAAAATTGAAATACGCAGCGAAAGGATTAAGACAGTATAACTCTTAAAGTAAAAGAGATAAAGAAAACTGTTTCGAATAACAGTATGATAGTATTATAAGCGCTACAAACTTGCGTCAACAAAATTTGAAAAAAGTTTTTTTTTTCTTAAAAAAAAAATTTTTCTCGCGTTATTTTTAATAATTTTTACATTTTCGTAAAAACAAAAATATTTCGTGTTTTATTCTGAATTCAGCCGTATATATTGATTTCACAATGCATCATCGACTTATGCAATTACACGAGGAAAAGTACACGGTGCTCACGGTTGCATATTCAGATTTGTTGTTTTTGCTGCAGCCGTAATACGTGAAGATAACAAATATGATAACATATTCCAAGATATTAAAATATATTACGTATAAAATAACCAGATATATTGCAATCTATGTTTTTAAAGGTATTGACATTTGATTTGTAGGACAGCGATTAATTTCAACCACAATTTTGTACAATTCTATTAATAATTCAACTTTTGTAAAACAAACAAAGTAATCATTTGATTGTGAGTTCCAAGAGTACTGTCGCGCTACCCTGATCCTGTTATCAGAGTGTTATCGTGCTTTTCTATTTTCTAGTGTATAATAAAAAAATTTACGCCACGTACATGAAATAGTCGAGGACGGAAAAGAGTAAATCACAAAAAAATAGAAGAAAATATGCAATATAAAAAAATATGCAATTACATAAAGGTGCTTTTCAACTGCGCTTAATATGACACAACTAACCAGCGGCCGTAGCTGTGATGGAAAAACACCGGTTCTCGTTAGATCATCGAAGTTAAGCATCACGGGGCGGGTACTGGGGAAAGATGGGAGACCACCTTTCTCCCGGTGCGCCGCTGCTGCTGGGACCCGAAGGAGAGAGAGGAGAGAAAAAAGAATTATGACTATAGTTCGTTGGGCAATATAAGCGTAAGAGCGATTTGATCCACGAATGTCAAAGCAGTAGCGTAGGCATCTTTAACGGTTAACCATTAATATATAATAACATAAAAGTTCCTTATTTTTCACAATATGTTTAGGAAAATATTATCATTGGGTTGGTATCAGGATAATACTTTCCTGAATATATTGTGAAAAATAAGGAAATTTTTATGTTATTATATATTAATGGTTAACCGTTAAAGATGCCTACGCTATTGCTTTGACGTTCGTGGATCAAATCGCTCTATCCCACTCGATCTCGATGTGTTTTGTTCACTTTCTTCGTCGCGCGGTGCGACAATGTATGTATGTGCCTACTTCAGCCAATAACCAAAATACGTGTGTCTCGTCTTTAGAAGTGTGTCCAAATAGGTGACTCGACCAATCGTTACATCGGCGGCCTGCATCGCTAGAGCCCGCCTGCTGGGGATCTTCTTTCGGCCGGGCAATAGTACAGGTTGATTCTGTCGGTGCGTCTATCAAAGAGATGTACCCCGTGGTGAGAAATCTTCTGCATTTCTCATCAGATCTTTGCGAAAACGACGCTAATTGATTCCTTATGTTTCGCCGATGATACTGACCCCAAGAACGACGTAATTCGGAAAGTAATGAAGGAAATTCCATTGAAAATTCATTTCCATAACCTCGAGCTAATTTCGTTAGTAATAGTCTGATTTACATGAAATTTGGTATGATTTTCATCGGAAAAACATAAGGAATCCATCGGCATTACTTCCATATCGATAGGATAAAGCAGGGGTGTCGAACTAGCGGCTTGCGAGCCGCAGTGGCTCCTTCTTGGAGAATTCAATCCCGGGATCTCGACTGATTTTTGGATTCCATTTTTATATTTTTCAGTTGTTCATAAAGTAATTTACGTTTTTAAAAATTCGCGAAATTCTCGGGATAAGTTATAACTTGATATATCAAATCCCGGGAGTTTTAGAATAAAAAAAAAACAGCCGGGATCCCGGGATTGAATTCCCTACTCCTTCTCCTCTTCGCCTGCTTCGTAAAGCCGTAGGAGAACGGCCCCCTCCACACCTACATCACTCTGATGAATTTCTCCTCCTTGTGCCGCACTCTCTCCCTGCCGGGCCGCGTGCAACTCCTGGAGAAAAATAAGTGGGGGAACCGGCTGACCGGGGGCTAGACTCGTGCGGCTCTCGGACAATGGCTATTTATACAAAAAAAATTTATTACATAATATTAAGCACATATGTTTTTATACAAATAAATATTTTAATACGAATTAATATTTTATTCAAAATACTTGGCGCTGCGAAACCGAAAAAATGGTAATTGTCTTAGTATTAATAATTAACAATGACTCCCTTACAATCTAAAATACATAAACATATACATATACATACGAGTATTAGAAACGCAGTCAGATTTATTCTACATATATTTAATTCACGAACACGAAAGAAAGAAAAAGGTTATTGCAATTTATACATATTTATTCAGTTTAGCAACACCAATTCGGAGAGCAGCGCCAAGTATTCTGAATAAAATATTTATTCGTATTAAAATATTTATTTCTATAAAAATATATCTGCTTAATGCCATGTAAAACATTTTTTCTTTGTATAAATAGCCATTGTTATAATTGGCACAATTTTTGTACGTCATTAATTTTGTAAAGCTATTCATTAATTTACGACAATATTTTTAAATGGGATTCTTTTGGATGGGTCAATTAAAATGTCCGCGATATGAGTAGTGGAATGTATGAACACAGCATTTTAGGTGTGTATATGTAGTTGTGTCATCTTAAGCGCAGTTGGAAAGCACCTTAATGTACTTGCAGCTCATTTTGATTTCACATCTTTTTTGTATCGTATATTTTTTGTGATTTATTTGATTTTCATGTACTTATACTTTTTTGAAGTTTTTTTATGGAGATCTCACTTCTTTTTACAAAGATAATTTGCATAGGGAATGACATCAAATAATTTTTAATATTACATTTATGATTATCTTCTATTTTGTATGATTTATTTTTTGATAATACCCTTTTCCGTCATCGACTTTTTCACGTACTTGGCGTATTTTTTTAACTTTTTTGAAGTTTTTTTTTATTTACTGAAATGTCAATAAATATGTATGGATTATGCTCACAGAAAAAACTATGTTTTTGTGCGTCATTCTTAAAAAAAGGGCAGAAAATTGGCCTTTTAAACACGAATACCCCCGTAAGAGTTATACTCGAAGTGAGAGCGCCTATTTGATTTTGAGGGTAGTTATCACACCCTTAAAGGGCGGTTGGGCCCGAATGAAGCAAACCATTATTCTTGTCTTGAATCACTCTATAAACTTACAAAAGTTTCATTCTAATCAGTGTAGTCCGAGTTCGCGGTATTCCCTTGCGAGTTCCATTTTCGTATCAATTTTATCAAAAACAAAACCACGTTCGAAAAAAGTTATTCTACAATTTCGATTCACTTTTGAAGAAGTTCCCATTTCACCCGCAATTGCACTATAATTATTCCTGTATCCTGCCCATTCTTAAATTCGATTTTGTCGAAAACGCGGGTTCACGTAAAAAAAAAAATTATGCCACATTCTCGTTAAATTTTTGCTGGAGCAATCAGCCTACGCTCGGCTGCACCACCCTGTATACGTATAACCGGTCCCGTTTTACATGCTCGACCGCCTCGCAAAGGAAGTTCTTTCTAGACAGCGATCAGGTGAACCTGGTGGCTCGCGGTTACCAGGTTGAAGTTAACGGTTGTTTTCGCGCAGAAATAGAAGAATCACCACTGTGCGGTTGAATCACGTAGTTAGACCCCTGGAGATAGGAGAAACGTTGGCTATCCTCTTCTTCGCCCTACCGTTTTCCGCTGTACCTCCTTGTTGCAGATTTTTATTCTCCCTCGTGTTCCTCTGCTTCCCTTTAGCCAGCTCCTCTCTCTCTCTCTCTCTCTCTCTCTCTCTCTCTCTCTCTCACTCCCCCATTTTCTCGCGTACGCAATCTCTCTTCCTCTGCACCGGCTAAAAGGAAAGCTGCGATTGGTCACAGCTGGCTAGGATCGATGATGCTGCTGGCTGCTAAAACCTAGTGCCAACATGGCCTCGTGATACGTTTCTCGAAGCCCTGATAACGCGCAGCGACAATTCTTAAAGGTCGCCCACACGTACAATTATTGTAGCAAAACTGCTCCGAGGTCAGCATCTGTTGGCTCGGTCTTATCTACAACTGGTCGTGGTTCTATTTCGATATTTTCAGTCACGAAAAATATAATTCGTGCTCCGCCAGTCGCAGACGCTCCTGTAATGCGAAAGAGCGGTCCGCAATGCGAGAGCAGAGAGTCCATTTAAAACTGCGATGCTTGCATTTAGAAGAAAATTTGTTGGATCAAGGAGGCAGGAAGCTAAATAATAATGTTCCTCTCTTTCGAGTTCTCTGTTCGTAGTCTGAGGAAAAGTTTGTCTATTGGCTTTCGGCCGTTCGCCGTAAACGACAAAACGTCACGAAATGGTGCCTAAAACTCGAATAATCGAAAATTCGAATGTCGTCCTTAGATCTCTTCCTCCTCTACGATTGGCAGGCTGCTTTGATGCATCAGCGGGCTCGTTCTCGCAGTAAAAGCTATTATCCAATAATCCAGTTCCTGTTTGTTTTCCATAAGGAAGGTTAACGCAATGGGGGAATCGATGCCCTTTTGCCTAACCAGGAATCCTTCGTCCCCGTATCGTTCCACTATCGTGTTCTTCAGGTTCAGCACACCCAATGGTCTGCAGACCTTTTTCTGTGGGTAAATTACAGCGAAATGTTCGACACTGGTCCGATAGACCTTCACTTGAACGCTCTGACGATGACCATTCGGGCCCACCAAGGTCATATAGCCGCTCATATTCTCAGTGTTCCAGCAAGAGTCCACGTTCGAGTCCTTCAGGCTCGACTGGTTGAACTGCAGGAAGTTGGTATGCATCGCTACGTCGGCTGGCATGTTGTCTTCTTTCTCGTTTTGTTTCCTCCAATTAGGCCGAAAGATCAACCACTCACCGAAGGAGGTTTAATGAAAATTACCACGGTATCAGACAGAGTTTAGTACACTTCAGTAGTTTAGTAGATTTAGTTTACGGGTTAACGACTCTTTCACCACGTAACTTTTAAATAACTTAGAAGTAAACGCACTCCCGATCTAGCGAATCGTAGATACCACCACTACCTACTCTTCGTACGGAACTGTAGCGAACTATCCGCGTGAACTTTCACCGCCGGCTATTTATACAAGATGCGCGTTCCGCTGGGAAGTGTACGCATGTGCGACGATATACGCGCAAGAGGTTCCGAAAGATGTCACCACAACACAATGGGCGTCTACATGCGTTATTATAATTCAAAATCTCATGCCCTATAATGCCCTACATTGTGATACAAATAATCGGGTTATAGAATAATTTTACATGGCGAGCCTTACGTTCGTTAACGACATTAATTGTATGGTTCTTTTGAATATCTATTCTTTAACCAGAGATTCGAAATAACAGTAATTTTTCAAATATTTTCGGGAAAAAAATTGAGAGAAATTTTATTTTTATTCAAATGGAAGTCAATTATCATTAAATACTGCAGACAATTTTTGAAAAATAATGTGATTAAAAATATTAAGATTTATGTGTTTTGGTTACTGGTAACCATTGCTGTAAATGGAATTATTTTTTTGGTCCCTAATAACCATTATTGACTACCAAAATTGTTTTCGGGACTGTACTTCCGAAAATCCTCATGCTCCGAATTGGTTGAAATTTTGGAAACAGTTTCGTTTTGCATACAAATAATGTTTGCGAGAAGGATTTTTGGTGACTTGGAAATTTTCTGTTTACCATTTTCATGTAATTCCCTACCTAACCGACGCAATGTAGTATAATCACAGACTAAGTATAGGATAGACCATCAACCAATACCAGCGGCAGTGGCCGCGGTGAAAGCACCTGTTCCCGTTCGATCACCGAAGTTTAATTACCGCGGGGCGCGCGCCGCACAGTGGCGAAAATGCCCGAAAACCTGGCCAAAGGTCATATTTCTAATTGTAGGGTAAATTGTTGAAATATTTTAGTGTAATATGACTCTAAGATGATAAACATGTAAGTTTTTAACGTTAAATATTTAATTTGTTGTACTGATTAAAATTATAATTCTTAAAAATATTAAAAATTTTGTGATTTATATATATATATATATATGTAAAATAATTGCAGAATCATTACTATAACATTTATATGTGTGTAAATTATACCTCAGAATTTTAGAATCTTTCACAATTGTGTGTATTATCACAAAGCGGATAGAGACGAACCAGCCGGTGTTGTATTCCGTTTCTTAGTATTTATTTTATTTTATTTAATAACAACTTAATACAAATAGCGGAAACTAGACGAATTACAGAATTACTTATAGTACACTCAGAACTAGATTATCGTGTCAAGACTGTTCGGACTAATATATAGGTACGGTTTTCAGTAAACTGGAAAGTGGGGGTTGTCCTGAGTTTAACGGTCGGTAATGGATGACATAGAGATTAAGGTTCAAGGATGAGTAATAAGGAACAGATGAGGTCATAGAAGAAAGAATTTGGGACGTTTACTATTGCTACCTGGAAAAGTAACGCGATGACTAATAATATGTATAGAGAAAGAAGTTTGAATAACGTTGGTATACAACACCGGATCGTAAGTACGTTGCGGGTTGAATAAGCATGTAAATTAAAGCGGAGAACTACATTTATGCGCACACAACGGATTGGAAAATAAAAAATTAATACTAGAATTGTATATTAACTGACAGGGATCCCTTTTAAAACATTAAAACAAATAGTAACACTTGCGGATATGTAAAGACTGAACTGAGCGGGAATTATACTCGTGCCAGTGAGTACATAAACGCTGATATTTGCCAAAATGGCAACAGGTGCAAAATTCTGCAACGGCGCCTTATTATGCATACCTTCAGTTTTAATTTGCAAAAAAGAACGGTGCGGCATCTCGCGGCATTATTAACATTTTGCTTAACAATAGACAAAAAATGTATATGTTGTCGGTACTCATTTATAACAGCTTTCAGAGACTCTGCATTTAAGGTAGTACTACCAGTTTTGAAATACTGTTCAGAAAATTCTCAAACTTTGTACAGTAGTTTGTTGTGACTTTACACTGACTCATGTAAATTTTGGGAAATCTACATCAACTCAGAAGTTTGGCGTTCTATGATTACTTTTTCATTATTTTCGAGGTTAGGATTTTGTTTATCAAATCCTACTATGTGCAAGCGTTTACCTACTTCAGTTTGTTATACCCTTTTATTGAATACCTTCTCTGAGCAGAAGAAAACTACACAATCAATCGTGCTACCAAATAGTGTTGCAAAATCAAATCACCACGGAAGTCAAAGGACTATCTAACACGCACTTGACTCAAGGCGTATCGGTAGTACTACCTTAAAACAAAAATAGTGCATGCGATCCTACATGATAATTATATACATATACTACTTACTGTGATAGGTATACTGGATAATCTGAAAATAAATATTAAAGTAGCGCGTTAAATTTCGATCGTCAACTTTGAACTGATATATCATCAAAAGGGCTGGAGTTAAAAATTTCCAATTAACGGGAAATTGTGCACAGATAGGTTATAAACGAATTGCACTAATTATGTTTGGCAAATTAAAATCGTTGTATTTGGACTTTTGGCCAGGTTTTCGGGCATCCTCGCCACTGTTCGACTCGCGGGTCACACGTAATGCCAGAGTACTGTGACTCAATTTAATAGCAAAAGCAGTATTTTATATTTTTTCTAAACTTTCCTGAGGATGATCTAAACCAAGATCGAAACGTCGGAAGATTATATAATTATTATTGCAAAATAGCTTGTTTTTATTGTTTTAAATTGACCGAATCAGTGCGCCGAAATCATATATACATAAGTTATCATATATGCATAGTTAATTATTGTGGCGAAGAAATTTTAGAAATGCTAATAGAAGACGTCAAGAAAGCTCCTTATTTCTCAGTACTTGCTGACGAAACAGCAGGTATAGCAGGAATAGAACACTTGTCTTTGGGCTTACGGTTTGTTCATGAAGATATGAAGACCGGAACAATTTGTATGAGAGAAGAATTTGTCGGTTTTATCATCTTACTGAATTTAGTACTGCTTTACCATAACTTTTAAAATGATGATATCACTCTTCAAGTACTTTACTTGTCAAACTTAAACTTTGAATCCAACATTGTACTGAATTTGCTATTTAATGTGCAATTATGTTATGTTTGACAACCAAGAAAGAAATTACTAAACAATTTATTTTTCATTTCTGTCGCCAATTAATTTGAAAAAAAATCATTATTATACCAGTGTTCTATACACATTGAGTAGTAACGAATCATAAAAAAACAAAAATATTTGCACTAGTGCACCCAAGAGGGGGGAGGGAGGGGCACTGCCACCCCAAAAGAAATAGAAAATAGGAGAATAATATAACCACGACTGAAGTAATTCAAAAGCTTTGTAAAAAGAAAAGAAAACTGGATTTTATTCTTTAAATAAATTTTTATAATTATCTCATGAATTTTATCTAATTTGCATTAAAAATATTTTTATTCGTTCAACTCTGCATTAACCTAAATAGCATACAATATGATAAACAACTAATTGTTAACAAAGATTTTTATTTTATTCTCTAAAATTACAAATTTGTAGCAATGTCTCAACTACGATGCTCGCGATCAATATGCCTCGCAATGAATACACCTACCCAGGTCCGAGCACCTCTGCTCCACCTTCTGCTGCCTCCTAACATCCCCGTAAGGTTGTTTATCCGTTCCCTGTCCTCCGTGTTCGATTCTCGAATTTGCCTTCGAACAGACTTCTTCTGCCTCGTTCCTCAATTATTCGGAGTAACGATGTAGATCAACGACCGTTATTTAACGAAGCTAATGCATACTTCCTGTTCCTCGCATAGTGATATTGTAAACTGCCACACGAACTCCCAACTAGATGCTCCCCTGGTCATGTGAGGCCGAATGTTTCGAAGTTCGTCAGCCGTTGGGACACCGTTTAGAAAACATTGGGCTCGTGTCAGACCACTTTCTGGCGTTTACGTGCCTTTGGCTATACATAGGTATGCATATACAGATTGTTTATACATATGTATAGATCTTGCTCCTTGTGGTACAATATTTTAACTCCGTAATATCGAGTTTATAAAATGTATTTAATCTTGTGTGAAATCCTACAGTGGCGGACGAAAGAAAGTTTACAACTTTTAAAATCGCATAACTTTTATAAAATTAATCCAAACGAGTTGAGTTTCTTTGCGAAGCTACTAGGATTAGTTTGTTGAGTGACGTGTTGCGTCGTTTTAAAAAAAAAATACACATGGTCGAAATAGCAAATAAAAGTAGTAAATGTCATTTTTTAAACTTTTCTTTGTGAGCCTGTAATGAAAATTCAAAAAAACCCGTTTGTAGATTGTACTTCAATATATATATATACCCAGGGGACAGTACACAGCCCGAAGGGTAAGTAGACAAATTCGAAAATTATGTCTAGAAATTGAAATCTTTGTGAATTGGTACGTTGTAGTAGGCGTCTTCCAAATTTATAGTGCCCATAAAGTAATTTGGGAAAACTAATTTTAATGCTGTGCGTAGGTCTTCTAATTTAAAGATGGTGGCTTGTCGGTATAAATTTGTTCAGTTTCTTTAGGTTTAGGATGAATCCGTTAGATTCTAAGACTTAAGGGGTAACACCACTCTAGAGGCAGAAAAAGAGACCCAAATTTGACAATTTATTTTGGGAGTATGACAAACGGAATAGAATTTATTTTCAGGGGGTTTATTTAACACATATTGAAGTACGAGAAAGAATTTTTTTTTATTGTCATTTTCATACAAAATGGCGGCGACAGAGCCCGTCGTCGAAAGCAACTTTTTTGAAAACACCGCCACGGGAGGACCGATTTCTCGGCATGTTTTAGTCCTGGACCGAAAACTAAAAAAATTTATAATCTATATACAATTGGCTTTGGAAGTACGTAGGTTTTTTTTAATACGTTTTTGTGGAAGTGGTGCACTTTTTAAGGAATGAATCGATTTTTTGCCCTAAAATGAGCATTAAACTGTTTATAAAAAAAAGTTTACATTCAATCAAAAAACGGCTACGTAGTTCCAAAGAGAATATTGTTGTGAAGCTACTGTAAAAATTTCAAATCGATCCAATAGTCTCCGAGAAATCCGTCCTCCCAGTTTGAAAAAACTGGTTCCGAGAAAAACGCGTTTAAAGTTTTATGAACACTCAGCGCGCGCTCTGAGGCGCTGCGGCAAAATCGATAATTGAACCTTTTAATATTTGTTTGCCACTATAAATCAAATGGCGTATTGTTTTTATGACCCTAAAGTATCGTTGAAGCAAAAAAAGGAAACATCGATTTTTTGAAAATCCTAGAGTGGTGTTACCCCTTAAGTTTTCAAATCGTACTAGTACGATTGCAGTGGTACGATTTTAGGAAACATGATTGATCAATTTATTTATACATATCGATTTAAACTTCATAATAAATGTAATATGTACATAAAATGGGTGTGAAATATTCCACAATAAACTCGCTTTTAGAAAAATAGAAAAATGCAGGATAATACTGCATTATTTGATTATTATCAGCTAAAATAAACTGGTAAATGTCATCAATCATAAGTACCTGATTCTTTCATTTTCCTGAAGTGGTTCGATTTCTACGTGGCGCTCCGTGCTCTGTTACAGTAAAATAGCAGCGTCGACAGTAGTCAGTATAACTCGACGTAGGATTGTCGCAAATAAAAGTAGTCCACATTACATTTATTTAACTTTATTATCATTAACACTGAGGAATAATATTTGATTGACAATTTTTGGCTTTAATCTATTTCGTTTCTTACTAACGACATTTCCTGCCTTGGAAACTATTCTTTCTGATGGAACGGACGTTCCCATGCTGCACAGGTAATCACGAGCTAGTTTCGTTAAATGGGGTGCTGAATACTATTTTTTACGATTCGCGTACTATGATTTTAAATAATTTTGTACCTCTATAGTAATGCCGGATGAACTAGACACGTGCTCATTTATAGTAGTAACTTTGGTATCAAAGGATGACCATTACGGTGGCTCTAACTTACTCTTGGTAAAATTTTTTTTCAAGATTTTCTTCAGGGCACCCTCCAGAATAGTTTCAAGTAATTAAAAAAAAATCTGTGTAAAGTTTGAGCTCGATCGGATAACGGGAATGGGTGCCCCTGGGCCCTTAAACATTTAAATCATTATTTAACAGCTCGCGAAGTCGATTTGATATAACATCTTCCAAGTTATTGATTAAATAAAAAAATATGTCAAACAAAAGTTGTAGATCCGTACAAGGAGCATATTTAATGTTGTATTACTTTTTCTCGCGGGACAAACGGTTTTCGAAAAAAATCCGAAAAACCAAAAAAACGATATCGAAAATATAAAGGCTATACTTTCGATAATTTTGCGAACTTCGGTCCCAAATTTTCAGGAAACATTCATGACATATCAAACACTGAAAATAAGTAAAAAATTTTTTTATCTTTTTTGCATATTTCGGTAAATGCCCTCCTCTTAAATGTTTAAAAAATAGCCCTCGAAAATAAAAATCCCATTTTTCTTGTTCACCTTCATAAATAAAAAGTGTTCTAGAAGCATTTAAACTTTCAAAATTTGAAAAATAAAAAAGTTTTTATTTTAAGTTTTTCAGATTTTTTTCGAAAACCGTTTATTGTACGAGAAAAAGTAATACAACATAAAATATGCTCCTTGTCCGGATCTACAATTTTTGTTAGACATATTTTTTTATTTAATCAATAACTTGGAAGATGTTATATCAAATCGATTTCGCGAGCTGTTAAATAATGATTTAAACGTTTAAGGGCCCAGGGGCACCCTTTCCCGTTATCCGATCGAGCTCAAACTTTACAGGGATTTTTTTTTAATTATTTAGAAACATTCTGGGAGGTGTCCCGAGGAAAATTCAAAACTCGAAAGTTAGAACCACCCTAATGACCATAATGAAATATGGGCATCATTTTTGTTCGAATCATTTAAGTTTTGGGAAATATCCGCACTTGTTGATACATCGTCATTCAAAACGTACTTAGCTGCTTCTTCGATTAAAGCACCGCGTGCAGAAACAATGTTTTCATTTGTAGAAAAATCTGCAGCTTTGAAACGAGGATCGAATAAAGTAGCTATTGCATAAAAATTATTATTATCAACATCGCTTAGATAATATTCCATATAATAAATCAACTTTTGACGCAAAATCTGATCTAAACCAATATCATCGGTACTATCGGTAGTAACGTATAAAAAAGTACTCAGTTGCTTTTTCAGTGGTATTATTTTGGATAAATTTATATTTTTTTCGCTACTAATTTCATTAGTAACTAAAAACAAATATACGCAACATGGGTAGGATTATACCCAAAGTATTCCATTCAAGATCAGTTAATAATTCAAAATTATGTGTTAATTTGTCTAACGCTAATACTACAGCCCTTTTTTGCTCCAATAATCTATCAAACATTTCATATGTTGAATTCCAACGTGTTTCAACTTCAATTATTAATTTGTTTTTGGAATACCAATCAGGCTTTCCGCTTCTGCTAATTTATCTTGCGCAAGGCTGGTGTGTTTAAAATGCGTAATTAATCCGGACAATATCCGGAATCTCCATCATAGATTTTTTTACTCTAGGTTTTAGCAGTTTAATTACTAATTTGATATTTGCTGCGTTGTCTGTAACAACGCTTATAACTTCATCTGTGTGTACTAGCCATGTGTCAAATTGAAATAAAGCCGGTAATCTGAACCTCCTGCACTGTGCTCGTTATACATATAGTAAACCACGTATTGATTTTGCAAACCTTGAGACTGATAGAGGGGAATCATCGCGAACAGGTGTTGCGCATAGTCTCCTGGTATCTTGCAGTCTCAGTTTGGTATCAAATGGCTGTCAATGACAGGGCCAGTCACGAACCTACAACGAGTATGTATACTGTATAACGGGTTGGCTAGGTTGTAGCCTTCAGACCAGGCCTACCCCTTAGGGTGCAAATAGCTCCTGGTGTTCTGGGACCCGGGCAACAGCCGAGCACGGAACTGTTACGTTGCTGACTACAGCATGGGCTGCGGGAGAACTGCAAGACTGTGCGTGCATCTATACTGGCTCGGATATACATAGACGGAACGGAATAGAAGACTGTGGGCCAGGGGAACGGCTTGGAGGGTAAAAGGCAGAGGTCAGATACAGTCACGTCGGGTTAGCTTCGGAAGCATTCGGCATGCATAACCACTGCGTTACCCGATTTGCCTGTACCGGTACCCCTACCGCGAACCTTGCAACCCCTCCTCAGCACATGTTCCGCCTATATAAGTCTATGCTCGTACCGTGAGTCTACATAGATGGGCCTCACGCGCATGGGCGCACACATACCCTTGCATTTGTCCCAAAACCCACGCAACGGTTAGCAAGGTAACAGTTCCGCGCTCGGTTGTTGCCGGGATCCCAGAACCTGAGGAGGTATTTGCACTCTAAAGGGCAGGCCTGCTTCAGACCTTCAGAGTTAACGGAAGACAGACACATCTTGCACAACCGTCGCGCGTCTTCCATTTTCTCGTACTCCCCTGATCGGCCAGACGTTCCTGTTTCTTTCAAAGCCACTGAAGCGGCAAATCCCCCCCCCCCCCCCCACCTTAGAATCCATGAAGGGCGGACCCTTTACTAGACCCGATAGTTTCGCGTGCTGATGCATCCCTGATCCCCCTCGAATCGTCCTCAGCGACAAAGTCGAGTTTTGCTGGATAAAAGTGAGAGCCGTCGTCCATTGTTAAATGGAGCTGTCATTCCTCAAATAAAGATAGAGGAACGCAGGATATTTGTTGCACATTTCCCAAATGTATCTTAAGCATAAATTATAATTCATTCAATACATTGTATTACAGTTTTGTCTATAAAATATATTTCACACATACCCGCAACATAATTTTTTGTATTATTTCATTATTTTTAAATGCCTTGGCACTTCAATCAAATAAGTGCATATATGTACCGTGCTTGCAATGTGAATGTAAATCAGTTCAAAGATATATTCATGACTTATATAATTACTCATGACCCTCCTTGCGTCAATTATCTTTTATAAGCTATATAGGATGTCAGCAGAAAGCAGATTAATGGTCGAAGCCTTGCTAAGGAAAATTAACGTTTCATAGCAGGTGTGAAAATCAACAGACGCGGCCGCGTCTGGAAGCTAATTCCCCCCCTTGCCCCTCTACCCGTAGGCACACTGAGCGACCATGTCTCTATACACGAAAGATAGCGAAATTGACAGGTCGTCGGAGCTATTTTAGCCTTATTATCTTATTTTATGACATAGTGCCGGTGTTTTTACACGATTAAGCGAATCATTTTTTTTTTCGGAACCCATATGTCGTTTTACTTAATGTATCAAGCTATTTGTCTAAAAGATATAAGATTTATTCTGAATTAATAGTTATAAAAATGATACTTTTAGGATTACGAGTTATGACGTCAGGTTTTCCTCCTCCACTTGACACCGGTAAGTGTCGCCTCGAAAGCATAATTTATAAATGTCACTTGGCTGTCACTTAATCATAACCTGCCAAGTTTTGTGTTAAATTCGAGTTTTCAGAAATGAAGCAAACATACAAGCAAACAGAGGATCGAAGCTAAAAAAATCGTTTAAAAAGTATGATTTCTTTTCATTTTTGACGTTGCAAAAAAAGAATACAAGAACATGAACCGCTCTCAGGATGAAGACCGGGGCAAATCGGCTGCAGGAAGTTTTACCCAGTAGAAGTTAAAATAAAATCTCGTGTTTGCTTTTGTAAACGTCTCTCTATGTGTCTACAGTACCAACGGAATTTGATAGTATTTGAGATTATGTTGCACTTTGTAGAAGGCAAAATACGTTTTCGGCAGCGATAAAAAATTTTCGCGACTTGTGGAAAATTTGTCTTTATTCTGTAATATTGATGTTCTGAAGTTTGAGGTGTGTATTTATTGATTAAAATAGCGGTGCCGATTACGATTCCGATGATAGTTTGAGTTATTTTGGAAAATCTCTATTGTGTTTGAGTGATTGAAGTTAGAGATTACGTCTAACACCCGGGGCAAATCGGCCACTCACTGATGATGCCGAACTAAAGTAAATAAGTAGTTTTATTAACTTTTGTGCTAAAAATATTCATCGATGCAGCGCTGTCGGTGGATCCGACGCTCAACATTGGAAAACAGTTAACGGTTTCAACAAATCAATTCAGTGCTTAGATTTTCAGCTTCGGTTTTAAGGAATTAGCGGGCGAGGCCTGTAGTTGACACAAAATTTTTTATAAGAGCGACATCTTCTGTTAAAAATGTCGTATGAAAATCGTATTACGATGGAAAATAATAAAAACTTGGTAGTCATCATCAAGGTTTTTTTCTTATACAACGCCCGCTAATTCCTTAAAACCGAAGCTGAAAATCTGAGCACTGAATTGATTTGTGGCCAATAAATGAATGTCGAGTATGAAAAGTGACAGAGGAATGAGTGTTTGAACAGAGAACGAGAATACATGTGGACTTTTTTCGTGAATTGAAGGGAATTAGTTTTTTTCATACATGAGTACAGCGCGTTTGCGGATCTGGTTAAAAACGGTACCGTTCAACTGATCTAGCAATTGGTACATGTCGATGTATCGTGTAAGTTAATTATTGTCGATGGAGGGAGCAAAGATTTTTATAGAATGTTTTAGGGAAAAAAAAATACAGTACAATGAGGCCAGATTGCTTACAGAATATTTAAAAATCCTCCTAAGTACAATGTTGTTCGCAGAACTGTGTGTATAGATATTCCAGTTCTGTTGAAGGAGAATACGTAAAATATACATATACTCTTATTCGGAAAATATCAAAGTATAAATGTACAAAGTGATAATCTTGTCGCAGCTCGCTGGTGGAAAGTTTCACTGGAGCTCGAAGATTATAAACTATTTTCGTTGCTCTTGTATAATTAGATTCAACGAACGAGCTCTAAAAATATTATGCTAACATGCAAGAGTATGGAATACTCGTTATGCAGTCTGTTCATAAAAAATACTGTTATATCACATTGTAGGACAAACCCGTATCGAGTTCAGGACGTATAATATCGGTGATTATCAAATTAATGTGAGCTATTTAAGTATCTGTTGCTATAAAGCCGGGAATCCACCGGGAAGCTAAGTTATGCTATGCTATGCTATGTTTTAGCTTATGCTTTTGGTGGAAACGGTTCCATTTTTTAGCTTACAAGGGGGCCGCATAGGTTATGTAATCGGTTCTGGAATGAGACTGGGTGGACATTGTAGTGCACGCCTAGTGTTAAAAAACCGTAAAGGGATTTTGCAAAATGGGCCTTCGTTTTCGAGAAATTTGAGTTCAAAGTTTTGCGGGACAGTAGTATTTCAGTTGCGCAAACATTCTTACCAAGCACCAGGAATCGAACCGAGGAGACCTCCAGCACCGTAGCCGAACGCCTTATTATCGCAGCTACGACCGTTGCTTGGTAAGAATGTTTGCGCAACTGAAATACTACTGTCCCGCAAAACTTTGAACTCAAATTTCTCGAAAACGAAGGCCCATTTTGCAACATCCCTTTACGGTTTTTTAACACTAGGTGTGCACTACAATGTCCACCCAGTCTCATTCCAGAACCGATTACATAACCTATGCGGCCCCCTTGTTAGCTTTTAGGTGGACTCCCGGCTTAACTTCTCGATATCACACAACGTTCCCGCGATGTGTCCTTAGCTTAATTAATCTACTATTTTGATCGGACTGATCTTGAAAGCAGTTAAACGAGTACATAAAAAAGAAACTACATGAGCATTGTGTACCGCTTTTTAAGTATCTGTTAAAGTATTTAACTATTAAGTACGTCTAACAATAAGTACCAGTGATGCTTCTTCAACTGTCCTTTAAAACTGTATTGCCATTGAGAATATGCGGTTCTGCGTTTGATTCCGTGCGAGCAGAATGCTTGTTGTAGGCCTGAAAATTGAACAACGGCTCGTAGAAACCAGCAGGCGTTACATCAAGGGGGGGGGGGGGGGATAATTAATTATCGGCACGGGGAAGTTTGACGTACCTCTTCAGCGATTTTCTTCAGCTGCTCGTACATTAGTTTCCCGGTTTCTTTGACCATGCCGTTGAAGTGGCTCTGCTCCTTTTGAAGCAGAATGTACGGATGCTCGAACTCGATCGCTTGCCCGTGATCCATTACCAACACTTTGTCGCTGTCCATTATCGTGTTCAATCTGTGCGCTATGGTTAGTACTGTGCATTGCTTGAAGTTCTGCCTAATGGTCCTTTGAATCAAAGAATCCGTAGCAGGATCTACATTGGCAGTGGCTTCGTCTAGCAAAAGGATCTTATTGTTCCTTATGATTGCACGGGCCAGGCAAAGTAGTTGCCTCTGCCCCACGCTGAAATTGCTTCCTCCTTGTTGGACGTCGCTGTCCAGAGAAGAAACGCCCGCCTTTAATTCCACGTGGTCGAGGGCCGACCAAAGAGTAGCGTCGTCGAAGTTATGGAACGGGTCGAGATTGTCTCGAAGCGTTGCCGAGAACAATATAGGCTCCTGCGGAATAATGGAGATCTTCTTCCTCAGCTCGCGAAGGCCCACCTGCTTCGTGTCTAACTTGTCCATGCTGATCGTGCCATCCAGCTTAGCCAGACGGAACAGGGCCGATATCAGAGATGTTTTACCAGCGCCAGTACGACCGACAATTCCTACCTGGGGAGAGTAATATGCAATCCACAGCAGTTGGGGGCTATCGAATAGGAAATAGTTACCTTTTCGCCAGGCTTTATCAGGAAGCACAGGTCTTTGAGAACTGGAGGCGCCGTATCGTCGTATCGCAGGTATAAATGATCAAACTGGATTTCCCCCATGGAGGGCCACTGTTCCGCCGGCTTCTTGTCAGGCTCACTTTCGAACGGCCCCTCCTCGTCTAACTGCGTGAACTGTAGGATTCTTTCTACGCTGGTCATCTGCGCTATCGTTTCCGCGGTCTGTCGCATTCCGTGCTGAAGCATCCCGCACATAATTAGCACCTGCGAAATGGCCAGGCCCACGTTCCCAGCGTATGTGTTTCCTGATGAAGACAAATGATCGATCACGGTGCCGAGAAATACCGTGAGAGCTGTCGAGTAATGAGTTACCGTCGTCGAATATTATGAAGCTGTATGTGATAAACGCCGTGAAAGCGAGGGACACAATGTCCAGCGCGAATCCGAAGGCAGTGCTCGCCGCTATGGTCAAATAATAAGTGCTGGTGTGGAGATCTTGGTGGACATCGAACTCTTTGCGGACTATGTCCTGCGCCGAAGCGGAGCGAATCGTAGTCAGCCCTTGTAACGAAGAGCTGACGTGCGAGAAGACTGGACTTTTCGCTGCGAATTTTCAAAGTGGGCATCGGACGATGTATCACGGGAGGGCAGTTGAAAGTGCGTGTGACTTACTGGCTCCTTCGAAGCGTTTCATATCCTCTGCCGTTTGCAGATAAATGTTTCGTATTTGCCAATACAGAAGACCCTTGACAATCATCGGGAACACCGTCCACCAATTAATAATCAGAAGTTGCGCTAGAATTCCAACCATCACTGTAAATATCTGAATGGACTCTATCATTGCCTTAGGTAACACTTCATCTACCGTTCCAACATCCTTTGAGAAACGATTCAGGATACGACCTGCAATCGAACGTCGCAGCATTCTGGTAAAGCTAGATAATTAAAGATACATGCTTAACCCTTCGTGGTCACACCTTCTTATAATCACAAATTGGTCACACGGGGTTCATTGTACCCTAGCAACATTTTTTCAATTACCATTTTCGTATTTTTGAATCTTTTAACTTTTCATTGATAATTGTACATTCGTAATACTTATACAATCGTGGTCTAATAATCTTTTTCTAGAAATGTAAATTTTTATATGATAAAATTTCCATGGTTGTGGGAAAAACCAGATTTTAAAATTTTTTTTTTATTTTCTTTTTTGCGATAAATCCCCTTTGAAAGACGTAAAGGTGGGAAATTTCAGATCGAAAATTGCTGTTGGGGTACAATACACCCCGTGTGACCGCGAAGGGTTAAAGTAGAAACGTTTATTCGATACTTGCCAGAGGGCTGCGTATCGAAAAACAGCATCGGCGCTTTCAGTAAACAAGAGAACATTAGATTATGCAGATTTCTACTGGCGTTCATGCATATCTTGTAAAACAGGAGATTCTTAGTCGTGGTCAGGATTATGCTCGCAATGATCAGAGCCCCGTAAATCCACAAGGCAGTGTCAGTATCGAGATACTTGGTGTCATGAAATTTCGTATCCATGATCCACGTCTAAGCATACAAGAATAACAGTAACTTTCTAGTACCCAAAGTGATAAGGAAATGCAGTAAATTATTACTGACATTATTATCTAAACTCCTATTTCCCGGGATCGTTAAGAATTCAGCAGCTGTCTCATTAAAATTATCTAAGCCTGGCACAAACGAGCCATTACTCAGTCCAATTGTGTCTTCTGTAAAGTTAGCTATCGTAGGATCTTGCGCAGACACTCGCAACGCGTGAATCTTAGCATTCATTATGTATGCCTCCTCTTGCCTTGTCCTGAGAACGAATGAAATAGATAACATTGTACAGCTTACGCTGGAAATAGGAGGCACGCTTAAACACCGACCAGTAAGAAACCCAATAATCGCAGGCGCTGCTCGCCGTTTGTCCCAAAACTAATGCCACTACGAAACTCAGTATCATGAGAATCGAACCCCCGGCCCTATAGTACTTCCAATAGAGCGACTTCGAGCGGCCCATCAGTTCCTCCGGTTCTTCTGGCTCCGCGTCGTCATCGTCTTTGCTATTCCCAGCATCAATGGGCATCTCAGGCGACTGATTCTCGCTGATTTCTACGTCTTCCGTGTTCTCTTTCTGCTCTTCTTCGGACAGCACGCTTATGAAATCGACCGGTTTATTTCGAAGCTCCGCGAACGTGCCCTGGTGCTCGATTTTGCCCTGAAATGAAAAATCGTAATAGCGTCGGTGCAGCGAACGTGATTCTAGATTCTTTTATCCGTCAGTGCTCACGTTATTCAACACGATGATGTAATCACAACTTTTTAAGTGCTGCACTTGATGAGTTACGAGTATTCTTGTTTTATTACGAAGATATTCTTTGATGCACTCGTTGAATAAATGTTTCCCCACGTGAGCGTCGACCGCTGATAGCGGGTCATCCAGCAGATAAATATCCGCGCTGCTGTACACGGCCCTGTTGCAACAATCAGCCATGTAATATTCAACACGAGTATCAATTAGGACTGTTCGAGTAGTCGAATATTCGAGTAGCTTGAAATTCGGACCGAGCCGAGCCGAGTACTCGAATAGAACCGAGTAGCTCGAATTTTTTCGAGCGACTCGAAGTAAACCGAGCGGGCTGAAAGTACCTAGTGGGCCGAGAGTACCGAACAATCCGGTGTGTCGAGTAGTTTGAAGTTTGAATGTTTCGAATATTTTAGATTAATGATTCGTAATTATTTATTTATTTATTTATTTATCATACGGGAAATCCCATGGTATACAAAAGAATATAAAAAACAAAAAAACTAAAAAAAACTAGTGAAAATTAACATAGAGTCTGAACAGAAAATTAGCAACAAATTAATACTTAGTGTATAGCAGAAAACCGTTATAACCTTACAAAAACAGATCCACTACGTTATACCACTCTGGTAATAATCAATCCTGTGAAGTAACATCCGAAACGAATTAAGGGAGCATAGGATGGGGTCCGCACTGCTAAAATGTTGGTTTACAGTACTCATTGCCCTATTAATAGGGTCACACGCATAAAACCATAATACTTCGGCAGACTAGAGACAAAAATAGGCCTTGACCGCAAGCCCCTCACTGGCGCATTAAACTTAACTAAGGACAACAAATAAGGACTGCTTATGAAGCCATTAATAATCTTATACAGAAACATCGCATCCGCAATATGCCTACGATTATTCCAGAGTGGCTAACTTAAGGGATGAAAGTACCTGGCGATAATCATGGTCAGTTCTGTCCATAGGATTACCTTGAGTGCGTAAGGCAAATCTCAAAAATTTATGCTGCACACTTTCAATTGCTCTTATATATTTCGCATGCCTAGGGCTCCAAATGATCGAAGCATATTCAACAAGAGGCCTGACAAGGGCCACGTATAACAACCTCAGGGTTTCTATTTTCTTAAAATGCCTTGCAAACCTGGAGATAAAACCTACTGCTCTCATGGCCTTATTAATACAGCGCGTATAATGAGGCCTGAAATCGAAACAGGGTGTTATGCAGACCCCAAGGTCAATGACCTCATGAACTTCCCTTAGCACAACACCTTGTAAATAGTAGGTGTAATTGACAGGTAACCTAGAGCGAGAGGCACTAAGAACAACACACTTATCCGTGTGCAGCTGCATCCTGTTAGTCACACACAAACGCTCTAGTCTTACCAAGTCCTCCTGCATACTGCGAGCATCATCGACACCCTGAATTATTCTAAACAATTTCAAGTGATCAGCATATAAGAGAAAATTGGTGTTTGCAAGAATATCAGCGATATCATCTATAAATATATTAAACAATAAGGGCCCCAGATGCGACCCTTGAGGAACGCCAGAGGAAACACCAATCGGAGATGAAAGACAACTCGACAACCTTGACAAACTGTTCACGCCCTGTTAGATAGGTTTTTATCCAGGTTAAAAGGGACCCTCCAAACCCCCATAATGAGAGTTTACGAAGCAACATTTTCTTTTATTCTATTTTATAATTATTCACGGGAAAAACCGTTTGGTACAAAGAAATGTAATGCGGGGAGACGTAAACCACAAAAGACAAATAAACATTTCTATGAGGACGAATCGAACAGAAAATATACAAATTTAAAAGTGAGCAAAGATTAAAAAATTACAGAAAAAAATTGATTAATTATAGAATAACTTCAAGAGAGCATCTTATAGATGCAAGGGTTTGCCCAAATAAATCAATTTTATCATGTACATTATTATTTAATAATTTATTATTTAATAATTTGTTATTAATAATATTAATAATTATTATTTAATAATTTAATATTTAAAAAATTATTATTTAATAATAATAATAATTACGATCATTATCCTGTATATAAACATATTCTAAAATATTCGAAACATTCAAACTTTAAACTACTCGACACACCGGATTGTTCGGTACTTTCGGCCCACTAGGTACTTTCGGTTTACTTCGAGTTGCTCGAAAAAATTCGAGTTCTCAGTTTTATTAGAGTTGCTCGAAAAAATTCGAGTTCTCAGTTCTATTCGAGTTACTCGAAAAAATTCGGGTTACTCGAAAAAATTCGAGTTACTCGGTTCTATTCGAGCTACTCGAAAAAATTCGAGTTACTCGGTTTTATTCGAGCTACTCGGTTCTTTCGAGTACTCGAACAGCACTAGTGTCAATCCTTTCCAATGGATTCGCTTTACCTGGCCAAGTTTATTCTCGCGCGTTGTCCGCCGCTGAGCGACGCGCCTCTATCTCCAACTAATGTCTTATCGCCGTAATGGAACTGTTGAAAGTCTTTGGTGAGAGCGCACACTCTAACGACTTCGCTGTACTTCTTTGCATCGTACGGTTGCCCGAAAAGTATATTGTTGCGCACCGAGCCGGCGAATAACCAGGCTTCTTGGCTGGCATACGACACGCTGCCGTTCACTTGTATATCTCCGTGCGTGTGTTGCAGTTCTCTTAAGATTAATTGAAGGAATGAACTCTGAAAGGCGCAAGAACTTCATAATACCAATTGCACACTAATCGTGTTATCCCGTTTCACGCCAAGTTACCTTCCCTGCGCCGACTGAGCCAACAATGGCGTAGAGTTTTCCAGGCTCCATTCGAGCGTTGATACCGTGCAATATATTTCCGTTCGCGTCGCCCGACCAAGAAGCTGCAATATCTACCATCGTAATGCTACCATCTCCACTGATCTTCTTAGGATGGTTCAGGTTGTTATTCTCTTTCAACAACAAGAAATTCTAAACGGAGGGTCAATGAATAAGGTGAACCAATTATTTATCTCACCTGAATCCTCTTAATAGACACGATAGACTCTGCGGTAGCTGACACAGCCATAGGGTAGAGTATAGCCATGGTTAACTGAAGAATATTATAGTACTGGGCCAGTGAAAATACTATGTCGGCAGATATGTTGTTTCCGAGAAGTACGTATGCCATAATTGTAAAGTATAAAGTTGTCCGTTCGGTAAAGACAAAACTGGCTAACGTGAAGCCTCTTAAGTAAGATGAACGCAAAAGGACGTCCACTTCACGGCTGCAAAATCATCGTACATGTAAATTCATTCGATCACACACGACCCTTTTTATTGTTACAATAGAACGCTGAAAATTACCTTCTGACGAGTCTGACCATCTTTTCGAATGGTTTCTCCCAGGTGTACATTTTAATAACTTGAATTCCACTAATGATCTCCGACATTAAACGCACTCTTTCGTCTGTTCTCAGTGCAATTTTCAACCGCAACTTCGACGTCCATCTCCCTAGGTATCCTGTAAGGGCAAGAAATTAATTGACAGCGCCGTTACCGCATCGCCAGCGAGAATATGTACCTTGCACGGGTATAGTTTGTATGCTTATCAGGAAAATCCCAGCTAAACAAGAGATGCCAACGCTCTGCCAGATTATGAAAGCGACCAGAGCGCCTTGAATGGGCAATATCCAAATGTAATGTAAAGATACGAATAACTGTTCGAATCTTGCCACATCGTTCGATAGTAAATTCACGATCTGTCCTGGAGTTGTGATGCTGGTGGAATACTTGGACAGGCGTAGAATCTGAAAGAGCGAGAGATTTAAAATAACGAAGCTTGTTGGGCTAGTATACTTTCGAAAGGCAATTTCTCACCTTTCTATACATCACAGAGGAGCATGCTATTCTCATTCTCATTCCAACTTCCATCAAGCCCAAGTTCGCATGGTGAACAACAAAAATGCCGAGTAGAGTTAAAACTACAAGAGCGGAACCATAGGCGTATGCTTCCCTGGCAGTGGACGTTGAACGTGGATCGAAGTGAAAAATAAGAAACCCTAGGACGTACGGTTGCAGAACCCTACGATGTTGGAGCAAGGATATTAGTAATTCCACAGTAATATAAAATGCGCGAGGTGTATTTACTTTAAACAGATGGCTAGAAAACATTGCCATGCTCCGTAATGAGCGAGCGACCATGCGAATGTGTTCCTCAAAGCGTTGAAAAATTTTGGCTTTCTAGACCCCTCCACCGCCACTTTGATCTCCTTAAACCAGTTCCTGAGCGGAGAGATAATACGAGGGAACGTTAATGATGTAACTGTTGTTTGATCAACGCTTGATATCAGCTGCATGTAAATACCTTTGTTTGATCTTTACCTTTCAAGTTTATCTCCGAGAGTTTGACTAACATCGTCGGGCATAACACTGTATATATCCTTGACTTCGAGATCATGCTCCTTACTGAGGCAGAACAGGGGCTTCAACCACCTTGAATTTTAAGTTGAAACCGTTACACGCGAGACGGGGCATCACAGTTGGCCGGATTCACTTATGTTGCGCCATTTGGGTCTTTTTTTTAACATATCGGAATGTTTACACCGAAAATAGGAAAAAATTATTATTCCTTTCCAATGGTGTAAAATTTAAATTTTTTTGCATTTACTTATTTATTTATTTATTAATTTTGTTAACTTATTTGTGATAAAAAAAATTTAATTGTATTTATTTGGTACGGTGGAAAACTTTTCGTTTCCGAGTTATAAAGAAAAATCGAAAAATAAATGAATGCAACCAAATATCGCTTTGTTCAAATTAAAGACGAATCTTTTGCGCTAAACATCATCTTCTATTGGTAATTAATGTAAATAATGAATTGAAAAATAATTCTGAATATAGTGAGGAAATTTGCGATATTTTTTAAAATTGACAAAGAATATCTTTAAAGTCCCACCGAGTCCCAACTTCTAATCTATTGGAATATTTTTCAGTACACCCTCCTCTACATGATTATGTAAAAACCACATCCTACTTCGTCCTACTTTACGAAATTGTTTATGCTATGATGCAGATAAGCGTTTGACAAAGATTTTAAAAAATTTAGAGCCAAGAATACTCGAAAATATTCCAGAATTGCTACAAATGAAGACATATTTGACATAGATTGTTATTAACGTCCGACCCACTCATATCGACCTTAAGAATCAGATCATACAAGAAGAAAGTTAAACCACTAGATCCTGAAGCTGCTGAGCTGATACTGAAATAAAATCAAGAAGCTCAACTATCAGCCCCTTACTTACAACACGAAATGGTAAGATTAGTCAAATTACTTTTTATGTTTAATAGTACCTATTGAGAGTCAGAATATAATTTTAGGCGAAGGCTTATCTGCATCATAGTATAAACAATTTATACAAATCCTTCGGAGAGTATCTGAGTGTCCCGCGGAGTCCCGATATCGGGCGCGACGCGCTTTAAACAGTAATAATTTGTAAAGTAGGACGAAGTAGGATGTGGTTTTTACATAATCATGTAGAAGAGGGTGTACTGAAAATATTTCAATAGATTAGAAGTTGGGACTCGGTGGGACTTTAAAGATATTCTTTGTCAGTTTTAAAAAATATCGCAAATTTCCTCACTATATTCAGAATTATTTTTCAATGCATTATTTACATTAATTACCAATAGAAGATGATGTTTAGCGCAAAAGATTGGCCTTTAATTTGAACAAAGCGATATTTGGTTGCATTCATTTATTTTTCGATTTTTCTTTATAACTCGGAAACGAAAGGTTTCCAAAATTTTGCTTAAGGCATTGTAAAGGGCATTAAATAAGGTACCAAATAAACACAATTAATTTTTTTTTACCACAAATAAGTTAACAAAAATAATAAATGAATAAATAAATGCAAAAAAATTTAAATTTAACACCATTAGAAAGGAATAATTTTTTCCTATTTTTGGTGTAAATTTCATTCCGATATGTTAAAAAAAAAGACCGAAATGCCGCAACATAAGTGAATTCGGCCCACTGTGGGGGAGCGCGGACAACTTACCAAAATAGCAGTTTACTGAATGGATTCGCCTTCAGTTTGGGATTAGGATTGTTGTACTTCTTACTAGCGTCCATGATCGATCCCTTCGGATGATTTCAAGCTACCGGTTGAAACGTAACACCATACCGTCCACTGGAGATTCGAAGCCGCTACGCGAGACTGTCGGAAGTGTCAGGCCGTCCGCTCTAACGCGTCAATGTTGCTCGAGTCATCAATCGTCTAGTCGCGCGTACTCGGACGCCTCCAGATCTTGCGATAGAACTTTTCTCCTCGGGAGGATAGATAGCGAAGGAAATGTATCGCACAATGATTTATCCGATAGCAACAGGTGCTTAGGCACGCGCCCGATCGATTCGGCGGGACGTTACATAAGAGTCTTGAGATCGTCAACACCGAAACCGTTGGGATCCTTGACTTCTTATTGACCGCTGACGATTTAGTAAATAGTAACCGTCTATATTTAGAGAGGCCGACAGAAATGCGTCCGAGCCGGACAGATTGACAATGGAGAGGGGAAACAGGATGTGTTTTTCTCTGTTTATTTACGAGATAATACGGGCAGAAATACGAAGCATATTGCGGCACCGGCAATTCGAATTTCACATCGCCGCACAGTGGTCTGGAATTAAGAATTTTGTGACATTTGTCTATAACTTTTGAACTATAAAAGATATCGGAAAAAATTATCCCCTTCTAATGATGCATAACTTAATATTTTTTATATTTATTTATTTATTGTTTTTCAACCTTTTTTATGTTAATTGTTATAAAAAAATTGAAAGCTGTTTATTTGGTACTTTATTTAATACTCTTTTCAGTGGTTTAAGTCGAATGTTGATAAAACTTTTCGTTTCCAAGTTATAAGAAAAGTAGTCGGGAAAACAAAGTGGTCCGGGTCGAAAAATTTAGTGTCAATTCATGCACTTGTAAAATATCATTTATCCGTCCTGTTATTTATATATTAATTCTTCAGCTTCTGGATCTAGATTTTTTTTCTTTTTATTACATGATTTTATTCTGATTGCTGATATATATGGGTCGGATGTTAACAGAAGTTGATGAGATATATCTTGATTCGTTGCTTTTCGTGACATTTTTCTCGTGTTCCTATTTCTAATTTTTTTAAAATCGCGCGGCGTAACACTGACGGACTTAAACTGTAATAATTTGAGAAGTTGGACGAAGTTGGAAATGATTGTTACGCGATTACATAGAGGAAGACTTGCTGAAAATATTTCAAATTGGTAGAATGTGGGACTCTTTGGGACTTTAAAGATATCCTCTCTTAAAGTAAAGAATCTCGAAAATTTACCATGCTGCATTCAGCATTAATTTTTTAATGGATTATTCACATTAATTACTAATAAACGATGCCATTTTATCGCACAAGATTGCTCTTTAATTTAAAAACAAGCGATTTCCACTACTTTCCTCTACTATACAACTTTCCTTATAACTTGGAAACGAAAAGTTTTATCAACATGCGACTTAAACCACTGAAAAGAGTATTAAATAAAGTACCAAATAAACAACTTTCAATTTTTTTTATAACAATTAACTTAAAAAAAATTGAGAAAAGAATAAATAAATAAATGTAAAAATTATTAAATTATACATCATTAGAAGGGGGCGATGTTTTCCTATATTTTAGCGCAAAGAACGTTTCGATATCTTTTATAGTTCAAAAGTTATAGACAAATGTCACCAAATTCTTAATTCCAGACCACTGTGCGCCGTTGGCGGCGAAATACGCTCGCACGCGTACGTACTGCTTCGTCATAGACATGTTATTCATTATGTGAGCCAGTCTATTGTTAAGGAAAATGTTAATAATGCCGCGAGATGCCGCACCGTTCTTTTTTGCAAATTGAAACTGAAGGTATGCATAATAAGGCGCCGTTGCAGAATTTTGCACCTGTTGCCATTTTGGCAAATATCAGCGTTTATGTACACACTGGCACGAGTATAATTCCCGCTCAGTTCAGTCTTTACATATCCGCGAGTGTTACTATTTGTTTTAATGTTTTAAAAGGGATCCCTGTCAGTTAATATACAATTCTAGTATTAATTTTTTATTTTCCAATCCGTTGTGTGCGCATAAATGTAGTTCTCCGCTTTAATTTACATGCTTATTCAACGCGCAACGTACTTACGATCCGGTGTTGTATACCAACGTTATTCAAACTTCTTTCTCTATTCATATTATTAGTCATCGCGTTACTTTTCCAGATAGCAATAGTAAACGTCCCAAATTCTTTCTTCTATGTGAACTTTTTTCGTGAATTAGAGGGAATTAGCTTCTTTCATACATGAGTCATGTTTATGGGAGGGGGATTATTCACAATTATTCAGTGCTCCTTATACACTTTCCGCCTGGGCAAACTGCATTACTTACGTGTATGTACTTCGAGAAAATAAGAAGCCCAAGGGACGTGCCTGCTTTGCATACTTTCATACTACCCTGGTCGAAGATGTTTCGTATTACACGTGGCTGTAAGCCTCGAACACCCTGGATAAACAGAGAACCTCTCGGACGTAAACAGTTTCGCGGAAATGCACGTGAATGGAATAATTGTTTCATAATTTCATGCTGCGCCCATGTAAAATTAGCATATTAATAAGAAAGACGGCGACAGCGGCCAGGATAGCAGGATGGAATGGCAGGAGCATCACAACTATGGCTCCTCCTTCCACTCCCAAGGATCCTTCGTGGCTCCTTGGTTTCTCTGCGTCCCTACTCATCGAGTCTCCGCATTTAGAACTCAATGGAGCGAATCTAATTGCAGTTATTACGATGATGGAGGACACGTTATTCCTACACGCTTGCGAGGAATGCACTTTATCCTCGGGGTTCTCAAACACACCGAGTTCATACCTCGATCATAATATGGCGATATCGCAGTTTGAACTTGAAGGGAAAAATACATAATATGCAGTACTTATGTGCCTATACATACGTAATATTATCTTTGCAGCTTTTGCTATAACAATAAATGTAATATTTTATATGAAGATACACATGTTGTTTATTGAAAATTATTATTACGTATTATTACGCATATAACACGTATCTTTCTTGTGAATTTAGTATTTTTACTATTGAATTGTGAAATATCTAGAAGACGGCACAGTCATTAATGTTTTATAGAACCGGGAAAGAATTTGGCGCTACAGTTATAAGTAAACACTTATAGTAAGTGGTTCCTTCCATTTCAGAGAAAGGCAGATGCCAACCCGTTTTGGGCGCAGAGCTCTACTCTAAGGGAATCATGGTCCCCTGTTAACATGGATATCACTTTTCATTTTTTTCATATCTCGTCGTCGACTTTCGGTGGTTTGGGGTCAAGGAACCGACCCAAGTTCCTCGGTTCTTTCGTTTTGCAGAACGTTAGCCCTACCAGAATAAACACATCTCTAAATACATCGAAATTAAACACACACTACCTACTCAATTTACCATGTAAAGACGAACTTCAAAAACTAAATCCTGCAATTAAGGTCCCTATCCTCCCCTTTCGTAAATGATTTTCATAATTAGATACAAGATTCTATTAAACTGAAGAGAAGAAGAATGTGATGCTCGTGAGAAGACAGACTTCTCTTCCTGTGTGATAAAAGAGGGTCCAAAAGAGGTTGGGATTGTGTTATTGACTCATTTAAGTATTTACGTCCTGCTGTATTCGCGCATTTATTTAAAATTTTAACTTTAAACGCTGGAGGTGAGTTGCTACTCGCTTTTCTGCGATCCTGATACATGGCGTATCGTGATTTGCTCTTGATGCTGCCTTTCATCCCTTTCTTTTGCTCGCCCGTGACACCCCCATACGAAGTATCCTCTGTATATGTATACACGGACTATACGAGCACTCCAGAAGATAACTTCCGAATATGAGCTCCTGATTGCAGATGTATCGAGAACGATTCGACTTTCTCGATTCTAAGGCCTCCGGACTGACAGCCGATATTGTTCAGATATACCTATCTTTCCATTTCTTTTATAGTAATCGCATTGACAATATTAACATGAAGATACTATATAATCCACCAGTTCTACTCCCAGAAACGATACATCGGCGAGTTATGTTATTATATAGAATATAAAATATCTCTACATATCTTCTCTACATATTATAAATAAAGTCCCCGAAGTATGTTTGTACCCGCTAATCTCGAGAACCAATGGACAAATTGTGATGCGGTTTTCACCGTTTTGTAGAGCATTTCTCGAGGAAGGTTTAGGTGTTTGCAACATTAACCTATGACAAAAAGAAGTCGAGCAACGACGATTTTAGTGAAGCAAGATTTTTGTGAATCGCAATTATGTATGAGATTCACACTAGATTTTTCTAGTATCTCGCACCTACAGCTTGGTCGTGTTTTAAGGGGGAACACCACTGTGAAAATTGAACAAATTTCGATTTTTTTCTTCACTTTCTTAATGTTTATCTCTTTAAAAATACTGTCTGAAAATTTCAAGTCGATATTGGAAGAATTTACGAAGATACAGTGCATTTTGTGAAACGCGTCACGGTTACAAACGCCTTAAGGGGAGGTTCCGGTCTAGAGCCTAAAAAAATAGGTGATCTTTAGGAATTAATTAAAGGAAAACTACTGTATATATTTTAATGGGACTTGTTGCATTGTATTAAGTATGTCTTAAATTATAGAAATATATTTTTTGTTTTATAATTAATCATTGCAGACGGCACTGGGGAGTCGTTAAAGTCAGGGCGACAAAAAACTCATCCAAATCGGTGGGAGTTGTACCTCCAAAAGTTATTATCCGATTCGACTGAAACAATTACAAAAATGACATTTTTTTAGAAAATAACGACACTTGAGGTTTGAAATCACTTTTTCCCTATACTGTTCGTCCTTTCCACGCCTTTAAAAATTATAAATTTTCACTGTTTTCTATTTTTTTTTGGTTTCCCCCTTAGCCAGAAGTGTATTCTTCAAAATAAAAAAAATTTCTGTCGAATCGGATAATAACTTTTGGAGATACAGGTCCCACCGTTTTGAGAACACTCTTTCAAGAAAAACGCGTTTAAGGATGAACTTCAGTAACATTCAAAATAAGTGAAAATCTTTTAAAATTGGAGGCATCAATCTTTATGCAATAGTAAAACCCTCTGCAAAATTTTAGAAAAATTGATTCGATAGATTTCAAATTATTTAACTTTCAATTTAAGTTATGCCCTATTCCTACTTATTTCGACCTGCTGATTTAAAATATATTGCTATTTTTCTTGTAAACTAAAAAGTGGTAAAAATGCAGGTTTTTTTAAAAAAAAAAACATAACTCATAAACTATTTATATGTATGAAAAGAGGTTATCCAATGGTATTTCTGAATATATTTACAAAATACAAAAACTGAATTTTAAGGGTTGGTGGTGGGGGTAACTTGAAAGGTATGAATGTTTTGAAAATTAATTTTACGCGTTTTTGTAGATATACAAAAAAGATGTAACTTGTTTTTTAACTTCTTTTCGATATCTCTCACCATTCTCGAGATATTGCACAAAAATAAAATTCTGTTTTTTCCAGGGGTAATTTTAGTTATGTTACGACTGAATTACTGCACAATTACTACACTATTTGCCCACCATGTTTCATAATTTTCTGTATTTCCGAGTTCCCTAACTTCTCTTGTTAATCAGCTATTGAGCATTCAGACGTTAAGGGGACATTCTACAGCCTCGACTGAAAGTTTTTATAATGAAATTAACATTTAACGTTTTCAAACTTTTGAAATACAAGATAAAATCTTTGTTCTTTGCTTAATTCATTTGTTTACACAAATATTTCGGAGTGATGTTGGCGTCTTTAAAATTGCTGACGGTTGAAATTTCGAGCGACTGGATCACTTGAAATAAAAAGATTAATATTTAATATAAATTTATATATTAAAATATTTCAAATTCATTTATGTAAACAAATCAATTAAACAAACAACAAAGATTTTCTCTTGCATTTCAAGAGTATCGACGTATAAGATTATAACATTGTGTTGAATAAAACATGATATAAATTTCATTTGTGTCATAACTGGCTTTGTGCACGATATTCTTGTGGTCAGTTATTTTTGTACCTCTTCTTATAACTTTGAGGGGTGGTTTTACTCCCTACATATGCAAATTGAGCAAAATAAAAAGACACATATTTCTTATTTTCCGGTCCTCTAAAACATATTCAAAATCCAAAGCAATCGGAGGGAACCACTCCTTTTAAATCATAAAAAAGGAGACGATTTGCTGCCTAGTTACTTTTACTTTACAATGGTTTTCGGCACCTAACACAAAAAGGTGCGCCTAGCAGCAGCTGATTCCTTTTCTATTCGATAGTATATGTACACTTCTGCCTTCCTTATGAAACAACTTTCAGCGTGTCACATTTTTTATATACGTAAAATTGCCGCAAATAAAATGTGCTTATCTAAGAACGTTACAGAAAATGTTTAAAAAATCGGAAAACGTTGTTCTGTGGATCATTTTGTTCGCCTTAAAATATACTATACTGCCAACTATCCCACAGATTTGTTGCAATTTTTGATGCGCCAAACACAGAAGAAATAGAACGCCCCCAGAAGTGCCTAAAAAATTGTGCTCAACTTTAAACATTTATAGAGCAGTCGGTAATACTTTTAAGGAAAAAACAAACTTTGACCATTATACTAGACATATTTAAGAACATTTTCATGTGTTTACATTTTCATTATCTGTCAAATCGGAAATTGAATTTCGAGCACTTGATTCTATTCTAACGGTCGGTATACCTGTTTCAGAAAAACCAGATTGTTTATTCTTTATCGTATCTCTATGGAAGTGACACTAATGAATTCGTTATGTTCTTCTAATGAACATCATACGAAATTTCATGTAAATCGGACTATTTTTAACGAAGGCAGCTTCAAATGATATAATTCGATTTTTCATGGAATTTCCTTGATTATGGTCCGAATTACGTCATTCTTGGTGTTAGTTTCATCGGCGAAACATAAGGGATCGATTGGCGTCGTTTTCCCAAAGATGTGATGAGAAATTCGAAAATCCTAGACATTTCTCAATTTTTAATGGTATTCAAACCCCTTCGAGGGTCGAAAGCCATAAAATTTGGTGAGGTTTCGAACCAACAGATTCGAGACTTCGAAGCCGACCAAGACTTTTCAAGACTTTTAAGCTTCAGAATCATGTTCGAAGCGCTTCGAAGTAGTCGCCTGACATTCAAGACCGATTCGAAGCGCTGGGAACCGGCTCCGGGGTCCCATCACTACTGACATGGCGTGAACGGAAGCGCATTTGGTGCCATATTACATGCGCAGTGTAAACAACTCCGTTACATCAGTGTGGCAGGGGAGCAGCCAGGCGAGGAGGTGCCAGGGCGGGAAACACGTGAACCAGAGGCGCATATTACTGCGAAACAAAACTCCTGTCGTCATTTAACATATCCAGTGAACTGCATAGCACACATCACATTTTCTAAACGAAGAGAAACAATATTTTTGTTAATACAGCCCCCTCAGGTGCAAAATATTTAATCCATCCACTGCGCATTAATATTTTTGTACTCATGTTTTAAAATGAAAAATATTAAATAATTTCGTACGATCATCATAATTATTATCTAGATTCCAGATAGAATAATCTAGATGTTGTAAGTAAAGTGACCATTTTGAGCAGCTACCAAAACGAGTAACAGATTGTTAACTTACTTCCACTAACTTTTTACTACACTTCATTTGTTTATCCATTGTAATCGAAGCAAGTAATTTGGAGGTAAATATTAGTGAAAAAGTTGTTTACATATCTGATGTTTGTGCGAGTGTTGGGGTTTGAAATCGGATGAATTATCGGTTGGAGGCAGGGAGCTACGCTTATATGCATGTAATAGCAGGCGTTGCGTGGATCGTAATACATATTTCAGGTTAGTCGTAGACAGATTCATATCTTTCATATGTCGTAAGACAGGGAAGCAGGATGGTCAGGAGGTTATGGTTATGGTGTGGTCGACATATTTCCATGGAGTGCAGCATCTCCCCATGGCAACACCCTAGCGGCCATTATCGTTATTATGAACTACAATTTATGGGCAAAGATCCAGAATGCTGTCCTGCAATAGACATTATTGGTCACAGTGGAAAGGAAAAAGTGTGCTGCATCACCCACTGATGAAGTATATTAATTATACATAACCCGATTTTTGTTTTGTAAAATCATAATAAGTAAAATCGTAACAGGACAAATTCTAATGTTTTCAATACCTACGCATTAACAACATCCAAACGACTTGTAAGTTAAATTTTCTGTTCTTTAGCAATATTGCATAATATGCTTCAAGTGTATGTTTTGTAGACATAGTACAGATATTAATTAGGAAGACAATTTTTATGACGTGCAACGTATGTTAAGCAGCGCAACAAAATGAAACTTTTTTTCTGTTCCGCAATATCCAGTGGGTGATTGTTGTAGAGTTTTTTGCCCCGAACAGGAATTCGCAAACCGTTTGTCTCCATCACCCTCAGTTTTTGAGAAATTCGATTTTGAAACGAAAAGGAAATATTCGACTTTGAACACCTTTTGTGCCGAAACGGTAATAGTTATTCGGTTGCTCGTTGCGTCAACATTATTCTATGAACACCGTCGAATACAACGATCAAAGGGAAAATGAAACCCGAAATGGTCCTACTTTTGCAGATATCTTTCAATTTATTTCCAAAACTAAGGGTCTGGGAGAAAATCTGATCATTCCACGCGATGCAGCAGATAGTTTTCCTTTGGAAAGTGTCAACAAAAGTGGTATGTCTCGTTTTGTCTTCAATACAGAAGCGAAATAGTTTGGCAAAACGCGCGGTGCCGACAGTGGTAGTCATGCACCTTAAGCGATTGTGTTACGTTGAGCGGCAGTGGATCGCGCGCCGTCGTTGACTACCACTGTCAACACCGCGCGTTTTGCCAAACTATTTCGGTTCTGTATTGAAAACAAAACATGACTGATTACTTCTGTTGACGCTTTCCGTAGGAAAATTGTCTGCTGCATCGCGTGAAATGGTCAGATTTTCTCCCAGATCCTTAGTTTTGGGAATAAATTGAAAGATATCTGCAAAAATGGGACCATTTCGGGTGTGATTTTCCCTTTGATCGTTGTTTAAACATATTTAAATGATCATAATGCAATAATAAATTATATCGTTGTATTCGGGAGGGTTCGTAGAATAATGTGACGCAACGAGCAACCGAATAACTATTACCGTTTCGACACAAAAAATGTTCAAAGTTGAAAATTTGCAATTTTTTTCAAAAATCGATTTTCTCAAAAACTGAGGGTGATAGAGCAATTCTGCTTGCGGATTCTTTTTCAGGGCGAAAAACGCTACAACAATCACACAGCGGATATTGCGGACCAAAAAACGTGTTGGACAGTGTTATTATACTTTAACAATGCATTTTCTTATTAATATATTTGAAAGCAACATTTAATTTTACCTAAAATCGTGTGTGACTGAATTATATAATAATAACAACATTCATTTTTAGCACTAAATCGAGTTGTACCTCTATGTACCTACTACCTTTTCACAGTATTAAAATAAATAACGAATAAAAAGCAAGTGTTTTCTCATTTGAAATTGAATACGGGGTTGTTATTATATTTGCAACTAATAATCTTCTTCTTCTTCATCATATTTTGTGTCATAAAAATCTTTTATACATATAGTAAACTTTGAAAATGAAAGGTATATAACTCATGTTTACGTCGTTTGTATGTTTACAAAATTAATAAAATAAATGTTTGTTATTTCAAGATGTTATATGTAAAAAGAAATTCTGGTCATGTGACAGACCATAAACTTTGAAGCGATATATTGATATATGATTCGGGAATCTTATATTCAGCCTGTAACACATGATGAGATCCTGTTCAAAATGCGTAGGTGTGTCTTGTTGAAGAAAAAGCGTACGCCAACACGTATATAACACAGAAAGTGAAGCATTTTTAACGCCAAAAACTGGGTCAAATTATTATTAACTATATCTACATCAGTGGAAGATGGATGCTCCAACCTTTTGCATAGATACAAAATGAAAATTGTACTCCACGTTTATTAGAAGTATCCTACAACAGAAAATGAAGAATGGCACAGATTATTTACAGAAATGGAAATTAATACAAATTAAAAAATATAATAGATTTTCTCTTGGGCACATGACAGTTCCAAAATATGAATGTTGATCTGAAAAACTTGACAAGTAATGTTACCTGTTAAAATTGTATTGTTTGCTCGCGGTTACAATGAAACTCCTTTTCAGTATTCTTTTAAATCTAACAAACATCTCTCATGAACCTTCTACAATTAATACTATCATAACCAGTATCACTAAATAATACAACAATTCTACAAGCAGCCTATATCTTTACAGCAATATTTCAAAATTCATACCAATTTACATAACCAATAAGCCCACAACAATTGTCATTATAAATATCAAAGAGTTTCTCAGACATTTCAACAAAAATAAAATGTCATGAAAAAAATCACCAATAACATGGGACATATAAATCCCTACAATCTCCTGCTCACATGCATCTCACTTTTACCAGTTAATAAAACAATCACCCCAACAAAAACGAGTCTTCTATCGTCCCAACAATCGTCCCCCAGTCAGACCCGATAATGCAGGTGGCACTGCGTTAAAAATGCCACCCCAAACTACTCCACCTTGCCACTCGTCGATGACCCACAGCCCACGGTCAGGTAGGAGCCCGTGAAAACCCGTTTGCCCCGCCATCCACGGCGGACAGTAAGAGGAAGACCTAGTGGGGCGGGTTCCTTCGACCCTTGATTTCCCTTCCGGGGCGGGGGGTGGGGGGGGGGGGCACGAGCCAACAGCACGGGAAGTCGGAGGGAAAAGAGGTTCCAAGGCCAAACGAGCTCCATCTACCTGCTGCGATCCTGCTGAAAATGCGTGGGCGCGGTCTCCCCGAGGGCTGGCCTCGGCCAGCGAAGGTCGCACCCTTTTTCGACTGGCGTGTGCCTGGCCCTTTCGTCCAACCTCGTTCGACTATCTGTCCCCTACCAGCGGTGCTGTAACACCAGCTCGGCCGTTGTCCTCCGACCTCTCCACCTTACTTGGTCGCGATCCTTCGGGAACGATTTGTCCTTACGAAGGGATTTCTGGCGCAGGCGCGGGACCGAGCGGCACATGCTCGAGAGCTCGCTTTCATTTCGGCTAGCCTTGCGTCTATGTGGAGTAGCTCCCCCACCCTCCCCCCCAAAGCTTCCCCCCTCGGCGTCTGTGGAGACGCGGCCCTGCGCTTTGTTCGATTTTGCGCGCCAAATTTGAACGCGGTTGAAGCCGTGGCTCGTGGACGGGAGGACTAACAAGGAGTGTCTCCCAGGTGTCCGCCTCCGATTGCTTTGGAATTAAGAAAAATTAAGATACGTTTGTATGTTTCGAGGGTGAAACCACCCCTCAAAGTTATAAGATTTTCAGCTGCTCGTTTTTTATTGTTTTGGCCAAAAAGCAAAGCAAATGGAGGATGCCACCACCCATTCTCATGAAATTTGAGAGGTGGTTTCACCCCCTGAACATGCAAACAGGACAAAATGAAAGGGCACCTATTTTTTATTTTTTGGTCCTCTAATACGTGTCCAAAAACCAAAGTAATTGGAGACGAACGGCTGGGATACTTTCCTTGTAAGTACACGTCCTATAAATTTGAAATGTTGGAGAAAATACAGTAGGTAGGTAGTTTGTTTTATCGCTCGGTGGTATGTACACATATGGTAATTCTGAAGGCTGTGTTCTGATGAAAATGTGTGTGTGTGTAAAATGAAACAACGAATCTTTCGTTGTCAGTGAATCCTTCTGGGGTTTCTCAAAATGAATATCTTAATGATTGAAACCATGGAAACGCCGAACAGGTGTTTTGAAAATAAAAATAATTTTCTAAAATTCTTTTCTTAACTTGAAAAGTTCTTGTAGAAAATACTGTAAGTGTTATAAATCAAATTCTGTAGTATAATATTACCATTGGCGCGTAGAACATTTTCCTATTAATTTTTTTTTCAATTTTGGGCAACGAATCTTTCGTTGTCAGTGACTCCTTTTGGGGTTTCTCAAAATGAATATCTTAATTCATTCAATTAAAGCATGATTGAAACCATGGAAACGCCGAACAGGTGTTTTGAAAATAAAAATAATTTTCTAAAATTCTTTTCTTAACTTGAAAAGTTCTTGTAGAAAATACTGTAAGTGTTATAAATCAAATTCTGTAGTATAATATTACCATTGGCGCGTAGAACATTTTTCCGATTAATTTTTTTTTCAATTTTGGGCACTTGTTATCTAGAACTCTTCAATTTATGCTACACCTTCAAGATAGTTATCAGAATATGAAAATGATAACATTTATCGTAGCGCGTGCGATTTTGTAAATTATAAAAATATTTATTTGGATATTTGTAACTCGCGTGTAGGTATTCGCGAAATGACGAGTTGACCGCATTCACCATAGAGGTTGTCCCATTTTTGCATCCTACTCTCACTTTCATGGTATTCAACGCACTGCAACTCCCTTTTCATCGCCCTTTACGCATGCTCTTATATACACACCTCTATCTGCCTATCGATGCACAGTAGGGTTGCTGAAAAGGCGAACACAGTTGCGCAATGCGCCCATGCGCGACTCATTACAGCGTTCTCCTCCCCTCGAGGGTTCCAACCCCGTGTTTACGCATGCCAGAATGTCGATTTGCCAGCCTACCGCCTTAAGAGTTCATTTGGCGCATACCTACTTTCACTTCAATATAAGAACAGCTGCGTATAAAGAAGATAAATAGCCTCTACGGATTGATTTTTCATCGCGTATAATTCTACGGTTTGTTATTTTCAAAACTTCAAACATCGTCAATCTCTGTTATATGTTCTTCATTTAACCCTCAAACACCACACTATACAATTTAAACAATACGATTTAAACAATTGTTTTTTTAATCAATTCGTCAGACAAAAAGGAAATGGAACATATCGATAGTTTGGTAAAAAATCTTTTGATGCTCAAGATATTTCGTAAAAAGATGTCCGTGTTCTGAAAATTCCGTTTTTCCTTCATTTAATCGCAGTTTTTTTCTAAAAAGAGGTACGGGGATTTTATTATACATCAATCGAAAGGTTTTGAGTCATACTTCAAGGAAATATATATGTCGTTATGATTGGTTCCTAAAAATGTAATTATTTCCCGAGGTGAGGTCGAGTGATTTTTTACTTCTTCCGAACGAATGTTCTCTGCGAAGTTATACAATGAAATGGTTGGAATAATAATTTATTTTATAAAAACAGTATAAATCACTATGAAATCATGCATTTGCACTAAGAGCAGTCGTAACATATTTTCGCCATATGTTCCATACACATCGGCCGTATGCATTTTAAACACTTTTTATCGATTGAAAAGTATTTGTTCTACTTTACGCAGCTTAGAAATACTGTCTGAACAACAAATCACTGCACAAGCAATAATGTTCTGTAGCAACTGTTAACCGGTTAACTGGCTCGGTCCTTTTCATTATTCGGGCCCCAACTGGTAACATCGAAAAATTAAGTGAATCACACCAAATTTGGTATACAGGGTTTTTTTGAGTCGCTGAACCGATTCCGGGGTTAATTTTTTTCATCTGACACCCCCAACCCCTAAAAAATGGAATTTAGGGGTGAGTTTGTCAATTCTTTATAAAACTTTTTTTTATTTGTGAAGTTTTCTTGTCTATAATTCTATTACAGCAGTTACTTTTTCAATGTCACCCCCAACCCCTGAATAATAAGGGTTTAAGGGGTTAATTTTTTAGTCTTTTTTATTTTCTACGAAACAGTTTCGAACAATTTTATACCTGAATTCATCATCTGTTTGTGTGTTTTAGGAATTGTATTGTACACAGGGAAAACTTTCATAAACCTGTGCTCATGCTAGTGGCGCTTCAAGAAAGGGGTCTCATAGTGCGGAATCCGTAGTAGGGGTCCCAAAGTTTTTCCCCCCACTACAATAGCTCTTCACCATTTACCGCTTAGTTGTGGCCACGAATCTTCCAAACGGCCTGGGTCTCGCGGACCGAGTGTGGTCTTTGAGGATTAATAAGTAATATTTTTATAAATAAGAAGTTTATATAGGAGATGCGATAATTACGTTTGTATTTGAATTTTTAGGGTACTTTTTTAATGCTTCGTACCGAACAATAGGTCAAATGAAAATTACGATACCAAAATGTAAATTATATAGATGTTTTACAGATGATGCTTAAATAGGTGGAATGATCTATCAAGTATAACGATTCAGATTTTCATTGTAGGTATGTACCTACTACCTACCCGCATATTTGGTATTTTGCATTTTTATTTTTCGGTAACATCGAATAATTGGGAAACATTTCAATAAATCGGCTGTAATTATTGGCATAAATAATAATTCCAATAATAACGTCTTTAGTACGTAAAAGTTTCAGCATGACTACCAAAAATCTTACAAGGGAAGTTCGGTAACTCGAAAATTCCAAAAAATCTGAAACGCTACAGAAGTGTAGCTCAAGAATGTTAATAATGTAACTATTTTTTTATTCGGCAATAAGCGGTCCTAAGGGTGAAAACACCCCGTCAAAGAAATTGTGAATTTTCATATTATCGTTAATATCTGCGCAACAGTAAAAGATATCGAAAAAAAGTTCAATTCAAAGTTTTATAGTCCTAAAGAATTGTCGAAAATAAGGGTGGTGGTAATAATTTTGAAAAAACCAATGCATTTTGGAAATTCTTTATTGCCGCTTTATAAGGCATAAGAAACCATATAACTTTGAATTTAACTTTTTCCTGATATCTTTTACAGTTTCGTAAATATTCGCGATAATCGGAATGCCTACCATTTTTTCGAAGGGTGTTTTCACCCTTAGGACCGTTTTACTGCCAAATCAAAAAATAGTTACGTTATTAGCATCCCTTGAACAACATTTCTGTAAAGTTTTAGATTTTTTTCATTTTGTGGTTGCTGAACTTCCTTTGTTACTTCAATTCCTAACCTAAAATAACAATTGCATTCCTATAGCTTTTAAATAACTCATTTGAAAACATTGAAATACTAAAAAGTAATTCTATTAGGTATATGTATATATTATCAGCTATCTGATGATATTGTTAGAGCCAAATATTTGTACCATAGTTTTATCTGTAGAAATTGTAACTGTCTCTCTAATTCTTAACAAGGATTGAAAATTCTGATATACTTACAGAGAGAATCCTTCACAAGGATTGACACTTGCAATATATACAGACAACAAATTTTTGACAAATTCCAGTTCTTTCGTACGTACGTATGTGATCCTAAATAAATTTCTACATCACTTATAGGGAATTCAATCCCGGGATCCCGGCTGTTTTTTTATTCTAAAACTCCCGGGATTTGATATATCAAGTTATAACTTATCCCGAGAATTTCGCGAATTTTTAAAAACATAAATTACTTTATGAACAACTGAAAAATATAAAAATGGAATCCAAAAATCAGTTGGGATCCCGGGATTAGATCCCGGGATTGAATTCCCTAATCACTTATTAACGAAATACTCGGTATAAATAATATAAATTTTTCTCCTCGTCCTTTCCTATCCTTTCACCTAAATAATTAATTCCACATGAAAACACCTCAGAATCATTAGCACAAATAAAACAGCACACTCTAATGATTGCACATAAAATTTTAAAAGTTTCGCCTTCGCTGAATCGCCTCTTCACATCACTATCTTTACCCACATTGTTGAAATCTTCCATTTCTCATTTATCCACTTCTACTGAAGTTTTCTTTCTCTTTTTATTCCACGTACTACGTGGTACAATAAGCTCGTACTAACACTAAAAAAGTACAACACAAATCCATGACTTTAAAATACAAAACCAGCCACAAATTCTCCCAAATAGTTAAAGCAACCTTACAATTATCCCCAATCTTACAACCCTGTAATCCTCCCGAGCCACGCGACGTGATTAACCACGCGTCTCCATCGCTGCAATAGGTTCAGCCTCGGCTAAGCTCGCGGAATTCGCATCCCAGTCGCCTCCAGCAGGGTCTGTTTCTTCGTCTTCCTGTGTTCCTGTTCAAAGAGCGGGGGCGGCTCCCGCGGAGGGCAGGCCGTCAAACTCGCGGGGCGGAACCATGACATGAAGAGGCGGTGCGGAATTGCGACCTTGCGTTGACGAACATCCGACGTGAGTCGTTAGAATCTTGCCTCGGATCGATCGCGATCCATCGTCTTGTTCTCGCAGTCGCGTCGCGAGCCGATGCTTTCGCGGGCAGGTCCAGCATCCTCGAGGGCCTGGAGGTCCTCGTAGACGGAAGGCTGCTCCAAGACGGAAACGCCCAGACGTTAGGTGTATCTGCGTGGCGTCGCTGATGTACGCCCAGGGAGCGTTGTATAGGTACACCTTCTTAACCCTTCGAGCTACTGCGTGCAGGTGTCTATTACGTGTTGCGGCAGTGTAGGCAGATGTCTAAACGGGCCTAGAGGATGTTATAGACGGACAGGTGCACTGGCGCGGCTGTGACGCACGTGTGATGCTTGCCAGCGAGACTTTGATGCTGAACAAAGGATGAAGGACTTGCGATATTATGCTGATGCAGTGTGGGTATGGTGCTGTAATTGTGTCCATTTGGGTCACTTCTCTGTGGCAGCTCATGAATTATATAGTGAGCTGTATAGTGCGGTGGGTCTGGGTTTTAACATGCCAGTGGCAATTAAGGTTATGGGTCTGGACTGGATATACATAGAGGTAAGGACTATATTGGCATAACTCCAATAGGTTAGTTGACAGCTGTTAACCTAGCACAGATGTGGTTTTAATATGATTTAACCTTAAACAGACTTAAGTCGGTATTAACAACCTAACTGGATGGAATTTAGGCCTAACTCAAACTCGAGAAAAATATTCCAAATTGTAGTGTAGTAAAATGAAAGAATACCGTGCCATGTCTTGTCAAAGTAGAAATTGCTTTATATTGGAGGTTAATACAGACCTAACTACAGAACCACCAAAGCATTTCAATTGTTTGTATACTACATATATACCTTCTTCCAAAAAATACGGGTTGAATCTATAACCTCCTCCTTTTTGAAGTTGGTTATAAGACTTTAAATAGTATACCTAACCTACATCTGCCAATGCACATATTCACCTTATCAGCTATTAAATATTGATATAAATAAAAACTCTGCGAAACTGTCAAAGTGGATGCTATAATAATCCTAGCTCTCAGAAACTATTTTGACTAAAGAATCATCATATACACAGCAAAATAGAACGAATAATCTCTCTTATAAAAGAAAGTGGGAGGCGTAACTATAAGAATACAATTTAAAGCAACTGGCTATCTACAAAACGGATATGCGAGCAATGCCATTCACCCTCACCCAGGTAATCGCTTATTGTGTCGTTTTATTCCCACCCACAGGCATAAGCCCATGACGCCACAATCCATTAACCCTCCGAACCGCCCCCTGGTGGAGAGTGAATCCAGCTCGTGCCACCCCCTGGGGGTGTCGCATCCCAATTCACCAGCCAAGCGATCTCTTTGCCCTTCGTTCTACCCTGATCCCCTTGTTTACCCTTGTATTGTCCAGAATTGTCGCTTACCCATTTGTTATTCCCCCGCACGCCTCGTCGGACCGTTTCCCTTGTGTTTCACACATTTCTGTTTCCCTAACACTTTTGTGTGTCATCCAATAATCAGGCTCGACGCCCCTGGCATCCTGCTACCGGTGGCCCGCCAATCGACTCAAGCGATTTGCTTCCAGATGAACGACCTGGGCCTAAATCCCTTCACCGTGTTCGATTACTCGAGCGTCTCGAGGCGTGCAAATGGCGGCGGCGGCGGGTTCGTTGATAGTGGCTAGCCGGCGCGGCTCGCCGCGCTGCGGAACACGGTTATGGAGCGTCATATTCGCGAGGGGTGCGTATGAATATTAATTATACCGCAGGTGACAGTGTTCAGGCAGGCAGCAGAATGCAGGAGGTCTTTGGAGTGGAAGGAGGATAAGAACCCTTTCAGCAGGACAGGTTGTAGGTATACCGGGGTTGCCTCTTTGTTGTGGGGAATTTACTGGGGGTAGTTATCCTTCCAATTTAGAAGTTAGGGGTACTAATAGGCTCTGACGCGTACTTGCTGTATAATATCTTTATTTTTGATACATAGTAATAATAGTAATAACAAAGGATATGGTCTATGTTGTTTAATCTTCAATATATGGAGGGCCGAGATTTATAGTCGTGTAAGTTTTGTTATAAAAATCTCTATATATGTATTGCAGTTGTGCAAACTCAAAATACTATCATAATTAATATGTGAAGGTATGTGTAAAAATTTTAAAAAATTTGTTTTGTAGTTCTTCTTTAATTTTCCACTTGGCAGTACAACCCATGAGTGGCATCCAATCAGCACATTCGTTACATTTATACTTACAGTTAATGCCAGTTCTGCTCTTTTTAGTTAAAGGGAAAACTAAAGAGAAATGTTCTTCTCAGTCAAGAATGAAGTTATAATTTAATTCACTATGAAAGTAAACAGATGGAGCCTTTAAGACTTAAAAACTGTTATTAACTCAAATTATCAAAATCCTCCCCCCCCCCCCCCCCAATATATAATTGAATGTGAGTTAAACTGAGTTGCTTGGACGACTAATGCGAACACATGTCGCATCTGTTTTATAATAGAATTGAAGAGTCCTTGTAGAAAACACTATGAGTAATTTTTATTTAATTTTGGCACTTACAGTGTTTTCTACATGGACTCTTCAGTTATGCATCTATGGGAATAAATTAGGAATTCCCGTTTTATTCATCTCACAAGTTATTCGCGTTGGGTTAGCCGTTAGGTGCAATAGTAGCGTAATTTGCTTCCTGAATCTCGCTCTGTACTGACACTTCTTCTTCTTGTTTAAAATTCTCTCTTTTTTTCTCTCCCCGTTCGTCTGTTTGCATTGTAAATTTTATTTAGTGTAATAAAAATAATTAATATACACTTTTAAATCAGTGCCTCCTTAACCCTTCGTTGCGTTCTGTCGTAAATATGAAACATATTTTTCTGTTTATTTTTTTTTTTATACCTAGTATGTGGTGTGACGTAAGACGTAACTACTTACCTTATCATTAGGGATAAATATCCTAGTTTCTAAAATTTACATAGATTGAGAACGTTGTAATTCCGCGGTTTTAAATAATCTTAATCGTAATGGCGGGAAGAGTGGGAAAATCATTTCGAAAACATAACATATTTTTACTATTTTCCCCTTATTATTATCACTTGTACGAGTCCAAAAAAGTATTTTTTCAAAATCGGTGAAATTGTGCAAAGAAGGATTAACACTGTATAATAATCTCAAAGTTATAACAAAGAAAAGTAGGGTAAAGAGTACAGTGGTTGGCCACCTGACAGTGATTGGCCATATTTTGAGAAATAAAAAAATATAAAGAAATACCAATGTTATGCTTTTGTTAGCCTATGATGTAATTAATATTTATCCACTCATTATATGCTGTGATTATATTTAAAAGCAGATAGGATGAGTCGGCTTTGCGGCTTGAAAATTACAGCGATTCAATCAAAAAATCATAAGAGTACAGTTGAAAGTTTACGAATATTTTAATATATTTGTGATGTCTATATCTCTCATATTCTCTATATATTGATAAATAAAGGTTAAAACTTTATAAAAAAATTACTTATTTGTTAAAATTATACTATTTTATAACCATGATAATGGTACAACAGATATTGGCCCCCTATTCATTAGCGGTATTGAAACGGTTATTTTTAAAAAAGATTCAAGATTTACATAATTATAATACAATTAAATAAAGAGAAGAAGTACTATTAGGTATGTTATGTTGTATAGTTATATTTTAAGTTTCTTGTGATTTGAATTTTAATTGGTGTATTTAAATTCAATTTGATTATTAAATTTATTTAAGTAAATTGGAATTAAAAATGAAATTTGATTGAATTAATTTAATTATTCAAATTTAATTTGATTACTGAATTTATTGAATTAAATTGAAGTTAAAAATAAAATTGTGATTACCTAGTAGGTAAATTGTAGAAATTTTGAATTTTTTAGTAGAGCTGAATTACCCTACAGTAAAAAATGCCAAAAGTAAAAGAGGTCATAAATATGGAAAAAAAATATACAGATGAACAGATCATACATAAAATGTATCCATTTTTATTGAATAATATTAATCCCATATCTATCATCAAATCATATAACATTTTCTTTAAGGTTATATTATGTGTCAAAAAGCGGCAAATCACTGTCGAACCAATTGGACAACTTCTGTCATGACCATGCCAATAACTATATTTCTTCAAAGTCAACACATTTTTTTGTATATTTTTATAAATTCTTTCTTCTTTTTTATAAACTCTATTTATTTTTAGATTATTAGGGGTTTTTCGTACTTATTTATATTGATTTTCATTTCAAATTTACTAAATTCACATTTATAAATCACTATTTATGTGACACTCTTCCTTAAGTGGCCAACCATTGTACTCTTTACCCTATCGAAGTATGAGTCGCTTTCCGTAGTTTCATTGTCAATTTAAAGTTTAAATTGAATACTATACATATAAGCAATACGACTATAGTTATGCATCAGTAATAAACTACGAAAGAAAACTTGATAAACACAAGAACCACAACTATATAATTAAGAAACTGTTCGATTGACGAGGCCCAACAAAAACGAACCCCGTTACCATTTCTACAAATTTGATGTTCGTGACTGGAACGGTATCCCTTCCATCACTAACATATCCCAAGCCCTCGACGCGGAGGGACCAATCCCCTCGGTGTTCCTCGCCAGGATGTTATCCTGTGAGAAAAGCGTGGGTGGAATCCCGACAAGGCGAATCCTTTCTCTCCAACGTTGTCAACCCAAATTCCACCTGCGATCACCCTGCGACAAATTTCCTTACCGTTCCGTTTTTCCACCCCATCACGCTACTCTCCCCTTCGAACGCGAGAGACGACAGTTTCCGAAGAACGGGACTAACCACCAGAGCAACATGAAACCCCACCGGTGGCCGCCTGTTGGCCGCCATTCCCAATGACGCGCGCACCTTCTCGCGCCGCATGCCCGCCTGCTTCGAATATGTGAATATATTTTATTCAACCCTTTCCCTCGGGCAGTGGATTAAATTATTCCTGCCACGGGGATCTCCCAATCACTGTTCTATCTCCAGGTAAGCCAACTGCCGGCGCGGTCTGCTTTCAAACATTCAACTCCCGTATATGTATACCGCCGTTAGTGAATGACGAGACGAACCAACCTGTTACAAACGCTATATGTATACTTGCACGGAATGCGGCCACCAGACACGGGAGCACGTATGCTTGTATGGGGGACCTTGTATACGGGGTGTCCCTGATGAAGATAGTAAATGAGGTGATAGGGGATGTACGATGAACATTGCCCTGCCGACATAGAGTTGAAAATGTATATTTCATCACACAAATGTTATAACAAATTTTCAATATGACCACCATTTTGTCTTATGAAGAATTCAGTTCGCCGCAAAAGTGATTCACACATTTGTTTTAATACAGCCGCAGTATCCACCCCTTGTACTTGATACAAGGTTTTTACAATTTAAGACATTCGTTTTCTCTCAATGTTTTTAAGACATTCATTAACCACAAGATGCAATTGTGAATCATATTTATGATATTTCTGAAGCTTGACAGATTTTAAATAACACTCCTACTGTCATTTTTAATGTACTAAGTACTATTATAATAATAATATATTTATTAAGTTATTAACTAAAAAAATAATTATATGAATTTTACTTAATATTCGTATTTATCAAATTTATTTATCACCAACACGTTTAATAACAATTATTACTATTTTAAATTTATTATATTGTTTGATTTTAACAATAACAATGTATTCTTCTAAATATATTCTCAACTACGTAAACTTAATGATTGATTATAAATTTATTTTGTGACACAATCAAAATTTATTAGAAAAATAAAATCTAATATTACGTTAGAAATACATTAAACCTCCACCACAGAGTTCACCTTTTCCAGGAACACGCTGTATACGTTTACGCTGGCACAGGGAACGCGAAGGAATTTATCACGACTACCTTGTCGCTTCTGCTCGCCTGTGATCAGGGGATCAAGCCAATAGACTCCCGATCGCCCTTCCAATTATTGGAACGATTGGAACTGGACCTTTTGGTCACGTGAACGAAATGGGATTAGGATTCTTACATGTTGTACATGTGGAACAAGTTAGCGCAGTTAAACCTCCTTGGCACGCTCGACCTCTTTTCGCCGGATTCTCGCCTGTTCCATAGGCGAGTTATGATGCCATCGATCTGACGCGTTAATGGACAGTTTTGACAGCCAGTGATTACCCCCGGACGCACCTAGCGGTTTCGCGTGAAATATCTCTTGGAGGAGTGGGCTTAATTAATAGGAGGTCGTTTGGAGCGAATCAAAGTTGCCGCCTATTGACCGATCGGCGTTGGACGTTCGGCGCATGCGCTCATCGGTAATGGCCCACTGTGTTTACTAACCTCAAGGGCAAAGTATGTATATTCAGTTTATTGACATGCGAGATAACGTTTATCAATTATTCTACATAGGTATAGCGAGTAGCAGCGTTTCGAAGAACTGGCGTGAATGTAGTTGCAAAGAATGCAAAGGATTAGTCGAAAGTTTGTCACGGTCCTTTGTTACGCACGATCTACAAAAAATGACATTTGTGGTCAGTACTTACGTTGTCCAGTTTCACACACACCAACTACTATATACAGGGTGTCACCTAAGACAAGCCACCTCGATAACTTTTACCGTTTTTGAGATAGGAAGAAATATTTGTGGGAAAAGTTCTTTGGTTCCGAGGGTCCCGCATTTCCAATTTTAACGCAATACTTGACGCAGTGAATTGCCTGTCGCCTAAAACCGAAAGAATTGCGTTTCTATTAATTGATAAACGGTCGGACATGTAATATGTTGAATTCAATCTTGTGGGACATGACTGTATAAGTTTAAGTTCTTTTAATCCCAATTGTTCTTGTTTACATTGGAACGCGCTTGTGGCTAATGTTGAGTGATTAAAATGTTGGACTATTTTAGCACCCGTTTTAATCACTTCTGCAAATCCAGGCACGCTTTTCATCGCGTCCTTTATACACAACTGTAATGTATGTGCAGCGCAGGAAACACTATATGACACATTCTGTAGTAAATCTATAGCTGAACAAATGTTTTGTGCATTACCATGAACGACATCAATTATTTTGTCCTCTGTTTCCCACACTTCGGTCACGAAACTAAACAACTGTTGCAAATTTTCAGCTGTATGACGATCGTCCATGTGTTGCGTTGTCAACGTATTAGTTTCGAACAGCCAATCTTTGTTGATGAATTGAGCTGTTCTACCCACGTATGACTCTTGGGTAGGCTGGGCCGAAAAAAATTTTGGATTATTTCCTCGTCATAGTGAAAAAAAGATGTGAGGTGTGTCAAAAAGCTGGCTGATTTTTTTTCAGAATTTTAAAACTATATTTAGCCGCGCCCCGGCAGGGTGAAAGGTGTCGTTTTTTCAAATTAATAGTTTTTGTAGATCATAGGGCGCAATCGGTTTCTACCAAGCTAGTAAGTAACCAAAAGTTTTTTGGTTACTTATCTACGGCCACCCATCTACGGTCAATGACGCGTATTGGGTTGAAGACATTTCTTCGAGTACATTTATTCGTTTGTCCTCACACAATTAAATAATTGTAACGATATGGGCATTGGGCATCATATTTGTTGCAATCTTTTTTGTGGGCAGCAGCAATTTGAATATTTGTACATCCAAAAATTCCTGACCCCATAAAATCATAATACATTCAGGTCATTCTTGTTCGCGACTTTTCCGGCTTTCGCTCTTTCTTCTAACCACTTCCTTTTACTCGATTCTTTAAACCCTCTAACATGTGCATCCAATTTTATTTTCATTTAATCATTTCCCTGCTCACTAAAATTAGAGACTGTGGTAAAAAAGTATCTACTCTTCTTATGATTTGTTTTGCTGGTGTAAAAGCAGAGGCGGATTTACCATTAGGCGCACTAGGCGCGCGTTGACAAAAACCAACTTTCCACATTTTTTTAATGACACCATATTTGATTTCATGAGTACATAATCTGTTTATGTGTTTAAAAATATGGTTAACGTGATTTTATTCTTCCTGTCTTTCCCTTTTTTGTAAGGGGCCCAATATTTTCTTTTGCGCCTAGGGCCCCAACCGATCTTAATCCGCCTCTGTGTAAAAGTAGTCCGATTTACATGACATTTGGTATGATTTTAATCGGAAGAACGCCAGGAATCCATTGGTGTCACTTTCGTATCGATGCGATGAACAATAAAGAACTTCTTAATATACTGATATGAATATTTTACTCTCGACTGTGGGGCCGACCTCGATTCGCTGCGATCAGCCGTAGATTTATATCTGTTTCAGAAAAACTGCATTCTTTATTCTTTATCGTATTGATATGGAAGTAACACCGATGAATTCCTTATGTTTTTTCCGATGAAAATTGTACCTACTAAATTTCATGTAAATCGGATTATTTTTAACGAAACTAGCGTTATATTATATAAATCAATTTTTCATGGACTTATGGTCCGAATTACGTCGTTCTTGGTGTTAGTTTCATCGGAAAAACACAAGGAATCGATTGGCGTCGTTTTCGCAAAGATCTGATGAGAAATGCGGAACTGGAGATTTCTCACTTCTTAAGGGGGGGGGACCACTGTGACGGTCCGAAATGTAAAGGTGTTTTCGGGAATTTATTTCAACCAAATAACGCATGTAAATCAATTTATTGCTCAGTATAGTTAATAGTGTAGGGGAGACCGGGGCTAAAAGTTCCGGGGGTAAGTTGTTCCGATACTTCTATCTTCAATATGAAAGTAGCTTTGTACTTTAAATTATTTTTTCCGTGTGAGTTGATCACGCCACTCTGTCAGACATTTTAATAGAGCCCGCAACAGCGAGTTGTGTGGTAGTAACCGAGGACCTGTTAGTCGTGTACCAGATAAGTAAATATTTTCCTACTATTATTTTTTGGTCTATTTCGATTATTTAACGCCAATATTATTGATTGATTAGTTCTTATGTATCAAATGACATTTAAGAACATGATGTAATAGTGTTTATCGTTTCAATATATGTGTAAGTAAAGTAATGTCTTAAATTGCCACATGTGCCGATAGGGGCTAGTTGTTCCCGTGATTTGGGGCACGTTGTTACCGTAACAACTTGCCCCACCGCGAATGTATAAATTGTTCCAGCTGTGCTTTAAGATGCGAATATATGAATGAAAAGCGAAATGTGGCATCATTTCGATCGAAGTTGTGCATAAAGATAAAAATTGTCGCTAGAGAATTCAATATCTGCCACTTGACTCTATCGAGAATTATGAAAAAACTACAATCTGGATAAGAAGTCACTGTAGGCTACAAGTAGGTACAAATCTCAATAAGTGGGTACCCACAAACAGTTGAATGTAAGACTGATTTGTAGATTTTAGTTTTTATACCAAAGATAGTGTTTATGATTATTAGGGTAACGCATACAGTTGTTGATCCTTATACAAAAATTGATCCGCTTCCCCAAAAAGTAGGAAATATAATATAATGCTTTTTTCCTATGATAAAATATAATTATATTCGGAACAAAAATATCTGGGTCACTGAAATATAGATATATTTTATTATATAAAAGAAGCATTCTATTATATTTCCTACTTCTTTGAGAAGATGGTCAATCATTTTATAGAGGTCAACAACTGTGAGGTCAACAGCTGTATGCGTTATCGTATATTGTTTTGATTTTCTTTTAAAGATAATACATTTTTGTTGGTCCGAACCTTCATAAATAACCATTATTATTAGTAAAATTCTGTTTTATTTAATTAGAAAATGAAGTATTTCATTAAAATGCAAATTTTATATCTTAGTAACAACTTACCCCAATGCGATAACAACTTGCCCCATAAACGGGTAAGAAGTTCCGCTGAGACCAAAGCCAAAAAAATTACTTTTTATGAAAAACCTATTGCAATATATTAAATACAAGCTTAGAATCATAAAATATAATAAATTTAACAAGAAATTAGTCAATAGTGAAGAGAATAACTACATTATTTTGCGGTCATTTTTTATGTTTTATCGAAATCGGAACTTTTAGCCCCGGTCTCCCCTACATATCGAAGGGTAAGAAAATTTTTTCAATCAAATTCGTTAATCCGTTTCCTGTAAATTCTTCCTCCAAAATTGCGCTGCGGCAAAAACATGCTAGTCGCGTTGACAGTGCCCAGGCCATATGGTTAATCCGATTTCAAAAAACAACTAATATTTAGAAACTAGAAGCTTGCCTCTATTACGTGACTATCAAAAAAAGCCAAATTTGTAAAAAATTACAAAATGGACCACTGAAAAAAACTCATGTTTTCGGGGTATAGAATTGGGGAAATGTTAATAAAAAAAATAGAAGCATGTCGAAAATTGAAAAAAACTGATCGTGTAGTTTTCTCTGTAGACTGTCGACGCGGTTGAAAAACGTCATTCTGAGGAAAACGCGTTCAATGTTCCGCGCGGCTCAGTCGTGCGTTTGACACCACTTCACGAAAAATATCATATCTCCGTCAATTTTGCGAATTTCTTCATAAAATTTGGAGACAGCATTCCTGAAACCTGCGTCCTTCAGAAAATGTAAAAAAGAAAAAATCGATTTTTCAGTTTTCCGACAGTGGTCTCCCCCCTTAATGGGTATTCCTGTCTCCCCGGGTGTTGAACACTTCGACCCGAAGGACATGACGTTCAATGAGGCATGAATTATCGAAAGGCACTCTGTGACATTTCAGATGTCTCGAGTATCTCGGGTAGTTTACCGGGGACATTCTTTTCTGCCCGGGAAATTTTTCTCCCCCCGGGAGAAAAACTGTCCGTCTAAAGCCGGCTATTCACTTTCCCAAACTGGCATTTCAAGAATTTTCTTCCTATATCGCCCAACGAGCTCTAATCCGTCAGTCGGGACTGTTATTATTCTAAATTGTGACACCCACAGAGAATCAGTTTGTTTCCCATGATGCTGAACTTGTTAGTGAGAATGCAAGTTAATTTTTCAGAAACATGTTTTATTTATTCGAAACGTAATTTTATTACAGCCGTTGTATATTTTTACTGTAGTTACGGGGTCTCCCCAGTTTGACACTGTGAAAATAAGGCATATGTGGGGGAATTTTTTAGGAGAAAAGCACTGAGTATTATAATTCCAAACTTTGTACGTTTATTAGTTGACGTTCGAAGAATGTGCTCAAAATTTGTTATGCAATAATAATAATGTTGTATAAAGTGGTAGTGGTAAGAGGCGTATAAAAAAAGTTTCTTGCTGGTGAACCTCTCCCTTTCGCTCTTTTTGACCTGCTCTTTGTCCATTCGCCAATTACCCTATCAAGCACTCGGTCCTCGCTTACGTCACATTCGCTACCGGTTCTCTCTCTCTCTTCCTCTCACTCTGTTTCACTCCTTCTTGCTTTTTTTTACTTCAAGTTAATGAAATAAAGCTGAGTTGTTGTGCCTTACGTTGAATAAAATTACACGTTAATTTGGTTAACTAATTTATTAAAATATTACTTTAACTATGGACACTATAGTATGTAGTACAAAATGGTGTTGACTGTGAAGTGGGGGACGAAACTGGATGCGCTGTTCGGTCAGGAAGCGGAAGCATTGAGTATGGGGATGTGACCTCCAAAAGCTTCAATCCAGTGAAATCAGACGGAAATGTAGTGGGTTTTTATTTTTAAAAAAATAAATAGAAAAACAAATTTCAGGAAATAGTTACATCTTTTAAATAGAACTATCATTTAATATCTTACAGTCCTTACAGCTCTTACTGTTCGCGAGTAATAACATAAAATCGGAAAATTTCCTGGGTCAATTTCAGTCAGAGTGAATTTAGGCAGCAAACAAAATTGTGTTGTACTCAGGAGGGCATCCTCTGCATCAGTGATTCCCAACCGGTGAGCCACGAAGTGTTTTCTGGGGAGGCGCCGTAGAGAATTGGCAAAGCTACAAATATGATAATAACTATTTTTTCATAAAACTGTTCAGGGTGCGAATGCTGGTCAGTGGGTCTCAATCAACCTCTATCTCGCGGCGCAACACCCGCTTTGTTTTCATGTCGGACTCTGTCGCGTCTTGGGGGACCTCGGGAACATCACAGCCATGGGACATTAGCAGTATGACATGCGCAATTACACGTGGCTTGTGATGATTTAATTTCTAAGTCATTAATAATTTTTAGTACCGAAATCTTCGCTTCGGCAACCAAGTGTGGCGGAAATTTCTTTACCGTCATCGCCATACTTTTAAAAAATATCAAAGTGGCGTCGGAATCGTCTTCCACTGATTTGCTGATATTGTCCAGTAATTTTTCCCTCTCGAGGGCTCTTCTTTCCAACACATCCAGTGCATCATCTGACAATGAATCAGTTCTGTGCCTTTGTGGCACTGAACTGGATGCGCATCTTCTTTTCTTCGTTGAAGGAGAAATATTGTTTTGTAACTCTTTTTCTAGAAAAGTTTTACTGCCCGCGGGGATTTCTGAAATGTCGCTATCGCTACTGGTGCTTCTCCTTCGAACCTTTTCAATATGTTCCCTTCTACTGCGGGTGCTACAATAGAATAAATAAAATAAATAAAATTTACTGTATTTTAAAACTCACATTGTGTGTGTAAAAAATACTTTGCCTTCTCTCAGACGATGGATTGTCCAAAAAACTCAGCCTATCCATTAACGGCCATTTTGTTTTTGGCTTCGCCGCCGACCCCCAACGATATTTATTGCTTCGCTTTATTTTCTTGAACGTATCGCGTATGCTGCGCCATCTTTTTTTACAATCATCAGCTGAAATAATTAAATAATATAATTTTCGCTGGTTCATTGCTACTGGAGGAATATTCAGATCGTTGCCATTTGCATTCAGCATTTCTGACGCAGCCTAGCTTTTATATTTCGAAAGAACTGCACAAAAATTTGCGATGAAATGACATTTTGCAAACTGCATTGGAGCAATCGATGGGAAGCTCGTTAGAATAATGTGTCCATAAAATAGTGGATCTAAAAAACTACATTTCCATCGTATTATTAGCCTTAGTTCGTGCTAATTACAAATTTGTGATAATTGACGTTGGTTCCTATGGGGAAGAAGGCAACAGTGGCAGTTTCGAAAAATTTATCATGGTCCGTCAGACTCGTTCGAGAAAATTCAATTTTCCCATTGAAAAATCACTGCCGGAATCTGACACTAAAGATATGACGAAAAAAATTTTAATTATCGTTTATGTAGGGCACGAAGGGTATCAGAAAATGCTTTTGGAATTTTATCGCAGTGTTTTAGAATACTTTATTCGCCGACGGTGATACCTACTGCCGGAAAGGACGGATTCTGTTATTACTGTGACATGCTGCTTGCGCAATATGTTGCGTGACGCATCTGTGACAAATTTCCAAACTACACCAGAAGGGTCAATAGAATGACAAGAAAAGTGTATGCAAAGTGTAACAATTTAAAGTTTTGAGTTGTAAGCGATATTTGAAATTCGCGCCATAGGTCAGCTCAGATTACCGGTAGAGGCGCTGCGCCGTAAGTATGCGCGTGTGTGTGTAGCGAGAGAGAGTGTGGCCCGAGCAGGCGGTTCATGTTCCTTTTTAGTACGATTTCCAATAATTTAAAGTCGTGTTCAGATATATTGGCCGGTGGATTCGTTCTCGCGAGCAGCTCGAGAAGAAATTAGCCACCACCACCTGACGATCGTGGATTGGCAGTTGGAGTTGCACGGCCACCGGAGGGTATGGCGGGGTAACGGGAACGCGCGACGACCAGGCGTACCCCGAGAGAGAGTGGGAACATAGAGAAAAGGAGCACCGAGACAGGCGAGCGGTGTGGTGGGAGAATAACCCTCGTGAAACTTACCGGCCAATATATCTGAACACGACTTTAGTTTGCGGGTTAAGAAATATTTACGTTCGTTGTGTACTTTGAGGAAGTATCAAATAATATTAAACCAAAAAGGGGTTCATTGTTTGTATCCTCCCTTACAGAGTATGATTGAAAAAAAATACTTGCAACATTTATGATCATAATATTTACTATAATTAAAGAATAAATAGATTTCGAAATAAATATAATTAAAGGATACTTTACCTGGTCTGTTTACTTTAACCGCGACTTTGTCCCATACAAGTCCTTTCGCTCCGTTATTTTTATAGTTCTTGTCCCTAGAATCATACAGGACAGGATAATTTGATATGTCCGCTATCAATTTTTCGTCCTCCGCAGACGAAAACTGCAACTTCATCGACATTTCGGACACTCGGCACTAGACACACGGAAAATGTGACACTGCTAAGCACTTTAGAGGTATGAAGCGTACAAGTATATGTTTCTGTGCCGACTAAAAGCGGGATCTCCAAGCTGCGTCCGGCCGTTGCGCTCAGACGCAGTATACCTACTACCGGTGGAATGGAGAAGCTCGCATTTGTTCTCCCATCTGCGCTTTCAACCGCTGCGTCCGCACCAGCCGTAGGGGTCTGACGCGCAGGGCCGGCATTCTCTATAAAGAGGCCCGGTTGCAAGGAATATTTAGGGGCCCGAAAAAATTTCTCCACGGCAAAAAGGTATAGGTATCTCATTATATCTCTGTAAAACGTATCTTTTCACGAAAAAAGGATAATAATAACGATAATGAAGAAAATAAACGAAATAAGCAAATAGACAGTAACATATTGAAATATATGAATTTCTTATTGTCATATCATTAATAATAATAAATTATTATATTATTATACTAGAAATTATGTTTTAAGTTCTTTTTTAACAATCCCCGCACATGAGAGTTGTGGAAAATTTATTTTGAATAACGAATAAAAAATAGGTTATTCGTTATATACAGTGGCGTGCAAAAGTTTCCGGACACCATTAAAAATCGCATAATTTTTTTAAAATTAATCCAAACGACTTGAGTTTTTTTGAGAAGCTAGAGGGATTAGTTTGTTAAATGGTGTGATTGGTCGTGTTGAAAAAAATGCACTTGGTCGGAATAGCAAAAAAAAATTAGTAAAGGTCGTTTTTTAAACTTTTTTTGTGGGCCTGTAATGAAAATTGAAAAACCCGTTTGTAGATTTAAGAAAGTTATATACGTGCCTAAAATTTCATCAAAATCGGTTAACGTTGCTCTGAGTTATGAACACTTAACGATCGCAGAATAAGGTCGAAAATCGCTGATTTCTAGAATTTCCGCGATTGATTTCCTATGCAAGTAGTAAATCACGCAAATTATTTCCTGATTGAGGAAAACACTTTCGAGAAAAAACTGTGTAAACTTTTTTTGTAGCGAGCGGGCCATAAGAAAACCGGGTGGCTTGGAAAGAAACGAGCGGTCTGCTCGACCTTCATTCGGACCGTTCGTTTCTTTCCAAGCCATCCGGTTTTCTTACGGCCCGCTCGCTTACTTTTCAAGCAAGGAAAAATTCAAGTACTTTGGTTCTATCCGAGCCGCTCGGTTCCTTCGGGTACCCGGCTCGGCTGGGTTTGAAAAACGCAACGGGCACAGCGATCAACTTGAGGTGGTTGGTCATCTGGGGGATGTGTTTATTTTTGTCTCTGGACACCTCGGGGCGCGAAGCAAGAAAAGAAAGTAATTTTTTTCAAAAAGAAAGTAATTTTTTTCAAAAAGAAAGTAATTTTTTTCAAAAAGAAAGTAATTTTTTCAAAAAGAAAGTAATTTTTTCAAAAAGAAAGTAATTTTTTTCAAAAAGAAAGTAATTTTTTTCAAAAAGAAAGTAATTTTTTCAATCACATTTCCACGTGCTATTCACCTCGGGGCGTCCCGAGGTATCCAGAGACGAAGATAAACACACCCCCCAGATGACCAATCACCTCAAGTTGACCGCTGTGTCCGTTGCGTCGGAATAAATCAACAGAAGTTTTTCGCAAATATCTCGGTAACTAAGGCCGAGCGAGGGTAACATGTATAGGAAAAAGTTGTATAGAATCGTGTCCCCGGCAACATATCCAAATTTCATCAAAATCGGTGAGGAATCGCTAAAGTAAATAATTACCTTCTTTTCATATGGGCCTCCACAATTATTTGTTTTTCAAACGATAAATTTGAAATTTTATTAATCTTTAGTTTCATGAATTTTGCAACGAAAAGTATAAATTCTATTTAAATTTAGGGACCTAGTGTATTTAAAATATTTAAATGTTCAATCACAATACTCATTCATAGCAATAGTATTAATTTTATTCTTTGCTTCCTTTTACGGGATAACATTGTATCATTTATACATTTTATCGTTATTCGCTAAATAGTCTTATCTATCTTACTTTACCCCCTTCCATTTACACCCCAATTATTTACACTGTTTACATATTTTAGCGTTTTTTCGGGCTTGTAACATGCAATTAGGGAATTCAATCCCGGGATCCCGACTGTTTTTTTTTATTCCAAAACTCCCGGGATTTGATATATCGAGTCATAACTCATCCCGAGAATTTCGCGAATTTTTAAAAACGTAAATTACTTTATGAACAACTGAAAAATATAAAAATGGAATCCAAAAATCAGTCGGGATCCCGGGATTGAATTCCCTACATGCAATACGTGTTTCTTGTACATTTTTATGCATTGCATACGAATCTGCAAATCGATTTTCGTGTACACTCAGTTTTTCAGAAAATTTACAATTTTTTAGAGTAATTTTGCGTAAAACTCATCAGAATGTCTACAGTAGAGCGTCAATTATCCGAATCTCGATTATCCGAACCAGTGTTGCATCATTGCTATCCCCACCACTTCTTCGATCCAGTGCAACGGTACCGATTGATTATTTGACTCTTGCATAATATAAATTAACGCAGTAGTACTCTCATATTTAATAAGTAATTTTAGGTGTAATTCCTATAGTTATAAACTGTGTAAAAGACATGCATGCTTCATTCTCCCAACTGTACGATTATCCGAAAAATTCGAATTTCCGAACCACCTCGGTCCCAAGCAGTTCGGATAATTGACGCTCTACTGCAGGCTTGAGAATTAAGTGAACGCGGCGGCCGATTTTCAGAGGCAACGTCTCCTTTCTGCCGCGCGGCAGCCTAGCAGCTCGGAACGCCTCAGGCCCGTACCATATGAACCGTGCGTTGTGCGTTGACAAAACAAAAACACATCCACAATCGTGCTCTCTGGGTAGGGATGAACCGATACCACCAAGGTATCGATACATTTACTCATTACTTGTATCGAAAAAAAGTATCGGTATCTACTCAGTATCGAAGAAAAAGTATCGATATTTACTTGTATCGAATGAAAATTAATATAACAAAGTTCTTTTTTTATTGATATAATTTTATTAACGAAGACGTATTTTATTTTACTTTTATTTAACGGGGAGTACTTTTTAGTTACAACGAAATATATAACTAAGTAACTAAATAAATAAGAGGCAGTCTATAATAATTCATTTATATAACGAAATAGAAAGAAAAATATACAGAGTTGTTTCACGGTATGGAAACAAGAGAAGTAGACACTGATCTCTATTTATATATATATTAACTATATAGAAAAAAAACTAAAAATCGTGTTCTGAATTGAAGACCCCGACCACCATTTTATATAGAAAACGAATTTCACTTTTTAGCAGTAAATTTGAACAGTAATAAAGGGAAATATACCGAACGCATTCGATATGAGTACTTTTTCCCGATACCTACTTGGTATCGCAACCCCAGGTATCGATACTAAAATTACTTGTATCGAAACGAAAGTATCGAGTATTTACTTGTATTTACTTGGATCGGTTCATCCCTATCTCTGAGACGATGTGGAAACGTATTGATACAATGTCGCCCTAATACGCCACCTATTACAGTTTAAGCAGGTATTCTAGTGTAAACCTTTGAAAAAATTGATTTGTTTTGTATTCTCTTAAAAAACGTAGTAAGATATAATTGTGAAAGCCTATGCCTGAACTGCTAAAATGAACGAAGTTTTGAGTGTTTGAGAGCAACCGGTACACCGCATAAACCGAATACAAGCTTTGCGTGCACATCAACTGAAAAAGTGCGGAACAGAGAAATTTAATGTTGTAATCTCAAGTGAATTAGGCTATCGGTTTTTCAATGTTTTTTGTAAGAACTGCGAAAATGAAATTCAGTTTTCTCGAACGACTAATTGACATTTACGATTAAAAATTGAAGTGCAAGTGCGGAATATCATATATTATTTATTTTAGCATTTCCATCCTGCGTTGTTTTTAATATTTTCGGAATAGGTGTCGCCGGTCACGAGTCGCGGCAACATATCGGGAGAAGACTATAATCTTATACTATAAAGCAAAGTTATCGTATGTTGTGTGTTTGTCTGTCGCCGAAAAACTTTTTAACGGTAAATTCTGGGATCGCGAAAGGTGTCTCGGTTCACTATGCCTGGCTAATCCAGATAAATGTGACCATCTTCATAAAAAAAAATAAAAGAATGTTTTTTTTTAAATAAAAAAATTTGTTTTTTTCTTCTAAAATCAGAATCTAAATTTCGGGCGAAGCCGAGTAGTAAAGTTAGTATAATGTAATCCCGTAAAGAGAACTGTTTCGTCTTACGCAATAAAGGAGGACTTGGCGCGAAGTAAAAATTCATTATCATTTACGAAGCTTATTTACGAACAATGCTTATTTACGAAGCATCGTGCAATTCATCGAGAAACATTTGCGTGCCAGATGTTGAATAGTGGGCAATCGATATTGTCCCGTTTTTTGAGGAATTTCGACTTTCTTCGCTTCGAGTTTCTTCGTATTGCTCTGTCGGCACGTGGTCATTTGGTAACCAACCGTAGGTACCTGTGTGTACCGTTGTCCACCGCCGACTCTCGGGGAAATTCTATCATAAACCGCAACCCTGAAGAGACGCTCTGTCCGATCATCCCCGCTAGTTTTTGGAACCAGCTGGTTGTACTTTTCCTTCACCTCGTCAAGACGGCGAAGGTGCTCCCTCCACTGACGAATTAACAGAGGGGAGGTCCCTCTTCTTCTTCAAAAGTGCAAACAATTGGAATTTGTTACCTCCCAAAATTCTGGACAATACGTCTATCATCCGAACGCTGAAAATGTTAGCGAGGGCTCTTGCTAAAGTCATCGTTCAGCTTATGTTTCGGCTTATATTTACATAAACTAATCATTTATACCAGAGACTGTAAATATTTCATCAACTTATTCATAGAAGCCTCCAATAAAAGACTAATGATTATGCTACCTTTGTACAGTCTATGTACTGCAGCCGTATAAAAAATAATTCATTAGGCAGAGCAGACCTTAAATTATAAACAAAAGGACATATTTTTGATAAACAGGTGAATGTCAAATTTGGCGAGTTTCTTTAATTTATTTATTAATATCTCATTACGCCTGCAATATTTTCTAAATTTAAAGGCATTTTTCTCATGTAAACCGCATATCAGGTTTCGAATAAGACCAATTTCAATGAAATCGGTCCACACATGACAGAGATATTATAATATCGTCTCATGGATCAGTCGTAAACGGTAAGATTTTTCTTCTAATTCTCCAAGAAATTTTTCGGCAAACATATTACGTATACGCGTTATACGCACCCCTTCAGCCAAAACGAAACTAAAACATGTTTCGTTCTTCGTTCGTCGACTCTCGGGCACTCTCGGGATTATTCGGCAGGGATCGTCGTCCGTCATTGTACATACCTACCTATTTTTTAAATTTGCAATTAAACTTTATAACCTACCAAACATAACCTTCCAAGTCTCAAATAATGTAAGTGGTCCAAATTTGAAATGTCAGGAGTTTTTACACTAAATAGGAGACTGAATTATTGTCTCAATTAACAAGGTAAGCCGCCAAATTTTTTTAATAGATTTCTCATGCAGAGAAATACATTTACTAATTTTCTATTCGCAGACTTGGATAATGTCCGGAGAAGGTTCGACAGAGAAGCATCTGCTTTCGCATAAGTTTTTGGAAATTTCATACCATGCATATACAAAATAATATATTGCCAGATATTTGTATACCAGTAGTTTAGAGTTTTTATGTAAAGCTAATATTATAGAAATGAAGGAGACGCACAAGCTTGAATAGAATTGAAGGGGACGCACAAGCTTGGATAGAATTGAAGGGGACGCACAGGCTTGGATGGATAGAAATGAAGGCGATCCACAGGCCTGGAGGTTGTCCGGAGAATTTTGTTTCGCACAAGTTACTGGAAATTTGTTGAATAAGGTAAATCGACAGAATTTGTCTAAAGACATATCATTAAGGATTATTAAGAAAATAGATTATGGTGGACTGCTTGCAATGTAGAGCAAGTCATATTAGTATAGAAAATACGCTGAAAATATCTCCCTTGATGCTTTTCAATCGTTTGTGAAAGACATTCGTAATCCATTAATTTTTTAAGTTCCCATTAACAATATTTAAATTCACCAATAAACATACTAAACTAATTTTATTCCAAAACCAATTGCGCGTTGAAAATATTGGATCTCTTCGTTCATGTTCGCTGAATTATTACCATTAGCATTTAAATTTCCTGCAACAAGACTTTCTGCCATATGCTCTTACCTCCTTCGCACACATTATGTAGTCCCTACGCCCACTATAGCCAAAGGCCACCCTATTTCTATATAAGCAAATTCTACATTAGTTTATTTACAGATAATCGAAGCAGAAGATGATGCAGTGTGATCTACGTCAGACTATGTGCGCACAAATTTGCAGGTAGGGTTTTGCATACGCAATTATTCATTCAATGATCTTGACATATGAACACGTTTGATAATTTATAAATAATTAGTAAATGCGTCCTATTTTTCAGTTAAAGATGCAGACGAAGAGAATTATTTCAACAGCTGAAAGAGAAAGTAACCCTGCTGCACGAGCAAATGAAATAACCACATTTTCATATTACAAATAAAAAATTTATTTTTGAAAATTATAGAACGTATATGTAGAATTTATCCTTAATTCTGTCCCGTGATAATTTGTAAGTTAAATAATAAATATTTTATTCAAAATACTTGGCGTTGCGAAACCGAAAAAATGTTAATTGGCTTAGTATTAATAATTTACAATTACTCCGTTACAATCGAAAATACATAAACATATACATATACATATTAGAAACGTAATCAAATTTATTCTACATTGCACATACACACATTCACGAACGAACGCACAAGAAAGAAAGAAAAAGATTATTCAAATTTATATGTATTTATTCAGTTTAGCAACACCAATTCGGAGAGCAGCGCCATATATTTTGAATAAAATATTTATTCGTATTAAAATATTTATTTGTATAAAAATATATCTGCTTAATATTATTTAATACATTTGTCTTTGTATAAATAGCCATTGTTATAATTGGCGCAATTTTTGTATATCATTAATTTTGTAAAGCTATTAAATAATTTACGATATTGTTTTTAAATGGGATTCTTTTTGATGGGTTAATTAAAATGTCTGCGATATGAGTAATGAAATGTTTGAACACAGCATTTTAGCTGTGTATATGTAGTTGTGTCATCTTAACAGATTAACAAGCTGTACACTGTTATTATTCTCCATTTTTCATTGTGTATCTTTATTCTTCTCCCTTAAATATGTTCCGTTCCCGCGTTCGATTCCTCCTCTTCTATGCCCTTTCTTATCCCTGCTGGAACTGCCAGTTAGAACCGCATTGAATTTTGAACTGGATCTATCTAGGTCCATGCGGTACTACCTGGATTTTCAAGCAGTGATTTTTGGCAGTTTAAAAATGAATCCGATTCAATGCGGATATCCAGATCGATGGATGAAACAGGATTTTTCAGGTCCAAAATTGATCAGTTTCTATAAGGAATTGCCATTTGTATAAACCCGGAAGGTTCGTATCTGAAATTACGAATCAAAAATCTTACGGACTCAATCTGGAAATGCCACCACCTCTTTCGAGTCTGTCATAGGTATTCTCAACTGTAAACTAAAACGCCGAGATTGTTCGGATCAGGAAATACGCTTGAGTTAACAGAAACAGGAGGAGATCGTTCAATTATTGGACCACCAACTTTGATTGTGAACGCTTGATACTTTTTGCTTCGGGATCAGGAGCACAGAATGCAAGGAGCTAAACGGATGAAAAACGTTGTGGAAAATGATGGCGAAACAAGCGGGGAGTTTCAATTCTACGGTACAACTTCCCTCCCTTTTTTTATTTACAATAGTTTACATTCTTCTTTACTTTAATGCGTAAAATCGATGTCGAAAAAATGTTATAGGGGTAGACACGAGTAACGCCGCGCGCTGTATACCGACACAATCTGGCCCGAAACATGGGTTTGGGAGAATAAAAGGCGTTAAAAGGGATCACTTGCTACATTTCGGATCTACCTGAATTATGAAGTACATACCACATGCATCTACTATATTGCGAACACATTTGTAAGATTTGATTGTATCGCATTTCACTTATTTCAATAAAATGCAGTTAAGTGATAAAAGACTATTATTATTTAACGAGCCTTCCTTCCACTACTTGCTCCTTCCGATTCCAAGTCATATATAAAAGACATGATAAAAAGAACACCTAAAATGATCCTTCCACACTGAGCTGTTTTTAAAAATCTTTACATTAACGCACTGTTTTAAACATACCATTTACTACTTTCAAACTTTATTGACTTCAACACATCACGTCACACTACTTCTACAACCCCTGGCAATAAGTTTGGAACGAAACGCAAAAATACGAAACTAACGAGAAACACCAATATTTTTTATGTATAACATGTAACGGTACACATATGAAACGCGTGGTAATGTTAAATTGGTCTGTTTTAAAGTAAAAGCACCAAAAATAATTAAGAATTTCGTTTATTATAAAATAACAAATATGGAAGAAACAAAATCTGGCTGGGAAATAAGTATGGAACGGACCGATGTTCTGGAAAAAAGTATGGAACATTATAAATTTGCAAAAAAATTAACAATAATTTATTTAATATTTATATTACCTAGTATTTTGTGACGTTCCCACGTGCACGTATCACAGCTTGTATACGTTTTGGCATCGATGTAATCAAGTTTTCACATTGTGATGGCAAAATTTGTTTCCATGACAGCTTAATGGCTTCCAAAAGTTCATTTTTATTTTCTGGTTTTTTGTCGCGTATAAATTGTTTCCAAAGTGCCCACAAATTTTCGATTGGATTTAAATCTGGACTATTCGCTGGCCATTTTACGGTTCGTAAGCCTTTTTGTTGAAGGTAGTTTTGAACTATTTTGCTTCGATGGCAACTTGCATTGTCATGTTGAAAATAAAAATCATCCGAATCCTCGAACCACTGATCTAAACTCGGTATTAAAAAGTGTTCTAATATATGAATATATACTTCAGAGTTTACATTTTTATACAAAATGCATATTTGTCCAACTCCTCGAGCTGTCATACAGCTCCAGACCATATACGACTTTGGATATTTTATTTTAAAATTCAAACAATCTTCACTAAATTTTTCAATTGGTGTTCTCCACACCTAGTGTCCTGCATCATCTCCTCCTCCGATGCATACACGCGATTCATCGCTGAAAACAACTTTACTCCAATCTTCTGTAGTCCAATGTGCATACATCTTACACCATTCTAAACGTTTCTTTTTGTGTTCCTTGGTGAGAAATGGCTTTGTCTTTGCTTTGCAGAATGAATACCCCATTTCATGTAATCTATTTCGTAGAGTTCGATCAGATACGTTCTGTGCCCACTTTTCATTAATTTCGTGAGATGTGGCTCTTCTCATTTTCTTTACAATCTGTCTTAATTGTCTGTCATCTCTTCTTGACGTTGAGCGCGGACGTCCGCCTCTTTTGCGATTCACCACACTGCCCGTCTCATTAAATTTTCCTTTTATTTTACTTACTGCACTTCGGCTACAATTCAAAATTTCAGCTACTTTTTGCTGAGTATTGCCTTCTTTCAATAATGCAATTATGCGTAACTTTAAATCAGTAGATAAATGTTTGCGTGGCGGCATGTTTTATTAATTCGACTTGCTTGATTATTGTCTCAAGATACACTGACTTCGGTAGATGTCGTAGACTTATGTTTACAGTATTGTTCGCACTTTGTGGCACATGATCGAGACTCGCGGGTAAGCGAGTTCAGTAAACAGTGACAAAACATAAACATTAGAGTATCAACTTTTGCAGGTGGCTTTGTTATGATTCGGATTTCAGGAAAAGAGTATTGAAAAGAGAATGATGAAATGAAAACCACGAAGTAACTAACTAATATGCATGTACAAATGTCAGAAAATACTAGGTAATATAAATACTGAAAAAATTATTGTTAATCTCTTCGCAAATTTATAATGTTCCATACTTTTTTCCAGATCTTCGGTCCGTTCCATACATATTTCCAAGCAACATTTTGTTTCTTCTACATTTTTTATTACATAATAAACGAAATACTTAATTATTTATGGTGTTTTTACTTTAAAATAGACCAATTTAACATTACCATGGGTTACATATGTATACCGTTGCATATTATATATAAAAAATATTGGTATTTCTCGTTAGTTTCGTATCTTTGTGTTTGGTTCCAAACTTATTGCCAGGGGTTGTACATTGCTCAAGTCTTAAGAACCAATCGCCTTATGATCACGCAAAATATGGTAAGTATTTAGGTAAGCTATTTGGACGCCTCGCGAAAATGCAACAAAGTTGCAAGGGTCAAAATTTTTGCAACAATGTTGGAAATGGAAGTGGCCTGTTCGCAAGAAAAAAACTCGGTTTGCAACTTTGTTGAGATTTCGTGGGGAGTCAGATTCCGGTTAGAAACTTTGTTGAACGCCAAAATCTTCCAATACCATCTTCAGACTGTTCAGATTTCACCGGATTTAGACGCCCCGCGAAAATGTAACAAAGTTGCAAGGGTCAAAATTTTTGCAACAATGTTGGAAATGAAAATGGCCTGTTCGCAAGAAAAAAACTCGGTTTGCAACTTTGTTGAGATTTCGCGGGGAGTCAGATTCCGGTTAGCAACTTTGTTAAACGCCAATATCTTCAGACTATTCCGATTTCACTGGATTTGGACGCCCCGCGAAAATGTAACAAAGTTGCAAGGGTCAAAATTTTTGCAACAATGTTGGAAATGAAAGTGGCCTGTTCGCAAGAAAAAAACTCGGTTTGCAACTTTGTTGAGATTTTGCGGGGAGTCAGATTCCGGTTAGCAACTTTGTTGAGCTCCCCGCGAAAACGCACAAAGTTGCAAACCCGGATTTTATTTCTCGAACATCCCAATTTCGTTTGCAACAATGTTGCAATAATTTTGGCCTTTGCAACTTTGTGCGTTTTTCGCGAGAAGCCAAATTTCGGTTTGCAACTTTGTGCGTTCTCGTTAGAAGTCAAGTTTTGCAACTTTGTGCATTTTTCGCGGGAAGAAGGTTTTTTCAATGATAACACAGTTTTGTATAGTAATTATCACTTTATTTTCTTCAAAAGCATGTTCAAAATATTACAAAAAAGTGATACAATCATGTACAATGATTATTTATGTAAGTAATTATATAATAAATATATTTTCACTCTTAGTCTATATAATCACATCACTGTATATATAAAATCACTGTCTTCTTATGTTCATTGTTGAGGTTAACAGCTTTCCATCATTTGTCCCACTGCAAGTTCCTGTCCACGGAGAAATATTCCCCAGTTTTATCTATAACATAAAGAAAAATATTTTTAATAACCTGACTTGTGTATTATAGAAAATACGATAGGTGTTACAACATAATTTCATGTAAAACGAATAAAGAATTAAATTATCTTTCCAATTTAACCTCTACTTCATGTATTTAGAATCGAAAAAAAAATAAAAAATGTTTACATGAAAAGATTGTGAATTCAACTTTGTGCGTGGAAAAGATGTGGAAACATAGACCACTTCGTCGATGATAGGAATAATTTGTGGGAAGGGGTAGGAATAATGTTGAAAAACGGTTTGGAATTGAGGTAGCAACCATGTTGAAATTGCGTTAGGATGTGTGGAAACTGATATAGAATAGTATACTAACTTCGTACACTAGTAGAGGATGCAGCATGTTGTTCTGAATGTCTTCTTATGTTCATTGTTGCGGTTAATCTTATTAGTTTTTATTTCTTTCAAACATATTTTCTATTGCTTTTTGCATTACAGAGTAAATTATTATTATTTTGAAATATCTCAATAACGTAAGATACTTTATTTTAAAGTACGGGTGGCAACCCTATCTACGAGCAATCTCCATAATCATCTGAAAGCAGTTCATAAAATAATAATCGACAAGAAAATAGAAACGCAAGAAACACCTGGACCCTCCTCCGGCGTCTACCCACAAAAGCAAGCCAGTATATTTAATTTTTGTGAAAAAAGCAATTTAGAAAAAATTATAGGTAGGTAGGTACACAAGTCAGCCTGTTCAGTCTTTACCTAAATACAGTTACTGTATGCCAGATATAAAAAAGATGCCATTAACATAGCAATTAAAAAGTATTATCCACCAAGCCCACCATCAATACGCCTGGTAGAGAGGCACAGGAAGAAAAGGGGTAGGCTGACTGCGCGCGGTTCCGGCTGCCTCGTCAATTTCGTGATTCTAAGGCTCTGTGATTTTAAAAAACGTTGTCTCATGCATAACAAGTAAGTGAGAAACAAAATATCTGACAAGTTAATAAAATGAGTGGCTTTCCTCATTGAGATAATAATACAAGTGGAAATTTCTTATTTTGTTCCAGTATGCTGCTGTGTTGAAATTTGAAAAAAAAAAGGACAATTATTATTTTCTTATTTATTTTTATCTGATGAAATTCATAGAACCTTGTTTCTCCACTGGCGGATCAAAGTATTAGAACTTAATTTTCTCGACAAAGCTGTTTTGTGACATTCCCTGTTTCTTCCCCTTGCCCTTCGTTTATGGTTTATTTTTACAACATTCTTTCCAAGACCTCGTCCGTTTCATCGTTACTGAATTATATCGAAACAATTGCCTCCATGGTCTTTGTCAACCGTATTAAAACTAAACCACCCTGAGCGTAAATACATCCAGTGCCTACAGACACATGTACATCAAACATCCACCGCAAAATTTCAATAAAACCGAAACGTGACAATCTTCACCATACAAATAAAAATACAACGCCTCCCAAACAGCTCACCCTTCTCATCCCCTAAGCGGAGCTTCATCACACTTCATCCTTTAAATTTCCATCCCCAATGGTCGCGACGCGCCCCCAGCCTCCCCACTAATTAACCGCCTCTGCTCGAGCGTTCAATCGCCGAAGCACTTCGCGGAGGGTGCTAAAAAAAACTCTTTTCTATACGCCACTGCCCCCGCAGGCCACGCCCCCGGCAGAATGGTTTTTCGGGTCGACAGCCCGACGAATATTAGGACACCTCCTGTCGCGTTATGACAGCCCCGCCGTAATGTGTGACTCGAAGCACTTGAACGACTAACCTTTTTCCTTCACCGCGGATCAGAAGGGCGTCCTCATATGTGAATGCGATAGACACTGTCAGAGGCACGTAGCGCCGTCAATCCTCGCCCCCGTTCCTTAGAATCGTTCCTTTCGCCACTCGTAAAAGTCTTGGCCGCGCTGCCGCCTATCAGGAGCGACGCATCGGGGGGACACGCACGTTTTTCTCGTGAAACGGCGAGCGATAGGAAACGTTTGGTTTTCCCAGGCGACTCATGCTGCTCTGATCATACCGGAAGGCGCCGATTGATTGGAAACGCCACGGCGGAATCCACCTGATCGCTCGGCGACCGCAGCCAAGCTATGACGTCCTGGTGCTGAAAAAAGTCGGGCGAGCTTTTTTTTTCTCGACAATCGTTTTCCCCTCGCTGCACACTGGCGAATTTCGTCGAAATCGTGACCAAAACTAATATCCCCAAATCCGAGTTAAATTATAAATTCCAATAACATGACTCTAGAGAGATAATAACTGTACTTGTTTTAATGAAATTTTTTTAATTATACTACTATAATATATTTAAATCATTCAATTACACGTGTGTAGTTTTATAATATGCATAGGACGCACTCTACTTGATATTATTTAATCGTAAATAATAACTGTTGTAATACAATCTTGAACTCCTTTTTAACAATTTTAAGCATTTTCAACCATACGTATTTTTCACTTTTGATGATGATTTTAGGCAAATTCGCCACTGTGTTTTGGCGGTGCGGGGGGAATAAATAAATAAACGCACAGCGTGACGACTGTGTTTCCTTGTATCAATATTATATTAATTTATTTATCGGGGGGGTATCAACCCTTTGGCACACATAATAACACGAAAAGGCAGGAACAGAGGCAACAGACAAGTAAGGTAAAATTAAAATAACAAATACCAAAGAACAGTGGCGTACCTACTCAGGATTTAATCTTGATGGGAACCGAGTTTAAGGGCTAAAATATCATTATGCGATTATAAAAATTTAGTTAAAGATTAAAATCCAGTTTTCTTTTCTTCTTACGAAGCTCTTGAATTATAGGTACTTCAGTTGTGGTTACGTTAATCTCCTTTTCCCCTTTTATTTGGAGGGTGTCAGGGCTCCTTGACCTCCCCTCTGGGTGCGTTACTGCCAAAGGAAACCACAGAAAGAGATGAAATGATCAATATCAATATTGCAAATTAATCATCCAGTTGTTTATTTGGTATAAATAATAATGATGTTACGTTGTGATTGCTCTGTGCGCGTCGATAATGCAATTGAGGAAAGGAGGTTGTTGGAATGGTTTTCAGAGTGTTTTGTTGGGATCGTTTATATTATTTGGCGGGGGTGAGCAAGTGTGTATTGTGGCTTTAAATGTTTGTGGTTGTGTATCGGTTGAATGGGTTTAGTGGTTTTCGGGATGTCAGAATGTTGAGGAGGTTGCGACGTTGCGTTCATGTTTGTAAGCACTATTGGTTTTTCTTCAAGGGTGTTAAAATTAGCTTTGGAATTGTGTAAAGACCATTGAGGTGGGTCGATTGAGCGGTGTAAAGTTATAATGCGGTTATAACGATATTCCTGGGAACAAAGAGAAGTCGAGGAAATTCCTAGGGTTGCATAGGTTGAGAGGTGGTAGTAGCGTCTCCCCTTTGTCTGCTGGGAGGGAAAAAGGTAGTTTGAAAGAATGTTAGTCATTTTCATTGGCGAATAGCATATAACTATTTATGCGCACAAATAGCTGATATTGAAGAATGGAAAATACATAAATAGCTTTGAAGGATTATTAAAGCTTTGCACTTCTATAATATTACAAGATTATAAAGTAGTAATAATGGCATCAAACTTCATTCAATAAATAAGGTTACAGCGTCCCTACCTTTTAAATTATTAATAACAATTTTAAGCTCCACTATTTAATCCTACATATGACATAGGGTAAAGGACCCAATTACTGACACCTAACCAATTACTGTCACCTTAAGCTATTTTTCTTAAAATAACGAATAAATAAACGTTGTAAAGTGGTACAAAAAAAGAATTATGTATTTCAACCTATAATCTATACTATAGATTATATTCTATAGTTTGTTTATTCGTTATTTCAACTAAAATAGCTTAAGGTGACAGTAATTGGTTAGGTGTCAGTAATTGGGTCCTTTACCCTAATTTGTCATTTACAGAAATTTCTAGAAATAAAAACAAATATCTTTGCTTCATGTACCTAAATACAAAACTTTCTACAAATAAGTTTATAGGTAATAGTTTGGCACTGATGATAAAACCCGTATTTTAATTGCATAATATCCATAAAGAAGTTAAAATAAAGTAAAAAGAATTCTAGAAAAACGGTGCCAGCAACATCTCTAGTACTTATATGTATACATTCCTACCTACTAACAATATAAACGCCATGAAAGGAATAACCAAAAAGTAGGTACAATGTGAATATTTTCTCTATAACAGACTAGCTTTACAACTCGGCAAGTTTTTTTAATTAATTTTTTTGTGAAAATACATACCAACACTTTCTGCTTTATATATTAAGATTTATTGAAGACGCAGATCAAACTCAATGTCCTGAAGATGTACATAGATACAAAGACGTTTTTAAGAAACAGTCAAGTTGACAAGCAACGATTAGTTGCTTGTTTGAATCCATTTTGTAGCGCCAATTTAATTAAGCATTTCAAATTGACATTTAAAAATATTCAGTTTTTTAGTATCTATAAACTTAATAAAGATTAGTTTTTAAAAATAGACTCGGGACTTCAACGGGAGTCTTCAGTGGACCTTAGACTATGAGAAAATCAAAGCCATTGTTTAGAAAAATCTTCGGGAACGAAGGAAAATGAGATTTACCGGAGGTATTGAAATTTTCGTCTCGCTTAAGGAGGTTCGATACCGCAGAAAAAATAATGAGAAATCTTTGAAAAGTGTTTTAATCTAATGCTCAGAGTGTAGTCCGCATTGTATCAAAATTTCAAGACGATTGACCGCACCTGTTTTGAAAAAATTGAAATCAAAGTTGCGCTCTTATATACAGGCTGTTATGGGAGAAGCGACAAAAATTTCTATAAAATGTTACACGGAGTGCTTAAAAATAGTGAGAAAGTCGTAAAAAATGTCGCAATGTAAAGCATAAGTATTCCTATTAAATTAAAAAAAAAGGAAATCGGTGATGTACCTACCGTACGGTTTATTAGATAATTGAATAAATAGACAACAATGTGCTGGTATTTTTGGAACTGGCTGAAGGAACTGTTTGAATCGTGGCAACGCTGTACGCCGCGTAGTCATCTATATTATACAGTGTATACTTGTACAAATCATACTGTCAAAATTGGTAAAAACACTACCAAGTTGTAAACATGTATTTAGTAATTTGTTACGAACCGGTAGGAACGCGCAAAAGGATGCCACAAGTGTGAGATGGAAAGAGAAAAAAAGATGGACGCAAAGCGACGTTGCCGCATTTCACTGAAATATTTTACGCTACTTTTAATGAAAATATTGTGTTTCCGGCTACATTAAACATACTTTTTGTTTCATTGAATTCCAAAACAAACTATGTAGTAATAATTATATTAGGAATAGATATGTAAATAACATTTTTGTCTACATAATTTTTTTTATCGAAGATTGCTATCACTGCAGAGCTCCCATGTATAAGCATATTTAGCTTACCCCTTTCACTGTCTGCCCCGCAAGTGAGGTATCGAACCTCCTTAACGGAAAACTAACGTGTGCACGGTAGGGTTGGGACTATTCGAATAATTTACTATTCGAATATTTTACAAGTATTCGAATGCTACGAATAAACTTCGAATATTTGAGTATTCGAATGATACGAATAAACTTCGAATAAGCGATTTTCTTGCTTATAAATTCTTACATCTGATCATACTGTAATAGGATTAAACCTCCAGCTAGGACGCAGTCAGTGCATTCTAACAATAGGCTAGTTGACTGAATATGAGACATTGGTTAAAACATTATTTTCATGTCTATTCTACACGAAAACTGTAATTATTTTCGAAAAATCCTACATTTACATGATTTTTTTGTGTTTTCAAAAACTTATTTAAACTTTATTCGGAAACGCGCCAGACTGTCATGGCGTCCTGTATGACATCACGCCGTGTAAAACAAAACTAAACGATCAAAGATCTAGAAATACCAGACTAAATTAACGAAAAATGTATTCCGTTTTCCATCGATACATTTCTCATTAGAGATTACGAATAGATCAGAATTCTCACGAACGGAAAACGAACCTAACCTTTCTTCTAACCTAGAATTCTCCAGGAATTTGTCAACATCCTTCGTGTCCACATGTTTACGCCACGCTTTCTTTGTCTACTTTTTACTTTGCTAAATCCTGATCCCATAGCTTATTACACTTGTGCTTCAAGATATATTTAATCGCGAACAACATACAATGGCGTTGGTGTTTTGCACGGCGTGACGTCATGCTTTCTGATTGGTGTTCACTGTCACGTGACTGAATGCCTAATTTTGCAGAATTTAATTTCCAAAAATATTATCAAACTTTATTTTTTAAAATAAATAGTTTATTTTTTGTTTCCTCCGTATCATGATTAATCGTTAGAAAACTCTAGTCCATGCAAATTATTCTTAGTGGATAACAAGCCTATTGAGGGGCCCAGTGAAGACTTATTTATATGTATTGGAAGGTGACTACATTGCAGAAACGAATTAATAGCGCAAAGAATCGAAACTTTATGCACACATGGTATCTCCCTCTGAGCCCCTCAATTACACAACACGACTGTCCCTCTGGAAATCGGATGCGTGGCAGCTCCAGCATGCGCGGCAGGAGGTGGTAGAAGTCAGCCAGAATTATATAGCGGCGTCGCACAGTCGTAAAGGGGAAGCAAATGCTGATTGACCTCTTCGACATTCTGAATGCCGGCTAGAGTTTCTATGAATGTTCCGTCGCCGCCCACAACCCTTTCTCGTTCCTCCGCGTTTGTCTCCCACGACATCCGACGAAAGCGTGGAATGGTCAGGTGCAACCTATTCCCCGTCCTCCAGACGCGCAATAACAGAGCAACGCGACGACAGCGCTAGATAAAGAGGAACAGGCGGGACTCGAGAGGAGCTCCAGATTCTTGCCCGTTATAACACCCTGATCGCTGTCACCGCATTCCTTTTATGCGCAGCCACTCAAGTGGAACGAAGGAATTATAATTCCCTCGAAGCCAACCGGTCACATTGATTTTCTCACACCCCCCCCCCCCCCCGCTTCTCACAGCTACAGCCAGATGGACTATACACACTGCTATTTGTACCATTTAATGTTACATCGACTTCTCTTTCTTCGATTTATAAGACGACTCAGGGTGGGACTGCCTTATGTTCGACTTAGCACTGCATAGATAGAGTGCATTGAAGAAAGACGAGGAGTTGTATCGAGGTTGGCCGAAGCTGGTGGAATATAGTTCCCCAGTAATGTCACTTGGCAACACTGAATGTGACGAATCGATCGTGACAAGTGACGCCAAGCATGCTGCCCTGCTACACCACCCCAAGATTCTTTTGTTCCCCAGAAATTGTCGCGGCTCGCCTTGGCCGTGGCGCGTGTCTATCGAACGACGATTTCTCGAGCCTCATATTACCCTGTAACATAGAGAAGCCGCCCCATTGTCCTCGACTTTCTTGGACTGCCCCAAGACACGCGTCAAGTGAATGCAAATGGCGTCGACGGCTCTTCTCTCGTCGCTCCCTCCCATCGTTATTCGTATTTAGTATTTCACACTTGGCCAATGGGGCGAGGATGATTTGCTAGGCTTTATCGACTCTCGACTTTTCACCCGTGACGATCCAGTCGTGGATGTGTGTCATGTGCAGTATGGTTGCCTTGTGTATATATGTGTACTTGTACAGGGAGAACCCTCTTGGTCGATAGCTATGCCTTCTAAACAACACTCAACTCTACCGCGATTATTCCTCCCTTGGACACGGTGCCTGCAGATACTTTGCTCTTGAAGTCCTGATACTTAACGGCATTCGAGTGCCACTGGACACGTCGGCGATTGATTCTGTCATCGTTACAGGAAATCACTTACATCAGCTCCACTGTAAACTTATTAGGAGAACAGGTGCTCTGTTGGGTAGATGGGCGGATGCCTTGCCAGCCGCCATATTCGATTTTCTGCGGTTTCTGCTTTGGGTGAAAGTGGTTTGATGGCGGTTGTTCACTTGGTTGAAGGGGCTACAATAATTATTGAAAAATTAGGAAATAGTTTTGTGTTAGACACACATCGACAACAGTTAAGAAACAAAATAATGGGTTGGGAATTGTTTCTATATTCTTTAACTTCTGAGATATGTAGGTTGGAACTAAAGTTAGGATAAAGAAATAACATTTCATGTATCAATGTAAAATATGGGTTTTTTCGAATATACTTGTCTAAAGGATAGAATTAATATTGGTCGAAGCAATGAAGTAAACGATAGTTAAAAAGCATACTTTGCTTGAGCGACAGCAGAAACCGGGTATAGTTGTCACAACCGCTATAACAAAGAAACTATAAACAATAGAAATGTACTAATCATCCATAGCGGCACGTTAAATTATCGACACCTCATTTCCCATTACACAATTCGCTGTTATTTTCGTGCGCTCGAATCAAATTACGCCGCATTTTCTATGAAGCAAGTATAGGTTATTTCCTAGTATTGACTATAATATTGTTGCACTATTCTCGCAGCTTGGAGTTTTTGTAACTCACTGTAATGATATTTTTAGCATTTTTTAAACACATGAGTAGAGGGGTGGGATTGTTTAACGGTTTGGGTCAAGCTGTCACAGAACATTTGGAAAGAAGAACAAAGCAAAACAAATTATTTTATCCGATAAAGGAAAGAAGAAGAAAAAAAGAGAAAATTATCAACAATTAATGAAGAAGAAAAAGAAAATGAAGAAGACTTTTGCTTTTTGTGCGTGTCTCTGTATTCAGAAAGCAAATCCAGAGAAATTGGGGTTCAGTGATAAAGTTGTGAACTGTTTGTTAACAATGTTTCTAAGTTTAATTTTGTGTTCAAGATTATAGCATTTATAATTACAATAAAAAATGATATTACTTCCTTAATTGAATCGGCTTTTTATTAATAAACTTAGCTATCTAAATTTGTGTCAAACAACCCAACCTCCGGGTATATTGTCACAAAATAGTTTCTACAAATAATGTGAATTACTGAGTTCCTAATTTGATTGACAAAATCCACAGGGCCATTTTTTTTTATAAAGTCGGACGTACGTAGTTTATATTAAACTAAGTCTGAATAAACTTCGCTCCACTGGATGAGCCTTGTAGAGTTTCTCGTCCCAAACACGAATCGGCCAGCAGAATGGCTCTATCGCTCTGAGCTTTTGAGAAATATGAGTTTTTGTAAAAACGCACGATTTTAAACGTGAATGACGTATTTACGTGAAAATTAAGGGGGGATTCTACCTTGTTTGGCCGAAAAATTCCATTTTCTTTTTTTGCTTTTTTTAAAAGATATGAGTCTTGCGTATACACTCTGCAAAGCTTATAGCCAAATTCGAAAAATTGGTGAGGTTGTAGCGTTTTGAAGCGAGAGGTACGCAGGTAAAAGTATACATAATATGAACTTTTAAACCCGATTTTCTCAAAACTACATTTTTCGACCTGGCGTTGAAGAAATCTCGACAATCAATGAAGCAAACAACTTGAACTTTTATATGCATGTTGAGCAAGCGTCTGTCTATCTATGGTAGTAGATTTATTGCCGTATTTGTAACCGTTCCTGATTTTAGTTAATAAAGTTTTGCCAATTTTTGAGAAAAATTCGATTCATCATATTCAGAAGCCTGCCATTTTAACATTTCTTTATTTATCTTAATGAATCTACTACCATCGACAGCCACATTCATACAGATTAAGGGGGGGTTCTGCCTTGTGAGACCGAAAAAGTAGTTGATATTTGCGAAATTTTTATATAAAAAACTGTTGAACGGATTTATTTGAAATTTGGCAAGTTGTTTTATTGTACTTGTAAGTATCATTACAAATTTTTTTGAGCCTATAAAAAAATGTGCGCGTACTAGAACAATTCAGAAAAATTAAAAATTGTTAAAATGGCAGCCTTTTGCATAAAAAATTCAAACTTTGTCCAAAAATCGCAAGGAATTATGTAAATAAAAAAAAAAAAGAACGGTAACAGATACAGTCATAATCCTAGTTCCAGAAATAGCCATGTTCATGCAGATTAAGAATCCCATTTCCTCCTTGCGTTTCAGATAAACCATAGGACACTTTCCATCAACGCCAGCACGAGCCGTTTTTTTTTCAACGTTTTGCAATCAACGATCTATACACGCACATTTTTTTTGTATAGCCTCAAAAAAATTTGTAATAATACTTAAAAGTACAATAAAACAACCTGCCAAATTTCAAATAAATCCGTTCAACAGTTTTTTATATAAAAATTTCGCAAATATCACCTACTTTTTCGGTCTCACAAGGCTGAACCCCCCTTTAAGGATCTCTTTCCTTTTTGTGTTTCAGATTATCCTTAGGGTATTTTTCGTTAACGCCCGGACCACCCGATTTTTTTTCAACGCCTCAAGTCGGCGCTCTGTATCAGCCATATTTCTTTTTACCGTCACAGAAAAATTCATAACAATAGCTCAGGATACAATAAAACAGCCTGTCAAACCGCAAATTAATTTGTCAAACCGTTTTTGTGCAAAAAATTCACCAAAATCACCGATTTTTCGACCAAACAAGGTAGAATCCCCTCTTAAGAACGCTAGAAAGTGCAATTTATAGTCTTAAATGATAGAGGAAAGGTGATAGAATATGTCAGTGCGAACGGATATTAAATTTTGGGGTTTCGAATAGTTCTAAATGGCCATCAAAGTTTAAAAACCTGCCGATGGGCATGGTTTCTACGCAATATTTTTCCATTTTTACGAAAAGTTGTTTATCTAGCCCGAATGCGCTGCACAGCCTCTTAGCTGTCTCTTAGCTATCGGGTGTCAAAGGATTGATTGTTTAGATCAGCAAAGTTTAAACAGATAGGGAATACATAAATATAACTAATCCAAGAATTTTAATTTATGGGCTAAATTTGTTATTTCTGACATTGATTTACAATAAAACGGTTTTGTTTTTCACAACATATCAAGCAAACAGCACTATCCTTTATGTAAATAAAAAAATAATCATATGTCCAACTTTTGTGAAACTGTCGATTTGCCGTTACAACTTTGCGTTTTCTACTAAAATTTGAACTCGTGGTGAAATAAACAAAATACCTGCTTTAAAAATACCTTAATTTTTAGTGAAAATCAATCTAAAAATTGTTAACCTTCACATTTGTTTTAGTAACTGAACCTAAATGAGGTATAAATTACAAATATCGCACCTAATATTATTAAGCTCGTTCGTGAAAAATCCGATATGACGATGTTCAGGTGGGCCACATGTGGCCCGCGGAACGCGGGTCGCTCATCACTGTTCTACGACACGTGGCTCGGTGAGTCGGCTTCACCTTAAGGGGGGATCCTGGTGTAAAAATCGATTTTTTTTATTTTGATTTAATCTATAGTACTACTTCCATAGAGTATATTCCCAAAATTACAATTGGAAATTCGAAGTTTTAAGGGCCCCACAGCCTATTTCCTACGCGCAGGTATACGTCGGTTTTGTGTCGGGACCCTTTGCTCGGCCTGCGCTGTAACAATAGCTACTTTTGAACTATTATGTGAGTCATTGCATACCTGCTAAAAGGTATATTTCTAGTTTAGGTAACACAAATGTATTTACTATTAGTTGTACGGTGACAAATTACTGGGGTTCGTTCATGATTCCAACGCGTTATCAAAACTTTAACTTTAAACGTGTTTTTCTCGAAACTACTTTCTTACAATTGGCGGGTCAAATAATTCAAAAACTACTTGATTAATCGGGTTGCAATTTTACACACATATAGTTTATTGCGCGTACTAGTCGATGAACCTATAAAATAAATACATTAATTAATTTAAAGCATATTTATTGCATGAACAAAAATGAATTTTCCAGCGAAAAATCGCGTTTTATTTTCAAAGTGCCGCCATTTTGTCAATTTCCAACTTTTTTTCACTTTTCAAGGTCCATCGACAATCTCTGTTCATAAAGAGTAAGAAATATTTCTGTATTTTTATTTCGGACGAGTACAAAAGGAACAAGGACACCCGCCAATTTAGACGTTCGACGCCGAGACACAGTACATATGCCGTTCTACTTCTTTAAAACTAAAAAAAATATTTTTACATAGTTTAATCAACAACCATTAAAACCGCATAGCCCCGAATGCGATTTAATAAATATTTTCTTTAAAATAAATTCCCAAAAATTCCTTTATTTTCGGTGATCTACACCAGGATCCCCCCTTAAGGCCCCCATACACGAGCGAGCCGCTCGCAAACTGCAGGCTCGGTTTGCATGTTCACTGGTGTGTGAGATCGACGAACGATTAAAATACTCGGCTCGTGAGAATGCTCGGCTCGTTGGAAATGGCCAACGAGCCGAGCGGACAGCACGACTTGCACGGCTGTGTGTGTGCGTGTATTGTCCGTGAACCCGCCTGCGCCATCCTCTCTTTAAACAGGATCCCTTATCGCTTGAGTATAAACACGCGATCGAATAGTAGGACACGCGACATAGGGTAATTCCGGGAGACGCAGTCAGGTTGGAGAGTTGGTTGAGTTGCTATATTCAGACTCTACATCTGTGTAAATATATGTAAAAATGTGTTAAGGTTCAGAACAATTAATTCTCTAGAAATCAACTGTTTCGACCAACTCTCCAGCCCGACTGCGTCTCCCGGAATTACCCTATTTGGTGCATGAAAAGGTGGGCCATGAAGAGGAGATATTACTATTGGCATTTCCTTATTTCCGCTACGCAATCTGGTGGCGAAAATTAAAGCACTCAAATCGGGTTACCTGTCACATGTATTTGGCAATATTGTGAATTTCGACTGTTTGATAACCGATTTTGTAATATTTAACAGACTATTTAATGTCAATAACATATTATTGCACTATTTCAATACTTGTGTGAGACCAGTTCTGTAACGCGATTGACCCGATTGCAGAGCTTCAAACCGTAGATGGCGCTCTCACAGAATTTACCAATAAAGAGGTGGAAACTTTGGGTCTATAAATATTACTTATTATATTAAAAGAAGCAATAACATAATAATTATTGTTGTCAGTAGTAATATTTATGACCGTGACATCAGCGAATCTGTTAACTGTAATTTCATTTGCCATTGCATTGCCAGGAAACACGTGGATATTTTTTAAAACACGCAAGTAAAATTTTACAGTCGTTTTCTAAAGGCTCCCGCCAGCATGTCGACGAGCTTGATGCGAGCGGCTCGCTCGTGTGTGGGGGCAAGGGTACGAGCCTACACGCACACTACTTGAGTTTTCCCTATCCGTGACATGCCCGCCCCTTCATTGGCTTCGAGCACCCCATTCCGTGCAGCACGTACAAGACACTATGGATGCTAGCATCCTCGGACCGCCCACCTGAACTTTGCTGGTTTAGAGTGAGACAGAGAATATGGGAATGGCAAGCGGTCCGACGCCGTTTATATTTTTCAGTTGTTTATAAAGTAATTTACGTTTTTAAAAATTCGCGAAATTCTCGGGATAAGTTACAACTTGATATATCAAATCCTGGGAGTTTTAGATTAAAAAAAAACAGCCGGGATCCCGAACAGACCCGAAAAGAGGGACATTCGTTATAAATAAATATATATCGAAGCGATAGAGCAATTGAATTCATTGGAGAACAAACGGATGGACCATCGCTATTGTACAACCAGCAGGTGTTAAAGGCGCAAATGAACGTGTATTGGCCACTCGCGACGTGGCGCGGCCGATGTTGTGACTACCACTTTCATGCTATCCTGTTACTGCTCGTGTCTACTCGTCTCTGTCCGTACGACAAGCGAGCATAATTTACGAGGTTCGCGACCTTCGCGTCTGCCGCCCTGATATTGGGGAATGATGGACGCGAGCGAGGAATGCGACCGTAAAATGGAGGAGGATGATAGAGGGCGAGGAAAATGTACTTCGCGTTCGCATTGTACTGCTGTGTTAATTCGAAAGTGCGTATCTGCAACTTTCGCGTGAATTGAGTTATTGCCGCCAGGTAGCATTAAAATGGTTTGGGACGTGTGTGTGATTTTGAGCGTATCTACCAAAGTCGCCTTTGGAGTTTATGAAATAATTTACGGGTTTGTCACAAATACATAGAGATCTTTTTATCGGGATTTTATATTTTACCTAATCCGATTTATAGAAAATATATATAACACAAAATACTAAGACATTTATCTTGTCAGAGCAACCTTTTGACCAGATAGGCCCTTTCGAATTAACACGGCAGTTGTTACATTGGTAACAAATTGGAATATTTTTGTAAATAATATTTGCAGGTACGTAGCTTATTTGTGTAGGGATTTTATATTTGAATATCCGATTTTAAAGTCTTTTCTTGGTTTTCTTTATCCAAATTCTTTTGGTAGTTTAATAATACCTATGTATTTTCTGAAATCAGAACAGAGTACATATAATACATAGATGATTTTGGAATTGATGCCGCACATGTAATGATACATCGGTCGATGCAGAATCAAGCGACAGGCATCGAAATTAGGGCTGGGCCTATTAGAATATTTTACAAGTATTCGAATGTCCACGAATAAACTTCAATTATTTGAGTATTCGAATGTTATTATACAAATATTTAAGTATTCGAATACTGAAATATTCGAATGTTATTATACAAATATTTAAGTATTCGAATACTGAAATATTCGAATGTTATTATACAAATATTTAAGTATTCGAATACTGAAATATTCGAATAGTATTCAAATACTTATATAAATATTCGAATAGTATTCAAATACTTATATAAATATTCGAATAGTATTTGGATACTTGGATATTTGAATTATATTCGCCAAATAACTGAGAAACTGAAGTACTCGGAAATTCGAATACCAAAAAATTCGACCAATAGTCCCAGCCCTAATCGAAATATGTAAACTCTTTAGGTTTATTACAGTTTTAAGCTGAAAACTGTGTTTCCATCACTTTTAACTGTTTGTAAGTAGCTCACAGCTATGTTAACTAATTTCGATAAAATTTTCAACGTGTATACTAGCTCCCCTACAGCACATTTGTTGCAGAAATGTCTCAGTTACGTTGCGATTTAATATTTGGAACATTGCACGGAATGTTGCCGAAAAGTTACAAGTAAATTGCTACGTCCACCCCTGTGCAACATTGCAGGATATATTTCTGCAACATTGTCTTCGGGATATTACAGCATTGGTCGGGCAACATTTCTGATATTTTACAGTAATGGTCCTACAACGTTTCGGGCAGCAGGGCCAAAAATAAAAATAACGGTATTTTATATACATATACAGGGTGTCCCAAAAATGCTGCGGGTCCTTAAAGGGTGTAAGAAATGTTTTTCTTACGATGGATGGCAAATACGTCGGAATATACTTTCGATATCACACAGATATATTTTTAACACAGTATAACGATGCCGTACAAAAAGTGCGCGGAGGGCTTCCGAAGATGGCGACCAACGTCTTCCAAGGACCGTACAAAAGTGACCGCGTCCCAGCGGCCCCGGCGTAGCGTCCTTTTCCCGCCTATCTCTCGAGTATAAACACGCGCTCGAATTTCAAAACGCAAGCACGCGTCGACGTATTCGGTGCGAGAGACTGTGGGCTTGAAGTCCCATTGGCCACAAACTAACCAATCGGGCCTGCTTATCTCTCGTGTCTAAACAGGCGCTCGAATTTCAAAACAGAAGCACGACTTCTCTTGCATTGTATAAGTATATGGAATGCTTAAATGAATAAATCCTTATATTTACTACTTCGAGCACTATTACTGTAACCGAGAATTATACAAAGTGTTAATTAAATAAACTGTAAAACATTCTCATTTCTCATAATACACATTTCAACCAGTTTGAATGAACGAAGAATAGCTTTTTACACTAAATAGCTTATAGTCGTAGAAATATCAAAGTAAAAGTTTAACTAAAAATTCGGGGACTTGACAAAAGTTGTGAGGAGAAAAATGTTTCTTCCTTAGAATAATAATATAATAGTGATATAATAACTATGAAATAATAGTAAGGATATGGGTATTCGGGGTTCAATTTAATAGTAGCGAAATTTGTTTATTTTTTTTTCCAATGTGACATTATTTTTCTGTATTATGTACTTCGTAATATTATCAGTAGGCATCATCATTATTATCACTATATAACTCTGAATTCTAGGACGAATAAGTTTCACCATACCTTTCTTCTTACACCACAGTCACACCGGAAGTATGAAACCCCTTCGCGTTATGGTCCCCTAATCCCTTTGACATCCAAGCGATTTGTCTTGCTTCCCCACCAAGCGAACGCATTTTATGGCACGCTATATGCGCCTTCGGCCAATGTCGGGGGAGCCCGTTTTCCGTTAACCTCCCAAGCCCAGGAACACTGAACTGGCAAACTCGGACGTGTCCATGGTTTCCTGATGCCGCAATATTCCAAACTCTCGGAAAAAAAGCATTCGACGAATTCCACTATCCCCACCCCACGCGCGCCGCGCTCATATGCATAAATCACTCGCGATTACGACCCCAATTTATTTACTAACAAAAAAGATACTTTTACCACAGAAAATAATGAAAACTTACTTTCCACCTTCCGTGCCCCTTAAAATGTCTATAATGTCTATAATTTAGATTTAATTACAATTTTATATTCAATGCACGTTCCATAACTTTTAATAAATTATTAAAGTTTATTATTGCAACTCTGTCTGTGTTTCGTTAAAAATGTTATATTTTTAGATTGGGTAGATGTGTTGCGATTTATTGTTTGCTGGTAAATGTTGGTGTAGAAAATTTACCTGGCGCAGTATTGATTATCAGTTAAGTGGAATGACACGTCATATTGTCAGACATGTGGCTGCGGACCACGTGCTCATAATTTCCTGGTCGTGGCTTCCGGAAGCCGATGGAAAAAAAATTCTTCCCGGATCGATGGCCAACGAGAACTGTCACGTTCCAACAACCCCTTCCCCTGACGGAATTTAATTATTCAAGTCGCTTTTACCTGCATCAAATGAAAGATAATTTCTATACACATGTACTTTTCTATAAGCAGATATATAATGCAATTAAATGTCTTGCCCTTAATCGAAGGCCTCTTGCACCTTTTAACCAAATCATTCAAAACGTAATTTTTAAATTAAATAACGATACTGGTTATTTATGAAAATCATAAATTAATCCATCTTTTTGCACGAATTTATTAAATTTATATTGGACTTATTTCAGGAACAGGTTTCAAAGTACGTAGTATTGCATTTGGCCATTTCGTTTGGCAATTATGTAATATTATGGTGATTTACAGTGAACGTGTCGTAATTAGGGGTGTGTACAAGATTTGTATGATGCCTGAGGGGTGTAAACGTGCTGCGCTAATTGTAAGCTAAAGAGAAACTTTGGCAGCAGGGGCTCATGAAGCCGGGGGTTACACCTGCCGAAAATTGAATGGAATGTCCTCCGAGGACAAGGGAGCCCTTTTATGGAAGAGCGAGGATTGTTATGTAGTCCCTAAAGGGCATACGCCTACGCACTTTTACTAGGGAACCATGAGGAAAGGATTGGTTGTGTCTCGTGGCGGCCCTTTGAGGATCCTCCGAAAGGACTCCATGGGCCACCCCCTTTTATGGTAGAGAAAGACGTCACAGAAATAAGTCTTCAGGCTGTGCCTCCATTTTATGATATGCCTTCTTTCCTTGCGTGCGGACGATATTTATTGAACAGAAGCTTGGCTATTGCGATCAAATTTCTGCGATTTTGGTTTCTACCTTTTGGAGTGCAGGTAGGGGGACATTTAAATGTTAGTTGTGTAATTGTTTAATAAAATGTGTTTTTGATCGCTTTGTCCTTAATTGTTGGATCTTGAGAAACTAAATAGATATGTCTTAAACGTGGTTTATGAACAATAATCTTTTGTTATTTTTGTAAGTGGATTATTTTTTTTTATTTGGGGCAATAGTGTAATGAAATGTTGTTCTTGGAAGTCACTTGGGTTATGATAATGGTATACCTGTATTATTGTACACATATAAATTATTTAATGGAAAAATTGATTACCTTTAAATAACTAAATTAATGGAAATTTATAATTTTTATATTAAAATTCGTTTGACTTTGCACTAGCCTAATAGAAGATTATTTTATTTGTAAATTGTTACAAATGTTCTCCGACATCAAATAATTAAATGATTGATATTATGTGGGAGTATTAAGATTTGGCATATGTTTATAATATTTACATATAACATATAAAACAAGAAGCTTAATCTGAAAAGTGTAATCAACAAAGTTCATCGTCATTAATATTACATAATGTTTAGCTCTCTTGTTACAATCGAGGAAAGGGTCAACAGATGTAGGTATCTATTTATTTCATAAATAACCCTAAAAGTATTTCGTGGAAAGTGGAGTTCCCTTAGCTTAAATAGGTACATCTTCGAACCGGGAAACACCAATTACAAGGCATGCTCCCCTATTCAGTGTCGCCAACAAACTTCCCTTCGGTGTCAACCTAGAATAATTCTATATAATTATAGGGGTGTTTGCGTACCAATTGTCGTGGAAATAATATGGGATTATTTAACCCTCTGGGGACGTTTCACAAAGGGCAGCGTTCACAGGATGTTAGAAAGGCAGTGTAAGTATTTTAGGGACTCCGGCGTGGTCACTCCTCGTAATCCCTACCAAAAGGGCCACAGAGCAATGGCCGTTTCCCAAAGTATGGCGACCGAATCATAAACCCAAGGCTTTGTACGGTTTCTACTTAGTACAAGCGAATGGGATTTTTTTTTAATCTTCTGCTTTGAAACGAAGATAGTTTTTAATCAGTTTAAGAAGTTTTAGGTGTAATTTTCAGACTCTGTAAATTTTAAGTTATTATTATTTAATTATGGATTTGTAATAATATGTAGGTGGAACACTTGATTTCAAAATCTTGCCAAAAGAGTCGTGAAGACGTTTTGAACTCCGTAAGCAGCAAATACGCGTCCTTTGTCGCCATTATAAGGTAAATGTCCCAATACCCGGACGCTTAAGCCGCACTAAAGTTTGTTTCCTAATTTAATTTGTAAAACCATCATGAAATAGGAAAATATTGTTGAACTGTTGAAGAAAAGACAATATTATACTATCAGAAAATGAAAAAAAAAGTTTATGTATTATAATAGACGTATTTATTAATGAAAATAGGAAACCATGAAGATGTCCCAGTAAGCGGACAACCTAAAAATGCATATCCCGACGTGGTACATTCACGAAATTCTTGTAGCTACCCATAAATAAATTTAGACTTGTTTAAAAAAATATTAATTTTCTTGCAAGTTTAACGATCTTAAACTAAATTTAAATCTATTTACAATTATAATAATGTATTATTATAATATATAAATAAGAAATGCAGTCAACATTTTCTTAGTAAATGAGTGAGGTTTCTTAACAGAAGCCATAAAAATTTCTCGAAATCTGCTATGCGTACGAAGTGTGTTACAAAATAATTATTTCTATCTAACGATTGTTAATTTTCTATAATAATGATTTTAATTAATATTGCTAAATACTTATGCATTATGCTACTATTTTTTGTTTTTAATTACATTAAAAATTAAGCTTAACAATAAATAACATTCGCATTACTGTTCAGGTACTGGGACATGGCCGGGGACTGGTACATTTACCTTACGCGCCGCTATGACACCGATCGCAGACTATGAAAAACTCATTTCCGAAAGCGAATACTTCGAACCGCATTCTTTGTTAGATTGTGAATTATTAGGGTTAGGTTAGGATTCGATGATAGACGATGCTCGCAACGTACCATAATAATGTACGCATGTCTATTTGCTTTACCAATAAATACAACACTTTTTCGCACTAATACCTGTATTGTCTGATACCTCACACAATCTTTTCCTACCTCCGCAGGATATAACTTATCCCAAAATTATCACTCTTTTGAGCTGCATTTCTTACTAGATACATTCTCCTGCAATGAAACTGTACCTACTCGTGCACCCATAAATAACATGAGCTATGCAACGTCAATACATTTATATTATTTACACTCGCATACCATATGCGTATTATTTTCGGGAGTGTACCTTCTATCGTTATAGTTACATGTTTTTGGCACGGTTATCATATAATAGCAAAATGCAGGTTTCGACTTACATCTTCTTCTTGTGCAGCATAATAATAATAATAATAATAATAATAATGTCTGTGTTTTGTCAGCTACGCGGGTGCGATCTAGCCTTCGGGCGATAGAAGCGCGTCGGTCCGCTTTGAATTTTCGCGGTTCTGAGAATTCGTGCGCACTACAATATTGCGCATTATTATCGGAAGTGGACCTTCGATTGTTACAGAGAGAGAGAGAGAATTTTCGTATCTCCGACAGCGCGTGATGAGTCATTAGCAGTACTCCCTCCCCACCTCTCTCTCTCTCTCTCTCTCTCTCTCTCTCTCTCTCTCTCTCTCTCTCTCTCTCTCCCTCTGTGTGTTTGTGTATGTGTGTGTGTGATCGGCGGTACCCCCTCCCCACGTTGACGGGTCGCAATCCCCCTCCACGGGTCGCGTTCCCCCGCCCTGCTTCACCCCCTCACCACTGCATTGATCCCCAACTGGCGCGGTGTAGTTTATCTACTTACACACAATATATTTTAAAAAAAAATTGGAAAGGTTGAAACCATAATGAGGGTGTAAGAAGTTCAAATTTTATTAATGTGTAAACTTTGAAAAAAGAATTTTTAAAACATCACCATTAATATTAATGTTAGGCCACTTAAAGAAGAGTGTCACATAAATAGTGAATTATAAATGTAAATTTAGTAAATTTGAAATGAAAATCAATATAAATAAGTACGAAAAACCCCTAAAAATCTAAAAATAAATAGAGTTTATAAAAAAGAAGCAAGAATTTATAAAAAGATACAAAAAAATGTGTTGACTTTAAAGAAATATAGTTATTGGCATGGTCATGACAGTAGTTGTCCAATCGGTTCGACAGTGATTGGCCGCTATTTGACACATAATATAACCTTAAAGAAAATGTTATATGATTTGATGATAGATATGGGATTAATATTATTCAATAAAAATGGATATATTTTATGTATGATCTGTTCATCTGTATATTTTTTTTCCATATTTATGACCTCTTTTACTTTTGGCATTTTTTACTGTAGGGTAATTCAGCTCTACTAAAAAATTCAAAATTTCTACAATTTACCTACTAGGTAATCACAATTTTATTTTTAACTTCAATTTATTTCAATAAATTCAGTAATCAAATTAAATTTGAATAATTAAATTAATTCAATCAAATTTCATTTTTAATTCCAATTTAATTAAATAAATTTAATAATCAAATTGAATTTAAATACACCAATTAAAATTCAAATCACAAGAAACTTAAAATATAACTATACAACATAACATACCTAATAGTACTTCTTCTCTTTATTTAATTATATTATAATTATGTAAATCTTGAATCTTTTTTAAAAATAACCGTTTCAATACCGCTAATGAATAGGGGGCCAATATCTGTTTTACCATTATCATGGTTATAAAATAGTATAATTTTAACAAATAAATAATTTTTTTATAAAGTTTTAACCTTTATTTATCAATATATAGAGAATATGAGAGATATAGACATCACAAATACATTAAAATATTCGCAAACTTTCAACTGTACTCTTATGATTTTTTGATTGAATCGCTGTAATTTTCAAGCCGCAAAGCCGACTCATCCTATCTGCTTTTAAATATAATCACAGCATATAATGAGTGGATAAATATTAATTACATCCGAAGCAAGAAAGTACAAGGAATATGAATATGTTCATTAAAAAAAGCATAACATTGGTATTTCTTTATATTTTTTTATTTCTCAAAATAGGGCCAATCACTGTCAGGTGGCCAACCACTGTACTCTTTACCCCTATTAACAAGTGCGAAATGTCCCGTTTCCGCATTTGTCATCAAATCTCGGCGAAACCGATGCCAATTCATTCCTTATGTTTCGCCGATGAAACTAACACCAAGAACGACGCAATTCGGAGCATAGTGAAGGAAATTAGATAAAAAATTAATTTATATAATTTCTCCCTAGCTTCGTTAAAAATAGTCCGATTTATATGAAATTTTGTATAATTTTCATCAGCAAAACGTATGGAATTCGTCGATATCACTTGCATATCGATATGGTAAACAATAAACAAATCAGTTTTTCTAAAATAGGTATGAATCCTCGGCCGACTGCGGGGCGCCGACCTCGATACCCTGTATATCTCGCGTGCCAGTCCCACTTTGACTAAAAGCGCCTGGAGAAAGTAAATAAGGATAAAGATGTACTTAATCAAATTGAAAATGACCGTGGAAAGTGAATGAGGAAAAATATGTAATCGTTTTGCCCTACGCTTGCAATTCCCAGAAATGGTTGTACCCAAAATGAGTACGCGTGCGATTATAACCTATAAATAACGCCGATACGAAATAAGTTTCTTCTTGTCACGAATTATGTGACTATTGCTGAAACGGTTAGGAGTGGAAATTTCGGACTAAGAGCCGTAGGTCAATTCGGTATCTCAATCTTCACGCTGATAACGTTTTTCTTTTCCCTCGATATTACGTTCTCTAATATTTACCAAAAATGATAAAGGATTTAATGAGCAAAGAAGATGTACCTAGTTTCGAATGAGTGAAATATTCTATCAGAAACGATAACACAACGATTAATATTTAATTATGCAGTTTATCATTGTTTTCAGTAATTTTTATTGTAAATGGGCATCGTGAGTAATTTTGTGATCATGATATTTGTGTCCTGGAGAAAGTTTTCGTCGACTTGTTTAATTTATATGATAGATATAGACTTTTCATAGTATTATTTATAAATTACAGAACTGTGATATTTTAAATTGGATTGATAAAACTGACACGATTAAGAAATTAAATGAATTTGATATACATCAATCTTTAAAAGAAAAATTCACCTAAATATAAAATAGACACTTAAAAATTCAAAAATGTTGTGAACAATACGAATTTTTTTTTATATTACTTTCTTATTAGATCCATGTCATTTTGTTTTAGACCAACAGAGTATTAAAATAGTTTAAGTAATATTTCAATCATTTGAAAGTATTTATTTATTCTCTTCAAGTAAGGGGTCGTCCTTAAATTAAGTAAGGCTATTTTGGGGAAGGGGGGTTGCGAATTTCTTATGTTTTCTTAGAAAGGAGGGAGAAGGAGTCGGGTAGAGTCTCACATAATATCTTTTTAACCGAATTTTGAATATGGGTAGCGTAAAAAATGATGTTTCATCACACACGTGAAATCGAGTTAAATGAATTAGGTATATAAAACATTAATATTACGATACGAGAACGGGGGGGGGGGGGGCCGATTTAAAATCTGTGGAATTCTTATATTGGAGTTGGGAAGGGGGGGGGGGGGAATCGCCAAAATTAACCTTACGTAATTTAAAAATGGCCCCTAAGATTAGTTTTTTAATCAAACATAAATTTGAAAAATTACAGTAATTTTTATATTGTTTAAACAAAAATAAATAAATCCTATACAATTTACGTTCTATTATTTCTCAAATTCTTCTTTAGTAGTATTTATATAATGCAATTATCGACATAGTCCCTTAGTAAATGAGGCATTGAGAGCAAAAAACGGACTAACCTACATTCAAGAAAAGATAATTATTCCTATTTTACTAACTGAATTTTGCAAAAAATGTGGGTTAGTCTGTTTTGCTCTCAATGCTTCAAACATACCTATTCAAGATCAGCAACTTTAATAAATAAATGACCTATCCCTATCTTGCAAATATTAAAATCAGCCGTTTAGAATATTGCCATTAAGTCTTAGAACAGTATCAGTGAAAATACCTACGTTTGAAAAATATATTCCCACCGCCTTTCACAGCATCGGCAATCTTCATTCATGTTCTGCAGGGATACCGCGAGGATACCGTAGCCTAGCACGAATACATATGTAGGTGAATGGGGATTGGATAGGGCAATGTAACAGGGTAGCAGGGGTTAGAAGGTGTCTTTCAAGGGTCCTGAAGGCCCCTTCAGCTCTGAATCGAGTGGAACCAGCTGTCCGCCATGTTCCCGCAAAGCCACCGCGCAAGCAAGCTATTGTGCACCATTAAAAACCTTCAAAAAAGAAATAAAATTACGCCAACTACATGAAATCAAATAAATCACAAAAAATAGAAAGATAATAATAATACTTGTAATACATGAAAAAATCGAGGACGGAAAATAGTATTCATAAAAACATATTTGTAAAAACACGTGGCATCTCAAATTTTAACGATCTACCTTATTTAACACTCGCCAGGTTATGACCTGACTTTGAGCTGTCAAAATTTGCAGTAAATGGCATAGTGAAGAAAGCAATTGACGAACGAAACATGTATTAGTTCGTTTTGGCAGAAGGTGTTCGTGTAAAGGTGCATTTAAACCAAACTAACGAATGCTCGTTCGCACCCCCCCCCCCCTCCCCCCACATCGACAATGAAAAGCTGCAAGTGAAGATTGCCGTTTACACAAAATGAGCATGTATTTTGTCGAAATGAGGTGCGAACGAGCATTCGGCAAAATTCGTGCCCATTTAATGTAAACGGCAATCTTCACTTGCAACTTTTCATTATTTCATTATTTGAATTTTGTCGAAGTAGGCGGCGAACGAGCATTCGTTCGTTTGGTTTAAACGCGCCTTAATAAGTATTATGTCGACAAAATTTGATTGAAGGAGAATATTACGATATTACGATATCTCTGTTATGCGTGGACCGATTTTATTGAGTTTGGTCTTATTCGAAAGCTTATATGCGGTTTACATAAGAAAAATGCCTTCAAATGTAGGAAATATTGGCGTGATGAGATATTAATGAAATAAGTTTCAAGTAAGGTTGGATTAGCCGGGCGACGAGTAAAAGGTACGCGGCAGCGACAGTCGACATATACAGGGTGTTGACATGTACTTGGTGTCGAGACGCTGCCGCGTCTCTAAATCTCATCGAGTGGTAATTAAAATATCTCCCGAGACTATGAAATGTATTATTTTGCACAGCATATAGCGAAATACGTGGGATTTTTAAGACTGGTGCCTGAACAAACATGCTCCAATTCAGTTTAGATGAAATTGAGAATTTTCTGTAATTAAAAAAAATTAACAAATTTCTTCATTTCGGTTATTATTTTATATAGTATGTCTTTATACACAAGATAGTTCTTATTATCACAATACTGTGCGCAAGTGGAGGATTTATTAACATATGTCAATGTGAGACTTTAATTTAACATTAATAGTGGTAATTAAAATATTAATATTTTCACACATATTGATCAATACCTTCCATTCTAAAATTAAATATCCTATCTCCCTCCTAAACCGAATGGCACACCTGTATTCCAGCGTTTCAACGTAATCAATAATTAAGAAATTTTAAAACAATCCTTCGTTTTTATTTTACAAAGTTCAGTGCCACAGAAACATGGCCTAATATCAATTTCTATTGCAATATTAGCAAATTTTCAATTAAACTAAAATTCAATTAAAGTCGTAATAATAGCAACATGTTTAAACAATTTATCATTGAAGAGGTGCATAAATATCCAGCGAAATGAATGATCAGGTTTCAAGCTGACGTCGAAGATGCGCAGAGAGATCCGGCGAATCATTCACTCCCCTTAACTCAGCGAAGCTCGACGCACGTAGGGGTTGTTGGCGCGTGATATATTGACAACCCGCAGCAAGGCTGTCATTCACACGTTCCATGGCAATCACGATGCAACACTTGTACGATCCAAGTACCAAGCGCGCAGGAAGGTCCAAGAGCCCTGCGCCGATGTTCGGGGTGATTTTGCAACATCCCCCGGGCAAACACCAGAGACAACTTAGGGGTGCTTGGCAATAGGATCGCATAATAGAGCAGGAGCCAATTTTCACAGGGTAAAGATAGAATGGCAATATAAGGGATGCTGGGCGTGACGGTTTCAACTTACCGGGGCAACCCCGTTGAAAGGAACCACCATTGCGTCGTCTATTGATCCAGGACACTCCTTGAACCGTACACGAGTATCGATCGATGGCTGCGTGCGTACAGACTGCGACAGAATTCGCGGTAGACACGAGCGACCGGCGATTCCTCGTGCAAAAATTAGGCAAAAATAGAAAATTAAATTTTCTCGTACGAGGCCTTGTTTTGAAAGAAATCAATTTTGAAAAGGTAAATAGCAACCCCGGGGCTTATTTTGGGGGACACATTAAAATATATTGTGTCTGCATATTACAGTAGGGTTTATACAAAAACCGACTTTTGAAAAAACCGGTTTTCGAATTCCACCATTCCCAAAAAACGGGTTCAACCGATTTTCGATTTTTCACAACGAAAATATAATTAAAACAGTAAATAAAAAAAATTGCAGTTATTTTTAAGATTTTCAGTTTCCTTAATATTATGGAATTACAAAAATATAAAAAAATAAAATGTAGGTACTCTAGGGTGGCTTTAACTTACTCTTGGTAAATTTTTTTTTCAAGATTCTCTTCGGGGCACCATCTGGAATGGTTCCAAATAATTAAAAAAAATGCCTGTAAAGTTTGAGCTCGATCTGATAACGGGAAATGTGCCCCTGGGCCCTTAAACATTTAAATCATTATTTAACAGCTCGCGAAGGGCGATTTTATATAACATCTTCCAAGTTATTGATTAAATAAAAAAATATGTCAACCAAAAGTTGTAGGTCCGGACACGGAACATCTTGTATGTTGTATTACTTTTTCTCGCGGGACAAAGGGTTTTCGAAAAAAGATCGAAAAACTAAAACAATTTCGGCAAATTTAAAATCCGGCCCACTGTGCGCGGGGTACTTTAAGCTTATAGTGCAGAATATAGTCCAAAAATTATGTATTAAATTATTAAAATGCATAGAGTAATGAATGTATAAACTATTAATATTAATGAAAAAGTGAAATAGATTCTATCTCATGTATTCTGTAGAACTCTGTATTGCTCTAAAATTTTCCGCTTTCTTCTGTTTGTAATTGTACACTTTCTAATGTCTTTTTTCTTTACTAGAAAATTTTAAACATAACTTCGCGTTAACAATGATTTGTCTGATAATTTTTTGTAATAAATTAGTACGTCTGAATCACAATTGAACCTAAATGCTAAATGTGATGCAAAATGTGATGTAAATGTGATGTAAAGAATTATATTTGAAATACAATTTTCACGAACAGTGTCTTGTATTTGCTTTGAACTGTTTTTGTGTAACCAACCTAACTCCAGGCAAGGGTTAACAATATAAACCGCCAAATGTACTACAATTCTTGCAGTCTCGTAGACAAAAGCATTGGAAATGATTATACATAGAAGAAAAAACTATTCAAGTCCAAGCTCAGCACGAGGATCAACAATGGCATCTTGTACAAGTATTAGTGTTTAGTCAAACTCCTAATCAAATCGCAGTTGTTGGGCTGAAAGTATTGAATAAATTTCCTACTACTTCGTTTTTCACTTGATTCTCAATTAAATTAACTCAAATTTCAAAGTAGTGAATGACGCCTACATATAGTATAGTAAAGTATAGTATAGTAAACCGCCATATGAAACATGAATAGCATTAAAATTAACCAAAAAACAGAGTCAAAATGACCCACCACCATGAGGCAGGTAATAACAAGGTATTACAGAATATTTGAAAATGTAAAAAATTAGAACTACTATACATATATACAGGGACCTGGAACGAAATGCTTGTTCGTTTCGTTTCGATTCAGCTCCGATAATAATAACTTCGTTTCGGTTAATATCGTTCCTGCTGAACAAATATTTCGTTTCCATCAGAACGAAAAACAAATTTTGTTCCGAACCGGTTATTTCATTTTTAAAAAAACTCGTGTATACTTATTTTAACAATTTTATTGCATTTTTTGCACTTATAAAAAATTATAGTGATTCAATCATATAGAGATATTATAGATTTATATTGGATTCTGGCGAGTGTTAAATATGATATTATAAAATTAATCATAAAAAATTGAAAACAATAATAATTACTGTTGTTGGTTTCGTGGTTCGTGAAAACAAATGGAAAGAATTCTCTTTTACTTTCTTAGTGTATTTAGAGTGTATTTGAAATATAACTGAACATAACAGATCTTGTGTACATAAATCTCGTACAATACAGAAATAAAACTAATATACTTTTCTTATAGCAATGCGGACTACTGTTTCTTAGCTTTTACATCGGTCGACTCTACCGGATACCGGATACCGCCATGACAGTCCTCTCTCCTACCACTCTAGTAACACGCATGCTACCAACTTTTGCAGAGTTATTACAAAACTCCCAACAATTACAATATAAAAAAAAGATATGAAATCAAAATAAGCTGCAAGTACATAAAGGTGTTTTGTAATAATCACGGACATTTTAATAACGTGAAGATAAAATTTAACATCTAGATATTTGCCTGGATGTCCGCGGCCTGGAAGTCAAATACTTGGCGTGGCCAGGCAAAGTCAAGGTGTCGATGAATAAGAATTATTAAAAAAACGCAAAATAATGAAAGTGTATTCATATTGTCAGAGTTTTAAATTGACTAATATGTAAAAGCTTGTGAGAGAAAAGGTATCGATGTCGATGAATGATCTTACAATTATTTTAAAACGCAATATAATGAAAATGTACTCATATTGTCTAAGTTTTAAATGGACCCTATGGACTTTAATACTCTTTTCCGTCCTCAATTTTTTCATGTACTTGGCGTAATTTTTTTACTTTTTCGATTTAACACTCGCCAGGTTATAACCTGACTGTAAGCTGTCAAAATTTGGAGTAGGTTGCATAGTGAAGGTAGCGTTTGACGAACGAAACATGTGTTAGTTTCTGTTGGCTGAAGGTGTGCGTGTAACGCGTATGCTCAATTTTGATTACTGTGTTTGTATCTCGAAATACGGGGGGGTACCCCGTCTTGCCCCCCCCCTCCCCCCTCCCCCGCCTTGCCTCACCTTCCCTTATGTATGTAGGGTGTCGCGACAGGTAAATAAGAAGCTGATCAGCTGTTCGAGAGTGTTCCAGGTTTCTTGCGAATGATATGAAGAGAAAGAGAGAGAGAGAGAGAGAAATTCTATTTTTAATCGACTTCAAAGAGGAGGAGGTTATAGATTCGACCCGTGTGTATTTTTTATATATAATAATATATGAGTAATATTTATAAAACTAAAAAGTTAAAAAAAAAAATTGAAACCGACTTAAAAAAAATAAAAATACACTAAAAAGTGAAAAATAATTTGTTCCCTTATTTAATCTACGACTTACACATTTTTTAAGTCGGCGCCACATCATTTGCATTGTGTAAATTTGTCGCCGACTTAAAAAATATGAGGGTCGTAGATTAAATAAGAGAAAAAATTATTTTTCACTTTTTAGTGCATTTTTATATTTTGAAGTCGCTTTTATTAAGACATGCATATGACAAAATACTTTGAACATAAATCTAAAAATATTTTGAGCACTCTGTTTCCATTAGTTTTCGAAAAATTAATATATTTTCTATTATCTTCAATAATTGTACCATAATTCCTGCAATCCTGCGCGATCCCCGTCTTAAAAAGCCCGCAACGAAAACGTCACAACCTCCGCAGAATCAAATAAACCGGCTGCTACTGGGTAGTCTGCATCTGAGCCGCCTTTGATCGGTCTTAATTAGCCGCGAATTAGGACAACGGACGGTTAACATCGGGCCCGTGCGTTCCAGAACGTTCAACAGAACAAAGGGTTGTCCGACAGGATTCCGTGGACCAGTTAAGAACAGACGGGAAGAGAAGAAAAGAGCGAGCCTCTCGTGGTAGTTCTGGTGGAGCACGTGTGGCTGGTCCGGTTCTGGGTACAGGGCCCCTTTGTTCAAACCCCGTCCCGTCCAGCTCCCCGTGACTTTGCCGCGCAAAGAAACGAGAACGTCGGGAATCGTGAAACCGGAGTGGGGAGGGCCGCGTGATAAAGCAAAGCAGTCGAGGCAGCAGCATTTTTGAGTGATTAGTGCGCGGTGGTTGCTTGATCGGTGAGCTTCGTGTCTGCCCGCCACCGGAAGTGCTCGTGCCCGTGACTTTGAACCCTCAACGTTGAGGCCTCATCGAATTCTTGGCGCGAGCGAGCGGTCACGTGACCGTCGTGTCTGATCCAGGTAGAGGAGGTGCTGTTTCCTCGATCGAAATCTCGCTGACGTCCCTCATTGTTCCTTTCTGCTTTGGAGATCTTCGACCTTTTAGGATGCTGTGGCTTTGAACGTTTCGGTCAGCCAGGGTTGCCAATTTGGCTTTTCTGACGCCAAATTCCAGAAATCTGGCTTTTTTCAACTTGGTCGGCGTTGGGGAATTAATTTGTCTTTTTTGGCTTCTTTGGAGTTTTTGAGTTTTTTTTGGCTTTTTTGCCTTCTTTGGAGTTTTTGAGTTTTTTTTTGGCTTTTTTACTATCCTTTTCTCTACAATTTTTTTTAAAGAATTTCAAACGGATCAGCTTTGCATTGGTATATTTCAGCATCAGCGATTTAAGGAGCTTGTTACATTTGTTCTTACTTGCGTAATAACTCTTGTAAGCAATGTTGCAGTTGAGAGGATTTTTTCTTTTGTATTTGTATCCTGCGTTAAAACAAAGGCAAGGAACAGAATACAGCTGAAGCTTCTGCTTCTCGATGCCATTATAAGAATTAGAGCAAAACCAGTGCTCTCAAACAAATGTTGCAATGATTTTAGTGTATCTCAACAAATGGTTCAAAATTTAGCAACGAAAAATGTTTATTGTTCCAGCCAAGAGAATCTGGATCTCGAACTTTTATTGTGATTTAATTACTTTGAATAATTGTCAAATGCATTTGTTTTTTTATCAATCTTATTTGGCATAAACGTAAGATTTCAAGTTGGCAACCCTGCGGTCAGGCAGTGGGTTTTCGTGGATACCATTTTGGGTTCTTGAAGTGGGATTCTGGAAAAATTTTAATTTCAAGTAAACGGAGGATTTGTTTGTAACGAACATTTTGTGTTTCTCGAGTTTGCGGCGTTATGCTGCTGGGGGAATTTAATTGTGAAAATTTGCTCAAAATTGTGGTGTCAAACTAGCAATTGTATACACTTGTATGCAATCAAGTGGACCTATGTATCTGTTTCAAGAAAGACACTGTATAAACACTTCACCCATAAATTAAGATTCTGAAAATGCAAATACGCAAACAACACATAGGCATTCGTCATCCTCTGCTTGACTTGAAGAATTTTGTACCCTAACCTGTCCCATTTGCAATATTTTCCCTGCTGTGACCATTTTACCCTTAAGTAAGAAAGAACGTTGCATACTTTGGACCGGTCCAACTTAAGAATCATTAGCTGATTCAATTTAAGAAACCAACCCAAATTTAACGTTCCGACGTAATAAACGAAAAATAGGACAAGTATCAGATAAAAGTTATGACAACATTAAAGATAAAACCATAAAGTAAACAAATTACACGCATTAAAATTCAAAATTTACCTACCAGTCAAAAGTTACAGCTTATATGAATTGGAGGAAAAATTGGTTCCATATCAAAACTACACAGTATACTGTGCACAGTGCACATACAATTTAGAACACATGCAGCTTAACACACATTTTACTTAGTACATATACAACAGGATAGCACGGTAAACTTGCCGATGAACTGGCACCCTCACATTTGTTGTCCAGGTCGTCATTCTGAACAACATTTCCCTTTCAACATTTTTTGCGGTCGGCCTTAGATTCAGAGATATTAATAAAAAACTTTCGGCATAATATATTTAAATCTGTTTCCCAGCCGACGGTATTAGTATTAGTTGGAGCTAAATTAGGGCGCGTAAAACATGGTGGCGAACCGATGTGAGTATATGTTAAACTCGGTAATTCTAATGTTAAGTTAAGGGAGGATCCTGGTGTAGATCACCGAAAATAAAGGAATTTTTGGGAATTTATTTAAAAGAAAATATTTATTAAATCGCATTCGGAGCTATGCGGTTTTAAAGGTTGTTGATTAAACTATGTGAAAATATTTTTTTTAGTTTTAAATAAAACTGCGCGTAAGAAATGGGCTGTGGAGCCCTTAAAACTTCGAATTTCCAATTTGCAACTTTGGGAATATACTCTATGGAAGTAGTACTATAGATTAAAGCAAAAAAATCGATTTTTACACCAGGATCCCCCCTTAAGTTTTTTGCGAATATCTCGTAAACCAGAGCCGACCACCTAAAAGTTTAAAGGGAAATGTTCAGAATGATGACCTTGACAACAATAGCGATATTGACTCCATCGCGCGATACTTGTAATCGCAGTTTCATTTCGAATATCCCGAAAGTCATATCGGTTCGCTACCATGCTTTAGCGCCTGCGAGCGGCCCCCCCCCCCCCCTCACCCTAATCTAGCCTCAACCAATACTAATACTATCGACTGTGAAACAGTCGACGGCGACGAGAAGATGGTTGTGCGTGAAATCTTGTTGTGCGCTATTCTGATGTGCACTAAAAAAAATGTGCGTTAAAATGCATTTGTTCTAAATTGTATGTGCACTATATTCTGTTTCCTAAATTGTATGTGTCTTAAATTGTATGTCCACTAAAAAGCGCATGTGTTCTAAACAGTGGCGGATTTAAGAAAAAAGGCCCAGGTGGCACACGTTGAGGGGCCCATTTTTTCATGAAAATGAGGAGGTAGTTTACTAAAAGGGGGTAAATGTACAGAAAAGTAGAGAAAGAATGCTTGGATAAAATCATAATTGATTTTTGAAGACAGGGCCCTAGGGGCCCTAGGGGCCCATTTTTCAAGAAACTAAAGCGGTAGTTTATTAATATAAACGGGGTCAGTGTAATAATACAGAAAAAATACAGTTTGGATAAAATTATATTTTTTTTAAGGATGGGGCCCTAGTGGGGCCTTCCGAGCAGGGGCCCAGGTGGCAACTGCTCATCGGCCGCCCTGGTTCTAAATTGTATGTGGACTATCTTCTGTACACTATTCTGACGTGTGCTAAATTGCGTGTGTAATATTGTACTGTGTAGTTTTGATATGGAGCCGAAAAATTATATTAGCCGGTATTAAAAAAAATATTCATCAGGCTGTAAGTAGTTATGACTCGTTCTAAAGTCAATTCATGTGTGAATAAAGATTAAAGACTATGGTCCAATTTAAGATCCAGTTCAAGTTAGGGAACTTTATCAATCTATTATCTTATTATGCTCGAATTGTGGAAACGTTGTAAATGCATTTTTGTGTTTGCATTTTTTACAGTAGCAAAAGAAAATTAGTACGAATATTAGAAAAATCGTTTTTTTTCGTATTTATTTCATGTTCATAAATGTACTTTTAATTATTTTCCCCACCCGATTCAATTATTATTCCAAACACACATCCCTTCCTCCGATAAAGTCTTCTATAATCATTTAATTATCAATGATACTTTACCTGTAAGGAGGAGGCTTACCTACTTAGAAATTTTCTAAGCCCAAAAATCGATTTTGATATTTTTTTAAAGTGCAATATCTTGAAAATATTCCCGGAAAGTATCAAGTTAATCCGTCGAAAATTGACACAGTTATACGCGTGTAAGTTGGCTACGTGTTCCTTGGTGTAGCGCTCGAACCCAAAAGTTTAAACATGTTTTTCGCAAAATCATGTTTTCAAAGACGGTGAGACACACAACTCGAAAATTAATGAACCGATTTACTCGAGACTTTGCAGGCTTATTTTAGGGTTAAAAATCTGAGCGCCGGATCTTTTGCCAGATTTATTTTTACACTCGAGAAACGAGCAATTTTTTGACAAATACGGATACTTCAATTTTGTACAGCCGCCATTTTATCTCAAAAGAATTTTTCCAAAATCGGGCCGGATAGCGCCTAGATAATTTTATATATTATCTAAAAAAATCGAATTTTCAATTTTGGATGATCCTAATCGCAGAGCGACTAAAAAAAAGGGACGTCTCGGGCACCACTTATAAATCACAAACCTTTCAATACTTTTACCACAAAAAAATAGTGAAATATCCGTAAGATATGCTCCTACCACTAGACTAATGTTTCATAATAAAAGTTCATCGGCTTTTCTAGAAGAAATTATAAACAATTTATTCCCCGCATTTTTCACACACTAAGGTCCAAGTGAAATAAAAGAGAAAAATATACAAAATTAAAAACGCAAAATGGTAAAATAAATATTACCTGTAATAGCAGTGTGTAAAAACGTTCAGTGATCGAAAAATTTCTAAAAAAGACTGTACTGCATCTGACCCCGAAATTAAATATCTTCCAAACAAAATAAACCGATAATAATAAATACTTCCCACAACAGAGTGCAAACAAAAAAGGCAATCAAGTTTTATCCACATTCTCCCCGGACAAACAGCACGCGCTACATTTTTTACAGGAAACCGCTCGTGGTCGTCACAAGTTCTTATTTCACAATCGCAAGGGTCAGCAGCACCGAGATCGCTGAGAAAGTCTGAATGCTATCGCTGAGCTCGAGAGGAGCAGGCTTACTTGCCTAACAAGATCAAGGTTGACGGCTGCAATCGTTAAAAAGACAGTTAGATATTACTACGAGGGTGCATAAATATTATCCTTATTATTGCAAAGCGAGTTTATTCTTCGCGCCTCCAGTGACCGGGGATCAAAGATATTGACGTTTTCGTCTATTTTGCAACACCCCACTGTCGGGGCTTGCACTCCCGCCACGCTATCGCCGCTTACGTCAATCCATTTGTTTTCAAATACTTCTTGCCACCAATTGGCCGACTGTCGGTAGACATATCGGGACCGAGGATCGTCACAGCCAAAGCCAGACCGAAGAACTTCTCTCTTGCCTCCCAATCGGCGCAAAATTCCATTCAAATCGAGCGGAGCCGTCGCCCAGTCATATTGCCATTTTTGTCCCCGCGTGTCTGAACAGTTATTCGCCGTGTTTCGTTGCTACCGATAGAGATCATGAAGAGGAAGAAAGTCTCTTTGGACATGCTTGTGGTGTTTGCAACGACCCTGTCGAAGTGAAATCGTCAGAGATTGTTGGAGCCTGGGTGTTCTTTGGTGCATTCTGTGGTTCGAGTGGTGTGCTCTGCTGGGTTGTAGAAGAAGTGACGAAGAAGCAAGCTTGTGACTCTGGTGAACGAAGGCAGGTGATAGAAGATGTTCGGGAACGGGACGATGTTTATGATATTCGCGCAGACCATCGACATGATAACGACTCTGTCGGAGAAATCGGATACCCAGGCGGTGGATAAGGCTTTTCAGAGGCACAATGTAACAACCACTACCTTGTCGCCCGAAGAGGAGGAAAATCATTTTGACTTCAAAGACAGTGAGTAGATTAAAAATTTTAATCGTTATAGGGCTTTTGACAGACACTTCTCAGTGTACTAAGATCTTTTTCAGTTTCTATAAAACCCTACTTTGGATGTGGGTGGCAGTGATTGGTGGCGCAGGTGTACTGAGCAATAGCGAGGTTTGTGAAGGAAGAAAAGGGGACGGATAGGGCACAGAAGAATCTAATAATCTGATTCTTATTAGACTCTAATTGATGGGAGTAGAGAACCTTGGAAAACTGTTATGTGCAAGAGTTTCTGATAGCATAGATCTACACTGGCGGACAAAAAAGTTACCACTTTTTCGATTTGTTCTATTTTTGTTATTTTTTAGCATATGTTTGGGACAGTGGTATTTGTTTACTATGCATATTCTGATGAAGAATTTAAAGCTGTATAAAATCCAGTTAAAGTTGAATTTATTTAACTGACAAACAAAAGTGTTACATGACATTGAATGGGGTTACATTTTTGGGACCGACAAAGAAGTTACCACGTTTATTAACTTATTAGGGTGTCCTAAAAGCAAAAGGTGCCACCACAAAATATTAGATTTTTTTATTAATGTTCAAAGGTGGTAACTTTTTGGTGGCTTTAAAAGTGTGTTGTCTTGTTTAATATTATGTGAGGTTTTTGTTTGTTAGTTAGATAACTTTTACTGTAACTGGATTTTATACAGCTTTTAATTCTCTTTCAGAATATGTATATTAGGCACATACTGCAGTTTTGAATTGATATTGAAAAGTAATAGAAGTAGAGTGGTTCGAAAAAGTGGTAAATTTTTTGTCCGCTACTGTACCAAGTAGTAATTAAATTTGTCGGAGGAATTAAGGGGGAACACCACTGTGACGGCCGGAAAAATGAGCCTATTTTTAAGATTTTTTTAAGGAATAACTTACAGTTTTAATATAAAATTGTTATTACCTATCTTTAGTACAATGTGTTAAGAGACTATAAAAAAAGAAGGAATAGCAAAACATGCATAGATTTCCATACATAGTTAATCTTCTAGACCCCTCACAAAAAAACATAGGTCGCTTATCGAAACGGTATCTTTGGAACGGCAATTCTGAAATCAAATTTTTTTAATATAATCTGTATGAGTGTAGTTTCCGTTGTACGTACCAATTTTGAAAAAAAATTATTTATGGAAAAATGGTGTGCTTGAGAAGAAAAAGTTTTGAAAATCCGCAAAAAAAGTGGATAGTTTTTCGAGCGTATTTAAAAAAATATGTTTTCGATCAAAAAATCGGTAAGTACAACTGAAGATAATCTTGTTTTAAAGATCCTGTCCAAATTGACAGAGCTATTGATTCGATCAGTTAGAAAAATATCGTTTCGAGAAAATCGCGTTTAAAGTTTGACTTGTAGTGCATTTGTAACAATGACGCGTTTTACAAAATGCACTGTATCTTCGTAAATTCTTCGAATATCGACCTAAAATTTTCAGAGAGTATTTTTGAAGATTCAAACATTAAGAAAGTGAAAAAAAAAACAAATTTTTCACAGTGGTGTTCCGCCTTAAGGAGTGTTGAAAACGAAGGTGTCAATGGGAAGTCCTTGAATACTAGGGTGTGTCAATTCTTTCAATGTTTTAATTTTAAATATTTTAGTAGAAAAACGGTACAATTTCAGGTTGAAAATTAACCACTACCTTTAAATTTCGTGTTACATTAGTTAGCTAATCGGAATTTCATTTGAAGTTATACATAGAAAAATACGAAAATTAGTAAATTAGTAAAAAAAATGTTAAGAATTGAGCTTATGAACCGCAGCAGAAGCAAACAAGATATCGATTCTTTGGTGGACTTTGTTAAATAACATTCAATTCACTACATAGATGATATATGGCTAGATCTGTTGGTAAAGTTACATATACTTTCATTTTGTAATAAATACTAATTTCCACATATTTATATTTTCATTCTCATGCTTATATGTAAGCAAGACTCACATTAAGCAATATATGAATATGTAATTTGAAGTTAAATCTTACTTAATTTTTATTTTCTTTAACCTTCAGAGGGCCACTATAGTGGCCACTGAAAATAATTTTTAAATTTGAACTTGTTTCTAAGGGTTTTTGATATCGCTAATCACGTTTCTATGGTCATAGTATTTAAATTTTACGCAGAAACAGTGTTGCCAACCTAAACAAGCCTAAATGAATAACAGCAGTTACATTCATATTTTATTATGCGTCTGATATGCGTCTTTCTCATATTGGCTCCGCAATTTTGTTTTTGCAATTTGATGTTTTTTTGATATGCGCTTTCGTCATATTGGACCGCTATTTTTTTTTTTGCAATTTTGACCTCAGATTCATAATCAACGACCTCGAAAACCTTAATATACTCATTTTTATACAAATCAATGGTCATTTATATCTTTTGGTCACGTTTTGAGGATTTAGGACCACTGCACCGTACAACATAAAATGGATTTTCTTAAAAAGGGGCAAATATGGGTAAAAGTTTTGTCTACGCCATAGCAACTGAAGCATTGTTCTTAATGACAGAAGAAGAAATTTTGCTCGGTACAGCCCCGTAGTAAACTTTATCGCTAGCTAAATATAATTTCACCAGTGGTCGTGACAGGGGAGCAAATTTTTTAATTCAATTTTCACCTCTTCATTAATGTACTTATTACTACCTACTGAATCATAATTATTCTACTAGATTCAAGTCCACTTTTATGAGTCACAAAGAGCACCAACAATTTCACCGAGAGAGTAACACTCCGACAATAGTCAACTTTGGAATGAGCTGTAGCGAATGATGACAAACTTACTTTCCTCTAACTGTTGGTAATTAGGGTTTTGGCCAGGTTTTATCGATTTTCGACCACTGTGAGCCGTTTCTAAAGAAATCGATCGAAATTTTTTAGGTACCTACTGACAAAACAACCTAAACTATTTAACCCTAAACAAAACAAACTTAAAGTATTTTAAAAAAAGGACAAGACTATGTCGAATGATGTTCCCCCGCTTACTTTTCTTTCTTTACTTAACTTAGTCTGTTTAAAAATATGAGAATTTCGGTAAAAAAGTTCATTTACTTGATAATTTGATAATACCAGCTTGAATTGTGGAATTACCTTGATGAATTCGGCAATTTGGGAGTTTAGACGAAAGCGAATTTTAAGAGGTTCATTTGGTTTACGAATACACATAATTTCCTTTGAAATATACGTATAACTCGATCATTTTAGAAATAAAACAATCTAAATAAATAAACGAAAATTCAATAAATTCACGAGCACCCGATACTTCTTCAAATCAACAGTATGAATTTAGAAATACGAGAATTTCGAATTTAGATGAAACAAAATTTTAAAAACCTATTTAGTTCGCAAATTGATAATTTAATTTTCAACAAACTGGGTTAACTTAAGATTATGATAATTTTCGTAAAAACGAGTTCGTTTAGCTCACGAACACAATGTCCCCCAGCTTAACACCAATAAATTTAAAAACATGCAAATTTAAATAAAAGCAAAATTTAAAAACCCAGTCTGTTGGAAATTCTTATAATAATGCTCGTTTAAATGCTAATTGATTGCGGACTGTGGTTGTAACAATTGCCAGATGGCCCTCTCGCATCTCTCCAGCTTTTCCTATCGCGACACCCTCCTCACGTACATTTCACGAATCGACAATATTATCTAAAAAAATAAAAGAATATAACCCTTTCGTGGTACACAATTGTTAGGTATTTCGTGTCTGCGTTACAGTTTATTGTTTAATAAACGAAAGATGTTCCTTTACTGTTTAGCCTGTGTGGGCACCGATATTCTTTCTCTCGGCTCTCGTTGGAGTCATTCGTTCTTTGAATATTAAAGACGTACATTCCAACTCCTTTCCTAATTAAAGTTTTAAATTGTAGTTACAAAAAGACTAGTTTCATTAAATCACCTATCCCACAACCAACAACAATCTTCGCGGTACCTAGGAAAGAAAGCTAGAATGGAGGAGAACGAATCGTGTGCGTGCAATTGCGAAGTCACGTGCGTGTGGCGGCCGTCGCGCTAATCGTTAATCCAACACGGAGACATAACAGTGGCGAAGTCTTCGAGGAACTGATAGAGTGCAGCGTGCAGAGATAACATTAACACGCCGAGTGATAACCCCTGACAGACAGGCAATTCGTTGCGCGCCCGAGGAACCGTCCATCTATCGTAAATAATGATACACCCGTGTGTCTCCGCGAGATAGACGTGTGCCCGGTGTTGCAGAGCGTCCATAAGTTTACATGGGGCTCCAATAAATTGCGGGCGTATTTGTTGTAATCGTCGTGGGTCAAAGTATCGGCGGCTCGTTTGCCGGAGATTGATGAGCAATGTTTTATTGGGTTGCATAAGTTTACGGTAATTGAATCGAGAGAGTAACGAACAAGCTTCCGATGCTCGATTTGGCTTAAATTATTGGGCGATCGGATAAAGAAATAGGTTGCATAGTTCGGCAACTCGAAAATTAAAAAAGAAATCGGAAACATTGCAGAAATGTAGCTTCTTTAATTCGGCAGTAAAACGGTTCCAAGGGTGAAAACACTCTCTTGAAAAATTGCCAGCTTTCAGGTTATTGTCAAGATCTACGAAACTGTAAAAGATATAAAAGATAGAATTTATGTAATTTGTGGTGAATAAAGTCGAATTATTATTATTATTATATCGAAAAAAGTTCAATTCAAAGTTCTATGGTTTTTATGCCTTATAAAGCGGTGAGAAAGAATTTTCGAAAAACTTTTTTTTTTAAATATCTCCAACACCCTTCTTTCATCAATTCTTTAGCAGCGTATTGTAGGATATCGAAAGCTATAAAACTTTGAATTGAACTTTCGTTTTACATCTTTTACAGTTTCGTAGATATTCACGATAATATGAAAAGTCACAATTTGTTTGAGGGGGTGTGTTCATCGTTAGAACTGTTTTATTGTCGAATAAAAAAATAGTTACGATATTAGCATCACTTGAGCTACATTTCTGCAAAGTTTCAGATTTTTTCGAAAAGTTTGGATAACGATAGTAGGTGTCAAATTAAAACAAATTAAGTTGAGTGATAAATTCTTCGAAACTGTGTGTAAACAGTCGATTTAGTAATTTAGACACATCAGACACATCTTTGTAATACTTTTTCAGTTGCCATCTATCATCCCCAAAAATGTACAGATACTTTTAAACACAATATTTGTTGTAGTACCTACACTGTTTGTACTTAAGGGATAGAACACGCCTAAGACTAAAAAAAATAGGAATAGGGTGAAAGCACTAGTAGTCGACCACCCTCTAGTAGTCGACCACTTTTATTGTTTAGCTTAAAGAAATAAGTACTGAAATAAAGAATTTATTAAATGACAATTTGATATTATATTTTGAATTTCTAACTTTACAATACGACAAAAAACGCCCGTCATAGGTAAAAAAAATAAATGCTTTTAAAGTGATTTGTAAACTGATTTTGATTCTACATGTGCCACTGCTGTTTTCTAACACGAAAAGCATAAGTGTTCTTTGAATAGAAACGACAAATGTAATTCAGTTCTATACATTTTTTACTGGAAAATTATGCTATTTCACTGAAAAAGCATCAACAATTTGATATGCGCTTCAAAAATTAAAAAAAAATGGGATAATTTATTTATTTATGGGAGGTCGGTAACTGGATCATCATTCCCTCTCAATTTTCAATAGTCGACCACAGCGGTCGACTTCTGAAGCTAACTGCATTCACAATGAATGCTAAAAGTCGACCACGTATTAAACTATATAATTTTTCTTAATTTAACCTCAGAAACAAAATGACAGAAACGAAATTTAATTCACATTTGAACTATTCACATAACCTATTTTGAATTTTATATTAAAAGAAGGTGGTCGATTACTAGCTATCGGACCGGTCGACTTTTAGAGTTAAGCGGTCGAATATTAAAGCATTCGGACACTTTATTTTTAACGCTAATTATTTATTTTCTCCGAACTTTCCTACTAACACAAAATATTTAGCGATATATTAAATACATTTGAATTACTTCAATACATTTTTTATATTTTATAACATTGATTGTTTATTTTTTTTCAGAACTTTTCATTCGAGTTTAGCTTTAAGTGGTCGACTACTAGTGCTTTCACCCTATTTTGCAATTTAAAAATCTTTATATGCATCTCAAAATACATATTCAAATTTCCTAGTTTTCGAATTAAATTTACACAATTGTTACATTAAAGTATGTATGTTAAGATGCATATCAAGAGTTTTAAATTAAAAAAGAATTTGTCAAAGTTGACCCCGGCTTTCTAGCAGGGATCGAAAAAGTTCTTGGACTTTTCAGTAGGTTCCATTTAAAACAATGACCGCGGAACTTTTTTTTAAAAATGTTCTCACATTATAAGTTCTCGGAAGAACCGATAAAATAAAAGTTCTTGAAAATAAAATTTCTAGTTGGGATGGAACTTATAAAATATAAGAATAAAAATTTCTCTATAACAGGAACAGATATTTTGTTCACCGATATTAAAAAAGTTCTCAATCGTTGTAACAAATACTAAATACTACTCAATGGATAGTACTACAAGAGTATTAAATACTTCATACAGTTAAATTGTTATTTTGAATGTGTTATTTATATGTAATACTTACCTACGTAGATGTTTTAGAATCGTTATAATAAAAGTTCCATGAAAACGAGTTATATTAGAACGTTTATTAAAAATGTTTTCATGACAAGTTCTCTTTTCCGTTCAATACTTCTTATGAAACCATTAATTACTTATGTTATGATTTTCATACCCTTTATTAAACAAACACATGAAGAAGATTATAGTATATTGTTAAATAAAACTAGTACCTAATAGTTGAGTACTTTTCTTTATCTTTTGAAAACTTTTTTAATAAATGTTCTAATGTAACTTGTTTCCATGGAACTTTTATTATATAGGTTCTAAAATATCTGTTCCACGAGAACAGTTTTTAAAGAAGTACCTGAAGGTAGCATTTGTTTCAATAAAAGTTCCACAGGAACAGATATTTTCTTAATCGAAACAAATAAGTTCTAACAGAATTCTAGTCCTAGGTGAATGTTGCCCCTTAAAACTGACATCCTACATAATCCCTTCTCCCTTTGTCAATATCAGTCCATTAATATTTACCTCATGCAATAGCTAAATATCCAATTGCAAGAATACTTTGAAAATTTCACACATTTTCGTTTCTGTTTTCGAGTAGATTGGTACATGTGGCGATGCTTCGATCCATATGGTTGTTTCTATATCGGCCCACCATGGTCTGGGGAGAATAGACCTGTGTCCACCTTCCCAGCCCGCCCAGATAGTATCAACCCTCGTTATCTATTTTACACGCGTGACAGCGTGGGACAACCGTGGGAGCTCAAGATCGACAATTCCAAAACCATTCGGGAAACGCCCCTACTGAAAAGGAGCAATCTCTACTTCATTATTCACGGATTTCTCGATAACGGCGATAAAACGTGGGTTATGGTGCGTCATCTTGTCATACTAATAAAGGAACGTATGGTGACATTAGCAGAAAGTAGTTCTTCCAAAAAAAAGCAACCCTCGAAGTGGGGGTGAGAAACATGTTTGGTGGAATATCTTGGAAACTACTAGAGTGCTAGGAGAACGGCGTAGATGGCAAAATTGTGTATCTTCTAATAAGGAATACAGTTGTGCTAACAGATTTTAAAAAAAATCCGTTTGTTTAGATAATACATTAAAAACTGTTTTGGTCATCTTTTCCAGAGAACAGTGAAAGAGCTACTAATACGAGAGGACTGTAACGTGCTTGTAGTCAATTGGGTTGGTGGAGCTGGGCCACCTTACACGCAGGCTGTCGCCAACACGAGGCTGGTGGGCGCTATGACAGCTCGTTTGGCGTTTCAATTGATCGATGTTGGCGGAGCTGATCCATCGATGATGCACTGTATAGGGCACAGCCTTGGCGCCCATACTTGCGGCTACTTTGGGTATTTCTTGAAGCATACGTACAATCACAGTCTTGGAAGAATCACGGGTGAGTATTATGTACATGCATGTTTGAAATATTTTAGAACGACCGCTTAATTGTAGGGTTCTGGGGTAAGTATAGGTACATCATAGTCTTGTTACCAGATCCTTAACCCTTCGTTGACAACACTCTGGGTGCTAGCCACCCATAAGCTGATTTTTACGCTCTGCCTACCTTCTATATGCAAAATAAATACCTTTCCTTCAAAGCCGACATATAAACTATTTTTTAACAGACTTAAAAAAATAAGAGATTCTTAGTTTGAGGTGTTTGTATGTATGTACATATAATCCCATAAAAAAGAATCCCATTTAGAAACATTGTCGTAAATAAATAGCTCAGGATTTCAGGATTTTAAATGTTTGCTCGTTTTCTTCATCGTATCGAAGGGGAAGTGGCGCCAATTGATTCCTGGCGTTCCGTTGGTTAAAATCGTACCAAATTTCATGTAAATCGGACTATTTTTAACCAAGTCAAGTCAGCTTGAAATGATATAAATCGATATTCCATGGAATTTCCTTCATTATGGTCCGAATTATGTGGTTCTTGATCTCGTGTCGCTTTCGCAAAGGTCTGATGAGAAATGCGCAAGTTGAAGATTTCTCATTTCTTAATAGGCACTCGAACTAGAGCTGTACGAGTACTTGAATATTCGGGTAGCTTGAAATCCGAACCAACCCGGGACTCGGTTTCCAAGCCACCCGGTTTCTTTCGGGCCGCTTGGAAAAATTCAAGTAGGTACTTGGTTCTATCCGAGCCGCTCGGTTCCTTCGGAATGGCTCGGCGCGGTTTAAAAAACGAAGCCAGGCTCGGCTTGCCTTTTCCAGGTACTTGAACAGCCCTAACCCGAACCCCTTCGAAAGCCATAAAATTCGATGGGCACTGCGGGGTGTTGTGTTCGCTACGGGGTGACGGGCGTATATACCTGTTTAGGAAATAAAATAATTCTTCATTCTTTATCGTATGGATATGGAAGTGTCTCCGACTGATTCCTTGGGGTTTTCTGACGAAAATCATTACAAATGTCGTGTAAATCAGATAACTTTTACATAGGGAATACAAATAGCTTGTGTCAAAGTAGTCCGATTTGCGTGATATTTGGTATGATTTTCATCAGAGAAATATAAGGAATCCATTGGCGTCACTTCCCTTTCGATACGACGAAGAAAAGAATTTCTTAATACACTGTAATGGATATCTCCCTAAAAAAAAACATTAAAAAAGTAAAAAAAATTACCCCAAGTACATGAAATCAAATAAATCACAAAAAATAAAATAATAATAAATACAAAGTCAAAAAAGATGTGAAATCAGAATGAGCTGCAAGTACATAAAGGTGCTTTTCCGCAGCGTGCAAAGGCGACACTGTGTATCACAATAAAAGACAAAAAAAGATGTCTGCGGCCTGGAAGTCAAATACTTGGCGTGGCCAAGCAAGGTATTCTCAGATCATCAATACCCATACCTCCCCCTCGCAGGCTTTTAGATAATTTGTCCATTTAAAACTCAGACAATATGAGTACATTTTCATTATATTGCGTTTTAAAATAATTGTAAGATCATGCATCCACACCGATACCTTTTCTCTCACAACCTTTCACATAATTTGTAAATTTTAAACTCTGACAATATGAATGCATTTTCATTATTTTCTCTTTTTAAATAATTATTCAGCGACACCTTGACCTTGCCTGGCCACGTCAAGTATTTGACTTCCCGGCCGCGGACATCTTTTTCTGTCTTTTATTGTGTTACACAGTGTCGCCTTTGCACGCTGCGGGAAAGCACCTTTATGTACTTGCAGCTCATTCTGATTTCACATCTTTTTTTACTTTGTATTTATTATTATTTTCTCTTTTGTGATTTATTTGATTTCATGTACTTGGCGTAATTTTTTTACTTTTTACTAAAGTTTTTTTTTAGGGGGATCTCACTTCTTTTTACAAAGATAATTTGCTTAGGAAATGACTTCAGATAATTTTTAATTTGATCCGATTTATATTAAGTTTTTTTATGGGGATTTCAGAAAACTCTAGCGAAGCTGCAAAGTGCATGTTTAAAAGAAAAACGCTTATGTTTAAAAATGTAATGATATTTAATAATTAAAAGGCAATACTGGCTTGTGGTTATATTGAATGAAGTGTATATCAACCACAATTAACACCTTTCGAAGAAAAATGTGTACCTATGCATTTTTAGAATTTCGTGGCCAAGCTTGTTTTTCTATACGTAAATCATCAACGGATAACCACGTTGTGCCCTTACCCCTTACTTAATATACAGAATTCAGGATAAATTCAATCCCAACATCATTTTACGCTTCGATTATCTATAATAATATATACATAAATAAAATTCTGAGTTTAGTTACAAATAAAAAACAGTTCGATGATATTTAAACATGTCGCAATTCAAATTTTGGCAATTTACCTTGTGTTTGAGACTGCATTTTGATTGCAATTCAATGGTACGATACATATTTGTAAAAATACGTGGCATCTCAAATTTTGAAAACTTACCTTATTTAACACTCGCCCGGTTATAACCTGAATGTAAGCTGTCAAAATTTTGAGTAGATTGCATAGTGAAGGTAGCGTTTGACGAACGAAACATGTGTTAGTTTCGTTTTGGCTGAAGGTGTGCGTGTAACGCGTATACGTATTATGTTTGACGAAAAATTTCTTGGAGAAGATTCTTGGAGAAGAAAAATCTACCGTTTCTGACTGATCCATGAGACGATATTATGATATCTCTGTCATGCGTGGACCGATTTTATTGGAACTGGTCTTATTCGAAAGCTGATATGCGGTTTACATGAGAAAAATGCCTTTAATTTTAGAAAATATTGCAGGCGTGATGAGATATTAATGTATAAATGTCAGAATTAGGTTGGAATGGCTCCGCGACGAGTAAAGGTACACGGTAGCGACAGTCGACATATACAGGGTGTTTTTCATGTACTTGGCGTCGAGACGCTACCGCGTCTCTAGATTTCACCCTCGACTGCGGCGGCTCGACCTCAATTCACTACGTTCGACCCAGGATTCATACCTTTTTCCGGAAAAAGCCATAAAAATCGGGTGAGGCACTGCGAAGAGCTGTCCTCGCCACGGGGCTCCAGAATTACCCTGTATCATTTGTGCAGTGCATGATCCGACTACCCTCCGTGTAATCGGTCTGCGCGAAGTGGGGCGCAAGTTCGATCATTATCAGTACTCCTGCCCGAGAGGAATACGATTTACTTTAATTATGGTACATGTGTGCTTTGTAATAAAGTGTTTCTATCGTCTCCTGAATTCATAACTGGCATCCAGACAGCTACGCTCTTACAATCCACTGTCAATACGCCTTGTGGAGAGACACAGGAAGAAAAGTGGTAGCCCGCTGTCGACGCGTGGTCCTCTCGAGTATAAACACGAGCTTTAATATGAAAACAAAAGCATGCGTTAACGTATTCCGTGCGAGAGAAGGTGGGCATTGGGGGGGAGGTATTGCTGTGAAGAGAAAACTATTCGAATATTTAAGTATTCGAATACTATTCATTTATTTCAAGGCCATCGAAATCGATGAGGCCTGCCCTTTTTGTAAATAATTATTGAAACATACTTTGATTAAAAAAGCCTAATATATTATTCTATATTTCTATATTCTATTTTAGTTCATTAAAGCGAACGAACTTTGCACAGACTTAATATTTACGAATGGAAGAGACTCGCGGTACGTTCCAACCCATCACTACAACCGTCAATATTCAAGAATCAGCCAAGAAGTTGAATCAGGGCAGTTTTCTTTTTATATAAATTAATATATAACAGTTAATATATAACAGTTTTATAAATGTCTTACTATGTATAAACACAGCCGAATTGGCACCTCGTTTCAATAACAATATATTCTAAGTAACAGTCTCAAGGGAGCGCTCGTACTTAAACAAGATATAGGGACTTATTTTTAATAAATGCTGAATTGCACTTAGATTGCTTTCCCTATCCTTTAAGTGATAGAGCATTTGTCCTGTGTTTTCCCTGGAGAAATCGGCTCTAAACCAGGGGAGGTCACTTTGGTGTTCGAATCAGGGCAGAGCTCTCCTTAGCAAGGCAACTGTAGGGAGGTCTTCTAAATCTTTCTTCGGCCCACGAATGAATACCAACAGCCAGAACCACCAATTTCATGGTCCCTTCTGATCCTGCTGTCGAGCATCAATGTTCTCCCTCGCCACTTCCTGATGCTTCGTGCTCCCTTATTCCAGTTGTTTACCAGATCTTGTCTTCGGGCTGGGCTAAGGGCATAAATGCAGGCCACGTCTCGTCTGCTACCAATAACGGATCCCACCAACCCCTGTGAATAGAGCCACTCGAGGTTTCCACCCCGTGTGCGCCAGGCGAGCCCGCAGGAGGGCCGTGGCCACCGCGATTCCACCCTTCAATCCTCATTTTCCAGTTACGCTCGTCCCCTGTCCGACTTCCATCCACCTCTGGTATCCTGGTAATTCCCGATGGGATCGATAGCTTACGTGACAGTAGCTTTTGTCAATCTGTTCCATTCCCCACAACCTCGGTCCCCGCCCCGAGAGGGGATTGATTGGAAATGGGAAAAGGTTCTCATCGTCGATGGAGTTCCACTATAGCCGTACCTGTGGATGTGCTGATTTATTGAGCTGTGATAAGTGAAACGATTCTTTTATTTGCGTAAGAGTAATTTTTTGGAAGATCCATCCTTTTCGCGTTTCCTGGTGAATTTAAATTGCTCTTTTCACTTTGCAGTTTGAAGTTTAACCCTTCGAATTCACACTTTATAATTACAAATTCGTCGCACGGAGTTCACTACACTCCAACGTCATTTTTTAGTTACCACTTTCGTATTTTTGAATCTTTTAACTTTTCAGTGATGATTATACTTCATGATATTCATATAACCATTAGTACACTATCATTATTTTACGTTTTAAATCATTCTTATTCATCGATACCTTGACCTTGCCTGGCCACGTCAAGTATTTGACTTCCAGGCCGCGGACATCTAGGCAAATGTCTAGATGTTACATTTCATCTTCACATTATTAAAATGTCGGCGATATGAGTAATGGAATGTATGAACACAACACTACTACTTTTCAAAGACTCTAATTAGAACTTTAATTGAATGGAGGTGTTTCGGAAGTCTGCAATTTCTATTATAAATAATGAATCACACCTCTAAAATTTTCTAAATACCATTCCAAGAAAATTGGAACTTCAAATTTAAAAATATTTAAAATAAATAGAAAACATCTGTTTTCAACAATTGAAAAAATTCTACTATACTCAATACCAATCCCGAATAACAAATGAAAAAGCTCCCAAGGAGCTACACTACTCTAACAAATATAAAAAGCTACCGAGAACCACCACGTGGGTGGTTTCAGTTTTCGCAACACTAATACAAATTCAGTGCACCTGTTCTAGCAATACGCAACTCTAAGTTTAATTCGTTGCAAAAATTAAAGCCAGCTGCTCGGAACTCCTTTTCCCCAGGAACATGTCTCCCGACATGTCGCAGGACAGTTTCGAGGCATTGGGGTCGCAACTCCAATTACAAACGCGGTATTTATTCTGAGATAAGAAATGTTCTATGTTCAGCAGAAATGAAATCGAATATTGGCATATAAGTATGGTTATTTATTTGCTAGAAATAAAATAAAAAACCTCTTTGGCAGGGTTTTAGGGTTTATTATATTAATATTATGTCCAAAACAAGAAAAAATTAATAAAACTTTGCGCATCCAACTCCGTAGATTATATGGCATCTGCACGACTGCATATAACACATAATATATATCACTGAATAAATCCTTTAAAAAAATCGCAGGGTTTAGAAACTTTTACTTACATTTAATAAAATCTGCTGAATCCAAAGAACTAAAAAAAAAAAACACTTCAAAATTTTTCCACCGAATCACACTTTGGTCACACCGGGGTTCGCTACACCCCACTATTTTTCAAACGGTTGTTAGAAGTATACAAACGCGATACCGAATTTTCTAAAGCGTTGAATGCTGTAGTCAGGTCTCTCAACTAACGGCGCGATATTAGAACTCGAAACTTGGCTGGGGTACAATACACCCCCTGTGAACACGGAGGGTTAATAATTATCTACATCAATGTATGATCAATGATAAACATTCGCGTTAGGAACCGTTTATCTCGGAAATTATGATTATAATTTGATTCTATTGAAAAAGCGCGGTGTACAAGAAGACCCTAGCCCTCGTCTAATAAATATATACACAGCCAAAATGTTACACGTATACAACCAGTTACTCGTGTCAATTTGGACCAAACATCCTACGACATGATTGAGTGACCAGAGGAACCATAATGCATCCGCACTCACATTTCAATGTGCCCCTGTGACAGAGACGCCAACACCCCTGCTACTCCTCAGGGGAAGTCCCCAAGCTGCTCAGAAGTCATCAGGCTGTTCAGCTACGCCCAGACTGTAACGAAGGAACGGAACACGATTATAATTTATTTCTAAAGTTACGATTGTTTGAACTCTAATAAAGAACCACGAAGCAATTCAAAACTAACGAAATTTTTTATCATTTAGACATTTTTAAGGAAAAAATTAAAATTAACAAAAGTTTCGTTAGTTTTTAATTGCTTGGTGATTCTAATCTAAAAATTAATTTTTTAAAAATTTAAAAATTTTTTTCATTCTAAAATTTTGAAGAATGAACTCTATCTTATTCTAACTCTAACTCTTATTCTAATCTCGCGATTTGAAGGTTAGAGCCGCAACGCTCGTGAAAGAATATAGAATGCGTAGAAAACACTGACTCTACCCTCGCGTATCCACAAATTGTTAACGACGCTGTACTATGAGCAACTGTGCTCTTCAAAACAAAAAACTTCGTACGTCATAAACACTGACTCTATTTGGCCGCATTGCAGGCGGTCACTATCTCTGAAAAATAAGTAGGATAGGAGTGTGTGGTTTGATTGCGTGTTTGTCGCGAAGAAATATTGTTTTTCTTGGAACCAGCCAAGGGACTTTCGCTCCTTGTTATTTAGAATACAAGGTGTGATGCGAAAATACACAATGCTCGCTCGATACGAGCAGCTTTACATTTCACACCATATTATCCAAAATATACTACTTCAGAAATAATTATTACATTTAAATGAATCATAGTAGTGGCTTTCGTCAATAAAGTTGTAAAAAGACTAATAACGATTAGAAGTAATTATATGACGATAGATAATGTACGCTTACTATTTAAATACGCAGCTATGGAAGCGTCTTAACTCAACGACATCCACGGAACGAATGACCCCCGCGCCCTGTTGCTGTACCTCGGCGAATATTAGTTTTGGTGGGGGGAGAGCAGGCAGGCGGCAGGCCTCGCAAGGCAACACGCGTATGTATTTCCGAAGTGTTCGGATATTGGTCTGTTATAGCACGCCGAGTGACATATGTATAACGCGGCTCGAAGCCGAGTCGTCTGAACAGAGGTGACTTCCAAAGCTAGCACCGTTCAGTCATACGAAAAGTCGTTTCCACGCACACGTTCTGCTAACGGTAAAATAGAAATATTACGCGTGATATATTTCCTTCGTTTATAAAATATCTAGCATCTACATACAGGAGTGTACTTTAATTAAGCTCGTGAAACTTAATACAGATGGCTTATTGTTAGTAAGTATATAGGGTAAACTGTACTAATGCTGGCACTGCATTAATCATTGGCACTCCTGATTAAAAAGTCAAATATTAAAAATTTAAAAAAAAAGCACAAGCTTAGAAAGTACTTTTTTACAATTTCTAATTTTTCTTTCACAACAACACTGCACAGTTCAGTAGTTGAACTACGCATTTTACATCTGGCAACACCACAATGTGGGACAAAGGGCTGAGTTTTAGGTGTTTTCTAAAAATATTGATAAGGGGTAGGTAACTATATTTTGTTGCTTTATAACTAAATAATGGATTGAAATGCAGATTTATTAAGTGTTGTAGGTATTTAAGAATGAATGAAATAGTGTGTTTAAACAGTTTAAACTTTGTTTTTAACTACATATGTTTTCCTATACAATCTCAAATTTTAGGGTGCCAATGATTGTACTTTTATGCCATTTTTGTTTTTCATTGAATATTTTAAAAATAAAAGACTTAACAGGTACTCGAGATATTTTATTGTAATAATAAATCCATAAACATTTATAATAACTGAAAATTAAGACCATACAAAAGCTGCAGAAAAAAATATAGACATTCCAATTGGGATTTCGGCTTAGAGTGCCAATCATTGTACAGTTTACCCTATAATCGAAAATTAGTTACGTAATATACAATTTTTTATTGCAAAACTTTTTACAAGCTGCATGATACATTCAAGCATTTCGCAATACCAATCCCGTGTTAGCATCGGTACATAAAATGAATATTCATTCTGTATAAAGTATTCGAAAGCTCGCTATTAAAACTGTAAAACAATAAAAATATACGTGTTAGACTTAAGTTCTAAAAGTAATGTAGTAACTACTATAAGACACAGGTATCGAGATTATATATACCAAATTTGAAATGAATCGGATAATATTTGTAGAAGTTATGAAACATTTATAGCAGGGGGCTGCCACTCTCATATGCGATTTTGCGACAGTGTTTCGACTGCCACCTAGGCAGTTCGAATTTTTTCCAACTAAAATTCAATATGGCCGTCCAACGTAGTCTGCGAATCCAGTAATAATCTATTAAGTGCTGCAACATTTGTTGTATTTTTATCGCAAACCATACTGAGGATGATAAGTCCTGTTTCTTCGACAGCTTTTACAACAGTTTTGATGCAGTGCATCACTGATTCGAGGCCGCCTTGCATTTTGTGAAATAAAGCGGGCAGAGCAAAAACGGACTAACCTACCTTTTTTCGAAATTGAATTAGTCGTAATAACGTATTCCAATAGGCTCTACTAACCATGTAAAATAGGTAAAAAAAAATTTTAACGTAGGTTGATCCACTGTTGCTCTGACTGCCTCATATAATAAGCAAATGGGAGTTTCCAGTTCGATATGATACCTTTTAGCATAAACACTAGTGCATGGCCATATTGAATTTTAGTTGGAAAAAATTGGAACTGCCTAGGTGGCAGTCGAAACACTGTCGCAAAATCGCATATGAGAGTGGCAGCCCCCTGATTTATAGCAAAGAGTATTGCAACAGAGTCAGAAAAATATTCGAACCGCTTCAATTATACGCACCTTATTTTAGATTAATATTTATTTAGGCTACCTTTGGCTCCAATTACGATTTTCAGGCGTTGTTGCATGCTGTGCACTAGTTTTTCAATTATTTTAGATTATTAAAAAACCAAAAAGTGATATCAGCGCATAGGTTCGGTCATATAAAATGATTTTTATAAATGGTTTTTATATGACCGAACCTATGCGCTGATATCACTTTTTGGTTTTTTAATATTCTAAAAATACGGTCGAAATTATAAATTCTTTATTTATTATTTTAGATTCGATAGAATTCCATACTACTAAAATCTTTTGCTTTAAATAGTACATCTTTCAAAGTTGTGTGGTAATTTTTTAATCTCCACCCGATTAGGGCCGTTAACCCTCGTACAACGAATGCAGGGTCATTTTGATCCAACTCTGACAAAGTCTAGTTTATACATATTCTTCTACGTAATCCGGCAGAGAACGAAATGGCCACAAGCCACACTTTTTCGGCCGCTCTTCTCTTCCTTTAACTGTTACCCTGATCATTACTGATTCGATCGGCCATCTTCGTACGTTTCCGGGCGCACGACAGGGCCTACTGTTATTCATCTTGATTGATCGTTTCACACAATAAGGAGCGAACTCGTCAGCCACCCTCTGCTAGCTAACATACGAGTCTTAATCTGTTATTGTTTAAACCTTCAACATTTGGTATATGGAAATTTTAATCGTTTCGTGCACTGTGTTTACAAATATTTAAATTGATCATGCGTCTACATTTATGTCTAATATTCAGAACAGAAATTTATTTGTTACAGTTCAGATACTATCGATGCAAAATTTACCATTTACAAAACTGAAAATTTCTAAAATGTTGATTCAAACTGCATTATAAATGGCTATTATATAGTATATGGATATAATTTCTTTGGGATCTCCTGTTGTTAGTCTCACAAAGAGAGGTTTTTAAGTTTCCGCCCCCGATCGGTTTGATTTTTGAATATTTTTTAGAGTACCGAAAAATAACAAATAGGTACGTATTTCTTTATTTTTTTCCGTTCATACGAAAAGGTACAAAAGTTCTTATTGTTAGTTTAAAGAATATTATAATATGCTAAAGAATATTATAACTTGTCGTTGATCTCTTTTGTACCCCTTCTTATAAATTTGAACGGTGGTTTCACCCCCTAAGTATGCAAACGGGTCCGAAATAAAAAAAAAACTGTATTTATTATTTTTCCGTCCTCTGAAACATATCCAAAAACCAAACCATCAATGGCGGACACCTAAAAACCTATCCTTGTCAGAATTTCATTGTTAAACTCCGCACGTATAATAAAACATAGTTTTGTTGTTTCCTGTCGAAATATGAAATTGCATAAACGTGTACGCGGTCCGGTATAAAAATATACAAAGTAATTTCGGAAAAATTCATTTTTTAACAAAGTCCACCAATACCAATGGCTTTTGTATCAAAGTAGCAACCTTTAAGTTGGGATTGCACTTTTTAAAATGAAACAAAAAACAAGGTGAAAGGTCTGTAAATGTAGACATCTGATGGGAGCATATAATATGTACCTAATAGTATAATATTATATTTACCGAAAAATTCATTGTTGTGACTCAGCGAAATGCTCTGTCAAATATTATGACATTGTGTACCATTCTGTATAAACAATTAATATGAACTTAATTATTTAGGCTACAGTATCAGATAGAGATATTAAAATATAAATTACAAACAAATGTTAAATCTTGTAAAAGAACGTACAAAAATGCACTTATGTACTTTTACATATTTCGTCGTCTCCAAGAAAGGCTGCTGAATCCTGATAGTACAACTTGTAATATTTCATTTGAAACTTTACTTTGAAAAATGCAAACAATGAAGAGGCCATTTTGCGCCCCCTGTCAACTTTACGCCCCATTTAGGCAGCTGCGTAATTTTGACTACAGCAACGAGCCGGGCCTGTAACGAATTGTAAAACGAACCGATAGACGGCCAGTGGTTTAAAAATGATTGCAACCTGCGATTGCAGCAACGTTTAGCAAAGCGTCTCACGTGTTGTCTCCCTGTCAAAAGGTCTCGATCCTGCCGAGCCGCATTTCAGCAACACGTCGACCATGGTGAGGCTCGATCCAACGGACGCTACATTTGTCACAGTCATCCATACCGATTGCAATCCTTTTATCAGCGGTGGCTTCGGCATCACACAGTCCGTGGCGCATATCGATTTCTACCCAAATGGCGGCCGTAATCAGCCTGGCTGCAACGAGGGTGTTCTCAATTCCATCACCATGGAACGCGGGAGTTTCTTTCACGGTGAGATTTGGTATTTCATAATTCTTAGTTAGAAATTTTACTTTAATTAGGATTTATTAATATTCGTATTTTCTTAATTTCTAATTAAGCAAGCGATGGGAAAGTGGGCTCATGACTAATTGGAGGAGAAAAGATATTTCGACAGAGTAACATGGTACGAATACTAAATTCGACATATTTGTAAATCTTGCTGCACTGGGCACTGTTTATGAAAGTAATCATTTTAGGAAAAATTTGAGAGATTTTCAAAAGCGACTATTAACGAGGTGTTGATTATTTTAGCAACTGTACTATTTTTGAGGAATTAGAATTTTACATATTTAAAGGAAATTTCCAACTGTATTTATTACTTTACAACCCTGTAGTTTATACAAAATTTGCCATTGTCAACGTGTAATGATTATAGCCCTTCAGAAAATTTTTAATGGTCATCATTTTATGGGTTTAAATAAAAGTACCCGAAAAACTAAATCATCGATTGTTATATGTAATTTAGAAAACAAACAGAAAAAACATATGTAAATATGTTTACACATACTAAAGTATTTTAAGGGGCTGGTAACTGTAACGATTTACTGCCTAATACATTTATTTCAGATTATTGATGACCTTACTCCGAATTTATATTCGGAGTTTAAAACAGTTGCAGTACTTCTTTTAATTAAATATATCATTTGGTAAAAAAATTATTTTACAGTTCACGCGTTATAACACAAAATCGGAAAATAACCGGATTTTCAGGGGTCCAATTACACCCCTTAGTGAATTTGGGCAGCAAACAAAAATTGCGTTGTAATCAGAAGGAAATTCCCTACATATTCACAAAGTTTCAAAATTTTTGGAATTTTCGGGTTCGGCATGTTCCCTTGTCAGTCAGAAACATCCTCAGCGTTTTTTCAAAATATGTTTCAAATCAGTGGGCCACTCAGAGGGGAGGAGGAGTTTGGCACCCTCAAAAGAGAAAGGAAAAAGGAGATTAATGTAACCACGACTAAAGTAATTAAAGAGCTTTGTAAAAAGAAAAGCAAACACAGTATTTTATTCTTTAAATATGTTTTTATAATCACCTAATGAATAAAATTCATTATAATAACCAAATAATAATATTCATTTGGTGATTATAAAAATATATTTAGAGAATAAAATACTGTATTTTCTTTTCATTTTACAAAGCTCTTGAATTACTTTAGTCGTGGTTACATTAATCTCCCTTTTACTTTTCCTTTCCAATATTATTCGACTGCCCCCAATATTAAAACCTGGGTGCGCCACTGCTTCAAACTGACAAAAATGTCACGCATGGCACTATAGTGTATTTTCTTCTTCTGCGGAAGTGTAATTAGTAACTTTTTCACAGTAATTATTTGTTACATTCAAGTGGAGGATTTTTCAAGTGACGAGGTGACGCGTTTTCCCAAGTTAAGAGGTTAGGCAACGCTCAGATTAAACGGAGCTCACTTCTTCCCTCTTCGAACTATTTCCAGTTTTATTTAAAGACCTCAGCTGAAAGGAAGTGATAGTTAATGAATATTAGCCAAATTCATCGCAGTAAAAGATGAAACGAAAAATTAAATGTTCAATCTAAAAAAAATGGCCTATTCAACTTCTATTTCAGGAATCAAGAGATTTCTCGGCTGCAATCACATCCGCAGCTATGAATACTTCATAGACAGCATCAATACAAATTGTCCATTCTTGGCGGTCCCTTGCTCCTCTTGGGACAAGTTTCTAGAAGGCAGTTGTTTCGACTGCGTCAACCAATATTGCCCGAGATTCGGACTGGACGCTCAACCAGGAAATTATCACGCCTCCGTTTTCTTAATGACGGGATCGACAAAGCCATTTTGCAGTTAGTAACCTTTTACAATTATTTTTTTATATAGCGGAACCCAGGCACATTACGAGATAATATAATTCAGCTTAGTTTACTGTTTCTCCCTATTAACAATTGCATATTTCTTGCTTCAGAGAATATACGAATAATTCGAGTATTCGAATATGCTTATAGTGCTGTAAATATTCGAATATTCGAATACCAAAAAATTTGAATTTGAAATTCGAATATTCGAATATATTCGAAGAATTAGGAGTATTCGAAATTATTCGAATATATTCGAAGAATTAGGAGTATTCGAAATTATTCGAATATTCGAATTCTTGAAGAAATTATTCGAATTTTTGAAGAAATTATTCGAATTATTCGAATTCTTGAAGAAATTATTCGAATTTTTGAAGAAATTATTCGAATATTCGAATTCTTGAAGAAATTATTCGAATTATTGGAATCGGGGAGAGTAGGGTAAAGCGGAACGATTGAGTAAAACGGATTAACATTTGCTGTAAACATTTCCTGTGTTCATTGTGCTGTAGTTTCGATCACTTTCCCTTAGATTTAGAAAATTTATAACGCTAAGAACACTGTTGGATTCTATAGTCCTTGCGCTACATTTTAACGTTTTACCCAGTTCTTTACCTCACGCTGAGGAGTAAATATTAAATGTTTACTAAATTACTGCATGTGGGTCAAAGCGGAACACTTTGCGTGGGGTAAAACGAAACAATCCCCTTCCACTAATCTAATTGTCTTGAAACTTTGCAGGCGTGCGTAGTTATGATGACAATACAAAATTATGAAAAAAAACTGAAGTGGTGACAAAATTACCCATTTATCAATAAATATAATCCACAAATGTAACCACAAATCAAATCAGTTCAGTCGATATGCAATCAGAATATAACCACAAATTAAAACTTAAACACTAAAACGTAAATAATAAAAATATACAAAAAAATTGTTTAAGGGGTGACGCCTACCTGGAGCGGTCGAAACAATACGCTTCTTTGGGATTTTTTCTAGAAAAACCGTTACACTTTGATTAATAACTATTCGTCTATTGTTAAGAATACATCTAAAGGACAGTTTAGTATTTTTTGCGTTAAAGAATATTAAAAGATTTGAGAGTTATAGACTATGACCGGGATGTGCTTTGTTTAAACGTTTTGCCTACGAAATTATCTAGGCGCTATCGGAGGGATTTCTTTTTTATTTTCATTTTTTTTACACTCCAAGAAAGAAACGATTTTTTTGTTGAAAATCGATGGTTCAACATTAAGTAGACTTTCGATCCAGTCGAAATCTGCTGGAATGACAGCACTGTACTGGAATGAACACACTGTTTATATTATTCCAGTTCTAATGTGAACCCAGCTTAAGTACCATAGGTCTAAATGGACCCAGGCACCCACCGTGTTTGATTGAACCGTTCGTTTCCTAACCCTAGGTTTAGTTAAGTCCCACCCAGTGACCAAATTAAACATCGTTTCGATTCCAACCAGGGAACCTATTCACCTCGTTTCGTTCCCTGTTTCCACGATTATAGAGGGCCACTACAAAGTGAGGATAAACATCTCGAAGACGAATGAGAGCCTGGATCATGGTGGCGAGGTCGGCACGTTCGTGATCCGTGTGATCGGCGAGAGCAAGATGAAAACGGAGAGGATTCAACTGAGCTCGCATTCGAAGTACTACGAGCCAGGCAGCACTTACACAGTTGTACTAGCCGGCGACGTGGTTGGCAAACCAGAAGCAGTGGAAATCTCCTGGGAATATCACGCCTCCGTTTTCAATCCCCTCACGTGGCGACTCCTTCATACCCCGCGCGTTTATATCGACTCGTTGACCATCCACAGTTTGGAGTCTTCCTATGGGTACGTATTTTGAGGTTATGTTGAGGTAACGTTGCTCAAGTTTCGCGAAGGAGTATATATCCTGAGCACTAGAGAGACCTTGAATGCGCAGGCTCGAACAGAAACGTCACTTTTATATTAGTTTTATGTCTCGCGACGCTGAAAGATTAATGTCAAAGCACTAAGACAAAGTCACAATCAAAGATATTGAGGGGGTAACCTCATTCGCAAGGGAAGTTATACTGATTGGTCGGGATTTTTTGTTAATATCTCGTTAATGAACCTTCGTACAATATTTTAAGGGAACACCGGACTCACCGATTGGAACGCAACTTTGTGGGTTTTTAGAGTGACTCAAAAGAAGAACAACGGTGTTTCATTTGGGCCCTATCACCCTTTAACGGGGTAAAAACTAACCTCAAAGTCAAATTGGCACTTCCACTTTTTCGCGTATAACTCTCAAAGTACCACAGACAGAAAAAATGTTTCAAACAAAAGTTTAATGGTGCAATAAGCGCTACAAACATGAATTAACAAAATTTTGAAGAGTTTTAAAAGAAACACCTGAACGAAAAAAACTTTTTTCAAAATTTAGTTAACACAAGTTTGCGGCGCTTATTGCACCATTAAACTTTTGTTTGAAACATTTTCTTCTGTCTGTTGTACTTTGAGAGTTATACGCGAGAAAGTAGAAGTGCTAATTTGATTTTGAGGTTAGTTTTCACCCATTAAATGGCGATTGGGGCTCAGATGAATCAAATCGCTGTTCTTGTTTTGAGTAGTTCATCTGTGATACAAACCTATTTTTTATTGGTGCCATCGTACGGTTTTAGGGGATGAAATCACCCTTTGAAAAAAGGCAGAATTTTATTTTTCGTGGAATATCTCGAAAAGGGTGTGAGATACCTAAAAGAAGTTTAAACAAAAGTTGCATCTATTTTTCATGTCTACAAATCTGTGTAAAAAGAATTATCGACTTAAGGATTGGTGGTGCGGGTAATTCAAAAAGTTTGGATGTTCCGTTAATTATTTTTACGCAGTTACAATGGGATATCACAGCTACGAATTTAAGAAATATCATTCTGAAAGAAAAACGTCCTTCTCTTTCCCCCCAGAGAGTTAATTAAATAATAAATATATGTATAATTACAAATAACAGAGTTAAAATCATTTTCCAATTTTTCAATCGTATTGCTCGAACTTTTTAAGTATTTCGATTTTCTAAAATGATTAATATGGAATCCCATCTGTAACTTAATTATGTTCTTTTTTTAGGGTCACTGTGTGCCCTGACGCAACGAAAACTCTAATTGCCAACGAGCAAAAACTATTAACGGTGGAGAACTGCCAACATGCTGACGTAAATGTGGTTTCTGCGTAAGGACGTGGCCATTCCTAAATTTCTAATCAAACATTTAACGTGCCATTGGTAGCATATCTCAGAAGTTATGTAATAAATAAAAATATTAACGGCGCGATAATCTTATAAATTCAAATAAAATTTGTAGCCAAATGCAAGCATATTTATTTATTGTTTATATTTGAATTTATCTGAGCCTTAGATAAAAATTTGTGAGCACCAGTATAAAATTATAATTGATTCAAAATTTTTAGAATACACAGTGTGAAATCACAGAAGTCTTTATTTCATTGTTGCTATATTCGACTGATATAACGACGGCTTTAAGTGATCATTAAATTAGTTTTTGATAATGTGTTCCACAAATAAATTAGACGTAGACGGAAAATAAGTAACTATTTTTACAATTTTCCCGCGTATTGTATTATTTCTTTTTACAAAAATAAAAAACATTTTTTTATAATACACTGCAATGCATTTTTCTGCAATATGTTTTTCCAAGATCCAGTTCTATAATTCAGTTCGCCTTGGTGTGAAAATTAGGAGTCATATACAGGGTGGGAGAATTAAAGTGGTACAACACTAAACGAAACACTGTGTAACATTTCAAGGATATACTTCCGAAAGGGACCGGTGGCCGATCAAGTTAGATGGGACACCCTATCTATGTAAATTGCATGATTTTAAAAGATCTTAGATTCTACTAATTAGAAACCAACTTTATCTACAAGGAAGAATCGAGAATTTTGAAAGCGTCAACACTAAATCTCTCAACATAATATTTAAAACATTTTTTCCTACTTAAATTAACTTTAATTACTTTAGCCATGTGTAGTTTTATTTTCTACTGTTTCGTAATAATTGAGGACAATTTAAATAAACTCGCGACCAATTAACACGATTGTCTATTATTTGACTTTTCCATCACAAGTATTTTGTAATACTAATTTATAATTAACTTATGTGTGATTGTTTAGTCACTGCAGGAAACTTTCCACAAATGGAGACAAGCAAAATGTCAACGACCTTTCATCATACCTAACATTTCCGTGAGGACATTTATGTTCAACTTATAAAAATACAAAACCGTGTAAAATGATTCTTAAACACTCTGTATAATAGTTTCTCGGGGAGAAGAGTGTCTCGGTAATGCGAAATTGCAACAGCAATCGTGGGAAAACCTAATATTCGTTAAAACAAGATAATAAATTTTATTTCGCCAGATAGTGCGCCTGATAGTGTAACCCGAGTACAATGTACATATTATACAGGGTGTTCCATTTGACGTGGGCAACGCAAATATCTCCTAAACTATTGCAAAATTTTTTAAGTAAAAGTTACTTTGTTCCGGAGGGGACGTTTTGTGATGGTCACAAATCTAGGTGGACGTGCCTTCAAAATTTGATGATTAGTTTTGAACGGCAATAAGTGGCCTTGTATGACCTTGAAACACCGACATATGAAAGGTCGATGAATTCATCACGGAATAGGTCACACGCCCATCTGAATAAAAACATATATTTCTATTTAAAAAAATAAACGTCACCACGAAATCTCAAGAACACGTCCACCTGAATTAGATTTGTAACAAGCACAAGATGCCCCCCTCGAAACGAAGTAAGTTTCACTTGAAACATTTTTTTCAGTAATGAATAGTTCACGAAATAATTGCGAGGTTCGCTTAAAATGAGACACCCTGTATAACTAACACTGTTTTCTGTGCTATAGAATAGTCTACTTTTCTCTTATTTATCTCTTATATCCTACTTTTCCTCGAAACTCTATTTCTACTCTACATTTATCTCCTATATTCTACTTTTTTCAATATTCCTCTCCACTGTCTCTTACTGGCCTACAGCATACGCGTGCAACCACTTTGCAACTACTCCCAACCAAATAACAATACTAATACTTCTTTATTACATTGCCAAAAAACACGAAGAGAAGTAACGGGCGAAATTCAGCAATTTGCTGTTCTTTAGTCTAACTCCGAGACTAATGATGTAACACAGTAGTAATAGATAGAGAATATAAATACTAACAATTACAAAATAAAATACAATACTAGTGCCAAGCGGAACGCGTTACAGCAAGTTGTACAAACTGCTCCTTTTTGTGTCAAAATCGTAGAACTTTTGATAGGAATAAGACAGAGGGATGAATCTTTTTGGAGGTTATAGCTAAGATTTTGCAGATTAAGAGAAAAATGTTGAGTATGTATGACAAACTGAAGTTTTGACCTTGAAAATCTAAATCAAAGTTGACAATTTCGAAGAAAATTTATATTTTGGCTACATTGTCCCTCAATATCTTTACTATCTTATTATAAAATAAACTTAGAAGTATATTTTAAGTACGATTCTGTACACTGTTGTGTGACGAAAGAGATTAAATGAGGCAGTCAGAGCAACAATGGACTAAACACATTTTTTTTCGAAATTGAATTAGTAGCAATAACGTGTTCAAATAGGCTGTACAAATCATATAAAATAGAAAAAAAAAAATTTTAATATGGATTGGTCCGTTGTTGCTCTGACTTCTTCAAATGTAACCTCAATTTACCTTTTATAGCCTATAAATCCGGAAGAAACACAGAAGGAAGCGAAATGACGCTATTCATTCAACTGTTTAGCTTCTAGAGAAGTAATTGGTCTGCACTTTAACGCATTTTTACGTATAGAGTCTGAAATAAAGCGACTCGACCAACTCTCCGGCCCGACTGCGTCTCCCGGATTTACCCCACACTTTATCTCTTCCTTTCTCCCCTAGTAGTATTTCTGGTTTGCCAACGAATATTCAATGTTGGGCCTACAATTATTATGGTTGGTTAATTAACAAAAAGTTACGACAGTTTGCCAACTAATATTCAATGTTGGGCCTACAATTACTATGGTTGGTTAATTAACAAAAAATTTACAACGATGATTAAATGTTGACTTACAAACGTCAGAAAATGTGCAACATCCAAAAACCTGTTATTATATTCCAAATTGTGATTTTTCTTTTCTTATTTATAAATACGTAATGCGGGCGTCTGTCTTGGGACGAATGTGAAATTTTAAGGAATGAGTCTAAAGGTCGAATGATGATAACGGTTGCTTCGTAAGTAGGAAGTTTGAGTTCGATTCTCCTCACCGCAATTTTTTTTTTTTTTTTCTTAAATCATACCTGAAAAAGACGTGTTTACAACGTCTTTTGATGTTCTTCAAGACGCCTTCTGGTCGTGTTTAAGACGTATTTTGGAAAGAAACTGTTGGGCTAATGGAAAGAAACCTTCAGTTGGGCCTGCGTTGGTTACAATCGTTGGCTCATTTAAAACACGTCATTGGCCCAACAAACTCCCAGCAAATAAATGCTACTAGGGCTAGGTATGCAAACAATGAAGCGAGAATGCGCAACAATTTGCCTCGTGAAGACCAGACAGTTTTGTTCGCAACAGTTAAGTACCCAATTTCTACCTCCCAGAGGACCAACCCACCGAGAAGATGGGAATGTCCACGTCGCACCACGCGCATCTCCTCTCTACCATGACGTTCCCCGTCGTGCAGGAAGTAAAAACAAGACTATCTACGAGCCAGCGAGTTCCCATCGCGCCGAAGAGCCGCCGTTCCCACACGAAACCGTCGACATTGCGTCGTGGAGGCGCTCACTTTCATTCCTCGTGCGTCTGCCAGTCGAATGGGACCGTCTGCCCCCCTGACTTTGTTAACGCGGAAATTGGCCATTCCGGCGTAATTACAGCGTTGCTGCGCCGGGCGACGGCCCACACCGATAATTTTCCCCGCTTCCCGGAAAACCGCGACCTTTCCGAAACGGACGAGCATTTCCCGCGATCGGTTCCTGACGGCGGGCGCCCCCGACGGAATAATAGCAGCGGGTTTGCTAGCCGACCAACAGCGAAGCCACCTTTCCTTTCACTGTCATTATGCACGCGTGCTTCTTTCACCTCGGCGGCCGCTTTCATACGTCCCCGGTAAATCACTGCGCGAAAGATCGGCAAACCCCGTAATTTACGACCGTAACATCCTATCGAAGACAGCGCGCGTTCTTCTGTGAGGAAGTTCGCAATCTGGGCGCGCACTGTTCTAGGCAGGGGCGGGGTTGGAGACTTCAAGAGAGCATTCTTGAAACGTACGTGTTATAGAAAGTGTGATAAAGAGAAAATCGATTTTTCCGATTTTTTTACAGTGCTTTGCCCCTTAAACCGAATTTACACGGTTCACTTTGGTCGAACAATGCGGTGGATTCAGCAGAATTGAAACCAAACTGTGTACTGTAAATTATCGTTCAATCCAAGTGTTCAACTAAATTGAACATTTAAAAAAGTCGACAGAAATTATATTGTTGGTCAGATTCCAAATTGAACACGTGCAAACACTCATGTTGAATATTGAAAGGTTTTATTTCAGTGACTTCAATGTGGTGTTTGTAAGCAGAGCTTGCTATTTTGCTTCACAAACCCGTTTTTAAAGGCAATATGAATGTTATAAATAATTTGTAATACCTCTCGATTTTATAACGGTATATAAGTGGAGAGATTAACAGACTCCATTATTTCTCGATTTTTAGAAAAATCATGAATTTTTTATTTTTTCCATTCTAAGTATTTCAAGGCTTTGGCTTGCACCTACTACTTTACATTAAGGGTACATTCTCGTGTAACCTCTTAAAAAATTCAGGATTTTTTCAAAGAAACAGAGGCGGATTTACCAGTAGGCGCACTAGGCGCGCGCTTGGGGCCCCGACTTCGGAGGGGCCCCACAAAAACCACTTCTTTTCATTCAAATTATAATTGAAATTAAAATATTATGAGTACATAATCTGTTTATGTGTTTAAAAATATGGTTAGCGTGATATTATTCTTCCTGTCTCTCCCTTTTTGTAAGGGGCCCAATATTTTCTTTTGCGCCTGGCGCCCCAACCGACCTCAATCCGCCTCTGCAAAGAAAAGTCTATCACATGGGGTTAAAACTAAAAAGTCTTTTTAGTATCATTATTTTAAGATGATAAATAATTTTTTTTCCGATGTAATTTTGAATAAATAGCTACAACTCTGATGGTGATAAAATCGTGGGGTCTTCAAAGATCTTTAAAAAAATCAAATTTTTTTTAAGGAATAACTTACACGAGAATGTATCCTTAAAAGTAACTACATTACATAAATACTTTCTTACAGTGGCTCACCCCCATAATCGTACACTCTTTAAAGTCGCATAACATTTTTAAAATTGGTCCAATCGACTTGAGTTTTTTTTTGTGAAGCCAGAAGGATTAGTTTTCTAAGTGGCGTGTTACGTCATTTTGAAAAAATGCAATTGATCGGAATAGCAAAAAAATTGCAAAAAACAACCTTTATTTCTAGCTTCTCAAAAAAGCTCAAGTCGTTTGAACCAGTTTGGACCACTGTATATAAAAAACCATGAATGACTTTGGAATATCAAGAATAAAATGTACAATAACACACGTTGCCGTTAAATATTCAGAAATTATTTCAGCGAACAATTATCATACATATGCTTCCACGTAGGGCTGGGATTATTAGTATTCGAATACTCCAGTTGCGTAATTATTTGACGAATATAATTCGAATATCCAAGTATTCGAATACTATTTGAATATTTAAGTATTCGAATACTATTCGAATACTATTTGAATATTTAAGTATTCGAATACTATTCGAATACTATTTGAATATTTAAGTATTCGAATACTATTCGAATATTTAAGTATTCGAATACAGCAGTATTCGATTAGTATTCGAATACTCAAATATTCGAAGTTGATTCGTATCATTCGAATACTTGTAAAATATTCGAATATTAAATTATTCGAATAGTCCCAGCCCTACTACGTCATTTTTGAGTGAACCAGTTCGCCCAATTTCATCAAAGTCTGTATACCCCTTCGATTTCATTCTACCAATATCGTCAGATCAACCGCCCCGTTTACCCAAAGTGAACCGTGTAAATTCATCTTTACCAAACGCGCTCCACGAAGGTCAAAGAAAACCCGACCTGGTCAAAATCGTTCACATTGTGCCAGCACAGGTAGTCATCGGTGGGGACCAGCCAGTGGGGGGCGAAACATTTTGGTTCAAACTGAATGCCAACGGCTTGAGCGTTCAGTCGAGCGTCGGCCTCTCACCGTGTCGCATCCTCTGCCCCCCTGCTTCGCTCGCAGCCACCTGTTCCGTGCCGTTTCGTTGCCAATCGGTCTGACCGAGCTGTCCTCACCAAGGGGAAGCTGCCGCGCGGGGATCGGTGTTACCGCGATCGAGCCGTGATGTGAGATCCCTCTGCGGATCGAGTGACTCGTGTGAGAAGCGTTTGGACGTGATCTAGACACGGGATCCATCGTTCCAGCCAGCGAGTATGGGAGATCGATCGAGGGCAACGTGAGGCCGTGACATGAAAGAGAGACTTCGACAATGTGAGTCCACGTATCTGTTAGGTCGCGGTCGGCGCAAATGTTCCTTCGCTTTATTCAACCAAAGTCTTCATCGAAAGTAAAAATTACTTTTTGCCATTTCTCTGACGAAGGTACAAGTACCTAGATAGGTGTAGTAAAAAAAAAACACTTTTGCGTACTTTGCATCGGAGATGGGCAAAATTTTTATCTAAATAAAATTTCGAATGACGAATAAAAGTTACAATAATAATTCGTCATTCGTTCGTTAATCCGAGATAACTTTATCAAAATTTTGTTTAATAGAAAATGTTGCCCATCTGTGCTTAGCATCGTCTAAAAGTGAGTGAATGAACTTTTGCACCGTCCTAATACGTTTCTGCGGTTACTGAGGAGCGAGTCTTCTTTAGCATTGCCAGCGTCCGCCGATCCTTCCAGTGTCAGGGTCGATCCCCTCGCGTGCGGCCGCTGAGGATCGAGATTGCGGTAGTCGTGTTTACTTCCTCGTTGGGCTTCCAGTGAACGACGCGATCGAAGGTTGTGCAATTGTTTGGTAGGGAACCTGGCGCTGTTGGGACATTCGTGGGCTTCAGATGGATGAATGTGTGTGATGTTTTGGGGAACCGTTGGATGCGACATGCAACAGTGAAAGCGATGGGTGGCATGAATGGCTAATACGTATTGAGTGTTTGGGTGTCAAAGAGTTCGGAGTCTTGTAGCTGTTGCAATTTTAAATGGGAAATGGATAATTTGAAGTTGATGTTTGTGCGGGGTGTAAAAAAATATATGTCACGGTTCCTGGGTCGGTGTAGATCTGTTAAAAAAGTATAACGCAAAATTATTTTAAGACCTAGTATTATTCTTACTGGCTCTGCTTCTGCCAACTTCAAGATGCAGTTTATTTGAGAATAATACCTGTTATGGATATAATAATTTGTTTTAAATTTTAGTTTTGTGGTGAAGTTACTCCATTTGACAGTACATATCAACCAAAAGTGTCTAATTAGATATGAAGAAGGTGCATGAGGTTCAGATAAGGGATTTGACTGAATCTTTGTATTTGTTCGTGCTACACTATTCTGTTTTAAAAACCTCAAGAGATTCTGGATAATTTGGAAACGCCCCTTTTCATTATTTGTTCAATTTGCACCATTGCCAGCATACATCAAATATAGTTCGGAATTTTAGTTTTGGAACCATTAAAATGATTCACAAGGAAACCACTTTGGACAAATTGAATTCCTTTTTGCAGTGAAAATGATATTATCATTGTCAATTAATGATAAAATAGATTGTAGAAACTATCACAGGTAGTGCACAGTTTTCAAATTGGCGCCAATACGGGCAATGTTTCTTCGTACAACCTAGAGAACAGTAATTTTTCTTATAAGTAATGATTAATTATCACGCGTGATCAAAATTAAAAAATGATCCAGCTGAAACGTTGTTTCAAACAATTTCACACGCAAAGTTCTTAGTTTGCCAAACAATGTTCGGTTACTTTCTATATTCGATCTTGGAAAACAGTTTGACAAAAGAGAAGTCGGAAAATTTGTATGTTTCAACATGTATTGTTAACACATAAATTTAAATAATCCAGCAACTGCCATCAATCTGAACGACTGCTCATTTAACCATAATAAACCATCCATGCATAAAATGAATCGAAACGATCGGAAAAAATGTCACGTTGTTTATGATGCCCCCAGAAAAATTACAGAATCGAGAATTGCATTCCCTTGTGTCAAATTTATTATGTATCAGGTAACCTCGACAACTGGTATCATTGCATTGTATCGAAATAGCATCAAATTGTTAGAGAAAATAATTGTGTACAGTAGTAGTTAAATGAAAATTCAAACAGTTTAAGACGAAGGTATATCCTCACTTAAGCGGGCAGACCACTGTAACGGTCCGAAATGTAAGGGCGTTTTCGGGAATTTATTTACCTAAATAAATTGGTTTTTGTACAATATTTATTTTAATAATAAATATTTACTCTGTGCAATAAATTATTTCTTCTATTTATTGGAAGAATTCATTATTATTTATTTATTAAAATAATAATACTAATAACTGATGATTGTTTGCGTTTCAAAATGTATAAATCCACAGATTAAGAAAGTTTCAAATTTATCGTTTGAAATACAAATAATTTTAAAGGCCAATATGAAAAGAATTTCATGATAAGGTGTGAGAAAATATTTCATGTTCAGATTCCTATTCGGTACAATCCCATATTCGATCAGTCCGAGTATTCGAATATTCCTAATTATTCGAATAATGTTCGAATATTCCCAATTATTCGAATAATGTTCGAATATTCGAATAATGCTTGAATATTCAAATACTTCGAAGTATTCGAATAATATTTGAATATTCAAATATTCTTAATTATTCGAATAATCCTAATTATTTGAATAATGCTCGAATATACGAATTCTTTGATATTCGAATATTTGAATTCTCTGATACTCGAATATTCGTTACAGCCCTAGTCTACACTTTATGTAAACTTATGGATTTTTTTATAGAAAAAATGAATACAAAATTTGCAGGTAAAATGATACGAGGGCATAAGAATGGAGGAGGATAACGTAAACTGTAATATAAATTTATTACAAGTAACAGATTTTGAATCGAATTCGCTGCTTCGTGTCACTCGTCACGCGAATCACGATCCCAATTCCCATTTGACCGCGATTTCGATTCACGGCACGCGTCGAGATCGGGCAGAAGACACCTTCAAATGGCACTGCAACGCGTTGCTGTTGTCTCTATCGAAGCTTTTTAGCTGGATTGACCAACAGGAAATTTCGAAGCGCGACATCCGTCGAGCGGTAAAAGTCAATTTGCGCAGCCCGATGAATCGATGAAACGCTAACGAATTTTCATCTACGCTGCCAGCAGCTGAACGAATGTTCAACCTGTTGTAAAAACCGCAGAACGGGGACACTGCGTGCAAAAGCAATTTCACGAGAAATAAGATTCGATTATCTTGGCACAAATGTTTGAAATTTGCATGGTAATGTTGGCTAATAACATTTTAGTGCAGCATTACTGATTACAGTTACAGCGATGTCAGCTTGTAACTTATTAGCGTAATTAGATGGAATTAGGGCAGCTTGTGTTGTTAAATGATCAACATACTTGTTTCTTTAGTTTTATTTGCTAGCTTGTAACTTGAAAGTTTAAAGTGAGCAGTGAGGTCTCCACTGTACATAGGGCTGGGACTATTTGTCGAATCAAGTATCCAAATACTATTCGAATGTTTCAGTATTCGAATACTATTCGAATATTTAAGTATTCGAATACAGATCAATGTAGGGTAAACCAACCAGTAATTGACCGCATACTAGTGAATGACCATTAGGTAAAGAAATGTCAGTTATAAAGTTAAAAATTATTATATGTTTATACATGGAGTGTAGTTGCACTTTTAATATCCCATATTTTTAGTTACGCGTATTAAACAAACATTACTAAGTACAATTTTTATTAAAAGTATGCGGTCATTTATTGGGATTCAAGTTGTTTCGGTTCATTTGATTACAAGCTTTTATTTAGTTTCAGTTATGAGTTTGTTAGTTTGTCATGGTAAAATCTTGTAAGTTAATTTTGACCCACTTCAACATATCAGATCGACTTAAAACTTTGCACACATACATAGTTCTGATGGCAATACAATATTTTCACTAAAAAGCATGAAATACTTTATAGTACAAAAATGTTTTTTAAAAACAAGCTTTTATTAAAATGTACTAAAAAGGAAATAATAATTTTGATACCGGCCCAGATGACTGCCTGAGAAGATTTCCCTCATGTGACTAAAAATAAACGCGTGAAAATATTTAAATATTTAGTAATCGAATACTTAATACTGGAATAGTATTCGAATACTTAATACACGAATAGTATTCGAATACTTAATACTCGAATAGTATTCGAATACTTAAATATTTGAATAGTCTTCGAATATGTACTTAAATATTCTAATAGTATTCGAAGTTTATTCGCAGCATTAGAATACTTGTAAAATATTTGTATATTAAATTATGTGATTAGTCCCAACCCTAAGTGTACATGCTCAAAATTTGCAGAGCTGCACCAGCTATACTTTCACTATCATCACTAAATTTGTGGAGATTGTGATGAGTAGATTGTATGGCAAGTGATCTGCCTCAAGTATCGAGGTTTTACTATTGGAGGACAGCTACAATAGACCTCTCTGAGATTCTCTTCTTTCACACATCCTGCTCTTAACTTCACTACGTAAAATTCAATATATTAAGTATGTATACATATAGTGGGGGACTGAAAATATTGCTTGCCCGGAGAAAAAGGGAACCCACCCACAACTATAAGGCTATCATTTAATTTTTATAAGGAATAAATAAAATTAAAAAATAAACCTAAGTGGCAAAAGGAACGTACAATTAAATTTTTTTAAACGAATGTATATTTTTTCCAGCTATCATAGCTATCATAGACCTGCCACGGCTGCCTTTGCTTCACACACCCTCCTCTTAACTTCCCCCATAAACGTCATTATTGCTCACATGGGAAGATCCTCAATCCGGAAATTCCAAAAATATGAAACTATGGGGGTATGGGGAGGATATATGAGGCAGTCAGAGCAACAATGGTATTTTCATTGCTGGTATTGTTGAAAATAAACTTTAAAATAAAATATTAGTAATTGTACTGCAACTGTTTTAAACTACGAATAAAAATTCGTACCCCCACCCCCGCCCCCATTAAGTGTTCGAGCGGAGAACGAGAATATAATTGAAAATAGCAAAGTTAAATTCACAATCTTTGCATGTGAACTTTTTAAATATTTTTCGTGAATTAAAGGGAATTAGCTTCATTCATACATGAGTCATGTTTATGGGGGTTTCTTTTACTTTAGTTTATTCTTATCATTTACATATTATGCTTGTTTCTTCTTATCTCTGTTTTAGTTTCGTATATAGTATACAGTTAGGCTTCCCAACAGTGTTACACTCTGTGCCATCTGTAAATATTTATGTTTCTTCTTTTTTTGAGTAATAAAGAAAATTAATAATAATAAAAAAAATATCTATACATCTTCCACATGTCTAATTTTACTATCTCTACCTGTATTCCACATATTTTGCATTTAAGATGTCTCTTTCGTCACAAAAATAATGTGTTTATTAAATTGAAATAAACAGAAATAAATTACGAGATACCTGATTAAAGAAGATTGTAGAATGTCAACAGAGCGGCATAAAATTGGCAACAAAATAATTCACTGCTTGATACATCTACAATTAAGAATATTTAGTAGAACATCATCTCTAAACATATGTATTTAAACATATATAACAGGCCCGTTCTTTCCGTTTTGCATAAACATGGCAAGTCTTGTCATATGACGGAAGAAACGAAATAGCGGTAAATTGTTATAAATTTTCGAGGTGCTCATGCGGCAAGGAAAATGCCAACAGGTCTGTGAGCATAGTCAGTCCCATGCACATACGGACTTTCTCCGGAGACAGGCCTCTATCCACGTACGTAGGCGTTCTCCGCTCGCGAAACGGTTCTAAACTCATCGCCCGGCCGCTGGAAATTCTTGAAACGATCGCTTAGTTCCACGTGACGTTTATTCCATCCTGGCCATTTTCCAGAATTCCTCAAGTTCGCAGAAAGTGGCTGAAAGCCGTTCTTGGTTGCATGACTGCTCGTTATTATTCATTGCACACATCCATTTAGTATTTGCTTAGTGGATTTGGATTTTATTCAAGATCCATTTTGGCGTATTTCCATGAGTCCGAATCTGGGTAATTTAACACAGTTGAACAGGGTATTTTAAATCTCCGTTTTCAAAGTCTGTCGAATTCGATTGGCTTCTCTATGAATCAGATGAAGTTGGAGCTTAAGAGTTTTGGGACTCGTAGAGGAATGCAGGTAGATATGTATCGATTTGAAAGGCATTCATTAGAGTAAAAGTGATAACTAAGCGGCGTATATAAGGTGTTTCAAAATTCCATGTAAAAACCCCAGTGGATAATAGAATTAATAACGAGGAAGGAAAAAGTTGTAGTGAATGTGAGTCCAGGGACTAGTTGTCCCTGAGTGCTTTATTGTTTTTCAGTAGCTAATACTGATTTGTTATTATAATGTTTATTGCGTGCTTTCGTTGCTAAATGTCGGGAAAAAATATTATCTTATATATTACCATTGGACTGGCTTAATAAATTCTGTGGCATTAACAAAACAGAAAGTAACACTGTGGGGGGGGGGGGGGGGAACTCGGACAAAACTGGGTACCTGAGTAAGGCCGAGACGTGCTTTTATTTTTTAAACTGCATTCAATTTTCCCGCGTCGTTGCAATGACATATTGCCGCGATGTGTATTATTTCTTCAACAAAAGATTATACAATTATCACTGAAAAGTTAAAAGATTCAAAAATACAAAAATTGTAACTAAAAAATGTGACCACGAAGGGTCAATAAAGGATTACAACTAAAGAGAAAGAAAACCACAAAATTAAACAAAATACCGAAAGATAATGATAGCAGTGATAATGAAAACGGCGAAGCCATGCCATGGGGTAAAACTGTAAAAACGGATCATATTTTAAATCGTTATTTTTTATATTTGTTCTTCTATTAAAAAAAATGAGTATATACTATTATTTAATAAAGAGTTTATTCTAATGAATCCTAAACGGAATTTCTATATTACATTAATAATATGAAAGTTATGAGCTTTTATCCTTAATTTTATCCTGATCTTTTAACAAAGAAGAACTTGTTTGTATGATATTTTATTACACCGTATTGATAATTAACGACTGATCAGTGCAGATGAAATTGTTATAAATTCAAACAAATCCTGGGCCCCTTTATGAATAAATAATATTTTACAAGACATTAACTGTATACAATGTCTTCTATTCTATCTCCAATTAATAGTCTATCCATATTACTTCTGTAAATTACTATTCCGTTAATTTTCAATCATTCATTTTTCTTATCGAATAAATAATTTATTTTTTGTATCACTTAAGTATAATAGGTTAACTGTAAAAGCGACAGAAATGAAAATTTTTATAGGTACGTAGCAATTCGATTGTAATTCCTGCAACATATTTGGCGAGAGACCTTGCAACGTTTCATCTTTCAAGATAAGGAAAGTAAATATCCACTGAAATTCAGGAGATGAAAGTTCCTGTGTTATTCAAAACGCGGAAGAATACTGATTAATTTATCACTATGTAATTAAAAAATATATTAATGCACACGTTGTTACAGAAACGTGCATGTATTGAAATTAATTCTTCTCCCCGGAAGACGAAATTGAAATAATAATATCGTAGTTTCACGATCATTTCTTCCTAGAAAGTGTTTTTATCTGCTGTTTGTTTCGTAGGAAAAATAACAGACGATTCTCTGAAGCAGATATTTAAGCTGCATCATTTTGGAATTCACTAGACTATTTCAGAATTATAAAAGTATATACAATTTCAAAGTATTAATTCGTGCAAGTCTGCAGTTATTGTTGAACACAGTCCTTGAAGATACATTCCGTGAGCATTGCGTCGTCTTGAGAGTAAAACAAAAAACGTTAAATCACAACGTTTCTGTTGACATGTGCAATTATTTGTTGCAAATAATCATTTAATTATAAAAAAATTATACAATTAATGGTTTACGTAAGTAGTGATAGAAGCGGAATATCATTTTATTTTATTTATTTATTTAACGGGGAGTACACTTTATTTACGACGAGGTTTATAAAATAATATGGAGACACGCAGATAGAAAAGAAAAATTGAAACGAAAAACACAATCTATCTACAGGGTGTCCCACGGTAGACTGGACAGCTGGATATTTCCTAAAGGGAATGCAGCCTGGTACCCCGTGGCGAGGACAGCCCTTCGCATTGCCTCACCCGATTTTTATGTTTGTTTCCGGAAAAAGTTATGAATCCTGGGCCGAACGTAGCGAATTGACATCGAGCCCCCGCAGTCGAGGGTGAAATATTCATTACAGCGTATTAAGGGGGGAGCCCTATTTAGGGCGCTAGAAATAAGGTGATTTTTTTCTAAGAAACTGTTAAGTGGATGTTTTCCAAAGTTTCAGGGTATTTTAGTTCCCATTCAAACAATAAAAATTAATTTTTACGTTGCAAAATGTTCGGTAGAAATGAAGATATATGAACACGTTTGCAACCGAAGTTGCAAATTGGCCTGAAATAAAAAAACGAAGGTTTTTCTTATTTCTAATATAATTACATCGTCGATGAACCTAAAAAACCAAAAAAAAAGTTAAAATTGGCAAAATGGTGGGACTTCAAAGAAACAGTTACGATTCTGCCCCAAGATATTTCGTACTATTTATGGCAAAAGAGTTGTTCAATTAGATTTATTTATCAATGTCAGAGGTTCATCGACGATGTAATTATATTAGAAATAAGAAAAACCTTCGTTTCTTTATTTCAGGGAAGAATTGGGGCCACCATTACACCCGCCAATTTGCAACTTCGGTTGCAAACGTGTTCATATATCTTCATTTGTACAAACTTCATTGTTGTTTGAATGTGCACTAAAATACCCTGAAAGTTTGGAAAAGATCCACTTCACAGTTTCTTAGAAAAAAATCTCATTCCTAGCGCTCTAAATAGGGCTCCCCCTTAAGAAATTCTTTTCTTCATCGTATTGAAAGGGAAGTGCGCCAAGGGATTCCTTATGTTTCTCTGATGAAAATCATACCAAATATTACGCAAATCGGACTATTTTCACACAAGCAATTTGTATTCCCTATGTAAAAGTTGTCCGATTTACACGACATTTGTAATGATTTTCATCAGAAAACCCCAAGGAATCCATCGGCGACACTTCCATATCCATACGATAAACAATAAAGAATTATTTTATTTCCTAATCAGAGACAGGGTAATTCTGGAGGCACGCCCGTCACCCCGTGGCGAGGACAACACCCCGCAGTGCGCATCAAATTTTATGGCTTTCGACCCTCGGTAGGTAGATACCGAACTTGACCATCGTATCTTTTAAAATAATAATCGAAAAAAATTCGTCCGCGCTAATAAATTGGCCCCCCCCCCCCGAACCATGCAACTCCCTATTTTTTAAAAAAATTTATCTCCAATACTTTAGGAGATATCCCGCTGCCCAGCCTACCGTGGGACACCCGTATATTAAGCTGTTGCCAAAAGGCTTTTAAAAGCTAAAAATATTCACATGTGTCACAGTTTTTGGATTTTTCTTATTTAATTATATAGTAATTGTTAAGTTATCCACGAGTATATTCATTGTCCTTTCTTAACTATCTCCTACCACGTTAATTGGGTGTGTGAGATGCGTATACGGTTCGGCAATCGAGTTGCGAGCATATAGGGTAAACTGTACAATGATTGGCACCCTAAGCCGAAATCCCAATTGGAATGTCTATATTTTTTTTTGAAGCTTTTGTATGGTCTTAATTTTCAGTTATTATAAATGTTTATGGATTTCTTATTACAATAAAACATCTCGAGTGCCTGTTAAGTCTATTATTTTAAAAATATCCAATGGAAAACAAAAATAGGCATAAAAGTACAATGATTGGCACCCTAAAATTTGAGGTTGTATAGGAAAACATATGTAGTTAAAAACAAAGTGTAAAGTGTTTAAATATACTATTTTATTCATTATTAAATACCTACAACACTTAATAAATCTGCATTTCAATCCATTATTTAGTTATAAAGCAACAAAATATACTTACCTACCCCTTATCAAAATTTTTAGAAAGCACCTAAAACTCAGCCCTTTGTCCCACATTGTGGTGTTGCCAGATGTAAAATGCGTAGTTCAACTACTGGACTTTGCAGTGTTGTTGTGAAAGAAAAATAAGAAATTGTAAAAAAGTACTTTCTAAGCTTGTGCTTCTTAATATTTGAGTTTTTAATCAGGAGTGCCAATAATTAGAGCAGTGCCAACATTAGTATAGTTTACCCTACATACAAAGTGTACAAAAGTAGTGTCACCCCTGACCGCCTTCAAGACACCTAAACACTGATGTTCTGAAGGATGCCAGGGATCCAGAGAAAAGGTCGAGAGAGTGGGAGGCGCCATAAAATTTGTCCAAACAATTACAACTTCGAGTAACTACATCCAGATGACCGATATTGGTCCTGTACCGTCCTGCATAGAATAGAGGGCACCGACGAAGAGCTCTGTCCGTGACATAAAAATTCACTCCTCCTAACAGGCTCGGACATTTTATGTGGCCATTAATTAATTTATACAAGAATCCAAGATCGCTAGTTGTTATACATAGATGTCTTGTGTTACCCGGTCTTGTTCAAGGCGTCATATTGAAGCACAATTTTTGCATAAAAAGTTACCGAAAAATTTGTTTTGTATACTCTTCAAGTAGATGAATATTATGTAAAACGTTTTGCACGATTATATTTGTTATTCATTCAATAAAAAATTCATATATGTAGATTGCTCAGTATTCGAATGGTATTCAGATACACCAGTATTCGAGTGGTATTCAAGTACATACGAATAGTATTTGGATACTTGGATATTCGAATTATATTCGCCGAATAATTGAGCAACCGAAGTATTCGAATATTTGAATACCGAAAAATTCGACATATAGTCCCAGCCCTAACTTGTACAGCATTTATTTAAAACACTGTTTTAAATATTTACATTTCAAATTTCGCTCGCCGCCAGCCTTGCTCGCAGAACGATCTATCGCACGATCAAAAAGAAATCCGACGCAACAGGTGTTTCGCATTTGTGAAATACCGAAGATTCGCTGTACCGGAAGCTCGTCATGCATCGGCTGCATCTGCACGCTTGGGTGCCCGCAAATTGCACGCGAATCCGATGCAACTGTTGGCTCGTTTGTGAAAGATCGTTTTATCTCAGGAAATCGTAGCAACTTAGGCGCTAGTGGAATCGTTATGCGCAGAAAAATAAACGGAATTAGCTGCGGCAGTTCACTTCGCTTGTTATTGTGGAATAACTCTGGCACGCTCGAGGTGAATCTGCTGCGTGCAGAAACTATTATGTGAAGATGAATTGAATTGAGGTGGAAGCTGGTGGCGATATTACGAGATTTTTTCATTTTTTTTTTGTGTCGCTGAAATTATTTACATAACGCTGGATATCACTGTGATTCTACCTTCGTTGATTTATGTCTGGCGAGATTATTGAAATAATGGGTGAATTTTATGGTAGTATTTTGAGTTATGTAACTCACTTTGTAAAATGATAAATGATTTTTTTTATTGCAATATTTTTGGCAGTTTTGTGCTAAAGAGATAATATAGAAAAATGAGTAAGCAGGGAGTTTATTCAATGAACAATTCTTAATAAAAAATGTTCTTGTTTTGGGGATAGAGTAACACAAATTAAAATTTTAATAAGTGAAGCGAGACGTCATTTTCTGAATTTTTGAAAGAATAGTATACAACAAAGGTGGAATAATAATAATATTGCGCGAGACTAATAATTTCTGCAATTCTATATCTTGTTTTAAAATCCATTGTTTTGGATATAATTGTGAACAAAACTGTGTGGGGCCATTTTATGACATTTTGCACTCATAATATGACGTAATCCATGCGAAACTCGGAAGGGTTTAAGTCACCATCTTCCTGGTTTCGTATTTGTTTAAAAAATACAGACCGCCAACAATTGCAGTTTGTCAAGATGTGAATTTATATTTCCAAAACTATCAATCGCTGAGATTCGTCCCTTAATTTTAATCGAGATAAAGCAGCCTTGTTTAATCAATATGTTTTGAAATCAAAAAATCGTTTTTATGAAATGTAAAATTTCTGGAAAATAATGAATAAAGATTATTTATACGAACCTTCATTTTCCAGATCCTCGATTTTTAAGAATTCTCACGAGTGCCTTATTTTAATTCAGTGAGTGCATTCCAAGAAAGGAGGCTTTGTTTCTAAGCTATCATCGTGTGCAAACCGCGAGCAAGTTTTTGCACCGTTTGCGTCATTTGCTGACGTAAAAAAATGGAAGAAAGTGACCAAAGGGGGTTTATGATCTATTATGTAACATTACGAAATCGAAGGTTGGATTTCTTTACATTGACTTTCCTACCGGATTATGTAAAGTAAAGTTTACTGACTGATTGTGAGAAATGAATTTAAGGGTTGAAAATGGAGATATATTTGGTGTCTTTAATATTTTTAAATACATGGAATTTTGTCATGCAATAATTTATAGTTTATCATATATTTTATAAACGTTACAATTTCCAAAAGAAATTTCGAGGAAGTTTGCAAAACTAAATTTGTATCCTCACACACACTTGTGGAATATTAATTTTCAGTAGATAATCAACTACCTGAAAACTTTTGATTAAAAAAATATTTAGCTTCTTCTTGAAAAATCAACGATTTTTTTTAAAAAACGCCACTTCCAAAAAATTCGAATTCCCCTCTACATATACCTGTTCATATATGGGGAAATTTCGATTTCAAAACCCGATTTTGGTTACATCAAAATCTATAAAGCAGTGTTATACTAAACAAATGAGATATTCGAATCTTATTGTTACATAAAAATTCACACATAGTAGTGCACAACATTTATAATATAATAATGTATTCTTCGAATTAGTGGCGCACTCAGGATTTAATCTCGGGGGGAGCCGAGTTGGACGGAGAAAATATTTCTAATACAAATTCAATAAATTCATTAAAGAATAAAATCCAGTTTTCCTTTCTTTTCATAAAGCTCTCGAATTACTTCAGCCGTGGTTACATTAATCTTCATTTTCCTTTTCCTTTGGACGGTTCCAAGGCCGCGTGGCCATTGGAAAATAGGGCTGGGACTATTTGTCGAATTTTTCGGTATTCGAATACCCACTTGTAAAATATTCGAATATTAAATTATTCGAAAATAGCGAAAGTGATTTGTCTTTCCCCATTTATAAAATTTTAAATCGTTAAATCAGTTCAGTATTACTCAGTGACGGATTTAACGGGGGACCGAAGAGCATTTGCCGCCTGGGCCCCCGTCCAGAAGGCCCCCATCTTCCACAAAAAAAGATTTTATCCAAGTACTATATTTCTATTTCCCATAACTTTCATACCACACGCGCATAGATTTATTTCTAATGTTCTAGAATATTTGTAACCTGGACCTTTCCCCTTAAATCCGCCACTGGTATTATTCATTATTTAAATCGGCCATACCAGAATTCCAAGCATTCTTGGCATAGTTTCCTGCGAAGGTCGTTAGTTGGCGTTGCTAATTCTCAAGATGGCCGTGAGTGGAGCCAGCGTGAAAAGTCGATACGCCACTGGCATAACGATTTTCCACGGTTTTCGAGCAATCGTCCATGTCGCGGCGCTGTCACGGCAGCCTGCACTTTTACGTCGATTAGAGGGGAAACCGCATTTCCTTACGGAAGTGAAGTCGCGGAAAGTGCATTTGCCGCCGCACAATCGACTACCATTCGAGGTTATGCGAGTTTTTATCAAGGCAATTTGCCGAGCAACGGCTCTCCGCGTTTCGCTTTAAGGTAAACGTACCTATTATGAAACACCTTCTCAAACATGTCCCCTTTTTGAAACAGCATCACAAATAACGAAATAAGAACTAGTTACGGCATATATAAGCAACTGCAAACATTCTATCGATATTTATAAATTATTTTCTGTACAAATTCACCAGCATAAGTATTGTTACACAATAATCTATTACAAAAAAAATGTTTTAAATGTAAGGTGTCTCTAAACTCGCAAAAATTAACTTCTACTTGTGTAAAAACTGCGAACATCCACGACTAATTCTTTCGAAGATTTTTACGAATTTAAATTATTTTCGAATATGTGCATTAGCATATACAATAGATTGTAAATCCTAGATTTGATTTCTCTACAAATTTTTGGAATTTTAACATCTTTTAATTGATAAAAATAACTTGTTCATACTATGTACTTCAATTTTTTTAATGTCCCCATTTATGGAACGGTTCGAAAGCGTGTTCTAAGAACACGGACAATGGAAAAGAGAAATATTCCATTATTGCAACTGTCCTAGAGCAATTTATATAATATATTAAATTCAGGTTCTCATCATAAATACGATTAAGTATGCGTAATTCAAATTTCTTAATAAATATCAAAAACCTAACCTATAAAATCTATTGTGCTTAAGTGAATACAATTCAAGGTAATATTTACTTACATTTAAAAGTTTTTTTAACGGACAAAGAATTTTATAATGTCTGGGAAACTAACAAAAGTGAAAACCATTGGAAAAAGTAAGAACGGGAGAAAAGCGGTCAAAAGCGTTTTGAAAAAAAATGGAACATACAGCAATGCGGTCTACAAAAAGGAAAACCTTACGGGAAACTTAAAAAAAGGGGATACAAGGATAATAAAATATAATTGCGTTAAAAAATGGCATTTTTTCTTTCCTTTTTGATCTGTTTTTATGTTTCTCATACTCACAAAGTGTATTTCCTGCTCATTTGAAACGAACAGACTTGGCTGACGGGGAGTTTCATAATAGGGACATCGAATATGAAGTGTTTCATAATACGTACAGGTCCTCCATTTAGTTTTTTAGTTATATTATTTTTTATGTATAATAAATATACATTTTATGGCTCATTATATAATCACAAAACAATGGCCTATCGAATGGTATGCAAATTTTCAAAGTTAATACACTAAATTTTATAAATTAGATGATAATTGCATAACCCCATCGAAAAGCGTTTCATAATACGTACGTTTACCTTAGTTCCTACAAAATAAATGCCATTACATACTACTCGAATGCTCTACTATTCGAATGTTCTGCTACTCGAATACTCTACTATTTCAGTGCTTTGCTATTCGAATTAGAGCTATTCTTTTGACCCAGGTACTCGAGTACCCGGTGAGACCCCGGGTAGACAAAAATTATGTTCTGCGGACAATACCACATTTAATTGCTTGAAGTTTATTCCGTTCATTACTGAGATTAGCCGAAAATGATGGAAAGTCGAAAAACGATCGACTGTCAAGTCTAAATTCTCCACTATACTCGGGTACTCATGGATACCCGGGTAATTTTTATCTACCCGGGTAGTCGGGTATCCTACGGGTACTCGAGTACCCGAGCGGGCGAGTAGTAAGAGCTCGAACGCTCTGCTATCCAAACGATCTGATCCTTAAATTCTCTTCTACTCGTATTCTCTACTACTCGAATTTTCTGCTACTCAGCTGTTCTGCTAGTTAGAGAATATTAATTCGAATACTTTACTAATCATATGCTTTGCCACTTAAACCCTCTACTAATCCAATTCTTTTCCACTCTACCGTTCTACGTATTATACGAATGGACTACTATTTTAACCCTCTAGGGACGAGTGGGACTCCAGAGTCCCATTCAGATTAACACATTTTTATTTACGTTCCATCAATAAGATCGAGATTTGATAGGTATAGTGACCTTTAGTAGGCAGAGAAGAAACTGTTGTACCATCAGAACCTGAAATTAAACTTTTTTTTGTTATAAACAAATTAAAAAAAAAAAATTAACGAGTAGTTTCCAAATCCGAAGTATAAAATAGACTATTTTAACGCTCAAAAAAATTCTACGTTAAGTTTAAAACATCCCCGTCTCTAGAGGGTTAATCTTCTACTATCTAACCGTTTCGTCAATCAAACAGCCTGTCAATCGATTGCTCTTTACTGTTGCTCAATCACGAATTCAGATAAGTGCAGTCCTATGTCATAACGTAACGTTGAATTGACATTGAACTCGGGAATTTCCGCGATCGCTATTATAAGCCATTTATCGATAAAATCAAGGATTAATCCTGTAGAAATAATGGCAAGGTGAACGCGTGGACGCAAAAAGTGCAACACAACATCGCGTAACACGCAACTGGAGCCACGACAATCCCACGATGTAAGGACATAAGGTGTTCCCCTTCCATGTGCAACCCTTCCGTGCGCAACCCAAGATCCTGAATATTGGATCTCAACCAATAGAATAGAATGAATTTATCAACATTTCAATAACGCGTCGGTACACATACATATGCATTCATATCCATATATATTTTAATATGGCGGAAATTGGGAATGCGCAGTAGGAGACAAAAATGAGCTGCCGGTCGAGCACACCTTATGTCCTTAGTAAGGACTCCTTACATCATGGACAATCCTGGGTAAACAGGACCTGAACCAGCTCGAATTATCAGCAACTCGGATTAAACGCAACAAACGCACTCACACACACGTAATGTCCGAGGAAAACTCGATGTGAATACAAACGATTCGAAAAATTCAAACCTAAAGAAATATCGATGATAATTCTAACTTCTTCAGAACAGAACTCGCATTAATACAATTGCGAAGCACAAGAGTATTTAATAAAGAAAATTTGAAGAAATTAATACTTGAACAATGGCAAAATATTCGAAAAAGAAGCACTTATAAAAAAGACCGCTTATTTGACACTACACACTACAGAAGTGAAACTTGTGCAAAATCTAAAAGTACCGAACAGTGCCGTGTCTGGAGTAATTTAAAGCTTGAATGTTTCGAATATTTTAGAATATGTTTATATACTGGATAATGGTTCGTAATAGTTAACATGTTCTTGTTTTTTTTTTACCAAAGGGTTTTCCCGTTGACAATGACAATGACAATGACAATGACAATGACAATGACAATGACAATGACAATGACAATGACAATGACAATGACAATGACAATGACAATGACAATGACAATGACAATGACAGTGACAATGACAATGACAATGACAACGACAATGACAATAATAGTAATAATAAATCTTGCCCCCCCCCTCCGGACGCCCATAATTCGAAACAAAAAATTAGCTCACCGCACATGTAAACAATCCAGCCTACGTAGTGACTATGAAGCCTTCTCCCATCTTAGAGCAACATGCAGGTTACTTTCCAGGGAATGTTACAGGCAATATTTGCGAACGCACCGAAACTAAAATTGCAAAAAACACAAAAACCTTCTGGAACTTTGTTTACAGTAAAGCTCGCGCGCGTGGCATCCCGACGACGGTAAAGTATAGTGACACTTCTGCGAACACCAGCGGACACACCGCTAACCTCTTTGCGAATTACTTCGAGTCAATATATACCGCACCTGCTGGCACGCGCACCTGTAGTGCCTGTAGTGTAGGGCTGTTCGAGTACTCGAATATTCGAGTAGCTTGAAATTCGGACCGAGCCGAGACTCGGTTTCCGAGCCGAGCCGAGTACTCGAATTTTTTCGAGCGGCTCGAATAAAACCGAGAATTTTTTCGAGCAACTCGAAGTAAACCGAGCGGGCTGAAAGTACCTAGTGGGCCGAAAGTACCGAACAATCCGGTGTGTCGAGTAGTTTGAAGTTTGAAGTTTGAATGTTTCGAATATTTTAGAATATGTTTATATACTGGATAATGATTCGTAATTATTATTATTATTATTATTATTTTGACTTTATTAAGAAAGTAAGATACGAGTAAAGGCGAGGCCGCGGTAATAATGTGAGTAATTAAAATGTAAATTGTAAATGAAAAGATTCTCCAACTATTGAAAATAATTTTGCGCGTATGTATGATTTATTAATAATTCTTCTTACGTTTTCCTTTATTTTTCTTTCTTTTTTGCCTTCTCCGTGTGGGCTATATTTCCGCCGAGTCACTGTCAACAAAGGCTGTTACCCGTTAATGAAAAATGAATAAGTATAAATAAATCAAGAATTCAAAGAGTGAAAATTGAGATTATGGGTTTTTCCACGTGTGTCTAGATGAAATTTGAATGTTTCCAAAATATACCATCTGAACGCTGTGTAATTTAGAAACAAAGCGAGGTGGGAATTCATGATGTGCTAAAGATTTTGTTGAGCATTGCCCACTACTGAAGACGCTGCAGAATTCGACGACCTGGAAGACTTCGAGGATGAAATTAATGAAAATTTAAAAAAAATTAATCTCCACACCTTTTCGTAGAAAAATAGTTACTATTATTAATTATTATAATTCCCTATCTTAAGTTACCTACTACTTCCATATTCAATTAATATTTTGATTAAAGTTTCTTAATGAATGACTAAAGAAATGAAAACGAATTTTTCCCACACGGAGAAGGCAAAAAAGAAAGAAAAATAAAGAAAAACGCAAGAAGAAATATTAATAAATCATACATACGCGCAAAATTATTTTCAATAGTTATAGAATATTTTCATTTACAATTTACATTTTAATTACTCACATTATTACTGCGGCCTCGCCTTTACTCGTATCTTACTTTCTTAATAAAGTCAAAATAATAATAATAATTACGAATCATTATCCACTATATAAACATATTCTAAAATATTCGAAACATTCAAACTTCAATCTACTCGACACACCGGATTGTTCGGTACTTTCAGCCCACTCGAAAAAATTCGAGTTCTCGGTTTTATTCGAGCCGCTCGAAAAAATTCGAGCTTAGTCCTTAGTCTCTAGCCTAATATGCCATGAACAGCATAGCTTCACCTATGGGAGGTCAGTCGATACCAACTGGAGCGTTTTCTGCAATTATACTTCATCAGCACTGAATGACGGCTTTCAGGTCAACGCAATATACACTGCTTAGGTGTTCGAGATTACCCCACTCTCCTTTATTAGCGCAAAGTATTTACTTATACCTTTTTTTCATTTATCTGACATTAATTGTTTTATATTTCAAGTAAAATACTATCAATAGCAACTATAAAAAGATAATATAACGAAGCTCCTCTCAAAAATTTCTGAATCTCGTAATTCTCATCAGAGACCCAATGTCAATTTTCTAGGATTTCACCCGCACTTTTTTCATTCATAGTTCTTTATCTACTGAATAAATGGAATTATGTATTTCTAAACATGATTCTGTACACGCACATTATCAAATTATGAAAGGTAATTCGCAATATATAGACAATACATTTTCATCGTTTTAAATTCCCGCCAGTTCAAGCATTTCTTTACTTCGTCAAATGAACCGCTAAATAAATCAAACTTTAAATAAAATACTATTTGAAATGGTTCCATTTTCGTTTAATATTGAACGAAATTTGCCAATTTCGTTAATGGTAAAATGTCAAAAGAAAGTGGAAGGAATTCCACGACAACCGGATACTGGTCAGCGGCATTCGATGGAACTTGTTCGAAAGAAATCTTTCGCAGCAGCATAGATCGACCTGTACATAAGTAAACGTGTGGTGTATCTCGATGATCCCTTGAACTAGAAAGTAATCAAACGGTTTAAGAAAGAGAAAGAGAAAAATCGCGATGGCGCGAGGTGAGTTAGCGAAGCACGTTCATTCAGCGTGCAATTATTCGCGGAGGAAATGTCAAAGACGGAAGACGCCTTCTAATAAACCAGCCTGGCATCTTTCACTGTATTTTTCTCTCCCGGCTAGAGATTTTTCTGGGATTTAGCCACAGCAAAACGTTTGTTACTTCGAACCCAATCCAATTAGGCGTTCCATGAACATTCTCCTGTATAAATAGCAATAAATTGATGTCTTCCACGTTTTCCTCGTGGTTTCCACACCTTTCGCATTCCTTCTCTTACTTATTTTTTGCTTTCGCCAAGACAGCAGATTTGCAGTTCACTTTTTGTGGAGGTGAAAAATTTTATTTAAAATTATTTAATCGATTAATATATTTATCTTATAGATTAATTATATTAATAAGTCGTCGTAGAAGCGTTAAGGGTTGATTATATTAATCGATAAAGGGCATAGAATTAAATTCATGCGAAACCTTAGGTTTCGTTTTGCTTTTATTTGGATGCAAAGAAACTGAATCTTTGCTGTTAGATTTTTGAAATTGGGAGACGAAATTGCATATTTATTGAATACCTAAATTTGACTTCTATGCAAAATATTTGGCTTATTTTTAATATTTATAAATGAAATTACACTTTCGTTATAAATAATATTAAACTACATTTTATGAAATTTTCAATATTTATTATATAGATACTGTTACTTAATCCTCGGTTATCACACCTCTTCTTTCGAACGCAGCTGCCACACTGGGTCCATTCGACCCAAGTCAATTGAAAATTCAAAATCAGCATGCTGTTTAAAACCTATCTGTTAAATTACGTCGCAAAAATTCACAGATAAAGTTTAAACATTGTAGAATGTATGTTCGTCGTTGAAAATTAATATTTAAACAATTATCATGTTTAAACAAAAAATTGAAAAAAACGTCCCATAAAGAGCTTTTTATCTTAAAAATCATAACTTCTTTAATTTTTAATATTTTTAGTAAAAAATTGATGGCTATACTCTTCAGATATGCTACTTTACAGAAAAAATTAATAAATAAAATTCCCCTCATTCGGGAAGCGTCTGTACCTGTAGAGTACATTGTATACATGAAATTACTACCATATGGCGCCAGTAGTATAATTTTCAATGATACCTCAAATATATTTTACTTGAAATCCCAATTTTGGCCCATTCTGACCCAGTATGATAACCGAGGGTTAAAAGGAAAAGCTAAATCTACTGCACAGTGAAATTATAATTTTCACTTTACTAATTCCACGAAACCAAAAAAATGCAGTAAAATAACCACAATTATTGAATTAACCAGTGACCACTGTGGCTTGATAATCAGTTTTATTATATAATACAACGATTAGATTTAAACACGAATTACATCACGTCTTATGTAACATTTCGTGTATAAACCAGAAATGAAAAACTTGACAATCTTTTTCGTTCCACACTCTAAATTCCCAATTCTCTACAAAATTTTGTATTTTATTCTTAACGTATGACATCCTAATATTTTATTATTACTACGTGTAGTAAATAATAACTGTCAAAAATGCCAATTTTTTAAAACAAATTCTAATTGCCCATGTATCATTTTTTTGTTTCAGGTAAGTCAATCTTATGAGGGGATAGTTACCATTGTTGTCTCATGCAGCAACAGCACAAAGAATGTCCAACTATTGAACTGGATTGGCCCACAGGCATTTTCAAAAACCTTTTTTCAATTCCGAAAATCATTGGATCGTTTTTGCTTTTTCCAGTTGAATACCAATTTTTTAGAGGGTAATACAGGATTTTCGTGGAGGGGGGAGGGGATAAATATTTGAGAGAAACAAATTTCAACGAACAAAAACGAACAACTGAATATATTGATGGAAATATGAAATAGGTAAAACTTGTGAAATTTAAAATTCAAATGTAAGATTCCGTTTCCGAGATAGGTAGTCTTAAAAAAAAAAGTAGGGATGGACTTCTCGAAGCGTGGAAACCCAAGAAAGTTTCGAGCTTCGATAATTCGAAACTCTGCACTTTTTTCGTTACTCGAAAGCCAAATAAGAAAAAGTATAAAATCAATTAATAATGACGACCAGCGTGCCTCGAGAATTTGCAATTGTTATATTTTTGTTTAACTATGGTCAACAGAAATTTACGTAAAAATTTTGTTCACTTCAGTTCTTAAAGCAAGATAAACGCACTTACAGAATCATCACTTCAAGTTTCGAGAGTTTCGAGTTTCGAAAGTTCCGAGAGTTTCTAAACCTTGCGAAGTTTCGTATTCGAGTTTCGAGAATTTTAAAAATAGTTTCGAAACCACCCCTAAAAAAGAATCTCGAAAATTTTCACCCACATATCGATCTACACTTACAACCACTAATTGCATTCCCATTATCAGCTGTTATCCGTTATCAACAGACTAAATTACACGTTGTCCAGTTTGCTCCAATTAAATTCCAGACGGAGTGCTTTCCATTTACATTAATTACGATATTAAACATATTCCACTTCGAATTTCCTAGTTGCATTGGTCGCGTGTGCACGAAAAGCGCGAGAAACCGATAATTCAGTCGCTTGGGTGGGAAAAATTGATTTTCCCACAGGTCGCGTGAGTTTTAATAGATCGAAGGAACTTTAATTAACGAATGCATTTGAAACCAACATTATGCTTTCACTTCTCTTATGGCAGTTATATGTTTGTTCCTTTCTTCCCACGAACGTCTCATTTGAACAGGAAAAGCGAGAATTCGGTCCTTTGGGGAATTTCAAGAAAAATGCAACGGAAAAATGTTTGTCCTCGTCAGATAACGTCGTTGATGGATTTATGCAAGACAAATGTTCGCTAGACGCTTGAATTATGTGTTTACATAATTACAGACATTTTCTCACACGTTGAATGAATTTATTTAAGGGTGTGTGTGTGTATCGTACGCTTCGCTTAAACCGAGTTTCCAATCATTTAAGTTGGTTTCGATGCCACTCACCATAATTGAGGTCAGGGTAAGTTGGTACAAAGACGAACGCTGCAAAAATGCAATCATACACAGGGTTGGGTTAAGACCTTTAGAGGCCCTAAGCAGTTAAAAGATTTTGAGTACGATGCACGATTTTTGGGCATTTCTAATAATTTGGCTAAAAAGTCTTTCTAACAAAAGTTATATTTTAAAAATCAGAAAATCTCTTCCTGATGCCGTAAGCACCTTCTTATTTTGTTTATTAGCTAATCCGGCATTGATCATATACCTATTAATATTTGGATGGCGCATGCGGGGTCCATTTTGACTTATAATAGAATATTGGTCCTACAATGCTCAGAATAATCTTTTATAGTAGGTTCTGCACTTTTTATGGCCGAATTTATTATTTTCTTGAAGCAGTGCGTTAATAAGTAATGTCGAGGGGGTCAAAATTGACCCTGTGTCCGTCGCATTAGGATTAAAGTGTTTGCAACTATGAAAACTGCTTATAAATAACTCATATTGTATTACTGCAATATTGCAAACAGAATTACATTAGGGGACACTTAAATCTGAAGTTACTTCAATTTGTCACCCACCACCCTTCCTCCACTTATTGTTAAAAGTTTTGCATCCTACTTCCAACAAGAGTCATCAATCGAACTGTTGCAATGCAGCATAAATCAAATAGCTTTATTGTGTCTTGGTCAACGACAACTATTATGGTCGCTATGTAAGTAGGTCAGTGTAAAGGCCGAAATTGCAACGCTATCAGTCCAGTTAAGTGGTGAAAGTGTGATGCACAATTTCGCATACTCACACGAAGAATAATATTGGCCTCCATATAGATGGACAACCATCAATGGCGTCCACAGTAGGGCTAGGACTATTTGTCGAATTTTTTGGTATTCGAATATTCGAATACTTCAGATGCTCAGTTATTTAGCGAATATACTTTAAATATCCAAGTATTCAAATACTATTCGAATATTTAAGTAATCGAATACTAATGTATTCGAATAATGCGGTGTGAATTATAAATCAAGTTCTTTAGGTTCATTCTTTTACAAGCTTTTATTTTAAATCATGTAAGTTCATTTTGACCCACTTCAACATATCGGATCGAATTGAATATTTTCATCAAAAAGCATGAAATACTTTATAGTAAATTTAAAAAAAAAGTTTTTATTAAAATGTACTAAAATGGAATCAATAATTTTGATACCGGTCTAGATGACTGCCTGAGAAGAATTCGCTCATGACTAAAAATGATTGTACAAAAATATTGTATTTTCATCGGAATTACGTATGTGTGCAAAGTTTCAAGTCGATCGGATATGTTGAAGTGGGTCAAAATTCCAGCAGCGGGAATTCCGGGACCTCAAGTCGACCAGGATCGTGTCGGTTTGTGTCACCTTCCCTCGGAATTATGCTAAGGCATCGAACAGAGCATACCGCGAAGATTTATAATATAACTAGCATGACCTAAACAATAGTACCTCAATAGTAGCGCCCACCCACCCTAGCAATCAACAAATGTGCCCAGCAAATAGGTTGCCAGAAAATGGGGTTCTTATAAACGGTCACGACATTTCCCTGTAGAAAGTTTTCGTTACCCAGAACAATCCCCCTCTGGGACAGTACTCAAGTAGTACAGTATTGTCTCTCTATATGCGCGTGTGTCGGGACCGGGCGCGCGCAATTTGAGAGACGAGTAGTCTATTCGGCTTCCTTTGATTTCACGCTCGAGCGCTCAAGGGGGATGGGGCAGCGAGAGCAGTTTCGTATGACGGTTAACGCGGTCAGAGTGTGAGGTGTGTCACTATTGAGAAAAGTTATGAACGTTTCTTCGGCTTTCTCTTTGACATCCGATACGCAATGCCGCAGCGCGGCAACTACAAACGAAATAGTGGGGATAGCTTCGCGCGTATAGAGAATCCGAAAACGCGTGCTATTTGAGAGACAGTACTGTACTCGGTGCAGTCTTCAGGCTGTAAAGTCGTCGTTACACTGTCAATCATTGTAGATGTTAGATTAAAACGTTCCTGAGCTGCCGAACAAATGTCTAGTCTATTAACAATCGAATTGCGTTCAGATCTATGAGTAACCTTTTCCTTATAATGCGAGAACGAAGATTGTCAGTAGGCCTTCATCTGCTTCGTTTCTAATTTCTTTTTTCATTAATTATGTCCACTGCTCTGCTGGACAAGTCCAAACAGCGAAGGTTATAATTGATCAATGCCGGAAAGTTTTCCTTGTGTAATGAATGCTCAAGTGTTTGGGCTGCCAATGAGTTTGGAAATCATTGACCACACGTTTCGCATAGGGGAGAGTGGGGTAAAACGGAATATCAATGTTTCTCTTAAGCCGGATCTAGACTTGAATGCGTATACGCTGAGCAAGGCCGAAAAAATTCCAAAACTGAATGTTTCCACCAAAAATCAAATGTGTTAAAGGTTATGAACGTAAATCAACGTGCGTCGACAAAAACATACTTATATACAAAATGATCTATTTTAATGTATCTGGTTGACACCAGATGTATTGAATATTATAATTCCAAATATTGTACGTTTATTATTTAATATCCGAAGAATGTGTGCAAATTTTTGTATGCAATAATAATAATTTTGTTGGCAGTTACAATGGTAGTAGTAAGAGGGTTTTTGAAAAAGAAGTTTGAAGCTGGCGACCATGCTTCTAGCTGTCGTAGTCATCTGAAACAAAAATGACACAATTTTATTAAATCTATATGAGTTCGGTTTTCATCTCTAAACAATCCCACTTTTTCTTACATAAAATATTATTGCATACAAAAATTTTGAACACAATTCTTCGGATGTCAATTAATAAACATATCTAGAAAGTTCGGAATTATAATACTCAGTACTTTTGTTTTAAAAAATTAGCGAGACCCCTTAGAGGAGACCCCCTGCAATATTCCCATGTTGCATTTAAATATCACCGTATATGCATCATTAATTACAGCGCTATCTAAGATCTCAGAACCTCAGATAAAATCTGCACACTCAAACATTTGCATTTAATGCGACAGAAAGACTTCCAGGCATTAGATAATTACTTATAACCTTCATCACATAGTCCGGTTCAGTAGATAAGTGGGCATAGTCGTTGAAGATGAGAAAGCAACGAGGCAGATGAAGGCTTACTAGTCATCTTCGTTCCTGCCTTATAAAAGAGGATATCCACCGATTTGAACGCAGTCTGAATGTTATTCACTTAGACTTTTGTTCATCAGCTCAGCAAAGTTTCAGTCAGTCAGAAGGATGAACATTTTAAAGTGTCTGGGCTTGGTGATCTCTTTGATCTTGATGACGGTGGCTGCCTTACCCGAATTACAAGTCAAAAAAAGCGATTCTATTCCAACATCTATAACAACAGACAGTATGACAACGATTGCACCGATTAATTACTTGCCCGTCGGAGCCGCGAAGCCCCTATCCTTACTTATTTTCCGCAACCGGGCGTGTCCAGAGAACCATAAAGAAGATTCTGAAGGCAACTGTCGCCCCATTGTAGAAGCCCTTCTTCCTTAAACATGCTCCCGATGGGACTACATTTGTTGACAAACAAGGTGGGTGGAAGTTATTATTGAGGTACCATTTAGGTCAGTGCTCCGCAAGCTTTTCTCACTCTCGGCACACCTAAGCCCCTCCCAGAATTCCGCGGTACACCACAAACAAAAATATACAAAACATATTATACAAGAGTTACAAAGTGTATATACAAAAATTAGATTTACCTATTTACTGTTTTTGATTGATTAATTTATCCTTCAAACGCGACCTCTAATCAAATTATTTTTTATTAAAACCAGAATTGAAAAACTTGGAGAAAAAACTTATGCTTCTTCTCTTGGAGAGATTGCGCCGCGGCAAACTTACAATTAGTATCGTCTCGTGGCATACCGTTTGCGGAGCAGTGGTTTAGGTGGACAGAGCAGTAGTGAACTCTCTTGTGCGCATGCGTAAACGGGAAGTAGTCCAGTGAAATTAGGATCTGTCTACGGAATGATTCCCGGCAAGCTACTTTATGGCATGGGCCTTTATTTCGTTGTTTTAAACAATATGTCAAAAGTCCCCAACGATCTGACGTCCGCTAAAAATTTTACACAATGTCTTTCCCGAATATCTTGCTAGTTGTCAGTTTTACGACAAAAATAGTGATTATGAAATTTGTCGCTTAGGAAATACTGTCGAAAAAAGGTTGCATGAGTTTTTTTCGTAGGAATAACCATTTTCGTGTATGACGGCTTACAAAGCTTCACTCCTCATAATTTTGACAAGGGAAGATCTCGAACCCGAAAATTAAAAAAATTATGAAACTTTAAGTAGGGAACGTAATCCTGAATACAACGCAATTTTATTTGCTGCCTAAATTCACTCCAAGAGGGTGCAATTAACCCTAGAAAAAATTTCGATTCTGTCTTATGATCCGCGAGCTGTACGAGATAGAAAAAAAGTTTTCAGGAAAAAGTTTCTTCTTTTAATGCCGCGTTTACACCAAGGCGAACACGAACAAAAACAGTGTTCGCGAACGTTTTTGACTGTTCTTGCCGTGTCCACACCGCCGCAAATAGAACAAAACGTTCACATACGATTCGTACACAGAGTTTTGTTCATGTTTGCGGCGGTGTGGACACAGCAAGAACAGATGAAAACGTTCGCGAACAATGTTTTTGTTCGTGTTCGCCTTGGTGTAAACGCGGCATTATTGGAGACCCGGGGTTAGGGTTTTCTTTGCCCTCAACCCTCTGTAAAATTTTTAGCGGATGTCGGATCGATGGGGACTTTTGACATGTTTTTTTAAAACGACGAAATTAAGGCCCATGCCGAAATTTAGCTTGCTGGGAATTATTCGGTAGATTGGCCATATTTCTGTCAAATTTCACTGGACTAAAGGTACACACGAGGATTTTATAGGGATTACTGTGACTAGGTAGTTTCGAAATTTGGTACTGGGTAAATGATAATATAAAACACTGTATAGACTTCTTTTTTCCAAACCCTCTTGTTGATGCCTCCCACAAACCTTACTTGTCCTAACAGTACACATTTTTTTGTGAGTTAAAGATTTATGACAAATGAATATTTTTGCAATGAAACACAGAGTAGAACTATGTGATTCGAAATATTCAATGGTGGGCTGTTCTGTTCAGGGAAGACTAGATCTCAGTTTCTTGTAGTTTATTTTTCAAATACCTTTTCCTTTGAAGTCTTTCATTGTAACTGAATATTTCTTTTTCGTTTATCTTTCAGCAAATACTATATTGTTCATATTGAAAATGATCAAGGAAATAAATACATGGCGACGTGGCTATTACGTATGTGGAATTTCCCATACGCCGCTCTCAATCATTTCTCGAGCTCGCGTCTGCGAAGGGAAAACGCCCTAAAATCCTTTCGTTTATCAAACACCACTAATGGGGGTCATGATATCGACCATCTGGATCACGACCATGGGAAAGGACGTGACACTTACATGGAAATACTCCTTATATGGAAATTCTTAACGAATCCCCACTCATTTTTGGACTATGTAAATCCTTTGGTTTCAACCCCCTTCGGTTCAAAGTAGGGCTGGGACTATTTGTCGAATTATTCGGTATTCGAATATTCGAATACTTCACTTGCTTAATTATTTGACGAATATAATTCGAATATCCAAGTATTCGAATACTATTCAAATATTTCAGTATTCGAATGCTATTCGAATATTTAAGTATTCGAATACTATTCGAATATAGGTTCATTTGTCATGGTGAAATCTTGTAAGCTAATTTGAACCCACTTCATACCATAGTATTCGAATACATCGGTATTCGAATATAGCAGTATTCGAATAGTATTCGAATATAGCAGTATTCGAATAGTATTCGAATTTAGCAGTATTCGAATAATACCATTCGAATACTCAAATATTCGAAGTTTATTCGTAGCATTCGAATACTTGTAAAACATTCGAATAGTAAATTATTCGAATAGTCCCAGCCCTAGTTCAAAGCTATACAGTCACGCGTAGAGTCACGCCGTGTCACGCTCGTACAGAATTGGTTATATTCAGCCACTCTTACGCCCCGCATCGTCAGTGCGCAACACCGTGCAAGTATTGGTAACTACACTATTTAATTATTAACCTCGACACCTACATTTGTATTATAATTTACTACTCAATATACGAATGGTGTTCACGAGTAAATCGAGTTTAATTATTTATATCCGTACAAATATTGATAATAAATTTTTATTTGCGATTATTAATAAAACAAAGAAAAAAGTAAGTATGAGTTGTTTGATGAGTTAAGTGAAAAAGATTTCTATCCATAATCATAAGATTGATGAAAAAGAAGAATTATGCGAAGAAGTATTTCTGAACTATTTTTCTAATTGCATGTTGGTGTGAAATGATAGGCAGGTAGACGAATGTACTAGGAAGAATCATTACCAATATTATATGCGAGATGACCAGAGCTGCCTGGTTGAATATCAGGGCGATATGTGTGAAAGTTGTTGCACAATAAGTGAAAGAACATATTATTCCACGAATAGAGCAAAGCATAGTGGAAAAGTTGCATAAAAATGATAATGGCGCAGTTATGGAGAACAGTAATCAGGAAGTCAGGTGAACTTCGACGAAGAGGACGTTTGTAATCGATCTTACACAAGTATTATTCCACACGGTCAGGTGCACAGGAGAAAAAGCAGCTCTGGCAGTGCTAGTATTATTCCACAATGTAAATAGTGATTATTTACCATATACTCTTATACACATCCAGTACTTGTTTTTATTTCTGCTCTTAAAAGTTGTACACAGAGATGTGAATGGTGTTATCGAACGGTTTTTATAATGCAGAAGAGGGATTCTTTATGTAAAAGTGACTGGAAATAGCAGAGTAAATTCTTTTTCGAATTTGATTTTGTTTCCGTGAAAATTGATTATAATAAATTAGAATGTTAAATTTCTGATACTTTTGTGATTATTAGTAATGTTAATAGGAGGCACCATACACAATATTTCGTTGGAAGAATGGTGATTGTATTATTAGTTTTGTAGGAAAAGAGGAGAATGAAACAAACGCAGTTATGAAATAAAGTGAAGTTGACGGTAGGAAAAGGATTTTCTATTCAGAGAAAAAACGAAAAAGAAGAGAATTCTATTATAGTGATTGCAATTTTGAGTGCGAAGGTTTTCGACAATACTGTCCTTGCATTCGTAATTCATCTTTAAAAATGAGGGTACACATTAGGGTTTATACAAAAACCGACTTTTGAGAAAATCGGTTTTCGAATTTTCACTAAAAAATATAATTAAAATAGTAACTACATGTTTATACTCATTTTAAAAATTCTCAGGTTTTCTTCATATTTATGGAATTACAAAAATATAATAAAATAAAATACACTATATCTACAGAACCAAAAAAAGAAAAAAAATCGCACAAATCCGTACAATTTTTTAGTTCATTTAGGTAATATTTATGGATTTACAAAAATATAACACAATAAAATACACTGCATACAAAATCAAATGAAAAAAAGAATTAAAATAACTAAAATCCGTACAAAATATAAATTATAAATCTTTATTTCATTAAGTATTTTCCTTCCGAAAATATGAACTCATGAAGAAGGTTTAAGTAAACTGTTACCTACTACAATTTGCTTGTGTCCGCAGCGATGTCAAGTTAAAATGTTAACGTTTTTTAATTAAATAATTAATGCATTTTAACATATTAATTCTAGTAGGTATGTGAAACCGGGTTTTTAAATTTAAAAACCGGTTTTCTATACCTATACCGGTTTTTTAAATTTAAAAACCGGTTTTCGAATTTTACAAATTTATTAAAAAAACCGGTTTTTAAAAACCGACAAACCCTAGTACACATCGTTAATCGATATTCGACGTATTTGGATATATTACTAATTAAAGCAAGCTTGTTTGATTTCTATCTACATTAGACATACATATCTACTTCTAATAAAAGTATCAAGTCCAATGGAACATTACGAAAATCTAATAATCATCTGTTTCTCTCCCTCATCCGATTACCGCTATTCCTTCAAACACTCATTGTCAGTAGAAAATGTTAGCAACTCACGTTGCAAGAATTTATCAACTTTCTATTTCCTATAATGTGTCTGCTTTCGACCTCGGACTTTGGAGATGAAACATTTTAGCAGATGCTAATAATATGTAATCACAAACTTTGCGGGAATGTGCTAGAAGTGATCAGAGCGATGCCAGGCTATAATTAATACAAAAAGGAAAAACGCAACTAGCAAAGGATTCTTCACGACCTTCCCAGACCGTTTAAATAAGCATACCCATCCGACTCCCGCGCAGTACGAGTCTGAACAGAGTAGGCGAGTGTTGCTTGCTAATCAAACACCGTTTTAGTCACAAGCGAAAGTATGAATTTTTCAAAGTGTTTCTGCTTGATAATCGCCTTGATCTTGGTGACGGTGAATGCTTCGCCGACACCAGAAGATGCCACTGACAATATTATGCCAACAACTACAACAAGTACACCCGGCGGATGGTACGCGAACCATCATCGCAGACCTGGTGGTGGGCATCATCAGATTAATGCTCCCTATCGGCGTTGTCCAGGGAAACAAAAGCTTGATGCTCAAGCGAAATGTCGTGACCCTTTATAGGATCCTGTTTCTTGGACATCAATTCGATAGGAGCACCTTTGTTGATTGACAAGGTAGGTGGAACTTGCTATTGAGGTACTATTTATTGTTTGGGTGTACAGTAGGGTGGCCTTTATTTTCAACCTTTTTTGCTCTCAATATGGTTGCATATCATAAGAAAATAATCCCTGAAAAAGATTATTGGAATCGGAAAACAGGAAAGAGTGCCGACCAGACCTTAAAGTTTAGAGTTCATTAAAAGTTGGGATTTAAAGAATTTCTCAAAAATGGTGGTAAGCCCTATCGAATTTTTGTTCAAATAGTATTAAAAGACCATTCAATTTTCTACAATTATCGTATATACAATTTTTTCGTACTTGCAATTTTTTAAATAATAGCTTTTGAATATAGAGAGTGATGTATTTTCAATACCCGCGAAGTGTGGATCTCTTTATATACAAACGCTTGAATGTTATTATCTAAAAAATGGTTGGAAGCACAAAAAAATTATATATACAATAATTGTAGAAAAATAAATACCCTTTTAATATTATTTGAACAAAATTTCGATAGGGCTTACCATTTTTGAGAAATTATTTATTCTAAGGCCTGGTCGGCATCCTTTCCTGTTGTCCGACTGCAATAAACTTCTTCGGGGAATATATTTTTATCAAATGGCACTGTTCTAGGGGGTGAGAGTAAAGAAATGCAAATGAAAATTTCGATACGTATAAATAAGGCCAACTCTAATGTACAGAGCTGAACTGAAGTAATACTTGCTATTGGAATCTTTCTTTCCCAAACCTCCTCTTGATTTCTCCCACTAACCTCACTATTGCTTGTCATAACAATACATATTTTCGGACAGATGAATATCTTTTCAATTAAACACAGAGTGTAACTATATAAAATCGATCATTTTTATTATCCATGGCTGTAATGCACCGATTGAAACATTCTTTAGTGGGTAGTCTTTTTTACAGAAGACTACTATAGCTGTTTGTAGTACATTTTTCAGTTGCCTTTTTCTGTGAAACTTATCATTGTAACCATATGATTCTGTTTCGTTTATCTTTCAGCAAACGCTGCACTACTCATATCCAAAATATTCCACGAAATAAATATATGATGACATCGCACTGATATTGCAATCCCGAAGGCGGTGATTCTTCATGCATAAATAAATCGAAAATGTGAAATAATTTTTTTCAAAGAAGCCTTTGCTTTGAAGAAAATCAATTTTTAAATGTTTAATTTTTTATATGCATACCATTATTGATAATAAATCGATTTTCTCGATTATTAATAAAAGAAAGAAAATGAGAATTGTTATTATTATTATTCATTTTTTAAGGTTTGAGTAAAAAGGTTTTGTGAATCTATATCCACCATATATTGGAATGAATTATTTATATTTAACACAAAACAGTTTTGCTGACGCAATTTAATTGCACCGAGCTGTTATGAAACGGTGAACACAACTTAAATCAACAGGCAACGGAATCGTCCTTGATCTGTTATTTTCCTGTACCATATTTTTTCCCTGTACTTCATATTTCCGTTCAAACTTTTTGTACAATAAATTTGAAGAAAGTTATTTATTTACGAGATTGTAAAAAAAGTTGAAAAAAAATTATATCTAGCGAGCTAAATACGGTATTAATTACGCAAATGGGATCGGTCCTCCTGTTTTGCTGGAGACTGAAAAAACTGACAAAGGAAAAATGGACAAAATTCTGCACTCTTTTTAATGCCATTACATGTTTTTTTTTTAGAAAACAGATCGATCCTTGTTCCCTCCTTATATTGTAATTATAACACTGCAGTGCGGACTCGATATATCTAGTTTCGGAGAACCGAATTTCGCTTAATCCGATCTCTATTTAAATCGATGCCTGCTTGGCATGCATGCTGAATATAGCATTGGCGTTGCTCATTCTGTAGACGTGGTTTTATTCATTTTTCTGAAGTGAATAGTCTCGCGTCAATTTTTTCTCAAACATTAAATGCCCATGTGTGGGTGTGTATCGTATGCTTCGCTTAATCCGAGGTTCCAATCAGGTAAGGTGGCTTCGATTCCATTCACCATGAACAATTGAGGTCAGGGTAAGTTGTTTCAATATAAACAATAAGTGGTTTCGGCGCACTGGTTCGGTCAGTTTAATAATTTGAAAATATAATTAATAATAATTAAACATTAATAATTAAATTATTAAACTGACCGAACCAGTGCGCCGAAACCACTTATTGTTTATTCTAAAAATACGGTCGATATCATAACTACTTTATTTTAAGTTGTTTCAAATACGAATGCTTCGCAAAATATCTCAAATTTCTTCACAAGACATATGTTTTACTTTTGAAGATTCAATGTCCCGCAATCATACATTAACACATAGATGACTGAAGCGGGGTCCATACTGAGCCATAATAGAATTTTGTTTTATTATAAATTGTTGTATTATAAACAGAAGTGCATCATGGCACCTTTAAATGTAAAGTTATTCAAATTTTTCTTCCACCACTTTCATCTTCCTTCACGTAGAAGTCTCTCGCATTGTTTTACATTGTAGTTCTGTATAATAAAAGTGAACCAGTTTTATTAAGTATTGACCGATTGACCGATGACAATTTTTATGGTCGTTATGTAGGTCAGTGAAAAGGCCGAACGTCAGAAAGCTATCGGACTAAGTAGTAGTGGTATAAGAGTGATGCACAATTTTGCATACTCGCACGAAGAATATTGTAGCCCGCACATATACGAGTACACCCATCGAACTTAATCGATTGCGTAAGCCATCGTGTAATTTAGACTTCACCACGTGAATCAGGGTGCTTTTGAATCCGAGCAAACCAGAATGCTCTGAAAGATAAGTGAAAATGAATCTTTTGGTTGTAATTATAAAACTGGAGATCACATTAAATGTTTTGAAACCCGGGCAACTTAGAAATGTACCACAATCGTTACTGACCTTCTTAGAAAAAAACTAAAAATTTTGTGATTTTCGAGTCACGTTGTTTCACACCGTGTATAGTTACAAAAATGTCCTACCGTTTAAAACTTTTTGAGAAATGAAGGGGAGGGTTGGGAAAGAAAGAAGCCCATAGAAAGTTTTAAGATGCTAGTCACCCAATAATAATGCTTCCATGTTACATCACCTGCCAAACCTCAAAACTAGTTATACTGTGGGCGTTGCGTGAAACGTGTGGAAGGTTTGACGGAAGGAAAGGAATAAGTGACGCTGGTTATAGTAAGTATATTTATTAGATAGTTCCGTTCACAGTGCGTGGCTTCGACTGACTGCCTGCGGGCTCTCTGCCCCGAGCTTTGGGGAACGTCGTCACTCGCGCCGCCCAAAGATTGTTTTTACAACTTCCACCGACGACGGTGCCCGCCGCGTTCCGAGAAACCTTTTGTCGTACAATCGCGGCGCGACGCAACGGCGCGGAAGTTCGGCCCATCACGGTTGTACGCAATGATGCGGCGTGCTTGTTGCCCGAGCCGCCACAATACCAATCTTCAGGCTTCGCGTTGTGGAGTTCTGCTCCGTTTACGCATGCGCATCGGAGATAGATGCGTATCATTTACTCGTCGCCCGGCTAAATCAACCTAACCTGACCCGTATTTCATTAATATCTCATTACGCCTGCAATATTTTCTAAATTTAAAAGCATTTTTCTTATGTAAACCGCATATCAGCTTTCGAATAAGACCTTGAACAATAAAATCGGTCCACGCATAACAGAGATATCATAATATCGTCTCATGGATCAGTCAGAAACGGTAGATTTTTCTTCTCCGAGAATCTTCTCCAAGAAAATTTTTTCGTCAAACATAATACGTATACGCGTTACACGCACACCTTCAACTAAAACGAAACTAACGCATGTTTCGTTCGTCAAACGCTACCTTCACTATACAATCTACTCAAAATTTTGACAGCTTACAGTCAGGTTATAACCTGGCGAGTGTTAAATAAGGTAAGTTGTCAAAATTTGAGATGCCACGTATTTTTACAAATATGTATCGTACCATTGAATTGCAATCAAAATGCAGTCTCAAACACAAGGTAAATTGCCAAAATTTGAATTGCGACATGTTTAAGTATTATCGAACTGTTTTTTATTTTTAACTAAACTCAGAATTTTATTTATGTACATATTATTATAGATAATTGAAGCGTAAAATGATGTTGGGATTGAATTTATCCTAAATTCTGTATATTAAGTAAGGGGTAAGGGCACAACGTGGGTATCCGTTGATGATTTACGTATAGAAAAACAAGCTTGGCCACGAAATGATAAAAATGCATAGGTACATATTTTTCTTCGAAAGGTGTTCATTGTGGTTGATATACACTTCAATATAACCACAAACCAGTATTGCCTTTTAATTATTAAATATCATTACATTTTTAAACATAAGCGTTTTTCTTTTAAACATGCACTTTGCAGCTTCGCTAGAGTTTTCTGAAATCCCCATAAAAAAACTTAATATAAATCGGATCAAATTAAAAATTATCTGAAGTCATTTCCTAAGCAAATTATCTTTGTAAAAAGAAGTGAGATCCTCCAAAGAAACTTTAAAAAAGTAAAAAAATTATGCCAAGTACATGAAGTCAAATAAATCACAAAAAAGAAAATAATAATAAATACAAAGTAAAAAAAGATGTGAAATCAGAATGAGCTGCAAGTACATAAAGGTGCTTTCCCGCAGCGTGCAAAGGCGACACTGTGTAACATAATAAAAGACAAAAAAAGATGTCCGCGGCTGGGAAGTCAAATACTTGGCGTGGCCAGGCAAGGTCAAGGTGTCGCTGAATAATTATTTAAAAAGAGAACAAATCTTACAATTATTTTAAAACGCAATATAATGAAAATGTACTCATATTGTCTGAGTTTTAAATGGACAAATTATCTGAAAGCCTGCGAGGGGGAGGTATGGGTATTGATGATCTGAGAATACCTTGCCTGGCCACGCCAAGTATTTGACTTCCCGGCCGCGGACATCTTTTTTTATCTTTTATTGTGTTACACAGTGTCGCCTTTGCACGCTGCGGGAACGCACCTTTATGTACTTGCAGCTCATTCTGATTTCACATCTTTTTTGACTTTGTATTTATTATTATTTTATTTTTTGTGATTTATTTGATTTCATGTACTTGGCGTAACTTTTTTACTTTTTAAAAGTTTTTTTGGGTACTCCTTCACTCCTGCTCTGTACACCTAACCTAAATAATAGTACCTCAATAGTAAGTTCCACCCACCTTGTCCATCAACGAATATGCTCCCACCGGATGGATGTCCAAGAAACGGGTTGCTACACAGCATCGCGACATGTCCCCCGAGCATCCAATTTTTTTTGCCCAGGACAGGACCGCACGGGGACAACAATCACCCTGTCTGGAAAGAAGTGGTTAATGGGTAAAGTCGTCGTCATACTATCAATCGTTGTAGATGTTAGAACAGAATGATTCGTGTTGATTTCTGGTGTGTATAAAGCATCCACTACCATCAACATCAAAGAAATTATCAAGCAGAGACACTTTAAAATGTTCATCTTTCTGACTAATTAAAACGTTGCTCAACTGACGAACAAAACTCTAGCCGATTGACATTAGAACTACATTCAGCTTGGAGGATATCCTCTTATATATGGCGGGAACGAAGATTGCGGGGGAAGCCTTCGTCTCTCTCGATTCTTCTCTTTTTTCATGGAATATGCGCACATATTTCCGGGACCGGTCCAACTGATGAAGGTTATAGGATTGTAACTGTAACCCTAAGCCGGTTCGGTCCGCAGTACCGTAGCCCAGACCTTCCCAAGTAGGGGAAAACCACTCCCGAAACACATGTTTCGGTTCTCCCTCCAGCGCTCCCTCTCTCAGAGGAGACAGTAACGCCGCTAGGAAGCAGATAGAAAGAGGATAGTAGGAATCGTCCCACCATAGCTGAAGACGCAGCGTAGGCTAACCCGCATAACCGGATAATCCGAGGCGGATACATTAATACGGTAGGCGTCGTAGTTTTTCCCTCTTTTCGTAAAATCGAGCTGTACTTATGAATTTTTATCACAGAAACTGTATATCGCATTAGGTTTATTCTTCTTTTATTTTAATGTAGAAGGTTTTGCCTATTTGAATAATATTTTTTGTTAAAGGGCCTGTTTAAGGGACCAACATTGTGGAAACGTTGCCGTAACGTTGCAGAAATATTGCAGAAACGTTGGCGTGCAATATTACAACGCAAAATTGATGCAACTTTGCAGCAATAATAATTTTCAAGTTAAAATTTCGACCGTAAATATTAAATAATGTGGTATCGGCGCACTGATTCGGTCACAATACACTGTGACCGAATCAGTGCGCCGATACCACCTTATTTTGCAGCAATAATGCAACACTGTAAGGTTACTGCAACGTTCCTACAACGTTGCCGCCACGAGGTGTGCTGTATGGGCCCCACGGCTTCGGAACCTTTTTTTGTTTCGCAAATTTCCCATGATTGAAAAGCGTATTCCAGTGGAATCTTATTTTAGCACGTGGCCTGTTCGGCACGAAAAAGTGCTATGACGAGATTACTGCGGGAACGCCACCACCGCAGAGCCCGCTTGAGGTCAAGAGACTATAACCTTCATCAGTTGGACCGGTCCCGCAGATAGAGAATCTCAATGCAAATGGGGAAAAAGAAACGAAGTCGGTGATGACTTCATGATAACCTTCGTTCCCGCCTTATAAAAGGGGATATACAGGGATCTGAACGCAGTTCCAACAGGAATCAGCTAGAGTTTTGTTCGTCAGCTGTGCAACGTTTTAATTAGTCAGAAGGATGAACATTTTAAAGTGTGTCGGCTTGGTGATCTCTTTGATCTTGATGACGGTGGCTGCCTTACCTGAATTACAAGTAAAAAAAAGCGATTCTATTCCAACATCTATAACAACAGACAGTATGACGCCGATTGCACCGATTAATTACTTGCCCGTCGGAGCCGCGGTGCCCCTATCCTTACTTATTTTCCGCAACCGGGCGTGTCCAGAGAACCATAAAGAAGATTCTGCAGACAACTGTCGCCCCATTGTAGAAGGGCTCCTTCCTTAAACATGCTCCCGATGGGACTACATTTGTTGACAAACAAGGTGGGTGGAAGTTATTATTGAGGTACCATTTAGGTCAGTGGTCCGCAAGCTTTTCTCACTCTCGGCACACCTAAGCCCTTCCCAGAATTCCGCCGTACACCACAAGCAAAAATATACAAAACATATTATAGAAGAGTTACAAAGTGTAGGTATATACAAAAATGAGATTTACCCATTTATTGTTTTTTTGTTTCATTACGGGTAGGTTCCGGCCTAAAAATCGAGTTTTTTTTTCATTTGTCGAATGATCGACCTATTAGGATTACTTGTTTAAAAGGACATGTTGAAATTCCCAACAATCTACATTATGGCATGGGCCTTTATTTCGTTGTTTTAAGCAATATGTGAAAAGTCCCGATCGATCTGACATTCGCTAAAAATTTTACAGAGGGGTTAAACATAAAAAATACTGTTTTCGCTTATCGGCATCCTTTCCTGTTGTCCGATTGCAATAATCTTTTTCGGAGACTATTTTTATATCAAATAGTACTGTTCTAGGGGGTGAGAGCAAACAAATATAAAAAAAATTCGATACGTATAAATAAGGGCAGTCCTAGTGTACAGAGCTGTTACTGAAGTAATACTTGCTACAGGCATCTTTCTTTCCCAAACCTCGTCTTGATTTCTCCCACAAACCTCACTGTTGCTGGTCATAGAAATACATATTTTCTGGCAGATGAATATCTTTGCAATTAAACACACGGTGCAACAATGTGAAATCGATCATTTTGATTATCCCTGGCTGTAACGCATCGATTGAAATATTCTTTAGTGGGTAATCTTGTTTATACAAGACTACTATACCTACTTGTAGTACATTTATCAGTTGCCTTTCTCTGTGAAGCTTTTCATTGTAACCATATGTTTCTTTTTCGTTTATCTTTCAGCAAACGCTGCACTACTCATATCCAAAATATTCCACGAAATAAATATATGATGACATCGCACTGATATTGCAATCCCGAAGGCGGTGATTCTTCATGCACAAATAAATTGAAAATGTTAAATAATATTTCTTCAAAGAAGCCTTTGCTTTGAAGAAAATCAATTTTGAAATGTTTAATTTTTTATATGCATATCATTATTGATAATAAATCGATTTTCTCGATTATTAATAAAAGAAAGAAAATGAGAATTGTTATTATTATTATTCCTTTTGTAAAGTTTAAGTAAAAAGGTAGTATAGTGAGATGATGTTTTGTGGATCTATATCCACCATATATCGAATACAGGGGTGTCGAACATGCGGCTCGCGCGGCGCAGTGGCTCTTTCTCCTCTTTGCCTGCTCCGTAGACCCATAGGAGAATAGCCCCCTCCACACCTACTTCATTATGATGAATTTCTCCTCCGGGTACCGGGCACTCTCTCTCTCTCTCTCTCTCTCTCTCTCACTCTCTCTCTGCTGGGTCTCGTGCAACACCCGGAGAAAAATACTAGGGGGAACCGGCTTACCGGGGGCCCAACTCGTGCGGCTCTCGGAGTGGGGAAGTTTGCCACCCCTGGTCTAGATCAAGTGTATACGATACTCAAAAAAATTTCCGGAAGATTGGAAACTGCCTAGAGAAGTCCGCGACACTGAATTCGACCTATCGTCGCAGGAGTTGCAGCTAGAGTTAAGGTGGAGTTTCGTAGCCGCGATCCGGCGGCCCGTGGCGGCGGCCAGACTCCGGCCGCGCAGCGTTCAGGGTCCCACTTTGGTTCAAGCGCGCTTGAAAGGGTCTACGCCTAAGGATTCATACCTGCTTCAGAAATAAAATAATTTTTTATTCTTTTCCGTTTCGATATGGAAGTGACACCAATGGACTCCTTATGTTTTTGCGATGAAAATTATATGAAATTTCATGTAAATCGAAGTATTATTAACGAAGACAATTTGAAATGATATAAATTAATTTTTCATGAAATTTCATTCATATGGTCCGAATTGTGCCGTTCGTGGTGTCTGTTTCATGGGCGAAACATAAGGAATTCATTGACGTCATTGTCACAAAGATCCGATGGGAAATGCGGAAATCCTGGATATTTCTGACTTTTTAATGGTATTCGAACCCTTTCGAGGGTCGAAAGCCATACAATTCGGTGAGGCACTGCGAGAGGTTGTCCTCATCACGGCCTCCAACGAGTACGTTTATTTTGGAGCGGCGATAAACGATCAGAGCGACGATAAGAGCGAGATGACTACATAGATGACCAACGATAAAAGCGTCGAGAAAGAAATATTTATTTTTCTTCGCTATTATCGCAGCTCCAACATAAACGTACCCGCGTTAACCACAGCTCCAGCATAAACGTTAGGCGGCGGCGCACAGTGGCGAAAATGCCCGAAAACCTGGCCAAAAGTCATATTTCCAAATGTAGGGTAAATTGTTGAAATATTTTATTGTAATATGACTCTAAGATGATAAACATGCAATTTTTTAACGTTAAATATTCAATTTGTTGTACTGATTAAAATTATAATTCTTAAAAATATTAAAAATTTTGTTATTTATATATATATATATGTAAAATAATTACAGAATCATTACTATAACATTTATATGTGTGTAAATTATGCCTCAGAATTTTAGAATCTTTCACAATTGTGTGTATTATCACAAAGCGGATAAAGACGAACCAGCCGGTGTTGTATTCCGTATCTTAGTATTTCTTTTATTTTATTTAATAACAACTTAATACAAATAGCGGAAACTAGACGAATTACAGAATTACTTATAGTAGACTCAGAACTAGATTATCGTGTCAAGACTGTTCGGACTAATATATACGTACGGTTTTCAGTAAACTGGAAACAAGGATGAGTAATAAGGAACAGATGAGGTCATAGAAGAAAGAATTTGGGACGTTTACTATTGCTACTTGGAAAAGTAACGCGATGATTAATAATATGTATAGAGAAAGAAGTTTGAATAACGTTGGTATACAACACCGGATCGTAAGTACGTTGCGCGTTGAATAAGCTTGTAAATTAAAGCGGAGAACTACATTTATGCGCACACAACGGATTGGAAAATAAAAAATTAACACTAGAATTGTATATTAACTGACAGGGAGCCCTTTTAAAACATTAAAACAAATAGTAACACTCGCGGATATGTAAAGACTGAACTGAGCGGGAATTATACTCGTGCCAGTGTGTACACAAACACTGATATTTGCCAAAATGGCAAAAAGGTGCAAAATCCTGCAACGGCGCCTTATTATGCATACCTCAGTTTCAATTTGCAAAAAAGAACGGTGCGGCATCTCGCGTCATTATTAACATTTTGCTTAACAATAGACAAAAAATGTATATGTTGTCGGTAGGGGAGAGGCTTGCAGGTTGCCACTGCTTGCAGGTTGCCACCCCTGCTGTATTTCGACTTTCTAGCAGTGTCACTAACCCGAACTCTGACTCAAATCGACGTTAAAAGAGCAAATGTCACTATTTATTAACCTCTGGAGCGGACAGACGCAATAACGCTGTGTTTTCTGAGCGAAGGGTAATATAGTGTTTGTCAAGAAATTGAACTATTGAAATTGTGTGTTTTCCCTGTGCTCGTAAATTGAACATTTTCATCGACAATTCAAGATAACTATTCGTACTGTGTTGTTTTTTTCATCTAATTTACATATGCCAAACAGTTTTCCAAACAGATCATGAATTGACAATTTTTTTCTCATATTTTCCAAAAATGCGTCGGAATGCAAGTTGCCACCTTTTTTGGCTTGCAGGTTGCCACCTCTCTCTTTCCCGCTTGTTTACACTCAAATGTCATTTTTCGTGGTTATGTGATGTTTAATATTGTCATTGAGTTTGAAGTGAAGTGTTTTTATTATGGCAGCACGCAGGTTAAGAAAGTCTGAACGCGGCATTAAGGATTTTGAAGCGTTGCTCGACGCAATTAAAGCAATCAAAATCAGCCACTGCATAATATAATTTATTAATAAAATTTAATAGTTTTAGTTCTTTTTTACACTTTCAGCAATTTTTCTAGGGGTGGCAACCTGCAAGCCAAAATTTCAAGGAGCCAATTTTAGATACTTTCGATAATTTGCAGTATAATTTTTCTTTTTCCAGAGTTTACATGATTTGTCGGTCAGGATTGCAGCTTTACCCTTCCTCTTTCTAACTTATACCATAAATCATCGATACGTTAATTTTATGACGAGTTATGATAAAAAAAGCTAAGGGGTGGCAACCTGCAAGTCTCTCCCCTACTCATTTATAACAGCTTTCAGAGACTGCATTTAAAACAAAAATAGTGCATGTGATCCTACATGATAATATATACTACTTACTGTGATAGTTATACTGGATAATCTGAAAATAAATCTTAAAATAGCGCGTTAAATTTCGATCGTCAACTTTGAACTGATATATCATCAAAAGGGCTGCAGTTAAAAATTTCCAATTAACGGGAAATTGTGCACAGATAGGTTATAAACGAATTGCACTAATTATATTTGGCAAATTAAAATCGTTGTATTTGGACTTTTGGCCAGGTTTTCGGGCATCCTCGCCACTGTGCGGTGGTTACAATCCCTGATTATAGGGGCGAGTAGGTTAAAGCGGAACTGGTGGGTAAAACGGAACATCAATATTTCTCATAGATAAGAGCTGGGATTGAGTTGGTATGACAGCATTTCGTGACAGACCATAGACCCTGGACACATTACTTTTTGGTTAACAATGTTGGAAAAATTTCGGGTCTCGATGTTTCGATATTGTGTTATGTAGTTTCGAACACTTTTTGTAACATGAATTTCGAAAAATTATAACGGTAACGATATTGATGGATTCTATAGTCCTTACACTACATTTTGAAATTTTACCCAGTTCTTTACTTCACGTTGAAGTGTAAATATTATATGTTTAGATACTAAAGTGCCGCTAGTGAGACGAAGCGGAACACTTTTGCGTGGGGTAAAACCGAACACCTATTATGTATGGCGAAGAATGGAAACGTCATATGGAGTTCGAAGAAAAAAATTTTACCCGGTTTCCAATGGATTGGCGGATAGAAAATTAATACAGTTCCTTCCGGTCTTACGAAACTCGTACTTCGAAATAATTGATTTGGTTCGAACACCATGTGGCCACGATACTGGTAACTCCTCTGGCGGCAGAGGATGTGCGTCGCGAGACATAAGATCGGCGCCACGAACTAACGAGGCAGCTTGCTCCGTGATCAAGACTTCGACGCAAGATTGATACGGCAGATACTTTTCATATAGTAGGTTTACGAATAAAATTATATCAAACCTCACCTCACGGTATAAGCGGTAACGGTTAATCGACGCCTCCTTGATAACCTGAGTAAATCGGTCGAGGCACCATAAATGTGTCGCGAATACAAATAAAACCAGGTAGTAAAGTACCTTGGAAAAACTGACGAGTATCATCTGCATTTTGTTCCACACTTCTAGATTCTAGTTACAAAGAACTAAAAATTTGAGACGATTTCAACCAGAAATATGTGTGTTTGAACATGCATTTACGATATGCAAATCTGTGTAACAACTGGTAGCAAAATAACTTGAAAATTTCAGTTACTTTTTGTTTTTTATTATTATTGAGACTATGAAATTTGAAAATTTATTAGTTTCCCTATGATATTCTGCAGTTTTATTTGTTCCCATCCTCTGCCGTAGTTTTTTATTCGTCTTAAACAAACAGGTATTGCAAATATACTGCACTTCCTCTACCAATATCAACTGTCATTCTCAGTTATTATTATTTGTATGAGAAAGACCCTCAAGTTATATAATTGAAAATCCTTAAAAAATTAATGCTTACCAATCCCATTTTATTAAGAGAATGTAATTACTGTGAATCAGTGATGGGTTTACTACGTTACATCGAATTTACTACGTGACACGCGTAAAAAATGTAAATAATTGTATAAAATGTAGAAAATGTAGAAAATGTCCAAAATTCATGTACAAACTATTAACCTCTACCAATCTACCATCCGTTCCCTCTTATTTCACCCCCTTGACACTCTGTGACAAAGTTTTACCTGGGCAATATCAGGTGCTTTAAGCTAGTTATAAATAATTTGAAATTTTTTAATAAATTCATAAGTTTGGTGAGCAAAAGATACTCAAATTTGTACATATATCAACTTATCAACATGGATTCTGAAGAAATTGATAAAGCGTTGGCAAATTATTTTTTTGGATCTAATATTCCATTTAGTGTTATTGAATCTAAACATTTTAAGAACTTTGTTCATAAATTGAACCCGAATTATAAAATTCCAACTAGAAAGATGTTGTCAAATAATTTACTGAATGCAAAATTTCAAGATTATAAAAAATCAATAACCAGTGTGGAATCTAAAGAATCAGTTCTACTTTTAGATGGTTGGAAAAATTCATCATTCAAAAATTCAACAATAAATATGTAGTTGCGATTCTGAATTTAAGTGATAACAGGTACATTTATCTTGATGCCTGGAATTTCAGTTGTATCAGCGAAACTGGTGAAGCATTAAGAGAAGTTGTTAATCAATGTATGATAATGGCGCAAGAACAATTTAATTTAAATATATATGCAGTAATAACAGACAATGCGTCAAATATGATGTCCATGGGAAGAACAATCGATGTATGGCACATGACTTGTAGTAGCCACAGTGCGAATTTATTATGCAAATCATTATTAGATAAGGATTTTGTTGCTAAAGTGAACGATTTATTAAAAAAGTTTAAGCCTCCAGCTCTGGAATCCCAGGTATTTGCTTTTGGTGGTCAGAGAATAATTTTAGCTGCTGAGACTTGTTGCTAATGCAAAGAACAGCAATATAAAAGAAGAAATAAGAACTTTGCTTTCCAATCCTACATTTGAAATGAAGCTTTTTGATAATATATTAATACTCGATCCAATTTGTGAATTAATTAATAAATGTCAATCCTTGGATTGCCCAATCGCCGAAGTTACTGAAATGTGGTTCAAATTAGATGTTCCTACAGATAATGAAAATTATAAGAGAATGATTTACGAACGAATCGAAAAGGCTGTAAACTGCTATGGACTCGCTGCCAATTTCTTAAATCCGAACTTTCAGGGTAGAAGGTTTTTAATAAATGCTAAGTATGCAAATATTCTTCATGATTTTCTACAAACTACTTTAACAGAAAATGGCCTTGTTCAACTTGAACATTATAAAAATAAGACTGGATCATTTGAAGTTTTATTTTCAAGAAATTATGATTCATGTAATACTTTTTGGAGAGCATCGAGGTATTTTTATCCAGAACTTAGCAATCTGGCATTAAAATTAAACAATTTATGTTCATCTACTGGACAATTAGAAATATTATTCTCCAAATGGGCTTACGTTCATCCTTTGAAAAGGAATCGTTTACGAGAAGATAGATCCGCACAGTTAGTGGCTTTGTATTATGAATTGCAATTAAAAGATAACCGAAGTATAATGCTACAATTAGATAACGAAGATGCAGATTAAATTATGTAAATATTATGTAATAAAATGATTCAAAATTTCGACCGTAATAATATTTAATTTCAAAGATAATGTTAGCGGCGCGTAGGTTCGGTCAGTAGCATACTATTGACCGAACCTACGCGCCGCTAACATTATCTTTGAAATTAAATACTATGTAATATTACTTTTGAACTTTTGCATTGAAAACGAATTAAGTATATTTCTAACAATACAACACAGAATTTTATATTTCACGCTTAAGTTAAATTCATTTTATTAATAAATCAAAATCTAATGATGTAAAAATTGATATAAAAACTAAAAACCGTCATTGAAATATTAAGGGTTTATTAAGGAAAAGTATGCGTATACATTATAAAAATACAAACTTTATTTTATTTATTACAACATTTGGTACGTAAGTAATATTACTTATATAAACTAGGCAGAACAGATAGTATCACAGTTTTGAGATCAATTATAATTGTTGTAATTCTTAAATAAGAGCAAATATTCAGTTGTAGTTTTACGAGTACATTAATCTTACTATTGATCGCATTTCTTAAAATTTTGTATTTACTCGCTGATCTTTAACAAATAAAATAATTCTAACATTTTATCGTTATGTTTTAAATTACTTTTTTCAAACAACTTTGATTCAGAATTATCACTATAAGCAGGAATACTAAGAATTTTCAGAGCCATTTTGGCTAAATCTGAATGTAATTTTAAAACCGACTTCCAGAATACTTTCCATGATACATATTCTTTTTTTAGTAAAGTAGCAAATATTCCTTTATTATCTAGGAATTCAAAATAACTTGTCATTCCTGCTTCGTTTAAATGCTCAATTAAAAATAGCATTGTTTCTTGTTCATATTGTTTGAATTGCTTTCCCCGATATGCAGGATGCAAAAAGTTTGCAACCAGCACGAACTGTTTATAAATTAGCTGAGTATTTTCTTCTATTATAGTTTTGAATACTGCATTGTTTTCATCATTTTCCATACCTTTCCAATCTTCAATCGCATCTGCAGTTACATAATTAATATTTCTTTTTTCAATAATATTACAAATATGCTTGAAAACGTTTACAAGTTCGCCTAGATCTTTTTCAAAAGTTGCATTGAGTAAAATTAAAGTGCAATTATTAGAAAAAGTAGTTCGATTTTCTATTAAAAGTTGACGCATTATTTTTAAGTTTTTGAAACAAGATAAGGTTGCTTTGTAATAACTGCACAAATCTTGGTCATCTATGAAATCAACTTTTACACCAGATGCTAAAATTATATCTTTTTCAATCATTTTACAATCATCTAATAACAGTTGAAAATTCTTAAAAATGTCAGACTTAGTTAAACTTTTAATTAATAACCCCAATTGTTTTGATAAGTCAACAAAAAAGCAAAAACCAGAATCTAAGGTTTTTACATAAGTATCACAAACTATAGCATGAACATCAGCATTGTATTTTTCTTTTGCTAAAGAAATTGATAGGACAATAAAAGATTCTATATCGTTAATGGATTCTTCAGAATTTACATATAATAAATTCTCATGTTCACTGACTATTGCACTCAAAAATTGTTTATCATTTGTCGTTTTATAAATTAATAATGTTCCAGAAGTCTCAAATCGCGGAATACTGTTTAAATGTTTTTTATACACGTTAGGTAAAAGTTCTGACAATTCTTCAGCAGTTGGAAGTTTATATGACGGTCGTAACTGATTTACTAAGTTCTTTAAATACTTAGATTTTGTATACTCAAATCCAACATTCAAAACAACTAATAATTCTAGTAAAGATTCGTTTATCTTAATTATTTCATCCTTACTGATGCTATCAATAAAATTTTTCAACTTTTTCGTTTTTGACGATCTTCTAGTTATTGCAAGCTCGGTGTTATTATTGTTATTACAAACTTGGTCATTTTCTTTATTGAAAATTGAAAACACAGATTTAATTTGTGTATTGCTTTCTGTGATATTAGGTTGACTAATCTCCAATTCATTATTATTTAATATGTCATCGTTCTTTGTAGAATCATTGCTATCACGTTCTTTACGTTTATGTTGCAGTTGGTTATTATTACTTTCAATGTCTTTACATTAGAGGTCGTGGCTTTTCACGTGTGTCTAAATACACGTGTACACGGGACACGTGTAACGTGTATTAAGGAATTAAAAATCCGTGTTCTTAATACACGTGTACATGGATTATAAGTACACGGATGTATGGTCGCCAAATACCGCCTCGTAAAATACAACTAAATAGAAATACATACTTTGTTGTCACGTCGGCATGGCAACGTTCACTTTGCCCGTGAACAGAACTATATACACGGATATCCGTGAACAGAACTACACGGGTATCCGTGTATTAAAAATTACACGGATTCAAGTTCGGATACGTTTACTACACGTGTACACGTGTATGTAAATACACGTGAAATAAGGACCTCTACTTTACATACATTTCTGTAAAATAAAATAATATAAAATATTAGTAAAAACAATGTATTTAAATATATATGTAACAGTAGTAAATATAGATAAAACATGATTATTTAAACATAAGTGAATTAAATATTATAACGCATAATAATAAAATATACTAAATTACCTATGTGATTGTAATCTTTGTACAGATGTGTTGCATATCTCATGATTGCAAACTAAACACAATGCAGTTCTTTTATCTTTCCCATTGATTCTGCGAATATGATACTGGAATTTTAATGCGTTCCAGGAATTATGTTCTGGTCGTCCACTTTTTCTCATATTGCAATGCAGGTTATGTCGTTCCAAAGTCTGCAACGGTTTTTCAAACAATGTGATTTTATACATAAAATACATGATGTAGTAAAGTTAAGCTATTTACTACGTCTTATTCTACGCGTAGAAAATTCACTTTTCTACGTTAGGTAAAATACGCACCCACCACTGCTGTGAATAGAGAAGATTTGAAACAACTCGCGCGAAAGAGTTCAACTTCAGAAACGTAACTCGTATTCAACACATTAGGCATCCCGTATGATTGTGCAATTAAAAAAAAAGTGGTTGAGAATGTTTGAAACGCGACGTTAAAACTTCTATCGCGAATTTAAAATTTATTTATTAGCACACGCATTAATGTTACTATTCGCGAGTACTCGCTACAACAATCGTTTTGTTCGATAACATACAGAAAGATTGGAAGAATGAAAAAGTATCACTCACCATTCGTTGAAAGCAATCTCACTGCTATCCGCGCAGACAAGCATCTCCCTTCAGCAGTAGCTATTCGATCTGCAGGCCAATGTCCCGCAGCTGCAGCGTCAGTACCGAATAGAACATGTCACACTCGCAAACATGTCGCATTAATTTCGTGATGAAGAAGTACCGGTTTTTAACGCACCTAGAACTATTTCAGAGCACCGGTGCGTAATAACGTTACAGTAATGAAAATACGTCATCCCATTAAAAAAACCATCGATGATCTTGAAATTTCGGGAAATATAACCTAGAGGAAAAAATCGTCCACGTCAGAATAATTGTCTCACTGAAGCAAACATTTTTTTCCTTAGACATTTTCTTGTATCATTAAAAACAACAGAAAGATTTTAGGTTTAAATATTTTAGATTAAGCAACGTTACAGGAATGTTGCCGTAATACTGGCGCAACGTTACACCAACATTGTGGAAACGTTGCCGTAACGGCGCAGAAATATTGCAGAAACGTTGGCGTGCAATATTACAACGCAAAATTGATGCAACTTTGCAGCAATAATGCAACACTGTAAGGTTACTGCAACGTTCCTACAACGTTGCCGCCACGAGGTGTGCTGTATGGGCCCTACGGCTTCGGAACCTTTTTTTGTTTCGCAAATTTCCCATGATTGAAAAGCGTATTCCAGTGGAATCTTATTTTAGCACGTGGCCTGTTCGGCACGAAAAAGTGCTATGACGAGATTATTGCGGGAACGCCATCCCCGCAGAGCCCGCTCGAGGTCAAGATACGACGTATAATTAACTATAACCTTCATCAGTTGGACCGGTCCCGCAGATAGAGAATCTCAATGCAAATGGGGAAAAAGAAACGAAGTCGGTGATGACTTCATGATAACCTTCGTTCCCGCCTTATAAAAGGGGATATACAGGGATCTGAACGCAGTTCCAACAGGAATCAGCTAGAGTTTTGTTCGTCAGCTGAGCAACGTTTTAATCAGTCAGAAGGATGAACATTTTAAAGTGTCTCGGCTTGGTGATCGCTTTGATCTTGATGACAGTGGCTGCCTTACCCGCATTACAAGTCAATAAAAGCGATTCTATTCCAACATCTATAACAACGGAGAGTATGACGACGATTGTACCGAGTGATTACTTGGACGCAGACGAAGAGCTCGTATCCATACTTATTTTCCACAACCGGGCGTGTCCAGAGAACCATAAAGAAGATTCTGAAGGCAAATGTCGCCCCATTGTAGAAGGGCTCCTTCCTTAAACATGCTCCCGATGGGAATACATTTGTTGACGAACAAGGTGGGTGGAAGTTATTATTGAGGTACCATTTAGGTCAGTGCTCCGCAAGCTTTTCTCACTCTCGGCACACCTAAGCCCTTCCCAGAATTCCGCGGTACACCACAAGCAAAAATATACAAAACATATTATAGAAGAGTTACAAAGTGTAGGTATATACAAAAATGAGATTTACCCATTTATTGTTTTTTTGTTTCATTAAGGGTAGGTTCCGGCCTAAAAATCGAGTTTTTTTTTCATTTGTCGAATGTTCAACCTATTAGGATTACTTGTTTAAAAGGACATGTTGAAATTCCCAACAATCTACATTATGGCATGGGCCTTTATTTCGTTGTTTTAAGCAATATGTGAAAAGTCCCGATCGATCTGACATTCGCTAAAAATTTTACAGAGGGGTTAAACATAAAAAATACTGTTTTCGCTTATCGGCATCCTTTCCTGTTGTCCGATTGCAATAATCTTTTTCGGAGACTATTTTTATATCAAATAGTACTGTTCTAGGGGGTGAGACCAAAGAAATAAAAAAAAAAATTCGATACGTATAAATAAGGGCAGTCCTAGTGTACAGAGCTGTTACTGAAGTAATACTTGCTATAGACATCTTTCTTTCCCAATCCTCGTCTTGATTTCTCCCACAAACCTCACTGTTGCTGGTCATAGAAATACATATTTTCTGGCAGATGAATATCTTTGCAATTAAACACACGGTGCAACAATGTGAAATCGATCATTTTGATTATCCCTGGCTGTAACGCATCGATTGAAATATTCTTTAGTGGGTAATCTTGTTTATACAAGACTACTATACCTACTTGTAGTACATTTATCAGTTGCCTTTCTCTGTGAAGCTTTTCATTGTAACCATATGTTTCTTTTTCGTTTATCTTTCAGGAAACGCTGTACTACTCATATCCAAAATATTCCATGAAATAAATATATAATGACATTGCGCTGATATTGCAATCCAGAAAGTGGTGATTCTTCATGCACAAATAAATTGAAAATGTTAAATAATATTTCTTCAAAGAAGCCTTTGCTTTGAAGAAAATCAATTTTGAAATGTTTAATTTTTTATATGCATATCATTATTGATAATAAATCGATTTTCTCGATTATTAATAAAAGAAAGAAAATGAGAATTGTTATTATTATTATTCATTTTGTAAAGTTTAAGTAAAAAGGTAGTATAGTGAGATGATGTTTTATGGATCTATATCCACCATATATCGAATACAGGGGTGTCGAACATGCGGCTCGCGCGGCGCAGTGGCTCTTTCTCCTCTTTGCCTGCTTCGTAGACGCATAGGAGAATAACCCCCTCCACACCTACTTCATTCTGATGAATTTCTCCTCCGGGTACCGCACTCTCTCTCTCTCTCTCTCTCTCTCTCTCTGCTGGGTCTCGTGCAACACCCGGAGAAAAATAAGTGGGGGAAGCGACTGACCGGGGGCCCAACTCGTGCGACTCTCGGAGTGGGGAAGTTTGCCACCCCTGGTCTAGATAAAGTGCATACGACACTCAAAAAAATTTCCGGAAGATTGGAAACTGCCTAGAGGAGTCCGCGTAGTCGTCTCGAATAATATATTTCGGATTTTGACACGGATAAAGTATCCATTGCCATCAAGATCAAAGAGATTATCTAGCAAAAACATTTTAAAATGTTCATCCTTCTGACTGATTAAAATGTCGATCAGCCGACAAACAATAAGTCTAGCCGATTCACATTCGAACTGCGTTCAGATCCGTGTATGTCCCCTTTTATACGGCGGGAATGTAGATTGCCGGTAAGCTATCATTTGCTTTGTTTCTGTATTCTTCCAGTGATTATATTCGCATATTTTTTGGACCAGCCCAACTACTTAATGCAGGCTATAATTTATTAATGCCTGAAAATATTCCTTGTGCAATAAATCCGGAATTACATATTTTATCTGAGGGTGTAAACATATTCTACTGAGGTTCCGAAATTATGCAAGAGGGAAATATTGCATTATGAATACTGTAGAATGGGTTCTAAAAACTCATTTTCCTACGACAGAGTGGGGAGTAATTTTTTACACATATGTGTGCAACCTGATACATTGAAATAGATCATTTTGTAGGTTTTTTATTTTTATCGCAACGTTTCACATATTTGGTTCTTGGTGGAAACATCTGATTTTGACTTGTTCTTCACCGATCCACGGTAAATATTATCACAGTCTTTGCTCACAAATACATTAATTGGTCAGCCCGGTCAACTTCTTGCCTGTCAGTAAAGACTGCAAGACATAGTGTGCTGACTCCAAACACTCGAGCATATATTGCACAAGGAAAACTCCCAGTCATTATTTAACTATAACCTTCATCAGTGGGACCGGTTCAGCAAATATTCAATGGGAAAAAACAAAACAAAGAAAGTGAAGGCTTCCTGGCAATCTTCGTTCGCGCCTTATAAAAGATGTTCGCCACGGATCTGAGCGCAGTTCGAACGTTAAGCTAGACTTTTGTTCGTCAGCGGAGCAACTTTTTAATCAGTCGGAAGGATGAACATTTTAAAGTGTTTCTGCTTGATATTCTCTTTGATCTTGATAACAGTGGATACTTTATCCGTGCCAGAATCGGAAATAAGCGAAATAAAAAAAAGCGACACAAATAATTCTATTCCAACATCTACAATGATTGACAGTATGACGACAGATGAACTGCTTCCAACGGAGCCATCTGATGTACCTGTTGATCCGGAGTTTGAAATACTTATTGTTCCCAATCGCAACTGCCCTGGACAACAAAAACTCGATGCTAATGGAGAATGTCGCGAGCCTTTATAAATATACATTTCCCGGCTATCTATTCGATAGGAGAGAAATTGGTTAGTGAATGAGATGGACTACACTATTGTAAGTACTATTGTTTAAGTGTACAGAGCAGCAGTGAACTCTCTGATACGCATTCGCAAACGGAACGGAACTCCAAAGCGCGAAGTTTGTGGAGATTGGTATCACTGATTTCGAGGTTTGACAGGTAACTTAGCATGGAGGCATTATTTTTGGGTGCCTGGCAACAGTTTTGTTCAAAGATGGTCATTAACGATTGCCATACACATCTAAGCTGCCTGTTTCTCAAAACTTTCAATGTGATCTTCAGTTTTATAATAGCCACCATAAGATTCCTTTTTATTTATCTTTCAGCGCATTCTGTATTGCTCGGGTTCAAAAGCACAGTGATTCGGATCCAAAAATACTCAGATTCACATCGTGACATTTCGCATGGTAACACTTTAACCCTCGCGCGGCGGATACAGGGTACGCGTGGACCGATCCAACATTACTTATCAGCGTCACTGCTAAGAACATAATAAATTCAGATCATGAGAATTTTCTTGAGTTATACTCACGACATTACATGCAAATCATTTTCGGTCAAATTGCATTACCATGGTGGATGAACGGCCTATATCAAATGTCGCAACAATTCTGTAGAAGTTTGAAGGGTAATTTATTTATTTGTAATAAAAATAATATTTTGTAACACAACTATTATATACGAAATGTACTGATTTGTAAGAAAATAGTAAGTAAGTGTTAAAATGAATATACACAGCATGTATATAGACATAAGTACATACAAAATAACTAGCACACTGTATATACAAAATGTGTAGGTAATATGTATATACATACATATGTTGAGAATAACAAAGTACGTGAGTTATAATAACGAGACTATTCGAGGTTATCAATTCTCGAATTTTCGATAACGCGACTGCTAGGGTGTTTCAATTTTCCCGACTTGTTATTTTCATGTAACTTTGCTCACCCCCTTGGTTCTATTCATCTAAAAGATCTGTACGCAAAACTTTAGGCAAATTGAATGACATTTAGTGGTTGCACACTTTTATCACTGTATCGAGCGGAACGCGTCGCAGCAGTTCCAGAAAACGAGCTGAGAAGGAAAAGATGTTCAAGAATTTAAAGAAACCGGAAGGTGAAAAAGGAATGAATCGATTAGATGGAAAAAAGATACTTTTTCAAGGGAAAGACCTGAGCGATTTTTTTACCAGACGTACAAAGATAGTATAATAATACATTCAATTATGGCGGTTATACATAGATTAACCCTATTTCATGTTTCCACCTCATTACTCAAGTTTTCGAAAACAATAATAATAATACCAGCAATTCTCTTCTTTATTATTAAATATCTTTATTATCTTTATAAATTTCAGAATTATTTGACTTGAATTATTTAATTTAACTTGACTTTTCAAAATTGATTTTCTCGTTAGCAATGCCTCCTTTGGAAAAATATTATTTTACATTTTCGATTTATTTGTGCGTGAAGAATAACCTCCTGGATTATATTGTAAGTGCCATGTCATCATGCATTTATTTCCTGGACCATTTTGGATACGAGCAGTACAGCATTTGCTGAAAGATAGACAAACAAGAATTGTATGGTTATAATAAAAAAACGTCGAGGAAAAAGGGCAATTTGAAAAATATACTACAAGCAGCTAGTAGTCTTCTCTAAACAAAACAGACTACAAAAGAATAGTTTAGTCTGTCCATTACAGCCACTAATAATCACCAAGTTCCAGTCTGTGTTTTGTTACAAAAATGGACATTGGTATGACAAGCAATAGTGAGGTTTGTAGGAAGAAAAAAGGGTTGGGCGAGAAAGAAGCCTATTGGGAAACCAAGAATTTCGATACGCCAACTAGTGACGGAAAATTGAACTACTGTGAGTAGGCCTACATCCGTCGATTATCAGTGTTTATATAGACATGTTGTGAAAAAAGAATGTTTTTAAATTGTTTTGAACACTAAATATTTACGATTAAAAATTGTATTCCATTAATAAATACTTATTCGGAATGTTTGGTGGGATCCGGGCCCATTTGCAGTAGTTCGCCAACAGCGCTGAAGTCTAAGCCACGCCTCCACTTGGTTTCCCAATAGAATGTATTACATTGCCAGCCACCCTGTACTAATACCTCCATACTAGATCACAGTGGCGGATTTAAGAAAAAAGGCCCAGGTGGCAAACGTTATGAGGGGCCCATTTTATCGGCAACATGAAGAGGAAGTTTACTAAAAACGGGCTCAACGTAATAATACAGAAAACAAATCTACTTTGGATATAATCATAATTTTTTTTAAGGATGGGGCCCTAGGGGGTCCTATGTGCAGGGGCCCAGGTGGCAACTGCTCATCGGCCACCCTGTTAGATCACCTGCCAAACCTCGAAACTAGCCATAGAATATTTACTGTGGAGTACTTCACTACAGCTCTGTACACCCAAACAACAGTATGTATCTCGATATTAACTTCCACCCACCATGTCCATCGCCGAATGTGCTCCTATCGAATGGAGGTCCAAGAAACGGGTTATACAATATCCCGACATATTCCTTGAGCATCAGTTTTCTGTTGCCCTGGACAGCCACGAGGGGGAACAAAAATCGTACGAACAGTATGTGCACCATAACTGTGTGTGTCCAATTTGCGAGGTAGTATACTTGACGTTGTGATTGCTGGCATAGTATTGTTAGTGTCAGCTTCTGGTGTCGATAAAACATTCACTGACATCACGATCAAGGAGATTATTAAACAGAAGCACTTTAAAAGATTCATACTTTTCTTCGTGATTAAAACGGTCTTTTATTACCAAACAACAATCGTCTACTCAGTTAAGACTCGCACTGCGCAGGAATCTGCTGGGCATGCTCATTTAAACGATACGGGGGAAGGTCGTGAAGAATTCTTTGCCACTTGCGGTTTACGTTTTTGTATTAATTATGACTACGCATTGCTTGGACCGGTTCCAGTACACTCCAACAATGTTTGTGAATTAGTAGTAGTATCTGCTCAGCTGTTTCACTAACTCTCGTCTGCTTGTGTTCAAAGAGGAGTTGAATTTTATGTAATTCTGTTCATTGCGGGAGAAGTGCGTTGTAGCTAATTGGTCTCTGGATAGATGTATTCTAGCATCTAGCTGAGAGCAATCTAAATGGTAATCGTTTCACGTTATTCTTCAATGACATCTACGAGTAATTTATCATATAAGTTGTGTAATGCTACGCAGAAATGTGAAATAGTCATTGAGCTATAAGAATACCTGGAGAGAGAACAACAGTGGGAAGAACCCGTCCTTCTTCTTATTATCCCTCTCAGTCTGTACTATCTGTGTTATGTATGTGTGTACGCAGGTAACTTCACTCACATGCACTATACATCCATAGTCTGTTCTGAGACAGAGATAGGTCCACCCGTTATCTTCCCTCTTTCTGGGACCGGTCGCCATTGCTCTGTTCACTCTCCAGGTATTCTTGTAGCTAAATGGATATAGTACGTTGCAATTGTTCTGGGTTATATAAGAAACACAACTTCAATTGATATCTTTGAATGAAATCGGATTCGCTTAGAAAATCGAAAAGGTCAAGTGACACTCACTCGGCTCAGAATTAGAGCTCTTACTTTTTGACCCGTCAGGTACCCGGCTACTCGGAATAACTTCAAGCAATTAAATGTTGTATTGTTTGTGGTATTGTTTGACGTTAGCCAAAAATGATCGAACAATACCACATTCAATGGCTTGAAGTTGTTTCGGGTAGACGGGTACCCGACGGGTCAAAAAGTAAGAGCTCTACTCAGAATCGGCTACGTTAAATGTGATGTCTGTAAAGTGTCCATTTCCATGATGCACATACTGACTGAATGCACCAAGTGTACAATAAATCGAAATAAACACGAAATTAGCACCGACCTGAAACAGATGCTCACCGATCCGGATACCTTAAGAGGTTATACCTAGTTAGGAGGCCGAAAAGAAGGGAATGTTTGCGAATTTTTTTTGGAAAAACGGAAGCACATATCCTCACAGAACTTTTTGCACTTTAAAGAGCAACATTTAAAGAAGATTGAACAATTTTTTCGTAAAAAATATTTATGTTTATAATAAAGTTACAACCGATATCCAAGAAGGCTTTTTTAAAAAGTTGTTTTGCGGTGAGCACTGCAACTCGGAACCAGATTATCTAAAATCAAAAAACAAAAAAGATTTCGTTAGTATATTAATGTATCTATCGACTGACGGAGGGGGAATTTTCGAAATATTTATTCCTGATTTTCGCGCGAAAAACGGCCATTTTTCGTTAATAAAATCGAAAATATACATTTAAAAAAAAAGGCGAACGATAGTCGATTGATTTTTATATAAAAAATATGCACACAAAATTATAGAAAGATTGGTGGAGTGGTTGTTGAGATATCTTACCCACCGTTTTCAAAAAGGCTTCTTGGATGTCGGTTGTTACTTTATTATAAACGTAAATATTTTTTTACCAAAAAATTACCAAATGTTCTTTAAATGTTGCTCTTCTAAGTGCAAAAAGTTCTGTAAAAATATATGCTTCCGCTTTATCAAAAAAAAATTCGGTCCCCTGACTAGGTATTAGGCGTTCAAACACTAGTTTATTGTTCCTATAGTAAGCTTGTAAAATTTGAACCTTGAATCGGTTGAAGGGTTTTTTAAATATTTTGGTCACCGCAGAAGCCTTTTATTTGAGAGAACCTTCGAGTGATAGACAATAACTTAGTTATTGATAAATATTTTTAAATAAAAAAATTACGATGCACGGTACTAAATGCAATCCTTAAAAGGAAAAAAGATTTTTTGAGAAATGTGTTACACACTCCGCGCCAAAATTAAGGGAACACTATAATTTCCAGAAAATTTTGGTCATTTTCAAATGGCTGTATCTCTGCGAAAAATGGTCGCAAAAAATATTTAAAAAACGCATTTTAAAGCTTGAAGTTTCTAGTTTTTGAATCAAGTACTCAATTTTTTTTCTTCGTCCATTATGATACTGTTTTATCAAGATGGAGCGCAGGAAACAAAGTTTCAGAAATTTTTGCCAAGTTTGGACGTATGTACGGGCTGAAAATTTTTTTCCAGATAAATCCAATGGAGAACTCTTATAGAGCAAACATTTCTCTTTAATTTCGTTTTTTTGGTTAGTTGTATGATTTTTATTGACCGAGTTATTCGCTATCAAAGCAAAAAAGGAACTTTCTACTTTGAACGCCTATAACTTGCGAACGCATGATCGTAGAACATTGTTCGTGAGTGTTTTGGAAAGCTAAGACAGTTTCCTTTCAGAACCTTTAGTTGCAAATTCAATGAGATTTTTTTTTAACCGTATTAAATTCATTTTAAAATGATCCCAAAAATTGCATATTTACCATTTCCTAGAAAACATGATGCCACTTCAAGGAAAATCATGGAATCATTCAAGTGTCCACGTTTTTTCTTAGGTGAAACTACCCCTTAAACACTGTGCAAAAGGTCGGACCGATCAGATTTTTTTTTCGTATGTCCTCGACGGTCAAACATGCGGTACGGTCTGAAAAATTGAAGGATCACCTGTTTTACGTTATGTTTCTCTGTAAAACCCTTTCTTTTGTTCTCGCGGCTTTTGAACACTTGTTGCTCTTTTTTTTTGTTAGTTCAACGTCATTTTAGTAAAAAGAAAAGAAATGCAAAAATTAAAAAAAAAAATTTCCCAAACTCTTCGCAATGACGAAAACTGTACTTCGATAACTGGCATTAGCACCATCTAAAGTACGCCACGAGCTGGCGCATGCGCGGTCGGATTTACACTTCATTGTACGTGCGTCACATGGAGAGATGAAACCCTGCGGTTCGTCACTCCCGCCGTATTTTTTTACTCCAAACTCACTCTCCGATGCGTATGTGTATGAGGGAACGTGCGTGAATTCTCTGCCAAATTTGGCGGAGGGCGTCTGCTAATCGTCCCAAATTCGCCAGGTTCGGGTACTGTTGTCGCAAACGTCGCCCAGGAATGGAAAATTCGTAACTGTATTAACATGCGCAACCGACACGCACGCACGTTCCCGCATACACATACGCATCGGAGAGTGAGTTTGGAGTAAAAAAATACTGCGGGAGTGACGAACCGCAGGGTTTCATCTCTCCATGTGACGCACGTACAATGAAGTGTAAATCCGACCGCGCATGCGCCAGCTCGTGGCGTACTTTAGATGGTGCTAATGCCAGTTATCGAAGTACAGTTTTCGTCATTGCGAAGAGTTTGGGTAAATTTTTTTTTAAATTTTTGCATTTCTTTTCTTTTTACTAAAATGACGTTGAACTTACAAAAAAAACGAGCAACAAGTGTTCAAAAGCCGCGAGAACAAAAGAAAGGGTTTTACAGAGAAACATAACGTAAAACAGGTGATCCTTTAATTTTTCAGACCGTACCGCATGTTTGACCGTCGAGGATATACGAAAAAAAAAATCTGATCGGTCCGACCTTTTGCACAGTGTTTAAGGGGTAGTTTCACCTAAGAAAAAACGTGGACACTTGAATGATTCCATGATTTTCCTTGAAGTGGCATCATGTTTTCTAGGAAATGGTAAATATGCAATTTTTGGGATCATTTTAAAATGAATTTAATACGGTTAAAAAAAATCTCATTGAATTTGCAACTAAAGGTTCTGAAAGGAAACTGTCTTAGCTTTCCAAAACACTCACGAACAATGTTCTACGATCATGCGTTCGCAAGTTATAGGCGTTCAAAGTAGAAAGTTCCTTTTTTGCTTTGATAGCGAATAACTCGGTCAATAAAAATCATACAACTAACCAAAAAAAAACGAAATTAAAGAGAAATGTTTGCTCTATAAGAGTTCTCCATTGGATTTATCTGGAAAAAAAATTTTCAGCCCGTACATACGTCCAAACTTAGCAAAAATTTCTGAAACTTTGTTTCCTGCGCTCCATCTTGATAAAACAGTATCATAATGGACGAAGAAAAAAAATTGAGTACTTGATTCAAAAACTAGAAACTTCAAGCTTTAAAATGCATTTTTTAAATATTTTTTGCGACCATTTTTCGCAGAGATACAGCTATTTGAAAATGACCAAAATTTTCTGGAAATTATAGTGTTCCCTTAATTTTGGCGCGGAGTGTAGTTTTTGAGTAACAAAATTTTCGGCCACCTAACTGAGCATGACCCCTTAAAGTAAGGTGCCCTATGCCAATACCGCTCTGCGAGGCCGTTATTCGTCGGTGCACTCAATTTCGTTCGCTGTTATAACTTCGACAATAATTTGAATTTCTGTATGAAATTTTGTTTAAAATTTTCATAAAGGATAAGACTTTCAAAATCAGTAAAAAAAAGTAATCGATTTTCTGAAGCTGAAATAGTCCACTACCCCCTTAACCAAAGCGAATCTCTTTAAATTTACAATTTTTAATAGAATAATCCGACTTTGAATCGAAAATCAGTCCACCGCTTGCAGAAAGGAGTACAAGAATTTGGCCACAGCAATATTTTTATTGATAAATAACAGCACATGAAGTGATCTCTTAATTGAAGAGAAAGGACAATCGTCGTAAATATTTGTCGAGATAAGTTGACGAAATTGACGGCAATTTCAGACAAATCTTTGAGGGTAGCATAAAAACAGTTAATTAAAGAATACAGCTCACTTGAGCCAGAATAACTTTTAATGCCGAAACTTACATTAACCAATGAAATTTATTCTGCCATAAAATCGAATCCAGCTGGATGCATCCATCTTTTCTTCCGACTTTCTTCCTCTTCCGCGTGTATCTGTTCCTTCCTCTCTACTTGTCAATTCTACACACACACCATGGTGCGTAATCTCGTTGCAGGAAATGGACGAAAAAGTCTTATGAAATTACGCATAGGTACGCGCGGTTTACGATATTGCGAAAACTGAATTTTATGAAGTCAGAACCAGACAGGATTCCAAAACAATACTTCCATGTACCACTGGCAAAAGTTGCATCATATAATTTCACATAGAATAGTTGTTACGTATGAGGTACTTTCGAATTTTCAAAATTATACTATATACCCCAATACTTTTTTAACCAGAATATATATATGCGTCGAATGGTGTATAAAAAAATATACAGTTCCGTTAAAAAAAATTGAGGTGAACTCGATTTTTTGTTGTATAAAAAGTTTTTTATAACAACTTTGAATTTGTTTCGACTTGATCGTAAAGGACACTGTGCATGCCCAACATAACCAGCAAAAACAATCTCGGTCGACCGAACAGGACTTTTGCCAGAGCGAAAGACCAAGCAGAAAACGGGCGAAAAAAAAACGGGAATCCACCACGCCGATCACCTTGACATTTACAGAGGGATCATTAACGTCGTCTCGCGAGCAGAAGGCTACGAGATCGATGAGCTTCTGGAACCTTGTGCAGGAGCAAAAGCCAGACGCTCTTACCTCGCATTGTCAGAGTGGGAAGGCCGTTACTTTTTAATCCCACAACTACCACGATGCACGCATACAGGGTGAGTCGAGAGAATGAGGGCCCCTTATATTAGGGCTGGGACTGTTCGAATAATTTAGAATAAGGTGATTCTTGAGAATTTTTTGCTAAGAAACTGTTAAGCGGATCTTTTTCTAAACTTTCAGGGTAATTTAGTTCATATTCAAACAATATAAATTAGTGTTTACGTTAAAAAGTGTTCGGTAGGAATGAAAATATATAAACACGTTCGTTAGGACTCGCACGCTGGAGTTGTGAATTGGCGATTGTAATGGTGGCCAGATTTCTTCCCTAAAATAAAAAAAAACAAGGATTTTCTTATTTGTAGTTTAATTACATTGTTAATGAACCTAAGACAGTGATAAATAAATTAATTTAAACAACTCTTTTTCCGTAAATAGTACGAAATATCTTGGGGCAGAATCGTAACTTTTTCTTTAAAGTCCCACCAATTTGCCAACTTTTAAGTTTTTTTTTCGTTTGGAAGTTCATCGACAATGTAATTATACTAAAAATAAGAAAACCCTTGGAATCAGTATTCGAATGGTATTCTGAAGTATTCGAATAGTAGGTATTCGAATACTGAAATATTCGAATAGTAGGTATTCGAATACTGAAATACTATAATAGTATTCCAGTACTGAAATATTCGAATAGTAGGTACTCGAATACTGAAATATTCGAATAGTAGGTACTCGAATACTGAAATATTCGAATAGTAGGTACTCGAATACTGAAATATTCGAATAGTAGGTACTCGAATACTGAAATATTCGAATAGTAGGTATTCGAATACTGAAATACTCGAATAGTATTCGAATACTTAAATATTCGAATAGTAGGTATTCGAATACTGAAATACTCGAATAGTATTCGAATACTTAAATATTCGAATAGTAGCTATTCGAATACTGAAATACTCGAATAGTATTCGAATACTTAAATATTCGAATAATATTTGGATACATGGAAATTCGAATTATATTCTCCAAATAACTGAGTAACTGAAGTATTCGAATATTCGAATACCGAAAAATTGGAAAAGTAGTCTTAGATGTGTGTTAGGCCCGAAAATGGGAGAAAGTGTTACGAAGGTTACACTGTTCAAGGAAGACCTAGGCATTTTTTTCCCGTTAATTTTAAGAATTTCGAGAATCATTCGTATTGAAATTAAAATAAGAAATGGTATTTGAAATAATATTTCGGTCCGTTATTTTCAATACTGTTATTTGAAAATATAGATAATATCGATTTATTTGAAATTATAGCAGTTTCAAATAATGAACTATTTAATTATTTTTTTAATTCCAAATTTGGCGAAAGAAATAATTGTCAAGAGAATACAAGTGAAAGATTTTATTTCATGAAATTTTTACAACAGTTTGCTTTGAGCAAAACTCTCTCCTCGAAAAATTCATTAATAGTAACAGATTTGTGTTTTTGGACCATCTGATACAGTTGCGAAAAAAAATAATCGTTCTACTGGTGCGCACGATGGAAGGGGGGTATTAGGCGACGGCCTTTATTCTTCAAGAAAACGTCTCTAACTATTATAGGATAATGAGAAAAGTAATCAAGATGCGATTGAAATACACCAGTTGAACTTATTGAATGAGTATTTCATTGTTTTATGCTAGATAATTATTTTCCAAATCTTTTCTTAGATTAAAATAACAAAATGATTGTATTTCAAAAACGAAGTAATTATGAAATAAAAGAACCTGTTATTTGATCCAAATTTCTTACGTTTTCTTACAAACGAAGAGAGGGAGTCAGCCCATACAGCACACTTCATTGCGGCAACGTTGCAGAAACGTTGCAGACGGCACTTGACTGTATTCTACTGAGGCGTCCAGGATTTACTCTGTACTCTGCCGTTCGGTTGGCGTCCAGGTATTGACACCGAACTCTTGTTCGACCGGCAAAGTAGAATGTACCCTTAAAAACGGCCTCGAGTTCATATGCCATTTAACTTACCTTGACGCAAACTACAACGCTGCGAAGTTATAAATATATGTCTGCATTTACAAAATACCGATGACCTTTAAACGTCCTTGGAGGTAACCTAAAAAAGAATTTGCACGCTGTAACATTTCTCTCCGGCATTTCCTTTTATCTTCAAGTCTAATATTGATGTGCTCTGTTCCTCATGACTCACCCCGTACGTAGCGTACAATGATCGCTGATTAAACGGACGTGAAATTCTTGGGAAAGTTCTTAAGCGCGCTGGCGTTAGACGAGCCTACCCCCTACTCTCCTCTTCCTGTCTAACGCCCTCTCTCTTTCCCCGTCGGTTATTCTAATAAACGCACGCGGAATGTGACAGACTGTCATTAGTGTGTCACCTAGGTGCACGTGAACTTGAGAGGTAATGAACCACTACTTACTTTATTACAGCCTAGAGGCCTAAGTATGGGGAATGTAGTATGTAAATGAATCAGATTGTATTGTTCCTTACTGACGAAGAAATTATAATTCCATTTTAACTCCTTGACCGGCAACAAGGACTTGTATAGCTGAAGAACTTGTTCCCCAGGCATTGGCGTGTTTTCGCGCCGAGGTGGTAAGGCATTGTAGCACACTTTTAAATCTAGGGACTTCTGAAACCATGGCCAACTGCAAGATTTTTGGAAAAAAGTTACTATACAACTTTATTTCAACCCGTTTTTTGGGGCGTACATGTACATGTGCGAGCTAAACGCTATTTTCGAAATTGATTTTTTCAAAAACGACGACTCAAAAAAATTTCGCTATGGGAGAAGTGTAAGGAATTAATTATTTTTCAGTGGTACCACGATTTTCAGTACACCTTGTAAAGTTGCATGTTTATTGTTAAATAAAACACGTTAACCAAGCTCTCGTAAATTACACTGGTAATTTTAGTTTCAAGCCGATCTTGCAAATAACTAATCGTTATTACGCTGAGGTTGCTGTTACTTACCTCAAACAGTCGCATAATACTAAGGTAGCTTGTGTCCGAGCGAAGAGAAAGCCTCTTTCTAACTGCGCGAACCGTGCATTTCAACTTCTCTAGAAACTTCGATCAGATGCTTGGAGAAGGAGAATCCCTCATTTCAAGAAATGCATCCGATCCCTCGATTGCACAATTGTAACAATTTATATTCAGTGTCTTAAATTACTTTGAAGCTTCATAGCTCACATCCCATTTTTTGTCTCATGCAATTTTTTAGTCTTTATGAGATATTAGCAAACATTTTAATTTTATTTCATTTTTTCTACCACCCAGGGGTAAAGGCGATTGGAACATAAAAAATAAAAAATCTTATTTCAACTTAAAGAAAAATAGATTTTCTTCAATGTAGCGTACGATTTCTGAATAATTTTATATAAGGAACTGGCACCTTCGGAAAGAAATTTCTTTTTGTTGACTCAAACCATTCGGCTTTGGAAATTTACAAAAATTGGAGAAATTAAAATTTGAGTGTTTATACTTTTCTTTAAGTTGAACTAAAAATATTCATTTTTTATGTTCTCATATTTTTCATAATGCGCAGCGTAAACGATTGCATGGAAATCGATCCTACCTTACTTGGAGCGTTTATAAACGTTTATTAAGGCCACGGACGTCTTCGTTGACGCCATCTTCGACGAAACAGTCGAGAAACCGTAACTCTTTCAAAGGGAAGAGAAACGCGAGAAGAAGAGTCGCCGAGTCATCCTCATGACCTAAACCACCATGCGACAGGCGGAGAAATGTTTTCGATTCAACGTAATCACGCCATTCTCTCTCTTTTTCTTCTGTCTTCGTGTCACAGCGTTACGCAATGCGTGGAGCCAGAATTTTGCAGGCCACGAAATAAATTTCACCGTTTGACGTCGCAGACGCCGATAATTTTCGAAATTTCATGAGCACATGAGTCACTGTTATCTCAGCGTTTATAAAACTTTATTCAATTTTGTGGCCCTTGCATAGTAAACAGAAATGGTATATCACTGTATGTCGAAAACAAATTGATATGTTTCAACTATAAATAAATTTCCACTTTTCTTCATCTTTGAAAAATAATCTCGGTAATTCTCTTTTAAGAAAATTGATGAGATATTGCCCAAAATTATATTTTAAATTAAAAAATTGTTACCCTGAAATTCTTAGGCAAATATTATTTAATTATAATATTTTTTTAACGTAACGAATGTAAACGTACGTACGTCCTCGTGCCACATTTGCTCGTTCACGACTCCACTGTGTCCCACTGCAAGAAAAAAGACGAAAGGAAGTGTCGTTTGTCACTGACTCTCGCCACTATACATAGCATTCCAGATGCTTATAAACGAACAAGCAATTAGCAATGTTCAAGTAACCGAAAGTAATTGAAATTCTTAGGTGGTGTAATTTCACGCAGCGTTCTGGGCATAAATTGCGGAGGTCGCCTGCTATGCGACCAGTGAAAGTGAGCCGCGCTTACAATGTGGATTCCGTGTTTTCGTTCACTTGAAGTAAACATACGGTTGCAATTAACCTGTTAAGCGAGAAGTTTCCTTTTCGAAAGCAAAGCCACAATGCGTATTTAAAACCAAGCTGATACATTTTGCTGCCTCACAATACGTACAAATGGACCGCGGAAAAACATCGTATTTTTATTAAAAGAAAGTACGTGCATCGTATTTTAATTAAAAGAAAGTAAATGCACCGTATTTTTATTAAGAACTTAAAATGGTTTTGCGATGACAGCGGTGAGCAATATATTTGATGTAACTCACTAAACTTATTGTTTGGCGTTCAGGGGTGAAAAGTTTGGTAACAATGAGTTTTCACATTACCTACAAATAAACTCGTCATATGCACCCTGTATAAATTTTCACATGACGAATAAACTCGTCATACACAACTTGTATAAATTTTGCACGCGACGAGTAAACTCGTCGTACACAACTTGTATAAATTTTGCACGTGACGAGTTAACTCGTCGTACACAACTTGTGCGAGTATCCGCAAGACGAATAAACTCGTCGTGCGTTATTTCTTCAAATTTTCTCGTTTACTATAATGACCACCCTTAGTAATTCTTATCAATAACTACGTAAATCAATATTATTGATGGTCCTACAAGAAAAACAGAAGTAAAGATACCAGCAGCATACGAGTGATACGGCAGTCAAAGTGTTGAAGAGAAAAACAAGAGACTAAACGCTGGAAAGAAAACATATCTACTTCTTTCTCCTCGCCGATGCAATTAAAACATGGCGCGGTTGCCAACGAAGACGCTGTCCGGCAAACAATTAAGAGGCTAGACTATTGTGACGGCTCCAAAAATTAAAATTTATTTTGCATTTTCATACACATTCACGATCCTAGAAGGTCATGGAATAGGTGATTAGCTGTAAGTATGAAATATTTCTGTTTTTGTACACTAAAATAGTATTTCAAACTTTCATTGAGTTTTTCTCGAAACTAGTTTGTCTTAATTGGCTGCCATAATAACTAAAAAACTAGTGAACCGATTTAGTTCAAACTTGGCAGATATGTACAGCAAACGTGTCATTCTAGCCCAAAAAAATGAATCTTTTTGTTTGGACAGCCGCCATTTTATTATTTTGCAATTTTTTAAACTTTCTGGTACCGGCTATAGCCACATACATACAGATTCAGAAAATATTTGTGTTTCTTTGTTTCAGACCACCACAAGAGCTTATATCATGGCAGCCATGGAAACAAAATATTTTAAGACGCTCCAACAAATTTACGATAACTTTAAAAATATACACTGTTTGTACTTCAAAAAAATTTAGTATATTCGGGAAATATCAGTTAATAAAAGTTCAAGCTGATAAGTTCAATGGTATTTCTTTAAAAAAAATTTCAAAGATTGCCGTATTATACGGCCGTCACACTAGCCTAGCCCCTTAAAGACAACAAACGTGCTGGTACGTGGAAACGCGGCACTTCCGGTGCTGTATACTCCGTGCAGCTGCTCGCACTTCCTGTACAATTAGTCACGGCAGCCGTGCAAGGCACGCCATTCGAATTAATTCACATCAGAGTACGGCAAGTTCGCTGGGAATTCGCTAAAACGAGGGACGAAAAGAATGGCTTTCGTCGATGCTACTCCAGTGCGCTCTGGTGTAAAAAAAAAAGCTGCTGGTTCGGTCCGTGCCACTTTAGAGGCAGCGTGTTTGCGATACAACTTTTCACTGCTCGTGCAACATTCAGCGATTGTTCGGATCGTTATTTACGGGCGGCAATAAAACGTCCCCCGCCATCTACGCTGCTCGAACGAACATTTTCGACGATTCCAGCGTCATGAAACGGCCCCCGTAATGGGCCATTTCTGCCTCGCGAGCAGTGGAGATCGGTCGAGGCTGTAATTCATCGGTTCCAAGAGAATTTTTACGCTACATTCTGGGGTGTACAAAAGTTTACACTCTTTGACGTTTGTAATATAGTGCAACGGATAATGGTAATGTTTTTAGGTAGGTTTGAAACGATGGCTCACGACTTTGTAGGTGTCTTTATGAGAAGACAGTTTTATTCTTAGAAGATGGATGTGTTCTGAGGCTGTAGGGTTTACTCTGCAAAGGAAAGGCGAGATTTGCAGAATGTTCTAAATGGCACTGTGTTTGTTAGTGAAGTACGGGGTGTTTTAAATAAATAGTGTGAATTATATGATCCGAAACGTCATTTTTGGTGAAACATCAAGGATTTAATGACGTTCGATGTACCACTGGTATGTTTATTGTTTAGCTACTAAACAAATGCTAATATTTCAGGGGCCATTTTTTTACCTACGTTTAAAGTTTATGAAAAGTTTAGTGTATCCTTAACACGTTCCGCACGGCCATTTCTGAAGTGGCCGATTTGTGTCTTATGGCATCAGCCGTGCAGAATGTGTTAAGGGGGTAGATTGCGTATGTTATAATGGGTTTGATTAGTGTTAGGGAGCTTAGCGTCTTACATTTGGGATTCAGATATTTTGAGTGGAATAGGCGGGACAGGCATTTAAAGGCTTGTTTGGCTTTTGGCAGTGGGGTGTCTATGTGAGTGTAGAATTTAAACTGAGGGTCTAAGAGTATTCCTAAGTATTTTACTATTTGTTTGTGGGGGATTGTGTTCTGTGAGTATTAGTGAGTAGGCAATGTGTGCGCAATAGTCCTGAAACATTGCACAAATGTTTGCATAGCAATATTACACGGCGATGTGTGCGCAATATTTCTGTAACATTGCACAAATGTGGCCATTGAAATATTGCACGGCAATGTTTCCGCAATTTTGTAGTAATATTGCAATGCAACTCGCAACCAAACGGCAGCATTGTAATGTACTGCAACTTTTGTGCAACATTTCTGCAACAAAATGTGCTGTAGGGAAAGGGGAACATAATTTTTAAGATTTAAGAGAAGTCAACTTTTTTGTGCTTTCTTCAAATCTATGATTTCAACGACACTTTCCTACCTCAAATTGGTCAAATGCGTTGCGAAGATTTCAGGCCCCATTTTCTGAACCACCCCCAATGCAATTTTGAATATTTAGTACATCCTTGAGGGAAAGGGATAACATTGAATTATATTATTCTTTTTCCTTTATTAAATTTTAAGTTTTCGAAATTGGACCAATACCACTTAAAATACGAACAGAGAGAGTTGAAAATTTATTTCTCGAGATGTCTCACTTACCGAAGGCGCTAAAACTCCGTTTCGTCAGCCAAGTGACCTTAAGCACCACCCTCCATCAGGTGTGGAAAACGGCAAAATCAACGTTTCCTACCCTCTGTCGCCATCTACTTTCCCCACGATCCGTTTAGACCACTTTCTTCCCGCGCTGACGCATTCCCTGCCGATGGAATCATGAAAGAGGAAAGCCAGCAAAGGGAGAGGAAGCCAACAGGGGGATAAAAAAAAGACCCAGCCGATTCGGAAGAAGAGAGAGGCGTGTGCAGGAAGTGGTACAGCATTGCCGCAGGGAAGGACGTCGAATCTAGGCCACAATCATGTCCCTCTCTTCGTGTCTGCGGAGATATGTAGGTATGCCAGTAGTTCTCAAAGTGCTGAAGATCGAGAAGATGGCAGATTTTTGTTCGCCGAAACTTTTGAAGATAGAGTAGACCTGTGGATCAACTCTTTCATACATTTTCTGGCAACCTATATAGACGCATATACAGTGGCTGTTTTATTTTATATGATTAGAAATCTTGCAACACAAATTCGACAAACAGATATGTACAAATTGTATTGTACGCTGTTTTAATTCTCAAATTCATTGTTTCACTGGTTAGAAGTAAAAATCGGCAATTTCTGACGCGTGACGAGAGTGCGCTAATGTCGCACAAAATGGCTCCTGTCGGTTAGCTAAAATTTTGAAGAAAGTCGATTCTTCGGTTAACCATTAAGCATTATCGATGCGGGAGATTTGAAAAGGACGCGTGGGCATGGCGAAGCATGAGATCAAAGCAACGCATTCGTTCCAATTATGCACATTTCTATCGAGGTCATAAAAGAACTGGTACCATTTACAGGCGAACTATATGGTACCATTTCCATTGCTTCATTTGCAGTAACAGTTTAATCTTGTACGCTCGAGCCGTCAATTAAGCCGTCATTTAATCGTTAAACGTTCTATTCAAATTGCCAGTGTGCTAAAAAAGGGATATCGTTAATTTCTGCTCCGTCGATAATTGTGCAAGTAAAATGGACGACTTAACCTATAATAACTTTCATGTACACACACTTATTCAGATTGTAAAAAAGAATTTTTAGGACATCGGAGCATGTGCACTGCTCGCTAGATAACTCTAAAGTTAAAAACAAACATTTTATAGAAAACTCCTTATTTTGAAACATAAATCAAGAGATTAGCCCCTTGAGAGTTAAAACCGAGTGCTGTAAACCTCCTCAAAATTACAAAAAATTTTCTAGCATGTATATCGACAGAAACTTTAAATGAAATGTGTGAAGGGATAAATAAAAAAATGTTTGAAATGCAAATAGTGACAAAAATTCCATACTTTAACAGATGTCTACTGTCGCTGCCGTGTATCTTTACTCGTCCCCCGGCTATTCCAACCTAACCTGAAATTTATTTCATTAATATCTCATCACGCCTGCAATATATTCTAAATTTAAAGGCACTTTTGTTATGTAAACCGCATAAAAGCTTTCGAATAACACCAAAATCAATAAAATCGGTCCACGCATGTCAGAGATATCATAATATCGTCTCATGGATTAGTCAGAAACAGTCAGTTTTCTTCTTCTTCTCCTCCTTCAAGACAATTTCGTCAATTTTCGTTGACATAATTCGGCAGGGATTTATTCGGCAGGGATCGTCGCCTGTTATTGTACACACCTATTTTTTGAATATATAATAACTCTTTATTGCACAACACATTTTACAAAAGAATCCATATAAGAAAAAAAAATAATAGATTTGAATAGCAGAAGAGGAGTGCAAAAGGCGAGGTACAGCTGTCAGCTGTTGTTTACCTGACCATTATGATTTATTTGATTTTCATGTACTTGGCGTAGTTTTTTTCTTTTTTGAAGTTTTTTTATGGAGTAAAAGATATCGGAATGTTGTATAATTTTATATTTTTGCGGCCCGCGTAGAGTAGTAGGTTTCCACTTGTGGCCCACTTCGGACAAAGGATTGCTCGCCACTGCCCTAGAACAGATCAGTGATACCAACATGGAACGTCGAATTTTAAAAACAGTTGTATACCAATAGAGAGCTATCAATTTTAAACTTTCTTCTAGCCATTACTATAAATTGCACAGATAGTGAGATTCTAGTAACTGTTATGACTTAGAGCATTTACATAATAGAGCTGTTAAATATTGTATTTAAGTAGGACTCTTGGAGCGGTTTTCACCGGAGATTTTCCAAGCTAGATTTTTCTTATAGGATTATCCAGGTCACCAAAGAATGCCAAAGTCATGATCGAAGTTTATTAAAAGTGGAAGTATGTGTTAGCTTTCTGCAGCAACCTCCGAATGTAAATACGGCGCGAAACTTAATTAGAGAGTTTTGGAGAGAAATTATTGAACCATTAAATTGTCCACGGAACGATTAGAATTGCATTCCGTAAATGAATTTCTCGCAAGTACCCAACTATCGAATACTATGCCAATAAGTACAAGAAGGGTGAATTTAATGGTCAGAACTCAGAGTCTACAGCGTGTTACAAAAATTTGATAATATACAAGCTGTTTCAAAACTACAGATGCAAATTTAATTAATTATTAGAACTATATAATATGAAGAACCAAAAAGCTTTCTATTAGTTTATTAACATAAAGCTGCAAACTATTAATGCTTAAATTGTATTCAGCTTTTTTCGGTGCCAATGTTAGGCGTGGATGTAATGAAAAATAAATCGAAAATAACGTTTAATTTTTATTTACACATTATTTTGGGCTTCCTCAAAACTCCCAAGAAAGACGAAGCCGGGAAAGCAACCACCCTCGCTATTATTCATTTTTTTTAAATTTTATGTTATTTTGAAAAATAATATTAAATAATATATATACTAGGTACGTCTAATAATATTTATAATGATTGTTATAATAAATTGACTGCATGTTGAGCTCCTCTCAGGCTCACTAAACAGCTGTTCAGGCTTGGAGTACGCCTCAGACACACACGACGTCTTCAAGATGTCCATTTTATGTCTGTTTTACGTCTGAACGTCTGAATGTCCTGATTCGTGAAAAAAAAGGTCTTTAAGATACGGAGACGTCTGACAGACGTCTTATGGACGTGTTAAAGACGTCTTTAAGACGAAAGTCTGGCTTCAGACGTCTTTAAGATATCTGTGTGCTGTCTGGGCGCATTATGAACTATATAAATAAAATTGACACTGTTGTTAACCAGACCTAATGCCGTAGTGTTATATAAAATGAAATAGTATAATTATACATGAAATAAGGTGGTCTCGCGTGTCGTTTGCTCGATTTAACGCTACGACAGAATTTTCATCAGCTAACGCAATAGTATAAAATTAATCTCACTTTCCTTGAGGAGGGTTCAAATCAAGAACCGAAACGTCGGATTTTTTTATAAATAATTGACAAACAGCGATGATACTTTATTTTATTTTTAAATAAATAAAATAAACTTTGTATTGTGACCGAATCAGTGCGCCGATACCACCTTATTTAATATTTACGGTCGAAATTTTAATTTGAAAATTATTACACATGAAATATAATAATATGAAGTATAATATGAAATAGATATATTTTCTTCGTCTCTGACAAAATTATAACACAACAAAGGAAAAATTGTATAGTATCCGAATATTGAGGTTACTTTCTGTAGTTTGACTGTAGACGCGGAAACGGGGTCTTTTTTGACCCAGAACATCACCATTCATAAAAATCTGACAATAAGCTTTTCCCATTTGACAAAAATTTTTACCAATGTATGGTACCTGTTTAAATGGAACACATAAAAACGCTGCATAGCTGCGCGGACCCCTAAACGAAATTGCGAATCACTGGGACGCGTCGACGCAGCAATGCTGGCGCCGCGGTTACACTTTCGCTTTCGAAATAATAATTATTTAATACTCGAAGCCCACGGTGAAATGCGAGTGAAGTGGTACCGGTTTTCGGGACAGCTCTGCCCATCCTGCGCCCACTTGCACCACCTAAAAACCTTTCTCCTCCCTCTCCCTCCCCCCTCTCTCTTTCCTGTTTTCCATTCAGGGGCGGATTTGGAAATTTGTCACCCCTAGTTGACACAATTTTAAAATTAATTTACTATGACAACTCTCATGTGAGCCATGGACGTAGCCAAGATGCGGCAGGGGTGGCACAAGAAAAAATAATAAATTAGTCGTTTGTTATAAATTAAATTAGTTAATATAACAAAATAAAAATATATTAAATTCTGATGTAATTCCACATTACCCGACCCCGGTTATATTGACTCGTGACTACGTACATCAATTTAAAATTCGTTTGCACTATTTATTGCCCTCACCCTGAATAAAATCCTGGCTACGCCCCTATTATGAGTTATTGCTAATTTTCTACATGAAGAAACAGTGGATTTGTTTTCAAAATTGACTAAAGCTTCCATGCCTGAAGCTCACCCGGTCAAAACGGCCAAAATAAAAATCTGGTCCTTCAAATCCGCCATTGCTCCCTTTCTTTCCTCTTCGTGATACGCTTTCCAGCGTTGGTGCCCCGAGCAACGAACAAAGAAATTTTCGAAATGGCAATCTCTGATCTCGAGGCACACTGGTCGACAGAAATTAAACTGGATTTTACGTAACGGGACGCGAAGGCGGTTAAACATCGACGCTGTAACTCTAGCTGTTTTCCTGCGTCCTTTTAGGTGATGCCGCTCTAGAATTATGCAATACAATGGCGACCGCTCCTGTTGACGTTACGTGTGCCGTAGCGTGTTTCGAGGCGCTTGCGAAAAATGCGAAGCGTCTCGACTTGCGAGCGAGAAGGGTAAATAACGATAATGGTGATACTTTGAAAACAGGAGCGATAGTTTGCTGAATTTTTGGACGTTTAAATAAATACCTGGGGCTCTGAGTTTTCGGATATTCGTTGAATATGAGACGATTCTTTTTGTGGGCACTTGATGTAATGCGTTTGCTTTTCTTTGATTTTGTAATCATTAGTATTAATATTTTTTTTTCTTTTATTATTAGTATTTTGGTTATTATTCCCAGGATTACACTTACAAGGAGAGTACTTTAGGTGTCCGCCTTCGATCATTTTGATTTTTGGATATGTTATAGAGGACCGAAAAATAAGAAATACGTGTTTTTTTATTTTTCCCCGTTTTCATATTTGGGGGGTGAAAACTGCGTTCAAAGTTATTATGTATTATTTAAACAAATGGATTTTTTGAAAATTTTGTGAGTCAGTCATATTTCGCATTCAAAGACACAAAATTCGTCCAAAAATGATTTGTCAACCCTAACTTTGAACGCAGTTTTCACCCCCCAAATATGAAAACGGGGAGCATATTGCTGATTCTCGCACATTGCATCTCTTCGTGCAAATAGGCACATATTCTTTTAGCATGGTAGATTTTTCTTGTTAATTGTATGCACATGGGAATGTAACAACGACTATGAATTAAAAATCCTCAGATTTTTATAGGAAAATAAAAACTGAATCTATCTCAGAAACAATTTAACAAGTAATTTTAACCGATAACATTTAAACTCGTGACGTGAACATAAATACACTTTCTCTTTCACGATGTATCAATGGCTTGCGGAGCTCGTGCGTAACTGAACATTCACATTTTGTAAACGCATATTAGGTTTTCATCAAATGCACAATTTTGTAGAGTGGGGGTAGAGAAGTTTGACTTGGTCAGTTTGTTTCCTCATCCAAGGATTTTCAACAGGCACTTTTTATTTCACATATTTTTAGCGTATTTTGCATATTCTATATAATTAATATGTTTTGCAGCATCTGCATGTGGCATATTTTTCGTAATTCTGCATGCTCAGCATATTTTGCATATTTATGTCGTACGTGTCTAGTCGTAGCCAATTTGCCAATGCATGCCGAAATGGTATATGTATGAAGAAATTGTAGGATAAGCTGTACCCAGTGGCGGACTGGCCGGGGTATCAGCCTGGCCGATGGCAACTGATTTTTTTTTTTTTATAAAATGTGTTTATTTAGCCACAAAAACGTTTATGTGAACATAACAATATAATATTTATTTTGTAGCACCTAGTAACAGAAATATGGTGTAATAGGAATCAGTCTCAAGAGAGCTCTCGTACCTAGAAATGAGTAACGGGACTATTTATACTTATATTAATTTGTACTGGTATTGGGCCCTGCATTACCGGCAGCAGAACATATAGCTTTAGGGTCCTGGGAAAAATTGGCTTTAAAACCAGGAAGTTCTCTTTGGAGGTTAGCAACTAGCCTAGGGATATTAATCTACTTAAATATAACCTAACCTAAAATAACCTAATTATATGTACATCTATATACAAAAGCCAAAGGCCTGTCACTTAATTGTTAACCTTACTGTTATCTATCATTGTGTTGCCCATTCGGTTGTCTAGTTAATCTATCTCTAAGATTACTGAGATAAGTGCTATTTGTGTCCAACCACCAGTATTTGTTTTTAAGCCTTGCTGGGCTAAGAGAGTCCTTTGGTGGTAGACTGGTGGAATATTTAAAAATATCGGGCGTATTTGAGGGGTTTATAAGTGGGTCGTAGACGACCGATGGCAACTGAGCCCCTGATGAAGTGGGCCCCCTTAAACATCAGACAATACGTTAAAAATGTTAATGACCTTTTCGTATCTTGAAAATATAATAGAAGTTTCAATATTATTACTGTAACTAACTTGACTAACATGATTAACATGGCTAACTCGGATAACCTGGCTAACTTGGCTAACTTGAATAACTTAACTAACTGTTGCACTGAAATTTATAGTTGTGGGTGGGCCCCCCTTTGTTTCCCGGCAGCCAATGCTTATAGATCCAGTCCGCCACTGGCTCTACCTAATATTGTCGTGTACGTGGAGAACTCGTTCCCATCGCTACCCACAAGGTTCGTGAACAGGACTGTCATTGGTCTGACCGATCGACTCGTTACGCAGCTGCTGATGAGAAATGCAGAAGAACAGGATATCGTGCGACATTCCTCGCGAACGCCGACCTTATTCATCGTTCACAACCATAATACAGGTTTCCCAGTTACTGTTACCTCTTTTTGCCCCCACCACCCTCTCCCGCGCTCCCCCTTTCATTCTGGATTTTTCAGCCCATAGACGATGCGGAATTTGCGCGTTAATAGCGCTTTAAATGATAACGAAACCCCCATCGTGTATCGAAGAAAGTACTTGCACACTCGCCATCACGATTTCTCCATGTTTTTCAGTGATATACGGAATGGCGATCATTCGGTCAGAGATTATGGTTAGGTCTGATTGCAAGAATTTCTTCGCACCGCGCTATCTGCATCAATTAGATATATTTCTCTTTTAAGCACTTCTTCTTTGCTGTTTGTATATTGGAGATAGCACTGTGAGGTCCTCAGCCCCACCATGGGCCTGCGCGGGTTAGTCTTCACCAGCGCAACTATAGATCTAACCTTCCTACTTCTTTCTCGCAAGTCCCCTTAATTCTATTCCCATTCATATAGACACGAGTTCCAAGTTATTCCTCTCAGTTCCGGGTGTGTCAGGGTTCGTCGGCTGTGCCTAGGGAATTCAATCCCGGGATCCCGGCTGCTTTTCTTTATTCTAAAACTCCCGGGATTTGATATATCAAGTTATAACTTATCCCGAGAATTTCGCGAATTTTTTAAAAAAGGAAATTACTTTATGAACAACTGAAAAATATAAAAATGGAATCCAAAAATCAGTCGGGATCCCGGGATTAGATCCCGGGATTGAATTCCCTAGCTGTGGCGCTACTGATGCGTCTGGCTGACGTTCCCAAGACGAAACGCACCTCTCCTTTTCCACCTTGATCCGCAAACGCCAATCCACCTGCCCCGCACACCTACTCCAAAAAGCGTAACCGGCCTTAGGGATTACGGCTTTCGCTGGAGGCGACGCACAGTGGGGCAGAGTGACGAAGGTTGTTTCAAAATTAAAGAACTCTTGATAGAAATGAGATAGAGCGATGATTTTTTTTTAAATTAAAGCTGAAAGATTGTAGAATAAGGGAAAATTAACGAAATTATGGTATGACCGTTTTTAACTTTGAAAATCTGTGTGGAACTTGAAATATTACAACAAAATTGTGATTTATCCAATACCATGTACGGTTAGATTTTTTTCTTGACATGTTGCACATCATTTCCTGTACATTTTGTCACGCTGATTTCAAATCCGTTCGCAAAATTTGTCTACTACCTCAGGATTTTGTAAAAATCGATTTCAAGTTTAACACAGATTTTCAAAGTTAAAAAACGTTCGTACCGTAATCTCTCAAATTTTCCCTTATTCTACAATCTTTCAGCTTTAATTTAAAAAAAAATTCATCGCTCTATCTCATTTCTATCCAAAGTTCTTTGATTTTGAAACAAACTGCGTCACTTTGCCCCACTGTGCGGCGGAGCAGATCCCTCCTCATCCAGAAAACAGCAAATCCAAGACGTTACAATACTATTATTATTATTATTGATTATGATTTGGGAGATTTGAAAATTTACTTAATTTTGAAATACATTTATGCTATCTTAATGTGGCCCTGCTGAACTACGACTGGATTGTATTTCGAGTTGTTGTTTTTATGCGCTGCAATGAAAATATTGTAAAAAGTGTTTTCAATAATAATTTTAAATAACGCGTGCTGTTTTCGTAGAGTTCTTATGCTATTGATTGCAGTAACCAATATTTTTGTTTACAATTTATTCCACTGATTTTGCAACATGTCCAGTTTTGTGACTATGAGTTAAGCTACACTTTAACTTAGGTCCAGTGATATAAGTCATTAGTCCTTCAAGAGCAAAAGTTAGGGCGACCAAAAATTGTCTTCAAATGTTCAATCCATAAAAAGCAACGTATTCGAATTTTTTAAATAACGCGTTTTAAAAAATTATTTCAAGAAATGAATCTGTCCACGACCTAATTACTGGGTTAAATCGGTTTTTCAAGGACAATGTTGTGGCCTTACGGGTTCAACGCTTTCAGCAAAACCGGCTTAAAGGCTCGCGACCCATCAAGGTCCTTAATTGAACGTTTCCGATATTAACTCGCGAAATCGCAACTATAGCGAAGAGTAGAAGGTTAATCTTAGAATCAAACATATTGCGCTCACGGAAAAAAATTGTAAGTAATGAACGGGTGTATACAAATTTCAAATGTCAGTTTTTAAAAAGAATTGTCCTTAGCACAGAACGCGGGCATTCAATTGCAGCTTACGGTGTATTTTATTTTAAATAGATTTATTAATTAACCTACAAAAATTCCACCAGTTTTATAAACTCTAGTGAATGAAGAGACTATTGCGTATTTATCTTTTTTATAATCACACGACATACACATGTGTTTGAGAATATCAATTTTATTTTTTTGGTTTCTTTATTTTGAAATATAATGTAAATATATATATATATAAAAGTATGCTAAACGCTTTAAACATTTTATTAAAAATGCACTAAAAACTAAAATGTTATTATTTTCTTGTATTACAATTTTGATGGTGTTGACATCACTTTAAATAAAACCGTGGGGCACCATGTGCAACTAAAAATCTGCATCAAGCCGTTGACTTGTAAAAAAATCCACATTAATAAATTAACAATTTTATAATTGCCATTTCTCAATATATTATAATTATGATTCCAATTTCGTAACCAGAATTAGCTAAACAGAAATCATAGGAGTCTATTCAGAAACAAAAAGTATCCAATTTTGCATTTATTTTTTAAGACAACTCTTAACACAAAAAAGGGCATTTGTGGGCCGGATGTCAATTTTTCACGCATCTATGAACATTATTTGCATCTTTAACCATCGTTTAATAAAAAATTCATAAATTTTCAATATTTTTCGGGATTAGTTCCAGCACGTGCCGCCATCACCACATAATATTACTGGAATTAATGTTTGCCAGACAAGTGTCGTTTCACCAGTGGCAAAATGAAAAAGATTGCGTCACGGATTACGAGGACAGAGAACGTTAAATGTGCTTAATACCGCAAGGATTCGCAGAACAAGATCTTTCAGAAAGATAAGTTCACTCAAGTGACGAAATGGGAATCAGAAAAGGGGGCCTCAAATATTTCACGAATTAATAATGACGTCTGGGCAAGGTTGTTTTATTCTCGAAGGCCGTCGTGTGTCCCCACTAAAAATTAATCGCGATTAAGTTCCACTCGTTTCATCAATAGATTTAGTAACGTTTCGATCCTCCGCCGTGATGGAAGTCCTTAGCTCGATAGAATTTTGCGATACGCTCACAATCTAAGGTAAAATATACTCCCAATCCACGTTTCGACATCAATCACGTTTTTTTTCATAATAGTTTAAGTACAAGAATAATGTAATAAAAATGAGCCAGAATTTTAGCATTGCTTTAAGTTAACAATGAAATAAAAAGAACAAGTTACGTTTTAATCTGTGGTGTACAGTTCCTGATTTTTTTTGTATAATTACGTATTAAGTGACTGCATATGTTGCTATTTGCATGTGAATATTTCAAGTGAAACTTCACTATATTATATTTAATGTTTATTACAAAAACAATATATTCCTTTGTCGTAACTATTTAATATTGCAATGAATTTTTAGTTAAAAATTAAGATAAGATGTAATTTGTGTTTCTGTATTCAATATGCATTTGAAATAATAATGAAGCTCTGCGGAAGACATTTCATCGAAACACTGCAAGCCGAATTAACAATTAATGATAAATTGAAATTTTACCCAATCTTATTATAGTAAGTTCGTGTAAATCAAGATTTTCACCTAGCTATTACTCGAAACTTACCCATTTATTTATTTAAACATAATGGTCCATTGTTTATAAAAATATATGACATAAACGATAAAAGCATATGTCAGTCGAAGAAGGTTATTCATTTCAAATCACAGAATTTAAAAATACACAGAATTCCTAAATCAATAAATATTCAAGAGTTGTAACTAAAATTTTCACATATCTCATAAAGGAGATTCTTCTTTCTAAAACACGCGAACTTGAAAATATAGTTTAATTGCAAAGTATCTTGGGAATCCGTGACTACACGTTTATGTATACATAATCCGATTGGCAATTCAAGGCGGAACAAGGCACGAAGTGCCTCGCGTCTGATACACGCAGGTACTTTCTACTTAACCCTGCTACTAAAACTGTAATTATCGTGCTTAGATCAACCGCGTGTCTGATCATATCTCGCCAGTTCCACGTGCCGTTTCGCAAATAGCAATTTTCACTGCGTTCCATTCATTAAAATCGTGTTCACGTTGCGAACAACTTCGCGATGGTCATGGCAATTTCTTATTTGTCAAATGAAGGTGGTGTAAAGGGAGTTGAATGAAAATGAAAATAAGGAAAGTTAATCGAACATCTCTATTCAATTCCTAAGACTTTCAACTCCATGCACTTTCAATGTCGATTTCTTTGAAAACGAAGGATCGTGAGCAAATAAATTCTTTTGAATAAAATCTTTATGCAATTCATTTTCATCTGCAATTCTAACATATTTATTATTACATTCTGCCTAGTGCACGTGTGTCGAACCAGTTTTCAATATCGACTTTCTCGATTTTTTTTATATTATATACATTTTGTAAACTATTAGTTATATTTAGTCAAAACGTGACTTTCAAATTACTTATAATGACATTTATAGAGATTTTTTTAAAAAAAGAAGAATATTTTTAAGGTTTTGAAAATGGAATCAATTCTTAGTCAAGATTTTCAAAATCAATCTTCTGGAAAAAAAGTTACTCTACAATTTCCACTCGTTCATCGTAAGAATTCATTTACATTACGAATATTAAATAGCATCTTTTTCAGAAAACGAAGTCACAAATAAAAAAATATGATTTGGTATTTTTGACCAATTTCTTCATGTAAAAGTATCTTTGGTACCACCAGTTATAGGACACCCTGTGTAATTAAATATTCTTGTTGTACCCCTGGTTTACCTAAAAGAACTTGGCCCCGTTTATTGCGAATATACAATGAAATAATATATTACCATGATTCGTTGCAGGATGAGGAGGAAGAAGCAAGGAGTCACCGAGGGCGAAGGAGCATCGATACTGCTACTCGTCGCATTGGCTCCTGTTATCTGCTCCGCTGGAATCCTGGACCCTTGGCAGTGGGCACGTAGCGATAGGATTGAAGTCAACATTCCCTGGTTGCCATGTAATTATTCTCTGACCTTGCTGTCAACCAATCAACGTCCAAAACTTGAATTTAGAAATTTTACGGTTGTATACTGAAAGTTACGAAATGTATACAGTTAACGACTTTGCACACTACCGGGAACAGTAGAGGGTTTATTTTTAATAAAAAAAGTCCCTACTTCAATGGTCTTGGAATAAATGGGGTGAAACTAATATAAAAATTATACAGGGGTAGGTGTATGTACCGAGCAATAGTGAAGCGGCAGCCTCAGGGCCTACAAAAAATTGAAAAATGAAAAATAGGGTTGTAGAAGCTAGAAATTTTTTTGAAATGGGCCCTCCAACCGTGGCGGAAAGAAAATAAAAAATACACCAAAACTTAGATTTTAAAATGGGGGCCTTTTTTCCTGGAATGGACCTCGCATTTAATCTAATTTATTTAACTGTTTGAATACTTACGCATTTCGCGTTGTTAGCGCGGTATTTTTGATTTTATTTTATTTAGACCAGGCTTGGGAATTATACAATTTAGAGAGCCATATATGCAGCTCTATGTAGGCTAACAAGGGAAGTTCGGTTACCAGGACACCCCGATTTTTTTAAAACTGTCTAGATTTGTAGAGGACCTCAACAGAAGAGTCAAACAATTTTTCGTTTGCGCCCATTTACGGTTCTTCAGGGTAAAAACATCCCTTAAAGGTTAATGTGTGATTTCCTACTTTCCTGTAGATCTTTATTTGCTTAGGATGTTACATACACAGTAACATGCATAAAGACAATACGTTTATGTGGATATTTTGTCGTAAGCAAATAAATTTATTATAAAAAACCTACTTTTCTTCTCTTCGGGCATATTATTATTAGTGTTATTGCTTCAACGGGAGAACCCTTTAGATTACATAATAATACAGTGTATTACAAAGATACAGAGAAAAATAACATGAAATAAAATAAAATAAAATACATATGTACAGGGGGCACTACTAGTCATTTCATCTGTATGCGCATTATTTTCAATAATATGCTAAAATGATAACAAAGCAATGTAAATTAAACACAACGCGGTTGACAATGTTGCTGTATAAAAATCACAAGTCTAAGGTCATAAGGGAAGTGTTAATTACGATTGTCAGTTAATTTGTTGTTTAAATAGACACCTACGTGTCATTCTTTTGTTAGTCGAGAATGAAACACGTTGCTACGATGAGCTAGGATGCTTGAACATAACCAGGAGCTGGTACCACCTCATCCACAGGCCATTGAACGTCTTCCCTCTGCCAAGGGAGGTTATCAATACGAGGTTCATCTTGTACACGAAAGAAAATCCCTACGAAGTGAGTATATGAAGTTATATAAATAAAATTGTTATCAAAAATTGAAATTGGTATTGGTCAATAATTCGTGATAAAAGTTTATTCCAAAAAAGAGTCTTCTAGGACCAAATTTAAAATATTAAATAGAGACTGTATCTATTACTAAATAAAAGAAGCAAAATTTTCCAAAAAAATCGAATTTGTAAGGTTTCTTACACAAACCATTTAAAGTAACTCAAAAATCCTTCACTCTTATTTAGTATCTTTTGGGGTCTCAAATTTTCTTAGCCGAGCACATTTTGGTAGACAAAATATCACAGAATGTTCTTATGATATCGATATTCACAAATAATAAATATTTATATCGTGATTTTTATTATAATTTATAAATATCTGTGTAAATTATACTAATTCAAAAGAAAAGAACACAAAAGTGTAGAAATAATAAATTTTGACAAAAGTGCTTCCCTTCGGTCAAATTAAATTTTTCGAAATTTTTACTTAATCCACCTTCATCCTCTGTTATAAAGCTATAAAAATGCAACAATCTTTCCATTTCAGGGCCAAGTGTTGATAGTCGCAAGGGATAAGTCCATCAAACGGTCATACTTCAGCCCGAAAAGAAAAACGAAATTCATCATACACGGTTTCATAGACACTCCACTTAGTAATTGGGTCAAGGTAAGCTGAATAAAATCGATGATTTTTGATAGACCAATATCTATACAGGGTGTTCTAATATAGGTGGTAAACCTGTTAGGGATTGATTCTACAGGGTAAAATAAAACAAAAATATAGAATAAAAACTTTTAATATCGCGCTTTATTTTCGAGAAAATTGACTTTTAGCCGAGTATGCGTGCGCCGAAGTACAGCTTTAGGCGCTAACCGTGGCGGTTTCCCTTATCTCAGTGGCCCCTTAGGCGCCTTAACTGTACTTCGCTGCACCCGAAGTCGGCTTTTCAAAGTCAATTTTTTCGAAACCGAAGCACGATATCGAAAAATGTTATTCTCTATTTTCGACTTGGTTTTTCGTCTAGAACCACCTCTTAAGTTTTCTCGATATACGTATTCCCCGATATAGATTTTTATTAATCTGTCGTTGTGAAAAACATAGAAAGTAATAGCTTCCATTAACCCCTTAAGATTCTAGGATGGAATGATGCACTTGCTCAGACTTTTACATCCGCGTCCCATTTGTAGAAGATATGATGTTCGTCGTCGTCGTAGCTATTACTTAACAGCCAGTCCACCCTCCTAGTTAATAATCCTGGAATAGAGGACTTTCTTCCGGTGTCAGATGTCCTGCTTTGTGTCCTGGCTTCTGATATTTTTTACAATGACTCTTTTTTTAAATCCTTTAAATATATAACGAAGAATGATGTCTCCGCTATTTTGTTTGGCAATGTTAACCGAATGTCCATTAACTGTAGGAGATGAGAAACGAGTTGCTGAAGCACGACGATTACAATGTCATCATCGTCGACTGGGCTGGAGGCAGCTTGCCACTGTACACTCAGGCGACCGCCAACACGAGGTTAGTGGGCCTTGAAATAGCCCATCTCGTCAAACATTTACAGGTAAATGGAAATTTCGATTTCGTTTGTAGTTGATTTTACAACATGCAATAGCTATTGCAAACGAACAGCCAATTTCGTTACTTAAGGGGGGACTCTACCTTGCTGGGCCGAAAAAATTGCATTTTTTCTTTTTGCTTTTTCTAAAAGATATGAGTCTTGTGTATACACCCTGCAAAGCTTATAGCCAAATTCGAAAAATTGGTGAGGTTGTAGCGTTTTGAAGCGAGCCGTACGCAGGTAGAAGTATACATAATATGAACTTTTAAACCCGATTTTCTTGAAACTACATTTTTCGACCTGGCGTTGAAGAAATCTCGACAACCAATGAAGCAAACAACTTGAAATTTTACATGCATGTTGAGCAAGCGCCTGTCTATCTATGGTAGTAGATTTATGGCCGTATTGTAACCGTTCCTAATTTTACTTAATGAAGTTTTGCCGATTTTTGAGAAAAATTCGATTCATCATATTCAGAAGCCTGCCATTTTAACATTTCTTTGTTTATTTTATTTAATCTACTACCATCGATAGCCACATTCATACAGATTAAGAATCTCTTTCGTTTTTGTGATTCCGATTATCCTTCGAGTATATTTCGTTAACGCCAGGACCACCTGATTTTTTTTCAACGCCTCAAGTCAGCGCTCTGTATCAGCCACATCTTTTTTTTACCGTCACATAAAAATTTATAACAAGAGCTGAAGATACAATAAAACAGCCTGTCAAACCGCAAATTAATTTGGCAAACGGGTTTTTGTACAAAAAATTCACCAAATCCATCGATTTTTCGGCCCAACAAGGTAGAGTCCCCCCTTAAATTAATAGTAGAACTGTTGGGTAGTTTAGATTTATTTTAAAACAGTGGATGATTAGAAAGTGCTAAATGTTTTATTGACAATGTGAAGAAGTAAAGGTGAAGATAAAATTCTTTTACTTTCGAAATTTAGTTTACTTTTTCCTTTAAAATTGGGTGCCACCTAAAATGCAATGTTATGCACGGAGATTTTTAATTTGCTTTTTGCAAAAAATATAGGTACATATGACACCATTAAAAAACTTCATTAATGACATATATTAATCTGAAGAACGTTTTGGTACAAATTATCTTCAAATCTTTATTTATCTTAATTTTCGCGTACTAGTAAAGGTAAAGAATTTTAAAAAAGTATTCTACATGTTAACTTCCACTATACAAATGTTATAGTAGTTCCGAAAGTTTTATTTGTTCCCATCCTCTGCCGTAGTTTTTTATTCGTCTTAAAGAAACAGGTATTGCAAACATACTGCACTTCCTCTACCAATAACAACTGTCATTCTCAGTTATTATTATTTGTATGAGAAAGACCTGCAAGTTATATAATTGAAAATCTTTAAGAAATTAACGCTTTCCAATCCCGTTTTATTAAGAGAATCTAATGACTCGAATGTAATTACTGTAATTACTTCAACTTCAGAAATGTAACTCGTATTCGACAATTAAAGAAAAGTGGTTGAGACTGTTTGAAATGCGACGTCAAAACTTCTATCGCGAATTTAAAATTTATTTATTATCACACGCATTAACGTTACTACTCGCGAGTATTAAGTATGTATTCGTGGTCACTATGCTCGCTACAACAATCATTTTGTTCGATAACATGCAGAAAGATTGAAAAAATGAAAAAGTATCACTCACCATTCTAAATAAAATGTTATAAATTTTCGACCGAAAAAATTTTTAATTTAAAGAATCAATGTTATCAGCGCGTAGGTTCGGTCAATTGACTAAAAACTTTTAAAAACTTTTTAAAAAAGTTTATAATCAATTGACCGAACCTACGCGCTGATAACATTGATTCTTTAAATTAAAAATTTTTTCGGTCGAAAATTTATAACATTTTATTTAAAATGGAAGGCGTAACGAACACACCTACTTCTTCAAGAAAGGAAAGTTTTTACACATATATATTAAGAAAATTTGGACAAGAAACCGTTAAGAATCTCAAGGATCTTTCAAACAACAACTTAAACATGGAAAAAAGTTTTAGTCAACTCACCATTCGTTGAAAATGAGTGTAATGTAGTAGAATTTTGTTAAAGGGCCTTCCATAGAGTCCAGTAATCAATGAAATTGATGCAGGAATCGTGAAATCACGAAATAATATCCACTGTGACTGCACAGATATTTAGTGATCCGAACACCGTCGCGGACGAAGTCGAACTGTTAGGGCACACCGTTCGGCAATGTAGTGACTTTGGTAGAGGTTGTTGATGTTTTTATCGCGCTCGGGCGACTCCCTGCTAACTTGAAATTCGTCATGGCCAGAAATAATATTATATAGCAATGTCCATTGCAAAATATTCGCTTTTCACAACTACAGTCGTGCACCCCGCACATTCTACACGTATTTTTATCACTGCGATATGTGATTAAACACTAGGCAACGCTTCGTCAATTTTGAATACCTAAATAACTAATAAACTACTAATGCTATTTAATTTGTAACCCCGTAGGGCGCAGATGTTCATTAATGACATTTTGTGGATGAACCGCCATTTATACATTTTCGACTTAATTTGCAAGGGAAGAAAATGTCAATCTGCAAAACTTTTTCAGTAACCGTTTTTATCATTTTTATAAATATTCTGTTATACATATCTCCTCGAGATATCTTTATTTTTAGAAATGGCAACGGTAAACACATACAAAACAAGGAAGCAGTGGAATTCGGAGGATTTGTTTAATTTTATAAAGAGAAGGCAAATTAGAATACCGGTATTCCAAATTACCTGCACCTTAACGAAATCGATACTTCTGGTCATTTTTTATTGAAACCAAAGTTTCAATTACTTTTTGTTTTTCACTATTACTGAGCCTATGAAATATGACAGTTTATTATTTAGTCTATGATATTATGCAGTTTTATTTGTTCCCATCCTCTATCGTAATTTTTTATTCGCCTTAAACAAACTGGTATTCCATATATATTGCACTTCCTCTATAAAACAACAAATAAAAAACGTTGTCCCTTTATGAAACGCAGACAAATTATGGACTGGATCCTAATGAAGTACACCTAATTGGACACAGCTTGGGGGCCCACACAGCGGGCTACGCGGGTGAAAAGTTGGGTGGAATTATCGGCCGCATCACGGGTTTGGATCCGGCCGAACCTTACTTCCAAGGAATGCCTAGTCACTTGAGGCTCGACTACACTGACGCGAAACTGGTCGACGTCATTCACACCGATGGCAAAAGCATCTTTTTTCTAGGTAAGAGAAATTTTCATCGAAAGATATCGAACATGGTAGTGCCTCCCTTACCCAAACTAATAAGCAAATATATACATATATTGTGTAGGAATGTTTGGTAGTTTGGACAGGTGTAAAAGAATGGCACACTTTAGTAATAATAACTGTATATATATATCACTAGCTTAAAGTACCCGGCGATGCCCGGGTGAAACTTCGATTATCACGGAGTGTCGGGAGGGAGAAATAAGGAGGGAGGGGTGGGATGTCCAGATTTCATGATAGTCTATATTTCCCGCAGGGTTATAGAGAGTAATATTATACAAAATTTGGTCCAGATCGGTTAGAAAATCTGGATAAAAAGTATCGTATATGTTATTCCTGGTCCTAGATTACATGTACACAAAATTTCAGAAAGATCCGTTGCGTAGTTGCGACGTGATTGAGTAACGAACATCCAAACATCCAAACACACTTTCGCATTTATTATATTAGTAGGATAGTAGGAAGTAGGATTAGTAAGATTGCTACACCTAATTTATGTATGATGGGTTGTGGAGGGTCAGTGTAAGTTTATTAGCATTAAAACCGAGATTTACGCTGTTTGTACTGTAAATAACCTTGCCTAGTAATTCCATGGTCAATATAAGGTTCTGTTAGCGTCAGCAAATTTAAGGGTGAGGTCGAGGGTGGACGGCCTCATGCTGTCTTGCCTTCAAGAATTTTATGGCAAGGACTTACATAGTTACTAAACAGTCCTGACGACGCGACGGGCGATGGCTGATGATCACGTTGGGTCTCCTAGCTATCGGGTGTCGAAAGATTGATTGTTTAGTGTGAGATAGGATAGATCCTTTACATGAAAGGATGGCTACCATGAAATCTGGACATCCCACCCCTTCCTCCTTCTTTCATCCCCGTGACACTTTGCGATAATCAAAGTTTAACTCTTCTACGTTACTCTTTGACTCCGCGCTTCTTGATCCCCCCGTACTCCGCAAGATTACACATACACCACACACCCCTGACACGCGTCATGTGTAGTTATTCGTGTGTGTGAAATGTGATAATGTGCCAGCCAATATTTAGTATTATAGAACCTCAATCGTTGCAGAAAAAGGGGGTGGGCATGCATATGTTCAAGTAAGGTTCAAGCAATTGTCAAGATAACCAATGTTCCGTCAGACTGAAGTTTTGTGCTTCCCCTTCTACTATTACTTTTTACCCTATTTTTATCCACATTGTTAAGTAATCACGCCTAACATCTCATAACGATATGCAATAGATATGGTTCAAGTATCGAGGCCAGTGGCGGATTTGACAGGGTGGCCGATGAGCAGTTGCCACCTGGGCCCCTGCGCATAAGGCCCCCTAGGGCCCCATCTTTAAAAAATTATGATTATATCCAAAGTAGATTTGTTTTCTGTATTATTACGCGGAGCCCGTTTTTAGTAACCTCCCTCTTCATGTTCTCGATAAAATGGGCCCCTCATAACGTTTGCCATCTGGGCCTTTTTTCTTAAATCCGCTACTGATCGAGGCTTCACTGTAAATGACACTCTGCACAGTGTTCCTTCTCTACTGAACCGATTATGAAGCCCCTGCGTATATAGCGAAGGTGAAAATTGGTTTTGTAAGAATTTTCATTCTAATAATTTTTTTTATATCTACTATAGAAATCCAAATATACTTACAGCAAAATAGAGAAACGTACATTAACCTTTAAAGGATCTTTTCACTCTGAAGGGCCAAGAAGCAGCAGAAAAAGAAATTGTCTAACACTTCTATTGAAGTCTTGTCAAACCTGCAAAATTTAATAAAAGGTTCGAATCTTTGGGTTACCGAAGTTCTCTCTCGCTCATATACAGCCTGTCTCATCCTCCGCCACAAGAGAAGAAGGGGAGGGGATAGTGATCACCTTCTTTCGAGTCAGAAACCCTTCTTTCGAGACACTACTCTGCTGTAAATTACATGCATAACGAAAGACAGCGACTTAATTCCAACTAATAGTCCCAGAGCTAGCGTGACCTTTTGCGGGGCCCAGTTCCAAAATTATGCGGGGCAATAAAAACGCATTCATATTGTACTTCTACACTTTATAATAATAAATATCTAAGCCCAGGGCCCCGCAAAATTAACGATGATCTTTTCGTGGACCGTGGAGCCTTTTAAAACGCTGAGCCGGATTCCGAGGAACACGCTGAACCCACTAACACATTAAGCGTTCACGCTGACATTATCGTATACTTTTGTACTTATAGACTAAAAGTATATGTTGATTTTGTTATTTATTATTGTTTAATATGTTTACTTGATGAAAAAAATTTGTGGCACTTAAAACTTCAATTTTTATGTATAAATTCATCAATTTCAAAAATATATTTCGGGATCTATTACTGACACCCTTCAAATGTATTTGACTGAATTACTGACACCCCAATTACTGCCAGCTAACCTAATACTGTTTATCTCATTTTAAGGTTATGTCGTCTCGTGTACATGGACAACTACTGCTATGACAGTAATACCAAAATGCTTGAAAGACGTAATGAATCGTTGAATTCGGATCATTATTATTTTCTATATTATGCTTATATTATGTAAAACATTATATTTTGTTATGTGAATAACTTAAATATTACAATTACAGCATTGTCTTTAACGCCTTGTTTTCTCTTCCGATAATAATGAAGTCATCGTTTCCACTCCCCTAATATCGGTTTAAATTTTTTTATCATTTTATCCAAATTAACGAAGAAAAAATTAAGTACTGTTTGTTGTACCGTATAAATAACAGTTTGAATTGTATGCTAAATTTTTTTATGCATCATTTTACAAGATTTATTCGTTATTTTACGTAAAACGGCTTAAGGTGACAGTAATTGGGTCCTTTACCGTATAGGCCTCCCATTTCTTTCAGGCCCACTCCTGTCAACTCCCAAATGTGCTCATAGCTCGTTTTTGCCCACGAACAAGTTAAATTGCAATGCACATATCCAGACTAACTTAGTATACAATAAGGACTTCCAGGATACGGGATGAGTCAGCCGTGTGGCCACCTGGACTTCTATCCGAATAACGGTAAAGAACAGCCGGGGTGTACGGATCTGAGCGAGACTACCCCGTCGCTGCCTCTGACGTTGATCAGGGAGGGGCTGGAGGAGGCGTCGAGGGTACTGGTCGCCTGCAATCACGTGCGTGCCATAAAACTGTTCATCGAAAGCATCAACTCCAGGTGCCAGTACGTGGCACACGAATGCTCGAGTTACGCGAGTTTCCTCAGGGGCGAGTGTTTCTCCTGCAAGAGCAACAACAGCCTCAGCTGTGGTGTCATGGGATACCATGCGGACACCAGCCCCGCGTTGGTGAGACGGCAAGCCATGGGACAGGATGTGCTGTCCTTGTTAGGCTCGAAATTTTTCTTCACTACTGGCAAGGACGATCCCTACTGCAGTGAGTAATAACAATGTTTCTTTCGTCTTATTGCACAGGGCATTGACAATGGGTGGTTAAGAAATGCGCAAGCTTGTGGTGCGCTTAAAAATGAATGGAAGATTCTTGGCGGATTTTCGACACCGAGCTAGCCTTTTCAGTGGAAACTGCGATTTTCGGTTTTGGTAATGTGAGTTATTGGGAAACCAAGTGGAGGCGTGGCTTAGACTTCAGCGCTGTTGGCGAACTACTGCAAGTAGGCCCGGATCCCACCAAACATTCCGAATAAGTATTTATTAATGGAATCAAATTTTTAATCGTAAAAATTTAGTGTTCAAAACATTTTCACAACATGTCTATATAATCACTGATAATCGACGGATGTCGGCCTAGTCACAGTAGTTCAATTTTCTGTCACTAGTTGGCGTATCGAAATTCTTGCTTTCCCAATAGGAAGGGTCGGGTTAACCCTCCGAGTAGGGGGCTTCGGGTCCTGAGCCTGGGTCTTTGCAGATCCACACCGATAGTTCGCTAATTCATATTTACGGTCGCTCGAGACCCTCACCGATACAGGACTCAGGTAGAGATGGTCGCTCAAGCTCAAGATCCTCACCGAAATATTACGGAACGTGGTGGAAGAGGGTATCGGATTACGTTTGGATACTTCCTGTACATATAGGAAACAATAACACTTCCATGGTTATGGGAATCGCGATTTTGTTGTGCAAAATGATTATTAGTGCTTCTTGCTCCATCATTTCTTATTATTTTTTACTTACTATACAATCATCTTTGCATCAAAATGTTTAAAAAAACATTTCGAGTAAGTAAGAAAAATAGTGGTGCATAAATTCGCAACTCTTAAGACCAAAGATTTTTCAACAAATGTCAATATTATTATTATTACTTTTCATTTTAATCAATAGACCAAAAAACAATCAGAAGTCAAGAAGAATATACAGAATAATGAATAAATTTTTAACAATTTTCCTAAATTTGCACACACGCCCTTGACACTGATTTTGATTTGAAGTGGAAATAATTGAATTAGTAGAACATCACACTGGCGAGTTAAGAATCGCCCACGTGTCGCCGAAAGATCGTCTGGATCTTGATTGATCGGCGAAATTGCTCGTTGCCGGTTTCTAATCGATGCTTATGTGGGGCGGAGTTAAATCAACCTCGAGACACGCGGCAGTTTTCTTCGCGGTGATAAGAGAGTGAAAGCAGTCTGTCGTGTTTCTTAATAATAAATAATTAAGCGGGTTCTGTATTCGAAAACTCGAAAGATTTTTCAGTTCCAAATCAATTAGGACTCAAAAAAAAAAAACAAATCAATTGTGTCTCCAAAGAATTAAATCAATTGGACCGCATAGAATCCAAACGATTAATTAAATCTCAGAAGATCCAAATCAAAAGAAATTAATGAAATCTCAAAGAATCGAAATCAAAAAAATTAATTAAATCTTAAGACTCGGAGGAGCCAACTCTAATGAAATTAATTAAATCTCAAAGGTTTCAGCTCAATAATTAAATGTGATATCCAAGAAGTTTAGCCAATTTCAAAGAATAACAAGTAATAAAATTCCTTTAAATATTGAACATCTTAAACTCCACGTAAGTATTTAAAAAATGGTTAACGAAAACGACAACTTACATTTCAACCAGTTTTTGTATATTTAGGAGGTGTTCAAGCAACTTGTGATGTAATCTGTACACAATTACGTAATGAATTTACTTTTCTCCTTACCATTGGAGAAACTCTTATACAGGGTGTACTTATAAAATTTATTTAACCCTCGGTTGTCACACCTACTTTTACCGAACGTCGTTGTCACACTGGGTCAATTTGACCCTGTCGATTTTCAATCAGTTTTTCAGTATTTAAAAACTATTTGTTAAATTAAGGCTCAAAAACTCTGAAATAATGTTTGAACATTGTAGAATATATGCCCATCGTTGAAAGTTAACATTTAAAGTGTCATCATGCATAGAAAAAAATTTGGAGCAATTAGAGTTTCGACAAAAAGGTATTTTGCTAAAAAAAACGCAGGGTCAATTTGACCCAGTGTGACAACCGAGGGTTAAGTAAAAATATTTTAACATACCTAGCCATTTTTAATTTTATTCATTTCTTGACTCCCGCAATTATGATCACTTTTCAGGGAGACATTACAGGATCACCATCAATCTTGCACGGCCACCAACCGCAGAGAGCTGGGTCCAAGGCTTCATGAGAGTCACGTTTCACGCCGAAAACGGTATAATACGTGACGTCGATCTCACTCCTAGGTAACTTTTTCCAAACTTTGTATTTCCCCACATGTGAGTCTCGCCGTTCCATGCATATTCTGTTTTCACAGCTAAGCTACATAGGATGATTCCGTGTACAAAAGTAAAACAAGAATGAAATTTGTTTATATGAGCCTTTATTTTCGAGTAAAACGAATTTAAAAATCTATAGGGTGCTCTTGATTATCTGTCGGCTTAACCCTTTCGCTGCGTATTTAATTTTTCGGGCAATTCTTGAAAAATGTAAATTTTAAATAAATAAAAAAGTTTTGAATTTCCAACTTATGATTTCGGAAAATCACAGTACAAGGGAACACATTTTGAAATGCTATATGACTATAGTCAAATATCGCAGCGAAAGGGTTAATGTAATTCACAGTAGACTGCTAAATACGTTTGGCAATGTTATGAAGAATATCAGCTGATAAGATATTTAATAGCTAATTTATTAAACTACGTACACGTTCAATCAGAAGTAATAGTTTCTAGCGAGATCGCTGGAGAAATCGTCATGCACCAGGGCCCGATCTAGAGGCGGCAAGCAGGGAGTGGCAAAATTGGTTAATTGGTAATTTATGAATATTAAATTTTGTATAAACAGAGGCGGATTTACCAGTAGGCGTACTAGGCGCGCGCCTGGGGCCCGACTTCGGAGGGGCCCCACAAAAACCACCTTTCCACTTTTTTGTATTATTACTTATATTATATATTAGGGTGGTTCTAACTTACTCTTGGTAAAATTATTTTTCAAGATTTTCTACGGGGCACCCTCCAGAATGGTTCCAAATAATTAAAAAAAAATCCCTGTAAAGTTTGAGCTCGATCGGATAACGGGAAAGGGTGCCCCTGGGCCCTTAAACATTTACATCATTATTTAACAGCTCCCGAAGTCGATTTTATTTAACATCTTCCAAGTTATTGATTAAATAAAAAAATATGTCAAACAAAAGTTGTAGATCCGGACAAAGAGCATCTTTTTTGTTCTATTACTTTTTCTCGTACGATAAACGGTTTTCGAAAAAAATCCGAAAAACTAAAAAAAAAATATCAAAAATATAAAGTCTATATTTTCGATATTTTTGCGAATTTCGGTCCCAAATTTTCAGGAAACATTCATGACATATCAAACACTGAAAATAAGTAAAAAAAAATTTTTACCTTTTTTGCATATTTTGCTAAATGCCCACCCCTTAAATGTTTAAAAAATAGTCCTCGAAAAAAAAATTCCATTTTTTGTTCACCTTCATAAATAAAAAGTGTTCTACAAGCATTTAAACTTTCAAAATTTGAAAAATAAAAAAGTTTTTTATTTTAAGTTTTTCGGATTTTTTTCGAAAACCGTTTATCATACGAGAAAAAGTAATGCAACAAAAAAGATGCTCGTTGTCCGAATCTACAACTTTTGTTTGACATATTTTTTTATTTAATCAATAACTTGGAAGATGTTAAATAAAATCGACTTCGGGAGCTGTTAAATAATGATTTAAATGTTTAAGGGCCCAAGAGCACCCTTTCCCGTTATCCGATCGAGCTCAAACTTTACAGGGATTGTTTTTTAATTATTTGGAACCATTTTAGGGGGTGCCCCGAGGAAAATTCAAAAATCGAAAGTCAGAACCACCCTATTATATATACATTTCATTCAAATTATAATTGAAATTAAAACATTATGAGTACATAATCTGTTTATGCGTTTAAAAATATGATTAACGTGATTTTATTCTTCCTGTCTTTCCCTTTTTTGTAAGGGGCCCAATATTTTCTATTGCGCCTGGGGCCCCAACCGACCTTAATCCGCCTCTGTGTATAAAAATAGCTTTTGTTCTTCAACAATTACCTACAAAAAATTACACTCACTGCCAAAAATTATCTTGTAAAATAAGTACCTATAATTAAATATAAAAGGTGGCAAAAATCATTTTTGCCCAGAGCGATGGAAGAGCTAGATCGGACCCTGTCATGAACATGCATGCTGAACGAATTTTAATGGCAACAAAGTCGCGTTTATAATCGAGAAGCCGTGAACGCTCGTCGACAAAGAACGATACTTTCCAGATGATAAATTTACTGCTTCTTTTACCCGCGACTGCAGCGGTTACATGAAATTGGAACACGGATCGACAGTGCGAATGGTCGTCGCCCATCCAGCCGGGGCAATTGGGGAAATTGGAAAAATCAGACGGGTCGAACTCTCGTGGACTTACGACATGGACGTGCTGCAGCCACGCTCGCTGTGCTTTTTCTGGTGCAACGACAGGCTCTACGTGAACACCGTCACCGTGGACATCATGGAACTTCCTGGCAGAGGGTAAGTCTTCAGATTCAATAACATTATAAGTATCGCTTGTCCCATTGAATCGTTAGGCAAGTTTTAAGAGATTAACGGTAAACTCTCGCTATGGGTTCGTCTTAACTATGCGTTCAGCGCTCGTCACTATCCCCCACCACTTCTTGGAATCAATGGCTGCGTAAGTATACGTTTAGGGCCTTTGCACACGAGCGACTTTTCATGAGCAGTTGCCGCCTAGGCCCCTGCACAGAAAGCACCCGTAGGGCCCCATGTCCAAAAAATTATGATTAAGTATAGGTATCCAAAACACTACATTTTTCCGTACTGCTACACTTGGTTCGTTTTTAGTAAACTACCTCTTCACTCCCCCCACCCGAAAATGGGCCCCTCAGAACGTTTGCCACCTGGGTCTTTTTTCTTAAATCCGCCACTGCAGGTGCCCCTCTGCAGCGACTGTATCGCTGCTAAAAGTCGCTCGTGTGCAAAGGCCCTAAGTGCCTCAGAACATCGAGAGAAATGGAGTAAACAATATGGCCCCGAAATAGGTTATACAGAATTGTGATTCTCACTTATTAATACAAATAAAGTGCTAATATCTTGTCGAAGAAGCGAGAACTAGCTTGGGTCAGTACTATACGCTGGTCAGCACTGCACGACTCTCCCCTCTTTATTTACTATTTTAATTCTACTTTTTTTGTGAAATTTCGAAAACCAGTTTAACCGATTTTTGGGAATAGTGGAATTCGAAAACCAGTTTTTTTTTCAAAAATCGATTTTTGTATAAACCCTAAACCCCGCGCGTGCACTGCCGGGTTAAAAGTGGGCCTGAAGCGCCTGAAGCCGAGCACCCACCTTACACTTGTGCGCGTCGGGTAGCGTACTATCTTCATATACAGAGTGAGGCATCTAGAACATGTCACCTGAATAACTCGCCTGCTTTTGGTGATAAAATAAAATGCTTCAGACGAATCTTGCTTGGTTTCAAGGGGTACATAATCGGATGGCAATAGTTTTTTTTATAGATGGATGTGTAGAGGGGATCTGAGAGTCAACTTCGTTTATGTAACAATTGAAGGGACCGTTGTACAGATATTTAGCCCGCGAATATTCAAATCCACTTTGATATCACGGCCGTAAAACCGTTATAATTGTGGCAATATTACGAATTTTGATTTTAATATGTAGTTTAGGGATAAGTACTTCTTAACCCTTTAAGACCCAGACACCTTTCCCGGTGGAAAAAAATTATTTCTTGCGATTAGTTAACTGAAATGATCCCAATACTTGCACTTCATCGTTGTTTTCCCAAAAAAGCCAGTCGAAATATTATTTTCTAGATGTGACGTATACGTCACACTGCGTATACGGAGAAAAATGTGGCTCAATATTTAAAATACAAAATTTGTGTTTTAAATGCATGTTTACTAATTATAGTGTACAAATGGAAAGAAGAATACATACTTTTTTTTATCTTATACTATAAAGCAAAGTTATCGTATGTTGTGTGTTTGTCTGTTTCCGAAAAACTTTCTAACGGTAAACTCTGGGATCGCGAAAAGTGTCTCGGCTCATTATGCCTGGCTAATCCAGATGAATGTAACCATTTTCACAAAAAAAAAGTAAAAAAAATTCTTTTATAAAATCAGAATCTAAATTTCGGGCGAAGCCGTGTAGTAAAGCTAGTAGAATATATAACGAAGTAGAAAATCTTAATTTTTGCTCGCATCATCGTTTTGGCACTGAGAAATAATTTTAAAAAGCAACAGCAACCATTATATAAACCATGAAAAAAAAATTCATGGTCAACAAACCCAAAATTGATCAAATCAAACATTATAAGTAATATTCTTTTAGTATAACACTTACACGAATCTACCAAATAAATTGTAAAAGAATAATTTTACTCGCAACTTTTTAAAGAAAACAAGAGCAATGTTTCAGGTTATCGAAAACTGTCGTAACATGCATTCGCCAGAAACGTTTCTGTGGCTACCGTAAACATTATTTACAGCAGTAAACGTTATCAGTGGCTTCATCTGGGAGCCACTTAGAGAAATGAACGGTTTTGGGACCCAAAATTATTTACTATCGCTAAAGGGTTAAAGATTATGAAGATTAAGAAAATGCTATCATCCCAAAATCATGGTTCCTGGACCCACTAAACCAGAATACCGCCTTATGGAAGATTTCTCAATGTCAATACAGAAAGTCGTTGCACAGAGTGATCCAGTGGTAAATTTCATTTGACACTGTCTCTTGCGCCAGGGATAGTTTGCAAATTATTTACGTGACGAATATTAGATCACTAATATTATACAGACTTTTGTGAAGAAAAGTAAGCATGGTTACTTACTTTGTATTCACAGAAAGAGAGAAGCAGACTCCACAAGTAAACTTTGCTCGGCAAGCAGACAGGAGTACGCAGAAATTGCTAGCGGGTCCACAGCATCCTTCGTCGACAACTGCTGACACTGCAACTTGATTTACTAAGAAGCGGTTTTGATTACAGCATGATCGGTTCAAGGTACCCGATACAGTAGAGCGTCAATTATCCGAACTGCTTGGGACCGAGGTAGTTCGGAAATTCGAATTGTTCGGAGAATGAAGCAGTTTATAACTATAGGAATTACAACTAAAATTACTTATTAAATACAAGAGTACTACTGCGTTAATTAATATTACGGAAAAGTCAATTATTCAATCAATACCGCTACTGATTCGGATAATCGACGGTTCGGTTAAGCGAGGTTCGGATAATTGACGTTCTACTGTACATTTTCTGTGGAAAATATGTATGCAAATTGTGACGGGTCTACAAAGATAAATTCAACTTGTACTCGCTTTATTAGAATTTTAGATGCATTTACAAATTCTATTTTCATTCAGAGAGCAAATCAATAACCTATTTATATGCACATGAGAAAATATCTTTTTGATGAAAAGTTTATTTAATATATAACGGGAACTGAAATTTCAAAAATTAAATCCATAAAAAAGATTATAAGTACATTTGAAAACTGAAATCATAAAATTATTCTTAAATCTCGCAAAAAGCTGTTCGTACAAAAATGAATAAAACGATTTGCTATTTCTACAGTAAATCTGTTTCCAGGTTTGTCGACTCGTCAATATTTCGACGATATTCATATTTTCCCCGGAAGTGCATGTTGAATTATATACATTAGCTTCGATTGAGAGAAGTGTAACATATGAAATTGGCGCATATTTGCAGCAGTATTAATACGATCAATTACCTTTGTACATCTTGTATATAAGATTGGGTAGGTGTAACTAGATAATGTTAGTGTAAAGTAAAATCAGATATTTTGCGAGTAATTATCGCCGTTTTCTGGCAAGAATTGCTGGCGCAAAAAAAAAAACCTTTAGTTCAATTACGAACAGTACCTAGGAACATTTTTATACGTTATTTACATAGAACAAATGTCGAGTGCGGCATAATAGCGTCAATCGTTTGTGATATTTTCCTTTTCTTTTTTAATATAATTTATATATTACGTATAATACATAATTTACTGGTAACTTCTTCCTTCTAAAAATTGTACAAACCAGAAATAAGAGAACAACTGTAAACGATACGAATATCTTGTACTGTGCATTGTTAAAAAATATTTTAAATATTAGAACGTTTTTATAAGTATGTCGATGTAAAATATAAATTTGTTATGCCATACAGTGACAGCGTGGGTCATTAACAATCGCTGCTCTTAACGGTACACGTATTCCTACTGTGAGAATATTAATTGTACCTGCCTGTTGTTATAGAGGTAAGATATCAGAGGCTACAAGAAAAGAAACACACTTATACAGCTTGCTAATTTTTTGCAATGTTTACTCCTCGATAAACGTTGTACACGTCGGTTTGTCGCTTATACAAAATGATCATCGCGGAGTGCAGCTATACACGGTAACACATGATTTGTATCTTACACGAGATTCAACAATAATCGAGTAAAAAAGCCGTCCGCGTTTGGTCGACGCGGTAACAAGGGTTGGTAAAATATATAATATGATATATAGTGATATACATAATATAATCTAATAATCTCTATCTGTATAACATATAATTTGCGTTATAAATAATAAATAGGAGGCGAGGAGCGGGACTGGTGTGATTAGCTTGGTAAGACTTTAGCACTAAATTACCATATTACGAACATTCATGGGGGCTATGGGGCACGTGATAAATGACCAAACAAAGGTGAAGATATAATAAGAGAAACAGTGAAATAACTAACAATACTCGTGAATATACAGCTGATTCATTTGGCATAGTAGTCTAGAGCGTTCTTTCTTCTAGCGCAATAGAATGGTCAGTGAAGATCATCGACCCAAGCAGTGTCTAGTGACTCGATAAGAGTACGAACAAAAGCCATTTCTTTCCGTGCATTCTCCAAGATCACGCGGGGATCTTGGGAAGTGCACCGCAGTATATTCGGTGCCATCACCATTGCTAAATTATTCGCATCCATCTTGGTACGGATAACCACCTCTGGTCTCGCGAATATCTGAAAAATATAGAATTTCCACGTTGCAATAGATGTTCTTAACAGCAACAGAAATAAAGGTCACTGTTATCAGTTCCGTGTAAGTGGTAAGAAGAAAAGGAGCGTAGGGGGATCACTTATTCTTATCACGCTAACGCGAAGCTGACACGAAATTGATAACTGTTCCCAGACGCAATGTGACTCACAAAGAACAGAATGTCTGAATATTTCGGCAGGGTTTACAAGAAAATGTATAAAACAGTATTTAGGTGGTTCAGTCAGTTTTCTTAGATACTAAGGATATTAAGATTCTTCTTTTTTAGTTATACATGTACGTACTTTTATCCCTTGAATCAGGGTTGACTAACTGGTGACCTAACTTTTGTCTGAAAGTTTTTCTTCTATCTCTTACGGTTCGCGAGTTATAACACAAAATCAGAAAATAGCCGGATTTTCATCAGTACTACATACATATATGTTCTCTCATTATCCTCAGTTTCATAATTTTTTGAGTTTCCTTGTTGAGGACCTCCTCTTGTCAGTAATAGAATCAATCAAAAAAGGACTAATAGAAAAACTAGCTTAGAATTTATTTTATGGTTATGATGATCTAAACCTTGACACTAAAAATTGTGATGTCTCACTGTAAGTACAGGCTTTCTAGACTCACCGTCTGAAAATATGGTTTACCGTTGAAAAGAATCAGAATCAAATAATTAATTTTCTTAACTTAATCGTATGTAGGAACAATAATAGAAACCTTGGTATTACAAACCTGCCTAGTCCAGGAGGTACGTAATCTTCCATTCAAATCACAGTCATATATAGATTTGCTCACAAAGGCATTAAACTTTCACACATTGTATCCAGATAACACAACATTTCACTCATTATGTAGCCTCCAGACATGCTTAGGGAAAATAACTATACTGAATGTATTCTTAACTTACATATCAAAAACACATTATCAAGTGGCCCCCATTTTGTAGTGTACACTACTTCAAATCATTTAGTAGAGAATTGAGCTCGACCATCGCTCTTTGTTTATAACATTGGTTTAAAGAAATTTAGGCTCCGGAAGAGATATATAAATAAAATTAAAAAATCACCGAAATAAATCAGCCGATTAAACGAAACTTAAATACAGAAATAAACTTTCACTAGTTGTTTAGCAAGGCTTAGGCTTTGCGAGGAAGATTGCGGGAGGTTTTGTGCTGTAGAATAGTACCTGCACAATGATTTGAAGCAGTGCACACTACAAAATCCCGAAGTAAGGAAAAAATCCGAAGGAGTACGTGTGACTGCCTTCCCTTAAATTTAGGAGACAAACAATCATCAGCAGAACATTAAAAAATACAAATAACTTAGAAAAATGTATAAGACCAACTGAAGATGATGCAGAATCTAACTAACCCAGCTGAAGAATAAAGATGTCACGTGCAGTAACTCGCTGTGATAAATCACATATAGAATAAAATAAAATGAAATTGAAAAACAAGACATTGGGCAAAAGTCTTAGTTTCGAAAATGTACCGATCATAGACAGAACGCAAATGTATAAAAGGGGATTCCCCAAATCGTTTCGTATTATTTCTTGGATAGTTATAAATTCATTCATAAAATATTGAGAATAAACTTCTTGTAACAGTGGTGTTAATGAGTAACAGTTTGACCCAAACACAATTCAGCATCTGTCAAGCAAGAGTGAAAACTAACACTGTCAGCATCGAAGCTAAAATTCCAATCACAGTAAAACAATTAACCAGAGCCTGAAGAGAATTTAACATTGAAGAATTTGAATACTTTTGATACATGTAAAAGTGTAGTTTAACGTATATCAACTCAAAAATTGTCTTCAGCGTTAACTTATTTTTACTATACTCGTTTATCAAACAAAAATGTAGACCAAAAGGAATTGTATTCTATTCGTTCCTTTTATATAATCAAATCTAACAGTATTAATCCGGTGACTCGTATTCTTACCTGTAGAAACCGTATCAGATGACACAGAACTCGACGATTCAAATCAGGCAGTCGGTCTACAAGCGCGGCAACGTTGGCTGCAGACAGGTCGGCATCGTCGTGCCTCATCGACACGCACTCCGTATAAAAGGAATCAGGTATCAGGGGTTCGTAGAGCTCCCGAACCCACAATTTCAGTAAAGAAGCAGGCGCGTGTGCATCTTGAGAAGCTGCCAAAATTGTACCGTCCTCGAACCTATCCAAGCACGCCTTTAAAGCACTGACTTCGTCCGCGTCCGCCGACACTCTGAAGATGCCCTCCGTCAGAATACCGCCGCGTCCCAACACTTGACGGGTCAACGTCGTTTGTATCCATGGTAACTCTCGATCGGGAAATCTGTCTCTCTGCAGAGCCATCACCTCTGGAAGCGTTGCTCCGAACATCGATGCCCGGAAGATTTGAATCTGAGAAGGGGGACAGAATCAGTGATTTACTTGACGAACAGGGAAAGCTTGCGAGGCGTATCAAAACCGTAGGTGCAAGTTCAGTTAACAAAATTAATAACAGGACAAAGTAGCCGGAAAATATGACTTCTGCTCTGTTGGATTATTTCACATTCTGCTTGAAGTAAAGTCTTAGAAGACTTGGATTAGGTGGAACTGTTAGTTGAAATTGCAGTACTAACTTGCTCTCATCTAAGAGACCTTAGTTGAATTTCCAAAGTCTGTACAATACATGATAGTGTAAACTACTAACTTATGACCTGAAGAACTGTATGTCTCAAGAAGGGTAGTTCGCAGGCTCTACGTTTCTTAAAACTATTTTATTACTTTTCCAATCCTGTCGAACAGTTAAGCTTGCACCTAAGGCTGACGATCAGTGTAATAATAGAACATACTCTCGCTTGATCAATATCCTCTAGAGTAGCCTTGCGAGGTTGCCGTTTCCCATGCGCCCCGATTCGTTGCAGGCGTCGGCAGGCGACAGTCGCGTAATGACTAACTTGTACATGAATCGGCCACTTGGCCACCTCGGGGAATTGGAAATTCGGATCGCGGTGCCTGTTCATGTAGCCCTCGAGGTAGGGCTCAAACGTAGCACTAGGCGGCACGAATGCCAAGCATACAGCCATCAACTCCCAACCTCTGCGCAAACTTTCTTTCCGCGGATTCTCTGTGGTTTGTCTACAGATCTGGACATATAATTCATCCCGCAACGGTGGCTTTGAAAATGCAGTATTTACAATATCCATAGCTACACTGTCTAATGTCATTCCTACATTAGTTTTCCGATCACCCATGTACACTTGCACCAACCTAAACAAATTGCATGCCTCCCGCTTCAGCAATTTCTCACCGTCCACCACCACCAGCATAGGCTGCGGTATAGGATCTTTCGACCAGCTAAGAATGTCACGGACGCTGAACTTTTTCCGAAACAGCAGCCTCAACCCCTTCGGCCTGCCGCAGTTCAAGTTCAGATTGTCTTGTGCGTATTTCTCGATATCGCCACCGCCCGCACTGTCGTTCCGTCTCGCCTCGTCGGTGTCAGTATTATCGACACCGGCGACAATGGTGGGAATAGGGCTTATGGTGGTTGTTGGAAGTGTCGGTTGCCTTCTGGTTGTTATACTGTCTCGGGTCTCTGTCTGCGCGGCAATATTCGGTGGCGACGGAGGTCGCACTTGTGGCCTCGTTAACGTATCCGCAGTGTTGTAGTAAGTCGCCAGGCCCGCGGTGTCGTAGTTACCCAAATCTGTAATAACGCAAACGTAACTGTTAGCGTTTCGTACAGTCTTCTTATAATTTTGATGTTTCAAAGTCTACCATAGATATTCAAAACTACGAACCTGCATAGTGATCTTCAAGGTACTCTTGACTAGAAGAATCACCCTGGTTGCTTGCTGCCTCATCATCCGCGAACTGGTCGTCGGAATCGTCGTCGGCTCTCCCACTAACACCTTCGCCTCTCCCACCTTCTTCATCCAAGGAATCATCACCTTCTTCTACTAACAAAGGATCTCCGAACTTGTAACAACCTATATAATTGAGACACTCATTAATGCTGCAGGGTTACATTGCGCGAGAGGACTCGAAGGGGCGGTAACGTGCCTGAGAGTTTTGCTTGCTGAAGAACATAATGCTGAAATGGCAACAAATGATCGGCATCGGATAACAGATTTCCGTAGAACGGAGACGGAGGGGGGCTCGGGTTACCGTTGCTTCTCTTCTTCTTGCTGTCGTCTCCCTCCGTGAGCCCTTCCGTTTCTTCGCCCGCGCCGCTATTACTGCTACTGTTACTGCTATTGCTACTACTAGTGTTACTGCTAAGCCTTTGCCTGGGATGCTCGTGGCTCTGAGTGATTAAATAACGCTCGTGCATAGAATCGTCGTCCCTATCTCTTCTCCTCGACTGTTGCTGCTGATGCATTTGCTGTAACTTCTGCTGCTGCTTTTGCTGTTGTACAAAACTGTAACTCCGAGCCAAGGGCTGCGGTACACCTTAAAATGATATGAAGGTGTGATAAGGGTATAGGCATACGAATGTTCCGTTTAAGGACCCGAGAGTTGCACTTACAATCCAACGAATTATTGCACGCTGTGTTTCTTCTATACTCTTTCTCCCTGTCACGTTCTCGTTCCCTCTCCCTCTCTGCGACCTCAAGGCTTCTTTGTTTCGATGCATTGCTCAAGACACCTGTGCCCCTCACGAGGCTTTTAGATGGATCATTCCTTTCCGCCAGCATTGCGCCATACATGTCTCTAACGTTCGCTTCGGAAAGGGACACCGAGCATCCGTGATGCCTTCTTCCTATACTACCAGTATTATCTTGCTTATTCATATTACGCGGATGCATGGAACTTGGGTAAAAGGCTGATGTGTTTGTCTTGTCCAAACTATTTACTCTCTCTCTATGGTGAATCTCCCTCTCCCTATCTCTATGATAACGATTACTACTTTCCACCAGGGAGCCATATTTCTCACCCTGCGATTTATAACTATGACTCAACTGAACTTCTGGCGGACGGTACGGAGGCATCTCTTGCCTAAATATTCTAGACTCCATCAACGAATCACGATATGGCGAAGTGCTTGGTTCAGGACCATACGAACCTCTACTACTTTCTCTACCTACAATATTCGTAACAGAAATTTAGTTATCTCTTTTATTCTACATTTCCTGGTTGGGTAAGAGTACCGTGGAACTTAATTTAAACGAAATTTAACTCACATTCTTACCATTTTTATTCTTTTCCAACTCTAAATTCCCCGCCCTGCCCTCGCGTTGCGAGTCGACGAACGACTTCTTCTTAAACAGGGGAGTGCTAGTCGAGAGCGATAATCCTAACGGCGGCGGCTCGCCCAACGGCACCGACTTCTGGTTCTTCACGCTTTCCAGAGTCCCGCTCTTGTGCCCCCTGGCTTCCAAAGTACCGCTGTGCTGTCTGGGCGAGGATTGTGCTTGGTTCGGTGGAGTCTGAGCGGGGGAACGATGATGGTGCCGGTGTGGAGAGTCCAACAGTCGGTATCCAGTCGATTCCAACGACGTACGGCTGTGGGAGACAGAACTGTCGCTGGAACGCCCGGAATCCTGAGAATGATTGTGTTGGCGGCGCGCTGTGGGCACTTCATGGTGCCTGTGTCTGTTATTGTGATGATGGTGGTGGTGGTGATGCCGCCTTGCAGATGGAGATGGCGAGGGAGGAGACGTTTGAAGATCCACACCGACACCAGATGTCCGTGTCTTATTTACACTAGAGCTTTGCTGTAATAAGGACAACCATTACAACACTCGTCTTTCCGTGCGAGGAATAATTCTAGGCTAGAGAGCTTACCAACGAAGAAGACAAAGTGGGACATTCTTGATGGTTGAACCGGGCTAATCGACTGACAGAAGGAGTTTGCGTCTGCGTTGATACAGATTCTTTCTTTCGTGGCTCAGTGGGCTTCTGGGTGTCAACGCCGCTGCTACTTGCAGGCTCTGTGTTCTGCTTCAATGTCTATCGTACATTTTAAATAAGTATTTGTATACAAAGACGATATTCCTTCGATTAATTAATTATGCTAAAATAGCGTTCTTCAACCATTCTACACCTGCGGACCGGCGAAACTATGGAAGATGTTATAAAATTACAATTTAATTGAATTGAATGTAGTAGCTACACGATTCGGACAAAATTTTTCGCAGACCACCGGTTGAAGAACACTGTGCTGAAGGTGTTATACTTTTTGCTAATTTTGTACTCGCGTGGCAAGCAAGATTTTCTCAATGAAAATATGGGAATATTTTTATAGTACGAAATTATTCTGCGATTTCCAAACGTTTATAGCTCAGAGCAACGTTGACCAATTTTTATGAAATTTTCAGTATGTATACAACTTACTTAACTCTACAAACGGGATTTTTTTAATTTTCATTACAGGCTCAGAAAGAAAAGTTTTAAAAACGACCTTAATCTTAGGAGATTTTCAAGCTTATAGTATGGTATAATGTAAACCTGAGTTTTTTCTCCTAACTACAAACATCTATTTATAGCTGAAAGGAGAGCAGACAACCTGCACAGTTAAGGTAGGCTCTCACTACGGCTCGCCTCGGCCCATTTTATTCTTCCCATGCTTTTCTTACATATTTTGACAATTTGACTCGCACTTCGCCTCGCCTCGGCGCGGCTCCGAGCCGCGGATTCTTCCTCGAGAAAATTTTGAGGAAGAGAGACGAGGGGAGGCGTAGTGTGAGGAATAACTTCTCTCAGCAACTGACCAAACACGTGAACCGAAGCAAGCTCAGATACAAAACGTATTAACAGAACTTTTTATCTCTGAAAAGTCAGACATTCCGCTCTGCAAGCAAATATAACTTCAATATGTTTTATCATTGCCTGCGATTCGAAATATTTGCACAACGCGCCTAATTTTCAATACGGTATCAGCAGTGCCAGTGCCATCGTCGCTCCCAATTAGGTATCTGTTATCAGAGATGATTCATTCACTCACCTGAAGCTTAGCTAAAGGTATGATGTCACAGTCGCTCGGACGGTGCCACACAGTTTTTTGGGAAGTTGCATTATAATAGTAAAACCTCGAAGTGTTTTGATCGAACAATTCCCACCACTGATTGTTGTCCGTCTTTTTCCTGTAATAAAAAGCGCAACAATGAACTGTAAATACATTTCGAGCATCGTAGAATTCAGGTCGCGTGGAACATTTAAATTCGAGGCATGTTCGAAATAGAAATCTTGCCCATTATAAATGCTTCCTATATTATAAAAGGAGAACCTTATACGACGATAACTTTCACCGAGCTAATTAGATCAGAAAGACAAACCTGATCCTCGGCGAGTAATTATCTTGCTTGTTGGGAAAGTTGACTTTAAAACATTATTGTATAGAAACTAATTCAAAGAGAACCATAAATCTCTTCTTCATTATAATTTCGAACGGTGGAATATTTTTAACGGGAGAAAGAAATGTATATCTTACACTGGCACGCCAGGCGGAGGATCCCATACGCACTCTCCGGTCGTAAGATTAGCGTACATATGCTCCTTTGTACGAGGCTCTATAATTTCCACCCATTCCATTCTTCTGCAATTATACGCAATTCAGAAATGTTTATTTAGTAACACTATATTACAAAGAATTGTTTAACTTAAGATGTGTTTTAAAAACTTAACATTGCAGAGAAGCCGCGATATTTAAAACTACCCGAGCACCTCGCATTGATGTTAAATCGTTAAGGCCTGTAGGGTGAATACAAGATAAATTTGTTGCTCCTTTTTATCGCTATAATTAAAAATTCTAAAAATAGTAGCGCACAGTAAAATGCTGCAGATAGTGAGAGCACGTTTTCACGCGGCGATAAAACAATAATCAAACAAACGACGATCCGCAACGAAGCAGGCCGGAGGCGTCTCGAGAATTTTCAAACCGAAAGCACCGCCGAGCCGACAATAAGTTATAAATAATTAATCAATATCATTCTGCCAAATCTGCGGCAGTAAACGGGGCACGACGAAAGCGCTGCATCGAGGCCCCCGGTTCCCGTATTAAATAATCACGGCGGGAGCACGCGAAAGGCGGCGAGGAAAGAGCAAGATTGTCAGGAGAAGAAACATTCCGATAAGGGAAAGAGGAAGAGGAATGTCTGGGATCGCGGAAACTTTGGCCGCAATAAAAGGGTGTCCACCCCCACCCCCATAACCATAAATTAATAGGAATGTTAGCCGCAACAAGAGCGACAGTCTGATGTCATGCGATCCGTTTAATTGACCGAAATAGGCGGCAGAAATTCGTCCCGTGCACAGTTGTATACAAAGGGAAGAAAGGGGGGAAAAGAAAAGGAAAGAAAGAAGCGAACGTAAGAAGAGCAGAGGGGAGAAGGCGGGGGGGGGGGAGAGAGGGGGAGGGCATGACTTTGATAATGCACGGAGGGGTATAAACGGGGAAAAAAATCGGGGCCGAACGAGACCCACCCAGTCGGAGATAAGAGAACTGCGAGGGAAATAATAGAGCACTGCCGCAGCGGAGGAATACGGCGGGCCTTCGCTCCGGAGAAAACTGGGACGGGTCACTGGGAGAAAAATTCACTATCGATCTGCGGAACATAGCCGCCTGTACACTGCCGTATATCCCATTTCCCTAGAACCAAAAGGATCCTCCTTACCCGTCCGATGCCATGTCCCGAGGAATTAATCCCGCGCCTCGAGGCAGCGCACGGCACTCCTTCACGTCACTTCGAGAGCACTTTGTGACACTTCACGGGCACGACGGTGACACTTGGGTGTCGCAACGTTCCATTTCCACGAGCACCAGCGACGCAGCCCCTTCATGGCAGCCCACCGGCGGCCATCTTTTTTTTCCTCCTGCTCGTTTTATCGTTCTGCCACTATAGGGAAACGAAAACTAACTTTATTCTAGGCCGCAACCGCTACTCGAGGATGCGCTCGCACGCTACGCTTTTCTAGGGCTACCCCCGTTGGTGAGTAAGCGCCCCGCGAATTAGCAAGCGCGATATAACTGGATATAACGCCCGTACACGGCACATTCGACGCGTTCCCGAGGCTTCTCTCTTTCCCGTTATTTTTTTAACCAGTTAATTCTACGAATTTGATGTTGACACGAGCGTCGGCCTGCATCGAGCGAGTTCTGTCGGCGGACTGTATCTATGAATCGGCATCGGTACTTTGACGCTTTTGATAAGGCTGCTATCTTTTATAGTGTACGATAACGCATGCACGGCGCCGTTGAGGTTAGGGACGGCAACGGCCATATCTTTTTCCATTCGTGTCGTTCTGCTGGTACTCTGTTAATTTCTTCCCCGATTTGCTTTTCGGCAGCTCGTATCCTGCTGCTGTAAATAATAATGTACATTTGTATGAGTTGTTTAGATGATAATAAACGAAATTCCTAGACAATTCTTGTTATTTTAATTTTCAATCTGTTTGCGATGCTGGTGGTCGGTTTATGCTGTTAGAGAATCGGCGCAGCCTTCGTTCTGGTTTAATACTGTACTGAAAACAATTGGACGCGCGTAGTTTTATCAGCGCGATTTTTAATAAATGAAAAGAATAATCGGCAGAAACAAATAGAAGCGACATCTGGATTATCTGGCGAAAACTAGCGTAATTGTTTTGACGTTTCCTTTCCTACCGTCTACGGCACGTTACAGTAACGATGTGTACTGTATTGTAATTTGTATTTCGTTGATTGAAAAAAAAATGATGAGATCACGCGTCAGGTTCAAGTGACGTCGTTGCTTTAAACTTTTACGGCAAGATTTCGTCAGGTGGGTTTTTGCGGAGCTTATGAATTCTTGATTCTCCGCCTCTTTATAAATAACAATATACTCTTTTGTTTTATAAACAAAGTCTGCTGAGCTTCCCTTTTTCGTTCGCCGATTCTTGTTGTAATTAAGCTGCTACGAACTTTAGAGGTAATTGAATATTTTCTTGTTGTTCGAAACGGGATTAATAATCCTGAATTGTTATAAGATAGTGGTTTTGAAAGTTCTGGAATATTCTATGGTGTTTCGCAAGGAAAGTCACAACTGATTTCAATTAAATTTGTGTTCATCAGTAGTCAAGTATCTGACTGATGATTATTAAATGTCAGCTTATTCGGTTCTTCAGATTCGTTAGAAAATGTTGAAATTGTTCTCTATATTGCTGTAATTTCTCTTTGCTAGTGAGAAGAGTACGAAGCTGGCTTGATGAGTCTCAAACTACTTGAGCCGTGGCAGAGGTCTCCATTAAAGCTTTTACCAAAGTTACGAGAGTCACTTGCAAGGACAGTCTAAAATATTCGATAATACTTGCATCGAGTTTTACGATTATATGGCGGCAATCATGGATACGACGGATCAAGACGTGTTAACAGTACTGAAACTGTTAATAATAGGAGAATCAAATGTTGGCAAGTCGAGGTATCTATCGAGAAGAATGAATTACTTGCTGGATGTGTAATGCGACTGGATTTATTAACTTGATCTTTCTTGGCAGCATAATTCTGAGATTCACGGAGAATGAATTCTATGAAAATATGCAGAGCACGGTTGGTATGGACTATAAGACTAAACAGATTGAGATCGATGGTAATACAGTGAAGCTTGCTATTTGGGTAAGTTTTTTCAATTTGATATGCTATGGAAATTAATGGTAAAAATAGACTGCAGTTCCGAATGGCCCCAGATCACACGATCGACGTGAGGTTTGAGAGGAGGGGTGGGCAGGGTGTGTGGAGCCTTAAGTCTAAAATTGTAGCTTTGGATATTTATTAGTTTCCGAGATAATAATAAAAAACTTTCAGTACTTCTGTTGACTTATTCCAACGCAACATACGTGAGTCATCATTGTATACAGGGTGTTACTCTACTAATAGGCACTACTCTAGGGGATGATTCGATTTTTTAATATCCCGTTTCGTTTTCGAGAAAATTGACTTTGAGTTTCAGCTAAATACGCCCGTCTTTTAGGCGCCTAAAGGCAGGGTTCCACTAGTGCAACGGCGCCCCGCGCACGTTTTTTTCGACGCGCAAGGCCGATTTGTTGCAGAAAGACGTTCCCCACTGGTGCAGATTTACCAGTTTCTCGGATTTTCGAGCAGTTCGGAGCACTTGAAAGGGTCGACTTTTACGACGACCCACAGTGTCTCGAGTATATGGGCGTTCGGGACAAAACTCATAGCTTCTGAACTAATCAGTTTTCGACCTAAGTACCCTAATACTTTTTTAAAGAAAATATAAAGATGCATCGATAGGTGTATAAAAAAATATACAGTTACATTAAAAAAATTAAGGCGATCTTGATTTTTCAGCGAATAAAAAGTTTTTTATTAACATTTACTTTTGCAATTTGTTGTCAACTGTATACTGACTAACTTTTGTGCGAAACATTTTTTTATCAAATTATTTTTATCGCGTGTATCGCGCTTGACTGCTATTTTAAAACTGAAGACAGCATCCAGAATGGAAAATTCATGGTGGATATCGTATAAACAATTGGAAAAAGCATATCGGATGTATAGAGACTACGCTAAGAGCCGGAGCGGTGGGCGTCTTAATAATGATTGGCTATTTTTCCTGTTTCGTGCAAATATGTGCAGTTGAAAGCGATGTTAATATAAAGTTTAACGATCCCTAAATCCATATAAAAAAACATCACGGCGGTATTTTTTGGTGTTTTTTTGAAAAGTCCCATCGAAGTTGATAAACATTTAACATAAAAAAAAATAGTACAAATTGTTAGTATTATAAAAAACTGACTCGGCAGTTTTGAAGGTATGACAGTATTAAACACAACTTCTAAACATCAAATGAAAAGCATAAACATTCTGCCAATGGCACGGGTTTGAAAAAATTTAACGAAATTTGTAATGAGTTTCTAGTATCAGTTTTGACAACAAATTAGTAAATTCAGCAGAAGTTATGGGTAACATTAAAATCTACGTTCCATTTTAAGATACAAGAATTTGTGGATCAAACACTTCGGATTCTCGATTTTTGTCCATTACGCGGAACACTGTGCGACGCGCGCGTCGAAAAGACTGGAAAAAATGTGTGTTTTTCAACGCAAATGTACTCTTCTTCTTCTACATATCACTTGCATATGTGTATTTACGGTCTATTATTTAGTTTATATATTAAAGCAAGCAATAACATGATAATTATTACTGCAAATTGCAACAATTATACCTCTGCGATAGGTATACTTCTTCTAGATATTGCATAATTGTAATACACTATGTATGCAGATATGTGACACTGAATTGTAGTTGACTATCTTTATCAGTTTCAAATTGTTCTATTTCTCAAACACAATTAAGTTATTGTTTTGATTCATCCTGCTGTTGGGTGCCAGCTAGATATACACCACAAATATCCTAAATACACGTTAGCGCATCGCAATTAGTGAGCCTCGCAAAATCCTCCGTACAGCGATTAAATTTTATATCTATCAACTGTTTTTATAGGTTTAAAGTAAAAAACGATCCTTCACATTTCCAGTTTTAACGGAATTCATGTAAGGAGATAGAATTTTGGAGTTCTTACATTCTTAAAAAAATTTCACCATTTTTAATACTTTGTAACAGAACTTCATCGTATCATAAAGTGTCAGGGCAATTTAAAGTGACCTTGGGTGAAGTGATGTATCATTGCCAGGAGCAAAACCAATCGCATTAACGTTTTCGTTGCGGATTCGTAGGAAGGTACTTCAATGTAGACAACGCGTATTTTTTTTAGATGTTATTCAGTTATTAAATTGAAAACGGCTATAAGCAACACCTGCGCTGAACCTTTGTCGTGAGTATCTATAGGGTAAACGCACCAGTAAATGAACACATTAAGGCTAATGAATGAACATTTTTATACAATTATGTTTGCAGCGCGATTGATTCCACGTGTTGCAAAAATTGCTTGAATATGAAGCAAGAAATTAGAAGAAGTCTCTAATTAGTTGGTTACTTATTTTAATAATTTATTTTGCTCATTTTAATAAAAAAATGTCCATTCACTGGTACGTGTTCATTTACTGGTTCATTCACCCTATATCAATACGTGGTGTTTCGCTACATGCAGGACGTAACAAACGAAACACGAAACAAATGACGGTGTCAAAAGGCATCATCCGCAGCGAATGCGTTAAGAGTGTAGACATTGTCGTGGACCCATAATAGTATAAATTCTACATTTGATAGGTGTGAATTATCTGTTGTGCATCGCGAGTTGTGTGCTATAGAAAAATAATAAATCACTATTTCCGAGATCTTGTTGGCGAGTGTAAAAGAAAATGGCAACGCTAAAAAAAGTACAAACTAGACAAGCAGTTGAGTGTCCTATATTTGGCTGTCCAAAGGACTTAAATTACAACGTTCTTCCCAGTTATGAAGATATTATGAAGTGTTACCTGCACATACGGCAGGGATTAAGAGCAATTAGCGAAAAGGAACCAACAGTAGGTGAACTTACTGACAAATTAGTTCCAAAAGTTGAACGAATATTGGCAAGAGCTTCTATTCCCGTTGTCTCTCAAACTCGGTGTTCACAGATGATAAAGTCATATCATGAAAAATATAGAAATCTTCTAAAATCAAAGGGCAGAAAAGGAACTCAGAAGTATGACTCAAATTTAAACACCTTTAGAATAAATTCAAAGCAACTTTTTGATACAGCAGCCTGTAAATGTTCTGATTTTGCGAGATGTGAATGTGAAAAAATTTAGAAAGTCCCCATTATTGAAAAAGAATTTTTGCAAGACTAAAGATCACAGAGATCATCTAAGATTATCGTTAAATATTAAGAAAAATTATCTGGTGCAAACAAATGGCAAATTATTGTAAATTACTGAAAAAATTACGAAATCCAAACACAATCAGTAAATATTAATTTTTGAAAGGCTTGCGGTACCTCAAAAAATTTGTTGATCACGTTCAAATTTTGACAGCTTAAATACCATTATAAAAGGCAACTTTTGCCCACTATTAGAAGTCATGAATAATAAAAAAATATTTTGCCCCTATATTTCGTTCCACCCTAATGCTCACTCCATCTTGCTAAGCTGAAATATAGAGGAAACTCTGAGGCGCGTCTGTTGTACCTTTTAAAGGCTGACACTATTTGTCTTCGATGTGCGCGCTTGGCAGAGCGTTGGCGCATTTCGTGCGCGGAGCCTCATAAATTAGACCTTTTAAGGTATGGGGGCCCGCAGCTACGGCATAAAAAATTGTAAAAAAATGAACAAATTTTTATTAATATTTCGGAAACTAATAAATACCCGAAGCTACAATTTTAGATTTAGGGCCCACATCCTCAAACCTTGTGTCGATCGATAGTGATGGGATCCGAGGTATTTCGAAACTTAACAATTTTGAAAGTCTTGAAACTTTGCTTCAATACAGACATAAACCGCGACCCTGGGGAGACCCTCTGGTCGATCAACCCGACTAGTTTTTGGCAACTAGATGTTCATTTTCAAAACTTTCAAGATCTATAAAGACTCAAGACTTAGCAAGACTTTCAAGAGTTTTATATAGATTCGAAGCGTTTCGAAGTCTTTCGGCACTCATCGCTATCGATCGACCACTGGGGCCATTCAGAACAATATCCAGAATAAATTTTACGTAATAATAAAATTTATATAAATCTAAAACCGCATAAAATAATTGTAATATAATAGAAAAAAAAACTAACTTCATAAGATACAGATTGAGCTGCTGACCGAATAGCACCTCATATTGAATAATTATAATTAGAAGCCCACCGTCAATTATTAACCCTTCGTGGTCACACGGGGTGTATTGTACCCCAAGAGCAATTTTCGATTTGAAATTTCGCACCCTTATGTCTTTCAAAGGGGATTCATCGCAAAAAAGAAAATAAAAAAAAGATTTAAAAATCGGGTTTTTCCCACAACCATGGAAAATCGCTCATTTTCAACTACAAATTTTATCATACAAAAATTTACATTTCTAGGAAAAGATTATTAGACCATGCTTGCATAAGTATTACGAATGTACAATTATCACTGAAAAGTTAAAAGATTCAAAAATGCGAAAATGGTAACTGAAAAAATGTTGCTGGGGTACAGTGAAGCCCGTGTGCACAATTTGTGATTATAAGAAGGTGTGACCACGAAGGGTTAAAGGTTAAACTGGTATACCTAAAACACTTAATGAATATAAAGCCCCAAAATTCATTGTATATAAATTTGAAGAAACGTTGCAACTCGTCGCCAATTCGTTACAGGATACAGCGGGCCAAGAACGCTTTCGCACCTTAACACCTAGTTACTACAGGGATGGTCAAGGTGCTATATTGGTATACGACGTTACGGACAGAGCTACGTTTATGAAGCTAGAAACTTGGCTGAACGAACTAAACACTTACTGCAATAAAACAGACATTGTTAAAATGGTAGTGGGTAATAAAATAGATTTACCGAACAGAGAAGTAAGTACCGAGGAAGGCCTACAGTTTGCCAGAAGACATCAAACTTTATACATAGAAAGCAGTGTTAAAACAGCGGATGGGATTAAATGTTGCTTCGAAGAACTCGTGCAGAAGGTATGCTGTATAAATCTTCATGGGATGCTTAGAACAGTGAGGAGTAACCTTTGCCCTGTAGTGGACCGCAAATGGAAACCTAAAGGCGCAGTTCCACGGCGCCTGGTTCGGCGAACTTGGGCCACATAAGGCCCCCCAGGGCCCCATCCTTAAAAAAATTATGATTATATCCAAAGTAGATTTGTTTTCTGCATTATTACGCTGAGGCCGTTTTTAGTAAACTACCTCTTCACGTTCCCGATAAAATGGGCCCCTCGGTACGTTTCGCACCTGGGCCTTTTTTCTTAAATCCGTCACTGCTTGCCGAGCCACACGCCGTAGAATTTCACCTTAATACTGTACGCGGGCCACAATATTAAATACTTGAATCGAGGTAACCCTCGTGTAACGCATATAGTTCGTTCCATAAAAATACCGTGGGAAGTTAGACGGCGCGTGGCTCGGCGAACTGCGCGCGTTGTACAAAGGTTATTACCTCAGTTTGAAAACTGAGTTTTGGGGTGAATTTATTATTCCGACATAGATTTACAATTGAAACAATTGCGGGCCGCGGGTTGCTCGTCACTGGTTTAGAAGCTGTTGCCTTTGGCAGTATATTTTCATATACGATAAATTAATGGTATTTGCAGATAATCCAAACACCAGGTCTGTGGGACCGGCATACCCTCATTAAGTCATACGGTAATGGTAGCATGGGAGGAGCGAGACATAGAAGCCAGAGAGGCATACAATTGGCAAATGGCTCCGAAGGGCATGAATCATATACGGCTTGTTCTTGTAACTTGCTGTAACTAATTGTGACATAAAATTCGACCAGTGATAACAACGGAGCTACAGTTTAAATATAGTCTAAACTATGTTGGGAAAATTAGATGCCGAGGAACGAGAACATTGACTGTGAACACGAATAATAACACAGCACTTTATTGCTATGTGTACGTCATAAGAATGAGATTCTTCGCATATATATCAGATATATATATATATATGTGTATATATAGCATATGCATATATATGTATATATGCTATATATATATATATATATGAGTTTGCTTGTAACTTCTGACTCTGTTAAATAGTTAAATTTTATATAAGTATTTGTAATACTAAATTTATATTCGTGTAAATATGCCGTGCATACGTACGCAGTTAAACGGTTAATAAATATTTGTAGAACGTCGATAATGTCACGAGCGAACATCGTATTTTTAACCCCACGGAACAGATTTATTACAAGCATATGCAAACTTCGAAATTTCATAATTCTCTTTATTTTTTATGCAGGCGAGCTCGTTTGAACATTACTTTGCATAATCTGTGAATGCGACGCATATCGATATACGTACGTGCTTAGTGTCATGTATCAATGTAATTCACAAGTTTCTTTAATCGTACTTCGAATATGCATGTTTTATAATTTCCTGATTGAGTGAGCGTTTTATAGATAAAGCTATTGTAATGTATTGTAAATAAAGTACTTTCTGTATTTAAAGTATCTTTTCTCGAGTTCAGTCGAAATTATACAATTGTATGTCAACAAATATTGCTGGCTAATGTTAATAAATCTATTGCAAACAATTGCCTGTTAAAGCATTTCATTTTAAATAAGTATTTTACATCTTTATTTCATTTGGAAATTTAGCGTAACTCATATTTTGTTGATGAAACATGGACTGTTGCGCATCCATCAGCAAATGTCATATAAATAATAAAGAAAGTAATGAACATATAAAAAATACAAGGTAAAGTTAGTGGCAGCATTATAATTAACCTAAAGATATTTGTAATAAAATTTTAATCGAGGTAGTAAATTTACCGTTTGCTTTATATTTACAGCGAAACGTCTTCCGTATTATCTACATTGCCTTCGACGGCGGAAGACGTGTTAAGTGCAACTAAATTAAACATCATTTTAACCAATAGAGGATTCCAAATATATGGCACGTGGAGCGAAACTGATTTACAGAAATTACTTACGGACAGACTTAAGCAATGCGTTCGTGTCGACTCAGGTTCACCAAAAGAAGGCCCTACTGATATTATAAGTGACAGGCGACTGTGGACCACAATACATAGTGGTTTATACAGCACACACATTTTAAAAGCAGTGCAAAAGAAATGTACTGGGTTGCATCCGTAGTATGAATTCCATAGAAACTCTTAATTAATCAAATATAATTTTCAGGCATGTCTTCGCATACCATTATTAAAGCAATGAAACTCGGGCTTATTAGTCTTAGTTACTGCGAACTTCTTTATTTCGAAGACTTTAACGTGGATCCGTATACTCTGGAATTCAAAGATATGTGGTCGAACAAATTTAGCGACGATCTGATCTCAAACTTAAGAACAACGGGTTTAAATGAAACAGAGTGTTGGCATATTATTGTATACGGAGTAAGACTTCAAAGTTCGCGTGTTCTTTGTCGCTTGGTGTTAAGTGGTATCGATGTTCCTGGGATTTTAAAATGGCAATCGCCTATCAACTCTGCGTCGTCAAAGATAATTCAATTCTTGAGACACATTGGCATGGAAGAGGAGGTTATAGAATTAGTAGAACAGTATGGAATTGATGATGAAACTGAACAAATGTTGATTGACTTAGGGCTTAACGAAGTAAAAAGAAAGTCCGAGGTAACGAAATAAAAGGAGGTCCGAACTTGATTTAAATAAGAAAGAGGTCAAGGAATCTCTATTTTGTGTACCATTTTTTCTTATGTACAATAACGTGTGTGGTATATAGGAAATAATATGCGAATGCAGCGTAGCTATGTTGGAGCCAAATACCAATAGCTTAGATATAATGCAAGACGTTTGCAGGACGAGTAATTCAAAGAGCGCTTCTACTCTCGTTGACACATCAGATTCTTGCCAACTGTGCATTTGTCAGTGCCACTTTCAAAGAGAGAAACAGACAACAAATGAATTAACGGCACAGAGAAATGATTATTTAAGGTGAATAACAGAGGTGGATTTAACGAGCCGCCTGGGCCCCATCTTGAAAAAAAATTATGATTTCATCCAATCACTATTTAATTTTCCTGCACTCCTACGTTTAGCCCATTTTTAGTAAACCCCCTCTTCATTTCCCCGAAAAATTTGGGCCCCTTGGAACTAATTACGAATATTCTTCCATTTCATTTTCCTCATTCGGTTCCTTCTAATTATAGACAGAATGTTATGGTACCATTAGCGTGGGCAATGAGTAGGGCCCTACGATATAAACCATCGGACCCAATACATTACGTAACGTATCAATTATTACGTTGGAAACATAACAATGTTACCCAAACGGAAAAGGATAAGGCTCAAGAATTTGTTGCACTGGCTACAATAGGGATGGACCAGAAGCTCATTGTTAGTACTAGTAACAATTCCCAGAATCCAAGAAATACCGTTAAGGAACTAGTTTCTGATCAGTTTAGAGGGTTTCCCGCTTTAATATTTATTTTTAACCTAATAAAACATTAAACCATAGACCTTTTTTTATACTAAAAGTTGAATGAATGTTTAAACTTCAAGGAAAAATTTTAAAAACTTGAAAATAACTATATAATTTAATTATTTATAAGGTATGGAATAATAAGGTGACTAGGAACTAGTTTTTGATCATCTAAAACTAAAAATATTAACTGCTTCCACAGACAACACATGTATTTTTGAATTATCAATTTCTATGATAGTAATTATTTCAAACAATTATTTATTGACATAAACTCAAAAGAACGATTTATTTCATGAACTGATATAAAATTAGTGCCTGATCAAGAACTAGTTCCTTAACGGTATATGTAATTCTTTTACTCTTCTCGTAACAGTGTTTAATTTATTTGAAACAGGCAAAGAAACTGTTAGAAGAGGAAGAACTAATTAGAAGCCTGAATGAGGACACTATGAAACATATTCCTTGCGATTTTTGCAAACATTACCAAGAATCACGTTACATCAAAGAAAGATGTTGGAAGTGTATAAAAAGGCCAGCGAAGGAATACGAAATCTGCGAATACCCAGAAATGTGTAGTTCTTGCAAACTCACAGTATTAAATACTGATGAGCATTTAGAGCGCGCTGGCTATGAATAAAGGTACTAAGCATATAAATATAAAAATTATGGCTAAAATTCCGGAAAGGTCCGTGCCGCAAAATCCTTTATAATATCGAAAATTAATGTTAACGTTTCTTTTTGAGAAAGAAGAAAGTTTTGAAAAAACCATTTTGAAAAAAAAATTGTTATGGGATGTAGCTCCACCCCTGAAAGCGGTGTCCATCAATTTTTATACACCCTGTACAATAGAAAAATATAAATGTTCATAACACGCTTTAGTAAAAATTGCTTAAAAAATTCGTTTATTTAGTAATTTCCCTTGTACATTTGTCTCAAGTTTACTAGAACAACATGTTGGTGCAGTAACCACACAGGAGTAACGTGTGGAACGGAGCGGAATGAATATCCAACGTCACAATGAAGGATATTCCAAATACATCCTGGCAGTGATTCTAATTATAATGTATAAAGAATATGTATAACCAAAATATCGACGATCGTGAAATTTCATGAATATTTCTCATTACATTAACAGTAGTTCTAAAATCAAAGTATGCGAAAATTTCGATTATATTCACTACTCAGAGACATGGATAGGCTTAAATACAATGCGTATACATGAGTTTTGATAATACATGGGCTCGAACCACATTTATTATAATTAACAATGTATACTCTTTACTAAAACTTTCTTTCTTGTGTTTAACTTTAAAAGCAATTAATAGTTTAAAAGTATGACAAACAATGCTGGTTTGGAGGAAGCATTGTTTATTACAGAAATTATAACAGTCGTTTGAATGAGTTCAAATGAATCGATAATGACTTCGTAAGCTATCGACGTTTATCATAAAGAACGTCAACCGTTTAAAGCATAAAATACGGCTCGCTTTTATATAACCACTTTCAAAGTGTCCTTGTATATAGAATATAAAAATGATTCCTGCGGATTTAATGATTCAGGTACTACTGTAATGAATCAATGATATAGGCGATTTATATAGGGTGAAGCCACCAGTGGTCGAGCACATTCAGAGAAACATGAAAAATAAGGTTTTCAGAAGTGACGATCTTTTGAACAAAGTGCAGTTCTCTAAATGCACTCTATCTACACTCTGTTCAAAAGCTTGTCACTTCTAAAAACCTTATGCTTCATGTTTTTCTGAAAGTGGTCGACTACTGGTGGCTTCACCTTATAGTCGATTAAAACGAGAACCAAAGATACAGATAGTACTTGACGAGTCCCGTAACGTTTTCTTTCCAGTTCCCAGCACTCTTCTTCATACGTGTCAACTATTTTCATTCTGGTCAAAGATACAGAGTACTTCAATAAAATAGCAACGTATCAAAATATATTTTTGCATCTATTTGTTTGGTCTATATCCTGAGCTACTAACAGAATGGGGGTTCCCTATTATGATAAACTTTCCTTCGTACATTAAGTAAAGTTGGAAGTACATGGTAAAGTAATAGGTTAAGTCTGTATTTCATATGGACGTTTCTCGCGGCCTATTAACAACCGCTCACAGATCGTTTAATCTATGCTTTAAATTATTGAAATAACTTATCGACCAAGTGTGTCGCGATGAACTTTCATTTACGACCCGACCTATATGTGTAATAATGATTGCGATGAACACTGAAAAATTTTCTTAGCCGTTGCGGTGATTCAGTCGCTTTCGCTTTATGTATGAGTGCAAATCATGTAATTTAAACTGAATATACTTGAAGTTTGTTGATTTTGGCTTTCTCTTCTTCAGATTCATCTTGGCAAATCATAAGCGTGTGAGAGACACCACAGGTAACGGCAGTAATGTATAAACCTTCCAGGGCCTTTACTTCCATCGGAGTGGTCGAAGATTTGCGCATTTCTCCGAAACCCTGAAATCATTCGTCGAGGATGGAACGGTTAGATACGTTCAAGGACTTCTGGGCACATTCGTACGATGTAGAATTATTTACCAATTCGCCGAATGTAGGGCTGGCACCCCAGGCAATGACCGAGTCGTCGGCTCCAACCACTACGCTAGTTTGCGAACATCCAACGCATCGGATTTCCCAGCCAGACAAATCTTGAATTGGTTTCGGATACATATTAGCCTCCCCGGTACGTTTCGTTTGCCCGAACATTAACGCTGTCCCATGAACGTTGATGGCAATACTGTAAGTGCTGCCGCAGTGAACAGCTCTGACACCCCGGCTAGGTGGTTCCAAGAACTTAATTAAACGAGGCACTAATTCGTCTCGTTGCTCGTTATGGCCCAAACGGCCGATACCTCCGAAACCCCAGGAAAACGCGCGATTTTTGCTATCGATCGCTACGGTGTGGTAATGGCCACAACTGAAGTCTGTGATCTCAACGCGGTCTAAAGGTGTGACGTGGCCGTCTTTTGCTCTCTCGACGTATAAAACGATTCTCTTAGGCACTTTCTCGAAATGGAACGCCATCTTTGTGTTTGTTATAAAATATTTCCCATCGGTGTTGTGGCCCAATGCTCCATACTCGGGGCTGCCGAACGAATGCAAGCCGCCTTTAATGTCCAGGATCATAGAGAACTCTGCTCCGCATCCTACTTTCACTATGGGCGGGCCAGCGTATTTCACTTTAGTGGCAGAGACAATGCAGGCATCAGACTTGCCAACGCCGCACTGACCCAATTTATTGTCTCCAGAGGCGAAAACTATGCCGCGACTTGTTAAGAATAAAGTATGATTGCGGCCACAAGATGCTGCTATAACTGTATGCCCCTTTAACGCTGTAACCTCAGTAGGTTCATCCCGACGTTTTGCATCACCAATACCCAGTTGGCCTGTAAGAATCGTTTCATAAAAAGTTTACAAAATGTTGATACTAGCAAAGCATACGTCTCTTCATCGAGCTAATACTGAATTAAAACTGCGCTCGACAGGTATCAACAGAAATCGCGCGGATTAACAAAATCGTAAGTTTTTCATTTATTCAAGTCACATTTACTTACACGAGACTACTTGTTTATAAAGATAAGTCTTGTTTACCTTTTAATCATTTACCTTTATCATTTCTACCAAAAGCTAGGCATCTATTATCTTCAGTAACGACAATACTGTGAGAAGCAGCTGGACCAGAGGCAACTAATCTGACTCGGCTACCATTAAAATTTTTAAAAGTATGCGGGGTCCACAAACTCCGCCCTACGTTCGCTTTAACTCCTTTTGGCGGCGCTTTACGACCAGCCATATCCCAATTCGTCAGACCACACATGAGCAACGTTCCGGGCTTTCCCCATCCTCCCTGTAACAAACACGCACGGTCAGATCGCACAATGGAGGAAAATTAGGTTGATAAACTTCAGAATTGACGATCTAATAATTCCTCAACTATCTGTATTGAACAATTGTTTAAACAAAAATCATATGGCACCAGAAAGGAATATAGCACTTATTATTTTAAATTTAAAGTTTAACATCAATATTAAATACACAATTTGAAATGAAATGAATTTTACAAATATCTTGCTGTTTATTATTTTGAAGGATTCTGAAGTTTTCAAACTGTTTGGTGATTGTTGAAAGCAAATTAGCATTTCTGATTTATTTCACCAGTTACGGAGCACCCTGTATATTAGCCTTGCGCTCGTCAAATTTATAATCAAACAATTTTGCATAAAATAAGCAGATTTTCAGTTATTTATTTGGAGCCTTCGCTTTGATTCACACTAGAATGCCCAAGACTTTGACTCTCAGATGCCCAAGCGGAGAAAATAATTCTCTTTTGAGTAGGTTTACGTGAAATAATAATGCAAGGCACATTTCTAAACATAATTTATTACAAATAACATTTTATGTTTCTTCACATTTCATGCAAAACTGTTTGACTTAATACATATTCAAACTGTTCTTTTTTTTGCATTGCGCCTCGACAGTATTTACTCATCTATGTGGGTCCTGCTGTGTATACTTTGATAATAAACATGGATAAATTTATCGAAATTCCTAAGATATGTATGATCTTATAACGAGGAGGCAGCAGGGCTTCCGTGGACATTGATAGTAAAATCAAAGAAACGTAATACAAACTCGAGTGCTTGTTCTGTAAAGTCTCGATAATAAATAAAAGTCACGAGAGGCTTTCCCGCAAAAGTTAGACGACAACAAAGGCTCGGGGAAAGTCGGCATGACTCCGCCAGGCATTCTAGCGTTAATTCCTCTGCCTATAACTTCAATGATATTAGCAGTCTACTATTCAAACTTCAATTTGACTCCAAAATATTTACTAACCGTCCCTCCTATTACTCTACAAGATTCAGATCCAAGTAAATACTACTCCAAATACGGAGGACTACTGTTAGCCATTTAAATTTTAAATCATTAGGAAAGCTCAGAAACTTAATTGATCAGATATGCATAAATATTTTGGTAATGTTCAAAGCTATGAAGTGTATTGATAAGACGCATAACAGTGTACGATCGTTTCACTTCTGAAATAGCACTCGGTTTACCAGCGTCTGAAATGCGTGGCTAGAAAGCCAAGCAGCGTCGTGAATACCAACGCCGCTTCCTCATCCATCGGGTCTCGATGTGCTCTCTAACCTGGGGTAAATAAACACGCGAGGAAAGATGGAAATGTTATCACCTCAGGTGGCGGCAATTCCGGGATAGTGGAGACGTCCGTGAGGTCATCTTCGACGGCGTCCTCACCGTCGGCATTCGAACCGGTCTCGGCGTCATCAATCTCAGATTCATGTTCGCTGGAGATGTCCTCTTCATCATATTCAGTCTTCTTCAATTTCGCACGGCCCTTCTTGATCGGAGGATTTTTTCGTTTGGTCGACATATCGGCTGGTCTTGTGTTTGAAATTTATTTATTGATTCGAAATCGGTTTCACGGGACGCGGATACAATGACATTTATCGATGTAATGGCGCTGAGACCTGTACTGTTCGACAAATGGACAACAAAAACGCGGCCACCTGGCGCTCAAAAATCATAATAAAACCATGCTCCAGTGATAAGTACAAAGCAAACTCAAGTTTATGATTGTAAATCGCCGAGAGCGCGTTCCGTGTTCCGTGCACCTCGGATCCACGGAACGTGGGAATGGAACCGCGATAACTTTCGCGCCAATATTCAAAGTAATTCGCGGATGTATGTATCTACGCATGTTACTTAGGGTAAATCCAGGAGACGCGGTCGACCTAATATAAAATGGCTATTTAAACTAATATAGATATCACTTATTTTATCACAACAAACCTATATATTCAGAATTTTATGCTGATTCAGAAAAAGTGGTCGATATTTGTTTTAAGACAATATTTACTGTAAGTCGGATTGAAAATTGAAGCCATGACATCTGACCACCTTTCCCGACGTGCCGGGAGAAATGGTTTTCGTCGTTGGCAGAGACCACTCACATAATTATTCATGGAAAAATAATAAAGAAGAAAGTAAAATTATTTATGAGTGAATATAACTATCGATTTATTGATATTTAATTTGTTTACGCTGAACAAGTAAAGAACTCGTCAAAGAGAAAAAGAACTATCTACTGGTGATTAGCAAGGTAAATGAATGCAAAAGTGAATATATAAACTAAATAAACAAAAATAATAATAAAATAATAATAATAACAAATAAAAAATAAACGAAAATAATAAAAAAATCATAACTCGACCATCTCTCCTTTCTGCAACAAGAGATGGAGGCATGCATGGCAAGCTTCAGTATTATTTGAATAAAACATTTTAGAAATAATATATTGCTTTTTTTTTGTTGAAAGTTATTTACGGATACTCGTAAGTTAGCTTATTTGGACTAATTTTGTTACTATGATTTTTTTTCTTTCGATTGTATATACTTGAATAAGGCGTTAAAAAATTATATCGCACGCTCCAACTCCCACATAAACAAAATGTAAATGTAATTATTTTTTTATTGTACTTCGTACAGACAAAATATATTAAATATAAAACAGGTGCAATAATTTTTTTGCATATGTAATAAGTGTCCTGTAATAAGTGTCTCCTGAAATAATGCCGCTAATAATTTTTCATAGAACTGTTTTTCAGATAAGATGATGAAACAAGATCAGATTCAAGAACGAACGCTGTTATATGTATTTTATTTGGCAGCAGTTATCTAAAATAAAACATCATTTTGAAATGATTTATTTTGTTTTGGTACAAAATAGGGCTACTTTTTCTGAATTATTTTTAAAATAGAGGTAATATAATAATTTGAATAATTAATTATTAGCTTCCGAAAAAAAATTGGAGTTTGTTGTATAAGATTCAAATTGGACTCAAATTCAAAATGGAGGTTAATGGTGTCGTGAGAGCAACAGAAAAAATTAATTTTGCATTCGAGAAACTATAAAATTTAAATAGAAAATATTTATCTGAGTGCAAAATATGACACAAAAAAGTTGACGTCGAAAATAGTGATTCAAACAAAAAAGACATTCCGCAGGGTTAGTTACTTGAAGTATATGAATATTGTTCATAATATTATATTCGCATTAAGGTAGTTCCTGAATAATCTACTATATTACAGAATTCTTTCAAATTTCGTACAAAACTAATTTGGAATACAAGAAACCCTTGTACAATGTTTAAAATCGATTTACCGCATAGTTATCGAGAAATTGTTAATTAAAGTTGATGCATTTTAACACGGTGGCATATGGCAAAGTCAAAAAAAGAGGGTTATGGTTTCAGTTTTTCTTCTGAAACAGGAAAACCATATTTAAGAAATGTACCAAAATTGGCACAAATGTACATCGAAATGTCAGGAAATGAATTTATTAATTTCTGCAAAACTGACCGCATAGTTTCTTCATAAATGCCCATAAAAAATTAGGTTTACGTGCAAATTTTTCAGAAATACGTAGAGCAATAAACGTGGCAACGTCGCGCAATCGATGTGTTTAGACATTTAAATATCGAACGATGATTCAAATTCATATGAAGACTAATTATATTGTAAGACATATTTTTCCCCTTCAATATTATTTAAAGATAATATATTGCGACAGTTTGTACACCATAATTGTTCTCCAAGATACTTTAAATCTACAATTCGGTTTCCCGAACATATTTCGGCGTTAACTTCAACACATTTACGTTGCTGCATTCTTCGTGCCGCGATTCTAACCCGAACTTCTTCTTTCTTTTCTAATATTTTTCTTTTAATAAGTTTACCTTTATAACGCAAGCTTTCTGACATTTTGATTGAATAGAGACGCGCCGAATAAAAGCGACGTTGTCAGATGTGCTGCTCCAATTCACTACGCTAACCAATTTAATATTCCATTTTCGTATTACGATTATTTATATTAACATTGAACTTTTTAAAATATATATACATGATGTTAAAAATTATTATTATTATTTCCATAGTATCATACTACTTTATATTCATCGTTTATTATCCAACACTAATTTGATTAACATAGTTGGTTAGGAACTACCTTAACATTATCGTCATTGTAAAAATCGAAAAATTTTGTTACAATAGAAGTCAGAAATTCGAACGGCTCGCTTACCCGCATCACCGCGCACCGTTTAGTGGCGCTGTGGTTCGCGCCATGGACCATCGTGTCACAGATGGGTAAGCCGTTTTCCGCAGTGTGTCTTGTGCGGCAGGAGTAGGGATGTTGATATTTTTAGAAGTATCGATATATATGGTATCGATATTTTTCAAATATATCAATATCGCATATCGATATATCGGGAAAAAATATGGATATATCGATATATCGGTTCTTTTTTTTAATTATTGGGGTAGAATTTAAACAAATTATATGTTATTTTTGTTACGTTTATTCAGCAGGTACTGCAAGTGTCTGAAGTACTTGTTGTTGCACGTGCAACGATTGTTGTTTGTCCAATTTTATCTATTTTGTTTTTACTTTTTATAGTCAATTGAGGGTATGCATTATGGTGTTTATTTTTTAAGTGTGTGGCTAAATTTGTGGTATTTCCACTAGTTTTATAAGTCTTTCCACACAAATTGCATGATACATTTCTCATGTCTATCTTTTTAAAATCGCTCCATACAATCGAATTCGCTGCAGACGACATTTTTTAATAATTACACTCCACTACACGAAATGAAAATTAATTTTACACCGCGAACATTTGTGGCAAAAGCGGAAATGACATTTACCTCTTTATCTTTCTCTTTCTACCCGTATTTCGTTCTCTTTCTTTCATCAGCTTGTTTCTCTGCTACTTCCGCTTTTGCCACAAATGGCGGCAACCAATCAACGACGATACTTGATAAATGTACTCCGATTAATTAATTTGTCACAAAAACGATAATTTGTAATTCTAAAAAAATATATCTATGCCGATATTGAGATTTTAATATCGAACTATCGATATATCGGATTGAAAAATATCATCCGAAACTATCGATATTTCGCGAAAAAATATCGATATTTCGATATATCGATATTATATCAACATCCCTACAGCAGTGCACGGAAAGACCTCAGTTTTTTTAAATATCAATTTTTCTAAATATTTGACGAACACCACTTTCATAATCATCGGCACATATATATAGTCATAACTCATAAGTAAGGGATGCATTGATTACAAATTTTGAAATACTCGTAGCCCTCTGGCAACCTGTCTAAGAAGCGTCGTCACATGCTCGAAAGAAATGTCACGCTTAATTCGCGTTTGTTCGCGTCATTTGGCGTTATTCATCGGATGACGTGACTACACCGTCCGTTTCATAAGGCTTATAACAGTTTATAACGCGCATCACGTCAAATATCAAAAGTCAGTCGTTCTTGCTGATCTGGTGAAAGCATATGTCATTTCACGAATATAGGAAAAGTATAACCGCGAGGTGCAATTTTTATCCGCGATAAAATTTTGAAAATTTGAGTGGTACAATTAAAAATCGAATTATTCGGAGTGACTTTCGTTATATCGGGATATATATTAAAAGTGAAGTGTTTTTTTTTGTGATATAGCGAGACATTTCTCAAACTTAGCTGAACTTTACTGTAGGTACGTATTTGAAATCATATAACCACATATTTCACATAGTTCACAATTTTTTGTTCAGTTAGTCTTATCCTTTGTTAAAAAGCAAGCGAAACATTAAAGGTTATATTTTACAGTCTCAGATTGTTACATACAAATTTGGTTTTGGAAATGAATTTTAATTTGGTATAATATTGTCCAACATCCTTTCACTTTGAATGAAGTACATAATTTTCTAAAAAATTGTAACTAATTTATGCGAAGTATGTTTAGTACGATTTTAGGTTAGAATTTGAAATTTGTAATAATCATTGTTGTGGTACCTACAGTGTTTTTTAAAATAAAAATACTTTAAATCATTTTCTCAAAGTGTTTAATAAAAGTATTTTGTTACATTCGAAATATTCTTAGGATAATTGTTTATCCCATATTTGTAATAATTTCTACAAATTGTGTATCAATGTTAATAAAATGCAAATAATGCAAGTCATTCTTTTATGTATATCTTTTCGTTCACAGAATTCGAATACGCAACAGTGAAAAGTCATTTAATAATAGCGTTTCATAAATCTAATAAATTAATTGGAATATTAAATGACAAATTGGTTTTTGTATTATTTAAAATTCTATTTCATTTCATAATTACACCATTTGATAAATGCACTTGTAATTCTTTATTATATATTATACAACTCTCTTGTTAGATGCAAAGGGGCATATTTTAAAGAAATATAAAAATAAAATATATAAAATATAAATTTTTAATGTTATCAATACATTTCCAATGCTATTGGTTATTTGTTAAATAATAATATATAATTTATCAAAGGATTCCAGCAAATTGAGTTATTTTTCTGTATATATCAAATTTGGGGTACACTAGGCGTTAAAACCGGCTTTCCTTCGGAAATTTGTCAACGTTGCACATCACTAGGCATTACACAGTGGTTCTAGTGTTATGCAACGTTGCCAAATTTTCAAAGGAACCTGGTTTTGAAGCCCAGTGTATATCGTAGATGTATTGTTGCGAAATATAAAGTACGATGTAATTTCTGTTTCAGATTCTTCTTATCAGAAATGGAACTTCCAAACGTAGGTGAACATTGTTCAGAAAACAGTTGCAATCGTTTGGACTTCTTACCACTTAAATGTGACGCCTGTTCAGCAATTTTTTGTACAGAACACATATCATATACCAACCATAGCTGTCCAAGCGCTTATAAGAAAGATGTCCAAGTTCCAGTGTGCCCGTTGTGTAACACGCCAGTACCTGCGAAACGTGGCGATCCTCCAGACATTGCGGTTGGACAACATATCGACAATGAGTGTCAATCAGACTTGAGAAAACCCGGGCGGAAAATTTTCTCCAACAGGTAAAACATCATCTCTAATTTGGTACATGGTTAATCAACAATAATTCTGGCTAGTAACGTGATTACTAAATATATCGAATTTTACGATAAAATCTTAATTCATTACTTCCTATAAACCATGTGTAATTATTTTGTTCGTGATATCGGTTGACTTTTTTAAACGAGTTTACATCTTTACGTACAAACACCTACATTTACAAATCCGAAGTTCTTTGATAAACGAATATTTGTTAATCAAAATATACATGGCGATTAGTTGGGAAATCCTTCCTTTTCCAGATGTTCAACGAAGGGTTGTAAAATCAAGGAGATCGTTCAAGTGCGCTGTTCCGATTGCGGCGAGAACTTCTGTTTAAAGCATAGGCATCCGACGGACCACGCGTGCATGGGCCAAGCAGAGGCCACTCGCAGAAGACGGCTCGACGCTTTAGAAAACAATGTAAACGCGAACAGGAGAAACGGTGAATTCGTCAAGAGTTATCAGGGCAGTATGAGTGAAGACGAGGCACTTGCCAGAGCTCTTCAAGCTTCCATGCTAGACGAAGACGCTGCTAGACGGCGGACGCTCGAAGCTATACCTTCTTCAAATAGAAATAGGTGTAGACTCTCTTAATCTCTTTATATTCAATACGCACTCATTCTCGCGCAGACGTAGAGAGATTGTTATACATTTTGCGGGCTCTCTTGCTTGCGGAGTTACGGGACGTTTTAAAGATCTTCGACTAGTACATTGAAAATTCACGAGACCCCGCGAAATTCTCGCTTTCTACTTCACCATTTAAATTCATTCGAGTGGATTCTTAGAAATTTCATACTACCTGATACTTAATGATCAAGCGTAGAATTAGATTTATTGCACAACGTGTTGTTCACATAAAGAATAAAGCTATGGTTAAATATTATCACCCTCAGTCTTGAGGTTTTTATAGAACATGTATTTGATAAACATAGAGCGAATTGAGAAATATCTTTAAAGGGAAAATTTATGGACTGCAGCATGTAAAGTTCTATTCAATGTCATAAGTTTTCTTCGTTAAGATTTGTTTGCTTTTACGTATTATTTTTAGTACTGTACTGCTTAAAAAAGGTAGATTTTACAGAGGTGTTATTATAGATTTTGCAGCTTTTTTTATGCGGCAAACACAATGTGCATTACAGGGAACGAGAGCATTTTGATTCCACTGAAGAAGTATCAAGTACTAACATCAGAGAAACACCTTTTACTTATCACAGTAGAAATAATCCAATAATTAATAGAATGTATTTGTTATTTAAATAAAACATATTGTCACATAGATAGAACTACAAGCAACTTTAAATGTACAAAAGCAGGCGTAGATAATTTCGTTGCAAAATTGTTGATTGTTTAAAACTTTTTAACTACATTACACTTCTCACTCACTTTTAATGGCTTGAAGATTTTTAAGGTAATCAATTGGTGTGTTGGGGATAGGTTATCAGTGGTTTAAATTGGCGATTAATTTTTGTTCAGACTATGAATGTGTACAGAAAGATTTTATTCACAGTTTTTCCATTACAAATAATCTCTAGCAAAGTAAATATACTCATTATCAGTGGAAGTACTATTAAATAATAATTCCACGTGTATTTAAGCTATAATAGATATACTTTTGGTACAAAATGTGTAGTAAAGAATTGTTTACAAAAGTTTCTCACATTGCACAATACTTATACGTAAAATAATTATCTTACTCTTATAGAAATCTTAATGGTTAGTAACGTTACCTGCCGAACTTATGCGACGATTTTGAAGGATATCAAAGGGGCAGCCTCAATGAAGAGTGCCTTAGTAGGTAGGGCTTAGTTTTTATTGAAATCGTATATTCGGTTTTTCGAATAATACAAGTCGATTTCTAGGCGCATTGAAACTTTTATGAAATAATATTTATTACTAACAATAAGATATTAAATTTGTACTTTTACTGCTTCGAAAATTTAATGACGATTATATTCTTCACCTTTTTTAATTCCCGTCACCAACGTGTTTCATATTTTGTAATGATAAGGATAAGGATAATGTAATTTTGATTCGATAATTATTTTAATTGTTCAAGAAAAAACAGAAAATAAAAATAAATTTGTATATTTATCGCATAAGTATACGATTATTAATCTTTCTGTATATTTTTGCACTCTACTTTCCCTCTCTAAGAACTAAATTTTCAATGTATTTCGTAACACTGTAATACAGGATCATTCTTAATCACATTTTTTAGAATAGCATTCTTGTTTTTTAGTTCATAGGTATCTGTGAGGAGCTTCATAGATCTCACGAATTATGTATTTCAATTTCATGCTATATGGGAAGGGAAGGTGTGGTAAATCGATTATATTCAAAATGGATTCGAGATCTGTAATTTTGGGCACTTTATTAGTTAACATAAACGTATATACAATTATAAATTTAAATGTCGTTATAATCTATTTCCAGCTTCATAATAGTATTGCGATCGATTAATATTACCAAAATACAAAAAATTCGACTTTAGTGTTCATAAATAAGGTGGTATCGGCGCAATGATTCGGTCACAATACAAAGTTTATTTTATTTATTTAACCTTTATTTTATTTATTTAACTCTTTACCTTTCTAAGTTTTACAGTCTTCTTATTACATAATTTTCCTTTACAACGTTCGCTCTCTAAAAATCACATTTTAATAAAATGTATCGCCAAAATAGGACTATTCCAAATAATAGGCAGCATGCATTTGATATTAGGGGAAAGGTGGGATAGTTGATCAGCGGGGATACATGATCACATCAGTTTATATCACAACTTAAATAATTAAATACAAACAAAGCAAACCATTATTATTATTTTAATAAAAAAGAAAAACTGTGATCAACTACCCCACCTTTCCCCTACATAAGAGCTTTAAATTAAGAACGATCGGAGTGTGTTAAATTTTTCCAAGTTATCATACTGATCCTATAATGATCTTGTTCGTATGAAATATTAGAAAATTTAAAATTTTCAGTGAGAACAGAATTATGGAGTTACCCAGTAGATGAGCGCCGTTCAGGAGTTGCCCCATAGGGGCAAACACTTGCTGGCGCACAGTGGTCCCAAATCCCGAAAACGTGGCCAAAATTCCAAAAATGAAGTTTCTATATAAGGAACTTTCACTATTGGGTTTGCTAGTAAATCGCTTTGGGAATTTGGTAAAGTTGTCGAAGAGCTACCTGTCACCGATCTCAATGAGATTTGAATATATTGTAGAAGTTAACATTCTGAACAACTTTTTCCATTGCCGAAAGTGGCGGTCAGCTCTAGTTTCCGAGATATTCGCAAAAAAAATATACTATTGTAGGTAAATATTTACATTAGTAAATTTTGGAAATGACAAAATGACATCTTTTGCAGAGTTTGTGAGGGAAATAAACTCGGAAGAAAAATGTATAGATTTCCTTATCGAGAAAAATATTTTTAAAACTTCTATGAAGTGTCCGTTATGCGAAAAGCAACTGACGCTTAATCGCGAAAGTAAATTCTTTCGTTGTCGAAATTCTGCTAATGGTAGAAATAAGAAGAGGAAGAAGAATTTGTGGAAGGATAACGTGGAAGGATATTCGCGAAAATATTTCCAAATATGGAAACAAAGAAGAGGACTTGACATCATACCTCAGCGAATATCTTTTTAAAAGAAATTATTCCCCCCCTAGAATTGAGGTTTTCTTTAATGAAGTCGCCGAGTTTCAAATATCCGATTTACAAAATAAGGAAGACGACGGTTGATACGTAAAATTTTGTATTAGTAAATTTATTGTTTTCATAATGAAAATAAAAAAATATTTACCTACACTACTATATTTTTTTGCGAATATCTCGGAAACTAGAGCTGACCGCCATTTTCGGCAAAGGAAAAAGTTGTTCAGAATGTTAACTTCTACAACGTATTCAAACCTCATTGAGATCGGTGACAGGTAGCTCTTCGACAAGTTTACACATTTTGGAAGTTGCTATGTAACGAGCGTTATTATTTTATTTTAAAATTAATGTCGAATGTGTCTTGCACGCGTCCCATCGAGCGTTCGGAAAGGGCGAAAAATAATATTGTATTTCGCAGTGCACTGTGAGTCGTGTAGTATATCAATTTTAATTTGGTAAAATGGATTTATCTATTGAAGGTATGTACAATTAAAATATGTAAACCAAAGTTTAAAATAGTAACGTACTTAGTAACAAATTAGCAAGAAATTCTTTGAAAATTATTGAAGTCGCGAAAAGGAGAATTACATTCAAACAGAGAAACAGTTTGTTGTTCTTCATTGTTCTGTCACGAGACCTATTAAACGTTATTATATGAACATTTTACTATAAAACTACGTAAAAATTGGCTGCGGATTCTGTGCAACTTTTTATTCAACGTTGTAGAAATCTGCCAAAAGGAAACAATGAAGTTATATTTTTATTATAATGATGATAAAATTTCGATTGTATTCGTCAAATTTCATTATCATTGCTATTTTATATTGCAGATTCTTTAAATACAAAGAAATCGAAAGGCTTAACTAAAAAAGAGCTCTTTTTTCTATTTAAAGAACATTTCAATGATAACACGACAATAATATATACAATTATTGAAAAAGAAATGTCTAGAAAATTGCATGGCTCGTATGAGTTATCCGAAGAGAAAAAGGGACTCATACGTAAAATATTGTACGACTTGAAAACTAAGTGGCAACAGGTTAGCAGAAAGGAAAATATTTTTTTGAAAAAGTTTAACGACTGGTTAAACACGTTTGTATTTCTTGTCAACGAACCCGTCATGGTAACTAACACGGGTCGTCCGTCATGCAGCTTCGCCAATTCCAGTGAAAGATCGGAAAGAAGGAAAACCGAAAAAACACCATCTTCAGTTACAGAATCAAGTTGTGATATTAATAATAACAGTCCGACTTATTCTTCAGAGAGTGACTAAAAACTGTATAATATTATCACCATAAATATTTATTTTTATTTCATTATTAAATATCTATTTTACCTCAATACTGCATTTCAGCAAAATTTATTTGTGCAGCAATGTTTGTTACTTCAATAAATGAATCATTGTATTTTTTAGGGCATTTTGTACCCCAAAAAAAAATTTTGCGAGTACAACTAACAACTCTTCTTGTATACTGTGGTTTGCAAAATTGTTGGCATTCGGATGCGGAGCGGGGCAAGGGGGCTATCTCGCTCGCGCCGCCCCACTCTCTGCCACGGAACTCCCCAAATCCCCACTCGTAGTTTCTTAGCGGCACACGCTGCATAGTCGTAGGATTCCTATATCTACGGGGGACACGTTCGATGATCTATTACTTACTTACCGCGAATATACAAAATCGCGGTTGCGGGTCTTACTGCACTAGCAAAACATGATTATTGTCACTTATATTTCAGAACATTGAACGTATCGTTAATATAAGCACGAAGAAAAGAAATTATGACATGAACATTATTTTTTATGCAATCTGTAGGGAAACATTGTGCTTAACTAAGTAAATATTAATGACAGCGTACTTATGCTTAGTGAATTCGAACCCTGTGCATAGCACGACTGTCACCTGACCATTATCAAGATGGTATTATTACCAAATTAATATGCATATTGATTTTTCTGAAGTGGTTAAGAAACACATAAACTCGGCGATGTTTCCCATCCGAATTAGGAACCTGGACACAAGTAACATCCTTCCATATCATGTCGTTAGACACTCGAGTAATGTTTTTCTGTCACCGTTAACACTTTCGCTGCCGGCGCGTGAACAAATGTCGAATACCGGGTGCCACCGACTTATTTATATATTTATATGTCGTTTACTTACTTATACTAACACATCATAAAGGATACATTTTATTTACTATAACGTAAAGGATAAATGTTAAAGCAATTCATGATATTTGTTGAAACGACTCCGATCGGAGCCGTTGCGCCTGCAACATTGTTGGCAACTTGTGTCCAAGAAATTGTGTCGTTTCCAAGCAACAAACAAATTCTCCAAGATGCCCAAAGCAACAGTTTTCTCAAAGCAGTCTGTAAGCGTTCTTGAGCGATTATACTTAGTGTACAGTTTTCTTAAATTACGTATCTATATTATTCCCATTATGGAATCACGGAAGAAAGGACAAACAGTTCATAACGAGACACGAAACATGGTGTCTAGGATTATTCAAAAATGTGACAAAGAAGCTCGAGACGGGCACCTTATTTACCTACTAAATCAATCAACTAAGCGTGCGGCTGATTATACTGGTATATCAGAGCGCACAATTAGCAGAATTCGGAAAGAAAGCTCAGTATCCGGAGAAAAAAAATTATCTTCACCAGGGAAGAAACGTCCTCGATGCATGGAAAAGAAGCTTCATTTCTCTGAAGAGTATAAAACAGTTATACGCGATACAATTAATGAATTCTATCTTGAAAAGAAAATTGTACCAACTGCTGCAAAAGTCTTACATGCAATAAAGGAGAAAATACAGTTTCCGTGGACAAAGCATACGCTCTACAGATTGCTGAATAATATGGGCTTCAAATATAAGAAAAGCAACAGCAACAGAAAACTTATAATCGAGAGGCCGAATATTGTTACCTGGAGGACAAAATACCTGAGAGCTGTACAACACTATAGGACACAGAATAGAAATATTATTTATATCGACGAAACGTGGGTCGATAATAGTATGTGTTTTAGCAAATGCTGGCAGAGCGAAGATACATTAGGAGTGTTGGAAAATAACAGTTCTTCCTGCCGCCTAATAATTGTTCACGCCGGTGGGAAAAACGGATTTGTAAACGGCGCGGAACTTATTTTTAAAGCGAAGACAAAAACTGGTGATTATCACGGGCAAATGAATGCTATTAATTTTGAAAAGTGGATTACAGAAAAATTATTGCCGAACATTCCACAAAAATCAGTCATAGTGATGGATAATGCCCCATATCACAGTGTGCAGTTAAATAAACCACCAGCAAAATCTGAGAAGAAGGAAGTCTTGCTGAAATGGCTAAACGATAATAAAATTCCATGTACAAACAAAATGAAGAAATGCGAATTAATAGAACTTGTACAACAAAATAAAAAATTAGACAAAACATATAAGATAGACGAATCAATAAAAGAACAGGGTCATAATGTATTAAGATTACCACCTTATATGTGCGATTTAAATCCCATTGAATTAGCTTGGGCACAGGTTAAGCGAAAGATACGAGAAAAAAATATTACGTCAAATCTTTCAAACAGTGAATTAGAATTATTGACACGGCAAGCTATAAGCGACGTTACACCTGCTGCATGGAAAAATTTCTGCGGACACGTCGAAAAGATAGAACAAGAATATTGGTCGAAGGATAATTTAATAGAGGACATGATGGAAACGCAAAGTAGCGAGTCCGAAGAGTCCGACGAGCCCCACGAGTTCAACGAGTCCGACGATTCAGACGATAGCACCTCCTCAGAAGATTTGTAGAGTAAGAAAGCATGAAAATTGTACTTGTTTTTGAGAATTGAAATTATGTACGGTTTATCCTAATAGAAATGAACCAAAGTATGTCACCAATCGAACTATTTTTAATAATGCGAAATTCAAATTAATTTTCAGGAGAAGATTCAGGAGAAGCTCACAAAACCAGTAATAATACTTCGTACTTATATAATAATCCTATGTGTAATGTCCTTCCTGTATATAATAATGAACATATGAAAAAAAAGAAATTTATATCATAAATGTATGTTATTCCTCTTTATTATATCTATAGCTGTTAATACTCTGAGACGTCTACGCTATTGCTTTTCATCGGGTCCCCGATATAGCTCTATTTCTCTCGTTCTCGCTGTGTCGCGCTCGCTCTCTTTGTCACGCGGTGTTGCCGACCGATTCGTTGCCATGACGCGTCGGCCAATAGCGACAATACGTGTGCCTTACCTCTACCACTATGTTAGAGAACGTGGGCCTATGAGGATACACTCGATCGGACCACCAAGTTTCTGCCGGCAACAATTTTGCAAACCACAGTACTTGTCCGCCATTTTTTTTACTTTTAAGTTCAGAATCGTAGTCAGCGAACCCAAAAACATAAAAATACCAGTTTTCATGCAAATCGAACGAAGTTATGAGTTTTGGCCATGTTTTCGGGGTTTGGGACCACTGTGCGTCGCGTCGGCTCAACGAGCGGTGACGGGGGTTCACGAATCACGAGTCGCCACCGAGTGAATATCAAAGATGCCGACACGACTCGTGTCTGGCCCGTTGGCCCGCCACAACCATTCCTCCCCATTCCTCCCCACTCCGCTCTAACGATAGCTGACGTCACTGCCCGGAGCTTTGCCCACAGCGTTTGCCCCGGGCAAATCAGTACATATGCCGCGGCGTCAATCAATCAACGCCAAGGTGGGAAACGAAACGGCGTCAGCGTCAAGCCAAGCCAAGTGACGCCACGCCGCCATGCTTTCGAATTCGTAAAGTACTTCTGTAGACACTACGCGATACGTTTGTGAATTGTGTTTTATTAAAGTTCCAATATGAGCAAAGAATCAGGTAAGGCAAATATGTAACACTTTTGCATTAGCATAATTTTAGAAACGAGCATTTCTTGGAAAATTAAAGTATCTTTTTGCACAAAGATATGCTAAACATTATGTTCATTACTTTCTTCTTTTAATATTTATTCTTTTTAATTCTTTTGATTGATTCTTCTTTGACCATTCCGGTTTCTGATATTAGAAATGTACTAATAATGGACATTCTATGCAGGTATTGATACCAGTATTGCTGGACTCAGCGATGCAGCTATTAGAATCTCAGATGTAGGGACCGATTCAAGTAGTATTGCTGGACCTAGCAGAGGAGCTTTTATAAGCTCAGATGTAGGGACCGGTTCAAGTAAGACACATCTTCAATCTATTAGTGTCTGAAATCATAGAATTATAAACGGAACGAAGTTTCTTTATTCAATGATTATTTATTTTTAATATTGTGTGAATAAAAATTCGTATTTTATGAATAAGCAGTGATAACACGTTCATCGTCTCCCCTACGAGAAAAGTAAAGGCGCAGAGGCGAGCATTTTGCCATGGTTGGCTGGAGAACCTACGATTCAATATTGTAGCTTGAAGAAACTGAAGATCCGTACCAAGTGAAGCGTACTACAGTTTGCTCCAAATTTCTAAAAGCTGGCAAAAATTACCTAAAACAGCATGCCAACACTACGACGCATAGCGTGAACATGCGACGGAAAGCAGGAGATTCAATTTCTGTACCCAGCGATGCAATTACTACAAGCATTGACACCAGCGTTGCTGGATTCAGCCATGCGGCTATTACTAGCCCCGGTTGTAGTTGCGGCGAAAACATGCCATTATTTAACTAATTATTAGACTACTGTTCATAACGAACTCAATACCTGCAGTATCTATTCAGGGTTTGAATTAGCACAAACATAGGATTTGTGTTCGGCGCAGATATATTAAAATGTAGTGTTCAGTAGTCTATGAATAATTCCTGTTTACAATCCTTTAACTTCTAAGATTCATATATATTCAACGCGTGAGAGTATATCAGAGTTGTTCAATTGAAGTGCAGCTAAAGGCACAGGTACGAACGGATAACAGCGCGACTACGGGTGAGTCAAGTACGCGTCGCGACAGCTTCGGGCGGGTATGGGCAACTTGGTAGCGAGTATCTACCCTGGAGTATATTTCTCTGTAATCGTTTGTGACATATGGAAACAAGACATTAATAAGTCAATTCCTTATGTATTCACTCCTATTGACAATTTGTTCATATGATCTTGATCTGATTCATAACCATGCGACTTCTTATAAGTAATTAATGAATGCATAAGAACTGTGCAATAGGGTAAAAAGCTGTTTTAATTTCGACGTTTGAAAAATTTAACACACCCTATATGACGCGAAGTTGTTTTACTATTTGTTCAAGTGTGCGTAGATGTATTAAACAACTAAGCAATACAAAGAACCCAAATGCAACCAAAAAAATGCTTCAAGGCTACGCTTGAATGATTTAATCATATTCTAAGTTTCAAGTATGCATAGAAATATCTCTACATAGTATAAAATAAAGTCACCCGTAGGCATCTGTTTATTTGCTCGCACTAATCTCGAGAACCACTGCAACGGTTTTCAATTTGCAAACGCAAATTGTAAAGTGATAAATAAAAATAGAGACAACGCTTTTTCTAGTTTTAGTCGTTATTCTATGAGCTTTAACACAAAAAAAAGAAAAGTCGAAAACCGCTCCAACAATTTGAATGAAAATTTAATGAGAGATGCCGAAAACCATTCCCTAAGATGTGTCGGGAGCAGAATTTCGAGATAAATTCTTAAAGAAAAGATAAAAAATATTTCCCTACAAGAAATCAATAAAATCGTATTATTTTTTAGGGAATGTTTTTCGGCATCTCTCATTAAATTTTCATTCAAATTGCTGGAGCGGTTTTCGAGATTTTATGTACATACAGATATTTAGACTTTTCTTTTTTTTTGTGTTAAAGCTTAAATCACTCGACAAACAGAACAATATCACAGTAGCTATAATAAACCTTCCCATAATTCGAAGTAGATACTTTAAGACTTACTAAATATTTGATTCTGTTGAAGTAGTGAAATATCGGAATTTTTTTATAAATAATGAAATAATTTTACTTAAATTATTTTTTTAATTTTTGTTGAATGCTGACAGATTGTATGGTTCTAATTTGTAATAAACTGTACAACTTTAAAGATATGCAACTTTTTATATAAATACGGGGAGTTTGAAAAGAGATTCAAAGGAAATTCAGATAAAAATGTTGCGTCTTTTTAGATATCAGGCTTAAAAAATCTAAATGCTCCGAGCGCTTCTTCTTTCTGTAACAACATATCCTGAATTCCTTGTCGAATTCTTAAATAGTTACTTATTTTCCAACTTTTCCTAGCTTAGTGTCTGTCTTAGGATTAGCAGTGATGTTTTGCACGCGAACGATCACCTCGTTAATTTTAGTCTGCAGGTTTCTAATATCTTGAATATAAAGAAGTGCGAGGATCTTGGCCGCGTTTTCCAGTGTGGGTTTGTTCAGTTCGAAACCAGGAGTGATGCTCATCACAGGGAACGGTTTGCCCCGAATTATTTTGGAATTTGGATCCTTCAGGCACTCGGTGTTCAATCTTCCTTTCACCAGTTTACTGCAGGCTTTTAGCGTGAGCAGGTGATTCAGATGCCGCGGAATTCGAAGCAGCTTTGCCACCGAATACGTCCCATTTCTGAACTCATTACTGTCAACTAATGATTGCACAACAATCAAAATGATGGTAGGCTAGTTGGGTGGGTAGTATCATTAGCTCTATCAATTTTCAACACCAGAAACTTTAAGCAAACTTACTTTTATGTGTACACTTACGATACAAGGTTATCCACTTAACTCAGAACCCCCGCGCGTGCCAACAGAAGCCTTGCCTGGACTTTTTCAGATAATCGCCTCGATATTTGTCCTCAGGTTCAGAGGAAAACAACGCAAAAACCCTGAGAAAGGCGTTGGTACATCCAAAATCATATTTCTTATTTGGGACAGGGACTGACTACTCAGGACTATCTAAATCTCCAAATACTTAGAGATTTTTTAATTTAGAAATATTTTAATTTAAAAGAGTCGAGACAATTTCCAAATTAATTCAATATGGGAACTCACATATGTGTTATTGCTAATTCATTAACTGAAAAAAGTGAATAGTTTGTAAAGTTGTCGCAAGCCTGCGTGTTTAAACCTTTTCCAATTTCTCTTGCCTAAAATTTGTCGCGCCCCAAAATTTGCCGCGCTAAGCTGCAGCTTATACCCAAATCCGCCACTTGACCATTCATCTGTCCTCCCGTGCGCGGGTTTCGAGTTAAATGGATCACCCTGTATTTCATATTATGTACAAAGAAATTAAGTTTAGTATCAACTGATGATAATCATAGTTATTTCTATACACTATATTATCCTTAACATGCACTGTCGTCCGTAAAGCATGAGATATTTACACAATTTTAGAAACTATGTAATATCTTCTGTCTTACTTGATTTAATTACAATCACCTATATGAAGTTATAATTGAATAATACTCCGAAAATTTGGATTCTAATGACATAAATAAAGGTGCAATAATTAAACTTGTGAAAAAACTGAACTTCCGCTCCGTCGTTTGTATGATTGGATGCACTGTCAAGCTTACAGAAGAGAGGTGCACAAAGGGCCGTTCGGAGCCAGAAACCTCTGCGATTCTGGGCGCAGGGTCAGAGCCGAGCGTTACGATACTCAATTCCACACTCGGCTCTGACCCAGTGCCTTTGTACACCTCTGGAAGGTTAGGTCGCCTATTGTATAGCGTCGCATTGTTTCACGCACGGTTGGGTACTCGATTGAAACATATAATAAAGAAGGTAAACAAAATTGAGCAATAGAATAGAAAACAGAGCGAGTGTTGAAATGAAATTATCAGCAGAAAATCATGCTACTATTATGACGTTTGTTATTGAAGACTATTCAATAAAGATACTTATGGCACCGCCAAAAATTATACTAAAAAGAAATATAACATATATTTTTATATCGTATAATTCTTTGCAAAATAGGATTATGTACACCGCCGCGAAAACGATTATTTTACTACAATGTACTCATTGGCGTAACTAGGATTTTTACATAAACATTTTATAACAATCACTTACCTACATATTTATTTAACACTAAAACGAAGAGTAAACTGGATAAAAAATTATTGTTTATTTAACAGACGAATGTTTTTTACTTACTTCGATAGTTTCTAACCCCCTAACTAGTTACACCACTGTATGTACTGTAGTACTAACACAATACTCGCAAATTGTAAATTGATATAAATAAATTATTGCTGTGAATTTAGAAGTATGAACTTTGCATACTATTTTTTGTGGAACTTAAGGCTGCCGCCTCACCGGGCGTTGAATGTGTGCGTACGCTCACACAAGCTAAGTTAAGCGTGTACGTATACGCGTGTAGTAAACAAACCGTAAATTACAACTTTCGTCCTGGAATCGGCCAGAAGGAAGTTTTTGCGGGTACAGTTACTTTTAGTAAACATCTGTGCAGGGTGGTCTGGTGCGTTTGGACGCTAATAACCACTGTACGTTAAAAATAATAATGGCCCGGTGAGACGGCAGCCTTAATAGAAAACCTTATCTTTTTAACATTCTTATAATGTTCATAAATACTCACAGTCTAAATTGTCAAGTGAATTCTTAGATTTTAGACGAGGCACAACTGCTTCCTTTTTCAGTTTCAACTTCTTCTCTTTCACGTTTTCGGAGTACACCTCAGCTGAAACATAATTCGAAACACAATTAACTTTAACTAACTATTAATATAATAAAAACATTTTTTTCTTTAAAGAGTAACACCGCAGTTTTAACTGACTCTATCAATGTAGCTGTACATACAACTGATTAAACTTTTATTCTTATCTCTAACTATACACATTAAGGGCACTTCCCGGTAAATTCGCGCGAAAATGTGGTGATTTTTACGATTTTAGAAAAATGTATACAATGCCAGGATCTAAATGTTTTTGCATTTTATTCTGCTACAAATGTAGAGTATAAAAAAATTTACTTCATTTTTGCCCACTCCTGTCTCTGATATGTCTGATAAAAATTCACAATAGAGGGTATCGCGGGAGCGAGTGAAATTGCGAACAGAATCTCGTTTGAATTTTTAGATTCTGTCAGGAATTGCATTCTTTACAGTGGCGATAGTGCACGAAACATGGTTACGAGAAGAACGTACTTAAAGTTTGACACGTTCGTCTAGTGACCTATCTTCCATGTGTTCATTCCATTAAAACAAAAATGGATTTTTTTTTAGTTCAATAAATTTATTATTACTTAAAGGAAAAATCACATTTCTATCTATTATATGTGCACCATAATCCATCTCCAAAAAACACCTATTTTTAAGCCCGTCACACTGTTGGCCCCACGTAACTGTAAAATCTGTACCATTAGGAAATTCGTTTTGAAATTTTACTTTGTCATTTTTGAGATGTGGAATGAAAATATGCAAAAAAATTATTTCGATGTTTTGACCAGGAAGTGCTGTTAAGATTAAATACTTACTCTTATTTTCTACTTCCAACCAGATTGCATATCCAAGTAACCATTCAAGTTGATTCAAAGTGTTACCCAAAACTGGACACTTTAGATCAGCACAGTATTTTGTGAAAAGATTGGGCCAGTTTTCATCTTTCAAGTCGCGTAACGGTTTTCGATCTTGTATATCATATTGGCGTATTTTTTGGTCCTCCAGCCAAACTGTGACTTTACGGAAATGTTGTACATCTGTAATATTTCCAAGATATAAATTGCCAATTCCCAGAATAACTTGTTTTTTAAAACAAGGTCAAATAGGACATATGTCTATATCAACTTTTTTTTATTGTTTAGATGTGCTGAAGTCAACCCTAAAATATTTTCCACTCATTCTGCGACCCCCTGTATACGTATAAAATAGATCAATGTGTAAATGATAAAACAGATATAGCAACGTTGTAAAAGTACGACTTGGGTAATGAATCTAGGCACATGTTTTGTAGTTTTTGTATATTAACGCAAGTGCCTGAGCACGTCAAAGGTCAACCAATTGTTTGTGTTTATGTAAAGAACTACTACAAATTTAATAATATATAAAACAATGTTTAAGACTCGCAACCTTCCTATCTTATATACTTAACTTGTAAGAAAAGGCAGTAACCATAAATCAAAACTAAATTGCGATAATTGGAGCCGGATAACTGTACAGTACCGAAACTAGATTTTATAAGTTATAATCTAATAATCGAATTCTTCTGCTAAAATGGGAATGATTCTCTTTCACAGAAAATTATGTAGACAGCCTCAAGATTAATTCATGCTTCTCTCACTCTGAAGTCAACGTTTCAACCATCTAAACAATTCTTTTAACGAATTACAATATGTCGGTCAATTTAACTTCAGAGATAGGTTGAATATTGAAAAGAGAATATATTTAACAATCTATTAGACACATTTCAAAATATAGTAGGTGTGGAAAATGACGAACCATTTATGTTAACTTTGTCCCATTCCACATAACCAAGAGCGTTAAGCGTTCTTTTAAACATGTTGAAACTCTCGAGGGGAATAAAGGTATCCCAAAAAGGCACAAATCTTATAGCGAATTCGGCAGGCTTGCACTGGCACTGCACTGGTGCCAGAAAATAACTTGGATTGGTTGATTCTTATAGAGCTTCTTCGTTTCTATCAGAAACAACCAATCCAAGTTGCTTTCTGGCACCAGTGCAGTGCCAGTGCGTGCCTGCCGAATTCGCTATTACATCAATACATACCATGCACTCGACAATAGCTAACAGTACTACTGTGCCAGCAAGGTTGCCAGATGGTTTTAATATCGAGCCACCAGATCGCGTAGGAAAATTAGCCAAAAGGCGCCAAAATTTAAATATCTGGAATGGAAAGGATGTATAAATATTTTCTGGAACCGTGTTCTTTATATGTTTTAGATAAAACAATTAAATTTTATTTGAATAAACACGAATTTAAATAAAACTGATGTGAAAATTAAAATTAACCTTTTAACACAACAATGACAAACTGTTTGATAAAATAAGAAGAAGGTACTAGAAACATTGTCAAATTCACCAAAAATTTCTAATACTTCTTCGGTATCATTTTCTTTTTTATAAGTATTATAAATAATATCGGACTTAAAATTAGAGATCACGTTTTTCGTAATATTAAAGTTCCCGGAGAGCACACCTCGTTTCAGAGACGTCTAGTTTATGTCCATTTTAGGTCTGAACGTCTTGATTTGTAACAAGACGTCTGTGAGACGTCTTTAAGACGCCGTTTGGACGTCTGTAAGACTTTACCAGACGTTGTGCTATCTGGGTTTCTATAGCAATAAGAGTTATTAGTTTTGTGAATTCTAATTATCAAGAGGATTTGGGCAGCCCAAATATCGAAATTTCGGTTAAAGCAACCCTAGGGCGGTATTCACAGTCGCGTCTTGATCTCAAAACCATCTCAAGGCATTTGCACAAGATGCCGCCTAGATTCATAGTTGCGTCTTGAGGTCGTGTCTTGAGCATTTGCTTGAGGAAAATCTTTTTCAGATAAGTAAATCCTTGTATGACGTCACATGTGTCAAAATAGACGGTAAAGCGAGGTTTTATTTTCAAGACGACGTTTTACATGTCTTGAGACCGCTTGAGATTCCACCGGAAGAATGTCGCTATAGTAGCGAGTCGACGCTGATTCACGCACACATTACCACCGCTCCTGTAGGTGTCTAGGGACAGTCCGAGTCAACCGATCCCTGCATGCGCTAGAAGATGGAGGATTCTAGGGAATTCTACGAATCATGGCGCTTTCGGACGAGGAATAGATTTGAATAAAATATGATATTGAAATGATAATAATCTAAATATGGCTTTAAGAAACCATGTTATTAATGGAAACTGCCAAGATGGACTTGAAATTCGGTAATAGAAGCTTTATTCGTTTGCAAAAAAAATATAACACATAAATCACTTACATCTATGAAAAGAGATTATGCAGAGGTATTTCAGCTCATATTTAAAAAATACAAAAACTTAATTTTAAGGGTTGGTGGTGGGGGTAACTTGAAAAATATGGATTTTTCGAAAATTATTTTTCCGCGTTTTTGTAGATATAAAAGAAGGATGCAACTTTTGTTTAAACTTCTCTTGGATATCTCTCACCATTCTCGAGGTATTCCACGGAAAAGAAAATTCTGTATTGTTTTCAAGGGGTGATTTCACCCCTAAAAATTGCATTACGGCAGCAACAAAAAATAGGGTTGTGTTACGGATGAACTACTCTACTTGCACACCGAGTTTTATAATTTTCTAAATTTTCGGGTTGCCGAACGTCCCTTGTTAGAGACGTCTAGTTTATGTCCATTTTAGGTCTGAACGTCTTGATTCGTAACAAGACGTCTTTAAGATGCGTTTTGGACGTCTTTAAGACTTTACCAGACGTTGTGCCACCTGGGTCTGTGGTTCCACTAGCTTTTCGCCCGCGAAGCTCACAACAGCTTATAAGCAAGTGGAACGGGAAATTCCTACCGATACTTTTACTCATTACTTGTATCGAAAAAAAGTATCGGTATCTACTCAGTATTGAAGCAAAAGTATCGATATATACTTGTATCGAATGAAAATTAATATCACAAAGTTCTTTTTTTATTAATATAATTTTATTAACGAAAACGTATTTTATTTTACTTTTATTTAACGGGTGAGTACTTTTTAGTTACAACGAAATATATAACTAAGTAACTAAATAAATAAGAGGCAGTCAATAATATTTCATTTATATAACGAAATAGAAAGAAAAATATACAGAGATGTTTCACGGCGTGGAAACAAGAGAAGTAAACATAGATCCCTATTTATATTAACTATATAAAAAAATCTAAAAATCGTGTTCCGAATTGAAGGCCCCGACCGCCATTTTTTATAGAGAAAGAATCTCACTTTTTAGCGGTAAATTTGAACAGTAATAAAGGGAAATATACCGAACGCATTCGATACGAGTACTTTTTCCCCGATACCTACTTGGTATCGCAACTAAAATTACTTGTATCGAAACGAAAGTATCGAGTATTTACTCGTATTTACCTGGATCGGTTCATCCCTAGGTGGGAGTGGGCCTTGTGGGCTCAAGTGGAACGCGCCCTACGTTTGCATTAAACGCTAGGTGGCAATGTAAATAGCAAGAAACAATTTTCACGAGGTGGGCCATTATCTCGATAACACGTGTTTCATGAACAGGAGGTAAAGCCGAGATGCGCAGGACCGTTGCGCAGTCAGTCAAGCACAGTCCACGGGCAAAAGTAGTGGGGCTGCCGAGGAGAAAGATGGCCGCCACCAGCGAGGAACGGAGTGTTATGGAGGCTTCTCAGACGAATCCCGGGCAAAGTCAACCCGTCGATCCGCTCAAGATGCTCTACCCGATGGTCAACGAAGAGGAAACGCCGCTGCCAAGGTCGTGGAGTCCCAAGGACAAGTACAATTACATCGGCCTCTCCCAAAATAATCTTCGTGTTCACTACAAAGGTACGTTCGTACGCACTCTCGATCATCCCTCGGCTGCTCTGTTCCCTCCTGCGCGGTCCCTCCGCTAAGATTTCTCCGGCTCCTCCGGCGAGAGGATCGAGGAACGATCCCGGCCAATGGTGTTCGATCGTTGCTCGATACGGACGAATCGTTGACGGAGCTGTAATATCGATTGAAAATGGCAGGGCCCCGTTTCGCGTGTGTCAGCGACCTAAACAAAGGAATCAGCTGATCGGTCATGGTCTCTATTCGACTTTCTCTTGGTTCCTTGTATTCCCGATCTCGCCCCAACAATATTCGACAATATTTCCCGTCGATTCAGGCATCTTTAGGGCGCGGGGGGGGGGGGGGGGGGTGTCTTGCGGCGAGTTTTTATGAAATTCGTGGGAAAAAAAATGAATCTGCGTAGAGAAGGCGCAATGGCAATGACAGCTGCGATGTTTGAACAGTTACTTTTCTCTCTCTCCTATCTGCTTCTCTTTCTCGCTCTCCATTCCCCCTCCGTTTCTTCTCGCCCTCCCCCCCCCTCACCCCTCTCCCCCTCCCACCCATCCGCGGTTTGTAGACTGTGAGTTTTGAAGTGTACAAATTTTACATTGATACGTCCGGAGTATTAATTCCTCTAGATTCGATAATTCAACGTAACTTATGATATTGGTTATTGTACTTCGTTGTTATTTTTACATAAAGTATAATTCTGGTCACTTAAGTACCAAGTATGGTGTTTCATAGTTTAAGAGCATATTATGGTGACAATGTTGAATATATTTTTTTCAACAGATGTAATTTGTTATATTATACTGTATGTCTTTTGACTAATGTTTCAGAATTGATTGCTCAAATGATAATACGTGATATCAGTTTTATTTTAGTAAAATGAGTTAGTTGTTGTAATTGTAATCCCCCTCCCCAAAAAAACATGACTCATGTATGAATGAAGCTAATTCCCTTTAGGTCACGAAAAAAGTTCACATGCAAAGATTGTGAAATCATCTTTGCTAATTCTAATTGTACCCTTCATTCACGAAAAACATTAAAAAAGTTCTCACGCAAAGATTGTGAAATCAACTTTGTTAATTCCAATCCCTTTAAGTCACGAAAAAAGTTCTCACGCAAAGATTGTGAAATCAACTTTGCTAATTCCAATTGTATTCTCGTTCTCCGTTCGAACACTGATTCTTCTGTCACTTTTTATACTTGACATTCCTTTATTGGCCACAAATCAATTCAGTGCTCAGATTTTCAGCTTCGGTTTTAAGGAATTAGCGGGCGTTGTATAAGAAAAAAACTATGAAGTCGAGAAATTTCGCATTCAGTGCGCACTAGTGCAGCTTGTCAAATGTGCTATCAATGTATTACCGACTTTGATTCGTTTACATTAGTCTCTACCAAGTTATTATTATTTTCCATCAGAAAACTATTTTTATACGACATTTTTAACAGAAGATGTCCCTCTTATACAACGCCCGCTAATTCCTTAAAACCGAAGCTGAAAATCTGAGCACTGAATTGATTTGTGGCCAATAAAGGAATGTCAAGTATAAAAAGTGACAGAAGAATCAGTGTTCGAACGGAGAACGAGAATACAATTGGAATTAGCAAAGTTGATTTCACAATCTTTGCGTGAGAACTTTTTTCGTGACTTAAAGGGATTGGAATTAACAAAGTTGATTTCACAATCTTTGCGTGAGAACTTTTTTAATGTTTTTCGTGAATGAAGGGTACAATTAGAATTAGCAAAGATGATTTCACAATCTTTGCATGTGAACTTTTTTCGTGACCTAAAGGGAATTAGCTTCATTCATACATGAGTCATGTTTTTTTGGGGAGGGGGAGGATTTCATTACTTTTTTCATAATTTGTTATAAATTACTCAGTGCCCTATCTCATAACGGTCTTCATCCTCAAAGCGGTTCATTTTTATGCATGATACGTGATGGTGCATCAGCATAGAAATGTACTGACGACAAAATTAAACAAAAGCCCAAAAACGCTAAAAAAAATTTTATTTCAACTTTTGTTTAAGTATTAATTATGGTATTAAAAATATATATATAAATATTATTTATTAATGCCCCCCCCCCCCCCGACCGCCACGGCTGCCACGACCACGGCCTCGGCCACGGCCACGGTATTATAACGAATAAGTATTTTATTCAAAATACTTGGCGCCTGTCTCCAGCCGCTCCTCTTATGACGCTTCGACGTGTATCCTCCTGTAATCAGTAATAATAATAATAAACGTCAGCAAGTATATTATTATAATAATTTATACATTGTTGGCACGCGCAGATAAAAATGTTATATTGTAAAAAACATAAACAGGTATTTAATTAAAGTATTAAGAAATAATACCATGTGCCGTGGCCGGGCCCTGTGGTGGAGATGGTGGCGGTGGTGGTGGTGGCATTGGTGGTGGTAGGGGAGGGGGCAGCGACGTAGTTGCGACTGTCAGCGACAGCCAACTGGCCTGGGCTCCCCTGATATAAGCTAAAGTCAACAATTTGTATTATATTGTTAAAAGATAAAAATACTAATTAATAATAATATTAGGAATTAATACCGTTTGTCGCCGGCTGCTGTAGTGGTGGTGGCAACGCCGCCGTTCTATAAGTACCTTGTTCGCTGCCGGCATCAATCTAGTCCAGTGTGTTTTCTACTGGGCAAGATTATGTGGCTCTCTCAAGAATCACTACTTTGGAAGGACTGCACTTGATTAACTTTGACCCGCAAACTGTGGCAACTAGTGAATCAACGGTGGCGTTGCCACCACCGCCACAGCAGCCGGCGACAAGTGGTATTAATTCCTATTATTATTATTAATTAGTATTTTTTATCTTTTAACAATGTAATAAAAATGGTTGGGTTTAGCTTATATCAGGGGAGCCCAGGCCGGTTGGTTGTCGCTGGCAGTCGCTGGTTCCTCACTCTCGAATAAATATTTTATTCAAGATACTTGGCGCCCTGCCTCCAGCCGCTCCTCTTATGACACTTCAACGTGTATCCTCCTGTAATCAGTTATAATAATAATAAACGTCAGCAAGTATATTATTATAATAATTTATACATTGTTGGCACGCGCAGATAAAAATGTTATATTGTAAAAAACATAAACAGGTATTTAATTAAAGTATTAAGAAATAATACCATGTGCCGTGGCCGGGCCCTGTGGTGGAGATGGTGGCGGTGGTGGTGGTGGCATTGGTGGTGGTAGGGGAAAGGGGCAGCGACGTAGTTGCGACTGTCAGCGACAGCCAACCGGCCTGGGCTCCCCTGATATAAGCTAAAGTCAACAATTTTTATTATATTGTTAAAAGATAAAAATACTAATTAATAATAATATTAGGAATTAATACCGTTTGTCGCCGGCTGCTGTAGTGGTGGTGGCAACGCCGCCGTTCTATAAGTACCTTGTTCGCTGCCGGCATCAATCGAGTCTGGAAAAAATGAATTTGAATAAATGTATACATAAAATTTTTTATTATTTAATTCTTCTGCAAGCTTATTGTTAATAAAACTCACCATCAAGTAGGGCGGCCTCCCGCATTTTCTACAAAAATTAATATAAACAATTAATTAACCAAAAAAATCATCCAGAGTTCATAAAAGTGGCGTAAGATAGAAGAAAGTCATGCGTTAAGCATATATAACAAAAATAATAATATAGCAACTTACCTTGTTAATTGATTGAGACAATAATTCAATGTTCTATATGGTGGAAAAACTCGTGACATTTCAAAACTTTTGATAACTGACACAGGCTAGTTGTAATTGATTGACAGCTAGGTGACATTTACTAGCGAACCGAAACCAGCGGTTTTTTGCCTTTTTTGTAAACTGCGCAACCGCATTTTCAGCAAAACTATTCCGGATAACTTCAGCTTACGAAAGGCGACATCTACCCGCGTGAATTGGAGAAGTAAAACGAGAATGGCGACATCTACTAGCGTCAAGTACAAGCGCTACGTGAGGACTGACTGTCTCGTAAAAAAAAGTGTCCTTTTCATAAATAAAAATTTTGCATAATTGTTTTATCTTTTAGAAAAACAGCTTGATGCATTAACTAAAACGACAAATGGGTTCGAAAAAAAATAATTATTCGCTTAATCATGTTAAAACACCGGGACTATGTCATAAGGCAAGAAAAAAAGACCAAAATAGCTACGGAGACCTGTCAATTTCGCTGTCATTCGTGTATAGATACGTGGTCGCTCGGTGTGCCTGGGGAGAGGGGAAGGGGGAATTAGCTTCCAGACGCGACCGCGTCTGTTGATTATTATTATTAATTGTTTACTGAAGTGACCACACAGTATTACGAGAAAGCATAAATTGTTAATTTCTTTGCACATTATTTCCGACAGTATCTAATTTGAAGGATTAAAATTAATGAAATTGAACTATATTTGTTATTATTTCTTTCTTTATATTAATATACCAAATTGACAAAGGCAATGCAAGGCTTTGTATTTTAGTGCAAGGGTGAAATATTTATTGCAGTGGAAACTTTTCACATCGGCTAGCACTTTATGGGATAGTTTCAGCAGTTTTGTTATTTTAAATTGCTTTGATAGATATAGGATATTAATTAACTTATTAAATAATCCCATTATTAATTTATTCATACAATTTCTGTTAAATTACCCATTCTCTCTTATGCAGCCAAATATACAAGCAGTAGTATATTCAAAGAAGAGTGAAACTTCATGTTAACTTACATTCTTATTTTTGTCTGTTTATCGTGTGTTGGGAATGTTAAAAAAGAATGAGACTATGTATTGAATAAACTAATATTCTGTATGATTAATGTGAGTATGGTTAATACAAGTAACGTTTACTACAATTCATACTTATATAATTATTTATGAACTGATGTTATAAATTAATAAATAAATATACTTTTTCATTTAGTGCAGTTGAGTAAATTCTCATAAATTCTTATAAAATCTTTCACTTTTTAGAAACTAAATGTAACTGAGTAAACAAATGGTCTGTAATAAACGTAGTCTATTAAAATAATATAAAATAAATCTTCTGCAAAAATAATGTAGGTACAGAATTTTGTAGACACATTACACATTTTTAGTAAAATTATTTTAGACTATACAATCTGCAAGAAAATTATTTAAACACTTACAATTAAAATGTAACATAAAATTCATTAGAATGAAATGTAAATACTCTTACAATGAGTTTTACTATTCAATTTTACGTTATGCATGTAAGAATTAACTTTTTTTAGATTATTCACAAAATTAGTGGTTGCAAACTGTGGTAGATACTGTTGGTTGAATTCTGATATGTTGGTGGTTCATTGGATGTTGCAGTTTTTTTCATTATTCTATTATTTCTCATTTTTCTTATATAGAATGTTATAAACAGTACAATTTCTAGACATATCCTATCTTCTTATCTGTTATTTCAGTTTCTACATGAATCATAACACATTGGTTCTGTCCTCCTTAATTAAAATGTCCTATCTAGCATTTTCCAATTTTTCAAGAGGAGTTGAAATATTTGAAGTTCCACACGTCTTTTACGTTGTGAGTAAAATTCTAAAACCGTAAGTGCTTCGTAGAGATTTAGAAAAAGTCTGATTTATTTATTTTCTTTCCAAGGACGGCATAAAGAAAATAATAAAACTTCATTTTTCTCGGATGTTTCGAAATGCTAGATAGGACATTTTAAATAAGGAGGGTAGGGTTATTAGCAGATAGTTGACTTGCATATTAATTTCATCTTCTCATGAGAATAGAAGAATTTTGTTCATCCATTGTTTCTATCTAACGTTTGTTAAAAATTGTAGTGATAATGTATTACAGTGATATTCATTTATTAGCAAAGAAATTTGTTTATACATTCATTTTGGCCACTAATAATTTTAAAACACAACATTCTCCTCACAATTTTAAATGTTATCATTATCACTGTTTATCTCTGGGTAATCTTGAGAATAATGCTCTGCCCAATAGTTACAGTAATAATAATAGTACTTGCAAATAATATGTTTATCTTGTAACACAGGGAAATATGTTTTAATTTATGTTATTATAATGTTAGGAATGTCTATTTCAAACACTTTGGAAAGTTTTTAACAGAATATTATGTATACTTGGACAATATTGGCTATTAAGAACAAAATGAACACTTAAACTAATTAATTTCAACATTTATATGGTATATATTCTTGGCTAATTAATACTACGTTTATATATATCAAATACATATACTAACATTATTAACTTAAAACTACATAAGTAATAAACATTTCATAAATATAAAAATGATTTTTCATTTAGCTCAGTTAGTAATGTTGTGTAATTATTGAATCTTAGCATTTAAAGAAGTAGTTTATGTTTCCCTAAATTTATTTCATAAATTTAATTTTCGATGAAAGGTCAATAATTGCTGGATATTAGAAAAAAGATTAAAATTGTGCCAACTATCGAACGGTATGAAATGTGTACAAAATGAATTTTAATTAATTATGAAGAATGGTCAACACTTAATACACGACAAACATTTAAAGTAATTTATTGTATTAGCATCTGTGTAATTAATAGTTCATATAGTACATCATTTTGAAATCGCAGTGGGTGATGTCATGGATAGATAATGGGGTATCAAAGAGACCCATTAATAATTTCGTTATGTATAATTAAATGTGAAATAGTCTAACTCAGGTTACTAGGTCGACAAACTGCATCGCTGCATTGCAAGTGCATCCATGAGTAGCAATTGGATTGTAGCGAACAGGCGCTTTTGTTCTTGAATTCCTGCTCAAAATGTTGTTCAGCATACTAAACTTCAAAAACGTAAAAAAATTACGTCAAGTAGGCATGAAAATCAAATAAAGCACAAAAAGTAGAAGATAATAATATAAATCACAAAAAAATAGAAGAAAATATACAATATAAAAAAAGATGTAAAATCAAAATGAGCTGCAAGTACATAAAGGTGCTTTCCAACTGCGCTTAAGGTGACTAAAATGCTGTGTTCATACATTCTATTACGCATATCACCGACGTTTTAATTATCCCATCAAGAAGAATCCCGTTTGAAAACATTGTCATAAATTAATTAATAGCCTTACAAAATTAATGATATCTGTACAAAAATTGCGCCCATTATAACAATGGCTATTTATACAAAGAAAAAAAAACGTATTAAATAATATTAAGCAGATATATTTTTATGCAAATATTTTATTCAAAGTAATGATTTTACATTTTTTTTTATATTGTATATTTTCTTCTATTTTTTTTTGTGATTTATATTATTATCTTCTACTTTTTGTGATTTATTTGATTTTCATGCCAACTTGACGTAATTTTTTTTAATTAAGTTGAACTATTAATGTATGTGTTACAAATGAGAAGGTTGCAATTTTAAACAACTAAAGCATAGTAAACAAATTTCAAAAATGCAAATGAAGATTTTGATAGATTTACCTAAATCCTTACCGGAAACGGTAAGGAACACGTATTTTACAAACGTGAAAAAATTGATAATTATCATGATTTGCATTTATGTAAAGGTATATCACAAAAGGTTCCAATTTTATGAAAAAATAGCAAAATGAGCACTTTTGAAACGTTTTCGTATTTTTTAAAGTGGAGCCTGTAAGAGGGACAGGAATTTAACGCTTGTCCCAATTACTGTGCCCCTCAGTACCCACTGGCTCCCTCTGCAACTGCTAAATTTAGTCTTACTTTCATTTCTCAGAACGGGCGAACAAAAATTTATATTTGCATATTTTGCTTTTGTAATGAAAAGGTCATATTAAAATTACACGAAAACACCTCTCGTAGAGGTTTTTCAAAGTTTGAAGACATAACCTAACCGCGGGAACGTTATTCAAAAAAGGCCACCGTAATTAGAACAAAAGCAATGTGAAAAATTAACATTTTAACTCGAAAAATTGCCTTAATAAAAAGAAAGGTCCAAAAACCAATATAAATTTTCACCAAATAAAATTAAAGTAAGAGAAGTCAGTGATTAATTCCTTCGTGAGCAATTCGTCGTCAAAGCACCGTAATAGGGACACGTACCCTAGTGTCAAGGCTGTAAACTAGGGGTGTCGGGTACCGGACTTTTCGGGCTCGGGTCGGGTCGGGTAAAGTCGGGCGGGCTCGGACGGGGGCCCAGGACAGACGGGCCTACGGGTAGTCCGACTGTGTCGCCTAGCCAGCTATTTAGCAATTTACAAAAATAAGTCGATTTGCTTGCACTTCGTAGCGGATATTGACGTTCGATATAAATTTGATCTTCTATGATAATAATATACTAAGACGGAAATAAATAACGTAAATACAGGAGCCTTATTTAATATTAATTTAAAGAAAAAAACACATGAAACATACAAAATAATTACACGCATCAAATTTGGACACACTGGGCTAATTCAAGTTCGAAATTCTGCCACAAAAAATATTAGCAAGTGATTACAATATCATTACAAAATTATTAATTTTGCCGCTGCAATGTGAATATAGCCAGAACAATGGATAAATTAAAACATTCTAAACTATTTGTTATTTACTATTTAAAATAGAAAATCTGTTTGCTGATAGTCGGAATGCACTCCAATTGGCCGCTCAAGACCACTGCAGCAAGCTACCCCCACCACACAATTTCGTTATTCCATCCAAAATCTCATTTCTTCGCGTAAAATTGCGAGTGTCTTTGAATAAAAGACAAATATTATCCTGGTTTAACCCCTTAACGACTCACTGAATTTTAAGAAAACATTAGAAAATACCACCTTTTTTATATTTTTATTTCATTATATAAATGTTTATAAAATTCTTGTACATATAATAAGAAAATATACGTGTTAAATCTAACTACGGAATAATACGTTCGTACATGGAAAAAATGAGAAAGAAAAACATGAAAATTCTAATAAACCAATGCAATAATAATAGAATTTGAAAAATTAGAAGTGTGCCACTAATAATACGGTTACGATTATATCGAACGTAATGTTACGGAGGTGGGTCTTAAGAGGTTAATTCATTATTGGGGAAGTGACCTTGACCGACTAATTGGTTGTTTTCCAACTATAGTAATTATCAACAGTCGATATTGCTAAAAATACACAAAAAAACAGCAGTTCATAACACCTAGTAAATTGTTATGGAGTTTGTTATTGAAATCTGTATCATCTATGGTTTAATCTCACAATATAATTGAGTATAATTATTAAACCCTCCAGATAATGATTATTCAGTAAATATTTGTCGTGTAGATGAATCAGGCGACATTGATCTATCCAATTTTCAGTTATTAAAATTTTTTAAACTCATCGTCTTTGTTATCGCTCAGTACCTTTCCACATAGTGCAAGATAATTCTCTGTTTCGAAATAAGGAGAGAGTCCAACGTTTAATACATTTAGTGGCGGTCTTGAAAAACCTACCAAAACACATTACAATCTTCAGCTTCAGAAAACATAAATTCCACTAAATACTGCATAGCTTCAGCTTCTTCTCTCCGCCATTTTATTTCCGCAATGAATTTAAATTGAATCTAAAATGTTGCGCTTGCTACTGCACTTGCGTGGCACCTAAACTGTTAACACAATATTCCATATCCCATGGTAATGTGCAATCACCATAACAATCTGATAAATAATAGAACACCTGTTCCAGGCTATGGAAAAACCCACAAGGATGCCGCGAGCGTACGTACAACACACTCAATACCAGCCGCCTGTGGCCTCTACTACTTCGAGGTGAAGATCGTCAGTAAAGGCAGAGACGGTTACATGGGAATCGGTCTGTCCGCCCATGGTGTAAACGTGAACAGGCTGCCAGGCTGGGACAAACACTCGTACGGGTACCACGGCGACGACGGGCACAGTTTTTGCTCGTCGGGAACAGGGCAGCCTTATGGGCCAACATTTACCACGGGCGATGTAATCGGCTGTGGTGTGAATCTCGTCGATAACACTGCCTTCTACACGAAGAACGGCCACCATCTTGGTATCGCCTTCACCGATCTTCCGGTGCGTATAGACCTCTTCATTGTTCTCGGGGGATACACTGCTATGCAAAAGTTTTGGGGTCGCAGTCTTTTGCGTTATATCCTATCACGAGTTTCTTCATTTTCAAGAAGCTAGGTACATTTGCAGCTTTTTTCCAAGTTTAGTCTGTAGTCTGGAGATGGTGAATTGACTGGGTGCTCCCAAGTTAAGCTGACAATTCTTTGATCCCTATTTATATGTTTACGAAAGGTGTACACTAAGTTCAGATCATTTCGCAAAAATTTTGTATAAGGATGTCCCAAAATTGCGGGACTTCCTGGAATATGCAGTATCCTGATGCAAAAAGATATTGAAAAGTCCTTTACCGCATTGGGATCCGAGGCTTCATTCTCGCGATATTAACAGTTGAATCTCAACGGTCCAAGTTTCGGGTTGCACAGTTTAAAGCCGAAATAGCTGAGCGCGGCAGTGATCGCTCGCACGAACAAGCAGGAGGCACGTGTAGATACCCACACAGAACCTGTATTTACACGCGCCTCTTGTGCGTGCGTGCGAACGTACACTTCCGCGCGGTCAGCTGACTCGGCTTTAAACTGCGCGCTCCGGAACTTGGACCGTTAATATGCAACTATTAATATCTCGAGAACGAAGCCTCGGATCCCAAAATGGTAAAGGACTATTTGTAACAGGATTTGCGTCCCGCAATTTTGGGACATCCTGTATAGTGGAGAGACATTCTATATCAGATCAGCACAGTGGTGTCCCGTTGTAAGAACGCCGCTCGGGGGACGAGGTGTTCCCTTACCGAAACGGTATGCTATTCGATTATACGATGCCATCGCTATGTCGAATGAAGCTTATGACTTGTCGCTTCTCGTGTCCACACGCTCGCTCTTACAATTAGTTTGTAGTTGGGATGGAAATGTTCTCTTAACGAAACGGAGGACCTATTCTTTTAACGGGACAACACTGTAATATCACCGTGAATCCTAAATTCTAGCATTAAATTTATTTATACACACACGCACAAAAAGTCCATGAATATACATCTTTGGTATGCAATAACAAATTATACCAAGATATTGCTGGCTATTTACGATAAATAAATCCATTTTTCATGTATCACTTATCAAGAAATATATGATGGAAATTTTCATTTATCAGGATAGATCTAATAATTTAAATACTAGATACCTTTTTCTTTTAGAGATTTAATTGAAACTCATTTGACAAGTAAATGTCTGTCATTTTTAAGCAAATTATTGGGGGAAGTTATCACGAATGCAGCTCTCTTCCACTGTAGACTCCCAGCTTGAATCTCTCTTATAGTGTGTCTAAAGGAAAAAACATTTAACGAGTATACGTTGTGTTTTCTGTTACAGCCAAATTTATATCCAACAGTGGGCCTCCAAACGCCAGGAGAAGTCGTAGACGCAAATTTCGGGCAGGAACCATTCGTTTTTGACATTGACGACATGCTTAACGAACTCAGAGTCAGAACAAGATTGCAAATCATAAACTACCCTACGCCGGATCACGGGCAGGGCCAGTGGCAAGCAGTTCTTCACAAGTAAGTTCGATTAAAACCAAAATGATATTACTGAATCTAAAATTCCGAAATCTTTTGAAATTCCAAAATCCTGCAGTTCAAAAAGTGTAAAATCCTACAATTTTGAACATCTATAGCTTAAAATACATCGCGGTTCCTTTTAAACTTCTTCTCCCCCAACGATTAAAATAATGTTAATGTAAAAAAATTAACATTAATCTTCAATGTTATAAACAATTTTGCAACAAATATTTGTTACAAATATTCACCGATCCAGAGGTATAGATTCACCACTGAAAACAGTGACCATCACTTTCTTAACACCCTGTAAATAGGTGTTCGACTGCGCGGCGAAATATACTTTCAAGGACTTGTAATGGATATTTTCAATGGTATCGATAATTTCAAACACGTTTATTACATAATTATATACACCGTTTTCATTCATAATCATAGTAAAAAGAAAAAGATATTTTAAATTTTACGCGGTTGAGCACGAAAACGTCACTTTTGCTGACGGCTGTTTAATTACAGTAAAACTCATTTATATGATCACGATGAATTGTTTTACTGAATAGTTCGTTTAGATAAATAAATGGTGAAGGAAATAGGATTCAGAGGAAAGTTGATGAGACACTATTAATAATAAATGCAGTTCTAATTTGAGAAAAAAATTATTTTTATGTCGTCATGTGTCCTTGACAATATTTTTATTTATAACTCCAAAAATATCATATAATACTACATTTCCCCTTCCCAAACGTCTTGCCCTTTATATGTATTACATGTAATACATGTACTTAAGAAGAACGTAATTGTTAATCTGGGTTGTACCTACGTATTGAACCAAGATATTTTTAATGCGCATATATTATGCAAAAGGAACTAGTCTTCTGCAAGGTCATCACACATCCCTCCGACACAGTTCAAAATGCAAGACTTCATTCATTTTTTCTCATGCATTTTTCATTCTTTTGCTTTTACCGTTACTGTACGACTTTGGTATTTATGAACGATCATATGTCAAATGCACTTCAGACGATACTGAGACCTTGATAAATGATTGGACAGATATATATATGCTGCGCATGCTTGCAAAGTTGCTGGCAATTGCAGTATTAATAATTTCAGTCATAAAAAATTATTCAAATTTTTGTAATTCATAAGATTTTGGAACTGTGATTTTTTAATTAATTACCAAAAGAATCTCGAATTAATTCTACCTGAATGGTATAAACTTTCAATTTGAAAATAAATATATTACGGTTCATTATTTTATTGTTTCATTTAATTTAAAAAGAACACTTGACTGTAAGATCTCTTGTTAATGAAATTTGAATCAAGAATTAATAAAATCAACATAAAAAATAAAATTATCCAAGTACGAAGGGAAACATATGTTAATTAATTATCCCAACTATTTGGCGGATAAACTATACAAATAACCAATTTTTTCAATTCTAATCGATCCAAAAAACTCATACGAAGAATAATCGTTTATTAAGTAATATCACATTTATAATTCAGAAATTACATAAAAAATTAATAATGGAATATTTTCTGATATTTACACCAATTATTTTCATGAAGTCTTTTTGCTGTGCCTCAATCTATCTTAAAACCGTTTCTAAAATTAGTGATAGTTAATAGGAACATATATAACGAATCACAGAAAAATGTCTTTTGAATAATTTTGGGTTTAGAAAAAAATTAAATTTGAATGATTCATTTATTTTTACAAACTTTTTAATCAAATTTGTCTAGATTTAAATTACTGGAACTGAAACTTTCAATACAATATGAATCTAAAAAAATACCGTCAAAATGAAATTTTTGATGTAGTGAATCGTCAAAAATTTCAGAAAATATTTTCATACCTTAAAAGCTATTAGAGACATTTAATTTATTTAAATCTAGACGCCTCTATACATACTAATATACATTGTATCGATATATTTTGTACAAATAGGTAGTATGAGGTTTGTTATTTTACCGAAGTTCTAATATTAAAAATATGCCCACGTCGGTCGCGTTATATATTTATAATTGTGGTTATTTTAAAGCAGGGACCCGGAACGGAACAGAAACGAAAACGATAAACAAACAGAACGAAACATTTTTCCGGAACAGAAACAGAAATGAAACGAAATTCTAAACCCTGTTGTAGGAGTGAAAACGATATAACAGAAATAAAAATTCCGACTAATAACGTTCCGTACACTTCAGGTGAAAAAATTTAAATTGAGCGCGCCCCTTATTTTCATCACGTTTCGTGTCGGTTCAGACCCCTGATAGGGCTGACTGGTGCTGGGAGAGGCGTTGGGAGTCCCTCGTGGGTAGGGAATTCAATCCCGGGATCTAATCCCGCGATTCCGACTGATTTTTGGATTCCATTTTTATATTTTTCAGTTGTTCATAAAGTAATTTACGTTTTTAAAAATTCTTGAAATTCTCGGGATAAGTTATAACTTGATATATCAAATCCCGGGAGTTTTAGAATTAAAAAAAAAACAGCCGGGATCCCGGGATTGAATTCCCTACTCGTGGGCACGGCTTGCAACCGAAAGCATCAAAACCCTAAATTTTTTTCATAAGACATAATATATAATATTCCCCTGATAACCAGATCTGGGGCGCAGAGCCTGACATCAGGACTCTGATGTCAGATGGGCAGCAGATTCGCAGCAGATCCTGCCGTTCGCTTGACACGTATAACAGCGCCATCTGAGGGTCAGAATTGGCAAACTAACCTAAACTATTATACACCTAAGAAATTGGTGTATTCCTACTAATCCCTCTATAATAGCGGAACGCATTGCGAAAATGGCGTGAAATCATAATAAAATTTCAAAACTTTCGACAGTAACATCCGTTTCATAGTTAAGCATAAAAGTTAAAAAGGGGGTGTGGTAACAAAAAACGAAAAGGCGAACGGCAGGATTTGCTACCAATCTGACGTCAGATTGCAGAAAACTGGTCATCAGGGTTCTATAACACATAACAATAACGTATAATATTTTATAATATAAGTACCAATGGCAATAACATTGTTAAAATAAGTTTATACGAGTTTTTTTTTTTTAAATGAAATAACCGGTACGGAACAAAATTTGTTTTTCGTTCTGATGGAAACGAAATATTTTTCAGCAGGAACGATATTAACCGAAACGAAAGGAAACGAAAAAATATTTCGTTCCAGGTCCCTGTTTTAAAGCCATTTAAAGCATTTCAGACAAAGAATGCGTGGGTAGAGGAAAATGTTACTGAAGTAATTTGTTTTACATACAGAAAATATCGAGGTACGATTTGATACATCAGAAGAATGAAAAATCATATTAAATTCGAGCTTTCATATTTTACGCAATTGGTAGGTACACTATCTAAAAAATATAGAACAAATTCAATTTTATTTTAGTATTTACAAATTGTAACTTAACTCAATTTAAACCTAAATTAACAGAAATTTAAACCTAATTCAAATTTAAATTAACATTCAAAGAAATTAATCCGAAATTATGCGGTTTCAGTATTCCGAAATGTTTGCTTAATTCCCACTTATTTTTTAGAAAATAAAAATTTAATATCACTTGAATGTATCAAAATTCTTTTCCATATTTTTCCAGAATGGTGTCGACGTATTTGGTCCATCATGGGTATTGTGCCACTGCCGAGGCGTTTGCCAAAAGTACCGGTCAGGTATTCGAGGAAGATTTTAATTCCATAAAAAATAGACAGAGTAAGTTTCTTCTTAAAACCGTTTGCACATAGCCTTCTTTCATAACCTACATCCTCAACTATACAAAATGGAGATTCTTATTACTGTCGGTTATCGCTTTGTCACTATTTTACTGTTATAGCTTCACAAATTTCAGCCACAAAAGCTGTAGGAGAACAATTTAACAAATATTTCTCTGATTGCCATCATTTCGGCGACATTGAGGTTGTGATACTTACAGGGGCCACTCTGTACATATTAACAAGAGCAGAGCCGAGAGCAAAAGCGAGTTATCAATTGTTTCTGTTTCAGGAATTTTAAAGCTGGTACTAGGAGGCAGAATGGGCGAGGCTATAGATTTAACAAGTCGGCTGTACCCAGGCCTCCTAGAACGGGACCCGAATCTTCTCTTCGCTCTCAAGTGTCGACAGTTCGTTGAAATGGTGAATGGCAGTGACTCCGAAGTCTGTCAGAATTCGAATCTTAATCAAACCAGCGTTATACAGTCCACAAAGGCGTACACCAAGTCCTCGGCAAATGGTAACGTCGAGGAGATGAACATCACCAACGCCCTCAACGGTTCCACAGAGCAGCAGTTTGTTAACGGACAGATCGAGGAGGACGTTGACATGGAGGAGAATATTGTGAACGGTGTGAGAAGTAATAATGGCTACCAGAACGGCGATCTAAATACCAATGGCTACAAATGTCAGAACGGGGAGGATGTCGACATGGGTAAGATATTGCTTTGCTGTTTCTGAAGGCATACCGAGCAATAGTGAGGTCTACAGTTGCGCATGCTCAAACAGGAGGCTCCTCAAGGTTCGTTTACTGTCACGTGAAAACGGACCTTTAGATTCGAAGGCTCGCAGACTATCCAGCGTTAAATGATTACTGCTCGCTGGCTCGAGATCGGAGACCTCCCACCTAGTTTTCTTTTCCAACATCTTCTTTTACCTTTACCAACAAACCTCATTATTGCTTGGTATACCTATAATTCCATTTAAATACATTAGATTGCTTCATCTTCAAAGTTATTCTTTTATAGAAGTTACAGTTACTCTCTACACAGTTTGAATTTTCTTGTTCTTAATAGACTTTCATAAATTTATAAACAAAATTCCTTCATTTTACAAAACATATTTTGAAAAAAAATATTCATTCAAATTCTCCAGACTGTCTTCATACTTCCTCATCTTTCCTTTATCAAGTAAAGTTCTAATATGAATTTCTGAATTAATAAAATCGATTATCTGTGAATTTTCATAAAGTTTCGCGCGAGGATTCAAACATCGCTTCGGAGTGTTTCCTAAAATCAGAAATATAATTTGTTCTCAGAGATCGACAGCACTAACCAAACTCAGCAGCAGCAAAACGGCAGCTGCAACCCGGAGAACACATCGAATAAGGGTATTAAGAAACAACTATGCGGCGGCGACAAACAAGCGATCGAGAAGATGCTGGAATTCGGCAGACAGCTCTACTCTCAGTCGATACACCTGCGACAGCAGCATGGGAAAAATGAAAGCAATAAAAAGATGCTCCAGGACGCGTTCAGTCTCCTTGCGTATGCAAATCCATGGAACTCGCCCGTTGGGTGGCAGCTGGATCCTCAGCAAAGGGAAACCGTTTGTGCGAGACTCAACTCCGCTATACTTGGTAAGCGGTTCCTTTTTATATTTATCTAATGTATGGTTGGGGCACTTAGATTTGAACAATTAAATAAGTAAGATAGAGGAGAAATAGCTAAGCGGCAACCACGATTTCAGAAAATATAATGAACCCATTGAAAAAAACCTTGAGGCATTTGATTCGTAATCGACCTCTAACATAATTTTTTGAAACACGGGTCTTTTTTTATCTGTACATCAATGCGTAAAATTACCTGTTTCTTTGCACGAGTTCCTGCAAATGTGCACCAATCGTCGTTGTTTTGGTGAATTTTTGCTGCGATATAAATTTCAAGAAATTTCTTCGGTTTTTGATTTCGGACGATCCTGTGAGTAAATTCCGTGGTAACCGTTTAAGTATCATTTCATCTAAACCGAAAACATGAAACAAAAATTTTCATTTGTGACCTGACAACTGTATTAATAAAAGTCAAAAACATTTTTTAGGATATGTTGTAAACTGTTTTTGTAAAGAATGCATAAAGGGTCCCCTTAATAATTCCTTATTACTTTGTTTCGAATTAGATTAGAATATTAACTCTTTTGGGGCCACATTAGTCATTAATTTGTTGCTGATTTTTATGCTCCCTAATGTATTTGTATACTAATTTCACTACGTCTATTTCCTTCTTCAGGGCTACTTTTCATTCCTCCTTCCATTTCCATTTAATTTCTTCTGTTCTTGGCACTACGGTCTTTCTCCGCCCTAGACTCTTCTTCCTTGCTATACAATTTTGTATTGTCATTCCGTGTTATTTTTTCGAAAAATTTCCCTCCTTTATCACATTCTCCAATCTATATGTCTTCTTGGATTTATATACCTGACCTTTGTTTTTTCCATCTTCCCCCTCGTCTCTTGAAGTGGTAACAATAATATTTCTTATAATCATCACTTCTATGTTTCTAAAATCGTCATTATGATCCCAAATGGATTATTTTATCAACTATGTATGTTTATTGGCAGTTGAGCTGGATAGATGTTTGACACGGAATATCTACAGAAATAAATAACGAACAAAAGAACGTATTGTAAACCAAATGGTTAAAATTGTGGCAGAAACTAACCCTTTCGTTACTAAAGAATCGATTTGGTCAACGAAGCAAATTTCATGAACAAACGTCTCCATTTTTATCTTACCCTAATAGTGTTGGATTCTTTGAGTGAAATGTTAGAAACATTTAACAATTTTCGCGTGAAAGATTAAAAGAATTGCTTTCGAAAAATGTTTGATAATGCTTTTGCAAACAATTCAATGTTTCCATAGGTTTAATATAAATATCGTTACTTCAAACAATGAGTGCTATTGATTGATATAACAAGTGAAACCTTATAAATAATATTGTAGTTTAATTCAATAATTGAATTCGCTGAATGTTGAGTTCAATACGTATTCACATTTCACAAGTATCAATCAATTCCCTACCAAAAGAAGAATCAAGTAATGCTCGTTTAAACAAGAATACTCGCAGGGTGTTTGAATCTATCACTACTCATTACAGATATCGAATACACAAGCTATTAGCCATGTAAACAAGTAGGGGAGCACGACTTGACAGAACGACGGATGGGAAGCGCCCAAAATCGATTCTTTTTTCGACCCTAGATTCAATAATTATAAATAATAAAAACAAAACAATAGTGAGGTCTTTTACACGCATGTCCAAACAGTAAATGCAAATGTGGATAAAGGTATCCACCTTCTCCACTCGATGATATAAACTCTGTCTGGGTAGCGAGGACTAAATTCGAGGTTTAGCAAGTGATCTAGCATCGAGGTCTCACTTGATAGTGAGAGCTAGCATAAAAACCTCTAATAGATACCTTCGTTTCCCAGTCCCTTCCTTTAATTCCTCCGAGAACTCTCACTATTGTTTAGTACACCCATACAATCTAAGCAACAAATAAGCCAATGCTGCTTATCGTTACTCATCGTGAACATAATTTAGGTTAGGTTGGGAAACAGTCTTCAGACTGAACCTAGCCTTTGCGATTATCTTTTTTTTCTCTCTTGCTTGCTTATATATACTTGTTGTGCAATAAAGACGTAGAATAATAATAAATAATAGTTTTCAAAAGCTCATTTCTTTATTAAAAGATATCGCATAACAAAGTGGTACCAAAATAAAATGTTCATTCTACCGTCCTCCATAACACCTTAAAATCGTACGAAGTACTGAGTAACTCTATATAAATTGATCCTCCCTGACAAGAGAGTTAACAATTGACAAAAGACATTGAGGTACTTTCTCCTGAGAATGCGACGCACTTTTGCATGTCCCAAAGAGCATCCATTGCAAGAGCCATCGAAGCTTAACTTTACCCAACGATTGATTTCAGAATCGAGTAACTTGCCACGACGACCGCCGCTGGAAGTTGCTGCGTCGCATGCGAGAGAACTGGTACGGCTGATGTCCCGCGCTGGTCTCGGGGCATGCGGGTTCGCGGTCGTAGACAATATCATCCAATATTGACGGTGCCTACCCCTGCTGCCACGTCTGCTTCTTCTGCCGGCTCGAGTTTGGTTAGTAATTCTCTTACACGCGTATATTACACGCATCGATGACAAGAGGCCGGGGATAGTTGATACGCCCTTCTATGATGGCCTGTGAGGAAGGGAAAATGAATTAAAAAGACCGAATGCGTACGAGCGCGTGGTCGTTGGTTGTACCAATGCGGAGGATCGCTTTGCGAGAAGCCTCGGGCATCTTCGGATTAAGCTATATTTTTGTGATAAGGAAGATATATAACGTGCATATTTAAACAAACAAATCTATTAATTTTTGTTCATTGATGATAATAAAAATAACCGTTCTTGTAAGACGAATAAAGCATTTTAATTTTTGTTTATCTCATCTTGTCTTTTATCTCGGGGCTGGCCTCTTCACGTTTCCATTGCGTGTGCCGTTCATCTCTGTCCTCACTTTTGCGCAGGGATCTCCAGTTCCGTGCCCCGTTCTGTGATGTTTCTGTAATTCTTCATTCACCGTTTTACAGTATTTACCGTGGCGCAACGTTTTCAGTAGCTTTCAACTTGTTCGCTTGGCTATTGGAGTATTGGTTGGAACTTCGTAGGTTCCGTGGTAGAAGCGAGTGAGACAGCTCTTGCCGTTGAGTTTCTAAACGTCAGTGATAGATTGTAACTAAATTGTCTTTGCGTTCCAAACGTAGCATGTTGAAAAAGATGTTGACGATTCGAGGAGGCCGATTGCAACGTGAATGACGAAATTCAACGAAGGTGAATAGTTTTGGAATTGTTAGAAATTTGTGTCCCCCCAGTGTATCAATTATCCCCGGACTCTCTACAGTCACATTTTGCATCTTTTCACATTTCTACCTGTAATATAGATACTACTCGATTAGCTGTACGATCCGTAATCATTTATATTTTGTAAAGAGCAGTCCTGCAGAATGTATTGCGCCGCACTCAAGTGCATAGTCCTTGAATTAAAAATCGATTGTACAGTAATTCTTAATCTTCTTTCGTGTAACTATCAGATAGTTGACTTGACATATTTTTCTAAAATTCTATAGGGTGTTTTTAAAGTATGCATCACCTGAATGAGCGACTCCTGAGATAACACATGTTTTACGTTTTCACAGAATTGTTGATTGTGAAACGGCGCGAATTTTTACTGTTCTGAGAACATGTTTGCATGTAAACAGACGAGTTAAAAGTGTGGTGCTGTAATTAGACGTTAAGGCAAAGGTGTTACGAATTTTTTTTATATAAAACATATTTTCATGGAGCATATTTCTACGCCCCTAGCGAGTATCATGAATAAAGTATTTCATAAAATTATAAATGTTTCCCGAACTTTTTTTCTTGGTGGACTCCTAATACAAGTTTTTATATCCCATGGAATCCCCTCTGATTAAGTGACGACAGTGGTTATTGAAATATTGGCTTTTAAACAAATAAATTATTCGCAAAGTAATTTAAAATTTTTGAAAGTGTAATGTCTTCGAATTGGTTTTAGAAATTTTTTTCTATCCTAATTTAATCTTTTTGATGAAATAGCACAAGAAATCTCGGGGAAAAAAGAGGATTTTGTGTTATTGTGTTCATTGTATCTTTCGAAATATTCGTTATGCAAAACACGGGCAGAAATGTAGTGTTTATAAATATATTTTTAGAATTTAATTTTACATCAAAATAACTTTTTCAACATTTTTCTAATTTTAATATTCATTCATTTATTACTTCTACAAAGACTTAAAACCAATCTATATGGAATTTAAGTAAAGTCTTAACTTTGATCAGAAATTTCAGTAGCGCCAATAGGAATATTTAGTTGCTGATACGAAAAGAAAGAAAAGAAAAGTAGGGCGGTTGTTTCAAAGTTACGAGACAATCGATGTAAACAAATTTCACGTGCAAAAACCAATCGGAAAGTTCTTCACCAATTGGCAAACCTAAGTCTTCGATTTCGAGATATACGCAATTGAAGTTCCGGTTTCCGACTTTTGGAGCGCGCTGTATAATTTCCTGAAAGTAGAGGACACTGTCAGTTCAGAAGCATGTAGCTGAACAAGTTGATACATATTTTACCATTAAGAATAATTATTTGTATAGGCTACAAACCTTATATTTCTTTCACTTTTATGATTTTAATTCATTTACTGCGCGATCAAATAACACGCATCCACTTTCGGTCCCAACAGGAAAAGATCTTCTATTTTATGATATTTAATTAAAAAAATATAACAGTGCCACAAGAATGTCAGTAAATTTGAATATTTATACATAATACAGTAATTCGTCGTAATAGTCCCAACGAATGGGGCTGGCGGCGGGCGTATTACGCGATGTAGACACGATTCGGCCGAGCGAGAGAGAACGAAACAGTTGAAACGAAGTTGCCGTCGATTCTTTCGTTCTCTCACTCTCGACTGAAGGATTCCAAGAAATGGTGGGGATAGTGAGCGGGACTATTACGCATGGTAAAAACGGGACAATAACGACGAATTACTGTACACCAATATCCCTCTTCAACAATATCGAATTAATTATACAGTAGCTGGATTGGTTCTATCACTAGTTTGCAGATTTGAATTCACTAGCTAAAAACGTTTAGTGAAAACTTTTCATTTACTCATATTATACTACCATTTAAATTTTAGCCGGAAAACAACAGCGACGACAAGCCGTTGAAAATATTCCTTAAGGCTGCCATCCAATCTCCCCAAATTTTTTAATTAATCTCTTCACAGTTGATGAAGTTAAATCACTATTCCGACTATATTTTGTACGAAAATTGCGAACTGTACGTGCCAAACCTTATTGAAAAGGCGTTATTCTTTCGTATAGCCCTCCATTTTTAATAACCCTGAACTGTCAGTTGTCACGCTGTTTTTTTTTTTCGTTGACAGCACTTTACTGCTCAAATGGCGCAAAATTCAAATCTTGCGTGAATTTCGATACACCCTTTATATGTTATAATACAAGAGTATAGGCAGGCCTGGCTCGTCCCTATATTCAAAATTAGGCGTCTGCCTAGGGCGTAAAGTTGGCAAGGGGCGCAAAATGGTCTTTTCATTATTGGCATTTTTTAAAGTAAAGTTATAATGAAATATTACAAGTTGTACTATAAGTGTTATAAGCTACGAATAGAAATTCAGAGTAAGGTCATCAACAACCTGAAATAAATGTATTATAAAAAAAGGGTGCAACTTGGCAAGTTCGCCTAATGCCCGATTTCTTCACTTCCAACTAAAGTCGCGGTCAGTGAACGACCAACTGGTGAAGAAATCGGTAGTAGGCCGCAAAAAAGGCTCCAATCGGCTTTGAGTATAAGTATATCGATCAATAGTGAGATTTGTAGATAGAGTTAATAAAAGAAAGTAGGAAAGGAACAAGTCTATGTGAACTTTGCAATTGCCAGTAATTCAATAGTAGTGCCTCGATACTAGATCGCATTCCAAACCTCGAATATAGACATTGTGTTGCCCCTACAGTAGCTGCCCTTCGAAATATCCAATTTTCTGATTGCGCATGCTCATCGGACACACTATTGTTCAGTACACCTATACAATTTTATTTAGGTTTTATTATGCCATGCCCCAACTCACTTTTCCATCTTCCACTTGGGCATGCTCATTAGAGACCGCACCATTGTTCAGTACTGATTGGAACGCAACTTTATGGGTTTATAGAGTGACTCAAGCCAACCACAACGGTATGTTTCATTCCTGCCTAATCGGTCCTTAAGGTTGTCGAAACTAACCTCAAAGTCAAATAGGCACTCCAGTTTTTTGCGTATAATCCCTAAAGTACAAGACACAGAAAGAAATGTTTTAAAGAAATGTTTAATGGTACAATAAGCGCTGCAAACTTGCGTTAACAAAATTTTGAAAAAAGTTTTTTACGTCAGGTATTTTTTTTAAACTCATTTCAAAATTTTGTTAACGCAAGTTTAGAGCACTTAGTACACCATTAAACTTGTGTTTGAAATTTTTTTCTTCTATCTCTTGTACTGTAGGAGTTATACGCGTAAAAGTGGGAGTACCTATTCGACTTTGAGGTTAGTTTTCACAACCTTAATGGGCGATTGGGCACGAATGAAACATACCGTTCTTCTTGGCTTGAGTCACTCCATTAAGTCCACAAAGTTGCGTTCCAGTCCCTTGTTATCATACAAAGCTCCCACCTAATTTGCTATTTTGCGTTTGGGCATACGCGTTAGATCCCCCACTATTGCTCCGCATACCGACAGCAACCTGTGTAAATCGTGACCACGTTGCCGCCTCGTCAGAAACATGCCCTGACCGTGGCAATGGTGTCTGTTTCAGGATGTGGAGACGGAACGTGGAGCAGATAATACTCTTGCAGCAACAACATCGCGACATCGCGTGCCTCTTTAGCTAGAGTCCGCCCCACCGGCAGTTGGCTCTCTGGCTCGATCTCACACGTACACCTAAACACAAACGGATATATATACACACGCGCGGAACCCACCAAAAGTATATACACGGCGTTGCGGCAACGAGAGCGGGAATGATGGCGGAAGAACTACGGCGGGCAAAGCTGAGGATCGCCATGCGGACGTGGATGACGGCAGTGTTTGGTAGACGAACCGTCGAGAACTCAAGGCGTACAATGGTCACGTGGCTAGAACAGGTTGGATAACGTAAGAACACGATCGATACCAGAGATATTCGGATTAAGATGTAGATGAAGGAGGAGGCTTGAGAAGCTGGACGACCCTGAGGAATAGTGGGCAAAGATTCAAGTGCTGGAAGAGCATGTGAACGACGATTGCGAAGATAATGGTTTTTCAATGAAATTAATATTACGTGGTTACGAATAAAGATGAAGCTCGATGGGAGGCGACTCTGATTATGGGAATGAGATTGTTAACCGTGGCAAGGCGTACAGTTGTGAACATAAATGTAACTGAGGCGGAAAATATGGAACACAAGGTCGAAGGAAGACTACGGCGACGGAGGATAAGGTCGAAGATAATGATGTGAATAAAATTGGGAATGATGTTTAAAAAACACCTGCCAACCAAGACGACCCTTTTCTCGTTTCCTATTTTTAGCCCTGTAAAAGCATCATCATCTTGAGGTTGTTCCCTCGTTCCCATTGTCGACTAGCACAGTATACTGTCATTATCGTAACCAAACGTGCTTTCATATTGGTTTTCTTTCAAATCTATTCGTGAACGGAATGATACAAATATTTCAGGTAGGTTTTTCATCTGTTATATCGCATTTGGTTTTATCATTCGAACTATTCACCATTTCTTCCTATTCATTTACTATTAACCCAAAGTTGTTGATTTTAGCCTCCTAATACTTAAACGGCTAATCTTGATTTAATTTACTCGCCTAATTTTTTTTCTAAATTTGTAATTCGCTGTTAAATTTTTTTAAGATTTCATTTTTATATTAATTATTCAGTTGCATTGGGTTCTTGTACTCGTTAAATTGACTCTTTTATTAATCTTTTGGGTGGTCTGGACGCTTATGGGAGCTTAAACAGCTCGTGCGGTGAACGCGTATAGGCGTTCGATACACACAGTTAACCATCCATGATGAACGATTTCCGCACACGACTTACGTTAAACGTTGAACCCTTAACACCGAAAGCATTAATGGTTGTCTTTGCAATGAAATTTTACTTTTATTGAATTGCTTGCATAGTTTTATTAAATTTCATTTACATCATAATTTGTTTTAGATTTTTTGTCTTAAATTTTATATTTCGTTTCAGCATGACAATTCTTATCCCTATTAGACCACTGTACTTTTGATTTTATTTTCTTTGAAGAAAAATTATGAATGCATCTGTCATCCATCCTTGCTGCTTTTCCATGAAAACAAATTTAACGAGAAAAGCCTGGTCGACATTATTACAATTATTAATCCCCGTCGAGTAATCCTGATAGCCTTTCTAATCGTATCGTCAACGAGTCGATTTTTGTATCAATTGTTAGCTCTTAAACGAACAAAAAAAAGTGGAAATAAAAATAAAGGAATATTCTTTGATTACTTTTCATTATTGTAATTAAGGTAGGGAGATGACGAAAGAAACCGTTTCGCGTCAACCGCTGAATTTCGATCCACTCTCGATAACATCGTTAGACTAACGACGAAGCAATAATTCTAATTCTTAACAATTTTGTTTTTGAGTATCTTTTTTTAATTACCATATGAATTTTTACTATTTTCTATTGTTACAAAACATACACTTTTCCTATTCATTAATCGGCATTTTCATTTACTAATCGATCATTAATTGTCGTCAATCAATTAATAATCGTTAAGTTCTTTCGTTTGGTTTTATACAACTTGGTTTTACTAATAAAAAAATGGAGAAAAAATTGTGTATTAGTGATACTATCGTGTGATGATGAGAAACTTTGTAAAAAAGTAATAATTGAGCGATGAAATCAATGAGAAATTATACGATCCTGAATGATTGTAAAAAATCGAAAAAAATTATGACAGTTATACAATGAGAATTAATAAAAGTTGTATAATTAAAATGAATGTTGTAAAATGTGCGGTGTTTTATATTCCTGTCTTTCTGATATTCACTTGCGTTTGTTTATGAAAAACCACTGTGTGTTGTTTGGTAGATTTTATTTTGAATAAAAAACAATTGAAGCATTGCAACTTGAAGTTGAGGCAGCCAAATAAGTTTACTGAGAACGAATAAGTAATTGAGGTTTTATAGTTCATTGATACAAATTGTTTTGAATAATCATATAAAATGTTTATAAAGTAATAAGAAATTTTGAAATTACACTGTTTTAAATTTTTTATTTTGGTCGGCTAGTAAATTACAGTACTGTACGAAAAAAATTATTAGTCAAAACTGAAATTACTATCTTGGATATTATAAATTCTCGATTATCAAAATCTTTGCACACTAAAATTATTACAACATTGACGACAGTGTCAACCAAAGGTGTTATTTTTCTCTCCAATGAAATATAGTATGCTTCAAAAGAGAAAATAAATTGTTTGCCTGTGGAACGGGGGAACGATTGAAAAATTTGCTATGGAAACAGAAACGAAGCGAGCAGTCCATAACAAATAAAAATATCAACGATACTAATACTAATAACGGCAACCGCGATGATGCAGATTACCACCCGACTAATTAATCTAGAAGAGATACATATACATATTTATAATAATACAGTATTCCCCCGTTATGAGCTCGTTTTTTTCCCCCGTTGACAGCCCGGCGACCATCCCCACCATTTCCTGGAAGCCTACGGACGAGAGTGAGAGAACCGGACAACGAGCGAGGGACTGGCCGTGCGAAACCATGTCCTCAACCCACTATGAGCTCGCCGCCAGGCCCATTCGTCGAGCTCATAACGGGGGAATACTGTACACCTCCTGTTCTACTAGATTCAGAATCACTTCTCACGCATACATATCCGCTGATGTGCAGTTCGTGATCCTCTATTTATTGCGTAACATTGTTTCTGTCAATCCTACTAAACTAGGACTATATTTCCTTGTTAGAACATTCTCTATTTCATCTTTATGCTTCAAGAATCCCTGCGCATTTAAACAAATAACTCTGTTTCCGCCTTTTTTCGGTCAATTGATTGCTTCATATTATTATTTCACCGAATTCTATCCCTCTGTTTTTCAATTTCTTTCTTAAAACATGGACAGTTCCTATTAAATGCTGCGTGATCTGATTTCAAGTTTTTAATTTTATAGGTCCTTATTTTTTAACTGAAACTTCTTTAGCGGTAGGGTAAGATTTCTCGGGTGAAACGGAAGTCCAGATTCGATTCTAAATATTTCTCCAATAATATTAAAAAAAGACCCCAATAGCAATCTTGGTGCTATATTTCCCAAACAAATCGCGAACTCCTAAATACGTAGGTACCTCTAGAGTCTAGATGGTAACTTTATGGTTTGCTTTAAATTTGCGTTATTAACAAATAATTTATTTCATGCATTTCTTTGATGGGGTTACATGATTTATTTTTCATGATGCATTTTCTTCGATGGGTTCTTAGTTTCCTCTGCGCAGTTTCTTAGTTTCATGCGCACACGTAGTCTTTCCTTCTTTGCTGAATTTATTTCAATCGAGTGATTGCTTGGGGGAGGTTGGGAATGCATCGTTCTGTTTGGATTTCGCTCAAGTCCTCCCCCTAACATAAAAATAAGGTCTATCCTATACTTGGTCGATGGTAGCATTGTGATCTTATTTTAAACTGAATCAATAACGTTGGGTGATCGTAATCCGCGGTCGATATGTTATCTTCAGCAGGTGATCGTTATCCGCGGTCAATATGTTAACTTCAGCAGGTGATAGTCATCCACGGTGGGTATCCTACATTCAGCAGTTTTAATTCTATTACCATTTGTGGCTCAGAAAGTAAGTTATAGTTGGTAATTTTTTTATCGACTTGAAAAATTACCAAACAAACATGATATAATTGCCATGGTATATTTAATATCATGCATGATTTACCACTTTCAAATTCAAATTATTTGATTAAGGGGGAAGCCACTGTGAAATTTTTTTTCAGAATTTTTTTTGCATTTTCTTAATGCTTGGCGTCTCAAGATTATACCTGCACAGTTTCAAAGTGGATCTCGAAAAATTCTTGGAGCTACGGGAGGTTTTATATAGGTTGCGCAGCGCTCATAATCGAGTGTGTCGATCGCCCGGAAAGTTTATGTCTAAAAATCCAAATATATTTAATAAGAGGGATTATGAGCTTATATATTGTTTAGAAATAGGTAGAGAATCACTGGCCACGGCAAGACCGTACACAGCTGCGATCTTCGAGCTGCAGAAAATAACTTCTGTCGAAACTTTAAACACGAGTATCTCGAAACGGCATTTTTCAAAACGGGCGCATTAATAACTCAGTCAATTTTTATTGGATTCACTTGAAATTTTCAAGAATATTCGTAATACAATTATCTTCAGTTAAGCATACCAGTTTTTTGATGGAATAATTCATTTAATCGTAACATTGAAAACACATGTTGATTTTGGATACTTTTTGTTCCAGATCTTTTCTTAAGTCCGCCATTTCTTCAAAAATTAATATTTTTTTAAATCTGTATGCTTAACTGAAACTATTGAAATATACGTTAAGAGCCCGTTCACATTTTTCAATTAGGAGCAAATGTTGGACAATAGCCTTTATTTTCGACCGTCACAGTGACTTCCCCTCTTAAAAATTTATGATTGTCAAATCTTTTAAAGTGTCTTGAATGGATATTAAACTCACAACTGGAGGGGAAAGATTTAAATAATAATAAAAAGGAAGGTTGTTTTACTGTTACCAACTTCTACCCTTGCAATTAATGCTTTAAAGTCTTGACTTGTGGTGAACAATACTGACAATTGTGAGAAAGACAACTAGCTCAAAAAAATAATTGAGCTTTCCGTTAAAAATGTGTTTTCCAGAACGCTATTATATATTTATCGAATATATACACAAAGTGCCTCACTAACTGCGAACGTTTAAATAATTTCCGCTACTACTATTCAGTAATGGAGAAATAAGTAAAAGGGAGTTGCATCGTGCAGTTACACATGGTGATAATAAAAACCGATTCAAGATCATTTCAACATCACTAACTTCTTTTTCACAATACCTTCTATCTTTTATCACGTGGTATTGTAGCCGATATCGGGACGAGTTCAACGCCCCATGATACCATGACTTTGAAATGACCTTGGGGTTCAGGGAAAACCACCGATGAACTTGAAATGACCTTCAAGATCACCTTGAAGGAGTCTTTTCTTATCTTCACCGCAGGCTAGTCCCTGAATCATGTAATCCTTCTTTAGTCATTTTTTTATATCAATAACAGTGGAAAGAATTTAAATGTGCACAGTTAGCGAAACACCCCATATATATATATATAATTATTATATACGATATAAATATATTTTTACCGAGCAGTAATGAAGTCTCCACATGCGCATGCCCAAAGTGTAGGTAGAGTAGAGATGACTAAATTCGAGATTTCCTGGTAATCTAGTATCGAAGAATTACTGTTGTGTTGGCAGCAACCACCTACCCAAGGGTTCCCTTTTTCCCATCATTTTTTAGCTCCTCTTACAAACGTCACTATTGCTCGATATTGTACCTCCACGCCTACATCTTTACGTTTTTACGTCATGGACCGTAAATGTCATCCGCGTCCCTATAAAAGCTTGACTTTGAACATTTATATGTGGTACCTACAGTCTTTTTAAATATTGTTTAAATTTAGTGCTTATTTTTACAGTTAAGCTTATTTTATAGACACTAATGTAAGCATTAGTAAGACAATGGACTTTAGAAGAACGTAATTGGGTCAAGGTATGCAGAAAACTACCAACCCTCGATGATCTGAAATTGAGTAAAGTTAGTTTGAAGATTTAAATGATTAAAAAGTATCTTTATTTCTATTGGGTAGATTTTATTTCTTGTTATTATTTTACAGTGGTGTTTAATGGATTATTTAATAATGGGTAGAATATCTAATATTATTTTAAATTTTCTATAGTTTTTATTTTTTTAGCCTAAAATGAAACTATGGCTCGGTAGTTTTAATAATTGTATCGTGTTGTTCTCTGAGTTGGTAATTTTTTGCAAAATAAAGATCACAAAATTATGGGATCCGTACTGTATTTAACTAATTTTTTGGCATTTTGATCTTCCTAATAATATGCTTTGAAAATTGAGTAAAGGAGTATTGACTTATGATAAAAGAATTTGTACATCTCAAAAACGTTTCGTTTGTGGACTCACATTTGTCTGAATTGCTTTATTTATTGTTTAGTATTTACCTATAATTTCGAATCACCTTTTATTAAGAATATCCTTGTCCATTGCATTCTTAGTTAAATAGTTATATTTTTAACATAAACAGTGTATTTACCGAGACATTAATAGGAAAGTAAAATCTCAGTTCGTAAGTACTTCCGAAAGCTCGTTCTGGACACTTCGTTTCCTTCAGCCAAAGTCCTTTCGGAACCATTATTCCCCTGTGTTTCCTCTACGAGTATAAACTTAGAACTAACGCAGCCGAGACAGCCCAAATAATTTATGGACTACCTGGGAATAATGCGGTGAGTGAAACAGTGCAGCACAAAAGATTGTTTAAAGCCTTCAAGAATTCGACGGAAATTTCGAATGGTATTTACGAAGTTGTAGAATTTGGTAAATAAATTTCATATATATTTATTACTATGTATGTACACTTTCTCCAACGTATATTGGGGTTCATAATACTTTGAAATAAATCTATAGATATGCGTAATAATAAAAGTGCACCACTAAAAGGAATCTAGGGGTGATTTTGGTTGCTAGTCATTTAATAGTAATGCCTCGATATTAAATTACCTGAAATACCGAATCTAATAGTTTTCGTTGTCACCGCAGAATTCACGCTGTAAAGTGAAGTGGGTCGACTCCGCCCACTTTCCGTTTGGGCATGCGCATTGAAGACTTCAGTATTGTTCTTTAGATACTCTTGGTTCTATCGATCAACGTGGAGATAAATGGTACTTCTCCATTCGGTGAACTTACTATATCTCTTGTAGTAAGTAAAGACTTTAGGATGAAAGGGAAGCAGGAAAATAGTAATAGATACGTTCAAACTTTTCGGTGTGGAACAGGTTTTCCAATAGTAAATTGAAACTTAAAATTACTTAAAATTAAAGTATTTGTTCACCTATACAAGTTGTGTTTGTTAACGATCATTCAGTTCAAAGCAGTTCAATTTTTCCCCAAATGTGGGTATAAATCAAACAAGGAGCTCTTTTTTGTTTAGTATTCTGTTGAGTAATATTTTTCCCTCAGATTAATGTGTCAGGAAAGACGAAAAAAGATTCGTATTGGAGTATGAATGGTACAGGAAAATTAGTTAACATACAAACTTAATTAACAGACATTAAATATTTAAATAGGCTTGTATCCACTAAGAATAATTTGCATGGATTAGAGTTTCTAACGATTAATCATGATACAGAGGAAACAAAAAAATAAACTATTATAAAAAATAAAGTTTGATAATATTTTTGGAAATTAAATTCTGCAAAATTAGGCATTCAGTCGCGTGACAGTGAACACCAATCTGAAAGCATGACGTCACGCCGTGCAAAACACCAACGCCATTGTATGTTGTTGTTGACAGGTCATTTCGTATTTACCAGTTTATGTGAAGGTGGTTCAGTTGTTCGCGATTAAGTATATCTTGAAGCACAAGTGTAATAAGCTATGGAATCAGGATTTAGCAAAGCAGACAGTAGTAATTTGCCCAAAATTCACGCTGTTATGCTTGGCAGATTTTTCGCGGCAAACAGTGACTTTTGCTCATCGGAATTCCGCAATATTAAAACTTCGATGTAAGTATACACAAATGTAAAATATATATTATAAGCTTAAATAGTATTATATCAATTTCATAGACCATAACCTTTTGTTATGACATAGGTATTGTAAGTTAATTGATACTGGTTTTGAGGTTAGATTTGCATTGTACATACAATTATTGTAGACAAATAAACAAGTCCTAAATTTGAAAACTGGGGCACTATACAATACTTGTAGTACGAGGAATTCATTTTTAATTAAAAACAACACCGAAAACTAACAATAGCAATACACAGACACGATCGTTTAGGTTTGTTTTACACGGCGTGACGTGATACAGGACGCCATGACAGTCTGGCCCGTTTTCGAATCAAGTTTAAATAAGTTTTTGAAAACGCAAAAGAAATCATGTAAATGTACGATTTTTCGAAAATAAATAGTTTTCGTGTAGATAGACATGAAAATAATGTTTTAACCAATGTCTCAAATTCAGTCAACTAGCCTATTCAGAAAGTTTATCAAGATGAAACTATACCCTCACGAAAGCTACACTCATGAAGAATTCGAGAGTTCCGCTATCATAACTAGTATCGCGTTAAGTTCAAACTTCTGGATTCTATACTATGTAGAAACTACTAAATTAGTATCAGATTTTCAGCTGACCCTGATGAAGGTAGCTGCAATCGTGGTAAAACGCTACTTGGGTGGATAATATGTTTCAAGGTAATTTTACATCCAGCAGTTTCCCATTAACTTAATTTTAACTTTTACTTACCAAATCTACTCCTTCCTTTTATAAAATTTTGTAATCATACATTTTTCACACGTGATTGTTTATGCAAATAAATTCCACATTCATACGATAAGCATTTTGATTTTGTAACTCTGAAAAAGCTAATTTTTTTGTTCACTTTGGAAATATATATGATTTCGGCGCACAGGTTCGGTCAATTTAAAACAATAAAATCAAGAGCACTGTGACTTATTTTCAATAGCAAAAGCCGTATTTTATATATGTTCTTAACTTTCCTGAAGATGATCTAAACCAAGATCGAAACGTCGGAAGCTTATATAATTAATTGCAAAATAGCTTGATTTTATTATTTTAAGTTGACCGAACCTGTGCGCCGAAATCATATATATTAATAATTACGGTCGAAATTAAATTTATAAATAACTTTCACTTTGGAAATATATAAAATATGATATGTTTATTTTTTTTAATTTTTACAAATTCCTGTTTACATGACACAATTTTTATACGTACGGGGAAGAAAAAGTTTCATCTAAAATGTCACGTTAACAAGCATAAACTACATGGAGAAGGAACTACCCTCCCTTAAGCATACACATCTATTATTAAAATTAATTAATATTCGTTTATCAGGCACATAGGGCTCATAATTACAAGCCGAACACAGTTTCAATACATTACCAGCAGCTAATTTTAGTTTACTTTAGTTTTACTTACTTTTAACAGTAATTTTATGTTTCATATATTTCATGGTCGTTGGCACGATATTTTTAAAGAGGGTAAACCAACCAGTGAATGACCGAATTGTTAAATGAGAAGCCCAGTAAATGACCGCATACTTTTAATAAAAATTGTACGTTGGACCGTCCAAAATGAACTACCAGTTATTGTACAGATAAAAATTTGAAAATATACATATATATCCATATGATTTTTTACGCTGAAATGAATTATGTAAGAGTTAATAAAGTGACAATTTCTTTTCAAAATTTAAAAAAAATTTCGAAAAAATTATTCAGTTGTAAAATCCATACCCTTATTTCTGTAGAATTGTATACAAAGACTGCAAAAAAAATTTCAGTTCGAAAACCTCCCTTTTGTCCGAATTATAAAGTTTTGTTATATTTTGGGGTAGTAACTAAAACGCTCCTGCTCCGTACGTTGGACCTTCCTCTTCTTGCAATGCCTGTTCTCTTTGTGATTTTGCAGTTTGTATCATTTTTCTTGCACGTTTGTATCTTTCTGAGGCTTTCTGTTTATACCTGCGGACTCGTAAGTACGAAGCTGGAGCGTTTTAGTTACTACGCCAAAACAAAAAACTTTATAACTCGGACAAAAATGAAGTTTTCGAGCTGAAATTTTTTCTGCAGTCTTTGTATGCAATTCTTCAGAAATAAGGGTATGGATTTTACAATCGAATAATTTTTTCGAAATTTTATTTTTAAATTTTGAGAAAAAAAATTGTCACTATATTAACTCTTATATAATTCATTTCAGCGTAAAAAATAATATGGATATAAATATTTTCAAATTTTTATCTGTAAAATAACTGGTAGTTCATTTTCACCTGAGTGACCCTGTACCCCCCTTAAAAGTGCAACTACACTCCATTTATAAACATAATAATTTTTCAATTTATAATTGACATTTCTTTGCCTAATGGTCATTCACTAGTATGCGGTCAATTACTGGTTGGTTTACCCTACGAACAAAATGTTCATAGATGTTCATCTAGTGTCGACTTTACAAATTTCTGTCTTTTTTATTTGGGGTCTGCCACGACCTTAGTATACCAGTTACGTTTGAAAAAAAAAAACAGTATAGCACTATTCCCAATAGGTTGTAACGTGGGACTCAGTGGGACTCGAAAGATATGCCTTGTCAATTGTAAAGAACTTTGACAATTTTCTTTATTTCATCGAGCATTACTTTTTTAATACAATACGAACTAGGGCTTGAAAAGGTTGCGAAATAACTGTTTGAAACTGTTATATAAAGGTTCTCACTGAAAGAGTTATGAAGAACCTTTATTCTGAATAACCGTTAAAAAGAACCTAAATATCAGACTATAAAAGTAAAAGTTAAGGTTCCTACATAGATCTATAACTTTTATTTTTTAGGTTCCTATATAGCTCTATAACTTTTATTTTTTAGGTTCCTATATAGCTCTATAACTTTTATTTTTGGTTCTATAAAAGTTCCAAAGCGGTTATAGAACCGATTCAATAACTTTTATTTTTTAGGTTATGATTAAAAAATCATTCAAATCGGGGAGCTAGACCCTCATCGGTATAACAACCAAATATTTATATTAACGAATACTTCATATTACGAAAGAATTATATACGTATGTACAAATGTGTACATAATATATATTTACTTACTTATTTATAATAATTTTTAAACAATTTGGTTATACACAGTAGTCTATAGTTGTAATATGTTGTAATTTCATTTTCTATAAAATTCTGTACAATCGTTACAAGAATCGGTTCTATAACCGTTTTGGAACTTATATAGAACCTAAAAAATAAAAGTTATTAAATCGGTTCTATAACCGCTTTGGAATTTTTATAGAACCTAAAAATAAAAGTTATAGAGCTACATAGGAACCTAAAAAATAAAAGTTATAGATCTATATAGGAACCTTAACTTTTACTTTTATAATCTGATATTTAGGTTCTTTTTAACGGTTATTCAGTATAAAGCTTCTTCATAACTCTTTCAAGAACCTAAATCTCTATAATAACGGTTTCAAGCCCTGATACGAACAGTCATTTCGTCGGTGATAGTGCAAAACTGCGTATCAGCAGTTTGTAAACACCGCGGATCTACGTTTCATCGATTTTACAGGAAGAAGAAAAAACTTAATATTTTCAGCTATTTTAAGGAATTTCTTTGACTGAACTTTTTTGGGACAGTTTTACCGCACCATATAATAAATACTAATATCAATGGTGTGACTTTTAAAAAAAGCGAGACAGCGCACGGCAACCTATGCAAATTTTCCGCAAAGATTCCATAATGTGCCTTTTTTTAGATTCCATAGTGCGCCACTTTTTCCACCCCCCCCCCTGTTGTACAACCCCCCCGAATTCACGGTGCCTGGTGATCCAACCAAGCGGCGCGAAAATATCCAGCATTTCGCGGGGCAACGGCGCCGCACAAGCGAGGCACGTACGGCCGTGCGCTTGAATTTCAAATCATCGAATTCCGCTCGATCTTTCGGCCGGCTCTCGATTCTCGACTATCGAAGGACCGGGCGGTGGGGGCGGGGGGGGGGAGGGGAGGAGGAGGGGGTAGTAGCCGCGCGTGCGCGGGCCACCGATCTCACGCCGCCGCTCTCCTCACGCGCCTTTCGTCCCGTAAAGCCGACGGTGGTGGGGTCAGTCGGTGGATCGATCGACGTCCCGTCGAACCTCGCGGCCGTGAGCGCCGCAGCGGCTCTGGGGCGGGGCGAGAGGGCGCTTCAGTCGTGCACCGGAGCCCACCAGGGACGCGTCCAGCATCTCGAAACGCTTCGAGTTGCTCGTTCGCTCGGTTCTCTCTCTTTTCTCTCGATTCAAGCTTCCGTGCACCCGCGACGGTCCTCCCGGCGTAGAGCGGCACCGGCGTTCCCGCTAAATTAAATCCTCGCGTTGATCGGGCCAGTAACAGGGGGGGACACATAGAGAGAGGGAGAGAGAGGAAGAGAGAGAGAGAGAGAGCGAAACGTGATAGCTTCGCAAGTGTGTTTTACATTCACGATCGGCACGGGACCGCCGCCGCGCTTTCCACCCACGTCATATCGGCGCGTCGAACACTCGAATCGCATATTCGCCGCGCTACGGGTCCGGTTCGGTTCGACGCACCGGGGCGATCAACCAGTGATCGGTTACACCGCGCCGCCCCTCCCTCCCTTCCCGCCGCCTCCTCCCGCGCCCGCCCCACCCCGCCCCCCCCCCCCGCCCCGGCCCCTCTCCCGTAGGCTCGTTTTTTCTAATTCCTTCGCGGCGAATCGTTTCCCTGTTCCCTCCGTACATCGCAGCCGGGGTTCGTTCGCCGGTCGTATCGATTCGGCTCGCAGAGGTGATACGGGCGTACGGCGGTGCACAGATACACGCATCGCGACGCCGCGCATCAGTGAGGAACAAGTGAGATACACGCGTGTTCGCCGGAGAGGTGCGTAGAAAAGAAAACGAAAAGAAAGGGGGGTCTCGGGGACTTATCCACGGGTGAGAGGCGTCTATGTGCGCGGCCGGAGGCACGGAGAGCTACCCTGGCACCTAGCGGACGACGCGGGGTGGCTTCACCAGTGAGTCTCAAGCTTTACGCCCTTCCTCTTGCCTCGGGGCCGTTTCCTTCCACTTTGGCCTCCAGCCTCCCGTCTTTTCGGAACCTCGAAGGGGCCAGCTCCACCGGCGCTATGCCTTCCACCCGAAACGGCTACTGGTACGCGCTCTTATTGACATTTAATTCGTAAAACGGAGCGGGACAGTGGCTCCCAACCTCTCCCTCTTGCTGCTCATCGCACCGCGGTTTCGTGGTCGCTGCCCACCAATTTCCTCCCCCAGCGAAAGGTATTGTCTAATTGCGATCGAGCACGGATATCGTGGAGGGGGGAATCGTCGGTCCATGACGAAGTTTCCTGCGTTATTCGTACATTTTGAGGTTATCTGTTTCATTTTTCTCGGGGGCGAGGTGCAGGACGGCGGTAGTTTCAACCCCTGAGGGGTCTGTTTCGAGTCGATCCGTTCGGTTGACGATGAAAATGTTGCCTTCGAAGGGTTATCGACGAAGAAGTGCGACTCGATGAGTTACAAGTGCCTCTGAATAAGGGAACCGTGGTACCTGTAAATATACGGGAGATAAAAGACGTGGTTTGGGAGGGGAGGTTTTAATGGCTATGTACATTTTTGGTGAAAGTAATTCCCTGTAATAATATGGTTGAAGTGCATTTACGTTTTCACTGCGTATAACATGGGCGCAGAATCGTTTTATGGTAACGTCAGGTTAGTTGTTAGAAAAGATAAAAAATTTTATCGCTGGCCGTCGTCGATACGAGAGGAAAGTCAGTGCCGCATATGTCAAAGTGTTTTTTATTAAACATTTATATTTTAACCCTGTAAATCGGAATTCAAACGTGCACATGTTTGAAATGTTTGAAAGAGAATTTTGCAGATTACAATTTTAGGCAGAACTATTGTTTTTGGTTTATTATGTCTTGTACATATATTTGATATTTTTCGAGAGAGAAATTACGATATGTCAGTTAGAATATTGTGCCTGTCATTCTGAATGGACCTGTATAGTCAGCAAGCTGTCAAATGAGGGACGGGGAACGTGCAATTATCCAGCCGGTGGCAAAAAATATTTTTCAATAAACAATGCAAAGTCACTCTGTTGTGCTGTTGCGAGGATGAAGTAATTCTGTATTCTTCATAAATTTTAATAGGTTTTTCTTTCTTATTTCCGAGTGGAGTATATTCTGTTTTTCATAAACTTTATATTATAGACTTATTTAACACGGGTCAGTAATAGTTCATGTTTTATACTGTTTGCAATAGTAAGGAGGTAATAATATATGGGATCCAGTGTATTCGAAATAGTATCGAAACTTTATAAGGCTGTTCCAACCGCAACATGAGTATTTCAGGAAAAAAAACCAGAAGAATTGGCTATAGCAATAATCGAACTTTAATAGAATATGTTAAAATAATTGCTCCTTTTTTTATTTACACATTTGTTTAATTTTAGAGAAAATAGTTTATAACACTTTATGTGGCTCACTGCATAACTAGTGGGTACTAATTTTTACTTACACATGAAAATTATAGCGTTTACTAATTTTTTAAAAATTAATAACAGCTTGATTAGCGTTGAGCTACTGAAAATAATGGCTGTTACAAGCAATTATCTTTATTGTCTAGCTTTGTAGAGAAGTTACATATAAAGAGCTCTTACTTTTTAATCCGTCGGGTACCCGGAACAACTTCAAGTAATTTAATGTTGTATTGTCTATGATATTGTTTGATGTTAACCAAAAATGATCGAACAATACCACATTCAATGGCTTGAAGTTGTTTCGGGTAGACGGGTACCCGACGGGTCAAAAAGTAAGAGCTCTACATGTATATCCTCTGTATGCTCATATATAGAGGGAGGCACTCGTAATTACCACCCTGATTTACGACGATAGCATCTAGAAAAGCATGGGTGACATAATATCGACGAAAAAGCGATTGGTACAGATGCATCTTTATTTTGTTATTGGATGGCATCCAATAATATAACAATATTAGTCTTTTGCTTTTAATTAAATATTATGATTAATAAATTTGATGAAAAAGGGGAACATGTAACCTTCTTTACTTACATACTTTTAAATTCTTCGATTCCTTTTGTTTTGGATCACCTTGTATATTATTAGTTATTTATAAATTTGGACCGTACTAATTAATATATATGATTTCGGCGCACTGATTCGGTCAGTTTAGTTTCTTTTCGTTTATATCAAGATTGTATGGACTTGAAACCGTGAGAATACTTAAGGACTTATCTAGCAGCAGATCCCATTTAACTAAGATAAGTAATAGAAAACTATTTTTACTTAAATGCAGAAGTAAGGATATCATTCCTAATTTTATTTAAAAAAACTTTATGAACAGTTCTAAAATGTCTACAGTTTCTGCTACAGCATCTGGTAAATTGTTGAATTTAAAAAAGAGATTTATGAAAAAATTGCTTAACATTGCTATCAAGGACACCCATAATATACAAAATTCAATTTTAAATAGAATTAAACATCTCAATGATGAAATTCAATTCATCCTCCCGTCACATTTATTTGAAAGATTTTGTACTAAAAAAAAAAAAATAAACTGACCGAATCAGTGCGCCGAAATCATATATATTAACTTGTATATTATTGTAATATCTTTTTAAATTTTTTTCAGTAAGATGACTGAGTTCCTCACAAATTCTTAAAAAATCGATATTGGTTACACAAAATATAAATAGGGCTACTGCTGCAAAGTAAAATTGTACAATGCATAATTCAAAATTTTTAGTCTTCTATTGTGTCTTATTAAGCAGCATTTTGCAATAATTAACGATTATCTCATAGTAAATGTTGTTTTTAAAGTATCGAAGACCTTCGAAGGTAGCGATCTTAACATTTTTCCAACATACTCAAACTCCAGCGATTGTTAAAATTTGTAATTGCGAGCGCACCACTGTTATTCGTCCAGCACAGTAGCACAGTTTTAAACGCCTTCTATAGCCCACGAGATTTAAATTGATGTCAAATTGTGGTCCCTGAGATAATGGCACTGAATCTACAGCCAGTGACCACATTCGAACCATGAAGAAACCAGTAAAGCCTTTTTCACACAGGATACTTCTGCGACGGGTGCGTCTTATTGATTTTGCGCGAAATTTCCCACTTTTTCTCCTTTTTTGGCCTTCGAAAACGCAATTTATCTGAAGAAAAAAAAATGATAAAAACTGTAAAATCGATTTTGCCAATATTTTATCAAGATCGCAAAATCGATCTCATAATTTGCACTCTCCCCTTTTTCGCTCCTCTAATAATTCCATTTTCTCTGTCTGTTCACCCTGGAATCACCAATCTTTCTGAACGGGAGTGCTACATGCTATAAAATAGATTTTTTCGAAATCAAGTCCTTCTCATCCACTTCTGAATGAAATTTCCATTTTCCGGATTCTTTTCCGTCCCGCGAAAAAGTAATTTTTCCTCGGGACCGATATCCTTGAGCGCGGCGCGGCGGGAGAGAAAAAAAGAAGATGCGATGTTACTGATGTTACATCGCTCTTAAACGCTTGCCCTCGAGCCGAGGCCTCGTTCCCTTTTCGGAACTTCCGAAAGGACGCTTTTATGCGACAAATCGCTGGTTGAGATACGTGTTCCCTTTGAAACCACGAAAGAAAATATCGCCGGCAGCGACGAGGTCCCGAGAGTCGCCAAGATTTATTGTATAGGGTGGTCCTGGAGTAAATGCAACACTGCAGGCGATTTCTACAGCTAATTTTACGTGAGCCAGACTGTATCAATGTACAGTCCGTCGCGAAAGTTTATACGCGCCCACACAGGATTTAAATATTGTAAAAAAAAACGACAAAATATATTTGCATTCAGATGAAGATGATCAAGTCTGATTCTCAATACTTAAGTTGATAATAGCACTTTTCATGTTCGTTTCATCATTTTTTATTTTTCAGGCCGTAAAAAATTATCTGTCAAGGTTCAGGCAGGTATGATCTGTGAAAAATAGCACCACAAAATTGACCTTGACCTTGAAATTAAGGGTCAGTTTTTTTATTGTAACGTGTTCGATTTACTGAAACGATTAAAAGTGTTAAGGGATCTATGTTCCAAAGAGTGTTGACACTTTTTATCTACCCAGTGAGTAGAACACATTAAATTAAAAGAAATTGGATACTGAATTTTGAGGTTAGAACCAATTTTGCGGAACATGTTTTTAATAGGTCTCCAGCAATCCAGTGGTGTAGAATCACCTGTGTAAACCATGACGTATAATTTTCTTACACCCTGTATAATGGGTTCAAAAATAACGTCCCAACAACCACTATTATCATTGGTGATAACACAGTATTTACGTACGATGATGCACGCGACAGTAATATAATATATAGGGGGGTCCGTTTAAAGTGTTGCAAGCTATTTTCTCAGGAATTGTTGGGGGAGGGGGCAACAAAATTATTTTTCTGTATTTAACAATTGAGTGGAATAATGGAATAAAAGATAAGTTTTCAACAGCATTTTATATTACAGGTGTTGTTGCCAGTGCAATCATAATTTTGAGCTTATGATAATTAGTTTTCCATTTAATTTTAATAAGTGTTGCACACAAATGTCACCACAAAATTTCAACGCAACAAGTGATTTTATTATGGCATATGGTTTTAAATTGAAGAAAAATTTCCTACGGTTAGTACAGCCTATTGAGATACATTAACCTCTGCTAAATCAATTTCGAAGAAAATGTGGGTCCGTTTTTGTTCTCAACGCCTCAATTCGTGGAGGGCAAATCAATCAAATGAATTTGATCAGCTTTTGAATTAACTATCAAGAAAGACAAAGATTCTGAAGTCCCCCCTTTCAATCTTGAAAATTTTAGCATAGCTTGCTAATTGTTTAAAAAACAAACTACATTCTATGTCCAAATGTCTAAATCAAATGAGAGGGAGGTGCAATTAGGACGTTGTCGCATTGCATAACCTCAAAACTAAAGAGTAAACCTGAAACGAATTCAAAAAGAAAATGAAGAAATTACTGATAGTGGGATAGAATTAGTTTTCCTCCTAGATGCTACAAATTCATCTGATACAAACTTCATTTTAACCTCCAGGGTAGTCTCAAAGTACACCAGAAGTGAAACTCAATTGAAGCCATCGCAGGATTAACGTCTTCACGTTTTTCTAATAGAATTAATCTTCCATATTTTGTTGATCTTTGAGGATACTTTACTAGTACAAGTTAGGTCCTTTGCCGAGTGATATTATTTGAATATTCGGTTTACACGGTCTTCGGATAATCGAGTTTCTGCAGTGTCTTCAGTGATTAGTTCAGCTAATTCTGTTAAAATTTACAAGAACAAATAAAAGTAGTGCTGCAAAAAAACAGCATACTTAAAAACAGAAACTGAGAATTTAACAGGCAAAAAATGAGCTCATTTCTGAATTTGTTTATTCCCATTTTTACAGGTAACAAGCTATTTACAATTGGAAAGCCATATGAATCTTCGGTGACTCATTCGGTGAAACATATTCCTCACATTAGCTTTTTCTTCAATATTTTTCAGTTTTCATTACCCTCATTTTCTTTCCATATTCTCTTTTATTTTTTTAAGTAACTTTTCCACGTTTCTTAGCCCATGTTGTGGCACTCAGTTTCGAAGCTTCGCAATAAGGATTCATAAAAACGCGTCACAACAAAGATAATTAAATATTTTAAACTTCCCTCACTTCGCCTCATCATTTCATTTCCCATAATTTGAATTATGATACATGCGAAGCAGCAATTTAGTTTGCCCACTTTAATGCTTGTTTGCGTTAATTGCCTGGTACTCTGAGTCCAGACGTGGGCATTTTTAAAATAACTTTTGGAATATTATTTCCAGTCGCACGTTACTTTTTAGATTAGAGGAATAGATTCAAGCAGCATAGCGAGATTAATTCATTTTTTTGGGATTCGATAATTAATAAGCGATGACAGGGTTAAATTTGATGGTAAGAAATTTTCATTTCGACTCATGCACTTTTTTAAATTACCATATAATTTTCTACAATTCACTCTCCTTATTATTTTATTGTCCCGAAATGCGCAATAAATTCTTATTATTATTAGTGGAAGCTTGTGGTAGTGTATCTAGTATATTATACACAATTAGTCACTATGTTTATAAGGAAACCGTGAACGATGGTGGAGCAACTTTATTAGCCACAAGGACGTGTCAATGGATTATTATAAAATAACGGTCCCTATACGAGAGAATTCTGTGGGAAATCGATACAAGTAGTTTTCAGTGCTATAAAATATTATGTAGAACGCTTGATCGACGCATAAAATTAATCTACATTCGTGTATGATTTAGTATATTTATTTATAACGATAAAGTGGTATTATGAGTAATACAGTAACAGGAATAAAATAATGATTATTATTTGTAGGCAGAACGTTTAAGTTTGTTTTACAAAAAACGATACTTATGAATAAAAGAATCTTTACGAATCTTTTGGCATAAAGGAATTTGTCCTATCAGCTTGATTGGAAAACACTGTCAAGCTATTTTGCCCAAAATTGAAGACGGCTGCAAAAAGAAGGCAGCTTCATAATTTGCTGAAATTGAGTTATAGGTAGCATTGAGTGTAAACAAAATTAACTGTGAGCTAACTTAAGGTGGAAATCGTTCTGTAGTTTCAGCTAATTTCATGATTTAGTAAGCATATTTCACAATAATTTTTCTAAAATTGTGTAGGTGGATGTTTTCTAATATGTTTCCATGCACTAATAGGTAGATACATAGTTTTATAACATAGCAATGGTGTTCAATGTAATTATTTACCCGAGATAAGTGGCTTGTTATACAATTTGGAGCACAAGGGGGAGCTCAAAATTTTTAAAATTTCTCCTGGCATAGAGAATAGATATTTTTGCTTAGGAATAATGCAAAATGCTGTATTAATATATATGTCGATTTTAATTCAGTAAAATATATTCAATATGTGTCTAGAAATATTTTGTTCGCACTGTTTTTATTAGTTTTCCTAAAATTCAATTATCAGTTTTTCTATATTGCGTATTTTTCTTGTAGAATAATCGCCTTATTTTTTTCATTTTGGTAATTCTTTGTGAATTTTTTGTACAAAAACGGTTCGACAAAGTAAGTTCAGGTTTGGCAGGCTGTTTTCTTCTATCTTTAACTATTGTTCTGAATTTTTGTGTGGCAGTGAAAAAACATGACACATACAGAGAGAGTGTTGACAAATAATCAGGTGGTCCTGGCATTGACGGACAGTACTGTAAGAGTTATCTGAAACACAAAAAGGAAAAGAGATACTTAATCTATATGAATGTGGCTATCTGTGGTAGTAGATTTATTGCCGCATCTGTCACCGTTCCTTTTTTATTTAAGCAGGTACAGGACTATTTGACACGTAAAATCGATGGTTTCTTTTGTGTCGGATGACTTAGGTACCAAGTAATCAGTATACCCGTAATTTTCACAGTTTATTGTGGACGCGTTCCCGAGTAATTATTAGGAAAAAAATTGTCGGAGTGTTCAAATTTGTTGACATTATTAATCGCTGAAGATTGTCGCAGCTGTAGTCGGTGTACGTAATATCAGGTGAACCAATAATCTGAAAGCAAAATACTTTGACGAGAGTCATTTCTGCACCAAAATCTAAAATATGGAATTTGACTAGCGAATTTAAACAAAAATTGTGAAAGTTACACACGAATCAGTGTTTTTCCCACACTTTTACGGAAGAAAATCGTCTTTAAACGTCTTTAAACGTTTATAAAAATTTTTACAAGCATCCAATGTTGATGCGGAAATTCCATGTTTTAGAGAAAGGAATTCTGCACCTCCAGTTAAAATTTTAAGTGAAAATATTCATTCGTTCCAAATTGATGATGTACACCGTTGTGTACGGTGTTTAAAAATGTAGTTTCGAGATAAACGGCTTCTTGGCGCTACTTGGCGATCCACTTAGCGTTACAGTTACAATCAGCGCTATAATTTCTGTAATTATTCGAATTTATTCATGAAATTTTGTTGTAAATGTTCATAAAGGATCACACTTTCAGAATTAATACTAATAAAAAATTCGATTTTTCGAGATTTCAATAGTCCTGTATACCCTTAAAGAAGTTTTCCCGATTTTGGGGCAATATCTTTTTCAGACTCAAATCAGGGCGCTTCATCTTCTTCAAAGGGCAGCCATTTTAACATTTTATTATTTATTTTAATGCATCTACATCCCAGATAACCATTCTTTTTCATCGCTCTCTTTGTATCTGCCACTTTTTTTCACTGTCATACAAAAATTCAGAACAATAGCTCAAGATACAATAAAACAGCCTGCCAAACAGCAAATTAATTTGTCGAACCGTTTCTGTACAAAAAATTCACAAAGAATTACCTATTTTTCGACCCAACAAAGCCCTTAAGAAATAAAAATTATCTTAAATAATACTAATTTGACACTTTACCACGAAAAGGATTTTCGACAAAATTTCGTCATCAATCTGATACAAATCTACCCAAAACTCTATCTTTCATCCCCACCCCACCGCCAGCAGCAAGCGGCTTAAACCCATCACTAAAAATACTTTTTTTTAATCATCCGTACCAGCGTTTGCCTTGAATATGAAATCAGTCTAACTCAGATCGGTTGAGAGAAAGTGAATCTACAACTTCCATGGAAGCATAAAACATCCAGTTGCAGCAGAACAAAGCCGTTAAAGCATAATTAAAAACTGGCCGGGTCTGCTTTTACCCATCAGTAGATTCACTTCTTTAGAAATTCTGTCAAGTCTGAAAAAAAATCATAATGAAGCTTTAAACACGTCGAACGTGTCGATAAAGTAACGTTTCTGCATATTACAAATAACAATTTATCAATTCAGAGTTCGTTTACACGGCCGATAACATTTTGCAGCGTCCGAGCAATTTGCTCGCTGCGCGAGTGGAAGCGGGCAACTTCACGCTCGAAGATCGTGGCTTCCTCCCGACCCGAAGAATTATTCGTGACTCGTGAACGTTCACCTCAGCCGAGCGCGAGATCTCGCTTCTTTTTCCGGCACGGAATATTCTTTTTTAAGCGTCTTTCTAAAAACGAAGCATGGCGGCTCGATCAGTTTGACGTTTTAAATTTAGGCGCGGAAGGTAGGCGATTATGAGAGAATCTTATGATGTTATTAAGTCCAGAGGTTTTATATAGTTCTACTGAAAATCACTTTTAATCATACGACGATTGGGATTTAGCAGGGTACAGTTGAGAATGATGAATAAATAAAGAAAAATAAATTGTTTTACCAAAAAATCTGGGACTTTCCGTGGACGTTTGCAGGTAATCAGATTTTTTGGAGGAAGTTTATTGTGCATTGAAAATAAATTCAAATATAAGTCCCTCGAGCGTGATGCAATGCAAATGAAGTGGGTGAAAAAATGTGTAGGTATTATTATAATGATATAAGCACATTCATTTTTTTTTTCTACACAAGGATTTTATTTACGATACTCCCATAGAGAAAATATAGGTTTCTGAATGAGAAATATAGGGGAGAGAAATGTAGGGTTTTTTGTCTTTCTGTTTGTACGCATTTTTTGGAATGTAGTGGACCGATTTCGATAATATTTTTTTAAAATCTTTGTAGAATAGAATCGATTAGAATTTGATCGTTCGATTTAAAACAATATATAGTGTGGTTTTAGTTCTGAGCACTTGAAATATTAAAACTCATGGAATGAAAATATATAGTGGAGCAAATATGAGAAAAATGTGACAAAAAAATGTGAGAATAGGTTTACTCAAGAAACATAAGTAATTTTACTCTTGATTTGCCGACCCTTAATTGGATCATGTCTTTCATTTCAATCGTGTCACATCTCTGCTTGGAAGTTTTCTGTGGTTGAGTTTTGGTTGTGTACTGGGTGTTTATAAATTGTTTCACAAACTTTGCTGGCATATTTTCATAATTTTTGTGCAATAAATTTATTCACTTGTGATCTTTAACGAATTTTCTTATGTAGTACTTACAATGTATTGCTATAAAAAATTAAAAGAAAAGTCGTGTCATTTGAGCACATTACAATGTAACCGAAAATCGATGCGACAAAAGAATAGCACATAGTTCAGAAATTGTTATAAATATACATATGTGAAACTGTTATAAAAATTTGTGCGAAAACTTATTTTTAACATTTTCTGTATCCCCCTTTGCTCAATAATACTTCCATCATAAGTTTCAAGAGATTTGTATCAGTTTTTAATATATTTATGACGCATTTCAACTCATTTCTGCCCAACACTGAATTTCAAGTCTTGAACTCTGTTAAACTGCTTTACACTACTTTTTGAGTTTTGTAAATCATTTTTCTTAATAGTAAATTTAATAATAATAGTAAATTTTAGTAAAAGTATAATTATTGTATATATTTATTTAAAAAAATTTAATTGAATATTAAATGTATTAATTTATACTATAAATATATTCAGTAGTTTCATCAATAAATTGTGATGTATAAAAATAATCAAATAACATCTACAAGCTGTCAATATCATGATACAGTTCCAAAATTTAAATGATCCATTTTCGAAAAATGATTTTTATTAAATCGTAAAAAACAGGTTATTAAAAAGACAGTTTAACCCTCGGTTGTCACAGTGGGTCAAATTGACTCTGCGTTTTTTTAAGCAAAAAAAAGTTACTTCTTTTAATTAGATCTATCAAACCGCAAAAGTTTTATCATTTGTTTAAACAATTAGAAAAAACTTAAAAACAAAAATATTCATAATCTTTTCTAAAATAGTTTTTTTCACGTGAAATCTGAACTGGATGTTTAAATAATTATGAAACACCATAATCCATATTTTTCCTATACAATTTCAACTTTTGTTGTATTGTAGAACTGTGCTCCTCGACAATCGAAGAACTTTTGAATCTCATTGTAAGTACATTAAGCTGCATGACGAGCAATGTTCTTCAAACGTTTGTAAGGAAATAATACGTGACTTGGGACAGTTTTCATTTCTTTATTTTTCTTGCAAACCAATGTTGTTACACCACTTTTTCGAACGGTACAATGCTCGGTGCAACCACTACAGTGCAGTACAATCGAGAAAAAAGTTTATTCTCAAAAGGAGGGGCTACATTTAAATTTGGGTTTCTCAATTTTTCGAAAACGGTGTCGAATTTTTGGAAACCCTCGATGGTACAATGCTCGGTACAACTAGTACAATGCAGTACAATAGAGAAAACCTGCTTTGTTAAAAAATAGTTGTTCTCTATTCTTTTCGAAAATGGTTCTAAATTTTTGAAAATTCTCAACGGTACAACGCGGTACAAAACTAGTACAAACTAGTATAACAATTATTTTTTAATATTTCACAAAATGGGGGCTAACTTCACACACATGAATTGTTGTAAAAATGCAAAATATACTGAATTTTCGAAATTATTTGGTTTTTCAACAATATATCCATTTCTATGGCATACGTAAGCGAATACATCGTAACATGTCCGTTACTGATGAAAGTTATTTTCATTATCAATGCTGCACAAAATAATAGACATGAGCTAACACTTTGATGGGAGACAAAAATAGGAATACATATAAATTATCTTACTTTCTTACCACGTGTCACGTATTGTTTCCTAAAAAATGTTAGAAGAACATTGCTCGTCGTGCAGCTTAAGGTACCTATTTAGTTACAATTGAGGGGGCGTTGGCGTGGCGGTCGAGATGAAAATCACACTTACGTGACAGGAGGGGCCGTTAGTGTTAAGAAACACGAAGTCAGTGGGAATAACGTAACGCGGGTCTCGTTTTCTGCGAGTAGACATCGCGGCTCTTCTCAGCCTCCAAGTACGTGCTTCATATCAAAAGCTCGCGGCCAAGATAGGCCGTTCCTTATCTCCGTGCCGCGTGAAACACGTTCGCCGAACGGCCAGAAGAAATCGTGAATTGCTTTATTAATATTCGCCGAGCGCCTCGGCCGTCACGCGCTTCCATTCCATTTGGCTGTTAATTGGGGTCGTTAACGAGCACGTTAAGTCTCGAACGTTTTACCTTGGGATTTGCCATTTTTTAATCGAGTAAAAGTCCCTCGTAGCTTGGAGGTAATTTGACGGCCGATTTTATTTATTTATTTAGTAAACGAACGTGGCAAAGTGCCTTTAGTATACAAAAATATGCGAGGAATAATGGACGTAATTAATTTGTGGATCGACGCTGGTGGGAGTAATCAAGTTTAATTAATTATTTGGATAATTATTGTTTAGTTCATTACTGATGGAAGTGTAGATCGTTTATTGGGTAAAAATGGTTGGAGTCGATGATTGTATGGGGCAGGGGGGGGAGGGGATTTTTTAAAATTTGAAATCTGACGTTTTTATGTTTGGGCCAAATAATTTCAAGTCATTTGGGTGTATTTCGATTTGAAATTTATCTTGGTATATTTTTTATGAACGTAGGTTTAATGCAGGAGGCACAGTTTTGTTTATTTAGGATATATTTCAAAAAAGAGAATTGTACACAAACTTTGTTTTCTGCTTCATTGCAGCAACTAATAGCAAATTCAACATGAAGAGTTTTTGATTTAATTCAGTTAGTTTTATTTAATTTTGAAGTTTGTATGAATTATTCGTGAAGGGCTTTTGTTACAAATTGTTTGCTGTTGGAAAAAAGTAAAAACTCTAAATCTGTATTCTTTATATGTATACGATACAAGTCAATTTGAAAAGTAGTTTTGAAATTAATAATTCCTACAATGTGGTGTTAATAAGATTTTTACAAATAAATACTTTTACAATTTCATTTTTTTAAATTTCTAAATTCTGAAAGGATACACTTTCTCACAATTTTGAGCATTATTCACGATATTTGAACATAATAATAGCACAGGATATTTATTTGTTTATTGGACTCTTTGTATTTCATTCTTTCCAAACGCTGGCAGTTTATTTATCAAAAACTTCAATTTGTTTCTTGCCCTAAAGCTGTTAAAAGTTACATTTTATGTGACAGACACTTTTAGCATTGCCATTTACTTAATTATTTCTGCATAAAAAATTAAATTCTTATTACGCAAAAATTTGGAATTGCATGAAGAGACATGTCAGAATAATCAAACAGTCACTCAAATTAAATAGTCACTCAAGTATTGAACAGAAGTGACTCAAACTTTATTAAAAAATTGAACCTCAACACTAAAGAACAGTGCATTCCACCATTTTAAATAGTCAATATTCCACTCACCTATGTAAGAAAATGATCACCTGAGTACACAAAGTACCAATCATTTGCAATAACAGACATTAGACATTGAAACTTGTAGAGGAAACGACACGTTTGGTGTTAACTGTTTACAAATTACATCACTACATACAATAAAGTTTTTAATTTGTTTAATGTCATTGGAATGGTAATTTAAAGCCTCTTATGTGAGGCATTGAGAGCAAAAACGGACTAACCCACATTTTTTGCGAAATCGAGTATGTAGCAATAATGTATTCCAGAAGGCTGTACTAATCATATAAATTAAGGAAAATTATTTTTTTTCGATGTGGGTTAGTCAGTTTTTGCTCTCACGGCCTCATTTATAAATCCATTCATTTTATATAATTATGTACTCACTTCACACATTGCTGGAATCTTTCGGATCAGGCATCATTTTATATTCTTCAGTTAACTTATCAGTGAAAATAGTTCAATTAGGATCTGATCTTATACAAAGTATCCCCAAACGATAGACCTCTGAGTTACTTCTCAATATAAGTATACATTCGGAAATATTTCCTTAAAAAATTATTGCTAAAAAATTTTTGCCATTATGTATATTTACATATTTATTTACAAAAGTCTTATTAACTTATTAACGTCCTACTAAATGTTAGAAAAAAGTTAAAATATTACAATTTTTTTTAAATTTCTATTTTACTACATACAAACTGTTTATAAACTGGAGTGAGACAGTTTTTCGAAAAGAACGTTCATTTTTTTATTCTATCGAACTTCGTAATATTACAAAGATTAGTGTTAAGGAGTTAAGATTGTGGATGCAGTCATGCCAATCCTTCACAAATAATTATTCTTAATTTATGTGAAACTGTGAGTCACTATCATTTGGTTTCACATAATTATGTATTTTGTACCAGGATGTCAAAGACAATTATTTCTTTATCATGTGTGGTTCAGAAGTCGGTGACATTGGATGTGGTGTAATTAATGATTGTAAATTGTTAATTACCAAAATTCAGGCATTATTTCTTAGTAATAAAAATCTTCTAAGTATTTTATAACTTGTTAATTCTGTATAAAATTTGTTTAAAAATGAATTTTCTTCGAACAACTCATTTTTATTCTAATTTAAGTCAATTTCGATGCATACCATGAACGTATCAGTCTAGATTCGCCAATAATTTCCCCCAAAATAGTAAATGTTTAGGAATTGGGCTTTCTTTTAACTGAATGCGTTGAAATAGTACTACGCACATTTACTCAGGTGTACTTATACATCTGAAACCCAATTCAACATTTTTGACTGCCGATTTATGTTTTGAATAAATATACCAAATTAGAAAATAAAATAGCGGGTCAATTTCTAAACTAGTGAATATTTTTTAATTAAGCATGTGCAAATGAGAAATGGATGAAAAATCACGCAGAGGGGAGTATTAACGATAATATTAATCTCATGAAATTGGAATAATATTCTTGTCAGTTAGTCTTCCAATATAAAGTGAAGTATGAAAAGCTCTATTCACCTTCACGTAATAAATTGTTCATCCTTCAAGTTATGCCCACGTACTATAGAACAGCTTCTATGTATGGTTACGGAGACAATATTTTTTATTACTCGGCCGGAAGTTGACTCATTTAAATACTAATTATTTCCGCATTGTTATGCACACAATACTACGTTACGTTAGCAAACGTCAGATATTCACAGGCATGCAATTCATAAAAGCACCTAAAATTAATTTCGTCAGTGATAACACGCCGCTGCCATTGGCATCGGAATTATCTGTGTTTTCACAGCTTTTATAAATACACGTTATCGAGTACAGCTGTTTCATTAATGAAATCATGGGCCGGAAACCTTCTTTTCGATAAGGATAAATAATGGAAAACGCTGCAAAAATTCTAAGCTTCGTGTATCGTCGTGAAAGGCTTTTCTAAAAAATTATTAGGGATAAACACATTTTTATTTCATACGCTTTGACTCGCGAAAGAACTGTAAAGAATGTATTATTGCAAAAAGGGGTTAATAAGGTATATATGAATTTATTTTATCAATATTATTTGCTAAATCCACGCAGGGAGTGGGTCGACACATCGCGGGAACGTCGTGCATACAATTTTTATATTATCTTTCGCTCTTCAATATATACAGGGTGTTCAGCAACAAGTGTCAGAAATTTTAAGTGTAATTTTAAGATATATGAAACAGAGGACATTTAATGACTTTGGATGACGTGTTGTTGTACCGAAAAATAACATATACTATACTTCCCATGATGTCCGTGATTCCGGCTATTCTACTCATCTGTAATAAAAAACCAAAAATGATCCTAATTTTTTCTTACTTCTTTAGTCCGCGAAAGATATGTAAAACTTGAAAGAATTGATAATCAAGTTTGAAGTTGCAAAGTGTCGCCATTCTTATAATTGTTTATTTTTTTCTTTCATTCCGGTATCAGGTATAGCGAAACTCGCCCTAATTAAAAATCATTTTTGTTTGTCTATTTAAGATGAAGAGTAAATTTTTTTTAGTAAATGCATTGCCACAAATTTGAATTATTTCTCGTTAATAAATTTTGTAAACTTTACTTAAACATGGATGAATATATGAACCAAATTGTGGCGAAAAAAGTTGTACAGATGCTTTATAAAAAATACCACAGACCGTGTAAGAAAAATCGTGTCTTACACTAGAATGCTCCCTTAAAAACACAAAGTGGGCCCTCGTATCTCATTAATCCCTCCCAAAGAAATAAAACTATTGTTAATATACGTCGGGCACACAAAACTGCAACTTTTGTAGAAAATATTTTTATGAAATTTATTCATATACATATAGGAGAAATATTTCAGATGATAAATATAGCTGAAACACCCTATATATCCTTTCAAACAAGTACATAATCCCAAGCACATTGACTGTAACATCTACCTGATTCTACATCACTATCTTACCATCAAACATATGTATATCCCCCAAAATACCGGTTTCCCCTAGAAAATAACTATCCAGCTTCCTAACCTCTAAATGTAGGTCTATTCGCAACTGGACGCAACGTCAAGAATTTCAAACTCGATTTTCTCGAAAACGAAGCGCAATATCAAAAAATTTTACTCCTCTTCCTCGATTTATTTACTTGTTATAAATTGAAAAGAAAGAGTAACTTTTTTTAATATCGCGCTTCATTTGCGAGAAAATCGACTTTGAATTGCATGCCGCTGCGTCCAGGCGCGTGTAGGAAACGCATACCTCAGGAGCATCCTACAGAGGCAATCTCAGTTGCCCGAGGCGCGTCAGCGCTCCCGCGACGATATCCCACGCGTCGCAACTATGCGACCCACCTGAAACCGTGCGCAAGGTGATACACGAGGAAGCACTCAGGGAAATCGTCGGTTCTGTTGCAGAGCTAGTGCTCGCGAGAGGTTAAACTCGTCCCAGGGTGGCGGGCCCCGTCAGCAGGATCGAGAAGCGGCGAGCGTCGCGGAGCAGCTAGTGAGCAGCCTGCAACACCGGCGAGGAGTCGCTCGAGGCGGTCCGTCGGTCGGATAGGACGGAGGCGAATACGACGCCGCCGAGGGAGAGGAGCCAGAGGGTGGCGGCGAAGGTGACGAAGAGGTGGGGGTGGTGGAGGAGGGCGGCGACGTGGACGGTGGTGGTGAAAGTCTCGAGGCGACTCCTGCGACGCGGGTCGCGTGCCGTGGTCGGAAAGGGGGCAGAGTAACGGGTTCCGGTCCCGAGGAGGAAGGGAAGGGCTAGAGGTTGGCGGTGGCGTTTGTGAGGGTAACCTGTGGCAAGATGGGCTGTGCCATGTCCGCGGAAGAGCGGGCCGCCTTGGCCCGCAGCAAGCAGATCGAGAAGAACCTGAAGGAGGATGGTATCCAGGCCGCCAAGGACATCAAGTTGCTGCTGCTTGGTGAGTAGTCTTACACAACTATGTCGTGCAACCCTTCAAATCTGGGAACGAGAGTCTCAAGCTCCCATATACCGTCAAGGACCCAGTTCCTGATCACTTAAGATGCAATGGGAGCAGTTTCTGATCAACCTAAAAAATTTTACTATGAGCTATCAAGTGTTCGCGTATAAATTTAAAAAACCTTCATAATTATTTAGTAATTTTTTTGAATAAATTTGTATCGTGATAAAATTATTATTTGGTATTTATATACTAAACTGATCAGGGTTCATCGGGTCCTTGACGGTAAGCTGTTTAGAGAAGTTCTGGGCAACTGTAGCTCTCTCTGGCTAACACAGTCAGATAATGGTAGTTACTTATTGTCAGCTAACTCGTTGGCGCGAATGATTCTTGGTGGCTAATTTGAAACCCACTCAAGGGGTAGTACGAACTACCAAGTGTGTTCTTCGTCACCCATTATGGGATAGTAGTTATTGGGCCTTAGTCTCACACACCAGAGGGCCTTAAAGGGACAACCTGGTTTAGAACACTGAGAAACGGTAATTTTTAAGAATTATTTTCATAACAAATATAAAGATAACCTTTCCAAAACTTTAAGGGTGTTTTACTCTCTATCCAGACAACAAGAATATTTTTTATTCTAAAGTATTTCCTTTAACGTTGTTTTGTTGGTATATCTTCATAGCGTCGCACGGCCGGAGTTGTCAAACTGTGTGCATCTTAGCGGGCGGCCACGGATCCAATTTTTACCTGAACTAAAAAAGAAGTTTTTCTTAATAGTCATGAATTTATATCATCGATGGACTAAAACAATAAGAAAAAAAGTCTAAAATTGGCAACGTGGTGGGGTTTTAAAGAAACAGTTACGATTTTGACGGAAAAATTTCGACGTTTCCATGGAAAAAAATTATATTAAATGGAACCATTGTTTAATTCAGGGTTGACTAACTGGCGACTCACGAGTCCGCCTTGCTGCCACGCTGAACGGCCCCCCTCCATACCGACCAGACTCTGACGATCGCTGTCAATTCCTGCTTCTTTCCTTCTCTTTTCGACTGTGATCGTCAGAGTCTGATAGGAATGGGGGGGGGGGGGGGCGTTCAGCGTGGCAGCAAGGCGGAGGGGCCCCCGGAAGCTCGTGAGTCGCCAGTTAGTCCTGGTTTAATTGAATCAAATTACACCATTTTTTAATTGAATTAAAGTGAATCATTTTTTGGTATAATGCTTTTTTTCGCTTTATATTTCTGAGAAAATAATTCTTAAAAATCACCGTTTTTCAGCGCCCTAAACCACGTTCCCCCTTAAGGGAACTAGGCAGTTCGAGCGCCCAAAAAATCAAATATTTCTAGGGAATTAAAGGGTCTCCCTACTCTGACGGGCGAAAAATGATGCGAACTTTGGGAATTTTTTAAAACAAATTAAATAGGGTGGATGTACCAGTAACTGAACACGTACCAGTGAATGGACATTTTTTATTAAAAGTAATCAAATAAGTAATTAAAATAAGCAACTAATTAATTAGAGACCTCTTCTAATTTCTTGCTTCATATCCAAACAATTTCTGCAACACGTGGAACCAATCGCGCTGCAAAGATAATTTTATAAAAGTGTTCATTTATTGGTGCGTTTACCCTATATTTACTTCCAGTTTTGTGGCTTTATTTATCACTCTTTAGAAAATACGAAAAGAAAATTTGTATACAAAAATAGTGGTTACATCCGGAGTTATGGTGCTTCAAACAGAGCGCCTTACAAAAATCATATGCGCATGGTTGGCATAAAATCAGCCATTGTAGTTGTCTGAAATGGAAATGTTACAAAATGATGTAATCTGTATGAGTGTGTTTATTGTATGAACCTGCCCTAAAATTTCATTAAATTCCCCGGGGGTACAGCTGTGGAGTCCCCTTGTTAGTGCATCAGTATATTGTCGAACAAAGCTACATGTGCATTCTCATTTTATACTTGTCTCACAAGGGAAGATCCCGTACCCGGAAATTCAAAAAATTCTGAAACTTTGTGGATATGTAGGGGATTTCCTCCTGATTACAACGCAATTTTTTTTGCTGCCCAAAATCACTCTAAGGGGGTGAAATTAACCCCCGAACATTCGGCTATTTTTCGATTACTCGCGAATTTTAAGAGATAGAAAAAAAATCTCGAAACGAAAGTTACTTCTTTTAATTAGATCTATCAAATAGTAAAAGTTAAATCAATTGTTTAAACAATTAGAAAAAACTTATAAACAAAAATATTAATAATGTTTACTATTTGATAGATCTAATTAAAAGAAGTAACTTTCGTTTCGAGATTTTTTTTCTATCTCTTACAGTTCGCGAGTAATCGAAAAATAGCCGAATTTTCGGGGGTTAATTTCACCCCCTTAGAGTGATTTTGGGCAGCAAAAAAATTGCGTTGTAATCAGGAGGAAATCCCCTACATATCCACAAAGTTTCAGAATTTTTTGAATTTCCGGGTTCGGGATCTTCCCTTGTGAGCTACACAACCTATTACTACTTAGGTTAAGGGATTACATACCCTTGACAGGTCGGAAAATAGAGTCATTTAAAAATCAAGATATACAACTTGTTGTGTATAAATTAAGCTGTAATCTCTTCAAAATGAAATTTGATATCTTAAGAAATGGTACCATAGCAGACACTTCTTCCTTGACCTTTTCATAGTTACAGCATTTGTGGTACCGAAAATATAAAATTTGACATGAATATTCTTAAGACTATAATCTAGTACTTGAGGAGAGGATTTTTCGATTCGTGAATTGCTTTATTTTTATTAACAAAAGAAGATGGAAACTTAGGTCGAAAATCAAATGCGGGAGTAGCTACAATTTTTCAAAAAATAAATTTATCTGAAATCGACGACGGGGGATCTCCCTACTTGGAGGGGATAAACATTCTCTTATACAGAAAAGAAACTCTGTTCCCTATTTCGAGATATTACAGGCGATAATAATGAATAAATCGATAAATTATACCAATTAAAAATTAATATATTAACACTTTTGGATGCTAATAATCGAAACAACTCATAAACCTATTAGCATTTCGAACAAATTGTGTAAATAACTATAAATTGGCAGATAATAACACGAAAGGCTAGTAAATAATAAATAATCATATGATACAATTCAAAATAAGAATTTTTTATGATAAGATCAGCGGTAAAAGACTGATGAATCATTTACCAGTTAATCATGTTGTAATAGCGGTATTACTGATGATTACTATGGTCACCAATCGAGGGCTAATAAAGGTTGATTAGAAATAACGATAACACGATTATGAGCATCGATAACGAATATCGGTAATAACAACGATCATTTATATGAGAGTCTAGTCGGATTGAAGAATTTCATATTACTTCATTAAATTGCTTGAATATTATACCCACCCGTCATTGAAATGTTAATTACAACCGTAATTACCATAATTTAGTGCAGGGCTGCACACGGAGCTGTTTTCGACGCCTAGCGGTGAGCAACCCGCCTGTCCCGTTGGTAATGGTAGAATCGGTGAGGAGAACTGCAGTAGTGTATGTGCGTGCTCGCAGGCTCGTAGCGTTAAGGTGGTATCTCCTACCAGCGAGTGGTCGTTGCGATTGGTCGCAGCGATTTGACCCAGCGACTGGTCGCAGTATACAGGTGCAATGAGGAAGCATGCATCTGTTCTCCTACAAGCGTCTGCGATCGTCGGGTATGCGCCAGACGTAGGAGCCTGACGCGAGTCTGTTTGAGTACCAGCCTAGGCTACTCGAGACACAACACAATGCGACGAGGGTCTGTTTCCCATTATACCTAGTCGCAGGCTGGGCACTGCGACCACCAATCGCTAGACTGCTCCCGCAGGGGGTCTAGCGACCAGTCGCACTGCGATCCATTGCCACAGTAGGACAGAATCCCGAGTAGTAAGGAAAGAAGCCAGAATTCAAAAGATATGGGAGTATGTATTTTTATGTTACCTGTAGATTACCAATATGAGCACCTAAAAATGGTAAAAATATCATAATGCCTACTTCTGATCTGTGTATAAACACGTGTCTATGTTTGTATGTATTTTGCATGCAGAATTTTAAATTTAGTGCTTTAATTTTTGGTGATATAAAAGAAAAAAAAAATTTGGGTCCCCAAATGAGTAGTATCGATTCTGTTAAGTAATAGCGAATAATTAGTTACATATAGTTTTTTTTTCAAAATTGTCAGCAATCATCCACTTTTTAGTTGCCTTCCGGGAACTTCTGAACAAATTTTTTGTTTGTTTTATAATTAACATAATCTAGTCCTTGCTACTGCGGAAAAAGCATTCGCGAATATTTTGCAGTTATGGATTAAATACGTGTATTCTATGGCGCACAGTGAGGGTGAATCGTAAAAAATGGAAAAAATGCAACATCCTGTATTTCGCATTTAAAAATGCCGAATATTATTAAGGAAATTGATACTAAAAGTGTTAATATATAAGTTTGACGTTATTTAAGAAAATAACGCCAATTCGTCATGGATTAGCGTCAATAGTTCCAATAAAACTAAAATAATTTGATAAATATGCCTATAATTAAAAAATGCCACGGAAAGTGCAGTGTTCCTATCGACACACGCGCGAAGTTCCATGCTGGAGCGTGATGAAATTTTTATTTTCGGGGACTATTTTTTAAACATTTAGGGGGGAGGGGGCATATACCGAAATACGCGAAATATATAAAAAAAATTCTCTTATTTTCAGTGTTTGATATGTTATGAATGTTTCCTGAAATTTTGGGACCGAGATTCGTAAAAATATCGGAAATATAGAGTCTATATCTTTAACAGCTTGCGAAGTCGATTTTATGTAATATCCTCCAAGTTATTGATTAAATAAAAAAATATGTCAAACAAAAGTTGTAGATTCGAATGTAGATTAGGAAAACTGTAGCAGATATATTTTTATACAAATAAATATTTTAATACGAATAAATATTTTATTCAAAATACTTGGCGCTGCTCTCCGAAAAAAATGTTAATTGTCTTGGTTAATAAATAAAACAAGACAAGACACCACTGAGACAAGAAAGAAAGAAAAAGATTTTAATGCATTTTATACATATTTATTCAGTTTAGCAAGACCAATTCGGATAGCAGCGCCAAGTTTTCTTTTTTAATAAAATGTTTATTCGTATTAAAATATTTATTTGTATAAAAATATATCTGCTTAATATTATTTAATACATTTGTTTTTTTTTGTATAAATAGACTTTGTGATAATTGGCGCAATTTGTGTAGGAATATCATTAGTTGTGTAAAGCTATTAATTTACGACAATGTTTTTAAATGGGATTCTTTTTGATGGGATTATATACTTGGCGCTTCTTTTTTTTAAAAAAGGTAATTTTGTGGAAATCAAATTCACATCCCTTCACATACCAAATGCACGTACACTACTGCAGTTCTCCTCCCGATTCTGGCCTCAGCAACGGGATAGGCGGGTTGCTCGCCGCCAGGTACCGAAAACAGCTCCTTGTGCAGCCCTGATTTAGTGCAATAGTGACACTTGGTCATTCGTTACGTCACCATTCGACAACTATTCATATTAAGACAATTTATCACAAACACTATTCTTTCTCTTCCTTCCCTTATAATAATTTTTTTTATAAACCATTACATAAAACCGAAAAACTGGATTTATTTAACACATCAATTAGCTTATATGTACTTCGACTTTTTCCATTTAATCTCACTTCAACATCCAATTATCCGTTTAAGCATTTCAAAAATTGGATGAGTTTCAGTTATTAAAATTATTGCCACTTTGTTATTCCATCTTAATTTTTCTATTATTATTATTGTACAAGATACACAAATAGGGGAATAACGAAAGAGAAGGAAAAAAATATAGCGCAAGAGAGGGGGTCAGCCCTAAATCAGTTTCTGCAACCTAATCTTTTTTAGTTCAGAGGTTCCCAGAAGCTAATGCACGGAGCAGTTGGTCGCGACCAGGGTTGCCACCTCTCCGGTTTTCGCCCGGAGATTTTGGATTTTAAAGCAAATCTCCGGGATCTGGTTTTACTGGAAATATCGCCGGGTTATAGAAAAAAATAAGATGATAAGAAATTCTGATATTATACAATAGTATTCATTTTATATACAATAAATGTTATTAATTAAAAAAACAGATACTTTTAACTTCTGAATTGTTTGAGCTTAAAAGAGTTACACATTTGTTTTCCGGATATTCGAAAACGAACCTTTTTTTTACTTTTTTCATCTCCGGTTTGGAATGTGTGGTACTTCGGGATTTATATGGTGAAAAGGTGGCAACCCTGCTCCTAACCTCACATTTCAGAACCACTGAAATCTATGGGTCTGTTCCGATTCACGCATACTGCGCATAGACCGCAGCGCAGTCATAGCATTCCGTTTCCAAACATTTATTGTCATATAGCATATATGTAAAAGTTATTTACAAATTTAATTTCGACCGTAATTATTAATAGATATGATTTCGGCGCACAGGTTCGGGTAATTTAAATTGACCGAACCTGTGCGCCGAAATCATATCTATAGCATATATGTAGGTTATATTTTCTGTAACTTCGAGGAGGGGACCACATTCAACCACATCATTTGGTGTATGTTTTTCAAACCGTATGTAAAGAGACAAATATGCATGCGCGCGTGAACTGCACGCTTCATGCGCTAGAAGTGGGTGAATTCTAGAGAATCCTATTCCTATGAAACGAAACAGTTTTCTCTGCGGTCTATGCACATAATGTGCGAATCGGAACAGACCCTATGTCATGTTGCAACAATCTCGCTTACAATTGTCATCTACAATCCGTTGTTCATCGCGAGCTGATAGTCTGTTTCAAGATTAGATTTTATTTCTTCCCTTGGAACGAGGGAATGGATATCCCCATTCTATGAACATTCGAACGGAGGGTCAACTCACGAGGATCCCACTTACTTTACCTATCTTTGCCAAGTGACGAAAGATCGTGAAGTGACTAACATACATACATTGATGTATTTGCGAGGCAACCTCTTGTATAGTTTGACAGGGAATGTTCTCAAAGTTCTCTTCCGAAACTTCACCATTCGTGATTTCCTTCAATCTGTCTCTTGCTTCGACATTCAATGGCGTGCAGTAGCGGTTAAAAGAATGTTTAAAACATACTATAATTAAAACTAAATAATTAAAACATACTATAATTTAGCAAGGAAATTTCAAATATATGTAGCAGTAAGTGAAGCCCCCTCCCTCCAGAATGACTAAGTGTAATGAACAGAATAAATATAATCTAGAAATAAAGTTACCTAGACAGAAAATCTTTTTTATACTTTCTCTCTAAAAAGTGAAATTTTCAGAAGGGATTACATATTATCACAAGAGTGAAACAATTTATAAATATCTTTATTGTAGTTCGATATGATGAATACAGAACCATTTCGAAAGAGATAAGCAGGCGTAAAAGAAAAAATAAAAAATCTTTTTACTTATTTGTTGTTAAAACTAAAATGAAAAAAGAAAAACTTGAATTCAGAACATAAATGGGGGAATAATGTACTTGATCGTGAAAATGTATATATTATGTTGCATTTGACCAGTGACTTCGAGTTTTCAAATTCTACCTTCGACACTTTTTATGTTGGTAACAGAATCTTCTCTAAATGATGAATTTTCGTAGAATTGGTATCCATTTTGAATTTGTAATGAGAAATTAAATGGTAAAATGTAGGTATTGATTATTCTGACTCTGAAGTAGGATATTAGAATAGGATACGTAGAAGCTTAGTAAAGCATCTGAAATCTTCTTCGAAATATAGCGTAGGTACTCTGAGGAATTTTTGTTAAATATGGGGTTATTGGCAATTACATATTTATGAAATTATATGGAAAATTCAGTTATTTTTACTGCATAAATACTGATGCTCAAAGTTTATAAAATATTTCTAATTATCTTCACTGGCATTGCATAATACACTGATATATGTATGTATTTAATAAACAATCATTTTTCCATGATGGAATTAATGCATTTATTTTTAATAAAAAAACGCTGTATTGTTGTATGGAACAGTATCTGAACTGTACCACTGCAAACATTAATTTCATTGTAATTGCGATTACAACTCAGCCCTTCATTGCGTAATAAACACTTGCTGCTTAATGATTTTATATTCATTGTTTATAGTATGAATAATTTAACCCATTAATGCTCAACGTTCTACTTATGTAACATATATACATTTTCACGATCAAGTACATTATTCCCCCATTTATGTTCTGAATTCAAGTTGTTTTTTTCATTTTAGTTTTAACAACAAATAAGTAAAAAGATACATTTTTTATTTTTTCTTTTACGCCTACTTATTTCTTTCGAAATGGTTCTGTATTCTTCATATCAAACTACTAAAATTTCACTTTTTAGAGAGAAAGTTGTTTAGTTTCAATAGCTTTATTAAACTATTGTATTGTTCAAACTATTAAAGCTACAAATCATTCAGATCGTGATATAAACTTTGTTTAAGAAATTTCTATTGTTTTATAAGAATTCTATACATTTTTAAAAAATTGGTAGCAGCCGAATAGAAGAATAATACCATATCAGAGACATCGTGTTTAGAAAAAATGGACCCACAATCCAACAGTTTATTATTCAGTACTTTTGATTTCTTGTTATAAATAATATAAATATGATATCAGAGTTATAAAAAGAAATTCATAACACATACACAGGTTTGGACGAAAACCAATGCCTATCAGCTATTAATTATAATATTTCCTCTTAATTATTATTTACTGTTGAAATCTACAATTGTTGTAATTAGATAGAAAATTTTGACATTTAAATAAAACAAACTTCTCTCGGACTCTGAGTTCTACGTCTTCTGTCTGAATTATAGTGTTGATTAAATACTATAAATTCCTTATCCTACATCTAAAAATATACTAAATAGTTACTACTAGAATATGTGTTAGAGAAGTTTGGTTTTGGTAACTGTAGTCTCTGTTTATTTTTCCTCGGAATTCAATAAGAGTGTTCGAAAAATTGAATGTAGTTCGTTGAATTGTAATAGAATTTTTATATGTAAGTATAGCCACGATGATTCTGTTTCAATAAAGATTTCAATCTATTGGAGATCAGAATTTTTTAAGCTACATACATAAACCGGATTTTTTTTTTAAAATAGAAGACATTTTATGTTGTTTACTGTAGGCTAGTGAAATTTATATACAAATATATTTGCAATATCGTATTAGAAATGATTTTTATGTTTCATTTTAAATTTGAGCCTTAATCTAGAAAACTAAAATCTTGACATTTGTAAAAGTTTCTAAGGAATGTAAATGGTAGATAAGACAGAAAATTAATCCTTTTCTTTCTTAAAATTTTCCTTTTTCAGGTATCAGTAATTCGACTCATTACTTATAAATTTAAAAAATTGCTTTCAGGCTGTAGAATAGTTTTTACATTATATAAAAATGTTATAATTTGAGACTAAATATTTCTTCTTTATATTAATGTAAGTCAGTGTACTTTTTCAATTTTTACAAATCTTAAGATTTCTAAAAATCATTAAACCTAACCGAAACAATACTACACACAATACAAATAATTGTAAACACGCGATAAACTGAATAATTAATAAACAATGCCTCATTTTCATAAAATGAAATTAAACATAGTTTAATAATTCGAATTGATTAGAAAGAATCTATCTGATACAGGACAAGTAATTAGTTGATTAGGAATCAGTCACGTTTTTATACATATTACAATCTATTGTAAGTGTTCCAAAAAATTTAAAGCATGAAAAATGTTTTTAACAACGGACGTGGAAAAAAGTCAAAAGGGCGTCGTGATTTACGCAATTCATTAAGTTGTCCAGCTCTTGTAAATTCTTTCTGCCCAGGTCTCTGTTTGTTTTTAATTACTCATTTGAATAACCCGGCGATTGCGACTTAAAATTAACGAATTGCGTTTCAATTATCGCCTGATTAATTATTATCGCGAACGCGCCCTCGCAAATTCATTCTTATGCTTCCACCACATTGTTTCAGCATCACTAAAAAATTAAATAAATATTTCGCTTAATAAATTTTACAACTAAAATGAAAATTTTGATCTAGCATGTTCCTTTTCTTAATGGTTATGATATTTATAGATGATATTCTTTCGAATTTGTATACATATGTATATGTGCATAATCGGAACAAAAAAGAGCAGCATTTATTTTCGTCTGTAACATTTTTTTTTAAATTCCACTTATCCGCTCGAGTTTCAAGAAAACATTTCTTTTTTAAGGAAACAATGTTGCGCTGGACGATTCATTTCTAAATAGTTTTCCATGTTTTTTTCAAACAGCATGTTACACTATTTTTTCTCAAATATATGAATATATGTTATGTCAGTTAGCATACTAATATTAAATATATAGTTTATTAAAAATATCAGTAAAATAATAATCAGTGACTAACTGATCCAAACTATTCAAGTCATAAGAAGCAAATAAAAATTACATATTTCTATTAAGAGTAGGTATAATATTTAATACTCCCCTCCTCCTTATTTCACATTAATCCAACTTGTCAGTAGTGACTTTTATGTACACATAAAAGACACGAAAAATTTCAAATTTCCATGTAAATCAATTTAATCAATTCCTATAATAATCTCGATTTATAAGTGATGACTAAAGTATCTTAGTACAGTTGTATGATGAATATTGAAAAATGGAGGGCAACAGTGTAGAACAATTTTTGCCCAAAATCCTCGCCATTCGTATTGGATCGTGAATAAAGAATCCCTGGTTTTCTGGTCGACATTCAAACCGAGATTATTCGAGGGAAATCTGGGTCCTGTTTATTGGTGTTACCAATGACGTCATCCCTTTTGCTTGCGTCTTCAACGAGTATTTTCATCCCATTTATGCTGCAGGAAACGCGCGGGATTCGTTCTCTCTTTGACCCGTATATCATTTGCTAATTCGAATGCCCGTGAAATTTTTGGTCAGTGGTGAAATAGCTTCGGTACTAGGATCAGCGACATTAACGACAGATAGGAGGATGAATAATGGAAACAGTAATATTGTGATAAAAACCTTCAAATTGGTACGAATTAATTTATTACAACGAGTGAATAGAAAAATGGCAAATATATGGTAATTTTGATAAAAAGGGAGATTTATGTGGATGTGGTGGAAAATTAGTTATACAACTTTGCGATGTTGCTATATCAATTTGTATGTAATTTTTAAGTAACTTTATAGGGAAAAGTAAAAAGTCTTGGTTATGAACGGTTGCAAATTGAATTAATGGATAAAATTAAGGGTAATGTTTATTGCTTGAAATCTGTTAAAATTTTGTAAAAGTTTAGTTTATAATGTTCCAAATCTTAAATTTGACAAGGAAAGTAGCGAGGGCAAGGTATTGTGAGTAATGATTTTATCATTTTTATTAGCATTCCGTTCTATGTGGATATAGTTGAATATTATTTATTCTTTGAAGAAATTTTGATTTAGTGAGTGTCAAATAACTATGGGGATAAACAATGATCACATATTGATTAAGAATGGTTACAAAATAAATCTACATAAATGAAAGTGACAGTAATAAGCAAAGCCAATGCGATAATAGTGAAGTAAAGTTTATTATTTGAAATCTTTTAAGATTAGGTAAAGATTAAAATTACACTGTAATATTGTTAGTTACAATATAAAACATTTTCCGTAATGTTCTCCACATAAGAATTCAGTTCAACGTGGGTGTATCTACTTAAAAACTAAATTCTCAGGGTCTTTTTGACGTCCTTTTGTCTTTGACGACTATAGTTGTTAAAAAATCATAAATCTTATACGAGAAAAATTCTATCCAAATTAAAAACTCAAAATCAGGTGTAATGTTCAAAATTAGTTGAGAGAAAATTAAGAATTCTCTATCTAGATAACAATTAATATTAACCAAATAATATTAACCACTAAGTAGGAAACGGTTAATTGTTAGAACAACTGTTTTGGGGGCAATTTGTATTTCAAGCATACCAAAACAAAAAACAAAAAAATTTCAAGTTCTACCTGCTGAATTTACATATTTGTAGTCAAATTCGAATGATTGTAAATTGATGAGAATACAAACAACGTTTCTAACTATTATGTATGCTTCGTTGAAATCAAAATGTCAATTTCAACTGCCAAAATGTATAGGTTAAATTAACTGATGAAAGTGTTTGTGTGTGTTCTGCGGTTACGAAATGTGTTCCAGCTTATTATGCCTAGCTAATCCAGATGAATGTGACTATTTTCACAAAAAAAGAATATAAATAAATAAATATTTTTTATTATAAAATCAGAATCCAAATTTCCGGCGAAGCCGAGTAGTAAAGCTAGTAGGGTAAATCTGCGAGACGCGGTCGACCTAATATAAAATGGCTATGAAAACTAATATAAATATTAATTAATTTATCAGAACACACCTATATGTTTAGAATTTAATGCTGATTCGGAAACACTGGTCGATATTTGCTTTAAGACCATATTTCCTGTAAATCGGGTTGAAAGCTGAAGTCATGACATCTGACCACCTGGCCCGAGGTGCCGGGAGAAATGGTCTTCGTCGTTGGCAGAGACCACTCACATAATTACTCATGGAAAATTAGCAAAGGATAAAACAAAATTATTTATGAGTGAATACAATTACAGATTCATTGAAATTTAATTTGTTTACGCTAAACAAGTAAAGAACACATTGTTATGCAACGGAACATAACCGCATACGCTGCAAAGACCCAGATCCACGGGTGGAAACCATTAGGCCTCCCCCCCGCGGCCACGAAACCGCGACCCCAAATATTGTATATAAACCCACGGCAGATCAATCAAGTCAGACAATTGTAAAGGATCAGTACGCGATCACAAGTCTACACAGTCTGATCACAGTTCCAAGTCTTTAACCGTCACGATCCACTACCTCTCGGCTCCTGTTCCCGGCATCTTCACCCGAACTATCGGAGTCCGGAGAACGATCCGTTCGAGGACACCCGCGGTGTGCAGCGTGATTCTACAAGAGAATATCCACCCCAACCAACCTCGTAACAACATCAAAGAAAATATGAACTCCCTACTGGCGATTAGCAAGGCAAATGAATACAAAAGTAAATAAATAAACTAAATAAACAAACATAATAATAAAATAATAATAAAAAAATGAAAATGTGAACGGTCGAAAAATCATATAAGAGTAGCTTTATAACAATCAAAAAGATTTATTTCATAATACATATGTTGTATTTATTGAAAAAATCTTTAAAAAATAGCTTAATTTTTCGACTGTTCGCAGTGGAATATGTACCCCCTTAATATGGCCAAATATTTTAATGTTTGGAATGATGACCATCTTGATCTTGATTTTTTTTTTTTTTTTTTATATTATTATTTTACAATGATTTTTGTTTATTTAGTTCATTTATTCACTTTTGTAACTAAAATAAACTTAGAAGTATATTATAAATACGATTCTGTACAGCGTTGTTTGACATCAGAGGTTAAATGTAACCTCAATTTACCTTTTATAGCCTATATATCCAGAAAAACACAGAAGGAAGCGAAATGACGCTATTCATTCAACTATTTGGCTTCTAGAGAAGTAATTGGTCTGTACTTTAATGCATTTTTGCGTAGAGATTCTGAAATATGGCGACTCGACCAACTCTCCGACCCGACCGCGTCTCCCGGGTTTACCCTTTTGGATAATCATGTTATCAGCAATAGAAATTTTTGTTATAAATGCATGGCAAGGAATAAGATAAGATTCATCCTGCTCCTTGTTCGAAAAAATAAATTAATTCCCATATATTTTAAAATTTCTAAACGCTTCGCACCTAAATATCGCTGTTTTTATTGACGTCAGGATTGTAAGACGATGCATCAATTATATACTCGATGATAGTCGCTATGACAATGTTAACAATGAATATAGCGGTAACCGAGAAAGTAATAACGAGAATGGACATAACGCTAGCTGTAATGGGCAATAAGAGTGATACTGATATTACTGATAAGATGCGAATAATATGTAATGTCAACGATAAATAATATTTACAATTTAATTCTTGTTCGTTTTAAATTTATGCTGCAAGTGACATCTACCACGCAGACACTGCTGACCTAATGCTATTGTAATTTAATTTAAATGTAACTCATAATTAAGATAACATACAATAGATAACAGTTTTCGAGTTACATTTTCTACTATTGGTGTGACAGGAATATTAAATGTATCATGTTTAGAGTACCTTAATTATTTTATGACGGGACAAAGGAATACTCAGTTTTTTCTAAATAGAAGTATTGGGTATCCGCAGCGCAAAGGAATTTTTGGGGATGTTAATAGGAATCACTAAAAGAAAATAAATTAGTGGCAAGATCGTTTTCTACTGTTCGAATCTATATGATTCTTGATATCAACACAGACTTCAAACAGTGAAGTGGAGAGGGTCGGCGTCTTCCCCCACTTTTCCATCTTCTGTTTGAGCATGCGCATCGGAGACGTCCTTGCTGTTATACGCACATTCTCGTGTAATCACTTAAAAATTTAGGATTTTTTAAAAGAAAACTGTAATACAGAATAAACAGTCTTTTTGGTATGGATACATATTTTGAGATGATGAAAAAAATTGTATTGTTCGTTTTAATTTAGTCTTAAATAAATAGTTATAACTCTGGCGATGATATAAACTCGGTGTACACGGTAATGAATACCAAAAAGACTTTTTACCCTATGTGTTACAGTTTTCTTTAAAAAAATCTTAAATTTTTTAAGGGATTAGGTGAGAATGTATCCTTAATTCACTTGAGCGTCGGTTCAGTCAGGCGAGATTGTTTGAAAAAGTAATTATCGAAAACGAAGTATCTACTTTTTGTTAATTCTGATTATAAGTACAATTTTGATACATTTTTTATTTCCGATTTCTGAAAAATGAAAGATAAAAATGTGGGAACGCTATTACTATTTCGAATGTTTTTTCCGAACAATCGATTCAATTATATATTATGATCATTATTCCTTTCAATAAATCGTTTCTTAAGTCAATCAAAGAACATAATAAGTATGTATAAATTCAAAGACATTAGCTTGGTGTTATTCATCGTTTTTATTTTCAATTTAGTGTTTCAAATTTTACATCCAATTTGGCAGAGTAGTACTATTATTTTGTATAATATTTGTACTGAACTATTGATTGATTACTTTCTTTCTCTATTATGTCAGAAACACAGTTATTATTCTCAATGTTATTTCTTGTAATTAAACAGCAACGATTGTACTTAAGAAACCAAGCAATGGTTTAATGTGAAGTATGACTTCAAAAATGTCAATACATATCATTTAAACAATATATAGGGTGTCCTGGAATTGGTGGTACAACCCTACAAGTGGTGATTGTATATTAAAAAATAACACCCTAATGTAGAACAACATTTTCTGATTTGGGATTTTGTTTTCGAAAAGAAAAAATGACTGAACATCCGTTAAGAACACATGCACCTGGTCTAAACTCGACAGACTGCAGCAATAAATATAATACAACCGCGAATAAAATCAATCTCTTGCAAAAATGATTTTCAATTGTAAAATAATTTTTTCTGAATGAGGGCCTGCTTTCGATAACACTAGTGTTGAGCATGAAACCCACACACAGTCTAGTCTTTTCTTCGAAAAACGTTATGCCACATAGAATCACTACTTTCTGAATGGGGTGCGCCATCAATTACAAAACACCCTACTTGTTATAATAAAAAGTGTTATTTTCGAATAAAAGATATATTTGCAAACTAGTCCAGCTCTGAGAGCACCATAGCCAAACAGCATTTACTGATCAGTGCGATGTATTTAATTACACGCGTTAAAGTAAGTAGCATGAAAAAAAAACATAACGGAAGCAGAGTAACGCAGCCAATTCGATGAAGTAGAATTCGAGCGTTCCAGTCGATCGATGGAACTGAGAGCGATCTAGGCGCACGGTTCGGGATGAAAGAGCTTTTTAAAAGAGGGGGAGACCTGCCACCCATAAGCAGGAAAACAAGTTCCGCTGGCACACTGTGCCACCGCGTCATTTCCGGTTCTGCTGCTTCCGCCGTCCCAAGCGCCGCTTTTTCCATTTCGCGCGTCTTCTTATTTGTTTACGTTAAACGAAGTCACCAATGATTTCCCGCGCGAAATACAATTTATTATTATTACTGTCGCTTTATTGAACACTTCACTGAAAATACAGGCAACATTGTAACCAAAAGAGAAATGCATGAATGCGTGAAGCTTCTATAAAACCTAACCTCACTTTATACCATAAGAGTTGGTGAATGTTGCTTTCTTTGTCATCTGTCGTTCCTCTTTGAAAATAATGATCTTGTGTTTTTTTTGGTAAAGAAATGTTTATTACTAATGTACAAGAAGCGCACAAATTTATTATTATACGTTTTTATTTTTCGGCAGTCATCTCTATTCTGTTTGTTATTATCTAGGTACAGGTTGTTAAAAAAGTGGTAGTCACTGGTTTCAGGAGTAAATGTACAACTCTGGATCGGTGGACATTTGTAAGAAATAAAATTGTCCTAAAATTGTTGATAACATTGAAAGATGTGAATACAATCAATATATATGGATCACTTCATCCATGCCAAAACCTTATGATTTTTTTTTTATTTCCTTCTAAACTTGTTCTCCTTTCAACGGATAAAATAACTGATGTAAAAAAAATTAACTCTTATTTTCAATATAATAAACAATTTTGGGGCAATTTTTTTTAATAAATGGCCACCGATCTTGAGGTGTAGATTCGCTCTGAAGGCAGTGACCATCACATTTGTAACAGTATTTCGATATAAATTTGTATCTACCGTTATCACCATTTGCAATAACATCGGAATTAGGGTAATTCCGGGAGACGCAGTCGGGCTGGAAAGTTGGTCGAGTTGCTACATTCAGATTCTGCATCTGTGTATATGTAAAAATGTTTTAAGGTTCAGAACAATTAATTCTCTAGAAATCAACTGTTTCGACCAACTCTCCAGCCCGACTGCGTCTCCCGGAATTACCCTATCATTTATAACATATTCCACTGTGTTTCTTTGTTATAAATAGAAGGATATTAGAATATTATTTTATTAAAAACTCCCTGAATAAAAATTCAAGTTTTTTGATTCCTTATTTACTCCAAATTATTCTTCTTTTTTTTCCAGGTGCTGGCGAGTCTGGAAAGAGTACCATCGTAAAACAAATGAAGTGAGTACTAAGTTTTACCGATTATATGAACGAAGTAGTTTTGTTGGCTGTCAAAGAATTAGCGTTATTAGTTAACACAAATTTTATGACACGTATTCTCTTCACACCCTGTACAATGGGTCAAAGTTTCATACTGAAACCATTCTGCATTTCAAGATACGTAAATTAATTTAATCGTCAGATATATCCGTATATTGAATATCCTGCTCATATATAACGGGTGTCTCAACATGAATGACGTTTGAAGTAAAACGTGACTGCTGATTTCATGAAATAATGGTGAAAGATAGAATTCTTTTCGTTACCTAACAAAATATCAATAAAAAACTAAAATCTTCTTTTCGCTCTTATTAGAAAAAAAGTATACTTCATGAGTTATTTCAAGTGGATCTTATTTTAGGACACATCTTATAAATATATAATTTAGAGAGGATTCGCGCATTTAAATAATGTGTGATGAAAGTATTAGTGATTAGTAAACTGAGTCAAAAAGACTGTAATTAAATAATTCAGTATTTTTTTGAGTGGAAAATTAGGGAACTAATTAAGTTTATGAAAAGGCTGTGGTTCACAATCATGAAATACGGATTCGAAAGTATTCATAAATTCGTGTAATACTTACTTTTTTTTGGTTAAACGATTGAGACTGTTTTACGTTGCTGGTAAAAATAAGAAGTCATACCCTTACATCTCGACTTCGTTAAGGGTGCAGAATACAGGGCATTTACCGCAAAAAATCAATATTTGCCATGCTTGAAAGAACGGTTGCCAGTAAACCGTGTTTGAAATCTTGTTCTCTCATCAATGGTCAATGGATTCATTCATGGTGCCCCATAAACAAAGCTCCGCGTGTTCTGGTCACACCAGAAGAATGCCAATTCTGAAGTAACAATTTATTGTTCAAACGAAACATTATAATTTCTTGCTGAACCATTTCAATTACTATTACTGTTTGTTTAATTACATAAAGCTCTTAATGATGTCTGGTGTATTCTAAATAGATCAAGTTTTCAATACAAGTTGTATGACTAATGTGTTTATTCAAATTTTCGTATTTGCATTTTAAGTACAATGTTCAAAATAATCAAAATTATAGTTTTCTATTTTATGCTCCGAATGAAACAGTTTTTAATATATTTCTTAACACTTACGCAACAAAAAATTCTGCAAATATTGTACTATAAACTCAGTTTTTTTTAAATGTTTTTCAGTGTTGAATGTTATTCAATTTTTAGTTACATAGTTCTTCATTTGATTTCCAGTTTGTCTAAGCAGGATAAATTACAATAATACGATATTACCATTTTATACACTCGTAGAAAAAAAAGTATATTTGCATTAAAGTCTATTATATCAAAAGCAATAATAAAATTATTTATCAAAAAATACGTACGGTCAGTCGATGATCGAATATCAGATCTCCGATCAATCGAAGTACAAAAATGTCACCATTAGTGCAAGCAATATTATTAAAAATGAAGGACAATGTTAAGTCGCAGAGGGGATTACACCGTTGGAAAGATCTGGCCAAGACCAATTGATTCATACCATTTTTAACTTCGAAATCAGATGGGATCACTTCGCAAAATGGTCTCAAAGTTCGAGATTTTGCGGTTTTGAACAAAAGGCTCGTAGGTCACTAATCCCCACTGCGACTTAACATTATCCTTTACCTGTTACCAAAGGTGTAGCGCGAAAAATTAATGGTATATACCTACAAACATTTTGTTATTTATTTTTGCAGAATTATCCATGAAAGCGGATTTACACCTGAAGACTTCAAGCAGTACAAACCCGTAGTGTACAGCAACACGATACAATCTCTAGTCGCTATTCTCAGAGCGATGCCGACTCTACGCATCAACTTTTCGACCAATGAACGGGAGGTGAGTTAACTTTGCTGTCATAGCTTTCGCTCAACCACCATCATCGTACCAAATCCATTATATGTAGCCAAAAGTTTGGAATCACTTAGTAAATATTGTAATGTAAGTAAGAATCGTAAGTATTGTCCGATATCCCACGTATGTTTCCTTTGAAAGCAGCGCGAGTTTGGAACTCGCTTTGTTCTACGTCGTGTCAGTTACCAATTTAATAATAAATAAATAACTTTCTATTAGATGTTCATGAAAGTATTATTAGTGGGTTGGGGAGATTCTCGCGACGAAAATGAGTACCAATTCGACCTTATTCGGATTATTTGTGAACATATGTGATCAGGGTTGCCACCTTATACTTATATAAATCCCGGAGTGCATCATATTGCAACCCGGGAGATGGAAAAAGCAAAAAATATTTGTTCTCGAATATCCGGAAAACAAATGTAGGGACAATTCTTTTAAACTTAAACTATTCAGAATTTAAAAGTAACATAAGTATCTGTTCTTTTAATTAATAACTTTTATTATATATAAAATCGGTAGCATTTTATAATACCACAATTTCTTATTATCTCATTTTTTCCTGCAACTCGAAGATTTTTCCAGTAAAACCGGAGCTCGGAGATTTGCTTCAAAAGAGTGAGGTGGCAACTCTGTATGTGGTGTGCATGTAATGGAATTGGTCTATCTAAAGCCGGAAACGGTAAGATTTTCCTTCTTCTGATTCTCCAACCAAATTATGAAATTACAAAAAAATAGAAAAAAAATGCAATATAAAAAAATATGTATTTTCAAAACTCCTTAGTGAGGAGGAGTTAAGAGAAGGGGATGTAAACGAAGGTATCCATGGGAAGTGTTTGCCTGTGATCCATCTACAATCTACATAACAGTAATGCTTCGGTAAAAGATCGCGCACCAATCTCGAAAAAGGAGACGTATACTTTCATGTTAAAAGATAAGAGTGACCTTGAAAATTCTGGGCGTGGGGAATAGCATTGTAGAATTTTTTTGCTGTATATTTACTTTCTGAAACCATTCAAAATAGTTTTGACATATTTCTTGTATTGTTACAACTAAAAAAGATAATTGGGTCTGGTATAAATTGGACACCCTGTGTATTAAAACTCTCAGATGAAGATTGGGCACATTATTTATTTTATAAATTGGAACATTTTCAAAATTCCGTAGGTGCCCCTGTTGTATCTTATTAATAATTGGCAGTGCAATTCCTAATTAAAGTTGTCAGTCTATGGGCAATTGGGACATGAATTGCTAATGAAACATTTTATTCAAAAATCCTCAATTGTCCCCCTGTGCCCCGTGATTGCAACTAGCGGCTAAAGGCCACTGTCTGAAGTGAGTCAAAAATTATCGATGGGCTGAGCACTTGAGCGATCGATGTGCATCTCGAGGCGGTTCTGAAGCACCCTCTTCGGCATATTTACCGATCGTGCAGCGTCGTGGCTACGTCGTTTACCTTAGAGCCAATAACGAGACCCTGCCTCGAAAACAACGAGCACGAGTGGCTGCCTCGAGTACCGATTGATCCGGCTTTTCAAACCAGTGTTTCTCAATCTGACCTCTCGCCTAACATTTCTTTTACTTTTACTATCCTCTTCGATAAATAAACAGTCGAATCCACAAATTTAATTTGAACCAAATAGTTTGATTAGAATCCATATTCGTCGACTTTATGTGCAACCTCTTTTCCATTTTATTTTCTTTCCAGTTGATGTCGAAAGTAATTAGTTGTGGGTGAATTTTTTTGATTAAATTGAGGGACCAATTGTAAATTTTTTTTCTATGGGTGAATTGAATTTTTGTGACGCATTAGAGTTTTTAGAGTTCGTCTAAAATTACATATAGCGAAGTATTTCGTTCAACATTGCATTTATGCCTCTTTTGAAATTATAGCATGAAAATATTTGATTTTCTAACTAAAATTTGTTACTTATTCGTCTAAAAGATTATTGACAGGTGCATTTAACGGAGTACTTTCAAATATAACTGTATGTGAGTAAAAAAATTCTCAGAACTTCGAAGGTAGGAATAATTTTAAAAGTATAGGTAATATTGGATTTAATATGCTGCGAACAAAAAAGTTGAAAGTTTTTCGGTAAAATATAATGGCTGTGTTTGAAATCATAATTATTGATCACCAGATGTGTTTTTGTCGGTGATTTGATTAAGAAAACTAACATGCATGGTTCAGCAAACCACAATGGTCAGTGGTTATATATTTGGAACGATGGACAATCGACAGGCCGAAAATCATCAATACTTTTCTAACAGTGGTATTGTCGATTTTTCTACAAAATGTTCTAGTAAATATTCAAATAGTAATTTACTTATATTTACCAAGGTAATTTAATTATATATTTCCCATTTCATTCTCACATGGTTCACTTTATTTTTCGAAACCGAAAGATCAATAATAAATAAATTACAGCACCATTGTAGCATTGATAAAAACAGCCATTAGTATTGCATGTAATTATATCTCCTGAATTATTACGTTGAAGATACATTTCTTATATTTTTGTACTTGAAATTTGGATTTGTTTAAATTTAACATTTTGCTGAAATAATTGAATGGGACATTTAAATTTTACTAACAACACGAGACGACGATGATACGATTTTTACACAATTTCTATATACAACATTTGTTTTGTAACGTATAATTTAAAAGTTGTTTCATGTCGTTTTCTGAAATACTTCGTTTTCCATTGTTGGGTAAATAAAGTTCCACGTTATTTCTTCTCTAAATCCCGAAATGTTGTGTTTTGATGTTTATGTGGGAGATAAAAATAACTCGCCGATCTTCCTAAGCCACCGTTGACATATTCTGGCGATTATAACGCTCCCATGGACTAAATTTATTGCTTCAGTAGCTTCGGTATACATACTTGCTAAACCATCAACTATGACGCGATTTTCAACTTTCCACTCTGTACGACTGACGGATATTGAAGATTCAGGTTACGCGTTGCAGCCCGCTATGTAAATTTCTATAGCTTGTAAGCGAATTATAATTCTGAAATGCCATTTTCACCACCACGTTTAATTTACTGGATTTGAAAGCCATTTCCAGGGAATATATTCCGCGATTTTCTTTATTCCCCTCCTCGGTCATTTTTATGTAACACAATATTATGTTTAAAAGTTAAAACGCAATTATATAGGTAGGTACCTACATATTTTCTTTAGCATAAACATTAAGTACTTGTCTGGTTTATTTGATTTTTACTTTGGTCTATTAAAAAACAACAAATTCATAAGCTGTAACATAAATATCACCATAAAACCAGTAATCGCTTAAATTCTTTTAAAAAATAGGTGGAAGTAGCATAGTTAAAAATAGCATACTTAAAAAAAGTTCGGCAGCTGGAAAATTAAAAAAATCCGAAACTTTGGAAAAATGTAGCTCAAGTGACCCTAATAACGTAACTTGCCGAACTTCCCTTAGGTATTACAATACAAAAAAAAACGTAGTAGCAGGGACATTATCTCAGTGTTTCCCAACCTTTTTCGAGTCAGGATCCCCTTCTATAACATTCAAATAACCTGCGACCCCCCCATATAAGGTTAGATAAATGTTTCCTTCCTTTGATTTATGAAAAATCAGTGTTACATCATTAATAGAATATGACAATGTAACCATATTAAAATAAATACCTACGTGCTAAAAATCGTAAACAAAAACTAACCGTGGCGACTCCCAAGAAACACTTAGCAAACCCACAGGTTGAGAATCACTGCTACTTCTAGTCTTGACGAATTCTTATTGGCCCTTCTCTTAGCTCTTAAAATCCTTACGAATGCTCAATATACTTGCACAAATTATATCAGTGTGTTGAGCAATAATGAATCCTCTAATGAGCATGCTCAAATGAAATATAGAAAAGTGGATGAAGCAAACAACTCCCTTCATCTGGCAGCGTGAATTTCCTAGGGGTGACGATAACTAGATTCGAGGTTTGGCATGTGATCTAGTATCGGGGTATTGACAAATCTCCCAAGTCCCTTCAATTCCCACCTGCTACTGGTAGCTCCTGCCACAAAGCACAGCATTGGTTACCTATACCCTGTTTATTAAGTTAAGTTTCATTCGTCGAAAAGAATGCTCTTTAACTCTACTGAAAACTACGTTTCCGGAAGGGCTTGAAAAATAGACTGGCCCGCCAATATATTCTGCGCAAGCCTAAGCTAATTGGGCTTGATAATTCTTTTCCAGACGGACGCGAAAATGGTGTTCGATGTGATCCAGAGAATGGAAGACACGGAGCCGTTCAGCGAGGAGCTTCTGGCCGCGATGAAGAGGCTCTGGACCGACAACGGGGTTCAGGAATGCTTCGGCAGGAGCAACGAGTACCAGCTCAACGACTCCGCGAAATAGTGAGTGACCATTATTAAAACCCTTTCCAGGCGAGACACTTCTATGGCTCATTGCTGGCGTTTTGGATACACATTTCTTTGTACTTCGTTACTTGGCAGAAACCATACTAACAAGGGAACGCAACTTTGTGGGTTTATAGAGTGACTCAAGACGAGAACCACGGTGTGCTTTATTCGGGCCCTATCGCCCTTTAAGGGGGTGAAAATTAACCTCAAAATCAAATAGGCGCTTCCACTTTTTTCGCGTATATCTCCTAAAGAGATAGAAAAAAATGTTTCAAACAGAAGTTTAACCGTACAATAAGCGCCGCAAACTTGCGTTAACAAAATTTTGAAAAAAGTTTTTTCGTTCAGGTATTTTTTAAACTCTTTTCAAAATTTTGTTAACGCAAGTTTGCAGTGCTTATTGCATCATGAAACTTTTGCTGGAAATAATTGACTTTGAGGTTAGTTTTCACCCCCCAAAGGGCGATACACAGTGGTTCCAAATCGCAAAAAATCGGCAAATCCCTCAAAACGTACTTAAATTTAGTTAGCAATCGGTGCTTGGGCTTTTTTGGGATCACTGATTACGAATCCGAACTTCAAATTTTTTAAAACAAAATGTCGAATTCAATATGGCGGACGTATAGGGGAAAGTGGGGTAAAACGAAACGGGTGGGTAAAATGGAACACTAATGTTTCGTGCAAGGCGTGCAAAATTATGAAAAAGAAAAACGGGAGGGGTGAAAAAATTACCCAGTCATCAATAAATATAACCCATAACCACAAATTCAAACGACTTGAAATCAGTTTGAAACCACAAATCAAATCAATTTAATCGATATGTAATCAGCATATAACCACAAATCAAAACTTAGACACTAAAAAGTAAATAATAAAAAATATGCAAAATTTTTTTTAAATTAAACAATTTTATTTGAAATGCACTAAAAACTGAAAAATTCGCCATGCACGTGTTGATATTCATTATTTGTGTAAAAATCCACGTGTATTTGGTTATTTTCCATAATTTTCATGTTATCTAGTAAAATATTTTTTCTTATATGTATAATATATATTTTTTTTATATTTTATTTGTAATAGTTGTACCTAAAACATATATTGATCGATTTTAACATAAATGAATACATTTTAAATCATAAAAATAAAAATTTTGTACATTTATATGGTCTTCAAGTGGGTGTTCCATTTTACCCCACGATTTTATCGTTCCGATTTTATGTTATCACCCTCCAAAGTTAAGCGTTCAGTTTTACCCCACCTTCTCCTATATTAAAAAATTGATGGATCCGCACGAAAATTGGTATCCTATTGTTTTTTGGGTCGCTGATTACGAATTTCTTGTCCAAAATGCAAATTTCAATATCACTGAATTAATCGCATTGGCATAAACCTTGTTTTTAAATTCATTTTTGCGGAAATTGTGATCATTTTCCGATGTTCGCCTAAAATTATATAATCGAAATGTCGAATTTAGTATGGCGATCTTAATTTTAAATCATTTTTGAAATTAATTACTGTGAAAATTTAATTTTTTTCGATGTGAAAAAAAGCATGAAAAATGGGGCATTCCTACGTTTATAGAAGATTGCATAGTTCAAATATATTGTTGAAAATAATAATAAACAAAGTAAGGATTATAAATGCTGTTTGAAATGAGAATATCCTATTTTATTCATACAATAAATATTATTGCCTATATCTAGGTAAATTATTCAGATTCTGATGGATCAGTTATCATACATGTGCTCTCTAAACTTCCATTTACATTTTCTTTGTGACATACCATTTCGAGAACCTTCAGAGGAATTTTTTTTTGTGTTTCGGAATAGCATCAGAAAGCGTAATATATGATTCGTTCTTTTTCGTGAAGTCTTGAGACTGTAATCCTTCCTGTACAATTTACACAGTTTGTGGCATAATTCCATGACCTCTTCTGTAGAACACCCTATTGGGAGAACGCAGTTTTTGAAAACAGAAGGACCTTGGATTAAAACCTTATGTACCATGGGTGGCATGTAATACCACGAATACAGTGATAAATACAGTTTCGCTGTATCGATACAATACTTTTTCAATATAGAATAATTAATAGTATAGCCACAAGAAATCGCGATTAAAATATTATGAAACCTATCTATTAATGTTTCATCGATTCCACTACGCGTAAAGGCGAGTACTATTTGATGACCGATGTTGCGTATATACAACATTTATTGTGCTATTAATTTAAAAGCAGTGCAGTTTTTATTATTTTTTATTCTTTCCTTGAGAATGGTCGGAATTACGACCGAAACGTTGGAAATTTCAATTTTTTAAACTTCCGAAATAGCTTTTATTTTTTTTAATAGTGACCGAATCAGTGCGCCGATATCCCACGATTTAAAAATTTTTTGAAAGATCTACGGTCGAAATCCTAATCAACTTTATCTAAAAAAACATTTATTGTGGTTAAACCCGATGATGTAGAGTCATAAAATTTAACGCGGAGCTTATTCAGACTTTTATTATTAATAATTGACTATAAAAAAAATTCCCACGAACCAAAAAGTGCAAACGTGAAAGGGTTGCGGATATCTTAAAAAAGTGCAAATATGTGCAAGATTTTTCAATTGGATATCATACTTCACATGTAACTTTAAGTCAAGAAACTTTTAACTGTGTGAAGTTCGGTGAATAAAATAACTTTTTTCCTTCCGTTGTACTAAAATATGAGTAAGATTTAGGACATCTTGAAAAGGGAAGTAAGTACAAGAGTAAGTTCAAAGATATTTTGCATTATGCATGTGCAAAATGCATGTTTATAACACGTATCTTAATCGTAAAATGTGTTATATATGAATTTTTTAAAAATAAACTTTGCCTGATACATTAAACGAAGCACGTAATTTCGTCAACTTTGATAGTCTCTATCTCATTAAGTGACCACTATATTTCAAATTTTAAAGCGGCATTTTTTGCACTGATGTATATATGTATATTAAATGTACCATACTACCAACAAGCTGCTATTCACTTCAGAAATTGACTTTCGGCCAGCTTTTCGGGAAAAGGCACCACTGTGCGATAAGGCCCGAATAAAACGCACCGTTGTTCTTGTCTTGAGTCACTTTATAAACCCACAAAGTTGTCGTTCCAATCGGTGAGTAAGTAGTTTCAGAAAGATAGACAAAGGTAGATAAACAGTGGTGGATCTAAGGGAAAAGGCCCAGGTGGCAATCGTTTTGGGACCAGTGACGCACCCAGAAGGAGCGAGAGGGGGGGGGGGAGGGGCAAGGGACTCTGGCAGCCGAAAAGAAGGGGCTTTATCAAAAGAAAAGAAAACTGGATTTCAATCTTTATATCAATTTTTATAATTCCCTATTAAATTTTATTGAAAATGCTTTAAATGAAATTGTATTAAATAAATTTTATTTCAAATATTTTTATCCGTTCAACTCGGCTCCCCCCATTATTAAATCCTGAGTGCGCCACTGCCTGAGGCACCCTGTGTACATAACAGAATTACAAATTGCGCGTGAGTGGTCTGAAAATTATGGGAAACTTAGTGTTTAGATAAAATCATATTTTGGGGGGAAAATGGGCCTCCGGGGGGTGGGGCTTTTGGGCGGAGGATCAGGCGGCAACACGGCCGCCCGTTTAATCCGCCACTAATACTGTGGAATCTCTACCATAACCTATAATGCATGCGATTATCGAGGCAACTAACTCATTAACATTTTGAGTGGTGTCGGCGTGTTTCCACGTCGAGGTATTTGCATCCTGTGTATCATTGTCTTGAGGCTAATATGTGTTCGGAGAGAGTTAAGTAAGTAGGCGAAGTAACTTTCTCAGCAGAAGTGATCGCTCCAAAACTCAAAAGAGCATTGTTAAAAATTTTGCGCCACTAATGGGCGTCTGTAGGGGAGGGGGACAAGGGGGTCAGTGCCTCACCTTCGGGCTTGAGAGAAATAGTTTATTTTTAAAAATTAATTTTTATTAAGTTCATACTAAAAAAGTGAATATTTATAAATTTCAATTTTAAATGTTTAATGAAATTTGCGCTACAAAATTGGGTCAAACAAGCAATCAATCGTCGCCTGTTCCAAACTTGACTGTTTCTCAAAGTCCCCCCCCCCCCCCCCCCCCGGAAAAGAGTCGACGGACGCCCTTGGCACCAATCAAAGTTTTAAGACTGAAACCTGCGTTTCCCCTTCTACTATCGCTCTATACTTTATTTATTCTCGTTCGTAAGATTTATTCACATCTACCGATTCTTGATGACATCCAACAGAGGGCGTTCACTAATAAGTACAGTATTTCCTCGCTGAGAGCTCGCTGGTCGTGACCGGCGTTGAACCTACATCATGAACAGAGCCCTAATTCCTAATTCTCGCTTCTTTCTGACCGTAGGGGGGAGCGAAATGGAACGCTTTGCGTGCGCGGTTATGAATAACACTAGTTTACAAACTAAAAAATATGTTTGCGCAACAGATGCCACTATTTATTTCTTATTGAAAATGGCCCGATGATTCCGAAAATGAGGTCTAAAAAATTTTCTCTGAATACGTTTTCGAGATATCGATAAAAGAACTTTTTTTTTACCTGCCTGTCAAAAAGGTGATAGCGAATAACAGATATGATCCGAAATTATCTCAAATTAAAGATGATTGAATGGCCATTAAATTTATCTGACAATTTTAAATCGGTTCAGTAGTTCCGATGAAATCGATGTAAATATACGAAAAAAAATAATTTTTTCGACCGAAATTGACATTGACAATTCATTTAATCATTTGGGAAAAATCGAAATCGCAAAAATAAGCCCAGTTTCTTAATTTTAAAACAAGCTGCTGCGGAAGAAAATCTATGGATAAATGCCGAAGCTAGAGACAATTGAGTGAAAACACTTAAATTTCATGTTTTCTCGGATTTTTTGTATTTTTCAATTTTATTGTGTTATTTCCATTTTAATTCATTCTGTACATTTCTTTCAAGTATTTTGTCTCTGCTTAAATTGTCATAATCTATTGTTCACTAAGTAATTAAAATGATAGGTATTTGAATATTCCTCACATTTAGTCTCTTTAGAATTTATTTCTTCAGTAAATCGAGTATTTTTGTCGTATTTCTACAAATGGTAAACAAATATACTATGGTGATACTATAAATGACTGTAACGTAATACGGCAAAGTCCGAAATAGTGGCAAATTTGTATTTTTAAACTGACACAATTTACTATTTTTATTATGTAGAGAATATTTACAAATAAACTTAACCTAGTGGTAGGTTGCCAGAGCACGTGGCTTCTTCACCACCCAATTTGGAGTAGGTCCATTTCTGATCTTGCCTTAGATCCAACGGACATTAAACCTTCTGTGCTTCCATTCATTCTCAGGATTAGGGTTTGTCAACCTCTATTGACATAATATAATCCACGAGTAAAATTACATCAGAGGTCTTCTTAATTCAGCTATCTTGATTTATAACTTTCATGTCTATGTATCTATTTTTATTCATTTATTCACACCACAACCAAGCCTCTATAAAAACTATAAAGTATACTTAAATTTTCACTAACTGTAATAATAGAGGTACACAACTGTTTGAATAATCGAAAAATAGAGTAAGAGATTTTTTCGGCAATGAAATAGGTATTCAATTTTTTATCTTTGATCATTTCAAATAGTGTGTTCATATTTTATTAAGTAAAATAATACAACTGGGAATAGTAGAAATGAAAATAATTAGATAAAAGAGAAAAACACGAGCTTCATATCTTTTTTTATCTAACATTTTTTTATTGCGTAACACAAGCTTTCCTCTTATTATGAGTTCCTTGAACACTGTGTAAGACGAGGATTCTTGGTAAAGATATTTTTGCCACCTATGTACGTACTATTGATTTAGGACTCTTACCTTTTTTAATACTATATGTTTTGAACAATTTTCCTATTTTTCCTATTATGGCATCTATCACATTTCTGTTTCTGTAATTAACACGACCCGATTAAAATTCGACATCATTTTATGTGAGAGCGCGTACTATAAATTTGACAATAAATTCTTTACAATTAGAATTAGATTTCATCGTATCAACTGTATATTTTCAAAAATGAAAATACTAAATCAAAAAAAGCAAGACACAATAGAAAATGTGAACAAATTACAAATAAATATATTTGGGGATGGAAAGTGAAAACTGTATGAACGAAGGTGGGAGAGGAATATAGAGTAGGTGAATATAATAGCAGTATTAATAGTTTCTCGAGGGTGAAGTTATGACCAATGCATTCAGAAAGCTTGATCCTACTGCTTAGTGATACTACATTTTGAAAATGCTTCAGTAGGTAAGCATATTTTCTTCTTTATCTCTCCCTTAAAAGGATAAATTAGAATTATAAATTATTCAAGTTATTAAAAAAAAATATTGAGGAAATTACCAAAATTATTAAGAAATGCTTGAGAAAATTATACAAATTATTAACGAAATTATTTAGGAAAGTGTACAAATTATTAAAGAAATAACTAAAATTATTAAAAGAGTGTTGAGGAGTTTATCTGAATTAGTATTAATAAATATAAGGTGCCAGGCGAAGTATTAAAATATTTTATATTAAATTGTATTTATCTAAGTATAACGAACGTCTTATATATCCAAAGATATTATTTAGTTGCTTTCTTCTTATCTGGCGAAATCTCTGATATCTGAGCAAATCATCTAATGAAGAGGCATTGTGCCCCGATTACTAGCAGCGTAGCAACAAGCAAGAATAAAAGGGTCGCAATTTATTGCAGTAATTCCCCCCCCCCCCCACGTGCTATCTAAATGATATTTAAAGTACTCAGACGCAGACACCTCTTTCGTGTAATTAATAATTCTTTGTTGGCAGTCAATTAATTAAAAGCATTAAATTACACGAAACCCAACAGAAGCGGCCAAATTAGATGAAACGCGAAGTGCTCGTTGATTGTACCTCCAATAGAAATATTTTATTCACGATTTAAATGATCCAGAAACCGTTCAGACTTAACTCACACAGACCACAGGCAAATATTTGGACACACTCGTGTTTCATTTGATACGCATTCAACCTCCATTTACACTCATTGTCATTTTAAGCTCTTAATTAAACCTCTCGTATTTAGAACCACTATAAAATCCCGATCTAAATCCTGTGACATGCGGAGCTTATCAGGGGTTGTCGATGATTTTTGTGCGTTTTTATTTCAATGCAAAAATACGTAAAAATGTTCAAATCGAATATTGTTTAAAACAGTAAAATTGTATAAAATATTGTTTTTTAATTTCAAAATGCCGTTGAATTTTGGGAGTTTGATAATTCCCAGACCTAGCTATAGGAACTGAAAACTGCAGCTATAGGAAATAGATTGACATAAAATTTTTATTTTCGACAAAAAGTACATAAAATTGTACAGCTTCAAAAATTCAGATTAAAAAACTGGATTCGTTCCCGACGGGGTGCAAGGTCCAGGTCTAACTAGACAATCTTTTCTGAGAATCTATTTTAGCCAGAACACGTGGGTGATTAGAAAACAGAAAAAATGAGCAATCCCGAGGATTTGATCATTCTCCTTCTTCCAGTTTTTCCTTCTCTTTTATTTAGGCTCAGCGACGTATTGATCGGCGATGACGTCACGCCACGCCCGTGTCACGTGGCCTAAAATGGCCGCCGACACCATCCCCTCTATTCCTCCCTCATGGTGCACGTTTGCTCGTTTCCCATCCCCGACTATTTACCTTTTCCTTCCACTGCCGCTTCTTTATGCCAGCAAGAGCAAGAAAATATAGCGGGCCAGGAAGGAAACAGCGAAGAACGGAAGGGGAAGACAATGGGAGAAAAGCACCACTTGTGTTGGGAAATTCGTAATAATTGTGCACTTAATAATTACCAAAAGGGATGAAAGAGAAAGTAGGATTCAAGGGGCAAGGAGAAGAGAGTTGTGTATTAGATACAAGGACAGCAATACTTTACTGTTGCTGAAGAAACTCCTTTTCTGAAAACTGTGTAGTCGCGAAGATAATTTTATCTGAATCAGAAAATTTGCATATTTACTTCATCGATTCTATTAAGTCAAATTATAAAAAATTTAACTACTTGTTTCTAGCGAAACAGTTATTGAATAAAAATTGATGTATATGATTCCTTCCACAAATTTGAAAGTATTTTAGTGTATTGTTAGAAAAAATAAGAATCGTCAAAATTTCAGTTCGAAAATATTTCTGTTTTGTAACTTTAAGAGGGAAAATTTCCACAGACAATGTCAGATTCTTAAAAGCCCTACGTGCAGGACTTTGCTGGAACAATTTTTAGGTTAGATTTGAAAAAGAATCCACGATTGCCCAAATTACTTTTTAAACAATATAAATGTTAGCGCACGAGTGAAAATGAACAGTTAAATTACAAAGATAAGTATGCAAACAGTTGGCAGGAGAGTGAGAGGCAAATTTTTTGGACCACCCGGTATGTAACGCCCAATGCAAGGAATAATTGTAAACATCAACGACTAACGTGCAAATGATATATGATGTTTTCACAAAGCAACTGGTGATAAGCTACACTACAGTTCGCATATAGGGCGTGTGCAACTGCGTAAATAAATGATTTCTATGAAACGTAAGCTTCTTTCGCGCATAGCTATCGGTAATGGCCATTTTGAAATATTGATGGCGAAAAATGATCCGTGTAAGGAAAGTTGTATCCTGCAGACTGTTTCCTGCACAATTTGTTGTGAGCTACGTGCATATTACCTCGATGTTGTTTCTATATACCGGGTGTTCCAAAAAGAAATTCATAATTTTATATGTATCATTGTTCGCTCTTTTATCGGTTTTCTTTTTACATAATTTGTCATAAGTTAAGTGAACAGTGAAGTTTATTATTGGTTCCATATATCGGGTGTTCGAGAAAGAGGTTCAAAATTTTATATGCATAAAATCTTATTATAATGTTCCTTTATTTCGAAATGAATTTTTATACGAATAACTTATTCCTATTGAGCTTCAACAGTTTGAAGAATAGTATTTCAACCAGACACACTGTACATATTTTCAATTGAATTTTAATAACTATAAAATGATTGAAGCAGTTTTAAAAAGATATACATGTATTTAAGTAACAATTTTAGAATTTGTAATAGCATTTAAACCAGTCGTCCTTAAAATCGAAAATAATTCTATCATGAGGAGAAAAGGAGTGCAGCCGTCTTACATTATACATCATTTTGCGATAACAGAAATTTCTTGAATTTTTATTGTTTTAAAGAAGTTGCTGCACAAAGTTGCTGGAATTCGGTTTATAAATAAAAATCCGAGAAATCTATCCCTTCGTTGACACATTTCCTTTTTCGATGAACTTTGACATACCAGGGTGGCTCACACTCAGAGCAATTTTTGAACGACTGCCAGTCTCATCTAAACAATCCACTTATTATGAAAAAAGTCATTGATCATTTTCAAGATTTTTGGAATGTATTCCAATAGTTTTTTGATTGAAATTTTATCAGTTTTTGTAAAAAAAATTAGATTACCAAATGTTGAGGAAAAACTAAGAAAATCTTTAAAAAATTGTAACTTTTATAAATTTCAATATTAGAAACTAAAAATCTACACAGTTGATATTTAGATATAATATTTTCAGAGAAAAAATAATTTGTAAGTTGGCTTTGGAAAAAAGGTATTTATTTTGCAGATAGAAGGTACAGAGCGTCAAAATCACTAGCGACAGGTCACAAAATCGATTGCTTTCGGTTAATTCGCCAACCAGATTAACTAATTATTTATTCAGCGACTGTCGAGCAATGTGATAGAATTACACTTGGTGTCTGCAGTACTAATCTATGCATACGATTCTCTAATGAAATTTAAATCTTTAAACTTTCATATACTTATTTATAATTAACATGATACGTACATAGCTTAGAGTACCTAGCATAATATCAACTATTTCATAGCCATATTTGCAAATACAAAATGGTTAATTTTCTTTCGAAAGAGTATAACCTACAAAGCATTCTTTTTAATTTTCAACGTGCCTCGTTCTTATGTTAGGCTTACCCTGTATACAGTGTGAAAAGAATTCAACGGAATTTGAACGAATATCTCTAATATTAGAAATGTCCTGATAGTGAAAGAATTCCTTTGAGCTATAAAAATACCTGGAAAGTGAACAGAGCAATGGCGGCCGGTCCGAGAAAGAGGGAAGATAACGGGTGAACCTATCTCTGTCTTACAACAGGCTATGGATGCATAGTGCATGTGAGCGAAGTTATCTGCGCACACACAAACATACACAACACAGATAGTACAGAGTGACAGGGATAATAGGAAGAAGCACAGGTTCCAACCGTTATCTTCTATTTCCCTCGGACTGCTGTTGCCTCTACTTCTTCCCACTGCTGTTCACTCTTCAGGTATTTTTTATAGCTCAATGAAAAATTCCCAGTATTTTACGATTTATAGATATCTTCATAGTAATCTGTCTTATATAGAGTGTGTTCCCAAAGTAAGCAGTCAAATTTTAAGGCTGCTATTCACATTGTAATAGTTTTTATTCACGATTTAAATAATCCAGAAACCGTTCAGACTTAACTAAGAAAAGTGGTGGATAAATATATATACCTAAGTAAAGGTTTCGTTTCTCAATTTCTACTAGCTGAAACCATTTTTAATATAAATATTCTGACCGTTCTCCGCCGCATATTTGCAATTTTGAGAAAAACGCAATTTTTCGCACGAAAGATTACATCAGCGCATAAACCAAATAAAATTTTTGGAGCGCTTGAAATCGTGCCTAGGCGCACAAAATTTTTTCATATTGACGAAAAACAAATTAAAAATTAACCATATTAAGTATCTGGATATGAGTAGATTTTAAATTGTTAGCAGAAATTAGAAAAGAAGGTGCCGTTTTTTTCTGAACACCCTGTACTTTACAGCTCGTTCGATATCTATACGCGTAAGCCACAAAAAGCAGTCCTAAAACCAACGAACTGCGATAAGATGAAAGCACATACTTAGTACTGTCTGCTACAGGTGCATCCAACTTTGGTAATGAACGACTGACATATCGTAACTGTTGCATGGCGCACTGGGAAAATCGATCGATCTCGACCTGGATTGCAACCTCAATTCAGAATGTCATTTACCTCTACAAGTGCTTTATCCAGGCCGTGTTAAAACTGTTCCAGACGTACAATACATCCACGTATTCATATCGTATACAGGGTGTTTCTAAATAATTCTCAGCATTACAACAGCTGCTAAATGGTGGGGGGTCGCGATAAAACATTAAAAGACGTCCCATCGTAGTTTTTTCACGTCATATAGATATAAGATATAATTGTAAAATAATATTTACCTATATGACATAGAATGATGTGAAGGAAAATTATTTATTCTTGTTTAAAACCAGGTTAAAATAATCAAAAGTTTGAATTCTGCGCTCTTAAGTTTAACGTATAATCTGTGATGATATAATTGATAATTTTTTTTGTAAGAAGAATCATTTTTTTCTTTTGAGCGATTGTTAAACTTGTTTTTCTTCCTTTTTGTACATTTATAAAATTAAACCAGAAATATTATAGAAGCGTTTAAAAGACACAATGTAAGGAATGAAATTATTTATTATTTCTAATAATAGCATAATTTATTCCTTCCCATGATAATGGCCAGTATTGCTGGCAAAATTATGTTAAAAATTTCCGTGGAATGATTCGCAAATCCAGAAAATCATATAAATTTTCAATTTGTTGCATTGTGTCGATATGATTGAATACCAAATAATCTGAGATTGCCCATTTTGTAATTAAAATTGACATTTAAAGAGTTCTTGTAGAAAACACTGTAGGTGTCAAAATTTAAAAAAAAATTTATTGCAATACTATAGTCTAGTATTTGATTTTTAGCACTTACAGTGTTTTCCACAAGGAATCTTCGTTTAAAGATTCTACGAGCCATTTAAATAATAATGTCACTAATGTTCTGTCTTTTGTTTGAAATTCCAGTTTCCTTGACGACCTAGATCGATTAGGAGCAAGGGATTATCAGCCTACGGAGCAAGATATTTTAAGGACCCGTGTGAAAACAACGGGTATAGTCGAAGTTCACTTTTCTTTCAAGAATCTTAATTTCAAGTAAGTCCTCGCACAACTGATATATTTTTCAGATTTATAGAAACAATAGGCGAAGCACTGTAAATAAGCATAGAATCTTCAGTAAAACAGAAAATGAAGCTATGAGTTTAAAGGTTTTAATTTCCATAGTTGAACAATTTGAAACGCAAATTCTGATCGTGTCGTTCTTATTGTTAGTTTGAATACAAACAAGCTTTAATATTTCCATCGGTAAACTTCATTTTCGCATGGTGCTTAATGCATAATTCCAGCTAATCATATATAGGGTGGCCAATTTTAGCATATAAATGGACTTGGTGTGTGTGTTGGATTAAAAAGTTTTAAAATAAATATTTCACAATTTGAAAATCTTCAGATGGAAGCATTAGGGACGTTTCACTCTTTTTTTTTTTAAATGGCATACTCCGTCGTCTAATATTATCATACATTATCTATGGTGCATCACACCAAGGACATTCGCAGACATTTTTGCAAGAGGGAGGGGGCAACTTTGAGAGACAGTGACAGCAAAGAAAATAATATAGTAATGAAAAAACCGAAGTGCCAATTTAATTAAAAATATAAAATTGAATTTTACAAATATTCACTTTTGTAATAGAAACTTAATCAAGATTAATTTTAAAAAATAAGTGATTTTTTCTCTTATAAAACGGATAACGTAACTAAAATTTAAAATCACCCACCATATTTATTTTTGTCACTTTCGTTGAAAAAGTCTGATATAGATATACATGACAGCCTGTTGCAATTAATTTAATATTTTATGAATATTGTTGATTGTTCGAATTATAATATTGGCGAAGAATTAATATAATTAATGATAGTAATTAAAATAGTCATAATAAATTGCGTTTATTTATACGGTTTCGAAAACTGACCATTTTGAGTGTATAAGTGAATAGCAAAAATAAGAGTGAAGACGCAATTTTGCGCTGCAACCTGATGCTTCGGGTGAAAACTGAATGCAGGTGTACCTTTATCAATATATGCTGATAGCAAGGAATGTTATCTTTTTAGGAACGTTAGGGTAGGTATCTCAATAAATGGGAAACTGTTTTCCATTCTATATATATATAATCGAACGGTTTTTCCTATCTGGTACACACGTGATAGCACAGTTTTGTTTGTTCATGTTAACATCCTGTACGATGTAGATACCGCTAAAATGTCAAACTTGTGTCTTGATTTTGGGGATCGGTACCAGTACCAAAATGTGAGAAAATTATTTTGCGCTGAGAAACGGTGAAGTATTAAATTTTGGAAAGAAGTTTAAATAGTTAGTGGTGGAAAAAGGATGAAAGAGTGTTGAGAAAAATAAAATCTTGTGCGTTGTAAAAAGGTAAAACTTTTTGTGGTGGCAAAAAATTTAAAATAATGCTGGAGAAGAAGTAAAATATTCAGCACTGGAAACGAGGCAGAATATTTCCTATTTGTAGTTTTTAACAATTAACACGTGCAGCTTAATATTTTAGTTTAAAAATAAAATGTTTATTCTTTGACGCGAAGACCATGTTTGTTACAAATTTGTTAGCATTGCGAATCAAAATAGGACGTCAACTTTCACATCAGGATACCCGAAGTTCTGCGTATAATATAAATTATAATTTATTTATTATAAATCTATAATTCAGTTCATCCATTTCTCTTGCGAAAGGAAGAATTTGAATAAAGCACGTGAAGAAGTGGAAAGTTGAGAAGGGGAAGAAAAGCAAAGAGAGCAATGCCTTGTGAATGATTGAGCATGAATCATTGGCCTGATAATTTAAGAAGCTGATCGTCAGAGCGAACATTCTTCCTTTAAGTTACGTTCGCGCTGAGAAATATTTCTTTCTCAAAAATTAATTTAATAACCACGCATAGTGCATTATTAAATATTATAATATTGGAAATAAATAAATGAATCCTTCCGAAACCAAGCTGATCAAGTTCACCAAATAACAAGCAGGGAAATTTATTATTATAATTAATTATTATGTGCATGAGCATTAAAATTGAGGATTTACAGAAAGTGGGGTGGATCCGTTTGGTTTCCGAAAGGCCTTAATATTGGGCGATTAAAAAGCAAAATACGGGCAAGAAATATACAGTGACGACCAGAAAACGGTAAAATGGTAAATAATGACAAAACAACCGTGCTTTAACAGGAAAAAAACATCCGTCAGACTACATCGCACAAAAAGGGGGATTTCTTAAAATAGATCAGTGATACAAAAATATAAAGTCTTATATTAAAGCTACTTATTTATACACAGATACATATATCAGCTGTAATTTAAATTATGACAGAGCTGCTAGACAATTTTTCACTTACCTACTTAATGCAAGACAATTTTGTAAATTGCATAGCGTTACTAAGTTTAATTCAAATGTTGTCAAAACTGGATTATAATTATATTATTTTATTTTGTCTATAATGCTTTTCTTTTAGTGAATCATATTTCCAAATTTCTATGTTTCACAGAAATGTTTTGGTGTTACGCATTCTTGTGTGCACGTGTCACCAATTAAATTCATTTTGTTCATCAGCTTCAATAAAATTAATTCTGTAATTTGATTAAAAACGAAAAGGTTGAAGGAACTATGTTAAAAATGTGTGTGGAATCAGGAACCCCTATAAGAGGAAGCCCGGAATATAGAGACCTCGAAGAGTCGACTCGGCGTTGGTGGAGTTAGTTAAGGGGCTGGCCAGTCCGCAGAGAACCCGAAGATCGTGGGTTCGAATCCCACTGCCCCAGGCGAGAAAAAATATTCCGTGGCTCTCCCAATAAGGTAGTTGACCCAGTCGCCGATAGGTTACGCAGATAGGCCTTAGTCATCGATACTTTGAATTGATATTGAGATTTTATAAGGTTTTTGAACAATATTTTGATTTAAAACATTAAACATTAAAATATTATTTTTAAACATTATAAAATCACAATATTAATTCAAATTATCGACGACTGGATCAACTACCTTACATACCTACGTAGGAATTACAAAACATCCTACATATGTATAACAAATTTGATTTTGAATGAAAAAAAATTGTAATTTGTTTACGATCAGATATACAACATTAACTTAATGGATTTTTTTTTTGCCTTGCACCTTCTAGTATCAATTTATCTATTACAAATCTTACTTCCCGCATCATACTTTCGAATGAATACAAATTTGATCAATAAAACTAATAAAATAATTTGTTAGAAAAAATGCCAATCTTGTTACTGTATAATCTGTTAAAGTAAGAGGTTATATTGAAAAAATAAAATTTTCTCAGAGTTCATTCAAGTTACACAATATACATTATACAAGGTATCCTTGTTTTGTGTATAACTTGCGCATAAATACCTAGTGACCAATAATTAATTAGTAAGATAGAAAATAAACAAACGCTATTCATACTATTATAAAACTTCATTTGAATATCAAGAATGAAGAAATAAGTGATTTATAAGCATATTCAGTAATGGCGAGGCCGTCAGTGCGCATGCTCAAACAAAATCTGGTAACTCAAACCAGAGATGGGTAAAAAATTATTTGAAATAAAAATTTCGTGCACAAAAAATTATTTGAAATAAAAATTTCGTACACAAAAAATTATTTGAAAGAAAAGTTTCGTACACAAAAAATTATTTGAAATAAAAATTTCTTGCCCATCTCTAACTCAAACCTCACTATTGCTTGGTACACCCATGGTCCTACAGTTAAGAGTTATTCACAGCTGAATTCTTAGTCACCTTTATGCTAATGATTTTTTACAGATTGTTCGATGTGGGCGGCCAAAGAAGCGAACGTAAGAAGTGGATTCATTGCTTCGAAGATGTTACTGCGATCATATTTTGCGTCGCGATGTCCGAATATGATCAAGTTCTGCACGAAGACGAAACGACGGTAAGCAATCCCTTCACCTATTTATGCAAAATACCTAACGTAAAAGTAAGAAATTAAGCGACATATGTTTGAATCTTGGGCGGAATGTCTAAAATATAACGGTAACTGCCAACACTATTCTCTCATTTTGTGCAAAATAAAAGTATTTATTGAATTCTGGGAAGCACGGTTATCCGAACATTTCGATTTTTTTAAAACTGTGCAGGGTTGTAGAGGACCCCAATAGAAGTATCGGGAAATTTTTTGTTTGTGCCCGTTTTTGGTTCCTCAGCGTGAAAATACCTTTTATTAAAAGTTAATAAATGTTTTCCTACTTTCCAGTGTATCTTGAATATCATAGAGGCTTATAAAAAAATTGTGACAAAAAGAATTAAAAGTTGTGGTGGGGAACATTTTCACGTTTTAATTACAATTTTTAAACAATTTGATTACATAAAAAACCGTTAAGTTTCCATTGTAATAATTTTTTTATATCTACAATAGTTTTCAAGATACACGAGAATGTACCTCTAAACTTTAGAGGTTAAGGTGTGATTTCCTACATTTTCTAAACTTTAGAGGTTAAGGTGTGATTTCCTACATTTTCTAAACTTTAGAGGTTAAGGTGTGATTTCCTACATTCTCGTGTATCTAGTGACTAGATACTCGGCCGATGTTACTCACCGTCCACTTGAATATAGTTTTTCGGGAACATGTGGCCAAAAGTAATTTCTAGAATGCCGGATACATGTATTCGGCGACTTTGCCAGGTATCTCCTTAACCTTTAAAGGACGAGTTGCCAGACAAAAGTTGCCGGACACAAGTCGCCGGATACAAGTCGCTGGAGAAAAGTCGGTTATCCCACCGACTCGTCAGCAACTCCAGCGACAAAGTTGCCGGCGATTGTTGCCCGGTCTATTCGAGCTTTACGGGGTGTTTTTGGCCTGAAGAACCGAAAACGGGCACAAACAAAAAATCGCTTGATTCGATCGAGGTCCTTTTTTTTCGTCTTGGAGGAAATCCCCACGGATACCCTGAACCCCCGGGGGAAGGATCGAGGGTTATGTGGGACTCGAACCCACTAAAACTTCCAAGGTGGTCGTCCTCGTGGGCGGAGCTTGCGCGCCTGAGGGGCGGGACTTACGCGGGAGTAAACTAGCGATACGTCCGCTTGCCCTTGAACACGGGGACTTCCCTGGGTCTATTGAGGTCCTTTACAAACCTGCATAATTTAAAAAAAAAATCAGAGTGTTCGGGCAACCGAACCTCCCTTTAAGGAGGTTCGATCTTAGATGTAGATATATATGCTGTAAGGGTTCGATACCTCATTTGCGGGGCAAGCTAGAGAGGGGTAAGCCTATGCTTATACATGAGAGCTCTGCTGCGATACCAATCTTAGATAACAAAAATTATGTAGACAAAAATATTATTTACATGTCTATTCCTAATAAAATTATGACTACATATTTTGCTAGAAACACAATATTTTTATTACAAGTAGCATAAAATATGTGAGTGAAATGCGGCAACGTCGCTTTGCGTCCATCTTTTTTTCTCTTTCCATCTCACACTTGTGGCGTCCTTTTGTGCGTTAGTAACAAATTACTAAATACATGCTTACAGCTTGGTAGAGTTTTTACCAATTTTTACTGTATGCCTTTTAGAAGTATACATTGTAGAGATGACTACGCGGCGTACAGCGTTGCCACCTTTCAAACAGTTCCGGCAGCCAGTTTAAAAAATTGCTGTCTATTTTTTCAATTATCTAATAAACCGTACGGTGACCGATTTTCTTTTTTTGAATTTCATAGGAATACTTAAGCTTTTCATTTTAACATTTTTTAGGACTTTTTCCCTATTTTTAAAGACTCTGTGTAATATTTTATAGAAATTTTATCGCTTCTCCCATAACAGCATGTGTTTAAGAGCGCAACTTTGATTTCAATTTTTTCAAAGACCGTACGGTCTATCGACTTCAAATTTTGACACAATGCGGACTACACTTTGAACATTAGATTAAAACACTTTTCAAAGATTTCTCATTATTTTTTCTTCGGTATCGAAGTCCTTATGGGGACTAGGTAGTTAGATCGCTCGAAAATCAAGTATTTTTTGTGAATTAATTACAAGGAGATGAACACAAATTGTGACTAGTACCTTTGGGTAATGTTTATTAATATTATAAACAGTAAAAAAATTATTTGAATATTATATACATATATATGACAGCGCTACAGTCGTCTGATATGTAGGCGTTTTTTCTGGAGCCGATGTAATTTTGCAGTGATCCTGATCGTAAGAAATGGAATTGTCAAACATCCCCCGAAATTGGGATAGGGTGGTACTTTCGGAAAATGCAACAAAAAAATTGAGTTTCTGACTGCCTAGTCCCCTTAAGTAGGATAAATGTCATTTACTACATTTTTTCTTTTGTATCCAAGAGAAGCATAGTCATATCCGTGGCACTTGTCACCAAATCATATCAGTATTTCCTCTATAGTTCCTTCATAATTTTTTATATGCGCAGTGAAAATTTCTTCATCTGAAAATTCTTTCGATGAAAACTCAATTTCATTACAAGAAATTACTGATAAAGAATAAAGAGAAGAATTAGTAAGCATGGCGTTGACCACATTTCAACTGGTAAAAGTTTTTTATTTGACAGTAGAAGTAGAAGGGCAATCTTCCTCTGATTCTTGCCCATTACATGGTAATAAATACAGAAAGTCGTAATTAGCGAGCAACGATAGTGTAAAATTAAAGCGTAAAAGGCATAAAATGTGCCCAGCTTGTATTTGAATTACGGTAACATAAGGTCATAACATATCCCCATACATGTGGAAGGATACGCGATCCGTCACGGTGCCCGAACTCGCAACAATGAAGAAATTCAAGAAACCAGAAATTCAAACCCCCATATTAGGTTGTGGCATATGAAATGTCCGTTTAGAATTATTCTGGGATCGGAAAAAGAATCGGCTTTCGCGTTTCAAGACTTCTTCCTGCCGAGGAAACCTCTTTCTTCACTCATTTCACTCGTGCTATGAGTTGGGCACTATTTAGCGATAGTAGTGATGAGTTCGAACGCATCGCGAGCATTTTTGTTTGAACGAGTATTACAACTGCCCATGGAAATCGTGAAATCTTTCCAACCCTTTGCTCGATATGTCCAAGATGTTGGATTGGACAACAGCGATCTCGATTGCTCGTGAGCAAAGCGAAGAATGGCGTCGTGAACTCCATTGCTCATGTCGATTTTTTTCTCTGACTCGATAGTAGTATATTTTGATGAAACAAGGTGGATCTTAAAAAAATATTTGATTGTGATTAATAGCAGGCAACGTCTGTTATCAGTAACTTTTTAAAAAAATATCAATGCATTCGTTCTAAGATCCCAAAGTAGTGGCCTTCTGTAAAAAATGTAACATGTAACCAATAAATTATTTTTAACGCCATGCTGTATGTAGATGCTGGCACTTACTTACATATATGTATATGGGCAGCCAATTGGCAGTCCAACGTGGGAAGGAAACGTGACAGTATGCAATTGTCGGAAATTAACAGGTTCTTGTCGTGGAACGACCCCGCCCATTAACCCCTCTTATTCTTGAATCCACGAGCACGATTTATTATTTATTCTCTTCTTTCCTTAATATACAAGGTGTTCGAGGAATATGTGCAGGCGAATTTAGGCCGACCCGAGTCGAAATATACTTCATCCACGAATTATAAATCTGTTCAAGAAATATTCAAACACTTTATAAGTAATAAAATCGTTACTTATCCCTACTAATATATAAAAGTGAAACGTTGTCTGTTTGTTTGTCCTTCTTTCACGCCTAAACGGCTGACCGGATTTCAATGAAATTTGGAATATATATTGCATACGTCTTAGATTGGATTATAGACTATTTACGTTTCTTTGTACAGGCTTTATTTTTTTTCAAACATTATAAATAATTGCCGGGTGAAACCGGGTAACGGGTCAGCTAGTATAACATAAAAATAATTATATATCTATATCGTTGTGTCACTGATTCATTACCGTCCAGCTCAAATATCTTTCTTTTGGTGATTTTTTTAAATTCCAACCCGAAGCGGGTAAAAAGGGGTGAAATGTGTATTCTCGGACTCCTTATTATTTCTTAAGCCGGATTAGATATCAACTTGGTTTTTAGTTACAAACGCAAATGCTTAAAAACCAGATTCAATATTTTGCCCTAAGCAACCCCTAAGGGAGTGAAAAGGGTTAAAATGTGTTTCCACGGATTTGTTAAAATCTCTTCTGTCCCATTAGATATCAACTTGGTTTTTATTTCAAAAGGTTACTCACATAAATACTTAAAACTCAGTTTCAGGATTTTGCCCTAATCAACCCCTAGGGGGTGGTGAAAAGCAGTAAAATGGAGTCCTTAATATCTCTTAGACCCGAAGCGAAGCGCGGGGGTTGTTTGCTAGTATTATGAATATTTTTCAAATAAGGTGGCACTTATTTCGATCACTTTTTAAACATTGCAACACTTCGTTGTTATGAAAATTTTTCTAATATTGTAGTATTTGAATATTACGACTATTTTTGGACTATAATATTGGGATATTACAATTCGTTTTGAAATATTATGGTATCTATATAAATATAACGTAATTTTCTGTTAATATCATAGAACGCGGATAAAGTAAACCGTCAGTCTCTAAGAAATGATTAACAAAACATTTCGACAAGGATTTGTAGGAATATTCTCGAACAACTCGAACATCTTGATAGGTTGCACTTTTTTTAACAATCTCTGCAGTAATCTTGTTGTAATTTTGTAATAACTAATTAACAATAACAAATTGCTAAATAGGTACTACAATTTAAACAAATGAAAGATCTACCTAATTTAGAATCTTATATCATTAAATTTTATCATATATTAACTTCAGAATTTTTTAAATTGAATTATTTTCTATTTTCAATTCAATATTGTAACTTATTGGAATAATACGATTCTTATTACATCTGTATTCTTTTGAAATATAAAAATGTTGCTGTTTCTTATTTATATTACTCCAGATCAATATAATAATAACGGGTAAATAATAAATAATAGTACCTAATTAAATTGTGTTTCAAAGTTACTTTTTAATAACAGTTCATTTATCTCATGAAAATTATATCTATTATTTATATGTTGATTTGATCGGTGATGATCATTTTGTCTGCAGAATCGAATGCAAGAAAGCTTGAAGCTGTTCGACTCAATTTGCAATAACAAATGGTTCACCGACACCTCGATTATCCTTTTCCTGAACAAGAAGGATCTTTTTGAGGAGAAAATTCGCAAGTCCCCGCTCACCATTTGCTTCCACGAGTATGCTGGTAAGACTCTACAGATTTTATTAATGTTTTTCCCAGAATTTTCAGATAAAAATAAAATTAAATAAAAATATTAATGCTACAAAACTCCGTCGCTGCTTTCAACTCAAATTTGTCTTTTTGATTTTATATCATTACTCCTTATGCTGACACTCTTATTATTTACGTTCAAATATTTATTAGAAAGGGTAAAAAATAATAGAGCTGGATATTTTTCATTTTACTAAATTATGAACATTATATGCTGTATTTATTCATTGAGAAATTTCTTAAACATTATTAAGATGTATAAATGAATTGAAAAATACCTTAAATGTATAAATTTATAAAAGTTTATAACTTCAATCCATTAATGTTCCTTTTTCTCTGAAGCGCGATTTGTTTGTACAATTTATTTATTTTTTATTTAAACGAGCACTTAAATATCCCTACGATTTTTTTAAATGACTCAAAATAGAAAAAAAGGAGGGAATTTTTTTAATTCGCTTTCAAGATTTTTTTCATCTTGAAATGATTCATTTTTACTACTTTCAAAGTAAATTTCACAATAAATGGAAATTTATTAAATACTCTGTATATAATTTTTTTTATACATGGATACAATTATTTATATACAGATATTACATATAAAATTCTATGTTTCCGTTGAGTAATAAATATATCCAATGAATTATGTGGAAACAGTAGTAACAAATCGAAGTTAAAGTTAATAAAAGTTTGTTCCTCTCGGTACAATCTTGTTATAATAAGTTGAAGTAATAAATGATGATGCTGGAAATATTTTACGGAATCTGTAACTGTTATGCCATCGTTTACATTTCAAATTAAATGTTACCTAAAATTAATGCTCTGTTTAAAATTAAATGGGCGCAGAGGCAATGTAGGTTCATCTGAATATTTCACGCTACACGAGTCCATTTTAATACCTAATTATCTTCTCGTCAGGTAGAAATCACTCTTCAATCACTAATTAGTAAGGCATAATTCAGCGTTTTATCAGAGCGTAGAGCATACCTACATTAAATATGATCACTTATTATTCAAACTTTAATCCATTTTACGGAATTGCACAAGCTGTGATATATTATACATATACAGTGGCATATACCATAACCAGGTTATGAAAAATAGAATAAAAAATTCATATTCTAAGGAACATAACATTGTGTCGACCATTAGTCGATCATTAATCGATCATTAAAATGGGAGATATTTTTCAAGTGAGCGAGCAAACGAGTGTATATCAAATTTTACCATAAGCTCAAACAGTTTCTTTTTTGTTTTTTTTTTTTGTGAATTGAAGTTAAAAATAAATATTTCTTTTAACACACACACACACAGCTGAGTGTTTTGTGTAAAATTTCGTACTGTTTCAGAAAGTCCTGAGAATTTCGTACTGTTTGAGAAAGTACTGTTGAGAATTTTTTAGTAGTAGAGAAGTTATATATAACGAGTTTTGTGTTTTCGAGGATCTGTTTAAACGATCACAGTGTTGTATGTTCGGATAAAATTTTTACTATTCAACTTTCCAACAATTTCATGAATGCTTTGACAATTGATGCAATTTTTGTATTTAATTTTAAGGGGTCACAGGGGACTTATATGATTTTTTTTACCTACAAGTAGTTTAGTCAAATAAAAATCGTAATATACACTTGAAAGCTTGTACTTTGAAGAATGTTTTCCAAAAAAGAAGTTATTATAGTTCATCTTGTTCGCCGTGTAGTTGCTGTTGAACAATGCAAGCTCATCACGAAGGGGATTTTGCGGCGCCAAAAATATCTCCTCCGAGTGTCATCTATAAGAATAAAAGGAAAAATGTCCCCTAAAGTACATAAAAGAAACTAGTCATTGTTATATCTGTTTTTTTTTTGTAAAAGCCACAGTTTGATTTTAATCATCAAAAAGCTGATGAAATTGCATTACGGGGTTGAATTTACGTTCAAACACTCATATTTTCTATAAAAATAAATATTTTAAAAAATCGGTATGACTAGTTTCTTCTATGTACTTTAAAAGATATTTTTCCTTTTTTCTTTTAACACCGCACAACCCCTTTCGTGGCGACCTTGCTTTGTTCAACAGCAGCGACACGTCAAACAAGATGGAACAATCATATTTTTTTAAAATATTCTTTAAAGCACAATCTTTCAAGTGTATATTACGATTTTTTTTCTCTAAATTATTTATAAGTAAAAAAATTCATAAAAGGTCCCCTGTTTTCAGGGGAACCCCTTAATGGACACATTGTGTACGTTCGGGTATATCAAGCAGTAAGGATGTTTCCAATGCGCATGCCCGAACAAACGAGAGCCCCGCAGCGTGAATTCTGTGAGGACGAAGCGTTACTCTCGGTTGGGTGGCAACCACAGACCTCCCGCGAACTTCTTTTCTCCTCCCCCCCATTCTCTCAACTCATTGTACTCATAACCTCACTATTGCTCGGCACCTCTATGTATCTGTGAGCCCCGAAGACGAGTGTAAGGAGGGCTGGCCTCACTTCGAAAAGTAATAAACGTGCTTATTGCCAACAGGGGCGCAAGAGTACGGAGAGGCCGCCGCGTACATCCAGGCGCAATTCGAGGCGATGAACAAGTCGACCGCCAAGGAGATCTACTGCCACACGACTTGCGCTACTGATACAAACAACATTCAATTCGTGTTCGACGCAGTCACAGATGTCATTATCGCCAATAATCTGCGTGGCTGCGGTCTCTATTAGGATAAATATTCCCGTCGCGGAGCCGATCGACCGACACACACTCACGACACTCACACACGTAAACACGACAGACATATATTGCGAGAACGAGGGAGCGTGTGAGAATGAGAGAGTGCGAGACTGACGAGCTAGCGTGCGAGAGAGAGGGAGTGAGAGAGCGGGAGAGAAAGGGAGCAAGAAAGTGAGAGGAGAGAATGAGAGAGGTATGCACCCATGTAGCACCGCTACTACTACCGACCACCTGCGGATACCTTCTCGACTTTTTTTTATCAGATACCCCCTTCTTGCCCAGCCCTTTCGATTTTATTCCCCTCGCCCAGGACGCCTGATTGAGGAGGATTCACAAGGTGGCTCGTTGATTGGGATCTGTTCTAGGATTGAATTCAGTGCTTCAAGACTTGAGTGGGGAATGTTGTGTTCCGATATTCATTTCTTGGGAAATTGGACTAAAATTGGGGCGAGGTAAGTTGATGCTCAAGATTAGTACTCCATCCTTTCAGGGCGCCAAGCATGGTTATCACTTTTACAAAATGCCAACTTGTTTCCTTGTTTGAGGGATAGAGTTCACGTCGGTAGCTTCACTTGAAGAAGCGCGAGGTTGAGTAGTGGGGACTAGCCTAGTCACACGAGAGGCACAGTCGAGCCGCGTGGTGGGGATGGCCCCGCCCACTTGCCTCGAACGTCCACTTGATTTTACTTGGCCTATAGTACAACTAATCCCAATGAACTGTTAACATGCAACGTTTATATTTATTTAATTTATTTAAGTTTATTTAGCATTGGTTCGAGCAAATGCCCTTTTTTTTCACTTTCAAATACGCATACCGAAACGCTTGGTTAAGCACGTTACATTAACCTCGAATTACGAAGTTAAATAAACATAAATTGAATTGAAGGGATTTAAGCAGCAGATGGGAGCACTTTAGTAGTATCAGTTGTACTAATTCAATATGCCGAAGTGGAAAATGATATCAGAGCACAACAGCGATCATAACCTCAAAACGAGATCCAATAGATCGTATTTTCTGTTTTCAACCATTGAATGCATTCCTATAGTGTGTTCAGAGTTAATTTCTCACGATCTTTTTAGTTTATGAATACCCAGATAGCACAACGTGTTAAAGAATAATCGATTTCAATCTGGAAAATCGATGTCGTAGTCGACTAAAGGCGTCGATTATGGGTAAAAGGAACGACTTTGCGAGGCTTTGCCATTCGATATGTAGAAGTCGCTATTTGACCTGTCTATCTAATACAAAATCGATGCCCTTTTCTAAAGTCGAAACATTGAGTACCACTATTAGTGTTTGTTACTTCGAATTATTGATTTTTCTTCTACTTCTAACGAACCATCTTCGACCAAGCTAAGAAGAGCAATCCTACAGAAATCGAAAAGTAAAATGTAATCCGCCGAGGGAGAAGAAAATCGAAAGGAGGCAATCATGGATCAAGGTTTTTCATGAATTTCACGAAGAATCGCACAAAGACCAATCACGAAGCACACTCAGATTCACTGAAACGTGGAAGAAGCAGCTCTTTACCTAGAGAGGATCGTTGACCTTCAAAGAGTCTTTTCGCTTAGTTATAGCGATGAATTTAGCGATTAATACCGGTGAAAGGAAATTTCAATGAAATTTTCATTAAAATAATTATTTCTCACCTTCATTAATCTTATCTGGGTACTGACCCCATCTTAACGGTATAAAAATAATCTGCAACACTTGAGTATGTATATAGGATTAACTATCGTTACAAGCACAGGGCGATTCAAATGAAGCGGGCGATACGACTGTCTTTGAAGTTTGGTATATTTAAAAATTTCCACTGTGAAATAGTATTCCATTTGGAAAAAAGATGTAACGCGCGAAAGTGACAACGATTATTTTGAGACTAAAAACATCGTGGATATTCAAGGACATTCGAATTGTTTTTATGCGGAACCTAACTATTTTAAAGCAAACAGAGATGGAAAGGTATAAAGAGATGAATACGACTGGCTTATATATTCTACGATTCTACTAAAAAATTTGGAAGTAAAATGTGTACTTTGGTTGCATTTTGAGGGACAGAGGGCGCCATCTGCAAATGATGTGTACTTTGCTTGTTTCGTTACAAATTTTGTAGTACAACGATCTAATACATAATGCAGCGAAGTTCATTCCACTTTGCACTTTCCATCTGTACTGAAGAAATTTAGATTCCAATGCAAAAAATAATTCAATCAACCTTGAAAATTATATTAACACCATTACGTATAATAAGTTTTTCTATGGGCAGGTTTTTAATATTCCCTCGCTGTTTGAGAAGAATCGCTTTGGCCATTTGTTTTGAATCGCCTTGTACACCTTCGATGACAGTCAATTGTAAGATTTACATAATCATGAAGCTTAGGGAGTGAGATACTTGGTTGTAGTTTGCTGCGAAGCGAATACAATCTTGCGAGAAATTCCCTTTTCGTTATAGTTTTATCAACGATCCTCTACCTAGAAGAGTCAGAACGATTTGTAAAGCATAAATTACAAATTTTCTTTTTTGTCTCGCACACTGAACCATTATTATTCAACGCGTCAGCTTTACTTCTGTGAATATGTTATGTTTATTGCCGATCGCACAAGTGGCGCACAAGGAATCGGCGTAAAATGACACGTCGTATTTTGGATTTTTTTTTAAACGTTAAGTTCTTACTCCATATTGGTTTTAATTGGAAGACTGAAATGGAAAATTAGTTTGAATAATTAATTGTGAGAAATCTGAAATTTGTCGACGAGAAAATTTCAAGATTTCTTAAATTGGAGTAACGATAGAGTATGAAGGTTAAACGTGAAATAATTTACAGATTTAGAATTAGGAAAGATTTTACCAAAAAATCGAAGCTCCTCGAAATGGGAAACTTAAGAATTTTTAATGTTACAAAACGAACAAAATTCTTTGCCAAAAATTGACTTTATATTAAATTTAAGGAAAAATATTACAGAAGCAAGTGAATATTTCCAAACCCTCGGTTCTTTTGATCGACTTTTATGCTTCAAATTATCGAAACGAGCCAATCGAGAAATTCTTCAATTAGAAATGTAGCATCAGGTTAAAATGTCGAGTATAAAATCATGTCGGAAAATGGGGAACAGGTTTTTTCACCTGTGACTTGAAAGATTTAACACGCCCTCGACGTTTTGACATTTTTGAATTTGAATTTAATGTTACCTCGTTTCATCGGTACGCATAATTACACAAATTTACATTTTCGCACAATTACACGCGTACACCTACACGCACATATATAGAACATACTTTCAGATCGCAAATACAAAGTATTTATATCACGAAGGAAAGAAATGTTCCACTGAATGAACTAGGGAATAGTTGCGGATCCTTGAATTTCCAAAATTGGAACGATTTAATTTCTCTTACCAATTAGATTTACGTTCTCGAATATTGTAGACGTTCCGAAAGCTTTTCCATAAAAGAAACTTCTGTTTATTTTCTGTTAAGGAACTGCGTTTTTAGTTGATTAAATAATTTGTAAAGCTTTTTCTTTGGCTCTAATAGAACATCAGTGCAGTCGAACAACTACGATCGAAACATTCCACGTACAATCGTATGCAGTTTTCTCTATTTTTTATTTATTTCTGTTTTACTGATATGTATAAATCTTTTGCCACCTAATTTTTATTCAGAAAATCTTTCCGAAAATTATTTGTTTCGACCAATTTGTTATTTTTTGGGGGGATTGCAATTGTGATAGAAGAGTATGTTTCGTAAATCTTCCTATGGAAAAAATTACCTCCTATTGAAAACTTTAAGTTCTGAAAAATAATCTTACCAAAAGTGTTTTATTCAATTCTCGAGTAACCAATGTATTTTTCTTTTAAATACTGTTCTGTAATATTGGGCAAATACTTTTTCAGAATCCTTTGATAATGGTTCGATATACTAATATTGAAATTTAGAATCGTAAAATTTGTCAAAAGTGTTGCACTTGCAATTCCACGTTATTTAATCGTAACTTAACACCAGGAAGGGTGTTTGACCAAAAAGAACCAAAGAATCATGTAGAACAATAATTAAAATATAAAGGAATATTCTCGAGTTTATGGTTATCCGAATTATATATAGTGATTCATTATTCCTTGTCAATGTTTCATCGGATAAATCTGTGTCGCAAAATAAGAAAAAATATTATATGAAAATAGATCGTCCAAGCTTTATTCACTAAATAAAAACGAATTAAAATATCTGATGTGTGTAATGCATCCGATGCATTGCTGCCATTTAAGCTTAAATACAACTGACAAATATCCGCCCTTTTGCTATTTCAAAGTGGGTGCAAAAAAAATTATTTTGTGCAACGTAAACAAAAAATTTTCATACTAACAAATTGTAAATTATTGTACATTAATTCTTCTTTTTGCCAACGTAACAGTAAAAAAAGCTTAAAACCAATGTTTTCATATAACATTTTTTCTTATTTAATAATGATAATTTACCCTTTGGAATATTGGCACGTATTAAAATTGCGAACCACTTTATATACAAAAGATAGAAGTTCCTTCTGAGAGGCCAAATAATTCTTCCCTTTCTCTCAACTACAAATACCCAAAAAATTTCATTCATTTCGATTTGGATTTCCGTTTCCGTTTCTGTGTGCCGATTTTTCGAATTATTTTTGTATCGTTAATCGGATCTAGAGATAAAAAAATAGTATTACTGTCACCGCCGTTGCCATATTACTATAAAACTAATATATAAATTCTAGGAATATGGATTAATTAATTAATTAAGTATTCTTATATGTAGTAGCCATAATTATGTATAAATAAGTACGTATATAGAATTTCTAGTCAAATAGAGAACGTACTAGCTCGTACGAAAACGATCGGGGAAGAGATTGGTTTGATTTTTACCGAGAAATTAGTAATTATTTTACGATCTGATCATTTATTGCAATTCTAATCAAGTCATACCAAATGATTTATGCTTATACTAAATGGTAAAATTGAAAAAGCAGAACAGTTTTCTATCTATAGTGTTCTAAATGAAACATTATATCTGATTTTTATTCGGATTAAATGTTTAAGAAATCGCATATTTAATTATTTGTTGGAGATTTTTGTGAATTTAGTTATTAGTATATGAATGTAGATGAGTAATTAAAAATTGCACCGCAACGTTGACTAAATACATTTGGACATTGCTAACACTTTAAGGGCAAACAAATTGCGAATCAGCCCGAATGAAATTGTAGCACTAAAGAATATCCAAGTTTGAGTGAAAAATGTTACTTTTCGATTCTACGAATTTACTCTACGAAATGAACAGTAATTTTACGAATTTCCATTTTACGATTTAAACTGTATTTCAATTTTTCTGGGTTTAGTATGTAACTGTATTGAAAATATTAATCTTTATTGTAACTGTGTCGAATCGGTTTTTCCCCGATCAGGTTTATCAACCCAATGTAGTTCGCACCTTCACTTGAATTTCGCCAAAAGATTTCGTTTAAGGTGCTTCTAGGATTACTAGAAGAAGAAAAGTTTCATCAAGAGCCACTTTCACGACCAAGCTTTTTTTTATTAATCTTTTTATAATAATCCCACTTCAATATATGTATATGTCTGTCTTCAATTTTTCTACTTTAGAGTTGTCATTTGCAACAAATTTTTCCTATTTCGATTTTCGTTTTTATTGTTAGTATTATTTTTACACTTTTCGTTCTCGGCCACTTTTGTTTTCGATTTTATTCACGTATTTTTCTTCTTTCATTTGCCTTCGTCGAAATGTGAAATTCAGGGATTTTTTACCGAATGAATGTTGCATAATATATTTTTCGCTTTCCTAAGCATGTTCGTTTCGCAAGATAAATCGTTACTCCGCAAATAGACCCTACGAAACTATTTTGCAATACGTACACGTTTCCATCGATATTTATCCAATTATCAATCGGCGATTTTTCGGTTTGCAATTCATTGTAAATCCAACAGTCGCGCTAAGTACATTCGAGAAAAAGTGAAAATTTTGGATCTTGAATTTAAATTGCATATCGTAAATCGCGTTGTTCGTAATCACCAAGGCCGAACAAATCGCGATTTGTAAGTTGCAATGGATGAACAAAGAAAGAGAAATGCACGAACCGACAGAATAAACCGCAAGAAGAATCAACAATAAATTAAACTGTTGTAAACAAGCGTAATAAAAAAAAAATCGACAAGAAAGCGAGACGAAGGAAACATTGTTAGTAGAAGAAAAGAGGAAGTGAATATCGAATGGAAAATATTTTTCACAGGGACTAAATTCTTATACGAGGAAGTCTAGAGCACGAAACGTATGTTGTATGCGCGAAAGAGAGAGAGAGAGAGAGAGAGAGAGAGAGAGAGAGAGAGAGAGAGAGAGAGAGAGAGAGAGAGAGAGAGAGAGAGAGAGAGAGAGACGAATAGCTGCAAAATGTATGGCAGAAGAAAGCGAAGTTTTTAGCAAAAGAACGAAGAATGAAAAAGTAGCGTGTCGTAACGAAATCGAGTATTGATGAATGACAGAGAAATTGCTATCGATCCGTAAAATATGTCGTTGAAAGGGGAGATGTAGAACGAATAATCGAAAGCTCTCCGTTGCCACGACAAAATTGACCGTAACTCGCGATTTGAACTTGGCGCCAGGATTCCTTGGCGAGGGGGGCAGGTGGCCGCGTGGTGGGGGCTGGCGGGTGGGCGGGGCAAGTGCGCGAGTAACTAACACTAGTGTTATTATCGTAATTGTAACGATTAATGGTAACGATCATAATCTTATTAAACACTAAATGATAATAAGGGACGTGGATGATGAAGAAGAAAAAAAAAAAATGGGGGAGAATATCACAGTCCTTTGTGATTGACGATAAACAATGCGCCCAACAAAATCGTTTCGTAAAATCATTCATAGACTCGACGAATCGACGCCGTTTCTTTCTTACTTTTACCTCTTCATTCTTTTATCGTGAAGAAGCAAAGAGAGAGAGAGAGAATGTGAGAGAGTGAGAGAGAGAGAGAGAGTGTGTGTGTGAGAGAGAGATAGAGGGAGAGACAGAGCGAGAGTGAACGGGAGAGAGAGAGAGAGGGTGAAAGTAAGGGTGAAAGAAAGAAAGGGAGAGAGTGAGTGAGAACGATACAAGGCGTGGGGATTTTTGAAGGATGAGAACGGAAACATTGCGAGAGGAAGATGCTCTCTCATTATACATATATAAATATATATAATTATTATGTAATAATTGTCCATACATCTTGAAATGTCGAATAAACGAACAAAGAAAGACGAGCGTTTCTTATTGTCATGCTAACTTGTCAACAGAAGTTACTGTTAAGGAACAACCATTGTTGTATTTATTTATGTTTTATAATTTATCATTTAGCAGCAGCGTTATTTATTAATCAGTCTTTCGTTAGTCCACTACTTTTGGACCACCCTGTGCATGTGATAAATATAGTTAAAAGCTTTTTCGACCAGGTAACGAGAGTACATACATCGTTGGATTCTATAGTCTTTATGTTACATTTTGACGTGTTAAAAAGTTCTTTTTAATTGAGGTAAGAAATTGAGCTTCCCGCGAAAATGTAACAAAGTTGCAAGGGTCAAAATTTTTGCAACAATGTTGGAAATGAAAATGGCCTGTTCGCAAGAAAAAAACTCGGTTTGCAACTTTGTTGAGATTTCGCGGGGAGTCAGATTCCGGTTAGAAACTTTGTTGAACGCTAAAATCTTCCAATATCATCTTCAGACTATTCCGATTTCACCGGATTTGGACGCCCCGCGAAAATGCAACAAAGTTGCAAACCGGGTTTTTTAAATCGGTCCAGTTAAATCGTTTTGGGCCATCCACTACCTAAACGTTTAAAACAATTGACTGAGATACACTTCTTGTATGACAATACACACTTTTAAATTTTATACGCAATGCATTTATTATAATGGTGTGTAATCACACAGAAATTGTATTTCACAATCAGTCATATTTTGAGTTCAATTAATTTATCTGACAGGGAAACCTAACCCAAGTTTCGAATTTGCCGCCATCGGTTATTTACTTCACCACTTCACACAGATGACACTGTGTGCAATGTTTACAGAAAAATACTTTTTAGTGTCACTTCCCTGTTATTCATTTAACTATGTTCATGAAAAATGGCGTGTTCTCGAAGTTATATGTCCAATTATTTTTCTATAAATGATATTTTGTGCTCCGAAGAACGAATATCTTGCAAAATTACAGTGGATTTACCTGGGCAAGGTATTTGAAGTTTTTATTTAAATCATTACGTGTCTTGTTAATACAGAGCTTAACTTATAATGTTTCAAATTGTAATTACTCTTTTAAAAGTTTCATTCATGCAATATGTTAGATTATAACTTAAGATACTTTGTCTAATACTTTGACTGAATTAATAAATCGAGTTTGAAACCGGAGGTATAATTTTATTAACACTTATGCGTTGCAAGGATATAATCGAAATAGTAATGGAAGCTTGTTACATCCAAGTCATAGAAACAAGGAACAGTAGAATATAGTTCTGATCTAAGCATGGGAACAGTAACTTATTATTTTATTATTTTTACATAAACTTTGCCTCACGGCTTCAGATGGCTTGTCGTTTATACATTAGTCTTATTTCCTACTTTATGTTTTCAAATATATAAGAATCTGTCTATATTTCTATCTCTCAATGTGTACTCGTGTACACTACCTATTCATCCAAGCACATTTATATATTTATCTATTTCTGTCTCTGTAATCTATTGTACTTTGTTACTCCCTAAACTCTCTAACCTTAAACACTATAACGCAGTCTTCCTCTCTTTGGTAATCCATTGTACTTACACTTCTACGTTTCCACCTCTTTCCCCTCCCTCTGACGAGACCTATCTTCTCCATCTCTCCTCTTTCTTTCTGCTTCGATCTTCCTTAGTATTTCTATTCCTTTTCCCTCCTCGCCTAGTACCACCCTCAGAAGCTCTTTACATTTGTTTTGTATACATTGTGTTATCACGTGCTCCAGGTTTTCCTCTTTTGTCCCACACATCCTGCAAACCTTTTCTTCCGTACCTTTCCAGTGTTGGTTTCCACCCATGCCATTCCCATCCCTGTCCTTCATCCTTTCTTCCAGGTACTTCGGTAGCTGCTCCGTTATTACGTCCTTATATGTCATATTGTATCTTGATTCATTTATTTTTCTTACCCTCTCTGCACTCCTAACCCTCTAGGTCCTTTTCCACGGGGTTCCGACGACGTCTTGATTTTCCACCCTCAGTCCATTCAATTCTTCTTTATTTATTCCTATACTTTCAAAGAATACCCTTCTTCTTGTTTCCCATCTTCCCTCCCCTTTTACCAGCCTCTTGTTTGTGTTGTAATGATGCTAAGACTTCACTCATAAGGCCCTCAGCTTGAGGGACTCTTAGGTGACTTCTTTGTCTCCTGATACGACCTTTTTAATGTTATTACGACATTCTCTAGCCCAATGCCCTGGTTTTTGACATTTATAACATTTACCTGTTTTAACTTGGCATTTTTATTATCATTATACTTCTCTCCTCTTCCTTTTTTATAATGTACATTGGATGCGAGTGCAATTCCATTCCCGTTATTCTCAGATCTTTTATTTTGACGTAATTCCTGCATTAACAACCTCGAAATAAGGTTACCTTTTGTACGTTGTGCCCCCGGGGTGGACTACTATGCACTTACGAAGAAATCATAACTAGCAGGCAAGGTCAGAAGAATTTTTGTGATTATCATGCTATCCAAAACATTTTCTCCCTTTAGCTGCAAACGATGTGCTTAGTCCCCTGACTTGGCGATATGCATCGCCATGTCATCAGTAGATTACTTTGTGGTTGTGAACCACTTCTGTTCAAGCATATGAACCGCAGTTTCAGACTTTTGTTCATAGACACTAACTAGTTTTTCCCACATACTCTGTTTCACAATTGATGATAGGCATTGCGGGTTATTCTAATATCGTTGTTACAATATTTTTTTGTTCCAAATTATCCAATTTACTCCATGCCACTACCTGACTCTGATATTCCCTAATTACCGTAGTCTCGGTCCTCGCCGCTGGCACCTTGGGTAAAGTACTTGCCCTCTGGACAATGTCCCAAGTACCATTTGCCTTTAGAATGACGCGTACCTGAAATTTCCAGATGCTCAAATTCTCGATGTTCTTGAGTTTGTTAATTCGTGTTAATTCAATCTCAAGGTGTGGCCTTGAGAAGAATTTTTCCTTTTTGCATGTGGCTGAAATTATTTCCTCAAAAGAATACAACCTCTTAAATATAATCTTGAATTATGTTTATAATAGCGTCCCAGGTCCCATAAGCTGTTTTTTATAACTTAAGATACTTTGTCTAATATTTTGACTGAATTAATAAATCAAGTTTGAAACCAGAGAAATACACTGCATTCCACATTAGAGCATACCGATTTCGCGCAGGCTCGACGTTGTTTACGTTGACAACGGTCAGGTCCAGCGTTTGGGATGTACCAGTTACTTCTTTGGGGGGTACCGGGGCCACTCCTCCCGCTGGTTGCACCATTGACACTATTAATCACATCCTTATCAAATTCGAAATAGTAACAGAATGAAGTTTATATAAAAATTTATTCTTATAAAATATATTTGACGAATTTCAGGTGTATAGCTACTTAAGCTAAGAGTTAAATAGTCGTAAAATACCGACATTGATGTTTGTGTTAAAAATGAATATTTTAGTTGAAATAAAAAAAAACATTTTTTAAAGGTTTTTTGGATGCGTCGTCCCAATCCGAAAATTTGAAAGTAGGATCAAAGGTGGAATTTCCACTATGGTTAGCAAAGCCGTTAAAAAACTTGCAGAATCCTGTAGTTAGTGTCGACATACCGAAAATATATAAGGAAGGATATAGGTTCGATGTTTTACCTTTTTTTTCCGATTCAAAATATTTAAAACTCTTCTTTCTCGTGTCCATAAATTATACAATTCTCTGAGAATAATAGTTGTTTCCCCGCGTATGTGTGCTTTTAATTATTCATTTATTATATTTTATTAGGGAAATTTTGGAAGCAGACGCAGATGTTATTGTTTTAAGCAAATGGAATCCTTATTATTACGAATTAGGAATGCACGTAAAGAAATTCGGTGACAGAGATTTGGAACAAATAGCAGGAAGTTTATTACAGGTGAATAATTTAAGAAATCATTAATTTCAACACGAAATTTGTTGCAAGATTTGATAAAATATAATATTTTTTTATTATGCGTGCAAATGTTTGAATGACATTTTAATAAATGAAAAACGGTGCACTGTAACGAATGTAGATTCTATATTGTTTTTATTTTCAAAAACAGAGAGACAAAAATCGTACTACCGGCAAGACGATTAGAATTCTGTTTATATTGACAAAGTTTGGTTAAAAATTACGATTGTCGGTAATTAAATAAATTTATAGTTAATAGGAGACTTTTCAGAATTGAATTCTGCATCCCCCCAAGGACATTAGTAATTTTAAAGTTAACATCTTTTATTTTTAGGCGTATAAATCTCGTTTCCGATTAGTTATGGACTCGGCTGAAAATTCAATATCTGATCTAACATTGGATCACCAACTTCCTCGACTTGAAAAACATCTTTTTCTACCGGGATGGCAAGCCAAAGTTCGTCTGTTAGAATGGTTGAGAATGGGTACTCATAGCATCCTTCTATCTGAGGCTACAACGAATTTGAAAAAGCGAAAACGTACAGACTATGACATTGACTAACATTTTTATTGTCCAAAAATTAACTAAGCTGACATTAATTGCTTCATGTATGATAATATTTGTAGCCACACATTAAGTAATTTGATTTTTCGTATAAAAAATTGTATATAGGAACGTAGCTCAGAAAAAATTGCATGACGCGATTAAATAAAACAAAGAATTACCAATTTTATACTATAATTAAATATATTATAAAATAACTTTTTCTAGTGGATTATGACGTAAATATGCGATTATAAGTATTTTATAAGATAAGTACAGACATGTTGATACACGTGGTACCAGAGTAAATATTTCGTAATTGATGTAGATTTTATACTATAAAGAATATTTGAGCTTTAAATAGTGACATTATTTCGTACAAATTAAAAATGATATTTATGTATGTTCCACGAAAGTTGTCATTTACGGTTTGTTTACTACACGCGTATACGTACACGCCTAACTTAGCTTGTGTGAGCGTCCGCACACATTCAAGGCCCGATGAGACGGCTCCCTTAACCCGGGAGTAGGCGTGCCAAATAACTTACGTTAGTAGGCGCGAGTCGGTCATTTCGACCGATGATAATGTAATGAGAAATAACTTAACAAAATGACTAAAATAATATAAATAATGCATAACATTGTATTTTACTTAGTTCGGAATCGTTATACATGAGTAATTTTCATCTTCATGATAAAATAAATATTAATCTGTTAACTAATTAAATAATAATAAATGAAAGAAAATACAATTAAACGATCAAACGAACTTACCTGGTAATGAAGTTCGATCGTAATTATATGAAGGGCCTCGTTCGAAGAGATTACTACTGTAGTTTCCTTGGCGTCGTCCAGAGGTCACAACGTTTAGAGTTAAAAAGAAAAACTGCCGGCTGCTTCTCCGTCCTTTCCTACTCGCTCTTCTTCTGTCTTCATACTTTAGAGTTATGGGCTTAAAATTGCTTAATATTAGTAGCGGGAGGGATGAATTTTAATTCCTTTGGGTGGGATGTAATCTCTTCGAACGAGGCCCTTCATATAATTACGATCGAACTTCATTACCAGGTAAGTTCGTTTGATCGTTTAATTATATTTCGTGCCTCGTTCTCAGGATTACTACTGTAGTTATTTAGAGCGCGCAATTTTAAGATATTTGTTCTTTATTCTTGAATAAAGAATTTATAATTTCGACCGTATTTTTAGAATATTAAAAAACCAAAAAGTGATATCAGCGCATAGGTTCGGTCATATAAACTTTTTTTTTTTTTTTATGTTATTAACAATAAATTTAGGAATGACACCATTTCTTCTGCATTTTAACAAGAATAATTTTCTGTTACTTATCTTAATTAGACTCAATCTGTTCTTCGATAGATCCTTAAGTTGTTTTACTGATTCTGGTCCAAACTCCCTTGATATCCTCGTAAAGAAGCTTTCCATTTTAATAGATGTAAATGTTTTTCGTTATATGACCGAACCTATGCGCTGATATCACTTTTTGGTTTTTTAATATTCTTTATTCTTGAGTAATAAAAATATGTTTTGAACAATGTGTCATTTTGTATTGGCTTTTTCCCCTTATTTCTTAATTTAATATCCCTTTTGCAAACTGCCCGGTTTCTTGGATTATTGGTCGGTTGTAAAATCGGGCGAACACCTGAGAGCTTGTGGACCATCCTGCTGTTCTTCTAATTGTGTTCAAGTCTACACCTTTACGGAATGCCTTCGATGTAGATGCATGGCGTGTCGAATGGGCTGAGAAAATGTTTGTATCAATTCCACTTTCTTTCAAGGTAATTCTTATCCAACGGCTGAATGTCTGGGTACCTATCGCTCTATATGGTTTTTGTGTTGATATAAACATTTGTTGTATATCGCCTCTAATGTCCCTGGTTTTCTGCAAATACTTGTTTAATGTTGTTACTACACACAGTTTTGGTCTCTCTGGGCAGGCTGGTAGTATAAGAAGTGGTTGATAGCGGCCTGGTCCAGAGGTTTTTATTATATCCGGTATCCTGATCTGAATTGAGTCTTGTAATCTGGTTATGTTGTTGATTTTAATGTTTGATAATGTTTGTGCTCTGTGCGCCGTACAGAGGGCGAGCAGTGTTGCTAACTTATGTGCTAGTTTTGTGAGCGGCATGCTGTCTGATGGATCTTGCTTTTCTAGGTGGTTCAGTACTAGTGATGTATCCCATGTAACCTCGTACTTGGGGCGAGGCGGTTTTAATTTGAAAACCCCTTTTAGAAGGCGGTTTATTAATCCATCCTCTCCTATTTTGTTTTTTGATATTAATGAAATTGCTGACCTGTGTGAGTTGAGTGTGCCATATGATGCACCCTGTTCGAAACACTGGGTTAGGAATTGGAGCAGCTTTTATTTTCATTAATGCGGAACCCTAGTTTAAGTAATAGCCCCTTGGTTTCTTTAATATTCTTCCTACATTTTTCACTATTTTCTTCTATGCACAAGAAGTCGTCTAAGTAAATTACTGAAGAGAACCCTCTGCTCCTGAGTGTTTTTACTACTGGTTTTAATAATTTTGTAAATGCCCAGGGGGCAGTACACAGCCCGAAGGGTAAACAGACAAATTCGAAAATTGTACCTAGAAATTGAAATCTTAAGTACTTGCGGCTATCTTTGTGTATTGGTACGTTGTAGTACCAATGGCGTGGCGTCTTCCAAATCTATAGTGCCCATAAAGTAATTTGGGAAAACTAACTTTAATGCTGTGCGTAGGTCTTCTAATTTAAAGTGGCTTTTTGCTATGAATTTATTCAGTTTCTTTAAGTTTAGGATAAATCTGTTAGAACCATCCGGCTTAGGTCGTAGGAAGTAAGGCGATAAGAATTGCCCTTTCTCCGCCCTGCAAGCCTCTATTGCACCTTTCTTTAGTAAAGTTTGGATTGCCAGTCGAAAGTTTTCAATTTCTTGGTGTGAACTAAATCTGACTTTCTGCTCCTGTCCTTGGACTACTTCAGAAATGAATTCAATCTTATAACCTTGTATGAGGTTTAGCACGAAATTATCTTTGGTTATTTTTTGCCATTCCGCTCTAAAGAATCTTAGTCTTCCCGCTGTACTTACGTTGACGTCTATTTGCCTTTCTGCCTGAAGTTCCTCTGTGATTTGTACTTCTGGCTTGTTGGTTTGTTTTTGAAGGCCAGACGTGGACGGTGTTGGTTCCACGAGTTTGTGTAGCCTGCCTGATTGGCGAGAGGCCGCCTCGCCTGCAGGCCTTTCGAGTTTAAAGTACGCCTATCTTTAGATGGTTCCTTTGTAGTCTGTTGATTTTTCATGTTTTGAGAAATTTTCTCCATAGCCTTTGATTCTTTAATTCTTTCTGTGAGATTGTCACCAAACAACCACTTCCCACTCTCGTGCAAACTCATTGGTTCTCAACATCCAATATGTTTTGCCTCTCGTGCAAATTCATTGGTGGCGGCTTTCAGTATGCCTTGCCTCTCGTGCAAGTTCATTGATGTTATAATTAAATATGATTTGTCGTTTTGTCTCATCGATCTCCTTCGCGGGGGTTCTATTATTTGACCTTTCTAATTTTATAACTTACCATTTGTTTGCTGGGCTTCCCCTGATGAGCTGCGAATATCTTCTAACACAGCGCTGTCCAGCGTAGGGGCCCGTCACGCGCCAGCTTCCCCTTCCAATCATTTCCTCGCACAGCGTGCCTTCCGTCGTCAAGGAGACCGCGCGATGCTAAGAAGGCTGCCACGACGAGCTAGCTGGGCAAACGTCTTCGTGGCGAGCGTCGCGCGGTATCCCTGACAACGCGGACGAGAGTGGGAGAACCCCAAACTTACGCGTAAGCGACCTTGAACAGCGCTGTTCTAACATCTTCTCTATTTTTCTCAATTTCACCGCTAAACTTTCCATCTTCTTCTGACCCTGATCTTTTCGGCATGATTTCTATCTTGATCACTATCTTTAAATCTATTTTCACTACTTTATCACTATTGTTTTTATATACCGTATCGATAACGTGTTCACTCATGGATACAACGAAATGAATGAAGACAGAAGAAGAGCGAGTAGGAAAGGACGGAGAAGCAGCCAGCAGTTTTTCTTTTTAACTCTAAACGTTGTGACCTCTGGACGACGCCAAGGAAACTACAGTAGTAATCCTGAGAACGAGGCACGAAATATAATACTATCCTGGATATTGTCAAATCTTATAGATTTTAGAAGAAAACTGAATCGTTTCTGTGACATAGTCGCTTCGAAAATGCCTATTCCAGTTCCATCTTTACTATATAAATCTAATAAATTTTGATGCGATGTCCGTAAATACCCAGCTAAATAGAGTAATCCAATAAGCGCTTCAATTTCATTGCGATTTGTCTCTTTCGCATCTCGTTTTCTTTTGAATTTATCTTTTTGTTTATTATTCACATAAATATTAGTATACAGAACTATCTTTTCAATCATATCGGTAGATAAAAAAAGTCTCCACGCATCAATGGCCGTTTTAGCAGTAGGTCTTACGCCTCGACGTTTATTGACAACATTATGTTTTTTAGTTTTACTCTTGTTCCTAGGTGGTATTTTCGACCATATTGTTGTTTTATCTTTGCCAATGTAATGGATTGTGGAATTCTGGAAAATTTATTTTTATACAAATGATACATTGTAATTTATTTTAAAAATAAAATGTTATATAAAAATTTAGGCGAATGCAAAATATAAAATTATATTGTCTGTTTGTTAAGTTGAATTTATCACTTAATTTTTACTTTTTCATAATAGCAATTATCTAATATATTTTATATTTATATTTTTTTTTTAAAAAGGTATACTTATAAAATTATGATTTTATAAACGTATTCAATTTGAATATTTTCGTCAGATTAGAAACTGCATCTTGAAAATAAATAATAAATACTTACGTTTCCGTCTCTATATCCGCACAATCAATTTCCGAATCTGTATCATGATCGGATTGTATAAGATAATCAGAATCATCTGCGGAATCACTGACCTCGTCTTCAATGTTTTCATTCAATAAGAAATCTCGGAAATTAGAATTAGCCATGATTGCCACACAGTACGGGTTGTATGCGACAGACGAAATGAGACTAACGTTAGCAGGCGCGCCATGGTCGAAAAGACCGACGTGTAACAATGTATGTTTTTAAACCTTCACGAGTGCACTAACTGTTGCTCCTTCAAATGAGAATAACTCCACGGAAAAAGTAAACAGTCGGACGCTATGGATTATGTGTCAAAAATACGAAATCATCGGTCGAGAAGACCAACATGCCCCTACGCCCGGGTTAATGCTATCCTCCTTTACGTTCAGCGAGGCTCTGATGCTAGACGCAGCTCTCGTGCAGTATTCCTCCAAGACTTTTCAATAGAAGGGGCTGTGAGAACAGCGCGGCAGAGACAGAGAGAACAGAAAATGTGGCAACTACGCGTCAAACATTCGTCTACATCCAGTACCTAGAGATGTCACCTCTGTACAAGTTCTTTTTATCGACCGCAGTAGTTTCATTAGGGTCCGTCTGTTTACAAGGGACGCTTCGATCGATTCGGACCATAACAAAAATGAGAGGGCCCCCTTAAGGTCTCTAATTTGCAATTTCTGCATTACCATTTTGAGTATGATAATTTCATTTTTCAATATAAATTATATTCTTGATAATTATTACGCTCGTTTTTTACAAAATTAATTTGTACATGAAATGGATTAAAAATGAATTCAGTAAATAATTACGAACATTTATTGTAAGATACAGTTAAAACATTAAATGGAAACATAAACAAAACGAGTCAAAGAGAAGTCTATTGCTCGATTAAGATAATTAATTGGTGCGCTTACCTCTTTTTATTATACGGTACAATTCTTTTTACAATAATTAAATAACAATTGGTAAAAAAGAAAATTTATTTACAATCGGCGTGCTATTTGCGCGGCTTTAATGACGCATTGTGAAGCAACTTATTTATGAATTGTTTATCTTGGAAACAATTAGCTCACAACCCATATTAAACGAATTTTACTTTAATAATAGTGCTTATTCTAAAAAATGAACGCTGAAGAAGCAGAAGAATTAGATAAATAATGTTTAATCCACAACTGTTTTCACTGGTTAAACAATTGTTGACTTTCCACAATTTTGATAATGATGATATCGATGATAAAACATGACTTATATAATAATGCGTCAAAAATCGAGAATTAAGAGTATGCGTATTTTTTAATGTAATTTTTTTTTATGTTTACAGTTTGTATATTTATAAGTTTCGTAAGAACTTTAAGCAACCGTTTCTTTCCATTCGTTCCAACTGTTAATAACAAATATTATTAAGCTTTAGTAAAACAGCGCGTTAAGGGGGGGTTCTGCCTTGTGAGACCGAAAAAGTAGGTGATTATTTTAAAAAATAAACTGTTGAACGTATTTATTTGAAATTTCGCAAGTGATTTTATTGTACTTTAAGTATTATTACAAATTTTTATTAAAAATAACTGCTCGTGCTGGCGTTGAAGGAAAGTGTCCTATGGTTTACCTGAAACACAAGATGGAAAATGGATTCTTAATCTGCATGAACTAGGATTATGGCTGTATCTGTCACCGTTCTTTTTTTATTTAAATAATTCCTTGCGATTTTTGGACGAAATTCGAATTTTTTGAAAAGGCTGCCATTTTTACAATTTTTCATTTTTCTGAATGGTCCTAGTTCCATAGATAGCCATGTTCATGCAGATTAAGAATCCCTTTCCCTTGTGTTTCAGATAAAATATAGGACACTTTCCTTCAACGCCAGCACGAGCTGTTTTTTTCAACGTTCCACAATCGACGCTCTACACATGCATATTTTTTTTGGTGCAGCCTCATAACAATTTGCAATAACACTTAAAAGTACAATAAAATAACTTGCCAAATTTCAAATAAATCCGTTCAACAGTTTTTTATAAAAAATTCGCAAATATCACCTACATTTTCGGTCCCACAAGGCAGAACCCGCCCTTAACACTAGGTACAGTAAAAAATAAATACAAAGAAAAAAGATTATGCAAAAACATGTTATAAGTTATCGTTTCGTTTAACCATTTTCCTTGTTTCCTAACAACAATATTATCACTTCCACTAATTTACAGTATACACGCGCACGTGCACGCATATCACATAGGAAACTATATTTATATATTATATTTTGTATTACAAAATAGTGTTTCACGTTAAAAAAATATTGCTAAATTAATTATATTATTGCTTCCTATCCGGCCATAAATACGAAATCTAAGAGAAGTCGCGCTGAACACTTGGAATCAACGATTTGTTTCTTCAAATTATTACGCTTTTTCGATTTACCGAATCTTGTGACTAATTATATGTTTGGAATAATTTGACTATATTAATTTCGCGATTACATCTAACACATTAAACTTTCATTGCAAAGTTTAATTCTACTAGCAATAAGTCTAATTTCATACTAACACTTTATTTTTACATAGTAAATGATTTCTTAAAATTTAAGTTTATTGTCTATGCATACATTTATTTTGTTTTATTTTCTACTGACTATATTGTATTAGTTATGTGATTCTATTGTTTTATTTGTTTAATCCAGATTTTAGCAGGAATATCCTTTTCTAAAACAGCGTGCCACGAAAATATTGAAGAAACTTTAATTGAAGAATAAAATCTGATGTACATGAATTTTTTTTACAACCTTCCAATACTTCCCCCCAAAATTCCAAACACAAGTATTACTGGTGGGACAAAATCGTGTGCTCCCCTCCCCTCCCAGACCTTAGGCGGAGCTATCCCCACCATACTGTTCTGTTATTCCCATCACTATTTCTGGGTACTTCGCGCAATCCTGTAAATCCAGGTTTACTTGATTTAAGTCGCGTTCCCACATGCGGTACGCGTGGTGGAGAACACACTAAAACTATTGAAATCGTTCAAATTTGAGTTCGACAAGGAACGATACTCCGATCAGAGTACATAGTGGTCTACGTTCCTATTATTAATAGCTAACTGTTTACAATTTTGCCACTAATGTTAACTTATCACTTAATTCTTAACTTCAATGTAGGAACGTGGCTTTACAATGCCAAAAAATAAAGCGGCCATGTCTACTCATATCTCCAATTCCAAAACGTAACCAGACATTTACTCCTAAAAAGCTTTGAGAGAAAATTCATTGAATCAGTGTTAATATAAGCCACAAATTAACGATACAAATTTTGTAAAGTAATAAACTCAATTTTCTATCGACGTTAATTTCATATTGACAAGTATGCTTGTGGGCGTGGCTATCAGTACGGTGGGGGATAGTTCTGCCTTAATAGCCTGGAATTGTCCACTAGATTTGATCTAACTATATTTCGTGGAATTCTTATTGCATAAGAAAGTATCCGATGCTGCTGTCTAAAACATTAATCTTCAAATTATTATCATGAACAAAGATCATCGCCAATGAAACATGTTTTACTGGAAGTTAAATATAAGAAACGAATCGCGTTCCAACTATACAGGGCATTTATAAAAAAACGCGTACTCCTTCACTAAGAAAAAATTGCATTGCAATGGCGTGTGCTCCTTCCTTCGTCGAGAGGGGCGGTAACTACTCGCTAATTGTTTTTGATTTCTTTCTTACATATGGAATGTCATTTAGTGTAAACACGGTACAGAATCGTTCCAGAAAGTGCGGCATGGTTCCTCGAAAAATCTACGAATTCGTATGTCACGTCGACGATATTCTTAATAACATTGTTTGTTTCTTCACAACGATTTGTACAAATATTACGCTTGTTTAACTGTGAACACGTACCCAATCAGTGGCGTCTCGTCAATGTTAACAATCATCGTGGAATATTAATATTTCGATTTAGCTTTAACGATTGTAATGATTGAATGAGTTCTTAACAGGATGCTTATCGACTAAAATTTATACAATTTTAAACTATGGTAAGCCTGCAATCTTTGCTCCAACTAATTTACAGTAGTTTCTAAAAGGTATTTTAGAAATTTGAGGGCTGCCCCGAAAATCAGTTTTGTTAAAAATATCTGTCAAACGTATATTTAATGATATCTATCTATGATAATCTTGAAATTTTTTTTATGAATGTGTATGTAGGTGTTTGTTAATATTTACTAAAACGTAGGATTCCACGTATGGAAAATATCGGCTTGTATTTTGTTGATCCAAAGACGCTTGACGCTACAAGTGAAACAAAATCAAGTGGTCGGCTAAGTTCATTTGGTTACGCGCACTATTATTTTTCTACTTAATATAAAAAATGGTCAGACAATTACAGAGAAAAATACTGATTTAATGTACAAGTGAAACTTGTGGCTTTGACCGGTCACCCACATTTTGTTCTGACTGTAGCATCTAAAATATTCTGCAAAAAATGTTCTTGGAGTGTGTCTAACGCATGGTATATCTTATTAATTCTCAATTTCTTTGTTTTTAAATGCTGCGAAAGAAGTGTAATAAAAGATAATTTATAAATAACCTGTATTTTGTTGTTTTTGATTTATATTTCAAACGATGATTTGCCGCCTTCACGATTGTCCTATGAAATATCAGACATCCTGTATGATGTTTACATCTACAAAGAAACAGAAAGTGCTATAAATTTATTCGGTGAAAGAACAATGACTTTGAACAGATTGCGAGCTATAAATAGATTTGAGTGTACTGTGCGTTAGCTATGACGTGGAGCCCTTTTCGTGTGATGCGTTATAATTTTTGTACAGAATATTGTTTGTGCTACCAATTTAACAAGGGAACTTCGGAAATCAATATATTTGTCCACGCGATTATTTATGCTTATATTTCATATCGTTCGAGTGAAATATGCAACTAAATAAAAAATTAAAATCGACTTAAAAAAAATGAAAATGCACTAAACAGAAAAAATAATTGTTTTCCTTATTTAATCTACGACTCTCAATTCTTTTTTATGTCGGCGCCTCATCATTTGCACTGTGCAAATCTAACGCCATCTTAAACAAATTCAGAGTAGTAGATTAAATAAGGAAAAAATAATTTTTTACTTTTTAGTGCATTTTTATTTTTTTTAAGTCTGTTTTAATTATCTAATTTTTTTTGTATTTTTTACATTTTAATTAGTTAAGTTTTATAACTAAATTTATTTAAAAAAATATGAATAGCCCTACACGAAGTGCTGCTCATAAAAAAGTACCGTTTCCTAGAGTTGCAAAAGTGAGAATAAGGATGTCTCAAATTCAGTATACAGGGTCTACAACTAAACGCGCGGAAATAATCTAAAATGCGAGAATGGGACTATAATGGGACCACCGGGGCATCGCCGTCTTTCGACTAAAAAAAAAGATTATCAAAATCGGTCTATATGCTGTGGAGTTATGCGGGGACAAACATAAAAAAATTCATATGGGTCGAATCTATAACCTCTTCCTTTTTGAAGTCGATTAAAAATAGAAATATTTGAAAGCGCAGCGAAATACTGTATTGTCGATTAAGTTCCAGACATATATCTGTATTTATAATGAAATTCTGCGTATTTTTTGCATGAAAACGGCAGTGGGGGATGTTTTATAATTTAAACAAATTTCTTTGCACAATTTTAAAAAGCATAAAAAGACAGTAAATTTCCATTATAAATTTTTTTTTATATACAGGAGTATATACAAGATATACACGAAAATAGAAAAACATACAGTGAAATTTAAGGGGTGCTTCATATTAGAGAATCAAAACGTAGCAAAGAAAAAAGATTGCCTGATGCTTCTATTGCTGTGCCCTACAAACCTGCAAAGTTGCTCAAAAATCCAAAATTTCGAGTTTCCGAAGTTCCCTTGGGACTAATTTTGCATATTGAAAAAAAAAATAGTCTTTAAGAATAACAAATCTCCTATGTAAGAATAAAACGTACATGCTCTTAGAAGTGAATAAAATGAGAAGAAACATTTTATCTGACATAATAGGTTTTAAAAATTTTTGGATTTTTTTCAGAAAATTTGTGAATAATTTTTTTTCCAAATAAAATTAAATATTTTTCCTTCTACAACGTACCAAGCAATATGGTCCGATTTTTTGCAGTGACATTTTCTGCACATTGAATATGAAAATATGTTTTACTGTTCATCCACCATCTTTTAATATGCCGAATGGCATAATATGTGTTTAAAAAATCGGCATGCAGTGTTCCCTTAAGATAATCTGCTCCTCTCAAATGAATATGTATTGAAACGATTGAAAATCACTCGATAATTTCACGTTGTCTAATATTATTACGAAAAATATAATGCATCAGTTCTAAAAATATTCGATTATTAATACAATCGTTAGTCACTGTGTCTGTATAATACAATGTATATTTTGTATAACAGGTGTAACAAGTTGTTTATTGCGGTAACAAAAATATTCTCTGTTGGAATATATTATAAATAATATAATTAATTAACCCTTTGTATAAATAACAATGCACTTACTTCCTACGTATGTAACAATTAACGCTAATTATTATTGGTGTGTTCAGAGGTCGGTCGTTTATGAGCGTATAAGATGCAGATTAAATGAAAAATTACTTCTGACGAAGGTCCAACGTTACAATTAGAAAAAATTACATTTGATTAAATATGAAATTACTATAATATTATAGTTTATTTGAAAATGATAAATTTCTTAAAAAAATAACGAAAAATCACTGAATATTTCTTAATTAAACGAACGTGAACAATCACAACGCTTTATTTTTTTATATTTCTTTTTTTAAGAATCGTAGACTATTCTACATATTAATTGTTCATTCCCTCTACTAACATTATAGTCGCCGAACATTATGCAAAGAAAAGAGAAAGTTGAAAATTAATGACTTTATTTAATTGTAAACTAACTTCGCGGTGATAAAACGCTTTTGTTGATCGACCGATTTTGATTTGACCTTACGATTAAGGTAATTAAGGATTAATTGAGCAATCGATTGAGCACGACTTTCACTTTGAAATCGGAAATCGAGTTCAGCACTTCTGTGATGGCTATAGCTCGCACAAAATCAACTGAACCCTCGATACCACTGGGGAAGAGTTATCCCCACCGTACCGTATGCTCCCCACTCTGTCTATTACTGGCTTAAAAAAAAGTGGTCATGGCTTCAAGCGGCCAGTTGATTTGGTTGCAACTATAGCTATATTTTTAGCGAATTTTCCATGAGATACAACAAAAACCATTTGAAATTTTACTTTTAACATGCAATCCAGGTGGACTCTGTCCGTAAAAATTGTTCCCAAAGTTGCAATATTAAAAATGAATTATTACAGCATGTTACAAATGTTCGAGTCATTTGTACCTGCACCGCAGAATTATTTAGAATGATCACTAAAAATCACCAAATTTTTCGTTATAAAGTTGAAGTAATTTCAGAAATCAACCTCTACTGGGTGATCATTAAAAAAAAACGAAAATCTCGTGATACAATTGAAGATCTCCGATAATTTTTGAAGACAGTTCTCAAGGTCATCGATTACCTTTAAATATGTTCAAGAAATTCATTGATTTACTTAAGTCACGGAAATCACCATCTCTTCAGTACCTTTTATAATTCCATCTTATCTTTATGACTTCTTGAAATTATTCAAGAATTATTGAAGAATTAATTATCAACGAATAATGTCACTTTGAAGAATCTTGTACATTCCATAAAACTCACACAGGATTCTTTTAATATCTTCATAACTTTTTAATATTTCTTAATGTTTGTGAATTTAAGTTCTGCACTATTCCTTGCAGTACCTCCCCTTGTTCTAGCGTAGCACCAATCACTTTCAAAATAATGTAAATTTCTTCAATCTACTTTATAAAACTTTAACAAGACATTTTCACTATTCCGACGTTCCACCCTTCTTGGACATTTCTAAAACCGTTTCAAAGACTTCCTTCCTTTCAAAATTTCAAACCTAGTCCAACGTAGTTTGAAGGATCCAGGTTCAAAATCTGGAAAAATCCTGGCTCACAATCAGTTGTGACACGTACTTTATTACTTTAGACCTCCAGAATTTTTTATCTTTTCCTTTGGAAGTTATCGAAGTCATCTGCAAGTCTCTTAAGGATCATGTGCACTCCTTCCGTTTCTAATGAAATAATTTCTCCGTAGGAACAATTTAAGATGACAAACTCCCCTAGGATGTAAAATTCTTAAGGCAGAGGTGGAGCAACTTCGTTGAGCAGATTCTATGGCACTTCATCTTCAAACAAACTACAAAACTCCTTTAAGATTCCACTATTGTCTCCCCAAAACATTATAAACTCTTTGAACCGTGCCAAGAGCCCCCTGACATCTCTCGCACCTCCTGAAGATCCCTGAAGATCCTTTCACACCTTCAAATTCCCGTCGTAAGTACGTCAAAATCGTAGACTCTACTTGTTAACAATCGTCTAGGTGAACAGCAAGTGGCATCCTAGCCGGAGCAACCTCCGACCGTCCACGAAGATTCCTTAAACGAATTCTTAAAAGGTGGATTCACTCTCGAGACTTGGCTCCTGCTTGAACATCCTAAATCCAGCCACGGTGGTCACGTCTTCCTGGCTCTGAATCGGCGTGAGATCCCTCAGGATCATAACAGGACTCCCGCCACCTAGCATGTGATCTTGGGGACTCAGTGGGGGCACGTTGGCTGGCGTCAAAGGACTACTTGGACTTTCGTTGCTGCTCACGTAACTGCCAGGAGCGTTTGAGATCGGTAGCGGCGTCACAGTGCCGTTTACTTCCGCCGTGGCGCCGCCTAGGAGCATCTCTTGTAGCAGGTTGTCGATGTGCGCGACACCAAAGAGTCTGACGAACTGGATCTGCTCGATCATCTGCCAGGAAATTGACTGCAGAGCTGGCAGGGTCAGGAGGATCTCGCCGAATCGACCGCGGCTGTCGTACTGCCGGTCGCTGATGTAATCGTCCAGGTTGATTTGGATCTGGTAACGGAGTTGCTTGATTCGCTGCGGCTCGCTCAGGCCTTTTGCATCTGTTGACAGAAAGGACATGGGCGATTGTAAGTCGTAGGTGATATAGAGTACCATTGATATAAAAAAGGTTTTTCCTCTCTATATAACAACAATTTTCACTCTCGTTATAGAAAATAATATTACTAGTGTTGTAAAAATGAGCTTCGAGCCGTGAGCTTCAAGAGCTCGAGCCGCGGCTCAAACTCTAAAGGCTCGAACCCTTAAGGCTCGAACTTTGTAGCCTTGCAAGCTCGAGCCTTTAAAGCTCGAGTCTTCAAGCTCGAAGGCTCGAACCTCGTAGCAGTCGTAGCCATGACAGTGATGTACAATTGGTGGAACCATCAAATATAATATCAAAGACTTGGAGTTAACTTCATTACTATTAAACACAAAAGCCTCCAGCTTCCAGGCCCAAGCCTCGAAGCTTGAGTCTTGAGCTTCGAGAGCTCGAGCTTCATATGATATTAGCCTTAAAGGCTGAGTCTTTTAGGTTAAGGTTTAAAGCTTTGAAGACTCGAGGTTTATACAACACTAATAGAAATAATTTTCACCCTCGCTATAAGAATCATGTTCACCCTTGATATATGCACGGGATAAATCCCCCACAGCATTTTCTTCGCGTATATCAAGCGAGAACCTCTCGCACACGCGCAACCGAGACCGATAAGCTTGGCACACAGGGTGAGTCATCTACTCATGATCAGTACAAGTTTGTATGTGCACATTTCGCATTAAATATTCATAGGAGTACTATTAATAGATTGGTGAAGTTTCCTCAATGATAACTGAACACGACCTCATTTAGTCTACTTTTAATTGTATGTAATTTGAATCGCGACCCAACTTGGCAAGACTTAGATTTAACTTGTTTTCGATATATTTTACGGTTTCGCAGATATTCACGATAATATGAAAATTCAGAATTTTTTTGAGGGCGTGATTTCATGTTTAGGACCGTTTTATTGCCGAATAAAAAAATATTTCCGTTATTAATATCACTTGAGCTACATTGCTCCAAAGTTTCAGATTTTTTGGAATTTTCGAGTTGCCGACCTTCCTCTGTGAATTGTAGAAAGTGAAAATAATGTATTTGAGAAGATAAATTTTTGTTTTTAGAGTGACAAATAGTCTGGGGAGTAGTTTCAAGCGTTTCGCTTGATCTGAGTTCTTTCGTATGGTGCATGGCCCTAATCATTTTGACTAGCCTGTACTCTTATTTTGAATAAAACGCAACGCGTACTTTAGGACTTTTTTCTTCTGTTCCGAATTTTATGCTTCTTACAATTTGACAATTTTGAAATGGAGGAACGAGCAGGAGTAAAATCGAAAAAGCAGCGAGTCCCCAATCGTTTGCAATTTTCTTCGACGTGGCGGCGATGACCGCGCCGATGATCAATTAAATCTCATTGAGGCAATCGTTCTCGCGTGCCCGGCAAATCTTCATCGAATGACACGCAAATTCTTCGCCCCCTTCGGCTGCAGATGGCAAAACCAGATCGTCTAAGATAATCGATCCCCGGATACGAATCTCCACAAACGAAAGCCCAATTTAATTACTCGACTGATTGTTTAATTCGCTACCCCACTTCTGCATGTAATTTTTACTTTTCATTGTTTCAGTGCTCGTTCACTTGCTTATAATATCACTCAATCGTTAATAATTGTTACTATTCGTTGCAATAAATAGTAAAAAAGTTATCGAACGAAAATATTTTGTTTGTATTTTCGATAATGTCCATTGCATCTCTTACATTTAAGAGAAAACTTCCATATATCCCATTCGTGTTTAAAATTCATCTTAAGTATTTTAATTAAACAAATATATAATATAAAAATACAAGAATACGAAATTTTTTCCATAATAGTTTTAGAATTTGAAACGTCGCGATGGGTAAAGTTTACATAATAACCAATACCTATTTTAATTAGAAGTTAACTTTAATGTTGGCGAAACCTTAGGACATGAGTACTTATTTTTTTTTTTAAATTATGGTTCACATTCGATATCTTCAAATAGTATCAACTGCAACGATCCAGTCGGTGAAAGCCACAAACATATTATATCTTAGTTTCGTAATTAGTTTTAATAATGCTTATTTTCAAAATTTAAAAAATCTACGTGAGAGATGTCCCACTAAAAAAGCTCTCCTCGCACTTATTTCTCTGCTTGACACATTGGATGCTCAAAAATTTGCGTTGTTCAATGGAAGTGATGGATTGGAACACACCACAAGTATTTTTGTTTGCCAGCAATTACTCGATTCTAACACTAATACAAAACTTCTACTAAAACACGATTATCAACATTTTGAATTCTATTACAAGGGTAAGCAAAATTTTATATAAATAATCATTGAAATAAAATATTCTCTATCATGTTTCATTTCAGATACTTATTATTCGTCACATGTATTAGCATCATTCGTTCTTTTGAACAACGATGGTAGAAATAAAATAATATTGTATTCCAATGATTATATTGTAGTTAATTTATTGGTTCGTTTATTTATTACATGACAAAGCTGTAAAGCATTTCATATTTATTTAAAAATCCTGTTAAATTTCCTCCACCGCCCCCGTTGATTCTCCCTTTGACCCAATAACAGTCGCGATAAACTGAGATACAGGTGAGGAAACTTACTGGGATCAAAAAAGACGATGGCTTTGAGGCAAGCGAATTCGGTGTCGTCGATTTGCACCTCGTTCAGAGGCTTCACCAGCTCGTCCATCACCCTGACACCGACCTTGCTGATGTCCAGGTCCTGGTTGCGACCCTCTGCGGACAAAGATATGACTGATAACGACGGTTAAGCCGTTCCCATCGAGCCTTACTACCAATCGACTGAGCCCGGATGAGATACGTGGTATTAAAAGCCGCTGAAACCAATAACCAGTTGAATAAACCCACTATTGCAGCCATGCTACTGCAATCGCAACGTGAAGGCCGGACTCAGTCTACTAGCTACTCCCCAATACGTTCGTGCAACTTATTCAACGAGACTATCGATCTTTTTAACACTAGAAATCATTGAATTCCTCTGACATCAATTTCTTATTACGGAAAATAATTCTAGTAGGTAAATGCTTTTGGGTCCGTCGATTACGTTTACTAATGAAAACTGCTCATGGTTTTTTTCTCAGTTTTGGAATTTACTTGGGTGATTTTCTTAGCAATACTTTAGAATATAGATTCTTTCATTTAGATGACCTGTTGGGATATAGTACTATTTTAAGTACTATATTTATTATCGTTTTCAAGGTCAATATTCCTCTTCGCCCCACTACCATTTATCAACACGTGATAAGTTTCTTGCTGCCACGTAACACGCCCGTCGATCTTCGTGTTGTGTTGTAACGCGAATCTCATCTCAGAGTTCGGGGAATTTCATTTAAACCGGTAAATAGTACGATTAAAATGTTGAAATATTAATATTTTTGAAGCCCCCATTTTAACCCTCTAAAGGGGGGCTTCAGAATCACTCACGCCGTAGATTTAAATACCCACGGAAAACATGAAATTTACGGCCATAATGTTAAAAATTGATCCAGTGGTTCTGACGATATTAACTGTCCAAGGTTGCGTGAGCCAATCTGTATATATTCATAACATAATGTATATAAAAAATTATTTTAGACGCGTATTAACATTAATATACCTATAATGCAGTCTAATAATATATACTATAGAGAATAATAATTTCCAAAAATTTAATACAGGATTTTCTGCAAGTATTCGAAAAACATTTGGAACCTTATAATATAAAATATTGATATTAATACTTCAGTTAAAATAGACTTAATAAAATGTCTGACAACGGGGACTTGTTAAGATCGCTAAGAAAACTTATCTTCTACTATGTCATCACAAAATTACTTTCCATTGATCGATCGTCTCGTTTTACAGTGCTTCACCCTGAACATTATAAACACAAATATCCTCCACAAAAATTCAACGAAATTATAATGCCCAAAGTGCTTTTATTATGCACTAAGCAAAGTTCTACGCATGTATAAATCAAGATGAAAAAAAGTCATGATTAATAAAAATTGGTAGCCAAACTTTTGTGGTTTCAACCGAAATAAATGAAAAAGAACGTTAGCCAGTTTTAAACGATTTACGCATGCACACTGTTAATCACTCACCCATATTGTTCCTCACAAGTATGCCATACCTGTTTACGTAAATTTGCAATTTAAGAAGGGAACTTCGAATTACAAATTTTTTTTCCTGTTTGAATGAGCTAGCATTTAAATGTTAAATCATTTAGCTGACAGTTATGTTGAAGTAACTATAAATTTTTATCGCGAAAAAAATAACGTCCTTATTTATAACGTAAAGTGTAATACATGTCTACCAATGAGCTTTATCTTGGCATGCAGTTGTAGGGAATATATTTAATCGTAATTTGCATGAATATTTTCTGCTCGATAGTCTTTGCTATTGAAATTTTTTTCGATCGCTTCGACTTTGGGGGATTTTCAGTTCCGAATAATGTTATTCATTTTGTAGTAAAAATTTGATTTCGAAGAAGGAGAATTTAAAGCTGCTTTTCAATCTCGAGGTTACTGTTGATGTCAGATTTCTTGATAAATGTTTTCGGTATTGAGTACTTTATCATTTCAGTGGAAGATTCCGTGGAAGATAAATAGGAAATATAAATTAAATAATAATTCTACAAGGAATTCAATATATAATTAAAATTAAAAATAAACGATAATTTAGATTAATTGTGAGACAGGCAGCTTTTTCTTAGGTAGTCCGATTCAAATTTTGAAACATTATCTACAATTTTATTTAGAAGGGCAATCATACAAATAAAAAGGAAAATAAAAATATTTTCAGTATGAAATAAATAACTGTTATCGAATACACCCGTGATCTTCCGTTAATATATTTTCATTTTTATAAGCATTCGGACTATTATTTACAAAACGTCACAAATTATTCCAAAACGAAGAATCTGCGATAAAAACGCTTGAAAAGCTATTGCCCTTCGAAACTTTCTATTTTTATCGATCCAGGACAACAACGATACTTAATCATTAGTAAAATTATGAAAAGTCTTATAGGAATTAGTTTGATTGAGTAAAATTTTAAAGAAGTGATATGTATTTCATATTTACTTGATAAAACGCATTTTATGCACAACAATCTAATGGTTGGAAATAAATTATCGACGATGTAATCTTTTATGATAAAATTACTTTTGCTGGGATTAAGAAGTTATCGCCAGTTTAAGGTGTTTACTAGAAAGTAGACACAATTTTTTATTATAACACGATCTGACAAAATTGGATTTATTTCTACTAATTTTATGGTTATGGGTGTGATTTAAAAAATATATAAAAGGTGCTGTATGCAGATTTAAATTAAGACTTTGTGCGTTTTGGTTAAGTGCAAAATTGTAAGCAAGAAATTTAACATTTTTGTTTAAGGAATATTACTTAAATTTAACATTTTATAGAAAATTATATATACAGTGACCAGTTAATGTACAATATTACAAATTTGAAAGATACAAAAAATTAAAAATTGTTTTAAAGAATTTCGAGCTATTTAAACGAATGTATGAATTTTAAATTAAAATTAAACATACAGAGAATTGATATATGAAACGTTAAACTTGGATGAAAAATGATTTAAGAATTGAAATCTTTTGAAAATCTTTTGAAAATTATTTTTATGCTGTCAAATTTAGGAACACAGAAGCTGAAACAATTTTATTAAGATTCTTTATGTAAACGTAGTCGTTTCGTGTCTGTGTACCTACATTTTATTACTTTTAATCTTCTGAAATCTTATCTATCAGTGCCGTCGAAGGATGAAATAATTTTGTGGTACAATCTATATTACGATCGAAAATATTTTCAGCTGTTTCATGTTCTTTTACGATTTCTTTTAAAAAAATATTTTGTCGTGATAATTACGCCCAATAACACTGGTGGGCGAAATAATTATTTGCCCTGGACAAATTTCTCCAAAATCCGCCATTTTTTAAGGATAATTGCAGCTGTACTTTAAATATTTATTTTTTTATAATACACAATTCTAACTAAAAAAAATTTAATCCACAGAAGGGGACATACATTCCGTTTTCCCGGTAATGTTAACAACAAATGTACAAAATAAGTCAGGATTACAATCCCAATGGAAAGAAATACGTATAAAAGTGTCATCAGGAAATTTTTTTAAATTTCATACTATTTTACCAAAATACATAAAAACTTTTGGAACACCCTGTAGGCATGTAACGCCAGAGGTTTTGCCTAGTATGAATGATTCACAATGGAAGAAGTGAGTCTAATTGTAAAAGACTAATTGATTTCCTACTGAAAACCCCTGCAGCTTAATGCTCAGTAAAATCCTTTAAACAATAAATTTGACAATAGTGTTAGTATCATTGCGAACGATGCTGAGTTAATTCAGAGAATCTTGTCTACTAATGTGTATCCTTAAGTAAAGGCTAATATTATGCGTATAAAGTTCTTTTGAATGAAAGAACATGTTGCAATTGCTACACACCATTCTTTTCCAAAAGATCAGAATAAGAAAAACTTCAAAAACAAACTCAAAGTTCGTAATTTCAACCACACGAAGGAAAGAAACTATAGTAAATTCTTGATAAAAGAACTTGGGTAGGTACGTTAAGGTTTAGCATGCCGTAGTGGAGCTTTTAATACGCATGCGCAAAGAAAAGATGGAAAACTGAATGGAAAGCGTAAATTCTGTGAGAATAGCGATGATGGTATTCGAAATTTGACGGTCGACTTTGCCAGTGCCTTATATTGTATTTGAGCATGCGCGACAGAGACATCTGTTCAGGTTTGTAGGAAATAAACAAGTCTTTTAGCGGTGTATGATTGTCAACTCTAGATGACTCGCTATATAATCTCGAATCTAATTAATGGGAAGAAACTTTTACAGTGTTTTGTTACTGTATGCAAGTATATATTTACTTAGAATATTACACAAAAGCAATGCAACGCAATAACCGGGAAACAAGAAGAATATAAAACAAAGAAAGCAATGTCTAGTCCCATTAATTAGTCCTCTCCACTTTGAGGGCGCCACCGTCAGCGTTGCTAGGGCGGTAGGAACAGAGTAGCCATACCTAGGGAATTAATGGCGGCGTAGGTAAGACGTGGCGTAAAGGGGGAACACCATGGACATAGGAATATAGGGACGTACCAATGGTTGAGGGGGGTGAAGCAGCTCCGGGCAGCGGGGAACTATGGTAACGTGGTATGTACTGTGGTGCCTCATTTACGATTGGTTGTGATCGCGCAAGCGCAATCGTATTTTCATCCAGTAAGAGTGAATCAAGGGAATTCAATCCCGGGATCTAATCCCGGGATCCCGACTGATTTTTGGATTCCATTTTTATATTTTTCAGTAAATAAGTATTATAAATTTCAGTTCATAAAGTAATTTACGTTTTTAAAAATTCGGGAAATTCTCGGGATAAGTTATAACTTGATATATCAAATCCCGGGAGTTTTAGAATAAAAAAAAACAGCCGGGATCCCGGGATTGAATTCCCTAAGTGAATCAGAACCAATTGGAACCGGGGTGAAAGACAGAACCAATCACCAATGCGGCACCAGATACTCCCCAAAGCTGCTTCACTTCCCTCGGCTAAAGTCGCAACTATTAGTCCCTCCCTATATTCCCATGTCCATGGGGAACACCTACAGCAGTAACGGTATATTTGCACTGGTAACGCGGTGACGTACTACAATTCACGCATGGCGTCAGGCATGCGCAAGTCGTGTATATAGGTCGATGTGACGTCATTTCTTGGTGTTCTCTTATGCGTGGGGAATTGTCTGGCAACTCTGTTCAGGATTACTTTTATTACCTCTAATCTTCCCGACATAGGTTGTTGTATAGAATAGACAGCGCTGATGTCTCCACCCAGTTGCCCATCTTCTGTTTGGACATGCGCATCGGATACCTCACTATGGCTAAGACGGTAACACCGCTAGGCCTTACTCGCCGATTGGAAGCCAACTTTGTGCGTTTATAGAGTGACACAACACAAGAACAACGGTGTGTTTCATTCGTGCCCTATCACCCTTTAAGGGTGTGAAAACTAACCTCAAAGTCAAATAGGTAATCACACTTTTTCGTGTATAACTCCTAAAGTACAGGAGATAGAAAAAAAAATTTCAAACAAAAGTATAATGGTACAATAAGCGCTGCAAATTTGCGTTAACGAAATATTGAAAAGAGTTTAAAAAACTAAATACCTGACGAAAAAACTTTCTTTTTTAAATTTTACTAACGCGAGTATGCAGCACCTATTGCACCATTAACCTTTTGTCTGAAACATTTTTTTCTGTTTCATGTACTTTAGGAGTTATACGCGAAAAAGTGGAAGTGCCTATTTGACTTTGAGGTTAATTTCCACACCCTTAAAGGCGATTGGGCACGAATGAAGCATACCGTTGTTCTTGTCTCGAATCACTCTACAATCCCTCAAATTTGCGTTTCAATCGGTGAGTAAGGATTCGCGGTGTTCCCTTGTAAGTGTAACTTTACTGTAAGTACCCCCAAAAGGTGTGAAAACGATATTCTTGAAACTCAAGGTGCCACATATGCTTCTTATTACCATGTTCCTTTAATAAGTGCCAGAAAAAGTACTTGGTGACACATGTCCACCAATTTCGAAATTAAAAACTTTGAATTCACTTTCTTATGCGTTTCCATCTGACAATGACTTGGAGGACAAAAATGGGGTTATTCGATTTCCCTTGATCTTCCCAACGATCCATTTCAACCATCACAACCTTATAGTTACAAACCACTCTGCAGAGTCAACATTGTCCCCAGCATACAGTCTACATTTTCCCCCATCAAACCCAACAAACATCTAGCCAATATCCCCAAAACAATGAGACAATAAAAGACAGCCAAAGCAAGGCCAACAGCCCAACGTACCAGGACAGTTCTTCGTGATGATGCAGTTGTTACCGAGGAGAAGGACATCCTTCAGCTGCATGCTGCGCCTGGCAACGCCCAGAAGGAGATGCTCGCCGGCGTGTGCCCTCAGGAGTGCGACCTGATCGTCGAGGGTCAGCTCGCTGAATGCGGGTATGTACTTGGCCCATTCGACCAGGATCAAAAGCTGCTGTTTCATGCTGTCGCAGACGTCGTTTATGTTGGCGATCTGTTTTGTGCTTAAGTCGATATCGCTGTCCAGGCCGCCTAGCTGTTGACAGATAATCTGGGATTATCCTCCAGGGAATAGTCGAAAACTTTTCAGTTTCTAATCCACGGTAAGTTCTTACATACTTATGAAGAATAATATTAACCCCGTGGGTGGCATTGCCAGTTCGTGTACTCCGCGGGAAATGCCTATAGGCGTTCGGTAAGTTTGACGAGCAAATGCGAATGAAGGACTTCTACACACTGCGTGCGCTATTTTAATCTCAACGTCGAAAGAGTTAACTGCAGACAATTTGTTAATTACGGTGCTTGGTTAATGGTAGCATATAACTCTGCATCTCCTGTTGCAGCGTAGGGTATTTATTTTAATGCCTGCATCATGTCTTACAAGGAAAGATCTCGAATCCGAAAATTCAAAAAATTTTGTTTGCCGTCCAAATTCACTCTAAGGGGGTGAAATTGACTCCTTAAATTCCAGCTATTTCCCGATTTGGTGGTATGACTCGCGAACTGTATGTTACCAAATGATAGTCCTAATTAAAAGAAGTAACTTTTGTCTTAAAACCTTTTTTTAGCTCTTACAGATTGCGAGTTACAAAATAAAATCGGAAAATAGCCGAATTTTCAGGGTTTAATGTCACTGCCTTAGAGTAAATTTGGACAGAAAACGAAAACTGCGTTGCAAAGAGGAAATCCTTTACATATTCACAATGTTACAGATTTTTTTTAATTTCCGGGTTCGGGATCTTCTCTTGTTAATATTTGAATTACTATAATTGTTATTATTATTTTTCTTTTTTTTTATTTAAATAAAGTGTATTTATCATCTCGTATTGCACTCTTAGAGAATATATACATGGAGGTATCATTGCCTTAGAGTGACTGTCTCGAAACTGTCGGCAACATCACGCGAGAGAGAAAGATATCGGCGCTTGCGCATTACGGTCGAATAGGACATACACTTCTCTCACTCGCACATGTTATTCTCTCTCGCACCATGTTGACGACAGTTTCAAGCTTTCAATGAGACCTCCATAGTATATGGCATATGTATAGTATATGCAGTGGCGGATTTAAGAAAAAGGGCCCAGGTGGCAAACATTGAGGGGGCCCATTTTTGCGGGAAAATGAAGAGGTAGTTTACTAAAAGGGGGTAAATGTACAGAAATGTATAGAACAAATGCTTGGACAAAATCATAATTTATTTTTGAAGACAGGGCCCTAGGGGGGCCCTCGGAGCGGGCCCATTTTTCGAGAAACTAAAGCGGAAGTTTACTGAAAACGGGCTCAGTGTAATAATACAGAAAGAATATAGTTTGGATAAAATCATAATTTTTTTTAATGGGGCCCTAGAGGGGGCCTTTCGAGCAGGGGCCTAGGTAGCAACTGCTCATCGGCCACCCTGTTAAATCCGCCACTGACTATATGCTCTAAGATTGCACTACAGTCTCAGTGAGCAGTTTCTTAAAAATATTTGCGAGTACCATAACTGAATTATTTCGCATTTAAGTATTCAGTGACTGTGCCCTTTATGAAGCAAAAAAATTTGATTCTCATTATAAACCCTATAATTGACTGAATGTGGATCAAACAATATCATTTGAACTCATATTCAAAATTTTCAATTAAAAATGCAGCGAGAATCGTCGTATGCCTGACATTAATTCAAAATCGCAATCGATTCGCGAATACTTATTACTTCTGTGACCAATGTGTCCTCTATGTGCATCGCCAGCCTTTATTTACCCACATTAGCATAAATATCATTTATGTTTGAGAGACTCTGAATTAATTGACATCATAGTATCTTCTAATGATGTCTGTGGAATACTCGAGACTCGTGGAAGCGTTACTTAAATAAGAGAGTTCTTCTAAGGACATCGCCTAACAAAGGAAAGAACCAAGATGGCCATCTTCCATTTTATGTAATTTTGCAGGACTGTAAATCGTTGGTATTATCTGTAAAATAATAGGCGAAGACACTCGATAATTTTGGAGATTGCAATAATCGAAATTACATACGGTATACTTGTGATATACAAGGTGTTTCAAAAGTATACTTAGAAAGTCAACTCCTTAGTGGAACTCGAGAAATGAAGCAACTAATTACTTTTTTGTATTCTAAACCAATAGTTCGAATGACCAGATGGTGTAAAATGATCGGTACCTCTCAAGTCAATGAATGAATATTTAAACATTTTTGAATAAATAACGAATCTCTCCATAAATTGATTTTGCTTAAATATTCAGTTATACACCAATTTGTTCCACGTAGTCGTAGTTTGTCTAGAAGATTGTAAATCTACGTTTCTCACTGTTTCTTATATTTCGGGAGATTCTCGCTGTTTTTATATACAGACGAAATGGGCATCCTGAAAAAAAGCTGTTTTACTAAAAGCAGATAATTTCAGGGACATTTAGTTTGCGACAGTAATGGAGGGCGTAAAATGGCATTTCAGTTTGTCGAATCTTTGGGAATTAATCATCCTTTTAATAGAGAAGAAAAACTAGCAGGATGGGCTTGGTTCTATAGCTTTCTTAGAAGAAATCCTCAGCTCTCAATTAGAAAAGGAGAAAGTTTATCAGTTGCCCGAGCCCTCGGCGTAGAAAGAGTAATAGTTAATGACTACTTTGAAATACTAAGGGCTGAACTTTCAAAATATGAAGTTATGAACAAGCCACAAAATATTTGGAACCTACAGACGAGACAGGTATCCAACTCATGAATAAGGTTGGAAAAGTTATGACACGAAAAGTAGCAAAGAGAACGAGTGCTGAGAAAAGTGAAACAATATCTTTAATTGGGTGTTGTAATGCCGAGGAGAATTTTTTGCCTTATTTTAAAGGGAGTTAAAAGAAAGCCAGAGTTTTCTGTAGGATTACCACCTGGGTCTAATGTTTACATGAACCCAAAGTCAGCCTATATAAATGAAGAATTATTTTTAAAATGGTATAATGAAGAATTCATTCCAAGAAAAGCACCAGGAAGAAATTGTTTGAAATTATTAGAAACAGAGGAAAACAATGCTATTTCTTTGATTTGTTTACCAAGTCATTACACAATGCGTTATAACCTTCAGATTTATTTATGGGCCCTTAAAGATAAATTTCTGAAAACTTGCTCAATATTGGCAAAATAATAACGCGAATCGGAAAATAACGAGATATGAAACAGGAAAGTTAATAGGAGATGCCTGGATGAAAGCAGCTTTATCTGTTTCCGCTATTAATGGCTTCCAAAGAACGGAAATTTATCCATTCAATTCGTCTATTATACCTAAATACAATTTTCAAATTTCTGAAAAAAAGAATAATAACTGTCGAAAAGTAGAAATAATATCTGTACCTACTGTAAACATTTAATTTTCCACTTTTATAATTGTATAAAATAAAAATGTTTCATTTTACTTTGTTTTTACTATTTTTTTTTACATAAAAAGTTAGAATTAACAAGTTTAAATAAAAAATTAAACGTTTTTCGAAATGTGGCATCACTCCCGCATGTGTGGCGTCTCTCCTACCAAAGGATGTTTTTTAGTTTCAATTTTTTAAGGGTGACAAATATAAAAATTTTGATTTTCTTTAATGCTAGTAGAATCACAAGATGTTGAACTAATAATATGTATCCTTGGAAAACATTTTTATTGCATAATTTAGACACGATGACAATTTTGCGTAACGTGCGGCAAGTCTCCCACAATTACCCTATGCTTCAAAACGGGGATGACACGCAAATAGATGTACCAAGCAATATTGGGGTTTGTGGACGAAGTTGAAAGGAACCTTGGGTTACGAGATTCTGTTTGATCATGCGCGTTAGAGACTTCACTATTACCTAATAGTACAGCTATACAGTTATAGTCCGGCGTTTAGATATACTTTCTATAATTCAGTGATCACTATTCCCCTACATAACTATTATTTTTTAATTATTTAAGATGCATTCATATTCAGTACAATTTTTACGTTCCACACGAGCTGTTAAATTGGTCACTTTCTAACACTGTCCATTGCAAGAATTTTTACAAAAAGAATTTTAAAATAAGATGAATATATTGTATCACGTTTTGATTATTTTCAATTCGTCCTATATCCTCCTGTAATGCTCAAAACATCTTGTACACACAACTGTATTTTTCATTACGGTGTGACCATAAACATCCCACTTTTTAAATTAAGTGTGGTGTAATGTGAGCTCTGAACCATAGTAACAGTAATATGATAAAAATAAATGGTTGAAAAGGAAACGCGAGTTTCTTCGCCCTGCATTTATCGAATTCCTGACGCTTTGGAAATAAGCTCTTGAATTCTTTGTACAGAAAATGGCCGGATGTCTGGCCGACTCGTGGCATTTACATAAATGTACATTGAGGGGACCGTCTTCATTAATTCCCTTTCCTTCCATACTCATTAAGACTAGCACATTAAATGCGTTTCGCCGAACGTATAAACAAAATATCGAACCTTGAATTTCCATATTCATGTCGATTAAGTTCAACAAGCTCGAGTTTATTCAGGAAAGCACCGGCGCACAGTGGGCCGGAGTCACTTACTTAGTGCCATTTGGGTCTTTTTTTAACATATCGAAATAAAATTTACGCCAAAAAATGGGAAAAAATTATTCCTTTCTAATGATTAATAATTTAATTTTTTTTAAATTTATTTATTTTTTAACTTTCAATTTTTTAATCTTTTTTTGCGATAAAAAAAGGTCAGTGGCTTAAACGGAATGTTCGGGAATTTTTCGTTTCCAAGTTATAAGGAAAAGTCGAATAATAAATAAATGCAACGAAATATCGTTTTGTTGAAATTAAAGACCAATCTTTTGCGCTACACATCATCTTCTATCAGTAATTAATGTAAATAATGTATTGAAAAATAATTCTGAATATAGAGAAGAAATTTGCGATATTTTTTGAAATTGACAAGGAATATCTTCCAAGTTCCAAGGGATCCCAACTTCTAACCAATTTGAATATTTTCAGTACACCCTCCTTTACATGGTTATGTAAAAACCATATCCTACTTCGTCCTACTTTACAAATTATTATTGTTTAAATAAATCTAAAAAAAAATTAATTATACATCAGTAGAAAGGAATAATTTTTTCCTATTTTTTGGCGAAAATTTCATTCCGATATGCTAAAAAAGGACCAAAATGACGTTATATAAATGAATTACGCCCACTGTGCGGGCGGCGAGGAGAGGACCCGAAGTGGAAACGCGTTTTTGTAATGAGTCATGTATATATCAAATTGTGGGTTCGACGAGCCGTTCAAAAAACGACCACTTTTTGGGTGCAACTGGTCGTTTGTTTTCGAGATATTTGCATTTGATAAATCGGTCATAGTAGTCGACGCTCGGAATTAATATTTGAATAAACGCGCGTAGAGCGTTGACTTCTGAATGCGAATAATATATAAAAGAAGTAAAGAAATAAAAAATATTGTAGGTTGAACCATTTGATCAAATGCAGCAAAGATAGAAGGCTAGGCCTCCCTTTATCGTTCAACTTTTTAACTTTCTGAACATCACTGTACCTGGCAATAATCGACTTTAACAATGATTTTTAATATAAAAAAAAATGTCGAATCTACTTACAATTACTATACTGCCTTCTACTTTCAAGTAATCGGGATCATCTAGTAATGTACCCTCATATTACTAAATCTCTCATAATAAATGTTTTTGCAAAATATTCGTAGAGGTGAAAATATTAGCACATGATTCACAAAAGAAAATTTGATTAAAACAGGTGACACTGCTACTGTCACAACATCTTCTTGGAAAATTGGGTACTTTAATTCACGATAATTGAGGTAAACTAACCTCAAGGGCTGCGCCGACTTGTCTGCTAAGCATTTCGGCTTGAAGAAGAGAAACGACGGAAAGTCCGCTTGCGTTGCTACTTTGCTCCTCGTAGCTTGGCCTTCTACAGTTAATGCGGTCCCTTTCGTTTTGTACGGCTACGCGCAGAAACAGAAACAACCCAAAGGGTAATTACCAGTTGCAAAAACACGTCTTCGTGATATTTGACTTATGAACTGAAAAGCTTTGATTTTGATTTTCCAGAAATGTCAGCTTATCGCAATCAAATCAACACCTGATTCCCACAATATTCTTTTCTTTGTATGCGGTCGTTCAGTAGTTCCAGATTGTTTGAAAATTTTGCGACGAGTAGAAATATATAAATTCTCTCCGTCGAGAGGAACCGAAAAGTCCTTCGCCATTTTGCAATTCGAGCCTGCGTTTCCGAAATATGAACAATTGAAGTTTCGAGGTATAAGGACTAGCGGAGGCAGTTAAATCGTCTGCCGCTTGGGGGCGCATTTCCACATGATGTTCCTCGACCAAAAAATGCCAAACTACAAAATGGTAGAGGACTTTTCGATTTCCTTTCACACGAAGAGTATCTATGTGTCAGATTTTATAAATCCTTCACACATTTTCATGCAAGATAAATTGACGCGTGAGTGAGATGTATGAGTTATTCGAACAAATAGGATTTTTCTTTCTTCAATTCCACATAAATTTTTAAAATTTTGTGAAATAGTGTGGGGGGTTCATTGTAGCTACTGATTATTAAATTGTATTAACTTCAAAATACGATACGTTGTAATTTTTCAATTTTATGAAATTTCACATATCCTTTCGGAATTTTTTACACAGTATAAATTTATTAGCTTCTTAAATTGCAATGCATTCAAAAATTGGACTCTGAAGGTATGTAGATTCCTTATAAAAAAAATGCAGGGGGAAATAATAAGGAAAGAAAATATAAACACTCCGGTTTCTCTCACCTTCTTTCTTCATTCCAGCCTTGAAACATTTTCTTAATCTGCAATACCTACACTGATTCCTCTTGTCCTTATCCACTACACAGTTCCTACTGAACCTGCAACAGCGACAATATACACAATTATAAACTTGTCAAAAAATTCACGAATTAACTGATAAATAAATAAACAAAATAAGATTGCAAAATTTGGCACTCTCGCAAGGAAATAATACTTACAAGTGATTTAAAAAACATTATGTATTTGTCTCGTAACTAATTTTAAGAATATGTAATATACAAATTTTGCTATCATTTTTATCATTATTGAAAGCATTCAAAGATACGAAAAGTTATAATCATGTGTTATGTAAGACCACTGTAAATCACGAAGGTCATCACAAATACCAACGTTGCCATTACCATTCCTAATATTCATCACCTTGATTTTTGGTACTTCAGTTTATTGAATAACTTCAGTCACCCAACTTTCAGTTAACGTTTACTTTTGAGTGTGTAAAGTGGTTGACCTAAATTCTTCCCTTCAGAAACGAGTTTCAAATCAATGCCTTTATAGACAAGCATTCCAATTACGAATTCTAAGTTTATTTGTTAAACAGTTCTCGCCTGATTTGCGCGTCACAGATGGTGTAACAGCTAAATGGAATCTAGTAAGTTGTCCGTTCAGTAAGATTATCACATGTATTTCTCTCCAATTATTACCAGGCTGCACAGATCCGAAAATACTGTTCACCTTTGCATGCACAGACCCTTAATGTGCTATACTTGACGCAAAAAATAGGCCCATCAAGGCCATTCACCCCGTCATCCTATAACTCCCTCTGCCAATATTTAATCTACCTCATTGTTCTTTAAGCCTAAAAGTGCAAACAGCAGGAAAGAAACAGAGATATCAACCCAACGTGGCAAATATTAGGTTCACTAGTTTGTGGAAGTCAGACACTGTTCAGCACATGGATTGTCGTCACCATTGATCAAAGCACACAAAGAACTATTTTCTATGGTGCCTTAAAATTCACTCTAGGATTAACTGAAAAATGGGAAATATTCATGAACGAATCTGTAAGATACAGTTATATTAATTTTCACGAGATGATGACCTCACATAAAAGAAAGAAAACAGAGAAATTCGCGTATTTCAAAAGAGCAAGAACGGATAGCGAAGCTCTATGTATAGGAAGGGGTCACTTCTGATGTCATTCATAGTTGGGCAAGTGGTCTTGAAGTGTCACTTCACTTTGCGTCAAGTATAGTATACTCAACCACTATACAAAATGTGTCCCTGAGCTGCTGACTCTCTACTTTCCAGTGCGCTATCATCTTCACGTGTACAGCTCTTAAAACCCCACTATGTTCTTTTCACGCTACCTATACCAGTGCTGCCCACGGGTAGTGTCCCTTAACCGTCTTTGTGCTTTCACTACACTTCATTTTTTGCTTATATGAAACGCGTACATATAGTAGAGCATGAACTAAGTACTGTTGTGCACGTGGCAACGAAGAGAGAGAGAGTTTTGAGATGACAAGTGGCCCGATGCCGTATTGCTAAAGAATAGAGGATTCTGTTCCTCAAGAAGATTCCGCTTGCTGGCGGAAGTCCTTCTCGGCGGGACAAGGTCTGGGTTAGGTGACGTCACATAGACCTGTATACACTTATTCCCTATTACGTCACTGTGTTCTAACAGTTCTAAGTTCCCATCGCTGTTCGCCATCTACTACACCACTGAGTTCCCACCAGGGCTCATAGAACTAAAGAATATCTGGACTGCAAACTGTGGGGATTTAACAGGGTGGCCGATGAGCCGTTGCCACCTGGGCCCCTGCACATAAGGCCCCCTAGGGCCCCATCCTTAAAAAAATTATGATTATATCCAAAGTAGATTTGTTTTCTGTATTATTACGTTGAGCCCGTTTTTAGTAAACTCCCTCTTCAGGTTCCCGATAAAATGGGCCCTTCATAACGTTTGCCACCTGGGCCTTTTTTCTTAAATCCGCCACTGATTGCAAGTGATGCTGTTTCACTGTTACACAGACATCATCATGTGAAGCGAATCCTTGGGGATAAAAACCACCAAATGTACTTTTCATGATTCATTACTCGGCCCTGCAGACCCAAAACGACCCCTTGGTAATCATAAAGTTTCAAGGGGAATATTAAAAAAAACGTAAAAACTTTGTTGTATACGTATCTCAGCTACTGACGTGTAATGCTCAAGAATTCTACTGCCTTCAATCTCTACTACTTGTCTTGAATGCATATTGGTAACAGCTTTTCAAACATGTGTAATAATTCTGGTCCCCGGATAAGCTGATAATTTCCGGTTCCGGATAGTATCTCTTATCCGGGATGGAAGTTATATCTCCGATTTCACACTCCACTGATTGTGAGTTGCGGCGCTCGAGAATAGTGTTCCTAAAAGACAAGGATAGCACTAAAAGCCATTAAAACGAAAAAAACATCAAGTTCCGAATTTCTCATCGGATCTTCACGAAAGCGGCAACGCTCGATTCCTCGTGTTTTCCCGATGAAAATGATACCAAGTGCGACATAATTTAGGCCATAAGTAACGAAATCACATAAAAAAGTAATATGCAGAATATTCGTTAAGCCCGATTTACATGGCATTTGGATCCCACTTCCTAAGTACACAACAGGTGGTAGTGGGGACCATTTTGAACTTACCCGAGGACTACTGTATTTGATCAATAATGTCCTTCAGCAAGCGTTGCGTGCAAAGAAGCCATTTTACCAACCTGCAGGTGTAGAGATGGTTCTTCCTGACCGACCGCCGGAAGAATCCTTTGCAGCCGTCGCAGGAGGCAGCGCCATAGTGCTTTCCAGTGGCACGATCTCCGCAGATCGCGCAGTGCTGTGACAGCACACTCCCGACGCCCGATCCCGGGAGGCCAAGCACCGAGCTCCCCGCTGCGCCTGCGCCCATGCTCAGATCGGCGTCTATAACAAACAAATATCGATTCATGAGTATCGCTAGATTCAACGAAAGTTGCATCCTCAAAATAATGAGGAAGTGGTTGTTATATTCTTTCCACTTCGGGTGTCTGCATGATGCATTCTCCCAGACATATCGAAGTTTAACTTAACGTTATGTGATCATTTCCTTACATTCTGTATACATAAAAGAATTTTGTAGCTAAACGAATTATAATTATTAGTGCTCAAACTGCTCTACTGCAGTATATCTTATGCGCACATCCTGTATTTAAGGGGTTAGGCTACTCTAGCGTAGCGCAATTTGTAACTGGCGGTAAAAAAAAATGTAAACAACCGATTAATACGAAGCTTTGTACTTTATTTAACTATAATAAGTATTAAACAAAAACCGCTTGAATATTTAAAAAATGTTTATAACTAAGTCGGTACGACGCCATTTTCCGGTACACTTTTTCAAAACGGTGTGCAAAATTGCTCGAGTTCTATTTGCTCAATTGCTTTGAAAATTTACATTTATTAAGCATTGACGATCAAAGATTTCATTGTTTGTAAAAATTAACAAAATGCCGGGTATTTCAAATTTAGGGTTCGAATTTCGTCGAAAAATTAGTCTATTTATTGCGTATGTTTCGCAAAACCATTAAAAAATTGAAAAAAAAATGGAACCATATAACCTGAGTAAGCATGCTTGTAACTCGATCATCTTTTGTTGATGAAATAATGCACATCGTGACAATTTCTCGCTGGAACGACGCGGGAAAATTTAAAGCAGTTTAAAAAATAACAGCACGTCCCGGTTTTCTCCGCGTTTCCCCTATCAATTAAATAATGGAGCAAAATGGACACTGCACTTCACTGTATTAGACTTTTTCGAGGGGGGAAGGGGGCATGTTTGGAATGACGGTCAAGAAGAATATACCTCCCTTGCTTTTTTAACTCAGTTTATAGTGCTAATTTAATTAAAAATTTAAAACCGAAATTTAAAAATATTCCCTTTTTTAGAATAAACTTAATACAGATTAGTTTTGGAAAATAAGTGTTTTTTCAAAGCCAGAGGACACCACTGCCCCTTTTGCCCCCCCCCCCCCCCCCTCCGCACGCCCATGTGGTCAACTTATCCGCCGTGTAAGGGTTAACTATTTAGGTAGATGTAGTACTGTCGATGCTTTCCAGAAAACGTGAACGGTCACATAGTGTTCAAACCTTGTCACTCGAACTACAGTCCCCCGAACATTTCGTTTAGATGACAATGGCTGTTAATCTCCTGCTTCCGAGCAATTTCGTTTACGCGATAGTAGGTACATGGTAGGAATTTCACCAGATAACGCAATCATCCCTCTCCATGTACATATGTACCTGTCTATCTATCTACGTATCACTTTGTATCCCATATCTTTGGCACATATCTATCCAATTGATCATCCTTTTATCTAACTTTTTCTGATTGCTTATTTCCTTTGCGTATCTCTATGTGACACTTATCATTGCTTAATTGCATATGTAACATAATAATTTTAGAGCAGAAGAATCGCTGGAATACACGCTAATGATTTGGGGATAAACGAACTTCCAACTTTACAAGAAGTTTCAAACTAAAATTCGTAAAGTTTCGTCGCACTTTTTTCATTAACTTTCGTTCGTGTTCGAAAACGACGGGGGTGACAAAGTTGCAGAACTAACTTTAAAAGTTCTGTCAGATTTCTAAGAAATTTATTTTTAACAAATTAGAAATACGGAAACATTTAAAAAGCTGTTATTGACTTCTCACATTTTTCCTACGATACATGCAACGTGCTCACGAAAAGAAAGGAAACAATTAAATAGGTGTAGGGATTGTTTAATTTTCTAGGTCAGAAGGTAATAATTCCTTGTAGGATGATGTTTTGAGGAATCGAGTGTTGGTTTGCATGTAATACCATTGTTTATTCGGAGCAGTCGGGGCTTCTCGAAACAATCGTGAATCCATGGTTTTTACTATTTCCCTAGTTTTTTTCTTTAATTTTTACGTTACTTTAAAATACCTTTTATTTTACGCGTGAATGTAATATAGCCAAAGTGAAATTGACAGATCAATTGTATATTGGAATTTCTAAAAAGAATTATTAAAAAGAACTGAATATTCACATGGGCCGTGGAACTTTTTAAAAAATGTTCTCACATTATAAGTTCCCACGAGAACTGATAAAGTAAAAGTTCTTGAAAATAAAAGTTATAGTTTGGAGTGGAACTTATTATATGAAAATTATGAAAAAATGTTATTTAGGTATTATTCTTGACAAGATATCTTTTCTGTTCAATACTTCTTATGAAACTATTAATTATCTACTTATGTTATGATATTATATTGTTAAATAAAACTGGTACCTAATAGTTTAGTACTGTTCTTTATCTTATGGAACGTTTTTTAATAAATGTTTCCATGGAACGTTTATTATATAGGTTCTAAAATATCTGATCCATCAGACTACTTTCTGAAGAAGTTCTTAAGGGTAACATTTCATTCAATAAAAATTCCACAGGAACAGATATTTTCTTAAATGAAACATATAAGTTCTAACAGAATTTTTTTAAAAATAAGAGTTCCAGAACTTTTTCGATCCCTGGAATATACTGGAAGGTTACTAAAATTTATTTGCTTATTTTTTATGAATTCTGTTAGCAAGTTGTATTTGAAGGGTAACGCGAAAAAGCGGGAATGTCACAAAACAGCTTTAGCGAGAAAATTAAATTAAATCAGTTAAGAAACAAGGTTCGATAAATTTAATTTTCTTCTTAAATAGTTTCTTGTTTTACCTTGGCGACAGAAGCTTTGCTTAGGCAAAGAGTGGGGACATTCCACATTTTGTTGCAGTGCAGACTGGACATTTTCTGCTTTTAACCAGTACAGCAAAACTTTAACGTTATTTTACGGGGGTATATGAACTTTATAACCCTTTCTGATTCAACAGAACGCTATAAATCGCAAATCACGGAAAATGCACATTCCCTGTTCTTCTCCTTACCCTTCATTTGTGCCATAGTTCAGAAACGCCCTGTATAAGTGATTATAACCCCCTCAATATTTCTCTACACTTCACAAGAAGGGCTTAATTCGACTCTATTAGTTACACTCGTACGAAAATAGTAAATACATATTACTGGGTCTGTGCTGCATTCACTCAGGATGAAATAACATAATTGATGTGAAAATTACAGGGACAGAGTTATTTAGAAGTTGCTTGGCCATTACCACATTCTTTTCATATCACACCATTCAATTACCTTCCATTTAGGACCCCTCAAAACATTTCATAGAAAAATTACGCAAAGGATGAATAATTTGACACTCGGTGAGTTAGTCAGTGCAGAAACTCATCGCTCACTGTCGAATTTAGTTGCTTGATTTCAACTTTTTTACTAGCTAATTGTTACTCTTACAAACTCGATTGCTGTTAAAAAATTACTTGTCGCTATTTTACTTACAATTAGAGACATTATCTTAATTAATTACCTTGTTGCTTGTTCCATATATATTTTTATTATTTCATTTGTATTTTTGTCATTCCTTTTTTATAATTATTCACTTAAAGCGCTAATTTTATGAACGTCAATAATCCTATATTCATTATGTGCAAAATTTGTATATATATAAGATTCCTACTTGTATAATAATAATGTAAAAATAATTATGAAAAAGCACTGAATATTCTGAAGACGAGTTGCTTATAGTATGCATATCCAAAAATTTAAATAAAATCCTATCAAAAGATACGAAACATTGTACACAGTCGAATGTCAACATTCTCCCAATAAATTTTTCATCCTGCTAATCTGAAATCGATGCGTGCACGTTCAAATACAGCCCGAGTCACTTTTCAAAGAGCTCGGTACGTTTGCTATTCGATAACCCGAAACCAATTTTAATGTCGCTTCAACTTGAACTGTACAGGAACCTTCGACGCTAAAAATGTGTACGTTAATAGATTATTTTTATCGGGGCCGCGGGAGATTTCGATGTAACTAAACGATAGCCCATATTTAACAACAATTTACCTCAGACTTAACCCACGCTCAGATAAGGTCCGCATGTACATTGTACATACGTTGACCGGAGCCAAGCCACATTTCCATTATTGGCAGAGTGTAAACGAAATCCAGTGTAAACCGAGCAGCATTCAAAAATCTCGTTTCCAGAACGCAGCGACCACCCTTATCGCTGCGAGATGTATAAATAACGATATTCCAATGATAAATAATGCCGATACGTCGCTCGCCTTCCCAACACGTATCTTTACGAAACTTCTGCTCGTAACAAGCCCGCTGATAATATCCTTCTTTATCATCCACACACCCGCGCACACTAGTGTGCGAGGATCTTTGTTGTGATTTTCAAGAGATCGAGCAAATAATTGCAATCTTCAAATCTTATGACCGTGCAGATGTAATACTTGTATGTACAAAATCTCTGCAAATATTTAGGGAAAAGTAAGTGTCTGTTGCTACTGTTGGAACGATGTTTCTTTATATATTAGGTGGTTCGAAAATATAATTATATATATTTTTGGACAGCACAGAGTAAAAGGAAAAATTTTGAGAATGTGGTTCCCCAACTTTTTTGAGCCGCGGTCTCCTTTTACAATATTCAAATAACCTGCACCCCCCCCCCATATATATTGTAAGTTAAATTTAATAAGGTAAAAACCATTTTAATTTGATTAGTTCCTTAGTTCTATTATTTGTTTATTTTTGTACTAACTCTTCTTCCTTTTTCTTCTCTTTCACACTGGCTCTATGTTAACTTGATGAATTGTTTATTGTAAACTGAAGTGTCTTTACTCGTGGATTAATAATAATAATAAAAAAAAACACATTAAAAATAGCTATTTAAGAATATAATTCTAAAATATGGTCACAACCATAGGTTGGGAATCACTGCTCTGACGAGGGAAGATCCCGAACCTGGAAATTCAAGAAAATTTGAAACTTTGTGAATATGTAGAGGATTTCCTCCTGATTACAACGCAAATTTTGTTTGCTGCCCAAATTCACTCTAGGGGGGTGAAATTAACCCCTGAAAATTCGGCTGTTTTCTGATTTTATTTTTTAACTCACAATGTGTAAAAAATAGAAAAAAGTTTGAAGACAGAAGTTACTTCTTTTAATTATGACTATCGTTTGGTAACTTACAGTTCACGAGTTATAACAGAAAATCGGAAAATAGCCGAAATTTAACGGGTCAGTTTCACCCCCTTACAGTGAAATTGGGCAGCAAACAAAAATTGCGTTCTGATCACGAAGAAATCCCTTACACGTTCACAAAGTCTCAGAATTTTTTGAATTTCCAAATTCGAGATTTTTCCTTGTAAGTAATAGTAGTTTGTAGTAATCGGTCCAAAGTTACTCAAACTTTTAATGCACCTGCAGACGAATAATTTCAATTGTAGGCACTGTATTGTGTAGTGGGCAATATCCCCAGAATTCTATTCATTTGTAATTAATCCATAACCTGCGAATGGATGTGTCGCGAACTTTCAAATGCAAGCTGAGGCCTCTTGGAAATCTATTTTGACATTTTACTAGCATTGCTGGTAGACAAATAAGTCCATGAATGTATTCCGACAAGCCTCATAAAAATTCGAAAGGTGCACTGTTACTAATTGCATTAGAATTTGATGGATTCTTTGATACTAGTTTCAGGAGAGTCCTAAATATGTATTGTTATATAATCATTTACTAAGAATTTCAAGGTTGCATGACTAGCAGATCCATCAAAGGTCTGAGAACATGTACCACTTTCATTAGGGATTGAAAGGTGCATTGATAATAGTTTTGTCAGAGGTCCTATGTATCTCTGTTAGCAGACCTATTAGAAGAGAGCTCTAGAACTAGAGTTCTACTACACTAGTTTCAGTAGAAGTTTCAGGATTCCATGATTCTAGCTTCAGCAAAGCTTGTAGGATACTCTTACTACTGGTTCAAGAAAACATTGCCACTACCTGTGTTAGAAATTTAAAAATGCACTGAACTTACATCAGAGGTTTAAGAACCCATTGATACTAATAGCTTCACTGGGGGTCTAGAAAAGTACTGATAGTACCTTCATTAAATCCACTACTTAGGAATCGAAAAAAGTTCCAAAAGTAGCTTCTTTAGAGGTTAGAAAAGGTAGTAATGCTAGTTTCACCAGGTGTTTAATAAAGAAGGTATAGATACCCATTTCACTTTAATATAAAAACGTCATTAAAGACATAAAGATGTAGATTAATCTACTTTATCAGGTTCCCCATGAATCATTAATAATTAATTCTTGCATGCACTACATCTTTATCACCTATTTAACATGTTAATGTTACGAATCATTAATAGAATTACTCGTAGAGTTTTAATTGATCAGCTAATCAGGTGATCTATTCAATCTTCAACCGAGTTACATAAATATTATTAAAATTCCAGAATGACATTTTCGAGGAAACATAGTTGCAGCATAGTTGCGGCAAAGTTGCAGTGCATTATTGCAACGCAACTATGTCCGCTCCGTGCAATGTTGCACGGCAACGTCGCAGCAACCATACATCGACATTGCGCTGCAACCATGCAACGACGCAAGGTTACTGCAGCTATCCTGCAACTTTGCCGCAACGAAGTGTGCTGTGTGGGATACTCTACACTGGAAACTGCGATGTTTAAAGTTACATGCTTGAAAGTTAATGGAAAGATCTCTTTAAACCGTTCTCCCAAAGTTAGTACATGTTTTTTGCTTTAATTTAATAGGCGAAGGTGGGGCAAGACGGGGTACCCCCGCATCTCATGATACAAACGCACGGACCAACATTGCGCATGCGCGTTAGACGTGTTGTTACCGGCGCTGCCACTCCACTGCGAGTCAATGAAACACACGAACGCGTGACGAAATTACATGACATTTGTATTCCCTCGTGCGACAATGTTTTTAAATGGGATTCTTTTTGATGGGTTAATTAAAATGTCCGCGATATGAGTAGTGGAATGTATGAACACACAGTTGGAAAGCACCTTTATGTACTTGCAGCTCATTTTGATTTCACATCTTTTTGTGTATTGTATATTTTTTTCTATTTTTTGTGATTTATTTGATTTTCATGTACTTGGCGTAAGTTTTTTACTTTTTTGGCCTTTTTTATGGAGATCGCACTTCTTTTTACAAAGATAATTTGCAAAGGGAATGACATCAGATAATTTTTAATATTATATTTATCATTATCTTCTATTTTTTGTGATTTATTTTTTGATAATACTCTTTTCCGTCCTCGACTGTTTCATGTATTGTGCTTTCCACCCCACACTACACATCGTCTACAGCCACTTGATGTAGTGTTTATGAAACCTGTAAGACATCATGGCTTCGTTCAAATTCAGGATGCGTAGTTACTACATTTCAAGTGGCGGAGCTGTTTGGTAAAGCTTTTAATCGGGCAGCGACAATGTCAACTGCCATCAATGGTTTTAAAAAATGCGGGATCTGGCCGTGTGACACCACTGTTTTTACACAACTTGATTTTATCGCTTCTATGACAACTGACATTCCTTTAAATGAAAGGACAGTTTTTGCTTCAAATATTAATATACAAAGTGAAGCAGTGAAACCGGAACCAATTCAATCACCCATACAACAGACCGCAGATCAAATGAATGTTTCTGAACCTGTTCGTTCATATTGGCCTGACGAAAATCCCTGAACGAAACAATAATACGTCTTTTCCATTAACAAGCCCAGCAAAAGACTCGTGTGTCGAGGAAACGTGGAAGAACTACAATTATAACATCGTCACCATATCAATATGATCTCCAAATCGCCATCACTAACAAAAACAAAGCAGAAAAGGAGAAAGAAGAGAAAATGCAATTAAAAGAATTTAAAAACATGAAACTAAAAGGCAAGGGAAAAGGAAAAGAAACTAAAAAAACAACAAATGACAAACTCTTCATCAGAGTCAGAAGAAAACACCAAGGAAGACGAAAATCCTACATGTTTATATTGTGATGGGCTCTATTTAGAATCTGTAGAAGGATGGATAAGATGCCAAGTATGTAGCAAATGGTCCCATTTGTCCTGCGCTGGTGTAAAAGATGAGGACGATGAAGATATACATATGTGCTTTTTCAGTCAGCTTATTAAATAAATACTTTATATGCATTTACTTTATTTATATCGTTTTTTAATTGGTACTAGTGTTCCTTCTCGAGAATTCTTTCTCGAGAATTTCTCGAGAAATTTTGTAATTTTTTATATTTTATTTCTCGAGAAATTGCAGTGTTTCTCGAGAATCTTTAGTGTAGGAAAATTATTATAAATCCCATTTGTTTTCACAAATGAATTTTCAGTTAGTTCAAATTGTGTGTTAATCGTGAACATATAAACACATTTACAATTAGTAATAGGTAACTGTTAGTAATATACACGAAGAATTGCGCGATTGTTTATAAATTTTTTAAACTATTCTCTTCTTATCACAGATGCTGTATATACAATTAAACCAACATCCACTTAAAACGAAAGAAATTTTTCTACAGCCGCAGAGTTTGTTACAAAAAAAAAGAAGTAAATTGGCTGACGCGACATTAGACGCATTGTGCTTTGAAAAAAACTATTTTAAATCAAAAGAAGTAACGTTTTGCCTTTTTATATTAAATAAATTTATCCGTTTTTTTCATTTACACAAATTTTGTCTAAGTTGGACACGAATAAAAATTTAGATAAATATTATCAACATTATTCCAAAAATATAAATTTGCAATATCTTTTTATTTTCTTGAGAATTCTCAAGAATTCTTGAGAAATATAATCTGATTTCTCATTTCTCGAGATGCGAAAAATATCGAGAAATCAGGAACACTAATTGGTACCCCTTCTTGCCCTCGGGGGTACCCCATCTTACCCCACCCGTGGGGCAAGTTGGGGAGAAAGGACTTTTTCTGATTTTTTTTATTATTCTATTAAAACCAGTAAAAAATCGGTTCAATGATAGCCAAACTGAAAGATTTATTATCAAAGAATAGTTCAGGCACAAAATTGATTAGTTGATTAAGAAAACCTGTGCTTTATTCATCATCAAACCTTAACTACCCCGTCTTGCCGCACCTTCCCCTATAGGTGGCATACTTTCAGTTATTAAACATTAAAATAACTTTTAACATTATTGAAAATTTGGAGATACAAAATTGGAAAAAATTTCACGTTCATATTTCTTCGGGTCATTCCTCCTGAAATTCTAGTGAAGGGAAATTTTTTAATCTTTTAAGTATTTTTCGCTAAATTAAGTAATTTTTGCCAAATTTTAGAAACATATTACGCTAAGTCTGAAGCGTTTTTAATTTAATAAACGATAAGGTTATAGAAATCGGACAATGTGGGCAGATGAATCAGCATTTCTCGTTTGGTATCTGCGCTCTAGTTCCACATACTAACTTGAAATACATTGCGACTCTGAAACTGAAACTATTGTTTGCTTTCAATGCTCGTAATAGTTTTCATAAGACAATCTGTTTATCTCGAATTTGATAAAGATTATAGCTTCCACCTTTTAGTTGTTTTAAAAAATATCAGATCAGACCTGAAATTGAGTTTTAGACAGTATCTACATACGAAAAAGAAAAGAGAAAAATATTGATAGCCCGGAAACTTTTTCGAACCTTAACACTTGCATCATGAAAATTCCATCAACTGCAAAAATTCTTTTTGAAATCATCAACCAGTGTTACGAACGCGAAAGAAATATATAGAGGTAGTTAAGTGTATTATTTTCACTGTACATAGTTAATATTCTCTTCACTTTGGTTTTAAAAAATTTCTCTTTTTCAATCAAAAAAATTCTAAAATTGTTCAAATGTAATTTTAATCTTAGGCGAAGAAGATAAATAACGCCCTGAAATGTTCAAAGTAGGTATCTATTTTCTTAAAATTTCATTATTTTATATATTTAATCCTCAAAACTGTGATATTTTTATTATTTGGAGCAGTATGTTTTTTGTAACTACGAAAAATTCAAATCTTCACTCGAAAATTTCGCGCGGGCTACAAATGTTTTCTACTTAATTACCATTTTATTATAAGGATCTCCCAATTTTGCATATAATAATAATAATTACTTAAATTTATTGTAGCTGCTTTCATGATCACTAAAGTTTTTAACTTTGTATTTTCTCAATGTTAAATGTAACTGCCAGCTATTTTCACGTAGGTTGTTTCTCCTATTTTTACGTTCTCAACAACTATCACGAGCACATTTAAAAATAACGCGAAAATAAAATGGATAAATATTTAAACATCTGGTCTTGTTTCGAGTGATCATCGATACGATGCTACCACTTGAAACAACAAACAAAACTTTCCTCCTCACAGGCTGAGGAAATTTATTTTTGATTCGTTGGTATCTACGCTCGATCTTAGGCCGCGTACAGACTTGAGCACGAACGCGAATGAGGCAAGCCGAAGCAAAGTGAAGCAAGTTAAGGCAAACTAAGGAAACTTTCATAACATCATAGAGGATACATTTTATTTATAATAATGTAAAGTAAAGAATGAATTTTGATGTAATTCGTGATATTCGTTGAAACGACTCCGATCGGACCCGCCGCCGGCAGCGAAATGTTAAAAGTGGAAGGAATGTTTTAGGGAGTCAGGATAATTTTCTCCAAATTATGTGACTCCTCTTTCGTGATAAAAAGATGTAGGTTCCTCAAAACAGATGTTTCAATATTCTCCAGAAGCCAGGTATTTAAGAACTTTGAGAATGCACATTACTCCATACTTGCCTACGCATTTTAGAAATATGAAGTTGAAAGGAAATTAATGTACAGAGTGGGTAACTAAGAACATCCATCGTAAATAACTCGTTATTTATTGGTGTGATGAATAAATCCCCAAATTCATTGACCAATGTCCTATACAAAGTAATCTTCAACACCGAACGAGGATGAGAATGTGTGAACAATATCATTTGTTTTCAATTTTTCTGCGCAAAGTTATGAATTCGTCGTTTTAAACAATTTTATTCAGCTTCGATCCTCTGTTTGTTTGTTTGTTTGTATGCATGTGTGTGTGTTTGTTTGTATGTTTCAAATGTGGCAAAGTTAACCCACTTCCAACTATCCAATTGTCTTGAAACTTTGCAGGGGTTATTTAAAAAAAAAATAACCCGAGGGAGAAATGATCCGTCACGTATGTACGAACAGTAAAACTAAAACTTTGCAGGCGTTCGTAGTACAGTAATTCGTTATTGTTCCGTTTTTACCATGCGCATACAAGGCAGAGTTTCACAAATTTTCACACTGATTAATAAATAATTGTAGAAGATTTATAATTTTTAGCTCAAATAGTAATGATTCGATAAACAAACTGTAAATAGAAAAAAATGTGTGTCGTGATGAGCTTTACAACACTATATTTTTTAAAATACAGTTTAACAATATTTAATTTTCCAATATTTCTTAGCGTTTGGACAATAATTTTACCATTTTCGAGTTACCATCTTCAATTAGTTTTCCTATTTTTTATCTATTTTGTTTTTTGTTTCTTTTGGAAGATTTTTTATCATGTTCTTGGATATTAAAGGGTAAAAACGAAAAATCTCATTCCGATTAGCTATAATTTATTCGGAGCTGGATAATTGTGAATAAATTTTAATTTATTGTGAGTATAATTATCTGTTGGCAAAGTGTCCCCTTATAGAAGTCTTGGCTTCCTGCTTTACAAGGTGGAAATATCAAATTAGGTCGGCATCGGGGTTAAGTATGCATAGTTTCAAGGGCCTTGAAACAATGCTTAAATATTCGTGATAAACTATTGCAAAGAGTCCTCGTGCTCGCTCCGAAACGTTGATAACGTTCAATCTTGACTTTATTATTATTCATTATTCAAAAGAACCATTAAATCATTTCGACTGAAACGACATTTTTTAATTAATTCGCGCGACAATCCATTGAATTATTATAAATTAAATTTAGTTGTAAACTAATTTATTTATTTTAAATGATACAAGTTAATAACTTATATTAATAATAGAGATTTATTTACTGAGGAAGGAAAAGAAACGACTTATTTTGCAAGAAACAAAGAAGTAAATTAAATGTAAACCATAAAATGGGCTGTGCTTCCGAATGGCCCCAGTGGCCGATTTAAAGGTAAATGTTATTCAGAATAACGACGTTGACAACATATGTGAAGCTCATCGAAAATAAATTCGCTTTCCAAAATAAATTAATATTTTTTTATTAATATTTCGGAAACTAATAAATACCCGAAGCTACAATTTAAGATTTAGGGTTCACACCCCCTCCCCACCCTTCCCCCCAAACCTCATCTCGATCGGCCACTGGGGCCATTCGGAAGAATATCCATAAAATGTTATAATCTTTCAATTCTGTCATAAAGCAATATTTTTTATTTTGTTGAGAAAGGAGTACCCAAGTGTTGTTAGTTGAAACTGGGGAAAAAAGACTTGGAAATGAAATTTAAAACACTAAATGCAAATGAAAATGTATGTAAGTTTATTCTACCATTTCAATATCGTAATAAAAACTATCTAACTCAAAAATCTACATAATAAAAAGTGTAGGAGTGGAGTTGCAATTAAAATGGTTACACGTGGATAGAAGGTTAAACAACATTACCTTGCAGCACTAAGTAGCTAAAAACTTATATAACTAGATACTGTTTCTTAATGCACCACGAGCAATGTCAATAATTGTTTACAAATCTCGTAACAGACGTATTTTCTAAAAACTAAAATTTCCTTGAAATTGACGAAGAATATTAAAAAATTGTAAATTAATTGAAAATTAATCTTCCCAGTGATAAGCTTTAGTCGAACGGAAATGAATTCCCAAAGAAATCATCCAGCCTTGAACTAATTGTAAATCTGAGGTGATTAAGCCTGAATGGTTATTTATGACGCGATAGACAATGCTTTAATTGTAATGACCCTTGTGTGCTGGCGTAATCTGAACAAACAAATTTTATGTATGTGAACGATCGTTTATACTGAACATAAAATTGTATATTTATAACTAGTGAGTTATGCAGATTAATTTTTGCAGTAATAAAAATTCATTCAGTTTATGTGGACTATCAGATATGCAATTTGAGTGTCTAATTAGTATACTACCTAAAATTGCAGAGGAAGTACTGATAACCAAGTATTTTCAATTTATATTGCCAAAATCTTATTATTTATAGTCATGATTTTTTTTATTTCTTATACGTTTAACGTCGCATCGGTCCCCTTAAAATTGTACTTTGAGTAGCATTTAAACTTACAAGTATTTATGTTTCACTTTTTTAATTTGGGATTCCAAAATTGTTGGATAAGTTGAAAAATATAATTTTTTCAAAAAGCCTTGTAGTGTTTTACCATCTGAAGTTTTGTTTTCGAAAAATAAGCAATTATGTCTTCAGGACTCCTACTTCCAGCGCGGGTTATTTAAATATTCTTTCAAACGCGGACTATTTGAATGTTCTTGATTTATTTGACTTCATGTACTTGGCGTAATTTTTTTACTTTTTCGAAGTTTTATACTTGACGGTAGGAGACAGGAACAAAAGGTGTATTCCTCTGATGCGCGTGGCCCCGCGTACGTCGGCTTCCCTTTGAATTGGAAACGGATCCCTTATCACTTGAGTATAAACACGCGCTCGAATATCAAAACAAAAGCACGCGTTGACGTGCCAAGCCAAATATTGCATACTTAAATGCGAAAACATACTATTTTTGCTATTACGTGCCTTTACGCATCGTTTTCTGTTGACAGTGTCTGTGTCGGAACGGAGCCGATACGGAACGTCATTTAAGGTAGTACTACCGGTTTTGAAATACTGTTCAGAAAATTCTGAAACTTTGCACAGTAGTTTGTTTTGACCTTACACTGATTCATGTAAATTTTTGGAAATCTACACCAACCCAGAAGTTTGGCGTTCCATGATTACTTTTTCATTATTTTCGAGGTTAGGATTTTGTTTATCCAATCCTACTATGTGCAAGCGTTTACCTACTTCAGTTTGTTGTACCCTTTTATTGAATACCTTCTCTGAGCAGAAGAAAACTACAGAATCAATCGTGCTACCAAATCGTGTTGCCAAATCAAATCACCACGGAAGTCAAAGGACGATATAACACGCACTTGAATCAAGGCGTATCGGTAGTACTACCTTAATGCCAGCGAAAAAGGCCATTGTGTGTCATTGTGTTGCATGTGTGCATTAACATTTCAGCGACGCACAGTAAGTTTGACTCATTCATGATTAGTGATTATTTGTTTATTAATTGAACGTTGTTAATTATTCCTAATTCTTAATTATTTCATTTTAGCATTTTGTTTGTTTTCATCATTTATATACATTTGATAAGGTATGAAGAGTCACCTCACAAAAATTAGAAAAGGTTCGATCTTTTAAATACTAATTTAAAGTAGAATAATATAGCACAATGTGTTGTATGACATTTTCAATCTTAATGTAGACAATAGTCCAACAGAAATAAAAAATGAAGAAATAAAATTCAGAAACGATTCCGAAAATCGATCTTTTAAAGTGAATCGAACGTCCCTAATATAATGGTTTTTTTTATATAATAAAATATAATTGTATTCGGAACAAAAATATCTGGGCCACCGAAATATAGATATATCTTTTTATATAAAAAAAGCATTATATTATATTTCCTACTTTTTGGGAAAGAGGGTCAACATCTGTATGCGTTACCCTATACATAAACATATAAAATAAAATTAAATACAAAAATCAAACATATATATTTTACTAAATTTTCATCAAATTTATATATTTTTGTTTATTATCATCAAAAACTATCGATAATATCGATAGTCAAGGGACTTTCTATCGAAAATATCGATAGTTCTTCACCTCTAGTTGCCAGCCATTGTTGCCCGGTCTATACGAGGCTTGAGAGGCGAAAGCCGTCCCCACCATTGTCCGCCATTGCCATGGCGCAAAGACGCCGTCGAGTCAAAGTAACAGTGAACCTCGACGTCGTGCGTGGCGTATAAGCATCCTTGTCGGAACTGATACGGTCTCCTTTTTAGCGTCGCGAGGTTTCCTTGACAACAAGTCACGCTGCTCGAAAGAAAGGTTGGAAGGGGAAGCAGGCGCGTGTGGGATCCCTACGCTGCACAGCGCTGCTTTAGTGTCACGTCGAAACGCACCTCAACTCCGCCTTGAAACTTCACTATTGTTCGGTGCCGGGCCGAATTAAGAACTTTAGAGGCCCTAAGCACTTAGAAGATATTCAGGCTCTCTTATACAGGCTAATCACTTCAACGTAATTTCTTAGGAATTTCCAATAATTTGACTAAAAAGTGTTTGTAACAAAAGCTAGATTTTAAAATTCAGAAAAATTCTATAGTGCTCCTCTTTCTCCAAACTGGTAACATCGAAAAATTAAGTGAATCACACAAAATTTGGTATACTGGGGTTGTTTGAGTCGCTGAACCGATTCCGGGGGTAATTTTTTCATCTGACACCCCCAACCCCTAAAAAATAGAATTTAAGTTAATTTTTTATTTTTTTTTTATTTTCTACGAAACAGTTTCGAATAATTTTATACCTGAATTCTTCATCCATAAATTCCACCGCAAGAGCTTTTTTTGATCTGCAAGTTTTGGCTAAGTATTTTAATATTCGGCAGCTATTTTGGGTCAGCTATTTTGAGTCTGCCATATTGAATTTTATAATTCTAATGCTAAATTCAGATTCCCAGAACCCCAAAAACCATTACATACCAAGTTTGATTCAAATCGTTTGAAAATCAAAAAAGTTATTCCATTTGATCATATATGATACATTGACAGAATTGGCCAGATTTTTTTTGATCATATATGATACATTGACAGTTAACCGGTTAAAATCGATAATTAAAATTTGTTAAAAACCGATTAAGGTAGTACTACCGATACACCTTGAGTCAAGTGCGTGTTATATCGTCCTTTGACTTCCGTGATGATTTGATTTGGCAACACGATTTGGTAGCACGATTAGTTGTGTAGTTTTCTTCTACTCAGAGAAGGTATTCAATAAAAGGGTACAACAAACTGAAGTAGGTAAACGTTTGCACATAGTAAGATTTGATAAACAATATCCTAACCTCGAAAATAATGAAAAAGTATTCATGGAATACCAAACTTCTGGGTTGGTGTAGATTTCCAAAAATTTACATGTGTCAGTGTAAGGTCAAAACAAACTACTGTACAAAGTTTCAGAATTTTCTGAACAGTATTTAAAAACCGGTAGTACTACCTTAAACGACGTTCCGTATCGGCTCCGTTCCGACACAAACACTGTCAACAGAAAACGATGCGTAAAGGCACGTAATAGCAAAAATAGTATGTTTTCGCATTTAAGTATGCAATATTTGGCTGAATGGAACCGAAACATATTAATTTCGTATTACGGAATTTAACTTAAAAATAAACACAAATAAGTTTGTAGGTGCTGAATTTATTTTTTTGAATCGCATTCAACCTTTTTAGGATATAATATGCATTTTATACGGTGCAAACAGTGTTTATAACTGATTTATATCAAATAGTTGGGTACAACATTTCTTACGGTTTTGGGCAAGAAATTCTATTAATTCACCGAAAGCGTGTTACGCATTTTTTTATAAATACTTATAACCTGACATATAAAAATTGTCGTTTTTTACCTTGAATCTAGTTCGTGAATATTTGAATTTCAATAAAAAAATTTGTTTACGTTTATTTATGCATGGATTTTGTTTCATTGATAATTTTAATAGAAAGGCTCCGTAATAGGGACACATAACCTAGAATAATCTAATATACATATCTAAGTAGGTATAATACTTGCATCTCTCATCACAATTTGATATGCCTTCGAATGTTCTATTAAGTAATTCCATCCGGAAAACAACGCCATCATTTTCGTCCATAACCCCGTAGATTCATTGCTACTACAACTCAACAAACCTCATTTAACCGCTACAGTCATTTAATCACTTAATTAAGGCGCCACTCATAAAACTAGGCAACCTTGCATTCTGTCCTAATTCTGAGTAATCCTCCTCTATTTATCGATCGGTATCAATTGGATAGATCACGCAATTGCGAAACGACAGACAGAAAAAACCCACGGGGATCGTTGTAAAAGCGTTTCGTAACCGGAGCGAGATAGGAAAAAGGATGAATATTGAACGCGGTGGAAAATAGTGGCAGCGTAATGAAGTCGTAATGAATCGGTCGTTTTATATTATTCCAAGGTCCCTGCCAGTGTTTTTGCGTTCCCCGAGCTTTTTTTTGCCCATAGTATCGCCGTCGACACAACGCATACCATTATACCTGACTGCACATTGTCGACCAGGTGAAGAGGCAGTTTACGTTTTTCTTCGCGAGCGCGACCGACTGACCTCTGCGTTTTGCATAGTTTCTGGCAGAGCTAGCTAAAGAAATCGGCTGAATAATGAATCGCCAACGGGGCTCGCTGAATGACGGTGAACCGTGAATAGGATATCGTTTCAACGAAGTCCTGTGTACAGTTAGTGACATCGCGCACGATGCCACTAAAGGATTCTGAGTTTCTAAAGGTACATATGTAGTTCGCCACGGTTTGTTAACTATTGCTACCAGTGGCGTGCTGATGAAAAGGATTCGAAACATACGAGAGGGGTGCGCAAGGTTTGAGTCACCGATTTGGCTAAATCGGATGTTCAATACTCTAAGGAATGATTCTACAGACCAAACTAAGACGAAAATATAGAATACAATTTTTCAATATCGCACTTCGTTTTGGAGAAAATTTACTTTGAATTTGAGGTAGCTGAATACGCGCGCACCGAAGTTCCGCTCACCTCCGCATACGCCTCAGGCGTTTAAAACTGTACTTTGGCGCACGTGTATTTACCTACCTGAAATTCTAAATCAATTTTCTCGAAAACGAAGCGCGATATTAAAAAATTGTATTCTATATTTTTGTCTTATTTTGGCCTGTTGAATATTCCCCTAGTGTATTGGCTACCTGTAGTGAGACACCCTGTAAGTAGTTAACCCACGCCATCTATAATCTGCATATGGTAATATGTTAACTGTTATAGGGGTCATCAGTGACTGGATTTGTAAAGCTACAACTATTTCATGAAGTGCTTGCGATAAGTAAACTCTTAGATTTGCAGATGTATGAATAATATTACTGTTGTTAAGCCGGCGTTGATAAGAGTAGTAAGGTGGAGTGCCTCAGACCCCGTAATTAATTTAGTGTATTATAAAAATCCATATCTTTAATTAAATTTTTATTACGAATTACTGTACTGTTTTATTACACGTGACAGCTAACCCGATTAAACTGTTTTAAATTTCGCCACCAGGTCGCGTAGCGACAATAAGAAAATCCCAATATCGAGGATCTGGAAAAGGTAAAAGTTTGAACATGATCTTCTCGAAAACTTTTCAGCGGTACGCCTTATGCGTTTAATACATTATTATACGGGCTGTGTACTAAGTATATGCGAAATTTAAATCCAATCGGTGACCCCAATTTCCTGCACTTCCCAGTGACGGAATTAACGGACGTCCGATGAGCAGTTGTTGCTTGGGCCCCTGCTCAGAAGGCCCACAGGCCCCATCTTCCAAAAGTAATTATGATTTTGTCCAAACATTATTTTTTTGTTTTCTATAATTTTCATATTACCTATATAGCTCTTTTTTAGGTTCCTATATAGCTCTATAACTTTTATTTTTTAGGTTCGTATATAGCTCTATAACTTTTATTTTTAGGTTCTATAAAAGTTCCAAAGCGGTTATAGAACCGATTTAATAACTTTTATTTTTTAGGTTCTATATAAGTTTCTTATTTATAATAGTTTTTAAACAATTTGGTTATAAACAGTAGTCTGTAGTTGTAATATGTTGTAATTTCATTTTCTATAAAATTCTGTACAATCGTTATAAGAATCGGTTCTATAACCGCTTTGGAACTTTTATAGAACCTGAAAATAAAAGTTATAGAGCTATATAGGAACCTAAAAAATAAAAGTTATAGAGCTATATAGGAACCTTAATTTATACTTTTATAGTCTGATATTTAGGTTCTTTTCAACGGTTATTTAGAATAAAGGTTCTTCATAACTCTTTCAGTAAGAACCTTTATATAACAGTTTCAAACAGTTATTTCGCAACCTTTTCAAGCCCTGGTTTCCACTGACACACAAGAGTCTACTAGAGACACTATAATAAGAGTCTGGACACGAGAAGGACACTTTTTGATTGGTCCGCCATGTTTGATCGAAATCCCACGAGAGAGAAAGAGATATACAGCATTTCACTCTTAACCACTCGTACAAACTCTTACGTTTATGGCGGTATTTTACTATCTATTAATCTAAAAATTAGAGACACATAACCTTTTTTGGCCACTTTTGATTGGCCCGCAATTTTTCATCTATTCCCGCTGATTTTTAAATCTGTCCATTATACCAAGATAACGAAGATATAAAGTAAAAAACCAAATCTTGTGTTCGATTTGATATATGTTTTTTTATTATACTTATTTAAATGCGCAATGCATTGCCATAGATTTGCTACCATACATTTTGTTTATACAATTGTACAATTTGACAAATTAATCATGATTGTCGCATAAAAATAAGTTTACCTCACAGAGGCGGGAATTATCCCTTGGTATCCAATTTTTGTAAGGAATATTTTTGTAATATTTTATATTTTAGGGACAAGAAACAGAAAGAAGAAGTTTTAGGAATTGATCAAACCTGAATTTATTGCAACACGACTGGATTGTGACAATGTCGGTGATCAAATGCGAAGACAAATTTCTAATGTAGTGAAGTTCATTCTTAACTCATTTCTGTTCAAACATCGCGTTATAAGAGTTGCCGCCACAAACGTAAGAGTTGTTAAGAGTTGTCAAGAGTGAAATGGTGTGTATTTCTTTCTCTCTCGTGGGATTTCGATCAAACATGGCGGACTGTCACTCGTGTCCAGACTCTTATTATAGTGTCTCTAGAGTCTACCACCGACAAGCGCAGAGCCCACTTCGATATCAATTCGAAAGTAGCATTAGGTAATATTTTATGATAGATTATTATCCTTGTATTGTTATTAATCGTATAATTACTATTTATTGCTTGTATATATTAAATTGTTCGCTCTACAGGTGTCATGCACTCTGGGTTAGGATGGACTCACATGAAAAAATTGTTGGCATGCATGAACGTGCCATGTCCAGATTTCAAAACGTTCAAGAAATACGAACTAGAAGTAGGGCTCGCTGCAGAGGCAGTAACAAAGGAAAGCTGCATAGAAGCCACTGGAAAGGAAACTGACTGTGGAAGCTCAGAACATCGAAAATCAATTGTAAAAGGACGTTGCGTGACAAGGGAGAGAAGAAAGCGCTCGTCGAAATCGCGTCTCTCCCTTGTCACGCATATTATTTTTATACATCTGCATGAAAGGTGTGTTTTTGAAAGCCTGCTGAGCGATTCGCAAAAAAATATACATGAACACACATGATCGATAACGATTAGTCGAACAATTGCATCTTCATACCACAGGGTAACGCCAAACTCCAGTTTCCTTGGGGGAAGTTGGCCATTTTGCTCCCGCTCAGCAGGCGCAAAAAACACCCATTTTCATGCAGGTGTTGAAAAAATGACTGTTCTATATACCATTTCTTCTGTAATTGTAATATATTCTAATTTATTAAAAGCGGCGGGCTGCTTTACGCCATAGGAAGGAGACGGTTGAAGGTGTAACAGACTAATGTTGATCTGCTCAACGAGCTGGATGTGGAGGAAGACGAAATGGAAATCGCAATTGTTTTAGTGGACTTGGAAACATCCGGTTTTGAGATAAACTGTGACATTTTGCAAATTGGAGCAAAATGTGGGACAAAATCATTTGATATTTATATCAATCCCATTAAAGACATTTCTGTCAGTACCACTACGAACTGTCTTGGAAAGTTTTCATGAATGGCTAACATCGCTGGGAGAGCAATGTTGTATTGCCACGCACAATCTCACCTTTGACGGGCCGAGGTTAATGAAGAAAATTATACAGTGTTCACTACAAAATGAATTTGCGGAAGTAGTTTTTGGTTTTGTAGATACTTTCGAAGTAATTAGAAATACTACTGGGTGCTCAATCAGCGGACTAGCCAAGGCATTGAGCATTTCTGCTATTGGTGCCCACAACGCGGCACATGATTCTGTTATACTACACAAAATTTTAAAAAAATTAAAAATAACTTCTGAAAAATTGTTAACAAGTGCAAAGAGATTTTCGGAACAAACTCCGGCATGGCATAGCCAGGAGAAAATAAGTAAGATTGTATCAACGTTCGCGCCAATCGTAAATCTGGGATGTTCGGTGAAAAAGAAGTTGGCATCAGCTGAAATTGACATGGCAATGTTAAAAGAAACATATGTACTGCGTGGACATGACGGACTAGCCCAATTTCTGAAAAATCAGATAAAAGAGGAACTTAATCAAACCATTGCCACAGAATCGATAAATAAAATTATTACATTCTTAAAACACGCAAAAACGTGATATTTTATATATTTTATTATTGTATTCTTCATTATGCAAAATACATCTCCAATAGTTAAAAAAAAATTAGTTAAAAGTACTTTCGTGGAAACGCGGCACCGAAAGAGTTAACAGTGTTTATAGGTTAGATATACGTGTAGCGACACCTATAAGTTTGCTTCGCTTGGTCAGGGGATAGCGCCGTTGCCGCGGTTTCATAAGCCAGGCCTGCTCAAGTAGGGGAAAACCACTCCTGAAACACATGTTTCGGTTCTCCCTCCAACGCTGCGCCTTCAGCTAAGGTGGGACGATTCCTAGAGGAGACAGCAACGCCGCTAGGAAGCAGAGAGAGAGAATAGTAGGAGTCGTCCCACCTTAGCTGAAGACGCAGCGTTGGAGGGAGAACCGAAACACGTGTTTCAGAAGTGGTTTTCCCCTACTTGGGCAAGTTATCTCTTCGAAACGTTGCTGGACCATTGCTGTAAAATCTCCGAAACGTTGCGTGACCATTGCTGCAAAACTCCGAAACAATTTACTTGTAACGTTTCGGGAACATTTCGTGCAATGTTTCATATGTTGCACCGCAACGTCACTGAGACAGTCCTGCAACAAAGTGTGCTGCAGGGGTTATGGAACCTTTTTTAATAAATGTTTTAATATAACTGTTGCCACGGATCTTTTATTAAATAGGTTCTAAAATATCTGTTCCGCGGGAACACATTCTAAAGAAGTTCCTAAGGGTAACATTTCTTTCAATAAAAATTCCACAGGAACAGACATTTTCTTAAACGAAACGTATAAGTTCTGACAGAATTTTTGAAAAATAAGAGTTCCAGAACTATTTCGATCTCTAATATTACCTCCTTTAAGGAGATCAGTGAATAACCGGACACCCTGTATATTTACTCTTTTTCAAGCAGTGCAATTCGTAAATCTGCGTGATGAATTAGAACGTCTTGCTCGATGTAAAGGCATTCTCGAATGACGAGTTCAGTCGACCTTCCCAGTTGACAGGTTAAATAATAATCCTCTTTGCAAGTTTACATATTTTTGTCCAAGTAGAGAGTGCCTATTACGAAACACGCTAAAGAACGAATTATTCCATTCAAAAAAGTGACGGTGGCCTTCGTGTTTCCAACACACGTGGGTCTATAAAAAAGAAGAGATATAAATGCTTAAGCCGCGTTTCCACGTGTACGATGCACATTCCAGAATAGCAGTGGATATGCTCATACAGAACCGTCAGAATCACCTTGCAAGCATCATTCTGATCCAAACATCACGTCGGTAATTTTTGCATTTCGCAAGTGGTAACGCAACTTTAAGCTAATCCTTTTAAAAGATCACATCAAATGCCTCGTAAGCAAGCATATAGGTGCGCTCGTTTTCGCAGGCCCTCCTTCTATAAACATGTGTCACATATAATGTTTAATGTTTAATAAAATTATCATATTATAACTATGAATTGTTTGGTTATTTCTACAAGAACAGAATGCAACCAAACCTGAAGCATAATACTCGAATTGACACGATATGATTTTAGTTTACATGATTCAAAATTTACAGGGTTGACTAACTGGCGACTCACGAGCTACCGGGGAGTCTGGTCGGTATGGAGGGGGGGCCGATACCATTAAGGTATCGATACTTTTTCTCATTACTTGTATCGAAAAAATGTATCGGTATCTACTCAGTATCGAAGCAAAAGTATCGATATTTACTTGTGTCGAATGCAAAGTAATATAACAAAGTTCTTTTTTTATTAATATAATTTTATTATCGAAGACGTATTTTATTTTACTTTTATTTAACGTGGAGTACTTTTTAGTTACAACGAAATATATAACTAAGTAACTAAATAAATAAGAGGCAGTCTATAATAATTCATTTATATAACGAAATAGAAAGAAAAACATACAGAGTTGTTTCACGGCATGGAAACAAGAGAAGTAGAGATAGATCTCTATTTATATTAACTATATAAAAAAAAAAATAAAAATCGTGTTCCGAATTGAAGACCCCGACCGCCATTTTTTATAGAGAATGAATCTCACTTTTTAGCGGTAAATTTGAACAGTAATAAAGGGAAACACATTTACCGAACGCATTCGATACAAGTACTTTTTCCCGATACCTACTTGGTATCGCAACCCTAGGTATCGATACTAAAATTACTTGTATCGAAACGAAAGTATCGAGAATTTACTCGTATTTACTTGGATCGGTTCATCCCTACTCGTGAGTCGCCAGTTAGTCAATCCATTTTAAAATCCAAAACAGTTTGTTAGACATACAATGGTACTTTTGCATCTTGTATCTCCTTGGTCCATGCTCATTCCATGGGTGAACAACTTCACATCGAACCTGTGCTGTTAGTTGGTGACGTCGGTGCCTGAAGCACAATGCCAGTATTCTTTTATCTTAATAAAACTCATTGAATGAAGTGTTTATATTAAAAGGTGTGTTCATAGTTATTTACCTAGATCGCGGGAACCGTGTTCACTCTAACACTGTTGATAAAGCCCCGCGATTTTTTTAACAATGTACATGCTTTTTATTCTCTATAAAAATTTAGTCCAGGTTTAGACTGCGTACTTTCTCTTTTTATTATTCTCTTTTATTTTATATAAGTATGTATGTCCAGATATTACGCTCTAGAGCCTGTAGGGGGAGTTGGGGCACTTTGATACAGGGAGCACAATCAAACATTAATATTATCTTGATATCTATAGGGTATCGTCTTATCATCTTGTATCATCTTTCCAGATCATAGAGTATACTGTTTTGTGATCATTTTTTTTAACATCTGACTGTTTCTAGATATCAAGATAATATTAATGTTTCATTCTGCCCCTTGCACCAAAGTGTCCCAACTCCCCCTACGGATACACCGATTTGGACAAATGAGGTGTCTTTAGAATTGTCTTGACCTACCGAGTGTCCTACGATTTTCAAAATTGTGAGAAAGAAATAAAAAAATAGGAAGGACTCGCAATTAGTGATCTGGATCCGAGGAAAGTTCATAACAATCCTCACCACAGTGTTTCCCTTAGCGAATTAAACAGGCTGTGACCCTTGCCCTACAATATTGTTATACATAACTCTAAAGTAAAAAAAAGTAAAAAATTAAAAAAAAACCCGACTGCTTAAAAAGGGAACTAAAATGACAAAAACAAGACTTAATTTATTTACACCTTAAGGCTTAATTTATTTATACATAGTATATTATTTAGCGTAAATAGGATAATAATAAGATGACAATTTAAATTAACTCAATTGCCTGCAGTCGGCGGCCTTTCATTGGCTCTAAACACTGTACCGAATGTGCGCAATGTAACTCTTTTAAACTGTCATTTTTGGAAAAACATATTCTACATGTGTAAACGTTTTGAGATAGGTACGTATTAGAGATGTACCGATTAGGAGTTTGGCCGACTAGATATATCGGCCCGCAAGAAACCGACTAGTCGTCGATTACAAAAGTGGCCAGAAAAGTTGGCTCCACCGACTAGTCGGCCACTAGTTGGGATATCTCTAGTACTTATTGTTACACAGTAATAGTAAGACCTCTTATCTCTGTTCTTAAAAGATATCTAACTAATTATAGTATACAGAGAAACACTTTCGTGCTTGAAATACTATAGAGTGTATAACGAAAATTGCAAAACCGGGACACAAAGTTTGGAACATTGTTTCTTGCAATTTCATGCTTTAAATCTGCACAATTCTCCTTGTGAATTAATTCAGTTTCAATATATTATTTGTCCTTCAAGTTTTGTTAATTATAGTATGAAATTTATTCAGTGCCTCAGCAATGCAATAGTAAAAATGACGGAAGGAATTAATTTACAAAATTTTATATAATATAGGTATATAGTTTATAATTATGGTTAGGTCTATAACTGTACTATGTCTTTATGCATTGTATCTTCCATGTAATGAGTAATAAAGTCGTAATAATAATAATAATGAGAATTTGAATTTTTATAAATTATTTTAATATAATTTTGAAATTGGATTTAAAAGTAAATATATTAAATTAACGACTTTAATGTGTGACTTTAAAATAATAAAAATGCACTAAAAAGTAAAAAATATTTTTTTCCCTTGTTTAATCTGCGACTCTCATATTTTTTACACAGTGCGAATGATGAGGCGCCGACTTAAAAAATATGACTGTCGCAGATTAAATAAGGGAAAAAATTATTTTTTACTTTTTAGTGCATTTCTATTATTTTGAAGTCGGTTTAGGAGTAAGTTGTTCAGAATCGTGCCCCCTACAACATATTTCAAGGTCATCGAAATCGATGATGGTCATGCTAATCGACAAGTCTACCCTGAGTATTATCCAAATTGTTACGAAGCTAATTACCCGAATAAATTTTCTTTAATCGAATATTTCATTCAGATAAGTTATTCGTTACTCGTAACAGTATTATTTAACCCAATAATTGATTCGAATAACTATTAAAAAATCATCCGTCTAATGACAAGTGAATGGTAAGTATACTATTAAGCAAATAACAGAATAAATAATCTGCCAAATAAAAATTCCTATTCTACTAAAGAACATCTTCTTATTCAATCTGTGCAATTTATTCATCATTAAATTGCGTAATCAAAAATTCCCCTATTACGCCAGCGTCCTAAACCAAGAAGAAAAAGATAAAAAAAAAAACAATTCTCACCGAAACGTTACTAACATCGGTGCACCGAATCGAAACTGGTGCGCACGTGAAGATCCTAAAGAGCAGAGACAGAAGCCAGAAAGAAAAAGCATCGACGAGTTTCGGTTGTGTCCGAAAATAAACTGATGGAATAATGCTCGACCTTGGTGATGAAAAGCGAAACACCGCCCATTGAATTGTTTCCGTTGAACCTCGAATTCGCAACGATAACTGGAAACAATAGCGGCGCATTTCTCGGCAGGTGACAATTAACGATCGAACGTCCCGGTGGGATTCCTCGATTAAGTAATTAAGAAGCAACTATGTGCGCACAGCGAAGTAAAAAGTAGACGGTTTATCAAACGCGTTACAGATAGGTATTTGAAATTCATAGCGAGTTTCAGTTGCGTTATGTTCGCTTACGTCAAGCCGAGCACCGTATCGATCGTAAACACAATATGCAGTCAATTCTAAAATGCTGTTTTTCACACGGACTAGCATAAACGAAATGGCTTGTTGCGTCAAGTAAATGTGAAATGTAATAAAATAATGTGCAGTTGTTCCCATTAGTATTCAACGATCGTAAATGTTTACACTTGTTGATTTCACCGTTAAGAACTGATTGAAGTAATAGATTATCTTCTACATGTTGCGTTAAGGTATTTCTTCTATTTTGCAAAACCATGTGTAACCGTTTTCTTTTTAATTTAATCTGGGTCGGGGGAATAAGAGACATTTGAATGACGAGGATATTCACGAAAAAATTATTAACATGGTAAGTGATATTTAAGGAACAGAAGTGTTATTTAAGGAAGGGGTGACATTTTGTGCGCTTTAAAATAAAGTTTTCGATTTTGGAAGAACCTTCTAGAGGGTCTTTTTTGAAGTGTCTAGATTATTTTTTACTAAAACTTTGTACCTTTTAGTTTGAAACATATTTTTAAATAATATGCTGTGCTTAGGAAGCTGTGTATGGTTTTATGAAATAGAGAAAGTAGCTACAGTAACTGTTTTGCTTCAACCTTCGACGTGACATCCAGCTCCTGAATTCTCATTCAAATTAAATTCTACTGGAAAATTCAAATTCTTCTATTTATTTTTCAACCATGAATATTTAAAAACAATGGTATCGCGACATTGAAAATTGATTGGGTTATTATAATGTGAGTCAAGCGGCTGTTATAGATTAGAATGTCTTTATTTATAATTTGTATCATAAAGAGAGGGAGCAGTAAGAATTGAAGGCCGAATGTTTTTTATTTTCAATATTTTTCCAAAATAATAATTTTTATGTACAATAAAATGATTCAAATCTTTACGAAATGTATATACCACAAATAATTATCTGAAATATTTATATCGCCTTAGAGAGTAGGTATATTTATTAAATAATAGTATTTCCTATTGCAAAATTTCTGACTTCGAAAATGAAAAAACAAAAATTTACTTTTTACATAATAGACGTTCGAAAAATCGACTTTCGGTATTTGTAATAACCATATCTGCTGTTACAAAGTGTGCTTTTGGACAAATAAATGTTCAGAAGAACAAAAATGTTTATAATTTTAATTTCGAGTGAATGATAGATACATTTTGAAATTCATAATGAATTAGAAAATCTTTGAATATACCTTGAATAGATATTCCTTCATTTTACATTTCTGTGACTTAAATATGCTAAATAATAATTCTACGAATCATATAGAATCAGAATACATAATCATCCCAATAATTACGAATCCTACGGTACATCACTTTTCGGTTGCATCTGCGTTCAATTTGTGTTGTTCCATATTTAAACATCCACTGCACACTAGGTTCGAGTCAAGTTAACATGGCTTCTATATATATTTGAATCATTTTAACAAAAACTATAATGTTTTATTATTATCATTAATCGATATTGGTGTAAAAAGAAAATATTTTGCATGAGATTTTTTGGTTTCATCTATTTCGCTAATAAATCTATATGGCAAAAATATATGGCCACAAAAAGCATACGAAATTTCGAAGAAACTCAGGAAAAATGACTATTAACAATTTTCATTTTTTTTTTTCAAGAAGTAAAATACAGTTTCGCATTACTTTCAGTTAGAACAAAAGTTTAAATTATGTTACATGCTATTACGAAAGTTAAATTTAAAAAAAAAAGGGGGGAACAGTTTCACAGATGAGAAGATAATGTATGTCCACATCCTCGATTTAATGAAACAGATTAAACGCATCGATCCCAAGTTAACTATTTCGATTTCTCGAGTCAGGAAGCCGTGACATGGTATTTTCCCGGGAAAGCTGCGGTTAATTTGTTTCTAAGGAAATGAAGGCTGGACAACGTGACACATCGAAAGCTTTTGCCGATTCTATTTTGTAGCGCATACCAAAGTGGACTAGACCTGCCTTAACTCGAGCCAAAGTCTAGTTCCTGACCCTATTCATTGTATCTTTCGATGATTATGCTCCCTGATTATATGCGTCCCGCCACGCAACCGGCCGCTGTAAGTTTCACCGTGACAGACACAACACTTCCACCACTTTTGTGTCACATTTGTTTGCTCTCTTCTTCAGTGAAATCGCTTGAACGATTAGAAGATCCGGAATAATGGGAACTGCTTATATTTGATTGCAGTGGTGCTTACTATTGTATAATATGGTACACGCTACTGCTAAAAACTTTGCATTCGAATGCAAAATGATAGAGTTTGATACTCGATCGTGTTTTAATCGTTCCATACTTTTAAGAAATTTTTGTACCATGGGAGTATTTAATGTAGAAAAATTTATTTATTTATTGTCGAATCTGAATTTATAATTAATACTCGCACGGTCTAAAAATAAATCGAAATTGTAGAACGATTTTTTATTTAAACGGATGCTGTTTTTGAGAAAATTGATTTTGAAAATACGCCGCAAATGTGCCACATTTTTATAAATATCCGGTATATCGAATCCGATTTTCTCGAAGAAAACGTCTCGTTCGAGAAATAGTCATTCTACCATTTTAACACAATTTTGCACAAGAATACATTTTATTCGCAGTTGTACTATATTTACTGCTATATTCCGTCAAGTTTTGAATTCGTGGAATGTATGGTTGCAACGAATAGCGCCATTTCGGGATTTGTAACTTATTAGTATCTTCAAACGTTCTATGAATTTTTCTAATAAGGTACCTATGCTTTTGATATCATGGTAACAGAGGGAAGACGGAAATAGCCGAGGTTTAAGATTTTTCAAAATTTATTTTTAAAAAAATTACTTTGTTCATCAACTTCGAATTTTGTTCAATGCATGATATTTGGAGATCATTACATTTTTTAAGTAAAAATAATGATTTTAGTAAGAGTTATAAATGAATGAAAGGAATGGCTTTTCAAAAATGTTCATGCTTGGCTGCGAAACTAATTTTCTTTGAAACACCGTCATTTTGTTATTTGTAAATATTTTTCGTTTATTCTAGTACCGGCTATAACCATACTCACACAGATTAAGAATCTTTTTGAATTTCTGATTTCAGACAATCTGGACGCCAAGGATGAGCATTTTTGAAAAGCCCTTTCTGCATTCATTTATCATTTTTAATAAAGAGAACTTCTTAGTCTAAGTCAAAAAGAAAAATGTTATAACAAAGTGGCATGCATTAGACGATCTTCCTCATCAAATATCTCACAGTGTACAGAAGTATACACTAGGTATTGCAAAACGCATAGCTGACAAAATATATAGTTCCGTTTAAATAAGTTTAGTAGCCTCAAAAATCTCAAGAACCGCGATCATTTAAAAAAATATTTATTTCCTTAGAATCAAGTATGTACCTTTCGTTTTCGTTATTTTTTCGCAAATTTCAAACCCAATGTGCGCATTTGAGTATAGGTAAACAGAGCGAGTCGTAGACTTCTACGCGCATGCGCAAAGAGAGCAGTGGGGAAGCTCAAACCTAGGACCCCCTTCACTCTTCGCTACTTCTGGCTGTGGTGTCGTACAATCTAAAGGTGCGTTCAGAATTTGAATAGGGGATTCTCTTAGCTTTGAAATAAATATAGAGTGGTGTTAAAAAGTTTCCGGCCAGATAGTTTTTTCAATTTTTTCTTTCAAAATCAAAGCCTTTAGAAGAAACGTGGAAAAAATCATCTGGCCGGAAACTTTTGCACACCACTGTACATAAGTACAAAGTGCTACTTGGAACTTCCAAGTTGGAAATGGAGCGCAACTATCGGGGATGAAATAATGGTACATCGATCCACTTCGAATAATTTTTAAATCGTTCCTGCTAGTTGGTCAAAATTGTACACAAATCAGTTTCTCCAACTTCCAATAAATATTCTAAATTTGAAAGAAATCGGTGACTGTGGTGTAAAAATTTGTATGATTTAAAATGGAACGTCTCAGGTACTCGCGAGCTTGTAGCAAAACAGATGAAAGTGGACAGTCTCACTCTTTCTGCCAGTGTGAAAAAGGCCTTCGTTTTCGTGGGGTGAAAAGGGGCAATGAAATCTAATTCGATAGCTATCAACTAAACATATTCAAGCATTTATTTCTGTCCAATTCGTGTTTTACAGTCCACCTAACCTACAAGTGCCCTGTTTACCTATACATACTTTTAAGGGGAGCCTGGTGTAACTAGCTGAAAATTGAGGCCTTTTCGGGAATTTTTTTTAAAGAAAGTAATTAATCGATCTTTCTGAAACCTACAGGATATTGTATTGTCAGATTAACCCTTCGTGGTCGTACCTTCTTATAATCACAAATTGGTCACACGGGGTTCACTGTACCCCAGCGTCATTTTTTGAGTTCTTTTCTCTTCCCTTCTCTTCTCTTCTCTTCTCTTCTCTTCTCTTCTCTTCTCTTCTCTTCTCTTCTCTTCTCTTCTCTTCTCTTCTCTTCTCTTCTCTTCTCTTCTCTTCTCTTCTATTCTCTTCTCTTCTTTTCTTTTCGTATTTTTGAATCTTTTAACTTTCCAGTGATAATTGTACATTCGTAATACTTATACAATCATGGTCTAATAATCTTTTTCTAGAAATGTACATTTTTATATGATAAAATTTGTAGTTGAAAATGAGCAATTTTCCACGGTAGTGGGAAAAACCCGATTTTTTAAATTTTTTTCATTTTCTTTTTTGCAATAAATCCCCTTTGAAAGACGTAAAGGTGCGACATTTCAAATCGAAAATTGCTCTTGGGGTACAATACACCTCGTGTGACCACGAAGGGATAGATGAAAAAAATGTATTAAAAAAGAACGGCAAATAACAGAATTATATATGGGCTTATGCCCAGTCCGTTGGTGACGCAATTGTTCCGCTGCGGGCAACATAGCGTCTACTGTATTCATCTAAAGCCACAAATTCAACAATTTTTGTTTAGTTTATGAGTGCGCGCACAAAATCGTATAAATTCATAACTTAAAAGATGCAAAATTGAACAAATGGCGGCCTCTGGAAAACAAAGTTCACTTTTTCCAACGAAATTTTGCCTTAAATGTGTAAAAAAAAGTTATTTCTTTAAACAATATCATTGTACCAATAGCTAAACTCTGTGAAGAAAATCTTCACAAATATCCGTACAGAAGATGAAGTGGTTTGGTTGAATATTTTTGGAGTTACACTGCCCGTCAATTGTAAAATTGTCATTTCGAGAAAAACACATTTAAAGTTTTCTGGTAACCTGGTGCTCTAATTGTTCGAATTTCGTTTTGCGGCTTTGAGAACATATTATCGTGATGTTCAACTATTGATTAATGAAAAACAAATCGGTTTCTTCGCCCTGCTACACAAGGCTCCCCCCTTAATTTTCCCACCCTGTACATGAATCACCCTGCACCACTTAATCCATCATGCTCATTAAATTTCTGTAACACATCTAAAGCAGGAGATTACATCGATTTCATCCTTCATTTTTCGTTCGTTACTTTTTATAGTATATTACCATTTTCACGTTTTAAACCGTACACCATGTGCGGAAATCCATCAATCGTATCTCCTACCCATACTCGTTGAACGCTCATCGGCGTTCCCCGCATAGGCTAAAGACGTGTTCGTGGTAATCCGAGTTGTAATTGCTCAATTACGAAAAATAAACCATATCTTGACTAGAGAAAGGGACTAATTGGAAATCCTTCTTTTTCACCTCGTGCTCGATAAGATTCGCGCGGTAACATGCACTTCTGGGAGAATCCTCCGGCGACGGTTGATTTTGCTGACGCGCGATGACAAGCAGAACTGACCCACGTGACGTAATCGTCGCAATTCACTACCAGCTTGTTCTCTCTGGCTCCTCTACCGTGGTTTTCTACAATGCGCCTACGTGACGGTTACCATGGGGCACAGCATGGCCACCAAGCGATGCCAAGAATTTCTAAAAAATTATTCTTCTGGTCTCCCAACAAATTTACGATTTACTGTTCAACGCGACAGCGTAGCTTCGAAGTAGGCAATTAATTAATGGTCGAAAAGGAAATTTGACAATAGCTCCTTCTAACTCAGGGGGGGGGGGACTTTCACTCTCCTCAGTTCCTCTCCCCTCCCCCCTCCGTTGCGTCTACCACTTGGAGTACGTGTCTATAAATACGAGTGCACGCGATAAAAAGAAATTCGACATTTTCGAGCGATAAAAAGAAAGCATCTCTGCAAGTGGCTGTTCGTAGAAACATTCTAATACACAGTGTCTACCAAGGTCGACGACAGAGATGTGAGACGCTTCTGTTTGGTAATTAAATGCTGATGGGCAGGGAAGCGAAGGGATTTGAGAAAAGAAGTTTGAGTTTGGTGGGCCAGGTGGCTGGGGTCGCCACCTTCGTAATCTATGAGAAATCATGATTGGAGGGGGCAGCACTGTCGGAATCAGAGTTGGATACGGCAGAGGAATTAAGTTAAAATTTGCATAGTGACGATTGGACGGTGTTGGTTGTGGAGAATTAATTGGCCAGCTGGCATGAAAGTATACTCTTTAAATTACTGAGCAAGGATAGGTATTTTAACTGTGACTGGAACTGCTTCCCAAATCTGTCTATATTTGAATATTCTGCTAATTTTAGAACTGCCTACATAACAGAAATCATTTTTAAGTGATATGTCTTTTCAACCACATTTCAAAAATCAAAATTGGTCTCTGCTTTCAATACCTCTCCCCCCCCCCCTAACCCGCGTATACATAGGTACTTGATTAATATTCTAAATCGCCATCGATGAATTGTGCTCAAGTTTCAGCTCGGGTAAGAGGAAAACACGAATTGCCTGAGAATTTTGATTTCCAACCTTACTAATATAAGAGTCTTATAAATTCAAGTCAATATCTTCATTCGTTTGAGAAATGTGACTTTAGCCAACTCTGGAAATGTTGCTTCGAGAAAGTCGCATTTAGACTTTGAAATAATTTTTATTGAGATCGCCATATGTTCAGCAAATGTTCGAATTTCAAAACGTCCTTTTACGAATATCTTCTTAAGAGGCTCCCTAGTGTGGTGGCTTAAAAATATTGTTTTTTTTCGGAACTGATTTCTAAAAAAATGAATTTATTTATCAACCTAAAACTTCGTTCTTTGCTGGGCACAAAAATTTTTGGAGCAAAACTAGAAATTTTTCATTGAGACACCGACATTTTGTTATGTTTAAATATTTTTCATTTATTCTAGTACTGGCTATAATCATACTCATACTGATTAAGAATCGCTTTGAATGTTTTACTTCAGATAACCTGGACAGCTGATATCATGGCAGCCACATTTGTTATTTAATTATTAGGTCAGTTATTTTAACTTAAAAAAATATGATATTCTCTCAATACAGCACAAGCAATGAACAAAGTTTTAAGTCAATAAACAGAGTAATTTTTTGGAAACAAATTCTGAAAAAAAAACTATATTTTTAAGCCGCCACACTAAGAAGAGCTGTTAATACTTGAACCTATAAAAAAAACGCAAAGATAAAAACTCGATTTGTTTGACTCGGCAAATGAGAGTACCCCCTTATGGAATATTTATAATCTATAAATATACAATAAACAATTACTAGGCAGCCGCAAAGGTCAGTTAAAAATTGACGTTTCTCCAGAAACTGAAGAGGCATACAGATTTCTTTGTTCCCTGGTTTAGCAATGATCCTGCAATGACACCCGGTAAGAAACGGATGCCACGCATGCGCGCAGAGAAAGAAAACAAAGTGAAAAAGCTCGCACGGGCAAATGAAACGTTGCTGGTGCAAAAACACCTGTCGACCAGCAACCGATAGGATTTATTGAGCAACACCTTGACACAGTGCTGGTGAAGCAGCGGCTCGTGGCCAGGCATATCAAGAGGGAAGCAAAAAACAAGAATGACTGAGCGCTGACCGGGCCTTGATCTCCCAGACGACATGATTGGTACCGGCATCGCTGACTTTTTTGTTACCAACACGCGCACCTCACTAAAATCGAATTTCGCGGCTGTAATGTTTCAGTTTCACATCGCAATAAAAAATGGTTCGGCACAAAATAGAATCGATTATGGAGAGGAATGGTTTACATCCTTGATCACTGATGGACGAAATATATGATGCTGATGAGTTTAGGTGACATCAAGAATTCTCCTTTTTATTGTTTACTAGCTTTAGGGAATTTAGATTTTGATTTTATAAAAAAATTATTTCTTTTGTGACTTCATCAGAAATAGTCATGTTCATCTGGATTAGCCAGGCATAATGAGCTGAGGCACATTTCCTGACCCCAGAGTTTACCGTTCGAATGTTTTTAGGCGACAGACAAATATACAAACATATCAACTTTCTCCGTTATATACTAAGATGGAAAATGCGATTTCGATTTTTCCCAGATAATTAAATGAATTGTCGACGTCAATTTCGGTAAAAAAAATGACTTTTTTCACATATTTCCATCGATTTCACCCGAACTACTGAGCCGATTTGAAAATTTTGTGAGGAAAATTTGTTGGCGATTCAATTATCTTTAATTTCAGATAATTTCGGACCATATCATAATGTGACTGCATAAAATATGCGTATTCAATAATTTTCATAATTTAATTTTATAAATGAGAACTAAAGTAGTAATTACATTGTACGTTTACATTTCCTTTCATACGAATAGTACTAAATAAAAAATGTTAATCTAGAATAAGAGAAGGTTGAAATAGCCCGAATATATTGTTAACAATTATACCTCTCAAATTAAAAAATGAACTCGACGAGCGTCCATTAAAATATCGAATATTTTGAAACAAAAGAACACGCAGGTGGATAAAATTTAGCGGCGCCCAATGAGAATGGCGAGGTGGCGCTCTGATCGTAGTGCTCAAGATGGCGTCCGAGCATTACGATCAGAGCGCCACCTCGATCGAGTTTCATTTGCGATACATTCTCATCAAGTAACTCGTAAGCATATACACGCACTTCGAATGTAAACAATCATTATTCGATAATTTGCTGCTGTCCTAATTTGCAGAAATCCAACGCGAGCCTACATTAGAAATATTTACACACCTGAGGCATTAGACAAATTTTACGTAATACTGGCGCGAGGCAATACAACTGCTAAAATTAGTATCAGACACGAGTAAAGTTGATCGAGCACATTGAACAAGTAATATCATGGTACGATGCTTAATGTCGAGTTTGTGTATGCTTAATGTATGCTTTAAAGACAAAACAAAAAAAGAATATTATAATAAATCGGTGTAATGTGAGTCAATATTTTTGGAGAAATCGAAGCATATCAATTCTTGATATGAAAAGGAATCGAAAAGTCCTTTACTGTTTTGAAATCCGACGCTCAGTTTCCAAGTTACTATGCAGCAAATATAATGTCAATTTTTGGCAGTTTGACAGTCGATTTAAGAACCGGATCGTTGAACGACACCAAAGTGTAATAAATTTTAGTGTCATAATTTGTTTTGAGATTTCAGATAAGCGTGCCTTTTTTAACAAAATTTCTATTAGTACTTTCAAACAGTGATCTTTCATTTGCAACAAACCCCACGTTTCTAGCTCTTCATTTTTATAGAGAGAAAAAAATCATAAAGAATACTTAATTTTCAGGGGAAAAAAGTACTATACCCCCTTAATACCATTTTTTCCTAAAGTTGAATGTGTATTTTATTTTAATACTTTCGCGCGGTGTAATAAAATTTCCATCAGAAGGTGAAGGAAAAACTATTCAACGTTTATTCGAAGATATTCAACTCTTAAATTCAGTGAATTTAAAACCATAAGTGTTTTTTTTTATTCAATATTTGAAACCTCAAGAAGAAGTTTATTTCAAAAAGTAATTATTACTCTTTGGAAATTATGGTTATCTTTGTGTAAATGACTATATTATTCACTACCATTATGTAGATACATTTGTAGAACACATTTTGAATTTCCATTTTTGAACTGAAATTATTATCACCTATTGGAAACATACTTCCAATTTAGCATATTTCAGTTGGAAAATCGACATTCATTTGACTAAATGCAGAACCGACCTCGTTTAACAAGTAGGAAGCTTCTTGTTAATTCTTATTATTTTTATCATGTTCAACCATTTTGACAGCTCCATAAGAAGAAGCTAAACAACAACGAATCCTAACTAGTAAGTTTTATCGTTTTTCCACAAGTCTCTCCACTTTTCAGCGACTACATTTTGCACACATTTGACGATGGTGTCATCTTCACAACGTCATGCAGAAGAGAAATATTTTTACAAAGTCTCTTCATCGATTCTCACACTCGTATTAAACGCAATTCTCTAGCACCGACTGTCTAACATTAAACTCAAACATGAATTCCACCGCGCATCTTGCTCGAAACTTTACGTCGTATCACGCAAAGCTCCGTTCAAGGTTACACTCCAATAGCTTGATGCAGTGCATTAAGTAGACACTAATCAGGGGAATATCAAGATTGAATGAATCCCAATCTAAGCAGCACGAAGCGTGGACTCTTAACGTCGCGCGATGCTTGCGCGAGTCTTATGTTCCTATTTTGTCCTAATTAGTCAGATTAATTTTTCTCTTATTCTTTAAGCTATGGCAGAATATTATCCAATGTACAATTTGGATCTTTCTATTATTCAGCATTTTTTGTTCATTAGTCAAACCACTTTCTTATTTACTGGCCTATCAAGATAATTTCTGATTGTGGACTCCGGATTAATTTTATTAATATTTATCACCTTACTGTATTTCTACAAACAAGACAAATGAATTTTTTTATATCACTATGACCATATGAAAATTATCCTTAATTGTAGTAAATAGTTTATTTCATAACTTCCATATGACAGGAATATTCAAACATTTCGCAAATTTCGAAATTCATATTTGTACAAATGTTGAGTAAAATATGTGTGTATTTATTTTCCTCGCATTATTTCTGAGCTAAAAACTGGCTTAAGGGGGTACGTCATCCTGGGTAGCCCTAACATAGGCCTTTTGCAAACGCAAATTGTAAAGTGATAAATAACAATAGAGACAACGTTTCTTTCTAGTTTTAGTCATTATTCTTTGAGCTTTAACACAAAAAAAAGAAACGTCTAAATATGTACATAAAAGTTGTGAGTAAAAACGTAAAGGCGTGTACGCGGGTTCCTCCCTTAGCATTTTAGCAATTCCTTTCTTTTCTTACAAAGCAACAAATTCAAAAGTATCGTGATGTGCAGGGTCGAATTTCTTTATAGGCTAAATAGGGCGGCAACCTATATGCCAATTTGTTTAATACGCGAATAAAATAGTAAACACAATTTAATTGATAGGACTATTTTTTATTTTGACTGTATGATCTTTAAACACAGAGGCATGAAACAATTCACTTTTTTCCAAGTAGCAAATTAGCAATTACTCACACGTGAGTTGTCATATTGAATTAATTTTAAAATTATCTCAACTCTTTTGAATAAAAATTCAAGGGGCCCGAAATCTCCAAAGCCGCCCTTGGTGATGCGTAACAATTAATGGAAGTGATTATACTTTACTAAATGTTTTCCTGTAGAAACTGTACTAACTACGAATAATACGTACTCAATAAGAATGAGCATGTGCAAATTAACTATCGTTATAACTAGTGATTGAGATTGCACTTTTGCTAATTCCAAAGAACTGTTTGCTATCTTAAAATTTTAACCCTAGTCGTGGATGTCCGGAGGAGGGTGCAAAAGAGGTAGTTTCCCCCCTGGCTTTTGAGAAAAATCACTTATTTTACAAAACTGATCTTTATTATGTTTATACTAAAAAAAAAGGAATATTTTTAATTTTCGGTTTTATATGTTTAATTAAATTGGCACCACAAAATGGGTTAAAAAGCAAGAGTTGTATATTTTTCTTTACCATCATCCCAAAGTTGGCCCCCCCCCCCCCCCCCTGAAGAAAAGTCTCCGGACGCCCTTGGCCTTAGTTTTTAATTCTAATATTAATTTTAGTCGTAGTTTTTAGGTTAGGTATTACAGCAATCTTTCGTCCGCACCTTGCCTTTTACCCAATCCTTTTTATTTTATAATAAACAGAACATAATAATAATATTATTATAACATTCTATAATGTAAAAATATTTCGATGACAATTATGAAATAAATAGCCAGACTTTCCTAGTTGCAATATTTCCGCGAAGAATCATGGCCGTGGCACTAAGTAATTATTTGCACGCCAAGAAACGTGTGTTTGCTTTCTGGACGACTCTGTTGAATGTGACATTCTCACCGGACATTCAATGACAGGTGCTGGGATGGTAGGTCAGTGGATCGAAGCAAACTCGTTTCGTTAAAAATCTTCGCATTCTTCGCGCGTCCATTCTGCGTCAGTGTAAACACGAGGTGATGTAATTAGCCTATTTACATTGAATCTCTAATTCATATCTCCGCGTGCCATTTGGTCTTCGCTACTGTCACTCGCTACTACTCCCCAAAGTCTCCGCTCCAAGCAAAAAAATTCTTCTTTTATGTACGCAACAGGTTGCTCCATAAATCTTTCTGGTTTTGGACGTTTAAAAACGAATCAAGTAAATTGCACAAAAGGGTTAAATTCATCAAGATGATTCCTCGTGCAAAAATGTAGAAATTTCGTAGATAGTTTGTAGATATTTACGAAGAAATCAAATTGAGAAATTCGCACCTGCCCAAAAATTGGTTAATAAATGTGGTGCAACTGGCAACTAAATGAATCCTCGTGCAAAAATAGTTCGAATAATTTTTTTTCGAACAAGGCTTTGATTTTGAGAAAATCAGTGCAATGGACTTGACACTGGTTTCATAATTAAATTTATTTTTTTTAAACACCTACATTTTATAGTTTTTTATTTTTTAGCGGTTTAACCCTGTGGTTTTTTTTGGGGGGGGTGATTTTGAATTAATTATGTTTTTAGTAGATGTACAGGGTGGAAAATGTTTAGACACTTTTTTGACAGTGAGGTGAAGATCCAAGAAAATTACAAAATGGCAGATATCAATATTAAAAAAATTTGTATTTCCCTTATTTCACATTTGGCCGTTATGAAGTTGAGGAAGAAAGTACTGCGACTGAATATTACTTCCACACCCCTTTCACAATCAGTAATGTTCAATTTACTCTAACGTAATTCAATTTTGTCAGATACTTTTATTGCTTTCCACTGTTGTACAATCTTCTAAAGACTAAATTTCCGAAAAAACTATAAGATTGAAATGTGGGTTACAATTAAGCCACTGGTAATATATTGAAAAAATTGATTTGACTATAAAAAAAGTATCGTTTGAAAAAAATTCACACTACGGGTGGAAACGTTAAACTAACAATACCAACTGTATTACTATTTATGTAACTAATAATTCAAATTGTCAAGTTCCTCTAGTTTCACTGCAGGTGCCAAATTAGCCATACATACACAGAACGAGGAAACCTAACGAAAAACACAGAATGGGGTATTCCCCATGATGTAACCAAAAAAAGGTGCAACTCTTCGTAGAAAGATCAGTCGAAAACATGCAACAAAATTACCCCGAAATTAGAGTCAGTTTCGAGGTTTAATACTGAATATTTTACAAGAGCTTTTACGTCAATTTTTATAGCTGAATATTTAAGAATTATTTTTATAAGATAACTACATTTAAATTCATACTTATTTGATCAATTGAATTCCGAGTGCAATGCCTCAAATTCGGTATGATGAATTAATATATATGTATAGGGTTGGAAAAAGATTCGTTCTTGTGCTTCGATTTATTTAATTTTATTTTTGTCTTTAAAATTATATTTTCAATTAATTATTCAAAGTTAATAAAAAATATTAATTCTATTGTGTATTTTCAAAATATAGGTCTTATTAGTTTCAGTAAGTAATTTTCGTACATTAGGTTATCTCAGCAATTATTTAAGAAATATGAAAAATATAAAACTGCAAAAATTTGTCTTAATTCTTTTTATGGGTATTCAATATGTTTCCCTCCCGATCAAGTTAATGAAATAAATAATGATGTAAATCATCAAAATATCAACAATTAATATTGATAATTTAATATCTTTTATTTATTACTCTTTCTTGAGCATTGATATATGTATGTTCTTTTTAATTCAAATGCCCTAACTTGCTTTTTCACACGCTTTTTCAATCGCTTCAGTTGTGAGTTCGTTAGTTTATTAGGGTGAAATCTTGTAAGTTGTGACCCTCTTCTAAATATCTTGAAATACTTTATAGTAAATTTTTTTAAAAAACAAGCTTTTATTAAGATGTACTTAAGGGGATCCAATAATTTTGATAGCGGTCCAAATGACTGCCTGAGGAGATTTCCGTAATATGACTAAAAATAAACGCGTGAAAATATTTCAATATTTAGTATTCGAATACTTAAATATTCGAATAATAACATTCAACTACTGAAATACTCAAAGTTTATCCATAACATTCGAATACTCGTAAATAATTTAATATTAGAATAGTTCCAGCCGTAATATTTCAATCAACAATTGCATGTTCGTATAATCGAGATACTTCGTACACGTCAACGATGCCAGTATCCATTACAATAGTTTATTGTTATCTAGGATTCGTATTTAAGATTTATGGCTTAGAACTTGCGGAATTTATGCCACTAAATTACCATATGGGCTATAAATACAGCAGAAAAAAAAATGAAAGCAAGAGGGAGAGAGGGAGAGAGAGAAAGATTACGAAACGCTTCAAACGCGACCTTTCTTGAGAAACTAATTATGAAAATCAACTATGGCGACGCCGCGCAGAGGGAGGGGGGTGCGAGGAAAAAAGGAATGGCGTTTTTTGTTCGTCAGCGAAAGAAGTCTTTGGTGGGGCGATAAAAGCCATCGACTTCGTTTACGAGCAAGAAACGTGGAAAGTTTTCCACGCCTGAAGGATGAAATCGTTCGCGCATGTTTTTCCGTCGACTCGAGATTAATTGTTTATTAAATGCCTCTTGCGCCTCTATTATGCCGATACAGCGCCACGATAAAGCGAAACAATGTAGTGGGAATGTCAACGAAAGGGAATCACTTATCCACCATTTTTCTGTTATTGGGCCGGTCGTTATTTTGTTAGGGCTCATGTGTCGTGAATAATTTCCCATTATTATTAAAATAAGTTGCAGGTCGTTATACCAGCATCGGTCTTGAAGAGATGCAAATTTAAAGTGTGCTTGTTGAAATGAAAATTCAACTTTATGTATACAACAATAGCGGTATGAATGTTCAAAAATATTATTTAAATATTAGTAGACACCGATTCTTCGGAGAATAAGCTCATTTAATATTCCAGGTGCGGTGAAATTTGCAGGTGGAATAAAAAAGTGGGTTATTTCTTTAAATAAAAATATATCGAAAATATGAAATTTTTTCATACGAGGTTTTATATTTGAAAATGTGCTCCACCTGCTTTAACTCTTATTATGATAGTGTAACACCCGTATTACATGTGATATTTCCAAAATGAAAAAGCGTAAAAAATAAAATGAGTAGCCTATAATATAATCTAGGACGTATGTAATGTATATTAACAATTTCATTGAAATCCGTTCAACCGTTTACGCGTGAAAGAAGGATAAACAAACAGACAACGTTTCACTTTTATATATTAGTAGAGATATTAGAACTTATGGATTATATTGGTAACGGTATTATAAGCTTCCCTTTTGGTAAACTATAATAGTTTCAATATTAATATGATTTTTAACCGACTTCAAAAAAGGAAGGGGTTATAAATACTTACTTTACCATTACTGTATATAAATATATTTTCCAAATTTCCTTTTCACCACCACTATACACAAGTTGAACGATTAACTCGAGTTGAGATTGATTTAATTCGATTTAACTATATTTTGTTAAAATTGAAATATTCGAATCTAAACGAAAAATGTAACGATGACTGTAAAAAGTAATTATTTTATTACATCTTAAAAATTTTCAATTTCTGGGTTAGTATTAGGGAGTGACCAAAAATTTTAAATGATTTTTTCGAAAAACAAGGTAAACAGCTGACGTACAAAATTAAAATGTTGAATACAAACAATGAATTGGAAACATGAGAAGAACAGGCCTACTTGCTACCTGCAATCAAAAGATGATGGATTCGAGTTCACATTTTGATACACTTATCATTAAAGGATAATAAATACCCAGCATTTAGAAACGGTTCGTTAATTGCTGTAGTGTTCTCTGTACACAATCACGTAATAAAAAGTTAGTAATGGTATAATAATGCAGCACCAATGGATTTTTTATAGAAACAAAATAATTACGTCGCTGAATTTTAGAAAGTATACAGAATTGCATCTAGCGAAGACAGGTGGCTTTTGGAACATGACCTAATTTATAATATAACTTTCCATTCCAACATCCTAGGAGGCTCAATATTCTAAGTTAAACGCGAGTTTCTAGTTTTTTCTAGCGCCTAAATACAAAACTATAAAATCACTATCTGATATCAACTTCGTCAGACTTTATTGCAGAAAATATTTTACGATAAATTTAAATAAATTGTAAAGGATTATCATACAGAGTAACGAGTAACACAACACCTTGCGATGATGATATTGATATCATCATTAGATTCGGAGATAAGAGAATAATGTACAGAACTCAAGGTCATTCTTTCCTGAGTTATCAAGATCATTAAATTTCTTTCTTTTTTTCGTGGAACTATGTACTTTTATTCTGTGAATATTATAGCTGACATCAAGGTTGTCTGCATATATACCATATTATGATCTTGGATTGGCAATGAGCTTGAACTACTTAGGAAATTTAATATCAAACAACAGAAGCTTTAATGACTCTTGCGCTGAAATATTCTTCAAATAAAGAAACTCCTAACACATACACTCCATATCTCAGGAAAACTCAACGTGGGAGAAAACACAGAAAAAAACAGAAACCAATTTACGAAAAGCACGACGCTAACACTAACTTCTTCAAAAGACGACTTCGAATTAAGAGGTTAGGGACCTTTGACAGTTCGGAAAACAGAGTTATTTTTATCATTTTTTTTCATATAAAAACCTTATATTTAAAAATCAAGACACACCTGTCGTGTATAGATTAAGCTGTATTCGCGTAAAAAGAAATTTGATATTGTAAGAAATTGCGGTACCAAAGAATCTTGGCAAAATTATCTCAGAGATTACTAGACCCATTTAAATAAAATTTTACACGAATATTCTTAAAACTATAATCTAGTACTTGCCGAAGCCGATTTTGAAAAATCTATTTTTAAAAAAATGGCATCTACTCAAAGTGAATCATGTCATTTTTTACCTCAGTTTTCATCTTCTTTTGTTAATAAAAATCCTGTTCCTACTTCTACCAGTTTTCTCTAATCATAATAATAATAATAATGATAATAAATTCTGTATTATGTTTTGGCACAGTATTTAGTGTCCCTCTTAATTTGAATTTCATTTATAGAATACTGCAGCCTCCGATCATTTGGATTTTTGGATTTGTTATAGAGGACCGAAAAATAAGAAATACGTGTTTTTTTTATTTTTCCCCGTTTTCATATTTGGGGGGTGAAAACTGCGTTCAAAGTTATTATGTATTATTTAAACAAATGGACTTTTTGAAAATCTGGTGAGTCAGTCATATTTCGCATTCAAAGACACAAAAATCGTCCATTGACACTATTCCCCTATTTCTAATAGTTCTCGAGATATTCCACAAAACTGATTTTTCAACCCTAACTTTGAACGCAGTTTTCACCCCCCAAATATGAAAACGGGGAAAAATAAAAAAAAAACACATATTTCTTATTTTTCGGTCCTCTATAACATATCCAAAAATCAAAATGATCGGAGGCTGCAGTATTCTATAAATGAAACTCATCTTGGGGTGCATGCACTCACCCGGGACCACCTGGGACGCTCAGGTGGCCGGGGACGGCATTGCATAAAATCGCATGCCCGTACTGGAGGTTAGAAGAACCACCCAGCCCTTGGTGGGAGAATACTGGAGCAGATCAGTAATTGAAGCTATTGCGGCTTGAATTTAAGGGATTAAACCACCTTGGCGCTCGGAAAAATAGGTATAAAAATGAACTTTTTTTTTTACGCTGCCATTAAGTATATAAAATGATCATTATTTTACACACATATATATATAGTAGTTTTATGAACAATTTACAATATTGACGATTAAAAAAAAAATAAAAAATGGCGGAGATATTGCGTTTTTCTCGAAACTACTTTTTTCAAACTGGTGTACACGATATCTCAAGATCTACTTAACCGATTTGGTTAAAATTTACAACACTTACTTTTATAATAGTATCTAAAATGTGATCTAGGATTTTTGTGATTGTTTTAAACTGAAAATTTCGATGAAAATTCGATTTTTTTTCTTCAAACAGCTGTCATTTCTACAAAAGAATTAAAAAAAATTTGCCTACGTCACATTTTAGCTATTACCCTTTTAAATAAGAAAAGAATATTTTGTATGTTTTGGACGATGCCTAACAAAGAAATCATGTACCTACACCATCAGCAAGGATTTTCAAAAGAGGGTCCTACTTATCGGCTTATATCTCCGCCATTTTTTTTTTTTTTAATCGTCAATATTGTAAATTGTTCATAAAACTACTATATATATGTGTAAAATAATGATTATTTTATATACTTAATGGCAGCGTAAAAAAAAAGTTCATTTTTATACCTATTTTTCCGAGCGCCACGGTGATGTAACCCCTTAAATCGTAATTTAAGCCCGCCATCTTTGACGGCCTTGAATTTTTGACAACCCACCACATTAATTAGTTAGGATTAACTATGTTTAATAAACAATTGCAACAGCACCGAGAGATATTATAATGTAATAAGTTTTCGAAAAGAAACCGACTTAACAGATAAACTAAACCTGACCTATGTGTGTCATATCGTTAATAACCACTATCATCAGTTGACGCGACAGTGAAGCTCCATAAAAATGAAACTGTTATTCTTGTAGCTATGGTATTACAATTTCACAGTATTATAAGAAGCACTATTTTCGTCTTTTTCACGAGTAAAAAATACCCGTATTGTGCAAAGTTATCTGTAAAAGATTTTTGATGCTGTATTTATATTGCCACGAGAAAATATTCTGTAACAGAAATAAATAAACTGAATGGGGATTTGTTAATAAGATATAGATACATAATTTGGCGAAAGTAAGTAACACAAAAAATTGTATGTTTGCCAAATTTTGAGTAGCATGTTACATACCACGATGAAAACTACTTAGTCTAATAAAATAAATTTATTTACGAAGGTAAATTCTTCTCCGTTAAAATAAAAGAAGGAACTCTGCGCGATCGAGAGTTTCGAAAATAAAAATTCAATTTAAAGCCTATCTTCGCGAAAACGGGCCAAAATTTAAAACTTTATCTACCTGTATTTTTCAAACAAATTCAAAAACAGCAAAATGATGACTTAAACACCCCCTAATTTACCCCCTAAAAAATGCCATTTCAAGAAAATCGATTTCAAAGTTTTCATTATAGTATAACTTAAAACAATGTAATGCAATTGAAACAAATTTCTTTAAGGATGTAGTTACCGCATCCTTCAAACGTTCTCAAAACAGAAGCCATGATTTGAAAATGATATGTGTCTTTATTTATAAGTTTTAAGCAAGTGGTTTATGTGCCCTTTTCCGTAAATAGGGTAAATTCGTAACAAAATTGCTTCTTTGTTCAGTTATTTACATATAATTTTGTTTACATACTTCGTTGCCCATTTTTTATACATCGCTTAAATAAAAAATACAAAATGAAGCGCAAAAATAAACAAAAAATGTTATGTTTTAAGTAAGTATTAATTTCTTCGATTTTTTGCAGCAACAAACAAAAGTACTTATTGCACGACAGCGCGGTAGCGCGACCGCTCAGCGATTATGTAGCTGCGTGTCGATCACGCTACGTAATAAAGCAGCATTTAGCTAATCTGAACGCGAGAGAAGTAATGTCCTTGATATATTAAAAACGATTTAAGGAAAAGGGGCACATATCCCTATGTGCCTTTTTTCCATCAAATGCCTCAATTTTTAAGGTTCAAATTCTTCAGAAGCAATTTATCTTTTGGTTCATTTCCTTTCTTTTGCATCGCGTTTCTCGATCATTTGATACCATAGAATGTTTGAATGGATTTCGTGGAACAGTTTGTATAAATATTAAACATCATTGACTCAGTCTTCCTATCAGACTGGAGATTAGAATTAGATCAAGGCTAGTAAACTAATATTCACAAAGACGTGCCAAGTGTCTTCGAGTTAATCGATATGTTAACATAAATATATCGTATAACATGCGCCAGAAAATGAAGTAGGTACACACATTTCAAAATCAAATTTTGCCACATTACCAGGTAATAGAAAGTTTCGATTCACGGTGCTATATTATATCATAATATGCGCAATAAATCAGTTGACACAAAATAATTACGATTAAGCTGGATGAGGTCATTTACGAATCGGAAATTTCATTTTATATTATTTCTACTCACTTTTTTGCTCGTCACGTGCAGTATGTGACTACAAAATTACCCACCAAAAATAAATCACTGCTTTGATGAAATCCCTATTATATTAACAAAATATTTAATATGGTAAAATAGCGCAATGGATTTAAACCCCATGTATAAAATTAAAAATTTTATTTAAAATTGCTACATGAAATATATTCATAATTCAAGGCCCAAATTCACCATTCGCTGATAATTTAAATATATTAAATAATTATGGCTATAATTATGTTAGTTATAATTATTTCTTTAACTTTATTTATGGCTTTGGATATCCTACATGGTGCTAAAAAAATTTCGAAAAAAGAGGCGGTGGGGATACATTTTGAAAAAAATATTTTTCGCAAATTCTTTATAGACCATAAGAAACCACGTCATTAGCATCACTTGAGCTACATTTCTGCAAAGTTTCTGATTTTTTTTAATTTTCAAACTTCCTTTGTAAGTCTAAATACAATTTACCTTTTACTATTTAAACACTCTTCACATCTTGAATGTTGTTCTCCTAACCAGGCCTCGATTACGACCTTCAAAAGCCTCAAGCACTTAAAAGATTTTGACGCACCCTAGTACAGGGTGATCACTTCAACGCAATGTACGATGTTTTAAGTCGAAATCACAGGGCACGTGATAACGCTCATGGCTCGCCGGGCCTGTGTCGATCCTCGTGCCGTTTGATTTCACCTTTAAGCATCTCCGATAATTTGAACAAAAAATGTTTCTAAAAAAAGTTAGATTTGAAAATTCAGAAAATTTCTATGGACACCTCCTTATTTTGCTTATTGGTTACTCCAGCACCTAACGCCTACGTAATTTCGACAATCATGAGTTGTGCGAGGCAGAAAAAATATTTTCGAAATGGTAACTACTTAATAACGTGCGCGTTCCTTTCGTCACAATCTTCAGCTGCAGTGGCCCAGTGAAGTCAGGCCTGAACCCTACTCTCGCGATAGGGTTCGCGAAATAGATAAGAAACGACGAAAAAGAAGTCCCAAAGCCGATCGCCGATTACCATGATCAGATTGGCCGGTTTCGATAAGCGGCCTGGGAATAGCCCGTCGTTACGAAATAATCGACCGATCACTTCTCGTTTTATTTCTCAATTATTTCCTATTAAGTAACACGCCTCTCTCGACTTTCCACTTCGACCGTCCGCCGTTCCCAACTCCCTTGGTTCGTCCGCGATCAGTGCTATCACCCCGAGGACTCAGGTGACCAATTCATTCATCTACGGCGTTAAATATGAATTGTGAAAGCCGCGGAGGGGAAGGGACGGAGGCAGCGCTAGGCAGAAAGAGAAATGGAGGAAATTGCATTTGAGGAGTAACCAAGAGAGAGAAACGTCATGTGCGCGGCCCATTATATTACGCAACCGAATGAACCAGTGGATTCCGGGCTTGCCAACCGGACACCATTTCCGTTCAAATCCCACAAAATTCACGTAATCGAGCGTAACGAGATTCGCTGATGTTCTAAAAACGTCTAAACATTGCTTTCGGCCACGGAAACCTTGGGGGACATTGTTTGACGATGGAGGGCAGCACCTTTGCTCAGAGGCGGATTAAGGTCGGTTGGGGCCCTAGGCGCAAAAGAAAATATTGGGCCCCTTACAAACAAGGGAAAGACAGGAAGAATGAAATCACGTTAACCATATTTTTAAACACATAAACAGATTATGTACTCATGAAATCAAATTTGGTGTCATTAAAAAAAAGTGGAAAGTTGGTTTTTGTGGGGCCCCTCCGAAGTCGGGGCCCGCCTAGTGCGCCTTATGGTAAATCCGCCTTTTTTGCAGAATCATCCAAAAGTGAAAATTCGAAATTTTTTAGATAATATATGAAATTATCTAGGCACTATCGGGCCCGATTTTGGAAAACTTATTTTCAGACAAAATGGCGGCTGGGCAATGTTGAAGCATCGATATATGGCAAAAAATCGCTCGTTTTTTTAGGTCTGAACCGACACCAAACATGATGAAAATAAGGGGCGCGTTCAATTTTAATTTTTTAACCTGAAGTGTACAGAACGTTATTAGTCGCAATTTTTATTTCGGTTATATCGTTTTCACTCCTACAACAGGGTTAAGAATTTCGTTTTGTTTCTGTTTCTGTTTCGGAAAAATATTTCGTTCTTTTGGTTTATTGTTTTCGTTTCTGTTCCGTTCCGGGTCCCTGGTGAGGACTGATAGTTCCCTGTTTCATTAAGTAGAAAATTACTGCCAAGTGCAGACTAAGGGTTTTTGAATCGTCAGAATCATACACGGATTTCTTACTTAATATAAAACTACTTCGCCCTCCATGGCCACAGCTTCTTATAATCACAAATTTTTCACATTGTGTTCACTGCAGCCGGCATCATTTTTGTGTTACCATTTTCATATTTCTGAAAGTTTTAACTTTTCAGTGATAATTGTACATTCGCAATGTTCATACAATCATGCCCTAATAGTCTTTTTTTTAGAAACCTAAATTTTCATATGATGATATTTGTAGTTTGAAAACCACGAAAGGTTAATATATACAGGTATTTAGGTTTACAAAGTTCACTCGTATGCGACCAACACGTAACGACCATTATTTAGCCGAAGAAGAAGATAAATAATAACGACACTAAATAGCACTCTGCATCAGACAAAAGAAAATAACACCGGGACCCGGACGCCGTCATCCATTGACCCAATAAGAAAAATAAGAATAAAAACAACACCACATAATGGCGAGTGAAAATGGAAAAAAGAGCCCTAGATTACTTTTGGAGGCATCGAAAACGGACAACACAAATAAAAAATCGAACACTTTCTGCCTCCTGACACTTCAATGGCAACTCTTTATTCCGAATGGACTCAATGATTTTTTTAGATGAATCTTAAACCTTAATTATTAAAAGATTGTTTCCATGATAATGTTCTATGTTCTATATACAAGGTGTTGCAACTTACAAGGAAACCCCCTCAACCCGAAAATTCTAATTTTAATGAGACTTCGTGTGAATGTGGAGCATATTCAAGTATGCAAGAAGCAATTCTTTTTTCTCGGGAAATTCACTTCGGAGGGGTGAAAGCAGCCCTTAAAGTTATCGCGTTTTTTTTTTCGTTTTTTAATTACCAGTTTCTGATAAGTGCCAGAAATGGCGGTGATAGCGTTGCTTATAACGTAGTGGGTCAATCGAATTTATAACGAGGGACTAGTGTATATCAAAACAATTATCTGTCACAATAAATTTTAAGGTATTCAATTACAATACAAGGTAACTTCAACATAATTTATTATGCATATTTTCCTTAATGTATTACACAGAAGTGAGCTTTAATCCAGATTAATTAGAAGTTTTCCCTATAATTTGGTATTATTGAATAAATTTCTTTGGGGCCAGTTTTATTTGTCTATCTTGCACTTTGTACATAAACGGCAGTATTTATGACTGTGTTAATATTTCATTCTATTTCATTGACGTGTATACCATAATATAAACAATTCTTGTTGTAGTTACGTCAATTTATTTCAGTGATAATTTTTTATCAGATCTTGAATGCTGATCAGCAATACCTACTATTTATTCCACTTTGTATCTAAATATATTCAATAATTTTATTTTGCGGGATCAACCTTTTCAATTATAATTGATTTGATATTGATCTTCTTTCCTTAATTAGATCTCATAACTGTAACTCTTAATGTCAGATACAAAGAGTAACAACATATTAGCAATAGTAGCTTGAATATAGAATTGCACACTGTTAAAACAATATGGAGTTCATAAAATATCACCCAAGACGAGACAACTAGACGCAGCAATACTAATTCAACATTTCTCATTTATTTAAATGATGAAATAAATAATGGAGCTCCGAAAATAACAAACAATTTCTTCTAAAAGTAATGATTAAACACATTAATTTTTTTAAGGATTACCAGAGAAGAATATGCATGCCACTCCTAAAGTAGAGAACAACTATGTGTTCCGAGAAAATAATCCCAAGACAGCTTTATACAGCATGTTTTGTAAGCACGCGTCTGTTTTGGCTTATTTTGAATAAGAGCATAGATTTTCTTAGAATTCGACGTCAACAAATTTTGATAGCTGCACTGTCCAGTGTCCTTCAACTGAAAAGGACAACTTTTTATATAAATTCTTATTGATGAATCAGACAACATAATCTCCAAAGCGAGTTCGTATAAGCAGCTTTTAATGGAACCGCTAGAATTCCTTAATGAGGTTTCACGCGCCTTTTCGAAATTTCTTCCACCATTTCGACGTGCGTTACGAAAAGTAGCACGTTTCAATTTTCTTGATAACAAAGGTTTATATAAAAAAAAATGTATGAAGAATAAAAGAAGTATTTAGGAATATTATACGAGACTCAATTTTTATATAACTTTTCCATTTTTCATATGAATTTCACCACTGGACAAAGATATCATGCCTTCATGTTGTAAGTCCTGGATGATACACTCTCCTTTCTTTAAATTCAGCGAATCGCATGTAAACATTGCGTCATGCTGCCATAACATACACCCACAAGCTGAGTTTTTCGATTCTCTTTTGTTCCATTTAAAAAGAATGGGAGATTGGAGACGGATTGAAACACGATATACCTTATTACTCATTCGAGGATACACTATAGTAGTTTCACAAAATTTGAAAATATATATTTTTATTTTATTTTCAGCGTCAAATTAAATATTACGAAAGTAAATTTGATATTCATTTTTCGGCGCAAAAATGAAATTGTTGGTCTTAAATTTGTATTATGCATTGTTTTTGTAATACTGAACAAATAAAGGCATGAATTTTAGTGAGATTATTTCTTTTCAAAAAATTTTTTTAGATGGCAGGAAGTTGCATAAAAATATACATTTTCAAATTTTATGAAAATCTACTATAGTGGATTTTTGTGTGATTTAAAATATATCTCTCTTTGTTAATACAAAATTAATTTTTAATGTCAGTTATACAGTGCCATTTAGAATAACACTATAGTTAGAATTTAGAAATTCACTAAATGGAACATTTTTACTCTTAATATCATTAAACCTCATTTTACTGAATTTTTGTTTATCAAGTAACATTATAGAAACCATTTACACTGAACCTGTTGTAAATCTTCTGTAGTCAATAAAGAATTTCATAGAAAACTTTAAACAATTAACAATTCAGAATTCAAATTTTTTGAGTACATCCTACAGTGATTCTTTCTGGAACACCTCGTGGAGAGAGAATACAGTTTTTTTGACAGAATAAACTGCACGCCTCCGTTCCCGTGCTATTTCGAATGTTGCCTAATTGCTAATAAGAAGTTGTTTCCAAATGTAAGAGATCTACGCCGAAAAGTGAAAGCAAGTATAATGCTGGTAAATGAGTCAGGCTATTACATAGCAACGCATGAAATCTTGACAGCTTCTTACAAAAAATTTTCGAATGTAAGGAAACATTCGATATACTTTGCTGGGTTAATAATAAACATAAGTAGGCATCATAAAGCAATGATTATGAATAATTACGAAGGTTTGTCCGTTGTACTTCTCCTCTATTTAACATGTAAAAAAAAATTAGTTTTGGCTGTGAAAAATATTAGGACTCACCGAAAGCAGAATTATATAGATTTAGTGCCTGAGTGTAATTTAAATAACATCAGATAATCGTGATTAAAAATTTTCATGATAGAGTTTTCACGTGTTTCCATGAAACCTGAATTTCAAGAGAAATACAATTTCTATATTTAGTTTTTGTGACCTAATTGAAGTAGTAAGCAAGTGATATTTTATATTTTCAACTTGGAAACTGTATAATATTTTGACGAGTGGAATATAATTTTTTTTTAATAAAACAACAATAGTTCCTTGCACTAGGTATACTATAATAAAATGCATTTAGGAAGAGTATTGACATTTTATCATGCATTTTTGGACCAGGGAGAATTAAAGTTTGAAGAATTAGTAAAATCATCTGCTCTTTACATTTACTATAATTATATACTATTCAGTACCTATCATAGAAACTAGATGAGAGGTATATTCAATTTTAAATAGCTTCACCAGGTTTCTACAATTCATGTATCCGTAATTCTTGTATAAATAAAAACCTTGGTTCGCTTTGAATTCTGCAAATACGTTAAACGCATGCGTTGAATCAATGCATACAGTCTGCGCGTAGACCGCCTATAGGCGTTCGACTTGTATGGTTAACAAAAGCGACTGATAACTTTCCGCACATGGCATCCGCTTCATTAAAACCAAAGAAAGGACCATTTTAAATATTCGAATTACGATGTTAAAAATCATTTTAATGCAATGTTTTAAAAACCTGTATATAAATCTTCACAATTCTAATATCGTTATAAGTACGACAAAATCGGAAAATAATTAATTCAGAATTGTTTCTTTTTCTTTTAAATTCTGACTGTCGTGTAAATTCCGTCGAAAAGCAGAGGCGAAAAATAAAATGAAAGCAGAAGTGAGGCGGGAACGAGTGTTCCTTGTATGTTTTTCAGACACACGTTTGCACGATGGGCTAACAGTATTAATAATTAATGGCGAGCTCTTCTAGCTAAAAGCTTCTTTTACTTGTTAATTCGTGGCTTCCTTTCGGTTTGTCCTCTGAGAACCGCATTAGCATACGCAAACACAGAAACGCTCGAAGGTAGTCCCCAATAACCAAAACGTTATCACAACGATTTGTCAAATATAAAATTATATTATTTACAGATATTAATTTATAATTTTACGTTTTTAAATCCCCTATAGTGATATCTTTCCTATCGCATATTCAAACAATTTGTTTCTTCTTTCTAATTTGAAGAACTTTGTAACTCAGTATTGACAATCATATAAAATTTCATTATGGTAATTTTAAATGATAAGTGTTCCATTTTTCAGTGAATTTCGTAATATCACTTTCGTCAAATTTCATTACCAAGATATTTGGTTGCTATAATCATTTTATTATAAATTCTATATCTTCGTGTTGAATATTGAACTACTGAAAGTCTTGGACCTATTTTTATTTTTGCTAAAAATTTGCGTTAGATTAACTTCGAGACCCCCCACTTGCCATGGCCAATGATACAATTATTTTAGGTGACATACCATTTTTCTAACCATGTGGCTGTAGCACTGTTTTTGTGCTGGTTTTAAAAAAATAAAAAACTATGATTTTACAGGTTTACTAAATCGGAATTATGGATTAATGTACATATAGGACTTGAAAATTTCCAACACTGCATTTCCAAATTTTAGAAATATAAAATTTTTAGAGTTTCTGTTAAAAAAATTTTTGAACGAATAATAGAAATTGCTTTAATTTTTCTTGACAGATTTTGTTATTCGATCTACACTACATTTAATTAACAATAATTAACGACTACCGTGCGTACATTGTTTAGGTATGGTTGCAAACTAAATAATGAAATGAATATACATTTATGAGAATTATAATAAAATGCATAACATTCCCACAAATTTGAAAGAAAAATTTAAAACTGTATTGCAGGCCAGAAAATGTTACAATACCCCAATAAATAAGCATAACACTCCAGGTTCACATTGTATCCCATAACATTTAAGAGAGACTCAAGCTAAAAATAAAACGATTCTTTTCGCATATTTATTGGCTATTTTCACATCGATAAATTATTTTTCATTACGTGGAATTGTTCCAATATTTTTACATCGTTATATCGTTTCATAGCTTTCTACATTGTTCAAGAATTATTAAAATGCAGACACCGTTATAACTTTGTTACTGCTGTTTCGCTAAATCTTTATTGCGATGCATTAATTCCACCCAAACTGGGTCGATTACATAAGATCGAGATTTACACAGGAACGACGCGGTTTAAAAAGTGAACGCGTCGAATCCAGCAAAACAAGTGATACATATATATATATTTTCGTATTTTTCTTGTTCCTGTATGACTTTATGTAAATGCAGAATTGCGATTCTGGAGCTCGAAAATGATCAGAATGAAAACATTGGAATCATAATCCACTGCTGATTGACAAATATTTCCATTTTTTTATATAATTTTTTGTTAGCAGGCAACAGTGAATAATCTTGCATAGGGCTTTAAAAGTGAAAGTTATATTTATTACTTTTTGGCGAAACCCGATCTATCGCAAAGTTGATTATAATATGAATCACATTCTTTCATAATACGTACTGGTGTAATATGAAAGAATGCTCGAAATAAATTACTAAATATCCGGTAGTCGATAAGCTCATTTTCAAAGGGTTTCCAATTTAACAAAAACGAACTTACGAAAGCTGCCACTTTTTTTAAATACACGCGACACATGTACCGACATACATACTTTTTCTGTGAAGTATTTTAGTATTAGAAAACACCCCATAAAGATATTTTGACCACAAAAGGAGGGGACATATAAAAGTATTTTATTAACTTAATAACATTAAATGTATATTATTGGTCACTGCTATGATACAATATATTAATTTTAAGATTCTCTTTGCAAAAAATTCATAGAAACTAAGAAACAGCTGTCGAAACTATGAAAAAGACATGTATACAGTTACTCTCTTGTTAATTTTGATCTAAATGTTATGATCCAGCGGTTAATGGACTATGCCATTATTAATACCGTAATCTGATGTGTTGAGCGTTAAAAGGTATTCCAGTTTGATAAATTGCTCTTACAGAATGACTTTCATTAATACACAACTTTTTCCGAAGGTGTAATTTAAGACTTTAATTAAGATATATATTCAAGGTTACCACAGAAACCTTTAATCTTCACTGTTTTAAAAATATATATATTTAAAAGGGTTTGGAAATACGCTGTTTATTTGGTCAAGGTAAACTTAGAGAACTACATGCTTACTAAATGGTTTTTGTGAAGTTTCCTACTTTTTGTATGTCGAATAAAACAGACATTATATAATAATAATAATCTGTTATAATGATAATAATATTTACGCGATGACGATAATAATAAATTCTAGTCAAACACCAGACTCAGTTACTACTACAATCACGAGTCAAAATACCTGGTTTTAAATTTCCATTTCGCAATGTTTTTTCATGATTTTTCTTAAAATATCTAAAGAATTAAATTTATCCTTTTCAAACTTACATATACTATACCGCAGCTAGTTATTGTGAGATTTTGTATTCGTTAGATAGAATGTCCACAAATACGACACAAAATCCGAATAAACGTAAGTGGTGTCAAATTGGATATTACAAAAATAATAAGACTAATATATCTTGCGATAGATGCAAGAAATATATTTGCGGGAAACGTACATACAAAATGCATAATAATAAATTTACCATTATTAAATATAAAAAAGTGTATCTCTAAGTAGTACAAATAAGTATATATTTTTTAACGATATAAAAATTAAAAAAATATGAACAAAGGTTTAGCTAAATAACCAGTCACATTAACTAGTTTGGTACAAATACGTATGCATTAATTATTGATGGTAGTTCCAGCGTTAACAGAACTACAAAATATTTAACTATCATTACGAGCACTATATTGCGGAAAGATTCCACAAGCAAACGCGGATCTGTCCGCTCGTCTCATTCAACAAATCGAACGTTTCGAGTCCCATAAATAGATCCCGCATATCAGTTCCACTTGGATTTCAATAAAAGAAAAAGAAACATCCAACTGAAAGTCACTATCCAGTAAGCCACCGTCGAAGCTCCATTTAATTTCGAAGCAATTTAAACCGTCCCGCTAATTCGCTGATCGGCCACGGTGGGGTAGGGGGTGGAGAGCAATAACAAGGAGAGGGGAGAGCCCGGAGATAACGTGGAAATAAAAAAACGATGGAAACTCACGTCTATCCGCATAAACAGTCCGTATCTGTGCCGGTCTCGAGATCGACGGAAAATCTCCTGGAATTTAAGCAAAACAACGAAGAAAAAAACAAGCGACGACCAAAAGGAAACGTTCGAAAATCAACGGTCTCGTAGCTGGCGATCGACATCGGGACGGAGGCGAGCACGCTCCAACGAACGATCGAGCGTTCCTCGATAGTGCTCAAAGAAGAGAGAACGATAACAAACTTATCTATCGCAGCTTTATTATTGTTACGCGGTGGTGATCTGCACAGTGGCCAGCGGATGCCCGCGGGACCGTAGGAGAGGAGTCGAGGAAGAAAAACAAAAGGGAAGAGCGCTGGCGTCGTCGGGTAAAACACATTTACCTGCCAGTCCCATTACGGCAACGGGCACGATGGGTAGCCGTGGATCAGGCCTGCTGGTCCGTGATCGCCCGCTGTCCACCGTTCCTCCCGATCGCTCGCAGAATGAGCTCCTCGCAGGTAGCCTCCATTATCGTTCTTATCACCAGGATAGTGCGCGGCGAATTACGTTGCGACGCGACGCGGGATTAATTGCGTAATTACGCGGAGTGTCAGTGGCACACTGCTGCCCGACGGTCACGAGACACGGATGCGCGTATAGTGAGGACCGGTGGGGGGGGGGGGGGGTTGAACGGGAGCGCATAATCGGGGGATGGTGGTTAGGTGTGAAAGCACGGTCGCCCGGGGGAAAAAATATACACGTACAATAGTACCTCCTTACCAACGTCGCGGAGACGACTGGCAAGCAGCTGACGCGTTTTGCGCTCGGCTCGTGAGCCGGGAGTGGGGATGGCTTGAGTCTAGGTGAACCCTGAGAGTGGGTATAACTCAAGTCATTAAGGCAGAGTCGAAGTGGGAGGCCGGGGACTCCGCGGAATTGAGGGGTTGATTCTTTCGTTTGACTCCGTTTATCGACTGGGGTTGCCGCCCGTACTCTATTATATAATGTTGTACTATATTTCGGTAAATCGTATTAGGGCAACGCCGGGTGTGTCGGTACGGCAGGAGAGTTGGCACAGTTGTATTTAAGATTCTATACGCAAGAGCGCGTTAAAGTGCAGGAGAATTTGCTTCTGTAGATACCGTTCCGTATAAGAGTAGACCTACGTTCCCACCGATTTGTGACCGATCTGCGCAGCGCCCGCGCATCTGACGCGTGCGATTGGTCGTAGCGCTTTCTTTGCCGGCTGCCTGCCAATCAACAGCCTCCTCATAGTTGTCGTTGCGCGGAACTGGTCTACTCGTAACCATCAACCGTCCCTCGTGACAATTTGACAGTTTTCCTGTGATTTATTATACTGTTCTGCTATTCGTGATTCTTGTAAACAAGCAGTAGGGTAAAACTATACAATACGCCTCACTTTTAAAGAAACATCTATAAAACCAATATTTTTTAATAATTCTTTAAATTTTTTGTGTGAACATATTAAGGGGACTAGGCAGTTGAAACATCGATTTTTTTTATTGCATTTTCCAAAAGTACTATCCTTTCTGAATAAAATGCCGCTTGGTTTATAGTAAAATTCGTAAAATTATAGATTTGACAGCTGAAAACGTTAAGCGGCAACCTATAGCGACGCCTTTGCCCAGAAACTTTAAACGCGTTTTTCTCGAATATTTTCTTCTCTTCGTTTTTACCTGATTGTGAACGAATGGAGGTTCAGATCGACTTAAAAAATTACAGGATATGTAAAACATGTGTCATTTCCGACCAAACCTCTGATATGGTCCGTAAAAATTCGAGATTTTCATAAAAAAATTAGAAAGTGACCGGATTTTAGTAGCGCACAAGCAAGAACGAATTTTTCTCGGAAAAATCGCCGTTTTTCGGCCACCAATCGTATAATTCTGATTTAATTTCTGTTTTTATAGGTTTGGTCGGAAACTATGAATCCAACAAACAAGAATCACACCTTAAAAATCGAATTACGTCACATTTTAAGACCGATATTAGGGCAAAACGACGGAAAACCGTTAAAATGTTTAAAGCACATATATATTTCTTACCATTTATTTCTCAATCTGTATGGTAGTAATAAACATTGGGTAAAAGGGTACACCTGGATGTGCTTTCATTTCTTTACAAATAAATAAAGGACAGAGTCTCTTTCTCACGAAAAACGACTGCCTTGTCCCCTTAAGTGTTCATTACTCTTCACAACTACACCGAAATTGTGTAAAAAACATAACTGGAAATAACTTTAAATAATGATTTTTCTGACCCTTACATGGGGCGTTTTGTAACACAGTTGTCAGGTAAAACGCCCCACCTCTGTGACAAAACGCCCCGACATAAAAAAGTGATTACTTTTTATTATTTTTATCAAAATGTTATAGAATGTATACTATAAAAGATATTATTAACAAAAATTGAACAATCTTGATTAAAATTATTACATTATTTTTTTTATTACATTTTCTCTTTTGACATTTCTGCCGCAAGTATTACACGAAGTTATCCACGAAAAGAAAAGAAATAGGTTAGGCGAGAAAAATATGATTTCGAGGTGGGGCGTATTGTAAATTCATTGCTGGGGCATATTGTAAATTCTGGGGTACAAAACGCGCCGGTTTAAATTTAGCAACAACGTAGTGAAAAAAGGTTTGGGCAATAACAATTTAAAGAGGTTAGTTTGTCTAGTTTCGAAATATATATGTGAATTAATCGCAAAAACAATACTGACTTAGAAAAATTGAATTTCTCACATACTAACCGCAAATTATCTGAAGGCCGAAAATATAGATTCTTGTATATTTTTTTAAAAACCGTAATATTTGCTCGTATTTTTATTGCGGCAGTTGTGGCCGACTGAGGCAACTTCGAATTTGACGATCGTGTCGATGCATCATGGTTTGTGTACGTAAAATAATGGTAGGGCGTTTTGTGAAATGGGGCGTATTGTATAGTTTTACCCTAACACCGTATGTCCGGCACATCGTTTTATTTTAGGCGAAAGTTGCGAAAAATCTCAACATGTAAATGTTAACTCGTCAATTTGAATAAAATAATATCGAGAAATAACTGTTTACCTTGTCATTTCATCGATCTTTTACCACTGTGTCAATTTGACAACGAGGGACAGATTCAGTTCGTGAAATGAAGAACGGATTAGGGGTAAGTGGAATTCACTATAGGAACCAAACAGTTGAATTAATAACGTGATTTTCCTTCCTTCCGTGTTTTTCTGGATTTGTAGGTTATATAAGGTAAGTTGACGTTATGGTTTAACCTCTTTTATAAAATTGTAGTGTACAGAATAGTGTTTGAAATATACTTCTGAGTTCATTTTCGTTTCATGTTTTGGATAATAAGATAGTAGAGGCGGGGCCGTCTTAACAAATTTGAGCGCCCTGGGCTAAAAAATTTTGGGGCCCTAGTCTCCAAGGGTGCAATTTTTCCAGATAGAAATATTTGTCTCCAAAATTGAAGGGAAAAAAGCATTTTAACATATTTGACTTTTAAGCGCCCTTGGATCACGGGCGCCCCTGGGCTATAGTCCATTTAGCCCATTGGTAAAGATGAGGACCATTTCTCCCGGCACCTCGGGAGGGATGGTCGGGTGTCGTGACTTCTGTTGTCAACCCGTTTTTCAGCAAATATAGTCTTAAAGCGAATATCGACCAGTTTTTCTGAATCAGCATAAGATTCTAAATATATTAGTTTTGTTCTGATAAAATAATTAATATTAGTATTAATTTTAATAGCCATTTTATGTTAGGCGTACCGACCCACCCGGATTTACCTTATGTACTGTTGAAGCAATATAGTAGATACGCAAAATAATATATTTTCACTTCATAGTTACTTAAAAAAATGTAATTATTAACGTAACTAAACTAACCTAATTGCAGCGAGTCTCAGTGTTCAGAACGTACCGTTAGCTATTAACGTCACGCGACACTATGTATGGTCAGCTTAGGTTAGCTGTCGATGTCTAACAATAAGTTGTTCTTATACGAATATTAAATAGCGAGAAGAAAGAAATACAGCTACAATTAGAGTAATAAAAAATGAGCTACCAATATTTATATTAATACGGACATAGAATGCCGAAACCCTTATAGTTTCTTTGTGAAAAATAATTCCTTGATACTAAAACCAACAATCTAACAACAAATGTACTTGGAAAAATAAGTAAAATAAAACAATGAATCTGTACTTTTTATTTTCCTAAGTTTCTCTGAAAATACTATATTTTTCAAGATTCCACAAAAATACTATATCTCCCCCACCCCTAAAAAAACTCTCGAATTCGTAAGTCTCAGAAGTGGAGTAACTAATCGCAAAAGTCAGGTAAAAATTAAAATATCGAAAACAGTAAACTTGCTTCTATCGCCACAGTTCGCGGCGATGTGAACGCGACGAAAACGGACGAAAACCTTTGCGAACAATGTTTTTGTTCGTTTTCGCCTTGGTGGAGACCCGGGATTTGACTTATGAACCATCTAAACCATTCCTTCGATTCGCAGTTCGATCCAGTTTACGTCAAAGTGGGATTAAAATTATATCAAATCATACAAGAATTCAATAGCTTTGCTTGTTTGCATTGCAATAAGAATAAACTGAGTCCCGTCGCGAGATTGCGGGTAACGAAATTCGCAGGATATTACGTCAGAGCGCTCTCGAATGACATTTCGAATCGTTCAGTGGCATCTTTACATCAACCGATTTGCGTCAAGACCAAAGAAACCTGAGATTGGACATGAAACAGTGATGTGATTCATATCGTAATAAGAAGCGCATGCTTCTGTGCAGAAAAATACTAACGCTTTAACATTATCCCGTCATTTCGCGTAACTGTCAAGCACATAAATTATTTATAACTTGATTTACGTTCTGATAGTAAACAACTACATTCCTAGACCACTTTAGTGTTGATAATATAATTTTTTGTACAAGCTGACATTTTATCGTGAAAAAAAATGCCAGCTTCTGTAGTTGGTTGAATGCCGATTGAAGATATCCAGGTCAAGAAATATAAATATTCCATTTCATAGCTGCGATTAACAGATTTGTTTTAAAAAATTTGTATGTAGCAGATAAAAAAACATTTAATCCGAGATTAGTCCTTCGTAATCATTTTTCTTAAGAAAATTTGGAATTTTTTGACGATAGGTAGGGCAGACCGGGGGTAAGTTGTTCCGACGGTTCTACCTTCAAAATGAAAAGAGACTTTAAATTATTTTTTCCGTGAATCGTGCGGCTGTAATCAAGATTTTCTATCATTATTTTTTGGTTTATTTCGATTATTTAACGTCGATATTATTGATTGACTCGTTCTTATGGATTAAATGACATTTAAGAACATGGTGTAATAGTGTTTATCGTTTCAATATATGTATAAGCAAAATAATCTCTCAAATTGCTACATGTGTCGATAGGGGCTAGTTGTTACCGTAATGTATAAATTGTTCCTGCTGTGCTTTAAAATGCGAACATATGAATGAAAGGCGGGAAGGGGCACAATTTCCATCGACGTTATGCATAAAGATAACAACTGTTGCTAGAGAATTCAGTATCTGCCACTTGATCCTATCGAGAGTTATTAAGGGGTTAGGCCACCTTGGACGCAGCAAAATTGCATTCATTTTCGGCATTTTTTTAGGAACATAATGAAATAACCAGAAAATTTAATATGAAGCCTGTTATTATACAACTCTCGCCAGACAAAATCGTATTTTTTTAAATAAATAAGTTACCCCAATGCGATAACAACTTGCCCCCAAAAAGGGGTAATTACTTTTCATGAAAAACCTACTGCACTATATAAAATACAAGCTTAAAATCATAAAATGTAATAAATGTAACAAGAAATTAGTAAATAGTGAAGAGAATAACCACATTATTTTTCAGTCATTTTTTATGTTTTATCGAAATCGGAACTTTTAGCCCCTGTCTCCCCTACCAGGTTTTTTTATAAAAAGTATTTAAATAAAGTTGCTTTTGTTTCTCATTAACATCACGAGTGACTTCTAAATTGAGTTTTGCAAAAAGAAAATGATATGTAATTGAAAGGACGATGACAGTTAAATATTTCGAAATTGAAGAAGGCATCGTTAGATAACTATTAATTTTCCCTTGGAGTATTTGCCAAGCAAAATAAACATTTTCTGGATACTTTGTTTTGTTACACTTAACCAAGTAAAAATCTCAGCTGGTTAAGTCACGACCTTCGTGATTTCAATCTAACAGACTTATTATTGAGAATTTAATTTCTATTCTACTTCATCACAGTCACAGTAATGCCTGAAATTTTCAGCCAGAAAAATTTACGCTGATGCGTTCAATTAGTAGCACTAGCACACTCGAAAAGGAATCGATTCCTTGGATAAAAGTAATATAATATTTTCATAGGAGACTTCGTTATTGGAGGAAATTAAGTTAAAGAATTATCTGGGTACGCTTGCACTCAACTATCGACTGAACAGCTCTCGCTACGGCTACTGTGCTCGTGTTCATTATATAAACAATGACAATGACACGATAAATCCTGATAACGATCCTAAAAATCTACGTTTACACTAACTTAAGAAACGTTGAAATTACACCCCCCCCCCCCGCCGCGCAGTCTTAATTACCATCAAGAAAGTATAATTTTAAATCTCTTAGGTGTTTCACTGCACGGGGAATTTCTCGTCAAGACGAAACGATTGATACCATTTTTATTAACTTCGACATCAGATGGGGTCACCTGAAAAAATGTTCGAGATTTTACGGTTTTGTAGAAAAGAAACCGGTAGTAAAGATCCATCTAGTTCGAGGATAGGGACTTCAATGGAAACCAAAGGGTGTAAGCGAAATCAATACAGAAAACACCTCCCTTTCGATTTTACCAAAAATTGTGCTTACAAATATAAATTCCTTAGCTGTCACATCCAGTTCATTCTTTATATCTGGTTTCATAGACTAGAATAAACGACTTAACGTAAGAAAATAAATTTATTTATACGTAAAGCAAGAAATCTTAAAGTACAATACTATATGATTTCTTAAAATTAATGGGGATGACCATATTTGTACAATTCGGAAAAATTTTCTTTAATTTTTCGACAGAGTGCCCGTTTATACCTCATGAATGCTACTGCAGACTTATAAATAATAATATATGCAGTCTTCAAATGTATTTAAATACAGCATTATCTAGATATTTAATTTGTATTATTGTAATTTGTATATTGGAGACTGATAAAGTGCTAAAATAAATCCAGGATATTGTTAAAGCCAATTTTGATAGATGAGGATGGGGACCACCCACCATTTCCGTTGTACCCCAAGTTACATCACTTCCTATGCAGCATGTTGCTACTTTCACAATTTATTAAAATACTTCACCTTCAAGGGAGTTAATAATGGAAACAAGTTTTGAATGAGTCGCAACTGAAATTGCAGAGATTGGTCGATAGTTTGAAAAGTACCCACTTTTAGGGGTATTTTGCTTGCTACTCCTAAAAAGATTAGGTCAAGTGACAAAATTTAGTGACCTTTTTACAAATGAAAGGCAACTTTGTAAACGCACAATTCTCGATTAAATAAACAAATGATTCTTTAACAATATCTTTATAAAACAACTACTATATTGTGGAAGAAGAAAATTATCGTTATCACCATAATTATTTAAAGCGATTGTTTGTAATTGTAAAGTAAACGTTCTTAATTGGATATTTTTTTCAAATTTTGTATTAGCGATACTTAAGTGGACTACGAGTTAACTAATTCCCAGTAGCTTTACCCTACTTAATTTGCAACAGTGTAATTATTTAAGTACCAACAAGCAAACAGCACGGCGCATGGAATGGACCATTTAAATTGCATACAATTGAATAAATAAATACTCAACAGCCTCTTAAATAATCTCACAGACTGAACGTTTACCTAAAAATTACAAACGTCCCGAGGCACGGAAACTTTCCATTATCGGGTTTAAAATGCCCATTCGCGTTTAATTGTTTACTATGGGCATGTCTCGGCAACAATCAGGCTAATGAGGCAATCGCAGGCACGCAGGTGAAAAGGAGTGCAATTTTCGAGAAGGCATTCTTTCTGGATTGGTCAGTTCGAGCGACAAAGGATTTCAATTAATTTTGTGTCACGCCGCGACAAGGCATATTTCCATCTGAGGGACATCAGAGCTGGAGGGGAGAAGGAGCGCGAGAGTGAAAAGAGAGAAGAAGAGGGGGAGGGGGGAGGGGGGGGGGAGGGGTACAGAAAAGTGTAACAAAGCCAGTAGGCTGGCAAATGAGTCAGTTTGCGATAAACGGAAAGGAACCAAGTCGTTTTCTGCCGGCGAGAGAGACAATGAGACGGTCGTAAATGAATCACTTTATGTGCTGGCCGGGATATCTACTCACAGGACGATAATTATACTTGAATAAGAATTTCAATGCAAACTTGCGTTTCAATGCACAGAAAAAACTGGCGTATTCAATCATGTGCGAGGTGTAACATACACACCCTGCGGGGCACATTTCAGGGATGATTACAGCGTTCAGAAATTTTTTAATTATCATTTATATTGGAAACAATACACTTAGTGAACGATAACAGCAAACGTTAAGAAAAGGTAAAAATTGTCCTGCTGCTGGATTGGGAAGCTACTTAGTCCCTCATCGGGTAGTTTAGGACGTTACGCATCGACTATTGTGTTTTTATAAAAGGTATTTTTAAATAAATGATAAAGTGGCTCATATTCTAGGAATTCTTTATTCTCATCGTCCCCTACATTTTATTTTTTTATTTATTTATTTAACGGGGTGTGCCCTTTAGTTACAACGACGCATATATCAAAGTAAGTAAGAGACTGTCTACAATAATTAATCTATATAAAGATAGAGAAAAAAAGAGAAAAATATACATAGTCATGGGCGCCCGAAGGGGGGTGCAAAATGGGCAGTTGACTCCCCTCGCTTTTGAGAAAAAATCGCTTATTTTTAACCGACTTCGAAAAGGAGGAGGGTATAGATTCGACCCGTTTGTATTTTTTTATGTTTGTCAATATTTTTCCAGTTCTGGTTAACAATAAAGACTATTGTCACCTAATTAGTATTATTTTATGTACGTACGCACATATCTCCACGGCATGTTGTGTCAATATATATAAAACTAAAAAGTTAAAAATATAAAATTTTGCAAAAAATTGAAACCGACTTCAAAAAAATAAAAATGCACTGAAGAGTAGGAAATTATTTTTTCAACAAAGCGGACACCATAACGAAAATACACGAATAGACATTAACCCTTCGTTGACATAACTCTTTTTCCGATCAACTTTGACATACCTGGGTGTCCCACACCCAGAAGAATTTTTGAACGATTGCCATGTTCATCTAAAGAATCTAATCGTTATGAAAAAATCGTGAGTTAATTTCAAAGTCTCTAGAATGTATTCCAATAGTTTTTTTATTGAAATTTTATCACAGTTTTTTAGATTACCATATGTCCAGAAAACACGAAGAAAATCTTCAAAAAATTGTGACTTTTACAAATTTTAATATTATAAGGTAAAATTTTGCAGACTTGTTGCTCAGACATAATATTTTGACAGAAAAAAATAGTTTGCAATTGGGGTTTGGAAAAAGAGGTATTTATTTTGCAAAATTGCATGTAGAAGGTGCTGAGCATCAAAATCAGCTTATGAGTGGTTCACACCCAGATTGTCAACGGAGGGTTAATATGTGTTAAAGGCAGAATAGTTTTCTTTTCTATCGTAGTAAAAAATATACCTAAAACTTTGGAGTAAAAAATTGGCGCTTTTATGGATTCTGACAAGCCATTTGGTAAGTTGTAGATTGCAATATTTATAAGTTGTTTTTTTTCTCGAGGTAAGTTTGCTAGTTTTCCCAGATACACAAGTGTCATACAAGTTAATCGAAGTGTTGTTAAATATTTTGATACGTTTTGAAATTTGATACGTCTCTCTTGTTTCGCATTCCACTACAGAATCGTACTTTATATTTAAAATGAAACTACTGCTGATTCCTTGACGTCGATAGTGCCGTTAAAGAGTAAAGAACACTATAAAATTCACTATTACCTAAAAATAGTAGTTACTGCAAATCACTGTATAAAGAAAGTCGTTTGAAATGGCAAATATACTATCACTTGAAAAAAAAATTGTACTAGCTATGTACTGCTTCTTAATACTATAGCAATTATTAATTATTATTAATATTAAGAGATATGGAAAAATATTGTAAATTGTAAGCCACAAAAGAACATTTTTTTCTCGAATTTTAGTTTCAATTTACAATTTTAAAATTTATAATCAAATTCAATTACCTCCTTGCAATGTAACTAAGAATTTGGAAACCCCTATTTTACTAGAAAATTTCCATTTTAACATTAAATCGAGGAAAGTTTTTATCATTGAACATATTTTTCAAAATACCTAGTACGGAGAATGAATGAAGTTTTCTGGAATAAATACTTTCACAGAAACAACTGAAAAGATTAATAGTGTGTTGTTATCAGAAAATTTTTCCTTGGAATTATTATTGAAATCGTTTCTAGGACGCAAAAATTTCACAATCAAATCATGTCTGTGGTTTCAGGCGAAAATTTTATTTTGCATGGTACGATCGTGCTTAATCACTGTTCTTACAAAACTCGCGTAGATAATACGGATTTAGCTCTAATTAATGTCGAAGTTACTTCAGACCTTTAGTAAAGCAATAATTTACATGATGGGTTGCACAATCTACTTACACTTTTAGTTTAATAATATTTTACAGGTGTCACATTATTTACTGTACGACCCACTTTAACAGTTTTATCAGGAATAGTAATGAAAGCCATGCCACTGTTTCGTTTCCTATCTGAATTTTATTCACAATATTAAAAGAAATAATAAAAGTATGTAGTAAAGTGATATGCCACTATAATAATGTTTTCATTGTTTTTATACTGTTCTATGTATTTATTATCATTTGACTCAGTGTTGCATTTTTTATTAATCAATTATTATTATACAACTTTCGTTTTAAATTACATTTTATTTTTCAATTATTGCTTTGTAAATTCGCATAAACGTCACATACTGAGTTCTGTATTAATAAAATTAAATGAGAAATTACGATTTTTAAACCTTTATGTATAAGAATTATATTGAATTATATTATAGAGGTATTGCCATTGCCTTCCACGTAATGAATGACTAATATAATTAATTGTACCAAATAGCTTAACTACTCGTAACCAGTTGGTTATTTACATGACGTGCTAGATTATTTAGTTTACACGCGAATGGTTCTTTAAATTCGCTCTTTCTTTAAGCAATTCTAAGATACAAATTAAATAACTGCCACTTTTGTTCTCGATACTACAGTGACATAAATAACTTCCGTAATAATCACAACAGCCAATTTTGAGCTGCACATTACGCAACGTTAGCATTATTATGGTTGAAGCATCTTAATAACTGAAGAATGTACGCGTATTCGTGTGCATTTGCATTTCAAATAGGCTTATTTTTCTGTATGAATTATTTAAAACATTACTTTTAATTTTCTTGTGCACTGTTTCTAAGGCTACCTATCAGATAATTGCAATAATTTGAAATTTATTAATCAGTCTTTTGGCAGAAACGGTTAAACTATCTTTTTGAATATATCTGTCTCAAGATACCGTCCTCAAAATTTCAAAATGTAATTTCTCGTAAAAAGTCATTCTTTTTTTATCAGCCGGAATTTTTTAGGACGTTCGTTAGAAAATGTGCATATTCAAATTCGTGGAAACGATTCTCATTCCTGGGCTCGATTTACATTTCAGCACCGCATGCTTTTACTTGAATAAGTACTGATATTTTATTGCACAGCGTAATTTACATCATCCTTATACATAGCGATAATAGCATTATCCTCGTTATATACAGTGTTTTCTGTTTCAGGCTACGATAAATTCGTTTCTTTCAATATCTCACTTCCCCCTTTTCGTAAAAATAGAAATTAAAGTGATTGTTTCGTTTTCTTTGTTTCTGCTGTTTTTATGAAACACTTTCTGCTCCCAAACTTAGAGCTATACAATGTATGATTAGGTTCGACATTTCTTTTCTTTTTTTTTTGTAATTCCTAGGCAAGTGATCTATTGTCAAAACCAGTGGCACTCTCAGGATTTAATTCTTGAGGAGAGCCGAGTTGAACGGACACAAATATTTTTAATGCCAATGCGATACGATTCATTAGGCGATTATAAAAATTTATTTAATGAATAAACTCCACTTTTCTTTTTTTTTTTACAAAACCCTTCCTTTTGGGGGTGTCAGGGGCACTTGGCCTCCCCTGTGGCTGCGCCATTGGTCGAGGCATTACTATTTGCTGGCTACCAGAAGAACCACCCACCAACTTCTTTCATTCCTACTCCGAAAAATTTCACTGCCACTCGGTATATTTGTAACTGTATACGCTTTTCGGGAAAATTAGAAAAATTTTCGAGGTATGACACAAAATTGAAAACTCCAAACGGGTCATTTAGTAGCTCACTGTTGGTTACACAGCTTCTTGTAGTGTAATAAAAAAAATTCTAACCTGAATCTTCTACCATTTATGCAGAAATTGATGTTGCATTATCTAGGTCAGATAAGATTTGACACTAAGTTGCATATCTAATCTTAATAATAACAATACGACCAATTCTGCCAGCCAACTCAAACATAAGAATCTCAAAATATCTCAACAAAAAATATTCAAACAACCTATACAAGGTATAATATATCTGTATTACCAACAGAGGAGAGGAATTTTTAAAATTCAAACTCCGGCAAAAATGATTTGAGTAATCTGCGCTACGTAGACAATAATTAACGTATTACCATAATCAGTATCGGCAAGAAAGACTTCTGTTAATTTCATTTGAAATTCGATATAAATTATTTGTACAACCACCCATAAATTGCAATAAATAACCAAAGAATCACTGTCACGATCACAGTTATCCTAATTATTCCATGGAAGTAAAAGAATAAAATCGGGACTCACCGAGAACTTCGAAGAGTTGATCGTCGAACCGCATCTCGCTGCCTCTGGTCGAATCTAATTCGTTGACGGTGACTCGGCGCGCAACGGTGCTCGCGTGTGCACAGGAACAACACAGTCACAGACAATACCCTTCACGCGGCTGTCATGCTTCTGTCACCGTGGCACGGCTGATTCGTTGCGAACGATAACATTTAACGAATTACTCCGACCATCCCGCGTCGTAGGTCGCTGAACGACTGAACACCAAAACACCACACCAGTCTCCTGGCTCGCTACTCGCCCGGCTGGAAGGGGTAACGCGTGCTGATAGCGAGAACAGTAGGAGCGGGTGGTGGGGATAAAGCGGCGCGCGCAATTCCCTCCAACCGCGGGATTAGCGACCGTACATTTCAAACTGAAATAGATAAAAATCTTGGCGAATTTTGATAAAGGCTAAACGGATTTTATTTGAGATAAAAGATTTGGAAGAACAGTCGTTGGTTGGAATTACAACAGTGTTGCATATAAAAAAAATATATAATACAGTCAATTTTGAGAAGATAGGCGTTTCTTATCACATATTGTATCGTTGGCTTAATGCAGAAATATTGTATGTTCACTTTTTTGTGAGATTTGTGTTTTCATATGCAAAATATAGTTATTCCTTGTTTCTTTACGGTGTATAAATGTCAGAATTATATCAAACTTTATAAATTTGTCAGAAGTAATATTTTTGCTCCTTGAATGCCTCTGAATCTTATATACCATTGCATTTTTAAACCTGTTCTTCTCGAAAACGCTGAAAGTGAACATACAATATTTGTTTGTACAAGGTTTGTTTGGTTACCTTATATAGGGTGCTTAATAGGTTTCAACGGGAATGAAGACTTTGCCAAAATTTTATAATAAAAATATGAAATATAATGGAAACTGCCTATATATTACTTGCATTTCAAAGTATCGTGCGCCTCTCAGTGATACAATTCTGACATCCAAGTAATATTGAATTTATCGTGACTTGAATTTTGTCCCAATTTAATTTCCCTTTAATAATTCATTGTATGTACATTTGCACAGTGTAAACTGTATATTATATTGCTAATTATTGAAAAACTAAAAGTGTAGAATTTTCTGTCCTAGGGAGCCAAAAAACTGGCATTCCTCGATCAATCCAAATTTGAGGGTAGTTTTCTACCACTTTCTTGCTATATAGTCGTGAATTTTCTACCGGACACATATCCACTTCATTGCATCAGTTCATTTAAATTTTTCTTAATTTACTATCGTACTGAATGATTATAAAATAGTAAACACAGCTTGAATCAACAGATGCATAAACATCAATGACCTATTCCTACGCTACGTCATACTAACAATAAGGGGAACCTCGTTATTGGTTCGTTCACATCTCATTTGTTACTATTTAGGCAACTAAAAACCTGCTAGAAAATTATGTTTCACGTTTGTTGTTAGAAAGTTACGTTAAAAAGCTAAAAGAACTATTCTTGACAATACATATTCCTTAGGGTTTATACAAAAACCGACGTTTGAAAAATCCGATTTTCGAATTTAAAAAAAAAAACTGGTTGAACCGGTTTTTGAATTTTCACAAAAACAAAATATAATTAAAATAGTTAATAAATATTTGTATTTGGTTATTTCGAAAAATGTCAGTTTCGTCTGGAAAATATACTCTACCTATACAAAACCAAATAACTAAAAATAAAATAAAATAACTAAAATCCGTACAAATTTTTGTGTTCATTTTATAGTTACTAAAATATACTGCATACAAAACTAAATGTAAAAAAAACTAACATGCGTACAAAATATAAATCTTTTAAAAGGTGATACCAAATTATAAATCTTTATTCTATTTAGTATTTTTTTGTTGCTGAAAATATGAACTCATAATAGATTAGTTTTACAGTAAACTGTTACCTACTACAATATACTTGTGTCCGAGGTGATCAAGGAGGTCAAGTCAAAATGTTAACGTTTTTTAATTAAAGAATTAATTTATTTCTGCATATTGATTCTAGGTAGTATATAAAACCGGTTTTCCAATTTTACAAATTTATAAATAAAAACCGACAAACCCAAATATTCACGCAAGTATTTTTATAAACTTTATATATTCAGTAAAGAAAGATATGTTCTTGATTAATATTATTATACTTCCCAAAGGGACCGGTGGTCGATCGAGATGAGGTTTGGAGGGGGTGTGAACCCTAAATCTAAAATTGTAGCTTCGGGTATTTATTAGTTTCCGAAATATTAATAAAAAAGGTAATTATGCAGAACAGGTGTTTCCTCACCGATTTCAATGATTTTTGGATATGTGGTCGGGGACATGATTCTGAACAACTTTTTCCTATAGCAACAGTTTTTCCTCAATATCTCTGAAACTAAGGGCGACCGGCAAAAAGTTTAAAGGGAAATGTTGTTCAGAATAACGACCTTGACAACATATGTGAAGCTCATCGAAAATAAATGCGCTTTCCAAAATAAATTAACACTTTTTTATTAATATTTCGGAAACTAATAAATACCCGAAGCTACAATTTTAGATTTAGGGTTCACACCCCCTCCCCACCCCTCCCCCCAAACCTCATCTCGATCTGTGACTGGTCCCATTTGGAAGTATATCCTTATTATACATTTCAGTTGAATAAAATTGAAAAATATCTGACTGCAGACAGATATCATTTCGATCTGAAGATAAAATTTGAATAAGTATATCATTCTGAAAATATAGATGTATGACCTTGTCAGTATCTTAACAGTATGTATATAAAATAAAATAATGTACCTACATGTAAGACTGTCATATCAAATTCTCGATAATTTTTCGTCGATAAAATCAATTGGATTATAAGACGCGGCACAGAGTAACCTTGATTGATTTTTATAACTCTTTTTATTGCATTTTGATATTTTGTAAGTGATAATAGAGTTAGATAAAATTTGAACATCGCATTATCCAAATTAAGAATCTTGCAGCAGGAGGGCTGCAGCTCCGTTTTTGACAGTTTTTGAGTTATGACGTGTAACACACGTAAAAAAAATGAGCGATTTATTACAAATTTTGAACCTGCACCTATTACCCTGCTGCAAGTCAGGGGCAGCTGCAGATTTGAAAAATTCTCCAAAAATAGAAATAAAAACTTACATATTTGTATACAAATTTTTTGCTGCAAGATCCTCAATACTTCTTAGTTGAAGTAACATATTTAGGTTTAAGAGAAGGCTCGAACGAATTATACAAAGTTTTTCAAAACTGTGGAAAGACACCCCGTATGTAACATGTATACTGTCTCCTAAACTTTACCCCATTCGTAACCGAATATAGATATTTTTATTTTATGTAAACTTTAGTAAATACATTAAGAATACGTGTCTCCTCTTAAAACCAGAATATATAATTCCTTTTCTTAACCTGTGACAGATGTGCTACATATAAAACACATTATTTAAAAATGGTTATTAAATGTGTCATATATTACTGTTGTTAATTTTCACAATATACTGAACTTACAACTATTAAGTCTTTAATTTCTTATCTCCGTTTTGTTTTTCATTAGAGGAGACAGGGGCAGGTTGTAACACGGAATAAATTGTAACATAAGTAAAATCTTTTGAAGGATAAACCTGGTAACCCATAACATGCGAGCAGCTGTATTCATTTTGTGGTTATAAGCCCAGAATTTTAGTATTTAGAGCACGTAAATAAATGTTGTCTTAGCACTTTTATTTCAATTAACCATTATTAAAAACCGTTTGAATTTTTGCTTCTTTGTCGCAAACGAATCAGTACACATTGGTTTATTATAATAATGTATACGCATTTTATTAATTTAATGTTTAGTTTCTCGTTTGCTGAGATAAGACGCAAAAATTCAAACTCGGGATAAATTGTAACATGTTACTATACTTACTCCGCTCTAAATGGTGATAAAGCAAGCGAAATGTAGAAAAAAGTATAAAGGAAAAAGTAAAGAAAGCGAAGATAGAGATTTCGATAGAATCAGATGAATAAGCAATGATTGTTTAACTCATGTATTCATATTTGTATTTAAATAAGTAAAATAGATGTGTTACAATTTACCCCGGACTGAGGCATATCGTAACAAAGGTTCAGATTTGTTTAAGATGAAGCTAGATGTCTAAGTGTCCAAGATTTTGTCACGTACTTTCACGCAATCAATTCACCACATATGTAAATAGTAAATCACGCAAATTATTTCCTGATCGAGGAAAACCCTTTCAAGAAAAAACTGTGAAAACTTTTTTGTTACAATCTGCCCTGGTCTCCCCTATATTTTATTTTATTAACAATTTCGAAGTTACACTACAAATAACATTAACATTCTTCAATTATTGAAGCATTCGATCTTTCATGGGCGTATTAATATAGAATTAATAAAAAAATATAAAAGTGTTGAAATATATTTATCCTTTGACTATACTGACTATGATATGCAACACTTTTACTTATGACTGAAAAAGTTGCTGTAGTGGACCAAATTAAAATTCCATAGTCTTATATCGTATATAGTCATGTAATGATATCAATTCATTGAAAATGTTTATGCTTAACACACATATGATTCGTCATCACATCATTCAACTGTACAAGCGATCTGTGGCAACTTTTCCATTAAAATATGATTCAATGGTTTTTCCTGAAACATTATTAAGCATCGAAACGTGTGAGTAGAAACAAAATATTATTGTAGGAGATAAAGTAAAGTTAGTTACAGAAATGCGACAAGTAGAACGTAGAAAATTATTGATAGAAATTTTACGGCTCAGAAAGTTGTAGAACTATCATAATATTGTTTCATGTTGCGTAAGACTGAAACTTCAAAAAAGTAAAAAAATTACACCAAGTACATGAAAAAATTAAGGACGGAAAAGAGTATTATAAAATTATCGTGTTGCGCAAGACTGATAAAGTTCTTAAATATTATCTTGTGCAACATAAATAGATGAGTATTGGTACACCGAGCAGTAGTGAGTGTGCACGAATAGAAATCTGCTGTTGATTGTTATATGAAATATTTTTTTAATATTAACAATAATATTCACCTGAAGATCAGTATTCAAACATTCAATTTCTCTTATAATTTACTACATATTAAGCTAAGCAGCTCCAAGTACTCATATTACAAATTTTGAAAACATTTCAAAATTTCGAAAATATTAGAAGGGAGATAGCTGACGTCAGCATGCGATGCATAAAACTGAATTTGCGTAGTCTATACTCAAACATAACATTCAAGAAAAATATGCAAAATTAAGAAATGTAGATTAAATCATTCCATTAAAATTAATTATTTTCAATCTCGTCGTAGTTCGAAACACCCCAATAATCTTCTTAAAGAAAGAGAAATACAAAAGTTCGTAAAACGTGTAAAAGCAGCCGCCAATTGACAAATCGTGACACGTTTTAAGCGCATGGCGAACTGAAGGTTGCTTATAATAAAGTTTATAAACGAAGAGGTCAGTTGATAACCCCGAAGAATGCCCATCGTATCGATTGTCCAAACGCTCTCCAACACCACGCCGAATTAGACTCGCGCGCACCTTCTATCATAATATAAATAATAAATAACAGAAATTTTTTTCGAGACTCCTTAAAAACATTTTTTGAGACCTTGCTTTAAATTATTTAAAAACCAACGTAGATATTTTTATTGTCCTTACTGAAGTAAAGAAGAGGAAAAATATGGAAGAATATTGAAATTAAATATGGAACATAATACAAAACATGAGAAAATTAAAATATTCTAGATAACAAAGCTCATATTAACGAAAAAATGTTATTCCATAGTCTTGACCTGTTTTTAATGAGAAATCATCAGTTATGTTATATAGTGATTTATAAAAGCACAAGTGAATCCACGAAGTACAAAAAAATTGTTATATGGACAAAGATTGTATGCACCATAGTTTCTGCACCGATAATAGCTTGACTTCTTCGATTTTGATATTGAGGAGCATTAAAAATCTATTACGTATTTTTGTATATTTTAACGCATAGGCCTACGAAGAGGTAGTTTTAAGAAATTTATTAACATAAATGTGTGCACCACCTTGTACAAATATGAATAATAGTTATCGTTTCGAATTTACAGAACTCAAAGAATAGATACACTATAAAACAGAAAGGTACATTGTCTCCGTATATTGTAAAGAAGGAAAGTTGTAGTGAGTGCAGATTTTTAAACATTTATTATCATTGCGATGTGTGTCAATAGACTCAATAGATAACTTCTGTTCACATATGTAATGTGTTAATATACAGTATACACGAATAATTGCATGAATTATATTACAAGAATAGTATTAGATGAAAATAAGTTCAGAAATCTGTTTTTCTAAATTATTTTTATAGGTGTTATTATTAATTGCAATAATTATTATCAAACTTGTAAGTTATCAATAATTATTCTGCAATGTTTTAATCCCTTATGATTTTTTTTACGAACATGGTAGGTAGCACATATTAAAAAAGAACTTGAAATTTTCAGTTTAATATTGTCAACTGATCCTCCCAACTGGGAGCCATTTTAACATTTATTTTGATAACTAAGTGATTCATATTTACAATGGCCGCCTGCATCTCCTTTTCCTAATTCTTTAGGTAGTCACATTTGCCTTCCCCCCCCCCCCGCCATCCCTTTCTTCTTGCTGATTGCTCACTTTCTCCGTCTGCTTCTTTTCTTGCTCTTTCTCTTCTTCTTTTTCTTCTGTTCTTGCTCTTTCTCATCTTCTTTTTCTTCTGCTCTTGCTCTTTTTCTTCTTCCTTTCTTCCTCTTTCTCTTTTTCTTTTCACCCTCTTTCTCTTTTCTCTTTTGTTCTTCTTTTCTTCCTCCTTCTCTTCTTCTTTTCTCCCTCTTTCTCTTTTCTCTTTTGTTCTTCTTTTCTTCCTCTTTCTCTTCTTCTTGTCTCCCTCCTTCTCTTCTTCTTTTGTTCTTCTTTTCTCCCCCTTTCTCTTCTTCTTTTGTTCTTCTTTTCTCCCCCTTTCTCTTCTTCTTTTCTCCCCCTTTCTCTTCTTCTTTTGTTCTTCTTTTCTTCCTCTTCCTCTTCTTCTTTTCTCCCTCTTTCCCTTCTTCTTTTGTTCTTCTTTTTTCCTCTTTCTCTTCTTCTTTTTCTTTTTCTTATCCCATTTGTTTTCCTCCTACTTTTTCTTCGTCATCGTATTATTATTATTTTTCCAGCTATTGCCACAATTTAATATTAATACATACTCGATATATGAGCATAGACGTAAATAGCATTTCCTTGCCAACATTTATCTCAGACCCAAGAAATGAAACCGTATTTCCTACAGATTAATGTGTCCCCACAAAAGGTTTAATTAACGCACCTGTCGCATTGCATTGTTATTTTTCTTCAATCTCTGAAAGCAAAATGATAAAACCTCTCGATAAGCCTTATCGGTAATTACTCGATACATATCTATCAGGATTACAAACAATCGATCACGCTTTCAAACCGCGTAACCGTTTTTAATTATCAAATAATAAAACTTAATCATCGACGAAAACATAATTAGATGCTTATAAAGTCTGTAACAGGTCCACTTATCATCGTATCTGCTGCTAATTGACAATAATTATACAGGATGTAGTATAGCTACATAACTGACACGAGGGACAAGTGATTTATCGTCCAGAAATAAACCAAAATCTGGAATACACTGTTTTCGATTTATCGAAGCCATTGTTTTTACAAAAAGGTGGCTCCGAGTATATTTGAGTGTGCACCTATCTGCAAAAACGTCCTAATACATAGCTCTCCATAAATTTGTATGCATAGATTCAGGGACTTCTACCGATATATGTAAATACCGGTAATTTTTTCGGTTCCCGGATTTTATTACAGTTTTCAAAATATTATTGGACAAGAATTCATTCGCTAAACGTATAGTAATATATTGCTATTTTTATGATACGATATTACGTTACGTCGGTGTTTTTGCAGCTCAAATTAATAAGGATTATGAAGATATTACTTTAATCTACCATGTCACCTAAAGAAGAACCGGAAAAATATCGGTATTTATTTCATTTTCGGTACTTTAACGATTTCGGTATTCGCCTATTTCGGTTCTAAAATCTATAACGGTTTCGGTACTCATCTGTTTTGGTAGGATATCAATTTCGGTATAGCTTTGTTGACGTAATATTCATAGTTTACCATTTATTTTGTGACAGTTGTTACTGAATTATCGTTTCTTCTTATAACCCTACAGCACACTTTGTTGCAGGTATGACTCGCAAGGGAACACCGCGAACCCGGACTCACTGATTGGAACGCAACTTTGTGGACTTTTAGAGTGACACAAAACAAGTACAACAGTGTGTTTCATTTGGGCCCTATCGCGCTTTAAAGGGTGGAAACTAACCTCAAAGTCAAATTGGCACTATCACTTTTTCCCGTATAACTCTCAAAGTACATTAGACACAAAAAATGTCTCAAACAAAAGTTTAATGATGCAATAAGCGCTGCAAACTTGCATTAACAAAATTTTCTAAAAAGTTTTTTCCAGGTATTTTTTAAACTCTCTCCAAAATGTTGTTAACGCAAATTTGCATTATATGCAATTTGTCATTTGCATATAAAAAAGCGTTAAATTAATTTAATAGACGTGGTAAATTCAAATTTCTCAAACAACAAGACATTCTGTGCAGATAAAACATTTTGTAATTTCAACCTGTTTTCATACAGAGTCGGCTTCTTATTACGGTATAAGGCTTTTCAATTGTTTTTATTCATTGCACTATTTTTTATGAAACTTGTTTTTACACCGATTCGTGAAAAGTATGAATTTCAGAAATTTTTAAATGAAATAAAAAAGGATAATTCGATATTTTTAATTAATCTGCAATTTCTGTTATTCGCACGTGTTATCAGTAATTCATTTAATCAATTATTGTTCCTTCGATTAGCATTATCAACAAGTACATAAATTAAAATAAACGAGAACATTGCTATCGTATCTTGCTGCACTGATTACGCCTATACTTCACAATTTATAAAAAAAATATCATTTTATAAATGAATAATTTACTGCATGAATCACAGTAATGCAATGTGTTAGTAAAAATGAAGAAAGTAAACACCACCAAACATCTTGACAGATTATTTACATAGGTATTACATAACTCGATTTTTATTGCATTTTCTTTTGGACTATTAACATCGCATAAATTGTAGATGAGAATAATTGAAATGGTAAATGTCGTAAATTACTGTAAGAATGTTGAGGCTACAATTTTTTCTAAAATTAATACATGTAGAAATTAAGAACCTGCACTAAATGGGTAGTTGAAACATTCATTCGACAAAACATTGTAAAGTAAAATTACTTGGCTTTACTTTTTTTTTTAATATGAATATTCTCGTAACATTTAAGTGTACCTTTAATAATGAAATTCATACTTTTAAGTCAACATTTATGGCAAAGGCCATACTTTAAGAGTAATGTTTATTACAAAGATTATAATTTTAGATGAGTTTTTATAATACAGGTTGTATGTCTTAATCAACTTCCATTTAATTTTTTAACAACAAACTGACTTCTCTTATCGCCCCATAAACTACTTATGATGTAATTATTATGGACTTATATTGTTTCTCTAAGCTCACCTGTATGATAACATACGATAAGCATAAATCCAGCAAATAACGCTCATTCATCAATTACACCGTTTCACTTAAATAATTACTTTCGTTATTCGTTCATAATTATTAGTCACTCATTTAATAAATTATTCTTAGGTTGATTAATATTTTTTATATATACATAAACTATAATAAACGACCAAATTTGCTATCGTATTAAAATTGATTAGTATCGACCTCCAAGGTATTTGTAAATCTCTATAATTAATGAAAAAGAATATTCCATAACAAGCACCAAAAAAATAGTGTCAATGAACAATATTTTTTTGCGATGTCGCGATTTATAGCATATTTTGCTGGTATCAACTGGGAGTACAGAACTGTCGAATCACAAAGGGCTATAAAATTTAAATACCCCCGTACGATAAGGTTAAAGATTTGGTGTACTGTTCAAAAACAGGAAATATCCACTCTGCCTTGGAACAAAATACAAAATGCCCCCACTCTTTGCCTAACTAAGCACAAGCTTCTGTCGCCAAGGTAAAATAAGAAATTATTTCAGGAGATTTTTATATTAATAAATTAAATTCATTGAACCTTGTTTCTTTACGGACATAATTTTCTCGATAAAGCTGTTTTGTGACATTCCCTCTCTTTCCCCTTACTCTTCATTTATAGGCTTCTTTTATTGAAAAAATATTTGCATACGTTTCTCTACACAAATCAAAGAAATTCTTGTTAATTTACAAATTGAAAATAATACATATGAACTATCCATAAATGATAAATACTTAAGTACCATTTAACGAAGAATCTCCAATGACTCACTGAGATTAGCTTACTCCAATGCCGCTGGCGTTACTGTTGGTAATAGGCCACAGTAAACAATCGTTTATTGCCTGTTTACAAGCCATTGTCGGTTTCGGCTAGGAAAGCAACATTTTCTGTAAAGATTGAGTCAAAGTTGACTCTATTTCCAACCAGCCTTATCTCAAGCATTGATGACACATATCAGTGCCCGATAAGAAGATTATGTAAATGATAATCGCTGGAGAAAAATACTGTCGACCGAATAGATACACTCTTCCCGCCTCAGGCCTATGTACAAAATCTGCTCTCAATGCAACAATTCTGCGTTCCTTTGTGCCTAGTAAATTTATTTAGATAATGTGTTTAAACGCTGATGTAAAAGGAATAGCTACTTCACAAAACTCTTCACTTCATATCGGTTTTTGCGAGAGTACTTGTGTAATCGAAACAGTTATTTAGGGAGTTTAGTGACAGGCGATACGAAGAGTTTGAAAATAGAGGACTAACAGAGGAAGATGGGCGAGTGGCGAGTGGCGAGTGGCGCACGCCGATTTTGATGCAACTTTGCTCGATTGTTTGTTGGACCAACGTAAGAACCATGCCATTTTCAGTTGGTATTGTTTTTACACTTTTCTTTTTCAATTAATTGCAAAATTATGGCCTGTTCTTCGACACAAGGTTTATTAACACTATAAACTTCACAAAAAACATGTTTGGTTAGTAAAAAATATGCATTATATATGAGGCTACAGGTGGATCATTAAAGGTTTTTTTGTTTTGCAGTGATAATTGAGAAGCGGAGGTCCCAATTGATTCATATCAAATTTACGCATGTGCATAAAACGTGTAATTTCGGCCTGAAACTAAATTTAAGTTAATAAAAAATCTTATTCTTTATGAAAAGAAAGTGAAACCTCATCTTTATCTACCGAAAAACGTACTTTTCTGAAAAATCGCCATTTCGTAGCTATCATTTTCATAATTTTGCTTCTGTTATAGATTTAGAGCAGAACCAGATGTATTCTGAAGTAGAATTTACAAGCAGATCGCTGAATTCCGTTTCGTTTCATTAAAATCCCTGCAAAACAAAAGAAACTTATTTAAAAAATTTCTTCAATGATCCATCTGTGGCGTCACCTATAATGTATATTTTTGGAAAAACAAATTTTTTTTTAATCTCGTGATGTTGGTAAACATTGTGTCAAAAAACAAGTCTCAGCTTCAATTAATTTCTTTATAATTAATTGAAAAAGAAATGCTTCATTTCTGACAAAAACGACTGCCGAATTGGGGGTGTAGGAGCCAAATTGGAACGTTAAAGATAAAAACTCATAACTTTGACATTATTAACGTAAAAAAGAAATTGAAATTAGGATTCATTAGAATAAACTCTTTATTAAATAATAGTATATATCTATTTTTTTTAATAGATATAATAACAAATACCTACCAAAAAATTACAATTTAAAACATGGTCCGTTTTTACGGTTTTACCCCATGGCACCTATAACAACGGAATTCGTCCAATTCTTCAGTTCCCTAATGAGTGTAGCTTTCTTGAGCCCACTTACAACAAGCCATAGGAATTCTTGGACATAAATGCAAATATCTTCACCATATTTATCACCACTGTTACCATTATCATTCCGTATTTTGTTTAATTTTGTGGTTTTCTTTCTCTTTAGTTGTAGTCCTTTATTAAGATTTAATTTAATGTTGATAACTTCCTCTTTTTCGTTTCTTTGTTATACACATTTTGTCAAAAACCGGGTACCCGGTTTCAGAGGCGGATTAAGGTCGGTTGGGGCTCCAGGCACAAAAGAAAATATTGGGCCCCTTACAAATACTTTTCTCGCTTGCAATATAAAATCAAATTTGGTGTCATTAAAAAAAAAGTGGAAAGTTGGTTTTTGTAGGTACGCCTAGTGCGCCTACTGGTAAATCCGCCACTGCCCGGTTTTACCCCATACGGCAGTGCCGTCCAACTTGCCTCTTGAGAGTCAAAAGCCGTCCCCCACTATTGTCCGCTGTTGCCATGGCGCACAGACGCGGCCGATTCAAAGTAACAGCGAACGTCGACGTCGCGCGTGTCGTCTGAGCTTCCTTGTCTACGGAAATCTACGGTTTCCTTGACGACAAGTCACGCTGCTCGAAATGAAGGTTGGAAGGGGAAGTAGACCCGTGAAGGGCCCCTACGCTGGACAACGTTGCCATACGGTTTTGCCCCAGCATACAATTTTGTAAATATTACGAATTATCAACAAAACTAGGGCGAAGTACAAACAAACTGTCTTAGTTATTTACACTTTAATATGCAGCAATTAACATAATTCACACAAAATAGTACTTACCTGAACACCGTCAAAAGTGTTGAAGTTTCTTAATTATCGAAAATTAAATCAAAGCCTTCATATAACCTTACTATGCACGATTGTAAGACCAGGGTTAACTGGTGGCTCATGAGCCACCGGGGCCCCCTCCGCCTTGCTGCCACGCTGAACGGCCCCGTCTACACAACAAACAGACTCTGACGATCGCAGTCGATTCCTTCTTTCTTTCGTCAGAATCTGGTAGGTATGGAGGGGGCCGTTCAGTGTGGCAACAAGGCGGAGGGGCCCCCGGTGGCTCGCGAGCCACCAGTTAATCAACCCTGGTAAGACGATTTTGTTGATGAAACAATGCACATCGTGACAATATATCGCTGCAACGACGCGGAAAAATTTAAGGCCGTTTTAAAAATAATAGCACGTCCCAGTTTTACCCAGTCCCAATTTCCCCTACCCTTCAGCAAGCCTTAAGAAAGGATATTAAGAAAGGTCTCTTCACAATGCTCCATTCCGCTATAAATGGATATTTTTACTTATAATTTTTTTATAGTCATAAAAAATGACAGAAAAATTACTTATTTGTTTTTAATACTAGGAATGCTCTTTAAGGAAGAAACCACCCCTTTTTATCGAGTCGCCCCTATTCGTTCTAATAGGGTTATAATATTCCTTGATAGTTTTTACTCTTTAAGGCCACTAAGATGTCTCCAACATTAAACAAAATTAATACACAATTCATTTTTAATTGTCGCTTTTAATATGAACAAGATTATGACCGCGTTTCGCAATTCTGAAAAATATGTTATTTCATTTTTTATTTGATATTTTTCTGTCTGATTAATACTACATAGCACAACACTGTTTCAATTATCTAATTGCAAATAACAAAGACACTTTGTAAATTACAGTTATACCTATACATGCAGATTATGCAACTAACGTATCCATTTTCGCGTTTAATTCCAACACATGTTTCATTTTAATCGCATTTCTTAACCTTCAGGAAGAGATTAATAGTTAAACCTTGAATGCAAGTTCATCCTAAAGCGGAAAATAAGGTGTACGTGGATTACGAAACCATGAACGTGACTTGCGTCCGTCATCTGAAAAGGATTTCTAAATTTATTCATAAAAACAGAAGTTTAAAAAGCACAAAATTATATACTTAGATGTCTAGTTTATGAATGAGGAGATAAATTGGCGTAGAGAAGTGGCTTTTAAATATTCATCCCTACTGAAAGGAAGAATAGGTGTATGTATTTAGTTATTCGATTGCGCATTCTGTTCGGTTTTTTCCTAACACTATTTATTCATTTATTAGTTTCTTCGTTGATTTATTAGTTAGGTTTTTTCATTAACATTACCCTGGGGCTTTTTGGCCCAATTGAAAAGTCCTTGTAGAAAACACTGTAATTTCCAAAAAATAAAATTCTATAGTGTAGTATTACCATAGGCACATAAAATATTTTCCGAAAAAAAAAATTTATAATTTTGGCACTTACAGTGTTTTCTACAAGGACTCTTCAATTGTGTTCTCATTTTTTTAACCTTACGGTGGCTTTCGGGTCTTTTTTGACCCTGTCCCGTTTTCATTTTTTTTAAACTGTTCTAACTTCGAGAAGAATATAAGACAGTTGTGACTATTATGCGTGTTTCTGGTTCCTATAAATTACAGTGTAAGTGAACTGGCTGCCGTGGCAGGGTTAAGATAATGTGAATTTAATTTCTTTTATCACAGCCTTGTCAGTTAAGCAATATAATACTAACTTTATTTGTATATGTCGATTCATTGGAGAAACTAACAGCATTGGAGTGCAGAGAAGTTCTTGTGTAGCTGTTGATAACTGGCGATAAGAAGGATTAGCATTGATAAAATCCTAATCAATTTCAGAAGGAAATAGCCATCATCTTCGAGAATCTTATTTCGAGACAGAAATATGTACACTAACAGTAACGAAGAAATTAGTTTAGCGTTGTACTGAATTGAAAATAAACCGTGAGCAATTCGTACGCTTAGAAATGAATAACTGTAGTGGCTAACGTTTTTTTTAGAAACCACGTTCAAAGGTTACGTTTTTCGAAACACAGAGCTATGAAAAAATGGTAAATTTGTAATGCAAAAGTTGAGTGTTAAATTTTTTTTATTATTCTGACGTGTAGACTCTGTATAAATGTTTCACTTTTTTTAACATCCGGTATACAAGGTGAACGATCTAAATGCAATACATGTAGGTACACTATTCTTTCAATTTAAGAAAATATATTAATAGCTTTCATGTTTCGAGACTCAAGAAATTGAAATATTCTTAATTCTTTTCAGTTAGAAACAGTTTTTGTCACAAATTTTTATGATAACTTGATATAATTTTTATTTATAACTTTCTTATAAAATACAAAATCTATTTGAAGGCCTTTATTGTAAATACCTTGAAGTACGATCTCCGTTTTTGTTTAATTTTTTTATTTCAAAATGGCAGTGCCACAGCTCAATAAATGAAATTTCATCTCAAATTCAGTGTTCCGCTGCCGGAAAGATTTCTCCTTCAATTTTTGACCTAGAACAAAAAATAAAAAATTGTTAAGTTCTATATAAGATTATCTTAGTTTTACTAATAATTAATAGGATTTTTCAGATAACAACCTCCACATTATACATAATTGGCTAATTACAAAAATCTTACCTTTCTTTCAATCGAACTGTATAATTGACGTTTTGATATAATTTCAATTCTACTCACTAATATTTGTGTTTAATATAATATTCATCATTCATGTTTATTCAAATCGATATTATGTATTTTAATCGAGTAATAAGTAGGGGAGACCGGGGCTAGGCTGGGCCGAAAAAGAAAATTTTGGATTCTTTCCTCGTCATAGTGAAAAAAAGGTGTGAGGTGTATCCAAAAGCTCGCTGATTTTTTTCAGCCCGCGATCGATAATGTAGATCTTCAATCAGATTTCAATGCGACCGACAGAGTATGGTGAATTTAGGTGCTAAATTGTAATTTTTATTTCGTTGAACGTGTTGGTTGCTATGAAAAGTGGCCGAAAGTGAATTTCTTTTCCCAACGAAAATTTCGATTTGCACCTTGGCACTCATCGCGGAAAATCTGAAGGTAAGTGATTCTTAGAGAATTAAGCATGCCAAACACGATTTTGATATGAAACCTTTCATTTTCTTTTATCTAAAATATTTTCTAAGCGACCGAAGTTGTGATTGGCGCTTGGGGCTAAGTCGCCACTAAGCCATTGAGGTTAAGTCGCCACATTCATAATTGTGACTTAGTCGAATTCACTCTATCTTTAATTGTAAACCCCTCAGTTATTTACATTACAGCAACATGGTACGCACGTACCGTCGCAAACGTGAGGCAATTGATAAAGAAAAACTTAAAAAAGCCGTCATAGCCGTCAAGGGTGATGCTATGCCAGTTGCGACTACGGCGAAGCCGACTGAACGATAAAATAAAAAATAAAATAATAAAATAAAATAATAAAAAAAAATAATAACACATCTTTGAGTGTTTTCCTTCAAACAATTTTCATTTTTTACTAACAATTTGGTACGAAAAGAAGGTGGCGACTTAGCCTCGGCGATTTTGACATTTCAAAAAATACACCAACCTCAATTTTTCGATTTCTTCATTACACTATGCCGGATAAACATTATATCGTATAGTAATTTTGTAGCTGAGACTTTACTCTTTCCAACAGTATAAATATGTACGGTAAAATTATTTATTTTATTGCCGAAAATTGGCACCGCCAAAAACGTGGCCGCTTAGCCCCGGTCTCCCCTCCAATAAACGCTGCAAATTTACGTTTTAAACAAGTTTTTTTCGTGATATTTTTTTAAACGCTTTTCAATATTTTGTTAACGCATGTTTGCAACGCTTATTGTGCCATTAAATTTTTGTTTAAATTTTTTTCATCTGTCTCTTGTACTTTACGAGTTATACGCGAAAAAGTGGGAGGGCCATTTGACTTTGAGGTTAGTTTTCACACCGTTAGAAGGCGATTAAGCAGGAATGAAACATAGCGTTGTTTTTGTCTTGAGTCCACTCTATATACCCTCAAAATTGCGTTGCAATCAGTGAGTGCGGGTTTGGGGTGCTCCCCTGTATACAGAGAAATATAATTTAATACAAGCATTGAGACCACTGTTTATGTATCCAGGCGAAAAAGGAAGGTTCATTTCACACCTGGAACGATTTGTAAGAGCTCCTCGAACGATGACTTTCCATGCACGTCAGCTCGGGGAATGGAGAGATATATCCCCGTCCCAAACTCTAAAGGCAAATGTTCGAGGTGTCCTCGAGGTGATTCTACAGAAACCTACTTACATGAACGTTTCATAATCGATGGTCATGTACATTGGAAAGTGTTTACCAAGACTGTTGCGAATCGCTTCAGAGACGTCGACAGTTCACCGTCGTAGACTTTTTACGTCGCTGAACGAAGCAAGATACATCAGAATTTTCAAGTGTCGATGGATTTAAACGGCAGATAGGAAAATTACGTAACAAAAAGTGAACATGGCAAACGATTGTAGCCGCCACCTTTATCAGAGCCGGGATCTTCTCATTACATAAATATTATTATCGATGATTTGGCGAAAAATGCAAGATCGAATCTTATCTGGACGACTTCATGTGACCGCTGAAAGGAAACGGTGCCTACCGTTGTTTTGTATCAAATAAAGCAGCCAGGACACAATAAAAGTAAACGAATGAGCAAAATTACAAACTCGAAAATAATTGAGTTACTAGTTGATGATTTTATTAAAAAATTTGATCAACATAGCTTTTTAAATTTTGTGGTATCGACCTCTGTATAAATATAGGATTTCTTGTAACTAATAGTGATTCTACGTGACAAAATGGATCGGAAATAAAGAAAAAAAAATTTCAGTTCAATTTTATTTTGTATTTTTGACTTATTTTGTTGTGCGGAATTATCGCCTTTCCGCTTGCATCATCGGTTACGAGGCACCCTGTATAACGCAAACAAGTTACAGAGACGCATGTAGATTAGCAGAAAAACCACCCAGCACCGACTAATAAGTGGAAACTAATCTTGTTACGCCAAGGACGACAATAGAAAAACTTAGCGAATTAGCATATGAAATTAGACGAGATTTTGTTTATTTAAGCATTCTAATCGGGTCGCACGCGATAAATTCTTCTCATTTCAAGGATCTGTAACATTATATCACTTAATTGTACAACTTGAATCTATAAGATGAAACAATGTTCATAAGTTACGAAAAATACTTGAGAAATGTATGGTCTGATATCGTTCAGTTATCTTCGGTTGACAGTCAGCCGATAATAATCTTAGAGAATATACTACTGGAGGTCTCATTGGTTGCGTTCCGAGTCACGCATAATGCGCATAAAATGTATAGTATATGTCACGTACCCTATGCACTTCACGCGCATTATGCGTGAATCGGAACGCACCCATTGCCTTATGTTGACTGCCTCGAAACTGTCGGCAACATCACGCGAGAAAGAAAGACATGTGCGAACTGGTGCGAGAGAGAGAAGTATAGGTCCCTAATCGACCGTAATGCGCGATGCGCACGCGCCGATATCATGAAATTTACTGCTAGCGGTATGGTTTGAAGCAGAGTTAGGCAAAATGTAATCTAATTACATCTTACAAATTACGATTAAACTGTAATTGTGTAGTTTATTACGCATTATTTTTTGTAATCGTTAATTTAGGTAGTCGACCATTTGGTTTCGTCAACTAACCTAAATGACCGATTACAGAAAATAATGTGTAATCAACTACATAATTACAGTTTAATCGTAATTTGTAAGATGTAATTAGATTACATTTTGCCCAACTCTGGTTTGAAGTGATATGTGGTGCATGCTTTCACCATTTGTTTGTTTTCGATTGGGAATCTATACTTCTCTGACTACCTCTCTCGCACTCTCTCTTCTTTTTATAGGTAGAAATTTTTATATACATACGCATTTTATAACAATAATTTACCTACATATTTATTTAACACGAAAACAAAGAGTAAACGGCATAAAAAATTATTTATTATTTACTCCCGGGAAACGTAAACAAAATTTTTAAAAACAGGAAGAAATGCAGTAGAAAAAATAAATTGTGATTTATTAAAATCAAGAGCATATAGTTAACCTATAGTTAAAATTTATACAAGGTTTAATTTGCGGTGTTTTTCTAAAAAAATATTTAAGACCTGTTATAGGACAGATGAATGTTTTTTATTTATTTCGATATTTCCTAGGGAGGGGCCATTTCGCATTTGGGGGGGGGGCCAATCTGCATTTGGGGGGGGGGGCAGGCCCACCCCCTAACTAGTTACGCCAATGCTTTTCTCGCTCGCACGATGTCGGCGCGTGCGCATTACGGTCGATTAGTAGGAATCTATACTTCTCTCGCTCGCATGATGTCTTTCTCTCTCGCGTGATGTTGGCGACAGTTTCGAATTCTCAATGAGACCTCCATGTATAAAATAGTTAACCCAATCGCCGATAGGTTAGGCCGATAGGCCTAGTCGTCCATAATTTGAATTAATATCGTGATTTTATAAGATTTTTGAACAATATTGCATAAAAAAATAAAATTGCAGGTTAATATTTAAGTCTTCATCTACATATATCATGAATTTTAAAGTGATTTATAAATTACATTTATAAACAAAACAATAATAAAAAGTAGCTCATTCAGATTCTCGGTATATCTCGAATATCGTTAGCCATTTATAAATGTAATTTATAAATCACTTTAAAATTAATGATATATGTAGATAAAGACTTAAACATTATCTTGCAATTTTATTTTTTACACAATATTGTTTAAAAACCTTATAAAATCTAAATATTAATTCAAATTATCGACGACTGGGTCAACTACCTTATATGCTCTAAGATAATAATACATTTTCAATATACTTCATTGATATCCCCACATAATTGCCATTGAGGAGTAGAGAGGCCCGATGGCTCCACCTACTCTCCCACCATCTTTTTGTGCATGCGCATTGGAAACCTCACTATTACTTGGTATACCTATATGTATACTACTGCAGCAAAATTTTGCTGGCATGTCACTGATTTACAGATGAATCAGGTCAAACAGCAGCTACGCGGAGCCTCGCTTCCTCCGCTATTTATATTTGCAGTAATTCGTCGTTATTGTCCCGTTTTTACCATGCGTAATAGTCCCGCTCACTATCCCCACCATTTCTTGGAATCTTTCGGTCGAGAGTGAGAGAACGAAAGAGACGACGGCAACTTCGTGTCAACTGTTTCGTTCCCTCTCGCTCGGCTCTGGGATTTTCTCACTCGTGGCATCGGCCGCACGGAATAGTTTTAGAGCATATACTACTCTAAGGGAATAGTGTCCGCATCGCGTTAGTGTCCCGCCGCCAGCTCCGTTCGTCGGGACTATAACGAGGCATTACTGTATATTGTTTTTTGTTTTTATTGTAAATGGTGTAATAAATACGTTTTATTATTATTATATCATTAATATTTATTATTATATGGTTAGATATAGTAAAATATTTTTGATCAGCTTTTACTCTCCGACAATGTGTATGTCAAGTTATGAGTTCATTTTTATGAAATTTTATGGTAATTTTTAAAATTGCCTCAATAAAATTCTCGAATGACTAATTTTCTATTCCTTTTTTTTTAAGATTAAAAACCGCCCGGCATGTCAGAAATTCGATAAATATTATTTATAAATTTTTGGCACGCGCAGATAAAAGGGCTTGACGAATTGTTTTTGTAGTGTCCAGATCAGTATCAATAATTGAGTTCGCCAGTAGTCTTACATACGAGAATAAGAAATTATAAGGTAGTAAATAAAAACATTAGTTCACGATTCGCAATGTAGTGGTATATTTCAATGTGAAAACCAGAATATTTTTTATAAGAAGTTTTCACCATACTATAAATTGTACGTTGCTTCGTGTAAAATAAGCAGAACGATGAAATAGTGTTTTATTGTATTCGAATTAAATCTATTTAACATTAGACTTGGAGTATTGAAGGAAACATTATACAAAATTATAAATAAATTTTATGATTATGGACAATCTACCAATTAATGCTTCTCAGAACACCCGACATATGAAGGACAGTCGAAACAAGTCAACAATCTACCTACTACTATGCTTGGATTTATGACACGCCCAGCCAATTTGTGTTCATCGATAATGCAGTATATTAATAATCAGGGGCCATGACTCTTAAAAAAAATCGTTTTATTTTTCACTCGAAGATCCGCTTATCACTGAACATCATGTACAAACATTACTCTGAAAATTTAATAAAATATTTACATGGACTGTTCTAGGTACAGAAAGGAAGGAATAAAGCTTTCAATTCTAAAAAATAGTTAGTAAAGGATAAATTCGACTAGCAATAACCATACATGGTAACAATAACTAAATATTTTCTGTAAAGAAAATATGCCTACTGAAACCCTAAACTTTTTTTTAGGGACGCCCGTAGCCTGTGCGAGGTCTAGAAGGAATGCTTATTGCTGTACCCCAACGTTCACATTGAGATAAAAAAATATAATATAGAAATGTTTAATAAATAATAAGAATGTTACGAAATTACTTATAAGTGTAACATTATAATATTTTGAAATATTATATTACAGTACTGCGTATTGTAAGTTTAGGATATTGTAGAGAACAATAAAATAAACACTTTTTCTTAGTAACAAAAAAATGTTTATTTTGTCATCCTCTATAATACCCTCGCCTTATATCGCAGAGTTTTGAGACGCCCTGTATTTTTCAAGCGACGAAGACATGAATAAAGTCTCACTGGCTCTTGCTAAGGACAGCTCATATCTTTCTGCTTCATCCTTTTCTGTATCAGTCTAATTAGAAAATCAAGTAAACCATATTCCACATCCTTTCCCTACACTTGGCATGTTACTTTTTCCAAAGCTCAGTCTAGGTCGCATTCTAAATACAACTCCAACTCTTACTATTTAATTCAATTCCAACTCGCAGTTTCAGTTTCAAGTCAGTGCAAGACCAAGTCTATCTGCCTGAGTCAATCGAAGAGTTGAAAAGGTAAACGATGTAAGTGTCAAAGAAATAAAAAATTATTCTTTTAGTGGCAAAGGGTGTAAATTGAAGACCCTACCAGAAATTAAATTTCATACCGAATACGGTGGTAAACGCAGTAAGTGCTAGAATAATATATTTTAGTTTCCAGGACTGTCGCAAGATCATAAGTACCAGCAGTCACTATGGTCGAAGAAGAAAGTACTAAAAATTTTCTGATCTGGCACATCATTTACCATTTCAACTCTTCAATTGTGCCTCCGCAATTATTGTGCCAATAAAATTCGATGTCTGCCGTAAATCTGCCGCCGATAGTAGCTTCCGTGTGATGCCCACCCGGGACAGGGTGAAGATGGTCGCGAGTGAATTGAGAATTGCTGCTGCGCAGCCGAGGGTCCTCGGGTTATCTTCGTCGAGCGGAGCGAGGCGACAGAGGATTATCGTCTCCGAGACTCGCTCCGTTTCGTCCTGAATTTTTGCGAGACAGGCGCGCACGCGCGGACTTGAAGCTCTCTGTCTTAATTGCGTCACCGTATCAATTCGCACCGCGTACTTCCGTAATTAACAGAATTTGTTAATAGCTCTTAATTCACTGTAATAAGTGCAACCTAAACTGGATAGGATTTAGATTTACATGTAATTTACTTTCATATATTCCAAAAAATGGCGTTTCATTTATGCAGATTCCATGATGGTTATACAGGGCGATCCAAAAAAATACGTGCAGACACTTTCATAGTAAATTCTAGAAATGCTTTTGAATGAAAAATGATCGACACGTAAGCATCTGTTAATACTTGGGTTAACAGATAAAAAAACAAACAATATTTCGTGTGGATATTTATTGAATATTTTTAATTACCGCCATGCTATGTGATACAGGCTACAAGACACTTATCTGTCTGTAAGCGTTGTAACAGGAAAATGAATTGGGGAGACGCTCCGCTTCCAGGAGAAGCTCTGCGCGAACTAATTGGCCAAATGTTTAATAAACTTTAATGAACGAACGGTTTCTTCACGGGAATAATTCTCTTTGAATTTTTCAATATGATATCGAAGAAGATGTATAGAGATAAAGAAATTTCAATTCTGAATTTCAAAGTCAAGATGACTTTCGCAAAATTTTTCAATGATTCTCCACCGATCTACCGTCAAGGACCCAGTTCCTGATCACTTAAGATGCAATGGGAGCAGTTTCTGATCAACCTAAAAAATTTTACTATGAGCTATCAAATGTTTGCGTATAAATTTAAAAAACCTTCATAATTATTTAGTAATTTTTTGGAATAAATTTGTATCGTGATAAAATTATTATTTGGTATTTATATACTAAACTGATCAGGAATTGGGTTCTGATCAGGAACTGGGGCCTTGACGGTATGTATATGCTCTTTATTGTGCCCCTGGGGGTTACAATCTCCTGCCTTACACTTCTCCTTCCTCCGTCATTACAACCACCACTTATACTTATGCCTTACACTAGCTTAACCTAGAACTTAACCTACGACCTTATATCTACGCCGCCACGCTCCGCCTGCACGCATGCCTCCACCCCCCCCCCCCCTTCCCTACCCTGGACCACCGCTTCCGCTCGCTTCCTCTTCTACCTCCATCTGCCCATTCTCACCTTCATCCATTCCTTGTTCACACACATCGTTCCACTTATCAATTCTTCTCAACCACCCCTCCCCCTCTTCGTCATTTCCTAGCACCGCCCCCACTACACCCTGCCACCCTTTTTCCACTCACCAACCCACATTGCCCCAGGTCTCCACCCCCACCCGCATCTTCTACACATCCTTTTTCCCCCCTCTTCCCAATACCACCCCCCCCCCCTCATCTCACTCCCAAGCGTATATCTTGCCACCCTCTTCCACCTACTCTCACCCCTCCCCTTTTTCAAATATCCTGGCACTCCCTCCCCCTTCACCGCCCCATACCACCTGTTAAGGTGCCATTTCCAATGCGTCTACTAACCTAGTATCTAGTAAAGGATGCCGAATGCTTAAGCATTTGCTTAAGAATCAATAGCGACTATGAATACCGGCCTAAGGCAATGAGACCTCCATGTACACTCGGCTCAAACGATTGTGGCCGATCGAGATTCGATTGCATTCGAGCTTACTAGGGCTGGCTTTTTTGCATCGCTAACATTCTACAGTATTTCATGAATATGGTGAGGGCACTGCCAAGCCACAGGTTCCCGTCTAGAACACTTCCAATTCATGTTGAAACACCACTGTGGCGGCATCTGCCTATGATTGTCATAATTATATAAATCTGCGCGATCGGTTCTGTTCGCGATGCTGTAGCGAAAATGACACCAAGAATGAATGTCAAATGACTTTTATTGCAATCATCGACGAACTATAGGATAGACCTATCACGCAATGTAATTTTGTGTCACACTCTCGGGGGCTCGCGAGCCCCCTTACCATTTTCGAGTCACATCCAACGTTATCGACTCAATCTAAAGTACGATTACAATGCTACGAGTGGTAGGAATTAAAATTAAAATTTATAGTGTTATGACTAATTTCAAGAAACATGTTGCACAATTCCATTCAGTAATAATAGATTTTCGTACATGAAATAAATATATTGTAACATTTGTCCTACTTACTATAATAGACAAGTCGGGCTACTAAAAATATTTTTCTTATTACAGGTGAAACTTGGGAATATTTCGACGTGGACAGCTACTATTATGTGGGCCAAATGATAGAAACCTCAACAATGAACACAAGAAAATAGTGATTTTATAAAATTTATACTTTATTGTAACGCTGTAAAGGCCTCTTAGGCGAATAAATTGAGAGAAACTTGAAACAAACTGTATTATAATTCAGAAATACCTTTTACATATTCCTATCGAATTTCCGAACTTGCAATTTCAAATATCTATTGTATTTCCTTAAAAATACCATTAGAAATACACGAAATAGAACGACTCATGCAAAAATCCACGAAGGAATGTATGAAATGGGACAGATGATGAAAAACAATCGAAGAAATCATTTAAAAAGGAAGAGAAATCGGTTTTGGCCTTGGCAGAATAATAACATTTTGAATGGTTTGTAACGAACTCGAAAATTTCATCGACACAAACCGAATAATCTAACCTAGTTCAGGGGGCCGAGGGTGTGCAGGAAGGACCAGGGCTTGGAACCCTGACCAGTTCCCCAAGAAGTCGAGTGGGTCCAGATCTTAGCAACTACAACGCTACCATTCAGAGGTACACCTACGTCTTTGAAATTCCAAACTTCTAATTACTTAAATAATTTGTCAGAAACTTTGAAAATAAGCATCGGACCGAGACACATGCCACGGTTTCCTGACCCTTTATTTGTTAATAACGCAAATTTAAAGCAAACTGTAAAGTTACCATCACACAGTCACTAGGACTTCGGACTACTCGCAGCACTAATTTCTCAAACAACGTCAAAATTCCCGGACGGTGCTTCTATACTGAAAATTCTACTATTAATAATACAAATCTCGAATAGCAAACGAAACAGCTCCCAAGGAGCTACACTACTCTAACAAATATAAAAAGCTACCGAGAACCACCACGTGGGTGGTTTCATTTTTCGCAACACTAATAAAAATTCAGTGCACCTGTGTCTCGCAATACACAACTCTAACTTTAATTCGCTGCAGCCTTCCTGAAGGCTGTGTGGAGTCCCATATGCAGCAAACCCAGCTGCTCGGGACTCCTTTTTCCCAGGAACATGTCTCCAGACATGTCCCAGGACAGTTTCGGGACATTGGGGTCGCAACTCTAATTACAAACGCGATCAGTCGTCATCGCAACACTAACTCAAAAAAATATTAAGTAACAAACTAGGACGAGTAATTAAAAAACGCGATCAGTCGCATCGCAACTCTAATAAAAAGCGTACCACGAATCAAAAGTAATAAAATGAACCAAACTTTAGTAACTCCGATTCAAAATATAAGAACAATCTCAAAAACATTCGCGACTCTTTTTGCGGAACACTACAAGCAACCACGCGCGACATTCATTCGCAACGCTATATGCTGGAATCAAACGCGAGGAAAACTCCATTCGCAACGCTAATTCAAACCGTAATCAACATTTAGTCGCAACACTAACTGGCCCCGTAATCTTCTTCGCAACCCTAATTGAAAACGCGGTGTGTTCAATTTCAGGAGAGGTGTCGATGGGTCAGCCTATGGCCAACCAAACTACTACTACGACTACAACTACCGGCGAGCATAATGGCAAAGTAATACTTAGAAGAATGACCCTGCACCCAAGAATGCAGGGCCATTCTTGGTAGTCCACATGATGTGGCCTTTTTCTGGCCGGGCTATCTGCGTCTCCAAGCCCGTCCTGCCGACCGCAACCAGCGACAATGTGCAATGTCTTACCGGCGTCAAAAAGTCGACATAGCGAGGCTAGAAGCGAGGGCATACCCCACTCGCGCTTGTCAGGCCGTCGACTTTTCGCACAAATTTCCTGAAAACAGTTCATCGCGCGGGGGAACATGCGCTCAGAGAATACGACGACCTGCCCCGGCCCTACCTACTTATATTTAAGTCACACATTCGTACCAGAAGGTAAGTTACCTATCCTACACAACACCTATATTTAAAAAATGGCAAAACAGTCTCTCAAACACAATCATCAGTCAACCCACTCCACGATTCTCAAGCATCGCCGCCCGGGTGCAAAAACCTACACTAGAGAGACCGTCCCGGGACGACTCCGTCACCCGAGCTTGGCCACAATCACACTCTAACAAGTACGTACCAGTTTTCACTGAAATCGGCTAGCAAAGGCAGTGACCATTGCGTGTAAGTATTATTTACATAGTAATTAATTATTTTCAATTTCAAATAATGGATTACTTGATAATGCGCATCGTACGTATTAGGTACATACATCAATCGTTATTACTTTCTCGTTTAATTATACGAGATTGATTAAGTTTCATATTCCAAGATTATTTACTAGAATGATCATCGTGTGCAACAAGGAATATGATACATTGGTATCGTTATTACCATGAATAATAATATAATGTTATAGTTTCGTTAACATGGTCTTTGATGAGAATCTTTCACCGACGCAAATTCCACCGCCTAACCACACAAACACACACAGGTGGAAAATGCAACGTGCACGATACACTAACGCAATGCCAGCCGCCAGAATGTAATTATTTAGTAAAGAAAGTCATCGTGCCCCATTGCTCTCACCCACCCAAGTAGCGCCTGGGCACGTGGATGAGTTAAAAGGCAATAGGTACGGAAAGATATCCTGAAAATCCTCAACTAGAAAATATAATTAGTCTCTATAGTGTCTAGCAGGCTTGTATTCTTTCATTTTACATTATTAAGCAAAGAGGCTCGAATTTCAATTTGTGGATAGTTTAAAGTTTGATAAATAAGATACTCTACTTTAGATTGCATCGTCAAGAAAAAGAACTCTACTCCACATTTAATTAGCAAGAAAAAAGACTCTAAAATTGAATTATTTAAGAAAATTACTCTAAATCATTCAGAATTTACTTTAAGAATTTAAAACGAGCGATTCCATCGTCAAAGTAAATTTCATAAATCAAGAAAGTATGTTCTCATGCTAATTACTTTGAATCTGAAATTTGCCCACCATCAATTGTCTTCTTGCACATGGAAATTAATTATTCTATTGTGTATGCAAACGAGTGACCTTTATAAGAAAGGAATTACACTTTAATGTCTATTATCATCATTTAGAAATCAAGTTACTTTTAAACGCGTAGAATCAGAAAAATAAAAGAAATTCAAGCCATTATAATCGTCGCAATGACTAAATCGTAGGGCATCCAATTTTCCTCTACATATTAAATAAAAATTATTGTAGCTGTGGAGTCTGAGAGCATCAAACTACTTCGCTACATAAAAATTAGCATTCAGCCGTATTGATATTCGTACCAATACCATCTGAGCTGCTATGCACCTTTATGTGCATTATTTAATAAATATCTACATCAATGTATGATCAATGATAAACATTCGCGTTAGGAACCATTTATCTTGGAAATTATGATTATAATTTGATTCTATTGAAAAGACGCGGTGTACAAGAAGACCCTAGCCCTCGTCTAATAAATACATACACAGCCAAAATGTTACAATTCACGGGCATGGTTACCATGCCCGCGGTCATTATGCTCGCCAAAGCACGTATACAACCGGTCACTCGTGTGGATTCGGACCAAACGTCCTACGACATGATTGAGTGACCAGAGGAACCATAATGCATGCGCACTCACATTTCGCTGTGTCCCGGTGACGGAGACGCCAACACCCCTGCTCCTAATCAGGGGAAGTCATCGAGCTCCTCAGAAGTCATTAAGCTACTCAGAAGAAGTCGTCAGGCTGCTCAGCTGCTCCCAGACTGGAACGAAGGAATAGAACACGATTACAATTTGTTTCCAAAGTTACGATTGTTTGAACTCTGATGAAGAATCGCGAAGCAATTCAAAACTAACAAAATTATTATTAACAAATTTTTTTCTTAAAATGTGTAAATGATAAGATGTTTCGTTAGTTTTGAATTGCTTGGTGAGTCTATTCTAAAAATTGATTTTTCTAAATTTTATAAACTTTTTCTTTCTAAAATATTGAAGAATGAACTCTACTTAAACGGAATATAATGAAATGCATAGATACTTACATCTTTCCATTAATATTCAGCGCACAAATCTCCTCTTCAGCTGACGCACTGACTCTAATTTCCGACAACGACATTCGCTTTCAAAAGTAAAAAAAAAGAAATAGTAGACTACCAACGCGCCCGAAAGATTCTAGTCTCGCGATTCGAAGATGAGAGCCGCGACGGTCGTGAAAGAATACAAATTGCGTAAAAAACACTGACTCTACCCTCGCGTGTCCCGAAATTGTTAACGACGCTCTACAATGAGCTCTACAGTGCTCTTCAAAACGAAAAAACTTCGTACGTCATAAACACTGACTCTATTTGGCCGCATTGCACGCGGCCACAATCTCTGAAAAATAAGTGAGATAGGAGGGTGGGGTGGGTGTGGTTTCATCGAGTGTTTGTCGCGAGGAAATATAGTTTTCCTCGAAACCAACCAAGGAACTTTCGTTCTTTGTTATTTAGAATACAAGGTGTGATGCGAAAATGCTCGCTCGATACGAGCAACTTTTCATTTCACACGATATTATCCAATAATTATTATATAATCAAAATAATTATTACATTTAAGTGAATCATAGTAGTGGCTTTCGTCATTAAAGTTGTAAGCACGTTCGTGTTATTCGAATAATGCTTTAAAATATATCACGATCATTATAAATATCCAAAATTCACGACAAGAATAAAAATTCGTCAATTATTCATGCTTAAATAGCATGTCCTTGATCAACTACGCAGTTTCTGTACATAAAGAACAAAACTTGCATCCAAAACCGAAGGTAAATGCAATTACAACAGCTTCATAGAGATAGATTCTTAAAAATCATTGAAATATCGTTGAATTCTACGTAAACGCGACGGAAATGCAATAAAATTCGATCATTCCAATATTTCGTAAACATCTACCGATGACATTTTAAGAATTTTAAACAAATCTGATTAAAATTATTCAATTTATCATAATTCAATCTTTTCCCATTTCATCCCGATATTAACCGACTGCAAAGTTACCCATCACCCTCACAGCCAATAATGATTCAGTAAAATAACCAGAAAAATACGTATACCACACATATTGCTATCTCCTTTTTCCAAGGAATGACCAGACGCCATCCAAGCATCGTTCAAATTAACCAGCAAGTGTCATGGCGTTGCCTGTCCTTTGCTTTCGATTCCCGCCTCAACGCCTATAACCTAACGATGCAACAAGTTTGAAAGCAAAGCATTAAAACATTCGTAACGCAATTAAACAACAAATAAACTTGAAATATGCCCGAAAAGGAATATAATTGAATACCGAGACACGATATGTGTGCACTAAATGTGCAGAAATATCGGTAAGGCAACGAAGGGAATACGCGACGAACATCTAACGGTTTTATTTTATATTTCGTAGAAATGGGTCACTTTCGTAGGTACCTCCGCGCTGGTGTGCCTGGAACTTGGTAACGTTTCCCAAGCATTGCGACTTGCGAAACGGAATCAAGGCTAAAGCCTACGATCTAACTTAAGGGCCCAGATCGAGCCAAACTTACCTTCGGTGAGTTTGATTTGGTGTGGACATCTACTCTAAAATGCACTTGCGTACTTGTAGCGATAAGCTTCTATTCTTTTACAATACCGATTAATTATTCGAGTCGAGTAGAGTCACCGCGAAAAGTTTAAAAAGGTTCCAAGTGCAACCAGTCTTCGTAGCAAGCTTGGAGTCTAGTAAGATCCTTTATGATCGCGCGATCGTAGAGTCACCGATTTTTCCGCGTTCATCTACATATTTTGGACAGCACCGCAGCTCTTAGAGTAATTTAACCGCGAGTCTGGAGTAAAATTTTTGCATATTTGAGACTCGTTCAGAGCACCGAAGCTCCAGTTGAATTTTCTTCGCGAAACTAGAGCAAATTTTTTACGCATATAAAGTTCGTTCAGAGTACCGGCGCACTAATTGCTTTTTTATCGCGGAAGTAGAGTCCAATTTTCAGTTACTAGGCCCTAGAAAGGGCCTAGCGCGTGGGCCCTGGAGAGGGCCCAAAGCATGCGCCCTAGAGCGGGCCTATGTCCACCCGAGCATGAAAGATAACTGTGACAACAGGATGGAGGACCGTATTCGCTGACTGGCGAATCATATTTCGGTACTGACGCTCCAGCTGCGGGACATTGGCCTGTAGATCTAATAGCAGTAGTGAAGGGGGATGCTTGTCCGCATGGATAGCAGTGAGACTGTTTGTGGCGGTCGGTGAGTGTGATACTTTTTCATTCTTTCTTTGCAATAGTAGACACGAGTACCTTGTATTTCTGTTACATTTTATCTTCACCTTATTAAAATGTCTGTGTATATGTAGTTGTGTCATTTTGATTTCACATCTTTTTTTTATATTCAAATTATTATTATCTTCTATTCTTTTGTGACTTATTTGATAATATTCTTTTCCACCCTCGACTTTTTCACGTACTTGGCGTAATTTTTTTACTTTTTTGAAGATTTTTATCAGTTTGTTATTAGCGAAAATTCATGGCAGCTTGATTGCCATCCAGAAGTACTTAATGTATTTGTAATTTTAAAATTTTAATTAAATAATTGGTCAGAAACTTTAAAAATAAGTCTCGGTCCGACCATATATTTGTTATTAATGAAAATTCAAGGTAAACTATCACCATTCAGATGTACCTACGTATTTTGGAATTCGCTATTTGTAATTGTTAAATTAATCGATCAGAAACTTTGACTTTTAATCCTGGAGAATCACCTGCCTCTCTCTCTCTCTCTCTCTCTCTCTCTCTCTCTCTCTCTCTCTCTCTCTCTCTCTCTATCTTGCTTTTACTTGTTATTGGGAGTACAACATTAGCATGCGACACTAGCGGTCGGTACGCAAACTAATAGTAATGGCCGACGCAAGTATGCCATTTGTTGCGATCTACCAATTTTCACAGTATCGACGAATTGTATGCAGAAAAAATGTTGTACAACAAATTGTAACGCTGCAATGAACAATTGTCTCAATTTAAATTTTCATAAAAGTGCCAAAAAGTGGTGTAACTAAAATTACCCACATTACATACTTGTACATGTTCCAAAATTGTGTCTAAATGTATTGTCAACATTTTTCCTGTAAGAAATAACTTTGAAATAAACTTTTATACGACTGGATCCGTATAAACATATAGTAAACGGTATACTTGCGTCGTCCATATTTGTTATGTCACACTAGCGCCACCGTTCCCGCGGTGGTAGATTCCTTTGCCAATTAATGAATATTCATGACAAACTATAGTATTGCCATCCAGAGGTGCCTAATTACGGGGATTTCGAATTTCTAATTAATTTAATAATTTGTCAGAAACTCAGAAAATAAGCCTCGGTCTCCTGAGCCTTTATTTCTTAATAACGAATTACAAATCGCGAATTTCTAAATACGTAGGTATCTCTAGATGGTAACTTTGTAGTTTGCTTTAAATTTGCGTTATTATCAAATAAAGGCTCAGGAGACCGTGGAATGTGTCTAGGTCCGAAGCTTATTTTCAAAGTTTCTGACAAATTATTTAAGTAATTAAAAGTTTGAAATCCCAAACACGTAGGTGTACCTCTGAATGGTAGCGTTATAGTTGCTAAGACGTGGACCTACTGGACTTCCTGGGGACCTGGTCAGGGTTCCAAGCCCTGGTCCTTTCTGCACCCCCTCGGCCCCCTGACCTAGGTGAGCTTATTCGGTTGATGCCGATGAAATTGTCCGGTTTGTTCAAAGCCATTCAAAATGTTATTATTCTGTCAAGGCCAAAACCGATTTCTCTTCCTGTTTAAATGATTTCTTCGATTGTTTTTCATCATCTGTCCTATTTCATACATTCCTTCGTGGATTTTTGCACGAGTCGTTCTATTTCGTGTATTTCTTCGATGTGTTTACATAATTTATTTTATTTAATGCATTTCTTTGATGGGGTTACATCATTTATTTTACATGATGCATTTTCTTCAAGGTTAATAAAATAATATATTTTAATGAAAATAGTGAAAAGTGATAATGAACAGTGGTACTGAAAGAAGACATCTAAGGCAGCCTTAGGTTAATTTATTATAGCATGATGTATTTAAGGCTCCATGTAAAATTGCCAAGTAGTCACTAAATCATTAGCTTTGTCGCTCTTTCGTTGGCTCTTCATCTCCGATGAGGAGGTAGCCGCTGCTTCTGTTTTAGTGGATACGTTTCATCCCCTGGTGTTCTTGTCGAAAGGGAAAAGTTTCGGGCGTAGGGCGTTGGTACACTGCCTACGTAAGTCATCCGGTCCGATTTCCCAGTCTCCGCGATAGACGGCTTGAGTCGCATCCGAGCAAAAGGAATCGTCTGCGAGACGCCGAGCGCTTTTCCCTTTCGACTCGGACATTAGGGTGGTAGGAACTGCGCCATCCAATACTCCTTTCATGCTCACCCGTAGTCTTTCCTTCTTTGCTGAATTTATTTCAATCGAGTGATTGCTTGGCAGTTCCCTATCGATGGAACTTTGTTTCCATCCATCTCGTTGGTTTAGAGGGCTAAGGTTTTCATGTACAGGGAGATCGATGAAACTTTGATTCCATCCATCTCTCTACGGGTCTTGAAACGCAGCAACCTCCTCGCGGTGGGACCTGGTAATCGGTGAGAACCGAGTCGATAGCTGTTATTGTCAAATATTCTAATCAGATATATGAATTGCTTTGAAAATGCACGCATGCTGCATAGTATGGTATTTTTAAGGAACTACCATAGATATTTGAAATTGCAAGTTTGGAATTTGGATAGGAATATGTAAAAGGTATTTCTCAATATAGTATAAATTATATGGCCCACATAAAGTAGCTGTCCACGTCGAAATATTCCCAAGTTTCACCTGTAATAAGAAAAATATTTTTAGTAGCCCGACTTGTCTATTATAGTAAGTAGGACAAATGTTACAATATATTTATTTCATGTACGAAAATCTATTATTACTGAATGGAATTGTGCAACATGTTTCTTGAAATTAGTCATAACACTATAAATTTTAATTTTAATTCTTACCACTCGTAGCATTGTAATCGTACTTTAGATTGAGTCGATAACGTTGGATGTGACTCGAAAATGGTAAGGGGGCTCGCGAGCCCCCCGAGCGTATGACACAAAATTACATTGCGTGATAGGTCTATCCTATACTTCGTCGATGATTGCAATAAAAGTCATTTGACATTCATTCTTGGTGTCATTTTCGCTACAGCATCGCGAACAGAACCGATCGCGCAGATTTATATAATTATGACAATCTTAGGCAGATGCCGCCACAGTGGTGTTTCAACATGAATTGGAAATGTTCTAGACGGGAACCTGTGGCTTGGCAGTGCCCTCACCATATTCATGAAATACTGTAGAATGTTAGCGATGCAAAAAAGCCAGCCCTAGTAAGCTCGAATGCAATCGAATCTCGATCGGCCACAATCGTTTGAGCCGAGTGTATATATGCTCTAAGCTCTTCAGTTGTTCATGTTCTGTTTTACACTATGTCCCGTCTACCCGAAACAACTTCAAGCCATTCAATGTGGTATTGTTCAATTATATTTAGCTAAGATCAGACTATACCACATTCAATTGCTTGAAGTTATTCTGGGTAACCCCGGGGTACCCGGGTACCCTACGGGTCAAAAGGTAAGAGCTTTAATTGAAAAACTATACATATTTTAAAATGGCACGGGGAATAGTCTGCGAGATATGTATCTAATGTATGCAATACATTATTATACAAAGTGTCGCATATATTGCGGTGTAACATATACTTAAAAAATGTTGCATATGCAATTTATTAGTTACTAAATCACGTTAACTGTGTGATAATCTGAACATATCTATATATGTAATTAACATGTAGGTACACGAATCCATTATATGTTACTTCATTGCAAAGTAATGCAAATTTTCAGCATCAAATTCATGAAAAATGCCTTTGCCTTCTGTCTAATATAACAAGCACCTTACTACGAAATGTTCCTTTATTTATCGTCAGTAAGAATTATCAAAGTAGTATACTAGAATATTCAATAAAGCGTATCTTATAATTAAACTACAAAATAGGTCTAGGGTAAAGGACCCAATTACTGTCACCTTAAGCTATTTTACTTAAAATAACGAATAAATAAACGTTGTAAAGTGATACACAAAAAGAATTATATATTTCAACCTATAATCTATACTATAGATTATTTTCTATAGTTTGTTTATTCGTTATTTTAACTAACATAGCTAAAGGTGACAGTAATTGTTAGGTGTCTGTCATTGGGTCCTTTACCCTATATTATGACATTAATTTTGAATTAATTTTTAAGGACCGATTTTTGACACAAGTCTTCGAATTGTCTACAATAAAATTTAAGTTCTATAACAAAATAGAGTCAACAACAGTGGGAAGAAGTAGAGGGGACAGCGGTCCGAGGGAAATAGAAGATAACGGGTGAACCTATCCTTCTTCCTATTATCCCTCTCACTCTGTGCTCCCTGTGTTATGTATGTGTATGTTTGCGCAGATAACTTCACTCACATGCACTATACATCCATAGCCTGTCGTAAGACAGAGATAGGTTTACCCGTTATCTTCCCTCCTTCTCGGACCGGTCGCCATTGCTCTGTTCACTCTCCAGGTCAGGCCTGTCCAAGGGTTTGCTCGCACGAGCAGCCGCGAGTTGCTCTTCGCTTTTGGAAGCCAGGCCCAAGAGCGAAAGGTCTTCTTGGTGGGGGGAATATGTGAATGTAGTGGTAGTAGGAAAAACATTCGCACTACGCCACTGTCTCCACTCTTTTACGGCTGTCGTTCTTGCCTTCGCTCGCAACCACCCGCGACTGCTCTTCGAGGGCAAGAGCAAAAGTTGGACGGGCCTGCTCCAGGTATTCTTATAACTCAATGCCGGTGAGTTTCGTGAGGGGTATTCTCCCACCACACCGTTTGCCTGCCTCGGCGCTCCTTTTCTCAACGTTTTCTGACTCGCTCTCGTTCCATCTCGCTCTCGCCTTCGCAGAACAAGAGTGAGAAAGAAGTGGTGGGGATAGTGCTAAGATTCTGGCGTATTGGCCAAAGCGATCTGTCAGCGTAGAAAGACACACATCAGAATAGGTGTCAGTGCCGTCTTTAGGCATGGGCGCACTCGGCACTGGGCAGTCGCCAGGGGCCCCCAAATATAAAAAGTCTGATTTTAAGACCTAAAAAATTATAACTTTTTAATATAAATTTTATTGATCGTTAACATTTTTAGTCCCGGGGGTGAGCAGGGGCCCCAGTGCATGGCTTTGCCCAGGGCCTCCAATGCTCTGAAGACGGCCCTGATAGGTGTGCGTTAGCAACGAAAAAATTCGGGAGCTTATTGGCCAGAACATTGATTCTTTCTCGATAGCTTCATCTCGTATTGGTCTACGCATAGCTTCGTAACATAAATAACAGCCAAACTGCTAGGTTCAGGCGGAGCCGAGCAACTGCACCTGACAAATCAACGATCGTCAGATTGTGGTGGCAGATTTCTCCACGATCGCTGTTCGCGAAAACGAATTCACCGGCCAATATATCTGATACCGACTTAGGCGTTATTTCTATTTTAAAAAATGGTTCCATAAAACATATGATCAATTATCAATATTTTATAGTAACTATAAGAAAGGACGAAAATTGAATTGATAGATGCTTTACAATCTGTCTCTGTACTTTCATGAAGATCATCTATTTAGTGAAAGTCTTTCGCTTTCTAGACAACATTTCATTTCCAGCTTTATTTTTATTGAAGAAATGTATGAACAAAACATTCTATTTTTTTGTTTGATTTCACTTTCATCAATTTCACTTTCTAAATGCAAAACGCGAGAGAAACTTGTTTCATTTGAACGCACGAAATTTATTTTTCGTTCATTTAGATTTGAAAAAGAGCGTCTTTCCATTTTTTTATATCCGTCATTTAAATGTAGCATGAACGATTTGAAAAACGTATATGAGTTTTATTAGCTATAAACATAATAAAATTTTTGCTGTACTTATTTATTACTAATTGGCATGCCCCGTCTCGGCTTCGCCCGAGTTATTACCGTGACTGATTCATGTTTATCTCTAAATATTATAAAATAAAGTCCCCGCTGTCTTTTAAAAAAAGCACGTTTTTACCTATCACAGGTGTCACATTTATATAATGGTAGGGGAAAGTGGGGTAAAACGGAACACCAATGTTTCTGTTGGATAAGAATGAGTTGGATCTTCATTCCATTTTATGATAGACCATAGACCCCTGCATACGTTACTTTTCCGTTAAGAGAGTTGGAAAAATTTCCGGTATCGACGTTTCAATATTGTGTTGTACTTTCGACCACTTTTCGGCAGTTGGATTTCGAAAATTAATAACGGCAAGTACCTTGCTGGATTCTATAGTTCTTACGCTACATTTTGACGTATTAAAAAGTTCTTTACCCCACGCTGAAGTGGAAATATTAAATGTTTACTAAATGACTGCACGTGGGGCAAAACGGAACACTTATTTAACCCAACTCCACCAATCCAATTGTCTTGAAACTTTGCACGCGTACGTAGTTATGATGACAATACAAAATTATGAGAAAAACCGGGAGGGTTGAAAAAATTACCCAGTCATGAATAAATATAACCCATAACCACAAATTTAAACGACTTGAAATCAGCCTGTAACCACAAATCAAAACTTAATAATTATTCTTAAGCAACGACTGAGAATACCGCCCTTAGACACTAAAAAGTAAATAATAAAAAATAAGCAAAAAAAAATTTAAGTTAAACAATTTTATTTAAAATGCACTAAAACCTGAAAAATGCTCCATGCACGTGTTGATATTCATTATTCATGTAAAAATCCATGTGTATTTGGTTATTTTTCGTAATTTTCATGTTTTCTAGTAAACTATTTTTTCTTATATGTATAATATATATTTTTGTTATATTTTATTTTTAATAGTTATACCTAAAACATATATTTATAGATTTTAGCATAAATGAATACATTTTAAATCATAAAAATAAAGATTTTGTACGTTTACATGGTGGGTGTTCCGTTTTACCCCACCATTTGAGCGAGGCGAAGATTTCAATACCTCCGGTAAATTTCATTTTCCGTCGTCCCTAAAGATTTTTCTTAACGATGGCTTTGATTTTCTTATAGTCTAAGGTCCACTGAAGACTCCTGCTGAAGTCTCGCGTCTTTTTCTCCTCCCGATTTTATGTCATCACCCTTCAAAGTTAAACGTTCCGTTTTACCCCACGTTCCCCTATATAAAAACACGCTCGGATTCGAATCCAACGTTGTGTGAAAATTTCAAGACAATCGGTGAAGAACTTCCAGAGATTTAAGATTTTGAACAAACGAACATTTACATTTTTATTTATATAGAAGATTATATAGATAGATAGAAGAAAGATAGATTTAAGGGTATACAATGAAAAAGGAAACATTTTATTTTATTCACGACTCATAGTAACAATATTGTTATCTCTAAAATATTTATCTCTTCCTTAAATTTTCTTTAACTGCATTGAAGTTTATTCTCCCATCAGAATGCAATCCACGCACTAATCAAAATAACGCGTTTAAACAAAACTTATTTATTAAACGGTACTCTTAAAACAATCACCTTCACGAATTTCCACCCTCTTTCCTATTTCTAAAAATATTTACGTTCACGGAAATGAACCATATAAAAAATTATAATCACATAAAATTAAAAAAAAAATGAGTTGGTGCAAACGAAATTATTCCTCTGTTTATTGTGGGGATAAAGTAACAGTTGCGAACACTGGCACACGACTCGAGAAATGTCACAGAAGCTCAAAAGAATAAAATAAACATATTACTGAAGAAGCAGAGCAATATTTTCATTTAGGTAATTTCATATAAACCAGCCTGATAGCCACGCCGAGCGAGTGTCGATTCAAATTTCCGCGCGCAGAATCGATAAGACGGTGGAGCGGCGAGCCAAAGCACCACACTCGGTCCCCCCACTCCGCGGCACCCAGCCCAATCGATACTTCTTTATCGACTGTGTTACTCAGTCTCCTCAGCGATTTCGGGCACTGCAGTTGTTGTGACACACTGTGTCATATTCTGTCGCAATAATATCCCACGGCTCCTCCTAAACGGGCGATAGTGAGAAAAGCTGTTGGCCAAGCGGGGAAACTGTCGGCGCACGGTCGCTGGACGAGTCCGTTCGCACGTGTGCCATGTAAAACCGCGACGAACCGCGGTGCTGTTAACTGGCGGACAATTTCGGCCGAGAAAGTCTTGCGCCTGCGACAGGCTTCCGGTGTCACGTCCCGTGTGGGCATACTCGCTCGGTGATTCTGTTTTTTTTTTTTTTTCTCGTCGATTCAGTGCGGATATGCATTAAGTGTATTTCAAGCTCCTTCATCTTCGGGAATATCTGTCGCCGTTCCGGCGATGGCTTAAGGACCAACGTGCTCGAATCGTCAGCCTCCAGGTAAGTCCACTCGTATCCGTATCGACGGTAGCGTCTTTTTTATATGCAGCCGATCACGTCGGATCTGTCACTCGGCGTGCGTGTTTCGGTGTATCCGAGTGTCTAGCAGAAAATTCGACGTCGACGAACGGACTCGCCGGGGCGAATTTACAAGTGGAAGACGATTGAAGGGGGCAAGTAGGGTAATGCGGACGAATTAGCAATTATGGGGAAAGAAAGGGGCGCCAGACTCCCAGAGACGCAAAACGTGGAGTGTTTAGTACGCGGATGAACGGGGAAGCGAATAAAAAGGTCGGCGGGCTATCGAACGACAGATTTCTGATTGGTAGTTGTAAGATTCTATATGGGTTCGTAGTTCAGGTGTTGCGAAATTAAGATAGAGCGGGCGTGTTTTAGTGAATCCGTTTCCTGGTGTAATTGATTAAGGGAATAGGTTGTTGCATGTGGCGGGCAGGTACGGTTAAACGATTGAAGGAATAGATAAATAACTCTGTAATTAGGTGGATCGTGGTGTATGTTGGGTTAATAGAGCCGAAAGGTTAAGTTGGTAAACAAAACGATCAGTAAGCGAATGAACACATGGCTTCTTGAATTCCTGTGGCCCGAGTGATACGAGAATGATTTGTGGAATAAATCATTAAGCGGACAAGCGTGCAAGTGGTGCGCGGGGTGATTGACACGAAATCCAGAGCGATCAAGATCTGCCCTTTTGAAACGTGATCCTTGGGACCTCAAGGTCACACCGATTCGCCGGAGACAGTCATCGATTGCCAAACTGGAAATTTGTATTAAAATCTATAGAGATGCAGTTTAAGCAATTCGTTATATAAATGTGTTGCAGAACTTTATTTTCTAAGTAATCATTTCATTTTCCAATTGTTTCCAGAGTTCTTCGTGTTCGCTTATGCAATGTGAGAGAAAAGTTGCTGCATTCATTTTTGCAGTATTCTTGCAGAAAGTTATCGTGATAGGAGTACTTTAATTTAAGTTAGTTATTTAGTGCGAATTTGATTCACAGTTTACAAGGAGACATTTCCAACCCGATAATTCTGATTTTAATGAAACTGTATGAATGTAGAGCATATTGGAGTATGCAAGGAGCAATTCTTTTCTCTATGGAAATTTACTCTGAATTTTAAATATAAGAATTGCTCATTTTGATACGCTCCATCACATTGCCAAAAGAAAAATAAAACTATAGATATTAAAAAGACGAAAAATGGCTGATATCACATCGTCAGAGTGAATTTTTGCAGAAAAAACAATTGCTCCTTTCATACAGAATTGCTGTTATATGCCAATGCACAAATTAAAACTTCTTCCCTACCTTGTGAGTTAGTAGTGATACACATAAAATTAGTGATGACATAAGCGAGGAATTTATAAAATGCGCTATGTGGTATAATACTCGTTGAACTTCCTTTGTTAGAATTTTCCGTTTTTGGAAAATACAATAAAACAGAATACACGATAAAATAATAATATTCGAATGTTAAGTGAAAAATTGTAAAATATACAAGGTAGCACATAATGAACCAACATAAAAATACATAATAAAATAATATCAAATATACATTGCAGTTTAAACGAAAGCACTGTATGAACAAAAGCAATAATATACACATATATAAAAATCTAGCGAAAACTATGTTAACTAAAAATGTTACTAAAACACAATTCATAATTGGTCGCTAATAACACTAGTTTACTAAATAAAAAAAATGTTTGCGCCACAGATGCTACTATTTTTTTCTTATGGAAAATAGCCTGGTGATTCCAAAAATGAGGTCTAAAAAAATTTCTATGGATACGTTTTCGAGATACCGATAGAAGAAATTTTTACATGCCTGTCAAAAAGGTGATCCCACATAATTGCGAATAGCTCGTGTTGCGAATAACAGATATGGTCCGAAATCATCTCAAATGAAAGATAATTGAATCACCATCAAATTTACCTGACAAAATTTTTAAATCGGTTCAGTAGTTTCGGTGTAATCGATGGAAATATGCGAAAAAAATCACTTTTTTCGGCCGAAACTGACATCGACAATTCATTTAATCATCTGGGAAAAATCGAAATCGCAAAAATAAGCTCAGTTTCTTCATTTTTTCGTTGAGTTTGTACTTTTACGAAGAAAACAAGCTGCTGCTGAAGAAAATCTATGGATAAATGCCGAAGCTAGAGACAATTGAGTGAAAACAGTTAAATTTCATTTTTTCTCGAGTTTTGTGCTTTTTTTTTAAATTTTATTGTGTTATTTCCATTTTAATTCATTCTGTACATTTTTTCAAGTGTTTGTTTAAGAACTATTGAACCGATTTAAAAATTTTGTCAGGTAAATTTGTTGATGATTCAATTATCTTTAATTTGAGATAAAACAGCGGGCTATTTTCCATAAGAAAAATATAGTGGTATCTGTTGCGCAAAATGGCTGTAGACTAGTGTAATCAACATATAATAAAGAAAATAACACTTATTGCTGTTTATTTAAGTCAACCTGTTAATGCTAATACTATCTTTATTTACAACTTCCATCTTAATATAACAAACAATTAATCGAACAATACGTAATATTTCAACTAGGTATTTTTCGTTGGAAATGTTCAAACCTATGACGAACAGCTACGAAATTACTCTTGGCAACTTGCAATATTCTCTGCTGACAGACGAGATATATCGTTAAGCTTGTCATTTTGTAAGCGAACATTTGTGGGTTTTTCATGTAACACTTCAATATGTGATCGAAATAACATGGAGAACCCGCGCGGCTTATGATTCTTCGGTTGCATCCCCATTGAGGTTAATACGTTTTGATAACGAAATAGAATCCGAGGCCAAAAATTTCTAAACGTTCACGCGCTACAATATACAGAGTGTCCCAATATAAATGTTTTAAATAACGTACAAACAACTCATTCTATCGAAAAGGAAAGATTTTTCCTATTTTTTACATAGAATCTAGCAGAAAAGACATTACGTTCATGTTTCTAACAATAAGATGGGTTCCAAGTCTAGCTTCACATTTTGCTTAATATTTCGTTAAATAAAATAAGACGAATACTACAATCTTCATACGAAACTGTTTTGAAGGAACCAAAAGTGTATTCAAAGAATTAAGTGTCAGATTTTTTAAAATTACGAGATTGCAATTTTTTAGGGTAAATTTCGATGGTATTGAAAAAGAACGACATTCTGTTTAATTTTTATTCGCGTAAGATGCTCAGAGTTACAGTGCCAGAAATAAATAAGTAATTCATTTACCGAGGCTAAATATAACTTTTTTATTTTTACAATTTGACTTGTAGTAGCCAAACGAGTGGTAGGTATACGAAGCAATAATCAAATAAGGCTTAAAAAGAAAGGGTAAGAAAATAAGTTCTTAAATTACGGAGCACATATTAGTAATACCGCGATACTAGATCGTTTGTCAAACCTCGAATCGAATCATTGCTATCCCTACTGAATTTGCGCTGCAAAGTATATGCATCAAAACTCCGCCCACTTTCCCATCTTTCATTCGGGCATGCGCGTTGCAGGTACCACTATTGCTTGATACAATTATGGCAGGTTTATGCCAGTTGATATGTATTCCATTGTTCACCAAAACCACTATTTAATTATTCTTCGACATTTAATTGAAAAAGTGTTTAAAAACGCCATACATAAAGAAAAATCTACGAATGGCTATGCTCATAATTATACACCCATAAAAATGTCTGTAACTACTTACCGGTTTTTAAACGATTTAATTTAACTTCACTCCTCTGTCAGTTTTTTTTTTTGTTTAAATCATTAACTCACTTCCTCAAGTCCAATCGACTTGAAACTGTGCAGGCGTACGTAGTTATGACGACAATACCAAATTTGAAAGAATTTAATCCCCAACAATTTTAACGCATTTGCACAAATCCAATCGAGTTGAAACTGGATAAAAACAATTGCAATTCGATAAAAATAATTGTAATTTGTTCAAAATAAAACTGAACGATTCCTGCTTCTTTCCCTCTCTTTTCGACTGCGATCGTCAGAGCGTGGTCGGTTTGGAGGGGGGCCGTTTAGCGTGGCAGCAAGGCGGAGGGGCCCCTGGCAGCTCGTGAGTCGCCAGTTAGTCAACCCTGTTTTACTGCATTATTGATCAAGGTTAAATAAAATCGTTTTACTTATAAATTTTTATATATATTTTCTTTTTATATAATATTTCAATTTCATAGAATGTGTGTATTTACATTTGTAGTTGACTGGACATTTTTAAAAATCAACAAATAATAATGGAACAATCAATACTTCTGTTAATCTTTTTGTTAGAAAGAAGGGTTCGAAGACTGATTAGATAGATTAAACTGATTAGAGGATACCACCGGGAAATTCCATTCCAAGACACTTGACATCCATTCCGCTGCTCGCTCAATTTATTTGAAATCAAATGAATATTTTCAATGAAAATCGTTACTTCCTCCTGTCGCAACTTCTTCCTAGACACGCCAGAACGATCGCAGATAAAGCTGGTCCGAGGCGTCGTATCCCTCATGAATTTAAAAAAGGAAACTCTGCCGCCCTGGGGTTCGGAATATATGCGAAACGCGTGGAAATGTGCCAATATTAGTCCGCAAAATTTCGTAATGGGGATGCCTGCCTTGAAGATAACGCTCGTGCAGGAGGGGCTTGCTGAAAAATTGAAGGCAAGTCACATAAATGTCCGTGCCCGACTTCCGTACCGTAGGCAAATTGCAAAAGTTCGCATATTGACGCATCGCTTGAATTATTCGGGTAAAATTGAATTGATTGACCATGTGACCTGCAAATCTGCAAAATCGGTAACCGATTTGTTTTTAAATTTTGCGGGTTTGTGGGGGACTTCAGCAGAGGTATCAGACAATTCTGTCGAGGTCCTTCGCAGACCTGCAAAGTTTCAAAAGATCAGAACTTTCGGGTTACCGATGTTTTAAGGGTGCCCGTAGAGAAACGTTCAAGTTGATAGGCGACGATTAGTTATTTGTTTGAACCCATTTTGTAGAGCCAATTTTGATTAACAATTTAATTATTTTTTAAATGAAAAATTTAGATTTTAAAATATTCACTTCTTTAGTATAAACTTAATAAAGATTAGTTTTTAAAAATAAGCAATTTTTCTTAAAAAAGTTCCCTTGTGAGTTTTCTGGTATAGTGGAGCAAGAAATATAATGCCACCAACAACGAACTGTATAAATAGCTATTAGGTATTCATATTGCATTAAAGGCGGAAACAGATTGCTATGCGTTTCCTATCTTTTCTATATAATAAGACGCTTAACCCTCTAGGGACGGGGATGTTTTAAACTTAACGTAGAATTTTTTTGAGCATTAAAATAGTCTATTTTATACTTCGGATTTGGAAACTACTCGTTAATTTAAAAAAAAATTTTAATTTGTTTATAACAAAAAAAGTTTAAGAACGATGTCGTGAAAAATCCAAAACCTGGTAAATTCGATAATGGGTAGTACCTGTGGCCTAAAACAGGTATTTATGTACAGTGTAGTAGCCACTACTGCATTGGATGTAGGCCCGCACGCGGGTCAAGCTCGAGCTGTAAGACGAAGAGAGACAAAGTATCATGCTTCCTCTCTTTCGCAGCCGACGGTAACTTCGTGCCGACTCTTTCGTCCTCTTTCGCTCGCTCACGAGTTCTCTCACTCTCGGCCGAAGGATTCCAAGAACTGGTGGAGATAATGCGCGCTTATCGCAGAATCGAAATGGGCCCTTTATTTGGGTTCTCAGGGAGGCAAACGGACAAGTCCTATTGTAAGAGTGAATATGCTCCACAAATTTCTATGATTCGGCGTCTTTGTTACGATATAAGTTGTAATAATATCGAGAATTATTTCGTTTCTAGGGGGGTGGTCTCAAATGTCGCCGGGCAGTGAGTCTGGGCACATATGAGGCAGTCAGAGCAACAACGGACCAACCCACATTAAAAAAATTGTTTTTTTCCTATTTTATATGGTTAGTAGAGCCTATTGGAACACGTTATTGCTACTAATTCGATTTCGAAAAAAAATGTGGGTTAGTCCATTGTTGCTCTGACTGCCTCATATGTGACTTAGGCCCCTCGAAATGCCCTTCAGGAGACCAATTAGACAGGTATCCCTTCTGGTACGCAAAAGTTATAAAATTTCGCAGCGAAAATTGTTTCTAGGGGAGTTCCCAAAAAAATTATGGTTATTTTACGCGTTTTATTATATAGGATAGTAATGCCTGGCGAAGACAGACTAAAAAACTAGTTTCTAGATAAACTCACGTTACGGGCAAAAAGTATGCGATATCGTTTTACGTACTTGTTCTTTTACGGTATTTTAATGTATCAGAGCCACACTGAAGTCACCTCATGCGTATCACGTCACATCACATTCTCGCGCGTGATAGTGCGTTTTTATTTTCTGCAAATTCACACGTTTCCGACTCGGGTGACCTCATGAGTCTACGTAAACAATATGGTTTGCGAATATCTCGGGAGTTAAGGCCGAGCGATGGTAACATGTGTAAGAAAAAGGTTTTCAGAATCATGCCCCCGATAACAGATTTCATGGTCATCGAAATCGGTGAGGACTACCTATTTGTTAATGAATACCAAAATACTGTAGCATGGTATTGCGGTTTCAATTCGTCAACATGATAACACAAGAGCTCGCGGGACGTCACAACAGTCTGTTTCCGCCTTAAGGGGGCATGCTGATCTGACGGGTAGAAAATAATTTTTTTTGTATTTTCTAGTGGTACATTATATGGGTAATACGTGTGCGAAAGGGTTTTTTTCCAATTCGTAATACAGTACTGTCTCTCAAATAGCGCGCGTTTCGGATTCTCTATAGACGCGAAGCTATATAGAGAGACAATACTGTATATGACGCGCTCACTGAGCGGCACGGGCGACGCGTAACAGTTTTGTTCCTGCAAGTGTATTTCGGCAAAGTTTCGGCGGACTGTTCTTTCTGGGGGAAAGGGAGGAGTTGTGTCTTTTAGAACACAAAAATCGACCATTCTTAGTTTGGCTTTGAACGTTGAGTAAACTTTAAACGAGTTTTTCTCGAAACCCTGTTTTTCGAATCGGTGACCATGATATTTGATGCAGTCAGAGCAACACATTTTTTTTTCGAAATTGAATTAGTAGCAACGTGTTCCAATAGGCTCTACTAACCGTATAAAGTAGGGAAATTTTTTTTTTTTAATGTGGGTTGGTCCGTTGTTGCTCTGACTGCCTCATTTCAAAATCGGGTAGACCACCTCAGTCCAAGTTTTGCATATATTATCAGCACGCATGTGGCTATCATCCCTACCAGAATTATGATAAAATATTTTGTTTTTAAACTTTCACAGACTTTTAAAGTTGAAAAAATATGCGAAAATCGAAACTTAATTTGCTTAATTTTCAATATTTTTCTATCATTCTGGTAGGGACGATAGCTACAGTCATACAGATAAAGAATCTCTTTTCATTTTTTGTTTCTGATCACTAGACGAGCCCAATCATGGGCACCGCGACTCCTTTTTTTTTCCATCATTTCTTTAAAGCAGTCAACTGCGTTTGATTTTAATTTCTTTCCATTAACAAATTTTGTAAAGATAGTTTAAATATCAATAAGCATGTAGCAATAAGCTAAATAATAATAAAATTGATGGGTTCTTTGTACAAAAATTCCAAAACAACGCGACGAAATCGTCTCGTCAGACCAGAATACCCCCTTAATATACAGGGTCAACGTTTTATCCTGCAACCCGCGCTCACTGACAGAACAAGCAAGTTTTTGTCACGGCGACACATTAAATGGCAAGCTGGTCATTCATATACTTCAATATCACGAATCGCAGTATAATTTATTCTATAATACAATAATTAAATGAAATTAGTCAACTAGCCCCAGTCTCCCCTATATAATGTGGACAATTTTACTTTCTCCACTTTTTGGCAAGTATATGAAAACTTAAATTGAGATGATTGTTCATTATAGCGTTACAATTTGCTACACGACATTTTTTTTCTGCATACAGTTCGTCAATACTGTGAAAATTGGTAGACAGCAATAAATAGTACACCTGCGTCAGCCATTACTATTAGTTCGCGTACAGACCGCTAGTGTCGTAGATTAATTTTAAACTCTCAATAGTGAGATGTCCAATGCGCATACCCACCACGCAGCGTGAATTCACAGCGTAGGGTAAACTGTACTAATGTTGGCACTGCACTAATCATTGGCACTCCTGATTAAAAAGTCAAATATTAAGAAGCACAAGCTTAGAAAGTACTTTTTTATAATTCCCTATTTTTCTTTCACAACAACACTGCAAAGTCCAGTAGTTGATCTACACATTTTACATCTGGCAACACCACAATGTGGGACAAAGTGCTGAGTTTTAGGTGTTTTCTAAAAATTTTGATAAAGGGTAGGTAACTATATTTTGTTACTTTATAACTAAATAATGGATTGAAATGCAGATTTACTAAGTGTTGTAGGTATTTAATAATGAATGAAATAGTCCGTTTAAACACTTTAAACTTTGTTTTTAACTACATATGTTTTCCTATACAACCTCAAATTTTAGGGTGCCAATGATTGTACTTTTATGCCTATTTTTGTTTTTCATTGAATATTTTAAAAATAAAAGACTTAACAGGTACTCCAGATATTTTATTGTAAAAAGAAATCCATAAACATTTATAATAACTGAAAATTACGACCATACAAAAGCTTCAGAAAAAAATATAGACAATCCAGTATCAAAACACTACTATTTATTTATTTGGTTGCCTGGTAACCAAGCGCAATAATCTCCTATCTTTTGCAACTCTACGCTTTTATTCCTTCTACAAACTTCACTATCGTTCGGTACATAAGTATCCCTATACAATAATGCCCGATTAGCTGACGCAGGTTTTACCCGGCTTAGCTGGCACGGAGCAATCCCCACCAGTTCCTGAAACTGGTCGCTCAGAGCTCCCAGCTGGCCTAGCCCCCGCGTTATCTAGACCCGTGATCGTCGATAACACACCTATTAATGACCCGCCGAAATAAGAAACATCGAAGTTTTATATTTTTCTCTTTATAATTATAAGATTGTTGTAATCGAATTACTGTGGTCCGTGCGATGAAAACGATACCAAACTCGATTATAAGTATTTGAATAACTTTGAGTTAGACGCAATATGTAATTCTCTCGCTAAACTCCCGGTGTGTCTCACTCTGGCTGCCGCTGGGGAAGAGATAATTCGGGGATTTCCTTGAACACCTCCCTCGAGAGTTAATGCGATTAAGTCCAAGGCCTGCGTCTGCTAACCAGGCACTACTGTAATCGTTATTATATATAGTAAGATTTCACCTGAATTAATTAAATACGTGTCTTTTTGTGAACAAATGTAACTTTATTACTATTACACGCTAGAAATATAGTTTTTGACTGTTACACCTTTTATGGCTCTCGCTCTTCTGCGGTTTCTCGTTCATATCCTTCTTCTCCCTCTCTCTCACCTGCTCCCGCTTCAAATGCCAATGCTCTCTCTCTCTCTCTCTCTCTCTCTCTCTTCCGTACAAACACACTCTACAAATATAGGAATAAAAAATGAACAAGCGAAAAATAATTTCTGTTCTAGGAGTAGTGAAAAGTAACGAACGCGAAGATGCCGATGGAATTTTTGGACCGCTTGCCGGTCCCGAACCTGCGGGTTTATACGGCAGTCAGTTTCGGCGTGCTCTCCTGCTCAGTGTACTATGCCGCTCAGATCATCAAGGACCCTGCCTGGAAAAGCAATCACACGTACGTGGAGACCGGGGCGGACACAGTCACCGGCGATATTGACTCTGACCCAAGGAACCTCGTGATGCATTTCAAGGAACTAATAACATGCATGCTTGACGAGCCAATATGCATCTGGGTAAGTGTTCCACTTTTTTTTTTAACACATATCGCTTTCGATTTGGTTCTTGGGATAGATACGTTATTCGAAAAATACACGGAATGCTTTGAAAACAAAGTATTACAGAGTCTGGAAAGATACAGGGTCATCTTGAAAATGAAGTGAAAGGAAAAGGATTTTTTTAACGTCAAGAATCCAATAACCTTTATTTCTCTGATGAGCGTATTTTTCCGTAGGCCAGTGATTTTTCCGTAGGTCGTGACCCCCAAATGGGCCGCGAAGTGTTTTCTGGGGGATTGCCGCGGTTTTCTGGGTATTTTTTTTTTTTTAAATATTATTAAGTTTGAATTATATTTTGAAATACCTATTTTTTACCTTACCTTATAAGGGGGAGGCGCAGATTATTTGAATATTATATAAGGTGGTCGCGACTACGGGTGTTCGATTCTTCAGAAAATCGATTCTTTTGGTTAAAAGATCGATTTTTTGATTCTTTGGTATCCGATTTTCTCCAGAATCGATTCTTTGATGTAAGAATCGACAATCGATTTTTTGCCCTCTGGGGGAATTAATTGCCACTAGTGAAGCACCAATCAAACTGCTTGATGCCTAGGTTTTCCTGGTCTTATACGTTTCCCGCCATTTATACACGATTCCCGCCAAATTTATATTATCCCAAATTGTTCCTTGTAAAAGTAATTTTTATATCGATTCTTTCAAAATTATTCAAAACCGACTTCTATATGTACTAATTTTGGAAAAAAAAGTTTTATGGCGATTCTTTTACGATTCTTTGGTTCCGATTTTTTAGAAGGATCGATTCTTTTAATCCGATTTTGAATCAATTCAAGAATTGATTCTTCGAGGTGAACCGAACACCCCTAAGTGGCGACTCAAAAAAGGTTAGGAAACGCTGCAAAATGTAAATTACATTTTTTAGTAATTGATTCTTTTTATTCCCGAATTGATTCTTTTTATTCTACCTTATTTATAAGTTATCAATATTAAAAATAAAAATAGTCAATAAAAGTTATCCATCGCAACTCAGAACAGGTTTTGGACAGGAACTTCTTCTAACTAATAATTGATCATTTAAAACAATGCCATTTATGTATCAGATGATACACTATTTTCTTTACAGGAATTTCGTTAAACTTTTCACGTGACCGATCGACAAAAATAGTGTCCAGCACTATAGCAAGTTCTGATTACTGTAGATAGTGTAGACACCCGATAATCTTCTCTCAGAGAGAAAGCCTCATCTTTCCAAACGTGCTGTTCCGCAAGATTTTTCTCGCAACTACTTGCAGGCAAGAACCTGCGGGAAAAAATTGCTGTAGTGTGAACACTCGTGCAAAAGTTTCTTGCGCAATAAATGTCGCAAGTTTATTGCTAGTGACCCCGAGACTTTATACCCTTGCTAAACCCTTCCTCTTTATTAGTAGGTATAGTGGCAGGAAAAGTAGCTTTTCTAAGACACCCTGTATAACTCCACAAAGATTAATCTGCCGTAATAACAGTTGGTAATGAATCCGTTTCATCACTCTGGTAATGAACCGCACTAAGAAATGCCCGTGTCTCCATTAGCGTAAGGGAAAGAGAATGAATAATTGAGCAGCATGGAAATGCAAACTGCGGGGATTAGAGTCGAGAGCAATTCCTCTTACTCAGTCGTTGTGCTCCTGCGGAGTTTAGCGGCAGTTTCTCCGAGGATAATAACCCGAATGCGAGACACAGTTATTTTATTACGAAATGAGTGTAATGGGACGAGTCTACTGTTTCCGTTTTGCACGAATGAAAGCCTGCCCAATATAGTATTATCCTCCCCTTATTAGGACGTATTAAAAGTTATTATTAATTGAATAAAAATTGATCGCTGTTGAGGTGATAGTTTCATGTTATAAGCCATAAGGGATCATTTTACTTTGATTTTAAAAATAATTAAGGTATTTTTAAAGATTTTTTTCTGAATAAACCCAGCATATAACGAAATAAAAAATTAAGTTGAATTTTTTAAATTTTTCTTCGTGATTTCTTTACAGCGTCAATGTGGCGCCTAAAAAAGAAAGTTCGTGGCGCAGGTGATTTCGCGGCTCAGGCTTATCTGAAACAAAAAATTCGAAAAGATTCTTCGACCTTATTCTGCGATCATTAAGCGTTTGTAGCTCAGAGCAACGTTAACCATTATGATGAAATTTTCAGCATGTATATAACTTACTTAAATCTACAAACGGGATTTTTTCATTTTCATTATAAGCTCAGAAAAAAAAGGTTAAAAAACGACCTTCCGTATTTTCTTCGCTATTCCGACCAATTACGATTTTTTCCAAAACGGCAAAACACGTCAAATAGATAGTTTGATATACAGGGTGATTTAAATAAACTGGGACAAGTTATAGTTGTTTCCTACGAAAAAGTAAAAAATGTTAATTAAGGAAAAGGTCGAATGACATAATGAAGAATAATGAAGCATTTCGTCCTATATGCAAAATAAAAAAATTGAAAAAGAATTAAATCCGTCTTCAAAAAAATAAAAATGCACTGAGATGTGAAAAATAAGTTTTTCCTTATTTACCTAATCTATATCAGCGCCAGATTTGCACAGTGTAAATGATGAGGCGCCCACGTAAGAAAATTGAGAGTCATAGATTAAATAGGGAAAAAACTTATTTTTCACCTTTCAGTGCATTTTTTTAAGCCGTTTTTAATTTTTTAATTTTTTTATTCTTTCCTTTTTTTATTATTCAAGTTGTATAACTACATTTATTTTTTAAAAATATGGGCAAGACGACAAAAGGAGCTGCCCTTAAAAGAAAGAGTCGCTGGCTGGAAACGGAAGATTCCAATAATAATGAAACAGATTTGTTACTTTTGGTCTAACTTCAAAACTACTTAACCGATTTTGATAATTCTTTCTCCACGACCTAAGTTGATTAAAGCTAAACTAAATGCAATAAGTTTCACGAAAATCGGCCGAGTTGTTGCGGAGAAATTCGCGGACAAACATGATACATACACATCGAACTGAGAACCCCTTTCTTTTTTAAGTGGGTTAATAATAGGCACCGACTTATATAAAGGAAAACAGTGATTTCGTTTAAAAAAATTTTCATGTTGCACTTCGACCAGTGCAGCTCCCAGAAATTGATTTCATAAAAAGATAGTTCTCATTATAATATTCAACGTTTCCCTCTATCAATTTTTTGTATAACAAACGACCCAATTTCTACAATCTACCTATATATATAGGCTACTGCCCAAATAGACCCAGTATCCACCAGGTGAAAAATGTTACATATCTGCATCCTGAACTGATTGAAATCATTTCAGACCTACATGTTAAACTTGTAACATTCTTTGACGGAACTAAAAATGCCCCTTTTGACATTAATTAACCACATCGTTCACGTGGACACATAGTCACATTGTACGTTTCCATCGCGTTGAGGAGGACACGTGGCCTCTCCATGCCTCGCCAGGTGCAATTCCTATCGACTGTTCCGTGAGTTGGTGCACTTTCTCCTTTCTCCTGTTACAATCAATGCTCCGCTGTCTAGGTACATGTAAATGTTGGATCAATCTCTTGAACGATCTGAAAGTCTCGATTTTGAATTACCACATAATTTGCCTGAACAGTCTTTAATAAACATTTTCTTAACACTTCAAGATATATTTACCTCAGGGATTTACTGGTAAAGTACAGCAAGTCAATATGTACAGTTTTCCAGGAACTGAATTTAAAGTTTTTGTTCAACGATGGAAGAAAATATAATTTTAAAATTTAAATTTAATTTAAATTGATGTAAATCAATTAAATTGAGAATAAATCATTTTTATGTTAATAATATGTACATTAACGCGAATTGTTCAGTTAAAAAATTTGCTTCAACTTTGAATCTGATAAATATAATAAATTTAATTTATTTCACACTTTTCAACGTAAAGCAAAAACAGACATTTCCTTGGTTAGTAGATATCGTCAGTATATCCACTGTCTTATCTCCTTTCTTTTATGGTTTTAATGGTGTGTGGCGAACACTACTCTTTGGTTAATTACAAACATTGATCAGTTAGGCATAAATTAAATTCGATTCTAAAGTTCACCATTAACGATTTCTATCGCGATTTGTTACTTAGTCTGTTTTTTTTAATTTACGAAGCGAAGAAGGTGATCGAAGGTGTCGTTGCGAAGCACATGAATGGCTCGATAGCAAAAACATGTCTACCATTTTTTCAATGCAAATAAGCAAGTATAAATGAATGAAGAAGACACGCGATCAGATGGAACAAGTAATGAAGGACACATCAGCATAATGTTACAGTGGAAGCCTGATTATGTGAACATCTCTCCGACGGAACGTCTAATTATTCGAACAATTATATTCAATGACAGGTATAAATGGAACCAGTCGAAAAAAAATATTCAAACAGAGGAATTTTATCCCCGAGCCTCAATTATATCCATCTCCCACGCCGTCATAACTTCGACGAAATAAATCACTTGTAGTGTTCGTGATTTCTCGATATTTTTCGCATCTCGAGAAATGAGAAATGAGATTATATTTCTCGAGAATTCTCAAGAATTTAAAAAATATTGCAAAATTTATATTTTTGGAATAATGTTGAGAATATTTATCTAAATTTTTATTCGTGTCTAACTTAGCAAAACTTGTGTAAATGAAAAAAACATGTATTAAATACAATTAATAAATTTCTTTATTTAATATAAAATGTGAGCAAGGCGACACATTACTTTTTTGTTTTAAAATAGGTTTTTAAACTGCACAATGCGGCTAATGTCGCGTCAGCCAATTTACTTCCTTTTTTTTTCGTGACAAAATCTGCGGCTGTAGAAAAATTTTAATGTTGGTTTAATTGTATATAGAGCATCGGCGATACGAAGAGAAAAGTTTATAAACAATTGCGCAATTCTCTATGTACCTATTGCTAACATTTGTTACAGACTGTAGATGTGTTTATATATTCACGATTAACTAGTAACACACACTTTTGAACTAACTGAAAATTCATTTCTGAAAACAAAAGGGATTTATAATAATTCTCCTACACTTAAGTTTCTCGAGAAGTACTGTAATTTCTCGAGAAGGAACACTAGTCACTGGTTACAAAATTTTATTCCAAGTTAATAAATTTTAATCAAACTGTTTATATCTGTAAAATTATCAAGTGTGTATGTTTATTGTTTTATGATGCAATTGTACACAACCACCCTACAAATGTCAGATAAAAATAAAGGGGACATCCTAGATTCTCCTTTTGTGAAATAAATTATAGGTAGGTGTTCCGAGCAATAGTGAGGCTTGTGGAAAAAGTTAATTGAAGCCGGTAGTAATCAGTGGCGGATTTAACGAGTGGCTAAGAGCAGTGGGCCCAGAAGGCCCCAAGTGCCCCTACCTTACAAAAAAATTTTGATTTTATCTAAACACTATATTTTTCTTTCTGTACTGCTACACTTAGCCCGTTTTTAGTAAACAACCCCTTCTTTTCGCCGAAAAAATGGGCCCCTCAGAACGTTTGTCACAGGGGTATTTTCTCTTAAATCCACGGTCACACGACACGGGGTGTGTCGCACCTCAGGCAATTTTTTTCTTGGTCAATATTTCTGTAAATATTTAGGCGTTAATATTGCGATTTAAAAATTTGGCGAATTTTAACAAAAGAAAATCGCTTTTTTCCACAACTATTCTTTCAACTACAAATTACATCGTATGAAAATTTGTATTTCTAGAAAAATACTATTAGAGTGTGATTGTATGAGTACCAGGAATGTACAATTTATTATCACTCAGAAGTTAAAAAATTCAAAAATACAAAAATGGTGACTGAAAAATAAGGGGTTCGTACATAGACGGAGGGTTAATAAATTGCTAACTATCAACAAATAGTAATCCAACTATTTTTTCATACAAAAATATTCAACGAGTTGTGATACACCCCCCTCCAAAATACGAAATAATAATTGTGTTGTAAAACATTAGGACAGTAAATCAATTAGAAATATAATTGACACGAAGAGCACAAGGTAGAATATAATATTTCTAATAAACTATTGTTTGTCTATAGATAAATATTCAAATTCACTTCCCAAAACGGTTGAAAAATTACATAAAGGTAATAATTTTTTGTTATAGCAAGTGCCACGATCTTCGTGTTAAAATGCAGTCGTGATCGAAGCCTGCTTATCATTTAATCGGATAATCGAGTTTCCAACACGCATATTAATAATTGAAAAAAACAGCAGCGTTAAGTGTTTGGGTGTACATAAATGTAATCAATAAACCAAGGCGGAACTGGTACCTATAGGTGGCCTTCGTACGTGTACACAGAGTGTCTCGCTTTAATCTATGGACAGATATACAGTACTACGTATATATGTAGAATAGTATGTATATTGGATCGAATACATTGACCACATTTTCCAAGACGTATGTACTACGTGTTGCTTGATTTTAAAAATATCGCAACGCGCAGATATACAGTTACTCACAAAAGTAACGCCCAGCCTATGTGTATAACATATTTTACTTATTTATGCAATGTTAAATTCAGAATTGCTTATTATAATTTACAGTGATATAAATATTACCTTGAGTAATATATTTTTATTTAGTTAGTGCTATCTGTCAAAGAAATGCTGAAAGAAACTTTGTTAAAAGAATGGACTAAGCTGAGACCGAATTTTACAGAATATTAGTTGAATCTACTTATGCATAATAAATTGAAGCATATAATAAGACCACAGAAATATTAGAAAAATATTAACTTATTGTAATAACGTTTTTATAAATTAAATATTGAATTCGGGCGAATATTTTTTACACGTCCTTTGCTAAATACATAGTTCCACTGATAATAATACTTTTTTAAATAGACTGTGTTTAACCTTTTAGTTATTTATATTAAGCTGAATTAGAATTGCGAATTCTTACTTCGAAGTTGATATTTTAAAATGTAGAATATGTTGCATATATGGTAGACAGATATTTTTGTGAGTAACTGTACATATATCTCGGCTAAAAAAGAAATAAAAGCATCTGTGTGTCTCTATTTATACTTGTTTATATATTTTCACAGTTCTTTTGAGAACAAGTAACTCGCACCTGAAATATATTTTATATTTAAAAGGAGATGTTAATGGAAATGGACAAAGCTGTACAAAATAAAAATGCAGACATGCAAAATTTAAATTTAACTTTATGGTAATAAAAATATTATCGCACGCTTAATTGAAGAATAAAAATACTGTTATCGATAAACGAGGACCAGATAGACAATAGGAATATGCCCACCTTATGTGTCTACGGATATTTCATTTATGAATCGTTTACTATGGAAAATAGTGGACACGTGCACCTCCGGAAATTAAATTAAGGGACAGAGAAGTCGTAATCGTTAGCTCGGACTAAAATTAGCTGCTTTTTCCTGACGTTTGGCAGTCGTTAACATTGTTGGTACCCAACTTAACAGACACTATTCATCGCCCCTTACTTCCTGCTTCCCTTGCCAAAGAGGAACACGATGATTTGCAATATGTACGTTCAAGGTAACTGATAAAGAAATGCACGTGCGCAACGAAAGGCCAAGTAGTATTTACGACTGCAAATAGTGGTGTTGGTTTCTATCTTATTGAGGTAAATAGGGTGTTCCAATAGTGCTCGTTACAGACACGCTGCTTGGCATTGACAGTGGCATAACTTGAAAAATGTAAATTTCACAAGACAGGCAGTTTAAAATTTGCATTTGATTAATACTTGAATACTGATCACATAATTTGTTTAAATTAACTCTACTTTTTCATCACGAATATCAAATTCTAATAAACCCAGGGCCGAATTAAGATTTTTGGGGCCCGGGACTTACCGCACCTGTGAGGGCCCATTGGTCTAATGAAATACGTAAATCTTTAAAAATTGAAATTCTAAGTAAAAGTTAATACCATTTAATCATAACGGAAAATAATGATTTACAAATGAAATTCACATTGAATAGATATTTTAAAATAAACATTTAGTGCGATTTCTAATTATTTCAAAAGGGAAGCGGTTCATAAAATTTCAATTCAATTATTTTGTTACATAAATGGAAGACTTAGAACGGACCCCTTTAAGCCCCATTTGCTCTTTGCCACTGACGGATTTAAGAAAGAACGCTCAAATGACAAACGTTCAGAGGGGCCCAATTTTTCGGGAAAATGAAGAGGTAGTTTATTATAAACGGGCCAAGTGTAGTAGTGCGAAAAAAGTAGTGTTCGGATACCTATACCTGATTATACTTTTTTTGGGGCAGAGGTCCAGGCGGCTACTGATCATCCGCCGTCCTGTTAAATCCGCCACTGCTCTGTGCCCTGTTGTACTACGCACTTTGTCGCACCCTTTAATTGTGCGGGGACCGCCCATAGGCGTTCGACGAATATGGTCATCAAATGCGACTAGAAGATTTCCGCACGTGACATGCTGCACGTTTGAATATCAACACTGCGGGAATTAAATTTAAGAAATTCCGCGAACGAATGGGGACATGGTCTGTGACGAGTAGAACACATTCTGCACGTTGTTCATTCCGACCTGGTCAAACAATTAGAGAAGAAAATGGGAGAAGGGGATCAGCGAAATACTTTTCGTCGTAATTAAATCTACTATATAAATGATACAGTACGTTCAATGTAGATCTTCGTTTTATTTTCTTACACCCAATCACAGCGAACGCAGATCGTGCTAGATGCACAGAGCGCTGAGAAGTTGATGGAACCACGCGTTCGAGGTTGCCACGCGTAGGTGGAAAATAACGTCCGCGATTGTTAAATCGCGTTGCGACCTAAATCCCGTTGCGTGGTTGTTCTAAAAATTTCTGAAAACCCGAGGCACACGTGATCGCGGCGTCGGGCGACCTAAAAACCGAGATGCAAATGTCACTTTTGAAAACTTCACTATAGTTCTCTTTGTCACGTATGTTTGCTACAGTCTTCTTTGTCTTGTATTTTTTTAAGCAACTTCGAAACTGAAAAAATTACTGACCCCCCCCCCCCCCTTAATTACACATGGACAACAATGTATTTCCATATCATTGAAATCCCTGTCATCGAGGTACAAAAGTGATCGGGGTTGGCGCGGAGTGGCCCATATGCAAATATATATATGTACAGGGTGTCACAAAAGTGATGGTCACTGCTTTCAAGGGCGAATCCACACCTCTGCATCGGTGGAGACAAGAGGTTTGAGGGGATGGGTGAAGAGGGTGTATGGACCCTAAATCTAAAATTGTTGCTTCAGGAATTTATTAGTTTCCGAGATATTAATAAAAAACTTTTAGTATTTCTGTTGACGTATTCCGACATAACGCATTCCACTTTCCAACTTGTTCTGGATATTAGTACAGGGTTATTCATTTAACAAGGGGACCTTCAGGACTGGAAAATTCAGAAATTGTTTATACTTAGTGTACGTGAAGGTCTTCACTCGGTCTTTAATTTCCCCAAGCAGTAAGGTGCGCTTTCCATCCAAATTCGAGAAAATCGACTTTGAAAAATGCTGAGTTCACTTATATACATTTGATAAAAAGCAATTATCAATAAATAGTGAAGGCCAGTGCGTAGCATTCCCGACTAGTAAGCGTGAAATCGCCAGTTCCCGTCCGCCCCCCCCCCCCCCACGACGGATGGCACTATTTTAAAATAAAATAAAAAAAATTTATTGTAAATATTCCTATTTAAAAATTACTATATTCAATAAACGGTACAATTTTCAAGCAAGAGATAATTTAAAATAAGATGTGTGTTTTTAATGGAAAGTGATGTCGATCTGGGAGGGGGGAGCACCGGTATACCCCGTACACTGTTTTGGGAAATTAAAGTCCGAGTCAAACAATTTCTGAATTTGCCGATCCTGTAGATCCCCTTGTAAGACTGGCGGTGCTCGCGCGAGTACAAATGAGAACGGCAACAGCGTCACACGCATACTTGCTACTACAAACATATGTAAACAAACTGTTGCCGTTCTCATTTGTACTCCCGCGAGCACCGCCAGTCTTAAATGGATAACCCTGTATTGGTTGGGGCTACATTAGTATGAGAGGCGCCCTCTTGCGGGCGCGTAAAGCATGCTGGTGAACCGATGTGAATTTGGGGATTTACACTAGAAACTTGCAAATGCGATCCATTCTATTATACAGGGTGGATAGCTATTACTCTATTGATAGTCAATATTCCAAGGGGTGCTTCTACAGGCCAAAATAAGACAAAAATATAGAATACAATTTCTTAATATCGCGCTTCGTTTTCGAGAAAATTGGATTTAAATTTCAGCTAAATACAAGTGCCTTTTAGGCGCCTGAGGCGCACGCGGAGGTGAGGGGAACGAGTTCAGCTGTCCGTAACACAGATTGAGGGGGGGTGGATCCCCGCTTAAGGCTACGTGTATGCAATTAAAAAATAAGTAATTTGCAAAAAAATTAACAATAATTTTTTATTAATATTTAGGAAATTAATAAATACCAGAAGCTACCATTTTAGATTTACGGTCCACACCCCCTCCCCACCTATTCCATCAAACCTCGCGTCGATCCGCCACTGAGGCCATTCGGAAGTATATCCGCGATTTGTAAAAATAACTTACAGTTACATTGTTTTTAACATTGAAAATTAAGGTTATTTTTCTTTGATATCAAAATATTCTGCTCGCTGAAAAGAGAGAAAGTCTAAAAGGAATCACATGTTGCAAACGCACAGTTTTCTCAAAAACGTGAGAAATGGTTTCATGCAAAAAAATTGACATTAATTTGCAACGTTATAAACAATTTCACAGCAAATTTTTTACAAATCTCCGCCGATCCGGGGGTGTAAATTCACGCCCGAAAGCAGTGACCATCACTTTGTTAACACCCTGTACATACCGCGCTGGTTACTTGGGCCTTGCAATCCCAAGAGAATTAAAGAGACAGTCTAAACATAAAGTAGGTATACCGTTGTGTCTCTTTTCTGTTCGCACAGTCATCCAATTTGTAGAATGTAAACGCCCATTTAATTTGTTCTACTTGCAGATTATTCCCAGTATATAGTAAGTAACTTGATTTTTGAAGTTTTTATGTCGAAGGTCTATTGTAAAAAATACGGATATTATTGGACGAAAGTTGCAAATATTCCTAAAATATTTATAATAAAATTCAGCAAAACGAGTAGCAAATGTTTCCTAAAATATTTATAATAAAATTCAGCAAAATGAGTAGCAAATATTAAACACAATATTTTTTGTGAAAACAAAAGATTGTAGTAATCTTTAGCACGGGATTTTGGTAAAAAATAATCGTTGTTAATTTTTCTTACGGCACGCATTTATTTTTTCGCCACTCGATCCGCGAACAACTCAAGACTAATTTATTGTCCAGTCATATTTGATCACTTTTATGACTTAAAAAGCGCCTCACAGCTGACCAGTACGCGAACCGTTTGCCGCTATAAATCTTTAACGTAACACAACAATTTTTAAAAAGAAAAGAACTGAAAAAGTGAATAAATAATTTAGAAGTGAATATTAATTATGGTGAATTAGGTAATAGGGTGAATATTAATTAGGGTAATTTAGGGTGAATATTAATTGGAAATTAAATTATAATGGCAATCGTATTTTACGTTTGTTCGCAGACTCTGATCAACATGGCGTACTGCGTGCTAATTCTTCTGGGGAAAACGATCCAGAAACTCGTGTTTGGAGAGCTGCGAGCCTCTGAAAGGCAACACCTGAAGGACAAGTTCTGGAACTTCGTGTTCTACAAATTCATCTTCGTGTTTGGCGTATTGAACGTGCAATACATGGACGAAGTGGTTCTTTGGTGGGCTTGGTTTACCGCACTTGGCTTCCTAAGTCTCTTGAGCCAGCTCTGCAAAGATCGATTCGAATATGTAAGTAACATTGTCCAGTTTTCTATTTTTACATTGATGCCTGTATAATTTGCTCCACTTTCAATTCAGGTATTCTCATGTACAGAGAGCTCCAAAATTATGAGTCACGCCGAAATATGTAAATTCCTCGCGGCAAAAGAAATTGAAAAATCGTTTACAATTTGCAAACCTGATGCACCTAGGGGTTCGATTTCCAGCGCGTTATTTAAATATCAGGCTTTTAAATACTTCATCTTGTCCAATAATTTTGGCACAATTTGTACAAATTGTCGTGTACGTGCTAATTTTGAAAACCCATATGTGCAATAAATTTATAGTTAGGTAATTATTTATGTCTAAGGAAAGGAGTGCACGACGTTGGGTTATCGACAGTGGCGCACCCAGCTGAGCCCAAGGGGCTTTGTAAAATTAAAAGAAAACTGGATTTTACTCTTTAAATCAATTTTCATAATCGCCTAATGAATTTTATTAAATTTGCATTAAATAAATTTTTCTTAAAAATATTTTTATTAAATGTTTCATATTCATTAAATGTTTGTCAAAGTTATGAAATTCTCGAAAATAAATCCTGAAAGAATTACTATCGTGTGAGCAAACAAATTAAAAAGTTTATCTCCTGGTTGAAACTTCTCCAAGGACGCTAGTATTTATTTTTAAGAACTATATTGTAAAGTGACTTCTGTGGCAATCAATAGAAAGTTAAATACTTAAAGGTAACATTAATTCCACACAAATTGAATCAAAACATCACAAATTCAGAGAATTATAAAAGACTGTAAAATGCACATTTTTGACTGTTATATAAATATAACATCATATAGTAAAGTTACAGGCCTTTGAAAATTAAGTTTATCATTGCTTGGTGATAAGCAAGGTGCCGCGTTTGTGCTATCTACGAACGGACAGTGAAATTAATATTCAATCGTACTTTTCCATACAGCAACCAAAACTTTTCCACGCTTTTGTGGTTCAAAAAATCGATTTTATTTTGTATTCTCTTCAAGTTTAATTTCTAAGAATACTGACCTCGAATGTCAAGGCAAAATTCTTAAAATTTTTGTTTAACATGATCGAGCGCTCAATTAATCCATAAAGTGGCCACATTTCTCAAACATTTTTTTTAAATTTGTCCCTGGTATTATTCAGAAACTACTAAATCCGATCAATTCAAACGTTTGACTGGTTTATTCAGAATAAAATTCTCTGTCCTAGAACGCACAGATTTGTTCGTTTCTCAATACTTTTGACAAAATTCTCAAAAACTGACACTTGAATTTTTTTTCTTTTAAAACCTTGCCATTTTTCGACAAATTAATATTCATAAAAGTCTGTAAAGGCAACTATAATCAGGTAGTTTCCAAGAATTCCAACTTTTTTCCTTTCACACTATTTGGACCAGAGAAACTATAAAAACAATTTTAAATTTTTGTATAAAAATGTTCAGATAGATTCGTCGAAATATGTTTCTAGTAAATGAGCAGAATACTAAATACTTCTATTGGAAGTATGGTGTATGCAAAGAAAGGTCATAGAGAACAACCTTCTTTTCGATCCTCAACGTGGAATTCCGCCAGTGCAGTGGAAGAAAGCGAAGGAACGCGAAAGAAGCGATACGTTACTCCTAACTAGCCTTCATCGGATGACGAAAACCTTAGTATAAAAACAAAGACTCTCGTGACTCCGTTACGCAACGAATTTATGTGAATCCCGTTAGTATAATGGAATAGAGGTAACCAGGTTATTCCTACACCAGCTACGCAACTTTCAATGTTCCTTGGCTTATCTCCCGTGTGTAACACTTCTTCGACCGGGAAAAAAAGAAGAAATTATCATATACGGTGCTTGAGAATTGAGTAATAGGTATAATTAGAGAATAAAATCGCAAAAATGGTCACGAAAGCATTGATAAACATAGATACACTAAAATCGTTCTGGAGATATTCAATTTTCTGTTTTATCAGCTAAGGTCTTTTTGAAGGTTACACATAGGTATTTTGAAAGTTTAGAGTATCCAGAACAGGCTAACTAGCATCAAGACATTATTGTGTATGAATTCAAAGAGAAATTCATAGAGGAATGAAAAAAGAGGTTATGCAAATAAATGTTTGAATTAAATGCTTCCTTCTGCAGCACAAAATTCTGCTCTTCTACAAACTGTGATCAGTAATTGTTCAAGATTTTTAAAATTCCCTGCGTAGGTATGGTTAATTAATACACAATGGTCTGCAAGTATCCCAATAAATAGTTTTTAGAAAAAATGTGCATCTCCCCCCCCCCCCCCGCGACAAATTAATGTGCGAACTATGATAATATAAAAAACGAATATATGAAAGTAACTCGATTTTTTAATTTTTTTTTATCAATATCATATTTGAAGGGATTAGTGGGAATGTGTAGTCATTCGAATATGTGATCGTAATTCTATTCAGGTGGTATATGTAAAAAAATCGTATATTATTAAAAATAGTGATTAATTTTTTCTACTTGTTAACACCAACTTTATTTTCATTTCACAGTTATCCTTCTCGCCAACGACACCAGGTTGGAGTCATGCAAGACTTTTCGGACTTCTTGCTGCAATTTTGGCTTTATCCTCCTTCATGCTGCTGCTATGCACAGCTGCAGCCTTCTTCTTCATCTCCTTCAACACGTTCGTCTTCACTGCGGCGGAGGTAACCTGAATTTTCTTTAATAACCAGTTGAATATCATATCCATCATTGAAAATCCATTTCTGCTTTTCGCTTCTCCGTATTTTGTGAATATAGAAATAGTGTCTTAAATTTACAGAGGCCTAGTGCAGCGGTGGCCATATCGGGCCATTTGGGAGTACGGTCTCCATGATGTTTAAAGCCAATGGCAAGGTCGCGCCACGGATAGGGAGAACTGTAGTAGTGTGCGGTGCAACCTCATGCCCGTACGATAGGCTTGAATGACTGGGAATCTAGGGGGCCCCAGTGATCGCTGCCACTTGGGCTCCTAAGAGGGCCAGTTGTTTCAGCCTAGGTGTACGAGCCTGCGCCGCACGCTACCAGGGATTGTAACCATAACCCTAAGCAGGTTCGGTTCTCAGTATCGTAGGCTAACCCGCATCACCCGAGGTATCCAGGCACAGAGTTACCCGGTTAACCCTGAGAGCGGGTTACAGGAAAACGACAGAGGGCGTAGTTTTTCCCTATTTTCGTGAAATCGAGCTGTACTTATGAATTTTTATCTGAGAAACCGTATTTCGCGTTAGGTTCATTCCTTTTTTATTTTAATGTACAAGGTTTTGCCTATTTGAATATTTTTTTTGAAATTATAAAATTATTTATGTAACGTCAAATTATAAACAAATTTTTATTTTGAAAAAATAACAATATTCTTTTAATTTTGTATATAATAGTTGTGTTACAAAATACTATTTTTATTATAAATAAATAAATTACCTTTCGAACTTGGACAGAATTGTTACGACATTTGTGATGCAATTTGACCAAGAAACGATTTGCATGTAATGTCGTGAGTATAACTCAAGAAAATTCGTCACATTTTTTGTGGAGAGATTAAAAATTAGACGGAGAAACAAAACCCTGCAAGTGATTGACGTCATTGCGTGCAATCCGATTCTTGTTAAAAGTGCAGTTGCATCGCAGCGGTGGACGAGCGCGGAGCTACCATAGTCGAATTTTGGACGTTGAATGTCGTATGTCACATGTAACCCGCTCTGGGCGGGTTAACCGGCTCTCTGTACCCTTTGGGAGCCATTCCTTCGGGGTTACAGTAACCTTTCCTCGGTTAACCGGATTCGAGTTAGGGTTAGGCGGCGGTTACAATCCCTGCACGCTGCTACTTACATTCTTACAGTTTTCCCTATCCGTGGCGTGTCTGCGTTACCATTGGCTTCCAGCTCCCCTTCCACGCGGCTATTTTAAACATCATGGAGACCGTACTCCCAAATGGCCCGATGTGGTCACCGCTGGCCTAGTGAGAGCCTACTTTATGTCCTAAAAAATTACCGTTGTTTGGCACTTTTTTTGTCACAAAGAGAATGTATTTACTAAATTGCAGTTTTTACTATTTTTTAAGAATACAACTTTTTTCATAATTAATGCTTACTTTCGCCAAAATAGGTAGCGAAAAGAATTCCTTCAAAACCGATCACGCAATCACCTGTTTTGGCGAAAGCAAGCATTAAAAGATATGACATAAATCCCTTTCCATTCTCAAAACACGCATTAACAAGTAGGAAAACCGTCAATCCAACAAAGCCATTATTTTTGTGACAAAAAACAGTTCCAAACAATTGTCAATTCCCTAGCGCGTTACAGTAGAGAAAGGACCCCTCAAGTGCAAGATACACTAAACGCATAAAAAATAGCTAAATGTGAGAAGGATAAATACTAGGGTGGTTCTAACTTTCGATTTTTGTATTTTCCTCGGGGCACCCCCCAGAATGGTTTCAGATAATTAAAAAAAAAATCTCTGTAAAGTTTGAGCTCGATCGGACAACGGGAAAGGGTGCCCCTGGGCCCTTAAACATTTAAATCATTATTTAACAGATCGCGAAGTCGATTTTATTTAACATCTTCCAAGTTATTGATTAAATAAAAAAATATGTCAAACAAAAGTTGTAGATCCGGACAAGGAGCATCTTTTTTGTTGTATTACTTTTTCTCGTACGATAAACGGTTTTCGAAAAAAATCCGAAAAACTTAAAATAAAAAACTTTTTTATTTTTCAAATTTTAAGAGTTTAAATGCTTCTAGAACACTTTTTATTTATGAAGGTGAACAAAAAAATGGTATTTTTATTTTCGAAGACTATTTTTTAAATATTTAAGGGGTGGGCATTTACCAAAATATGCAAAAAAGGTAAAAAAAAATTTTTTTTACTTATTTTCAGTGTTTAATATGTCATGAATGTTTCCTGAAAATTTGGGACCGAAATTCGCAAAAATTATATTTTCAATATTTTTTTTTAGTTTTTCGGATTTATTTCGAAAACCGTTTGTCCCGCGAGAAAAAGTAATAGAACATAAAATATGCTCCTTGTACGGATCTACAACATTTGTTTGACATATTTTTTTATTTAAGATGTAAAATCTATATTTTCAATATTTTTGCGAATTTCGGCCGTTATCCGATCGAGCTCAAACTTTACAGGGATTTTTTTTTAATTATTTGGAACCATTCTGGAGGGTGCCCCGTAGAAAATCTTGAAAAAAAATTTTCCAAGAGTAAGTTAGAACCACCCAAATAAATACATACTAGAGCTAAAAGTGAATAGACTATTTTTAAACACCATGATGCCCCAGTATTTTATTCTTCTGTTTGCAGTGTATCCTGTTAGGAGTGAGAACACTTCACGTAATGGTGCGATACATTATTCACTTGTACGACACACGGGGTGCTGGCACCTCCTCGCAACGCTCTTGGGACAAGAGAGGTCCTTTGACCTATTACACGGACCTAGCAGCAGAGCTAATAGTGCTAGCTGTGGATTTCCTCCACCATGTTCACATGCTGCTTTGGAGTAACATCTTCCTGAGCATGGCCTCTCTTGTAATCTGTATGCAGCTTAGATATCTTTTCTATGAAATCCAACGTAAGATTACAAAGCATAGAAACTATCTCGCTGTGTTGAACCATATGGAACAAAAGTGAGTGTCCTATCAATATATAGAATTTCAAGTACATTCCTAACCGAGAAAATCCTTGCAACAGAATGCGAAGCTTATATAAAAGCTTAAATACAATTATTAATTCAAAGAGAAACAATTCTGGGAACAGTCTGATGAACTTGGGCAATATTCCTAATTTCACGTGCCTATTCCTTTCAGCTATCCAATGGCAACGACAGAGGAGCTGGCAGAGAACTCAGACAACTGTGCCATTTGTTGGGAGAAAATGGAAACCGCTCGGAAGCTACCTTGCGGCCACCTGTTCCATAATTCCTGCCTGCAGTCCTGGTTAGAACAGGACACGTCTTGCCCAACGTGCAGACTTGCCTTGAGCATGCAACCGAACCACCGTGAAAACACGCAGGAGATTCCAACCGAGCAACAAACGCCGGCCAGGAGAAACGAGAATCATTTCTTCCATTTCGATGGCTCGAGATACGTTTCCTGGTTACCGAGCTTCTCTGTTGAAGTCTCTCATAACGGGCTGCGTGGGAACATTTCTACTATCCCACACAACAACTCGCAGATGGATGCCATGATCAGACAGGCAAGTTCATTTCTTAGGAGTCTCGAGCATTCTGTGCATACGAGTCACAGCTATGATTTTCACAGTTAATAGATTTTATTATCACTTTCCAGGTCTAATACTTCTTTGCTTTTTGTGCGTTTAATCAGGTTCTATGAATGAAAATTGTTTGCAGCTTTAATTACTTAAAGAATTAATTCATTTAATATTCTTTCATCCCACATATCGCATTTTAATGGAAAAACCACAATTATTTATCAATATTTCTAACATTGTCTATAGTCTTCAAGGGAAATCCTCTGGTAAAAACGCTGAAAACGAGATAACTTTTGGAATGTTTTTTAAAGAGGCGATAAAATGAAACGTGCTGGAACTTTTATTATATGTTGAGCAGCATTCGTGGACATAAAAAAGTCTTTATTGCCAAATACTTTATTTACGAGTAGCAATAGCGCCTACAATTCTTCACTGAAACGGAAATACTGCATATATTACTTTTATTATAAAATGTTGTCTAGATAAACCTATTTATTTAGAAAAAAATGCGAAATTGAAAAAATAAAACAGGACATGGAAGAAAAAATTTTCCGTCAAAATCGAAGGTTTTCTCCTAAATCCTGTTATTTTTTCAATTTTGCATTTTTTACTGAACAAACAGGTGTATCGATGGCCAAATCTTATAATAAAAGTAGAAAAATACTGTATTTCTGTTTCAGGAAAAGAATTATTTTTATAAGTATAGATAAATGTTGCTTGACATATAACAAAATTACCAACAAATTCCATTTCACCGTCTCTTTAAAAAAAATCTCAAAAGTTACCTCGTTTTCAGCGTTTTTACACGAGGATCCGCCCTTAATTACAATTTCTCAATCAGTAAATATTTATTGGACTCGGTCCAAGATAGTCCTATAAATAAAACGTAGAGCGCAAATGAATTAATTAATAGGGAATAGTTATAATGATACTGATTCTTGCGTTGTTGAGATAAGCGAAATCCGTTAGAGGTTTGATTGCGCAGTTACTAAACGGAGCGTTTAATCATTACTACGTGTGATTGTAACAGGTGCAGCAGCTATTTCCGCATTTCCCGCGGAACCTGATTGTAGAAGACCTCAGGGTGACAAGATCAGTCGAGTGGACCGTCGAGAACATCCTTGACGGGGTGCTGATACCACCACACCACTTAATCGAAGAACCTCAAACGGAATCCGTCCCTCAGATCCGTAGTACCACTGAGATTAGTGTTTCCTTGAATACCGCTTCAGCGCCGCCTCCCTCCGACCCAAGATTCGACATTCCCATTGTTGACAGGTAATTCGATTTCTTTGTTACCAATTTGCGCTACATATTTTGCTAATGGTATGGAGTAGTCATTCAGAAGGAGATGTGTGCACAATTTGAGTGGCGTCGGCGTGTTTTCGCGCCGAGGAATATCCACCTTGTGCGGAATTTGAGCGTGCTTTCACGCCGATATTCTCTAGAAAGCATCCATTCCAATTCCTTCGTACAGTTCCCGAATCTGCGTACACTGTATTCGAGAAAATGATGTGGTGACATAAAGATTATACGAATCGGCAAGTTAGAAACTCTATAACGTAGCAGGGTAAGGTTTTTTTAATAGATGTATATACATATTGTTGGAATATCTCAATAATTAGATGGTTGTGAAAATTATCTTCCTACTTAAGGGGTTAATTGACGCAACAGTTGAAGAAGGATCCTTAGACATGAATCTGAAACTAGCTAGCATGAAGTTACGCCTGTTTTCAAAGTGATACTCTTCAAGAGCTTTGCCTATGGTGATTAAAATTACACACGTTCGTGAAACATTAAACAATTCCATATCTGTTTAATTTTACGGAAAAGTGTAACGTTTGAAATATACTCGCTTCACACGAAAGGAAGTTGGTAGTTTATTGTCACCACTGTTCTTTAAATCCAAAGTATTGTTCATTATGAGCAGTGTATACAGGGTGATTCAAAGAGAAAATCAAAGAGTTTAGGAACACGCGGTGTTCACAAAAATAGACAAAAAGCGTCTAGTTCCCAAATCAATCATATTGGAGATGATAAAACGAAATCAAAAATCATAGACTGGAAATCAATAAAACGAAACAACCAGACAAGAAAATACAATGTGGTCCCGTTATAAGCACGACTCCTCTGTTTCGTTGGAAGTACACTTTTTTGTAGTCGCCGCGGCGAGTGCGAGAGACTGACAACGAGAATAAGCTAGCGGGCACGCGACAGCGGCGAGCCTTAAATTTCTTTCGAGATAGCAGCGGTATCATATTACTAAAAGAAGCCGACAATGGCGAAGGGCAAGCCGAATCGCATACTGTTTCATTAAAGGCACAGCTTGTTCCCCGAGCGCGTACTCATAACGAGACACAGCTGTATATCACAAATAATCTTACGCGTCGTTATATCATCAATTATGTATAGTTGATTTCCAAAAAATAAGATACATTGGTCCAAATTAATTTGTAGGTCTATGTAAAATACGTATACATTCTTGGTCTATTTTTACAAGTATTATGTCTCTAAATTCTTTAACTTCTTTCCTTAAATCATCCTGTTTCCTTTTAACCTTTTGAACATTTTATTAGGCTGATGCAAAAATAATTGCGGTATTTAACTTTTTTAGCAGCATATGGTCCAATTTTGAATCTTTTTATTCGATTTTTTTATAATAAAGACAATTGCCACCTAATTATTATTATTTTATGTACGTACGCGCATATCTCCTCAGCATGTTGTGTGAATATATATATATATATATATATATGCGTTGATATAATTTTGAAAAAGGTTTTTTTCCGTCAGAATTTTTTTAACACTCTTTTCAGAAATTCTCGTACATTCACAACAAATTTGAAAAAAGTAAAAAATAAGTTTTCCTTTGTTTAATCTACGACTCTCATATTTTTTACTTTTTAATGCATTTCTATTTTTTGTAAGTTGCTTTTAATTTAAAACTTTTTAATTTTCAAATTTGTTGAAATGTCCGAAAATTTCTGAAAAGAGTGTTATAAAAGTCCTGACGGAAAAAACCTTTTGCAAAATTTTATGAACGCAAGTTTACAGCACTTAATGCAGTGTTGGCCACATCGGGGCATTTGGGAGCACGGTCTCCTTGATGTTTACCATAGCCACGCGGAAGAGGAGTTGGAAACCCCGCCTTTAGGAGCCCACACTACTACAGTTTTCCCTATGCGTAGCGCGCCTACGTTACCATTGGCTTTTGAGCTCCCCTTCCATCCCCTTCTGCGCGGCTATGGTAAACATCGCGGAGCCGTACTTCCAAATGGCCCGATGTGGTCAACGCTGACTTAGTGCACCGTTAAACTTTTGTTTGAAACATTTTTTCTGCCTCTTGTACTTTCGGAGTTATACGCGAAAAAGCGGGAGTGCCTATTTGACTTTGAGGTTAGTTTTCACACCCTTAAAAGGCGATTGTTCCCTTGTGGATGAGTACGGCTGGTGTCCGAGAATGGCTTGCACACTTTGTACGCTTGTCAACGGTCCCTTGGCCAAACGTTTGGTTGATATTGCGGGCAGTTTCCACTGCTTTAACACTCATTTTGGACTCGTACAATGAAATCGCTCGAACTTGCTTTTTCTGCATTTGTAGATCTTAGTTCCACTTGGGTCCACAAAATCCTCCAATGGCGGATCCAGAGGGGGGGGGGGCGCGGGGGCGACACTGATTTTTTGCGAATTCAAAAAACAGTTCATCCCATGATGAACTTAGCAATATGAGGGAAAATATGATAAATTGATACTAAAAAAACACTTTTTCATTTAACAGGATAATATCGAAAAGATCTCTGGTTCATTACTTAGATATACGCCCCCTCAAGAAAATCTTGGATTCGTCACTGCGCCCCCCCCCCCCTCACGAAAATCCTAAATCCGCCCCTGAAATCCTCTATTGTATACCGCGCGCGGCTAAAATAAAGAATTTTTGTAGCGGCTAATCGCAAGACTCGCATGTGGAAATAAGCGCCGCGGATACTGATATATAACACTGGCTGCGGCATCGCCTCATACAGCGTCTGAAGCCACAAAGGGGGCAGCCATGTTTAAGAATGAACTACATGCGCCGCCTGAATGGCGTCTCAAGTACTACGTTTTTGGATTCAATGGATGTTACTTTCTTACATACTTTGTAGACGTAAACTCTACGTCGTAGAGAACAAAAGTATTTCTTATAGGAGATACAAGAAATTAGGAAAGGAGTCCTTTCAAAGGATGCCAAAGAGGACGTCTTCGAAAAGCTGCGTAGTACTTGAGACGCCATTCAGGCGGCGCATGTAGTTCGTTCTCAAACATGGCTGCCCCCTCTGTGGCTTCAGACGCTGTATGAGGCGATGCCGCATCCAATGTTATATATCAGTGGCCGCGAAGCGAAGCGCGGCAACCACGCATCGCCTATATGACAGAACAGCGGAATGAGCGATGGCCTTTATGGGACGGCTCGAAAAGAAGCAAAAGAAAACAGCGAAAACGAAAATAGTGCCATCAATCGATGGAGCGAATCCCACGCTTTAAAATGCTACATTGCATGAACATACAGTAAACCCTCTTATAACGCGGTACTCTCATAATGAATGTGTGTCCATATAATGCGGTACGAATTAATATGATTTGTACTATGTACTTCTGAGTTTCTGATAACGCGTTATAGGAGAGTTTACTGTAGTTAAAGTTTATTCCAAAACAAGTATTAAAGAAACCGCAATTATTTGTGCATCAACCTAATAATACCCCGAAAGAGTTTGATTTCAGCGGTATTGTGGTTCAAGTAGCATTTCACATAAATTTTCCAGCCAAGGAGGACGGTTTTCCAAATCCTCGTCCGAGAGAGAGCTCATCCTTCAACGTCGGAAGGAGCACATGAGACTCGCCGCTAGGAGGAAATACTTTGAGAAATGCCGAAAAAAACATGAAGCTGACCAACGTGTCTCTAATGTCACCTCGTAAAATAGGAAACCCAGAGAAATATATATTAATAACAATTTTGATTTTTCGTGCTTCGTAGCGGCTATCTTCTTCAAAGAAGAGTATATGACTGATTTTCTTGGTTAACACGTCCATCGACGTCCACTTACATACATATATTATTTTTTTTCGCCTTAAAAATCTTGTTCCTGGTTTCTGAGAAAGCCATGTTTTCTTATTCAGTGTGTTCGTTCCTAAGATTCTTTTACCGATTTTTAATTTTTATTACACTCAAGGAATTTTTAGAGACACAAGTTTTCGGTAAATTTCTTTTGTTTTCGATAAAGGTTCTTGCGTCGTGTAATCATGAATACCTCTTGTTTTTCCTATTTTAATTTCGTTTGGTTTTTACAAATAGTTTTCTCGTAAATTCTGTGCTTTTTTCTTAAGAAAAATACTTTCCTTAGGGAAACGAGTTTTTTATTCTTAAGAAAAATAAGGACAATGAACTTAAAGTATTAACTGTTTAATTCTTTAGCAATAATAAGAACAATTAACTTAAAAGTATTACTCACTTAATTATTTTTTATTCATTATTTATTATCATAATTGTTAAGAAATGCAATGCTTTCAAAAGTCTTAATTTCTCTATCTCTAGCTTCGTTTTCTTTCTTTTTTCTCGGAACAATTTTTCCCCAAGATTCGTAATGTTATGTATAAGAAACTCCACTAAATCTTGGGAAATTTAATCATTAAATATGTTAGGAGAATAATCGTTTTATAGAAGCTCATATTTTTAGTTACACAGAAAAGTTACTTAGGAACTTTTATTATATTTCATTTTCTTAAGAAACATATTTTTCTTGGCAATCTTAACATTTCCAGTTTTAAGATTTTCTTTCGAATCGAAATTTTCTGTTCATAAGAAAACTAATTTTCTTAAGAATGGAAGAAGGAGATTTTAGCAATTGATATCGACTGGTTGTGAACTATATACTCATCGGTGGATTAGAGGACTGATAATGATAAGAATGTATTGTTGAAGGAATTTTTTTTCACATTTTTTCATGTAAGTAAAGAATAAAATCATTTAGCGTTTTTAATAGTAAATGGTTACTGTAATTTTTGTTATTAATTTTATTACAATATTTAATGTTTGATTTTAGAGGTAATATAAGTAATTGCGAAGAAATATTTAAATGTTTTTGAGAAAATAATATTTAAAACACGTATGTTTACAAATAAAATATTATTTAATAGGGAATAATGAATAAAAGTACCTTTTCTTTATAATTAGGATTTCAATATTCAGCATAAATTCCACGAAAAATATTTCCTTAGGAATGTTTTCTTTCTGTTGACAGCACTATTTTTAATTATATCTGAATGTTAATGAGATACAAAACTAAATAAAGTTTCACGTAAAAAAATACTCGATATAGAACATGTAAAATAAATCGTTTCTTTGATGGAATACTTTTTTTTTCATCAAATACCCTTTACCATTTTCTGTTGAGAAATATATGAAATTAAGAACATATTGTATACCCAAAATGAATACAAGTGTAAAAAGAAAGAATAATAATATGTTACAAGACATAATATTGCCAAATAGTTAATTTACAGCATACTTTCCTGGATGGATATTTAATACACGTAAGTAATTATCAAAAACTTCATAGCGAATGAATTCACAATTTTCTACAATTTACAAAAAATTAATATAGTTTAAACATGCTTTGTTATTTCAGTTTTAAATGATTAAAAGTTACTTTTTCTAGTACTTAAGAATAGTATTTTATTTAACACTGATTATTTCAATATCCCAAATGAGGATTCTCGAAAGTTCATATTTATACAAATGATAAATTTTGGATTGCCCCTTCAGAATTTCTAGAACAATGCAGTTTCTTCCTAAATATACAGATATATTATTGAAATAAGGCAGTTATTAGTGACAATAGGTTTGTACATGTTACCAGTGCGCTTCTAATATTTTATTAAAAAAAAATTACAACAAAATGTTTCCTTTTGTATTTTTAACCAATGAAATTCATTACAACAATGTGGAGAATAATATGCGCAAATATAAAATCTGCAAATCCTCTTTCTGGGCTTATTCCATGAAATTGGCTTTTGTTTTGTGGATTCACCTGTAGCCGTAAGCAAACTGAAACAGACGTATAAAACACAGATTTATATCTACACCAGATGCTTTTAAATTAAATTCAACAACTTTATTATTATTTTGTTTAATAAAATGCTGCAACAGTGTTCCTCAATCTTTTTTGAGTCGCGGCCCCCTTTTATTATATTCAAATAACGTGCTGCCCCCCCCTTCCCTCCCACCCCGGATAAGGTAAGTTAAATTTTCAACAAGGGAAAGAAAACACATCAAAAATAGGTACTTCAGAATATAATTCTAACTTAATAATTAAAATAGATAAGCGCTAAAAATAACACCCCAGAAAACACTTCGCGACCTACAGGTCGTATGTTTGATTGGAAATCACTGTACTAAAACATGTGACTAACAAGGGGAAGGCACACCTTCTGCAATCGGTTCTGTAATGAGACTGGGTGGACATTGTAGTACACACCTAGTGTTACAAAACTGTAAAGGGTTTTATCAAAATGGGCCTTCGTTTTCGAGAAATTTGCGGTTTTATTATATTTATATATCTGTACTTGTATTATACTTGTAATTTGTAATCATATTACTGTATGCAGTATTATTGTAATAATATTATAAAACTTTGATATAAAACTATTTAGAGTGCTACCTAAGATCAGGTGTTAAGTTTTTGACGTGAAAGTCGATAATCTATATGTGTTAAACGTAACTTTTATTCTTAACTTCGATTTCCAAAAAACAACAAAAAAGAAATTGTCTAAGCTTGAAATAAAATTTGATTTATACTCATTTGCCCGCCCATCAGAAATTTATTAATATAGTACACACATCGCAGGCCAGTTCTTTTGGCTAAAAACCAATTATGGGTAGTCTACTATTTTCATATTTGCATATTTGTGGCTGGTGTTTATTTAAAACATACAAAGATAACTACTTACGAGAGAGAAAAAAGAAATTAATGTAAGACTAATATTCATATAGTCTGAAGCGTGCAATGTGTTCACTAGAAATTGGAAACTGGTACAAATTTCAAATTTACACTCTTTGCATGAAAGACACAAAGTATAAGAAATTATAACATAATATAATCACATATATCAATATTAATTGTATAAAGGAAATGAACAAACAAATAAATGTCATGTGAAGGTAATTTTTCCTATACGCGACTAGACGCAACATCAAGAATTTCAAAGTTGATTTCCTCGAAAATGAAGCGCAATATCAAAAAATTGTATTCCTTTTTCTCAACTCATTTACTTGTTATCAATCAAAAGGAAAGAGTAACTTTTTTGATATTGCGTTTATTTTCGAGAAAATGGACTTTGAAATTCTTGACGTAGCGTTCAGTCACATATAGGAAATTCTACTTTTAGATCTAACTCAGACAGCCACAAGCCTAATAGCAAAATACGAATACAATTTTCTGGTGTGGTTTCTTGACGTCGATGCAAACTTCAAATATGGTTCATTCCACCGACCGTCAAACTACGAAATCACTGCAAAACACCACCATTTTGTGGTTGCGGCTTAGTTCTAAAGTGGTTCGTCTGAGTTAAACCTTATCCTACAGTTGCAAACAGGACATTATTAAGTAATTAAAAAGAACCTATTCAAAAGAATATGCAGAACTATAGTAGCAAACAGATGGTATCATAGAATTATATAATTAATTATTAACACAATAATTAAGAACGTGAAGAGTGCCACTGATAGAAAACTTTCATGGCTTAATTAACATAAAAAAAGACAAATAACTACAGTAAAAATTAGAAAATGAAATAGCTTCCTATTAAATAATCTAATCAATACTGGAAGTGCGATAACCAAGATTTATAAATATCCGGCGAATGTGAATAAAAATGATTAATGATAAAATACCTCCAAGAACAAAGCAGGAGACACAAGATATGAATCCACTAAGAAAGCTGTTGAAGGGGAACGTCCCAACCAGGCAACAATAAATGAATTGTATGACACCTGTCAGGAACACGTACAGTAGATATGCGTCTATTATTTTAAGCTTCTTTGGTGTACTTTTCGTGTACTCGTGCCAGAATTTTCCGATAACTGTTAAGGCGGTCATTTTTACAATTCCTCTGTCGTTTGGTTTGAGGTTGGATGAAACTCCTCTGCTATGTCGTACGCGTGGCAGACCGGTACACGGGTACAATTACAATTGTTTACCTGTGAGTATGTACCATAGACAACTACAGATAGGTATTACCCCTGGCATTGGTGGGATATTATACAGCGCCATAAGCGACCAGTCTTAAAACTGAAACGAGAGCGGGATACCTCTGATCTATTTGAATTTATTAATGCTTACAATTCGGCCTGTTAATTCGAAAGGACGTATCTGGTCAAAAGGTGGTTCTGAGATACTTAAATTAGATATAAAAATCGGATTAGGTTAAATATTAAATCTGAATGAAAAGGTATCTAAATATTTGTGGCAAATCCGTAGAATATTTCATAACCTCCAAAGAACGCCCAAAATCAGGCATCGATATCAAATACGTCCGAAATATAAACTGTTATATCTTCAGTTTTAGGCTTTCTTATTTAATATACATGTAGATAAACTATGCTTCTGCTACCTGGCAGCAATAACTCAATTTAAACGAAAGTTGCAGCAGAGTTGGGCATTATTGGAATAAAAATTATTCCCTAGCTTCGAAGAAATTTTTATTCGAAATAAATTATGCTCAACTCTGTATAATTACAGAGAATGTCTAATACGAGACACTCAAATGACTGACCACTATTAAGGCACGATAGAAAATATATATTGAGGTACATTCTGTTACGTCTTCTATCTTGTGTTTCTTTCCAGACTTGGACATACGTTTGACATAAACGAATGGGAAATGGTATATTGAATGATTCTTTGCTGTTTATATTTGAAAAGTAACTTAGGGAAAGTAACATATGGAAATAGACAATACATTAATAGAAAATAATCTTTTATTGAAGTTAACGACAGCTAACAAAATAATACAAAACATAGTTTCAAAAATAAACTATTTCTTTGTCGATTTGACGTCGCCTGCAACCAAGTAGGCTTTGCCCGCCTCCCTCACCGCCCCAGGGACTCGAGCTACTCGGTCCACCCGAGTCAGGGATACAATAAGGCAGGCAAGGCAAGCCCCGTGGGTTAAATCTATTTAAAGCAAACAAAATATCTTCTTTCGTTATATTAAAATAAACACATATAAAAACTGAGAAGAACTATAGCTGTCCTCGTCTTTCCGAACATGCTTTCTTAACTTAAGCGTACGATACTTTAGATATGTTTGATGCAATTACCATATTACTAATATCAATACTGGGACTGTTGGCACTAAAAGGCCTGCAAGCTTCCATTAAAGTCCTTAAGTCTTGATCGCTTAGATAACTAAATATTTTTTCAGTACAGTCACGTGGTATACCAAGGAAATTCGTAAAAAAAAAATGGAAAATTGTATTACCTCGTTCCAGTAACACTTTCCTTCTTCTCCCCTTTCTAAACTGACTATTTAGCAAACCGCAATATATTGGAAATTTATCTTCCCAATCGTTTGATCTGAAGACCTGTAGTACACTATCAATTCCTGCATAGATTGCTAGTTGATTTATACCTTTCGTCAAGATATCATAAAACGAGATATTAGAATTACCAATCTTCTTAGCTTTCATGCTTGCTACTTCTTCCTCACATTGATCGTGAAAATCACTTAAGTCTTCGACGTCGCTACTAATGGATAGTACATCTTCGTTACTAACATACAAATTTGCAGCTTTCACCATGACCATGTGGCATTTAAGAATTTCGGCGATGTGTGCATGAGCAAAGATGCCAAGACCACAATCATGATCATAATAATCATCATCGGAACCATAATTGTAATCCTGATCGTAACTGTAATTTTGATTATAATACTCATCGGTAGAATCGTAATCGTGCTCATCAGATTCATAATACTCATCTAGATAATCATCATCGTAATTATCATAAGAATCAAAACTGTCATCCAAACCAAACATACAATCGTACTCAGAATCATAATTGTAACGCCTATCGAAAAATGAACTGATACCATCCACAGCCAAATTAAGTACTGTGTCATTGTCTGCATTCGTAATAGTAATATCAGAACCATATTCTAGAAGAGCTCTAATAATTTGTGTATGCCCTCTCTTACAAGCAATGTGGAGCGCTGTTGCTCCATATTCATCTTTAGAATCAATGCAGGCACCGAATTTTAAAAGTACCTTGACAATATCTAGATGACCCCTTTGAGTAGCAATGTGCAGTGGCGTTATGTTACATCTGATCTTACAATCAATTTTAGAGCCACGTCTAAGCAATACTTCTACGATATCTTTATAGCCCTTATAAGCTGCAACATGAAGCGCAGTTATTCTGTTTCTGTGATTAGTATTTATATTACCTCCTTTGTTCAATGGCGTTGCATTACCTTCTTTCTCAGAAAGAAGGAATGTGTCAGTTTTATATATAAAATTAACATCCGCGTTATATTCCAAAAGAGCCTCAACGACTCCCAGATATCCATTGTGAGTGGCAGCATGAAGCGTCGTTATACCGTCTTTAGTTTGAGCATTTACATTAGCGCCCCTACTCAGTAGCAGCTTGGCAATCTCTCCGTTAACATTAGTATCTTTAGCAAAAACAGACTTGTAAAGTATTTCATGCTTTTCTAACACAGTAAAATGCAACGGCGTTTTCCCGAACTTATCACTAATGTTAACATCAGCACCGTGTTGTAACAGAATTTCAATGATTTTTTTGCAATTCCTCTCAACAGCGTAACATATTGGAGTGTTCCCAGTTGCATCTTGGGCATTTACATCAGCTCCACAGCTTAGTAACAGCTTGACTATTTCCGCCTGTTTGCTCTTGGTCGCAGTGTGTAAAGATATACAACCATTTCCAGAGATCGAGTTGTCTAATGTATTAACATCAGCGCCGTATTTTAAGAGTTGTTCAACAACTGTCAAATATCCTTTCACAATAGCGGTATGCAGCAATTCGTAATTATTTGCATCTGCAGGGTTCACGGTGAAACCATATTCAAGTAGATTTTTAACGATCTTGCTACACCCTTCTCCATAGCCCTGCATTGCAATATTAAGAATGCTACTGTTGCTTTTGTTGAGATCAGGACAATGCTTTAGAATATGCTCTGTCATTATCCAACTTCCGTTTTTAACAGCAAAGTGTAATACAGTTTTATTGTCCTTATCTTGAGCATCGATGCTCCCTCCGTATTCTAAAAGTAGTTTAACAACTTGTTCATATCTCTTTTCAATAGCAAGGCGCATTGGCGTATAACCTTCTTGTGTTTTATAGGTGTACGTGGGATTAACAGAAGCTCCGCTTTTTAATAGATGCTCGACAATTTCTATGTTCCCTTTCTCCACAGCAATATGAAGCGAAGTTTTGCCATCTTGTGCTTTAGCATTGACATTAGCGCCGCGTCTTAAAAGCAACTCGATAATGTGTTTGGTACCATTCCCAGCAGCAAGGTGTAAAGAAGTTATATCGCTGTTGTCTCTATGGTTAACATTTGTCCCCTTGTTTAAAAGTAATTCAACAATTTCTACTTTGCCACTTAAAACTCCGTTGTGAAGCGGAGTTTTACCATGGCTATTTCTAGCATCAACTTTAGCACCTTTGTCCAGAAGCAGGCTAACAAGCTCTACTTCACCGTTTATAGCAGCATAATGAAGTGGAGAATTGGCACGATTTTTGTTCTTTTTGTTGACTTTGCAACCATTTGCTAAAAGTAGGTTAGCAATCTCGGTATATTTCTTCTCGATAGCAGTACGAAGTAAATCATATCCTTCTGAATGATTTCGTGAGTAAGGTAGACCGAAAGAACTAATTAACTCTCTTACGCGTTCTACTCTTCCTTCGCGAACTGCACTCATTAAACACTTGCTTGCATGCTGATTACCTCGCATTTTTCATTAATAAATTAATCCTGATCCCAAGATTTTCAAACTCATATCGTAACTGCCGCAAGAACTGGAAGACCCGCTCAATGTTACGCTGCCAACACTCTAGGGTGAAATTCTTTCAACTGGATTGAGTTGTTTCGCGAACTCGTGGAGATTTTCGGTAAGGCTGCAGCAGGCTGCAGGTTCGTGCTGGCTCGTGCCTGTTCGTGCCTTGAGTGCCCGCGGAGCGCTGAAGCACTCTGCTCGTGAGATTCCGCGGGTATATTCAAATAGATAAAACAAGACTAACTTGCGGTTACTCTAAGTTTATTTGTACGTCTAATTACTGATCAGTTCACTGACAAGAGCGATCCGCCACTTTCGCAAAGCGACTCTTCGCTTCTACCTTCTGAAGACGCTACTCCTTCAATTCTAGCGTGTCCTTCCTTATTTCTTTAAGAAGTCTGTGTCAAAACGTTGCTAAGGGCAAATTCCACTGTGACGTCCTAAAAAATTACCGTTGTTTGGAATTTTTTGTCACAAAAAGAATGTATTTACTAAATTGAAGTTTTTCTTATTATTTAGATAAAGTTGATTAGGATTTCGACCGTAGATCTTTCAAAAAAAATTTAAATCGTGGGATATCAGCGCACTGATTCGGTCACTATTAAAAAAAATAAATAAAAGCTATTTCGTTGTTCGCACGTTTAAAGCGTGCTATTAATTTAAAAGCAGTGCAGTTTTTATTATTTTTTATTCTTTCCTTGAAAATGGTCGGAATTACGACAGAAACGTTGGAAATTTTAATTTTTTAAACTTGCGAAATAGCTTTTATTTTTTTTCTTAATAGAGACCGAATCAGTGCGCCGATATCCCACGATTTAAAAATTTTTCTTATTATTATTAATACGTGTTCTGAGAATACAAAAATTTGTTTTTTCATGTTTATTTAATGCTTGATTTATGATATGCGTTTAAAAAAAAGATGCCTCGATTGCGTGGTTGATATTGAAGAAACCATCATTGAGCCAAAGAGGAGATGTAATAAGAGGCGTCACTCCGGGCGGAACCTTTGAAGTCCTTACTTGACATTGGCATTTAAATTGGTCGTCTATTCGAGCGGGATATTCAAATCAAATAATGCGTTCTTGACATTTGAAAATGCTACTATGGAAAAAGAAACTTTTTTTACAATAACCTCAATACTATTAAATAATAGTAGAGCACTAAAGAGGTGAGTATGCGCATCCGCCATATTGGGTCCTCTGGAGAGAGATGATTATTGAGAACCCGCCTTTTTCAGTATTGTCAAATTTGCTTTCTAAACCAAATATAAGCTTAAATGTAATAAAATACTCTAATAATGTGTCGTACTACCATATATCAATATCAGCAACGCATATTTTTGTTTATAAAGTGAATCTGAGCATACTCAAAAGGCGGATACTCAATAATTTTCTCTCTCCAGAGGACCCAATATTGCGGATGCGCATACTCATCTCTTTAGTGCTCTAATAATAGTGATAATGAAATAAGCAACTGTGATTTGTCTGATGAAATTCGTTCAGGAAACGTTTTAAAAATGGATGTTTTTAAAACGTCCTGTGCTATCTGGTTGATTATATCCAAAGTATATTTGTTTTCTGTATTATTACGCTGAGCCCGTTTATAGTAAACTACCTTTTCATGTTCCCGATAAAATGGGCCCCTCAGAACGTTTGCCACCTGGGTCTTTTTTCTTAAATCCGCCACTGTAACTTGCCATTTAGAAACGAAATTAATATACATATCATTAATTGTAAACAAAACGCTCGGACAGATTATGCTTAAAGCATCTCTAAGAGATTATGTTTGCCCAAAAATTGACAAATTATGGAGAACGTGTTATTCCGGGATATTCGGGAAAAATATTCGAAGAATATTTTCGGTAGATAATAAGTATGTAATTATGCATTTATATTAAAAAAAAACATCAGATGAAGTTTCTTCAACATAATAACGTAGGAAAGTGGCGTTGTAATCATGAGAGAATTAATTGTTTTTATTACTTTTCATTAAATTATATCAACTGAATTTCTCTATTGGAAATAATTGGAAATAGAGAAATTCAAATAATCAAAGAGTGTAGAAACAAATACGCACGCGCGCGCGCAGTAACAACTTCTCCTCTGAATTTCTGCGTTTGCTGCACGCTCACTGCACCTGGCTTTGAGCGTCAAAACCAATCACTTGACCGACGCTCGACCAACGAAAGAGCGAGTCAGAGCGAACGAGCGTCAGGTCGAAAAGCTAAACTAAGTTTAGGGTATGTATCCCTATTACGGTGCTTTGACGCCGACTTGCTCACGATGGAATTAATTACTGACTTCTGTTACTTTAATTTTATTTGGTGAAAATTTATATTGGTTTTTTTAACCTTTCTCTTTATTAAGGCAATTTTTTCGAGTTAAAAATGCTAATTTTTCATATTGTTTTAATTAAAATAAAAATACATGTTTTTGTCCGTATTACGGTGCCCTTTTTTGAATAACGTTCCCGCGGTTAGGTTATGTCTTCGAAATTTGAACTGTTCAAAACATTGTTTTGCTTTACGAGAGGTTTTTCATTACAAAAGCAAAATATGCAAATATAAATTTCTGTTCACCCGTTCTGAGAAACAAAAGTAAGGTTCGATTTAGCAGTTGCAGAGGGAGCCAGTGGATACTGAGAGGCACAGTAATTGGAACAAGCGTTAAATTCCTGTCCCTATTACTGACTTTACTTTAAAAAATACGAAAACGTTTCAAAAGTGCTCATTTCGCTATTTTTTCATAAAATTGGAACCTTTTATGATATAATTAACACTTTACATAAATGCAATTCATGATAATTATCAATTTATTCACGTTTGTAAAATACGTGTTCCTTACCGTTTCCGGTAAGGATTTGGGTAAATCCATCAAAATCTTCATATGCATTCTTGAAATTTTTTTACTATGCTTTAGGTGTTTAAAAATGCAACCTTCTCATTTGTAACGCATACGTTAATAGTTTAACTTAATTCAAAAAATTTCTTTCCTTATTTATTTATGCGAGTTTTTTTGTACGGCTTCTTTAAGTATAAAGGCACCGTAATAGGGACAGGGCACCGTAATTGGGATTGGCTGCGCTGCGATACGCTATCTGGTGGCGAAAATCAAAACCTGACGAGGTAGGTCGCTGGCTGTAGCAGCATATTGAAAGTGTGTAAATAAATGGAATAAAATTTACATTTTAACTTATTTGTGGTATCATTTTTGCGTATAAATTGTTCTACTATAATCAATTTTCTTTTAGTTATGGAGGCCGGAGTGCAATTTGTACCAAAAGCGTCAAAAAGCAAAATATTTTGCTGTTTTCGGTTGCAATAGTATAGCCTGTAGGAATCCAGAATTGAGTTTTCACCACTTCTCTAAAGCCGGCAATGTGCAAATTAGTCATGTAAATAAACTAGAACAATTGGAAATGATTGACAGAAGAAAGTTCTGGGAAAGAATTTAAAAAATGAATCTGATGGTTGAATCTTTAAAATAGTTTCTATTATAGTATTATTTATTTCTAACACATTATTATTCACCTCTGAGATCAAAGGTTCATGTCGCCCAGACCTAATAAATTCATTTGAAAAAAAATACAACTATTCATGTAAATAATTTGTGTTTTTCAAATATCAAAAGAATTATATATAAAAATAAATTAGTAAAAATCTTATAATTTTTTTGTACAGATCAATTGTAAAACATCAATATAATGATTAAGAATTAAGTGCAAAAAAGTGTAAATATTGAAAAATCCATTATAAAAATTCTGTACATAATATCTGTCTTAAAAAATACATAAGATTAATACTTTCTATCAATTAATTCTTAAATTAATTAATTCAATTTGATTGGTTAAACAGAAGTGCAAGAAAACAGCCACACTGTGTTTGCATTTCTCAAGAACATTTTGCATTTATGCTTTTCCCAGTAGCAGAAATAGATTCAGTTATCTAGTGCGGATTACTTTTTAAATGTGATGTTTGTAAACAAAATACAATTAAATTAACATAATCATTGCTGACACTTGTCCTGCCGCAAAATATTACGTGATCCGCATTTAAAACTCGTTCACCTTCAACAAAATTGTGGCATAAAGGTGTCGAATTTGTGAAAATACATATGCTGTTTATTGTAAGCTTCATTATGATTATTTTAATAAACAATAACTGCACTTTAAGTTTAAAATGTACGTTATCGCCGTATTGTAGACCAGAATCGACCTACTCCGTCCGCCATCTTTGTTTCGTGACGTCACGAGTGCCAATCCCAATAGGGACACGTACCCTAGTTACTAAACTAACTTATAGCGAATTCGGGAGAGCTGCACTGGGCGCACTGAGTGCGAATTTTAGCCAATCGGAACCGAAAAAGTTCACATTCCTCGCTTCCGATTGGCTTAAATTCGCACTCAGTGCGCCCAGTGCAGCTCTCCCGAATTCGCTATTAAGTCCGCGTGACGCTGAAAGTCACGTGAGCCGATCACGTGACTGGTTTTGGCGCTGAAAACGAGCGTGAAGCGTCACCATGAAATTGCACCTTCAGACTAAAGACCTACCGTCGTCTTCCTAATGATCACTAATGGTGTCCGGCAACCCTGCGTAGTTACAAGTTGATAGTTGTGCGTTGTGCGTAATATTACTGTGCCAAACTAATTAGTAAATATGCTGTGCACGTGTTGCGTCCCGCTTAGCCTCGCGTCTCCCAACGCGAGTTTGAATATGTTTCACGAGAACATGAATAGTATATCAACAAAAGTGGAGGGTGTGCGATATTCACCATATAATCGTAATTCTTTCATGAGTGCAGTTCGTAAAGGAAGGATAGACACAATAAGAGAGATAATTAGTTCTCAGGATCCATGTTACGCAGAAGAATGGAAAGATGGATATTCTTTACTTCGTACTGCCGTTGAGAAGAAACATACAGAAGTTGCTAAACTACTTTTAAGAAGTGGTTCCAAAGTTAACAGTAGATATCCATGTAACACTCCACTTCATCATGCTATTCTAAATGGTGATGTACAGTTCGTTAAGATGCTTCTAGATAAAGGTGCCAATGTTAATGCTAAAAATACGCATGGCAAAACTCCGCTTCATAACGCTGTTCGAAGTAAGGAAACGGAAATCATTGACATGCTTTTAAAACAAAGAGCGAATCTGAACACTGCTGACGATTGCAATGTAACTCCATTACACCTTGCTGTTATGAATGACAGCAAAACAATTACAAAGCTTCTGTTAAGTAAAGGGGCTAATGTCAATGGTGTACCTTCTGGTCGCAGTGCAGCGGATAAAGGGTATTTACAAATTGTTTAACATCTTTCAAAATATGGAACTTACGTTAATTCTGCGTGTGCCTTTATTTTTTAGGGATGGCAGTACACCATTGCACCTTGCTGTTGGTAGAAATAATGGAAAAATTACTGAATTGCTCTTAAGTAAAGGTGCTAATGTCGATGCTAAAAGAAAGGATGGCACAACTCCTCTTTATATTGCAACAACAAATGGGCATTCGGAAATCGTTGAGCGTCTTTTAAATTATGGAGCTGTAGTTAATTTTGTGTATGACTATAAATCTCAGAAAGGTTACACAGTACTGCACTGCGCTGTTGAAAGAGGCAGCCTAGCTATCATCGACATGTTTTTAAGCAAATATGCTAACGTAAATGCTAAAGCAAAGAATGGTAAAACTTGTCTTCATATTGCATCAGAAAGAGGGCATGTACGAACTGTTGAACATCTTTTGAAACATGGGGCTGAAGTTAATTCTATGTATACCTCTGGAACTTTGTGTGGTTATACACCATTGCACGTTGCTGTTGAAAAAGGTGGCGAAGATATTGTTAAGTTGCTTTTAACACGGGGTGCTGATGTAAACGTTAAAGGAAGAGATGGTATAACATCGCTTCATCTTGCGGCGCAGCATGGGTATTTAAAAATTGTTGAGCTCCTTTTAAAACACGGAGCTGAAGTTAATGCTGCATATACCTCTTCAATTCTGCAAGGTTATACATCGCTGCACCTTGCTGCTGATAAAGGTAGCAAAGAAATTATCTTATTGCTTCTAAGTAGAGGTGCTGATGTAAATGCGAAAGGAAGAAACGGTATGACTTGTCTCCATATCGCATTAACAAAAGGACATGCACAAATTAGTGAACATCTTTTAAAACATGGGCTTGTGTTCGGTCGACGTATACCTCGGTATATCGGGAAGGTTGTGCACCGTTGCACCTTGCTGTTGAGAAAGGTGGCAAAGATATTGTAAAATTGATTGTTAAGCTATTTTTAAAATGCGTAGCTAACGTTAATTCTAAATATAAGAACGATAAAACTACGCTTTGCTATTGAACAGGGATGTTCAATAATTGTTGGGCACATGTTAAAGCATTGTCCTGATCTGAATGACAAAAGCAACAGCAGCGTTCTTAATATTGCGGTACATGGCTATGAAATAGGGTATAGCAGGATCGTCACGGACCTGCTTCAGTATGGTTTTACTGTTAACTCTAAAGACTCAAATAATTTTATGCACGCTGCTGTTGAGAAAGGCTGTGTCAAAATTGTTGAGGAACTCTTAAAATATGGTACTGATGTTACTAAATTATACAACTACGTGTTAAGAAATGGTTATATATCTTTACATATTGCAACCAAAAACGCACGAGAGGATGTAGCGAAATTATTGATAAGACTAACGCACGACTGTACCAAAAGAATACTTGGTTACTTAAAGGCTGGCGGTTTAAGTGCCTCAGCAGACGCTGGCAAGCCTATTGCCAATTATCAGCAGTCCTAATACATAATGTGATAATTACTCCAAAGTTATCTAAAATAGTATTCGCGTAAGATAAGTTAAAAAAGGCGAAGACTGTCATAGTTTTTATCGATTTTTAAATGTTTTAATTTTAATGTTGTATACGAAAGATATTTTAATTGTTTTAAATAGACCGTCTGCATGCAAGCCAATGTTTGGACATTCTTCGTTATACTCTACGTACAAAAATAGTGTTGTTACCAATACAGTATTATCTATGTTCAGATAATATTTCTATTATCTGCAAAACGCAGTTAACTGTTGTAACTTTCTTATCATGATAAAATATATATTATATAAAGTACTTGTTATATTGTGAACCTAGAATTTGTCTTTCAATAAACTCGAATTTAAATTAAACACCTATTTTAGTTCACCCTTTCACTACTACGCATCGCTAAAATTTTTGTCGATAAATAATTTTTACCACTTATTTGAAAACCGGCCCGTTTCAGTTAAGGGGTAACACCACTCTAGGATTTTCAAAAAGTCGATGTGTTTTTTTTTTGTTTAAACGATACTTTAGGGTCATAAAACAATATGCCATTTGATTTATAGTTGAAAACAAATATTAAAAGGTTCAATTATCGATTTTGCCGCAGCGCCTCAGAGCGCGCGCTGAGTGTTCATAAAACTTTAAACGCGTTTTTCTCGGAACCAGTTTTTTCAAACTGGGAGGACGGATTTCTCTGAGACTATTGCATGGATCGATTTGAAATTTTTACAGTAGCTTCACAACAATATTCTCTTTGGAAGTACGTAGCCGTTTTTTGATTGAATGTAAACTCTTCTTTTTATAAACAGTTTAATGCTCATTTTTAGGGCAAAAAATCGATTCATTCCTTAAAAAGTGCACCATTTCCACAAAAAACGTATTAAAAAAAACCCCTACGTACTTCCAAAGCCAATTGTATATAGATTATAATTTTTTTTTAGTTTTTGGTCCAGGAATCAAACATGCCGAGAAATCCGTCCTCCCGTGGCGGTGTTTTCAAAAAAGCTGTTTTCGACGACGGGCTCTGTCGCCGCCATTTTGTATGAAAATGGCAATAAAAAAATTGTTTCTCGTACTTCAATATGTGTTAAATAAACCCTCTGAACAGAAATTCTATTCCGTTTGTCATACTCCCAAAATAAATTGTCAAATTTGGGTCTCTTTTTCTGCCTCTAGAGTGATGTTACCCCTTAATTCGGGCATTGGTGGCGTTGGTGGTGCACAGGATTCCCTAGAATTCTCCCAGTTCTAACGCATCAAGCATGCAGTTACTGTGCGCATGCGTATTTGCGACCGCGGGATAAGGATAAAATGGTGGGTATTTTGCAAATAAATATAATATTCAATAACAAGGGAAGATCCCGAACTAGGAAATTCGAAAAAATCTGAAACTTTGTGAATATGAAGGGAATTTCCTCTTGATTCCAACGCAATTTTTGCTTGCTGCCCAAATTTACTCTAAGGGGGTGAAATTGACCGCTGAAAGTGCGGTTATTTTCCGATTTTGGGTTACAACTCGTGAACTGTAAAATAATTTTTTCACCTAATGATAGATCTAATTAAAAGAAGTAACTTTTGTTTTAAAACTTTTTTTCTATTTCTTAGAGTTCGCGAGTTACAACACAAAATCGGAAAATAGCCGAATTTTCAGGGGTTAATTTCACCCCCCTCGAGTGAATTTGGGCAGCAAACAAAAATTGCGTTGTAATTAGGAGGATATCCCCTACACATTCACAAAGTTTCAGAAGCTTTGGAATTTTCGGGTTCGGAATCTTCTAATGGTTTACAAGCCCTAATAATTAATATAAAAAACAAAAAAAAATAATTTAAGCGAGAAATTTCCGGACAGGAACCCGTAATATATACATAACCATAGCCGTAAGTAATATTAACTTGTTGTAATTAGGTATTAAGTATTGTTAATAAACTGCTCTCCTCTCGGAAGCCTGCGACTTTCGGCTGTGGCCCGACAACTGAATGTTACACTATTGTTTATTGTATATACCACAGGTCTTCCGTTTAAATAAATAAATAAAAAGTATTATGTGGCATTGACGCGTAGATTTGTGTTGTCACCAACAGATCTGAAAACAAATTTAACTTGCTAAATAATTTATGCAAACGCAATCTACTCTGAAGTAAAAGGGTGCGAGGGAACATTAGGCCTTACAACAGTTAGTACCTCGCGACAAGCATAAATTATTTCATACAAAAATCAAGTGTTTTTATTATAAATCAGTTAGGTTACATTTGCGTTTAAATAGTTTTTTGTACATCTGCCTTTGTCCACTTTTTGTAGAAAAACAGATAAATTACAAAAGAGCCATATACTGATTGTCCATCAAACTATATAGGATTAATACAGGTCGTAGTTTTTCTTTTCGTGCTTCGCGCATTTCTTCGCATATTTCCTTAATGTACTTTTTATGTCTCGGATGCCTGAAAAGAGAAACAAATGATAAAAGGTTTTTCATTTGGGTATGTCCATGACTATAGCAGTGCACGCGGCTCAAAAATATATTCACAACTACCACAGACGCACGTCGGGGAAGGTCACTAATCAATAAATATATCATATCTGTCTGTGTGTGTGTGTGCGCATGTGGTATATGGCTTCTGAGCGTAGAAAGACTCCATGATGATTTCAAGCGCGTTATCTTTTAGAATAAACCATATTCGCTACCTGAATGGGGTCCTTGGTACTAAGGTCTTTCGATTTCACTGCTTATTCGCGCCATTACTTACTATGATGGAGGTCAGATATATTGGCCGGTCAGAGCGAGTAAACGGTAACTTCCACCATGCCGCATGCTAGTCTCAGGGTTCCTTTTCTTAACGTTCTCCTTCGTTTTCGAGAAATTTGAGTTCAAAGTTTTGCGGGACAATAGTATTTCAGTTGCGCAAACATTCTTACCAAGCACCAGGAATCGAACCGAAGAGACCTCCAGCACCGTAGCCGAACGCCTTATTATCGCAGCTACGACCATTGCTTGGTAAGAATGTTTGCGCAACTGAAATACTACCGCAAAACTTTGAACTCAAATTTCTCGAAAACGAAGGCCCATTTTCGAAAATCCCTTTACGGTTTTTTAACACTAGGTGTGCACTACAATGTCCACCCAGTCTCATTCCAGAACCGATTACATAACCTGTGCGGTCCCCTTGTGAGGCACATTTCGTGATCCAAGGGTTTATCGTTTGAAAGTTTTTAGACAACCGACAAACACACAAACATATAAACTTTCTGCTTCATATATTAAGAAAATAGTAAAAGCTTACTTGTCAATGATAATCTGTATACTTTTCAGAAAGTCTTGTTCCTCTTCATCAGTCTCCAAAAAACTGATGACTGTTCTGATCACACTCATCTCTAGAAATATGGCAAATACTTCAATTGGAATTTTGTGCGCGATTCTCTGAATATAAGCAGACATCTGTGCAAGCATAGAATTTTTTAAACTTCTTCTGGAACTACCCGACAGTTTATCTTTTTCAGACAAAATGAAATTAATATTAATATTAACAGGAATATTATTGCCCAAGAAGTTATCGTTGCCTGTTATTTTATTCTCAGATCTGTTCAGGATAGGTATAGAATTATCGAGTTTCTGGAGAAACTCCCCAACTTCTTTATTAGCCAATTTTTTTTCTTGAAATCGATCACGTTCCCAAATTTGTATTCTTACAGTCCCCTTTTCTCCAGGCCTTAAAATAATAACTTGATTGATTGACTGTTCTCGACAATGTTCGAGAGTTTCCTCAAGAATAGGCAAATGTAAAATTGCAACTTTAAGTCCAAGACTCCAGAATTCTCTCAAAAGATCGATCATCTCATTTTCTCGATGAGGATTACCCAAACAAGAAATGGCAATATCAACTCCACATTTTATTTCCAAGGAGTTTGGTGTTTCTAAAACCGCGGAAACAAGTTTCTCTAATGAGATACTGATTCCAACACCGTATTGTTTGGTTTCTTTACTGGTCATTTCTGTACGTTCAAGAGTTTTCTTGAAAGACGATAGCATCTTGTCGTAACGACCTCCTGCTGCTATTACCTCCTCTCCACATTTTTTTCTATGTCGTTTAACTTGACATGTTATCTGATAAATTATACCACTATGCTGGTTTATATTATGTACCAAAAGAGGTACCACTACCACTGGCCACTGAAAGATATAGTTCTTATTGAATATTTAAGTAATAATTATACAGCATAAAGAGAACTTTTCATTACCTTCTTATTTTCTTTAAACGTGAATAACAAGTTATATATTATTACTATTTTGTCGATAATTAACAGTGCAGTACAATGAAAGAAAATAATCCAATAATTATAGGCTAATTAACTTCCCACATTCTTAATGCGATAATTCCCTTAGCATAATAATAGAAATTGCTCGGCAAAAGTTCTCTTTTTCTGATAAAATTTCTATTACACGACTATACCTTTACACCAAACGCTTCAACATTTTCCATGACAGTTTCAATAGCCTTTAGTCCTTCTTTAGCTAATGTAGCAGCATCTCCCTTTCGTTTTGTAATAGTTTTTAGGATACTATGAATTTTGTGAATAGAGCTCTCAGTCTCGAACAAATTGAATAATGTTTCCATAGCTTGATCAGTTAAGCATAAACTTATTAAATGTGTTTGTATCTGAAATCTCGAAAATTTTCCGTCACGTGCATCTCGAAGAATTGAATATATGTCTTGATATTTTTCTTGATCAATTCCACAATATATCAACACAGCTTTTAATAAAGAAGTATGGTTCAACTGAATAGTGAAATTTCGTTCTTGTAATGGTGGTAATTCATTGATAAGCTCCCAGAAAATATATATTAATTCAGCTTCCATTAGTAAGTTATTAGCCGTAGGACTTATTATGTCGAATGCGCATTCGTAAAGTTGCCTCGGATGGAACCCTGGAACCTGCGAATTTTTAACCACTATCAGTTATGAATAAAATAATATGTACATATGACAATAACGTATGTTTATTTTTTGACTAATTTTGAAAACGAAGTAAAAATTTTGATTGTATTTAAAATACAGGGTGATTCAAAATTATAGATCTATCAGGTAGAGAGTTGTAGAGAATGATAAAAGAAATATTTTCTGACTAGTAAACATATATCTGATTTAGTTTTATTTTTTAGTTATGAGTTTGTAAAAATGCAGGTTTAGGGCACCTGTCGACGAGCAATCCGTATACACACCGGCTGCTCTGAAGGGGACCCACAGCTGAATCCCCGGGGATTTTAATAAAATTTTAGGGGATGAATCTGGAGATCACCTGGATGACCCTCTGCTAAATATTTTATGCCAATGAGCATTATTTATAAACAAACGATATGTGCGTTTTAAAAGCAGTTCATTTCAAACATAATTCAAGAAAGTGAGTTGGGTGAGTGCGTACAGCCCTTAGTTCCCAACCAAACGCACGTGTTCAAATCCGGTCATCCTAATTTATTTTTTCCTTTCTTTAAACTCTTATTTTGAATCCATAAATTTCATACTGCTTTGTTTCATAGATATTGTAATTTTTTAACATAAATTTTATATATAAACATGGTAAAAATACATAACTTGTATGTACGTATGCATGTATGTATGAGTGTAACTACATATATCGATATATAATAGGATAGATAGGTAGATAAATAGTTGTAAAGTTACACAAGTTCATATTAAATATAAATAATTTACAGTGTCTTTATAATACAAGTATGTTGTACCAGTTATGTTTGTACGTGTATAAAAAGTTATGTATTTTTATTATGTTTATATATAAAATTTATGTTAAAAAATTACAATATTTATGAAACAAAGCAGTACGAAATTTAATTATTCTAAATAAGAGTTAAAAGAAAGGAAAAAAAAAAATTAGGATGACCGGATTTGAACACGTGCTGTTTGGTTGGGAAGTAAGCGCTGTACGCACTCACCCAACTCACTTTCTTGAATTATGTTTGAAATGAACTGCTTTTAAAGCGCACATATCGTTTGTTTATAAATAATGCTCATTGGCATAAAATATTTAGCAGAGGGTCATCGAGGTGACCTCCAGATTCATCCCCTAAAATTTTATTAAAATCCCCGGGGATTCAGCTGTGGGGTTCCCTTGTGAGATACAAGCAGGACTCAAAACTTAAGATTATGTGAGGTATTACTGAAGTTTTAAGTTTTAAGCAGTAAATTACATGGTGCTTAACATAAACCTAATCCCATTTTTTCCCACACATACATTGTAACAGTAATTAATAGTTTTAGTCACAATACTCATAAATATGGCAGGAAATTAGTTCGCATTATTTACAATGTCTTTAAAATAATTTACTAATATTTAGTATAGGATGCAAAAATAGTAATTACTTAATTCTAAATTCCTAATACTAGATGTTGTATGTTCTTCTACAGCAGGGTTGACTAACTGGTGGCCCGCGAGCTACCGGGGCTAGGGTGAGTGAAATTTTTTTTTACAATTTCGCCAACACTGTATATTTTATTTTTGATCCTATCCTAAAGCATTATTTAATGTACCGAACAATGTATCTGATCTCGATCAATGTCCTTCTCGGACATTGTCCGGTCCGAACTTGTCCCGCGAACAGCGATCGAGGGGAAACTGGCCCCCTCCCGACCTTGAGTCAGTAGAACTAATAATCAACAATTGCTAGAGCGAGAGAGGTCACTACGGAAGGCGCAGAATACTTGATGTGTTAAAAATTTATAGTCTTTATAAGTTTTTTTTATTTACAGTGTTGGCGAAATTGTAAAAAAAAATTCACTCCACCCTATTCTACAACATCCTAGTGCTGCCTCATCTGGAATACGCGTCAGTTGTCTGGGCGCCGTGTTGGGACAAATATAAAGTTCAGCTTGAGAGGCTTCAGCATAGATTCTTGTGTTTTTTAGCATATAAAGTTTGTTCAGCCTAAACTATCATGGGCAAAATGGGTATCCGGACTTTGGAGCATAGGAGGAGAGTCAGGGACTTATCGGGTACTCGGTCGCGAATCCGAACGTTTACCTGATCGAGAAGGTTCTTCGCCGCAAGGGAAACAAGGCGTACGTGAAGTGGTTGGGATTCGGTTCATCCAGGAACTCGTGGATACGCGAAGAGGGCATTCTGTGACTCGGCACAGGTGTGATCGACGTTACTTCGATAAATATACACACATCTACCACCCTACGTTCTATATAGATACTTATAATTAACAATGTAGCACAATTGTAAAGAAATAATATAAAGACATATATGTACAAATTGCCATAATTCTTATAATCTATAATCTATACTACATATGTATAAGTCTATAAATACCTTCTTTTCCCTAAACACCCTTTCAACAGCATATCTTCTAATATGTGGCACGTTATTCCATACAATGTATCTTGCAAAAGAGACACGCAAGTCATGAGGGATACAAACAACGTTTCCAGTACGAGTCATTAATTTTACACTAGAATCTGAAAAACTACAGAATTGGCGCGATTTTGGCATCAAAAATGGTGTCTCCAAATGAACACCGCCATGTCTTTGGAAAATCTCGATTACTTTGCATTTCACTCCCTCCTGATGCTTCTTCCATGACAAAAGGTTTACATGACCCCTATTGGGTAAATTCATGTCGTAAGTGATATCGTCTGCTGGCGTGACTTCTTGCATAAAACAGCAAGAAATGAGATATTTATATGCTTTGCTTTGATTGTTTGAAAGTGTGCGTCGAATCATTTCTTGCAATTCTGTTTCTTCAAGTCGTGGCGGAGGGAGATATTCCGAAGAGAGAAGTTCTTGAGCTGTAGGTCGTTGACTAGGGTCATGGTTTAATAACCACCTGCAATTAACAGGTATTGTAATTAACTTCAGCTCTGATTAATTCACCGATTATCACATTATTAATCAGTTAAGGGGCCTCCAGACGCTGATACATGTTGCAGTGTAACATTGATACATGCTTCATGATACAAGTTTCATGAAACTTGCATCTTGCTCACGCACCTAAGGTCATGTTGAGATACATTAGCCGGTGAGTTTCGCGAAGGGGGATTCCCCCACCATACCGCTTGCCTGTCTCGGTGCTCCTTTTCTCAACGCTTTCTGACTGGCTCACGTTCCATCTCGCTCTCTACTCACAGGAACAACAGTGAACCAGAAGTGGTGGGAATAGCGCCAAGCTCCTGACGTGTAGGCCAAACCGAGCTCTTAGCGTGGAATAGGTGTGTGTTAGGCCCGAAAAAATTCAGGAGTTTTATTGGTCAGAATAGATAGCTTCATTTCGTATTGGTCTACGCATAGCTTCGTAATGCACACAGCTATGTTACAGGCGGAGCCCAGCAGCGTTCTCGTTACGCCATCACACCCCTCAGGGGCCACGCAGCTCCAACTGACAACAAATCCACGATCGTCGTCCAATGTGGTGGTGGCTAACCTCCTCGATCGCTGTTCGCGGAAACAAACACACCGGCCAATATATCTAAAACACCACCTCAGCTGGTGAGCAAGATGCCAATTCCGCATTTGATGTTGAAACACGGAAACCGATCTACAGACGTAGCAACATGTATCATGAAACCTGTATCATGAAGCATGTATCAATATTTCACTACATCAGCGTCTGGAGGCCCCTTTTCATTAACCCTTCGTTGACACTCTGGGTGTGAGCCACCCATAAGCTGATTTTGACTCTCTGAACCTTTTATACGCAAAATAAATACCTTTTTCTCAAAGTCGACTTACAAACTACTTTTTCTCCCAAAATATTATATCCGAACATCAACTCTGTAGATTTTTAGATTTTAATATTGACATTTGTAAAACTTACAATTTTTTAAAGATTTTCTTCGTTTCTTCTCGACATGTGGTAATCTAGAATTATTTTACAAAAACTGTGATGAAATTTCAATAAATAAATTATTCGAATACATTTTAGAGACCTTGAAATTGATCCATGATTTTTTTCATAATAATTGGATTCTTTGGATGAAAATGGCACTCGTTCTAAAATTGCTCTGGGTGTGAGCCACCCAGGTATGTCAAAGTTGATTGAAAAAAGAGGTGTGTCAACGAAGGGTTAATATATACTGACAAGGAAGAGACCCGAGATGTAGCCCTCTAGGTTTGTATAACTTTTGCATGATAATTGTTTATAGAAAAACTTTTGCAAAATTTAAATGTAAACACTCGATAATTGTAGAATATAAGTACTTAAATTTTCGTATTTTGCAGTATATATGAAGAATGTAAATTTCTATCATATAATAGTAATACTAATAGTATAGTTTTGTGTTTATTGGTATAAAGGGTGTCCCAAAAATGCTGCGGTTCCTGGAAAGGGGTGATTCGTGGGGTAATTGTAAGCAACTTTTTCCTTAACGAAAATATTATCCAAAGCATCGTTAACGAAATATTAACAAAAAAACCGACCAATCAGAGCGCGAGCCTTGCAAACACTGCGAACACGCAAGTCGGCATGCATCGAAGGAAACCGCGTAAAATAACAAATGAAAAAGGCGTGACATACATAATCGAACTTTTCATCATCCCCTACAGCACACTTTGTTGCAGGAACATTGCACAACCGTTGCAGTACATTGCAATGTTGCCGTTTGCATTGCAATATTACTGCAACATTGTGGAACCATTGCCGCGCAATATTGTAATGGCCCCACTTGCGCAATGTTTCGGGAATATTGCGCACACATCGCCGTGCAATATTGCGCATATATAGCGGTACAACCCACGTGGAACGTTCTTGCAACGTCGACCACAAAATACGGTGTAACATTGCACTCATAACGTATGAGCGCCGTTTCTGCAACGATCCACACTGAATACGGAATCACGCGGTAAGATTACACAGTAGGGTGGGCCAAAAAAAATCAATAAACTTAGAAATGTGTGGTTTATTACGCTTACCGTAAGATATGAATTTGCCGTGTCATTTCTGCTTGCTGCATCTCTGCTGGGAGTATGATGTCTCTCGATCGCAGATTAAGTATAACCTTAATTCGCTCCATTCCCGTTGTTAGCGGCTTGTAAGACATTTCAAATAATATTATTCCCAGACTGTAAATGTCAACTTTCTGATTATAAATGGCTTTCTTTGCTTTCGTTGTAAGCTCTGGGGCTACGTAAAGTGCTGTGCCTACTTGTCCTGTTAGAGAACCCACGACCTCTGTGCCAAAACTGATTCCTAAACAATTCCACATAATAACATATAATAGGTGAGAATAATAAGTTCGAACTGAAGGGGATAAATGCAGTGTACACCCCTGAAAATATCGATTCTTCTTGCATTTTGTTATACTTCAGGGGTTAAAAAATTTGCTCCTATCAGGTTGCAGTAAAATTTGTACAGATAACGCAATTGTGACCATTTTACCGGACGCAGTATGCGTGAAGCTATACGATTGCAACGATATACGAAGTACAATGATGTTCGTTTAAATACACATACCTACTAGAAGAGTACAGACAATATTATTCAAATGCTACCAAATCTAGTTAAATGCAAGATAAGTATTAACAAATACATAATTAAATACTTATATATTTTTATTAATATTGCAGTCCTTATATGATTACTCTAGTTTACAGCCATTTTGCGCAGCAGATGCCACTATTTTTTTCTTAGGTAAAATGACCCGCTGATTCCGAAAATAAGGTTCACAAATTTTTCTATCGATACGTTTTCGAAATATCCACAGATATACATAAACCCTAGAGTCTAAGGTACCATCCGAACCGGCGGCGGAAGTCTAAGCTAGCCGATAAATGTAGGAAAGACATAGTTGCCGAGAGGTATTGAGAGTCGAATCGCGCTGTTGCCGCATTTCTCCTATTACTATTTTATCGTCAGGGAGGCTTGAATGAATCACGGCGAAGCGGCTGGAGAACATAGATGGGCAAACATAATATCTGGATAAACTCAAATAAAAGATACTATATGTTTTTCCGTTATTAGAAGCTCGAATAACACGATTTATCTTTAGTCCAAACACCGCGGGTAAATAAATTTATTTGAAATGAATTTATTCGACGGCGAAAGATAACTATTTTATTCGAAGAACGTTTATTCCAACCGTTGAATAAGGTTTTCATCTTTATCCGTAGTTTATTCGAAATTTTGGATAACTGTCGTCAGCGTCGAGCATGTTTATTCGAGCCGCCGAGGGGTGTTCGTGACTCACCATGTTTCGACGCCGACGAAAGTTATGCGTAGCTTTATTCGAAGGCTTCGAAAAGATAAATGCTACGGATAAAACATTTATTCGACGTATTTATTCGATTAACTTCGAAAAGATAAATGCTACGGATAAAACATTTATTCGATTAAAACCATCGAATACAATATTACACTAATTTACAGTCATTTCTTGATATAGACTCCGCTACGAAATTCTCATGTAAGGTGGTCCCTTAAACTCAAAAATCGACATGAGACAAAATCCTATGGATACATTTTTAAGATATCGCCCGATGAATATTTTGGTAACTTTTTAAAAGGACGACCCGACGTTTTTGGTCATATATCGCGTTAAAGTTGACCGATATGATCACGACAACTCTTAAATTAATGCTAATTAAATTGCGTACAATTCTCTCCTACAATGTTTTCCAATCGGACCAATAGTGCAGGCGGAATCGAGCGAAACTTCAGTTTTGGGGCCGAAATTGAAGTAAAAAATTCACTAGGAACGAAAGTTTTTTGGGCCTTATTTTCGGAATCCGTGGGCCATTTTACATAAGAAAAAAATACTGGCATCAGCTGCGCAAAATATTTTTTTATTTTGTAAACTAATGTTATTAGCAAATAATAAATTATATTTTTATACATAGAAAATATTATAATCTCTACTTGCGTATTCGCGCACAATGGGTCAGAGGTGGCATTATACGCTAATTTGAATGGTAATATTTAAAGATTTCCAGTATACTACTTGAAGACACACGCAAATGATACCATTATACACTTAGGAAATAATTGTACTTTTATTAAAAAATATTCACTGAAAATTTCAAAATAGCCGAAAATTTCCAAACTTCAACTCAATGTGGCACGGGTTCCCGGTGTCAAATTAAATTGAAATTTTGCACATATCATTTTCTCACCAAGTGTCACAATTTAAGATGGCGAGACAAAAATGAAACTAAAAAAAATTTTGACCCCTCTAGCTAAGAACCACCCTACTATGCATTGAATATAGTATTTCTTGGTATGTATTTATTTTCATCTTACCTTTTTCTAAAATGTGCGTGTCTTTATCAATCTCCATGTTCTGCACAAACGATGGAAGTATATTTGTAGTAGCCAGACCGAAATCTCCAATTTTGACATGATCATTACTATCTAAAAATATATTCACTGGCTTCAGGTCCCTGTGTATCATTCCCTGTTGATGAATATGTGCTAGACCCTCAACAATTTCTCGAAATAATCTAAACACTCTTTCTCTATCTTCGTAAAGGCCTCCATCAATTGCTGTTCGAAGGGTGCTTTTCTCACAGAATTCCATTTGAATATACATGTATTGTATTTGTCTAACTGTTTCTTTTGATTCGTCTATTTCTTCATTTTCATTCTGTTTTTTACTAGATTCAGAAGCTAGGCAGTTTGTATCCCTTTCAAACTCTACGCTATCGGAAGAATTGATCCGCAAAAGGTTTCGCATTCTGAAAAATTTATAACAATTACTAATTAATAATATTTCGAAATAACCCAAGTCTTAAATGTATGGTGATGTAATAATTTGTTAAATGTATGTATGTAATTTATTAATAGTCAAATCTTCCTCCGACGAGTCCATTACCCACCCGTTCCCCTCCTTTTCTTTCCTCCCCCACTCTATCCCCTCTATATTCTCCCCTACCTTTAACTTCCTCACTGCCTCCCACCCCTTAGGTCCCCTATCACATAATCTGTGACCGACTCTCCCCTCCCTCCTGTGTATGTGTATTCTCCTCTTTTATCCCCCTCCTTTGTCCGGTTCATTATACCCCACCCTTCCTCCCCCATCACTTCAATCAGCCTCTTTCCCTCCCTATTAACTACCTCAGGCTTGGGAATTAAGTGAACGTAAAAGTGATCGTAAAACGTGCATTTAATCTTGGTCTGTATAGTTTCAAAATAATGGCGTATTTGAAAAAACTAAACATTTTCATTGATATAATGTTACCTATAAATTATTAATTTAAAAATTAATAAATGTCTTACAAAAACGCACAATCTTCATCACTGTCAGTGTCACTTGATGCATCACTGTTATCCTCATCGCTACCCGGTGGAATTGTATTTGCACAAGATTTGTATGAAATATTCCATTCAACTTCTTGTAGTGGGGGTGCCAGCTTTTCAATGTCATCCATACCTAAGTGCTGCGTAATTAATTATATATTAAAATACCAGCAAACGATTATATTTCTAATAAAAGCAAAAGAACGTATATGTACATGCGAATATTTAACACTTTGACTGGCGTCGGCGTGTTTACAAGTCAGGAGATTTGCTGAATGTGTAGTGTTTTGACACTAAAAATTTACGAAAAGCATTGAAAGTACTATTCATGAACCTTCGAATATTTACTTCGAATATTACAAAAGAAATAAAGCTCAGAGTTCGCCTAGTACTTCGCCGCCTCAGCGATGCTTCACTTGCGCGGCAATTGAACCTCCGATGAATCGCTTAGTAATAAAAATCTTAATTTCTATATTCTCTATTAGGTATATCGTGAAAGCAACACTAATGGATTGGCGAGGTTCGTCCGTTGAAAATGCATGTAAATTCGACCTCATTCGGGTTACGTTTAATCGTACATGATGCATAATAAAATTGAGGCAGTCAGAGCAACAACGGACCAACCCACATTAAAAAAAATTTTTTTTTTCCTATTTTATATGGTTAGTAGAGCCTATTGGAACACGTTATTGCTACTAATTCAATTTCGAAAAAAATGTGGGTTAGTCCATTGTTGCTCTGACTGCCTCAATTGATCTCCGGAATTCGGATGCGATTCGAATTATGTATGATTAAATATAACCAGAGTAAGGTCATATTTTGACTCATTTTCTTAAAAAAAAAACCTTATTCATCCATTGGTAGTACTGTGATGACAATTTAATAAACAATATGGAAGTTTAAATTTTCATTAGTGTCGGCATATATTCAAAGCACAGGACAAACTGGAAAAAGTTTCATGGCACAAACAATCGTTCATAAATGTCTCACTGACTTGAAGGATTCTGCGGTACTTACAGGATACGAAAGACTTTGGAATTTTATATAGAGCAGAACAAAATGTCTCACGAAGTGTAACAATAAGAATATTTACCTTAAGAAGATCTTGATTCGGTTTCTCTGAAGGAGTTATAGATATAGATTCTTCTTCCACTTTGTCAGTTATCATAGCACTCTCTATCCATGAATTGTAATATCGCACTACATTTTCGTGATTCATTCGTGATAATAATTTGACCTCCCTGGTAATTTTCTTGTTGAGTTGCTTGTTCTTTGGATTAAGTTCTATTCGTTTGATCGCGTAGATTCCTCCATCGAGTGTATTTTTCACTTTGAGAACATGACCAAAAGCACCTTTACCAAGCCATTCAAGAACTTCGAACTCATTTGTAATCCTTGAGTGTCCACCCAAAGATTGCACATATTGTCGAATATCAGTGTCTGTTTCCTCAGTCTCGCGATTATCTTGTTCATCTTTTCGTGGTATTTTTGCAGGTGATAAAGCACGAGCTAAAGGAGCTTTTATGAATGTATGTTGTAACAATTGTTCAGCTGACCATCGCCTTCGTTCGTCATTTACAATACACTGTAGTAAAAAATCCTGTAGATCTGGCTAAAACATAGAGAAATAAAATTTACTACTACAATTAAGTACACAATTGAAATTAAATACTATAATGATAATGCATGAGCTTGGAATTTCAATTTGGATAAAAAAATTTCGGCATTACTTTCGAGATATAGAGGGTGTTCGGCTACACGTGGGAATAAATTTAAGGGCTGGTTCTAGACACCATACTAATAAGGGAACACCGCGAACCCGGACTCACCAATTGGAACGCAACTTTGTGGGTTTTTAGTGTCACTCAAAACAAGAACAACGGTGTATTTCATTTGGGCCCTATTAAGGGGTAATCGCCCATTAAGGGGGTGAAAACTAACCTCAAAGTCAAATTGGCACTTTAACTTTTTCACGTATAACTCTCAAAGTAGAATAGACTGAAAAAATGTTTCAAACAAAAGTTTAATGGTGCAATAAGCGCTACAAACGAGTTTTAAAAAAATACCTGAACGAAAAAAAACTTTCTTCAAAATTTAGTTAAAACAGGTTTGCAGCATTTATTGCACCATTAAACTTTTGCTTGAAACATTTTTTTCTGTTTATTGTACTTTGAGAGTTATAAGCGAAAAAGTGGAAGTCCCAATTTGACTTTGAGGTTAGTTTTCACCGCCTTAAAGAGCGATAGGGCCCAAATGCCAGACACCGTTGTTCTTGTTTTGAGTCACTCTAAAAACCTACGAAATTGCATTCCAATCGGTGAGTCCAAGTTTGCGGTGCTCCCTTGTAAGACGAAAATCAAGAATAACGATACTGCAGTTGAGGTCTCGTTTGTTAGTTATCAGTGTTTAAAAATATGTCTAAAAGCAGGCATTCCGCGCGCACCGCTGCACGCGGATTGCCTGATGTTAGGTATAGGTATTTTTAAATGCTTATAACTAACAAACGAAGCCTTAACCGCAATATCGTTATTTTTGATTTGCGTCTTAGTTTGATGTCTAGAACCACCCCTTAATAAGCCCCTGTATAATAGGCTAGGCCGAAAAAAAATTTGGATTCTTTCCTCGTCATAGTGAAAAAAAGGTGTGAGGTGTGTCCAAAAGCTCGCTGATTTTTTTTTCAGAATTTTAAAACTATATTTAAGTTTTTTCAAATTAATTGTTTTTGTAGATCATAGGGCGCAATCGGTTTCTACTAAGCTAGTAAGTAACCAAAAGTTTTTTTTTTAATTATCTCAATGTTTCACTGCGCCTCGCTAGCAAAAAGGAATGTGTATTACATAGTACTTAGTAACAGACGCGACGTTGCCAACGTCTCAGTGCCTGGCCTCCGCCACTTATTTATTAAATAGCGAGGAGCAGTCAAACATTGACATAATTCAACCTCGTGTGGCTGGTCCTAGACGTCGAAAAAACGCCCGTGTGACCGCGGCCTAATGCTTAGTTTTGATGTTATAAGCATTTTTATATTTCGTACAACACGAGCTCGTAACTCCTACTAAAAAGAAATCGACTGACAGGCGCTTTCATCAGTTGGCCTAATATAAAACTAAATAATCTGCGGAAACAGCTGGGCTTCATTAAATACCACTTTAAAGGGGCCCACCGGGCCCATGTTTTACGGAATATAAAAATGCTTATAACTGCAAAACTAAGCATTATCGGACATATGCGTGCACCAAATATTTTTTATTCTTGCGGTGAGTAGGACCGACCTTGCGAAAATGTCCCATATTTTTATAAACACCGTCTATAAATGTTTTGATAGATTTCTGCTTTGCAATATGTTACATAAATTCTTTAATTTATTCTCATTTGGTTTACTAATGTTTTGAATCAAATATTGTTCTAAATTTATTAATATGCGAATGAACGTACCTGACTGATGATTGTGGGGTCGATTTTATCTGCAGGAACAATAATTCCGTTTAACAGAGAAAACATAAGAGCTCCAAAACGGTAAATATCGGCTTTCTTTCCACCTCTGCCTTGGATACTAGGAAAATCTTCTTCAGGTTTGATCATTGTGTGAGTTTGATAAACGTCTGATAACCTTTTATTGAGAGAGTAATCAGATAACTTAACTGTTCCTGTGCAATCAATATAAATACTTGTATCTCGTAAGTCCTTGTGCACGACATTATTTTCATGGAGATACTTTAAAGCAGAAAGGATTCCAGTCGCCAAATATCGAAGAAGATCAATATCCACAGGAATGTTGTTGAGCAGGAAGAAGCAGCAGCTAGTACCTATCTGATTCAACAAAATGTTATAAATATGAAACAATATTCTTTCCAGGCTAGTTTTTCAGAAAGATTACTATGGCTAACCCTTTGATTATTTTGAACTAATCATAAAATATAAAAGTACAGTATCGTCTCGCTATGAAACGCTAGAAAATGGCAGCGAGCATGAAGGGAGGAAAGAGAGCCCTCAGCGACATGATGAAAGTATCTCTTATTCGGAGCGACAGGCAAATTTCACACCTTCCATTTCACGCTTCACTGAGTTGTATAGTTTTCGGCGCTCGAGAATAAGGGAACGGGAAAACAAAAATAGCACCAGCCATTGAGAAGCACAGATTGTTATCAGTTGGTCTCAAGTCTCGCATTTCTCATCGGATCTTCACAAAAGTGACACCAATCAATTCTTTACGTTTCCCCAATGAAAGTGATACCAAACCCTACATAATTCTGGTTATAATTGTTGAAATTAGGTAGCGAAAAAAACGAACGGGTAATTCTTTTCGTTAGAAAAGACAAAAAAGATTTAATAAAAATAAACTCTGTTTAAACGAAAAAACAAGTCCAGTAGGTATCTCCCTTGATGACACTCGATTGACTATAAAAGAAAAACGATATAATTTGCGAAAATAATTCTTTGCCGAAGTAAGGGGAATCTCGCCGAACCGGACCTCCGTCCTGGTTCCAACCTCGAACGAAGAAAGTCTCTGTAATACGCGATCAATTTATGTTACTAGAACTAAAAACTCAACAATAATTAATGGAATTAAATAATAAAATAATTTACAGAATTTGAAGTCAACTTCGTTCAAAATAGTCCGATTTACATGGTATTTGGTGTCTTTTAATGGGGAAAATGGACGGAATCCATTGGTATCATTTTCGTATTAATAAGATAAAAAATAAAAAATTTGACTCTTTGTCAAATAGATGGCATATCATCCGAGTAATCCTAGGTACACGGCGCGTCGAAACCGACAAATGTAGTGATCCTCTAGGTAGTGATCGGCAGATGTGTCCACCATTTTGTTCTAAAGCACAAGTCACAAATCGGTGGGCACTTCAGTCATTTCTCGGTTCTTTTTTGCCGAAGGCGAGAGCGACATGGCACGAGAATAAAATCACGAATAACTTTCGTCAGCGTCAAACGTGTTTATTCGAACCTCCGAAAGTCGAGCCCGGCCGAGTAGCGAGCGCCAAACACAAAGCACCGGCGCGGCGGCGGCGACTTGGGGCCTTGGTGACTCGCCAAGTTTCGAAGAAAAGATAAATGCTACGGATGAAAAATTTATTCGACGCATTTATTCGAATAAAACCTTCGAATAAAGAATTATCGTTATTCGTCGAATAAATTCTCATTGAACAAAAAAGTTATCTTCATTAGTCGAATAAATTCACATCCAATAAAAAGTCATCTTTATTCGTCGAATAAATTCTCACCGAATAAAATTATTTATTTGTTGCTCTTCAAATAAAGATGATAATAATCTACGGGGAAGGCCCGAATGTATCTATAATCAGGATGAAACTGGACAACCACTTAACAACCGTCCTCCCAATGTGATCGCGGTAAGAGGATGTAAAGATGTAGTGAGCATGACCAGTGTAGAGCGACGTGAGAACATGACAGTTTTGGCCTGCATGAACGCCGCAGAACAATACATACCCCTATCTGTTCGTTTTAAGGGTGTGCATAACCGAGACGATTTTATGATAGGTATGCCTTCTGGTACCCAGCAAAATATATTTTGTCTGATTATTAAGAAGATGTAGAATATAGGGAAGAAGACTAACTTGGTTAAATTTGAATTGTTTAATTTATATTTATTTTGTATTTTATCTCCTTTTATTATCATCTCGACGTATCCAGAAAGCAAACGTAATTATGGAATTGACGACTACGTTTCTGATGTCTACGGAAGCGCCTACGCGCCACCTTCCTGCACAAGCGTATAGATGTTGTTTCTGAGGCTAGTCCACCCCTCCACCGCGCAGTGGATGGCAAAAAAAAATGCCGTTTCTGTGCCACTCGTCCACTGCGTAGTGGATGGCATAGCAGAGCAGTTCCGCGTGCGACGAGTCGAGGTTATGTGACATGCGATTCTGATTGGTTGATTCGAGTCGAGGTTATGTGTCATGCGATTCTGATTGGCTGATTGTTGGAATCGACCATCTTAAATAAGTTTTAATAAACTTTATGTAATATTTACTGTATTCTTGGGTACATTGCTATTATTTTCCCATCACATTTAATCAAAAGTTACTACTATCGACAGAAAAACCGTTTCTAAAGTGTATACTTTATATGTAAGGGGACTAAAATGATTATTTTCAACTGGTGAACTGAGTTCATCACGCGTCTGGTCGTGTAACTCTCACTCGCGCGCCCGCTCGAGGCTTAATATAATATTTGCAACGAATTCAGTAAAACCCGTTTTCATTTACGCATACGACCGTTTTTAGCCACTGTTGACAAAAGTGTGTAGATAAAAGTCATTTGATGCTTGCCATCTATGTATTACGAGTTGTCTAAGCATCACGAGAAAAATGTTTAAACCATAATGTGCGTATATTAGGTACTTATTAAATTATAAAAAGTTATCCCAAAGTAGACATGTTTTATTTCTATCTTACTACTGACATGCATATGTACTTACCACAAATTCTTGAAGAACATAAATAAGCATATCATCTCCATCATGCAAATACTTCATATTCACATAATGTACCAGGTTTGGGTGGTGCAATTTATTCAAATGATTTACTTCTTGCTCGAGACTTCCTATTTGTTTGGTAATCTGTTGAATACTATTGTCATCAAATCTATTGTGTACTTTTAACGTCCATTCACTGATTGCAAATAATTCACCAGTTGCCATATCGACGCCAGCATAAACAACTGACCCTTTATTACTGTGACCCATACATTTCCCCCTGTACACTTGCCGTTCATCTGTAAGCATAATTATACAGTATAAATACAAAGTGAGATTCAATTGATTATTCATACAGGATGTGTCATCTAATATAAACTACCTGACTAACTTCTACAGATTTTGAGATAAGAAAAAATGTTTGGGGCAAAACTTATTTGGTTCTGAAGGGCCTACTTGTACGTAGTGGACAGAACTTTTTCTCAGGCGAAGATGCTTAGGAGATTTGAAAGTCAACTTAATTTTTTTAAATGGAACCATGCATTTCTGAACACTAGGGTGGCCCTAATTCTTAACATCCGATTTCTTTTGCTCTCACTCCCTGGTATGGTCTTTCATAAAAAAATAATCCCTCAAAAAATTTATATCAATTTTATATGCCAGGTTGCGAGGAATATAATACATTCGCAACCAGACTGAATCCTTGGCTATTCTCTGCTCATCTTGGGGTGCATGCATTCACCCGGGACCACCTGGGACGCTCAGGTGACCGGGGACGGCCTTGCATAAAATCGTATGCCAGTCCCCATGCGATTCAGGTACACCGGGAACGCAACCGCCCGTACTGGAGGTTAGAAGAACCACCAGCCCTTGGTGAAAACCACGCATGACAGAGTAAGATAATAAAATTTTTCTTCAAACAAAATTTTTGTCGACTTTCGCCAACATAACACGTATACTATGCGTCACATGCACACCTTCGGCCAAAAGAAACTAAGACATATTTCGTTCGTTGATTTCGTCCATCATTGTACATATACTATTGATTGAATTATAACCTAAGTGTCAATCCATCATGACCTGCCAAGTGTCAAATAAGGTATGTTGCCCAAATTTAAAATGTCACAAGTTTTTACACCAAATAGGACACTGAATTATTTTCTCAATTAACAAGGTAAGTCGCCAAAATTTTTGAATAGACTATTTATGTAGAGCTTATAGAAATGGGGGGGGGGGGGTGCACAGACTTGGAAGTTGTCCGGAGAAGGTTCGACAGAGAAGCATCTTCTTTCGCACAAGTTTCTACAAAATAATATATTGTTTTTATACCAGGAAACTATTTTTACATTAGAGTTTTTATGTAAAGCTTATAGAATTGAAGGGGGCTCGGATAAAAATGAAGGGGATACACAGGCTTGGATAGAAACGAAGAGAACGCACAAGCTTGGATAGAAATGAAGGGGAAACACAGGTTTGGATAGAAATGAAGCACCTTGTTTCGCACAAGTTTTGGGAAATTTGTCAAATAAGGTAAATGGACAAAATTTTTCAAATTAGCGTACCATTAAGAAGTAAGAAAATTAAGGCGCACTGCTTACAAACACGCATCTCCCTTGATACTTTAAATCTTTAGTGAAAGATATTCGTAACACTTTATTAAAATTCACAGTAGTTCCCATGCTATTCATTAGTTTTATTAGTTTCCCATTAACAATATTCCAATTCACCAATAAATATACTAAACCAACACCAATAAAAATTTTCGACCTGTTCGTTCATTTTCGCTAAATTACCATTAGTATTTAAATTTCCTGCAACAAGACTTTCTACCATACGTTCTCACCTCCTTCGGACACAGTATGTAGTCTCTACACTTACTATAACAAAAGTCCACTCTTGTTCTATAAGTTCTATGTTAGCTTGTAACTAAAAAATGTGGCATTTATATATTTACAGATAGTCGAAGCAGAAGATGACGCAGTGTGATCTACGTCAGCGAAAAAAATTTATTGTGACATAGTATTATATTAATGAAACGATTTTATTCAGCTTCGATCCTCTGTTTGCTTTATATTTGAAAACTCAAATTTAAAGCAATTCCACCAGTCCCATTGTCTTGTAGCTTTGCAGGCGTCCGTAGTTTGGATGACAATATAATATATTGTTAATTAAAAAAAATAACCCCAAGGGGGTGAAAAATTATCCATTCATCAATAAACACTATAAAATGTGTGAAATCCCCACAAAATTACCTTTTTTACAAAAATTTTTTTTAACATTATTCGAATGAAATTTCGATAGGGCTTACTATCTTTGATAAATTCTTTAATTCCAAACCATCGATGAATTCTAAAGTTTATGGCCGCAGAATTTAAAGTTTATGGAGAGCAACAAAATACGAAAAAACATCGAGACTTATAAAAAAGTTTCACCCTTTTGAACACCCATAATCAGAGCCCTTCTCAGGGGTTTTTCAATCGCATGGTGAAGAAATATTGTGGATGTAATTGCAGAGACCGGACGATCTCTTCCAGGCCTAGTCACTCACACTTCGCCACTATCCCCACTTTTTGCGGCTGCTGCTGTTGCCGCCGCTCGCAACCAAAGTTGCCAGGAAAATCTTTACGCGCAGTAGAGTAAGAACACCTACAGCAATAACGGTATATTTGCGTTGGTGATGCGGTGACGGCGTATGGCCTGATTGTCGTATTAGTGTATATGTGTTCCCCTTCTACTACGCGTAGAGATTTTCCTGGTAACCCGGCTCGCAAACACTCGCGGCTGCTTTTCGAATACAAGAGCAGAAGTTGGACAGGCCTGGTCTTGAATAACTCCGAGAATCGACTGATATCTTTTTCTATAAATGTCCCTACAGGGTGCCACCCTGTATAGGGTAAAAAGACCAGTAGCTGGACAGAGCCCAGCAGATGGACAAATCGTTGGTTAATCGTTAATATTGAAAGAACTAGAGTTTTAATCTACATTATTGTTTTTTTATTATGTAGAAAAAACGTTTCTGGTTTCATAAAACATTAACATATTTATCGAAAAAAAAATTTGTACGTGAAAAATGTATTTCTATATACGATTTCACGCCACCATGCGCAAGTCACTTCATGCGTTGACATCTGGCCACTTTAGACTAGAGATAACCTCACTTTATTTGCGGCCTGGGACTATATCCTTTTGCACCGTTTTCTGGCAATGAAGACTCCATACGTTTTTAGTTTTGGTGAAATAAACTATATTTTAACAAAAAAATAACTTAATCTAGGTAGCTACTATAGCTAATAAGTCTAGCCGCACACCCGTCCATCTGTTGGTTCGGAACGGTCCATCTGCTAGCCCTATTGTCCATCCACTGGTAATATAGGCTATGAGTAGAATTTTCATCATTTTATCCTTAAATACGTTAATTTTTTTAGTTGCAGTTATTTTTTACTTTAAATTTGTACATTTTTACGTGCAAAGCTTTTGATTTATTTTTAATACAACAGATATTTCTAAGAAACACCTTGATGTAAACTTCAGAATCAGCTAAACTGTCCAGTTATTGGCCTTTTTACCCTATACAAATTGAAATTGCGTTATTACCTGGTTTGAACTTCGTATGAAACCAAGAATTTCATTTGTTATACTTCTATACCTTCACATAAATAACTTGTGGGTAAAGTACTACAATACTTATTTTTAAACCCAAATCTTCTACTAAAATAACATTTAATAAACAATCATATAAACTCCTCACCTTTGTTGTGATCGAAGCGTAGCAATTTCGTTCCCTTATGTTCACATAAGGAACCATCGGAACTTTCACAGCTACTAGCGCATCTTCTTCGAGTATAAATCTGTGACGTCTCTTGGGGAGACGACGGTATTGACTGGGATGGATTGTTTGATCGATCGCTGCTTATGCGAATTGATTCTTTTCTATCCCGAATCTCAGCTTTTAGAGCTTCCTGTCTTTTTTGAATTTCATCCTGTAATACCTGCAATTGTTTATTATAAATAATATAGTTAGGTTTATTTTCGTGTATTTGGCTACAGTAATAAACTAATAATTTTTCAAGAAATATAATAATTAAATTATGCAAGAAGGTTCCAAAACCGGGTCTGGCAAATACTAGAGGACAATGTTAAGACCCAGAGGGGATTACTGACCTACGAGTGTGCAGTGATTGCAATAAACATTTGGAAAGATCTCGCCAAGACGAATCGATTGATATAATTTTTAACTTCGAAATCAGACGGGATCACCTTGAAAAATGCTCTCAAATTTCGAGATTTTGCGGTTTTGAACAAAAGAAACAGGTAGTAAAATCCCATCTGGCCCGAGAGACCTCGGGTAGGCAGCTGAGGGAAAACCGAGGGATGTAAGAGATACTGTACCAGGTTGGGGCCGCAAATGCCCCACGACCTTCATTTCAGGGACGTGTTGGGCCCGCGCTTGCCGCTTGGGCCCCGTTCTTAATGCCTGGGACGAACTCGTCAGTGGATCAATTGTTTTTCATGAACATATTGTGTAATTCGGGATGTGAGCAGGTTAGCATTTAGACTAATGCGTTGCTTATAATACTAAGTGGAGTGACATTTCATTCATTGAACGTGTAACGAGTTATACGGCGAGACGCCGATTTTTCCCCACCATTCGCGCCCGACGCACAGTGGTCCCAAATCGCCAAAAGCTGGCCAAAATTCTTTTTCGAAGTATATAGCAGTGTTTTGCTATTACATCAGATTTGTTGTATATATATCAGTGCATCAAATGTCACAGAAATTTCTTAAATATATCGATTAGTTAGTGAGATATAGGCCGTCAAAGTGGATGAAATTTCATGTTCCTTAATGTCTTGAAAATGAGAGCATGCTTAATGTGCCAGAGAAAGATTATCGGAAAAGATCCATATGTGAAACAGTTTACCATTAAAGTGGGTGTTATAAATATAAACTTTCCACAGAAATAAAGTAAAATGTCTTTGAATTTACCCTTGTAATTCACTTCTCAAGGTGTCATAAATCTGAGTCATGTTTTAATAAAAGGAAGGGAAAACAAAGATGAGTGTCACCGAGTGTCATGCTGTAACACGTTTTTTTTATATAAAGTACCATGTCAAGTATGATATCGAAATGAGAAAATTTGCGGAAATTTGCGAGTTTTTAAGATATTCAAATGTAAAGCGTCAAGTGTATTTAGTATGTGAATAAAACAGCAGTCGTTATTTCAAACAACACTTATAATCCACAGTTTTTTTATATTATTTTCGACAATGTACAATGTTGAGTTTTTTCACTAGAATCGGAAAAAATGAAATTTTCAAACTAATTTTTAAAAAACTTTTGAAATTAACGTCGTCATATTAAATTCGACATTCTAATGATATTGTTTTTGTCAGAAATCGGAAAATAATTAGTTTCCACAAAAATTAACTTAAAAACAACGTTTCTACCAGCGATATTAGATCCATTTTTTTTTTGCAGTTTTGTCTTCAGATTCGTAATCAGCGACCTCGAAAACCCGCGAGCACCGATTTGTGACGAAATTGAAGTACATTTTGAGGGATTAGCCGCTTTTTAGCGATTTAGACCCACTGTGCGACGCGGCCGCGAGGTGGCCACGCGCTGAGCAGCGCTCATGCTGGCAAAGTTCGCACAGCACCGAATATAGGCCAGCGCGGCGGGGCTGAAAGGCAGAGTCTACTCTCAGATAGTACTCTCCCAAAGAGGCCGTGCAGCGTGCTTGCGTATAATCTTTGACAGGCAATGCAGCGGGCAAAATTTTTATCAAATCAAAGAATTGATGTCAAGTAAGACCCATCTCGAACAAGAGTTGTCCACCTGTCATATCGCTGAACCGAAAATGATTTAGTTCTTGCTGGGTTGTCGTCAACATTTCAGTCATTGTTGTTAGCAAATCAGCGACTTCCTGAGGCTGCGTTTCTGAAGACATCTGCTGGCTTTTGACGACTTCAAATGCAGGTGTAATGAAGTCTCCTTCTTCCTTGAAATATTTTCCGCAGCTTTTGTCATTCCATACTTATAAAACGCTTGATGTTCGACAAACAGTTGAACACATTTTTCGCGGCATAATTGTTGCATTCCTCTTCTTTTTCCACATCCAAACGTGTAATAAGAATTTGACTGCCGACTGCGCACGATGTTCATATAATTTACACCGCATGTAATAGCAAACTCCAGACGTTGCTTGTCTGTAGCTCTTCTTCGGTTTTTTTGCAAGATTTGCACTACAGGATAAACAAATTTTATTCATCTTGCCACAAAACAATGACACAACACACTGCCACTAAAGATCACAGCAAAAATAAATCGTATACACCTAGCGTAAACAGGCCCGGTTTGGATAAGTTCGGTAGCTATTCCGCAAATGTTCGCACGGTTTCTGCAGTGCAACTGATTCTTTGGGCATCCAAAAATTTTAGTCAGATCTAAAGTGTTTTCAGGGTTGGGGTCACGTGATTTTGTCAAATTGTAAAACTTTTTGGTTCGAACGTGACAGCAATTAGTCTACTTCATTGTTTAAAGGCATCCTGATTGTCCGTATTACTGGGTCACCCAGAGGTACGGGCCCAATACCCTGGATAGCGCGGGGAACTCCCATGATCCGCATAAAATAGTATGGTGGGTTGTAAGCTCATAAAAACCAGGCCAACCTACAATTAAAGCTAATAATGACTCAGGTATGTTTCTAGTATGAAGCTATAATCGAAAGTACTGTTTTTTAAAGCTTGACTACGGCGATTTGTTGGATGAATTCATACTTTCATTGTTACACACAATAAAAAGATTATAGCTTTCGAAAAATTATTTTCGGTTTATTGATGTTAAGGTCGGAACGGCCGAAGGTGAGTGGTAGGGAACTGGTCACCGCCTGGAGGTAGTGAAATTACCAAATGTATTAAACGTATGTATCGAGAGGAGGAACCCACTGTTATGCAAATAATATAACGTCATTAAATATGGAACCAATGCAAATTCTTCTTGAGTTAATCATCTTCAGATTAATCTTTTTTATTCAATCGATAAGATGTCATTTGTCAATTAACAAGGGAAGTTCGACAATTCGAAAATTGAAAAATCTGAAACTTTGCAGAAATGTAGTGATGCTAATCACTATTTTTTGATTCGGCAAAAAAACGGCCCTAACGGAGACCCTCCCTCCCCTGAATAAGTGGTGAGGTTTCAAATTATCGCGAATATCTACAAAACTGTAAAAGATATCGAAAAGAAATTAAGTTCAAAATTGTTTCAACTGTTTTTTTTATTGCCTCATTCAGCCGAGATAACCATATCTCCACCACCCTCTTTTTCGACAAATCTTTATCGCCATATTGTAGGATCTCGAAAGCTATAAAACTTTGAATGGAACTTTTTTTCGAAATGTTTTACGGTTGCGCTGATATTCAAAATAATTCGACAACTCACAATTTCTTTGAGGGAGTGTTTTCACTCTTAAGACCATTTTATTGTCGAATCAAAAAAGGTTATGTTATTAGTATCACTTGAGCTACATTTTTGCAGTTTCATATATTGTTGAATTTTCGCGTTGTCGAACTTTCCTTGTAAGAGACACATTAGTCTGAATGCTAACCTGCTCACTCCTAAACTCATACCTGCAAATCTTCTAGCATGAACATGATATGTTCATGAAAAACAACTAATGCACTGGCGATTTCGTCCCAGCTATTAAGAACGGGGCCCATGCGGCAAACGCGGGACCAACACGGCCCTGAAATGAAGGTCGTGGGGCACATTTGCCGCCCCAACTTGGTAGAGTATCGCTTACATCCCTCGATTTTCCCTCAGGTGCCTACCTGAGATCCCTCGGGCCGGATGGATTTTTACTACCGGTTTCTTTTGTTCAAAACCGCAAAATCTCGAACACTGAGGTCATTTTTTTAGGTGATCCCATCTGATTTCGAGGTTAATAATGATATCAATCGATTCATCTTGGCGAGACCTTTCCAACAGTGTATAACAATCGCTGCACGCTCGTAGGTCAGTAATCCCCTCTGGGACTTGACATTGTTCTTTACTGACTTACTTTTTTAATATGATATTGTTTATATATTACGATATGGTAAATTGTATAACCTGTCTCTCTTTATCTTCTTTTAGTTGTTTTTCCAACATTTCGTATTTAACTTTTTCTTGGTGCCTGGAGACCATTTCTTCATAAAAGCTGCTATAACTTGGCTTGTTGTTCTCGTGTAAATATTTCTGAACATGTTGTGCTAATTCAAAAATCACTACCTCTCCTTGTAATCGTCTTGTAAGATCAATTAATTCAGAATTTAATACTGCAATCTGTTGGTGGGATAAGCCTTTGCTATTCTGCAGCTCTATAGTCGGTATTCTGTAATTTTCAAAGTAAAAAGTATAGGTTAGCATTAAAAGCTTAGAGAGGGTGTTCGACTACTGCTCGGAGACAATTTAAGAGGTGATTCTAGACACCAGAATAAGACGAAAATCAAGAATAACGATATTGCGGTTGAGGCTTCGTTTGTTCCTTATAAGCGTTTAAAGATACGCTTAAAAGCAAGTGTTATGTCCCGAAAGTCAATTTTTTGACGAAACCCCTCGTCGAGCATACTCTTGTTTACTTTATAACAATTTTATCTGTGATAAAGGAGACCTCCATCACTTGGACCATCGTCGCCGCGACTCTATCGACACTATCGGTCCGGTCATGATGCAACATTTGCAGCCATTGACGTGCATCAACCATTATTCACCAGTGATTCACAGTTTTTAGGTGTTAGCCAGTGTTATTATTTAGAATATTCTGAAGTATAAAAATAATGGTGTTTTATAATTCATTTTAATACTAGTATTTTGTAATTTTAAAATGAATGTACTTAAGAAAGGAGCTACATCAAAGAGAGTGGCAGGTAAGAAAGTTTCACGTACAGTTTTCATAAACTTGAAACTTGTATTTCTGGATTGTAATTGCGAAATATGAACTATCAAAAGACAAGAATGAATTTTTTGGCTTTGCAGGGATAGGGAAAGTAGTTTATTCGAGGTGCATAGTGCCTGGTTGCAGATCAACCAGCAGCGTAAATAGGCACAGCTTCCCAAGAATGTGGAAAGGAGTGAGAAATGGGTGAAGGCTGTTAATAATCCAAGCCTGCATGGTCTCACGTGTAACGAATTACGCCAATATAAAGTTTGCCAACTGCATTTTTTACAAAGTTCTTATAACAATACACCTATTCGTCAAACATTGAAACAAGATGCAAATGCGGAATTGATGTTAAATATCAGTTCTTCTGGTGTATTAACAAATATGAGAGTAGAAGATGAGGAGACGCAGGGGGATTGAACTTTTGAAAATCCAATGTTTTTGCGGAGTTCTAATAATATACAGATCATTCCTTGTAAGAGTAGTGGAACTCCTGATGAAGGAATAGAGCAGAATACAATTGATGTACATACTGTTCCTGAATCTGCGTCAAGTGCGCAGAATATACCTTGCTCATCTTCCGATTCTGCTTCGAAGAAAGCCATCCAGTCAACTCCCAAAGCATGTAAAAGACGAGTACTGCTTGGTTCAATAACAAGAAGAAGCAAGTTAACACCAGTGGCTAGACGTCTACATAGGATAGCCTCTACTTTATTAAAGAAACAATCGAAGCAGATGCATACACTGGGAACATTAAACGAGAGGTTAGAAAGTGCTGAACAGTACATGGGAACGGTGCATATGAAGAAACTAAAAGGTTTATCCAAAACACAATTAGCATTTCTTGAAATGCAGATTCAGAATGTACATAAAAAAGCCAATGTAAGTGAAAATTGTCATCCATCCTGTCGATTTCATTAATTTTTGAAAATATAATATTGTACATAATAATAGTACGATATAATTGTAATTCTTCATTTAATTAAATTTGCTATTGGAATATTTACAATTTGTAGGGCAGACGATTCACCTTAGATGACAAAGTTTTAACACTAGCTATTTTAAAATAGTCTCGACAATATAGACTTCTTAGCAGAATTTTTATTCTGCCCTCCCCACGTTCATTTCAGAACTTTTTACACAAAATCCCGTTAAAAGCTGGTGTCAACCAATTGATTATTGATCACTTGAAAAAACAGGGGTCGAAGATTGGGGCAATGGTAGAACTAATAAGTTTGCCGACCATGCACTTGTATTTATGTTGAGAGGAATCCACACAAATTGGAAGATTCCTTTATCGTACAATTTTTGTAAAGCAGCTACCAGTGCTATTCAATTAATGCGATCCATTAAAGAATTAGCACGAGCTATCACCAAATGTGGATTTAAGTTGCGAAAATTAATGAAAAACGTCCTCCGAATTGAAGTGACCGGTAGTAGCTGTCACTCCACCTTTTGGGAAGAGACCAGTCGTTGTATCGTAAATAATATCCAATTTGTTGATAAGAAAACGAGAAAACCTAAAAGTGTGCCGTCACTGAGAAATTTTAATTTCACGTTAAAGGGATTTCAAAGATTGTGGCAGACCCTTCAACAAATGAAATTCAAACGTTTTTCACCGCGGAATATTAATCAGGACCCGCTGGAAATTTTTTTGGAGATGATTAGAAGCCACGGAGGCAGGAATATTAATCCTACGCCGCAGCATTTCTCATTAACAATTTATCTGCGGCAAAAACTGTGAAAGGAAATTGTGAAGCGGACGAAGCGGAAGTTCTCTTTTTACTGCATAATTTTGCCATGATGGCTCAAAATTTAGAAAATATCTGTGGTTTTACAGAAGCAGAAGAACACAGTAACGAGTATATTATTTCCCACGATAATTCTACCGCTACTGGTACTTGCATGAACACGTCAATAATATTACCAAAATTATGCAAGGACATCCGATTTAAATGTTGTTGTACATGTGTGTCTGATATGTGTAATTTTAAGCATTATATAATAATAATAATAAGTCGTCTTTATTCCTTTAAATATAAGTTACAACGCAGTTGAATTAGAAACGCAAAGTCCAGAATGGGCAAGGCTCAGCGCAGCTGTTATTATGCCTAACCCAAAAATTTTGATGCACTATTTAAAGAGGCGTATAATAACCTCGAGGCAAATATAGCGAACCATTGTTTTAAAAAAGACGTTCTAAAAAACTTGAAACTGCCATTGTCCGTAGTATTAAATTTTTCATTTATAAAATGCACTGAACATTTTCAGCCTTTATGTGAGGCTATTTCAAAAGCTATTGCCCTGGAACAGCGCGTGTGTTGGGGTAAAAATATTAATAGAATGTTGAGAGGGCAAAATTCAGGTAGTAGGGCGGAAGCAATATTAGCAAAGCAAGCATGTATGCAATATTCTAAAAGTTGTAGGAAAAAAATAAAGGAACTTGTTAAAAATAAAAATCTGTCCGACTAACTATTCCTTACCTCTACTTGTATTTTTACAATTAAGTATATTAAACAAAATGTAGAGTAAGAGATACATTTGTTGGCATTATCAATTATTGTTGGCAAAATAATGTCCAATTCTACCAATAATAATTGAAAAAATGGAGAAGGTTTAAGTAAGAAACTTCAGGCGAATGAGAAATATTTAATTACATTCAATTATGGCGAATTTAATTAAATATTTCTCTCTAACACCTGAATTTCATATCCAAACCTTCTTAACATGTCAACAAATGTGTCTGTTATTCTACATTCCAGTACGCAGATTCAGAACGAATTTTAAATTTCCCGGCATTGGGTCGCCATATTGAATTTTAGTTCCAAGCAGAATAACTACTAATTTAGATGGCGCCACAATAGGGATCCGTAACTTCTGCTGGAGTTTCTACCCCCTGCTTGTAATAGTGTTCTGCAACGCGCATTGCACATGTTTACCCGTGCCTTTACCGGTGAAGTCTCGAAACAGATTGTAACGCTACGCGTGGTAGGAATTAGAATTCAGCACGGGTAAAACTAGGTTATTTTTTGAGAGGCGAAGCCCGCGATTTATAAATGTTTCTGTTAGAGTAACAATTTAAGAATCGTCTTATGAACATATTCCATTCAACGGAAGAGAAAGGAGGATGAACATAAATCGATATCACATTCGCCTTTTAACCTTGCAGTCCTATTCCGATTTATTTAGCGCAAAACAAATTTCATTCGCTTGGAATAACGTCATTTGTAAAAACAGTGTTTTAATGTTTTTTAAGAGCACTTGTTGCTGAATCCCACGCATTCATCATGTGTTTGCGCATACATTAATGATGGTCTATAACTTTATACGATATAATACAGACATATAATAATAACAATAACAACAATAACAACAATAATAATAATAATAATAATAATAATAATAATAATAATAATATTCTTCTACTGTACTATATTATTTAAAAGGAACATATCGAACCCGTACACACCGACTTTGCTGCAATTTTGCAAGTGTGTAGAGTAGCCAAAAATATTCGATCATATTTTTTCGGGATCGACGTCGCATTTCTGCCGCGTCCAACAATGCGTTTGTAGACATCAGAATCTATTGTTCTGGTTTTCTCAAAAGTATAAAAATAATTTTGTTCCTTATTTAATCTGTGACACTCAACTTTTTTAAGTCGGCGCCAGACTTACACAGTGCAAATGTTGAGACACCGATATAAAAAAATTGAGTGTCGTAGATTAAATCAGGAACAAAATTATTTTTTACTTTTTAGTGCATTTTAATTTTTTTTAAGTCGGTTTTAATTATAATTTTCCATTTTATGCAACGATGCGCCATTATTGTGGTTTTTACACGCAGGTGGCGAAAAATCTCTCCGTACAGGGGTATAGCGCCGCGGTCGACCCTGTCGTAGCTAAAAGTTTTGAAATTGAGACGGGTACGAGACCAGTCGACATTGTTTTCAAACCTCCTCACAGTAATCTGGGGTACGAGTGGTCAACCGATCATAAAAGCGGAGCGCGCGGCTCACTTACCTGGGCCGGGAAATTCCCAATAGCTCTTTGCCACGTGAATTTGAAAGAGACCATCCCTAAATTTTCGAAGCTCGGGGATTACTGCTGACCAGCGGTCGCTGGCAGCTCTCCGAACGCCGGGACGGCGCATGGTTCTAGTGCAGAGATGGGCAAAAAATTATTTGAAATACAAATTTGTGTACGAAATTTTTACTTCAAATAATTTTTTGCCCATCACTGCATGAGACTGCCTTCGTCGGGCGCAGAGATGGGCATTATTTAAATAAAAAATTATCTAAATAACTTTTTAAATAAAAGAGACTATATCTGTATGTTTCATAAATAAAAATCACCCAGAATTATTTATTATTTGAAGGGAATTCATCCGAAGGGCATAAATAAAATTTTCAATCGACGGGAATTCATCCATAGATTCTGCAATTGAAAATTTTATTTATGGTTTTTCAAATAATAAATAATTCTGGGAATTTTTATTTACTGAATTTCGAATAAATATTCTGCCTTTTATTCGAACACAATTTTTTATTTAAAATAATTTCTTGCCCATGTCTGAGTCGGGCATCGATCATCTCGTTCTTTTATCGATGTCGACGGGCTCGACGTCACGGTTGCGGCCACGTCCAACAATGCGTTAGCAGACCTCAGAATCTATTGTTCTGGTTTCTTTTTTTATGATTTTATCTTTAATGCAATGTATGCGTAGATTGAACTTAAGGGGCAACTAACCGAAATGTAACTCCTGAATACTTCAGATGTATGTAGTAATCCGCAGCGTTTCAAGACCATTATACTCATTCATCTTTTTCCTCCAGTGTCGGATCTGTATTCGTACTCAGAAAGTTAAAATTCGATGGCCACAAGATTCTGGCCTTTTCAGTGTACGCTCTCTTGAAATCGGTTGAACGGTAACGCGTACCTTTTTTTACGACCCCAATGGGTTCTTAGGTAAAAGTTTTCGAACGACGCGGCTCGGGTGTCATAAACGCTAGGGTAGTGGCATCAGAACAAAGTGAGGAATGGGCCACTCAGTAATGAGTATGCCAATTTCTATAATAGAAGTATCACTAATGGATTATTAGCGTTTTTTTCATGAAAATGACACCAAACTTGATATAATCCTGATTATTTTTAATGGCTGCAATGGAAAATACTTGGAGTAAAGTAATTGAGGAAAGTAATGAAGAGTACCTGAATTCTACGCGAACTGAGACAGAACTGATATGTGTGCCTAGATCTTAACGTAAGGTTTAAGCGCTCTTGTAATGAAACGTAGTGATTTAGGGGCCTCAGGTCCCAAAAACTACGAATATAAATTTTACAAAAACGTTTCAATTCATTATTTTCAATGATTTTTATGTGTCGTAGAATGGGCACTGTCTATTTAGACACGCGCGAAGTGCAGATATTTGCAGAAATGTTAGTAACAGCGTCAATTTTTAATATTTTACGGCGTACGACACGTGAAAATATTAGTTAAATGTTCCACTATACGTAAAATACTAAAAATCAATTTCATCTTGCAATTTATAGCTTGTATAAGCTCTCAAGAAGTGCCATATTTCAGCGCCATATAGGCTCCTGATACCCGAAATAGATTTTCAGAGAGAAATCCGGCGTGAGTCGTTGACAAACCGAACCAAAGCGTAGCTTAGTGAAAGCACACCCTCTATGTTAAACTCTCCCTCTAAACAAGTCACACGTATACAAGCACCCACACATCTTTCAGTATTTCAACACATTTCGGAGTAGTTCATGAGTTGGCCGCTGTTCATGAACAGAGGTCGCTAAATTCAGTCCTCAAATTCTGGGTCGGTAACACAGTTTGGGCGGTGACACCAAGTCCCATAAGGTGATATGTCTATTCTATATCTCGTCTGTGCTTTTTGAGAGTCGAAGCCAGCGATTTATAAATGTTTCTGTTAGAGTAACAATTTAAGAAACGTTTTATGAACTGATTCATATTTATTATAATTAATATTTTTTTAACGATACTAAGTATTTTAAAAAAAATCTTGATGCTGCTCGCTACTTTCGTTTATTCTTAAAAAAGAAGAACGTCTAGCAGCAGCGGATTTTCTGGAAAGGTTTTGTTTTGGCATTTTTATTATAATTAACCCGAAAATATAAACTTTCATAATCAGAAACTGGTGGTACTCGAAAGTGACGATACATTTTTTTTTGGTGTCAATTGAGTCCTTGTTGTACCCGGGGGCGTGGGCCCCCTCACCAACAGCACATGAAGACGAACTCGGGAGTGGTATTACCTACATGAGGTAGAAGAAGACCTGAAGAAGTCCACATAATTAAAAGTTTGGGGAAAAATTTGCAAAAAACCCAACATAACCACGCAGAGAAATATGCGATCATCAGGGAGGGAGAGATCAGGAGAATCACCAGACACACGGCAGCAAATCAAGCGCGCAGTAACGAGACGAGCGGGAGAGGGTCCCAGACCACTACCTGTCGGCGGGAGGGCAGACATGGTCCCGGAAGGCTAAAGGGAAGTGGACCTTCACCCTGTAGGGCAGGCCTGCCCCATAGGGTGCAAATACCTCCTGAATTTCTGGGACCCCGGCAATAGCCGAGCGCGGGACTGTTACGTTGCTAACCACAGCATGGGTCTATTGAATATACTCGTGGTGCGAGCCTGCATGGACAGCCGCACACTCATGCAGTTGTCCCGCAACCCATGCTGTAGTTAGCAACGTAACGGTCCCGCGCTCGGCTGTTGTCCGGATCCCAGAATTTTGAGCAGGCCTTCCCAAGTAGGGGAAATCTGCTCCTGGAACACATGTTTCGGCTCTCCTTCCAACCCTGCGCCTTCAGCTAAGGTGGGACGATTCCTACTGTCCTCTCTCTCTGCTTCGTAGTGGCGTCACTGTCTCCTCTGAGAGAGGGAGTGTTGGAGGGAGAACCGAAACATGTGTTCCAGGAGCAGATTTCCCCTACTTGGGAAGGCCTGCTGTAGGGAATACGATTTACATCGTACAAACCAGTCTGCTGGGCCAGCGGGTTTGCATGGTCGTCCACCTGGTACGCAGCAACAAGCCTCCTGACATGGTCAAGGAATGGCTCGATGCCAGCCTCGCTATTGAGGTCAGCCGTAGGATATCTCCTAGGCCTCCCCATGATTATTTTCAGGGCACGGCTCCGCGTAACCCTGGCGATACTCGAAAGTGACGATACACGATCTGCCCGGCTCTGTTATGGGCATGATTGCTGTATTCCAAGTGCGAGAAGCGCCCGGTCCGATCACAGATTAATTTTATTTTACGTGATTAAACATAGCCTATGTCCGTTCTTGTTGTTCAAGGATGCTGTAGTTAAACTTCCGTAGTGATTGGTTCAGTACTTTTTGAGATTTTTGTGTGCATACAAATAAACGCTGTAGCATTATTATAATAGTATAGATAGTATAGATAGTATAGTTAGTATAGATTCCGTTCAACGGAGGAGAAAGGAGGATGAATATAAAACGATATGACATGTGCCTTTTAACCTTGCTGTTCTATTCCGATTTGTTTAACGCAAAACAAATTTCATTCGCTTGCAATAACGTAATTTGTAAAAAGAGTGCGTTGATGGTTTTTAAGACCTGTTGCTGACCCCCACCCATTCATCATGTGTTTGCACATACATTAATGATGGTGTATACGATATAATACAGACATATAATAATAACAATAATAATAATAATATCCTTCTACTGTACTATATTATTTAAAAGGAACATATCGAACCCGTACACACCGATTTTGGTGCAATTTTGCAAGTGTGTAGCCAAAAATATTCGATACATATTTTTTGAAAAAGGAATTCATTCTCCTCCATAACTATTAGAAAATAAAATTCATTTGTTTAAACTATATACTAACTGACGTTAACTGACAAATGTTAACTGATGTTCGGATGTTTCAGTAAGTTTATACACTATGTTCGATTTATTTGTATATTATTTTCAACACGTTATTATTTTACTAACTATTGAAAAAGCATAGGACGCGGAGTCCTATGCGAACGACCAGGGGACCAGAGATTTCCAACAAATTATTTGAAATAAAAATTTGTGTACAAAATCGCACCGTCCGCAGACGCTCGCAAATACAATTATCTTGTAGCTTTGCAGGTGTGCGTAGTTTGGATGACAATATAATATATTGTTAAAAAAATTACACCGGGGGGGAGGGTGAAAAAATTATCTAGTCTTTAATAAACACTAAAAATGTGTGAAATCCCGAAAAAATTATATTTTTTACAAAAAAGGTACAAAAAAAGCGCCAAGTATATAATCTCATCAAAAAGAATCCCATTTAAAAACATTGTCGTAAATTAATATAAATGTATTAATGTGCTATATTTAAACTTACAAAACGAACAATATACAAAAAAATGCGCCACTTATCACAATGGCTATTTATACAAAGAAAAAAATGTATTAAATAATATTAAGCAGATGTATTTTTATACAAATAAATATTTTAATAGGAATATTTTATTGAAAATAGTTGGCGCTGCTCTCCGAAAAAAATGTTAATTGTCTTGGTTAATAAATAAAATAAAACAAGACAAGACACCACTCAGGCAAGAAGGAAAGAAAAATAATTTAATGCAAATTATACATATTTATTCAGTTTAGCAACACCAATTCGGAGAGCAGTGCGATATCTGCTTAATATTATTTAATGCATTTTTTTGTTTGTATAAATAGCCATTGTTATAATTGGCGCAATTTTTGTATATCATTAATTTTGTAAAGCTATTAATTAATTTACGACAATGTTTTTAAATGGGATTCTTTTTGATGGGTTAATTAAAATGTCCGCGTGTTATATGAAGTTGTGTCATCTTAAGCGCAGTTGGAAAGCACCTTTATATACATGCAGCTCATTTTGATTTCATATCTTTTTTTATATTGTATATTTTCTTCTATTTTTTTTTATGATTTATATTATTATCTCCTATTTTTTGTGATTTATTTGAGTTTCATGTATATGACTTTCTTCTATCATACGCCGCTTTTATGAACTCTTGATCTTTTTTGCTAATTAATTGTTTATTAATTTTTGTAGAAAGGACATACCGACAAGTTATTAGCGGATAAATAATATAAATTTATATTATACATATATTTGAATTTATTTTTCCACTCATGTGATAATGAAATTTTAATTTAGCTATAGAATTAAAAAGCTCAAACATTTCGAAAAAAATGTCCGCGCCGGCGTCCCCGCCAATGTCGCAGCCGACGCGTCCTCGCCGCTGACGCCGTCACTGCCCACCACCACCGCCATCATCTACAACGAGGCCGGCCACGTCTGATGGTAAATACATATTTAATATGAGGCAGTCAGAGCAACAACGGACGAACCCACATTAAAATTTTTTTTTTCTTATTTTATATGATTCGTAGAGCCTATTGGAACACGTTATTGCTACTAATTCAATTTCGAAAAAAATGTGGGTTAGTCCATTGTTGCTCTGACTGCCTCATATATACACATTTTAATGAGTTATATGCTTTTAGAATGCTTGAAAATAGGTCTAAATGTAAATAAAAAATATTTTACTAATAAGTTTATTTTTACTAATTACAGAACCGCAGGTAGCGCATCATCGGCGTAGTGGCTGGAGGGTGAGGGCCCGGCAGGAGGAGTGGGCCTTCATTAACGCCTTGAAGGAGCAGGCCAGCTCCCTCCGAGCCTGGACGGTGCATCAATACAGCCGTGGCCGTGGCGGCCGTGGTATAATTAATTAAAAATTAAAAAAGAAATATTTTATTATTTTATTTTATACATGAAAATGTGCTTATTATTTTATACATGAAAATGTGCTTATTTTTCATTTGCTCGTGTAGTAGGGTTTCTTTCTCTTTCAGTTGTTGAAATAATTCTCTTCGTCTGCATCGTTAACTGAAAAAATAGGACACATAAATTAATTATTTATGAATTATCACACGTGTTCATATGTCAAAATAATTGAATGAATAATTGCGTATGCAAAACCCTACCTGCAAATTTGTGCGTACATAGTCTGACGTAGATCACAGTGCATCACCTTCCACTGGAGTTACATAACATAACATTCGTTTCCATTCTTTTTCTTATTACCCCACCATCCCGCTTTATTTATTTGTGTTTTCCATTCCAAACCCATTGATTTTTATTTACTTTGGACATTACAAACTTATCGTTTATAGTGTCAAAATTATGATTTTTCTTGAGGTTCATTGCAATAAAAGTCATTTGACATTTATTCTTGGTGTCATTCACGCTAAAGCATCGCGCACAGATCCGATCGCACAGATTTATATAATTATGACAATCATAGGCATATAGTGCCGCAGTGGTGTTTCAACATGAATTGGAAGCAGTGCCGTCTTTAGGCATGGGCACACTGGGCAGTCGCCAGGGGCCCCATGATATTAGGGGCCCCCAAATATAAAAATTCTGATTTTAAGACCTAAAAAATTATAACTTTTTATTATAAATTTTATTGATCGTTAACATTTTTAGTCCCGTGAGTGGGCAGGGGCCCCAGTGCATTGCTTTGCCCAGGGCCTCCAATGCTCTTAAGACGGCCCTGATTAGAAGTGCTATAGACAGGAACATGTGCCTGGGCGTGCCCTCACCATGTTCATGAAATACTGTAGAATATGAGCGGTGAAAAATAAAGCCAACCGTGGTAAGCTGTTCCACAATCGAATCTCGATTGGCCACAATCGTTTAAGCCGTCTGTACATTAATGTAAGAGATACTGAATTTAGTTATAATCGTGAAAGCACTTACTCTTCGGGGTACTTATCACTGCACGTCACGCGTAAATCAATCTGAGCATACACTTCGGCTGGACCAGACATACCTCGCTGAGGTATCAAAGTGATTGAGATGTCTAACGGTTGCCATTTTCGTTTACTTTTTCCCCGTCGTAAATCCTGAAGGTCATCTCCGAAGATACTCTATAATAACCAAGAAATATTTTGTCACTTACCATTGATAACATAAATTATCTGTAAAATACCTTGTTATATACGATACAATGAAAATACAATAAATCTCACTATAGTTCCGACGGACGGGGATAGCGGTGGGCATGCACTGGCAACGGACAGTATTCCGAGCCGTGAATGCCACAATTGAGAAATTCCAAGAGCGAGCGAGGGGGAACGAAATAGTCGACGGGCTGCCATCCACGGCCGTCTGTAATACAAGCCTCCACCTAGTCAAAATGGCAACGCTGTTCATCAGGCCTATTTGAAGCCTTTCGTCTGCCTTCGTCCAATCACAGCCGTCTGGTACCGGTCTGAACATAGTCATTGGCCTGATAATATGCGGTGTTGCAACATCGTAGGTGGAAGCCTGTATTAGAGAGGGCCGTGTGCCATCCCGTCCGGGTTTCCCCGGACTTGTCTTCTTTTTTAGGGCGTCCGGGTTTCCCCGGACTTGTCTTCTTTTTTAGGGCGTCCGGGTTTCCCCGGACTTGTCTTCTTTTTTAGGGCGTCCGGGGGGATTTTTTGTAGTGATCTGGGTTTTTCGACGCTGCTCGCTCAAAAAGTCATAAATATTTTATTTTCATTTCTGAATTGCGGTTACAGTCTATAATTTACAGAAATTTTGGAAATTTCGGAAATAGTTAAAAGTGTTCTAATGCTAGGTTTTAATGCTCGTTGTACTAGATTAGTGATTTTATGGATGGCAGCCCTAATCGACACGAAGTTGCCGTCGGCTACGAAAAAGTAAAAAGGATGATACTTTGTCTCGCTTCGTCTTTCTCGTGCGTCTTAAAGACGTCTTATTACAAACCAAGACGTTCAGACCCAAAATGGACATAAACTAGACGTCTCTAAGACGAGGTGTGCTATCTGGGAAGCGAATGCCTACAATGCGCCGATACTTCCCCCAGCTATGAGCTGATGATGAAAGTGTTACGGTCTTTTAGATGCCAGTAGAGAGAGCAGGCTTTTGGCTTTCACCAGGAAATATTAAATTTGACGTAGCACACGCGAAAAACAGTAGTCATTTTAAGAGTGCGATCGCACCGATCCCGTTCCACGTGAAAATATCTACCTATGCCACAGTCCAGCTGCGGAGACCACGCTGACACGTTAGAGACCCGGGTTGAAGAATTTGTAAATCAACAATTATTTGTGAAAAGACATAGCATTAAGAATTAAGAAAATTATGACGGAGTGCTTGTAATGTAGAGCGAGTCACATTAGTGAAGAAAGTATGCTGAAAACAGATCTCCCTTGATAATTTTCAATTTTTTGTAAAAGACATTCGTAATACGTTTAATAAAATTCACAGTTGCTACGCTATTTATTGATATTACTAGGTTCCCATTAACAATATTAAATTCACCAATAAATAGACTAAACCAACACCAATAAAAATATTGAATCTCTTCGTTCATGTTCGCTAAATTACCATTAGCATTTTTTAAATTTCCTGCAACAAGACTTTCTACCATATGCTCTCACCTTCTTTGGACACATTATGCAGTCTCTACACTTACTATAGCAAAAGGCCACTCGATTTCTAAAGTTCTATGTAAAATTGTATATAACTAAATTATGACTTTTATATATATATTTACAGATAATCGAAGCAGAAGATAATGCAGTGTGATCTACGTCAGACTATGTATGCACAAATTTGCAGGTAGAGTTTTGCATACGCAATTATTCATTCACTTGATAATTTATAAATAATTAGTGAATGTGTGCTATTTCAGTTAACAATGCAGACAAAGTGAATTATTTCAATAGCTGAAAGAGAAAGTAACCCTGCTGCACGATCAAATGAAAAAATAAGCACATTTTCATGTATAAAATAACCAAGTACATGAAAAAGTCAAGGATGTAAAAAAGTATTATCACATAAATCACAAAAAATTGAAGATAATAATATATTAAAAATTATCTGATGTGATTCTCTATGCAAATCATCTTTGTAAAAAGAAGTGAGATCCTCATAAAAAACGTCAAAAAACTAAAAAAAATACGCAAAGTACATGAAATGGAAGATAATAATAATTACAAAATAAAAAAATTATGTGAAATCAAAATGAGCTGCAAGTACATAAAGGTGCTTTCCAACTGTGCTTAAGATGACACAACTATATATACACAGCTAAAATGATGTGTTCATACATTCCGTTACTCATATCACAGACATTTTAATTAACCCATCAAAAAGAATCCCATTTAAAAACATTGTCATAAATTTACAAAATTAATGATATACAAACATTGCACCAATTATAACAATGGCTATTTATGCAAAGAAAAAATGTATTAAATAATATTAAGCAGATATATTTTTATACAAATAAATATTTTATTCAAAATACTTGGTGCTGCATCCCGAATTGGTGTTGCTAAACTGAATAAATATGTATAAATTGCATTAATAATTTTCCTTCTTTCTTCTGTGTGCATTTGTGAATGTGTGTATGTGTACGTGTGCATATGCTACGTATATTAGAATTAAATATATGTACAATAAATTTGACTGCGTTCCTAATATGTATATGTATATATTTATGTATTTTAGATTGTAGAGGAATTATTGTAAATTATTAATACTAAGACAATTAACATATGTTCAGTTTCGCAGCGTCAAGTATTTTTAATGAAATATTTATTCGCATTATAATATTTACTTGTTTAAAAATATACCTGCTTAATATTATTTAATACATTTTTTCTTTCTATAAATGGCCATATCATTAATTTTGTAAAGGTATTAATTGAGACAGCGTTTTTAAATGGGATTCTTTTTGATGGGTTAATTAAAATGTCTGTGATATGAGTAATGAAATGTATGAACACAGCATTTTAGCCACGTATATATAGTTGTGTTATCTTAAGTGCAGTTGTAAAGCATCTTTATGTACTTGGAGCTCATTTCGATTTCACATCTTCTTTATTTTGTAATTATTATTCTTTTTTTGTGATATATATAATTTCATGTACTTGGCATATTTTTTACTTTCTTGAAGTTTTTTATGGTAATGTTTAACACAGTGGATAATTATCAACATATGTTGATTTATTAGATAATACGTAATAGTATTTAATTTGCAACTTCTCTAGTTCTATTCAAGATATAGTATTATACTGATACAACTCGTAATAAAGCAAAAAAATTAAGTATAAGCAATCCAAAATTTCATAGGGTTATATATAGTTTCATGGATATATCGAATTCAAGCTCATAACCTTTAACGTTATATTGTTAAGCTTCTGTTATAGTTTAATGATTTGTAGAAACAGCTTCATTTCATATCTCGAATATCAACACTACAAAAATTTCAATATAAGAATCTGATTATTGTATAATAGCAATAATGTTTCTTGTAAAAGTTGGTTAAGATAAAAATGTTAAAGTATTAGTTTAAATACTTCAATATACATAATATAATCGTGTTCTAAGTGTTAATATATATATATTATAAATTTTGAAAAACGTTTTGTTGATTGATATAATTACATACCTTCAGCACCTCGATTTCATTTTCTTGCTGATCTTTACAAGATTCAGAAGACATATTTCTTCTAGCACGTTATATTCTCATTGTCTGATCTCAAATATCTCTTAATAACTCAACATGATTGTGTATTTAACTCATTATTTGACACTTAACCTTAAACTTAACTATGATACACTTTAATGATATACACGTAAACAGATCACCCAGTATCCAAAAATTAATCTTTTATGACTATTCACCAAATATCCTTAATTTTGAGGATCACGCTTTACTGTTCAAATGTATTGTTTCATTTTATCCAACAATGATATTTGTTCTGAATTTCATATACATATATGTAAGCTGGTAAACTCAAGAGTTCTATCACGTACTATCTACCGAGAAACTATTAACCAATGAAAACGTGTCTCTGTATTGTTCCTCTATTGTGTATAATGAAACTTAAGAAGCACCAAATACAAATTCTTTTTCAATAGAATGTTTGTCACATAACTACTACGCCAAAGTAAAAATATACATAGTGTTCGACTACTAACAGTCATCCTTTTATGGGGTGATTCTACAAGCAAAACTGAGACGAAAATATAGAATGCGATTTTTTGATATCAAGCTTCGTTTTCGAGAATATACATTTTGAATTTTAGCCGAGTACGCGTGCACTGAAGTACAGTTTTTGCGCCTGAGGCAGGGTCGGTGGTAGTGATGTCGATACAATATCGATATATCGGAATATCGATACTTTCCCACCAATACATCAATACTTTGTATCGATACTTAATGTAACGATACATTGTTGTATCGATACTTAACCCATGAATATCAATATCGATACAACCGCACCGCAGCCTAAGGGCAGAGGTGCAAGATGCGAAGATTTCCGACTGCAGCGCCGTCTGCGGTGGAGTAAGGAATCTCAGCTTGTGATATCTCCGCTCTGTAAAATAATATTCTTGGGTAGTTTCGCGCTAGGGTAAAGGACCCAATTACTGACACCTAACCAATTACTGTCACCTTAAGCTATTTTACTTAAAATAACGAATAAATAAACATTGTAAAGTGATACACAAAAAGAATTATGTATTTCAACTTATAATCTATACTATAGATTATATTCTATAGTTTGTTTATTCGTTATTTTAACTAAAATAGCTTAAGGTGACAGTAATTGGTTAGGTGTCAGTAATTGGGTCCTTTACCCTATGCAAGATGCGAAAAATTGAAGATTTTCTAATTCAGCGCTCCGCTTGTACATTGTTGGTAGTAGGGGAAAGGTGGGATAGTTGATCACAGTTTTGCTATTTTATTAAAATAATAATAATGGCTTGCTTTGTTTCTATTTAATTACTTAAGTTGCGATTCTTAGAGTATTCTCAATATATTTGTACAAATTTGAGAGTTGAAAACTGATTGTAATGACTGAATTTAAACATTTTCCGACAGTGACATTATGCACAAGTATCCCTCACTAAAGGGGATACTTTATCAAAAGGTTATGTTATGGAGACTTGATCAGTGAATTTTAAGAGTAAATAATACATTAATTTTTCAAAAAATATTTATTATCTTAGTCAATAACGTGAAATAAAGGGAATATCATAAATGGAAAGTAACCTATAATTAACTTGATAGAATTACTGAAAAAATAAATCCGAAGACTAACCTAAACTAACCTAAAATAACATAAATGCATTTTTAAAGAACATTTCACTTAGATATCATCTGATTCAGATGACAATAAAATAAAAATTTTCCTTCTCACTTTCTTTGCCATATTTTTCTGTTTCATTTGCCGTTCTATGGTTTGTTCTGAGGTTTTTTCAGCTGTTCAAGTATCCCACTTCACATACTGATCAAGTATCCCTCAATGCACTCGATTTGAAAAAGGTGAAAAACTAAATTTACCCTAAATACACTCCTGGAAAAAATTAAAGGAACACTATAATTTCCCAAAAATTTTGTGTCGTTTTCAAATGGCTATATCTCCGCGAAAAATGGTCGCAAAAAATATTTAAAAAAAGCATTTTAACGCTTGAAGACTCTAGTTTTTGAAACCATCACTCAATATTTTTTCTTCGTCCATTATGATACTGTTTTATCAAGATGAAGCGCAGGAAACAAAGTTTCAGAAATTTTTGCCAAGTTTGGATGTATGCACGGGCCAAAAAATTTTTTTTCAGATAAATCCAATGGAGGGCTTTTATAGAGAAAACATTTCTCTGTCATTTCATCTTTTTTGCTATGTTTTATGATTTTTATTGACCGAGTTATCCGCCATCAAAGCAAAAAAGGAACTTTTCACTTTGAACACCTATAACTTGCGAACGCATGATCGTAGAACATTGTTCATGAGTGTTTTGGAAAGCTAAGACAGTTTCCTTTCAGAACCTTTAGTTGCCAAATCAATGAGATGTTTTTTAACCGTATTAAATTCATTTTAAAATGATCCCAAAAATTGCATATTTACCATTTTCTAGAAAACATGATGCCACTTCAAGGAAAATCATGGAATCATTCAAGTATTATACTAAATAATACGAAAAATTATAGAACTATAAGAGATAACTATCATTATTCATGAACCGATTGGGTTAAAAAATTAACCAGATTTTAAGACGAAAATATGAAATCTAAATATAAAGCTTTATTAAAATCTATTGAGCCATTTAAACCCAATTGTGTTAACAAACATTCGAGATTTTGGAAAAATCTATTTTTTTAATAGTCTCAATGTGATCAGGAGATCCTAAAACGTGTATTTCCGCAATCAAATTTTTTTCGAAATTTTTTTTGTTACAAGAATATCTGAGTCGGAAAGTGAAAATATCCGGGAAGCCAAAATCGCATTACGGTGACTCGTGACGCTTGCCAGCGACCAGGGTTGCCGTTTACCGTCCAAGGCCTGTAAGAGTGAAGGAGTCCGTGATAGGTACAGCATGAGTAAGTAAGACGGAAGATCCTCGAACGGCAACCTTGTCGGCACTAGAATCTCAACGTTTCAAGAGCGAGAGAGAAAGGCTCATATTCACCGTCCCTCTCAACTCCCGAAATTGTCCGAAGTCATCCGAAGCGCTGGGCTCACGTACGCGCGGATCGTGGAGTTGTATGTGCATGGTGGGGGAAATTCTCGATACTCCGGCCATTAACTTTAGCATCACTGAATAGAGTACGGACCGAATGAAAACTAGCAAAACTTCCTCACTCTACCGCAAGCGGCGCTCCAGTCGGAAATCTTCGCATCTTGCACCTCTGCCTAAGGGCGGTATTCATAAACGTGTCTTAGGGCGGTATTCATAAACGTGTCTTAAGGAAATGCTTAAGATCATCTTCTAGAGGACGATCTTATTTCACATAAGACATCAGGTATTCATAGACGTTTCTTAAGATGATCTTAAGCATTTGCTCATTCACATTCGGAAACTTTCGGAATAATTCTGTTTGCACAACCAATGGTAAAAGGATATTCCGTTCGTTCCTTGATAGGCGACGGAGTAGGGGCTGGAACATGTGTGTGAACGTCGAGGACTCGAGGTTATATCAGGCAATGAGAACAACAGCGGACTAACCCACATTCTTTCCGAAATTTTGTTAGTAGGAATAATGTATTCCAATAGGCTCTACTAATCACATAAAGTAGGAAAATAAATTTTTGTAATGTGGGTTGGTGCGTTGTCGCTGTCACTGCCTCATATATTATATTATTCACCGATGCCGGAGGAACAATTTATCGGAGAGTCTCCGGAATGGCGAGGACAACCTCCCGCGGTGCCTTACATTTACTTCAAGAACAACATAATTCGGAGCATAATGAAGGAAATTAGATGTAAAATTTATTTATATAATAAACTAATATGTAAAACCAACCACTAACCTGATGTAATATAAAAATAAAAACACCTCAGATACTAGAGACCCCGTTTAATTATAATTTATTTTGTACATAATTGTGCGGTTGTCATATCTTGCAAATCCTTCATAGATTTTTGGTAGAATACCAATAATTACGGAGTCCTTGCAAAAAACGAAATCGCACCACGATTCGTGCACCAGAAGTAACAAGATGATTCCAGAGCATATATAAAAGATGCAAATCGAGCCCTCTGTTCTTGCCACACGTATCCGTCGGAAATCAGAGCCCAGCGGATAAACACGTACGTGTGAAATTACGGTATCGTGCAGATTTTCCACACAACAATTTCCATACATAATAGTGATTTTTCAGCTATGGTAATGTTCAAAACAAGTAAAAAGTCTGGCTTTATCTTGATAAAATTTATTTACTGTTGTAAGTCCCAAAGTTATCAGAAACAGTGTTATAAGTTTCATAATTTACTGGTCTTCAAGGTTTTAATACAGTTTGATAAATTATTTAATTTGATAGCTCCTTCCTCTTCTTCTTGTTTTCATAATGTTTTATCTTATTTTCTAAGCTTTCTGCAAAAAAGTTTCGTTCATTGCAAACACTTATTTTTCAAATAAAACTTAACTCACAAAGGGTTTAATGGATTTATGTACTAACCACACGTTACACGCTTCATTAGCGGTTGATACACTTTCGGCTGCACACCAAGAAGCAAGCATTCATTTTGGAAAGACAAGTCCTTACAGTTTATTGAAGTTTCCAAATCCGACAGCATATTCTCAATCATAACTGATCTGTGGAAAGCAGAATCTTACTACGTGCTATATGATTATGTTATATGAAGCAATTAACAAATTCCAAATTGTACAAAAATATGGTGCCATAGAATGTGTAAAGTTTTAAGGGGTGGTCCTACCTAAAGTTGGCGTTAAATTTCAGCTAAATACACGTACTTCTAATTGCAACGACGCATTCACCTTGTCTCCGCGTGCCCCTCAGGCGCCGCGAACTATACTTCGATGCACGCGTATTTAGCTAAAATTGAAACAATTTTCTCGAAAACGAAGCGCGATATAGTACAGAACCTTATTCTATATTTTCATCTTTCTTTGGCCTGTAGAATCACATCCCTAAACGGACTCCGATCAATAGTCGAATACCCTGAATATAGGAAAAGTTCCCCCGGAGCAATTCCAATAGTTCTATTCTTATTACTTATTTTTAGAGAAAATATATACTTTTTGTTTAAGTCACAGTAGATGATATGTCTACCTGCGCACACTATACACCATTCTGCATTGTTACGGTACAAATAAATTTCAAACAGATTTGTAAAGACTTTGGTACAATTTCTGTCTCTTGCTTACACATGAACTTTTTATAGTACAGAACTAATATAAATTTTATTTACTATAGGTTCTAAATACCAATATGTAAATTGACGAAAACTCTAGGATATTCACATATTCTTTCATTTTTTCTACACTTAACCGAACAGGAGTAATGAAATTACTATTACTCTCTTGAGGACTTCCGGTCGCGTGAGTGATAGCTGTGTGAAAGAGTGAGAGGAGTTTGAGGTGGATCGTAAGGCGAGTGAGGTGGTGAGAGAGAGTGGAGAGGGTCGGTGAAAGATAGTGGAGAGGTGAGGAAGGGAAGGGAAATGGACGGTGATAGGGGTGGCAGAGGTACAGAAGGGATAAGGGAGGCGTTGGAGGTTGGGTGGTAGAGATAGGTGAAGAAAGGTGGGAAGGAACTTGAAGAGTGACAGGTGGTGGCGCATGCGGGAGAAGAGAAGCAGGGGTGAAGAGCTGGTGGGTTAGTTTGAAAAAGAGAGAAGGCAAGAGGTGCAAGGAAGGAAGAATAGAACGTAAAGGATAAAAGGAGCGGGAGAAAATGTATTCGAGGTGTAGGATAAAGGGATAATAGGGCAAGGAAAGTGGGAAAAGGGGAAGAAAGGCAAAAGGGGCAAAGAGAAGGAAGGAAGAGATGTTGGCGAAAATGGGGGGAGAAAAAGAAGTGAGGAAGACGACGAAAGAAGAAAGGAAAAGAAAGGACAGTGTGAGCAGCGCGGGGAGTAGCGCGGGGAGTTTGGACAGTTTGTGGGGAAAAAAGAGGGAGACAGAGGAGGACGCTGAGGCTGTGGGGGAGGAAAAAGCGGGAGGGTTTAACCCTTCGTTGACACACCTCTTTTTTCAATCAACTTTGACATACCTGGGTGGCTCACACCCAGAGCAATTTTTGAACGAGTGCCATTTTCATCCAAGGAACCCAATTATTATGAAAAAAATCATGGATCAATTTCAAGGTCTCTAAAATGTATTCCAATAATTTATTTATTGAAATTTCATCACAGTTTTTGTAAAATAATTCTGGATTACTACATGTCGAGAAGAAACGAAGAAAATCTTTAAAAAGTTGTAACTTTTACAAATGTCAATATTAAAAGCTAAAAATCTTCAGAGTTGATGTTCGGATATAATATTTTGGGAGAAAAAATAGTTTGTAAGTCAACTTTGAGAAAAAGGTATTTATTTTGCATATGAAAGGTTCAGAGAGTTAAAATCAGCTTATGGGTGGCTTACACCCAGAGAGTCAACGAAGGGTTAAGAGAAGTAGGAAGACGCAGAGGTCACCAGAAAATGGGGGTAAAGGGCAAGAGAGTAAAGCGATATGCGTATTATTCTCGAAAGTATACCTTCAATCAGTATCGCATACATTTCGGCTTCGAAATTATTCTAGGAAGTCGACCATTACATGTTTTTGGTATGGTGTTCCCGCGATAGCCATGCAGGTTTCGACTTGCATCTTCTACGCCTCATACCGCCGTATGTTTTTAGACCACCGCCCGAGAGAAAGAAAGATAGAAATATATCGTGTATCTCTCTCGCACTCCTAGTTCGAACGTAACCGCTATCGCGGTCGCAATCGCGCCTTCGGACGACAGAAGCGGGACGATCAGCTTTGAATTTTCGCGGCTAAGAGATGGCGCGCACAGATGCTGCGCATTAATCTCGGTGCGGTCAAGTATTTTGAATAAAATATTTATTCGCATTAATATATTTATTTGTATACAAATATAACTGCTTAATATTATTTAATACAGTTTTTTCTTTGTATAAATGGCCAATATGGTAATTGGCGCAATTGTTGTATATCTTGTATTACTTTTGTAAAGTTAAATATAGCACATTAATAAATTTATATTAATTTACGACAATGTTTTCAAATGGGATTCTTTTTGATGTGATTATACACCTGGTACTCTTTTTTGTAAGTTTTTTTAAAAAAGGTAATTCTGTGGGGATTTCACACATTTTGTAGTGTTTGGTTAATCAAAATACACCTATCCCGCACCCAGGCAATCTGAAAATTCAAATTTAAATTTTCGCCTATGTAGTTTCGCTCCGCCTTAATAAATAATCTATTAAAAAATTTTGCCGATTTACCTTGTTAATTGAGATAATAATTCAGTGTCCTATATGGTGTAAAAACTCGTGACATTTAAAAACTATGGACAAGTTACCTTATCTGACATTTGTTCAGGTTATGATTGTTTGACACTAGCGAGGTTACGTTTACCTCCACAGATGTACTCTCTATCTGTCTGTCACGCGAAAACAATTTTTTACGCGATTGGCCGAAACCCGTATCCAATGAACGACGTGCCTGGTGGGAACATTTCCTCACCCTTTCATACTCCCTTCTTAGCTAGAAGTGTAGGACGATGACAATTCTTAATCTTAAGAACATAATATTTGGCAAATTGCAACTTTACATCTATATATCTCTGTTCAGAAGGCACGTAAGAACAAAACGAAGACACTTTTCTTGTGTAAATCAAACCCAAGCTAACCATTAAGACAATTAAAAAACTAATCGGATCAGCCGTTATTAAGCTTCGATAATTTCAAGGTTCGCGAGATATTTTATAATTTCTTTTTTCTCATTTCTCGAGAAATTACAGTGTTTCTCGAGAATCTTCAGTGTAGGAAAATTATTATAAATCCTAATTGTTTTCAAAAATGAAGTTTCAGTTAGTTCAAATTGTGTGTTAATCGTGAACATATAAACACATTTACAATCAGTAATAACTGTTAGCAATAGGTATTTACGAAGAATTGCGCGATTGTTTATAAACTTTTTAAACTTTTCTGTTCTTATTAGCGATGCTCCATATACAATTAAACCAACATCCACTCAAAATGAAAGAAATTTTCCTACAGCCGCATTGTGCTTTGAAAAAACTATTTTAAAACAAAGAAAGTAATGTTTCGCCATGCTCAAATTTTATATTAAATAAATAAAATTAGCAATTATATTTAATATTTGTTTTTTTTTTCATTTACACAAGTTTTGTCTAATAGTAAGTTGGACACGAATAAAAATTGAGATAAATATTATCAACATTATTCCTAAAAAAAATTTTGCAATATTTTTTAATTTCTTGAGAATTCTCGAGAATTCTCGAGAAATATAATCCGATTTCTCATTTCTCGAGATGCGAAAAATATCGAGAAATCAGGAACACTAGTTATAAGCTGCGTGTGTAGCTTATTTAACCTAAATCTGTCCAGGACTAGTCAAGTAATATCACTTATTCACATACACTAACACAGACCTCTGATCACAAAATAACTCGTGACCGTGGTTTACATTGGCACAGCGCGAAGGCGAGAAACACATCTACACTCTTCAATGTCAAGCAGAGAACTGATCTTACGCACGAATTAGCGGTGAACAACAAAGGTCTCTCGTCGACCAAGTCGCCGGCGAATTGTCGGCCGTGCGTACCTGGTCTAAGAATTCATAGAAAAATTACGTTTGCTTATTACATTTAGAAAAATGACTAGCGTACTTTATCAGTAAACATATATGTACATACTTTATTGTATTTAAGGTCCAATCCTTCTGCAGAATCCTTAACGTGTTTAATAATTCCTCCTTATCGATGTACCACTCATTAATTTCATATTCACAATACCACAGATTTAGTGGTATTTCGTGTGCTAAATTGTATTGTGGTTTCCGAGGACAGTTTGTAATATTTAACAGTTGCAAAATAACTTCCGGCTCTTCCTTTCCTTGACCAACGAGTAGCAAGATTCCCATTAAACAACGAATTTGATGCCATAAAAATGCTTGACTTGTTATAATCAATTCACATATATCATACCCTGCAAATGATACACGCGTCAATGAGCAGAAAATCTGTTGTAACCATAGAAACATATACAATATATATATAAGGGTTAATTATTGAACCTCGTTGATTAAGGATGTATTGGACCTATTTTCAAAATAGTTCCAAGTTGATGAAAATTCGTGAGACTGTTCTTTTTAACCTTCCTGATGTGCTCCAAAAATTTTAAACGAATTCACTAAACGGTTACTGAGTTATAACGATTTTAATTTTCACTGATTTTACACGTACTCTTATGGAAAGAGACGATCTTGACGAATAAATCATCTGAAAAAATGTTGAAGAAATAGTACCAATGGTTTATTTTTTTTTTGTGCATGCAGTATATGGGTAGGTGAAAATATCTGCCGAGTTTCAATTGTTTTCTCTACACCGTTTTAAAGAAATAAATTATAACTTGAGAAAATTGTGAATTCTGGGCATTTTCATTGCCAAAAGTTTAGCAAATAATGCCTGAGAAAGCATTTGTAAAGTGGAAAATACCTTCCCAAGATTAAAAATAAGACTCTAACTGTCGTTCGAATTCCTTACATCTAGATTTATTATGCGTAAGACGTAGCTTTTCAAGTATTTCAACTTTTGTCTGATATTGTACGTCCAATACATCCTTAACATAAAGCCGTGTGTTCACTGCGTCGGAATTTGCCAATTGGCAAGGCCGCTTGGGTCGTATAGTTTGAAAAGCCGAACACATGCCGATCAATTTGCCGAGGGACCTTGCCGATGCAGTGGGAACGCAACTTAAGGGGAGGTTCCGGTCTAGGGCCCCAAAAAATAGGTGATCTTTAGGAATTAATTAAAGGAAAACTACTATATATAATTTAATGGGACTTGTTGCATTGTATTAGGGATGTCTTAGATTATAGAAATATATTTTTTGTTTTGTAATTAATCATTGCAGATGGCACTGGGGAGTCGTTAAAGTCGAGGCGTCAAAAAATTCATCCAAATCGGTGGAACCTGCACCTGCAAAAATTATTATCCGATTCGAATAAACTTTTTTTATTTTGAAGAATATACTTCTGGCTAGGGGGGGGGGGGCAGAACAAATTACAAAAATAACAGTTTTTTAGAAAATAGCGACACTTGAAGTTTGAAATCACTTTATCCCTATATTTTTCGTCCTTTCAACACCTTTGAAAATGATAAATTTCCAATTTTTTGTAATTTTTTCTGACCCCCCCCCCCCCTAGCCAGAAGTATATTCTTCAAAATAAAAAAAGGTTCAGTCGAATCGGATAATAATTTTTGAAGGTGCAGGTCCCACCGTTTCGAGAAAAACGCGTTTAAAGTTTTACTGCTACACCAATGCCTATAACTTCGGGAATTTTACGAAATTCAACAAATCCTTTTAAACACGTATTCCCAAAATGTTGAACATTTGAAAAATGAAATAAAAAAAAATCGACTTTTAGACCAGAACCTCACCTTAACGTTCCATTAATATATAAGTGTGTTCGACAACATATAGTAGAAAATTAAATAAATGATTTTATATGATAAAATAAGACAAAAATCAAGAATAATGAGATTACAATGGAGGCTTCATTCTTTATTTATTAAGGTATCATTTCTGTAATCACGCTGCAAAATTCAGCAAAATTCATTTTTTTTTCTGATTGTGAGTGAATACAATAAATAACAATGTTAAACTTTTTCTTCATTTTGTTAAGATTTTGTTGTATATATATATATATTTGAAGAACGAAAAGAATCTTTAACAGTGTAGACCGTTAAGGAAAAATACAGTGGGCTATGCAGGCGGTGTTGCTATCTCTACGACTATCGTACCGACTCTGCATAGCACGAGACGAGCGTCCTCGACTTCAACAGGGAGACAAACAAAAACCTCTCCCCACTCTCAATAGAATGGAGAGATTTCAAAGCTGAAGTCAATGATTATCTTCAACACATTTATTAAGCTGCTTACAATGTATACGGAACAATTTTTTAAATACACTCTTAATCATGTTTTTTCAATGGTATCTGGAGGTAAAAATCGCGCTTTTAAAAAGACGGCAGGAGTGATTTCAGCTCACAGACTCATCTGGAACAAAAAACCCAAACTGATTCTTAATCGTTATGAGTATCGCTATCGCAGGTGTCAGAAGTAGGCACGTAAGTAAAAATTTAACAAAATTGCGCGCATTAAAACTTCAAGTAACAATGGAATATTTCAAGACTTGAAGTTTGAATGTTAGCAATTTTGTTAAATTTTGACTTACAAGCTATTCCACGTCAAAACCGATAGGTGAAAAATTTAGTTTTGCCGATTCTGTTCAAAGTTACAGCATTTGTCGACAACCTTGCAAAACCAAAGCATACTGAATTTTAAAGACCTATGTCAAATAGTTTTCGAAATATTTAATGTTAAAGTTTTAAAAATTGAAACAAAATCGGCTAACGCGTCATCACTTAACCTGTAATATCTCGGTCATTTTTAAAGATAATGCATCCGTCTTGAGCTCATTTTAAAGTTGAAGGAATGCTTCCTCAATCCATATATAGAATATTTTGTTTATTGTTAATAAACGTGACAGTAATCGATGTCAAAATTTCAAATCGTGATTTGATGTCGTTCCCACCCACGGTCCGGTTTGAAAAAAATACCATTCGATTCGTTGAGCCTGCAGCTAATAAATTCGTTTTTCAAAAAAGTGGAGAGATTTTGAGAACAGGTAAAAAAATAAAACTTACGATACTGCACACCGTTTGGAACTGCACGGATCCAAGGTCAGTCCGCACGCACGCGTTTTAAAAACAATCGCCTAGCGTAGGAAAGTATTTATATACGATGCGACAAAACAAACTTTTCGTCCAGTATTTTCGGTATTCTTGAGAAAAATAATAGGAATATCTACTCACCATATAAAAGATTAACAATAGTTGGTAGTTTTTAGTGATTCTTCCTTTTTCGATGAATACCATCATTTACATCCCAGTAGAAAAATCTTTCTTAAAATATTCCATACCGTTCGAAATATTTCACCTACTCGACACAGTCGCACTGCTCGAACACATTCAAGGCGTACGGATTTTCCGAGCCACCTAAAATAATTCGAGCGACTCGAAACAATTCGGACTACCCGAATTTTTCAAGCCGCCCGAAACAAATTCGAGCTACTCGAATTTTGCGGGCCGCCCGGATTTTACGGGTACCCGGCTCGGCTCGAAAACCGATACAGATTTGTACGCATTATACCGTTCGAAAAGCGTTTTATGACGTCACTGTTGTTGGACAAACGTGAACTAACGATGTACAAACGAATGCCACCGATTTTTTCCAAAACATCGCATTTGGGAGTGCCAACTTCATAGACCTGTGCTGCGGGCAACGCGGCCGCGCTCAGGTAGGAAGTTGATTCCCTGCTCCTTTCATTATCAAATCCCTTTCACCCCGGCTTTGACTTTACAATCAATATGTCCAACGAAATGAAAAAATTATTGACACAACGCCGTTCCTACAAGGCTCAATTGACGCGGATTCAAAAGGTGGTACAGCCATCCGTTACAATTGAGGATATAGGATCGTTAGATGAACACCAACAAAAGTTAGAGAAAGTTTATAATAACTTCGGAAGTGTTCAGTTGTAAATTGAATCGTTAGAGGATAATTCGACGGAACCTAAGAAATTTGTTCATTTTGACTCCTCACAATTTTAAGACACCCTATACAGAAAACACTTTGTGTACTAGGAATATCATTCTCAATATAATATTGTAATAAAATTGCATTAATTTAAAAAGAATAGTAACCTGCGTTATTTTTAAAATTTTGCCGATGCATAGATACTTTTGCATCAATTATTGTTCTTTTATAATTGGTGACTCCGTTGGCAACATCCATTTTACATATATTTCGAAAATCATGCTCTCCCATAGTGTATTTAATTGCCTTATCCATAGCATGTATATTCAAGTTTCCTCTTGGAAAGAAATACTTGTATGTTCGATACTTGCAATTAAATCTTGCTGAAAAATCACTTGTTACTGGACACCATGCAATACATCTTATATTGGAAGGAAGTAATCTATTTAATATCTTGCAATATGGAAGTTCATCCTTTAATTTGCATTGATCTTCAAGTTTTAATCTGCTTCTTACATCCAATGAGATCACTTGTGAAAATGAACTAACACCTTTATCTGTTCTACCGCATCGATGATAATTTGAAGTTTGACGTGATTCTATACAACAACTTTTCATCAATGCTGTAAATATATAGTCTTCTATGGTACTGTCAATACTTTCCTGTACAACAAAGCCATCATAATCCCAACCAAGATAATAAAATTTTAAAAGAATATGTCTTTTATTACATCTAAAATTAAAACAGTTTCTATTGAGACATGTATGTGTGTGTATATATATAATAATAATTTAATTATATTATATAAGAGTATAATTATAATATTTTTTCCTTCAAATAAATAGTATAATTTTCCATACCCTTGAAAATCAAATGATTTTTGTGTTTTGGGGGCAATATCTCCTTTCCTCAACTTTTTATTTACTCGACTAACTATTGCTTTCAGTTGTTTATTATTTTCTTCCAACTGTATTATTTTCTTTATCAATTCCTATCAAAAACAGAGATATTATTTAAATTATTCACGATTCATTTTTCACTTTTTAAAATTAATTCCTTAATTTAAAAACGATAAAAAATATCAAATAGCATAATTTTTAATTATTTTCATTTTATTAAGAACTTACCGTTTTATCAAGTAACTCCAGTTCGTCTGTAAGTGAGGTTATTGCTTGCTTTTTCTCTTTATGAATAATTGCCATCTTCTCACACTACTCAGGACAATGCGTAACTTTGACAACTGCAAACTTCGTATTTAATTAATTTATTATTACCATTGTGTTGTTATTTGAATAAGGTTAAGCGCTATAATATTATACACAATCCTTTTAACCTATTAACCAGGGTTGTGCACTTTACGTATTTTCTGTTGGTAAAATCAGCACCCTCTGGCGGATTGTACCTCTAACTAAATCATAAAAAGCGGCAAAATTAACCCCGAATTACGGGGCGGTATTCGTCGCTTCTTAGGGCGGTATTCATAAACGTGTCTTAATCTTAAGCAAAATGACAATAAGTACAACGGGAAGAATATAAGATATAAATTACTTCAATTTAAGAACAGTATAAGGATGAAGAAGGGAGGATAGATGAGGATAGATGATAAGGTGAATATCTCTCGAGTAACAGTTCTACTCCAAACTCCACAGTGGGACAGTATCCCAAGAAATAAGGAAATTAGTTGAAATCCAAAAGTTTTGGGATTATGTTTTCTTTATATATTTCTTGTACTCTAATAATATGAGCACCTATAAAAGGGAAAAATATCATGGCAGCTACTTCTGATCTGTGTGTAAACACGTGTAAGTTATATTTTATTTTTAATTATACTTTTTTATATTTGCAATTTGGCTCTTGCTGGCTACAATTCTTATAATACAAACATATAAGCGTACATAGATATATATGGTGGTAGAATCAGAATAAATGGTTTTGATTATATAGCCTGTTTAAAAATAACAAATCTGCTTTCGGCAACAGATAGTACAAAATGAAATGGATGATTATACATAAAAAAATAAGACGAAAATAAAGAGTAATGAAATTGTGATGGAGGCTTCATTTTTTAGTTATTAATGTTTGACAACTTCATCTAAAAAATGCCTGAAGGACAGTAAAGTTCTACGCACACACATCAGTTCCGTGGCAGTTCTGTGCAGTTAATGTCACTGGTCATAAATATCGTTCGCCTGCTTTACAATAGAGCAGTTCATACATGTCTGTATCAGATGACGTCTGTTTACTCCAACGGGGAATCCGTATCCGTACCCTGAAGTTAAAATTCATTGGTCACGATATTCTGGCTTGTTCTCTGGAGTCGTAAACACAAAAACAGCAATAGGCATTCAGTATTGAAAATACCAATTTCTATATTTTGTACTACATCTTCATACAGCCATCACCAATGGAGTGCTAGTGTTTTTATTGATGAAAATGACGGCAAACATGATATAATTCTGATTATTTTGTAATTATTGTAATGGGCCAGGGCAGGCCTGCTGTAGATTGGGGATATTTCTGAATAGTCGCCAGTAAAATCAGTGACATGAACGTAGACGGATTTGACACGGACCTGACAAAGAACTGATATTGTGTGCTGAGGCCTGAAAGGTCTTAGTTCCAGTAGAAAATGCGAACAAGGATCTTAATTTGGCGATCAGCAAGTCGCGTTGCATGGATTAGTGGGGGTGCATACCGTCGCTGTCAGAAAATAACGATACATTTATCACTACAGCTATGCAACTGATATCCATACCCCTGCATTCTTATTATCCGACGCGCCGCTGATTGACGAATTGCCGCTCTTCAAGCGTTCCTAATCCGCATTTTCAAGCATTATTAACAAAAAACTAAGCCGTCAGCGCAATTTCTTTAATCTCGATTTCCGTCTTATTTTATCACGTCGAATGTTTCCATTTTATTTTCTACTATCTGTTCCCGAACACCTTGTAGAATAGAAATGACATGCAATACAATTTAAAACTCAAAAATCATATCGAAATTTAGTAACAATGTTTCAATTCGCATAAAATATTATTATAGTGTCCATGGCATAGCAAAATAAATTATTGGTGTCCAAAATCGTCAAACAAAATTATTTCCAAAGGTACAGCAATTATAAAAGAATTTGTCGAGCAAAAATGACATTATGCTAAAGGGCCGTTGTTTACCTCATGGATGATAATAATATGTATATTCTCCTTGAAGGTGGAAGCGGTTAAAAGATATGAATTAATAAAATTATTTTCTGCTTTATTGGATAATATTATTACAAACAAAAAAGTTTAGGCAACGAGAAATCACAATTTTTTATAGCATATAAACAAATTTAAGAATTGCTTCCTAATCACTTTTTATGTTATGTATTACAAATAATAAACAAGTTAATAAGAAATGTATTTTTCTGTGTTGTTTATGTCTCCTAATCTTGGCTTGATATTTTTTATAATTAATTATTTCATTCTGTATTTTTGTCGGTTGAAGTTATAAAACGGATTTAAATTTTATCGTGATTCACAAACGCACCAGCAAAACTTTGAAATCAATGGTAACTGGGCAGTTGTCTTTCATAATCAATGGGAGAATGCGAAACGCGTACATAAAGTCTACAAGTCTACATTATTAGACGAAGGTCAATGTATTCCCCATGCTTCCGGATCTCGCACTGGGCACCACGTTATCTGTAAACCTAACAGTTATCTCGGTAACCGCCATGTTTCCGGTGAGGAACTGAGCCAAAGTTTCAACGCCTGAACGAGGTAAACGATCGAAGGGGTATCCCATAGGACGTGCGTCAGGGTATTTTCTATCCCGCAATCCACAGTAACTTGATGCATCTTTACAAGTAGATGGCTCATCTTGTTGAACCTAAGCATAGGCATTACAAAATAGATTTTAGTTCCATTGTTCAGTTTGCTCTTTTTTTAGATGCATATGCTTTTAATGACAGAGATACTTATGATTGTGTATGTTTATAAGTTTTAACCGTGTTAATATGAAATAATCTATCTATATATATATAAATGAATGTGGGTTTGTTTGTTTGTTTGTCCCGCATTCGTTCCTATACCATTCTGCATGCTGCAAATAAACTTCGAATATTTGAGTATTCGAATGTTATTATTCGAATACTATTCGAATACTGCTATATTCGAATGCTGATGTATTCGAATAGTATGGTATGAAGTGGGTTAAAATTAGTTTATAAGATTTCACTCTGACAAATGAACCTAAAGAACTTGATTTATAATTCACATCATACTATTCGAATACATCAGTATTCGAATACTTGGATATTCGAATATAACAGTATTCGAATACTTGGATATTCGAATATAGCAGTATTCGAATACTTGGATATTCGAATTATATTCGTCAAATAATTAAGCAACTGAAGTATTCGAATATTCGAATACCGAAAAATTCGACAAATAGTCCCAGCTCTAGCTGTAGGCTCGTAGGTCACTAATCCCGTCTTCGACTTAACATTGTCCTTTAACCGAACAGATTTCGGTCGAACTTAACCGGGCACCACAGTAATTGTTACGTAAGTATTTCACTGTCAGTTATATGATCTGGTAAATAATTTTAAAATGTACTTACGGCGTCACCATTATAATCAGATATCATAATAAAGAGATCCATGGTGTAGCCTTCCTTGTTTCCTTTAGGCACTAACATATGCTGTGGCCATCCGCATCCACAAAAATTGAATTGTTCTAGAGAATCTCCACCAATAGGTCTGTTATTGTCCAAGTTACGGAAGGTTCGTTCGAAAGGTATAGTTACCGAGGATTCTTTTGATTTACGCTCAATTGTATTTTTACCTGGGCGGACTGCAATCAAATATCACAAATCAATGTAAAATATTGGCAAGTTGTATTCTCAATTATTATGTAACAAATAAATAAGCTATAATAATTAATTTTAAAACATCTGTAAACATTCGTTTGTAATATCTTCACAATCTTATAAATATCGTACTATTGATAATTTTCAAATTAAAATTTTGACCGTAAATATTAAATAAGGTGGTATCGGCGCACTGATTCGGTCACAATACAAGAAGACTTCTCCCAACCGATTCGCGTGTCGTTTGCTCGATTTAACGCTGCGACATAATTTTCATCAGCTAACGCAATAGTATAAAATTAATCTCACTTTCCTTGAGGAGGGTTCAAATCAAGAACCGAAACGTCGGATTTTTTTTATAAATAATTGACAAACAGCGATGATACTTTATTTTATTTTTAAATAAATAAAATAAACTTTGTATTGTGACCGAATCAGTGCGCCGATACCACCTTATATCGTACTATTATCACAAAAAATTGATGTTTTCATAAATACAAAAATAAATGTGACGAGAATATAATTTGCGATATATACGAAATAAGCATAACAGAAATCAATCTTTGTTGTAACGTACGCGTCACGGTGAATTTGTCCATCTCAATCATTAAATTCTTCTGTTGCCTGAATGTAAAAGGTAGTCCACGTTCGTCTTCCTTAGGAGCAATGAAGATGCGAACAGTACCTCTTCGTGGTGCACTGTTGTTATTATTAACAATAATAGTGTATGTAAAATCAGCATGATTTAAATGCGTGAATCTAGCGAGTACTGGTCCACGCGGAGTGAAATCCAGTCCTCTAGACAGATCTACGACGCTCTGGGTCCAGAAAGAATTCAACACGTTGCGCTGATTATTCGTTGTCAGCCTAATATCCGCCATTTGAATACCTGGGAAGTCCAACTGTAAATGCAAACGAAGATTATATACATATATAAATATTGCTTTAATATTGTTATGTTTCACATGAACGATACAATGTTTTTAAAGAAAGATGGGTAAATTAGGAATCCTATTTCTGTACCAAGGAATGATCAAATCAATTTACAGACAATAGTGGCTTCTCCCAGCATGGATTAGCGTCAACCTGCGCAGAACCGGTCTAAACTCGTCGGTTAGCAGGTTCCTTCTAATATGACATCAAGTATACCCCTTCGCGGTCACACCTTCTTATAATCACAAATTGGTCACACGGGGTTCATTGTACCCCAGCAACATTTTTTCAGTTACCATTTTCGTATTTTTGAATCTTTTAACTTTTCAGTGATAATTGTACATTCGTAATACTTGTACAATCATGGTCTAATAATCTTTTTCTAGAAATGTACATTTTTATATGATAAAATTTGTAGTTGAAAATGAGCGATTTTCCATGGTTGTGGGAAAAACCGGATTTTAAAATTTTTTTTTTATTTTCTTTTTTGCGATAAATACCCTTTGAAAGACCTAAAGGTGCGAAATTTCAAATCGAAAATTGCTCTTGGGGTACAATATACCCCGTGTGACCACGAAGGGTTAAATATAACTATCACTATATTACACAATACAAATCCATTCATGAATTCTAAATTCTATAACATCAATTCTTTTTATTTGCATTAGTACTTTATACTAATGGTAAAGAATCAAATTATACATCCCTTATTTTGTTATGTTATATTTCTTCTTTCTTGTAAAATACATATTTCATATATATAAGAATGTATTCACTAACCTGCTGTAGGTTGTACTGAGGCAGAGTATTTTTATATTCCTGGAAGACATCGTCAACAAAGGCATGCCATCTGTAGAAAATGGGGTCCCTCATAGCAGTCGCTGAGTCACCCATGATTCCAAATCTTTCCTGAGGGCAAATGAATAGAATCTTAATAACTTGCTCTTGTACTCGAAAACCACATTTCTAAACTCAGTGATTTTAAGTATTATTAAATAAACACTATGTCATTTTGATTGTAATCTTAGCTCAATAAATTGCGTTCTATTCTGTTAAATAGTTATTAACAATGCCATTTGTAATCATTATAAAACGATGTGGGGTTTAATAATCGTACGAATAAATAATTTTATTCGATGATAATTCATTCGACGAATAAAGATAATTTTTTGGTAATTATTCACTTTAGCGATTCCTCATCGATTTTGATGAAATTTGAATATGTTGCCGGGGACACGATTCCGTACAACTTTTTCCTATACATGTTACCCCCGGTCGGCCTTAGTTTCCGAGATATTTGCGAAATACTTCTGTTGATTTACTCCGAGGCAAACGGACACAGCGATCAACTTGAGGTGGTAATTTTTTTCAAAAAGAAAGTAATTTTTTTCAATCACATTTCCATGTGCTATCCACCTCGGGCACGAAGCACGTGGAAATGTGATTGAAAAAAATTACTTTCTTTCTTCAGGGGGCTTCGCGCCCCGAGGTTTCCAGAAACAAGAATAAACACATCCCCCAGATGACCAACCACCTCAAGTTGATCGCTGTGTCCGTTACCTCGGAATAAACCTCAACCGCAATACTGTTAATATTGATTTTCGTATTATTTTGGTGTCTAGAATCACCCCTTAAATTTTCATCCATCTATAGTGAATGAACCTGTATGTAGAAAGAAATTGAATATAAGTAATTCTAAATGCATGTATTGCGCAGTGGCGGATTTAACAGGGCGGCCGATGAGCAGTTGCCACCTGGGCCCCTGCTCGAAAGGCCCCCTCTATGGCCCCATCCTTAAAAAAAATTATGATTTTATCCAAACTATATTTTTTTCTGTATTATTACACTCAGCCAGTTTTCAGTAAACTACCACTTTAGTTTCTCGAAAAATGGGCCCGCTCAGAAGGCCCCCCTAGGGCCCTGTCTTCAAAAATAAATTATGATTTTGTCCAAGCATTTGTTCTGTACATTTGTGTACATTTACTACGTTTTAGTAAACTACCTCTTCATTTTCCCGAAAAAATGGGCCCCTCAATGTTTGCCACCTGGGCCTTTTTTCTTAAATTCGCTACTGGTATTGCGTATTTAGCATGATTCTAATTCAAATTTTTTAACAACATATTTAAAAATCATGAAATCGGTGAGGTGAACCCTCGTTTATATAATTACCACATTTATATTTTCGAAACACTTTCTTTTAAAATATTCTATATGAATTGTAATCATCTGTACTTACCAAGTAGCGATGGTCCGGGTCATGGCAATATGAAATAGCAACATGACCGAAGTTATGAATGTCACCGTAAACGTTCTGATTGGGAGACAATATGCTAGCTTCCATAATATTTCCTAAAACATCAATTCCATCCTTTTCAGTCAGCGGTATTCTTTCGCCTCGTGTATTGATCACAGATCCTGTGTGAATCGCCTCATAAATGCGGTCACGCCATCTTTCCATATCTTGAATATCGAAATCCAATTGATCCACTGGTCGATTGATATCCCGAAGAACAGCACCGCTGGGTCTAGCTGGCCACGTACGGCCAGCAACTATCGAATCTAACTTTGGAAAATATGCCTCAGGAATCGGTTCACGCCAATTTATGAAACGCTTTACTCGTCCGAGCCGATTGCAGAAGCGCTCGCAGTTATATCTGAGAATGAGATAATTGAATTGTATTTGGGCAGTATTAAAATGTTTGGGGCTACAAAACAAAAATTAAATTACAGAATGAAAATGATTTTTATGTAACTCATTACTTTTTACAGAGAATGAAATGGTTTACAGCAAATTTAAAAGTGTTCAATCAATTTTACGTTGTATGTACTGATGATAAATATTTTTAGAAGAAACATTCATACTCACCGAGCCATGATTTGTTCATGCATATAGTAGAAAAGTTCTCCGCGTCGGTCTTTGCGAACTATATTAATGTCGCCCTCAAAGGGATAAACTAAATGCCAATGCCAGTGATGAAGATTAATTCCAATATCTTCTCTCCAATAGGCAACACGGTGTTCTTCATCCAGATCTGATGCAGTATAATCTCGCGGGATGTCGATTGGTATCTACATGTAACGAATAAAGATTTCAAAACACGCGGCGGGAGAAAGGAGGTGTTGCCTCTGAAAATCGGCCGCGAAGTTCACTTAATTCCCAAGCCTGCGTTACTCTCTTCATCAAACAATATATTCTTTCTAAAACACCTTCACGATGTAGGGAAAGTTTTGTGACGTCCCACTAATTTTCGCGTATTCTAATTAAAATCTGCCCCACAAACCACTCCACGATTCCACCACTATCCCGAAAACACACAACTTTTACCCCTCACCAACGACTGGGTCAATCGCCTCATAAATCAAGAGCAAGACTAGCTTCCTAAAAACCCGTCTTACGGGGGTATTATACCCAAAAATTCGATTTTGCTATTTTTTTATTTTCTAATAGTTTAAGGCAGGGTTGACTAACTGGCGGCTCGCGAGCCACCGCGAGCTCCACCGCCTTGCTGCTACGCTGAGCGGCCCCCCTTCCGTACCTAGCAAACTCTGACCGTAGTGAAATCCTCCTTTCTCGAAAACGGGGGGCGATTGCGACAAACGGTTTGCGGATTCGTTTTCAGCGCACAAAAATCTATACGAAATGGCTATTGAATGTTACAGATCAAAATGGCTGTTGGACCAGCTCTTGAATCAATGAGATAGATACGGCTGGAAAGGACGTTCTTCGCATGTACATAAGATGTCTTTGTGCTATTTGGGATAATATAAAAAAAGTTTTCATTAAGTTTTTCTTACATACCCTTGATCCTTCGGGAACAATATTGGCCTCTTCTCTAGCTCTAGAAAAAATTCCTCCATCGATGTATTTGTCCGGAAATATTTCGGTTAGCGGTGGTATTGGCAAATCCTTTGTATCGGGGCGGTGCAGTATTGCAACTGAAAGGGCATAGATGAACATATTCGGATTCAAACGGTCGCGACAGTAGACCGACACAGATAAGAAGTCCTCGTATGTCCTCATGCCTGTAATAAGGAGCACAACCATAAGATTCACGTATTGGCCCCTTACAATAAGGCGTGTTATCCTGGTGGGAGTTAATTCAAAATGGACCCCAGAGAAACTACTTGGGAATAGGGCTGGGACTATTTGTCGAATTTTTCGGTATTCCAATATTCGAATACTTCAGTTACTTAATTATTTGACGAATATAATTCGAATATCCATGTATTCGAATACTATTCGAATATTTAAGTATTCGAATAGTATGGTGTGAATTAAAAATCAAGTTCTTTAGGTTCATTTGTCATGCTGAAATCTTGTAAGCTAATTTTAACCCACTCCATACCATACTATTTGAATAATAACATTCGAATACTCAAATATTCGAAGTTTATACGTAGCATTCGAATACTAGTAAAATATACGAAGTTTATACGTAGCATTCGAATACTAGTAAAATATACGAATATTAAATTCGACGATAATAAGAAAAGTAAACAATCAATTAAAATAAGGATTTGTGTTTTATATTATGAACTATAAGAAAAACATATAATATTTACAAAATAGCATTTGTAGGCCGTGCAATGTTTCCATTTAAAATGCCTTTTTTTTCCGGATGGTCAACTGGTGGGCCGGATTTCGCGAAATCGGATGGACTGTAACAAAAACCCCAAAAATGTCATAGACTATAATATATTTCTTGGGCATTGACGATCCAACATTTCAATTTTTGCAAAAATTGACAAAATGGCCGATGTTTGAAAAATAATGATCAAATTTCGACAGAGGTGTGTGAATCTTTTTGTCTATATTTTGTACAATAATTAAAAAATTTTAAATTTTGGATCGTCAATGCCTAGGAAATATATTATAGTTTATGACATTTTTGGGGTTTTTGTTACAGTTCATCCGATTTCCCGGAATCCGGCCCACCAGTTGGCCATCCGGGAAAAAAGGAAGTTTTAAATGGAGACATTGCCCGGCGTACAAATGCTATTTTGTAAATATTATATATTTTTCTTACAGTTCATAATATAAAACATAAAACCTTATATTAATCGATTGTTTACTTTTCTTATTATCGTCGTCTAAAAATTGTCTGCTTTCTTGGCCCGTTACTGTGTCCTAACCCCTTAAGCCACGTAAGCATCTGAGCATTCGCCCTGAATGAGCATCGCATGAGCGCCGATTTGCTCGTGGGATGCTCGTTCCGAATTCATGCAGAATTCATTCACAGCCCACATTAGCACCGATTGGCTTTAAGAGGCACGTGGAGGTAGGGGGAACGTGCCGTGCTTTCCGTAGGCCGTGTATTTATTATTTCGGTGCACACACATTTAGCTAAAAGTAAATTGTCTTGAAACCGATGCGTGATATTCAATATGTTTATTCTATATTTTTGTCTTATTTTTGCCTGCAGAATCATATCCTAAAAGGTCTACGACCTGTATCGAAACATGCTGTATAATTTTTACTTTTGTTTCCACATTACGGTAAGATGTATGGTGCAAAACGTACCCATAAAAATGTTAATCAGCCTTGCGGCTATCTTCCGATGTGCTGGAATAAAAAGAGAAAAAGGTTCACGCCGTCCCAGTTGCATAGGAATACTAAGATCCGGAAGAGTAATTTGCTTCACTTGAAGTTTCGTATCAGCGTCATCACCAAAACGGTTGAATACTTGAGTTGCCACGGGCCGGTACCTGTCAGGCTAAACAAATTAGGGGTAATAATTACAATGCGAATTAAGCAAGGTAGGTACTAATAGCTTCAATTCCTCTTAAGTTTCAATGAAACACTTTTCTTAATGGTAAAAATAATTTAACAGTGTTAATGGTTAAATTTATAAAAAAATCAGAATAAGAATGAAGAGTGTCGTCTACAACATTGTCCTGTTTCAAGGCAGTAGCTACGTTATTAATTCGCAAACAAATACGTTTTTACGAAAATTTTTGTTTGCATATTTTCATTAAACAACATTTCAAAACTGTTCAGATAAAATTTTGGATCGAAATTCTTAACGGTACAGATTTTATAGGCAGTTCAGGGGGATCACCAGTGACGACCTTTAAATAGATATTTTTTGAAGATGGATTGTGAAGCAGGTATAATAGACAAAAATATGATTTTTCTTTTAATTAATAATACATTTATTGATCTAAAAATAGAATCAATTTTTTTGATCGAATAAACGCATGGAAAATAGGACGCCCACGGACAAGTCCCCGCCACGAATGCGGCGTAAAACTTTAAGTACGTTTTTTCGAAACAATTTGTCACGTACAAAAATGCAATTCTTGACCGAATCTAAAAATTCAAACGGGATTCTACTCGTAATTGCACTGGCTTCCGCGCTACCCTCTACTGCGACTTTTCATACACCCAATTTTTTTTACGAAACATCTTTATGCGAAAAGACCCATGTTTCGGGGACCCTATATCTTAAACATTTGACAATCATCGCCCAGTTGTTCCTTAACACTGCCTGAGGGTAGCACGATAACAACACATGTGCAATTAAGGAAGATCTTTGTTTTTTTAACTTTGGATGATCTTGTCTAAAGTTATCGTGGCCCCAGTGCAGGCCAGTTTTGTTTACAACGTTGCAGCACGCAATGCATATCAGAGGCAGGGGTGGGCAAAAATGAAATAAAAAAAATTGTTTTATACTCTATATTTAGGTTAGGTTGTAGAGCAGCAGTTAATGCTGAACCTCGCCTTCTCACCATTGTAATCACAATTGTAATGGTGCAATAAAGACATTTATTATTATCATTATTATTATTATTTGTAACAGAATAAAGTGTAAAAAGTTTTAGACCCATACATTGTATACATTTTTCTAGGAGAAATCATAAATGCCACCTATGTTTTCACGCGGTTTGACCGGTGGATGCCCTTGGTGTAGCCGGATAAGCATAGTGAAAAGTGCCCCCAAACGAAATTGACCTTGGTGTACACCAATCGATAGGTTCCTCAAAGAAAACTATTTCTGCCAAGTTTCAACCCGATACCCCTACTACTAGGGTAGTTACAGGGTGCAACGTAATGTACAGTTTAAGCTCTATTACTTGTTTTTTATTGAATAGAAACTTATAAAAAAAATCAGAGACATTCTATCCATTGATATACGTGTCTGTGAATTTTTTCAGAATTTTCAGTGGCGTGCAGTTGACTATTTAAGAATGGGCAAAATGCAATAGGAAATATGATGTAAATGAAGACAAAATTAATCTTTGGCAGAAATTCTTGTGGAATAACTTTTTTTCGAATGAGGCTTTGTTTTCAAAAAAATCGAGTTTGTTGATTCGTCAAGTATCTACGCGTGAATTCGAAGAAAATGTTTCCACAATTTCCATTTATTGGCCACAAAGTATTTAATGATAAATTCTGCTACTTTTTAATAGGGTGCATGCGTACTTCGCGATTTTTGAGAATAGATGTTGTCGGAAGCCAAGTCACGTATGAAAAAGCTTTACTCTGCAATTTTGACTTACTTTTGCAGAATCAATAACACTGTATAAATATGACCTAATGAAAAAGTTGGGTAAACTGTTGATGTTTTCTTTAATAACATGGGTAGGTACTTGTCTACAAGAATACATTTTAATACTAATATTATTTTTAATAGACTATCCATTTATCAGCTTGAACATCGTTTATTGTTATTGTAATACAAGTGTTTAGTTCTTTTAAAAGTGATACTTGATGATGGGGTGCTTGTACTATTTGTTCTCTTACACAATATTCATTACCATAAAATCACTGACACACAGTGGTGGATTTATGAGGGTGGCCGATGAGCAGTTGCCACCTGGGCCCCTGCACATAAGGCCCCCTAGGGCCTCATCCTTAAAAAAATTATTATTCTATCCAAAGTGGATTTGTTTTCTGTATTATTACGCTGAGCCCGTTTTTAGTAAACTCCCTCTTCATGTTCCCGATAAAATGGGCCCCTCAAAACGTTTACCACCTGGGCCTTTATTCTTAAATCCGCCATTGCTGACACACGTGAATATTTTTATATTACAAAAAATTGATCACAACAAGTATAAACGCGTACGAAAAGTATTAGGAAAAATGTATATCGAGTCGCATTACCCCATTGCGGAGTAAAAAAATACCAGTTAATCAAATCGCAAATAATACTTACCAAATAATCAGGTGGAATGTCAAAAGCGACTTTTTTATCTCCTTTGGGCACATAAACAGGTTCAGCCGGCCGGTCAAATAGGTATAGAATACCAGATTTATCGTTCTCCATATTAAGTTATTTGATTTTGTATAGGTTAATAATTTATAGTCTCAATTAACGATCAAACACAAAGGAGAGAAATATTGCTACCAATGGGTGGCTATCTTAAATTCGCAAAGAAATGGTTTCCCTAAGAAAAATAGTATTTCAACAAATACAACTCATAAAGTACGACTATGGTTCACTGGAAAACGAAAGGGTAAACGATGTTTGGACCTTGGCGATTAATAACGTTATATGAAAAAAAAATTCTCGATGTCAGTTTTATAGGAGTGTTCAGGATATAGCGGTTTCTTCGTAGACCACAAAATCAGCTATAAAAGGCTTTGGTATTGCTTCATCTGTGGTTATAACAGAATCCTATACTATGTTCTTCCTGTTTTTATCGGAAATGTGTTACGATTAAGTGTCAGTCATTAGATTACAAATATTTGTCGCGAGCTTGATTCAAAACCAATGTAGGGCATATTGTGTTAACTGTTTAACAGAATTATTATTATATAACTGACAAATATATAATGCATCGGAGAAAATATGGTAATATTATGTTGTAATTTTTTTCAAAATATTCTTTCTACAGACGAAAAATGCAAAATTACTTATGTGAAATATACCTCTGACTTTTTACGAGTTAGCAAATTTATTCGAGGCATACCTATACCTTTTTTCAATAACGATAAAAATTAAGGTACGTGCGGCTAATAAGGCCCACGTATCATTTATCGTTGGTAGGTCAATCTACAATAGTGCTAGTGCCATTTATTGCTTTTATTACATACGAAATGTCATTCGAAGAGTTTACGCGCGATTAATATAACATTTGCCGGCTGGAAATTGCGTCGCATTCTTGGCTTTGTATTAGATGTACTCATTATCCAATTACAGTACAACTGTAGCTACGTACATATAAGTAAATATGTTGGCAACATATTCCCAGAAAATTTATGATTTTGTAAAGTGCACGCCTAACGTAGGGTAAGTCCGGTATAGTTCGATCACCGGAAGAGTCCGGCCAGTGTTGGCATATTTGAAGACTAACGGAAGATAAGGCACTGTGTCATGTGTGTCATTGACACAAAAGAAATGAATGTGCTTGTTGTTGATCTTGCATCGACCAGTGTCACAAATTCATATTTAAATAATAGGAAACACTTAAGACTTTATGCGAGTTTGAAAGTTTTTAGACCAAGTTACAGTGCTGGTGATATTTGAAAGACAGGTTAGTTTATTTACACTATTCCGATATTGGGGGATATAATATTCATAAAACTACAGTGTCACCCAAGCAACACGTATCTATTCGTTTTTAATTTATTTTGATAAATAAATTATTTTGATAAATAGATTAAAGGTAAACCCATTTTCACATTCAGGGAGCGAAAATTCAATTCTACAAAATAGTGATATGTCGTTAAAAGGCTGAGAGGAAAACGAATGTGTAGGATGTGGAGAAAATTATTTCGAAATCTCTAAAGATCGTTTTATAAACGTATTCCGTGCAACGACAAAAAAAAAGATCACAACAAAACAAGAACACATATGTCTTTTAACCATGCTGTCCCCTTCCAGTTTATTTAATGCAAAACAAATTTATTTAAAATAAAAATTTATATAAACAACAACATTATTTGTGGAAGACATGCTTTCATGATGTAACGTGGAGTACATCGCCAAGGAATATATTTCAATAAGGGGCTGAAGCAGAGAGGACTTTAAAAATTGTCAAAAACGCATCAGTTTCAGTATTTCGATGAAATATTATAACTTGCAGTTATCCTTCTATCTTAACACTATACACGTGTTCTGGGGTCCGGTAGGAACAATCGAACAACCATTTCAAGTTACATAGGTCTTTACAATTCTCTTACTTTAAGGGGTATACCCGTTTGAATCCTCGGAAAATGTATACATTTTGTGGATTTTTTTACAAGTTAACGGTTTGATGCAGATTTCCCGTTTTTTTACTATCTTTACATAGTATTATGAACTACTAAAAAAAAAGTTTCAGTTCAAAAACTATTGTTTTTGGGAAGTTATGCATACACATCCCAAAGTCTTAACGTAGCCAAAACACGCCCTCTATATTAAACTCTCCCTCTAAACAAGTCACACGTATACAAGCTTCCACACATATTTCAGTATTTCAACACATTTCAGAGTAGTTCATGAGTTGGGCGCTGTTCATGAACAGAGGTCGCTAAATTCAGTCCTCAAATTATGGGTCGGTAACACAGTTTGGGTGGTGACACGAAGTCTCATAAGGTGATAGGTCTATTCTTATATCTCGTCTGTGCTCGGGGGGCTCGCGAGCCCCCTTACCATTTTCGAGTCACAACCAACGTTATCGACTCAATCTAAAATACGATTACAATGCTACGAGTGGTAGGAATTAAAATTAAAATTGATAGTTGTTATGACTAATTTCAAGAAACATGTTGCACAATTCCATTCACTAATAGATTTTCATACATGAAATAAATATATTGTAACATTTGTCTTATTTTCTATAATAGACAAGTCAGGCCTCTTATGCGAATAAATAGAGAGAAACTTGAAACAAACTGTATTATAATTCAGAAATACCTTTTACATATTCTTATCCAAATTCCAAACATACAATTTCAAATATCTATGGTATTTCTTTAAAAATACCATAGTATGCAGCATGCGTGCATTTTTTAAAGCAATTCTTATATCTCATTAGAATATTTGACAATCACAGCTATCGGCTCGGTTCTCACCGATTACCAGGTCTCACCGCGAGGAGGTTGCTGCGTTTCAAGACCCGTAGAGAGACCCGTAGGAATCGAAAAATTAGGAAATAATATGCACTGTAACATTCACAGATATTCACCGATCCGATCACCATCGCGGATAAAGTCGAACTGATAGCTCACACCTTTCGTCAATGTTGTCACATTGGTAGAGGTTGCCATCAACCTCAACTGTTTACATGCAAGTTGAAATTTCTCAATTTCTAGTGACTCGAATGTAATAATTACTGTTAAGAGAGAAGATTTGAAAGAACTCATACGAAAGAAATGCAACTCGTATTCGAACCATTAAGCATCCCGTATGATTGTGAAATTACAGAATGCTCGATTTGCAGTTGCACACATGCACCCCATGACACTCATGCATCATGCAACTTTCTGCGAGGCTTATAAGAATTAGATTTTACTGTAAATTTCAATGTCGGCGGTGAACTAATACTCGGGGCAAATAGAATCCAATTATTATTACTTCACTAGAATGATTAAACAGTGCATTAGAAACTTGCGGGAATGTTAGTAACAGCGTCAATTTGTAATACTTTTCGGCGTACGATACGTGAAAGGGTTCTACTACACGCAAAGTATTAACAAAACAATTTGTCATCTTGCCTTTTATAGCTTGTACGAGCCTTGAAGAAATATCATTGTTGAGCGCCATAGTGTCTTGATCCCCGAAATAGATTTTCCGAAAGAAATTCGGCATGAGTCGTTGACAAACCGAGTCAAAGCGTAGCGTAGCAAAAGCCTATGTCAAACTCACACTTTAAACAAGTCACACGTATACAAGCACGCAACACACCTTTCAGCATTTCAAACATTTCAGAGTAGTTGCTGAGATGGACGCTGTTCATGAGCAGAGGCCGCTACATTCAGTCCTCAAATTATGGGTCGGTAAGCCCCGGTGCACACGACCGATGCCAGCAGTACATATGTATACGTATAAAATATTTAAATAGTGTATATTTTCGATATTTTTGCGAAGTTCGGTCCCAAATTTTCAGGAAACAATCATGCCTTATCAAACACTGAAAATAAGTAAGATTGTTTTTATCTTTTTTGCATATTTCGGTAAATGCCCCCCCCCCCCTAGATGTTTAAAAAATAGTCCTCGAAAATAAAAATTCCATTTTTTCTGTTCATCTTCATAAATAAAAAGTGTTCTAGAAGCATTTAAACTTTCAAAATTTGGAAAAAAAGAAGTTTTTTTATTTTTTCGGATTGTTTTCGAAAACCGTTTGTCGCACGAGAAAAGTAATAAAACAAAAAGGATGCTCCTTGTCCGGATCTACAACTTTTGTTTGACATATTTTTTTATTTAATAAATAACTTGGAAGATGTTATATAAAATCGACTTCGCGAGCTGTTAAATAATGATTTAAATGTTTAAGGGCCCAGGGGCACCCTTTCCTGTTATCCGATCGAGCTCCAACTTTACAGGGATTTTTTTTAATTATTTGGTACCATTCTGGAGGGTGTCCCGAAGAAAATCTTCAATAAAATTTTTACCAAGAGTAAGTTAGAGCATAGACGAAGTATAAGATAGACCCATCACGCAATGTAATTTTGTGTCACACGCTTGGGGGGCTCGCGAGCCCCTTTATCATTTTAATGTCACACCCAACGTTATCGATTCAGTCTAAAATAAGATTGTAACGCTACGCGTGGTAGGAATTAGAATTCAACTCGGGTAAAACTTTGATCATTTGAAATCCGCGATTTACAAATCGAGCGCCACGGAATTCGGACATTCAGAAAAATTTCGAGCAGCCGCATTGGGCGCTTAATGATTCTCAAAACTGATAGAAAGAAGGAGTGGCCCCTTTGGGAGTCTTATACTTCTCAATATTAACGAAAAAAGAAACGGCAGTCACTATGGGCACTTCAGGATGCCTAATTACAAGACGGAAGAACAGCAGCCGCTTTGGGCGCATAATAATTCCGAATTTTAATGTGAAAAAAGCAGCCTCGTTTAGGCGCTAATGGCATGGATTATAATGCTTTCCAGTCTCGTTTTATTAAGAGAATCTAATGACTCGAATGTAATTAAACTTGAGAATTGTAACTCGTATTCAAAGCATCAAGCTTTGATTATAAAATTCAAGAAAAATTATTTGGAATATTTAAAACGCGATATTAGAACTTTGACCTCGAATTTGAAATTTATTTATTGCTTTTGTCTGTATTAAACATTTGGAAGCACCCGCCTTAATGTTACTGTTCACGAGAACTACTAGTATGTATTCATGGTCACTGTGCTCGCTACAGCTATCTATGGAGACAGGAAGCTCCTTCGGCAGGTACACAGTAGTCAAGGACAGTAGTACCGAATAGAATGTCACACACACAGATATGTCACTTTAATTTCACGATCAAAAAGCTCGAATCAAAAGACTCTTATATAGTTCAAGATGCGTAAAAACACTGACTCTACACTCGCGTATGACACTACTAACACGCATAGCCATCTCATGTTTTTAAATATAAAGCACTGCACGTTTTTAAATGTCCCTAAGCAGTGGATCAAAAAGTCTTCCAGACACTGGATGAATTGAAGTAGAATCTTGTTAAGCGACCTCCCACATGGTCCAGTAATCGATGAAATTAATCCAGGAATCGAAATATCGCGATTTAAGATTCACCATGGCACTTTAAACTAGTTCACGTCCGATCACGATCGCGTTTGCGATATAAAGTTACCATCCATAGGTATCTACGTATTTAGGAGTTCGCGATTTGTTTGGGAAATATGGCACCAAGATTGCTATTGGAGAATTTTTTTTTTTAATATTATTGGAGAAATAAAATGTAATTGTAGGAGCAATATTTAGAATCGAATCTGGACGGATAGAATAGAGATTAACGAAGATAGATGATCGCAGCCAATCGGCTAGTTTTACTTATCACGTAATTAATAATTCTATTGCAATGTTACTTGTGATACGATTAGTAATTACGCTTCAAATAATACAGATTGCCCAGGTCTCACCACGTGGAGGCGCTGCGAGTGGAGACCCACCCTAACCGCGGCCCATCCGCCCTCCTTTATGCAAAATTTTATTTTCATTTCCATAGATCCCCCTGATGCACGGTTGCAAAACGATCCTCGATCGCTCCACACGCGGGCAACAGAAGGAGTCCTTCTGTAAAAAGCTACCGCGATGAAGCTAAGCAGAATTGAAAACATTTCTTTGTTTCATTCATTAAAAATTTTATGAACTTACTGGAATATTTCTACCATGATAATTATTCACTACATAATTTGGAATGAACCAAAGAAATAATATTTCCTATTCATTAATAGGAAATATGCCAGTGCATATTTGCTATGTCTACTTAAATACTAATAATTCCTACGTATACGAGCGCTCGTATTTAATAATTGCTACTTATATTTAGTTACACACTGCAGTGTACATATACCTTTTTCCTTAAAAACTACATAATTCTATGTGGCCACTAAACACGCCTTACCTAACCATATACATAGCTACTTAAATTTAAATAATGACCGGCCTAATGAAAATCTGAAATTGTCATGTGTTTCTTACTTCCCTCGAGGGACCCACGATGTTACCTGAAACATTTTTAAAAATTTTAATCAAAATTCCTTGAGGTTTGATTTTTCATGGATGATGACCCTGAAATCCTATTTTTGCAACATTCTTCACACATAATACTCTGCAATAGAAACTTTCTCAGTGGATTAGTACCTACAATCTATCTCGATTAAGTAATGTAATTTCAACAGATATAGTCCTCTCATTGAATCACTATTGCCCCAATATTGAAATATCAGACAATTTGTATTTAAACAAGTTCCAAAAAATTTGCTTTAAATTCCAGGCAGCCGCATGGAGCGCCACGCAATTCGGACATTCAGAAAAATTTCGAGCAGCCGCATTGGGCGCTTAATGATTCTGAACATTGATAGAAAAAAGGAGTGGCCACTTTGGGCGTCTAATACTTTTCAATTTTAATGAGAAAAGAAACGGCAGCCTCTATGGGCGCTTAAGGATGCCTAATTACAAGACGAAAGAACAGCAGCCGCTTTGGGCGCCTAATAATTTTGAATTTTAATGTTAAAAAAGCAATATTCTTGTTGCAATAATCTTCACACATAATATTTCTGCGACAGAAACTTTCACAGTGGATTATTACCTACAATCTATCTCGATTAAGTAATGTAATTTCAACAGATATAGTCCCTTCAATGAATCACTATTGCCCAAATATTGAAATATCATATTTGAAGCTACAGGCAAAAACTCAATATGGAATATCGATTTGATATTAAGATGAAAGAAGGAAAAGATTAAAAAATACTGCTTCATTGTCAGCAGAAAAAGTAGGCATTCAAAACTTTAGCAATTTATGAAAATGAAGCTACTAATGACATTACATTTCATTCCGATGTAATTGTTATTCATAATATTAAGCACTTTTGGTGTTTTGTTACATCAACTCAATAATTTCCTTCTAGTTTCTCATTAATTGGCATCTTCAAAGTTTATGTATTAATGACTCGACGATCAATCATAATATACAATAATCAAAAACATTTATGCAAATGTTTAAGATTGGAATAATTGCACTTTACTGCGCAGTAAGCGAAGTTACTTTCATACAGAAAGTAGCAACAACGAGCACGCGTTATTATTGATAATTTACTAGCAATATAAAGTGCCGAATTTGCATTTACCTACTTTTTCAGTGCAAATTTCGTTTCAATATCATCAGATTAAGCAACAATCAAGGGTGAATTTTGATCAATGCAAAGGAATGTTGAAAATTTTAAAAAATAAAAAACTACATTTTTTATCAATCTGAAAATAAATACATACAACGATTGACGAAATTACTGTGCAAAAATCAGCAACGCTAATGGGGAATAGCTACTACTACTTTTCAAAGACTCTAATTAGAACTTTAATTGAATGGAGGTGTGTCAGAAGTCTGCAATTTCTATTACAAATAATGAATCGCACCTTTCATAACCATTCTTTCAGTCACAAAATAAAATTTTCCAAATTATCTACCATGGAAATTGGAGCGTTCAAATTTAAAAATGTTCTAAAAAAATTAGATTACATTTGTCTGCAAGATATGAATATACTTTTCAAACAATATTTCCAGTGACAAACACTCGATTCAAGGGTGGGTAGGTGGTGGTAGGAAAAGGAGGATGGTGCAGCCACTTAGGGCTGCTAAAAAAAATGATCAGTAGCCAGAAGGGCAGCTGATCATTGTCCACTCAATAATGCAAGAAAACCGTGAGTGAACCGATTCTTTCTTTCGCAACGCTAACTTATTACAGGCTAAAATCAACTCCCAACACTAATTTCTCAAACAACTTCAAAATTCCCGGATGGTGCTTTATTACTGAAAATTCTACTATACTCGATACAAATCCCGAATAGCAAACGAAAAAGCTCCCAAGGAGCTACACTACTCTAACAAATATAAAAAGCTACCGAGAACCACCACGTGGGTGATTTCATTTTCCGCGACACTAAACAAAATTCAGTGCACCTGTGTCTCGCAATACGCAACACTAACTTTAATTCGCTGCAGCCTTCCTGAAGGCTGTGTGTGGGGTCCCATGTGCAACAAAGCCAGCTGCTCGGGACTCCTTTTTCCCAGGAACATGTCTTCGGACATGTCCCAGGACAGTTTCGGGGCATTGGGGTCGCAACTCTAATTACAAACGCGACCAGTCATCATCGCAACACTAACTCAAAAAAATATCAAGTATCAAACTAGGACGAGTAATTAAAAAAACGCGATCAGTCGCATCGCAACTCTAATAAAAAGAGTACCACAAATCAAAAGTAATAAAATGAATCAAACTCTAGTAACTCCAATTCAAAATACAAGAACAATCTCAAACCCAATCGCGACTCTTTTTACGGAACACTACAAGCAACCACGCTCGACATTCATTCGCAACGCTATGCTGGAACCAAACGCGGGGAATATTCGATTCGCAACGCTAATTCAAACCGTAATCAACATTTAGTCGCAACACTAACTGTCCCCGTAATCTTCTTCGTAACCCTAATTTAAATCGCGGTGTGCTCAATTTCAGGAGAGGGGGTGTCGATGGGTTAGCCTATGGCCAACCAAACTACTACTATTACTACAACTACAGGCGAGCATAATGGCAAAGTAATACTTTAGAAGAATGACCCTGCACCCGAGAATGCAGGACCATTCTTCGTAGCCCACATGATGTGGCCTTTTTTCTGGCCGGGCTATATTCGGCTCCTTGGTCACTTCTTGCGTCGGGGGTCCGTCCTTCTGAAAGTTCCGACCGCGACTAGCGACAATGTGCAATGTCTCACTGGCGTCAAAAAGTCGACATAGCGAGTCTAGAAGCGAGGGCATACCCCACTCGCGCTAGTCTGGTCGTCGACTTTTCTCACAAAATTCCTGAAAGCAGGTCATCGCGCGGGGGAAAATGCGATACGACGCAGAAAATACGACGACCTGCCCCGGACCTACCTACTTATATTTAAGTCACACATTCGTACCAGAAGGTAAGTTACCTACCCTACACAACACCTATATTTAAAAAAAGGCAAAACAGTCTCTCAAACACAATCATCAGTCAACCCACTCCACGATTCTCAAGCATCGCCGCCCGGGTGCAAAAGCCTACACTAGAGAGACCGTCCCGGGACGACTCCGTCACCCGAGCTTGGCCACAATCACACTCTAACAAGTACGTACCAGTTTTCACTGAAATCGGTTGGCAAAGGCAGTGACCATTGCGTGTAAGTATGATTTACATAGCAATTAATTATTTTCAACTTCAAACAATGGATTACTTGATAATGCGCATTGTACGTATTAGGTACATACATTAATCGTTATTACTATCTGGTTTAAATGTACGAGATTGATTAAGTTTCATATTCCAACATTATTTACTAGAATGATCATCGTGTGCAACAAGGAATATGATACATTGGTATCGTTATTACCATGAATAATAATATAATGTTATAGTTTCGTTAACATGATCTTTGATGAGAATCTTTCACCGACGCAAATTCCACCGCCTAACCACACAAACACACACAGGTGGAAAATGCGACGTGCACGATACACTAACGCAATGCCAGCCGCCAAAATGTAATTATTTAGTAAAGAAAGTCATCGTGCCCTATTGCTTTCACCCACCCAAGTAGCGCCTGGGCACGTGGATGGGTTAAAAGGCAATAGGTACGGAAAGATATCCTGAAAATCCTCAACTGAGAAAATATGATTAGTCTGTATAGTGTCTAGCACGCTAGTATTCTTTCATTTTATATTATTAAGCAAAGTGACTCGACTTTCAACTTGTGAATAGTTTAAAGTTTGATAAATAAAAAAGGACTCTACTTTAGATTGCATCATTAAGAAAAATCACTCTACTCGACATTTATTTAGCAAGAAAAAAGACTCTAAAATTTAATTATTTAAGAAAATTACTCTAAATCATCAATCAAGAATTTACTTTAAGAATTTAAAACGAGCGATTCCATCGTCAAAGTAAATTTCATAAATCAAGAAAGTATGTTCTCATGCTAATTACTTTGAATCTGAAATTTGCCCACCCTCAATTATCTTCTTGCACATGGAAATTAATTATTCTAGTGTGTATGCAAACGAGTGACCTTTATAAGAAAGGAATTACACTTTTATGTCTATTATCATCATTTAGAAATCAAGTTACTTTTGAACACGTAGTATCAGAAAAATAAAAGAAATTCAAGTCATTATAATCGTCGCAATGACGAAATCGGAGGGCATCCGATTTTTCCTCTACATATTAAATAAAAATGATCGTAGCTGTGGAGTCTGAGAGTATCACACTTTTTCGCTACATAAAAATTAGCATTCAGTCGTATTGATATTCATACCAATACATTCTGAGCTGCTATGCACCTTTATATGCATTATTTAATAAATATCTACATCAATGTATGATCAATGATAAACATTCGCGTTAGGAACCGTTTATCTGGGAAATGATGATTATAATTTGATTCTATTGAAAAGACGCGGTGTACAAGAAGACCCTAGCCCTCGTCTAATAAATACATACACAGCCAAAATGTTACAATTCACGGGTATGGTTACCATACCCGCGGTCATTATGCTCGCCAAAGCACGTATACAACCGGTCACTCGTGTCGATTCGGACCAAACGTCCTACGACATGATTGAGTGACCAGAGGAACCATAATGCATGCACACTCACATTTCGCTGTGCCCCGGTGACGGAGACGCCAACACCCCTGCTACTACTCAGGGGAAGTCAGCAAGCTGTTCAAAAGAAGTCTTCAGGTTGCTCAGCTACGCCCACACTGTAACGAAGGAACAGAACACGATTATAATTTATTTCTAAAGTTACGATTGTTTGAACTCTAATAAAGAACCACGAAGCAATTCAAAACTAACGAAATTTTGTATCATTTAGACATTTTAAGGAAAAAATTAAATATTAAAAATTAAAATTAACAAAAGTTTCGTTAGTTTTGAATTGCTTGGTGATTCTATTCTAAAAATTAATTTTTTTAAAATGTTTTAAATTTTTTCTTTCTAAAATATTGAAGAATGAACTCTACTTAAAAGGAATTTAATGAAATGCATAGATACTTACATCTTTCCATTAATATTCAGCGCACAAATCTCCTCTTCAGCTGACGGACTGCCTCTAATTTCCGCCAACGACTTTCGCTTTCAAAAGTAAAAAAAAAAAAGAAATAGTAGACTACCAACGCGCCCGAAAGATTCTAGTCTCGCGATTCGAAAATGAGAGCCGCGACGCTCGTGAAAGAATATAAATTGCGTAAAAAACACTGACTCTACCCTCGCGTATCCCGAAATTGTTAATGACTCTCTACTATGAGCAACTGTGCTCTTCAAAACGAAAAACTTCGTACGTCATAAACACTGACTCTATTTGGCCGCATTGCCCGCGGTCACAATTTCTGAAAAATAAGTAGGATAGGAGGGTGGGGTGGATGGGGTTTCATCGAGTGTTTGTCGCGAGGAAATATTGTTTTCCTTGGAACCAATCAAGGAACTTTTGCTCCTTGTTATTTAGAATATAAGGTGTGATGCAAAAATACAGAATGCTCGCTCGATACGAGCAGCTTTTCATTTCATAGTAGTGGCTTTCGTTATTAAAGTTGTAAGCACGTTCGTGTTATTCGAACAATACTTTAAAATAAATCACGGATCTTTATAAATATCCAAAATTCATGGGAAGAATCAAAATTCGTTAATTATTCATGCTTGAATAGCATGTCCTTGATCAACTGCGCAGTTTCCGTACATAAAGAACAAAACTTGCATCCAAAACCGAACGTAAATGCAATTATAACAGCTTGATAGAGATAGATTCTTAAAAATCGTTGAAATATCGTTGAATTCTACGTAAACGCGACCGAAATGCAATAGAATTCGATCATTCCAATATTTCGTGAACATCTACCGACGCCATTTTAAAATTTTTAAACAAATCTGATTAAAATTATTCAATTTATCATAATTCAATCTTTTCTCATTTCATCCCGATATTAACCGACTGCAAAGTTACCCATCACTCTCACAACCAACAATGATCTGGCGCGTGGCACGTCAATCACGTCTGAACGTGGCAGGACAAGTTTAGACCTGCACTCCAGACGCGCGTGCCGGGAACGCGCGATCGTCCTTTATCACGTTGGAGACTTTACAAGTGCAGTTTTGGAGCGCACGCCTAGAGTGTACGCTCGAAAACTGTGAGAAAAACTGTCCGTCTAAAGCCGGCTATTGATTCAATAAAATAACGAGAATAATACATATACCACACGTATTGCCATATCATTTTTCCAAGGAATGAAATCAGACGCCATCCAAGCACCGTTCAAATTAACCAGCAACTGTCATGGCGTTGCCTGCCCTTTGCTTCCGATTCCCGCCTCAACGCCTGTAACCTAACGATGCAACAAGTTTGAAAGAAAAGCATTAAAACATTCGTAAGGCAATTAAACAACAAATAAACTTGAAATATGCCCGGAAAGGGATGTAATTGAATACCGAGACACGATATGTGTGCACTAAATGTGCAGAAATATCGGTGAGGCAACGAAGGGAATACGCGACGAACATTTAACGGTTTTCTCGCGATATTTAATCAATTTCGGGACGAAACTGTATTAACAGGAGCAGCAAGTGGCGATAAAGAGTAAAGAAGAAGACAAATAATGACAGGAAGTAATTATATGAGGGTAGATAATGTACGCGTACCACTTAAATTCGCAGCTAGCTATCGAAGCGTCTTAACTCAACGACGTCCACGGAACGAATGACCCCCGCGCCGCGTCGCTGTACCTCGCGAATATTAGCTTGGGTGGGGGGAGAGCAGGCAGGCGGCAAGACTCGCGAGGCAATACACGCGTACCTACTCCGAAGTGTTGGGATATCGTCACCGAGCCGTGTAAACAGAGGTGACTTCCAAAGCTAGCAGCGTTCAATCATAACAAAAGTCGTTTCTACGCACACGTTCTGATACCTGTAAAATAGAAATATTACGCGTGACATATTTCCTTCGTTTATAATATATCTAGCATCTACATACAGGAGTGTACTTTAATTAAGCTTGTGAAACTTAACACAGATGGCTTAGAAAGTATATATTCGAAAATTACATGCGTGATATACACTTTCTTATTGCAAAACTTTTTACAAGTTTCGCGATTCATTCGAGAATGTCGCGATACCAATACTGTGTTAGCATTGGTACATAAAATGAATATTTATTCTGTATACAGTGAGCCACGAGAGTAATCGCACGCTCCCTATTAATACTGTAAACAATAAAAATATATATGTTAGACTAAAGATCTAAAAGTAATGTTGTAACTACTATAACACGTTAGTATCGAGATTGTATATACCAAATTTGAAATGAATCGGATAATATTTGTAGAAGTTATGAAACATTTATTGCAAAGATGTACTGCAACAGTCACAAAAATATTCGAACCGCATTAATTATATGCACCATATTTTAGATTAATATTCATTTAGGCTACCTTTGGCTCCAATTACGCTTTTCAGACGTTGTCGCATGCTGTGCACTAGTTTTTCAATTATTTTAGAATGCGGTTTGAATACTTTTGTGACCCTGTTTCAGTACATCTTTGCAATAAATGTTTCATAACTTCTACAAATATTATCCGATTCCTTTCAAATTTGGTATTATAATATATAATCTCGATACTTGTGTCCCATCACAAGGGAAAGCCGCGATAGGTATATGTGCTACAGATTTTGATGAATCTCATTTATGTATTCAACATTCAACAGTTTCCGAAATATTAATAAAAAAAGATATTTTGGCATTAAACAACCGAAGCGATAGTGGAAAAATCCGTAGCACAAATAGGTATCGCTGCTTTCCGTTGTCATCTTTCCGCGCCAACCACTTTCCAGACGCATTAATTATTTCGCGGTAAAATTACTCTAAGTAAGAGCCGCGGTGCTCCGCAAAATATGTAGATGGACGCGAAAAAAGCGGGGACTCTACGATCGCGTTACGCGCGATCAAAAAGGATCTTGCTAGACTGCAAGATTGCTACGAAGACTGGTTGCACTTGGAACCTTTTCAAATTTTTCGCGGTGACTCTACTCGACACGAATTATTAATCAGAATTGTAAAAATCGCGAGCAAATGTTGTATCGATTTAATTTTCTGATTTTAAGACAGACACATGCACGTCACTCTATCTACGATTACCTTGTATGGTCAGCTCATTGGATTCTGCTCTTTCCAACACATATGCGCGGCGGTTAGTGGTTTCATATAATTGGCATTCGTTTTAGCAACATTTTTGCGATATAATTGTGAGCAGGTAGTACCCAGAATGATTGTCATTGTTAGTTATTATACCAAATTAATGCCTTCTATACGCGCCTTATTAAGAGAATCTAATGACTCGAATGTAATTACTGTTAAGAGAAAAGATTTGAAAAATCTTACACGAAAGAGTTCAACTTCAGAAATGTAACTCGTATTCGACACATTGAGCATCCCGTATGATTGTGAAATTAAAGAATGCTCGATTTGCAGTTGCATCCATGCACCCCACGACACTCGTGCATCATGCAACTTTCTGCGAGGCTTATAAGAATTAGATTTTACTGTAAATTTCAATGTCGACGGTGAACTAATACTCGGGGCAAATATAATCCAATTATTATTACTTCACTAATTGAGTGATTAAACAGTGCATTAGAAACATGCGGGAATGTCAGTAACAGCGTCAATTTGTAATACTTTTCGGCGTATGATACGTGAAAGGGTTCTACTACACGCTAAGTACTAACAAAACAATTTGTCATCTTGCAATTTATAGCTTGCACGAGCTTTGAAGAAATACCATTTTTGAGCGCCATAGTGTCTTGATCCCCGAAATGGATTTTCGGAGAAAAATCCGCATGAGTCGTTGACAAACCGAGTCAAAGCGTAGCATAGCGAAAGCCTGTGTCAATCTCACACTTTAAACAAGTCACACGTATAGAAACACGCAACACATCGTTCAGCATTTCAACACATTTCAGAGAAGTTGCTGAGTTGGACGCTATTAATGAGCAGAGGCCACTACATTCAGTCCTTAAATTATGGGTCGGTAACACAGTTTGGGTGGTGACACGCACATGCATAAGGTGATAGATCTATCCTATACTTCGTCGATGGTTAGAGCCACCCACGGTGTAATAGACAGGTGTACCGACTCTATACCTTTAACCCCAACGATTTTGTGTGCCGATTTCTGTATAGTGCCCCTGACCGTCACGAGAGGCGTCGTGACTTAAAAGACATATACATATGTATTAATGAGATTGTAGTAGTAGAGATTTTAGTGGATTAGTGGGCTTGCCAGAAACAACAGGCCATGCTGTAAATGGCTGTAAATGCCTTTACGACATCGACGAAATCTGCCGGCTGGCAGAAGAACTAGGACGAAAAAGTCACACATTCTGACACAGTTGTAACACCTGTCTATTACACCGTGGAGTCACCCTATTACCCACGTCTGAACCCATCAACGCCAAGAAGAAAATTCACCAACGCCAACGCGAAGCCTAGCCGAGTGGAGTGTAGCCAAGTGAGGCCGCAGCCAACCAGCATCGACAACCGAGTCCCCGGCGACGCTGGTTGGCTGCGGCCTCACTTGGCTACACTCCACTCGGCTTGGCTTGGCGTTGGCGTTGGTGAATTTTCTTCTTGGCGTTGATGGGTTCAGACGTGGCTAGCCATCCCTACTCTCGTCCGACTACCGTGGTAGACATTTTCCACGCCACGCTGTTACACATGAAATAGGAGAATAGGAAAAAATTTGTACCAAAACCTACGTACGTAAGTCTGCCGTCTCATTTTTTTTTATGCTCCGAATCGATCGAAGCGTCCCTTGTAAATAGACGGACCCTAATGAAACTACTGCGGTCGATAAAAAGAAGTTGTACAGTGGTGACATCTCCAGGTACTTTATGTAGACGAATTTTTTACGCATTGTTGCCACATTTTCTATTCTCCGCCGCGCTGTTGCCACAGCTCCTTCTATTGAGAAATCTCGGAGGAATACAGCACGAGAGCTGCGCCTAGGCAGGGATCGGCGGGCTCCAGCTACCGCTGATGGAGGGGGAACGCCTACAGAAGCGGTGGTTATGCGTGCGTGAAACCGCTGGCGTCAATTCGCTGGTGTCTAGGGACAGCCCGAGTCCACCGATCCCTGGATTAGGGTGTATTATCAATAATTTTCATAACACAATTCCTTCTTTCAATTTTATTATATACTAGCATGCCCCGTGTCGGCTTCGCCCGAGTTATTACAGTGACTGATTCATGTTTATTTCTATATATTATAAAATAAAGTCCCCGCTGTCTTTTAAAATAAAACATGTTTTTACCTATCACAGGTGTCACATCTATATAATAGAAGGTGGGGGAAAGTGGGGTAAAACGGAAAAGGTTGGGTAAAACGGAACACCAACGTTTCGGTTAGATAAGAGTTGCGAATGAGTTGGTATCGCGTGACACGGGACCAAAGGATCCTCATAGCATTTTATGATAGACCATAGACCCCTGCACACGTTATTTTTCCGTTAAGAGAGTTGGAAAAATTTCCGGTATCGACGTTTCAATATTGTGTTGTACTTTCGACCACTTTTCGGCACTTGGATTTCGAAAATTAATAACTGCAAGTACCTTGCTGGATTCTATAGTTCTTACCCTACATTTTGACGTATTAAGGGGGGATTCTACCTGGTTTGGCCGAAAAATTCCATTTATTTTTTTTTTGCTTTTTCTAAAAGATATGAGTCTTATGTATACACTCTGCAAAGCTTATAGCCAAATTCGAAAAATTGGCGAGGTTGTAGCGTTTTGAAGCGAGCGGTGCGCAGGTAGAAGTATACATAATATGAACTTTTATACCCGATTTTCTCGAAACTACATTTTTCGACCTGGCGTTGAAGAAATCTCGAGAATCAATGAAGCAAACAACTTGAACTTTTACATGCATGTTGAGCAAGCGTCTATGGATTTATTGCCGCATTTGTAACCGTTCCTGACTTTACTTAATGAAGTTTTGCCAATTTTTGAGAACAATTCGATTCATCATATTCAGAAGCCAGCCATTTTAACATTTCTTTATTTATCGTAATGAATCTACTACCATCGATAGCCACATTCATACAGATTAAGAATCTCTTTCCTTTTTGTGTATCAGATTATACTTAGGGTATTTTTCGTTAACGCCAGGACCACCCGATTTTTTATCAACGCCTCAAGTCGGCGCTCTGTATCAGGCGCATTTTTTTTACCGTCACATAAAAATTCATAACAATAGCTCAAAATATAATTAAACAGCCTGTCAAACCGCAAATTAATTTATCAAACCGTTTTTGTACAAAAAATTTACCAAAATCACCGATTTTTCGGGCAAACAAGGTAGAATTCCCCCTTAAAAAGTTCTTTACCTCACGCTGAAGTGTAAATATCAAATGTTTACTTTATAAATGACTGCATGTGGGGCAAAACGGAACACTTTTCCTGGGGTAAAACGGAACACCTATTTAACCCAATTCCACCAATCCAATTGTCTTGAAACTTTGCAGGCGTGCGTAGTTATGATGACACTAAAAAATTATGAGAAAAACACGGGAGGGTGGAAAAAATTACCCAGTCATCATTAAATATAACGAATAACCACAAATCCAAACGACTTGAAATCAGCATATAACCACAAATCAAAACATAGACACTAAAAAGTAAATAATAAAAAATATGCAAAAAAAATTTTTAAGTCAAACAATTTTATTTAAAATGTACTAAAACTGAAAAATGCTCCATGCACGTGTTGATATTCATTATTCATGTAAAAATCCATGTGTATTTGGTTATTTTCCATAATTTTCATGTTTTCTAGTAAACTATTTTTTCTTATATGTGTAATATATATTTTTGTTATATTTTATTTGTAATAGTTATACCTAAAACATATGTTTATAGATTTTAGCATAAATGAATACATTTTAAATCATAAAAATAAAGATTTTGTACGTTTACATGGTGGGTGTTCCGTTTTACCCCACCATTTGAGCGAGGCGAAGATTTCAATACCTCCGGTAAATTTCATTTTCCGTCGTTCCTAAAGATTTTTCTTAACAATGGCTTTGATTTTTTTGTAGTCTAAGGTCCACTGAAGACTCCTGTTGAAGTCTCGTGTCTTTTTTGTCCTCCCGATTTTATGTTATCACCTTCCAAAGTTAAGCGTTCCGTTTTACCCCACCTTCCCCTATATAAAACACGCGCGGATTCGAATCCAACGGTGTGTCAAAATTTCAAGGCAATCGGTGAAGAACTTTCGGAGATTTAAGATTTTGAACAAACGAACATTTAGGTACATTTTTATTTATATAGATTATATAGATTATATTTGCAAATAAGCTTTAGTTTACGTTAAAAGCATAAGTAGCCCTATTTTCTGTTGCATCCTAAATATGTTTCATATGTACAATACAAATTGGATTTGTGGTAGCTATAATTAAATGCAGTCTCTGATGCGACAGTTGAAAATGTTTGAATAGGAAACATCTTTGCATTGTAGATCCAAACTGAAGGCTGAGCATTTAAATAACTTGTTTTGAATAAAGTAAATAATTCGTTACGAATATTTTAAGCATCAAGAATATGTTCTACCTACGAAATTAAGGGACTATTCACGCTATCTAGGAAACGAGTGAAACCGTCCTTTCTCGTGCACCCTGTATGAATAGGTGTGACAGAAAATTCTCGTCCCGAGAACCTTGGAATGTTCCCTTTTTCTCTATTTCTATTCATCGAAAATGGAAATTTTTCGGAGGATTTCAATGTTTTTCCACTCCTGGATACGTGTCCAGGCATATATATTTTTATATAAAATACGATTTTGACATAAATTTTTATCAGTTTTGAGAACACATTTTCATATAAAATAGAACTTATAAAAAAATACGTACGCGCATATTCCAAGATGATTTACTTGTCCATATTAAGTGGAATTATATTTGAGACGGTTAAAGTAAGATTAAAAATTTAACGAACCCACTATCACACACGCATAAAGTTCTGTAATTATAAACTAAATGTAGTGTACAATTATACAATTAAAAGGTTTCTTCCGATTATGTCACGATAATTCAACGTGACAAACTATAAGTATAACGAGTATTAGTATTATAAATGTAGTATTAAGAGTATTGAGGGGAAAGCCAACGGTTTTCTTTAAATATTTGGTAAGCAAATAGTTTGTAGATTTGATAGATTAAATAGTACCTATCAAATGATCTAAAAAAATTCAAATTCATGTAATATAAAAAAATTCAGACGTACTGAAATACAAGTTAAATATTCCTAAAGGCCAGACGATTGGAAATCATTAACAATTCAAATAAGCATAGTTGTAAACTTATGTCGTCAAACAAGATCAAAGGATACCTAACATGTCGATGCTTTTTTAATGAATAAAAAGTGTGATTATTGAATATGCAGGAAGTAACCTTGACAACGAAGAAGCTTACAACAGCAAAGTTAATATAATAAACACATGAGAATTTTTAGTTCTAAATTATGAACTAATAGTAAAAAATGAATTTATGTTTTATAACAATGTTTTACTATAAAAAGCAGGTTGATGATCCTCAATGAATTTCGTTTGAGGAAATAAATAAATTCATTGATCCTCAATGAATTTTACTTAACAATAATCTGCCATTCATGCATAGCAGTACAATAAGGTATTTGTGTACTTATACATGTAGTGGTGGATTGGTATGCATAATCAATTCATAGCCTACAGTCAGCTGAACCCTACTGCGCATTCTAAAACAGCGGAAAGAGCGTACAGGATGTAAAAAAATCCGACACGCTTTGCAAATTTTACGACTTAACGTGCTGTACAGTTATGAATTATCCTTTGGTAATTGGTTTCTCTTGCCGCAACAGTTCATTTACTTAAACCTCACATCAGAGTTCTGAGACGAGCCGATATTTCCAGGTTTCACCCAGCCCTTACCCGAGCGTTTCTCGATTTACTCATTGTCAGCCTGCCAGAAATTGAATATTCCTGCAAGATTTGTTCACTTCATTCCCCGCGGCCTCACGATTTTATTACCGTCCATACAACGAAATAACCCAGCGATACACATCGTTGAATTGCCCCAACAAACGTTAGCACGATATGAATAATGAAATATAATGTTTCGTTTAAAAAAACCAAGTTGCTCTTTAAATCTGCTCCATTCCTCCACCTGTACAACAATTTTTTAATATCTTCACTTCTTTGCGAGATATTCCACCGGATCCAGTTAAAACGGACACACTATACAATTACAATTTAATGTCACATATCTGCATATAAAGGGTGTCCCAAAAGTCACGCAAGATTTGAATTTTGCGCCATTTGTGCAGTAAAGTGCTGTCAAGGAAAAAAAAACAGCGTGACAACTGGCAGTTCAGGGTTATTAAAAATGAAGGGCTATACGAAAGAACAACGCGTTTTCATTGTTGAAGAATATTTTAAAAATAATGATTTAACTTCATCAACTGTGAAGAGATTAATTAAAAAGTTTAGAGAGACTGGATCAATCAGTGATCTTTTTGTCGATTAACCAAGTCGTCAAGATGAAAATGAGTATCATCGCTGAAGATGATTTTGTTCGAAAAATCAGCATCCACTTGTTGTTCCATAATCTATGACGAAGTCTATTCGCTGTGCGTGGTCAGTGGGCTTCAGTTCTTGAGTCAATTGAACTTTGTAAGCATGAATTTGTCTAAAATGGGGGTGGTCAGAGGTTAAATTTTCTAGAAATTTATTCTTTGAACGAAGGATTGATTTGTAAAATTTAGCTTGATTTGTCTAAAATGGGGGTGGTCAGAGGTTAAATTTTCTAGAAATTTATTCTTTGAACGAAGGATTGATTTGTAAAATTTAGCTTGATTTGTCTAAAATGGGGGTGGTCAGAGGTTAAATTTTCTAGAAATTTATTCTTTGGAGGAAGGATTGATTTGTAAAATTTAGCTTGATTTGTCTAAAATGGGGGTGGCCAGAGGTTAAATTTTCTAGAAATTTATTCTTTGGAGGAAGGATTGATTTGTAAAATTCAGCTTTCGTGAGAATACGCTGTAGAGATCTTCTCGAAATGTCCAATTCTTGACCACGGTGCCGAATTGATATCCTGGACTCTCAGCAACACTCTCACGAACTGCTTCGATTTTTTGTGTTGAAAGACTTGTTGAAGGACGGCCAGAGTGTTTAAGATCACTAATTGATCCAATCTCCCTAAATTTTTTAATTAATCTCTTCACAGTTGATGAAGTTAAATCACTATTCCGACCATATTTTGTACGAAAATTGCGATCTGTACGTGGCAAACCTTCATTATTTTTAAAATATTCCTCAACAATGAAAACGCGTTGTTTTAGTCACGCTGTTTTTTTTCGTTGACAAAATTCAAATCTTGCATGACTTTTGGGACACCCTTTATAGTGTATTACAATTATGATGTATCTAGAGACAAGTATACCTCTCGCAGCAGTATAATTGTTGCTATTTACAGTAACAATTATCGTGTCATTGCTGTCTTTAATATATAAACTAAATAATAGACCATAAACACACGTATGCAAATTATACATATGTAGGAGTAAAGAGTACATTTGCATTGAAAAACACACATTTTTCCATTCTTTTCGACGATGAGCGGCGTGCAGTCGCGTGCGCGCGTGGCAGAGAAATCCCGGCATAGCGCGCAAACGATCGCTTTCGACGCGCGGGTCGTCGTAAAAGTCGATCCTTTCGAGTGCTCCAAACTAAAAAAAATAGTAAAAATAGTAAAAAAAATACTAAAATATATATATAATATCAACTTCTTTTTCAGAGCCTATAATAAAAATTCAAAATCCGTTTGTAGATTTAAGTAAGTTGTATGCCTGCTGAAAAATTTATCAAAATCGGTTAACGTTGCTCTGAGCTACAAACGTTTGGAGATCGCAGAATAATGTCGAAAATCGCGAAATTTCCGAAATCAGCAATTTTGCCCTTAATAATTTTGCTCTGGATCCGCCACTGCGTCTTTCTGCAACAAATCGGCCTTGCGCGTAAAAAAACCCCGCCTTTAGGGCCTAAGAGCACACAACTAGAGTTTTCCATTGCATGCCCGCCGCTGCATTGGCTTCGAGCACCCCCTTCCACGCAGCACGTAGAAGACGCTATGAATGCTAGCGTCCTCGGACCGCCCACCTGATCTTCGCTGCAAGAAAGATTAATACCTTTTAACTCGAAATATTATTTGAGGATAGATAACGATGCGTTCATCTTACTAATGGAATTAGTATTAATAATAACAATTATAGAGAAGGTGAAGTCGAACGGGCTAAATATGAAATCACCTCCTAATGGTCATCGAACACGCACACACTCATTGCAATCGGATCGTACTGTACAACAGGTTTTCTGATAATAAATTGTACTTTAACTCTGCTTAAAATTTCATTTTCTGTACTAAAGAGAATAAAGAATATGTATAGAGCGACGATGTTAGATGATCGGTTATCATCCTTAGCGCGTTTAACGATTGAATCTGAATTATTAAGATCTATCGATTGTGAAGACTTGATACAAGAATTTGGAAAATTAAAGATAAGAAAAAAACATTTGAGCTAAAAGTTGATTGTACAATACCGGTTTTCACCCCCCCTCCCCCGCTGTTCAACACGGGAGGGGGGTCGAAGGTTTGATAGCCCCGGGGCCCCAAAAATCTTAATCCGGGCCTGGTTGAGAGAGTCGTATCAAATGTAATAGGACGATAAATCGTAGGATTTAATCGACAAATTATTTTCGATGAATCTTTCAGAAAAGGGTGAAAACTTTTGACTGTAACAGAAGCCGAACTTTATGTGTTTTACTGATCCTGATAGTGAAATAGAAACAGAAATATGCCTATCTATATATTTTTTATTGTAATTACTTCCCTTGGGGTCAATCCGGCCACGATGGTTGGTGTAATATAATATGAAAACGTGCCACGCTCGCACATACGATTAATTCGGTCCCCAAGAGTATAAAACTTGTGGCTCGCACTATCATTATAGTAAATGTGGCATTTTCCACGGTAGAAAATCCCTTAGGAAGTACTTTCCGTGTAGGCGGACATCAGAACGTTTAATAATTCAAACGAAGTCGATAAGTATGTACAATACAACTGAGCCTTCTGAGCATAAAAAAGTATAATTGAAGAGTCCTTGTAGAAAACACTGTAAGTATCAAAATTGTCAAAATTCGAATTTTTCAAGAGACAGAAAAAATTTCCCCGACTGTAAATTATTTACGAAATTTGATTTGCTTTGATTGCTAAATATGCTGAAGTATACCCAAATGCGACATAAAATTTTTATATTTTTTGCATTAATATAGTACAAATTCGTGAAAAAGAATTGTATTTATAGAAAACTCTGTATGTGCCACTTCTTAGTTTTAGAGAAAACTGAATGTGCCGTTGATTTAAATTTGCAAGCGCTGTAAGTGCCAACCCTGTTTATCCCTAGGTAACTTGTATAGAAAACTAAAACTATATTTTTTATACGTTCTTTATATTTTTAAGCAATGCATTAAAAAAAGTATATTTAACCCCGCAAAATTATCATTTCTAAAAAAAGGTACAAAAAAGAGTGCCAAGTATATAATCCCATGAAAAAGAATCTCATTTAAAAACATTGTCGTAATTTAATATATCTCGTTAACGAAGCTTCGGACAATATTTTCGCTAAGGAAAAAGTTGTTTCAAATCACCCCCTGAGTCACACCTTTCAAGGAACTGGAAACATCGAATCACGAACATCGAAAATATTGTACGAGAGTCCCCGAATAATTACTTTGAAATTAAACAAAGCTCTGAGTTCGTTTTTATTTGCTATACAGCTGATATAAATATATCATTCACTTCCCTTATATATTATCCGATCATGTGTGAAATAATTAAGTAGGTAACCTGATGCCAGGCTTATAGAGAGGATAGGTCAGCTATTTAGAAATACTGCAAACGGAGACGCTTAACTGTTAGATTTCTCAGTAGAAAAATGGCATGACTTGCAATTCTTATTATTTATTGATTTCCGCTGTTAAGGCAGCCCTTACAACTCGTATTATATATCGGAGACTTATTGTAACAGACCTCGGTAGAACCGGCTTTTGGGGAAGCGTTGCAAAAATAAAATTATACGTCCTTCTTTCCAACAACTAAAACCGGAAGTGAGGTTAAACGAAAACATGAAACATAAACTATAATCAACGGTAAAATATCGATCGGAGATCGCATCTTCGCCACCTATGGGCGCGCGGGAAAAGCTCTACGCATGACTTTTTACGTTTTATCCAACATTAACGCTTTGAGTGGTACAAGGTTTGGTGAAATACTGCTTCGTGTTGACGAAATTTTCGTGAGAGTATTACCAATTATCCTGATGAAAATGAATCCGAACTCAAACTCACTCGGATTATTTTTAAGGTGAGGGTTCACCGTGTGAGGGTACAAATAAATTATTTGTTATGGCTGTCAGGGGTGACCCTACACCTCTTGATCGATGGACATCTGTTAAAAAAATTTAAAACAGTTTGCGGAGTTTGAAAGCTATTCAAATTTCCTATGTATAATTAAAAGCTGCCCGAATAAGGTTGTATTTGGGTTCATTTTTAACGGAAAAATCTAACCGGCCATGCGGCGTTCAGGTAAAACTTTAAACGCGTTTTTCTCGAAACAGTGTTTTCAAAACGGTGGGACCTGTATCTCCAAAAGTTATTATCCGATTTGACTGAATTTTTTTTTATTTTGAAGAATATACTTCTGGCTACGGGGGGGGGGGGCAGAAAAAATTACAAAAAATTGGAAATTTATAACTTTCAAAGGTGTTGAAAGGACGAAAAATATAGGGAAAATGTGATTTCAAACTTCAAGTGTCGTTATTTTCTAAAAAAAATGTTATTTTTGTAATTTGTTCTGCCCCCCCCCAGCCAGAAGTATATTCTTCAAAATAAAAAAAGTTTCAGTCGAATCGGATAATAACTTTTGGAGATACAGGTCCCACCGATTTGGATGAATTTTTTGACGCCTTGACGTCAAAAAATATATTTCTATAATTTAAGACATCCCTAATACAATGCAATAAGTCCCATTAAATTATATATAGTAGTTTTTCTTTAATTAATTCCTAAAAATAACCTATTTTTTGGGACTCTAGACCGGAACCTCCCCTTAAAGGTGTATTTCTTCAAACCTTGCACCACTGAAAGTGTTAAGTGCAGTAAATAAGGAGACATTAAAAGGCAAAAGAAAAAGTACAAGGAAGACAAAAAAAGAGGTAAATAAAGTGTAGTTCGCGGTTGACACGATCGCGAAAGACGTGGTAGGGAAAAATAGTCAGAGGGTGTGGATAACATAGCACAACTAGCAGGCGACATCTGATAACTGACATAAGAAACAAGATACTGACTGATAAGGCAGTACCCACGCTAAATGAATAAAAGAGGTGCAAAAGAACAGTTGGCTAAAAAATAAATAAGATTAGAGACAAAGGATGCCAGACAAAAGGAAGCATAACTAATCAAAGATACCAAACTACTTTCATAATACCTAATAAGAAATTTTTATCGATTGAAGTAAAAAGTAATGCACTATGTGACTTTAGATAAGGAGTTATAATACATGTTTGTAATGTTTAAATTATTATATTTAAAGTAATTTTTCTATTCATCGCCTTCTGTGTTAATTAGGCGACGCTCGTTCGAATGCGAGCACATTTACGTAACACGCAATAAAAGCAATATACTAGTAAAAGTACCTTCAAACAAACGATTAAAATAAAAATTTCACGTTACTTTGTCAGTGAAGACCCCCGTGAAGACCCTCGTGGAAACATTTTTCTGCCATGCCGTGGGGGAATTCTCTACCTAAGAATGATTTTAATCGCGTCTCTTTTACCTCGCAAGGAACGCTCGATGAATATCAAGACAAAATTTTCCCCGCGGGGATACTAAATAAAAAATAAGTAGACTTCTTTCACGGTATCATTTCTTTTCAATTCGCCGTACCCTGTCGTATCGTTACCTAGAATCGTTCGAATTGCGATAATCGTCCGTGATATGAGTAAAAGCAAGTAACAAATTAATAAAATAATTTAGAATTGTTCATCCCCCTTGTATTTCCAACAACGTTATGTTACAGATTCGTTGTCATTCGCTATAGCATCTCGTTTTATATAACCATGCATTATACGTCTTGGAACAGTCTATGGAACCGAATTGCGACGCTTATAAATTACGTTTTTAAGACGCTTTAAAGCCTTCTCTAATATATTCTGAAAACAGTTATATTGGTGAGACTATTTACACCTAATTGCAGTTGTTTATTTTACGTAGGCTTATACATGTAGTTATAAGTGTAGGTACCTAACCTATAAATCCATTAATATTTTAAATTATGTTCATTATATGTATAAGATAAAAATCAGATTTTAAACCTAACAACTTCATTATTCACATTAAACAACTTGGCTAATTCCAATACCTTTCACGATTACTATTATGTAAATTGAGAAATTATTGTCTCTCATAGACCATCGCTGGAGTGACGCTAGAATGTTGATCTAGGGGTAGTCAAATTAGGCAGGAATTGCCCACTTGGCTCGATGTATTTTAATTACAAAGGCTACTCTTCTGTGGGCTTGATGACGGTAGCAGACTCGGATTACTGTTTTGTTTACGTTTATATCGGAAGTTATGGGAAAGATTGTGATTCCAACATATTTAACCCTTCGTGGTCACACGGGGTGTATTGTACCCCAAGAGCAATTTTCGATTTGAAATGTCGCACCTGCACTTCTTTCAAAGGGGATTTATCGCAAGAAATAAAATAAAAAAAAAATTAAAAAATCGGGTTTTTCTCACAACCATGGACAACCTATAAACTTGGCGCCAAATTTTGCTGTTGATATTGTCAAGCCTTGTGTTGTTTTGCACAACTATGTTCGGGATAGAGATGGCTACGAAGTACAGGATACAATAACGATAACAGAATTTCGCCAAATGATGTGAGAAATATCTTATCAGATTACTTCTTAACAGACGTTGGATCTGTAGAATGGCAACTTTCAAAAATATAATTTTATTACTGTTTAGAATATAGTATATGTATATAACTGATCCTGTATATACATCATTAAGAAAAAGAAAATAAACATACATATAAAAGAATGAGACTACAAAACTTCGTAATTATTGTGTGCTTGTAGTAATAATTTTAAACCTAACCGAAATCGTTCTTTTCTATGGCTCCACACTCCAGAAAGTCACTTCTAAGTTCAATAAAAACCGTGTTTTTTGAGTCGCTGAACCGATTCCGGGGGTAATTTTTTTCATCTAACACCCCCAACCCTTAAAAAATAGATTTTAGGGGTGAATGTCAATTCTTTATAATACTTTTTTTATTTGTGAAATTTTCTTGTCTATAATTCGATTGCAGCAGTTACTTTTTTCAATACTACCCCAACCCCTGAAAAATAAGGGTTTAAGGGGTTAATTTTTTAGTGTTTTTATTTTCTACGAAACAGTTTCGAATAATTTTATACCTGAATTCTCTATCCATAAATTCCACCGCAAGAGCTGTTTTTGATCTGCAAGTTTTGATCTGCAAGAGTCAGCCATTTTGAGTCTGCCATATTGAATTGTGCAATTCTAATGCTAAATTCAGATTTAGCGACCCCAAAAACCCCTATATATAATTTTTCTAAATCCCGATAATATTTTAATATTTGTCAGCCAATTTGGTTCGGCCATTTTGAGTCTCCCATATTGAATTTTACAATTCCGATGCCAAATTCAGATTGAGCGACCCCAAGAACCATTACATACCAAGTTTCATTCAAATCGTTTGAAAATCAAAAAAGCAATCTAAATAGTAGGCAACTTTAGACTGCGCGTGCTCCAGTGTTGGAGCCTTTAGTCTAACTTTCGAAGACTGCCCCCTCAAAAAACTTTTACTCGTTATGTTTATTGTACCCCTGTTATTATTTATTACTCTTCTTTGTTCTGGCACAATAAACGTTTGTTAAAAAAAGAAAAGAAAAATGGAGCTACGAATATGAAGATCGCGGGTTCGAGTCCCGCGTCCGAGGCTTCCTTTTTTCCGTGATCCTAAAAAATTAACAGACATGTACAGAAACATTACTGCGAATCGAAGTCCGCAAACGATATTTAAAAGAGGTCTGTGCGCCATTAAAGAAATCAACATGTACGCTATAAAGATTCGCTAATTGATATCCTTTCATACTATTTCACATATTTTTCAAAATGCTTTGATTTGTATGTGATACTGATATTGCACTCCAGAAATATCCAATTTTAGAGAAATAAGAAGTGGACATTTGGAAAAACGCAGAAAAAATAATTGAACTCGTTCCCTTATTAAAAAATGTTTGTGTTAAAGTTTTGCGAGTAATAAAAGCGACGAGGGATCGGAATACTTTGCCTGGAAAGTATCGATGCGCAGAGGTTCTAAAAACAATTGTTTTTATGGCAACGTCGATAACGAACATTTCGGTACAGGCCAATGCCGCTCTGGTTTCCACGTCTCTGACTTTATTACCTATAATTATAGATGCAATAAATCCGCGGTGCAATACACTCGTTTGGAAACACGGGTTTTTCTCTGCGTCGTTCATCTTGCCTTGCTTCGCACTTAATTTATTCTGATTTTATGCTTCTATAATTTCACGCTCCCTGGCTAAATTATCTTTCACGCGTATCCAAATTGCAGTTTGATATCGAATCTACGTGAACATCATATCAAACTTTGCAATAGATATAATTTCATATCATTCCCATATCCTCTTAAAATTTTTATAGATTTCGTAGGCGTAAAAGGAAAATCCACTAACAAGGAGAGTATCCCAGGTGTCTTCCTCTGATTGCTTTGAATTTTGGATATGTTTTAGAGGACCGAAAAACAAGAAACACGTTTTTTTTATTTGGGCCTGTTTGCATGTTTATGGCCAAAAACCAAAGCAATCGAAGGATGGCACCACCTATTCTCATGAAATTTGAGGGGTAGATTCACCCTCTGGACCTGCAAACAGGCCAAAATAAACAGACATCCGTTTCTTATTTTTCGGTCCTCTAAAACATATCCAAAAACCAAAGCAATCGGAGACGAACATCTGAAAATCTTATAACTTTGAGGAGTGGTTTCACTCCCTAAATATGAAAACGGGCCGGTATAAAAAAACACATATATATTATTTTTCGGCCCTCTAAAACATATACAAAATTCAAAGCTATCGGAGGCGGAGACCTGGGATACTTTCCTTGTAAGTCAACGTTTTACCCTGCAACCCGCGCTCGCGCGAACAGGTGAAATGGCAACAGCGCCTCACGGACGCATTCCACTACTACCATGCACATGTACGTGTGCACTGCTTCGAGAATTTTAGTCGTAAGGTCGTTAATTTCGCAAAGAGCTATTCCGAATTTCCCGGCCTGGGTTGAAAAATTTGGGGTCGTTTTCGTATAACTTTTGAACTATAAAAGATATCGCCGTAGACCAATACGAGATGAAGCTATTGGGAAAGAATCAATGTTCTCAACAATAAAGCTCCTGAATTTTTTCGTTGCTAGCGCACACATATTCTGATGTATTTCTACACACGCTGACAGCTCGGTTTGGCCTACATGCTAAAAGCTTGCCACTATCTCCACTCACTCTTGTTCTGCGAAGGCGAGAGCGAGTCAGAAAACGTTGAGAAAAGGAGCACCGAGGCAGGCAAAATATATCTGTACCGACCTTAGTAAATATATATATGTAACAATATACGGGGAGTTAAGGAAAATGTAATATAGTCAACTAATAATAACATATACATAATATGTAAATAACTGATAAATTGTATACACAAGGTTACACAGAACAATACACGCACACTTTACGAAAGATACTAGGTGGGGTACATGAAATTATAAAAAATGATTGTCGCGTTTTGTTGCCGGTAGCCGTTTTTGTTATACTAAATATTCTATGTTTGGTTGTATACTTCGGTTTGGGCTCAAAAGCAACGAACATTTTAAATTGTTATCCGTTATGTCTGCCCGAAACGGCGACTTCGCTTTCTCCATAGTGGAAAATAATTGCTCGCATACTTATGTGGAACCAAATATTGCTAATATTTTCGCGACGCATTTGTGCAAATATGGATATTCATTTTTTAAGACATTAATAATTCCATCCGTCTCCTGAATTTTTTTTTCATCTCTATATCACCTGTTAAATTTCTTTCTATCCGCAATTGTAGTGACACTGTATCTATATTTACTGTTAATGAACTGGTAACTATATTCAATTCATTTTCGAGTACATCCAGATTCTGATACCGGTTTTGAAATTTGGTCACGCAACTTCTGTAATATAATTTTAAAATGCTCAAACTTAGTATGCTGAATCATAACTGATCTTAATTTTGGAAAATTGCACACATTTTTTATCTTTAACTCTGCGTTCCATAGTTGAATTGTTTTCAAAGTCGTAAATTAAATTATAAATTCGAAGTATGGTTTTATCTTTTCCTTGCGGCTGTGTATTTAGAATATTTAAACGGTCTGTCAAAAATGAAAAAAAATCATACTTTTTAAACGATTTTTTCAGCTTCAATCCTCTGTTTATTTGTTGTATGTTTTCTTGATATCTGAAAACTCGAATTTAACCCAAAGCTTGGCAGGTCTGTTGATCCCTGTTTAATCGTTTAACTGTCGTTCTTTTCACTTTCATAGACCTAAAGATTTCTGATAAATGTTTGATAACTGCCTCGAGCATTATTAAATTCCCTCGAAACTGTAAGACATTAGAGATACTGCTATATTTTTGGATGTTTACTTTCTTCAATGGAAATTTCCGATTCGACAATTTTCAAGAACCACTTTATATTTCCTATCACTTTGATTAAATAGCACTATACAAATAATAGCGGAGTAAATATTTCTGGAAACCATGGACACGATATCAAGAGCCACATAATTACATTTAGAGATGGGATTCCTACAACTGAATGTTGCAAGTGTACCGATGTAGCAACGACAAAAAAATACGTAGAAATTATACAATATTGTTGCGGCATTATGTCTTATATCGTTAGCTAAATAAATATACTTATAACAATGATGAATAATCACGATGGTTAAAGGCGAATGGAAAAATTTTTATAGAATAAAATGAAGCCGTATGTGATTCCAAGAGTGATCGCACTCACTATCCGCATGGCGTGTTGCGTGCTGCTCAGGGAGAACGCTATTGTTTACTGACTCGTTATTTATATAGTGGAGGCATTGGTAATAACTGCATGTTGTCACAGCGAACCGCGCTAACGGGTAACCGCTCTGCCAAAGATAAGCGAAACGCCATCAAACTCATACTGGTACACAGTTACTTGCTTTACGTGACTAGCAGTGAGAATAAACGAAGAAATTATTAATGCTGCCTTTCGAGTATCTTCTACGAGGTCTAAGCTATGACGTTTCCACCAAATAAAAACTTAGTCTTTTTAGGCAGGGCCCCACTAGTGCAGCGCTGCCCAGCGTAGGGGCCCCTCACGGGCCTGCTTCCCCTTCCAACCTTTCTTTCGAGCAGCGTGACTTGTTAAGGAAACTTCGCGACGCTAAAAAGGAGACCGCGACAGTTCCGTAGACAAGGAAGCTCAGCCGCGTGATACCGACCAACAGACGATGTCCATGTACCAAACATAACCACAAAGGCCAGTCCAGACTGACAGATATTGTTTGTAAATGTTCTACATACATTTTAAGTTGACGCCTAGAGGATGCCGCCAGAAAATGTATCTAGATTGCAAACGCATGTACGTAATGTGTACATGTCTACAAACAATTTTTTGGTACTCCGGACTGGTTTTTAGTGACGCGCGCGACAACAGCAAGCCAATGACAATCATTTGCCACGAATACTTTCTGAACAATCTTTTATTTATTTATAAATAGTCCTCAGAAGTGACAGTTCAAAATCTGTAATTCATATATACAGATATCAGAACGATCTTATCATCATAGGAGCTACAAACACCCGACCAACTTGTCATTCAAATAAAAAAAATCCAGAAAGATATGCAGTGCCTATTAAATAAGCATAAAAAATTAAAACAAGCATAAGTACTAAAGCATAAAGAAGAATAAGAAGCATAAGAAAGAATAAGTAAATATTGTTGCATCGAACTTCATGCATAATTCACTTATTCGGCCTTCATTGCATTGCAAAAATAATAAAAAATCCAATACAAAATATTTTCATTCCTTGCCTCGAATTATGTATTTCAGGAATATCAATAGTTAATTCTGTGGTCGCAACTCGCAACGCACTTACCAAAGAAATTTCACTCAATGAATTACGTTCACTCGATTTAATTAATTTCATGGCCGAAACACTACTTTCACATATATAAGTCGATGCAAACATTGAAAACATTTTTAATCCAAAGCCTCGCAATTTTGAATATTTTTCTGCAGGCAACAATTTGAAAAAATCTTCCTGTGTTTCTTGCTTCAACTCAAACAGGGGATCTTCTTGTAAATCACATAATTCTAATTGAACATGAATATAAATTCTTTCAATTGAACGAATATGCGCGATCGATGAATAATTTTTATCATCTGAATTTTGAGGACATAATTTTATCTGACAGGTTGTTAGTAGTAGACGTGTAGAATTGTAATGTGTTATTTACCTATTAAATATAATATTTTAAATAGAAAAACGAAAATACAAATGTCTCTTCTTTGAAATGTATATAAAGGCATATATACATAATCTAAGGCGACTCAAATGCGTTACATATAAACATGATAATAGTTTAATTGTCAAAAATTACGGTTATTAAATGAATCGTCCTTTTAACCGTTTTTATAATAATAAACACCTGTCTATTTGTAATTGTATCCTCTGTTATTTTCTTCTATACTCTACCCTAAAGTTTAAAAATAAATCAGTCCATCAATGCATTTTTCCAAAATCATTTTTTTCAAGAACGAAGCCCTGAGCCGAAAAAAGGCGTCTCTTCATCGAATTCTTGACAATTATCTCGTATGCTTGTTATGCAAAACAATGCAATAGAGAATTGGTACAAGAAATCGCCCCCTGCTGTTCAAAAGACCGGGCTGGCTCGAAGAATGTAAACAATTTGGTCCTATTGTTCTCCCCCTTTACGATTTTCCATTCAAAGTATTCCAAGGTATACAGTAAAATAGGAAAGCGTGCATTAACCTTTAAGAACTGTTTCCACCCTGATGAACCAAAAAGTACTTCCCTTGAGGATTTCCACAAATCTACAGAGTTTACCAAGATCAGAATTTACGCGTGACCCAATACACGTAATAAAATGCGTGGGTAGAACGATCGTTTCCTCTTTTCATAGTCAAATAGTGTTCCCCATTAACCGGTTAACTGTCAATGTATCATATATGAGGCAGTCAGAGCAACAACGGATCAACCCACATTAAAATTTTTTTTTTTTCCCTATTTTATATGGTTAGTAGAGCCTATTGGAACACGTTATTGCTACTAATTCAATTTCGAAAAAAATGTGGGTTAGTCCATTATTGCTCTGACTGCCTAATATGATGAAACAAAAATCTGGCCAAATCTGTCAATTCTGTATCATATATGATCAAATGGAATAACTTTGTTATTCACTTAATTTTTCGATGTTGCCAGTTTGGGCAAGAATAATAAAAAAGCCGTGCCAGTTAACCGGTTAAACATTATTTTTAATTTATTCAACGGATTTATTCATTTCAGCGTATTAAAAAATTTTTGGTTCCTTATTGTATCGATATGGAAGTGATACCGATGAATTCCTTATGTTATTCCGATGAAAATCATACATAATTTCATGTAAATCAGACTATTTTTAACAAATTCAGCTTGAAATTATATAATTTGATTTTTCATGGAATTTCCTTCATTATGAACCGAATTATGTCGTTCTTGGTGTTAGTGTATTCGGCGTAGAGCTGTTCGAGTACTCGAATATTCGAGTAGCTGGAAATTCGAGTCGAGCCGGGACTCGGTTTCCGAGCCAAGCCGAGTACTCGAATGAAGTCGAGCAGCTGGAAACAAAATTTCGGCGAAACATAAGGAATCGATAGACATCGTTTTCGCAAAAATCTGATAAGAAATGCAGAAATCCTGGACATTTCTGACTTTTTAATGGTATTCCAACCCTTTCGAAGGTCGAGAGCCATCAATTTCGGTGAGGCACTGCAGAATCCTTCCCTCGCCACGGGGTACCGTAAAATCACCCAACGTCAGTCCTGTGCGATGATATCTTCAGGTTCCTTTATAAAGGTGAAATTTTGAAATTTTAACACAATACTCTTGTATTTTAATACAAAAGTAAAAAAGGGCAGTTTGCTCCAGCGCTAACTTAGGTTCCTAAAAACTGGTATTTATACATTTTTTAGGTTTTTTATATTAAATAATATTTAGTATTTGAATTGCACAACCAACCGACGGCCGATCAGTATGTGGTAACAACGCCAGGGACGAATTGATTCGGGCAAAGATTGCTTGCAGAAGAGCAATTCCAAAAGTGGAGACAAAAAAGATTTTATTAAATAAGTTTTTATCTTGTTACACAATATAAGAAAATGAAGAAAATAAAATGCATCAAAAAATTAACATGTGAATCTTATTTTTTATATTCTTAAGAGAAAAAGGAACCTGTAGACATGACTATTTTTCCAAATTTTTTTTACAGTTGTGTTTGGTTAATCAAAAGACAACTATCCCGCACCCAGGCCAACTGAAAATTCAAATTTAAATTTTCGCCTATATAGTTTCGCTCCGCCCTAATGTTCATTGGTTTAAAATATCATAAGAAAAAACACGGATAATCTATAAGAAAAACGCTTTATTCAATCGATATCATCTTCATATGAGTTATACCTAAACATATTTTTTGGTTTTACCGATTAACACAAATTTGTTTTTTACACTCGCACTTGCGTTCTCTCGTCGACAGTCGCTCGTTTTGAATCTATTTATCGGTGCATCAGCCTTCTTTCACTTGTTACGTTTGATTTATTCTCACCTGTGTAGATAATTCGATCCTTTAATTAAATACAAAATCAACGTGTACATAAGAGAAAATGTGACCATACAATTTAATAATTATTTCGGTTGTTCATTTTCTACGCTATGGTTACATCGACTGGCATGAATCTAGGTACTGAAAAAATATTGAATTTATACGTATCATCCGCCTTTATCATACAGGCACTGCTTTCATCTTGAAATTCGCGTTCCTAATGAAACGATTAAATAATTCTAATCATATAATACAATCTATACGTACGTATAAAGACCAAAGTCTTTGGTAAATTTCGGGCTTTCGGAATTGATTGATTAAACCAATCGATTAAATTTTAAATAATACTAATTTTAGCGTGTATTTGTTTTGTACGAAAACCCGAGCAGTACCGCTTGACTAGGCCCGACTTATTCTATCTTTGGTCCTCTAGCCGCTATATTTCTTTGCCAGACATCGAATTTCTACAGAACTTTCATAGTCCTCTTAATTCTCAGTCCTGTTTTCTTTTAATTAGATAAAAACACATTATTTACAATCGCCAAACAATGTCATTTCAATTTCGGCATAGCTTCTCTCACACCGTTGATCCAATTTTGAAGGTAGAAACGTATCGAAGAGTAATAAATTAAATTCCTTGAACCCACGGATTCGCTTAAAAATTATTGAACGCCAGGCAAATGTTACTAAAAGTCTAACTCTCATTTCTAACTGGTTCTTTCTTTTGATTCAGGTCGAAACGAGTTGATAACACGAAAACCGTACCACTATTGTGAGTTTGTTTCGAAGCAGAACAGACGTATTACATTCAACGCATTTTACTGCTCCATAATGGCACAACGATTAATTTTATTATAGACATAGATATTTAAATTACAAACAGGAAGAATATTCGAGTTCTATACGCTTAACCGAGCTCAAGACTATTCGATTAGCAAAATAAATATAGCAATCATTGCTCCATCGTGGTTGAAATGAAAATTTTGCGAATAAATTGATTTTCGAATCGCTTTGCATTCGTATTACCAGGAAAATTTGAACAAAAAAAAAGTGAAAATTACTTCGATTACGAAAGCCATTGTCAATAATTATATTATTCCACCCGGAATTTGTAGTACTCCTAAAATGCAAATTCACTTATAACGAAAAATTTGTTATTTTTTATTGCAAATAGAAATTTAATATTGTAAACTATGATAGCAAACATAGAAATTCTTTCACCTAAAAATAAAAATTAAAAGAAACTTTTACACTTTCTGTTTCAGTTTGGTTATTCTGAAAAACGTCACATTGAAGTGAAACTCGAAGCGTTCTTCATGTTTGCAACATACAATTCTTAATCTATTGTAAAGTGTTCCAATACTTAGAAATACGATACAAAACAGTAGACACTAAGTAAGTCCATAGACACGGTTTGGGTTAATTGAAATTTGTAGGTACCTAATTCAGATAAGATACGTCCACGTATTTCGAGTTTTTAGGTTGAAAAAAAGCAAACGTTTTGTTTATCCGTCACTCTAACCTTGGGAATTAAAAAGAATAAAATGTACTACATAAAACATCGGGCAGCATTGAAACGAATAGGTACAATGATAATACGTATTGAATGTTGCAGTATTATTACTGTGCATTCTGAAAATTATTTTCTCCTAAACAGTGTTCGAAACACGCTTCAAAAGTAATTCTTATCCTTTAATCCCTCAAGTGGCAAATCAATTGGACATGTCCATTTCGTTTAACGAAATCTATGGAACATGTGGACTTTTATTATAACACGTACCCTTAAAACATTTTACTGGAGATTACTGGAAGCAACTCAATGTTTCGTTTTGAATATCCAATACATTTTTCATATACGCCTGAAATAATGCATTATTTTTAACAGCTCCGTTTATTACACCTTTCCGTGCAGCAAAAAAATGTATTTAAATTAAAATGATCATTTTTTATTAAGGAACTTCGAGTTTTGTTCGATTTTCCGTATTACTCTCCTAAAGGGCTGGGAGTATTCGAATTATTTAATATTCAAATATTTTACAAGTATTCGAATGCTACGAATATTTGAGTAGGTATTCGAATGTTATTATTCGAATATTTAAGTATTCTAATACTACTCGAATATTTAAGTATTCGAATACTATACGAATATTTAAGTATTCGAATACTACTCGAATATTTAAGTATTGGAATACTATTCGATCGGTTTGAAACTTTGAACACCTGCGTAGTTCCGATGACAATAGAATATTTTCACGTGTTTATTTTTAGTCATATGCGGGAATTCTTGACAGGCAGTCATCTGGGCCGGTATTAAAATTATTGGTTCCTTTTTAGTTCATTTTAATAAAAGCTTGTTTTTAAAAAAGAAAAATTTAGTATAAAGTATTTCATGCTTTTTAGTGAAAATATTGCATTCTTATTGAAACGAGCACTAATTGTTGTAAAAGATTTACAAGGTATAAGCTAAGTCCGGTTAATGAGGCCAACCTGTCATTTATCCTTGACAGGTCAATCTACAATACCTGCAGTGCCATTTATTGCTTTTATTACATGCGAAATGTCATTCGAAGAGTTTTCGCGCGATTAATATAACATTTCCCGGCTGTAAATTCAACAAATGTTTCGCCGGCAACTGGCGTTGCTACATTTATAAGAATTACGTCGGTTTCTTGGCTTTATATTTGGTGTATTCATTATCCAATTACTGTATAACTGTACATATGTATAAGTACATATGTTGGCAATATATTCCCAGAAAATTGATGATTTTGTAAAGTGCACGCTTATAACCTCGGCAATGAGGAAGTGACAAAACAGATAATAAGGCCCACCAAAATATTAAGTGGGCTTTAACCGGTTAACTGTCAATGTATCATATATGATCAAACAAAAATCTGGCCAATTCTGTCAATGTATCATATATGATCAAATGGAATAACTTTTTAATGGTTTTTGGGGTCGCTGAATCTGAATTTGGCATCGGAATTGTAAAATTCAATATAGCAGACTCAAAATGGCCGAACCAAATTGGCTGACAAATATTAAAATATTATCGGGATTTAGAAAAATTGTATATAGGGGTTTTTGGGGTCGCTGAATCTGAATTTAGCATTAGAATTGTAAAATTCAATATGGCTGACCCAAAATGGCTGCCGAATATTAAAATACTTGCAGATCAAAAAAAGCTCTTGTGGTGGAATTTATGGATGAAGAGTTCAGGTATAAAATTATTCGAAACTGTTTCGTAAAAAATAAAAAAACTAAAAAATTAACCCCTTAAACCCTTATTTTTCGGGGGTTGGGGGTGTCAGATGAAAAAAATTACCCCCAGAATCGGTTCAGCGACTCAAAAAACCTCTGTATACCAAAATTTTGTGCGATTAACTTAATTTTTCGCTGTTACCAGTTTGGGCCCGAATAATGAAAAGGACCGTGCCAGTTAACCGGTTAAGGCTCAAGAAGTAACAGAGGCCTCTTCCAAAGCAGCAACAATATTGAGTAGAGCTCTAAAGCACGTGTCACTTCAATCGGAAGAAAAAAGACAAGAGTGTGGGAATAAGAGCCCATGCCACCCACTTTCAGAGAAAACGTGAACGACAACTCTGCAGACAATTGGTTTTGCAAATTCTGCAGAACTGCATTCAAGATTGATATGCGACAGTGTGTCATGTGTCTCACCTGAATACACGAAGATTGCGTTGGACTCACACCTGAGCACGAAGATGTCTTTGTTTATCCGAATTGTACATACTAAATAGGTGGGCCTTATTACCCGCACTTACCTTAAAATTTACATACTTGAATATTCGAATTATATTCACTAAATAATTGAGCAACTGAAGTATTCGAATATTCGAATACCGAAAAATTCGACAAATAATCCCAACCCTACTCTCTTAACCGTTCGATCTTTTACCAATGAAAGAACGTTTCTTGAACAAAATTATTCCGTTTTGCCACTCAAGTGATTAATAAATCGCTTCTAAAAGTATGTAGAAATATGTAAATCTAACAATAAGTATCCTAAAACCCTGCACGTGCAACTGGTAACGCTAACTCGTTTGTATGGATTTATACGCTCACACATTCGCACATATCACGCACGCACGCATACACACCTCATGCGTAAAAATATAACTATAGACGTACAGGTGCGGAAAGTACCTACCTATATTCTATGAGAAGATACATGTATTTTTTATAGCTGTTGTGCTTCTTATGTTCTTTCTCTTATAGTATCTATAGCGCGTATAAAATTTTTAATCATAGCAACGAGAACTATTTCCCTCTAATACAACTTCGAATTTCAATCACAATTCACATACTTGCATCTTCATCAAAATGTGTAACTATTTGCTTCCAGGGGAGCTACCACTTGATTGCGTCGAGATATTCAGGCTCATTAAGGACTGTATTATAAAATGTTTAATTAATTAGATTTTCAAAAGAGCCATGTAAAATTATTACCACTATTATATTCAGAAAGGCACGTGTACAATTTTTCAGGTTTCTGTACCAACGAACACAACTAATTATGACTGGTTCAATCGCGACTTTTACCAATTTTCCTAATTCGTTATACATATCGTATGCTTTACACACCATATGTACATACATCTTTGAATCTATATTAAAACATATAATATATTTCCTAATACATATATAACTATATGTATATTAGAAATTATATATGTATATATACACATATATGCACATGCCGAAAATATAGAAATAATGGACGGCTGAAGGTTTTCTAACCTCAATTGGCGATCTCGTTCATTCGCCGATGATTATAAATTTAGCAATAAAAACATGTAAAAACGTGGCTTCGCCAAGGCGCTTTTCCATTATTGAAAATTCGGAAGGTATATACATAGGTACGTACTCGGAACATGGTGCCTCATACTACCGAAAATCCTTAATTTCATGATTTTTGGAAAAGAAGGTGGTCTCCGCGGAAACAACAGGTAAATCGATAGAAGCGCGGAATTCATTGCAAATGAATTCGTGTTTAGAACTTTGCAATTATAGTATTAAATAGCGTCTGAACGATGTGTTATGAATTCGTCGCCGCACTTTTATTCACTTGGAATCTTTCGTGTCTTTCCTTTCCATGCTTAATTAGCTGCCTCTCTTTCCCCATTCCGATTCCATTTGACGCGTACACGAATAGAGGATAATCATCAAACACGCAGGAATTGAATGGTGTATGGATGGTTGTAAGGAGAGTTAGGGTAAACTCCAAGGAAACGTAAGATGTTAGTTGGCAAAGAGTCTCAACTGTTACCGGGGATGGGTATCATGTGATAAGCGGAAGGTGGTTGAAGCGCTGGCGAGTGTCGGACGTTGTTAGACCGCGGGGGTAACTGAAGGGAACGATAATCGAGTGCTGGCGCTGCTGGATGCTGTCCTTCCCGATGTCTTCTCAGGTCGACCTTCCTTTGAAAAGCCTTGTCGCAAAGGCCACACTGGAACGGCTTGTAACCGGTATGCTTGCGCATATGTGTGATTAGATTGCTGCTCTGGGAGAACGCCTTGCCACAGACAACGCATTTGTGCGGCTTCTCACCTGAAACAAGAATTTCAATGATTCGACCTTACAGATTTCAAGTGATATGTTGACCTCTCTCTCTCTCTCTCTCTTTCTCCATTACTGTTATTAAGGGGTAACAGGGGGGATTGTTTTTTATTGGCTTAAAAGATACTTTGAACCCTTTAGAATATGGGGAAAAAACTGTATTACTTGAAACTAATTTGTTTCCTCAAAATTTCGAGCTCTTCCCCAAGCGCATCGGACTGCTTCGAAACGACTACCGGCGTTAAATTAATCCCTGCTAGGAAGGTACAACCTAATGTCCTACCTTTTGATTTCTAACTTCTCTAATACACAACGGATGTCGTTAGAAAGTTTTTATGTTCAGTTAGAAGCATTTCCAAATAAAAGTATGTTAGCGGCAACGTATTTTTCTATCTTCTTTAAACGCGTCTTTCTCGAAACACGATTTTTCAACACGGCACGCAGCATAACTCCAACAATTTTCATTCTTTTCATTCGAAATTTTAACTATATCTTTAAAATAACATTTTGAAGAGAAATACGTACGGGATTTTCGATAAGTTAATTTAAACATTATTAACAAACGATTGCCCTCTTTTTAAAGAAAATTGAACGTTTTTTATTCAAATACTCACTAATCACACAAAAATCGATATTTTTAAAATCCCCTACGTATTTCTCTAGCTATAAACATGTATATTTGAGAGATATTTTTTTCCATTTTCTAGATTCAAATTTGCACCAGCTACACTGCGTGCCGCAGAGCACTAAAATTTCAACATGCTTCACGAGAATGGCTTCAGTGCCGTCATTTTTTAATATTTTTCAATAACCATTTTTTTTTAACCCTCTGGGGACGAGTGGGACTCCAGAGTCCCATTCAGATTAACAAATTTTTATTTACGTTCCATCAATAAGATCGAGATTTGATAGGTATAGTGACCTTTAGTAGGCAGAGAAGAAACTGTTGTACCATCAGAACCCGAAATTAAACTTTTTTTTGTTATCAACAAATTAAAAAAAATTAAAAATTAAAAAAAAAATTAACAAGTAGTTTCCAAATCCGAAATATAAAATAGACTATTTTAACGCTCAAAAAATTTCTACGTTAAGTTTAAAACATCCCCGTCCCTAGAGGGTTAATAACATAATATATGCTTAATAACTTCCTCCAGTATTGTTATTCAATCACCTTTCCTTCCATCCAAGAAAAATTGCCAGAAAAACGCCTCTTTTTTCAAGCTGTTACAGTGGTATTGAAAATGAAATGAAATGTATCATTTTCAAAATCAATAATGTATGCACAATGAAGGCATATAAGAAACTGAATTTCTTTAGAGGATAAGAAAATATTGTTAGCATTCAGGAACAGCCTATTATCATGATTAGGGTGGCTCTTATTTTCAACTTTTGAATTTTCTTCGCGGCACACCCCAGAATAGTTCCAAATAATAAAAAAATATCTGTGTAAAGATTGAGCCCGATCGGATAACGGGAAAAGGGGCCCTTGGGTAGGGCTGGGACTATTCGAATAATTTAATATTCGAATATTTTACAAGTATTCGAATGCTACGAATAAACTTCGAATAGTTGAGTATTCGAATGTTATTATTCGAATACTGCTATATTCGAGTACTATTCGAATACAGCTGTATTCGAATACTGGTGTATTCGAATAGTATGGTGTGAAGTGGGTCAAAATTAGCTTACAAGATTTCACCCTGACAAATGAACCTAAAGAACTTGATTTATAATTCACACCAATACTATTCGAATACATCAGTATCCGAATACTTAAATATTCGAATAGTACTCGAATACTTAAATATTTAATCATATTCGAATACTTGTATATTCGAATTATATTCGAATACTTGGATATTCGAATTATATTCGCCAAATAATTGAACAACTGAAGTATTCGAATATTCGAATACCGAAAAATTCGAAAAATAGTCCCAGCCCTACCCTTGGCCCCTTAAACATTTAAATACTTATTTAACAGCTCACAAGGTAGATTTCATATAATATCCTCCAAGTTATTGATTACATAAAAAAAATATGTCAACGAAAATTTGTAGATCCAGACAAGGAACATCTTTTATGTTGTGTTCCTTTTTCTCGCGCGACGAACGGTTTTCGAAAAATGTCCGAAAATTAAAAAGAACATTTATTTTTCAAATTTCTACGAATTGGGTTATGCAGTCTATTCACTCACTGCATGAACCACCAATCACCATTGCCTGCAGTCTATCCGCAGTATGCGTGAGTCAGAACAAACCCTAAGTGTGAAACCAATGTCGGATACAAATGTAAGAGATTGTAAAAAGAAGAAAAGAGAAATATTATGTATAAACAACGGTTCTACCATACTCGCAATCAGAGTGGCGGATGTGTAACTATATCGTACGCATATTCTATTGTATTCGTGGAGAAATTAACGTAATTCTCTTATTAATTAATTCACAGCAGTTCCTACTTTTCGAAAAGAATATACCGCTTTGAAATAGGTAATCGAGTCGACATTCGAAAATCGATTAGTAACGACTGGTTTACTGGAGCGTTTGGTATATATATATATATATATATATATATATATATATATATGTATGCAAGCTGGATACAGCGCAAATTGGATTAACCAATGAAGAAAGCAACAGAACGCGATTTGGAATAATGAGTCAAGGTGAACTGAACGCACCTGAATCAACCTATAAATCGTGGTGAGTCTTTTATAACAGACAGTTCGAATAATCTGTTTGTGTCAGTGACGAGCAAAGTCCTTTTCCAACGTGATGGGTACCCACGTTCCTTCTTCGAATTGCAAATAATTCTTGACGCACAATAAAAGTCAAGAGACCGATTGGTCACAGGCAATTAAGCGGAAGTTAATAATTCAACGTACTACGATCCAGCAATTGGATTAGTTTTGTTAGTCATGATGACTGTTTTGCAAGATATTGTACCTATGTAGAGAAAAGTTAACGTTCCATTAAGTAAACTTTTTCATAAAAGTTAACTTCCTGAATTTGATGGTCACATAATTTTCTAATATGTAGGTAAATAAAAAATTGAATAATGTTGCAAGAGTTAAAATGGAAGTATCTTAGGAAGCTTTAAATACCTACGAACGTATTTTATACATTTGTATAAAACGATTCCTAAAACAATTTATTACAATTTATTATTAAACAACTAATTTTAAACACAAAACATTTTCTGACTGAAATGAAATATTTATCGTTAAGTTTTTCATTTTATTCAGTTAGAACGTATACTTGTGGTCCTATTGATACAGAAAAATTAATGAAATTTGTTTATTTAAGGGGGCATAGTACTTTTTTGGCCTGAAAATTAAACAGCCCTTATGAATTTTTTTCTATCTAAAACTGAAAACCTAGAAACATGGGGTTTGTTGCAAATGAAAGATCACCGTTTGAAAGTATTAAGTTGACAAAGGACGTAAAATAGTCTTTTCGTTGTTGGCATTTTTTAAAATAAGTTGTAAATTGAATACTATAAGTTGTACTATAAGTGTTTTAAGCTACGAATAAAAATTCAGTGTAAGATCATCAAAAAGCTGAAATACATGTATTATAAATAAATTGCGCAATTTAGCAAGGTCGCCTAGGGCCCAAAAAGGCTTTTTTTAATATATTAGTTGTTAAAATGAATAAAATATATTGTTTATTTACTTAAAACCTATACTATTTGGAATTATAACCATTGTTATATATTTCTTGCAAACGCAAAGTTGTAATTTTTTTGTATAAAGACAATATAAATATGTATGGATCACTGAATAAAAATGTGACAGAAGCGATACCTATTATTATAATTTTCTTCAAATATAGCACTTAACTTTTCTAAAGTTGGTAAAGGATAATCAGTATAATTTTTAAAAGCTGTAAGTGATAAAAAGCAAATACTTTTCCTTTTACTCAACTCAGAATGCAAAATAAACGGATTGTAAATAAAACTCTTTAAGAAAAGTTTTCCTCGCTCTAATTCGGTTAATAGTGAGTATACGTAATATATTTTAACTGTGCATTTGGAATGCACTTGATCGAGTATCAGCAGATATATATAATTTGTCACACAAATGTGGAAAGGTTATATTAAGTTCTGACACCGCGAAATTCGTCGAAGTTTCTTCGTTAACTATGCAAAAAGTTCCTTGCAACTTAAATATTTGTTTCAAACTATTATCAATCGCTCAGGAATGTTCTTCCATGCGGATCAAGCTGCCGATAAGAGGAAAACGCGTCCAGAAAGTCCTCGAGTAGCCTAACGATGATCGCTTGATAATTCGTGCAAACAGCTGTCCTCGAAATTCCAAACAAACGGTGTATTGATTGTAAAATGCTGATAACAAGCTTCTACGTAAGTTGTTTGACGGACCCATCACTGTTAAGATTCTATCGAGAAGAAATTAATTTTACCTGTGGCGTCGTCATGAGCCGCTTCGCGTTTACGATCGAAACCAACTTATATAAAGACGTGAAACGCGCAAAAGAATGCTTCTTTTGATCTATTTACTATTTTGAATACTTATGAAGTTTCTCTTGTGGTAAAACTTTTTCGAAAACAACAGGTTGTCAAAAAAAATTACAATCAAAATATAACGAAATTAAAACACCAGTTTACAAAATAAAAAAAAAAATGTGCAACAGATGCCACTTTTTTTCTTAAGTAAAATGGCCTGCCGATTCCGAAAAAAAGGTTTAAAAAATTTCTATGGATATGTTTTCGAGATATCGGCAGATGAAATTTTTACCTGTCTGAAAAGAGGTGGTCCCACTTAATTCCGAATATCTCGTGTTGCGAATGACAGGAGAGAGAGAGAGAGAGAGAGAGAGATAACGGTAAAACTTTTCTGAAATAATAAAAATCTTATCAGATTCGTCCTCCATAGGTACGCTTTTCCCCTTTTCCCCACTTTCCCGGACTACCGTGCCATCAATTTGCATCAATATATCATCAGAATTATCGCCTTTGCTATAAATACGGACAATGGTACAACGGTGGCGACACAGACGCCTTGTTATCGCAAGCAGCAATTCGTTTGTATCATCGCTTAGAACGACGCAAGGAAAAATACCATTATCGTAATTGTTCGGTCAGCTTTCGATCTACAACCCTTTTACTACTAATGAAAGATGGTTGTCTATAAGCTTTCGCGAACCAAGTTCCATCTCATTATCAGAATGATTCTCATGTACATTAATAGTGGCAGGTATGTACCTGCCTATATACATATATATAATCTAAACCTCATTGGTAAACCAGAACGAAACATTTCTGGAAGTATCGGAAACGAAGCATGTTAAACTAAAAAACAATTGCCTATATTTTAACAAAGCTGCAACTTAAAATAATACTTGTTCATTGACGTTTACACGTTTCTATTTCTTAACATCTTAATATTGGTAACTATCTAAATAGATGAATACGGCAAATAAAATATAAATTTGAAATTACCTACACATATATTTCTTATTGTTATGGTGGATTTGAAGTTTCACGTAAATTTTGTGTTTGTAGTTCTCTAACATGATAAAATGATTTATAAGGGTAACTATATTAGATGTTCTATTTTAACATAAGTACGTCGTTTTATCAAAAAAACATTTCGAAAACCAGTGCTATGATTGATCGTTACCAATTAATTCTCCTTGCCTCGTGAATTTATGTGAAACTGTGTAGCCAGTATTCAAATTTTTAAATACAATTTCAAAAGTTATTTATAAATTTAATTTCTAAATAAATTTTATTTATAAATTTAATTTCTAAATAAATTTTATAAATAAATTTTATTTATAATTTTAATTTCTAACCTGTACAAAATGTGCGTTTGCAGTTGCGAGAATATGTATGTCTTAGAGGTATTTTACTATTTGCATTGAATATCAAATTCCAACGTATAGCGAGGTTACAATTTTCTAAAAATAAATTCATTCATTCAATAATTTGAACTTCATTCAAAAATATCTAAATACGATCCTTAACAATCTTATTTTCAAAATTATTTTGCTTAAAATTTTTTACACGTAAAACATGTAAAACATATTAAATAATGTAGGTACGTCGTTCGTCAAAACAGCAAGTTTGCAAACTATTGCAAAGGGCTACAAAATACTACTTTGTTAGCAAATACAATTTCAAAAGTTATTTATAAATTTCATTTCGACCGTAATAATTAATACATATGATTTCGGCGCACAGGTTCGGTCAATTTAAATTTTTAAATTTTAATTTATAAATAAAATTTATTTATAAAATTTATTTAGAAATTAAATTTATAAATAACTTTTGAAATTGTATTTAAAAATTTAAATTGACCGAACCTGTGAGCCGAAATCATATATACAAATACAATTTCGTTTAGTTAAAATTTTATTGCCTATTTCGTGCTACATTTTATGTATTTTATCTTACTATTTAATTTCAAAATGTAATCCCTCAGATATCACAGATAAAGTAAGAAAAGAGAAGAGTGTTTCGAAATAAAATAAAATATTTGTATCTGTATGTACACACACTTCCAAGACGATTCGCAATATTACAATTATTCTTAATAAGATGCCTAACAAAAGCAATTTCAAAGAGACAAATATTGCGATAGACTTCGTTTTCTATCGCAAGATCTGTGTATTTACCCATGCGCAGAATCTTGCATCATAACCATCGTACTTACAATTTTATTTTTCATTAAGTAGGAGCGTTTATATGAGAAACTGACGAAGCGGAAGGCGGACTATGGTGCTGAATTAGTCGTGTCGTTGTATTCCGATCACAGAAACATCGCTCTATCGTCGGTGAAAGAATTCCACTTTGCATATTAGAGGAGCAGCATAGCGCAACGGAAGTATAATGTCTTTTGAAAACTCTTTCGGCCATCTACGCTGAGAGGATAATCTCCATTTTCCATTTGTGAAGAGAAAACGTCACGCTACAGCAGGGTAAATTTTCCGTTGCTCTCGGAATAAAAGTTTCACCTAAAATATATTCACGATGGATCGATTTGCATATTCTCCTAACCTGCATCCCGTTCACGTTGGGGAACGAATTTCCACATCTTCAGTTAACTGTAACTTAACACTCTTATTTAATCCTTCGAATTCAATTTTATCCTGTTTGCGTTTCCACGCGCGACATATCACCAAGAGAAATGTTAACTATTCTTGAACTTGAATAAATTTTCTACGTTGCCTATTTGTGAGTGTCGTTCGCCCGTATGCACTGCGGTTTCTTTCACCCTGTTCAGGAAATTATTTTCGTTCTGTTTACAGATGCATGTACGCACAGCCTTGCATGCGGGTAACACTGTAACAGCGTCACAATCTCAACCTTGCTAAGGAACTTGGCCCAAAAATGGTCCTGGTGAATAGGTACATATACCTATATACCTATTAGTTTTTTTGCCAATTTATAGAGCTACACCTTGCGTATAAATATTGCAACCGATGTCGAGAATTCCCGTTATTGTTTCAATCGTGGTATCGGTGCAAGAGAGGTAACTCATTTATCACGATAAATTGCTTGCGCCCGCACGCACATTCGTTTCCGTAAAAATGAGTGCTAAAATTTGTTGGATCTCATCAACAGCTTAAGGGGACTAGGCAGTCGTTTTTCGTGAGAAAGAGACTCTGTCCTTTATTTATTTGTAAAAAATGACAGTACATCCAGATTAGGGCTGGGACTATTCGAATAATTGAATATTCGAATATTTTACAAGTATTCGAATGCTACGAATAAACTTCGAATAGTTGAGTATTCGACTGTTATTATTCGAATACTATTCGAATACTGCTATATTCGAGTACTATTCGAATACTGGTGTATTCGAATAGTATGGTGTGAAGTGGATCAAAATTAGCTTACAAGATTTCACCCTGACAAATGAACCTAAAGATTTTGATTTATAATTCACACCAATACTATTCGAATACATCAGTATCCGAATACTTAAATATTTGAAGAGTATTCGAATACTTGGATATTCGAATTATATTCGAATACTTGGATATTCGAATTATTCGCTAAATAATTGAACAACTGAAGTATTCGAATATTCGAATACCGAAAAATTCGACAAATAGTCCCAGCCCTAATCCAGATGTATCCATTTACCCAATGTTTATTACTACCATACAAATTGAGAAATAAATGGTAAGAAATATATATGTGCTTTAAAAATGGCGCTGCAAGCGGGTAAACATTTTAACGGTTTTCCGTCGTTTTGCCTTAATATCGATTCATAGTTTCCGGGAAAACCTATAAAAACAGAAATTAAATCCAAATTGTGCGATTGGTGGCTGAAAAACGGCGATTTGTCCTAGAAAAATTCGTTCTTGTTTGTGCGCTACTAAAATCCGGTGACTTTTTAATTTTTTGGAAAAAATATTCGAGTAAAACGCGTTTAAAGTTTCTGGCCAAAGGCGACGCTATAGGTTGCCGCTTGATGTTTTTAAGTCCCAAATCTACAATTTTGCGAATTTTACTATAAACCAAACGGCATTTTATTCAGAAAAGATATTACTTTCGGAAAATGCAATAATTACAAAATCGATTTTTCGACTGCCTAGTCCCCTTAAAGAAGAAGCTGTTTCTGAATTTAATTGTTAAATGTTAAATCTACATGCGTCCGTATCAGCCAAATGCTAAGTATACTAAGGTAGGCTTTCACGCCTCGCCTCTCTTCTTCAAAATATTCTCGAGGTAGAATCCGCGGCTATAATTCCCACCAAGCAAAATTTTGGAGTGGGTCTTTATCTGGCCGTTTTAAACAATATGTCAAAAGTCCCCATCGATCCAATCGCCGCTAACAATTTTACAGTGTTGAAAAAAACAACTGATTATCGCGAATATCTCGTTATCTAGCAGTTTTGAGACAAAAATAGTTATTACACAATTTATATCTTAGGAAATTCTCTACAAAAAGGTCCTATAAGTTTTTTTCGCAGCAGTAACCATTTTCATGTACCGTTAAGGAATTAGTTTTTGATCAGGCACTAATTTTTTATCAGTTCATGAAATAAATCGTTCTTTTGAGTTTATGTCAATAAATAATTGTTTGAAATAATTACTAACATAAAAATTGATAATTCAAAAATATATTTGTTGTCTGTGAAAGCAGTTATTATTGTTAGTTTTAGATGATCAAAAACTAGTTCCTAGTCACCTTATTATTCCATACCTTATAAATAATTAAATTATATAGTTATTTTCAACTTTTTAAAATTTTTCCTTGAAGTTTAAACATTAATTCAACTTTTAGTATAAAAAAAGTCTATGGTTTAATGTTTCATTAGGTTAAAAATAAATATTAAAGCGGGAAACCCTCTAAACTGATCAGAAACTAGTTCCTTAACGGTATGTCGGGTTACAAGTTTCAACCCCCATACTTTTGAAAAGGGAAGGTTTTAATAAATTGAAGCGTGGTGAGACACGGTGAGAGCCTACCTTAAAATGAGCCGAGGCGAGGCGAGACGTAGTCAGAGCCCGCCTTTATGGTTGAAAAGAGCTAAAGGTGCGCACGCGCGAGCCAACAAATATACAAATGAGGAAGTCGATGTGAAGGGGTCATAAAGAATTAGTTATGATTGAGTTAGAACCGCGTAAACGCGTGCACAGGATGGTCGAAATGGGAAAGCAATTTTAGTCGATGGATAATATTTATTGAGAGTGTCGGCGACCGACGAAGTCCGCATACATGTCCATATCGATCCATCTCGACTCTCATTACCGAACCCTTATAGGCCGACTTAAATATTTACCGACTGAAACGTTTACTTCGTGGCCGATTTTAATGATAGCACTGGATAGGTTGCTCCGCGTACACGTGTGTTTTGGTAGCGACTCGCCCGATTAATTATGCAACGATCGCTTAATGAACTTCATGTAATGGCGTCGCGTGGATTATGTGGCTAAAACTGGAAAGATCGATTTCTTTGTTACAGTCAAGATATTTATTGAGGATTCAACCGGGAGAATTCAACTCCAATGAAGTATACAATAACGTTTTATTATGCCACTCGTTCGATTAAAAAGGTTTAGGTTGAACACGACGTTGATCACAAAAGTTCGTAATCAAAATATTGCAATGTTTGACATTATATCTTGTTGCTAGTAACTGACAAAAATGTAAATACATACATACATCTAACCTTTTATATTGCTGTGCTTATAACAAATATATAATACGTATGGGACTAATGCGAAATGAGTACCTACATTTTACCTGCAAGGCTTCATTTCCTATTTAAAAGTTGACCGTCGTCAAAAAAATTAACGTTCAGGCTAATTTTGGTTTCAGGCCGTTTCCCCACCAGTTCAAAATAAAAAGTGTGTGTGTGTGTGTATGCCGGTTACAATGTTCCTCGAATCGGAACTGCGAAATCACCCGCTCGAAGAAACAGGAAATAACCAGCGATAAAAGTATCTACGATCGATCATTTGGTAGGTTCATGGAGTAAAAGTGGAAAAATGTTCAGTGATCATGGAATTCCTTGATACCCCCATCGTTTTGAATAAAGTAAGAGCATTTCCTCGTCTGTTGTTGTACAAGACAACAATTTCGCTAAAAGTGAATACTAAGGATACAATTCTCTGCAATATGGGTACGTTACAGAAGGGACACGAACGGCATCAAGATCGAAAGTTTACCGTTATTTCTTCCTAGATACCTGCTTCCAGTGCCCTGTCATTCTTTCAATTGCAGTTCAATGTTCTGTCGGAAACTTGACCATCAGTTACCGACCTTAGACGACCGTAAGAAAGTTATCCGTTCTATAAAATAGCGTTCTTCCAGCGCATTTCTCCTTTAAGATCGAACACTGATTAACGAATCGAACGACATTGCAGGTACAGTAGCTGGAAAATGTATAGCGACGTCCCACAGTGGTTCGAATCGCCGAAAACGTGAAAAAAAATCCTTGCACTCACATTTCACCCTTTATCATTATACATAATCATAATTTTTTTTTTTAGATGGGGCCCTGTGGGGCCTTCTGGGCAGGGGCCCAGGTGGCAACAGCTCGTCAGCCGCCCTGGTAAATCCGCCATTGCTTTTCAAGTGGACGAAAACGTCGTGCGCGGCGCGCCGTTGCACTAGTGTAGGGCTGCGCAAGGAGCTGTTCTCGGCGCCTGTCTCGTTGCTAAGATTAGAACCGGTGAGGAGAATTGCAGTAGTGTATGTGTGTGCTCGTAGGCTCGTAGCATAAGTATATATGGTTAGATTCAAGTCACACCAAACGCACGTACACAACTGCAGTTCTCCTCACCGATTCTAACCTTAGCAACAGGACAGGCGGGTTGCTCGCCGTTACGCGCAGAAAACGGCTCCTTGCGCAGCCCTGCACTAGTGGGACCCTGCCTTTAGCCATCGAGCGGCGCCACCGACTGATGTATCGGCTTCTATCGGATGTTATCTTCTCACACTAGTGTTAACTCGCTTGTGCCGACGCGACGCACGCTCGAAACAGGTTTACTTTAGCACTTCACTGATCTCATGACCTCACTGTACCTCTTCCAGCTACTATAAACTGAGCAACTCTGTCACCGCTTGGGTTACTCAATCTAAATACAATTTTCAATACTAATTTCTATTTTCACAACTCGAAAGAGTGCAGCAGGGACTGCAAATTAAAGGATCACTCCTTGGGAATCGAAAGGGTGCCCTGCACCTTTGCAACAACGCGAGACCACACGCGGCGACAGCAAAAAAATATCGCATCTTTAATTTTTTTGGTTTTTGCCATGTTTCTGGGATTTTAAACCACTGTGCGATGCTCCCATTCCGCTATAAATATGTATTTTTACTTGCTATTTTTTTTATAGTTTCCAAAGGTGATAGAATGAAGCTACAAACGTGCAAAACGATACGCGCAATACTTGTTTCTTTGTTTAATTTCCAAAAAATTAATTTTTTTCAGGTGTCGCACTAGGAAGACACCTTCAAAGCCATGACTAATTCTACAAATTCCTAAGTAGAGCAACGCATTGAAGGTGTTATCGCTCGTACCTATGTGGTATGAAATCGCTAGACCAACATCAATTAGTGAGTTATGCTAATGTGTCAGTTAAACTGTCTCAGGAATAAACATGCAACACAGATACATGAAAATAATTATTGGAAAAAGATTACCGTTGCCCTAAGTTGAATAAATATAACAAATGCAGTGATAATAAACAGAATTGCGGATAGGTACAAAATTTATGATCGTTTGACTTCCCAAGACGAACAAACAGTTAGAAATAATTTTCTTCGTGTACTTAAACTTCTTAACGTCTAAAACGTTCGCAATTCACTGCTGACTAGGGCTGGGACCATTCGAATAAACTTCGAACATTTGAGTATTCGAATGTTATAATTCGAATATTTAAGTATTCGAATACTATTCGATCGGCTTGAAACTTTGCACACATACGTAGTTCCGATGATAATACAATATTTTTAGTCATATGCGGGAATTCTCCACCGGCAGTCATCTGGGCCAATATCAAAATTATTGGTTCCTTTTTAGTACATATTAATGGAAGCTTGTTTTTTAAAAAAAATTTACTATAAAGCATTTCATGCGTTTTAGTGAAAATTTTCTATTATCATCTGAACTATGCATGTGTGCAAAGTTTCAATTCGATCGGATATGTTGAGGTGGGTCAAAATTAACTTACAATATTTCACCCTGACAAAATAACGAACTCACAATTAAAACTAAATAAAAGCTTGTAAAACTATGAACGTAAAGAAGTTGATTTATAATTTACAACATACTATTCGAATACGTCAGTATACATTAGTATTCGAATACTGAAATATGCGAATAATATTCGAATACTGAAATATTTTAATAGTATTCGAATACTTAAATATTCGAATAGTATTCGAATACTTAAATATTCGAATAGTATTTGAATACTTGGATATTTGAATTATATTCGCCAAATAACTGAGCAATTAAAGTATTCGAATGTTCGAATACTGAAATATGCGAATAATATTCGAATACTGAAATATGCGAATAATATTCGAATAATATTCGAATACTGAAATATGTTAATAGTATTCGAATACTTGGGTATTCTAATTATATTCGCCAAATAACTGAGCAACTAAAGTATTCGAATGTTCGAATACCGAAAAATTCTATAAATAGTCTCAGCCCTACTGCTGACAGAGTCGTTGTTAGCGAGCGAGCCTACATAAATGCATACAATAAGTGTATCTAGGAGAACGCAACGGGAAACTTGCCTTGACCACTATTAATCTACAAGATAATATTTGTACAAACGCTCATTTTAGAAGTTGATCGCAGTCCTGTTATATCGCTCACTAGATCTCGCGTTTGCTTCGTTTTGCTTTTCGCCAACCTATTAAAATTCGGTACCAGTTGTCCTGTAATTATCTAGTAATTAAGCACAATTATCGGCCAAGGTAGCTTTTATCGATACGACGACGAAAAGTAGTGGCACGTTCAAAAGGTGGACATATGTACGTGTGTATGCGTTTAGCTAGCAATTCGTTGTACACTTGAAAAACTGCAAGTGTGTGTATTCTATACCACAGACTTCCATTACGCAATACTCATCGCACATTTTATCTAGCAGTTAATTATGCGATGTGTAGTTTAAACCGAGAACTCCGCGAACCAGTTTCGTTTCTAGACAAGAGTTCACAGAAAAATTTTAAACCACGAATATCGAAGTGAAACGTAAATTTCGTTGTGCCCCAACAAGCAACCAATTCTTCCCTACTAAATTCTTACAATATTATTGTTCGTCAAAGAAATAATGCGAAGAATTCGATGAATTATTAAATGCTCGTCAACTTTGTTACATAATTCCGTTAAAATTATTTATCATTCGCAGTATTCGTGTGCTTTCTTTCGCGTAAAACTCAAACAAACGAATTTAGTGTACTATTAAATATTCATTTGTTATTAAACTGAAATAGCAGGAAAATATAAGTACCTACTTCAACGTTGAAGGGATTATTGTGGTACTAGTATAATATTATAAGATTTATGATTCTCTTGCATAAAACTATCGACATTTTAGGCTTCTAATTGATGACCACAATCTTTGCGTGGCAAAATCGTACTCCTCGTCGGTCAACATACTTAATTCAATTAGATAGAAAGAAATCGCGACGAAGAGCGATTAAATTTGCATTAGTTTAGTGGTCTGAAGCACAGCGGCCAAAAACGTTTACACGGCTGGATAAAAGGGGGAACATACATACATTCAGCCCTTACAATGCCTGTGCTAATTAGAAAAGGACACGAGTCTCGTGGTGGGCACGTGTCGAACCGGAAACTCCCTTAGACCGTGGCAAACACTGAGTTTCCCATCAGTCGCACTCTCTTTCCGGTCGTTTCTACACGAGAACTCGATTAAATCGTCCCTGAAACGTGCTGTCGCGATATCAGATTTCGCTTTACATATAATGCACTTTTTATTTTCGTCTATGCAGCGTTCGATTTATATTGAGCTGTCTAAAAAGCTCGTGTGACTTTCTACGTAAGTGTAAACTTAATGTATTTGGGAACTTTATATTATTCAGCAGCGTTTAATATAAATCAATCAATTACACATTCTGCATCATAACTTACAACTTTCTGCATTTTGGTGTTGTTCGTTAATTTTGTCATGTATGTGAAAGTTGCCCTTTTTGAAGCACATAAAACCATTATTGTGTTGTTGTTTCGACAAAATATAACATTTTTCAAAGATGGTATAAATGTTTTAGGAGGCCTCAACAGTTTTGCTGTCACGATTAACCTGTTAACTGGCGCAGACGAGTTAACTCGTTGTAAAAGAATAAAAATACCTTCTGATGTCATTTCGCTTCTTTTTTTGCTTTCTTTCTTTTACGATTTACCATTTTTAACACAGGTATGGCTAGTGAATTAAAACAAAAAATCATCTCATCGCTAAGAATAGTTTTTGAATAAATTGTTTATTTATTTATCGGTGAATCCTTCTGCCTTTAGTTTTATCATTCTACTTGCACAGTACTAGAAACATTTATTGCATCAGTCTAAAATTTATGTAGTACCCATTTCAGCCAGGATAGTGAATTGCAGAATTATTTTGGAATACATATTTAACAGTAATGTTTTCCTTGTAGGGGAAAGTGGGTCAAAACAGAAGATCAATATTTTCGTTAAATAAGAGCTGCGAATAAGTTGTTATCGTGTGGCATGGAACCAAACGGCCCTCACAACAGTTTGTGATCAACCATAGATCCTTAGACTCATCATTTTTTTGTTCACGAAGTGGAAAAACTTTCCAGTGTCTAAGTTTCAATATTGTGTTGGAGTTTTGCCCATTTTTTAAAACTTGTATTTAGAAAATTCATAACTGTAAATACAGCAGTCGGTTCTACAGTCATCACACTGACTTTACCGTTTTACCCGGTTCTTTATCTCCCGCCGAAGTGTAAATATTAAATGTTTACTAAATTACCGCATGTGGGGCAAAACGGAACACTTTAGCGTGGAGTAAAACTGAACCGATTATGTACAGGAAAGAATGGAAATGTCTCTTAGTAACTACATATTTATTCTTTCGTACAGTTTATTAATTTATAGCTCTTCTTGCAGGTTTATGTTATCTGTATATGTTAGCAGTATATGTTTATAGTTTTTTACATAATTGCTTTTTAATATTTATCTTAAGAAAGTCTTCGATTTCCTTATAGCCTAAGGTCCAATTAGGACTCTTAGCGAAGTCCAAACCTTAGCCTTTTTCCCTTCGAATTTTTTGTTATCACACTCCAAAGATAGGCGTTCCCACTTTCCCCTGCTAATAGTAAGAGAGGTATAAATGATAACGCGTCTAATATTCGACTGATGCAATAAATATTTCCAATACAGTGCGAGATATATTATTAAGGCATATTCATAGGTACCTGTTACAGGCAAGAAGAGTTAATTTGTTTTCTTTTGCCATTTGTCACTATTTTAACAGCTTATGACTACCATGTTGGTAGGTATCTACACAGAAGACGAAATTAATGTTTAGATTATGCATGTGACCCTATTTGCCTGATAAATACGTACTACTTAGTGGCTATCAATGCATATATGCATATAAATATTATAAATTCTAAGTATACAAATGTAATTGCAGTTCAGGATACAAGGCGATTTGCATCAATCTACAACTTCCTCAGGGACCTTAGGAACAATTCCGGCAAAGATTAATGGAGGCATTTGAAACAGCTTGAATCATAAAGCAATTGGGCACGCTCTATGAAAATTTCAAAGAACTAAGATAAAAGGATTTGTACCATTCGAGGCTTAAATTTATTTGCTACAGAACAATCGTTCCAGTAAAGTGTTATGTACCCATTTTATAGTGCCATTCTGAAAGACAGTCAAACAAGGGTAATAAATTGTTGCACTTTTTCATAAGATAACCAACAAGGTTTCTGGTAAATTATAATGGATATGAATTTTTATGTATATTAGACACGTGATTTAGCAATGGGAATACGGATGTATTCACACATACATATGTATTTATAAGTACCCATCGTTCGAGTATTTCCTCAGATAAATACCAAATTTGTCGAATTTTTCGGTATTCGAATATTCGAATACTTCAGTTACTCAGTTATTTGGCGAATATAATTCAAATATTCAAGTATCCAAATACTATTCGAATATTTAAGTATTCGAATAGTATAATGTACCTATTCGAATATTTAAGTATTCGAATAGTATAATGTACCTATTCGAATAGTATGATGTGAATTATAAATCAAGTTCTTTAGGTTCATAGTTCTACAAGCTTTTATTTAGTTTCAGTTGTGCGTTCGTTATTTTGTCAGGGTGAAATATTGTAAGTTAATTTTCAGCCACTTCAACATATCCGATCGAATTGAAACTTTGCACACGTACATAGTTCCGATGATAATACAAAATTTTCACTAAAACGTATGAAATACTTTATAGTAAATTTTTTTAAAAAGCAAGCATTCGTTAAAATGAAAATGATGACTGCCTGTGGAGAATTCCCGTATATGACTAAAAATAAACGCGTGAAAATTGTATTATCATCGGCACTACGTATGTGTGCAAAGTTTCAAGCCGATCGAATAGTATTCGAATACTTAAATATTCGAATAATAACATTCGAATACTCAAATATTCGAAGTTTATTCGTAGCATTCGAATACTTGTAAAATATTCGAATAGTCCCAGTCCCAGTATTGACACACAAGTAATTTAAATTCGCTTTCATGTTCTATAAAAAATCTAAGAATTATCTAACAGCGACTGTCATATTCTTCAACATTCAAAAATTTCGATAAAAAAGTAACCTCTCGAGTTTCTTTTCTTCAACAACGCGATTTGATATTACGGAAGCTTAAAGATATTTTAGATAGATTCACGTCGATCTACAGGGGGAAAATATACCCAAGCTTGCGTGACGAGCTTCGATACGTGGTATATATGTATCTGCGTGTATCTACCATCTAAAACTACGCGGATAATCCATCAATATATTCGTCGCGTTCCTGAAGAACGCTTGTGGCTTGTTCGAATGCAAATTAATATTAATCCGATTTTCTAATGCTGATTTTGTTCTTTTTCGGTTCGGGATGCTACAAAATAGAAATAATTAAAATCTCATTCGGACATTTTTCCTCATTTTTTCGTTTTATCTTCGTAAAAATGCTAAGAGATCTGCGCGTAACAGAGTCGTGTAATTTTTTCGAAGACGATTCTAGCATTTTGCTTTGTTAAAGTTAAACTAACTAACTGCTACTATGGATGGCTAAGCTCGCGTGACACGAGAGACCCTCTCCAAATATAAATCGAAAATATATATAGAATAAAATTCTTATATATGTATCTCTGTTTTGAAGACAATCAAGTTTGGAAACTAAAAGTCAACAGAACAGATCAGAATTTAACTGTTTTTAGAATGAGGCTTTGTTTTGAAGGAAATGGTGCTCGAAGATTTATCGAATACGTGTGCACTTGGCTAAAAATCGATTCAACTCCAAATCTATTTTATCAGAAATGAAGTTCCATTGGTAGAAAATTATTTTACAAATTCGACGTATTTATGCACAAAGGATTCATATAATTTGCAATCGTACTGTATTTACTCCTTTTTAGTCAGTAGCGCGCGTACGATACGAATATTCAAAGTCGATGTTCCCAAAAGCGAAACCAACATATGTATAAACATATTTTAATCTACATTTTTCAGTTAATAATGCACCACTAACTCGCTTTCGTTCTCATAGGCAGGGGAGATCAGGGCTAGATGTGATAGGAGCAGGTTGTTACACAAGATTAATTAACTTATTAATTTAACCCTTTAGTTACCACAAGCCACTGTAGCAGCTTCCGGTAAATGATTTTTTGGAGACGGAACGCCACTATACTGTCTTTCTGATGAAGATTTTATTAAACAGCTTTAAAAATGAAACTGATCACTAAAAAATAAAAAACATACAATAAAGAAAACGCAGATGAGAAATAAAACCACTGTAAATATTCTCTCCTATTTCGGATTGAAAGAACACTGCAAAAAGTGGGCACACGAGAAGTGTGCAAAAGCTGAAAATTACTTTTATGTATGCATTGATTGTGAATCCCCGTATAAAACGGACGGCGATCAGTAGTTTTCTATTATTTTTAAAATAGATTATTCATAATTCTTTTTTTGATATTTAGTGTAATCCGTTATTAAATTTATTTTTAACCAAGAATATATAATCATATTATTCATAACAAGTCTCTTTTCCTAAAATTTAATGCTGTAACAACTTGCCCCTATTCGCAGCATATTGATACATGTGTCGACCTTCAAAATTTTTTTTTTCAAAGTCATAATTTTCGTTTAAGTACGTACTTTAAGTGAGAGTCATTGATAGTATTGAATATGGAATGCAAAAAAAAATTAAAAATGTAATACTGAAAAATACCACAACCAGCCCCCGATTTCCCCTACGTCCTTACGAATTCACATATTTGACGGTAACAGAAGTAATAATATATTGCGAGGACTAAATTATGCGATCCATGCGTGATTCACAAGCATATGACATTCATCGGGTATCCACGATACGTACGCACACACACATATGTAAGTACATATTAAATGTGGGAGTGACGAGCACCCTACATCTGGGGTGGATGCACCCTGCTGAGGATGCGTCGTATTATACTATATAGTGCGCGTTAACATACACACCCTGCGCCGATCAAAAAGGCGCGATCTATAGGATGAGCCACGACATCAGGCTTTTTGGTATTTCTATACACAGGGGCTGGGACTATTCGAATATTTAACAAGTATTCGAATGCTACGAATAAACTTCGAATATTTGAGTATTCGAATATTTGAGTATTCGAATATTTAACTATTCGAATACTGAATATTTGAGTATTCGAATATTTAACTATTCGAATACTGAATATTTGAGTATTCGAATATTTAACTATTCGAATACTGAATATTTGAGTATTCGAATATTTAACTATTCGAATACTGAATATTTGAGTATTCGAATAGTTAAATATTCGAATACTGATGTATCGAATTATGAATCATGCGTTTATTTTTAGTCGTCTGGGTCAGTATCAAAATTACTGGTTCCTTTTTAGTACATTTTAATAAAAGTTTGTTTGTAAAAAAATTTTACTATAAAGTATTCGATGCTTTTTAGTGAAAATGTTGTGTTGTCATTGGAAATATGTATGTGTCGAAAGTTTCAAGTCGATCGGATATGTTGAAGAGGGTGAAAATTAACTTACAAGATTTCACCCTGACAAACTAACGAACTCACAACTGAAACTAAATAAAAGCTTGTAAGAAAATGAACCTAAAGAAGTTGATTTATAATTCACACCATACTATTCGAATAGTATTTGGATACTTGGATATTCGAATTATATTCGCCAAATAACGGAGCAACTGAAGTATTCGAATACCGAAAAATTCGACAAACAGTCGTGCATGTCACGTACGACCCACGGTCATTATTTTATTTCGCGGACGATAACTTTTCTTCGTTCGTTGAATGAAAAGCGATTGATAGTAACACAGGTCGATCCAAAAAAGCTGTCATTTCATTGTAAATTCTGGGGTGAAGCGAGGAATGAAGCGTAACAGAGGAGAACTTGTGCAGTTGCAGAACTTGGGAATGCCTGACGTTCACGGCCCGAGCATATATCCAACGGTACAATGTAGGTATATTCAAAGCTTTCGACGCCGACGATCGCACGACAACAATGCTAGCTTGAATAATACAGCAAGTGAACGAGCGTATTAGAAACGAGACGGTCGCATAAATAATTCGAAAACAACCGTCGAAGTTTCTTCGATTACAAAGTTAGTTACGCTTTTGGATTCGCAAACTCGAAAGGAAGTTTTCACCACTCTCAACACGATAATTCTATTCTCCGCAGGAGAATTTTATCGAAAGTTCCCCTCTAACGATATTTTCTAGTAGGTACTTACACAAGGTACGGCTTTTTATGAAATTAAATAATTTAATTGTTCTCAAACTCACCGGTATGAATGTACGTGTGTTTCTTCATGTCCGACTTCTGATGAAACCTCTTGCCGCAGTATTGGCAGGGATACGGTCTGGTGTCAGAATGAATCAGAAGGTGGGTGCTGAGAGTGCTCGAACGTTTGAAGGATTTTCCGCACTGTTTGCACTGCAACAAAATAAAAAGCTATCCTGTTAGAAACATATTCACATAACATTTCGTTGCATTATTTGCTATATTTTTTAACCCTACCGTAGCTTCTTAGGGCATTTGAAACTCCGAGGAGTCGTAGATTTAAACAATTTTGAATTACGCAGATTTATAAGTAACAATTTATAACATTTTGATTTTTGGATATGTCATAGAGGACCGAAAAATAAGAAATACGTGTTTTTTTTATTGTTCCCCGTTTTCATATTTCGGGGGTGAAAACTGCGTTCAAAGTTATCATGTATTATTTAAACAAATGGACTTTTTGAAAATCTGGTGAGTCAGTCATATTTCGCATTCAAAGACACAAAATTCGTTCATTGACACTATTCCCCTATTTCTAATAGTTCTCGAGATATTCCACAAAAATGATTTTTCAACCCTAATTTTGAACACAGTTTTCACCCCCCAAATATGAAAAAGGGGAACAATAAAAAAAACACGTATTTCTTATTTTTCGGTCCTCTATAACATATCCAAAAATCAAAATGATCGGAGGCGGACACCTAAAATACTCTCCTCGTAAGTGCGGGGAAAAGTATTTCTATGTTAGGTTGGGTAAACTGCATTAATGCTGGCATTGCACTAATCATTGGCACTCCTGAGTACAATGCCAAATATTAAAAAATACAAGCTTAGAAAGTACTATTTTACAATTTCTTATTTTTTTTTCGGTACAACGCTGTAAAGCTCTGAGATCTGACAAAGGGCTGATTTTATGTGTTTTCTTAAAATTTTGATAAAGGGTAGGCAAGTATATTTTGTCACTTTATAACTAAGTAATGGATGGTCTCGACGCCAAGTACATGTTTTGACACGTCGCCTGGCTAATCCAACCTAACCTGAAAATTATTTCATTAATATGTCATCACGCCTGCAATAATTTTCTAAAATTAAAGGCATTTTTCTTATGGCAGTTTTCTATGTAAACTGCATATAAATTTTCGAATATGACTAATTTCAATAAAATCGGTTCACACATGGCAGAGCTATCGTAATATCGTCTCATGGATGAGTCGGAAATTTTAAGACCATAAAAAACTTAAAAAAAGTAAGAAATTTACGCCACAAAGTACATGAAAAAGTCGAGTACAGAAAAGAGTAAATCGCAAAAAAGATAGAAGAAAATGTAGAATATAAAAAAATATGTGAAATCAAAATGAGCTGCAAGTACATTAAGGTGCTTTCCAACTGCACTTAAGATGACAGAACTTCATATACACAGCTAAAAGCTGTATTTATACATTCCATTCCTCATATCGCGGACATTTTAATAATGTGAAGATAAAATGTAACATCTGGACATTTGCCTACATCAGGGTTGACTAACTGGCGACTCACGAGTAGGGAATTCAATCCCGGGATTCCGGCTGTTTTTTTTTTTTATTCTAAAACTCCCGGGATTTGATATATCAAGTTATAACTTATCCCAAGAATTTCGCGAATTTTTAAAAACGTAAATTACTTTATGAACAACTGAAAAATATAAAAATGGAATCCAAAAATCAGTCAGGATCCCGGGATTGAATTCCCTACTCACGAGCAACCGGAGCCCCTCCGCCTTGCTGCCACGCTGAACGGCCTCCTTAAAAAAAGGCTGGGAATGTCAGCGTTGTAAAAGTTAAAAAGAGTTGAAAAAGCTAAAAAATTTGATCAGGATTTGCATTGTTGCCAGCTGTATAAAATTTTTTACTGCGAAGTTTATTCGTTAATATTTTTAATAAATGAGGAGGATACCCTTTTTTGTTAAATTTAAATACCAGCCCTTTGATCCAAACCGTGTCAAATGCCTTTTTCAAATCATTAAGGCACGCAGCTACGCTTTAGTGTATATCGGAATATAATTTGTTCAGTGCATGAACTGTACTGAGTTTATGTCTAAAACCAAATTGATTATCCGGAATTAAATCTTTATCTGAGAGGAATTTTTCTAAAGTATTTTTGAGCATAATTTCGAATATTTTCGAGATGTTACGTAGTAGACTAATGGGCCCGTAAGTAGGTAGTTGGGTCCGAAGGATTTTTACCTTTTTTGCTTATAGGCACCACTTTAGCAGTTTTCCGACCTTCTGGAAACAGTTTATTCGATTAAAAAAATTGTTCCTTTTTTAGATCAAAAATGTTTTATTAATTAATCGAAAAATCACATTTCTGTCTCTTATATCTGTTTCACAATCGATTTTCAAAAAACAGCTATTTAAAGGTCGCCACACTGGTGATCCCCCTGAACTGCCTATAAAATCTGCACCGTTAGGAATTTCGATCGAAAATTTTAACTGAACATTTTTTCGATGTTGCTCAATGAAATTTTGCAAACAAATTGTTTTCGATGTTTTGACCGGCGGATGCCCTTAAAGAAAAACAAACTCCTCTACATTTAGCAAGCTTTTGAAATCCGGTGATCCACATTACATACGTTTACCCTATTCGTAATTTCAGCATTACCCAAGTCATTTATATGAGTATCATTATATGAGTATTTTCATCTCAATGCAAGATGGAAAAATGATTTGCACTAGATACGAGAAGGTATATCTAGATTATTCGTTCGTCTATCGAAATTCGTGTGGGAGATGTTCGTGAAGAAAGATAAATGATACACAGTGGCGTGTTTCTAGGGGAAGCTGGCCAAAAGTAATATTTTCGAATCTACGATAAATTGTTGGAATAAATTTCAATACTATGGCCGGTATTCATAGTCGCTACATATTCTTAAGCAAATGCTTAAGCATGCGGTATCCTTTATTAACCTATGTTAAATATTGAATTTAAAAATAATGGTAATTAACTATAAGTATAAAAATTTAAAATATATAAAGATATCGCACGGAGAAGAATATTATAACTAAGAGTATAATAATTATATAATTAATTAATTAATTTAAAATACATGAAAATATTACAAGAAGATTATTATACTTTTAAATATTATATTCTTCTCCTTGTGATATCTTCATGTATTTAAAATTTTTATACTTATAGTTATTTATCATTATTTTTATATTCAATGTTTAACATTAAAAAATTACCGTATTATCATTTTAGAGTCATAGTATCGCATCTTATTCCAAGAATCTATCCTAGATTTAAAAATATTACTTTTGGCCAGCCTTGCCTATGACATGCGAATTATTAAATAATAATTAATTGATTAATTAATAAATATGAAGTAGAATGCGTTTTACATTTTTATACTTAGGTACAGGTAATGAACATCATTTTCAAGAAGAATAATGAAATTAATGAAGTACAATATAATATTAATTAATTATAATATCATATTGTAATTAATTAATTAATTATAATATTCTTCAACTGTATTCTCTTCTTCTTGTCCTTCTTTCTCATTTTCATCAACACGATATTCCGATCCTATGCCATAAATGTACCCCTCCATAAACGGTGCGTGACGGCAAAGAAATGACAATAACTCATAAGATCGCAACTTATCGCAGGAAAATACAACGGCCCTTTTTTCTAGAACCTCCAAACTTTACTTTTCAACAAAAATTGCCGCTTAATGACGCTTGATACATAACTATTTGCTTAGGTGAAGAGAATATATATATATATATATATCGTGTATTCTCCTCTAACATAGCTGTAAATAGTGAAATAAACCAATAATACCAGAATCTATATTAACTTAGAGCATTTCAGATAGCTACCAGCACAGAAAAAAATGATCATAGTTCCACATTAAATGTAAAACATACTTTCAATTCTTCTTCTTTCAAAAAAATTGGTATTAGGGAAAAACCATGCTTTGATAAGTCATAAATTAAATGCGATATATAGGTCTGCAAAAATCAGGAAAAAAATTTTGTCTTTTGGCCAGGTTTTCGTACAGAACGTGCCACTGTGTGACGGGCACAGTCGCGCCAGTCGCACCTGTGTTCACCGAGCCTCGGTTTTTGTCCTCGAACTTATTGTCGCATAGGCGCCAGTGCTGACAATGCTGTCGACCTAGGCGTGTCTCCTTTGACGATACGTGCATAGGTGCATGCATGGAATCGCGTACGAACTTGCTACCGCTGAATATTATTACGAGTGCGCACCGGTATCGGTAGACGCAACCTACGACTGCGTATGATTCACAACCCTCGCCGATCAATAATAAGAAACGATATTATAACATTTCATTTTAACCTGAACTATCATTTTCACACATTCCGGGCAGATCACGAGAGTTCTTGTGCTTTCATTCTTATCACTCAGTAACAACTATTTAATGGTAATTATATTCGCTGAATGCTCGCTCTGAATTGTCAGCAAAGGTTTGAAAAAGATACCTACTTAGTCACTGAGTACAATTAGCAATAGAAATGATTGGTCCGCAATGTATTAACAAATCAACGCGACAAAGCTTCTCTTCCCGAAATTTTCGAAAAATCGATTTTTATGTTTTCTGCGAGTACAACATCTTGAAAATATTCGCTGAAAGTGTCAAACTAATCAGACCAAAATTGACAAAGTTACATACCTACGTGTAAGTAGGCAGGTGTTCCTGATCGTTGTACCGCTCAGAGCCAAAATTTTAAACGCGTTTTTCTCAAAATCGTGTTTACAAAGTCGGTGACACACATAACTAAAAAATTAATAAACCTTAAAAATCTGAGCGCAATCGGAAGCTATTCCTATTTTTTTACACTGGAAATACGAGCAATTTTTTGCCAAATATCGATGCTTCAACATTGCACAGCCGCCATTTTGAATAAATATCGGGCCCGATAGCGCTTAGGTAATTTCATATATTATCTAAAAAAAATTCGAATTTTTATCCAAAAAATAGGATGTCTCGGGCATCGCCTATAACTCACAAACCATTCAATACTTTCAACCACAAAAAATACTGAAACATCCGTAAGATGTAGTCTTTCCAATAGACCAATGTTTAATAATAAAAGTTTATTGGTTGTTTTGACCGTTTTAGGGAGGCCTCCCAACTTAAGGGGGGAGCCTGGTGTAGCCGGGCGAAGAAACTGATTTTTTTTTGCATAAATCAATAGTTGAACATCAAGATAATATGTTCCGAAAGCTGCAAAACGAAATTCGAAAAATTAAAGCGGATATAGCCGGTTTTGCTACGGAGCACCAGGTTACCAGAAAACTTTGAAAGCGTTTTTCTCGAAACGACAGTTTTACAATTTGCGGGCAATGTAACTCCAAAAATATTAAATCAATCCACTTGACCTTGTGCATGGACATGTCTGAACATTTTCTTCACAGAGCATAGCTATTGTTTAAATAAATAACTTTTTTTACACATTTAAGGCAAAATTTCGTTGGATAAAGTGAACTTTTTTCAAGAAGCCGCCATTTCTTCAATTTTGCATCTTTTATGTTAAGAATTTATACGATTAATGCTATTTAAATGATGTCCCAACGTTACGAGTTGATTTTATTTAAGATGTAAAAAATAAAATAAAATAAACAAATTTAAGTTTACTGTACTCAGAGTAGTAAAACTTAACTCGTTAATACTATCTACATGATGTGCCAATGTTACTCCGGTACATTAACGTTTTTAACATGTATTAAAGAAGGAAAGGACAAAAATTTTATGCATTTTGAAACTTGTAGTACAATCACAAAAGATGCAATGTTATGATAGGATGCTTAAGGGGACCTCCCACCCTTGACCACCTCGAAATTACCAAAAATGAGCCTCTTTGTTGAAAAATTGCAGGAAAAAATTATGAGACATTAAAGAAAGTGGATATATTTCTAAAAGGGCCTTACACAACATAAAAAAAAATTCAGTCTTAATAGGCGCCTAATTTCACTCCCCTGACTTTAAAGGCGTTTTTCTCAGTTTCACTATTTTTGAAGTTAGCCGACATGATATCTCAAAAACCGTTCGACATAAAGTCTTGAAATTTTCAGCACCCAGTTTTATAAAGCATTTATAAACTTTTAGTTTTTCTTTAAAATTATAAAATTGTTTCCAGAAGCCTAATTAGTTCCAACATCAGAAAAGTCGTTCAAACTTTGTCTATTGGATTGAAAGTAGGTAAATTTCAAGACTTTATGTCAAACGGTTTTTGAGATATCATGTCGGCTAACTTCAAAAATAGTGAAACTGAGAAAAACGCCTTTAAAGTCAGGGGAGTGAAATTAGGCGCCTATTAAGACTGAATTATTATTTTTATGTTGTGTAAGGCCCTTTTAGAAATATATCCACTTTCTTCAATACGTCTCATAGTTTTTCCCTGCAATTTTTCAACAGAGGCTCATTTTTGGTAATTTTGAGGTGGTCAAGAGTGGCAGGTCCCCTCAAATAAACACGTGGAGAAATTCAGAAATTGTAAACATGTCGCTGGCTTTCAATTCGAACGTGGTGTAGAAGATGGTTTCATTTGGTCATGGAACGTACCGGCAGAAAATGAAATGCAATAGGACTCGATGTGTTTTTGGTAACGAGCGATACTTCCTTAAAGAAACCTCGAAACGGACGATTTATATGCTCTTCAGAAGCCATTACACGTCCTACGGTCTCCCAAAGGAACACGCGAACGAGTTTCGATGAATTTCTTCCATGTTGTCCAAATGCAGTAAGCACTGCATTACAAGGTGCATTCGGCATAATGCGGGGGAATACTGTAGTTGACGAGCAACAATTTCAGATGCTCGAGAGATATGACATTCCACTAAGAATTTCTCAATATGATTGTTACGAGACATTAATTCATCCAGTTAAGGCGTGTCATTTTTTGTGGTGTAAATATAAATATGTAGATATGTAATACCTGCTTGTATTCGTGAATTTACTTCTCTTTCACTCATCAAACGTTATCCGTCCCCCATCATTTTATTTGCTTCAAGGTATGAGGCAAGATAGGAAAATAAGAATTTGGAATAAGCGTTATTAACTAAGGCCACTGATTTTTAGCTTTGTACTTAGGGAATTCAATCCCGGGATCCCGGCTGTTTTTTTTTTATTTATAAAAATGTAAATTACTTTAAGAACAACTGAAAAATATAAAAATGGAATCCAAAAATCAGTCGGGATCCTGGGATTGAATTCCCTATTTGTACTGTGCATCTAAAGAAATTGCAAGGAAATACAAGTAATCAATTGTTCGATAATTTGACGACTACGCCTACACGTGCTGACCAGTTGACAATGAATTTATGATACCTATTGTATAGGTATATTCTCGTAGACAACGATTCAAAATGTTGAAATATATATTGTGAAACATGCGTAAATTAGTAAGTAGGGGAGACCGGGACTAGTTGATACAGGCGAATTATCGGAACATCGTATATATAGCTCCATTTCAGCGCGATATGTGAAGTTTGTTGTTCAATTGTTTATTACGATGCAGCGTACGACACTTGAAAGCAAGGTTTCGACGAGCCGCACAGTGTCACGAACCGTGTTCAAAAAGGAAAAATTTGTGTTTTGAAATTTTATATTTCGTTTCATGGAATTGAGAGTAAATAGTCCTCTGACATAAGAACATAGTAACTTTATAATATAAATAACAGATTTATGGCGAGTAATAACATTCAAAGTCGAATAACCAAACGCAAGCAAGGAAATATTTATCCACTGTATTTTTGTGTATTTATAAGTTCTCATCTTTCTTTTTGTGTTTAAAATAAGTGAAGTATACACCTTTTTCGTTACATTAATCGAACATTCTCGCATTTAAAGACATGGCTAAGTACCAGTGACTGAAATTATTATTTTTTTTGTCGCATCTTCTAACTTCTGGAGAGATGGATTAAAGGATTAAAAAAAACGAAACATATCGGTTCTTTCATGTTTTTACTATAATTAGTTCCTTTTACGTGCTTTAATTTGGTATAAATTTTATCTGCCCCTGAGTGCCCTTTCTTGAGTTTTTTTTTTTAGAATCGATAAACTAGACAAATCTGTCTTAGAATATGTAGTTGTCAAAGAGACTGAGCTTCCGATTCCTTCAGATTCAACTGATAGGGGATGAAGATGTATAATAAAAATGAATAATTTAAATTTTATTATTAGTACAAATTATTTAAAAAATTAATTTTATTTTTTTGTAAGTGTTCCATATGTTTGTTATTTCTTTGTGTATAAATGTATTTAAAAATGTATATATTTTATTTGTTTTAATTTTATTATGTACAAAAATATGTTTTAATGAGTTATTTTATATTAAAAATTATTTTTTTGGGGTATAAATATGATTAAAATATTAGTTACATGTAAATAACAATATCTTAATGGAAAATGGATGTCTCTTATGTAAACTCTTCTGGAGTCGAGGTTTGCGCGCGGGCTAGGACTGTGGTGCCTTCTTGCGCGCCACACTTTTCCGAACGCGCCACGCAAGAACGTGGGTGAACAATTTGACGGGCAATCAGAAGACTACCCACTTTCTTCAAAACATCTTGCATATTACTATAGTTTATTTATTCGTTATTTTAAGTAAAATAGCTTAAGGTGACAGTAATTGGTTAGGTGTCAGTAATTGGGTCTTTTACCCTAGGGTCATTTGTTAGCGAACACTATTATTTGGCCGTCCACACCGAGGTGAACAGCGTGTTAGCTAACATGTTCGCGAGAAAATGTTTTTGTTCGTGTTCGCCTTGGTGGAGACCCGGGGTTAAAACGAATGAGAAATTTTAAGGAATTAGTCTGAAGGTCGAATGATGATATTTTGTAGATTATTTCGCGTCATTGCGCAGTTTTTATAAACAATTAAAACTAGCTATGTGACTAGAAATTAGAAGTGTTTACAAGGAAGTGTGTTGGGTAGTTGCGAACAGCGGTTGCTTCGTACGGGCTATCTGACCCCGCAGGCCTTCCCATTTTGTGATAGGGTGGATGCACCAATATATGAACACGTACCAGTGAATAGGCATTTTTTATTAAAATGAGTAAAATAAGTTATTAAAATAAGCAACTAATTAATTAGAGACTTCTTTTAATTTCTTGCTTCGTATCCAAACAATTTGCGCAGCGCGTGGAATCAATCGCGCTGCAAACATAATTTTATAATATTGTTCATTCACTAGCCTTAAGTGTTCATTTATTGGTGCGTTTACCCTAGTATAGGTCTAATTCAGAATGCGGGCAACATCCCTTTAATTTTTCATTGGCGCCGAAATAAGGCGGAGAAACTTATTGCGTTTACGCCCGAGGATTTCATAATCAATAGTGACAGATTCAAGTATTCTTTGGCAATCCCCAAAACAGACCATTATCACTTCCACCGTTTAAATTTTGAAAAGTACTGGTCGCTTTCTGCCGACTATGTTCACATGTAAGAACTGGAGAAATGGGTGTTAAAAGACCGAATAGTTGATAATATAATATTTATGTGGCGTAGGTGTTTTGGTCGTCCAGTTACACACCGCTTTATAGGTACATACTTGTTTTAAGTTAATTTATAAGTCTAGTATAGGTTTTTATTTATAGGTAGTTTAGGCGTAAGGTCGGGTACGGGTTTTTTTATATTCCTTCTAGCAGTTGGTTGTCATACATATTTTAGCATATTTGTTATTAATTCAAACAAAAATGAAAAAAAATTGAAAACTGGATAACGTATCAACTAGTCCCGGTCTTCCGTACCTTGTATGCTATACATAGTAGAGCTGTTGATTCCTGGGAAATCGGGAAGAGACACTCGAGATCTCATAGAGTACCGTACCATAAATGAAGCCACACTGAGCGTCATAGCCTTTGGGTCGAAGGTTCCGACCGCCGCACAGTGGGTCAAGGGCGGAAAAAGACTCAAAAAATCATGTCACAATTTCGTATTGTTTTTTAGGTATGTTTTTTTATTGGTTATGTATTGGTCATTTCCTCTCACTTAGCTTCTAAAACCGATTACAAGTGCGGAAAAACTCGCACTAAAGAAGCATGGCCAAAATTTCTACATATCACTAAGTGGACCTGTTTTTTCCGGAGTAGTTTTATTACTCATTTTTACATAGTGTAGAGCAAAAAGAGGCAGAATTGGAACTGTTGTCAGAATATAACAATATCTCAAAGAATACCGCGGTGTTTTAGAAATCACCATTTTTTTCAGGTACCTTCATTTTTTTAAAGTACATATTTTGAGGTACAATTCCCATTAAAAATATTCACCGTCCATCACCGTCTGTACCGTATGCAAACGTTTTTGTAAGTTTTTTTCGTAAAAAAAGGTTAATACCTAATTGCTACTGTTGACCGTCGATCGCACTTGTGGGTGTCGCCTTTCAATAGAAAATTTTGCGCTGATTCCTAATATACCCCATGTTCCTATACCTAAAATATTAGGTGTATTTTAATTTTTTTAATTTAACTGCTCAATATCGCAAAATATGTGAAAAAACGTGTTTTTGCATGGTTTTTGGCCAAAAAACACATGAATCGATTATTTTAGGTATAGGAACATGGGGTATATTCGGAATCAGCACAAAATTTTCTATAAGAATACATAGAGAACCGAATTTTTTCCCTAAATTTCCCATTTTTTAACCACTGTGCGACGGGAAAACAGGAATATCCATTAAGAAGTGAGAAATCTCCAGTTGCGAATTTCTCATCTGATCTTTGCGAAAACGACGCCAATAAATTCCTTATGTTTCTCTGATGAAAATAACACCAAGAACGACGTAATTCGAACCATCATGAAGAAAATTCCATGAACAAATGTTTTGAATAATTTAAAATTCACTTCGTTAATAATAGTCCGATTTACATGGACTTTGGTATGATTTTCATCGGAAAACAATAAGGAATCCATCGGTGTCGCTTCTATATCGGTACGATAAAGAGTTGAGAAGAGTAAAATATTCATTACAGTATATTAAGAAGCTATTTATTGTTCGTCGTATCGATATGAAAGTGACACCGATGGATTCCTTATGTTTTTCCGATTAAAATTATAATAAATGTCCTATTTTTAACGAAGTGAATTTGAAATTAAGCGAAACATTTGTTTATGGAATTTCCTTCATTATGGTCTGAATTGCGTTGTTGTTGGTGTTATTTGCATCGGCGAAACATAAGGAATCTATTGGCGTCGTTTTCGCAAAGATCTGATGAGAAATGCAGAAATCTCGGACATTTCTTGCATCTTAATGTTATTCCAACCCCATTGAGGGTCGAAAGCTATAAAATTCGGTGGGGTACCACAGGGGGTTGACCTCGCCACGGAGTGCCAGGCGGCATCTCTCTGACAGGCGTTTTAGGGGGTAAAATTACCCCTGGAAAAAAACAGAATTTTATTTTTGTGGAATATCTCGAGACTGGTGAGAGATATCGAAAAGAAGTTAAAACACAAGTTACATCTTTTTTGTATATCTACAAAAATCTTTCAAGTCACCCCCACCACTAACCCTTAAAATTAAGTTTTTGTATTTTGTAAATATATTCAGAAATACCATTGGATAAATAGTTTACGAGTTGTTTTTTTTTTTAAATAAAACCTTCATTTTTAGCACTTTTTAGTTTACAAAAAAAATAACAATATATTTGAAATCAGCAGGTCGAAATACGTAGGAATAGGGCATAAAATAATTTATTCACAATTTTTCCCTATAAACACGCCACTGTGCGTCTTCACTCTTCACTCTGTAAGTTCTCGGATATCTATCTCGACTAATTAGCGTGGTTTACTCGGACATCGCCTACCAGGGAATTTTCCTCGTCCCGGGTATCTCACGGGTACCCGGTTCACAGCTATAACCGTAATACATAGGTACGTCAGGCCTAGGCGCAACATCCCCGCCGTCGCAACACGCCCCCACTACTATACATATAGTCTGCCAATTCCTCCGCTATTAACCACTCCATATCCTCCCCCCGTTCTTTATCTCGCCCGACTACGAATATGCCTACGTACATACAGTATGTCCAATTCATTTGTATTCATAGGAAAATTGTTTGATATGACGGAAGAAGATTGGTAGACTATTAGTATTTCCGTTTAAGCTATTATTTACAGAGATTTCAATATCTATGTAATTTTTTAAATGCAACTATGTACTATTATTATTGCCACTTTAGGGATCACACGTTATGAGTAAAAGATGCTAACCAGACTTGAAATCTGCCACGAATCTTCATAAAAAATTCAGGGACTTAATACCGGTATAATGTTCATACCGGTATTTGAAACAGATCAATACCGAAACCGATATCATACCGAAAAAGATAAATACCGAAAACAAAAGGTTACCGGTAACCGAAATAAATACCGGTATTTTTTCGGTATTCTTCTCGGTGAACACCGAAACCTACCATGTTACTGAAAAGGATATCGAAAAAATACCGGTATTTATTTCGGTTACCGGTAACCTTTTGTTACCGTATTTTGAAATACCGGTATTAAGTCTCAGACGCAGATACAACCGAAAAATACCGGTATAATACCAGTATTTTACGTACCGGTAGGAGTCCGTTTAAAAATATCCAGTAAATTGTTGTTCAAACACACACATCTTGTTCATCGTTGAACGCGTCGTAAAATGCATAATAAAGTGGCAATAATAAAAATATATAGGGTAAACCAACCAGTGATTGACCGAATTGTTAAACGAGAAGCCCAGTAAATGACCGCATACGTTTAATAAGAATTGTACTTATTCATGTTTGTTTAATACGCGTAACTAAAAATATGGGATATTAAAAGTGCAACTACACACCATTTATAAACATATAATGATTTTTCAATTTACAATTGACAATTCCTTGCCTAATGGTCATTCACTGGTATGCGGTCAATTACTGGTCGGTTTACTCTAGTACCGTTTAAAAACATCACATTGATATTGAAATCTCTGTAAATAATAGCATAAACGCATATATTCTATTGAGCTTCCTCTATCAAATCAAACTACTTTCCTATGAAACATATTATCGGTTTTCCAATAATTAGAAAAGTAATAGCGTGTATCCGAAGAAACCGGATGTACTGTATACTCAACGACCCACATGGACATGGTGGGGGCCGTTGGGAAGTGGGGAAATAAATTGCATGCGGATCGCGATCCGCAAGTTGCCCAGGCCTGCTATACCTACGTTATACCTACATATGAGAATACCACCGGGCGGTGGTATTTGCATACACGCTAGGAGACACTGTTATTTTCTTGATAAGTATGTACAATGTGTAACCTTGGGGTCATTTTCAACTCTTTACTAAATTTCATCGAGCATAATGCGACTACATGTAGCACGCAATGCGATCAAAATCCGGAGTTTCATTTGAAGATCGAGCGATAAAATTCATCGATGTATAGAACTTCGCACACAATGGCTTCGACCCATACATAGTACTTATAGGTACCTATATATGTAGATACCTAGTATCTATTGAACACATAACTACGGAAGTTTACAATACCATGAGGTAAATGAAGAAACGCAGTTATTCGATTATTCCAAGCCACGATTGATTTCGATAATGAATACAGGTTCCATCGTACACATTTGGAAATTATCAAGTGAAATATACCGAAGCAGCGAGCACGATGTTTCCGTGTTGTTGACCTCGGCGAAATACGGACAAGTCGGGAAGAAACGCTGCAATTCCAGAAAAATTTTGAGGCCCGAACGGAAAGAGACGCGGTCCGGTTTCGGGAAGGGGGGTGGGGGGGAGGGGATGGGGACTTTTGTCGGCCGGAATCAGGATCGTATGACGCGCGTGTGCCCCAGATATCCTAATATGTCCGCTCGCTGTTACGTGTCGCGCGTAAAACTGTGGCCAAGCGAGTTTCTACTTCCATTCAATCAGCCATAATTGCGCCCCATTGCCTTTTGTCGAGTTCCGACATTCGTCAAACATTTGACCCGCTTCTTCATCGCTTCACTGTACACTTTAGGGCATTCGCGCCACCGCGCAACTCCCATCGCGTGACTTCGTTGGATTTCTCTTCGTATGCAAATACTCGATTTAAAGGGGTTTTGGAGTACGCGAGACGGATGCTTTTCTGCAACGGAACGGTCCGATGGAAAACGGAAGAAGCTTTAACTGTCTATGTTTTATCACCCAGTAACGGGCGCACAGGGGGACGGATCGACACATAAGTAGGCATTCACTTCGTTTTTTACATATTTCATCATTTATTGATAATAATCTAAGATTACAGGTAATATATTGTATAATAAATACAATATCATTTTTTTTTCTCGTCGCTCTTTTTAACAATGGGTCTCTTGATGTTGATTTCCATTATTTATATGGATCGGGGCTTATTAATAAATTATTTAGAACATCCTGATTTGTCATTTTTCGGCTGCTCTTTTTGCGTATAATTCGCAGTAGTTTTCGAAATCTTTATTTCGGGCTTTCTGGGCTTCCTTTGTTAAATATTCTAAAAAAAATTTTAGATTTCCATTTCTAGATAATGATCGGCTTTTTACATTGGAATAGTTTTAGTTAGTCTTTTTCTTGTAATGAAAAATTTTTTGTTACCATTTTCAGATTTTTGTAAATTAAAAGAATTGTTCGCATTTGTTATCGACTTCAAAGGAGCGCTAAAAGGGAAAAATAATTTGTTTTTGAACCAGTGTCAAAATAGAAACAAAATTAAGTCCCACTAACTTTTTGCGCGCTCTGATTCGGGCGTTAGTGTGCTAATGGACTATAATTGATAAAGGTTTAGAAATTAATTTAATTTTGTTTCTATTTTGGCACCGATTTTTAAAAAAAATTTATCTCTTTTAGCCCACCTTTGAATTAGGTTTTTTACTTCTTTTAAACAAGTTTATTATTCTTCAATTTTTAGTTATCTTGTTTGAAGTCGGTTAAAAAACATTTATCATGGTACCAATTGGAGAACATCTCTGTACAAATCGGTACAGACGTTACAAAGTTATTAATTAACATGGTACCACGGGCTCTTCATACTCTTTCAAATAAAAAAAGACGTATGTCCACGGAAGTTATCCGTGAACATACATACATACGAATTGTGTAATCTCCTCCTTTTGAAGTCGGTTAAAAATGAAATGGATTATTCTACGTGACGAGATAAGACGAAAATGAAGAGTAAACAAATTGCGGTGAAGGCTACGTTTTTATTTATTAATGTTTGAAAATTCAAGTTAAGAACCTGAAACACGGCAACGCGACGAAACACGCGACATGTGTTGCGAAGGGCTGAGACTATTTGTTCAATTTTTCGGTATTCGAATATTCGGATACTTCAGTTACTCAGTTATTTGGCGAATATAATTCGAATATCTAAGTATCCAAGTGGTATGAATTATAAATCAACTTCTTTAGGTTCATTTTTTTACAAGCTTGTATTTAGTTTCAGTTGTGAGTTCGTTAGTTTGTCAGGGTGAAATCTAGTAAGTTAATTTTGACTTAACTTTGCACACATACATAGTTCCGATGACAACACAATATTTTCACTAAAAAGCATGAAATACTTCATAGTAAAATTTTTTTAAAAACAAACTTTTATTGAAATGTACTAAAAAGGAACGAATCATTTTGATACCGGCCCAGATGACTGCCTGAGAAGAATTCCCTCATATGACTAAAAATAAACACGTAAAAATATTCTATTGTCATCGGAACTACGCAGGTGTTCAAAGTTTCAAATCGATCGAATAGTATTCAAATACTTAAATATTCGTATAGTATTAGAATACTTAAATATTCGAATAGTATTAGAATACTTAAATATTCGAATAATAACATTCGAATACCTACTAAAATATTCGAATAATAACATTCGAATACCTACTCAAATATTCGAAGTATATTCGTAGCATTCGAATACTTGTAAAATATTCGAATAGCATTCGAATACTTGTGAAATATTCGAATAGCATTCGAATACTTGTAAAATATTCGAATGTTAAATTATTCGAGTAGTCCCAGCCTTAGTGTTGCGTAGATCAGTAGGGCCTCGTGCAGCCGCCGTAAAAAAGAACGACACCTTTATTGCTACGTCTTCGAGCAGGTTGTTTTGCTATCCATGCGTCTTTCTTTCCCATAGCGGCTGAACGCAACGCAATGCGACCTGCTGATGTCCACATGACCCTTTTTCGTGCGTTTCTCACCCGATGTTTCAAAGATGAATAACCAAAAAACGAAGCCTCCACCGCAATCCCCTTACTCTTAATTGTTCCCATATTTTGGCACATACAGTTACCCATTTCACTTCCTATTATCTGTTACTGGACAGTCTGTATGTACCTATCTATGCAGAATTTGAAACAAATTTCAGATCGAAGTCATGTGCACGCCACCCGAGGATATTTCCTTCTCGTGTTTGACGCCCATGTTTAAACTGCGCGATGTACTTGTAGGTAGTACAACAATAGTTAGCGCCTGCGGATCGATACACAACGAAATAATTTCCTACTTGGCGCGCCAATATGTAGTGTCAATGCGTGAAATCAGTCGAGTGCGGTTCCATATATATGTATAGTTGACCGTGCTGCCTTTTACGAGTTCGAGGGTGTCAAGCCAGTAAAAGCACGAAATGAGTGTTGACAAAGCTGGTAAGCCTGACTTCGGGAACGGAGAACCGCGAATGCTCGATATTTGTTCTCGACGATCAAGCTGATCGGTAGAGATTTCTTCGAATGATACCACATGCATTCTCGGAAAAACTCTCACAACCTTATCAATTCACAGTTTAAGTCTACTTCGTCATATCACCCCTCCCCACTCTTTCTTTCCAAGAAAATAATTTTTCTTTCTCCACGCTACTGTGTCAAACGCAAGGTTCGTTAAACTATTCTCCGTACGTTTTCTATTTACAAAAACGATACTGCGAAGAATATTCGAGCGACATGGAGCATGAAAGTCCTTAATGTAAATGTTTCAAATCTTCTTTAATATTGTTTCGTTCAGAAAATATCTACCTTCCACTATTCACGACCGATTATGAGATACGCTATTGCGTTATATTATAACTAATAGTATCGAGTCACAGGAATGTGCAATTATGAAAGTTTAAAAAAAAAATTTAACCCGTTTAAAAATGATCGTAAAATATTGGACTCACCTGGAAAGTCCTTTCCGAAGAAGAGGGCGGTGTCAGTGGCGAATGATGAATTTGCCGCGTGATTACAGGTATCAAAGACGGGCTTGTTGAAGATGGCACCCTGGTTTCCTTTGCTTCTCTCTCGCAAACCGTTCCTGGGGACCAAATCTCACTTTTTCGTCCAGCGCTAGACGAAACATCGCTGGGTTTAGTGCTCAAATTAAGTGGTGCCTCATCTTCTGAAACATACGTTTAAAAAATTCGAAAAATGAATTTATCAGAATTTGAACGCAGAAGCTCGTAAAATTATTCTCGTGATTATTTACGCATATGTGTTTTCATTACGAAAATTTAAACTGAAAATATTTCTAATCACACAGAGTTGATAATTATTTTTAAAGTATATGCACATATCAGAGAAAACAAATGCAATACGTATCGATTCTATCTTACGAATGTAGGGGACACCGGGGCAAAGTGAACCTCGGGGTAAAATGAGTTTTCTTAACTTATTCTTTAAGAATAGAATATATTTACAAATTTTGGTGACGTAATAAATGTGTGTAATCCCACAATGATAATTATGCACATTCAGATACCGAAAAACGGAAATTCATTTAAATAATTAAAAATGAAGTTTTAGGGACTTCTAATTGTTTTTCTTTTCAATATAGCTTTTTGGGTGAATGAGTCTTAAATGTGTTATTTTAACTCCAAATTTTTTCTGCGTATTTATGACAAGCTTATAAACATACACGTACACGCGTTTGAGAAAACATTAATGCTAACATTATTAAATAATTAATTTTCCACTGAATACACATTCGGGGTAAAGTAAGTAAGAAGTTCTTAGCAGCCATTTGCAGCTCAGTTTACCCCGGTCACTCCTGCGGATCTCGACTGGCCCGCCGGCCGTGTCAGTCCCCGCTTCACTCGTCATGACTTCTAGCCCACGTGTCCTACCTGAAGGTACATGTGAGCTTTCGCTACATAGGTCAAAGCTGCTTTTTTTTTTAATTTTCTTCGGGGTACCCTTCAGAATTATCAAAATAATTAAAAAAATCTGTGTAAAGTTTGAGCTCGATCGGATAACGGGAAAGGGTGCCCCTGGGCCCTTAAACATTTAAATCATTATTTAACAGCTCACAAAGTAGATTTCCTATAATATCCTCCAAGTTATTGATTACATAAAAAAATATGTCAAAGAAAAGTTGTAGATCCAGACAAGGAGCATCTTTTATGTTCTATTACTTTTTCTCGTGCGACAAACGGTTTTCTAAAAAAAGTAGGAAAAACTAAAAAAAAACTGTTTTCTCAAACTTTGAAAATTTAATGCACTACTTTTAAACATTTATGGGGGGCATATACCGAAATATACGAAAAAGAAAACAAAATTCATTATTTTCAGTAGGTATTTGATATGTCATGAATGTTTCCAGAAAATTTGGGCCCGGAATTTGATTCTATAGGTATCCTCGATTTTTTTGCGAATTTCGGTTCCAAATTTTCAGAAAACATTCATGACATATCACTAAAAATAAGGAAATTTTATATCTCCCCCCCCCCTCTTAAAAGTTTAAAAAATAGACCTCGAAAATAAAAATTTAATTTTTTTGGATCGCCTTCATAAACAAAAAGTGTTCGAGAAGCATTTAAACTTTCAAAATTTGAGAAAAAAGTTTTTTTTAGTTTTTCGACTTTTTTAGAAAACCCTTTGTCACGCGAGGAAATGTAATAGAACATAAAAGATGCTCCATGTTCGGATCTACAACTTTTGTTTGACAAATTTGTTTATTTAATAAGTAGGTAACTTAGAGGGCACCTATTTAACTATTTAGTTTGTCAATTTGACTCACACTGGGCTTCGCCTCGCCTCACAGTGGTCAAAAATCGAAAAAACCTGCCCAAAACCTCAAGATGACCTTTGATTTGTTTAAAAATGGGTATACTATGGTTTTCGAGGTCGCTGATTAAGAATCTGAAGTCAAAATTGCTAAAAATGAAATGGCGGATCCAATATGGCGGACGCGCATATCAGAAAAGCATTAGATTTAATCTAAACTTGGTATCCTGGTGTTTTCGAGGTCGCTGATTACGAATATGAGGTCAAAATTACAAAAAACAAAATGGCGGACCTAATATGGCAGACCGCATATAAGAAAACATCAAACTTGGTCTAAACTTGGTACTCTAGAGTTTTCGAGGTCGCTGATTACGAATCTGAGGTCAAAATTTCAAAAAAAACAAAATGGCGGACCCAATATGGCCGACCGCATATCAGAAAAACATCAGATTTGGTCTAAACGTGGTATCAACAGCCAACAGTTTGTACTTTGACGGCCTCTAAAAAAAAAGTTCAGATTTGTTCCACCTTGGGACTTGTTGGAACTTATTCACACAACTGTAGAGAGTCTGAAAAAATTATTTCCAGCTGCTACTTTTTGCAACTTTGGATCGCATATCAAAAAAACATCAGATTTGTTCTAAACTTGATATCCTGGCGTTTTCGATCCCACTTTTCTATGTTCGATTTTCATCAAATAAACGTATATTTAGTCGAATTACTCCATTCGGTTCCATAGATGAAGCGGAAATAGTTCTGTCCAGATGAATAGCCCATTTTGACCACTTGCGAAGACTGTCGACTGCTGATACCAAGCTTAGACCAAATCTGATGTTTTTCTGATATGCGTGTCCCCCATATTGGATCCGCCATTTATTTTTTTAAATTTTGACCTCAGATTCGTAATCAGCGACATCGAAAACGCCAGGATATCAAGTTTAGACCAAATCTGATGTTTTTCTGATATGCGGTCGGCCATATTGGGTCCGCCATTTTGTTTTTTTGAAATTTTGACCTCAGATTCGTAATCAGCGACCTCGAAAACTCTAGAGTACCAAGTTTAGACCAAGTTTGATGTTTTCTTATATGCGGTCTGCCATATTAGGTCCGCCATTTTGTTTTTTGTAATTTTGACCTCATATTCGTAATCAGCGACCTCGAAAACACCAGGATACCAAGTTTAGATTAAATCTAATGCTTTTCTGATATGCGCGTCCGCCATTTTATTTTTAGCAATTTTGACTTCAGATTCTTAATCAGCGACCTCGAAAACCATAGTATACCCATTTTTAAACAAATCAAAGGTCATCTTGAGGTTTTGGGCAGGTTTTTTCGATTTTTGACCACTGTGCGCCTCGGCGCTACTCCGAGCCGCGGATTCTTCCTCGAGAATATTTTAAGGAAGAGAGGCGAAGCGTAATGCGAGTGGATGCAATGCCACCGCAGAGGAGGAGGTTCTCTCAGTAACTGACTAATCCGAAATCCCAATTGGAATGTCTACATTTTTTTGTGAAGTTTTTGTATGGTCTTCATTTTCAGTTATTATCAATGTTTATTGATTTCTTATTAAAATAAAACATCTTGAGTACCTATTAAGTCTTTTGCTTTAAAAATATTCAATGAAAAGCAAAAATAGGCATAAAAGTACAATCATCGACACCCTAAAATTTCGGGTTGTATAGAAAATCATATGTTGTTAAAAACGAAGTTTAAAGTGTTTAAACAGACTATTTCATTCACTATTAAATACCTACAATACTTAGTAAATCTGTATTTCAATCCATTACATAGTTATAAAGTGACAAAATATACTTACCTACCCCTTAACAATATTTTAAGAAAATGCTTGAAACTCAGCCCTTTGTCCAACTACTGGGCTTTGCAGTGTTGTAGTGAAAGAAAAATAAGAAACTGTAAAAAATTACTTTCTAAGCTTGTACTTCTTAATATTTAACTTTTTAATCAGAACTGCCAATGATTAGGGCGGTACAGTTTACCCTATAATTGAACCAGTGAGGACTTTGTTTTGAGAATGTCTTTAAAGAATTTTTTCATCGACACATTTTTTGTAAAATTTCTCGACAATGGAGGCACAGTTTGCTAAAACCCATAAAAATTTTACAACACAAGGTGCAACAAGAATCGTTACACAAGCGACTTCTCCACCAGAGCCTGCACCTTGTCAGTTTAGCTATAGACGGTAGCATATGTATTCATTTAGCTTAATAATAAGTTCCCCTTTTCTTGCTGATAACAATAAACGATACGCGTAAACGCCAGTAATGCCAAACAAACACCAAACAAAACGTGATGCAATCAACTTACGAACGAATTTGCTGGGAAAGTAGTAAGCTCTTAAAAGCTTTCGCGTATTTTTACACACATGTGCTAACCTTCGCTCGAAAAATTTTAGTGGGAATATTCTTCTCCGAATTTATTGGAAATGAAACACTACTGTTCTTGGTGAGCATTAAATAAATAAGGTAAATTGAGACTCTGTTCAACATTTGTACGTTGTGCCGTGAAACAAAGGTGAGATGGCCTTTCGCATAGACTGCAATTTTATTTTATTTTTTTTAAATGTATGATTATTTTCTTAATTCATTTTTATATTATTTATCTAAATGTATTTCCTTTCCGAAATATATTTTTGTCCTTTGTAAAACCACTCAATTCACGGTGTACTGATTGTTTTAAAAAAAGTGAGCCATCTCTCCCTGACTTATCCTACAGCGTGCAGCGTACAGTTGTGTCGTGGAGCAAATACAGCAACATTTAATGAAAATAATTCGCAACAGGAAGCTACAGTTACTTGCTTCTTTTTGCACAAGATGCTTACCGAATTTAGCCTTCTCTGGCGTACCTCTCCGTGGTGAACCAGCTCTGGATGGGCTGAGCGGTTCCAAGTGAATGGGTGAGCAATTTGTGACTGGCGAAGTCTGTTGAGTAGGAATTCTCGAGGGTGGTAACAAGGAATGAGGCAGCAAGAGACTCACATGTCGAGCCCACCAGGTAGCTCCCGCCGTTCCATAACCGCCGTACATTAAGCCGCACCGCATTTCTGAAACCCATCAAATTCCAGCTAGCTAATTTTATCAACACGATCTTCTCACTTTCGTTAACGAAGCCGGCAGCTGTTTTGAATGGACAACACGGCTCGTAAATGCTCGCCAACCATAACTAAATAATTGATGCTGAGATTAACACTAGAATTACCAATGATTAAAGTAGGTATATCTATTCCTACCATCGTCCCTGATGTTAAATTACCACGTTGCGGAGGAAAATATCTCGATAACTACTGAATTTAGAACCAATAACGATTAATAAAACTTTGTCATAAAACTTTGTCATAAAAAATAGGGGAGACCGGGGCAGTTTGTAACACGGGGTAAATTGTAATATAAGTGAAATCTTTTGAACGACAAATCTGGCAACCCACACTAACCCACAGCATGAGCATGCGAGCAATTATGTATTCATTTTGTGGTAATAGTGCAGAATTTTAGTATTTAGAGCACGTAAGTAAATCTTGTCTTAGCGCTTTTATTTCAATTAACCGTCATTAGAAACCATTTGAATTTTTTGCTTAAAGGGCAGGTCTGCTCTAACAACAGAACAATCGAGAATCAAAAAAAAAAAAAAAAAAAAAAAAAGTAAAGAAAGCGCAGATTTTGATAGAATCAGATGAGTAAGCAATGATTGCTTAACTCATGTTTATCAAATGTTTAATAATGATCCGTGTTTTCATTTATATTTTTTAGAAATGTTTATTTCTGTTCATATTTGTATTTAAATAAGTAAAACCGATGTGTTACAACTTACCCCAGACTGGGGCAGACTGTAACAAAGATTCAGAATTTTTTAAGATGAAGCTAGATGTCAAACTTTCCAAGATTTTGTCACGTACTTACACTCAATGAGTTCACCACAGATGTAAGTAGTAAGTCACGCAAATTATTTCCTGATTAAGGAAAAAACTTTCGAGAAAAACTGTGAAAACTTTTTTGTTACAATCTACCCCCGGTTTCCCCTACACTTCATTTAAGGCCTTACATACGTCCCGAATTTTCAAAAAATCGATTCTTTTTTTAAACAGATCGTTGTTCTCTATAGTTTTAGGCTTATTTCTGTGAAAGTTGATTGCAAAAATTCCTTATAGATCCAAAGTTATGGTAGAAAATGTGACTGCCCGACGAGAGTTTGGTGCGCGCAGGTAAAATTTTAAACGCGTTTTTCTCGAAACTACTTTTTCCGCCACGGTCGGCATGATAACTCGTACAGTTTTTAATATTTTTTGATGCGAGTTTTTTTAAAATATTGGAAATCGTTTTCTCTATAGTCTATCGAGCCGGATTTTTGATATTTTGATTTAAAAATTTTATAAAAATAATTAAAGTGAAAAATTGATGACGTAAACCGCATACTTTTCTTTAAACTGCCATAAATTGCTAAATTTTTCGAAATTCAAAATTCCGGCTCGACAGACTATAACTACAACTTTATTTTACAAAATTTTTTTAAATTTAAATTTAAAGTGAACTAAATTTTTTTATAAAGTTTAAATACCAATAAACATTGTGTACTATTCATTTTTATTAATATCTATTGTTATCCCTACTAAAAAAATTCTTTTAGCGAATTTTGGCGCTGCTAGACGTATGTAAGGCCTTAAAGAAACGAAGTTGACCAAAAACCAACCGTGCAACTTTTATAGGTGTAGAACGTTTTTCAATTGGTCACTGTGAGTTCTTTGGTAGTTCTTGTGCGAACCTAAAGCAATGATGAAATTATTGCATTACCACGTGCCGTGGCGGTGGTAGTCGGCGAGAAGTTTTGTAGCTTCGTGTCAGAATTGTAGGTTGAAACGAGAGTGAAAGCGCTGAAACGGTCCGATGCTAGTTGATTGAGACTCGAGGAGCAAACAGAAGGATTGGAGGATGCTGCGGTGCTCGAGCTGCTTCCTGCTGCGCCAGGACTCCAAGGCGAAGATGGCAAAGTTACGCTCGGACTGCTGGGCGGTGAAAGTGTGGCAGGGGGTGACAGCGCATCCGCCGGAACTCCAACGTTGTTACAGTAAAGTTCTGGTTTCACGTACCACGTCCGAGGTACCGCTTCTATGGGGTGAACCAAGCAACGATACTTTCTATATTTGTTGCACAAAATTAATCGCATCCACGTCAGCATCGTGCAAAGTTACTTTCCTTCAAAGTTTCGTTACACAAACAACCTGTCACTCCAAAACACGATACACACATGCGACCCGCAAAGAGTTTGGAGGCACTACTATTTTCCAAACGGTATTAAACAAAAGATGAAAAGACTCAATTCATTATGTTCTAATCCTATAATGTAGGTATTAAGTCTTCTATATGATTTCGGCGCACTGGTTCGGTTAATGTAAAACTATAAAAACAAGTTATTTTGCAATAATTATTATATAAGCTTCCGACGTTTCGATCTTGGTTTAGATCATCTTCAGGAAAGTTTAGAACAAATATAAAATACTGCTTTTGCTATTAAATTATTATTGCAAAATAGCTTGTTTTTATAGTTTTAAATTGACCGAACCAGTGCGCCGAAATCATATATTTTAATTATTACGGTCGAAATCAAATTTATAAATCACTATTAAGTCTTCTGTACATTTTCAGATATCTATCAAGTAAGAATTATGCTGCTTCTAAACTTTCAGTGGATAGTGCACAGCTCTTTATAATTGGTTCTGAGCAAACTTTGTTACGTCGCAGAGTATAATACCGAAAACTGGGGGGACATTGGCATGTTTTTGGAACATTTTGCTATATAATATAAAAATTACAATTTTTACATTTGTTTCGGGTATCCTATCATAACATTGCATCTTTTGTGAATGCACTATAAGTGTCAAAATGCATAAAAATGTTTTCCTTTTCCTTTTTAATAGATGTTAAGTAGATGCCAATGTTACCCCGCACTGCCAATGTTCCCCCAGTTTACGGTACATGCTTATTTATTCTTATAACAATTAATGTCGTAACAGTAGTGTTTGTCATTGTATTACCGAAGAAATATGCGACAAAGGTATTCAATGGTACAAATCGAGTTATGAGGCATAGACCAAATAATGCACGTGTGTATCAGTGAAAATGAATAACGATTAATATACATATTAGCAGGACTTGAATATAGCGTGAGAATGACTTTGTGTCAGCTTTCATGGAAATGATTCGGAAAAGCTGCGCGTTGTGCTCTTTTAATCCACTTTCCGCTGAATTTAAAAGTGAGGATATTTCAGTCAATGCACTAGTTCTGCGAGGTATAGGTAAAATCACAGCCGTTCTGTCGGCTAAAACGCCAACAATGGATTATACATTGTAAAATATGCGTGTGCGTGGTCGTTCACGAGGCACAGGAGACAGAACGTATTTATCTGATCGTAGGTGACGGTACGCCGAGCTTTCTCATAACTAAATAGTAGTAAAAAACTAAAGGACGCCAATCAAGAACGAAACTAAGCAAAACTAATACATTGCCTAATTTGGGTAACTTATGCAGGCTCGGCTCGAGCGTTTTTTGTGCCCCGTATTATAATACATTTATTTCATATTTTTTATTAGGGCTGGGACTATTCGAATATTTTACAAGTATTCGAATGCTATGAATACACTTCAAATATTTGAGTATTCGAATATTTAAGTATTCGAGTACTATTCGAATACTGATGTGTTGAATCCTATTCGAATACTGATGTATCGAATACTATTCGAATAGTGATGTGTTGAATAACATTCGAATACTGATGTGTCGAATACTATTCGAATACTGATGTGTCGAATTATGAATCACGCGTTTATTTTTATTCATATGAGGGAATTCTTCTCGGGCAGTCATCTGGGCCGATATCAAAATTATTGTTTCCTTTTTAGTTTAAAAAAAAATTTAAAAGAAAACATTAGTATTCGAATAGTATTTGAATACTTGGATATTCGAATTAGGGGAGGGTGGGGTAAAACGGAACAGGTGGGTGGAAAGGAACATCAATGTTTCTCTTAGATAAGAGCTGCGAATGAGTTGGTATCGCGTGACATGGGACCAAACGGTCCTCACAGCATTTTGTGATAGACACTAGGTAAGTATCTTCGGCGCGGAGCGCTCGCGCCGTCTCTCGATTTTTTTTAAATATTGGCAGTATACTGGAGAGGGATGAGGGTTAAAATTCAGATTATTAAACAAACATCACCAAGTAACAAATATTGATTTATTCCCCATATTGAAGTTTGTCCTTTAACTAATTAATGATCCCACTTTTAAAAAAAGTGACCGCAACGCGGCGCCCTCCGCGGTACTTACCTAGCCTGTGCATACGTTATTTTTCCGTTAAGAGAGTTGGAAAACTTTCCAGTATCGACGTTTCAATATTGTGCTGTACTTTCGACCACTTTTCGGCACTTGAATTTCGAAAATTAGTAACGGTAAGTACATCCTTGGGTTCTATTGTCCTTACGCTACATTTTGACACATTAAAAAGTGCTTTACCTCACACTGAAGTGTACATATTAAATGTTTACTAAATGACTGCCTGTTGGGCAAAAGGAACACTTTTCGTGGGGTAAAATGGAACATCTATTTAACCCAATTCCGCCAATCCAATTGTCTTGAAACTTTACAGGCGTGTGTAGATATGATTAACAGTACAAAATTTTGAAAAAAAAAAAAAACGGAAAGGGTAAAAAAATTACCCACTCATCAATAAATTTAATCCATAACCAAAAATCCAAACGACTTGAAAATTAGTTGAAATCAGCATATAACCACAAATCAAAACTTAGACACTAAAAAGTCAATAATAAAAAATATGCACAAAAAATTTAAGTTAGACAATTTTATTAAAATGCACTAAAAATTGAAAAATTCTCCATGCACTTGTTGATATTCATTATTCATGTAAAAATCCATGTGTTTTTGGTTATTTTTAGTAATTTTTATGTTATCTGGTAAAATATTTTTTCTTGTGTGCATAATATATATTTCTGTTATATTTTATTTTTAATAGTTACACTACTGTTGAAGTCTCGTGTCTTTTCCTCCTTCCCATTTTATGTTATCACCCCCAAAAGTTAAGCGTTCCATTTTACCCAACTCTCCCCTATATTCGCTACATAACTGAAAAATTCGACAAATAGTCCCACCCCTATTTTTGATGACCTTAAAAATGGACCTTACCCAGAATTTTTATTCGTAGTTTAAAATACTACTTCATTTAAAAGTTCATTTTTAAAAAAAGTGCCAACAACGAAACGACCGTTTTGCGCCCCTTGTCAACTTTACGCCCTAGCCAGCTGCCTAATTTTGTCTACAGGGACGATGCGGGCCTGAACTTGTGGTGTACAACTCGAATTGAACGTGTTAATTACTTTCATCCTCATTCAAGTTTGGACGGTTAATCCCAGTATAGCTGCTCTGAATATTCGCTAACTGATGCTAAGCTGAGCCGCTTGGTCAACAATATAAGAAAATGGTAATTGTTAAGTCGAAGGCTGTTTGCTAGTAGATAACGGCCATAGTTGCGCGTAAGTGTACCTAATAATCGCAGTTCGTTGTTTGAATAAATCTGTAATGCGATTTGCAAACACGAATGTGTAAGGTATACGCACAAGTCGTCCCTGTTTAACATAGATACCAAGGTATGTATAATGCCCGAGTTTGATGTCAATCACCGACCGTTATTTATCACCAAGTTTAACACCGTGTACATTATTCTACGGAAAAGGAACTATACTTAGCTTGCTGTACGAACATTTCGTTGAAAGTATATTCTATGCTAAGAATATGAAGAAATATAAAGTCACAAGTAAAACAATTCACAATTCGTTGCGAAGCAACGTTGACCATCTAAAGAATACCAAACAATTCCCACATGAAATAACGTCACTGATCAGTTTGTGGCTAAATAGCTACGAAAGAGTGAATTGTGAGTGTCTGGAAATTTTTTACTGACAATTTCAATAATTTGATATATTAAAGGAAAGAAATAGGGAAAGAAATTGAAGTTGCAACATTTTTTATAAACTCTATCTAAGCCATCTTGGGTCCATTTTTTTGAATTATATAAAATAATAATAAATAGTAATTATGAACATAAATCTTTCTGTTAAACATCCAAAAAACCAAAGTACTATAAACGTGATTGTAGGGTAAGTCCGGTATAGTTCGACCACCGGGAGAGTCCGGCCAGTGTTGATATTTTATAACTGACGCAAGATAGGGCGCTGTGTGCCATTGACACAAAAGAAATGAATGCGCTTGTTGTTGATCTTGCATTGACTATTATCACAAATCCATATTTAAATTATAGGAAGCACTTAAGACTTTATGCGAGTCTGAAAGTTTTCAGACCAAGTTACAGTGCTGGTGATGTTTGAAAGACAGGTAAGTTTATTTACACTGTTCCGATATTGGGGATATAATATGCATAAAACGACAGTGTCACCCCAAAAATACTAGATGCTCCAAGTGCAAGAATGATTGCGATTTACATGGAAAACTGAAGAAGAAATAACATATGAATTAACTTCTTCCTGTATTATACTTTTTGTAAGTTACACTTTTTGTTATTTTTCAATGTCGGTCTCACCCATAATGGGTGGACGGTCTAACCCCGACACGCGGGTGAGACGGACCAGTTGCAGTGCCAATGTTTTTGTCCGAAAAAGAAAATAAATATTTGAAATTATCGCACACCATAATTTCTATATACCCTAAATTGTTTGGGCTTTACTTTAATTCGTGAAAAACGACGATGCTACAATTCCTTTTCCAAAAAGTGGTCGAACTCTCACGGATTTACAAAAAGTAGGTACTTGGAAATTAGATATTTGTTACAAATCGATTTCTCGAAACACTGATTATTTACTAGTAAGTTATCGAGAATAACTAAAAAAAGAATCAAAAGTGGATGAAACAGGAGACGCAACAGCGAAACATTGAGTCCTTGGTCGATTAAAAGTGTGTAAGCAAGTGTCGACGTAAATGAGTGTCAACGTTGTCTTCTCTTTCTCTTAACGAATGCTGCTGGGTTAAGAATACCAAACGAGATTCGTAATCGTGTTGGATTGATAATGAAAACAGCTGTCCACTAAAATCTGGCATAGGTATTCCCGCGACATAACAGATTGTGCAGACACATTTTCTTACGTAAAGAGAATTAATTTATTTTGAAATACCTCGAACGCGAAACAACTAAGCGACTATAGTTTCATTATATTTCCACTTAGGCAGTATATGTGATAAACGCTAAAAGCTTACGATATTTTGTGCCTATGCGGTGTAAAATATACCTAATTTCGCATATAGCTCTTTGCCTTTAAAAGCAGTATCGCGTTAAAAGTTTTAGTTCCAAGAAAAGGACTTTGTAGAACTTTCGGACGGCGAATATATTATTATTGTTTATATTATTTTATATTCAATCAATTTTAATGTCACAAATATAGACAGGTATATGCTCCCTACACCACGAGTACAAATATCTTAATATATTTTTCAATACGATAGATAAACGCAACAGTCTACCTAGCAACATTAAAACTTCACCAATGATTTAAAAAAATGTACATTTGAATATTTTCTATTACATTTTCCACAAAGATTAAGATTTCCATTTTTAAGCAACAAGTCATTAAATCGAATTATTATAATTCAAAGCGTTTACAATTATTTTAACACATTCATTTTTCTCTATATTGTAGCTTGTGCATTTCATGAGTTTTTTAAAATTGAAAGACGATAAAACGGTATTACCTATAGAAGGAAATAATCTTGTTTACAAAAACAATTTTATTTTAGGGTTTTAATGTTTACATAAAGAGTGGTTGGTAAGAGACGTGTTTATTTTAGACGCGGGAGAGTCTAGAATTTTTGAATGTCTTTCAATTTGTGGGTATATTGTTGCGCAAACTGTAACAATGAAACGCTCACGATGGTAAATCGTAGGATACTTGCAATTATAATGAATTTTTTTGGTACATGCTACAATTCTAAACAATAAAGCTATAATTTTATGACCAATCTGGAATAAATATTTTTAAAATTTACAGGGAAACGCTTTAGTGTATTTATACTTTGTGACCAAGTATTAATAAAGACTATATATACAAAATCAATTTAGGTATTCGTAGATCAAGGGAAGATCCCAAATCCGAAAATTCAAAAAATTCTGAAACTTTCTGAATATATAGGGGATTTCCTTCTGATTTCAGCGCAAGTTTTGTTTGCTGCCCAAATTCACGCGAAGGGGGTGAAATTAACCCCTAAAAAATCGTCTATTTTCTGATTTTGTGTTATAACTTGCGAACTGTAAAAGATAGAAAAAAAGTTTCAAGCCAGAAGTTACTGCTTTTAATTAGATCCATCAAGTTCACGAGTTATAGCACAAAATCGGAAAATAACCGAATTTTCACCGTTCAATTACACCCCCTCAGAATGAATTTGTATAGCAAACAAAAATCGTGTTGTAATAAGGAGGAAATTCCCTACATATTCACAAAGTTTCATTATTTTTCGAATTTCCGAATTCGGAATGTTCCCTCGGCAGCCAAATAATGGCAACACTAGTGCATTCGAGGAGATCCAGTGACACCGTCATTTAAAATTTGTTCAATTTGAAAAATTTAAGTTTGGAAACTGTTCTGTATTATAAAAACATATGTCGTGTAGATCAGCAGATTAAAAGCAGAAGCGAGAACAACTGAAGAAGACAAAAGAACTCACCGCACATTGCGCCGTGCTCGTTGATCGATTGACGTATTAAAGGTTTCGACTGTTCATGGAGGCGAGCATTAATTCCACCGCGGGTTTTCGTACCGACGACACTGAATTACCGAGCTTCCGTAGTTCGCGCACCAATGTCTAGCACAATCCATAAATTCCACAGATGACTCTAACGGGCGGACCGGGCCGGGCTCCAGGTTGTATCCCTTCACTGGACAGATCGCAAATTTTTGCGCGGCTCTCCACGTGGTTCGCCCAAGGTCGTGGCCAGCCTCGGTCACAAGTCACGCGCCCGGGAAACCGTTCGGTCCGTCACTTCGAATCGATTGCGATCGAGGTGCGAGGCACTTTTTTTTTTAAAAAATCGTGATTCACGACACTCGCCTGGCAGAGTCGGCCCGGCGCGGCGGGGTGGGCTGACGTCTACGCAATTCTTCGCAACACGTGACGAACCGATTAGTTCGATCGATGGGAAGTGAGGCGACCCAAACAAAGAGAGAAGGGGGTTGGGTAGAACCTGAGCAATAGCTAGATTAACAGTTCCGTTGTCCCCTGGTCGATGTGCAAATGTATAATGCCACCGTAGCGTCCTGACTAAAAGCAGGACCCTGACTGACCTCAGTCTGGCCGAGGTGGGTACACGCACGGTCTCGCGTAGAGCGCGCGTCGCAGTCTGCCGGCAGTTCGGCCGCTTACGGCGCTTACGCGCTCAGGTTTCTCTCTTCTCACCTGCGACCCTCTGGCTCGCGCGTCTCCGCTACCTGGAGACCACGCCCACCACACTCACACGCGACTACCTTTACCCCCGGGAAACAGCGCGTTGGTGGGGAGCCCGTTTCTTCCCATCCCTTACCGCGGCGGGGACGATTCTCTTTTTTCCTTCGACCGTGCATACGCGCGCGCGCGCGCGCGCACACCTTCGTATAGACGCACTGTTTTTTTTTTTTTTTTCATTCTGCTTCCTGCATCCTCCGTCTTCATTTACCTAAAAATGCATATGTTCTTCACTGTCAGTTTCGAAATTTTTTTCAATGTGTTTATTTAGTAAAAAAACATACGGGTACATAACAGTCTTATACATATCGACAGGTATAAACACGGAAGATTATGGCACCTCGTTACGAATCAGTCTCATCGCGCGCTCGTGCCTAAAATATAAAGGAATTATTCTTACTTATAATAATTTGTACTGTTTTTTAACCCTGCTTAACCGGTAGCAGAACAAATAAATTATATTTCTGGGAAAAATTGGCAATGAAACCAGGAAGATCGCTTTGGCTTCAGCTTTGGACGTCAGCGGTCGATTAAAGGCTGCCCGGTAGACAGTTTCCCTTTCATGGGCTCGGAGCTCTTTCTTTGGGCACTTAACGATATCAGTTGTTTCGCAAAGAAACGTCCACTCGTGATACCTATTCACTTTTTGTCCTGCCGGCCCGATGGTTCGATTTCGCTGTTTTCATATAAGGGATCATAATTCTTTAAATATCGCACTTAACGATGTATGTAATTTTAAATCAATTTCAAATTACAAACACTTCAAACAAACCGTATGAATAGGTCTCCATCCTTGCTATTTTGCGATATTGAAACCGCTATTAGCCATTTACTTGGGTAGGTGTAGATATAGGTAGGTACATTCTGAAAGTAGTTAGAATTTACTAAATTCCACAGATTACTTAAAAATTAGAAGCGAGCCACCTCCTCTTGTCAGAAACACTGACAACAAGTTCGTTTAAAGAATTGCTGAAATTAAAAGAAACTTGGATGCCCAGCATGAAATACTCTTTAATATTAATATGATGAGAGAGGGGATCTCGTGAAATCAGTGGAGAATGGTGAACGGTTGAAGGATGATAGACAAATTGCCGGCGTGGAGTAAGTATTTAATGGCATAAAATCAGTTGGCAAACAGTAAGAGCAGGACGATTCGGCAAGGCCAATAGGCAGCCGCGAAAGTAAAGTGAGAGAGGTGCGCGCGCATTCTAGCACCACGAGTAGATTTGATTCGGCAGGAATCGCACGAGGAAGGAGAGGAAGGAGTGCGTCTGCGCCGACTCGACACGTTCTATTGGCGCGCCTTCCTAGAACCGGATCCACCTTCAATGATCGTGCGCTTCGCTCTAGTTGAGTCTAGATTAAGAGAGCACCAATCTTGTGCCCTTAGAGCCCACCACCGGCATTCTGCCGCAAGTATGAGAACCATGTCGAAGCGAAGTTGAGTCATTCACCACTGTCGCGCCACCGACAACTGACTTTACGCCGATGTAGGTCAGGACCATAGACACGCGCGGTGCCGCGCATTTCATGCTGCTCGCGAGATGAAAACCATTTCCCTTGTCACTTCTCGTTACCGTCTCTTCAGGGGTCTTTCCACTGCGAAGGCCTGATAAAGTAGAGGAGACCGGGGCAGATTGTAACAAAAAACGTTTTCAGAGCTTTTCTCGAAAGTATTTTCCTCAGTCAGGAAATAATTTCCGTGACCTTTCAACAAATTCTTTTCAAAACAATTCTGAACCTTTGTTACAATCTGCCCCAGCCCGGGGTAAATTGTAACACATCTGTTTTACTTATTTAAATACAAATATGAACACAGATCATTATTAAACATTGGATAAACATGAGTTAAGCAATCATTGCTTATTCATCTGATTCTATCAAAAATCCTTTAGATAAAGATTTGTTGTCCCATCTGTTACCATTCTTTTTTTCTTTAAAAAAGTTTTTCCCTATTTTTGGGCGCAACTCGATTCATCTTCTTCAGAATGCTGCCATTTTAACATTTTTTTATTTTTCTTAATGCATCTACTACCATAGGTAGCCACATGCATGTGGATTAAGAATCTTTTCTCCTTTTTGTGTGTGTGACAATCCTTAGGGTACTTTCCATCAACGCCAGGACCACCAGATTTTTACCACCGCTCTCAGTCAACATTCGATGTTTATCTACTATATTAATTTTTATCGTCGCCTGGAAATGCAGAATAATAGTTGAAGAGATTATAAAACAGCCTGCCAAACTTCGAATTAATTTTTCGAACAGTCTTTGTACAACAAATACACAAAGTAGGGGAGAAGTGCTATAAAAGGGACACTTTTGTTCAGCGTCCATTTCTGACAATGTCGTTATAGGAATTTAAAAAACAAGTACATCAATAGAAAGCATGTTTATTCCCCTTCAAGAAAAGTATAATAAAAACTCATCAATTATAATAGAAAATAACAAAATCTTCGATTTTCAAATAAGTAGCAAATGTCCCTTTTACGACGAGGTGGTTTTAAATGGGACAGCATAAGTCATTAAAAAGGGACACGTTAATAAAAATAAACTTATTAAGTATTACAAATATAATTGTAAATCTTAATGATTCAAAACAGTGGAATTTATGAAAAAATTAACTCTTTGTAACATAAATCATCAATATTTTTGACTATCTTTATAGAGTGTGACTTATCGTTAAAGCTTTAGCAGCTTTTTTAGTTATAAAGGAACATTTTTTATAAAATTTATGTCTTACAAACTAAGTTCAACATAGAAATACCCACGAGTGGTAAATATAACTATATAAAAAATGTATAAAATTATAAAATAATTAATAAAATAATATTTAAATAATAAAATAGTGTAAAATTAAATCCTACTTGAACAAAAATGAGACTAATTGTACTAAAATAGGCAGGTGTCCAGCAGTACATGTGTATGGAAGGGACAGCCATGAAACGGTTGTCCCATTTAAGACTTGTTATGCTGTCCCTTTTAAGACTATAAGTGAGTTTAACATAATGTAACCTCAAAACAAAGAAAACAATCAATTAAGCTTACTTACTTAATATTTTCCTTTCAGTTGAATACAGGATGTTTTAATGAAATAATAGTTCAACAGTTTGTATATATCTTGTTCTCAGAAAACGACACAGAAAATCAACGAAAATTTTACTTTTACTTTTATTGTAAATACTTTTAGTGTTGTTATAAACAGGAAAATAACTTGGATGTGTAATGCGTTTAGAATTTTGGCAATTCAATTTGTCCCTTTTAAGACCTGTCCCTTTTATGGCACCTCTCCCCTATCACCAATTTTTCTGCTTCACAAGGTAAAATCTCCCCTTAAGGGGTTGCGCCACCCTGATGCGCTCGAAACAGCACTAAACTAGACGAATTTTTTTTACCGATACTATGAGGTTGAAAATTATTTCTTTTCTTCTTACTTGTAGAGCATGTATTAGTGCACATATTGTATAAATACTGTAAAGAAATATTAAAAAATGACCGAGTTATTTGTTCTCCCGCGAAGCTCGGCCGCCGTTACACGCGTGACTAATCTAACAAATTATAACGCCCAGGTTCGTCTGAAATCAAAAACATGATGATTTTCGCGTTCCTTAATAAAATACCAACAATGTAGCATACGAATTTGAGAAAAAAAAATTATTGTACAAATGAGAGGAAAGTGAAGAAAATTATACGTTTTTCACGTGAAAAAAAAAACGAATTTAAACCATTAATTATATACGAATGGGTTATTGGTTAAAAACTGATATGCCACATTGTAGATAATGCCTTTAAGAATATGCGTACTAAGTTTAAAATCAATCAAATAGTTTTGGAGATACTTGATAGATCACCTTTGAAAATGTAGTTTCGAGAAAAACGCAAAAGAAGAAAAGTGAGCTCAAAAATAATCTATAAAGGTTAATTATTAGGGAATATTACTCAAATTATCTTTTGTGGCACAATTTACTTTTAAGTAGTCAGTTAAAAGAGATAACTAAAATCAAAGAAAGCGGTACAAGACTAATGAAGTTTATTCACTAAACACGTTTCTCTGTTGTTGTGGATGTGTGTTTATAGCGACTAAGGTGGGACACCATTTTTCTTAACAATGGCTTTGATTTTCTTATAGTCTAAGGTCCACTGAAGACTCCTGTTGAAGTCTCGTGACTGTTTCTCCTTCCGATTTTATGTTATCACCCTCTAAAGTTAAACGTTCCGTTTTATTCTACTCTCCCCTAACTTGGAAACGAAAAGTTTCCGAAACATTTTACTTAAAGTACTGTAAAGTACTGTAAAGGCGTTAAATAGAGTATCAAATAAACAGTATTAAATTTTTTATCACAAATAAGTTAAAGAAATTGACAAATTAATGAATGAATGTAAAAAATATTAAATTATATATCATTAGAAAGGAACAATTTGTTCCTATTTTTTAGTTCAAATTTCATTCCGATACCTTAAAAAAAGACAGAAGGCGGCAAATTTTAAATCTGGCACACATTTGCAAAAAGCAGAACAGATGTTTGGAACTTCAATTTTTGCCTCTTGATGCAGAACAAAGTAACTTTTCGAAAATTTCTTGGTTTGTCCTTGTTGAACGTGTTTCTAAAAAAATGGCTGCAACTAGAAAAGTGGCAGCCATGTGTAAAAAAAAATTGTATAATACTGTTAGGGACTGTTGTACAAATAGTTTCCCACATTAATCTCAAGACGTGTTGTACCTTTCTCGAGAAAAGTTAGGTTTAAGTTAGAAAAACGTATAATCAGCAATTTAATGGATGTGTAGTTTCGAGAGAATAAAACTGAATTTAAAGTATGTAAAAAAGATGGTTTTACAAGTTACACATTTCTTAGTTTTTTATATTAATTGATAGTTTGAAGTGTCTCTTAGTTTGTATTACTTAGTAGAATGCATACATTTACGTTGTATCAAAATTGGAAACGTTAATTCATAAAAGGTCATTCGACTGGGATTATCCCACTAGTGACTTTTCTTTATAAAAGAAGTGAGAAAACTGTTAAATTAATAAAAAAAAAAAATTTCTTTTAAAATTAATTACTACACAAATCACAAATGTATTCTTCAGGCATATCCCATCCTGAACGTTCTTCATGTACCGTTCTTAGGAAAAAATTCCCAAGAATCACCTTATCCCTAGCGCCCTACATAGGACTCCCCCCTTAAGGAAATATAGGGTGAACTGTCCACTGTTAAATTAATATTTACAAACCGTTATTTAATCTGCTGAATGCTGGTAAATCGAAAAATTCTTACAAATTACGGCTGGGACTATTCGAATAATTTAATATTCAAATATTTTACAAGTAGGGTAATTGTGGGAGAGTTACCGCATGTTACGCAAAATTGTCACCGTGTCTAAATTTTGCAATGAAAATGTTTTATATATTTGATTGATAAAATGATTCGTATTATTAGTTCAACATCTTCTGATTCTACTAGCATTAAATAAAATAAAAATTCTAATATTTGTCATCATTAAAAAATTAATTTTCGATTTAAACTTATTAATTCAAACTTTTTATATAAAAAAATAGTAAAGACTAAATAAAATGAAACATTCTTATTTTATACAATTATAAAATTGGAAAATTAAATGGGTACAGTAGGGGCAGATATTATTTCTGATTTTCGAAATTTAACATTCTTTTTTTTCTTCCACATTCATTACACATAGCGTTATACAGGGTGCATGTTTCATGCAGCCACTTTTTACATTTTGAAAAATTTGCCGATTTCACCAGCTTTTATTCGATGTAATGCCTGGATCAAAGTTTCTTGACTCCACTGAGCTTGCAGCTTCGCGTTAGATTTTCTTTTATATTCGGTTGGCATCTTGAAATTAAAATAAAAATAATGTGAAAAAAGAGTAAATAGTCCACATATATGTTTGGATTATAAGATTATTCATTCAAAAATAAATTATTTGCCTTGAGATACCACGTTAGCTATTTTAATTTTCTTTTTAGTTTCCGAAACAGTACGATATCAAAGTACGGCATCTATCCCAAGTAAAAGTGCGGCGTCTATCCGAAATGCCCGGAAGAGGCGCCGCACTTTCGTATTTCCACATGCTATATCGAAAGTAACCTATTCTGCCAAAGAAATTGTCTACAAGGTCCCTTTAACGTATTCGAAAATTTTTATCAAGAAAAACTGTGAATTCTTAGCTACTATGATAGTAAAAATAAACGCGACGTATAACTATTCAAGCAAAGTGCGCTAGACTTACCTCGAAAAACAGCAAAATCATTAACAATAATACAGGAAACACGCTTTGCTTGGCAAACTGGCCTAAATCAACAGCCTCAAACAAATAAAATCGGTAATGGTGTGTTTTATTACCAACATCCCTGAAATACCGATAGTGCGGCGTCTCTCCCACAATTACCCTATTCTAATACTACGAATAAACTTCGAATATTTGAGTATTCGAATGTTATTATTCGAATATTTGAGTATTCCAATGTTATTATTCGAATATTTGAGTATTCGAATGTTATTATTCAAATATTTGAGTATTCGAATGTTATTATTCAAATATTTAAATATTCGAATACTGTGCTGTGAATTATAAATCAAGTTCTTTAGGTTCATGTTTTTATATTATTGTAATATAAGTATTTATATATTTTTTAATATTGTATTCGAATAGTATTCGAATAGTTTTTGAATACTTGGATATTCGAATTATATTCGCCAAATAATTGAACAACTGAAGTATAAAAGTAACAAGACTTACCTTGAACTTGTGGGACGCCATGAGCGACAACTATTGAATAAACAACTGTGTGATAAGTGTTGATTTTTCGTATGATATGAGCAATGTTTATTCACGGGGGAGTTAGAGAACACACAGCTCATCCTATATGACAGAGTACTTTTACAAGAACACTCGTATCGAAGAATATGACAGAGTACTTTTACAAGAATACTCGTATCGAAGAATAAGTGTATCGAAAGCAGGTCCCGATGTCCTTAACCCACTCATGGTCTCGCGTCCCGCGATAACGAGCTACCAGGCTACTTCAGATAAGTGAAACTTGCATAATTTGCTTGCAGTAGGAGGGACAAGGAAAGAACTCGACCAGCAGGTAACTGCACCTGCGATATTTCCAAGGTGCGCGCGCGTGTCCCGGCCCGCTTGCACGAATATGTGTATGTACTTCTAACGAAGCGATGATATTCGAAGGAACGTCACGCCGGTTCGGGCGTCCAATATCGAATGTTGAGTACGTATTCTACCTACGGACGAGTGAAACCAGTCGTTCGACGTAGAAATGAAAAAAGGAGAAAATTCAATACTTATCCGTTACTCAAACGAACATAATATTCCTGTACACTACTTCTTTAAACACGCGTTCTGACATTTTCGGCACGTTGCGTGCTTACACGCGAAAGTATATGAATGGATGTTTCACGATTCGACCGCAACCTTTCCTGCCATTTGGAGAGGATGCACGAAATCTTTTCGACACCATTACAAGGGTCAATTTTTATGGTTCGCCGCGCAACGTAGGACCTCGTCCCGTAGGAAATTTTTAGTGTTCGGCGCGAAATGCGCGCTGTTGCACATGTTTAACACTAGGGCTGGGACTATTTGTCGAAGTTTTCGGTATTCGAATATTCGAATACTTCAGTTGTTCAATTATTTGGCGAATATAATTCGAATATCTAAGTATTCGAATACTATTCGAATATTTAAGTATTCGAATACAGCTGTATTCGAATAGTACTCGAATATAGCAGTATTCGAATAGTATTCGAATAATAACATTCGAATACTCAACTATTCGAAGTTTATTCGTAGCATTCGAATACTTGTAAAATATTCGAATATTAAATTATTCGAATAGTCCCAGCCCTATTTAACACTGCCTTTACATCTCAACCTGACATGGAAGGAGCATATTAAGCCTTCAAAAGTGTGTCCCGCAGACTGCGTACATATACATATATGTGTGTGTTCTCACTTGCACACGATCCTTTTACCCCTGATAGGGCCTATTACGTAGGAATATGTTCCAAAGACTGACCGTTGACATTTTGACCCTTTGGAGTGTCCGATGAGTAACTGATGTGTACTTATTCAATCGAAGGTATTCATGGCCCCACCACTTTCTAAGCCCAGTTTCATAGTATAAAAAGAACCACGAACGCATACTCGACGGCTCACTTCTATGTAGTTCAATATGTTCAGAAGACAGAGGCTTAGTAACATCCGATTCCATCCCCTTTTGTGCAGTCAACCGTAGGTAAGTACAATACCTAAAGTTGCTGTTAAGCATTATATATTTTGGGTAAATCCGGGTGAGACCCATTCTGTAGGAACCAAAGAGTTGAATGAATACCGTCATTTCGCATCCTTCTGTGTTTTCCTCGATTTATAGACTACAAAAGGTAAGTGGGGGTTACATTTAACCTCTTTTGTAAAACTGTAGTGTACAGAATCGTATTTAAAATATACTTCAACGTAAGTTAATTTTTGTTTAATGTTTTGGACAATATGATAATAGAAGTATTGAGGGACAATTCAGCGAAAGTGTTTGGCTATATTAACACTTTCTTTCAAAGCTAATGCAGAAAGGAGAGACGGCCCAGTTATGATTGGGATAGATGGCCCACATGTCATACAGTAGGGGACACCGGGGCTAGTTGATTCGTTATTCAGTTTTCTTTTTTTTTTCATTTTTGTTTGCATTAATTACTTAATAACAAATATGCCAAAATATACTTTGGCCCAGCCTCTTTAATATATAGTAATTGAAAACTTGAGAAAATACATGCAAAATGAATAAAAAAATTTTATTTGAACAAAGGAAAAATGTTTTTACCCCTGTACGGGGTAAGTTGATATATGTGTAAAATCTCGCCTATAACTAATAAATTTGAGAAAAAAAAACATTTTAATTTAGATATCTTTCCGAAAATATAGATTAAACATGAATAAAGATGTATTCTAAAAACCAAACAGATTTTTTAACAAATATAGGAACACATATTTATTTTTTTTTATATCTGGAATATCCCACTTTAATAAACCCATTTTGTTAATATTGTATATTTTCGCGCTTTGCCTCAATGATATTGAGTATTTTTCTATTGCGACAAACGCTTTTTAAAAAATATCTTGCGATATTTCGCCACGATTTGTCTTTTTGATATAATTTCGATCCATTTTCCTAGAAATAAGAAGAAAACAGCAAATCAGAAAAGCAGCCAGGGAAAATTGATACACTGTATTAACATGCCCTACAGAAATCGTATCAACTTACCCCACAAGAAGCCATTATGTACAAACATCTCCATAAAAAAATGTACAGTATATAAACAAAATAATAAAACGTAATTACTTTACCTTCAAAAGACTCAATGTGGTGCCTTTATTCGGGTTGGAAAGTGAACACAATTATTTACTTTCTCTCTATATAAACGAAAACAGTTAAAAATCGAGGTATGTAATTATGCAGAATAGGTATTTCCTTACTGATTTCAATGATTTCTGGATATGTTGTCGGGGACATGATTCTGAACAACTTTTTCCCATACACGTTTCCAAGATATTCGCAAAAAACTGCTGCTACTAGGTGACCGGTCCAGTAAGTAAACACTTAAGCTGCATGTCTCTTAAAATTAGTAGAGGAAGTATATTTGGAATACCAGTTTGTTTAAGACGAATAATAAATCACGATAGAGGATGGGATCAGATAAAACTGCATAATATCATAGGGAAACTAACAAACTGACATATTTCATAATCTCAGTAATAATAAAAAAACAAAAAGTAACTGAAACTTTGGTTTGAATGCAAAATGACAAGAAGTCTCGATTTCGTTAAGGTGCAGGTAATTTGGAATACCGGTATATCTACATGAGAAAAATGACTTTAAATTTAGAAAATATTGCTGGCGTGATGAGATATTAATGAAATAAGTTTCAGGTAAGGTTGGAATAACCGGGCGACGAGTAAAGATACAAGGCAGCGACAGTCGATATATATACATTATACAAGATGTCGCAACACGTACTTGGCGTCGAGACGCTGCCGCGTCTCTAGATAACTAAAAAAATGTGGTTTTCTTATATTTGCAGATAATCGAAGCAGAAGATAATCTACGTCAGACTATGTTCGCGCAAATTCGCAGGTAGGGTTTTGCATATGCAATTATTCATTCAATGATCTTGATATATGAGCACGTGTGATAATTTATAAATAATTAGTAAATGTGTCCTATTTCAGTTAACGATGCAGACGATGAGAATTATTTCAACAGCTGAAAGAGAAAGTAACCCGGCCGCACGAGCAAATAAATAAGCACATTTTCATATATACGTCTAATATAAAATAAATAAAAAGTTTATTTTCTTAAAATTATTACCAAGATGTTAAAAAAAATCATTTGAATTTCAAGATATAATAAAACAGAATTTCACAGGATGGAAAAATCTGAAAGATGCTTGCAATAATTGATGGCTCTGATGGGAAATATTATTGTCCAATCGCTAAGAAATACTGGATAATTAAATATTGTTAAACTGTATATTAAAAAATACAGTGTTGTGAAGCTCGTCATGACACACATTCCTTCTATTTATAGTTTTTTTATCGAATCATTACTATTCGAGCTAAAAATTATAACCAAAAAATTTTTCATCATCCAAAATTATAACTTATTTAAACATAAATTGCGATAACTTGAGTACAAATTAAGAGATCGTTATGAGACTTAAAACATAATTACAGAAAACTCTAGCGAAGCCGTAAAATGTATGCACAAAACCATTATGTTAAAAAAAGGAATAATATTTAATTAAAAAAAATACTGGACATAACCCATCTTTTTCAACGTTTGCCGTTAAAAAATATCAAGGCAATTTTGAGGTACATATAACTTGCAGCGACAAAAGAATGACCCAAAAATGTGGCCTTTTAAAGCCCCTTTTTGGTCCCACGATTTTGGAACTGAATTTTGTGCCAAATGATACCTTATGATGAGACATCAATTACAACAAATTTTAAAGTTGAGATGACTATTAGTTTCTGAGATATGGGAGGTCAAAGAAGTGAAAATTTGTTAACGTGTCAGCCCATGCGCTTCGATTTACGAACTTCTATGTCAATCCGATAATTTAAACAATTATTTCCAGGGATTTTGCTGACTGCTAACAACCAATTTGAACTTAGATTTTCAAAATTCACGAAAAAAAATCGCTCCCCGATTCGGCCAGAAAGAAGCGAGAAATGAACACTCGGAATTAGGGCACTGTTCATGATATGGTTTCAACGCCGGTCCCGACCAGCGAGCTCATAGGGAGACAATACTGTATCTTGTAAACCAAAGCCGAGCGCCAAAAAGTTTAAAGGGTTGTTCAGAATGATAACCTTGGCAACATATATCAAGGTCATTGAACTCAGAGAATCCTCCCCTAATGTACACATTCACCAAAAATTTTTTTGAAGGTCTATTTTCGAGATTTCAAGGTCATGATTTTTTTTTTAAGTAATCTTATACGTTGAGTATATATTATTACAGAACGTAAAAAGACAAATTCAATGATATATAAACATTTATATTAACAATAAACTTCAATGGAGAAAAACGAGTTACAAAAATAAAACATTTTCAACTCCGATGCAGCACGATTTCCCGATGTGCGATCGACTTCAAATTTTGCACAGAGTAATTTCTCATTCAGTGGCACAATTCTAGGGGGTGTCCCGAAAATAATTTGAAAGTCGAAAAATAAGGTCCACCCTACTGTGGGTATGCAATTCTCTTTTCTCGTTAAACGAAAGATTTTACATTCGATAATGTTCGTGTTCCAGCTGCAAGAGAGGCAACGGGAGGAAAAGTAGGTATGCGAAAGGCAATTAATGAGTAAGCGTAATTATTGGCGGGCAGACAGATCCAGACTGACATCGTAATCGCGTGGTTTCCGTGTACAGTTGCGTCCCGTTATGTATGTATGTACTGCCGCAACTACTAGGAAGTCATTCAGAACTCACAAACTCGTTCCTCCACTAGTCATACGTATATATATAGTTCCGCAACTTCAGTCAGCTGCATATACATATATGTATTTTACACTTTCTCAGCATTCAAAGAATTGTGGGTACCTACATATCAGTTTAGTATCTCGATGACAATGCATGCAATGCAAATGTACTACTTACAAGGAATGATTCCGAAGCCGGAAATTCAAAAATTTCTGAGACCGAATACTAATCAGAAGGAAATTCCCTGCATATTCACAAAGTTTTAAATTTCTTTTAATTTCTCAGTTCGGGATCTAATTGCCTTGTTAGTCCGTAAAAATTCAGCAAGAAAATATCTGTATTGCCACAAACTAAATTATTTAAGATCTGCATAACAATGTATGAATGTATTACTATGTCTTCGATTATTCTTGCAACAAATATCGACTCCATATTCATAGGTTTCACAATGCTCTGTATATAAATACGCATGGCTTGTATTAATTAGTACCAATTTGGTATGAATCTATTGTTGGGTAATGTGTTGCACCAACGTACAAATTTAATTGTTTTTATAAGTGTTATATATATGTATACAGTAGGGCTGTTCGAGTACTCGACTATTCGAGTAATTGGAAATTCGGTTTCTGAGCCGAGCTGGGTATTCGAAGGGAAAAAAAGAAAAATCGACTAGTCGGCTCTCTTCGAGCCGCTCGGAAAAATTCGAGCACTCGATTCTTCGGAGCCGCTCGGTTTTTACGAGTACAGTAATTCGTCGTTATTGCCCCGTTTTTACCATGCGTCGTACGCCCGGTGACTATCCCCACCATTTCTTGGAATCATTCGGTCGAGAGTGAGAGAACGAAAGAGTCGACGTCGAGAGGGAATGAAACAGTTGACACGAAGTTGCCGTCGAGTACGTGTCAACTGTTTCGTTCCCTCTCGCTCGCTCTTCGGAATACTCACTCGCGGCATCGGCCGCACAGAATAGTGTCCGCATCGCGTTGTACGCCCGCCGCCAGCCCCGCTCGTCGGGTTTATAACGACGAATTACTGTACTCGGTTCTTCGAGCAAACAGCTGTATTACAAAAATGTAATATACACTTGAAAGCTTGTATGTTAAAAACTATTTTCACCAATAAAAAAATGATAGTTCAGTTTGTTCTCTTGCGGGTATCATCTGAGAGAAAAAAGGAAAAATGTCCCGTAAAGTATATTTTTTTTGTAAAGCCACCGTTTGGTTTCAACCACTAAAAAAGTGATTAAATGTGTCTCAGAAATTGCATTACGAGATTGAATTTACGTCCAATCACTCATATTTTCTTTAAAAATAAAAATTTTAAAAAATCGATATGACAAGGACAGAATTTCCTTTATGTACTCTCTTTCAGATGACACACGGAGGAGATATTTTGGGCACCGCAAAACCCCCTTCGTGACGACCTTGCTTTGTTCAACTGCAGCTACCCGGTGAACAAGATGAACTATCATAACTTTTTTCGAATATTCTTTCAAGTACAAGCTTTCAAGTGTATATTACGATTTTTGTTAACTAAATTACTTATAGCAGTGGCGGATTTAACAGGGTGGCCGATGAGCAGTTGCCACCTGGGCCCTGCTCGAAAGGCCCCCTCTAGGGCCCCATCCTTAAAAAAAATTATGATTTTATCCAAACTATATTTTTCTCTGTATTCAGTAAACTACCGCTTTAGTTTCTCAAAAAATGGGCCCGCTCAGAAGGCCCCCTAGGGCCCTGTCTTAAAAATTAAATTATGATTTTGTCCAAGCATTTGTTCTATACATTTCTGTACATTTACCCCCTTTTAGTAAACTACCTCTTCATTTTCCCGAAAGAATGGGCCCCTCAATGTTTGCCACCTGGGCCTTTTTTCTTAAATCCGCCACTGACTTAGGTAAAGAAAATTCATAAAAAGTGTCCCTGTTTTCACGGTTCTAGGTGCATGTAACCCCTTAAATCGTTTTATGTTAAAGGTAACATCTGCATGCAATTGCAGATACTACTTAGTAATGGAAATAGAATAGCAACGTTGTGAACGATACTAAAAGGTTGGTGACAATACGTTTAATTTATTTCAAGATAGGTACTTATATTAAAACAATTCTACTTGTGTACAATATATGAAACTGGGCAGTAAAAGTTTTGGTAATTCGACTATAGTGCATATGAGTTCTGCACAGATCTATTAGAAAATAATTCTAGTGCAACTGCGGCAAATGTACGAAGAAAAAGAAGAAATATAAAAGAAAGGGAAAGTGGAAGTGTCCGGACGTCCTTATTGGATGAAACAATTCCATAGAATTAGGTGGCAGGAATTTATCAAGGATGTAGCGGTCATGCACGGTCAAGGAGGCGCATGCAGGAAGGATGCACTGACCGGAACGTGCATCCGACACGACGACCCAGTCTATCGCACCCGCCTTCCCTTTCCCTTTGGCCAGTAAGCGGTCCGTCCATTGGCGTATCACCTGTATTATACGGTTCTTTAGGTTCAATTTTAATTTAATCGTCAGCTGCCGGCATTAAAGCTTCCGCTGACACGACGCCGCCAACGCTTTTTCTATTATCATAGATAACAGCTTGTCTCCTTTCCAATGGGTTTAACTTTCGACTTCTTTTCGTTGGAAAAGCGGGAGAAAGAAAATGTGAATGAAAACATTTACGTTTTAGTATTTATATTTATGAGCACCATCATTATTCCAAAGAATAAATTGTTTCTGAGAAGAAATAACCACATGTTATTTCTTTCGTGAATGGCAGGAATACAGAGCGAGTTTAAAAAAAAACAAACTATGTAGCAAGTGGAATGAATGGGGATAATACCCATATAGCATATTTTAGTGCCAGTGATAAACAGTTTTAGAAATCCAATAAATGGAGCGATGTTACAAAAGAAAGTTGAGTAACACAAATTTACCTGAGAGTGGTTTCGATTTTTTTTAAATCAAATGAAACGGCTTAACCTGCGCCAATGGTGAACGGCACGTGACTACGAGGCACGCGCCGGCACGCGCTACGTTTCTCACAGAAACACTCACGCCTTCCATCTCTCTCTCTTCTGCCCTCCCTCTTCCTACTGTCCCCACTTCTGATTCTATCCCCTCTACATTTTCCTTACTCACTCTCACTCACTCTCTCCCAATCTCTGCTTTTTTTTCACTTTACTCGTCGCATTTCTCTCCAACTGAAATCTCCAATTTCTCTTCCCTGTTCCCTTTTCTCAACGCTATGAACATTGCGCCCCTATCGATTTTATTCGTCATATTTATACTTTATAAGATTGATTGGGTACACGCGAGAGAAAGAGAGAATGTGAAAACAAATCCAGTGTGCGTGGGAGTGGAATGATCTCAGAAGGTTAGACCGAAAGGTGCAATATGAGCGCAAAAATAAAGTCTTCAGCACCAGTCTTAACGGAGTTGATCTTTTTGGGGGGGAGTCGATGCCCGACAAGTTAAACAACCTGTACGTGAGTACTTTCCGCTTTTTGTGAAACCACAATGCTTTTCTTCCTCTCGCAATTAACGATTCCTATCTGTTTCTCTACTTATATTCGTTCTTGAAGATATAAAGCCTAGAGGACTAAGATTAAGGGCAAAGGATATCTGATCATTATTAATTCACATGTGTTTTTTTTTCTTCTGGAAATTATAAAACAATGCAAGCACAAGTAAAAAGAAAAATAGTGTACAAAGCAGTGCAGAAATTGTGAAACAGAATTCATTTTTAATAAAAGATTTGAAGATTCGTTACTTTTAAAATCACTTTATCAAACTTTCTTCACGTCTGTTTCGTCTTAAGATTCAAGCAAGTCGTCATGTAATCTTCCTGATGTTTATTAACCTGATGAAGACTACCTGTCTTATTAAATTTTGCTTCTTTTAGCGATATATAATTTATGTTATAAGTATGTATTATAGTTTTCCTTGAATCAAGAAAGTTTGTAATACCAATGAAAAACATTTTTTTTGTAAATATTCCAAAATATCTGTAAAAACTGGTTCACTCAAAATATTATTGAATGGACCACTTTTTAACTAACAATCGCTGATCACTGAGGTATATCCCTGATAAGGGCTTTGTAACATTTCCATACAAAACAACTTATTTCATCATCAAACTTTTGATTGTTACAGTATCATCAGTTTATGACATTTCACATTAGGGTATCCATCAGTACGAAACATAAACATTCTGCTAATCTTAAATATTTTTTCAGGATTTAAATAAATTCTTAAAAAGATGAATTGTTCGATACAACTTTCGAAAAAGGGATGGAATTAATAGCAAGGGCGAAGATTTTGTATCTATAAGAAAAGTAAAGGAAATATTGTACGCGTGAATTTGGAGATTTTAAATGAACCATAAACAAAAATTATATCGGTGGACAACTTTAATCTCTAACCAATGATTAATTTTGTCACTTGTAAAAGTAATCGATTATTAATGAATACCTATAGAATTATACATTTACGCATAGTACCAAAATGTGCATAAATGTTTTACATAGAATTCCTCACAATACGGTATTGTCTCCTTATAGGCTTGGTTCGGTGTACACGATGTGGGTTTTTCGCTATCCCCACCACTTCTGTCTCACTCTTGTCCGGCGAAGGCGAGAGCGAGGACACCCTGACACTCCGTCCTTTGCATGCGCGACGGGCGTGCGCAATGGTCGCGAGCCTATACGGTGAGCACGGGAACCGTTTCGCAAAATCTTGACGCAGGCCCGGCTCAAGTCTTTTTTGCGCCTTAGGCGAACTTATCAAAAAACGCCTTATAATACATATTTAAAATAAAATATTACTAATTGTACTCCAACTGTTTTAAACTACGAATAAAAATTCAGAGTAAGGTCACCAATAATTTCAAATAAATGTATTATAATAAAGGGCTAAATTGGACAAGTTCGCCTAGGGCGCAAAAAAAAAACGCGTGCCGTGGCTGGCTATCTGACCGTCGCGCGCATGCGTCAAGCTGTCGCGATTCCATCTGAGCGCTCGAGCCCGTTGCGCACGCAAAAACGAACACTCTGAATTAGGGCTCTGTTCATGATATGGGTTCAACGCCGGTCCCGACCATAGACTTATATAGACGGAACGGAAGAGAGGACTGTGGGTTAGGGGAAAAGGCAGAAACCATACAGGTTAACAATTCGGTAGTTAAGTTCGGGTGTATTCGGTTCGTGTCGGTTAGGCATTAATGGCTGTGTTCGTATCAGAACATAACCGCTGTTGCTCAACTATCACAGATAGGCATAAATTAAATAAATTACGTGTCTTTTATTTATTCTTATTAAATATATCTTTATTTATACTATATCGCTCATTTGCTGCAATAACGACACAACCAAAAATTTGCAGTTTTTGAATTATTAGTATAGAAAAAGCGGTTGTTGTCTAACAAAACTTTCGAACGCGTTTCCTCCAAAATTATGAATTCTGACTTATGTCGCAGCAAATGACCGATATATATATATATATTTTACTATATAATTATTCATGCATATTAATTATGTTTATGAACTACATGATATACGAAATTTTGAGCTCATTGGCTCTGAGGAAGCGTTTGTTTGGGATATAGGGTAAAGGACCCAATTACTGAAACATTAAGCGTTGACGCTGACATTATCTTATAGTTTTGTACTTATAGACTAAAAGTATATGTTGATCTTGTTATTTATTATTGTTTAATATGTTTACTTGATGAAAAAAATTTGGTAGAACTTAAAACTTCGATTTTTATGTATAAATTCATCAATTTCAAAAATATATTTCAGGATCTATTACTGACACCCTTCAAATGTATTTGACTGAATTACTGCCAGCTAACGTAATACTGTTTATCTCATTTTAAGGTTATGTCGTTTCATGTACATGAGCAACTACTGCTATGACAGTAATACCAAAATGCTTGAAACTCTTGTACCAATCACTGTCACCCAATTAATAAGTAAAAAGACTTAATGAATCGTTGAATTCGGATCTTTATTACTTTCTATGATGCTTATATTATGTAAAACATTATATCTTGTTATATTAATAGCTTAAATATTACAATTACAGCCTTTTCTTTAACGCCTTGTTTTCTCTTTCGATAGTAAGGAAGTCATCGTTTCCACTCTCCTAATATTCGCTTAAAATTTTTTATTGTTTTATCCAAATTAACGAAGAAAAAATTAAGTACTGTTTGTTGTATCGTATAAATAACAGTTTGAATTGTATGCTAAATTTTTTTTATGCATCATTTTACAAGATTTATTCGTCATTTTACGTAAAACAGCTTAAGGTGACAGTAATTGGGTCCTTTACCCTAACCATAGTAACTTGTTTCGGCACCAATGAGCACCGCCAACATGCGCAGAACGGATCTAAACTCGTCGGTCGGCAAGTTACTTCTAAAATGACTTGCAGTGTATAAGTATACCTAACCTTTTCGATTAAGTATCCCTCATAGATATATAAAACGTCATTGTTTTTCCGAATAGCACCGAGGAGGAACGGAGTTACCCGATTTGCATGTATGACCTTCCCCTTTCCGTCTATACAAGTCTATGGTCCCGACCAGCGAGCCCACAGCGAGGAAATACTGTATACATTCTCAATAAATTGTTTATTAATAAAAAATACATTGTCATTGTACGCGTTTGTTATAAATAACTTTAGCTAATGTTCTATTGGCTCTGACACTTTCTGACAATTGGCTTTTTCTTTCAAGTTAGAATAGTAATAGCAAGAACTATGAAAGTCTGTCAGCAACTCACTATTTTGTCTATAATTTTCTTCATAATAGGTATAGAAAGTTTGCAAGTAAACTACATATTGAGCAGGTGTTTGCATTGGAAAGACCAAGAGCACAAACTGTATACGTACTCACACATACATATAGTACATACGATCATAATCGCCACAAAAAGGGCATTATGCCGTTTAATTTTATTTTACAAGAGGTACCTCTAATTCACGTTCGATATTGCCGCTTGTACTAATTCCGCTCCCATACATTACTTCCTTCCAGTTTACCGAAAGGTTACAGTGGTCTTGGAAGATACATTTTTCAATTTTATATCGTTGTTTTCAATAAAATTTCCATACCAGAGAAAAAGCGGTGGCACTCTGGTGTTCGAAGAAAACCTTTACAAACTATGAACACTTATTAATCGAAGAGTGCCCATAATTTTGCAGCGACATTGTGATACATGTGGCTGAGAAAACTTACATATACATGCCTTGTATACGTATGCCGGTCGAGCGTGCCGAAGAAAGTGAATCGTCAAAGTTGAAGAATCGTATTCGGTCGATACGATCAACAAAGAAAACTGTGGCAATTAACGACGATTCGTATTGCAACGAAGTGTCTGCTAGTTAAATCGTTAATAAAAAATAAAAAAAGAGAATGAGAAGAGCATCTTTCATGCCGAATGAATAGCTACTATCGAGAGAAACATCCGAAAATCCTGGCCTCTTGCCCCGACGCGCCATGCATTATTCAAAAGTTTCCCGTTCACCGTATTTACGTGCATACGTGCAACATACACCACACGCATGTTGCATAGCCAGTGCGTTGCCGTTGACGTCACTGTGCCGAGAAGATACGGGACACGGGGCACGCGTCCCACCGTACACCACTGGAGCGGAGGGACACCAGACGAGGCAGCTGCATCGATGCCCGTCCAACTATGGATAATACATGTTACACCCGCACACACACGTCAAATCCCCAGTGGCTTCGCGGACATTGCCATGCCGTTGCGTCGATTAAACGACGCCTCTGGCCATCTTCGTTCACGATCTATTCATGCCATCTTCGTCATATTACGACGCACTTGTACTGTTCAGGTATCGTAAGTTTATTCGCCTGTTCGTTTATTTGCTCCGCGATATTTCGTTATGAAAACGTTCGCCTGAAGGAAATGATTATTTAGAGAGGTAGCTATTATAGCTCCGCGTTGTTCTATTTTCGTTCTTATTTGAGTCTTCGATTACATAACCTCGCACGCTGGCAACTATAAAATTATGGTTAATGTTTGAAAATGTTGCGAGACGTTAAAAGTTCTTGGAAAGTTGATTTGAAATCGTGATGTTTCAAGTGGAGGGCACTTAACCTGGCGACAGCAGCTGGTTCGAGCCGGTGTCACGGCACGGACACTTAGTTCGCCGAAACCGGGCACGAGGAGTGAAGCGAGGGGCTGGCGAGCGTGTGCGGTGCTCGTTCATCCCCTGCCCCTACAGGGTGATTAAATGAAGCACCACGATTCAGAAGGAAACCAACCGTAAAACACTGTTGCGCCCCCAACCCAGCACTGGCCCGAAATTTTAACCGACAGTTAAGAAGGCCACCTTATCTCTTTGCATATCACATTTTCAAGAGATTCCACCAGACTGTATTCGAATTATTAATTAAGGTATTAATTGCGAACATACTATATGCAAAGTAATGTAACATTTTCAACGTCACGCTTGCAATTGCTTACATGTTTGTACAAAATAATCAGGTTTGTTCTAATTGTAACTTAATATTAAAAACACGCGCTTACAACGAAATAACAGCACACATGGGATATTAAGAACAATTATTAATATGTACCTAATATATGATAACTCCCAAAGTGTTTGTAAACAGTCAAGAAATATCGAGTCCTCCCCGTATACAGTGGCGGACGAAAGAAAGTTATCAACTTTTAAAATCGTTATTTTAAAAGTTTGTTAAAGATTAAATTAAGAAAGCTCATTTTACCCCGAGGTTCAATTTACCCCTGTCTCCCCTGGGGTAAAAGGCCCAATTACTGACACCTAATAACGAATCAATAAACGTTGTAAAGTCATACAAAAAAAGGATTGTAATTCAACCTATAATCTATAGTCTATAGTATAGATTATATACTATAGTTCATTTATTCGTTATTTTAAGTAAAACAGCTTAAGGTGACCGTAATTGGTTAGGTGTTAGTAATTGGGTCTTTTACCCTATGGTGGTCCCTAACCTAGAAACTGCAAGTCTACTATGGTGCGCATTCGTGTCTCGTCATACTGGTTATAAATTGTATGCCTGGGTAGAACGCTAACGTAGTCGTAGGTATTATTAATTTTATTAGTGGTGTCACCAATAGCAGAAATAAAAACGTCCTATTAAAATATGAAAGAAGGAGAACAGCATAAGTATACAAGCAAAGTTAAGAGTGCTACACGTAAGTTAGTTTAACACTCGTGCATTACTTACCGACGCTTGTGACACAAAGATCTTTATTGTCACGTGCCACGTAAATGCAATAGAAATAAAGCTATCATCGTAGCCTTTTATCGTTATTTCGTCCTGCGAGAGCAAGCTTTCCTTTATCGCCGTTAAAAACGTAAGGGTCAACTGACCAGAATATTCTATGCAGAGGATGATTTGTATTCGCTCGTAAAACTGTGAGACTCGTCCAAACATTTACACCTGTTCTTAATCACATAAATATATTTCAACCCGAGAGCAGCAAAGCGAATGAAGTAAAGTTGCAGGCGTAAAACGTTATAATGGAATGCCGGGGAATTCATTTTCTTGCAAATAATTTACTTGTAACTTAACTTGGAAATTCAATGAATGCGATATGCGCAGTTTCCGTTGCATGCCAGGATTCGGTATCGAGAAAGAAGAAAGCGTAACGACTTTTTATATCACTTAGGCCCCGATATGCAGGATAATGTCACATAAAAAAATAATTTAAAACTTTTCGTAAGCCAGAAACAGTATAAAGTTGCTTGCTTTCTTTTCCATGATTACTAAAATGTGTTTTAGTACACAATAAGGAAAGAAGTAAGTACGTATAAATGTGTATTAAGGAAGGTATATTTTTCTTTACAAAGCGTAGTTCCGGTAACATTTAGGTAACTACTTATTGTTAGCTATTAATCTACAAATAGTAAGTAGGTGTTTTAAAGCACCTCCCACTTGATTTAACCAATTCACATTTAATTTAATTCGTTAGAGCGGATGGATGCAATTAATAAAAAATGTCAAACTTGTTTTGCATTTATTAAGATACCTATAATGTACACGGAACAATTTTTTAAATACACTTTTAATTGTAAAAATTGCGACTTTGGAAAGAAATACCTCTCTGGCGGCAGTGATTTCAGTTCACAGACTCATCTGAAACAAAAAAACCAAACTGAATCTTAATCATTTAACAAAATTCCGCGTATTCAAACTTCGAGTCACGGAATTTTCCATTTTTACCTGAAGTTTGAATGTGCCCAATTTTGTTAAATTTTGACTTACATGGCTAATTCTAGCACCTGCGATAGCGGTACTCATAATGATTAAGATTTAGTTTGTTTTTTATTTCAGATAAGTCTGTGAGCTGAAATCACTCCCGCCGTCTTTTCATAGGCGCGATTTTTATCTTCACATAACATTGAAAAACACAATTAAAAGTGTATTTAAAAAAATTGTTCCGCTTAATAAATGAAAAAAGTTTAACATTGTTATTCATTATATTCACGGAGAAAAAAACTGAATGTTGCCGAATTTTGAGGCGTAATTACAGGAATGACCCCTTAAAAACATTCGTTTGTGTAAACATGTTTATATAAACACTGATAATCATATGGACTTCAACGGATTTCGACCTACTCTCAGTAGTTCAAATTTTTGTCAGTAGTTAGCGTATCAAAATTCTAGGTTTCCCAATACCGATTCGTTTGCGACAAAGAAGCAAAAATCAAATGGTTTCTAATGACGGTTAATTGAAATAAAAGTGCTAAGACAACATTTACTTACGTGCTCTAAATACTACAATTCTGGGTTATAACCTCAAAATGAATATATAATGCTTGTTTGAATCATTAAAACCGACGCAACGGTGCTAATATCGTCAAGCAGCTCTTGCATGTTGTGGGTTGCCAGATTTGTCGTTCAAAAGATTTTACTAATGTTACAATTTATCCCATGTAAGTCTCTGCGTTTATAATTTTTATTATTAACATATTCTGAACCTGAATTTATATTCACGCGCCTTACTTTTTGAAAAAATTAACAAGTTCGTAGTAATTTTGTTTTAGATCTTCTATTTCGTTCGAGAATCATTTTAATTTTTAAATACTTATTCTCACATTAAGCCGCTGAATTACTTACCTGTTGAGGCTTTTTTCGTTTACTCGTTTTGCATCGTATCCACTTTTTGCTATATTCATTGCCAGATCTAACACGCGAGCACTAATGGGCCAGAAATTACTTAACGTGGAAGCTTTCCTTCGAAAATTAATATATCCAACTTATCCAAATTTTGGGCCATCCTTCGTGCCAAATCAAAAGTTGTAATCTTTCTGGAGCAAATGCTTAAATCTCCACTGCACACGCTGCATTTCAAGAAGAGACAGATATCGCGAGGCCCAAAAGAAGAAAGTGCTACGCAATACGTTCGCGAATTACAGTAATTCGTCGTCATTGTCCCGTTTTTACCATGCGTAGTATGCCCGGTGACTATCCCCACCATTTCTTGGAATCTTTCAGTCGAGAGTGAAAGAACGAAAGAGTCGACGGCAACATCGTGTCAACTGTTTCGTTCCCACTCGCTCGCCCGAATAGTGTACGCATCACGTCGTACGCCCGCCGCCAGGCCCGTTCGTCGGGTTTAGTACGACGAATTGCTGTGCATACCTACACTATTTAAGTATAAGGTACCTAGTGGCGTGTCGAAATACACAGAGTGTCCAAATTCTTATCAGCTACATCTGTGAAAGCATACAAGCTTTCAACGCCAGGAGAAATGTATATTATTTATATATTGTCTGCCTACGCCAATTGAGAGCCAGATCCAATTAAGATTATCGATGTAATGTCGCTCAAATCAGCAGGATCAGCAGGGATATATTATTACCAGCAGTGGTAATTCCCATCTTTAACATTTTCAAGGCATCAATAATTCTCCATCGTTTTACCATACTAAACAAATTATTGCACTTATATTCGCTATTGTAAAGTTAAGGGAAATTGTTAATGTATGCATCTTCATCTTCAAACAATTAAATTATCATTTAATTCTTTGTTTAATACTATTTGCTGTAGTTACCACGTATGGTATATCTTCTCTTGATATCGACAACTCTGAAGTCTGAAATACTTTCTCTTCTTCTTGTATACAGGGTGTTCTTGAAAAGTTTGATAAAGTATCTCTGTAATTCTATCTATTTGCAATGACAATCCTCCGTATCCCTTTTCCAAAAGTAAGCGACCAAATAGTAGGAAGCTATTTTACTCACTTTACAAATAGAAACATAATTTGAATTCTCTAATTCCGTATGAAATCTTAGAAACTTTATATGACGTTCTAACAAAAAAAATTGTAACAATAAGCAGGTGTATTTATAATCTTAAACTACTTTTTTGCAAGAGAAAAGCCCCAGAATGCTTCGCAGTTATTATAATCGCACTCAATCTGCACGAATTTATAATAATACGAATTTCAGAAATAAAATCCGAAACAATAGGGTAAACCATTAGGCAAAGAAATGTCAATTATAAATTAAAAAATTATTATATGTTTATAAATGGAGTGTAGTTGCACTTTTAATATCCCACATGTTTAGTTACGCGTATTAAACAAACATTAATAAGTAAAATTCTTATTAAACTTAGATTATGCGGTGAGTTACTGGGCTTCTCATTTAACAATCCGGTCAATCACTGGTTGGTTTACCTATAACGTTTTTATTTTACAGCGAAGGTGAATATCAGAAAGGCTTTTCGAGCAGCGTAATACGGCGTAAAACTTCAGCGAGAAATTCTGTGTCGTATGGTCGAAGGTGCGATATCAAGAGCGACACATATTCCAGGAAGAAGGTGTAACGTGTGACGATGAGACGCGTGGTCAGCCTCGGAAACATATGCATCTAGGTCGGCACTCGGCATACGTACAGCAGATAGCAATCTGTTAGCGTTGGAACGGCAAAGGAAAACCCCTCATTAGAGTTCGAGGCAGCGAGTTGTAGCGTCTCATTAACGAACCCTCGATCGAAGCGACACGGATATCTGCTCGTGCCTGGAAAAGAAGCTGAATGGTCAGGTGCAACCTAAAAGCGCATGCGTGCAGTTGCCTACGTAATCTTTCTCTCCTCGTCCATCCTTCTCCCGTCCCCTCAACATCGTTACTCATTCCCTCTGCCTTCCTTTTCCTTTCCCGCACGCGTTCGTCGATGCACCTTATCGCTAACAAATCTTCCGGGGAAAGCCCTTCTTGCTCTTTACTTTCGACCTCCCGACGGATCAATCTTTGGAGTCAAGAATTTCTTGCAAAAAGATCTTCGTCCGAGGCCCATATTCCGTCTCTATAGGTTACGTAAACGTTCGCCTTGTTTAATTGATAATCGTGCGACGGCCAAGCGACTGTTGCTCTCGAATTTCAAGTTTGCATTTACAGGTTAGAATGTGTTAACTGAATTTCTTGCGTGTGCTTTTGGCAGCGTTAATATTAATTGAAACGAATACAGTTTCTGTAAGCGACAACCAATATTATTGGAGTGGATAATTTGAATTTTAATGGTATTTTATAAAGGTTTTGTAATCTTACTGGTTTGATTGAAAAATACGTCATTGTAACAATTAATTGATGTAGCGCTTGTAGTGTAATGCAGCGTGGTGTGATCAATATGGATGAACCGCTTAATTGGAAGCGAATTCACTTACATAAGTATATATCCCTGAAACCGTGTTCTGTATTTTCAGTCAGTATAATGACTGGCACAGGTAAATGGTAGGTACCTGGCGTGGTTCATTAAGGGGGTAATCCACTTTGAACGGTGGAAAAATTAAGCTATTTCTAAAGATTTTTTTCTCAGTACATACAACATAGAATGAAATAAATCTTTTTGGAATTTATGAAGCTACACTTATATTAATACCAAAAATAATTGAAAAGAATATTTTTAATTTGCTTTACTTGTTTTTTTGCAGGGTCAATATGGCACTTAAACAAAAACGGTATGTTCGTGATGCAGGTGGATTCCCTGGCTTAGGTTTAGTTGGAATAATCTTTTAACTTTTCAGTGATAATTGTACATTCGTAATACTTATACAACCACGGTCTAATAATCTTTTTCTAGAAATGTAAATTTTTATATGATAAAATTTGTAGTTGAAAATGAGCGATTTTCCATGGTTGTGGGAAAAACCCGATTTTTAGATTTTTTTATTTTCTTTTTTGCGATAAATCCCCTTTGAAAGACGTAAAGGTGCGAAATTTCAAATCGAAAATTGCTCTTGGGGTACAATACACCCCGTGTGACCACGAAGGGTTAATTAATTATAATATTGTATTGTAATTAATTAAGTGTAATATTCTTCTACTGTTTTTTCTTCTTCTTGTTCTTCTTTTTCATCTTCATCAACACGATATTCCGATCCTATGCCATAAATGTACCCCTCCATAAACGGTGCGTGACGGCAAAGAAATGACCAAAACTCATAAGATCGCAACTTATCGCAGGAAAATACAACGGCCCTTTTTTCTAGAACCTCCAAACTTTTGCTTAGGTGAAGAAAAAAATATATAGACCTTGTATTCTCCTCTACCATAGCTGTTAAAAGTGAAATAAAACAATAATACCAGAATCTGAATTAACTTAGAGCAGGGTTGACTAACTGGCGACTCACGAGCCGCCGGGAGCCCCTCCGCTTTGCTGTCACGCAAAACGGCCCCCTCCAAACCTACCAGACTCCGACGATTGCAGTCGAAAAGAGAAGGAAGGAAGCAGGAATCGACTGCGATTCTCAGAGTCTGGTCGGTATGGAGGGGGTTCGTTCAGCGTGGCAGCAAGGCGGAGGAGCCCCTGGCAGCTCGTGAGTCGTCAGTGTAGTCAACCCTGACTTACAAGGGAAGATCCCGAACCCGGAAATTCAAAAAATTCTGAAACTTTGTGGATATGTAGGGGATTTCCTCCTGATTACAACGCATTTTTTTTACTGCCCAAAATCACTCTGAGGGGGTGAAATTAACCCCCGAAAATTCGGCTATTTTTCGATTTTTTGTTATAACTCGCGAACTGTAAGAGATAGAAAAAAAATCTCGAGACGAAAGTTACTTCTTTTAATTAGATCTATCAAATAGTAAAAGTCAAATCAATTGTTTAAACAATTAGAAAAAAAGTTATAAACAAAAATATTAATAATGTTTACTATTTGATAGATCTAATTAAAAGAAGTAACTTTCGTTTCGAGATTTTTTTTCTATCTCTTACAGTTCGCGAGTAATCGAAAAATAGCCGAATTTTCGGGGGTTAATTTCACCCCCTTAGAGTGATTTTGGGCAGCAAAAAAATTGCGTTGTAATCAGGAGGAAATCCCCTACATATCCACAAATTTCAGAATTTTTTGAATTTCCGGGTTCGGGATCTTCCCTTGTTAGAGCATGTCAGATAGCTACCAGCGCAGAAAAAAAGGATCATAATTCCACATTAAATGTAAAATTTACTTTCAATTCTGGTCTAAAAGTTCCAGATTATAACACACATTACCTAGCAACTTCGAAATCACATATCTCTAAGAGGATTGTACAATCAAAATTGGTATTAGTGAAAAATCATGCTTTGATAAGTCATAAATGAAATGCAATACATAAATCAAAATCAGGAAAAAAAATTTGACTTTTGGCCAGGTTTTCGTACAGGACGTGCCACTGTGCATTGGGACAAAAAGTCCCCGAGACTGAAAAAATATATATAAAAAATATATTATTATTTGCTTTCATAATAAGATGGCCAAAGTATAAAGAAATGATGACAAAGCCTTTAAATAGTGTTTTTATTTTAGTTGAGCGTTTTTTTTAGGTTTTAGTTCAAAGTGAACCCCTGACTTATATTTTTATTTTTTGTTAAAGAAGTCATGCTTTCTTTTCAATATTCTATACCAAAAAAAATTGGCGTAATAAATATTTGTTGATTTGAAAAGAGTTTTTTATTTATTTAGTTTAATATTACACGAAAAGACATTAGGGACTTTTTGCCCCGTGCGCCGGCGGCTCGAACGCGTGCGCGATAATTATTCGACGTCCATTAAAGTTAAAGAAGTTCTCGTCGAATAAAAAAATTTACTTTATTCGTTAAAGTAACCTTTATTTGATCCATTATTGAAATAATTTTTTACTTAATTAATGCCCAACTCTGCATTCAGTTCGAGAGTACACCGATGTTGTAGCTTAAAGAGAAAATTATTTTTGATACAGCATTTCCCAATAACGATGAAAACTATGAGCAAAATGGTCTTAGTACTAACAATTCTTCTGAGAGTATCGGTAGCTCCGTCTCTCAAATACGTAAGAGACATAATCAAACAAAAGCTGTCGTTAGAAAAAGAAGTCGAAATAAGGATTCGTGGATTGACGCAGTTTGGGTATCGAAGGCATTGGAAGGAAAGCATTACCGATACAAAGTAGAAAAATATGTCTTGTTGCTAGATAAACAGCTTTTTCCCAATTTCGGCAACTTGGCGATCGAAGTAAAGAATGGCATTGTATAACTAATTGGGTACATTCTAAAAGAGTTCGAAATAATGAAACAAATGATAGTGATTCTGAGCTCGAGAAAAACCCAAAGAAAAAAAAGTATTAATCATTGTTTTGCTTTGCCAGATGGAGGCAAACTAATTAAAGTTTGTAAAGAAACATTTTTTGATACATTAGGTGAGTAAAAATATTTGTAAACATCCTAAAAATAAAGAAAATTATAAATGCTACTAGATATAATTGAATTATATCAATTTCTCTATAAATGTTAAAAAAAAAGGCATTTCTTACCAATGGATTAGAATAGCTGATAAAAAGAAAAAATATATGAACAGCACTCTCGTAATCAATAGTGATGAAAGAGGAAAGCATAAAATTGGACCTTGTGAAATTACATCCACAAGGAAAATACGTCCAGAAAATATTTAGAAGAGGGCCTTAGTATTAGTAAAATGTATTTCTTGTTTAAAAAAGAAATGAGAAAAAAATTAAACGATATATGTTACGCAACAAATGTATCGGAAAATTTCCAATGAGGAATTTAATTATGGGTTTTTCGTACCGAAAAAAGACAGGTGACATTGAAATATGGTACCTACTGATGTTATATAATATAAAAACTACTATACAGTCGCACAATATTATTGATTTTAGGTGTGAACAATGTGACCCTGTCCAAAGCCTCTCAGAAAACGAAAAAACATTACAACATGAAAAACACAATTTCCACATAAGCAATAAAAAAAAAGAGGGAATACATGAAACTTGATAAGCAGATATATTAACCACTCCTCGGGCAAATATAAGTCCTTTATATTATACGTCTAAACTTTGCGTGTGAAATTTTATTATTTTTTAAACGGCTGGTCACGTTGGGTCATTGTAATGTTTGGAATGAAACAGTTGCATGCAGAGGCTCGAATAAAATAGCATCATACCTATGGCAATTTATTAATGAAAAATGTAAAAGTAGAGTTAAAGAACTAATGTTATATAGCGCTAAAATATCAACACGGTGGTCGAACTCTCCCGGACTTACCCTATGTATCATATTTTGTTTTTCTCTCTACATTAGTAATTTACATTTTGAAGTACCTGCATTATATAACTGTATAGATTAAGTAGCTTCGTATAAAGCTGGCATGTAGAGACATACCTATAATAAAAAAATATGAATAGAGAACAAGAAGCATTGTTAAAATTATGCTAGTATATGTATGTAGAAGACCAAGTAGTATGCTACGCAGCATGGAAGGATAACAACGTCAATGAATTTGTTTTACAATCTAATCTACCATTTCAGTCGTACATTCATCACGAACGTAACAGTTGATCTACGTAATTTTACACGACTTCATTCACGAAAGCGAATAAGGGACTTTTACGACTTCATTCATAGGTTGTAGGTTCTTGAGGCAGATCCACCTATTGAAGCACGAGCACTTTTCTTACACCCTTCGCCCCGAAGCATCTTCTATTTTTACACTCTGTCAATTAGACCTCCGAGCATTCAATTGTAAATGGATAACAAGGATGTAATTTCACTCTGTGAATTACCTCGAAACCCTTTACCACTCTCCATCCCAGTCTCCCCTCCTAATTACCTTGAAAGAGAATCTCACAAAAACAACGATCTTTTTTCGATCGATAGCATTTTCACATTAAAATTTCAATAAGGCAACTTATTTAACGAAATGGTTACTAACGCGAGAAATTTACTTTTTCTTATGAATTACAACAAATTATGTACGTGGGTACATCTACACGAATCGATTTTCGACCTTATTCTGCTATCTTTAAACGTTTATAGTTCAGAGCAACGTTAACCGATTTTGATGAAATTTTAGGCACGAATATAACTTACTTCAATTTACAAACGGTTTTTTTTTTTTAATTTTCATTACAGGCTTACAAAAAAAGTTTTAAAAATTACATTTACTATTTTTGTTTGCTATTCCGACCAAGTATATTTTTTTTCAAAACGACGAAACACGTCACTTAGCAAACTAATTCTTGTAGCTTCTAAAAAAAAACTCAACTCGTTTGGATTAATTTTATAAAAGTATATGCGATTTTAAATGTTGTAAACTTTCTTTCGTCCGCCACTGTATATTAGGTGGACCGCGTCTCCCGGATTACCCTGTTTAGTAAATCTTTTATCCTTCAAGTAAAAGTCATCTATCACAGAAAGGTGGAAATAAACTTCAGAAGTGATAAGTTATGATTAAAGTATGTACATTGAATCGTGGAATGAACAAATTCTTGAACACGTCATTCATGTAATTAATAAACAGTTTAGTTTTCTACAAAATAGGCACTGCACGATATTGTCTTTAAAAAAGAGTATCAAACTAAAATAATCTGTCATAAAAAAAACTGTATTTATTATATAGGGTAGACCGGGGGTAGTAGGAAAACTTTGAATTTGGAATACGATTATGCAAAAACTATTCAAGTTACAACAAAAGTTTTTATACGAAAATGTTACTTATCTGACACTTATTGAGCCACAACAGCAAAGTGATACAACCGTCCCCGACTCCGGGTCGGTTGTAACACTGCATGGAGTCGATAGTAGCACAAATTTAACTTTCCAAAATTAATTATAATAGTACATGGAAAAAAGTAACATTTATAACCAATTATGCGGTATCGCAATTGTGACAGAAATAGATAACGTTTCGGTTGGTACATTCTTCATGTAATTAAGCCTTACATTCAGTACATTCCACCCATTTTTCATTTGTTTTCTTGTTATTTAAAAACTATTTGTGAAATTAAGTCTCAAAAATTCTGAGATAATGTTTGAACATTGTAAAATATATGCCCATCGTTGAAAGTTGACATTTAAAGTGTCATCATGCATAAAAAAATTTGAAGTAATAAGAGTTTCGACAAAAAGGTTTTTTGCTTAAAAACCGCAGGGTCAATTTGACCCAGTGTGACAACCGAGGGTTAAAAGTGATAACTAACGATCAGTATTACTTTAAAAATGGCCAGATTAAATATTAAAAAAAGAAAAAACACGTACTTGCAAAGGGAGTATTTATATTTCGGCACGCAATGCGCGCTGTTGCACAGTTTTAACTCTGCTTTTAGGGTATCGAAAAGTTATTTTCTCCACTATACATATTTATTGTGTATTTATACTGCTAGGACATGGATGTGTGTATTCCAAATGTCATTCTTCAATATATATCCAAAATTTGTGTTAATATTTATCACATATTCCGAGACATTTTGAAAAATATATAAATACCATTATTTTATCGCACTACTTTCAGATAGATGCATAGGTGCCTACTTCTTTGTTCTTTTCCTGGTGCAATTAAATTCCATTAACTATACAATTCGCGGTTTCTATAAGCAGATTCTACAAAATTATTTTTATACACCAGCAATAATAATTTTGTGTTGGAGACATGAAAGACAGAAAATGTAAGAGGTCGGTGGTCGGAAAATCCCGGAAGAAGAGGATTCGTCTGATGTTGAACGAACGATTTGCGATGCACGCGATGGGCACACGCCAAAGAGGCGATGGTAGAGGGGAAGGTTGGGGAGGCGATGGGCCTTTTTCCAACGTCCGTATGTTGGGCGCGTGTACGCGGCGAGGGCAGTGTGCCGACGTTCGAGAGTGGTTGTCTGGTGTCATCTGGCAAGCAGAGCAACCCGAAAATACATGGGTGTTTTGTCTCCTGCTTGTGTGCGCTTCCACTTAATACGTGGAAGTGGAAACATCGTATGCCTCTACATAACGGTCGAATCTGCCGATTCGACTATACGCGTGCGGTGCCCGCTATAAACTCTCTTGTGCCGACTTTAATTCTTACAAAGCTGCAAAAAATCACGCGATTTTGTCGGAAGAGATTTTTATTTGTTTTTCTCGTTTTACCGTTTTCTCGATATTATCTTAATTTGAAAACCTATTATTATCTGTTTTCTATGATTACAATACGTACAATTAAGATTTATACAAAAACCAACTTTTGAAAAAACCGATTTTCGAATTCCACTATTCCCCCCCCCCCCCAAAAAAAACGGTTAACCGATTTTCGAATTTTCACGTAAAATATATTTAAAATACTAAATAAATATTTGTATTTATTTAAAAAATTTCAGTTTCCTTAATATTATGGAATTTCAAAAGTATAACAAAATCAAATATAGGTACTGTATCTATGTATACAAAACCAAATAATAAAAAAACTAAAATAACTAAAATCCGTACGAAATATAAATCTTTTAAAAGGTGGTACAAGTTTTAAATCTGTATTCCATTTAATATTTTTTTTTGAAAATATGAACTCGTGAAGATTAGTTTTACAGTAAAATATTTACTACTACAATATGCTCGTAGCCGAGGCGATTTCAAGTCAAAATGTTAAAGATTTTAATAAAATAATTAACTCATTTCTGCATATTAATTGTATATAAAACCGGTTTTCGAATTTTACAAATTTATGAGTAAAAACCGGTTCTTAAATCCTGTTTTTAAAAACCGACAAACCCTAAGTGAAATAGGTCTCATTGCCACGCAAAATCGGAATGTAATATGGGATGAATAATAATTATGCTAGTGAACTTCTGAGCTGTAGGTACACGAAAAGTCAAAGAACGGCGTTCATTTTACCAACTGTACAGATGAACCATCACATCGGCTTCGACGATTTGAAAGCCATGAAGAGAAAGAGCGTGATCGATCGCGAAGCAACGCAGCATGAAATGCGGGATGAACTCGTATCGTATCACTACAGTCAACCAGCATTGATCATGAAATTAAGAGTTAATTGAAAACGAAGGGAAGAGAGTAAACGATCCAAAATAGATGTGGCAGATGGTAGAACAATTGACGAACCGAGGTAAAGAAGGGCAATTACACGTTTTCTACTGTATACCTACAGATGTACCTATAATTTTATTTTTATATCCGACAAAACGAATAAGTATACATATGAATAGCAAATATACAAACTCGATTTATCATTAATATTGCTCATTTTGTCCCCTAAATTTTTCCATTGCCCATTTATTTTTCTTAAGTGTACCAGTCGTAAACCTTCCCTTTGCAAAACTGCAGAATACCACTTATAAAGTAATAAAGCTCAGTTTTTCTTCGCTGCCAATTGACTTGCATTTTCCATAAGAAGCGTCATTATAGCAGTATTTCTTATATCTTAATTGGGAGAGATGGCTCTTGAATTCAGACGGATAATGAGCTGCAGAATCGTCGAAATTCTACAGGTCAACTGACTTTTCTCCGGTTCCTGCATTTCTTTTCATTTATGTGACAGCACTAGGTTTGGTTTTTAAACTAATTGGATGGAGTGTCCTTTGCTTCGTGAAACGACACTATTGTAAGTACTTTTATCAATTTCTGTACCAACGACATGTGTGTAGAAATAATTGCTTTGTGCGCAAATTTTATTATGATATGCATTCAATATTAATTACTGATTAGTTAAGCACTGTAAATTTAGTATGATTTTTCACAATATCTACATATCATGTTGTACTTTATCAAATAATGTTTTGAATTTTTCTTCAGAAGCCTTTTGCCATTTTAAGCAAAGAACTTTATCATTCGACATTAATCAGTACTGGTAGATTTATTTGGCAATAAGAAAAATTTCAATTGATTAGAGTGAATGCTAAACACTTGCTAGGGGCAAATTCAACAGATTTGTTTCAGTTTCTGTAGCTGGTGTCAGTTTTATATTATTTTGTTAAACGTATTTTGTTTATACTGTTTTCACGTATTCGTTGATATTCAATAGGTTAAAAGTTATTTTGTAAAGCCGATTTTTTGTTTCTCAGGTACGTAAATGATTATGTTCTAGGATGTTTACTGTCTCTAGTCTATTAAGTTTAATAAAACGCCCTAGTTTTTCAAAAATTTTTGGTACATAATATACCATGAGCTAAAATGTTCCTACATGTTTGTCGTACCGTACCGACCAACAAAGCTAAAAGAGAATTAAAGAAAAGCGAAAGAAACAAAAGTGTAAAAGAAGCAGAGAAAAGAAAAGCTAAGAGACAATTAAGGAAACCTCAAAAAAACTTGAAACGAAGAAAATTAGGAGATAAATTAAATAAGGATAGGTGTGATAACCGATCAAACTTTGAATTTAAAAAAGAGATTTATGAAAAAATTGCTTAACATTGCTATCAAGGACACAAAAAAAAATTAAACTGACCGAATCAGTGCGCCGAAATCATATATATTAATTAGTACGGTCGAAATTTATAAATAACTTTTAAAATGAATGGCGAAACATCCACATCTACGATTAAGGAAAGTTTCTTTTCGTTTATATCAAGATTGTATGGACTTGAAACCGTGAGAATACTTAAGGACTTATCTAGCAGCAGATCCCATTTAACTAAGATAAGTAATAGAAAACTATTTTTACTTAAATGCAGAAGTAAGGATATCATTCCTAATTTTATTTCAAAAACTTTATGAACAATTCTAAAATGTCTATAGTTTCTGCTACAGCATCTGGTAAATTGTTGAATTTAATGAAAAATTTATTCGACCCATTTATTCGAATAAAAGCTTCGAATAAAAAATTATCGTTATTCGTCGAATAAATTCTCATCCAATAAAAAAATTATCTTCATTCGTCGAATAAATTCTCATCGGATAAAATTATTTATTCGTTGCTCTTCAAATAAAGATAACTTCGGTCATTTGAACCTCGAATAACGAATAAAAATAAGGTATCGATTATTCGATCGTGATTTAAATAATTTTTTATCTAGATAATGCCCAAGTCTGGTACGCTCTACCTCTTCACTGATACATACATTGTACATATACACATCACTTGCATACATGTATTTATTGTCTATCAATATTAGTTATTTATATTAAAAGAAGCAGTTACATAATAATTATTGCTGTCATTAGTAATATTTGCCATCGCATTGCAGGAAAACATGTGGATATTTTTTAATGCACGCAAGTAAAATTTTACAGTCGTTTTCTAATCTAAGTCATAAACGACACTTATAACATATGTATAACAGGCATTTATAACACCTTCAGGTAAACTAAATGTTGTTCCATAAAAACAGATGTTTCAATGTGCCCTACAGTAACAGCATTTAAGACATCTATATATATATAATAGAAGAATAAAATGTTACAAATTTTCGACCGAAATTTTTTTTTAATTTAAAAAATCAATGTTATAACTTTTTCTATGCAAATAACTATCCAAATAACTATGCAAATAACTTTTAGTCAATTGACCGAAACTTCGCGCTGATAACATTGATTCTTTAAATTTAAAAAAAAACATAATAGAAGTTCTGACGCACTGACTCATCAACGCCCAGTTCAAACCGTTTAACTTAGGAACGTGAAATTTGGAAGGTACATTGTTTTATGACGTAGGCACTCACTAAGGAAGGACTTTTGGAAATTCCGTCCCTAATTGTGTGAACATGGATAAAATGTGCTTTCTCGAAATCTTTGATATCACTTATATAATAAATCTAGATAAGCACGGGGGTATTTTACTAGTCCTCTATAAACCAGCTACAATAAATTCTTCTTATACGATACACCAGACCTGTCCAGGGATTTGCTCGTACGAGCAGCCGCGAGTTGCTCTTCGCCCTCGGAGGCACCGAGCCAGGCCCAAGCAGTGATGCCAGATCGGGGACGGGGTTCCCTCGAGAATTTCCCCCACCTCGCGCATACTACGCCGGAGCAGCGTGTCCGTGAGCTCGGCGCTTCGGAGTCCAACTCACGGTCGCGCAGCTCCGGCGTAGTGTGCGCGAGGTGGGGGAAATTCTCGAGGGAACCCGTCCCCGATCTGGCATCACTGGGCCCAAGAGCGAAAGGTCGTCTTGATGGGGGAATCTGTGAACGCCACTATCCCCACTCTTTTACGGCTGCCGCTCTTGCCGTCGCTCTTGCCTTCGCTCGCAACCACCCCTGGCTGCTCTTCGAGAGCAAGAGCAAAAGTTGAACAGGCCTGCGATACAAAGTTGCGGACACTATTCCGAGCCGCCAATGCCGCGAGTGAGAAAACCCAAGAGCGAGTGAGAGGGAACGAAAAAGTCGACACGAAGTTGCCGTCTACTACACAAGAGAGAAAATATGATACATACTTTGTCTCGCAGTAAACGGCCGAAACTTGGTAAGTTCGCTCGCGATGCCCAATTATGGTTGGAAGTCTATATAAGGCACGTTCAAGGTCTGTGCCAACGGCTACCAGCAGGGATTGGCGGATTTAAGCTATGCTGGATGGGTGGGGGCGCCACCTGCAGGAGCAGTGGTACGTGTGCATGAACTGCGCCTGCGTCAGCCACGCATACATTACCACCGCTCTTGTAGCTGTTTTCCCGACCATAAATGTAGCTTAAACCCGCCGATCCCTGAAGAATCTATTATTCTGTGTAAATAAATAAATATTAAAAATGTCGGTGGACGAAGACAAACCATTTTGGAAGCAATTCATAAATTTATATCGAAGTTTCCCAGCATTGTGGGACGTTCGGAGAAAAGAATATACTAATAAACAAAGAAGAAGGGAACAAATGGAAATTTTAGTTGAAAGGCCAAACAAAAATTTCCGGAAACGGATGCAGAGTTTGTGCGAAAAAGAATTGATTCATCGCGAGCGTCTTTTCGTGCTCCTTTTTACCACAGATTGTGAAACTGTGAGGGAAGGAATGTCCTGCTTACAGACTGGTGTGTCAGGACAAAACTAAGAGGAAGAAGAAACTCGGCAAGAAAACGAAGGAAATCTAAATACACAGGTAAGATTTTATTATTACTAGATAACTTCCTTATCCGAATCAAGAAAGGTACCTACAAAGAATTATAACGAGATTGTGAATTGGCCACACTAAATACACACACCAATTTTTAATAACAAAAACGGAACAACTACTCTGTAACACCTGTAATACTAGCTTAACTATTAAACATATAATTGAAAATGAAAAAATCCCTCCTACTATCAAAGAATGTCTGAGTAATAAAAAGTATATTGCGAATATATTATCCCTTTTAGAGCAACTAAAAATAACCAAGGAAATATGAATTAGGTGATAGGAACAAATACTAAACCAAGAAATAAATACTCCCCAAAAACACCCCCACCCGTGGGGCAAGATGGGGAGAATCGACTTTTTCTGATTTTTTTTATTTATTCTATTGAAACCTGTAAAACTTAGGTTGATTCACAGTTAAACTCAAAGACTTATTACCAAGGAATGGTTCAGACATAAAATTGACTAGTTGATTATGAAAATCTGAGTTTTATTCATCATCAAACCTTAAGTACCCTGTCTTGCCCCACCTTCCCCTGCTATGTGTTGCGTTCATTCAGGTTGCATTTTTACGTTTCACGTATGGTCTGCAGTCGTCCTTCGATTTATGCGGTACTTTATATAGATACGCGTTTCTTTTTCGGTATTTTTATTAAATGCATTTTCTGTCATAAAACTAACGGAATGAATTTGAAATGTACCTAATTACTTTTTCACTCTATTATCTTCAGCATAAATCGAGAGACAGGTGTAATTTGTGAACTAATTTCCATATTAAAAATTTGTGTTTATCAAATTTTGTAACATTGCATTTCTTTTATAGATTCGCAGTGAAACATTTCTGCGGGAACGTAGTGTTTCCATTTCAAGTCCACCCTGTACTCCATCCCCAGGACTGAATAACGATGCCACGAATCGGAAACATCGATTAACTATAATTGAGCAAAAAAAAGATAAATTTTTGGACACCGCATTTAACATTTTGTCCAACCAAAGACGCTCCAATGTTTTTGGACATAATATTGGATCAGAATTAGAGGAGCTCCATCCTCATCAAAGGGTTATTGCTGAAAAATTAATTAATGACGTTTTGTTTCATGTGAAACTCAAACGTTTGAACGAGTTCATCGAATATTTCGTTACTGCCGCAACAACACCAAAATAATCTAACTTTACTCCCAAATTTTCAGGAAACATTCATGACACATCAAACACTGAAAATAAATAAAAACAAAATTTTTACCATTTTTGCATATTTTGGTAAATGCTCACCCCTTAAATGTTTAAAAAATAGTCCTCGAAAATAAAAATTCCATTTTTTTTTGTTCACCTTCATAAATAAAAAGTGTTCTAGAAGCATTTAAACTTTCAAACTTTGAAAAATAAAAAAGTTTTTTATTTTAAGCTTTTCGGATTTTTTTCGAAAACCGTTTACCGTACAAGAAAAAGTAATAGAACAAAAAATATGCTCCTTGTCCGGATCTACAACTTTTGTTTGACATATTTTATTTAATCAATAACTTGGAAGATGTTAAATAAAATCGACTTCGCGAGCTGATAAATAATGATTTAAATGTTTAAGGGCCCAGGGGCACCCTTTCCCGTTATCCAATCGAGCTCAAACTTAACAGGGATGTTTTTTAATTATTTGGAACCATTCTGGGGGGTGCCCCGAGGAAAATTAAAAAATCGAAAGTCAGAACCACCCTAATCTACACCTACAGTTATAAGTACGTATACATATTTATATTTCTTTGTTTAAGTGTTCTATAATTTGATGAGCTTCCATTGGTTTATACAAATTTATTTGTTAATTTTCACATAGTAGATGCCTACTTGTTGAGAGGAATAAAAGAGGCTTAATCCACATAGGTCTTAAAATTAATCCTTTCGATGTAAATTGTAAAGTACAAAAGATTATTTTCACATTCATAAGATAGAATGGTACCTATATTGAATGTGCCCCCCCCCCCCCCCATTAGAGTACGACATTGACATCTGCGAATAATTGCTTCAGATAATCGACGTGCAGATACATTTTCACTTATTCCTGCTCTAACTCGTATTGTCTGACTTACAGTATCTATTCGCCGTTATAAGTCCACTACATTATTTATTATCGATAAGTATATAAAATTCTTTAAGTTTTCCCACAAAGAAAAAATTGAGAGGATTCAAATCAGTTGGTCGAGGGGACTACATATCCCACTGGGTATATATACGTATATGTAGGCCCGTTCCTGGCGAGGGTGCAGAATGTGACCCCGCCCTTTTTTACTAAAAAGAATAATATTCTAAGCTCTTTTGCACGATAAATGTTCAAAACTATGCATAAATAAATATAAAAGTATACTGACTTATAAAAGACACTGCATATTAAATTCTTATTTAAAGAATATTAAATTAATAAGGTCGGCAAAATTGTTTTAGCACCTGGGCGACAGAAAACCCAAGAACGGCGCTGTATATATATATATATATATAGACAGAGCGAGAGAGAAAGAGAGAGAGAGCAGTTTTGATAATTTTTTAATTCGGAGCACGTGCCGTTCACTTAAATTTTTTTCTGAAGTCATTCCGTGCTCAAAGGCGGACTGCAGGTTCTTAATAAAAGGAATGCAGAAGGGCCACCATTAACGGAAGGATCAGCTGTTCTTCGGGATGCTTCCTGAACGAGCGCGCAGAAGGAACCCGCCCCTTTAAATCTCTGTGCAGGACCGTAAAAGATCAGATGGCTGGGAGATAGGACGATCGCTCGGATGCCCATTAAAACGCATACTTAAGTTTCACCGTTATGAAATTGACGTCCAGAGCACATGCTTCTTTTCCCAAATTCCTGCGAGGCATCCATGGATATTTTAATACCATTCGATGTTGTACCCGCATCTAGTGTGCCCTTCTAAATTTTTGTCTAACAATTAACTGATGTTTAGAGACGTTTCTTCCCTTAAAACAGAACGCGAGTCTTTACATTTTATTATGGTTTTTCGACGCAAAGTATCGTTTATTTCAATACGATAATAGATACTATTTAGATACGACAGGGAAAACTGGCGACAATTTGCCCGTATATTTAAAATATGGAATTATTTTAGAAAAGTTTCAACACAAATTTTTCAGGTTCGCTGCGTATAAATTACAATTTACATTATACATTTCTCGACAATGACTATTGGCACATAGGTACATCTGTATGTACAATAAACCCTTACTGAACGTAGATCAGTAGTTGTCTTGTTGTTTCTGTTTCAATTTATTAATGGACAAATTGATTGTCCGTACATATTGGAAAGCGTCAATTTTGATGCGTCACCTAAAAATATTAAAAGAAAATAAACCGCTTACTGTTCTGAGCATAGGAATATTATGGTGCTTCACCTTGATCCTCTGCTTTAAAAAAAAATTAACCCCGAGCGGGTGAGAAAATTACCCAGTCATCAATAAATATAACCCAGAACCACAAATCCAAACGACTTGAAATCAGCTACTCGCTTGCTTTACGAAAACGACAAAAAGCCGCTGCGTTCGGGTCGCTGGTTGCATCGTGATTTGAAATTAAATAAAAGATATTTCTAAAGAAGCCAGAGCTGCGAAATGTAAATCCATAAACAATAAAAAGTAGAAAATAAAAAATATATAAAAAAAATTATGTTAAACGATTTTATTAAAAATGCACTAAAACCTAAAAACATTTGAAAGTGGCCAAAACTAGTACCAAACATGGCCAAAACTAGTGTGCAAGTGGCCACAAACGGTGAAAAATGTATTTCTTATATATTTTTAACTTTATTAATTATTTAATGATTTCTCTAGTTAATGAAAACTTAGATATTAATAGTAAAGATAGTGTAAAATTTGTTAAAGCTTACAGTTTCCTGATTTTAAGTACAATTTTAAAGATAATTACGATGAAAGTCACTGAAATCCTTAAGGTGGCCACATACGGTGCGTCTACCCTACTGCTTTTCCATGAAACGTGTCGTATAATCTCCTTCACGGACGATAAATTGCAATGTGTGCATTTGGGTGGTTTATTTACTCTTGGTGAAATTATTTTTCAAGATTTTCTTCGCGACACCCCCCATAATAGTTCGAAATAATAAAAAAAATCTTTGTAACGTTTGAGCCCGATCGGATAACGGGAAATGGTACCCCTGGGCCCTTCAACATTTAAATCATTATTTAACAGCTGACAAAATCGATTTTATTTAATATCACTAGTTTACAAAATAAAAAAAATGTTTGTACAACAGATGCCACTATTTTTAACTTATGGAAAATGACCCGCTGATTCCGAAAATTGGGTCTAAAAAATTTTCTACGGATACGTTTTCGAGATATCGATTGGAGAACTTTTTACCTACCTGTCAAAAAGGTGATCCCACATAAGTGCGAATATTTCGTATTGCGAATAACCGATATGGTCGGAAATTATCTTAAATTAAAGATAATTGGATCACCAACAAATTTACCTGACAAAATTTTCAAATCTGTTCAGTAGTTCGGATGAAATCGCTGGAAATATGTGAAAAAGTCACTTTTTCGACCGAAATTGACATCGACAATTCATTTAATCATTTTGGAAAAATCGAAATGGCAATATATGAGCTCCGCCTTAAATGTTGTAAAAAATTTTCTTCGCCTTTATAAATAAAAAGTGTTCGAGCAGCATTTGAAATTTCAAAATTTGAAAAATGAATTTTTTTTATTTTTAGTTTTTCGGACTATTGTCGAAAAACGTTTGTCGTTCGAGAAAAAAATACCTAATACATCATAAAAGATGCTCTTTTTCTGGATCTACAATTTTTGTTTGACATATTTTTTTATGTAATCAATAACATGGAGGATATTATATAAAATCGACTTTGTGAGCTGTTAAATAATTATTGAAATGTTTAAGGGCCCAGTGGCACCGTTTTTCGTTATCCGATGGGGCTCAAACTTTGCACAAATTTTTTTATATTATTTGGATCTATTCTGGGGGGTGCCGTGAAGAAAATTCAAAAGCCGAAAGTAAGAGCCACCCTAGTGTGCATGTGTGTGTTCGAAGACTAAATTGGAGATGATTTCAGCACTGCACTGACTGGACGATATTTGACGTGCAACAGGTGTGTCACATCTGTGGCAAAACCATATTGTATAAGGCGATACGACTGCTCCCTCCAATTTATGGTACGATAAATCGTAAGAAAAATAGTAATGTAGGCGTCGCGTCGGCTCCATGTAACCACTGACGAAGACTCGCTAATATTCACGATTATTTATCACGTGCAATCTTCATACATTGGTTCTTCGACGATGATACTTGTGTGAAATAAGAGTATCTAGAGACGCGGTAGCTCTCGCTTCTCGGGATCATTCGGCAGGGATCGCCGTCCGTCATTGTACATATATATATACCTATACTATTGAATTATATAACCTGCCAAGTGTCAATCAATCATAACCTGCTAAGTGTCAAATAAAGTAAGTTGTCCAAATTTGAAATGTCGGGAGTTTTTACACTACATGAGTGACTGAATTATTGTCTCATTTTTGGTAAATTACCATTAGCATTTAAATTTCCTGTAACAAGACTCACCTCTTTTGAACACATTATGTAGTCCAGATATCGACCGTATTTTTAGAATAAACAATTAAGTGGTTTCGGCGCACTGGTTCGGTCAGTTAACTTTTTTTTTTTTTTTTTTTTTAATGTTTGAATTGTTAATAATATTATTTACAATGAATTTCGGCATTATGTTTTTTGCTCTGCATTTTAGTAAAAATAGTTTCCTATTACTTATCAGTTAACTGACCGAACCAGTGCGCCGAAACCACTTAATTGTTTATTCTAAAAATACGGTCGATATCTCAATTATTTTATTTCAAATGGAAGGCGAAATCTTTACACAATCCACAAAAAAGGAAAGTTTCTTTCAATCAATCTCAAGAAAGTTTGGACCAGAAACCATAAGAAATCTCAAGGATCTTTCTAATCAAAGAACTCACCTCCTTAAGATAAGTAATAGGAAACTATTTTTACTAAAATGCAGAGCAAAAAACATAATGCCGAAATTCATTGCAAGTAATATTATTAACAATTCAAACATATCCATGTCTTCGACCTCAGCCTGCAGCAAAAAAAAAAAGTTAACTGACCGAACCAGTGCGCCGAAACCACTTAATTGTTTACATTATGTAGTCTCTACACTTACTATAGCAAAAGGCCACTCTATTTCTATATAAGTTCTACGTTAAATTGTATAACTAAAAAAAATGCAGCTTTCATATATTTACAGATAATCGAAGCAGAAGATGATGCAGTGTGATCTACATCAGACTATGTGCGCACAAATTTGCAGGTAGGGTTTAGCATATGCAATTATTCATTCAATGATCTTGACATATGAGCACGTATGATAATTTATAAAAAATTAGTAAATATGTCCTATTTCAGTTAACGATGCAGATGATGAGAATTATTTCAACAGCTGAAAGAGAAAGTAACTCTGCTGCGCGAGCAAATGAAATAAGCACATTTTCATGTATATGTATAATATAAAATAAATAAAAAATGTATTTCTTTAAAATTATTACCAAGATGTTAAAAAAAATCATTTGAATTTCAAGAAATAATAAACCACACTTTGACAGGATGGATAAATCTGAAAGATCCTTGCAATAATTGTGATAATTCAAATTCAAACTTAATGAAGAAAGTCAATATAACTGTTTCCAAACAAATTCTTATTGCAAAATTACATTTGTTCGATCACGATAGTAGTGAAACAACGAAAGTGGAAAATTTCTACATCAAAGCAACTACTAAAATAAAGGGCACAACCTGAGTATCCGTTGATGATTTACAAATAGAAAAACAAACTTGGCCACGAAATGTTAAAAATGCATACATATTTTTCTTTGGCAGGTGTTAATTGTGGTTGTTATTACACTTCAATGTTAAATACGTTCAGCGCCGTAAGCTGCTTCGCGCGCCATCAATTGTACACAAAGTATTATACATATAATAAATATAGATCGGTGCACATAGTTTCTTTTCGTAGTTGTTAAACTTACGTAGAATTTATCCTTATTAATTTCTGGTCTCACGGGTAAAAAAAATTTTGTTTTGCATTTTCTACTGGCACATCATATGGGTAATACGTGGGCGACGCATAACAGTTTTGTTCCTGCAAGTGTATTTCGGCAGACTGGTTTTTCTGGGGTGGAGGGGGGATTTTGTGCATTTCTATACCTTTTAGAACACAAAAATCGATCATTCGTTTACAAAGAGACTGTTACTCTCCTAGTTTGGCTTCGAACGTTGAGTAAACTTTAAACGCGATTTTCTCGAAACCACGTTTTTCGAAACACGCATGTCATGGCTATCGTTCCTACCAGAATTATGATAAAATATTTTGTGTTTAAACTTTCATAAACCTTTAATTTTGAAAAAATGTGCGAAAATCGAAACTTAAATTTCAAACCGACGTCATTTGCTTAATTTTTAATATTTTGTAATCATAATGATAGGGACGATAGCCACGGACACACAGATAAAGAATCTCTTTTGATTTTTTGTTTCTGTTCACTAGAACGAGTCCAATCATAGGCACCGTGACCCCATGTTTTTTTTTTTTCATCATTACTTTAAAGCAGTCAACTGGGTTTGATTTTAATATTTTTCTATTGACAAAATTTGTAAAGATAGTTCAAACATCAATAAACATGTAGCAATAAACTAAATAATAATAAAGTTTATGGGATCTTTCCAAAAAAAACGCCAGAATACCCCCGTAATTGAAGTCCGTGATAATTTGTAAGTTATAATATTAAAAATTATCTGAAGTCATTCCGTATGCAAATTATCTCTGTAAAAAGTAAACAAATTACGCCAAGTATGTGAAATCAAATAAATAAAAAAATAGAAGACAATAATAATTACAAAATAAAAAAAGGTGTGAAATCAAAATTACCTGCAAGTTCATAAAGGTGCTTTCAATCTGCGCTTAAGATGACACAATTACATATACACAGCTAAATTGCTGTATTCATACATTCCATTACTCATATCCCGGACACTTTAATAACGTGAAGATAAAATGGACAAATGTATAGATGTTACATTTTAACTTCACATTATTAAAATGTCCGCGATGTGAGTAATGGTATATGTGAACACAGCATTTTAGCTGTGTATATGTATGTAGTTGTGCCATCTTATGCGCAATTGGAACGCACCTTTATGTACTTGCAGCTCATTTTGATTTCACACCTTTTTTTATTTTGTAATTATTATTATCTTCTATTTTTTGTAATTTATTTGATTGCACGTACTTGGTGTAATGTTTTTCCTTTTTTGATATTCATTTACAATCATCATGCGAGACGAAACTTTTCTGATGTTATTGATGACGAGTCTTTTCCGTTCTTTAGAAACACCCAGAAGAGTGTCATTAATCAGTTCTGCTTGTTTTTCAATTCTATTTTTCACATCTATTTTTGTAATTATCGTCCATTGGGTTCCACATACAGAAATCGTTCTACTTGAAATGTTTGCAAGTAAACGTTTATGCACTTCGATATGCGTTAATTCACCGACTCGTGAGGAAACACTTGTTCGGTGTTTGATACGAATGTTTATAAATACTCGTGTGGCAATACAAATATTGTAATCACGCTTGCTTATTTTAACGCGAATATATTATTTCAACAAAATACATACCGTAAAACAGCCGGGCAGAGGATTTAGGGACATTAAGGAGGTGACTGTTGAAGCCACGTACATTGCAAAAAGCGCAGGGTAAAGAGAGGCCGGGAAACTGGTCCAGTAATTGAATGTGCCGAGGTGTATGATTTCGCTGATTTATCCCTGAGGCGCGAGTCAGCCACGACTAATTTAAACTAAATGGCTGCCGGTAAACACCGCACAACCTGATAAGTTCCTTGATTTATGCGGTTACTCGTAGCGCGTACTTGCTGTCTGTACTTTAGTGTCGTTAAGAGAACTAATTAAATATCACGACGCTGGCTTCCGTCGACAACAATTTTTAATCCCACTACGAACAAAGGAACCGCCGAAACGTGAAAAAAAAATAAATCCCGCCGACTGTATACTTAGCTACGGTTATTGTACACGTAATTATTATCTTACACCCTGATTATGGGTGATTATTAAAAATCTTGCTTGCCCCTCTGCGATCAGTGTTTGCATGTACCTATAAACTTCAATGATGGCGCGCAGTTGCTATTCAAAATCTATTATCATACCCGGATTTTCTGTGTAACAGTTGTTTCGATTTAATCGCGCTAAAAGAAGCATGCGACCACGTGAACATTAGCGGCGCAAGATTCATTCCCCACCCTTTCCATTCTTTTCGTTCCCTTCCTCTCGTGGTCAATTAGATTTTCTGATTTACGTGCGTCGTAATTAGTACGTGTCTTCACCATCTGACGTTCACGGGAACCGATTCAGCTTCTTCTCACTCATATTTCATTCTCCATAATTGATTTACCTGTATGAATTCCTGTAATATTTGTCAAACGACACAAGTTATCGCCGTCATCTCATCCATTAACTTGCGCATATATCTTTCTTATAAGGATAACAGTCATGATTATTTTCTACATAATAATACTAGTTGCGACGATAATAATTTACGATTGTCATTAAAGCGAATAAGAAATAAGTAACGAATGTTACAATGTTGGGGGGTGCCCATTTATGGTGTTCTGAAAAACGAGCAAATCGGTCGATAAGCTATTATTAATGATGTAGCATGTAAGGGAAAGAGAAAAATTAGCCGATCGGATTTTGCTGGGCAGGCTTTCGAACTCAGACCTACTACTTGCCAGGCGACTGCCTCACTTAAGAATTAAGCTATACAAGCAGACGATGGACTCGGTTTCTTCTAGGATTTATCATGTGAGGGTGCCAATGGCTGCCGCCCACAATAAGAATTTGAAAATGTTATAATTAAGCGAGGTATAATAATCAAGTGTTAAAAAGTAAACTTGTTCCTGCAATTTTTTTAAGAGTAGATTAGGGTGGCTCGTATTTAATTTTAATAATTTTTTTTTAGATTTTCTTCGGGGCTCCCTCCAAAATAGTTCCAAATAATTAAAAAAATCTGTGTAAAGTTTAAGCCCGATCGGATAACGGGAAAAGCTGTCCCCTGGGTCCTTGAACGATTAAATAATTATTTAAAAAATTACATAAAAAAAATATATAAAACAAATTTTTATGTTAAACGACTTTATTAAAAATGCACTAAAAACTAAGAAATAATCATTTTCTTATATCACAATTTCGATGGAGTTTTTTCACTTTAAATAAAATCGTGAAGCACGATATGTCACAACAAATTCATGGCACAACTTATCAAATACATCCGTCCCGCCTTTCGTTTTATTATAATAAAGAATAGTTTGTGGCTTCCCACAAGCTCCTGTTGGTGTCGGCCGCATGTACGATGATGCCAGGAGAACAATTTTATATTTTTTTAGGGTAAATGATACCAAAGTCACGTTCTTTATATGACAAAACTTGCTGGAAGGAACAACTGTTCCTGCAACTTTCATTTCTACTTTCATTGCATTTCTGAAAATTTACACCGTTGTCACACATGAATCAATTTGACCCTGCCTTAAATTTTAACGGCTTTCAAACACGCACTGACGCTTCCACATAATCGGTAAATGTGTCTACTTGTAGAGGACACATGAAACTACTACTAGAGGGCGCCAGTAGTATAATTCTCAATGACACCGCAGAGATATTTGATCGCCAAGTCGAAAGCAGGGTCAATTTGACCCAGTGTGACAACCGAGGGTTAAAGTGGAAAAAAAACGCCATCGAAATCGTGGTATAAGAAAAGAATTATTTTTTAGTTTTTAGTGTATTCTTAATAAAATCGCTTAACATAAAAAAAATTTCACAGCACAAACTTCTATACAAATCTTAAAAGATATTTGTAAAGAGGGGGTACACCCCCCAAAGTTCATACGGGTACAAGAATTGTGTTGAGTAAAACTTGATATAAATTTAATTTGCGTCATAATTTGCTGTATGGACAATGTCCTTGTCGTCAATCACTGTTATTAGGGGGTAACTATGAAGGGTGATTTCACCCCTTGAACATGCAAATGGGCCAAAATAGAAAGACATGCATTTCCTATTTTTCGGCCCTCCAAAACATATCCAAAAACCAAAGCAATCGGGGAGGAATACCTGAAAATCTTATAACTTGGGGGTTGGTTTCACCCCCTAAACCCCCTAAATATGAAAACGGGCCGCTATAAAGGAACACGTATATCTTATTTTTCGGTCCTCTAAAACATATCCAAAATTTAAAACAATCGGAGGCGGACACCTGGGAACCTCTCCTTGTCAGTTAAGGGAGTTGAACGCATTTTCCACATCAATAGCAACCATGGCGCAGAGCCTGTTTCTTTCAGCGCATTCGTCTGCGAATCTGGTGATTTCCATGGTTGCCTCCGTAGTGCCCATACCCCCGCGGAAGTCGAATTGGGCCTGATTAGACGGGTCACCCCCGGTCTGTTTATCTATTAGACCCTTGACCACGTACTCCTATGCCTTGCTCAAAGCAGGGAGGGTACTAATTGGTCTAAAAGATGGGGGAGAGCTGGGGTCCTTATCCGGCTTCGGAAAGAGGACCACCCTAGCTCTTTTCTACGCACGGGGGATGGAACCTCTCCTCAGCGTGTCCTTTACTATTACCCTCAGGTCCTCATAATGGCTCCTGAGGATGCAGGCCACCATCTCCGAGGGAACGGCGTCGAGTCTGGGAGCCTTGCTTGGCTTGAGCTTGGCCACTGATTGCTTGATTAGTGCCGTGTCCACGCTGTTTAATATATCCTCTTCGGTGCCCCTGGTGACCCAGTTCATCACCGAACCTGGGGTAACTCTCGGGGTAGGGACGACGGATGGGGCGGTGACGAACAAGTGGTCCGCGATGGTACGGGCCTGTGTCGGGGTCAGGATTGCCTTGGGTGCTCGACCACCCAAGGTAGACATTACCACCTTGTGTGGCTTGCCCCATGGATTATTGCCCACTAATACATACAGTTCCTTCCAGTGGGCCTCCTTCGAAGCCCAGACCTTTTGTTGGACCTTCTTCTTCCGTACATATGCTCTCCTGGCCTCCTCCGAACCAAGGCATCCCTTTTTTCTTCGACGTTGGAACCAACGCGTAGCCCTCAGGGATTCATCTCTGGCTTCAGCAATTTCTGAGGACCGCCAGTAACTTGGCTTCCGCGCTCCACGTGGGGGAGGGGGGGGGGGGCTTTTCTGGGGAGGGTGCTCTCAGTCACCTCCTCCAAGAGCCTCTGGAGCCTGTCCGCCTCCGACCTAAGGCTTTGGATGCCATCGGTACTCGATCCCTGGTTATTGCTAATGTTACCCGCCTGACGGAGTAACTCTGGCACCTCCGCACGACTTGCTTAACATCCAGATCCCTCGCCGAATACTGGGTCCATATCGGTAGGGGGTGCACAGATCTGGCCGGCTTCGTCAGAGTGTGGCAGACATAGAGGTGGTCGGAGTAGGTAAGGTGTCCCAAAACCTCACTCTTCGTAAACTGTCGGACCAACGTGCGGTTAACATCCGTACCGCCATGACATCAACAACAGAGGAACCCTTGATGTTGTGAAGAAAGGTGGCTGGCTCCTTTAGCCTGATCGGGACCAGACCATGCCTCGGTAGAAACTATATAGCGGCCATACCTTTCTCATCCGACTTATTTCCTCCCCAACCTGGGGATTTTCCGATCACTCCCTACAGAAGTGGGGTCCAGGTGGGCGGTCCAAGGACGCTAGCCTCCATAGCGTCTTCTACCTGCTGCGTGGAAAGGGGTGCTCGAAGCCAATGAAGCGGCGGGTATGCAACGGATGAGGAAAACTCTAGTTGTGTGTGCTTCGACCCTAAAGGTGAAGTACCACGGTGCGTGGCTTGGCGAGTCGACTTGGCGAGCGAGATTCGACGAGCCACGCGCCGTGGAACTTCACCTTAAGGTAACGAGCCTACACGCACACTACTAGAAGTTTCCATATCCGTGGCATGTCCGCCGCTTCATTGGCTTCAAGCACCCCCTTCTACGCAGCACGTAGAAGACGCTATGGAGGCTAGCGTCCTCGGACCGCCCACTTGGACCTCACTGCCCTACAGGATCACTGAGGTCGTGTTCAGATATATTGGCCGGTGAGCAGGAACGTAACTAGGGGGGGCGGCAGCGGGTTTTTCTGCCCCGGGCGCAGATTTGTGGGGGAGGGGAGCCAATTGAGAAACCTTTATAGAGAAAATACATTGTGGAAAATCTACATCAATGGCTTCATTCAAATTTATTTATTACGTTATTCCATTAGGAATAAAGGAGATACACATTTTTATGGAAAAGTAATTAAAGTTTATTTACCTGGTATCAAACAACAAGCAAATTAGGGTACCTGCAATATGTTTAAAACCAGTTAACAAACACGTTTATTATGCCTTTTATATATAAACTGTGGACTCAATCTCCTAAGGTGGGCAATACAAGGTGGTAAAATGTGGGGGGGGGGGGGGGGAACAGAATCCTTGCTCCGGGGCGCTTACAACCCAGTTTCGTTCGGTTTCGCGAGCAGCGCGCGAGGAGAAATCAGCCACCACCACCTGACGATCGTGGATTAGCAGTTGAAGTTGCTTGGCCCCCGAAGGGTATGGTGGAGTAACGGGAATGCTGCTCGGCTTCGCTTGACGGACACCAAGCCCGAGAGAGACTGAGAACGTAGAGGAAAGGAGCACCGACGCTGGCAAGTGGTGTGGTGGGAGAATACCCCTCACGAAACTCGCCGGCCAATAAATCTGAACACGACCTTAGTTTCAGGAGCGTCGCGAGAAAATCACCCTGCATAATGCCTAACAGCATCTTTACGTAGGGGAGACCGGGGGCAAAGTGGGAGGGATAAAGTTTGAAGTCGAATAAAATTTTTCCCTTTCAATAAAAATGTGTCAAAATAGATTTATAATATACTTTGAACATTACTATTGATAAGTGACGAAGAGCAATACTTAAAATAAACTTAAAGTATATTAATATTCAATTTGATCAGAAAATGCCAAAAGTGACCACTTTACCCCACATATGGGGTAAAATGAGCTACAATCCGGGGTAAAGTGAGATGTAACAAAATAAGAACTTTAATTAAGGATATAGGTAAATATTAACCCCTTGCGCTCGAATGACGCGTATAGCACGGCAGCTGCTGGCTTATTTGCACCGTGGTTGTCAAAAACTGTGACAGATTTTTCATTTTTTTAAGGTTAAATTGTGTTCCATCACGCCGCGTGGTTTTCTAGCCAGCTGACAGGTTAGGGATATTGCGCACATCACTTGCGCATTGGTTCTCAGCAGCCATTTGCAGCTCAGTTTACCCCGCTCACTTTACCCCGAATGCGTACTCAGTGGAATATGAATTATTTAATAATGTTAGTATTAATGTTTTCTCAAACGCGTGTACATGTATGTTTATAAGCTTGTTATAAACATGTAGAAAAAATTTGGAGTTAAAATAACACATTTAAAACCCATTTATCCAAAAAGCTTAATTGAAGAGAAAACGAATTGGAAGTCTCTAAAATTTAATTTTTAATTTTTTAAATGAATTTCAATTTTTCGATATCTAAATGTGCATAATTATCATTGTGGTATTACACACATTTATTACATCACCAAAATTTGTAAATAAATTCTATTGTTAAGGGGTTATACCACTGTAGAATTTTCAAAAAAAGAAAAAAAAAATTTTTGTTTAAAAGGTGTTTTAGGGTCTCGAAAATAATATACCAAAAGATGGAGGGTGGCAAAAATGTCTAAATGTCCAAATTTTCAATTCTACCGCAACGCTCTCGTGTATGCCCCGAGCGCCTTTTGTTATCACTGCGCGCGCTATAGATTTGTTTTGGTGTACGAAAGCAACAATAATGTGGGAATATGTATCTGGATTCGGATCCCTACGGCGTCAAGTTGTATGGTGCAGGCATCGCAGATTAAAGGTATATAAGAATATAATATGATTTTACAGTACTTAAAACTTTAAACGCGTTTTTCTCGAAACCACTTTTTTTTAATTGGCCGGAAACATAACTCGAACAAATCTTCACCGATCGATCTGAAAATTTTACAGTATATTCAAAATTGTTTTCTCCAGCGACGTACGTAGAATTTTTTTTTATATTTCATACTTTTTTTATAACCAATTATGTGACGATTTTTTCATGAAATTTTAAACTTTTTCTTAAAAAGTGCACCATTTCGCGAAAAATCAATATATCAAAAAAATCCTACGTACGTCTTTTGCTGTTGTTCTATAGAATCGAAAAAACTTTGGCACAAAAAACAGGCACCGACGGAGAAATGCTGCGCAACCACCATTTTGTCACGAACGAAGTTGAAAAAAATATTTTTTGTACTTCATTACTAGAATTATAAATCCCATTTTGCAGAATTTCGATTGATCTCTTTATTGCGCCAAAAGAATTCCCGAAATATGCCTATTTTTTCGTGCGCTACAGTGGTATAACCCCTTAAAGAATAAATTAAGGAAGCTCATTTTACCCCGACGTTCACTTTGCCCCGTTCTCCCCTACTGTACATATGATTAATTTGTATTATTTGCTTAAAAGGGAATCGTACTGAACCAGAAATGAGCCTCCGAGCATACATTCGTACCCCCCTTATATACCAGAAAATCAGACCCAAAAGAGGTGGGGATATGCATGATTTCCGTTTTTCTTTGGAAAATCTACATACGTCGCGTAGTGTCACCGCTTGGGCAGCAGCTGCATTAAGTCGCCGGTATTCCAGACTCCCTCAAGACGGGTAAAGTAAACGATAATGGCGAGTATGTGACACAGTAGTGTATTTCAAAGAAGCAAATATTCGCGCGAAAATTTTTTTTACGTTCGATTTACACAGTATTTAAATTGAACGATTTTGGTTCTGCACAACCAAGAAAATACTACAAACTTATGTTTTATACAACGCGATTTCGATTTAACGCGACTTGAATATAACACAATTCTTAAATGTTTGCCGTGTATCTATTTATAAAAATAGACTGCAAAATTATTTTTAAAAAATTTGGGTATCAGTTATTTAATTGGACGCTACAGAACATATTCCCACTTTGTACATAAATGTTAATCTCGTTTGACACGCTTTTCGTTTACACGGCTAATTTGCCGGATGTAACTTTATCTTCAAGTATTCATTGTGAATGTGTGATACTTTCGTGACTCTTGATAGGTAGGTATTTCGGATATATTCATGTATTTCCTAACTGTTTTTATCACGGCGAAAATAAATAGGTTGATCTCTGACAAGTGGGTATATCTGAATGTTAGTCGTGAACTACAGACATGTCTCGTGTGGAAAGGCCGTTGCAGTTTTTTTTTTTCAGCAAGGACCGACCGAGAATTCCATGACTTATTTAGGACGAAAACCGGTGCTGTGCAACCGTAAGAAATCGACCGAAAATCGAGGCGAAAGGATGAATAAATATGACAGTTCGACGAAAAGCGGCTGAATAATCTTCGTGGCGGATTGTTCGCTTTTAATCATGACAAAATGCTCGGGGAATATTAATTCGTGAAACAGACGCGCCAGGAGTTGCTGTGTGAACATTTAATGCACCGTGACGGGACAGGAATGGGTGAGTTTCACGATCGGTACGTGCCACGCAGCCGCATAAATTTTCATGCGCTCGTGAATCAGGAACCCGTAATATCCAGGTGATTCCTAAAGAATTATTAACTGCAGATGCGAATGGAAGAAAGTGTCGCAGATCAAATTTGACCACCGTTAAAGACGCACGACTCTCCTTTAAAACTTTCCATTCGCATTTCGTCGAGACGCCGCAAATTAGGTCGTACACGGTATTGATCCCGATTCCGATATTGCATAATTTACATAAAAATAAGAGATTGACGATAGATACTCCTATGTAACGGTGAATGCTGGGTGACTCTGCACGAATTTTGTGTCTTCACATCTGCGTAAATTTATTTGAGGAGCACGGATGACCTTATCGTTTGCTTGTAATATGGAAGCAATTATTTTCTGCCTCTTTGTATATTTTATGCTTTAAATCACCAACTTAATTGGCACAAGATATTGACACATGATATAGATACATACGTGGGTATTTATTGTAGTTATACATAGAGGCTGAACCCATGTGCTGCAAACGAATTTTAGTAAAAAATGATTGGTTTTGTTGTTGGGCTTCCAAAACAATATGTAGGTATAGGCATTTTATTGAACTGTGATCTAACACTTCTTCCAAATATTTCGAATTCATTTTCATCCATTGGCGTATTAACGGCTTCTGCAATTACTTTCAGTTCGTGTACCATGTTAGGGTAGGGTGGGGTTAAAAGTCCCGTTTTTGGTATAAACCTCTGTAAAATTTAGTACTAACAATCTAGAGATATCTGGTGTTATTTTGTATAAACTATAACTATTATGCTTTACGTTCACGAAGTTCATTTGTTGATTCTGCTATTTTCTGCTGAGTTATGCCACAAAATGTTTGTCAATGCAAATAACCCTAATGTCTTTTCGTGTAATATTAAACTAAATAAGGAAAAACCTCTTTTCAAATCAACAAATATTTATTAAACCAATTTTTTTGGTATAGAATATTGAAAGGAAAGCATGACTTTTTTAACAAAAAATAAAAATATAAGTCAGAGGCTCACTTTGAACTAAAAACTAAAAAAAATCGCTCAACTAAAACAAAAACACTATTTAAAGACTTTGTCATCATTTCTTTATACTTTGACCATCTTATTATGAAAGCAAATAATAATATATTTTATATATATTTTTTTTCAGTCTCGGGGTCTTTTTGCCCCAATGGTACCTCTATAGTTTATGCGACATGTCAGTTAGAAAATATTATCATTCTGCAATAAACAATATCGTGCACTCACCACTAAAGGAACATACAATCTTAACATAATTGGCTGATACGGTTTTAAACTGTGGTTTTGCTTCGTGTAAAACAATAAAGACGACATATTTCTTTTAGTTTTCGATACATAAAATAACGAAGGCGTCGTGTAATTCGCACGAACGTCCAGAAGCGACTGGCGACTCTCTGATCACCTCCGTTTCTTCTCGCCTTTTACATGGTGTACTGCGAAACTTAATATATTGTTTAGGAATAGAGATTTTGCATTCGGGACTTTTTACCCGCCGGACTTTTAGCCCCACCTATTCACTTGTATTAATCTTTGACGTTTATTTTTGTTAGGAGTTGTTACTGGTTGTTGCAGTGTGGTTGTTGTTATTGTTGTTGTTGTTGTTGTTGTTGTTGTTGTTGTTGTTGTTGTTGTGGTGTTGTTGTTGTTGTTGTTTCTTCCGTTAAATCGGAGGTTGGATTCGTGCTCGGTATCCGAAATTGAAAATATCGATTGTCTAATACAGAGATGACTCAGTAATGCCAGAGTCAGAGATGCCAGAATCGTGGGATCCCCCACTTTCTTCTCATCGCACTTCACAAGCATATTTCTACTCCTGCCTGTTGCGCTGCTGAGCACACGGATAGGAGTAGGGGTATGCTTGTGTGCAATGCTAAGGGACGATGGTAGGGCATAGTGGGGGTCCCATGTTAATTATATACAATAAATACAATGTGAGTTTATTATTAAGGTTCCAAACGAAAATCAGTGGAAAATTAGTTAAAATGGTTTTCGAAATGAGTGGAACTTCCACGGCTGTTGCGGAGCCATTGATGGGAAACATGTTGTAATCAAAGCGCCTGTCAACTGCGGAAGTTTATAGTTTAATTACAAACAAACCAATAGTATTGTTTTAATGGCTGTTGTAGACTACAACTATTGTTTTAAATACATTGGTGTCGGATACCAACTAGGTATCAGATGGGGGGGGGGGGGGGTGTTCCGTCAGTGTAATTTATATCAAGGATTAGAAAACGGTATCTCACCAAAAGATCATTTTTTAGTCGGTGACAATGCTTTTCCGTTAAAAGAATATTTACTTAAGCCTTTTCCCGGTATTAGATTGACTCTTAAACAAAAAAATTTCAATTACCAGCCCTCGCGTGCGAGAAGAGTAGTTGAAAACGCTTTTGGCATAATGGCAAACAAATTCCGAATATTTGAAAAACCTAATGCATTTTCCCCCGAAAAAGTGGTTTTAATTTTTAAAGCATGTTGTGCATTACATAATTGGTTACGATTAAACTGAAACACACATGATCGGCACTACGAACAGTCTACAGACATTGAAAATCTTGATAATGGTAGCATAATTGAGGGTAGTTCGAGGAGTTCACAACAACCCCTTGGATTACTTCCACTATCGAGAACCTTATCCAACCATCCAAATCGACGATCTCCAGATCTCCTTGAAGGATTAGCAGATTATTTTGTGGGAGAAGGGTCAGTCCCGTGGCAATTAAGGATGGAATATTGAAAATATATTGTTATTTAATTTTAAAAAACCAACCATTTTCATGTATTACTGAACTTATTAAAATAAAGTGTGAATGTTCTTACAAAATTTATAGATGGTTCATAAATGGTATCAGTTACCCGCTCCAGATCTCTTCGATTCTTTAATTTTTTTTAATTCTGGCGCGTACATCGATCTTATATTTTTAATTTTAGTTTTAATTTCATTCTCAGAAAACCCCGGGATGCTCATACATGCCTTTATGTACACTCGCGTGCGCAGCCTTTCTTGCCTCTTTTTTTAATATAAATCATTTGCAACGTTCCACAACGCCTCATGTTTAACATATTCGGCTACAAAAAGAAATGTAGTGTTTTCCGATCAACGCGACGACATTTTAGTTATTAATGGTTATTACTGAAATCGATAAAAAAACACGTCCGGACAGTTCGTTGATTAGTAGTGAGGGGTGGGGGAACCCTACTCGACCAGAAAAATCCAATGAAATGGATCTACTCGACTAAATTATTTTACTAAACCACTTAACTACATTTTAGTGTCCATACACGGTAAGTTACTAAAATACTCGTTACTCGACTAAATTACTCGACGTGTCTGAACCAGCCTTACATCTCGAAACTGATCTAACATAACGCAAAAGATGCGCGCCATTAGGAAAAGAAAAACTCTGTGAAGATACTCCTAAAATTGCATTAACCAACAAAACATTGTAGTCGAAGTCATCATTTATCCGTTGCAATACATCGGGAAGCGTTGATGATATAAAATTTTTATTTCTTAAACTGCAAAGATGAATATACAAAATTGTGTTAGATGGGTAGGTATATTAGATAAAGTTCATTAGGATTTCGATCTTTCAAAAAAATTTTAAATCGTGGGATATCGGCGCACTGATTCGGTCACTATTTAAAAAAAAAAATAAAAATAAAAGCTATTTCGCAAGTTTAAAAAATTAAAATTTTGAACGTGCGAACAACGTTTAAAGCGTGCTATTAATTTAAAAGCAGTGCAGTTTTTATTAGTTTTTATTCCTTCCTTGAGAATGGTCGGAATTACGACCGAAACGTTGGAAATTTTAATTTTTTAAACTTGCGAAATAGCTTTTTTTTTTTTTTAAATAGTGACCGAATCAGTGCGCCGATATCCCACGATTTAAAAACTTTTTGTAGGTATATTAGTGTTACTGAACGAAAATTCATCTTCTCTTACTTCCACATAATTTAAACATATATGTTGTACGTACACATTTGAAGAATCAACATACATACATTAATTCTGATTCTGTAACGCGTTTACCATTTTGTGTCATACTAGAATCACCATTTCTTCAAGAAATATGCGTCGAAAATTTTCACATAAAAGTAGTAGCAGAGATACGGAAGGAAGAAAGAATAAAACCGTTTAAAGCTGACAGAGAAAAGCTGTTGGAAGGAAGAAGCTGAAACAATTTCCTGAGAGGAAGTGAATAATAACCGCCCCGGTGACAGCCACTAAAGAATAAGCTGTGTATCGTGTAAAGGTTTCGCGCGTCAGTTACATAAGGATCAAGAAATACGGACAATTCAGTAATATTGTTGTTTCGCGTGGTACGGTTTCGTAACTTGCAGTCTGGCACGTGACTCGGCATAAGAAAACTGCAATAAGTCTCGCGAGTGGCAGTTGCAATCCACGTGTACCGGGCTGCGTCTCTGCTCGTCTTACCTACAATAGCATTAATAACCGGCATACTTGCATAATAAACGTGGGGTGTGTGCGCGAACAATGACAGTTTTCTGTTCCATATATGAAATCGAGTCGGGTACGATCGATATCTTTCTTTTCAGTGGCGACCGGCAAGTAATTGTCTAGATAAAAACTCCCTAATCACTTTGGCAATAATTCTCTTTTATGACACTGTGTTAGGAAAATTGTCGATGGCGAACTTGTACATGTACCTATTTAGCAAGTGGTAGTATTTATTTAAACGACTACATCTTGCATGCGCATTTGTGTTTGTGAAGCAAAACAAATACAGACATGCTTGTGTCTCACAATTGTACTTACATAACAAACAAAACAGTAGATATATTATATAATGAATATTTTACAGCTTTTCCAGAGGATGTGGGGCAAAGCGACGAAGTTTGTTTCAAAATCAAAGAAGTTTTGATAGAAATGAGAGAGAGAGCGGTGATTATTTTTTAAATTAAAGCTGAAATATTGCAGAATAAGGGAAAATTAGGGAGATTATGGTACGAACGTTTTTTAACTTTGAAAATCTGTGTTAAGCTTGAAATATTACAACAAAATTGTGATTTATCTAATACCATGTACGGTTAGATTTTTTTCTTGACATGTACATCATTTCTTGTAAATTTTGTAAAGCTGATTTCAAATCTGTTCGCAAAATTTGTCTACTACCTCAGGATTTGGGAAAAAATCGATTTCAAGTTTAACAGAGATTTTCGAAGTTAAACAACGTTCGTACCAGAATCTCTCTAATTTTCCTTTATTTCGCAATATTTCAGCTTTAACCTAAAAAAAAATCATCGCTCTATCTCATTTCAATCAAAAGTTCTTTGATTTTGAAACTAACTTCGTTACTTTGCCCCACTGTGCGCCGCGAAGCGAAGCGACCACGCATCGCCTATATGACAGAACAGCGCCGACGAACAGTTCGCTTTGGTCGCCACGCTTCGCTTCGGCGAATTGGACGGCGGCCTTGATTTCGCTTACCCAAATTCAAATCGTTCTAAGTTCAAGCGTAATTCATATCCTTGTTTCTCAGTAATCTCAAATATAAAAGAAATTGTTTGTTTCATGTGCGGCTGGTTGAAATCTAAAAAGTTTCAATAGTTGTGAGTGGACAAAAGCAAGACAAATCTTGAAAAAGTGCACATAATATCGCCTACCTGAGAAATATTCATTAATTCGTGTATTTATGAGCTTTCACAGTTATATTTATTATTTTTAACCCTTCGTGGTCACACCTCCTTATAATCACAAATTGGTCACACGGGGTTCATTGGACCCCAGCGTCTTTTTTCGAGTTACCATGAGTTTCCATGGTTGTGTGAAAAACCCGATTTTTAAAAAAAAAAATTTTGCGATAAATCCTCTTTGAAAGACGTAAAGGTGTGACATTGCAAATCGAAAATTGCTGTTGAGGTACAATACACCCCGCGTGACCACGAAGGGTTAAGCATATCAATACTTTGGAGGCACTTTGTCACACTTTGTCTTATTTCAAGTATGTTTAAAAAATGTTTATTATAATAATAAAGAAGTACAATTTACGAGATGTTCATATTATTACATACATATTATTTTTTCAGATGATCACGTTTACCTACATGCTGGGCAAACGAAATTCAGCTGTGTAGCCAGAGGCGTCTAGTGACTTTTTCCAAGTGGGGAGGGGGGGGGGGGGGGACATGGGGATGATGGTAAAGAAAAATATAACCCCCTTACGTTTTTTAGCCCATTTTATACTGTCGATTTAATTAAAAATTTAAAACCGAAATTTAAAAATATTCCCTTTTTTAGTATGAACTTAATAAAGATAAATTTTGAAAAATAAGCGATTTTTTCTGAAAAGCCTGGGGGGGCCACTGCCCCGTTTGCCCCCCTCCCCCTCTGCAAATAGGTACCACGCTGAAATAACTGGTAGGTGGCATTGAGCCAAATAGTGGCCGACACAAAAAAACTGTTTCCGTTAACAGAAATGTTGGAATCGATTAAATCGTTTCAGCATGTAATTAATTACATAGGTACTTCCAGTAAATATTCACGCATTCATAAACTTTGTGAAGTTACCTTCTCCCAGTGTGATGTAAAATTGTCACGTTTCAAAAAACTTCTACACTATTATGATTCATTAAAATAGTTCTATTCTGGACGTTGCTCAAGTGACGTTGGCAGCCATAGTGTGTCTTCGTACAATGCTTGGCTACGAAGTCAGTTCATTACTTAGAGCATATAAACATGGGGGAAGCATGCAATAGGCGAAAATGTAAACGGCGGTGAAAAGAGCAAAACATACAGTATTTCCTCGCTGAAGGCTCGCTGGTCGGGACCGGCGTTGAACCCACATCATGAACAGAGCCCTAATGGGAATGTATCGCAAACGAAACTCGGTCGAGGTGGCGCCCTGATCGGAGTGCGCAACATGGCGTCTGAGCATGCGCGTGATGACGCCGTGACGTCGAACCAATCAACGCCAAGCTGAAGCTTGGCTTTGCGCTGGCCTCGATCTTGGCGTTGATTGGTTTGACGTCACAGCGTCATCACGCTCATGCTCAGACGCCATCTTGCGCACTCCGATCAGAGCGCCACCTCGACCGAGTTTCGTTTGCGATACATTCTCATTCCGAGTGTTCGTTTCTTGCTTCTTTCTGGCCGAAGGGGGAGCGAGATGGAACGCTTTGCGCGCGCGGCGGGCGTGCGCGTTCCCGTGCTCACTGTAAGCACTTGCGACCATCGCGCATGCCCGTCGCGCACGCAAAGGACGGAGCACGGTATAATAGACAGGTGTTACGACTGTGTCAGAATGTGTGACTTTATGGTCCTAGTTCTTCTGCCTATGTTTTGAAAAATGCTTTGAGGAGATTATTCTATACACAAATATCTACAGTGTGTAAACTTGCCGATGAATTTGAACAAAAATTTTTACGGGAAAAACTCGTCTTGAATCAATTATAAAATGTTTGACCAACATCCAATGTTAATACGGAATTTAATACGGAAAAGTTTTAAGTGAAAATATTCATTGGTTCAAGAGTTATGATGTACACCGTTTCTGAAAATGGTGTTTCGAGAAAACCGGCTACAAAGTTAAATGCCCTATGCCAATACTCGACGGTGCACTCAATTACGTTCGCTGCTATAACTTCAACAGTTATTTGAATTTCTTGATGAAATTTTGTTTAAAATTTTCATAAAGGATAAGACTTTCAGAATCATTAAAATAAGTAATCGATTTTCTGAAGCTGAAATAATCCACAACCCCCTTAAACTGATTATTATTAACTTCGGAACCATTAATAACTAGCTCTCGACCTAAAATACAAAAAAAACAAACGATTTTCACGTGAAGTGTTGCAGAGACGCGAGACTTTCTTAAATGTTTATTTTTGTTATATTTGTTACCTACATTAAATAATCACATCATTTCTTCTTGATACATATGTATCTCTGAATACGAAGATCTCAATACGAGAATTACGCAATAAAATAAATCATGTAAATAAATCGACTTATTTCAAATTTTTTTACGACTTGCGCATATTTTTGTAAAATCCTATGAAATAATTATATTGCGTCACTTTTAAGTACATGTGGATGCATCGAAAAGAAAAAAATAATTTTGACCAGCTTTTAGGGTCAAATACTCCACTGTGCGATGGCGCAATGTATAAAGTTATAATGGGAAACGAAGCTGAAAAACGTCGAAACGGTCATGAGGGGCGAGATGAAACGAGGGAGATAAAGGCGAGGGTCAGAGTCGAGATAAAGCGGAAATCGGGTATGCTCTCTGTTCAACACCTGGAAGTGACTGCTGGTAGGGATCGCCCTGAAGGTTGAATTACGAGGTAGCGAAGGAGTAGGGGGCACCTGTGCGGCAGGTGACCACTATTCTTACGAACCGTAGCGGAACTTGAATATTCACGCACAGACGTGTTTCGTCTTGACTCGTGAGCGATCACTATCGCCTACGCCTACCAAGCGTTCGCCTCGTTTCTAATTACGATACCACCACACGCACCCTATATGTATCTAACGTGGGTTAAAGCCGCAATCTTATCTTGCTAAATCAGTACATTTCGCAGATTTTAATATACCAGCGTGATTGATCAAATACCTCATTTACGAGCGATCGAAACAACAGAGGGAAACAACTTCTAGATGCCACTAAAGTTATTAGGTTAATAAACCTTAGACGGCGGATAGCTTAGCAATCGATACAAAGTAAGATCGGCGAAAGTGATTCTGTTGGTCCAAATGGTACGCTCTAATTTTTAAAAAATGTTATAGCCTAGCGCTGTGTAGTTGGTGGCGAAATAACGATTTCTTCCGCACTATAGCGTCAACTGGTATCTATTTAATGAGGTGTAACGTTGTATGTGTTTTTGCTGCTAGATTGTTGATACTTTGCGAATTTGATCGAATAGTTTGGTAATCGCAAAGCAACAATCGCTGATTTCGATGAAACTTTGGTAAAATGTAGTTCTGATAAAAGTAATTTCGCACGCATTTCTTGTTTCATTCAACATATTGAAAGGATGATAATAGCCCTCAAAGTGGGGGATGTAGAACATATTTGGTGGAATATATAAAAAAAAAAAACTGTTAATGCTAGAAAAACGGTTTAAATGGTACAATTGTATATTTTTAGATAATACAAACAACTGCGTAAACAGCTTCCAGTAAAAATAGGTATTACCTGTTCAAATGTTAATCTATTTTCTTGTGCATATTTGTGTATGAAAACTATATACCCAAATGTAAACAAAAAGTTTCCGGAGTGTATCATATTCTGTGCGTGCCACATACATTTAAAAAAATCAGGTGTGGTTAATGAAATTTTTGACAACTTTATTTTAGCTGATAACGATTTAACGATGCGGTTTCACTTTGCGTTTTTCTGAGAGTGGGTTTATTGTAGAATATTGTACATTTTATGCACATGTTACATTTATTATAAAGCTTAATCAATATTTATAAGTAAAATGATCACGTTTCCTAAATCGTACCACTACAGGGTTTTCTAAATCGTGCCAGTACGATTTGGGAACTCGGGTTTAGCACGCATTATGTCTATTGATGAAGACGATTGGTTTTATTTCCTCTGCAATGAAGCAACATATAAAAAACATGATCCAGGGGATAACAATGCAAAATACTGGTTTATGAAAGTTGTGGTGGAACACTAAAACCACAAAACGTTCATTATTGTCTTAATTGTGACTTATTTGTAAATATGTTATTTAATACTTATTACTATATGCTGCATATTTTCTTTTGTTTGTTATTGATAAAATATATATTGATAAATTGGCTTCAAATTATTCATCAGTAAGCTACGTAGATTTCGTACTGTAAGACACCCCGGTTTCGTGGGGGAGGGGGGGGTTTAGCCGCTGTAGAAAATCGCACGGTCGCCGTCTTGCGCGAGAAGGCGGACATCCCTTTAGTTTTAGAACCAAACCAGTGATACTACAGCTCGCCCCCCCCCCCCCCCCGCGCCTGATCCAGACCTAGTTTTCGAGATATTAATAAAAGATTATTCTTAATAATAATTTTTATAAATTCTTTTTAACTATATACACTAGGGTGGCTTTTATTTACACTTGATATAAAAATTTTTCAAGATTTTCTTCGGAACATGCTCCAGAATAATTCCAAATACTTAAACAAAAATCTGTGTAAAGTTTGAGCTCGATCGGAATACGGACAAAGGTGCCCCTGAGCCCTTAAACATTTAAATCATTATTTAACAGCTCACAAAGTCGATTTTCTATAATATCCTCCAAGTTATTGATTAAATAAAAAATATGTCAAACAAAAGTTGTAGATCCGGACAAGGAGAATCTTCTGTGTAGTATTACTTTACCTCGTGCGACAAACGGTTTTCGAAAAAAGGCGGAAAAACCAAAACTTGTATTTTTCTCAAATTTTGAAAATTGAAATGCTTGAAATGTAAACACTTTCTATGTATGAAGGCGTACAAAACATGGAATTTTTATTTTCGAGGACTATTTTTTGAATATTTAAGGGGGGGGAGCATATACCGAAATATGCGGAAAAGAAAAATTTTTATTTTCCCTTATTTTCGGTGTTCGATATGTCATGAAAGTTTTCAGAAAATTTCGGCCCGAAATTTGAGACTATATCTTCGATATTTTTGCGAATTTCGGTCGCAAATTTGAGTCTATATCTCCGATATTTTGCGAATTTCGGTCCCAAATTTTCAGAAAACATTCCTGGTATATCAAACATTGAAAATAGGGGATTTTTTTATCTTTTTCGCATATTTTGGTTTATGCCCCCCTTAAATGTTTAAGTAATATTTCACACGAAAATAAAAATCCCATTTTTTTGTACGCCTTCATAAATAATAAATGTTCGAGAAGCATTTAAACTTTCAAAATTTGAGAAAGACAAAAGTTCTTTTTATAGTTTTTGCGACTTTTTTGAAAACCGTTTATCACACGCGAAAAAGAAATAGTACATAGAAGATGCTCCTTTTCCGGATCTACAACTTTTGTTTGACAATGGTTGGTTTCTTTGACGCTAAATTACGCGCCGCACACTAAAAATTTCCTACGGTACGAGGTCCTACGTTGCGCGCCGAACCATAAAAATTTACCTTTGTAATGGTGTTCTGTAGCGCACATTGCACATGTTTAACCGTCCCTTTACACGTATAATGTATATTATTGATAGCAATGATTGACTGCTGAGAATGAGATGATATAAAATGTATCCGCATGGTTCTGCGACCACGTGGTCTCCGTTACGATTATATTAGTCGAGGGTGCGTGAGCTGATACTTGCTTTGAGAATGATCAATGCACAGAGATTCACTTGAAATTGACCTTAATGATTTATTTTGACCGATGGTAAAATAACTACCTGAGCAATTCGCGATTACACAAGTTTGATTTGAGACGTGCTAATTGAGCAACGGAGGCTGTTCCGTGCACTGATACAACACGATGAATGCAAGATGGACGCGAGCTGCAATTTGAGTGTTCACAATGTGGTTCGACACGCAACACGTCTTTCCTTGCACACTTAGCGAACAAGAGTCAGAGCTAGGGAATTCAATCCCGGGATCCCGGCTGTTTTTTTTTATTCTAAAACTCCCGGGATTTGATATATCAAGTTATAACTTATCCCAAGACTTTCGCGAATTTTTAAAAACGTAAATTACTTTATGAACAACTGAAAAATATAAAAATGGAATCCAAAAATCAGTCGGGATCCCGGGATTAGATCCCGGGATTGAATTCCCTAGTCAGAGCAGAGCAGAATGTGAGAATGAGATGAGAACAATGATACATTTATCACACGAGTATACTCTAAGTCATTTTAGAAGTAACTTACGACAGCAAGTTCAGACCTGTGAAACAAGCTACTATTGGCTCCGAGGGAGCGTTTGTTTGGGGTATAGCCAATAGTAGCTTGTTTCACAGGTCTGAACTTGTCTGTCGTAAGTTACTTCTAAAATGACTTGGAGTTTAGGTTCCGCGTCTTCTCGAACCTTTCCGGAACCGATCGACGCGACGCGCTGATTGACTCATCGAGATTCGATGATTGGTGGATTGGTCATCAATCTGCGTCGCTGATTGGCAGATAGATGGTTGATCAGCATCTTTATCGTGCGTCCGCAAGGTGCTGCTGTGAGAGAGAGTGTTACGGCATTGGGAATTAATGCATTCCCAAACAGCCCTAAAACAGGCCTTTTTTCAAACGCAAATTTTAAAGTGATAAATAACAATAAAGCCAGTGACGTCCCGGCTCCACCACGGTATCGCGACTTAGTGTCGACGAGCGCCACCAGAGGTCTAATCTTCTCGCTAGTCCTAATTCCCTCACATATTTCCTATATATACAAGTTCCAAATTATGTCCTCTGTGTCCCCGTGTGTGTCTAGGGCAAAAAATGGTGCGATATTTAGTTCCCTTTTTTAGGCGTTTTGGGAGTGTCAAAGTATTATTTGTAACTAGCTAGTCAACCAAACTAGTTCAAAGTACAAATACAATTATAACGAACGATAGCCTTAGAACTATTCCTCGTGATACGATGTCCGAAAATTGTAAGACTGAACAAGTGCATTACTACATAAGTCTCTCGTGCAAAAATAGTAATACAAACTATTTGTTTATTTATAGTTATCCTACTGTAATAAATATTATTTGCCTTAAATAAACACTTTTAAAAAAAAAAACACACCTCATCTTTTCCTCCACGATCCTTCAAAAGCCAATCCACCCGCCCCGCACAGTACTCCATTGCGGCGTAACCGGCTGGCCTTAGGGTTTAGGTTACGTTGGAGGCGACGGGGCAAGAACTCCTTCTCGTCCAAAATGTTCCGACAATTTTGGACCTGACAGAGACGTTTATTTTTGTTTTAGTCGTTATTCTGTGAACTTTAACTCAAAAAAGGAAAGACTAAATGTCTCTATATACATGAAAGTAGTGAGTAAAAATGTAAAGGCGTGTATACACCGTTTGATGGTGTACATAAAATCTCGAAAACCGCTCCAACGATTTGGATGAAAATTTAATGAAAGATGCAGAAAAACATTCCCTAAGATGTGTCGGGAGCAGAATTTCGAGATAAATTCTTTAAAAAAAGATAAAAAATATTTCTCATGCAAGAAATTGATAAAATCGTATTCTTCAAGATAAAAATTGTATTTTTTTTCTCGAAAATCTGCTCCCAACACATCCTAGGGGATCCAAATCGTTGGGGCGGTTTTCGAGATTTTATTTATACCACCAAACGGTGCATCGCGTACAGGCCTTTACGTTTTCAGTCACAACTTGTATGAACATAGAGATATTTAGACTTTTCTTTTTTTGTGTTAAAGCTCATAGAATAACGACTAAAACTAGAAAGAAAGTCTATATTGTTATTCATCATTTTACAGTTTGCGTTTGAAAAAAGGCCTGTTTTAGAGCTATCAATAACTTGTAGGATATTATATAAAATCGACTTTGTGAGCTGTTAAATAATAATTTAAATTTAGAGACGCGGCAGCGTCTCGACGCCAAGTACATGTTTCGACACCCTATATATATGTCAACTGTCGCTTCCGCTATCATTTACTCGTTTCCCGTCTAATCCAACCTAACCTGAAACTTATTTCATTAATATCTCAACACCACTGCAATATTTTCTAAATTTAAAGGCATTTTTCTCATGTAAATCGCATATAAGCTTTCGAATAAGACCAATTTCAACAAAATGGGTCCACGCATGACAGAGATATCGTAATATCGTCTCATGGATCTGTCGGAAACGGTAAGATTTTTCTTATGATTCTTCTTCTCCAGTCAAAATTTTCGTCAAACATAATACGTACACGCGTTACACGCACACCTTCAGCCAAAAAGAAACTAACACCCGTTTCGTTCGTCAATCGCTATCTTCACTATGCAATCTACTCCAAATTTTGACAGCTTACAGTTCAGGTTATAACCTGGCGAGTGTAAAATAAGGTAAGTTGCCGAAATTTGAATTGCGACATGTTCGTATATCATCAAACTGTTTTTTATTTGTAACTAAACTGAGTATTTTATGTATATGTAGATAATTAAAGCGTAAAATGATGCTGTGACCTACGCCAGGCTATGTATGTACGCACAATTTTGCAGGAAGGATTTTGTATACATACTTATTCAGTTATTTTGATACATAGGCACCTTCAATAATGCATGGATTTAATTAGTGTTTCTTATTTCAATAAAGAATTCTAAATTTTATAAATAAATTATATTTTATTACTGGAACTAGTAACTACACTTACTCTAGCAAAAAAATTTATTTATTTATTTATAAATGTTTACTAAATTAGTGCATGTGGGGCAAAACGGAACACTTTTTGTGGAGTAAAACGTGACAGACATTTAACCCAATTCCACCCATCCAATGGTCTTGAAACTTTGCAGGCGTGCGTAGTTATGTTGACAGTAAAAAATTTTGAAGAAAAAAACGGGAGGGATAAAAAATTACCCAGTCATCAATAAATATAACCCATAACCACAAATCCAAATAGAATTTTATGTAATCACAGATGTGAACCGTATGCGAGTACTTATACGGGTTTGTCGTTTTAAACACCCCCCCCCCCCCCCCCCCCCCGCCTTTCCCGTGTTCGACAATCGATAAAAAGCGACAGATCAAGAACGTATCCTTTTTCTCACATTTTCAGAATATGTTGAAACAACGTACATTTCCCAGGTGCGGTAGTTGTTGCGTACATTGTACGGCACACTGTAACACGTTGAGAAAAGGATGTAGCAAAGATGCAGTCCCACTAATTAGAAGGCGGACGACTGCCGCCCGTTCGATTTTCACGAGTTCCACATGAACTCGGTCGTAATTTACTGGCGGCGCGATTGAAATGAAAGGCGGTTCTTCTTAGCAACGAAGGACAGAGAGAAACTGGTGCAAAAAGGATTTCTGCGTCCGCGTTCGTTAAGCCGCTGTGATTGGCCCCGCGATGGGACAGGTGCGTATCATCGAACCAACTCACAACTGTCGACTTTTGCTTCGTAACGTTGCCGTTTTTGGGCGCTTCGCTTCCTTATTTTTTATACCGGAAATCTTTACACCGTGTAATCCGCACTGGATAACGATACGTATTGGAAGCGGCACGAATTCCGGTTCAATCCCACTTCATTTATTCGGCACGATACTCCGATGCGAGGTTGATAAAAAAAAAATGGTGTCCAATGATTGTTCTTCTCGCCAGATTGCTCATACCGGCATAGCATAGATGTCTGCTCTTGACCCAAGAGTAATTCAGAAATTAACACGTTAACTATTGTTACGAGCCGGGGCTGCGGCAATGCGAGATGCCGGTAGGGTGTTTCCCAAGGAATACGGTTTATGAGTTTGTTAGGGGCGCGGACGCACCTGATGCTAAATCAGGGACCCGCTAGGATTATTGACGGTGAGGACGAACCTGATGCGAAATTAGGGATCCTTGAGGAATGGAGCCAAACGCGGACGAACTTGGCTTTAATAATCAGGGAGCCGCAGGAGTGTAAAACGTCCTGAACGAACCCGATGCGAAATCGGGGAGTCACTAGGATGAAGTTCACAGATGAACTCAACGCGCAGTCGAGGAGCTGTTAGGAGGTTGAATTATTTACAGATGAACCTGATGCGAAATCAGGGAGCCGTAGGTGGGTGAGGTTTTGTGGACGAACCCGATGTGAAATCGGGGAGCCACTGGGTTGGTGAAGATTCTTTGTTTTGGTGAGAGGTACGAACGAACCTGATGCGAGATCAGAGAGTCGCGGGAAATGTTAGCAATGCCTCGTAACTCTTAATTGAGGCAGTCAGAGCAACAATGGACTAACCCACATTTTTTTCGAAATTAAATTAGTAGCAATAACGTGTTCCAATAGGCTCTACTAATCATATAAAATAGGAAAAAAAAATTTTAATGTGGGTTGGTCCGTTGTTGCTCTGACTGCCTTAATTGATGTTTGATACAACTCGAGCGGTAAAGTTGTATCAGTGGGAATGTACTACTAATATTATAAGAATCGCTGGATAAAACATGGGTTTAACGAATCTACTCGATTTACACGTGAACGCCATTCGTATATTCAATAATCAATTATTGTAGAAATGTAAGTGTTGCGGTTAATTAATTAAATAAAATGTGTAAATTACCAATAGTTGCTCGGTGTTAATGCACTGCCGAGTCGGGGCATAAGAGTGGCTATTTTAATATATTAAATAAAATATAAACCGAACTCGCGGAATCTATGAAGTTAACTATTGATTTAGAAAGGGACTCGAGCTCGATCTTGCTAGATTTAAGGTAGTACTACCGGTTTCGAAATACTGTTCAGAAAATTCTGAAACTTTGTACAGTAGTTTGTTTTGACCTTACACTGACTCATGTAAATTTTTGGAAATCTACACCAACTCAGAAGTTTGGCGTTCAATGATTACTTTTTCATTATTTTCGAGGTTAGGATTTTGTTTATCAAATCCTACTATGTGCAAGCGTTTACCTACTTCAGTTTGTTGTACCCTTTTATTGAATACCTTCTCTGAGCAGAAGAAAACTACACAATCAATCGTGCTACCAAATAGTGTTGCAAAATCAAATCACCACGGAAGTCAAAGGACGATCTAACACGCACTTGACTCAAGGCGTATCGGTAGTACTACCTTAACCAACCCTGTACGAGCGTGACACGACGTGACTCTACGCGTAACTGTATAGCTTTGGACCAAAGAGGGTTGAAACCAAAGGGTTTATATAGTCCCAAAATGAGTGGAGATTTCTTAGGAAATTCTTCGGGGTCGTCGTCGTGTCACTCCCGTTCCCATGGCCGTGATCCGGCGAAATGATTTTAGGACGTTTTCCTTTCGCAGCCGCGAGCTCGAAAAACGGATGAGAACGGCGTATGGGAAAATTCCACATACATAACACTATCAACGCAGTCAAAACGATTGCTTTGCAATTTCTTATAAAAATTATTCAAGTTATAATAGTGCAATTTTAGAGATTTTAGAGAATGGTTAAATTGATCAAATTATATTCCCTCCTGCAATACACAGGGTAGTCCGCTAGAAACCGAACACGTAAATATCTCCCCAGGTACATGCAAGTATATTTCGGCACAAAGATATGAAAGTATATTGCGGTACGAAGTTTCACCGGTTGATAGGTGAAATACGCTGACAGAAAATTACATATGGTGACTGAGACCAGCCACGGTCACCCAGCGTCGCTGGGGAATAGGTTGTCGACGCTGGTTGGCCGTGGTTGGCTTCGCGTTGGCGTCACTTGGCTAGGCTTGGCGCTAGCGTCGCAACACGTACACATTACCACTAGGGTTTATAAAAAACCGACTTTTGAGAAAACTGGTTTTCGAATTCCACTATTCCAAAAAAAAACGGTTAAACCGGTTTTCGAATTTTCACAAAAAAATATAATTAAAATAGTAAATACATGCTTATACTTATTTTAAAAATTCTCAGCTTTTCTTCATATTTACGGAATTACAAAAATATAATAAAATAAAATATACTCTATCTCTACCAAATAAAGAAAAAAAAATCGTACAAATCCGTGTTCACTTTTTGAGTTCATTTAGGTAATATTTATGGATTTACAAAAATATAACACAATAAAATACACTGCATACGAAACGAAATGAAAAAGAAAATTAAAATAACTAAAATTTGTACAAAATATAAACTATAAATCTTTATTTCAGTAAGTATTTTTCTTCCGAAAATATGAACTCATGAAGATTAGTTTTAACCGGTTAACTGGCACGGCTTTTTTCATTATTCGTGTCCAAACTGGCAACATCGAAAAATTAAGTGAATCACAAAGTTATTCCATTTGATCATATATGATACAGAATTGGCAGATTTGGCCAGATTTTTTTGATCATATATGATACATTGCCAGTTAACCGGTTAAGTAAACTATTACCTATTACAATTTGGTTGTGTCCGCAGCGATGTCAAGTTAAAATGTTAACGTTTTTAATTAAATAATTAATGCATGTTTACATATTAATTCTAGTATATAAAACCAGGTTTTTAAGCTTAAAAACCGGTTTTCGAATTTTACAAATTTATTTTTAAGAAAACGGTTTTCAACCCGGTTTTTAAAAACCGACAAACCCTAATTACCACCACTCCTGTAGGTGTTCTTCCTCCGCTAAATAAGTGGTCCTGCATAATATGGGCTGGCGACCCTGTATGCGCGTCACTATCTCCATCATTTCTTGGAATATCTCAGTCGAGAGAGCAAGAGACTGCAAACTCTTCGTAACGAGTGGACCTGAATGATGTTAAATTGTTCGTATAACTGTTTTTTGATACTTTAAATGGCGTTGGCGTGTTTCCACGCCGCACAGTGGCGTGTTTTCTAGGGAATTGTGAATAAATTCAATTTCCGATTTGACAGATAATGAAAATGTAAACACATAAAAATGTTCGTAAATATGTCTAGTATAATGGTCAAAGATTGTTTTTTCTTTAAGAGTTATTACCAACTGCTCTATAAATGTTTAAAGTTGAACAAAATTTTTGAGGCAATTCTGGGGGCGTTCTATTTCTTCTGTGTTCGGCGCATCAAAAATTGCAATAAATCTGTGGTATAGTTGACAGTATAGTATATTTCAAGGCGAACAAAATGATCCATAGATCAACGTTTTCCGATTTTTTAAACGTTTTTTGTAACGTTCTTAGATAAGCATATTTTATTTGCCGCAATTTTACGTATATAAAAAATGTGACGCACTGAAAGTTATTTTATAAGGAAGACAGAAGTGTAAACTATCGAATAGAAAAGGAATCAGCTGCTGCTAGGCGCATCATTTTGTATTAGGTGCCGAAAACCATTGTAAAGTAAAAGTAACTAGACAACAAAGGATTTAAAAAGGAAAAGTTCCCTTCAAGGCTTTGGATTTTGGATATATTTTAGAGGACTGGAAAATAAGAAATACGTGTCGTTTTATTTCGCCCCGTTTGCATATTTATGGAGTAAAACCACTCCTCAAAGTTATAAGAAGAGGTAGGGGAGACCGGGGCTAAAAGTTCCGGGGGGTAAGTTGTTCCGACGGTTCTATCTTCAAAATGAAAATAGCTTTGTAGGGGAGACCGGGGCTAAAAGTTCCGAGTTCGGAATCAAGTCACACGGAAAAATAATTTAAAGTACAAAGCTATTTTCATTTTGAAGATAATCAACACAATGTTATAATGTTATTCGTCGATAATAATAATAATAATAATAATAATAATAATAATAATAATAATAATAATAATAATAATAATAATAATAATAATAATAATAATAATAATAATAATAATAATAATAATAATAATAATAATAATATATTATTCTTTAAACTAACAATAAGAACTTACTCAATTTCAAAACTAGAAAAATACTGATATCAATAAACAATTTTCAGAAATCACATAAAAAATGATGCCATCGTACGGTTTTGGGGGCTGAAATTACCCCTCGAAAAAAAACAGAATTTTATTTTCTTGGAATATCTCGAGAATGGTGAGAGATATCGAGAAGAAGTTAAATCTTTTTTATATATCTACAAAACCGCGTATAATTAATTTTCAAAACATCCATACCTTTCAAGTTACCCCCACCACCAACCCTTAAAATTCAGTTTTATCCAGCTATATATTTACCTTACCCTCTTATTTGAGTTTGAACTGTCGGCAGAAGAATCTTGTTTCATTATATTTATTTTAACTACAGTGCTTTCACAAATCAATGCATCTTGTACTTCCTTAACAAATAGTTAATACGTCATTAACGAATCGACACTCTACAGTGGTGAAGGAGTTACCATCGCATCCAAGACACAAGATGCAAATTCTTCGTGTCGACTTTGTTTGCCCAAAAGAAACGAAAGGTAAAAGGTGGACGTAGCAAGGTAAGGATTCGAAATAAACACCGGCGATTGCAGGGATACGCGCAGCTGGATGATCGGGTATAGAAAATGGGCGTTTAACTAATCCAGTATGGACGATATCGTTACCAACGTTGAGCCTCAAGAATGTAATTAATATACACAGGTTGGCAGTAACTCAATCGACAAGGTTGCTGCATTTGTGCTTTTTATGGCTGTAGCCTGCACCGGCGGTGCTGCTTCTTCCGTTTGCCGAGGCGCACGAACGAGCGCGGGTGCGCGCATGAACGTGTTGACGTAAATGGCGTATGTGGCGCGCGCGTGGCGCGCAAGTTCGCAACCGGATACCGAGTAGAAGCTGGCACGCGCCGAAAGTCGACTCGTTGGTTTTCTCGCCTGGTTGCACATCAATTTACCGCTTTGATACTCTTCTACCAGGGAACGGTGTTTCGGGGCCGCTTCTCGGGAACAGTTGCGCGCATGGCAGATACTATGACAGACGCGCAAGAGGCCAAATCGCGGAAATCCTATGAAAAACATATGTTTTGTGTCGTTTATTGTATTATTATTTCTCTTCACCTCTCCACTTACAAATTTTTTCCCAATACCGAAATATGCGAAGAAGATAATTTTTTTTCCCCTTATTTTCAGTGTTTTATGTCATGAATGTTTCCTGAAAATTTGGGACCGAAATTCGCAAAATTATCGAAGATATGGAATTTATATCTTTTTCCGACTTTTTTTGAAAATCATAAAAGATGCTCCTTGTCCGGATCTACAATTTTTGTTTGACATATTTTTTTATTTAATCAATAACTTGGAGGATATTATATAAAATCGACTTTGTGAGCTGTTAAATAATGATTTAAATGTTCAAGGGCCCAAGGGCACCTTTTCCCGTTATCCTATCGAGCTCAAACTTTACACAATTTTTTTTAATTATTTGGAACTATTCTGGAGGGTGTTTCAAGGAAAATTCAAAAGTCAAAAATAAGAGTCACCGTACTATACAAGTATTGTGATAGCTGTGTGCATAGGGCACTTATCTTTCTAAAGGCGTATTCTCGTTCGTTGTATGGCTGGCAACAGACGACGACCACGCAATCATTAATAAATTTCGTTGATAGAACAGTGATGCAAAGTATGAATGTTACAATACAAAAATGTTTCGCTTGGCGGCTGACAAACAGTTGCCTGCTATTGGCAAGGCGACTACATAATGAAAATTAACGTTAAAATAGTGTTATCGTCGGATGCAGCTCCTAATGCGCCTTCCTCCCACTCAATAAAGTATACATCATATTTTGATTGTACCGTAACACCTAGACAAAACCTGAAACTGACTATGACGGTCATGTGTACGATGATAAAGCTATAGAAGAGGTAGGTATCTACGCTGTTAAGTGAAACAGCATTAGCTTTGTGTAGTATGTATCCCCATAAAAAACTTCAAAAAGGTAAAAAATTACACCCAGTACATGAAAAATCTCATAAATCACAAAAAATAGAAGATAATAATAAAATCACAAAAAATAGAAGAAAATATACAATCACAAAAAAATAGAAGATAATAATAATTACAAAATAAAAAATTTGTGAAATCAAAATGAACTGTCAGTACATAAAGGTGTTTTCTAACTGCGCTTAAGATGACCCACAGTGGGACAAAGTGATGAAGTTTGTGTCAAAATCAAAGAACTTTTGATAGAAATGAGATAAAGCGATGATTTACTTTTTTAGGTGAAAGCTGAAATATTGTAGAATAAGGGAGAATTAGAGAGATTATGGTACGAATGTTTTTTAACTTTGAAAATCTGTGTTAAAAAACCCTAATATATATATATATATATATAAAGTATTTTTAATAAAATATTTATTCCTATTAAAATATTTATTTGTATAAAAATATATCTGCTTAATATTATTTAATACATTTTTTCTTTCTATAAATAGCCAATGTGGTAATTGGCACAATTTTTGTATATCATTACTTTTGTAAAATTATATATAACACATTAATAATTTTATATTAATTTACGACTATGTTTTTAAATGGGATTCTTTTTGATGGGTTTATATACTTGACGCTCTTTTTTGTACCTTTTTTTTAAAAAGGTAATTTTGTGGGTATAGGATAACATGGATACAGGTTTGCGAATATTTCTGCACATTTCCATAATAGATACGTATATTTATCACATTCTTTTTAGTTTTATTGGAAGTATTGACGTTATTTTCTAAATACTTTTTTTACGAACTTCGTTAATAATATTCGTCATTTTCAGAGCAAAAAATTGTAATGCAAGAAAAAGATTATTTTTTAATTTTTACTGCATTTTAAATAAACTCGGTTAACTTAATTTTTTTTTTATATTTTTTAAATCGACATACACCGTGTACCACGGGAGTTAACCGGACCTTACAAAGTCTGGGAGAAGGAAAAGACATTTGCGCGTGAATTGGTAGCTTACAGTTTCATTTTGATTCTTACATAATCGTGGACTTTTACCGAAAATCCGGGACAAGTGATTACCTTAAATTCAGAATTGACAGATTGGAAGTGCTTGATTTTAAATAATCATAACTTGCAAACGAATCCATGATATGCAACAATTCGAATGCTCTTTTGTAGATATACGTCGACACTTTTATTGTAGGCACGCGAAACGTAAAGTAACCATGCCTAATTAAAAACCACATGGCACTTAAACGAAACGTTTCCACAAGCTGACGGGTAGACCTATGTATCATTTGAACAAGCGTGGGTAGAAGTATAAATGAGGAGTGTTTTGTTAAAATTCGTTGATATTGCTATTATTATGAATTGTTCCAACAGCGGATCATAAAAAAAATCAATATAACTAGGTAAGTACTTTCACACCTCCGTGAGTATTTTCTTGAAGTGGGAATAGAAAAATAGTGTCTCATATTGATGGCCCTTAAATAAAATTACAAACCTGCAAAATTATACGTAAACTGAATTATTTAAATTGACCGAACCTGTGCGCCGAAATCCTATATATGGATTTCATTCTACCCATAAATACCGGTATTTATCGGATTATTCGCATAGGATTTGAATAAAACATATTATTTTAGTGCTGCTTACGCTGCGTTTGATCTTATCACTACAGATCCGTGGATTAATATGAAACCACTATTGAGAGCATTTCGACCCGTTTCAACTGAAAAAGGGTTGGATGGCGGCACGCCTGAATATCATCATCACTCAATTTACGAATTAAGTGACCGTTGCATCGACAATTCCTGAAAATAAAGAAGTGGAAGCGTTAATTGCTGAAATCCTGCTTTCCACCTGCTCCTGCGAAAAGGTAAGTGATTCACAGAGATCCCGTTATATCGCGACAAATTATTAGCTCGATCGTAACACGCGCCGGCCGCTCTATAAATTATTTTATCCGCAATAAACGGGAACACTGAATCATGATTATCGACCATTTTCAGCCATCGAATCGTATATCAGTTTCTTTCTATGCTTTTTTTTTCCTCTCGTAAAGCCTTTTACTCGCGTGTATTTCACCTGCTCGAAATTTATCATGGACACACAACTGATTTCCGGTTCCTTCAATCTTTCACTTCACTGGAGAAATAAACCAGAGAAATACTTCACACCTTCCAAATGGTACCTACTTCAAGTCAACGTTCTAGCTAATTCGAAGAGAATATTGTACTTAAAATGAGAGAAATACGCAACATATAGGTAGTTTACTGTACAGCTTTAATTGGTATGTTTTAAATTGAAAAAAAGACATTCTTCGAATAGTAGAAGGACATGTGTGTCCAAAAACGGACGATCAAAAGCACTTTGTTAAAATGTTACACAACATGGTTATACAATTGAAATGCAAAAAACTATAGTAGATATCTACATTTTTTCATCAATTACATAACATTTTGAAAATTGATATATCTATGAAAATAGAAAAATTTAGAAATCTGTCGGCATCAAGTGTTGAACTCTGGAATCATTCATGGGGAAAATACACATATAATCTGAGGACAACTGTATTGTTAGTTTTGTGTATTTTGTATGTAAGCTTATATTTTATTTAGCACACTTGCAAAATAATATGCATCTGTAGTCAATACCACTTCGTTATATGTATAGTACCTTTAAAATAGTATCTGATTTTATTACGCAGTTAATTTATTAATATGCTCTTAATTACTGTGAATTTAAAAATTTAATTGACCTACCAATGCATTACTTTATATTTACAGAAAAACGAAAATTATCTTATATGTATTTTGAATTATTTCAAAAAGTGGAAACGCTGCAAGGAAAATTCTTATTTAATGCCATTTTTCCAGAGTTTTTTAAGCAAAACGCCCGATGTGTTTCAATTATTACCTATATGAATAAACATTAATTGTATTACTTGCATATAAAACTAAAGTTAAGGGGAGGTCCCGATCTGAAAACCGATTTTATTTATTTAATTTTTCGAATGTTCAACCTTTTAAGAATACGTGTTTAAAAAGATTTTTTGAAATTCGTAAAATTCCCGAAACTATAGCGATTTGAGTATTGGCAAATGCATTGGTAACACCCGGCCACTCGGCGCTCACGTACAACTTTAAGGCTGCCGTCTCATCGGGCCTTGAATATGTGCGCATGCTCACACAGCTAGGAAAAGCATGTACGTATACACGATGTGGTAAACAAACCGTTTCAACCAACTTACGTCGTGGAATCGGCAAGAAGGAAGGTTTTTCGGGTATAGTTGCCTCCAGAAGACATCCGTGCAGGCGGGTCTGGTACGTTTGAACGCTAATAAGCACCGTAAATTGAAATAATAATGAATTTATGACTCGTGTACTGAGACAAACTCGAGAAATGACAGAATTATGCTTCAAGGATTCCCCGTCACCGGCGCTGATGATATATTCGCTCCATGTACCATCAGAACCGGTGGAAGTCCAAGCTAGCCGATAAATGTAGGAAAGACGTAGTTGCCGAGACGTATTGAGACTTGAGAGTCGAATCGCGCTGTTGCCGCATTTCCCCTATTACTATTCTGTCGTGAGAGAAGCTTGAACGAATCACGGTGAAGCGGCTGGAGAACATAAATTCAAATAAAAAATACTTTATGTTTATCTGTTATTCGGAGCTTCGAATAACACGAGTTATCTTTATTCCAAACACCACGGATAAATGAATTTATTTCAAGTGAAATTATTCCACGGCGAAAGATAATCTTTTTATTCGAAGATTATTCGGCTTTTCTTCGAAGGCTTCGAAATTTCAAATAATTTCCGGCAGCGTGTTTATCCGAACCGGTGCGATCTCTCTTCGTGCTGAGGACTTGGGTTCTTCGACGGTGGCTTTTGATCTCGGTTCGAGTCCTGGCTCGAAAGGTCTTACAGTATTGCTTGTAGTGGATTATGTATGCCTCTCAGACCGAAATCAGAAGCCGTCGCCGAACAGCCCAAGTCCTTAGCTCGAAAGGTGAAATCAGAGGGCACGTGGATCGGCGAGATTGGCACTCGGGCTGGGAATATTCGAATAATTTACAAGTATTCGAATACTACGAATAAACTTCGAATATTTGAGTATTCGAATTCTATTCGAATACTGATGTATTCGAATAGTATGGTGTGAATTATAAATCAAGTTCTTTAGGTTCGGTTTTTTCTACAAGCTTTTAGTTTTTCATGCACGATCCACGTGCCGTCTGATTTCAACTAAAAAGGGATCCCGCCGGTTCGAATAAACACGCTGCCGAAAATTGTTCGAAGCCTTCGAATAAAAGTCGAATAAACTACGGATAAAGATGAAAACCTTAGTAGACGGTTCGAATAAACAGATTATTCTTGTTCGAATAAAAAATTATCTTTCGCCGTCGAATGAATTCATTTCGGTTCATAACGGATAAACATAAAGTATCTTTTATTTCAGTTTATCCAGATATTATCTTTGCCCGTCTCTGTTCTCCAGCCGCTTCGCAGTGATTCATTCAAGCCTCCCTGATGACAAAATAATAATAGAGGAAATGCGGCAACAGCGCGATTCGACTCTCAATAGGTCTTGGCAACTATGTCTTTTCTACATTTCTCGGCTAGATAGGACTTCCACCGGTTTTGATGGTACAAGGTACGAATATACCATCAACGCCGGTGACGGAGAATCCTTGAAGCTTCATTCTGTCATTTCTCGAATCAGTTTCAGTACACGATTCATAAATTCATTATTATTTCAACGTACGGTGGTCATTAGCGCTCCAACGCACCAGACCACCCTGTGCGGATGTCTACTGGAGCAAACTATACCCGCAATAACTTTCTTCTGGCCGATTCCAGGACGAAAGTTGCAATTTACGGTTTGTTTACTACACGCGTATACGTACACGTTTGACTTAGCTTGTATGAGCGTACGCACACATTCAAGGCCCAGTGAGATGACAGCCTTAAGCGATTGTGTTACGCTGAGCGGCAGTGGATTGCGCGCTGCATTTAATTACCACTGTCTGCACCGTATGTTTTGCCAAACTATTTCGCATCTATATTGAATACAAAAATGAGACATACCACTTCTTTCGCCTTACTCCTTATATATACCTCGGGAGTACATGTCGGATTCACCAGAGGCCATGAAGGCGTCGCATCGGTGGCGGTGGGTGGCTTGGTTGGACTCATGGAGGCACCCGGAGAAAGTCCAGGGTCAGTAGTGTGGCGGTCTCGTGGTTCTGTGAAAACTTTCGCGACGCTCGGAGGATCGAAAACCTTTGAGCAGAACATCGAGTCAGCGCGATCCCACCGCACAGTGGTCCGGGTATATCTACATTTAGTGGCTAAAATTCTGATCTTTCTGAAACTTGGTGATTAAGGGTTTTTGAGGTCGCTGATAACGAACTTGGCACCAAGAATTTAAAATTCAAAATGGCGGATTCAATACTGCGCGCATTGTGGTCTGGAAAGCGGTATTTTATAGCCAAAATTAAAAATCATAGCCGTACTAGAGAAAAAAAAAGAGAAAAAGAATCCGACCTAACATTATCTTTGACTTAAAAAAAATATTAAAAATTATTATATATATAAATATATATATAATTTTGTTTTATTTAGTTAAGTTAGCATTTTTCGAAAAGTAGACAATATTAAAAAGATAAAAAAGAACATAAAACGAAAGTACGAGTAAAGAAGTAAGACGAAAACTGATTGATAAATATAGCTGAAATATACATATAAATACTTGATTATTATACGTCTTCTGAATCCAATTCTAAATTATTTAAATGCCTAAGTATGGGCAATGTTTCTAGTTCACAATATACACTACAACACTGTACACTATACACTGTTTTACTCTAAACTATGAAACTTATGAATAAAACTATAATACATGTAAAATATAACTATAATATACATATATAACTAAATATTAATTTAGACAAATTATACTGTAATATATAAAATTAAATGAAAACTTCAAACTGCAAGAGATGGTTCACTGTGCGCATTCGGTAAAAGACTAATCCGAGGAGGCAGAAAGACACTTCGAACGAGACAATATCCAGTGTTTATACGAATTAATACTAACAGAAGATAAGCTCCACGCAATGAAAGCGTTTCAGATTTCCCTCAAACTCCTCAGGCGCCTTTCAAGTGGTTGCATAGAGACACGCGCCGCGTTCAGAACGCCAAAACTCCTCGCGCGACGGATTTTAAAATCCCTATAGAGCCAAAGGTTGCAGGAAGTTGCAATTACAATTTACATGATCTGAACAGCAATTGTCTAAGCTTTCATATAAAATAGGTCCGATGTGTAGCACTTTTAATCATTTTTTTATAAGCCTTCTCAAAGTTTAAATTGATATAAACATTGCACTATTTGTTCATGGACTAAAAAATGCCTATAACACATATAAATAACTGAAATATACTTCCTTACCTATATAACTGTATGGTATAAACACGTATTTTGATGTTCTTGTATAATGAGTAATTAAAACAATTAGATTCACATAAAATTTCATGATTTTGTCTTTGTAATATTATATTTAATCAAAGAATCATCTGAAAAGGGAAAACTATGCGGATTTAGAAGCTCTGAAGGGTTGTCAATTCATAAAAAAAAAAAAAAAATGACATTGTAAAGTTGAAGTTGAGAAATTGAATTTTGGCCACCATCCAGACCACTGTGCACCGGAGCGCCTGCGGGGAGCGTTGTTTCCAGAAACCGATATTTCCGGAAGGATCAGCTGATAAATATCGCTCCGCCGCAGGATTCAACAGACAGTCAATCAGAAACACTCTCAGTTGATCGATCGTGACACGCGGCGCCGGAATTCCCGAATTATACGCGCGTAGTTTAAGTCTTTAGTTAAGTAGTACATAGGCAACATAGTACGTAGTTTTGAACATAAGTAGGCTGGAATAAGAATAAGTGTAAATAGTTAGGTTAGGAATAAACAGCGTGTAAAAAAACTCGTGTTTACTGGCGTCGTCAGTTAACCTAATTACCCTAGGTACAACAGGAATGTAGAAATTGGATAGTTGTGTAGTTCTGTAAGTCCATCTGTAAGTCCATGTAAGTTCCATAGTCATGTAATTCTTTCCTTGATAATGGTCGCAATACTGACCGAAACGTTGGAAATTTAATCGTAAAAAGTTGCAAAATAGCTTTTATTCTAATTTTAAATTGACCGAACCTGTGCGCCGGTAACAATTATCTTTTAAAAAAAAAAATTAAAAATCTTTCGGTCGAAATTCTGAATCATTTTAGTTAATATTTAATGAAACTTATGGGGTTATCAGAATTGTTTTGCAACACATTTCTTCGAATGAGGATGTAGATTGTTTTCAAGATAAAAGAGGAATGAATCCTCCAGCAAACAAATTATCTAAAAAAAAAAAAGATTAGCTATGTAAAATGTCATGTTCGAAAATTTCTAGCATATGAAAGCCATTATTCAAGAGCACATACAGTTAAAAAATACTTACCACCTGGTTAGTTACAATAACTAAAATATTATGCATCAGAAAATATTATGCATCAGCACTTTATGCATCAGAAAATCCGTGTCCAGTATGTCTCGCAACTTATAAAAAAACTGTCAATACTGCCCTCTTTAGTTAAAATGTCCTATCTAGCATTTTCAAACAACCGAGAAAACTGATGTTTTATCCTTTACTTTGTACCGTCCTTATTTCCCTTCATCCTAATTAAAACTTGTTGTCATTATTTCGTAATAGCCTACTATAATTTTTTGTAATAGCTATACCGGTAGGTAATGTATTATTAACGTAGCAATTACTTAATTGTTTTAGATAGGCTATTTTAACCATTTGGAAAAAAGTTAGGTTAAATATATTAGACTGTTTTTAAATCTTTACGAAGCAAGTAGAGTTTTCTAACTTTACTTAAAAGGTAAAAGACGTGTGGAACTTCAAATATTTCTACATATCGCAAAAAATGAAAAAATGTTAGATAGGACAGTTTAACTAAGGAGGGCAGAATATGCAACTCAGATAAAATATGAATCAGATATTACTCTGAGCAGCAATATTCTCTTATCCCAAAAGTCTTATCAGGGCGAAGCAAAATTTGCATATAATGCGAATGTTTTAGACAAAAAGAAAGCGTTGAAAGACATCGATAAAATGACTTTAATTTATTTATTTGATCTTCAACAATGTCTTTGAACTCCTCCGCTAAAAATATCTAGCATTTTACATAAGGACATACAATTTAACTATTAACGATAGCACTCGCCGAAAAAACGAAATACTACATGTGGCATGAAACAATAGGAAATAGAAGATCAACTGAAATTACTCCTTCTTTATATATTTTTTTACGACTCATTCCAAATGAAGTGAACCGCGTTATATTTTATTCTGATTCGTGTAATGGACAGAATAAAAATAGTATTGTGACGGCAATGTTCCTTTCTGCCATAGAATCAAAACACAAATTTGCAAATAATCGGTCACAAATATTTCGTATATTTGTATGATGATGTAATATGATGTAGAGCACGCTGTTATAGAACGAGCTAAAAAAATGTGGCAATAAAATCGACGATCCAAGAGACCATGCCAAAAGTCGCAATCCATTTGAATTTGTTCTTATGATTTTAAAAAAATTGACATGCTTTTAAACGGGGTAAACGCACCAATAAATGAACACTTAAGGCTAATGAATGAACACTTTTATAAAATTATGTTTGCAGCGCGATTGATTCCACGTGTTGCAAAAATGGTTTGGATGTGAAGCAAGAAATTAGAAGAGGTCTCTAATTAATCAGTTGCTTATTTTAATAACTTATTTTACTCGTTTTAGTAAAAAATGTCCATTCACTGGTGCGTGTTCAGTTACTGGTACACATCCACCCTATTCTAAAGTTTCCTCATAAATCCCTTATCAATAGCTAAACAGAATCTTGGAAACCTTATTGCGACGCATATTTCGCGCATGACTCATAAACATAGTAAATAAAATGTTATCAAATTTCGACCGAAAAAATTTTTAATTTAAAGAATCAATGTTATCGGCGCGTAGGTTCGGTCAATTGACTAAAAGTTATTTGCAAATTTTATGATATAATTTCCGACATTTCGGTCAATATTGAGACCATTATGAAGGAAATAATTCTATCAAGAGAAAACTGCGTTCACTTTTTTAAAAATTCCGCAACGTATTCGACGTCCGGAACACAAGTCGGTTGGAGAGTGACTGAGGTAAACATTCAACCGTAAGGCAAGAGCAACCACAGAGTAAGCCGAATATCGTCTAAACGGCGACATTTCGCGGGAACCGTTAACTGTTATGAAAGATTAAACTGTAAAATTTGAACATACTTCTCAAACAAACAATCCTCGTCATAATGGTAAAAATCCTCTTTTTCAAGTGTCAAAGCCAAAATACATACTACACATGTAATATGTAATATTGTCCAAAAAGCCATAGAACAGGGGAAACAAACAGAGGAGACTCTAATAGAGAGATAGCATCATCAGACCTTATTTCTTCAATAAGGTTGCGTAATAGTCTTGTATTTTAGGTGTTTCATACCTAAGATTTACGCTAGGTTGTTTAATCATGTGCAACGTCTCTAATAGAATCCTCTGATTCAATTTTGTCTCTCTATCAACAACTTTGACACTGTCGAAGTCAAATCTATGATCAAATTCGATCGAATGCTTTGTTAAGGCAGTGTGTTGGGGGGGGGGGGGGGGGGGTAAAAAATGTTTCTTTTGTGTTCGTAAATACGTCTTTCTAAAAGTCTGGATGTCTGCCCGATGTAGATCTGATTGCAACCCATACACGAAATAGAGTAAACAACATTAGAATTTTTAGAAACCGATATTTTGTCCTTAATAGGAGGAAACAACTGTTTAGTGTAACTTGGCAGTTTGAAGATGGTGTGTATTCCAGCTTTTCTAAAAATTCGTTTTATATCGTTCGAGATGTTATTAATAAAAGGTACAACCACAATATTCCTCCAACTAATCGGTCCAATTTTTTTTGTTTCTCTCTTCTCTACGTTTTTCTACAAGTAGTGGATGATAAATCTCTATTATACGTTCCCGAATGATTGTCGAGATCATCACACTAGGATAACCATTGCGTTTTAGTGTATCTTTAATGAGAAGCAGGTTATTTGGTCGAAATTCTGGATCCGAAAGTAATATGGCCCGATCTATTAAACCTTTCATCAACCCTATTTTGTGTTGCATGGGATGAGCCGAAAAAAAATTAATGTATCTACCAGACCAACTCGGTTTATGATACCAATTAGTAATAAACTTATTGTTTTTTCTGATAACTAACGTATCAAGAAACATAGTCTAAATATTGACAAGTAGAAAAACCCCAAAAGCCTAATTGCGACGAATATGTGGCGTACGTGCCGTAAACAGGTCTAATAATAGAATATTATAGAAAAACCCCGAAAGTCCTACTATTTATAATTCGTAAATGGGTCAAGGTGCGTACCGCGCAACACCCCTCATACCTGACTTTCCTGTAAACCATATAAATACGAAGGATCGAGAGGCCAGGACCTCTCTCTACGACAAAACTTATCGATCGACAGAACTCTTGTCGATCATTACAGAAGTATATCTTTACTGAAGTGTTAAACTCAGTGCTCTACGGCAAATACTGTAAGCATTTATTATTATTTCATATTACTGTGCATATCGCCTCCATACCATATAATATTTCTTCGTTTATAACCGCTTACTGCAATCATATTTCATTATTATTTCATTTATCTACGCTTACTGCAATCATATTACTTTATTATTTCATTAATGCTAATTGCAAACATATTACTACTTCATTTATCTACGCTTTTTGCATATATATATTTTGTATTCCTAACGTTTATTACTTTCATCTTATCTCGTTAACGTTTATTTTGTTTAAATATCTTTGTCTTATAACCGCTTACTGCGATCATATTTCTTCATATTATTAACGATCATCATTATATTAAAAGTATTTCATCCTATGATTTATATATTGTAGGGGAGAGTTGCCAATATCGTACCACTTAAGACATTTTACGTTATATTTCATATTTGGTACTCATATGAATTGTAGCTTGATCTTTTAGGCACCTACTATTATATGCTTAGCCTTTTGTTCAGAACAAATTAATTTGTTATTAACCTTTTTGTCACATACTGTCAAAGGTACGATTCGGACAACCGGTCTCATAAATCGTACCTCCACTAAAAATAGTATAAATAACAAATAGAGAAGAAAATATTCAACATAAAGTAATGATTATTATATAGTTACATATACAAATGTATATGGATCACACACAGGCCGCAATAACCTATGTAAATGATATATGTACATAACCTATAAACATACGAGTTGTCAAATCCTACTAGTAGGATTGTAGTGGTACGATTTAGGAAACATGATCAATTTATTTATAAATATCAATTTAAACTTTATAATGAATGTAATATGCACTTAAAATGAATGTAAAGTATTCTACATTAAACCTGCTTTGTTTGATTATTATCAGCTACGATAAACTGATAAAAAGTTACATCAATCATACCTGATTTTTTTAAATGTTTATAGCACGCACAAAATAGGGTGTAAGCTCAAAATGTTTTGTTTCGCATTTACTTGATATTTTTATTATCAAATGTCGTTTACATTCATTAATTACTTAGAGATTGATGAGGTACGATTTAGGTGACCAGTACGATATTGGCAAGTCTCCCCTACCTCGTGTCCATACATATACTATAAATGTCATAAATCATTATATAAATGTTATGTGCCAATGCTCAAAGTCCCACGCATTATTATAATTTAACGCTATTAACGCTTCCGCGAAATTAATAAACCGCTTTGTTTTAAATCACGCTTCGAATTATTTGTGTTTACTCATTGGTTACGGATATACTAAAATTCAAACAACCTAGTGAAACAGCTGATTCCGATTCGCGAACGCGAGAACAGCTTACAGTGTTTACTAACGTTCTTTTGCACGGGCCGCGTACACCCGTATGTCTAGACGAATTTCTCAGGAAGTATTACGTGTAACTTCTTACAAATTATCAATTAGTCAAAACCAAAACAAAGTGCTAACGGGTGTCCCCCGGATACTTCCTTCCTTTAAAAACGATTAGTGTGCTGAATTTTAGATTCGCGCCTGTAGTCCAGTGAAATTAGGATCTGTCTTTGGACTAATTATCATCAAGCTGAATTTTTGCATGAGCCTTTATTTGGTCGTTGTAAACAAGATGTCAAAAGTCCCTATCAATCCGACCGCTGCTAAAAATTTTACAGAGGGTTGAAAAAAAATCCTGTTTTTCGCAAATATCTCGCTATGTATCAGTTTTGCGACAAAAATAGTTATTATACAATTTATAGCCTAGGAAATTCTCTACAAAAAAGGTCTTGCAAGTTTTTTCGTAGGTGTAACCATTTTCAAGTAGGTCGGGTTACCAAGTTTCAACCCCCATAAATTTGACAAGGGAAGATCCTGAACCCGGAAATTCGGAAAATTATGAAACTCTGTAAATATGTAGGAGAAGTCCTCCTGAATACAACGCAATTTCGTTTGATGCCCAAATTCACTCCAAGAGGGTGCAATTCACCCCTAAACTTTTTTTGGGGGGGGGTATTATTAGTCACGAACTGTAGGAGATAGAAAAACAGTGTTCAGGAAAAAGTTACTTCTTTTAATTAGGACTATCAATTGGTAACTTATATGTAGGTCTAACAGTTTTTACGGTTCTCGAGTTAAAACACAAAATCGAAAAAAAAGACGTATTTTCAGGAGTATTATTTCTCGCAAGCGAAGATCCCACCCCTCGAAAATTCAATATTTTTTAAAACTTTGGAGATATGCAGACGTTAATATAGGTGTGTATTATGCAATTTTGCAAATATATCTATTTTATGTTATACATTTAATTTTATATTTTAGGTTCAGAACAGTTTTATATGCATATATTTTTTGTAATTGTCGAGTAGAGTTCAAAAACAACTTTTTGAATGAAAATTTTACCGAATTACCAGTAATTGAAAAAGTCGGTAAATTTGCAATCCCTAGCTGGAAATAGTTTCCTTCTGGAACGATGCACGACTCACATTCACGTCTATTTGGTTATCGAAAACTTTAAAAACTTTCTGGAGTATATAATTTCGCCAGTCCTTCATGATTGTAACAGATATATCGTAAATTGAAGTTTTATAATTTACATATTTAATTCGGCAAACGTTAACACTGTTAATGCCCACTTCTCATATTAATGAAAAAAAAAGTAAATGACAACATTAATTAGAACTCTAAATATTCCAACCATTCTATCCAGACTCTATCGCAAATAAGTAGTCATTATACCTTGAAAAGAAGGCACTTCAGGACCCAAGTTTACAGCTCTCTTTTTACAATATAAACATATACTTTGTAACTCAAAGTCAAATACCTTTATATCGTAGAAAATAATCTTTTGGATTAACCTACATAGAGCTGGATCCCGAATAATGCCAAAGATCAATGCAAGTTCACGCATGCACGATCGCTCATCCAGATTGACCGTTACTTGAAACAAAATTTTTCCAAGATTTCACGGGTGGAGAGGCGTGTGGAGAGGAATTTTGTTGAATGAGCTCGTAAACGATCATCGGCAACATTACACGGCTGCTTCGGGCGGATCAAATGTCAAGTAAAGAACCACGGTATCGGCGGATCTCGGGCAGCCTCGACGATGTTGCACGACAATTAATCGAATGAAGCGGCAGCTGCTCCGTCACGGCTGATTTTCGTAATTACGATTCGCCTTCCTCTTTGGTCAGCCCGCGCAAAAAAATGCTGGCCGGTGCTGTATGCATGCATTACGAAATTCATCGGCTCATCTTTCGAGTCGCTATATCACGCGTCAACTTAATTTGTAACGAACGGACCAGCCACGGATACAATTAGCTTCTGCAAATTTCCACGTGCTTGCTCTTCTCGTTTGCTCTAATTAATATGTCAACGACTTCCTTGCGTGCGAGTACCGTTTCTTCGATCACTGATGCTGTATAATACTTTCTCCCTTTCTCCGTATTTGTTTCATATGCAATGAGCCGATTGTTTTGTATTTCTTTCAGATTTTAATGAAACATGGTACACAGATGAATTACCCGAAAATGTTACAGACGTACTTACTGTAACCGACAGACATTCATATTTAGGGGGTGATACCATTTAAGGAGGGAGACCACTGTAACGGTCCGAAATGTAAGGGTGTTTTCGGGAATTTATTTCAACCAAACAACGCCAGTAAATCAATGTATTGCTTAGTATAATTAATAGTGTACATATCGAAGGGTAAGAAATTTTTTTTTCAATCAAATTCATAAATCCGTTTCTTATATACTCTTCGTCAAAATGTGTGCTGCCGCACTGCTGCACTACGGCAAAATCGTGCTTGTCTTGAATTCAACAAGACAAAAGTATTTAGAAATTAGAAGCCTACTTCTATTACGTGAGGATAAAAAAGTCAAAATTGCAAAAAATTATTAAATGGCGGACCACTGAAAAAAATCATGTTTTCGGGGTACAAAATTTGGGAAATGTTGATAAAAAAATAGAAGCAGGTCGTTATTTGAACAAAAAAAACTGATCGCCACGTAATAGCGACGGGTTTTCCGTACAATAAATGCCCTTGCTCATGGCAATTTGACATATAGTTTTCTCTGTAGGCTGTCAACGCGCTTGACACTGCTTCGCGGAAAAAAACTATATCTTCGTCAATTTTGCGAATTTCTTCATAAAATTTTGAGAGAGCATTCTTGAAACGTACGTTGTTCAGAAAATGTGAAAAAGAAAAAATCGATTTTTCCAATTTTTTTTACAGTGGTCTGCCCCCTTAATTCACGGGAAAAAAATAAAAAAGTTCAGATGCAAAGATTTTGAATTCAACTTTGCTAATTTCAATTGTATTCTCGTAAAAAGAAATGTTTAATACACGAGTTGCTTGTTTTCGCATCCCAGGATTGAATTCCCTAACCGCGACTCACATCGGTCCGCCACCATGCTTTAACCCTTCGTTGACACTCTGGGTGTGAGCCACCCATAAGCTGATTTTGACTCTCTGAACCTTTTATACGCAAAATAAATACCTTTTTCTCAAAGTCGACTTACAAACTACTTTTTCTCCCAAAATATTATATCCGAACATCAACTCTGTAGATTTTTAGATTTTAATATTGACATTTGTAAAACTTACAATTTTTTAAAGATTTTCTTCGTTTCTTCTCGACATGTGGTAATCTAGAATTATTTTACAAAAACTGTGATGAAATTTCAATAAATAAATTATTCGAATACATTTTAGAGACCTTGAAATTGATCCATGATTTTTTTCATAATAATTGGATTCTTTGGATGAAAATGGCACTCGTTCTAAAATTGCTCTGGGTGTGAGCCACCCAGGTATGTCAAAGTTGATTGAAAAAAGAGGTGTGTCAACGAAGGGTTAAGGCTGAATCAGACGGCACTAAGCTCGTCGTGGCTTGGCGCGACTCGACTCGCCAAGTGTGGGCGCACATTGAACGCAGAGTGTCGCAGAGGATGAAATACAGATAGGTATGTTATTTTTTTTAAAATACATTATATAATTTAGTATACTATATTAGACAAAATAGTAGTTCTTATGGTATTATATAAAGAAGAACAAAAAACTTCTTTTTTTTTTTAATTTTTGTAACCAAAAATGGCGGTACAGCCGATACGTGGTTGCCTTCTCCGACAGATATTTTTTTCATATTTGATTTCATTATGCCAACATCCAATTAGTTGTATTAACGTTTTGGAGTTCATTTGTTTCTAAACATTGTATTATTAATGTTCCATTTCATTAATAGTTTCGTTACAATTATTACTTAAAGTTGGATGAAAAAAGAATTTTATAGTAAATGATGAACATCTAATAAATGCTCTATGTTGACAAATACATATGTAACATATTAGTGTTTGTAGGTTTCAAACGGGGGGCATTATGTGTCTACGATGACTTCAAACACGCAGGTCAACCGCCAACTCACAGGACAATACGATCATAAACCGTGACTCTGGCGAGACGCTCTAGCGGCTAGAGTCTAGCCGATCAGCCTGATTAATTTTTGGGCCCCAGGTGAGGTACACAAATCAGTCTCTCCATTTTTTACCTAAATATGCCAGATGTAAGAACGATGCCACCAATATAGCAGTTGAAAAGTATTATCCAACATCAATAGACCCCGTAGAGAGATATAGGATGAAAAGGGGTAGTCCGGTGACTGCGCGCAGTCCCGCTTGCGTCGACCCCTCCACAAATTCGAAACTTTCAATAAATATATTGAAAGTTTTTTATTAATATCTCTGAAAATATGGCCGACCGCCAAAAAGTTTAAAGGCAAATGTTGTTCAGAATGACGACCTTGACAACATATGTGATGGTCATCGAAATCGACGTGGACCCTGTTCATCGGCAAGTTTACCTGTGTTTCAATAGCAAATTATAAAAAATAGTATCAGGCTTCAGAATAATTTGAAATTATTTTTATTTTTCACAAAAAATATTAAAAGATAATAGTAGAGAAAGTCTATGTAGGTATTGCTGCTCTAACAACCTTCTGACGTTACTATGTCGCGTATTATTCTTAACCCTTCGTGGTCACACCTTCTTATAATCACAAATTGGTCACACGGGGTTCACTGTACCCCAGCGTCATTTTTTGAGTTACCATTTTCTTATTTTTGAATCCTTTAACTTTTCAGTGATAATCGTACATTCGTAATACTTATAATCTGGACTAATAATCTTTTTCTAGAAATGTAAATTTTTATATGATAAAATTGGTAGTTGAAAATGAGCGATTTTCCATGGTTGTGAGAAAAACCCGATTTTTAAATTTTTTTTATATTTTATTTCTTGCGATAAATCCCCTTTGAAAGAAGCACAGGTGCGACATTTCAAATCGAAAATTGCTCTTGGGGTACAATACACCCCGTGTGACCACGAAGGGTTAATAATAAAGGTTAAAAAAAATTATTCATCATGTGTCGAGTAAAGTTAATTTTTTTCGTGTTCGAGTTGCCGCGTCGAGGAAGAGGTAATTGAGTCCTGCTGCGCGCGTTATAATGTAATATTGCTTGATGACGGTGCTCGGCGACTCGAACGCGCGTCAAAAAATGATTCGACGTCGAATAAAGTTAAAGTTGAAAAATTAATGATATGTTAACTGAATAAAGTTTCACTTGGTAAATAAAGACGTTTAATTCCTTTAAAAAAAATTTTTTTTAATACATTAACAATAATGAATTATACATTAACTTATATCGAATATATATTATAGACGAATATTCTACATTAATTTTAATTCGGTATATGTGGGAGGCGAGTCTGTTAGTTGTAGACTGTAGTCTGTGGGTGGTGCGAGCTGTGAAAAATGATTCGATCCTGGTGGTACTGAATTGTCTGGTGATATTGATGTGTAATGTGATGTTGATGCCGATGGGGAATGAGATGATGTTGATGGGTAAGGCGGCGACGTAGAATCAAAAAAACTGTTAGGTGTGTCGAATGGATATGATTGGTTATTATAATTTGAATTGTTTGGGGATACCTCTTTGGGAGGAGAGTTGTGTGCTCTACACTCTGGCTTAGCCTAAACACTAAATTGTCAATTTCATGCATCACTCTGTTTCTTGTGCGTGCATCCAAATCTCAAAATTTTAACGCCAATAATTCCGCATATATGGAACAAGTGTCTCGCGGAGTGATCTGTGCTTCAGATAAGCTTTTCAGCACTTTAAATGCTTCTTTCCTTTCGGTTTTGATTGCTGTCGAAGAAAGCTGAATGTTGATTTTGCGTCGATGTCGACGACACTTCCGTCTCATCTAGGGAATTCAATCCCGGGATCCCGACTGATTTTTGGATTCCATTTTTATATTTTTCAGTTGTTCATAAAGTAATTTACGTTTTTAAAAATTCGCGAAAGTCTTGGGATAAGTTATAACTTGATATATCAAATCCTGGGAGTTTTAGAATAAAAAAAAAACAGCCGGGATCCCGGGATTGAATTCCCTAGTCTCATCCCTCCCTATGGTTTCGGTTAATTCCTAAAACAGACCGCAAATTCTTTTTTATAGTTTGCAGAAACACCAGATGAATAGCGGAAAATACTAACAGACTTTGACACAAATGGATTTTTTTCCAATGCGTAGGTCCGGTTGATGGAAAACACATATTTATGCAAACGAAAATTCTGTATTGTACGGGCTGCATAAAAAGTAATGGTGACTGTTTCGAGAGGTGAAGCTACACCTCTTGATCGGATACATTCGTAAAAAAAAGTTTGGCTGCAAAATAGTTTATAATGAAAATTAACCTTAAACTTCTTTTTATGTCTACGTGTTCTACTGAATGAAAAGAAAAGAAGTTGAAATCAGACCATGCAAAAGAAATGTAACAGTAATTTTCAATGTTATAAAAAATTTTGCGGCAACTTTTTTTGACAAATGTACACCGATACAGAGGTGTACATGCACCCCTCAAAATAGTGACTATTACTTTTTACACACATTGTACCGGTAAACGTGAATTACAAAATGATGAGAAAAACACAAGCACGTTTGGATATTCTTCCGAATGGCCCCAGTGGCCGATCGAGATGAGGTGTGGGGGGAAGGGTGGGGAGGGTTGTGTGAACCTTAAATCTAAAATTGTGGCTTCGGGTATTTATTAGTTTCCGAAATATTAATAAAAAAAAATATTAATTTATTTTGGAAAGCGAATTTATTTTCGATGAGCTTCACATATGTTGTCAAGGTCGTTATTCTGAACAACATTTCCCTTTAAACTTTTTGGCGGTCGCCTTTAGTTTCAGAGATATTGAGGAAAAACTGTTGCTACTACTACATTTAATTTTGCATATACATATATGTACGCCGCCGTGCACCGTATTCGTCGGTGCGGAACCGCCGCTTATCTACAGTCATTTCCAACGTAATTTTCCAGGGAAAAGTACTTTTTTTTTTAAATCACATTGCCACGTGCTGTCCACCTCGGGGCGCTTCGAGTGTAAACACATCCCCCAGATGACCGACCACCTCAAGCTGATCGCTGCGTCCGTTGCGTCCGAATAAATCAATAGAAGTTTTTCGTAAATATCTCGGAAACAAAGGTTCGTCATTTGTTTTGTCCCATGCTGGCGCATACGCTGCCACGAACGTGTAAGGTAAAAGTACCTATTATGAAACACTGTCCCTTTCATGGAACAGTTTCATCATTACTGTAATTTTAATATAGTTTTAGGGATTATTAGGAACTACAAAAATGTTTTCAATACATAGGAATATTTAACTTTGTAGATAAATAAGAGTAAATATCATTCTCTCATGTAAAATATTAGAAAGAAATTGTAATATTAAACACGTTGCCAGCTCTGAGAAATTTGGCCAGCGGCCGAGTTAATACTGATAGGATTCGCGGATATATTTTTTAATTTTTTTTTTTTAATTTAAATCTTTATATAGCATGTGTAATAGATTATAGGATAGCTTATAGAGAAAGAACATATAAAGAGACAGAGAGCGAGAGAGAGAGAGAGCGAGAGAGAGAGAGAGAGAGAGAGAGAGAGAGAGAGCGAGCGACACAGAGTAAGCGACACTAAAATTTGACAGTCTCTACGCCGCATCGGTGAGTCCGTTTTATTACGATATTGTACGGAGCCGATAAATGATCCAACTCACATCAATGAACACCCAGTTGTGGGTTTTCCCCTCGATCATTTGTCGTTCACGAAACATCGCGCGTTTTTGCGAATCTGTTTTAAAAACCATGTATAAACTCCCAATTATTGTGCAACCTTGATTTCCTTTTCTTTTTCTTATTGTAATACATGGTGCATATTCATATAAATCAAGTCTCATTTCTTTTAAACCAGTCTCCCTAGAAAATACCACCTTCTGACGGGTCAACCTGTATTGGTTATAGCAGTTGCATATCCCATAAACAAAATCTTTTTAAATTCGTTAAGCGTTACGTGAAAAATTAAGACAAATCCGCCCGGTCATTAAAAAATTAACGCCCTCACGTAACACATGTATAGGAAAAAGTTGTTCAGAAAGTGGAGTTTTACAACATATCCAAATTTCATCAAAATCGGTGAGGAATCGCTAAAGTAAATAATTACCTTCCTAATTTAATAATTAACGAGATATTTGCAAAAACGTTGATCCTGGCCTCACTACTTATTTTAGTTGCAGTAGGTGCTGAAAGTGATGCCCGTTGACTTTTATACACCCGTTATTATTATTAAATTTAGCATAAATAAAGCTTAACACTTTCTTATAGAATATTCGCAACTCTTTTGAATTTCATACTTCACAAGTAATTCGGCGTGGACAAGTTATGTGGCTCACCCTGTATATAAATAGAAAGAGGCCTCTATTTCCTTGAGTCACGCCTGACAGATGTTTCAACGGAAAGTGACAAAGAATATACTAATTAGGACTAATCTTTCCACTAAAAATTAATACCGGGATTCAAATCGGATTACTCGTCCCTCAGAATTCACACGTTCAGAATACTAAACCGGATGTGAACGATCATACATCATGGACTATGTCAAGTATAATATAGATGTATTTGCATCGCATTAAATTTAATTTCATCCAAATAATAGATCTCTTTTAAAAATTTAAAATTTTTATACCACTCCATGTTGTTTACTTATTAGCTTTTTCTGCATGTTTATAATTACCACAATTAATGCAAGACATATCCGAAATCGTATATTTTTTACTTAAAACAATGATGACAATATACCTATACCCACATGCAATACGCTATTTACGTCGCCGATGCGAGTCTTCAAAATATTCTAAAAGTTCGTCCATCTTAATAATATTTAAATACTTCGTCTTAATCTCTACATATTATAAAATAAATATTTTATTCAAAATACTTGGCGCTACTCTTCGAATAGGTGTTGCTAAACTGAATAAATATATATAAATTGCATCAAAATCTTTTTCTTTCTTTCTTGTCTCAGTGGTGTCTTGTCTTGTTTTATTTATTAACCAAGACAATTAACATTTTTTCGGAGCACACCGCCACGTATTTTATATAAAATATTTATTCGTATTAAAATATTTATTTGTATAAAAATATATCTGCATAACATTATTTACTACATTTTTTTCGTTGTATAAATAGCTAATGTGGTAACTGGCGCAATTTTTGTATATTATTACTTTTGTAAAGTTAAATACAGCACATTAATAAATTTATATTAATTTACGACAATGTTATTAAATGTGATTCTTTTTGATGGAATTATATACTTGGCGCTATTTTTTGTACTTTTTTTTTTAAAAAAAAAAAGGTAATTTTGTGGGGATACACAAACACACGCGCGCACATATGCACATGAGATATACCCATTCGTATATGTAAATGTAATTCGTAAATGTATTATGTATATGTAAATAAAATAGACCTATATCTGTACATTAAATAGTTGTTTACCTTTGGCCATTATTGCGCCCTCTAAAGGGAAGTTACATGTTAAAAGAGAAGCTACTTACAAAAGGGACTGTCAAAAATGGTTGGGAAGTCCAGTTCCGTGAGAAACCAGAAATACGAGAATTCACGACACCAACCAGATGGAAAGGTGAAGACAATAAGATTTGAGAGAGGGGCGATGGGGAAAGCAAGGGCAATCGTAATTTTCATAGTAATTATTCCCGCGATGGCATTGTAAGAATCGCTACTGAGACAGCAGCTGCGGCCATTATAGAATACCTATATTCTGGACTGCAATCGTTTCGTTGGCCTGTGAACGTATATAATTGCACATACGCATGTATTCATACAAGTTGATATCGTTGCCTCTTTGCGTACCGTTTGAAGACAAGAATACACGTTTCAATGAAAGGAAATGCACCTATAGAAACATCCAACGTACTCGACACTTATGTGGTACCGCATTATTTATTTTCAAATGGAATAGACAAAATCAGGGATCGAAAAAGTTCTCGGACTTTATTAGAACTTATTTGTTTCGATTAAGAAAATATCTGTTCCAGTGGAATTTTTATTGAAACAAATGCTACCTTCAGGAACTTCTTTAAAAAATGTTCTCATGGAACAGACATTTTAGAACCTATATAATAAAAATTCCATGGAAACAAGTTACATTAGAACATTTATTAAAAAAGTTTTCAAAAGATAAAGAAAAGTACTCAACTATTACGTACTAGTTTTATTTAACAATATAGTATAATATTCTTCATGTGTTTATTTAATAAAGGGTATGAAAATTATAACATAAGTAATTAATGGTTTCATAAGAAGTATTGAACGGAAAAGAGAACTTGTCAAGAATAATACCTAAATAACTTTTTTTTTAACTTACATGAACCGAAATAAATAGAAAATCTCTAATATAATATATTTATATTTCAGTAATAGAATGTATGAATATACATCTACGTATTATTATACTATTTATGTTTTGCAATTCAGCGTGATAGTATTATAAATATCAATTTAACTGTATGAATTATTTAATATTATTGTAGTACTATCCATTGAATAGTATTTAGTATTTGTTACAACGATTGAGAACTTTTTTTAATATCGGTGAACAAAATATCTGTTCCTGGTACAGAGAAATTTTTATTCTTACATTTTATAAGTTCCAATTTAAAGAATCAATGTTATCAGCGCGTAGGTTCGGTCAATTGACTAAAAGTTATTTGCAAATTTTATGATATAATTTGGTTGGAGAGTGAGTCACTCATTTTTAAAAGTAAACGCAGTTTTCTCTTGATAGAATTATTTCCTTGATAATGGTCTCAATATTGACCGAAATGTCGGAAATTATATCATAAAATTTGCAAATAACTTTTAGTCAATTGACCGAACCTACGCGCCGATAACATTGATTCTTTAAATTAAAAATTTTTTCGGTCGAAATTTTGTAACATTTTATTTTATAAGTTCCATTCCAACTAGAACTTTTATTTTCAAGAACTTTTATTTTATAGGTTCTTCTGAGAACTTATAATGTGAGAACATTTTTAAAAAAAAGTTCCGCGGTCTTTGTTTTAAATGGAACCTATTGAAAAGTTCCAGAACTTTTTCGATCCCTGGACAAAATGCAACTCAATCTACATATAGGAACATCTAACGTAGGGGAAAGTGGGGCAAACCGGGTGTCTAATGTATTTTTCCCGCTTGCAAAAAGACAGACGGCAAAATAAACTTTGGACACCGCTAGAAATCTTAATTGGACCTTACAGAATCAGAAAATGTGAGTCCCTTTTTGAAAAAGCTAACTCGGCGGGGGGACTACCGTGCCCCAGATTTGACTCACAGGAAGACAAGACGCATAAAACTGTTATTACTATTATTTTAGAAACCACGAAGAAAGATATTTAACAAATATTAATTTGTACATAAATTTATTTTAATTTATCTAGTGCACAAAAATCACAAATACAGGTCTCGTCACTCTCCTCAACATTTGTGCAAATCTCATTAATAATCAAAATAATTATTGGATTTTTTAAAGATTAGAAATCAGCTCCTATAAGCATTTACGCCATACGTAGAAAGTGTGTGTACCCGAATTTGCCCCATAATCAAATACCCGGTTTTGCCCCAAATGAGGTAATTTTTCTAAACACTAAATATTTACACTTCACCATGCGATAAAGAACCGGGTAAAACGTAAAAATACTGTGTAAAGGCTACAGAATACAATGCAGTACTTGCTGTAATAGATTCTTTAAATCCAAGTGGTAGAAAAAAGGCAATTCACCAACGCAACGCTGGAACATTTCGACTCGAAATTTTTAAACTTCTCTGAATGAAAAACTACGACGGTATTTGCACTGCGATTGATCTTATTTCGTCTTGAGGTCCACCCGAATGTAACACCATACGCTGGGCGCATATCGCAGCTCTTGTCTTAGAATAACAATGATAACACCCGGTCTGACCCACGTTCCCGGTTTTGTCCGACTTTCCCCTACTCGACGCTTATGTACCGCATTATTTATTCTCACATGAAATTTATTTTATAAATAGACAAAAAACAACGATAAAACTAAATACACCATCTATCCTGAAAGTTTCCGAACTGATATAATAAAAAGTCAAAAACTCAAAAAAAAAAAAAATATTAATAAAATTGTTGTGTAAAAGAAAGAAATCGCGCACTCAGGTCTCATACACTGAATGCATAGGTAGGTCTGTGAAGTTGGCACCCCAAATGCAAATTTTTGGAAAAAATCGATGGCATTCGTTTGTCCACGTTCGTCCAAAAATATCGTTTGTCCACCCTTTAAAAAAAAAATTATGAAGAAGTAAAACAAATTTCACCAGCACCCCCATGAACACTTTTTAATGATTTGTCAGTGGGGAAATGATTGTCCACGATTTGTCCACCCTCCACAACCCATTCCACCGTTTTATTTACAAAAAATCGCCTTTAGAAATGCTCGGATCAGCCGTAGCCTACTTTTTCGATATATTTATTAATAATTCAATTCTGGAGGGTGGACAAACGTCTACATCTGGACAACCGAAAACCATCCTTGGACAAATGATTTTGATAATTTATTTGAAAAAAATCGATTTCATAGATGACAGGTTCAGCCGGTCCGCACATATTGGCTATTCTTATTAATAATTTGATTCTGGAGGATGGACAAATAAAAATTTTGGGTAGACAAACGTGTACTAAACGTGATAAACGTGCCACTTATAATGACTTTTTCTTTAAATTTAAGCATTCGTTCCGATACGCCCCTGATTTATTTCCCTTTTGTAACAAACATAAATTAATTTGTTTAATTAACAATATTTCTATAAAATTGAATAAATTCTCTCGGGTAAGACCATCAGACACCATCGCTGGTAACTTTTCTTTTTGAATAATAGTTAAACTTCTTTTATTGTAATAAAATAAGAAACTTAACACATTTTCGTATAATATTGAGAAAAATATTGATCTGTTACTTACTCTCCACGGATGCCTAACATTACAAGATCATCTTCTAGGAAAAAGATGATCATGTGATGTATAGAAATTCTACGCCATCTTCATTACTATTTTCAACGGGTGCCGAATGAGACAAATTAAAATTATTCTACCACTTATAATCTGCAATTGTTTCATTCATTTAGCCAAATCCGTTTAAAATTCGTTTAAAATCATGTATTCATTTCATTATAATCGTCATGATACTAGGGCTGGGACTATTCGAATATTTTACAAGTATTCGAATGCTACGAATAAACTTCGAATATTTGAGTATTCGAATGTTATTATTCGAATATTTGAGTATTCGAATGTTATTATTCGAATATTTGAGTATTCGAATGTTATTATTCGAATATTTGAGTATTCGAATGTTATTATTCGAATATTTGAGTATTCGAATATTTGAGTATTCGAATATTTGAGTATTCGAATGTTATTATTCGAATACTGATGTATTCGAATAGTATGGTATGAAGTGGGTTAAAATTAGCTTACAAGATTTCACCATGACAAATGAACCTATATTCGAATAGTATTCGAATACTTAAATGAAGAGGTTTCCTGTATCCCACTACAGTGAGGGCACTGTAGGCGCTTCCGGTCTTACGGATTTTGCCGACGAGACTTCCTTCTAGTCTCCCACTCGTTCGCTCGGCTTCGACATGTTCGGAAGATATATATACCTATTTGTATTACCTTTATTTCTACGTTCCATTATATTTTCTTTATACAAGTTTCCTTTATATAATATATGTTTATAACTCTTTATAAATCTCCACTTGCGTCCTTCTTTACATATAACCTTAACATTAAATATTCGAATAGTATTCGAATACTTGGATATTCGAATTATATTCGTCAAATAATGAAGCAACTGAAGTATTCGAATATTTGAATACCGAAAAATTCGACAAATAGTCCCAGCCCTACATGATACTATTACAAATTTTAAACTTAATCACTTTTTCACAAGGTAAACGTCCGTTTATATAGACAACTGATAGCTACCGAAGATCTACGTAAACTATTCGTAAACTGAAGTCCCTTAGACTTTGTAAGCAAAATGAAACATGCTACTTTTCGTAACGCACGTCGACATGTAGTTGCCCGCCGATTGCGTGGTTCCGCGTTTATTTGAGTTTGATCGAGATTGTATCGGGCGCCAAGCTGCTTTTATACATGTACCGTTTACGGAGAAAACTCGATTGCAGAGAGAACAGCTCGAAAATGGCTTGCACGCTTCATGAACGGCAATTTTGATATCTCTTACAAGTGACGTTCTGGGCGGCCGTCCGACTTCAATGAAGATCGATTGGGGACATTAATTCTGAAGGATGCTCGTCAAACAACCCGCGAATTAGACGATAAGATGCACTGCTTTGAAGTCAAAGATTCAAAAATATTTAATACCCAATACAAAGACCAAAACAATGGTGTAACTGAAATATTCAGCGAAGATAAATCGTGCTGTTATTTAATTTCACACTTCGTTATTAAATCACACTAATCAGCTAACCCGGATTGATTTCATTCAGATTTAAATGGAGCCAGAACGAATTCCGAATTGATGCAAGTGAGACAGAAAACACAGGCCCGTTAACCATGGCGATACCCGGTCGGTAATTGGTGGCTACGAAAATTGACTAGAGAGTGAAAATCAGCCAGCAGCGGCGGCAAACGGTTGGATCCTCTTCGCTGTAGGTGGAGAGGAGTCGAACGCGGTGATTACAGGGTTAATTCTCTCCATTATCGGAACACGGGTGACCCACATCTGCAAAGCTTCCGCAAAGAACCTCAATCAGCGATGGCTCGGAGATCTTTCGGATTTCTTCGACGTAAGTTTCTTCGTTTCAAACCTGATTGGAACGAAACAGCGCGGATCGTTTGAACACCTGTGTATTTCGACGTCGGAATTTAATAATTGACGAAAACGTATTCAAACACTCCATCGGGTTAGTCTGCGTTTGATTCTTCGGAAGTGTTGCGGAAACGTTTATGCGGAAAACAAGAAGATTTGTGTTTTCTGGATTAAGTAGAGAGCAGTAAGGAGAGAGACAAACTGGCGAGCGCGTTCAACGACTGTCGCTAGTGGAAGGAGGTTGGGTATATCCGTGTGTGGGGTACGCACTTATCCTGAATCGCGCTCCAGTTGGAATTTCGACCGCGAGAGTAGCCATCCCAGTCGCTGATTACTGATCGGTGATTGCCATTCATGTGACGTGGATGATTTTGAGACGGGACTTTAAGGACGCTCAAGAAATTATACGTGGAATTTTTGTGGCCCACGGTAATCAAGTACAGTTACGGCCAGACGTTGCGAGACATGACTTTTATTTAACGAAAGTGCTATAATAAACAACGGAACACCTTATCAAAATTTCGAACGATGTGTTGTACCCAGGCAACGCCCAAGCACACGCATTATGCACACTACTATACATATTATGTTGCTCAAGAACGTTTTCGAGACGTTTCTAAGTTAAGGCCTTACATGCGTCCAGAATTTTCAAAAAATCGATTTTTTATTAATAGATTGTTGTTCTCTATAGTTTTAGGCTTATTTCTGTGACGGGCGATTGCAAAAATTCCCCATAGATCCAAAGTTATGGTAGAAAATGTGACTGCCCGATGAGAGTTTGGTGCGCGCAGGTAAAACTTTAAACGCATTTTTCTCGAAACAATTTTTAATATTTTTTGATGCGAGTTTTTTTAAATATTGGAAATCGTTTTCTCTATAGTCTGTCGAGCCGGATTTGTGATATTTTGATTTAAAAATTTTATAAAAGTAATTAAAGTGTAAAAATTATGACGTAAAACGCATACCTTTCTTTAAACTGCCATAAATTGCTAAATTTTTCGAAATTCAAAATTCCGGCTCGACAGACTATAACTACAACTTTATTTTACAAGAATTTTTTTTGAATTTTGCAAATCGATCAGCATTATCGATTACATATCTTTCGGCTACATGTCGGAATAAATTTAAGGGGTGATTCTAGACACCAGACTAACATAAGACGAAAATCAAGAACAACGATACTGCTGTTGAGGCTTCCTTTATTAGTTATAAGTGTTTAAAGATATGCCTAAAAGCAGGCAAGTCGTGTGCAGCAGTGCACACGGGAGAAATCAAGTGAGGGGTCGAGCAGTGGTAATCAAAGCCACTGTCGCACGAAGCACTCATTGTCAGTCGCGCGTTTGACACCGCTTCACGAAAAATACAATTTTGCGAATTTCTTTATAAAATTTGGTGAGAGAATTCTTGAAACCTACGTCTTTCAGAAAATGTAAAAAAGAAAAAATCGATTTTTCGGATTTTGTGACGGTCGAAAATAAAGGCTATTTTCAAGATATTCTTTTATAATGAAATGTAATTTTCTACGAAAAATCTTTTTTGCCCAACTGAAAATACATATATTTAACTAATATTTCATGCTCACAGATTGAAAATATATTCGGTAGTAGGCCCCACAGTATACGATAACGTTAGCCTCTTCAAAAAAAACATTACAAAACGGGCACTTGGGTAACTTTCCAGCATTTACTCCGAATAGAAAAATTCGAACGGTTTCTTAAAGGGATAAACACACAATACAAAATTATAAATTTAAGTAGATACTTTAGACATTCATTTTAATTTTTTTAAATCGAAAGAAATTGCGGGCCGTATTGCAACGTAATAGTAATTTTAATGTATTGTCCATAGCAAGTGATATTTTAAAAAGTGCAAACGTTCAAGGCCACAGGAGATTCCGCCACATCATTGGTGCATGTTTAAATATGCTCCAATAACGCTGTGTGATATAGAACGCTCGTTTTCGGTCTATAACTTAATTTTAACTGACAAGGGGCACCAATTTGCTGTAAATAGCATCGAAAAAACTATTGTAATATAGTGCATTGTGAATTAGAATAAACAAAGTAATAAAACGATGAATGTCTTATAGATATTTATGCATATTTCCTATATACAAATACCCCTCATATACGAAACATCACCTTTTTCGACAAAATGATAACTGTAACATCAAATTATACCTATTCCTCGTAAAAGCATTCGATTTTTGTGTGAAACATTTTTAGCTATAATTAACAATTTCCAATGGGATCTGTAACAAAAATTTGGTGGTGCCAACCCGCGCTTCGCTTTGGGCCTAAGAGACATTAAGGACTCCACGAAAACACAGTTTACCCCTTTTCACCCCCCTTCGGGGTTGATTAGGGCAAAGTCCTGAAATTGTTTTTTAGGCATTTGTGTGGTAGCCTTTCAAAGTAAAAACCAAGTTGATATCTACTTGGGTCGAACAGATATTAGGGAGTCCGAGAAAATACATGTTTCCCCTTTTCACCCCCTTGGGGATGGAATTTCCACAAATCCTTCCTTAGGGGGCGCCTAAATCGTGAAAGCAATGTATCTTCCAAATTTCACGTCCTTGGGTTAAACGGTTTCAGCTGGGCGTTGATGAGTCAATCAATCTTTTTTTATATATATACATACCAATATTTTTATTTGTTGACAATTGACCATTGTAAACAACGGGCTATGCCGGAAAATACACATAGCTGATCAATTTTCTGGTTTTCTTAGACGTAGAAAAAAATTAATTTCACTTGAGTTCCAGGATATGACTTTATACAATTATGTGTGAAGTTTCACGAAGATTTACATAAGATTGTTATGAATATTACGATTATTATAGTAGGGGTAGCGTACAATTTTATGTCTTAATAGAGGGTTTTTCGTAGACTATCTATCAAATAAATACACTGAAAATGAATCTTCCTTTATTTCGTAGCAATCCAATTAATGCCACATGACGTTTCCGACGAGCGGAAATCGGCAGAGGGTTGCTTAACAGAGAGGAGTGTATGAGTAGATTTCGGCGCACGATCGAACGTTGGACTCCTGGAGGGTGGAAGATAATTATAAATCGGTAATACTGCCTGGTCGTTCTGCCACTCTACCATGGAAATGTCACACAGTGGCGTGTTTCTAGGGAAAACTGGCCAAAAGTAATATTTTTGAATCTAAGATAAATTGCTGGAATAAATTTCATTGCTATGACTCTAAAGTGATAATAATGTACTGTTTTAATGTTAAATATTGAATATAAAAATAATGATAATTAACTATAAGTATAAAAATTTAAAATACATGAAGATATTGAGTACAATAATTATATATTTATTTAATTAAATGATTTAAAATACATGAAAATATCAGAAGAAGATTATTATACTCTTAAATATAATATTCTTCTCCTTGTGATATCTTCATGTATTTTAAATTTTTATACTTATAGTTACATATTATTATTTTTATATTCAATATTTATGATTAAAAAAGTACATCATTATCAGTTTAGAGACATAGTATAGCAATTTATTCCAACAATCTATCTTAGATTTAAAAATATTACATTTGGCCAGTCTTCCCTATGACACGCGCATTATTAAATAATAATTAATTAATAAATATGAAGTAGAATGCATTTTACATTTTTATACTTAGGTACCGGTAATTAACATAATTTTCAAGAAGAATATTGAAATTAATGAATTAGAATATAATATTAATTAATTATAATATTATATTGTAATTAATTAATTATAATATTCTCCTACTGCTTGTTCTTATTTTTCTTTTTACCGCAGGAAAATACAACGGGCCTTTCTTCAAGAACCTCCAAACTTTATGTTGCGACAAAAAATTTACTTTCAATTCTGGTCTAAAAGTTCCAGCAACTTTCAAGCTTCCAGTCAAGTAGCAACTTTGAGATCGCATATCTCTAAGAGGATCGTACAATAAAAATTGATATTAGTGAAAAATCATGCTTTGATAAGTCATAAATGAAATGCAATAAATATATCTGTAAAAATCAGGAAAAATGTTTTTGACTTTTGATTTTATGACTTTCTGTAATATAATTTTTCTACAAGTTGCAATAAAAAAGACAGACAGATAATACAAATAACGAAAAAGTTGTGTAATATTTATCTTGAATTAATTTTCAAGATTGTAGGTAGGTAGGTACATATATGGCAAATCGACGTAAATGCTTCATTTTTTCATAACGGAACAAGAACTGCTAATTTCTCGCCAACAATCTGTCTGCAGGCGCGTGCCATGTGGCAAACACAATTTCACACTTCGATCGAACACGCCCGATTTTCCGAGATCCTAATTGGATGAAATTAGAAAGCCGAAGCTGCTGAGTCGTTGGTTGATCGCCTAACGGTTATATCTACGCACAACAGAAGAATTAGGCTTTGTTAACCGTGCAAAGATGTCCCTCCTATAGGTCGAGTTGTTTCTAGAAAAGACCGCGGATTAACAAACCTCCCCGAATCTAATATATTAGTATCACATTTTTCGCTATTACATATTTGAAATGAAATTTGTGTGCATTGCGCACCCAAAAATTTTGCGAGTAACTAATTGTAAGTAGAATATGAATGAACATTATCCGGAGCCGTTAACGAAACTTTCATTTAAAATGGATCAAATACAATGTTCATATAGTGCTACTTTCAATTTTTAAGTTCTCTTATCATTTCTAAATTCGATAACAATAATTTAAAAGAAGACCGACTTTATTTTATAAAATTGTTTCTTCGGCACTTAATATCAATTAATAAAAAATAATAGTGAGTTACAACGACAGTTTACATTACCGTTTCAACATCTTTTTAAAAGCTAGCACTGTTATCACATACAATGTATATTTATGTTCATAATCGTTACCACATGTCACGAGATATTTTCATCATTGAAAGTATATTATTTATGATTCATTTTCATAAGAAATTGTTATATTTATGATAATATTTTTATGATTCTTAAAGGCCGTTAATATTAATGTATATATTACGTTCATTTCAACACTACATAATTAAAATTTCTTTATTTTACACATGAAACAGCGCAAACAATTTATCTTTGAAATCGAAGAATTGATCAAGGCAGGTAACGCGTGAGTATTTCCTTTTTAAAAGTTCTCATGCATATAACCCACAGCAAACATAGACTGGCCATATAAAACGTCCGGAGCTCACGTGACAGCTCAACATGGGGTTAGATGTATGGTTTTAGAACCAATATACGGGGCAGATGTTCCAACATAAACGATTATTTCACATTTTATAGTTGTCACACTCTAGTCTTGTAAAATATCGAACATCGTAAATGCGAATAACCTAAGTTTTACGAAATTTATGTGCGACCAAAAAATTTAGGTCTGTATAGAATGTTTATTGTTTACAAAATTATAGGTACTCACACAGTCTAAATCAAATTATTTGTAAAACGAGGTAGACGCCAAAATAAAAACTAAAGTGCAATTGATCTGTGAATCTAATAAAATGTGCAATCAAAAATAAATACACACAGGTTAGAACATTCCGTTTAATCATCACGCACAGTTCTGTATTTGAAAGCATAAGGTCGGAGGGTTGTAATCCAGCGAGATTGTCAATCCAGAATCAAATTCTTTTTGCCGAACGTCATTGAGACAGATCAAAAGCATCGAAAGGTATCGGTGACTGCACGCACGAGGGACTGAAACATGAAATGAGGCCGCCGCGCCGCTGCCGCCTCGCGTACAGAAATAAGTTTGTTCCTCGAGGATGGCTTTTACCTTTCTTGTTCCTCTTTTATTTTTTCGTTATCTGGCCACGTGGCGACGCGTGCTAGCTTCGGGGGACAGTTGCAAGGGCCCCTCGACCGATGTTCCGCCTGTCGCGTGGAACGTTCACAATCACTACCGTTGTAACATAGACCGTCGGCGTCGCAACAATGCAGATCGGATGCCGATCTCACGAGACAAATTCGTTTCCTCTTCGGTAGTAATAATTCTTACAATGCTTTACGGTCTTTCATATTAATCTCTATATCGAATACTTTGTGCTTATAACTATTAAGCATAGGTAATTATTGTCAAATTAATTTGAAAAAATTAAAATAAAATAATTCGTTGAATTGAAATGACTTGTTAGAAATTTTACGGTAGAAAGGTTCTTACTTGAGAAATACGGTAAAAATGTTCAATAAAGATAACGCACGGTGTATACAGGGTGTTTATAAAAACGTGGGACATTTTTTCAAGATCAGCCCTGCTCATCAAAATAACAAGAAAAGTTGATAAACGCATATGTCCGTTAATGCTTAGTTTTGCAGTTATAAGAATTTTTATATTCCGTAAAATACCGGCCCGAAATGTCTATTATATATAAATGATGATCAATATATCGATCTAAAAATGCTTATAACTGCGAAACTAACTAACCAACTTTTCTTGTTATTTTGATGAGTACCGTAAAATGGGGGAACATGTTTTTGTCATTTTCTTCTTCAATACATGTTAAAAACGTTAGTGTACCGGGGTAACGTTGGCACATCGTGTAGATAACATTAACGGGTTAAGTTTTACTAATCTGAGGTCAGTAAACTTCAATTTGTTTATTTTATTTTATTTTTTACATCTTAACTAAAATCAATTCGTAACGTAGGCACATCGTGTAAATAGCATTAACAGGTTAAGTTTTACAAATCTGACGTAAAACAACGTAATTTCGGTGTATGCCAATGTTGTCCCTGTCTGCCAATGTTCCCCCATTTTACGGTAGGACTGATATTGAAAAAAATGTCCCGCATATTTATAAACAGCCTGTATAGTATACTATACATGGTACGTAGCACATGGCACATGGCTCACGGAAATCATGATGAAACGGTGTGATTGAGAAAACCAGTAGGACGTTACGTATGCGAAGTATGCTTGCATCGGAACGGCTGTAGGTACCGATGCAGCAGAGAGGGAGCATATGGTGTCCCCACGAAGTCCGAGCATGTACCGTACACCGTCTTCGGTGTGCAGCGAAATGGTGCAACAGATGGTACAGGAGCCGCATGGCTCGTGCTCTACTCCTCCTTCTTCTTCAACTTCTCTCCCTCCCTCCCCTCTTATTCTTCTCCCTCTTCGTCACATATTCACCTTTTTCTTTCATTTATCCTTCCCAACCCTGTCTGTCTTTTTTTTTTTTGTTTCTTCCAATTCATGTGCAACGAATTACTCAATTCCCATCCTGCTCTCTCTTACTTGATCCTCGACAAGTTTATTTTCCTTCCGCGCCATTGAGGGAACTTTTTTTTAACGATTTACTTGTTACTTGAAAAATTTGTTCAGGAAACTATACAGTAGACACGTCATTTTCATTACTCGTGTTAATCAAGTTTCTTGAATCCGGGAAGTTTAATGTTAATTTCGATTTTACGACGTTATGGCGTTATCTAACTATTATTATCGGCTGTACATTACTGCTATTGCTTACATTATTGTTATTTAATCATTGTTAACTGTAAAAGTTCGAAATCATTCTGTGAATGAAGGGGGTAGGTTAACGTCAAAAATTTCGAAATTGGGTTTTAGGATGTTTGCACATTTCGCTAGCTACAGCTTTTCTATATATACTGATTAATAAATAATTGTAGAAGATATGACTATATATATAATTCTCGCACGGCGCCAACTGTCTACGCGAGTGCAAAAACTGCTAAATAGCGCATTATACGTGGCGGTTAACTGATGGTGGCCTTCCTCGTGCGAGAATAGGCTAGTTGACTGAATTTGAAACATTGGTTAAAACATTATTTTCATGTCTATTCTACACGGAAACTGTATTTATTTTCGAAAAATCGAACATTTACATGATTTTTTTTGCGTTTTCAAAAACTTATTTAAACCTGATTCGGAAACGCGCCAGACTGTCATGGCGTCCTGTATGACGTCACGCCGTGTAAAACACAACTGAACGATCAAAGATCTAGAAATACAAGACTAAATTAACGAAGAATGTATTCCGTTTTCCATCGATACATTTCTCACCAGAGATTACGAATAAATCAGAATTCTCACAAACGGAAAACGGACCTAACCTTTCTTCTAACCTAGAATTCTCCAGGAATTTGTCAACATCCTTCGTGTCCACATGTTTACTCCAAGCTTTCTTTGTCTACTGTTTGCTTTGCTAAATCCTGATTCCATAGCTTATTACACTTGTGCTTCAAGATATACTTAATCGCGAACAACTGAATCACCTTCAAATAAACTGGTAAATACGAAATAACCTGTTGTATGAACCTGTCAACAACATACAATGGCGTTAGAGTTTTGCACGGCGTGACGTCATGCTTTCTGATTGGTGTTCACTGTCACATGACTGAATACCTAATTTTGCAGAATTTAATTTCCAAAAATATTATCAAACTTTATTTTTTATAATAAATAGTTTATTTGTTTGTTTCCTCTGTATCATGATTAATCGTTAGAAACTCTAATCCATGCAAATTATTCTTAGTGGATACAAGCCTATTAAACCCACATTAAAAAAATTTTGTTTTTCCTATTTTATATAGTTAGTAGAGCCTATTGGAACACGTTATTGCTACTAATTCAATTTCGAAAAAAAGTGGGTTAGTCCATTGTTGCTCTGACTGCCTCATATATCGTCATATCTTCTACAATTATTTATTAATCAGTGTGAAAATTGGTGAAAAACTTCCTTGTATATTAAGGAAAAACATTGTCGCTGCAAGTTATATGTACCTCAAAATTGCCTCGATACTTATTAACGGCGAACGTTGAAAAACATGGGTTATGTCCAGTGTTACTTTTTAATTAAATATTATTACATTTTTTAACATAAGGGTTTTGTGCATACATTTTATGGCTTCGCTAGAGTTTTCTGAGTTTTATGTTTCAAGTCTCATAACGATCGGTTAATACTTACTCATGTTATCGCAATTTATGTTTAAAGAAATAATGATTTTGGTCGAAGAAATTTTTTTGTTTATAATTTTTATCTCAAATACTAATGATTCGATAAAGAAACTGTAAATAGAAAAAATATGTGCCGTGACGAACTTTACAAGACAATATTTTTTAAAATACAGTTTAACAACATTTAATTTTCCAATTTTTCTTAGCGATTGGACAATTCTTTTTCACATTTTCGAGCGCTAATCCCCTTATTGCATCGAAGCCTTCAATTATTCTGTGAACCCTCCCGAATACAACGATATAAGTTATTATTGGTTTATAAACATTTAAATATGTTTAAACAACGATCAAAGGGGAAAGGACACCCGAAATGCACCCATTTTTGCAGATATCTTTGAATTTTTTTCCAAAACTAAGGGTCTGGGAGTAAATCTGACCATTTCACACGATGCAGCAGACAGTTTTTCTCCGGAAAGCGCCAACAGAAATGAAATAGTTTGGCAAAACAGGCGAAGCCGACAGTGGTTAAAACTCATAGAATAACAACTAAAACTAGGAGAAAAACGTTGTCTCTATTGTTATTTATCACTTTACAATTTACGTTTGGAAAAAGGCCTGTTTTAGGGCTATCGAGCGTGACCTACCCCCTTAACGCGCGTAACTACCCCTGTCGGCTCCGCCTGCTTTCTTAGTTTTGGAAATAAATTCAAAGATATCTGCAAAAATGGGTGCATTTCGGTTGTCCTTTCCCCTTTGATTGTTGTTTAAACATATTTAAATGTGTATAAACCAATAATAACTTATATCGTTGTATTCGGGAGGGTTCATAGAATAATTTGACCCAACGAGCAATTGAATAACTAATACCATTTCGGCATAAAAGATGTTCAAAGTCGAAAATTGGGAGTTTTTTCAAAATCGAATTTCTCAAAAACAGAGTGATGCCGACAAACGGTTTGCGGATTCGTTTTCAGTGCAGGAAAACCTATAAGAAACGGCTATTGAATGTTACAAGTCAAAAAAATGTAAAAATTTGTCGAACTGTGTTATTTAAAACATCCAAAGTTATTTTAATTGTGATAAGATTTCACTTTGTTTTAGCAATTGATGACCGCAGGGAGAAAACATGATAAGTCCATTTTTGTTGATTTTCTGATTTTTATACTATCTGGGAGCTAAAAGGGAATGCTTTAATATGACATCGTTGAAAGGTGGAAATAGGTGTTCAGAAAATAACATGACACGTCCAAGTGAAACAGGGGAATAATTGGATAAGTTGACGTTTGTTAAAAACCAAGGGCATGACTGATTTTTATTATGACAACAATATGTTTGAAATGTTCAAGAGGGTGGCAAAAACACATATCTAATCCCTAAACTAAATGGAAGCAGTTTTGGGAATATGCGATTGAGAGCTCCCCTATAAAAACGTAAAATATGACTTATCATGTTCTTCCCTTGTGGTCTTTAATTGTTACTATAAATACATACTTTGAATAAGATTCTATTACTATTGGAGGTAGTTTTCGATCTCTCTTACGGAAAATTGTACATCTGACTATTGAAGGAGAGATCATGAGGAATCGAAATGCATGCTTTTTCTTCTGAATTCTGCTCGGCGAATCTAGCCGAGTGAGTAACGTCATTTCCACGGGCATATGTCTTTTCTGACTCATTGTCGTTTCCATTGCGATGCCTTCTGCTCTGTAGGTACACACTGATCTCACGTGTGTTAACATGGGTGAAAGGCACGTGTTCTTCACGATTCGTTTCATTGTTTGATTATATTTATATTTATATCCATTTACGTATATTTAAAGCCAGTAGTGTAGTTAAACTTAAAGTTTGTAGAGATAAGTTATGAATAAAATATGTTCTATTAATTATGATTGAATTGTAACAATGGCGGCACTGTAAAAAAACAAGGGAGAAACAAATATTTTAAAACTTCAAAAATGATATTATTATGGCCTTTAACATTCTAACAAGGGAAGATCCCGAACCCGGAAATTCAAAAAATTCTGAAACTTTGTGGATATGTAGGGGATTTCCTCCTGATTACAACGCAATTTTTTTTGCTGCCCAAAATCACTCTAAGGGGGTGAAATTAACCCCCGAAAATTCGGCTATTTTTCGATTTTCTGTTATAACTCGCGAACTGTAAGAGATAGAAAAAAAATCTCGAGACGAAAGTTACTTCTTTTAATTAGATCTATCAAATAGTAAAAGTTAAATCAATTGTTTAAACAATTAGAAAAAAAGTTATAAACAAAAATATTAATAATGTTTACTATTTGATAGATCTAATTAAAAGAAGTAACTTTCGTTTCGAGATTTTTTTTCTATCTCTTACAGTTCGCGAGTAATCGAAAAATAGCCGAATTTTCGGGGGTTAATTTCACCCCCTTAGAGTGATTTTGGGCAACAAAAAAAATTGCGTTGTAATCAGTAGGAAATCTCCTACATATCCACAAAGTTTCAGAATTTTTTGAATTTCCGGGTTCGGGATCTTCCCTTCTAAGATTTTTATGCTTTGAGGCTGGTTCTATTAATAAAACTGAGCAAATACTAGCCACTCTTTGTCAAATACAATGGTTCTGTTCGAACTAGTCGAGATCTTGTTTAAAAATGTGCAACTTTTATCGATTAATTTCGTTGCATAAAGACTAATAATCCAGAATGTAAAAATTTGACAAGAATTCAATGTACAATGCGCCCCTAAATTAAAACATCATGTGATACTGTTCCCACGACGAGTTTTCAAAATGCGGGCAGGATGATACATTTTTCCTTATTGCTGAGGATCCGTTCACACGGTCGATTGGTTCCATGTTGCGCAAAAGAACAGGGTGTGAAAATACAAAGAAACAGTGGATATTCTGAAGTGCACCTGCCAAACATATACGGACATAGAATTAAATGGATCGTCGTCAGGTTATATTTTTTATGGTCGAACACTTAGAATACCTAATGCTATACATATTCAGACTGTCCAATGGTGCGCAAGATAGTACAGATAATACTGGATGCCATTATATACCGGTTTACTTGTATCGACGGTTTTATTTTGTCCAGTATACATATACTTCTATGTCGAACAGCTATACTGGATCTGAACAATCCGTTTCATGCGTAAAACTGTATGATATTTGAGGCACTCAGAGCAACAACGGACCAACCCACATTACAAAAAATTTTTTTTTCCTATTTTATATAGTTAATAGAGCCTATTGGAACACGTTATTGATACTAATTCAATTTCGAAAAAAAATGTGGGTGCTCTGACTGCTTCATTTAACAATATATGGAATATTTAAAAACTATTCTTTGTTAAATAACTTATTATATTTAACTTTTAACTGTTGCAAATTATTAGAAATTGTAAATAATATTCTAGTTATATGTGGACTGTCGTTAGTAACAAATGTAACCGTTGTCGTTACAACAGATACTGGTGTGGAATTCACACCAAATTTAACCCCAGCGTGATTTCAGCTGAAATTAATTTCTTAAATTGTACCAGACTTTATCAGCGATACATTTCATTATGATTGCAATTAAGTGAATCCGTAATATTTACAACTCTTTTAGTAAAATAAAAGTGCACGCCTTTTCGGGTTTTAATTGGTAATTTCAAAATCATCTTTTAACTTAACAGAAAAATCTATACGTACTAATAATTTAGGACAGAAAAAAACAATGACAGAATGTCTGCAAACGTTTAAATTTAGACAGGATCTGACAAAATTTTTCTAGTGTTAATGCAGGAATAAAAAATATTTTTAAGTCAAATCATTGGTCTTAAAACTATAAGCGAGTACAACTTATACAAATCTAGATAATTAACTTCCCTTAATTCCGTTAAAATTCTTGAATAAAAGTCATATAAGACTAATCCATGATTTCGTTCGGGTTAATGATAGTTGTTGCTGAAATATTTAAAAAATTTACTTCATTCAGCAATCACAGATCATCTTTCTTTGTTGAATCGTTATTTTCTAACGTGTATTGCAATACTATAAGTATGTAAATTACCAGCATATAGAAATTAACATTGTGAAGAGTAACTGTTGAGACGGAAAACACGTGCTAAAAACATAATAGATTGATCGTACCACTGAGTACGAACACAAAAAAAAACGCAATATTTTACTGAGATGCACGTGCTGCCTTATAGTAGCAATTAAATCGAAAGTACGTTAGCTGTTCCCACATATGTATTTCGGTGCGACAAGTGGTTTCAACATAGACTTCTTTGCTTACAAACGACAATGACTTAGAACGGTCTTGAGTATATTCTTCGAGAATAACTTTTCTCACGCACGTGCGACCAAACGGGCTGGACTGTCACTTTATTTCCTCCGTCCCTGTTATACACCTGCATTTCTTCGGTGTTAACAGGATTTTAGTCTTTCTCGAATATCCGGTATTAAGATTGATCGATCTTCGCTGTTGAATAACATTCCCGCTTCATTGAAATATTGATTTTTCTAGGGTCTTCTATTAGAGATGTTAAAAGCTAGGTACGTGCATATTAGATTAAAACTTCAAAAAAGTAAAAACAATTACGACAAGTACTTGTACCAATAAAAACAAGATGTGCAATCAAAATGAGCTGCAAGTACATAAAGGTGCTTTCCAACTGCGCTTAAAATGACACAACTACATATACACAGCTAAATTGCTGTGTTCATACATTCCATTACTAATATCGCGGACATTTTAATTATCCCATCAAAAAGAATCCCATTTAAAAACATTGTCGTAAATTAATTATAGCTTTACAAAATTAATGATATATAAAAATTGCGCCAATTATAACGATGGCTATTTATACAAAGAAAAAATGTATTACATAATATTAAGCAGATATATTTTTATACAAGTAAATATTTTAATACGAATAAATATTTTATTCAAAATACTTGGCGCTGCTCTCCGAATAGGTGTTCGACTCACTGATAAGAGATCTTGAAGCAGCATCGGGAACAAAGTTCGATGAAGACGACAAGGTATGTCACTTGCTATTAACGGTTCCTTCAAGCTACGACAACGTAGTAACTGTCATCGAAACCATAACTACGAAATTCACGCTAGACTTCGTTAAGACAAGACTGTTGGAATATGAACTAAAAAAGGAAAACTTATCTGGATCAAACCTCGAAGGGGAAACGAGTTTTCTTGTATACTATGGCTGCGGAGCAAAAGGGACACAAGAGGTTTGAATGCCCAAGTAAATCGAAGGAAAATAAAAAACAATCAAGGGGAAAGAACGATCATGCAAGATTAGCTACTGACAACGGTGGCATTACGTTCTTGGCGATGAGTAACGATCATCGCTGTCTAAGCGTAGAAGAAGAAGTAAAAACTGTGACCTTCGTAGACTCAGGAGCTTCAGAACACCTAGTGACGGAAGAACTAGAAAAATACATGGTATCTATTAAGACGATACAATAGATACATGGTATCTATTGACACATTAAAGACAAATAAAAATGGACCGCTACCGCTATATTACAAAGGTGAAAAAATATGGTTGGAAGCATTTATAGTAAAGGATTTGAGTCGCAACCTCATTTCAGTCAATCAACTGACAACTAGGAAGTTCAAATTAATATTTGTAGGAGATGTTGCAAGAGTAACAGGCAATGGTTTGAACACCACACTAACTAAAACCGGGAAAACCTACCGAATGAGTTTTGGAATAAGACGCGAAGAAAAAAGTGCTCTCTTACATTTTCTCGATCAAATTGGCCCCAAAAATGATATAATTCGGACCATAATTAAGGAAATTACGTGAAAAATTTGTTTACAGAGTTGAAGGCCTGTTTCGTTATAAATAGTCCGATTTAAATTATTTTCTGTCAATTTATTCGGAAAAATGCCAGGAATCCATTGGTGTCACTGTCATATTGATACGATGAAAAATAAAAAAAGTCTGTTTCTGTATAATCGACGACAACATCGCACTAGCCTCGGCCAGTGCATTCAGCGCATATGAAGAGCTGTCGAATAAGGAGTTGCAATCCAATATCACTATTGCACCGACGAGTGCATTCAGTTAGTGATCCTCTAGGTAGTGATTATTATGTGGTAAAATTAATAAATATTGAGCGGCTATTTCGTTCTTTTGTGTTACATTTGTGACCTTTTTATAATCTGTATCTTTAGGAAATCGGGTACAGCATATAAGTTATATTTTCTGTCACTTTGAAGAGGGGACCACATAAAAATCACGCGCATTCAGCCAGCGCATTTTCACGAGCCCAATTCAACATCCAACACAATTTCATACATATGTAATGTTTGTTCATAACTGCTTTCTGCATAGGATGTGTATTTCATATCCTATTTTAGTGTTTTGCTAATAAAAAAATGTCTAACCTAACAAATTTCAATTTCTGGGGACAACCCGTCATCTATTTTCCTTTTTCACATATAATTCCTTACCGTCAAGGAGCCAGTTCCTGATCACTTAAGATGCAAAGGGAGCAGTTCCTGATCACCGAAAACATTTTACTATGAGCCATCAAATGTTTGCGTATAAATTTAAAAATACTTCATAATTATGTAGTAATTTTTTGGATTAATTTTGTACCGTGATAAACTTATTATTTGGTATTTATATACTAAACTGACCAGGAGTTGGGTTCTGATCAGGAACTGGGTCCTTGACGGTACTGTCAACGTAGAATATTATAGCTAAGCACATTTCAAGTATTTAAAATGTACAATGAATTTTCTACGTTCACAGTACCAGCAAACTTTCTGTTTCAATTTTTACAAGTACAACGCAACAGCTAAGAATTTCTTTCCACATTCAAAATAGAATATTAAAATAGCAAACAGCTCCCTCTAGCGTGCACCAGGCAGCCGCGTATCTATGGATATTACCATTTCTGTGCAGAAAAAGCTTGCTGCAATACCGACCGGCCAAATCGGCCAGGTCACGTGACGTGTCTACCCCCTTAATAAACTGTAAAATCTGCTTGCTTTGTTATTTAGGGGTAGGGATACACCTACATCAGTAATAGTATATTTGTGTTGGTGCGTAGGTCCATGTGACGTCACGCGGAGGGAATTGTTTGATAATTGTGGCCTTCAGATGGCGCTGTTGGATGTGTCAGGCAGACAGCAGAATCTGCCGACAGATTGCAGGCAGATTGCTATCAGCCGCGGATCTGCCGGCAGATCCTGCGCTCTCCCAGCAGACTCTGCTGTCAATCTGCTGACAGACTGCAGCCAGATTGCTATCAGGGGTGGAATAAACCACTCGCGTTCTTTACGAAAACGACAAAAAGCCGCTTCGTTCTGGACGCTAGTGGAATCGCGATTTCCGTAGTAAATACACAATTTATATCGAGAAGTGATTCGTTACGTTCGAATAGGAAAATATTGTAGTACAAGAATATAATTATTTTTTAGTCTTTAGTGCATTTTGAATAAAATCGTATAACATAAATTTTTTTTATATATATTTTTAGCATTATTAGATTAGAAATTTATCGTTAATTATCTAGTGAAGTTCTAGAAATAAACCGATTTATATCGTGTTTGAACTCATTTTAATCTGGAAAATCTCTGCAGTATTTTATTAATACCATAGACGAGGTATAGGATAGACCTACCACGCAATGTAATTTTGTGTCACACGCTAGGGGTGCTCGCGATCCCCTTTACCATTTTCGAGTCACACCCAACGTTATCGACTCAGTCTAAAATAAGATTACACTGCTACGAGTGGTAGGAATTAAAATTAAAATTTATAGTGTTATGACTTATACTTTATTGTGACTCTGTAAAGGCCTCGAGAAACTTGAAACAAACTGTATTATTATTCAGAAATACCTTTTCATATTCCTATCCAAATTCAAAACTTGCAATTTCAAATATCTATGGTATTTCGTTAAAAATACCATAGTATGCAGCATGCGTGCATTTTGAAAGCAGTTCTTATATCTGATTAGAATATTTGACAATCACAGCTGTCGGCTCAGTTCTCACCGATTACCAGGTCTCACCGCGAGGAGGTTGCTGCGTTTCGAGACCTGTAGAGAGATGGATGGAATCAAAGTTCCATCGATCTCCCTGTACATGAAAACCTTAGCCCACTAAACCAAATAGATGGACGGAAACAAAGTTCCATCGATCCTTTCGGTTTAGATATAGAATCTAGGGAACTGCCAAGTAATCACTCGATTGAAATAAATTCAGCAAAGAAGAAAAGACTACGGGTGAGCATCAAAGGAGTATTGGATGGCGCAGTTCCTACCACCCTAATCTCCAACTCGAAAGAGAAAGCGCTCGGCGTCTGAGAAATGGGACCAGGTGACTTACGCAGACAGTGTAACAAAAGATACACCCCCTACGCCAGGAACTTACCCCTTTCGACAAAAACACCAGGGGATGAAACTGATACACCCAGACCCATTCCATGCTCAGTCGCTTGCTCCTGGAAACAGAAGCAGCGGCTACCTCCACATCGGAGATGAAGAGCCAACGAAAGAGCAACAAAGCTAATGATTCAGTGACGACTTGGCAATTTTACAATACTATAATAAATTAACCTAAGGCTTCCTTAGATGTCTTCTGTCACTACCGCTGTTCACTATCACTTTTCACTATTTTCTTTAAAGTATATTATTTTATTAACCTTGAAGAAAGTGCATCATGTAAAATAAATCATTTAACCCCATCAAAGAAATGCATCAAATAAAATATATCATGTAAAACAATTGAAGAAATGCATCATGTAAAATAAAGCATGTAAACCCATCGAAGAAATGCATGAAATAGAACGACTCATGCAAAAATCCACGAAGGAATGTATGAAATAGGGCAGATGATGAAAAACAATCGGAGAAATCAGTTAAAAAGGAAGGAATTTTTCTCGCAACTACTTGCAGGCAAGAACTTGCGGGAAAAAATTGCTGTAGTGTAAACACTCATGCAAAAGTTTCTTGCGCAATAAATGTCGCAAGATTATTGCTAGTGGCCCCGAGGCTTTAGCAACTATAATGCTACTATTCAGAGGTACACCTACGTCTTTGGGATTTCAAACTTTTAATTACATCAATAATTTGTCAGAAACTTAGAAAATAAGCTTCGGACCGAGACACGTTCCACGGTCTCCTGAGCCTTTATTTGTTAATAACGAAAATTTAAAGCAAACTATAGGCACCTCTGGATGGCAATATTATAGTTTGTCATAAATTTTCATTAATAACAAATAAAGGAGAGAGAGAGGCAGGTGATTCTCCAGGATTAAAATTCAAAGTTTCTGATCGATTAATTAAACAATTACAAATAGAGAATTCCAAAATACGTAGGTACATCTGGACGGCAACTTGATAGTTTACCTCGAATTTTCATTAATAAAAAATATATGGTCGGACCGAGACTTATTTTTAAAGTTTCTGATCAATTATATAATTAAAATTTTTAAATTACAAATACGTTAAGTACTTCTGGATGGCAATCAGGTTGCCATGAATTTTCACTAATAACAAACTCATAAAAATCTTCAAAAGAGTACAAAATTACGCCATGTACGTGAAAAAGTCGAGGGTGGAAAATAATATTATCAAATAACTCACAAAAGAATGGAACATAATAATTTGAATATAAAAAAAAAGATGTGAAATCAAAATGACACAACTACATATACACAGACATTTTAATAATGTGAAGATAAAATGTAACAGAAATTCAAGGTACTCGTGTCTACTATCGCAAAGGAAGAATGAAAAAGTATCACACTCACCGACCGTTGCAAACAGTATCACTGCTATCCATGCGGACAAGCATCCCCCTTCGCTACTGCTATTCGATCTACAGGCCAATGTCCCGCAACTGCTGCGTCAGTACCGAAATGATTCGCCGGTCAGCGAATACGGTCCTCCATCCTATGGACCTACGCCCTCTCTAGGGCCTATGCTGCAGGCCCTCTCTAAGGCCCATGCTTTGGGCCCTCTCCAGGGCCCACGCGCTAGGCCCTCTCTAGGGCCTGGAATCTGAAAATTGAAGCTAAGCGAAAATTGGACTCTACTTCCGCGATAAAAAAGCAATTAGAGCACCGGTGCTCTGGATGAACTTTGTATGCGCAAAAAATTGGCTCTAGTTTCGCGAAGAAATTTTAACTGGAGCTTCAGTGCTTTGAATTGAATCTTAGATACGCAAAAATTTCACTCCAAATTTGCGGTAATACTACTCTAAATAAGAGCCGCGGTACTCTGCAAAATATGTAGATAGACGCGGAAAAATCGAGGACTCTATGATCGCGTTACGCGCGGTCACAAAGAATCTCACTAGACTGCAAGATTGCTACGAAGACTGGTTGCACTTTGAACCTTTTTAAATTTTTCGCGGTTACTCTACTCGAATCGAATTATTATTATTATTATTATAATATAATATATTATTAATCGGAATTGTAAAAATCGCGAGCAAATGTTGTATCGATTTAATTTTCTGATTTTAAGACAGACACATGCATGTCACTCTATCTACGAGTACCTTGTATGGTCAGCTCATTGGATTCTGCACTCTCCAACACATATGCGCGGCGGTTAGTGGCCCGTTTCATATAATTAGCATTCGTTTTAGCAACATTTCTGCGATATTTCGTGAATAATGTTTAGAAAAGGGCCACGTCGCGAGGCTACTTCGCGCAATATTGCATAAGTGTTCCCGCATGTCGCGCATTTGTGTTGGAATGGCCAGAATCGAAAGAGCTGGCTACGCTACGTTTTCTACAGAAACAATTTTGTTCTACTGCGTGCGCCCACGTTGAAAAAATTATAAAGTGGCAGACCGTTCGCTGTCATCAAGAGTACTGCATCTCTGCAAACTTGCTACTCCTGACCAGCAACCCTGAAACATACCGGTATCAACGCGATAACTAGAAAATCAAAATGGTCATGAACTGGTCCTCTGTGTAAAGCCGTAATAAGTTGTACCTAGCCAAGTAGCAAAATATTTCTGGTCCATGTTCGATCAATGCTTTGCGCATTTTTGAAAATTTGGAAAAAGTCTTACGATTAAAGTTCTTAAACTAAGACTTATTGCGAGGTTGATTTTAATATTGTAGCGAGCATAGTGACCAAATAATACCAATATCAACTGTCATTCTCAGTTATTATTATTTGTATGGGAAAGACCTTCAAGTTATATAATTGAAAATCCTTAAGAAATTAATGCTTTCCATTCCCGTTTTATTAAGAGAATCTAATGACTCGAATGTAATTACTGCGAATAGAGAAAATTTCAAATAACTCGAGCGAAAGAATCCAACTTCAGAAATGTAACTCATATTCAACACATTAAGGGGGGAGACCACTGTCGAAAATCTGAAAAATCGATTTTTTCTTTTTTGCATTTTCCGAAAGATGTAGGTTTCAACAATGCTGTCTCCAAATTTTATTAAGAAATTTGCAAAATTGATGGAGATATGATATTTTTCGTGAAGTGGTGTCAAACGCGCGACTGAGCCGCACGGAATATTGAACGGGTTTTCCTCAGAATGACATTTTTCAACCGCGTTGACAGTCTACAGAGAAAACTATACGCGAAGTTAAAACTTCTATCGCGAATATAAAATTTATTTAGTAGCACACGCATTAACGTTATTATTCTTGAGTACTAAGTATGTATTCGTTGTCACTATGCTCACTACAACAATCATTTTGTTCGATAGCATCCACAAAAATTGAAAGAATGAAAAAGTATCACTCACCGTATATTGAAAACAGTCCCACTGCTATTCATGGAGACAAGCATCTAACTTGGTACTTGCGACCCATTCTCTATCAGCAGCGCTTCCTCGTCCGCATCTCTTGTATATTTCTGGAATATCTTTTAGATATTCTGCCCAATATCCCAAAGAAATAGAGGGACTGTACCATCAACGAGCGCAGTAATTCCTCGAAATTCATTATTAATTTCTCCATCTACAAAAATGATTGTCTATAAAAATTTCATCCCACTCTTTATAATTATAAATGTACACAACATTTCTCTTGCATATCACCACACTTGTATAATTTTGCAACGAATAAATAACAAAAATTGTATATCATTTAAACAAGATGAAAAAATTAAAAATATTATTTAGAACCATTACTCCCTCCTTCATTTGTTTATAGAGTTCTAGCGGAATAAAGAAGCATGAAATGGAAGAGAACGAATATAAAAGTGAATTTTCACCCAAAAATTTAAATTATTTTTGTCCAAGTACCGTTGCCGATGCCGTACTATTCTCACAAACGTAGCAAGGCAAGAGAACTATGGACTCGCATTTTTGCGAACTAAATGGGAAAGATCCTCGTGTGAGAAAGTGCTGCTATACTCTATATTCTATTCACGGTGCCTTCACAATTTTATAACATTTAAGCAATGCCAACAGGAAAACGTAGAGAAGATAGAATATACATGCAACAAGTGTTGCGCATGTATTCCGAGGACACTTTAATGTTTAAATAATAACTAATTAATTAAACCACTTATCGAAATGTGAATGCACCGAAGCTATTTCTATCACCACTCTAACGTTTAGGCGAACAATAGATACATTCCTTAAACTGAATAGATACATCAAAGAAATTCAGAGTTCACTTTTTGACACTTTGAGGTTACGTGGCACCTCTATGGCTCGTTTTTGACTGAAATTTCGCAAGAAAACTCAACCAAAGCGATACGAAACGAAGGGATTCTACCTTGTTATAAGTCCACGACACCGTATTCCAAAATATTAATCCCAAAAGTCAAAAACATCGAAGATTCGTGCACCGAATGATTTCAACAAGTTCGTCTCGAGCTTTCTACGAGAGAGCACCTGTCGTTTTTCGAGTAGCAAAACAGTACGTAATGAAATAATGAAAAATAAACGCGTGGAGAGCGAAATTCACGTTCCAAGCCAAAACCACAAACAAAATCAGGCAAGAACCGGGACGCAGCTCCACATCAGCGGACTCGAGTCGAACGAGAAGGGAAACTCAGTGATTCGTTTCTATGTTGCGAGTTGCGATCCTCGCTCTAGCGGCGCTTAACGCAAACTCTTATAGCGCGAAGTTCGAACAGAATAGAGTTAAGAATGAACTTTACTACATCAGAGATTTGCCTTCGCCTCCTTCCTTCCAACTGTCATTCTCATTGTCAGTCATTATTATTTGTATGAGAAAGACATTCAAGTTATATAGTTGAAAATCCTTAAGAAATTAATGCTTTCCATTCCCGTTTTATTAAGAGAACCTAATGACTCGAATGTAGTGAAATTGAAGAAAAGTAGTTTAGAATGTTTGAAACGCGACAACTTCTATCGCGAATTTAAAATTTATTTATTGTAATTTTCTAAGCGTATTACAAATCAGGAAGCACACGCATTAATGTTACTCTGAAAGTCAAAAAATAAGATTCACCCTAATGTACAGGGTCACAAATTAAACTTAATTCAAATTAAAAACGGTATAATAAATTTAAAATTGTAACTACTGTTACTAATGTCTTAGGGCATAGAGATAATTTTTGTAAATGAAAATGTTATTAGAGTCAAATTTAATGTTTAAATAAAGTGGTCTGGCTGAAATATATATAAGATTACTTAATGTAGATAGTGTAATAATAAATAGATAGATAATTATAAGAGATTGATTTAATTGAATTTTTGATGGGTAGTTTGTTAATTATTCTGGCAAAATATAAAAGTATAATTATAACCACCCCGAACAATTGAAATAAAGATAAGTTAAGAGAGAAGATTTGGAAATCACGGGAAAGGGTTCAACTTCAGAAATATAAATCACATTTAATACGTTACGCATCCCGAATGATTGTGAAATTAATGAAAAGTAGTTTAGAATGTTTGAAACGCGACGTTAAAACTTCTATCGCGAATTTCAAATTGATTTATTAGCACACGCATTAAAGTTACTATTCGTGAGTACTAAGTATGTATTCGTGGTCACTATGCTCGGTACAACATTCATTTTGTTCGATAGCATGCAGAAAGATTGAAAGAATGATAAAGTATCACTCACCGTTCGTTGAAAACAGTCTCACTGCTATCCATGGAGACAAGCATCTCCCTTCAGCAGTAGCTATTCGATCTGCAGGCCAATATCACGCAGCTGCATCGTCAGTACCGAATAGAACGTGTCACACTCACAAATATGTCGCATTAATTTCGCGATGAAGAAGCAATAAGAGCACCGGTGCTCTGAAATCGTTCTAGATGCGTTAAAAACACTGTCCGCTATTAAATACTTTAACGCGTAATAAGCACTGAGTCTACAATCGCATTGCACACGATTACAAAAGCACGTCACGGTTTTAAACATCTCTCAACAGTGGGAAGATGTGTTCGGACTCGTGTAAAGTGTCCACAGAGTCTATTAATCAATGAAATTAATGCAGGAATCGAGAAATCAGGAAATAATATTCACTGTAACATTCACAGATATTCACCGATCCGATCACCATCGCGGATAAAGTCAAACTGATAGCTCACACCTTTCGTCAATGTAACCTTAACTGTTTCACATGCAAGTTGAAATTTCTCAATTTCTAATGACTCGAATGTAATAATTACTGTTAAGAGAGAAGATTTGAAAGAACTCACACGAAAGAGTTCAACTACAGAAATGTAACTCGTATTCGACACATTAAGCATCCCGTATGATTGTGAAATTAAATAAGCATTTCTGCGAGGCTTATAAGAATTAGATTTTACTGTAAATTTCAATGTCGGCTATGAACTAATACTCGCGGCAAATAGAATCCAATAATTATTAATTCACTAGAATGATTAAACCAGGGGTGTCCAACAGGCGGCTCGCGAGCCGCAGTGGCTCCTTCTCCCCTTCGCCTGTTCCGGAGAACCGCAGGAGAACGACCCCTTCCTACTTCAGTCTCATGTATTTCTCCTCCAGGAGCCGCACAAGCCCCACCACCAGTAGGCTAGACACCACTACATATCAACATCTGTACCGTTAAGGAACTAGTTCTTGATCAGGCACTAATTTTTTATCAGTTCATGAAATAAATCGTTCTTTTGAGTTTATGTCAATAAATAATTGTTTGAAATAATTACTAACATAAAAATTGATAATTCAAAAATATATGTGTTGTCCGTGAAAGCAGTTAATATTGTTAGTTTTACATGATCAAAAACTAGTTCCTAGTCACCTTATTATTGCATACCTTATAAATAATTAAATTATATAGTTATTTTCAACTTTTTAAAATTTTTCCTTGAAGTTTAAACATTAATTCAACTTTTAGTATAAAAAAAGTCTATGGTTTAATGTTTTATTAGGTTAAAAATAAATATTAAAGCGGGAAACCCTCTAAAATGATCAGAAACTAGTTCCTTAACGGTATAAGTCTTTTAGCCTTCAAACGGACTTTACCCGTGACACATCTGCTTACCAAATTCCGCTGGGTTAGCAGCAGTTCGTCCTGTAAAACTCATAAAATATGGTCTTCGCTTTCAATAATATGGAATCGCTGTTCAGAAGGAATAGAAAATCTCGGGTTGAGAAAATCCAGGAACCAATAAAGCCATCAAATTTGGTTAGGAGTCGGTCCCCGACAGTGGCGGATTTAACAGGGTGGCCGATGAGCAGTTGCCACCTGGGCCCCTGCACATAAGGCCCCCTAGGGCCCCATCTTTAAAAAATTATGATTATATCCAAAGTAGATTTGTTTTCTGTATTATTACGCTGAGCCCATTTTTAGTAAACTCCCTCTTCATGTTCCCGATAAAATGGGCCCCTCATAACGTTTGCCACCTGGGCCTTTTTTCTTAAATCCGCCACTGGTCCCCGATCCTTAGGACGAAGTAACCGATGTAGTTAGGAAACGTGCGTCAACCACCGTCCAAAAGTCTCGAATTAAATGAACCATAATCCATCCAACTGCATAACTAATTGTAAGTAAGTTTGAACCTTCCCGCGCAACCAAACGAGCATCAAACGCATTGAAAACTGTTCCGTTTCGTTACTGCGGTCATGCGCTGCTGGGAAAGGAACGCTATGAATGCGCTGCGGTCTATACGCATAATGTGTGAATTGGAACGCACCCATAATAAGAGGCGTCACTCGACAAGGACAGAAATATACTAGTGAAATCACTAGAGAACCAATTTAAATGCCCATTCGGCAATGATCGGTAAACTTCGGCAATAATCAGCAAACTGCGGTAAGGTACATTTAGGCCCGCTGTACACATCCGATTTTTTAACATGCGGCGACCGTAATTGCGATTTGAAGTACTATAAATTACATTATGTGATGTACATTTGTTTGCGGCGACGGACGTCCGTGTATCTCTTTTGCTTTAACCGTAATTCCGGCAACGCAAAAGCACCGCACGTTAAAAAATCGGATGTGTACAGAGGGTCTAAAGGTTCCGGCTTGAGTGACGCCTCTTATTATATCTTCTCTTTGCTATTACACCGTGGTTGAAACGGTTTGTTTACTACATCGCGTATACGTACACGCTTTTCCTAGCTTGTGTGAGCTTACGCACACATTCAAGGCCTGGTGTGACGGCAGCCTTAACATTTTATTTTAACTAAAGTTGATTAGGATTTCGACCGTAGATCTTTCAAAAAATTAAATCGTGGGATATCCGCGCACTGATTCGGTCACTATTAAAAAAAAGTAATAGCTATTTCGCGAGTTTAAAAAATTAAAATTTCCAACGTTTCGGTCGTAATTCCGACCATTCTCAAGGAAAGAATAAAAAATAAAAACTGCACTGCTTTTAAATTAATAGCACGCTTTAAACGTGCGAACAACAAGTCGGTTGGAGAGTGACTCCATTTTATTTTAACCGCCAAAAAACTAACAGTAATTCGCCATCTATACGGGAGAATTATAAACATAACTGCAATTCCGAGTTTGACAATTCTAAATAAGAAAAGAGTGTCTCCATCTAGTAGATGTGAACGGAAAGTAAAGGTGGATTGTCACAATTGGCACAAAGTGAGTGTTGGCCCTGTGAATTTGGTTGAGAAACGATCGAATTGGTAATTGATATATTGTGTATCAGAAAAGATCTCAAAATGAATGTGCCCTCGTGATGTTTTTTGCGAAAACCTGGCGTATTGCATGCCAATGGTTAATTGATTCTGAAATACATCATGCTATGATTTTAACCCTACCGAACGGAACGAAGCTGAAGCACGTATAAGGATTTTGTTTATTGCTCGCTGGTTGGAAAAGTATCCAGACTGTGTGGAATTTCACAAACATTGCCAATCGTACGTTGTGAATCTTCATATCCAACAATACAGTGAGTGTCAATGATGTTCATACCATAGTATTTAGTTTCTATATATTGTCCACATCTTTGAAAATACTTTCACATGTTCGAATGCAAACCTCAATATACACGTATAGAAAATATTTATTAGAAACTATATCGCTTTATTCAGTATGTAGAAATGTGTTTCAGTCATTTATCTTTGTGCTACGTGTATATTTGTTTGAATAAGAACTTGTCTTTATATTGCAAATGTTTCTGTTTGTATACAGTTGCAATTTCAGTATATACCGATTATCAAGCGTCATATGTAGCGATTTCATTCTTCAATAAGTATAGGTGTAATTTAAATAATATAATTTAATCTACCTAATAAATAGCAGTTTACATTTAACTTGGCTGGTATGATAATATACACGATGTTTCAGATTTATACGTAAAAATTTAAACTGGCAAATAAAACTCACGAAACAAATAAAATAGTATTAATCAAACAGTTTAGAGTATCAACAGTTTCAGAATTTAAAAGGAGGAACTTTAGGCATGGATATTTAAGGGGAAAAGACACTGTAACGGTCTGAAAAGTAAAGGTATTTTTATAGTTAATGTGTACATATTGAAGAGTAAAAATTTTTTTCAGGCAAATTCATGAATACATTTCTGGTATATTTCTTGTCAAAGTGTACGCTGTGCTCGTCTGGTGTCGACAGTGATTTAGTCATTTGATTAATCTGAATTCAAAATGACAAAAATATTTAGAAACTAGAAGCCTACATATACTACAGCATTACTGGAAACGGATTCATGAATTTGCCTGAAATATTTTTTACCTTTTAATATGTACATATTAACTATACTAATTGTAAGCAATACATTGATTTATTTTCATTGTTTGTTTGAAAAAAATTCCCGAAAATACCCTTAAAGCAGATGCTTAAACTTAGTAATTTCTGACGATACATACTCCACCATGCTTCTAAAATATATTATATATGTTCAACAGTTTGACAATGGGTGTCAAACAGATTAATTATAAAACAGTAGAACTAAGTGTATATCCAACCCTCCTATACTCCAAATCATTTTAGAAGTAATTTGCCGATCGACAAGTTTAGATCGGTTCTGCGCATGTTGGCGGCGCTCAGTGGTGCCGAAACAAGTTACTACGACTATATCCCAAACAAACACTTCCTCGGAGCCAATGAGCTCATTCTACATGCGTGAATAAGTTACTTCTAAAATGACTTGGAGTATAGTTCTACTGTTAATGGGGGCTGTGCAATGAGTTTATTTGGCACTATCCATCTTACACTGAAGTCTTACCAATAAAACTGTAAAAAAGATTCATACTTTGTGATGTAAAAAGTATCTAGGCTCAATATAGAGCAAGTACTCTTTCCCTATCATTGCTGTATACCTTTTATATTTAATGTCTTGTAAAGAAAATTGACTCACCACAATTAATTTTTTTGTGCTATGGTGTGAAATCTTTATTCACATATTTCAATCGATATTCTGATCCATGATGATGTCAATGACATTTTAAATATTTAAACTTTAACCGCTAACGTGATAAAATTTCCTTTAACCGTTAACGTGCAGTTTGTATGACACCTACTGCATGTGCAACATGAAATAATTAAAACAAAAATATTTTCGTATTTGTTTATTGAATGTAGTCATTGTTTAGTTTAAAGTGTAAAAAAAAGTAGAAACAATAATTCTTGTGTTTAAACGAAACAAATTGTACATAATTTAATTTAATCAACATTCTAAACATATCTTATCATTTTCAGAGTAGCATTCTTCAGTATCATTATTGTGATCAGTTATTTCAAAATATTCTTCTTTAACTTCATAATCACTGTCACTTTTTTCAATTAGAATGTTATTGTCGTCTTCTTTAAAAAGACTTTGAGTCCATTCTGTAAAACCCGGATTATCAAGATGTTTTCAGTCACAATAACCTATATTTTCGTTAAAAGAAGCTAAAATGTCGCAAAAAAATAGATGCGTGCAGTTTATCAAAAGCCTCACATTACTACTAACGTTAGGGCTCTCATACTGTTGTCTGTCCTTGTACTATAATAAATACACAACTCACATCAATGGCTTGTAATTAACTGACAAGGGAAGGACCCCAAGTGGTCGGCTTGGATTTTAACAAGCTTTTGTAAGATGATAGCATGCTTTTCCCTTATGATAAATATGGAATACTAGTAAACCGTAAACGTTATTATGGAAGCTGCTGCGGCGAAGTGGGTTGGTGCGTGGATTGCGAATCCGACAATCCTGCGATCAATATCCCCATTAGACAAAGTTTTTTTTTGCATTTTGATGGTGCTAAAATCGTGCACGATGCAGGGTCATAATTATCATACATGCAGGAAAAGCATGGCCCACTTCTGCAAACGAAAAATTCATGCGGGACCTGTAAGAACAAAACGAACAAACTTCTCTTTGGGGAAAAACTTTTTTGCAAGTAGAATTCAAGGTATTGAAGTAATTTTACATAGGAAAAAGAAGATAACTTCTTGTAACTTTTTGGTTGATCCGGATGATCCGCCCTAAAGACAACGTATGATTTTAGCAGGTTTTCTTTAAATGGCTGTATCTTTGTTAAATACCACCTTTTTTTCAATGAGGTTTGACTTATTTTAAAGACAAAGGATCACACTTTCCGGTAGAATACATAGAAACTGCAAAAAATATTGTTTGCACTCTGTAGCACTTGACAAAAGGTAAGAAATTTTTACAGTTTGGCATACTTCTCTTTAAGAGCGGATTTTACCCCCTGGATACCCATTTCGATAAAAGTGGTTTAAAGCATCGAAAAGTAGAAAGTTCAAATTTTAAAATGGTCCTTGTTTAATCAACGTTGGATGAATTTTAGCAAAGTTATGCGAGTTTGAAGATTGAGCAAATTTGAAGGCCCCGTAGTAGGTTGTGGGGATATGTGTAAATACGGTGTTTAGGTTTAGAGGGTTTTTGCTGCCCAAATTCACTCTAAGGGGGTGAAATTAACCCCTGAAGATTTGGCTATTTATCAATTTTATTTTGTAACACGGAATCTATAGGAGATAGAAAAAAGTTTCAAGACTAAGTAGAGTTACATCTTTTAATTAGATCTATAAAATTGTTAATGTTTTATCAATTGTTTAAACAATTAGAGAAAAGTTATATACACAAATATTAATAATGTTCTCTACAATTCGGTTTTTTCACGTGAAATCTGAACTGGATGTTTAAATAATTATAAAACAGTATAATCTATATTTTTTCCCATACAATTTCAACTTTTGTTGTATTGCGTAATTGTGCTCTTCGACAATCGAAGAACTTTTTGATCCCATTGTAACTTACCTTAAGCTTTTATTAGAAAATAATGCGTGACAGGTAATAAGAAAATAAGATAATTTATATGTATACCTATTTTGTCTCCCATCAAAGTGTTATCTCATATTTATTGTTGTGTGGAGCATTGATAATGAGAATAACTTTTATCACTAACATATTACGATGAATTCGCTTATGAATGGTATAGAAATGGATATAGGGGAAATTAGGACAAAACCGGATACTTGGGTAAAACCGGGACGTTCTATTATTTTTAAAACGGCCTTAAATTTTCCCGCGTCGTTGCAGCGACATATTATCGAGAATGCATTACTTCATCAACAAAAGGTGATCGTGTTACAAGCGTGCTTACTAAAGTTATACCGACTTGTGTGCTTTTGAAGGCACTGATCTAATTTTCGATAGTTAAGAAACTACGACACTTTTGACAGTGTTCAGGTAAGTACTTTTTTTGTGTGAATTATCTTAATTGTTGCATATTAAAGTGTAAATAACTAAGACAGTTTGTTTGTACTTCGCTCTGGGATTGTTGATAATTCGTAATATTTACAAAATTGTATGCTGGGGCAAAACCGGGTACTCAGTTTTGGACAAAATGTGTATAACAAAGAAACGAAAAAGAGGAAGTTATCAACATTAAACTAAATCTTAATAAATGGTACTACAACTAAAGAGAAAGAAAACCACAAAATTAAACAAACCGTAAAAACGAACCATATTTTAAATCGTAATTTTTTGTATTTGTTATTGTATTAAAAAAAGGATATATACTATTATTTAATAAAGAGTTTATTCGAACGAATCCTAATTTGAATTTCATTTTTACATTAACAATGTCAAAGTTATGAGCTTTTATCCTTAACGTCCCGGTTTCGTCCCTACTTCCCCTATTGTTGAGAAACCAAATAATTTTGAAAATGCAGTAGATCTCGCTTTTTTCACAACAAGTGTTCATGTGTGTGAAGTCTGCCCCCATTTTGTGAAAAATTAAAAAATCATTGTTCTACTAGTTTTGTACCGTGTTGTACCTTTGAGACTTTTCAAAAAATCGGAACCGTTTTCGAAAAAATTGAGATAACCAATTTTTAAGGTAGCCCCCCTTTTGAAAACGTCGTTTTTCTGAATTGTACTGCATTGTAGTAGTTGCACCGAGCATTGTACTGTTCGATGAAAAGGTGTAACAACATTGGTGTGCGAGAAAAATAAAAAATTAAGGCTTCACGTCACGTATTATTTCCTAATAAATTTTAGAAGAATATTGTTCGTCGTGCAGCTTAAGGTACGTTACAATGGGATCCAAAACTTATTCGCTTGTCGAGGAGCACAGTACCGCAATACAACAAAAGTTGAAATTGTATGGAAAAAAAATATGGATTATGCTGTTTTATAATTATTTACACATCCAGTTCAGATTTCACATGGAGAAACGAATTGTAGGTAACATAATTAATATTTTAGTTTATAACTTTTTTCTAATTGTTTAAACAATTGATAAAACTTTTACGATTTAATAGATCTAATTAAAAGGTAACTTTTGTCTTGAAACTTTTTTTCTACCTCTTACAGATCGCGTGTTACAAAATAAAGTCGAAAAATAGCCGAATCTTCAGGGGTTAATTTCACCCCCTTAGATTGCATTTGGGCAGCAAAAAAAGCGTTGTAATCAGGAGGAAATTTCCTACATATCCACAAACTTCCAGAATTTTTTGAATTTTCGGGTTCGGACTTGCGTTCGCCGAACAGATTTGACGAGCTTATGAGCCTCGCCATAGTTTTGACACTAAATTTTAGAAATTGTACAAATAGATAAAAGGTGAATGTTTTAATTACAGGAATTGGAGAAGATTGGGGGCCTAGTCCAAGCACGTTCGAGAGCCGTTGTGGTGGTTGGTGAATGGTGTTGCAGATAGAGTCGAGGTGGGGTTGGGCGTCACCCCCGTCGCGCCCCCAGCAAGGGGGGTCTAGGGGCGCCTCGGGGAGAGCAACCGGGGGCGCCCCATCCTCGCAGAGGATGGGTGAAACGGTCGTGGAACGCGCACCTTCCCCAGCTCGCCTTAGCCATACCTCAGAGAAGCACCCCCGTGCTACTCTTACAGAACTGAACGTGCTTCGTCGGCATCGAGAACTCTGCGATGTCGTGCTCAATGTGGGTTCCAAAAAGATATTTGCACATCGTGTTATTCTATCGGCGTGTAGTCCGTACTTCAGGTAAAGCATTTTATGTGTAACGAAGAAACAAATAATTCAATCTAATTACTCAATTTTCATGAAAATTATATACATACGCAGAGCAATGTTTACTGGGGAGTTGGCGGAATCTCGACAAACTGAAGTCACAATACGTGATATAGATGAAATGGCAATGGAATTATTAATAGATTTCTGTTATACTTCTCACATCATCGTCGAAGAAGCAAATGTTCAAACTCTCCTTCCAGCAGCGTGCCTTCTCCAGCTAGCAGAAATTCAAGATATATGTTGCGAGTTTCTCAAACGTCAACTAGACCCTTCTAATTGTCTAGGTATACGAGCGTTTGCAGATACTCATTCTTGTCGTGAACTGTTACGAATCGCGGATAAGTTCACACAGCATAATTTTCAAGAGGTAGGTTTCTAAATTTTTTCAAACTTTGTTTTGGCCGGTTATCGCATTCTATCTGAAGTAATAATTCCTTTTTTCGAAATAGGTAATGGAAAGCGAGGAATTTCTGTTATTACCTGTTGTCCAATTAGTAGATATTATTTCTTCGGACGAGTTAAACATACGAACAGAAGAACAAGTATTTAGCGCGGTTATGAATTGGGTTAAATTCAATGTCACCGAGAGAAGACAGCATTTGGCACAAGTTCTCCAACATGTACGATTACCCCTTCTTAGTCCAAAATTCCTAGTTGGAACTGTAGGATCCGATCTTCTGGTTCGGTCCGATGACGCGTGTCGGGACTTGGTTGATGAAGCAAAAAATTATTTGCTGCTGCCGCAAGAAAGACCTCTGATGCAAGGACCTAGAACACGATCTAGGAAACCCACTAGACGTGGCGAAGTATTATTTGCTGTTGGGGGATGGTGTTCCGGTGATGCTATTGCTAGCGTAGAGAGATTCGATCCTAATACTGCGGATTGGAAAATGGTTGCTCCGATGAGTAAACGAAGATGCGGTGTCGGAGTAACCGTGCTGAACGACTTGCTGTACGCAGTAGGCGGTCATGACGGACAAAGCTATTTAAATAGCATTGAACGATATGATCCACAAACGAATCAATGGTCCTGCGATGTGGCTCCCACTACGTCTTGTAGAACTAGTGTAGGTGTCGCCGTATTGGATGGGTTTCTTTATGCGGTAGGTGGGCAAGATGGTGTTCAATGTTTAAACCATGTTGAAAGGTAAATTATTATGTTTTTACCAAGTTTTAGTTCGTTAGTCTTCATCAATTGTTGTGAGTTTCATTCGGTGAATAAATTACAGCAAGAAACTTATTCTGCACAGGTATGATCCTAAGGAAAATAAATGGTCCAAAGTATCGCCGATGACTACTAGAAGACTTGGCGTGGCTGTTGCTGTGTTAGGCGGTTATTTATATGCCATCGGCGGGTCTGATGGGCAATCGCCTTTAAACACGGTAGAAAGATATGATCCAAGACAAAATAAGTGGTCTCAAGTATCCCCTATGGCTACGAGACGTAAACATCTAGGCTGTGCAGTATTTAATAATCTAATTTATGCCGTTGGAGGACGAGACGACTGTATGGAACTCTCGAGCGCAGAACGGTATAATCCTCATACAAATTCTTGGAGTCCTATAGTTGCTATGACATCAAGAAGAAGCGGAGTAAGTTGCATTTCTCTGTATTTATCAAGAACTACATTCTTGTACGTTTTATACTGTGTCGTTGTTGCGCGTGTAATTAATTCCTCTTCTGTATTACAGGTTGGTTTAGCTGTAGTAAATGGTTTGCTATACGCCGTCGGTGGATTTGATGGAACTGCCTATTTAAAAACAATCGAGGTTTACGATTCAGAACAAAATCAATGGAAACTGTGTGGCTGTATGAATTTTAGAAGACTTGGGGGAGGTGTGGGAGTTATGCGAGCACCACAAACCGAAAATTACATTTGGTAGCTCAGGCCCCCCTCTTCAGCCCAAATGGCTGAAACTCCATTAACTCCTCTCACACCAATAACTCCTGTTACACCTGTAACCCCCCCTGCTCCTGTATCGATTCCTGTTATAACTAATACCCGAAAACGCTACCGCCGATCAATGAGCATTATATAAGTAATACAGTATCCTCTTTCACTATGTGCTTGGGGCTGGCGGCGAACGCATAGCGAGTAGCGGTGACAAATCCGAGGCGCCTATGGCACGACTGAGAGAAATCAAGAACGAGTGAGAGGGGACGAAAACGAACCCTCAGCGACATAACGACGACGGCCGCGCACCAGAATATTCCGGGAAATAGTGGGGATAGCGACGAGCGCTTAACGCAGGGGCCAAGGCGAGCCCATAGCGAGATGATACTGTATATGCATTTGACAAGACTTTGCCTTTCTAAAGATAAAGTCGTTTCTATTACAATACTGTTCTACATATTTTTCACTTATCCTTCACATTAAACATTGATAATTTTCATTTACATGAGAAACACTTGTGTTGTATTAGAAATAGATGTATATTTTTCTGTTCATGTAAGAAATTTGTACTTCGGTAATGTTTATATTGCGGCAGTTTTATCATTTTTTACATCATATCTTATTTTGTAAGTTATTTCCCTTATATTATTTATATATACTTCCATGCATTACAAGATACGAAGTATAGTCGTTTTAGACTTAAGTATTATATCATTGTAATTTTTTGATAAAGCAATCGTGTATATTGTGAACGTTTAAGTAATATATGTATGCTTGAATGAAGAAATAGAAAGGCAAAATCTTTTTCCGAAAATATCCTTAACGTAATGTTCATTTTGATGAGATGCTTACACCTCGAACTTTTCAGTGACTTAGAAAAACAAAATTTTTATAGTCCGCATTAACATTAGAAATTCGTTACGGATGGCTGCCGGCGCGGTCACCGATGCAACAATAAAAATTGTACCAAGTAAATTGTTTTTGTTTCAGTAGTATGCTTTTTATATGTATTATATCTATGAGTAAGATTGAACTGAAACCAAATGTTACATGAAAATGATAAATGAAACAATTATTTCCGGCTCTAAGCACATTTTTGCTTCAAGACACAATGTATGAAACATTTAACTGATAGTATGAGGTCATTATGCACTAAATGTTGTAACGCTCAAAGTTATGCTACTTAATTGTTCTGCACCATTGCAGAAAGCAAAATTTCATGAACTTATGGTTTGTTTGAAACGAAACTGAAGTAGTCTTCTTGTACAAAATGGTGATAGGGATCATTGTCCAACAATTTCATAATGTAACTAGTGTTTGTGATAATAATATAATAAGAGACAGCAAAGTCGGTTGGGAGTATAAGCAATATTTTATTAACAAATATCGTTTCGTGATCAATTGCAAAATTGAAAGTTTACGAATCTTTCTAGTTGCGTTACATCCATGTGGTTGTTGAAGAAACCAGAAAACGGGGTTGTTGTAAGGATACTCATACCAACAATACGATATAACTGTATCTAACAGCTTGCTACAAAATATCAGTATTAGAAGTTGTATGTTTCTAACATCATACTACGATTTTCATCGCGAAAACAGCCTGTTTTAATTAACAGTGACTTGTGAAGAAAATTTTATTTCTCTATATATCAGCAAATTTCTAAAATTGATATATGTAGTGCAAGTCGAACAATTATATTGAGTTTGAGTAATCCGATTAGAGATTTAAAATGGTACAAAGTTCAAATAAGTGTTCAAATTCAAATTTGATTTACAAGTAGTTACACAATAGATTCACCATAAAATGTTGCTCCTCCAAATTTTGAATGTCTACATAGAAGTTGTAACTAAATTTCATCGAGACTCATGGGAGATATATTTTCCGATGAATATATTCTGAGTTATATTCCCTTCCATATTAATCTGCGACTTTTATTATAAGCCTAATTTCTGACACGCGTTTATTAACAAATGTAGTAGAGTTTTAATCATGTGTTTCGAATTAAACCATGTTGCACGCGGAAAAGTAAATTTTAATACTTTTAAAAATGATGAAACGTAGAAAATTTATTATATTCAAATATATAAACAATCTTCAGTTTTATGTAACAGTATTTTTAATAAGATCAATTTTCGTATTTTTGTGTTTCATTATTGGGGCAGACAATCAAAATAAAAACGTGGCGTACAGAATAATACATAATTTGTGGTATAACGGAAAATCAGTTAATTGTACATGCAAAAATCAATTTTTAGAATGCGTAATTTCTGAGATATAAACGTTTTGAAAATTTCGTTTGGTACATATGCTTCAATTGCGTACAGGCTGGCGTTCCAATGTGCGGCTGCGGTCGCCGGCCGCACATTGGAACGCCAGCCTTACTTCAGCAACACTTATTTGTTGAATGTATTAAGGGAAGCCACTGTGAAATTTTTTTCAGAATTTTTCTTTTGCATTTTCTTAATGCTTGTGGTCTCAAGATTATACCTGCACAGTTTCAAAGTGGATCTCGAAAAATTCTGGGAGCTACGGGAGGTTTTGTATAGGTTGCGCAGCGCTCATAATCGAGTGCACACATAGGTAACTTGGTGTCAATCGCGCAGAAAATTTATGTCTAAAAACCAAATGTATCTAATAAGAGGGATTATGAGCTTATATATTGTTTAAGAGTAGGTAGAGAATCACTGGCCACGACAAGACTGTACACGGCTGCGATCTTTGAGCTGCAGAAAATAACTTCTGTCGAAACTTTAAACGCGAGTATCTCGAAACGGCAGTTTTCAAAACGGGCACATTAATAACTCAGTCAATTTTTATTGAATTCACTTGAAATTTTCAGGGAATATTCGTAACATTGAAAAAACATGTTGATTTTTTATACTTTTTGTTCCAGATTTCTTCTAAGTCCGCCAATTCTTCAAAAATTAATATTTTTTTTAATCTGTACGCTTAACTGAAGCTATTGAAATATACTTTGAGACCGTTCGAATTTTTCAATTCGGAGTAAATGTTGGACAGTTACACGTGCGCCCGTTTTGTAATTTTTTTTGCAGAGCTTAGCATTATCGTATACTGTGGTCATACTGCCGAAAAATTTTTCAATCTGGGAGCATAAAATATTAGTTAAATATATGTATTTTTAGTTGGTAATAAAGATTTTTCGTAGAAAGTTACATTTCATTATAAAAGAATGTCTTGAAAATAGCCTTTATTTTTTACCGTCACAGTGGCTTCCCCCTTAGGTTGATACACACGACTGAAAATAATAAAATGGCCTAATTCTTATTGTTAGTGTATTCGACAATTTTAACTTTCACAAAATCAAGAATATTTATAAGAAACCATTTTGTATCATACTTTTTATTTTTTGTACACCAGCAATCGTCTCAGTCACGCCATAAATTACATTTCATTCTATATACTAATTGTAAGTAGAATACAGGCAAAGTCCGATCAGTACACAATTTTTCTATCATATTATTTTGTTAATCTACATAAATGTGTGCAATCATGTAAATTTCAGTTATAATTAAAACTGTGTTGTATTTCTGGTTCTTGTCTTCTTTTGCAGCACGAAAGCATGGAATTTGAACACTGTAGTGATTAACATACTGTTTATATGAAAAAATATGATAAGATTAAATGACACTTCATTTATTTTCTATCCAGTTATTTATACGACAGTTACAAGTAACTTTACGAAGTCACATAGGATATTCACTAGATAACATCTCTTTTAACTTTCCTTTTAGTATGTTTTTTTTGTTATATCACAACAAAATCTTGCCAATAAGACGCTTTGCGTAAGTGAAATAAAAAGAAAATTGAAATTGTTCTTTCATTATAATAAAAACCCTCTAAACGATTACGAATTGTTTTTTCCAAAATTCGTCTAATTATTTAAACGAAAAGACATATGTATAATCTTTATAAAATGCTATAACATTTATTTTAAATATTTTTTACAATTATTTTTTATTGTGGGATCAGGAACCCCCATACCATAAGAGAGGGCACGGAACAGCAACGATCGGGGGAGTCGGCGGAAGCCGAGGTGACTAAAAGGGTACGTTTATGTTGGAGCTGCGATAAACGATCAGAGCGATGATAAGAACGAGATGACTATATGACGAACGATAAAAGCGTCGGGAAACAAATATTTCTCTTTCTTCGTTATTATCGCAGCTCCAACATAAACGTAGGTACCCAAAGGCGGCTGGCCATCGCGTAAATCTAGAGATCGCGGGTTCGAGTCCCGGTGAGGCGACTTCCCTTTTTCGGCGAACCTACATTATGTTAATAACTTAGAAGTATCCCAGTAAACAAACTGACCGCAGTATGCCAGCTGATTCGAGTAGATGGTTCTAGTAAGCAGAAATATGGTTCTGCTGATTGATATCTAATTTCGATCAGATCTTGCTGACAAAAAGCAACCGCAGATTGGCGGCAGAAATCAAGCAGATCTTGATGTCAGGTTCTGACCGCAATACCATAGTTTAATGCGGACATAGTAGGCAATTTTTTATAATAGTATGGATTTAAAAACAGTCAGAAAGCCTTAAGTGTAAATAAGATATAGAACATGTTTATAAAGTACAACATATTTATCAATGTGAAAAATTTATTACAAAAATATCAGTATATAAAAATCTGCACTGACTTTAGCATCTGACGTTAGCATTTGCTAACGAATAATTTATACATATAGCAATACAATTTTTACGATTAATCTATTTTTATATACTGATATTTTTGTAATAAATTTTTCACACTGTGATAAATATGTTGTACTTTAATTTTTCCTATAATTCCATATAGCTCCATAAGCCTCTTACATATTCTTGCCTACACTGCAAATGGCGGACACCCCCCACTACTCGCATCACTCTTTCTGTCGGCTGTTAGCAGTCTAGTGTAGTATATAGAAGTCTGTGCTCCTTACTGTCCGCGTTGTGCCGTGTTCTGTAGACGGGAACCTGTGGCTTGGCAGTGCCCTCACCATATTCATGAAATACTGTAGAATGTTAGCGATGAGAAAAAGCCAGCCCTGGTAAGCTCGAATGCAATCGAATCTCGATCGGCCACAATCGTTTGAGCCGAGTGTACTCCACATATCGATTATATACAATTCCCCAGCCACATTCAAGCGACAGCGTAACAGCGGCATGATGTCGCACTGAAAAAGTTCGCACTCAGTGCGCACTAGGTAGTGCAGAATTCCGAATCCGCTATAAGTGTGGTCATATTTAAAATGGCGACGATCTTGGTAGTCATCTTTCTCCTGAGATAGGTTATACGATACAAGTTGGCATATTTCAAAAAACGCCGAAACAATCCAGCTTGTCAGTGTTACAAAAGTAATATTATGATTGTATTGAAATAGTTCATATTTGTGCATCGCGTATTAATATTTCATTGACCGAAGAAAACGTAAATAATGGCTGAAAATGTTCAATGTGATGACGAATTTTTGAGGTCTATAACAGCACTGCTCTGGGGAAGTAACGCAAAAGAAGATGTGTTTAAACGATGGGCCCAAGGTAAGTTTAGTTTTTGATATTTTTCCGTAGTCGTCAAAATTTGTTCATTGTTTTCAATCAAACTTCTATTATTTTGATATTATGCTACTGGCAGCTGACCGGTTATTTATTCAGTCTATTTTGATTACTATTTTCAAAGAACAGAGATAGCACGATAATAGAAACATGTTAATTAATTATTTTATTACATATTCTTATGTCACTACAGTAATATTTTACAAGTGTATTTATTATGTTTGAGAAAACTAAACAATTACAAACTATTAAGCAGTGTTGAAATATTTATATCATAATATATAAATTGCATTAACATTTTGATAGTCCCTATGACATATTTGTGATTCTGGCCTTCTGATTATAAAGTTAAGGCCTATCGAACTTAATTTATGTGTATTAAAGTTTTGGTGTTGTATCACATATTCATTGTGATATCTGTATTTATATATTTTTCAAATATTGCTAGCATCTTCATATACCTTACTTTGTTTTCCAAAAATTTACTAATTTAAAAAGTTATGTCGAGGGATGTATTTCGAAGCATTCAATATTATGCAATTGGAACTATTTTGTAGGTGATCAATGCAAACTCAAATATTTTATACACAAAGTATAAGAAGTGATATGTTCATTTATTTTATAGGGTTTCGCATCGTATAAACAAATATTTTGATAAATCTTGTATCTTGTCAAAATATTGAAGTGAATGAATCGAAAAACACTGATATTAATATTAAAAATATCTAGCGATAACATATCAATGTTTATAAAATGTATATCTGAAAAGTGGGGAATTATAAAACAAATGGATTTTTTATTCCAATATGTGCAGTTGTGAAAGTGAGAAATTCTGTTTAGATAACTTGCACATTTTTTGCAATTTATATTACAATAAACATTTTACTTTGGGGTTATAGTGCACGTGTTACAACTTGTCTATTTGTTAACCCTTTGCCTTATGTAAAGTGGTATCGGCACACTAATTCGGTCACTATACAAAGTTTATTTTATTTATTTGAAAATAAAATAAAGTAACACAGCTGTTTTGCAATTAATTATAAACAAATCCGACGTTTCGGTTCTTGATTTGAACCCTCTTCAAGGAAAATGAGATAAATGTATAAATTGCGTTTGCTGATGAAAAATCTGTCGCAGCGTTCAATCGAGCAAGCGACACGAGAGTCGGTTGGAAGAAGACTGAAGTAAACAGCGGACAAAACAGACGTAACTAGAGGTGACAACGACCTGTGGCCAAAGAAGCCGTTGACAGTTTCAAATTATCGAACCCCGAAATTTTAAATCTGTGGTATCAAGGCCTTTGCCTTATGATTTGATTCCCATCAGCACGTACGATAGTCTAACCATAAGTCTCTGACGGGATGGGCCAAGTATGGGTGTTCCGGTATTGAATTAATTCATGAATCACTATATAAGCCAGGCCTGTCCACGGATTTGCCATGCAAGAGCAACCGCGTGTTGCTCTTCGCTGCTGAAGGTACCGAGCCAGGCCCCTCGTGCCCCTCAAGAGCGAAAGTTCCCCCTGATGGGGCACAACTGCAACTCTTGCCTTCGCTCGCAATCACCCGTGGTTGCTCGTCAAAGGCAAAAGCAAAAGTTGGACAGTTTTCGAATAGTGTATCACATAGTGCATGTATCTGTTTCGGAGGTGAAAGGGTTTCAGAGATTCCGAGGCCACCTAGATTTTTCTAAATGGAACAATGTACTTTTTTATACATTAATCAATGTGTTTATTTATTCTCTATAAAGGAGTATTAAAGTAATTGTGTCAAGAACTGATTGGTTCAAAAAAATATTTTAAGAAAAATATCCATGCTTCGCTAGAGTAGAAATAATTAAAAAGAATTACTTTTATATCTGTTTTTTTTAAGTAATTATTTATGTCAGGCGTGCACAGCTGGAATGCTCGCCGGGCAAAAGTTTAAGTTTATCACTTAAAAGAATATTTCTTTCTTAATAATTGAACTTGAGACGCGCCGTGAGACGGCCAAATCTATAACAATTCCCCCCGGCGGCCGACCACCTCGAGTCCACTACGGATTGCAATTTTACCGACTTTTTCAATAACCGGCAATTCGGTAAAATTTTCATTCAAAACCGGTAATTTTTTAATTTTTTAATTACAACAAATTTTTTTTAACTTAATCGACAATTATTTATTTATTATTATTTATTATTATTAGATATACGGGAAAACCCTTTAGTACAAAAAGTAAAACAAATAGAACATAAATAACTAGGCAATGTGGAATAGATAGAGGAAGTGCAGTATATTTGGAATACCAGTTTGTTTAAGACGAATAAAAAATTACGACAGAGGATAGGATCAAATTAAACTACATAATATCATAGGGAAACTAATAAACTTTCATATTTCTGAGTGTCAGTAAAAATAAAAAACAAAAAGTAACTGAAACTTTGGTTTGAATGAAAAATGACAAGAAGTATCGATTTCGTTAAGGTGCAGGTAATTTGGAATACCGGTATTCCAATTTACCTTCACTTTATAAACTTAAACAAAACATGCCGATAATAAAATTAGTTTATTTTATGACGTAATGAGGCTAAGAAATTACAATTAAGGAACAATTTTATTTAAATATAAATTACAAATCTTTAAATTTATTTACAGTAGTCACAGATATAATTTCCTGTGTCATATCCAGCGCATTCGCAGTGTACCCACATTTCGCATAAGAAACACTGTACCCACTCTTCTCCTCCCTTGTCTCCGCTATAATTTCTACTGCAGAAGAGGCACACAACGTTCTTCTCAGCACGTTTTCGTTTAGCGTCAAATGTCGGTCTTACTTGATCCAATGCACTTTTTTTTTCCTTCCTCTCTTTCTTGTTGTTTCATTACTTTTGCCTTTTCCTATCCCCTTCCTTTTTCCTTTTCCTTTTCCTTTTGCTGGGGTTTCGCCTATATCTTTATTTTTCTCAGCCTTTTTATTCTGTGCTATTTCAAGCTCCTTTCTGTAAGAGCAACTAGAAATTATTGCAGACGTCGTCGGCTTTCGACCTCTATTGGAAGTTCGCTTTTTTGGGCTTGGTAAAGGAGTAATATCAAGAGGCGTAACACGGGGACTTTCAGTGCTACTTGAAGACGGTCCCGGTGAATTTTCTTCTTGAATAATATCCACATGAGATAAAAATGTAGTCAATATTTCAGATTCATTTGAAGCTTCGCTTTCGAGTTCTTCCTGTGCAGCAGCCATATAATCTGCGTCTGAAAATATGTGCCGGTTGTAGGGATATATGCCACCTATCTTAAACCCGTTGGCTGCTATTTCTCCTGTTTGACATTTGATATAAGCTTTTCCAAATAGCTCAACAACGTCGTAAGGTGTCAAAGGTCTGTTTTGTTCCCGAAGAAAAACCCGAATTTCTTCGCTGTAGTAAGTCTTCAATGGTCCCATGAAAGTCCTATCCAGCGGCTGAATTTTGTGCGTGCATTGAGGTGGTAGTGAAAGGATAGTCACGTGATGCTTCCTAGCTAAATCGATGACTTCCAAGTTTTTCGTGTGACTGTAATGTCCACCAAGTAACAACAGCACTGGAGATGTATCGGTTGGCTTCGCAAATTGAATAAAGTGTTCAACCCATTCCGTAAATAAGTTGGTTTGGATCCATCCCGAAGGATGTGCTCTTCCAATTGATCCAAACGGAGCACCTCTCATTAGAGCTGGTGACATATTTTTGCGAGGAAAAATTATCATGGGAGGGACAAATATTCCTGCCGGGCTCATACAAACGACGATAGTTATCAGGGACCCTCTTTCAGCTGATGTCATAGCACAGACTTGCTTTATTCCCCGACGAGCAATAATTTTTGGAATCTTGCTCTGGACTATGGAGAGTCCACTTTCATCAGCATTGAATATTCGTGGAGCTGCGAAGGACTTTTCGTTGTAGATTTTGTCGAGATTATCATAAAAGTGATCCATTTTTTTTTTTTGTAAAACCATGAGCCCTTGCGTATGATGTTCCGGTCGGCATTCTTATAGATAAGACATCCTTGTTTCTTTGTAAAAATGCTTTTAACCAATATCTGCCAGCAAATCCGTCTCGGAAGGGATTTTGTACGGCATTTCTTACAGCAAGTTGATACGCTATTCGTCGCAGATCCATTTGTGTTAAACCATAAAATGTACTTTCCATTGTTAGAACATAATCAACTAGCTGTTTTTCGAAATCTTTGTCAAATACAGGTCTACGACCAATCATTTTATTAGTTACTTGGTCAATCGGTGTCTCCTTATCATTTACTAATCTGAATAGTGTAGTTCTGGGAATATTGAAATATCTTGCCGCCTTCAAATAGCTCATTTTTTTTTCACGGACAGCAGTAACCGCTGCGGACATGTCCTCCGAACTCCACTGCTTCCTTTTTTTGTATCTGTTTGCCGTCGACATTCCTAAAATATAGATATTTTGAGGAGATATGTATACCAGAATATTTATAAAAATGCTAAGAACGGTTACATACTGCACTCGCTCTTGGTTCACACGTTTCTACCAATCTTGAAGATGTAGATGTCTATAAGACATTATTTACACAAATGCTCCTAAAAGGTTATACAGGTGACAGATGAAACTGACGCGGTGGTATCCATTACGCGTGAAACAAAAGCATCGGTAGGCTTTGGAATATTCCGAATTACCTTCACCTTCGGTATTCCGAATTAACCACATGGCATCGAAACCGAAAATTTCATGTCACACTTTGTATTCTCGAAATTATCGCAAAACTGGCACGGAACCATAGAAGGAACATGCAAATGAGTCGATTAAGTGTTTAACACTAAAGTTTTGACATATTTTAACCATGATTGGAGCGATTGAATACGCGCTGAAAAAGTTTTGCAGATTGACGTTTTCTTCCTCTGCAGATTAAGTCGAAAATGTAAAAATTGCGGTTCATCCACAAATGTCGTTAGTTAAGAGGTCATTAGCCCCTATAATCTACGGTGTTACAAATTAAATAGCGTGAGTAGTTTATTAGATACTTCGGTATTCCAAATATGCTGCACTTCCTCTACAATATACATAATTATAAAAAATATATGCAAATAAAACTGTTCTGAACCTAAAATATAAAATGATATAACACGAAATAGATATATTTGTATAACTATTGAAAACAATGAAAAGAATCTTACCTTATATACATAATTAAATATTTTTTATTTAACAATTCTTTTTAACAAATAAGCGCGCCAAAAACATAATTTGTCCAAACTTTGGTCTCCTGATAAAGCACTCTTAGATTCTATACTTGTTGCTCGGGTAGTCATTAAGAAATCATATGCCATTTGTAGCTATTTTCTTTTTAGTTTTTCTACTTGAAAATTCGTCTATTATTTGATGGCTTGATTCAGATTTTTAGTTTTTTTTTATCAAATTTGGTTCTTCATGAGAAACTTCGGTTTTCGTCTCTATTAGTAATTGAAGTTTTTTCACTGATAACGTAGTAGATATCGACGGAATTAATGAACGCATATATGCGCTACATTGTTATACATAATTTATCGAATTACCGGTAAAAATTTGGCGAATTACCGGTAAAAATTTCAGGTTTTTTCTCGCGATTTACCGGTAAACCGATTAACCGGTATTGCAATCCCTAGAGTCCACCGTGGATTCAAAGGACCCTAAAATCAACATTTATCTACTTTTTTTTTTGCAAATATTGAATAATTTGAATAAATATTGCTAATTGAATGATCTTTGACATATGAGCTATCTCTTTTTTTAACCCCCGGTTGTCACATCTACTATTTCGAATGTCGTTGTCGCACTGGGTCAATTTGACCCTATCAATTTTCAACCAGTTGATATTTAAAAACTATTTGTTAAATTAAGTGCCCATCGTCGAAAGTTGACATTTAAAGTGTCATCGTGCATAAAAAAAATTTGAAGCAATAAGAGTTTCGACAAAAAGATTTTTTGCGTAAAAAACGCAGGGTCAATTTGACCCAGTGTGACAACCGAGGGTTAAATCTTATACAGTATATTTAAGAAATAAGCAGGGCTGTGGAGTTGGCAGTCAAAATTCCCGATTCCGACACGGACTCCAACTTCTCTTTTTGTCGAACCCTATTCGCTAAATTAGTGCAAGCGTCAAAAAATAAATTTTACAGGAGGTTTTTTTTGTTCTTCAAAATGTTGGGAATATTTGCTTGAATTTTGATTTATGCGCATTTTTAGGAGTATTTAAATGCCAATGAAGTAGGGGAAACTCGGACAAAACCGAGTACCTGGGTAAAACCGGGACGTGCTATTATTTTTTAAACTGCCTTAAATTTTACCGCGTCATTGCAGCGACATATTGCATTATTTCATGCACAAAAGATGATCGTGTTACAAGCGTGCTTACCAAGGTTATATCGTCTTTTGTATTTTTGAAGGCTCTGATCTAATTTTCGATCATTGAGGTAGATACTCTTTGGTGTGAATTATGTTAATAATGTTTATGTTATTCGGGCCTTTTTTGGTTGGTTTATTTGGATCCTTCAGATGCCTGAAGATTGATGTTTGTGGTACACCAAAGGTTTTCTATACGAAATGCCTTCAGAAACTGCTTTGATTGCAGCTTCCAGAATACCAGAAGAGTATGTTCAGCTAGATTTTGATACAAGTTTCTTTATTTTATTCCTTTTATTTTTCTTGTTAATTTTATTTGCTTATTTAGCCATTATAGATAAGTGTATTTTCTATTTATCTCTAACAAAAATTAATTAAAAATTATATATAAAATTAGAATTAGTCTTCTCCACGAATCGACTTTCGAAGCCAATCGCAAATGATATGTCTACAGCATGTGCCCAACTGCTTCTCTATAGGGAAATTTGATTTCCAAATCCGTATTTTCTTCTCCTCTTCGAGGCTTTTCGATTGGGGTTCTAAACGGTTTCGAGTCGCTCATCCCAAATTTTGTTAATACTTCTTCAATGTACTTTCTTTGCTTCAGTTCGGTTTGTTCTTTCGTTTTGTTGACTTTTACTCCAATGAACGTTCTTACGTTTCCGTTAATTTTAATTTCAAACTCTCTTGACAGCGAGTTTAGTAATTTCTTCATTTCTGTTTCCTCCGAGCCAATTATTATTCCATCGTCCACATACAGTGCGAGAATAATTGATCCGTTTGCATTTTTGTTTAGTTTGCACGCTTGATTCTTTTGTCCATACCCTTTTGGCATTTTCATGTATGTCTTCGCTCAATTATCCATACCAGAAGGCCGTTTTCACGTCAAAGCTTATGCTGTTAGAGTTTCTTGAAGCTGCTAGAGCGAACAGCACTCGTAAGGAATTTATGTTCACCACTGGGCTATACGTCTCTGTGTAGTCTACTCCATTTTCCTGTTCGCATCCGCACACGACGAGTCTCGCTTTGTAGGTCCCATCGTTTTTTACTTTAAATACCCATTTGTTATTCAAGAGTTATTAGCTCCATTGGTTTTATTTGTATCTACTACTGTCCAAGTGTTGTTCCTAGTTAGTGAGTCCTTTTCTTCGCGTATGGCTTCTTCCCATTTGGATTTGTCTTCACCAGTGAGTGCTTCTTCATACGTCAGATACACAAAATCATTAAGACAACTTGGTTGTTTTACATCTCGTTTTGGCCTTGTGGGCTTCTCCACCTTCTTCGGGGTTGTATCTGTGGTACTTGCTGGTTGTTCTTCATTTTCCTCTCGTGCGGTGTCGGTGACCTCCGTTTCTGGTTATAGTTCGCCCTCTTCATTTTCAGGTTGGTTCGAATCTACGTCTGTTTCACCGTCTTCCGGAAAGTCACATTTTATTTCCGTTTGTTTTCGTTCAACTCCAGATTTTTTGTTCTCGACTATGACATCCCTTGACAGGACTATCTTTCTTCTTTTAGCGTCCCACAAACGATAGCAGTTCAACCCGTATCCTATAAAGACGTAATTGTTTGTTCTGTCGTCGAGTTTTCTCGTATACGATAAACACTTTGCGTAGGCTTTTCCCCCGAACATCTGAATTCCAGAAAGATCTGGTTTCCCCTGGAACCACATTTCAGCTGGCGTGACACTTGAACCTGCTGGTGGACTTCTATTTGTTAAGTATGTGGCGACATAAAGAACTTCGCCCCACATTTCCTTATCGAGCCCTCGAATAGCAGGGCCTTACTTTGTCGAGTAGGGGTCTGTTCAACCTCTCTGCTTTCCAATCACTGTTCCTTTCTTTTTTGCCCAAGTTTTTAGCTCCGTGCTATTATTTGGGTTAGTTGCCCGCCGAGTCGAGTCGGGCACTTGCCGTAAACACTCTTTTCTGGAAGCAACTCAGTGTACTTTTGACCCCCCCCCCCCCCACATTTTTGTGCTGGAGTTACCTAGAAACTTGAAACTTTACAGAAACCTAGTACTATGTAAACGGAATAAAACCTAAAAATTTCACGTTTCTATCTTTTATAGTTCATAAGATATTTGAACTCAAAGTTTCGCAATTTCGACACTGACCGATCATCAAAATTCAGTCGTACTTCTAGCAGCCCTAGAAACTTGTACTTTGGCAGAAAGATAGTGTTTTGGATACAATGAAAGGAAAAATCCTCTTCACTAACAATTTATGAAAGAAATTCGATATCTCTGGAACCACTGAACCCATAACCATGAAATTTGATAGGCATGTTCCTTTTAGCCCCCAGGTGCTCGCTAATAAATTTAGACAAAATCTAGCCATCTGACGGTGACGCCAATGCTCGAGCCTCTCACATGAGGCGCGGACGCGACCGCGACCGCCAGATGGCTGAGTACCCGCGAACACGCAAAATAATTAATTCGAAGCCACGGAGAAGGACCAATAGGGATAGGGAGTGGGCTATTCGGAAAACAGTGGCTGATGCCCAAACACAACCCTTAATTAAAAAAAAGGATCACTTACAAAAAGAAGTGAAATCGCATCAAAAACATTTCATGTAAAAAATGGAGCCGAGTCTCGTGACTCTTTACCCATAAAAAGTTGTGAGATGTCATGTCTCATTAACTCTGACACTTCCATTCACAAATCACTCCAAGTCTACATCTTTAGTTAAAGAACATTTTGTGACTTGGCAATTACGCAGCACAGGGAAGTTATTAGACCTTACAATGTTCTGTAAAATTAAGTTCACACTATAAATACATATACGTTCAGTTCCTGTATAAATATTATTATTATTATTTATAGCCCTAGCTAAGGAATTGTTTTCAGGTTACCTAACAGTTAATATGTGATTTCTTTTATAATTTTTTTGTTCACCCTACCCGGTGCTCGGGAAGGGAGAAGAGCCATTCTATCCATTTGGCTCCCATGCGTCGCCGGGCCTGGCCTCGCGCACCTCCAGGTCCAGCGTCGGTCGGCGGGATCCCCGCGCCGCGGAGATCGTGGGAGGCAAAGTAAACCTACGCCTCCATCTCCGCGAGCAGATGAAACGGGGGAGACCCGGCAAGTGCGGACAGCTCGGCATGTGACACCGTGCGGTGAGCCCGCACAGATCTGAGGACCGCGCGTCGGTGAACTCTAGCCAAAAGCTCACGCCCGACGCTACAGCCCCCCAGGTCGCCGGCCTAAACTTCGTAGAGCCCCATGGACCGGACAATCGTCACATGCAATCGCCGAACTGCCTCGTGAGGGCCCCCAAGATTGGACCTGATCCTAGCAAAAGCGATGACTTGACGCTCCAATCGGGGGCCCAGGACCCGGCCCCTCCGAACCCTGTATCAACCTATCAACTTGCTTCACTCTTCAGCTTCAAGCTTCCAGTACTCTTAAAAGTAACTTGAACCCAGCTAACACTATCTGGACACCAACTTGAATCCAGTATACTTGAATTCAAGCGACTTCAAGACAGTTAACAAGGAACGCGAACAGAAACAGGAAACAGAATAACGATTGAACTGTATTTAATACAAGGAACTATAAGGAACTATAAACTCGAGTACAGCAATTCTGGTTTCAATCCTTCTACTCTCAATGGCGGCTGGATTCCGAATGTCGGCTTGACAGGAGATCGATATCACGTTCGTCTTCTCCGCCGCACAGTGGGCCGGATTTTAAATTTGCCGCCTTTTGGGTCTTTTTTTTAAGATATCGGAATGAAAGTTGCGCTAAAAAACAGGAAAAAATTATTCCTATCTAATGATGTATAATTTACTTTTTTAAACAATTATTTATTTATTTATTTTTTAATTTTGTTAACTTTGTTACGTATGTGGAATATTCCCATACGCCGCTCTCAACAATTTTTCGAGCTCGCGTCTGCGAAGGGAAAACGCCCTAAAAGCCTTTTTGTTTATCACATACCACTCAGGGGGTCGTGATCTTGACCATCTGGAACACGACCATGGGAACGGGAGTGACACGACGACGACCCCGAAGGATTACCTTATATGGAAATCTCCTAACGAACCCCCACTCATTTTTGGGACTATATAAACCCTTTGGTTTCAACCCTCGTTGGTTAAAAGCAGTACAGTCACGCGTAGAGTAACGTCGTGTCACGCTCGTACAGAGTTGGTTATATTCAGTAAGATCGAGCTAAAGTCTCCGTCAGAATCATAGTTAACCTCATAGAATCCGCGAGTCCGGTTTATATTCTATTTGGCACTTCGAAATAGCCACTCTTACGCCCCGCATCGCCAGTGCGTCAACACCGTGCAACTAGTGGTAACTTACACACTTTTATTCATTATTTAATCGCGACACTTACATTTGTACAATAACTAATTATTGAATATACGAATGGTGTTCACATGTAAATCGAGTAGATTCGTTAAACCCATCTCTTACCCAGCGATCCTTATAATATTAGTAGCACTCACCCACTGATACAACTTTACCGCTCGAGTTGTATCAAATATTAATTAAGAGTTACGAGGCATTACTAACATTTCCCGCGACTCCCTGATTAAGCATCAGGTTCGTTCGCAACCTTTCATCCAAAACAAGGTATATTTTCCAACCCAGTGGCTCCCCGATTTCGCATTGGGTTCGTCCACGAAACCTCACCCTCCTACGGCTCCCTGATTTCGCATCAGGTTCGTCCGTATCCTACAGCTCCCTGATTTCGCATCAGGTTCGTCTGTAAATCTACCAACTTCCGAACAGCTCCCTGGTTTAGCACCAGGTTCGTCTGTGAATAATCCAACCTCCTAACAGCTCCCTGGTTTCGCACCAGGTTCGTCTGTGAACTTTATCCTAGTGACTCCCCGATTTCGCGTCGGGTTCGTTCACGACGTTTCACCTTCCTGCGGCTCCCTGATTTCGCATCAGGTTCGTCCGCGTGTGACTCCATTCCTAGAGGCTCCCTGATTTCGCATCAGGTTCGTCCTCGCCGTCAATAATCCTAGCGGCTCCCTGATTTCGCACCAGGTTCGTCCGCGCACCTAACTAACAAACTCATAAACCATATTCCTTGGGAAATACCCTTCTCGCCGGCCTCTCGCGTTGCCGCAGCCCCGGCTCGTAACAACTTATTTGGGATAAAAAAAATTTAATTCTGTATATTTGATACCTTATTTAATGCCCTTTACAGTGGTGTACGCAAAATTTTGGGAAACTTTTCGATTCCAAGTTATACGGAAAATTCGAATAATGAAGGAAAGTAGCAACAAATCGGTTTGTTTAAATTAAAGACCAGGTTTATGCGATAAATATCTTCTTTTATTAGTAACTAATATAAACAATTCGTTAAAAAATATTTTTATATGCATTAACGAAAATGGCGACATTTTTTAAATTTGATTAGGGATATCTTCCAAACGCCGAAAAGTTAAACTTTGGGACCAATTGCAATATTTTCAGCACGCTTTCCTCTAAATAATCACGTATCGATCATTTCCCCCCTCGTCCCACTGCTCAAATTATTAGTGTTTAAAGTTATCAACGTTCGGTCAGTCCGTAGGGTAAAGGTGGATTGCGTTGTGTTCATGTTTGCAATATTAATTCCGGAGCTTCATGGTCTAAATTTTGATTTTTTTTAGTAGATGATCTTATTCGCATACTAGATATATAAGGATCGGACGTTAAAAGTAATTTATATAGTATGTCTTCGTTTGCTGCTCTTCTTTATTTTAGGTTAAATTGAAAAAATGCATTTGCTCTTGTTTTTGTTACTTTCTTTTCGTTGTTTTCTGCGAATGAGATTGTCTACCAAAAAATTCAGAATTTAGACCTAGAAGCTGAGGAATTAATATTGCAAACATGAACATAACAACGCGACAATAGGGGCATATTGCAAATATATTAATAATAACATCTCTGTGATCATGTTTCCCTTCTGCTCAACTATCCCACCTTTACCCTACGGACTGACCGAACGTTGATTACTTTAAACACTAATAATTTGAGCAGTGGGACGAGGGGGGAAATGATCGATACGTGATTATTTAGAGGAAAGCGTGCTGAAAATATTGCAATCGGTCCGAAAGTGGAACTTTTCGGCGTTTGGAAGATATCCCTAATCAAATTTAAAAAATGTCGCCATTTTCGTTAATGCATATAAAAATATTTTTTAACGAATTGTTTATATTAGTTACTAATAAAAGAAGATATTTATCGCATAAACCTGGTCTTTAATTTAAACAAACCGTTTTGTTGCTACTTTCCTTCATTATTCGAATTTTCCGTATAACTTGGAAACGAAAAGTTTAGCAAAATTTTGCGTACACCACTGTAAAGGGCATTAAATAAGGTATCAAATAAACAGAATTAAATTTTTTTTTATCACAAATAAGTTAACAAAATTAAAAAAAAAAAAATAAATAATTGTTTAAAAAAGTAAATTATACATCATTAGATAGGAATAATTTTTTCCTGTTTTTTAGCGCAACTTTCATTCCGATATCTTAAAAAAAAGACCCAAAAGGCGGCAAATTTAAAATCCGGCCCACTGTGCGCCGTCTTCTTATCGCTGTCGCAGGCACCAGTAGGCCTTGGACTCTTGCCCATAGGGTGCTCGCAACAATATTTGTTCCAAGGGCTCGGGACAGTTCACAACTTTTTTTTTTTATTTCATAAATTTGTCCTACCTCTTTTGTTTCTGTGTTGAAAACAAAAGGTATTTTACCACTTCTGTTGCTGATTTCCGGAGCAAATATGTTTGGTACATCGCGTGGATTAATCAGATTTTCTCCGAGGTCCTTAGTGTTTGAAATATGTATATAGAAACATATCTGCAAAAATTGGTGCATTTCGGGTGTCCTTTTCCCTTTGATCGTTGTTTAAACATATTTAAATGTTTATAATTCAATAACTTATATCGTTGTGGTCGTGAGGGTTCATAGAATAATTTGACGGAACAAGCACCTGAATAACTATTACAATTTGAACACAAAAGATGTTCAGAGTTGAGGAGAGTGTGCTGAAAATATTGCAATTGGTCCGAAAGTGGAACTTTTTTGCGCTTGGAAGATGTTTTTAATCAAATTTGAAAAATGTCGCCATTTTCGTGACTGCATATAGAAATATTTTTTAATGGATTGTTTATATTAGTTAATATTTATCGCAAAAGCCGGGTCTTTAATTTAAACAAACCGATTTGTTGCTACTTTCCTTTATTATTCGAATTTTCCTTATAACTTGAAAACGAAAAGTTTCCCAAACATTTTATTTAAACCACTGTAAAGGGCATTAAATAAGGTACCAAATAAGCAGAATTAATTTTTTTTATCAAAAATAAGTTAAAAAATTAAAAGATACACGCATAAATAAATGTAAAAAATATTAAATTATACATCATTAGAAAGGAATAATTTTTTCCTATTTTTTTGCCGTGCATTTCATTCTGATATATTAAAAAAAAGACCCAAAAGCGGCAAATTTTAAATCCGGCCCACTGTGCGCCAGTTTAGACGGGTGAATGATATAATGTCGCTCGGCTCGGGCCTCGCGCGACATCGGTCAAAGACTCTCGCGAGTCTCAAGGTTCGCCAATGTTAGTTGAGCTTCAATTGACTAAAGTACGATTGAATACGAGAACACTGTTCATTTAATCATGATTGAATCCACCATGATTGAAGTAGTTCAATCATGGCTGGCGATTGAATCCCCACGATTTTAATCATGAGTACTTCGATTAAAAATTGACTCGGGTTAGTCTTATTCATGAGTCTTGAATAAAATTTTCGTTTTTTAGTTGAACTCAATTTTTTATTTAAAATAATTTTTTGCCCATCTCTGGTCCCATGTCACGCGATAACAACCCATTCGCAGCACTCATCTAAGAGAAACATTGATGTTCCGTTTTATCAAAAAGTAATATCGGTACACCTTTTTTTATTGACTGGGCTTCAGTATATCTATAAATGCTATTACTATATCTAATCATCCCGAAACATGTGCTGTATATACCGCCTGACTTTAAAAGCTAAAAAATTATAAAAATAACAACAAGCAAGTGTCAAATGTGATAGTACCTGCGTGATAGCCATTATTCTTATTAAGAAAATTATGCTAGTTCTAACATTGGATTCTGAAGATTTTAGACCACTGTGACACGTGACGACCAGAAGTTTACAATTGATCATTTATGCCTGTTTGCTTTATTATCTACTATAACGGTTCATAATAATCTGCACCGTCTACTCCCACGGTTTAACAAATGAGAATACAATTTTGGAAGACCCCCTCTCCACCTTCCTTAAAAAATGGAAGCGTATTAAAACATGAAAGTTTTGCGAAACATCGTATTTCCTTTGGTGACATCACAGTTTTTCTGTCCGCGTAGTGAATTTTTACGTGGTGTGTGTATTTCAAGAAATGGAGTGTAGCCAAGAAGCAATTATAAATTTCATTGACGCCTACAAATGTTTTGTGATACCTGAAGCATCCGCTTCATTACCACAAGACGCGGAAGGAAGATGCGTGGGATGAATTCCGTGAAGAAATGGGAAAAAGTGTAAAAGAATTGAAGAAGAAGATAAAAGGTTTACAGGTATCATTCAGGCGTGAACGGTGTAAGGAGAGAAAGAAACATCTGAACTGGAAAAGGTGGTTAGTTTTAATTAAAATATTACTGTTCTTACGCAATGTTTACATTTTATTTCACAAACTCAGAGAATTGAATGAAACATAATTTTTCAAATCCTTTTAAAGTACATTTAAAGACATTACATTACATTTATAAATACATGAATGGAATATATCCACACTTTCTTTATGAAAAATATATTAAATTTATTTTGTTTTTGCAGGAACAGGCGAAGTTTATAAAAATTCCTGTTTTGCGTACGAAATTTTGCAATTTATTCAGGAGAAAAACTCACCACGGCGGGCATTGAGTACTGTAAGTAAAAATATATACCAAATTTGAAAGTCTTCGAAAATGTTGACTAACTTTGATGGTAATGAGGATATTAAGGAATATGTTACTTTTAAGTACAACTGTTTTGCCATTTTAGGCAACCTTCGTTTAAAAAATATTCAGCCATTTCTATACGAATTTCTTTCGCCTTTAGTGGTGGTCTTCGCGCAACCGTTTGCATTGGGAAAAATGATGCGTGGTCATCACTCCTCCTACAATTTTTACTATTCATTTCGTTAGTGAATGTGCGGTCGAAGGTTCGTGGCGGAGCACAAATCGCTGCCGAATCAGTATTTCTATTACAAAAAATTGTCTAAATACAGTATTGTCTCTCTATAGCCGCGCGTGTCGGGACCGGGCGCACGCGATTTGAGAGACGAGTAGTCTATTATGAACCTTTCTTCGGCTTTCTCTTTGACATCCGATACCCGATGCCGCGGCGCGGCGACTACAAACGAAGTAGTGGGGATAGCTTCGCGTGTATAGGGAATCCGAAAACTCGTGCAATTTGAGAGACAGTACTGTACACCGTGGCCATTACGATTCCTTCCGCCTTTTTCGCCTGCAAAAGTATGGGTTTTCAGAGTACCAGGAATACACAAATATTTACATAATTGATTAATCATTTTGTTCCCTTTGCGTGTTGTTCAAGATATACCTTCATAATTTTATCACTCAATGCGAAGGCTTCGTACACAATAAAGAAGTATGTCCGTAGAAGTACTCCCGACAATCTTGCGTTTACAGGAGCAACATACGGAATAGATAAATTATTATTATTTAATAATTTAGAATATTCTGTATTAAATTAAAATTATACGTTGCATCGACAACAGCCATTAGTGCAATGCGGAATGTATTTTTATATTTTTAACACTCATAATCAGTGCCGCTTTTTAATGGACACTATATGTTCCCCATCTATTGCGCTTAATACACGTGGGAATAGGGCGGTCCAAAAATTTGAACTTCGAAATGTTTTGCTGCGTTTGGAAAACATTTGGGACAGACGTTGCGCCAAATAATGCATTGAAGACATCTCCACATACCATTTCAGCTATGCGTTGTCAACATGCTAGCCAAAGCAATTCATTCTACAGCTTTATGTCGAGTAAAACACATGCTCCGTTCAAGCGACCAGTATTAACGGCAGTCGTATCAGAGAACATTCCGATGATCTGATCCTGACCGTTCCACTCAAGAATTACCTGTAAAGCTACTTATCCAATACTCTGTCTTGTTCCCTTTTCAACTTTCGGAACTCCAAGAAAGTTTTTCTACTCTGGGGCCTGAGACTAAAACTGCAACTCGATTCTCCTTCGTGGGCCTACCAGAAATAACCGACAGTAGTGTTCCATCGAAATGGATTACTAAAGAACCATTATACTCGTGGCGTTCGTGTTTGTAGGATGTTGGGAACGATACTGCGTCCTCGGCTCAGGGATAAAGGAAGCTCGGCTGCGTCCGGGTGCTCATAAGTTCGTTATTATGTCTCTTAGAATTGAAGTTGCGATAAATTTGGGACGCCCGCTAATTTTATTCCTTTTGATGTGCTAACTATGCAAAATTTTGAGACAATCAGATTAATCTGAAGCCTGCGTGAAGAAACTTAAAGTTACGATATACTACAAACTTTTTTATTAGTTCTTATTTTTTGGTCCACCTTTAGAAAATAATCGTTGGCTTGGGGCAGAGGCTGCTGGAATGCATAAATATTTTACCGCCATAGTCCAAAGACTGGACAACTGGAAAATTTGTGTCACCTTCGTTCTTCCATATCTTAAGGATATTATTGATATACATATATTGTTAACTATCAATAATTTATCGATAAGATATCGATAATCGATAGTCCCAACTCCAGTTCCATCACTCATTTGCTTACATACAGGGTTGCATATTTAAAAAAACAGCTGTTTGCAGGAGCGCAGTTGCGTTCGAAACTTTGAGGCTCTTGAGGCAGGGTTTACAGTTGTTTATTCGGGTCGAAATGTTGCATACATATTTATCACACCAAAGGGAAATAAATCAGGGGGCATCTCGGACTGACTTCTTAAACTTAAAAAAAGTTTTTATAAGGGACACCCTAAAGTTCATGCAGCTGCAGCCAGAAGATAGGCTGCTTTCCTTTCTTGTTGCTGATGTTCGTGCGATCTAACACAGATGCAAGCTCGTCATCGTCGATGAAGCTGTGTCATCAAAGCATATTTCCGTATCATCGGTTAACTCATCATCCAGGTCACTAATCGGATCGCCCTGTTCGTCATTCGAAGACCTTGATAACTGTGCTACCTCGGTCGCCTGACGTTTCCTCATTTCTTCCTTCTTAAATCGTTCAGCCTCTTTCAAGAATTTAATTGCTCCTTTACATTTCTTCTTGGAGAAGTGTATTCCCACCCCGCCTGTAACATACTTTCGTTCCAACCTTTGGTCCATCAAGAAGTGTGGGCTCGTTGAAGGTTGAGTTGAGTAATGATCTCCTCCTTGACGAAGGAGAGCTCAGAGCCCGGGTCGATGAGTAATCGAACCAGTAACGATGATACAGGTGAGATGAGCTGTGCGTTAGCTGTTGCTAACAAGATGAGCGTGAGCGATGTTGAATGGAAACCGACTGCTGGATGTGAGAAGAATGAATGTCGACCTGTTGAGCGTGAGTAGAGTTGACTTTCACCGACTTTTTAATAGTCTTGTGCCGGTCCAAAACGTATGTTTGATGGTGATTTCATTGTTGCAACCGTCATGTCCCGCAATCCTACCTGGATGTATGTAGGTATCCTCCACCCCTATCCTCACGCCTATTGGCTTGGGGTCTTAACTCGACCGACCCTTAGTTAGGGCAACAACGTCCCTCGCATCACCCGACACGGAATATTGCCGCTACCGTGTTGCGCTCTCACCACGTCAAGGTGGTCGGCCCTGGAGAGGGAGACCTAACCCAGCTAGACCCACTAGGCCACTGAGTCTGTCGCCAACATCCGGATAGATACTACCAAGCGGTAGGGTAGTGGTGGCTCATGCATCTACTTATAACTCTACACAATCGAAACGCCCAGAATTTTTTGACAATTTTTCCTGACCGAACGGTTCGTTTGCGGCGTATGGCTTCTTTCCAGGGTTTTCTCTTCTCAACGCGCAGAATACGTTCATGTAAAAGAATTTAACATTCATTTTCAATATTTCAGTAATTTTGATGGTGAATCTTGCGAGTTAGTCAACTGGGAAAGGCAGTTGCGGCTGCTGAAAACAACGTATCAGCTGCAGGATGAGTCCTTGCGTGTGCTCATCCGTATGCGGCGGATGTGGGAGGCATGAAACTGGCAGCAATCGATGTCACAGCTCATTGGGATGTCGGTGGAACAATTTCTGGGAGATATGGGGGGCATGTTCTTGTCCCATCGGGGTCAAGCGTTTATTGCGTTGAAAATTTGAATGATGGGTCTGACGGAGAAAGAAGGCGTTCCTAGAGCACGAGAAGGTCATCATTGGGAATCGGGTGCCAGCGGCTAAGGCCGAGGTGCTGGACTACGTCATCGGGAGAATACCGGATGTCGTGTTACGGGATCAGGCCCGTATGGGACGCTTTACAACGGCGGCTTCCTTCATGCAAGCTTTTGAGAGGGTCTCCCTGAGGAGCGAGCAAGTAAGACAGACACTATGGAAGGCCGACGTCAGCAAGAGGTGACCAGAAGGAGACGCCGTGAATCGAGGGTTGACGGTGCTTCATGCGCTAGTCTCGGGAACATCTGGGGGTCGTATGTCTGTCGCTGAAAGCGGGATCTCCGTGCTTCAGATGCCACAAGCAGGGTCATCAAGCTGCCGAATGTAGACGCGGCGTCAAACAAGTAGAAAATGGTTGTGCTACGTCCTTAAGGGGCCTCCAAATCTGATACAGGTTGCAGTAAAACATTGATACATGCATCTTGCATCTTGCTCACCTGGCTCGTGAACAAGATGCCAGAGTTTCATTAAACCTGTATCAATGTTTCGCTGCAACGTGTACCAGCGTCTGTGGGCCCCTTTACAGGTAACCAGTAAAAAAGTTTACAAGACTGTTATGATTAATGGGTGTGAAATTAAAGCGTTTGCCGATACGGGTAACTACATTACATTAATCCGCGTAGAGCAATACGTTAGAATAGCATATACTATGTACAGATTGCTATATACTATGGGAAAAATCTCGCTAAGACAAATCGATTGATACCATTTTTAACTTCGAAATCAGATGGGATCACCTCGAAAAATGGCCTCAAACATTGGTTTTTCAACGTTTTACAAACGTAGTATTCGAGGGAGAAATTGAGGCTGTTTCACAAAACAGCCTTTAGTACCTGGATGAACTGATTGTGCCTACAAGTTCCGAGGTCGGTTTCAAGAGCCTTTAAAGTGTGTTAGAGGTGACGAGCGAGGCGGGCTTAACTATTAAGTGGCAAATGTGTAGTTCTATTGCGGGACCGGGATGAGTTTTCAGGACACGTTATAGAGGACGCATAAATCCAATCGAACACAAGTCGCATTGTGTTCGGAAATCCCGAAAACCTGGCCAAAATGCCATTTTATGAACTTCAGAATCTAATAAAATAGTTCAGATATCGACCGTATTTTTAGAATAAAGAATTAAGTGGTGTGCGCCGAAACCACTTAATTCTTTATTCAGAATCTAATGTTAGAATAACATAATTTCATTAATAAGAGTCAGGGCTATCACGTACTAGCACTTTTGATACTTATTTTTCGTTATTTTTATTATTATTTAGCTTGTAAAGTTAGACGTTTCAGTGACATTTTTACGACGCTGTTTCATACGTACATTTAGGCAGCTGTTATCTACAGTAAAATTCTCAATATGATTATATTAAGGGGGGAAGCCAATGTGACAGTCGAAAATAAAGGCTATTTTCAAGACATTTTTTTATAACGAAATGTAACTTTTTACGAAAAATCTTTACTACCAATTGAAAATACATATATTTAACTAATATTTTTTTAAGAGAGGGCGGACTTAAGAACAATCTGGAACAAAAAGTATAAAAAATCAACATGTTTTTTCAATGTTACGATTAAATGAATTATTCGATCAAAAAACTGGTACGTGCAACTGAAAATAATTGTATGACGAATATTCCCTGAAAATTTCAAGTGAATCCAATACAAATTATTAATGTGACTGAGTTATTAATGTGCCCGTTTTGAAAACTGCCGTTTCGAGATACTCGCGTTTAAAGTTTCGACAGAAGTTATTTTCTGCAGCTCAAAGATCGCAGCTATGTACGGTCTTGTCGTGGCCAGTGTTTCTCTACCTACTTTTAAACAATATATAAGCTCATAATCCCTCTTATTAGATACATTTAGTTTTTAGTTATAAATTTTCTGGGCGATTGACACCAAGTTACCTATGTGTGCACTCGAGTGTGAGCGCTGCGCAACCTATGAAAAACCTTCCGTAGGTCCCAGAATTTTTCGAGATCCGCTTTGAAACTGTGCAGGTATAATCTTGAGACATCAAGTATTAAGAAAATGCAAAAAAACTTCTGAAAAAAAAATTTCACAGTGGCTTCCCCCCTTAATAGCATTTATAGATTTAAAGAAGCCTAGACTATCAGAAAAGTGTAGCTACTGATAATTGTTTTTTACTTTTAAAAATTAGCTACTATAGAAAGTTACTGAAACTCATGTACAGGAAGACGACAACGAAAATGACAGACTCACGAACGCCGAAAATTACCGTGGTGCTATTAGATTCAATTTAAAGTTTGGGCCATATAGAACAGAGATAAAGAAAAATTGGTTGCAATAGATTGCAACTTTCAGCGTAAGAACACCTGGCCAAAAGATGCAGGGGACTTTTGATTTGTACAATAATGAGTATATTAAGATTTTCAAGGTCGCTCATTACGAAACTCAAGCCAAAATTGCAAAAAACAAAATGGCGGGCCCAATATGGCGGATGCGTATAGGAGAAAAAAGTCAAATCTGGTCTAAACTTAGTATTCTGGAGTTTCCGAAAGGTAGTGAAGGATATTGTGAAATCTAGTGAACTATAATGAGATATAGTGAGATATAGTAAGATATAGTGAGTTATCTCATTGAACATTTGACATGAATCCAATAACGATTATGGAGTTTCTTGAGGTATGAAGGAAAAATACGAAAGAAAGTGAGCACACCAAGTTTAGACCAAATCTGATGTTTTTCTGATATTGTGTCCGCCATTTTGTTTTTTTTTGTAATTTCTTCCTGAGTTTTGTAATGAACGACCTCGAAAACCGTAGTATACTCATTTTTTTTTAACAAATCAAAGGTCCTCTTCATCTTTTGGCCATGTTTTCTGGATTTTCGACGATCATCGACTTATCTGCCGCCGGCACGAACAGGACGGGTGAATCGAAAGACGACCAGGTACCGGGCGGGCTGTCCCGCGATATACTGAAGAAGAAAGATCGGAAGACGCATTTTACATGGGTGGGTTCAGACCAAACGTGGGGCCCAAAGCTGCGTTAAACCGTGCGACATGCAAATTAATTAAAAATTCAAAATCTTCAGATCATATTCTACAAATTTTGTTAAACCGTCCTGTGTCTTCTATACATAGGTTGTTTAACAATTCGTTGCCAACGTAAATGCATCTACTTCTTAATAGCGACGTAACTCAATAACGTCGTTTCCGCATTTTTCTGCTTCTTCTTTAGTAAGTAGTAAATTATAATGGATGTAGAACCTGCGACTTTGATACGCTCGTCACGATTTATAATGAACACTTTGAACATTGTGGAACAACTGCGAACATGAACGACGCTGCTGCGCACAGTGTTGCGCAGTCGTGCGCGGCTTTGTGCAGACCTGCTCTGCGCGTTTGATCTGGACTCACCTAAAAAAGACGGCAGTGGAAAAGCGTAACGATTACATTTCGTCGGAATAAACGTGGCTGTCGAATTGCGCGGCGTGTTATTCGCATTAATTTTGTTATTGGCGAATAAATTTAACTGTTCCTATAGAACCCGTACCTATTATAAAACATTTGGCGTACGTGACAGGACGGGGAGTGTTATTTTTAATAGTAAACATTAAAAACGAAAGTTTTGTGCGTACTTAATATGAAGAAGGCCAAGAAAAGGAGAACATCGCAACGTGGGACGTTCACGAAAGCGCTGAATACGTTAAACGAGTTCCTCGACGCTGGAGTGGACCAGAAACCAATTTTGATCACGTATCAAATTTTAGAAGAGAAGAAGAATGATCTGGATGCGACTACGAATAGTGTTTTGGACTTGTTGCTTGATGAACCGACGACCGATGTGGAGATGCAGATGAATATAAATGTAAATTTTTTACAGCTAAACTCGCCGTTGCTGATTACGTGTCTCCAAAGGCTGATTGTGTGTCGCCGACGACCTTCCCTGGAGGGCAGGTCGAAGGCAGGAAGTCGTTCAAATTGCCAAAAATTGAACTATTCAAGTCTAGTGGAGAGGTGCGTGACTGGTTGCAGTTCTGGAGTCTCTTCAAGAAAATTCATGAAGATCCGGATATAGCTAAGGAGGATAAATTTCAATATTTATTACAAGGTATGGTGCCAGAATCTCGTGCGGCGGAATTAGTGAACAGCTACCCGCCAACCGGGGAGAATTATGCAACGATCATTACCAGTTTGAAAAATCGATTTGGGCGGGATTATTTGCAACTGGTGTTGCAAAATGCTGTTACGCCTGCCAAGGATGTTCTACTTTCGAATTTGTATGATAAGATCGAGTCACAGCTAAGGGCACTAGAGTCTCTTGGCGTTACGACGGACAAATGTGCGGCAATGCTTTTCCCGCTGGTGGAATCTTCCTTGCCTGAAGAATTGTTATGCGCTTGGCAACGAAGCAGTTCTGTACGCAGCACAATGGCGCAGGACGCTGAAGATATCACGCAGGTGAAGGACAGACTGACTCAACTTATTAAATTTTTAGAAGGGGAAGTGCAAAACTAATTACAAATATCAATGGCGGTGAAGGGTTTCGGTTTGATAACAAGCAAAAATACGGAGTCTATAAAGTATGCGCGGAGAAAAAAGACGCTCCGAGTGCGATGGGTTTGCTCACAACAAAGGGTAAAAGCAGTTCGTGTTTGTTTTGCAATAGTGGTAATCACGAAAGTGCCAGTTGTGAACGCGCTAACGGGATGAGTCTGTCGGAAAGGCAGGAGTGCGTTAAGAAAAAACATGCTTGTATTAATTGTCTAAAAATTGGTGATGGTTTAAAAATGTGTCGAGTTAATTTGAAATGTCCATAGTGTAATCGTAGACATGTAATTCTCATGTGTCCAGAAGTGACAAAATTGATTGGAGAAGTGATTGGACATTATTGATTTGTGGACTCTAGACATTTTAGGTATTAAAGATCCCATTGAATGTAAAACGCAGAAAGAGCACGAGAAAGAAATTAACGAGGCCCTTTTGAAGACAGTGAAAGTGGATAAGGAAGTTGCCGTGGCTGGAAAATCATCGTGCTTTAGCTGGGGAGACGCGAGCGTTCGTCACCGTCTCGTCAAGACTTGTGGAAGGACGGACTTGTTGTGGTATTCCATGTTAACGGTTTATATTGAGTGTACGCAGTTTTGGCGAATAAATTTAACTGTTCCTATAGAACCCGTACCTATAATAAAACAGTGGCTGTTCTCTTACTTCTTTTAAACCTGTGCTTCTATGTTTTTTATTCCGACGTACGGGCACGTGGGAGTTATTAACCTTACTCCTTCACACCTAGAGTAATATATTGCCTGTTTGCTAAACAAAATATGCCTTATAATTAATATAATTAATACATTCCTTCATATTTTTATAGGTTAACAAATAAAACTATGAAGAACTGCCCAATGTTAATAATCTTGACGTAAGCGATGACAGTTTACAAGAGGTAGGAGGCATTACTGCAAAAGTACCGTCAGCAACAAAGAAGAGAAGAGCTGAGTTAGATGAAAAATTCGTCAAACCAATTGAAATGTTAAAATCTTGTCGAGTAAAAACTGGCGAATACCAACAATTTGCGAATATGATGGTCGAAAAATTGCGGACATTTGGCGAAAGCAAAAGAATACCGTTCAAGCGGACATGACGCAATTATTTTTAAGAGCAAAAAATGGTTATTACAATCAGTATCCTCCACTGCAATCCTATTTCCCCTACAGAGTGTTTCAAAATTGCGGGGCAATCCGGAACATTCAGTATCCAGATTCGTAATGCAAGGCAACATCGAAAAGTGCTTTACTGTTTTGGGATGTGAGGCTTCGTTCTCGAAATTTTTTTATTTGGAAGCAACTTTCACGGTTTGAACCAGCGCGGATTGGTTCTCCAGTCCTAGTTTCGGTTTTCAACTGCGTGGACCGGAAGTTCGACGGCTAATATTCAACTGTTAACATCTTAAGAACAGCTTCGGGTCCTAATATGGTAATGGGCTTAACGGTGTCTGTTTGCATGAGTATATTGCACATTCCGGATTGACCCGCAATTTTGGGACACTAATGTAAGTATATCTCACTTCCTTTTATCCCCAACAATTATGAAAGTACTATGAGTCCATCCCATATACATTATCCTGCTTCATCTTCATCTTCTTCGCCCTTTTCTCGTTCGCCATTTCCACAATAGCTTTAATTTACAATATATATGTGTAACAATATTATACCATAGGTTTATTGTATATTGTACTACATTGTATAATTTTAAAAATTATACGTAATTATATTTTTTTATTAGTATGTATAAATATATTCCATCTTACCTATACGTATTGTTACAAATTCTTTACCAGTATTTCGCACACTTCCGTCACGTTTATGCTGACTGATTGTTTCGAGACTTTGAATAAATATTGAAAACTAGTGAAGGAATCTCCAGTAGCCAGAATCCGCATGTCATCCTTTCTTGCGCGGAATTACATTTTCGGAATTGTGGTTTTTTCTATATGTCATTTCCTATTAAATTCTGTATCCCTTCAGAGTCAATCACTTTGGAAATATAAGTCCGCCAATAACGCAGAACCACTATAAATGTCTTTATTCAAAACTAACTGCCTCTGCCACCACTGTCGCTGTCTCTTGTTTTTAAACAGTGTAGTACATATATATGCAGCGACCGATTGTTCTGCGGACATGATGCTCGTGCGAAGGGTGAAATTCTGCTGAAAGTCCCATATACATTTCGAAACGTGCGTTTGGGAATGTCTATAGGAAACTTGATGTTTATAACTAAATTATTTTGCTTAAAAAAATGTTGAAGAAATAATGCCAATGCTTTCAATTTTTTTGTACATGCTGTGTATGGATAGATAAAATATCTGCCAAGTTTCAATTGTTTTCACTACACCGTTTTAAAGATATAAATTATGACTTGAGAAAATTGTGTGGTCCGTACGATATGTATTTCGATGGCTTATGAAACCACAGCAACGTCGCAATCAACTGACCAAGCAATGCCAACTTGTAGGTGTCGCTACACGTATATCTAACCTAGAAACACTGTTCTAATCTAATCTTCTAGCTAACTTTTTGTCTCCGTTACCAGGGCCACCTTTACCAATGGGCTAACTGGGCTATAGCCTAGGGGCGCCCGTGATCCAAGGGCGCTTAAGAATCAAATACGTTGAAATGCTTTTTTCTCTTCAATATCGGAGATAAAAATTTCTATCTGGAGAAATTGCACCCTTGGAGGCTACGGCGCCAAAAATTTTTAGCCCAGGGCGCTCAAATTTGTTAAGACGGCCCTGTCCGTTACACTAATGCAGAGATAGAAGGAGGAAATAAGAAATAACGGGACGGGATTATGAATATGAAATAGCGGGTAAAAATACGCGAAAAAAGCAATAATTTGTCACAGTTACCATAATTTTATATATTTTTTATAAAGTAATCATAACAACGAATAAAATATATGAAATATTATATTTTTGCATGGCGTAACTGTTTTGTAACAGTTTCGTTAACTTTTTTTAATTGATTTTTATAAATTCCCGAAGCCTGTCATCTCCATACAATCCATACGTTTCTTTTAATGTTTCCATATCAACTCCAGCTAATGCCAATTTCTTTTTTACGGAAGGACTAAGTTTTTTCATGGCTGTTAACGTTGACACAATTTTATTCATTTTTTCATTGCTATGCCATATAGCAGTTTGTTCCGAGTATGTCTTTGTGCTCATTAATAATTTTTGAGGAGTTATTTTTAACTTCTTCAAAATTTTGTGAAGTATCACACTGAACTTCTTCTATAGTTAATTTTGTTTCCAACGCATTGGCTTCTACGCAGTTTTCTTTTGCAACTGCCTCTGCAGCGAGCCCCACTTCTTGTTCATATTTTTTTAACGTTTTAAAATCTGGGCATGGCACGTTGATGCGTGCTAAAAATTTCTTTAAGTGGGTCTATCCTAATCCAGAGTGTAGAACACCTGTAGAGCGAAAAATTCAATATATACAAACAAGAAATAATAATTACACGATTAATAACAATACAAGCATAATAATCTATCATAAAAAATTACCTATTGCTGCTTTCAAATTAATATCGAAATGACCTCTGCGCTTGTCGGTGGCGGATTGTTGTTTGCCAGTGTAACAAACCCCCAAAACTGCCCCTTTCTTTTTTTATTAATAAACCTACTTAATAATTACTTAACTACTTATATTCTTACTATATTGTTATTATTCTTACTTTTATAAAGAGTGTTTAGCGTTAATATTAACCCTTTCAGTACCGCGTACATTTCCGCGAAAGTGCTTGTAACTAACGACGGCTTGTTCCGTGATGCCGGACATATCCGGCACTGGTACACACAGGTCATCAGATGGATGCCAGATATATCCGGCGCTGGTACCGAAAGGGTTAATATTAGCTCGGGATACTGCCAGACGCGAGTGCGATGAAAGAGAGAATTGAGTGTAAAGGAGTGGGATAATTGAACGCATGCGCGATCCTCAGTCATCAGGAACAGCGATGTGTGCATAACGCTGAGAGAGGGAACCGAGCGTTCCACGCGCGCCTGCGCATTAACCAGTCGCTCAGTAGACCGACTAGAAAACGGATCGTGCGAGACGAGAATGATTGACGCGTAATAGTCGAACTCCGTTCCTATTGGTGCGCTCCCAGTACTCCAAATATGTATAAATACGGGCAAGAAAGCCCAGAGAGGATCCTTCAGATTCAGGCTCATGAATTCATTCGAGTTCATACTTAAGAATCATTTAAGGCCATAAGCTGATTCCAACATAAATTTAATGCTCCAACTTTGGGGGCCGCCTCGTAGGCCACTTGGTCGTGCCGATCGTATTAACCCCTGGTTGTCACACTGGGTCAAATTGACCCTGCGTTTTTTTTAAGCAAAAAACCTTTTTGTCGAAATTCTTATTGCTTCAAATTTTTTTTATGCACGATGATACTTCCAATGTCAACTTTCAACGATAGGCATATATTCTACAATGTTCAAACATTATCTCAGAATTTTTTAAACTTAATTTAACAAATAATTTTTAAATAACAACTGATTGAAAATTGACAGGGTCAAATTGACCCAGTGTGACAACGACGTTCGAAAAAGTATGTGTGACAACCGAGGGTTAAACTAAGGCCATAGTCGCCAGGTTTAACGAGAGGTTTCTGCCTTGGAGGCCGCTTTGTAGACCACTTAGTTGGTGAAGCTAAGTTATTGATAACTTTTATTCTCAGGTTAGCAATATTACTCCTGAGCAGCGAGGGAATGAGATTATTCCAGGTGGCAATACCTGCCCCTGATGAAACAAAGAAACAACTACAAACGATTCTCAACTTGAACATATTCAAACTCCTAGATCTATAAAAATCCATAACGAATCCCGGGAGTGCCTTCGTCGAGAATGTGTCTACATTTTCCACAATCTTTCTGGTCCAATTGGAACGGTCACTATCGTCCCAGGTCCCCTGCTAATGCGCCATGGCTCTGGGTAGTGCGGTCTTTCTATGGAGCGTCTCTAGGGACAGGATCTTCCTACCCCGAAGGAACACATGCTATAGCCTCTGCCTCTCCCGCGAGTTTTATCCACTGAGCGAGCGGGAACCAAGGCTTTCCCAATTAGGGTCATTGGTAAAGACAACAGTCAGGGAACCAGAAAGGCCCACTACGCCAATTCCTCCCCCGACTGCCGGCTCGAAATCGAAACCGCGCTGCCTGCGACTCCCGGCAGGCGTCCAGCTAGACTAAGCGTTAGGATAAGACCCACAACATACTGCCCAGAAAGAAGGCTTCCGGCAGGTGGTGCAATCCGCCGTCAGCTCCGCTGTGTACATTGCAGTAAGTAGATGTGGTTTTTATGAGTGTGCACCAATTGGTGACAAAAACCAATCGTCATAGCGGCGGTCTGCACCGCCTGCTAGGAGCCTTCTTTCCACGTAGTAATAGTACAAATAATTTCATTGGGATGAAGTCAAAATGATACAAATTTCATGTTTTATACATGATATTAGATTAATAGATAGGAGGCAGTTTCTAGAATTGATGGAGATAATTTGACGCAGTTATCGAATCACTTAAGCACGCAGCTAACGAATGATACGTGCAAGGTGCGGTCGGGTGATAACATGTAGTAACGCGTGAGGTGCGATCATTAGAAGTGCGTGTAAAAGGAGGGACAAAATGAAGAGAATATTGCAGAGTTATTACTGATTCACTTTAGTTTAGCTGTTATTGAATACAAATATTTTTTGTTTTTACTTAATCATTGTTCTTCTTCATTTCTACTAGTACGCTACGATACAACACATCATTCAATTTCATTATTGCAGGGTTTTATTTTAGTCCAGATGAACCCACAGCATTGATACAAGCAGAAGGAGGGCCATGTGCAGTAATAGCTCCTGTCCAGGCTTTCATTGTGAAGCAGTTACTCCCTGAGTCCAACATTTCAACCTGGAACAGTATAAGTTCGGACAAATGCTATCAGGTTCTCGTGCAGGCTGCTACAGAAATTCTAAACCAAGCAGCTCGAGAAAATATTCCAAAGTTTTCTATTGTGTATATGGATTCTAAGTTTTCGGGTGAAGAAAATGAAGAGAAAATGAGGTGGTCAAAAAAAATGTCCAAAATCGAAAACGAAGAGGAAGGAGGAAGTGTACGAAATGAAGAAAACGAGAACAAGAGTGAAGAGACTTTATTGGTCGGAACGAATGAGGATTGTATGGGTATTGATATCGATCACTTTCACTCACAGTTAAGGTAAGAAATGACTTACACTGTATAAGCCCAAACACTTAAAATGGTTGTCCCAAATAACTATTAAACTGAACGTTGCGTTAAAAATTCTTGTACACAAATGTTGCGTGATTCTTAAGGGGGAATAGCATACTACTTCTCGGCGTTGTCCTTTTAAACTTCGACAGTTAAGGGAGCGGATCCTCCGTTCTGTTAAAGCTGAAATGGACGAAATAGGCGCTTGCCTAGTGAGCCGTATGAGAACGACACCCTCCATATCAATTTGACTTCTATACTGGAGCTATAATTATTCGAATACGCATAATTTCTTCGAATATATGAATATTTGAATAATTAGGATTATTCGAATATTTGGATAATCAGGAGTATTCGAATATTCGAATATTCGGAGAGTGGATAGGCTGTGACGATTCTGGCCCCTACGACGAGGGGGTACCGCGTTCGTGACTGAGGGGGATTTCAAGATGGCGTCGCGCGCGCAACCGTTGGCGGTGGCGGTGGTGGGGGTAATTGGTCGACTCTTGGAGCGAAAATTCCCTAGATTTGATTTAGTGACACCGCCGATCGATGAAAAATCCCCACAGATCCGATATTGACGCCACCTGCCGGATATTTATGGTACTGTGAACACGTGTCATTGCCGCGGAATCTCCGTACGCGTCCGGGGATCGGTGCGCAGGCGCGAAAGATAAGGCGCGAAAGGATGTAACGCGGATGCTATAATTCGACACCGATATCTATTCGAGATTAATTAACCTAAATAGCGCAACGACGAAAATGCTTTCACGCTCTTTCACACACCTTTATCTCACTCATAATCGCGATACGTGCAAATACTTGATATGTGATTTCACAGGGAACGTGGAAGATCGGTGAGTAATTCTGACATATTAATATTAAGATTTTTAAGATTTAGTAATTTTTTTATCTTAATTATCCTATTCGACAACATCGTCCGCAAATAGAGCACTATCGTCATCAGTAATAATGGCATTGTCGATGGTTTCATTCAATAGATCCTCATCGGTATAAAATGAATCATCGCCGACTTGCTCGGAGACAGTTTCAACTGCAAAATCGCGAGCGAGAAGCCCCGATACTGCATTCGTAAAAACGGTGTCAAAATCAATCTTCTTAGCATTGGCGCAGTTTCGCCAAACCACGCTCTGTGGAGGACCCGCACGATTCCGCTATATATTTCCATATACATCATCATCTAAAAAGTATATCTGCTGCGCATATCGATTATCCGGTGGTTCATCAATTCTGGTGTCGGCATTATAAAATACTTTTAAAAAAATGTCGCCATCATGATTACCTTCCGCCTCATGGACAATGTCATCCCGAATTACTTCGGTTTGAACCTGGACATTTCGACACGTAACGTACACTTTCGGGCTGGAGGTATGGATAGGTATCACAGCGGCGGTGATCGTAGCGGAAGCTGGACGTTCCAAATTCACGGGCAATGACATAGTCTGAAACCGATTTTTCTTATAATTCTCAAAGTTACTAACACAACGATTCACTAAGATATGATAATGGAAACTTACGGTATTAATCGCTTGTATTTCCGTGCGTTGAACGACTGGTGATATCTTTCAAAGCAATCTCCTTCAAAAGCGATCTACTTCAAAGCAATTTCACTTAAGGCACTCGACTCAGATGCAATAGACTTATATGTGATAAATTCTTAAAACGTTTCTCGCGGTAACGTATGTCTTGGCCACTGCAGTAGCATTTGAGAACTGATTTTAAAGTGGCTGCTTATTCATGATCACGCATATGGAAGTATAGAGCGGTAATTATTCAAGCATCGCCCAACATATTTTGAAGATCGTGACTTCACAAATCGAGATTTCACAGATAATTAATAGTAACGACCGACGCATCCGACGTAGCAATAGGTGTGCAATATTGTCACAAGGAAAAATAGCCGAAGATAAACCAATTGCATACGCGAGCCGAGTGTTAAATAAAGCCGAAAGAAATTATAGTACGACGGAAAAAGAACTGCCAGCCATCGTCTAGGCAATCAAACACTTCCGACCGTACGTCTATGGTACCTCATTCAAGGTAATAACAGACCATGGGGCACTTGTATGGCTATTTAGGGTACAGGACCCAGGATCCAAATTAATAAGATGAAAAATTCTACTAGCTGAATACGACTACGAAATCATACATAAGTCGGGAAAGAAAAACACTAACGCGGACGTACTAAGCATGAACGTGCACGCGTTGCGAAACGGCGAAGAAGAGACACAGCCAAACAAGGTTCCCGATGAGGAAACGAAACAGCAAATTCTTTACGAATACGATTGCAAGCACACAGGAGGACATCAAGGTATTCAAAGGACCACAAAAAGAATAAAGCAAAAATACAAATGGCCAGGGATGAATAAGGACATCAAGGAGTACATACAGAAATGTAACCTCTACCCGAAGAATAAATTAGGTCGAAAAACTAGGGCTTCAATGGAGATCACTGATACATCGCGAGAACCCTTTGAAAAGGTAGCATTAGACTTAGTTGGGCCCCTGCCGGAAAGCAAACAAGGGAACGTCTACATTTTAACCTTCCAGGACCTCCTTACAAAATTTCTCAAGGCGATCCCTCTGCCGAATCAGGAAGCAGTGACGGTAGCTGAGGCAGTAGTTGAAAAAATCATTTGTGAATATGGCATACGTGAAAAGGTACTAATCGGCAAACTTTCTCAGCGAAATGTTTAAAAATATATGTAAACTATTTCGAATCACAAAACTTCAAACAACCGCGTATCACACAGAGTCAAATGAAGCATTGGAAAGATTGCATAGAACCCTAGTGGAATACTTGAGACACTACATAGATAATAACCAGACAGAGTGGGACGGATGGCTACACTACGCCATGTTTACCTACAGGGTGTCCCAAAAATGTCGGAGTTCCTTGAAAGGGGTGACTCAGGGGGTGATTTGGAAAAAGTTTTTCCTTAGCGAAAATATTGTCCGAAGCTTCGTTAACGACATATTAACAAAAAAACCCGACCAATCAGAGCGCGCACCTTCCGCGCGAGCTCCCGCGGTAGCGTTGGCTACGCGGTAGGCGACTGCGCTTGTACTACGAACGTACGAACAAGCAAGTCGGCATGCATCAAAAGAAACTCGAGTTGCACAGTTTTTTGTTAAAGCAGAGTCTTAAATAATAATTATTTTAAGTGAGTACAAGAGATACGTAAATTTCGTTTTCAAATAACGCATAAATGAAAAGGTAATGTAACAGAAAATGTAGGACAAGTGATCCTAATTCGTTATTGAGGTAAAAATCCGTAGTTTAATAACGGCCAACACAATTAAATTTAAATAAGAATATTAGGTGTATGAATAAATTCTTTCCGACTGGATTTACATAATTAGTTCAAAGTTACCGAATGTCTATCGCGGTGATATTCGTAAGCTGCCAGAAAAATGGCAAAAGGTAATTAACAATAGAGGAAATTATTTCGATGATTGAGTTGTTTTCATATTTTTTAAATCAAACTGTTATTGTACCCTAAAATCGGAATGAATTTATTTCTACACCTAATAATCACCAATAAATTAAATAAAACTCACCCATTCGGACATTCCTTTCCTTCCTTTTCGGAAACATGTCATTGGGTCACTGTACCGATCCTGGTCATCGATGGACGAAAAGATTTATGGTAGGGTAGCGCCCAGTGCTCAGCTGATCGCAGGTATTCGCAGGACACCACCCGAAGGTAAGGGTCGCAACGTCAAGTGCGTCCGGGTTAATGTACCGAATATTCACTTCACTGCACTGATACTAACTCTGATCACTTAAATTATTTTTCATGGAACGTGTTGTTCCTACGTTATACAAATTGGTGGCCCCAAATGGGGCCGATTACTGTTAGTTGAGCAGTTACTCGATGTGGCCACCCTCAGCGTCTATGCACGCCTCAGTACGTAGAATCAGCTGTCTTTGACGGCCTGAAAAGTTTGTGGCGTTATGTTCGCCACCGTAGCATGAAGTCGCAACACAATGACTTCCAGTGTATCCCAAACCGGAGTGTATCACAACTTGGCTTCACTTCACTTGGCTTGGCTTGGCGCTGGCGTCGGTGAATTTTTCTCTTGGCGTTGATTGGTTCAGACGTTGGGTAGGCCACCCCACTCTCGTCCGCCGCAGCGGTAGGTAGTTTCCGAACTACCAGATCGGCCGGACCGTGTGTGGCCGCCTTTCTACATAGCGTGGCCAACACCGCTCTGCGCGAAATAGATGCGCGTGACGGTTGCCCGAGCAGTGGTGGGGATGCTGAGCCACATCGTTAGCTGTTCTGTGAGAGCTGCGAATCACGAAAAATCTTGCTTCACTAAAATCGTCGTTGCTCGGCTTCTTTTTTTCATAGGTTAATATTGCATACACCTAAACCTTCCTCGAGAAATGCTCTGAAGGTAATACTCCGAAGGTAAGCTACTTATAGACTAAAAGTCTATATATATCATAATATATATTCACTTACTTATTTATAATAATTTTTAAACAATTTGGTTATACACAGTAGTCTATAGTTGTAATATGTTGTAAATTCATTTTCTATAAAATTCTGTACAATCGTTACAAGAATCGGTTCTATAACCGTTTTGGAACTTATATAGAACCTAAAAAATAAAAGTTATTAAATCGGTTCTATGACCGCTTGGAACTTTTATAGAACCTAAAAATAAAAGTTATAGAACTATATAGGAACCTAAAAAATAAAAGTTATAGAGTTATATAGGAACCTAAAAAATAAAAGTTATAGATTTATATACGAACCTTAACTTTTACTTTTATAGTCTGATATTTAGGTTCTTTTTAACGGTTATTCAGAATAAAGGTTCTTCATAACTCTTTCAAGAACCTAAATCTTTATAATAACTAGGTATAAGTACCTGCGACGCGAATGGCCGAACCGCTGCGATCGGTCGAGCCGATAGAAATGAATTGATAGAAATGAAATAGAGCGATGATTTTTTTCAAGGGTAAAGCTGAAATATTGCAGAATAAGGGAAAATTAGAGAGATTATGGTACGAATGTTTTTTAACTTTGAAAATCTGTGTTAAACTTGAAATCGATTTTTTCCAAAATCTTGAGTTAGGTGACAAATTTAACGAACAGATTTGAAATCAGCGTGACAAAATCTACAAGAAATGATTTACAACATGTCAAGAAAATATCTAACCGTACATGGTATTGGATAAATCACAATTTTGTTGTAATATTTCAAAACTTAAAATTAAGTTTTTTTATTTTATAAATATATGCTGAAATACCTCTGGATAATCTCTTCTCATGTATATAAATAGTTTATGTGTTATATTTTTTGCAAACAAATAAAATATCTATTACCGAATTTGAAGTCCATTTTAGCAGCCCACCGCCTCTTACACTGAATACGTCGACGCGTGCTTTTGTTTTGAAATTCGAACGCGTGTTTATACTCGAGAGATAAGGGATCCGTTTTTAATTTGAAGGTAGAACGAAGCAGGCGGGATTACGCGCAGTCAGCAAACTACATGCTCTCTTTCTTCCCGTGTCTCTTCGCGAGCCGTATTGATGTTGAATAACACTTTTTAATTGCTAGTTCCCAAAAATAAATCAGGCTGATGGGTCAGAGCATCTTGCCAGGGTCGCGGTTTATGACTGTATTGTCCCGCGAGTCTGCGGTAGAGAACGATTTCCTACAGTTTTGGGTAATTTATGGCTTAACTGGTTCCACCTCGTAGCAAACGTGAATTTTCTTCTTTATAGCAATTCGAAGACTTTCTGTTTCTCGTCTCTTCGGACCCTTTCGCACCGAAACACGTGGTGTCTGCTGTCTATCTCTAAGCAATGGGTACATTGTCAGTAAAAGGACGAAGCGCGGGCTTTTGTGAAAGTGTAGGATGGTTCGTTCGTTGCACATCTGCAAAGCACGTGTGTTTCGAAAATGTGCTGGCTTCTTTTTACCTAAACCCTCTTGTCCTGGTGGGAATAAACTCATAATGTAAGGAGAGAAACTACTTGGGGGTAGAGGAAGTTGCTTGGGAAAAAATCCTGTCAGTCAGCTAGTAATCGCGTCCCAGAAATGTACTCAGCTGAACAATATTACGCGATGTTCTGGGTGTACGTCCGGAACAACGTGGACGCAAGTGTTACTGTGCGAGCGTTGGCACTGGAATACCCGCGCATCCAAACCTTCAAGCCAGGGTATGATTCGGCGTTTAGCGTCAAGATTATACTCGACGGCGTCGATGACGCCGCGAGGCACTGATATGGGTAGACCCAGAGTCGCGCGGAACCTTGCGGTAGAGCAGGACGTGTTGGATGCCATAGACGAAGACCCGACCGTCAGCGTGCGCGACTTGAGTCGCCGCCTAGATTAAGTCACAGTACAAGATAACTGCAGCAATTATTAATTAAGGGAAACAAATGTTATCTAATAATGGATGTTTCTGCGTTTTCAAATGTTGGACCCCAGGGATGCCGACCAGCGGGTTGAGTATTATTCAGTGTGGCTGTTGGGAGAAGTGCAACGGAATCCGTCGTTCTGCAAATACATATTGTGGACGAACGAAGCAACCTTAATGAGAGAAGGCTGCTTCAATTCCCGCAATCGACATGTGTGGAGCACAAGTCCGTTGGTCGATTAATGTATGGGCGAGCATTTGTGGTGATTTTATTGTTGGGCCGTACATGCTGTCAGACAGGATGGACGGCCCAGCGTATAAAGTGTTTTTAGAGCACGTTCTGCCGCGTCTCATGGACCATATTCCAAATGAGATCCGACAGAACATTGTTCTATCAGCAAAACGGGGCTGGTCCTCATTTCGCCAATATTGCCCGCGACTACCTACACGAAACCTTCCAGAACAGGTTGATCGGCCGTGGCGGTCCTGTTGCGTGGCCCCCACGGTCACCGGATATGACCCCGCTGGATTTTTTCTTCTGGGGCTACCTGAAGAAAATTTCATTTTTACTGTTACTTTTTTTATAGGTATTCTTTTTTTACTTACGTTTTGTATTTGTTGTGCAACAATCATTTCAGGATGAGGTGCACCGTGAGCCAGTGGATACACTGGAAGACATTGTGTTGCGACTTCATGCTGCGGTGGCGAACATAACGCCACAAACTTTGCAGGCCGTCCAAAGACAGCTGATTCTACGTGCTGTGGCGTGCATAGACGCTGAGGGTGGCCACATCGAGTAACTGCTCAACTAACAGTAATCGGCCCCATTTGGGGCCACCAATTTTTATAACGTAGGAACAACACGTTCCATGAAAAATAAATTAAGTGATCAGAGTTAGTAGCAGTACAGTGAAGTGAATATTCGGTACATAAACCCGGACGCACTTGACGTTGCGACCCTTACCTTCGGGTGGTGTCCTGCGAATACCTGCGATGTGCTGAGCACTGGGCGCTACCCTACCATAAATCTTTTCGTCCATCGATGACCAGGATCGGTACAGTGACCCAATGACATGTTTCCGAAAAGGAAGGAAAGGAATGTCCGAATGGGTGAGTTTTATTTAATTTATTGGTGATTATTAGGTGTAGAAATAAATTCATTCCGATTTTAGGGTACAATAACAGTTTGATTTAAAAAATATGAAAACAACTCTATCATCGAAATAATTTCCTCTATTGTTAAGTACCTTTTACCATTTTTCTGGCAGCTTACGAATATCACCGCGATAGAAATTCGGTAGCTTTGTACTAATTATGTAAATCCAGTCGGAAAGAATTTTCTCATACACCTAATATTCTTATTTAAATTTAGTTGTGTTGGCCGTTATTAAACTACGGATTTTTACCTCAATAACGAATTACGATCACTTGTCGTCCATTTTCTGCTACATTACCTTTTCGTTTATGCATTATTTGGAAACGAAATTTACGAATTTCTTGTCCTCTCACTTCAAATAATTATTATTTAAGACTCTACTTTAACAAAAAACTGTGTAACTCGAGTTTCTTTTGATGCATGCCGAATTGCTTGTTCGTACGTTCGTAGTACAAGCGCAGTCGCCTACCGCGTAGCCAACGCTACCGCGGGAGCTCTGATTGGTCGAGGTATTTTGTTAATATCTCGTTAACGAAGCTTCACACAATATTTTCGCTAAAGAAAAAGTTGTTTCAAAACACCCCCTGAGTCACCCCTTTCAAGGAACTCCGACATTTTTGGGACACCCTGTATAACCTCGGCAATGAGAAAGTGCCAAAACAGATAATAAGGCCCACCAAAATATTAAGTCGTCTTTAAGGCTCAGGAAATACCCAGAGACCCCTTTAAAAGGAGGAACGATATTGAGAAGAGTACCAAAGCACGTGTCGCTTCAACCAGAAGAAAAAAGAAAAGATTGTGTGAACAAAAGCCCATGCCATCCATCTCCAGAGAAAACGTGGACAGCAACTCTGCAGACAATTGATTTTGCAAATTATGCAGAATTGCATTCAAGAGTGATATGGGACAGCATGTCATGTGTATAACCTGGATACACATTGATTGCGTTGAGCTCACACCTGGGGAAGAAGATGTCTTTGTTTACCCGAATTGTATATACTAACTACAGTAATTCGTCGTAATAAACCCGACGAACGGGGCTGGCAGCGGGCGTACAACGCGATGCGGGCACGAGTCGGGCGAGCGAGAGGGAAGGAAACAGTTGACACGAAGTTGCCGTCGACTCTTTCGTTCTCTCACTCTCGACCGAAGGATTCCAAGAAATAGTGCGAATAGTCACCGGGCCTACTACGCATGGTAAAAACGGGACAATAACGAGAAATTACTGTAAAAGGGGACTTATTACCTGCACTACACGATACAAAGTCCATTTACAAGGTTTTTAAGAACCTATTAATTTTCGTATTTGTTGTGTTCAGATATTGTTACAAATATTACAGTTTATAGTTTAATGTCTACGAATTTCTATTAAAAAAAAAAAGGTTTCATGAATATGTACAAGTTGTTTTTAAAAAAATTATAGATCCATAGGTGGGTCGTTTTACCCGCACTTACCTTATAAAACAACGCCCAAAATGGTACGGGCGATCGCGGGATGTTTTAACTCTCCCCCCCCCCCCCAAAGCTTATAACTTTTGTTTGAAATATTTTTCGGTATAATCAACAGTGTTCGAAGATATTCGTGGCGATCGATTTATATGACTCATTCTGTGTATGCGATGTTCTTCGTAAAGGTTCAGTTTGTCAATTAGTTTTTAATCGATGATAAGTGTGGTGGACCTGATCCGAATATCTGTTTTACTTTAATCTGTTACATTTATTGTGATGTTGAAAAACATGATACTTGAATCTGTATAATTTGTTATACGCCTATACATATTTCTGTAAATATTTCGGTTACATATGGAGGTTCAAAAAGATCTCTAACGTGTGAACTTTATTTTAAGGACATGCCCATTAGGGTGGAGTGAAATTTTTTTTTACAATTTCACCAACACTATGTGTAATTTCTTACCTTATACTTACCTTATACTAAAGCATTACTCATACCAAAAAATAATAAGGTCTTACATCATCCTCAGGTGGCGCATGATAAATTAAAAAAAAACTTACAGAGACTATAAATTTTTTACAAATCAAGTATTCTGCGCTTTCCGTAGAATCCTCTTTCGCTCTAACAATTGTTGATTATTAGTTCTACTGACTCAAGGTCGGGAGGGGGCCAGTTTGCCTTCGATCGCTGTTCGCGGAACAAGTTCGGACCGGACAATGTATCTGATCTCGATCTTCAGCCAGTAGAACTAATAATCAACAATTGCTAGAGCGAGAGAGGACACTAAGGAAAGCGCAGAATACTTGATTTGTAAAAAGTTTATAGTCTCTGTAAGTTTTTTTGTAATTTATCATGCGCCACCTGAGGATGTTGTAAGAACTTATTATTTTTTGGTATGAATAATGCTTTAGTATATGGTAAGAAATTAAACATACAGTGTTGGTGAAATTGTAAAAAATAATTTTTCACTCCACCCTAATGCCCATTTATATATACAATTTCGTAATTTTAAAATAACTGTTATTTCTAATGTAGCTATGATGGAGGTCATGGATATTGAGCGGTTAGCGCGATTTAGGGTAGTAACTCTCACCTACGTAACGCACAATTATATACAGTAGTCTGCGATTAAGCTGATAAAAGATCATCCGGACATAGGGGCCTCCGCAATTGAGCGCTCGTCGCCCGAGAACAATGGGCCCATAAAAGACAAGGATAGCACTAGCCATTAAGAAGAGAGAAATATCAAGTCCCCATTTCTTATCGAATCTTCACGAAAGTGAAACCAATCGATTCCTTGGGTTTTCGCAGTGAAAATGATGCCAAACTTGATTAAATATAGTCCGATTAACATGGAATTGCGTGTGTTTTAATTATAACAATAATAATAATAATACATCTTTATTGTCCCAACAAATTACGCTAGATTAGTACACATTTGGTTTATTTTTCTTTTGTAGCGCAAAATACTGTTTTAAAATCCTACCCCATTATTCTACTAAATAATTAACCTACAACTTACAAGTACATTACAGATTCGCATCCTTGATATACAACGAGGCTACTTGCCTGAAGTTTCTTTTTAATTTAATTACCCTAATATTCTCAGCCAGCGCGTTATAATACTGCGTGGCCGAGAGCGTAAATGCACCCTGGAATTTTGCTGACTGATGGGGGGTTTTGTGGCTTGCCTTGTAACCGAAGAGTGGGTCTGGTACATTTCACGATTAGTGGCTGGAAGTTCCCTGAGATACACTGGATTGCCATCTTCCAATAGCTTGTGTACTGCACAACAAATATGGAGTATCCACCGTTGCCTCATACAGTATTGTCTCTCTATAGCCGCGTGTGTCGGGACCGGGCGCGCGCTATTTGAGAGACAGTACTGTATTTAGCCAGCCAGACAGTTGTAAAAACGGTGAAATATGATCAAACTTGCGTACTCCGTAAGAGAAACGAAGGCAGCTATTTTGGACTCTTTGAATACGCAATGCAGTGTTTGAATTGATACTCGGACCATATACTATATTGGCGTAGTTAAATAAAGACAATATTAGCGCTTGCGACAATACCGGTTGGTTACTCGTATTTAGGAACTGCCTAGAGAGATAAACCTATTTAAGCCTGTACTGTGCTGTACAACACTTCTGCAGTAATTGTTCCTGAAAGTTCCACTTCGCATCCATTACGAGACGAAGAGTTTTTATGGACTTTTGTGATCGGATTGTATGAGAACCTATTTTAATGTCAATGTTGGGTACCTTTTGTAACTGTAATGTAAAACCAACAAATAATACAGCGCATTTGCTTTCATTTAGTTTTAGACCATGTTTCACAGTCCACCGAATAATCTCCTCCATGTCCGCTTCTATTTCATTTCTAGCTGTCTACATCTTCCACCGCGAAAATTTTAATTATCTGCGTGTCATCTGCATATGTGTATATTTGGCGACATTATGTGATTCGGTTACGTATATATTAAATAGAAGAGGACCAACCGTCGATCCTTGAGGCACACCGCATAGTTTGTGGTGGTGTAATCTGAATAATACCAGAAATTCCATTGGTGCTACTTTCGCATCGATACGATGAAAAATAAAGAACTTGGTTTATTGGAAAGTTGATGACACATCGCCCAATTGAACCTAGATACACGGCGCGTCAAAGCCGATGAGCGTTCTAAGTGTGATCAGTTTTATACAAAGTCAAGTTCTGTATTTTTTATCGTGTCGATACGAAAGTGACACAAATGGATTCTTGGCATTCTCCCTATTAAAAGGCACCAAATACCATGTAAATCAAACTATTTTTAACGAAGATAGCATTAAATTCTGCGAATTAATTTTGTATGTAATTTCATTAATTATAACCCGAATTATGACAGGTTTCCATTATTGGTTAGTGTCAGAGATGGGCAAAAAATTATTTTAAATAAAAAATTGATTTCGAATAAAAGACAAAAATTGTATTCGAGAGTCGTCGAATAAAAATAACCCAAAGCACCTCTAATCACTTTTTTATTCGACGGGATTCATTTTAAGCTTCGAATGATTTTCTGAGTTTCACTCGTATTTTTATTCGAAAGTTATTCGAAGTTCGAATAACTTTGGGCGAGCCTCGAGAGGCTTTGATCGAAGCCGCCGGCTTGTCGAGTCGAGCGACATTGTATCGTTCACCCGTATAAACTGCAGCGCGGAGTTGCTCGGCGATGTGTCACCGATTACACAGAAACGGAATTTCTTTATTTTTCGTCGTATCAGTATGAAAGCGACACCAATGGATTCCTTGCATTCTCCCGATTAAATTGACAAAAAAATTATTTAAATCCGACTACCTTTAACGAAACGGGGTTTCAATCCTGCAAATACAGTACTGTCTCTCAAATAGCGCGCGTTTTCGGATTCTCTATACACGCGAAGCTATCCCCACTACTTCGTTTGTAGCCGCCGCGCCGCGGCATCGGGTATCGGATGTCAAAGAGAAAGCCGAAGAAAGGTTCATAACTAATACAAAACTGCTCTCGCTGCCCCATCCCCCTTGAGGGCTCGAGCGTGAAATCAAAAGAAGCCGAATAGACTACTCGTCTCTCAAATCGCGTGCGCCCGATCCCGACACACGCGGCTATAGAGAGACAATACTGTAAATGTTATGCCTAATATCGTTAATTATAGTTCAAATTGCGTCAGGTTTGGTATCATTTTCGTCGGGAAAACACAAGGAGACGATTGATGTCACTTTCGCGTAGATCTGATGAAGAATTTCACATTTTTCCGTTCGTAATGTCTAGTGCTATCCATGTTTTTTTATGGCCCTGTGGTCTCGGCTGTCGACCACTCGCTTCTGAAGAGTCCCAGGTCTTAACACGGTCGGGTACGCATTTCAACCGCAATATTGACAATGCCGAAGATTCTAGGGCCTAGAATATTATCTTCGTTTTACAATGTTTTTAACTAGAGTTTGGCATTAATCAATTGAAAAATAAATAGATTTTTCAACTGAGTAGTTACAATTAATGAATTGTGCATGATTTTAATGACGCCTAATTTAATTGCACTTAAAAACTAAATTACTAAATATAATTAAAGAAATATTTTTGGTCGTGCAACGTGAAGCCGCGCACGCATATAGTTGCGCGCATCGGCAAAAGCATCGGAACGAATATACAGGGTGTCCCTGGGAAGACTGGACAGCTGGATATCTTCTAAAGTATTGGAGATAAAAAAGATGGAATTGCATGGTTCGTAAGGGCCAATTTATTAGCGCAGACGAATCTTTTTTCGATTATTATTTTAAAAGATACGATGGTCAAGTCCGGTTTTTTAAACGAAACTATTTTTTTTTAAAGAGGTGACTTGATAGTGCGTTCCAAGACAAATTCAATAAGCTTTAATGTATCCACTTTATTTCCACTGGCTTTTGAGATATTGCGCTTGCAAATTTACTGATTTTCTCTGGAAGAAAACCGGGGACGGTCTTGCTGGCGCCACGGGTGGCATTGCCTGTTGAAACAGATACCTACCTGCCAAAGGTCTACGCCAGGAATGGCAGGCCCAAAGGCTGGACAATTCTTTCCCGTCGGAAATTCTACTTACGTAGGTACAGTGGTCCCCGGATTATTGACAAGCTTTTTTCCCCGGATCATCGGGAAAGACCTACCCACCCCACTGTTTTGCTTCCTCGGTGCGAGCGAGGGCCTTCGGTCCCAGGTAGACCGCCCGTTGACTGCCGAGAGCAATAAAATCGCTGCGCTAGGTAAAATACCCAGTAGAGAAAAATAAAATGTTCATGTTTTTGATAAAAGTTCATGAAAGTATTACCAATGAATTTTTTAGGATTTCCCAATGAAAATGAGTTCAAATATGGAGAAATTCGGTCCACTTTTAGTGGATGTCACTACATTACACACTATGTAACAATGCAGGAGAGAATTTAAATGGAGAATATCAACGACTTCACCAAATTGTAAAGTGTTTCCTGAAGATTGCTTAAATGCAGCCTTCAGGAGAAATTGCCTGGGTGTTTAGTACCTATTGGATTTGGCAGTAACCAGTTCCTTTGACTTGAAATTGTTTTGTTTTTTATTGTAATAGTATCGTGTATATTCTGTTATTTGAACTAAGATCTGCCTTTTTACATATTTACATATTCAATGTCCAAGGAAAGACAAATATGACGGACAATCTTCCAATTGAAGCTCCAGGTACTACAAGGATTGGCAAATTACTTAGATAATTGTGAGTTAATCACCAGAAGCGTGCTTTTCCCTTAAACCGGGGAACTGGAATCTAATTGTCTTTTCATAATAAAAAATAGAACGAATTGCTTCGTGTTTGGACTGATTTTCGTCGACATGAACTCCCCAATCCATCGGTAGTACTTCCATCAAAGTGTAATCAGTAATATGAAAATTTTCATATTCAATACTGAATCTCAATTCGCCGTCGACCGAGGGTCTCCCGCTGGTGCGCTATTTCACTCACTCTCGGTTTACGTCGTTCAGTGACTGAACTTCAGTCTCCTTGTCGAACAGTTCGGGCGAGGGTCCTAACAAGGGTCAGTTTATTAGGCGCAAACTACTTCCCCTACCCCGGTTTAAGGAGAATCCCCGGTCCCGAATCTTTCTCGATAAACCGGGGACCACTGTACATCTGCGGTATCGAGAAGCGCACCGTCACTTTTATTTCGCACTTGCTTCTACATGCAAGTTCGTTGGGTTAGGTTAGGAGGTATGAAAGTGGCTAGTTTAAGTTTCAACCATAGGGAGCAGATTCTATTAGAACCAATCGGATTTGTATCCCTCACAAACGGCTGCTCTCTTGAAGAGGCCCTCTACTGCTTCTGTTTTGATATTAAAACTCGTGTTTATACTTGAGAGGACCACGCGTCGACTGCGGGCTACCACTTTTCTTCCTGTGTCTCTCCACGAGGCGTATTTGACGGTGGATTGTAGAAGCGTAGATGTCTGGATGCCAGTTATTGAATTCAGAAGACGATAGAAACACTTTATTACAAAACACACGTACTATAATTAAAGTAAATTGCATTCCCCTCGGGCAGGAGTACTGATAATGATCGAACTTGCGCACCACTTCGCGCAGACCGATTACACGAAGGGTAGTCGGGTTACACACTGCACAAATGATATGCTTTCGATTGAAATGTGTTCAAACACGGTATAAATTGGATTATTTCTAGAACTATAAATAATTAATTATGAATGTAACATTTCTAATGCAATAATGCTAAAACTAATCCGATTTATGTCATGTTTTAATTCATTTTCATCTAAAAAATCTCAGCAGTTTGTTACTGAAACGTTCTTGTCGATCTGGGAGAAAATGTGGAAGTTTTACATACATCCTATTAATATAAGTATAATCTACCGCAAGCAACAATGTGTGACTCTCCAGCTCCAGGCGAGATCGCGCCGATTGGGATAAACACGCTGTCGAAAGATATTCGAAGCCTTCGAATTAAAGTCGACTAAACTGCGGATAAAGATGTAAACCTTATTCGACGGTTCGAAAAAAGTTCCTCGAATAAAGAAATTATCTTTCGCTATCGAATAAATTATCTTAGAATAAAAAAATTATCTTTCACCGTCGAATAAATTGACTTCGTATAAAAAAATTATCTTCCGCTGTCAAATAAATTCACTTCGAATAAAGTTAGAATAATCGTAAAGTATATTTTATTCAATTTTATCTGGATATTATCTTTGCCCATCTCTCTGTCACTTTCATATTAATACGACGAAAAATAAAGAAATTCCTTTCTATATAATCGATGACACATCGCCGAGCAACTCGGCGCTGCAGTTTATACGGGCGAACGATAGAATGTCGCTCGGCTCGAGAAGATCCATCCATCCATTCATTTACTTACGGGCGAAGGCCCTTTGGTGTCGAATACATAAGTAAGACGAAATATATAGGAGAATTAAGTTCAAGTTACAAAATACGCAGCTTAATATGTCTTGATACACCTGATTTGAAAATGGTTACGGACCCATGAAAAAAGTCGACGAAATCATTCGCAATTGTACAAAATCTAATTATACCAATCGTTTTTTCCTAAGCTCGTTCGATATGGCGCAATATGTAAAAGTTGCCTAGATCTTAAGGGTATCCTAGGGACATAAAATTTTAGAAGTTCAAGAATTTCTGGACAATCGACGATCTTATTAAGGGTTTTATAAACTAACAAGGGGGCCGCATAGGTTGTGTAATCAGTTATGGAATGAGACTGGGTGGACATTGTAGTGCACACCTAGTGTTAAAAAACCGTAAAGGGATTTTGCACAATGGGCTTTCGTTTTTGAGAAATTTGAGTTCAAAGTTTTGCGGGACAGTAGTATTTCAGTTGCGTAAACATTCTTACCAGGCAATGGCCGTAGCTGTGATAATAAGGCGTTCGGCTACGGTGCTTGGCGGTCTTCGGTTCGATTCCTGGTGCGCGCTTGATGTTTTTTCTTTTTCTTTTTCTTACCGTAGTAATGCATGCTTGGTAAGAATGTTTGCGCAACTGAACTACTACTGTCCCGCAAAACTTTGAACTCAAATTTCTCGAAAACGAAGACCCATTGTGCAAAATCCCTTTACGGTTTTTTAACACTAGGTGTGCACTACAATGTCCACCCAGTCTCATTCCAAAACCGATTACATAACCTATGCGGTCCCCTTGTAAGACCAAGTCTACCACCGTTCTACGTTCTTCCAGAGTGCTCATATTCAAGGTATTGAGAATGCCATTGTAGTTGTGAGAAGTTATGGGCATCTCTTTATTAATTTTGAGGGCGACATATCTTAGAAATTTGTGTTAGGCTCCTTCGAGCAGTTTGACATGATTAGATTGCGCCGGATTCCATGCTTGCGAAGCATATTTGAGGTGCGGTAAAACTAGAGCCGAATACAAGATTTTAAAAGTGTGTGGGTTTTTTAAATCCGTAGCATGCCTGATAATGATCTACTTCGTCTCACTAAGACGAATATTTCGTGCATGTACGCCGATGACATGCAGATTATTATATAGAAGCCGTTAATAATTTGGAATTTGATCTAGCCCAAATATTTGACTGGGCGGTTCAACATGGGCTCAGACTTAATCCTTCTAAACCCTCTCTTCTTGCGCTTGGCTCTTCTTTCCTCCTCCGTACTCTTCCTCCCATTACTGTCACACGTGACTCCGTCCAGCTACATCCTGTCACCTCGATCCGGAATTTGGGAATCACACTCGATTCTACTCTTACTTTTGAAAACCATGCCTCTACTGTATATCGCCAAACCTTTAATCACCTGCATCTTTTATATCCTTCTCGGCATATTCTCTCCACTACTCAGAAACTTCTCCTTTCACAATCCTTGGTTATATCGTTGTTTCTCACCTCTCGTCTTACTTCTTTAATTCAGCGTGTCCAAAGCTCCTGTCTGCGTTTCTCCTACTGTGTCCGTAAGTTTGACCACATCTCTCCGCTTTTCGTAAAATCCTCCTTTGTAAAATAACCCAAAGTTATTTTTATTCGACGACTAATAAAAATAAACTCTCTTTTATTTGATACGTTATTTAAATAATGCCCATCTCCGTCGAATGTTATCTTCGTCTTTCTGATCCCCTGTTCTCGAAACCCATAAAATTCAATGAAACGTGAAATCGAAGGTGTGAAATTCGCTTACTACCCCGAATAAGAGATGCTCTCCAGACTCTGAAATTATCAGCTTAACCGAGGATTACTGTATAACGCTAGATAATAAACAATAGCCACACGGCTATGTTAAGGTGAAGCTGATCAGCGTTCCCGTTACTTTACCATACGCTTCGAGAGCCACGCAGCTCGGAGTGACAATGTGAACGGTCAATTTCCCCTCGATCGGTGTTCACAAAATCGCCCGGACCGGCCAATATCTATGACTTCCAACCATAGTTATCTTCTAAATACAGTCTTCCTGGTTTAAACGAAAGATTCTGGTTTCAGATTGATGCAAAAGACCTATCCTCCTCAATGATTTCTTCCCCCGTGTGAGCAACCCGTCAATCTAGAGAAGCCAGCGCCTTGACAGCCGAGAGCAATAAAACCGGCAGGCCCCAGATAACACATCCAGTATTGGGAAACCAAGAATTTCGATACGCCAACTAGTGACAGAAAATTGAACTACTGTGAGTAGGCCGACATCCGTCGATTATCAGTGTTTATATAGACATGTTGTGAAAAACGAGTGTTTTTAAATTGTTTTGAACACTAAATTTTTACGATTAAAAATTTTATTCCGTTAATAAATACTTATTCGGAATGTTTGGTGGGATCCGGGCCTACTTGCAGTAGTTCGCCAACAGCGCTGAAGTCTAAGCCACGCCTCCATTTGGTTTCCCAATAGGAAACTGAAATGCTCATGATTTTGATAGATGGTCGTGAAAGTATTACCAATGGTATGCTGAGGGTTTCTCGTTGAAAATGAGTCCAAACATGCAGCAATTCAGTCCATTTTTAATACACGTAATGTATGTGATGGGTCAGTCACCAGTAATTCTAATCGTATATTCATACTCAAAAATAGTCCGAGTTGCTACGTGCTTGGACTCGTTTTTATTAACAGAATCTCACCAATCCACCGGTAATATCCTCATCAAGGTGTAATGAGAAATGTGAAAATTTTGAGCCGCACATATGGCTTAACGCTCTCAGCTGCTTCGCCGTCGATTGATTGTCCTCTCGCTGGAGTGCTATTTCACTCACTCTCAGTTTGTCTCGCTCATTATACTTGTCACGAAACACTCCAGTCGGGAATCTTTTCGCTTAAACCAAGGAATATTGTATATGCATACAGAAATTGAAATTTGTTACAACAGGATAAAATTTTTTAGGTTATTTACAACGAATAGTGTGGAACAGGTGGTCGAATTCTTATCGGAGATGCTGGAAATGTTAAAGGACCGATATGGTGTTCTACTGCTTCTTTATAGCGTAATTGCTACAAAAGGTGTTAATGAATGTCGGTTGGAAATGTCAGATCCTTTAGAAGCAATGATCGATTCAACGTACGGTTATGGAAGTCAGAGTCTTATAAATTTGATGCTCACCGGCAGGGCAGTCAGCTACGTATGGGATCATGATCAAACCATTGGAGACCTCAGTAAGACATTTATTGTATAACCAACCACATTTATTCTATTGCATCAGCAACAGAACTTGTTCTATAAGAAATATAATGGGATAGTGGAAAAGTTAAAATAAATCTGAAAGGTATTTTTGGAAATAGAATAGTTTCATCTACACTGCGTTCCACATTAGAGCATACTGGTTTCGCGCAGGGATACACTGTTGATTGGTGGTAAACTGGCACGGAAAGTGCTACGACCAATTGTGTGTATCAGATCCGTGGGGGTTGCGGAGATTGGTCGCAAATCAGTAGGGGCGTCGGTATGCTCTAATATGGAACGCCGTTTATCAGTTAAAATTAATATTCAAATGTTTTTCATATCGAAAATCACAATTAAGAATTTTTTAGGTCAATAGAATGTTCTAGAAAGCCATTTCTCTAAGAGATTGAAAGTATTGCATTTTATAACCAGTTATTTTTTTTACTATGCTATTGTATGTAATCTAAAGAAACGGCGGATAAAATTTGACTTCTTTTGGCTAATTTATGTAAATGGTTTGCTATAGATATGTAATGTTTTAAAAGATCTTTAAACTACTTGATACTACATTTTAAAATCGTTGCCATCAGAAAAACATTTGTTCTAATCCCAAGCTTTCCCTGGAAAAAGTTCGTTTAAAATGAGCAATGTCCCTACTCCCTATTGGGTGCGCGATCTTACATAGTCAATGACGTATTTATTCGCTTTCGAGCTAATCCAGGGATTTACGCACTGGGATAGTTGAGACAACATTTTTTAGAAATCCAATATTAATTGTTATTCGGAGAAGTACCCTACTTTTCTTATGGCGATAACGGGATTAACATCCACGTGATTGGACTCGATAAAATCCTCGATATTTCCGCCGCCTGGTCGAGCTTCGATGTGGTTCAGTCCCCAGCAACCAAGGTAAACCCGAATTCTGGGGGTTCGATCTCCTCTCTGAAGATTGGGGTTGTGGTGACGCCAAAAACCGTAGCGGATTTAACAGGGTGACCGATGAGCAGTTGCCACCTAGGCCCCTGCACATAAGGCCCCCCAGGGCCCCATCCTTAAAAAAAATTATGATTATATCCAAAGTAGATTTGTTTTCTGTATTATTATGCTGAGACCGTTTTTAGTAAACTACCTCTTCATGTTCCCGGTAAAATGGGCCCCTCAAAACGTTTGCCACTTGGACCTTTTTTCTTAAATCCGCCACTGGCCAAAAAACTGATCGCCTGTTACCGATGCTTCTCGATAATACCAGTTTAATTTTCTTAATTACACGCGACGTCCCACACGGTGGTTTCTAGGCATTCGTCTCTTTGAAAATAATAATAATGGTCGTTAATTGGTCGATAAATCATTCTCCACCTTCCTCACCAGGCGCTACTACTGGCAAGGTTCTACTCTTTAGCAGCACCATCAGGGAAAGCGAGCGTGATTTTTTCACTTTCGCAATCATCGATTTGAAAATTATTAATATTTAAATAAATCGCGTCAATCACGCTTTACGCTTCATCTCTGGTAACAGCGCGGGCAACGTTGTGCTCATTGGTGATACCATTAATCAGCGCAACCCGTGATCTGTCAATACACATTCTTGTCGTAATTGATTTCACTTTTCTAAAGAAACGAATTTGGTTTGGTAAAACTTCACTCACTCGTGTTGGTTTTACTTCACACTTTATTGTCACTTTTTGTGTTCTATAGTTTACACTTTGATATAACTTGTTAAAGACTTTTAATATAACTTGTTTAATCAATAAATATTAATGAATATTAATGAGTTTCGCGGGTGATCAGTCCCTTTTTATAGAGCTGTTGGTCACTCCTTCTCCAGGTTTGTGATATGACAATTAGGATGGTGGGAGATGAAATCTCTCAATCATCTGCCGTGGGATCCACCTGAAGAATTTGTTTCATCGGGCTATCCGAGTGTTTGGTTTAGTGCAGAATCTGAGCTATATATTTTAGATTTTTACGCTATTGCATTACTACGTAAAGCCCACGTACTAGGGATTGAAGTTAATACATCGGTTCCCTATTGGAGTTCGATTTACGGGAAATAATGGGAGGGAAAACTTCTGGCGACGATCAGGAACGTAGCTCCGTGAAGGTGTCGACTCCTGACCCATCAGCTGGCGTCCACTATTTAGTCTCCTTGGTGTGAGTGCGGTTGGCTAGCTGATATGTCTCGGGTGGCGGTGTCTAGGACAATGGCAATGTGGGGTTAGGAATGCAGGCACGAATGCCAGCTTCGTAGCACTGAGGGTTAGAGATTCAGGCGCGAAGGCCAGCTTCGTAGCACTGAGGTGTAGTAGGAATTCAGGCGCGAAGGCCGGCTTCGTAGCACTGAGCGACCAGGGAAGATTAAAACAGTACTCGCGCACCTGGGTAACAGCCGTTAGAGCACTTATAAGAAGCCACACGTAATATTTCCATGAAATACGTCTAGCCATATGGTCGTACAAGACCTATACGAAAGCATGCTTTGTAAACACTATAAGAAATCCCAGCGTGTGCGAACCGAGATCAGCTGTTCCAGTAGCCCAGGCCTCTCCAGGGATTTGCTCGCACGAGCAGCCGCGAGTTGCTCTTTACTGTCGGTGGCACGGAGCCAGGCCCAAGAGCGAAAGGTCTTCTTGGTGGGGGAATCTGTGAACGCCAGTAACCAAAGGATCAATATCATCATTCGAAGCGTGATTTAAAATAAGAACGTTTATTTATTTTAAAGTACGAAAATCTGCCATGCACTGTTAACGCGGTTAGTTAATATAATAATACGTTGGACATTAATCATTAGCACATAAAGATTTATATAAATGATGATCAATAGTATTTTATAGGTATGAGCACGAGGTACATGAGAATTAGCAATGGAGAATAATATGGAATGCGATAAGCCATTAGCAATGATGACAATATGATGCCATAAGCAAATGATAATAATATAAAGCAATAAACATTAGCAATAGATAGTCAATATAAAGTAATAAGTATTTGTCATTGGATAGAATACAGGGTCATCCGTTAAAACTGCAACCTACGCGCGCGCGAACAGACGAAAATGGCAACACCGCCTCAAGGACGCATTCCACTACAACCATTCGCTGGCAACCCCCCGAACGCCGGGCCGGTGCATGGTTGTAGTGGAATGCGTTCGTGAGGTGGTGTTGCCATTTTCGTCTGTTTGCGCGCGCGTAGGTTGCAGTTTTAACGGATGACCCTGTATAAAACACTAAGCACTAGCAAAGATAATAATATAAATCAATAAGTATTAATATGAAATATGAAAAGCGTAAAGGTGGCCCTTCCAATAAACGGCTGGCGACTGCGACTGGCGACGACGCCTCATTTGTCAGCCGCAAATGGTATTTCCTATATCTAACCGTCAACGGTATGGCCCCACCAGTGGAACGACGCGCCGCACATGCCCTTTTCGAGCACTTGAAAAAAGGGTCTATTGTTGTATGAGGTCTCGAGTACCGTTGAAGACAGTGAAAGACTAGCCTCTTTTTTATATGTACATCGTGCTCTGTTTATCTGCTGGATTGAAGAAGTCAGTGACATTTGGGTGTTTCTATTAATAAGATATCGGAATGAAATTTATGACAAATGTCATGTAAATCAGACTACTTTTATATAAGGAATACAAATTGCTTGTGTAAAAGTAATCCGATTTGCCTGATATTTAGTATGATTTTAATCGGGAGAACGCCTGGAATGCATTGGCGCCATTTTCATATCGATACGATAAAGAATGAAGAATTTCTTACTATGCTAAAATGAATATTTCACATTTTCACCCTCGACTGCGGTGGATCAACCACAATTCGCTACGGTTGACCGAGGATTCATACCTGTTTCAGAAAAAATAATTTTTTACTCTTTATCGTAACGACATGGAAGTGATGCCGATGGATTCCTTATGTTTTTCCGATGAAAATCATACCAAATTCCATGTAAATCGGACTATTATTAACGAAATTAGCTTGAGGTTATGGAAATAAATTTTTCATGGAATTTCCTTCATTATTTTTCCGAATTACGTCGCTCTTGGTGTCAGTTTCATCGGCGAAATATAAGGAATCAATTGATCAGAAATGCGGAAGTCGAAGATTTCTCACTTATTAGGCACTCCAACCCCTTCGAGGGTCGAAAGCCATAAAATTCGGTGAGGCACTGCGGGGATTGTCCTCGCCCCGGTGTACCAGGCCGCATCCATTGTCGGGCGTAGCTCCAGAATCACCCTGTATCTCTACCCTATAGGTGCGTATCGACTTTGCGAGGATTCCTGGCGAGGCTCATCTCGCGTTGTGGAAAGTCTGGAAACTGTTTCCCTCGTCTTTCCAAAGCAGTCTTGTGTGCAGGGCTCCGAGGTCTCTAGTCGGTGCTGGTGGGGGAAGGACACCTACGGGAGCGGTGGTAATGTGTGCGTGATGGGAGACGAATCGGCACCACGGCCAACCAGCGTCACCGGGACATGTGTTGTCGACGCTGGTTGGCCGCGGCTCCACTCGTTTGGCGCTGGCGTCGGTTCGTCTCCAAGCGTGGCGTCTCACGCACACATTACCACCGTTTCTACATTCGCTTCACGTTGTCGCCACTTACAAGGGGACCCCACAGCTGAACCCCCGGGGATTTTAATAAAATTTTAGGGGATGAATCTGCAGATCACCTGGATGACCCTCTGATAAATATTTTATGCCAATGAGTATTATTTATAAACAATCGATATGTGCGTTTTAAAAGCAGTTCATTTCAAACATAATTCAAGAAAGTGAGTTGGGTGAGTGCGAACAGCGCTTATTTCCCAACCAAACAGCACGTGTTCAAATCCGGTCATCCTAATTTATTTTTTCCTTTCTTTTAACTCTTATTTAGAATAATTAAATTTCGTACTGCTTTGTTTCATAAATATTGTAATTTTTTTAACATCAATTTTATATATAAACATAGTAAAAATACATACATAATTGATTAATCGATCGGTCGATCTGCAAAAATTTGCAAAACTATATTTTTTTAATTGTTTTCGAGCGCGACGCTCGGCAGGAGAGAGAGCACAGTTATTATATTTTTTCTCGGTATTGTGTTTATATGAGGTTCAAATTTTTAGAAAACAAACCTGATTCATATCACATTTTATTTTGTCACTAATAATAACAATATTATTATTTATCAGGTATAACCCTTTAAATATATTATTACAAACATAAGAAATAAGAAAAACATACTACTAGGTTACAAGTCGTTAATTATGTTTAGAAGTATATACATATATACAAAGTGTACAAAGTAGTGTCACTCCTGACCGCTTTCATGAATATTAATAGAATGAAAATATAACTAATACAATAAAGGTAAAGAAACCAAAACGACAGTATTATAATTTAACTGTGACTGTAAGTATGCCTTATAACTATTAATTTCTTGTTAATTACAATATGTACAAGCCACAGTTGTGCTAATTGAATTACACTGTAATTTAATTACGTAATTTAATTACATTGTATTTCAATTACATAGTAATTCAATTACGTTGTAATTCAATTACATAATTTAAACTTTTCAATTAATTCAATTCCTAATTACTGTAATTGTGCGTGTAATTGAATTACGACGTAATTGAAATACAATCTAATTAAATTACAGCTCAAAACTCTGAACAAGTGGAAAAAAAGTGGAAAAAATGTAATGAAGGAGTTTATTTCTCTTTATATATTATAAATTTATGAGTAATACCATATTCAGCACTCATAATAATTTTTTTCTATTCGAAACCTTTACCTACATATTTCTTTCTCACCTCTTATTACCACTCAATTTGGTTACCTCTTAATTCGTAATTATAATTCAATTACATTGTACTATGCAATTACAATTGCAAATACATTGCAATTATAAATTGCGATGTATTTTAATTGAACTCGAGATCTGAATTACGAATTACAATGTAATTGAATACGATGTAATTGAATTATTTTGTAATTATAATTCACGGAGTAATTCAATTGTAATTCTGCACAACTCTGGTACACGCTAATCTGATTCACTACTTGAATCCGATGAACATTCACTAGATTCTGATGCTGATAATATCTCATTTCCATCAAATGGAACGATGCTGGCAACTTCTCTTTGCAGAGCAGTTTCAGTGTTATTATTTGTTAACAACTCAACTACTTCTGGGGTTAGTGAGCTGAGCTTTTTTTTGGGCATTACGGTAACCAGTAGCATTGTTAATAAGTCACAATTAGTATCTAATCTTCTTGTTTTTCGAGTATGTTTTTCTCTAAAGCTACGACAATCTTTGTGGCGTGCTTCCTGGGCCTCTTCTGACATTTGCCCAATTGGAATTATGAAAAATTGAATCACACTTTATGCGTGGTAAAATAACTTATGTAAGGTTACTGGCATATTATACCATGAGTATAGACTCAAGTACAAATCCTTGGTCAAGGAGCAAAACTGTTCAAATTTTTCTATGTTAATAGAATGGCCACACGACAAGGTTCGTAATAAAATACCTAAATTGTTAATCAGTGTTACGTTTACCCCGGTAATTTCAGAGGTTTTCTGTGGAGTTTTAAAAAATTTTCGAGCTGTATTCCCATCGTTACTTGAACCAAAACCTGGTTTTGGCTTGTCAACAATTAAGCCCATTTCTTTTCTAAATTTTTCTTGGACTTCATGTTTCCTTCTTTTTACTTCAGCTTTCTCTTCATCACATCTTCAAAGGTGCCTCGCGGCCCCAAGAGCAAAAATTGGTGGGGAAATATCTCTTAACCCTAGGATGCATAACGTGGGTATTTTATACGCACATGAATATTTTACCACCCACCCACCCACTTGTATGATGAAATAATTTCATGTGGCTTTGTGTATTCCTTCCTTGCGATTTCAAGTACCTAACAATGATTTCTTAAACTCATTAACAGAATAATTAAGAAGAAAATGTAGAAATTCCAATTTTATCGCAATTTTCATAAGGTGGGTGTTTTATACCCATTAATTAGATATACATACATAACCTTTTTACAGATTTGGTTTACACATGCAGTAGACTCCAGTGTTTATTATTTGACATTGTGTAATATATAGTGATGGAATTTCAAGTAAACCAAACATATTAAGAATGTTATTATTATATCTGCCCCGTGTCTCGGCTAGGGAATTCAATCCCGGGATCCCGGCTGTTTTTTTTTTTATTCTAAAACTCCCGGGATTTGATATATCAAGTTATAACTTATCCCGAGAATTTCGCGAATTTTTAAAAACGTAAATTACTTTATGAACAACTGAAAAATATAAAAATGAAACCCAAAAATCAGTCGGGATCCCGGGATCTAATCCCGGGATTGAATTCTCTAGTCTCGGCGCATTCCGCGCGTTAGCTGTATTGTTGTCAACGTGAAAATTATTTTTGTGTTTTCAATATGATGGAGACACAATTTGGAAATTGAATCGGTATTAGGTACGTTCTTTATCTCCTGTATTTCTTTTACATGCTAGTGCGTGTAAATTTATGTTGGAAAGCAACCTGGTGGCGAAGTGCAACGAAATTTGGGAAAGAACACTGTACTATCACTAGTAAGATCAATTCAGAATACTTCAAGAAACGTTACGGTTGATAATTTCTTTACAAGTACGGAATTTTTTGAAAAATTATTAACGATGAAGATTAGTGCAGTGGGGACAATCCGGAAAAATAAACGAGACATACCAAAAGAAATACAAGCTAGTAAAGAAAGAGCAATATATTCATCATGTTTTGGATTTCATAATAATATGACACTCGTTAGTTATGTACCTAAAAAAAACGAAAGCTGTAATACTGTTGAGTACACTGCATAATAACGATGAAGTCGATAATAGCACTAGCAAAACAAAGCCTCTGATATAAATTTTTACAATAAGACGAAAGGAGGAGTGGATATAATGGATAAAAAGGTAATAAATTATACTTGCAAGAGACAAATAAAAAGATGGCCGTTCGTAATTTGGAGTAATATAATGGATATAGCTGCATTAAATGTTTTTACTTTATTTATGAACGAAAATTCTGATTATAAGAAAGAGAGAAGTGACCAAAGAAGACTATTTTCGAAAGAGTTGGTTACGCAGCTCATAATTTCATACATGAACAGGAGATTGAGAAATATTAATTTACAAAGAAGTATTGTGGAAAATATTAGGAAATTCATCAATGTACAAGAAAAAGAAGATATACCCACCAAAATTCCGACAAAAAAAACGTTGCTTTATATGTCCAACTAAAAAAGACAGAAAATGTGAGAGAGTTTGTGTAAAATGTAATAATGCAATATGTAAAGAATATACTATTAATATGTGTCCGAAATGTATTGAGTAAGTTTTCATATTAATATTATATATTATTTTCATAATAGTGCTAATTAATGAATTAAAAAAATTGTTTTATACAGAGTAAGCTTCTGTGGGTCTTTTTCACCCACGGTATGTAAATCTGATGAACGCCATAGTCATGCATCCTAGGGTTAAAATAATAATCGAAGAAAAATTCATCTGCGCTAGTAAATTTGCCCCCTCGAACCATGCAATTGCATATAAACAATTTTTTTTTATCTCCAATACTTTAAGAAATATCCGGCTATTTACTGTTCCCGCGGGCATCCACGGATTAATGAAAAGTCACGGCTTTGTTCACAGCGAATAATCTGTGAATTCTTAAAGACGGCAAAGTTACGTTCTCTGGCAACCAGATGTTGTCGAAGCTGTCTTCGAAAATACCAAATTGCCGACCATAAACGATAAATAAATTTTCGCTTCGCTCTCAACTGTTACCTCCCAGAGGCTGCTTCATTTGGAATAATTAAGGACACAACATACAGGCAAAATACAGAACACAGTATAAAAGTCCAAAATATAATAAAATTTGAAAATACAATAAAAAGCGGCCTTTTCGTTAACCGTCTAGTGCATAGATTTTTAATTCACTTGGAAAAATTAGTTTACTCTCATTTGGGGATGAAAAGACCGAATCCGATGTCAGTTTTCAATTTGGAGGAAATAATAATAATAATAAAGATAATAATTTTTCCAGCGTGTGTAGCTCAAAAATGCACTTCAAACTAGATTTCTGTCAAATTGAAGACTCAGATTGACATGTTTCTTAGCCTAATATGTGCGCTGTGGCACTATTTTTGGGCTGGCAAATTAGAATTCCCAACCCCTGAAATAAACAGGTGCCCGCCTTAAGGCAGGCGTATGTACTAGAGGGTTAATCCGTATATTGCTCTATCAGCGGGTGGTATGTACAGGTACATGATGACTTCGCACCCGTAACCATTGTTGTCCGCCGTCGAAGTGCGGGACAATACGATCACAAACCGCGACTCTGATGAGACGCTCTAACCGATCAACCTGGCTAGTTCTGCGGAAACAACTGGTTCCATTAGGTCCGAAATATACTAAAATTTTATACCTGACAAGGGGGCCGCATAGGTTATGTAATCGGTTCTGGAATGAGACTGGGTGGACATTGTAGTGCACACCTAGTGTTAAAAAACCGTAAAGGGATTTTGCAAAATGGGCCTTCGTTTCCGAGAAATTTGAGTTCAAAGTTTTGCGGGACAGTAGTATTTCAGTTGCGCAAACATTCTTCCCAACCAATGGTCGTAGCTGCGATAATAAGGCGTTCGGCTACGGTGCTGAAGGTCTCTTCGGTTCGATTCCTGGTGCTTGGTAAGAATGTTTGCGCAACTGAAATCCCTGATAATCAGACCTGAGGCGCAGAGCCTGACGTCAGATCCGTAGTCATCTATGTCCGCATTAGGCTGCGGTCTGAGGTGCAGAGCCTGACATCAGGACCCTGACGTCAGATTGGCAGCAGATTCGCATCAGGTCTTGACGTTCGCCTGACACGTATAACAGCGCCATCTGTGGGTCAGAATTGGCAAACAATTCCTTACGCGTGACGTCACACGGCCGTCCCTACGCGTGACGTCACATGCACGTGGCTACGCACCAACACATTTGTACCGTGATTGCTATCGGTGTGTCCCCCCACCCTTTCTACTGCGCGCAGGGAATTTGTAAGCAGCAGTTTCGGAGCAGATTATATTCACATAACCTACGAGGTTTATTAAATAAGTTTTCAATTTATTTGGAAAGGTACGTATTGTTTATTTTTAATAATACAGCGATAAGTGGCACATATATATAATTAACTCTGAAAACAAATAAAATATTAGTATAAAATTGAATTGATACTGGGAATGTATCAATTCATGATTATTTTATTAAACGGGCGCTGAAAAGTGCCGATTGAGATGTTCCTTGTGAACATCGAAAGGTTGTTTACGTTTGGATCTTTTAAAATGGGCACTGAAAAGTACCGTTTGGTTTCTTCGCCACTGTAAAAGGAGACACACCTCTACTTTTAATGGGCACATTTCTGAAACATAAAATATTTACCATATTTAATTATCGTTTTCCCGCGACAGTAAATCGTGACTTTTACGTTCATGACACTAAATGTCATGACTTTTACTGATACGGACCTTCAAAGGTCAGCTTCTTCTTCGGGCTGCTGGTAGTCCGTCCACAAATCGCGGCGTATTCAAGACCATGAACGTTATAACTATTAAAAGTTGGGCCATATAGTTCTTCGTTACGAAGAACAAATTTCTGCAAAGCGGACACTGCGAATCTCAAGTGTGGGCTCGATGGAGATTCTGCAACCAAAATCCTTATGGCCGCATGTAAAATTAAGAAGTGCTTGTATACTTCATCCTTGAGTACATCATACAGTACAACTGGCCCTGTATATAGGAGGAACTGACGAAACTCGGTCGCCTTGTATTTAGAATATTCCTCAATAGCTCTGGGACGTCTGGCAAAGTCCAAGGGACAATATCTTGCGAGACTGTTGAGTCTCGTAGATATCACAGAAATGTTATGTGCGGGCAATTTTGAGAAAAATGTAAAGTTTCCAGATACCCACGCGGACAAAAGTTTCTTCATTACGCCCAAGCATACAAGATGCATATACTCGAACGGAACTTGTGAAACCATTCCTATCGGTAGCGATGCCAATGGGCTTGGACCTTCTTTGTGATGGTTCTCGTGTAACCGTTTAGGGTATTCCTCATCGGTACGAGGAGAATGATCTATACCATCGAAGGCATAATGCTTACCATTCAGGGTACCGAAAACCATACATTTAGAACAGGGATATTCAGACATATGCCCAAAATGATTTAAAACGAATGCTCGAGCTGGTGCGTCAGCTATGAAACATCTCAGACGTATGAGCAACTTACTGGCATAAAAATTTATACCACCGTTGGACATAATGGCTTCGACGTCTGCGATAAATTTCTCAAAGAAAATATTAGGATCGCGTGGTTTATGGCGACCTTTATAAATTCCTACCACTATTGGCTTGATACGGGAAATATTTGAAATCCTACATTCGATGGGCCAAAACTGAATTGAACCTTTGTCCACACGACATCCGTCGGTATGAAAATCTAATTCTAACTCTCTAACACAAGATACGGACAAAGTATTCGGGAGACTTTTAACAATTTCTGTTTCCAGATCGAAATGAATGTATTCTCCTGGTTCCACGACGAATGTAACAGCAGGATTACGTGGCGTATCGAGAAGTGTTCTAACATCCTAAGGCAAGTGGGAAAAACAGGAATGCGTTCGAAGGAGAGATAATATATTATTTCCTTGAACGTGTGTTAAATTGCTGTCTACGAAACAAGACGCTAACCGTTGGCGAAAAGATGGCTCGGAGGAAGTACCACAGGACAATGAAACTGTATCAGGGATATTAGACACGCGTGAAGTGGAAGTAGAAGGACCGGCATCTTCTACATTTATATCGCGCCTAGCACTGAATCTATCGGGGATTAAATCAACAGGAGTGGACGAACTACAAGCTGCAGCTGTGCTAGCAGCATCTCGCACGTTAGAAGAATTACTCGCTACTCTACGAACGGTGTTCAATGCAGGACGGTCTCGCGTGCGTAAATTATGTCGTACCTCGCGCATAACCCTTCTCTTTTGTCGCGCCGATAATGTGTGTCCGGGTTTCCGCGACGTAGACAATTTGAAACGGTTAAATTCCATAATTACTTACGTCTCGTGGATGTTTCGGATTCGCTTCAATATCGCTTCAGTATCCCAGAAAATTCTTCGGCACTGCTGTCGACGACTGCCACCTCAGAATGAACGAGAACTAGGAAGTAGAGTCCCGACCAATCACGAATGTCGGCAATACGGCGCAGCCAATCCGTAGCGTAGTCCACTGTGCCGCCGAAACATACGGCCAATCCGAGCGTTCGCCGAGTACCTCATACGCCGTGGTACCCATTGTTCGACGACGTGGTACCCTTTGTGCTTGAAAGGGATCGCCCGGATTGGCCGTACGTTTCGGCGACACAGTGGACTACGCTACGGATTGGCTGCGCCGTATTGCCGACATTCGTGATTGGTCGGGACTCTACTTCCTAGTTGGCTCTACTTCCTAATTATATTTGCAGCCTCCAATGCATTGCGAATACGCCGCGATTTGTGGATGGACTACCAGCAGCCCGAAGAAGAAGCTGACCTTTGAAGGTCCGTATCAGTAAAAGTCATGATATTTAGTGTCATGAACGTAAAAGTCACGATTTACTGTCGCGGGAAAACGATAATTAAATATGGTAAATATTTTATGTTTCAGAAATGTGCCCATTAAAAGTAGAGGTGTGTCTCCTTTTACAGTGGCGAAGAAACCAAACGGTACTTTTCAGTGCCCATTTTAAAAGATCCAAACGTAAACAACCTTTCGATGTTCACAAGGAACATCTCAATCGGCACTTTTCAGCGCCCGTTTAATAAAATAATCATGAATTGATACATTCCCAGTATCAATTCAATTTTATACTAATATTTTATTTGTTTTCAGAGTTAATTATATATATGTGCCACTTATCGCTGTATTATTAAAAATAAACAATACGTACCTTTCCAAATAAATTGAAAACTTATTTAATAAACCTCGTAGGTTATGTGAATATAATCTGCTCCGAAACTGCTGCTTACAAATTCCCTGCGCGCAGTAGAAAGGGTGGGGGGACACACCGATAGCAATCACGGTACAAATGTGTTGGTGCGTAGCCACGTGCATGTGACGTCACGCGTAGGGACGGCCGTGTGACGTCACGCGTAAGGAATTGTTTGCCAATTCTGACCCACAGATGGCGCTGTTATACGTGTCAGGCGAACGTCAGGACCTGATGCGAATCTGCTGCCAATCTGACGTCAGGGTCCTGATGTCAGGCTCTGCACCTCAGACCGCAGCCTAATGCGGACACAGATGACTACGGATCTGACGTCAGGCTCTGCGCTCTCACGGCAGACCCTGCTGCCAATCTGACGTCAGATTGCATACATCTGGTTATCAGGGATACTACTGTCCCGCAAAACTTTGAACTCAAATTTCTCGAAAACGAAGGCCCATTTTGCAAAATCCCTTTACGGTTTTTTAACACTAGGTGTGCACTACAATGTCCACCCAGTCTCATTCCAGAACCGATTACATAACCTATGCGGCCCCCTTGTGAGTTTCCCATTCTCTACGCGTAGCGAGTTCAATATAGTGTATTTAGTTTTTACTAAAATGTCGAAATTGAAGAATTCGACGTATCCGTATTTCACAGTTTCATCTGTTGTTTACGTAGACAAATTTACGCCAAGATGGATCATGCAATTTTTTCCAATCAAAATGTCGAATCTTATCAAGCTACTTTATAAAAAAAAGTTTTCGGTTTTTTTTTGGCAAAGATGCCTAGAAAACTATCTAGTACTGGATCTGAAGCAGTCGATAAAGAGTTTGAAACATCTTCGTGTGTATTGCAATGAGAATATTTTGAGCTTACAATCTTTTCTATACTTTTTAAAATCTTTATTTCTGGGTTGTTGGGTCCCTTCACCCAATAATGTTATAGCTGGTCACGGCATAATAAGGCAAAAAATACAGACTTTTTATATAGGTATAAGCGTCGCTTTATAATTCTTTTATTATTGACACTTGTAGGTCTACAGATACAAAGGTGGCTGTAGTTAACGGAACATTCTGATTAAATGAGATAAAACTAATATTCAGTAACGAGACTAGAAATTTTACAACTAATTTGTTCATTTCAGAATTGTGGGGGATAGATAAGCAGAATTCCATTGGATTTCTTGCGCTTCTTGAACATTTACGTTACTGCGAAGTTGGAACTTTTTTAAAGTGTCCATCTAATCCTGTTTGGGTCGTGGCTTCAGAAACCCATTTGACTGTACTTTTCTCTACTGAGAAGAGATTAGTGAGCCCTGAAACACCTTCAGAACAGGCAAGGAGAGTTTTCAGAAAATGCGATCCCGAAGGAAATAATTTTATCCCTGCCAGTTTATTACAAGATGTTCTTGCGGAGCTTGGATTAGTCGCAGATACGGAATAGTAAGTATCGCCTACATAACATTTTCCACAGTATGTACAGGGTGATCCGTTAAAACTGCAACCTACGCGCGCGTGAACAGACGAAAATGGCAACACCGCCTCAAGGACGCATTCCACTACAACCATTCGCTGGCAACCTCCCGAACGCCGGGCCGGTGCATGGTTGTAGTGGAATGCGTTCGTGAGGCGGAGTTGCCATTTTCGTCTGTTTGCGCGCGCGTAGGTTGCAGTTTTAACGGATGACCCTGTATAATAGTTATCCATTGTTTTGTAATATGCAGGCATGTCTGAGCATTTGGACTATTTAGTAATCTTTCACCGAGTGCTACGCAAATTTTTTTAAATTGTCTTAAAAATTCAGTAACGGGTGGTTGAAATCATGGTCGCCAGGGTCCTCCGGACGCTGATGCATGTTGCAGTGAATACGTTGATACAGAAGCGGAATGGCATCTTGTTCATCAGCAGGCGCGTGAGCGAGATGCAAGAGTCATGAAACCTGCATCATAATGTATCAGTGTTTCACTGCAACATGTATCAGCGTTTGGAGGATCCTTAGGTCAGTCCTGTCAGATTTCCGAGCTGAAATCAAATCCAATCTCGTTAATTTTCGCGATGCTGCCAGCTCGCTCAGATTCAACTGATAATAACACATTTACTCCCCATAGCCGTTGCGTATATGGTGCGGAGAAAACGTAGTTCTATGTCAAAAGACGCATTTATCACTGCCTCTACAATGGAGGCTGTTAGCCATGCATTTTCGTTTTTCCTATGCAACGCGAGGTTCTGATCGCCGAATCGGCGTACTACAGACGTTTTTAACCTGATTTTTTAAAGATTAATAACTAAAAAACGAAGCCACCATCACTTTTCATCCTGTATATAAAAAACAATTAGAGAATTAAAAGTATTTATTTTATATTGCCTTATAATCTATGATGTTGTAAATTGTAATATACTTTTTGTTACAGTGTCGATATAATGAGGAAAAAGTTGGACAGCGAAAACTTGGGGATTATTTTGCGATCTTCCTTTATGGACGAATTCTTTCCTGAGGAATCCCAATCTTGTCCTGACACATTCCCCCTGTATCATTATAATGGCCTTCAACGTAGCAACTGGGAAAATAAAGTGGTGTATCGTAAAGGCCAAGCGGTGCTGTTGGAATGTAGTATCAAGGGTATTTTGGAAAGCAATCCTATGTTGACAGTACTCCAAACAAAGTGGCCCAGAATTGAAATTCAGTGGGACGTTAGACAGAATCCGAGCCTTAATTAATTAGCGTTGCTCAGATTCTATTTTTAACAATGCTGTTAGAGTTCGTGCGAAAGGAAATCAAGAACAAAATTACAAATCTCTTTGAAATTAATACTGATTTAACTTACATACAACTTCCTGAAAAATGTGTACCTGTGTTTAAGCAAGCTAAGGATTTTCACTCCTGAAACTACGTCTCATTGTAAAAGTGTTGTATTTAAAGTACAATTTGATTCTTCATTATTTGGTTATATCAACACGGGACAGTGTTAAGTCTTCAGAGTGATTTGATGATCAAAGAGCACGTCGTCATTACCATACGCCGTTGGGACACTTTCGTCAAGATTAATTGAATTATACCATTTTCAAATTAAAAATTAAATGGTAACGCCTTAATAATAGCCTTAAATTTCATTCTTTCGAATATGTAAACCAAAGAACTCTGGAAAAGGAGGATCCAGTTAGAATTCGAATTGGTGTAAGTGATATCCTTACATCTCAAGATACCCAAGCGTGTCTGTTATCATTCATTATAGGGTCATGTTAGACCGTGATATTTGCCCACCTTGGTTCAAAACTTCGGCTTCTACATTTGTAATGGGGGACTCATGTTCCTATCTCAGATCCTACCAGTTTCTTTTGTTTGTGTACTCGAAATGTAGAACTTCAAGTGCATTTCAATTTAAAAATGACATCTCTGAAGATTTGATTCGTTTTGATGAGAGTCTCCCTAATGGTTTACACCAGGGCTTGGGAACTGGCGGCGCGTTCCCCTTCTTACCTGCTCCGCTGAGCCGTGGAAAAACGATTCCTTCCATAGCTATTTGGCTCCTAAATACAATCTATACTGGCGGCTCGCGTGCCGCACGGAGCTCTCGCTCCGCCACAGCTAGTATTGCTGACAGTGCAGTCTGGGGACTTTTGCGCCCCAGGCCCTGGTTTGCACACTCTTCGATCACAATATCACTTCAGAGATATAACATTGCCCTTGAAAAGATTAAACTTCTTCGAATGTTAAAAATAATTAAATCATTCTTGTACAAACAAAATAAGGTGAATTTCGTTCCAGCAATATTTCTCTGATAATTTCAAACCATTGACACATTATCTGCCACCTTGATACAGTCTTCCCTTTTTCAATGTGGTATAAGCGGAACCGGGCAGTTGCAATAAACTGTGGAAGAAATAGGAAGAAGCATGGCGCACCAGCAAAAAACAATCCATCGACGGCTCGGCAATCAAGAGCGGTAAACCATACGCACTGTACAAATAATCTAATACTGTAGTACGCAGAAAAGGAAGATTGAGAAACGCTGATCATCGAGATGTTTCGCGAACACGCTTGTAGGCCGCCCGTGAGGAGACACGTGCGGGCGCGGAACCGCGGCTCGCGAGGCCCGCGCTTCACGACGCGTCTGTTGATTTCTGCGGCCGCGGATAGCAACGATTGGGTATAAATTAGAGGCCCGCAGAGACATTTCCTTCTTCGCTGTTCCGAGAAATAGGACGAGGTAAGATCAACGGCCGCTCCCGGACAGCTTAGGGTCTCCGGCAGGAGAGTTCGATGATAATACATGGACCTCTATCGGTCGAGAGAGTGCAGAGCACCTTGTTTGCAAAGTACGGAATAACTCCTGGACGCTTCATTAGATTAGAGTCAAGTGCCGCCTGCACAGTAGAATCTAGTAGAGTTGTATAAACACAGCGAGACGCAATGTCTGTCTTCCGAAATTAGTAGCCCCCTCCTGGAACCCAAACCATGTACTCCTACCTAATCCGAATAAACCTTGTCTGTCCAGAAATTATCTTTTTTTGGTGAGGGTGGAAAATGTTTTTACGCATACCCCGGGGCCACCGCCGGGGTTATGTGGAACTCATGGTGCAATAAATACCCATTAAAAAACCCCCCTCTGGTTCGGGCCGCCTTGCCTAAACCATCCTGGGCTGGCCTCGGGACTAATTATGACTACTTCGAGTCCGCGCTCCATTTCGTGATGGTCCTCCTTCTTCCTCCTACGTTGGGTGGATGCCGCGTACAATAAATAAATAAATAAATAAATGTATAAATAAATATCTATGTACACAATGCGGCCATCCATGCCGAAATCAGACAATACCGGTTAAATAAATAAATAAATAAATAAATAACACAGAATCCTATATACAATTCGTTTCCCCGCGGGAAACCACCTTCTTTCGCCCGTTAATCTGGGGTCCTGCGCTTTCCTCGCCGCCTCTTCTCGGGCCTGTGGCAGTCTCGCTTGCCTTGCTTTCTTCTCCTCTTCGACTTCGCGGAGCATACGGGTCTTCATGACCTTGCCCGCAAATGTTTTAAGGTGCGACCAGTTCTTCTCTGATTTTGTGGCCAAACCGATTATTGTACCGGTTGCTGCCACTCGTTCGCCTAGTGCTGTGGCCAGTCCCGCCCTCTTCTCCTCAAACTACAGGCAGCTGGTCAGCACATGCTCCGCGTCGTCGATCGATCCGCAGGTCCAGCAGCTATCATGTGTACTCTTTCTGATTTTCTTTTTGAATGCCGCAATTCCCCCGTGGCCCGTGAGGAGTTGCATGGCAAAAAAGTCCATTGTGAACCCCGGGCGGCCTTTTGTGGAAAAGGTCTCCACGTTCGGGACTATCCTCCGCGTCCAATTATTTGGGTCGCTTCGGTCCCACTCGTCTTGCCAGCGCGTCATGGCCTTTGCCAGCGTCTCCTTACGGTGTGCTGCCTCCCTCTCTTTCAGGGCCCGTGTGTCTCCTGCCAGTGAGGGCTCCCTCCTGTCCGTCTCCCTTGCGATGAATATGTCGCTTGCCATCCCAACTTTAATCCTCAGGGGCATTTTCCCCGTCAATGAACACAGTGCCATGTACGACACTGTGCGGTACGCGGTGGTGGTCCTAGTTAGGGCCGTCCTTTGCGCCTTTCTACGAATTTTGGCACAGGCCTCTTTGTCCATACCGGGGCTGCGTAAGTGATGTTAGACTCCCATACCGCGTAGCACAAGCGCCTCGATTGCTGTGAGGGTCCCCTGGCGTTCGGCAAGAGGGACGAGAGAGCCGCAACCACTCTCTCCGCCCTCGCCGTACCTTCTCCAAGTGTGGCCAGAAGCTGTGCAGGTTATCGATGACCACACCCAGATATTTCACCTCGGTGACTGTTGTAACCGAGGACCCCAGGATCCAGAGGTCAGTAATCTGTTGTGTTGACCTCCTTCCTGTAACAAAGATCGCCTCCGTTTTCTTTTTCGCGATCCTCAGGCCCATCCTGCTGACCCAGTTGTCCAAAACGCCCATAGTCGGGTCCATTAGCTGATGAAATTGAACCTCGTCTCTGGCTGAGAACAGGAGCGCTAAATCGTCAGCACACGCAATTACCTTAGTGTTTCTGAGGGTATTTAGTTCTTTTAGGACCCCGTCGTAGACTATATTCCATAACAGCGGCCCCAACACCGAGCCCTGTGGGACTCTCACTGTGACCCCCATCTCTACTTGGCTCTGTAGGGTGTGGACAACGATCTTTCGCCCTTCAAAGTAGGAGGCCATAACTCTCCTGACCAGGTTGGAGACTCCCCTTTTTTCTAGTTCCCTCAGTATGAGGCTCCACCTCGGAGAGTTAAACGCGTTCTTAATATCGATTGTGATAATTGTACAGGTCCTCTGCTTCGTTTTGCAGGAGTCCGCGTATCAGGCGACCTCCATCGCCACATCAACCGTACCGGACCGTCTGCGGAACCAAAACTGCATCGGCTGAAAGGGGTCCCTGCTAATCTCCTCTATAATCTGTTTAATCGCATACTCCCACTCCTTACTAAGCGCTGGGAGTATACTAATGGACCTGAAGGCACCCGGCCTCATTGGGTCTATCACGGGCTTGGGAATGAGGACGACCCGGGCTGTCTTCCATTCACAGGGGTTCGCCCCCTGTCCAGAAATTATCCTTGATCCTGTCAATCCTAAAGGCTACACTAGTGAAAATTCAAATGTTCTTATTTTTTATAAATTTTTATGGAAGTATTATGGTTTGAATGGTGATGTTTTCTAATGAAAGTGACTCTAAACAGGACGTAATTCAGACACATACTACGTATACTTAAAAACACGCTGCTTTTGTTGCTCGCGGTTGTCGACGCGCCCCCTAATCAAACCAGTAGAGATCAGAAGAACAACAGTTTGCATTAATGTGGGGAAGACTGTAGTATCACATTTCAAGTTGATGAAGCCTTTCCGTGCGAACGTTTCTACTGGGGAAGTTTCGTCCAGCCAGCCCCGCACTTTGAATACAGGGTATCCCAAAATTCAGGGACTTTCCAGAACATGCAATATCCTGATGCAACAAGACGTCGAAAAGTCGTTTAGGGGGTTTCGTTCTGGAGATATTAACAGTTGAATATTAACGATCGCACTTCCGGGCTGCGCAGTTTAAAACCGAGTCAGCTGAGCGTACGGCAGCGTAGATATACATCCACACACACGGTAGAGCCGACAGCGTTTACCCATTTTCGCAATTCGAACCAACGCTGTCGACTCTACTGTATACGTGGGTTTGTGTCTACGCGTGTGCCGGCTAGGGGTCACTGCTCCGTTTTCAGCTCTGTCGGCTTTAAACTGCGCGGCCCGGAAGTTCGATCGCTAAAATTCAACTGTTAATACCTCGAGAATGAAGCCTCGGATCCCAAAACGGTAAATGACTTTTCGAAGCTTGTTGCATCAGGATATTGCATATTCCGGATGGCCCCGCAATTTTGGGACATCCGGTACATATCGACACTAATAAATTTTGAAATTGTGCATATTCTCTTGCATCTTCATAATAATATTACCAATGGATGGGCAAGATTTTTCCGATAAAGATGAGTTCAAATACGACCTCATTCAATATAGTTTTATTGTGCTCCGACGAGAAGAAGGTAGTGAAAAACTCTAGGGTCCGAATCAGGTCCAAATAGGATATCCATATTGGCCGGCGCAACAACGTTGACGAATACAAAATAAGCAAACGGGACGCGGGGGGCGGGAACCAATGCGAGCGAAGAACCCCCTTACCCCTTGTATCTTTCAGCCGACTTCTTCTCGTCGGAGCACAGTAGTAATTTGTACTTCGAATCACTTTGAATTCGTTAATTGTGCATCACGTATGATTAGGGTACGGTGGGGTTCGTATAACTAAACAGACAGGTTCCGTCCCGTGTCATTCAGAGAAGTCCAGAAACTAATTTCACACCACCGATTTCACGCGTCACTAAATTTTATGGGTTCCGGCACCTCAGAACAGGGATGCAGGGAGACAAGGAACTGGCAAATACTAGCCTTGTCTTTTATGATCCCATTGTCCTTGAGCGTGTAGCGTTGCCTACTAGGATTCTCAAGACTTAAATGAACAAAAAATTGTAGTAGGGATGATTCTGTGGCAATTATTCAACTGTGAAACGTTTTAATGACACGGACCATATTAAGCCGCACCTGTACTCCGAATGGGATGAAGTTTGAACTCACTTTTATCAGGAAACGTCGCCACTCCGTTAGTGATCATCAAGATTTAATAGAAAATATAGAGATTACAATTTTTATTAGTAGGTTAACTGGACTGGTGGTTTGATTGCCGTGCAAGCGAAGGCTTGGTGAGGCGGCAAAATGCCAAGCGCACTCCGCGCTTGGTTTATTTTCAATGTTTTCAGTGCTTGTTTTTAATGATTTCCAATGAGGCCTGTGCCAGAGACATACATATATATATCATTCCACCTAAGAGTAGATCTACGCCCCTACCGATTTGCAACCGATCTACGCACCTCCCACGGGATGGACCGTAGCGCTTTCCCTCCCGGTTTCCTACCAATCAACAGTGTATACCTGCGCGGAACGAGTGGACTGTTAAGTGGAATGCAGTATAGGTACAAATTTCATGCCGTGAAAGTGTCACGCAGTGTATTAAAAATACGATTGCACAAGAAAGTTCAGCATATATATAATGTTATCAATTAATTTATTTCAATATCATGCGAGTTAAAGCTGCTTCTCTGCGCAGATTATTTGAAGCTAGAAGAATCCAGAAGCTAGAACTTCATACAATGAGTGTCACTCAAAATCGTACACCGTAACGCGTACCAGATTATCGGTTGAAAAATATTGTTACCATAGATTTAAGATGAAGGTTTTTTATGAATAAACACACTAACATAATTGTATTCAATATGTACTCATTGCAAGTAAAAAAACTTTATTCGTAATAAGCAAATTAAACATATTTGAAAATAATATATAGAAAATGTCAGTCACTGAAAATCGTACATGTACAAAAATATGTTATTATCGTTAATAGAAAAAAACGAAAGTGCATTTCAATATTTTGTGGGGTATCCATGATTATTTTCGACTGCTTATAGTCGCAAAATTCCTTTGAAATGGTTGCCTACTCTTCTTGTAGTGCAGACCTCAATTGTTGGTTATTAGAAACGTGGCGTAATTGAACTTTTTTCCAGTTCATGCCACACATATTCTATATTTTACAGGGTTGACTAACTGGCGACTCACGAGTCGCCGGGGGCCCCTCCGTTTTGCTGCCACGCTGAACGGCCCCCTCCATATCCAGGCCCGTATTAAAGGGGGAACTAGGGGGGGGGGGCCCTGATGTAAATTTTTTTTAGAAGCTAGAAGTATTAGTTTACTAAGTAGGTGGCCTGTTTTGTTGTTTTGAAAAACATTGCAATTGGTCGGAATAGCGAAGAAAATAATGAAGATCGCTTTTTCCACTTTTTTCTGAGCCTGTAATGAAAATTTAAAAATCCCTTAAGTAGGTAAATTTAAGTGAGGTTTATTCCGATGCTTGTACATAGTAAAACATCTGGTTTCGAGTTCTCGGTTTTCTTCCAGCTACTCGGTTCTTTCGAGTCGCTCGCTTTTTTCGAGTACTCAACTCGGCTCGGAAATCGAGTCTTGGCTCGGTCCGAATTTGTAGCTACTCGAATATTTGAGTACTCGAACAGTCATACTGCAGTCCCAATTCAGCCTATATATACTATTGAATTTTATAACCTACCAAGTGTCAATCAATCTTAACCTTTGAAGTGTCAAATAATGTAAGTTGTCCAAATTTGAAATGTCACGAGTTTTTACACAACATAGCTGACTTCCGCTACCGCATCTTCTCCGTTCTTCTCGAACCTCGACGCGGCTCGCTGGTTGGCTTATCGATTGCGGCGACAGTTGATCGATCGCCGCTGATTGGCGGCTCGCCAATCGATCAGCGCTGCTGAATCGCGGTCCGCGAGGTGCTGCCATGAGAATGAGTGTGGCGGCGTGGGAAACTAATTTCATTCCCAAACAATGTGTAATCAATTACACAAGTAGTATTCCCTCCCTGAAAGCTCAGTTTGGTGTACACGATACGTACTTTTCGCTATCCCCACCACTTCTGTCTCACTCTTGTCCGGCGAAGGCGAGAGCGAGCGAGCGCCACTGAAAGCGAGAGAGGACGGTACTTCGGCCAGAAAGAAGCGAGAAACGAACACTCGGAATTAGGGCTCTGTTCACGATACGGGCTCAACGCCGGTTCGGACCAGTGACCTCTCAGGGAGGAAGTACTGAACAGTTTGTCCAACTCTGATTCACACATATGCTATCACGGTCACATAAACCACATTCCACATAATTACTTTTTGTAATTCCGCCCTCATGACGGGGTCCTCCCCCGCCATTCCCTCCTGTGCCGGATTTTCTTTCCACCGCTTCATCGAGCGCTTGTTTAATCTGGAAATGAAATAATGAATGTATTATTTTCTGACAAATAGTAAAATTGTATGAACATACAGGGTAATTCTCCCGCTAGGGTCGTCAATGACAATGCCGCCAATAAGCCGTGCCTCACTGAATTTCGTGAAATTGGCGAATTCCACGTTCTGCATTTCTCATCCGATCTTTGCGAAAATGCCATCAACCGATGTCGTGCCGATGAAAATGGCCCCAAGCTAACTTCGTTAAAAATAGTCCGATTTACACGACATTTGACATGATTTTGATCGGCAGAACGCCAGGAATTCATTAGTATCACCACCATATCGATTCGATGAAGAATAAAGAATTTTTTAACATGCCGTAGTGAATCTCGTCTCGAACGTCGAAATTCACGAAACTCAGCGAGACGCGGCTTATTGGCGACAACGCCTTTGAAGACACTAGCCAGAAAATCACTCTGTATAACAGTATATAATAAAATACTTACATTATTCATATTTTCCATCCTGCCTGTCTTCACGTCCACGTTGTTGGCGTTCTTTTCCTGGACTGACTCTCCACGCAACGGACTGTTTGCGCCGTTGGTGTTTTGTAGAGCGTCATTTGTTTCTGAACGCGGCCCGGACGAATCGTTGGATTGACGTTCACGGTTCGCGATTACGGTTTTTTGCAACGGGCAGAAGGATTTTGACTTGTGTTGCGTTGTGTTGTATTGTGTTTGTGTTTGTGTCGTGTTTGTTGGTTTAGTGTATGTGAATATACAGGACGTGCCGGAAGCAAAGCGATTATCGAAACTGTCAGCCCTTCAGAAGAAACAAGAAAGCGCAAAAACGGCAGACGACACTGCCGTAGGACAGTTATTTATTAATCAGTATGAAAATTGGTAAAAAACTTCCTTGTATATTAAGGAAAAACTTTGTCTGCAAGTTATATGTACCTCAAAATTGCGTCGATACTTTTTAACGGGGAACGTTGAAAAACATCGGTTATGTCCAGTATTACTTTTTAATTAAATATTATGATATTTTTTAACATAACGGTTTTTGTGCATACATTTTACAGCTTCGCTAGAGTTTTCTGAGCTTTATGTTTAAAGTCTTATAACGATCCGTTAATATTTACTCAAGTTATCGCAATTTATGTTTATAATGAGTTTGGACGATGAAAATTTTTTTGTTTATAACATTTTGGCTCGAATGATAATGGATAAACAAACTGTAAATAGAAGAAATGTGCCCTGACGAGCTTTACAACACTATATTTTTTAAATTTCAGTTTAATAACATTTAATTTTTCAATCTTGCTTAGCGTTTGGACAACAATTATTTCCATTTTCCAGCGCTAATCCCCTTATTGCACCCAACCCTTATACAACAAATTAAAATAAAGTTTAATAAAATTAATACAACTAAATAATTAAATAAGTCTAAAAAAATAAATTTATCCAAAGTATCTGTATAGTTTAAATAAAACATTAATCTTGTAAATTAAATATAGATATAATCTATTTCAGATAAAATTCAAAAAAATCTATAAAAATATCATTAATACCCAAAATTAATGTTTTAACTTAAACAACTTTTTGGTTAAATTTATGACAATATCTATTTCTTTAAAAATATTTATTCTATTATTAACTCTTGTAATAATAATATTAATCATTTCTTTTATTTGCACAATGATTATACAATATATTACATCCTTTTACGTATAAATAAAAAATATTGATACGCAAATTAGTATTGTTTCATTGACATATTTCCTAACTTCACAACCCAACCTCTCTATCTTTCATTATTGCTATCCTCCTTTACGTTCAACGAGGCTCTGACGCTAGACGCAGCTCTCGTGCCGTATTCCTTCAATCAAGACTTCTCGATAGAAAGAGCTGTGGCAACAGCGCGGCACAGGCAGAGAGAGCAGAAAATGTGGCAACTATGCGTAAAAAATTTGTCTACATAGAATAGCTGGAGATGTCACCTCTGTAGAACTTCTTTTTATCGACCGCAGTAGTTTCATTAAGGTCCGTTTGTTTACTGGGGACGCTTCGATCGATTCGGACCTTCAAAAAAATGAGACGGCAACCTTAATTCATACAGCCTGGCCGACTCGCTGTTGTGTTAAAAAATCACACGAGATTACTCGCGGGGGCGGCAATACAGGAGACCGGGGCTAATAGACTAATTTTTTACATATCTATTTTTTATAAATCAACCATTGGTATTTTGTTGACTTACGGCATACCAAAAGTTCACAAATTTACTTGGGTATACAGGCTTAATTTTGAAATTCGATTTAATTGAGTCTAAGTTATAGTTTTTATTATATTTACAAGAGTGAGTCCAGTAAGTTAATAAACCCCGGTTGCGAGTCTAATTGACATATATGATGGGGCTAGTTGACTTGACATTTATTTTTAAATTTGTAAGAAAACATAGCGATATTAATAGAAATTAAACATTTATTTGCTCAAAATTAGGTCAAATTAGACCTACAAATCATCATCCGAGTCACAGTTACTGCACACATAATAGTCTATATTTGAACTGCTGCATTTTTCGTGGGCCCATCTGCTGCAACGTGTGCACTGCACCCAGTTCTCGCCAGGAATACTATCAGTATAAGGTTCATTGCATACTAAGCATTTGGCATCATCTTCTGACTCTGAGAACAATAAATTTTTCATGAATGATGTGGATGGTGCAGGACATTCTTTTCGGAAAAGAAATTTTCGACGGTTTTTGGCTTTATTCTTTTTCCTATCTTTCTTCTCAATCATTTTGGTTTTATATGGACGTTTCTTATTTTGAATGCTTCCTTTTTCTTGCTGTAATGCTTCTTTTATAGGTGTGTCCGTTAAAATAGCTGTGTGTCGATTTTTCTCGCCTTTCTAGTGTTCTATCGCGGAGCTGCTTTTGGAAATGGCCTTACCTGCTCAGAACTGAATATGTTTGCATTTTTCATGCTTTCAGGAGGATGCTCATTAAGTTGATTTACATTTTTGTCAACTGTAGGTGACTTTTCATTGTTAAGTATCAAGTCTACATCTACCAGCGGCCGTAGCCGTGATGGGTAACACCGGTTCTCGTTAGATCACCGAAGTTAAGCATCACGGGGCGGGTACTGGGGAAAGATGGGAGACCACTTTTCTCCCGGTGCACCGCTGCTGCAGGGAGCCGAAGGAGAGAGAGAGGAAAGAAAAAAGAATTATGACTATAGTCCGTTGGACAATATAAGCGGATAAGTTTGAAACGTTATCCTGTTTAACAAGAAAAACAATATACAATACAATACAATACAAGTCTCCATCTTCATTTGTTGGAGCAGGCCTATCTGTCACATATGAAGTTAAAAAATTCCAGTTTTGGAAAGCCAGCCATTATATTAGTTGCTGTAGTGGCTAAAGGTAAGGTCATTTTTATAATTCCAGGGATATTGTATATGGAAAATGTCTTGCCAGGATTATTTACCATCCAGTTATCAATCGCAGAATTGCAATGCTTTTTCAGGGGTCCGTAAACACTCCTATCTAATGGCTGCAACTTGTGCGAAGAATGCGGAGGAAACGATAAAACTGTCACGCCATTTTATTTACAAATATTCAACGCCGCTATTGAAAGGTGGGAATCGTGATTATCAAGCAGCAAACGCACGGGTCTTTCTTTAGAACATTTTATATGCCGGATGAAATGTTTAACAAATTTTACAAAATGTTCTTCCTTCATCCATCCAGATGGATTGGCATCACCCAGGCTTCCGGCAAGTGCATCTCTAATAAAGTGGTCTCGATAGTTTACCTGAGGGAAAATAAAAGACGGGGGAATTGTGTTTCCGCTTCCGGATACTGCGACAGTGAGTGTCACGAGAGTCCCTCTTTCGGCTGACACAAGTTTCCCTATTTGTTTAAAACCACGTCGAGCCACTATCTTGTCCGGCCTTTGAACCGTGGTTATGCCCGTCTCGTCGACATTCCAAATATCTGAAGCTTCAAAATTCAGACGGTTATATACGGTCTTCAAATTGGAAAAGAACAATGCTACATTCGTTTTGTTGAACGAAGTAGCCCTTGACAAACATGTAGCTTCGGGGCTTCTTAAAGCCAAACTTTTACAGTAATTCGTCGTTAGTGTCACGTTTTTACCATGCGTCATAATCCCGCTCACTATCCCCATCATTTTTTACAATCCTTCGGTCGAGAGTGAGAGAACGAAAGAGACGACGGCAACTTCGTGTCAACTGTTTCGTTCCCTCTCGCTCGGCTCTGGGGTTTTCTCACTCGCGGCATCGGCCGCACGGAATAGTCTTAGAGCATATACTACTCTAAGGGAATAGTGTCCGCATCACGTTATAGTCCCGCCGCCAGCCCCGCTCGTCGGGACTATAACGAGGCATCATTGTATTTCTTTTAATAAACAAAGTGTATCAATCTGGCCCTGCCATTTTATTGTTAATCCAGCTAACCGGAATCTGAAGTCCATTAGACGTAGCATATTCATATGCAAATTTTTTTGTTCCTTCGGCGTTAACCCGTAGTAAATATCCGACGCTTGTTTTAAATAATCCGTTAAGAGAGTCTCTTGTTCCTCAGAAAAAACTTTTCGCCCGTTAAAATAACCAACACGTTCTAGTTTGATTTCACCATTCGGTAATTTTGCTTTTTTAACGTATCGATCAAGCGTTTTTTTTGGGGAATTAAAAAGTCTTTAGCAACGCTATTAACGCTCCTGCCTTCATTTATGACTGTTTGGACTGCCCGTAAAATAGTATCAGCAGATGCTTTGCCATTCTCAGTTTTTCGTTTGTAATTTCTCATCTTGATGCCTCCAACAAATGTAGGTAAATAATACGTTAATAAGAGTAAAACTGGATAAAAAATGGAAAAAAAAAAATTTTTTTAGAATAAAAAATTAGACTAATAGTCAAATAATCCCACAAATGCTTATTGTAAGGTGTTTGAGGTCACTGACTACGAATCTGGGTTCAAAATTCCAAAAAACAAAATGGCGAATGTAATATCACTGGTGTAAAGGTTGATTTTAATTTTTGTGAAAATGGATTCTTCGATTTTTTACTAAAATTATATAATTAGAGTGTCGAATTTAATATGATGTTAATTTCCAAACGTTTTTGAAATTTTTTTCGGACTTCAGTGACGAACTCATCGTTTCTACGTTTAGTAGATCACGTAGGTTAAATATATCGTCGAAAGTAATAAAAGAGAATTATGGATTATAAGTGTTGTCTTGATATAGACTGTTTTGAAAAAAGCCAAATCATCTCATTGTCCCTGGGGATTCAAATATATATTAAATTAACAAAATCCGCTATTCCTACAGAAAATTTGACACATGCTCTTGACATTTTAAGGTTTTTTTTCGAGAGTAAAATTTGTTTATTACTTAACGAAGTAAGAAATCATTTTTATTTATACTTAATCACTGATATTTCTATTTTAGTAATTGTAGAAATAAGCGAAAAGCTTTAGTGGATTACCCACCACCTAGTGACCCAAGTAATAAAAAATGTAAAATTATTTCAATTGAATCCGTATGTATTTCTCTGCCTCAAGTATTACTACCAAGTAATGAAGAAAATGAATTACAATCAAAGGGGCCTATGTCCCATGAAGATATACGGTATACTTTAATTAATAATGAGTTATATTTTAAAGTAATGACGCCGATATTAATTATACTTGCAATATTTAAGTATTAACATTTTAATTTAGTTTAAAAACTTCTTTAACTTTAGGAATGAAAACCCTTGCGACATAAATTTATTAAAGAAATAAATATATGATCTTAAGTCAGAGAATAGTGTGTTGAAATTAGAAAATGAACAATTGAAAAATGATTTAAAAAGATTAAATGAACGTCTACGTTTAGAAGAAAAAACGACTAAAAAAAATTTTGAAAATTTCAAGCCCTATTTTTTCTAGTAGTCAAATACAAAAACTTTTGTACCCGGAACGAAAAGTGACTAAATGGAGCAACGAAGACATTGCATCTGTGATAGCATTGGGGAGTGTATCACCGAAAAGTTACAGATATTTGAGAAAAAAAATGTGCCATTACCCGCACTATCCACTCTTAGAAAGCGAGCAACCGCTGTAGACATAAGCCCAGGCGTTCTTAGTACAGTTCTGTTAGTAATGGGGAAGAAAGCCACAGATCTGCCAGAACATGATAAACTATGTGCACTATCTTTCGATGAACTATACATTTCTCAAGATATCGAAATAGATAGACAAACGGAACAGAAAATTGGCCCCCACAAAACTGTGCAATTAGTTATGCTTCGAGGCTTGTTTAAAAAATGGAAGCAGCCTATATATTATAACTACGACCAGCCCCTTACACTAGAAATTATTAACGAAACAATTAGTAAATTGTACGATGCAGGATTTACTGTTGTAGTAATTACAACAGGTCTAGGACCTTCAAATTCTGCGCTATGGAAGGCATTCAATGTAGGAATCCCTTCTTTTGTTCATTCTCAAAATCCGGATTTAAAAATTTTCGTTTTCACTGATCCACCGCATTTACTCAAGTTGATTAGAAATAATTTTATGGATTATTTCCATTATATGAACAAATTTATTACTAAACAAAGTCTTGAAGAATTGTTGATTTAAAATAAAAAGGATTTAAAAATTCCGTACAAATTGACGCAAAAACATTTAGATGTCAGTGGTTCCGAACGCCAATAGGTTTCATTAGCGGCTCAAGTTTTGTCCAATAAGGTGGTTTGGTATGAATGGCTTCCTAAAGTAAGAGAACTGGAGCGACTGTGCAGATTTTTTTTAAAGCCACAAATGATTGGTTTGATTTATTTAACAGCAAAATTAAATATGAAAAAACAATTCAATCAAGCGCGTACGGCGTAGACTTGGTCAATCAAAATGAAATTTTAAGCAAAATGAGTTCTTACATGCGAAACATACGAGTTGGCCAGCACAAAATTCTTCTCCCGTTTCAAAAAGGCATCTTAATAAACAATGCTTCCCTTAGAGATTTATTGCCATATCTTCAACAACATTATAGTTGCAACGATTTCACGGTAAAGTGCATCTTAACCAACCAATTAAATCAAGATATAATTGAAAACTTCTTCTCCAATGTAAGAGGAAGGGGGCAGCACATGATAAACCATCGGCTTTATAATTTAAGTACCGATTAGGGTGGTACATACTAAGTCGACATAACAGCGATTTGTCCATCGAAAAATGCAATATAGAAGATGATTCGGATCCATCCTTCGTATCTGTCGAAGATGCGAATCAAAAGCAGGACTTAGCAGTAATGAATGAAGTATTGGGAGGAATGTATGATGACGAAATGCTCGATTTTATGAGTGTGGAAGATGAGAATGAGATTGGTATGTGTAAATCATGTTTAAAATTATGTTAAATTAATGATTTATAAATGACAATAGCTTATTGCACATACTTTTACTTGTTAGATGACAATATTGCTGGGCTGAATGAGACCGAAACCATTCGTGGAATTATTATTGAGAAAATGATTATATCTCTAGCTGGCTACGTAGCTCATAGATTCCGTACAAAATATCCTTTCCTTGGTCAGCCAACACGGGAATTATTAGAACTATTAGAAAAAGTTTTTCATAAATTTCACAAGGATTCATTGTCTGACGCTGAATTCATTTTTCAAAAAATAGCACATCTCTTAAAAGTAAAAATTAACAATGAATTTATTTTACCAAACGAAGTTTTACATAATTAAATAAAAGTAGAAAAAATTAGAGCCATTAGAAGATTTGTGCAAGCAAAAAAAATTGCATTCTTAAATTAAAAACATTATTTTTATCATTTTATTTTTGTCCGCGCTACTTTAAAATTTAAAACGACTTTTCAAACGTCGCTGTCTATCGAATCTCGATATCGAACTGTTTGGCACCTACTTCACTCTACAATAAAACATACCGTGTTGCGTGGTCCTGCAGCCAGGCGATGGTCCTAGGGGCTGGGTTGATGTCCGTGAATTGAACTTCAGTTGTACAATATTCGATATTCTTGTAATATTAATAGCTTTATTATAAGTCATTAAAGATGGAAAATATGAATTTGAATTGTAATTATTGTAACAGAGCTCAGAAAATAAACGTGCTATCACTAGTACAAAAGGATTGGTAATGACCGTCTTTTAGCGTCGTTATTTAGCGTTTCCACGGTGAAAAAGAACAAAAGCTAATACATCGAGCGCTTCCATACATGCTACGAAAAAGTCGAATTTGAACTCTGGCTAATTATCATGGCAGACAACCTCCTAGCAGAAGCCCCCCTAAGTCTTTCCTATAGTGCAAAACACATTGTTACCAACTTGAGGTTGCACGGTACGCAACAACCGTGACGAGACTCGCAACTGTTGCGTGGCCGTCTGGTTTCCTAGGATCTTTAGTAGGGAATTCGGCGAGGAACGATGCCCGTGGAGTGCTAAGGCACTCTGCTCCTTGGACGCGGATTTTTAAAGATGATTATAATATAAAAAAAAAAAACAGAAATAAAAAATAAAACTGATAGAATTAAACTGAATAACTGAATTGAATTATTGAACGATTTAAATGATTGATTTATAACTATTATTTAAGAACAGGAAACAAGACGAGGATGTTTTATGCTTAAACAGGATTGCTTTGATTTATTACGACACGTCTAAACCGATACAACGTCGGAAATCAAATGCCAGGAGAAGAAACAGGCTTCTTCTTACGTTCGTTCCTCTTTTCTCTTTTATTACATTGTTTTTCGAGTGGTAAGGAAGGAGGCGACGATCGATCCTTAGCTCTTTCTGTTTGAACTTTGCGCCTTAAAGAGCCTGTGCCGAACGCCGTTAGAGCGAGAATCGTAACTCGCAACACAACAGTATGTTACGTTACCAGATTTTAATGCAACTGTCGTATTGGTTGTCAATCCAATATGGACGGTCTTGGGAAAGACACGTTGACTAATCTGAAAAGCTTGCACACTTTATATTGCATGAAACGTAACCAACGCAACGGACCCAATTTCGAAGCGAACAGCACATCCCTAGAAGGTGTTAGGCAGGGTCGAAACGGTAGGTGAGGAAAGAAGCAAATACGTGGCGCGCATTCTTATTTTTTAAAGGCTTTTACTACTCAGTTTTTCGAACGTGTAGTTATAATGCTAACGTTACAGCTATACTCTAATCCAGAAGGCGCACAAGAACCTGCGATTGTATTCAATAACCTTCAAAATCTTCAATTTACCCCGGGCGCGGATACCCACACAGCACACAGGCAAAACGGGACGCCTAAAAGGCGCCTGAATTAGGACTGACAGGCGGCTTAAAGACGCCTGAAACGGGCGCCGAAGAGGCGCCTTATACGGGCCTGGATTAGGACTGGCAAGCATCTTGATTATCGATAAATTGGAAACAAACAATTATCAAAATTAAATCAGACTGGATAAAAATTCATTACCAAAATTACGAAGAATTTTGGTCCTCCAATTAGAAATCTTAACGTGATCAGTTAAAATAGAAGTTAATTTACAAAAAAACTTATAAAAATTTAACTCCTCAAACAAGAAAAAAACCCGCGACGGGGATTCAAATATTAATTAGCCTTTCATTCATTTGTGTTTGCTATTTCGTTCTTTAGAGGTATTATAACCACCTCACATAAGTTATTAACATAATACATGGCCGATAAGGCATTGTAACCGAAAATCGCGATAAGAAGAGCTCGAGCCGTGGATCTACAGACGGCAACAGCGAGCAGGAGAGCAGCTATCACAGGAGGTGGGGGCTACAGCTTACGTTCAGCGTGAGATGGAGGCCTCTATCAGCCAATACTGCCGACACCCTCACGGGTCTGCGCTCCTGACCATCGCCAGAAGCTCGCCCACCCATTATTTCCCGTAAATCGAGCTGCAATATGGAACCGTTGTATATTAATTTCAACCCCTAGTACGTAGGCTGTACGAAACCGATCGTACAGAGTACATTGTAACCAGTAGCGTAGAGATCTATGTAAAATAAGAATTAAAGTAAACTTCAAATCTAATAAACCAAACTCAGGTTGCGCGATGGGAAGATTTTGCCGGAAAAATCACAGGCAGATGCTGCGGGATGAGGTTTCACACCGTTGATTTGTCGTGTGACATTTCTGGAGAAGGTGTGATCTGAAGCCGTATAAAAAGGGACCGTACCACCCGCGGAGCGCATTAATTATTGTGCTTTCATTTTGAATATAAATGACTTAGAAAATATCATTATATCATTATAAAAGACTTAGAAAAGTGCCAGTGTAGATAGGAAATAAAGGTGATTTTTAATGTCATATTAGTGAGTGAAGTGTTTCCACCCCAATTCCTCATCCTCCAACTCGAGCGTTCGTCTCCTTGGAAAGTAAAATCGCTTACGACAGAATGTGAATTGACAGTTGACGGGTTGCGCTGATTAATGGTATCACCTATGAGTAGTGTTCCTGATTTCTCAATATTTTTCGCATTTTGAGAAATGAGAAATGAGATCATATTTCTCGAGAATTCTCAAGAAATTAAAAAAATATTGCAAAATTTATGTTTTTAGAATGATATTGATTATATTTATCTAAATTTTTATTCGTGTCGAGCTTGGATAAAACTTATGTAAATGAAAAAATAAATATTAAATCTAATTGATAAGTTTATTTATTTAATATAGGGTAACGCATATAGATGTTGACCTCTATACAATGATTGACCCTCTTCCCCAAAAAGTAGGAAATATAATATAATGCTTTTTTATGTAATAATTTTTCCCTTAAATTCCGTGTAACAACTGATTCAACCCCTTTACTCCCTATCCTTCCATGGTAAGTATAGTCAAAGCGTGCTTTAGCACCTTGAAAGAGCAAGAACCCCGTGAATCATCCTAACCGCTCAGGGCGATTCACAAAAGTCTCTTCAGGACGTAAAATTACTTTCATAAATTGGGAAATTAAATTTTTATTCAATTATGTGTTAGTTCTGCAGACCTCAGAATCTATTGTTCTGGTTTTCTTTTTTATGATTTTATCCTTGATGCAGTGCATACCTAGATCAGACATAAGGGGTAACTAATGGGACGTGTCTTTGATTGTAGCGGTGTTTGACTCTTTTCTCTAGAATTTTTCTGTAGCGCCTATATTTTGAATATAGTGCCTGTATAGCGCCGCTGTCAACCCTGCCGTAGCTAAAATTTTTGAAATTGAGGCGGGTACGAGATCAGTCGACATTATTATCAAACCTCGTTACAGTAATCTGGGATACGAGTGGTAAACGGATCATAAAAGCGGAGCGCGCAGTTCGATTACCTGGGCCGGGAAATTCCCAATACCTAGCTCCTTGCGGCGTTAATTTGACCACCACCCAGAAATTTTAACCTTATTAATTAAAAAGAATTTATTCTGTATAAAATATACGAAAGATTTAGCTCCTCCTAAATCGAAACCCGAACTTCTAACGTAAACATTTAAAATAGAAGTTAATTTCTTTAATATTGATGAAACATATAGCTTCTCCAATCAGAAATTTTTATCGTAATTAATTAAAATATCTGTCAATTTCAACTAAATTTACGACAAATGTAGCTACTCCGTCAAGAAATTATACCGGAATGAATTAACATAGATTTAAATTTCAACAAAATTTACGAAAAATTTAGCAGTATATAAGCTAAATTAGTATTTAGTTCAGTGATGAGCAACCTTTTGTCGGAAGTGGGCCACAAGTGGAAACCTACTTCTCTACGCGGGCCACAATATTAAATACATAAATATAACTAATCCAAGAATTTTAATTTATGGGCTAAATTTGTTATTTCTGACATTGATTTACAATAAAATGTTTTTTTTTTCACAACATATCAAACAAACAGCACTGTCCTTTATGTAAATAAAAAAATAATCATATGTCCAACTTTTGTGAAACTGTCGATTTGCCGTTACAACTTTGCGTTTTCTACTAAAATTTGAACTCATGGTGAAATAAACAAAATGCCTGCTTTAAAAATACCTTGATTTTTAGTGAAAATCAATCTAAAAATTGTTAACCTTCACATTTGTTTTAGTAACTGAACCTAAATGAGGAATAAATTACAAATATCGCATATTATCAAGCTCGTTCGTGAAAAATCCGATATGACGATGTTCAGGTGGGCCACATGTGGCCCGCGGAACGCGGGTTGCTCATCACTGATTTAGTTCATAAAAATACTAGCACATTGTGGTCCCCTCGTTAGCACTTTCCCTTTTGTAGCCATCGTGATCTTGGGAGTATTCGAACAGAATTGATTTTGAGTGAACTACGGAAGAATCTTTTCACATTCCACCATAATTCTAAATATTTATTTGAGTCTAAATAAGATAGAGGATCACAATAAAGCAATTTAGTCGTCGTGAAATGAAAGAATGAAAGCGTTTATAGACATCAGAACCGAATGTGGAATAAATGCCCCACCTAAACTATTAATTATGTTAAAGGTTCTATGATTAAATTATTCCCTCTAATACAACTAGAATACATTAATACGTAACAAGTAGCTCGGGCTGTTTCGAACGATCGCTTTTGTCGCGAAAGTTCTGTTTAGCTCGCCCCGCATTTTGCGCACATGCCGACACTAATGAAAATTTAAACTTCTACATTGTCCATCAAATGTCTTTATCCCGCTAGGTACGGGGATGTTTCAAACTTGACGTAGAATTTTTTTGACCGTTAAAATGATCTATTTTATACTTCGGATTTGGAAGCTACTCGGTTGGAATGCTGGGAATGTGACAATCATTGATTTATGGTATGGGTCGTAGGAATCCCACTCGAACATACGGGTAATTTTTTGAACATTGATTGGAAATATAGAAAACAACATAAATATGTACTTAAATGATTTTTTTAATATGGGAAATCATGTTTGAACAGTAAGTAGTACTAATGAAGGATAATGTTATAATTTTAAATATCTATTCTGTATTTTGTATGGTAATCGTAAAAACAACTGTTGCTTTTATTACAACACAGATATACATTACACTTTTCGCAAAATGAAAGCGGTTTATTTAGAATGCAAAGAGTGCATCTTTGTCTACATTCGCTGAATAATGGAAAATGATGTAATGGTTTCGAATATTTTGGTAGTCCTATTCGAAAAGATGCCACTTCGGCGTCCACATACTTTTTTGCCACAATAAAGTAAACTTTGAATAATTTCTTTTTCGAAATCTTCTAATTTTAATATTTTTTTTTTCGAGATTTATGGAGAACAAAGTGACGATTTGCTTTATTTAGCTTTTTATATAACAACCAGGCATTCGTTATACATAACTCAAGTAAGTAGAAAAAAAAAATAGGTAGGTACCACCGTCTACTCTTGAAACATGATCTATAAAGACTCACGAGTGCATTGTATTTGTCGACGCCCTGACATCTTGTTGCTGTAGTAATATACACGATTTAACAAATAATAGTACGGATATTTAAAGAAATATGAATGACATATAATTACTTAACAATTTTCATAAATATTTACTCCTAAGTCCCGGTGGCACATACACGTCCCATATCTTTAATCCGAAAGCCCCTATATATAACGTAAATAGAGTGCAGTGCCCACACAGTATTTTGTCAATTAGCACTCACTTTTACAATATATATATATTTATTTTACTATAAAAAGTTCTTTTACTTCCTTTAATTTATAAAAATAGTCGACAAATTGCAACAGGCACAGATCACGATCAATAGCGTCGACTAGATTCACTTGTTTATAACAGTAAAAAGTTTATGTAAATGATGACATTCGGGGACTATCGAATAATACTTTCGATACTTTTAAAAAAAATATATACGTGACGACTCGTCACTCAAAGTCTCAGCAATAAAAGAATAAGATAAAGTTAAATCTTGATTGATTAGCAGTCGAAGAGGAACAAATGGCAGACCCATTAACGTTCTCGTCAGTTTTCTAGAAAAGACAGTAACTTTTTACGTTACTGGCAGTCTTGGAGTTTATACCAAGTCATTGAAGTTCAATAATGTCATTGCTATGTTTAAAATTGTTTCGTATATCGAATATAATTTAAAATATTTATTCCTAGTGTTAATTAATATGTTCAAGAACAATTGTACAATACATAGATACCTACAAATTAATAACTACAAAACTAGCTGTCTTTCATAACTATAAAACTATTCTGAAATGTTTAAGTCTTATCTGTTGCAACTGAACGAAAGCAATATTACAACATAAAAAATCACGTAGAAAAATTCTGTTTCAACACAAAAACGAATAATATGCATATTTGTATGTATGTAAAGATAAATCAAAAATCTGTTTTTTTTTTATGAGATTTTATTACGCCAAAACTAAACTCATTAGAGAATAAAATGAAATCATTACAATAATTTAATAATGTTTAGGTCAATTCTCAAGAAGTTCAAATGTTCGACTTTGCATACCTACTTCCAATCCGGATTTTGTCGTGTGGCTTCTTCTACCTCATGTCAAACTATTGCAATTGTAGTCTTTAGTTCTATTACGTGCTGATATTACTTACTTCCAACATAAAAGTAAATCTCTCCATCGGTTGTGGAAAATTAAGTAAAAACACTTCTTACAACGCAAAATAGGATTTTTATTATAAAAAACGATAGAAAGAAACATTTAAATGTACATATTTTAAGTAATAATAAAAACAAATCAATTTTAAATAACGAAAGGTAGAAAGCATAACCAGCTTCGAACATTTATTTGGTTTTTGTGTATTTAGCTGAATGATAGGTATTTAATTTTACCTACTCTGAATTAAAATTATGATACGTAGTGAAGATCACCCATGGTGTAGTCTTCGTGGGACTAACCCTTAAAATCTATTTGATAAAATTTGTAGTTGAAAATGAGCGATTTTCCATGGTTGTGGGAAAAACCCGATTTTTAAATATTTTTTTATTTTCTTTTTTGCGATAAATCCCCTTTGAAAGACGTAAAGGTGCGACATTTCAAATCGAAAATTGCTCTCGGGGTACAATACACCCCGTGTGACCACGAAGGGTTAATATCTAGAGTTTAACTATGAATATTAACAAAAAAAACAGAATAGGAGACACTCACTGGAATGATTTAAATAACAATATTAGCTTGCCTACAGTATACGATTCGTGTTACTGCTCAGATTCACCCAGAAAAATAAAACAGGCATTATACATATGTAACTGTGTAAAGCAAACTTTTTAGAAATGTTTGTGGAATGAGAGTCCCCGCTCTCTCCTACGAAAGAACAGCAAATCAGTTTCTTTCTTTAATTTTTACACACCAGGAAATATAATGAGAAAGATCTTTCCCTAGTGACACATTGGTTCTCGATATGAGGTTACACGTAATATATTTGATTCTACTTCATCTTAATCGGAAATTTTAGGATGCTTTATAGTCAAGGAACGCAATGTCAGTGGCGGATTTAAGAAAAAAGGCCCAGGTGGCAAACGTTCTGAGGGGCCCATTTTATCGGGACCACGAAGAGGTAGTTTACTAAAAACGGTCTCAGCGTAATAATACAGAAAACAAATCTACTTTGGATATAATCATAATTTTTTTTAACCCTCTAGGGACGAGTGGGAGTCCAGAGTCCCATTCAGATTAACACATTTTTATTTACGTTCCATCAATAAGATCGAGATTTGATAAGTATAGTGACCTTTAGTAGGCAGAGAAGAAACTGTTGTACCATAAAAACCTGAAATTAAACTTTTTTTTGTTATAAACAAATTTAAAAAAAAAAAAAATTTAAATTAACGAGTAGTTTCCAAATCTGAAGTATAAAATAGACTATTTTAACGCTCAAAAAATTCTACGTTAAGTTTAAAACATCCCCGTCCCTAGAGGGTTAAGGATGGGGCCCTGGGGGGCCTTATGTGTAGGGACCCAGGTGGCAACTGCTCATCAGCCACCCTGTTAAATTCGCCACTGCGCAATGTATATGGTATTAAATATATTTAGATTTCTCATATTCTTAAGCCTACGCCATACATATAAACAAAGAAACGTAATCGGACAAATATAAGAAGGCAAGCCAAGAATAACAATAATAGATAATGCCAACAATGTAACTACATGGCGAATTTACTAAAAACATCTTTAAAATATCTTGGGTGATCATAATCTTTGAAGGTCCTCAAGGATTATCGTTTTCCACATTTTTAAAACGTCCAAACGTTAAGACGTAATGTGGATGTCCCTAAAAATATGTAATACCCGAGGCTAACAATATAAATAAAAACATTGGGGCAATTACTGCAGAAGAAAATAGGTTAGTTGCTGTTCTACATACGTTCTTCTTTAGTCTTTTGAGAAAAAACAGCATACAGTTAACAATTTCGTAAAACACGTTATCGGACATACACGTGTCTGATTTATTTTCATTTCTTAGATATGTAGAATTAATCTTGAAAAATACTGCGAGACACTTTCACGATCTTGAAAATAGTATCACATTTGTCAACAGCATTCGTAGAGGTCATTATCGTGCGGGTTAATTATATACACGGGTATTCGTCTGTAAAGAAACGTGTTCGATACTCAGAAATTTGAATGATCGAGGGTGTAGTATTCCCTAAATAAGGACCAGCGTTCCATGCGTATGAATGGGCAGAGCCGAACACGGAGACACATGCGCGCGCTTCGAAAATCAAAATCAATGTGGCCCTCCCCTCGGAACTCTACACCGGCCTTGCTCCGGTTGCCCACGCCCTTAGTGTGCCTCGTACTTCCGTCGCGGACGCATCCTTCGTGCAATCATCGTTGCTTTGCGTCTTCCTCTTTCCCTCGCTCTGCTTCTTTTTTCTCTTTCTCCTCCCTCTTTATCTCTCTTTCTCTCTCTCTCTCGCTCTCTCTCTCGCTCTCTCTCTCTCTCTCTCTCTCTCTCTCTCTTTCTCATTTATATACGTTCACTTACTCTTTCTCTCACGCATCCATACGTACACGGGTACATTATATAACATACACGCGGTGTGTCCTCCCTTGATCTTTGTGTCTACTTGTTGTGTTATCTCCCTCGGGTTTAGGTTCGGGTTCCAGTACGAGTACGACTACGAATTACGAATTTCAGTTCAAGTTCCAGTGAATCGAAGCAACAAGAATTGTGTCGATTATCGGTGAAACAGGGTGGTTGCTAACTCAACCTCAGATCTCTGGTGTTCAATGATCAGTTCGGAATACTCTCTGTACTGATGCACGCAAGATTTTTTTATCCAGCTCATGCTATGTATACCTACGATTCTCGATATTGGATTTAGTGGCATAAATTTGCTGCAGTAATAGAAGGTTTACGGGTCGTTCCAGTAGTCTGAGTTTCATGTTTAAGCATAACTTTGCTGTCCGTGCAGTTCCGAATATTTTAACCCTATATGAACCGCGAGACAATTCGGTAGATTTCTGTTGCTAATTTCATTTCGGTTTGCGCGAATATTATCACCTGATCGTTATTCATGGTGTTTTCTTGCGACGTGTTATTTGATAACAGTATTTGGCCTTTATTGATCGAACTATCGGGTTTGTTTTTTATCTTCGAGGCTTTTACCGTTGATAATTTCACTTTCCTATCGAGTTAGTTGTACGATGTCGGCATTTCTAGTATCATAAGAAACCCATTTGTCACTTCTTCTACGTCCAAAACATTGAACTTAATTTCTATTTTATCCAGCCCGTATCATTGATTTCCCACCACGTCTAATATTCCGTTTATTCTTATTGAAATATTTCGACCGTTACGCCTTCTATTATTTTTCAATATTTTTATCTTCTTTGTTGAACATTAGACTTTTGACGCACAAAAGTAACGAAACGATCATAAACAACGAGCGAAATGTAATATGTGTCGTAGAGTTAAGGGACCGATAAATTTTATTCAAGCCCATGTCCGATGGTATGTCCGAATACACTGGAAAAGGTAAATAGCTTTAAAAAATGCAAATCACAGTAATAGTTATTACTAAATTTACACATTCTTGGTTGGGTTAAACCGGTTGATTGCTAGAACTTATTCGTAAATTAATATTATCGTTACAGTCCGAGAGAAACTGATAGCGCATTTAATATTCTTGTTTATTTCTGAAGATAACCGAAAGAAAATGTACAGGTCGCACACTCCATGTATATATTTTACACCCCATTAAGTGTAAACATACTGGAAGGCACTTTTGCGGAACATGGTTCATAGATGTTATAGAAAAATATGTAAATGGGATAAACTGGGATAAATGGGAGCGTCGGATATATTTGGTGGGATAAAATTATATATAGCACACTTGAGGTGCTTGTGCTTAAAAATTTTTTTTAGTTTGCAAAATCAGAAGTATAAAGTACTAGTTTAGCAAATATGCAATGTGTTTATTTTCCAAGAAAGCCTGGACGTGTGATTTAATAATAATTATCGCTCGTTATATACGATGTTTTAGAATTATAGGTGAAAGCTTATCTATTTAATAGAGTTCATGATGAGAGACGAGAGCTCTAGTAAATATACACTTACAAACATGACTTAAGAAACAACATAAATTTTCCTGGTTTTGAGAAAATACGGATTATGAACTGACACAGATAATTGAATATTCGGTGTATGTAATAAAAATTGTTTCGAATGTGCAATACAGAGATCTATTTTAATAACCATTACGAGAGACAAAACAAAGCAGTTCATTTAGAAGTTAGAAAACTATTGGTGGTTCTCGGGATATGTCAAGTATTATAATGGTGTGAAGAGAAGAGATGCACGTGGAATGGTTGCTACAACACAATGACATTGCGAAACATAATTTAAAATTTGTAAGGGGGTTTTACACGCAAGGAAATAGTAATGTCATTAACCCGTCAAGTCGGTGACCAGATTCGAACTAACATAGAATACATATGGAATTATATGACTGTTGCGAAATTCATTCGTAAACTAATGAAGAAAATTTAGCACAACAGATTATGAAAATATAGTATTAAATACTCGGTGGTTTTTCCATTAAATTAATTGAGTCAGTGTCTCCTAGATGGCAAGCTATAAACAATTAAGTGGTTTCGGCGCAAATGTGTGACTTTAAAGCGAACGCAATACTTTTTGAAATCTTTCCTTGAAAAAGGTCTAAACCGCAGACCGAAACGTCGGAAAATTATAAAATTAAAAATTGCAAATTAGCTTTAAAATTGTTAAGTGACCGAACCAGTGCGCCGACACCACTTAATTGCTTATTCTAAAAATACGGTCGATATCTGAATTATTTTATTTCAAGCTATAAAGTTTAAAGGTTTTTCGACATTGTATATTAATGTAACAGGGAGATTCATATTGCTATGTTCAATTATTGTTACTAATTACACGAATGTAACTTGTGTAAAAATTGCTTTTTACCACTGAGATAGTCGTATTTTCATGCACAGACAGTTCTAATCGTTGTCTGGCACCGGCGTGTTTTCACGTTCGGGCTATGTTGGAAACAATGAAAAGTATTGTCTGATAATGCGACTCCTTGAATGTTTGTTTTGCAAACAAAGCGATATAGATGAAAGCCGAGGCCGATAAAACCTGCTTGTGGGACGAGTTATCCACTAATGAAAATGAAAATTGGTTGTACTTCATTAGATATTTATGGAAGTGTGACCACTGGATTGACAGCACCCTCTCGATGAAAATGAATTCAACTCACTCGGACTGTTGTGATGTACACTTGATCTACAAAATTCAAAAGTGTATAGAATTACATATAATTAGAAATTGTAGTCTGCATGAGGTTCTATTTGGACTTATTTTCATTGGGAAATCATTCATTGCTAAAACTCACACGAAGATGGAAAATATGGAAGTTTTAGTTTTTATTAGAGCGAGCATAAGCGCGATAAACATCAAACAGTTTTTTTGATAAATTCGCTATCAGTTCAAATATTAAACTTTCCCTCGACATATTCCATTCATATTTACTTTCTACGTTTATACTATAGGCGAAATTAATATAGAATGGTAGTTCCTTCCATATTCGTAACGTAAGAAGTACATATAGAAGAAATCATTAATCAATACAACATATTAAACAATTCATGTGTAACTGTTTTGGTTTTCAACCTTCGTTCACAAGTATACCTACGTTTGATACCTACGCAAACTAATATTTTTTACATATAGAGCTTTTTATGTTGTAAACCATTATTTACCTGGCAAAATTGATACCGCTTCTTAACCGGTTAACTGGCACGGCTTTTTTTAGTATTCGTGCCCAAACTGGCAACATCGAAAAATTAAGTGAATCGCAAAGTTATTCCATTTGATCATATATGATACAGAATTGGCCGAAACGAATTAAAAGAAAGTATTTAATCGATCTTCCTGAAACTTTCAGGATATTGTACTATCAGGTTAAGGTAGATAAAAAAATTTATTAAAAAAGAGCAGCAAATAACAAAGTTATAAGAGCTTATGTCCAGTCCGTTGGCGACGAAATTGTTCCACTGCGGGCAACGTAGCGTCTTTTGGTTTCATCTAACCTAAAAATCGAACAATTTTCGTTTAGTTTATGAGTGTATGCACAAATCGTATAAATTCATAACTTAAAAGATGCAAAATTGAAAAAATGATGGCCTCTTGAAAAAAAGTTTACTTTTTCCAACGAAATTTTGCGTTAAATGTGTAAAAAAAGTTATTTATTTATACGATATCATTATGCCAATAGCTTAGCTGTGTGAAGAAAATGTTCATAAATATCCGTGCATAAGGCCAAGTCGATTGTTGAATATTTTTGGAGCTACATTGCCCGCAAATTGTAAAACTGTCGTTTCGAGAAAAACACATTTGAAGTTTTCTGGTAACCTGGCGCTCCGTAGCAAAATCGGGTACCTATATCCGCTTCAATTTTTTGAATTTCGTTTTGCGGCTTGGGGAATACATTATCGCGATGTTAAACTATTGATTTATGCAAGAAAAAAAATCGATTTCTTCAATCCGCCACACCAGGCTCCCCCCTTAACCCTCTAGGTACGGGGATGTTTTAAATTTAACGTAGAATTTTTTTGAGCGTTAAAATAATCTATTTTATACTTCGGATTTGGAAGCTACTCGGTTGGAATGTGAAAATGATTGATTTATGGTATGGGACGTAGGAGTCCCACCCGGACTTACGAGTAATTTTTTGAACATTGATCGGAAATATAGAAAACAACATAAATATGTATTTAAATGATTTTTTTTATGTGGGAAATCATGTTTGAGCAGTAAGTAGTAATGCAAAATAATGTTACAATTTCTGTTTTTATGGTAATCGTAAAAACAACTATTGCTTTTCTTCCAGACATCTTGTTGCTGTAGTAACGATAAATAACAAACACTTTTACGTACTTTTATTTAATTTTTTTAGTCGCCATTTCCTTAATTTTGATACAAACAAAGAAAACTTTAAATGTATTTACATAAATAGAAGTTGTGAACATTATTCCGGACAGGTAAATTACCTAAATCACAAAGCAAAATCGTTTTAATAATCTGTAAGACTGGCTCTTCTATCGTGTATCGGAAGCAGAATTTTGATAAAATTTTAATACTATCTTTATGTTGAAATGTATGATTTTATCCATTTTCTGTATGAAAAATATTTTTTATCTTTTTTTTAAGAACTTATAATGAATATGCCCTCCCAACACATTGTAGGAAATAGTTTCCTGCCCCCCCCCCCCCCCGTAAATATTCGTTCAAATTGTTGCAGCGGTTTTCGAGATTTTATGTTCACCGTTGTAGAAAATTTAGTTTATGGGAAATCGCGTGTAAAGTTGCACATGCAGTTTTGTTGTACTTTACGCATTAATAATTGCTACTTACGGATTTCAATCGATGCCAAATCCATACATTACACCATCCTTCGATAGATTAACGTCTTCTATGGTCTTTTTTTTTCCTGAGTTTAATTCTGCCTTCTTTCGTCACAAGTGAGACCCGGTGATCAGCCGAAGTTTTTTTATTTTAGTTTTATTATTTGAAGTTTGGCTCCATTTCAGAGTGTTTGGACCAATAACTACATATACACAATTCCTTTAAAATCTTTAACATGCTTCATGCACCATCATTGTATGTATAAACGACAAAATATGCCGCACGATTTGTTATTTCACCACCACAAATGGTAGTCTTCGGTGTAACTTTCCCGCTCTAAACTTGAAACTTTTGTTCCGATTTTTAGAAAATCTTTCGAGCAGTTTTTATTAGTCAACTCTTCATAAGCTGGTTTTATCGCTGCCTGGATATCAGGATGTAAAGGTAGATAAAGATACTCTTTAAGCTTTCTAAATTATGTAATGGCAACGATTTTTTAAAAAATTATGTTAGAAAAATTTTAGAACCATTTTTCAAAATTCAGTAGCTGGTTCAGAAGTTGACTATACTGGAAAATGTTAAACACTATATGAGTTTAACAAGTGAAGAGTTCAGTCATAAAGAGTTAATAACCTCCCATTTTTTTTACCTGAACTGTACACCTGTTCTCAACAAGGTCGTTAAGGAAATAACGGGAACCACACTAATCATCTTGATGAAAATATACGTTCGTCAGTACTATTCATAATTCACTTCACACTTGATTGTGAGTATTTTAAAGTTTACTTGGTAGATAGCTTGGCACGTCAACTGCACTTCTTCTAAAACATGGGCATTCCTATAAAACTTATATTTCACGATTTTCGGAACATTGGTCAACTACCATAATCCATAATTAAAGGGTATCATTGAATTACCCCAGACCTGCCTACTCGCTAAAATCCACTGTTCCCATTAAGGTGCGTTTAAACCAAACGAACGAATGCTCGTACGCCCCCCCCCCCCCTCACCACATCGACAATAAAAAGTTGCATGTGAAGATTGCCGTTTACACTAAATGAGCATGTATTTTGTCGAAATGGGGTGCCAACGAGCATTCATTCGTTTGGTGTAAACGCACCGTGACATCCACTCCAATCCATTGCGCTACCGAGCACGCGCAGAAATCACTCAAAACAGAATCACACCACCAACAAAAAAAAAGAATAGAAAATGTCCCATCTCTTGTACTAAAATGCGTAACAAAAATGAAAAAAGAAGAAAAATTTACCCGTACTGAACACGCAAATAAAAGATCAACTTTACACGCACTCATATAATTAAAACTGATAAAGCTTACAATTAATGATTGTCTACTTCGCGACATGACGGTGCTCGTTGAAATAAATTAATATGGGCAGAGCTAGGTTGAATATGAGGATCACGAAAAATAAATATCTTGGATCAGTATACATATTTGTGTGGTTGCTTGGTTCATGTGCTGCGTTCGTAAAATTTGGTGAGACAGACGTCTTCGTCAGTTAACCTAAAAGAGTTCCCTTAACCTGATACACAAAAAGTTCAAATATTTTCAAAATGTAATAAACGGGATCAAGAGACACACAGTGTCTATATTACGATTATCGAATCTCAATAACGGCTGATCGAATTAGATTTTGGATGGTCTTAATGGATAACTTGGATTTGATTTACATAAGAAAAGTTTCTTCGTTTTGTTCCTACGTGCCTTATCAGTTGATATATTTCAATGTAAAGTTGTAATTTGCCGAATTTTATGTTAAGATATGTGTCTCTCATTGTCAGGCACGTCGTTCATTGAAAGAAGGTTTCAGCCGATCGCGTAACAAATTGTTGTCCCGTGACAGCCAGACAGAGAGCACATCTGTTGAGGTAAACGTAACCTAGCTAGTGTCAAACAATCATAACCTGCCAAGTGTTAAGTAAGGAAACTTGTCAAAATTTTTTAAATGTCCCGAGTTTTTACACCATATAGGACACTGAATTATTGTCTCAATTAACAAGGTATGTCGCCAAAAAATTTTAATAGACTATTTACGTAGAGTAGGGTGGTTCTAACTTACTCTTGGTAAAAAAAATTTCAAGATTTTCTTCGGGGCACCGTCCAGAATAGAGTCACTATAATAAGAGTCTGGACACGAGAAGGACACTTTTTGATTGGTCCGCCATGTTTGATCGAAATCCCATGAGAGAGAAAGAGATATACAGCATTTCACTCTTAACCACTCGTACAAACTCTTACGTTTATGGCGGTATTTTACTATTAATCTAAAAATTAGAGACACATATCCTTTATGGGCCACTTTTGATTGGCCCGCAATTTTTCATCTATTCCCGCTGATTTTTAAATTTGTCCATTATATCAAGATAACGAAGATATAAAGTAAAAAACCAAATCTTGTGTTCGATTTGATATATGTTTTTTTATTATACTTATTTAAATGCGCAATGCATTGCCATAGATTTGCTACCATACATTTTGTTTATACAATTGTACAATTTGACAAATTAATCATGATTGTCACATAAAAATAGGTTTACCTCACAGAGGCGGGAATTATCCCTTGGTATCCAATTTTTGTAAGGAATTTTTTGTAGCCATAAAGCTCGACAATGTCGGTGATCAAATGCGAAGACAAATTTCTAATGTAGTGAAGTTCATTCTTAACTCTTTTCTGTTCAAACTTCGCGTTATAAGAGTTTACCGCCACAAACGTAAGAGTTGTTAGGAGTTGTCAAGAGTGAAATGGTGTGTATTTCTTTCTCTCTCGTGGGATTTCGATCAAACATGGCGGTCTGTCACTCGTGTCCAGACTCTTATAGTGTCTCTACTCCAGAATGGTTCCAAATAATTAAAAAAAAATCCCTCTAAAGTTTGAGCTCGATCGGATAACGGGAAAGGGTGCCCCTGGGCCCCTAAACATTTAAATCATTATGTAACAGCTTGCGAAGTTGATTTTGTATAATACCCTCCAAGTTATTGATTAAATAAAAAATAAATAAAAAAACTTTTTTTAACAAATTTTGGAAGTTTAAATGCTTCTAGAACACTTTTCATTTATGAAGGTGAACAAAAAAAATGGAATTTTTATTTTCGAGGACTATTTTTTAAACATTTAAGGGTGGGGCATTTGCCGAAATATGCAAAAAAGATAAAAAAAATTCTCTTATTTTCAGTGTTTGATATGTCATGAATGTTTCCTGAAAATTTGGGACTGAAATTCGTAAAAATATCGAAAATATAGACTATATTTTCGATATTTTTTTTTTAGTTTTTCGGAGTTTTTTCGAAAACCGTTTGTCGCGCGGGAAAAAGTAATACAACATAAAAGATGCTCCTTGTCCGAATCTACAACTTTTGTTTGACATATTTTTTTATTTAATCAATAACTTGGAAGATGTTATATAAAATTGACTTCGCGAGCTGTTAAATAATGATTTAAATGTTTAAGGGCCCGGGGGCACCTTTTCCCGTTATCTGATCGAGCTCACACTTTACAGGGATTTTTTTAAATAATTTTGAACCATTCTGGACGGTGCCCGAAGAGAATTCGAAAATCGAAAATTAGTGGGACGCACAGACTTGGGTAGAAATGAAGGGGAGGCACAGGCTTGGAGGTTGTCTGGAGAAGGTTAGGTAGACAGAGAAGCATCTTGTTTCACACAAGTTTCTGGAAATTTGTCAAATACGGTAAAGCGACTAAAGTTTTCAAATTAGCGTAGTGTTAAGAATTAAGAAAATTATGGCGTACTGCTTGCAATGTAGAGTAAGTCACATTAGTGAAGAAAGTACGCTGAAAACGCATCTCCCTTTTGATATCTTTCAATCTTTTGTGAAAGATATTCGTAATACTTTATTAAAAGTAGTTCCCATGCTATTTATTAATTTTATTAGTTTCCCATTAACAATATTTTAATTCACCAATAAACATACCGAATTAATTTTATTCCACCCACCAATAAATTGGGCGTTAATAATATCGAGTCTCTTCGTTCATTTTCGCTGAGTTACCATTAGCATTTAAATTTCCTGCAACAAGACTTTCTGCTATACGCCCTGACCTCCTTCGGACACATTATGTACATAGTCTCTACACTTAGTACAGCAAAAGGCCACTCTTCTTCTACCAGTTCTACATTCTGTTGTAACTAAAATGTTGATTTTATACATTTACAGATAATCGAAGCAAAAGATGATGCAATATGATCTACGTCAGAGAAAAAAAATTATTGTGACATAGTATTATATTAATTAAACGATTTTATTGTGCTTCGATCCTGTGTTTGTTTCTTGTATGCTTGTTTCATATCTGAAAACTCAAATTTAAACCAATTCCACCAATCCTAATGTCTTGTTGCTTTGCAGGCGTGAGTAGTTTGGATAACAATATAATATATTGTTAATTAAAAAAAAAATAACCCCGAGGAGGTGAAAAAATTATCCGGTCACAATAAACACTACAAAATGTTTGAAATCCCGGGAAAATTACCTTTTTTAAGAAAAGGTACAAAAAACAGCGCCAAGTGTATAATCTCATAAAAAAGAATGTCATTTAAAAACATTGTCGTAAATTAATATGAATTTATTAATGTGCTATATTTAACTTTACAAAAGTAATAATATTACTTTTATGCCAATTATTACAATGGCTATTTATACAAAGAAAAAATCACAATGGTACAAAATAAATATTTTATTCAATTCAAAGTACTTGGCGCTGCGAAACCAAAAAAATTCTAATTGTCTTGGTTAATAAATAAAAGAAGAGAAGACAGCAATGAGATAAGAAAGAAAGAAAAATATTGTAATGCAATTTACACATATGTATTCAGTTTAGCAATACCAATTCGGAGAGCAGCGCCAAGTATTTTGAATAAAATATTTATTGGTATTAAAATATTTATTTTTATAAAAATACATCTGTTTAATATTATTTTGTAAAAATACATCTGTATAATATTTTCGTAGACAAATTTTCATAATTGTTTTGGAAAGCTAAGAAAGTTGCCTTTTAGAATCTTTAGTTGCCAATTTAATCAGATTTTTTTCGTATTAAACCCATTTCAAAATGACCTCAAAAATTGCATATTTACCATTTTTTAGAAAACATGATGTCACTTCAAAGAAAATCATGGTATCATTCGAGTATCCACGTTTTTTGCGAGTTAGAACTACCCTTAACCACTGTGCAAAAGGCCGGACTGATCAGATTTTTTTCTGTATGTTCTCGGTTGTCAAACATGCGATATGGCCTGAAAAATTGAACGCTCGCTTGTTTTACGTTATGTTTCTCTTCAAAACCATTTTTTTTGTTCTCGTGGCTTTTGAACGATTGATGCCCGTCTTTTTTGTTAATTCAATGTCATTTCAGTAAAGAAACTCGAGTTGGCGCATTTGGGTGGTGCTAATGCCAATTATTGAAGTATAGTTTTTGTCATTGCGAAGAGTTTGGATAAAAATGTTTTTCTTAAATTTTTTAAATCTTCTCTTTTCACTAAAATGACATTGAAAAAGTGCAAGAATCGTTAAAAATGTATAGAATTGCAATTATTGAAGTATAGTTTTTGTCATGGCGAAGAGTTTGGATAAAAATGTTTTTCTTAAAATTTTTAAATCTTTTCTTTTCACCAAAATGACATTGAAAAAGTGCAAGAATCGTTCAAAATGTATAGGTGTAAAACTTGTACTTTATTCTGTTACAATAGTAGAGTATAAAACAATTGTCTTCATTTTTGCCCACCCCTACCTCTGATATGCATTGCGTGCTGCATCGTTGTAAAAACAAATTGGCCTCCTCTGTCGCCACTATAACTTTAGGCAACATCATAAAAAATTAAGAAACGAAAGATATTCCTTAATTATACATGTGTCAATATCGCGCTACCCTCGGGCAGTGTTCAGAAACAACTGGCCGATGATTGCCAAATGTTTAAACGATATAGTCCCCAAAACATGAGTTGAATGAAAATATGCAAACAGATTTTCGATTTTTTGACCGGCGGTTGCCCTTAAGGGTAGTTTTAACTCGCGAAAAATGCGGTCACTGGAATGATTCCATGATTTTCCTTGAAATGTGCAATTTTTTGGGTCATTTTAAAATGGATTTAATACGATTAAAAAATATCTTTTTAAATTGGCAACTAAAGGTTCCGAAAGAAAACTTTCCTATAATCCGGGAGACAGTGAACATTTATAATATCTCATCGCGACGAGATTTTTCTATCATTTTTCTAATTCACCTCGTACTGAAAGGTAACGGACGGGCGCACAGTGATGTGTTTATAGAGAAAAATTTGTGAATAAATTATTTTAAGCCCTATTCCTACGTATTTCGACCTGCTGATTTCAAATATATTGTTATTTTTGTTGTAAACTAAAAAGTGGTAAAAATCATGGTTTTATTTGTTTACAAAAAAACATAACTCAAACTATTTATATGCATGAAGAGTGGCTATCCAATGGTATTTCTGTATATATTTACAAATACAAAAACTGAATTTTCAAGGTTGGTGGTGGGGGTAACTTGAAAGGTGTGGATGTTTTGAAAATTAATTTTACGCGGTTTTGTAGATATTAAAAAAGATGTAACTTCTGTTTAAACTTCTTTTCAATATCTCTCACCATTTTCGAGATATTCCACGAAAATGAAATTCTGTTTTTTAAACGTACGTGTTTTGAAAATATACTCTAAAATCGTACGATAGCACCACCAAAAAATATAGTTATGATACGTTAAGAGGACATTCTACGGTCTCAGCTGAAAGTTTTTATAATGAAATTAACATTTAACTTTTTCAAACTTTTGGGGGTATATTCTACCACTTTTGAAATACAAGAGAAAATCTTTGTTGTTGGTTTAATACATTTGTTTACATAAATATTTCGCAGTGTAGTTGGCGTCTTTAGAATTGCTGGCGGTTGAAATTTCGGGCGACTGGATCGCTTGAAATAAAAAAACCAAACATATTTTTCATTTGCAGGAGTAGAGTAATGTGGGGCAAGAGTGCTTAAAGTTTAGACTTCTCTAAAATCGTTGGTAATACACTGATAGTCATATCGTTTTGTGAGAAATAACTACTATCCCTTATTATTCGATAGGCAGTGACTTCGTGTAAATTTACCTGTCACAACTTATATAAAATAAATATTTCCAAAAAGTGTGAAATGCGAACTTTTACCCGCTATGTGGGGCAAAAGTCGCATGTTATGCCCACAGCTACTTTTACATTGTTTAATCAATCCTGTTATCTGTGAGGAGAATTGAAAACTTCTATTAGCACTTTTTAATAGAAGAATTTCAGCTGTTGCCCGGGTCCCAGAAATTCAGGAGGTATTTGCATCCGATGGGGCAGGCCTGCCCTAGAGTCTAGCAGAGACGGATTTACCAGTAGGCGCACTAGGCGCGCGCCTGGGGCCCCGACTTCGGAGGAGCCCCACAAAAACCACCTTTCCACTTTTTTGTATTATTACTTATATTATATATACATTTCATTCAAATTAAAACATTGTGAGTACATAATCTGTTTATGTATTTAAAAATCTGGTTAACGAGATTTTATTCTTCCTGTCTTTCCCTTTTTTGTAAGGGGCCCAATATTTTCTTTTGCGCCTGGGGCCCTAACCGACCTTAATCCGCCTCTGGAGTCTAGACGTTAAATTTTATCTTTACATTATTAAAATGTCCATGATTATTATAAAACACCTTTATGTGCGCGCCTGGGGCCCCGACTTCGGAGGAGCCCCACAAAAACCACCTTTCCACTTTTTTGTATTATTACTTATATTATATATACATTTCATTCAAATTATAATTGAAATTAAAACATTATGAGTACATAATCTGTTTATGTATTTAAAAATCTGGTTAACGAGATTTTATTCTTCCTGTCTTTCCCTTTTTTGTAAGGGGCCCAATATTTTCTTTTGCGCCTGGGGCCCTAACCGACCTTAATCCGCCTCTGGAGTCTAAACGTTAAATTTTATCTTCACATTATTAAAATGTCCATGATTATTATAAAACACCTTTATGTACTTGCAGCTCATTTTGATTTCACTTTTTTTTATATAGTAATTATTATTATCTTCTATTTTTTTTATACTTTACTTTATAATACTCTTTTCTGTCCTTGATTTTTTCATATACTTGGCGTAATTTTTTTTACTTTTTTGAAGTTTTTTATGGAGATCTCACTGCTTTTTACAAAGATAATTTGCATAGGGAATGAGTTCAGATGATTTTTAATATTATAAATTAGAAAGGTTCACTATCAACAGCCATGAACAGACTTATCACAGGGCAAAATTAAGGATAAATTGTACGCAAGTTCAACAACTATGATATAAACCATGTGCACCGCATTGCCGATCTATATGTACTTATATAAGTCGATGCAAACATTGAAAACATTTTTAATCCAAAGCCTCGGAATTTAGGATATTTTTCTGCAGGCAACAATTTGAAAAAGTCTTCGTGTGTTTCTTGCTTCAACTCAAACAGGGGATCTTCTTGTAAATCACATAATTCTAATTGAAAATCTGGGTTTTGATCGTTAACTGTAACAGTCAATGGATTTGCATATAATAGAATATCATTTTTAAAATTTTGAAAATCTGTAAATCTATCATTAAATTCTTTTAAAATGTCTAATATATTTTGCCGAAATGGGGAGAACTGAACATTAGAAAATTCGTTCTTAATTTCCTTGCAACAAGGAAAATGTAACAGTTCTTCGTTTTCAAACTGCGTCGCGAACAATTCTGATTTTCGACGGAAGCCATTTTATATGCCCGAATAAGTGAGCAATATTTTTTCCCTTACCTTGTAGTTTAATATTTAAATCATTAAGGTTGCCACCTCGTATCACCTGTTCTGCATAATTACCTTTTGATTATCTATCAAATCGGAAATTGAAGTTATTCACAATTCCCTAGAAAAAAACGCCATTGTGGGGCGTTCTGGCAGTCGAGACCGGGGACAGGGCCCGAGGGCACGCCCTCGAACATGTCAAGTTTGGGAGCGTCCCCGACTCATCGCGACAAGGCTGAAATTCCCCCCATTAATCAACAACTTAATACAAAATAAGAAAATCGCAGTCTGGCGACGCTCCGCGGGGACCTTAGTGGTCTGCAGACCCCCAAACATGTTAAAAAAAAATTCGACTCACAGCGACGCGGCTGAAATTTGGTGGACTAATTGTTTATGTTGTAAAACTAATAGAAAAAAGGCTGGCAGCCAGACGTTTAAAAAATGAATCAAGCGTGTAGTCAAATGTCTCACCGTGACATTGAATTTAAAATTAACTTTTATAAAAGATTGACGTTTAATATAAATTATGAATAGAATACGATTACTTTACAATTTTATTATAGTATAATAATAAAAAATCTATTAATAAACTAGTTTACAGTACTTCATAGTCGGAAATATCGCAATCATAATTGTCTAATTCAGTTTCACTGTCTTCAGTGTCAGAATCATTTTCGGATTTATGGCAGGGAGTCGAGACCGAAGCGGAAACTGAAATTCAGACCGGTCACATATCGGTCATGTAACCAGTAACCGGAACGAAAGAGGAGAGGAATTCTGACCGTAATAGCGAGAGGTTGCAAAAGGGAACCGAAGCTCCTGACCAATTGCACTTCGGTCGGGAATCGGGGACCGCGTTCTGAGACGAACGGGGACCGGTCGGTCGATCTGACTGGTTAGGGCTCCGGGTCGGTTTTGTTCGGGTGCGTTCGGCTAAGTTCGACCTAGCTGAATAGGCCGGGAAGGTATGTATGCTGTCCCTGTCGGTCTCATTGTTTGTCTCTCTCGTGACGGGATTTGTAAAAGCAGACTGTTGCAGTTATTTGTTAATACTCTGACACTGTCGGTCCCAAAGTGCTACCGAGGCATTGCTGTATTTCACACACTACATTAAGAAGATGCTCGTCATCTCCCATCGACTTTAATAGAAGTAGTTAATATAAAATAAATGATTGTTAAAATCGAAATAACAAGAAAATGAATGAAAATATATTTTTTGATTTTGCTATTTTACTAATGGCTTTATGATCGCGAGTTACCCACTCGTAAACTGCACTTTCTTGTTATACCATAGACCCTCATTTTGTAGACAGTAGGCTAGAAACATGGTCATACTTATTTAGAATTTAAAAACATATGATGTTGCAGGCAAAATTGGGAAAATAAGAATTTGCCTTTTTTATTTTTTGATGTTACGAAAATGAATTTCAAAAACTATTGTGTGAATAGGCAAAATAATATAAAGTATAGCGTAGTTTCAAAAAGGAATGCGCAAAAACTACTTAATTCCCAACTGTGGTTCTGTATCAAATTCGGAACCATCAAAATAATAACATCTTTCATTTTGATCAAAATTCCTGACATCGACGCCAGAAAGTTATCGCGTGGGATGACCTTCCTGGTATGTCAGTCAGTGGCGGATTTAAGAAAAAAGGCCCAGGTAGCAAACGTTATGAGGGGCCCATTTTATCGGCAACATGAAGAGGCAGTTTACTAAAAACGGGCTCAGCGTAATAATACAGAAAACAAATCTACTTTGGATATAATCATAATTTTTTTTAAGGATGGGGCCCTAGGGGGCCTTATGTGCAGGGGCCCAGGTGGCAACTGCTCACAGGCCACCCTGTTAAATCCGCCACTGATGTTAGTCGAAAAATAAAAACACATAGTATTGTGTTTGTAATATTGAAAACACCATAAATGTTTGCAATTTCATTCATTATATCAATTTGTTCAAAAATTCCATTTCTTGTACAATATGCATAGGTGCATTATAAATGTTTACGAAATTTATTAACATTAACGTTTTACTTTTGAAAAAACTTTGGCGCTATCAGCGTGCAAACTTTTGAAAAATGACTGTAGTTGTTTCCAAAACAAATTGTTAATTCTTAATAATTATCTATCATTAACTTTGAAAATTATTTATATAAATATTTCATTGCGACTGTCAAAGTAATATTTCATTTATGAAAATATTTAAAGTAGGTGTTTATAAAATTATCTATAAAATTTAATAAATTTAGAAAAAGACGTAAATGTATTTTTAAGAATTTATATATGAATTAAATTAATTGATTTTATTTATTATTATGAATTTGTTTAATTTATACTATGTATTTCACTGTGGATTGCAAAGATGCAAGGCCAGGTTACTAACGTGATAAAAAATAATTAAAATAACCTACTAAATAATTTTAATCACGATTTGCGATTCGGAACGGGGATAGTAACAATTTGTTTTACAAATTTTAATCGAACGTATTTCTATTTTCTTCCTATTTCTCATGAGGTGATGAATTCTAGTTGCCCGCATTTCTATCGCTCACGACTTTGTGTCAACCGTATTGCAATCGATCGAGACTCTCGGGTAACCATTTTGCAAACCTCTCCATACATTAACTCGAACCTCTCCATAAATTAACGCGACCGAATTCCTGACCGGTCTAGACTTTCGGTAGACCGTAAGTCGGAGAAAAATTCTCTCTCGGTTACCGGTTGAGAGAAAACGTCGGACCGCTCGTCGCTCTCGGTTCGGTCGAGAGACCCGTGAAGCGCCACATGGAACCTCTCAGGGACCGCGACCGTGACCGTAACCGAAAGTCTATCGGTCTCGACTCCCTGATTTATGGTACATATAACCAGTCTTGGCCGAGAGAAATGTTTGGTCTATAGGAGCTCCTCATTGAATTTACTGGAAAAATTTCATTTGGCCCGTGCATACATTCAAACTAGGCAAAAATTTCTGAAATTTCATTTCCTGCGCTACATTGAGATAAAACAGTATAATAATTTATTGAAAAAAATTGACTCCTTGATTCAAAAACTAGAAACTTCAAGCGTTAAAATGTTTTTTTTTTTAATAATTATGCGACCATTTTTCGCAAAGATATAGCCATTTCAAAATTACCAAAATTTTTGGGAAATTATAGTGTTCCTTTAATTTTGACGCGGAGTGTATTTTTGTTGATCCATAAATATTAAGTGAACTCAAAAATTGAGCAATTTGTACAGATTTTAGTATATTTTTCTTCGTTATATTTTTGTAATTCCATAAATATTATAAAAACTAAAGAATTTAAAATATGTACAAATATTTATTTTCTATTTTGATAATATTTTTTGTGACAATTCGAAAACCGGTTTAACCGGGTTTTTGGGAATAGTGGAATTCGAAAATATCAGTGAATGACCATTAGGCAAAGAAATGTCAATTATAAATTTAAAAATTATTATATATTTATAAATGGAGTGTAGTTGCACTTTTAATATCCCATATTTTTAGTTACGCGTATTAAACAAACATTAATAAGTGCAATTCTCATTAAAAGTATGCGGTCATTTACTGGGCTTCCCATTCAACAATTCGGTCATTCACTGGTTTGTTTACCCTAATCGGTTTTTCTATAAACCCTAATGTATAGTGATTTTAATACTCTAATAAAACGTACATATGTTTTTATGCACAGAAACTTCTTATGACGTTCTGAGTATCACGAAAACGGGTATCATCGACTGTAAGAGTACAATTAAAAGTCATGTCGCGTTGGTGAAAGGAAAATTTGCAGCCGCCATCACGATGACGAGCATCAATGTTTCGGACAGTCATGACGGTGCTTTGATTGATTCTCGACACTACACACCTCTGATACACAATTCATAGGATATATAATTGGAAATATAACATGTCATCCTTAAACGGTTATCAATGGCAGAAGATACACATCTCTAAGAAGTGAGTAAGACAATATTGCATTTAGTGTTATATAATTTTGTAACATATGCTTATTTCCAGAGACATAAAATCGGTACTGTTTCTGTTTCGATATTTGTTTGTCCCGATTCGAAGAGAGCCCTATCTATATAAACCGAGCCGTGACATTTTTCAGAGCCGGCGACCGTCTCGAATGTTGGACTTGTACCCGGCGATTTGTTTCCTGCGACTTATGACCAAGACCTGGATACTAACGCCTTAATCTTAAAGGAACAAATCGCCATATACAAATCGTTGGCTACAAGTCGCTGGATACACGAAGGTATCTCGCGGAGCTCTTGACGACTCCCTGGATGCGTGTTTCTGGGCGATTGTTGCCCAGCTTATTCGTACCTTAAGGCTCTGGGACCCGGATAATAAACGACCGCGTAACTGTTAGGTTGCTAACCACAGCAAAGGGCCCGGACCCGGGTTCTAGGACCTAAAGGAGGTCTACAGGTCCCGACCAGGGTTCGCGGGAGACTCTCCTAGGCGTAGTAGAAGGAGAACACCTACAACAATAATAAGACGCTTAAGGTACCTGTTCGTTTGTTAGCAAAATCTTTTTTTCGTACTTCTCGACGATCTAAAAGGTTCGAGTTCGGTATGAAGTTTCCTGAGCCATCCAAAGATGCCGCAAAAATTCCCATAGGTACCTAGAAAATTTAAAAATGGGTTAGGTAATTGTGGCCTGAAACGGGTATTATGTTTATTTTAAGGATCGTTAGGGTTTTAAGCACTGCTGAACACTTCTTCGTAAATAACATGACATGATCCAAGAGGAGCCTGCTAATTGCTGTAGGTACTAGAAAGTAACCGAAAGTTAGTAAATAGGTACAGTAATTCGTCGTAACAAATCCGACGAACGGGTGAGCGAGAGGGAACGAAACAGTTGACACGAAGTTGCCGTCGACTCTTTCGTTCTCTAACTCTCGGCCGAAGAATTCCAAGAAATGGTGGGGATAGTCACCGGGCGTACTACGCCTGGTAAAAACGGGACAATAACGGCGAATTACTGTATTTCGTTTCTGGAGGCGGGGGTCAAATACCGCTGGGAACGTTTGTGAGTTAGGCCGTTCGAAAATGCCCTTCAAGTGACCAATTAGACAGGTACGCGTCTGGTACCCAAAAGTTGTAAAATTTCGTATTTCGCAAGGAAAATTGTTTCTAGGGAGTTTGCCAACAAAAATGGTGCTTACCTTAGGCGGCTTATTACATGTATAGGATAGTAATGCCTGGCGAAGACAGGCTAAACAACTAGTAACGGTATATTTGTGTGATTGACGGGCACAAGTGGTTTAGTGTGTGTCGTTTATTAGTGTATACATATACGTTATGACATAACAGTTATGTTGTGTCACGCGTAGGGGATTTTCCCGGCAACCCTGCCCTCGACTAAGCAACTCTACAATTGGGGCACTGTCTGGCACCCCTGCCAGTGGAGCTGTGTTTAGGACGCACTGGAGGAGGAGCTAAAGCAGTGCCAAGAAATTAACTCTTTACCAGAAAGCACCTAACATTGGCTCGAATCAGTCACTTTTACTCAGGGATCGGCTGACTCGAAGCTACACTAGCAGCGAGTCGACGCTCGCACACATTACCACCGCTCCTGTAGCTGTCGAGCGAGAGCTCGGCTCAGCCGATCCCTGCTTTCACTTCACTAACTGAATTTATATTATATATACAATTATAATTTAATCATCCAATCCGGGTCTCATTTTGGGTAACCTGTAACATCAAGACGGCACACGCATTCGCGGTCTCACCGTTAGAGAGTCTAGACGTGTTTACAGTATCGGTCGCGTGTGCCAAATAGTATAACGGGTGAAGTGAATAGTGAGGAGCCTCTCGCGGCCACCAAAGCTCTCGTGGATGCACGCACACTCAACGGAAATGCAGGCGACAAAAGATTGTCTACGAAACGAAGCTTCTGAGTACAGGGGCTTGTATTCCACCAACACTACCGGATAAAAACAGGCCAGTAACAACTCCTCTGATACAATCAAATCATACGCGAATGCTATAAAATCAGAATTTGTCCCTACTAATGATCAAGCGGTAATCCTCCCGGCAGTGGACGGTATCACTATTAAAGAGTATGCATGTGCAATGGGAAGAATCACAGGCTCTAAAGAATCTCTAACGGCAGAATTTGCATCTACCTAGACAAAAAGGAAACAGTTGCTAGCCTCATTGATAATCACAAATCACTAACAATTAATAATAACAAATTAGACATAAGACCCATGATTATACCAGCGGAATTATCTTATCAAATGTCTCAGCGGTAATACCAAACAAAGCGATTGACACCTTCAAAGAGAATGACGTACGAATCTGCTCCAAAATAACACCCTTAAAAGCAGGAATGACAGAAGCCGAGTACTCCCATATTTTGAGTTTTAGAAGGCAGGTATACGTCAATCCGGAAGATGCCAAAAAGATACCTGACTCATTTACCATTACTTTAGGCGACACAGTATACCGCATTTTCACCACCACTGACAAACTAAGTGGCCCTCAACCAACTATATGAATGGTCCAAAAATAATGGTCTTAAATTTTCACCCACCAAGGCGGAATGTATCTTGTTTTCTAACCGCCACGAAAACCATTCACCTGTGTTCGAACTTGGAATGAACCCACTACGATTCGTTACATGCACAAAACTCCTAGGAGTACTCTTTGACTCTAAGCTTACATAGAGCAAACACATAAATAACCTTGCAGATAACTGTAAGAAGAAAATCAAGATAATTAAAGCATTAGCACACAATAACTGGGCAGCGGACAAAACCGTCCTTGTACAAGCGAACAAAGCGATTGTCTGGTCCAAATTAGCATCTGTAATATACAACTCTGCTAAACCGAAGGAAGGAAGGGCCTTCACATCTACAAACCCGATTATCCTCAGGGACATTTCCTTGAGGAACTAGCACCAAACAGAATACCAGGCTAGCAAATCAATTTGCCAAAGAATTAAAAGCTACATTCACCCATATCTACACCGACGGCTCGAAGAATAGTGTTGGAACAGGAGCGGCAGTTTTCACCCAAAATGACAAAATTAAATACAGCCTAAACCAGTTTAATAGTACCCCAACAGCTGAAACGTACGCACTTCTTCGGCGTTAAATTACATCGACAGCTCCCCATATAACAAAGTCATCATCTTCTCGGACTCACTGTCCACCATTCTAAAAACCCAAAGCACGAAGCAAACCACGGAAATGCATATAGTAATACAAGAAACCTACGATAAATTAGTCAAAGCTGGCAGAATAATAGGATAATAGTGGAAGCGAAAATCTCATCCACCCTGCACGTAGAGGGTCAACCCGTATTCAACACTTCTGTGGAGATCCCCAAACACACTAAATCACTGTGGAAACAGGATTGGAATCATACATGGAGAAAGTACAAAGCAAGCCCAATCCATAAATCAATCGATAACTTCTATAATCTAACCACAGATCTGAAATTCAACAGAAAACAACAAGTGGCAATAACTAGAATAAGAACTGGACACACCAAACTTTCACATTTACACCTTTTTATTAACAGTCACCCCTGTGTTAAACATGCAACATACCCACAAGTGCCAACCACGTCGTCCTCGAATGCAGAAAGTATAATCAAGCAAGAAGAGAATCAAGTATATCGGATAACCTCATCAAGCAAATACCTCAACTATCATTCTGCAAGACTATTGGAATCCTCGACGACCTATAAAACCACCACACGCTCTATCCTAGTAGCCCTACAAATTTCTAATCGAGTACCCGCCATAAACAAGTAAACCGAGTCAATAGTCGATAATGACCCTTGATGTAGATGCGACTTTAAACTTGGAAAAAAAGACGGCACACGTAGTGCAATATTTTATGGCAGCCGACAAAGCAAAAGTTCTTCTGCCACCATCAGTATTAGGGTAAAGTCGCCGAATATGACGACCTCTCCTAATATGAGACCCCAGCTTATCTCCGCTACAGAAGTCTTGAATGCCGTAGCGGCGCTGTTTTGTTTCGTAACTAAGCATGTAGTTGTTGTTTTGGCCGCATAGTGGCGTTTGGAATCCATTAAGCGTCTCAAGCAATCACGTTTATGAAATACATTGCAGAAAGTTTTTGAAGTCGTTCAATTAAATATCAAATACCTCCAAAATGATAAGTGTATAATCATTTCCATAAATACTGTTATATAGTGCATGCTATGGAGTTTAAGGTTTACTAGTTGTACATCATTAAATAATGAAGACTTAACCGTTAAGCTTTTTAATAGTTATCATGTTCTTGTTTCCGGATATGGGACCCTTGGAAGTTCCTATTATGAGACCCGTCTCATATTAAGTACCCAATTTTGGCGAAAACAGTGGGACAAAAATCAGATGGTATTGGCGGTTAAAGTGGTAGACAACATACTATGGGCTATAAGACGGCGGCAAAACATTTTGTTGTCCCTAAAAAGAACTCTGGAACGTTATGCAAAAAATATCGAGTGAACAGGAATATTCTTACGCTTCGACTAAAATCCTAAGCCCATCACAAAAAAAAAACCACTGCCAAAAATGTATATTAAAACTCGTAGGAAACCAAGCTAAAAGAAAGCTTAGACAAAAAAAAAGTAAAAGCAAGTTAGTGAAAGACAAGAATATAGCAACAGTTACCAAGAAGTTGAAAGGCAAATCAAAAATATTCACTAAAAGGAAATCCGTAGAAAGTGACAGTTCAACTTATGACAGCGAAGAAGAGATTAGTTTGGATGATGAGAGCGATGATGAAACAACTTATAATGCAGAATGCTGATTTTCACAGGCCTCTACTATTCAGAGGTGCAAGGTGAACAATGGGTTAAGTGTATGATATGTTATCGGTGGGCTTACGAAGACTGCGGTGGTAAAGAAGCAGATTTCAGATGCCCAACTTGTAAAAAATGAAAGAAAAAATGAGTTTAAAAAAAACTAACTGGGTCTCATATTAGGAACCCATTTTTATAATCGTTGTATTTGCAGAACTTTCATATTTATTTTATTATGAAGAAACCGAATTTTTGTTATAGTTCTGTCTAATTGATTCCTAAAGAGTACATATCCTATTTTTAAACCGTGTATTAAATTTTAATAAAAGTGTTTTTAGTCATGAGTTATGATGTTTTTAAGAAATGGGGCTCATATTCGGCTACTTTGCCCTATATTGATTAAGCGATACCGAAACCAAAATACAGTTGTGTCCGGTTCATTAGATAAATTTAACCCGGTCGCCACACACGGTCCGGCCGGCCTATCAGTTGGGCCTGCGCAGTAGACTGGGCCGAAAAAAAAGGTTTGGATTCTTTCGTCGTCATAGTGAAAAAAAGGTTGGGGTGTGTCAAAAAGCTCGGTGACTTTTTTTATAATTTTAAAACTATATTTATCCGCGCCCCGGCGGGGTAAAAGGTGTCGTTTTTTCAAATTAATAGTTTTTGTAGATCATAGGGCGCAATCGGTTTCTACCACGCTAGTAAGTAACCAAAAGTTTTTTTCTTGAATTATCTCAATGTTTCACTGCGCCTCGCAGGGCCCGATCTACCTCTTCTGCCGCAAAAGGTGGGCAAAAGTAATTTTTGCCGCTCTTATCTACCGATTTTGCCGCCCCCAAAATTTGCCGCCCTGGGCAATTGCCCAGCTTGCGTCCTTTAAAATATAGTTTTAAAATTATAAAAAAAAATCACCGAGCTTTTTGACACACCTCACATCTTTTTTTCACTATGACGAGGAAAGAATCCAAAAATTTTATTTCGGCCCAGCCTATTGTACAGGCAGGCCGGACCGTGTGGATGCACTAGGCGTCCGGCCGGACCGTGTGTGGCCGCCTTTAGATTGATGTAAAATCATACCCACTACCATTTTTTGTGTGGGAACCTTCTCGCCCGAGCACTCGGCTCTCGAGAATAGGGGACGGGATGAAACAAAGATAACGTTAGCCATTAAGAAGTGATAATATGAAGTACCGCATTTCTCCTCGGATCTTCGCGAAAGTGTCACCAATTAATCCCGATTAAAAAATACCAAATACCATCCCAAACAGCACATCGTCTGGTAAAGTCTTAAAGACGTCAAAAAGGCATCTTAAAGACGTCTTAAAGTGTTAAAGACGTCTTAAAGTCTTAAAGACGTCTTTAAGATGCCTTTTTGACGTCTTTAAGACTTTACCAGACGTTGTGCTGTTTGGGATGTAAATCGGACTATTTTTAACGAAACTACTTGTACATTGCAAATCAATTTTTCACGTAATTTCCTCAAGTATGGTACGAACGTGTCGTTTTTGGGGCCAATTCCCTCGGGAAAACATAAGGAATTGATTGATGTCACGTTTGCAAAGATCTGGTTAGAAATGCAGAATACCTACATAAACTTATGTAGATAAGAAAAGAATTCTTCTTCGCTTTCTACGGATTCAAAAGTTAGTAATAATTTTGTATTATATGTTCAGCATCGATTAAACAGTATTAACCATCTCACAAGGGGACCTTCGGGTTTGGCAATTTCCGAAAATTTTGATACTTAGTGTACGTGAAGATCTTCACTCGGAAATTAATTTCCCAAAGTAGTAAGACGCGCTTTTCAGCCAAATTCGAGAAGAACGACTTTGAAAAACTCTGAGTTCCCTTATATACAGGGTGTTCTTCGACGTATGGTAAATTCTTCAGGCGGTGATTATAGCGGCAAAAATAAGACGAAAATGAAGCGTGACGAAATTGCGGTGAAGGTTTCGTTTTTGAAATAATTGACTTTGAATTTCACCTAAATACATCGAAAGCGCGTGCCCTTCAAGCGCCCCCAACTCAGAATTTTTCAAAGTCGATCTTCTCGCATTTGGCTGAAAAGCGCGTTTTACTGCTTTGGGAAATTAATGTCCGAGTGGAGACTTTCACGTACACGAAGTATAAAAATTTTCTGAAATTGGCAAACCTGAAGGACCCTTTGTCAGTGACTAAACGAATAGGTAGTTCCCACATGCCATAGATTTATATTGCTACTTATATAATATGGTTTATTATTAACTGACACAGTTGCACGTCAGTAGCTTTACATTAATTCTCCTTATTCAGGCTATAAATAATTTTCCGATATTGTTTCATTCTTCCGTGCGTAACCGCCAATAAGCCGTGTCAAACGACAATTCTCTTCCTACATATTAAAAATATCGTATTGAAAAAGGATTACCCATGGCTAATGGAAAATATGATACGTTAATATCTTTTCTGACCTCTTTAGAATTTCTATCAATACAAACGAATATTAATAGTACCTACATTAAACTCGGGATTTAATCGCGAAATCAGCGCAGACAAATAATTATTCATTTCTAACCATCACCTAAATGTGTATTCATTATATATGTGTATTCATTATTGTAATACGATCGCACGATGGCACGTGCGGGATAAGAGCCTCGAATAGCTCTCCGTCCCCCTTCATTACCGATTTTCTGTTTTTACAAAATAATAGATTACAAGTACCTATTCCTTACGTTTGGGTTTAGCCCAAACGGCCACAAGCCAAGCCACACAGTGATTCGAAAGTGACATTTTCTGGACAAAATTCCGTATCTCCGTCAATTCTCAATCGACTTTTTATTTCTTCAGCTCGGTTCGTCGGGGATTAAATTTGATATAATATCAAATACCTGATTTGCGACCAAAACTTTTTTCTATCCTTTTTTTCTGACAAATTTGCATGGAAACTTTAGTAGAACAATCTTTGGGGCTAATTTCGTAAGATTTTGCTTATCTATGTAGTTTTTTTTACGTAAAATATTTAATTGGTACATGGCAATACCGGACACATAGAACAGGCGATTTGTTGACACGTCAGAATATTTGAAATACAACTTTATAATGGCTGAAAATTTCGAATGTTTACCGAGTTTGCTACAACCAGAACCGTCTAAAACAGTGGGGTCCAGGTGGGCGGTCCGAGGACGCTAGCCACCATAGCGTCTTCTACGTGCTGCGTGGAAGGGGGTGCGCGAAGCCAATGAAGCGGCGGGCATGCAACGGATGGGGAAAACTCTAGTTGCGTGCGCGTCGGCCCTAAAGGTGAAATCCCACGGCGCGTGGCTTGGCGAGTCGACGAGCCCCGCGCCGTAGAACTTCACCTTAAGGGTACGAGCCTACACGCACACTACTAGAAGTTTCCATGTCCGCTGTTACCATATGGCATACCATGCTGTGGTTAGCAACGTAACAGTCCCGCGCTCGGCTGTTGTCCGGGTCCCAGAACTTTAGGAGGTATTTGTGCGGTTGACCTGTGCGAAAAGAACACTCGGCGCTGATGCAACACCTTTTCCTTCGTAGCCCGCCTTTGTCGGTGGCCGTTGATAGTTGAATTTGACCTAATCCTGACCTCATCTTGAAGACATACTGTTTTGTAACTTTGGACGTCGTTACATCTTTTGTAGATCTTTAAGCCATTTTTAGGACGTCTTTGTGCTGTCTGCCTAACACTCAGGTTATGGCGCATAGTTATGTGCGTATCGCGAGGCGGTTATAAAATTGCGACAAGTAGGATTTGTATTCTTCTCAGAATTTTCGCCAGCTCCCTACTGCGCTTCAATGATTTTTCAAACAGTGTCAATGCAAAAACATACAAATGTCCAGATAAATGATAAACTCGCCTATAGGGAAGAATAGAGAATCCATCTCTTTCGCTGTCTAACTTTTAGCGGGCGTGCTTTGTCAGTCTTTTGTCTCTGCATGTGATCTTTCGCCTCCAACATGACACTTCAAGCTTACCGCTATTTTTACTTGTGCTTCGTTTACCTTCTGTTAAATAGACTATTATAAACAATTGTGTTACGGCCATTCCTCTCCAGTTTCCTCAGACTTTCATCACATCGTCTGATTTTTGAAAAAATGTATATATCAATTATACAGTTAAACTTAAGCAAGCGCCTTTATTTTGCCTGATTTTGCTATTATTACATGACAGTGTATCCAGGCTAATGATAATTATTTTTATATTAGACTTGAATCTATTAAATCTAACATTTTTAATCTACGATATTACAAACACTGATGAAACAACGAATATTTTTTCGCAGGTTGTGCATCATCGACGCAGAAATTGCAGAAATTAAGAAGGATATGCAGTTTACATATTCCTCAATACCATAAAAGGAAAGAAATATCCAGAGGTCCGAAGCAGTACATGTTTGAAAGAAACGGGTTCGTAGTCGTGTGTGCGTATGTACGTGCGTACGCTCCCAAACCATTGCTTGCATGTGAAGGAAAAGAAAAGGAGCTCTCGGAGAGATTGGAATTCAAAGAAGGATGGTTTTGCCCGATACGTGATACAGAACAAATATACAAGAATAAAAGTATTTCTAAATATACACAGAAGAGGAATAAGAGGGCGGAATTGCAGAAAGAGAGAAAGGAGAGAGAAAGTGAGCGAATTGATCAGTGTGAGGGGGAAGGGGATGTAAGAGGGTTAGAAACAGAGAGAAAACTGAAGAGAACGAGAGAGACTATGGTGTTTCCTTTGAAATGTAGGAAGATACTTAAAACAGAAGCAATGTGTGAGATGAAACACAAATAAGAAAATGGAACCCCGAAACGTATTAACTACACGAAAGAATGCAAAATATTTTAAGTAAGGAAATGAAAGCGAGAAGTTAGATGAGAAAGAGTTGATGAAATGAACAAATAGTCTGAATGCCCAAATGGAAGAGAAATACCGTAAATGAATCTTAGACGATCAAATAATAAATAAATAAAAATCTTTATATGCAAAACGAATTGTTTGAAAAGCAAGTCGAAACTACTGTTGAGAAACAAAAAAAATAATTTATAATATAAAAACGAAACAGTGACTTTACAGGAAGAAAATAAAATAAACATAAGAAGCCAGCACAACTGAAGAAGATATGTTTGAATATAAACTGGTTAGTTCGGAATTATAGTTCGGGGAGAGAAACGGTAAAGCTTATACTTAATAGAAGAAAACAAAAACGAATAAGGATTTTTACTTACGTTGTAACAGTATATACTTGAAGTTGATGAGTAAATGAAATCCAAAACGAGATAGAGCATACAGAAGAAGACTCATATAGGACGCACAAAATATCTTTTTGCAATAGTGAATTCTCCAGACATGAATGTGACTTCAGACGCGGATATTTTTGGAAATGAGAGTTATAATGTGAGCAACGGTCTTGATTGTGGCGGAGAACCACATTCTTACGCAGTATGGGAGCGCGTGCTAATAGTAATTGTTGCCATTTTCCTTAGTCTTACAACCGTAGTTGGCAACATCATGGTGATGATTTCATTCAAGATCGATAAACAACTACAAACGATTTCTAATTATTTCTTATTTAGCTTGGCAGTTGCTGATTTTGCAATCGGTCTATTTTCCATGCCTCTCTTCACAGTTTATACCGTACTTGGTTACTGGCCATTAGGGCCGCATATCTGCGACACGTGGTTAGCATTAGACTACTTGGCCAGCAATGCATCGGTTTTGAACCTTCTTATCATCAGCTTTGACAGATATTTCTCTGTAACGAAACCTCTTTCTTATCGTGCCCAGAGGACAACTTGTAGGGCAGCCGCAATGATTGGTAAGCTGTTCTTCATACTACATATGTGTTATGCGTAAGACTTTTAATCTGGGAATGAGATGACTTACAAGGGACCATACCGAACTTGAAAATCCAAGAAATTACGAAATTTTAGGTATACCTATCTATATAGGGTATGGGAAAACTAAAACATTTTTTCTCTTGATGCCCAAATTCCCTCTAAAGGAGTATGTACCATCTATCCCGAAAGGTTGAGCTGTTTTTCGTTTTTGTCATTTTTACAAATGATATATGTGGAATCATTTTTAAAGAAAAATTTCGTGTTGTAAGTAGGTCGCTTACAATTAGCGACACGATTGTAGAGTCATTTTACACAGAAGATTGTGAAAAATGATGGTATTAGTAATAGGACTGTCATATTATTCATTACGGTGGACCTTAGTTAGTCTTGTCGAAAAATAAATTTGAGATTTTTGGCAGGGACACCCCCTAGGATTGTGCCATTGGGTGGAAAAATAATGTGTGTAAAATTTTAAATTAATCGGACAACGGGAAGACATGCCTCATCGCAGTTCAAATTTTTTTATTTTTGGAACTCGTTTTTCGTTAATATACATCGTTAATATTATCGTTAATATACATTTTTATATATCGTTGAATTTGAAAAAAAAACTGGTTAATAAAGTCGCTGTTTCGGAACCAAGAGTCCAGAATTTGCTTTTTTTTAAATCCCTAAAGAAAATTTTGGAAAACTACTGTGTGACATTTTAGCAAATTTAATCCCAGACAAAATGAGCAATAAAAATCGGTTAAGAATTCACTGAGATACGGAATTTTGTCCACAAAATGGCACTTTAAGCAGTATCGCCAATTAAATAAAATCGGATTGACACCGCAGTGGCAAATAGTGACAGCTAATTCCTTTCTGAATTTGTTTATTATATTCTTACCCACATTTCAAATGCAAAATATGTGGTTCGGAAAGATTTTATAAAGTTTTATTTACTAATAAACAATAATTAAGACGTATAAAACTAAATCACGGTTTTGATATTCTTTAATGTTTCTGAACACTATTAGATTCTATAATCATACATTAAATTGATATTTTAGACGGTTCTGGTTGTAGCAAACTCGGTAAACATTCGAAATTTTCAGCCATTATAAAGTTGTATTTCAAACATTCTGACGTGTCAACAAATCGCCTGTTTTATGTTTCTGGTATTGCCAAGTACCAATTGAAGATTTTATGTAAAAAAACTACTTAGATAAGCGAAATCTTATCAAATTAGCCCCAAAGATTGTTCTACTAACGTTGTCATGCAACTTTCTTAGAAAAAAAATGGAAAAACACGTTTTCGTCGCAAATCAGGTATTTGATATTATATCAAATTTAATCCCCGACAAAACGACCTAAACAAATCAAAAATCGGTTGAGAATTGACGGAGATACGGAATTTTGTCCAGAAAAAGTCACTTTGGAACCACTGTGGCGCGCCTGGTAAAGCGTCGGCCCATTTCTTGCGCGGGGCCTTATAAATTAGACTCTTTCAAGTGGACGAGAACGTCGTGCGCGGTGCGCCGTTGCACTAGTGGGATCCTGCGTTAATAATAACGAGCGATCGCGAAACAGGTGCACCGATTGCCTTTTGCTAGCACTAGAGCAGGCCTGGGATTTAAGTGAACGCAGCGGCCGATTGTCGGAGGCAACGCCTCCTTTCTCCCGCCGCGCGTCTTGGCCTCCGCGGCGGCCTAGGAGCTTGGAGCGCCTCAGGCCCGTGCCATATGAACCGCGCGTAGCGCATTGGGGCGCCCCCCGTATCAATAGGTTTCCACATGGGACGGGCCTGAGGCGCTCCAAGCTCCTGGGCCGCCGCGGGGGCCAAGGCGCGCGGCGGGAGAAAGGAGGCGTTGCCTCCGAAAATCGGCCGCTGCGTTCACTTAAATCCCAGGCCTGCACTAGAGGAACTCATACTGTTTCTAACGTCCTTGGAAGCGTTCATGGAGCGAGTATAATTAGTGAACGAATTACACCAGCGCCTTCCAACTTGCCTCTTGAGAGGCAAAAGCCGCCCTCGACCATCGGCCGCTGTTGCCATGGAGCATAGACGCGGCCGATTCAAAGTAACAGTGAACGTCGTGTCGTCTGAGCTTCCATGTTTACGGAAATGTCCGCGGTCTTCTTTTCAGCGTCGCGCGGTTTCCTTGACGACAAGTCACGCTGCACGAAAGAAAGGTTGGAAGGGGAAGCAGGCGCGTGAGGGGCCCCACTGCTGGTCACCGCTGCTATACTGAGTCCATCCTAAGAATAATCCTGTTCCGCGCAGGGATGATTCTGAGGAGGCGCTGGTTGGTCCGACCCCCACTTAACCGCCTACGATTTTCTCCGTCTTACCGCCTGTTACCTCTCTGTCAACCGTTCTGCACGCGACGCCTTCATATACACGGTGGCACTATTATTTAATATCAATAAATATGTATGCAAAAAACTTGTACAAAAATCTTATCGTTCGTTGGAATATAAATCCTAAAAAAGACATAATAAATGGCATTTTGAATAGACTATTTAGAACACGTCCTTAACCGATGTTATATTTGTTCGGAACCAAAGAATTACCGGGTAGATACACTGCACTCCCGCAGTGTTGACATTGACATCGGTTACGTCCCGCCCTTGAAGGGGCAGGGAAGTCAGCAGGTAAAGTGCTGCGAGCAATCGCCTGCGTCGGGCCCGTAGGCGGTAGTGGGGGCTGCGCAGAACGGTCACAAAACGGTCTGGGCGTAGGATTATTCTTAGGATGGATTCAGTATATACAATGTGATTCTCGTTGTGCTCCAGGGACTAGTCGGGCTCAAACTCGAGGAGCTCGTGGGTTTGAGCTCGGGGATTCGATAATGTCCCCACAGAAGGGAGCTGACCCGATATTTATACCTTTTGACGTGCTGTTATACAGCTCTTTATAACATGCTGTTATATAGCCTCTAATTATACTCTTCTTCTACTAACTACGAGACTAACTGTTTCTTCCCATCACCTCTCCACCGCCATCCCCACATTTTGGGGGGCTCGTCCGAAATTGGGTGATAAGCAGATCGCATTCGCGAAAATTAATTATTCTATCACGAACACACGAGCACGTGGAAAATGGCGGATGGCGCAAAGACGAACATTCCAGAAGAACGGTTAGTGGAAGTCGATGACGAAGATCTAGGGGCGGGAACGAGTCGAAGAAGCGCACCAGGGAATTCCAGAGAACGAGTAGAAGCTATGAAGGTGGCCGAACTGAGAAAGGCACTGAAACAACGAATGTTGCGTACAACTGGTCGGAAAGCTAACAAGGGGGCCGCATAGGTTATGCAATCGGTTCTGGAACGAGACTGGGTGGACATTGTAGTGCACACCTAGTGTTAAAAAACCGTAAAGGGATTTTTCAAAATGGGCCTTCGTTTTCGAGAAATTTGAGTTCAAAGTTTTGCGGGACAGTAGTATTTCAATTGCGCAAACATTCTTACCAAGCAACGGTCGTAGCTGCGATAATAAGGCGTTCGGCTACGGTGCTGAAGGTCTCTTCGGTTCGATTCCTGGTGCTTGGTAAGAATGTTTGCACAACTGAAATACTACTGTCCCGCAAAACTTTGAACTCAAATTTCTCGAAAACGAAGGCCCATTTTGCAAAATCCCTTTACGGTTTTTTAACACTAGGTGTGCACTACAATGTCCACCCAGTCTCGTTCCAGAACCGATTACATAACCTATGCGGCCCCCTTGTAAGCTGGTCGAACGGTTAAGAACCGCCATGCTGCTAAAGGATATCGAATGCAAAACGGAAGACGAGGAAAGGTATGACCGCAGCGACGACGATGATGAAGACGACGACGAAGAAGACGGTTGCGTCGACGAAGCAGTTGAGCATGGGCGAGATCAGCGACACAGCAATTGTAGAAAAGACACAAGGTATGTGCCATGTGCCAACGTTTAAAGACGTAGAAGAATCAATGGATACGTTCTCGGGGAATAACGAGAGAAATGTACGACGGTGGATTGGGGATTTCCAGGAGACCACCAAGTTATGTGAGTTCTGATATTCAAAACGTCATATACACTAAAAGGTTGCTCAAAGGCTCTGCTAAACATTTTGTCAAGTACGAGCGTTGCGGTAGGACGTGGGGAGCACTTATGGCAGCTCTGCGACGGAAATTTTCGAAAAACGCGAGTAGTCGTGCAATCTATCACGAGCTTTCCCGAAGGAAGAAGAAGGACGACGAGACGTACCATGAATGTACAAAATGTTAGATATTGCTTCTCAGGTGCAGATGGGAGAAGGGGGTTGTGGAATATATCTCTGACGGTATCAGGGATGACGTGGCACATAAGGCAATGTTATATGGCGCCGAGAACATTCGACCGCTGAAAAAACGATTGACGCAGTATCAGAGTATGAAGACCGATCTGAAAGCTAAACCGCAGAATGGCGGAAGAGGACGAAGAGAAGGACGTTACAAGGCATCAGCGAAAACAAACCGCGAACGATAGAGTACCAGATAGCCGTTGCTTCAACTGTGACGATTTGAAACACGTAAGCATGAACTGTCCGAGCAAGGGTAAGGGTACCAAATGCTTCCATTCTAATCAATATGGTCACATTGCCGCGAAATGTCACACAACGTCAAAAGAACCGAAGTCAAACTATAGAGTCGAGTTTGCCGGGCGAATGTTGTTTTCGGACGAGGAAGTGTCCGTATTTCAAAGACACAGGTAGAGGTTGCAGATGTTCCCGATGTATTTAAGATTGATGTTATAGCAAACACGGACGTAGTGGATGCGCCTTCCTCGTACGAAACAGAAATTGTGTGCATGATCCGAAATTATAAGCCGAATAGGAACGAAACTGCACACAGATGCTTCCTCATTAGGCTTCGGCGCAATACTAATGCAGCGAGACAGCTAAGATCGAGGCTTCCACCCGGTTTACTTCGCGAGCGGTAAGACGAATCCAGCCGAGGAGAAGTATCACAGTTATGAGCTTGAGGTACTCGCCGTTGTAAGAGTTCTTAAGAAATTTCGGGTCTATTTGATAGGTATTACGTTCAAAATTGTAACCGACTGCTAAGCGTTTATAATGGCTCTGAAGAAAAAGGATGCGTGTACGCGTGTCGCCCGCTGGGCACTAATGTTACAGGACTGTGACTATACCATCGAACTTAGACGTCAACCACTCCCTACAGTGATGCTGCTTCGTCAAGAAGAAGCTGGAATCGTCTGCAAGCTACGTCAAGCACAGACCAACGACAAGAAGCTCCGGCGGGACGTGAGGAAGGAAGGTCGCACGAGCACGAACGTGTATACCAGTCTTGCACAGCTGAATGCCCGCCGGGCAAAAATTTTCGGGCGCGTGCGGAAAGAGCATCGTAAAGCAGTAAGCCACGCCCCTTCATAAGCAACAGTGCCGTGAGTGCCGTGGTGGGGAGTGTTCGTGTGTGAAGTGTGCCGCTGAACGTCAGCAACACACCTTACAGTTTACACGCATACTACGACAGCTCGTCGGCGTCGCTCTTCGCTTTGCTCACGAGCAATCGAGAGCGCTCTTGCCCGCCACAGCCTTGCTGTGCAGGCCTGGTGTATACAATGAACGATGGCCTCGTGTGCAAGCAAGTAAACGGCGAGCTAGTAATCGTGATACCAGGATTGCTGCAGACGAGTATTATTTGCTCGATCCACGAGAGAGGACACTTCGCAGTTGGTAAAACGGAGCAATTGCTAAGAAGAGACTACTGGTTCAGCGGTATGAGCCAAATGGTGGAGCACGTGATACGAAATTGCATTAATTGCATCCTTGCCGAACAGAAGAATGAAAAGATGGAGGGCTGCATCCCATCCCGAAATGGGGACTTCTACTCGATACGTACCACATCGATCATCTGGGACCTTTGCCCTCCACAAAGAAGGCCTATAAATTTATATTTGTCGGTATAGATGCTTTGACATAATTTGTATGGCTGCAACCGACAAAATCGACCACTACTGCGGAGGTAATTGATCGTTTAGAGAAGCAGTCCATGACTTTACAAAAAAATCATTTTCAAGAAATATTGCATCTTATATCTTGGTTTTATTACACTTATTGCTTAAGTGACCGCCATTACCCATTCTCCACTAATCGTCGAATTGTACATCGTTCGCGATCACGTGTCTCCGCACACCCGTCACTTTTTTAGTTTCATTTCGACGAACTCGGTCATCAAGGCGCCGTTGTTCTCATCTTTCATGAGTCCTGGCACCTTTTTGTTTACGCTGGGCATACCGCACGGATTGTCCACCGTGTAATCACTAGGGCTGGGACTATTTGTCGAATTTTTCGGTATTCGGATATTCGAATCCTTCGGTTGCTTAATTATCTGACGAATATAATTCGAATATTCAAGTATTCGAATACTATTCGAGTATTTAAGTATTCGAAGACTGATGTATTCGAATAGTATGGCGGGAAATATAAATCAAGTTCTTTAGGTTCATTTGTCAGGGTGAAATCTTGTAACATAATTTTGACCCACTTCATACCATACTATTCGAATACATCAGTATTGTAAAATATTCGAATATTAAATTATTCGAATGATCCCAGCCCTAGTAATCACTCGTGTCGAATTCGTATAGATTCTTCTGAAATTCACTCGTGGCTCGCGTCCTTAAGCCGGTATTCAATTCGATGTAGGGGAGACCGGGGCAAAATGGAACGGAACAAGTTTGAAGTCGAATAAAATTTTTCCCTTTCAATAAAAATGTGTGGAAATAGTTTTACAATATACTTTGAACATTACTATTGATAAGTGACGAATAGCAATACTTAAAATAAACTTAAAGTATATTAATATTCAATTTGAACATAAAATGCCAAAAGTGACAACTTTACCCCATATATGGGGTAAAATGAGCTACTATCCGGGGTAAAGTGAGGCGTAACAAAATAAGAACTTTAATTAAGGATATAGATAAATATTAACCCCTTGCGCTCGAATGACGTGTGTAGCGCGGCAGCTGCTGGCTTTTTTGCACCGTGGTTGTCAAAAACCGTCGCAGATTTTTCATTTTTTTAAGGTTAGATTGTGTTCCATCACGTCGCGTGGTTTTCTAGCCAGCTGACAGGTTAGGGATATTGCGCATATCACTTGCGCATTGGTTCTTAGCAGCCATTTGCAGCTCAGTTTACCCCGGTCACTTTACCCCGAATGCGTACTCAGTGGAAAATGAATTATTTAATAATGTTAGTATTAATGTTTTCTCAAACGCGTGTAAATATATGTTTATAAGCTTGTTATAAACACACAGACAAAATTTGGAGTTAAAAATAACACATTTAAGACCCATTTATCCAAAAAGCTAAATTGAAAAGAAAACCAATTGGAAGTCTCTAAAACTTCATTTTTAATTTTTTAAATGAATTTCCATTTTTCGATATCTAAATGTGCATAATTATCATTGTGGTATTACACACATTTATTACATCACCAAAATTTGTAAATAAATTCTATTGTTAAAGAATAAATTAATGAAGCTCATTTTACCCCGAGGTTCACTTTCCCCTGGTCTCCCCTATTGGCGCAACCAATGCGACTGATCGAATCGCAAAAATAAAGAATTATTTTATTTCTGAAACAGGTATGAATCCTCGGCCGTAGACTCTTTCAAGTGCGCTCGAACCAAAGTGGGACCCTGATCGCTGCGCGACTGGAGTCTGGCCGCCGGCGGTCGTCGGCCGATCGCGGCTACGAAACTCGACCTTAATTTTCTCTCGCACCGAATCCGAATAGTCAACGCGTGCTTTTGTTTTGGTATCCAAGTGCGCGTTTATACTCGAGAGATAAGTGATCTCTCTCGAATTTGTAGGGAGGACGATGAAGGCGGGAAGACGCGCAGTCGGTCAACTACACCGTTTCTTCCTGTATCACACCGCGTAGTTTTTTTTTGGCAAAGTTCCCTACAAAACTATCTGTACTGGATCTGAAGAAGTCGATAAAAAGTTTAAAACATTTTCATGTGTATTGCAATGAGAATATTTTGGGCGTATAATCTTTTTTATACTTTTTAAAAAAATTATTTCTGGCTACTTGGGTCTCTTCACCCAATTAGCCGATTGGAAGGTTGCCCAAATATTGTATAATTTCGTAGGAATGTATTAACACTTTGTGAACAGTACCCATTTAGTATATTGTTACCGGGATAACATGGATTCAGGTTTGCAAATATTTCTGCACTTTCCATAGTACGTATATTTATAAAATTGTTTTAGTTTCATTGGAATTATTCACGTTATTTTATTATATAACGTCAAACCTTCTTATGAGTTGTATATTAACACTATTTTTATGAACTTCCTTAATAACATTCGGCATTTTCAGTGCGAAAAATGGGATGTTGCATTTTTCCCCTATTTCTTGGGATTCAGCCCCACTGTACGATATAGAATACAGGTAATTACTTCATTATTGGCAAATATTTCCAAATGTTTTTTCGCAGTTGCAAGGACAAATATATGTTGATTATACAACCGAAAAGAAATTTACTTGGATGTTGTTCCCGGAAAATAACTAAACACCCAAACAGCACAACATCTGGTAAAGTCTTAAAGACGTGAAAAAGGCATCTTAAAGACGTCTTTAAGATGCCTTTTTGACGTCTTTAAGACTTTACTGGACGTTGTGCTGTTTGGGCAGTCAATTACTGATATTTTTTTAATGGGTTTCTTATGGAAGAAGAACTGTATGGAACTAATTATTTGCTGTTGCTTTTCAGAATCGATATGTACCATTCATTTCGGTCCCCAAAAATATTTTCCTTTTATATCACCAAAATTTAAAAGACTCGATTTAAAATTCTGCACAAAAAGAGATACAAACTTTGACGTATGTTTACACATACATCAGAAGTAGCCGCCATGATATTTTTACCTTTTTTTAAGTGCTCATATTATTAGGTTACAAAAAATATATATAAAAAATAATTTTATAACTTTTCAATTCTGACTTGTTTCCTTATTTCTGGGGATTCTGTCCGTTTGTGGCGATGGACCGCAGGGCGGCCAGTCGCTAGACTGCTCGTGAAGGAATCGAGCGACTGGCAGCCGCAGGCCGTCGTGCGGCTAGGAAATTCTGCCATTATGGCGGAAAACAGACACTCATCCCATTGTGTTACGTCTCTAGTAGTCTGGGCTGCTCCTGGAGCAAACTCGCATAGACTCTAGCAATCGCAGATAGGAGAACAGATGTAAGCTTTTCCATTGCACAAGTGTACTGCGGCGCGCCGCGCATTGGAAATGCCACCTTGAAACCATGAAAATCTAACGTTCAATATGTTGGCAAATAATAATAATAATAATAATAACAATAATGACAACAACGGCAACAACAATCACAACAACAATAATAATAATAATACATAAATAATTAATAAATAATTAAGAGAGGAATGGGTGAGATTCAGCATACCTGCTGTTTTGCAACCTAACCCCAAAATATTATCTAGCAGAAACAAAGCTAGCGAGACAACACAAGAGCGAGAGAGAGAACCGAAAGACAAAGGAAGTTACGGATAGTGGACGAGAATAAGAGAGCGGGCAGCACATTTAAAAGCGGGGATAGAAAACAGAGAACGAATTTTTAAAGGAAGAGAATTATAGTAAAAGCAGGATAGATGGGGGAAAGATGCCATAAATTTGACTTTACCACGCCTAGTAGATGGTGCGTGAACGGAGTGCAGAGAACAATTGCTGCATAGTAATTCACGCAGATAGATAGGTGACTTAGATTCAAGAGCCTTATGTACAATGCAGCGCAGGTCGAGGCAGTGATGCCAGAATCGTGGGACGTGGGACAAATGCTCACCCCCACTATGACCTACCGTCGTCCCCCACTTTCTTCCCAACGCACTACACACAAGCATATCCCTACTTCCGTCCGCGTGCGTTGCCTGTTGGGCTGCCGAGCACACGAACAGGAGTAGGGATATGCTTTTCTGTAGTGCGTTGGGAAAAATGTGGAGGACGACGGTAGGTCATAGTGGGGGTGAGCATTTGTACCACGTCCCACGATTCATCACTGGGTGGAGGATCTGCCGCTGTCTGACATTCAGCCAGCCGGAACGAAGAAAAACCGGTGAAATATGGTCTTTACGTACATTATAGGAATAACGAAGACACGAATTCTGGATACGTTGGACTATATGTAGATGAGAGACGAGTAGAGAGACAGGGGCCATACACGATATCGGCGTAGTCAAAAAGAGAAATAACAAGTGACTGACATAGCGAAAGCTTGGTGTGGGTAGATAGAATACGACAAGAAGGATACAGGAACTGTAAACGACCCAGAGCAGAACGACACAAGACAGCGACATGATGGTCAAAGCACTGAGGATCAAGGGTAACACCGAATATTTTAACAGTAGGTTGCATAACAGAAAAAGACAGCTGTTGACGAAGAGCGGGAGAGCCTACCACTAATAATGACGATTTAGCGGGATTTAACTGCAAACCGTGAGAGTCGGCCCAAAGCATGAGGCGTAGTAGGTCGGCAGTAATCTCACGTTTAGCAGAATCAGCCCCGTCAATATAAACCCGGTAATTGTGACAGACTGAGGGCAGATCCCTTACGTAAATACTAAATAGCAGTGGCCCAAGAACTGAGCCTTGATGTACTCCACGTTTAGCCGCGCGAATAGATGAGACCGTAGGCAAGAACTGGTTAAGCATAATCTGCTGAGTTTGACTTTATTTTTATTTATTGTAGTATTCAGCATAATACGTTGTGCCATATCATGGAAATCAAGAAAGTCATTATGAATTATTCTAGGGTGATTGTACCTAATATCGCTTAGCAAAAGTTGAATATCTGTCAATTGAATAATAATTGATATTTTTGCATGAAATTTGCTTCAATGTAAAGATAAATTATTCATCTTTCATGTAGTATAAGGTAGAATCGTTGAAACCCATAAATTTTGAAATAGAAATTAAAAAACGCATGACATGCAAAAATTCGGTCCTGAAAAAAGTGTACCTAAGTGTGCCTGCTCAAGAAATATTGATTAATTTATATATATATATGAGTTTCTAAAGCTATTTTTCATATGTGCTTTTGTTATTTCTTGCTCTACAACACCGGTTCTCGTTAGATTACCGAAGTTAAGCATCACGGGGCGGGTACTGGAGAAAGATGGGAGACCATCTAGTTCGTTGTATGGCAGGGTCTTTTCCTTGCCATTTCACAAATCAATGCCCAGTATTGTATATTTTACTATTTTTACCTCCTCTCTCTATTAATGCATGCATTGAATCGCATTCAAAATATGAGTGCCCACTTCGCATAAATTTCATATCTATTATATTTAAATAAGGTATGTTATTAACAGCATACAGCATGCATGAAGCAACTATTTTATTTCTATTCTGACCTCCACATGTATCTGAAAATGTAGACACATGTAACACTGAAGCAGGCAGGGTTTGCAAATATTTATAAAGGCATGTTGCAATTTCTGATGTACCTCTACCTCCTTCACTTTCACCTAAAAAAAAAACAGTGGCCGGCAGCATTATGCGACTCAAGTATTGTAAAATTATAAATATGTACATAACTTGCGTTTGTAATATATTTGACTATCATCAGCTTGTAAGTTGTAAGTCAAATGTGATACTTCTAAATTTTTTCCCTTCATCTTTTTTTTTTAGTGCTTTTTATCGTCATCTTTCGTTTTCATAGATTCTTCTTCACGACATTGATGTTTTTTCCATTCTATTTCAAATTTATCTTTATCAGCGCTATTATAATATTGGTTGCAAATAGTGCATTGATCCTGGTTTGGAACATACAATGGCAAAGGCGGATCATGGTTTTTGAAAATATCTCTATATACACTCATTTTAGCCACATTGAGATCAGAATCCAAATAAAGTCTGTTACTATCACGCCTGCGATAGTGTGATTCCATTGTAGGAAGGCTGTGAATATGAGCTGACAATTTCTTTTTTTCTTCTGTTGGAGTTGCATTTTTGGCAAGTTTACCTAATCTTTTATTCTTACCTGTATGTATACCACTTTTATCAACATCACGTAAGGCTACAAGTGATTACTTGGAGGCTGATGTGGAACGTCGCACAGAAAAATTTTAAACATACTCTTTCCCTCTGGTTCTGACCATTTAAAAGGAAGTAACATCTTGATATTAAGCCTGATGAATAAAAACTAAGCAATTCCTTACAAGCAATTCCTTATTAGCAAAATCAATTATTGCTTACACTTTATTCATTAGGCTCATTGTTTTAGCTTTCGAGTCATTGTAAAGTCTTTTTCTTTCACGTCGAATTATTTTTTCATCAACTAAGGAACATAAAACACGTTCCTGTCCATTGCTATTTCCTAACCTCCAATAACCCTCGCATATATTCTTCTTCTTTCTTCTGATATTTTATCAGAACACTGAAATCGGAAATTAGAACAATCTATATGCAAAGGTCCTTTTTTTCTGCAGCTTCTCGTCCTTCTCTATTTATGTACGCTTTTCCGGACATTCGACGTTTTGTAAAAATGTTTCTATGCCAATTTCCTAGGTTACGTTTTCTGTTTCATTTTCTTCGGTTATTGTTATCACTTAGTGTTATCGACACTGTATATGTCATTACAATCACTGTTATTTATTGTTATTGATTCAGTAGTATTAAAAATACAATTAGCATTAGTTATGTTACCGTTCTCATCAATAAACAGTATTTCACAATCATTGATTGTACATAATATTTCTGAGCTATAATTTGTCTCTGTACTATTATTCCTGTTAATAATCACTACTGTTTTTGTTCACTCTGACCCGCTTGTCAAAAAATATGCTTGCTTTTATTAATATTATGAAAAGTGAAACAAATGAAACATGATTGGACATACTATATTTGTGCGATCAGAAGTTTTATGCACAAGTATTGTTTGTCCTCTGGAATGGACATACAACATTTGTGCACCCAGCATAATACATTCAAGGACATATCTACAATAAAAAAATATTATTTTTAACACATTTATAAAAAAATAAATATGTGATGCTTATACAGCATAAAGAAACAGTCAAGAACTATTTGTCGCATATAAAGACTCAAATTTCATAAAAAGTGGACATACAATATGTGTGCGCAAAGCCATTGATGTAATTTCTGTAATTATGATCCGAATTATGTCGTTTTAGGAGCTATTTTCATCGGTAAAACATAAGGAATCGATCGACGCCACTTTCGCAAAGATGTGATGAGAAATGTAGAACTTGAGATTTGTCACTTCTTAGTGCGCAACATTGTATGGCCCCCCGGTCTTGAACGTCGAAATCTACAAACCTCAGCGTGGCGCGGCGTGTCGGCGGCATTGCGTTTGACGACTCTAGCGAGAGAATCACCCTGTACCTCACCGATTGAACAACCTTCCGCTCGTCTGGAAACGAAACCCGGAATGAGTCATTACTAATGGAAATTACAATTCTTATATTTTCCACTCGATCTTCACAAAAGTATCACTAGTGGACTGATGAGGTTTTCTTGATGAAACTAAGTCCAAACTCTCTCAACAATTGGTCTATGGAATCCAGAAATGATTCGAATTCTGTACAATTAAAAATCGTTCGAGTCATATATTCGAACTCCTTTTCGTCGGAAAAACCTAGCCCATCTATTGGTAACACTCCCATGAACATGTATTAAAAGCGTAGACATTTTAATTATTGTTAGTGTGGGCATATATAGGTGTATATACCAAGTGCATATGCAAAGTATGGAGTGAACTGGATAAAATTATCTCGGCATTTCGTTAAGTTTATGTCTTACGTCATTTCAAGAGTTAACATTATGAAAATTGCTGTCAACTGAACTAACAAGGGACGTTCGGCAATCCGCAAATTCAGAAAATTATGCAACTTGCTGTGCAAGTAGAGTAGATCATCCGTAACGCAACCCTATATTTTGTTGGTGCCATAAATTTTTCGGGGTGAAATCCTTTGAAAAAATGTAGAATTTTCTTTTCCGTGGAATATTTTGAAAACGATGAGAGGTATCGAAAAGTAGTTTAAGGGGCTATTTCACTTTGAACGGTCAAAAAATGAAGCTATTTTTAAAGATTTTTTTCTCAGTAAATACAACATATAATGAAATAAATCTTTTTGGTATTTATTAAGCTACTCTTATATTAATACCAAAAAAATTAAGAAGAATATTTTTAATTTGTTTTACTTGCTTTCTTACAGCGTCGATATTAGAGCTCTTACTTTTTGACCCGTCGGGTACCCGGCTACCCGGAATAACTTCAAGCAATTAAATGTTGTATTGTTTGTGGTATTGTTTGATGTTAGCCAAAAATGATCGAACAATACCACATTCAATGGCTTGAAGTTGTTTCGGGTAGACGGGTACCCGACGGGTCAAAAAGTAAGAGCTCTAGTCGATATGACACATAAACAAAAACTGTATGTTCGTGGTGCAGGTGATTCCCCGGCTTAGGTTGATCTGTAATAGAACATCCGAAAAGATTCATAATCTGTATGAGTGTCGCTATCGCCCGTAGGTCAATTAACAATTTTTGTTGAGAAATAACAAAATGGCGCCGGTTTGAAAGAAAAAGTTCTTCAAAGTGGTGTTTTCTCGAATGTTCCCCGAGAAAAATCTCGGTTATTTTTCGACAAAAATTGTTACTCATAAAAAAATAGTGACACTCGTACAGATTAAGAATCTTTTCGAATTTTTGGTTTCAGATAAGCCTAAACCGGGAAATCACCAGCACCACAAAAATACCGTTTTTGTTTATGTGCCATATTGATGCTGTAAAAAATACAAATAACGCAAGTTAAAAATATTCTTTTTAAATATTTTGGAATAATATAAGAGTAGCTTAATAAATACTAAAAAGATTTATTTCATTATATGTTGTATTTACTGAGAAAAAAATCTGTAAAAATAGCTTCATTTTTCGATCGTTCAAAGTGGAATACCCCCTTAAACAAAAGTTGCATCCTTTTTTATATCCACAAAACTGCGTAAAAATTATTTTCCAACAAAACATATTTTTCAAGTTACCCCCACCACCAACCCTTAAAATTAAATTTTTGTATTTTGTAAATATATGCCGAAATACTTATATATAGTATTTGCAAACAAATAAAACCTCTGTTACCGAATTTGAAGTCCATTTTAGCAATTTCCATTAATAAAATGGTTTCTTAAAGCCATATTTAAGTTATTAGTTATATAAAGTTTAGACAGCTTTCAATTATTTAAGCAAGACAGTATGTACCTAAAATTGCATCCAAGGTAAAACTCATTAAAACTAATCAATGTCGTGCATGAGTCATTACGATAGCGACACATTCGTACATGCATTACTTGAAGTGTAATCTAATTAGGCTATTTTGGAAACCACACGATAAATAAATAATTCCGAAAGATTTACAATGACTTCGGAAAATATATATGTTATCATTAAAATGACGCAGAATCGCATTGATGTCGATAACCTTGTCGAACCTTCCGATGTGTATAATGCATATATATACGAATTTTAATTGATTGTAAATCAATTTTACTTACCTACCATATAATAAGGTAAGTGCTGATAATAAGGCCTACCTGTCATTTATCCTTGGTAGATCAATCTACAATACTGGAAGTGTCATTTATTGCTTTTATTACACACGAAAATGTCATTCGAAGAGTTACCGCGCGATTAATATAACATTTGTCGGTTGTAAATTCAAGAAATGTTTCACCGGTAAGCAGCGTTGCTACAATTATAAGAATTACGTCGGTTTCTTGGCTTTGTGTTGGAAGTACTCATTATCCAATTATTGTACAACTATAGGTATGTATAAGTGCATATGTTGGCAACATATTCCCAGAAAATTGATGATTTTGTAAAGTCCACGCATAACATATAACCTCGGCAATGAGGAAGTGACAAAGCAGATAATAAAGCCCACCAAAATATTATGTGGGCTTTAAGACTCAGGGAATAACCAGAGACTCCTTCCAAAGCAGGAACGATATTGAGAAGAGCCCCAAAGCACGTGTCACTTCAATCAGAAGAAATGTTGAGGATAGATGGCGCACTCGAGCAACTCTGAACGCTCTCTAGCGGTGTGTAATGGATAGCTTGGGTTTGATTTACATAAGAAAAGTGTCTTGGTTTTGTTCCTACATGCCTTACGAGCTGAGATATTTCGATGTAACGTTGCAATTTGCCGAATTTCATGTTCTTAAGAATTAAGAATCGTCATCATGAAGTGTAGGCAAGAGGGGAACATGAATGGGAGAGGAAATGTCTCCAATATGCACGTCGTTCATTGGATGAAAGTTTCGGCACTTTCGGCCAATCGTGTAACAAATTGTTGTTACGTGACAGCCAAGTAGAGAGCACGTCTGTGGAGGTAAACATAACCTCGCTAGTGTCAAACACTTATAACCTGCGAAGTGTTAAATAAGGAAACTTGTCCAAATTGTTTAAATGCCACGAGTTTTTACACCATATAGGACACTGAATTATTGTCTCAATTAACAAGGTAAGTCGCCAAAATTTTTTAATAGACAATTTATGTAGAGCTTATAGAAACGGAGGGGACGCACAGACTTGGAAGATATCCGGAGAAGGTTCGGCAGAGAAGCATGTTGTTTCGCACATGTTTCTAGAAATTTGTCAAATAAGGTAAATCGACAAAATTTTTCAAATTAGCGTAGCATTAAGAATTAAGAAAATTATGGCGTACTGCTTGCAATGTAGAGTAAGTCACATTAGTGAAGAAAGTACGCAGAAAACGCATCTCCTTTGATACTTTCCAATCTTTTGTGAAAGATATTCGTAATACTTTATTAAAATCCAGAGTAGTTCCCACGCTATTCATTAATTTTATTAGTTTCTCAATAACAATATTTCGATTCACCAATAAACATACAAAATTAATTTGATTCCAACGCCAATAAATTGTGCGTTAAAAATATTAGATCTCTTCCTTCATTTTCGCTAAATTACCATTAGCATTTAAATCTCCTGCAACAAGACTTTCTGCCATACGTTTTCAACTCCTTTGGATACATTTTCTAGTCTCTACACTTACTAAACCAAAGGACGACTCTATTTCTATATAAGTTCTACGTTAAGTTGTAACTAAAATGTGGATTATATATAATTACAGATAATCTAAGCAGAAGATGATGCAGTGTGGTCTACGTCAGAGAAAAAAATTTATTGTGACATAGTATGATATTAACTAAACGATTTTATTCAGCTTCGATCCTGTGTTTGCTTCTTGTATGTTTGCTTCATATCTGAAAACTCATATTTAAACCAATTCAACCAATCGAATTGTCTTGTAGCTTTGCAGGCGTGCGTCGTTTTGACGGCAATATAATATATTGTTCATTAAAAAAAATAACCACGAGGGGGTGAAAAAATTATCCAGTGATCAATAAACACTACAAAATGTGTGAAATCCCCACAAAATTACCTTTTTTTAAAAAATGGTACAAAATGAGCGTCAAGTATATAATCCCATCAAAAAGAATCGCATTTAAAAACATTGTCGTAAATCAGGGTTGACTAACTGGCGACTCACGAGCTGCCGGGGGCCCCGCCGCCTTGCTGCCACGCTGAACGGCCCCCTCCATACCTACAAGACTCTGACGATCGCAGTCGAAAAGAGAATGAAAGAAGTAGGATTAGAGTCGCCAGTTAGTCAACCTTGTCGTAAATTAATAGCTTTGCAAAACTAATGATATACACAAATTGCGCCAATTACCACAATGGCTATTTATACAAAGAAAAAAATGTATTAAATAATATTAAGCAGATATATTTTTATTCAAATAAATATTTTATTCAAAATACTTGGGGCTGCTCTCCGAAAAAATGTTAATTGTCTTGGTTAATAAATAAAACAAGACAAAACAACACTGAGACAAGAAAGAAAGAAAAGGATTTTAATGCAACTTATACATACTATTTATTCCGTTTAGCAACACCATTTCGGAGAGCAGCGCAAAATATTTATTCATATTAAAATATTTATTTGAATAAAAATATATCTGTTTAATATTATTTAATACATTTTTTTTGTATAAATCACCATTGTGGTAATTGGCACAATTTGTGTATATCGTTAGTTTTGTAAAGCTATTAATTTACGACAATGTTTTTAAATGGGATTCATTTTGATGGGATTATATACTTGGCGCTCATTTTTGTACTTTTTTTTAAAAAAGGTAATTTTGTGGGGTAAATCTTACGTGGCTTTCACCGCGGTGCGCGCGAGAGATGCACGTACGGATCCCCACACGATGGTGGGGATCACGGTTACCAGGAGTACGGACTCCACCACCGCTCCCCACCGCGTTCGTTGTCCGTACTCCTGGCAAGGTTGATGCCTTGACGGTCATCGTTAGCTGTTTATGCTGTTCACGTTACAATTTATGCCATTCGCTTCTTAGCTTAACTCGGTTTTTGTAAATATTCATAGTTATTCATTAATTGAATAGATATTGTAAGCAGTTACGTTTTCTTAAATATTCCCTTTGTAAAATATAAGATTTTGGTTTTTTTTAGTAAGTAAAAAGATTTTTTTTATTATGCCTAAACAAAGTCAAGTTTAGGTCGAGTTGCGGCTATAACACAACGGACACGTAGACTAAGAGCAAACGAATCCGAGTCTGATAAGGCAAATCGTGTTTCAAACGAGTGCCATCGACGTCAAATTCAATGCAGAACAGAAAGATTACTTAACCCTGTTACTAATAATTCAATAACCCGATTGGTCAATAAAAATTGTTTGATTACAGAAATGAGGTGTATTTCGGACCGCTTGATAAAATTTGTAAATATTGTTGTGCTTTAAAATGGAAAGATGAGTCACTCAGTATGTGCTGTCAACAAGGAAAAGTAAAATTGGCTGAAATTATCGCTCCACTTGAACCTTTACTTTCACTGCTTTCTGGGCAACATCCAAAATCGAAACATTTTTTGAAAAACATTAGAATGTACAACAATGCTTTCCAAATGACTTCATTTGGGGCCAAACAAAATTGTAGAGCCTGGATACATGCCAATCTTTAAAATACAGGGACACGTTTACCATTTAGTTGCCAGTGTACTACCTTTGTCTGAAAATAAGCATCAATTTTTGCAAATATATTTTATTGACGACCACGATTCGCAAGCAGCGGCACGCTGCAATAATGAAAATACTTTGAACGCTGATTTGGTCAAGGAATTGCAAGATATGCTACACCGTTATAATAGTTACATAGTATCGTTCAAAACGACTCTGGAAACCATACCACCTAACTCTAAAGACTTCAAATTAATAATTCACACAAACAAAAAACCTGCTAACCAACATCGTGGCAGATACAACATCCCAACAACCAACGAGGTCGCCATTTTAATGGTTGGGGAAGAATTTAACAAACGAGACATCCTGTTAAATGGACGCGATCACACTATTGGGATTGGCACTCGTGACGTCACCGACCTACTTTGTCAGGTTCTGATTTTCGCCACTAGGTAGCGAATTGCAGCTTAGCCAATCCCAATAGTGCGCGCTCTATTGGGATTGGTAGTCGAGACGTCACCAAACAAAGATGGCCGACGAAGTAGGTCGCCATCAGGTGGCGTATCGCAGCTTAGCCAATCGCAATACATAAAATCGCCGAAACACAAAGATCATATGACGCTTTACAATATCCATTAATTCCATGTTGGGGTGAAGATGGTTACTCAATTTCTATTCCGCAAGTAAATCCAGACACGAGAAATCAGACCAATAAAACAGTTTCGTGTATGAATTTTTACGCCTACCGCATGATGACTAGACAAAACCAGCTCAATATGCTACATAGATCGAGTATGCTCCAAAATCAATTCCGTATGCCAAAATTAAAACGGAAAGATTAACTTTCATTCGCTTTAATCAGCGTCAACTCAGATCCCAAAATTACATCCGTTTGCACGATGCATTACGAATGGCATTACCCTTTGAGAATCTATTAGCTTTTCATCTAATTATAAAAAATTAATGCTGCCGTTATTATTAATACATATGAGAAGCCCGGGCAACGCCGGGTACTTTAAGCTAGTTTATTTATGAATAAACTAGCTTAGAGTATTTTAATATTTCCAAATATTTATTTGTATAAAAATATATCCGCTTAATATTACTTAATATATTTTTTTCTTTGTATAAATAGCCATTGTGGTAATTGGCGCAATTTTTGTAGGTATATCATTACTTTTGTAAAGTTAAATATATCACATTAATAAATTTATATTAATTTACGACCATGTTTTTAAATGGGATTTTTTTGAAAAAAGGGTACAAAAAGCTACGAGCCTACGAGCACGTACATACCTACACTACTCTAGTTCTCCTCACCGATTCTAACCTTAGCAACGGGAGATGCGGTTGCTCGCCGCTAAGCGCCGAAAACAGCTCCTTGTGCAGCCCTGATCTATATGAATGTGGGAGTCAATTTCACCCCCTTAGAGTGCATTTGGGCAGCAAACGAAAATGCGTTGTACTCAGGAGGACTTTCCCTACATATTTACAGTTTCATAATTTTTTGAATTTCCGGGTTCGAGATCTTCCCTTGTCAAAGTATGGGGGTTGAAACTTGGTAACCCGACATACATGAAAATGGTTACTCCTACGAAAAAAACTCATAGAACCTTTTTTGTAGAGTATTTCCTAGGCTATAAATTGTGTAATAACTATTTTTGTTACAAAACTGCTAGATAGCGAGATATTTGCGAAAAACAGGTTATTTTTTCTCAAACCTCTGTGAAAATTTTTGCGGCAGTCGGATTGACGGGGACTTTTGACATATCGTTTAAAACGACCAAACAAAGGCCCAAACCGAAATTTAGCTTGGTGGGAATTATTCCGGAGACAAATCCTAATTTCATTGGACTACAAAATGAGTGGGGATTCGTTAGGAATTTCCATATAAGGAAATTATTCGGGGTCGTCGTCGTGTCACTCCCATTCCCATGGTCGTGATTCAGCTGGTCGAGACCACGACCCCCATTAGTGGTGTGTGTTGAAAAAGGGTTGAGAGCGGCGCATGGGAAAATTCCACATACGTAACATCTCCCAAGACAAACCGCGATTCTCGTGATGCTTTTTCAAAAGAAGGGAAAGCGCCCCACAAATCTTTTCGCAAGCAAAGGTATGAAGAAAAATTGTCGGGTGTAGCGTAGTGTAGTGTACTTATCGCTATTGTTGTTTGGTGTTGGTTTAATCGTCGTTGGGCACCACGTAGCCCATCTCCAGCCAAAGTTCAATGACGTCCAGTGGTGGTTGTCCGGATAGCCGGTCGAGCGTCAGCGTTGCAGTGATGCCATCCTTCTGTTCCTCATCAGCATCTCCGTGCTGTTTGCAAGGGCGGCAATTGGAAGGAGTACCCCTCAGGTAGTGACCCTCACTGCTTGCCAGGGTATGTCTCGGGAGCAGGGTGATCTGTACCATATTTGGGCACACCGTTGGCTTACCGTTTTGCTGTGGACGGAAAATAGGCGTGTTTCAATTTGTCCTGATGCTTTGTAATTAAATTAGGGTGTGTTTGCAATACTACGTTGTTCAGGTCCATCATGTCTACTATCTGGTACGGTCCAATGTAATGTGGATCAAATTTACTGGTATGTGGTTCTTTGAGTACGGAAACAAAATCAGTTACTTTAAACGGTGCTGGTTTAGTATGGACATCGTAATAATTTTTAGTTTTTCACCGTTTTGAAAAGAGCTTGGTTCTCGAGCTGGTTTTCCAAAGATTAATTCGTATGGGGTGAAATTTGTTGCTTCGTGAACGGATGTATTGTAAGAGAACATTGCGAACGGTATTAATAAATCCCAGTCTTCATAATTATCCATGTAATGCTTAAGGTACTCGGTGAGGACGCTGTGACTTCGTTCCAGAAGTCCATTGGTTTGTGGTCTATATCTCGAGGTTGTGAATTGTTTGATTTTAAATATTTCAGATAGGTTGGTCATAAGTGTTCCGATGAAGCTAGTTCCTTTGTCTATTAGTATTGCGCGAGGTGTACCGTAAATCGCGATGAAATGTCTGGCGAAAGCATCTGCAATTGTAGCAGCTCGAATGTTAGGTATTGCTACGGCTAAGGAATATTTCGTTAGATTATCTTGAATGGTGGGAATGGGTCTGTTCCCACTGGGTGTAATTGGTAAAGGTCCTACTGTATCGAAGGAAATTTTGTCGAAGACCCTTATAGCTGTGTCGGTGATCAACATCGGCTGACGAGTTTTCGCTCGGACTAATTTCTGTTCTTGACAACTTTGGCATCTTCGGATGTAGTCTTGAATGTTGTTGCGCATTTGTGGCCAATGGAATTTTGATCGGATGTGTTTATATGTCTTCGTTACTCCTTTATGTCCTCCAATTAAACTGTCATGAGCCTCGCAGATGATGTGCTGTCTGTCTTCTTCGGATGGTGTTGTGGTTTTACAGTTGCACAGAATAATCTGCAGGCCTGTTCCTATGAAAACCTTTTCTAATATCTTATAGAATTCGTTGGGTGGTATTTTGTGAAGGTCCACCGTGGCAGAAATTCTAAATGATTTAACCTGATTTTGATCCAAGGTGTGTCGAAGAGTTTTCAATCCGTTGAGCACATCTACTCTTTTAATATTATCAAAGAAGTTTTCTGTGATTATTATACTGAAAGTTTAAAATAATTCATTGTCCGTAGTTATCACGTGTGCCTTTTTTGGTTGTGCTGCTACAAGATTTGGTTTATTAATTATCTCAGTGTCTAGTAGTAATTTTCCGACGGGGTTTACTCAATTGCAGTCGGCAGGGTATTTTTCCTCCGCAGACGCGAGCTCGTAAAACGGTTGAGAGCGGCGTATGGGAAAATTCCACATACGTAACACATTAATAGAAACTGCTAAAATGGACTTCAAATTCGGTAACAGAGGTTTCATTTGTTTGCAAAAAAAAATATAACACATAAACTATATATATGCATGAAAAGAGATTATCCATAGGTATTTCGGCATATATTTACAAAATACAAAAACTTAATTTTAAGGGTTGGTGGTGGGGGTAACTTGAAAAATATGTTTTGTTCGAAAATTATTTTTACGCAGTTTTGTAGATATAAAAAGAGGATGCAAGTTTTGTTTAAACATCTTTTCGATATCTCTCACAGTTCTCGAAATATTCCACGGAAAAGAAAATTCTACATTTTTTTCAAGGGGTGATTTCACCCCCCAAAATTGCATTATGGCACCAACAAAAACTAGGGTTGCGTTACGGATGAACTACTCTACTTGCACACCGAGTTGCATAATTTTCTGAATTTGCGGGCTGCCGAAAGTCCCTTGTAAGTTTACACTGTATCCTTCTACAATTTTGCAGTGCTAAGAAAATAAGAGAATTAAAAGGGGGACGTAATAAGAAAATAATCTTTCTTTTCAGGATGCGCATGGGGAATTTCATTACTGTTATGGCCACCCTGGATTTTCGCTTGGCCATATATTGAAGGACAAAGAACAGTACCCATTAACGCCTGCTATATACAATTTATTGAGACAAATCACTACATCACATTTGGTACTGCAATAGCCGCGTTTTATGTGCCTGTTACTGTGATGATTATTCTTTACTGGCGTGTATGGAAGCAGACCAAACAGCGACAGAAAGATCTTTCATATTTGCAAGCTGGGGAGCAGGATGCCAGTAAACGGAGTAACTCTAGGTGAATTGCTCGATTTTCTTCTAAAAATTTATAGTTATAATTATGTTTAACCCTTTAACTACGGCGCATGCCTCATTAAATGTGTTCGAGTTGTGCTTTAGACCAGCGCTGCACAAGGAGCTGTTTTCGGCGCCTAGCGGCGAGCAACCCGCCTGTCTCCTTGCTGCGGTTAGAATCGGTGAGGAGAACTGCAGTAGTGTATGTGTGTGCTCGTAGACGAAAATGGCAACACCGCCTTAAGGACGCATTCCACTGCAGCCATTCGCTGGCAACCCCCCGAACGCGGGGCCGGTGCATGGTTGTAGTGGAATGCGTCCGTGAGGCGGTGTTGCCATTTTCGTCTGTTTGCGCGCGCGTTGGTTGCAGTTTTAACGGATGACCCTGTATATGGCTGGGTTCAAGTACCAAATGCACGTACACTACTGCAGTTCTCCTCACCGATTCTAACCTTAGCAACGAGACAGGCGGGTTGCTCGCCGCTAGACGCCGAAAACAGCTCCTTGTGCAGCGCTGCTTTAGACGAAGGATACTTGTTACAACATTGACCTCTCGGGGCTATTTAGGGTAAATTCCACGATATCTATCCCTCTATTTTTGTCTTTTTTTCCGCGTTCATTTGGTCCAAATATTTGTTTCAACGCCGGAAATTGCAAGCAGTACCTAAGTAAAATATAGAGGTATCAAGTCTACGAGACGAATATATGCGGCAGAAAAATGGGGAACAAGTGAATGCAGAGGAGAAAAAGAAATTGAAATAGGTAACCCCTTGACAACCATAAGCGTATATACCAGTAGACTCTCCGCGGACCAGCCATCAGCACTACTATTTATAATATTCATTTATTTTAAGTTGTACCAGTTGTTCAGCAATTGCTGTCAACAAGTTGCAATTGTTTTCGTTGTCCTTGTCGATGTAAGTGATTTTTTTATTTGCAGCGGCCATCGGCATGACCAAATACGAACATTTGGCGTGCAAATGGTCAGCTCGGTTTATGACACGTGCGCCTGCGAAGCTATTTTGGAAAAAACCGCTTTCGGGTTGTTTCGTGATTGAATTTTGAAGAAAGCATATTTTTTCCCTTCGAGACTTTCGTTTACGGCCTCAATAACTATACTGAATCCATCCTAAGAATAATCCTACGCCCAGACCGTTTTGTGACCGATCTGCGCAGCCCCCACTACCGCCTACGGGCCCGACGCAGGCGATTGCTCGCAGCACTTTACCTGCTGACTTCCCTGCCCCTCCAATGGCGGGACGTGACCGATGTCAATGTCAACACTGCGGGAGTGCAGTGTATCTACCCGGTAATTCTTTGGTTCCGAACAAATATAACATCGATTAAGGAGGTGTTCTAAATAGTCTATTCAAAATGCCATTTATTATGTCTTTTTTAGGATTTATATTCCAACGAACGATAAGATTTTTGTACAAGCTTTTTGCATACATATTTATTGATATTAAATAATAGTGCCACCGTGTATATGAAGGCGTCGCGTGCAGAACGGTTGACAGAGAGGTAACAGGCGGTAAGACGGAGAAAATCGTAGGCGGTTAAGTGGGGGTCGGACCAACCAGCGCCTCCTCAGAATCATCCCTGCGCGGAACAGGATTATTCTTAGGATGGACTCAGTATAGGTATTGCGGGTATCATAAACCTCGAGTTTCGGAAGGGGCCACATCTGTCTCCTCCCGCCAAATCGCAACCCCCGTTCCTAATTTGGCTATTTGCACATTCCTGATTGGTTACCACCGACGCATAGAGTCAACCAATTAGGATGAGCTTTCCATCGTGCGCGCATTGTCGGTAAATTGTGAATCCGGTGGACGCCAGGCCTCATCAACACGTGGACAAGATCGATCATCTTCTCCGAGAATCGACATTTACTCTTGAAATAAAGACCATCTTTCGAATTACTGTGTGATTTAAGTTGGATAAACTTGAACACTCTTGCATTCCTTTACATTTCTGGACAAACTAAAAATATGAAAAAATCAGGAATATTAAATGCTAGTGATACGAATTCTAATAACAATGAAGGAATTATTAGACCTCTTACATTAAATGTTAGAGTTATGTAAAACACACCGGGATAACAGATAAATACTGGCGTTTATTTAAGGGGTTAGACCACCTTGGCAAGGTCTTTGGGAATTTATTTCTAAGTGACAAAAACACTTTTATCGATAAGAATTTTTCAATGAAGATAAAGACTTTGTATATTATACACAATTTTTTTTTAAACGTTGAAACATTCCGAGAACTTTAAATGCGTTTTTCTCGAAACCACGATTTCCGAAACGGTGTACGCTGTAAATTGTGTAAAAATCTATGGATTTTTATACAATTTTGCACAGATGTTCTTAAATATATTCTCTACCGTCCGACCGACCGTCAGTTTTTTCGATATTGTAATTTTTACCTTACTTATGTGTAAATAATGTTTATTTTCTTACCAATCACTTTCAACCAATCAAAAAAAAATTAGAAAATTAATGCTTGAATCGGTATAAATTATTGTATAAATGCCTTTGTTTATTTCCAAATAGCGATGAAACGTTGGATATGGAGGACAGTCGAAGGCCTAGAAGTGAATCCAGTACAGGGGCAGAAGACACGACTATGACCCACATTTCAGTCTCGTATCACGAAGAACATTATTCTCAATACAAAACTGTACGTATTTAGATGATTATAATTGTCACCGTTTAATAAGCTTCTCCGTCTTTATGTTGCGGCAAAATTATCGCATCATTGGTACAAAATACGCCATCTTAATACAAACTTTTACAATCGAATTTTTATCCCATGAAATAACAACTTTATTCATAAACTTAAATTCTTTTTATCGTGTTGTGCTACTTATTACCCTCAACTGTGTGACTTTTAAATGTAATCGCAAACACCTTAACTATTAACATTTTAAGAGTTTGAAGGGCATCGGCGTGTTTTCACGTCCTGATACCGTTTTCATGAGATTTCACGCCGATAATTTATGAAAAGCGTCGAAAGCATTCTCTAAGGGTCTCCGAATATTTACTTACTATGAAACAAACCACGTTAGGAGTTCGCTTTGTCGCCGTCTCAGGGACGCCTCTCGTTATAGGGCCGCCCTGTATATACGAGTATAACATACAACTAGCTCAAAACCTTTCAAAACCCGATAAATTATCATTAATTCATATTTTCCTTCCAGCAATTATGTGTACTTTTCCCTTTAGTAAGTTGAAACCGTTTTTCTTTACATTTCGTTATAGGCACACAGACCTTTTTCATGGATGTGGCTGAAAATGTGGTGCATCGCGTGGTGGCATAGTGGTCGCGAAGATGATGAGGAAGATGATCACGGTTATGATAAAGCTGCAACGCCATTATCAGCAGAAACTCCTCTTACCGGTACAGTATCCCGGTCTGCATCGCTAAGTGGAATTCCTCCCGCAACCCTAACTCTCGAGAAAAGTATAAGTATTGCAGACAACCACGAATACATCAAATCTGCGAAAGTCGGCGACTTGTCCACGAAAAGCATCTCCAGTGACTCTGTACGTTTGTATGTCTTTCAAATTTTGAAACTGTTGCACGCTAACTAAATATTTTGCATGTTTTCCATTAATTTTTTAGAATTAAAAGTTACAGAACAGTTATAAGAATAGCGTAAAAAAATGTAAAAGTGTATACAACCGCCAAAAAGGCTGGGGCCAAGTTTTTCAGAGGGTACTAACACTTTGAGTGACGCAAAGATTTAAGAGGTTATGTCTAATTGGCAGACGAAATATAATTTTTTTGTGAAAAATGTGATGTATGTTTCTTACAACTATTTCCTTATTTTAGAAGTACCTACACATATTCAGCAACTCTCAGTAATTTTGTTATAGGAAAATATTAAATAATGAAGGAATAACAGCAGCTCTCGCGGAAGCTGCTTTTATAATGGCGCTGCGCGGTGAACACGATTTATCCGAGCCAGATCATCTGAAATCAGAAAGTGAAGGAGATTCTGTTAATATACGAGTTTACCTGGTTCTTGAACGAAGGATTTTTGAAAAAAATGATTTCAGAAAAAAGGCGGCCGTTTACGGAAAATCATGTTTTTTTTTGGATGTCTGAATTGTTCGTTTTTCGTGAATTAAAAAAAGAGTTTTCATCAAAAACAAAAATCCTTCGTTCAAGAACTGGATAAACTCATATACTAACAGATTCTTCTTCACTGTTCGATTTCAGATGATCTGGCTCGGAGAAATCGTGCTCACCGCTAAAAAAATAGCTTCCGGGAGAGTGGCTTTTATTCGTTCATTTTTTAATATTTTCCTATAACAAAATTACTAAAAGTTGCTGAATATATGTACTTTTAAAATGAGCAAATAGTTGTAAAATATATACATTAGATTTCCCACAAAAAATTCCCGAAAGTCACGTTTTTATTTGCCTGACAACTAGGCATGACCCCTTAAGAAATATTCCTTCAAAGCGGCCAGACTTTTTCGAATGATTGCTTCTATGAAGAAAGCTTTGTTTAATTTTCCCCGAGCAAACATTCAATGACTCTCGGACAATACTTTCGATGCTTTCCAAAAAATATTTATGTAAATACGCACCAAAACTGTGCATAAAATGCAAATCCTTCTGCGTGAAAACACGACAACGCCATTCAAAGTGTTAATAACGTCACCAGTACTGTAACTTGGTTTCGTGAAACATTTCACAAGAGACTTTAGGAGTTCGCAGATCTACAATAAAAGTAATGGTCACAGTTTTCAGAGGTGAGCCTACACCTCTGGATCGGTGGAAATTTGTAAAAAAAACTTGCCTGCCAAAATGATTATAACATTGAAAATTAATGTCAATTTTTTTACATCAATGTGCTGTGCTCAATGAGAAGAAACAAAACTATGTGTCGCAAACGCGCCGTTTCGATGCAAAAAACTGTTAAATTTAAAGACTATAGGAGTCACTCAACAAGCACTGGCTCCCATTTCGTCACTCACACTTTTATTCTTTCGTTCTCGCCTTGAAAAAAAAAAACAGAAGGGAAATCATAATCAGTAGGTATATCTATCCGCGGAAACACAGCTGGGCTTGGTTATGAGTAGAGTGAGAGGAAACGGGTGCGAGGTGGAGCGAAATGGATTGAATATCCTGATGCAGAAGACACCGAAAATTTCTTTACCGTTTTGGGATCCGCGACTTTGTTATCGAGATATTAACAACTGAATATTAGCGGTGGAAATTCCGGGTCGCCCAGTCTAAAGCCGATGCAGCTGACAAGGGGACCCCACAGCTGAACCCCCGGGGATTGTAATGAAATTTTAGGGGATTAATCTGGAGGTCACCTGGATGACTCTCTGCTAAATATTTTATGCCAATGAGTATTATTTATAAACAATCGATATGTGCGCCTTAAAAGCAGTTCATTTCAAACATAATTCGAGAAATTGAGTTGGGTGATTGCGTACTGCGCTTACTTCCCAAACAAACAGCATATGTTCAAATCCGGTCATCCTAATTTATTTTTTTTCCTTTCTTTTAACTCTTATTTTGAATAATTAAATTTCATACTGCTTTGTTTCATAAATATTGTAATTTTTTAACATAAATTTTATATATAAACATAGTAAAAATACATAACTTTTTATACACGTACAAACATAACTGGTATAACATACTTGTACTATAAAGACACTGTAAATTAATTATATTTAATATGAAATTTTTCTTAAGAATGCATATATACACGTCTGTGTAACTTTATAACTATTTATATGCCTATCTATCCTATTATATATCGATATATGTAGTTACACACATACATACATACAAGTTATGTATTTTTTCCATGTTTAAAGCAATATGAAATTTAATGATTCAAAATAAGAGTTTAAAGAAAGGAAAAAATTAAATTAGGATGACCGGATTTGAACCCGCGCTATTCGTGAAATATGTTTGAAGCGAACTGCATTTAAGTCGTACATATAGTTTGTTTATAAATAATGCTCATTGGCATAAAATATTTAGCAGAGGGTCATCGAGGTGACCTCCAGATTCATCCCCTGAAATTTCATTAAAATCCGCGGGGGTTCAGCTGTGGGGTCCCCTTGTTAGGTGTGAAGTCCTTCAGCGGGGTCTTACCCGACACCCTGCTGGGTACTGGCCACTAAACATGCCCCCCTACTACCTCTTGCAGAACTGTATTTAGAAAAGACCAGGACAAAACCGGGGCCCTAAGGCCCTAAGGCCCCAGTTTTCTCTATATTCTCTATATAGACACCTCAATTCGCCTACCCGGCACTTAAAGTCCTTTCTTCAAGAAGGATTGACAATACATAACTGAGGATTTTCTTACAAAGCATCACAGGGGAATGGCCAAGCTGTCTGATTTTTATAGCGTTTTCAATATGTATAATCGTTTTCAGATAAAATTGTTAACATACACGCTCTTGATAGACACACCGTACACAAAATAAAATGCTAAATTTATGATTTAGTTATAATTGAAACATTGCTTACATTGCCAAATTTTACTTTCTGATATAATAAAATTGTTTATGTAGGTCTACACAATTCTAATCCACCTACCAACGATAGACGGCAGTGGTATGGGGAAATATATGGAGGGGCCAAGCATAAAAATGTATCATGACGAAGCTGTTGCCTTCCATCTTCATAATATGATCAAAGACGTAGAAGAGGAGAATGGGAAAATATATCGCCTCGATGACCCAATATCAAGCCCCTCTTCGATAATTAGACGCCCATCGCAAATGCCTGACATAAGAATACCATCACACACAAAGAACAAGCCAAGCAAACCACCGAACAAGAAGAAACAGAAGATCCAGGAGAAAAAAGCGGACGGAAAGGCCGCAAAGACTTTGTCAGCCATTTTACTGGCGTTCATTATCACTTGGACACCATACAATATTCTCGTCCTAATTAAATCCTTCACAGACTGTTCATGGTACATCCCGCAGGAACTCTGGGACTTTTTCTATTACCTTTGTTATATCAACAGTACTGTGAATCCAATGTGTTATGCCCTATGTAATACGGCTTTTCGGAGAACCTACGTGAGGATTCTCAAGTGCAAGTGGCATAATCGAAACAGAGCCCCGGTTGACAGGGGACGGTATCAGTAGATATTCTTTGCGCGCAATACTTTTGCATCGAATCTAACCACCTTGTATTCTCCATAATTTCATCTTTTCCCTTTTTTAAGCATTCTTTCGAACGTGCTTGCCAACAATAAGGAAACTGGGTTGCTTCGATTTCTAGCGAAACTGCTAACGTCTAAAATCTATCGTGCATCGACATCTTCATTAAAATTCTTTATAGCTCCGTTTTTACTATCGAACAAAGATCACACGTGTTCCTACATGCGGTCAACAAGCACTTGTGTTACTTCATAAGCTGAATTTCCAAGTTAATCGTAAGAATTTAATAATTTTTTACGAGTCATGTAAAGCTCCTTTTCCCAAACACCTTCAACTATTTTATGCGAAAGAAGCACTCGCTGCCTGTTACAAAACAGTCAGTTTTCAGGCATGTTTTGAGACTCTTTTATCGTGAAATCCAATTTGTATCTGACTCGTTTATTAAATATAATCTTCCATTAGATGCAAAAGCTGTTTTAAAGAGTTTCAGTTGATCTTGCGGCTACTTTGCTATCTATTAAGTGGTAAACTTATGTTTGTGGAAATAGCATACGAGACATATTTTTCTTAATATAAATAAATTTTTGGAGACATACGATAGAGTAAATTGTAATACAATTTTCATATAAACTGAATTTTGATGACTGATAGGTAGGGGAAAACAGGGTGTGTACAACTCACTTTGAAAAATTTGAAGAAATGTAATTTATGCGTCACATTTGCACTTTACACATACATGCGCACCCTCTCTCCCCCCCACACAAAATATTATATATATATATATATTATTGCTATTGCAATATTACACCTTCAACTCGAAACTTTTTGTCGGCTTCTGTGTGTGTATTGTTATTATTCTTTTGTGTTTTAACGTTGAATTAATAAGTAAGACTTATTGCAAGAGTGGCTGGAAGATAAAAGTGAATGAAACTTTTATTCTGTATCGCCGGAAATCGAAAAAAAGTTCAAATAAGTTTGCTACTGTGACAGCTCGGATTTCCATATTTGAGGCAATGCATCGTAAATACTGCCATAAAAATAATCTTTATAAATATACCTCTGAACCATAAAAGGGAAAGACAGACAAAGTGGAGATAATCAGTACGTTTGTAAAAGTGCCAAACACACGTACGATTTGATTCTAGTGACCAGGTTAACTACTTTACGTGCAGCAATGTGAAGTCGTATCGACTGGCCGCTGCAAATCGAGTCCATTCCCCGATCTAGTTCGCGAAACAAAGTCAGCTTTCACGAAGAAAGTTATCGCGCACACTGACGTTATACTGGTATATATATATATACAAGGTCTGAATCTGTCATGTCGCACTAACCCAAATGCACGAAAACAATTACTCGACGACGTTTCTTTGCCCAGCCGTGTTTCTATTTCAAACAATTCGTGAGGCGCCGTGTAGGGTGACCGTACCTTATATTGCCTAGCAAAAGTTAAATCGCTGTCAATTGAATAATAATTGATATTTTTGCATACAATCCGTTTCAAAGTAAAGAGAAATTATTCATCTTTCATGTAGCATAAGTTAGAATCGTTGAAACCTACAAATTTTGAATTAGGAATTAAAAAAGTAACACATGCAAAAAAACCAGACCCTGAAGAAAGTGTACCTAATATCGCCTACTCAAGAAATATTAATTAATTCATGTATATATGAGTTTTTAAAGTCATTTTTACGTGTACGTTTATTATTTCTTTCTGTATAAATGTTTTTTTAATCAATCTTTGATTTTATTTTTGGTATAAATATATAGAAATAGGATTTTAAAAATATTTTATTTTTTACGTTCGGATGTACAATATAGGACAAATAAAGTTTATTTCGGTTACTCCGCATATTTCGGATTATAGAATTATTAGGCTTACCTTCTCCGAATGTGATGTAAAATTGTGGCAGTCCAATACATTTTTACACTATTAAGATTCTCTAAAGTACTTCCCTTTCTATAATTATTGCTGATCACGTGACGGTGTAATTGCTGTATGTCTTCCCATGTTTAGGCACTAATTCAGTGCATAACCGATAAATTTTAGTGCTTACTTTGCGAGATATAACGAGTGGCGATATTAGGAAAATGGGCGATATTAGATACGGTCACCCTATTTAGTGCACAGGAAATCATTATGCCTTGACTCTTTGGTGGAAGCGATTCGAAGTGGTTTACAGATGTGTTCCTCTGACCGTAATTGGTAAAGAACATACTTAGATTTTATATCATATTAAGTCTATCATTTCTGAAGAAGAATGTTTCTTTTTCATTATATATCAAAACTCCCGCTATTCATTATAATTTCACAAGGGCATAGACGTAGCATACATGAAAATTAGAGCCGGAAGTCGATGCCCATAAAGCGAACATGCTGATTTTATAAACTTCAGTGACTGTACAGAGTCTTTACGCAGTTACTAGCCAGTCTTTTTTCTCGTAAATGGTGAATATACGGAAAAATGAAAGAGGAAAATGTTTACTGTTTTTTATAACCAACATTATAGCGTAAGTAAATTTTTAATATATGTAATATTTTTTGAGAAACGAGGGTGACGTGTAATTTTTTAAATGAGTACTACATTAAAGCGTGTATCAAGACCAATTCAACCATACGCGATACAATAGATTCTGATGTGATACCACCAATTCCATTTTTAATGGCTTCTTCTAATGTTGTCCGAGATTTTTCTTTCTGAATCGTATACATCTCTGGACGGTGTGTATCGTAAACGATATCTTGAACATAAGCCCCTGCACATAAGGCCCCCTAGGGCCCCATCTTTAAAAAAAATTATGATTATATCCAAAGTAGATTTCTTTTCTGTATTATTACGCTAAGCCCGTTTTTAGTAAACTCCCTCTTCATGTTCCCGATAAAATGGGCCCTTCATAACGTTTGCCACCTGGGCCTTTTTTCTTAAATCCGCCACTGGTGTCCCATAAAAAGAAATTCGGGTGTGATAAATCTCCAGATCTTGGAGGTAATTTCCCAGGTCCGTACGTACATTCCAATCGATTATCAATGAGAAATACTAGTAAATACAATGGTACGAAATATTTATTTAATTCCTGAGCTTGTTGACCTTGAAGGCCATTGTATCGCACACGATTGAATTTGCCTTGCCACACGGTGTTTTATGATATTACAAAATATGTAGTATTCCTTTAAAAAATTCAAGGTTACCTTCGTTTTTCGAAAAATATTGCAAGCATAAAAAATTAAAATACCCTATTATGTTTGTTATAGAAAAGAGTAGATAAAACTTTTCCCTCTTTCATTTTTCCGTATACCTACGTACCATTTACGAGAAAAACGCTGGATTTATAACTACATAAACACCTTGCATTCGTCGGCTTAATGCTTGAATCGACAGTCAGTAAGTATGTATAACAATAATGCTACAAAGTTTGATTCCTACCAGTGTTTAAGGGTAATTCTAATCGAAGTGATCGAACGTGGTTCCTCGACCACGTTTAAAGCAGTTTAGAGAGAAACTTTCTTGTGGAAGTGTAACATGCATAAAACTGAACAATTTTTGTTTTAACTAGATAAAGTTCGATGTAATAAAAATCATGTCGTGGCCACTGATTATATATAACATATACAGGGTGATTCATAATTGAATATCAATACTTCAGGGTGGAAATCTACACGCTAATATAAGTGAAAACGTCATATGAACATATATGTCCTATATAACTTAGGTACGATTCCCTAGAATTTCTCTCACTTGCCACCGATGCCACTTTCGATACAGATAAGCGCGCAGTGACTGCTTCTCCTCGCTGGTCCGGAAGCGACATCGTATTGGTGGCAAGTGAGAGAAATTCTAGGGAATCGTTCGATGCCACCAATTTCATACACTCAATGCATGAATCGGAACGCACCCTTAGTGTTCGAGTTATGAATGATTAAAGAAAATGTTCGAAGTGCCTGCCTCGTGCATCAATAGACGCTACTGCATACCTTAATACGTCTCGACCTTATCTAATGTTTACAAACAATATCCATCAATATGAAGTAGACAAAACTTTGGGCAGTCAGTGCCTTCTCGCGAGTTATTATTTTCGAGCGGGTGCGAAACTTAAGGCTGCCGACTCATTGGGCCTTGAATGTGTGCGTATGCTCACACAAGCTAAGCTGAGCGTGTACGTATACGCGTGTAGTAAACAAACCGTAAATTACAACTTTCGTCCTGGAATCGGCCAGAAGGAAGTTTTTGCGGATATAGTTGCCTCCAGTAGACATCTGGGCAGGGTGGTCTGGTGTGTTTGAACGCTAATAAGTACCATACGTTGAAATAATAATGAATTTATGAGCCGAAAACTGACAGAATGAGGCTTCAAGTCTTCTCCGTCACCGACGCTGATGGTATATTCGTGCCATGTACCATCAAAACCGGTGGAAGAACAAACTATCTGATAAATGTAGGAAATACATAGTTGCCACTTGCCGAGACGTATTGAGAGTCAAATTGCGATGTTGCCGCATTTCTCCTATTACTATTTTGTCGTCAGGGAGGCTTGAATTTATCACGGCGAACCGGCTGGAGAACAGAGATGGGCAAAGATAATATTTGGATAAACTCAAATAAAAAATACTTTATGTTTATCTGTTATTCAAAGCTTCAAATAACACGAATTATCTTTATTCCAAACACCGCGGATAAATAAATTTATTTGAGGTGAATTTATTCGACGGCAAAAGATAATTTTTTTATTCGAAGTGAATTCAGTCGACGGCGAAAGATAATTTTTTTATTCGAACCGTCGAATAAGGTTTTCATCTTTATCCGTAGTTTATCTGGCTGTTATTCGATGGCTTCGAAATTTCAAATAACTTTGGCAGCGTGTTTATCCGAACTTGGGCTGTTCGGTGGTAGCTTCTGATCTCGGTTCGGGTCTCAGCTCGAAAGGCATACAGTATTGCTTGTAGTGGATTATGTATTAAGGGGTCATATACTTTTCTCAGCGCTGAAACGTAGTCAATGTTTATGAGTGATTCAGGGATAAACTATTAATCCCATGGGTTTAATTCTTTTTGTGTTTTACAGGCATATGTTTATATACCTATAGTTATATACCTCGGGCATGAGAATTGGAAATTTTTTAAAAATGTGGATTTTTCTCGAAACAGCATTTTTCAAAACGGTGGGCATCATAACTGTCTTACCGTTCATCCGATTAACTTCATCATTTACACACATATTCTACGTAAGATTCGTTATCGTGTGACGTCGAGCTTTTTCAATTAAATTAAACCATTTTTTAATAATAAGCAAAAACGTACGAGTTTTATAGCGAAAATCACGACCCTTTTCTTCAAAGTTCATTTCCGTAATTTTTTTTTCGAAAAAAATGGCGACATCACACCATAACTATGATCCCACAGTTTGTTAAAAAAATCGGTGATTTTTATTTCAGACCACTCGTACGGGCTAAATCATGCCCACCGTTTTGGGCGGCGCCAGAAAACATGTTTCTATAAACGTATACCTATAAAACACAAAAAGAATTAAAACAATCGGACTAATAGTTTATCCCTGAATTACTCCCAAACATTGACCACGTTTTAGCGCCGAAAAACGTATATGACCCCTTAATAAAATGTAAAACGTTGAGATTTTCCAGATTAAAATGAGTTCAAATACGGTATAAATCGGATTATTTCTAGAAGTGGAAAGTGGAATGGGTTGTGTCGGAATATGTCAACAGAAGTACTGTACAACAAATGTTTCGCGCCGTAATGCGATGCTTGTGTCACGCTCAGAAATTTTAAGTAAAGATTTTTGAAAATATCTCGGAAACTAGGGCCGACCGACGATTACATATATAGGAAAAAGTTGTTCAGAATCATGCCCCCTACAACATATTTCAAGGTCATGGAAATCGGTGATGGTCATGCTAATCGACAAGTTTACCACAATGATCATTCAAATTGTATCAGGTTTGATATCTTTCCATCTTTCCTTTTTACACTCCCGGACCTCTCTGTCTTTTATTATTGCTAAGTACGTCCAGCGAGGCTCTGACGCTAGGCGCAGTTCTCGTGCCGTATTCCCAGGGATCGGCGGGCTCCAGCTTTCGTGCTGGAGGGGGAAGCACCTACAGGAGCGGTGGTAATGTGTGCGTGAGACGCCACGATCGGAGACGAACCGACACAACGCCATTACGACCGCTCCTGTAGATGTTTCCCCCTCCATCAGCGGTAGCTCAAGTCCGCCGATCCCTGCGTATTCCTTCACGACTTCTCGATACAAAGAGCTGTGGCAACAGCGCGGCAGAGAGAGAGAGGGAGAACAGAAAATGTGGCAACTATGCGTAAAAAATTCGTCTACGTAGAGTACCTGCAGATGTCACCTCTGTACACCTTTTTTTTATCGATCGCAGTAGCTTCATTAGGGTCCGCCTGTTTACAAGGGACGCTTCGATCGATTCGGATCATAACAAAAATGAGACGGCAGCTTTAATGATACGGCGTGTAGTAGCCTATGTGTCTTTATTCATACATTACTCGAAAACTAAGATGTATAGGGCATATGTTCATACCATGTTTTTATTTCTATTAGTTTGTAGAATTACTCCCTGAAGTATTGACATGCACTTATGAATCACTCTGTATAAATTGAAAGATACAGTGAAACCTATAAGCTAAAGTGTAGAACAAAACGAAGTAATCATATATTCAAACATTTTAGACGACTTTTACCATTACAACTGAATTAGATTACGAAACTTTGCGTACAAACCACCATTAACTCCAAATCAAATTAGATAAATCGGGAAAATTAGAAACGCAATATCAGAAACAAAATAGAATAATAAGTTGCTGGCTCTTGTATTACTTCACAAGTTTTTGTGTTCATTTTAAAGTACAATCTTTTAACACGTTGGACCAAACGAATCATTGAAATAGTAATTTCTGCAAACTAAGAATTAGAAAAACAGAAAAAAAAACGAATGTTAATCGACGAAATAATGTTAATTCCTCGTAGTTTACACAGTAAACAATTTAGGAAAGTGACTCTGTTTCGTGAACTTTCTTCAAAGCTATACCGCACAAAACGAAATATATTCGAATTCTAAGAAAAAGTTAATGACAGATATTCCTCGTGAGTATTTTTATTCGAGGAAGAACACGCAATGTACATTTTAAACAGTAGTCCAATTGTAAATGAGTGTTTTAAGTGTAATTAGTCATGGTGAGCCGGAGGAGCGATATTATAAATAGAAGGTGTCGTAATATAATGGCAACAAAATGAGTGAAAAGTGTTGCATCAAATTTTCATATTAAATAACATTGTAATCACATGTGCCAAATGAAGCTTTAAGGTATTGATAATTTAGGGGAATAATTTAATAAATGTGTATTTTTAAATATTCACTCATTTTATTTTATGATTATATTGCAATTTTATTTCATTACATTACGTTCTACCTATTACATTATATCATAGTCTTCCTCATTCCAGTCCATTCCACGATTCTACGACATATCGCATTATATTACATTCTATTCCACAGAATGTAATAAAATTAGATTTTATTATATTATGTCACGTGAACTAATGTTTAATAATGTTAGTGTGTATATAAACAGGATTCAGAGAAAAAGTTAACATTTTGTACCTTCTCGTTCTAAACTGCAAAGTATATATTATGTATTACGTAAATTCTGGTTTCGGTGTACATTTATATTCTACCATTTAACATGCCGTGATGCAACATAACAATATTTTCGTAAGACAAGTTGTGATTTATTCTAATATTAATATATAATTTTTCTTTTATTTCCTTATCACATAATTTTTTATCATTATATTCAGTAGGTATGTCCCAGATGTTTGAGTGCTAATCAGATCTGACCGCACGTATACAAAGAGGAAAGGCAAAGTAATTAGCGCCTAATTAATTCACACTACACTAACATCTTGTATGTGACTACCTACGTCAAATTACTAACTTCTATAAATGAGCGAACTGATTAATAGTGCGGTCTACGAGCTCTCACACACTGACGACAAATTGTTCAGCAATAGTTCAATCCCTCACAAGAAATGCATTAGTTTCTATCGAAACGCATTGGCGTAACTAGTTAGGGGGCCGGGTGGGCCTGCCCCCCCCCCCCAAACGCGAAATGGCTCCTCCCTAGGAAATATCAAAATAAATAAAAAAAAGTCATCTGTCCTATAACAGGTCCTAAATATTTTTTTAGAAAAACACCGCAAATTAAAGCTTGTATAAATTTTAAATTTCTCTCTGTTTTTAAAAATTTGGTTTACATTTCCCGAGAGTAAATAATAAATCATTTTTTATTCCGTTTATTCTTTGTTTTAGTGTTGAATAAATATGTAGGTAAACTATTGTTATAGAATGTGTGTATATATATAAAAATTTCTGCCTATAAAAAGAAGACAGAGCACGAGAGGGGGGAGCGGGATTGGGCCTGGGCCCCTCCCAGACAAAAATCCTAGCTACGCCAATGTCGAAAAGCGCACATACGACGGCGCTACTGTAGAGTGGATTTATCATTGTGGAAGTCTAGGAACAGAACAGCGACTGGCCTCTTTCTATAATTTCTGGGTTTATAAAAGTAATGAATATACGCACACTAACAACGAAATTGTTTTGCCGTGCAGTGAAACACATACAGTCTGTCTAACAAGAGCGTGACCCGGCATAAATTTTATCTGGATGTAAGCACCGAGAGAATCCATGATCGTGCAGGTACTTTGACTCTTCTCCTATGGTGCGTTATAGAAAAATTCGCAATTTCTTCCCGGCTTTCATAAAGAAACGACATTGTGAATGGACTGTGAAACAACTTGTCCGATACATTTGTTTAAAATGGAGGGCCTTACCTCAAGAGTATACAGTCAATTTAATCGAAAGCATGCCTAAAAGATGATTATTGACAGCAACGGCGATTGGACAGCATATTAATATAAAAACGCTGTAGTTATAAGTGGGTAGAATATGTATAATCATTTACACTTTATTATAATGAATAGTTTTGAAAATATACCGGTCACGCTCTTGGTAGACAGACTGTACCGTAATACCCGATTAAATTTTAATGAAATCTGTCCGGTTAAATGTGAACCATCCCCACTATCTGTCTTTGTGAACCCGTCTTCACGCTCATTCTTCATCACCGTCAGGTCAGCGAATCATGTCAGATTGGTAAGGAATGTGAAGAGATCGATAAAAATTCAACTGCTCATAATTTTTGTTCTATCTTTATGTAAAAAGGTATAAATTGATTGGTAAGGGTATTCCGATGAAAATGAGTCTAAACATTACATAACTCGACTATTTTTAGGCTTATTAATAGTTAAATAGGAATGTAATCTACCACCATACACGCTTCTAAACATAGTCAGATTTCTGTCTTGTTGGAACTCATATCCAACGGGAGAAACTTGCCAATCAAATCGTACTATAGTCTCATAAAGATAGGGTAAAAATTATGGAAAACGAAATTGTTGTAATTCCATGATACATTGTAACGCATGAGGTATTTGTTTTAAGTACCGGAACTCGGCCGCCATGTACATATAGTGCCTCCCCGAGTGTTTCGATGACAAGGCAAACGTCCAGAAACGTATTCAGTGTACTTTTTGGGTATTGTTTGAACTCAGTACAAGAAAACAGATGTACCAAAATAAGTACAGCCCTGTAACAAGTACCACAGGACATATTTGGCGGCATGTAGCAGTAGTTAGGCTATGCCGATTCTGGCCCCTAGGGTGACGGGGTGAGGCACGGAGGGGGTACCGATTTCGACGGTGAGGGGGATGACGTCACAGGGGAGGGGGTGAATTTTCAAAATTTCAAAATGGCGTCGCGCGCATTTCGTGTTGGCGCCACCTATTGGATGTTTCAGGTACTTTCGGTACGCGTCGGTAAATTGCCCAGGTTTTTCATACATTTCGTATTGGCGCCACCTGTTGGATGTTTAAGGTACTTTGGACACGCGTCGCCGCCGCGCAATCTCCGTATGCGTATGAGGATCGGTGCGCAGGCGCAACCACGACCCATTCATGGAAATTCAAATCGCGTCTCCGATGATGATTTCTCAGAAAGGGGGTGGTACATGATTTTTGAGAAAGATAAGGAAGCATGGCACGCGACAGGATTGAACACGTTTTGGCTCCGACCAGAAATGAATTAGGCGTTGCGTTCGCGTAAGCAACTAAGCGATAAATATTCGGGGTAGAGTTCCGAGTATTTTCACGATCGAGAACAGGGCGATGTCTCAAATATCCTTCTCGAAGGGCTGCAAGGGAAGCGTCGTGGGAGCGTGTAAGGGCGAAAAGAAATCATACATAAACCCGCGGGCATCTGGTTTACAGTAGATCAGTATCAGTGCCTCTCATATTGCTTATCCGGAAACGCTATTGACATTCGCCAAGACCATGCCTCTAAGAAGTAACTGAAATTAATTTCACATAATTCGTTGGTACGGAACCGGTACGTAGAACTTCTACGAAGGTGGCATATTTACTGCTTACAGAGTACATATTTTCATTTAGCCAGGTGAACATATGTTCAATGCAATGTTTGTACGCGAATAGTTTACGCATCGTGGCTTCAGTCATATATATAACTGCGATTATCGGTAATTTTAATAAGTTGATCATCATGCATATGCATGAAGTGTAGTCGTCAAATGATCAATTACGATGTGAGCTTGGGGTGATGTTGCGTTGCTGCGTAATCGTTGGAGTTTTGTAGCAGGAGCTTCCACGTCGACATTGAAAATCTTCACTCGCTGCCTTTATTGTCGGCTATGGCGATCTCGGCGTGGCACGAATCCATGTCAATGCGAATTCCAATAGTTAGCCGTTTATAAGCTGTTGTGGTCAACGGGTAATCACCCCCAGGATCTGTACGATTGATGGTTTTGATGTTTTCAACGGTTTTGGCATTGCGGATCCAGAACTGTAGGAACCAGGTACGTGAAATTAATACTTCGGTCGTATGCAGTTACACTGATTGAAGTAAATGATGGTGTTTCCAACGTTTTTGACGTGGCGTATTCAGAACTGCAAGAAACATGTACATGAAATTAATGTTTTTTTTTCGTTTGCGTTTACAGTGAAAGAAGTAAGTGAATGAAGTAAATGAAAAGTGTATAGTAACGCGTACGTATCTCATATTGGACTGCTGATGATGATGAGGTTGTTGTTGGCGTTTATTTGGGAAGCCCCCATCGTTGTCGGATGCGCAGGATGAATCGTTTAAGCTGCGTTTGTATATTTGATATGCACTACGTATGATTCTCATCGACGGAAAAAATGACGCGAGTGATGCTTGTTAGCACTTGAGTGTACGTGGTGTAATGAAGTCCGCAGAACTGACCCACGTCATTTTATACTGATTCACGCACACATATACGTCAATGTGTGAAAGTATATCACATCAGTGATAGTGATGGTCGAGACGTGTATGTATGTATGCCAGGCCTTCCCAAATAGGGGAAATCTGCTCCTAAAACAGATGTTTCGGTTCTCCCTCCAACACTCCCTCTCTCAGAGGAGACAGTGACGCCTCTACGAAGCAGATAGAGAGGATAGTAGGAATCGTCCCACCTTACAAGGGGGCCGCATAGGTTATGTAATCGGTTCTGGAACGAGACTGGGTGGACATTGTAGTGCACACCTAGTGTTAAAAAACCGTAAACGGATTTTGCAAAATGGGCCTTCGTTTTCGAGAAATTTGAGTTCAAAGTTTTGCGGGACAGTAGTATTTCAGTTGCGCAAACATTCTTACCAAGCAATGGTCGTAGCTGCGATAATAAGGCGTTCGGCTACGGTGCTGGAGGTCTCTTCGGTTCGATTCCTGGTGCTTGGTAAGAATGTTTGCGCAACTGAAATACTACTGTCCCGCAAAACTTTGAACTCAAATTTCTCGAAAACGAAGGCCCATTTTGCAAAATCCGTTTACGGTTTTTTAACACTAGGTGTGCACTACAATGTCCACCCAGTCTCATTCCAGAACCGATTACATAACCTATGCGGCCCCCTTGTTAGCTGAAGGCGCAGCGTTGGAGGGAGAACCGAAACATCTGTTTTAGGAGCAGATTTCCTCTACTTGGGAAGGCCTGATGTATGCCACACAAGGGTTAGAAAATACGTGGCTAATTCAAATAGCGTAAATGACAAATTCAAGGAGCACGCATGTCACAGAGAAGTCAAAGACGATTCCCGGTTGGAACCATAAAAGTGTAAGTCATAAAAGTACACTATAAACTGGAATAATTAGTTTCATATTATAAAATCATCGAGGATGAAGAAGGATGCGAAGAAACTGTGACGTGGACATCCCCACTATACCTGAAGACTACCCTACTTGAAAACTACCCGTACTCTGCAACGCGCTGGGACATCGTTCTAGGCTAGGGAAACGAAATGTATATAAGGGTGTCGGTCACCGCCGCACGGGCCAGTGCAGTTACAACAAGTATTTTTATGATGAACATTTTTATAAAAACCATGGACGGGTTTGAAGCGAATTTATATGCAGTGGAGCATTGTAAGTGTAGTTTTGTGAAAATTGAATTGGTGCGTGTATTCCATTTGACGATATTCTAAGAAAGTTGTGCGTTTATTTCAGCGCATGCATGGGGAAATCGAACGTGCGTGGCACGAGGAGCGGGACGAATTGACAAGAAAAATCATAAGTATAGTTTTTGTGTAAATTGCATTAGTGTGTTCATTCAGTTGGGCAGTCTTCTAACAAAGTTATACGTTTGTATCAGTATGAGCTCGATTATCTGGCGAGGGCGTGGCACAAGGAGCGGCGGGAGGCTATTCAATATCTCGTAAGTGATGTTTCGAAAAAAAATTATATTGGTGCGTGTACACCATTTAACAGTGTTTTAATCAAATCGCGTGTCTGTTACAGCATGAACGAGAGATCGAAATGGCGCAATGGAGCGACGAATACCTAGGGACAGTCGGGCGCCTCGTAAGTGATGTTTAAAAAAAGAATGATTCTGATGCGGAATCGACGATACGTTTGTTTCAGCGTCGAGCTGACATCGAGGCCCGTGTGCGCAATGGGGATCGGGATATGTTAATCCAGCTACTCGTAAGTGATGTTTTGTGTAAATTGTATTGGTGCGCGTAAATCATTCGACGATGTTTTAATCGAGTCATGTGTTTGTTCCAGCATTGCCAATACCCGACGAGGAAGGACTTGGAAGGACTGGCGGATTTGCCGCGAGTTGAGGCAAAAGATTCAATTCACCCGGCGTTTGTGGCGGGAGGATATGCTAGACATTGAATTTTTGGCGTTTGAAGACGAATACTGGGGGTTACGGCGATTATTCAAAGAGTGAGTTCTAGTGAATTTTAATTGTTTAGTGTTTCGCGTGCTATTACCAACGTTTTATATAATCATAATTTGGTATATTCTCTGTGTGTTGCAGGACGTAACATCACGCCGAAAGTTCTGATTTTCTTAAATAAATTTACATTATAAATTAAATTTTTTTAATTAAATAAATATAATTTTTCTATTGAAAACAGTCTGTGTTTATTCATGTACATTCATGCATGCGTACTTAAATTATAAAGTCAGTATTTGCGTAAAAACAACGTTCGTATTTTTGATCGTGGGTAAAGGAAGCAGTCCCCGCTGTCATTGCTCTCATCGCCACCGCCGTTGTGCTCATCGCTATAGAAAAGAAAAAAATAATTCTTACATTTTCTTTTCTCTGCATATGACGCGTAAAGTAGATGTAATGCGTGTGTAGGACTTAAATTAGACGTCGCTACGTATATAATTCCATATTTTCTAGACGTTCACCATCGCGTAAACACCGCCGTTGTTATAAAGCTGTTTTTCTAAAAAATTAAAGGATTATTCTGAATCAATAGTTATCAAAATGATACTTTTTTTAGGAGACAGTCGGACGTCACGTAGCGCTAGTATTTGACGCCAGTAGATGTCGCCATTCTCGTTTTACTTCTCCACTTGACACCAGTAGATGTCGCCTTTCGAAAGTAGAATTTACAGTGGGTCCAGGTAGCAAAATTTATCCAATCAGGAATTGGTTTGCTGAAAACGCGGTTGCACAGTTGACGAAAAAGGCAAAAAGCCACTGCGTTCGGATCGCTAGTAAATGTCATCTAGCTGTCAATCAATCATAACCTAACAAGTGTCAGTTATCAAAAATTTTGGAATGTTACGAGTTAGTCGACCATATAGGACACTAAATTACTGTTTCAATTAACAAAGTAAGTCGCTAAAATTTTTTAATAGACTTTTTATATAGAGCTTATAGAACCCAAATTTTTTAATACACTTTTTACGTAAAGCTGATATAAAATGAAGGAGACGCACAGACTTGGAACATGTCCGGAGAAGGTTCGACAGAAAAGCATCTTCTTACGCGCAAGTTTCTGAAAATTTGTCAAGTAAGGTAAATCGACAACATTTGTCAAAAGACGTAGCATTAAGAATTAAGAAAATTATGGCGGATTGCTTGCAATGTAGAGCAAGTCATGTTGGTGAAGAAAGTACGCTGAAAACACATCTCCCTTGATACTTTTCAATCTTTTGCGAAAGACATTTGTAATACTTTAAAATCCACACTAGTTCCCACGCTAGTCATTAATTTTATTAGTTTCCCATTAAAAGTATATTTATTTTAATACACCAATATACATACGACAAAAAACGCCGGTTTTATAAAGTCTTCATGATCATTTTAGTTAATTAATTGTTTATTAATTTTTGTAGAAAAAACGCGAGGTCGCCCTTCTCAATGGTAAATTTTATTAACGGTAAAATTACAGAAGAATTAAATAATAAAATTTATTTTTCTAGACTCGAATGATGCTGCCATATGAATGGCAGCTATTAAGGTCTCGGGAACCGTGGCGCCGCCATCACCCCTACGCCCGAAACTTTTCCCTTTCGACAAGAACACCAGGGGATGAAACTGATCCACCCATATCTATTCCATGCTTAGTCGCTTGCTCCCGGAAACAGAAGCAGCGGCTACCTCCTCATCGGAAATGAAGAGCCAACGAAAGAGCAACAAAGCTAATGATTCAGTGACTACTTGACAATTTTACATGGGGCCTTAAATATAATAAATTAACCTAAGGCTTCTTTAGATGTCTTCTTTCACTACCACTGTTCACTATCACTTTTCACTATTTTCTTTAAAATATATTATTTTATTAACCTTGAAGAAAATGCATCATGTAAAATAAATAATGTAACCCCATCAAAGAAATGCATCAAATAAAATATATGTATCATGTAAACCTATCGAAGAAATGCATGAAATAAATTAAATTATGTAAACACATCGAAGAAATACACGAAATAGAACGACGCAAAAATCCGCGAAGGAATGTATGAAATAGGACAGATAATGAAAAACAATCGAAGAAATCATTTAAAAAGGAAGAAAAATCAGTTTTGGCTTTGGCAGAATAATAACATTTTGAATGGCTTTTAACGAACCCGAAAATTTCAGCGGCACAAACCGAATAAGCTAACCTGGGTCAGGGGGCCGAGGGGGTGCAGGAAAGACCAGGGCTTGGAACCCTGACCAGGTCCTCAAGAAGTCTAGTGGGTCCAGGTCTTAGCAACTATACCGCTACCATTCAGAGGTACACCTACGTGTTTGGGATTTCAAACTTTTAATTACTTAAATTATTTGTCAGAAACTTTGAAAATAAGCTTCGGACCGAGACACGTTCCACGGTCTCCTGAGCTTTTATTTGTGAATAACGCAAATTTAAAGCAAACTATAAAGTTACCATCTAGACTCTAGAGGTACCTACGTATTTAGGAGTTCGCGATTTGTTTGGGAAATATGGCACCAATATTGCTATTGGAGTCTTTTTTTTAATATTATTTGAGAAATAAAATGTAATTGTAGGAGAAATATTTACAATCGAATCTGGACGGATGGAATAGAGATTAACGAAGATAGATGATCGCAGCCAATCGGCTCGTATTACTTGTCACGTAATTAATAATTGTATTACAATGTTACTTGTGATACGATTAGTAATTATACTTCAAATAATACAGATTGCCCAGGTCTCGTCACGTAGATGCGCTGCGAGTGGAGACCCACCCTAACCGCGGACCATCCGCCTTCTTTTATGCAAAATCCACAAGCGGGCAACAGAAGGAGTCCTTCTGTAAAAAGCTACCGCGATGAAGCTAATTGTAAGCAGAATTAAAAACATATCTTTGTTTCTTTCATTTCAAAGGGTGTAGCCGGATAAGCATAGCGAAAAGTGCCCCGAAACCAAATTGAACTTGCGGTACACCAATCGATAGGTTCCTCAAAGAAAACTATTTCTGTAAAGTTTCAACCCGATACCCCTACTACTAGGGTAGTTACAGGGTGAAACGTAATTGACAGTTTAAGCTCCATTATTTTTGTTTTACTGAATAGAACCTATAAAAAAAATCAGAGACATTCTACCCATTGATATACATGTCTATGAATTTTTTCAGAATTTTCAGTGGCGAAACCGAATTTTAAAAAATTGAAAAAGATTAAAAATGCCGATTTCATGGTCAAATTTTCAAATGACCACATTTATATTTTTACAGTTTTAGCGTCTTTGTATGGTCATTAATGTGTAATTTTTTCAGATTTTTCAAAAGGGTGGAACGCAGTCGCAAAAACTAAAAACTGATATTTCCTACCTTCCCGTACACAAAATTGTGACATACTCATACGACGAATATATTTTGTTCATTAAATGGGTGTTATATGCAATTCTAAATACTTTCACATGTGTTAAATGCATCAGTGCAATCAATCTGATAACATTTCATTCATCATTGATAAGGGTGAATTTTTAACTAATTGCGCGTAAATTCTTAACCCTTGGTTGTTACACCTACTTTTTCGAACGTCGTTATCACACTGGGTCAATTTGACCTTATCCATTTTCAATCAGTTGTTATTTAAAAACTATTTGTTAAATTAAGCTACCGAGAACCACCACGTGGGTGATTTCATTTTTTGCAACGCTAATAAAAATTCAGTGCACCTGTGTCTCGCAATACGCAACTCAAACTTTAATTCGTTCCAGCTTTCCTGAAGGCTGTGTGGAGTCCCACGTGCAGCACAGTCAGCTGCTCGGGACTCCTTTTCCCCAGGAACATGTCTCCCGACATGTCCCAGGGCAGTTTCGGGGCATTGGAGTCGCAACTCTAATTACAAACGCGATCAGTCATCATCGCAACACTAACTCAAAAAAATGTTAAGTAACAAACTAGGACGAGTAATTAAAAAAACGCGATCAGTCGTATCGCAACTCTAATAAAAAGCGTACCACGAATCAAAAGTAATAAAATGAACCAAACTTTAGTAACTCCAATTCAAAATACAAGAACAATCTCAAAAACATTCATTCGCAACGCTATATGCTGGAACCAAACGCGGGGAATACTCGATTCGCAACGCTAATTCAAACCATAATCAACATTTACGTCGTCATATTTAGTCGCAACACTAACTGGCCCCGTAATCTTCTTCGCAACCCTAATTGAAAACGCGGTGTGCTCAATTTCAGGAGAGGGGGTGTCGATGGGTCAGCCTATGGCCAACCAAACTACTACTACTACTACTACAACTACCGGCGAGCATAATGGCAAAGTAATACCTTATAAGAATGACCCTGCACCCGAGAATACAGGACCATTCTTCGTAGCCCACATGATGTGGCCTTTTTTCTGGCCGAGCTATATTCGGTTCCTTGGTCACTTCTTGCTTTGGGCGGTCCGCCCTTCTGAAAGTTCCGACCGCGACCAGCGACAATGTGCAATGTCTCACTGGCGTCAAAAAATCGACATAGCGAGGCTAGAAGCGAGGGCATACCCCACTCTCGCTAGTCTGGCCGTCGACTTTTCTCACTAATTTCCTGAAAGCAGGTCATCGCGCGGAGGAACATGCGATCGGAGAATACGACGACTTGCCCCGGCCCTACCTACTTATATTTAAGTCACACATTCGTACCAGAAGGTAAGTTACGTATCCTACACAACACCTATATTTAAAAAATGGCAAAACAGTCTCTCAAACACAATCATCAGTCAACCCACTCCACGATTCTCAAGCATCGCCGCCCGGGTGCAAAAGCCTACACTAGAGAGACCATCCCGGGACGACTCCGTCACCCGAGCTTGGCCACAATCACACTCTAACAAGCACGTACCAGTTTTCACTGAAATCGGCTGGCAAAGGCAGTGGCCATCGCGTATAAGTATGATTTACATAGAAATTAATTATTTTCGATTTCAAACAATGGATTACTTGATAATGCGCATTGTACGTATTAGGTACATACATCAACCGTTATTACTTTCTCGTTTAATTGTACGAGATTGATTAAGTTTTATATTCCAAGATTATTTACTAGAATGATCATCGTGTGCAACAAGGAATATGATACATTGGTATCGTTATTACCACGAATAATAATATAATGCTATAGTTTCGTTAATATGGTCTTTGATCAGAATCTTTCATCGACGCAAATTCCACCGCCTAACCACACAAACACACACAGGTGGAAAATGCGACGTGCACGATACAGTAAGGCAATGCCAGCCGCCAAAATGTAATTATTTAGTAAAGAATGTCGTCGTGCCCCATTGCTTTCACCCACCCAAGTAGCGCATGGGCACGTGGATGAGTTAAAAGTCAATAGGTACGGAAAGATGTCCTGAAAATCCTCAACTAGAAAAAAAGATTAGTCTGTATAGTGTCTAGCAGGCTAGTATTCTTTCATTTTACATTATTAAGCAAAGTGGCTCGACTTCCAATTTGTGGATACTTTAAAGTTTGATAAATAAGAAAGGACTCTACTTTAGATTGCATCGTCAAGAAAAAGCACTCTACTCGAGATTCGATTACCAAGAAAAAAGACTCTAAATTGATCTAAATCTATTATTTAAGAAAATGACTCTAAAACATGAAGAATTTACTTTAAGAATTTAAAACGAGCGATTCCATCGTCAAAGTAAATTTCATAAATCAAGAAAGTATGTTCTCATGCTAATTACTTTGAATCTGAAATTTGCCCACCCTCAATTGTCTTCTTGCACATGGAAATTAATTATTCTATTGTGTACGCAAACGAGTGACCTTTATAAGAAAGGAATTACGCCTTTATCATCATTTAGGCATCAAGTTACTTTTAAAACGTGTATCAGAAAAATAAAAGAAACTCAAGTCAATACAATCGTCGCAATGACGAAATCGGAGGGCATTCGATTTTTCCACTACATATTAAATAAAAATGATCGTAGCTATGTAGTCTAAAAGTATCAGATGTGTTCGCTACATAAAAATTAGCATTCAGCCGTATTGATATTCATACCAATACTTTCTGAGCTGCTATGCACCTTTATGTGCACTATTAATAAATATCTACATCAATGTATGATCAATGATAAACATTCGCGTTAGGAATCGTTTATCATGGAAATTATGATTATAATTTGATTCTATTGAAAAGGCGCGGTGTATAAGAAGACCCTAACCCTCGTCTAATAAATACATACACAACCAAAATGTTACAATTCACAGGCATGGTTATCATACCCGCGGTCATTATGCTCGCCAAAGCACGTATACAACCGGTCACTCGTGTCGATTCGGACCAAATGTCCTACGACATGATTGAGTGACAAGAGGAACCATAATGCATGCGCACTCACATTTCGCTGTGCCCCTCAGTCATCGAGCTCCTCAGAAGTCATCAAGCTGCTCAGAAGATGTCGTCAGGCTGCTCAGCTGCGCCCAGACTGGAACGAAGTAACAGGACACGATTACAATTTGTTTCCAAAATTACGATTGTTTGAACTCTGATGAAGAATCGCGAAGCAATTCAAAACTAACGAAATTTTTTATAATTTAGACACTTTAAGAAAAATTTACAAATTTTTTTGTTAAAATGTCTAAATGATAAGATGTTTCCTTAGTTTTGAATTGCTTGGTAAGTCCATTCTAAAAATTAATTTTTTTAAATTTTTTTAACTTTTTTCTTTCTAAAATATTGAAGAATGAAGTCTACTTAAAAGGAATTTAATGAAATGCATAGATACTTACATCTTTCCATTAATATTCAGATCACAAATCACCTCTTCAGCTGACGCACTGACTCTAATTTCCGACAACGACTTTCGCTTTCAAAAGTAAAAAAATAGAAATAGTAGACTACCAACGCGCCCGAAAGATTCTTAGTCTCGCGATTCGAAGATGAGATCCGCGAAGATCGTTAAAGAATATAAATTGCGTAAGAAACACTGACTCTACCCTCGCGTATCCCGAAATTGTTATCGACGCTCTACTATGAGCAACTGTGCTCTTCAAAACGAAAAACTTCGTACATCATAAACACTGACTCTATTTGGCCGCATTGCACGCGGTCACAATCTCTGAAAAATAAGTGGGATAGGAGGGTGGGGTGGGTGTGGTTTCATCGAGTGTTTGTCGCGAGGAAATATTGTTTTCCTTGGAACCAATCAAGGAACTTTCGCTCCTTGTTATTTAGAATACAAGGTGTAATGCGAAAATACAGAATGCTCGCTCGATACGAGCAGCTTTTCATTTCACACGATATTAACCAAAATATACTACTTCAGAAATAATTATTACATATAAATGAATCATAGTAGTGGCTTTCGTCATTAAAGTTGTAAGCACGTTCGTGTTATTCGAATAATAGTTTAAAATATATCACGATCTTTATAAATAGTCAAAATTCATGGCAAGAATAAAAATTCGTCAATTATTTATGCTTGAAAAGCATGTCATTGACCAACTACGCAGTTCCTGTACATAAAGAACAAAACTTGCATCCAAAACCAAAGGTAAATGCAATTACAACAGCTTCATAAAGCTAGATTCTTAAAAATCATTGAAATATCGTTGAATTCTACGTAAACGCGACCGAAATACAATAAAATTCGATCATTCCAATATTTCGTAAACATCTACCGACGCCATTTTAAAATTTTAAACAAATCTGATTAAAAATATTCAATTTATCATAATTCAATATTTTCCCATTTCATCCCGATATTAACCGACTGCAAAGTTATCCATCACGTCGTGGCACGTCAATCACGTCTGAACGTGTAAAGGACAAGTTTAGACCTGCACTCCAGAGTCCAGACGCGCGTGCCGGGAACGCGCGATCGTCCTTTATCACGTTGGAGACTTTACACGTACAGTTTTGGAGCACACACCTGGAGTGTACGCTCCAAAACTGTGAGAAAAACTGTCCGTCTAAAGCCGGCTATTGATTCAATAAAATAACGAGAATAATACATATACCATACGTATTGCCATCTCATTTTTCCAAGGAATGAAACTACGCGCCATCCAAGCACCGTTCAAATTAACCAGCAAGTGTCATGGTGTTGCCTGCCCTTTGCTTTCGATTCCCGCTTCAACGCCTGTAACCTAACGATGCAACAAGTTTGAAAGAAAAGCATTAAAACATTCGCAAGGCAATTAAACAACAAATAAACTTGAAATATGCCCGGAAAGGGATGTAATTGAATACCGAGACACGATATGTGTGCACTAAATGTGCAGAAATATCGGTAAGGCAACGAAGGGAATACGCGACGAACATATAACGGTTTTCTCGCGATATTTAATCAATTTCGGGACGAAACTCTATTAATAGTAGCAGCAAGTGACGATAGAGAGAAAGAAGAAAACGAATAATGATTGGAAGTAATTATATGACGGTAGATAAGGTACGCGTACCATTTAAATGCGCAGCTATCGAACGAAGCGTCTTGACTCAACGACGTCCACGGAACGAATGACCCCCGCGCCCCAACGCTGTATGACGGCGAATATTAGCTTTGGTGGGGGGAGAGCGGGCAGGCGGCAGGACTCGCGAGGCAATACACGCGTACGTATTTATGAAGTGTTGGGATATCGTCACCGAGCCGTGTAAACAGAGGTGACTTCCAAAGGTAGCACCGATCAGTCATAACAAAGGTCGTTTCTACGCACACGTTCTGCTAACGGTAAAATAGAAATATTACGTGTGATATATTTCCTTCGTTTATAAAGTATCTAGCATCTACATACGGGTGTGTACTTTAATTAAGCTTGTGAAATTTAATACAGATGGCTTAGTAAGTATATATTCGAAAATTACTTACGTGATATACAGTTTCTTATTGTAAAACTTTTTACAAATTTCGCGATACATTCGAAAATGTCGCGATACCAAACCCGTGTTAGCATTGGTACATAAAATGAATATTCTTTTTGTATACACTGAGCCACGAAAGTATTCGAACGCTTGCTATTAAAACTGTAAGACAATAAAAATATACATTTTAGACTTATGTTCTAAAAGTAACTACTATAAGACACGGGTATCGAGATTATATATACCAAATTTGAAATGAATCGGATAATATTTGTAGAAATTATGAAACATTTATTGCAAAGATGTACTGCAACAGAGTCACAAAAATATTCCAATTACGCTTTTCAGACAATGTAAGTACAGATTAAAAGCTTGGATATTTTATTTTATGTACAATATATAACTTATAACTCTAATTCACAACCATACATTTTAGAACAAGGAAACGGAAAAAGCTAATAATAACATATAAAAAACTACTTATTTTCCAAACATTTGCTTAATATGTCTATCAAACATTTTTGCATCTGCATTCTCTCATCGTGCATTTTTTTCATTTCTGCTCTTCTCTCTTCTCTTTCCTTTTCTTTATCTTTTTTTTGTTCAAGACTTTGCCTTTTTATGTCTTCCCTTTCTTCTTCTATTTTTGTTAAAAAGTTTTGTAACATCGTGTCCACTCTTCTTTTTTTTCCCTAGATTCACATTCACATTCACATATACAATATAAAATAGTACTATTATAATTCACATAAACTTACCTTTGCTAAATGATTTAGACGTCGAGGCTATGGGTGCTGCTGTCCCTCACTTGAGGCCTCAGCAACAGGGCTTATTGCAGCCTTCTCCCCCATTATGGAATCCATTGCCTAATAAAGTAATAATAGATTATTATTTTATATAGTACTTTGCACTGATGCCTGAAAATTTGTCCTCATTCTCAAACTTATATAAAATGTATAATCACTGAGTAAAATGCCCACAATGTTCGAGGATTTCCAGACTTTTTATTTTCGTCACGGATATTTTTATAGGTCCGTTTTAGGCCTGACCATTTGTTACTGCATTGAGTTGCAGTAACATTGTACTTCATCTCCTGCATTATTTCGGCAATTTCTTCCCATATATTATTGCGCTTTGTTTCTAATTCTCTTTCTCGTATTAATTCAATTAAGAGTGTGACTGCCTTGTCCGGCCACGAAAATATCTTTGCTACTGTGTCTAAAAATATAATGTAAATGTAATTACACATATTGAATATGTTGAGCACTCTTTAATAAGCGAACCTGTTTGTTGTATGTTGTCTGTTGTCCTCTATCCTTAGATGATTTTCTACAAGACTGCAGTGAAAATCTTGGCCTTTATAGAAAAATATTTATACATTGTCACATACTATTAAAGTATTTGTAAAACTTTAAAATTTCAATTTTACCTTGAGCTGCTTTTATTGCTTCTGATTCCTGTACAAATAAACTCCTTAACTCACCTTTTACCATGACCTGCAATTCAACTAGAGGCATGATTTTAATAAAATTTAAAATAAAATTTAAAATAATATAAATGAACAATAACAAAAACAAGGAATGAATAAAATATAACTGAATTTAACTAATACAAATGAGAATTTATTTTCAATTCAAGTCAATGGACACGTCAAGCTCAAAAGTGAACGCTATTACTTTTTAACGATCGGTTTTACCCCTTTTGTTAATTAAAAGCCAATCGCAAATTTATTTATAATTTAACTAAATTCTTATTCGTCGATGCATTTCCCTTTCGGTTATCGATTTTTAAAATAGCAAGCGTTTAACAACATTGCGCTGATTTTGCACTTAGGGTGAGGGATAAAAAAATTATTAAAAGAATCTCCAACTATTTTCAAACCCCTCAGGTTTGCGCGGACTTCACTTTCTTTCCATTTCCTATTCAAATTTCCGATTCAAATTTCGCGCTTCTGTGCTCCACGCCGCTGGGCGGGAGCCGCAACTGCCTCTGGTCCGAATTGCTGCAGTTCCTGCGCGCCTCATGCACTGCAAATGGGAGAAATTCTAGGGAATCGTACGATACCACCAATACGATGCCACCATGCATCATGCGCTCCATGCGCGAATCGGAACGCACCCTAGCTGTCCTTCAGTTCCATACCCCATATAGCCAGGGATCGGTGGACTCGGGCTATCCCTAGACACCTACAGGAGCGGTGGTAATGTGTGCGTGAAACCGCTGGCATTAATTCGCTGGTGTCTAGGGACAGCCCGAGTCCACCGATTCCTGCATATAGCATATAAAGTTACTAGACGAGGTGGTCCTCGTCTATCCTCATGGTTCATTCACGCGTATGCGTCGTTGTGGGGTCTAATGATGACGCAATAGATATTCATTAAGAATGATAATTAAAAAACAATTCCTTGTCAATATGTAATAAAAATGAATGAACAAAGATGTACAAACGACGAACGATCGCTTAGGTTAAATTGAAAAACAGTCACTGACTGAACTTCGCCTTTGCTTTTGTCGTTGTTTATTTTCTCTTTATTGTTTTCTGCTTGTGTTGTGCAATAAAGACGTTTAATAATAGTAATAATTCCATATGAAATTAATGGTGAACAATGAAAAAAAATAAAATGGGGGGCCAGATGTACAAAAAAATTTCAGACAAACTGTTTTCATTTATTATAAATCATCAGATAATGAACAAATAATATAAACTAATGAACAATGACGTACAAACGATTGCATAAAAGAGAAACTGATATATTTTCCAATGAGGGGCCAACTTAAACGGAGGTGATTGGAGGATCATATTCGCCCAGCGTATGCATGTAGTACATACATACTTACATACACACATGCAAACTGTAATTACACTTTCCTGAACGCTTCCTTGTCAACAAATTATTGATTTATTATGAATGTTTATAAAAAGACTAACGTTGGTTGACAACTATATGATCTAGGGGTAAAAATTTTAGGCACTACTAGAACGAGACGCCACAGTAGTTAGATCAATATGAATAAGTCTTTACGTTTTATTCGTAATGGCGTTGCCGGTCTTTCCGGTAAACGAGTCGTGTCATCGTGTCCCACGTCTGTGATATCGTAGGATTTTACAGTATGACGGACGACGTGGTAATTTTGGACGATCCTGTTCACAAGGAAGAAGAGGCAGTTCATTTCCAAGCACCTGCAATTCAACATAATCCTGACGGATGGGGTCCGTGTGAGTTACCTGATCAATTCAAGGATATACCGTATCAACCATTTTCGAAAGGCGACAGATTGGGCAAGGTTTATCATCAACTTCTTTCTATACTTTCATTTTGCAAACATTTTCCTATACATATTTGTTAATTATCTTTTATCGTAGATATCTGACTGGACCACGCCGGCTTTCCAAGATAAAAAATTCCCAAGTAAGTATAACTAATGTAAAGATTTCAATTCTCTTATCAGTGATTACATACATCTTCAATTATTGACTGCAAATATAATAAATTTATTTTATCCATTTCTAATTTTTTGTAAATTCAGTTCATTATAAAGTTTTGGCGATATAAGCATTACTTCGTAATTAAAAATCTTTTGACCAGCACATACTGCAACATTAAAAATTAATTATGCTTTATGTTAATAAGCAGGAATTATAACAACAGTTAACTCTTTATTGTGGTATGTCAAATCTAGCTCGATATGACATTTTGTTCTAGCCAGTCCAACGTTAAGATAATGTTTTCAAATAGTTTCTTGGAATATTAAGATTGTATATATTTTGTGGAAGCTTCTTTACGTATTCTATGCCTGTTCTATAACTTGACAACAGTTATTATAATAAGTCGGTACCATGTGTTATGTCGTAATTACGATTAAGCTGTATCGATGCTACGTATGTAGACTACTCTATTACGTATTTATCCCACACATCGGGATAAATATGCAATAGAGTAGTAGAAAATAAAAACAGACAGATCTTAAAGCGGAGTACTATAGTAAATTTATAATTAAAATATGAATGGTGTAGATGTAACCAATTGGTATACTTTAATGCATTGTTTTCTGTGGAAATTGCAAAAGTAACAAAGAAAACATTTTCTAGAGATTTTAAGCTTCCATAATAATTGCTTATATTTTACATAAATTATGTGCATCCAGTTAAAACAGTAAACAATAAAGCACTAAGCACTTTGGATAAAAACTTGTTGGAACTGATTAACAATATTACTATTGCATTAAGAAGTGTATAACTATTGAAATGTAAACATAATTATTTTGCATTCATAGGGAAAATATAAAGATAGTGTAGTACATTCAGGTTGAAGAACAAAGGCATGTTCATGAAAGTTGCTAGAGAAAGTCTGGACTGCATGCATGTTCGATAATGTTCTGTTTTTTTATATATTAATACTAGATATAAATTAGAGGTTAAGGTAATGAAAGAAATGGAAACTACGCGATGCTGTCCATTAGTATCTAAATTTCTGTGATTTGGATGGAACAAAATGGCGAAAATAATTGCAACCACAAAGGGTCAAAATTATTAGTTCTATTCATTAATTTGTAATTCAATACTTTGGATCGTTTATAAAAATTAAGTGTATGTGAAAATTATGTTGTAGAGTTTCGTGTTTATATAAACTATTATTTTATGGGTCATAAGTTTAAGACTAAAATTTAATGACCATGTACATGCAGTATGATGTATTAGGTACATATATAGCTTAAATTGATTAAATTTAAAAATTTTCATTGTTATTTATACCAATGTTATTTGCAAGACGGATATAAATGGTGCGAGATGTATTAATGTGTTATTAGTGAGCCATACTTAAACATTATTTATCTTAGTATAAAATATTTCAGAGTTTTCAATTCATAATACTTGAGTAACAATACACTTTTTTATTTATAATAATATCCTTGCTGTACATATATTTTCTAACCAAAACTTCTATTAATGTGAAAGCAGTTTATTATATTTAATCATACATTCTGCAATAAACAAGTCTTTCTTTCATATTTGTAGACAAATATACATCGCAGTTTGGTTCAGGCAGTCAATATGCGTACTATCACGATGAGGATGAAACAACCTTCCACTTGGTTGATACGACCCGTGTCCAGAAACCACCTTATCAACGCGGAGGTCGTTTCCGGCATAATCAGCGGAATTTACGTGGCCGAGGAGGTCAACGTGGTGCATTGAGCCAAATACAGCAGCTTGGTAAACTAAAACTCCGTGAAAGGGAACGCAAAGGCCAAACAAAACGCTGGGGCAGACAGCAAGGTTTACGGAACCATAAGAACCAGCCACCAATAAAAATCCGTGATGCATCTGTGACCGTAAGACCAGACTGGGTAACTATTGAAGAAATGGATTTCCCACGGTTGGCAAAGCTATCTTTACCTGGTGTAAAAGATGGGGACGATATTTTATGTTGTGGTTCTCTTGAATATTACGATAAAACATACGACAGAGTAAATGTCAAGAGCGAGAAACCATTACAAAGAATCGATAGAATCTTCCACACAGTTACTACCACTGATGACCCAATAATTCGTAAGCTCTCAAAGACGGAGGGAAATGTTTATGCTACAGATGCAATTTTGGCAACCATAATGTGTTGTACTCGTAGCAATTATTCCTGGGATATTGTAATTGAAAAAATTGGAGATAAACTGTTCCTGGATAAAAGAGATAATACGGAATTTGATTTGCTAACTGTAAATGAAACCAGTGCTGAGCCTCCTCAAGATGATGGGAACTCTTTAAATTCCCCTAGAAACTTAGCCCTTGAAGCAACATTTATCAATCACAATTTTTCTCAGCAAGTACTGAAGTCCAACGAACCCAGATACAAATTTGACGAAGGGAATCCATTTATTTCAGAGGAAGAAGAAGGCGATGTTGCTAGTGTTGCGTATCGGTACAGAAAACTGGATTTAAACAATGGAATTGTTCTTGTTGCAAGATGCGAGCATGATGCTGTGATGCAAGGACCTAATAATGAAACTCAATTTTTAACGGTTAAAGCATTAAACGAATGGGATTCAAAGTTAGCCCATGGTGTTGAATGGAGACAAAAATTAGATACACAACGTGGTGCAGTGTTGGCAAACGAACTACGGAACAATGCATGCAAATTGGCCAAATGGACTGTCCAAGCATTATTAGCGGGTTCGGATCAGTTGAAATTTGGATATGTATCGAGGGCAATGGTTAGAGATTCCAGTAAACATGTTATTCTTGGTACTCAACAATATAAGCCAAATGAATTTGCAACGCAAATCAATCTAAACATGGACAATGCTTGGGGTATTTTGCGGTGTATTATTGATATTTGCATGAAGCAGAAAGATGGCAAATATCTGATTATGAAAGATCCAAATAAGCCAATGATAAGATTATATGATATTCCGGACAATACATTTGAAAGTGAAGGAGAAGACGATGACAATGACGATGAGCCTGTTAATGATGCTTTTCAGAGTTAACAACTTTCTAGTTTCCTTCAACTTTTCAGAATCATTGTCTTAGAAGTCATTGATTTGTATACCATAAACATACACTGCTGTAAGAGAAAACAAACGGAATAATAAAAATGTTCCAATTAAACTTGTTGAATATGTAATTTAAACAATTTTAAAAAATCTTGTTCACCCCAAAGTACACCTATAGATACAATGAAGTCTTTGCTTATGTAACTTTGCACTTTAAACCCTTTGAACAAGTTATTCTTTACAAATATTTTCTACAAAGATATTGTTATGTTAGAACCAGTCCAATTAAAATCATGATGCAACCTTTAAAAGGAGGGGTGATTTCTCACCAAAAAAAATTGAAAATGTAGAGTAAAAATAAAGTAAATTTATAGCAAACTAAATAAAAAAATTTACATCAATTTTCATTGTTATAAGCAATTTTGCGGTAAGTCTGTTTTACAAATTTACATCGATCCAGAGATTTAGATTAACCGCTGAAAGCAGTGACCATTACTTGTTATACACCCTGAAGAGTTCCTATTATTTTTTGCATGTTTATACTTGTCTAATACTTTACATTAATGTGGGAACATTCGTTTTTATCCTGTTTTTTATGAACTCGAAAAATTTGTGTATTGATATAATCTCTTTAATACGTCTTTACAAGGTCGACTCTTGCTATTGAATGAAATATATCTTCTATTTCGGTTGTTAACATAAATAATTAACATTTTGTTTTCTAACGAGCGTGTACTTAATTTCAGTGACGATGAATAAAGATTACAAGAAAAATCAACAACTGCGTGTAGTTCCGCCCGTTTCTTTAGTTTGAATTTCCCTCCGAAGCTTTGTTCACATCATACGATACCAACTCTTTCGCAGCTCTTATCTAATAGCAAATTCGGCAACCTGCACTAGTGTACATTGAGTGCGACTTTTATCCAATTGGAAGCGAGAAAACTCGCACTAGTGCAGGTTGCCGAATCTGCTATCAGTTTCTGATAAATATGACATTAAAGTCAAAATGTCGTCTGTGGTTGCAACAGCGACAGTCCGCGCTATCAAAGGCAGAAGAATATTGTCTACTAGGGCTGCACTTACTTTAGTAAGTAGATAATTAACTAGCATACCTTCATTAATTCTATATCTTCACTTCATACTAATTATTATTGGTAGATAGATAAATGAAATTCGTAATTTCGTTAAATTAAGGTTAGGTTTTAAACATCTATTGAATTTACGTAGATGTTTAACTTTTGTTTTAAATAGAATTTATTTTATTGAATGTAGTTTGCACTTCTTTCATGATTTTTGTCTTAAGCATAATAATTAAGAAATCTGAGAAATGACCATTCTCTGTGTACTTATTTTTAATTTTTAATATCTTGGAGTATTATCCGTGTTATTTTTGATGTTTTATGTAGTCTGTCGTAATATACAATTTTATCCTATTTATTCTACTGGTAAGTAGCAATGTAATTATAAAGAATAGTTGTTCATTATTAGTATTAGTCTTAACGTCAGTTTGTTTTTCATGAAATCTGTTAGCCAGGATGAGAGCTGGTTTTGGTTAGTTGGCCATCTGTATGCTAGATATATTTAGCTGCCCCTATTGTAGCGAGTAATTTCATTAACTTAAGAAATTAACAACCACTTTATTATATGTAAGAAAAGTTACAGTGTATGTATTTGTTAACGCCAGTCAAAATGGTTGACTGCTTTGTTCGACGGTTATGCTCTCATTGACCTTCAAGCGCTCTTTTCCGCTGTCTCCCAATTTCGCTCTGGCACGTTCTTCTTCCTTGGTACAGATTACCTGAGTATACAATAATAATAATTTTCTGCTTACAAAGCAGAAATTAATTTTTTTCTTTTCGAATGTATACAAATTTCAAGATAACCCAAACGTGACTTAAATCCTACTGTGCAGGTACCACAATGAAAATTAAATATAAACATTAGCACGTTGTATAAATATGATTCAATAAAAGCATTCAGAATGAATGACGTAAGATGTTAATACGAAGGTTTGCAAACTACGAGCTCTATTATTTCTTAATTTTAGAATGGACCTCTAAAGAATACAATATTATTTATTAACAATGTGTGCATTCAAAAGTAAATTTATTGAATTAAATTCGTTGAAGATGATTTTATTTATTGTACAAATTGCCTGTCATTCTCATTATAAGTGAGGAAAGTCGTAACATAGTAAATGTTAGTCCTATGCAAAAATCTGTGCACAAGTTGTATAGTACATATAGCTATGACTGCCAGAGTCAGGACCAACAGGGACGTATCGCGTCGCTACTTCTGGCAATCTTGAGCATGACAATCGAGAGTACCTACTTTAATAATATGTACCTTAGCTACTAATAAAATCTTAGTAGACAAATCATTCTACATTGTACTTTTATAACTTGTAGTTTATAAAACATGGAAGTCATGTTTAGTTTTTTTAGTCAGGATTAATTCTTAAAAATAAGAGAACTCACCCCTTATAATTGCTTTGTTACAGACGCCAAATGCCGTGAAAAAAATCAAGGAGTTATTACAAGATAGAACCGAATATGTGAGTACAAATATATTTAATTCTTATATCTATTGATATAGTATATTTAATATTTAGATTATTAGAATTTGCTATTATAGCATATATAAATCGTATATGATGTCCATGAGCCCTTCGGGTGCGGGTGTAGGGGAAGGGGTGGGTTGAAATGTGTAAAAGTACATACATAAGTACATTTTCGAACCTTCTTTTACAAGATTTATGCTTGTAATTTATATTTTAATATCTCTATATGATATCTACAATCTAAACAATTAAATTCACATTAATTATTTATACATTATAGATCAGAGTAATTGCAGTACCTGTGATTAAACAATCTCTTTTATAAAGAAAATAGAACTGTGGATCCGATGGACATAAATTAGTTAAAACAGGGACAGGAGTCCGGTCCTAAACGTGAACGCTATGTGCACTTGTCATTTCTTCGCACGATTTGTAGTAGCATTGTTTCTAGACATTTTCTGTCGATATTCTGGAAACGTTCTAAAAACTTTCATGCACTGGCGGGTGTGGCCGTGGAGAACAGCTCGGGAAATATACATTGATAACACATTAAGGGGGGTCACTGTGAACATTTTTTATTTCTGATTTCTCTATTTGTGCATTTTCATAATATTTGAGATCTCAAAAATATACCTGCACAATTTCAAAGTGGATCTTAAAAAATTTTGGGGGCTACGGAAGGTTTTGTATAGATAGCGCAGTACTCAGAATCGAGTGCACGCATCCTCAACTTCGTGTCAATCGCCTTAAAACTTTATGTCCAAGAATCCAAATGTATCTAATAAGAGGGATGATGAGCTTATATATTGTTTAGAACTAGATACAGAATCACTGGCTACGACGAGACCGAACACAGCTGCGATCTTTGAGTTGCAGAAAATAACTTCCGACAAAACTTTAAACGCGATTATCTCGAAACGGCATTCTTCAATCTGGACGGATTAATAACTCAGTTAATTTTCATCGGATTCACATGAAATTTTCGAAGAATATTCGTAATAAAATTATTTCGAATAATTCATCGTTTTGATCGAATAATTCATCTAATCGTAACCTTGAAAGATTATGTTGATTTTTTATACCTGTTTTCCAATGTCCGCCATTTCTTAAAAAATTACAATTTTTAAATCTGTACGCTTAACTGAAGCTATTGCAACATACTTTAAGAAAACGTTCGAAGTTTTCAATTCAGAGCAAACGTTGGAAAGTTACACAACCGCCCGTTGTGTAATTTTTGTTTGCAGAGCCTAACGTTATTGTATGCTGTGGCCATACTACGTAAACAATTTTCAATCTAAGAGCATAAAATATTAGTTATATATATATATTTTCAATTGGTAATAAAAAAATTTCGTAGAAAGTTACATGTCATTATAAAAAAATGTCTTGAAAATAGCCTTTATTTTCGACCGTCATAGTGGCTCCCCCCCACCCTAAGTACATACCTAACAAGTTTTTTAGTATCTGACGTATTATTTTTATATTTTGAGGGGACGTCGGTCGTCCATATCGCCCACCTCTAGATCCGCCACTAATAAAAAGCAGTACATATTTTGAGCTATCAAGAATCGTATCATTGTGTCGTACAGAAATAATTTACTACAGTAGCTTTCGCTATAAGTTCGATTTGTCTTCTACACTGCAAGCTCGTTGCTATCCCCAACAGTTCTGGTCGTTATGTGAACTAAACGAGCGAATTAACGTCTTATCGAAATTAAGAATGGCAGGATATCAGCATCAAAAAACGTATCCCATATATACCATACACCTCGGTACAAAATATTGCTCCAACTATCCCAAATATATAGTGGAGAGTGGCCTAACTCCATATGGTTTCCGTTCGTTTCACGAATACTTCCATAATATTTCGTGGAAATGGTTTAAGTTAAGGTTCCTCAATATGTCTGCGGACTCTCGTCAATGTTGTATTCAAAAAATTTTGGGCGCGTGCGGAAAGAGCATCGAAAAGCACTAAGCCACGCCTTCGTGAGCAACAGTGCTGTGGTGGGGAGTGTTCGTGAGTGAAGTGTGCCGCTGAATGTCAGCAACACACCTTACAGTTTACACGTATACTTCGACAGTTATTGGCCACAGGGTGGGGAACTGCTCATGGCGTCGCTCTTCGCTTTGCTCACGTGCAATCGAGAGCGCTCTTGCCCACCACAGCTTTGCTGTTCAGGCCTGCCCTAAAGGGTCGCGGCGTCAAGTGCCACTGCTGAAACGTAAACAGATGTCTGCGACACTCTCCAATTCATTCCAATTACACACGAAAGTCAGTCACTCTTCGGAGTTCGGCCACAGCTCTTGTAAGATCGTGCGTTCATTTATGGCTTGTGAAGTAACTGTAAGAAGATTATATTATTTTCCGTTTTGCGATTTCAATGTGGTGATTAGTGAAAAATGCCTAGAAAAGAATTGATAAACTCTGGTGATACTCTGCACTTGCCACAGATGTGTGAAAAGTGTAAAGAATTCGATGAGAGCTACAAATTGAATTGTCGTTTGAATAAAGTTACGGGAAGAAGTGCGTGCAATTTTTTTGGATAATATACCACCAAACACCTTAAATCTTTACGGTAAGAACAATCGATTTTGATAACATATTCGAAAAAAAATCGAACTTAAACGCGATCGCTTCACCAGTACCCTTCTATTCGCGGTTTTTATTTTTTAATTCTATTCTGGAGGCTGGGCATACGAAATTATTGGGTGGGCAAATCTCTTCTACATTTCGACTAACGAAATGCAGCGGTGAAAGAAAGTTTTTGATAATATATAAGAAAAAAATCTAACTCTCCTTTTAATGATATATGAAAATAAACTAGTTAATAAACTCGTTGTTTCGGAACCGAAAGTTCAGAATTTGTTTTTTTAATTCCTAAAGAAAATTTTGGAAAACTACTGTGTGACATTTTATCAAAAATCCCAGACAAAACGAGCAAAAAAGATACAAATGGATTATGAATTTACCGAGATACTGAATTTTGTTCACAAAAAGGCAGTTTGAGCGCTATCGCCAATTAAACAAAATCGGATTGCCACATCTGCGTTCATTTTTATCGGGAAGATCTCAGCACTCCATTGCAATCTTTCTTATTGAGAAATAATGATAATTACAGAAATTTCAATTTGTGTCAGCCAATGTGAGAACATTGTCTCTCAGCTCGTGCTATGAGCGCCAGCAAGTCTTGTTCGACAGCAGAGTGGCCAGTAAAATCCCTACGTGTAGGGAAGGCATGACGCCACAGACCTATAGACACTAATACGATTTGTGCACGCCAATCGCTATGCGATGAATTGTGGTACGTCACAAACACAAATACAGTCGAACCTCGATAACTCGAATCTGAAGGGAAGGGAAAAATCTTCGAATTATAGAGGTTTCAGCTTATCGAGTTTTCGGGTAAGAGAGGTTCAACAAACCAAAATTCGACTTATGGAGGCTGTGTACGACTATTAATTTTTCAACTTGTGAAGCTGTAAAGCAAGACAAATTCAAGTTTTAATGGTCAATTATTTATTGTATACCTATAATCAAATATACGTAAAACTTATAAAAATAATTATAAGACACTGTTGGAGATTCGGTAGTTCCGATCTCCGCCACATCCAACTCATGGCAGCACCTCCTGGACGGCACAGCACTAAGCCCGATCCACAATCGATGCGCCAATCAGATGTGAGCGACAGAGCGCTCAGCCAATCGCATTTCCCCACGTCGCGCGATCCTCCAGAATGTTGGAGAAGACGACTAACGGAAATCGATCGGCCATATTGACATTCCTTCTTGTTCACGCAGAGTACGGAAGTAGACGCGTCTTTTATTTGAACGTTTAGCTCACAGTAACTCGTGAATTCTCGTAAATTGCTCAAGCTAGTGCTCAACCTAGTGATTTCTCAACGCTCACACATTGTTTTCTCGTTCTCAAACTCATCGCGGCTATCGATTGTGGATCGTGGTCAGTTACGTGGCCACGTGTTCGGCATAGCGCGATTCGTCTCAGCGAGACAATAATTGGTTTATTCTCCGCACAACGTGCCTACGCTCACGCTCACGTGTAATCATTTTACAATCTGACTCACTCCGCGAGTGTATAATAAAAATAAGTGCTGTTCTCACCAAATACTGATCCGTTATTGCACCTAACCTAACCGGCATCTCACCTCGATCATCCGTTCTCAAACATTTCTGGTCCTTCGAGCCGGAGTAGTGTGTGAAAGTGCTCAGTGCTCATCAGCTCAACGCTCAAGCTCACCCCATTGTGCTCACCCTCTGTGCTCAAGCTCAGCGACGCAAGATGGATGCAACCAAGTCCAGCTCCGAGACACGGTCCCGGTCGTCGTCACCGAGCCCGCCGGGGGAGATGAGCCTCCAGGTGCCCACCGAGCAGTCATCTGGAAATCAGGTTACCGGCAGAACGAGGGCGACGTCCCCCTCAACAATACCGGCGCCGCTCATCATTAAATCGCGGTCGCAGGTGAGTCGCTTTCTGGCGTTACAGGCGATTCAGGCCGAGATCCCCACCGACCCCGAGAAAGCGTCCCTTGGGGAAGTGCAGTCTCTGCTCGAGAGCGTCGCAGAGCTGCACAAGGCGTTCTTGACCGAGCACGCTCACCTCGAGGAGTTCTGGCCCGTGAAATGCCTCACTCACGAGTATTTCGCCTCGGATCTCTTGGGCCGAGAGACTCAGCTAGTGGCTCAGGTGAATAAAACTCTAAAGGGTATCATCACTCACCGCTCACCCCCCGCTCAACCAGGCTCATCAGCTCAGGACTCATCCGCGGCGAGCAGAGCCGCAAAGCTGCCGACGATCGCAATCCCCAAATTTTCTGGGAACTATGCGGACTGGCCAGCGTTCAAAGAATTATTCACGTCGCTCATTATCCAAGACTCACGCCTCATGGACATTGACAGGTTGTACTACCTTCGGGCCAGCCTGTCCGGCGAACCTGCACGCAGGGTGAATTCATTCAAACTCACCGGCTCATCATTCCAACCATGTTGGGCTTATCTCAACAAGCGTTTCACAAACAAACGACTGCTCATCAAGGAACAACTGGATAAACTCTTCTCCATTGCTCCGCTCACCACTAGATCAGCCTCAGCGCTCACCAACCTGGCTGCGACCATCGCAGAAGTGAATGAGGCCCTGGTGGCCCTGAAGGCTGACCAGGACATGCACAATTGCCTCCTGGTGCATGTCCTGACGAACAGCCTTGACAAGGTCACGCGAGAGGCTTGGGAGACCTCCCTGGAAAACGTCACGGAGTGCCCTCGCTACCAGGACTTGCTGGCCTTCGTCGAAAAGAAGGGCGGGGCCCTGGAGCAGATAGAGTCCTCACCCAAAAGGCCAGCTGCTCCAGTCGCTTCCACCTCACGCCCTGCTCAACGGAAGGCAAACGCTCACCCTGCCACGCAGGCGAAGACTCATCCACCATCTCAACCTCCATCGAGGGCGCTCTCAACGCGGTATCCGTGTGACCATTGTTCTGAGGATCACTTTATAGTGATGTGCCCAAGCTTCCGTGACAGGCCTGTGGCTGAGCGACGCAGCTTCATCACGGCTCACAACCTGTGCAGGAACTGCTGCGGCCGCCACCAAGTCGATGTGTGCAAGTCTGCACTCCGATGCAAGACTTGTGGCATGAAGCACCACACCATGCTGCACCCCACTCAGCAGCCAGCTCACCCACCTGCTCACCCTCGACCCGGCACATCCACTGATTCAGGACCAGCTGCTCAAGCCCCTCCGATGGAAGGCAGAAGGTCAGAAGGCGATGCTGACGTATGAAGTGTCGGTGCAGTCGCCAGCTCATTCTCAATGATACAAGGTCATCCTCATCCATCACTCTCACTCTCAGCTGCAGGTGGGTTCGCCACCCCACACACACTCACCTTGTTGGCTACCGCCAACGCTCTGCTCATCTCACCGGTGGCCTCGCTGCCAGTGAGACTACTCATCGACTCAGGGTCGGAGCTCACCTTCGTCAAGGAGGAGCTCATCACTCAACTTAACCTTCAAAGAGCCCACTCATCAATCTCAATTATTGGCATTGGAGGTAACAAGACTACTCACACCCGTGGGGTCGTGTCAATCACTCTACAATCAAGTTACGACTCCTCCTCGGTCACCACACAAGCTCATATTCTGCGGACTCTCACCTCAAGGCTACCATCCGTTGAAGCGACACGTCAGGAGTGGCCACATCTCACCAGGTTAAGGTTAGCTGATCCAGATTTTCTAAAACCTAGGCCCATCGACATAATCATTGGTGCCGACTCATATGGAAAAATTATAAAACCTAACCTCAAAAAAGGTGACCCTTCAATGCCAATTGCCCAGCTCTCAATCTTTGGGTGGCTCATTCTTGGGCCAGTTAAAACACCTCAAGCTCAACTCAGCTCGTCGCACACAGCTGCAGTCATGCAGCACAGCGATAAAACAATACAAGAGTTGTTGACAAGATTCTGGATTCAAGAGGAGCTCCCAACAGATACACCTTCAACGCTCACCCCTGAAGAACAAGAATGTGAGGATCACTTTCGAGCGACACACACTCGGGATTCTACAGGAAGGTACATCGTGCGCATCCCTCTCAAGTCGTCTCGGAGTCTGCTGGGCAATTCCTACCAGACAGCCCATGCCTGTCTGAAGCGAACACTCAACAAGCTCAACAAAGATGCTGATTATCGCAATCTCTACCAGGGGTTCATGAAGGAATATGAGGCTCTCCATCATATGGTAAGAGCTCCCTCACTCTCACCCAATACTCACTCTGTTTTTTATCTTCCACATCATGGAGTACTCAAGCTCGACAGTCAGACCACCAAGTTGAGGGTCGTCTTCAATGGCTCAAGCCCCACCTCAACGGGGCACTCTATCAACGACCTCATGCACACTGGTGCGAACCTGCTACTCAACATCACCGATGTGCTGCTGTGGGTTCGCCAGCACAAGTACATTTTCGCCACGGACGTGACAAAAATGTACAGACAGATCAAGGTCCACGAAGACGACCAGGACCTCCAGAGGATACTGTGGATTGACGAGGATTCAAAGGAGGTGCCCTACAAGCTCACTACGGTCACGTATGGAACCAAAGCAGCGCCGTTCCTCGCTGTCAGAGCACTACTGCAATTGGTCGAAGACGAAGGGCATCGTTTTCCACTGGCAGTGCCTTCAATCACTCATGCCAGATATGTCGACGACATATTCGGCGGCGCCGACTCAGGTGAGACACTCATTACAATTGCTCAACAATTAAATGACCTGTGCAAGGCGGGAGGCTTTCCACTTGCCAAGTGGCAATCCACCTTCCCTCCATTGCTTGAATCAATTTCTCACGATGTGCGAGCGAGCAACTCGTACATAGCACTTGACGACTGCAATACCAAAATTCTCGGACTACAATGGAATGCTCTCAATGACAACTTCTCGTTCTCGACGAAACCTCTCAGCTATTCAAGGCTCACGAAACGTCTCATTCTCTCTGAAGTCGCAAAGATATTTGATCCGCTTGGCTTCTTAGCTCCAGTCATCATTCGGGCAAAAGCACTTTTGCAGGAATTGTGGCTGCACAACCTCAACTGGGACGATCCACTGCCCTCCCAAATCACTGCTCACTGGCTCACCATCAGAGAGGATCTAACAAGTCTGGCCAGACTCTCAATACCAAGGTGGTTCAACACCTTCTCCTACTCTACAGTGGAATTACATGGATTCTCTGATGCGTCTCAGCTCGCCATGGCAGCGGTAATTTACATTATCGTGTCCTCACCGTCCACAGCTCACAAGGTGTCGACACTCGTGTGCTCCAAAACCAAGGTAGCACCACTCAAGAAACTCACAATCCCGAGGCTCGAACTCACTGCTGCTTTGATGCTTGCAAAGCTTACAAAGTACGTTCAAGCTACTCTTCAACTCAACGTCTCTTCAACTCATCTGTGGACGGATTCTCAAATATCACTCTCATGGATCAAATCACATGCTGCACGCTGGAAGGATTATGTGCGGAATCGTGTCTCCCAAATTCAAGAGCTCACACCACACGCACATTGGAGACACGTTCCTGGAACAGCGAATCCAGCTGATTGTGCCTCTCGAGGCCTCACAACACATCAGCTTGAACACCATGAGCTTTGGTGGACGGGACCATCTTGGCTCACTCAGCCCAGTGACTCATGGCCCTCTCAACCCACATTGAAGGACAGTCCAAGCATGCTGGAAGCTCGTCCTGGAGTCTCAAATCTTCTCAACATTCGAAAACTCGAATATCACTGGGACCTCATTTACAAATACTCATCTCTCAACAAACTCTTTCGTGTCACTTCAGTTTGTTTCAGAATTCTGTCACGCTTAAAGGGGTCAACGATTTCCTTACCGCTCATCGTTCAGTCGCCCGAAGATCTGGAGAGGGCCAGGATTTTTTGGATTAAGGCGACGCAGTCCCTTTATTTCGCACATGAATTAAAGTCGCTCAGCTCTGGCGCGACGCTGCCATCGTCTCACACCTTCAATCGGCTCACGGCCTTTATCGACCAAGAAGGAGTGATCCGAGTCGGGGGCCGACTCAACAACGCTCACATTGCATATGGAAGTAAGCATCCTGCAATTTTGCCTCGTCACTCACGTCTGTCCGATCTGATTATAGACCAAGCTCACCGACAAACTCTCCATGGAGGGACTCAGCTCACGCTCGCTCAAATCAGACTGACCTACTGGATCATCGGTGGTCGAGCTCCAGTGAAGTCTCACATTCTACGGTGTGTTGTGTGTGCTCGGCAAAGGGGGATCCGTGCCCATCAACTGATGGGCCAACTACCTCTTTCACGAGTCACACCCACACGCCCTTTCACTAACACTGGACTGGACTATGCTGGTCCCATCACCTTAAGGACGTGGAAAGGACGAGGCGCCAAGACTCACAAGGGATGGATCTGTGTATTCGTTTGTCTCACCACATCAGCTGTTCATCTCGAGCTAGTCACCGACTACTCCACGGAAGGTTTCATAGCGACTTACAGACGGTTCATCTCACGGAGAGGAATCCCTCACTCACTCTACTCAGATTGTGGCACCAACTTCATTGGAGCCGATGCCACGCTCAAGAGGATGTTCACTCAGGGCTCTCAAGATCACCAAACTATCGCTCAGCTGTTGGTCAATGACAACACACGTTGGTGTTTTAATCCTCCAGCCGCGCCCCACATGGGGGGCAAATGGGAGGCTGTGGTGAAGTCCACCAAACATCATCTTCGGCGAACAGTGAGTGAAACAGCACTCACCTACGAAGAGTTCAGTACGCTTCTCACGCAGATCGAGGCCCTGCTGAATTCGCGGCCTCTCGAGCCCCTCAGCGACGATCCTGACGACGTCGCAACGCTCACTCCTGCTCACTTCCTCATTGGCCACCCGCTCTCAGCTCTACCGGAACCTTCTGTGGAGCACACATCCATCTCACCGTCAGCGCGGTGGCAACTCATCCAACAGAAGACTCAACAATTCTGGACTCAATGGTCAGCCCATTATCTGCAACGACAACTCTCAATCTCGAAGTGGCATCATCCATCCAACGCCATCAAGATCGGCTCTCTGGTGCTCATCACCGATGAACGGTTTCCCCCTAGCAAGTGGCCACTTGCTCGGGTTCTCACTCTTCACCCAGGGAAGGATGGACTGACCAGGGTGGTGACTCTCAAGACCGCCACCACCACCTTGACCAGGCCGATAGCAAAGTTGGCTGTTTTGAATGTTACAGATTCATCATCAACATCTTCTTCCAGCTGTTGAGGCCGGGAGCATGTTGGAGATTCGGTAGTTCCGATCTCCGCCACATCCAACTCATGGCAGCACCTCCTGGACGGCACAGCACTAAGCCCGATCCACAATCGATGCGCCAATCAGATGTGAGCGACAGAGCGCTCAGCCAATCGCATTTCCCCACGTCGCGCGATCCTCCAGAATGTTGGAGAAGACGACTAACGGAAATCGATCGGCCATATTGACATTCCTTCTTGTTCACGCAGAGTACGGAAGTAGACGCGTCTTTTATTTGAACGTTTAGCTCACAGTAACTCGTGAATTCTCGTAAATTGCTCAAGCTAGTGCTCAACCTAGTGATTTCTCAACGCTCACACATTGTTTTCTCGTTCTCAAACTCATCGCGGCTATCGATTGTGGATCGTGGTCAGTTACGTGGCCACGTGTTCGGCATAGCGCGATTCGTCTCAGCGAGACAATAATTGGTTTATTCTCCGCACAACGTGCCTACGCTCACGCTCACGTGTAATCATTTTACAATCTGACTCACTCCGCGAGTGTATAATAAAAATAAGTGCTGTTCTCACCAAATACTGATCCGTTATTGCACCTAACCTAACCGGCATCTCACCTCGATCATCCGTTCTCAAACAGACACATTTTATGTGATTTTGCTTTGCGCTAGTTTTTTTAGTATATTTTTAATCAATAGCAGTTTCAGTCGTGAGTAATGCAAAGAAAACATTTTCTACGAAATTTCATAATACATAATATGTAGAAGTAAACTTCGTACTTGTAGAGGTCGGAATTCTTCTAAATGCGAGTTGTAGTGGTGAAATACATAATTTAACTTGCAAAATATAGTCCGAGTTAAGGAAGTTTTATTTCGAGTTGTAGAGGTGTTTACACCGGAGCAGAAGAGAATGATGAAAATTTTCGAGTTACCGAGGTTCGACTGTATTTTGTTCTGCTGTAGGTGTTCCCCTTCTGCTTCGTACTACGTCTTGTCATGCCTATGTCGCCATTAATTCCCTACAGATGGCAACTCTGCTCAACACTGGCCTGAGCTAAAGTGGTGGGGATGATTCATTCAATATTAACAAGTCCATTTCTTTCCATATTAACGGGGCACTGCTGTATATACAAAGTGCGGGGCAAACTGGACAAAACTCAGAAAGGTTTGACCGACTTGAAACGGTATTTCTCCAAACCTCGCCAAATTGCGCCATTCAAAATGATAGATGCTTTTTTTGACGAGGCGAAAAGTTTTGTTGAGAATCGAAAATTGTATTTCGTGTTTCAGATCGGTTTAAGAGTCGGCGTAAAACAACGAGGATGTAATGGCTTGAGTTATACTCTTGATTATGCCAAAGAAAAATCTAAACTTGATGAAGAAGTTATTCAGGACGGCGTTCGCATTATGATTGACAAAAAGGCACAATTATCTCTCTTAGGCACCGAAATGGACTACATGGAATCTAAATTAAGTTCTGAATTTGTTTTCAATAATCCAAACATTAAAGGAACTTGCGGGTGCGGAGAAAGTTTCTCCGTTTGATTATTGTGAATATTTTTAAAAACTGTAGTCAAAATAAGTAAGTTAGGTACAATCAGTACAAATGGCTTGTAATTTAACTAAACTATGAATTGAATAAGTGACATCCCTTTTATTGTAGTCAACTAGAAGAAATCTCTTGTTGTTGGCATTCTTAATTTGGAGGTTAGAACTATTAAATAAAAACTGACATTTAAATAAATAATTAACTAAAATTTATACTAAATCAGTATAAAAGTTGTATATTGTTGATTATTCAAGTATTTGTCATAATATTTATTTATTTTATAGATAAGAAATGTGTACATAATATTTAATCTAACTGATTATGCATGTATAATATAATAATTAATGAATAAACTAGTAGTGTATTTAATGTACACGAACATGTATTTTTATTATTAATATATAGATGTATATAATTTGATCCCTTTGATTTCGTCTTCCTTTACTTATAAATTCAGTGGGAGATGTTGTTTATAATTTGTAGTCTACACGTAGTTGAAAGCTTGTGTTTAAGGGGTCATTCCGGTTAGACGGGTTGAAAAAATCGATGTTTTAAAAACATTTTTCGAAAGTACATATACTCAAAACTGTACTGTTAAATTTTCATGGAAGAATTCCGATTATTTTAGCTTCTAGAGAGCATTTTGTAGAGAGCGCAGAGGTTCGGTCTCTATAGATGAAAACATTGAACGCGCTTTTCTCGAAACGTCATTTGTCCACGTGATGAAGATAAAATCTCAAAATCTATCGTACACATTGCTTTATAAATTTTACTGCTTATTCTGCACACCTGCGACTCTCGCAGCGAATACGGTCACGTATTTTCATTGAGCTTAACCTACTTTTAAAATAAAAAATACCAAAAGAAAAAACATTTTTCTTGCATATTTGCTCGTCATTTTGCTAATTTTGAAGATAAATTACTATTTACAGTCCGAGGGATAACGACAGACATACGGATCAAGAATCTGTTTGGATTTTTGGGTTCAGATAAGTCTAACAGCTGAAATCGCCTGCACGAGCGAGGCATGAATTTTTAAACATGTCATCAAGACCACTTTCAAATGCATTTGAAAAACAATAATTTTATTACTTTTATATTTTTAATTTGCGGTAGAAATGTAGTTTAATAAATAGGAAATAGTTTTATTCCATTACTATAATTTGTTTGTCGTAATGAATTCCTGAAAATCGCTGTTTTTTCATTGCGCTCTCTTTAGGGATGCCAGGAAATTCCCTGTCATCCTGAGTCGTGGTGGAAGGGGAATATACGCGTAGTGGAGGGGGAACCAACCTTGCCGTCACGGCGTCATTACGCCATGTGTGGCGTGTTCATGAGTGTAAGGTACATAATGCCCAATTTCTTCACCTCCGATTAAAGTCCCAGTCAGTGAACGACCAATTGGATGCTATCATGTGGCACACGTCGACCAGTTGGATACTATCATGTGGCAGTTAAGTGGAACGTAACTGGAAGATTAACGGCCGATTTCGTCACCTTCAGTTATCTTAATCTTCCAGTTATGTTCCACTTAACTGCCACATGATAGCATCCAATTGGTCGACGAGTGCCATATGATAGCATAGAATTGGTCGTTCACTGACTGGGACTTTAGTCGGAGGTGAAGAAATCGGGCATAAGATAACTGAAGGTGAAGAAATCGGCCATTAGTCGATTTGAATATCCCGCTTGAATAGACAACCAATTTAAATGCCAAGGTCAAGTAACGACTTCAAAGGTTCCACCCGGAGTGACGCCTCTTATTACATCTCCTCTTTGCCCCTGGTCTGAACTGAGCCTGAGAGTAATTCAGTAATCCTTCCCACCCGCGGCCAACAGTCTACTTAAGTCCAGTTGAGTTTAATTTATGCGCCGTCCTGTAGGTCCGCGGTTGGCTGTCGATTAAACGTAAAATTATAACATACAAATTCAAATATGAATAATTCATGGGAGAATACTCGAGAAACTATTAAAAGTTTCGCAAACGAGCTAGTATGCAACGAATGGTAAATAATATTGTAATTGAGATAGTAGTAAATTTATACAGTAACTCGCAAACGTATTCATTCATTTCGTACGTATGACATAGTTTGCATATTTAACCAAAGTTAAAGTTAGAATCGTCAATTCTAATTCACGTTAATATAAACCTTGATTAATGTACTTGTTGTTACGTCCGCCTATTAAAGAAATGCTTCAACAAGTAAACTATGAATCTTCACCTGAATGCATTCCAACTTAAAGTATAAGGATCTGATTTAGAGTAATGTAAATTAAAATTGATAATTTAAATTACGACATTGCTTAAATATGTAAGATATAGATTTCTTTGAAGATTTTATCACTCCGTTAACTCCTGTACATTTATTATATACAAGTTAATTATCTTCATTTATTACTTCTTATATTTGCAAAATTATTATTAATGATACATTGGTATAGTACAATATTAATTTGAATTATGCAACTTATGTTTTATATACTTAATATCGCTCATTTGCTGCCACAACGCCATAACCCAAAGTTCACGATTTTTGGGGACATGGGTTCAAAAGTTTTGTTAAACAAACTCTTTTTCTGACTTGTGTTGTGGTTGCAGCAAATGGGCAATATGTATTTATAAGATAAACATATAACATTAAGTCTTTTTATGTTAGTGGAAATGAGCCCATACATGCAATGAGGTATACAAATTGTGGCCACTTTTTTTGCAAACAATGCATTGGAAATGATTCGATATGTATAAAATGCAACGCACCTGTACAACCTACTGAAATACATAGCGATCATATTATTCGGAGTCTTACGTCATATTGTAATCAATTTGCAGAAATAATACAAGAAAAGTATGCACATTTTTATGAATACATTTCATATATTCTTATATGAAATCTTCAAGTGAGTTTAGTGATGCTTTTGAATACTAACGAAAGAGTTTATTTTTTAGAAAATATTTGTACGATGATTCTGCTTATTTCATTCCTTTAGTCTTCACATTCGTATTTCTAAAATATATTTATGGTAGTTTCGGCATATAAATGCATACATAAAAGATAGTAGATATATGTTAGTTCATTAATAATACTATAACTATTTAAAAAAGTAATATTTAAAAAAGTAATTTGTAGTAATATTGACAAAACTTTAATGGTGTAAACAATATCTTGTCGATTTTAGTTAAATAATGCTGTATAATAAAGTACTTTATTTAATACAAGAATAATGTGAATTTCTCAGAGACTTGTGGAATGCAACATCAAATGTTTCAAGTACTTTACAAGCATCTTCTGTAATTATAAAAGCAGGATCTAAAGATGATTATTTAAAATCTAAACAACCTTCTATACCAAAAAGAAATATAAATAAGTCAAATGCAAAAGGAGAAACGCTGTTACATGTTGCGTGTTTAAAGGTATATTCTTATACTATATATTTCTGAAAATCTAATAAAATATAGCTTCGATCACATATATTTTTTCAGCGTAATGAAAATTATATACAGTCTTTATTAGCTGCTGGTGCAAATCCAAATACAAAAGATAATGCTAATTGGACTCCTTTAGTAAGTTATTTGCATCATTATATTTTGACACAAAATATCTCACACATGTATTTATGTTGCTTGTGTCTTGCATTTTTTGTTTATAGCAAGAAGTTGTAAGCTATGGATTTACCAATATATGTCAGTTGCTTTTGCAATGTGGTGCATCACCTAATACACCAGGTGCCGATAATAGGACAGCATTGCATGAAGCTGCTATTAACAATAGAGTAGTAGAAGCCAAGATGCTTTTACAGTGTTTTGCTAAGAAAGATGTGTACGATAAACATGGGAAGAAGCCAATGTGTGTATTCTTTAAATGTATTTATGTTACAATATTTATTTTTCATTTGTGTACACATGCTTATTAATTAATACCTAACTATTTGCTATCATGACAGCGTGAGTTACAAAACTTAGGAGGTATTGCCTACTGCTAAATTTATATGATTTTAGTTTCAGTAGGTATTATGCAGGTGGTTCCTAACCAGTTGTGTAAACAATTTAATTATTTGGTCTATGTTGTGGAACTTCAGTCTGAATTTCTTAAGCAATGTTAGTGTATTCAGCATTCACAAGTTTTATTTTACATACATATATAGATATATGTATACATACACTCTTTATAGGAATATACATTTATGATTGATGTATAAAGTTGCTTCTAATGTGTAGTGTGAGATTTTTGTGAAACTGTTTTATGTATATGATGAAATGTATGCAGAATGATTTTTCACGGCGTTATTAAAAATACAGACAGTGGTAATAAAAATTTATCAGATAGCGAAGGCAATGTAGTAAAACATTTTAAAACAATTCAATTACAGCACTCATGTTATTTTAAAGAAGATAATGACAAATATCACAATGACAATGAATGAATTGAAAATATTGTACCAGAAATGCATACTTCTAGTTGACAATTGGAGTCACCAATTATACTTGACTATACACATAAATAGAGACAGAAAAAGTGTATTTATATATTAGGTCGTCACATCATATAGTGTTGGACACTATTTTTTGCCGATCGGTCACGCGAAAACTTAAACAAAATCAGCAAAAAGTTAAACATTTAATTAGTTAAGCAAAAGTTAAGCAAAAAGTTAAACATATCATGTGATATATAAATGGCATTGTTTTAAATTATTTAATATTACGTAGTACTATCCATTGAATAGTATTTAGTATTTGTTACAACGATTGAGAACTTTTTTAATATTGGTGAACAAAATATCTGTTCCTGTTGTAGAAATTTTTTTATTTTTGTATTTTATAAGTTCCATTCCAACTAGAACCTTTATTTTCAAGAAATTTTATTTTATCGGTTCTTGTGAGAACTTATAATGTGAGAACATTTTGAAAAAAGTTCTGTGGTCCATGTTTTAAATGGAACCTATTGAAAAATTGTGGAACTTTTTCGAACCCTTAATTATCCATTATTGGTTAGAAGAAAATGGTGTATTGTTTCAAATTTAAAAATCGATAGACAAGTGGCTATTCAAAGTGATAAACTTTATCAGAAAAAAAATGTGTGCGCAATAAATTAGCCCTCGTTATACGTTTTCTAAACTTGTATGAAAATTTTGTGTATTCAAATTGTTTTTTGTGCCTTATTTACTTCTTACATGTTTTTTAAGAAGATTGTATATGCTTTTTCTTGGCCATTTCAATTAATATATATATTATCATATATTTGGCAAAAGATAGTGTCGAGCACTATAAGTAATACGGTTTTTCTGGGAGCTGACAATGAGTTTAAAACTTATGAATATGTTTGGTATATGTATATACTACCGTAAATAGGAACCTTCAGCAATATTGTAACAAAACTTCATGAGTGTAGATCGAATATTGCACTTATTACAAATGTTTCAAATCGACATGGTGAAAGAACATACATACTCGGCATGTTGTGTTACGTGAGCTTAATAAAAGAAATCTTGCAACTGTAGTGGTGAAAAACATGTCGGAGGTGCATGGACAGATGATAAGTGTAAGCTAGTGGTAAACATGGCTTAAGAAATTTCGAGCTGGGAACTAGTCTCGAAGATGAACCTCGTGCCGAGGGATCCGAAGAGTTTTACGACGACCGTTTACGGGTTATTATTGAACAAAATCCAGTAGAAACTATTGAAGAATTAACTATGAAGTTTAATAATTCGAGTGATTCTGCGATAGTTGTTTATTTTCATCTGATATATGTACGCACCGAAAAAACCGCGGTACTTATGGGATGTCTAAATAATTTATACAGTTTATCTATTTCAATTTATTTTATATACAATTTTTGTATTCTGTATCACACAGAAATGACGAGTAAAAGTTTTTGTTCAGAATATGTGGATGGTTAAGTGTTGGGGAAAATTATTAACTTATGAGCATAGTGAAAATAATGATTTTGTTGTTCATATTTCTGCAATATCATTGCATTACTACGTTCTATTACTCTAATTCAGAGACTATTGCAAACCATTCGGAGAGTTATGGGACGTTTTGAAAGAAGAAAATGAATTGGATGATACAGTTGAAAGAGTTACAAATTTAAACTGTACTTTAGACCAGTCGTTTTCTGCTACACAATCAGTTGGTGCGTTTGTTATATTTGCATCGAATTTGCGGGAAGAAAATAATAAATGTCTGCACGAGATGGCTGTTAAGCATAAAGTGAAAGTTACATCTGTATTTCGGTATGTGCATAATGTATATAATTGTTTACAGTATACTTAAAATATAAATTGATAATACAACAGCAAGAACTAGAAATATTACGTACAAATTTATAAATGTTTTAGGTCAATTGTAACTCATGTCATAGTGGAAGCAAATAATCAAAATATTGTACAGTTATCATATAATGTAATGATGGCAATACTGCGTGGGATTTGGTTACTTAATAGCGAATGTAAGATTGCCCACAAGTAAATAATTTATAAAAGTTATTAGTTCATACACTCGTGCAAATTATCTTTTGATGTATTTCTTCAATGTAAAAGGGATCCAATTAGCAATGGATGTAGATGATATATTAAATGTGGATTTAGAACTATTTGAAATTAGTGGTGCACCAATTCAAGGCATTCCAAGAAAAGCCAGAGAAAGTGCCCAGAATCAGGTATAGTTAATCGCAAACTTAACAAAGCAGGAATGTCCATAATATTATGACATTCTTGGTTACATTTTTAGAATCCAGGTCTTTTCAATGAGTGTTATTTTTACTTTGCTTTACAAGCAAGTGATTCCTATTATGTAAATGGAATGCAATTAACAAGAGATGACTTAATGAGACTTGTTGAAGCTGGTAATGGGAAAATTCTGAAGAGAGAACCAAATCCAGAAGATATAAAATGCAGGGAACAAATTATTCCATTTCACATAGCCAATGAACCTTCTCATCCTTTATATAAGTGCATTCATTATATTATATATGTACCAGGGAAAGATGAACCACGTATAAAATATAATATGCCACATATAAAAACTCTGCCACTTCTGTGGTTAATTGAATGTGTAGAAAAATTTACATTGGTTGATCCATCACACATGGGTTTACTCTAAATTGGAGAAAAATTGTGTTATTGTGGTATGTTATTCGCAGTTATTTTGTTATTGCTCCAGGCATTATGTTTAGTAATATTACTAGCCAGCATAATATGATTTGTTGCAATTTTGTTTATAGTAGTTATATCTTTTCAGTATTATACATTGGACATAGTATTCCAAAAAAATAGGTTTCTATTACCATAACTTTTTAATAGCATTTTAAATAGTCAAATTATTATTATCAAATTACCCAAAATATTTAATTTGCCACTTCATTTTGAAGGGGGTGTATATAAGAGTTGTGTACTTCATATGTTGATTTTCTACTACGATTATGAAGGATCAACCGTTGCGCAAAGAACGATAAATTCCAAAGGGAAATATCGTACGGTATCTTGTACATTTACGGGTAAAGTACCGCTAGTCGTGCACACATACACCTGTATGTAGCGACGAGAAAGAGGAAGTGAAAGAAAAACGCTACGAAGGAGTAAGAGAGAAGTAAGGAGGAAGGACAGTGAGGACATGGAAGGAGACAGGGGAAAAGAAGAGATTCCAATGTAGTTGAGAACGAATAATAAGAAAAGTTTAGTGTAAAGGAAGATGGATAAATGAAAGAATACATTAACTTTAAGTTTAGAAAATAGACCAACCGCTAATTGGTTGTAATGAAAAAAAAGAAAGAATTCTGCCAGTTATATTAGAAATGTGTTACGACCTCATATTTTCATGTATCTTGTATAATAAAATATATATAAAATTATATGAATGTTACTGCCAGTATGTAATAATTCCAAATTATTAATTATTTAATGATATTAATGAGGATAATATGAAAATAACAAAAATGTGTAGTATGTAAAATATAAAACAAATAATTTAACAAGACAATCGCAAGCTTTTAAAAACGTTACATTTATTTTTTTAAGACTACATCTACGTACTAAACAATTTATCTGTTAAAATAAAGATGATTTACTGGAAACAATATCAATTCAATTTTCAATTTAATTAGTAACTATCAAAATTTTATTTTCATTGATTCCTCACTACATGTCTCTTTATATTAATTTCTTTTGCTAATTATAAATGCTAAATCTTTTCATAACAACCGAATATTCAAGCTAACAAACCCTTCCCCCACTTTCGGAATAATTTTCAGGGACGTCGATCGCCGTCAACCGTGCTCTCTGTCTCTCGGTCTTCGTCCCTTTCTTTCCTTTTTCTGATCAGTGCAAAAGGGGGGGTCCGCACCCTGACCCACAAGTGGGCCCCGGTACCTCCCTAGTCAGTCAGTCAGTCAGTCAAACAAGCCAGGCAGGCACTGCGGGCTCACATAATACCGTAGCTGTCGAACTCGCGGTAAAGTAGTTTGGTACGCACGTGTTCGATCCGGGTAACAGCACAGTGTGTCTCCCTTCAGTTGTTTTTGCGACTGGCCTTTAAATTGAAGAAGGAGAAGAGGAAGAGAAAGAAAAGGAATAAGAACGAGGGAGGCTAAAGATGATACTGGGAATAGCCTCTGAGGGCATCGTCCTTTTTCTCCTAGTTACCGGATCGGTCACTGCTCAGGACGACGATTCATTGGCTGGTAGCTTTCTGTCAGGTAAATTAGTCATTTATTGCCTTTGATTATCATTGTATTCATCATTCGATCCTCTAAATTTACGTTTCGCTGTGCTTTTGAAATTTTAGTTCTGTCTTTTAGTTTCTATTTTAAACGTAGTTTTGTATGACTTCCTGTCTGACAGCTCTAATGTAAATCAGTAGAAACATCTTTATGTTTCAAGTTTGCGCGGGTTATATCTATGTCACCCGTGTAAGTGAAATGATAAGTAAAATGTCTCGGTAGAAAATTACGTAGATTAAGCATTTACTATACATAGATTTCAATAAATAAGCAGCAATATTAATTGTTATATTTTATTTTAATGACTATGTCTTTATATTTATAATACATTATGACTGTAAAAGGTATCTCAGAATAAGTGGGAAATATTTTACGGATGACCAGCACATCTAAATAATAAAAAAAATGTTCATATGTTTATATGGCCTATTTGTTTTTGCTTTCGAGTTATAGCGAATTTGATTTTCAATAAAATTTATTTGCTTACTTTCATAAGATATGTTCGAAATGACGTCCTCGCATCTGAATACAAGCCTGCAGATGTTTTGCCAATGACTCTGTTACTCTCTCCATATGTCCAGCTGTTGCTCGGATGAGCTGGAAACCTTGTTCGACTCTTTCACGAAGAGTTTCAACACTATCAATGGGCTTTCTGTAGACAACAGATTTCAAATAAATATAACTCGAAAAGAAAGTCAAATAGAAGATGTTTATATGAACTGTTTTTATTGTTTAGATGTGTTGAAGTCACCCCTACAATAATTCCCATTCCTTCTGGGGCACCCGGTATATACTTATTTATTGTTGCTTATTTATCATACAATCTGCTTAAAAATATTGTGCAAACTATGATGAGCTACATAATTAACTATTACATTGGTATATAATGAGCAACACTATGCGCCTAATAAATGAACATCTCACAATTAGTACCACACTCACGTGCACACGCGCGCGGACGACTACGCATTGCTAATTTAATATACACCTATGAAACGATATCTTCCCTATATAATTTATGGACATTAATCTATACATAAGGATGTCATATTATCCCATCTAGAGTATTTTTACTTGTACACTTATACTTTCCATAATTAAAAATCACGGTTTTTACGTACTAAAAGCAACGTTTTTAAAAACTCTTTCTTATGCATTTTAAATCTGCTATTAACTTCGTTTTTCTAAAATGACAGTCAAAAATTTTAAATTTTATTCGCTTATCTTTATTTACAAATCCATGGCAAGTTATCCTATAACGTTTTTCTACAGCACAGATACACGTGAAAGCAAAGCCTGACAAGCTTTAAAATTAGCTGTTCGGCGTTTAATGTCGCGAATAGTTTGATAAAATTTAAAAAATACAAAATTGCAAATAATAGCAATTCGTACCACAGGAGGTTTCGAAGAATAGAAATTCGCACGCGTAGACGTATGCTACGCACACTAGTATAAGTAGTATCTGGAAGGATGCGATTGTCCCACTTAAGAATCGTGCAACGCAATGCGGATGACGCTTAGTCAGTCCACTGTGGTGAGGAGGCCGTTAGCAACTTGAAAAATACATGGTGATACACATAGGCCGGTATTCATAGTCGCTACTTATTCTTAACCGGTTAACTGTCAATGTATCATATATGATCAAACAAAAATCTGGCCAATTCTGTCAATGTATCATGTATGATAAAAAAAATCTGGCCAAATCTGCCAATTCTGTATCATATATGATCAAATGGAATAACTTTGTGATTCACTTAATTTTTCGATGTTGCCAGTTTGGGCACGAATAATAAAAAACGCCGTGCCAGTTAACCGGTTAAGATCGTCTTAAGTAGTAGACTAGTAGAGTATGCCGAATGCTTAAGACGATCTTAGTCTTAAGCAACGACTATGAATACTGCCAAATAGTTGAAATGTCCAAGTACTTGAGATTCAAATCAAGTAAATCTCGTTTCTTCGATTATCCAAGTAATACTTCAAATACCTACCTTGAATAGTCGAACAGGCTTGATAAAATTCGATCTTTTTGAATGATTTGAGTGGCTTGACTGTTTGAACGGGTTGCTGGCATATAGGCTATTTGATTTCAAATGAATAATTTAAATCGTTTTAAGCTACTGGATCAATTTTTTGTTACTCAAAAAGTCTAAGAATTCTAATCTCGAAAATTCTTGCTAATAATAGTAATTATGAGATACTTAAAAGGATGCATATTTTTTAATTAAGTTAATTTCGCGGCCAATTTCGACGCCTCCTTTCTCCCGCCGCGCGTCTTGGCCCCCGCGGCGGCCAAGCAGCTTGGAGCGCCTCAGGCCCGTACCACGTGAACCGCGCGTGGCGTATTAGGGCGACATTGTATCAATAGGTTTCCACATCGTCCCAGAGAGCACGATTATCGATGCGTTTTTGTTTTGTCAACGCGCCACGCGCGGTTCATAAGGTACGGGCCTGAGGCCCTCCAAGCTGCTTGGCCCCCGCGGCGGGAGAATGGAGGCGTTGCCTGAAAATCGGCCGCGAAGTTCACTTAATTCCCAAGCGCGTTTTAACATATACATACACATGTATATACATTAGCAATTGAATACAATCAAAAACAAAATTATACGAATAGTGTATGAATCATAAAAATTTAACTTCCACGCATAATAAATCCTATAAGTATCCCTGACAATCAAATCGGGCAACAGGGTCTGCCGGCAGCTGAGTTGCAGTCTATGTCCGCATTCAGCTACGGAACGCGTGGCAGAGTCTGCCGGCAGATCGACGGCAGTTCCGCGGTAGATCCTGCTGCCCGTCTGACACATCCAACAGCGCCATCTGAAGGCCACAATTGCCAAACAATTCCCTCCGCGTGACGTCACATGGACCTACACACCACCACAAATGTACCATTACTGCTGTAGGTGTATCCCTACCCCCAAATAATAAAGCAAGCAGATTCTACAGTTTATTAAATAATTAATTCTACTTATTTCAAAAAGTATTTAATATTTCTTTAATAATACAGAGGATTGGCGATTACAATTGTTACATAATAATATAAGCAGCGCATATAAATTCAACGAAGAATTTAAGATATGCATGGCAGGGTCTGCCGGCAGATCCTGCTGTCAATCTACAGGTAGATTGCTATCAGGGTATGTGCATATTTTACATTTCCTTATTCTTAAGATTCTCGAAATAACCTCTTTGTCTATCGATTCGTCTTATTCCTATAAGATCCTGGTTTAACCCTCAAACACCACGCTATATTTATAATAATAATAATAAATCGTCTTTATTCTATTATAATATATGATACAGACGAAGTACAGTTAGAAGCGCAAATACAGAATGGGCGAGGCTCAACGAGTCTGTTATTATGCCTGACCCGAGATAGAATCGGAAACGTAGAAAGAACAAGAATGAGAGGAAGGGGTAGAGTATAGAAAAAGACGTTAGAGACTCAGCAGTAGATCACATCATCCGAATTAGACCTATGTGTGGATGACTGCCTTGGGAAGAAATGCTTTAGTAGCATTTTTGACAGAGTGTAGAGTGGGAAGCGAGCAGATAGCATCGGGAAGAAGATTATAAAACTGAGATGCTGCAAAAGAAAATGAGCCGGAGAATTTAGCGGAACGGAAAGTAGGAGTGGAATGACTGTTTTCCGTTTTCGTATGGCAGGAGTTCGAGGAGTGGAATTCGGCGTTGCAAGGGATTAGGTCACGAAGGTAAAGAGGTGTTTGCGTTGAGAGGACTTTATACACTAAACAGCAGAGATGAAGGATCCATTTTTGGGGCATATTTATCCAGCCTGTTTGAGCGAATAGCGGGGTGATATGATCATACTTCCGCGTACTAAACGAAAAGCGAAGACAAGAGTTCTGGACATATTGTATGCGACGAAGTGTCGACTTAGTGATACATGGAAAATAAACAGTATCGGCATAATCTAATAAAGAAAGGACAAGTAACTGTGAGACAAGGAGTTTTTGACGGGTGGAGAGGATTCTTTTGAATGGGTACAGGAGTTTTAGACGGAGATGTGCTGCAAGAAGTTTCGTTGATACGTGGGGGGGGGGGGGGTAAGGCCCAGGAGGAGTCAAAAGTAACACCAAGTACTTTTAATGATGACTTCGCAGAGATTATGGTTTGATTTAGTGAGATGGTGAATGACACAATATTTTGAAGGAGAGTAGGTGAGCCAGCCAGAAGGAAGGAGGATTTTGAAGGGTTTAAATGTAGACCGTGTGACGATGACCACTTCTGAATCCTTACAAGGTCCGATTCAATTAAACCGAGCAGAGTTAAAAGACAGAACAAGTCAAACATTGTCAAATCTGACAAGAGGGGTAATTCTGCCACATAAAGGTTAAAGAGTAACGGTCCCAAGACCGAGCCCTGAGGAACTCTGTGCGTAACTGTGCGTATAGACGAGAATTGCGGAAAAGGGTTACAAATTACTACTTGTTGCGAGCGTCGAATAATTTTGCTGATAAGCAACTCATGATTTAAAGTATCGAAGGATTTTGAAAAGTCGAGCGAGACGATACATGATATACGATGCGAGTCAAAAGCCCTAAGTACCAAGTTCGACATATGGAGAAGAGACGTTGTGGTGCTAAAGTTTGGTCTGAAGCCAGATTGGAACAGCGGAAATGCATTAGTGTTAATAGGGAATTTTTGTAGTTGTAAAGAGCACAGCTTCTCGAGAATTTTGGGAAGGAAAGGAAGGGTAGAAATGGGGCGGAGAGAATTTAAGGTGGTAGGAGCTTTGGTTTTTGGGATGGGTGTACCTATTGAATGTTTCCACCGTGACGGGAAAGATCCACTGGAAAGGGAGAAATTAAAGAAATGGAGGAGTGGGTCCAACGTGGACCTAAAGGACAGTGCATAAGCTAGACTTATGGACGCGGGGGTTGAAGCGAAAGCCGGAAGGGGAATCGACTTCATCCAACTGCTTTTTGAGGGACGGCTGATGGTGTCATCTGTGCTGTACCGTAGAAACTTTTTTCTAGCAAAACATTTAATATTACTTACGTAATTTCGAAAGTATCCCAAATAATAAGAGAATTGTTTATATAAACACACTACACGCATGCGAGTTACTTTGCAACGCTGTTACACTGTTTTGCACCGTTTTGCCACAGGCGAGGTATAGAATAGACCTATCACTTTATGGTATTTCTTGTCACCACCCACACTGTGTTACCGACCCATAATTTGAGGACTGACTTTAGCGACCTCTGTTCATGAACAGCGTCCAACTCACGAACTACTCTGAAATGTGCTGAAATACTGAAAGATGTGTGGTTGCTTGTATACGTGTGACTTGTTTAGAGGGAGAGTTTAACATAGAGGGCGTGCTTTCGCTGAGCTACGCTTTAGCCCGGTCTGTCAACGACTCACGCCGGATTTCTCTCTGAAAATCTATTGCGCTGAAATATGGCACTTCTTGAGAGCTTATACAAGCTATAAATTGCAGAATGAAATTGATTCTTAGTATTTTACGTGTACTTGTTGGAAATATCTGGTCTCCTGCAGTCGCTCGCATAGGAAGGTCGTTTCGAGCACCTTATGTATTCCAAACCTTAAATATATTCACTTCTTGCATTCTAAACACCGTACTCCTTTCCCATCCTATACTATTCAGTTTCCTTGAACAAATAAAAAAAGATTCATATGAAACATTTTTTGCTTTTTCAATAGTTAGTAAAATAATAGAACGTGAAAAATAATATACGAACAAATCGGACATAGTGTATAAACTTACTGAAACATCCGAACAGCAGTTAAAATTATGCAGTTAACGTCAGTTAGTATATTGTTTAAACAAATGAATTTTTCTAATAGTTATGGAGCAGAATGAATTCCTTTTTTAAAAAATATGTATCGAATATTTTTGGCTACTCGAATCGATTTAGTTGCGACATACAGCGGGGGCATACAAACAGTGAGTGTACAAACATTTTTGGCTACTCTACACACTTGCAAAATTGCCCCAAAATTGGTGTGTACGGTTCGATATGTTCCTTTTAAATAGTATAGTACAGTAGAAAGATATTATTATTATTATTATTATTGAATGGGTGGGGTTTAGCAACAGGTGCTCTTAACCCTTCGTTGACTTTCTGGGTGTAAGCCACCATAAGCTGATTTTGACTCTCTGAACCTTTTATATGCAAAATAAATACCTTTTTCTCAAAGTCGACTTACAAACTATTTTTTCTCCCAAAATATTATATCCGAACATCAACTCTGTAGATTTTTAGCTTTTAATATTGACATTTGTAAAAGTTACAATTTTTTAAAGATTTTCTTCGTTTCTTCTCGACATGTGATAATCTAGAATTATTTTACAAAAACTGTGATGAAATTTCACTAAATAAATTATTCGAATACATTTTAGAGGCCATGAAATTGATCCATGATTTTTTTCATAATAATTGGATTTTTTTAATGAAAATGGCACTCATTCAAAAATTGCTCTGGGTGTGAGCCACCCAGGTATGTCAAAATTGATTGAAAAAAGAGGTGTGTCAACGAAGGGTTAAAAAACGTTAAAGCACTCTTTTTACAAATTACGTTATTGCAAGCGAATGAAATTTGTTTTGCGTTAAATAAACCGGAATAGGACAGCAAGGTTAAAAGGCAAATGTGATATCGTTTTATATTCATCCTCCTTTCTCTTCCATTGAACGGAATATGTTCATAAGACGATTCTTAAATTGTTACTGTAATAGAAACATTTATAAATCGCGGGGTTCGATTCTAAAAAATTAACCTAGTTTTACCCGTGCTGAATTCTAATTCCTACCACGCGTAGCGTTACAATCTGTTTGGAGACTTCACCGGTAACTTTGCATGCGACACTGAAATGGTAAGGGGGTCCTAGGACCCCCCAATCCGGTGACAGGAAAATACATTGGTTGATGGGTCTATTTTATTCCTCGTCTGTGCTAGAACATGTGTCTCTGCCAATATGAAAAAGAAGTGTACCGCCGGTCACGTTCCGCCGCCATCGCGCGAGATCTTCTTTACCATCGCCTTTTGCTTACGCCGCCAGCGTTATTTATTCGGATCTTACATACGGTAGATGTCCCAATTACCGTACTTTGACGCCGACTTGCTCACGAAGGAATTAATTACTGACTTCTCTCACTTCAATTTTGCTGGGTGAAAATTTATATTGGTATTTTGAACCTTTCTTTTTATTAAGGCATTTTTTCGGGTTGAAAATGTTAATTTTTCGTTGAATGCGTAAAATGCGTTGTCCCTATTCCCGTGCCCTTTTTTTAATAGCGTTCCCGCGGTTAGGTTATGTCTTCCAACTTTGAACTGTTCAAAACATTATTGCTCTACGAGAGGTGTTTTTATGTAAACTGTAATATGGCCTTTCCATTACAAAAGCAAAATATGCAAATATAAATTTTTGTCTCATAACTAAAGCCACCATTGAAAATTTTAATTATTTTTATGAAACCGCTTAAAAATAATTTTGCAATCCCTAGGTACTAATATATAAAAGTGAAACGTACAATTTAAAATAATAAAGAATAATAATTCACGGGTGAAATGGGATAACGGGCCAGTCAGTATTGCTTAAAGTCATTGGAAATTGATAGGAAAATAAATTACATAATTTTTATTAAATTTTTTATGTGATTTAAAATTCGTGTATTCAAAGGGGATGGACTTTGGTGGATCTCGCTTTGAGGTGCAGGTATAATATGAAATAAAGTCACTGAAAATTGATAGCAAAGTAAATTCTATACATTATATATTTACATTATCTACATTATATACATTATATATGAGGCAGTCAGAGCAACAACCGACTAACCCACATTTTTTTCGAAATTGAATTAGTAGCAATAAGGTGTTGGCTACTAATTCAACAGGCTCTACTAACCATATAAAATAGGAAAATGCGTTTCCATCTTTATGGCACTTTTTGCAGCCCTTATTGACTTCGTTAATCCTTTCTTCTTTTCTAGTTTTTTTTCTGTTCTTCCTTTTTCTTGTACCATCTGAGACCCTCTCCTGAAGTCAATACAGATGGTAGTTTTGCTTTATTTCCCATTTTGTTTCTTGTGGAAACATTCTCATTTAGCTAGAATATAAAATTCTTCAATTGGAGAAGTATCCCATGTTTGCTGGCACAATTTTTCTTACCATTTCGAACCTGTGAAGGCATAACAGTATTTTCTGTTGCACTACAGAGCTGGATATCCTGTAGTACTTTAGATTTATCTTTACCTACCCTAGTGGCACGTTATTTCATAAGTATTCGTGTTAAAATTATTTTGCACATCATGCACATTTTCCAATGAATTGAAATTTTCATGGAATTGAACATTTCCTTTGTCGTCAATAGTAAATATGGCTTCAATATTAGATATCTCTGAATGAGTAGCAAAATTTGCCATTGACACCTGTAAGATAACTTATCGATTAGTAATTAATACTTACAAAATATGTTTTTTTTTATAAATTTATAAATGTATATACATATACAGTTACATGTGTAGTGTATTATTGCACCACTTAAATGTAAATGTATTTAAAAAAATTACAAAATTGATCTAAATTGCTTAATAAAAATTTGGATATAAAAATACTTGTATAAAATTTATATATTAAGTCATAATCTAAGTACTTCTCTATGAAAATCTTCTATTTCTATAATTTCATGCTGTGGTTGCTCTCTTTGTGTAATGTCCATCATTTGAAAATCACTTTCCCCCTGGTTAAATTCTGGTACAATCGATGTGGGGTCCACCAAGTATAGATGAATACCCGTCGAATAAACTGATTCATCCATGGCGTTTTATATAAAAATTACTAAAATAACAATTACTTAAATAAAAATTCATTTTTACTGTTTGTGCGCATCATATCCGTCGTTATGCACAAATTTAATGTATGCGCAGTACATCTAATGTGGCGGGGCACACATGCTTCATGAATTGTTTGTGGACTAAAATAGTATTTTTTTCTCTTTCTTCGTGTTCTTCTTCATCTTCCTCATCTTCGGTTGACGAATACTATGACAGAAGATCCGTTGAGTCCAAACATCCTGAACGCTTTAACAAAATTACTAGCGTTATCGGTAATGGTGGCCACGATTTTATCGTTCGTCAATCCAAATTCTGTATGAATACTAGTCAACATGGCCGTAATCTTATCGAATGAATGAACACCGGCGAAGCGGCGACAAGCAAGCGCCGCTGATTTACTTTCGTATTTTGATGCAATCCAATGCGCCGTCACACCAAAGAAACTTCTTCTTCTTGCAGACCAGATATCTGCTGTTGTGCGCACAAATGAAACCGCGTTTAGTTGATTTTTAATATTGCACGTATTTTCCAAAAACATTTTATTCATGACTCTCCCCACTATACGTCAACTTAGACGAGTCACTTTTTCATTAAATTTCAGGTTCTTTAGCATGCAGCGAAAATAAGTATCTTCCACTAATTCCAGGGGAATCTGCTTCTGTTTGCTTCTTTTTGGCGACGTTGACAATGACGGCATTCTTCTGAATTCACACTTTCCTTTCTTCTCTTTGATTTCGCAATATATTTCTGTAATTTTATTCCAATAAATGTTGCTTCATGTTTCTGCTTTAGGTGTGAGCGGAAATTTGACGATGACGTCAATTGTCACTTTATCTCTATTGTTTTTTATGAACAAATTTGACACAAGCCAACAACATTTTTTCTCAGTAGACTTTTTTTGAGTAATTGTAAAATATTTGCCGTTTAAAATAGTAGGTAATTGTTTATTTGCCGAAGGAGATCCTTCACTAGCCGATGCATTCACTTCACACGCAGTCATTTTTAAGGATAACTATAATAATAAAGATGATAATAATATAATAAAACGATTCAAACACAAATAACTGATAATTTTAATGAACTCAATGGACTGATTTGAACACAAATAAGGAATTCTCAAGGGTTGCTAATAATATGTACGTCTGTTCGTTTTTGCTCTCGGGGCTGGAGTGAGTCTCACAAGGTTCATCGGTTTTGCACCTTTTGTTAATTACGCACAGTCTTCAAGTTCTCCCGCAGCCCATGCTGTAGTTAGCAACGTAACAGTTCCGCGCTCGGCTGTTGCCCGGGTCCCAGAACTTGAGGAGGTATTTCCACCCTAAAGGGCAGGTCTATCGTGATTAGTGATGGGACTCCGGAGTCGGTTCCCATCGCTTCGAATCGGTCTTGAATTTCAGGCGACTACTTCGAAGCGCTTCGAACATGATTCAAAGCTTAAAAGTCTTGAAAAGTCTTGGCCGGCTTCGAAGTCTCGAATCTCTTGGATCGAAAACTCACCCAATTTTATAGCTTTCAACCCTCGAAGGCGTTTGAATACCATTAAAAAGTGAGAAATGTCTAGGATTTCCGAATTTCTTATGAGATCTTTTCGAAAACGACGCCAATCGATTCCTTGTGTTTCGCCGATGAAACTAACACCAAGAACGACGTAATTCGGACCATGATGAAGGAAATTCCATGAAAAATCGAATTATATCATTTGAAGCTGCCTTCGTTAAAAATAGTCCGATTTACATGAAATTTGATATGATGTTCGTTAGAAAAACGTAAGGAATTCATTGGTGTCATTTCCATATCCATGCGATAAAGAATAAAGAATTTCTTAATACGCTGAAATGAAAATTTCACCCTCGACAGCGGGGCGCCGACCTGGAATCGTTGCGGACCACAGCCTGCGATCGGCCGAGGATTCATACCTGTTTCAGAAATAAAATAATTCTTTATTCTTTAGTCTGAAGTAAAAATCAATGCCAAATTATTAAAGGACATAAAACTCCCTCGTGGAATAGACCATAAAAATTACAAAAATGACATGTTTTTAGAAAATAACGACATTGAAGTTTAAAATGACTTTTTCCCTATATTTTTCGTCTTTTCAACGCCCTGAAAAATTATAAATTTTCAATATTTTTTAAATTTTACTGGTCTATCCACGAGCCAGAAATATATTCTTCAAAATAAAAAACTTTCAGTTGAATCGGATAATAATTTTTGGAGATACAGGTTCCACCGATTTTGAGAACACTGTTTCGAGAAAAACGCGTTTAAAGTTTTACATAAGTGCCGAGTGACCAGGGTGTTACCCATGCATTTACTGCTACAAAAATCCCTCTAAACACATATTCCTAAAAGGTTGAACATTCAAAAAATGAAATTTAAAAAAAAAACTATTTTTAGACCGGAACCTCCCCTTAATGCAGTTCATCATTTCCTTTAACAAGTTTAACGTAACACATAATTCAGTGTGCTTCTTTGTCAGGACAACTATTAAACGTATTTTATGTATCAGCTAACCCTGTAGATGAGAATGCTCGAATAAGATTAAAAGTATATATTCTATCTGTTTATGTAAATTGAAATAACTAGTGGTCATTATATTCGGCACGATACTTTTCATCGAATCTTTTCATGATTTCGCAGGTTTACTAGATTCTATAACGAGTACAGCGAACAGTGCTGATTGCCCAGGAGTGTGTGTCCATGCATTTGCAACGATAATATGTTACGAAGTACTTGAACATGTGCAATGCCCTACTAGTATGCGATGTTGTATCGAGACTCCCATAAACAGTACTGGAACTTCTGCAAACATTCTCGATAGTGACGGCCCAGCTTCAACTATAGATACCACTGTGAAGACGATCACAACGACAACGATTGCAACAACAAGTGCGACTATACCTTCAACAACTATGACAGCTACGACTGCGTCCTCTGTAGCCACGCTGAAAACAACTTCTGTATGTTTACAAAATTATAGTGCACATATTAACCCTTCGTGGTCACACGGGGTGTATTGTAACCCAAGAGCAATTTTCGATTTGAAATTTCGCACCTTTACGTCTTTCAAAGGGGATTTATCGGAAAAAAGAAAATAAAAAAAAAAATTTTAAATCGGATTTTTCCTTGGAAAATCGGTCATTTTCAACTACAAATTTTATCATATAAAAATTTACATTTCTGGAAAAAGATTATTAGACCACGATTGTATAAGTATTACGAATGTACAATTATCACTGAAAACTTAAAAGATTCAAAAATACGAAAATGGGAACTGAAAAAATGTTGGGGTACAATGAACCCCGTGTGACCAATTTGTGATTATAAGAAGGTGTGACCACGAAGGGTTAAATATAGTACATATGTAATGTTAGTAAATAAATTTAGCGTATACCAGATTTTTAAGTAGAGATTTGAATATTTAATAAAAAATATTAATGTTTAACATTAAGGTATGTTTGTTTTTCAGGATAATCAGAAGGAATCAGTTAACAGAACATCGAGTATGTATTTTCTACCTTAAACGGCATACTAATTTCACACATGCATGGGTGTAGAATAATAAATATATAACAAAGCAGTTACACACTGTGGGGCAGTAACTTTGACCACCTGGAATATCTCCGTTTTTTTAGAGATATGGGAAACCTTTATTTAGGAAAGTTGAACGGTACCAAAGGGACCATAACATGGCAGTACCTAATAAAATTGTGGGTGGAGGTTTGGCACTTTTGTCATATAAGGTTCTCGAACTGGTGTCCGTTTTCATTGATCATTGCAATATGTGCTATAACCAACCGGGAAGTGATGTGAGAAGTGGCAATATTGCCTCGATGCAAACGCATATCACTTCAAACACCTCATATGAAAGAAGGATCGAAGCGTTACTTCATTACTTAATATCGAATGACCTTGTAGGTACTATATAATTCTTTATTAATCCCCTTAGGGTTACAATTCCCCACACCACTTTCCCTGACATCTACCTTAACCTATTTCTTAAAGTTAAGGCTAAACACAACCGACCGCTCGCACGCTCGCTTCTCTCGTCTCCCCCTCCCGGATCGCCGCTTCCGCTCAACTCACCTTTCGCTCCCATCTCCTCACTCATCCATCGGTTCTTTCGTCCTACCGCCTTCTCCACCTCTCCTTTCCTATATTTTTCTCAGCCATACCTCTCCTTCTTGCCACCCCCTCTCTTCTCCCCACCACATACACTTCTCCCAGACGTACTCCCACGTCTCCTCCCCCCTACGTACACTTCCTTTCTTCCTCTACTTCCCAGTACCTCCTCCCTCTCATTCCGTTACCTTTTTCTTCTTTTTCTTTGACTTGGTGGAAATCCCCACGGATACCCCTAACCCTCGGGGGAGGACCAGGGGTTATGTGGGACTCGAACCCACTAAAACCACCAAGGTGACCTCCTGGCGCGGAGAGCGCACACCTGAGGGGGGACTTGTGCGAGATCAATCTATCTGTACAATAGGTCGTTGAAATCGACTAAACATCCGCTATTCTACTAGAGATAAAAAAGTATAGCATGCAATTGAAAAAGAGAGAGGTAACCTTGAAGTTTTCAACAAGCCCACACCAACAAAAAATTATTACTGGTACGTTATGGCCCCCAGGACACCATACAACTTTTGTAAATAAAGTTTTTTCATATCGCTGAAATTAACGAAAACATTAGATGTGGTCCAAACTGTTTATACGGAACAGATACACTCTTTAATTAAACGCTATACCTTTAAAGTGACAAATTTGAAACGTAGAAGAACCTTTTCGCTTCATTTCCTTTTAAGATAAGATATTAAGAAATGCAGTTGTCTAACGAAAATCTACTTTTTGCAGCAAGAACTTGTTCAGGAATTTGCATGGCGGAGAGAATTGCAGACTACTGTGATGCCGTTTTAGTAATAGACGCATTGTGTAAGCCAGGATATAAATGTTGTGTATCCAGGGACGCGTTTGGAGATTTCCCTCCACCTGAATTACTAGTTATCGATCGGACAAATTCAAGCCGTTTCGATGAGAAGACTGGCTTCAGTAATCTGTACAAAGGTCCTTTGTCCTCGACAACTATGAGACCGAATATGTCAATCTCTATTAACGTGCCTACAACCACAGCTGCCATGACCGCAATCACAGCCACATACCCAACAACCACGACGAGGCCAAAGATTACGGTAAAAAAGCCGTGCAAGGGTGAATGCGTTAGCGGATTCTTCGCTCTTCTCTGTGATAAAGTGGATGGGGAAGCTGAATGTCCTGAGGATGGATCTTGTTGCGTGATTGACGCATTTTTAAAAACGGTAACTAAACAGAACATGCTTATTCCACTAACTTTAGAGGGTTACATACATTAGTGGTTCCTCTAAAAAGATATTTATTTTTGTTAATCAAATTTGTTTTCATTTCGTAATACGTAGGTACATTCAAATATTGTGAAGGAAAATCTAATACATTTTTTTTTAAAAAGGTCGTACATATAGTGAACAGTAGCATGTATGGGTATCGCGAGCAAGTCGCGGACTCCTACGGCACATCGAATAGACCTTTATTGGGCAGTCGGGCCTCTCTTCACTCTTCATTTCTGTCCGAGCTGTCGTATCCAAAAGGGCTTTCAGAATTGAATGCATACATGTCTACATACTTAGATGTAACTCGTGATCCGGCGCCCAGAATAGCAAAGAAGTTTTCGGAATCAACAGGCTTTTTGTGCACCTCTCATATAGACATATGGTACGAACTTGCATGGACGTACAGTCTTGCAGTTCTCTCATAACCCATAATGTGGGTAGCAATGTAAGAGTTCCGCGCTCAGTTGTTACCCGGATCCCAGAACTAGGGCAGGTATTTGCTCCTCAAGGGAAGAGGACAGTGAAAAAATCGCGATTTTCGACCATGTCTAAGAATTTTTTTTTGCATTTTTGGCAAGTCTGAACCCTTGTTCAACCGTACACAACATAGTTTGACATTCAGTGTTGTCTTTCTACCAGAAAAACCTATTCTTCCAAAACGTTGCGAAAGAGCCAAAAACCAAAACCTTCGTTTTTCGGTATATTTCTCTATTATTTAGCTCTTCGAGTATGTTCAACTGCTGGCTAGTATTTTGGGAAATCCAAATTAACTGCATAGACTTGACATTGTTTATTTTCACCAATGGCCATAATGCATTTCACGATTTTAAAACGCACGCGTGCTCTGTAACAAAATCCATTTGACGGCGCCTACTAAACTACGAACGCTTTCTTACAAAGTACAGTTTGTGACTGAGTTCGTGGTCAGGCTATGTATCCCTCGGCTATCTGTAACGCGGCCAATAACTCCGCCATGTACAGTAGGTAACTCTCCAAGCCAGGTCTTCCCAAGTAGGGGAAATCTGCTCCTGGAACACATATTTCGGTTCTCCCTCTCTCAGAGGAGACAGTGACGCCAGGGATCGGTGGACTCGGGCTGTCCCTAGACACCTACAGGAGCGGTGGTAATGTGTGCGTGAATCAGCGTGGACTCGCTGCTACCGTAGCTTCGTCAGACTCGAGCTACGCGTAGCCGAGTCCACCGCAGCGTCCGCAGCTATTGGTCAGAGGCTTGGCTTGACGCTGGCATCGGTACATTCGAGACGTCACATTCATCTCGCGTTGTCGCCACTTGGCTGGCTTCGCGCTGGCGTCGATTCACGCACACATACCACCGCTCCTGTAGGTGTCTAGAGACAGCCCGAGTCCACCGATCCCTGAGTGACGCCGCTACGAAGCAGAGAGAGAGGACAGTAGGAATCGTCCACCTTAGCTGAAGGCGCAGCGTTGGAGGAAGAACCGAAACATGTGTTCCAGGAGCAGATTTCCCCTACTTTGGAAGGCCTGCTCTAAGCGGGCCCACAAGAGTCAGTGGCTGCCGACAGAGGTCAGTCTCTCCGGGCGCTATACACCATCGTTTTTTAAATATTTCAAAACTCCGGTTTACGTGAGAATACACAGTGAGATTTTACGGTGCAGTGAACTTAGCTTGTATAAAACGAGTGAAATGGACCTCATTAGCCGAAAATATCGCAAGAGGAAGAGTAGAGTGAAGCGTGCTATTATTATAGGTTATAAAGCGATTGCAGAAAACATATATTTTATCAATTTGATATTTTCTGTCGGGTTGCAAAATTTACTTCTAATGTTATAGAAATGATATTGTAAAAAATATGCCAAATGTGAAGGCCATGGAAGATGCTGTGATGGCTATGGATGGCTACTTTAGATCACTGTAGCTCTACAGACAGCAAACCTAACCATGCCAGATGTCCTAAGGGCAAGCAATCGTGGTGCTTTTACAGTCGAGCAAAAGGTATTAGACGAAAACCAATGAGCCACACACACATGTCACTCAAGCTGTCTGAAGATGTCGCCACCAAAGTGAAACCCTGATACGAAAGACTGTCAAATGAAAATTTGATGGCAAGGTGCTGTAAGAAAGGCAATCAAAATACAAATTAATCTCTCCATGCAAAAGTGTGGAGATTCTGCCCGAAGACAACATTTGTATCGAAGGCAAGACTTCAAGTAGCTGTGGTACGTGCTGTTTCAGAATTTAATATGGATTGTGTACGCTCATTGACTTTGAGGAAACAAACAGCTGGGGAAATTGTATCTGAAGCAGCTATAAGTATAGCTAGAGACAGAGACAACAGAAGAGAAACCTGCAGTGCACGACAGCAATCCACTACTAGAATGCGTTTTAAGAAGAATCAAAACACAAAGAAAATTGCTGCTGAGAGGAAGAGACGCAAGATTGATGAGGATGCGTATCAACCAGGTGGATTTTAGACTATACAAAAAGGAAGAATGGTCTGGGATTTATTCTTTAGATTTAAAATGCATTTATCTCAAAATTTACTTTTTTAATATATTTAATGTTCCTTGCGCAAAACTGTTGGTCTGATTCTCTTGCAGCTTGGCATGCTTCAAGAGTAACATGAGACCAAAAAAATTGTGTATCGGCATGAAGGAATCTGCAAAACTCTTTGCGCTGTGCTTCCTTTTCCTCAAAATTTTGATGAAATTTTGCATTTTTGACATTCAATAAATTCAATCATTTTTAGCTTAAAAAGTATGAGACGTATAAACTTCTCGATACACAATTTTTTACTTTACTATGGACCCTTCTTCGCTGCAAAACCTAGAAGCTGTGGCATCACACACTTTGCGCAAGAACATTTTTGAAGTTATGCTTGATTTTTGTAACGTAATATAAATTCTATGAAAAGCAATGATTAAAACTGAGTCCAGACTGGCATAAGGGATTTACTTCAAACTTACTTCCTTCCCTTAAGACGACTTCCCCATGTCTCAAATATTTTCGGATTTCAAAATTTCAAATGTCTTCTTCCGTTTAATGAGCGGGCCTGCACCTAACCGTCCACATAAAGATACAAACAAAGATGAAAAATTTATTCGAAGCTTAAGATGGAAGGCTTTCGAGTAAAGAAAGTATCTGTGGCCATGGGATGAACTCTCGTCGAATAAATTATTATTTATCCGTGGCGCTTTCAATTAAGATAACTTGGGTTATCTTGGTTCGGCTGTTATGTTTTCAAATTAAAACAGCATTTTTAATAATTAACATATATTGCTTATTCCGTAAGAAACACTCATTTTGTTCCTCGCTGAGCGCTCAATTTGGCCTACACGATGAAGACTTTGAGCTATCCCCACCACTTCTGTCTCGCTCTTGTCCGGCGAAGGAGAGAGCGAGATTGACAATGAAGAGACGCGCTGATATTTTATCTCGCTCCGTCTTTCGGACGCCTGACACTCCGTCCTTTGTGTGCGCGATGGTCGTGAGCACTTATTGTAAAGACCAAAACGGCTTCCGCGAAAGCTGACGCCCGTTATTATAATATAGGGTGCAATTTGACAATTTTAGCTAGGACGTAAAAAAAAGCTCGTGCCGTGCCTGGCAGTGATGCCACAATCGTGGGACGCGAGACAAACGCCTTACCCCCACTATGCCCTACCGGCGTCCCCCACTTTCTTCCCACCGCACTGCACACATCCATATCCCTACTCCTATCCGTGTGCGCTGCCTGTTCGGCTCTCCTCGGCAGCAATCCACGTTGTCGAAACCCCAGACCAGCGCCTCGGCCGCAATCATGATGTGCGAGTGTTCAAATCCCGGTGCGGCGGTTCTACTTTTTCTTTTATAGATAGATTGTCACCGTAAGAATTGACTCTGACATTATTGCATAGTTTTTGTATTTATTGGCCAAAACTATAAGTTTTTCTATTTATTTATTATTCTTTAATATTTTGAGTTGAACCAAACCTAGCTAAATAGTTTACGGAACTTAGTAGACTTCGTAATTCCGATACATTTTCGGGTGCCTTCATGTGTTTCATAGCGACAATTCTGTCATCGTCGATGTGTATGCCTTCCTGGTCGATCATGTGGCTCAAAAACTTCATGCGTGTTGTGCCTAAGATGAACTTACTCAGTTTTAGAGTGATCCCTGCTTCCGATAATCGCTTCAACACCTTGAGAAGTCGTCTATCGTGTTCTTCAATGGTCTCTCCGTATATAAGTATGTCGTCGATATTCCCTATGACCTCGTCCAAGTCTTCCAGGATTTGTGAAACCTTTTTCTAAAAGAATTCAGGAGCCGCGGAAATTCCGAATGGCAGTCGTTTGTACATATAACGACCAAACGGAGTAATAAACGTGGTCAGTAGCTGTGATTCCTCGTCAAGTTCACATTGCCAAAATCCGTGATTAGCGTCCAGCTTCGAAAAAAACTTTGCTTTATCCAGTCGTCCCAGCAGGTTTTCAGTCACCGGCATTGGGTGAACCTCCCACTTGACAAATTTATTTAGATACACATAATCCACGCAGCTCCGAATCAACCCATCAGGTTTGGGGACTGTAACAAGTCCCGAGCACGACTCTGTTGGTTCCTCCACTAGTACGATCACTCCCATGCGTACCATCTCGTCGAGAGTCTTCTTGATTTCCTTTAGCATTGGGATCGGAACCCTCCGTGGTGTTGTCAACGCGTGTGGTACGGCGCCGTCTCGCAAACGAATTTTGTACGGTCCTTTCATCCGTCCCAGTCCCTGAAAAAGTTTCGAAAACTGCGCGACCAGATCGATTGACGAGTGGCCCGCTCGTATCGCGTCCACGTCAGCTCGTTTAACGACGCCCAGTCTCTCGCTTACGTCTCCGCCAACAATGGTTTCTCTGTTTCTTTAACGACGTAGATTTCTGCCATGACTGATCGTCCCCTGTATCCGATCTGTTCCCAAAAGAATCCGCACACATTGGAAAGCCGCTCGTTAGCTGCTCCATACAAAACTCGTAGTGGCTCTCGAAGACGCACATCACGGAAACATTTCCGGAACAGTTTCTCTGGCATGACTGTCACATCTGCCTGCGTGTCAGCAAAAAAGGTGAATCTCGACCACGACTGCCCACCCGTGGTTTTCCTTCTTCGTTTTTCCTGTGACTGCTACTATGAACATTTCATCCGTATCTCCTTGCACTTTGCGTACCTGAGCTTTTGCTGGATTACGGCAGACCTTGGCGTAGTGCCCTGTCTTTCCACACTTGATGCAGGAAGCCTGCTAGACAGTCCATTCTTTGATGGGCCTCGTTGCCGCAGTAGCTGCACTGCTAGCTCCGGTCATTCTTCTTGTGATTGTCGGGTGTGTCCCGGCGTTGATCCTTCTTGAATTTTGGTTTCATATTATATTGACCTTGTGATCTTTTTCCCTTTACCTGGTCAACCTGTGTGCTTTCGGTCGACCCTTGGATTAGTGGCTGCTGCTTCCTGACTAGAGCACTTTGCTTATCCATTGTGATAGCCTTTTCAAGATCTAACCCACTGTCCAGCTGCATACGTTCCGACAGTTTCTTGTCTTGAATGCCCACGACTATGCGGTCACGTAGGAGTTCATCCCTCAACGCGACGAATTCGCAGTGCTCTATCAACAAGTAAAGGGCCATTATGAAATCATTATGCTCATTGAACCTTGCTCGTTCATATATTGTGTTCCTTTTCACAATGAAGTGAACCTCGTATGCGCCCATGACGCTATCGTAATTTTCCCTTTCTTTGTCCTCTATTTTGAGCATCGGAAATATATCATCGGCTTGATCCCCCATGCAGTAGATCAGCATGTTGATCTGTTCTGTCTTGGTCTTTTTATCAAGATCGGTGACGACCCGATATCGTTCGAATCTGCGCTTCCACTTAGGCCATTCCTCCGGTTTCGAGAAATTGAATTGCCCCGGCGCTTGAATGCCGTTTTGGGTTGCTTCCATTTTTTTTTTCTCCGCGGTGTTAGGGAAATGGTATTTTGACCACGTTGTCGCCACGAGGTCGTACGAGGTTAGGCTTCTTCCTCGTGTGAATTTTGGGAGATTCTTGACCGCTCACCATGCGAATGAGTTCTGCAGTCCCTCGCCCTTAACTTTTCTTCAATTTTAATCACTTTTCCGCTGCCACCATGTATTATCGTGAGGAAATATAGAGGTAGGTCAGGTGAGAGAGGATGCCATGAAGTAACGCGTAACCATAGACTATATATTTCTCTAAGAACTGAACATCTCCCCTTCTCGTGTCGTTGCGCCATCTGCTGGCACGACCACCGAATGTCGTATAATACAATTGTATAGAAGTGCGTATCCGTAAACATAAACAAACACAATTCGACGTTTAAAGGTACAGAAAATAGTGCAAGGTGTACTGACCTTGTTTGGGCCACTGTGCCAGACCCCACCATTCGAGTACATACTACCAAAGCGGCAGAGTAGTGGGTGTATACGTGCAACTCTATACAATGGAAGCGTTGAAACATCATTTTAAATGCTATAAACAATTTTGTAGCAAATTTTTTAAACAAATCGCCACTGGTCCAGAGGTGCACATTCACCCCACAAACCAGTGACCATTACTTTTTGAACACCTTGTACATTAAGTCGATCTGCGCATGCGTTAATATTACTCTTTGAATATGTACGATTTAATTGAATTATTTTGTAATCATAATTCATGAAGTAATTCAATTGTAATTCTGCATATCTCTATGCAATTGTAATACCTACATACTTAGTCACTCTAATAAACTATAATTTCATAAAAAGACAACCACATGTTTCCTTTTCTGTCTGTGTCCATTGTAAAATTATAAATAAAATATTATTAATCAGAAATTCCGTTTCTTGTTTACCTTTAGTACTACATTGAAATTATATTTCTACGTAGTGTGAACCACAGAGGCTCCCAAAGAATAAAAGTTTGCAAAGTAACAGCATTTTAAAAAAAATATTTGATTTCTGCTAGAAATTTAACTTGTTTCCGTTGTGTAGAAATAATTTTTTACAAGATAGAAACTTGTGCGTGGTTCCAGCCATAAGGACAACCATAATAAAGAAAATAAATCTTAATGCTTTAATTTTAAATGACTATAACAGTCCTCACACCAACCACCGTTAGAAACTATTTTTTTGGAAGAAGCTTGCAGCACCGACTATATGTATCTATGTATGTATGCGATAAAAAAGCTCAACAAATTCTGAGTATTACTTCAAACAGACATTAATATGCAGGCAAAATGCCAGATAGTATAAACTTATAGCTTTTGTTGAATAAAATCCCGAAAATGGTGTTGAAAAATAGGCAGTTACGACGTAGTACTGACCAATTCGATAACAATCGCTTTTATATGTTGCTGATTGCTGTCCTGTCTCTCTTTTGCAGAGTATGTTCTAGTATGCAGGGTGTTTGGCTACACGTGGTAAACCTTTCAGGGCGTAATTCTGCAGGCCAAAATAGGAAGAAAATCAAGAGTGCCGAAATTGTGTTAAAGCAAAATTGCGACTTCAATCTTTGGTTATCTATGTTTGAAAATGGGCTCTGGAATTACTGCTAAAACATGGTACAGTATTGTCTCTCTATAGCCGCGTGTGTCGGGACCGGGCGCACGCGATTTGAGAGACGAGTAGTCTATTCGGCTTCTTTTGATTTCACGCTCGAGCCCTCAAGGGGGGTGGGGCAGCGAAAGCAGTTTCGTATTGGTTATGAACCTTTCTTCGGCTTTCTCTTTGACGCGGCGCGGCGACTACAAACGAAGTAGTGGGGATAGCTTCGCGTGTATAGAGAATCCGAAAACGCGCGCTATTTGAGAGACAGTACTGTACATCTGTCGTGCGTTCGCCGCCACTGCTCCTACTTGACTATGTAGCCAGGGTCGCACGAGCCGCTTTTGCCATATTGCCGCGATTCAGATGTTCCAGAGCCCAATTTTTACACATCGATAACGAAAAACTGAAGCCTTTACGCAATTTTGTCAGTCTTGATTTTCGTCTTATTTTTGCCTATAGAATCACCCTCTAAATGCCACCTGTAGCGAAACACCTTGTATACCTACAAAAACGTCTAATTGTTATACGGCAAGAACAGGAGACTCACCAGTATTATTGTGTTTTTACTCCCCTGATTAAACAACCTGTATATCTGTTCAAACGTGAACATACTGTTACTGAAAGACAAACTTGAATAATAATTAAACTTAAATTACTTTTGAATGTCGCGGTACTGTATGTTGTAATTAAATAATTAGGAAACAACGACAACGATTCGTCCAACCACATTGCCACCACAACCAAAATTACAACCGTGTGCTGGGTTTTGTCTCTTGACCATTATGGCAGCCTTCTGTGAACGGCCAAACGTGATACTAGCGAAGACATCAACCTGCCAATCGGGATCAATCTGTTGTGACAACACAAGAAGCTCATCGCAGGTAATTCTATTTCTTCTTTTTTGGTAGAACAAAGAGTAAAATAGTGGTGTACATACGTATCAGAAATAAACATAATAACACCGTTTTCCCCGTATCAGATTCCAAGGCCCAGACCAAGGCCCACGCAGAGACCATCGATTAGTACGGTTTCTTTACCACCGGATCCTCGCCCAGAGTGTCCTGGATCCTGCATTGTTTCCTATTTATCTTTCACGTGTTTCAGTAAGTAATCAGTATTTTTATTATTACGATTTCTCTGGTAGATTAACACTTTAAGCGGCGCCAGCTTTAACGAAGTACAAGTTTCTAATCGTTCGGACCTTTCCGATCAGTTCCTTCAGTCGGAAAAGGGTTATCCACTTCAGACTAAATTTAAAATTTCTATATTTTCTATTACACACATCTCCATAATAGTAAACCAGTGGATAGGCAATGTCTCTCCGATGAAAATGAGCTCAAGCATGACACCCTATCCTATGGATTATTTTTAACCGACTTAAAAAAAGACGTTCTCAGTTCGAGGTGTTTGTATGTATGTCATTAACCGACTTCAAAAGGGTGGAGGTTATAAATTCCACCCGTATGTATTTTTTTATGTTCGTCCTCGCATAATTTCTCAGCATATGGACCGATTTTGATAATGTGTTTTCTATTCCCAATATTTTGCCAGTACTGGTTAATAATAAAGACTATTGCCACCTCATTATTATTATTTTATGTATGTACGCGCATATTTTCTCAGCATGTTGTGTCAATATTATATGAAATTAAAAAGTCAAAAATAAAAAAAATTGCCCAAACTGGCAACATCGAAAAATTAAGGGAATCACAAAGTTATTCCATTGGATCATATATGATACAGACTTGGCAGATTTGGCAGAATTGGCCAGATTTTTTTGATCCTATATGATACATTGCCAGTTAACACAGTTGATATTATTTGAAACTCACTTTTTATTCACATTTCTAGTTATTCTGTATGTCTATCGCAAGGATGCTTAACTGGCGGCCCACGAGCCATCGGGGACACCTCCGCCTTGTTGTCACTCCGAACGGTCCTCTCCATACCTACCAGACTTTGACGACCGCAGTCGAGAAGAGAAAGAGAGAAGGAGGAATTCGGCGGGCACCAGTTAAGCATCCCTGGTCTATAGCATTCCTAGTTATTCCATAACTTTATAACATTCCTTTTACACCCACTTGTTCATTAAAGAAGACTGAACAAAATTGTATTAAGTGCCTTATTTATTTATTTGCAGGAAATGCTGAAGTCACAAATTTGTTCAAGTGCAAGAAACAAGGACACCAATGCTGTGCACCAAAATCGTTGATCCGAGAATTTCTTGGCGGAAATTCGAGTGAGCCAGTTTTAAGTAATAGAAATGATACCATGTATGTTACATCAAGACCATACACCACCCCTGTCACGACCACAATATGTAAGTTATGAAAGAACGTATATACATACACTTTGGCTGTAGCTATTACATAGTTCTTATTTGCAATAATAGCGAGTGTGCAGCTGCATCCTATGAAAGCGTTATGTTTTATGGCTACAAATAAGAATTTTTGAAAAATAATTTGGGACAACTCAACGCTGTACTATGACTCTGTATAAGTGTTTATGTTTTGCACTCTCGTGTCATTGTCCATTGTCGGGATCTGCTGATAATAAAACTGCTACTCAAATCAAATCGGCCGCGTTCTTTACAGTCTACATACGGGAATCCACAATTCATTTAACTCACGCCTAAAGAATGATAATAAACCTAAAAAATACAAAATAAAACTCTCGCCCGTTACCAAATTTGAACATTCGTTTTCAGCTTATTAGGACGTTTATACTTGGACCACTGCAGTAGTCGAAAATTGCACCTGTACTGTTTTAAGCCACATTTTGTAAACATGGCTCAGAGTTAGTGGCTAATACTTTGCGATTTGTGTATGCTTATCTTACTCTATAGATCCCTGTTTCTATAGAGTAGAATTGGGCAGACGGGAGCCGTAGACCTCCTTAGGCTTTTGGGACGTGGCTTAGAACAGATAATTAGCGGGAAATTGTTACGTTGCTAACCACAGCAAAGGATAGGGGTACGTGTAAGTCTGTATGAACGTGCAGGCACATACCACGCACGCTATTGCAATTCCCCCATCCATGCTGTGATTAGCAACGTAACAGCGCCCCCACTCGGCTTTAACCCGGCGCCTAGAATCGCAGAGGTCTCCGGCTATCGAGCGGCTCTTTGTACACCTCTACTATAGAGTCTAATTTCGTCAATGAAGTCTTTGTCCAGTCGTAACCTCCCCTCGTTAAAAAGCTGTTCCCTGTACGCTATAAGCTCGCCATGGGTACTGAGCCGCAAGCTTTTAACGAGTATGAAATAGAGGTGTGCGGGTACCCAACTTTTCGGGCTCAGGTCGGGTCGGGTAAAGTCGGGCGCAGTGATGCCAGAACCGTGGGTTTTCGCCCACAGACCCTACCAGCACTCCACGACCAAGCGTACCCCCTCCTAGCGCCTGTAGCGCACCACACAAGCATATCCTTCCCTCCATCCGTGTGCCATACGCGCTGCCTGGTCGGCGCTCTCCGGGGAGAATTCGTTTTCCCGACATCGAAGCGCTAGGTCGCAAGCAAAAAGTCCGGTGTTCAATTTGACACAAACTTCATCACTTTGCCCCACTGTGGGGCGTTCCTCCAGAATCACCCCGTATCTGTTTCAGAAATGAAATAATTCTTTATTGTCGTGTAAATCGGACTACTTTTACTTAAGGAATACATATAGCTTGTTTCAAAGTAGTCAGATTTGCATGTTATTTGGTATGATTTTAATCGACGGAACGCCAGGAATCCATTGGCGTCGTTTTCGCAAAGATCTGATGAGTTATTCGGAAGTCGAAGATTTCTCACTTTTTAATGGTATTCCAAACCCTTCGAAGGTCGAAAGCCATAAAATTTAATGAGGCAATGTAACGGGCGTAGCTGGAGAATCACCATGCGAGTTTAGCTTGAGGTAGCTCGAGGCTGTCATGAGGTTGCTTTGCATTTGATCATGTCGAGGTAGTCTCCGCCGACTCTCCACTCCGCGAGGCGTGTCTCGCGCACACGCCTCGCAACGTCTGGATGTTTTTCCTATAATATGTTTCCTATATAACAGGCTTGCGAATTAAGTGACCGCGGCGGCTGATTTGGATATTCTTCCGATTGGCCGCAGTGGTCGATCGAGATGAGGGGTGGGGGGGGGAGGTGTGAACCCTAAATCTAAAATTGTAGCTTCGGGAATTTATTAGTTTCCGAAATATTAATAAAAAATTGTTAATTTATTTTGGAAATTTTTTTGACGGTTGTGCAGGCCTCTTCCACTTTTGAAATTTTGTAACCACAGTCTCATTTTTAGCATCGCCAAACTCACATCGGTTCGCTACCATGCTTTACGCGCCCGCGAGCGGGCGCGCACCCCCCGCCCCAGGCCATGTGTTATGACGGTATAAGTTAACAGAAATTTTGTTAAGAGGCGAGACCGTGGTAAAGTGATTAAAAAAAATTCGGTAAAGTGTACTCTTTTATGTACAATTACTTCTGTATCTTTTGAACGCATTAATTGCTGAAAGTAAAATTTTATATTTGGGGTCGGTCCCCACCCCTCGTAATACCCACCAAGTTTCATCTGAATCGGCCACCGGTTGTGGCTAGACCAGTGCGTGCGGCGCGGAAAGCACGACAGCGAACCGATGCGAGTTCGGCGATGCCAAAAACGAGACTGTGGTTAAAAAATTTCAAAAATAAAAAATAGGGGGACGGAAGGGCTACCGGGCAGGGAGGTCTGCACGCACGTCCAAAAAAAAGTTTCTAAAAAATTAACAATTTTTTATTAATATTTACCTAATAATATTTAAACTAATAAATTCCCGAAGCAACAATTTTAGATTTAGGGTTCACATCCCTTCCCCACCCCTCACCCCAAACCTCGTGTCGATCGGCCACTGAGGCCATTCGGAAGTACAGCCGCCGATTTTCAGAAGCAACGCCTCCTTTCTCCTGCCGCGCGTCTTGGTCCCCGCGTCTTGAAGCGCCTCAGGGCCGTGCCTCGTGAACCGCGCGTGGCGTATTAGGGCGACATTGTATCAATAGGCTTTCACATCGTCCCAGAGAGCACGATTGTCAAGTTTTCAAATAGCACCACACTTTTCTGGTATCATATTTTTGTGTCTGACAAGGGCTTTCCTCAAACGCCTACCCAAGAGCACTGAATCAGGTGGGATTTTGCTATCGATTTCTTTTATCTAAAAGTTTGGAATTATGAATTTCAAAGCCATTTTTTTAATTGATCCCATTTGATATTGAGATTAAAAATGCTATCATTGGACTCGTTTTAAAAATATCTTTCTAACGATTTGCGAGAATCACGTCACGTACCTACTCAGATTACAAATCAGTCTATAGACATCATATTGTCTTCTGTAGGCAACCTAGTAGGGCACCCTGTATAATATGATATATTTTATTATTTATACAATAAAAAGTGTACTTAAAACCTATATCAAAGTTTTTGGTTGAATATACTAGTGACTTCATATAATATAGGGGAAATATTCTTCATTTTATAGACGAAACAACAGCCGTAACAACAACTGCGAGGAGTCCAGTATATAGCAAGTATGTTTGTGGTGTAAAAGGAACTTCTCGCGGACCAGTTCAGGCCCGAAGCTTTGAAAGAGGAGCACGCGTTGTTGGAGGAGAAGACGCAGATGCAAACGAATGGTGTTGGCAAGTTGCTCTCATTAATTCGCTTAACCAATACCTTTGCGGGGGCGCGCTCATTGGAACACAATGGGTCCTCACGGCAGCACACTGCGTCACAAAGTAAGTTTTATTATAATTGAAAAACGACTGAAAAATTGATCAAGGGGTGATGCCACCTTAGACGAATGGAAATCCTAGGTTTATTTAACAATTTCTTTGTTATAATAAATTAAATAGAAAATCTTATTGATGGCATTTATTACACATCTATTGAAGATTTCTCATAAATTAATTTTTTTATTCTCCTTTACAGCATTGTGAGATCTGGCGATGCAATTTATGTGAGAGTAGGCGATCACGATTTGACTAGAAAATATGGAAGTCCCGGTGCTCAGACTTTGCGAGTAGCAACAACTTATATTCATCATAATCATAATAGCCAGACTCTGGATAATGATATCGCATTATTAAAGCTTCATGGACAAGCAGAGCTCAAAGATGGTGTTTGTCTCGTATGTTTACCTGCACGAGGGGTCAGTCATACTGCTGGTAAACGATGCACTGTTACTGGTTACGGATATATGGGAGAAGGTAAGCTTTTATATAATATCAAAACTCTTGTGCTTTAATATTAGGGTCATTCCACATCAAGTCGACCAGTTTTTACGGTGAATGATGGGGATTTTGATGGAAGTAAAATATTATCTAGTCCATCTGAAATTAGGAACACTTGAAGTCACCAATTTTGATTTTTTCAAGTTTGTTTAAGATTCGTCAGAATGTTTTAATTCAGGCCTGGAATTTAACCCTTTGACTACTGTTGACGCCTATTGGCGTCCGACACATGTTGGCTTCCCGGTACTGTTGACGCCTATTGGCTTCCGACACATGTTGACTTCCCGGTACTGTTGGCGCCTATTGGCGTCCGACACTTATGCGACAAAAATTTCGCGGTACCCAGTGGACCCAAAGTCTCCCGTAGTCAAAGGGTTAAGTGAACGCAGCGGCCGATTTTCGGAGGTAACGCCTCCTTTCTCCCGCCGCGCGTCTTGGCCCCCGCGGCGGCCGAGGAGCTTGGAGCGCCTCAGGCCCAATAGGTTTCCACATGGTACGGGCCTGAGGCGCTCCAAGCTCCTAGGCCGCCGCACAGTGGGTTGAAATCACAGAAACACAGCGAAAATATGAAGGCAATCTTTGATATTTACAAAAATGAGTATTCTACAGTTTTCGAGGTCGCTGATTACGAATCTGAAGTAAAAATGGCAAAAAACAAAATGGCGGATCCAATATGGCGGACACGTATGCCAAAAAAATATCAGATTTGGTCTAAACTTGGTATTCTAGGGTTTTCGAGTTAGTTCAGTTAACTTCCAAGTCCGATCAAGCATTGTTGTTTGCTCAGTTATCATCTCTGATTATCAAACAACTGAGATTAACTTTCAGATTTTGCTCGTTTTTGCTCCAATCCCTAAAATTTCAATTTATTAAAAAATGTTCCCAGTTCATGAAAATATTTTTTTTGCAAACGCAGTTAACTGAAAGATTTATATATTTATATGTTGTTATTTTCAGATGTGAATACAAATAATATTGTTATAACGAGAGAAGAACTTTTTAATATCTCAAAAAACGCCCCAAATCGCAAAGTAGATGATCAATTTTCTTTCTTAAGAGTCCTGATGAGGGTTTAGTATCTTTATACCATAAGATAACATATAAATCTTTCAATTAACTCCGTTTGCAAAATAAATATTTTCATGAACTTGGAACATTTTTTGAATAAATTGTAATTTTAGGGATTGGAGCAAAAACGAGCAAAATCTGAAAGTTAATCTCAGTTGTTTGATAATCAGAGATGATAACTGTGCAAACAACAATGCTTGATCGGACTTGGAAGTTAACTGAACTAACTCGAAAACCCTAGAATACCAAGTTTAGACCAAATCTGAGATTTTTTTGGCATACGTGACCGCCATATTGGATCCGCCATTTTGTTTTTTGGCACGTTGACTTCAGATTCCTACTCAGCGACCTCGAAAACCTTAAAATACCAAGTTTGGACCAAATCTGATATTTTTTTGGCATACGTGTCCGCCATATTGGATCCGCCATTTTTTTTTTGGCACTTTGACTTCAGATTCCTACTCAGCGACCTCGAAAACCTTAAAATACCAAGCTTGGACCAAATCTGATATTTTTTTGGCATACGTGTCCGCCATATTGGATCCGCCATTTTGTTTTTTGCCATTTTTACTTCAGATTTGTAATCAGCGACCTCGAAAACTGTAGAATACTCATTTTTGTAAATATCAAAGATTGCCTTCATATTTTCGCCGTGTTTCTGAGATTTCAACCCACTGTGCGCCGCGGGGACCAAGGCGCGCGGCGGGAGAAAGGAAGCGTTGCCTCCGAAAATCGGCCGCTGCGTTCACTTAAATCCCAGGCCTGTTTTAGTTACTTTCGCGAAAATACAGTCTGTAAATAAATTTTTATCATTGGCATTATTCATTGTACGAACTTCGTCCTTCTTTATTTTAACCAGAAAAGATCGACTTTCTTGAAAAAAATTACTTTTCGTCCGAAAAATTGTTTTTGTCAAATGGAAATTATAAACATATTCTTGATTTTCAAATATCACTTAAATATCGCATTTTTAACAATCTTATCTATGGTGGTTATTTCTAAATGAACTTCACCACAAGCTCTTAAACGTCCTCTGAAACATCGTTGGCTTATCAGAGTTTTCTACATGTTGTAAAGAAATTCAGTGCCATCCGACACTGCATAGTGAGACATTTGAAGCAATTTTTATATACTTATACGTTATACTTTAGTTCTTCTTTCATTTTATTCAGTTTATGTTTCGTTTTGTATTGTTTATATGAAGTGTGTATTACATATTATATTTAGTGCGTGTTATATATATTTATCGTGTGTTTATTAAGTTCAATAGTTAAGTGCTATTTGGATTTTACTTTTATATTTAATCTCATTTTACTTATACTCGGTAAGTACGCTTAAACATTTGTCACACGAGCTAGATATTTTTCGCTACTGTTATTAAGTTGTTATTATTTAATGAAAATATATATACGCATAGGTATCAAAATGTCAGCAAATTCTTCGATGCAAACTGCGGGCCCATCTGGAATTCAACTTATGACGCGAAATCAATTATATGATATAATGCAGAAACGCAAAAATTATGATATTAATAAGAAATTGGAATACCTAGAGCAATTTTTGCTAAATCGGCAAAATTACACCGGAGAAGAACGTTACGCGTTTAAACGTAAACTCTCGTGTGTAAAGTCACAATTTAAACGCAAATGGTTGGCTGTATGTTCGGAGGAAGATACTTTTCAACTGAAAAATGAAAAGTGGCTTCAACAAACAATGGAAACTCCAAAAACAAACTCACAAAGTGGAAAACCAGCATTATCAGCGAAATCTTTCACAGATTTATGTGACCGTAGCAATCGAAGGAAGACAGAAGACCTTCGAGAAAGTAGAGCCGCAGCAGAATTAACATTCCTTACACAATCTAAATTAAGAGCTTCCGGCATGGTGAATGAATCAATCATATTGAAGGAGATTACGCGGTCTTCTGAGCGTGCCAAAAAATATAGGAAAATTTCCTCGAGAAGGGCAGATTAAAAACAAAAACGGCTGTCAAGTTTGCAAGCTCTTTCCCTATTCATCGAAGCAAGATTGTCCTGATACCAATATGAAATAATTAGAACGAGTGACAAAAAGTTGTTTCCAATTTACACTACCGTTCAAAGAGCTGAAAAGGATTGTTATCCTGTGCGTGGATCATATTCAATAACCAAAACTTGTGCTGAGGTACGTTTGCAGGCTTTATTAGATCACACGGCTGCCCGCTTATTATTATAGTTAGATGAAGTAATAAGGAATTATAATGAAAATGAGATTAGTTTATTATAATTAATAAGTAAATGGGGATGCGATGGGTCGCAGCAGACACAATTTAAGCAGAGATTTTCAAAGAACACTGATTCAGACGCCAACATATTTCAAAGTTCGTTTGTGCCGCTACAATTAATCTCTACCGCAGAGAAGAAAGTTATTTGGGAAAATCCGACACCATCTTCCCCCAGATATTGTCGACCAATTCGAATATGATTTATAAAGGAATCTGTAGACATAATTAATGAAGATAAAGTACCTACGGAAGCAAAAGAAGCATTTAAGAAAAACAAAAATTGTAGGAAATAGGATCATTTTCGTTAAGCACACCTTATTATTTACAATAATTGATAGAAAAGTATGCAATGCTGCAACAAGCACAACGTCCACAATGAGGTGTTTGATATGTGGTGCTACTCAAAAAGAATTAAAAAATTTAATAAAAAATGCCTCGAAGACAACGAGGATGATGAAGAAGAGGAACTCGAAGAGAAGACGAAGAGGAAGAGGAACTCGAAGACGAAGACAAAACAAAGAGGAAGATGAAGAGAAACAATACATATATCATGAGCCGGAAATGCTGTCTGAAGAAAAATCTTGCGAAGCATTTTCGGACGAAAATGAATTGTAAGTATTATACATCATAGATAAAAAATATTCTTAAAATATATATTACATATAAATCAGACTTTATATATTATATATATATATGTAGGGTCACGGAAAAAGGGAAGTCGCCTCAACGGGACTCGAACCCGGGATCGCTAGAAATGTAAAGCTAGAAAATAAGTGTAGAATGTGCAGGGTGCACGACTGTAGTTGTGAAAAGTGAACATTTGGTAATGGACATTGCTATATAATATTATTTCTGTCCTTGACGAATTTCAAGTTAACTGGGAGTCGGCCGAGCGCGACAAAAACATCAACAACCTCTACCATAGTGCTACATTGCCGAACGGTGTGTCCTAACAGTTCGACTTCGTCCGCGACGGTGTTCGGATCATTGAATATCTGCGCAGTCACAGTGGATATTATTTCGTGATTTCACGATTCCTGCATCAATTTCATTGATTACTGGACTCTGTGGAAGGCCCTTTAACAAAATTCTACACAAAATTACACTCAGTATCCAGAGGACTATTTTCGAAACACTTTACTCGAGTCCGAACACATCTTCCCAATGCGATTGTAGAGTCAGTGCTTATTTCGCGATAAAGTATTTCATAGTGGACAGTGGTTGTGCGTGTTAGCAATATTAATACGAACGTAGAGTCAGTGTTTTTTACGCATCTGGAACTATTTCAGAGCTCTTATTGCTTCTTCATCGCGAAATTAATGCGACATATTTGCGAGTGTGACACGTTCTATTCGGTACTGACGATGCAGCTGCGTGATATTCGGCTGCAGATCGAATAGCTACTGTTGAAGGGAGATGCTTGTCTCCATGGATATCAGTGAGGGCAGTATTCTCAGTCGTTGCTTATTCTTAAGATCGTCTTACAAGCATGCGGCATCCTTTACTAACCTCGTAGACTAGCAGAGGATGCAGCCAGGGTCCGATCTAGCTCTTCCGCCGCTCTGGGCTAAAGTGATTTTTGCCGCCCTTTGCATTGAATCATAAATAAGTATTTTAAAATATATTTTTTAACACTGAGCAAAAGTTTTTGTAGGTTTTTGTCTACCAATTTTTCGGCCCCCAAAATTTGCCGCTCTGGGCAATTGCCCTACTTGCGCCTCCCTAGATCTAGGTCTGGTGATTAACATTTGATAATGAGGAGATATAAGGTGGGAAAAGAATGGATTCGCGTTTGAGGGTGTTGATTTTGAGTTTCCATGTGTGGAAGTAATTTTGAATTTTTCCGAATAGTTCTTGGAGCTGTACATTTATAATGGAAGGTTTGTTGTCTTTTATACTAATTAGGAGGTCGTCTGCAAATGCAATGGCGGACCTGTTGGGGTCATTATTTAGGCCAAAGAGGTTGAGGAGATCGCTCAAGTAAATGTTAAAGAGGATGGGGGAATTAACAGTTCTTTATTGGAGGCCGTTAAGGATGTGGAAGGACTTGTTGGATTTGTGGGAGGCTTCTACCACGATAAATTTTTTGCCATGAAGCATGTTCCAGAGAGTTTTAATCAGGTGATTAGGAAAGTCTTTTTGAAAAAGAGTCCATCAAGCCAAACTGTGTCAAATGCCTTTTCGAGGTCGATGAAACAAGCCCCTACGCAGTTGCCTGCGTTTCTAGCACAGAAAATTTCGGAGGTGAATTTCGTGATTGCGTGGATCGTCGAGTGTTTGTGACGGAATCCAAATTGGTAATTAGGGATGATGTTATTCTTAGAGCAGTGGTAATTTATAGAATCATTAATGAGTGTTTCAAATACTTTGCTGATATTAGGGAGTAGGCTGATTGGTCTATAGCTGGAAGGTTGGCTGCCGTCTTTGTCTTTTTTCTTTATGGTTATTAACTTAGCTGTTTTCCAGGCTGATGGAAAATATGCTATGTTTAAACAATTGTTAAAAATGGTGGCGAAATAATAAATATAATTTGACGGTAATTTTTTAAGTGCGATGTTAGGGATTCCATCAAACCTTGAGGATTTTTTGTTGTTCAGTTTAGCGAATTTCAGTTGAGTGAGGAGTTGTTGGAAAGATCCGTATTCATATCTTGTTTGAGTAGGTTTACTTTTTACTTAATAATGTTGTTTAGCTGAGGTTTTCATAGACTTTCATTTTGGGTGTGAACTTCTTGAAAATGTACACCTAGTAGATTAAGTTTGTCTGTTGGGTTAGTAATCATGAAGTTGTTAACGTTGCCTTTATTCAGCGTTCGTTGCCGTCATTGGTGCAATCGCCACTTCGCTAGTTTTATATTTTTATACTTTTATACATTTATATTTTTTATTTTTTATTTATTTATATTTTTAGTATGACATATTTATTTTTTAGTATTTTTATTATGCTTTTATATTTCATATTTAGCTATTTTTTTCTGCACGACACATATTAAAATAAAAATAAATTGCCCTAAAAAAAATTCCTCTTTCTCTCCTCACCAATTGCTACAGACGCCGCTTAATTCCTTCACTGATACTCGCAAGCAACGCGTTTGACTTCCACAGGTATCATATTTCATGCGTGCATTCTCCATGTCACCAAATGTTATCTCGCACACTGATACTCGCAAGCACTCGCGCGATACATCGTTAAAATCGAAATGCTTCAAACATTTTTAGTATAGGATTCAAATTACATGTGAACGCGCGATACGCTAATTGACAGGGCATTAGCATACTATATTGGATCGATAGATCGGCACGGGGAGAGGAAATATTTCGGTTGTGGGCCAGGCCTAAAAAAATTTCGCGGCGGTTGCGCGCGCAGCCAGCTTCCCCCGCCCCGTTCACCTGTGCCTGAAGTTCCCCTACCCCATTTCTCCGCGCGCCCCAGCGCTCCCCTCAGCGCTCCTGGGTTAGAACCCGCCTAGATATACTACTTAAGTTAAGTGAACCGAGGAAATGTTATAAGCCTTGGGATAATTAGCGGTGGGGGCTAGCCAAGCCAATCACGTTGCTTGGCTTGACTTGACGGTGGCGTCGTTTCGTTTACCATCTTGGCGTTGATTGGTCGCCGTTCCGACGTACTCACCCCCACCGCTAATTTCCCCAAGGCGTATAACATTTCCTCGGTAACTTAACTAAGGTCGAGTTCAGATTTATCGGCCTATGAGTTCCGTTTCGCGAACAGCGCGCGAGGAGAAATCAGCCACCACCATGTGACAATTGTGCATTGGCAGTTGAAGTTACTGGGCCCCGAAGGGTATGGTGGGGTAACGGGAACGCTGCTCGACTCCACCTGAACGAAGCCGTGTGGCTGTTGTTTATTCTTAGCGTAATAGTTGTGTGCGTTACGAAGATATGCGTAGTTCAAACCGAGATGAAGCTATTGAGGAAAAATCAATGTTCTGACACATAAAACTCCTGAATTTTTTCGCAGCCAACACACACCTATTCTGATGTGTGTATTACTACGCTGACAGCCAGAGTTGGGCATTATTCGTATAAATCCCCAAGATTTATTCGCTAATAACGAATAACGATTTTATTCGCGCCGCCCCGTGATACCATATATGCAAAAACCCGTTTTATGACACTGTCAAACGGTTATCCCCCATTAAGTTAAAAATTCGCAACATTTTTGTAACATTGATTTGTATAAAATTTTAACATGTTACTGACACTTCATGTCTCTATATACAGCTGGCCCCATCCCTCTTAGAGTACGTGAAGCTGAAATACCAATTGTCAGCGATGCTGAATGTATAAGAAAAGTGAATGCTGTTACTGAAAAAATCTTCATCTTACCTGCAAGTAGTTTCTGCGCTGGTGGTGAACAGGGCAACGATGCATGCCAGGTACATTAAATACATAATATTTATAGCTATTAATAATTAAGTTATATTATATTGTGAAAGTAACAATAAGGAAAACAGTAATGAATTATAGTTTTGCTACCAAATATACAGGGTGTTTATAAATATGTGGGTCAATATTTCAGGGTCGGTTCTACTCATCAAGCTAAGTAAAGTTGGTATAAGCATATGCCTGATAATATTTCGCAGCTATAACCATTTTTATACAGTGTTGTCTCTCAAATTGCACGCGTTTTCGGATTCTTTATACACGCGAAGCTATCCCCACTACTTCGTTTGTACTCGCCGCGCCGCGGCATCGGGTATCGGGTGTCAAAGAGAGCGCCGAAGAAAGGTTCATAACCTTTCTCAATAGTGACACACCTAACAGTCTGACCGCGTGAACCGTCATACGAAACTGCTCTCGGTGGCCCATCCCCCTTGAGCGCTCGAGCGTGAAATCAAAGGGAGCCGAATAGGCTACTCGTCTCTCAAATTGCGTGCGCCCGGTCCCGACACACGCGGCTATAGAGAGACAGTACTGTATTCGGGTCATTCCACACGAAATCGGACACTTTTCGGATGTTTCTGAAATTTGAATATGTGATAGTCTTTAGTGGTATGTAAACGTACCTCAAAGGATTTTTCAAAATTTTGATAACTGTCTTGCAATCTTTGCGTCTCATTCATATTATAATATTAGAGGCTAAACCGCGTATTTCGTCTCACCCGACATGCGAATTCTAACACGTAAAATACCGGTCAAAATGTCTATTAAAGGGTAACCGCCAGACTGGCGCGTTCGTAAGTTGGACTAATCTTCTATATACATATAAAATTCATTTTCAGCTAATTGGTCACCAGAGATTGGCAAAATCTTTGTCTAAATAATAATTTCAAATAACAAATAAAAGATAAAAAGTTTTATTCGTTATTAAAGGCTCCTTAATTCAAGTTATCTTTTAAGGAATACATTTTTTTATCTTTTATTTGTTATTTGAAACTTTTATTTAGATAGATTTTGCCCATCTCTGGTGCCTAAAATTTGTAAAATTTCATATTTAGCGAGGAAAAGCTTGTGCTTACCTTAGGCGTCTTATTATACTTATAAGATAGTAATGCCTGGAAAAGACAGGCGAAAAAACTAGTAATTACATAACTAAGCATCATTGGACATATACGTATAGCAACTTTTTTTATTATTTTGGTAAGTAGAACCAATCCTGAAAAAAATGTCCCACATTTTTTTAAAAAACCCTGCATACAAGTTTCTACGAAAATCCCGGAAAACATAATAAATTCTGAATAAATAGATAATTAACATTTTATATAAATAATTCTGTACTAATTGTGATATTCTATTATTTAGGGAGACGGAGGTGGTCCTCTAGTATGTCAAGATGATGGGTTCTATGAATTGGCTGGACTTGTTTCATGGGGTTTTGGTTGTGGAAGATTGGATGTTCCTGGTGTTTACGTTAAGGTTTCAGCATTTATTGGCTGGATCAACCAAATCATTTCCGTGAATAATCTTTAGCTTTCCTTATACACTATTTGCAAAGATTAAGAGAATTTTATAAAAACGTCCTAGTACCTTCACGCGCTTGATGACGTAACATTCTTGTTACGTACGTATTTGGTAGATTCTACAAGAAAACTTATTTTTCATATTCAATAAGAATGCAGTAAATTTCTGCAAAATTTTGAATTCTGAAGTGTTGCAGTGTTTGTGACATGTTTGTGGTAAATGTTTTAGCTTTACCAAAGTAAATAAAATTTAATTTTATATATTGCAGTAACGCAGTAAATTTTCGTTTTTTTTTCATAAGTTTTTAAATATTAATAACAAAACTTAATCATTCAAAAGTTGCTCTCATGAGAAGAAAAAATATGATTCTCTCGTGTTTAATCTAACGTTGTAAGTAGTTTTGATTTCACAATATCAACTCCATATCGTTAGATTAGAAAAAACATGTTTTGACAGGCATATTAAAAGTAAAATAATTCTTAAAACTGCTACCAAAAGATCTGCTACCATGTATTTTTTAGTTATTCGCATTTTATAAATTTAAACAATTGATAATAAAATATTCACTACGCATTCAAATATAATTTGCGTTGATAATGAAATAAAAACGAAAGTTTATTGTGTTTCAAACGATGTTACGCAGTTTCTTAGGAATTAAACACTATTGGTGAGATATATTGGCACGTTGAGTGGCGTCAGCGCGTTTTCACACCGAGCGATTCCCACACAGCTTTGGCGTGTTTGCACGTTGATATTTTCTGTAAAAGTATTGTCCTTAAATTTTGCTTACTGTTGGCCGTAAAAATTGACCGCTCGATAATGCCTGATCAACTTGAAACAATATTTCGCCGTATCTTGCGTCGCTCAAAGTGTTAAGATTAATTTATGATATTTCGTCAAGTAGTCGTGCCATCAAGTGCGTCAATTCTAAGTGACAATGATATTTTTTTAAACAATATATGGTTTTCATTAGGTAATCAACTAAGTAGTACTATTTAATAGTAGGGGAACATAGACATATATTATTTATTCATCTGAAATCATGTAATAAAAGTAAGAGTCAGTTTCATAAAGAACTTAGCAATTTGCGAAAGTGTTAGCTGATCGTGATATTGAATATGAATGATTGATAGCCGCCGCAATACATACCTATGTATTAACGCTGTTGATACTCGAGATACTCGGATACCCATGGGAGAACATGCAAAGTGCTCAAGTAATTAAGTGCTGATGAGATACCAACATTCTCACACCTTATTCACTCTACAATCGAACGTTTTACAAACTTTTCAAAAAACAGTAAGTCTATTACAACGTATCTCAGGTAGTAACACATTTGACCATATCTAATCTACTTGGAACACATCTGATATTAGGGAAAGGGACTAGACCGTGTACCTCACGGATATCCGGGTATGTATTCGAATCAGATTAATGTAAGTTTAAATCGGTGTTAATAATAAGTTATATAAGACACCTCTATTAGTATTAAGTCAGTCCATGAATTTGTGCATATATCTAAAAAAGTAAATAAGATATCATTAAAAAGAAGTACGGACAGACCGGCTATGCTAAGTAGATATACTGCTTAAGGTAGTACTACCGATACGCCTTGAGTCAAGTGCGTGTTAGATCGTCCTTTGACTTCCGTGGTGATTTGATTTTGCAACACTATTTGGTAGCACGATTGATTGTGTACTTTTCTTCTGCTCAGAGAAGGTATTCAATAAAAGGGTACAACAAACTGAAGTAGGTAAACGCTTGCACATAGCAGGATTTGATAAACAAAATCCTAACCTCGAAAATAATGAAAAAGTAATCGTAGAACGCCAAACTTCTGAGTTGGTGTAGATTTCCAAAAATTTACATGAGTCAGTGTAAGGTCAAAACAAACTACTGTACAAAGTTTCAGAATTTTCTGAACAGTATTTCAAAACCGGTAGTACTACCTTAAATGAAGGAACAGACGCTGAGAACGAGTTTCCAACGTAAACAAAACGAATACACAATGTAAATGGCATAATACACAGTTAAATTAATCAGGGCAGAGACTGCTCTGGATCAGCTGCAAGCCGACGCGTTATAGTACATGAAAGAGGTATAGCGATGTCGTAACATTAGCGAAGCGTTAAAGTAAACGTATTTCCAAATACATATGAGGAGATAACGGTCTAAAGTCTCAGTTATAGCCGCTACATAAGTAAATACGATCGTTGGATGGTTTAATTTACGACCTCGCTATACCCCTTCCAGCTACTATAACTTTAGATACGATACCGGGAATAGAAGCCATGGAGAGTAAAGAGGAAGACAAAGAACGGGTCAGTCGGGATTTGCTGAACCCACCTGCTTACCCCTTTTGTCTGCAGGCATGCGTATCCCGGTCTTTGGCTTCCTCAATTTATTTATGCCAGATTTGTGGACCGACCCGGTGTGTTTGTGTACGCGCACATGTGTGTTATCATTATAGTCTTTCTGAAATTGACTTTTAATTTCATTTTCTCGTTATCCAATATTTAGTTGCCTCTACTCAGTAACTTTGAGGATGATATCACACTGCTTTGTACATTCGCGTATCATACTGTATTTTTTAAATTCTAATTTTAAGAATGTTTCAATGATTTGAACACGCGAAGAAATATTAAATGTGAATATACATATATTAATTACACACTGAATATTTAAAATGTTAGAATATATAATTATAAAAAATTTAGTGACGCGATAGCGTCTCGACGCCCGAGTACATGTTTCGACATCCTATATATGTCGACTGTCGCTGTCGCGTATCTTTTACTCGTAAACCGGCTATTCCAACCTTACCTGAAACTTATTTCATTAATATCTCATGTCGCCTGCAATATTTTCTGAATATAAAGGCATTTTTCTTATGTAAACCGTATATAAGCTCTCGAATAAGACCAAGTTCAATAAAATTGGTCCACATATAACAGATATCGTAATATCATGTCATGGAGCATACGAAAATGATCAGATGTTTCTTCTGATTCTGATTCTCCTTCAAGTAAATTTTGTCGACATAATACGTATACGCGTTACACGCACACCTTCAGCCAAAAAGAAACTAACACACGTTTCGTTCGTTGACTCTCGGGATCATTCGGCAGGGATCGTCGTTCGTCATTGTATATATACCTATACTATTCAACTATAACCTGCCAAGTGTCAAATAAGGTAAGTTGTCAAAATTTGAAATGTCACGAGTTTTTAAACCACATAGGACACTGAATTATTGTCGCAATTAACAAAGTGGCCAAAAATTTTTAATAGACTTTTTATGTAGAGCTTATTGCAGCGATATATTTTTGCTGATTTATACCAGAACGTAGTAAATGATACAGAAAGTCTTAAATATATATATATATTTTTCTATTTCGAGAAAAATAGTGTAATAGTATCGGCTATTTCTTTTAATGTTTAATATTATGTAAGTATATCAGGAAAAATTATAATTTTCACACACATTTGTAAAGTATTTACATAAGCTTTCGCGGTTTCTATTATACCCCGACAAAGGTTATGCTTTATGGGTTAAAGTACAAATGTCGCATGGTACAAGATAAAGATAAGGGAGTTTAGATGTATGGATGAATGAATGAGGGGGAGAGAAATGAAGACTGGATAAGGTAAGGAGAGATGGTAAGACCAGAGTTCGTTGGGCTATATAAGAGGAAACTCTTGAAGTGCCATTTTTTGGTGTAAAGAAAATGTATATTTATGCCAAGAAGAAGAATAAACCTAACCTAACCTAAAGGTTATGCTGGGGTTATGTGGGACTCACTAAATAGGGCATACCCACTAAAAACCCCCTCTACAGTACTTCACTGTATTACATCAACGAAACATCTCATCCTTGTATACGTGAAAAACATCGTACTCGAGATTAATGAAACTATTCATACACGTATCACTATCGTTATCGTTGTTGATGTCGTCGCACTCAGGAATCTGATAGTGGCCCCACGGAAGGGTTTTGACCTGACCCGGTAGTGTATAACGTTTATCGTCGTACGGACTAAGCGCGGTCTTCAGTTCGTTCACGGAATAAACGTCGTGTAATCACGCACGGATATGGTTCTGTCGTTTCCGCGTGCTTGCGAAGACACCGACCGTTGTCGTTGAATTGTATCTTATTCGCGACCACTCTCATCTTCACACCCTTCACTTTTTTCGTCTCGGTCTTGGTCGTTCCCGCCGACGCGTTACATACTCGAGTTGGGTACATTTTGGACCGCAGTCCCACGAACTCTGTCATTAAGGCACCGTTATTCTCGTCTTTCATTAGACCCGCCACCGTCTTGTTTACGCGCGGCATACCGTACTGACATCTATCGCTAAACTCTGCACGCATATACTCATACTGAAATTCATACAGACATACCTTACAAGGGGAAGGCACACCTTCTGCAATCGGTTTTGGAATGAGACTGGGTGGACATTGTAGTACACACCTAGTGTTACAAAACTGTAAAGGGTTTTATCAAAATGGGCCTTCGTTTTCGAGAAATTTGAGTTTTATTTATATTTTATATATCTTTTATACCTTCGTTTTCGAGAAATTTGCGGTTTTATTATAGTTATATCTTTTTTTTTGTCTTACCGCAGTAATGCAATGGCTGCACCTAAAATTATTTTGCGTTGTAATGTCTACGTCAAACAATTCTTATTTTGTTCCAACAACGACGGTAATAGTATATATTATTGCAATAATACTGCATACAGTAATATGATTACAAATTACAAGTATAATACAAGTACAGTTAGAAGTTGGAGGATTCTAGGGAATTCTATGAATCATGGTGCTTTCGGACGGTTGCACTGGACCAGTAGTCGCACTTGGGCGCACTGAGTGCGAATTTTACCTAATCGGAAGCGAAAAAGTTCACATTCCTCGCTTCCGATTGGCTAAAATTCGCACTCAGTGTCAATTCACGCACACATTACCACCGCTCCTGTAGGTGTCCTTCCCCCATCAACACCGGCCAGAGACCTCCGATTCCTGCTCTGCCTGGCAAGATCTGCCGGCAGAACCATAGCTGAATGCGGACGTAGACTGCACCGCAGATCCTGCCACCCGATTTGGTTATGAGGGTCCCCAATCGTAATCAACATATCCGCTGAAAAGGTTATTATAATTGCCCTTTACATAGGTTAATTTAACATCCTTTGAACCTTCAGATATCTCAGTACCCGTTTTAAATTTTGTCATAGTTCTTTATTGCTTTTATTCATATATCTACTCAAAATAATCACAGATACTTAAGTTAGGCCTTGTACTTAGTTTTACCTAATGGGAATGTTTAAGATTCGTCATCGCGTTTCATTGTTTTTCCGAGGCGTTTCTTGTTTTTGTTATTATTCAATGAAATGTTCGAGTTTATTCGCGTGAGTGTGTAGGGTTTTCCGTCCCTTTTTAATGGTCACGTTGACTTTTGAGTTCTTTTCCATGATTACGTAGGGGCCTACCCATTTATTGTCTAGTTTTTTTTATATCCCGCTACGTATGGATTTGTCATAGAGCCACACATTATCGCCAACATTTAATTCTATTTCGCGCGCTTTTTATCGTATCCTTCTTTGGCCTTTTTCTTTGCTTCTTGAAGTTGTTCTCTAGACGCTTCATTTGCTACCCTGATACGTTCTCTTGTTTGCTGCGCGTAGTCCTCGTAGTTATATGTTTGTTTAGGCGGATTTTTTAATGCGGTCGGTAGTGACGCTATCTTTCCGTAGACTAGCTCATGTGGCGTGAAACCTGTTGCAGTATGTGGGGTCGTGTTATACGTAAACATAGCTTAGGGTAACCATCTATCCCAGTTGTACTGGTCATTATCTATGTAGTGTCGCAAATATTCTACTAAGGTTTTATGCGATCTTTCTAATGCTCCGTTGGGGTGGTACGCGGTTGTCTAAAGTTTCGTGATTCGGAATAATTTGCATATGTTCTTAAACATTTTGCAGAGAAAATTTCTCCCTTGATCCGTTAGAATTTTTTCGGGTATGCCGTATTCGCAGATGATTTTCTCGACCACTGCTTCCGCTATCGTGGCTGCTTCCTGATTTGGCAGAGGGATCACCTTGCTAAATTTTGTAAGAAGGTCCTGGAAGGTTAGTATGTAGATATCCCGTTGTTTGCTCTCCGGCAATCTTTAAAAAAAATAGTTCCATTTAAAAAACCGAACTTGACCATCGTCTCTTTTTTCGAAAACATTCTTTCGTGCTAATAAATGTGCCCCCCTCGAACCATGCAATTCCATATAAATATTTTTTTATCTCCAATACGTTAGGAGCTATCCAGCTGTTCAATCTTCCCGCGGACACCCTGTATAATCCTTGCAAACCGTGTCCCACCACAGTGTTAATGATATTTCGAAAAGTTTTGTATCACATATATTATATTCATGAAAATTTTCTATGGCAAGTTTCCAAATACTTTACAAGCAAAGTACTGATATCCAGTGTTGCATTTAAACATACTAAAAAATATTTAACAAACTACCCTTAATAATACTGCCACTTGTGTACATGAAAATTTAATTTACGTTACTTGACAATAATATTTTTGCAGATTTGGCAATTACCTGTTTACGCCAAAGTAAACTGGTAACCAAATGAATTAATTTTTTCTGAAAATTTTAGACAGAAAAAAATATTTTTTATGAATAAATATTAATAATCATATACATATATCGTAATGTGAAAATTATCGAGTTTTAAAAACGGTTAGTAATAAGATAAAGCTCCTAAATATTTAGATAAGTTTATTGAATTTTTATAATAACATTGTAACGCGCCGCAGATTTTATTAGAGAGGTAGTTATTGATAATACAATGTTAACTTAGACACCTGGTGTATTAACGAGAGAATGTGGAAGTTGGACGGAGTGATGCGAAGTAGGCAGTGACAGCAAATGACCGCGTTCCATTTCATTTACTTCTTGTTGTTCAGTTCCTCCCACACAACCAGTTGAGCGTGCGAGACTGTTGCGTTGTCTACACATATATGGCGTTTCAACTGGTGAAGGTGTTTCACGACCCTGTGTGCAAATATAAATTGATTATAGTGAAACACGGTCAGTAAACATACATACAAAACATATTTAATTTAAAGCTATGGACGGTATTCCGTTTTTCTCACCAATAAACTACAGAAGTACATTCTACTAGCTTAAAGTATAGTACTCGCAAAGATATAGCGAGATCGCAAATTAAACACTCGAGCAGCGGCAGTCTTTGATGCCCCGGCATCCAGGGCCGTGCGCTGTATACTCTTGTAGGAATATTATAGCAGATTCGGCAACCTGCACTGACCTGCACTAGTGCGCACTGAGTACGAGTTTTCTCGCTTCCAATTGGCTAAAAATCGCACTCAGTGCGCACCAGTGCGACCGTCCGAATTCGCTATTAGTAGGAATTGAGTCTCAGACCACATGTCCTGAACCCTAAAGGTGACTGTTCCAATGGGCGGCTACAGTCGCGCGCGACTGCGACTGGCGTCGTCGCAAATTGTATTTGAAAAAAGGGTTTATTGTTGCATGAGGTTTCGAGGACCATCGAAGACAGTGAAAGACCAACCTTTTTTTATATGTTTATGTGCCGGATTGAAGAAGTCAATAAGATTTGGGTGTTTCTTTTAAGATATCGGAATGAAATTTGTGGCAAAAAATAGGATAAACCTATTCTTTTCTAGTAAAAACATATTTAAATCCCACTACTTTTAACGAAACGGGCTTTCAGTCCTGCAAATTAATTTCATGCGTAACATCGTTAATTGGGGCAGTGGGAATAAACATCGTGCTAACCCACATTCTTTTCGAAATTGAGTTAGTAGCAATTGCGTATTCCAATAGGCTCTACTAATCATATAAAATAGGCATTATCAGGTCGGTGCATACGTTCGTTCGCTTTATTGATACAAAGTGTTTAGTACAAATATAAGAGAGTTCCTATTCTTTGGCAAAACGGCGTCAAGCCGCTTGTTGTATCTAAAGTTTGTCATTGCTTGTTTGAATGAAGAGAGAGTTTAGATTCTAAACTTCTTATTTTTTAATAAAAGTACAGTTTATTAGATGTACAATAATAACTTTTTAACTTTAAAAATTAGTATACAACGCAGCGTATAAGCCAGAATAGGCGATTTGGGGTCTTAACACGTATTTGGATCTGCAATATGCACTCCGAGATCCTATTAGAGTTTTTCTATCTCTATCACCCTCAGTTTCTGAAAAACATGAGTTTTTGTAAAAAGCGCACGATTTTTGGCAAGAATGAGGCATTAGGTGAAAACCAAGAATGCTAGAAAGTTAAATTCAGTCTCAAAAGATTCAATTTAAGACACCAATTGAAAATTTGTCAGCAATCATCGAGTTTTTAGTTGACTCCCTTCGGGAGCAGTCTGGCGACCGGTGGCCGCAGTGCCCAGCCTGCGACTAGGTATAATTGGAAACAGACCCTCATCGCATTGTGTTGTGTCTCGAGTAGCCTAGGCTGGTCCTCAAACAGACTCGCGTCAGGCTCCTACGTCTGGCGCATACTCGACGATCGCAGACGCTTGTAGGAGAACAGATGCATGCTTCCCCATTGTATCAGTATACTGCGACCAGTTTAGTTGGAATAGGGAATTCTTTTACAGCCTTAGTTCTTTCGGGGTTTAGTTTGATCCCTTCAGGAGTAATTACGTGTCCCAAAAATCCTACTTTCTTTCGCAAACACGCGCATTTTTCCGGTTGTAGTTTTAAGTTATATTTGCGAAGAGTGTCCAGAATTTTTTTCAGACGTGTGTTATGTTCCTTTAAATTGGCTCCTTAGATGACAATATCGTCAAGGTAAAATAAACAGTCTATTCCTTGTAATCCGATAAGCGCAACGTTCATTGCTCGCTATCCTATCCGAAGTGTGTCCATCTTTGGAGGGGGATCCTATCTTCAGCATGCGGTAAGTTTTCGCGGTTTTTTGTGTAGGTGAGTCGCGTTCCGGCGACTCTAAGCTATCGCGGGTGCTATGCGCGGAATGTGCGCTATCAACGCTTCTGTGTCGCGTCTGTTGTTTTTCTTCAGAGGCCGGTCGTTGACTCTCTGATTTACGTCCTGCCGATTTCTCGCTCTTTTCTTTGGCTGCTACAGTTTGCACTCGCCGGCTGTTTTCTGAAGAAAATTTTTTCCCATTTTGCTTATCCTTATCTTCGTTTTTCCAATACTCCTTAGTGTCGTGCCCTGGTCGTTTACAATTATCGCAGTACCTCGATGATGTCTTGTTTCTATTCTGCGTAGAGGAGTTTGTCCCGCGCGTCGCTGGTCATTTCGTGATTGACCGCTCTTCATCTATGGCTATCGTGATTGCTTCTTGTAGGTCGGTGGGTCTCTGTGATTTTCCTAAGACCATTAGGTCGTCGCGGAGTCCGTCCTCGAATATAGTCAATGTTTGTCTTTTGAATACTTCACGGTTGCGTTTTTTTTATCAGATTGTCTTTGTCGTCGATTCCGGCCTCTATTAGTTCCCTTAACAATTTTGATACACGATTTCCGTATTGATGCGCGCTTTCATTGGGGCCCTGCCTACTACATATCAGTTCCCTCTGTACAGTTGAGGCTGTACGGGGAGGTTTGTAAACTGAAGTTAATACGTCCTCTAAGTCTTGTATGGATACTATGTCGCGCGTCTGTACTTCGTCTAGGGCATCACCTCCGATCCGCATCGAGATTATCCTCCGTAGAAACTGAGATCTCTCCTCCGGCGTTCGGTATGTGTCGTACACATATTTGCAGGGTAATTCCTTGGGGTCCTTCCCGTTGAACAGGTGTAAGGCTTTTATGGTGTGAAATATTTCTCGAGTGCCCGTTACGTTCGGTGTGTAAGATAGGTCGTTTAACTCGAGATTAGTGGAAACGAATCGACTAGTGCGCCTCGGTTCTTCCTCTGGTTCGCGAAAATTGTCGAAATGGACCGTGGTCCTGCCACAGGGGCCGGGGGTTGCGTGCGTAGAATTCATTGTTTCCCTTAGTCTATCTATTTCTCGGTCTACCGAGTCCTGTAGTGGACCTTCCCTTGCCTCTATTGCTCTCAACCTGTCGATTATTGCTCTCATCCCATCAGTTACGCTAGCTAGAGAGGTGGCCATTCCCGCGAGTAGTCTTTCTAGGCTCGCTAGTCGGTCTCCGAGTCCTGCGAGACTCTGTTCTGCGTTTCCGCCCGCGGATGCCGTGATAAGGAACGACATGTCAGTATAGTTTGTTAGATCTCCGCTCGGAATTAAACTATAATCTAATTCGTTGAACGGATATAGTCTCCTGGCGGTTATGTGTCCGGTGTGACTAGACGCAATCGGTAATACGGTCGGGACGCTACATTCTTCGCTAGCTTCTATGTCTAGAGCAAGCCGTGTACGTACTCCGATTTCACGAAATACTTCGGATGTCGCATCGAAGAGAGGTTCGTCGGAGGGTTGTTTCGTACGGACTTTACAGAATGTACGCGGAGCACTTCGGCGAATTGCTCTAGGCGAAACGATTTCTTTTCGCTCGGTTAATTTTAGATTGCGTTCGATATTTTTATCTAACGATTTTGCTCGGCGCATGAGAATTGCGGCGTGCGGCCTGAATTCGCTGAGAGTAGTATTTCGCACTTACAGCACGTGGAACAGGTGATGCATCGCTCGTCTCGGTGTGAGTCGTAGACTTTCCTGGCGGCGTCCTCTGCTGACGTCCGTCAACACTGCGAAATGGATGGCCCTATTGTTAAGTGGGTCGTTGACTCTGCTACGTCCTATTGTCACCGTCGGTCAGACTTGGTCCTTACGTTGGCAGCATCCCACCACTGCCATCAATTGTGGTGCCAAGGCGCCTGGGGTCGAGATTCTGGGTACGAATCTCGGGGTTCTCCGGGGCGTCCTTCGCGATCGTCGTCCAACGGGACGATTCGGTTTGAAACCGAAGGTAGGAGATTGTTGCGGGTTAAAGAGTTGGAATTCACCGTAAGGTTCTCGTATAAAGTCAGGTATCAATCCCTTAGCAAGTCTTTATCAAGTCTGAGCTCGCATTGCTCGTACATCGTTCTTATACTGTAATCGGGGCGAACCGGGGACCATCAGGGCCTCCGCCTTTGGCCTCCTTTTGGGGTGTTTCAGCATGTGCTGACGGGTCTCGGTGGGTTTCCGAGAGTCCTTACGTTGCTGTCCCGGATTTCGGCCGCTGGATTGTATCAATCGGAATGTTCGCGCCGTTCTTCCTTCTTCGCAGATGCTATTTAACAAGTCATGCAGAATTTATTCTTCACGCTGATGTACAGCACTGTCTTCGCGTGGTATCCCACGATGACTCCTACTCCAGAAAGAGAATTGTAATCTCCTCCGCGATATGACCTTTTGGTCCAGCTGCCATCTGCGACAACTGGGGTAAACGGTACATTAGATTCTGGATATACGTCGCCACTTGCTACAACTAATGCTTTTTCCTCTTTTTCATCACTCTTCCGAAGACAGGGTATGCGCTCTGTGTATTTGCACATTTTGCACTCTACATTATACACTTTTTCCAATCCATTCCGTTGATATCTAACGATAGCAAAATCTTTGATGTCACAGCAAGTAGTCGAATATTTTCGAACATTTTTTATTTGCTCGAAGACATACGCAAAATTAACGAAGTCTATTCATCCTGAAATTAGGTTTTCCGACTATTGTGGTTAGTAATAGGTATCACTACCAACATCTTCATTCGTTTCTTCCTTGATGTGTGTTACGGAATGTATCTTATCGCTAACTGGCAGCTCTTTACCTTCCGGCACCGATTTCAGTATTTCTTCGTCTGTATCGAAATCTACTTCTTCTATAATTTCTTCTGCGTCTGTATCGAAATATACTTCTTCTACAATTCCTTCGATAATTTGAACATTTCAAAAATTTCCTACGTTTTCTTCATATATTCTGTCCGTAGGAAAATCATCCGCAGCAGATGTGCTTGGAAGTGTTTCGTACGAGGTACCTGCACGAGTACCTGCTTCCGCCACGGTACGCTGACCTACCGTGAGGCACGCTGCGTTCTTCAATCGTTGCCTGCATGTAAAGAGTCAATAATCAGTAACACGTGGTACATACATAACAATAAGAAAAACATAAAGTGGAAAAGAAAAGCAGGCATAGGAGAAGAAGATATACGATAATGTCTCTATGTACGCGAAAGCCTCGGAACGAAGCAAGTTTAAATACCCGTGTACGTCTGAGACAATACTAAGGCAATCAAAATTTAAAATTAAAACTTTTGTATTTTTGGTTCTATTTTAATGAAACTTTTACCAACACGTTTGTTAGAATTTCCCGATTAAAATGATACCAAACAGGACATATATCGGACAACTTTGCTTATCCTGGATACGAATCATTTATATTTATATAATTGTCCAATCCATATCGTGTTTGATTTCATTTTAATCAGAAACTCGTCACAAATATATTGGTAAAAAATTTATAAAAAAGAACCAAAAATAAAATACATTTAATTGTGAACCTCGTTTGCATCGGTGTTCAGTGTCTCACCGATTTTCGATTTCGGATCGGGTTACACGATCGGCGCTCCTGCCATATTACACACTTCACTGGTTCCAAGGGGGACCACCCCAACTGGGGGTGATAGAAATTAAAATTAATAATATATAGTCACAATTTTGAACCCCAATCGAGATTTTACAGTAGTTCCTATATTTTTAGAAGTTTGTCGACAGCCTTGAACGTAGAAGAAGAGAGCGAGTGAAAATACAATTATTACCTATTATTATTCTCGCATTACTGTGAATATCATTCTAATATATTTTCGTGATACGAAGAGGAACATAGCGTGACACAAATGTTCCTCTTAGACAACCTGATTCCCAGGCTGCGCAAACCGAAGAACATGCACTTTTGCCCCGTTATCTTTTCACACGCACACATCTGCATAACCGTCTCCGCTACTCGCAAGTGAAGGCAGCCCCACAAGCAGACATGTCTGCGCTACGATACGCGGCTGTGTGTGTATGCAGACACGCGTGCACTTGACTGCGTGTAGAAACAGTACTTTTCGCATTTCATTCCTGGGTCATTCCATGCGAAATTGGACACATTTCGGAGTAACATTTGGGATTTTGGTGAAACTTGGATATGTTGTAGTTTTTAGTGATATATAAACGTATTTCAAAGGATTTTTCAAAATATTCGAAATTGAGGAAATTGACTTTTCTCTATTAAATTATAATTATTGAACTAAGAGACAGATAAGAATGAGCTTGTGGGTGCATACACTGGGGGAGTAACAGTACCTTATAAAAATTATGTCACAAAACAAATTTAGATTATTTAAGCTGTAATTGTTTTAAATAAATGCGATTTTACACTAGCAGGGCACTATTTACACATTTGAAAAAAAAATGAGGATATAGCCCTACTTGTGCTCTTTAAGAACACGTTTTCAGAATAATAATAATAATAAGTGGTCTTTATTCTTTTATAATATGTGTTACAACGCAGATGAGTTTGAGACGCAAAGTACAGAATGGGCGAGGCTCAGCGCAGCTGTTATTATGCCTAACCCAAGGGTCATCGACTAGGGATTGAGAGGGATTCGTTCCGACGACTCTGCGTAGCACGCATCTAGAGTCAGAACAATTGCTTACAATCAGAGTTGGGTGTTATTCGAATAAAAGATCGAATAAATTTTTTCAAATAAATTCTGCTTCGATAATAATAATAATCTCTCGGCGAGTGGATGGTCTTTCGTCGGTCCAGTATCAACTATCGTTGCGATGTGACAATGTTGAACGGCGCATTGCTGCAAGCGATAATGCTCCCCTACCGGTTACAACGGATGCTGCACCAACAGGGCTGATCTCAACTATATCGCGGCGACTACAGCGGCTTGAAGAAGTTAATTGGCCGTTACGGGATTACCAGAATTCTCCAGTGACTCTATAATGGAAGTTATTTCCTCTCTTACTACTGCCATCAGTGTTCCCTTCGTCAATGCTGATGTAGCAGTAGCCACCTGCATCAATAGTAAGAAGTCCAAAACTAAAACGTTGATAGTACGTTTTACGTCTGCCATCATTCGTGACTCTTGGCTAAATAAGAAGAGAGCTAAAAAAGATCTAATAGCTGCAGAAGTCTTCCCAAATTGGCCGGAAACTATGATGTATATAAACGAGAGATCATCAGCTGAGGAGCGCCGAATCTTTGCGGAGGCGAAACAATTTGCAAAAATCACAACTTCCAGCACGTCTGGATGAGAAGAGGCGTTACATACGTTCGTAAGGACAGTAGTGCAAAGGCTACTCGTTGTTTCCTGCCTCAAGCTTCACAAGTGGGGAATGAGCTTCTCAACACAGCTGGACCAGCTGGATCATCTGCTGGGACGTCCATGCTCGCCTTCGTCGAAGCTGGCCTTCGCCCCCGAATTTCCAATTACCCCCAGTGCTACGAAGCTGGCCTTTGCGCCTGAATTCCCCCTTACCCTCACAAGGGGAAGGCACACCTTCTGCAATCGGTTCTGGAATGAGACTGGGTGGACATTGTAGTACACACCTAGTGTTACAAAACTGTAACGGGTTTTATCAAAATGGGCCTTCGTTTTCGAGAAATTTCAGTTTTATTTATATTTTATATAATATCTTTTATACCTTCGTTTTCGAGAAATTTGCGGTTTTATTATATTTATATTACATCTGTACTTGTATTATACTTGTAATTTGTAATCACATTACTGTATGCAGTATTATTGTAATAATATATACTATTACCATCGTTGTTGGAACAAAATAAGAATTGTTTGATGTACCCATTACAACGCAAAATAATTTTAGGTGCAGCTATTGCATGACTGCGGTACGAAAAAAAAAGATATAAATATAATAAAACCGAAAATTTCTCGAAAACGAAGGTATAAAAGATTATTATATAAAGAATAAATAAACTCAAATTTCTCGAAAACAAAGGCACATTTTGATAAAACCCTTTACAGTTTTGTAACACTAGGTTTGTACTACAATGTCCACCCAGTCTCATTCCAGAACCGACTGCAGAAGGTGTGCCTTCCCCTTGTCAGTGCTACGATGCTGGCCTTCGCGCCTGTGTTCCTAACCTCACATTGTCATTGTCCTAGATACCGCCACCTGGGACGTGACAGGAGATATAATGCCCCAAGAATTAAATAATTACTATGGAGGCGCACCCGCACAAAGAACTGTTCGAGATCATCGCGATTAGGCTTAATAACTGAGCTTGGCAATGTATGCCTGATAGCAATGAAAACTCCACCTCTGGAATAATTACTGGTGAGGTGGGATCTGTCGTTCCGGAAGACATTAAAATTACCTAAACCCAGCTTAGGCAACGAGATCGACGAATTCAGCCGGGGTTACACTAATATGAGGATGGCCTATTTCCATATATCATATTATAGTATATCATACTGGATGATAGAGCCCATTATAGCCGATTTCAAATCGTTTAGCTTGGTCCTCAGATCTCGTACATTCTGGAAATAAACTACGAGGCATTGCTATTCGGTTGCTTGTTCGGTCGAATTATTTTATAAACCCTCGCGAACACAACGACATCAGTTATTATTGAATTATAAACATTTAAATATGTTCAAACAACGATCAAATGGAAAAGGACACCCGAAATGCACCAATTTTGCAGATATCTTTCTATTTTATTTCAAAAACTAAGGGTCTAGGAGAAAATCTAACTTCTCCACGCTAGGTTAGGTCAATGACAGTAGAACGAATGTCAGAAAGCACCATTTTAAAGCCTGAGAGTATATCACGGCGAAACTTATTGAATTTAACCCTCATTAAATCTCCGATTAAACGTCGTAGCTAATCCACCCTGGGAAAGGAAGGTTGTGACAGTACCGGCGAAACAACGTGACGTTAGCGACAACAGCTGATGCGGACAAAGACGGCCCAGATTTTAAAAGCTTGCCGTTACGCCAGGGGTGACTCGAAGACAGGTGGAACCCTTATGGGATGCAATGCCACAATCGGCACAGGTGACCATGTTGACCACTAGGGACCCACTGCCCTAGCACTTCTTAGATGGAAGCGACATGATATGCGTAGATGACACTTAGTTCAGAAGTACTTAGAGGCTGGCCGAACAGAAATGCCACGTGTGACTACTGGTCAAACCCGAAAAACCAGAGCACCGATTGAATATGTCTCAGTACTAAGGGCGAAGGCTCCACTCCCTTGTTCCACGATAACTATTGACCACCAAGCAAGAAGCAACACAGAAACCGACCATTAGTCACAATAAAAACAAAAGACTTCAACGTACACTAAAGCACAACATACAACGTGTAACGTCGACGGAGGTGGGAGACAGACTGATTATCTTTGTTTCTTACCAACCCCTGTGCTCGAGAGCCGAGTACTAGGTCGGGAAGGTTCCTAGGCAAGAAATGGTAGAGGATGATTTTATATCAGCCCAAATGAGGCAAATTTATCAAGTTAACCGGGAACAACTGTATTTAATAACACTTTTCCCACTTTCTTCAGAAAATAAAATATATTTAATGAAAAATAGAATAATATAAATTTGTATTATTAAATGAGTAGGTGGAAGTTTCCTGAAATGTTGCCTTATTTCGTTCAATCTGTTCATCGAGCGATTTAATCGAGAAGTTAGCCAATCATAAAATGGGTTACCTTCATGCTGATTGGATCAGTTCGTGTGCCTATAGAGCGGAAATACTGTAGATCGGTCTCCGGATGCAATGAGGGGATCTGTGAAATCTATTTACAGCAACCGGTTTCTTTGTTTAGCTTTTACGCATCGAACGCTCGTAAATTAGTAACCATTTTTCGGATCATTAGTCAACTTCACTGCGAAATTGTGCTACGCCATATGTCTCCTTGTTTCAAGATACTAACTAATAGACTTTTTTCGATAGAGAACATTTTCTTCGAACAAAAACAGTATCTTCAGTATTGCAGTTTAATTTCAGAGCGTGTTACCTATAACTGTATTTGAATCTGATTTAATAGCTTCTAAGCATCGTCCAAGACATTTTGATTTAAGGTAGGTAGAGCGGGGATTTGTATCTCTCTTCGAGTTATACTGTAGAAGAGGAGGGGCGTAATTTAAGTCACATAGAACTAAATCCCAAAGGCTAAAATACATACCTGTTTGGAGGGACCACAACATGTTGCATGATTACAAGGCTTATCAGTCTTTGGGCAATCCAACACACAATCCTCAGTGGGTGGTTCCTTAATTTCGCTGTTAGAATGGTACTAGAATAACAGTAAAAATATTTTATTACTCATTTTAAGAACGCAACAACATAAATACATTTTAATAATTTTCAAGAAATTCAAACATATATCTGAACATTTCCAAACAATCATTTGGCATCGCAGCATGTTGATATTAGAAAATATACAAAGTCATCAACCGCAGTTTGGCCCAAGGCGAGTGATTCTACTTGACAAAATAATCCGAAACTCAAAAATAATGAAACTGTGAACACAGTTTCATTTGTCAGTTGCAAAATTGGAAATTTTAGGTAAATATTACTGGAAGCATGATATAGAAATGCCTGTATGAGTGAAAAATTCGGTTGCCGACGTTAAAAATGGTCCAATTTACACAGTATTTGCTGTCATTTAATCCGGCGAATGCCAGGAGTCCATTGGTGTTACTTTCATATCGATACGATTATAACTAAAGAATTTGCCTTTAGAATTAAATGCCCGAGCAACACCACGCACACACGCAACTTGACGTTGCGTCAGGCCTTAGCGAGGACCAAAAGATGCTGCGTTGCGGCTAGGATCGCTCAGGCATTTAATTAAGAAAATCAATTTTTTTTTTATCGTATCAACGTGAAAGTGACAATAATGAATTCTTGGCATTTCCCTGATTGAAAAATGCCAAATACCACGTATATCAGACTATTATACTGTTCAATACACATCTAGACATGTAACATTCAAGAGCCGTTTTTAGCCACTTTAAAATCCACTGAATACGAATCTACAACCCGTTTTTGGCCATCATCATCAGTTTTCGAGAAAATTAGAAAACCTAAACTAACCTAACATATGTTTAAACAGATTCAAAGAAAAGTCTTTGCTATTAAAATCATCCGAAGGTCATGTTATAGTACTGTTTGGAAGCATTTTTGACGTCAGTTTCACAGTTGACATTGTTTCAATAAAAATATATAGCCCAATCTAAATGTAGGATTTTCATATCACTGATCCCGTTGGCAGCACTGTTGTGCTGCGGTACTTATGTGTACTATACTACACACTATGTACACGCTATTCATATGTTGTTCATTTTTATATTTTGCTCTTTCGTAATTATAAGTCTATAAGTATATCTAACCACTGCATTTGTTTATTCCGTGTCCCATAAACCAATACTAAATCAAGTGGTTGGTCTTGAAATCTCGGAAAACATGATTTAAAAAAAAAACTTTACTTTAAGAATCGACACTTTATGTCTAAAATATTGTCATTCTATCATGAAAAACAACCGAAATATTTAAAGCAGTCATATTAAATGAGATTCTCTGTACTCACACCTGACATCTTTCCCCATTATTTTATATTTGTTCGCGAACATTTCTTACCGCCATATCTGTGTAACGATGTAGGAATAATAAAAAGTTTATCAAATATGTGAGAAGAAAAGCTTATAAAGTTCAGCTAACAATACAAATATTGACATATCGTTCCGTGATATAGTTAAGAATAATACATATGTCTACGTGTTTTACTGTTATTTCTACAAATTATAATGGTCCATGTACCGCATGTAGAATTTTTGTTAACGAGAATATACGAAACTGAATTCCTTCTTTCTCATTAGTAGTTTCAAAAAAAATTTATATGATTGATTCTGTACATCATTTTTTTAAAAGTACCTTACGCATAATGTATAATATACTTTACTTACGTCAATAAATTCGGGTTGTATCGTAGTAGAATGTATGCCTTCATTATGAAAAAATTCTTTCACTCGTTCGGCAATTTTCATATACTCCGACAAGTTTCTGCATCTTATATGTGCTGAAGCGATTATACGATCGCCAGCCAATTGCCACACATGAAATTCGTGTACAGCCAGTACACCATCAACATTTTCTAACAAACGTTGTTGAATAGCATCCACCTAAAGTAAAAAGAAGAGAATGGTAAGAAATTGTCAATTTTTTACTATTGGATGTGCAAATTAACGCGAGGGCCTCACAATCCATCAGCTGTAACTTTTGACTTGAAACTTTTTTCGATCTCTTAGAGATTGCGCGTTACAAAATAAAATCGGAAAATAGACGAATCTTCAGGGGTTAATTTCACCCCCTTAGAGTGAATTTGGGCAGTAAAAAAATTGCGTTGTAATCAGGAGGAAATCCCCCACATATACACCAAATTTTAGAATTTTTTTAATTTTCGGGTTCGGGATTTTCCCTTATAAGCTAAGTTTCAGTGAAAGCGGTTACATAAGTAATAGATGTTGACATAACTACGTTCAGAAAATGGAATAACTATTATTATTTACTATTCATTATAATAAACTTACCTGAATATGTGTTGGTACAGTTTGTAAAAGAATCAACGCAGATTCTTGCAGCAATGGCCACACTGATCGCAGAATGAGAATAACCAACAAAAGTGAAAGAGCAGGATCAATATAAAATCTGTAACAATGAATTATTCATACAAATATTAAATGAAATTGGCAAAGCAAGATTGAGCAACATACATACATTTATAATTTTAAAAAACCACATCTAACGCACATATGAGGCAGCGAAAGCAATTAGCGGATCAATTCACATTTCTTTCGAAATTGCGTTTAGTAGCAATAACGTATTCGAATAGGCTCGACTAATCATATAAAATAGGAAAAAAAAATTTTACCGTGGGTTAGTGCGTTGTCACTCTCACTGCCTCATATTACTATTTAATAATCAGTCGATACTTTCGATAAAGCAGGGTACCATTCTACAAGATTTCGTAACTAAGGTCGATGCCAGATATATTGGCCGGTGAATTCGTTTTCGGGAACAGCGATCGAGGAGAAATCAGCAACCACCATCTGACGATCGTGGATTGGTCAGTTGGAGTTGCGTGGCCCTCGCAGGATATGGTGGGGTAATGGGAACACTGCTCGGCTCCGCCTGAACCTAGCCGGTTGGCTGTTATTTATACTTAGCGTAATTAGTGTTGTAAAAATGAGCTTCGAGCCGTGAGCTTCAAGAGCTCGAGTCGCGGCTCAAACTCTAAAGGCTCGAACCTTGTAGCTTTGACAGAGGCGGATTAAGGTCGGTTGGGGCCCCAGGCGCAAAAGAAAATATTGGGCCCCTTACAAAAAAGGGAAAGACAGGAAGAATAAAATCACGTTAACCATATTTTTAAACACATAAACAGATTATGTACTCATGAAATCAAATTTGGTGTCATTAAAAAAAAGTGGAAAGTTGGTTTTTGTGGGGCCCCTCCGAAGTCGGGGCCCCAGGCCCGAGCCTAGTGCGCCTACTGGTAAATCCGCCTCTGAGCCTTGAAAGCTCGAGTCTTGGTAATTATTTAGAAGTTTTCCATCCTCACCGATTTCAATGATTTTTGGATATGTTGTCGGGGACACGATTCTGAACAACTTTTTCCTATACATGTTACATTGATCTTGATAACATATCCAAAAAGCATTGAAATCGATGAGGATGGAAAACTTCTAAATAATTACCGCTGAGTCTTTAAGGTTAAGGTTTAAAGCTTTGAAGACTCGAGCTTTATACAACACTAAGCGTAATAGTTGTGTGCGTTACGATGCTATGCGTAGATCAATACGAGATGAAGCTACCGAGAAAGTACATATCAATATTCTGACCAATAAAGCTCCTGAATTTAGCACCGTAGAAGCTTGGCACTATCCCCACCACTTCTAGCTCACTCTTGTTCTGTGAAGGCAAGAGCGAGTCAGAAAACGTTGAGAAAAGGTGCACCGAGGCTGGCAAACTGTATGGTGGGAGAATACCCCTCACGAAACTCACCGGCCAATATATCTGGTTTCGACCTTAGTAACATTTTGCTAATTTATAATTCCTGATCAAGATAGAATACGTTATTATAATTGTGCACACAGTATACAAAACAGTTCGCATAACGTTTTCAGCGGGATATGGTTTTATGGAACTGGAGAGAGAAGACCCTCTAGTTCAGGCCAGTCCAAGGGTTTGCTCGCACGAGCAGCCGCGAGTTGCTCTTCGCTCCTGGAGCCACGGAGCCAGGCCCAAGAGCGAAAGGTCTTCTTGGTGGGGGGAATCTGTGAATGTAGTGGTATTTAGTAGGAAGAACACTCACACTACGCCACTATCCCCACTCTTTTACGGCTGCCGTTCTTGCCATCGCTCGCAACCACCCGCGGCTGCTCTTCGAGGGCAAGAGCACAAGTTGGACGGGCCTGCTCTAGTTGGTTGCTACATGGTTTTGGAAATTGGAAAGATCGATTTTTTTCTTTTTTACATTTTCTGAAAGACATACGATTCCAGAATGCTCTTTCCAAATTGTTCAAAATTGTAACAACGTCTATGTTGGACATCAGCATGTACTATTGCCCGATGAGGAGTTGAGCTACTACCCACAAGCTGAAATGTCACAGGGGCAAGGGGAATCGTCCACTCGCATCAACCTATCCCCTCCAACACAGTTCGTCTCGTGAGGAACAACGCGAACGAAACCAATCGCGACACTCCGCGGATATGGACAGCCGCTACGCATCGAAAAGTAGGACGTCTCGGAGGGGATAGGGTGGAGCGAGCGGGCGATTCCCCTTGCCCTTGTGACATTTCAGCTTGTGGGTAGTAGGTCAACTCCTCATCGGGCAATAGTACACGAACGGTTATCGGCACCCGACCTATCTTTCGTCCTTGTTCTGTCTGTCTCTTGGTCTCTCTATCTCTCCGTGTCTCCCTGTGTCGATCTTTGTACCTAGAATCCCCGCTCCTCTGATTTCCGCTACGTTCGTCTCTGTCCTACCTCCATCCCGCTCTCTCTCTCACCTGTATATTGTATTGTCTCTCGTCAGTCATTAATTCGCAACCGGCAATCTCGAACCAAAGAAATAAACGTTATACGGATCTTCTCTCTCAAATCAATCTCAATTTAATTCACCAAACTCTAGTACATTCACGAACACAAATTTCATGAAGAAATTCGTAAAATTAACGGAGATATAATATTTTCCCCGAAGCGGTGTCAAGCGCGCCACTTAACCGAGCGGAACTTTGAACTCGTTTTTCTCAGAAGTTATTATACGAAAAAACCGTCTCTATTACGTGACGTACAGGTATTTTTAATTAACGGTTTTCTGCTTCTATTTTTTTTATCAACATCTTTACCCCAAAAGTGACTTTTTTTCAGTGGTTCGTCGTTATGGTTGTTTTTTTGCAATATTTACTTTCCTACGTCACGTAATAGACGTAGGCTGCTAGTTTCTAAATATTTTCGTCTTTTGAATTGAGATTAACCATATGGCAAAGGCACTGTCAACGCCGCAGGTACGATTTTTATGCAGCGTACTTTTTGACAAAGAGTATACCGGAAACGGATTCACGAAATCGATTAAAAAAAATTTTTACCTGTCAATATGTATATATTAAGCAAATGAAATACTAAGCAATAGGGTAAATCCGGGAGACGCGGTCGACCTAATATAAAATGGCTATTAAAACTAATATAGATATTAATTATTTTATCAGAGCCTATATGTTTAGAATTTAATGCTGATTCGGAAAAACTGGTCGATATTTGCTTTAAGACCATATTTACTGTAAATCGGGTTGAAAACTGAAGTCATGACATCTAACTACCTCGCCCGAGGTGCCGGGAGAAATGGTTTTCGTCCTTGGCAGAGACCACTGACATAATTAGTTATGGAAAATTAACAAAGGATAAAGCAAAATTATTTATGAGTGAATACATTTACAGATCCATTGATATTTAATTTGCTTACGCTAAACAAGTAAAGAATACATCAAAGAAAAAGTGAACTACCTGCTTGCGATTAGCAAGGCAAATGAATACAAAAGTGAATAAATAAACTAAATAAATAAAAATAATAAAAAATAAAAAATAAACAAAAATAATAAAAAAATAATAACTCGACCATCTCACCTTTCTACAGCGGGTGATGGTCATCTCGTTAGCTTTGAGAGGAAGAATTAATATGGCCAAATATTTTAGCTGCATTATCACACAATATCTCTACGCGATCAGAGTGTCAGGTGTGTCACTATTGAGAAAGGTTATGAACCTTTCTTCGGCTTTCTCTTTGACATCCGATACCCGATGCCGCGGCGCGGTGATTATAAACGAAGTAGTGGGGATAGCTTCGCGTGTATAGAGAATCCGAAAACGGGTGCAATTTGAGAGACAGCACTGTATTTGGCTTCTAGAGAAGTCAAAGTGCAATTGATCTGCACTTTAATGCATTGGTCTCATCTCTCCATGCTGACGCACACACAATCAAGTATAGGTTCGACTTCGCATGTGCCAACTTGTGGCGCGCTTTGGGTGGTGCTAATGTCAGTTATTGAAGTACAGTTTTTGTCATTGTGAAGAGATTAGATAAAAATGTTTTTCTTAAATTTTTTAAATCTTTTCTTTTTACTAAAATGACGTTGAACCGAAAAAAAATGTACAACAATCGTTCAAAAATAGCGAGAACAAATGAAAGGGTTTTACAGAGAAACATAACGTAAAACGGGCGATCCTTTAATTTTTCAGACCATATCGCAGGTCTGACAATTAGGAAACATACGGAAAAAAATTTGATTGGTCCGGTATTTGGCGCAGTGTATACGGCCCGTGACTACGTTTAAACTCGGCAATAATTTCTGAAACTTTGTTTCCTACGCTTCATTTTGATAAAACAGTATCATAATGGACGAAGAAAAAAAAACGAGTCATTGTTTAAAAAAACTAGAGACTTCAAGCGTTAAAATGCTTTTTTAAAAATATTTTTTGCGACCATTTTTCGCGGAGATATAGCCAATTGAAAATGACCAAAATTTTCAGGAAATTATAGTGTTCCTTTAATTTTTTCCAGGAGTGTAGTATCCTATGGGTGATGTGGGAACCTATTAGTACACGCCTTAGGAACTCCAAGCTGATGGGCCGCCGCGGGGGCCAAGACGCGCGGCGGGTGAAAGAGGGCGTTGCTTCTGAAACTCGGCCAAAAAGAGCACGTAATTCCCAAGCCTGCTCTACATGATTATCGTCTGAACACCTTATCAACGGGTGGCTATTCTCCATCAAGCTGAATAGTGTTATGTGTTACAGATGACACCACAGTGTGTCAAAATATTCTACGGTTTTGTACTTCTCGTATTAACTGTAAATAATCAGCATTACAGTTCCATCGATACGATTTCAAATACTATTCCCTGTATAAAATTGATTTCTCGAGCAGATATAATATTAAACAACGTATTCATATTTATAAGTGAAGTTTCATTACCTGTATTCCCACTTTGTCAACCAAACAATTAAAGCAGACACTATTACAATAACAGATCCTAATGCGTCAGAGAGCACGTGAAGAAAGACACCGCGCATGTTCATCTGACTTGCATCATGCGAATGACCGTGTGTCCTCTTCACCTGAGGTGTTGATGGTCTATAAGCTTCATCGTTTTCGTTATCATCTGTTCCAACTAAAGTGCTAAGTCTATTGTGGCTTCGAGATATGCCATGTGTATGTGTATGAGAGTTTCCATGTTCTGCAATAAAAATTAAAATACGTTTTATTGTAAAAAAGAAGCATTACTTTGTACATATTAGTCTTTTGCGCTCTTAAGGCTCTGTTACGGTACGAGTGAAAGATTTTTATAAAACTCCAATTCCTCCGCTACGGAGCATAGGTTCATTCCACAGGTAATTGTTTCGAGTTAACGATAGCTTCACTAAAAAGATGAATCGAATGCAAACAATTGAGCGTACAGATACCCTTCAATTTTGGATGAAGTGTGGCAGAATCTTGTGGCCATGTCGAGTGTTATAAATTTCTCCGCAACGGTGAGTGACCCCGTGCGACAGTGGCTTTGCCTACCACTGCTCGAAACCTCGTTTCGCTTGTTTCGCTTGTACTGTTGGGATCTGCGGGTAATCGAATGTGTCAGGTATAGTACCTACCCGAGATATAGTGACTTAGGTGTGAAGTCGCTCAGCGGAGTCATACCCGACACCCTGCTGGGTACTGGCCACTGAACGTGCCCCCCTACTACCTCTTGCAGGACTGTATTTAGAGAAGACCAGGACAAAGCCGGGGCCCTAAGGCCCTAAGGCCCCAGTTTTCTCTATAGACAGTCCTGCAAGAGGTATTAGGGGGGCCCCCCTGGGAGGCACGTTTAGCGGCCAGTACCCAGCAGGGTGTCGGGTAAGACCCCGCTGAGCGACTTCACACCTAAGTCACTATATCTCGGGTAGACACTATACCCGAGCGGTCGGGTAAACGGACGGGCCTACGGGTAGTCCGACTGTGTCGTGTAGCCCGATTACTTCAGGTAGGGCGATTGTGTCGGGTAGCTCGATTAGTTTGGGTAATGCGGTATTAGATAAGTTGATATACGTATTGAGCTTTTCTAAACAACCGAGTACTCGGTTAAAATAAATACGTTAAAAAGTATATTCATACGCTCGTATAGTTTTCTTAAATACTATGAAACATCCAGATAATATGCGTTTTCAAACATGTATTTAGTACCGCGATATTAAAAAAAAAGGAAGTTTAATGTGTTATTAATATTTTTTTTTTTTTTTCAAAAAAAATTCATACATATCACTTACTTTTGGGGACTGTTACGTGTGAATTCCCCTTAAATAAAAATTCAACTTATGCATCTTACATACAAAATTAATACACAGGTAGTTAAACTGACCGAACCAGTGCGCCGAAACCACTTATTGTTTATTCTAAAAATACGGTCGATATCATAACTACTTTAATACAGGTTGTAGGTATCGAATGAAGGTCATTCTGAATAAATCCGTTAGAAGCATTATTTTTCACGTGGAAATTATCTTGCACATATTCTAAAGTTTCATATAGGTAAAGATTTTGTACATGCCGACTACTCGGTTGTTTAAAAAAGCTGAATGCGTATATCAACTTATCAAGTACCGTATTACCCGAAATAATCGGGCTACCTGAAGTAATCGGGGTACGCGACACAGTTAGACTACCCGCAGGCACGTCTGTCCCGAGCCCCCGTCCGAGCCCGCCCGACTTTACCCGACTCGACCCGAGCCCGAAACGTCGGGTACCCGCACACCCCTAGTTGCATGCCGGTTGCTTGCTTTTAGGCATATCTTTAAATGCTTAAAACTAACAGACGTAGCCTCAACCCCAATATCGTTATATTTTCGTCTTATTCTGGTGTCTAGAATCACCCCTTAAATTTATTCCCACGCGTAGCCGAACACCCTGTATAATAACAGAGATATTTAAGAACTTATTGGTATAAAAATAATTTGCTTATCTGTGCATTTTCTTGAGTTACGAAACTTTTTATTTCACGAAGAAGCGATTCTTGCAGATATGGTCGATTTATTAGACTTACCAGACCAGTTATATGTAGAACAACGGAGGATGATAGCGTAGTCAGCGTGTTAGCGTACGTAGTTATAAATAGCAAATAATATAAAATTAAAGGACAAACAATTGTAAATAAACAAAGTTATATCTTTATATTCATCTTTGTCCTCCTAATATCATTTATATATATATATCATTCAAACACATTTCATTGCTTAACCAATAACACTGTTAAAGATATTATATTACTTTATTCGCGCTAGAAGCATGATTTAGTAAAAATTTGGAAATTAACTGTTTTATTCGGCCGATTTTCGGAAGGAACACCCCTTTTTGCGCGCCGCGCATCTTTACCAACGTGACGTCCCCAGTGATCCAGCCATTGCAGGCGCGTACCATATGAACAGCGCGTGGCGCGTTAGAGTGACACTCGTATCAAATGTGACGAGGCCTATAGGCTTAATCCACTGTATTCGTGATAAAATTTTGGCTATACTGTGGTATGACCCAACCACCATAATGAACAAATTTTGAGGGAATCGGCGGGAGGACCTCTAATATAATATTTTAGCTTCGGGTATTTGTTAGTTTCTGAGATATTAATAAAAAACTTTGAAATCTACCTATACGGACGTTACTAACACAACCATTTTCTTCGACACTACATCGAAGACACTAGCCCGGCTAGCTCGTCACGGCAGCCTTCGTAGCGTCGCGCGGTCTCCTTGGCAACAGAAGACACGCTGCGCGAAAGGAAGATTGGAAGGGGAAGCAGGCGCATGAGGGGCCCCTACGCTGGAGAGCCCTGGGCGCTTAAAGCATGGTAGCGAACTGATGTGTTTGGGTATACGAAAAATGAGACTGCAGTTACAAGCCTCGCGCGATGTGGTCAATGGGTGCGTTCAGTGGACTCAACCGTTGAGTACCCGCTCCCTGATTTTTCGCTGAACGCTACTGCTAGGTTGCTCACTTCTCAACATGTTTAGTGATCGGTCGCCATTTTTTAAGCGGAAATAAAGTCCGCTACTTTTATGGAACGTGTCGAGTTGCTACTAATATCGCTGCCCCCTCCCCAAGTGTAGTTCAGCCGAACGATCACTGATCAGGACTGATCACCATTGAGTTCTCAACGGTTGAGTCCGCTGAACGCCCCCAATATCGCTATTCTATCGTCGGCTTTGAAACAGTCAACGGTGACAAGAAGATGATTGTAATAGTAGCGTCTATATAGACAGATTTCAATGTAGTAAGTATCTCAGAAACCAGCAAGTACCCGAAGCAAAAATTTAATATTAGGAATCCTCTTCCCTTCCCTCCCAATCCCTCAAAATTGCGATTCAATATGATGTTCGGTCATACCATACTATATCCAATAATCGTCATCAATATTTCTTGGCAAATTATTCACCATCGTATTTACAGACACATTAATAACACAGTTCGGCAAAAGTGGACTTTTTCCCGGACTTGTAACATTCAAAAGCCGTGTCTTATGATTGGTCGTGCGCTGGTAGGAAATTCCATGGTTTTTGAGAAATTCGATTTTGAAAAAAAAACAGCAAATTTTCAACTTTGAACATTTTTTGTGTTAAAACAGTAATAGTTATTCGGTTGCTTACTCCGTCAAATTATACAATGAACCCTCCCGAATATAACGATATAAGTTATTTGTGTATTATGAACATTTAAATATGTTCAAACAACGATCAAAGGGAAAAGAATACCCGAAATGCACCCATTTTTTTTTTAGATTTCCAAAACAAATTCAATAACTTATAATATAAACACCTTATTTCCACCGGTTTTCGAGATATTGCGCTTGCAAATTTACTGATTTTCACTGGAAGAAAATCGGCTGGAATAGGAAATACCGGGGGTAGTCTTGTTCGCATCACGTTTATCGCGCTAACCTGTTACTTTGTATGGTACTTCTCCGTGTGCAATCGCATGCTTTTCGAAACGAATTAAAAGAACATCGACGGCCAGACTCTTTCGCGCGCACGGCCTACTCAGTGGCCGCTCGGAGACAAAGTTACAATGCACTATCTGCACCCGAATTCATGTGCAGGCTCGTACATTTTTGGCTGCAATTCCTTCAATTGTTCGAAAATGGTCGTTTGATTGCACTTAACATACGTAGACAAGATATAGCTAGCGGAACATGCAAAATTCTTAAAAACCAATTTTCGAAAATTTTGAGGGTATCCTACCCCCGTAATTACCCCACTTATGTTCCCAGTTTTATATCTTTTATTAATATATTATATTGTTAAATAAAACTAGTACCTAAATTTGTAGTACTTTTCTTTATCTTAGGGAACCTCTTTTAATAAACTTGTCACATGCAGTATTGTCTCGTTAGCGGCTCGCTGGTCAAGACCGACGTTGAGCCGTCAGCGTGAACAGAGCCCTAATTCTGAGAGTTTGTTTCTCGCTTCTTCCTAGCCGAAGGGGCCAGCGAGATGGAATGCTTTACGTGCGCGGCGGGCGTGCGCGTTCCCGTGCTCACTGTAAAGGTAGGATTTCCTAGACACGATTCGCCGCGGCGGTGGATCGCGGCGGCCAAATCCTAAGCACGGCTCTTATGGAGAAGCGTGTATCTGTTTTCCTAGGTGCGTTTTCCAACCGCTGTGTCAGTGCGTCTGTCTCGGCAGCTACCTAGGCTACTCGAGACGCAACACAATGCGATGCAACACATGTCTGTATTCCGACATTATGGCCGAATTTCCTGGCGGGCGGTTAATCACGGCGGCCAAAACCTTGACTGCTCCAAACTGACAAGGGGACCCCACAGCTGAACCCCGGGGATTTTAATGAAATTTTAGGGGATGAATCTGGAGATCACCTGGATGACCCTCTGCTAAATATTTTATGCCAATGAGTATTATTTATAAACAATCGATATGTGGGCCTTAAAAGCAGTTCATTTCAAACATAATTCAAGAAAGTGAGTTGGGTGATTGTGTACTGCGCTTACTTCCCAACCAAACAGCACATGTTTAAATCCGATCATCCTAATTTATTTTTTCCTTTCTTTTAACTCTTATTTTGAATAATTAAATTTTGTACTGTTTTGTTTCATAAATATTGTAATTTTTTAACATAAATTTTATATGTCAACATAGTAAAAATACAATAACTCAGATATCGACCGTATTTTTAGAATAAACAATTAAGTGGTTTCGGCGCACTGGTTCGGTCAGTTACCAATTTTAAAGCTAATTTGCAATTTTAAATTTTATAATTTTCCGACGTTTCGGTCTGCGGTTTAGACCTTTTTCAAGGAAAGATTTCAAAAAGTATTGCGTTCGCTTTAAAGTCACACGTTTGGTAGGACGCGTAACTCGCGAGTCACCAGTCACGTTCCAACCGACTCGCGAGTTACGCGTCCTACCAAACGTATGACTTTAAAGCGAACGCAATACTTTTTGAAATTTTTCCTTGAAAAAGTCTAAACCGCAGACCGAAACGTCGGAAAATTATAAAATTTAAAATTGCAAATTAGCTTTAAAATTGTTAACTGACCGAACCAGTGCGCCGAAACCACTTAATTGTTTATAGTAAAAATACATAACTTTTTATACACGTACGAACATAACGTGGTACAACATACTTGTACTACAAAGACATTGTAAATTAAATATATTTAATATGAAATTTTTCTTTACAATGCACATATACACGTCTGTGTAACTTTACAACTATTTATCTACCTATCTATCCTATTATATATCCTTATATGTAGTTACACACATGCATACATACATACAAGTTATGTATTTTTACCATGTTTATATATAAAATTTATGTTAAAAAATTACAATATTTATGAAACAAAGCAGTATGAAATTTAATGATTCAAAATAAGAGTTTAAAGAAAGGAAAAAATAAATTAGGATGACCAGATTTGAACCCGTTCTGTTTGGTTGGGAAGAAAACGCTGCACGCACCTACCCAACTCACTTTCTTCAAATATGTTTGAAGTGAACTGCATCTAATTCGTACATATAGTTTGTTTATAAATAATGCTCATTGGCATAAAATATTTAGCAGAGGGTCATCGAGGTGGCCTCCAGATTCATCCCCTAAAATTTCATTAAAATCCCGGGGGGTTCAGCTGTGGGGTCCCCTTGTGAGTCTAGCGGAGACCGCCGCGCGATCCATCTCCACAGTGGGACAGGTATGAAACATTCATTGCACAGATGTACTGAAGCAGGGTCACAGAAATATTCCAACGGCATTAATTACCTATTTTTTCGACGTTGTCGTATGCTGTGCACTAGATTTCTAATTATTTTAGATTCGATAGAATTCCGTATTTCTAAAATCTTTTGTTGTAGTATGTCTTTCAAAGTTATGTCGTACTTTTTTAATCTCCTGTGAATTTTCACCCACAAATATTCGATGAGGTTAATGTCCAGACATTATGGGGATGTATGACATGTATATAATCCATGCGGCATATTACACAATAATCATTCTCGCACAATTCTGGCCGTAATGCTTGCGGTCGTTGTCCTGCTGTAAATAATAATTCCCCACTAACCCAAATTTGGTAGAAATAATTTTTAATATCAATGTTTTTAATACATTTGTAATATATTAACGCCCGTCGCGTACGCAAAGGATGGAGTGTTACGTCGTCCAAAAGATGCAGTGAGACAAAACATCATTGCGTCATCTGTCTCGTACCGCCCTCCCTCGCTTTCAGTGCCTTTCGTTCTCGCCTTCGTCGGACAAGAGTGAGACAGAAGTGGTAGGGATAGCGAAAAGTCCACATCGGGTACGCCAAACCGAGCCGCTAACGAGACAATACTGTAACTCAGCGGTGACCAGCAGTGGGGCCCCTCACGCGCCTGCTTCCCCTTCCAATCTTTCTCTCGCACAGCGTGCCTTCCGTTGTCAAGGAGACCGCGCGACGCTACGAAGGCTGCCACGATGAGCTAGCGAAGCAAGCGTCTTCGCGGTTAGCGTCGCACGGTATCCCTGACAACGCGGACGAGAGTGGGAGAACCCCAATCTCCCGCGGGAGCGACCTTGAACAGCGCTGCAACTTGTTCTAAAATAATTTGTTTCCATGGAACTTTTATTATACAGATTCTAAAATATCTGTTCCATGAGGACACTTTTTAAAGAAGTTCCTAAGGGTAACATTTGTTTCAATATAAATTCCACGGGAACAGATATTTTCTTAAACGAAACATATAAGTTTCTAATAGAATTTTTTAAAAACGAGAGTTCCAGAACTTTTTCGATCCCTACTTAAAACACTATTTCGACCAACACAAGCACAAGCCACAGAAAGTGTTAATCAGCAATTAGTTCAAAATTGTTTCGAATTTGATCAAGAGTCATATATATCGAATAATGTTCATCTAAATGTACTTACCATGAAATAAACACAGTCCAATTACATTCACAAGTAACCCAAGTGCTCCCACTGCTACAAGTAATTTTGCTTCATGTATTTCTTCTACTTCAATAAATCTTTTACATGCTTCCACGGTAATACTAAAACACAATGCGACTAAAAAAACAGCATTTACCAATGCACCTAAAACTTCTGCTCTGGCCCAACCAAATGTGTTCTTAGACCATTTCTTTGGCGACATCTGCAAAATTCATAAAAATACAAATACAATTACAAAGTGTGTAAAGGAATAACTATAAAAGCATTTCCGTAAATTAGCTACAAAAAAAATTATTCTCTTTTGTCTGGCTCAAGCAAATGCGAGTTCGAGGAATTAAAAACAAGCGAGAAACAGTACGAGGCAAACGAGGTATTATAATTTACCTTACTCCATCTTTCATGTACCTTGGACATGGCTGGTACAATGTCCTAACTCAACGTTTTTACTTCACCTTCGTAGTTACTAATCGTTAACCCCCCGCGTGAAGCGAATACCGGCGTATAAATTGCCAAATGGGGTTTTGTCACATAAATAGAGTCTTCTTGTACAGAATCGCACAAAATATTGGGCATGCGAAAGACGGGTTAAGACAAAGTGCTGTACTTCGTTGGTCTCGTACCCTTTCTCATTCGCTTTTAGTCTTTTTAACTTACGCACATTTCCTCTCGATCTTATATCCGCAAGGCAGCAGCGCATCGCGAAAAGCTTCTAGAGTATCAATTCTATATAGAGGGTGTCGGCCTACAAATGGATACCCTTTTAAGGTGTTGATTCAGTGGCGGATCCAGAGGAGAACGACAAAAGCGACCCCCCACCAGAGTAATAAGATATAACAATATTATGTCACATTTTGAAAAACTTGTTAGGTATGGGAGCCCGGGGAAATGAGAGCCAGTATAGTTTTAACAATATTGTAAATCGAACGACGACATATTTCCGTCCAGTGGTACCCCCCGCCCCAACAATGTTGTTACGCGTTACAACTGTTACTACGTGTACTTTTATTATATTATTATTAGGCTAGTTTTCGCCAGCACCGTAATCAGCCGAGGGTCACATACATGAAGTCCGGGTGTCACGTAAATAGCTCGGGAAAGGTCCAGAAAGAAAGCAATTTTTTAATTTAGGATACTGCCTGGCAGACGTTGGGTCTGTCGCCTGTACTCGCCGGACACTTAGGACCGTTGGAGGGTGGTGAGTGACTTGGAGCCTCAATGACTTTCTGTGTAGTCGACTCCGGCGGTCCCGGGGTTAGGTGATATTGACCAGGCGTCCTGTTTCAACTTTTGGACGCCTTGGCCGATATCTCGGAGACAGGCTGTTTAACCATAACTTATTATAAGCAAGCGCACGGTTTCCGGAGTTTTCCCTCTCTATGGAGCTGGGTGGGCCGTTCCTTTGGCGATGCTGTGACCAATAAAAAGTTCACTAATCATATGGCCCACCAAGGAATCAGCCTAGGAGGGAGGATATTTGCCTTCAAACAAGCAAAGACTCCGTCGGGTAGTCAGACACGATTATAATCCGACCAAGCCACGGTTTCCTCCGGAGTGCGGATGGAATAGACAATCAAACTGTACAGACTCATAGTCATATTGTCAGCATTCACTATATTCTTGATGCCAGTCATTGCTTGTGATTCAATATATTGAGTTAACTGTTTTCATTATATGCAGTGTGAATTTATTCACCGTTACCACGGTAACGCGTTGTTTAAGGTACCACGTCTTTCTTAGTGTCGGAAGTACCGTAGCAGGAATTTACAGCTCCCGGTGACTCGTCTTCAGCTCAGTCGGGTCTCATTAAGAATGCGGGTCTCGCTAATCGCGTTCGTACCGATGACAGAGAACGTTGTTTGTTGAACACGTATTTTCTGTTATTTCTCGAAAATTTTCATGGAAAAAGTAAGTACACAACCTTTGTCTATTATATTTTCTTTAAGCCTTATTCCAAAGATCCATAGTTAATCTTCCGACTGTCATACCGCCTGTCTGTTGACTTTCAGCGTTTTACATTAACATTAGAATCGTACAGAAAACAGTCACACAATATTAGTTTGGCGGGTGATACGACCGTCCGACTACACGCGTTCCAAAAAGTGAATCGGGCCTTACAACCCCGAAAGAAACATCGAGATTTCACGCGCGTGTCGGTACGAACACTAGATTTCTTTGTATCGCGGTAGAATTGTCGATATTCTTCTAAAACTTGTAAAACGTATTGTTTGTTGTCTTCATTTGTAGTTAATATTTCATTGTAGTCTGACATCAATTTTACGCCTCGCTCCGTAGTGTCATTCGCAATTTTCAAATTCGGTACAACTTGTAAACCCGCTTTATATTCCTTATACATGTAAGAAATTGTACTTTTATTAAAAAATATTCACTGATACTTCTAAAGTAGGCGAAGATAAAAAATAACTTTAAAAATGTTTGATTCTTATAGCTAAGGACCACCCTAGTGCGCACACAATAACATTCGGTACCGTCGGCGTAACTCGACTCGCTTTCGGGTGCTACCGTCACTAATGTCGGCGGGTGGGGATACGAATAGGAGCGCTCGCTTCCGCGGAAACAGCGTTGCCGCGAAATATTTTCAGGTCTATACATTTCGCAGTGTGAAAGTACCTACAGGAGTGTGGTAATGTGTGCGTGTAGTAGCGACACTAGCGCCAAGCTAACAAGGGGGCCGCATAGGTTATGTAATCGGTTCTGGAATGAGACTGGGTGGACATTGTACTGCACACCTAGTGTTAAAAAACCGTAAAGGGATTTTGCAAAATGGGCCTTCGTTTTCGAGAAATTTGAGTTCAAAGTTTTGCGGGACAGTAGTATTTCAGTTGCGCAAACATTCTTACCAAGCACCAGGAATCGAACCGAAGAGACCTCCAGCACCGTAGCCGGACGCCTTATTATCGCAGCTACGACCATTGCTTGGTAAGAATGTTTGCGCAACTGAAATACTACTGTCCCGCAAAACTTTGAACTCAAATTTCTCGAAAACGAAGGCCCATTTTGCAAAATCCCTTTACGGTTTTTTAACACTAGGTGTGCACTACAATGTCCACCCAGTCTCATTCCAGAACCGATTACATAACCTATGCGGTCCCCTTGTAAGCCAAGTGACGCCACCACAAAGTGACATTACGGCCAACCAGCGTCGACAACATATTTCCCGGCAACGCTGGTTGGCCATGGCATCACTTGGCTTGGTGCTCGCTGGCGTCGGTTCGTCGCCCATCATGGCATCTCAGGCACAACATTACCACCTCTTCTGTAGGTGTTCCCCCACTGCGAAACGTCTTGTCACGAAAATGTTTCCCGGCAACGCTGCGCGGGAACGACCGACAATGCAGCATTAGAGTATTTCGAATTTTCGATTTTTGAATTTTCTTCGGGGCACCCTCCAGAATGGTTCCAAATAATTAAAAAAAATCCCTGTAAAGTTTGAGCTCGATCGGATAACGGGAAGAGGTGCCGCTGGGCCCTTAAACTTAAATAATTTATAACAGCCCGCGAAGTCGATTTTATATAACATCTTCCAAGTTATTGATTAAATAAAAAAATATGTCAAACAAAAGTTAGTAGATCCGGGCAAGGAGCATCTTTTTTGTTCTATTACTTTTTCTCGTGCGACATAAACTAAAACAACGAAATTCATTGTTTTGATCCTAGGAAAATAATTCCATTAGTGATATTCCAAGAAGTATTGCTGGGATTAAATGTAGTTATCAAATCGCGCTGGAAATATCAAAAACATCCCGCCCATATGCAGATGGAGAATTTATAAAAAATTGTATGTTGGCGACAGTGGATGCAAATGCGCAGCAGCATAAAATATATGAAGCAACCACTCTCTCGCGGATGATAATCATGCGGCGGATACAAGAGATGGCTGCAGATGTGACGTAGCAGTTACGGGAAATAGGAAACATTTATTGTTTATTGTTTGGCCCTGGATGTATCGACGGACATCCCCGGCACCCCACAAATGGCAATTCTTATTCGGAGGGTTAACGAAAATTTAGAAGTAACTGAGGAACTGGTAGATTTTTCTTCGTTAGAAGAAACCACGACAGAGGAGGACATACTGTCTTGTGTGGAGGAGGCGATTAATAATCATAAATTAGACTGGACCAAATTAGTGTCCGTCACAACTGATGGTGCTCCAACGATGATTGGGAAACATCTAGGTTTCGTTGGCAGGCCTCCGAACCAAATTAAAAAATCTAGCAGTTCCTGAAGAAATTAGCGCAATGCACTGTGCGATACATCAACAGAATTTATGTGCAAAAGTATAGAGATGGGGCACGTTATATCCGTTGTGACCACAATAACTAATTACACTAGAATGAATGCTTTAAGGGGTCTCCCTAGTGTGACACCTGGAAAATAGGGCAACATTTGGGAATTTTTTGAAGGAAATGTACTTGATATTGCAGTTGCAAACTTAGGAGTATTTATTCAGTTACATTTGGGCAATGTACTCAAATTTTTTGAAGCATTAGTGATAATTTGTTGCGACGCCCGTCTAGCGGCGTGTAGTATAAACTTCGGAAGCGCGAAGTTCGAATCGGATCACACGAATGTAATAGGAAAGGGTGACAAAATGAAGTTCGCACAAGCCGAAGGGTTTGAAAATTGTTAAAGATTCTTTTATTCAGAGGACTTCAAGATTATAAATTAATCGATACCCATTAGAAACGGGTGTTTGAATAAATGAACTGCACTTTGATCCCTTCTTCTAGATGTAATTCCAGAGCAATGTTGTTAAACGCTTGATTCTAAAAATCAATCACTGGGAAGAAATAGATTGACCAATAAGAATTTATCTAATAAATATTTGATTGACTTTAGATCTTAAGGACATTTTGAAAATAACAAAAGGTTGTAAAGCGTGTGCCTGAGAGCTGAAACGAACAGACGTATTATAAAAACCTCGAGAAGTCTACATTTGTGTTCAAATCATTTATTATGTTCATTAAAGTTATCAGTTATTTGTGTTTCAATCGTTTTATTGTTTTATGCTGTTTCTTATTATTATAATCATCTTTAAAAATCCGCGTGCAGTGAGCAGAACGCTTTAGCGTTCCACGGGCATCGTCCCGCGCCTGAATTCCCCACGAGAAGACTACTTTTCCCAGACGGCAACGCAACAAATTATATTTCGCGTTTGAAGGATTACAATGAAGAGCTCGAAAATAAACGCCTGCTGCTGGCGATCACGATCCCGGCTGTCATTGTCATCTGAAACAAAAAACACAGTTATTTTCTTAATCTATATGAACTATAGCTAATGTTTTGACCCGGGTGTCCGAGTACCCGGGTACCCGGTGAGACCCCGGATAGACAAAGTATCTCATGATACCCGGATAATTTTTTTCTACCCGGGGTCTCACCGGGTACTCGAGTACCCGGGCGGGCGGGTAGTAAGAGCTCTAATATGAACGTAGCTAGGGTTTGAACTAGAACGAAAATAGAAAATCACCAAATAAAAAAAATGGCAGCACTTTAAAGAAAAGTTTTCATTTCGCGGCAAAAACTGGTCAGTTTTTTGAGCTGCGAAATTTAAATTTTGCATATAATAACTTCATTCTAGTTCAGGTTCTAACAGAACACGCAGTGAATATATATGTTAAGTTTTAAGTCGTTTGGTTGAGTAGTTTTTGAGATATCGTGATCGCCGCACCAAAAAATGTTGTTTCGAGTAAAATGCGTTTATATATACAAATACCATTTATCAAATAATAAATCATACTTACAATTAGTCTCCAATGCTTGGCCCATAGAGAACACCTTCCTCTTCTTCATACAATTCTTGTAAACTTTCAGAAAATGCAAAAAAAAAAAAAATCGATTGTTTTAAACCGTCACAGTAGGGAGACCCCTGAAAACGCCGGCAGTTCAGAATTTTTTTAAAAGATATAGACGCAGACTACAGGGAGATACCACTATACACGGAAATACGATGACTTAGCCATGGAAGAACCTTAGATCGATTCTTCCACCTACATATCGTAAATTCCGTTTTTCCGAAATGTCAGGAACCCTGCTCCCGAGTTGAAAAATACAAATTGGCCCTGTGATTTGGGATTTATTTCGGATGTGGCAGACCATTTAAATATTCTAAATATACAGCTGCAAGGAAAAGAAAAAACATATTTCAATTTTATACTTTAATTTGCGACTTTAAAAAAAATCAAACATGGAACGCAGAGTTGCAGATAAAAATTGTGTGCAATTTTCCAAAATTAACATTAGTTATGACGCAGCATACTAAGTTTGAGCATTTTGAGGTTACTGGAACGAGGCTGTAACTCCTGAATCATCGGTCTCCGTCTTTGAAATTGAGCATTAAACTTGTTTAATGCATTAAGAACATACTCAAGGAAATGGAAATAGGCAATGACAAAAAATTTTGAGAAGCTTCTGTCTTCAAATCCTTCTAGATATGCAGAAATGTAATAACACACTGGTGCCTCACGAGCCAGCGAGTATACGATAATTTTTAAACTTTTAAAGGAGAGTTATAATAACTCTCCTGAAATTGCCTGAAAATTGTTGCACGTTTGAGGCTATTATTTATGACATTTGACACGCCCCGAAGCAGTTCGTTACAATCTTTTGAAATCGTAGCGCAGGCAGCACTTGCCGCCAACGCTACAGAATGACAAACGCACGGTAGCGTAAGTAAGAATGGATTTTTCTGAAGTAGCATTGTCTTGAAAGAGGAATTCCTACCCGTCATGACTGCAGCATTGTCACAACTAAGACCAGCGATGTTACTTAACGGAATTTGCATTTTCAGCAATTGATTTTGATTTGAAAATCTTTTCCGCTGAACAATCGCTGGCATCCAAATGGATGAGTTGCAACAGTTCTGCTCTAATGGACAAATCAGATGGCTCAACATATCTAACCATCAATGAGAGCTACTTGTCGTTCGTGGAATCTGAGGTTTCATCCTCGGAAACTGAAAATTTACAATGGCGAACATTGTCGATGATGCGTTGTGTTTGATTTACATTGGTAATGATTTACCTTGCAAAACTTCAGGTTCTTTGCCTATATGCTGCATAAGTACGAGCAGATAAGGTGCCATTGAGAGAGGGATATTCTTTTCGGCGAAGAAAGCCGCGAATTTAATCTCCGCCATTTTGATTTTATCATCGAGGGAAGGTGCAGAACTTTCGCCTGAGACATTATCCCCAACATTTTCTTTCTGAAGCATTTCCGAATGTTTCTGAAATACGTTTGTGTAGACGAGTGCCTGCTTATTTCTGAAAACCCCATAGTCACAGATTTTGTTCCAGGCTTTGCAGAAGCATTTGGACTCGTCCGAAGCAACGTCTTGCAAGCACACCTTATATGAAGAGTCAACATAATACCAATGATGTTGGAACCTTTTCTTGTATCTCTCAGCGGGTACACAATCCATCACGAAAACAGTTACAATTCCGCATCACAGCACTGCTAACACAGGACACTTCTCCACTTATCTCAATGCGCAATGAATTCGAATTTCACACACAAGGTCGCGAGTTGACAAAACGACTGTCTACTTTACTGAAAAATGCTGATGCCTGTTCGCTTCGAATGTTCTATTGCAACTGTAGTGATGGGGTTGGTGGTTAAATAAATTAAACCGTGGTAATATTAACTATAAACTTAACTATGCGTTTATTCGCGATGTTAACAACTGTTCTTAGGTTATGGTCACAAACTTCGAACGTAGCGTTCCGTCACACAGTCACGGAAGAATGCCCTTCCGTTCTACCCGACTCGCGACGTGCCGGTGGGGACCGTCCACTCAACGGAAGGGTCCCTTCTCATTCTCGCACGCTGTTTGGGAATGAAATTAGTTTCCCACGCCGCCACACTCATTCTCATGGCAGCACCTCGCGGACCGCGATTCAGCAGCGCTGATCGATTGGCGAGCCGCCAATCAGCGGCGATCGATCAACCGTCGCCGAAATCGATGAGCCAATCAGCGAGCCGCGTCGAGGTTCGAGAAGAACGGAGAAGACGCGGCAGCGGAAGTCGGCCATGTTCAGCATTCTCTTGCGTGCTTTGTACCGAGAACGTGCCCAGTTTCTTATATTGTGAATTATTGTATTTCATATCACTCTCACGCTCATCTCACGCTTCAGATCAGTGCCTTGTGCAACGCGATCTTCGATCACTCAGCTCATCTCAATTGAACTCTCTCCATAAACTCCTCCGATTAATATAATCGCGTGGAGGCCACGTGGCGATACCGCGCGGTTTCACTTTCGTCTCACTCAGCCTTGTGCCGCGATAAATATTATCAAGGCTTCTCATTGTGCCTCAAGGCTTCTCATTGTGCCCTTGTTGTGTTTTTTGACAATAAATTTCGACAAAGTGTTTACTGCAACCAATCTCTGTGCATAACCTGTCTTAGATTCCTCTCTTCTCAAACTCTTCTCACCTCATCTCAAACACACGCCACACAACTAATCAGGTCAGAAATTTTTCCCTCTTTAAATACAATCTGGTTCACTAATTGGCAAGCTGCACTTTAGAGTGGGAAAGGGTGTCGCCGTTTATTTCCCTAAAGATAATAAAACAATATTCATCATGGCATCCTAATCCTCAGCGCGCGGCCACATCGCGCTCGTTCCGCAAATCCTGGTTTATGACCGAACGACTTTGGGAAAACCCCCGATAATGCTCTAGTTTTTCCATCCCTCAAACGCTTGCTGGATATAATAAGATGTTTGCCCCATTCCAACGCCGAGGCCGAAAGGTTTTTCTCAATTTTGCCCGATGCAAAAACCAAGAAGAGAAATAAAATGGGGGACGATCTTATGAATTGCATCTGTGTTGTGCGCACATCCTTAAAAGACAGAAATGAGACGAGTTGCACTATGACTGTCGACGATAGGCATCTCGCTCTTATGTCGGGAGATCGTTTGTACGAAAGTTTGTCTAATCCCCAACAATATAAACAATTCAGGGTAGCCGTGTGGCTGTTGTTTATTCTTAGCGTAATAGTTGTGTGCGAGATGAAGTTATCGAGAAAAAATCAATGTTCTCATCAATAAAACTCCTGAAATTTTTCGGACCTAACTCAGATCGATTCTGATGTGTGTATATATACGCTGACAGCTCGGTTTGGCGTACACCCCAGAAGCTTGGCACTATCCCCACCACTTCTGGATCACTCTTGTTCTGCGAAGGCGAGAGCGAAATGGAACGAGAGCGAGACTGAGCGACTGAAAGCAAGCGAGAAGCAGTACGAGACAGATGACGCGTTGATACAAATGTTGACTCGCTCCGTTTTTCGTACGCCTGATACTCCGTCCTTTGCGTGCGGGACGGGCATGAGTGTTTAGACATGCTTTCATTCCATCTTGCTTTCGCCTTCAGTAAGAAAGAAGAGAGAAATGACCGCTCGAAGCATATCCCCTCTATGTACTCAAAGTGATGGGAATGCTTCGCTGCGTACCTCACGGACACCAATCCCCACCGCCCGACGACCAGGCGTGAGCCCGAAAGAGAACGAGAACGTGAAGAAAAGGAGCACCGAGACAGGCAAGTGGTGTGGCAGGAGAATACCTCTCACGAAACTCACCGCCCAATATATCTGAACACACATTTAGTCATGGGCGTGATACCAGTCTTTCTCATGAGTTTCAAGTTAATTTTATACCGAAAGTACTCGTTTCGAAGGTTCAATCGTATCGAAATTGTAAGTAGGTAGGGGAGACGGGGGCAGGTTGTAACGCGGGGTAAATTGTAACACAAGTAAAATCTTTTGAACGACAAACCTGGTAACCCACAGCATGCGAGAGCTGCTTGACGATATTAGCACCGTCGGTTTTAGTGACACAAACGAGCGTTATGTATTCATTTTGTGGTAATAGTCCAGAATTTTAGTATTCAGAGCACGAAAGTAAATGTTGTCTTAGCATTTCTATTTCAATTAACCGTTATTAAAAACCGTTTGAATTTTTGTTTCTTTGTCGCAAACGAATCAGTACACATTGGTTTATAATAATGTGTACGCATTTTAGTAATTTGATGTTAAGTTTCTCGTTTGCTGAGTTAAAACGCAAAAATTCGACCTCGGGGTAAATTGTAACATGTTACTATACTTAGTCCGCTCCAAATGGTGATAAAGCAAGGTATTTGCTGACACATCGGAAAAAATGCTCTAGACGAACAACAGAAGGCAAAAATAAAGAGAGTGTCGTGACGCTGTTGCTGACCACGAGTTTTGTTTTAATTTTTGTGTTGCGCATGTTCCTGACCACACTGGCCGCGAGCGTTCCTTCTGGGACTTTGTCGTGTTTGGCGTTTCGGGTGGTCTCGTGGGGACTCGGCCGTCTTCGGGCGAGTTGGAGGGGCGATGAATACCACAAGAATTCTCTTTTAACAGGTAATATCCCCCTGAAGCCTTTATCTACCTCGATAAAACGAGAAGAATATTGGACAGGAATAATATTCCTAGAATTTATCATATAAACAGAAGGTCTACTGACAAAAGGATAACCTATGGCCCAAACATAGATTGCCTAAATACAGAACTAGATAAGGTATATATTATGTCGCTTCCCAAAGTTGATACCATAAATAAATACCAGTCAAATGTGAAAAAATACTGGTGGCTGGAAGAAGAAACCCCGCCATGAGCATATTACGTACTCAAGGATTCCCAAGAGGATCTATAGAAAAACTCTCCTGGTATTCCTTAGGCTAATTATGTAATATACCTGCTGTGATGTCTTTACTTCTTCTCCTCTTGTAAATATGTAAATAGATTAGATGTAAGGCGTATTCGTACCGTCGGATGAATGTGTGTGTTTTATAAGTATGAATGTCTTTTAATTTCCCATAAGCTTGAGACAAGAATTATTGTCCGGTTTTATTAGGGCGGCCCAGTCCTTTTTCCGGCTCTACAACAACTGAAATGTTACCCACCTCAGTGGAGGAAGAAGCAACCAATAAGAAACTCTATATATAATTCTATCAATCAATCAGTACAAACCAGGTTGTGAGCGTCGCCTATGCGATTTGGCAATCACGCATATATAAGTTTAAGTTGTAGATTATTCACTACATGGGACAATGTGATATGTACTCATTGCAATTTTGAATAAAATAATTAAAAAAAAAAAAAGGAGGGGCGGTGAGCGTTCGTGGCGTGAGGCGAGCGCGTAAGGAGACATTCGGACTTTTCGTTCTAAGACGAGAGTCACGCAAGTGGCAGAGTTTTTATTTATTCGGATTTTGTAACGAAGAAGTCGCCACGATATGTGGCTTAAGTAGTTCTTGAATAAAATTATTATTGAATTGAGAATCTACACATTAATCATTCGCATAAATTTAAGTAAGCGTGCGAACGCGTATGTATTACGCAACATAAAATGGTCCTTCGAGCCGGATGTAAAGCTATTGCGATCCGGAAAAGTTCTACTTAGACAAGAGATATCTTGTGAGGACTACAACGAGCCTCACGTGAAACTGCGAAAAGTTACACGGAGACCTGCCGAGCGGAACTGGACGCTTCGGAATAGTGGCATTGTTCCGTGACGACTTTTCATCGAGGCTTCGATCTACATCGGGTTATTACCGTCAAGGAGAACGCAGGGAGGCCATCATTGGCTTCGAATACGCTGCGCGAATCATTCCTGGGCATCGCCTGGTTGGACAGAGAGCACAAAAGAAGATTTTGATAGAATCAGATGAATAAGCTTAATAATTGCTTAACTCATATATATCAAATGTTTAATAATGGTCTGTGCTTTCATTTATATGTTTTAGAAATGTTTATTTGTGTTCATATTTGTATTTAAATAAGTAAAACAGATGTGTTATAATTTACCCCGGACTGGGGCACATTGTAACAAAGGTTGAGATTTGTTTAAGATGAAGCTAGATGCCTAAATGTCCACGATTTTGTCACGTACTTTCACGCAATCAGTTCGCGACATATGTAAGTAGTAAATCATGCAAATTATTTCCAGATTGAGGAAAACACTTTCGAGAAAAAACATCTCGGTAGCGACATTTGTTACCAGTAGGCGTAAAGCGAGTACTGAGTGGAATTGGTACCACGGCAACAGTAAAGTATCGATACTATTCGAACCGGAATCAAGCATGCACAGGTATCGAAATAGTAATGAGTACTTTATCCACTTGACGGGGAACATGGGTATCTCGTGGTCAAAAAATCTATTTTTTTTCGATTGTTTATGGTAGCCACAAGTCTTGGAAGTATTTTAAAAAAAAATGCGTTGAAAAATTCGCCAAATTGTGAGAATTACAGCATAAAAAATAACGGACGGCCAATGCAGGTAAACCCACCGCGACGGGCTTTAAAGCCGTTTTTCTGAAACCGGTGAAAATCGTGACTCGAGAATGGATGAAATTTTTGTTCAAATTTGAACTGACCCTTCAAACCACTTTTCTCCACAATGTGGAAATCGCTCACTAAGATCGCATAACTTTAACCGTCGAATGAGGATAAAGATGAAAAGTTTATTCGACGCTGAAGATGAAACGCTCAACGAATAAAAAAATTATCTTTATTCGACGAATAAATTCTACTTGAAAAAAAGATTATTCGTCGTGCATTGAATAAAGATAATCCGCGTTATCTGTACTCGACACATTACGGCTAAATTTGTTATCTGCTATTCGTTATTGGAAATTTGCATTTAAACCAAAACTTTTGCCCATCTCTGACATGCCGGTAATATTACCGCAGTGACATAACATTATTATTTGTTTATTTATTTTTAGAATCGGCTAATCACGCGCATAATACCACGTTTTAAATTAAAAATTAAAAATTGTTTTAATAAAATGTTTTTATTACTCCAAAATATTACCATATTGATTTATTTTCATTAGCTCATAGAAATAGTTAAATTAAATATATATTCAATAATTGGGCCGCTGATAATTAATGACTGGGACATGCTATGAATTTCACTTCGATGCATATCATTAGAAATATTAAATTCATTGTCAATTCACTACACATCGTTGGACTGAGTGTAGTTGCGACTGTGTGCGACTAGCATGCAGCAAATGTAGCGGCTGTCAATACCCTAATTAGGGACACTGACGTCGATTACATTCCCAAACGATCTGAGAAGAGACACGTTGGATTTGAGGTGGATGGGAAGATAATTATCCCACTTTTTGATCCACCTCACCTATTAAAGGGAATTCGAAACAACTTCCTGGATAATCGGGTGAAGTTTTCCTGGGAACGGAAAGACCAGGTCGGTTCATGGGTAGACATTGTCCAGCTATATCGAATGGACAAGGGCGAGGTCACGTCACGAATGTGCTACAAGCGGACTAACTCCCACATTTATGCAAAAGAAGTGCGTAAAATGAAAGTCAGCATAGCTGCAGAGGTTCTGTCCGACAGAGTTTCCTCAACTATACGATGGGCTATTTCGGTTATTTTTAGGTTAGTTTGTATATTTGTAAATGAAGCTTTGCACAGCATGATGAAATACATTGGCAAATAAGATCTACAAGATAATATATATACAGCTATACATTCCAGTTTCAGGACGAGAAAACATTATGCCGCCTACCGCAGAAGACGGCAGATTATTTTGTCAGTGTCAATAGTTCGTCGATCGAAGCACCGGAAGAAAAGGTATTAAAAGGCGCAATCATCGCAGAGACCACGCACGAAGAATTTTGGAGAGACGCGATAAAGATCTTCTCATCGATGGAATTCATCAGCGCTAGAGGAGTCAAGAAACCACCGACGATCAGCAATTGGGTCTGTATGCTTAAGGGGAAGTTCTGGTCTAGAGCCTCAAAAAATAGGTGATATTTAGGAATTAATTCAAGGAAAACTACCATATATGATTTAATGGGACTTGTTGCATTGTATTAAGGATGTCTTAAATTATAGAAATATATTTTTTGTTTTATAATTAATCATTGCAGACAGCCCTGGGGAGTCGTTAAAGTCAAGGCGTCAAAAAATTGATCCAAATCGGTGGAACCTGTATCTCCAAAAGTTATTATCCGATTCGACTGAACCTTTTTTATTTCGAAGATTATTCTTTTCGCCAGGGGGGAAACTAAAAAAAATTACAAAAATTACATTTTTGAGAGAATAACAACACTTCAAACTTGAAATCACTTTTCCCTGTATTTTTCATCCTTTCGTCGCCTTTGAAAATTATAAATTTTCAACTTTTTGTAATTTTTTTTAGTTCCCCCCCCCCCTGGCGAAAAGAATAATCTTCAAAATAAAAAAAGGTTCAGTCGAATCGGATAATAACTTTTGAAGATACAGGTCCCACCGTTTTGGGAACACTGTTTCGAGAAAAACGCGTTTAAAGTTTTACGTGAGCGCCGAGTGGCCGGTTCTGACTCATGCATTTGCCGCTACTCAAATGCCTATAACTTCGGGAATTTTACGAATTTCAACAAATCCTTTTAAACACGTATTCCTAAAAGGTTGAACATTCGAAAAATGAAAAAAAAAAAATCGACATTTAGACCAGAACCTCCCCTTAAGAAGTGAGAAATGTTCGACTGTCGCATTTCTTATCAGATCTTTGCGAAAACGAGGCCAATTGATTCCTTATGCTGCGCTGATGAAACTGACACCAAGAACGACGTAATTCGGAAAATAATGAAGAAAATTCCATGAAAAATTCATTTCCATATCCTCAAGTTAATTTTGTTCCTAATAGTCCAATGTATATGAAATTTTGTATGATTTTCATCGGAAAAACATAAGGAATCCATCGGCATCACTTTCATATCGATACGATGAAGAATAAAGATTTTTTTTCGAAAGAACGCCGCTTAGTGGTCGCTCAGACGCAAAGTTCTAATCCGCGATCTGTACTTGCACCCGTCTATTTAAGTTAATAATTTTTAGATATTTTTTGTAACAGGAGGTTAGGAAGTGGAGTTGGTAGATGCTTATTCAGGAGAAAAAACTTTGACGAGCCAAAAAAGCGTGTTGTCTATGAATTATTTTTTAGACACATATACTTCATTGAAATGTTATTGATTTCAGGTTTAAATATGCACATATTGGAAAATATTTGAGATTTTTTTTATTTACTAAATATATATATTTAATCTCATTATAAAGATCGCTATACAATGCTGCGCGCCGAGCAGGCCGTCATGGATTCCCACTTTGTTCACGTTCAGCTTATCTGGGAAAGAAATTAAAACATTTTTTTAATCTATGTTAGTGGAGTTTCAGTTCAACGTACGGAAATTCAATTACATTAATTTTTGGAAAAAGAGCAGATTTTGAAACAAAAAGTTTTAGAATTCCATTAAAAAATTAGTAAATTCTGGGATGAAAAAATGAAATATTAAAAAAAATCCCACCGCTTAACTGAAGACACTTTTGTGTGGAATAAGTACGTGTCTGGGAACGGCGGTGTTAGCACCGCTCCACAATTACGATCGATGCTCGCGGGGCGAATATGGCGGCCGATACTGGGCCGCCCTCGAAATTGTCGCCCGCCCGAGGTGTGCGCCGGGCCTTGGCCCGGTTGCCGAAGGGCCCTCTCGGGCGAGGCGACATGGGCGGCCCTTCGGGCCGCCAACACCCCCGCCCGGTCGCGACTGTTATCGTTGTCGCGGCCGGGTCGTAGCTCGATTGCGGGGTCGCGGGGTGGAGGTGCCGAGGGGCACCTCGCGCCGTAGTAGGAGCGACCAGTGATGCCAGATTCGGGACGTGTTCCCTCGAGAATTTCCCCCACCTCACGCACACTATGCCGGAGCAGCGTATCCGTGAGCTCGGCGCTTCGGGGTCCAACTCACGGACACGCAGCTCCGGCGTAGTGTGCGCGAGGTGGGGGAAATTCTCGAGGGAACCCGTCTCGAATCTGGCATCACTGGGAGCGACCCCGGAAGAGGCGGCGCGGACGCGTGATCCGTCGCGCGCCGCCGTCCCTGGAGGACATTACCTGAGGGAGGTTCTACTCCCCCAGGGAAGATCCCGTTCAGGGAGAATCCGTGCGGAGTTGCAGCACGCGCTGGGGGAAGGGGGAGGGTTAGCGAACGTATCGCTAGTTTGATCTCGCAGCCCCCCCCCCCCAACTCCGCGCACGTAGCAGACGACCTTGGAGGTTTAGTGGGTTCCCACATAACCCTCGATCCTGCCCCGCGGGTCGAAGGTATCCGTGAGAATTTCCTCCAAGTCAAAAAAAAAAAGGAATAAGTACGTGAAACTAGAAGTTGATTCACTTAAAATTGGCGGATGAATTCGTTCAACCAGTTTAAAAAACATCATTTTGCGCAAAATGCGTTTTAAAGTTGTCGGTTCATTTATTTTGTTTAAAAAGAACAAAATTTCAAGGCTTACCGCATCTCGTCCATTTCAGGTCCATAGTATTTGCCATCTTAGCTCGTTGTTGGTCCATTGATCAACATTTCCCGATCCTGGACATCGAAATTGCTATCGAAATGTGCACGCGCATTTGCGGTATCGAAGAGCTGTGCATCACGTTCCTCTATGCAATAGTTGTACATTGCGTATCCAATTTTGATTCCCAGACGGTCTACGATGTTCAAATAGGTGTTCCTTCCATCGCTAAACAATCAAACAGCTAATTGTGCAGCTGTTTGAACAACGATAGCGCGACTTGAAAAAGTTTTCGGCAAATACTTGTGAATGCGAGCATTTTAACCATGCGACAGTTTATCCGGTGCGTGGTGGGGGTAAAATATGAAAAAAGGTACTTGTAAAACATGCTTTGTTTGGAAATATTTTAGAACATAAAGAAATAAACTCTTTTTGAACCGGAATTTGAAATTTTATTAAACTGTCCGAGGGTTAAATCTCTCATTATTGTTTTAAGTATAAACACCCACGCAGCATTCCAGTAATTCTAATTTGCTTAAATCATTATAAATTCCCGTTAAAGAATATTCGGAGATGTCGTCGTCTTTCAATTTTTTCGCTGATGCACTAGCAGTCGTCTCATTCTGCTCAATTTCAAATCGGTTAATTGATCGATGTGGTTAAAAATCGAATAGAAATTCTCGCGTCTTGTAGTACGTTTTGTATTTCTACTTACTTTTCGATCCATTTTAAGGTGTACTAACTTTTAACATATTCAAACTCGCACTAAAAAATGCACAAAACGCACTGGAACGCACGAAGAGAATGCTCGTTAAGAAATGAAACTATACTTGAAGTTATTTGTCTCCAGACTTGTTCCCATAAAAAAAAAAGAGTTTTTAGTTGAAATGGAGAGTGAGTACTAGGGTGGACCGAAAAAAGGAAATTTTCGAAACGCGAAACAACCTAGTGCGGAAAAGTTACGTCTAGGGAAGACAAATAGAGGCAAAAAGAATTTTGTAATCAGTTAATATTTGACCGGGCCCAAACGGGGTTAAAGTTTTTAGTTTTTGACCAAGTTTGGCGACTTCTTAAAAGCTTTTCATAAAATTTTCATATTTCACTATTGAGCATTAGAAAATATTATTTAAGCATAGTGTTTTATATATTGTGACGAAGTGGGGTATCTGTGTTTTTATTTTTGGATGTAACGCGGTTGTAGGGAAAGAGGAACATATTTCATGTGTTCAAGAGCTGGTCCAACAGCCATTTTGATCTGTAACATTCAATAGCCATTTCTTATAGATTTTTGTGCGCTGAAAACAAATTCGCAAACCGTTTGTCGCCATCACCCTCTGTGTTCAGGAAATTCGATTTTGAAACAAAATTGAAATTTTTCAACTTTGAACATCTTTTGAGTTCAAACAGTAATAGTAAGTAATTCGGTTGCTTGTTCCGCCAAATTATTCTATGAACCGTCGCGAACAAAAAGATATAAGTGTTTGGGAATGCATTAATTCCCAAAGTCACCACGCTCGCCCTCGGCGCAGTACCTCGCAGACTCAGCACAGAGTCACAGATCGACGGTCGATCACCAATCGGCGACGCTGAGCGTCCAACATTCATCCAATCAGCGCATCGCGTGAAACGGCTTCGGTTCGAGAAGACGCGCAGCGACAATCGATGCCAGGTTGCGAGGAATATGATACATTCGCAACCAGACTAAGTCCTTGGTTATTCTCTGCTCATCTTGGGGTGCATGCACTCCCCCGGGACCACCTGGGACGCTCAGGTGGCCGAGGACGGCCTTGCATAAAATCGCATGCCAGTCCCCATGCGATTCAGGTACACCGGGAACGCAACCGCCCGTACCGGAGGTTAGAAGAACCACCGGCCCTTGGTGGGACCAATAAGCAATCAGTACATATGAACGCTACAAACCAGAGTTCTGCAACGTGCGGGTTGGACCCCCCCATCACCCGGTCGTGACTCGATTCACCCGCCCGGACCCGCTGCCGGGTTAACGGGTCTGCGTCGATTTCTACCCGCCCGAAGCTGTCGCGACGCGTACTTGACTCACCCGTAGTCGCGCTGTTATCCGTTCGTACCCATGCCTTTAGCTGCACTTCAATTCCGACTTTACTGGCACTTTATTCGGCAGTTGTTCGGCGGGTCGGGTGAATCGAAAGACGGACGGGTAAACCCGCGATATATACACCCGTTGCAGAACTCTGCTACAAACTAATCGACCAAACTGTTAATTAGTATAAAATCGATAGTGAGCGATAAGCCTTATTTGTCTGTCACGTCCCGGGTGGCGGTGTCTAGGACAATGACAACGTGGGGTTAGGAATTCAGGCGCGAAGGCCAGCTTCGTAGCACTGAGCGACCAAGGAAGATTTAAGCAATAATCGCGCACTTGGGTGACACCCGTTAGTGGAATTGTGGTTTGTACTTAAGGTCTGGTAATTGGGTTTACCGCTGCATTAATATATGAAGCCACACGTAATAGTTCCACGAAATATGTCTAGCCATATAGGCGTACAAGACCTATACAAAAGTAAGCCTTGCAAACACTATAAGAAATCTCGGCGTTCGCGAACCGAGATCAGCTGTTGCAGTAGCCTGTTATGATTTCTATTCCCGTAACCGATGGACCGATACAATAATTTTAAGCGTGATTTAAAATAAGAACGTTTATTTACTTTAAAGCACGAAAATATGCCATGCACTGCAAATGCGATAGCTGTTAGTTAATATAGGGTAAGGTTGCTCAAGTCGTACCCCTTAAGAAAAAAACCGTATAAAACTCAGGATTTATCAAATGAATAGAATCTAAATGTGTTATTCAAAACTTGTGTTAATATTGTTGTTATTTATTATAACGAAATTAGAAAATCTATGTGCTTTCATGAAAAATAAACCAAATCTTTAAAAACTTACATCGGTACGACTAAAGTAACCGGTTTCCTAAGTCGTACCACCTATAGCCTAAGTCGTGACTAAGAATTCAATTAAGCAACAATAATAATTAAAATATATTTTGTATTAATCTGTTTATATAACACATAGGTATTCCGTTAGTACAAACATCACATATAAATTTTTTTGTTCTTTTGCCAACTCCAGCGCATACATCGTGCACCCATGATTTGCATTTCAGGCATTGAATCATATTTTCCTTCTGTTTGAGCGTCTGACCGTTGGCCACGTGAGTTTATACCGGTTTTAGGTTAGGCGCAGAAAGTAAAGCACAGTGTTTGTGAGATATGTACAGAGTCAATTTTATTTAGACACTCGCGGAGTGAGTCACAAGTTACAATTAAAACGTGAGCGGTGAGAGGAAGCACGTTGTGCAGAAATTATTATTGGTAATCTCGTTGAGATACGTCGCGCAACAAAGACCACGCGGCCGCGCACCGACCACGATCCACAATCGATGAAAACGCGATGTTTTGAGCGTGAGAAAACTGAGTGGTGAGTTAATCAATTTGATGAGCACTACAGAGAACAATTACAGTGAAAAATTCACGAGTTACGTGAGATACGATGCCAAAAAGGAAAACGCGTCTTCACTTGTACGCTACGTGAACGAAAGTTATTCAAACATGGCTGATCGATTTCCATTATCCGTCTTCTCCAGCTTTCCAGCGGATCGACCGACGTGGGGAAATTTGATTGGATGAGCGTTTTGTCGCTAACGTATGATTGGCCGATCGATTGTGGATCGGTCGTGCCGTTCCGCAGTCCAGGAGGTGCTGCGGTGAGTTGGGGTGTGGCGGAGATCGGTACTACTCGAATCTCAAACACCTTCCGATCTTCTCCACAAATAAAACAAAACCAATCGCTTTTCTTCTTTTTAATTTTTAATGCCAATTCCTTTTTATTAATTATAGGTTTTCTTTTATTTGCCGCATTTTTACGTTTTCCATATTCTGCGTTGACGTTATTTCGACTGACGAAGTAGAGCATCCACGGATTTCTTTGCTTTGGTTTATTACTGGCAGAGGAGCTAAAATATTTAATTGCAGTTTTATTTGGTTTATAGGCGCGTCCCTTTCTTCCTCATGGATTTCTTTGCTTTCTTGTGTAACTATTGCAGTACGAGTTAGGAATCTCATATGGGTACGACTTAAGACACGACACATGTTAAATTTAAATGTAAACATCATTGAACAAAATTAATAGGATTTCATTTCGACCAAACGATTATGTAAACTCTAATGAATTTATATTTAATAAGGAACATAATTTTATGAATAATTTATTTGCAAGATTAACTACCAAACATATACAGAAAATTATAAGAAAATTGAAATAAACTTACTTGACGAGAGGATTTATAACGAGGTGGTTCACAGCAGACAAATAATACGTAAGGCAACTTCGTTGACTCAGGTGTATATTTGGTTGCCGTTGTATGCGCTCTTGTCGCCATAGTGCATTAAAAATTCAAGTGGTACGACTTAAGCACTGATACGACTTAAGCAACCTTACCCTAATACTGCGTTGATCATTAAGCATTAGCACATAAACATTTATATATATGATGATCAATTGGTAAATTCTGTGAGAGCGCCACCTACGGTTGTAAGCTCTAGAATCGGGTTAATCACCTTACAGAACTGGTCTCACACAAGTATTGAAATAGTGCAATAATGTTTTTGTCATTAAATAGTCTGTTAAATATTACAAAATCGATTATCAAACAGTCGAAATTCACAATATTGCCAATTACATGTGACAGGTAACCCGATTTGAGTGTTTTAATTTTCGCCACCAGATTGCGTAGCGGAAATAAGAAAATGCCAATATTAATATACATATATGTATGAGCATGAGATACGTGAGTATTTGCAATGGAGAATAGTATGGAGTGCGATAAGCAATTAGCAATGATAACAATATAATGCAATAAGCAAATGATAATAATACAAAGCAATAAACATTAGCAATAGATGGGCAATATAAAGCAATAAGTATTTGACATTAGATAGAATATAAGGCCCCTATAATCATGATCATATAATCATGAGGCCCCGTGGTGGAGACCACCAGAGGGGGTTTTTAGTGGGTATCCCGCCTATTTTTCGGGCGGGGAGTCCCACATAACCCCGACATTAAGTGTCGGAGTATGCGTAATGCATTTTCCCCCTCTTCAAAAAAAAAAAAAGCACGGTATGGTTTTGAATTCTATATAACTGTTTCCTTTTTGCGGGAGTGTTTCCGTAGAAGAGAGCTCCGGCCTCTGGGACCCTTGTATTTATATGGTTCGCTGGAATGTCATGTTTGAGGGATATGCGCGGTATGCACCATGACTCATATACAAAATATGATTTATGTAATTGGAATGTATTGATGACTCGTGCGCGAAATATGCGTCGCTATAGGGTATCAGGAGTTCTTATTTGGGGCTTCGGAAAAGGGGGTACTCAACCCATTGGATGGATTTTGGGTATTTTGGTTGGAAAAGGGTGAGTGAGTTAAGAGTGTTTTTTGGGACGAGGGACTTATTCAAATTTAAATGCGAGGTAGGAAATCGTGCCTCGTAGGACGATGAGGGGAAGGGGATTTCGTACCTGCCCATCTCGAGATGGGGACCGCTAAGGTACATCTTCTAGATGGCCCGATAGTTGCGGAAAAGGGGTAAGAATTGAATTTTAGGAATTTTGGCGGAGTTGTGGAGTGTTTTATGGGAAAGATTCTAATTAATACCGCGCAAAAAATAGTGGGACGTCACATGTCAATAGGAAAAATATCATCTTATTACATGATAACGCCATGCTATATCTGACGAGTATAACCCAGTAAACATATTGAAACTCACAAGGGGGCCGCATAGGTTATGTAATCAGTTCTGGAATGAAATTGGGTGGACATTGTAGTGCACACCTAGTGTTAAAAAACCGTAAAGGGATTTTGCAAAATGGGCCTTCGTTTTCGAGAAATTTGAGTTCAAAGTTTTGCGGGACAGTAGTATTTCAGTTGCGCAAACATTCTTACCAAGCACCAGGAATCGAACCGAAGAGACCTCCAGCACCGTAGCCGAACGCCTTATTATCGCAGCTACGACCATTGCTTGGTAAGAATGTTTGCGCAACTGAAATACTACTGTCCCGCAAAACTTTGAATTCAAATTTCTCGAAAACGAAGGCCCATTTTGCAAAATCCCTTTACGGTTTTTTAACACTAGGTGTGCACTACAATGTCCACCCAGTCTCGTTCCAGAACCGATTACATAACCTATGCGGTCCCCTTGTCAGCTGCTTCATTTTCTCACATCCACCCAGCGTTACCAGGAAAGTCGATACGCGTGGTGGAAGGAGAACACCTACAGTGATAACGGTATTTGTGCTAGTGACGCGGTGACGTAGTATTGCGTTGATTGACGTGCGCAAATCGTATGCGTGTATATGTATTCCCTTTCTGCTGCGCGTACTGATTTTCCTGGCAATGCTGCTCCCACCATATTCATCAGACATGATACGAACGCACTTCCCACAAAATGTACCTACTGAACGGTGTTCTTGGAAATAGTGGCCAGATCCATAAATTTATTTCAAACTTTTTCAATTCAGAATCCCCCCGAATTTTATGGCAGGGATATTTATATAGTATCAGTTTCGTGACAAATCATTGACAGTAATTATAAGTACACCATACATTAAAGTGTGTTGCTATTTTTATGAGCATATCAAGTTAAACAATAACGAACATTACTTATAAACCGTCCAAATACGTGATCGTATAATTAGCATTTAATATTCAAACTATTTATGTAGGACCTTACCTTTACAGACAGGAATGCAACAACCAATGCTGCGACATCAGACAACATATGAAAACTGTCAGCTATTAAAGCCATAGAGTTAGTTACATAACCCACCACTATTTCTACCAAGAAAAATAGAGCAGTGAGCCATAACATTGTCATGAGGCGGCACTTCTTTCCTGTATAACGACCCATAGTGTTTCTCTGTACCTAAAAGGAATTGTAAAATTACATTTTAAATAAAAAGAAGCAAACAATACAAAGTAATACACAGACAAGGTAAACAAATATTTTATTTATAATACCCTGACATTGACATTTATGTAATTATGCACTATAGAGGAGGCAGTTCCGAAAAGAAGTTTAAATGGAAGGCGCGTCGTTTTCTTATATCTACAAAACCGCGTAAAAATAATTTTCGAAAAATCTATATTTTTCAAGTTACCCCCACCTTCAACCCTTAATATTAAGATTTTGTCTTTTGATAACATATGCTGAAATACCTCTGGATTATCTCTTTTCATACATATAAATAATTCGTGTGTTATAGTAATTTCCATTAATAAAATGGTTTCTGGTTTAAACAGCTTTCAATTATATTTTTTTAAGCAAGACAATACATAGGGGAGACCGGGGCAGATTGTATCAAAAAAGTTTTCACAGTTTTTTCTCGAAAGCATTTTCCTCAAATTGAATGCATAACGCTCGTTTGTGTCGGTAAAACCGGCGGGCCCATATCATCAAACAGCTCTCGCATATTGTGGATTGTCAGATTTGGCGTTCAACAGATTTTTCTTGTTACAATTTACCCCATGTTACAACCCACCCTGGTCTCCCCTACCTAAAATTGCATACAAGGTGAAACTCATTAAAACTAATCAATAATGTGCATGAATCATTATAGGGTAATTCCGGGAGACGCGGCCTGGCTGGAGAGTTGGTCGAAATAGTTGATTTCTAGAGAATTAATTGTTCTCAACCTTAACACATTTTTACATATACACAGATGTAGAATCTGAATATAGCAACTCGACCAACTCTCCAGCCCGGCCGCGTCACCCGGAATTACCCTAATAACAGCACATTCGTAGATGCTTTACTTGAAGTGCCTTAATAGGCCACTTTGGGAACCACGCGATAAATAAATAATGCCTGAAAATGACTGCAAAAATGACTTCACAATGTACATGTATATTTTGCAATGCAATTGTAAATTTTCACGCATTATGTATTCATTATGTAGGTCCCAAAATCGATTCCTTAAGTTTCACCAATGAAACTAACACCAAGAACGACGTAATTTGGAGCATAATGAAGGAAATTTCATGAAAAATTGATTTATATCAATTCAAGCTGAATTCGTTAAAAGTAGTCCAATTTACATGAAAGGGTACAGCCGGTTAAGATGATCAAATGTGCCCTTGAACCAAATTTAACTCGAGGTGAGTCATTCGAAAGCATATAAAAAAGAACCATTTGTGCCAAGTTTCAACTTTGTACCCCAACTCGTGGGGTAGTAAAAGGTAAAATAGAAATTCAAGTTTTTGCCGATTTTCTTCAGTACGAAATTTCAAACGATTTCTCCTAGTCGAAAGCCTTCTTAATATCGGTATACACCACATTTATTTGCTGACGCAAGTCCAAAGCAGAAGTAACATAATTCGAAGTAGCTTAGAAGATATATAGGTCTATAATTCGTAACATCGTCCTTCTCCCCCTGACTTGAAAATGGGAGCAACAACACATGATATTCAGAGAGCCGGGAAGGTCCCAGAATCAAGTGATAATTTGAATATAATCCATAAAACTCTGGATAGACCGAAAATGCAAGATTTAACGAAGATCAGAGGCAGCCCGTCTTCTTCAGCAGACTTGTTGGAGTCTAGATCATTAGTGGCATTAAACACATCCACGAGACTAATGCTTATGTTCGACAAATGTACGGCGGAATTGAGTTCCCTATCAGGGCTGATGGATAACCTGGATGGTGCCACGAAGACCGACTTAAAATGCCTAGCAAAAAGGTTCGCGATGCCTCATCCGAGTCTGAGCTCTCATCTCCAAGGTGCATACGTGCCGGCAAGCAGGAGTCGCCCCTGTTGGAATTCACATGACTCCAGAAGGCCTTGACATTGTGTGAAATATTACATTCGAGCCTAGCAATGTAGGAAGCATAATTGAGTTTGAACAGCTCCTTAAAACTTGAACGAAGATGTGAAAAATTAAGGAAATCGCACTGCCGCGCAGTGGGCCGGATTCACTTATTTGACGCCATTTTGGTCTCTTTTTTAAGATATCGGAATGAAATTGACACGAAAAAATAGGATAAAATTATTCCTTTCTAATGATGTAAAATTTAATATTTTTGACATTTATTTATTTTTTTTTTTTAATTTAATTCTGAAAAAATTTGAAAACTATTCAATTAATACTTTATTTAATGCCCTTTTCAGTCGTTAAATCGAATGTTGGGGAAACTTTTCGTTTCCAAGTTATAAGAAAAAGTCGAAAAATAAAGGAATGCAGCGAAATATCGTTTTGTTTATAATTGAAGGCCAATCTTTTGCGCTAAACATCATCTTCTATTAATAATTAATGTAAATAATCTATTAAAAAATAATTCTGAAAACAATCAAGAAAATTGCGACATTTTTTCAAATTGACAAGAAATATCTTTCAAGTCCCAACGAGTACCGTAATTTTACAGGGTGGAATCTTTTCAGTGCACCTTCCTCTATACAATCATGCAAGAATCACTTCCGAGTTCGTCCGATTTCGAGAACTTTCAATATACTACGATTTGAGCATACGTCGTCATACAGATTTACTAGAAGAAACGAAAAATGCAATATGGGCAACCTAAAAACACAAGATATCTACAAATGAAAATCCCCAGCACTTACTCTGTCAAGCAGGACCGGATTTTTGGTGCGAGTATCGCACAAATGAACATGCAGGAACTCTGCAGAATTTTGGCCATCCATCAACAATCAGTGACGAAGTTGCACAAATTTTTAAACCAATTTACGAGGTTTTACCATCAAATGATCTAATAGAAAGATGTTTGGGAAACGCGACACAAAACAATAACGATAGTTTTAATTCGTGCGTTTGGCATCTCGCCACGAATATCTTGAGTTTTTTTAATATTTTCACACATTTTATATGAATTAAATATAGAAAAGAAGTGTCACTTTCGGTACTTTCAGCTTTGATCAACTGGCATTTTAATAATTTTGGTCCAAAATTGTTGTTTCGTGGTAAGCGAGATAACCATACTTCTGCGAATTAGAAATATGTTTGGTTTTTTTATTTCCGATGATCCAGTCGTTCGAAATTTCAACCGCCAGAAATTCTGAAGCCGCCAACTTCACTGCGAAATATTTATGTAAACAAATGAAATAAACAAACAACAAAGATTTTTTCTTGTATTTCAAGAGTGGTAGAATATATCTCCAGAAATTCGAAAACGTTAAGTGTTTATTTCATTATAAAAACTATCACCGAAAAGTGACCGATTTTTCGGCCGAAAGAGTAGAATATCCCCTTAACTGCATTAGAATTTAAATGATCTTATGTAAAGACATCAGATTACAACCGAACTAACCATGGTTTGGATTCTTCCCAGTTTCTAACACGATTGTTTTTCCTTTCCTCGTTTTATATTACTGTGTTTATTTGTTATCTATATAGTATATATAAAATCTAAATACCACTGACTCACTCGCTCACTCACTGACTACTCATCACGATTTCTCTGGAACCACTGATCCTATGACCATGAAAATTGGTAGGTAGGTCCCACTTAGCCCCTAGGTGCTAGATAAGAAATCTATGTAAAAACTCCCTCTCCTTCACAAAAAAAGATATATAACCTGGGCAACGTTGGGAATTTTAAGCTAGTATCTACTACTATATTATTATTTTCTTGTATGGAAATTGAAAAGCTATGATTTTTATCGTTGTAATTGGTATTTAGAGTTAATATTGTTGGATGACCAGTCACCTGAGTCACTAATTTTAAGGGTCTAATAGATGAACACAGCCTAGCTGCCATGTCCACAACAAATCACTCATTCTTGCTTGCACTGTCTTATCAAAATTTAAAATTGCACAGAAGGTGACCTAACCACCCAGTAACTAAGAGCTATTGTCACTTTTTCCCTACCAAAATACGGTATAAAATCCCAGAAATTTGTACTGGTCATACAGATTTTTTCTAACGGTCGTTTAGTTTGTGTTTCTGTATGTAGCTATATATAAGAAACGATTATCCATAATATATTGGCTAAAGTATAACCTGCCTCCACGTTTCTCACCCAGAACCCAACAATATTTATCTATATATCTGTTATACTATTATAATTTTGAATGAATATTGTATATCATCATTATTTATGTACACTTCTTCCATAGTCAGAATTATATAAGTATAATTGTAAATAAATATAAAATTTTACCTACCCTACAAAAATAATACTCTTTGAAGTATCCAAATCAACTTTCTTTTTACAGTAGGATATTGAATGTAAAGTTAAAAAGTCTAAGTGGACATAACATATAATCAAACATCCGCCAACCATGTGTTATCAGTAATGTGTCTTTACAGACACATCTTTTTCTTCATAAATTCTCTCAAAAATGAAACCGACAAATTGTAGTGATAATCTAATTAAAAAATGGAGAGTATTAAAAGCATATGCTATATATACAAGCATATCAGTGTTAGAAGTATTTATGTTTGTTAATGTTAAGATAAAATAAATGGACATAAAAAAAATTTACTGGTATTCTTTATACCTATACTTTTCCCTTGAAATTGTTATTCAATAAACTTAAGGAATGATTTTAAACCTAAATACCGAGTTTATTAATGACCGCCAAAATTAAAGATTTTAAGAGAATCTTAATGTTTTCATTAATGTTTCACAAATGTTCTGTAAGAAACTAATAAATACCCGAAGCTACAATTTTAGATTTAGGGTTCACACCCCCTCCCCACCCCTCCCCACAAACCCCATCTCGATCGGCCACCGGTCCCTTTCGGAAGTACAGCCGTAATGGATACTTAGAAAAATTTGCAAACATTATTAAGTGTACACTAAACCAAATTGAACTGTGTCATTAAAAAAAGATTTTGTCACCGTTTCTAATATTTTTGAAAACAAATTTGTAGCTGCTTGGTAATATCCTATAATTATATTAAATAATTAAACATATAATACCATAACATGTAGATAGTGTATAATTTCTATTTCAACCTTCTTTAAAGAACACAACAAATTTTTTACACCAATTTGATAATAGTTTGAATTAATTTCAGGTCTCAACACATTTTCAAAGGTCAAGATAACCTTAATACTGTTAAGTCAAATGCCGTAAGCACTTTTTGTATCATGTAAAAGTAACTAATTTCATAAACGTATAGGATAGAAATATCAAGGGCCCCACATGATCGAAAATTAAAGGATTAAACATTTTATAATACTGTGTTTAATGTTACTCATAATGATAGGTCTATATTGGGAAGTGACATGGGGGCGGGGCCTAGCCAAGATGGTGCTGATATGGATACAAGATATATGCGGTATTGTAGTTATTTGCGAAAATGTTATCTTTCTATGCAAAGTATATGTGATTGGGCAGGTTCAAATCCTGCCCAGCGGAATTTTATAGAAGGTGAACTTTGAGGGATTTATGTGCAGGGCCGTCTTAAGAGCATTGGAGGCCCTGGACAAAGCAATGCACTGGGGCCCCTGCCCACCCACGGGACTAAAAATGTTAACGATCAATAAAATTTATAATAAAAAGTTATAATTTTTTAGGTATTAAAATCAGACTTTTTATATTTGGAGGCCCCTGATATCATGGGGCGCCTGGCGACTGCCCAGTGTGCCCATGCCTAAAGACGGCACTGTTAATGTGTACCCAACGAGCGCTACTACTTTCGCCACCAGATGTCATGGTGACGGATGTCACTTCCAGTGCCGTCTTTAGGCATGGACACTGGGCTGTCTGCAGGGGCCCCAAAATATAAAAAGTCTGATTTTAAGAAAATTAAAATCTAAAAAAATTATAAATTTTTATTATAAATTTTATTGATCGTTAACATGTTTAGTCCCGTGGGTGGGCAGGGGCCCCAGTGCATGGCTTTGCCCAGGGCCTCCAATGCTCTTAAGACAGCCCTGGTGACTTCCCAATACTATACTTAGGGTGATATTCTCAGTTGTTGCTTATTCTTAAGCAAATGCTTAAGCATGCGGCATCCTCTACTAACCTAGTAGCTAGTAAAGGATCTCGAATGCTTAAGCATTTGCTTAAGAATAAGCAACGACTAAGAATACCGCCCTTAATATATTTTTTTGTTTGCTTTTTCTCTAATTTTTAAAACTCTCTGTTAACATAATACAGGGCATTGAAGCATATTACTGAATCCTATATTTGAAAACAATTATAAACATGCTGTATCATCTTAAGATGCATCTAACAAGTAAACAAACTGACTGCAGTGTGCCAGCAGACTGGCAGGAGATTCAATGTCAGATTCTGGGCCTACTATGTCCACGTTAAACCATGGTTTTGCGGTCAGAGCCTGACATCAGTATCTGACCGCAGATTGATATCAGATTTCGATCAGATCTTGCTGCCTATCTGCCGTCAGATCGAGCTGCGCAAGATCTGTTTGATTCCTGCCATTAAATTATATCAGCAGACCTTGCCGCCAATCTGCTCGCAGGTTGAGGCAATACAATCTGTTGGCTTTCTGCTGTCAGTCTGCTTTCATCATCAAATATAACAAATCCTGTATTCAATCTGTAGTCTTTCTGTCGCAAACATTTGTACTCAGGCGTTGAGCAAAATCTGCAAAAACAGACGTGGTTGGTTAAAAACACTTTCTATGGCTCGCAACCACTTATAATATAACGATAATGTAAAAAAGCTACAGATATTTATTTAAAACGCATGAGCTAAATTTCATATCGTAAACTTCATAAACATGTACGTAATATATATCAAGAAAATACTTAATTACACTTCTTCTTTCATTCTTGTAACCCATAAAACATTTACATTTATTAAAGAAAAATAGCAATAAATGATATCACTGTTGTGCTTAAGAAACCAGTGTATTTTCTGTTTTCACTACAACGTAAACTTAAAAATTTGTTTCTCACTCTCTAGCCATTTTTGACTTAAGATACAAATCCACGATGAGACAAAAATATTGTGTCTTACATTGAGTCTTTAATCTCCATTATTATTATTCATTTATTTCCATTATTTACATTTTGTTATCACAGAGATTTTTTTCTCGTGATAGAAAAATCTCGTATAAAATCTTATTGTGGATTCGCACCTGTAGAGTTTTTATCTGAAGATAGACAGATGTAAATTTTCTCTTGCTTTATAACAACAATGTTTTAAAGAAAGGAATAATACTAAAATACTTATGACAAATGTTTATAAATCAATAGTATGGCTAAAGGTACATAGGATGACAGATACAGAATTAAGATTATTTAACTATTTTAGATATTAATTCTGCTACTTGTATTTGTTAGTTAATATACTATATCTTCCACAAGCAACAAAGAAAAAAAAAGGACTAGCGAGTTAACATAGCCTTTTTTGCACTATTAAAAGTGTGATTCGATCCAAAAATATATTATCCAAAATTTAATGTTTCCACTCACAACAGTTTTTAATGTTTCAAAATAATATACATTCAATACAATCATATCAATCTCAGACTAGGTTTCATGAATTTTTAGCATAATGGTATATTTAATTTTGACAATAATAACCAACTTTCTAAAATATATGCTTTAAATATAACAGCTTTTGAAATTAACTACCACACTTAGGTATGTTTTAACACACAAAGCTATCTATACAAAGGTTCGTAAAATTATAAAAACTACAATGATAAATAGAAACTACATAAAACAAATTAATAAAAGAAATGTTCAGAATTGATTGATGAATCATATCTAAGCTATTTATTCTCTTTCCTTGTTGACATCATTGAATTACCACGAACATAATTGCACGTACTTACGTTTACAATAAAATATTATAATTCTTCGTACAATTTATCGAAACTGCATCAAGTGACACCAATACGAATTGTTTATAAACATGTTACACAATATTCATGTGTATTTATGAACAGAAATAATAATCACAAATGGCATTAAATTCTTTTCATACACTTCGAAACACAAACGTATCAATTCATTACTGAAGAACCACGTGGAAAAATAAAATACATTGGACTCACAATTAATTCCACGGTTTAATAAAAATCTTGAACAGCATTACGTTACAAACACCATTGAGAAAGTAATGATAATGGCACTGGTCAAACACCATTACATTTTTTTTAACTACCAACATTTGCTCTAATAATACATTAAGCTCCGAAATTGACTACAAAGACGAAGTGAGTTTTTCTCTCTCTAACCTAAGTCTACATACTGACGTAGAAAGGTAAACTCGTCTCACACAGCTTGAACGCGCATATTTTCGAACACGTAAAATATTGTTTAGTGTTACTACAAGAGCAAGATGCTTCCTAAATGAAACATATACATTTGGGACTTTGTCACATTGTGTGGATAGGTGAATTTTATAAACCATATAAACTTTTGTTATCGTGCGTCGTTCTCAGCCACAATTATGTAAACAATTATTTGATTCACTTCAGTGGTCGCGTGGTTATTTTTATACCAATGATTGAATACTGATTAGGAGCATTTAAAAGAAGTTTGTATATTATGCTATCTCCTTAATAGGTTATTATTTCTCATGTTAATAAAAATTAACATATCAAGCATAATAAAAACTGTGATGTTAAATTTGGATAATAATCATAAAGTAACAATATTAAGATATGTACAATATTTCATTATATTTTTATATTAGAGAAAATGATATTTTCAAATGAAATTTTTTATCAGAAAACCACTTATTGTTAGATATATCAAAATACATTATTATGTTATATAGCTTTATTATAATATTAAGATATATGTGTCATTATCACTTTAGCAGATTATGTTTGCATATTAATTTTTGTATTGATTTATCCGGTGAATGAAGTATATCTATAACTAGCTGACCCGTTACCTGGTATCACCCGGGAATTATTATTATTATTTATTACTTTGGATAACATATTTATAAATAGCCTATAATCTAATCTAGGACATATTTAATGTATATTCAAAATTTTATTAAAATCCGTTCAGCCGTTTAGGCGTGAAAGAAGGACAAACAAACAGACAACGTTTCACTTTTATATATTAGTAAGGATAAGGATATAAAATTGTACATAAAAATCATTTGAATATTTTTATTTATAATGAATACTAAACATTATTATAATAGTATTAAGATTTATTTGTTCAACCCCTACAGCACCGGAACATTGCCGGGACGTTGCAACTATGTTGAGGTGCAATGTTGCAACGTTACAGATAATATTACAGAGACGTTGCAGGAATCTTTCTATGTTCGCCCCTTTGCAACATTGCATGAAATATTTCTGCAACGTTTCGGAGATTCTACAGCAATTGTCCCGCAACGTTTCAGAGATTTTACAGCAATGATGTTTCGGCAAAATATGTATATTACAGAAAGGATAAGGAATGTAAGGGAAATTAATTAAATTACAATAAATATTGACAATTAAATATTCATATTTTTCTGCACAAAACAACAACAAGAATAACAAGAAAAATAATAATAGTATTGGCTCTGGTGGAACTTCCCAAGCCCACGTGTGAAGCTCTAGGCTCTTCCGCTCTCTTTACTTAAAATGTCCTACCTAGCGCGGAACTTGAAATATTTAAACATTTCTTCAAAAATTAAAAAATGCTAGATAGGAGAGCGCCTAGGACTCAGTTTGTCTTCTTCTGGCCTGAGTCCCTCCGCTGTAAGTCGCCTCGATGGGCTGCACCTGGGACTCACAAGGGGAGGCAGCGATATCTGTAATATATTTATATATATAAAATGTGCAATATATATACTCACGCCCGAAAATAAACTGATAAGGGGATATATATATATATAATTATTATCAGTTTATTTTCGGGCGTGAGTCCCCCACCTTCGGCGACTTTCAAATCGCCTTTGTTTTCAGTTGTTTCGCCATGGCCCTTATTAATTTTCATCTGTGCCCGCATGACCCGCGTTTTTGTCTATTATTTCCACGTTTGTGCATTTCACCCCCTTCTCGCTACATGCAGCGTGTAATGAACCTAGTATAATACATGCATTTGTATTTTATAAATTTAAGTGCCGAAATGAAATGAATAATAAATTTACTTACTCATTACTAATTCCACTATATGTTTGAATGTACTGAATGATGATTTTAACTTTCTTCCGTACCAACTGTATTTCTCTGCCACAGAATCCTCTATTAATTTATATAATATCATCAATGCCATTATCGCAATATTGCTTCCACTGCTCCTCTTGAGTAAATGAATCTATGAAAGGTCATTAATAAATTATTTCAGTCATGAAAAGTGGCTTCATTAAAAACAGCATTCATGTAATGCCAATCACAGCGTGCATTGAAGCAATGAGAATTAACAATCACCTTTACTTTAAATAATTGAACGGAAAGTGAAATGAAAGTTATATAGTATATGCATGTTTACAAGGAAACTGTATGAAAAGAAAAAGTATTTTAAATATTTAGACAATTGCATTTGGTTAATAAGCATAAAAAATATTATATTATCTACTTTAACTTAAAACTAAGCTCCTTAATTTGAATAATTCATATATTACTTGCGAAACGATCTGTTTTTATCTTGTCCTTATATAGCGCGACAGAAAACACAAGAACATTTATATTGTCCAAATATAATAAGAATGCTTGCAGGGTGAAGACAGTCTTTAGAAGTGCCTTCTTGGAAGATACTCTGCATCCTTCAACGGAAATCTATGTGAAACAAACAAAAATAGTTTTGATTTTCTTAAAAATATTTATTACGAGTAAGAAGTTCTACTTAACTTATGAGTAGCATATAAATGTTATTTCTACCTACCCGTGATATGTCAAACCTTCACCCAATTCAATCAGGTCACCTGCGCGGCAAAACATACACGTTGTTACGATGTAGAGAAGACACTCGTGTACACCTAGGTATGCGTGTGTGATGTACCTAGCGCCTCCTGCCTATTTGGTGCGTACTAAACGGGAACTTCGGCCTAACAATGACGGCTTGGCCCCCCTGGTTCCAAGCCAAAGCCACGAACAAAATCAGGCAAGAACCGCGACGCTGCTCCACACAAGCGGATTCGAGTCGAGTGAGAAGGGAAACTCACAACAGTGATTCGTTTCTAAGTTGCGAGTTGCGATCCTCGCTCTAACGGCGCTTAACGCAAACTCTTATAGCGCGAAGTTCGAACGGAGTAGAGTTAAGAATGAACTTTACTACATCAGAGATTCCTTCCAACTGTCATTCTCAGTTATTATTATTTTACAGAGAGAAAGAGAGAGGGATAATAGGAAGAAGGATCGGTTCACCGCTTATCTTCTATTTCCCTCAGACCGCTGTCACCTCTACTTTTTCCCACTGCTGTTCACTCTCCAGGTATTTTGAATTATTAAACGATTTTTATTCAGCTTCGATCCTCTATATGTTTGTATGTACGGTTCAAATCTGGCAACTCAAATTTAATCCACTTCCAACTATCGAATTGTCTTGAAACTTTGCAGGCGTGCGTACCCAGATAGCACCAACACGTTTTAAAAACGTCCAAGTCAGACGTTCAGAACGTTTTAAAAACGTCCAGAAAAGGTCTTAAAAACGTCCATTTTCACAAACCAGTACGTTTTCTGGTCGTTTTTAAAACGCTTTCAGGACCTTTTCTGGACGTTTTTAAAACGTTTTCAGCAAGTTTGCAGCACGTTCTTGGAAAGTACGACAGTATTGGTTCGATTTAATAAAAATTTAAGGAAGTATTTTGCAGACGTTTTCAAAACGTCCAGAATACGCTTGGGTTACGTCCGAAACAGGCGTTCGAAAGAGGCTGTGCGACATGTGAGAAATGTGGATAAATTAGGATATATTAGTTCAAGGAAACCAGGGATTGTAACCGCTGTCTAACCTAAAGCATCCACGAAATATGGATAGATCGCACAGGTACATACATATATATACATAAGTATATGCTGGGACATATAAATGTTTATGAACATTTGCTCAAGCCCTGATAATAAATTCTTCCCCGTCCTCCGTTTCAAATCTCGCGCCTACGTACTCCACATATCGATTATATACAATTCCCCAGCTACGTTCAAGTGATAGCGTGACAGTGTGATATTGTTTACTGGGTGTATGTACTATAGTAATTATGTGATGAATGTGAAGATTAGCGTTGTGTGTTCTAAGTTAATATACATATGTGCATTAACTTAATGTAACTTGCAAAATTTGCTTGATTAGAGCCATAAATAATATGAAATTCATAATATACAACTATTAGTTACAAAAAATTCGAAGTGTCAGTTAAAAATGAATTTGTTTGTTGCTTTAAAATTTTATATCAGAAGAATGACAGAAGAAAGTGGCCCTGGAATGAAAGTTCTTTTGATGGATAAGCAGACGGTAAATACTTTATAATTTATATATTAAAATGAAACAAGTAAGTTTACAAGAAATTCCGAAAGCATTCGTCCATCCTGTATATAGAAATGACTAAATATATTTCATTAACCTTTTATAAAAATCGTTAATAGCTTGTCTGTATTAATATTCTTTAAAATAGTACACATGTATTGTTGCATGTACTAAAATAAAAGTTATATGTAATACAATACACATTTGTTAAACTAAAAAGAAAATATAATTTTATGATACAGTTAGTCAAAAATGTCTTGTACGAGACGATAATAGGTAGTAAGTAAATAATATTTATGATATTCTATTTATAAACATAAAATTGATTATTAGTGCAAACAAAAATGATTTACATTCATATGTTATTAACCAAAGAAAAGGAATAATGTAATAGGAATGAAACCATTCCTTAACCCTCTGCCGTATGCCTTGGGTCATGTATTTTCCAAGATTTAATTCTTTCCACTATGGTCTAAATTATTGTTTACAATATTAAGGTACACATTTTGATGCATAATTCCATTAATACATTCCAAATATCACATTGCCATTGTACTTATAGACCCCCAAACCATAATGATGCCACCTTTATGTTTAATACGTTAAGCGCCACGTCACTCACTTACTGACTGAATATAATCGTAAAGCATTTCTAAAGTGTTTGTATCACTTTGTTGCAACCTACACGGAACTCACCCTGTTAAATGTTGAACATCATGTTGTGACCCTGCCAAGTAATGATTCTTTGAATTTGCTTTAATGCTGGTTTATTGTATAAAAGTAAATCAATGCATATAGTATCGAGGGGATGCTTTCGCTTGGATGTATGAAATGGAAGTGATGCTGTCGCTACGGTTGCGGAAAGTGCTAACTGTAGGGGTATGGGAAATCTGAGATCCTTGAGGCCCTGGACTAAAATTGGTTGTACCTCTGTACGTCACTTAGCACAGTGGAGTATTAGGCGCCGAAACCCAGACATGGCTATTTTAAAATCTTCAAACTCCCATAACTTTGCTAAAATTTATCCAATGTTGATGAAACAAAAACCATTTGAAAGTTTAAGCTTTCTACTTTTCGACTCATTAAATCAATTTTATCGAAATCAGTATCCAGGGGGTAAAATCCACCCATAAAGAGAAGTGTGCCAAACTGTAAAAGTTTCGGCTGTACTTCTGAAAACCGGTCAAACCCAATTTGATTGAAATTCTGCAAATAACTTCATTTTACCTAAAAACAATGTTTGCGATAATCGTTTTCTGCGACTCGACTAAAATTCAGAAAATAGGTTTCTTTTACTAAAAAACAATATTTGCGAGAAAGATTTTGGCGACTTGAAAAGTTAGACCTGAAATTTTGCGAAAAAGATTTTACTACTGTAATGTCACTTTCTGCATTACCAACACAGCGATCAACTTAAGCTTCGCGCCCCGAGGTGGATAGCGGGCGAATATTTGAGGCGAATGCTCAATGCACAGGTGAATACGCGGCTTTAGAACTGTTAGCGCATGCGAATTGACGCCGGTAGCAAAGAGAAGGTATATAAAGAGGCGACACTCCGGGGCGGTACTTTGAAGTTCTTCGTTGCCTTGTCCCTTTAAATTGGTTGTATATTCAAGCGGGAAATTTGAATCAACTAAGTTTTATATGTTTATTTCACCCCGAATTCTGATAATTGAAAATCTATTTGAGTCATGCATTTTCTGCATTATTAGCAATATTGACTTTGTAAGTATTTACATCACCTTACTAGATGAAAAAGTTTAAAAAGAAAGTAATATAATAGAGCGATATTTGTAAAAAATATATTTCCGAAGTACGCATTACGAATAAATTACAAATATATTTATTACAAATAAAATACAAGCAATTGTGTTATAAAAACATCCCAATGTTATAAGTGAATAACATATATATTACAAATAAATTACAAGCAAATATGTTACAAGTGAATTGTCAGAATATACCTATATTAGAATTATAAATATATATAAAACTTAAATATACACTTTACAGATTCATAGTAATACAGAGTTTCCTATCTTTCTTTGTATAATTTTTAAAATTTCTATTACTGTATTTTAAAACATAATAAATCCTTAAACGAATAAACAATTTTAATAAATATTCTAGGGGGAAATTTTCGCATGGATGTGTAAAATCTATAGCATTTTGACACAATTCAAATAAATTTTTTCCGATATTTTTATTTGCTAAAAGCGATTCGATCTTTGAGAAAAATATTGTTTCCAGAGAATATAAGAAATTATAAAAACTTTCATGGGGACTTTTTAATGCACCATATAAATTGTATTCTGTATTGTATGCTTTGAAATGTATAAATAAATTGCTTTCGTCTATTGCTTCATTGTCTGTAGAAAATGTTTTACATATTTCGCAAGAATTAATTTTTAAACGTTTATGTATTAAATATCCTGCAATATATTTGAATGCATTTTGCTCTGGTAATGTTTGCTGATAGTAATCACAATTGTCAACATTAAAAGATTCGCGAACAACTGGAACAATTAATACAGACATTGCTTGTTCTGATAATTGAGGTGAATTGGATAATATATTATCAAAATCATCCATGCAATTCATAAATTTTGAATGGAAATAATCGGCTAAGAATAATTTCTTAAATGCCCTGGCAAATTGGATAGGTGTTGGGTTTATACAATTTCCACTCTGTTGTCTGAATTGCTTCTGTAAGTAAACATCCCAATGTTAAATATGTCTCTAAGCCTGCTGAAACTGTTGCGCTAATAACTTGTGTTGCATACTTAACTCTCATTTTTTCAAAATTTGTTGGATATATATGACTATTGGTTAATTTTCGAGCTAACCGATTATTTAATTCCTTGTCTTTATTATAGAATTGCTGTATGTACGCCCATGAAGTTTTCTTATTTTTCCATTGAAATGAATATTTAATCATATTATTGCGAATAGCTTTTAGCAGGTGTGGTGGATCAAATATATAATATAATTCGAGTCCTCCTAATAATATTTTAGAATTATTTTCTGTAACACCCAAAATGCTAGCCAGTTGCGTAAAATTTGGCCCCATATCTGTAACCAGACTAATAACTGTTAATCCTATTTCACGTAATTTACAAATAAAATTATCTAAATGCGTTTTTATAAGTTCTGCGTTGGCACCTGTTGAATTAAATATGTAGCCTAAAGGCTGTTTCCAGCTTTCTTTTATACCTCTTGCCATTATTATAGTGGCATAGTTTGCCGGATTATTATTTTTTGTGACACCATCATCTTCAAATCCAATTATCTCATCGTAACCATAATCGTAATATAAGTTACATTTTATTGCGATTTCGTCCACGCAAATTGTACAATATTTGTCGAGGTCACTCATCTTTTCTACTTTTAATTTTAAAATTGTGAATAAATTATTATTTATCCCAGCCAAAAATCGTAGTCTTTCCAAATACCTTTCTAATACCCGTGTCGAAGGGAGTGCAAATGTTTTTTGCAATTGGCGATAGCATTTTGGGCCCACAAAATATAGCGATATTGCAAATTTTTTAAAATCTTCAGTGTATCGTCTTCCATGAATAGCTCTATTATTCTGTATGACTTGCATATTTACAAAATTTGCTACTTCTGGTGATAGAAATTTTTACAAGGCACTCTGGAATATTTCAATATTATACTGGTCTTCTGTTAACTTGATAATTTCATTTCTCAAGCTTAAATTCTCTTTCTGCAAATTTGAAATTTGATTCCGAAGCTTACGTTTCCTGGGTGTACCTGCAGAGAACCATGCAGGAGTTTGTACGCCAATATCAATGTCTAATGGTACCAATGATTCCATTGTGGCATTGACAATATCCTCTTGATGCGATGATCCTGGAATTGCCAAAAAACGAAAATGTATAAGATTAAAAATGTTTACTTTAATTTATTTAAATCATTTGATTTTATGTACTCATAGCAATTTAGCTCTACCTTTTGCATTTTCTACGATACAAATTTTTTTTGCTGGAGGTTCTAAATCCAAAACATTCTTATAGTTGCCTTCCCCTTGAACATTTGTATCTAAGATAAAAATAGGAAATCATCAGTACATAATTGAAACATAATTGTTATACTTTTCTTGCAGGAGGAAATATTAGAGTTTTTATTAATATACATACCTGACTCAATTTTCTTTGGGATAGCTGATGGTAGTAATCTATTTTTTGAAGGCCCCATGTACATATGATTTTCAAAATGCTTACTGCATAGTCTGCGGTTTTTGTAATACTGTTGATATTCCGATGCAGGTAGATCTTCTCTACCACAAGCTTGAAGCCAGATCTTACATCTAAATAAAATGATCATATATATAAGAACTAAACATGTTATTGTTACAAGAAATGTCTTAATCATTGATATTATTTGAGACACTTTATGACTATAATACTTACAAATTCTCATCCTTGGGAAATCTAAAAAAATGCGTTCCTTCCTCCCTTTCATTAAACATACTTTTACAATTTTTGTAAGAGCATGAAATTCCACCATACTTTTTAATACTCATTTTAGTATTTATAAAACCAACACTTTATATAAAAAAAGCACTGCAGAAAAAGGAAAGAGGAGCAGCGGAAAAACAGACAAGAAAAGAAAGTACCGTAGAAATGTAATAATATAAACACAGAAGAAACAGAAAGGCACAAAAGGAAATAAAGTGAAAAAGACACTGTAAAAACTATTTATTTTAAAAAAATAAGGCTGTATAAAGGGTAAGAAATGGACAGATACAAAACAAACGAAAATCAGCACTGTAAAACAAAAAGTATTTTCAGAAAATGAGACTAAGAAAAGAATGAAATGGCACAAAAGGAAAGAAAATAGGCAATATAAATCAGAAAAAACGGAAAGGTACTTACCTGGGAAATTCCCAGTTTATGACACCTCGGGCCCGATTTACCCGAGGTGTCATAAACTCTCGATTGTTGGAGAAGCATGTCGAAAACGTTTTCACAATATTCAACACTTCGCATTTTCTTACAGAAGAAAGAAAATAAGTTGCGCTGTGTTAGACACGCTATGTTAAACACTGCAAGCAGAAACACATAACATAAAACGCGATCCCAAATATTTCAATTTTGCCACAGTTTAACGAGTATTACCGAAGTGTACCGATCCTTACCGAATGGACATTTAAATTGGTTGTGTCATTTCGTCTCTCTCTAAAACTGGTTTCTCCGTCAGAGTGTCGCCTCTTAGTATACCTTCTCTTTGCCGGTAGATCGCACCAGCGATTGGCAATCGGGAAGGCTAAAATATTATATTGGATTAGGGATGTCTACGCTATATCGATATATTAAATTTATCGATAAAATGAAGAAATATATCGATATTTCTGTATCGATAGTTTCGAAAAGCATATCGAATAGAGGTATCGATATATTCTAAAAATATCGATAAATTGTGGAAGTAGTAGTTTTGGTGTCTAGAGTTGTCGGCGTGAAAGCGAAAGTAGTACACTTCAGTACACTCTAGCGTAAAGTAGAGAACCGTAGAGAACAAAGAAGCTTTGACGATAGTTTAATTGCGCTTTATTAAACGAAATACATATAAATATAAATTTACGAGGTAAGAAGCTTAATTTAGGCAGCACGGCGCCCAAAACCAAAAGCATAATTTGGAAATTTTTCAATTCATTTGGAATTATTCAAACCTCAGGAAGCACTTCTAATTTACACACACGCATTAAAACAAAACATCCAAATAGTGCATGTGGTTTGCTTGCTGATAAGGAAGCCTCAGTTAAGAAATTAAATGAAGAACGATTGAAGAAGCCGGTACAAGAATAAATAAAATAATATTCATTTATTGTATGTGTATTGCGAAAGACACCCCGACACCTCCAGAGGGGAATCCCCCGAGGGCGCCAGGGTAGTGTGGGATTTTTACCCACTAAAACCCCACGGACACCCTCTGGAGGTGTCGGGGTGTCTTTTGAAGATTTCCCCACATTAAAAAAAAATTAATTGTATTTATACATTTAAAAGAATTAGTGAACGTTACTACCGTTACATTTTTTTCTCACTATTCATACAGTGTGGAAAAAATAATGTATGAAAAAAATATATAATAGTCACAGGCGGAATCGAACTCACGACCGCAATAACGCCACGCCGACGTCTTACCGAACGCTCCACAGCATACGCTTAAATTGTCGTTATGGCTTTTATGCTTTCCATTGGCGCTATGAAATGTTTAATAATTTACATTTAATTATCTCCGCTATTAAGGCCCAATGGCACAAACGCTCGGACACGTATTTACTTATTTTCGACATAGATCCATCGTGCCAAGGCTCATCAAAATCGATGTCTACCTCACAGTGGACTCCCCTTGTAAATCATAAATTATCCAAAACTGTAGGAAACCGTTCTTTACCGCCGACTAGCGAGACAATACGGTCATAAACCGCGATCCTGGCGAAATGCTCTGGTCGATCAGCCTGATTAATTTTGTAGAACTAGAAATTAAAGAGTATTATCCAACATCGATACGCCTCGCGGAGAGACACAGGAAGAAAAGGGGTTGTCCGCTGACTGCGCGTGGTCCCGCCTGTGTTGTCCTCCCTACAAATTCCAAACAGATCGTTGACGTATTCCGCGCGAGAGAAGTACGATTGGTCCTAACCTAATTAATCGGACCTGCATCCCTCCCAAACGGCCACTGTCTTGAAGAGGTCCTCTTCACAGCAATATCTCCTCCCCAAGGCCCACCTTCTCTCGCACGGAATACGTCAATGCATGTTTGCAACAAGTACAGGACCGCGCGCAGCGCGGCATCAGCGGAGCGGGAGGAGGGTGAGGGCCCAAACAGAGGAGGAATAAATTAGTAGTAGAATAAAAAAGTAGACGGATATCCGTCCGAATTTCAAAGTCAATTTTTTTAAAAATTCAGTGGGTTACAATAAAATGTTATTCTATATTTCGGGCCCACTACTAGTCTCTGAAACACACTGTGTAATAGCATTTTCTTGAACAGACACTTAATCACTTTACTTCACCATAGGCGTATAAGTCAAATCATTTGTTAATGCCAATCTTCGTTCTTGTAGACATCAACACTATCAATATCCTAATTGTCACAAATACAGGATGGGCGAATGCAGCTATAAATAATAACTGCACACAACTAAAGCAAATAATTGCATGTACCGTTACTGTAAAATATAGTTTCTAATCATTGGTTTATTTCCATATTTGTTACAGTTTTGTTGTTTAATTTGAGTAATGATTTCAATATAATATTTACCAAATAAAGATAATTATTTAAAAAAGCACAGTTCTCGCTGACATCAATGACCTTGGAATATGTTGTCGGGGGGCATGATTCTGAACAACTTTCTCTGATACATGTTACCGTTGCTCGGCTTCAGCTTTCGAGATATTCCTAAAAATCTGTAATGGGTAGTTGGTTTGGGCTAGTTAGGTGGTCCCCCGCTAACTTTTAGGAGATTTACGCGTTTTTTAAATCTTAAATCCCCCAAAAGTTTTCGCCCCCCCTCCAGGGGGAGGCAGTAAACCATCTAGCCCAGACGAACTACCGATTCCAGTTTTTGGCGAATATCTCGAAAGCTAACCTTAACAACCTATTGCGAGGTCATCGAAATTGATGAAAAGTGTATTTTTGTAAATAAGTGCTCAAATGAATTATATTGAATTTAATATTTTCGTAGAAAGTGATATAGATTTTGATAATTTTCAAATTGTATTTATCCGTTCTATTTGATTTTTAAAAACGTAACGTTCAACTGTAAGAGTGTTTAGAAGCTTGCGGCTCGGAATCGGCGGTGAGCATCTAACGTAAAGGGGTCACGATTCCAAGCAATAGTTTATCGCTTCTTTCTTGTCGAAGGCGAGAACGAGATGCAACGAGAGCGAGTCAGAGAAACTGAAAGCGAGCGTTGATATTGTGTATCGCTCCGTCTTTTGTTTTGGACTTTTTGTATTCCGTCCTTTGCCTGACTGTGCGTGCAGCTGTGATTGGCTATAGCACGTGTCCCTCGACACAAGGCCCGCGTAGAACTCCTACGAAATGTGCGGATTCGGTTTCGTCTAATTGTAAGTGCTTACACCCGTCGCGCACGCGAACGAGTATCAAGCTATCAACGCGTCGTCTGTCTCGTACCGTTCCTCGTTCGCTTTCAGTTCATCTGACTCGCTCTCGCCTTCGCAGAACAGGAGTGAGCCAGAAGTGGTGAGGATAGCGCCGAGCTCTTAACGTGTAGGCCAAACCGAGCTCTATGCGAAGAAATACTGTACCTTATTCCAAACAATTAAAAAAAGTTCATATAAACATATATCATATTTTACTTTGTTTTCAAATTATAGCGAATTGAACAAGGTTCCCAGCACATCTAAACAATAACTGGACATATGGCGAGAGTAAGACAGTTATTGGTAAGACGTCTGCAAGCTTGTATTCAAATGCGAGGTCATTTCGAACATATCTTACGAATGTAAACAAGTACAGTTGGTTGAAAATCAAATTTGCTATAAGTCGAAAACAAAATCAAATAGAAAATATGTTTATATAAACTATTTTTTATTATTTATATGAATTGAAGTCACCCCTCAAATATTTCCCACTCATTCTGCGACATCCTGTATATATGAAACAGGTATCATTGAAAATTTATGTATTTGCAGACAAGTATCGTGAGCTTATTGTATAGTCAATCCGAAATATTTATGAAGGAAGTCTACCTTTTTGAGAGAATTGACGCAAATGTTCGTAATGAAGGATTAAAACATTTAAAGTGTATAGTTTTCGTAAGGCCAACGAAAGAGAATGTTGAACATCTTTGTAACGAATTACGATGTCCTAAGTATGGTACATATTACGTTTGTAAGTAATAATTACAAAAATATCTATACTAATTCGACGTTAAGATTTATAATTACTATCGCTAAATTCCACCTGTTAACACTTTACAGTTTATTCGCGTATATCCTACATTTTTGTTCCGCGGGATCCGGTCGCAAGACATACAAAATATGTATATGAAATTAGGCTCGTGATGTTTGCGAGTTGTCGAAGGATTAGAAGCCACCGGGTGAATTTCAATAGATATTATTTGTTGAACAGTGCAAAAGAATTTACAGGAGGAGTGCAGGAGGCCCAAGTTACTGATTTAGTTTAAGTTTGGCGTATAGTTAATGCACACAGTTCGAAACAGATGAGACATCCTTCGTTGGTATTAACGAATGAAATGTTATAGATTATATAACCATATGTGGCAGCCACATACTGATATTTTATCACTTGCGTCACAACACTATCACTACACACACAGTGTCTTCGTCTGCACTTGGGAATAAATTTTAGGGATAATTCTAGACACCAGAAGACGAAGTTTTATGCGTACTGAGTAGTAACAAACTAACAGGGGAATCCTAGTAGACGTTATAAATGAATTTGGTTACAAATCACGTGGGTTCGTGTATTACTTTAACATTTAGTAAAATTTCTGTTTGGACATGCGTTTCTGATTAATTTGTTGTCCTAATGGCAACAAATAAACTATGAAAAAATACTATTGCCTTTCTCGCTAACTTTAATAATGCTATCAACTGTTTTGCCGTCTATTATAATGTCGCTTTTATTTTAAAAGTTGCATTAACCCGGGTAACACCGGGTATTTCGGCTAGTATAATATAAAATACAATATAAGAACTTTGACCTTTGGTACTTCTGTCTTTGGTTTGAAATCGCAGTGTATCCCACATTGCACCGATCGATTGAATGACAATTGAATATTATAAAAAATACTGGTGACATGAAAAATGTTTTTACGAAAAATATAAGTATTTGAGGGGCAGACTTTTAGGCACAATTTCCCCAAAGAAAAATCTGCTGTTACAAATGTAATATATGTAGATATAGCTAGATAGATATACATATGTTTTAATTTTAGAGACGAACTTATTGTATTCCTGGGCACAATGAACCACGACGTTCCGCAATTGCATGACAATAAGTAGTTATGTAATTTAGCATTTCTGTCGGACCTATCTGATCATTTGAACGTATTAAATGTAGGTTTACAAGGGAAACTTGATTTATGGATCTCACAATTGCGCGGTAACAATTTCTGTCAGTTTATCAATGTGACATATGTGCTCACTGATGACATAAATATAGATGTAGATAGATATAGCAAAACAGTGGAGACTTTAAAACAAGAGTTTACAGTCTCTGGATATAGTGTCATCACCGTTTTCAGTAAACGTCGAAACAATTCCATCTGACTTAAAATTAGAATTAATAGATGTAAAATTTGGTCGGGCACTAAAGAAAAAATTTGACGAAACAAGTGATATCACCGAATTTTTCAAAAACTTTCCGGTATGTAGTTTTCCCCATTTGCATAAGTGTATCGCGAATACATTGGCCTTGTTTGGTTCGACCTATATATGCGAGCAATCATTTTCAGTCAATCAGTAATTTGATTATTACAATTTGTGGCGTACCTGTCACGTCTGTTGAATCGTCCAGTGCCAAACTGTATGCAGTTGACGTTTGCTGCCATCTCCTTAATTCTTCTGGTAATAGTATTCCGCGATAAAGTTATATCGCGGAATTGTTGCCCGCTATTGAGGCACAGCCGCTGTGCCGATGTCTTCAGGCAAAAAAAAAGTCATGGGAGTCGCAGGGGACTTGAACCCCGGATCGCCCGCATGACAATCTGACCCTCTTTCGAAACGGTTTATTTACATAACAATTATACACAATAAATATAAACATACTGATATGTATAATATTTAATACTTTTGCCTGCAGTCTTCAGTAGTACCTACTTACTCGAAGCTTACCTACTATTATATCTACTTTTATTCTCTGTGGTATATTATATTGTGTAATATAATATCCTGTTCAGAGTATACAGATTGCGGTATCTTATTTTCTATCAGGTACGATATTCTTAAGACTAACTTTGGTCCGTATGTAGGAAAATACAATAAAAAACCTACTTTCTAAAATTCAGGTACCATTATGAACCTACATGTTTGACTTATAATCTATAATTAAAATATGTATGACTATTTCTGTCGTAGTCAGTTGTTTATACTTAATTCTAAGTTTACAAATGGGAATCTGTGTTTTATTATTGATTCCCTATGTCTGAGTAGGTAATTGTTAACAATATCACCGGTCAATCTATTTACTTTCAATTGCGTATTAAAAAATTTGATTGCACTTTCCATTATATACTCATTGACATACTCTATATTTGCTTCTTCATGTAGATCTTTAATTCTAACATATCTGTCCTTATTAAGAACTAATCTAAGGCACTTATTCTGAAACCGCTGCAGCAGAATGATACTGGATTTAGCTGTGCATCTCCATACAGGCGATGCGTATAGAATTATTGGTCTTATTATCATCTTATATATTAATAATTTATTGTGCTTGCTTAATTTTGAACCTCTAACCATGAGCGAATAAAGATTTTTATTAGCAGCGTACCCTTTCATTTGTATTCCTTTAATATGTTGTCTATAGGTCAATTTTGGATCCAGTATAACTCCTAAGTATTTAACTGTCTGTTTAATTTTGATACTATTATTATAAATTTTTATAGGTTGTATAATTTTATTACCAATTTGTTTCCTAGAGAAAACTATCACTTCCGTCTTATCGGTATTTAGTGATATTTTCCACTTCTTATAAAAAGCTTCGAGCATACCAACGTGTATTTGTATCTGTTTTGCCGCAACTATAGCACTAAACGAGTGCCCATATACCGCTGTGTCATCTGCATATATAGCAGTATGTGTCTTTGGAAATAACGGTATATCATTAAGGTATATATTAAAGAGTACTGGACCCAATATTGAGCCTTGTGGTACCCCAGCTTTTATTTGCTTTTCCTCAGATGTTGAGTCATTGATTATTACTCTGAAATTTCTTTCCCTCATAAATGAATGAACAGTCTTTATAATTGTACACGGATAATTATATTTTATCATTTTATATATAAGTCCCTCTACCCATACTTTGTCAAATGCCTTCTCAATATCTAGGAGCAGCATAACTGTAACTTTACTGTCATTATAATTGGATATTATATCATTAGTAATTCTTAAAACCTGCTGAACTGTATTATGTTTTTCTCTAAATCCGAACTGTTGATCCATAATAATTTTATTAGCTATTTCGTGCTTCCTGATTCTTTTTAGGATGATTTTCTCTGTAACCTTGGCTAGCGTTGGCAGTAGACTTATTGGTCTATAACTAGATGGATTATTTTCTGGTTTACCTGGCTTGCTAATAGGAATGATATATGCACTTTTCCAATTTTGTGGGAAATGAGACAATTTAAGTATTGCATTTATTATGTACATTAGCTGCACTAAAGCTTTCCTACTAAAGTTTTTAAGTATAATGTTTTGAATTGAATCTGATCCTGGGGCCTTTAATGATGGTAGGTATCTTAATATACCTGCGATTTCTTTAGGAGATGTACTATGATTTTTCCAATCTTTTGTTTCATTTTCATTTTCCCACATGTAATCATTAACTGTTTCAATTATTTTCTCTTGTTCATAAGTATTATGTAAAAGATCTATATCATGAACCTTTTCAAACTGGTCTGCTAGCATATTCACATTATCTTTATCTGTGCAAGCTGTTATTGTACCTGTACATAATGATGGGATGGGATTGTACTTCTTCTTTAGCGCTTTTGTCATTCTCCACAGTGAATTATCTCTAGGATTTAGTCTATTTAGTTTATTTTCCCATTTCTTGTTCCTATACTCAAATATTCGCTTTTTAATTAACCGTGTCAGACTCAAAAATGTTATCCTATACTGTTCCTGTCTAGTCTTTTGCCAGCTTCGCCTGATTCTATTCCTATCCTTTATTATATCTAAAATATCGCATGGCAGTTCTTCTTTACTACCACCTATTTCTCTTTTTTCAATGACATTATTAATAGTATTTTTGATATTATTAGTGAATTCTGTTACTGTATCTTCTAGATCTTTCTTTTCAGTGATTATGTTTTTAATTTGAATGTGCTCATCCAACACCCTTCGGAATTGTTTCCAATTTGTGTTTTTATATGATAAAACTACTTTTTTCGGCACATTTCTTAACATGTTACCTAATTTAATTAAAATTGGCCTGTGATCAGAATTCAATGCATTTTTTACAGAGACCTGAGAAATGTCATGGATGCTTTTATTAACTACTATATCTATTGTCGTTGGGGTCATGTTATTCATAGGATAGTGTGTTGGCTCATTGGGGTATAGAATCGCACAATTATTCTGTTGGACAAACCTATGCAAGGTTAGGCCATTCCTATTGGCTACATGACAGTTCCAAGCCTGATGTCTAGCATTAAAATCACCCACCAGTATCACTCTGCTGCTAACGTTCAACATATATCCTAACTCTATATCATTAAAATAATTTCTAGGATTATTATAAATTGCTATAATACTAACGTTATTTTCAAGCATAATGCCTACATATTCCAAAGATGTTCTTTGGTTTACTTTAATAATTTTATGTGGTATATGCTGTTTGATTAACATAGCTACTCCTCCTGCTGCATTATGTCTACATTGTTTTAATGTAATATAATTTCTAATTTTTAAATTATCAGTAGCTTTAAGCTTAGTTTCATTTATCAACATAATATCTATATCTTGTCGTGTTACAAATTCTATTAATTCTCCTATCTTGTTTCTAATACCATTTGCATTCCAACTTGCTACTGTTAGTGTTTTCTTCATTCCATTAGCTGACAGAATTTTACAAATTGTTCAAATTTTTGTGTACCTGTGGTGCACTTGGTCATTTTTTCATTTAGCTCCCTAATTGCCTTTAACATTCTCGGTATGTTAATATATTCTTTTAGTTTCCTGATTTCTTCCATCAATTCCACAAGCTGCGGGAGGTCCTCCGTCTTCTCTTCTTCTTCTCCTTGATTGCGCTGCCTTGGTCGTTCCTGCTGTTTCCAAGCCAATCCATTGTCCACTGTAGTGACAGCTGTGCTTCTTTCCCGATGTAGCGTTTTCAATTTTGGAAATTCCTCCAGGTTGTTTATGTCTGATACTCTGATGTCTGGTCCATTGTATCTAGTTTTGGCTTGCTGTTTACCTGCGCTATTTGAATCCACCCATTCCATTCTGTCTTTGTACGCACTACATACCATTGCATTGGCAGTATGGTCGCCATTACAATTGACGCACTTTGCTGGCTCCTCTCTGGGTTTTGTGCACTCTCTTGTCCAGTGCTTTTCTGCGCACTTCACACAGGCTGGGTCTGCGTAACAGTTGGTAGCCGAGTGTCCCCATTCTTGACACCTATGACACTGTGTGAGTTTCCTTTTAAATATGTAGTTTTCCCATGCTACTTTGACATAACATAGGTATCTTACGTTTGCTTGCAAGTGTTTCAAGTTAACTGTTATTGGAACTGTGACCATATATAATGGCCTTATTGTACCTTTCATTTTGATAACCTTCTCTGCCTTAATTCCTTTCTCCTGCAGTTCCTGTTTGAGCTCTTCTTCCTTTATTTGGTCATGCAGGCCTGAGAGTACGTACACTCTCTTTTTATGCTCTTTTCTAGTGTAGGTATGAAACTTTACACTCTTCTTAGTCCATGTTTCAATGAGACTTTCATAATCTTCCGACTTCTGTAAATGAACATCAACCGTGTCCTTGTGATATGTTATATGGAATTTATCCTTCACTGTGTCTTTGATGAGTTTTATAAACAGTTTATGGTCCTTTATAGTTCCATGCATCACTAGCGGTGGGAGTTTCCTTTTGTTGCTATTGCTGTCCCTCTTACTATCGTTTACTAATTGCTTCCTATTGAACACTGTATTCTGCGCTGTTTCTTCTATGTCCATATCGACTTCGTTTTGAAGTACACTGTACCTGTTCGCGGTTACAACGTTACTGATGTTCATTTTCTTCGCTTTCATTGCTTCCTCTTCTATATGCGGGTGCCACTTTCTTTTCGTTTGCTTTCTTACTATTGTAGCATACTCTTCTACATCCTCGGCATTATTATTTGCCGCTTGACTTTCATTTTTATTGTCCTCTTCTAATTCCCCTACTTTGTCCGTATTTAATATTTGAACACTTAACAACTTTGAAACTTTGAAACTTTGCGGCGAGTTCCCTACACGTGGCCTAACCTCACCGCTAGTGAGGTTAGGGTTGCCTCCCTCACTTTCCTTATGAGTTCTCCCTGTTTTCCACTTACAATTAAATGATACTTTTACTTTGTGCTTTGCACTCGTTATTAACGCAGCACATAAGGTGCCTCACCACCTTGTTATAAGCTTTTATCCACTTTTATAGTCTCAGAGAAAATCTGTGCACTACATGCGTGGCCATAGACGGGAACTCTACAATCTGACCCGCTACCGTTGTGACCACGAAACGTTCTTGGGTGTGTGTTACTATAAATGGTATATATCGGAATTACTAATACGTTAAAAACTTTAAATCAAAATATCTCGAAAACTAAGGCCCACCATGCAAAAAACCCGAAATGGTATTTTCATACTACATGAGTACTACGACCCCCATATACTGTCGTTCCAAAAGCGATGTCCACAACTTAAGGTCCCCTTGTAAGGTGAGTAGGGATTCAGGCGCGAATGCCAAGTTCGTAGCACTGAACGACGAGGGATGGTTTAAACAGTAATCACGCCGGTGGTGACAACCGTTAGAGCACTTGTAGTTTTTGTTTAGGCTCGGTAATTGTATTTATCGTTACATTATTGTAAGAAGCCGCCCGCAATACTCCGCGAAATACCTCTAGACGTATAGTCGTGCAAGAGCTATACGAAAGTAAGCCTTGTAAACATTATAAGAACTCTCGCGTTCGCGAACCGAGATCAGCTGTTGCAATAGCCTGTTATGCTCTGGAATCTTCGTTGCTCCTCAAATAAAGATGCGTCCCCAAATAGGAAGTAGGGACGTAACACAACAAAACAAGAAAATGAAGTTAAAGAGAAATGTTTGCTTTACATGAACCATCCACTGGATTTACCTGAAAAAAATTTTGGCTCGTGCATACGTTCAAACTGGGCAAAAATATTGAAACTTCGTTTCCTGCGCTTCATCTTGATAAAATAGTATCATAATGGATGGGAAAAAATTGAGTCCTTTATTCAAAAGCTAGAAACTTCAAGTATTCAAATGCGGTTTTTAAATATTTTTTGCGACCTTTATTCGCGGAGATACAGCTATTTCACAATTTGAGAATGATCAAAATTTTCGGGAAATTATAATGTTCCTTTAATTTTAACCAGCACCGGTAGAGTGAAATTTACATGTGTACAAAATTCCATTAACATCTGGGATGGCCACCTTTGACCGTTCTCTCGTCCGCGTCATCGTCAGTACGAATCTAATCGTTGTAACGAGCAAAAGAAATAGTGAGTCTATGGCCAGAAAATCAGCTGTCATTTTATTCGCCTTTAGACTAAGAGGAATAAAGCGCGGTATGATCATTCTGATGAAAATAATCGGGCTATTTTTAACTATACATACTAATTCAAATCTAGGCATTTGTGGCGAGATTTTATCGTTAATATTAGAAAGCTGTAAAGTGTTAATAATGATAGTATTTTAAGAAAATTCTATAATCAAACATCATGACCTTACTTAGATTTCAGTAATATTATTGCGAAGGCTGATATTAAACTGTTGGCTGAAAGCGACGAACAAGAAGTTGTGAAAGAAGTTCACGAGTACTATGCAGACTACTTAGCAATTAGCCCACATTTATTTTCACTTGGAATTGTTGGATGTTCACAAGGTAATACATTTTCTTTACCTGATACGCTGATTATTTGACACTTGGTAGGTTATGATTGATTGACACTTCGCAGGTTATAATTCAATAGTAATATAGCTATATGCCCAATGATCCCGAGAGTCGACGAATTAAACATTTGTTATGTAGTTTCTTTTGGCTGAATAGTGGAGAATGGGTAATGGCGGTCACTTAAGCAATAAGTGTAATAAAACGAAGATATAATGCCCCTTTCCTAATGCCCAGTACGAAACCGCCAAGGGATTAGTGGTCATGGAGCAAATGCAGGCCGAACACGGCCCTGAAATGAATGTCGTGGGGAATATTTACCGCCTCAACCTGCTAGAGTATCGCTTGCATTCCTCGGTTTTCCCTCAGGTGCTCACCTGAGGTCCCGCGAGCCGGTTGGGATTTTACTACCGGTTTCTTTTGTTCAAAACCGCAAAATCTCTAACTTTGAGGCCATTTTTCGAGGTGATTAAAAATGGTATGAATAGATTGGTCTTGGCGAGATCTTTCCAATGGTGTATAGCTTAGGTTGTAGGCTCGTAGGTCACTAATCCCCTCTGTGACTTAACATTGTCCTTTGTATTACGATTATATGAAAATATAAAATGTACATTAAACAATCTACATCACTAAAATACTTTGTAGTATCATAAATGTGTACATATTATTTGTATAACTTTCTTGTAAAGTTTGACAGGAATATTTAGTATGTATTAGTAACAGTATTTGTTCTCATTCTTTTATCAAGGTCTGCTATGGAATCCAATACACTTGCATCGGACTCTTCTAGGCATAATTTCTGTCTTATTATCAGTTAAAAAGTGTCCCTATATACGTTACCAAAGCAGCTCTGAAATGACAAAGAGATTGGCAGAAAAGATACGAGAAGTTTTAAGTAAAGAATCAAGTTCCTTCGAATTCAGACAGGAATCAAGTCCACTTCTACTTATACTTGACAGAAGAGATGATCCCATTACACCTTTATTAAATCAGTGGACGTATCAGGCAATGGTTCATGAATTATTGACTATTAACAACAATCGTGTTAATTTGTCACACGTGAAAAGTATTTCAAAAGAATTAAAGGAAGTTGTTCTAAGTGCAGAACATGATGAATTTTATGCAAGTGTAAGTACATACTATATTCCATGCTATTTGATTACTGACACGTGCATAAGTTTTGATCATATTTTTACCGAAATTTAATGTTTGACAGAATTTATATCACAATTTTGGTGAAATTGGGCAAACAATAAAAGAATTGATGGACGAATTTCAGAGAAAAGCTAAGAAAAATCAAAAAGTAGAAAGTATAGCTGATATGAAAACTTTTGTAGAAACTTATCCTCTGTTTAAAAAACTTTCTGGAACTGTATCCAAACATGTAACAGTAGTTGGAGAACTTTCTTCACTGGTGGAAAATCATAACTTATTACAAGTATCAGAGTTAGAGCAAGAACTCAGTTGTCAAAACGATCATTCAATTCAGGTATAACAAATATAACAATGTGTTCGATTAATATAGTAGTCCTTGATTATATGCGTGCTTGTCGTGGATTATATGTTTGCGCGAGCGAATATAATGCATGAAGATAGTTCTTATTTAAAAATTGTCATAAAGCATTCTATAATTTTGTCCACCTTCGTACAAACCATTTGTCGAGAAGAATGACCGGGATCTACAACGACGCAGCGGACTCATTGCACACAATGTTTATAAAATTGTAGGAAATTTTTTCAGGATCGGTTCAATTATCAAAATAATAAAAATGTTGGAATATGTATATGTCCAATAATGCGTAGTTTTGCAGTTATACGCGTTTTTATATGCCGCGAAACACGGGCCCGTAACACCTATTTAACGAAACCCAGCTGTATTTCCGCGGACCGATATACACTACGTATTCGTTATAAGCCCGATGAACGGGGTTATGAACACTATTCTGCGCGGCCAGTGGCGAAGTGAGAAAACCCAAGAGCGAACGAGAGGAAACAAAAGAACCTTTCGCTCATTCTCGGGTTCTCTCACTTTCGTCCGAAGGATTCTAAGAAATGGTGGGGATAATCGCTGGGCGTACAACACGTGGTAGAAGCGGGCTTATAACGAGTGCCGTTTCTATTGATTATCATTTCACTTTTGCTTTTTTAAAGGCGAGAAGGACAGGATAGGCTTTTTACCCTATGTGTTACAGTTTTCTTTTAAAAATCCTAAATTTTGAAGTGATTAGAGGACAATGTACCGATAATAGGCATTTCGAGCCATTGTTATACGGAATACAAAAACTATATAACTGCAAAACTAAACATTTCTTTTGTTATTTTATTGAGTAGAACCGATCCCGAAAAATGTGACACATTTTTATAAACACCCTGTACACGCTTGGTTGGAAATATTTACAAAGTACTTACGTTCAGTTTTGAAGACCACTGTAAATCTAATTGCTTGAGGATTGTCTAATTGTAAGTTAACTGCACACTGTGGATAGAATAAAATCGTGTTTCAAGTCATTCTTACCGCGCAAACCTTATCAATTTCATAGAAACGTACTTGATTCCGCCAAGAGTGGGTTAAAAATGCCGGCGCTGGGATGGCTCAGTGGGAAGGAGAAAACAAGAGCAAAAGACCCCTTTGGGACTGACACGATTCATTTTCAGTGGTACAACACACGAAGACACGATAATAGTAATACAATGGCGCGTGGGCGAAAGACTGTTAAGAACAGTGGCGCCATGCACGCAAGCAGAAGATCGGTTTGTACGTGCTGGTCACAGCGGTGGTGTTCATTGAACTAACGGTCGCCGCGCGAGCGCTCCGAGAAGATCGTTGACGTCACCAAACCAATGTCAACGGGCCTCAGCTGATTCATCAGCTGTTCGGATGAGTCAGCGGGCACACGTTTGAACGCTCGACGCGGCGCGTTTCTTGCGGCCGCAACAGTACTGACAGATGCAAAAATTTTAATTTTTATTAGTATACGACTCATTTGCTTAGCAAATCTTATTATTCTCAGATACGTGGTGGGTAAAGGATCCCTTATACGGAATAATCAGAAGTAATAGAAATGGCTTGCACGCATATAGCAGCGGATTGGTATATTTCGTTACAGTAAATAATTACATTTTTATGATTTTTATTGTAGCTGCAAAAGATAAAAGAACTTATCAATAATCAACACATTCGAGAAATGGATAGTGTGAGATTGGTAATGCTGTATGCGCTTCATTATGAAAAACACGCAAATAATGATATTAGCGGTTTATTGACTTTATTGAAAAATAAAGGAGTCTCAGAAAAATATATTAAGGTATGTTAGAACTAACATAATTTTAGTTATAACGTTTATATCGGAATATCTATTATTAATAAATTCGAAATAATGTTTTAGCTTGTGTACAGCATACTACAATATAGTGGAATTAATACACGGCAAAGCAATTTATTTGACCGTGAATCAGTAGCCAAGATTACTAAAAAATTATTCAAAGGTTTAAGTGGAGTGGATAATATATATACTCAACACACACCTTTATTGAATGAAACGCTTGAAGATTTAATAAAAGGAAAGCTCAGTCCACAAACATTTCCCTATCTTGGAAATACGATAATATCGAAAAGGTTAATTTTATTTTCTAAATAATTTTAATAAATTAAACGCAGTAACGCGTTCCTGTTAATATATCAGTAGAATGGGTAGGGGATGCTAACCCAAATTTGAGTTTCAAGGTCAGGGGGAAATCCAAATTTGAGTTTGAAAATTTTCAAAATTTGTTTTTTTGCGGGCGGCAGCGGCGGATGACGGCACAGAGATAGAGGTGGGGGGTATACCATTAGAACAGAAAATTTTCAAACTCAAATTTGGATTTCCCCCTGACTTTGAACCTCAAATTTGCGTTAGAACAGGCCTAGACATACTACTTATATCTATAAGTGGAAGAAATATAGTGATGTATGTAACGAACGTGCAGTATTGCACCGGTCTTCAGAGTTTCTAAGCGTTTTCCAGTTTCCTCAACCAAACGCACGTTTTTGTTCATTATACCAATAGGGCTGCGACCCCCAGCCCAAAATGTTGTTAAAGTTTACACAAAGATTAGAGCGTGTCAAGTCACTCATACAAGCAGTGTTGTGTAAATGTTTTTCTGTCACAGGAGCCTCATATAATTTTTCTACTCACTCCCGTTTCTCATTCACACTCATATCAAAGTTCTCATTCTGCTTTTACAATCTCACTTTATTTCATTCACGCAACATGCAAAATGTATACATTATAAACTATTTATTTTTTTAGGCCACAAGATGTAATTGTCTTTATGATTGGAGGAACAACTTACGAAGAAAGCCTGAACGTATATAATTTAAATAAACAAAATTCAGGAATAAAAATTATCTTAGGGGGTACTACTATTCATAATTCTCATAGTTTTTTGGAAGAAGTTCAGTATGCTACAGCGGGTATTTTATCAAAATATAAACATCATAATTAAAACACTGTATGTACATATATTTCATCAAGAATTTTATTCATACAAACTTATGTTCGTATACAATTAGCAGATTATAATATATTCCTTCTGAGTAAAGAATGCCTTATTGTTTAATAATTTTAATAAAGAATAATACAAATGAAAATAAAGCGTTGTGACGTTGAGGTGTTCATTTAAAATTATCCTGTTAACACACAGTTGCATTTTCTTCCTCAAGATTTTTATTCAGTGTTTTCATCGTCCAATATATAATTTGCATGTGTGTCAGAAACTCCATTCTCCTTCGCGGGTACCTATAACATAAATATTATCCCTTTAATATTAATGTCGGAGTAATTTGCAGTAATTAGGATGCGTGAGCAGGACCGCATTTAGATTATTTTTAATTATATGTCGGCATATTTCCAATCACTCCTAAATTCGACCAATTCGGCTTCGTACGCCAAACACATAATATTTAATTGCTTATATCTCGAACCCGAATACCTACATTACGATACAGTAAAAGATTTTTCGATTTCGTTTGGCATAAAGAAATTAGGATGCTTCAATAAATATTATTATGGAACTGTTTGCATATATACACTTATTACTTTGCATTAACTAAAACCAATTACGTATTTACATTTCATGGATGAGCGGAAGGATTATTAGATACTATTTATAGCTGCTGTAAAGTTAATTATTTTATATGAAAAACATTTACCTCTACTATTCCAGTTGAAAATGCGTAACCTGCCATTAACGTGGCAGCAAACAGTCCAGCAAAAACTTGATTTCTTCTTCTATTAGGAAATTCAGTCTCCGAGTCTCTTCTTATTTTCTGAGCATGTTCTTTAGCTTTTTGTTGTTTATACTCAAGATATTCATTTGCAAAGTATTTTTGCGATATACGTGATACATACTTCACTAAATTTGTACAAGCCTTTAAATGATTTTGTAAAGCTGGATTTGGTAGAGGAGCTTTCAGCAGTGGGGCCAAATAAGAATATATAATGGCATCTAGTATACTAGGTTTTAGGCCAAAGAAATACTTTGAATTATCGAGTCTTGTAGATAATAGAGTCAAACATTTCTGTGCTTCAGAATATACCTGCAATTTGAACATTTAGTATTAGTGATAGGTTTCTTATATGTAGAAGGAAAAAGGGACATTGATAGAACAAGTATAAAATATACTGATGTCACGGTGATTTGTGAATGAGCATCCAATTAATATTACATTAAAAAATTATTTCATAAAAAATACGACACTGTTTTTTGTAACAAAATAAGAAAGTCACTGCAAAATTAAATCATATTTAGGTCATTCCACACCAACTCGATCACTTATTTTGTTTAAATTTGAATATTGTAGTCTTGGTAGAATTAGGGGGGGGGGGGGGGGTTTAAGTCATCATTTTGTCGATTTCCAGTTTGTTTACAAAATACAGGGCCCTGAATTTTACGATTTTTGCCTATTTTCGGATAGACGTATTTTGTAGAAAAAACTTCATGGAATATGGTAGTAATTTTTTCGGATTTTTAAAATCGCGACCGCGAGCCCGAATTTGCAAAAAAAACTTTATTTATAATTTTCAATGTTGCAAAATTAATTTTTCGATCTGGAAAAAATTTATTCAGGAAGGTCGATCCTTCCACATTAAAGTGCCGTCTGAATCAACTAAATTCAACAAATAGTTTCCGAGATAAACATTCGTAAGTACAACCCATTTTCACGAAAATAGGCAACAATCGGAAAATGATAACTTAAACCCTCCCTAATTCCACCAGGACTATAACATATTCTAGGTTAAACAAAATCCGATACAATGCCCATGGCCAGAGGATTCGCGCTTGTCAAACAAATTTAACGAGTCTACACATTCCTTGGGTTACACGCCGTGGGAAAGCATCTTAAAACTTTTCGTAAAAACAAAGAGTACTTATTTTAACATCAGTTTATGAACTGAAACAGAAGAAAAATTGTGTATGCAACACATGTATGTACAACAGGCCCGTTCAACTTTCTTGCCTTCGAAGAACAACCGCGGGTGGTTACGAGCGGTTGTGCGGCACAACATGTGCCCCATCCTGTGGGACCTTTCGCTATCGAGGGGCACGAAGGGCCTGGTTCGGTGCCTTTAAGAGCGAAGAGCAACTCGCCGTTGCTCGTGTGAACAAATCCCTGGACGGGTCTGATCTACCAGTTTCATACTTTACATCAGGCCTGCCCCATCGGGTGCAAATACCTCCTGAATTTCTGAGACCCGGGTAACAGCCGAGCGCGGGACTGTTCCATTGCTACCCGTTGCGAAATTTGTGAGAGAACTGCATGAGTGTGCGTCACGGTGCGAGTCTACATGGACGGCCGCACACTCATGCAGTTCTCTCGCAACCCATGCTGCGGTTAGCAACGTAACCAGTCCCGCACTCGGCTGGTACCCGGGTCTCAGATAATTCAGGAGGTATTTGCACCCAGTGCCGTCGGGAAAGGGCCTGATAGCTAGTAGCTACCCGCTATTGCGCATGCCCGCGACGAGCTGTGACGTCAAAGCAATCAACGCCGAGCTGGTAAACGAACCGAATCGACGCCAGCGCCAAGGAAACGAAACGGCTTAAACACGAAGCCGAGCGAGTGACGCCACGCTTTCCAGTCGTGCTTGTATTAACCTTTAAAATGCTCGGCTTCCCGTTCAAGCCGTTTCGTTTCCCTTGGCGCCCGTATAGCGTTCAGAGAATTACGAACAATAGAATAATGTTAAAACTAAAACAAGTAAATTTTGCAATAGAATAAACTATTTATGCAGTAAACAAAGTATCGTTATTACCTGATTTTCTACGACAGTTATAGTATCTGCTGTGCAATATAAAGTTTCAAATATACTACGCGCTTGTTGTTCAAATTTTCCTGGATAATATAAATTGAACGGGAACGGGAGTGCTTTACAATACCATGGCCTTACTAATTCATCTGCATTTTTCTTATCTATCCACCTAAAAGTATGAATATTTCACATTATTCATTCGGGTTCATATTACCTAAGTTAAAATTATAAAGAAAAATATACCTACCAAATAAATTGTAACGCAGGATGCAGTTTTTCTTTTAACAATGTCTCATAAGCCACAACCTTCGCGCATTCTTTCCGAGTTAAACTATACTCTGTATTATAACCCTTTTCCCTAAAATATTCGATAATATCTTTCACTGAATCCAATGTGCGGCTATGACTTCTTAGTACAGGTAATCGGCCATTAGGCGTTCTAAATGGATTACTGGAAGTATTTACTTTCAAAGGTATATCATTAAATTTGGCATAAACCTGAAAATTTAATACATATGTATTAATGTTTCACGAAATGCTGATCAACGTTCAAGTTTCATTTTTTTTTCTGACAATTAATATAATCTATTGACAAAAAAATCGTCTCGTCACGTAAACGGTAACGTGCTGGGAGTGCCTTCGCACTGCATTCATGCCACCACGCCAGCAGCATCAGATTTATCATTTCGATTTAAAAATTTTATAAAAATAATTAACGTGTAAAATTTATGACGTAAAACGCATACTTTTTTTTAAACTGCCATAAATTGTTAAATTTTTCGAAATTCAAAATGCCGGCTCGACATACTATAACTACAACTTTATTTTACAAGAATTTTTTTAAATTTTGCAGATCGATCAACATTTACTGGAGATATGATGCCGACCGTGGAGCAACTTTTTTTTCTTAGTGTTGTGGATCACGTGATTTTTTATTTTTATTAATTTCTATTGTTATCCCTAAGTAGTAAGGCAAGGAGCGTTCTAAGCACAGACTTCTATATACTACACTAGACTGCTAACAGCCATCAGACAGAGTGATGCGAGTAGTGGGGGGTGTCCGCCATTTGCATTGTAGGCAAAAGCCAAGCGGAAAGCCTATTGCGGCTAACGAGAATGCTAATAGTGCTTGTGTATTAGTATGTTATTCTTTAAATAAAGTGATTTATAAGTGAAAAGTGTATAAAGCTTTGCGAAATTAAAGATGCCTACGTCGTGCTGTGCGTATGGTTGTAAGAATAGACACGTAAAAGGCAGTGAAATTCAATTTTTCTCGTAAGTACGCTTTTCATTTCTTCCTTCCATGCTAATTTTAATAGTATTCATCTAATATGTCCGATGTATTTGTATAGTAATTGACGATTATACATTCACTTTTTTAGCTTTCCATTTAAAGATCCTCATAGACTTAAAGCTTGGGTGGTAGCTATAAGAAGAAAAGATTGGAAACCTACAAAAGCCACACGTATATGCAGTGAACATTTTACTTCATCTGATTTCTTGGAACGCCCTGGTACTTATATAAAGCATCTAAAACCAAATGCAGTGCCCAATGTTTTTAGAGCATTCCCAAAACACTTGCAACCGAAAAAAGGAGTAATACGGAAAGAACGTAACCCGTATCAAGAAGTAAAACCTCATTGTGAACCAAGTTGTTGAACGGAATTCCGGAACCTGGTTTTCAAAAAGAAGTTTTCTGTGCACTGTCAAAATTAAATGCTGAAGATCGTGACTGCGCCTTAATATTTGACTCTATGGCCATTAGGAAACAAGTATTGTGGAACTCATCCCAACAGAAGCATTTGTTTTTATGTTAGTCGGGCTAAATCACAAATGGAAATGGCCGATTGGTTACTTCTTTACTGCAAAAGTTACAGCCACAATACGAGCTGAATTAATTAAATCTGCACTAACTTTAGCATCTGACGCAGGTTTAAAAACATGGGCCATTACCTGTGACGGAGCAATGGTCAATGTTTCAACATTGCAAATATTAGGTTGCAATATACAAGCAGACAGATTTGAAAGTATTAAATGCTCTTTTAAACATCCTAAATCTTGGATCCGTGTCACCTGATGAAACTGGCGAGAAACACATTGGCCGATAATAAACTGTTAATTAGTGACAGAGGAACAATTCGTTGGAATCTGATAGAAAATTTACATCAAGTACAAACCAAATTATCATTAAAATTAAAAAACAAATTAAGTTCTTCTTGTGTAATGTGGCAAAATAACAAAATGAAAGTAAAGTATGCCGTACAGACCTTAAGTTCATCAGTAGCTAATGCTTTATCGTTTTTAGAAAGTGAGGGCATTGACGAATTTAAAGATTCTGCAGCTACTGTTGAATATATATTAAATATGGATCGAATTTTTGATTTTTTAAATACACGAAATCCGTTCGGTAAAGGCTTTAAAAAACCAGTCAAACTAAAGGATATTCCTTTTCTACAAAAGACGATGACAGAAAAAATTAATTATTTATTTACTTTAAAAGACAATAATGGTAGATACCTATATAATGGCCGCCGAAAAACATTTTTATCTGGTTTAGCACTAGCTACAAAGTCAGTATTATGGGCAAGTGAAAGAATTTTGAAAGAAAATTTAACTTTGAAATATATACTCACGTATAGGTTTTCACAAGACCATGTGGAAATTCTATTTTCAAAAATCAGAAACAGGCACGGGTTTAATAATAATCCAAATGTAATTCAATTCTCTACAGCTATGAAGCAAATTTTATTAAAAAATGCTATTTCGACTTCAACAGCTGCTAATTGTATGGCATTAGATGATGATTATATAGGATCTGTGTTTGAAATTAAATGGCTAAAAAATAAAAAAATACGGTAATAGACGAAGACTATAACATAGAAAACGTAATAGATCCTAAGCCGAAATTGGAGTCATTACTTAGCCCCCAAATGATCGAATTAAAAAATAATATTTTGTATTATATAGCTGGATACATTGTAAGACAAATGTTGAAGATCCTAACTTGTTCCTCTTGTGCAAACAACATTTCATTAAATATGAATGCTGAGCATAATTATTGTCATAGTTCCGAATAATCCAAATTCTTAGATTATTGTAATAGAGGAGGTTTATGTGCACCATCGCATTGCACTTATAAAATTATTCTCCAAACTGAAAATCAAATTCAATTATATACAAACAATTTTAAAAAATTAAACTCGGCCAAAATTGGAATTACTGTTTTATTATCAGTAAAACGTAAATTTGCGTTAGATGAAAGCATATTTCCAACACTTAATTGTGAAAAAGGAGATATTTTTGAAAGGCCACATAAATTAACGCTAATTTCATCTATTTGCAGTAAATTTATGGACATTAGATTATATTCTTATGGCAACTTTGTAACGCAAGAAATTTTATTACCGTCACGAAAAAGATCAGTTGACGAAAAGTATTTTATTTGCTAACGAATAATTTATGCGTATAGAAATACCATTTTTACGAGTAATATATTTTTATATATTGATATTTTTTTAATAAATTTTTCACACTGTGATAAATATGTTGTACTTTAATTTTTCCTATAATTCCATATAGCTCCATAAGCCTCTTACATATTCTTGCCTCCACTGCAAATGGCGGATACCCCCCACTACTCGCATCACTCTTTCTATCGGTTGTTAGCAGTCTAGTGTAGTATATAGAAGTCTGTGGTTCTAACCCTGGTCCTCTGAGGGGAGCGCGGGGGTGGGGGAAAGTGTGGCCGCGCGGGGGAGTGCGATGGAGGGAACTTAGGACGCGGGGAGAGCGGGGAGTGGGAGATTGGTTGCGCACGCACGAGCCGCGGAGTGGGGGAAGCCGTAATCGTGGAGGGGATCACTCCAGGCCGAGCCGCCGCGGAGACCTGTCCACATCGGTCCCACCGTCGGAAATTTCCGCGGAGGGAGATGCCCACCCCGAAATTTTTTTTAGCCTGACCGAGGGAGGGGACGACCCCCAAATATTTTTCCAAACCATTATGTAGCTGAAATTGGTTAATACTTTATCGCATGATGTCGGACAATGTCGGGAAAAATCGGCATTTTTACACACCGCGTCTCCGGGGGCGGGAAAGAGACAGAGCATTAATTTAAAGCTAAATTCTAGGGAGGGAAAGACAACACTACATTCGATACATCTGTGATAAGTACGATAGAAAGTGCCAAAGATATAATTAATAATATCTTGCCAGTGCCAAAGATAGACTGTGATCGAGTTAGACGATCCACGAAACTTTAAGGGAGCACAGCCGTAATAACGTCAGATATATATTTGAAACAACTTCAGGGAACAAGTGCAGTTGGAAAGAAAACAAAACCGAAACCAAAAAAAAGTATTTATAAAAAGAAGAAAAACAACAATCCAACAAGAAAAGCATGAAATAAACAATACCCTTCAGAATAATAAGGAAAATGAAGATTGTGCTTTCTTCGTGTGCACAAAATTATACAGCCAATCCATTAGCAATGAACAATGGATTCAGTGCCAGGAATGTAAATCATGGTGCCATGAAAAATGCGTTCAGAGCCAAATAAGACATTCATTTTTTGTGTCTGAAATTTGCTTACCAAAGATTATTCAGGCTCATTTGTTAAAAATATAGGACATAATCGTTAATTAGTTTTTAAGCATTATATTATCGTTTTAATATTTTATAACGAATATCTATACCTACATACCTATATTATATTTTTATTATACCTGTAGTTAGAGTATTAATGACGTACAAAGTTCCTAAAGCAATTTAAAACTATTCAAAGACAATAATACAAAGACGTAATTATGTTAAGGCGACATTTGTCATTTGTCATTTGTGTTTGAGTATTTTAAAAAATCCTAATCAAGTTAATTTGACCCCTTGTGCTGGAAGTGAATTTCTATCTATTTAGTTTCATTTATTGCTGGGCAAAAATAGCAATTGACTACATAAATTTATAACATAGGTACTTAATTGATTAATATAATAAAAATACTGAGAACTTAAGTAGAACCCACTTCAACTCTGAACCTACTTTTTGTCTTAAGGCACATGAAGATAGGATAATTCCTGTTACATGGGCCCTTCTGGTCCATTCCGTGCTCATTGTCCTTGCGCACTTTTCCTGCGGCGATTCAGCGGAATCGCCTCGCGCGTGCCGGTCACGTTGTCGAAGAACGTGAAGCAACACGCGGAGCGACAATGTGACCGTCGCCGGCCCGGGCCCCAGAACCCAGTGATGCCAGATTCGGGACGGGTTCCCTCGAGAATTTCCCCCACCTCGCGCATACTGCGCCGGAGCAACGTATCGGTGAGCCCGGCGCTTCGGAGTCCAACTCACGGACACGCAGCTCGGGCGTAGTGTGCGCGAGGTGGGGGAAATTCTCGAAGGAACCCGTCCCGAATCTGGCATCACTGCCAGAACCTTCGCGAACGAAACAACTGTCGACGGGGCAGTTTCCCCCATACGCGCGAAATCGTCCGGAGTGCGGCCCGCATTGCGTAAAGTCGACGAGTCAGTTTTGAGAATCCGGTCTGAACGGACGACCTGCGAAACGCGCTACGCAGAGTACCCCTTGATTCGCGCTCGGCCGATCAGGTTAGGCGAAGTTTACCTCCATCCGACATACCGAGAAACGGCCTCGCCGGGAGGGCACTTACGCGCCGATACGGACCACCGCAAGACACGGGAAACTCCGTGGTAGATAAAGTTAGTCGTTTTTAGGAATCAATCGGAGTAAATCGAGGGAAACAGTCCCTATCGAAGAACCGCGTCTTCGACTTCGCGTAATTTCGAACGTAATTCGCGCTCGGCCGCGATCATTCGCCATGGTGTAACTTCATCCAGGGCCACCTTTACCAATGGGCTAACTGGGCTATAGCCCAGGGACGCCCGTGATCCAAGGGCGCTTAAGAATCAAATACGTTGAAATGCTTTTTTTTCTCTTCAATATCGGAGATAAAAAGTTCTATCTGGAGAAATTGCACCCTCGGGGGCTAGGGCGCCAAAAATTTTTAGCCCAGGGCGCCCAAATTTGTTAAGACGGCCCTGACGACTTCATCCGACAAACAGTGAACGGCCTCGCCGGGAGGGCAACCACGCGCGAGTACGGGCTAGGGAATTCAATCCCGGGATCCCGACTGTTTTTTTTTTTATTCTAAAACTCCCGGGATTTGATATATCAAGTTATAACTTATCCCGAGAATTTCGCGAATTTTTAAAAACGTAAATTATTTTATGAACGACTGAAAAATATAAAAATGGAATCCAAAAATCAGTCGGGATCCCGGGATTAGATCCCGGGATTGAATTCCCTAGTACGGGCTAACGCGAACGCGACACAAAGTAACGCGAGCGGTCGACGATAGACGCGCGAGTTCGACAAACCCCGAGTGCCAACTGAGAGGACGACCGCGACCTACAATCGTTCCAGCGGCACGCGAGCGAGGCGATAAGAAACTGCGAACCGCCTCTGTAAGCGTAAGACCTGCGAGCGACAGCTGAGACGAAGCGCCGTCTCAAGGTAGGATAATCCCGTATTTTATGTAACAATATATTTTTCTCTATTGTTTTTTCGTTTATATCCCTTGTACTCTTTGATTTAATCCATTATCACCTTCCTCATTTCCCGCCAGTATAGTCAAGGCGTGCTTTAGCACCTTGATAGAGCAAGAACCCGGTGAATCACCCTAACCGCCCGGGGTGGTTCACAAAAGTCCCTTCAGGCCGTAACATTCCATAAAAAGAGGTCCCGGACAGAACTTGTTACAACTAACCTCAAAAAATGAAAAATCTGCCACAGTTTATGACAACCACGGTGGTGAAAGCTATAAACTGCCGTGGTACACGCATCATTTCAGCGTAAAGGGGTTAATAATTAGCTATATCCTTAATTAAAGTTCTTATTTTGTTGCAGTTCACTCTGAGCCGCTCATAGCACCGGGCAACCGCGGCCCCGGGCCCCGCGCTTAGGAACTTCACTTTGTAAAAATTTAATAATTTCTAGAATAGATTTTCGGCAAGCCAAAATGACGCATGAAGTAAAGACTAAATCTGTTATCTTAAAGGTTATCTGTTTTCAATTAAATGTTTTCAATAATATCGACTTTTGCCCCGGGCCCCGTAAACTCTAAGGGCGGCTCTGAGTTCACTTTACCCCGGATAGGTGCCTCTTGCATCATTTCCTTTAAATGAAATTTTAATACATTCTAAGTTCATTTTAACCCTTCGTGGTCACACCTCCTTATAATCACACGTTGGTCACACGGGGTACATTGTACCCCAGCGTCATTTTTCAGATACCATTTTCGTATTTTTGAATCTTTTAACTTTTCAGTGATAATTTTACATTCGTAATACTCATACAATCATGCTCTAATAGTCTGTTTCTAGAAATGTAAGTTTCGACAAGATGAAATTTACATTTAAAGAAATAGTTGTGGAAAGTAGCGATTTTTCTGTTAAAATTCACCAAATTTTCAAATTTGTATAGTAAGGTCTGAAAATTTACAGAAATGTTGGCAAAGACATGTACTTCGGAAAAAAAATAGTTTAGTGCTGGGCGTGGCAAAAAAGGTATTTATTCTGAGATTAGAAATGTTCTATGTTCAGCAGAAATGAAATCGAATATTGGCATATAAGTATGGTTATTTATTTGCTAGAAATAAAATAAAAAACTTTTTTGGCAGGGTTTTACGGTGTATTGTATTAATATTACGTCCAAAAAAAAAAAAAAATAAAACTTTGCGCATCCGACTCCGTAGATTATATGGCATCTGCACGACTGCACATAACACATAATATATATCACTGAATAAATCCTTTAAAAAAATCGCAAGGTTTAGAAACTTTTACTTACATTTAAAAAATCTGCTGAATCCAAAGAACTAAAAAAAAAAACACTTCAAAATTTTTGCACCGAATCACACTTTGGTCACACCGGGGTTCGCTACACCCCACTATTTTTCAAACGGTTGTTAGAAGTATACAAACGCGATACCGAATTTTCTAAAGCGTTGAATGCTGTAGTAAGGTCTCTCAACTAACGGTCGGTGCCGCACTAAGTCACATTTCGAATTCGTAAAGGCGCGATATTAGAACTCGAAACTTGGCTGGGGTACAATACACCCCGTCTGACCACGGAGGGTTAAGTATTGCTATTCGCCATTTCTCAATAGTAATGTTTAAATTATATTATAAATCTATTTCCACACATTTTTATTGAAAGGGAAAAATTTTATTCAACTTCAAACTTTTTTAGGGTCACTTTATCCCGATCTCCCCTACATACATACATATTATAATTTTGCAGAATGGTTCGAAAAAACCAGTGCGGCAAGCTCAAAAGAAACTGCGACTTCAACTAAAAAAGAAAACTTCAATTTCAACAACAACAACAAGAATTTATGACAGTTTGCGCAGACATTTTAAAACAGAAGGACACTGTAGACGAATACCATGCCGTAGGTATCAGTGTGGCAGCAAAAATGAAAAAAAAATGAAACCTATGCAACAAATTTTTGGCTGAATAGTTAGTCAACAAAATTTTGGTAAGGGGCCTATCCAATGTGGTTACAAAATCAACAAATATTATTGAAACTAACTTATACTAACAAAATTGCAACTTCTGCTACTACTTCGACTGTATCTCCTGTGCAGCATTATTATGATGATGTTGCGAGAGATACGATATAAATATACTTTTCATGGATAGTTCGGTATTACTTTTTGAATTAGAATTTACAGTTACACAGTTTATAGTTTCAGTATAGTTTCGTAATTTGTTTGAATAGTAATCATAAGTTGTAAGAAAAACGTTATTCACATACCCTCATATAGTCTTCTTTCAATACATTAAATATCGCTTCACACGTTTCTGGAATTTGGTATCCGAACATTTGGGCTGCGATTCCCACTGAATATTTTAAATCTTCATAAGCTCTTCCTGTTGCCAAGAAACGCAGTGTAGCATTTAAATGTTGCTCTGGGAAAATAGCTTCCCTAATTATTGTGTTTTGCTTTGTCAGATTATATTTTATTAAAGTTAATAGTTCATCATAAGTTTTCGTGTCCATTCTCAAATAATTTTTTAAATCATGAGGTTCATTATCCCTTAATTCTTTCAATAATTTAATATGACTCAGACGGTCCTTTTCAATTAAATACTTTTTTACCCACTTTTTACGATTTGCAGGTGTTCGGGCAAAGTCAGGAGCGTCGTTTACACCGGCGATGTATCGGTTCATTCGCCGCGAAGGAACATTCCTTCCGATAGGTGGCTCGCGATGTTCTAATTGCTCACCCCGCGGGCTGCCCACTTGGGCCCCCGCGTCATCCGCGCGGTTTTTGCGACACCTAAACAAAATCACGGCGTGCTGGGAGCTCGGCCTCCTTTGTCCCGAATCAGCGAGAGTGAATAAACGTGTCTAGTTCTGTGATAATCTTTCTCCAACATCAAGTGTTTCACCTGAGTATAAATAATTCAGCGACGTGCATACACTTCCTTCTTCCCACATTAAAATTGGTCCTTCGAGCCGGATTTTTTTTACTTCGTTAAATCGGAGTGAACAGCTTCACGTGTGATCCGTGTTCAGCACGTACGATACCGTGGCCGTAGAACCTCAAACTCGAGTTCTTGGTACACGACTCCCCGAACGCGTCCTGTAGTGCAAGTGCGCGACTTAAAACACTAGCAATACGCACAGGCGGTGCGTTCGCAGCATAACTACACTCATAATTGACCACGTTCATCGCACGACACTGCACGGAGGGCCTCAAGTCACGCTCGCTGCGCTCCGTTTGTTCTATTGGATTCTTGGAGGACGATCGCCGGTGCGAGCGCTCATCCACCGCTGCGTTGTGTGTGCCTAGGGCTGCCATCCGTCCGGGTTTCCCCGGGTTTGTCCTCTTTTTTAGGGCGTCCGGGGGGATTTTCTGTAATGATCCGGGTTTTTCGATGCTGTTCGCTCGCTTAACACTTTGCATGCGGGCGATATTTTCCGCGCTCCTGGATGTGTAGCGGGGAATTACAGTCTTTTCGCCTTTAACCTTCAAGGAAACTGCCACTCTGATCGCTCAGGTCAAAGCGGTGTTAAATTCGCGTCCACTGTGTCCCCTGTGCGATGACGCGTCCGATCTCACTGCGTTGACGCCAGGGCATTTTCTAATCGGCGATAGCTTGACTAATTCCAGGGCCCTCCTTAATGCTCGTCCCAACTTCTACACTAACTCGGTGGCAGCTCCTACGTCAGATGACTGATCACCTGCGGGATCGCTGGCACCGAGAATACTTCAAACATTTTCAAACCGCATCTAAGTGGCAGAATCAGCAGGAGCCTTTCAAAATTGGCACCATGGTACTTATCAAAGACGAACGCGTGCCACCAGCAAACTGGCCTTTGGGACGCGTCACCCACGTTCACCCCGGGCGGGACAATCTCGTTCGCCGACAGTTCGAGTGACACCGCGTCTGTTAGCGCGGCGCCTCCGTTTCTGCGCGTCCGTACCGTAGTAGCTAGGGTTGCCGATCTGACATCGATTAATCGAAAGATCGATCTTTTGCCCCGCGATTTTCGATTTTTTGAATCGATTTTTCAGTATAGATCGATTCCATGGAACCGATCCTCGGGGACCAGAAATCGTGTTCCGATTCTTTATTATTTATACCTAGGTATACTACTTTCGTGCATTTAAAATGAATTCAAAAGTAATTTATTGCCTGTTTCTCACTTTGTGATTATACTGCTATATTTACCGGGTTTTATCAATTAACGAATGAATTGAAATATTATTTGGGAACGCCAGTTCTTGACTTAACAAACAAGAATCCAATCGCATATTGGGACATCCGAAAAGACGCTATTAGGGATATAGCCGTTAAGTATTTATTTATCCCCCTCCCCAAAAAAACATGACTCATGTATGAATGAAGCTAATTCCCTTTAGGTCACGAAAAAAGTTCACATGCAAAGATTGTGAAATCATCTTTGCTAATTCTAATTGTACCCTTCATTCACGAAAAACATTAAAAAAGTTCTCACGCAAAGATTGTGAAATCAACTTTGTTAATTCCAATCCCTTTAAGTCACGAAAAAAGTTCTCACGCAAAGATTGTGAAATCAACTTTGCTAATTCCAATTGTATTCTCGTTCTCCGTTCGAACACTGATTCTTCTGTCACTTTTTATACTTGACATTCCTTTATTGGCCACAAATCAATTCAGTGCTCAGATTTTCAGCTTCGGTTTTAAGGAATTAGCGGGCGTTGTATAAGAAAAAAACTATGAAGTCGAGAAATTTCGCATTCAGTGCGCACTAGTGCAGCTTGTCAAATGTGCTATCAATGTATTACCGACTTTGATTCGTTTACATTAGTCTCTACCAAGTTATTATTATTTTCCATCAGAAAAACTATTTTTATACGACATTTTTAACAGAAGATGTCCCTCTTATACAACGCCCGCTAATTCCTTAAAACCGAAGCTGAAAATCTGAGCACTGAATTGATTTGTGGCCAATAAAGGAATGTCAAGTATAAAAAGTGACAGAAGAATCAGTGTTCGAACGGAGAACGAGAATACAATTGGAATTAGCAAAGTTGATTTCACAATCTTTGCGTGAGAACTTTTTTCGTGACTTAAAGGGATTGGAATTAACAAAGTTGATTTCACAATCTTTGCGTGAGAACTTTTTTAATGTTTTTCGTGAATGAAGGGTACAATTAGAATTAGCAAAGATGATTTCACAATCTTTGCATGTGAACTTTTTTCGTGACCTAAAGGGAATTAGCTTCATTCATACATGAGTCATGTTTTTTTGGGGAGGGGGAGGATTTCATTACTTTTTTCATAATTTGTTATAAATTACTCAGTGCCCTATCTTATAACGGTCTTCATCCTCAAAGCGGTTCATTTTTATGCATGATACGTGATGGTGCATCAGCATAGAAATGTACTGACGACAAAATTAAACAAAAGCCCAAAAACGCTAAAAATTTTTTTATTTCAACTTTTGTTTAAGTAGAAAACACACTGGACTAGATTGATGCCGGCAGCGAACAAGGTACTTATAGAACGGCGGCGTTGCCACCACCGCCACAGCAGCCGGCGACAAGTGGTATTAATTCCTATTATTATTATTAATTAGTATTTTTTATCTTTTAACAATGTAATAAAAATGGTTGAGTTTAGCTTATATCAGGGGAGCCCAGGCCGGTTGGTTGTCGCTGGCAGTCGCTGGTTCCTCACTCTCGAATAAATATTTTATTCAAGATACTTGGCGCCCTGCCTCCAGCCGCTCCTCTTATAACACTTCAACGTGTATCCTCCTGTAATCAGTTATAATAATAATAAACGTCAGCAAGTATATTATTATAATAATTTATACATTGTTGGCACGCGCAGATAAAAATGTTATATTGTAAAAAACATAAACAGGTATTTAATTAAAGTATTAAGAAATAATACCATGTGCCGTGGCCGGGCCCTGTGGTGGAGATGGTGGCGGTGGTGGTGGTGGCATTGGTGATGGTAGGGGAAAGGGGCATCGACGTAGTTACGACTGTCAGCGACAGCCAACCGGCCTGGGCTCCCCTGATATAAGCTAAAGTCAACAATTTTTATTATATTGTTAAAAGATAAAAATACTAATTAATAATAATATTAGGAATTAATACCGTTTGTCGCCGGCTGCTGTAGTGGTGGTGGCAACGCCGCCGTTCTATAAGTACCTTGTTCGCTGCCGGCATCAATCGAGTCTGGAAAAAATGAATTTGAATAAATGTATACATAAAATTTTTTATTATTTAATTCTTCTGCAAGCTTATTGTTAATAAAACTCACCATCAAGTAGGGCGGCCTCCCGCATTTTCTACAAAAATTAATATAAACAATTAATTAACCAAAAAAATCATCCAGAGTTCATAAAAGTGGCGTAAGATAGAAGAAAGTCATGCGTTAAGCATATATAACAAAAATAATAATATAGCAACTTACCTTGTTAATTGATTGAGACAATAATTCAATGTTCTATATGGTGGAAAAACTCGTGACATTTCAAAACTTTTGATAACTGACACAGGCTAGTTGTAATTGATTGACAGCTAGGTGACATTTACTAGCGAACCGAAACCAGCGGTTTTTTGCCTTTTTCGTAAACTGCGCAACCGCATTTTCAGCAAAACTATTCCGGATAACTTCAGCTTACGAAAGGCGACATCTACCCGCGTGAATTGGAGAAGTAAAACGAGAATGGCGACATCTACTAGCGTCAAGTACAAGCGCTACGTGAGGACTGACTGTCTCGTAAAAAAAAGTGTCCTTTTCATAAATAAAAATTTTGCATAATTGTTTTATCTTTTAGAAAAACAGCTTGATGCATTAACTAAAACGACAAATGGGTTCGAAAAAAAATAATTATTCGCTTAATCATGTTAAAACACCGGGACTATGTCATAAGACAAGAAAAAAAGACCAAAATAGCTACGGAGACCTGTCAATTTCGCTGTCATTCGTGTATAGATACGTGGTCGCTCGGTGTGCCTGGGGAGAGGGGAAGGGGGAATTAGCTTCCAGACGCGACCGCGTCTGTTGATTCCGGAGACATCTGTTCCTAGCGAGAGAGTGTTTTCCATTGCCGGGAATATACTCACCGAACAAAGGAACAAAATCAATCCTGAAAGACTTAGTAAATTAATATTTTTAAAATTTGGGTACGAGTAAAGACAATGTTATTATAACTCGTTCCCAAATTCCCAATCTTCCAATTGTAAACATTTTTACACTTTACACTAAGTTTTTCAGGTCAATATTATTCAGCAAAATATTAATTTACTAAGTCATTTTGTCCTCCATAAAATTTCATTAACGCTACATTTACGGAACCCGTCAATTAGGCGGGTTAATTTATATATACATAGATCAATTATTGCGAAATAACAATGAATAAGAAAAAACACCAAGCAAATGACGGCTGTTTAGCAATAAATACATGAGCAAACATGTTTGAACAAAAAAAATTATTTCTATTCTATTTACCCAAAATCATTCTAATATACTTCTAATATGTACTACTTAGTCTTCAATGAATTGAAGATACATAAAGTTGAAGAAGAAAAGAAATACATATACATAAAGTTGAATCGATTTTTTGAAGATCGATTCTTTACATGCCAATTTTTTCTCGAATCGATTTTTCATGTTGCGATTCGAATCGATATGAAAAATCGATATTAATCGTATGTATTGTATGATGAGCGTTTTATGACAAATATTTACATTATTTCATTACTGTGACAGATATTATACACAAATGATAAAGGCATACAAGTGACAATGTCGTGTGAAGATAAAACAACATGTGTGTCACCAACATTCGCTTTAATTTACCCAGGAAACAGGAATTACGAAGACATGCAGTAAGAACGAAGAAAACTTTCCAGAACAAATTAAAATTACTAAAACAGAAGTACAAAAGGAGTTCTAAGAAAATTGAAACCTTACAAACCATACTACAGACACTGGGGGAAAAAAATTGTTAGAAGGTGAGCATATTAAAACACTGGAAAATATATCTAGTTTTAATAAGCAGCTTTTTCAATTAATAAGACGGAAATCTCCGAAGCTTCCTACTAAACATCAGTACTCTGCAGAAATAAGATTATTCTCTTTAACATTACATTATTATTCGTCGCGAGCATATTCGCACGTAAGGAAAAGATTCAATTTGTGTATTCCCCACCCAAATACTTTATACAAATGGTATCGGTCAATTGATGGGGAACAATGTCGATGAGCCAACAAATTGAATTTGATGGGAAAAAATTTTGTGGTGTAGTAAATTTGGGTAATAAATTTGCACGCAATAACACTCAGAAAGTATTGAAGAAATGGCGAGAGAGAAGCCCGGATCAAAGTTCCATGCTTGCTGAAGAAGCCTTTGGCATGATTATGTTTGAAGGTTTGAGTAGGGCTACATACAAAAATTTACGAAAACGTGCGCTTAAACACAGACATAACTTGCATCCTTCTGAGTACGCGTTATCTAAAGTACGCAAGGAAACTTATCCAGAAGAAGGAATTCACATAAATGAGGAAGTATGCGAAGTAACGTTGCAATTCCTCCTTAATCATACCGTCAAACGAATTATACTTTCTAAGGATTACAAGGGCAATAAATCTTGCACATTAACTGTAAAGTGTAAATTATGGATTCGATGGAAGCTCGGGACATTCGGAGTGGAAGCAAAAGGGACTTAGTGAAGAAGAAACTGACGAGTATCACTTCCAGTGCCCCATGGTACCACTGGAATTAAAGGAGGATACTAGCGAAGATGTTATTTGGAAGAATCCTCGGCCATCCAGTAAACGTTTTTGCCGGCCTATTCGACTTCAGTGAATAAATATGAAAACCATATGAAGTAATTTAACCCTTGCCTGGCGGATATTTTAACAATATATTAGATACGGGGTCCATTTTGACCCATAATTTAATTCGTATACACTTCAGGATAAGCTCCTAAATAAGGTTTTCATCTTGTTAGCATCTAGTAGTAGTACTAATAAGAAGTAACGCGTGTAATGTGTTGTTAAAATATCCACCTGGCAAGGGTTAAATTACTTCATATGGTTTCCATGTCTCTACACATCATATTACACATGTAACTTAATTTATATTCGGTGCCTAAAAAACGTTCCAGCTACATCAAGCTATCACACTGCACCATACAGTAGACTACCTAAAATATATTCGGGGTGGCTCGAAACATTCGAGTTACCCGAAACCGTTCGGGTCTCGGCCCGGCTCGGTTGTTTCGAGTCTCGAAACAGCTCTAGTACATAACAGATTGCATGAAGGCTTTGAAAAGAACAAAGACCGATATTTCTACACGAGAAGTAATTATAAAGTTGTACTGCCAGAGAAAAACTGTAAGAGGAGTTGGAGAAATAGTAGGGAGAACCCATTCTACTGTACAGAAGACTATTAGTCCAGTGAAATTAGGCAGAAATATAGGCAATATGGGAAATAATTCCCAGCAAGCTACATTACGAGATGAGAAGAAAGGAGACTACCCGCAAGCTGAAATGTCACAGGGGCAAGGGGAATCCTTCACTTGCGTCAACCTATCCCCTCCAACACAGTTAGACCCGTGACGAACAACGCGAACGAAACCAATCGCGAGAATCGGCGAATATGGATAACCGCTAAGAACCGAAAAGTAGGACTTCTTGGAGGGGACAGGGTGATTCCCCTTGCCCCTGTGACATTTCAGCTTGTGGGTAGTCTTTCTTCTCATCTCGCAATAGTACATTTTGACATGGGCCTTTATATCGTCGTTTTAAACAATACGTCAAAATTCCCCATCCATCCTCTGTTAAAAATTTTGCAGAAGATTTCAGGTAAAAAAATTTTATCCCATTAGAGTGAACTTCGGCAGCAAAAAACATTGCGTTGTATTCAGTAGGACGTCCCTACATAGGATTGCCACCCGTACTTTAAAATAAAGTATCTTGCGTTATTATAGGTAAATGGTTCCGTGGGGTTGAGGATGCTAATTGTATGCAGGAAGATCTACTGAGATTGGAGCGTTGGTGTACTGCGAATAGTATGCGGCTGCACTTGGGGAAATATGTTGTTCTGAGAGCGTCCCGTGCTAGGTTTTGTATGAAATACTCGTATAAATTGAATAACGTTGAACTTGGTGAAGTGTCTGAAGTCATTGATCTGGGGGTTTGCATAACACCTTGTTTTGACTTTCGAAACGTAACGCAATATTATTATATTCTATCTGTTCCCGCCACTTCAGCATTTCCTGAAAGAGTTTTCTCTGTCATGAATGTGAAATGGCGCTATGAAAGAAACACGGCCTCTCTCAATCTAATAAAAAATTAATTATTTATATATTTCAATATGAATATTGAGTGGAACGATGCCATTGAGACATTTCAAAATAATACAAATTTACTCTGTAATGCTAAAAGCAATAGAAAATATGTTTGGAAGAAATAACAACTAATAAGATTAAAATGTACTTTTAATTTGTTGAGCGTACTTTTTTGTATACCTCACAAAAGCAAATGTACGTTATTTTTCTGTAAAAAAGGTGGCAACCCTATCCCTACATATCCACGAAGTTTCATAATTTTTTGAATATCCGGGTTCGGGATCTTCCCTTGTCGAAAGAATGAAGATTGAAGCTTTATAAGCCGCCATAATGAAAATAAAATCGTTTTTATAGACAATTTCATAATAAATATGTTGCTTGTTTTTTTATCTTCAACCGTCTGTACAATTTTTAGCAGATGTCAGATGGATGGGGACCTTTGACATATATTTTTAAAACCATGAAATAAAAGCCCATTCCAAAATGTAGCTTGCTGGGAATTATTCCCCAGACAAACTCTAATTTCACTGGACTATATAAATAATTATAAATATAATGGTACAATCTGCAGTAGAAGAGGGAGAAGAGAAGATATTTCAAACAGTATCGAATGAGTGACAAATACTTAGTCTAACAAATTGAAATTAATCCTACAGGTAGTGTAGTAAAATTAGCACTATAAGTTTCAATGAGGAATAAGAAAGTTTTATCAATGGGTACTATACGTCAAGTGTTACACGATAAAGGCTATAATAGTAGGATAGCCTGAAAGAAACCATACATTTCTAAAGTGAATAGATTAAAACATTTAGAATTCACAAAAAATTATGTAAATTATGATCAAAACTTCCGGTATAATGTACTATTTTCTCCCGAAATTAAAAGTTAATTTACAGTAAAACGTTGATTAACACGTTGATCGCCACGTCACCCATGTCTGGGTGACGGCTATGTGTCTGTGGGGGCCCCGTCACCCGTTTACGATGACAAAACATGGAGGAGGCTTTATAATGTTATAGGGCTGTATGGCAGCAAATCAAATTGGTAATATGAAATTTATTGAAACACACATCGACAAGTTGAAATACCTTAGTATTTTAAAAACAAACTTGAAACCTTTGGGTCAAAAGTTAGACATGTTCACTGTTTTCTTACTACAGAAAAAACTTTCAACATAACAACAACCTAAAGCACATGTCATACGTTGTCAAAGAATAGCTATTACATAATGCATGAAAATTGTTACAAATTCGAACACAATTGCCAAATTGTGATCTGATGAAGCATCTGTGGTAGGAGTTCGAAAGAAAATTACCCAATTATAAATTATTAAATTAAAAAATAACAAACAAAACAAATACAAAAATGAAACTTACAGAAATATGGGAAACCATCCCAAGTTCCAATACAAAAAAATTAGTTGAATCTATGCCTAGACACTTACAAGCTATCATAGATGCAAAAGGATATGCAAAAAAATATTAAAATTGAAATGATTAATGTATAATATAATTTTGTTATATGTACACTCAATTTTGTGACACCACATTGCGATCTTTGTATTTCTACCAATAAAATCGTATAAAAGTATAATTTTTTTATTACATAATTAATCCTTTGATAAATATAAGTATCGCGTCTACGATAAATTGAATAAATCCAAAATTGTTTGTTTGCTGTTTCCTGAACAAATAAAATTTGTGGGTAACATTACTTTAGGAAATTTATACCAAGTTTACTTCACTGATTCAAAACCATTTCTGTATTAATATAGCTACAGTAACGTATTGTGCTAGAAAATTAGTCTTCATTCCTTCTACAAACATCTATATTTGAAGAAACAGCAAAATCAATATAACAACTTCAAAATTTTAATGTTTATTCTAGGATTTGTTCTAGGGGACGTATCGTTCCCTAAATGCGCTTGTACCAAGCGTAACATCACTTTTTCCTTAAGAAAATGTATACTGCAATGAATTTATATCATAACCTCCATTAAATTACATACCAAAACTTGTAAACATTCCGTGTCAACTGATGGTAGACCCCAATCACCTTTCCATATATCTAATTCAAATATCTCCATCTTGCCAAAGGTTAAAAAGATATAATACTTATATATATCATAAGTTAAATCGGCAATAACTTCACATACTGTTTTACTCTATGTAAGTATGTATGACATGCCGGTAGATTTGCCTGTTACGCTATCGCTTGAACGTGGCTGAGAAATTATATGTAATCGATATGTAGAGTACACTCGGCTCAAACGATTGTGGCCGATCGAGATTCGATTGCATTCGAGCTTACCAGGGCTGGCTTTTTCTCATCGCTAACATTCTACAGTATTTCATGAATATGGTGAGGGCACTGCCAAGCCACATCGATGCATTGCTATCTTAAATTTTTGTTTTCCATGCGCGTTTATCAAGGGCACCGTTGTGTAAAATAAATCATGTAACCCCATCAAAGAAATGCATGAAATAAAATAAATTAACTAAACACATCGAAGAAATACATGATATAGAACGATTCATGCAAAAATCCACGAAGGAATGTATGAAATAGGACAGATGATGAAAAACAATAAAGTCTGTATACCCGCAGTCATTATGCTCGCCAAAGCACGTATACAACCGGTCATTCGTGTCGATTCGGACCAAACGTCCTACGACATGATTGAGTGATCAGAGGAACCATAATGCATGCGCACTCACATTTCGCTGTGCCCCGGTGACGGAGACGCCAACACCCCTGCTACTGATCAGGGGAAGTCATCAAGCTGCTCAGAAGAAGTCATCAGGCTGCTTAGCTACGCCCAGACTGTAACGAAGGAACAGAACACGATTATAATTTCTTTCTAATGTTACGATTGTTTGAACTCTAATAAAGAACCACGAAGCAATTAAAAACTAACGAAATTTTTTATCATTTAGACATTTTAACGAAAAAAATTATATATTAATAATTAAAATTAACAAAAGTTTCGTTAGTTTTTAATTGCTTGGTGATGTAATTAAATACCGAGACGAAGGGAATACGCGACGAACATCTAACGGTTTTCTCGCGATATTTAATCCATTTCGGGACAAAACTGTATTAATAGTAGCAGCAAGTGACGATAAAGAGTAAAGAAGAAGACTATTCACGATACGGGCTCAACGCCGGTCCGGATCAGTGAGCTCTCAGGGAGGAAATACTGTAATTATATGACGGTAGATAATGTACGCCTACCATTTAAATACGCAGCTATCGAAGCGTTTTAACTCAAGGACGTCCACGGAACGAATGACCCCCGCGCCGCGTCGCTGTACCTCGCGAATATTAGCTTTGGTGAGGGGAGAGCAGGCAGCCGGCAGGACTCGCGAGGCAAAACACACGTACGTTTTTTCGAAGTGTTGGGATATCGTAGCCGAGTCGTGTAAACAGAGGTGACTTCCAAAGCTAGCATCGTTCAGTCATAACAAAAGTCGTTTCTACGCACACGTTCTGCTAACGGTAAAATAGAAATATTACGCGTGATATATTTCCTTCGTTTAAAAAATATCTAGCATCTACAATACGGAGTGTACTTTAATTAAGCTTGTGAAACTTAACACATATGGCTTAGTAAGTATATATTCGAAAATTACTTACGCGATATACAGTTTCTTATTGCAAAACTTTTTACAAGTTTCGCGATACATTCGAGAATGTCGCGATACCAATACTGTCTGGGTATAATATTATTTCTGGCCTTGACGAATTTCAAGTTAGCTGGGAATCGGCCGAGCGCGATAAAAACATCAACAACCTCTACCAAAGTCACTACATTGCCGAACGGTGTGCCCTAACAGTTCGACTTCGTCCGCGACGGTGATCGGATCGATGAATATCAGTGCAGTCACAGTAGATATTATTTCGTTATTTCACGATTCCTGCATCAATACCATTGATTACTGGACTCTGTGGAAGGCTATTTAACAAAATTCTACTACATTAAACTCAGTATCTAGAGGTCTATTTTGGAAACACTTTACTCGAGTCCGAACACATCTTCCCACTATTGAGTGATGTTTAAGTAGTTCATAGTGGACAGTGGTCCTGCGTGTTAGTAATGTTAACACGAACGTAGAGTCAGTGTTTTTAACGCATCTAGAATTATTTCAGAGCACCGGTGCTCTTATTGCTTCTTCATCGCGAAATTAATGCGACATATTTGCGAGTATAACACGTTCTATTCGGTACTGACGCTGCAGCTGCGGGATATTGGCCTGCAAATCGAATAGCTACTGCTGAAGGAAGATGCTTGTCTGCATGGATAGCAGTGAGACTGTTTTCAATGAACGGTGAGTGATACTTTTTCATTCTTTCAATCTTTCTGCATGCTATCGAACAAAATAATGGTTGTACCGAGCACAGTGATCACGAATACATATGTACTTACTTAGTACTCGTGAATAGTAAGGGCTCCTACAGACGGTGATGCAAGAGTGATGCATCAGTGTTTCACGACTCTTGCACCAGCGTGTGTAGGAGCCCTAACGTTAATGCGTGTGCTAATAAATAAATTTTAAATTTGCAATAGAAGTTAAAACTAATTAAAAAGTTAAAATAAATTAAAATTTATTTCGTTTTAAACATTCTAAACTACTTTTCTTTAATTTCGCAATCATTCGGGATGCTTAACGTATTAAATACTTATTGTAAAACTCGTTCAGAGCACCGAAGCTCCAGTTGAGCTTCTTTCGTGGATTTTTGCATGAGTCGTTCTATTTCGTGTATTTCTTCGATGTGTTTACATAATTTATTTTACATGATGCATTTCTTCGATGATATATTTTATTTGATGCAATTTCTTTGATGGGGTTACATGATTTATTTTACCTGATGCATTTTCCTCAAGGTTAATAAAATAATATATTTTTGTTGTGTGAAATACAATATGTATAATGCTTGCTTCTCTGTATGAGTGTGTGCGTGACATTATAGAGGGAGACTCCGTACTTCCGCTTCCTTCTTGCCTGTTGAATGTCGTAATTACGTCTTGTCCCCCCCCCCCCCCCCCCCCCGGCTGCTTCCACCTTCCCATAGTACACGCCGGCCTCTTCTCCCGTCGTGCCATCCTCCTCGGCCTCTTCCTCGCTGGTCGTAACCTCTTCTTTTATCGGCACCGCGCGAAGTATGGCCGTTGCCTCTGTCCTCCTCCTCCTCCGTAATGCGCCGGTAGGCTAACCGCTTCATAGCCTTATACATCTGAAACAATACCAATCGTCACAGCGACGGACTGCAACGCCCGAGACCGCCTGATAGGGATCTTCTTTCGACCGGGCAAAAGTACATTATTACGAACAGAAGAATATAGTAAATGTCCCCATTAGCGACCGCTTAAGAGTGTGACTGGTTCGAAATAGTAATTTCTTTACTAATATACGACAATGTTTGAGTAATGTATGGATCATTGTATTTTTTGAAGTATCTAGTTTCTTAATCAAATCAGTTTTAGAGTGATATTTGACTATATACACAAAAATTATGGTGAAAATTATATTGGACCTGATGTCCCCTTTATTGACCAACTTGTACCATTTTCGATTTTTTGCTACAATAATGAAAGAAAATGAATATTTTCTTTTTATTTTATAATTCTGTATATATTTCTAGTTAATTTGAGTAAGTTACTGCATGGATCCATGTATTTTTATTGTAAAATTTGCGAGTTTAATGATATCTGTAGTATACCCACACAGCACACATGCGCCTTCAATGCGCCTTTTAGGCGCGCAGTCCCAGGCGCTCGAGGTGCCCCACAGGCGCCGCGAGTGCCCCACGACCGCCCATTTTGCGCCTTCGGAGCACCTGATGTTACAAAACGGGCCGCCTTAAATGCGCATTATAGCGCCTGAATTAGGACTGACATGGGCCTCAAAGGCGCTTGAAGTGGGCGGCTAAAAGGCGCATGGAACAGGCGCCTTAACGGGCCTGGATTAAGACTGACAGGCGTCTTAATTATGGATAAATTAGGTCTGATGCAGCTGTTTAAAAATTGCCATTAGGGCGTATCTAAGATGGTTATATATACTGATTAATTATAATATAAATTTAATAAAACAAAGGGTTATCAAAAAGAAATCGGACACGATAAAAATTCATTTCCATTGTTTATTTATACATATACATTTCTTTTTTTATCATTACTACTATTACATACCATGCTTTGTATAAAATATATAATTCAGAGTGTGTTGCAAATATTTAACATCTATACTTATACAACACTTGTATTATATATATCCTTATCCTTACTAATATATAAAAGTGAAACGTTGTCTGTTTGTTTGTCCTTCTTTCACGCGTAAACGGCTGAAAGGATTTCAATGAAATTTTTAATATACATTACATACGTCCTAGATTACATTATAGGCTACTCATTTTATTTTTTACGGTTTCTCATTTTGGAAATATCACAAATAATTCCCGGGTGAAACCGGGTAACGGGCTAGGCTAGTATTACATATATCTTATTATATATATTTTATTATATATACGTGAGTGTGTTATTATTTCTATAACAAGATAACCTTACGCACGCAATGAATACAGAATGCACTTATATAAGAAGTATAGTTAGGTGATACAGATGCAAGTGTGCAAAGTATACAAACTGTACAGAATATACAAAATATACATATAAAGACACTTAATGCTTCAGCGACAGCGCCGAATTCAACTGTATGTTATTACGACTAATTCAATTTCGAAAAAAGGTAGGTTAGTCCGTTTTTGCTCTGCCCGCTTTATTTCACAAAATGCAAGACGTCCTCGAATCAGTTGATGCACTGCATCAAAACAGTTGTAAAAGCTGTCAAAGAAACAGGACTTATCATCCTCAGTATGGTCAAAGAGTAGGTATAATAAGAGGCGTCACTCCGGGCGGAATCTTTGAAGTCCTTGCTTGACCTTGGCATTTAAATTGGTTGTCTATTTCAAGCGGGATATTCAAATCGACTAAATGTACCTTATCACAATTGGCTGATTATTGCCGAAGTTTACCGATAACTGCCGAAGCTTAGGCGATCATTGCCGAAGCTTAGCGATCATTGCCGAATGGGCATTTAAATTGGTTGTCTAGTGATTTCCCTAGTTTATTTCTGTCCTTGTCGAGTGACGCCTCTTATTATAGCTCCTCTTTGGTATGGTTTGCGATAAAAATACAACAAATGTTGCAGCACGTAATAGATGCTTACTGGATTCGCAGACTATGTTGGACGGTCATATTGAATCTTAAGGGGGTAGACACGGCTATTTTTGCGCAGCTTTTCTATCGCACGCTCGCTTCAACCATTTTTGAATAGTGGACTCCGCTTCCTTCCTATTTTGGGACTGCTTTCCCTTTTCGGCAGCATCTGAAACAAGAATTTCAATAAGATGTTACATATATTCTACGTTAATCAGTATTAGCTATGGTGAAATTTCGGTGATAATTACATACCTATAACGACTTCTGCTAGTTTTAATTTGTAGAATGGTTGCTTCCCCTGCCTGCCCAGCCAACTGAACATCAGGGCCACATCGTTCATTATTACCGAGCTCAAAACCCTCTTTACGAAATCATATATATTTGCGCCCCCAAATTTTGCAAATTCATTTACCTATAATTAAAAAATTATTAGCTTGGCTAAATTAAGAGAGAGAGAGAGAGAGAGAGAGAGAGAGAGAGAGAGAGAGAGAGAGAGAGAGAGAGAGAGAGAATAATGATATTTTACTTACTGCGTCCTGGAAATTTGCTTCGTCTTTTAGTAGTTCCTCCAACTCTCTTACTCTTTCCACAGAGTTGAGCGGGAATTGTAAATCTTTATGCTTCACAAAAAATGATTTTTTTCGATCGGGCACTGGTGCCGTTTCTGGGCCAACTTTCCTTTCTAGATTTTTGATCCGCTCCAGCGCTTCGATGAGCAACGCTCTTTGTACATTTAGCTGCCCCATCATTCCATAATTTTGATCTATTAGTGTCTTCATGTCGGCTGCGTTGCTGCTGCTGTTGCTGTTGCTGTTGCTGGCGCTGTTGCTGGCGCTGCAACTGGGGCCTGCATCTATGTTTTCAGAAAATTATTTATTACATTTTATACCTTTTCACTGTAACTTTCCATGGTAAAAAACTATCTCCGCATAGAATATATATACACATACCCACACAGCACACATGCGCCTTCAATGCGCCTTTTAGGCGCGCAGTCCCAGGCGCTCGAGGTGCCCCATAGGCGCCGCGAGTGCCCCACGACCGCCCATTTTGGGCCTTCGGAGCACCTGATGTTACAAAACGGGGTGCCTTAAATGCGCATTATAGCGCCTGAATTAGGACTGACATGCGTCTCAATGGCGCTTGAAGTGGGCGGCTAAAAGGCGCGTGGAACAGGCGTCTTAAGGGGGTAGACACGTCACGTGACCTGGCCGATTTGGCAGGTCGGTATTACAGCAGATTTTTTCTGCATAGAAATGGTAATACCCATAGATACAGGCTGTCTTGTGAACGCGAGAGGGAGCTGTTTACTATTTCCATATTTTATTCTGAATGTGGAAATAAATTTCTCAGCTGTTGCGTTGTACTTGTAAAAATTTAAACGGAAAGCCTGCTGGTACTGCAAACGTAGAAAATTCATTGTACATTTTAATTACTTGAAATGTGCTTATGCTTTAATATTCTACGTTGGCAATAAGGAATTATAAGTGAAAAGGAAAAATATATGTGGGGATGTACCCCAGAAAATGAAGTTCGTTGGGTTAGACATTTTTTTACGTCCTATGCAGAAAGCAGTTACGAACAAACATTATATATAAAATTGTGTTGGATGTTGAATTGGGCTATTGAAAATGGGCAGGCTGGAGGCGCGTGATTATTTTGTGGTTCCCTGCTCGAAATGACAGAAAATAAAACCTATGTATATGCTATATGACAATAAATGTTAGGTGGCTTTTTCATTCTTTTGCGCTACATTTGTGAACTTTTTATCATCCTTTCGAAGCATTATTATTACGCCACAACAGTATCTTTAGGAAATTGAATATAGTATATAGGTAATATTTTCCGTCACTTGGAGGAGCGGATTTTCTATCCTCGAAGTGACAGAAAATATAACCTATATGCTATACCCGATTTGCTAAAGATACTGTTACGACGTAATAATATTATGTACTTCGGAAGGATGATAAAAAGTTCACAAATGTGGAGCAAAAGAATGTAGTAGCCGCTCTACACTTATTATTTATTAATTTCCTTAATTATGGTCCGAATTATATCATTCTTGGGGACAACATGATCGAGAAAACATAAGGAATCGATTGACGTCACTTTCGCAAAGATCTGATTAGAATTTGCAGAACTTCAGATTCGTCACTGCTTAGTGTGCAACATTGTATAGCCCCGCTAGTTTCGAGCGTCGAAGCCCACAAAACTCAGCGAGACACATGATTGTTGGCGAGCATCGCGTTTGACGATTCTAGCTAGCGAATCACCCCGTATAAATGCTAATAAACGATAGTGTGAAGTACGCAAATGGTTAGGCTCGAATTATCGGGAAAGACCTACCCACCCCACCGTTTTGCTTCCTCGCTGCGAGCGAGGACCTTCGGGCCCGAGTAGACCACCCGTTGACAGCCGAGAATAATAAAACCGACGGACCAGATAAAATACTCATGTTGTTGATAACTGTTGATGAAAGTATTACCAATGGAGTTTTTAGGGTTTCTCGATGAAAATGATACCAAACATAGAGCAATTCGGTCCATTTTTAGTGAACGTAGTGTGTGTCCTAATCATGTATTCATAAGAAAAAATAGACTGAATTGCTTCGCGTCTCGACTCATTTTCGTGGACATAAACTCACCAATCCATCGGTGGTAACACTCTTATCAAGGTGTAATGAGAAATATGAACATTTCCATATTCAATACTGGATGACTCAAGTCGCCGTCGACCGAGGGTCTACGTCATTCAGTCTCCTTGTCAAGCGGTTCGGGCGGGGGCCCTAATAAATGTGAATTTATTTGGGAAACCAAAGTCGCGTCATTCGTGACCCCTACTCGCGAATATATATATGTCCTATGTACGAGAAAAAGCAATGATGACTTGAATCGAGACTTAGAGCAACATTTCTAATAGGGAAATACATGAAACAACAATAGTTCGTTGTCTAAATTTTACAATTAAAATATTTATTTGACGTGAATATAAAGCTTGTCAGCAAAGTCTTTCTCGATTTGAGTTCTATAGAAGGGTGACTTTCCTTCGCCATGGAAAGTCTTCTCTTGTCCTTCACGGTGGCAATCATGCGACTCGTTGAATTTCGTGAGTTTCGACGCTCGAAACTAGCGGGGCTATACAATGTTGCGCGCTAAGCAGTGACAAATCTGCAGTTCTGCATTTATAATCAGATCTTTGCGAAAGTGACGTCCATCAATTCCTCATGTTTTCTCGACCAAATTGGCCCAAAAATTACATTATTCGGACCGTAATTAAGGAAATTACGTGAAACATTGTTTGCACGATTGAAAGCCCGTTTCGTTAAAAATAGTCCGATTTAAATTATTTTCTGTCAATTTAATCGGGAGAATGCCAGGAATCCATTTGTGTCACTTTCATATTGATACGATGAAAAATAAACAAATTCTGTTTCTAGTAAAATCTCGCTAGCCGCTCGCTGTTCCTAGTCAATGTGTGTACTAAACTGTATACAAAGTTTGGCAAAATGTAATCTAATTACAAATTACAAATTACGATTAAAATGTAATTGTGTAATTGATTAGGTACATTATTTTCTGTAATCATTAATTTAGGTAGTTGACCACAATTTTCTCAAGTACTCAAATATTAACGATTACAGAAAATAATGTAATCAATTACACAATTACATTTTAATTGTAATTTGTAATTAAATTACATTTTCCCCAACTCTGACTGCATATAAGCTAACCTACAATCGTACGTCAATGCATATATTGACTGCATCACGCTTTTACTGTGAGCGACATGTATCCAGCTACGTGCTGACGTTTCAGTTTTGCTATGATTCCACGTCGGCAGTCCTCCCGAGTAGGCGCCATCTCGTGTCCACTAGCTGAACTAAATTTGTCACGAGACTTGCTCTGTATTATCGCCAATATGGCGGAATTCTGATTTGGGAATGCAGTCACGAAATTACGTTGTTTGTCCTTATATGAGCAAATTTTGGGCTGGGTGGGGTCTCATTCGAAAGAGGAAGGTTCAATGCAGCCCGCTCTGGACATTGTTTGAGTCACAAAACTCTTTTAGTGACGTACAAATACTTGGAATCTGCGAGTGTATTTTGTCCATTTTTTCTCTGCTTTGGACACTCATATTATTACATATCAACATAATCTCTTTGAACCATGGCCAGAGCGGGCTGCATTGAACCTTCATCTTTCGAATGAGACCTCGCCCAGCCCAAAATTTGCTCATATAAGGACAAACAACATAATTTCCCAAACCCATGTTTCGGGCCAGATTGTGTCGGTATACAGCGCGCTGCATTACCCGTGTCTACCCCCTTAACGGGCCTGGATTAAGACTGACATGCGTCTTAATTATGGATAAATTAGGTCTGATGCAGCTGTTTAAAAATTGCCATTAGGGCGTATCTAAGATGGTTATATATACTGATTAATTATAATATAAATTTAATAAAACAAAGGGTTATCAAAAAGAAATCGGACACGATAAAAATTCATTTCCATTGTTTATTTATACATATACATTTCTTTTTTTATCATTACTACTATTACATACCATGCTTTGTACAAAATATATAATTCAGAGTGTGTTGCAAATATTTAACATCTATACTTATACAACACTTGTATTATATATATCCTTACTAATATATAAAAGTGAAACGTTGTCTGTTTGTTTGTCCTTCTTTCACGCGTAAACGGCTGAAAGGATTTCAATGAAATTTTTAATATACATTACATACGTCCTAGATTACATTATAGGCTACTCATTTTATTTTTTACGGTTTTTCATTTTGGAAATATCACAAATAATTCCCGGGTGAAACCGGGTAACGGGCTAGGCTAGTATTACATATATCTTATTATATATATTTTATTATATATACGTGAGTGTGTTATTATTTCTATAACAAGATAACCTTACGCACGCAATGAATACAGAATGCACTTATATAAGAAGTATAGCTAGGTGATACAGATGTAAGTGTGCAAAGTATACAAACTGTACAGAATATACAAAATATACATATAAAGACACTTAATGCTTCAGCGACAGCGCCGAATTGAACAATTTCTCTATGCTATGAGATTATTGATAACCTTACTCTGAATTTTTATTCGTAGTTTAATCCACTTATAATACAACTTGTAATATTTAATTTTAAAGTTCATTTTTAACAATACCATTAATGAAAATACCATTTTGCACCTCTTGTCAACTTTCCGCCCTAGGCAGTCGCCTAATTGTGCAGAGTAAAGTCATAAATCAGGTTGCTTGTTTAAGACATGTGCAGTTACGATGCTAGAAGCTAACAGAAATTGGAAGACTGATATCTGAATCTATAGAATGATTATTAAAGTTTGTGATACAAGTATGCGCATTAATAAATTACGTATAGATTTGCATAGTTTTTCTTCGCAAATGATGAACCGAAAATGTAGAATGAGCTCATTGGCTCCGAAGGAGCGTTTGTTTAAGGTATAGCTAATACTAGTTTGTTTCGGCACCAATCAGCGCCAACATGCGCACAACCAGTCTAAACTCGTCGTTCGGCAAGTTCCTTTTAAAATGAGCTCAAGTATAAGTATTAATTTAATAATTATTCTATTTTAAAAAATGTATGCCCCTTTATAATACAAATCACGTAAATGGTTAAGCATTATGCGTATGGCTATAAAAATTAATATATTAACTGTTCTTGCTAAATACTTATACATACTTGTATACCCACACAGCACACATGCGCCTTCAATGCGCCTTTTAGGCGCGCAGTCCCAGGCGCTCGAGGTGCCCCATAGGCGCCGCGAGTGCCCCACGACCGCCCATTTTGGGCCTTCGGAGCACCTGATGTTACAAAACGGGCCGCCTTAAAGGCGCATTTATAGCGCCTGAATTAGGACTGACAGGCGTCTCAAAGGCGCTTGAAATGGACGGCTAAAAGGCGCGTGGAACGGGCGCCTGGAACAGGCGTCTTAACGGGCCTGGATTAGGACTGACAAGCGTCTCAATGGCGCTTGAAATGGGCGGCTAAAAGGCGTCTTAACGGACCTGGATTAGGACTGACAGGCGTACCTTAATTATGGATAAATTAGGTCTGATGCAGCTGTTTAAAAATCGCCATTAGGGCGTATCTAAGATGGTTATCGATACTGATTAATTGTAATATAAATTTAATAAAACAAAGGGTTATCAAAAAGAAATCGGACACGATAAAAATTCATTTCAATTGTTTATTTATACATATATATTTTTTCATCGTTACTACTATTACATACCATGCTTTGTATAAAATATGTAATTCACAGTGTGTTGCAAATATTTAACATGTATACTTATACAACACTTGTATTATTTATATATATTACATATATCTTATTATATATTTTTTATTACATATACGTGAGTGTATTATATATATTTCTGTAACAAGATGATCTTACGCACGCAATGAATACAGAATGCACTTATATAAAAAGTATAGCTAGGTGATACAGATGTAAGTATGCAAAGTATACAAACTGTACAGAATATACAAAATATACATATAAAGACACTTAACGCTTCAGCGACGGTGCCGAATTGAACAATTTCTCTATACTATGAGATTATTGATAACCTTACTCTGAATTTTTATTCGTAGTTTAATCCACATATAGTACAACTGGTAATATTTAATTTTAAAGTTTATTTTTAACAATACCAGTAATGAAAATACCATTTTGCACCTCTTGTCGACTTTCCGCCCTAGGCAGTCGCCTAATTTTGCAGAGTAAAGTCATAAATAATCTCAAATAAATGTAATAATGGGCGCAATTAAACAAGTTCGCCTAGGGCGCAAAAAAGACTTGAGCCGGGCCTGCAGGGGAATTCAATATGACCATGCACTAGTGTTTATGCTAAAAGTATCATATCGAACTGGAAACTCCCATTTGCTTATTATTTGAGGCAGTCAGAGCAACAACAGTGGATCAACCTACGTTAAAAAATTTTTTTTATCTATCGTATATGGTTAGTAGAGCCTATCGGAATACGTTATTACGACTAATTCAATTTCGAAAAAAGGTAGGTTAGTCCGTTTTTGCTCTGCCCGCTTTATTTCATAAAATGCAAGTCATCCTCGAATCAGTTGATGCACTGCATCAAAACTGTTGTAAAAGCTGTCGAAGAAACAGGACTTATCATACTCAGTATGGTTTGCGATAAAAATACAACAAATGTTGCATCACTTAATAGATTATTACTGGATTCGCAAAATCGCATATGAGAGTGGTAGTCCCCTGCGGGCCTGCGTCAAGATTTTGCGAAACGGTTCTCGTGCTTCTGATGCCCGTCGCGCACGCAAAGGACGGAGTGTCACGGCGCCCGCAAGACGGAGCGAGACATAACATCAACGCGTCGCACAGTGGGACGGATCGACGTTTAGGTAGGCATTCACTTGAATTCTTAAATATTTCGTCATTTATTCATTATAATCTAAGATTACAGGTTATATACTATATTGTATAAAAAATATAATATTCATTTTTTTTCTCGTCGCTCTTTTTAATAATGGGGCTTCAAGAGTCCCTCCATGTTAATTTCCATATATATACATCCATATATATGGATCGGGGCTTATTAATAAATTATTTAGAACATCATGATTTGTCATTTTTCGGCTGCTCTTTCTGCGTATAATTCGTAGTAGTTTTTAAAATCATTATTTCGGGCGTTCTGATTACATACTCTCTGATTACATACACGATTCATTCTTATTTATCTAGCGTTTCATTCATACTTTTGCACGTTGCACACCTCTGCGTGCCTCACTTCCAACATATATTACTCATTATTATTATATTTGAACATTACTCAATTAGTGTAATTTAAAGTTAAAAACATTCAATTTGCACAATTATTGTTGCAAATAGTATATTTCTCCTGACTTGCACCTACGTTTGTGCAAAAAAATATCAATATTTTAAAGGGTCGGATGCGGTCGGATATGAATAATTGAATTTTGTGAAATTGAATCCATCCAGAATTATGAGGTATGCTTGAATTTACGGACAAATGCGGACAATTTTTTTAATTTAGAAAAATGCGGAAATGGTAACAAAAAATCTTAATTTGACAATAGAATATAAGTGTTTATATTTTTCATTACAAGAAAAAGACTAACTGAAACTATTCCAATGTGTAAAAGGTGATCATTTTCTAAAAATGGAAATCTAAAATTTTTTTTAGAATATTTAACTGAGGAAGCCCAGAACGCCCGAAATAATGATTTTAAAAACTACTGCGAATTATACGCAGAAAGAGCAGTCGAAAAATGACAAATCATGATGTTCTAAATAATTTATTAATAAGCCCCGATCCATATATATGGATGTATATATATGGAAATCAACATGGAGGGACTCTTGAAGCCCCATTATTAAAAAGAACGACGAGAAAAAAAATGAATATTATATTTTTTATACAATATATTACCTGTGATCTTAGATTATAATCAATAAATGACGAAATATTTAAGAATTCAAGTGAATGCCTACCTAAACGTCGATCCGTCCCACTGTGCGTCGTCTGTCTCGTAGGGCGGTATTCATAAACGTGTCTTAAGATTAAGCAAATGCTTAAGGCTTAAGGGGTCATTCTGGTTAGATCGCCGATAAATTCAGCGATTTTCGGGAATTTATTGCGAAGACAGGAATTATAGTAATGGAATTAAACTTTTTTCTATTGATTAAACTACATTTCTACAGTAAATGAAAAATATAAAAGTTATAAAATTATTGCTATTAAAATGGTTTTGACGGCGATTTTGATGACATATTTAAAAATTCATAAAAGTTTTATTCCATTACTATAATTCCTGTCTTCGCAATAAATTCCCGAAAATCGCTGAATTTATCGGCGATCTAACCAGAATGACCCCTTAAGCATTCGGCATCCTTTACTATGCTACTAGGTTAGTAGAGGATACCGCATGCTTAAGCATTTGCTTAAAGACACGTTTATGAATACCGCTTTCGTTCCATCTCGCTCTCGCCTTCGCCGGACAAGAATAAAAATTATTTTTTGGCGGCTTTCCTATCGCAGGCTCGCTTCAACCATTTCTGAATAGTCGACTCCGCTTCCTTCCTATCTTTCGACTGCCTCCCCTTTTCGGCAGCATCTTAAACAAGAATTTCAATAAAATGTTACATATATTCTACATTAATCAGTATTAGCTATGGTGAAATTTCGGTGATAATTACATACCTATAACGACTTCCGCCAATTTCAATTTTTTAAAGGGTTGCTTCCACTGCCTCCCCAGCCAACTGAAGGTTAGGGCCACATCATTAATTATTATGGACCCTAAAACCCTCTTCACAAAATCGTACATATTTGATCCCCCAAATTTGGCAAATTCATTTACCTATAATTAAAAAATTATTAGCTTGGCTAAATTAAGAGAGGAGAGAGAGAGAGAGAGAGAGAGAGAGAGAGAGAGAGAGAGAGAGAGAATAATGATATTTTACTTACTGCGTCCTGGAAATTTACGTCGTTGCTTAATATTTCCTCCAACTCGTTTACTTTTTCCACAGAGTTGATTGGAAAATTCAAATGTTTATTTTTCATAAAAAATGTTTCCTTCCGCTGCTCCACTGGTGCTGCTTGTGAGCCAACTTTATTTTCAATATTTTTTATGCGTTGCAGCGCTTCGATGAGCAATTCCCGTTGTAAATTGACTTGTGTTATCAATGCATGATTTTGGTCTATTAAGGTCTTTATAGTGTTGCTGCAGCTGTTGCTGCAGCTGTTGCTGGTGCTGGTGCTGGTGCTGGTGCTGGTGCTGCACCTGGGGTCTGCATCTATGTATTCAGAAAATTATTTATTACATTTTATATCTTTTCACTGTAACTTTCCATGGTAAAAAAACTATCTCCGCATAGAATATATATACACATATATTGACTTACCAACTGGACTATCTTTCTCGAAGAAACTCAATTCGCCGCCATTGCTGGTGCTGGGCCCCGCCGGATATACTATTTCGTCTAAAAACCAAAATTGTTTTTATTAAAGAGGTAAGGAAGCAGAATTGTGGACAGATCCAAAACGTATCTACTGCAAATAAAGCGTACGAAAAATGTGAAAAATGTATTGTTAAAAATGGAATTTGTACATTAAGTACTGAGGAAGAAGAGGCATTTTTACCAAGGGAATCTGTGAAACAACACGATTTTTGACACAAAACGCCTAGGATAGAAGATAACTTCATCAGAAATAATATGATTGAACTGAGCAAAGTAGCAGGAAGGGAATTGGAAAATTGTTTTAGGTAATTGTAATTTTTATATAGCATATTTTCACACCTGATATAATAATGGGTTTCCTCATCTTTGGAGGTGGAGGTAGTGACGCCTCTTCAGGGATTGCCTCAATTTGTGAAGATGGGGATACCAGCGGCGTCAATTCCTGCCCCGACTCCTCACTGCTCGAAAATCTCCTGGGAATAATTTTCCTTTTTCCGTTCCCTGCGTCGGATTGAAGATCGCTGGTTTCTTCGGCCCTCTTCGCCCTTCTCCTCGCCGTGGCATAATCATCTGGGTGAACACATTAGTAATTAATGGGTATAATGATTAGTCACTAATAAGTAAATATAATAGTCATTAATAAGTAAATATAATAATAATTTCAATTTACAGCAAACTCCACCAGAGCGGAAACGTGTAAACATGCGTGTGAAATTATTGATATTTAAAGTCATAAATAATCTCAAATAAATGTATTATAATAATGGTCGCAACAAAAAGTTTCACGGTTGTTGCGCAACCGGGGCACCCCATGTTCCGATACATCTCAGATACAGCGATAATTTTACTTTCGTACTTCTTCGAAACACTTAGTTTTCAATTCCTATAATATACCAAGTGCCGTTTCAAACTATTTGAGTAGATAAATTACTTGAAAGTACAACATAATTGAAGCTTTATTATTTAAAATCTTTTTTTAAATTTTTTTATAAAGAACGTATATCGGGTCAAAAGACGTTAAAGAATGGGGATCCGGAGCGGTTTTGCGATATTTTCACCAGAACATAAAAAATTACTCAAGGAAACATAGAAATGGGTACCCGGGTACCCGGTTGATCACACAAGGGTTAAGGGGGTAGACACGGGGATTTCTGAGCAGCTTTTCTATCGCACGCTCGCTTCAACCATTTTTGCATGGTGCACTCTGCTTCCTTCCTATTTTGGGACTGCCTTCCCTTTTCGGCAGCATCTGAAACAAGAATTTCAAAAAGATGTTACATATATTCTACATTAATCAGTATTAGCTATGGTGAAATTTCGGTGATAATTACATACCTATAACGACTTCTGCTAATTTCAATTTGTTAAATGGTTGCTTCCCCTGCCTCCCCAGCCAACTGTACATCAGGGCCACATCATTAATGATGACGGAGCTCAAAACCCTCTTGACAAAGTCGTATATGTTGGCTCCCCCAAATTTTGCAAATTCATTGACCTATAATTAAAAAATTATTAGCTTGGCTAAATTAAGAGAGAGAGAGAGAGAGAGAGAGAGAGAGAGAGAGAGAGAGAGAATAATGATATTTTACTTACTGCATCTTGAAAATTGTTGTCGTCTTTCAACACGTCTTCCAACTCGTTCATTCTTTCCATACTGCACAGAGGAAACTGCAAATGACTGAATTTTGTCAGAAAAGACTGCTTCCGCTCCAGCACTGGAGTTCTGTGCGTTGTTGTTGATGCCTCCAGGCTCTTCACCCGTTCTAACGTTTCTACGAGTAGTGTCCTCTGCAAATTGTTTTGGGCCAGTATTGCACGGTTCAGTTCTATTAAGCTCGTTAATTCGGCGGCGTTGTTGTTGCACCTGCAATTGCAGTTGCTGCTGCTGCTGCTGCTGCTGCTGCTGCAACCGGGCCCTGCATCTATGTTTTCAGAAAATTATTTATTACATTTTTTACCTTTTCACTGTAACTTTCCATGGTAAAAAACTATCTCCGCATAGAATATATATACACATATATTGACTTACCAACTGGACTATTCGTTCCGGAGAAACTCCCTTCGCCTCCGTTGCTGCTGCTGGGCCCCGCCGGGTATACTATTTCGTCTAAAAACCGAAATTGTTTTATTAAAGAGTTCTGCTGCAAACATTAATAAACATATATGTTTTATATCTCGCGCGTTCGTCAGTGCTTTAATCAGGGGTACCTCAAGTGGGAATAAACAGGAACGAACAGGAACGAGCAAGGTTACCAACCCTACGGAAAAATCCGTACGAAAGCGAACATAATAATTCCCGAGGTAAGGAAGCAAAATTGTGGAAACATCCAAAACGCATCTGCTGCAAATAAAGTGTAAGGAAAATGTGAAAAATGTATCGTTACTAATCTACAAGGGCAGATGTTGGCAACCACATCGCTGCAAGATGGAATTTGTACATTAAGTACTGCGGAAGAAGAGGCATTTTTAACAAGGGAATCTGTGAAACAACACGATTTTTTACACAAAACGCCTAGGACAGAAGATAACTTCATCAGAAATAATATGATGGAACTGAGCAAAGTAGCAGGAAGGGAATTGGAAGATTGTATTAGGTAATTGTAATTTGTATGTAGCATATTTTCACACCTGATATAATTACTGGTTTCACCATTTTTGGTGTTGAGTATCGTAGCGGGGTTGATTCCTGCCCCGACTCCTCACTGCTTGAATAGCGCTTCGGAATGATTTTCCTCTTTGCGGTACCTGCGTCTGACTGTATGTCGCTCGTTTCCTCTGCTCTTTTCGCCCTTTCCCTCGCCTTGGCATAATCATCTGGGTGAACACATTAGTAATTAGTAGTGATTAGTCACTAATTAGTTAATATAATAAGTAAATATAATAATAATTTCAACCTACAACAAATTCCACCAGGAAAAACGGTTACGGCGAACCTTTCCCACGAATCATCGAGCGGCTCCAGTTTTTTAATAGCCACGCTCATACGGCTCGGTTTATATGGTGGCCAATAGCAGAAACCACCTACCACCCAATCCGAGGGGACCTGAGATACGGAGTTATCGCAGGCGAATTCTATGGTGCGCCAACCCTTCTGCGTCATTTCAACTCCTATTTTCTCAAGTGTTCCTGAAATAAAACATGCTTAGAAATTTGCTAGCGGGTATTTTTAGCTTGAAAGGTATAGCGACATTGAGACCAGAAAAAATCGAAATCTGAATCATTAATATTATCGTCATAAAGACGTTCTAAAAACAGTACAAACATTGAATAAGCCTATTCTAAGTTCACACATATGACATATGACTACTAAAAAAAATGGATTGCAGATGTTAAATGTGAAGAACTAGCATCTCCCCACACAGCACACCTCATTGCGGCAAAGTTGCAGGATAGTTGCAGTAACCTTGCGTCGTTGCATAGTTGCAGCGCAATGTGGATGTATGGTTGCTGCGACGTTGCCGTGCAACATTGCCCGGAGCGGACATAGAATTTTTGCTGCATAGTTGCGGCATAGTTGCGTTGCAATAATGCACTGCAACTTTGCCGCAACTATGCCGCAACTATGCCGCAACTATGCCGCAACTTTGACGCAAATTTGCCGCAGCTTTGCCGCATCTATGCCGCAACTATACCGCAACTATGTCGCAACTTTGCCACAAATTTGTGGCGTTAGCAAATTTTAAAACATAATATCTCCAAAACAGGCTGAAATAAAGTGTATACATTATACCTTATTGGATTCGTCTTGAAACGCACTATCAAATGATCTGTTAAAAAAAAAGAGTTCCGTTTAAAGAAAAAATTGGTCATCGTATCTCGTAAAATAATAATCCAAGAAAAAAATCGTCTACTCCAGTAAATTTTCCCCCTCTAACCATGCAATTTCATATAAACAATTACTTATGAGTCCAGGTTTTACATTCGGCGTTGCTCGGCGTGTTTAACTGCCGAACCCTGGTGTATCTTAATATATTAAGCAGAAAGTGTTTGTGTTTTTTTGTCGCCTAGAAACTCTCGAACGGTAAACTTAAGGATCACGCAATGTGTCGCCCAGCTCATTATACTACCTAATTCAGATGCACATGCCTATTTAATAAATAAATAAATAAATAAATAAGAAACGTTTTTTTTTATAAAATCAAAATCTAAATTTCGGGTGAAGCCGAATTGCAAAGCTAGTATTTGCAAACGCCGAGCAGGCGCGGTTGATCTTGACAAATTTGATCGCACTCCGGGCATAAGTAATAACATCCACAGGGGGTACGAATTAATTTACAACAGCTATTTGTAACCTGAAAACGCTCGAGAAGCTTCGCCACCTAGTGGTAACATCGTGGTACTGCCACGGGCGAGGTATCGCGCGGGCCGAATATGCGCATGGGCGCGCGAAATAGAATGTCGTATACACGGGTCACGTGGTCTGCAAACCAGCCGTACACATGACATGTTTATATATAAATTACATGTTAATAAGGCGTTTCTGAGACATGCTATATAGCCTATGTCCGCCCTAGAGTATGCAGGAATAACGTGTCAAAATTTGAGGAAGATTGGTGAACCCTCGGTTGCCACACCTACTTTTTCGAACGTCGTTGTCACACTGGGTCAATTTGACCCTGTCAATTTTCAATCAGTTGTTATTTAAAAACTATTTGTTAAATTAAGTCTAAAAAATTCTGAGATAATGTTTGAACATTGTAGAATATATGCCCATCGTTGAAAGTTGATATTTAAAGTGTCATCATGCATAAAAAAAATTTGAAGCAATAAGACTTTCGACAAAAAGGTTTTTTGCTTAAAAAAACGCAGGGCCAATATATGATTTCAGTTAGAAAATGTTTTGTGCCGCGTTTCGAACCGATTTGCCCCACTGTGCGGCGCCGACGGGCACGGACACCAGGCCCGGTCATAAACAGGGCCACAGCGCGAGGATGGTTGGCGCCTTCATGCAAGAAAATGTTTAGCGCCCCAAAATTTTTTGCCCCTGGTTTCTATTTAATATGTTTTGCCTTTACGGAGTACAAAAGAAACATTACATTAACATTTTGTGTATGTGGGAGTTGTATTCCATTATTATTAAGCGTGCGGTATAGTTTCTTATGCGGCACATAACTTCCATAATGGGTTCCGCCGGATATGACAAATTAGTCTAGGCCCCCTGCGGACTTTTCGCAAACTACGGCGACGAAGGCACTTTCCGAAGGGACTGACCGAGGAAAGTCAGTCTTCGAATTACCTGCACTCGTTGCGGAGCTAGTCAGTGGAAAATTGTTAAGTGGTTTTAACTGGTAAATGGATAACATGTCAAATGTAAGTATTAAAATTGTATAATATTAAAAAGGGTGATTCTCCCGCCTCGCTAAGTTTCGTGGATTTCGACGCACAAAAATATGTTTGCGTATATTATTCGCGGATAAATATAATATATAGGGTAGACGCACCGTTTGTGGCCACTGTACTGTTTTTGGCCATGTCCATAATTATCTTGGTTTTCTTAGCTTGAAATTGCTTGCAGCCACAATTATGTGTAGAATTTCACACCGTAAATATTTTTTTAGTATACCACCACAAATATATGGTTACAGTTATTGCTTACACGAAAAACATTATATTTTTTAAGAAGTGTGTAAACGGTTCGCTGTTCTTGTAACAATCGTAAAGGATATACGGTAAATAAAGTTCCCTTATTTACTAATCAAAGTATGTTAATATATAAATTATGGCAGATATAGGTTAAATGTAGTTTCAAAATTCTGAAAGTATAAAATTAGCAAATTCAATTCAGTATTACGAAAAAATTATGTCGCAAGAAATGGTATAGTATTTTAATAACTTTTCCATTTCTGGCCATCCGGTGGCTAAAATGTGGAGAAATCGAGCTTGCCTTCCCCGATGGTGCCGCTGAAGAGCAGAACGTTGCCCACAGTAGCGCCTGATACGAAGGGTGAAGATTGATTTATCGGTCATTTAATAGATGTTATAGAAAATGCAAAGAGATAAATGCCGAGAAATCATCGTGCGGGACGGGAAGTAGGGACGTAACAACACATACATTTATAACAAAATTATTGTTTATTTTTTAATTTGCCAAAAAATTCTGGTACAGGAAAAAATTTCTCCCTCCGCCACTTCCTCCTTGGCCCCACCCACCCCCCCGGCCTCTGCGAACTTGTTCGCATCCACCCCTCCAGCCTCGGGGATCTTGTCCCCATCCACTCCCCCAGCCTCTGGGGTCTTGTCCCCGTCCACTCCCCCAGCCTCTGGGGTCTTGTCCAAATCTCCCCCGGCTGCTTCCACCTTGCCATAGTCCACCCCGGCCTCTTCTCCCGTCGTGCCATCCTCCTCGGCCTCTTCCTCGCTGGTCGTAACCTCTTCTTTTATCCGCCCCGCGCCAGGTACGGCCGTTGCCTCTGTCCTCCTCCTCCTCCGTGATGCGCCTGTAGGCCAAACGCTTCATAGCCTTATACATCTGAAACAGTACCATAAAAATTACATTTTTTACTTCTACCTGTACACTATATAGTGAATCCCCAAAATATTCGGACAGAACCGGAATAACATAGGGTCAAGTCAATTTCATTAAATGCAATGCTCTATTATTTTATTCATAATATTGAAGCTCTTTGTGAGACAAATTGATACAATATACGATATTTTGTTACATTACAAATCGTGAAATATTGATAAACCGTAGATCTCACGTGAAATCAAATATTATCGTATATCACATTGTTCAATTCGTCTTCGACAGAGGTACTATTGCCCGGTTGAAAGAAGATTCCTAGGAGGCGGTCTCGAGGAGCGATGCAGTCCGTCGCTGTGACGATTGGTCGCGAGTCACCTATTTGGGCACACTTTTAAAGACGGAGCACACGTATTTTGGTTATTGTCTGCAGTAGGCACATACGTTGTCGCACCCGGCGACGAGAGACCGAACAAAACACATCGAGATCGAGTGGGATAGAGCAATCTGACCGACGAACGCCAAAGAAATAGCGTAGGCATCTCAGACGGTTAACCATTAATATATAATAACATACAAATTTCATTATTTTTCACAATATGTTCAGGAATCATTGGTTTGGTAACAGGATAATACTATTATCTTTGGTTTGGTACCAGGATAATACTTTCCTAAAAAAAAGAAAGTAATTTTTTTTCAAAAAGAATGTAATTTTTTTCAAAAAGAATGTAATTTTTTTCAAAAAGAATGTAATTTTTTTCAATCACATTACCACGTGCTATCGGCGCTCAAGTTGATCGCTGTGTCCGTTGCGTCGGAATAAATCAACCGAAAGGTCGACATTGTATTCTACCTATACCTACGTACGCGTTCGTAGCAGCAGAGCGTTCGGCGATGTTCTCTGCGAATATCTTGGAAACTACTGCCGTGCGACGGTAACATGTATAGGAAACAGTTGTTCAGAATCTTGATCTTGATAATATATCCAAAAATCATTGAATTCGGTGAGTATGGAAAACTTTTAAATAATTACCAAAGATTTTTGCAATTATCTCGGAAACTAAGGTCGACCGCCAAAAAGTTTAGAGGAAAAAGTTGTTCAGAATGACGTCCTTGACAACATATTTCAAGGTCGTCAAAATCCGTGAGGTTGCCCACTTTGTATACCATTACCGAAAATGAATATTTTCTTTTTATTTTAGAATTCTGTATATATTTCTAGTTAATTTGAGTAAGTTACTGCATGGACCCATGTATTTTTATTGTAGGGGAGACCGGGGCAAATCGGCCACTGGGGTAAATCGGCCACAGGAAGTTTTACCCAGTAGAAGTTAAAATAAAAACTCGTGTTTGCTTTTGTAAACGTCTCTCTATGTGTCTAGAGTACCAACGGAATTTGAAAGCATTTGAAATTATGTTGCACTTTGTAGAAGGCAAAATACGTTTTCGGCAGTGATAAAAAATTTTCGTGACTTGTGGAATCTTTGTATTTATTCTGTAATATTGGTGTTCTGAAGTTTGAGGTGAGTATTTATTGATTAAAATAGCGGTACCGATTACGATTCCGATGACAGTTTGAGTTATTTCGGAAAATCTCTATTGTGTTTGAGTGATTGAAGTTAGAGTTTACGTCTGGGGCAAAACGGCCACGTAACACCCGGGGCAAATCGGCCACTCACTGATGATGCCGAACCATAGTAAATAAGTAGTTTTATTAACTTTTGTGGTAAAAATATTCGTCGATGCAGCGCTGTCGGTGGATCCGACGCTCAACAATGGAAAACAGTTAACAGTTTCGGGACGAGGCGAAGAGTCGCGTGGCATGGACGGAAGCGCGTCTAATGGCTACGCAGTGCAGTTCGATCTTAAAGTACATGGAACGTTTTAAAAGGAGGAGATTATATCTTTCTTTGATTGAGCTTTTTTCGAAATTTCGCCAAAAACGACGTAGGACCAGCCGTTTAGGAGATACGCAGCCTCAAAGTGTCAAAAAGTGAACTCTGAATTCCATCTTTTAAACGGTACCGTCGTTGTCGCCGTCGTCTTACAGAATGTTCAGATCGCTTCGTTTTTTAGCTACTCGAAAGAAAAAATGGAGCTGTCGGAAAAAATCGAGCTACCCGAAAAAATCAAGCTACCCGAAAGAATCGAGCTACCCGAAACATTCGGGTTACTCGGATCCGTTCGCGTCCCGGCTCTAGCGGCTACGCAGTGCACTTCGATCTTTGGAAAAAGGAAATTATATCCGTGCGTTTAAATATTGATTGAAGCAATTGTAGCTTGAATAGTTACGAGGAGAAATAAATATCGTCTACATTTTTCAGCAACATTAATCAACATCCAGCCCGAATAAAAGGTGGCCGTTTTGCCCCGAAGGAGTGGCCGATTTACCCCGGCATTTTTCGAAACGACGATTTTACATTATATTACAAATTCTCTGGAATAACTTTAGAAAGGGGGATTAATGAAAATTTGGTGTAGCATTTATGTACTATAGGGATTACTCTTTCGGATAGCATAATTCACATAATTGAAAAATTAAATTTTTTTTGTTAAATTTATCAATGAAAAAAAAGTGGCCGATTTGCCCCGGTCTCCCCTAAAATTTGTGAGTTTAATGATATCTGTAGTATAACCTCACGTTATTAGAATCTGTCAATTTTCGTGTCAATGACCAACTCCTAATTTACATGTGAATTTACTTAAAGATGAAACAATAAATTACATAGGCTTTAATTATAATTTCTGAACTTTCTGGTTGATATTTCGCTTTCTGTATTGCAATAAACAATAATAAATGAATAATTGGTCACTAATGGGGACGCGGTCGCTAATAGGGACATTTACCTTAGTATTTAGTATTGCGCATAATTACTTACTTTTTTCCATTTCGTGCTGCCGTCTCCCGATGTTGCGTCTTCTTCCTGCTTCTTCTCCTCCTGCTTCTACTCCTCCTGCTTCTTGTCATCCTCCTTCTTCCGGGGTTTCTCTTCCAGCGCGCTGTACGATGATCCCGCATGCACAAGTGCATCCGTTAACTGGAAATGATATAATGAATGTATTATTTTATTGAAAATAGTAAGATTCTATGAACATACAGGGTGATTCTCTCACTGAAGTCCTCAACGGCGATGCCGTCAATAATAAGCCGCGCCACGCTAACAAGGAACGTTCGTCAACCCGGAAATTAAAAAAATTATGAAACGTGGTGTGCGAATAGAGATAATTCATCCGTAACGAAACCCTATTTTTCTACTGACCTAATTTTGAACATGTAGGGTAGACGCACCGTATGTTGCCACCTTAAGGATTTCAGTGACTTTCATCGTAATTATCTTTAAAATTGTACTTAAAATCAGGAAACTGTTGTGGGAGAAATATAGGTCGTATTTGGGTTAAATTCAATAACTTCACACACATTTATAGAACATAATTAGATATAATTGCGAAAATAAGAATGATGAAAAAATACAATGTACTCATGCTCTCTGCGATCAGGCAAGGCAGCTCCTTTCCTCCTCTCTCCTCAGTCCTACCAACTTAAGAACTATTTTCTATCATAATATAGGAACTTTATTCGTTAATAAAAATAACCCCACAACTGTAAGCTATACCAAATTTTACACTATCTTTACTATCAATATCTAAGTTTTCATTAACTAGAGAAATCGTTAAATAATTAATAAAGTTAAAAATATATAAGAAATACATTTTTCACCGTTTGTGGCCACTTGCACTCTAGTTTTGGCCATGTTTGGTACTAGTTTTGGCCACTTTCAAATCTTTTTAGGTTTTAGTGCATTTTTAATAGAATCGTTTAACATAATTTTTTTTATATATTTTTACTTTCTACTTTTTATTGTTTATGGATTTACATTTTGCAGCTCTGACTTCTTTACAAATATTTTTTATTTAATTTCAAATCACGGTGCAACTAGCGACCCGAACGCAGCGGCTTTTTGTCGTTTTCGTAAAGCAAGCGAGTAGCTGATTTCAAGTCGTTTGGATTTGTGGTTATGGGTTATATTTATTGATGACTGGCTAATTTTCTCACCTGCTCTGGGTTAATTTTATTTTTTAAACAGAGGATCAAGATGAATAAAATCGTTTAAAAAGCATAGTGGCATAAAATAGAACAATATTTTGATAAAGTTTCCATTTCTGGCTGAGGGTGGCCAGAACTGGATACTCTATTGTATCAGTTTTAGCCACCGGATGGCCAGAAATGGAAAAGTTATTAAAATACTGTACCATTTCTTGCGATATAATTTTTTTCGTAATACTGAATTGAATTTGCTAATTTTATACTTTCAGAATTTTGAAACTACATTTAACCTATATCTGCCATAATTTATATATTAACATACTTTGATTAGTAAATATGGGAACTTCACGATTGTTACAAGAACAGCGAACCGTTTACACACTTCTTAAAAAATATAATGTTTTTTCGCGTAAGCAATAACTGTAACCATATATTTGTGGTGGTATACTAAAAAAATATTTACGGTGCGAAATTCTACACATAATTGTGGCTGCAAGCAATTTCAAGCTAAGAAAACCGCGATAATTATGGACATGGCCAAAAACAGTACAGTGGCCATAAACGGTGCGTCTACCCTATATATTATATTTATCCGCGAATAATATACGCAAACATATTTTTGTGCGTCGAAATCCACGAAACTCAGCGAGGCGGGAGAATCACCCTTTTTAATATTATACAATTTTAATACTTACATTTGACATGTTCTCCATTTATCCGTTTAAACCACTTAACAATTTTTCAGTGACTAGCTCCGCAACGAGTGCAGGTAATTCGAAGACTGACTTTCCTCGGTCAGTCCCTTCGGAAAGTGCCTTCGTCGCCGTAGTTTGCGAAAAGTCCGCAGGGGGCCTAGACTAATTTGTCATATCCGGCGGAACCCATTATGGAAGTTATGTGCCGCATAAGAAACTATACCGCACGCTTAATAATAAAGGAATACAACTCCCACATACACAAAATGTTAATGTAATGTTTCTTTTGTATTCCGTAAAGGCAAAACATATTAAATAGAAACCAGGGGCAAAAAATTTTGGGCCGATAAAAATTTTCTTGCATGAAGGCGCCAACCATCCTCGCGCTGGCCCTGTTTATGACCGGGCCTGGTGTCCGTGCCCGTCGGCGTCGCACAGTGGGGCAAATCGGTTCGAAACGCGGCACAAAACATCTTCTAACTGAAATCATATATTTAACCCTCGGTTGTCACACTGGGTCAAATTGGCCCTGCGTTTTTTTAAGCAAAAAACCTTTTTGTCGAAAGTCTTATTGTTTCAAATTTTTTTTATGCATGATGACACTTTAAATATCAACATTCAACGATGGGCATATATTCTACAATGTTCAAACATTATCTCAGAATTTTTTAGACTTAATTTAACAAATAGTTTTTAAATAACAACTGATTGAAAATTGACAGGGTCAAATTGACCCAGTGTGACAACGACGTTCGAAAAAGTAGGTGTTACAACGGAGGGTTCACCAATCTTCCTCAAATTTTGACACGTTATTCCTGCATACTCTAGGGCGGACATAGGCTATATAGCATGTCTCAGAAACGCCTTATTAACATGTAATTTATATATAAACATGTCATGTGTACGGCTGGTTTGCAGGCCACGTGTCCCGTGTATACGACATTCTATTTCGCGCGCGCATGCGCATATTCGGTCCGCGCGATACCTCGCCCGTGGCAGTACCACGATGTTACCACTAGGTGGCGAAGCTTCTCGAGCGTTTTCAGGTTACAAATAGCTGTTGTAAATTAATTCGTACCCCCTGTGGATGTTATTACTTATGCCCGGAGTGCGATCAAATTTGTCAAGATCAACCGCGCCTGCTCGACGTTTGCAAATACTAGCTTTGCAATTCGGTTTCACAAGAAATTTAGATTTTGATTTTATAAAAAAAAACGTTTTTTATTTATTTATTTATTTTTTTTTTTAAATAGCCACGTGCATCTGAATTAGGTAGGTATAATGAGCTGGGCGACACATTGCGTGATCCTTAAGTTTACCGTTCGAGAGTTTCTAGGCGACAAAAAAACACAAACACTTTCTGCTTTATATATTAAGATACACCAGGGTTCAGCAGTTAAACACGCCGAGCAACGCCGAATGTAAAACCTGGACTCATAAGTAATTGTTTATATGAAATTGCATGGTTGGAGGGGGAAAATTTACTGGAGTAGACGATTTTTTTCTTGGATTATTATTTTACGAGATACGATGACCAATTTTTTCTTTAAACGGAACTCCCTTTTTTTAAAAGATCATTTGATAGAGCGTTTCAAGACGAATTCAATAAGGTATAATGTATACACTTTATTTCAGCCGGTTTTGGAGATATTATGTTGTAAAATTTGCTAACGCCACAAATTTGTGGCAAAGTTGCGACAAAGTTGCGGTATAGTTGCGGCATAGATGCGGCAAAGCTGCGGCAAAGCTGCGGCGAAGCTGCCGCAAAGTTGCGGCAAAGCTGCGGCAAAATTTGCCGCAAATTTGTGGAAAAGCTGCGGCATAGTTGCGGCATAGTTGCGGCATAGTTGCGGCAAAGTTGCAGTGCATTCTTGCAACGCAACTATGCCGCAACTATGCAGCAAAAATTCTATGTCCGCTCCGTGCAATGTTGCACGGCAACGTCGCAGCAACCATACATCCACATTGCGCTGCAACCATGCAACGACGCAAGGTTACTGCAACTATCCTGCAACTTTGCCGCAATGAAGTGTGCTGTGTGGGAGGCTCTGCAAAGATATGTTAGTAAACACGGTTACTGCTCTCGAGTTCCCGAATCGGAATCAGCTGTTTCACTAACTCGTTTGTCTGTATTTTAGATGTTTCGTAACCAATGGGTGAACACAAATGATTTGAAGCGTGATTTAAAACAAAGCGGTTTATTAACATTGTTAAAGCGGTTATTGTAATTATGCGTGGGGTTTTAGCATTGACACATAACATTTATAATATGATTATGACATTTATATGTATGTATGGACATGAGGTACAATATAAATCATAGAATAATATACTTTTAGTATAGATAGTTAATAATATGAAGAAATATGATCGCATAAGCGGTTATAAGACAAATATATATATAAACAAAATAAGCATTAACAAGATAATATAAAAGTAATAGTATTAGTAATACAATATATATATATATATATATATATATATATATATATGCAGTAAGCGTAGATAAATGAAATAATAATATGTTTGCAATAAGCATCAATGAAATAATAAAGAAATAATATGATGTGATCGCACTAAGCGGTTATAAGCGAAATAATAGAATATGGTATGAGGATGATACGCACAATAATGTTAGATAATAAAAGTGGCTTACAATATTTGCCGTAGCTCACTGATTTTAATGTTAACACTTTAAAGTAATACTTTTGTAAATATAACAGTTCTGTAGACACAGGATTTCTGTCGATGAAAGAGGTCCTGGCCTCTCGATCCTTCGTATTTATAGGATTTACGCGGGGTCCTTGCGGGGGCTTTATGCGGTAAGGACCTTGACATAATTTACGAATTATGCGTATAGTAAGACTTCCGGGGTTTTTCTATAATATTCTATAATTAGACCTGTTTACGGCACGTACGCCAGATATTCTTCGCAGTTAGGCTTTTGGGGTTTTTCTACTTGTCTATATTCACGTTCAACAGTTTTCATGCTAGATTACAGTTCTCTCATGAGATTGAGAAAGACTCTTGTCTTAGTTTTCTTGATACAATTGTCATTAGAGCAAATAACAAAATTATCACAAATTGGTATCATAAACCAAGTTGGTCGGGAAGATACATTAATTTCTGCTCTGCACATCCGATGCAACACAAGGTGGGTTTGATCAAAGGATTAATAGATCGTGCTATTTTGCTGCCCGATCCGAAATTTCGTCCGGATAATCTACTTCTTGTTAAAAACACTTTAAAATGTAATGGATATACTTTAGATATGGTTTCGGAGATTATTAAAGAAAGGATTTTTTAACTCTACCATCCATTATTAGTTGAAAAACGAAAAGATATAAGAAATAATATATTAGGACCAATCAGTTGGAGAAATACGGTTGTTTTGCCTTTTGTTAACAATATTTCAAACGGTATTAGAAGAATTTTCAGAAAAGCCGGTATACACGCAATTTTTAAATTACCGTTTTATACCAAACATCTATTTCCTTTGATTAAAGATAAGATACCCTTGTCCAAAAATTCGAACATCGTATACTCAATTCCTTGTAGTGGTTGTAACCAAGTTTACATCGGACAAACTTCCAGACTTCTAGAGAGACGTATATACGAACATAAAAGAAATATTTTATTATCCCCCCTACAACATACGGCTTTAACCAAACACTCTTTAGAGTTTGATCATAGGTTTGACTTTAACAATGCCAAAATAGTTGATAAAGAAACTAATTTGAACCGGAGGATTCTTTTAGAGACACTACATATGATTAAACAACCTAGCGTGAATCTTAGGTATGAAACACCTAAAATACAAGAATATTACGCAACATTACTTAAGAAGTAATGGGTTATGATGCAGGGTCATTCTTCGTAGGTATTACTTTGCCATTATGCTCGCCGGTAGTTGTAGTAGTAGTAGTTTGGTTGGCTATAGGCTGACCCATAGACACCCCCTCCCTGAAATTTAGCACACCGCGTTTTCAATTAGGGTTGCGAAGAACATTACGGGGTCAGTTAGTGTTCCGACTAAATTGTGATTACGGTTTGAATTAGCGTTGCGAATCAAATATTCCCCGCGTTTGGTTCCAGCATAGCGTTGCGAATGAATGTCGAGCGTGGTTGCTTGTAGTGTTCCGAAAAAAGAGCCGCGATTGTGTTTGAGATTGTTCTTGTATTTTGAATTGAAGTTACTAGAGTTTGATTCATTGCATTACTTTTGATTCGTGGTATTCTTTTTACTAGAGTTACGATGCGACTGATCGCGTTTTTTTAATTACTCGTCCTAGTTTGATACTTAATACTTTTTTGAGTTAGTGTTGCGATGATGACTGATCGCGTTTGTAATTAGAGTTACGACCCCAATGCCCCGAAACTGTCCTGGGACATGTCCGAAGACATGTTCCTGGGAAAAAGGAGTCCCGAGCAGCTGGCTTTGCTGCACATGGGAACCCACACAGCCTTCAGGAAGGCTGCAGCGAATTAAAGGCCACGCCAAGACTTCCAGGCCGCGGACATCTAGGCAAATGTCTAGATGTTACATTTTATCTTCACATTATTAAAATGTCGGCGATGAGTAATGGAATGTATGAACACAACATTTTAGCTGTGTATATGTAGTTGTGTCATCTTAAGCGCAGGTGTAAAGCACCTTTATTATGTACTTGCAGCTCATTTTGATTTCATATCTTTTTTTACAATGTATATTTTCTTCTATTTTTTTTGTGTTTACTCTTTTCCGTCCTCGATTTTATCATGTACTTGGCGTATTTTTTTACTTTTTTGAATTTTTTTTATGGGGATCTCACTTCTTTTTACAAAGTATGTATATATTATATATGTATAGTACTTTGTGTACAGTACATGGTGCGCGAAGCAGCTTATAGCGCTGAACGTATTCAACATTGAACTGTATTCACAACCACAATTATTAACACTTTTCGAAGAATAATATGTATGCTTTTTTAGTATTTCGTGGCCAAGCTTGTTTTTCTACTCGTAAATCATCAGCGGATACCCACGTGGTGCCCTTACCCCTTACCATACTCGTGTAATGACCATCGGTAATACTTTTACCGTGGTGGAAAATCGTTGCCTTAAGTTTATAACAGTGATCCCCCATTTGTATTTTAGTAGTAGGTATTGCTTTGTAGGCTGCTTTTTTCACATTCAAATTCGGAATTATTATGCGCCCAAAGCGGCTGCTGTTCTTCCGTCTTGTAATTAGGCATACTTAAGCGCCCATAGGGACTGCCGTTTCTTTTTTCGTTAAAATTGAGAAGTATAAGACTCCCAAAGGGGCCACTCCTTTTTTCTATCAATGTTCAGAATCATTAAGCGCCTAATGCGGGTGCTCGAAATTTTTCTGAACGTCCGAATTGCGTGGCGCTCCATGCGGCTGCCTGGAATTTAAAGGAAATTTTTTGGAACTTGTTTAAATACAAATTGTCTGATATTTCAATATTTGGGCAATAGTGATTCAATGAAAGGACTATATCTGTTGAAATTACATTACTTAATCGAGATAGATTGTAGGTATTAAGCCACTGAGACAGTTTCTGTTGCAGAAATATTATGTGTGAAGAATATTGCAACAAGAGGATTTCAGGTTCATCATCCATGAAAAATCAAACCTCAAGGAATTTTTATTAATACTTTTGAGAATGTTGCAGGTAACATCGTGGGTCCATCGAGGGAAGTAAGAAACACATGACAATTTCAGATTTTTATTAGGCGGGTCATTATTTAAATTTAAGTAGATATGTATATGGTTAGGTAAGACGTGTTTAGTGGTCACATAGAATTATGTAGTTTTTAAGAAAAAAGATATATGTACACTGCAGTGTGTAACTAAATATAAGCAGCAATTATTAAATACGAGCGCTCGTATACGTAGGAATTATTAGTATTTAAGTAGACATAGCAAATATGCACTGGCATATTTCCTATTAATGAATAGAAAATATTATTTCTTTGGTTCATTCCCAATTATGTAGTGAATAATTATCATGGTAGAAATATTCCAGAAAGTTCATAAAATTTTTAATAAATGAAACGAAGAAATGTTTTCAATTCTGCTTAGCTTCATCGCGGTAGCTTTTTACAGAAGGACTCCTTCTGTTGCCCGCTTGTGGAGCGATCGAGGATCGTTTTGCAACCGTGCATCAGGGGGATCTATGGAAATGAAAATAAAATTTTGCATAAAGGAGGGCGGATGGGCCGCGGTTAGGGTGGGTCTCCACTCGCAGCGCCTCCACGTGGTGAGACCTGGGCAATCTGTATTATTTGAAGCGTAATTACTAATCGTATCACAAGTAACATTGTAATAGAATTATTAATTACGTGACAAGTAAAACTAGCCGATTGGCTGCGATCATCTATCTTCGTTAATCTCTATTCTATCCGTCCAGATTCGATTCTAAATATTGCTCCTACAATTACATTTTATTTCTCCAATAATATTAAAAAAAAGACTCCAATAGCAATCTTGGTGCCATATTTCCCAAACAAATCGCGCACTCCTAAATACGTAGATACCATTAGATGATAACTTTATATCTGAAACGTGATCGTGATCGGACGTGAACTAGTTTAAAGTGCCATGGTGAATCTTAAATCGCGATATCTCGATTCCTGGATTAATTTACCCAGCTACAATTAACCCAGTACCTAGAAAACTTCTCGGGGAACGTTAACAAGCAAAGACCTCTACCAAAGTCGCACCATGGCCGAACAATGTACCTGCCAGTCCAACTTTATTCGCGATCGTGATCGGACCTCAGTGAACTCGTGAGCATATTATTTCGAGATATTTCGATTCCATGGATTAATTTCATCGATTCCTGGACCATGTGGGAGGTCGCTTAACAAGGTTCTACTGCAATCTAGAAGACTTTTTGATCCACTGCTTAGGGACATTTAAAAACATGCAGTGCTTTATATTTAAAAACATGAGATGGCTATGCGTGTTAGTAGTATCATACGCGAGTGTAGAGTCAGTGTTTTTGCGCATCTTGAACTATATAAGAGTCTTTTGATTCGAGCTTTTTGATCGTGAAATTAAAGTGATATATTTGTGTGTGTGATACATTCTATTCGGTACTACAGTACCACATGGTGCCACAGTGGTGTTTCAACATGAATTAGAAGTATTTTAGATGGGAACCTGTGGCTTGGCCACTGCCCCCACCATATTCACGAAATACTGTAGAATGTTAGCGATGTAAAAAAGCCAGCCCTAGTAAGCTCGAATGCAATCGAAACTCGATCGGCCAGAATCGTTTGAGCCGTGTATTTACTAGTATCGAAACAACCCTAACCATACATTACCTTCGCGACGTGACTTCATGCCAATGTAGTTAAGAAATTAATTATTTAAGAAAACAATGAATCTGACTAATTGTATAATTAATGTCTTTACTTTCTAAGATGTTAGCTGGTAATTATTAATTATTACAGTGTGTGCATCGTTTCTAGATATAACTACTTAACTTCTCTACAAACTTAACCTATGTTTACACTATACAATCAAGATTAGTAAATAAACAAATAATTAATATGTAAAATAATAGACTTTATATGATGTATGTGGTAGTGAAAGAGACAGACATATTTTTTCAAAAAAGAATTTGTATACTAAACGTTAAAAGAAATGTAATCTTTATGTTTTATTATCATTGATTGATGTCATTGTTTTTTAAAAATATCTATGAAATGTTTGGAAGCTGCGGAAACATTGGGACACATTAAAAAGACTATTGCCTCAAATATGGTATGTTTTAAAATCAAATGTGTTTAGAAAGAATATATTTTTTGTCAAAGATCTGTTACAGCATTGTAACTATTTATATTTCTGTATTAAAAGGATATTGTATGCTTTGTTATTTAATATTATAGTTGGAATCATTGTCACAGGAAGAATCATTAGTATCGGAAGAAAAAATAAGTACAACAGAATCACAAGATTCGTTTGAGAATGGAATTTCGTTTAAAAATTTAAACGAACACAATACACAAAAATTAGAAGAAATACAGAATAGTGAAACTGTAATAAATACAATAACACAAAATGAAGATATGACAGTAATAGATGCAGAACCATTGGATTCATTTAATAATGTTCATTATAATTGGAATAATGTACCGCATCTAATATGTGAAACAAATAGGGAATATGAATCAACTGAATCGTGTGAGAATTTTACAAAAGGTTGTCAGTGGTCTCCAGATGGCACATGTTTAATGGTACCTTCTGAAGATTTTAAGATCAGAATTTATGAACTTCCCAGAGAATTATATTCTGCAAAAATTCATTCGGAGTTGAAGCCTGTGAACTTCCCAGTAGCATTAACTATAAAAGAAGGAGGACTTATATATGATACTTGTTGGTATCCTTTCATGAATTCATGGGAACCTGCAACTTGCTGTTTTCTAAGTACAAGTAGAGAAAGTCCCATACACCTATGGGATGCCTTTAACGGTGAATTACGAGCAACATATCGAGCTTACAATCAGTTAGTATCATAAATATTTGTTTCAATATTAATATTACAATTTATTGAATACTTTACACTTAAAAAATTCAGTAATTTCCAGTTCATTCATTGTGATATTTTATGTAAACCTCTTAGTTTAAGTCCTGTGCAGAAATTCTAAAATTATACTATTGATTATTTTACTGTATTAGGGTTGATGAAGTGGAGGCTTCAATTAGTGTTCAGTTTATTGATTCGGCCAGAGAAATATGGGCTGGTTTTAAAAACACCTTGAGAGTTTTTAATGTCGAACGCCCAGGACGTCAAATAAATACTATTCAATTCAAGAAAGACTTTCCAAATGCCACCGGATTAGTTTCTTGCATTCGAGAAAATCCAATTATGCCAGGATTAGTTGCTTTTGGCACATATTCTAAATATATTGGTAGTTTTGATATTCACATACATATAATTACAGACACATTAATAATGTTATTGTGGGTTACATATGTATTTATGATTATATTTTTAGGCTTGTATAGAGACGGACCATTATGTTCTTTTAAGACAGGAAGTGGTGTAACTCAAATAGAATTTAGTCCTTGTGGGACAAAATTGTTTTCGGCTGTTAGAAGGAACAGTGAATTCTTATGCTGGGACCTTCGTAATCCAGGCACTGTACTGTACTCTCTTCAGGGACGTCAGTCTAATACAAACCAGAGAATACAATTCAGTGTCATTACTGATGGAAAGCAAATAATCTCAGGTATGTTGAAGAATTATATGACAAAACAATTCAAACTAATAGAAACGATATTTGTTTCATGTTGTTAGGTGGTACAGATGGAAACGTTGCACTCTGGGAATTACAGGAAAGTACAGATTACACAGATCTTAATGTAATGTATAAAATAAAGTTGGCTCATGATTGTATAAATGGAGTATGTTTACACAGAAGTTTACCAATAATTGCTACTAGTACAGGGCAAAGACAATGTGACAATACAATACAGGACAGAGATAATAATGTCCGATTGTGGAGTGTTTCTTAATTATAATTCAGTTATATAAGTACTGGAAACGCATATTTTTTACTTTATAATTTGTACCTAAAAACCAATTACAAATACATGTTTCACGGTGTTGTATAAAGATTTGATATATAATACGAATTTTAAAAACAGAACGATTGTGTAGATTTACATTCTGATATTGAAAAATATTTTAGTCAAAAAACAAAAAACTAAAGTAAGAAGTGAATTACCCCAGTGAAACAAACGTGCTTTCTGTTTTTTTAAAGGAATCTAGGATTGGCACTATGAGCATTAATGAAAATAATAGCACATTCGGCAAACCTGCACTGGCGCAGTTTCCCGCTATGCCGGTGCTGCTCCAGCACAGTGCCAGTGCAGCATGATTTCTAGGGTTTTGATTTCTAGCAATCTTGTATCGTATTCGGCGCCAAGAACTGCCCTGGTGTAGTGCAAACTTCGTATTCGGATGAACAGAATACACCGCACTAGTGCAACCTTTCTCGCACTGCGATTTTTGGTAGTGCAGTCAGGCAGTCTCCAGTGTAGCCAACTTATAGAAAACTATGCACGCGAAACACTACTTCACACCAATGAGAATGTGCTCAAGATGGCGATCTGAACATGTGCGTGATGACTAGTGTTGGCTAGAACCGTGATTTGTGAATCACGAGTGATCTGATCACATTCGTTCCCAATCACGGTGATTTTTCACAGTGATCCGTGATTTTCGTGATCGCTTCTGATTGATGCAGGCAGAACAGTAATTCGCGATTTTCCTGATCGCTTTTGATTGGTGGAGAGCATAACTGCCCTTTGCACGTGCCACATAACCCCAATTTTTACTTTCTCAATATTCTCAAGTCCTCACTGTTCTTACAGAATCTCCGGTGTATATTTTGAACCAATGTAATCGTTCTTGATCTATTTAAATTAACGAATATTTCTTCACTTTAGTTAAAAAGTATAATGCATATGTGAATACTTTAGCCAATAAAATTCGTGCGTGCATACATTGACAATGAACTTATATATTTTATATATTCGCTGAATTAGCACGCTTTGACTGTAGTACAAGCTGAATTGAAGTATTTTATAAAAAATAGTTCAATCAAGATCAAGAATTACGATCACAGTAAACAATTAACTCAAGTTAAAAAAATCACGGTCGTGATTTAACTTTAATCACTACCGTGATCGTGATTCTGAGATCACTGTGATAAATCACTGTTAGTGATTTTGCACTCCATCTCTAGCTTAGAGCATATAAACATGGAGGAAGCATGCAATAGGCAAAAATGTGGACGGCGATAGAAAGAGAAAGATATACAGGAGGGACACCCCCTCTCTTTCCAGCTCCAGGGGCGACAGTGTTTTTTTGTTTGATGTTAGAAAGAGAGGGGGTGTCCCTCCTGTATATCTTTCTCTTTCTATTGCCGTCTACAGTTTTGCCTATTGCATGCTTTCTCCATGTTTATATGCTCTAAGATCTCTAGTGATGACGCCGCGACGTCAAACCAATCAACGCCAAGATGGGAGACGATGGGAACCAATTTTTCGTGATCGCTTCTGATTGGTGGAGAGCATAACTGTTTTCTTTACAGGCGTCACATAACCCCAATTTCTCTTAAAACATTCCCAAATGTTCTTATACAAGTTCAGATGTGTATTATATATAACGAATATTTCTTCACTTTCGTTAAAAAATATGTGTATACTTTAGCCAATCAAATCAGTGTGTGCATACATTGACTAGTAGAGGATGTATAAATTCGCTGAATTGCGCTCAATTAACGCTTTGACTGTAACACAAGCTATATTGATGTAGTTTATAAAAAATTATTCAATCAATGTTAAGAATTATGATCACGAGAAGCAAATTTACTCAAGATAAAAAATCACTATCTCCATTCTTAACCAGAATCCACCAGAACAGAGCTGAACCAGCTCTAGTTTCACTCGAATGTGCGGCATGGTATCGCCAAAGAGTAGGTATAATAAGAGGCGTCACTCCGGGCGGAAACTTTGAAGTCCTTGCTTGACCTTGGCATTTAAATTGGTTGTCTATTTCGAGCGGGATATTCAAATCGACTAAATGTACCTTACCACAATTGGCTGATTATTGCCGAAGTTGACCGATCATTGCCGAATGGGCATTTAAATTGGTTGTCTAGTGATTTCCCTGGGTTATTTCTGTCCTTGTCGAGTGACGCCTCTTATTATATAGATAAAGTTGATTAGGATTTCGACCGTAGATCTTTCGAAAAAATTTTAAATCGTGGGATATCGGCGCACTGATTCGGTCACTATTAAAAAAAAAAAATAAAAGTTATTTCGCAAGTTTAAAAAATTAAAATTTCCAACGTTTCGGTCGTAATTCCGACCATTTTCAAGGAAGGAATAAAAAATAATAAAAACTGCACTGCTTTTAAATTAATAGCACGCTTTAAACGTGCGAACAACGAGTCGGTTGGAGACTAAACTTGCTTTTATTTCTTTTTTTTTTTAATAGTGACCGAATCAGTGCGCCGATATCCCGCCTCTTATTATACCTCCTCTTTGGTATCGCACTGAAAAAGTTCGTACTCGGTGCGCACTAGTCCGGGTTGCCGAATGTTCTATAAGTTAATTTATATAATAAATTCATAACATTAGTTCTCGTCCGATCACTGAAGTTAAGCGGTATTGGGCGTGGTTAGTACTTGAGTTGGTGACCGCTTAGGAGTACCGCGTATTGTTGGTGTTTTTTCATACCACACTCCATTTTTAACCTTTATATTTAACTACGAAACAGATGCTATCGTCGAAAGGTTTGAAATTTTATTATGATTTCACGCTATTTTCGCAATGCATTCCGCTATTATAGAGGGATTAGTAGGAAAACACCAATTTCTTAAGGCTCCTACACACGGTGATACAAGAGTCCGTGAAACACGGATGCAGGCATCACGACTCTTGCATCTTGCTCACGCACCTAGCTGGTGAGCAAGATGCGTGATGCAGGCATCAGTGTTTCACGGACTCTTGCATCAGCGTGTGTAGGAGCCCTTAGGTGTATAATAATTTAGGTTAGTTTGCCAATTCTGACCCCGAGATGGCGCTGTTGGCTGTGCCAAGCTAGTGATCCTCTAGGTAGTGATCGGCAAATGTGGTTCCCGTTTTCTATAGGTCGACACCATTATTGACCGAAACCGGAAGTAGAGAGAGCAAGTCATTTTCCCTATTGGGCGAAGCAATAACATCTACGAATTGGATTCCACAACATTGAGCGAAAAGTGGGATCAGCAGCAAACTTCATTTAATACTGAAGTGCCCGCCGATTTGTGACTTCCGCTTTAGGACAAAATGGTGGACACATCTGCCGATCTGACGTCAGAATCTGCACCTCAGAACGCAGCCAAATGCGGACACAGATGACTACGGTTCTGACGTCAGATTCTGCTCCCCAAATCTGGCTATCAGGGTTCCTAATAAAATTATTACTACATATTTTGTTTTGGAATTCAATTAAACAAAAAGTATGTGTAATGCAGCTAGAAACACAATATTTTCATTAAAAGTAACATAAATTATGTGAGTGAAATGTGGCATCATCGCTTTGCGAACATTTTTTTTTCTCTCTCCATCTCGCACTTGTGCTGGAAGTCTACAGGAAATTGAGAGCGATTCTCTAAATCTCTAAAAAAGTTCGTTATTTGAAATAAAAAGGGCTGATACATGAAACAGTGGACAGCTCCTAGTTACAGCGAAAGCAGTCTAGACATCAAACACGATCCTACTGACGATGATGATAATAAAGATAACATTGACTCACTGCTCTAGTGTTTTTTGTGGTTCTATAAAGTGTGCGGCCGCTCATCCAAAAAGAAGTCCTTCATTAGCAATAAATGCTTGGACACATAATCTACGTACAAGATCTCCTCCATCTATATGGATCAATACATGAATGAAAAAATTAATTTTTCTATTTATTTCCTGTTTTACAAACATTTTCTTGGGGGACGAAATTAAAAACACTTTCTTGAGATTTCACATTTTGTTTATTATCTCGTATTGACATGGCATGATTACATTTTGTGATTCGTGGACACACACTTACGTAGACTATGAGTGGCGTTCAGTGAAAATTCATACCAATTACGAGCTCATTTTAATATTTTATATAACCTCTTCAGGGTCAAATGCAAATAGAGGGTGAACTTTGGGCCCTTTACCCTACTGAATTCACAAAATTCGTGTTAGTTCATTTGATATAAACAAACGAATCACTGTTTTAATTTACGTTAATTATGTTCGTTTCTTGTGTATTGAACACAATACACGTGTAAAATTGTTTAACAATAGATTTAACAGGTGTATATTTTATAATACTAGTTCGCAGTAAAGGAATCTATTTCTAGATACAGTTAGCCATTAATTTTCCTGCGAAAGTAGCTGCACCTATATATTATTCGAAGTATTATACTTATTGGATAGAAATCAGAGATATGCTTTCAATTATAATTGAAATTCTATATTCCCAAAGGAGGGTGTATCAAAATCCGATGCCTGCTTGTCCGATTTACAGAACTTGAGAGATATGCGCGACACTTTAGATTTATAGCATCTGGAATTGATATTCGGAAGACGAAATGCCACATATTTATTATGTACGTTTTGTTTACGCATTTTAATGTACATTTTGGAGAAAAATTGTGTGTGCCTACTTTTAATTAAATTAATGTAACCCTTTTGATCAATTAATCGGTTTCCTAATGTTTAATGATTGTTAATGCCTTTAGTTTTTAACTATTTTAAAATAAAACCAGTCTACATGATTATCGCGTGTATGCTTTTACATGATTTATGCAAATCAGTACCCAGTATCATCTTATTAAGTTTCAAAAATTTTCCACATTTAACTTTGCTTAACAGGAATTAATCTCGTGTCCGTAATAAAAGATATAAATAAGACATTATAAATAAATAAGAAAGAAATAATGCTGAAACCAATTCAGTCATATGTAAAAACATTACCTCGATGAATAATTTATTTATTTATTTATTTATTTATTTACTTATCATACGGGAAATCCCATGGTATACAAAAGAATATAAAAAACTAATGGCATATGAAATTATTAAAAATTGAAGAAAATGTTTGAATGTCTTATTACACGACTCCTTTCATACATTATTACATTTCTTTTCGCGAAGATTTATAATAAATTTAATTTCTGCGGGCCTATATTTATAAAGATCATTTCAATTATTTTCGAGAATATAATGTATTAAAAAGAAATAATTTAGGAGCTAGAAAATATATAGTCCCCACTAAAGCGATTAAAAGTGGTATAAATATTACTGAATTATGATTCTGTTATATTGCAACAGGTAACATTTTTTGCCGAGCTTTGGAAAATATAAAATACTTACTGGTTAGTAGAATTTTAGAAAAAAATACGAATTATATATTTAAAATGCGTAATTACATATATGCAGAAATTATATTGAACTAACTCGAGTTTTTTATTATTACTGTGACGTCCCACTATTTTTCGCGCGGTCCTAATTAACATCTTCCTTATAAATCCCCTCACAACTACACAACTATCTATAAAATCTCAATTCTTAACCCTTTCCCCAACCACCGGTCGTTTGGACGATGTACGTTAGCGGTCCCCATCTCCAGAAAACTTCGTGCAAAATTTCGAAATGTTCCTCCAAAATCTCCATTCCTATGAAAAAATCATCAAAAAATGGCAACGTTCTCCCTTGTTTAATGGAAGCTCCGAAAACTTTCTGAACAAACCTATGACATATTTTGGTGCATTAGTCACACCAAAAGGACAATATAAAAATTCAAGTTGCCCATTTTCACGTTATAGTATCCATCTTTCAGATCCAGCGTCGTGAAGAATTTTTTGTTTTTTAACCGATCAATATTATCATCTATTAGCTGACTCGGAAAGTTGTATTTTACCGTTATTTTGTTCAACTCGCGATAGTCTACACAAAGTCGTCTCTGATCGTTCTTTTTGATTACTAGAACTATCCGACTAGCATAAGGTGACTCACTCGCCCGAATAATCTTTCTTTCCAGCAAATTGTCTAGAATCACCTGCAATTTTTTTTTATCCACAAAAGAAAGTCGCCTCGGTCGAAAACTACAGTGAGCCCAAAAAGTATTTGTACACTTTTAAAATCGCATAACTTTTTTAGAATTGGTCCAAACGATATGAGTTTTTTTTGGACGGTAAAAGTATTATTTTGCAAAGTGACGTGTTTCGTAGTTTTGAGAAAAAATGCAATTTGTCGGAATAGCAAACAAAATAGTACAGGCCGTTTTCTCAACTTTTTTTTCTGAGCCTGTAATGAAAATTCAAAAAACCCGTTTGTAGATTTAGGTAAGTTGTATGCATGCTGAAAATTTCATCAAAATCGGTTAACGCTGCTCTGAGCTACAAACGTTTAAAGATCGCAGAATAAGGTCGAAAATCGCGAAATTCCCGAAATCAAGCGTAGTTTTTCCATTTTGGGGTTGGGGATGTTGTACCATATGAGGCATGCCTATGTTAGGATTAGAGTGATTAATGATGAGCTAATGGTCTAGCATTTACTGATATGGAATTTGCACTGGAATCAGGCCCGGATTAAAGGGGGGCTAGAGGGGGCTGCAGCCCCGGGCCTCACTTTCCAGGAGGGCCCCGTTCTAAGCGAGTAGCTCACTCTACTTCATTGGTAGGGGAGACCGGGGCTAGTTGACTAAATTTTTATGAATAGACCATTGGAATTTTAGAGTTAGTTTAGATTTAGCGTAGGGTTAGTTTAGAGCTACTTTAGAGTTAATTTCATTTTAAATAAAATGATTTAGAATTTCGACCGAAAAAATGATTAATTTCAATGATGAGTGTTTACGGCGCGTAGGTTCGGTCAATAAATTTTATTATAATAAAAATTTATAAATTATATAATAATAAAATTTATTGACCGAACCTACGCGCCGTAAACACTCATCATTGAAATTAATTTCATTTTCTGTATTAAAGAAAATATGTATAGGGCAACGAGGTTAGATGATCGGTTATCATTCTTAGCACGTTTAGCGATTGAATCTGAATTATTAAGATCTATCGATTGTGAAGACTTGATACAAGATTTTTCAAAATTAAAGATAAGAAAGAAACATTTTACCTAAAAGTTAATTGTACAATACCGGTTTTTATCCCCCCCCCCCCCGCTGTTCAACCACGGGGGGCCCCCCGAAGGTTTGATAGCCCCGGGCCCCAAAAATCTTAATCCGAGCCTGACTGGAATAAGAGAGGCTGTTGAAGGCTAGTATCTTACCGACTCTTCTTACCGACTTCTTCTTACGGAAATGTAAGGCGCTTACCTTAATAAATAGGTAACTCAAAAAGTATAAATCATCTACGCCTATAACCATCTATATTTTGCATCGGTAAGATGAGATCTACATGTGTACAAAGTTGCATTAAAATCCCCGACGCCCACCTCAGGCGGTTTCCTCATGAGGGATACAAATTCACTGCCGTGTCATTCTACGCCACATCCAACACTTTTTTCCCTCGATGTCAGTGATTTTGTTAAAAATGGAATCATTTGGCCGATTTCGAAATTGCTTTAAAAATACAGCGATTCGAATTTTGCGATGCGTGCCCATTTTTGTTAAAATGGGTTCGTAAACTATTTATCGCATTTAGTTGTTTCCTTTTTTATTTTAATTGAAAAGGATCGGCCTTCCTTCGGATTTCTTCTGGTAAAAAAATCATTTTCACAGTAATCAAAATTATAAACAGAATTTTACTTTAATTTAAAGAATTAATGTTATCAGCGCGTGGGCTCGGTCATTTTTTTTAATATTTTTTTTTAGATCCTTAAGATTCTTAACGGTTTCTTGTCCAGATTTTCATGATATATATGTGTAAAAACTTTCCTTTCTTGAAGAAGTAGGTGTGTTCGTTACGCCTTCCATTTTAAATAAAATTTTTTCGACCGAAAATCTAAAACATTTTATTTAGAATTTTACTTTGTAAATTGCGGCTCAAGATCACGATTTTAAAAATCTCAAAAAATACTACCATATTTGCTGAAGTGTTTTCTATAAAATATGCCTGCAGAAGAATTTTACTAATCCACTCTTGGTCAAGGGCACAATTTTTTTTATAATAATCAGATTTGTAAATACCAGTTTTTCTGTTCGTTGATTATTTATTGAAAAAAGTATCATTGCTCGATGGAAACCACGAGGAGGTGGGGGAACTGTACTTCCATTAGTATAGGACAGGGGTGGGAAAGGAAGACACGTATATAATCATTTATATATCTGACAGGTGAAACTTTGGAACGTGCAGTTTAGTCTAGAAAATAATCCGCACCTCGGGATCGGGCGCGAGTTCTTTCCAAGGCGAGTAGTCTATATATTCTGCTCGCGTTTGCTCTCTGCTGCGGCGAGTGAGTGGGACTGACAATGAGTGAGAGGGTACACGACAGCAACAAGCCATAAATTACGGCCAACAGTGCCGTGGCGACGTCTATCGAAAAAAGTCGGAATAGATCTCTCTGGTAGTATAGTACCTAGAAGGGATATAGCGAGAATGTAAAAGCTGCAGTTGTCTCAATAGTTGCAGCCTTGCGGTTTCTCATCAAGAGGTTCGGTACTTCTTTTGGAACGTAAGGTTTCCAGACCACTTGTTCCAAAACCTCAAAGCTGAAAAGTTTAGAACACCTGCAGCTTTTACGACCCCGCTATATCCCTTCTACGTACTTACTATACCTCATACTCGCCGCAGCAACTACAAAACAAGTAGCGGGGATAGCGGCGGTTTCTTTTCGAGACATCACTGCAGTTACATCGTCCACAGCAGAGTACAAACTTGCATCGTTTCATCTAAATCAGTGTCGGATATTTTACTCATGTTCCTATTTATTGTAATTTCTTAATGTTGTGGACTCATTATTTAGGTCGGAAATCGATACTTTACGAAATATTATGGAATCCATTACTATTTTGAAATTATTTAAGGGGGGATTCTACCTTGTTTGGCCGAAAAATTCCATTTATTTTTTTTTTTGCTTTTTCTAAAAGATACGAGTCTTGTTTTTTTTTATAACAATGTTTATTGGAAAGGATGGTACATTTGCTTATTTTAAAAGGCACCAATAATAATAAAAAAAAATAATAAAAAAATTGCCAAAAAGTTATTTTCATATATCTGATTGTCCGATCGCGTCGGAAACTTAAAGATAAACGTCAGTGCTAGTCAATATAGCTGTAAAATAGAACAAAAAAAATCTTTGGTGTAACTAATAATACTATATCATACGATCATTATCACTATCTTTAATGATGAATATCGTGGGAAAAGTAACGCTGCCTACAAATGGGCAACGGAAAAAACCCACGAACCGATCTTAAAAACTTAATGAATATACTAAAGACTATGGCTACAAACTAGACTTAAAAAGATAAACATATTTACAAAGGAACAATATGAGTCTTGTGTATACACTCTGCAAAGCTTATAGCCAAATTCGAAAAATTGATGAGGTTGTAGCGTTTCGAAGCGAGCGGTACGCAGGTAGAAGTATACATAATATGAACTTTTAAACCCGATTTTCTCGAAACTACATTTTTCGACCTGGCGTTGAAAAAATCTCGACAATTAATGAAACAAACAACTGGAACTTTTACATGCACGTTGAGCAAGCATCTGTCTATCTATGGTAGAAGATTTATTGCCGTATATGTAACCGTTCCTGATTTTACTTAATTTTTTAGAAAAATTCGATTCATCATATTCAGAAGCCTACCATTTTAACATTTCATTATTTATCTTTTTGTGTACCAGATTATCCTCAGGGTATTTTTCGTTAACGCCAGGACCACTAGGGTGGAGCTTATTTTTCAATTACGAAAATATGATCTTCTCATCATCTTAATTTGTTCCTTTCTATAAAAAATAAAATCCAGCAGAACATGATGGTGAAATTTTCAATGTACACATGTTACATGCACACTAAGTGGGAACTACACACTAATTGCAATTAGTAAGTTACTACTGATTTGATCCTTTAGATACATAAAAACTTTAGACAATACATTCTTTTGTTTAGGGGTAGCTCAAGTGAGTCAAAGATTATAGAAATTATGAAAATTCAACATATAATGGCCACATTTTAATTTATACATTTACGTTACATTACATTGCCATTTGAATTTGATAAATTGTGAAATTTATTGTTCACAAATGAATGTGTTTGAAAACATTTATAGTGTTCCATGCCTTTCTATATAATTATCATGTACATTGGAAATTTCACCATCATTGAGCTACCCCTAAATATAAATCAATCGTGCTCATGTTCTACTCGATTTCATTTTTTATAGAAAGGAACAAATTGAGATGGTGAGAACATCATATTTTCGTAATTGAAAAATAAGCTTCACCCAAAGGACCACCCGATTTTTTTTCAACGCCTTAAGTCGGCGCTCTGTATCAGCCACATTTTTTTTTACCGTCACATAAAAATTCATAACAATAGCTCAAGATACAATAAAACCGCCTGTCAAACCGCAAATTAATTTGTCAAACCGTTTTTGTACAAAAAAATCGGGCAAACAAGGTAGAATCCCCCCTTAAGGTTTCGAATTCAAATTTTAGAGTCTGATATGAAATATCATATGATATTTCAAGAAGACATTCAGTGAATTGCAGTGTTTGCATGCTGTTTGTATGGGTTCATTAAGTATCCCGTAGAGTAGAGTAATATATTTGTTTCATTTATTCAATTAATTCTTATTCCTGCGACAATAATAAATCGATCTACGCTCCAGTATAATATTAAGGATCTATCATGAAAACGACTTTTATTTCACTGGCGCACCTATTGATTAGTTTAGATTTTAGTCCCGATATTCTAGTAATAAATAGGAGGATCAATATTAAACACGTTCCGATTGTACATATGATATCGGCTGTTTCTTTGTATTCTCTATTTTTTTTTTTCAAATTTCTTTAGAATTAATTTTTTTTATTAATTATGTCATACCCTTGGCTATAGTATTTAATTTTTGTATTTAAAAATATTACCCACTCCTAATTATACAGATTTTATATGCATGCAAAAACCAAATTAGTTTCATAAAATGTACTAACAAATGGTGTTTTTGGCAGGGCCAATTTCAGAAAAGTTATTTTATAAAGAAATGGCAGCATCCTAAATGAAACAGTCAATTTTCGGACATGAAATCTTTCTTTTATACAATAAAAAATAATCTATAAATCAAATAAAAAATCCACATAGCCATGAGAATCTGAAAATAAATCGGTTGAATAGTTTTTAAGTAGTCGTGGGTGTTTGAAACCCCAGAGAGAAAAATGCATTTGAAGTTCTCATCAACGTACCTATGGCAACACGTGAGCGCCCTTCACTTTTAATGTCTCTAGCTTCGATATTTCTGCGATTCTCGGTCTCAAATTTTTCGAAAACATTCTTGACATATCAAACACTGAAAATATATAAAAAATGGATATTTTTGGCATATATAGGTGTATGTCTCCCCTTAAAGCATTATCGATATTTTTCACTTAAAATAGCTGCTATCAGCGAAATGCTTGCACATTTTTCACAACAGTCTGTACACTTTCCTCTAATGATTCAAGGAAAGTCACAAAAGGCCTTCGTCCCCGATTCAGTTACAATGTGTAGCAAACGTTACAACGCGATCTGACATCCACTTCCTCAAGGGGGTGGAATCGATTAGTTATCTTTCTTCAAAGGAAATAAAACAGTTGAAGTTGCCACTAAAGTGTCTGATTTCCTGTGAAGAATGATGAACGAAGCCTCCCCTTTTCCACTGGCATGCAATGATCCACGGCATATTAACCGAGTTTTGGTTTAAAATCGTATCTCTTTTTTGCCTTGGTAGTCCGTTTCGTCGTTCCTTTTTTTTTCTCTCTTTCGTCGTGGTTTGTCAGAGAGGACGAAATTTACAGCAACGGGTATACGCATATTGCGTAGTTCATTAACAGGACTGTTAGTAATGGTGTGTACTGGCTAGCATTTGGTGTAGGTGTACTATGGGGGTGGGGACGCCTGCGCGGGGTGAAATATACCCTATATAAGGAAGCAGACACGTTCTGAAGCGGTACTCAGATTGGGAGAACCGTATCGGAAGTATACTGTGACGGTTTTGCTGAAATGGGTCTTACCAGGAGTTATCTTGTCAGCCTTCTACTTTACGTCTCCATCGTTAACGAGATCCGTCTTCCTTTGGTAAGTTTTATAACACTCCACTCTTCCAGCATACGTTCGAAAGCACTCGAATTATTCTTGCGCAGATTCCAACTCCCGTTTGTGTTTATCATTGCATTCTACAAGGGGTTCGACGTTTAGCATACTACGAATTAAAAGGTTTAGAATCTTTCAACTTATGTAAGATTTATATATCTTGAAGTAATTGTCGCATGACATGAATTTTGTTTTCACTGCTACACTGAAGTGCCTTATTGTGTCCTGTTACACGATCGTGTATAATATCTATCATTGAAAGAAAATCGGATTTTAAGCATAGCTGTTATGCTATGCTATGAATAATATAATTATTATTTAATTTTAATTTTTTCGCTGAATAATTTAATTTTTAAAAATTAAAATCGACTTCCTTCAGCTGGACATTTAATACATATATTTACTTTATTTATAATTATACACATTTGCACTATAATGACTCGAATTTTTTCAATTTCCTTGTTTATAAGCTCTATAGTACTCAAAATTCGTAGTAACAAGAGTGGCTGCGCAAAATATATTTTCCAGATATTTCGGCCCATTAGCGGAAGCTCTCGCTCATAAAAAATATAAATGCTGTTTAAATATTGTTGAGGTTTCAGTTTAAATTAGAGCTATTGTTTTTGCCCGGGTATTCGGGTACCCGGGTACTCGAGTACCCGGTGAGACCCCGGGTAGACACAAATTACCCGGCTACCCGGGTAAACAAAAATTACCCGTGTGTCCATGAGATACCCGAGTAAATGAAGTGTGATGAGATAGTTGAGAATTTCGATTTGACAGCCGATCGTCTTTCGACTTTCGATCATTTTCGGCTAACCTCAGTAATGAACGGAATATACTTCAAGCAATTAAATGTGGTACTGTCCGCAGAAAATACTTTGTTTAGTATACCACCAGAAATATAAGATTACATTTATTGTTTACGCGAAAAGTGGCAAGTGGCCACAAACGGTGAAAAATGGATTTCTTATATTTTTTAATTTTCTTAATTCTTTAACGATTTCTCTAGTTAATGGTAACTTATATATTAATAGTAAAGATAATTACGATGAAAGTCACTGAAATCCTTAAAGTGGCCACAAATGGTGCATCTACCCTACATTAGATGCATTGTCATGGACCATGGCGTTCACTCTACTGCTAATATTTCATTCTCTATTATGTGATGGCTAAATTCTCCCCTGAAAAACGATCTTTCATGAAGTATGTGCAAAGTGTATAATTTTTTCTCTCGATACCTGGAGTATGCGCCCTAGTAGAGGATAGGAATTGTATGTAAAACAATGAGATTAAATATTTGTAAATTGAACCATAAGAATGAGATTTGTTTATTTGTAATTAGATAAGAGTGCATCAATGCCAGGTCTACATATTTTAATCTATATTTTCGGAATGGGACGCTTACGGTACCCGTGACTCCTCTACAGTGACAGTATGGCTTATTTAAATATAAAGACACACTAATAGGGGCAGGCACTGCAATAGGGCGAACTACCCTATTGTAAGTACAAAGGGCGTTGACAGTTCGCAATTTTCACATTCTGATACAGAATGTGTTCTGCGGACAGTACCACATTTAATTGCTTGAAGTATATTCCGTTCATTACTGAGGTTAGCCGAAAATGATCGAAAGTCGAAAGACGATCGGCTGTCAAATCGAAATTCTCAACTATCTCATCACACTTCATTTACTCGGGTATCTCATGGACACACGGGTAATTTTTGTCTACCCGGGTAGTCGGGTACCTGACGGGTACCCGGGTACCCGAGTAATTTTTTTCTACCCGGGGTCTCACCGGGTACTCGAGTACCCGGGCGGGCGGGTAGTAAGAGCTCTAGTTTAAATTACGTAGAATTTGCTACATTGAGTATTCCTTCGAAAGCGAAGAGGAAAGTGCAACTTGTGTTCTTATGAATTGATTTACTCAATGTAACACAAATTCTATATAATTTATGCGAATCTAAAGAATATTTATACGTGTTACTAAAGAGGGTCTGTACTAATAGGCTGAAACTTTAAGAAAATAAACCTTCACTATTTCGGTACAGAAAGAATTTTATATACACTCCGCATCTAAATACCAGAAAGTCTTATACCGCATTATTGTAATGTGGAAAAATCATTTTATTTTAGTTTAAATTTTGGATGTAATTTGTTATAAAAAATATGGTTGAAACATACAGGCAGGTATGTAAGTACATACCTATGAATCTTATTGCTTTTTCTTATGAAAAGTATTTCGTGAAATTCGATGTATCGAATTAAAAGACTGGTGGTTAAATATGCGATATATAAATTTATGACTTTCCTGTATAACTACTGATCATTTTAATCTCTTCTTGAGGTTGATTGAAAATATTTAATTAGACAGTGAACAGAGACATTGTCGTACAATATAAAACGTTCCCGTGTAGAATTTTAAAATATTTAACTTTTTTTATATCCGTGCGATTGCGATAACGAACAAGCATTATCAGATTTTACGTTTTCTTGCTCACAAAAATCTGTGGGCTCGAAGAGAACGTAGCATATGGATTGATGCTTAATAGTAACGTACGAAACAAGCAGTGATATGCAAAACCGAAGTTATACACGACGCAATAATACATCGAACAACAATTTAAAAAAATTTTGATTTAATCATTTTGCAATTTTCCACGCTACACTTGGAACTTTGGACAAATAATTTTTGTTTCCGATAAAAAGATCCTACATAGAAAATTGTTAATCACTCAAAATTTATTAATTTCATATGTACGCTCTTTTTAGCAGAATTGTGATAAACATCTGTGAGTAACAATTATCAAATATAACGATTTATTGATTCTGAAACCATATTCATAGTGAATACTGGTGACAATTTTGAACAAATTCCTAGCAATATCGAATTTCGCATAATTCCGGGAAAAGATTTTAAAGAGGTAACTTAAAAAATATTAAAGATCCATCTAGAGCTTGGTTGATCGGTTATTTATTAAAGCTTCCGAAAAGCGCTCTGATTTCTGGTACAAAGGGAATCACTTGATAATACGAATGAAATGCCGAAATATGAAGGACACAGCGAACCGTGCATTCTGTCAATAATTAAATCTCTCGGTTGAATTGCTAGTTTTATCCCGTCTAGCTGTGACGAAGGATTCGTTTTTCCCTACAGTAGGAACGAATTGAACCACAACTATCTTTTATAATAATACGAAAAATAAGAAATTGCTTTGTTGATTAAAATTCGTAAACGACTAAACCAGGAATAACCGCTTTCTGTGAAGAATAAATACGTAAATTTGTTATAAATTATAGAGGAATTTAAATGTAAGATGAAAGTTATCATTTTGATTAATTAAGAATTACAGTAAGAATGTATTATTCCAAGGCATCGAATTATAAGAATATAACAATAGCATTAATAACTACATTACGTAGTCAGTGATAAACGTTCACTGAATGTAGAGAATACCATTTATTTAAACAGAGCGGAAATTATTTACTGTAGCATGTGATCTGCTCTGAATGATATCATTCGCGTTTTAATGACTATAAAGCCGGTGGAATGAGAGGACGTTTGAAGCTCTGTAATCAATATCAAATATGAAAAAGTGAAATTAACTCGTACTTTATTCAAATATATTTTAAAAGAATATGTAATTACGTCATGATTGAAGCAAATAAGTTTGCCCTTAACGATACTTCTATCTGTTGGAAAGCAATTTAGATATTTACGTGTACATTTTTGTATGGGTCATTTTCAAGAATGAGCATATTATTTTAGTCTATAAGTTATTATTTTCTTAGTAAATACTAATTTTAATAATAATAATAAATATGCTAAATGAAACTTACTATATAGATGTGGGGCATGCGTGCACAGCCGATGTTCAAAATTATCTAACTTCGCATAAAAAAGTCGACTTTACGTTTACTAATGAATTTTTGTCCCTTTTTCGATTGTGTGCATTAAAGTGTTCTCTCTACTGTAATGTTCAAAATTGTAAATGCAGGGTGCGAAAATAAATCAAAAGCGTGAGATAAAATTTTTTCACCCCGGGCTTAGTTTTGGAAAAAATCGTATTTGAAATTTTATTGAGCACGCATACGCCTGACTAACAATAAGAATTAGTAGAATGCAACAATAACTATTACATAATTGTTAATGAAGTAAATCATTGAGCCGGAATAAGTCGAAATTATAGAATAGCTTTCTTCGAATAAGACTTTGTTTTCAAGAAAATCTAGTATGAAGATCTAAAAATCGGTTCCAACCCCCAAATCGATTTTTTTCGAGATCAAATCCTGTTTGAAGAAAGTTATTCTGCAATTTCGAATTATTTGTACACGAGGATTCATTCCAGTTGTACCACAGGGTATTTATTGTCAAATTCTGTTGTTTGTAGTCGGGTACGTGCATACTTCAATTTCTTGAAAATCGAATTTCCCGAAAACTAAACCTCGGATGAAAAATTTTATTCCGAACTTTTGATTTATTTTTGTACGAGGAATCAGGTATAAATAAAATATGAAATAAATTGTTTATGCTGTTCCCATTTCTGTATCAGTGTCGGAAAAGTCATACCTATTTTAATAAAAATCGTTACAAAGTTTTCGGGAATGTGAGAAGCATCTTTGTCTGATCATCAGATTTAAAAGAACATTACAAACTATATTGCACTGCTATAAAGCGTCCATAACATAGTGGCGACAAGAGCTGGACGCGATAATGTTGAGGATGTTATTAAATTTCAAAGCTCGGCTTCCCTAGATCCCTCTTTAATACTTTGCTTGGTTAATCTTTTTCATTTTCATATCTGCAAAAACTTTGAATACTTTGTCAGTTTCTCAAGTAACGCAAAAGTTTCATGTCTCTATGAAGAACTTTAATAAAAACTTCCATATGCTTTGAATTTTTGTAGCGATTACTGCTTACAGATTATAGAAAAAAAAGTTAGATGGTGTAAATGGAAGGTTTAGACTACAAAGTTGTTTAGTGGAATAATTAATTCTAACGCACTGTTCTAATATTGCATTTCTAGCACAGATATATATTAGTGGGTGGCTAATAGTTAAACTATAGGGGTGTTGTTCCATTATTTCCTACAGGAAATAGTTTTTACCGTAGTTATTGTGAAGTTTTAGTGTCCGTTGTAGAAAAATATACCTAAGACTGTGGGAACTTTTTCAGCGGGCTTGGCGTGGGCGTAAGAAGTGTTTTAAGTTCATGCTATAAATTTATGCATATAGGACACCGTCTTTTTCCATTACTCCACCTTCAAACTTTGTAAGGCCTCGGATATTTCTAAGATCCCCGTTTTATCAAAGACAGCATATATCATCAAATATGTATTACATTTTTACCTACATCATTAAATATGTTCTGAAATTAAAAGTATAATTCAACGCGTTCTTAATAATCGTTTCTTAATACACGTACTTAAATAATAATGGAACATTGCACGCAATGTATCATCAATTTTCATCGATTTTTGTGAATTTGATAAAAAAAATTTGATTTCTGTTACCACATTCCTCTCATATTTGTTTTAGAATAATAAAGCCTTGTAGCTATAATGTTGTTATGTAATTAAAAGGAAACAATGTGAAACAGCATAGGAAGTTGTGTGTTTTGAAAATCGAAAATTGTAGAGGCGCTTTAATAGGAATGCTTCCCCATTCATTTCATGCATTCGGCGAGAGAATTGTTATCAAGAAAACATTATCCGTGGAGAAAATTTAATTAGTTTTGAAGAGAGGATGTGAATTGTCTTCTGCTCAAGTTCCGCAGCTGGGGTCTGTAGATGACACACGCCTAACTTCATTTACATTCCATCGCGCTTTAATCTTAGAACATATATACTCTATATGCTCTAAGGCTTTAATGCTGAAGTAGCATCTTCTTAATGAGCCAGTAGTACAATATTAGTGAAACATATTAAACGTTGAACAGGTTTCGTTTATCTGACGGTTACAGTATTATTGATTTGTTATTACATTCATATTGCTATGAATTGGTTGAAAATATGTGATTATTGTAGTCTTCTTTAACGTTGGAAATTAAAAGCAGGCTTCAAATTACAAGTATCTCCTTTTAAAGATTTTTTGTTTTTTATTGCTAGACCGTTTCGAGTTATAACAGCAGGTGTAGTGCCTCACTAGGTGTGAGGATACTCAGCGGGGTCTTAACCGATACCCTGCTGGGTACGGGCCGTTAAACGTGTTTCGAAAAAAAAATACAATTTTTATGTTGATAAATACGATTTTACAAATTTCTTGTATGAAAAATGTTTTTTAACTTTTTTTTTAAAGAATTTATGTCGAAATTCTGCTCCCGACACATCTTCCCATACAGCACACTCTGGTTGCATCAAAGTTGCAGGATGGTTGCAGTGCAATATTGCAACGCAACATTAATGCAACTATGCAGCAACAACCCCATGTCGGCCCCGTGCAATGTTGCACGGCAACGTCGCAACAACGTTACATCGACATTGCGCTGCAACTATGTAACACTGCAAGCAATTGCAAGGTTCCTGCAACCATCCTGCAACGTTGCCGCCACGAAGTTTCCTGTATTTCTCATTAAATTTTCATCCAAAACATTGGAGCGGTTTTCGAGATTTTATGTACACCATCAAACGGCGCACCGCGTACACGCCTTTACGTTTTTACTCACAACTTTTATGTACATAGAGATATTTAGACTTTTCTCTCTTTGGTGCATTTTTAATCCCTTAAGGGGTTAGGCCACCTTGGACGGAGCAAAATTGCAGTCATTTTCGGCATTTATTTTAGGAAGATAATGAAACAAACAGAAAATTTAATATGGAGCCTGTTATTATACAACTTTCAACGGGAAAAATCGTATTTTTTTTTCTTACAAAATGGCGGCGGTAGAGCCGTGATACGCAAGATCTTGAGGAGCGACGTTTTCCACGGTGTTCAATGTTTTGTGGAGGAACTGCTATCGAATTCTGAATATTCAATCTTTTAACATAAAACTTAAAGGGCTATGTTTGTAAAAATAAATATCATTTGTGACTTTAATGCTAAATGGACAATTTCAAGCATGACATCAATTGTATCGATCGGTAGGGTGTTGATTACAATTCGTAGCTATACTTCATACTTGAACAAGAAATTGTAAGATGTACTTGAATTTATCAAGACCCGAAATCGAGTGTAATTTACGATGAAGACCTTCTTTGTATCATAGTCGTGGTTTTATCATCGATCAGTAATTTCCGTTTCGAACAAACCTGATGAGAGCGTATGAAACGAAATGAAAGCGTACCGTATGAAAATCGAATACACACTAGGAAATAATACTTGTTTCAAAACGATAACTTCATCATTCTATGACATAATACCAGACGTTGCTAGCATCGAACAATAATTTGATTCTTATGTATTGACATTTAACCACAGATTTTGCAATTGGTGGTAATAAATTTTCACTTTATTTTTAATAATTCAGTATTTAGGACTACTGTATTGGATTTTGAATATGTAAATCGTCATAATATTATAGATTTCACTGTTATAATTTTTTATTCGGAAATAATTAATCTGTCATTGTAGTAGATTTCTGGATATTGTAAAAGTAATTAATATCATCAATTCTCAGTCTTTGTTGTCAGATTAAAGTTTTGTAAACTGGGTACGATTACTGTAATCTTTTTTCCATATTTCATGTAAAACGGTTCTTATTGTAGTAGACAAATATGTGTATGTACATTTGGTACATCTTCTATACCTTCCTAAAATCATTCCAAGCCAACATTAAAAATTTAATATTTTCAAGTTAAAATTCACTTATGGGGGTATTCCGGTCTGACAAGGCGTTTTCGTGACGTTATTTCGGATTTTTTTTTACAAAGAACTCATAAATTTTATTATTATGTAATTTATTGCTAAATTTTGTGAATAGAAAAGAATTAAAATCAAACGCAACTGATTGCTTTAAAATAATGGTGAAAAAAAGATGGGGTCACGGTGACCATGATGGGACTCGTTCTAGTGATCAGAAACGAAAATGAAAAGAGATTCTTTATTTGTATGCCTTTGGCTATCGTCCCTACGAGAATGATAAAAAAATATTGATAATTAAGCAAATGACGCAAATGACGTTTGAAAATTAAGTTTCGATTTTCGCACATTTTTTCAACTTTAAAGTTCTGTGAAAGCTTAAAAACAAAATATTTTATCATAATTCTGGTAGAGACAATAGCCACACGTGTGCTGATAATACATGCAAAACTTGGATTGAGTTGGTCCAGTCGATCTTGAAATATCATGGTCACCGGTTCGAAAAACGTGATTTCGAGAAAATCGCTTTTAAAGTTTACTCAACGTTCGAAGCCAAACTAAGTTGTGACCTAGGAAGTTGTAACCAAATGGTCGATTTTTGTGTTCCAAAAGGCACAAATATGCACACACACACACACCCTCCCCCCAGGAAGAATGGCCCGCCGAAACTTTGTCGAAATACACTTACAGGAAAGAACTGTTATGCGTCGCCCGTCCCGCTCAGTGAGCGTGCCGTATAGATACCTATCTATTCTGCACCCTGTAGCTTTGCAAATATTACGAATTGGAAAAAACTTTTTGCACACGTATTACCCATATAATGTGCCAGTAGAAAAAGCAAAAAAAAATTTTTTTACCCGTCTGACTAGAATACGCCCTTAAGGGCCTACCTAGAGCGGTCGATACAATGCGCATCTTTGGGAGTTTTTACTAGAAAAACCGTTACACTCTTATTAATAACTATTCGTCTATTGTTAAGAGTACATCTAAAGGACAGTTCAGTATTTTTTGCGTTAAAGAATATTAAAAGATTTGAGAGTTAGAAGCGATGACCGGGATGTCCTTTTTTTTGCGGTGACCATCGTTGATCATAGCAGAATCATCCGAAATGAAAAATTCGAAAGGCTTTAGATACAGTATGAAATTATTTAGGCGCTATCGGAGGGATTTCTTTTTCTTTCTCCTTAGTTTTTTTTTTTTACAGACCAAGAATGGAACGACTTTTTTTATTGAAAATCGATGGTTCAACTTTGCAGCGCCACCATTTTGCCTCTTGCGGGACTGTGTTTAGGCAAGACCACAACAAAACTGGGGCCCCAAAGATTAAGGGTTACAACTTCGATTTTAATAAAATAAAAAAGAAATTGAAGATACGGTTTATCATTATTAAAAGACATGAACTAAGCGTTGTTACTGGATTTGTATTTAACATGTAATGTTAATAGTCCCGGGAGCCCAACAGGGCCCCGGTTTTGTCCTGGTCTTCCCTAAACACAGTCCTGCTAGAAGTAGTAGAGGGGCGCGTTTAGCGGCCCGTACGCAGCAGGGTATCGGTTAAGAGCCCGTTGAGTGTCCTCACACCTAAGGTCGAAGCCAGATAGGGTAAGTGCGGGTATTACTTCAGATGCCCCGATTACTGCATCTATTCTAAAACAGCTCATATTTAATGTTGGAAAGTATATAATTTCTTGAAAATTTTTGCTAAAATTATTTTAAACTCTATTACAGGTAATTATTAATAAATATGTACAGCAAAGTTATTATTAATTCTGTTATCGTAGTTTGAAATTCGTCAAGGCGAAACTTCGGTCGATTTCCAATATGGCGGTCATGAACACCTACTTGAAAAACATTTATATTTTTCTTATTAACAGTAATACATATAATGTAGCGTTATTGCTCGATAGAATAAGAGTTATATTTTCAGAAAAACAGCAAATCAGTCGTCTACATTTTAGTTTAAATTTTTATTTCTCACCGCAGTATTAGGTGCAGTGCTTTACACCATGTGCATGCATTACTGGGGACCGACGACTGCGCCATCTAACCTTTCTTCCAACCGATTCACGTCTGTCTACGTAACCTGCAAAGGTACTAAGGTTATGTTTCGCCTGTCATCAGACCGCAGTAATACATGCGCTGTAACTGGTATTTCGTTAGTAACTGGCACGCAGTAATGCACGCATGTCCGCAGTAACTCCTGCAATGACATTGATCGACAAATCTCTGTGTTTTTAATTAACTGTGCTTATTACATAGCCCTCATATTTTTATGGAATTATTAAGGTCCTGGCTTTCTTTTTTAAAAAAGGAGGAACTTTCATTCATTTGAACGCCATATCGAGGGTTCTAAAGTTAACACACTTACCCCGTTGCGTGGCCCCCGAAGGGTATGGTGGGGTAACGGGAACGCTAGCCGTGTGGCTGATATATATTCTTAGCGTAATAGTTGTGTGCGTTACGAAGCTATGCGTAGACCAATACGAGATAAAGCTATCGAGAAAGAATCAATGTTCTGATCAATAAAGCACCAGAATTTTTTCGAAGCTAACACACATCTATTCTGATGTGTGCGTTTCTACGCTAACAGCTCGTTGTGGCCTACACTTAAGGAGCTTGGTGCTATCCCCACTACTTCTGACTCACTCTTGTTCTACGAAGGCGAGAGCGAGTCTGAAAACGTGGAGAGAAGGAGCACCGAGGCAGGCAAACTTTATGGTGGGAGAATACCCCTCACAAAACTCACCGGCCAATATATCTGGCTTCGACGTTCACTCACTATAACTCGTAGACGCACTATATATCGGACCGTTACTTTATTGTTTCAACAATTGCTTTCCCTCTCCCCCTTTAACAAACGAACTACCCTCCAAATATTGTTAGTTTAAGATTAAATTTACTTAACCCTTATGTACGCAAGCTTCACGGTTGTTGAGCAATCGGGGCACCCGGGTACCCCATGTTCCGATACATCTCAAATACAGCGATAATTTTACTTTCGTACTTTTTCGAAACACTTAGTTTTCCATTCCTATAATATACCAAGTGCCGTTTTAAACTATTTGAGCGGATAAATTACTCGAAACTACAACATAATTGAAACTTTACTATTTAAAATCTTTTTTTAAATTTTTATTTCAAAAACGTATATTGGGGCTAAAGACTTCAAAGAATGGGGATCCGGGGCGGTTTTGCGATATTTTCACCAGAACATAAAAACTTACTAAAGGAAACATAGAAATGGGTACCCGGTTGCCTACATAAGGGTTAAGGACATGCACATAGGCCAATAGATTTTCGGAGAAAGTATGGTCTAGACATTATTCAACAATTAATATCATCGTTTTCGTTACCAAAACAAAACAATACGGAAGTAAATATTTAAATAATATGTGTAAATAGTAGTGGAAAGTCGGAATATTTTTAAACGATTTTATTAAACGATTGTATTTAGCTTCACTCCTCCTGTTTGTTTCCTTCAAACCTGGTAACTCAATTTTAACCCACTTCCACCAATTCAATAGACTTGAAACTTCGCAGGCGTACAACTTAGTTATGATTAGGGTTGCCACCCGTACTTTAAAATAAAGTATCTTACGTTATTGAGATATTTCAAAATAATAAAAATTTACTCTGTAATGCAAAAAGCAATAGAAAATATGTTTGAAAGAAATAAAAATTAATAAGATTAAAATGTACTTTTAATTTGTTGAGCGTACTTTTTTTTATACCCCACGAAAGCTAATGTACGTTATTTTTCTGTAAAAAAAGGTGGCAACCGTAGTTATGATGCCAATACAACATTTAAAAAAACGTTCACCCCCCAAGGGAGTGAAAAAATTGCGTTCCCTACAATTTTAACCCATAAGCACAAATCCAATCGACTTGAAATAAGCCTCTCGCGTTCTTTCCGAAAACGACAATAAAGTCGCTCTGCATTGCTTAGTAAATACACAATTTATCGAAAAATGATTGGTCACGTATATATATTTCTATTTTTCAAGTTTTTCTACCTGCAAAACTCACACACTACACAGTAAATAATAAAAAGTATATATATAAATACATTCTAACTTAAATGATTTTATTTAATTTGACCAAAAATGCACTAAAAACTAAAAAATAATTATTTTCTTGTACTACACTTACAATAGTGATATGTCGCTTTAAATAAAATCGTGCAGCAAGATGTTTCATAACAGGATATGAATCAATTTAATACAGAATCAAGCGTCGAAATAAACGATGAAATATCCTGTCCCACGGTTTTTGAATTTTGATCAAATTAAATAAAATCATTTAAATTAAAATTTCATTTATGTATATATTTTTTGTCAATATGCAATTAAAATCTATATAACACAATGCAATCTATGCGTACGGTAGATGTACCGTTTGGGGCCATTGTACCGTTTTTGGCCATGTGCATAATTATCGCGTTTTTTAGCTCGAAATTGCTTGCAGACACATAATTATGTGTAGAATTTCAAACCGTAAATATTTTGTTTAGTATACCACCAGAAATATAAGGTTACATTTATTGCTTACGCGAAAAGTGGCAAGTGGCCCCAAACGGTGAAAAATGGATTTCTTATATTTTTTAATTTTCTTAATTCTTTAACGATTTCTCTAGTTAATGGTAACTTAGATATTAATAGTAAAGATAGTGTAAAATTTAGTAAAGCTTTTAGTTTCCTGATTTGAAGTACAATTTTAAAGACAATTCCGATGAAAGTCACTGAAATCCTTAAAGTGGCCATAAATGGTGCATCTACCCTACCTTCCGCAATGTAGTGTGAAATAGCCGCAAATGAATTTCGTTGCTGTGAATAGGAAGAAACATTCGACCGAATGAATCATTGGGATGGAATTTAAATCTGGATCTTTCATTTGCCGGACAATTACCCTACCAGATTAAATTATACAATTTTGCTTTTTGAACGTAGCACATATTTGGAAACGGCACCACGTATAATATTGCGTTGACGAAATAATGTTCTGGTTATTTTCAGTACTTACAGTTTCTTTAATTTTCATGCGCACAAATAAACTTTAAATGGCAACTCGTACAGATTGGAGGAATACTCAATATGTACAATAAAAATCCAGTTAAATATACTAAATGTTTTTGGTTTTACATATAAACCTTGTCTCTAAATTAGGGGCGGAACAATTTGTTGAATTTTTTGGGATTCGAATATTCGAATACTTCAGTTGCTCAATTATTTGACGAATACATATAATTCAAATATCCAAGTATTCAAATATTTAAGTATTCTTGAATTATAAATCAAGTTCTTTAGGTTCATTTTTTTACAAGTTTTTATTTAGTTTATGTTGTGAGTTAGTTAGTTTATCAAGGTGAAATCTTATAAGCTAATAACTTGATTTATAATTCACACAATACTATTCGAATACATGAGCATTAGATATATACAATAGTATTTGAATACTGAAATATTCGAATATAATTCAGTGGGTATATAAGGCCGATTCTGAATCAAGTGCTGGCGAGGGGGTGGAGTGGGCGAGGGGTGCCGCACCGTTGGCGAGGGGAGGGAACGCGACCCTTCACCGCGGGAATGAGTAGGTGGGGTGGGAACGCGTGCGCGTGCGCGCACGCACACACACACACACGCTGTCGGAGGCGCGAAAATTCAAGGCGACCCGCAACCCTCTTATCGCACCAAGGACAGATCGCATCCCAATAGCGGGAACGTTCGAACAAGGGGTGCGAGAGAGACACGATATGAATCTATCCTTCTCTTGGTCTGCGTAGACAAAACATACGGAGGTATGACGAGTAGAAGATGTAAGTCGAAACCTGCCTAGTTATCACGCGATAACCGCGCCAAAAACACATAACGATGGAAGGTACACTTCCGAGAATAATGCGCGCTATCTCTGAACCACGAAATTTCGAAGCCGAAATGTGGTCGATAATGCTTGACGCTGAAGTTTCTAGAATAATATGCACATTAGGCTGGGCCGAAAAAAAAATTTTGGATTCTTTCCTCGTCATAGTGAAAAAAAGGTGTGAGGTGTGTCAAAAAGCTCGCTGATTTTTTTTCAGAATTTTAAAACTATATTTAGCCGCGCCCCGGCGGGGTGAAAGGTGCCGTTTTTTCAAATTAATAGTTTTTGTAGATCATAGAGCGCAATCGGTTTCTACCAAGCTAGTAAGTAACCAAAAGTTTTTTTAAAAATTATCTCAATGTTTCACTGCATCTCGCTAGCAAAAAGGAATGTGTATTACATAGTACTTAGTAACCGACGTTGCCAACGTCTCAGTGCCTGACCTCCGCCACTTATTTATTAAATAGCGAGGAGCAGTCAAACATTGACATAATTCAACAAAAAAACTTTTGATTACTTACTAGCTTGGTAGAAACCGATTGCGCCGTATGATTTACAAAAACTATTAATTTGAAAAAACGACATCTTTCATCCCGCCGGGGTCGCGGCTAAATATAGTTTTAAAATTATAAAAAAAATCAGAGAGCGTTTTGACACACCTCACATCTATTTTCACTATGACGAGGAAAGAATCCAAAAAATTTTTTCGGCCCAGCCTAGTATGTAGTAGTAGTAGTAGCAGCGACGGTATCAAAATGACGACTGACGTTTTTGCGATTATCTTCATCGGTATACTGGTCGTAGTCGGTGGAATTAGGGCAACTAATCTACTGGCAACCCGGGTACCCGGTTCCATCTCAAGATAAAGAATATTACCCAAGTCCTACCCGACTCGCCGGGTACCCGAGTACCCAAGTATTCCGAAAAGCACCTAAGCAGATAAAAAATATAAATTACTCGAAATATACCCGACGTGTCAGGTGGTAATAGCTCTAGCGTCTCATGGGTACCCGGATAACCGAGTAATTTTTGCGCGAGTATCTCACTGGTACCCGGGTAACCGGGTAATTTTGGAATACCCGGGTGTCTCACCGAGTACCCGGGTACCCGGCGAGTCGGGTACTAACAGCTCTAGTTGGAATCGCGTGATTTTTCGCACCACATTCTTTAAAGGGTTGTATTGGACTAAGCGATTATGTATGAGCAAACAATATGCTGTGGTATTAGCAGGCACGTTATCTCTGCACTCGAAATCGATTCGCACGTCCTCCGTTGTACTCTTCACCGAATCGTTCTGTCGAGAGCAATCTATGATCGCGATAGGGGCGTATCGTAAGAATTCGACCCTGTTCAGCGTAGTACGAACGGGTAAATTTCGCGTACATATCGTACAGGAGCGTGTATTTAGATTTATCGAAATCTAGGTTCAGGTCGTCGCACAGTGTTTCGCGTATATGGGCGTTCGGGACAAAACTCATAGCATCTAAACTAATCAGTTTTCGACCTAAGTACCCTAATACTTTTTTAACGAGAATATGAAGATGCATCGATAGGTGTATAAAAAATATGCAGTGCCGTTAAAAAAATGAGATGATGTTTGATTTTTTATTGAATAAAAAGTTTGTTATTAATTTTTACTTTTGCAATTTGTTGTCAACTGGATACTGACACACTTTTGTAGGAAATTTTTTTTCGTCAGTTTCGCAGAAATACCTGAAAACCGTTGCGGTCGTTTTACATAAACGGGTTTGGGAGACAAATATCATAAGTTCGTACACATTAAAATTTTTTCTTGTATTAGGTTTGTAATTTTTATTACGTAGTACATAAAACATGAAAAATAACATAAAAATGAAAACAACGACGTTACGCGCCAGGCGTAGCATGCGTCTGAGCGGTGAACGTCTTAATTATTTCGGCTATTTTTTAAGTTTCGGGCAAATTCGGGCTGTTGAAATTGACGCTAATATAAAGTTTAATGTTCCCTCAATTAATATAGAAAAAATCAGGCAGGTACTTTTTGGTACTTTTTTTAAAACTCAAGTCAAAGATAGTAAACATTTAACATAAAAAATTGGGACAAATTGTTGATATTCCATAAAAGTTTTGCGGCAGGTGGGAAGGTCATATAATACTCAACATAACTTATAAAAATCAAATTAATCAGATAAACATTCGGCAAATAGCACCGAAAATTTGAATAAATTTCAAGCATCATTTTTAACAACAAATTGGTAAATTCAGCAGAAATGATGGGTAACATTAAAAACTACGTTCCCTTATTAACATTTTAAGATACAAGAATTTGTGGATCGAACACTTTAGATTCTTGACTTTTGAGCATTACGCGAAACACTGTGCGTCGTACAAATACGTCTCGGAATTTAGAAACAATCGTACGTTCGCGAGTTTGCACGGGTCGAATCTGCTCGCGCTTTTCTGAAGATTATTCTTTCGATCGAATTGCATAGCGAATATCCCATATCGCGGTTTCTCAATCTGCGACGAGGCTTTCACGGTCCACGTGTGTTTCGTAGTCGTTTGCAGCAACGGATACTTGTACAGCTCCGCGATCGGAAATTCATCGAGATTGATCGATCACTTCGCAAGAGACCGCAGCATCGACGGTTTATGCGTGCCGTCTAACGCGACGTGGGGCATACGCCATTGTATCTTGTTGAGCTTGAGATTCGGTATTATCGCGGGGATTAGAGAGATCGCGTACATCGCGTTCGTATCAAGTGGCGCGCGAATCAGAATCATCTCAGTGACGGATCCAGAGGGCAAAATTGCTGATTTCGGAAATTGTGCGATTTTCGACATTATTCTGCAATCTCCAAACGTTTATAGCTCAGAGCAACGTTAACCCATTTTGATAAATTTTTCACCAGGCATACAACTTACTTAAATCTACAAACGGATTTTGAATTTTTATTATAGGCTCAGAAAAAGTAGTTGAAGAAACGATCTTTACTATTTTTTTTTGCTATTCCGACCAGGTGCAATTTTTTTCAAAACGACGAAACGCGTCCCTTAGCAAACTAATCCTTCTAGGTTCTCAAATAAACTCAAGTCGTTTGAAAACTTGGGAAAAAATCGTTCCCTTCTAATGATGTGTAACTTAATAATTTTTACATTTACTTATTTATTCTTTTTCCAATTTTTTTAAATTAATTGTTATAAAAAAATTTAATATGTGGTTAGTTGGTACTTTATTTAATACTCTTTCCAGTGGTTTAAGTCGTATGTTGAGAAAACTTTTTGATTCCAAGTTATACTAAAAAAACACTTTTTCATTTAACAGGATAATATCGGAAAGGTCCCTGATTCATTACTCAGACCTACGCCCCCCCCCCTCCTCAAGAAAATCTTGGATTCGCCACTGCGCCCCCCCCCCCTCACGAAAATTCTGAATCCGCTTCTGAATCAACTCGTGTCGCGCGTTCATCACGATGAGTCTGTAATCTTTGCAGAATCCCAGTAACGTGTTCATGGGCACGCAGAAATTGAACGTCGTGCTATAAAAAATGTTCTAACCGACGTTCAGAAGCAGTCTAGCGACTGTAACCGCTCTGCGATCCATCGTCACATGCGGACAGATTATCCAGAAATACGAAAAGAAGTCAGAATTCATAACTTATGGAATTATGTTTTTTTTTTATATATTTCTTGTAAACTAATAATATGAGTTCTTATAAAAAAATGGTAAAAATATCATGACGGCTACATTTGATCTGCGTGTAAACACATGTCAAATTTTTTGTTTTGTGCAGAATTTTAAATCGTGTCTCTTAAAATTTGTTAAAGTAAAGTTAAACTGGTCAGAAACGATTATTATTGATTCTGCAAAGTAATAGCAAATAATTCGTTGTATACAGTTCTTTTTCCATAAGAAACCCATTGAAAAGTTTCAGTAAATTTTGGCTTTTTAGTTACCTTCCGCGTACTTGTATAATCAACATATATTTGTCTTAGCAATTGCGAAAACAAGATATTCACCTGTATATTCTATATCGTACAGTGGGCCTGAATCCCAAGAAATAGGGGGAAAATGCAACATTCCATTTTTCGCGTTTAAAATGCTGAATATTATTAAGTTCATAAAAAAAGTGTTAATATACAACTCATAACAAAGTTTGACGTTATTTAAATAAATAACGTCAACAATTAGTACCAGGATAACATGGACACAGGATTACAAATATTTTTACACTTTCCATAGTGTGTATATTTAACAAATTTTTTTAGTTTCATTGAAATTGTTGACGTTATTTAAATAAATAAATAACGTTGTATATTAACACTTTATTTATTTAAATAACATCAACAATTTCAATGAAACTAAAAAAATTTAATAAATATACATACTATTTAAATAAATAACGTCAACAATTTCAATGAAACTAAAAAATTTGATAAATATATCGACTATGGAAAGTGCAGAAATATTTGTAAACCTGTGTCCATGTTATCCTGGTACCAATATACTAAATGGGTACTGTTCACAAAGTGTTAATACATTCCTACGAAATTATACAATATTTGTGCAACCTTCCATTCGGCTAACTGGGTGAAGCGATCCAAGAAACCAGAAAAAAAGATTTTAATAAAGATAGAAAAGATTGTAGGCTCAAAATATTCTCATTGCAATACAATCTCATTTTATATATACAGAAACGGGGTTTCTTTATTTTTCATCGTATCAATATGAAAATGATACCAATGGATTCCTTGCATTCTCCCGATTAAATTGACAAAAAATATTTAAATCCCACTACTTTTAACGAAACGGACTTTCAGTCCTGCAAATTAATTTCATGCGTAATATCGTTAATTGTGGCAGTGAGAGCAAACATCGTACTAACTCACATTCTTTTCGAAATTGAGTTAGTAGCAATAATGTATTCCAATAGGCTCTATTAATTATATAAAATAGAAAAACAAAATTTTATGTGTGTTGGTCCGTTGTCGCATTCACTGCGACAATTGTCTTCTAACTGACGAAATAATAATAATAATAATGAAGAAGAATTGTTAGGTTTCATTTTTCTCTTCTTCAGACGATAGGTAGTTCTTCAGTAAAATAATTCCAGAAAATTTGTGGATAAAATGTAAAACAATGAAAATCTTTAATGACACAGCAAGGTAATTAATCGCGACTCGTCACAAACACCGAATGTATTGTGGAAATAATTCATGGAACGTTATAAATATTTCGATAAAACCATTCACAACGCCATAGTGCGTTCCCTTTTATTGATTTCAAACTTGTTTGTACATATAAAAAGCCTGGACAACGCCGGATACTTTAAGCTAGTGATTAAATAAAGTCAACAACATCTAAGGCTCGATCTACAATATCGGTCCGGTCATGCTCCGTTCTTGATTAAATTCACATCCCTGAGTGCCCACACTATCAAACCGGATGTGTGTGGGGCCGCTCAGGGATGTGATTTTGATCGAGAACGGTACGTGACCGGACCGATAGTGTGTAGTAAATAATTAAGGTAATCTTGCCTAAATCGTACCCCTTAAGAACAAACGCTTATTACATGAAAAATAACAGGGAAAATGGAACAAACTTATTGGTAATAATCAACACTTTATTAATAGAATAAACAGTTATATAAACTCAAGCAACAAGAAATAATCAACTTCTATTCATAAAAACGATTTATTTTTAACCCTCTAGGGACGGGGATGTTTTAAACTTAACGTAGAATTTTTTTGAGCGTTAAAATAGTCTATTTTATACTTCGGATTTGGAAATTACTCGTTAATTTTTTTTTTTCCTAAATTTGTTTATAACAAAAAAAAGTTTAATTTCGGGTTCTGATGGTACAACAGTTTCTTCTCTGCCTACTAAAGGTCACTATATCTATCAAATCTCGATCTTATTGATGGAACGTAAATAAAAATGTGTTAATCTGAATGGGACTCTGGAGTCCCACTCGTCCCTAGAGGGTTAATATGGAAAAAGTACGATTTTGGAAATCCGAAAACATGCTTGGAATTTTCAATTTTTTCACATTGGTAGATCTGTTTTCTGTATGATTACATACCTCTAGCATTGGGATCGACGGTGGTGGGCGGAATTAAGTAGAAATACATCCCAACGTGATAAAATTGTATATTTAATGAAAAATGATATTGAATGCTTCTCGCAATATGGCTGAGCGAAGACTGCTCGCCGACGCACGCCGGTATTGCCGGCTGCCGCCGCTTTCAAGAGCGTTCCTCGAAACAAAAAGCTCATTTCGCGATCCTTCATACGCATACAGTGGCCAATACATAAGAACGTAATCATTTTCAATCTTTTATTCCGTTTTACAATCAAACGGACATAGATCATGTATTTACATTGTAATTATAAATAACACAATTTAGGTCCTATGAATACCTACAATATATTTTATTTAAAATTGATAGCAAATACAACCTAATAAAGTTACAACATTTCATGTTACAGATTTCAGCGACACATACTTATGAACACAACTGTCGAATAAGATTTTCTTATTGTTTAATCACTTTAAAAGGTCTAAATAATAATAAACATTATTAAGCTGATATTTCGTAACTCGCACAAAATTACTCGCAGAGAACGTCTGCTGACGGCGCGTAGTTCCGTCTGCTTCGTCCTTTCTTCAAATTAAACACGGATCCCTTATCTCTCGAGTATAAATACGCGCTTGAATTTCAATACCTTCGATGCCATCTTTACGATTGCGGACTGGGCTAAGTTAAGCACAGAAGTTTGGGGACGATATGTATGTATGTTCGTCGTCAGTGCCGAGTGGTGAACATGTAACGAATATTTACTGTACATGTATTTTAACCAATTTTTTACATACAAACTAAACGATTCGCAACATAAAATTGCCCGCGCGAGGGCGGGTACGTCAGCTGGTTATGTACACGTAAAAAGAAATTATTAAAAACGTTATTCGATGTTCCAGGTGACGTGCCAGGATGAAGAAGTCACCCAGTGTATACCTAAAAGAGCTTTTCTCGCGTTATTACGTCTCCCGGAAGTTAGCTCGAATTTAGCTGCGTATTCGAGAACTGCAAAAGAAATCCAGGATGCAAACAAACGTAACGACATGGCACAGTTGCGTGCGTTAACCGAAGATAACGACGATACAGAAATATGCATACGTGGTGAAGTTTATTTAGAATTATTCAAGGATCCAGCTATGCGCGGGCATCTAAGTGTCATTGGAAGAACGCAAAAAATGCCAGATTTAGCAAGACGCCTTCTGGATGATAGCGAAGAAATTGATTCATTGGCCACGTCTCATAAAAGAAGTCTAGCAACATTGGCTAAGAACGGCGATCTACCGACTAGCCTTCAGGATCGCCTCGAAGAAAATCACGACGACGAAGAAAAGAGAACCAGTTATTTGAGGTACTTGTGTTATTTTAACGAATTTTAAAGGTGCATCATGATTTCGGCGAAACTTTGTGGTGAACCTCTTCAAGAGTCGTACCGGCAGCCTATTCTATTCTGTTTTAATTTATATAGTAACACATTTAGATTCTGCGAAATTTCTTTTCCAAATTGTTAAAATTGCTGAACGAAATGAGCTTGATAATGCAGAAAAGTTTTATGCGCTACATTATGCATAATGCATTTTTCTGTTGACTGATTCCGACACAACGCATTTCACTTTCACTTGTATTGATTGGGGGTAGTTTAGTGCGGGGGGGGGGGGGGGCGCACAGTGGTGCGTCTATTAAGAAGCTAGCGGGACAAAAGTCGTAGTTCGTCCATAAATCATCAATTAGATGAAAATGTTTGATAAACACCGTCCACATTGTTTTCCCACCCTTAAAACGTTCATCCCTCACAAGGTAAGATCCCCAACACGAAAATTCCTAAAATTATGAAACTAAAAAACGAAAAAATAATTATTTTCTCCTACTAAAATTTCGATGGTCATATACCACGCACGCCTGCAAAGTTTCGAGACAATTGGGTAGTTGGAAGTGGGTTAAAATTTAGTTTCTAGATTTGAACCTTACAAACAAACAGGTTAATAACGCAGAGTTGCAAATATTTGCAGCTGTAACTTGTCAATATGTATTCTATAATGCAAATAAAACAAAACCCCACAAAAATTTCTACGTTCCACAAGGTTCCCGGATATGTAGAGCATTTCCAACTGAACGTAAGTAGTTTCCTCTTAGCCCCTAAGTGCTCGCTAAGAAATCTTCTTCAAAACTCTGTCGTCCCCTTCACCTCAAAAAAGACATACAACCCGGGCAACGCTGGGAACTTTAAGCTAGTCTACTATATGTCCAAAACGGATTTCTCCGAGGACAGAACTTGTACGAAGAAGTTTCGCCTTCACTTTCGATTTATTCTTGGACGAGATACGATTTTACTGCTGGGTTCAATAAATGAAGTATTAACCTTATCCAACAATATTCCAACTAATTTCTTTAAATATCTTTTCCAGCAGCAAGCAATCTGAACGGGGTACACCAGAATATTCCGGCGATTACATGCTGCCTAGCGAGCGGTTGGACTTGGAACCATTGGTGCAAGATTTCCCGTCTGAAAAGCGAAATGTGGGCTCGCTGGCTAGAGACTTCGCGTTACCACCTGGTAGACGAAACATCGCGTCGCTGGTCCGCGATTATGAACTTCAAAACAAAGAAAATGTTGGAAACCGCATGCTACCTGTTACGGGGAAAAGGAACGTTGCTTCTCTAGCCAGGACCTTCACACTACCCCAAACTGGCAAGAGGAATGTTGCCTCTATAGCTAGAGATTACGCACTACCATATGGCAAACGATACGTCGGTGCTTTGGCGAGAACAGGCGATTTCCCATCGCGCGGACAAAACAAAAGGAGCATCGCTGCTTTGAGTAAAAATTCAGCTTGGCCTGTCTCTTTGAAGAGGGGTATTACCATCCCTGGGAGCGTGATCTTGAGAACTCTTTCCCGCCCTGGAAGATCACTGACTGATGAATTGAATACAAGAAACGAGCCTTTGGACCTCCAAATACCCAACAACGTTGAGGGAACTCGGGATGAGAACCACAAAGATGCTGTTTTCGTAGATGATAAACTAGGGGGTCTCGAGGAGAAGAGCGGCTCGGACGGAAGAATTAATTTCAGCGACAGGAGACCCAAGAGACAGATCGATTTGTCCGATGAGTACCCATTGCCGGTAATACAGAATATTGATGGTCTTGATTATGAAGAAATGATGGAGGCACTTGCTAGACGATATCAGAATGCCGAAAAGAGGTTCATGGGTAAGTGAAAGGTTTCTCTACCGAAATAAAGTTACAATCTTCCGAGGAGCATACAACAATGCATGTAATTTGATCATAATTATTATGAAAGCGGAGAACTAACAAAGAAACATTTCTAGTAGGAGATTGGTATATCAAGTAAATATCGGTACTGTTCGAAACCTTAGATAATGACAAAATTATACATAGATTTTTAGCTGCTAATAGATTATACAACGCGGAAAAATAGGGTACAGAGATTATACCATTATTAATAAATATAATCATTATTTTAAAATGTAACGTTTTTAATGTATGGTATAAAGAGAACAGAAATCCGTCCAGCTAACGAGACACGTACTATCGGTTACAAGACACCCTGTAGACAAGATGTTAAATAATGTAGGACATCTTTCAGGATGAAATATACGCGTCAAAATAGTGAAAGGAGTTAATGTATCGCAAACGAAACTCGGTCGAGGTGGCGCTCTGATCGGAGTGCGCAAGATGGCGTCTGAGCATGCGCGCGATGACGCCGTGACGTCAAACCAATCAACGTCAAGCTGAGCTTGGCTTTGCGCTGGCCTCGATCTTGGCGTTGATTGGTTTGACGTCACAGCGTCATCACGCGCATGTTCAGACGTCATCATGCGCACTCCGATCAGAGCGCCACCTCGACCGAGTTTCGTTTGCGATACATTCTCATACGTGTCTCTGATGACCTTCTGTTTTTTAGTTACAAAGAAGTTTTTAAATATAGGGTGTTCAACTACTGCCGAGAGAAAAGTTAAGGGATGATTCTAGACACCAGACAACACGGCTTATGTACATTGCTACTTACAAGGGAGTGTTCCTGATTTCTCGATATTTTTCGCATCTCGAGAAATGAGAAATCAGATTATAGTTCTCGAGAATTCTCGAGAAATCTCAAGAAATTAAAAAAATATTGCAAAATTTATATTTTTGGAATAATGTTGATAATATTTATCTAAATGTTTATTCGTATCCAACTTACACAAAACTTGTGTAAATAAGAAAACAGATATTAAATATAATTGATTAATTTATTTATTTAATATAAAATGTGAACAAGGCGAAGCATTCCTTTTTTTGTTTTAAAATAGTTTTTTCAAAGCAGAATGGGGCTATAGAAAAATTTCTTTCATTTCGAGTGGATGTTGGTTTAATTGTATATAGAGCATTGGTGATAAGAAGAGAAAAGTTTCAAAAGTTTATAAACAGTCGCGCAATTCTTCGTATATATTGCTAACAGTTATTACTGATTGTAGATGTGTTTATATGTTCACGATTAACACGCAATTTGAACTAAAGGCCACTAATCCATTGGTGATTTCGTACTGGGCATTAGGAAAGGGGCCCATAGGGCAAACGCAGGCCAAACACGGCCCTGAAATGAAGGTCATTTCAGTATCGTCTGAAGTATCGCTTACATCCCTCGTTTTTACCACAGATGCCTACCCGATTTCCGTCGGGCCGGTTGGGATTTTTCTATCGGTTTCTTTTGCTCAAAACCGCAAAATCTCGAACTTTGAGGCCATTTTTCAAGGTCATCCCATCTGATTTCGAAGTTAAAATGGTATCAATCGATTCGTCTTGGCGAGATCTTTCCAACGGTGTATAGCACACGCTGTAGGCTCGTGGGTCACTAATTCCCTCTGCGACTTAACATTGTCCTTGCGTTGTATTCAGGAGGATGTTTCCTACATATTCAGAAAGTTTCATAATTTTTTTAATTTCCGGATTCGGGATCTTCCCTTGTCAAAAGTAGGAGGGTTGAAACTCGATGAGTCATTTTACATGAAAATGGTTACTCTTATAAAAAAGCTCATAAAATCGTTTTTGTAGAGAATTTTCTAAGCTACAAATTTCATAATAACTATTTTGATCGTAAAACTGTTAGATAACGAGATAATCGCGAGAAACAGCTTTTTACCTTTAACTCTCTGTAAATGGGGACTATTTACATATTGTTTAAAACGACGAAATAAAGACACATGCCAAAATTTAGCTTACTGGAAATTATTCCGTAGATTGGGCATAATTCCGCCTAATTTCACTAGACTATGGTGCGTGTTCCTGATCGTTCCGCGCCCTTGTACCGGAGATAGTGAACGCTGATAAAATCGAGCGCATTTCGTAACATTTCGTCAGGAACAGAACTTAAATTCAGCACTATCTGTGGATGTTAGAAACAGGTTCTACGCCGGAGATGCAGTCAACGATAGACCAGTTCGGTCCCGCGGGAACATTTCAAGCAAGTAAAAGACACATCGCGGCACTGGCACGTGGTGGTTCGCTTCCACGTTTGAGGGCTGCGCGATTTTCGCGATCGCCCCGGGATTTTATTGGCAGGTCAGCTTATTACGGTGTCACCTGCTCGTTGTATTTTTCTCTCCATTTCTGTGTGCCTCTCTTCTACCTCCTTGTACTTTCTATCATCCGCAGTCCAATTCGTTGTACATTGTTATCTTGTGGATGTGCCTACACCAAAACAAGTTATAGAAATACACCCGACCGTCTAGGACGAAAAATAAACCACTCACAAGGGGGCCGCATAGGTTATGTAATTGCTTCTGGAATGAGACTGGGTGGATATTGTAGTGCACACCTAGTGTTAAAAAACCGTAAAGGGATTTTGCAAAATGGGCCTTCGTTTTCGAGAAATTTGAGTTCAAAGTTTTTCGGGACAGTAGTATTTCAGTTGCGCAAACATTCTTACCAAGCAATGGTCGTAGCTGCGATAATAAGGCGTTCGGCTACGGTGCTGGAGGTCTCTTCGGTTCGATTCCTGGTGCTTGGTAAGAATGTTTGCGCAACTGAAATACTACTATCCCGCAAAACTTTGAACTCAAATTTCTCGAAAACGAAGGCCCATTTTGCAAAATCCCTTTACAGCTTTTTTAACACTAGGTGTGCACTACAATGTCCATCCAGTCTCATTCCAAAACCGATTACATAACCTATGCGGGCCCTTTGTCAGACACGAGATGGGAGCACAGAATAATTGGCATAGAAGACAGATAATGGAAGGGAATTCTTTGGGTGATAAAAGAACACGAAAGATAAATGTTATTACCGATATACGTATATAGTTGGGTCATTCCACGCCACTCGATCACTTTTTTCTCCTCGATGTCTCGGATTTTGTTCAAACTTGAATACGTTGTGGTCCTCATGAAATCAGGGCGGGGTTTAATTCCCCAATTTGTCGATTTCGAGTTTCGAAGTGATCTTATTCATGTCAACTTTCCTAATCCCTCCCCATCCACTCCTGATGGAAAGAACCCACCACCTTCTCGTAGTTTCCATCGAGCAATGGCACTTTTTCAGTGAATAATCAATGAACAATCAAGCTGGTGCTTACAAATCTGATTATTATAAAAAGAGTGGACCAGCGGCCGTAGCCGTGATGGCAAAACACCGGTTCTCGTTAGATCACCGAAGTTAAGCATCACGGGGCGGGTACTGGGGAAAGATGGGAGACCACTTTTCTCCCGGTGCGCCGCTGCTGCTGGGACCCGAAGGAGAGAGAGGAGAGAAAAAAGAATATGACTATAGTTCGTTGGGCAATATAAGCGGATAAACTTGAAACGCCATCCTGTTTAACAAGAAAAAACAGTATACAATACAATAAAAAGAGTGGCATTGGCCAAGAGTAGGTTAGTAAAATTCTGCTGCAGGTATAAATGACACCCTCGTGATGAGTACGTGAGCTGTCGTTATTGTTTCTACAGTTGTTAGACCTGATTGAAGTAATAGAGGGTGCTAGTGGTACGGTCAGGCAACCGTAATAGCGGAGCGCGCGACTCGCTTACCTGAAACGGCACGCGCCGCTGTCATTAACAGCTTTCTGCGAAGTTGAATACGTAAATTACCAACAAGAGATAGGCCGATTTTATAGAAAATTCTTCAGCGAATATGGTGGTATTTTTTCGGATTTTTAAAATCGTGACCTTGAGCCTCAATTTGCAAAATAAAACTTTATTTATAATATTCATTATTGTAAAAATGATTTTTTAACCGAAAACAAAAATATTCAAGAAGGCCGATCCTTCCACATTAAAATGACGTAAGAATCAAATAAATCCGACAAATATTTTCGGAGAGAATAATTCATAAGTACAACCCATTTTCATGCAAATAGGCAAAAATCTCAAAACAAACTCGAAATCGACAAAATGGTGAATTAACCCACCCCCCATAATTTCCTGAGGACTACAACATATTCAAGTTTGAACAAAATCCGAGACATCGAGGGAAATAAGTGATCGAGTTGGCGTGGATTGACCCAGTTACCATTTACCATCAAACGTTCACTACACGAGTTTCCTATTCTATTTTTTCATTTCCTTCTTCTACGTGAACCATTCACAGCAAGTAACTGCAACGTAGGTGTGTCCATGTTAGATCTGCAGGTTGAAGGTAGATCCATTAGAACGCTGTTTCCGCTGTGGTAGATACGTATTTAGACCGCTGAGATGCATAGGTGTTTAGCCTGAGCAATCGATAGATAAGTTTAAATACAGTGGTGCTTCATAAACTGCACGGATTCAATCCTTTACAGAACGCACAATCGATATCACCACCTCGAGTTCTATTTCACTGTGTTTGAGAAATTTACCGGTTGAGCACGCTGGATGAATGATAGGTTCCCTGATAACCGCAGCTGCCGGGAGATTCTGCGCTCTCCTGGCAGTCCTACAGTGGGTCCAGGGACAGTGTGGCCAATATGTTCCTCGCCGCTGATTGGTACCGCCATTTTCAGGCAACTTCCGGCAGATCTTATGTATAGATAGTATACTAACACATTCTCAAGTTGTACTTCACAACTTCAGAGTTATACTCTATATCGCGCGCGCAAGGCCTGGCTGGAACTGAAAATGGCGACTTCCGGCTCATTGGCCACACAGACTATCCCTGGACCCACTGTAGGTAGTCCTGGCAGACCCTGCTGTCAATCTGCTGGCAGACTGCAGGCAGGTTGCTATCAGGGTTAGTTTTTTTTTTATATGTGTTTACTTTGCCATAAAGAATACATAACAGCTTCATAAATCAGCTCTAAACCAGGGAGGCTATCAGGGTTAAGAGCGACAGTGGAGAGGTGCACACAACACAATTTATGCGGTGAAATTGTAGTCACTTTATTAAAAGACTCGATGAGTCGTAGAGTCTCAATGTGCAGTTGAGATAAGACTCTATTGCCTTCTCATGAGAGTATTTATTACACTGAGGGAATGCAACGAGTGAGCGAGATACGAAATGTAGCCGCGTTGTTGTAACACAATTATATTTCTTGGCGGCGCCTAAGTGTACACTTGAGCGATTCTAATTACTGAGCGATACCGTGAGATTGAAAACTGTGATTTGAGATACGTGAGATTGAGAGACGTAAAAGATACTTCGTTGATTTCAAGAAACGCGTGATGCCGTTTCGAGAAGAGAAAACAGAGAGAAAAAAGATAGATTCCGCTAGAGTAGTGATCCTCTAAAGAGTGACTGTATAGTGGTTGCCACCATTTCGGTCAAAAGCGGAAGCAGACAGAGAAAGAAACTGTAAAAAAAAGAGACAGAAATACGGATAGAAAGAGATAGCTTTCACAATCACTTTGGAAAGCAGACGATTTAATGAATGTTTAGGTTATGTTATTTCCGGTTTTTCCCGAAATGGCTGCGGTTATACCGATCACTCCCTAGAGGATCACTAGGCTAGAGCATCGATGAGGCGCGCAGATTGGCGGATCGATCGTCGTTGATTGGCTGATCGATCGTAGATGATTGGCGGATCGCTGGTCGATGCGCATCGCTGATTCACAGATCGATCGTCGATCCGCGGCATTGGGAATTAATGCGTTCCCAAACACACTGATTGTCAGTCTCGACGTACTTGGTGGTGTGTGGGCTCGAGCTCGCGATAAGAATCGTGACTGTGTACCGAAAATTGCACGCAAATGGTCCCGAATGGTCGTGCGAATAATGAAGCACTACTCAACTGTATTAGTGGTAGCTCTTAGCATATATCCATGTGTCAATTTATTTTGCAGGGTTTGTCTATTTTAAACATTGACATAACAGTGTTTAAGACGCGTCAACGACATGTAGGTATACTAAACGCCTATTTCCACTTGCAAGTAACTGTGCGCGACCGTTGGTCTCGTTAGTCTCAACGCGCATATCGAAATTGGGCCCTATTGGGGTTGGCACTCGTGACGTCACCGACCTACTCTGTCAGGTTCTGATTTTCGCCGCTAGGTAGCGAATTGCAGCTTAGCCAATCCCAATAGTGCGCGCTCTATTGGGATTGGTAGTCGAGACGTCACCAAACAAAGATGGCCGACGAAGTAGGTCGCCACCAGGTGGCGTATCGCAGCTTAGCCAATCCCAATACGGGCACCACAGTCGCGCGTGGCCAGTCGCAAGAGGAAATAAGGTCTTATAGTGGTATGTACGTTGAAATGTAAACTTTTATTTTTAGAAATTATTTAAGATTTTTTCAATGATTTCCTGATCAGGAGGCTGGTGATCTTATAGAAATATGTGTTTCATATAAATGTTGCAACTGTATCTGCTTTCTGTTTCTTTCGAATGAATACACATAAATAAATGTTGTTGTTTCTTGAAATTATAGGTACCTCATAATAATTTCCAAATCGTACTCTATAATGGAATAAGGTATTGAGCGTTTATAGACTACCCTGTTGTAAATGTAGTGGAGCCTTTCACTTTCATTACAAGTGAAGAATTCATATATTTTATGTATTGACCCATACATGATTGTTGAAAATGTTGAAACCATTACATATATGGACTGCGTTCCGATTCGCGCATAGAGCTAAATTCCTATTCGTCGATGCATTTCCCTTTCGGTTATCGATTTTTTAAATAGCAAGCGTTTAAGAACATTGCGCTAATTTTATACATTTAGGAGAAGGGATAAAAGTAGAGCTCATTTATTCAAACATCCGTTTCCAAGTAGGTATTGATTAATTTATAAACCTAACGTTTATTTATTAACAGAATTTTCAACTATTTTCAAACGCCTCAGGTTTACGCGGGCTTCACTTTGTTTCCCTTTCCTATTACATTCCTTTGATCCGATTCAAATTTCGCGCGTCTATGCTCTACGCCGCTAGGTGGGAGTTGCGACTGCCTCTAGTCCGAGTTGCTGCAGTTCCTGCGCGCCTCATGCACCGGAAGTGAGATAAATTCTAGGGAATCGTACAGTGCCACCAATTTCATGTGCTCCATGCTCGAATCGGAACGCACCCATTGCTAAATATGTAGTAAAATTATTAAATTACGAATTTTTAGATACATTTATTGATTTCAGTATAATTTCCATCCGGAATAAAAGGTCAGTTTGATGTGAAAAAATAAATGTAGTGAACAAGAATATATGTATTCTCGAATGCATCGAATTCCGAGATAAAGTTTTTACCATTCCACTATCGTTATTATACTATAATAAATTAATAAGAGACCAAACTTGATTTACGATTGATTGTAAGACAAATGTATTCAAAATATTTATAAAAAGAATGAAAAATGTTAAAAAATTCTGAGATTCTTGTGTGGGTTTCTCAGAGAAATTAAAATTGGACTTCTGTTATATTATCAAACCATTAGTGCAATGGCAGTGCGTCTTTAACATTGAATAGCTAATTCTAAATGTTAGATTTGTGTCGTATTTTCAAAGTGGTTTCATCATTGGAATTCATAAGCTTATTATATATTTCATTGAGCTTTTATCTTAATATTCATTATGCAGTATGCTATCTGTAGCTTTTTCATGTGTAATCGTTAATTCATTCCGAAAAGAGCAGTATCAAGTGTCGTAGGAAAACAGTAATGACCCAGCATCACACTTACTATTTTCTCATCTTTCAGATTTGGCAAGAAAATATTTAGATACTGACAAAAATACCTAAATATATCATGAACACAAGTTCTATGTACTTATAGATTAGTAGACTGCGGGTGTTCATGCAAATCCACATATTGATATGCAAAAATTAGCTTGCATATTGCATATGCTTTATTGAAAGGCATATGCAGTGCACATATGTTACATATTTCTTGTGTATGTATCTCACTGTATTTGGTGGCGATCATAGATGAATTATCGAACTTTTTGTACCTACCAGCGGCTGTGGCCGTCATGGAAAACACCGGTTCTCGTTTTTTCATCCAATATTGTTTAGCTAAGAGTTTCTACCATGTGGAACAATTAGTCTACTAATATAAAGAAAAGAGAATGTATGGCAATTTTTCAAATGTTTGTTAACGCCTGTTACTTATTTTGAGTGAACAATATTCTTGTTAAAAAACATTTTACTAAAAAAAAAAACACCGGTTCTCGTTAGATCACCGAAGTTAAGCATCACGGGGCGGGTACTGGGGAAAGATGGGAGACCACCTTTCTCCCGGTGCGCCGCCACTGCTGGGACCCGAAGGAGAGAGAGGAGAGAGAGGAGAGAAAAGATAAGACTATAGTTCATTGGGCAGTATAAGCGATAAGCTTGAAACGCCATCCTGTGTAACAGGAAAAACAATATACAATACAAACTTTTTGTACCGACGTTAATATCATGCGATCGAATGTCATTAGTAGAGACTAATTACTCGTTCATTACAATCACCCGATACAAATAAACAACTACGATAAAATTAAGGATGACATTTCTTTCTGTTAACACCCGAAAATAGTAAAATTATCAATTTACGTATACGTACACGCTTTTCCTAGCTTGTGTGAACGTACGCACACACTTCTAAGCCCAGTGAGACGGCCCCCTTAAGTGAAATAGGATCGTCTTCTAGAAGATGATCTTAAGCATTTTGATCTTAACCATTCTTTAAAGTCTTTTGCCCCGATATACGTTTTTGAAAAAAAAAATTTAAAAGATTTTAAATAATAAAGCTTCAATTATGTTGCAGTTTCGAGTAATTTATCCACTTAAATAGTTTGTAACGGCACTTGGTATATTATAGGAATGGAAAATTAAGTGTTTCGAAGAAGTATGAAAGTAAAATTATCGCTGTATTTGAGATGCATCGGAACATGGGGTACCCGGGTGCCCGGTTGCCCAACAACCGTGAAACTTTTGGTTGCGTACATAAGGGTTAAGAAACGTTTGTGGATACCGCCCTCTATCTATACAAAACCAAATAAGGAAAAAAGAATCCGCACAAAACCGTACAATTTTTGAGTTCATGTAATATTTATGGATCCAACAAAATATAACACGATAAGATACACTGCATACAAAACCAAACAAAAAAACCTAAAATAATTAAAATCTGTACAAAATATAAATTACAAATCTCTATTTCATTTAGTATTTTTTTTTTCAAAAAATATAGACTCATCAAAATTAGTTTTACAGTAAACTGTTACCTCCTACAATATGCTTGCGTCCGAGACGATTTCAACATTTTTAACATTTTAAGTCAAAATATTAACGCTTTTAATTAGATAATTAATTCTAGTACCTATATAAAACCGTTCTTTCTTGAATTTGAAACCCGATTTTCGAATTTTACAAATGTATTTAAAAAAAAACGTGGGTTTTTAAAAACCCACAAACCCTACTGTCGGTCTATCCTTAACAAATTCGATAAAAATGAACATGGCATAGTTTACGTGCATAAACATCCGGAATCTATAAATTATTAATTGGTTGTGTAATTACAAGGAATATTTTATTTTCTGTGAGCTCACAAATGTATTAATTATATATTTTAGGGAGAATCCCACAGATGGGTCCTCGTCCAACTACCCCTCCAACTCGTCGGCAAGGTCATTAAGGATAAACTTTAATCATAGACCACGTTACATTCGAGCCTTGCACGAAGACTAGACTGTCGACATGGCTTCAGGAGGTACTTCACATTACCAGCGGCCGATAATTTTCTTCGTCAGAAATTTCGTATAAACGGTTAAATATTCGAACATTCACTCGACACAAACTTCAAATACCTTTAGCAACTTCACTCGCAAACTTTTTTAACGAACTAATAGAGGAACCTTAAAATTTGACAATTGTAAACACGTCGCTGTGAGGAATTGGATTTTCTTACTAACATTTTATATTCGTCAATGCTTTAGATGGCTATTCTTTGCTAACTAAACTATGACTACTTGTCAGTAATTTACGTATTGACATTTTCTTATTTTCGCCACGCAATCTGGTAGCAAAAAGTAAAGCAGTCTAATCGTGTTAGCTGTCACATGTAATTGGCAGTATTGGGAATTTCGACTGTTTGATGATCGATTTTGTAAAATTTAACAATACTTGTGTGAAACCAGTCCTGTAACGCGATTGACCCGATTACAGAGCTTACTTTAGTAGATGGCGCTATCAGAATATTCCCCAATAGTAGATAAAAGAACTCTGCAGTGTGTCATTTATACGATTGAAGATACATACATGTACTTATCATTGTTGCTTTTCTGTTTATCTATTGAAGGTACTTGCAGGAAACTATTAGACCGCAAAGCAAATTAAGTTTTACAGCGACCTAATATTTTCGTAAAAATATGACGATGTTGAGATTTAAATGAAGCAATTTAAAGAATTCTTTGTAACAAGTACCAAGAAAGTCTATTATATTCTATTTGTAATTATAATGGACAAATTGTATAAACTCGTTACGCTTCAAGATTGCGCTTGTATGTATTATTAATTTACAAGAAATCCTGTTCCTGAATTTTCGTCATTAAGGTGGAATAATTTATGCTTTGTATCGATAGACAATCTGACACAAGCTATTTTATGTATTTAATCAGTTTATACTGTATTTAGTTTAATGCTTACTACTTGATGATATCCTAAGCGTACATTTAATCGATTAAACTACATACCACATAAACTAAAATACTGAGCGACATTCAAGTTTTTATGAAACGTCACGTATTAGTGGAGATGTTAGACATATGAATATATGAAAAACACAATAACTTTTATTTAGTTCAATAATATTTCTAGATAGAATAATACTTCTTCTTTCCAATTTAAGACGAATTGAATGGATACTTCAGATATAATTTTATGATTATTGCATTTAAGCCAATTGCATGCAAAATCTTGTAAATTTATAGCGAATATGTTATAAACCATATAAAAATACATACTTACCAGCATATGACAATCTCCTTACATAAAATATAAGATTCTTTTAGCTTAATTTTAACATATACACAAATACTATTTCTAACTAAAATTCCTTTTTCTCTTGCTGAATTTCATAAGTATACCTTTAACAATAAACAAGACAAAATTGTACGTTGCTCGAGTAATGTTATTTTGATTTCAACGCTCGACTTTTTAATTTATTTCACTAGATAGAGGCAACGAATTAAATTAGACATGTAATATTGGAGAAAAAGTTGTATTCTGAATTCCGAATTTTTTGTAACGTTAACTGTATACTATATACTCGACAATAATCAGCGACAATAACATCTATTTACGAGTAATAGCATTATCAAGTCTGTAACAATATCGAACGTGTCTGTAATCTGCTCTAGTATCTGTGCTTGCAGTATACAATATGTTTCACTTCGAAAGGAGCAATCGCCCAGAAAACTTTGAAAATTTGACAAAAACTGTCTAAATAAATTTCAAATATTTCTCTTCATTCCACCTTTTCTTGTTGTGTGATCAACTTACACAGCTTTTGTTTCAAGTAACCATACTGGTAATTCTGTTTACCTATTTTTGAATTTAACATATTTAAACTGCAAATACAAATACGATTCTTTAATGATAAGCAAAGTGAATATTTAAGTAGGATGTTTCTCTATTCGTGTTTTAGAAATAATTTGTTCGTCCTATTAAGAAATATTCAGGCAGTTAATAATTTATGTGACGGCCTTCTAATATTTGCTTTTGGGGGTTGTTTGCAAGCCATGGTTAAAAACAAAATCTGCGAAGCCGTGACGTGATTTTCGATGTATATTAGCAGTGGATGTAAATCTTAGTGCTCAGAGCCTGCAAGCTTGAAAGTAATAACGAAATTTCAGCTTTTTTTGTCTATAATACATACATGTTTCAGTATTAATAGATAGTGGTGATGATCCATTGTGTAATATTCGTATATTAATGTAATGTTTTATTAGAAAACATTCGACGAGGTAATCCTAATCGATTGTAATCACCAATTTTGTCATAAATATGAATGACGCACATTGTTGATCCACAGTCTTCAATTTTACAATCATGTATTTATGTGTTTCTTCAAGTAGTAGTGAGTAAACGAGATAACAATAAAGTAACAATAGTAACGGTGAAGTAAGAATCATGTTTGCTGTCTCCTTACGCCATGATTTCAATACTTTCGTACCCGTGAGTGGAATGTAATAGAATTTCCCTGATTATCCACATGCGATTTAATAAATAAATATAAAAAGAAAGACTTCAATTTTTTTTTTAAAGTTATACTATTATAAGACTTTATCAGAAGGAAAGAATGTGATCATGGATAACAACGGAAATTATGTCAATGTTTAATGATTAACATTAAAATAATTGTAATGCTTAGTATAAACCATATTATTAAAAAAGGAATATTATATAAAACAGAACTTTTCAAGACAACTAAGAGTAACAATTTCCTTGTTACCTTTACATCCGTTTTGTACTTGTTATCCATCTAGATTTGTTTAATAATTTTCTATTACACCACTATCGTCATTGAAACCCGATGCTTGTACACAGTTGTCGTTGCTTAAATAAGTAATTCGAAATAATATTTCCAACGTTAGAGTTTCTGTCCATATTAATATCTAAAAAATAGGACCATTATGGTAAGTACATATGTATTTAAATCCTTTACCATATTTTAATTGCAATTTATCGAACATATTACGGCTCTGACAAAAATTCTACCATTTTCCTTATTCACTCTATAAATGAGAACAAATCATGACATATCTTGCCATTTTCAGACTAAATCATTTGTCCTATGCACATGAAGATCTATTTCTCAGATAAATATATATAGCTGTTATATTTGCGACTTCGTCGTAATCATTGTTTTTTCTCGCACTTAAAATATTAATACAGTCGAATAGTCGTAATGGTGTAATCAAGATCCACACTTTGCGAAAGGAACGAAGTCGATTCGAAGAATTAGACATTTTTATGTTTTAAGCCATTTTTAATAAAAAATGTCAAACGTGGCACCTAATATTCTAGGATTTATTTATACTAATTAGACCCCATATTTTTAATTCAGTTTCGTTAAAAATCTGTCGTTCAATTTAAAACCTCCCCTTGTCAACGCAACATGTTTCTGTTGCAACTTTTCTAACAGTCGTTAAATCCCATTTGTATTTCGATTATTTAAAACAATTAAAGAAATATAATACTGAACCATCCTGAAAATGGATATGTTGCACAACATATTGCACACGTTTGTATATACAAGTGAGTTTGGGAAGAATAGTGGCAAGAGTGTTTACAAAAAGAATGCATCTATAATCAACAAAATATTTTATATTTTACACATAAAAACTTTATGTAAGAGTAAAAAATATATTTTACATCATTATGACATATATTATGAGCCTATGTAATATGTATGTATATTAGGGTGGCTCGTATTTACTCTAGGTCAAAATTTTTTTCATGATTTTCTTCGGGCACCCTTCAGAATAGTTCCAAATAATTAAAAAAAAATCCCCCTGTGTGCCCCTGGGCCCTTAAACATTTAAATCGTTATTTAATAGCTCCCGAAGTCGATTTTATATAATATTCTTCAAGTTATTGATTAGATCAGAAAATATGTTAAACAAAAGTTGTAGATTCGGACAAGGAGCATCTTTTATGTTGTATTACTTTTTCTCGTGCGGCAAACGGTTTTCGAAAAAAGTTCGAAAAACTAAAAAAAAAATTTTTCCCAAAATTTCCTCAAATAAATGCTTGTAGAACACTTTTTATTTATGAAAGCGAACAAAAAAATGGAGTTTTAATTTTCGTGGACTATTTGTGGATTAATGATTGAAATGTTTAAGGGCCCAGGGGCACCCTTTCCCGTTATCCGATCGAGCTCAAACTTTACACAGATTTTTTTTAATTATTTGGAACAATTCTGGAGGGTGCCTCGACGAAAATTGAAAAGTCGAAAATAAGAGCCACCCTAATGTATATGTATGTATAAAATTATGTACACGAATACATTTACAAAATGATTGCTTTAATGTTAAATTTTTTTTATTATAGACATGATTTTCAATTCCGTTCAATTTATTTTACCTGGTGTATTTATGTCAAGCCTTTAAATCATAATGCAAAATGCATCAATATTTCTATAATTATAATGACTGTTGATTAGTGTTCCTGATTTCTTGATATTTTTCGCATCTCGAGAAATGAGAAATCACATTTATATATCTTGAGAATTCTCGAGAATTGGAATAATGGAATAATATTGATAATATTTATCTAAATTTTTATACATGTCCAACTTACAAGGGAAGATCCCGAACCCGGAAATTCAAAAAATTCTGAAACTTTGTGGATATGTAGGGGAATTCCTCCTGATTACAACGCAATTTTTTTTGCTGCCCAAAATCACTCTAAGGGGGTGAAATTAACCCCCCAAAATTCGGCTATTTTTCGATTACTCGCGAACTGTAAGAGATAGAAAAAAATCTCGAAACGAAAGTTACTTCTTTTAATTAGATCTATCAAATACTAAACATTATTCATATTTTTGATTATAACTTTTTTCTAATTGTTTAAACAATTGATTTAACTTTTACTATTTGATAGATCTAATTAAAAGAAGTAACTTTCGTCTCGAGATTTTTTTCTATCTCTTACAGTTCGCGAGTTATAACAGAAAATCGAAAAATAGCCGAATTTTCGGGGGTTAATTTCACCACCTTAGAGTGATTTTGGGCAGCAAAAAAAATTGCGTTGTAATCAGGAGGAATTCCCCTACATATCCACAAAGTTTCAGAATTTTTTGAATTTCCGGGTTCGGGATCTTACCTTGTTAGACAAAGCTTGTGCAAATGAAAAAAAACAGATATTACATATTTACATATTTACATCATTTTCAACACTAATTTTTGTACAGGATTTAAGGAACGATTCGAACGATAGAGAGAAGAAACAAATTTGTATGCTTGCTTGCAATAGACCAGGGAATATGGCTGCTAAACGAAGTTGGTCTGCATACCGATGTTTGTACAATCGTCGTTCGTTAAAATATTCCGCCTACACTTCGATGATAGTTGAGCTGTGCATGTGGAGAATAATCGTAACCTTGATCGTACCATTCTGTTGCTATAGAAGTTGGTACAGAATTCCCAGTAGCTGTAGACGGTGTGCTAACATGACTCGTGTGTGATGAATGCTGATGACTCGGATGACTTGATGCGTAGTCACCTTGGAAATGACTGAATTGCCCCCACCCAAGTTGTGTCCTGGACCAATCAGCGTTTCCTAAAATCGAAAACCATTATCATGATAGTTTATCACGCTACTTTAATCTCGATTCAAACTACATAGTTAGACGTAGGTTAACGCGTACGCAAATGCGAACATACACAGATGGATGCCGGAATATCTGTAAAAATAAAAGGTATGGAATGAAATGATTTAAGTGAAAGTTGATATCTATATCCAGGCAGGCCCGGATTAAGATTTTTGGGGCCCGGGGCTATCAAACCTTTGAGCCCCCCCCCCCCCCCCCCGCCTCGGTAGTGTACAATTAACTTTTAGTTCAAATGTTTTTTTCTTATCTTTAATTTTGCAAATTCTTGTATCAAGTCTTCACAATCGATAGATGTTAATAATTCAGATTCAATCGTTAAACGTGCTAAGTAACGTAAAGTAAACGTCGCTCTGTACATATTCTTTATTCGCTTTAGTACAGAAAATGAAATTTTAAAATAAAAACATTAAATTGGAAGTTGTGGAACTCGACAATTTATTTGATACAACATTACCAATGAAGACAGAGTGAGCTAGTCGCTTAGAACGGGGCCCTCCCGGAAAGTGGGGCCCGAGGCTGCAGCCCCCCCTAGCCCCCCTTTAATTCGGGCCTGTATCCAGGGGGGGGGGGGCAATGATTATACAGGGTGATTCTCTCGGTGCGCCATATCTGTGACGAGGTCAACCCCTCGTGGTGCCTCTCCTAATTTATGGATTTCAACCCTCCAAGGGGTTGCAGTACCTATTAAGAAGTGCGAAATGTCCCGTTTCCGCATTTCTCATTAAATCTCTGCGAAAACGGTGCCAATCGATTCCTTGTGTGTCGCCGATGAAACTAATACCAAGAACGACGGAATTCGGAGCATAATGAATGAAATTAGATGAAAAATTAATTAATATAATTTCTCGCTAGCTTCGTTAAAAATAGTCCGATTTACATGAAATTTGGTATAACTTTCCTCGGCAAAACGTAAGGAATCCATCGGTAGCACTTCCATATTGATATGGTAAACAATATACAAATCAGTTTTTCTGAAACAGCGAATCGAAGTCGGTCCCCCATTTTTTTTAAAATGGTGCCTATTTGAAGAGAATTTCACTTTTAGCCAAACAATTTGCCTAAAATTTTAAGCCAAAATTGTGTCTAAAATTGCCTGTGGTAAAAAAGTTTTTAATGAATCGTAAAGTCCGTACGAACTTCTATAGATAATCTATTATAGAAGATACTACTAAAATTTTATGTGAACCAAATAAAAATTGTTTAAAGTTATGCTGCTAGCCAGTTTAAAAAAACTGATTCCGCGGAGATTCGTATCCCCCGAAAACTCGATTACTGAGAGAACAGCTAGGAAATGGTTTGCACGCTTCGAGAACGACAATTTTGATATCCCAGACGAGCCACGTTCTGGGCGATCGTCCGCCTTCAGTGATGATCGATTGAGGGGTAGGCTGGGCGGAAAAAAATTTTGGATTCTTTCCTCGTCATAGTGAAAAAAGATGTGAGGTATGTCAAAAAGCTCGCTGATTTTTTTTTAGAATTTTAAAACTATATTTAGCCGCGCCCCGGCAGGGTGAAAGCTGTCGTTTTTTCAAATTAATAGTTTTTGTAGATCATAGGGCGCAATCGGTTTCTACCAAGCTAGAAAGTAACCAAAAGTTTTTTTGTTGAATTATTTCAATGTTTGACTGCTCCTCGCTATTTAATAAATAAGTGGCGGAGGCCAGGCACTGAGACGTTGGCAACGTCGCGTCGGTTACTAAGTACTATGTAATACACATTCCTTTTTGCTAGCGAGGCGCAGTGAAACATTGAGATAATTAAAAAAAAAACTGTTACTTGCTAGCTTAGTAGAAACTGAGTAAAAAACTATTAATTTGAAAAAAAACGGCACCTTTCACCCCGCCGCACAGTGGTACATAATCACACTTTTTGTTCAAATCACCGTACAGGTCGTAATTTTTTAGTAATCGTGACGATTTTTTTTTTAAATTCTTCGCAATTAAATTCTCTATCGATCCCTCCGGCCGGAATTTTGAATTTCGTTGCTATTTTTTTTATATTTAGCGAAATATACAGCACGTATAAATCACTGGCATTGATCAACATTTCATAAAACGACTGTACATAATTATGCAAGCAATGGCATCAGAAAAACCGATCGATGTAAATAAATTTAAAAAGTATTGCATGGATACGGCGAAAATTTATGTGAATAAATATATGTGGTACCCAATGCCTTCTTCGTGCCATATGACTATTTTAATTCATGGGTCGGATGTAATAGAGACATTTTTAATCCCTATTGGGCAATTATTGGAAGAGGCACAAGAGGCGAGGAGCAAAGATATTAAGAGGTGTAGAGAAAATAATACACGTAAATCGACACACGTAATAGCACCCCGAAAATCTATACGCACTAAGTTTTTCCAAAAAAGATAATTTTCTGAAATTTTGATTCGATATATTGAATTTGCCATCGTTAAAAAGCTCTACAATTTAGAAAAATTGAGTTTGAATTCGGAATCGGCGTCCAAAAAGTCCAACAGACACCGATTTTCTAAAAGTGCTGTATATTTCGCTAAATATAAAAAAAACAGCAACGAAATTCAAAATTCCGGCCGGAGGGATCGATAGAGAATTTAATTGGGAAGAATTTAAAAAAAAATCGTCACGATTACTGAAAAATTAAGACCTGTACGGTGATTTGAACAAAAAGTGTGATTATGTACCACTATGCGCCGGGGCGCAGCTAAATATAGTTTTAAAATTCTGAAAAAAAATCAGCGAGCTTTTGGACACACCTCACACCTTTTTTTCACTATGACGAGGAAAGAATCCAAAAATTTTTTTCGGCCCAGCCTATTGAGGGGCCTCAATTCTAGAGGATTCTCGTCAAACAAACCAGCGAATTGGAAATACTCAATCGCCTGAAGGCAATGGAACAGGTTCAAAAACATTTTTTTAATTATAAAAAACAGCGTTGTGAACTTAACGCACAACCTGATAGGGTACTTTAGTCTGACGAAAGTCGATAATATGCGGTAGGTCGCAGAAACGGATATAAGAGCCGACTGAATAAAATAAAAGAAAAAGAGGTTTCGACAACTAACCTGCATTATGAGAAAGCGCCGTGGTTGCTCCATGAGCTGCCGGCGGCTGAATCGATGGAACCTGTCCGATCTGCATCGCATGCCCTTGCAACGAACTAATGTGTCCCGAGATGATCGCCGCATGTCCCTGAAGCGCGGAGCTAATCGTAGTAGGTACTTGGGTCATGGAAATGGCGGTGGACATCTGCGCATTCGTTCCTGCGACCTGGTGGACGCTGCCAGCGTTTGGCTGCTGTAACGTTGTCGGTCTGTGGGGTGATGTATTTGGCATTTGTGGTATTCCGGGTGGCATTTGAGGTACTTGTGGTATTTGCACGAGCTCGTGGCTTCCTGCATATTGACACGGAGTCAATGGTAAACCTGCTACCGAATGGGCTATGCTGCCGGCGTGCTTTCGCAGTCGCGCTCTGCGATTGCTGAACCATACCTGAAAAACAGCGTCATCATTTGTTTAAAATAAATAAATTCCTGAATAGACAAATCTTACGTGGTTATTCGGTTACTGTTCGAAAGTTGTTGGTACCTTATATGATAAACGTACATATATGTACTACACTTAGGGAATTCAATCCCGGGATCCCGGCTGTTTTTTTTTTATTCTAAAACTCCCGGGATTTGATATATCAAGTTATAACTTATCCCGAGAATTTCGTGAATTTTTAAAAACGTAAATTACTTTATGAACAACTGGAAAATATAAAAATGGAATCCAAAAATCAGTCGGGATCCCGGGATTAGGTCCCGGGATTGAATTCCCTAACTACACTCCTCAAAAAAATTAAGGGATCACCTCTATGAACCCGAAAAATGGGGTCAAGTTCAAATGGTCGTGACTTCGATAAGAATGGTTTTATCGATATCATTAACATATCTTTTGAAAGTGTGGCATCTCTACTTTCAGTTGTTTTTCTAAGATTTTGCCTGTATTGCTTCTCGGCAACGTTATGGCGATATAAACAGCACTTTGAAGAATACCTTAAAAAATTTTGTTCAACTTTTTAATGTTACATGGATTGAACAAAATTGTTTAGACAGGCTACATTTACATACACCAGTCGAAAGCGACTACTTTGCCTGTATAAAATTAGTGTTCATTAGTTGTGCGATTTTTTGGCCAAGGTATTCAACTTCGAAGCTACAATCGCCTCTTTGACTTTAATTGGAACAAGAAAGCAATAGAAGCATCAGTCCTGTTAATCATCCATTTGATTAACATTTTGGTTAACCAAAACACCACGTCCTTTCTAACATATGCTTCAAAATTGCTCAAATTTCATTTTTCTTTACCTCGCTGTATCTCGGCAGGGGGTGACTGCAATATCACGATCTTAAGTTCGTTTTAAAGTGGACAGTCTGCCAATTTGATTGAGTGTCAGGCGAACCCGTTGCGACAATTTTTTACCTATAAACGCTATGTTGAAAGTTACCGATTTTCCAGGTTTGTAGAGGTGTTCTCTTCATTTTTTTTTTTTTTGAGAAGTGCAGAGAGTATGCTGGTGTTTGCAAGAAGTTTTATTATATGATTAACAACCAGCGGCCGTAGCCGTGATGGAAAACACCGGTTCCCGTTAGATCACCGAAGTTAAGCATCACGGGGCGGGTACTGGGGAAAGATGGGAGACCACTTTTCTCCCGGTGCGCCGCTGCTGCTGGGACCCGAAGGAGTGAGAGGAGAGAAAAAGAATATGACTATAGTTCTTTGGGCAATATAAGCGGATAAGCTTGAAACGCCATCCTGTTTAACAGGAAAAAAACAATATATATATGATTAACAATATAGATAATTAAAGCCTTCTTATATTGAGAAATGCTAATTTATATATATTAACACCAGGTGGTGTTGTTTGGTGCACGAGGCACGAATTACTGCGGTGCTAGGGTATTTTTATTTTTATTAGAGTTCTCTCTAGTATATGGTCGTTTTTCTTTTGTCACAGCGTGGGTATAGAAACACTTACTGAGCTTCTGTTTCAAGCACGTGTCTCGCTGCGCACTTTTATGTAAAGCCGTTTTTATAATAAAGACAACCAGGACTGTCAAGAACAGAAAGATATTCTGCTTATTAAATTAACAATAACAGCGACATCGTTAGCAAGGTAACAGTTCCACGCTCGGCTGTTGCCCGGGTCCCAGAACTTGAGGAGGTATTTGCACCCTAAAGGGCAACCCTGCCTTAAAGTTAAACGCCACTGATCCGTAAAGTACTTTTTTTCAGGAGGGTATAATCGAAAATATTCAAGTTCAAAATGGTGATAAGCCCACCAAAGAGATTTTATGAATTCATTGTTCTACCACAATACATAGTTTATAGTTAAGTGTGCAAAAAAGACGTTTAACAAAAAGTGTGAAAATTACTTGAATTCTGGCTTCCGTGAGACTGGTTCTTTGAGCTAGTTCTTCCCTAGCATAAACATCTGGATATTGGGCGCGTTGAAACGCAGTTTCTAGTTGCTCTAGCTGTTCCCCACTGAACGTGGTCCTGCTCCTGCGTTGCTTTCGCTTCAAAGGGATGCCCGGCTCGCTTTCCGTATCAGACTCGTCGCCACAACGACCTAGAAACAAGCAAATAAATAATTTCATCATTATTTAGGTATATATATATAACTTATGTAGAGGGTGGACCGCACGAGTGTGAATGTGACAACGGAATGGCTGGGGTAAGGGCGGCAATCCATTGTTGTAATGCAGTCTAAATAAATACAGTGCCATTTCTGTGGCACGTGCGTCGTGGTATTTCGTTTCCAGTTTTATTTATTTTTATTAGTACAATTAGAGTATAAATACATTGTTTCGTTTTCGTATAAATACATTGTTTCGGGGTTAACTTGATCAAAAAACTTTCAGACTCACATAAAGTGTTAATTGTTTCCTATAATTTAAATATGGATTTGTGACAATGGTCAATGCAAGATCAACAACAGACGCATTCATTTCTTTTGTGTCAATGAAAAACAGTGCTCTATCTTGCGTCAGTCTCAAAATATCAACACTGGCTGGACTCTCCCGGTAGTCGAACTATACCGGACTTAAAATAAAGTAGTTATGATATCGACCGTATTTTTAGAAGAAACAATAAGTGGTTAAAATTTTAACTGACCGAACTAGTGCGCCGAAACCACTTATTGTTTATACCAGACTTACCTTATAAGGCCCGTTCTCTGTCTGCCTCAACTAATTCTGTTTATACACCGTTTATTTTTAGCTGAAAAAAACAACTGCTCGCATACTCATCCTTTGTTAACGAATGATTTCTGTCAGGTCAAATTTGTTTGCAATACAGACCCCACCACTTTCTAAGTCCCATTTTGTAGTACATATAAAAAGGGCCAGGAATGCATACTGGAGACTCACTTCTAGCCTGAAATCATCCTCCCGCGTCCTTCGCGAAAACGGTAAAAAGTGTCTACGTCGCCTATAGTCACATCGTGATTTCCGTAAATACACAATTTATCGAGAAATGATCCGTCACGTACAAATAGTCCAATTTTTCAAATCATTTAAAATTGCGGTATAAATTAAGTGTCGTTAATAAATAAAGAAAAAATATTTAAAACCGTCCCAGACAGATTGCGAAACTACCAATCAGACAAGACATCAAAAGTAGTTGCAAAACACCAAACACTAAAAAGTAAATAATAAAAAAAATTTATAAAAGAAATTTTAAGTTAAGGGGTTACGTCTAGTCAGCTTTCACGATTTTCGGGAATTTTTTGTGGAATTACTACTATATATTTTTTTACAACTATTCGTTTATTTTAAAAGTAGATATATACAGCAACTCTCAGTAATTTTGTTATAAAAAAACATTAAAAATGAACGAATAACAGCCATTTTGGAAATTGTTGTATCGTTTGGCCTAAATTTTTGCAGAGTTCTTTTATATACCAAACACTAGTAGATGAACGAAGGTTTTTGCAAAAAGTTGATTTTTGGCAAATTGGCGGCCGTTTAACGTAAAATCACGCTTTTTCGATGTCAAAATTGTTCATTGTTCGTTAATTAAAAATAGAGTTTTTGTTAAAATAAAAAATCTCGTTCATCTACTAGTATTTGATATATTAAAGAAGTCTGCAAAACTTTAGACAAATCGATACAGCGGTTTCCGAAATATCTTGCTCACCGATATCAAGCCAGCTTTTGCGAGAATGGCTGTTATTCGTTCATTTTTAATGTTTTTTTATAACAAAATGACTGAGAGTTGTTGCATATATCTACTTTTAAAATAAACAAATAGTTGTAAAAAATATATACTTAGTAGTAATTCCACAAAAAATTCCCGAAAATCGCGAAAGCTGACTAGACAAAAAAAACAATTATTGTTTTCTTGTTGTACAATTATGATGGTGATATGTCACTTTAAACGAAATCGTGGTGTGGGATTAATCGCCAGGGTTAATCTGCAATTGCTATTGAATAAAAAAATTTCTTCATAAGAATTTCTCATGCCCGGTGCTTACAATACTTACAAGAAGATATTACAAGCAAATATGGAACGATAGTTTTTCTTTCGCTATTTAATACGCTTATTCGATGCGCAACCTGCGACCAATTTGTATATGTTTCTGTTCATTGTATTGCATTTAAACTACCTATTGGTGGAAGATATTTTTTCCCCCGATCTGTTCGTGTTTATTTGGCCGAGAGCGCGAGGCACTCGTGCGTCCATTTCCCCTCAATAATAGAAAATACATCGAAAATAATATCCTACAACAGGGATAAGCCAAAAGTATGACCACTGCAATCGCCTAAAATATGTTTGATCCTAAATCGACTCTCATTGTCCCATCTTTGTCCTATTATCGTTCAATCGAGCATCCCCGTGAAGCCTATTGTACACTTCCTAAGGATCGAAGCTTGATGCGGATGCGCTCCTCCAGCTTCTGTCTCGTTCCTCCGATTCTTCGTCGGTTGTATTCAGCATTCAGAGGGCCTTCGACAAAATGGAATTAAATCTCACGCTTGGTTTGTTACCGATTCTTGACGTGTCTCGCATGTACCTTTTGCAAGCCGAATGAACGGAGAAGACATTGAGAAGAGGTCTGTTACCTCTGTTATGACAGGAAACCACTCGCACTTCAATTGCTCACTTTCCGATAGAGATTACTGCACTATTCTGTTTGCCTACCTGCAGATCAGTTTCTCGGTGTAGAATTAAATGCTATGAAGGCTAAGCCCCTTTTATAAACCCAGGAGGACCGCTCGAATCGATATGCTCGAACATTTGATGCAATCCAAACACGAGACTAGGGTAAACGCACCAATAAATGAACACTTAAGGCTAATGAATGAACACTTTTATAAAATTATGTTTGCAGCGCGATTGATTCCACGTGTTGCAAAAATTCTTTGGATATGAAGCAAGAGATTAGAAGAGGTCTCTAATTAATTAGTTGCTTATTTTAATAACTTATTTTACTCGATTTAGTAAAAAACGTCCATTCACTGGTACGTGTTCAGTTACTGGTACATCCACCCTAGGGTCACTCTAGGTATCTCCGCGAAAAATGGTCGCAAAAATATTTTAAAAAAATATTTTAACGCTTGAAGACTCTAGTTTTTGAAACCATCACTCAAGTTTTTTTCTTCGTCCATTATGATACTGTTTTATCAAGATGAAGCGCAGGAAACAAAGTTTCAGAAATTTTTGCCAAATTTGGACGTATGTACAGGCCAAAAATTTTTTTTTCAGATAGATCCAATGGAGGGTTCTTATAGAGCAAACATTTCTCTGTAATTTCGTTTTTTTTTGCTATGTTGTATGATTTTTATTGACCGAGTTATCCGCCATCAAAGCAAAAAAGGAACTTTTCACTTTGAACACCTATAAATTGCGAACGCATGATCGTAGAAAATTTTTCAGGAGTGTTTTGGAAAGCTAAGAAATTATCTTTTTATGAGGTTTTTTCATCGTATAAAATCCATTTTAAAATGATCCCCAAAATTACATATTTACCATTTTTTGGTAATCACGATGCCACTTCAAGGAAAATCAGGGAATCATTCAAGTGTCCACGATTTTTGCGAGCAAAGACTACCCGTATACACTGTGCAAAACGTCGGACCAATCAGATTTTTTTTCCGTATGTCTTTGATGGTTAAACGTGCGATATGGTCTGAAAAATTGGAGGATCACCTGTTTTACGTTATGTTTCTCTGTAAAACCCTTTCTTTTCCCGCGGCTTTCGAACGATTGTTGCACGTTTTTCTTGTTAGTTCAACGTCATTTTAGTAAAAAGAAAAGATTTCAAAAATTTAAGAAAAGCATTTTTATTCAAACTCCTGGCAATGATAAAAACTATACTTCGATAACTGGCATCAGCACCACACAAACCGATAAAAATGTTTTTTATCCTACACTTCATCTTGATAAAACAGTATCATAATGGACGAAGAAAAAAATTGAGTGATGGTTTCAAAAACTAGAGTCTTCAAGCGTTAAAATGCTTTTTTAAAATATTTTTTGCGAACATTTTTCGCGGAGATACAGCCATTTGAAAATGACCAAAATTTTCGGGAAATTATAGTGTTCCTTTAATTTTTTCCAGGAGTGTATATCATCACAATATTGTTCAAAAACGTTATAAAATCTCAATATTAATTCAAATTATCAACGACTGGATTTTTGTAGGGGCCTTTATTTCGACGATTTAACTCTTTCTGGCCCTTTTTTGTTTTTTGTCCGTTTTAGCCTTCGTTTCTCTTATGAGGAACCAAATATAATCTCCCATTATTGTCTCATTCCAAAGTTCTCGATATCGCCGCTCAATACTCTTCATATTTTGATGGAATCTCTCTCCGTGCTCGTAATTTACTTACGTCATTAAGATTTTCCGGGAAAAAATTCAAGTGAGAATACAAGAAATGGATCTTCAAAGACATATTTACGTCTGTTGGAAAAAAAAAATGAAAGCCATACAATAGAAAATGGACTAAGTGTAGAAATATATAAAAAAAATTTATGTTAAATGATTTGATTAAAAAACCATCGAAATTGTTGTACAAAAAAAGAATTATTTTTTGTTTTTAGTGGATTTTTACTATTTCTGGAACAAACACATATTAATAAAATACTTGAAAAAATATACAGAATGAATTAAAATGGAAATAACACAATAAAATTGAAAAAAAAAACACAAAACTCGAGAAAAAATGAAATTTACGTGTTTTCACACAATTGTGTTCGGCATTTATCCTGGATTTTCTTCAGTAGCAGCTTGTTTTCTGCGTAAATTAAGAAATTGGGCTTATTATTGTGATTTCGATTTTCCCAAATGATTAAATGAATTGTCGATGTAAATTTTGGCTGAAAAAAAATGACTTTTTTCGCATATTTCCATCGATTTCACCGGAACTACCGAACCGATTTAAAAATTTTGTGAGGTAAATTTGTTGGTGATTCAATTATCTTTAATTTGAGATAATTTCGGACCAAATCTGTTATTCGCAACACGAGATATTCGCAATTATGTGGGATCACCTTTTTGACAGACAGATAAAAAGTTCTTCTATCGATATCTCGAAAACGTATCGATAGAAATTTTTTTAGACCTCATTTTCGGAATCAGCGGGCCATTTTCAATAAGAAAAAAGTAGGGGCATCTGTTGCGCAAACATTTTTTTTTAATTTGTAAACTAGTGTTATTATTCATTGTTGGTTGGTTGCTTACTGCATAACTAGGCTAAATTTATATTCACTAGGAGGAATATCGTAAAACAACATACGAATAGAGGATGGGAAGTGTTTAAACCTGTTTAATTTTTCCGGAATACATATGTCCCACTCAAAAACACTGCTGCGACACATATGTCCCAATTTTTAACATTGACATATAACTTTCAAATTTGATCTGTACCTATCCGCAGCCAAGTGTAATCGATTTCTGCAAGAAAATATAGTAAAATCCAAATAAAACAAAGTTCACCGACAATGTTTACTTAGCGATGTCAACGTCTACTTAGTGCGTATAATGATTGGTCTATTTATTCAACCACTGACACCAGTATATCGTTGCAAACATTGTCGATGAAATGATTGTCAATGGAATAAAGGTAAACCGTTTTAAACAACATGTCAAATGTTCCCATTGATTCCATATCCGCTAAAAATTGTACAGAGGGTCAAAGGTAAAAAAAGGCAGTTTTTCGCGAATGTCTCGTTATATATCAATTCGACGACAGAAATAGTTATAATTCAATTTATAGCTTAGGAAATTGTCTACAAAAAAGACTGTATGAGATTTTTCGTAGGAGTAATCATTTCCATGTATGACAGCTTAAAATGTTTCAACCCTCATACTTTTGACAAGGGAACATCCCAAACCCGGAAATTCAAAAAATTAAGAAACTTTGTGAATAGGTAGGGAAAATGTCCACCTGAGTACAACGAAATTTTGTTCGCTGCCCAAATTTACTCTAAAAGATTGACCCCTGAAAAATTAAGAGATAGAAAAAAAGTTTTAAGGGAAAAGTTACTTCTAGAATTTTAAATGAATTTTTAAACTTACAGTTCTTATGGTTCGCGAGTTATAAGACAAAATCGGGAAATATCCGAATTTTCAGAGTTCAATTTCAGCCCCTTAGAGTGAATTTGGGCAGCAAAAAAATTAAAGTTTATTCACTTATTACATAGATTGGCCATATTTCCGTCTAATTTCATTGGATTAATACTCACTGGCAGGATAACAAGTATCGAAGCAACCACTTTTGTCGTTCGTTGTTTAAAACATTCTGTGGAACATAGTCCCATTTACACTTTTTCTCCTTTTAGTGCATCAAGCACGTTACAATACACAATTTTAACCCGCAACTTCAAAGTCAAGGTCAATTTTTCGGTACATTTTTTTAACAGATCCCCACTCATCTAGCGGCGTAGAATCACCTGTGGGAACCGTGACATATTTTCACACTGTGTACGTCGGAAGCGAATACATGTTTACGAAACAGATGCTTACGAGTCGAGCGGGGAGTAGAATTTCTGATGGTAAGAGCGAATAACAGAGGATCATTGAAGATCTCTTTGGCGGTACCTTTGCTAGCCCGTCCGCGTTTCCTCTACGACAAACGGAAGAATAGAAGAATGGTTCGGAGACAAGTTGCATTTACAATGAAGCCGACCGATCTCCGGTTTAAATTCTTGTCTCATCGCGATAAAGCGTTACGAAGAATTTGGGCTCCTCGAAAAAAAAATGTTTGTCAATATTTCATGACAAGCTATTAAAGTTACCGCGAGTATCAAAACGGACGAGTGAGCGCACATTATTCTTCATGTCGTGAGGCAATAACGCTCTTCTAACGCAATAATGATGAACGTGCAGGAATTGGTTAGTTCGAACAGTTTCGTACGACCATTTACCATTTTTTTATACGATGCATGATTTTAATGCACTAGTTTGCACTAATACTTGACATAGTTCTACGCACATATTGGATTTCGTCCTATGTAGAGTTTAAAAGATTGCAAACTACAAATCCTGAAGTAACAATATAAAAGTTGTGTATAAAATATTTGAATAAATGTTTTAAAAGTTTGAAAAATAATTTCTCGCTGTGATTAAGATTAAACAACGTTGAGTAATACTATATATAATAATATATATATTGTTTGCAATGCTCCTTTTACGCCGCGCAATTAGTTTACAGGAAATCCCTTTAATGTTTAAAGTCTAACAAATGGGTTGTAGAATGTAGATCACCAAATAAAGGACCGCCGCTGAGAATTCTACAACCGAAATGTACTCTTGTGTCACTAGCTTCACCGCTTTCACGCAGAAAATAAAAGCCGCCGGTAGGGAGGGTCGCTACCATTATTCAGAAATAGTTTGAAGCAGGTTTTACTGTGCACAAGGAAAACATATTTTGCCACCGCTTTTTTCTTCTTACAAAAACGGTTCCATTTTTATGATGCTCTGTTACTTTGAAGATTTAGTAGATTATAAAGAATGAAAATACTAAGAATTATTGAATATAAATAATAAGTCCGGGAGAGTTGAACCACTTTTTTAAAAGAAATTGTAACATCGTTGTTTTTCACAATATTGTCGTTTTATGCACATTAAAGCAAAGCCCAAGCAATTGAAGGGATATAGAAATTATAGTGTGCAATCATTTCAAATATTTATTTTTATTTTCAATCAAAAACATTGGCACTGCAACTGGTCGGTGTTATCCGCATGTCGGGGTTAGACCGTCCACCCACTACGGGTGAGACCGACCTTGAAAAATAACAAAAAGTGTAGCTTACAAAAAGTATAATACATGAAAAAGTTAATTGACATGTTATTTCTTCTTCAGTTTTCCATGTAAACCGCAAACTTTCTTGCAACATTCTTGTGCATATCGCGGAACACTTCACAATAGTCGTACAATATTCCTACATTGAGTCGATTTCCATATTCTCTAAAAAAAGTTACAAACGCCTTCTTTTCTTTAAATGTAATAACAGCCTAATAATTATGTTTAAGTAATCTCTTTAGCGTAATACTTATTATCACATATTGTATACTTAGAAAATATTTCTCCATTCACAAATTCCTAACATTTTATGTCTTTCAAAGGAGAAACAATCGTTTGTGAATGTCCGCGATTCATACTAGGACTGTAACGAATATTCGAATAATCTAAGTGTTCGAATATTCGAATATTCGAGGAACTATAATATTTTTATTCCTGTCCACGTTATTACAAGGAATATTCGAAGACTCCAAATTATTCGAATACTCGTGATTATTTGAATAATCGAAGACTCCTAATTATTTGAATACTTCTGATTATTCGAAGACTCCTAATTATTCGAATATTCGAATATTCGAGGAACTATAATATTTTTATTCCTGTTCCCGTTATTACAACGAATATTCGAATACTCCTGATTATTTGAATATTCGAAGACTCCTGGTTATTCGAATATTCGAATATTCGAAGACTCCTAATTATTCGAATACTTCTGATTATTCGAATATTCCACTACTCGAAGACTCCTAAGTATTCGAATACTTCTGATTATTCAAATATTTCACTATTCGAAGACTCCTAATTATTCGAATATTCGAATATTCGAGGAACTATAATATTTTTATTCCTGTTCCCGTTATTACAACGAATATTCGAATACTCCTGATTATTTGAATATTCGAAGACTCCTGGTTATTCGAATATTCGAATATTCGAAGACTCCTAATTATTCGAATACTTCTGATTATTCGAATATTCCACTACTCGAAGACTCCTAAGTATTCGAATACTTCTGATTATTCGAATATTTCACTATTCGAAGACTCCTAATTATTCGAATATTCGAATATTCGAGGAACTATAATATTTTTATACCTGTCCCCGTTATTACAACGAATATTTGAATACTCCTGATTATTTGAGTATTCGAAGACTCCTAATTATTCAAATACTTCTGATTACTCGAATATTCCACTACTCGAAGACTCCTAATTATTCGAATATTCGAATCTGAAATTCGAATTCTGTGGTATTCGAATAGCCGAATAATGACAGCTTTAATTCATACACGGCATCGTCAGAAGCTGATATACTTTCGTTAACATAACGACAAATGTCTGACCAATGAATTACTCGTTCCTTCACATGAAGCGACCTCTAGTTGTCGACCAGATGTACTCGTTGATAGGCGCAATCAATATCAGTCTCTCGAGGATGAAAAGAGAGGTGATCGGCTGAATAGAACGCGTGAAAAGATGCGTGTAATCAATTAGAGGAGGCCCACGTAGTCGAAAGCAAATATCTCTTTCGAAGCTACGTCATCTTGAAATGTGCTGGTCAGCATCCCTGCTGAATGAAGTTCTATACGTTTACATATAAACGAAACTTTTAGTTGGAGTAATGTACGGCTATGTGTAAGTGAAGGATTACAGTAATGAAGCGCTAGCATGTAAGAAAACTTGCTTATCACATGTCCGTTTTCAAGCATGTCCAGTAGAATATCATTTATCCCAACGAATTTTGACCCAGTACCTGGTTCACGGAACATGGTGCTGAGCACTTATTACCGAAATCCTGGCCCCGCGGTGTACCACTAAATATGAACTCGTATCATTGCACAGAATGCATAGAATAAATGTTTTCTTGTATCCGATCAGTAAAACAAACGATAGCGTAGTATTGGAAGGGAGGATCTGTGGACTCCTATTGTATTATCCGAACGATCTAAGTAGTTATCTGAACAGTTTTATCTGAACAATTATTATTCGAATACTGCTATATTCGAATACTCATGTATTCAAATACTGCTATATTCGAATACTAATGTATTCGAATACTGCTATATTATTACAAGTTTTCACCATGACAAATGAACCTATATTCGAATAGTATTCGAATACTTAAATATCCGAATAGCATTCGAATACTTGGATATTCGAATTATATACGTTAAATAATTAAGCAACTGAAGTATTCGAATATTCGAATACCGAAAAATTCGACAAAGAGTCCCAGCCCTAGTGAGTATATAATAACACAATATTATCAACATGTAATATTTGTAACAATATATGAACAACATAAATACGAAAATTAATAGGTTTTTAAAAACCTTGTAAACAGGCTTTGTTTCGCGCAGTGCAGGTAATAAGGCCCAGCTATTTAGTATGTACAATTCGGGTAAACAAACACATCTTCCTCAGGTGTGAGCTCAACGCGATCTTCGTGTATCCAGTTGAGACTAGTGATGGGACTGATACCAATACTATTGATGATATTCAATCAATTCGATACCAAAGTACTCAATACGAAATATCGATACGCATCGAAATGTTATGTACTTGGTATCAATCATCGATACTGATTCTTCTTCAACCGATACCATATCAATACTATACCGAATCAAAACCGATTTGATACTTTACGAAATTATCGATACTTATTTGATACTTACGAAATTATCGATACTTGTCTGATACTATACGAAATTATCGTATAGATTGACCTACCAAGGATAAATGATAGGTGGGCCTTATTACCCGCATTTACCTTACAAAAAAATGACACTAATAGTAAAATCGAATCTGGTTCAAGGATGGTTAAGGTGTTAAATCTAACTCACGACTTTTATTTCAGAGTCGTGTTGGCCCGCGTTCTTGCCTACCTTGCCACACGAGCCTCTCTCTTAACAAGAGGCGTTAAAAACTACCTATACAAAATCGTCTCAGGCCAACAGGACCCTGATATGAGGATCGTGAGACACATTTGGCACCTTAAACGTGCGAGAGTATCCCCATCCTCCAACATGACGTAAATTTTACTATTACTGTTTGTTCTACTTTTGTCCAAAACCGCAAAATCTTGAACTTCGAAAGCATATTTCGAGGTTATCTTTTCAATAGCGCATAGAAAAATAGTGCACGTTCTCAGGTCAGTAAGCACTCCACAGATTTAACATTGTGTTCTTTTTATATTGCGCAGAGTTACAAATGAAAGTATTGTATTACGACAACTGATTATTTGATATTTATTAAGCTTATACATCAGCAATTTCAAGCTCAGGGTGCAGTCGGCACTTTTTCGAAAACCGATTGTCGCACGAGAAAAAATAGTACAACATAAAAGATGCTGCTTGTCCGGATCTATAACTTTTATTTGACATATTTTTTTATTTAATCAATAACTCGGAGGATATTATATAAAATCAACTTTGTGAGCTGTTAAATGAATAAGGGCCCAGATGCACCTTTTCCCGTTATCCGATCGAACTCAACCTGTACACAGATTTTTTTAATTATTTGGAACTATTCTGGACAGTGCCTCGAAGAAAACCTTGAAAAAAATTTTCACCAACAGTAAAAAAGAGCCAACATAATGTATATGGTGGTAAAATCGAAACTGTAAAGAGGGAATTCACTTGAACGCTACAGTGAGTCCAAAAAGTATTGGCACACTTTTAAAATCGCATAACTTTTTTAGAATTGGTCCATCGAAAATCGCAAAATTCCCGAAATCAAGCGATTTTCGACCTTATTCTGCGATCTTTAATCGTTTGTAGCTCAGAGCAGCGTTAACCGATTTTGATGAAATTTTCAACATGTATATCTCAAAAAGTTGAGAAAACGGCCTTTACTATTTTGTTTGCTATTCCGACAAATTGCATTTTTTTTTCAAAACTACGAAACACGTCACTTAGCAAAATAATCCTTCTACCTTCCAAAAAAAAAAACTCATGTCGTTTGGACCAATTCTAAAAAAGTTATGCGATTTTAAAAGTGTGCCAATACTTTTTGGACTCACTGTATATGCGAATTATAGCAAATAAACAGGAAGACTGCGATGATGGACATACTGCGAGTCCTGCAAAAATGAGGAAATGTATCGGGCATACAGAAACGTAAGTTCCTGTCTGCATCTGTTATGCCTGAGAAAAGGTCGTCGCTTTCTTGCGCCTCCCTTTTGCTTTCCGCGTATCGAATCGCGCCCTGAATGGCGGAAAAGGTGCCGCACCTTCGTAGGTTATAAATCTAGCTAGGCCCTCCCTATCCCACCTTTTTCTCCTTCAGCGGTCTAAGGGGTCTTAGAGCGTGTGTGAGGTCCCCTAAATGGTAACAAATGTCCTCAAAATGCAAACAATGAGCCACGAAGCGGTTGACATCTGAGAGCACACTCTATCTTCCTGTCAGCGCTTCCTCGAGGAGAGAAAGAGGGGGAACGAGTAAGGGAGTGACGAGGGATGAAAAGGGGGAAGAATATTCCTATAGCAGTCAGCTACACTTTCTAATATTGTATGTGCAAAATATTAAACTAATCCAGAGTAACCGTAAATTTGTAAGCATCAATAGTATATATCGCAAAGATACGGTAGGGGAGACCAGGGCTAAAAGTTCCGATTTTGATAAAACATAAAAAAAGATTGGAAAATAATGTAGTTGCTTTCTTCACTATTAACTAATTTCTTGTTAAATTTATTATATTTTATGAGTTTAAGCTTGTATTTAATATATTGCAGTAGGTTTTTCATAAAAAGTAATTTATTTCTCTGGGCGAAGCGGAACTTCTTACCCCTTTTTGGGGCAAGTTGTTATCGCATTGGGGTAAGTTGTTACTAAGATATATAGGTTGCCTTTTAATGAAATATTTTAGTTCCTAATGGAATAACACAGAATTTTATTAATAATGTTTATTTATGAAGGTTCGTATCAACATAAATGTATTATCTTTAAAAGATAACCAAAACAATATAATAATCATAAACATTATCTTTGGTATAAAATCTAAAATCTACAAATCAGTCGTACATTCAACTGTTTGTGGATACCTACTTATTGAGATTTGTACTTGTAGCCTACAGTGGTTTCTTGTCCAGATTGTTAGTTTCGGGTATTTTTTGGGAAGATAATGAATTAAACATAAAATTCAATATGAAGCCTCTTATTGTACAACTCTCGTCGGAAAAAATATGAGTTTTTTCCTACAAAATGGCGACGTGATAGAGCCGTGATACGCAAGATCTTGAGGAGGGACGTTTTCCACGGTATTCAATCTCAAGGCTATACCGTATGACTTACAAGAAAAACCAAAAAGTATTATTTTCTACATGCCAAAAACTAGAGAAGCACGTAACGGTTTTGCGATATTTTGTACATATTCTTTGCAATTGACACTTTTATAAAAAAATGTACTTTTTCTCCGCATGTTCACCATTTCCAGACAAATGAATGTTTTTGGATTTCCATGCGTACTTTTCTAGTTTTAGGCACGCAGAAAAAAATCTTTTTGGTTTAGTGTTCTAGATCAAACGGTATAGCCGTGAGATTGAACACCGTGGAAAACGTTGCTCCTCAAGATCTTGCGTGTCACGGCTCTACCGGCGTCATTTTGTAACAAAGAAAAAACGATTTTTTTTTGGCGAGAGTGGTATATTAACAGGCTTCATATTAAATTTTCTGTTTATTTCATTATCTTCTAAGAAAAAACGCCGAAAATGGCTGCAATTTTGCTACGTTCAAGGTGGACTAACCCCTTAATAACTCTCGATTTTTTTAAAAATAATTTTAACTATTCTGGACGGTGCCCCGAAGTAAATCTTGAAAAAAAATTTTACCAAGAGTAAATAAGAGCCACCCTAATGCACAGGAAACCTGCAAATTACATTTTTACTAATAATTTTACAACAAATTTAAAAAAAATAAAAAGAATAAGGCTCGAATTCCGGCTCGACAGACTATAACATCTTTATTTTACAAGAATTTTTTTTAATTTTGCAAATCGATCAACATTCAGTGGAGATATCATGCCGACCGTGGAGCAACTTTTTTTTCTTAGTGTTGTGGATCACGTGATTTTTTATATAGTAACTTTTGTAAAAATAAAGTGAACTAAATTTTTTTCTAAATTTTAAATACCAATAAACAATGTGTACTATTCAATTTTATTAATTTCTATTGTTATCCCTACTAAAAAAAAAAATTCTTTTAGCGCATTTTTGGCGCTGCTAGGCGTATGTAAGGCCTTAACTGACAACTTCCTTGGAGAAAACAAAATGGGCATACAGCCACTGCAGTCATAGAGTTCTCCACCACGGGGCCTTATAACGAGGAGTGGGGAGTGAGCATACCACGGTTGAGCTCAAGGGCGCACCTACTACCCTAGGCCAGACTTAGTGTGCACCCCTGCGGTATGCCCTATCCAGCATTCCCTTAATATCAGTAATACACTTGTAAACCAAAGGATTATCAGAAGCTCGTGTTGGATTTTTAATCGATCAAGAGTCCTACAGCAATGTTGCCGCGTAATTAGCATTTTTTCGTGACGCGTACAGGATGGAAGTATAAAGCGGACGCGGTTAAATAGCGGCTTAATGAAAGAGGAGTTTAGTTGAAGACCGTGGAAGTTCCAGGCAAAGGATAGTCGACCCAACAATAAGAAGAGAAAAATATCTGATGTAAGAAGGACAAAGGAGGAGTAAAGAAAGGAAGACGAGTGAAATCGTTGAAAAAAATAACCTTTGTCAATCTTATCTCGTGTGCAAATTTACATTAGGTGAAAGGTGTTTCTACCTGAATATAATAGGCAATTTGGATGCGCTTTACATCCTTTGAAATGCTTTGCTTCCAATTTTTGCAATAATACAATGCAAAATAGATATACATAATATTATGTAGTTCGCGTGTAATCATGTTTCCTCTGACTTTAGGCAAAATATAGATAGTATTTATTAGGAGAGTTCAAGGACATCTACTTAGTTAACCAATTAATAGTGTTTAACATAAATAATCAGAAGCTATTCATAATTATTGCAGATCAGGTTCATACTAAGTGAAATGTTTTGTGAAGAAGAACAATACTTTACAATACTTAATACTTTTATTGTTTGGCGTCCTGCTTGTTACATTAGTGTTTCATAACATATACTGCGTAAAAAAAAACTAAAATTAAGTGTAAATCATCAGGCGGAACACCCACTATGTTCTCGGCCTCGAAAGGATTATACATATGCTTTCGTGAGAAGGATTACAGCAACGGTGCATCAGCTTGCAGTATAACATACTAGCTGAAAGTACCCGGGATTCTCATATGTATTAATAACGGCAGCATTAATATTTTAAAATTAAGTGGAAAACTAATAGATTCTCGAAATAATCGTTGGCAACCGTGATCCCTACCACCGTGCGGGGAACGCCACGTAAGATTTATCACCTCGCTTCTCTATTTCGGTTATTACTCAGTCCCATTTAGTAATATCGAGATGATAGATAGCCCAAAAGCTTCCTAAATGTTGTCTCTACACATCTGTGAAAACCGCAGGAGAATTGGTTAAGTACTTTCCGAGTTTACCTGTTGCAAACACAATAATACTTTCCGCTTTATATATGTAGAAATAAAGAAAAGCGCGGTCCCTTGTTAAACATTTTGCATTATCTGAATTTGATAGGTATAGTTAATTTTTTACTTCGTTTCGTGCATAAGTTCTAGTTATATATATTAGTTTGTGGATTTCTTGTTATATATGTGCATTAGTTTATATTTCATTGTACATCTCTTTGGTAAGTATGAAAACACTTAAAGGTGTGTCTCATGAGTTGTTTCCTGTGTTTAACATTTCCTTCTTTGATATTTTGATTTTATTTATTTAATAAATGAATTAGTTTCTTTTCGTTGTTTTGAAGCTGAGGAGTTAATATTGCAAATATTAACATAACAACGCGACAATAGGGGCATTTTGCATATATATTAATAATAACACCTCTCAAAATTATTTTTTCGCGGGTTTGAGTTTATATGGGGTTCAAATTGTTAGAAAACAAACCTGATTCGTATTACAGTTTATTATTTCACTAAAAATATCAATAAAATAAAAATATGAAAGTTTAAAACCTGGTTTTTTAAATCAGTTTTCTCTGCATCGCTATTAAAATAGTGTTTTATTATACGTTCCACGTCGTTCCATGTGACAAGGGTTGAATGTACGGAAAGTAGAGACTTTCTATTTTTTTTTAAATCAAGGGGATCCGCTTGGCCGAGAGTCGAGCCTGATTGAGTAATGAGCGCCGAACACAGAGGACCGAAGGCGACGACTTGGGGTCTTGGTGACTCACCAAGTTTCGACGCTAACCAAAGTTATTCGTGACTTTATTCGAAGGCTTCGAAAAGATAAATGCTACGGATGAAAAATTTATTCGAATAAAACCTTCGAATAAAAAATTATTATTATTCGTCGAATAAATTCTCATCGAATAAAAAAGTTATCTTTATTCATCAAATAAATTCTCATCCAATACAAAAGTTATCTTTATTCGTCGAATAAATTCTCATCGAATACAAAAGTTATCTTTATTCGTCAAATAAATTCTCATCGAAGAAAATGATTTATTCGTTGCTCTTCAAATAAAGATAACTTCGATTATTCGAACCTCAAATAACGAATAAAGATAAAGTATCATTTATTCGAGCGTTATTGAAATAATTTTTTATCTAGATAATGCCCAACTCTGGTACGCTCTACCTACGTCAGACATGCGCACGACTCCCAATTCCGGACGCGAGCGCACATTTGAGCTCAAGCTGAGCTCGAGCATCGAGCTTCGAGCTCGTTGGAGGACAAGCGAGTCCGCCAACGGAGTGCGGAGCGGAGGGTCCCAGGCAACCGCAGAGCGCAGGAGTTTCCAGAGTTTGACGCTTCGAAAATAAGGCACATTTTGGGGAATTTTTAAAAGAAAAGTATTCGGTTCAAAGTTATAATGGTAGTAGTAAGAGGAGATTGAAAAAAATTTTGTTGCCTGCGAGCACGATTTTAGCTTTTTTAATTATCCGAAACAAAAAAAAATATTTCTTCATCTACATGTGTGTGGTTATCGTATGAACTTTAGTTCATGTCGAATGAATAATATTGAAAATCACAAAAATGGTTGTATTTCAAATGAAAAGATTAATTTTTTGGAAAAGCATTTGTTACTTTTCTGTGCTGCAAAATTGGATTTTTGCAAATAATTACTTCATTCTAGTTCCTACGATAACCACACTCATTTAGATTATGAAAAATTATGCGCTTTTTGTTTCCGATGACTACGACAGCCAGAATCATGTTCGCCAGCGACAAACATTTTTAAACCCTTCTTACTGCTATCATTACAACTTTGAACAAAATTATTATTATTGCATACCAAAATTTAAACATTTTGCAAATCTCAATTAACCCTCTGTATCCTGTGTCTAGTCAATTTTAACCATCGCTTGAGATCGCTAACGCACACCGTGACGGTGCTGTGTATGTTAGTCGAGTCCAAGCCCTAGGGCAGACTTAGTGTGCGCCCCTGACCTACGTGGATCGAGCTCGAAGAGATAACGGTACAGATTTATTCGCGAATTACGAATAATTTGTCGTCGAATAAAAACGTTATTCGTTATTCGCGAATAAATCTTGAGGATTTATACGATTACGTATTCGAATGAAAATTTAGTCGAATAATGCCCAGCTCTGGCTGTCAGCGTAGAAATACACACCAGAATAGGTGTACGTTCGCTCCGAAAAAAATCAGGAGTTTCATTGGTCAGAACATTGATTCTTTTTCGATAGCTTCAATTCGTATTGATCTACGCATAGCTTCGTAACGGATACAACCAGGGATCGGCGGGCTCCAGCTACCGCTGATGCAGGGGGAAGCACCTACAGGAGCGGTGGTTATGTATGCTGCCCTCCTTAGTTAAACTGTCCTATCTAACATTTTTTCATTTTTTGAGATATATTGAAATATTTGTAGTTCCGCAGGTCTTTTACCTTTTAAGTAAAGTTAGAAAACTCTACTTGCTTCGTAAAGATTTATAAACAGTCTAATGTATTTAACCTAACTTTTTTCCAAATGGTTAAAATAGCCTATCTAAAACAATTAAGTAATTGGTAAGTTAATAATACATTACCTATCGGTATACCTATTACAAAAAATTATATTAGGCTATTACGAAATAATGACAACATGTTTTAATTAGGATGAAAGGAAATAAGGACGGTATAAAGTAAATGATAAAACATCAGTTTTCTCGGTTGTTTCAAAATGCTAGATAGGACATTTTAAGTGTAGGTGTTCCCCCCTCCATTAGCGGTAGCTGGAGCCCGCCGATCCTTGCCTAGAAGCAGCTCTCGTACCGTATTCCTCCAAGACTTCTCAATATAAGGAGATGTGGCAACAGCGCGGCAGAGACAGAGAGAACAGAAAATGTGGCAACTATGCGTCAAAAATTCGTCTACATAAAGTACCTGGAGATGTCACCTCTGTACGACTTCTTTTTATCGACCGCAGTAGTTTCATTAGGGTCCGTCTGTTTACAAGAGGCGCTTCAATCGATTCGGATCATAACAAAAATGAGACGGCTGCCTTAAGGAGTAATGTCGCTGTAGAGTCCGGAAAGGGAGCCTGAGTTTAAAAAAATTTTTATGCGAGCATAGTGAATGGAATACAAAATCAGTTTGAAGGCCTTTATTCTATATACTTTGAAGTATGATCACAATTTCTATTTTCATTTTTTCAATACAAAACGACGACGCCACAGATTAACAAAAGATTCAAACAATTTTATATTCCATTCACTATACTCGCTTAAAAAATTCTCAAAATCAGGCTGCTTTTCCGGGCTCTACAGTGGCATTACCCCTTAAAGAGGACAAAAGGGGCGATGAACGTGGAAGATTCAAGAATGAGGGTAATATTTAAAAGGACCCAACGTGCCTCGTAGTTCCAGAAATTCGGGAAAACATTAACCAAACTGGTAACAGCGAAAAATGAAGTGAATTACACAAAATTTGGTATACAGAGATTTTTTGAATCGCTGAACCGATTCCGGGGTTAATTTTTTTCCTCTGACACCCCCAACCCTAAAAATAGAATTTAGGGGTGAGTTTGTCAATTCTTTATAAAACTTTTTTTTATTTGTGAAGTTTTCTTGTCTATAATTCGATTGCAGCAGTTACTTTTTTCAATGCCCAACCCCCGAAAAATAAGGGTTTAAGGGGTTAATTTTTTTTTATTTTCTACGAAACAGTTTCGAATAATTCTATACCTGAATTCTTCATCCATAAATTCCACCGCAAGAGCTTTTTTTGATCTGCAAGTATTTTAATATTCGGCAGCCATTTAATAGTTCAAGAGAAAATTTCATTTCTACTAACACGATGAAACAGAAGGTGGCAGCAGCAACAGAATTACATAAATAGTAGAATTTTCATTTCGAGAAATGAAATAGAACAATATTGCGTTGAGCCAAGGGAGAATAAAAATTAGATTATCTACATGAATCTACCAGAACGGGTCGATTTTCACTCGTAACAAACGTAAGTACATGGCTATAACAAATGAGCGAATAGTTTTCAGCGACACCGTACAGGCAATATCATTGATCTGTAAAAATTTGAAAGCTCGCTTCGGTGCGTTTCGCCCGATGAGGATTAATCGGTATGAATGTTACATGGACGCATGCGCGTAAAGAGATAAAGAGCAGAAATTGGTTAAATCAATGTCGAATATTCTCAGCGGCGTGTCGATCATTGATACAATCAATAAAGCTGATTGTGAATCACTTAGCGGTGTTGTTCATCGGTCGGCCGGCTCCGATTATGTAGGAGTTCGGAGGCGGTGTAAAGGATCAGAATGGATATACATATAACACACGTAGGGAGGACGAGGGGGGGGGGGGGGGGCTGGGCAGGACCCATTAGGCTAATCCCTCGTCGGCGGCCTCAGCCAAAGGAACGAAATAAGAAGGAATGAGAAAGCCACAGGCTACGTGTCATTCCTGCTCGCCTGCCGACACCTATACCCGGCTGACTCCTTCATAGCTATGCTACGAGTATATCCTCTCAGAGGTGCTCCCTATCACGGCTGCCCGCCCTCTTCTCATTTTCCTATGTCCTTTCGTTTCACGTAATTCAGTGACGCGCGGTTTCCTTCACTTCCACCGTATTCTGTTATTCCCATTACGCAAACATCTACTTTGCATATCAAATGGTCGCGAAATTATATTATTCTGTTGAAATGCTTGTAAAATATCCATCGTGGGATTCTTCAATGTTGCTGAACAACATTGTTCTGATAATTTTCAAATTAAAATTTCGACGGTCGAAATTTTAATTTGAAAATTATCAAAATGAATGGCGAAACTTCCACTATATCGAAGGAAAGTTTTTTCCGTTTTATATCCAGAGTACACGGACCTGGGACTTTGAAGTTACTCAAAGATCTGGCAAGTTGTAAATCCGAAATGGTCAAGATAAGTAACAAAAAAATTTTTCTACTTAAATGTAGATCTAACGATATTTTCCCTAATTTTATTTCAAACATGTTGGTGAATAGTTCTAATTTTTTCACTACTTCTGCTGCGGCATTAGGCAAACTGTTGAATTTACATAGGTTAAAAAAAAAAGAGTGACCGAATCAGTGCGCCGATACCACTTTATTTAACCTTGTTCTATATTATACAGTTAGCGGTAGAATATTCACGCCAGGGACACTTGTAAAAATAAAAGGGTATTAGATATATCTGAGTGGGAAAACCAATTTCCGAGTTATAAAATGAAATGCTTTTATGCGCTATAGAGTATGTAAGTACCGAAAATATTTATTGCATCACCCCCAAATCTACGCACTATGAAACAATATATTTACTTCAATACATTTACTTCAGTAAATTAATTTAAGTTAATTTTATTGAATTTAATTTAATTTAAACTTGAGTTAACTTGAATTAATTTAGGTACCTTTGGTGCTGTATTTAGGTCCTAGTGCTGAGACTGTTTAGTTTTTGCTTTTTTGTGCTTAGTTTATTTTTCTTTATCCTATTTTATTGTTTTTTTTTATATTATATTTTATGTTATTGTATGTGTTGTTTATATTTGCTTTATCTTTGTACTAATTTTGCTCTATACGTTGTATCTAAAGGGTTCTCCCGTTAATTTAATAATAATAATAATTGGTCAACAATTGCGCAAAAGTACTTTCTGAATAGGTACTAATACTAAATGAGGTGGAAATAAATAGACCCTAAATATTCGAGTGATGCAATAAATATTTCCAGTCCTGTACGTATTCTCTGCTCATTCGAATACACACAACTTTATTGAGGTTCGAACAGAGACTCAGAAACATCAGAGATTTCATTAATTTTGTAATCTAAATAAATAAGAAGAAAAGTAATAATTCGTAATGTAATGGCAATTGAATATTACTAGTTACCAATATACGTAGTAGACGACAAGATACTAATTAAAAAATATCATATACCTATAAACTTACAATTAGTAAAAGTTAGGCTTCGGACTTGTGTATAAACAATTTTTGATTCCTACGAATTTCTTTGCTGATTTTAGCGAGTAAGCCACGCGTGGGCAAAATTCTTTGCACTATACATTTTTTTACTGGATACAGACAACAACTGTAACAAATGTCACAAAAATTGAATATTTTCAGAATATTTCTTCATCGCCTAACATTTTGTCGCCTTGGTGTTCCATTACTAGATGGTATAATAGAAATTAAATTAATGTTGATACACTATAATAACATGGAACACCGGAAAACTCATGTAAGAACATTAGAGAGTATTAAGAATATAAAAAAAACAACAAAATATAATAAATAGTACAGAAAACAAGTTACTGAAACTAAATATATGTACCTATACCGATCTATAACTTACGATGACCAGTTAAAATGCATAACTGAAAATCGGATAGAATCAGCAATAATCAAACGTACGTTTATTTGACTATAGTTACATATATGTATATGAAAGTACATACATCCGTCCCTCCTGTATGCAACATATTTTACATACTAAATCGATTTCAAAGTTAGAATTCACAATTTTAGTAAATGATATTAATATAAACCTTGATTAATATACTTCTGTTTTTGGTGCATTCAATTGTTTATTTAAAAAAGTATTATTATCCATGATAGGAAAGATTGCGCAAAAGAATATTAGCCCAAATTGAATAGATATTTAATTTATACAAACGTAAGTACAATCAATATACAATTGCTACGATTTAACCTATGTATTATGCATAGATTCAAATAATTTTCTGCAAAATTTGTGTTCATCTTGTTCCATTCTTCTAGCAAAGTTTCTTCAAGCATTTCTTTGGTAAATGGTACCTACTAACTAAAAATATAGTAGTCAAGATTTACACCACTGAAAATTATAATGGCTAAATCTGAATTTAACATTACTAAGTAAAAAAGTAAAATAGGTTATGCGTTTTATAAAGCACTGTGTATGTATGTATATACGTCTCAAAATATCCTACGTAATTGGATGGTTATCGATTAAATAATTATAATAACGATTAAAAGTGAGAAATATTCTCATAAGAGTGGACACAAGAAACCTTGTATGGATCAAGATTTAATTAAAATGTATTAAACATTAACGACCGTCATTTACATTAGCACGAGCGGCACGATGAATATCTTTAATTGAAGGGTTTGACTCTAAGCGGCCGGCAACACTTCTTAAAGAGTGCTCTAAAAATATCTCGTGTCGGCTTTACGCTTGTCTTGCTTCATATGTTATTTAATAACTTTTATCGTGTATGTTTTATTAAACACCAATTGCAACAAATTGGCCAACTTTCAAGTCATTTCGCTTGTCACTATTTAATACTTGCATTTGCAGTGTAACATTTATAAAAGATAAACAGTAAGTCATAACAAATTAATTTGATTAATTTCGGTATGGAAGATGTGTTAAGCTCCAACAAAAGACGGAAATCCAGGAAGATTGGTTCCTGAATGGTTGCATATACAACTTTTAATTAAATGTAACTTACACACAATTGAGTTTCCTTCATTCATATACGACAATAATACAACAATAATGTGTTTGTCAATTTGCACGAATAAATAAAAGACGGAAAAGTTGGTGGAGCCGTCGTCGGCGCCTGTCAGTGCGGGAATTTCAAAAACCATTGAAATACCGACAATGGTGTAGCATTGTTAACGAATTGTTTATTCAAAATAACCGGTATCTACTGTTACTGTAGATCTGTTTCCAATATCATTTGTAAGTCAGTAAACCTCGCAGCTGAGATTTAATGTTTTTGAATGCAGAACTATCGAAGATGCTATATCTTTCAGATATTGGCAGTAACTGAAGCAATTTTCTTAATCGCTGCTAAATCCACAGTGCTAAATCCATGGATGATTCCACGAGTCTTTCCGAGAGTCTATTAGTGAGTATGGTACCCACGGTGTCGTGCAACCTATGCCCTGGAGTATAGGCACTTCCCCCCACTTTCGCACCGTTAGCATGTAAATGAACGTTAATTGAAGACGCGCTAAAAGCTCGTAGGGGGCCCAAATCGTGCACACCAATGGGCTAATCTCAATCTTTTTTCAAAAAGTGTTGCGTTCTCCGATAATAATATACTTGCAGTGTTTTCTTTTAAAAGTTCAAACACTAACAAATGCAATTACCATTCAAAAAGCCTCTCGACTTGCACCGCTCCCTTCTTTCTTTAAGAAAAAACGTTAGTCCAAATTCTAAACGAATAAGATTTTTATTCGTCACAACTTTTTTTCCTCGCATTATTAACACGCCATTGCCCGTTTGATTTAAAGATGGTACGCATTCGCGAGTGCTTCTATTTTTATGTTTTCTATTGCCTTTGCGATCGATGATAACAAATTCTAAATATTCACTACGTCATAAGATATGAAATTGAACATTAGGTACTTTTAGCACGGAATACGTTACAATATTTAGCATAACTCATTATATAACTTATCTTTATAAATTTTAAGCAAACAAAATTGTTATGGCAATGTCTGAATGGGCTGGCGAATTGTTATTAAAAAAATTTCACCATAACGATACTAGATTGCAATATATTCTATTCTTAAACTACATGCATATGTTTTCACGATTCTTTAATCGATAAGATCTTGTAATTGGTAAGTTTTAAAAAATTGCTTGTCGATTACATATGCACAAGATATAGGGGTCGATGAATGAGCACCACTGCGGACGTGTGGCAGGCGGTCCGTTTGATCTCCGCAGGACCCTCATGGGACCGGCGGTCACTACTGGCCCTCTTTCTCTCTCGCGTCTTGCCTCTTCCTCTTCCTTCACATTCTCCAGGATCCAACGTGTAAGGATGTAGGTTGTCCTTTTCTTTCTCTTTCTCACCTTCTCTTTTATATACTGTTGCTTTCCGTACACTCTCCTCTCTCGTTTTCTCTCTAAAAATAAACGATCCGTATGCGCATCCTTGTCTCTCGATATCTTGCTTCTCCCTCCGTTCCATCATACTTGGGGCCTCTTCGTTTATCGTCCTCGTCCTCGTTCCCTTTCTCACTTCCGCCGACTATATTTATTTATGAGATCCTATCCCTCATCCTACCCCTTCTCTCGCTTTGAACCTCGAATTCTCTCCCTCCCACAACAGCATGCCTGACGGTCTGACTTTTAAGACTTCGGAACACCTGTACCGCTAATTCCTCCTTGTCTACCTGTATCACTCACGAAAACAAATTCCCGCCTCGTGTCAACGGGAACTGACTCGCACGTTTAATCGAAGGCGATAGAAATCACAATATCTTGGAATTTGGTTCAACATTTGACGCCTACACGGATTTTAATGTTTTTTTTTTTTAAGTAGATTCAGAGTTGCATACCTGGATTCGAAAAACAAACGTTTTTACTTCTTTTACATATATGTCTCTCTCAAGTTCGTTGTAGCTCCACTTTTGTTAATTTTATTTACTATCATCTACTTACAGTTATAAATCCTATTAGTTCCCCCCAAAATTGTAAACGATAAGAATCTGATAATTTGAATGTTGTATTTGAAATACGTATGTCATATTCTAATATATGTATCTAGAGACGCGGCAGCGTCTCGACGCCAAGTACATGTTTCAACATCCTGTATATGTCAACTGTCGCTGTCGCGTATCTTTTACTCGTCGCCCGGCTAAGCCAACCTTACCTGAAACTTATTTCATTAATACCTCATCACCCCTGAAATATTTCCTGAATTTAAAGGCATTTTTCTTGTGTAAACCGCATGTAAGCTTTCGAATAACACCAAATGCAATAAAATCGGTCCACGCATGACAGAGATATCGCAATATCGTTTTATGGGTCTTCTTTTTCTCCAAGCCAAATTTTCGTCACAGTTTGCGGATTCGTTTTCAGCGCACGAAAACCTATAAGAAACGGCTATTAAATGTTACAAGCCCAGATGTCTTTTGTACTATGTTATGTACCTAGTCTTGAGTTAAAGTCTGAAATAGGGCTGGGACTATTCGAATAATTTAATATTCAATTTAATATAATTCACAAGTATTCGAATGGTACAAATAAACTTCGAATATTTGTGTATTCGAATGTTATTATTCGAATATTTAAGTGTTTGAATGCTATTCGAATATTTCAGTATTTGAATACTATTCGAATATTTCAGTATTTGAATGCTATTCGAATATTTCAGTATTCTAATACATAAATACTCGAATAGTATACGAATACTTAAATATTCGAATAGAATGTGGATACTTGGATATTCAAATTATATTCGCCAAATTGAGCAATATAAGTATTCGAATATTCGAATACCGAAAAATTCTACAAATAGTCCCAGCCCTAGTTTGAAACTGAAGAAGTTCCAGAACGTTTTACAATATGTTGCCTTGGTAGTCTTGCATAATTTCGTAAATTTTTGTAATTGTTTTGCAGTATTGATAATCCTTAAATATTTTAATTTTCTTCTCTTGAGTCGCAGTAAATATTTCATCGCTGACATAACTCTGTACTAGTATCGGCTTTACTACCAAAATGGGATTTGTATAAAATGGTCCTCCCGTACAAACAATTAAATAAACAACTTTCAATTTATTAATTTTAGTGTTTTGCATTCGCCGTTAAAGTGATTACAGGGATTTGTAAAATAATCACGAGAAAAATGTTCAATATCATAAAAACATATGTATGGTTATGGTTCTCAAAAGTGGAAATATTTTTAAGACTTACAAGAGTTTCAAATTTATTTTCGCCTAGTCTGAAACTGTTTCAAAACCTGGAAAAGAAATTTGCAAGAAATGGTATTGAAGTCCCATTGGTTAATCTACCTGCTATCAATCAAAATTGATGATTGTCTTTGTTGCATTAAAGTACAATATTACGAACTATCAATATATATCTACGCTGCATTTATTACACTAAAATGGCTAAAATATAAATGCAATTCTTAAATTAATCCATATACCTGCAATTTATGTCTGTCATGTCCACGTTATTGAGTAAATTACAATTCACCCACGCAATGATCTTGATCCTGTCAAGCCTTGCAATGGATAAATTTATTATCAATTCTTAGTTCTTCAGAAATATTTCTCTAATTAATGAAGTGCAATCTAAGGGCTTAAAAGTCGACGAGTGAGAAAAATTTTCAAAGGCAGAGTGTGATGGCAATCTTTAGAATTTATCGAATACATGTTTGTTCTGAATGACCGATTAACGATTTTACGTACCTATGTGCCTATGTATTCGAGGTGTTTGTCAGTGTGTGATGGTGAGTAAGGATAATTATAAAGTGCGGTGAAAAATGGCGTTATACTTGGTAACTATATAATTAACAAGCAAAATACTAAGCAGATATTAAGGACTACATGAAAACACATTTCACTTCTTTTCACCACCCCCTTAGGGGTTGATTACGGAAAAATCATGAGATTGCTTTTTAGGCATTTAAAAACCAAGGCGATATCTCATTGGGTCTAAAAGATAATAAGGAGTTCGAGAAAACCATTTCACTCTTTTTTACCCCCCTCGGGTCGGAATTTCAAAAAATCCCTTCTTATCGAACACCTACGTCACAAAAGGAGTACTATACCCTTCGAATTTCATGTTTCTAGGATCAGCGGTTTTGGCTGGATGGCGATGAATCAGTATAGATTAAAAATGTGCACCGTTTAAGAAAAAAGATCAACCAGAAGAAGATAATTGTAAAATAAAGATATGTGGATAAACCATACGGTGTCATACAAAGTCATAAGTTGCAAATACACTGCCCGAAATTACCTGCTGCACAGATGAAAAGAAGTTTAATTTTGAGGAATACTTGCAAGAAAAGTTTATGGAAATTGCAAGCAATATAATGCTATTAAGGGATTATGGAAAGCGGTAAACGAAGTGTGGACGTCTATAGAAGAACAAACACTTCAATCTTTGATTTTGTCAATGCCGAACCGCATTTTTTATGTTATTCGAAGAAATGGCAATTACACTAATTATTAATATAGAAATAAAGTAAAATTATCGGTAATTTTGATTTTATTTATTTAAAAAAACAAGTGGCTTTATATAAATTTCGCACTTTGTTCCTTGTTAAATTCTATTTTTACGTTTTTTTTTTAAATAAATGTTACTTCTATTATTCCAACCGATCTATATGCTGTTTTTAACTCTCCCAAAATGGTATGAAGCACAAAGTTATCAATACCATGGAATAAGTATAAGATTTTATCAATAAACATGGTGGCTTTATGGTAACTTCGGGCAGTGTAGGCGACTAAAGTTGGTCATTCTATTATTACGAGAACCGCATGACTGCCTAAATAGTTAGTCATGATTATGATTCTTCCTTACAACGTTGTACAATATTTCATTTTTGCATTAATTACGAAATGGCCAACACGAGTTCTATGCATCGTAAACGAAATGTCACTGGTATCAAAGCGATATGTTCTACACATTGGAAAAGTTTAACTAAATGAAACAACTTGTAAATCAATAAAAAATCATTTCTGTGCCCATCGTTGTTAAACCTTTTATGTTTATTTTCTATGATATGAAAGTTAACTAATTTTTATCGCACCATATTTAATCCGAAACCAATCCAACTATCCTATTTATTGTACAAGTAATTCTCTGTCTCGAGAAGGGGTATTGTATCTATAGTGCAAGTGAAAAGAAAGACAGCGGGGGAAAAAAAAGCAGAAGGAACAGCAGAAGTGGAATAATGCGCGCCTCGTCCCGTGAGATATTGACACTCTTGTAATTCATTTGTCGGACATGTGAGCAACCTATATAGCTAATCCTGCTCACGCCCACTGAAGAATAAATCCCGAAGGTTTCCCGGCTGACTTGGACTACTTGATGTAACCGACGCCGACGACCAAAAACCGGACTTAAAATCTTGTGTACGTCAAACTTCATTCGTAGATAGAGGAGGTTAAAAGCTCTTGATGACCTTCGACGATGGATCGACTAAATTCCTTTTTTTTTTTATCTTTCATTCACTGCACTGCCTCGCTACCATTTTTCTTCCCTTTTATCCCTTCGCTTTCTTTCTCCAGATATTCGACTAGGCAACGAGTAATTAACGCATCAGAGATCAAACGACGTTGTATGGGGTCGTATTAAGCATTAAATAAGCTCATATTACAATGCACAATTTCATCATTTGAAAAGTTAGGAGTACGAAAGTTTCCTTCTGATTACTTGCTTGAAGTTTTATATTATATTTGATGTGACTGCATTTGAGATGTTTAGAAATGAACATAACACTTACAATGAGTGTAAGATAAGGTGATTGCGATCACTAAAAGAAATTGCAAATTTTTGAAAATGATTAGTTATCGAAATTAATTTTCTAGTGATTTTATGTGCCGTATGCATAAAAGCAAGTATAAGCTTTTAATAGTGATTTTTCAAGCAAATACTCAGTTCCGTACGCAATAAAGGATGAAGTATTTATTAGAAATAGTTTTAACTGATTTTTCAGTGAATTCGTAAAATAGAGGAAGTAGAGGAAAAACTTTGACATTATTAGTCACTCTATAAGCCCACAAAGTTGCGTTCCAATCGGTGAGTGCGAGTTCGCGGTGTTCGCCTGCAGGGCGCCTTAACAAATTTGAGCGCCCTGGGCTAAACAATTTTGGCGCCCTAGCCCCCAAGGGTGCAATTGCTCCAGATAGAAATTTTTGTCCCCAAAATTGAAGAGAAAAAAGCATTTCAACATATTTGATTCTTAAGCGCCCTTGGAACACGGGCGCCCCTGTTCCCCTGTAAGTAAATACTAGTAGTATTTCCGGTATTTTTAGGCATTTATGTGGATATTGTTTCGAAGTAAATATTTCCGGTGATCGTGTTGGGACAACAACGGGAAGCTCGAGACAATACCATATTTTCCTTAGAGAAAACAAAATGGGCATACGGCCTCTGCAGTCATAGAGTTCTCCACCAGTACCACGCGGCCTTAAACCGAGGAGTGAGGATGTGCACCCCTCCCCTGGACGAACTTGTTCAATTGAGCCCTTTATTATAATACATTTATTTGAGATTATTGATGACCTTACTCTGATTTTTTATTCGTAGTTTAAACCACTTATAGTACAACTTGTAATATTTAATTTTTAAGTTTATTTTCAACAATACTAGCAATGAAAATACCATTTTGTCACCTCTTGTCGACTTTCCGCGTTGGGCAGTTGCCTAATTTAGCAGAGTAATGTCATAAATAATCTCAAATAAATGTAATATAATAAAGGGCGCAATTTGACAAGTTCGCCTAGGGCACAAAAAGACTTGAGCCGGGCCTGGGTCAACATTTTAGAAAAGGGTTCCCGTGCTCACCGTAAGCGCTTGCGATCATCGCGCACGCCCGTCGAGCACGCAAAAGACGGAGTATCAAGCATCCGAAAGACGGAGCGAGACAAAACATCAACGCGTCATCTGTCTCGTACCGTCCTCGCTCATTTTCAGCCAGGGATCGGAGGACTCAGTGGCGGATTTAAGAAAAAAGGCCCAGGTGGCAAATATTGAGGGGCCCATTTTTTCGGGAAAATGAAGAGGTAGTTTACTAAAAGAGGGTAATTGTGCAGAAATGTATAGAACAAATGTTTGGACAAAATCATAATTTATTTTTGAAGACAGGGCCGTAGGGGGCCTTCTGAGCGGGCCCATTTTTCGAAAAACTAAAGCGGTAGTTTACTGAAAACAGGCTCAGTGTAATAATACAGACAAAAATATAGTTTGGATAAATCATAATTTTTTTAAGGATGGGGCCCTAGAGGGGGCCTTTCGAGCAGGGGCCCGGGTGGCAACTGCTCATCGGCCGCCCTGTTAAATCCGCCACTGGGAGGACTCCAGTTCAATTCCCCACATTCGCTTCGCGTTGTCGCCATTTGGCTGTGGTCGCCAGTAGGTGAGGAATTGAACTGGAGTCCTCCGTTCCATTTTGCTCTCGCCTTCGCAGGACAAGAGTGAGAGAGAAGTGGTGGGGATAGCGAAAAGCCCACATCGTGTACACCAAACGAAGCCCTTAACGAGACAATACTGTACTTGTGTATAGAATTATCGCCTTACTAAATGCATATTTATATCCTTGAAATTAAAAAAAGTGAAAGATATCTACGTACTTCGAAATCACGTCAGAAATCAAATAAGTTGTGCCAAATCGTTACATATTACGATTAATGTATCTCATGCAAATTCATTGCACCTTTTGCATAAAAGATAAACACCTCGTTAATAGCGCGATTTCATTTAATTTTTTTTCCTCAAAATTTAAAAATAAAAAATTTGAATAAAAATTGTCACTTTATTAACTCTTACATAATTCATTTCAGCGTAAAAAATTATATGGATATATATATTTTCAAATTTTTATCTGTAAAAGTACTGGTAGTTCATTTTCACCTGAGTGACCCCCCTTAAAATATTCAATTTGCGGTTTTTAGCTCAGTTTGAGGAATATTTATTTGAAATAGGAAGCAATGTAGATAATGACACTTACCACCGCCCAGTATGCCGTCGATGGTGTAATCCTTCTTCCCGTCGTCGCCTGGACGTCCACCGCGAAGTAACCTGCTGATAGAGCTGACACTTGGAGGGTCTGAGAAACCTTCCTGTTCGAAATAAATGTCATCGTTATTCATTAGAATGTCGGTCGCAGCTGTAGTTGAAGTTTATGTACTAACTTGCACAGTAATGTAATTCTCAAACCTGTTCTTCTACTACTTTTAAACGCATCGGATTAAGTTTTATACCTACACATGATATTTATTAAAATATAAAAGTATTAAAAATTCATACGATGCAAGAAAGTGGGAATACATGAAATATTAGATGTTGCAGCCGGTTATACAGGGTATCCCACATAAGTGTCGCCCCGGTGTTTCAGGACTTTCTATGAATTTTACACAAAATTCTTATAGACAAAAGTTGAACTGTATTTAAGTGTAGGTACATAACTTCCGTAAATCAGAGTTTCTTTATCTGCATTTTTTTCGCAGATATGTATGTTACCTTCTGTTCTTCAAATGAAACTATAGCATTTGTTTAATATTTTATTTTAGAACAAATCATGGTAAATCAAACTACTATGCATAAGTTTCTGAATCAGAAGCAATTTAATTTTCGTTTGATACGGTAAGGTAAAAGTACCAATAACTGGACACGTCCCAATACCTGGACACCAATGATATTTATATTTTTACTAAGTTTCATAGAACGTTTAAAACAATATTGTTATATATGTTATTTTGCAACTTGATCTCTTATATAAAAAATTAAGAAAGCCCTAGATATAAAGTTTAATATATAAAACAGTCTTAAAATATCGGAGGTTCATGCATTTGAATTCTGTGTAGATTTCGTAAGTAATTCTAAAGAAAAATACAGTTTGTTGTTAAGGAGATAATAATCGCTATATAACGTTTTTCTGAGAAAACACGTATGTACAGAATCTTAAGAAGTTTCTTGTTACATACAAGACAAAACATTGATCGGTTAATGTTGATTTTAATTAAAAATATACGTGTTTATGAACCGGTACATAATAATCGTGGCCTCTGCACGCTGTCCCAATAACTGACCAGCCGTCCAGTTGGTCGGCCTGTCAGCATTTTGAACGCTCTAAGGTGAAGTCCCAATACCTGACCGCATTGTCGAACCGGTAAAGTGTCTGTGTTTTTTCTCAAATTTTTGTATATCAAAAGTGTAAGTACAAGTATACTGTACATAAATTAACATTTTTTTTATTTTCAAGTCATATTTTTAGTCAATTGCCTTTTACATTTTCAACATAACCTAAAATTGAAAAATGAAAAATTCGCGCGCAAACCATTCACACAAAAACTAGTGGAGCCCTCTGCGCCGAGCTTTCCGTCATTTTCTTGCAACCCTGTATGTACATAATCGTAGAATTCCTAAAATATGTAAACTCTTTCATGAGCGCGCTGCATCGCAAAATACTGTTTACAATTCCAACAAGAGAGGACAATGATATTTAACCTGTTAATCGGGGAGGATAAATTAATTCGTAATTGGCGTATACCTCCACATTCAACAAGCGTTAACCCTTCGTGGTCACACGGGGTGTATTGTACCCCAAGAGCAATTTTCGATTTGGAATTTTGCACCTTTACGTCTTTCAAAGGGGATTTATCGCAAAAAAGAAAAGAAAAAAAAATTTAAAAATCGGGTTTTTCCCACAACCATGGAAAATCGCTCATTTTCAACTACAAATTTTATCATATAAAAATTTACATTTCAAGAAAAAGATTATCAGACCACGATTGTATAAGTATTACGAATGCACAATTATCACTGAAAAGTTAAAAGATTCAAAAATACGAAAATGGTAACTGAAAAAAATGTTGCTGGGGTACAATGAACCCCGTGTGACCAATTTGTGATTATAAGAAAGTGTGACCACGAAGGGTTAAGTGTAATAAACTTCTATTGTAAATGAAACGAAGTCTACTATAACTAAGTCATGGATTGTAGAAGCACAAACTATAAACCGTATAGAAAAATGTTACTTGGGCGAACAAAATAGCATACAAAATAGGAATTCTTCAGATGATAATGATTGTCTATGTCTGGTTTGTTCTGACCCTTTCAGTGAAACCTGTTCGAGAGATCCAATATCTAGATTTTAAGGGTTAGTCCCACAAAGACTGTACCATGTGTGATCTTCACTACGTATCATAATTTTAATTCAGAGTAGGTAAAATTTAATACCTATCATTCAGTTAAATACACAATACCAAATAAATGTTCGAAGCTGGTTATGCTTTCTACCTTTCTTTATTTAAAATTTATTTGTTTTTATCATTACTTAAAATATGTATATTTAAATGTTTCCTTCTATCGTTTTTTATAATAAAAAATCTTATTTTGCGTTGGTAGAAGTGTTTTTACTTAATTCTCCTCAAAATAATTAGTGCTACCCCTGCGGGACAAAAGTAACAATGACAGTCACTGCGGAGAACTGCCATAACTCTTTGACTACTTATCACGTAAACCTGAATCTGGGCTCAAATGATAGACCAAGAAACATACTCTCTTAAGACATAATTGTCATTTTTGTATCTATAAAAGGTAATTGTAGCATAGGCTGAATGTAAAAAATGTTACTTTTGTCCCCGCTCTCCCCTACACCTACCCAAAATGTACAATGTTGTTGTATTAGGTACAGTTTTCTAGAGTGTATACAGAAATTAATATCACGCAGTTATTTCTTTTGCGATTCAACTAATTCCTTGACCTTTTGGTATGAAACCCCAAAATTCTCAAACATTTTTCTTTTATCATAGATATTTCTCGTTTAGATAAAACCAACACCTTGATTTAGAAATAAAAACCTTTGGAATCCGAAGATTTCATATCAAGGTTCAATCATTGATACTTTCATACTAAATGCAATTTTTAAATTACATTGATTTTTATACTCATTTATAAACACGATGTGAATTCGCTGCCGGCATACTTTAGGTTGCACTTTAAGTGGCATTTGTAGTTTGCAAATGCAACCTACTGCACTACAATCTTGTGCAATCATTTTCGAAGTAAAATATACATTTTACGCCGTGGATACAGCGTTATTACACATCATGCTGTGCACCGTTACACGCAACCACTTACTACGCTTGAATTCTGTGATAGTGCGGTCGGTTAGAATGATGTTATGTTGAGGTAAGTCTCACTGCAGTGATTCGATGTTAAATCACCGTGCAGACAGCCTAACTCAAGCTTTGCACATGCGTTAACGAAAATTTACAGACTTTTATGAATATTTGTCATCGATGCTTCGAATACGTTTATTTGTCAAACATAATATGCACACGTTTGTTCTTCACCAACGATATTCATATAGGAGACTCTCTCTTAAGGGGGTATTCTAGTCTAGACACTCGTTTTTGAAGGTGATATTTGGAAATTAATTCTGGAAAATTTATCACACCTACAGGGCAGGGGTTTTGCAAACGTATTTAGTCTTGTTTGAACTATCGCCACAATTTTTTGGAACGCATTATATTGAAATTTGTACAAGTTACACGCCGAAGCGCAGGTCATGTCTTAGTCATCTGAAACGAAAGCTACCGAAATCGCAGCTGTTTAAAAATTTATATTTGATTTTTTCGACTTTTCTTGAGCTGAAACAAGATGTGGGATAGGTTGTATTAAACCTAATGATATTATTCTAGTTCGGGCTATAGGTACACATTCACTTTGAATGTGTGTAAAATTTTATTTCAATCGGTCCAGTAGATTTTGATAAAAATGTGCGTCCGATTTAAAAAAATTGTTTCGAGAAAGACGCGTTTAAAGTTTTTCATGCAGTTACCACCTATACGACTGAAGTTACGGTAGATAACGACTGATTTCTGTAACTTTCCCGTAATCTGCTATACCAGAACCGGAGAGGAAACCTTCCTTAGCTTAAAAAAAAATGTGTTGGGCAGCTCTCTCTTCTCTGCTGGTAGTCATAACCTCTTTAGATACAAGAATCGAGGGAACGACTGAGGTAACTCTGAGAACTTTACGAATTTCACCTCAATATTTTAGGGACATATTTTCGAAACCCTAAACTATTAGGAAATCAAAAAAAAAGAAATAAATCGAATGTTTGGGTAGAATACCTCCCCCCCCCCCCCCCCATAGGGGTTATACCTAATCAGGAGGCCTAAGAGAGGCGAATGTTTGTGAATTTTTTTGGAAAAACGGGAGCATCTATTTTTACAAAACATTTTGCGCTTAAAAGAGCAACATTTAAAGAAGATTTGGTAATTTTTTCGTAAAAAATATTTACGTCTATAATAAAATTACAACCGATATCTAAGAAGCCTTTTTAAAAAGTTGTTAAAGTTTGAAATCCTGATTTTCGCGCGAAATATGGCCAATTTTTGTTGAAATATAAAATCGAAAATATACATTGAAAAAAATTGAACATCATTCTGTAGATTTTTATATAAAAAATAAACTCACAAAATTTTAAAAAGATTGGTACAGTGATTTTTGAGATATCATACTCACCATTTTTAAATAGGCGTCTTGGATGTCGTTGTATTTTTATTATAAACGTAAATATTCTTCTACAAAAAAAATACCAAATGTTCTTTAAATGTTACTCTTTAATTTATTCGAATAATTTCGATTGCGAATAATGTCTTTGAATATTCCAATAATTTCGTATACGAATAATGTCTTCAAATATTCGAATAATTTCGAAAACGAATAGTATCTTGGAGTATTCAAATATTCAAATAATTAGGAGTAGGTATACGAATATTCAGAGTAATCGAGTTTCAGATTATACCGAATAGGAATATGAACATGAAATATTTTACCCGGATTGTGCCATTGGGGGAGTAAAATGTTAATTATCTTGGTTAATAAATAAAACAAGAGCAGACACCACTGAGACAAGTAAGAAAGAAAAAGATTTTAATGCAATTTACACATATTTATTCAGTTTAGCAACAGCAATTCCGAGAGCAGCGCCAACTATTTTGAATAAAATATTTATTTGTATAAAAATATATCTGCTTAATATTATTTAAATACATTTTTTTCTGTGTATAAATAGCCGTTGTGGTAATTGGCGTAAGGGTGATGCGTTTTCAGCGTACTTTCTTCACTAATGTGACTTGCTCTATGTTTGCAAGCAGTATGCCTTAATTTTGTTAATTCTTAATGCTACGCTAATTTGACAAATTTTGTCGATTTACCTTATTTCACAAATTTCCAGAAACTTGTGCGAAACAAGATGCTTCTCTGTTGAATCTTCTCCGGACAACTTTCAGGTCTGTGCGTCCCCTCTGTTTCTATAAGCTCTACCTACATAAGAAATCTATTAAAAATTTTTGGCGACTTACCTTGTTAATTAAGAATAATTCAGTGTCCTATATGGTGTAAGAAGTCGTAACATTTAAAAAAAATTTACAAGTTTCCTTATCTGACACTTGTTCAGATTATTATTATTTGACACTAGCGAGGTTACGTTTACCTCCACAGACTCTCTAGCCATCTCTATCTGGCTGTCACGTGACAATATGTTGTTACGTGATTGGCCGAAAGTGTCGAAACCTTCATCGAATGAACGACGTGCATATTGGAGACATTTCCTGGTAATTATTTACTTTAGCGATTCCTCACCGATTTTTATGAAATTGGATATGTTGTAAAACTCCACATTCTGAGCAACTTTTTCCTATACATGTTACTCCCGCTCGGTCTTAGTTTCCGAGATATTCGCAAAATATTTTTTAAATCTCTTGCTTTGGTGTTTATTTTGGGTTAGTGTTGGATTAGGATTAGTATAAATAAATATAAGTCGACACAACGCATTCCACTTTTCAATTTGTCTCGGGTATTAATATTGTTTGGGGCTAGATTAGCGCGGGGGGGGGGGGGGGCGCGTAAAGCATGGGGACGAATCGATGTGAGTCGCTGTACGGAGTCAGGATGTTGACGGGCATCCGCAAGTTTCTGGTTTAAGGGGGAACACCACTGTGAAAGTTGAAAAATTTCGATTTTTTTTCTTCACTTTCCTAATGTTTGACACTTCAAGAATACTCTCTGAAAATTTCAAGTCGATATTCGAAGAATCTACGAAGATACAGTGCATTTTGTGAAACGCGTCACGGTTACAAATGCACTACAAGTCAAACTTTAAAGTTTAAACACGATTTTCTCGAAACGACATTTTTCTAACTGATCGAATCAATAGCTCTGTTAATTTTTATCCGATCGACTTGAAATTTTGACAGGTTCTTTAAAACAAGAGTATCTTCAGTTGTACGTACCGATTTTTTGATCGAAAACATATTTTTTTAAATATGCTCGAAAAACTATTTATTTTTTGCGGATTTTCGAAACTTTTTCTTCCCAAGCGCACCATTTTTACAAAAATAATTTTTTTTAAAAATCTGTACGTACAACGGAAACTACACTCATACCGATTATATTTTAAAAAAATTGATTTCAGAGTTGCCGTTCCAAAGATATCGTTTCGATAAGCGACCTATGTTTTCTTGTGAGGAGTGTAGGAGATTAACTATATGTATGTATATGGAAATCTATGCATCTTTTTCTATTACTTTTTTTTTATAGTCTCTTAAGACATTGTACTAAAGAGAGGTAATAACAATTTTATAATTAAACTGTAAGTTATTCCTTAAAAAATCTTAAAAATGGGCTCATTTTTCCGGCCGTCACAGTGGTGTTCCCCCTTAAGGATGAACTTCAGTAACATTCAAAATAAGCGAAAATCTTTGAAAATTGGAGGCATCAATCTTTATGCAATAGTAAAACCCTCTGCAAAATTTTAGAAAGATTGATTCGATAGTTTTCAAATTATTTAACTTTCATAATTGAGAATATAACTATAAAATTAAGAGTGAAATAATAGGCCAAAGTTTTTGAAATCTTGTGTACAGCAGAGTTGTGCAAAATTACAATTGAATTACTCCGTGAATTATAATTACAAAATAATTCAATTACATCGTATTCAATTACATTGTAATTCGTAATTCAGATCTCGAGTTCAATTAAAATACATCGCAATTTATAATTGCAATGTATTTGCAATTGTAATTGCATAGTACAATGTAATTGAATTATAATTACGAATTAAGAGGTAACCAAATTGAGTGGTAATAAGAGGTGAGAAAGAAATATGTAGGTAAAGGTTTCGAATAGAAAAAAATTATTATGAGTGCTGAATATGGTATTATTCATAAATTTATAATATATAAAGAGAAATAAACTCCTTCATTACATTTTTTCCACTTGTTCAGAGTTTTGAGCTGTAATTTAATTAGATTGTATTTCAATTACGTCGTAATTCAATTACACGCACAATTACAGTAATTAGGAATTGAATTAATTGAGAAGTTTAAATTATGTAATTGAATTACAACGTAATTGAATTACTATGTGGTGTACAGAAAGATCAAACACTGAACAAAATTGTCACAAAAATTCCGGTCAATTGATTCGATAGTTTTTGTTTAAATGAAAGAAAATGACACGGAAAAGGATAAAGATTATGTACATATAAGAGTTTTATTAATATAATTAAGATATATATGATCAACACTCACCAAATACAACACATTGGCACACTTTTCACTGCTTTTTATGTACGTAAAAAGGAAAATTATAGTTTGATTATTTCATTTGTAGCAGTTGCATTTCAGGTACAGTCCAACAAACAAGTTAATGACAAATCATCAAATATTCAATAAATTGACAAAATAACATAAAAAATAAAAACAAATTCAACTGACTTTGCGATAAAAAACACCGCTGCCATTTCTGACTGGTTTTCATCACAGGAAAAAGCCTTTTTAATATCTTGGAAATGGATTAACTTTTGGCTAAGATTGTCACTGAAGTTCTACCTTAAATTTCTAAACTCACATCGGCTCCCTACCACGCTTTACGCGCCCCCGCACTAATCTAGCGCAAACGAATACTAATACCCGGGACAAGTTGGAAAGCGGCATGCATTGCGGCGGAATAAATCAACAGATGTTTTTCGCAAATATCTCGGAAACTAATGCCGAGCAGGGGTAACATGTACAGGAAAAAGTTGTACAGAATCGTGTCCTCGACAACCTATCCAAATTTCATCAAAATCGATGAGAAATCACTAAAGTAAATAATTACCCATTTTTTTTCCCTTTCATGTTCTCCACTTGCCTACACTTGACGATGGAGAAAATGTCTTAACATAAAATTCGGCAAATTGCAATTTTACATTGATATATTTCAGCTCATAAGACACGTAGGAACAAAGCGAAGACACTTTTCTTATGTAAATCAAACCCAAGCTATTCATTAAGACCATTAAAAATCTAACCCGATCAGCTGTTATTGAGATTCGGTAATCTCAGGATTTTTGATAGCGAATCGCGGCGTAATACAGACACGGTGCGTCTTGCGCTGCGCATATATCTATATATTCTTGGCGCGAGACACTGCTGTGTCTCTTGATCTGCCTCGCTTCACTATTTCGCTTATTACTCAGTCCCATTTAGTAATATCGAGATGATAGATAGCCTAAAACCTTTCCAAATGTTGTCTCTACACATCTGTGAAAACCGCAGGATAATTGGTTAAGTATTTTTTTAATTTACCCGTTGCAAACACAATAATGCTTTCCGCTTTATATATGTACAGATTATCTTCCATAATTTTCATGTTATCTAGTAAAATATTTTTTCTTTTATGTATAATGTATGTTTTTGTTATATTTTATTTGTAATAGTTATAGCTAAATCCTTTTTAACTTAAACGAATACATTTTAAACCATAAAAATAAAGGTTTTATACGTTTTCATGGTCTTCAAGTGCGTGTTCCACTTTACCCAACCACTTGAGCGAGGCGAAGATTTTAATACCTCCAGTAAATAATCCTTAAGGGGTAACACCACTGTAACGGCACAAAAACGTAGATTACCTTTGACAATTGTTCATGGGTAAACAAAGAAATAAGTCGATAATTTGTTTAAATTTTAAAAAAAATGAAAAGAAAAGAAAAATAGCTTGAAACTACCTAAGATGTGAATAATAAAGGCGTTTAAACAGATTATCGACTTCTTTCTTTGTTTACCTACAAACAATTATGAAAGGTACTCTACGTTTGTGAGCCGTTACAGTGGTGTTACCCCTTAAGAATTATTGCGGTACAAAAATGGCTATAACTCGAGGACAATGTCAAATATGGCATACGTTCATATGAACTTTTTATACTGTTTTGCAAAGGTACACCCTGTAGGTAATAATCGAAGTTCTAAATCCAATACTTCATTATTATCGTACTTAAGGGGTGAAAATGTGGGGGACAGTAAGGGGTACTCATGAAAACGTAGAATAATATAGTTAAAAGATGTATCTTTCAGTAGAAAAACATTGTTATGATTTTCACTTATAGTTTTCCCCCTAAAAATTCCTGAACTTGTATGCTTTATCTGGACCTCCAGGTGGATGTAACCCCTTGGCTTAAACCTTCGTAGTCACAGGGGGTATAATATACCCGAGGATATATTTTGCTAATATTTCTGTAAATTTTTAGACCCTAATAATAAAATTTAAAAATTTTGGAAAATTTGAACGAAAAAAAATTCACTTTTATCCGCAACTATTTTTTCAAATACAAATTTCAATATATCAAAATTTAAATTTCTAGAAAAAGGCTAATAGAGCACGATTGTACGAGTATTACGAATGCACAAGAGTCATTTTTGAGTTGCCATTTCCGTGGCAACTCAAAAATGACTCTGGGTTGCAGTGAACCCCGTGTGACCAATTTGTAATTACATATACATATGGTGTGACGACGGAGGGTTAAAATAGTTTCATACAGATGTAAACGTGCACTACCGCTAAGTTTTCTATTAATTTATTCTCACATCAACGTACATACCTATGTTATATAAAATAATACATGCAATCACTCCACTTTTTAATGATTTAGTTTATTAGTACCATCTAGCTTTGATAAGCTCGGTTGCAACACAATGATACAACGCTCTTTACGAATAGGGCGGGGACTATTCGAATAATTTAATATTCAAATATGTTACAAGTATTCGAATGCTACGAATAAACATCGAATATTTCAGTATTCGAATAAATCATAATTCAAATACTGATGTATACGAATTATAAATTAAGTTTTTTAGGTTCATTTTTTTTACAAGCTTTTACTTAGTTTTAGTTGTGGGTATGTCAGTTTGTCAGGGTGGAATCTTGTACGCTAATATTGACCCACTTCAACGTATCCGATCGGCGTGAAACTTTGTACACATACGTAGTTCCGATGACAATACAATATTTTCACGCGTTTATTTTTAGTCATATGAGGGAATTCTTCTCAGACAATCATCTGGGCCGGTATCAAAATTATTGGTACCTTTTTAGTACATTTTAATAAAAACTTATTTTTAAAAAAAAATTTGCCATAACGTATTTCATGCTTTTTAGTGAAAATATTGTTTTGTCATCGGAACTATGTATGTGTGCAAAGTTTCAAGTCGATCGAATATGTTGAAGTGGATCAAAATTAATTTTCGTTTCAGTTGTGAGTTCGTTAGTTTGTGAGGGTGAAATCTTGTAAGTTATTTTTGACCCACCTTGACATATCCGATCGACTTGAAACTTTGCACGCATACATAGTTCCGATTACAATACAATATTTTCACTAAAAAGCATGAAATACTTTAAGGTAACTTTTTTTTAAAAACAAGTTTTCATTAAAATGTATTAAAAAGGAACCAATAATTTTGATACTGGCCCAGTGACTGTTTGAGAAGAATTCCCTCATATAACTAAAAATAAACGCGTGAAAATATTGTATTGTCAACGGAACTACGTATGTGTACAAAGTTTTCACGTTGACGTGGCCCAAAATTAGGTAACAAGATTTCACCCCGACAAACTAAAGAACTTACAACTGAAGCTAAATAAAAGCTGTTAAAAAAATGAACCTAAAGAACTCGATTTATAATTCACAGCATACTATTCAAATACATCAGTATTCGAATATTAAAATATTCGAATAGTATTTGGATACTTGGATATTCGAATAGTATTTGGATACTTGGATATTCGAATAGTATTTGGATACTTGGATATTCGAATAGTATTTGGATACTTGGATATTCGTATAGTATTTGAATACTTGGATATTCGAATAGTATTTGGATACTTGGATATTCGAATAGTATTTGGATACTTGGATATTCGAATATTCAAATACTGAAAAATTCGACAAATACTTCCAGCCCTATTTACGAACACAGATCACATCGGGAAATCTTGTTCTTGATCAATAATAATGGAAGTACACACCTACTACGATACAGTATCGAAAAGTTCAAAGTCTCTGAACGAATTATCAATTTCGGGGGTCCAGTTTTCCGCCGGAGGAAAACGTTGAAAGGTATTGTTCGGTCTGCCGATCGAGGGGGGGGGGGGGGGAGGGGTGGACGTTTCCGCAGGGTCTCTCTATCTCTCCAAAGATCACAGTGAGTGGGATTTTTTAATCTTGTACACGAGGCGTGCACAAGGTGGGCAGGGGTGTACGTGAGCGCCCCGAGGCAACTCGCGTGTCCTTTAATACGTTACTGCCCGCCGCCTACACCCACGCCTCATTGGCGTAACGCTCCCTCGTTCGTGACGCGATTTTCGAGTATGCAAAACGACTTTTCCAAGAATAGCCTCTTCCGTCTACGGAGTTTATCTCGGCACCTTGAAAAATTGCAAACACCAGCGCGAACATTACGTGGCGGCTCGGGCAAGCCGATGGAGAATAATAATTTCTTTGTAAATTTCTCAGCGGGCGATAAAACCCGGACGGTAATAGAATGGTGTAAGCAACATCAAAGATGCCCAATCTTTTATTCAACCTTCCTCGACATTCTCACATTTAATATAAAACATTGACTTCGCACACCGAACTTCGCTTCCACCCCCCTAAGCTGTCGCGATTCAGCTACGTCCGAAAACGACAGCGAGGTCTATGCGATCCGGAGAGGACGCGCTGGGTATCCAAATGCGGGAGGGGTTCGTTCCTCCGTATCGCTGAAACCGCGATCGAGATATTCGGGCAGCGGTAGCAGTTGCTCTTTAAAAGAAACAAAAAGCTGAATACCCGATAGCCAGGAATATTTTCGTGACGGGATATAAGATCACTGGGGGTTCTCAAACCGAGGTGCGCTGGGGAATCCCACCTCCGTTCACCCGGATTAAACCTATCCGTCGCGGGGCCACGAGATTCACCCAGGGTGATCCTGGATAAAGAGATCAATCCCGCGAAGGTGGAGGAGATACGTTTCGGCGGCAGGGCAAAGACAAAGAGATGTAAAAAACGAGAGGGAAGGGAAGAGGTTGAGAGTCGAAGGGAAAAAAACGGTTTGGAGAACGCGTACGCCGTTGCAGTCGTGGAAGCAAGCGGTCGTAGCCGGCATTAATACGGCATTTAATGCTGGAAGGAGGCGTTCCTGAGCTGGAGAACTCGGGGCGGCATTCATCCCTTTCTATCCACCTTGAACTCGCGCGGTGTTCACCGACAGAGAAGTCTGTCTCTCTCCTCCTGTCATCGCCCCGGACCTACAGCCTCAACCGCTATCAACGGCACAAGGATCATTATTGTTTCTGAGATCGTCGATCCAAAAGATAGCCATCGACACTGACGAACCCCTTTTTCGCTTTTTCACCTTTTTTCTCCTCTTACTCACTTTTTATCTTTTGCTCGGCCTCCTCTTCCTCGCTCTCGGTCCAGCGCGAGGGCAGGGTTCTCTCATCCTCGTTTTAGGGGCTCTTTCTCGCTGCCTCCCGCTTCTGCTCCCGCTGCTTTTCTCATTTTGCTGCCTGCCATCGATTTTTCGGTTTCGCGGCTCGGGTAGGTATGTGCGTGTTTAGGTTATCTTTGTCAGGCTTCGTTGCAACGAGACGGCGAAAGACGGTTTCACAGAGTTTTAGGCTGCTTGGAGGGTTTTACAGTGTCTGCAGATCTTCCTTGCTTAGGGGAGAGGGGGTAATATCTACGGGACGCCTGACTTTGGAGGGTGATAACGTAAAATCGGGAGGAAAAAAGACACGGGACTTCGGTAGGAGTCTTAAGTGGACCGTAGACTATAAGAAAGTTAAAGACTTTTTACAAAAAATATTTGGCAATAAAGGAAAATGAGATTTACTAGATCTTTATTTTACTATTAACTATTATAGGGTAAAGGACTCAATTAGTGACAATTTCAACGTTCACGCTGACATTATCTTATAGTTTTGTGATTATAGATTTAAAGTACATGTTCTTGTTATTTATTATTGTTTAATATGTTTACTTGATGAAAAAAATTTGCTGCATCTACTACTGACACACTTCAAATGTATTTGACTGAATTACTGACACCCCAATTACTGCCAGCTAACCTAATACTGTTTATCTCATTTTAAGGTTATGTCGTCTCATGTACATGAGCAACTACTGCTATGACAGTAATACCAAAATGCTTGAAACCCTTGTATCAATCACTGTCACCCAATAAGAATGTATCGCAAATGACACTCGGTCGAGGTGGCGCTCTGATCGTAGTGCTCAAGATGGCGTCTGAGCATGCGCGTGATGACGCCGTGACGTCAAAGATCGAGGCCAGCGCAAAGCCAAGCTCATCTTTGCGTTGATTGGTTTTTTTTATTATAACATTTTTTATTTATGAAGGCGAATAAAAACATGGAATTTTAATTTTCGAGAACTATTTTTTAAACATTTAAGACGGGGCATACACCGAAATATGCGAAAAAGATAAAACATTTTTTTCTTATTTTCAGTGGTTGATATATCATGAATGTTTTCTGAAAAATTGGGACCGAAATTCGCAAAAATATCGAAGATATAGACTCTATGTTTTCAATATTTTTTTTTATTTTTTCGGACTTTTTTTCGAAAACGATTTATCGCTCGAGAAAAAATAATAGAACATAAAAGATGCTCCTTGTCCGGATCTACAATTTTTGTATGACATATTTCTTACTTATTCATTAACTTGGAGGATATTGTATGAAATCGACTTCGCGAGCTGTTAAACAATGATACAAATGTTTAAGGGCCCTGGGGCACCCTTTCTCGTTATCCGATAGAGCTCAAACTTTACATAGACTTTTTTTAATTATTTGAAACTATTCTAGAGGGTGCTCCGAAGAAAATTCAAAAGCCGTAAATAAGAGCCACCCTAGTACTTATATATTTTCAGAGTTTTAAATGGAGAAATTATCTGAAAGCTTGCGAGAGGGAAGGTATGGGTATTGATTATGATCTGAGAATACCTTACCACGCCACTCCAAGTATTTGACTGAAAGCACCTTTCTGTACTTGCAGCTCATTTTGATTTCACATCTTTTTTTATTTTGTAATTATTATTATCTTGTATTTTTTGTGATATATTTAATTTCATGTACTTGGCGACAGTTTTTTTACTTTTTTGACGTTTTTAATGGGGCTAAGTTCTACGTTATGTTGTATCTGAGAAATGTGACTTTTTATACATATATTTACAGAAAATTATCGATGTTGAAGATGATTCAAAGATGATTTTTATTCATCTATATTTCATATATATTTTTAAATTGAAGATGATTATTATGACATAGTATTATATTAATTAAACGATTTTATTCAGCTTCGATCCCCTGTTTGCTTCATGTATGTTTGCCTCATTTCTGAAAACTCAAATTTAAACCAATTCCACCAATCCAATTGTCTGGTAGCTTTGCAGGCGTGCGTAGTTTGGATGACAATATAATATATTGTCAAAAAAAAAAATAACCCCGAGGGGTGAACAAATTATCCAGTCATCCATAAACACTACAAAATGTGTGAAATCCCCACAAAATTAACTTTTTTAAAAAAAGGTTCAAAAAAGAGCGTCAAGTATAATCTTATCAAAAGAATGCTATTTAAAAACATTGTTGTAAATTAATAATAAATTTATTAATGTGCTATATTTAACTTTACAAAAGTAATGTTATACAACAATTGCGCCAATTATCAGAATGGCTATTTATACAAAGAAAAAATCACAGTGGTACAAAGAAAAAAATGTATTAAATAATATTAAGCAGATACATTTTTATACAAATAAATATTTTAATACGAATAAATATTTTATTCAATTCAAAATAGTTGCACTGCGAAACCAAAAAAATGTTAATTGTCTTGGTTCATAAATAAAACAAGACAAGACACCACTCAGACAAGAAAGAAAGAAAAAGATTTTAATGCAATTTACACATATTTATTCAGTATAGCAATAGCAATTCGGAGAGCAGCGCCAAGTATTTTGAATAAAATATTTATTTGTATAAAAATATATTTGCTTAATATTATTTAATACTTTTTTTTCTTTGTATAAATAGCCATTGTGATAATTGACGTAATTTTTGTATATCATTACTCTTGTAATGATAAATATAGCACATTAATAAATTTATATTAATCGGTTAACTGGCACATCGAAAAATTAAGTGAATCACAAAGTTATTCCATTTGATCATATATGATTCAGAATTGGCAGATTTGGCAGAATTGGCCTGATTTTTTTGATCACATATGATACATTGACAGTTAACCGGTTAATTTACGACAATGTTTTTAAATGGTATAAATTTACGACAATGTTTTTAAATGGTATTAATTTACGACAATGTTTTTAAATGGTATTAATTTACGACAATGTTTTTAAATGGGATTCTTTTTGGTGGGATTATTAATTTATATGAATTTATGACAATGTTTTTAAATCGGATTCTTTTTGATGGGATTATATATTTAGCGCTCTTTTTTGTACCTTTTTTTAAAAAAAGGTAATTTTGTGGGGACACATCTCACTGCAGTGATCCTCTAGGTAGTAATCGAAAAATGTGTCCACCATTTTGTCGTAAAGCGGAAGTCACAAATCGGCGGGCACATTTAAAAAGAAATAAGAAATTTTAAATACATATATTATGATGTTGCTATAAATTGTGAAAAATTTCAATACATCATGTTACTTCCACAGGCAAGTTCTAGATTTACCAGAGAAATTTATCCGAATTAACTAAATAGTATAATTATTCAGAAATCACTGCACAAGACTGTATTTTTCCTTACCTTCACAAGCTTTTCCCTAATTTCCCACGAAAAGATCCCAGGATTATCTCTCTTCATCTCCTCGATTCTTGTTTCGATTTCGGGGGTAGCGACCCTTGGCTTGCTGCCACCGATGACGCCGGGTCTGATGGAACCGGTCTCTTGATAACGATTCAAAATTTTCGAAACGCAGCCGTGAGAAACGCGAAGCTGCCGCGAAATAACACAAGGACGAACCCCCGCTGCTGCCATTTCAACTATTTTCAATCGGATGTGATTGGGAAGTGGTCGGCCGTTGATGAAGACGCCTCCCAGCTGATTCATCCGTCCTTGCCCTGTCAGAAACATTTCGCCACTTTTTTATTTATTAGTTCGATGAACTAAGGAATTTCAATCAATACACGACTTCGAATAATTGAAAAGATTTATTGTTCAGTCTATATATCTATGTAAGTAAGTAGATACTGTTAAATGTATGTGTTAATTAAATTTGTGATCTCTTGCTTGTATGGCATGAGTAAGTTTTTACTAACTTGCTTTGACTGTTAATCAACAGTTAATTTGACGTAGGCATACACGCAAGCATACACAGACCCATTTGCAATTAAGTAGACTGTTTGGTATAGCATACAACTAAAACTAAATTATTCAACTATATTTGTTATGAGTTACAATGCTTTAAGGGGAGAATCCTATTCTTTGGGCTAAAAACATAGCGAAATTTTAGATTTTTTTTAAGAAACTAGCGATTCGAATAATTTGAAATTTGAACCATGTTTTTATGCATCTTTGAAGAAGTTGTGTTTTTTTTTATTAATTTTTAATGATAAATATAGGAATTATGCATGATCAAATTTGGCCAGTATGTCCAACAAACATTACTTTATATTTTGATTAATCAGGATACCGATAAGTTATACATAAGAAAATTGGCGCGAAAGGTATAAATTTTCAGACCAAAGAAAGTTTGTATTTTTTCTGGCTCATCAAATTATGGCTACATATGTATACAGAGAAATGACATTTCATTTTTCTGTTTTAGATTACCAGGCGTGTTAGTCGATCATATATAACTCCTATATTTGTTATTAAGAATTCGTAAAAGAAACTATTATATTATATTATCATAATTTATAAGCTAAATAACAAAGCTAATGGTAATGTTAAGTTGAGGTATAGCGGATAAGGCAAATATTTTTGTGTTAATATTTCGTAGCACTGGCTCGGAATATGATTTGATAATACGCAGTATTATTGAAATCCTACACAAAAGTACAATTGGAGGGTTCAGAAGCCAATCAGTGTAGCGGAGACCGGGGTAAAGTGAGCAGAAAAAAATTTGAAGTCGTATAAAATGTTTCCCTTTCAATAAAAATGTGTGGAAATAGATTTACAATGTAATTTAAACATTACTATTGTTAAATAACAAATAGCAATACTTAAAATAAACTTTGAGTATATTAAAATTCAACTTGAAAAGAAAAAACGAAAACGACTGCTTCAGCCCATACATGGGGTAAAGTGAGGTGCAACAAAATAAGAACATTAATAAGGATATAGGTAAATATTAACCCCTTGCCCTGGAATGACGTGTGTAGCACAGCAGCTTCTGGCTTTTTTGCACCGTGGTTGTCAAAACAGTGGCATATTTTGCATTTTTTTGAGATTAGATTCTGTTCCATCACGCCGCGTGGTTTTCTAGCCAGCTAACAGGTTAGAATATTGCGCACAGCACTAGCACATTGGTCCGAATGTGTACTCAGTGGAAAATTAATTATTTAATAATGTTAGTATTAACATTTCCTCAAACGCGTGCACATATATGTTTACAAGCTTGTTATAAACACTAAAAAAAAATATGATTAGATATAGGTATCCAAACACTACATTTTTTTGGTACTACTGTACTATACTACTACTACGCTTGGCCCGCTTTTAGTAAACTTCATTTTCCTCGAAAAATAGGAACCTCAGAACGTTTGCCACCTGGACCTTTTTTCTTAAATCCGCCGTTGCTTGTATGATAAATGTAACTTCAAACATTTGTTTGTAGTGTTAATTAATACAAGTGTTCTAGACGGGAATCGATAGCGCGGCAATGCCATACACCTGAACCATGTTTAAATACGAAATATTGTAGAAATGTTTGTGAATAAAAAAGCTTAAAAAAAATTAAAACCAACTTCAAGAAAATACAACATTTGCACTGTGTACATCTGGCGCCGACTTAAAAAATTGGGAGTCATAGATTAAATAAGGGAAAAAATTATTTCTTATTTTTTAGTGCAATTTTGTTTTTTTTTTTAAAATGGTTTTAATTTTTTTTAAAGTTATTTATTTTTAACTTTTTATTTATATATACGTACATATATATAAAATAATGTACGTACTTAAAATAATAATAATTATGTGACAATAGTCTTTATTATTAACCAGAACTGGCAAAATATTGAGTCAATATAGATGCAGTCTAGGATGGGACCACCGGAGCGTCGCTCTCTTTCGAATAAAAGAAGGTTATCAAAATCGATCCATATGCTGAGGAGAAATGCGTGGACAAAAAAAGGACATGTGAAGTCGACTATGAATCAAAGGCACACGGCCAGAATCGAATGAGCAGGATATACACTAAATGTCATCGTACACTGATTTTGCTGGAACAACTGCTTATTCGGGGCGGAAGTGTTTGCTGAGAAGAATGTTGAGCTCCTTTAAGGGGAGAAACCGGGGTAACGGTTTGAAAAAGTCGAACTCTTTTTGGTGTATTTTTTTAATGTTTGGAGTCTCAATAATGTACCCAAAATGTATTAAAGTAAAATTCGAAGAAATAACGGAGTTATAGATAGTACAACACTCTAAATCGGCCGCTCGCAGGTAATCGGAGCATTTTCTAAAATTTTAAACGCGTTTTTCTCAAAACGACGTTTTTCAAACTGGGCGGATGGATAGCCCAGTTCTGCCGGCAGCAAATAAGAATATCTTCAGTGAAGCGTACCTATCTACTTGGGAAATCAATTTCTTCGTAAGGTTGAAAAAAATGTCGATTTTCTGACTGATTTTTGACAGTTTCATTTTTAAGTTCTTTATTTTATAACGAATTTTCTTTTTGAACCCGTACATACAACTGGAGATATTGTTTCATGATCTTTAGAAAATTTAATAAACACACAAATTCGCCTGTTTTTGTTTCTTAACATCGTTAGAGATAGCGTGTATGTTTTCGGTGTAATGGAATATATAATTATGGGGGAGACGAAGCAATGTCAAAGAACGAAGTCAAGGAGGCGCAAAAGTACTAGAGGTTGCAGAGGAAAAAATCTAGAGCGTAATTGCAATGATTGGGCTTGAAATTAACGGTTGAATCTTAGTTCGAAACGTGAAATCAGATAACAGGTCGGCGAGCCTGAGTCGAGGAGAACCAAAAACAGGCCTAACAGCCGTAAAATTGAAGAGGTTATGCATACGGAAGACTGTTTCCACGACTAACGAGTATAAAGTTCGACCGTTAATCAAATTATCCACCCTACCGTACGTAGCATTACTTTTTTTGATATCGTACGTCACGTTACTACCATTCTAATTAACGTTATTCCATGCAAAAATCTATCCAGCACAGGAACAAACTCCGGAAGGATGCGATTAGGGTAATCGCTTTTTCACAAAGATTCCGCTCCATGATACACATTCGGTCGCTGTTGTTTCTGCATATTATTTAGGAAAATATAGTTAATCACTGATGCAGAACTCGTGCAAAAGGTGGGATTCTAGTAGTCGACGGTGAGAAGCTTGCTTCATTCGCGTACGTATTAAGGCTGGGGCTATTCGAATAATTTAATAATCGAATATTTTACAAGTATTCGAATACTACAAATAAACTTCGAATATTTGAGTATTCAAATGTTATTATTCGAATATTTAAATGTTCAAATACTATTCGAATATTTAAATATTCGAACAGTATGGTGTGAATTATAAATTAAGTTCTTTATGTTCATTTTTTACAAGCTTCTTTTTAGTTTCCGTTCTGAGTTTGTTAGTTTGTCAGGGTGAAATCTTGTTAGATAATTTTGACCCACGTCAACGTGAAAACTTTGTACACATACGTAGTTCCCTTGTCAATACAATATTTTCACGCGTTTATTTTTAGTTATATGAGGGAATTCTTCTCAAACAGTCATCTGGGCCAGTATCAAAATTATTGGTTCCTTTTTAGTACATTTTAATGAAAACTTGTTTTTAGAAAAAAGTTACCTTAAAGTATTTCATGCTTTTTAGTGAAAATATTGTATTGTAATCGGAACTATGTATGTGTGCAAAGTTTCAAGTCGATCGGATATGTTAAGATGGGCCAAAATTACCTTACAAGATTTCACCCTGACAAACTAATGAACTCACAACTGAAACGAAATAAAAGCTTGTAAAATAATGAACCTAAAGAACTCGATACTATTCGAATATTTAAGTATTCGAATACATCAGTATTACTTAAATATTCGAATAGTATTTGGATACTTGGATATTCGAATAGTATTTGGATACTTGGATATTCGAATAGTATTTGGATACTTGGATATTCGAATAGTATTTGGATACTTGGATATTCGAATAGTATTTGGATACTTGGATATTCGAATAGTATTTGGATACTTGGATATTCGAATAGTATTTGGATACTTGGATATTCGAATTATATTCGCCAAATAATTGAGCAATGTGAGTATTCGAATATTCGAATACCGAGAAATTCGACAAATAGTCCCAGGCGTAGTACGTATGAGCACTTGGAAGATCGTATGGTGTTTCACTACAGAAATAAGTCTTAAGAAATTGAAAACTTTCTTACAGAGGAGTCTTAAGTTGCACGCTAAACGACAGTAATGATGTTATTCTATTAGAGAAACAAATTGTCCTTCATAATGTCAACTCAGAGCAAACTGTGCTAGCCCGTTTAAAATTAAAGTCACATACTGATATTATTAAACCTTGTAGACATAGGTGAATTCATGATTCGTAGAATTAAATGATTTACAGATTTTCTGGACTTGTATCTGAAACATTATTCGAATTGACAAATACTTTGGGATAAATTTATTACAAAAAGATTATTTCACATTTATGGGGGTGTTTTGCGCTTTGAAACCGTTTATTAGGAAATAATAATACAAATTGTGGCTAGTGTTTTTAGCTGTTCTACAAACGTATTCCAATTTGAACTTGAACGGCAAATTTTCCTGTCAAAACGTTCCATTGTCAGATTTTCATTGAAGAGGAATATTGAATGAAGATACACAGAATGTTTTGTAGATAGTGAAATCAAAATTTTTTATATATTTTTAGTTTGCTCTTCAGAGTGCTATGAACCTGTAAATTCTTCGTCTCCTCTTTTTATTTAGGTTATTATTTCAATAAAGTTGTAACGTTACAGTATACGTGTGCATTTAATTGATAAACCGTTCTATTAAATTGTTGAAACCTCGAAAGTATTGAAAAGATGATGGCCAGCCAAGTATGTATCACGATGGGAGGACCTTAATTAAATGATAAATACATTTAACACTAATATTTACAATAAAACGCGACGCTATAACAAAACAACTCTGATATACCTTGAACTAACGACTCTAATTGACTTCTCAATAACGGCTGTAGTGATTAATAACTGCATTCTTCCCATCGTGCCTCTTCTCACGCCCAAAATTTCACGCATATTATAGGAATCTGTTCAACTCTACGTAACCAACCCTCAAATCCAAACAGGCACTCACTCTCTTTCTCCAATTCTTACACAGTACAACAGCCATCTGGACTTGTAACATTCAATATCCGTTTCGTATAGGTTTTCGTGTGCTGAAAACGAATCTGCAAACCGTTTGTCGCCATGATCCTCAGTTTTTGAGAAAATAGATTGTGAAAAATACTGCAAATTTTCAACTTTGAATACATTTTGTGTCGAAACGGTAATAATTATTCAATTGTTCGTTCCGTCAAATTATTCTATGAAGCCTCCCGAATACAATGATATAAGTTATTATTGCATTATGAACATTTAAATATGTTTAAACAACGATCAGAGGAAAAAGGACACCAGAAATGCACCAATTTTTGCAGATATCTTTCAATTATTTCCAAAACTAAGGGTCTGGGACAAAATCTGACCATCCCTTGCGATGCAGCAGACAATTTTCCTTCGGAAAGCGTCAACAGAAGTGATATGTCTCGTTTTGTTTTCAATACAGAAGCGAAATAGTTTGGCAAAACGCGCGGAGCCGACAGCGGCGCGCGATTCACTGCCGCTCAGCGTAACGCAATCGCTTAACGCGCGTAAAATTTATTTGTTTTCGTCATTACTTAATATATGTATATTTAAATGTTTCTTTCTATCGTATTTTATAATAAAAAATCTTATTTTGCGTTGGAAGAATGTTTTTACTTAATTCTCCTCAAAATAATTAGTGTTACTTTCGTCCCCGCGAAAACTGCCATAACCCTTTGACTACTTATCACGTAATGATAGACCAAGAAACATACTATCTTAAGGTATAATTGTCATTTTTATATCTATAAAAGGTAATTGTAGGCTAGGTCAAATGTAAAAAATTATTTGGTTATTTGGAAACACCACGGCCCGCTAATTCCTCAAAACCAAAACTTAAAATCTCAGCACTGAATTGATTTCTGGCCAATAAAGCAATGCCAAGTATAAAAAGTGACAGAGGAATCAGTGTTCGAGCGGAGAACGAGAATACAATTGGAATTAGCAAAGTTGATTTCACAATCTTTGCATGTGAACTTTTTTCGCGAATTAAATCTTTCTCCATGTTTTCTAAGAAAAATAGCACGATCTCGCACGGAATTTCAATTTTCTTCGCTGTCATGATTTCTGTATGAAGCTCGAAGCAATTTTCAATATTTTTTAGTTATTATTTTTATATTACTTCTTAAACATCGATATTAATATAATATTAAAGAAATAAATTAATATGACTTTTTTACAAACAATAAAATTACTAATGGCATTATAAACAAATATTTTAACATACATTTTTAAGCAATAAACATTTTTAACAATATTTTAACGTAAATTATGCATTAATTTATATACAGCCGTTATTTAATATTGTATAAAATAGTAATATGGTAGGATGCAATCCATTGAAAAAAATGGATAAAAATTAGTTTGCAACAATTGAGGATTAGGCGACGAACGAGCATGTACACAAGACCAAATGTCTTTAATAATAAACCTGAATTTCCTTTTATGAATTTCACGTGATTTGCAATATACACATTTGGCATTGTGATAAATGGTTTTCTTGGAATGCATTCCTATGTGAGTAATAAGTTGGTACAGCGACGAAAATCATTCGAAACGCGCATCGAAGAGCCGTGAACCGATTTGGGAGTCCTGTTGTACTCCCCGAAATTTCATGCGTTCTTACACTTTAAACATTAATATCAGCTAAAGTTGCAAGAAATAGCAGCTGATTTTTGCAGGACAGTTACGTGATGGTGTCTAGTTTCAAAATATATCATCAACAAAACGTAGGAACGCGTAGTTTTTTTTGTAGGCCTAAGGAAACTAGGTGTAACCTCAAATTATAGGTACCTTTCTTTCAGGCTCAAAAACATGATTTTGGTTGAATTATCATTTCAGCTTAACATTCCTACTTTCTGAATATATAAGTTATTACTCTGAATGTAATAGATAAATCATGAAAGTACAAAGCTTTTTAAAGCGTTATAAGGTATTCCATCAGTGACATCTAGAACTCTTTGAATCACTAATGCAACGGTAACATTTACGAATGCTCAAATTCGTCAATTAACACGTTGACTGCCGATTAAATCGGACGCTGCTTTTTTGAGCCAACTATGTTAGTCAAATTAGAGTTGGGTAATAAACAATAATTATAAAGTAGTATGATACAAATCACGCCGATCGGTGTGATCGGCAGTCAACGTGTTAACAGCTGTACAAGTTTATCTGATACTTCGATACTTCGACCCTGACTTGTGATATTCCTTTACGGTTGGAAGAAAAAAATTACTTGAAAGTGACATGAGAAATTCCTACAGAAAGCTCGAAGTATTTTCAATTCAAGTATAGTGCAATTCTATTCGTAGTTCCCTGTCACTTGCTCAAAAGTTTTCTTATCAAAAACAAACTGACTTTTCCACACGTGACAGTCATTGCGTCATTCTTAAATCGCACAACATTTTCAACCGGATTAAGGAGTTATACCTAATCAGAAGGCCGAAAAGAAGCGAATAATTGTAATTTTTTTTAAAAAGCGGAAGCATATATTTTTACAGAACTTTTTGCACTTAAAAGAGCAACATTTAAAGAACACTTAGTAATTTTTTTGTAGAAAAATATTTGAGTTTATAATAAAAATATAACGACATCCAAGAAGCCTTTCTGATAACGGTGAGCAAGATATCTCAAAAACTACTGCACTTTCTTTTTTCAGTATATACATTCGATTTTATGAACGGAAAACGACCGTTTTTTTTTTGCAAATATCAGAAGATTTTGCTTTAACTTAATATTTCGGAAATTCCATCTTCAGAGGATAAACTAATATACTAACGAAATCTTTTTAGTTTTCTGATTTTAGATAACCTGATTCCGAATGGCAGTGCTCACCGCGAAACTACTTTTCAAAAAGTGCTTATCGGATATCAGTTGTAACTTTCTTATAAATGACTACTTTTACACAAAAATATTACTGATTGTTCCTCAAATGTTACTCTTTTAAATACAAAAAGTTCTGTATCAATATATGCTTATATTTTTTGCAACACAACTCTCATATATTCGCTTCATTTCGGCCTCCTGACTAGGTACAACCCCTTAAGTGATCTGAGGAGTTGAAATGGTACCCGATCTAAGTGCCAGTTTTTAAAATTTTCCATAGAAACAGAAAGTGCATATCTGTTTAGCACTTGAACGCTATGGACTTTCTGCGTATACCATCTTCACAGATGTAGAGGGAAACAAAAAGATTGTTGGCACTTTCATCCGGTTCTCACCACATTGAAGTTTTCACTTATAAGTTTAGCTCTATCTGCCGATAGCCCAAGCTTTTAAAATCACATCTTTTTCCACTAGAAAAATTATTTTAAGTTTTTTTAGCACTTACATCGTTTGCCGTTTCAACTCCTCGTTTAATCTAGCGTGATTAAACAGACGCGTGTCTCAAGGAAAATCGAGTTCGCTGCAGTTTTGGGGAAAGCCTCCTGAGCAACAGGCATGTCAAGCACACCTCCCGCATTCCGATTACCAACCTTGAAACGGGTAGCCTCCGAATATAGGTCTCATGCCATTGGTGACGTCCATCCTGGTGGCGGCTCGGATATGCTGGCCACGAGAAATCCGTGTGTATATTTGTCACCCACTATTCAATCTTAACAGAGACACAACTAGTTGTTTTCACTAACAGGTAGTTTGTGGTGCTACCAAGGGGAGGACGCGCGCCGGCGGCACCGATAGCCCGAGGCAAAAAGGCTACTATGACAGAAGGACGGTGGTGAGGAATGAGAAGGACGGACAAGACACATTAACTTGACGAGGGGCGGGGGGGAGGGTAGGGGAGGGCGGGGGGCAGGACACGCGCGGGGAGATGGAGGAGAACGGATGGACCGCGAGAGAGAAAAAAAAAGAAGAAGGAAAATGGAAGGAAAAACAGGCTCGGAAGGGAGATCCACGAAAGTGCGGCCCCGGTCGCTCTGAACGAGGATGCGAAACGAGAAAACGAATAAGCAGGCGGCGCGCGTGGCTTTCGTTGCGAGGGGTACCGCTGCAATAACGTGTCAGTTGGGCCACCGGTCCCCTCGTGTCGCTCTAACCGAGTCACCGAGCAATGGGGAGCCTCACTCCTTCTCTGTCCGACTCGGTCTGACGAAAAAAGGGGGATTGTCGACTCGCTGGGACTAACGGGGTATCGGTGGGGCCCGACGCCTGGCCACGCCCTGCCATTTGATTGGCAAACCAGCATCTCGCGGTTGGCGTTCCGGCGCGTAGACACGCCCACAGCATCCGATCCACGTCCACTGGACGTTCGAGACCCGTTTCCCTTTTACCGCAAAGGGCCCGCAAAATTTGCGCGCTGACCTGCAACTCTCCCCGATCGGGACATTGAAACTGCAAATCGAATCCGTGCGGTAGTTGTGAATAGCTACTGAAGCTGGATTTATCATCGAGAAAACTAAGTAATTAGTCGGGCAATAATCGATTATCGTGCGAGCATACTATCGACTGAGAGTTGAATAGAAAGGCTCGTATTTGCTTTTTAAAGGAAAAGGGAGACACTACACACTGTGTTGATTAACTAACTGTTTAGTCGATAGATAAGTGCTTGAATCCTTTTGTCAAACAGCAGTCGAGTTTCATCTGAACTATTTTGTCGAATCGATAAGCAATAGACAATTTAGCAATAGAGCAATTTGTGGCTTCCACTAAAGTTAATCGATAAAAAATCTTTAGGATGCACTAGGCCCAAGGATTTATTTTCAAGAATCCCTTCTTATCTAATTAAATACATTTAATTTTAAAAATGCTACAATTGTGATGCAATATATTTCTTGAGTTTTCGGTAAATATTTTCTTTGTGATATGTATTTTCGGAATGTGGAGGTGAGGACGGTGATGAAACAAAGCAAATGTAAGTAATCTTTTTGCATGATAAGATATTAAAATTCCTGGGAATGAGAAAGATTTCAATCGTTGCTAAAACTGTTAACTTCGATTCTTATCATAAGCAGTAACTGATTTTGAACTTTTCGCCGGTAGTGCACTTTCTATCTAGTCTATTTTCTGCTCCTACAAATAATCACAAGGTTCATAAAAATTAACCAAATGGATCGACCCGATGAAACGATCCTTTTTATTGGTGTCGAAACTGTCGAACGAAAGTTATCTATCTGGACAAGACTGCGTGAATTTATGGTTACCTCGAAGAATATCGTTACGGGTGCACTGAAACGAGAAATATTTATGGCCGCCACTGCCTAAAATTGAAGTCATAATGAACGGATGATGGACCGGTATACATTTTTACGAACATCTCCTGTGCAAACGGTCAGGTCACTCTGCTTATAAATCTTGCCGAGCGGTGCACAGTGGTTCCAAAGTGACTTTTTGTGGACAAAATTCCGTATCTCCGTCAATTCTGAACCGATTTTTTATTTCTTTGGCTCACTTTGTCGGGGATTAAATCTGCTATAATATGAAACACCTGATTTGCGACCAAAACCTGTTTTTTTTCTATCTTTTTTTCTGACAATATTCGATGAAAACTTTAGTAGAACAATCTTTGGGGCTAATTTGATAAGATTTTTCTTATCTAAGTAGTTCTTTCTCCGTAAAATCTTTAATTGGTACTTGGCAATAGCGGAAACATAAAACAGGCGGTTTGTTGACACGTCAGAATGTTTGAAATACAACTTTACAATGGCTGAAAATTTGCAATGTCTACCGAGTTTATTACAACCAGAACCGTCTAAAATATCAATTTAATGTATCGAACGTCAAAACCGTGATTTATTTTTTTACGTTTTTATTATTGCTTATCCAGATCCAAACCCAAATGGAATCTATTGGTCTTTTCAAATTATTTTGCTACCAGTTCTTACACGCATATTGTAAATGCATGTTCAAACACACATATTTTTGGATGAAATCGACTGAAATTTTTAGTTGTTTCTAACTAGAATCGAGAAGTGTAGATCAAAATTCACATGATACTCATCAGCTTTTCCAAGCCATTTTAGTACCTGGTTTTATTTGTATTCGCGACATATTTATGGTCTCTCGACCGATTTACTCAGGTTATCAAGGAGGCGTCGAATAACCGTAACTGCTTATACCGTGAGCCGAGGTTTGATATAATTTTAACCTTAAACCTACTATATCAAAAGCTTCCGCCGCATTAATGTTGCGTCGAAGTCTTGATCACGGAGCAAGCTGCCTCGTTAGTTCGCGGCGCCGCTCGTATGGGCGGTATTCTCAGTCGTTGCTTATTCTGAAGTCCGTCTTCAGCATGCTGCAGCCTCTACTTACGACTATGTAGTCTACGAGGTTAGTCTACTATTCTATCACAGTTCCCACACATCCTAACGCAATTTCAACATGGTTGCTACCTCAATTCCAAACCGTGTCTCAACATTATTCCTACCCTATTCCCACAAATTATTCCTATCATCGACGAAGTGGTCTATGTTCCTACATCTTTTCCACGCGCAAAGTTGATTTCACAATCTTTGCATGTAAACTTTTTTAATTTCTTTCGATTCTAAATACATGAAGTCAAGGTTAAATTGGAAAGATAATTTAATTCTTTATTCGTTTTACACGAAATTATGTTGTAACACCTATCGTATTTTCTATAATAGGCGAGACCGGGGCTAAAAGTTCCGGGGGTAAGTTGTTCCGAACGGTTCTATCTTCAAAATGAAAATAGCTTTGTACTTTAAATTATTTTTACGTGTGACTTGATTCCGAACTTGGAACTTTGAGCCCCGGTCTCCCCTACACAAGTCAGGTTATTAAAAACATTTTTCTTTATGTTATAGATAAAACTTGGGAATATTTCCCCGTGGACAGGAACTTGCAGTGGGACAAACGATCGAAAGCTGTTAACCTCAACAATGAACATAAGAAGACAGTGATTTTATATATGTATAGACTAAGAGTGAAAATATATTTATTATTTATATACTTACATAAATAATCATTTGTACATGATTGTATCACTTTTTTGTAATATTTTGAACATGCTTTAAAGAAAATAAAGAGAACAATACTATATAAAACTGTGTTATCATTGAAAAAACCCTCTTCCCGCAAAAAATGCACAAAGTTGCAAAACTTGACTTCTAACGAGAACGCACAAAGTTGCAAACCGAAATTTGGCTTGTCGCGAAAAAACCACAAAGTTGCAAAGGTCAAAATTTTTGCAACATTGTTGTAAACGAAATTGGAGTGTTCGAGAAATAAAATCCCGGTTTGCAACTTTGTGCGTTTTCGCGGGAAGCTCAACAAAGTTGCTAACCGGAATCTGACTCCCCGCGAAATCTCAACATAGTTGCAAACCGAGTTTTTTTCTTGCGAACAGGCCATTTTCATTTCCAACATTGTTGCAAAAATTTTGACCCTTGCAACTTTGTTACATTTTCGCGGGGCGTCCAAATCCGGTGAAATCGGAATAGTCTGAAGATGATATTGGAAGATTTTGGCGTTCAACAAAGTTGCTAACCGGAATCTGACTCCCCGCGAAATCTCAACAAAGTTGCAAACCGAGTTTTTTTCTTGCGAACAGGCCATTTTCATTTCCAACATTGTTGCAAAAATTTTTACCCTCGCAACTTTGTTGCATTTTCGCGGGGCGTCCAAATAGCTTACCTAAATTTTTACCATATTTTGCGTGACCATAAGGCGATTGGTTCTTAAGACTAGAGCAATGTAGAAGTATTGTGGCGTGATGTGTTGAAGTCAATAAAGTTTGAAAGTAGGGAATGGCATGTTTAAAACAGTGCGTTAATGTAAAGATTTTTAAAAACAGCTCAGTGTGGAAGGATCATTTTATGTGTTCTTTTTATCGTGTCTTTTATATATGACTTGAAATCGGAAGGAACAGGTAGTGGAAGGAAGGCTCGTTAAATAATAATAGTCTTTTATCACTTAACTGCATTTTATTGAAATAAGTGAAATGTGATACAATCAAATCTTACAAATGCGTTCGTAATATAGTAGATGCATATGGTATGTACTTCATAATTCAGGTAGATCCGAAATGTAGCGAGTGATCCCTTTTAACGCCTTTTATTCCCCCAAACCCATGTTTCGGGCCAGATTTTGTCGGTATACAGCGCGCGGCATTACTCGTGTCTACCCCTGTAACATTTATTCAACATCGATTTTACGCATTAAAGTAAAGAAGAATGTAAACTATTGTAAATAAAAAATGGAGGGAAGTTGTACCGTAGAATTGAAACTCCCCGCTTGTCTCGCAAATTTCATCATTTACCACAACGTTTTTGATCCGTTTAGCTCCTTGCATTCTGTGCTCCTGATCCCGAAGCAAAAAGTATCAAGCGTTCACAATCAAAGTTGGTGGCCCAATAATTGAACGATCTCTTGTTTCTGTGTTTCTGTTAACTCAAGCGTATTTCCTGATCAGAACAATCTCGGCATTTTAGTTTACAGTTGAGAATACCTATGACAGACTCGACAGAGCTCGTGGCGTTTCCAGATTGAATCCGTAAGATTTTTGATCCGTAATTTTAATAAAGTCCGAGGACGGACTTTTCATGCACTTGGCGGACGGAAAAGAGTAAATCACAAAACAATTAGAAAAAAATATACAATATAAAAAAATGTGAAATCAAAATGAGCTGCTAGTACATAAAAGTGCTTTCCAACTGCACTTAAAATGACACAACTACATAAACACAGCTAAAATATTATGTTCATATATTCCATAAATATCTACCGATGCAGAGTTGTAGATTCACCCCTGAAAGCAGTGACCGTTACATTTTATACACCCTGTACATATAATAGAATAGCGTTTCGTTTGGACACTGAAATTTTGAATTATCTCAGAGACGGTTAATTTTCAAACATACATTTACTACGATTTTTTTTAAATACCCTCGTGTGCAATTTGTACTTATTCTTTATACGACACCCTATATACATAGAACCGTTTTTGAGCGGAAAGGAAGCTTTCGGTTCGAGCAAACTGCGAGGGTGCCAAAACGTCACCAGTAACAATAGAGGACACGGGGCATTGAAAGCGGCGAAATCGGCTAATCAATTTCTTCCACGTTATAGCGTGCTACCTGGTGCACTCCTTCGTCGCCGGACCCGCGTAACCTTGCTACACTCGAATGGGGCGAAGACTTTCTCCCTTACGTCGAAAAAGAGGCACATCTCCCTCGGACTACTGGTACTCGACCACACTTCACGCCGAATTTACCGGTTCGTAGAGAATGCGAGGGCACCTTCGTCGCGGAAACATTGAAACTCGTTTTGTCTACGCTTCCTCGAAATTACGTGGAACAGATTGCAACTCAACTATGCAACACCTCTTTCTTGGGCTTGACACACCATCTTTCGTCGGATAATTGAACAATGGGCCAGTTTCTTGCGCGTTAAATGCGGGAGGTGCCGGGCACTTAGTGTGTAACTTGTTCCGTCATGTCAGAAGATCCTCATTATGTCCAGATACATACTTTCTTCATGGCTGCGTTCAAATGTTCTTAAATTATATTTTTAAATCATGACGTGTAATATAAGTAAGAAAAATTCTACATTGCAGAATTTATTGCAAATGTTGAACCTGCACCCACTACTGTTTTATGCAATATTTCTGTTTTGGGCAGCTCCAGATTTAAAAAGTTACCAAATATAAAAATAACAACTTATCTATTATATTCTTCACTAGGAGAAAATGCCACTCGATGCAGTAAACAATTTTCCGCAAAGCACCCTTTGTTTACAATACAGAAACGAAAGAGTTGGGCAAAACGTACGGCACAGACTACCACTGTCCGCGCCGCATGTTTTGCCAAAGTCTTTCGATTCTGTATCAAAAACAAAACATGTTTTACCACTTCTGCCGGTGGTTTCCGGTGGAAAAATGTCTGCTGCATCGAGTAGAGTAGTTAGATTTTCTCCTAGACCCTTAGTTTTTGAAATGTATAGAAAGATATTTGCAAAAATTCGTGCATTTCGGGTGTCCTTTTTTATTTCATCATTGTTTAAACATATTTACAAGCAACCGCACACAAAAGATGTTCAAAGTTGAAAATTTGCATTTTCTTTCAAAATCGAATTTTTCGAAATGATTCGTTTTCAGCGCACGAAAATCTATAAGCAACGGCTATTGAATGTTACAGAATAGAAAAAAAGTTCAATTTGGTTGGACAGTGTAATTTGCCAAAATAACATAGAAACTTTCAATTTAAAACATATATTTTTCACAGCCTTTTAGAGCATGAATTATTAGAATGAAACAGTTTTCATAGTTTTTCTCAAGAGTTGGGAGATGTCACATGTCGTTTCTGAAATAATCGATTCAATTGTTTCGAGGGATAATCTTACCTTTTGAATAAACTTATTCCGCGTTCAGAATAATCCCTCTGGAAATTAACTCCATCAAGAGGAAGACAAAAAAGGAGCAAGAAACGATTAGCATGGCTAATGTAGAAAAGAAAAAAACATTTACAAGGTGATTGCAGCCTCTGATTCGAGGGCAGCGCCCATTAAACGTTCGCATTCAAAATTCTAATAGTGTCGTACACGCACCGCATTTCTCACCTGATTTAACATAACAACGAGACTCTTTTCGGCCGCGCTGTGTGGACCACGATGGAATCCCACCGTTCCTACATTTTCGTCCAGCGCAAGCGGCGGTGAAAATAATGTGTTGGAAAGCGGTGTGGCCCTTGCCACAGGCGTCTTTGACAAGCAGACTGATGCTGGTGTATCACTCATCAAGATTTATTGAGGCTTAGACTAATTGCCGCTTTTAATAGAAATTCGTGCGGTCTTACAAAGGATCTACTTAGCGGTTCGACCCTTTGTTTCCTTTATTCCAAGTCAAACGAGATGAGAAGGCAGTTGACGTAACAAAAAATTTTCACAAATAATCTGGAAAGGAATGTGTGAAACATTGTTGCATGCATCATACAAGAATGTTGTCATTTTTTTATAATTTGTTCAGTTGAGATCTCATCAACCAGGAGATTTAGTCATTCGGTTTATATTAAATGAATAAAGTATATTGTGGGTGTACAAGAAAAACCCACTAAGTCCATTTTTGCTAAACTTCATATTTCCTGTGAAAAATGGAAATCGAAATTTCTCGAAACTTAGTTTTACGGAGTTAGAAGATTTTTCTTGTACGCCCACGGTATAGTTATAATTACATTGCCATAATGGTTAAATTTCTAATATATAATATATTTACAAAAATACTAAACTTATACTAGGCAATGTAGAAAATGAGTGGGGTACAATGCAGTTTTCTTAACTTCTGCTTCACAATTGGGTGAGCAAAAAAACTGCATTGAACCATTTAATTGAACTCATTTGTTTGCGAATATTATACTTACAGAATTATATTAGCAAAATCACAGACACAGTAGTTATTAACATATTAACAAACATACTGAAAAAATCGTCCATAAAGTATTTTTACTAAAAGTCGTATTTTTTATTTCATTTTAAAATAGCTTTCCCTTCGTTCATCAACATGGCATTATGCAAGTAATAATAAAGTTATTAAATAAATTGGACAAGAAATGAAATATTTACGCAAATAAATGGAACTATATTGTTTTGTCGTCATACGTACTGCAAGTATTAAAGAGTATAATTTAAAAACATAATACTGTAATGGAACGTATAAAAATTTATCGAGGAAGTAACAACTTTACTGCTCAACCGTAAACCATTGTTATAAATATTCCAAACTAAAAACCCAAGCTGAAATCTTTGTCTGTACCTAACTGTATTTTCGGGCCCAAGATGTGTCCTTGCTTAACGATGAAGTGAAAACCTGAATTTTGTTTCTAATTGTTAGTTGAATGAGGGGGTTGTCGAACTGAATAATTTTCAAAACTACAGCGTTCTATGTTCCCTCCTCAGTTTTCAACTGCAGCACTCTTAGCCGCGGTTACCTCGTTAGACTTCCAAATCACCGACATATCTTCCTGATTGCCTTATTGACCGAATGAATGAGTCCTTTGCATAACTTTGGAACTAGGACACCGTCAGAACTCGACCACCTGATATTTGGGCAGAGAAAAAGAACCGCTTCTCAATGTTTCTCAAACGAAAAATTATGCAAAATCCTCTGTTTGCTGTGCTCGATACATTATCCATGTCAACTCATAAATTATAGAGAGTCCTGTCTTCTTAACAACGTGCCTTCTTAACAACAAACCTATCGTAGGAAGACCCACATGAAACTCTTTAGAAAATTTTTGAAAAGTGGGGACGATAATCTGGATTCAGTTCAAAAACCTGTCGAACACGGTTCTTTTTTATTCTGTGGTTGAAACTATTATTTCCGTAGGAATTTCTTTAGTGTGAAAATATAATGTTAATCTCCGTGTTGTTTGTAAAAACAATGAAGTTTAATTAAAGAAATTGCGTGCAAACAGAACACAGTATGTTATGGAAAATGGCAATAATTTGTAATTCCCCATGTCGAATTTTACTTATTTTTGTACAATGTGTAAATTTTTTTCAGCGTGTTCTAAATGTTATTACAAATAAAAAAATGTAAAACCTATACACCATGTATAGGTAAAGTGTGTTTAAAGTAATGAAAATGACTTACGAAACTTTGAAAATTATATGCTTTGCGTTTTGAAAATTTAGAGAAGTTAGTTTAGTATTGAGAATACTAATTTTGAAGGCAACATCTTTAAAATACTGATTGCGTAATGGATATTCAGGTACTCATTATTTAATGTAAAATACAGTATATGTATAATACATACCTGTAAATTAACATCTTTCAAAAAAGATTCATATTGGAGAATATTACTCTGAGAACAATATTTAAAGCAAAAGAATGCAAGTTATTGCAGAACTGTAAGTACTATCATCATTCGGAATCTAGTATAAACAAACGTAAATATTGTCAAAATATATATATTACTTTCTATTTACCATATAGTAATTTAAACTTTGTAGAAAATAATGAATGTCTCCCGCTTCTATCATTATTAATCCAACAAGAGTTATATTTGTCCTTGTGGAAATAATAAAAAAAAAATACATGTAATCGATGCAGATTTCTCTTTTAATTACACATAACAAAATGACGTCACTGCAATTATTTATCTTTTATTCTCACACGTGTTGTACAGTGTGTATTAAAAATATTAAAAATAATGCTAACTGTATGCATCCTAGATATTTCGTATGCAGATGCTTGCTCCATTTCATTTCCAAGCGGGCGTTTTTAAAATAGGAACGGTCGTAAGATCAAATCCGTAGCGTCACATAATTTACGTAAAATTAGCCGATAAGTTCTCACCAGCAAGGTGGCCGTGTCGCAGGCGCGTCGGCACCTTTGAAGGAATTAGTCTTATTGGGCACAAAATTGGAACAGAGGGCCCTGTGACCTCGCATAGGTCGAACGGCCCATAAGACCCATACGGTCACGAGACCCATGCCCATAAGGCTCGCTCCGAACACGTTTTACGTATAACAAGCTGAATTATGTTCATACCACCGCTTACTTCTGCAACATTTTCGACCTGCATAGTTCGCAAGTATGCATCAGGAATGAGCCCCCACACGTAGACGGCTTCCTCTCTTTTGCCTTCCTTCATTCTGCCAACCTTCCTTTCTTTCTCTTCCCACCCCCCCCCCTCTGCTCCCTTCCTTTTCCTTTACCGTTCCGACTTGCCTGAGAACACCCACAATAACGCTTTCTCGTTGCTATGCTTGATCGATAGATTCCCAACTTATGACCATGTAGGAGGACTCGAAAGTGTTGAAGCTCAACGTTTCAATCCCTTCTTTCCCCTTTCTTCTTTCTCGCGATGCATATATAAAAACGATATTTATTAAATTTTCTATCTAGAAAATATCTATGTATGTAATTATTTTTGTGCATTTACTTTGAATTTTAATTTTAAAGTCTAAACATACGTATGTAAGTGTACGTTAACAAAGTTTGCGTAAACAAATAAGTAATCTTTTTGGTATAAATCGTCTTAGACCGATTGGTAAAAAATGTGGCTTCTGTTTAGTTGATTTATCTTAAATTTATTTTAACTCTAACACTATTGAGTATTATGAAAGTATGGTGTAAAAACTTTTGGGATATATAAATTTTTGTAATAGCAAGTGTAGATATAGAAGAAATGGAAAGCGTTTCACTACTTTTTGTACGCAACACGATTTATTGTATTAATTTTTTGAATATGTATTAATTATGTCCTACAGGAGCGATTGTCAAGACGAAATTAGCGGTATACAATATAATAACGTTCACAATTACATGAGATCAGGAATATGTCAGGAAGTGTTAGAAACATAAAAAAAATATGGGATCAGAGAGCCACTAGGTTAGCGTTATATGCATATTCGCACAAAGCCAGATGAATCATTCCTTTTGAATGTTATAATAATGGTTAATACTTATAGTATTTATTATTTGTATTATTTATTATTGTACAGTGTAGTTGCATTACTGTAAACCGAACCTGTACGTACTTTGTACGGATCTTATTTTCGAATTTTGATTTTTCTTCGCGACACCTCCTCAGAGTAGTTCCAAATAGTACAAGAAAAATCTGTATAAAGTTTGAGCCCGATCGGATCACGAGAAAAGGTGCCCCTAAGCCCTTGAACATTTAAAATTTAAATGTATACATCAGTATTCGAATACTTAAATATTCGAATAGTATTCGAATGCTTATATATTCGAATAGTATTCGAATACTTGGGTATTCGAATTATATTCGTCAAATACTTGAGCAACTGAAGTATTCGAATATTCGAATACCGAAAAACTTGACAAATATTCACAGCCCTAATTTAAATAATAATTTAACAGCTCATCAAGTTGATTTGATATAATATCCTCCAAGTTATTGATTACATAAAAAAACATGTCAAACAAAAGTTGTAGATCCAAACAAGGAGCATCTGTTATGTTCTAATACTTTTTCTCATGCGACAAACGGTTTTCGAAAAAAGTCCGAAAAACTGGAAAAAGGAAACGTTTTTGTTTTTCAAATTTTGAAAGTTTAACTCCTTCTCGAACACTTTTTATTTATGAAAGCGTAAACAAATTTGCAATTCATATTTTCGGGGACTATTTTTTAAACATTTAGGGGGAGGGGCAAAAAATTCATATATTTTTAGTGTTTGATACGTCATGAATGCTTCCCGAAAATTTGGGACAGCGCAAAAATATTGAAGCGGAACATAATTATTAACTTCTTTAATTGAAAATACTATTTGTGTTGCGATGTTTAACGTTGAGCATATTGCACTGAAAACTTGCAGTAAGTACAAAAGACATGTAACTCTTCTTCTTATCTCTCGCCTCGTTGCGTAAGTCTGAAGGTACTCGCTCTTTGTGTCAAGTAAGTACACGGTGTGAAAGTGGTCTTACACGATTCTTTTCAAATTATTGCCTATGTGGAGTTTTCTGTTTATTCAACTACTATTGTCACCTATTATTAACTTATTACTACTTTACATTGTACTGAAACATGAATCTTTCTTCTCTGTTGAACCAGAAAAAGGAAGTACGAAGAAAAACTGTAATAAATGCAAAGATTCAAAATTAACTGCAGTACTAATCAATACCGTAGTGAAGCACGAATATTTTACTAGTATTTATAAAAAATTTAATAAATCTCTCACGAACGCCTTATTTATTAAGAATTCCTTCGGTAACAATGAAGTTGTTTCTCTAAATTCGTTGTAAAATATAACGTATTTCATGGAATTGCGAGTTACACGCCAGTCAGAGGAACTTCAATAACAAGAGAGCTTTATACGGTGCCGTTTGCAATAACGCAAGTAGACAGATGTGGCGGCAGTTGAAAAGGTCGAAAGATTGTTGGATGTTATTTATTTCTCTTTCGGTAGCAGTACGCTGACCATAAATCCGTTATACTCGATAAGTATTGACCCTGCGTGAAGTAAAGTATGCGATGCCCTTTGACATCATACGCATTCTCTGTTTCCCAGATGAATTCCCCGCTCATTTCGACGGAACCACTCGCGAACGTGCGTCTCTGAAAATATACCTGGTCATATTTCGTTTTGAGGCCAGATATGCGGTTATAGGGGAAAGCAGGATGATTCCGGCCACATAAGCAGTAAATGCTATAAAATTTGAACAAGTAGGGGAAACCAGGGCTAAAAGTTCTTGGGGTAAGTTGTTCCAACGGGTCTATCTTCAAAATGAAAAGAGCGTGGTACTTTAAATTATTTTTTCCGTGTAAGTTGATCCGGCCACTCTGTCACCCATTTTAATAGCAAGGACCTATTAGTCGCATACCACATAAGTAAATATTTTTCTATCATTATTTTTTGGTCTACTTGATTGATTCGTTTTCATGGATCAAATGACATTTAAGAACATGGTGTAATAGCGTTTATCGTTTCAATACCGGTACAGCACAATTTGTTTCAGGAATGTCTCAGTTACGTTGCGGTTTAATATTGGAAAAATTGTACGGAATGTTGCCGAAACGTTACAAGTAAATTGCTATGTCCGCCCCTGAGCAACATTGCAGGAGATATTTCTGCAACATTGCTTCGGAATTTTACAGCAATGATCGCGCAACATTTCTGAGATTTTACAGCAATGATCTTGCAACATTTCTGAAATTTTATAGCAATGGTCGCGCAATGTTTCTGAGATTTTACATCAATGGTCGCGCAACATTTCTGAGATTTTACAGCAATGGTCGTGCAACGTTTCGGAGATTTTATAGCAATGGTCACACAACGTTTCCCAAATTTTACAGCAATGGTCCCGCCACGTTTCGGGCAGTAGAGCCAAAAATAAAAATAACTATTTTATATATATACATATATACGTCGTGAGACCAACGACATGAATGTGTGCAGAATCATAGTAGTATAACGTTCGTGTGTCTTTTATACATAGAAAATTATTTTACCCAGAGAGATTCGAACCCGCGAACTGTAGCACCGTAGACGAACACTTTACCGCTGTAGCTACAACTGCCCTAGTAGCATTTCTGGTTGGCCCACAGTATCCCTAAGTTGGGAATTAGTTGGCCATTAAAATGCCAACAATAAATGCTACTAGGGTGTTGATTGAGAAAATTGCTTACGTATTGGAACTTATACTCCTACCGTGCAATACTTTAAACTCAAATTATTCAAAAACGAAGATTCGTTTTGACAAACCCCATTACATCTCCCTAATCGTGAAGCCGGATATTTCACAAAAAATTCATTCCGGCGCTTGATGTTGTATTAAGTTGATTCATATTCTGTTAGGAAATATCCTGCGTTAGTTTTTAGCGCATTTTTAATACTATCGTATAACATAATTTTTTTATATATTTTTTTTATTTTCTAGTCTTTAGTGTTTGTGGATTTACATTTCACAGCTCAGTGTTACATGTGCCAATTACTGCCAGTGTCCCTACTATTGCCATTTAATTGATTATAGATACTAAAAACGTCGAGTGAAAATTAGGTTAAGTTGAAAAACAGTCTCGGACTGAACTTCGCCGGTGCTTTTGTCGACGTTTACCTTCCCTTTGTTGTCCTCTGCTTATGTTGCACTAAAAGACGTTTAATAATAATAAAAAAATATGTAACTCCGTATTCTGTGATCGTCGTTTGGGAACGGCGCTCGCAACGTATGAGGAGGATCCCTTAACTTCCAAAGCCTTGAACATTAAACTACATTCCTTGATACTCAATAGATGGAAATATTGGATTGAGAAGGGTATTAAGAAAGAAGAGAGCGATAACTTGCTCAAGAAATATGTAAGTCCGGTCGGCTTGGAGGTCCCGAAATTAAATCGGGAGATCTCACTAAAATTACCGAACCATTCAAAAGCGAGGGACCTGCATATGTGTAAGAGACAGCAATTAGCGGGTTCGGCCTTAAATGAAGGGAAGGAAAGCATCGACAGAATACTCCTTATGAAAAAACTGCACGATCCTGGCAAGCTCATTGTCGAACTAATGCACAGTGCAACAAGATCTAGAATAACTTACATGTTAGCAGGTGTCGATAAGGACACAAAAACGATGCTTGAGAATACCAAGACAGATGAATATCTATTCGGTAAAAATTTGGCGGAGAAGTTTAAGGTGGCCAGGACCATGGAAAAGTTGGCAAATTCCATAAGGAAGCAATCGGGCGACAGAAATCAGTCGCAGCTAGCACCTAAACAGCCTTTAAACTCCAGCAGCCTGCAGGGAAGAAGGCCGTTCCCCTATCAGGCAGGCAACCGAGGCCACCAGTCAGGCCAGTACAGACCACGTTTCATCTTCAAAAACAGGCCACGGAATCAGCTCTTCAACCAGCGAGTACAGTATCAGGGAAAGTCCAGATTAGGGAGTCGGAACCGAACGAAATACTAGGGGAAACCTGGGATAGTTGATCGGCAGGGATACATGATCACATCATTCGTTGACAATAAACAGGCAGACAGCCTATCTAGACTGATAAATAAGGACAAGGAATGGGAATTAAATAGCAAAGTCTCTGACGTCATCAAAAGACATTTTGTTATACCGGACATAAAATACTGCATTTATAATGCATTTACAGTGAGCTGTATACATAGAATTCAATTTCTACGCATTCCCCCCTTTTAGCTTAATTCTGAAAGCTTTGGTTAAAATCAGGCAAACTAGAGCAACGGAAAAAAAGATTTTGCGTTTCTTCGCCCCGCTACACCAGGTTCCCCCCTCAAAGCAGCTTCCTTGCAAATCTTCAGTTAGTAATAATATCGATTACCTACATAAATTAAAAAAATATCGGATAAGTAGGTAATACCTTTTGAAATATAGGGTTATGCACTCTATATTCAAAATAGACCGTTAATTACTATACCCAAAAAAAGAACTATTACTCTAATGTTAATCATAGTGAGGTTCGTTCAACCCACACTCAACGTGTGCGTGCGTGTGCAATGGCCACAGAGAGAACTCCAAAAGGTTGTAAAAAGAGTTAGAAAAGGAAACGGTAATCCGCCATATCGGTGTACACGCGTGGCTATAAAGGTACTTCGGTAATGGACTGCAGTCAGCCGACAAAGGGTTTTATTTAAATAACTCGTGGCACGCGAAGCGGTCCATTCTAAAATCCATGGGCGTTCGAACAATAGTGCAGTTCTTTATTACTGCATTTCTCGTTATCGACTGTACTTGCTGTAATCACCTGGCAGAGCTACATTAATCCGAATACTAATAGAGACCTTATCTAGCGCACATTTGACGAAGACATAGAAATAACACTACGCATTCAGAATGTGAGACATATTTTGATTTCCGATTCTATTTATACATATCTTTATGACACGTATGTATATCTGCCATGTTTTTCTCTCACTGTCAGACAAAAATCAAAGCACTAGTTCAAGATACTGTAAAACAGTCTGATAAAATCTCAAATTAATTTGTCGAACCTTTTTTGTACAATAAATTCTCATAGAATTACTTATTTTCGGCCCAACAAAGCGCAATCCCCCCTCAGGGAGGGGAGACCACTGTAAAAAATCAGAAAATTCGATTTCTTACATTTTCTGAAAGACGTACGTTTTAAGAATGCTCTCTCCAAATTTTATGAAGAAATTCGCAAAATTGACAGAGATACAGTATTTTCCGTGAAGCGGTGTCAAGTGCGCGACTGAGCTGCGCGGAAAATTGAACGCGTTGACAGTGTACAAAGAAAACTATACGTCCAATTGACGGAAAACCCGCCGCTATGATTTTTTTCTCCATACATTAGTTAGCACTACCTACTGATATATCTTGCCCTACTTTAATTTTATTGACATAAATTTTCGCCGTATACATGCAATACTTTTTAAATTTATTTACATCGATCGGTTTTCCTGGTGCCATTGCTTGCATAATTATGTACAGTTGTTTTATGAAATGTTGATCAATGCCAGTGATTTCAGCAAACTTATTGTAATTTTGAAAAAACTTCCTTGCCGTATTGCCGTCATTTGTATTACTGTTTGTATTGTTTGAATCTGGTGTTTAGTATTCTCAACTACTTCTTTTTCTTCATCGGTCAATCGTACATTCCATTTTTTAAGAGGTAATTGAATTCGGAATCGGCGTCCAAAAAGTTCCACAGACACCGATTTTCTAACAGTGCTCTAATATAAAAAAAAACAGCAACGAAATTCAAAATTCCGGCCGGAGAGATCGATAGAGAATTTAATTGTGAAGAATTTAAAAAAAAAATCGTCACGATTACTCAAAAATTACACAACAAAAAGTGTGATTATGTACCACTGTGCGACGCCCAGTGCGGCCGAATGATAGAATTTGGGACAAAAGTTTAAATTCAGTTATAAATGTGAAAACCATAGAATATATTTACGGAAAATAAACTTAGTAACTAAAATTTTACAAATTTTGAAAATTATTCACTATTTTCCAATTCGCTTAAGTTGATTTGCAAGTCAACGAAATTGATTGAATTCATCTTGCTCAGCTGCAAGGTATTCTCTAATTTCTGTAAAATCTTCATCTAGCATTTTTGAAGTAGATTGTCGATGACTTGAAATGAGAAGATCGTACGTAAGCAAGAGAATATTGAAAAGATCCGTATTCGTGTCTTCTCTACTTATTTTACGCGTGTGGCTTAGTCGATGTTTCCTTTTTTCTTTATGCCTCGCTTCTAAAGCCTCTTCAGAAAGAACGCCGAGTGGTAATTCAAAAAACTCAATGACATCACAACCGTGTAACAAAACTTTATGCACGCTCATGGGCATGTAGTACTATGTTATTTTTACTCGTTAATATGCAATAATGTTTTTAGTTTAACGAGAAAATTTGATATTTTCTTAGATTTCTCACTGGAAATCCATACATCAAGTGTAGATTAGAATTTTTAATTCTGAATTCAAATCCTAAACAAAAAATTGTATGGTCAGATGCAGAATAATGCATATAAAACTGTATCTAGCAGAAATAATTTTAAATTCTCAAAATAGAATGGGCAACGAATCGAAAACTATTAAAACCCCCAGATATTTTGAGCCGTTTTTTTTATATGCGAACTTGAAACTGACAATGAATAAAGTTTCATCTGAACTGTCACACAGATACAAAAATCTATCTATTCTCAATAACTATAAAATGAAATATACATACCTTGGTGAGAACCTTCCATTATAAAAAATGTCTATTGATATATTTAATATAAATTAATATTCATACCATCTCATCTGCACTCGTTTCCCACACCTCCACAACAACCTATATTCATCCCCAAATTTCAATCACTCCCTACAATACCTGTAAATCAAATGCTTAGAAATAATTAAGCGTGCACAAAAATAATTGACTTTCCTTTTTGACCCATAAATTCTGTAAGATGAGCTATTATTACCCGTAATAATAAATAAATAAATAAAATAATTTTTTTTTATAACAATATTTCTATACCGCACTGTGCGAAGTCCAGATTCGTAAAATATAACATTTATATTTCTTCAAACTATCGTTCATGTTTCTACGGACGTCTATACACAGGACCGCCCAAGGAATCTGAGGATCGGAAATCGGTCTGCCTAAACGCAATCAGAAGGGTGTCGTATACACCGAAACGAAGTAATCCATTAAACGATCGTTGTCGGAGAGGAGGGTGCGTCGAATGGCTGGATGAAGTCTAATGAAAGGCACGCGCACTCTGACGGTCCGGCGTGAGAATAAAATAATTAGCTGTGCTGCCCTCCGTACCGCGAACCCTTCCTCATCCTCTCGCGCCCTCTCTCTCCTCCAGCTAAGCGGGAACGTAAAACGAAAGTGCCGAGAAAGACGGAACGCGATAGAAGTGCCAAGCTGGAAGGGGACGATTGCTCAGACCAGGTGGGTCGTAAAGCCTTAGAATGATGCTCTAATAAATCCCACTGAAAAATTGCAACGCCTCAGGCACATTAAGAAGTCTCTTCTACCACTTCTTCCTTTTCCTCTTCTTTCGTCCTCTTTTTCACCGTCATTCGCCTGATCCTGCTCGTCATCGTTGTCTTCTTCTTCTAGTTTGGAGATTCGTTCGACGAGTGTTTAAAAGTCGGGTCTCTTTAGCCGTTATGTTCCGTGCTCGTTCGTGACTTGAATAGGTATCTGGAGGAGAGACGTAGAGTAGGGTTAAGCCATCGACACGATAGTTGGAGAAAAATATGATTTTTTTTCGTAATATCGTAGGGAATGCTAAGTCGAACACAACGAGCATCACAATATAACACTTTTATTCGTAATAATACTGAAAAGAATTTTTAATCGAGTTTCAGTAAAACTCACCTCTCCACCAACACACTTCAACTACAAACACTTTCACTATTGTAAATTGTAATATTATTATGAAATACGTGGTACATTATGATTCTCGTTAAATTCATTTTAAGGGGGTAGGTCACCCTCGACAGCTCTAAAACAGGACTTTTTTCAAACGCAAATTGTAAAGTGATAAATAACAATAGAGATAACATTTGTTTCTAGTTTTAGACGTTATTCTATGAGCTTTAGCACAAAAAAAGAAAAGTCTAATTATCTCTATGTACATAAAAGTTGTGACTGATAACGTAAAGTAAATTTACCGTAAAGATATCGTAAATTTCGATGAAAATTTAATGAGAGATGCCGAAAATTATTCCCTAGGATGTTTGTCGGGAGCAGATTTTCGAGAAAAAAATAATACAATTTTTATGTTAAAAAATACGATTTTATCGATTTCTTGCATGAGAAATAATTTTTATCTTTTCTTAAAGAATTTATCTCGAAATTTTGCTCGCGACACATCTTAGGGAATAGTGTTCCTTCTCGAGAATTCTTTCTCGAGAATCTTCAGTGTAGGAAAATTATTATAAATCCCATTTGTTTTCACAAATGAAGTTTCAGTTAGTTCAAATTGCGTGTTAATCGTGAACATATAAACACATCTACAATCAGTAATAACTGTTAGCAATATATACGAAGAATTGCGCGATTGTTTATAAACTTTTCTCTTCTTATCACCAATGCCCTATATACAAGTAAACCAACATCCACTCGAAATGAAAGAAATTTTTCTACAGCCGCATTCTGCTTGGAAAAAACTATTTTAAAACAAAAAAAGTAATGTTTCGCCTTGCTCACATTTTATATTAAATAAATAAATTTAACAATTATATTTAATATTTGTTTTTTTCATTTACACAAGTTTTGTCTAAGACACGAATAAAAATTTAAATAAATATTATCAACATTTTTCCAAAAAAATAAATTTTGCTCGAATAACTAGCCCCTATATCGACACATGTAGCAATTTGAGAGATTATTATCTCAATGTCTTAAACACTATTACACCATGTGCTTAAATGACATTTGATCCATAAGAATGAATCAATCAATAATATCGACGTTAAATAATCGAAATAGACCATAAAATAATGATAGAAAAATATTTATTTATGTGGTACGCGACTAATAGGTCCTTGCTTACACCTACACAATTGTAATATTTTCAGCACGCTTTCCTCTAAATAATCACGTATCGATCATTTCCCCCCTCGTCCCACTGCTCAAATTATTAGTGTTCAAAGTTTGTTTAAAAATATTGCAATTGGTCCCAAAGTGGAACTTTTCGGCGTTTCGAAGATATCATTAATCAAATTTAAAAAATGTCGCCATTTTCGTTAATGCATATAAAAATTTTTTTTAATGGATTGTTTATATTAGATACTAATAAAAGAAGACATTTATCGCATAAACCTGGTCTTTAATTTAAACAAACCGATTTGTTGCTACTTTCCTTCATTATTCGAATTTTCTGTATAACTTGGAAACGAAAAGTTTCCCAAAATTTTCCGTACACCACTGTAAAGGGCATTAAATAAGGTATCAAATAAACAGAATTACATTTTTTTATCACAAATAAGTTAACAAAATATAAAAAAAAATTGTTTAAAAAATTAAATTATACATCATTAGATAGGAATATTTTTTTCCTGTTTTTTAGCGCAACTTTTATTCCGATATCTTAAAAAAAGACCCAAAAGACGGAAAAAATAATTTAAAGTACAACGCTCTTCTCATTTTGAAGAAAGAGCCGTCAGAACAACTTACCCCCGGAACTTTTGGACCCAATCTCCCCATGTCATTTTTTAATTGAACTTTATACAAATATAGGCATACAGTTTTCAACTAATATAATTTTATTTCGCATTCTTTTCGGGCCGTCAAGGTAGAGCAACCCCTTAATGTCCCCTACAATATTATGAAAAAAAATCGTATGGTTCCATTTAAAAAACTGAGGATGGCCTTGATTTCGCAATGATAAAATATTATTTGAAAAATGTTGCATGTTGCCCATCCAGCACCGATAAGTTTAATTAACAACTTTCAAATTGAAATTTCGACCGTAAATATTAAATAAGGTGGTATCGGCGCACTGATTCGGTCACAATACAAAGTTTATTTTATTTATTTAAAAATAAAATAAAGTATCACCGCTGTTTGTCAATTATTTATATAAAAATCCGCCGTTTCGGTTCTTGATTTGAACCCTCCTCAAGGAAAGTGAGATTAATTTTATACTATTGCGTTAGCTGATGAAAATTCTGTCGCAGCGTTAAATCGAGCAAACGACACGCGAGTGGTTAACAACTTTTGTTATCATATTATCCTAAATTACTAAGAAATCGGGTGGGCCCGTCAGAGTGAATACCACGTATATTATAAACAATAAGATCTACCTATTCAAATAGCATTTTATATTTGTTATTCAGCTCGATTTACGTCGCTCCAATTCTAATTGTAGCTGTTATTGCGCCCAAGAAATCCGCTCGTTAGGGGCCTTCTGCGACGTCGGGGAAAGAACTCGTGCCACTAACATTTTTTATTCAAGGGAAGCGAGGTCAGAAGTTTGATCCTTTCTGTACACGAGCCAAATCGCGCTCTTTGATTTGGACCGTGGAAAAAGTTAAAAAGGATCCTGCTATTCCGAGGTGAGCCTCGTGTTTCGTCACACTCCGCTTCTTTCGTGAGCGCGGATTGGATTCGGCCCGGTGTCGCTCGATCGCGACTTCCTCCCATTTACCGATTATGTGCCGTGTCCTCCTGTCCCATAGCCGCCTGTCCTGCCGCATTTCCGTGCCCCCGGTACTGGAGTTTACGATATTTCTCGTGATTTCTTTCGGTTACCTACCAGCTGGCCGGGAGACGGCCGTTGCGAATCCATAGAACCGAGAAAATCAGGGAACGCTCCCGGAGCCCTCCTCCATTCTGGGTGTTCTATGCTTCGTCCAGCGCGAAAGGATGATCGAGGATAGTTTCATCGCGAACAGAGCAGTCCCGCCGATGACACGGAAATTTTGCATCGACGATGTTCACAAGGACTTCAGGGACTTGGCCCCTTTTCAACATGATTTTTCCACGAATCCACTGTGGAGCCTTCAATCTTCACCGTTAGCTCACAGCTTCTTCAAATGAATATTTATTAATTTCGTAATTATTTGTCGAGTTTAGTATGTTGTTAAACTGATTTTATTAACTGTTTGATGCTTATAGTTGACGGTGTGTCAAATTCAAAATACCAGCGGTCCATTTAAAAGTGAATGAATTACTTTTCGGTGTATTTTAAAAAAATTTAAGTACACTAAGGAAGCAATGTAATTGCAGAATCCTTGTATAAAAAACTGTATGTGCCAAAAATATAATTCTATAGTATAGTATTACCATTGGCACGTGGAACATTTTACGATAATTTTTTTTTAAATTTCGGCATTTGCAGTTACATCTGTTTCTTACGTGCTTTTTTTACGATTTACTTTTTTTGCTTCATTATTTTCCGAGTGTATCGTGGTTTCTAAAAGAGTAAAACTTGAGTAGTTAGATGGAGCAAGACGAAGAATCTACTTGTCTTGCTCCGTCTAAAGACAAGTGGCGTTCGGTTCGGGGATCTGGACGCGGCCTAACATGTATAAGCTTATTTAGAAGCCAAGTCTAATTGCAAGGGTTGTCCCTCTTGTTTTCTTTGCGTGGTTCTATTATAAACAAGCTCCAAGTACGAATTCGTCCTAAAATAACACTTGTTGGAATGTAAAGCTGTCAAGGATACCAGGGAATTGCTAGTTCAACAGGTGTTAGTTTGTAGAAATCTTTCAATCTAAAGACGCGGTAGCGCACAGTGGGGCAAAGTGACGAAGGTTGTTTCAAAATCAAAGAACTTTTGATACAAATGAGATAGAGCGATGATTTTTTTTTTTAAATTAAAGCTGAAAGATTGCAGAATAAGGGAAAATTAAAGAAATTATGGTACGACCGTTTTTTAACTTTGAAAATCTGTGTTGAACTTGAAATAGTACAACAAAATTGTGATTTATCCAATACCATGTACGGTTAGATTTTTTTCTTGACATGTTGCACATCATTTCCTGTACATTTTGTCACGCTGATTTCAAATCCGTTCGTAAAATTTGTTTACTACCTCAGGATTTTGGAAAAAAATCGATTTCAAGTTTAACACAGAGTTTCAAAGTTAAAAAACGTTCGTACCGTAATCTCTCCAATTTTCCCCTATTCTGCAATCTTGCAGCTTTAATTTAAAAAAAATCATCGCTCTATCTCTTTTCTGTCGAAAGTTCTTTGATTTTGAAACAAACTTCGTCACTTTGCCCCACTGTGTGGCGTCTCGACGCCAAATACGTTTTGACACCCTATATATGTCGACTGTCGCTGTTACGTATCTTTTATTCGTAATCCGGCTAATCCAAACTTACCTGAAATTTATTTCATTAATATCTAATCACGCCTGCAAATTTAAAGGTATTTTTCTATGTATACCGCATATAAGCTTTCGAATAAGACCAAATTCAATAAAATCGATCCACGCAGTATTTAGTTCATGGATCAGACGAAAACGGTAAGATTTTTCTTCTTCTTCTTCGAGCCAAATTCTCGTCAGTATAATACGTATATGCGTTACACGCCCACCTTCAGCCAAAACGAACTAATAGGGGAGACCGGAGCAAAGTGTGACGAAAAAAGTTTGAAGTCGAATAAAATTTTTCCCTTTCAATAAAAGTGTGTCAAAATAGATTTATAATATAATTTGAACATTACCATTGATAAATTACGAATAGCAATACTTAAAATGAACTTAAAGTATATTAAAATTCAATTTGAAAAGAAAATGCCAAAACTGACCACTTTACCCCACGTATGAATTATTTTAAAATGCAATATAATGAAAATGTACTCATATTGTCAGAGTTTTAAATTGACAAATTATTTCACATTATTAAAATGTCCGAGATGTAGTTTCTAGCGACATAGTCTCACAACATGATGACACGACACCACTGCTAACTTCGATCGATAGTCTGTTTCTTTTCACTATTTGTTATCGATACTTGAATAATTTATACTCAATAGTTGTAATTCTTTTTCCGGGAATACGATTGTTGATTTTGGTGGTTCAAACAGTTTCTTAGCAAAGCGATTGCCAACAATGAAGTTAAACATGAAATGTAACATTACTAACCCTAAAATGAAATGAAACACTTTAAAATCGAAAACCTGACTACAAGTATAATTTTCCGAATTACCGTTTAGAGAAGTAAAACTATATACAAGTAATTAGGTTAGTAGTCCACAACCAGTAGATTCTATACGTTTCATATATTTTTGCTTGTGGTGTACCGCGGAATTCTGGGAAGGGCTTAAGTGTGCCGAGGGTGAGAAAATGGCGCGGAACACTGAATTAGGGCATGGACAGCTTAATCCCATAAAAAGTAACAATGATAGCCTTGTCCGTGGAAGAAAATCGGAAAATTGCACATATGTATACCTAATAAAAAAGAGGAGTCAAAATTTGGCAAAGACAATCAATTATATTACATTACACAATATAGGGGAGAGTTGCCAATATCGTACTGGTCACCTAAATCGTACCTCATCAATTTCTAAGTAATTAATGAATGTAAACGACATTTGATAATAAAAATATCAAGTAAATGCGAAATAAGAAATAGAAACAAAAAATTTTGAACTTACACCCTATTTTGTGAGTGCTACAAACATTTAAAAAAATCAGTTATGATTGATGTAACTTTTTATCAGTTTATCGTAGCTGATGATAATCAAACAATACAATTTTGTCCCGTATTTTTGTATTTTTCTAAAAGCAGGTTTAATGTAGAATATTTTACATTCATTTTAAGTGCATATTACATTCATTATAATGTTTAAATTGATATTTATAAATAATTTCCTAAATGCAGGATTTGACAACTCGTATGTTTATAGGTTATGTACATACATCATTTACATAGGTTATTGCAGCCTGTGTGTGATCCATATACATTTCCATATGTAACTATATAATAATCATTACTTTAAGTTGAATATTTTCTTCTCTATTTGTTATTTATACTATTTTTTAGTGGAGGTACGATTTTGAAAACCGAGGGGTACGATTTAGGAGACCGGTTGTCTGAATCGTACCTTTGACAGTATGTGACGAAAAGATTAATAACAAATTAATTTGTTCTGAACAAAAGGCTAAGCATATAATAATAGGTGCCTAAAAGATCAAGCTGCAATAAATACAATATCCAATAGTCATTTGCGTTCATATGAGTACCAAATATGAAATATAACGTAAAATGTTTTAAATGGTACGATATTGGCAACTCTCCCCTAACAACATGTCTATACAGTACTCACTGCCTCGAAAATCGTTCCTGGAGACTGAACATCGGCTATCAACCCCAGATCCATAATGTTCCATGCCTGAAAGGTCCGCTGTACATCTTGCCGCTCTGAAATTGGTTTCTGGGGTAAGAGTCAGTTCGGCAAAAATATTTCCTTCTGTGCGGGAAGAGTTATCCGTTTACATGGAAAATCAAGGTGACATCTGAAGGGAGATGATAGACAGGGGAAAAAAGACGTTTGCAGAACAGCGGCAGATTATACGAGCAACCCGTGGCTACGGCTTAACCACGAGGAAGAAATGATCGAGGTGTTGTTCGCTGAGCAGAGGACCCCCCAGTAAGATAATACGCCCTCTCGCTTTGAGACTTAGCTTCGTCTTAGCTGTTGGATAAGTCGCGAAGCTGACACTAACCCCGTTAACCGTTAGTTCCGTGGTTGCTGACTTTTTAAACCGTTGTTTATTTACTATCAAAACTCTGCAGAATATCCTGGCTCCGTGAAGATGAAGCCACCTTTTCACAAAGCAGCGGCAGGCCCCGATTAAAGGGAAGAGGATTCTCCTTTCTGGGATTCGACGTTTCGAATAGAAATTTCATGACCAAACGATTTAACTTCAACCTCCTATATAACAGATACCTATTTTTTTTTTTTTAATATTTAGGAGAGGTTGATCTTTAGAAAAAAGATGTGTTCGTGGGATTGTTTGATTTCACCTCTATGTGTTTAGGAGATTTAGAAATTGTCAACACATGGTATATTCAAATGAGCAATGATATACAGTGACGTGCAAAAGTTTCCGGACACCATTAAAAATCGCATAACTTTTTTAAAATTAATCCAAACGACTTGGGATTTTTTGAAAAGCTAGAGAGATTAGTTTGTTAAATGATGTGATTGGCTGTATTGAAAAAAATGCACTTGGTCGGAATAGAAAAAAAAATTAGTAAAGGTCGTTTTTTTAAACTTTTTTTTGTGGGCCTGTAATGAAAATTCAAAAAAACCGTTTGTAGATTTAAGTAAGTTATATACGTGCCTAAAATTTCATCAAAATCGGTTAACGTTGCTCTAAGTTATGAACACTTAAAATCAGCGGCTGAGCATTTATTTCACAGGGTAGAATCATGATTCAAACAACGCCTTGGTCACAAAATGTTGGTAAAAATGTGCTTTATTTCGACTAAAAAATGTCAATCGTATCATTAATTCAACAGTAATTACATGCAATTGAAAATGGACAAAATATTACTTGAAATATGATGAAAATAATAAATTGTATTTATCTTGAATAGCATGAGCGTTCTGTATTTATTACTTTTTTAAACTATTAGCTAGTGGAGAGGGAACATCGTTTTTATTTATTAAAACGCCGTAACCATTGCATTCGCGATTACCTCGCGTTCGTGTTTACCCCACTCTCCCTTATATTATATTTTGATTTTCATTGTCAGTTCCGTATCTGTATCGTCCATTAGGAATTCGTAGCTAACGATATTTTTGCTGTTTCACTAACGTGTCACTGATGCTCTTTCCTGATTTTTTTTAAAAATTCTCCATATTCTTACATAAAGATTTTCATATTTCTTCAATTCGAAATGATTGATGAACAATATCCAGGTCGCATCCTATTCTTATTTTTTTCTCGCAGATTGACTTCCACCTCATCCGAAATTATGGTAATCATTGCCAATTATTCTCCGAAAAACGAATCATACTGGTGAGCATTAATCGTGAACTTTACAAATCTATGATGGAAAAGTCTGAATAGTCGTCAATGTAGTTCAATTGATGCTAATAACGTAACTATTTTTTATTTCCGCAATGAAACGGTCTTGGGCATGAAAACACCCCCTTAAAGAAATTTGTGAAAAATTGTGAATGTTCATATTAAAAAAGTTTACTTCAAAGTTTCATACTTATTGATATTTTATAATACAGTTTTTTTTTCAAAATTTAAGCCCGCCATCCATTGTGAAAACTCTTCATAACCACATTGTAGGATATCAAAAACCATAAAACTTTGAAGTAGACTTTTTTTCGATATCTTGTAGAGTTTCGCAGATATTCATGATATGTTATATGAAAACTCATAACTTCTATCGCGGGATGTTTCACTCCTAAGACCGTTTCATTGCCGAAACAAAAAATGATTACGTGATTAGCATCATTTGAACTAGGTACATTTCTGCCAACTTTCAAATTTTTGTGAGGTTCCGACTTGTCGAACATCCCTTGTGAGCTGATATGTCATTGATGTCTGGAAATAGACCTTTAATTATTCAAGACAAAAGATTGATTAGGGTAAACCAACCAGTGAATGACCGAATTGTTAACTAAGAAGCCCAGTAAATGACCGCATATTTTTAATAAAAATTGTACTTAGTAATGTTTGTTTAATACGCGGAACTAAGAATATGGAATATTAAAAGAGCAACTACACTCCATTTATAAGCATATAACAATTTTTAAATTTATAATTGACATTTCTTTGCCCAATGGTCATTCACTGGTTTACCCTATATAAAAGTTTTGTCATATTAAATATGCGCTCGGTACGCTAAAAGAACCTCTATATCTATTTCTAAAAACGAAGTCTAATTCGTAACCGAAAGGTCAATGCGAAATTACACGACAATAGATGAGTCCCTGGAGCTGAGGAAGTCAATTAGATTGTCTGAACCGACCGGGCAGACCGTATAAAAAAGTGTAAAAACGAGTGAATCAAACCGATTGATTTGCCTGACTAACTTAACGAACAACGTCGAATCTCCGTGTCCACATCTATATCATCGTCGTAACCAAACCAGACCTAACCCCAGCGGACCGTCTTAACTAGCTTCACTAAAGTAACAAACGCTCGATATTACCGTGTCCGTATTTATCCACGGTCCCTTCCATACAGTTTTCCTCGCGTATTCAACCACACAGCACCTATTCCGTTCTGGTACGCGTATACGTGTACGCCTATTTCGTTTAGCTGTATTCGCGGCTGCCGAACTAACCAGGTTGCTTTCGTCGAGCTTCGTTAGGGGCAGAAAAGTAGCATACCGTGACTCGGTTCGGGCCACTCGTTCAACCCTCGGTCGCTGCACGCTTAAATCATATTTGTACCAGTTGTATTCTGTATGCAACGGCGTGTAGAGGGTCGAACGAAACTGGCAGGGAGGAATACCGGGCCCTTTGACTCGCTCCTCGACTAACGCCGAATCCCTTCAAGTTTCACGCTTTCGTTACAGATTGTTGCATTTTCACGCGTCAGCGTTTGGCCCACGTCGACGCGATCACGAGATTTCGGTCAAGTAATCCGAATTGACGGGCGCCGTGGACGACGCCACCTGGATGCTTGTAACTTTCCAATAAATTTTTTTATACTTTTCGTTATTCTTTTTTTGTTTTAGTCATGTGGCCCGACTAATTCGACCAAAAAACGATTGCATGCAATGTTGCGGGTGTGACTTAAGGAAATTCGTCAGGTTCTTTTTCGATACCAGTAAATAATAATTTTTCATACAAAATAGAAAATTTCATAGAGATTGTATACATTAGTGCAAACCGTCTTGGACAACTTTTGACACCTACGTCAATACTGTACCTGAAAAAAATATTTTCGCAGCACCCCAACGCACAGTCTTGAATAATTGAAAGCTGTCTAAACTTTATATTCATAATAATTTAAATATTGTTTGTAGAAACCACTTTATTAATGGAAACTGCTGAAATAGACTTCAAATTCGTTAATAGAGGTTTCGTTGGTTTACAAAAAAAATATAACACAAACTATTTATACATATGTATGAAAAGAGATTATCCGGAGTTATTTCAGCATATATTTACAAAATAAAAAAAACTTAATTTTAAAGATTGGTGGTGGGGATAACTTGAAAAATATGGAGTTTTCGAGAATTATTTTTTCGCAGTTTTGTAGATATGAAAAAGAGATGCAACTTTTGTTTAAACTCCTTTTCCATATCTCTCACAGTGCTCGAGATATTCCACGTAAAAAAATTCTGCACTTTTTTCAAGGTGTGATTTCACCCCCGAAAACTGCACTATAGCGCCAACAAAAATGTCTGTGAATCCCACCTCACGTGTTGACGAGAAGCAAAACCCTGCGAGCGACTGACGCCATTGCATGCAATGGTTTTTTGGTCAGATTCAAGTTGCGTTGCGGCAGTGGATGAACCGCTTTACTTGGTACGAAACTAATTTAACAGATTCACCGCTATCGTAGATTTCGAATACCGCTGCCACAGATCATATTATATTTTTAATATCCTTGTTTCATACAGTGTAGGGGAGAGGTGGTATAAATGGGACATATTTATTTAGCGTAAACTTCTGATAATATCATGATAGGTATTTAAAATTTATAGACCCCCAAATAATTATTTTGCAAACAAAATCTTCGATTTTCAAATTAGTGGAAAATGTCCCTCTCACGTAGGTAGTCTATAAAATGGGACATGAGACGTCACGAAAGGGGCACGTTAATGTATATAAACAATATGAGAAAATATATCATTAAGGGGGAACAACACCTTGACCGGTCTAAAAAATCGATTTTTTTGTATAATTTGAAAGTATGAACCTTTAAGAATATATTCCTAGAAGATTATGCCGAAATTCGCGTAAATGACGCACAAAATAAATGAACTTCTAACTTTAAACGCGTTCTTCTTGAAACTATGTTTTCCAAACTGATTGAACAAGTTTCTCCGCCAATTTTGCATGAATCAATCTCCGGTTTTGCGTATTTATTCAACACAAAAATGCCTTCAGTTAAGCGTACGGAAATTAAAAATAATTTTTTTCACTATTTTTTCACCCCAAAATATATTGATTTTTATATTGATATATTGATATATTGACAAAAAAATTGAATCCATTTTTCGCAAATGTTACATTGGAACCAATCATCTTTTCTAGTAGCAAAGTTTTCGTTACAAACGCAGCACTCATTATTTTTAGAATTATTTGTTAATTGTCTCGTCCGTTTTCGTAAGTCCATGATCCAGCCGGAACAGTAAGTATGAAACTGCATAAGTATCAAACTAGTAGTAAGTCACGCAAATTATTTCCTAATTGAGAAAAAAACTTTCGAGAAAAAACTGTGAAAACTTTTTTGTTACAATCTGGCCCGGTCTCCCGTACATTATTTCCTTCAGAAGTAGTTCATTTTTCATTTAAATGTTTCCTGAAATATGATATGCGAATACAGTTCAATAGTAGATCTGTAACATAATTTCTTATTTTCTGAATATCATAAATAATATTACAGCGAGATCGTGAAAGCAGCCATTAAGTATTGTACAATTTTTAAGGGGCCTTCCTAGTGTGGTGGCTCAAAAATATAGAATTTCTAAAATAATCTATAAAATTTCTCTGGATATTTTTCTTTCGGCATTTTGTTATTTTGAAAAATATTTTCATTTTTCCAGTATCGGCAATACTTAACCATACTCGTGCAGATTAATAATCTCTTTGAATTTTTTATTTGAGACAACTTGGACAACTGACATCAAGGCAGCCAATTTTGAAAAACCATTCCTTTCAATCATTTACGACTTTTACTAAGATCGTTATTTTTACTTAAAAGAAATAGGTGATATTCTCCAAATGTCGTATAAGCAAATGTTTAATTTCATAAAAATAAATTCCGGAAAAGGAAACCCCTTAAGACATTTAAATAATTTTAAAAATTGTATATAATAAGGTCATCAATTGTTAATGATGTGTATATTAGTGTGCCAATTATTTGCTCTACTTCGTAAAGTGAGCAACCGAACGATGCTAAAATACTTTTCGTATGAGGGTGACTTCAGTCCTCACAATACTTACAATTTTGACAGAAATCGAAGATTATCTTTCTAAATCTCCAGCATAAAACGCTGCCACTGCGAAGGAAAGATCCTTTCGGGAAAGGGTTGTAATCCCAAAAGCGCTGGCCTAGTACCCTTAAGCTTGTCCCGCCTACTTCGGTGTTTTCACATGCTTCTGCGGGGTGCCTTTCGGGTGGATTTCAATCCCTCTACGGCTGTTCCCCCGAAATCCGTATATTCACATGGCACGGCATGCTTAGAGGCGATCGCGTGTTTTGTTTCCGAAATCTCAGTTAAGTGGATTTGTGCTTCGACCGGAAGAAGTTCACAAAACCTAGAATCTAACTTCCGCAAAGCCTCGCAGGTTGAAACATTCAATGATTTTTAAAGTAGGTAGGGGAGAGCGGGGACAAAAGTAACATTTTTTACATTTAGCCTGCCTACAATTACCTTTTATAGATATAAAAATGACAGGCTCCCTTTTATTCTATGGGGGTTCCTGATCTAGAGATAGAGAACTATCGATAACAGTATTGATATTATCGATAGTGCTTAATGCGAGCGAAAAAGGCCATTGTGTTGCATTGTGCGCATTAACATTTCAGCGACGCACAGTAAGACTGATTTGTTCATGATTAGTGATTATTTGTTTATTAATTGAACGTTGTTAATTATTCCTCATTCTAAATTATTTCATTTTAGCATTTTGCTTGTTTTCATCATCTATGTACATTTGATAAGGTATGAAGAGGCACCTCACGAAGAATAGAAAAGGTTCTATCTTTTAAATACTAATTTAAAGTAGAATAATATAGCGCATTGTGTTGTGTGACATTTTCAATCTTAATGTAAACAATAGCCCAACAGAAATAAAAATTGAAGTAATAAAAATCAGAAATAAAACTCAGAAACGATTCCAAAAATCGATCTTTTAAAGTAAATCGAACATCCCTAATATAATGCTTTTTTTATATAATAAAATATAATTGTATTCGGAACAAAAATATCTGGGCCACCGAAATATAGATATATTTTATTATTTAAAAAAAGGATTATATTATATTTCCTACTTTTACATAAATATATAAAATAAAATGAAATACAAAAATCAAACATAATATTTTAAAGCGTATATATTTTATTTAATTGTCATCACATTTATATATTTTTGTTTATTATCTTCAAAAAATAAAGGAAAACATTGATAGTCACCACTATCTATAGTTCTTCACCTCTATCCTGATCTCACAGTATCGATACAGATCTCAATATAGGGTAATTCCGGGAGACGCGGTCGGGCTGGAGAGTTGGTCGAGTTGTTATATTCAGACTCTACATCTGTGTATATGTAAAAATGTGTTAAGGTTCAGAACAATTAATTCTCTAGAAATCAACTGTTTCGACCAACTCTCCAGCCCGGCCGCGTCTCCCGGAATTACCCTATATGGTGCCCTTAACGGTCTAGTTTGTTCTGACAAGCGAGCAAAATGGCTGGCGCAATAGCTGCATATAAAGACGAGGGGGTCGAAAAGTATTTTGGGCAGAACTAAGTACATAACGCGTGATGACATGCTTACTAACGGCAGTGTTGCCTTTACGCTTTTCGTCTATCACGATCAGCGGAGAATTTGATTAGGTCAATTATGTGCCGCCGATCGAATCTTCACGCGGAATTAGATTGGCCACGACGGTTATTACGACACCAACTACTTACTTACAACTTTTTATCTCGCACGAACTTTACGCGTGTTATCACACCTTGATATTCATCCCTCTTATAACCTAATTCGGTACGTAGGTATATTTAATAATTATAACTTAATATTTTATGCAAGCATAATTATTTTCGTGTACCTTACTATGATATATTTGTTTTCAATAAGCGGTTTCTTTTCTTGAATGATAAATTGCACTATAAACATTATAGTAAACACTTAATTGGCCTTTTATTTGGTGCAGGTCATTTATGTTGAAAATAAAGTAGTGGAAAACAATTATTGAGAATAATTTCATTAGAAGTAATTAATGGAAGGAAATAAATTTCAAAATGTTATTTGCGGAATATAAGGACTTTCTAAAATACTCATCGCGATTTGTGTTTTAAGAACTATTAATGATTTTTTGTAAAACGATACCGTTCTTACGATTGTTTTGATTTATCTCATACTACTTCCGTAAAAATAAGTCGATGAACTTCTTTTTTAAATATCTATAATTTTTCGCGTGATACTTATCCTCGAATAATTATTTCATTCGTTTCGTAATTAACAAAGCAAAATTGATTTCGTAAATCAAAAAGACTAGAATGAATTTACGTATTCGGAGTTCCTATTTATTTGTCTACTTCAAATTACTTTTTCATTTTCATAAAAAGACTGACGAATGTCGTGAAAAATGATATTTTCTTTTCGGTGCTTGTTTTTTTATTTGTTTAAGCTTTCTTTTCAGTAAAAAAACCTTGATTGGAGGATAATAATACCTACAAATTTCTTGAACACGGATTAATATAGATACAAGATATTGGAAATTCATGCCATGGTCTGAAATGGTATGAGAGTCTTACCATGACATAACGATTTCATAAATCAATGCAAATAGAATTTTCCCAAACAATATCATCATACTTCACACATGTCGCTTCAAAACTTATGCAGGTTTATCTTCAATATAAGTAAAAATAAAAACTATTTATAAATTTAGATTTACTGAATCGTTAGGAACGAACTCTGTTCTACATATGTATGATAGTGTGTGGTTACGTATAACGGCCCTTAAAAATTTATCCAAATTCGCTTCATCTGTTAAATCGTTCCTACAGATTTTCATTCATTTGCTAATCCGAACAATTTTCTTCAATGCAATTATATAAGTAACCATGTCGTTATTGAAAACGCATTTAGAAAGTTAATTAGATTTACAAGCAAGTAGGGCTGGGACTATTCGAATAATTTAATATTCGAATATTTTTCAAGTATTCAAATGCTACGAATAAACTTCGAATATTTGAGTATTCGAATACTATTCGAATACTACTATATTCGAGTACTATTCGAATACTACTATTTTCGAGTACTATTCGAATACTACTATATTCGAGTACTATTCGAATACTACTATTTTCGAGTACTATTCGAATACTACTATATTCGAGTACTATTCGAATACTACTATTTTCGAGTACTATTCGAATACTACTATATTCGAGTACTATTCGAATACATCAGTATTCGAATAATATGTGAAGTGGGTCAAAATTAGCTTACAAGATTTCACCCTGACAAATGAACCTAAAGAACTTGATTTATAATTCACACCATACGATTCGAATACTTGGATATTCGACTTATATTCGCCAAGTAATTGAGCAACTGAAATATTCGAATATTCGAATGCCGAAAAATTCGACAACTAATCCCAGCACTAAAATTACAAAACATACGTCGGTATGTACAGAATGTGTCAAATCAGTCGTTGTTTTCTAACACCATACATGTAGGTGCCTACATATACTGACCTTTCGCAATGTGCCCGAGATTTGCAACTAAAGAGTTGATAAAGAATCAAAATGTTCCTATCCTGACCTAAATGACCAACGTAGAAATAAAGAATTTGTTAAGCACTATGTAGTGATTTATTCTTACAACAACAAGTCCTCGACAATCTCTGTATCAGCTCTATGCATTGCATGTCTAAGGAACTCACCAAATCTTTCGAAGCCCTGTCTGATTAACAAAATAGTATACCTATAATATATTTTGATATTCTCCTTGCGCATTTTACCGGGGCGACTGAGAGAGAACGGGAGGGAGGGAGGGGGGGGGTGAGTAGGAAAAGGGATTTTTCGGGTGGCATTGCATGCTGTATAACCAGGGTCTTGATGAATGAACCGGCTGGCTTGCCCCGCACGGCAGCTGGCTTCGCCGCGCTGATTAGACGCGCATCACGCCGCGTTTGTGGATCTTTTGCCAGTGGATCCGCGCATAAGGGTATTCGCTGCCCTACCCAGGATCCCCGTAAATCGGCGTCGCTGTTCTGTACATCATCGGATGCCGATCCTACGATCCCGATGATCGCCATCCGAATTCCGTAAATCAGTTTCCCTGCGCTGTGTAACAGTGGCAACGGATAAGTTCTGCGTTTAAAACACTATTATGCGCGCACACTTTTATTTCCTTGCCTTTTCCCTCATTATTATGCGGTCTTGTTTTGCGAATTTATTCAAACAAAATCAGGGGAATTTTATAACTTTGATAGAAATTCTGCTGATAGATCATTACATGGTCATTTATTTTCACCTAATATACTTACCGAAAAACCCGCACCACTTGGGGGATAATCTAATGCAAGTAACCCTCGCATAACTCGGATATTTCGCTGCATAAAAATTTCGCGATACAGAAATCGCGTTATGCGAGACTCACAATCTGCACTTGCAAAAACGATTATGAATGATAAGATAAAAATTTAACAATTTTAAAACCGCGTTGTTTAAGTACCTACCACGTTATGCAAAGTTTACCTGTATTTCCGTGTAGTCAGATAAATAGTGTTATTTAAACAATGTAATGGATGTTCAATAATAACTAATTTTATTCGTAAAGCGAAATGTGATCACAGATCAAGCATCCGCGTGTAACATCCTCAGTGGCGGATTTAACAGGGCGGCTGATGAGCAGTTGCCACCTGGGCCCCTGCTCGAAAGGCCCCTGTAGGGCCCCATCCTTAAAAAAAATTATAATTTTAACCAAACTATATTTTTTTTCTGTATTATTACATTGAGCCCGTTTTCAGTAAACTACCGCTTTAGTTTCTCGAAAAATGGGCCCGCTCAGAAGGCCCCTCTAGGGCCCTGTCTTCAAAAATAAATTATGATTTTGTCCAAGCATTTGTTCTATACATTTCTGTACATTTACCCCCTTTTAGTAAACTACCTCTTCATTTTCCCCCAAAAATGGGCCCCTCAATGTTTGCCACCTGGGCCTTTTTTCTTAAATCCGCCACTGAACATCCTGAACTATGATATAATAGTGCTCCATTTCTTTTATATGCACACTCTTTTTTCTACAGGAATTTTTCGGAAACACATCTATCGTGCACAGACAGTATTAAGATTGTAGAGCCAATAATAACTTAAACCATTTGCTCTTTGAACAACTCTTTCTTAGGGATATAAGACCTATTTTCAAATAAGTATATTTACAAAATATTACAAATTAATTAATATACAAGACGTCAAAGTCAACACGATTCCGATTGACCGCCTGGTCTAAAAGCAAAATCGCTATATATGAGTATCCTTTAACTCAAAATCTACAATGCGAGACTCGGTCGAAAAATTTTAATAAAAATTCACGAAGTTACACAACAAGTATCAACTTTCAAGGATTTTACTGAAGTAATTCTGTGATAAATGTTGTGTTAAATGTTGTTAAAGTTATGCGATCGTAGTGAGCGAGTTCCACATTGTGGAGAAAAGTGTTTTGTAGGTGTAGTTAAAATTTCAACAAAAAATATCGATGCGTTTTCGAGTTACGATGCTTACCGTCTTGAGAAACACAGTTTTGAGAAAGACTCCGCGGCGCGTTTAGCTATATTGGCCCGCCCGTTTCCTCTTACACTGTAGCTCTCACAATTTTTCGAATTTTTCAATGAAATCTTTTTTTAAAATACTTCCAAAACTTGTTGCTATAATAAGCATTCGAAAAAAATTCGATTCTTTAACCTCGAAATACCCATGTACCGCGTTATGTCTAATAGGGCTGTTCCTATTTGTCGAATTTTTAGGTATTCGAGTACTCGAATACTTCAGTTGCTCAATTATTTGGCGAAAATAATTCGAATATCCATGTATCTAAATACTATTCGAATATTAAAGTATTCGAATACTAGTGTATCTAAATACTATTCGAATATTTAAGTATTCGAATACTAGTGTATCTAAATACTATTCGAATATTTAAGTATTCGAATACTAGTGTATCTAAATACTATTCGAATATTTAAGTATTCGAATACTAGTGTATCTAAATACTATTCGAATATTTAAGTATTCGAATACTAGTGTATTCGAATAGTATGGTGTGAACTATAAATCAAGTTCTCCAGGCTCATTTTTTTACATGCTTTTATTTAGTTTCAGTTGCGAGTCTGTCAGTTTGTCAGGCTGAAATCTTATAACCCAATTTTGACCCACTTAAACATATCCGATCGATTTGAAACTTTGCACACATACATAGTTCCGATGACAATACAATATTTTCACTAAAAAGCATGAAATACTTTATAGTAAATTTATCTTTAAAAACAAGCTTTTATTAAAATGTATTAAAAAAGGCACCAATAATTTTGATACCGGACAAAATGACTGCCTGAGTAGAATTGCCTCATATGACTAAAAATAAATGCATAAAAATATTAAGTATTCGAATGGTATTCGAATCTACGAAACATCCAGACTAACGTTGAAACCCGTGTCGGCGATGCCCGCCGGTATCGTTAAACGTTGTTAAATTCGCAACACTATGCGTTCCTATAGGTCTTCCCCATGATTCTCTATGCTCACACTCGAAGGGTTCTCAGTTTGTCCTGCACGCGCGTCGTAACGGGCGAGTGTGCAACTACGGCTTCTGCATCCCCCACGCAAGATTTGCACGGCTTTCATTGGCTCGATTAAGTTTGATTAATCTATTCGAGCGTGCCATTGTTCGAAGTATCGTGGCCTACCCCATTGGTCGACGAGCGTACAGTGCGGATTGCATGGGAAGAGCTGCATTGCCATTAGGGGGAGAGTCATGATGTCTGTATGTACTGGTTTCATGTATTTTTCGCTCGGCCTGCTTTATTCTCACTTCCACGTCCGTTGAAGCCGGCGATGATTTGTGCCTTGCCTTTTCTCTCTGATCGAGGACACTGCCTTAAAATGCTTCTGCCCTCTCCTCGATCGATACTATCATTGACGTGGAATAATAAATAATAAATGAATGCCATTTAAGATCGCGCGTTGACAGAATGGCTTGTATATTTACAGTGGAATGTCGTTTTAATGGTAGCTTTCTTGATAATGTTGATCTTTCATTGCATAGGGGGTGTGCTTTTAAAATTTTCTGTGTTTTTCATTTTCAGGTAATTTAAATATATTTCGAGCTGTACCTATTTAAAAAGAAGTGTTTCTTCTCTTAACCCTTCGTAGTCACACCTGCTTGTAATCACAAACTGGTCACATGGGATTCACTGCACCACAGTGTTATTTTTGAGTTACCGTTCTCGTATTTTTGAATCTTTTAACTTTTGGGTGATAATTGTACATTTGCAATACTCATACAATATTGCTCTAATAATCCATTTCTATAAATGTAAATTTTGATATGATGCGTAGTTGTGAAAATAGTTGTGGGAAAACGATTTTTATGTTAAAATCCACCACATTTTTAAATTTTAATACTGTACTATTCTTTGTTTACCATTTCATGCAATCATACAATTTTCGTTTTGAATAAATGGAACCACTTTCAGATATTTCTATATAATCGGCGTCATGTTGAGCATCAAAATCAACATTGATATCACTATACGAATATCTAAAACATTCGAATTGTCACTTGATTCTGATCCAACGTACGAGGATTCATCAAGCCACTGATCAACAATATTTTCGACATTACAAAGAAACAACAAAACACGCACCAAGATGTAAAAGAAATACAGGGGGTGGAGAACGTATCTATTAGCGATTCAATTTCCAAATAGTTTCTCCAAAATATGGAAAACACAAAAATAATTTTCACGTTTCAGCAACTGCAATGTCTCTATGCATATAGGCACAACCGAATACTGAATTGTTGACAACAATACAACCAACGCACGGAGTGCGTCGTGACGCGGAGCAACTTATGTATAATCAAAACATTCTGAATATGTTTGGTCTACTTGAAATCACATCGCTATGAATTAAGCTAGGATATCTAATAATATCAAATAATAGGGGAGAGTAAACATCTGAGAGTATCTCGGTAAACAAATATATTTGCAGTGGTTATTCGTTAGTTTGTCGTTCACCGTCGCACAGTGGGACGAAACGTAGACAACTCTGGACGTGGCCGTATCTTTGTTAAAAACATCCTAGTTTGATAAGGTTTAACTTATTTTAAAGGCAAATGATCATACTTGCCGACAGTGAACATAAAAATTGCAAAAAATATTCTTTGCCCTCTCATTTGACAAACATCAACAAATTTTTGCAGCTTGACACACGCTTCTTTGAGGGCGGATTTTACCCCCTGGACACCCGTTTCGATAAAGGCGGTTCAACGAGTAGAAAAGTAGAAAGTTCAAACTTTAAAATGGTTTTTGTTTCATCAACTTTGGATGAATTTTAGCAAAGTTATGAGACTTACTTCATATTTTCGCCAATGTCCGGGAATTTGTATTTGTATTGAATTTTATTATTTTTCGTGCTGTTTCAAGTGAACTTCTTTCTACAACTTGTAAGTACCATAATTTTAAACGATCATGGAAAAATGTAGAATAGAACTTCTTGCAACCTGTTTGCATTTTCAATGTACCGTTTCAGTTTATATTTAGATTGTACAATTCTGCGTGTTTTAATGATGTAATAATTGACTAAATAGAAGTTCATGGATGAAAAGCTTAATACGTAATCCTCGTTTTCCTTCTTTAAAAGAATACATATATATATTTCCGTCTTGTAATCAGGCAATGAAGCTCTTTAAATTACGAAGTATAAACGATTTCTCATATTATGAAAAACGTTACTTAATTGCTTGTAAATATAGAATTCCCATAAGGCTATAAAACATGAAAAACTTTCCCGTCACTTATTATTCTTCTGCGCTATCTAACAATAAGCTTGGCAAAAATAAATGAAATTTATGAAGGCTTACATCGCACAGTATGTAATTGTTTTTACTGGTATTTAGAACGGGAGTTAATATTTGTATAAGTGCCGCTAACAATGTAAAAAATGATGCAAAGTAATTCGCACGATCGTTACAAGATGTAGCGATAAATGATAATATTATCGCGTCTAAATCTCGACAATTATATATGCAATTAGCCGTATTTCGTTCTCTAATAATCTGAAACGGAAATTCCACTTTGTGAGCAGTGGTTAATTATTGTTCATCAACGTTATAATTTAGCAAGGTTCAAAATGTTTAAATATGTACAAAAATATTAAGCGAAATGGAAAAATAGAAAGGCGAAACAATAGACAAATGCCATTTTTTTGTCTGATTATATTCCTATTAATATATGTACATCTTATATATAGTTTACATTATAAAAAATATGTTTACATACGTATGAAATGTAATTTAGTGATTAGTATAAAAGTTAAATGGGATAATTCAATCTGAATCTTCAGCAGTGTCAACAATAAGTATAGATTATTCCAACTAGATTTATTCACGTCATTATTATTCGAACAGGAATAATCAATAGTAACAAAATACTTTTTATATCTAAACATAAACGGCCACAATATCTTTCTAAACTGTCATAAACTTCTTCCGTACGATCATTTAACTGAAATAACTTTCAAATGAAACGAAGAACTTCCATTTTTTTGTCTCTTGGTGCAGAACAAAACTATTTTTAAAAAATTTCTTCTTTTTTCTCAATAGGCGTGTTTCAGCAAAAAATTTGTGTAATAATGTCGGTGACTGTTCTATTTAGGAATAGTTTCGCACATAAATCTCTAGGCAGGTTTTACATTCTCGAGAACAGTTGGGTTAAATTTGGAAAAACGTAAGGTTTACCAATATAATGTAGCAATTTAGGCATTTACAATAAGTAAAAAAACCAGTTCACAATTAAAATAAATTTCATTCATTATCCATTGTAAGTTATTTTTATTTATGCTGAACTTCAATAATTTGTTGGCGGTGTTCAGATACAGACAGAACTAAACAAATGAAGAAAATGAGTTAAATCGATTCTGTCAATACTAACGTGTTTTCTGAGTGTTGGGATTTTTTTTCTGTTTTCTTTCAACTGTTCGTATGCAAATAAAGGTTCTGGGTTACGCTCACGTTACAAATCACCGCAAAAAGAAAAATAGATTTTTAGATTTTTTCCGTTGAGCGATGCATTGTGCTCGTAACGTTTTACACCGTTCGGTAAGAACATCCCTTGCAGGAAATTTCCGTAACTCCCCTGTCTAGAGTATTATGTAGGTATACCGGTAATGTGCAGCAGAATAATTGCACGAAAGGAACTGCGACTGATAAACTTCATGGACCGCATAGCGTTATCGTCTGCAGTTATCGCTGCATTATATTTTATGGTCCGTGAGGATGTTCTAATTTTCCTTACGGACTGCGCACCTGGCAATATCAGAATAGTATCGCTGGTAAATGTTTGACGGTACATTTTATTTGAATGAAATATTTTACAAATGCTCGTTGAAATAATAAACAATTACCTTCGTATATTATTCTATTTCAACGAGCATTATTTCCATTTTAAAACTAACTTAAAGAATATAACCTTATTTCGTGCCAAGGCCAAATAATTTTTTATTTCAGTAAAATGTTTGAAATAACGTAACAATTGAAGCGTAGTTTGGAAAGTAATGTTTTGAGTGTGTCTAAAACAGAAGTGTAATATTGTAAGCAAATAACGCAAATTATAGTATTGATATTATGAAATAGTAACTTCATTTCAAAATTGACTGTCCTGGTGTCAAACATTTCGCCTGAAAGACAATGATATTTGAAATCATTTGCGAGTTTATTTAAGGAAGCACTTGTTTAAGCATAGCACATTTGATTATATAGTAACAAAATAACAAAATAATTCAGAGGAACATCATTTGCTTCTTCAAATACAGTATGTACCTAACGTGTGATTATTTGAAGAAACCTTCAGACGAATATAATTATATATCTACTTTTTAAATAATTAATCATTGGTAAAATACTGTATATAAGCAATGCCCATGTCTACGCAAGAATTCAATGGAGATTTTAATAATATTTTCGTGTAGAAAATTCCAGTTTACTAAAGAAATGTAAGAACTCAAATTCTATGAATTTTTCATCCAATCAGAACGGTAAGACAAGTCATTAAACCTCCCGATAGGAATTTAGCGCGTTAATGTATTTTATAATTAAAGAGAATATATTTTCCAACGCAAACAATCAACACTGAAGTCATTAGAAATGTTTACTTTGCACAATATACTTTAATACAATTTGCTATAATCGCACATAACTGTTATGCGGTAAAAAATGTTGGCCTACTTTCTCTCCCGAAATGCATATGAAATGTTTAGACTTCATAGAATGTTAACTCCACAATTTGGTAATTTTGTCTATGGTGAAAGTAAAGTGTGTTTTCTTTAAAGTGAATTGTTACATAATATCGATAGTATGAAAGAAGAGATAAAATATATCTAACTGGTTTTCCTGAAGACTATGCATTGATATTCAAATTTAGAAAGGGATAACATATTATTCATTTTATTAAAGCATTGCGCATTGTTATCTTCTGCCATCAGACAAATTTGTTGTTAGAATAAAATTTCCAATGTGTTTTTCCATACACACAATTCTTGGTATCTTTATTTGTAACAGAAATTTAAAAAACAGGCTTTATACGCGTACTAGAATATTATAGACGCTATGTCAACTAAATGAAAATACTACCGTATTCATTTCGTGTCCAGGTATGTGCGCAATGTCGCTACAGAAGTTTACATAATTTCGGTTCAACTATATTGGAATATTTATCTATATTAGAAGAAATATTGTGATTAACATGTGTCGCATTCTTACTGTTTACCGAAACAAAAAAAGAAGCCTGTCTGAAAAATCTAAAAATTGCGAATTTACTTAACAACTTCGAAAAATGTGAAAATGAAAACCCCAAAAATTCGGATCTATGAAATTTCTATGTAAATATACTACGCGTAGTAGCGCAAGAAAACATCAAAATCACGGGACGCATGCGTTCGCACACGCAGAAGATTGGTGACGACACCACCCCTAGGTCTCCATCGTAAGGGTGCGGCTTAAGTCTGGGAGGTCGTCACACCTATCAGCTTTGTTGTTGCCGATACATCTGTCCTGGTTACCATGCTGAAAACCCACCAGCATTTTCGGAGGATCCATAACGTTGGAATGTTTGAATATTTCCTTCAGCAAACCGTACATTTACCAGATCTAAAATCTCTCATACCATATTTCTATTATACATATTTTGAAGAATTTATATAAAGCCCCGCATACGTGGAGCATGCAAAAAAATCCGTTTAGTTTTGAAATACCGACATCATTGCATTTTTACAACTTTCTGCATTTCTCTTTTCGATTTTCCGCTAAGAAAGAAGTACTGCGCACTCATTCATTATTTTATTTATACGTCACAGAGTTTACTGCCGTTCAAATTCATGTGTAGAAACATTAGCCCAAATTAAATAGCAGGTAGGGGAAAGTTAAACATAACTCGGAAACGTATTGAGAGTTTTCAACAAAAAATATTTTCAAATCAGTGTCACTAATCCAATCGAAGAAACCCGGTTTCCTAATTTGGACCATGTCGATTTTTCATTATTTTAGGTAAGAACTTTTATTTAAAAATATACTTGCACTCTATAGAATAAATAGAAAATAACACTGAGAAATATGCATTCGGCGAGGTTTATGCATTTGTAATAATCGGTATGACGACCGAGAATGCAGACAAACAAACAACGCAAAGCTTCTTCATCCCCTGCTACAATTCAAGAACTCTTTATATTTTATTTTTATGAAAGAAACAACGTTGCATAATTTGGACCGATCCCACTTAAGAAACATTAGGTGGTTCAAGTGAAGAAACTAAAGGTGTAAAAAAAACAAAAACTAAGTAATGCAAGTATCAGACAAATGCTATTATAAACATCCTTTATTAAAAATTACAACCATAAGAATTCCAAATTTACTTACTAGTCAAAAGTTACAGCTAATCTAAATTGGAGGCAAAATTACACCAACCAGCATGAACACAAAACATCACGCTGCAGTTGTTACTCATTCCACAGTTGTTTCTATGCTATTACTAAGCAAAATGTGAGCTACAATCCCATGCTAAGAGAAGTTGTCTATGTCAATTAATATGTGCATAAACATTACGGTCCAACTTAGGGAACTTTACCCTATTAAAACATGAATTTGAGAAATCATAAATTGAACAAATAAATAGAACTTGCACATAACGAGTAACAACTAAATATATTGTTTGCTCAATCTACCGTCAATAGTATAAAATTATTAAATTAGTCACATAAGTATCTTGTAATTTCAACCAACCATTTATCCAAACAAGAACTACAATTTATCATCGTCTTAAAAATCACATTTATAGCAAATAATTATCAAGTATTATTTGGTACACATCAGCGTAAAAAAGATACATCAAACTATTAGATACGAATGAACAACGAGCACAGACAGAAACTCCATCAGAGAATCTAAAAAATATTTTAGAAATTAATGAAGAATATGTAAAAATATATACGATAGAACTATTTTTTTCAAATTACCTACATTATTTAACTGTAAACCCAATTAAATATCGTTAGCACTGGGCAGAGCGCGTTGATCTTTCAGTTACAAGCACGGAGCAACGTGCCGAAGCCGAGAACCCTCGGGACCCCACGTATCGTTTCCATCGTGATTCGCCAGTGAATGGTCCCCGCCCCATACTTTAACTTCTATGGGTGTGGTACGGAGTGGCTTTACCGGCTGCTTCCTTGTATCCCTTCGTTCTGGCCCCTATTGGCAATCGTGTTTAAAACATTCTTGGCCAATCTGTGTGCCCCAGAATTCTTCTGCCTGCGTCGTAATGCGGTAGGTCAAGGGTGGGATGGGGAGAGGGGGGGGGGGGTGAATTCACGGCAGTAAAGGCTTATTTTAAATCAACCCTGAGAATTTCAAAATGGTCGTTTTTCGTTACACATTTATCTTCGTAAATTCTGTTCTTCAATAGGTATATTCAAATACAGCTCCTGGTAATTTTTTATATGGGTACCTACTTTGTTTCCTTATATGCACGCAGAAGAACAGAAATATACATAAGAATATGTGTTAGTTTTTGCGAAATCCTTCTCGTAAATAATACGAGTCACAGTGGTGAAATAAATATTATTAAACATATTGGTTTTGCTGTAACAATAGTTCGTAATTCATTTAGTGATATGTAGTCACAATTAACCCTTCGATGACACGCAGCTTTTTTCGATTAACTTTTACATACTGGGTGGTTCACAACCAGAACAATTTTTGAACGACTGTCGTTATCATCTAAAGAATCCAATCGTTATGATAAAAATTGTGTGCCAAGTTCAAGGTCTCCAGAATGTATTCCAATAGTTTTTTTTATTGAAATTTGATTTCAGTTTTTGTAAAAAAATTCTAGATTACCATATGTCGAGAAGAAACGAAGAGGATCTTCAACAAATTGTATTTACTTTTACAAATTTCAATATTAGAAGCTAAAAATCTACAGGGTGGTTGTTCACGTATAATATATTGAGAGAACAAAAATAGTTTATAAGTCGGTTTTGGAAAAAATGTATTTATTTTACATATAGAAGAAAAGCTATTTCGGTAATTAAAAAAACAGATATTCCACGAACCATTAATTTGAAACACGTCCCTGAGCTTTTCTTTTCTTATTTAATTTCTCATATGAGCATGAAGGACACTTAAGAGTTTCTACTCTAAAGAACTTGAAGCTGAAGTTGTGCTAAAATTTATTTAAGAATTGGAAGATTGCAGAAGTCGTGCAGTTTATTCTCTTTCTGCAGATTAAGGATCATCCTGGGAGGTATCAATTCAGAAACATCATTGAAATTAATATGTAGGACGTCTATGTTACTAGGTACCATCCCGCGTTTTTCGCATTGGCAATGAAAAAAATATAAGAAGAAGATTCACTGCGTTTTGTAAACAACGTGATTGGTTAAATGCGTCTCTTAAATTTGTAATAAGGTTTGAGCAGTGAAAGTGACCTTTAATTCTTTGAATGGAAAGTCTATGTATTGTTTTGAACGATACGAAAGCGACTTTGCCTGTCGCTTGCCGTCGCACAGTGGGACAAACTGCTCCTTTTTGTGTGAAAACCGTAGAACTTTTGATAGGAATAAGATAGAGGGATGAATCTTTTTGGACGTTAAAGCTAAAATGTTGCAGATTAAGGGGAAAATGTTGTATGTCAAAAACAAGCTTTGACCTTGAAAATCTAAGTCAAAGTTTACATTTTCGAAGAAAATTTCGGTTTTTACGTTATAACTTGTGGTTGAAGTTTTTCCTTTATTTGTTATACATCATATCCTATAGATTTTGACGCGCTGAATTCAAATCTGACAGAGGAATTGACGAAAGACGAAAAGACTTCAAAGACAAGTTATACCGAAAAAAACGAAATTTTCTTCGAAAATGTCAACTTTGACTTAGATTTTCAATGGCAAAATTTGTTTCACGTACATACTCAATATTTTTCCTTTAATCTGCAATATCTTTGCTTTAAGCTCCGAAAAGATTCATCCCTCTATCTTATTTCTATCAAAAGTTCTACGATTTTGACACAAAAAGGAGCAGTTTGTCTCATTGTGCGTCGCCTAGCTGTCGTATTCATCAGTACAGGAAGTATATTTGGAATACCTGTTTGTTTAAGCCGAATAAAAAATTACGGCAGGGGATCGGAATATATAAAACTGCATATTATCATAGGGAAACTAATAACATTTTGTATTTCAAACTAGGGCTGGGACTATTTGTCGAATTTTTCGGTATTCGAATACTTCAGTTGCTCAATTATTTGGTGAATATAATTCGAATAATGAAGTACTACGGAAATATTCGAATAGTATTCGAATAATGAAGTACTACGGAAATATTCGAATAGTATTCGAATACTTAAATATTCGAATGATAATATTTGAATACTCAAATATTCTATGTTTATTCGTAGCATTCGAATACTTGTAAAATATTCGAATATTAAATTATTCGAATAGCCCCAGCCCCATTCCAAACTCTCAGTAGTAATAAAAACAAAAAGCAGCTGAAACTTTGGTTTAATTTAAATGAAAAATGACAGGAAGTATCGATTTCGTTATCGGTATATCAATCTGCCTTCACTTTGTAAACTTAAAAAAACATGTAGATAATAAAATTATTTTCTTTCAGGGTCTATTGGTTGCTGAAATCTCGCTCATACGTTGCGAGCGCCGTTTCGCATCTTATGAGCAAGATTTCGGCAATCAATCCGCAATCAATCTGGATTTACATATATGCACTCGGAACTTTTTCATTAGTTATAATAAATTAAAGGTAATAATAGGGACACTGGCAGTAATTGGCACGTGTAACACTTTTTTACAAATATCTTTTGTTGCTGAATATAGTTTATGAATTTGTTTAAACTCTATAGTGTTAAGTAAATAATTGTATTGATTACTTATGTCAGATATTGTCCACGTTTGCATATATTCCCTTGGTGTTGGCCTGTGAAATCTTAGACTGTATTCTGCGTGCCGAGATTTCAGGATCGTTCCGCGTAATTCCGTATTCAGTGCGGATCGTTGTATTAATGGCACTCATACGTTACAAGGGTAATGTTGTACCGTATTTTGTGGTCGACGTTGCAGGAACGTTCCACGTGGGTTATACCGCAATATATGCGCAATATTGCACGACAATTTGTGCGCAATATTCCCGAAACATTGCACAAATGGGGCCATTGCAATATTGCGCTGCACTGTTTCCATTATGTTGCAATGCAACCTGCAACCAAACGGCAACATTGCAATGTACTGCAACGGATGTGCAATGTTCCTGCAACGAAGTGTGCTGTAGGGGTTAAATGTTTTATCTCCAAAGTTTTGACATATTTTAACCATGATGGGAACGATTGAATACTTGCTGAAAATGTTTTACTCTGCAAATTATGTCCAAAATGTCAACATTGATGCGGTTTTCATCCACAAATGTTATTAGTTAACAGGTCATTAGCGCCTATTAATTATCGACTCTTTCCATTCCTGATCTCATATCACTTTGAACGTCGTTACGTCTTATATCGTTGAATTCATCTTAACAGTCACCATCCCATCATATAAAAGAATACCTACAGCTTTTCACTTAAAAAAATCAAAGGTTACTTTTGTCATTCGAAAGTTACTCTTTTAAGAAATTGTTGTAACAAATCCTGTTCCGTTAAAAAGAAAGATTTCCGTCCCCGTATACTCGTTACTTGCGAGCTCCACTAGGTAATAGGAGTTTGTGGAATAAAGTGTGGAATAAAATCGAATTACTATTTTCCTTATGAATTATGTACGTGAACCTGGACGAAACGATCGCGAGAACTTAGCCTTCACTGGGAAGCAAAGCAAAACGGGAGAAGAATTGGCGTAAAGAGAGAAGGCATCAATAAGATTATTTAGCGGTGTATCGTTCGAAGTCGAAACTCAAAAAGACCGAACGAATGATTGCCCCGTGATAGCTTTGTACCAAGAAGGCAGAAAGTGGGAAGGCTGGCCACCTACTTGGACGGCACAATGGGCCACAAATGTGTGGCGACAGCAGTAACAGATATACGACAGGCTGATTGTTTGTTGTCGCTGAACGTTGGATTGCTGGCTCTACCTCGAGCAAAGTCTTTCCTTGCCGAAAGCCAGTATCCCAGCCATGGAACAGATCAGAATATTTTTCGACCGGGTTACTCGAAAGCAGCGGGCGAATCAAGAACAAGTGGCTTCAATTTGATTTAATGGTTGCAACTACGCAGTCAAACAAAACCAAGCAAAACCAGGTGCAATCCATTTTACCAGAGATCAGAACTGTTATAACCGAAATTTTAAAAGTTATGGTGGGTGTACGATATAATATCTTTGTTTAAACGATTTTGGTTACGAATAACCATTATAAATGATTATAATTTTGTGCTTGCTGGTAATCATTAAAAATGACTAAAATTTTTTTTGATTACTTACATTCAACCGTTGTTAATTATTGTTAATAACATTAGATACCTATACTGGTTATTAGCACCCATCGACAAAGAATAGAATAAAAGATATTCAAGTTCTATATTTTTATTTAACACTTATATATATTAATATTTAATGTGGAAATTCTGCATTCAATTTGACAAACATAAGTTTTTGTGTTGGAGATAAAGTTTGGTGATTTAAGTGACTCGCGTAGCGGGTTGTACCGAACTAGCTGTGCGCGGTTCATATGGCGCTGGTATTTACAGTGAGTCCAAAAAGTATTTGCACACTTTTAAAATCGCATAACTTTTTTAGAATTGGTCCAAACGACATGAGTTTTTTTTTTGGAAGGTAGAAGGATTATTTTGCTAAGTGACGTGTTTCGTAAAAATGCAATTTGTCGGAATAGCAAACAAAATAGTAAAGGCCGTTTTCTCAACTTTTTTTTCTGAGCCTGTAATGAAAATTCAAGTAACCCGTTTGTAGATTTAGGTAAGTTGTATACATGCTGAAAATTTCATCAAAATCGGTTAACGCTGCTCTGAGCTACAAACGATTAAAGATCGCAGAATAAGGTCGAAAATCGCTTGATTTCAGGTTTTTTGAATTTTCATTACAGGCTCAGAAAAAAAGTTGAGAAAACGGCCTTTACTATTTTGTTTGCTATTCCGACAAATTGCATTTTTTTTCAAAACAACGAAACACGTCACTTAGCAAAATAATCCTTCTACCTTCCAAAAAAAACTCATGTCGTTTGGACCAATTCTAAAAAAGTTATGCTATTTTAAAAGTGTGCAAATACTTTTTGGACTCACTGTATATGGAATGTCAGGTATGCGGAGGAATGTGCGGTATGCGCGATGACTCATGCTTCAAATATGTGTTACGTAATTGGAATGTGCTGATGAGTCATGCGCGAAATGTGCGTCGCAATAACATAATTGTGGGGTCTTTTGGGGCTTTGAAAAGGGTACGCTCAACCCATCGGGTGGATTTTGGGGTTTTTGATTGGAGAGATTTGAGAATGGCATTGATTTGATTTGTCGTAAAGAGGAGGGGGAGACGTGGTCTCGATTTAAAAATTGTTTTTGGGACGAGGGACTTGTTTGAATTTAAATGTGTGGGAGGAGATCAGGCCCCGTGCAATGCGATGTCGCAAAATCGCCAATGCGATGGTTGGGGATTTGGTTAAGAGTTGAGTTTTTATAGATTGTTATGACCGCGCGAAAAATAGTGGGACGTCACACAACTTTTAAAATCGCATAAGTTTTTTAGAATTCTTCCAAACGACAAGAGTTTTTTTAGAAGCCAGAAGGATTAGGGGAGAATGGGTAATGGCGGTCCCTTAAACAATAAGTGTAATAAAACCAAGATATAAAGTGCAATATTTCTAGAAAATTATTTTTTGTAAACATACACTATCAACCTATTTGTAGAATACGAAAATAATTAATATTATATTCATTTATTCAATAAAATTACAAAATACTGAAAAGATGTGTTTGAAAGCCATTGTCCATTGTATCCACCCGCCGAGTTCCATTCACAACATTCAGAATGGTGTTCCTTCTGGAGAATTCTTTATTGAGAATTTTTCGAGAAATTTTGTAATTTCTTACTTATCATTTCTGGAGAAATTACAGTGTTTCTCGAGAATCCTCAGTGTAGGAAAATTATTATAAATCCCATTTGTTTCCACAAATGAATTTTTGGTTAGTTCAATAAAATTGAAGATTACGTAAATAAATTAAATATATTTATATTGAATTTGATTGTAATCCTTTGCCTTGATAGGTATTTATCTCTTACGTGGTGCACACAAAATATAACATCAACGACGTTTAAAACACAAAAAGGGTTGTTTTTCTTAGTTGCTTAGCAACGATTAAGGCGAGGTCGTTCGACAATGTAGCGAATGATGTCGTGGAACGTAAAGAGAAGAAATTGCACATTTCGGTCATGCCGTTTTATAATAACAATACTGACCATCATTGCCCACTGACCGCGATTGCCCCATTCTCCCCTAAGTAGTTTGCTAAGTGATGTGTTTCGTCATTTTATAAAAAAATGCAATAGTAAAGGTCGTTTTTAAACTTTATTTAGTGAGCTTGTAATGAAAATGCAAAAATCCCGTTTGTAGATTGAAGTAAGTTGTATACATGCCTAAAATTTCATAAAATTGATTTTGATGTATACAACTTACTTCAATCTATAAACAGGATTTTTATATTTTCATTACAAGCACACTAAAAAAAGTTTAAAAACGACCTTTACTATTTCATTTGCTACTCCGACCAATTTCATTTTTTTTAAAACGACCCAACATGTCACTTAGCAAACAACTTAATCCTTCTAGCTTCTAAAAAAAATTCTTGTCGTTTGGAAGAATTCTAAAAAAGTTATGCGATTTTAAAGGACATAAACTTTACATCGTTGGATTTAGAACAAAAAGAAGCCTTTATTCATCGGAAAATACTTAACTTGACAAAAGAGTAAAAATTTAGTTTTCGTAAGAACAATGATTATTTATGCTTCATTTGCATAAATAAAAGAGGCGGCTCGGATAAAGGGAGTGGCTTCTCCCTTAATGTACAAAAGTAGGCTGGACCAATAAACAATTCTGCAGTTTCATCAAAATTGTCACTTATTACCAAACGTCCCTTTTGAGCCAATTTGGTAGATCATAAAAATAATAAGCAACATCGTATTCTTTCGAATATTCCTTTATTCCACAACAATCAATTATACAAGGGTGTTATAGTTAATAAATTACAAGAATATCATGTGTGTTAGACGAAGTCATATTTGTACGCCAGATCAATTAACTGACCAATTAAATCATCTATTTAATTGACGAGATCACAATGACATCTTCTCTTATTACGGGAAATTTTGTCGAGTATCTTTCGATACTTTTACATTGTTTCTTGTTAAATAGGTATATATATGTACAATCTTACTTATCAAACGTACTCGATCCACTCGTTCACAAATATCTATGTAAATTCTCGTATAAGCCTAATTTGCTAGAAGAAGGCAGTTGTTAAGGCATTGAATTACACGGAGGCATTGCGTTTACAGCGATTGGTATAACTTCTAACTACCTCAAAGTATAAATTTCTCCTTTTAACGCCAGTGGATTATACATATGACACCGGTGAGCAGTTTACATCTACATGAACGGACGTGTCCTTATCGTAAGTACTCGGTTAGTGTTGATGTAAAGGTACGAAGTTTATTAGTCATAAAACAAAATGTTAATCGAACATGCATCTGTATCAATTATTTACAGTATCGTGTATGAAACATGTAGCGCGCTACAATTTAAGTAGAGGCACTTACGATGTTGTTGATGAAAATTTTAAAACCTTTGTAACATCTCGGATTAAAAATATAAATCGGATTACAGTTAATGGGCGTTATGAAAGAAGGATTAATTATCATCGTCTGTTGGATTTCCTATATATTCGATGCGAAGTAAATCACTCCGCCATAAGTTACACGCTATCATTTACTTTACCTACATGTTTATTCCCTTGATACAAAAGCGTTTAAACGTATAATAAATCTGTGAAAAGTATTTTATTGCGAACAGTATATTGCAAGACTAACCCAGGATATAATGGATTATTAAATCATGCACGACTTACGTGCATGACGTCTACAGCTACGTGAAATCTTAAAATCGAGCCAGCCTACTCGCGTAACATGTAAATTCTCACTCGAAATTGTTATGAGATAAAAAAGGTGTACGTGCCCTCTTGATTTGGAAAACAGATATATGTAAGTTGAAAATTTACCTTCCGAGGAAGCTTAAATAAAATTTTTAATTGTTCATGAAAATAATCCCACATGTAAATGCAAGGCCAAAGTAAAATAGAATTCCATTTCGTTAGAATGAATTCTAACCCTGAAAGGAATTTCTTAACTTTTACTCTAATTTCTGTAATTGATAAATTAGGTGCTCTGCAACATATAGATTCGATATAGTTATAAATAGCTTTTTACAGTGTAGTCATCTTTAATGTCCGATTTTAGATCTTACCAATAACAATATTGTCAACGAAATGTGAAACTTCGTCACAACGTCAACGTTCTAATGTTTCGTAAAAAATAATTTAAGGCGCAAGCTTTTCATTTGTAATTGATAATTAAATATTATACAATATTCTTAACCCTTTTAAAATTGACGTTCGACCGTTTGACTGCTATTGTAAATTTCAGCCTTACAAGTTATAAACTATTATTATCTGGTACCACTGACGAGGTATACGTATGGTAAGTATATCCTACACCTGGTCAGTGCTTGTGCTTTATTCTTTCAAGTTAAAATCTTTTGACATAACAATTATTAATTACCATTTTCTTATAGCATGTGATTGTCAAAATAATGTTTAATGTTGGTTTATACGTATTGTTATGAATAAATATACATTTTTCAAATTTGGAAAGAAATCATTTTGAAGCTTTAAGGGGAGGTTCCGGTCTAAAAATCAATTTTTTTTACTTCATCTTTCGAATGTTCAACCTCTTAGGAATACGTGTTTAAAAGGATTTGTTGAAATTCGTAAAATTTCTAAAATTATAGGCATTTGAGTAGCGGCAAATGCACGACTAACACCCAGCCACTCGTTACTCACATAAAACTTTAAATGCATTATTCTCGAAACAGGGGGGGGGGGGGCAGTAAAATATATAATTTTTAAAGGCGTTGAAAGAATGAAAGATATAGGGAAAAAGTGATTTCAAACTTCAAGTATCGTTATTTTCTAAAAAAAATGTCATTTTTGTAATTTTTCTGCCCCCCCCCCCCCCCCATAGCCAGAAGGATATTCTTCAAAACAAAAAAGTTTCAGTCGAATCGGATAATAACTTTTGGAGATACAGGTCCCACCGATTTTGATGAATTTTTTTACGCCTCGACTTTAACGACTCCCCAGTTCCGTCTGCAATGATTAATTATAAAACAAAAAATATATTTCTATAACTTAAGACATTCTTAATACCCTGCAAAAAGTGATATTATATTATATGTAGTAGTTTTCCGTTAATTAATTCCTAAAAATCACTTATTTTTATGGGCTCTAGACCGGAACAGCCCCTTAATAGAGTTATCGCAGCGAAGGCCACATCGAGCCATTTGGGAGCCCGGGCTCCATGATGTTTATCATAGCATGATGTTTATCTCTAGTAGTGTGCGGTGGAACCTCATACCCGTACGATAGGCTTGAATGACTGGGATTCTTGGGGGTGTACAAGATTCGAGTACTCGAATATTCGAGTAGCTTGAAATTCGGACCGAGCCGAGACAAGGTTTCCGAGCCGAGCAGAGTACTCGAATAAAACGGAGTAGCTCGAATTTGTTCGAGTAACTCGAATAAAACGGAGTAGCTCGAATTTGTTCGAGTAACTCCAATAAAACGGAGTAGCTCGAATTTGTTCGAGTAACTCGAATTTTTTCGAGCAACTCGAATAGAACCGAGAACTCGAATTTTTTTCGAGTAACTCGAAGTAAACCGAACGGGCCGAAAGTACCGAACAATCCGGTGTGTCGAGTAGTTTAAAGTTTGAATGTTTCGAATATTTTAGAATATGTTTATATACAGGATAATGGTTCTATTCGAGTTGCTCGAAAAAATTCGAGTTAGTCGGTTCTATTCGAGCTACTCGGTTCCTTCGAGTACTCGGCTCGGTCCGATTTTTCGAGCCGAGTCTGACTCGGCTCGCTTTTTCCGAGTACTCGAACAGCACTACTACACACTTACGGTTTTCCCTATCCGTGGCGCGCCCATGTTATCATTGGCTTTCGAGCTCCCCTTCCGCGCGGCTATAGTAAACATGATGGAGCCTGGGCTCCCAAATGGCTCCATGTGGCCTTCACTGGGTTATGGAGTAAATTAACGCTCAACAAATATTATGTATACACTTCAAATCCGCGTGAAACGTAAACATTTGATATAGCAATAAAATAATATTTTTTTTATGTACATATTTGCAACATAATAGCATTAATATCATAATTTGGGAATTCAACAAAAACGATTGAATTTTCTTTAGCGCCATTTCAATTTACCCAAAGATTATCTAATATTAATGTATCTAAAACTCCTCTGAAATTAGTTTCCTAAAAATATTAAATAGGTATTGTAACACGCTTCAGCGCGTGTCGCTCAAAACAATATACAAATACATCGCGTGCATTACTTTCTATTAAAAATAGTGCTCTATAATTATTCCTACAATTGAGTTATTTTCAGTCCTTTGAAAGCTAGAAGGCACTTCGATACGCTACCTAAGCAATTTTTCTAACATCTTCATAATTTTCCAATGCCTTTTCTGTTCCCGTTCTTACCACGTCAGTAAGACTGTTAACATCGTATGGTTACTAATTTAAGTACAGCTTGGAATTCAGTGAACTCTACCGCAAACCTGGGACTCTATTCCGCCCAAATAGGGGTAACCACTTTTAGCCTCACTGGGGCTGTGTGGCGTTACGTGGTGGCCCATTCCTGTTGGAGCCGACACCCCCGAAGATGCACCCTGAGCCATGCACGCGCTCATGTTTGCTGTTGTAGGACTGGCGCTGCTACCCAGGCTGCTCAGGTTCAAGTTATTCGAAGTCAAATTAGAAGCGAGATTACTACTACTGTAATGAGAGGCGTTGAATAATCTGCAACAAAAAAATAATACGTATCTGAAGTTAATATTTCATCACTTAGGGTAAACGCACCAGTAAATGAACACATTAAGGCTAATGAACGGACACTTTTATACAATTCTGTTTGCAGCGCGATTGATTCCACGTGTTGCAAAAATTGTTTGAATATGAAGCAAGAAATTAGAAGAAGTCTCTAATTAATTGGTTCCTGATTTTAATAATTTATTTTACTCATTTTAATAAAAAATGTCCATTCACTGGTACGTGTCCATTTACTGGTACCTTCACCCTATGTTCCGATATTTGTGTGAGTGGTTCAGACGAATATTTGCATAGTATTCAGGGTGCGGGCGAAATGGTAGTACAAGCAGGGATGGAGTGTGTCCTTGTGCAAAATTAAGTCAGAAGTTTTTTCTCTATAGTCGGTCCATTCTAAGAAAAACGCTAACGCCCATACTGTTTTGTAACTGATCTGCGCAGCCCCTACTACTGCCTTCGGGCCCGAGGCCGGCGATTGCTCGTAGCGGGTTACCTGCCCCTCCAAGGGTGGGACGTGACCGATATCAATGTCAACATTGCAGAGGTGCAGTGTATCTATCCGCGCGCGGAACGGTTGACGGAGAGGTAACAGGTAAGACGGAGAAAAACGTAGGCGGTTAAGTGGGGAGTCGAACCAATCAGCGCCTCCTCAGAATCATCCCTGCGCGGACAAGGTTTTTCTTAGGATGGAACGACTATAGCCATGCAGTGGCGGATTTAACAGGGTGGCCGTTGAGCAGTTGCCACCTGGGCCCCTGCACATAAGGCCCCCTAGGGCCCCATCTTTAAAAAAATTATGATTATATCCAAAGTAGATTTGTTTTCTGTATTATTACGCTGAGCCCGTTTTTAGTAAACTCCTTCTTCATGTTCCCGATAAAATGGGCCCCTCATAACGTTTTCCACCTGGGCCTTTTTTCTTAAATCCGCCACTGTAGCCATGTCCATCAATTTACTTTCAATCGTAAGACAAGAGCTTGATTCAGAAATATCATGATTTAGCTGTCCTAAATTATCAGTTACGTACACATTGTATTAATTCCACAATGACAAATGACCATAAGAAAAACAATAAATTCCATCTAAGTAACGTCGAATTCCAAAATTATAGAGCCAAGTGTAAGTGTCAGGTCATCCCATAATTAAAGAGGTTCGATACCGGAGCAAAAATGATGAGAAATCATTGAAAAGTGTTTTAATCTAATGCTGAAAATGTAGTCCGCATTTTGGAAAAATATCAAGTCGATTGAAAATCAAGTCGGTTTTTGAAAAAATTGAAATCAAACTTGCGCAATAAGGCCCGGTGCAGACGAGCGGTTTGCGGCAGTTTGCTGTGAAATTTTTCTAGCAGTTCACATGAGCGGTTTTGCAACGCCACGATTCGCGTTCTGCGCTTTCTTCTTCTTCTATGTTTATGGATTTGAGAGAGACATTTTCTTGCGTTAAATAAAGGCAAAACGTTCGTATGAATTGCTTACACAGAGTCCTTAAAAGTGATGAAACAGTTCTAAAAATGTTGCTATGAAAATTTTAAATATTCTTGTCAAATTCTAAAAAAGTAAATCGGACTTAAACCGTACCGATTTATTAGATAATTCGATAAATAGGCAGCAATGTGCTTGTATTTTGGAACTGGCTCAAGGAACTGTTTGAAACGTGGCAACGCTGTACGCCGGGTAGTATTCTATGTAAGGTTTATACAAAAACCGACGAATTCCTTACGAATGACCCTGTAGTATTCGAATACTGAAATATTAGAATGGTATTCGAATAGTCCCAGCCGTACTGCCCCCACAGCACACTTGGTGGCGGCAACGTTGTAGGATTGTTGCGAGGTTGCCGTGCAACATTGCGCGGGGCGGACATAGAATTATTGTTGCATAGTTGCATCAATGTTGCGTTCGCTATATTGCACGGCAACGTTCCTGCAAACGTTATGGCAACGTTTGGCAATGTTTCCACAATGTTGCTGCAACGTTGCTGCTTAAATCTAAAATATTTTCGTTGCTTTTATTGCTTTTCGTTGCTTTTCGAGACAATTATTCTGACGGAGACGATTTTTTCCTCAAGCGTATATTTCCCGAAATTTCAAGATGTTGTTGCGACAACGTTGCAGTGCAACATTTCAATCTTACACCGCAACGAGAGTGTGCTGTATGGATATACTCGAGCCAAGTAAGTTCTGTATATGGTAGAAATAAATAAACGTAACATTTTTTAAAATACAAAATATATTTTGAAAACCCTCTACTGACGGAACATATTTCCATCAAAGTTTCACTTACTTATTGTTACTCTTTTTCTATAAAAATGTATATTTGCATAAACATCCGCAGTCTAATCATAAGGTACGTACCTACCATTTGACACAAAATAAAATACCAAAATCGTGCGACCAGAAACGAACAATTTCTTGAGTCACTCTTTCGAGCTGGGAACTATTAATCTAAAAGATGAATCTGGTTCCAAAAGGCCCGAAGAATTCGATAAAGACGTTTTACGGGTTACTGTTAAACAAAACCCAATCGTGAAGCAAAAATCCACTGTTGAAGAATCAGTTCAGAAGTTTTATTCAACTCATTCTACCATCCACCGTCACCTAAATGAAAAGAATTGCAAATACGGACAACGCAGCGAAAAAATCCGCATTGCTTATGGGATGTGACCTAATAAAATTTTTGGAAACCTCTCGAGGATCACCGGCGTAGGAAGTCGGAAATTTATGCGCGTTTTACAGTGAATGTAAAGCAGGTCGGCGATGTTGCGTTCCTTGACTGGCGCGACCGTATCAAAATATTAAAGTGAGGCAGTTTTACCTTCATAACTTCCAGATGAAATTCTTTTTCCGTTTCGCGAGTCTCAAAGTAACCGCCGACAAACGTCTCTCTCGTTTTGCCGTGCAATCAAAGTTCGCTGCTTGTTTGCAAACCGATACCGCACGCATACGAGCGCGCGAGAAAGCTTCACGCTCGCACACGTATAAATAGAAATCGTTTAGGGCGTGTCGAGACTGCCAACAACCGATTTCAAAACGGAGTAGCGGCGGCCCTTTTGACCGTTTCGGCACAGCAGCACGGTTAAGGACCCTGAAGCGTACCGATGCTGGAACCATTTAATTCCTCTCTCTCACTTGTTCGCTCTCTCCCTCCCGTGTCATCGTTTCCTCCCTTCGCCTGGCCTCGTCTCCTTTTAATTCCCTTCGAGAGCGAGTGCAGAGCTTGGCGGAAGCTCGAGAATTTATCGACTGTCCCCGTTGCCGCTCTACGAATCTATTTTCTCCTAATCAACCATAGCTACAAATCACATTCATTTCTATAGAAGTGTTAATGAATTCTCGCGAAGTTCAGGTGAGACGAACAATTTATATTCAAAGCTGACCGAAATTAAAGATTCCAGCGCCCGGAGAAGAAGACCAGGCCAATGACTATATGCGCCTAATCGCATGTTTTTCAGATTGCATCAATTTTATTTTATTAGTTGGCAAGCTGGTTTTGTTATGCTTTAAACAATCAGCAATGTTATTGTCATTTAAACCGTGCTTATCCCATTTCTTTTTAATACCTAAGAATATTGCGTAAAAGTGTATCCAAAAGTATATTCTTCCCTTAGAAAGGAAAATTCTATTTCGTTAAACGATTTTTAGTTTCAGAATATTAACTATGGTCGTTTTAGTTCGTTGTTTTTACAGCTTTTCATCATAGAATGCCAAAATTTATGATTGTTTTTTAAAAACTGTCGTTAATATTGTATTAAACTCTTTTGAGATATAAGGAGACATCTTTAAACTTGTAGCAAAATATTTTTTTTTATGTCGATCCTTCTTATTATTTATTAATTATTGTAAACCTCCTCGACGATGTTGGCGGCAGATGTAGCACCTGCCACAGTCTTCTGATTGCAAGAAGTTAAAGTTAAACAATTTACGCTGGGACTGGAACTAAAATTCTAAATTTAACTTTTTATTTATAATACTTTTTTCGTCGATGTAAAGAATAATATGAAAAATTTGTCTCAGGAAAAAACTTAATTTTTCTTTCAAACGCTATAACTCTTTCAAGTTTTCATTTTTTTTCTTTAAAGTGGACCATTCCCAGCGTATACTGTCCAAGATTCCACAATAAATTAATAAATAATAAAGAGGATTCCTTATATCCCAAAAGAGTTAATAATAAACAGTTTTTTCAAAAAAATATTCTTAAATATCAGTTACTTTTGGGGATGTTAAACGAGAATCCCCGCTTAACATACAATTTTTTAATACTTGGACAATAAATAATATTTCTTTACTTTCAATATTAATAATTCAAACACAAACCCGATATATAAAAAATTATATATACCAGTTACTATATTGTTCAATATAACTTTAACGTAAAAGACATATGTAGTTATATTTTATAGAGATATTAAATACTAAAACAATTAAGAGATGCTTTAAAGATACTAAAACCCAAAGAAGAGTTTGTCTCAAATGCATCATAATGTGACATTCTCGCGCTCTTCTACCGATTTCCAATCCTCAGGTATAATTTTATTTTTTCTCAGAGTAGTTAAAGATTTTAGCTTTTCTTTCAATTTTGATGAAAAATTACTGAGAAACATCGCATTTATGATACAAAATTCGTCCGCTATATTTAATAATAAAACACATCTTTACCCATTTGTCTGTGCAGTACATGAAATTAAATCATTCTTTCATGCTAGGAGAAGAATGTACAGGTTGTAAAAAAATTATGCTTCATGGTTCACACATGGTTCACACTGTTAAACCTTGATCTTGAAACTCAAGGTCAAATTTTATTTATTTAACGGGGAGTACCCTTTGGTTACAACAAAGCATATAGCCAATTAAATACAAGGTAGTCTATAATATATATCCTAAATGTGTAACGGAACATACACAGAAAAATAGCAGCAAAAATAAAAGTAAATGTAACCCTATGGTATACTACGCTCTAGCTTTATAATAACTTGTGTCTTCAGTCGTTGAGGCGATCTATTAAAAAACTTTGTTCACTGGAATGTATTCGTCTCACTAAAACGAGAAAAACTATCAAGGGACCTACCCACATATCTTTCGAACAATGACCCATAAAAGTGGTTCCTCTGACACTTTTTATTCTCCCAGGGACTAGAATATATTAAAATTAAAAAAAAAAGTATCTTGTGCTTCGAGGTCAAGAACTATTTTGCGACAGATTTTCTTTAACAAATCTCCACCGATCCAGAGTTCTAGAATTACCTGTGTGAATCATTACATGTAATTCTATTACATCCTGCACATACACGCAAAATTATTACTTGCAAACCGTAAGTGGACGCCATAAAAAGCAGGTAGGTTTAAATACAGCGCACTGTATAAAAAAAAATTGTAATAACATTAGTTGTCGAATTGCATCGAGCGTAATCATACTCGATAATATTGCCGCGTATGAATTTAAGTAGCCGTTAAAAGTAATGAAAAACCTGCGTGGCAACGTTTTGGCTAAAAGAATTCTTAGAGCTACTGAGAGCTGAGGTCAAATCGCTTCCGGGGTGAAAGAAAGGCCACGCAGACGCCGGTTAAAGCTGGATCACCGGCAAAGATCAAGACCCACGTTGGATTATTAGCTGGTAGCGTTTCATTACGAGAGCCGAAGAAGCAACATAATTGAGGACCACACAGGAAACGTGTCGGTGGGCCTCGACTGTTTCACCGCACTGAACCAACAACTCTCTTTATCTTCTTCGCCTTCCTTACTCCCCCTGACAGTCCCTCAATCCCACCTGTTCTCTTTTCTACTTTCGTCCCTTTTACTCTCACCTTCCTATACTCTCTCACGGCGCATCTCGCTCTGCGCATCCTCCTTCGTTTCCCATTTTTCTCGTTTACCTGTATTTTCTGCTTTTCATCTAAATATCAGGTCTGTTGGAAATTCTTGTCGTTTTTCCCCATTTACGTCTGCTTTGGTATGCACAACTGTTCAAACTTTTCCTTTAGTGATCCTTATTGTTCCTACTTTCATTATTCTAATCGCAAGTATAAAAGTAAGCGAAATTTGGCAGATCCGCATTAGTTTCTCGTCGGGTAATTGATTGCAGACATGGAGTACAGTGTGCAAGGTCATTTATGACGGTAGTTAGTAAATTGTAAAGCCGCAGAGGAAGTTTTATGTGACTAAAAATTTGTCTCCCGTTTTGGGACGTAATACTGTAAATAGACAATAATGTGCAGATGACTTACTAAATTTAAAATTAGAGATTTTCTTCTAGACCCCTAGTTTTTAAAAGAAATGGAAAAATATCTGCAAAAATTGGTGTTCTTTAATCAGTTATTTATAATTATATAAAAAAAAATTATTACGAAAGTTGTACTGTTTGACAACGTAAATATAATGCTAAAAAAAAAAGTATTTTTTGATGGTTAATTTTTGAGAGTTCAAGATCATGATGTTTTTTTTTAAGCGATCTTATACTTCGATTCTATATTATTACAGAATGTAAAAAGGCAAATTCAACGATATATAAAAATGTATATTAACGATAGGGTAATTCCGGGTGAGATGGCCTTGCGGGTGAGATGGCTCGATGCAATTTTCAGTTGTTTTTAGTGATATATTGCGCGTCGCAAATCAGGTAAGTTATGTGTAATGTAAAAATGAACTATTCTCTAAAATTTTCTACGTGTTCTTTAAATTATAATTTACTGACATTTTACGAAAAAGTAATGCCTTTTTCTGAATGCAGTGTTTTAATATAATGTTTAGAGTTATAGTTATATTTACGTTCATGTGATGAGATATTGTCGTACAATTATTGAAAAAAGAAAACAAGCGAGTTAGCGCTCGTTGGCTCTCAGGTTAGTTGGCCCATCATAAAATCATGCATAATAGCTAGTAAATGTTTTTGTAGAACCTGCCAACGGAATATAAACAAAGATGTAATCAGCGTAGAAAGTTATGGACAAACGAGGTATTGTTGAAAGCCGTAGAAGCAGTCCAGCTGTACATCGAAAAACGATGACTGGCTTCGCTGTTTGAGCTGTGAAAAATGGTTTCACGAAGGATGCTCGAAATTTTTGAACTTATGCAATGAGTGTGGAAAAGTTCTGTGCAAGAGAAACAAATAATTTTTCGTCTTATTAAACTCATAACATGTATTTTTCATATGGGTCATCTCACCCGGACTGTCCCTGCAATTTTATTTTATTTTTTTCAAATGTATGATTATCTTTTTAATTCAATTTTATATTATTTATCTAAATGTATTTCCTTTCTGAAATATATTTTTATCCCTAATAAAACCACTAAATTTACGGTGTACTGATTGTTTTAAATAAAGTGGGCCATCTCTCCCCAAGTTATCCTATACTTATCCTTATTAAACGTCGATTCCGGAAATTTTTGCGTCTCTCTTGACGGAAAAATAACGTGTGCACGGGTCTATGGTCTGCCACGAAATGCTGTGCGGTTCCTTTGGCCCCATGTCACGCGATACCAACTCATTCGCAGCTATTATCTAACAAGATAAACATTGATGTTCCGTTTTACCCCACTCTCCCCTATTGCAATGGGAGAAAACGAGTTAAAAAAAATAGAAAAATTTCAAATGCGATGAGGTACGGTTCACATTATTTTTCCTCCCAATGGCATAATTCTGGGGGATGTCCCCCTAAATATTTCAAAATTATTTTTCGACAAGACTAACTAAGGCCCACCCTACTGTCACGCCACGGCATATTTCCCCATGCAAGATTGTCGACAAAAATCATCCAACGCCGTCGACGTTCTTAAAATACCGGATGCGATAAGGTTTGAAGCTCAAGCACTGAGAGACTGGGAACGGTCCAAGACAACGAAGTGTGGTCCCCGTGTGATTTTGGCGCTCTTTGTCTAAAGGCCCAAGTGCTCGGGCCTACCCTGCGTTCGTTGGTGGCAGTCGGCTAGCAAGTCGCGTACTGCGCGGTCGTTTTGTCCGAGGGACATACAGTAATTCGTCGTTATTGTCTCGTTTTTACCATGCGTAATAGTCCCGCTCACTATCCCCACCATTTCTTGGAATCCTTCGGTCGAGAGTGAGAGAACGAAAGAATCGACGGCAACTTCGTGTCAACTGTTACGTTCCCTCTCGCTCCCCCGAACCGTGTATTATTTTTTATGTACCGTAAAATGGGGGAACATTGGCAGGTTTTTGAAACATTTTGTTATATAATTTAAAAATTAAAATGTTTACATTTACTTTAAGTATCCTATCATAACATTGCATCTTTCGTGATTGTACTAAAAGTGCGATAATGCATAAAACTTGTGTCCTTTCCTTCTTTAATACATGTTAAAAACGTTAGTTTACCGGGGTAACATTGGCACATCATGTAGATAACATTAACGGGTTAAGTTTTACTAATCTCAGTAAAACTTAAATTTAAATTTGTTTATTTTATTTTATTTATTACATCTTAACTAAAATCAATTCGTAACGTAGGCACATTATATAAATAGCATTAACAGGTTAAGTTTTACTAATCTGACGTAAAACAACGTAATTTCGGTGTATGCCAGTGTTGTCCCCGTCTGCCAATGTTCCCCCATTTTACGGTATAATAAATATACATTTTATGGCTCATTATATAATCACAAAACAATGGCCTATCGAATGGTATGCAAATTTTCAAAGTTAATACACTAAATTTTATAAATTAGATGATAATTGCATAACCCCATCGAAAAGCGTTTCATAATACGTACGTTTACCTTAATACTCCCGCTGAACACGTACCATTGAATGGATATTTTTATTAAAAGTAATCAAATAAGTAATTAAAATAAGCAACTAATTAATTAGAGACCTCTTCTAATTTCTTGCTTCATATCCAAACAATTTTTGCAACACGTGGAATCAATCGCGCTGCAAAGATAATTTTATAAAAGTGTTCATTCATTAGCCTTAAGTGTTCATTTACTGGTGCGTTTACCCTATGGCGAATTACTGTATTGCTATTTGATTAAAATAGTCGTTGAGCTGGAGTTTCGAGTGATCATGAGACAACGAAAAGACTTAGTCCCCGTAGAGGCTCGCCTTAAATTTGTATTTTAAGCACTTGTTGCTTAAATTTCATATTTTGCGTTCTGTTATTTAAATCCAGTTTTTTATAGGAACATTAACAAACGTGTATTGTCCGACGCATCCTGCGCTTCAACATCTTGCACCGCAGGCCCCTCCAGGTCACGCAGAGAGAGAAAGAGAGAAAGAGAGAGAGAGAGAGAGAGAGAGAGAGAGAGAGAGAGGGAGAGTGTAAGACGCTTTAAATTCAGTCTTCTAGTTCCGAGTCGGTGAGTGAATCAAAGTACCTATGTCATTGTACGGAAGCAACAATGGATCCACCATTTACTGAGTTACGGGATTTCCCTCGATCAATGTTACCTTCCCTTCAGCGTTCTGAAATTTCCCAATTTATGTAATATAAATCGCCGAGCACACTACCCTTCTAAATTATTCACCGTGAATGTATTAAATCAGACACTCGCGCGATAATTGATCTAACCACCTAGTGACTTACGGGATTCCCTCGATCAATTATTGTTCATCGTCTGACGCGTCCACCCCAACATGTAATTGTAACTTCCGAAACTGAACCGAATTCTTTGTAATCGATCGTAGAATTTTACACACCGTAATGGCGTGTAGAAACATGTAAATTCCCCATTTTTGTACCACCTTATGCTTTTCCTTTTGCTTATTTTGTAATGCATGGTAAATTTTATATAAACCCGTCTCACTTTGTTTCGAACCAGTCTCTCCAAAGTACCACATCCTGATTGGGCAACCTGTATGGGTTGTAGACAACAGTCGTACCCAAAAACAATCCTGATTTTTGCGTAATAACTCTGATTATGGCAAAATTATAACAATCCCTGTTAAATTCGTTAAGCGTTGCGTGAGAAAATTAGACTCAACCGCTCGGTCGCTTCGCGTAATCGCGTTGTCAAATTATCAGATAAATGGAGCTTGGTCATATAAAATAGTGATCATTATATCAACGATTAATATTAGAAGGTAGTTATATTTTATGGGATAAAGGGTACAAAAAACGAGAAAACCTTCTGACAGATCTAATAAAATTATCTGTTTTACTGCTCCTCATTAGCCAGTATTTTCTCTGCTCTTTTCCTTAGTTAGAGTTTCGTGGTTTCCAATCTACGCTCAACCGAATTGGCCTCTGCACTCAGCATGTAACAGCATAGTGTAGCAAGCCAGGCATTTCGCCAACCTGTTATTACACCACAATGGCTGAATTAATTGTTCGAAACACCCTGTAAGCAAAGGCTTCATAGGTGCTCGCTCTTTTATTCGACCGCATGCCTCTCTGCTTTCTCTCATATTTTCTTCCACACTTTCCTCTCTAAGTGGTTCGCCCGGTTTAAACGTCTGGGATAATGTATCTGTACCTTGACGGTGTACACTTTGCTTTTACACTAACTCTGTTTCGCGGATGGTCCAGCTTATCTCTCTAATTTCAATGAAAACAAAGTCTTTTCGAAGATTTAAACTCTTAAAGTAATAAGGTAATTGTTTCAATACATAGGTATGTTGTTTAATACTGAAGAGTGTTACTTGTAAATTAGTTTTAATTGTGGGGATAATAAACCTTTACGTCAGGGGTAAATTCGTTAACTTTTGATAGATTTACATTTTTGTATACAAAGTAATAGCAATAACAATAATAGATTTGGCAATAATTATTATGTGGTATGTACTGAAACGGTTTTAATAGCTACTTTTCGGAAGAATGTTTGGTAGATATGGAGCGGAAAGTGGGCCAACGTGTATGATTTTGCAGAAGCCAAGAAGTACAAGAATTAAGTTATGAAAGCTGCGCATAAAATGATAAGGAGAAAATTTGTCTTATAAAAATTCGACAGGAGTTTATCTGAAAGCTTTTGGTATTCCTACTTTAAATAGTCATAAACAACGAATAAAAAACTCGCTATTAAAAAAGAATGCAGCGATACGCTTTCTTTGAAAGCTTAAATTGTGAGTAATTCATAAAATAGAAGATATGTGTCATTTTATTCTATTTAATAAAACGTACGGGGTAGTTATCTAAACAAGCAATGAGCAAAACTATATCCTGCTTACGCTATCCGTTAAATACAACATTAAAAATACTTTATCCCCTACAGCACACTTCGTTGCACGAACGTTGCACAAACGTTGCAGTACATTGCTATGTTGTCTTGAAATTATTATGCAATTTTTCACGCATGAATAAAATATATAAACATTTAATTGTCGATGTTTATTATAATTTAATTAATTTCTCTTGCATTTCTTTAACGTTTCCGTAAGATCATAGTAATATTACCAAAACTGGAATAATTCCTGCAATATCGCCGAAACGGTGAACAAATAATTCCTGCAATTTTCCCGAAACGTTCCATGATAAATTCCTGTAAGATCTCCGAAGCGTTCCGTGATCATTGCTGTAAAATTCCGAAACAATGTTTCGGAAATATTTCCCGCAATGTTGCACAAGGGCGGACATAACAATTTACTTGTAACGTTTCGGAGACATTCCGTGCAATGTATCTGCAACGTTCCTGCAACGAAATGTGCTGTAGGGGATACCATAGTATTACATAATGTTTCTATTTTTCAATTCCCCGAGTACTGCCCCTATATTTTTCTATCTACACAGCATAAAGAGAAAAATCCAAATATGCAAGGAAGTATGGTTTCATTGGAAAGAAAACGCACTTGTAGTTACGCCTGGCATCCTTCCAGTATAATCATCATTTTTTATCATATGTGCATCTTTCAGAAAAAAATATATTTATCCGAAAAAATGATGAATTCGCCACCCCTAGATAAAATGTTTCGAACCATTAGAAAAATTAAGTTCTTTTATGTTAAACTAGCTTTATTACTCGGCTTTCCCAAAATTTAGATTCTGATTTTATAAAAAAAAATTATTTATTTTTTTGTGAAAATAATCGCATTTATCTGGATTAACTAGGCATACTGATCTGGGACACACTTGGTGACCCTAGAGTTTACCGTTCGAAAGTTTTTAGGCGACATACAAACACAAAAACACTTTCCGTTTTATGTATTAAGATAGACACGAGGACCGCTGGGTTTACATACTAGGAAATAAAAGTATTTATTAACAATAAGACTCACCCATAGTTCTCTGCAGTTGGTCTTGGCCATTGTTGCGGAGCAGCATAGTAATTCTCACTGTAGTTGTAGTGCTGAGGATAACCAGCCGTAGTTGCTGCGGCAGCAGCTACCGAAGCTTGGCCGTAGCTCTGATAAGTTTCAGCACTACCGTAGTGCTGATTCTGAAAGGATTGCAAACTCATTGTGTTGAAAGCGTTCAGTTGTTGACTATTCAGCTGCTTGCGAAGCCTAGCTCGTCTGTTGCTGAACCATACTTGCACACGTGCCTCTGTCAGATTTGTTCTGGAATGATAATAACAAAGTGGCTTAAAGCTGGGCAATTTTTTAGAAAATCAATCTATCAAGGATTTAGTATACCGAGTAAGATATCGTAATGAGATATTGTTAAACCAATCTGCCTAAGTCGGTGCGCTTTTTCAATTAATTTGCACTGTGTCTACGGTTATGTACAGGGTGTAAACAAATTATATGTTATGATTCACAGAGGTGATGTATTAAAGAAGGCTCTCACTACGCCCCGCCCCGCCCCGCCTCGCCGCGACTAGGGAATTCAATCCCGGGATCTAATCCCGGGTTCCCGACTGATTTTTGGATTCCATTTTTATATTTTTCAGTTGTACATAAAGGAATTTACGTTTTTAAAAATTCGCGAAATTCTCGGGATAAGAAATAAGAAGAAAATTGGAAATTGAATAATTATGGTTGTAACTCCGTTTCATTTCTGAATCCATGTAAAAGTATATCTAACAATAGTGAGGTTTTGTTGAATGTGTTCGAAGGAGAGAGTGGGGAACAATAGTAATGTTTCGATACTAGATCACTTGTCAATCCTCGAATCTATTTAGTCATCGCTATCCTCATAGAATTAGCACTGTAGAGTGGAGGGGGCTGACGGCTCCACCCACTTCTATGTTCCACTCATCTTCTGTTTAGTCATGCGCATTGGAGACCTCACTATTACTCGGTATACCTATGCATAGATACAAGTTAGTTTAGCGTTTATGCATAAACTTTATGCACATTATATTTTCGTTCCATTATATTATGTAACAAACACTTTTCTTACAACGGAGATCCCGAACCCGGAAATTCAAAAAATTCTGAAACTTTGTAGATATGTAGGGGATTTCCTCCTGATTACAACGCAATTTTTTTTGCTGCCCAAAATCACTGTAAGGGGGTGATATTAACCCCCGAAAATTCGGCTATTTTTCGATTTTCTGTTATAACTCGCGAACTGTAAGAGATAGAAAAAAATCTCGAGACGAAAGTTACTTCTTTTAATTAGATCTATCAAATAGTAAAAGTTAAATCAATTGTTTAAACAATTAAAAAAGTTATAAACAAAAATATTAATAATGTTTACTATTTGATAGATCTAATTAAAAGAAGTAACTTTCGTTTCGAGATTATTTTTCTATCTCTTACAGTTCGCGAGTAATCGAAAAATAGCCGAATTTTCGGGGTTAATTTCACCCCCTTAGAGTGATTTTGGGCAGCAAAAAAATTGCGTTGTAATCAGGAGGAAATCCCCTACATATCCACAAAGTTTCAGAATTTTTTGAATTTCCGGATTCGGGATCTTCCCTTGTTAGTTGAGATAAAATGATGCATGACGAAAGCACTATCAATCTCATTTCATTTCACATTCTGGTCCTGTTGATATTGCTAATTTTACGAAAAAAAGAAAAAACCTGTATTTCATTATACTTTAAATTTAAATCATGAAATAATACAAATTAATCTGCATGTCATTTAATATTAATTACTAATTAACCTTCTTCCGCAGATTCGAGCATCATTTTAGTACAAGATGTTTTAATTGTTTAATTAAGTAAATATACTTAACAAAATAATTTCCTTTAATTTTATATCACGATCGGTGTTGCTTTGTTAGGGTCAGTGTTTTAAGCTATTTTCGTTGAAGATGCATGAATAAGAAGACACATTTGTCAAGCAGAGTGAAATGCAAAGCTGGGCTTACTTTTGAGCCAATTCTTCTCTGGTGTAAACGTCTGGGTACTGCGTTCGGTGAAAAGCGGCTTCCAGTTGTTCAAGCTGTTCACCGGTGAACGTGGTCCTGCTTCTGCGCTGCTTCCTCTTCAAAGCGATCCCTGGTTCGCTTTCCGTATCTGAATCGTCACCACTGCTTCCACCTGAAGCATGCAATATAATGCAACGCGTAAGTAACGTGACAAAGCAGGAGTAGATATGTATATTAGGTGTAAGAGAGAGTTCTGTGCTCTTTTCAGTAAAATTCGATCTTCGTTTTAAAAAAAATTGACATAAGCTCAATCGTTAAGGGGGGAGACCACTTTAACGGTCCGAAATGTGGGGGTGTTTTCGGGAATTTATTGCAACAAAAAAACGCAAGTAAATCAATATATTGCTCAGTATAGTTAATAGTGTACATATCGAAACGTAAGAAAATTTTTTCAATCAAATTCATAAATCCGTTTCCTGTATATTCTACGCCAAAATTTGCGCTGCGGCAAAAACATGCTAGTCGCGTTGACAGTGCTCAGGCCATATGGTTAATCCGAATTAAAAAAGACAATAATATTTAGAAACTTGGAAGCCTACCTCTATTACGTGACGATCTAAAAAAGGCAAAATCGCAAAATCTCGTAGCTAAAATTTTTGAAATTGAGGCGTGTACGAGATCAGTCGAAATTATTTTCAAACCTCAATACAGTAATCTGAGGTGCCAGTGATAAACCGATCATAAAAGCGGAGCACGCGGCTCGATTACTTGGGCCGGGAAATTCTCAATAGCTCTTTGCGACGTTAATTTGAAAGAGACCATCCCAAAATTCTCGAAGCTCGGGCATCACTGCTGTCCAGCGTTCGCTGGCAGCTTTCCGAACGCCGGGACGGTGCATGATTGTAGTGAAATGCGTCCGTGAGGCGCTGTTGCCATTTTACAAGTTCGCGCGAGCGCGGGTTGCAGGATAGAACGCTGACCCTGTAGACGCGTGGTACGAGCCAGTATACGCACGCACAGTCTTGCTGTTCCAGAACTTGAGGAGATATTTGTACCCTAAAGGGCAGGTCTGGTCTAGGGGTTGCTTACGGTCAATAATATTGTGCAATATTCAATATTGCTTATTAAATATCAAGACCGTTTTGATTCACTCAATATATTGTGCAATCTTCCAATATGAGCCACAAACGTTCAATATTATTGTGCAATATGAATATTGCAATATATTGCACAATATATTGAGCGTCCAGGGGCCGATTCTCTTATTCATTCGCGCAATATATTGTACAATCATTCAATATTATTGCGCAACCTTCCAATATGATCCACAGACGGTCAATAATATTGTGCAATATTGAATATGGAAAAAATTAATTCTATACACCTAACCCAGAATAAAGTGCCGATTTTAAAACAGGATATAAAGTTAGGTAGTGTAAACGCACCAATAAATGAACACTTAAAGCTAATTTAATGAACACTATTATAAAATTATGTTTGTAGCGGGATTAATTCCCCTTGCTGCAAAAATTGTTTGGATACGAAGCAAGAAATTAAAAGCAGTCTCTAATTAATTAGTTGCTTATTTTAATAACTTATTTTACTCGTTTTAATAAAAAATGGTCATTCACTGGTACGTGTTCATTTACTGGTACATCCACCCTACTCACAAAAGTATCCGTCCACTCCATGTATATATAACATGTTTTACAAATTAATTGACTTCAAAATAAGAATTCGCGATTCTAATTCACATTAATATAAACTTTAATAACTATAGGAACTTTTGATTTAAGTGTAGTCAACGGAAAATTTGTAGACACTTCTTTTAAAAATAAGTATTATCCGTGGAGGTACCAAAGATCGTGCAAAAAATATTCGCAAAATTCAATATTTAATTTATACAAACGTAATTATAACAGGTTATTATTCTTCTAATATTCCTGCGTTTTATTATACGCTTTAATCTATTATGCAAAGATGCATCTAATTTGGGCTTATCTTGTTCCATTCTTCTAGCAAAATTTCTATAAGTGGTTCTAACAAAAAATAATATTAATCACAAAATACCAAACGCCAATCCTCAACTTTGCAAGGGCTTCTGATTCATAGCTAGTAATAGTAGCCTTAAATATATATTTTTTCTGTTCTTAAAACCATCAAACATTAACTAATAAATTTTAATTGTCTGCCAAAATACAGCGAAAGATGTACCCACATAGGTACTAAAATATAAATAATATGTTTCCTTTTGTTTTCAATACAGAAGCGAAATAGTTTGGCAAAATATATTTAAATCTTCATAATGCAATAATAACTTATATCGTTGTATTCGGGATGGTTCATAGAATAATTTGATATAACGAGCAACCGAATAACTATTACCGTTTTGACACAAAAGATGTTCAAAGTTGAAAAGTTGCAGTTTTTTTTTTCAAAATCGAATTTCTCAAAGACTGACGGTGACCGCGACAGCGGTTTATGGATTCGTTCTCAGCGTACGAAAACTTATAAGAAACGGCTATTAAATGTTACATGTCCAGATGGCTGTGGAACTGTCTTATATATCTGTAGTTTTATGTAAACACAAAAAAATGAACCAAAAGTAATCATTATATAATTACGAAAAGAATTTTCATATGATGAAGTAAAGGGTATTTCAAATACCTTAGTAAAGGTGGCATTCGCAAAAATTGCAAAAGGACCTACCAATAGTACCTACTGTGGAACAATATGAGAATATTGATGGTTTGTAAACAAAGTAGAAAGGTCGAAAGTGACAAATATTTCAAGAGATTTAATAATTCAATTGGGGAGTTGACAAATTTTTTAAAAGTGTTTAAAACTGTCCATTGTGATAAAATATACTTGTAAAAAAAAAATATTAAATTTTTGCTACACCTCTAACATGAGAAACATGTAATTTTTATTTGAAATAAAAAATTTCCGCGAAAACGCACTGCATGGTCACGTGACCATTTGTGACGTCAACGTGCAGTAAACAAAGAAAGTTGTGGTTAGGGAAACTGAGGAGTGAATTTTTCTCGCAAAAATAATGGCTAATAAAAATTATTACCAATACTGTGCTGTTCCCTGTTGTGAGAACACTTCAATACGTACGCCTAAGAAGTTATTTATTCATGTTCCGCTGGAAACAAATATTCTATCAATAAACTATCAAGTGTCTCCTAAATCTAATTTATGTTTTTCTGAAGACCATTTCAATGTAAGTAACTAACTTATTATTAACCATCTCCATTTCTAGTTCACTATTTCTGCAGTTTTAATGCTTACGTATCATAATTTCATTTCATTGAGGTTATATTAGATCGTGTGTCATAATAGCGTCCAATCTTGGTAAATTTGTGCTGTCACCTTTAACGAACTTTTCTTCCATTGCCAATAATATACTTTTACTACTTTCCTTACCAAAGAAATCGAGTAGAAAGTACTCGTAAACGATATTTTTTAATATAACCTTGTATGAGCAAATGCACGAAGTGTCACTCGTCGCTACATATAAATCGCTGTTTACTGCAGAATGACGTCACGCATTGGCGTTTGAGATCACATGACTCACAACTTAAAAACGTTAATTTTATTTATTAAATTTTGGTAAAACTAATAAGTGTTTTATTAATATTCTATCATTTTAGGCTTTTCATTAATAAATCTGTAGATTTCACTATTTTTCCCTTTTTTTCAAATACTGGCAACTCCCCATTACCTTGTAACAATATTATTTTGTGACAAAGAAACAAGTAAACTAGAATATTATAAATCATCGTTAAGTTTTCAGAGATTATCATGAAAATTGAGAGAATATACTTTTTTAATTAGCGAACAGATCGTAAAGTTGATCTGCGCTGCCTTTCCCAGCATATCATACGAAAGAAAGAATAGGAAATTTCTGAAAGCACGCGAGCGAGGCGTCTTATCGGAGATAGGAATCGATGGTAACGTTAAGATCCAAGAGATGTTACTGACCACGCTTCTTAATAGCGGCAAGAAGGTCTACCAGTCCAGCACGTGCTGCACGTCAGATACCGAAGATAGGAAGCGAGTCGTTCACGCCCACAGTTCACACGCCGGACTCCGCAACCCACCATTAAGACCCTTTTGATTACAGCCGTACCAGCCGAACCTATACTAAACTAAAACACTGGAGAATTAGGGTCCGCCACCAAGAAATTAAGTTCTTTGACATGTCCCGTCCCACACGAGCTAAACGAAAGCCTGCCTCAGCATCCCCAACATCCATCCTTTTGTCTACCATCGCGAGCTCTCGTTTTCTACTAGAAACTTTTCGCTCCTCTAATCGTAGTCAAGTTTTACGACAATTTGATCGCATGTCCGTATCATACAGTTAATTAATTTTCAATACGATACACACACGTGAACATATCCTGAACACTAACTTGTCTCCTGTTCCTTTTATTTTTGCCTCCGACTCCACAAGACATGTTTTAATTTGCCGCAAGGCAATTTGCTGATAAAAATGGATGTTTCAGTCAATATGACTTGCGTCAATATAAATTAAAAAAAATCGATGATTGGTAAGTACATAGCGGGCCTTCCAAAATTAAAGACCTCATCACAGCTATAAATCTGCGCGACAGTTTGAGTGGAACACCTACACCACTTTTCGAAGCCTCAACGTTTTTCCACGACACGTGAACGCTTGACAGCGTCATGTTATATTTTAATAAACGACGAAAAATATTTTGGACGGTTAAAGATTTACCTAGCAATGTACCAATTTATTTAATAGATAAGCGTTTCTTGTTCCGACGAGGTACTTTCACCGCTTCAATGCCACAGGTCATTGCAGAAAAAAAGTCTAAAGGTCTTCTGTCGCTTCATGTCGAAAAGTGCCAAGCAACTCATTATTATTATGACGGAATACGATTATGTGCATGATTTTCGCTCACTTCGTGTGTTAAAAAAGTTGCTGTGAAAATTGCCAGAGCAAAAGTTTCGGTTTAATAAAAACGCTTGAAATCGGAATGTTAACTCTACTAGGGATGGGACTATTCGAATATTTAATATTCGAATATTGGTAATTATTTAGAAGTTTTCTGTCCTCACCGATTTCCATGATTTTTTGGATATGTTGCCGGGGATACGATTCTGAATAAATTTTTCCTATAAATGTTACCAACGCACGACCTTCGTTTCTGAGATATTTGCGAAAAACTTCTGTTAATTTATTCCCACGCAACGCATTCCACTTTCCAAAATGTCCCAGGTATTAATAGTGGTTGAGACTAAATCAGCGCGGGGGGCGCGTAATGCATGGTCGAGAATCGATGTGAATTTAGAGATTTGAATCAGAATTCTTTCAAATTTCGTACAAAACTAACTTGGAATACAAGAAATTAAAGTTGATGCATTTTAACACAGTGGCATATGGCGAAATCAAATAAAGAGGGTTATAGTTTCAGTTTTTCTTCTGAAACAGGAAAACCATATTTAAGAAATGTACCAAAATTGGCACAAAAGTACAACGAAATGTCAGGAAATTAATTTATTAATTTCTGCAAAACTGACCACATAGTTTCTTCGTAAATGCCCATAAAAAAATAGGTTTACGTGCAAATTTTTGAGAAACTACCTAGAGCAGTGAACGTGGCAACGTCGCACAATCGATATGTTTAGCATTGAAATAACTGAACATTTTTTCTGACATTTTGGTTATAAAAGACGCTCCGAATGAATGCGGCGTTGTCAAATCTGCTGCTCCAATTCACTATGCTAACCAATTTAATATCCCATTTTCGTATTACAATTATTTATATTAACATTGAACTTTTTAAAATATATATACATGATGTTAAAAATTATTATTATTATTTCCATAGTATCATACTACTTTATATTTATCGTTTATTATCCAGCTCTAATTTGATTAGCATAGTTGGTTAGGAACTACCTTAAAATGAATGTCAAATATTCTACATTAAACCTGCTTTTAGAAAAATACAAAAATACGGGACAAAATTGTATTGTTTGATTATTATCAGCTACGATAAACTGATAAAAACTTACATCAATCATGCCTGATTTTTTTAAATGTTTATAGCATGCACAAAATAGGGTGTAAGCTCAAAATGTTTTGTTTCTATTTCTTATTTCGCATTTACTTGATATTTTTATTATCAAATGTCGTTTACATTCATTAATTACTTAGAAATTGATGAGGTACGATTTAGGTGACCAGTACGATATTGGCAACTCTCCCCTGGGTCGGCTTCGTCATTTTACCACTACTGTACTGACAACATATTACTGCATCGCAAGGCAACATTATAATACTTATGTAACACGGGATAAATGTCGACAATATACATAGTCAGAGATAACCGCAAGGTTTTTACCGCCCGAAACCATGTAAACAATTAGTAGCGAAACTGCTACTTTAGATCAGCGGAACACCTAAATCAATAAAGCGGTTTGTTGCTCCCCGAAGACAACGGCAGGCTGCCTTTGGTGTTGGCGGTTTGTAAGATTAGAGGCAGTCAGACAGACCACACGCCGCGCGCGTACGCGCTCCACCTTTTTCTCCTTACGTCTTCCCTTTCCACGGTCTTCCCTCTTCGACACCGTCCCAACAACCCGCTGCCTTTACCTTTTCTTTTCTTCCTTCAATTTCGTCATTCATTTTACTTCCTATCATTCGATTCTGAACATTCTAGTCGTTTTTTTTCAGGTTTATATTTACCACGTTCAAAAGTCTGTGACCAACAGTTTCTGTTAAAGGAATTAGCAAAACTTTCGCTCACAACGTAAGATGTAAAGTTCTCCTAAGATAAAATATAGGACACATGCGTAATATTTATATAAATTACCCTAACATCATTCTTTTCAAGTGTGTTGTTCGTTTTTTATTTGCAATTTCATCAAGTTTACGATTTCCTATTACAGTTTTATGTTAATTGTCTCATTTACTTGTAATTATATGAAGTTTTACGGCTTGAAAGCAATATTCTACTGATGCATTGCAAAAGCAAAGTGTTTAAATGATTCCCACCCCATTCGTGTTGCAATTAAATTGCATTCAATGTGTACTTCAGCATTTAAAGTGTCAAGAATAAACAGTCACAAGCGTAAAGACAGTAAAATATTTTCAACCGTACTCGTGACTTTCAACAAATATGAAAATGAATAACTTTTTAACGCTAATAATATTTAAAAAATGGTTGTGTTAAATTTGATCGAATTTGTCAATTAATTCTATAATTGCACAAAACTGTTACATTTTAGTGTAAGTTAGACAGTACTAAAAATTACACAATATGAATTGGTAATAAATAGATGTTTGTTATATGAAATAATGGCTTCAATAGTTTTAGTCAACGCTTACTCTTTTCTTCTTATATTGTAACATCTTCACAACTCTTTAAAACAAATACATTGGAACTTAATTTCTTTTGCTCTCGTTGTTCGCCTCTTCCTTCTCTTTTTATCCGAACCCATTTGCAAACTTGCGATTGATTGTGAGATCAAGCCTACAAAATACTTCATTAATCCGACATTGAGTGGAATTAAAATAAGATCTTTGAAGGTCGTGTCTTTGTTGAGGCGCACATATAAAATGACTTCTTCGTTCCATGTCGCATATCATTGATTATATATTGGTGTAAAAGTGAAAATGACACCTACCTATTAGGTTGCTGCATAAGTTCTGTGTGCTAGCTAGAGGACTACTTAGCTAAGTTTTGAAAATAGCTTATATTTACTTAAAATGATGTATTTTCCATCATTATTTATGACAGTTTCTCATCTATGTGGAAATTGTGTTATACTTCCTCTATACAAATTTTGGGGTTTATCATAAAAAAAAGAATTTATTGTACCTACTTTTGTCTAAATTGTTTTGTAGGGATCGAAAAAGGTGAAAATCTGTAAGATAAGGTCCCCCTGCACTTCCGATATTTTTTTTGCATTATTATCTCCGCGTGTGGTGTCGCGTTATCGTGGAGGTAGAGGATGCCCCTTCTGTTCACAAGGGATGGTCTTTTAATTTGCAGTTCGTGCACGGAAAGAAAGAAGCGAGAAACAAATACTGGGAATTAGGGCCCTGTTCACGATAAGAGCTCAACGCCGGCCCCCGACCAGCGAGCTCTCAGAGAAACAATACTGTATGTACATAGGTTTCAAACATATACATATAATAAGCTAAAATAAAATGAACAGTGAATAATTATTAGTCACAGCTACTGAAGAAGACATGTAAATAACTTTAAATAACTTACAAAATGGTTTTCATTTCTAAATATCATTTGTCATGTAAGAAATAATTTTCTTTGGTCTGTGATAATTTTAATTATTATTATGATTCTACACTTTAAAATATATTTCTACATGTAATACTGAAGAACAGCTTTGGTTCTGAATACTGTAGTAAAGGTCCGGCATTAGAAAAAATATAAGTGCATATATAAAAATAGATAAAAATCTATGTCACTGTAAACTACAAGCCACTTTAACTGTTATCTAATTTTTCACACAAACAAATATATTTTCCATTACATTCATTTCGTGATTACTGTATCTAATCATTTTCTCGTAAGTTTGCAGTAATGTATCGATAAAGAAAATTGCCTACAGCGTTATTTGATTAAGGTGGAATAAATGAAGATTTGTACAAGTGGTGAAAACTGCTCAACAGGTAGGCCGCATTCGCGTTCCTAGATCGAGTTGCAATTCTCAGTGTACGTCTAATCAAAACTAAATCTTCCCGACAAGATAATAAACTCAACACATCTACGCGCCACGGGACGCCTAATATATCATCGTGGACTTCGCCGTCACTGATAAATAAAAAGGAAAGGAACTCCCTTTGCGCCCGCCGACTGAACCTACATTTTTGTTCATTTATTTCTCCCCTTCAAATTATTCAGTTTCTAAAGAAGAAAAAATTCCTTAATACCATTGTCGTTGCGATTCTATTAAAAATATGCGCGATAGACTGTGTGAATGTTTGACGTCCAAAATTCATATAGACATTTATATAAATTACAAAACTACACCTTTAAATAAATGTATATTCTTATTGGGTTCCTATAAATACAGTACGTACCTATCTACAATCTATATTTAATCTGATCAATGTTATAAAAAAAACTACGGAGGGTAGCAACGCTCTATATTGAAATACGTAAAAATCTTTAGAATAAAAACGAGTACTAAAAAGTTTTGGTATCCTATAAGTCATTGAATCAACTCCATCAATTTCCAGCTTTGCACCTTATTGTTAATTTGTAATTTTGTCTTTAACATACAAGTTATAATGATTTTTTATATTTCGAATATTCGCTATAAATAGGACAGCAACGTTGATTTGGAGTGACTGCGTTTATCTTTAACTGTCATGTCAGTATCCGACGGTCGCGGTCGATTGGAAATCTGCATAGGTATGTACAATTTGTATGCACTGTATATAAACAATCTTCTATGAATGCTCGGGCTTATAACTTTTGTGGCAATCTATTTTATGTAGTAGACTGCGTTTCTAGACACAAATCCCCCAATTTTGTAAAATTTTCCATTCGTAATACATAAAGAGAAATATCATTTCAACATGAGAGACTTCCATTCTATTACTACTTTAATAAAAAAAAAAGGTTATTTGTGTCAAGAAAGGTACTAGTGTTTTCAAAGTTTCTGTACTTATATACTTTGATGCTAGAGAGACGCTGGGTCACATGCTACAAGACTGTAAAGAGCTGAAAAGAGAGAATTCAACGATCAGAGGGATTCTAAAGGGAGAAGAAGAAGGAGCTGAGTGGATGCGAATGGTTCTGGAAAAAAGAAGAAGAACAAGATGAAGGAAGAAATCAAACCGAAAGCACAATCTTGAGTTAACACTCCCAGAAACACTTAACGCATGTAACCCCATTTTGAGAACAAATAGCAAAAAATAAACCTATTTACTACTACATAACAGTTACGTGTAATATAATTAAATTTATTCTGACAATGTTTATACCAATTTTTTATAATGATATCTAGTATTAAACCTGCTAAAGTCGTTCGATGATCGTATTCTTAGTTTCGGAACAATATAATTCACTCCTAAGAGAGTTATGAACGTCGAAAGAATCGAGACTTAAGAACGAAAGGAACTGAAACTCGTACATCTTTCTCGTCCACCAGAAAATACTGCCAATATGCATGCAGCACTTATCGTTACAGTCCTTAACTCAATTAACTTAACGTAGCTGTACGCTGTAATTACGCTTATCGCTCGATTACCTCGAGCGTTTCATTTATGCCCGCTTAATGGTTTATGCGGTGCTAAAACAACGGCGCTGTTCGCGAATTTTGCATGTATCGTTTTTGAAAATCTCTTTAAACGGCAGCCCATTGATTCCGTTGTCGTTAATTCCTTCATGTAAATCAACTGAACCGCTCAGACGCGGTTACAGATTGAATTTTTAAAGAATGTTCTGCACCTCTGTGCGAAATTCGAATACTATATAAATGAAAATAATAATTCTCCGGGAAATTGTTATGCAATGGTTTGAGGAAGTGAAGTCAAGGATTAAGCAATTTTTATAAAACATTAAAATATGTTTTTATTACGAAGTGATACCTATTGAAGTATTTTTAAATTCTTTCAGATTTCGCGAAGTCTTACTGATGCCTTTCCTTTATTTAGAATTATTAAAAAAATGTTAGAAACGCCCACTGGTACTTTTTTCATGATTTCGTTAGAAGTCGTGGGATCGTAAGTCTTTCTATAATGAAAGTGTATTTTTAATACTATTGTAATTAATTTCAAAGAATAACGCATTGCAATTAACATAAGCAAACGTTTTTATACTACTTTTAGTTTACTAAAACGATGGAAAGTCGAAAATCTGGAGTTATATAATACTCGTTGTAAATGACAGATTAAATAATTTTACCCATATAAAGTTGAATTTACATATATTCTTAAATGGTGCGTGTAAAAGTAGATAACTAAAAAAATTAATTTTATTACTTCATCTGTATTCTAAACAAAAGGAGTACCTTGACGTAAAAGATAAGTGCAAAGCTGATAATTTCAGAACACTTCTATGTTTTAAAACTAAAATAAGTTATTTGCTTAGAATGTTACTACATGTATTTAACCAGAGAAAATAGACTCACCGAGTATTCCATCGATAGAATGATTTCTTCGGGGATCGTCTCCAGGACGAGTTTGATTCATAGGTCCACGTAGAAGCCTCGAGATACTGGAAACCGATGGTGCTGATGCTTTGTCACAGACACCATCCTGCTAGCAGAACCATATTGGACAAGTTAGTATAACAGTGAAATATAGCAAAAATTTATTGTTTAAAATGCAGAAATATTTTTTTATAAAAAATAAATCGCTTAAACGAGAGTTAAAGTACTACCTCGAAAACAATTCATTAAAACACAAGATAAGGTGAACCTTGAAAGCTGATATACAGTGTGTCTGAGTTAACCGAGAACAGTTAAATATTTCGTAATCGAGTAAAAATATGAAAAAATTATTCCTACAAAAGTATATAGTTTTTTTTTCGTAGGTACAGTGGTGGGGGCAATTTCGAGATCAACTTAATTTTTTTGAATGGAATGCCGTACTTTTCCATTTATAATACGATAGCACGTTTCGTGACTAATTCAACGAAATACTTTCCAATTTTGCATACAGAATTGTTGTTGATTCAAACTCTGTTCTAATTGTTGAAGGGCTCACTCAAAAATCGAGCTTAAATCTTTCTGGAATCTACTGCTACTTATAAAATACTACTTTATAGTACTTATAATAATACTATTTTGTACTACTTATAAAAGACTATAAATAATATGATATAGATAATATCAACTGACCTTTATCAGTTTCTCGCGAATTTCCCAGCTGAAAATGCCAGGATTTTGCCTTTTCATGTCTTCAATTTTCGCTTCGACTTCGGGCGTAGCCACTCGCGGTTTACTGCCGCCGATCACGCCCGGCCTAATCGATCCTGTTTCTTGATACCGATTCAAGATTTTTGATACGCAACCATGCGAGACTCTGAGCTGCCTGGAGATTACGCATGGCCTGACACCGGCTGCGGCCATTTCTACGATTTTTAAACGAATATGATTTGGCAGCGGACGTCCGTTAATAAACACACCCCCCAGCTGATTCACGCGCCCTTGTCCTGAAAGCAAAGAAACAAGAATGCATATTTTTCTTATAGGTACTTGTAAGCAGAATCACATTCATAAATATTACGGTGAGCAGAAAATGACAGAACGAGGCTTCAAAACCATGTACCATCAAAACCGGTAGAAGTCCAAACTAGCCGATAAATGTAGGAAAGACATTGTTGCCGAGACGTATTGAGGGTCGAATCGCGCTGTTGCCGCATTTCCCCTGTTACTATTTTGTCGTCAGGGAGGCTTAAATGAATCACGGCGAAGCGGCTGGACAACAGAGGTGGGCAAAGATAATATTTTGATAAACTCAAATAAAAAATATTTAATGTTTATCCAATATTCGAAGCTTCGAATTGCACGAGTTATCTTTATTCCAAACATTACGGATAAATAAATTTATTTGAAGTGAATTTATTCGACGGCGAAAGATAATTTTTTTATTCGAACCGTCGAATAAAGTTTTCATCTTTATCCGTAGTTTATTCGACTTTTATTCGAGGGCTTCGAAATTTCAAATAACTTTCGGCAGCGTGTTTATCCGAACCGGCACGATCTCTCTTCGTGCTGAGGACTTGGGCTGTTCGGCAGTGGCTTCTAATCTCGGTTCGAGTCTCGACTCGAAAGGCATTCATCGTAATTCATTTTCATCTGGGAAATCTCACCGGTAATATGTTACTGAAACGTTCATGCCGATACGATAGAAAATGTGAAAGTTTTACATTCTATTAAAACACACAAAATAAACAATCATTGAACAATCATATCAATATATTTTTTCACAAGGAAACATAAATATTGCACAGAATGAGAGAAGATAATAAGAATTGCAAAGTTTAGAAGGGATATTGATACACAAATTAGTATTGTTTCATAAATTATTGAACTAAACTATCAAATTAAAGAGTATTTATCTTTATTTGTCATCGAATAAAAATAACCCAGAGTTAGTTTTATTTCAAACGCCACGGATGAATCAGTTTATTCGACTACCCTAGAGTACCTGAAGATGTCATCTCTCATCTCTGTACAAGGTCTTTTTATCGACCGCAGTAGTTTCATTAAGTCTGTTTGTTTACTGGAAACGCTTCGATCGATTTGGACAATAACAAAAATGAGACGGCCCTCTTAAGAAAACAAATTAGAGTTAGCAATCGCAGAGAACCTCCAAGAATATAGTATCAACCAAGAAGAAGATAAACTCCGGTCTTTAACAAAGAAATTTCATATATTTTAGTCCACTGGAAGGACACCCAATTTACCACAACTTTTGGATGTGTCACATACGATTAAGCTAACATCCACTCAAAACGAAAGAAATTTTTTTACAGCAAGAAATTTTATCACAAAAAAGAAACAAAAGAAATAGATTGAAAAAATATTTTAAAACAAAAAAGTAGTGTTTTGCTTTGCACAAATTTTGTATTAAATAAATAAATTTAGTTTTTCATTTATACAATTTTTGTGCAAATTGGACAGGAATGAACAATTAGTTAAAGTTTTATTGTGTTTTCGATAAATATTATCAACATTATTCCAGATATATAAATTTTGTAATATTTGTTTCAATCTTTCGAGAATTCGCAAGAAGTATGATCTGATTTTTGAGAAAGAAAAAATATCGAGAAATCAGGAACATTACCGACGACTGACAGTCAAATATATGTACAAAAAACTGTAGTTAACAAAAGTACTAAACTATTTTAAAAGTATAATCCAAATTGCTGATACTAATGTACAGATTTAGTTACCGTTGAAACTGCTGCGGAAATAATTCTATTATTGTTTTGTGATAAAATTTATAATATCACGTATGATATTACGATCTTTTTGACGTTTCAAATTGTCTCAACTTATATCAAATATGGAATACAGTAGAACCTCCATTAAACGATTATCTGTTATCCGAACGTTCTGTCATTTGAACCGTCCACTACCAGAACAGTATACCCAATTCCTTTCATGATTATTGTAGGGGGAGTTCCCCCAGTGCCGGACGCTTAAGTTTTTTCTCAAGTAAGAAGAATAAAATAATATTAAATCAATCTCCTTAGCTGTGCATACGCGATTCGAACGTGGCGAAACCTAATTGTTATTTTTTTTATGCCCTCTACAGTATAACGACTCGCGGAATAACGACTTGGTAGCGTTTCAAAAATCACAGATATAGCCAATGTCCGGTATTAGAGTAGATACCAAAAGAGAGTTTAAATTGTGAACGGTAAGTAAAATAAGATAATTCCATTATAAAGAATTATATCTAGAGACTAGCAAAATACATAAACTAATAATAATAAGAGATATTAAGGACTCCGTGAAAATACATTTCACCCCTTTAGGGGTTGGTTAGGGAAAAATTCTGGAATTGGTTTTTAGGCATTTGTGTGGGTAATCTTTGTGAGTAAGAATCAAGTTGATAATCTAATCGGGGCTAAGATATATTAGGGAGTCCGTGAAAATATATTTTACCGGACGAATATATTTTAAATATTCGAATAGTATGGTATGAAGTGGGTTCAAATTAGCTTACAAGATTTTACCATGACAAATGAACCTATATTCGAATAGTATTCGAATACTGAAATATTCGAATAGCATTCGAATACTGAAATATTCGAATAGTATTCGAATACTTGGATATTCGAATTATATTCGTCAAGTAATTAAGCAAGTGAAGTATTCGAATATTCGAATACCGAATAATTCGACAAATAGTCCCAGCCCTAAATTACGAAAGTAGTACTTCCATTTTTCTATAACGATCAAAGGGATCAAGGGATATTTCATATTTTTATGAAATGTTCAAATATAACAAAAATATTTTAGGTGAAATATCTCCCTTTATTCATTTCATCGTGTCAACGCATTTTGCATTAATACATTTATTATATCTGTCAACGCGCATTTTGCGAGAACCTGTTTCTACATATGTTAAATGTAATCATTAAAACGCCTGTCAAATACACAACACAGTTGCCAAGGCACCATAATGAGAATATACGATAAATATTTTGCCCAGTGGAACGAAATTTCATGAAGTAGCATTCAGGATTATAAAAGACATTAAATGAACGAAACTTCGAGCGCGTACCAGAACGAGACGAATACTTTCGAATACAGTCCTGGAAAAGATCAGAAAGCCCGGTAGCACGGTATCATTCAAACGGTTTTAATTACCTGTAATTAGGCCCCCTTTAATTAACTTAATTATAATCACGAAGTCAAACAAACGGCGTCACATAAGTGGCAGCAAAATGTAAGTGGAAAAGGTCCCAGGAAGGAGCGGCGGCTTTCTGAAAAAGGCTCCGAAGGATGGAAGCCCAGAAGAAGGAAACAAGCGAAATGAGATGTGCCTTGGTAGTAGTTGGACTCGTACTTTTATGAGGTTCACCTTACGACTTTGCAAAGGAGGGACTTTCCGTAAGGCAGAGATCACGAGACTATGAAAAGGACGTGTCACGAGTTACGGCCCCGGTTTTGCGCCGAGCAATAAAAATCAGCAGGGACTGCAAGGGGGTTTAACCAAGCAGATCCCCTCTCCTGAAACGTCACACACGTAAAACCTAACTGCGTTCGAGACACGCTCGCCAGGACAATGACGACCATTCCGCGTTTACGTGTATTTACATAAAAGAACGTTTGCATAAGAATCGCTACCGAAATGAGATTTGTGCATGGACTGCACGTACGGAACCGCGGCTGCGTACATTACCGCGAATTTTTACTTCTGAAATCTTCTAATGTCATTTTCGTCACTGAACTAATGCGCAAAGGGTAACAGAAGGCTTTGGAAATATGGATTCATTCACAATTTCATCACTTTTTCCATTATAAGCTAATACGATATTTTAAAGTTATACGTTCTTGATTTGGGTTAATCATTTTTTAAGGAATTCGAAGATCTAAGTCCGGTATAGTTCGACCACCGGGAGAGTCCGGCCAGTGTTGATATTTTGAGACTGACGCAACATAGGGCACTGTGTGTCATTGACACAAAAGAAATGAATGCGCTTGGTGTTAATCTTGCATTGACCATTGTCACAAATCCATATTTAAATTACAGGAAGCACTTAAGACTTTATTCGAGTCTGAAAGTTTTTAGACCAAGTTACAGTAGACCAAGCCAAAAAAGTTTTCACCTCAGAAAAAAACGTGGACACTTGAATGATTCCATGATTTTCCTTGAAGTGGCATCATGTTTTCTAGAAAATGGTAAATATGCAATTTTTTGGGATCATTTTAAAATGAATTTAATACGGTTAAGAAAAATCGCATTGATTTGGCAACTAAAGGTTCTGAAAGGAAACTGTCTTAGCTTTCCAAAACACTCATGAACAATGTTCTACGATCATGCGTTCGCAGGTTATAGGTGTTCAAAGTGAAAAGTTCCTTTTTTGCTTTGATGGCGGATAACTCGGTCAATAAAAATCATAAAACATAGCAAAAAAAAAAAGAAATTATAGAGAAATGTTTGCTCTATAAGACCCCTCCATTGGATTTATCTAAAAAAAAAATTTTTGGCCTGTGCATACGTCCAAACTTGGCAAAAATTTCTGAAACTTGATAAAACAGTATCATAATGGACGAAGAAAAAAAATTGAGTGATGGTTTCAAAAACTAGAGTCTTCAAGCGTTAAAATGCTTTTGTTAAATATTTTTTGCGGCCATTTTTCCAAACGAATTATCACGCTACTCTCATAGTCGTGCTGCCAAGTTCCCCCTCTTCTACTGTGAACTTTAAAACACCCTGTTTCGGATAAGTTGTTCGACTGAGTTATCCCGTCACGTAACTCACATCTGCCTAAAATATACGAAACTTCATCCGAATAGTAAAATATTCTTTCACCTTCAAAAGTAACAATCATATATCCAATTTCACGTCGATCTCACTCTTCCGATGTGATGCAGCGAATGCGCAAGAGCAGAGTCTCAGCGAGACACAGTCGACTGGCTGGTCACTAAAAATTGATAATCATATCGACGAAATAATGCACTTGTCGTTATACGAGTGGTTCGTAACACCTGCTATGAAAACTCCTGCTAATTACCACGACATAATTCAAAAAGGGACAACCTCCAACCACTCCTCTGCCCGTGCCCGATGCTGCTAAAGTAGTCCCGTTTCGTCATTCATCAAATCCGCAAGATTTACATCCCCCCACCTTCTGGGACCCCAATGGACCCGCGAGGACATATCCACAGGCACACATCGCACACTCGCGTGATACCGTCGCGTACGTACGACTCGTAGACACCTCTCATGACGTCAGTCAGGCCCCAGGGCCCGACGGGATTACAGGCAAGATCAAAAGGCGCCGAACGCCGCCACCGGCTCGATCTCCCTCCCTCCCCTCTCTCGCTCTCTCTCTTTCGCGGTAGGCGCGAGGAGAATCGCACAGACCCCAGAACGAGTTCGACACGAAAGGGCCCGTACAGTGACGGGGTGGGCCTGTTCGTCGGGCCCGACTTCTTGCGCGACAATACGTGAAATTCTATGTAACCGACTACCATACTCCATTACGACACATGCGCAGAAGTTATTCGCTTGCAAACGCGAGCTAACGGATTAATTCGTAGTAGGTGTTTTGCTTCTTGTTTACGTCGGCATCTTGTGATAGTTACTTACAATGGTCACATTACAGCGGGCAATACTTACTGCGACCGAAACCCATGAACGCGGACACTGAATTGATCAAAATTTGAAAAAAGGAAGTTATTTTAAGCTTAGAGTTTTATGGACTTTACAATCGACAAGCTGAAAAGGAGTTGGTACTCTGTATGGTACTGCCACTTGTTAATTGTACCAGTCTTTTGATTAAAAAAAATCCGGGAGTGTTCATTTCGCACAGTAATCTTATAACAGTGGTCGATTGTTAAGGAAGGTAAGTTAGTACATGGAATAGATATGAATTATTAATATTAATCTCATTAAATAGAGGAATGTTTTTACTTTCAAACTCACATTTGGGTTAGTTGGGTTAAATATATGGTAGGGGAGACCGGGGATAGGTTGGACAATTTTTTATTAATAGTCTTTAGCGGGCCGGTAAAATGCCTTACGACTATAAATGGTACACCATTCGATAGCTCAGAATGTGCGCTATTCATTTGACCCTGATAAACGGGCCGCAAATTCCCTAGTATTATTTTGAGATGAAAAAAGTTCAGAGATGCATATTGTCCAAAGTATCCCCATTGGTGGGGTTACATTGGACATAGCACGGGGATAGTTTGGACAGATGGAAATAAATGATAATGAATAATCCAACGAATATATAATTGATTTAAAATGACAAATAGATAAGAAATAATGAAGTTTAAAAACTTTACAAGATTTGCTTACAGCAGTTGGGGTCTGTTGGGCTATTAAGGGAACTAGGCAGTCGAAAAATCGATTTTTTTATTGCATTTTCCAAAAGTACTATCCTTTCTGAATAAAATGCCGCTTGGTTTATAGTAAAATACGCAAAATTATAGATTTGACAGCTAAAAACGTCAAGCGGCAATGTATTCCCATGTCTGTCCAATGTAACCCCTCATATCAAATCAAAACAAAATGATTCGTGCCTTTCCTCAATAAGGATACTTTGATTTTTGCATAGCATTACTTTATTCTAAACACATTCACCAATGCCTCAAAAAAGTTACAATAAAATTCTTCCATAATGAAGTATCCGAATCGCAACAAAAAGTAGATGAAAATATTATACAGTAACATACAAGAACTGAAAAGTGTGACTTACTTTGTCATTCGTGGATGCAACACACCATATTGAATATCAGTTGATTTGGTGTGAGCATAGGCACAAACTACAAAAAATTTGCGATAATCATGACACTATGTTGGCAATTTTAAAACTGTCCAATGTATCCCCGTGTCCAAACTATCCCCGGTCTCCCCTACTAATTAATTTTAAAATAAAAAATAATACATTTTTTTTATTAATTTAAGTTTTTCTTTATAAAAGACATAGGAAAACTTAAATTAATAAAAAATTGTATTATTTTTATTACTCCACTAGTGGGGTAATTCCGGTCATGATTTTTCTTTATAAAGGAGCTAGGAAGACTGTTAAAGTAATAAAAAATTGTATTATTTTTTATTTTTAAATTAATTACTACATATATCACAAATATATTCTTCAGGGGTATCCTGAACATTCTTCGTGTGCTCATTAACCACATACTGTGCACCGGAACGACATTTCATCACCTTTTCCGAATTCCTTGCAAAAGGGCCGAATATCGTGCTCTACTTTTTTGCCACAAATATCTGAATTGTACGTGGCATCTATGCCAGAAAGAAAAGCAATGTTAAAAGCTGGCTGATATTGCCCCTCACTTTTGGCCGGTATTACCCCACACCTCATGTTCAGATATTTGAAGTAATACACTGAATTGAATTTACATATCACCAAAAACCAAATATGAGTTCGAAAGTGGAAACATTCCTCTATTTAATGAGATTAATATTAATAATTCATATCTATTCCATGTACTAACTTACCTTGCTTAACAATCGACCATTGTTATAAGATTACGGTGCGAAATGAACATTCCCGGATTTTTTTTAATCAAAAGACTGCTATCGTCAGGAAACCATGAATATTAGCTCGCCGCATCATTAATAAGTGGCAGTACCATACAGAGTTAAGTTACGCGGTTTTTATTTAAAGAAATAGAAGTGACCGGAATTACCCGCTGGCCGGAATCACCCCGTTTTCCCCTACTTGCCAGTGTTTTAAATTTGATAGGCGGTCCGAAGACGCAAGCATCCATAGCGTTTTCTACGAGCCGCGCGGAAGGGGTGCTCGAAGCCAACGAAGCGGTGGACATGCAACAGTTAGGGAAAATTCTAGTAGTGTGCGTGTAGGCTCGTACCCTTATACCCTGTATGTATACTAGAGTTTTCCCTATCCATTGCATGCCCGTGCCTTCATTGGCTTCGAGCTATGGATGTCCACGTCCTCAGACCGCCCATCGGGGCATCGCTGGTTTAACCCTTCGCGGTCACACGGGGTGTATTGTACCCCAAGAGCAATTTTCGATTTGAAATTTCCCACCTTTATATCTTTCAAAAGGGGTTTATCGCAAAAAAGAAAATAAAAAAAAAATTTTAAAATCGGGTTTTTCCCACAACCATGGAAAAACACTCATTTTCACCTTCAAATTTTATCATATAAAATTTACATTTCTAGAAAAAGATTATTAGACCATGAATGTACAATTATCACTGAAAATTTCAAAGATTCAAAAATACGAAAATGGTAACTGAAAAAATGTTGCTGGGGTACAATGAACCCCGTGTGACCAATTTGTGATTATAAGAAGGTGTGACCACGAAGGGTTAAGTATTTATAAAATTCGAATACGTTTCTCGATTCAGTAAAATCGTTACTTATAGTATGCGTAAGTATATGAATCGAACGATTTGATACGAATAACAATAACACTGCTATGTATACCATAAATAGAAGTGGTATCTGAACCAATTAATGAAAATCGGGAGTCCGCGCAATGGGAACAAGGGAAGTATAAAATTCTCATTTGCTGTGAACTGTTAAGTGAACCTCGAGGTCCGCGGCTGTACGGCGAGCATGAAAGATTTTTTTTCTGCATGCCTAAAACTAGAGAAGTACGCATGGAAATTCAAAACATTAATTTGCCTCGAAATGGTGAACCTGGGGAGAAAAAGTGCATTTTTTTACATAAAAGTGTCAATTGCAAAGAATATGTTCAAAATATCGCAAAATCATTACGCACTTCTCTAGTTTTTGGCATGTAGAAAATAAAATTTTTTGTTTTTTTTTCTAAATCAAAAGGTATAGGCGTGAGATTGAAAACCGTGGAAAACGTCCCTCCTCAGGATTTTTGCGTATCACATATTTTTTCCGGCGAGAGTTGTACACTAACAGGCTTCATATTGAATTTTCTGTTTAATTCATTATCTTTCTAAAAAAAAAAACGAAAATGACTGCAATTTTGCCCCTTGAAAAACTACAATCTGGACAAGAAGCCACTGTAGGCTAAAGTACAAATCTTAATAAGTAAGTATCCACAAACAGTTGAGTGTAAAACTGATTTGTAGATCTTAGTTTTTATACCAAAAATAATGTTTATGGTTATTATATTGTTTTGGTTTTCTTTTAAGGATAATACATTTTTATTGATCCGAACCTTTTATCAATAAATATTATTAATAAAATTCTGTTTTATTCCATTAGGAACTGAAATATTTCAATAAAAGGCAACTTATATATCTTAGTTACAACTTACCCCAAAAAGGGGTAAGAAGTTCCGCTTCGATCAGACACAAATAAATTACTTTTTACGAAAAACCTAGTGCAATATATTAAATACAAGCTTAAAATCATAACATATAATAAAAACAAGGAATTAGTCAATAGTGAAGAGAATAACTACATTATTTTCCAGTCATTTTTTATGTTTTATCGAAATCGGAACTTTTAGCCCCGGTCTCACCCTACTTGTGTTCAACACACATTTATGGACTTAAACACTTGTAATTCGAGTCACGGATCTGAATATTTGACGCTGATTGTCAGGTGTGTGAACAGGACTTACGTTTCTGTTTTAAGTTCTCATTGTAAATTGTAATACACATTGATGGGACACTTGGTCAATTACTTTATGCGTTTTAAGTAATTGACTTTATTTACAAATACCTTTACAAAAATCGATACTTGATCTTTAAAAGCACCAAAAAAATAAAATATTCAATGAAACAATTTATGTAAACGGTATTGAAATTCGTTACAGTTAAATCTGTATTGATGTCAATAGTGGTGTCTTTCGGTTGGTATTTAAAATCAAAATCATAGAATGAAGTGTTATTCCGTTGTAAGTACATACTTACAATACATAGTAGAACATGCATTTGCTACATGCAAAAATTTACATAGCGGTTCTTTTTTGTATACTTCAGGTGAAACACAGTTACATTATTTATTAATTCTAGTTTATAAGCTTATTGAACTACATATTATACCTATAGTATTGTAAAATCACCTGGACCTGTTGCGAACATTGAAATGAATTGCTTTAACTTTTTTTTCTATTTTCATTCCTTAAAAATGATATTATGTTAATAGTATTGTCATTCTACAGTATGGAATTTCAATAGCAGTGTTAACTACAACATCCAATACGTTCATTTCGCTACCTAAGTGTGTATTTTGAATGTGTTAAAGTGTGTGTGTGTTTTTTTACATTAAGTACAACAAATAGATCGCGACAATATAATAAACTTAGTAATCGCTTAAATTGTGTACAAGATAAAATGAGCATAATTAGATAGTCCTGTTAAGTAACTTGCTTTAAATGTTATTTTATTCTTGAACATTTAAGAATTTTTCATTAAAAAATTTCATGGAGTGGAAATCGCTATTATTAAAGAGATTTCATGTAGTTGAAATCTATGACACTAACGAGTTTAATAATGGTAAGATAGAACAAACTTTGCGATATTCATCTACATGTTTGTAAACATTGTACCTCATCACTCATCAGAAACTCAAGACCACCCTGTAGCAAAAATAGAAGGGGCTGAAGTGCTTGGAATGATCGAGAAAATAATTTTCAGCATGAATTATTGATAACAGGTAATTGATTGTAGGCGATCACGCTAATATCCACGATCATGCCGATATAACGCGATAGGGCTTCTCCGATTTTAATTCGCTCGACGCAACTCGCATGGTTAAATTTTACCCTCCAGGCAACGGTTTCAAGAGTAATGGTATTTGTTAGACCGTTTACCTAAGAATCATTTGAGTAACTACTGGATCTGTTAAGATTTTGTGGACAACAGAAAACGCTTATCCCCATAAAAAAAAACTTCAAAAAAGTAAAAAAATTACGCCAAGTACATGAAATCAAATAAATCACAGGAAGTAGAAAATAATAATAAGTACCAAATAAAAAAAAGATGTGAAATCAAAATGAGTTGCATGTAGGAAATCACCTTTATGTACTTATTATTATCTTCTACTTTTTGTGATTTATTTGATTTCATGTACTTGGCGTATTGTTTTCACTTTTTTGAAGTTTATTATATTTTTTAAAATTACAGTAGGTATAATAACACAGTACAAGAAATTTTGACTTTTATTCGGACTTGTAACATTCAATAGCCGTTTCTTATAGGTTTTCGTGCGCTGAAAACGAATTCATAAACCGTTTGCCTCCATCACACTCAGTTTTTGAGAAACCTGCAAATTTTCAACTTTGAACATATTTTGAAAGATATCTGCAAAATTGGTGCATTTCGGGTGTCCTTTTCCTTTTGATCGTTGTTTAACCATATTTAAATATTCATAATGCAATAATAACTTATATCTTTGTATTCGGGAGAGTTCATAGAATAATTCTACGCAACGTACAGTCGAATAACTATTACCGTTTCGACACAAATGATGTTCAAAGTTGAAAATGTGCATTTTTCAAAATCGATTTTCTCAAAAGCTGAGGGTGATGGCGACAAACGGTTTGCGTATTCGTTTTCGGGACACGAAAACTTATAAGAAACATTACAAGTCCGAAAAAAGTCAAAATATGTTGTACTGCGTTATCTACATATAAATAAAATCCTCAGGTTAGGTACAAATAAAAAACAGTTTGATGATATACACACATGACGCAATTTAAATTTGGCCAACTTACCTTGTGTTTGAGACTGCACATGATGAGATATTGATGAAATAAGTTTCAGGTAAGGTTGAAATAGCAGTGTTTCGAGTAAAAGATACGTGTCAGCGTTATATAGAGTATAATAACATAAGTAGACTACTATCCCCATTTATAGTGCTGGGACTTTCAGAAGCTGCCTTGTAAACGTGTTGAATAAATCAAGAACACGGAGTTTCGAGACAGTTTGAAATTGTATGCAAACTGAAATTGGTTGGCAGGTCTTGAAAGTATTTCAATTTTTACACCCCAATCCAGCTTGTAAATATTGTCACGATACTGAAAAAGTCGCTTGTGTTCATATTACAGATTATATAATAGCATAACGCAATCAAAACGAACGAAAAGAAGAACAACAGCAAAACACTAAAAATGGAAAACTCGACAATTTCAAGGCAATCAAGATTTTCAAGACACTCAAGATTTCATAAAATTGGCAAGATTGTACAAGACTTGTTTGGAATCCTCTATAACCTCTTGTCTGCAATTCCACAAAAACCAACCGCAGTGCGGAATAATTTTTCAAAGCGGCATTACTAAAACAAACCACTCGTTAACTGTCTCGCTCGTGTAATCAAGAATCAATCATCAATTTTGTTCATTCCGAATGTACTTCGTAGCCGCATGATAAATGACGAATTGCGCAAACAATCGAGTAGACGGGCCCCGACGTGTCTCGATCAGTCCCGCGCAGGCGGCCCGATGCAAAGCCGAGGAGAGCTACGTGAGCTTGGGGGGGGGGGGAGGGGGGGGGGGGCGCGAGTACCTGAGTGGGAGTATCCGTATGTACTAAGGGGATGCATGTACTTAACGTTCAGTGTGAGTTCCGAGTTGCAAAGGCTTCAATCAACGTGCCGTCGCTCGGGGCATTTCCGATATCAGACATTAGGTACCCACGGCTTCAGCTACGTACTTCAACTCTTTCACGTTCCGACACCCACGAGAGCGGCTGCGTGCCCTGTCTTGCCACGGAATCGAATTTTTCTAATTCTGGAACGCTCTCTTGTGAGAAATCGCCGTAAACTCATTTCTTAATTTCAATATAGAAACTGAGGCTTCATTCGTGATGCGATGGAAAGAAGAGCGATTCTTTGTGCAAAAAGGATACACCGAAAATCGAGAGTAAAATATTTTCGTAGGGTAAACTGCAGAATGATTGGCACCCTAAGCGGAAATTCTAATTCGAATGTCTATATTTTTTTATGATATGTCTATATTAATGATTATGGAGCACCTATTAAGTCCTTTATTTTAAAAATATTCAATGAAAAACAAAAATAGGCATAAGAGTACAATAGTATTTGTTGGAAAACATACTCAAATATCTACATATTTGCAGATCGTGTCTTTAATACCACCCCATAAGCAGAAAGTAGGGGATAAAATGGCTGGACATCTTAACTATCAAGGAAAGGATACTAACCCGAAAATTCTGATTTTAATGAAACTTCGTGTGAAAGTAGAGCATATAATAATATTTTTGCGGAGATTCACTCTGAAAGGGTAAAATCTATCGTTAAAGTTATCGAGTTTTTAATTTTTTTAATATAACTTTGTGCGAGATAGAACAAAACTTTAATTATAAGAATTGTTCAGTTTTTTATGTTCTATCACACTACTGCTCGAAAATATTTCTACGGTGCGTGACTAATAAACAAATATGTTATCTTTGTTATATTATATAAGTATAAACTTTTATCCGTAAGGGATAAAGACATTTTTTTTATGCAAAAAATTTACAATTCAAAAAGGTTTACTGAAATATGAAAGTACATCATTTTTCCCCTTATTTTCAAGAAACAACTTTTCACTTTCGTATTTGTATTCCCATGCTTATAAGTGATAGGTATCTTACTTCGTTCACATTTTGCAACTTACTTTTGTTATATAAGGAAATCATCAGACCTCAACCTCTGAGATCTGAATGTACAAATGCAAAACGTAACTTTGCAATAGTTCTGCAGTTACATTAAAAAGCTATTTATTTTGAGAGTTGTAATTTTAATTAGAAGATTTCAAATGCTAATTTAAACTTAAAATTGCAAACCGTCATAGATTAATGAGTGATTACACTGTAACCATGCAATTAAAATGTGATACTACATATTACCATAGTGAATATTAGCGTAATTAAAACACTAACGGACGAAATAGTTTGATACGTCTAGCTTTTCCGGAGCGCGTAAGGTATAGTAAGGTAAAGGAAATCTTGTAAAATGCATAAAAAAAATTAGCATACAATTCAAACTGTTATTTATACGATACAAAAAACATTACTTAATTTTTTCTTCGTTAATTTGGGTAAAACGATAAAAAATTTTAAGCGGATACCTATTAGGAGAGTGGAAGTTCCTTACTAGCGAAAGAGAAAACAAGGCGTTAAAGAAAATGCTGTAATTGTAATATTTAAGCTATTAACATATCAAAATATAATGTTTTAAATAATATAAGCATCATATAAAGTAATAAAAATCCGAATTCAACGATTCATTAAGTCTTTCTACTTATTAATTGGGTAACAGTGATTGGTACAAGCGTTTCAAACATTTTGGAATTACTGTCATAGCAGTAAGGTGACTGTACCTAATATCGTCAGGCAAAAGTTAAATCGCTGTCGATTGAATAATAATTATTAGACTTGCCTTCTCCGAATGGGATGTAAAATTGAGGCAGTCCATAAATTTTTACAGATTTATGCTCTCTCGCACTCTCCCCTCTCCTTTTCCCAACAAAATTGTAGTCCAATTTGAATTTCATTTCGTCGCTGAAAACCGATAAAATGGTTCCACATTTCTAATTGCGACACGAAGTTTCCTGCGAAATTCAAACGGCGCCCCATATGACATTTGCTGAATGGTGCTTGCTAGACTTGTTTATCACAAATGGAGCAGCAGCAAATTTTGGACCTGCGACGTTCTAGAACGATACAGCGGGAGATCCCTATGCAGTGATTTACAGAGACCTCAGAATGCGATGAGTAATTGTTTTAAAAAAAGGAAAGGAAGATTATGGATAAAAGAAGCGATTCGGCAGACCGTCAAAGCGGGTAGTAGAAAATGGTTTTATGGTTCTTCTGACATCTGAGATATTAGTAGGGGATAATTCTATAGGTCCCAAGGAATTATATAAGCATAATTGTTAACGCAAATACGGCGAGAAAGCTGTAAAGAATTCAGATAAAGAAGAAGGTGCATCGGGCGACAAATTGAAAGTTATTGACTTCAAATCATCATAACTTAGAAACAAATGCATGAAATGCAACCATTCGAACGCTATTATATAGATAAGAAGTCAATACTTTTACTGTACCTATGTAAAAGAGTAACGTAAAAGAGGTTAATTAATAATCATAGAAAGCGATAAATTAACGATGCAGATATTCGCGAAAATGTGTTTAGAATTGCAGTAGCGGACAAAATAGTTACCACTTTGTCGATTTGCTGTATTTTTTAACATCAACTTGGAAATGTGGTATGTATTTAATATACATATTCTAATGGATAATTGAAAGCCGTATAAAACACAATTGAAATTGAATTTATGGAACTAACGAAAAATTTTATGACATTGAACGGGATAACACATTTTTGGGGCCGACAAAGCACTTATGGTATTCTTTTACCCCGTCCTAAGAGCAAAATTTTGTATTACTTTTTAAAAGTGGTAACTTTTTAACAGTTTTAAAAGGGTGTTGTCGTGTTTAACGTTATGTAAGGGTTTTGTTTATAATTTAAGTAAATTCAACTGTAACTGGGTTTTATACAGTTTTCAATTCTCTATCAGAATATATATACATATACAATATTGGGCATATACTGCAGTATTGTGTTGATGTTAAAAAATAATAGAGGTAAACTGGACCGAAAAGGTGGTATCTTTTTTGGCCGATACTGTACTTATACGAAATACTCACTCCAACTTACGTGTGGCCGCGGTCACACGAGTATTTTTTCCACGTCCGTCGCCACACGAGCGCCGCGCGTCAAATTTAACGTCCGTGCAATGTCGGCGACGGACGACAAACGCTACGACGTCCGTCGACCACTCGCCACGGACGGTGTTGCATTGTATTTTATGTATTCCTATGGAACCGGTCACACGAGTGTCGAGTTGTCGTCCGTTTTCAGTGAATTTTATTACTGCTATAATGGATATCGACGTTCTATTATCTGAAATTCAGAAACGACCTATTCTATGGGATGTTTCAGATTCTGAATATAAAAATAAATTTAAAAAAAAAAACGAAGTGCGCAGGTCTCATAGTGTCTCGACGTACTATTTTTTGTTTTATTTTGTTTAGTAATACATCAAACCACGACTGGGACATGTGGAAATAGTTGAAAAATTTCGTTTGATCACTACGTGCTTAGCTGGTTATAAAGTGTTCTAAAATGCGCTTTGTAATAATCGCGTATTGTTTATAGGGTGTACCCAATATTTTCTTGTTTTCCGTTTCCTATTTTGTATTCTCAATGCAGTATAAATGATAATCGCGAAAAATAAGAAATACGTGTTTTTTTATTTTTCCCCGTTTTCATATTTGGGGGCTGAAAACTGCGTTCAAAGTTAGGGTTGAAAAATCATTTTTGTGGAATATCTCGAGAACTATTAGAGATAGGAAAATAGTGTCAATGGACGAATTTTGTGTCTTTGAATGCGAAATATGACTGACTCACCAGATTTTCAAAAAGTCCATTTCTTTAAATAATACATAATAACTTTGAACGCAGCTTTCACCCCCCAAATATGAAAACGCGGAAAAATAAAAAAACACGTATTTCTTATTTTTCGGTCCTCTATAACATATCCAAAAATCAAAATGTCAACGCTCGTGTGACCGCGGCCTAAGCCCCGGTGCACACGAGCGGCATGCGTCATTTTGCAGTCGCAATACTGCTGCAAAATATACATATATTTTATATATCTCTCCATATACATATATGTCCTGCTGGCACACAACGTTACATTCACACGGCTGTAAAATGACGCATGCCGCTCGTGTGCACCGGGGCTAAGACAAGAGCTAATGTGTTAAACGCAAAGAAGCTTTATTATGATTCGTTTTCCTCTTTTTCGGATGATGATTCTTCAGTAAAACACCCGTTCACGAAGCTTGCGTGTGAATGTAATAGAAGGCTGATGTCGAGCAAATGTGAAGAACCAGTAATAACCATTATTATTCTGTTAGACGGAAGTTTTTGCAGAAAAGTTACAAAATTTCGTTTCAACGCGTGATATATTCTACGTACAAACATCGAAACCTAATGAAACTTATGATGGCAGTATTAATGGATGGTCATACAGCTAATGTTTGTGGATCTTATCCTGGAAATAAAACCAATTTTTCAATTCTGATAGAACTTTTTGAAACTAATATATGGGATTAGTTTTGAGCGTGGGATGTATTTGTTGTTAGTCGTGGCTTCCAAAGTTTTATAAATAAAATGAAAGAAAAAGGATCTGTGGGTAAACTAATCACCACGATCATTATAAACAGCCGACGTGCTTCGGAAACGATTAATGGAAAAATAAAAGAACATTACAAAAAGAAAATTCCCCATTTTTTCCAAGGGGTTATTTCACCCCCTAAAATCGTACTATGGCAGTAACAAAGAATAGGGTTGTCTGTCGGATGAACTACTCTACTTACACAAAATTGCATAATTTTCTAAATTTTCGGGTTGCCTAACTTCCCTTGTTAGATCAATCTGGTGACTTTGAGTTTCATTTAGCAGCCAACAACTTCTGGATCCAGCAATTATTGCAGATACCAAATTGATCTGGATTTCGTCAACAGTATTACATCAACACTGTAAAGTATTTTATTTGTGTAGCTGTTATTAGATAAATCTAAAAGTGGGGTTGCTTCAATTATTGGAAATAATTTATGGTTGCAGAGTTGGCCAACATATTGCAGGATGTTGCTCGCATATACATAGCAAGAGTTTGCTCGACATCAACCTTTTATACACAGTGGGGGATAACAGTATGTGGAAACCCTTCTTTTAGAAGCTAGAAGGATTAGTTTCACGGGTGGCGTGTTTCGTTGTTTTGAAAAAATGCAATTGATCGGAATAGCGAAGAAAATAGTGAAGATCATTTGTTCAACATTTTTATCGGAGTCTGTAATGAAAATTGAATAAACCCGTTTGTAGATTTAAATGAGTTGGATACATGCTGAAAATTTCGTCGAAATCGGTAAACGCAGCTATACGAGCTACAAATAATTAAAAGTGGAGGAAATCAGAGTTTTCAGTAATTTTCAGACTATAACTGTAATGAACCTAAAGTTTTATTTGCATAATAATGTTCGAATGATTGCATTTCGTGCATTCTTTCCGAAATTTCGATTATATGAAGTTAACAAGTTTAATTGCATTCTTTTACAACTTTCCTATTTTATTTGCCGTAAACAATTATGCTTTTATAATTCCATGGGACCTATAGAATTGAGAATTATAAAGCCTCCACTTTATCGCACCGTTGAACTGGCGTTGTTATGGATCGAGAACGCGTGTTTCATCGCCACAAATAGTGCAACGATTGAACAGTTGAAATGTGATCCAAGTCTAGCAAGCACCATTCAGCAAATTTCATAAATAGGTTTTCAGCGACGAAAAGAAATTCAAATTAGACTACAATTTTGTTGGGAATAATTCAGGCACTACGCTGGGTATGAGCGTGAGAAAACGAGAGGGGAGTGTGCGAGAGAGCACAAAGTGGGGTAAAAAGAATTGAAAAGGGTGAAAGAAGGTGAGCGAAGAGAGAGAATTACAGAATTAAGAAGAATCTTTTTGAGCCCAGATTCAGCTTTAGAAGTAGTCAAAGAATTATAGCACTTTTCCGCAGTAACTGTCATTGTTATTTTTGTCCTGCAGGGGTATGATAAAAGTAACATACCGTGGGGACGAAAGTAACACTAATTATTTTGAGGAGAATTAAGTAAAAACACTTCTTCCAAAGCAAAATAGGATTTTTTATTAGGAGAAACGATAGAAAGAAACATTTAAATATACATATTTCAAGTAATGATAAAAACAAATCAATTTTAAATAAGGAAAGGTAGAAAGCATAACCAGCTTCGAATATTTTTTTGGTATTTTGTATTTAGCTAAATGATAGGCATTAAATTTTTTTATATTTAGTGAACATCACCCATGGTGCAGTCTTCGTGGGACTAACCCATAAAATCTAGACATTAATCTCTCGAACAGCTTTCACTGAAAGGTTTAAAACAAACCAGACATAGACAATCATTATCATCTGGAGAATTCCTATCTTGTATGCTATTTTGCTCGCCCAAGTAACATGTTACTTTTGCCCTCAGCTATTTTTTTCAGAATACAACTGTTATAACATACAAACTATACGAAACTTGTTAAAATCAAATACAGGAACTTACAAAGACATTATTTAAGAACTAACTAGCAAATAATTGGCTTAATGTCTATAGTTTAACTATGAATATTAACAGCAAACCAGAATAGGAGACACTTACCTGAATGATCTAAGTAACAATATTAGCTTGCCTACAGTATACGATTCGTGTTATTGCTCAGCCTCATTCAGTACAATAAAACAGACACTATACTTATGTAACTGTGTAAAGTAAACTTTTTAGAAATGTTTGTGGAATGGGGGAGAAGGCGTGTTACTTTCGTGACGCCGTTACGTTTGTCCCCACTCTCCCCTAATGAGTAATGCATGAGTAAATTCTTCGAATATCGGCTTGAAATTTTCAGAGAGTATTTTTGATGAGTTAAACATTAAGCAAGTGAAGAAAAAAAATCGAAATTTGTTCAACTTTCACAGTGGTGTTCCCTCTTAAAATATTACGTAATTTCTTTCACATACCCTTTGAACCCATAATTATTAACCCCACTGTATGAGATACACGTATTGCTTATGCGATTTCTTAAACGATTAATCTTTTACTAGGAGTTTCTTCAACCACAGTTGTGTTACAGTTCCAGTAAGAACGTGAGAATATGGAAAGCAAATACCTTGTAAAAGTAAATAGAAAATATTTCTAACATTTATATCGAACATATAAAAAAGTATCAAAAATACATTCACGACTGCGAATTAGAATTGTAAATAACGGTGACCTCGTTGACGATCATTCATTTAAAAACTTTAAAATCCATCGCTGTTTCCGACGGGAAACGATGATTTTCATACGTCTGTTATCCTGCATTAATTCCTGGTAACAGAATTCTATTCGACCGTTTTCGTAAAGGCGAAAACGACTGTTCGAAGAAAGTCGTTGGATAAAGGAAAAAAATGTAAAATGGTTAGCAGGCAATAATTCACTCAAAGCTCAGCGTAAAATCAGTAACGCAGGTTGTAAAAGTTCTTTCTGACATTTGTAAGACCTTCGGGCATGACTCCGGTGCACGAAATGTTCACCAACCTGAATCCTGCCTCGTTGCTGATAAACAACCTTTCTACCAAAAAGTTGAAACCTTGCAATAAAGAAATAGTTAAAGATAACGTCTGCGATACCAGCCCAGCAATACGTATGAACCGAAGCGATCGATCAAGTAATTTTAACCAGGCTAAGAATTCGTGACAAACACTCCTTCATTATCACCAAAGACAACCCAACTATCTGCGACATGTGTGACACAACATTTACATTGAACAGATTCTAGCAAGTTGTACCAAATTCGTAGCCAAGAGATGCAACATGATGTCTCGACGAACTCGCTAGACATGCTAAAAGAAGAAAACCCTTGCAGAAAAGTCAATATGTACCTCCTAAATTAATTACCTTGATAATGGAATGTGGGTATACATATATAACAATCTACGAAGGCGCAGAGACCCAAAACATCTAATAAGAAAAACCTTTTTATCAATCGAGTAAGTAGTAGGTATAAAATAGTTTGTGCAACTGTCGACGACCGGAACGATTCTTGAGAATCTTTCGCCTGTTGTATTCAATCACATCTCAATTTCCAAAGGATGCTAGCTGATTGCTGTTATTGACTAAATATATTAGTGGCATATTTGTACATTCAATTTACTAAATGCAGTAATACAGTGCGCTTCAATCAAATGACGCAGATTAAACAACAGAGAGAAATACTGTCACTTCAAAAATACTTTAACCTATCTGTGGTGTAAATCTTGACCGTTTCATTGTTTCAATATTTCATACTATTTGTATTTATATCTTTGTAATGTTAGTTTTGACAATAGCAAACGATAATTGAGTCCAGCTACTTCTGATATTTAATTCACTTATAATTAATGTCTTAAGGGGGTATAACCGTTTGAAAGTGTCAAAAATCGGATTTCATTTTACATGTTTTCATAGATTAATGTCTTTGATGCGAAAAATTCGAAAGATTGACGAAGTTATAAGCATTTGAGTGGAACAACCCAGGTAGAACTCAAACTTGTAGAATTCAAACGCAATACAATAGTAAGATCGCATTCAACAGAAGGTTAATGAAGGAAGCTAGATTCCTGTAGCTTATTTACATTGCTATACGAAGTTACGGAAAATGTAGTTAGATTAATATTTTTATATTTTGTAGAAGGATACTTGAAAAACGCGTTTGTAGATCGCAACACTTTCAGACACTGAAATAAATATAATTTTCTTATATATTGATTTGGTGTTTGTAGTAACATTAAGATGAACTTATTTTTACTCTTACGATGTCATCAGAGAAATTGATGTTTCAGCATGCAGAGAGACGCGTGGTGTAAGTAAACCGAAAATGATGAATGAAGACGATTAAAATGCGCATATTAAATTTAACAGCTTCATAATCCGCTGTATGTTTAGAAGGAATCAAATACTTCACAACGCGTTACATAATTTTTCTAGAGAAAAGATGTTTTTGCAAATCTTGGTGCTGTGAATCAACTAATGTAATTTATTGCTTGTTAAGTTTACTACCCTCTACATTATTCCGTTAAGTGTACACGATTAATAATTATCTAAGATTATACAGCCTTAAACATCAGCCTTTTATGCTTCCATTCGCCCTAATTCTAGAGTTGAAAGAATACACTTTTCTGAGTCTCTAAAAAATTGTTAGGTTTCATTCCAATTCAAACATAAATTTAAGAATTTCGTCGTGAAATCTACTACACGTCTAGTTACTATTTAGAAATATTTAAATAACCACATCTAATAACATATTCCGTACTTGAGTTTGTTCTTAAGCCATAAAACTGCTACATCAAATAAAATTTTATTCTAACGTTATTATAGCATTTCGTTCTTTTAAATTTGTTTTAAAAACACTTCTTTTATTATATCTCTTTAAACCATATAAACGGTGATTCAATCATTATAATTCCCAGTTAAATTTTAAAAACTCTATTTAACATGCTCGCGAAATCTGATCCAGATTCAGACTGAAATTTCAAGCCAGTTCACAAATACTTTTCTGCAATTACAAATATAACATTAAATTCCATCGCTTAGGATTTTATAATTATTTAAATATCTCTCAGCACTCAGTGCACTCATTCTATAAACACGTACATTTGTAAATGAACTTCCACAGCAGCTATATTATTCAGACAAGAATGAGATCCGTAAAAGTAAGCACTGGCTATTTTTACGATAGTTCGCTATACCTATGTAAACTTCTTTTGCTCTCACTGTGTTATTTAATCGTAACACAAATATTTTCCGTTACCATGTTGTAAATGAAACAATTATTAATATCTACAATATTTCCTCCAGCGGTTTCTTTCACGTTTATCTCCAAAGTAGTTAGATCCAAAAATTAAACCAGCTAGAAAAATAATCACTAACTTTTTGCGTTTCAAAATTTCTCCATTTACTGTTCAAAAACAGGACGTTACATAATGATTTAAAGACTTTATGTTCAAAGTGCTATAAAACTATAATCATCTATAGAGCCGGAGAAGACTACACTCCACCAGCGACGCACTTCTTAGCAATGAAATGCAAAGACTTAAACGTGGCTGACTGTTCATTTCAAAAGTGTTGCATATGGGAGATTTAGTCCACGCAATATTCTAAACGAATGTTCGCGCTACAAGTGACTGTTTCCCTTGGCTATATTCGTAGAAATTATTCTACCACAGAAACAACGACGGCTTACCTTGGAATGGATATCCAGTGAAGTACGGTGCCATGTTCAGGGTGCTGACTGCCATCTAGCTAATCGCTTCTGTCCACGACAGTCTTTCGGCACTAACTCACCACAGAAAACGAAACAGGAGGGAAACAGAAAGAGAATTGTTTTTCCGCTCGGATACTTCCACTTATGCCGGATCACTTTCTCGACCGCGGTTGGCAGAATACGATCGAGCCCGCACTGAGACACCGTCGAAACAAAGACGAGCTGGAGAGATGTTCGAAACGGTGCACAATAGCCGCGGGACGGTCAGAATGTGGCGAAACGACCGAAGAGGGATGGTCGGTGTTTTTCCCGGGTGCAAGTGGAACAATCGTGAGACCTGTTTGCTTCTCGAGGTCCCGACTCGAACTGTTCGGTTGCCGATTCCGACTAAGGCTGGCAGGAAGGGAAGGTGAGGAAAAGAAAGGACAAGAAAGGCACGTTGGCTGAAGGCAAAGAAGGCTCCGCCTTCGTCGCGGGCCCCTGTCAAGGAGGGAATATCTGGGTCCAAAAGTACCCTGATGCTTCTAGCCGAGCAGTGCATTGGCCACCTCGAAAGTGATCCCCAGGAGGTGGAGGTGGTCTTTCCCCAGGCTCCGCCCGACCTTCTCTTTTCCTCCGCGAGCACAGCCCTCCTTGGCTTGCCCTCTATGCGTTTCCCTGCTTTCCTTTCATCCCTCTGCGGCAGAGGAAAGATCGCTAACTAGACGACGAAATATGTAATGACGTTCGATCGATTAAGTATTGAATGATCGTCGCTCGGAGGCCCGATACTGTCCGTTGTAGGATCGATCATTGGCCGCGATTGCTATTAGGGCTGGGAGTATTTGTCGAATTTTTCGGTATTCGAATAGGGTGAAAGCACTAGTAGTCGACCACCCTTTAGTAGTCGACCACTTTTATTGTTTAGCTTAAAAAAATAAGTACTGAAATAAAGAATTTATTAAATGACAATTTTATATTATATTTTGAATTTCTAACTTTACAATACAACAAAAAGCGCCCGTCATAGGTAAAAAAAATAAATGCTTTTAAGGAGATTTGTAAACTGATTTTGATTCTACATGTGCCACTGCTGTTTTCTAACACGAGAAGCATAAGTGTGCTTTGAATAGAAACGACAAATGTAATTCAGTTCTATACATTTTTTACTGGAAAATTATGCTATTTCACTGAAAAAGCATCAACAATTTGATATGCGCTTCAAAAATTTAAAAAAATGGGATAATTTATTTATATATGGGAGGTCGGTAACTGGATCATCATTCCCTTTCAATTTTCAATAGTCGACCGCAGCGGTCGACTTCTGAAACTAACTGCATTCACAATGAATGCTAAAAGTCGACCACGTATTAAACTATATAATGTTTCTTAATTTAACCTCAGAAACAAAATGACAGGAACGAAATTTAACTCACATTTGAACTATTCACATAACCTATTTTGAATTTTATATTAAAAGAAGGTGGTCGATTACTAGCTATTGGACCGGTCGACTTTTAGAGTTAAGCGGTCGATTATTAAAGCATTCGGACACTTTATTTTTAACGTTAATTATTTATTTTCTCCGAACTTTCCTACTAACACAAAATATTTAGTGATATATTAAATACATTTGAATTACTTCAATACATTTTATATATTTTATAACATTGATTGTTTATTTTTTTCAGAACTTTTCATTCGAGTTTAGCTTTAAGTGGTCGACGACTAGTGCTTTTACCCTACTTCAGTTGCTCGATTATTTGGCGAATAGTGCCTATGCGAATACTTAAATATTCAAATAGTATTCGAATACTTAAATATTCGATTAGTATTCGAGTACTTAAACATTCAAATAATAACATTCGAATACTTGTAAAATATTCGAATATTAAATAAAATGATTTAGAATTTCGTTATTGCCTTCTGTTAGGTGTTTACTTCAGTCACTCTCCAACCGACTTGTGCTTCGCACGTTGAACACGTTGCGGAATTCATAAAAGTGAACGCAGTTTTCGTTTGATATAACAATTTCCTTGATAATGGTCTGAATAGAGACCGAAACGTTGGGAAACTCAATTTAAAACTTGCAAAATAACTTTTATTTTATAGACCGAACCTACGCGCCGTAAACACTCATCATTGAAATTCGAATATTAAATTATTAGAATACTCCCAGCCCTAATTGTTATAGCGTGCAACGTTTTCAATTTTTTCCAATTTGTAGCTTCAGGCAACACTTATTTTTATTAAATGCAAGTAATAAATTCATTTGGTGCTGTATATTCAGGCACGAATATTTTAGGTTATAGTGAGTGTCCCACTTTTCTGCGACTATAAAAGTTTAATTGAAGGCTCGGATGCAATAAGAGGAGTAGAAAATGGCTCGAAAATGGGAAAAATTATTGTCCAGACGCTAAGAAATATTGGAAAATTGATTCCATTGATAGATATGGTAGAATTTTGGTGTATTTTGGTTCGTGTAAGTTATAAAAAACAATGATATTTAGGTATTATTCTTGACAAATTCTCTTTTCTGTTCAATACTTCTTATGAAACTATTAATTATTTATATTATGATTTTCGTACCTTTATTAAATAAACATGAAGAATATGATATTATATTGTTAGATAAAAGTAGTAACAAATAGTTTAGTACTTTTCTTTATCTTATGGAACCTTTTTTACTAAATGTTCTAATATTACTTGTTTCCATGGAACTTTTATTTGATAGGTTCTAAAATATCTGTTCCGTGAGGACACTTTCTGAAATAGTTCCTAAGGGTAACATTTCTTTCTATAAAATTTATATTTCTAAAATTTATATTATATTATTTTCTGAAACGAAACATATAAGTTCTAATAGAATTTTTTTTAAAAATAAGAGTTCCAGAACTTAAAATTTAAATTGGGCATGATTAAAGACTTCTTTTTACTTAGCTGTTTAATTAAGTATTGACACATTTGCTCTAATAATGTATTTTAACAAATGTTGGCGTCGCCGGTCACCGGTGACCCCCATGGCATTCAACGTGTTAAATATGCAGTTAGATTAGTGATGGAACTAAATGAAATACTTAATGCGTTTTAGTAAAAGAAACGAACCATTTTGCAAACTTAAGCCAGTTTCATATCGTAGAAGATTAAAGAAATAAGTCTGAAGCATCTCCTTTTTTCTTCATCAGATTCATGTATTAATTAAAACTTAAATCCCTGCAGTTTTCTTTGAAGAAATAAGTACACTCGGTTTATTATACAGTCACGAAATCCGCCAAGATATTTAAAACCACATTGTATAAACCAACCAATAAGATTGCATAGAGTCAAGAGAGGTTCTCTTCTTTTGTAGGGAAGAGCGGGGATAAACGTAACACTTTTTACATTTGGCCCAGCTGTTAATTACCTCTTACAGATATAAAAATGAAAATTGTGCCTTAAGATAGTGTGTTTCTTGATCTATCATTTGACATAATGATAACTAGTCGAAGAGTTATGGTAATTTTCCGCAGTGACTGTCATTGTTACTTTTGTCCTGCAGGGGTAGGACGAAACTTTACATTTTATCTTCACATTATTAAAATGTCCGTGATTATTACAAAGCACCTTTATGTACTTGCAGCTAATTTTGACTTTACATATTTTTTTATATTGTAATTATTATTATCTTCTATCTTTTTGTGATTTATTTTACAATACTCTTTTCCGTCCTTGACTTTTTTATGTACTTGGCGTAATTTATTAACTTTTTTGAAGTTTTTTATGGGGATCTCATTTCTTTTTGCAAAGATGATTTGCAGAGGGAATGACTTCAGATAATTTTTAATATTATAAATTAGAGAGGTTCACCATCAAACCATGTGCAACATATTGCTGATCTATATGTATTACATGTATAGTACTTTGTGTATAGTACAAGAAACACTAATTAAATTCATGCATTATCGAAGGTGTCCATTACGGCGGACCATAGATACTCTTGTCGAAAATTATTTTTGAGATTTTCGGCGCGGACACCCCCCAGGATTATGCCATTGGGAGATAAAATAATGTGCAAAATTTGAAATCCTTTGAAGAACGGGAAACCGTGCCTCATCGCATTTGAAATTTTTTCTGAACGTGTTTCTCCATTATAGTATATCGTTAATATACATTTTTATATATCGTTGAATTTGTCTTTTGACGCTCTGTAATACTATAGCAACAGAGAAAAAACAATTGTGTTGTTTTTTTCATTTAATTTCCCTAGAAAACTATATTAGTTAAGCTGTCCAGGAATTGAGCAATTGTAAGGACTATGAATTTTCAATATTTTACAAAATTATTCAATCCTACAATATGTTGTTTCTTTTTAATGATAAAGTACACACAATGCCCCATGTAATTGCAAAATGGTTTTTATATAAATCGATTTCTACCTACCCGAAAAATTCTCAAACGTGTTTCCGCCGTACCTTAAGTGTCCAGATATTGTGAGATTTACCTTATATCTCTGCGTTAGCTATTTCTATATTCGTACTATTTTTATATTATATTGAATAAATAAAAAATATAATTATTATTTATGTATGCGCAGATAAGCGTTCACGATTCAGAAGTTCAACTAGAACGACTGGATGCCACAATCGCTACAGGCAATGATGAACAATTGCGTAGGTATTACGTAGAAAAGGAAGTAAAGGAGAATGGAATACAAATAATGGAAGGCACTGAACCAATTAATTCAAAAGGACCGATGCACGCAACACGGTTCCTCTTTAATCAGCCGAGACTGAAGGAAGTTGTCGGAGAGGCATTTTACGTGAAATTTATGTGCCCCCTCGAAGAAGCAAGAACGAAGCGCAGAGTCGACAATCGGGCACGTTTTTGCACAGTGCTGCTCGTCATTAGAGGAATAATGCATATCTTAATGATTACGAAACGAAACACTGACACTGCGGTGGATACGTAAGTACACCGGTGAATGGCGATGGTGGCTCGCAACTGAACCCATCCACAATCTTGCAACCGTCCCACGCTCCTGCAATCAGCTCCCCATAAACTACAATCACGACATGTGCTATCCTTCCACGGCACCCTGCGCTCCCTGTAAACAGGCAATAGCTGCGAAGGATTAAATCCCCTGGAATATGAATTCAGAACGTTTATGAAGCATACTGAGCCACAGTGAATATGGTGACACGACGCAATTAATAGTAGTTCGGTGGACCGTTTGACAGTGGTAAAATGATAATTAAATGATGGGAACCATTTTCTTTTCAATCAAGTTCCAATGGCACGAAGCTTTTGAGAAACTTTGTACAGTATTTATCTAATCGAAATAGTGTTTATATACCTGGTTAATTTATTATACTCCTATCGTTATTATTAGTGAACGAAGAAACATAGGTACTACTTAATTCACAATATCTAAGCAGGTAAATATTACCTATAAAGTGTGTTTGAAAAAAGTAGTCAAAAATTTTTGAAACGCATAGAACTGTCTGAGAAGAATCAAAATTAAATAGGATTTGTTTCTTATTACTATTACAGAGACAACTTTTGATGTTTCTTCCCGTCTTTTTTGTTTTCTTCCTTTTGACACCTTTAGCACATATAGTTAGTCAATTAAAATAAAAATTCAACTGTTTGCGTATAATATTTTTGTAGTAAAGTGTTTACATATTTGCTTATCAGTGAATCCTTCTGTCTTTAGTTTTATCGTTCTATCTGTACTAGAAATAATATCAACATGTTAAATATTAAGATTTATACTTGAGTAAATGTTATTATCATTTTTTGTCAATATGAGCCCATTATTCAAATGTAGAAATTGCACGTAGCTATTAAAACTAATATAGATATTACTTATTTCATCAGAACAAACCAATATATTCAGAAAAACTGGCCGATATTTGTTGTAAGACAATATTTACTGTAAGTCGGATTGAAATCTGAAGTCATGACATCTGACCACCTCTCCCGAGATGCCGGGAGAAATGGTTTTCGTCGTCGGCAGAGACCACTCAGAAATATAACAAAGAAGAATATAGTGAGTATAACTAATTGTAGCGTGAAAATATTCGGAATTAAAAATTAATAGTAACCCCAAGTTTACATTGCGTTAAAATTCTGATAGTAACATGATTTCAATTCTTCGTGGGATTGACAGTGTCTCTATTACTCAAGATTCTGAGAAATTCTCTAACAGTCAATATCGAGACAACAGGACAATTTAGCCGATTAACAGACAATCGAGGTAGAAATCTCAGGAGCAAGTTCCATCACCAGTGAACAGAGCTCTTTCAATTTGGAAGTCAGGCCATCAATCCCCGGAGTGACTACTAAAGAAGCTCCCGGATCTTTGCGAAGACTTTTTCCAGAACCTGACACGATCTTCAGGCATCTGTACCTCAAATGATCAATTGGTCTGTCGGGAATGGTTCACCAAATGTTAGGAAGTATGTACCTAGGATACGTATATTGTGACACGGTATAAACCGTGTGTTCACAGAAATGTGTACAGTAGGATGTATACTACAGTATAAAACAGAATGTGTACAAGAAAAGAAAAGTTTTCTGCATTTATTTACCACAACTGTAAAGGGAATCACAAATATACCTACAATTATTTATTTCACAATACTTTTCTGTATTAATTAAGTGTTAAAGAATCATATGGATGAAACTTTCCTTAATAAATGTCTGGATATCAATTTCAAGATGATATTACGGAAGTACGCTCTATTTAAAAGTTACTACGATCATGAAGTAGTGCATTTGTTATTTATAAATTAAGTACACTTTTTATAATAAATATGATATATTAATACAATGTACAATATTAATATTATAATCGCATATTTGAAGTTATTCTTTGTTGGTTATGTTCGTGTAATTATCAGTTATCTTTAAAACAAATTAGAAAACAAAGAAATTAATGTAATTACAATAAATTGAACTTACTACAAGTATATATCTAAACATATTTGCCCGTGTTCCTTTAGAAAATTCATGGCGTCAATGTTTTGTGCATCAATTATTAGAAATATGTCTCATCGTTCGCTCCGAATAATGCCTATCTATTCAGAATTCTTTCTACAAAAACGTTTTTAAAGTTGCCTCGTTACAATACATACCTACGAATCGGTCCCTCGATTTTTCAAAAACTCCTGGCCTCATAAAATTAATCATTGCCGGAATCACGCCCACCATCTCCTTGCGAGCAAATTGTTCAGAACTATGGCCGCACCAGTAGGAGTGTAAACTGTCTCCACTATGTGACACCGAGAGACTTGTCAAAATACGTCAATGCATGAGTAATAGTGCGCGTCCTGTCTCTTTTCGAAGCGGAGCCCTTTGGAGAAAAGGGGCGAACGAGCCGCGCCTCCCCCGCGCAAGAAAAGAGGTGAATTGACAACAATTAGGTGGATCGTGGTCTGTCGGGAATACTTCCACGAGCAGCCAGTCCTCCGAGATTCGAGGATTTCAACGAAGAACTATATTTCGGGGGAATGCAACAATACTGGTGACAAACGAGGACCAGATGTTCGATTATTGGCACGAAAAGGTTGTCGTGTTCTCCTGTTGAAGTAGGGAAAGCTATTCGAAATGAACATCTAAATCGTGTACTTACAAGTTGCTATATGTATAACTCCTCTGATTTCAGTGAATGAGATCTTTGTACTCCGCGGTTAGAACGATAAACATGTTTTGATTGCTATTGACGGAACATTCACATAAAAACTGTTGTAACGCAACAATCTCAAACGTTTTCATGGACAGCAATTGGTTGTAGTGCTTTAGCAGATTGCGGCAAATGAATTTGCATATTCTTTTAATTTTTCTCATCCCAATGTCTGATTGTAAGTGACCATCGCGAGAATGAGCTTGTATTCTTACAGGGGACGTTCGGCAACCTGAAAATTCAGAAAATTATGAAACTCGGTGTGCAAGTAGAGTAGTTCATCCGTAACACAACCCTATTTTTTGTTGGTGCCATAATGCAATTTTTAGGGGTGAAATCACCCCTTGAAAATAATTCAGAATTTTCTTTTCCGTGGAATACCTCGAGAATGGTGGGAGATAAATATGGCTTTAAGAAACCATGTTATTAATGGAAACTGCCAAAATGGACTTCAAATTCGGTAATAGAGGCTTAATTCGTTTGCAAAAAAAAATATAACACATAAATCACTTATATCTATGAAAAGAGATTATTCGGAAGTATTTCAGCTTATATTTAAAAAATACGAAAACTTAATTTTAAGGGTTGGTGGTGGGGGTAACTTGAAAAATATGGATTTTTCGAAAATTATTTTTCCGCGGTTTTGTAGATATAAAAGAAGGATGCAACTTTTGTTTAAACTTCTTTTCGATATCTCCCACCATTCTCGAGGTATTCCACGGAAAAGAAAATTCTGAATTATTTTCAAGGGGTGATTTCACCCCTAAAAATCGCATTATGGCACCAACAAAAAATAGGGTTGTGTTACGGATGAACTACTCTACTTGCACACCGAGTTTCATAATTTTCTGAATTTTCGGGTTGCCGAACGTCCCTTGTTAGAAGGGAAATTACCCCTTTAAAAGAAATGAGTCAAAAGCCTGAGCTTTTTACTGTTGTTCACATTCCTCAACTTTTTCCTCTGTATACTATTTTATTCAAATTCTCGTATTCATAATAGCCATAATACTGATGTACAGGTACATCTATTGTGGACACATTCGGTTAGTTTAGGTTAGTATTTTATTAATTTGCACACTTATCCTAAATGAGGCTTTACTTGCTAATCTTGGTAGGTTTCACTATTATCTAACTACTACCATAGTAAATTGTTAAAGCTCAGTAAGTCCCTATTGTATTCGCACAAATAAATAGAGCAATGTATCAATAATAAACTATTTTGTTAATCTCGGAAATATGTATGCAGCGAGTGCAGTCTATAAATTTAAATTTTCTGCTTCCTAATAATCGTTCGACGTAAATTTGGTTCGTATTTCGAAAGGGTGGAAACGGAAACTGAAGGAGATGTGTAAGTGTGATGCATTGACTATGATTTACGGTATTTTATTTTATCCGGTGCTTGAATGTTTTGCACGTATGACACCTAATATGTTAGCAATGTCGGATGGGGTTATTTGACTAAGCATATGTGGGGTTATTTGACTATTAGTCCAGTAACCCCGGAAATTATTGTTTTCCTTACTATTACCGTTCCGACACAAAAGATGTTCAAAGTTGAAAATGTGCAGTTTTTTTTCAATATCGATTTTCTCAATAACTGAGGGCGATGGCGACAAACGGTTTGCGGATTCGTTTGCAGCGCACGAAATCCTATCAGAAACGGCTATTGAATGTTACAAGTCCAGATGGCTGTTGTACTGTGCAATCTGTGCAGTTTCGATAAAAAAGTGATAAAGTGATTTTTCTGGCGACATTAGGCAATTTTCATGGTTAAATAATGTTTTTATGACCACTATCACGAAGTGTAACAAAATTCCGTTCTCCAATTAAAGTTCTTTTCCGTTAACCCAGAACACTTTTTGAACGACTGCCATTTTGATCTGAAGAATCCAATCATTAGGAAAAAAAAACATGGATCAATTTCATGGTCTGTAGAATGTATTCCAATAGTTTTTTGATTGAAATTTCATGAGTGTTCTTGTAAAAAAAACTAGATTACTAAATGTCGAGAAAACACGAAAAAATCTTCAAAAAACTGTAACTTTAACAAATTTAAATATTAGAAGTTAAAAATCTACAGAGTTATTGCTCAGATATAATATTTTGAGAGAAAAAATAGTTTGTAAGTTGGTTTTGGAAAACAGGAATTTATTTTGCATATATAAGGTACAGAGCGTCAAAATCAGCTTATGGGTGGCTCACACCCAGAGTGTCAGCGAAGGGTTAATTTGGGAATTATTACCTACACCTGCAAGATTATGCACTCCACGCAGCCCCCAGGTAAAGACATAAAATAGAGATACTACTTAGTCTACAAATTACAAACAAATATATTTTAAGAGCATATTTATTATATTGGCTACCCTGGCGCCACAAAATGAAAATATACTGTTGAACGTAATTGTGAAATGCTAATAGTTTCTTGCCAATATACTCAAATGGTCAAGTTGAAACATCTATATTTTGTCCCAGTGACTAATATTAATATTACAGTCGCCCCACGGTACGTCATAACGATCTTAAATTCTAAAGTATGTTTAATATTATAAAAATTCCGAATATTAGACGTGACTAACGATTATTATAAAAAAAAGGCTGCACACGGAATGGTTTTTAAAATCTTATATTTCATATCTCTTTAACTCCACAGAAGTGTGCATAAGTGACTTTCAAATACTACGGCAACTCTGTTCAAATTAGAGTTGTAAATATTCGAATTACTCGTATAACTTTGAATACGAATAATTTCTTCGAATATTAGAATAAAGAGGTATTCGAATAATTAGATTATTATAAATTTAGATTATTAGAATATTCGTTACAGTACTGGTTCAGACGATTTATTAGATAAAGTTGATTAGGATTTGCACCGTAGATCTTTCAAAAAATTAAATCGTGGGATATCGGCGCACTGATTCGGTCACTATTAAAAAAAAAAAGTAAAAGCTATTTCGCAAGTTTAAAAAATTAAAATTTCCAACCGACTCGTTGTTCGCACGTTTAAAGCGTGCTATTAATTTAAAAGCAGTGCAGTTTTTATTTTTTATTCTTTCCTTGAGAATGGTCGGAATTACGACCGAAACGTTGGAAATTTTAATTTTTTAAACTTGCGAAATAGCTTTTACTTTTTTTTTTAATAGTGACCGAATCAGTGCGCCGATATCCCACGATTTAATTTTTTGGTTTAGACGATATACATTCCGAATAATCAAATCTTTGACCTGTTCAGTGAATGAACGCTTGAACTGCATGTCTGTTAAAATTAATATTCAAAAGTCGTTATGTAATGCCCTGCGTGTTATTGCTGTAAGCGGCTGTTTTATTACCAAAGTCGAACATCCCGGAACACAATTCTAGCAATGTTTCACAGTTATAACTTTCATTAAAAGTTTGGCAGAAGATCAACTAAAAAATGGGCCAATGACCAGTGAATGAACATAAATTTCTAATGAATGAACAGGGGTAACCCAGTGAATGAACGGGATAATAACAGTGGTTAGGTTTCCAATGTATTTAGACGATATTGTAAATAATTTTTCATTCTCCAATTGCAATAATATTATTGATTTGATAACGTTCATTCACTGGACAGGTCACCCTACTTTAATTTTCTTCCTGTTTAATTGAATAGGTACCATTTCCGCATTGTTAGCTGAAACAAAAGCAGCTTAATAGCTAAGAAACTAATAGCTGAAAAACATTTACATAGCGATTCTGACAAATACAATTTACAAGATTCGAGTCACCGACTGAGCTCAACGTTTCCGCACAATTAGTATATATCTTAGGTAATTTATTTATTTATCACTATTCACGGGATAAACCCTTTGGTAATAATATATTAAATACGTAAGATACTCAAGAATTAAAAAAAAATCCAGTTGAAAGTTTTTCTTCGTCAAAAACTTTGTGACATGTAATAAAGTCACAGTACACTAATTAGAAAAGTTTAGATCATCTTCAGGAAAGTTTAGAACAAATATAAAAAACTGCTTTTGCTATTAAAATTGAATCACAGTGCTCTGGCACTACGTGTGACCTGCGAGTCGGTTGGAATAAGACTAACGTATACCGTGAACAAAACATCTGCTTCCAGGAACAAGGTAAATACCTTTAACAGTTATAAACATATTTAAACTCCCTGAAATTCGAAATTAAAGCGCATGCTACATATACCCTTTTTTTCGACCGACAGCAGTATGCGTATTTGTTGACTGTTGATCACCTCACCAGGATAGCCTACTCGTGGACGCTGTTCGATTTAACTAAGCAGCTCAGCGAACGGACGGTCAATATTATGCGTTAGGTTTAAGGGAAGAACGTGAACATTTATAATAGATTAAAAGATAGAAAATAATCGGGCGCTTTCTTAACCCTGCTGGATTGTTGAAATGACTTGTTCCACGATTGCATTTTCTCTTTCTCTCCGCCAGTATGGCCAGCTAATATCTCAATCGTCAAAGTGGTTTTCGACGATGCCTCAGCATACGCCTATCCATGTACAGGCACGAGAGTACAGCTGGATAATACACAGCCATTTTCATTTACCCAACACGCAAGCCACGCAAGCTACGGAGGTAGGCGGCTACGTGTACATAGGCAGATTGAACTGGTACATACATAGGTAGAGGCAATCGTCACAAAAGCACCGGTCATTACGAATGTTACAGCGGCGGTTCGCGCGGCGCGTCAAAGAACGCTCATTAAATGCTGGCAATTAACTGCGGGGCCAAGCTCTCGAAGGCTCGCTCTTTCCATTCGTCTCTTTTCCTTCGTTCCAGCTGGTAACCTGGCCTCTCTCGCACTCGCGCTTTCCGCGCTGCAGCTCGCGGCTGTAAAAGCGAGTCAACTTCGAGTGTTGGACCCATACGCTTTAATGAGCCGCCTTCACAACAAGAACGATCGGCATGCGACCCATCTATCACTCTGCGACGCTGTTATTTAATGCTTTGCATCTAGACATCCTCGCACCTGAAATTTGTATTATGCCTTTGAACAAACGTTAGCTCAATCGCATCTGTAGGCGGGTGGAATAGTTTGCAAAAATGCAGGGCGCGGCTAAAAGGATGGTACAAGCGGGCAGGGGGTGATTCCTCAAGCAAAAATAACTACAAAGTGTGGAATAAAATTTTCTCATACGGGGCTCAGTTTTCGAGAAAATCGATTTTGAAATTTTGTTGGGCACGTATGCGCCTTACTAAGAATTGGTAGAACAGAATAGTAGATGCGATACACTAGGTATTTTCGAATAAGGCTTTGTTTTCATGAAAATCGATTTTGAAAATCTAAAAATCGGTGCCACCTTCGAATTGATTTTTTCGAGATCAAATTCCATTTGTAGGAAATTATTCTACAATTTCGACTTATTTGTAGGCTGTTCCTTTCTAAGCGGTCGTCCTTAAATTACGTAAGGGTTTGAGGGGGGGGGGGGGGCGTGAATTTCTTACGATTTCTTACAAAGGGTGGAGACGGACGCAGGTAGCGTCTAACGTGATATTTTTTTTAACTAAGTTCCAATATGAATGGTCCCACACGAAGCCGAGTTAAATGAATTATACAAGCCTTTATAAGAATTTTAATAACTAAAAAATATTACATAAGGAAGGGTGGGGAAGGGTTGGAATATAAAATCTTACAAAATCTTATTTTGGGGACGGGTGGGGGTAAGAAATGGCAAAATTACCCTTACGTAATTTAAGGACGGACACTAATCGGTTGCACACTTAAGTTTCGGATGAAAAAATTTTATTCTAAATTCTTTATTTATTTTTGCGTAAGGAATCACCTTTTGCCCGTTTGTGCCGCTATTTCGGTCGCACTTTGTATCTAGTCCCTTGGTATGGTGAGGGGTTTATTACGATTTCATCCTGATTAAAGGAGCTTAGTTGTAAGTGGTTAAGTAGGAAATAATATTCTTTATTTTAAAGTATTTCATTACAATTTTCATAATTTAAAAATTTGGGGAAGCAATGCTAGATACTACCTACGACTTTCAAACAAAAACGCATGATACAAAATGTCCATCTCCCCCTTAAGAAAGAGACAAAATTAAAATAAAACATTTTAGTGGAAAATGTTGTACGTGGCAGTAGTAATGCTATAGTATAGTACCCCCAACCATTTCAGACTCTGTATTAGGCTGGGCCGAAAAAAAAAAACAAATTTTGGATTCTTTCCTCGTCATAGTGAAAAAAGGTGTGAGGTGTGTCAAAAAGCTCACTGATTTTTTTTCAGAATTTTAAAACTATATTTAGCCGCGCCCCGGCGGGGTGAAAGGTGCCGTTTTTTCAAATTAATAATTTTTGTAGATCATAGGGCGCAATCGGTTTCTACTAAGGTAGTAAGTAACCAGAAGTTTTTTTTTTAATTATCTCAATGTTTAACTGCACCTCGCTAGCAAAAAGGAATGTGTATTACAGAGTACTTAGTAACCGACGCGACGTTGCCAACGTCTCAGGGGCTGGCCTCTGCCACTTATTTATTAAATAGCGAGGAGCAGACAAACATTGACATAATTCAACAAAAAAACTTTTGGTTACTTACTAGCTTGGTAGAAACCGATTGCGCCCTATGATTTACAAAAACTATTAATTTGAAAAAACGACACCTTTCACCCCGCCGGGGCGCGGCTAAATATAGTTTTAATATCATAAAAAAAGATCAGAGAGCGTTTTGACACACCTCACACCGTTTTTTCACTATGACGAGAAAAGAATCCAAAATTTTTTTCGGCTCACAATCAGCCTAATAAATAAGTGGCGGAGGACAGCCGCTGAGACGTTGGCAACGTCGCGTCGGTTCCTTTTTACTAACGAGACGCAGTGAAACATTGAGATAATTCAACAAAAAAATTTTTGGTTACTTACTAGCTTGATAGAAATCGATTACGCCCTATGATCTACAAAAACTATTAATTTGAAAAAACGACACCTTTCACCCCGCCGGGGCGCGGCTAAATATAGTTTTAAAATTCTGAAAAAAATCAGCGAGCTTTTTGACACACCTCACATCTTTTTTTCACTATGACGAGGAAAGAATCCAAAAATTTTTTTTCGGCCCAGCCTACTCTGTATCCATCTCAGAGTATACGAGAGTATGCAAAAAAAATCCTGAACATGTTAAGCGGGAACACCATTGTGAAGGTCGGAAAAGTAAGCTGTTTTTAAGAATTTTTTTCAGGATTAATTTACGGTTTTCATAGAAAATTGTAAAAATGGCGCGCTTTAGAAGAAAAGATTCGAAAATCCGCAAATTAAATGGACAGTTTTCCGAGCGTATTTCAAAAAATTACTAACACAACCATCTTCTTCATTTCACAGTCAACGATACAATGTACGATATTGACCTCATCGCGCGATGCTTGTAAAGCCGCGTATTCACCTGTGCATTCGCCTCGAATGTGCAAGTGAATACGCGGCTTAACCGCATCAGTTTTTATTCCCAATACTATAGTATACAGCTGGACACTATTTTTTGTGGACCGGTCACGTGAAAAGTTTAACGAAATTCCTGTAAAGTAAATAGTGTATAATCTGATACATAAATGGCAGTGTTTTATATGATCAATTATTAGTTAGAAGAAGATGGCGTATTGTTTCAAATTTAAGAATCAGTGAGCAAGTGACCATTCAAAGTGACAAACTTTATCGGCAAAAAAATATGTCGCAATAAATTAGCCCCCGTTATAAGTTTTCGTGTATTAAAATTGCTTTCTCCGTCCCATTAACTTCTTACATGATTTTTATGAAGAGTGTATATGCCTTTTCTTTGGCATTTATGTTTCAATTAGTGTATACATAATCATATATTCGGCAAGAAATAGTGTCGAGCACTATAGTAACACTAGAGTATTCCCAAAGTCACATCGGTTCGGTACCATGCTTTACGCCCCCCCCCCCCCCCCCAGCCCCCTATCTAACCCAAAGCAATACTAATACCCGAGAGAAATTGGAAAGTCGAATGCGTTGTCTCGGAATAAGTCAACAGCAATAATGTATGAGTTCATACGCAAAACCTAACTGAAAAGTAAGTCTGACAGATTTTGGAAATGATCGACACGTTTTGATTAACATGCATTTATTTATACACTTGGCTTGCGTCCAGTTTCTGTTACCATATCCCTATACATTATATCGTCGACTGCGAAGCAATCGACGGCGACGAGAAGGTGGTTGTGTTAGTAATGTCTGTATAGGTAAATTTCAATATATTTTGCGAAAGTTTTTTATTAATATCTCAGAAACTAACAAATACCCGCAGCTGAAATTTTATATTAGAGGTTCTTTTCCCCTCTCGCCCACCTCTCAAAATTTCAATTCATTCCGCTGCAGCTGGATCATACCGTAGTACAGCCGGAAATAATTTAAATCGGACTACTTTGAACGAAACGGGCTTTAAATTCTTCAAATAAATTTTATGTGTAATATCGTTAATAATGACAGTTCAAATTGTGACAGGTTTGGTATCTTTTCATCTTTCCTACAGGTCTCGTGCTGTATTCCTTCCAGACTTCTCGATAAAAAGAGAGAACTCTGTGGCAACAGCGCGGCAGAGACAGAGAGAACAGAATATGTGTGAACTATGCGTGAAAAATTCGTTTACCCAGAATACCTGAAGATGTCATCTCTGTACAAGTTCTTTTCATCGATCGCAGTAATTTCATTAAGGTCCGTTTGTTTACTGGGGACGCTTCGATCGATTGGGATCACAAAAAAAAATGAGACTGCCTGGGGTTGAAAACTGAAGTCATCTGACCTGCTTTCCCGAGGTGCCGGGAGAAATGGTTTTCGTCTTTGGCAGAGACCACCCACATAATTATTCATGGAAAAATAACAAAGAAAAAAGTAAAATTATTTATGAGTGAATAGAACTACAGATTAATTAATATTTAATTTGTTTACGCTAAACAATTAAGGAACACGTCAAAGAAAAAGTGGACGACCTACTGGCTATTAGGAAGGTAATTGAATACAAAAGGAAATAAATAAACTAATTAAACAAAAATAACAATAAAATAATAATAAAAAATAAAAAATAAACAAAAATAATAAAAAAATCATAACTCGACCATCTCTCCTTTCTGCAGCGAGAGATGGTCTTCTCGTTAGCTTTGAGAGGAAGAGTTAATATGGCCAAATACTTTGCCTGCATTGTCCCTCAATATCTCTACTATCTTATTATCCCCAACATTAAACGAAAATAGACTTAGAAGTATATTTTAAATTCGATTCTGTACACCGCTGTTTGACAAAAGGGGTTAAATGTAACCTCAATTTACCTTTTATAGCCTATAAATACAGAAAAACACAGCAGGAAGCGATATGACGCTATTTATTCTGTGAAAGTACACTCGGCTCAAGCCGATCGAAATTCGATTGCATTCGAGCTTACCAGGGTTGGCTTTTTCTCATCGCTAACATTCTACAGTATACAGTATTTCATGAATATGGTGAGGGCACTGACAAGCCACAGGTTCCCGTCTAGAACACTTCCAATTCATGTTGAAACACCACTGTGGCGGCATCTGCCTATGATTGTCATAATTATATAAATCTGCGCGATCGGGTCTGTTCGCGATGCTGTAGCGAAAAAATGACACCAAGAATAAATGTCAAATGACTTTTATTGCAATCATCAACGAAGTATAGGATAGACCTATCACGCAATGTAATTTTGTGTCACACTCTCGGGGGCTCGCGAGCCCCCTTACCATTTTCGAGTCACACCCAACGTTATCGACTCAATCTAAAATACGATTACAATGCTACGAGTGGTAGGAATTAAAATTAAAATTTATAGTGTTATGACTAATTTCAAGAAACACGTTGCTCAATTCCATTCACTAATAGATTTTCGTACATGAAATAAATATACTGTAACATTTGTCGTATTTACTATAATAGACAAGTCAGGCTACTGAAAATATTTTTTCTATTACAGGTGATACTTGGCAATATTTCGACGTAGACAGCTACTTTATGTGGGTCAAATGATGGAAACCTCAACAATGAACAGAAGAAAATAGTGATTTTATATAATTTATACTTTATTGTAACGCTGTAAAGGCCTCTTAAGCGAGTAAATTGAGAGAAGCTTGAAACAAACTGTATTATAATTCAGAAATACATACCTTTTACATATTCCTATCCAAATTCCAAACTTGCGATTTCAAATATCTATGGTATTTCCTTAAAAATACCATAGTATGCAGCATGCGTGCATTTTTTAAAGCAATTCTTATATCTGATTAGAATATTTGACAATCCCAGCTATCGGCTCGGTTCTCACCGATTACCAGTCTCACCGCGAGGAGAAATCGGACCGGGTGACTTACGCAGGCAGTGTATTAAAAGATACACCCCATACGCCCGATACTTTTCCCTCTCGACAAGAACACCAGGGGATGAAACTGATCCACCCATACCCATTCATACCCTCCTCATCGGAGATGAAGAGCCAACGAAAGAGCAACACAACTAATAATTCAGTGGCTACTTGGCAATTTTACATGGGGCCTGACATACTTGATGCTATAATAAATTCACCTAAGGCTTCCTTAGATGTCTTCTTTCACTACCACTGTTCACTATCACTTTTCACTATTTTCATTAAAATATATTATTTTATTAACTTCGAAGAAAATGTATCAGGTAAAATAAATCATGTAACCCCACCAAAGTAACCCCACTTGCGTTAGTCTGGCCATCGACTTTTCTCACAAATTTCCTGAAAGCAGGTCATCGCGCGGGGGAACATGCGATCAGAGAATACGACGACCTCCCCCGGCCCTAACAGAAGGTAAGTTACCTACCCTACACAACACCTATATTTAAAAAATGGCAAAACAGTCTCTCAAACACAATCATCAGTCAACCCACTCCACGATTCTCAAGCATCGCCACCCGGGTGCAAAAGCCTACACTAGAGAGACCGTCCCGGGACGACTCCGTCACCCGACCTTGGCCACAATCACACTCTAACAAGTACGTACTAGTTTTCACTGAAATCGGCTGGCAAAGGCAGTGACCATTGCGTATAAGTATGATTTACAAGTTTTCTAAATTTGTTTCTTTCTAAAATATCGAGGAATGAACTCTACTTAAAAGGAATTTAATGAAATGCATAGATACTTACATCTTTCCATTAATATTCAGCGCACAAATCTCCTCTTCAGCTGACGGACTGACTCTAATTTCCGACAACGACTTTCGCTTTCAAAAGTAAAAAAAAAAGAAATAGTAGACTACCAACGCGCCCGAAAGATTCTAGTCTCGCGATTCGAAGATGAGAGCCGCGACGCTCGTGAAAGAATACAAATTGCGTAAAAAATACTGACTCTACACTCGCGTATCCCGAAATTCTTAACGACGCTCTACAATGAGCAACTGTGCTCTTCAAAACAAAAAACTTCGTACGTCATAAACACTGACTCTATTTGGCCGCATTGCACGCGGCCACAATCTCTGAAAAATAAGTGGGATAGGAGGGTGGGGTGGATGTGGTTTCATCGAGTGTTGGTCGCGAGGATATATCTTTTTCCGTGAAACCAACCAAGGAACTTTCGCTCCTTGTTATTTAGAATACAAGGTGTGATGCGACAATACAGAATGCTCGAGCGATACGAGCAGCTTTTCATTTCACACGATATTATCCAAAATATACTACTTCAGAAATAATTATTACATTTAAATGAATCATAGTAGTGGCTTTTCTCATTAAAGTTGTAACTTGTAAGCACGTTCGTGTTATTCGAATAATACTTTAAAATATATCACGATCTTTATAAATATCCAAAATTCATGGCAAGAATCAAAATTCGACAATTATTCATGCTTGAATAGCATATCCTTTCAATTACGCAGTTTCTATACATAAAGAACAAAATTTGCATGCAAAACCGAAGGTAAATGCAATTAGAACAGCTTTATACAGATAGATTCTTAAAAATCATTGAAATATCGTTGAATTCTACGTAACCGCGACCGAAATGCAATAAAATTAGATCATTCCGATATTTCGTAAACATCTACCGACGCCATTTTACAAAAATTTTAAACAAATTTGATTAAAATTATTCAATTTATCATAATTCAATCTTTTCCCATTTCTTCCCGATATTAACCGACTGCAAAGTTACCCATCACCCTCACAGCCAACAATGATCTGGCGCGTGACACGTCAATCACGTCTGAACGTGTAAAGGACAAGTTTGGACCTGCATTCCCGACGCGCGATCGTCCTTTATCACGTTGGAGACTTTACACGTACAGTTTTGGAGCGTACGCCTGGAGTGTACGCTCCAAAACTGTCAGAAAAACTGTCTGTCTAAAGTCGGCTATTGATTCAATAAAATAACGCAAATAATACGTATACCACACGTATTGCCATCTCATTTTTCCAAGGAATGAAACCAGACGCCATCCAATCACCGTTCAAATTAACCAGCAAGTGTCATGGCGTTGCCTGTCCATTGCTTCCAATTACCGCCTCAACGCCTGTAACCTAACGATGCAACAGGTTTGAAAGAAAAGCATTAAAACATTCGCAAGGCAATTAAACAACAAATAAACTTGAAATATGCCCGGAAAGGGATGTAATTGAATACCGAGACACGATATGTGTGCACTAAATGTGCAGAAATATCGGTAAGGCAACGAAGGGAATACGCGACGAACATCTACATAACGGTTTTCTCGCGATATTTAATCAATTTCGGGACGAAACTGTATTAATAGTAGCAGCAAGTGACGATAGAGAGTAAAGAAGAACACGAATAATGATTGGAAGTATGTAATTATATGATGGTAGATAATGTACGCGTAACTTTTAAATACGCAGATAACTATCGAAGCGTCTTAACTCAACGACGTCCCCGGAACGAATGACCCTCGCGCCGCGTCGCTGTACCTCGCGAATATTAGCTGTGGTGGGGGGAGAGCAGGCAGGCGGCAGGACTCGCGAGGCAATACACGCGTAACAATTTCCGAAGTGTTGGGATATCGTGACCGAGCCGTGTAAACAGAGGTGACTTCCAAAGCTAGAACCGTTCAGTCATAACAAAAGTCGTTTCTACGCACACGTTCTACTAACGGTAAAATAGAAATATTACGCGTGATATATTTCCTTCGTTTATAAAATATCTAGCATCTACATACAGGAGTGTACTTTAATTAAGCTTGTGAAACTTAATACAGATGTCACTCTCCAACCGACTTGTATTTCGCACGTCGAATACGTTGCGGAATTTATAAAAGTGAACGCAGTTTTCTTTTGATATAATTATTTCCTTGATAATGGTCTCAATATAGACGGAAACGTTGGAAATTCAATCATAAGATTTGCAAAACAACTTTTATTCAAATGACCGAACCTACGCGCCGATAACATTTATTACGTGATATAGGTACAGTTTCTTATTGCAACACTTTTTATAAGTTTCGCGATACATTCGAGAATGTCGCGATACCAATCTCGTGTTAGCATCGGTACATAAAATGAATATTCATTCTGTATACAGTGGACCACGAAAGTATTCGAACACTTGCTATTAAAACTGTAAAACAATAAAAATATATATGTTAGACATAAGTTCTAAATGTAATGTTGTAACTACTATAAGACACAGGTATGGAGATTACATACACTAAATTTGAAATGAATCGGATAATATTTATAGAAGTTATGAAACATTTATTGTAAAGATGTACTGCAACAGAGTCACAAAAATATTCGAACCGTATTAATTATATGCACCTTATTTTAGATTAATATTTATTTAGGCTACCTTTGGCTCCAATTACGCTTTTCAGACGTTGTCGCATCCTGTGCACTAGTTTTTCAATTATTTTAGATTAAATCAATGATCTTGGGCCCGGTCCCAATAAATGTGGAAGGTGAAGAAGAATTTTTCAGGTATCGAATTTTCCTTTTGCATACGCATTCAATACGAGCGTGTTCGCCACTGTGTGCATGTCCTTACAAATTTGCAACGTTTTTCACCATGGTGCAGCTGTTTTTTGTATTTAAAGCGTCATACCTTTTTTCTAACAAAAACAAATTACTTTTGGTTAAAATGTTATAAAATGTCGAAAGTAGCATACAAGGGTGCACTTTATACAAAAATCTATTTCCGGCATCTGGGACGGTCAACTATTTTTGGTGCCGCACGCAACGTGTTAACAAACATTGTGATTGAGATCCAGTGGCTTGTGACCGCAGTGTTATTAGATTGCAATTAAATGTACTGGTCAGCGGAGAGCGCTGCGCGCTGTCGATAGAATATGATTAAATCGTTGACTAACAATCTCTTGATTCTCGTAGTACCTACAAGACGTTTCAAAATAAAATTGTCACTTACCGCTAGTTGGCCTAAAGCGATTTCAATTTATAGAGAAGGGAATTTAAGTTGAAGGATTTTTCAAGGAGATTGAGATGAGTAATTTATTGAGTAAACTGTTCACAGATAGGTGGAGGGTCGAACATTTGTAAGTTACATAATGCAGGTAGGGTGAAAAATAAATGAGAACGGTCAGGGTGAAACGCATAATAGGTGTGTAGTTAGAATTGCAACAAGTTTTAACGATTCGCTAAAGGTGGTGCACCGTTCAAAAAGATTCGAGGCAGCAATTTTATTATTTCACGCAATGTGGAGCACATCACCCCTAGTCGAGAGGGACCTCTTCTATCAAGGGGGTCACCGTCGTGGTTTTAGTGGGTGCAAGCCCATTTATCATTTATTTCCATACAAAATCGTGCATTACAAAGGAAATAGTCTCGCTACGTTACATGCATAAAATAAGTATGACGACCCTGACAAATGTCACTCAAAGTTTGGAGATATACACCCACAAGCCTCCGACCGGAGCTGTTAGGAAATATGCCGGTGACAATTTCAAAGGCAGCTGAGTCTTTGGCGATAGTTCTAATCTGTAATTGTTCAACAAGCTAGCCAAACAAGCTTTTAACTGGACTAGGGCCATTCTCATTCCAACGCACATCCTTGGTCCCTCACCGAAAGGGAGGAAGGTCATTTTTTGAATGTCCTGCTTCCTGTCTTCGCTGAATCGATCTGGATCGAAAACTTCCGGATCAGGCCAGTGCTCGGGGTCATGATGCAAAGCCCACACGGGTATAGCGATCTCCATGCCAGGTTTCACGCGGCAACGCAGCCCATCCGATCCCTCCAGCTCGAACTCCGCCGTGCAGCGTTTGCTCATGCTGCCAAAAGCGGTCAAACACCTTTGTGACTCGTTCATCACTTGATCCATGTACTTCATTTCTTTTAACGCTTCGAACGTTAATTGGCCGCCGTGCTTGGCGATCGTGGACTGCACTTCCGCCCTCAATTTTTCCTGAACGTCTTTGAACGCTGCCAAATTATAGCCAATGAAGCTGAGGGTGATGCTAGATGTCTCGAACCCATCGGCGTAGAAGGACACCATGTCACCAGCGAGAACATCTTTGCTCAGTCTCTCATCATTTGTCTTTTCAAGGTCCGCCATTAGCTGAAGGAAGTCGTTCCTGGGCGTGGTGTCCTTTTTTCTGGCCTCGAGAGTCTGGTCGACTAAATTTCTGAAGAACTTTTCCAGAGGCTTCGGAAAAAAACTGACTCTCAGTATGCGATTGAGCGCGGGCAAGAAGAATACAACAGATTGGAATATCGCAGCTATGACATTTGGCTTGAAAATCTCGTCGCCGAGTCTGTCGAAAGCCAGTGGATGCGATTCATCGTCGAAACACTGTCCTTCGATGCCGAAACCAGCATTCGCCACAACTTCGCCCGTAAATTTTGAGAACAGATATTTCAGCTCGACCTCGTACTTGTCCCTCGACTTCAACCGCCTGTCCAAAAAATCTTGGAATTTCTTGCACACTCCACTGACAGCCGTGAAAAGTATTCTCAGTCTCATGCTGGAAAACGCCCAGGTCAATCGCTTTCTGCCTGACACCCAAGCATCGCCGTTACAGAAAAATGGATTCGTGGCGAATAGAGGATCAACGTCTGGTATAATCTCCGGCGCATTGTTTTGGAAACTTGAAAAGTTTGTCTGCAAGACAGTCTTCACCAAATGTGGTTCACGAACTAATAGTACCGGATTTGTGAATTTGTAGAATCCAACCATGCTACGGTTCTTGAAATCTTCATATATCTTGCTAGTCAGGTCTGAATAACTTGACCTCACAGTCAGTAAGGGTAACGTATGACCCAGCAATGGTATTACTCCTTTAGCGGTCGGGATTCCTCGCCTCTTCCAATAGGTATACGTCTTCAGCAAATATAATATCAGTAAACTTAAAGCACCCACGACTAAAGTCAGACACGTACACGCCATTGTTCTCGTTTGTTGCGAAGTGCAATACGCCACGCGACGTTGATCGGTACAATTCTGTTCGCCAACTGCCCTGCTAAACTGGAATATACGAAGGATCATATGGATGTAGATATGTTAAATGGAGTATATATTACTGTTACGTGACTGTGTTAACTGAGATGCAAAGGCGTAAATGCTCGAAATAGAAAATTACGCCTTTTGCTTTGGAAAAACAAGTACGCGTGTGCGGGGTGCTTCTATTAATTATTAATATCTCGGATATGTGTTCCTGCTATGTTATGGCATTATTAGTTTCATCGTATTATCGTAGTCTGCTATTGGCGATTTGAACAATCAAATAACAGTAACCGCTGCGCCATTTCATAACAGTATTGTGGTGTTGAATTATCTCCCCCTGTTTTCATCTCTCGCTAACTGCAAGTGTGCTCTCTGTTGCAGCTCTGTATCTATTAATGCCGTGGCCTTCTCGCGGCAGTGAACTTTGTGATAACTTTGATAAGTACTGAGCAGATTCATACCTAATTCAGATGATACACGCCCAGAGTCGTTGACCCCCGGGCTAATGGCTAGGCTCCGCAAACTCCGTTCGTTTTCGCACTAGAGAGACTATCGGGAGACTGTTTTGTTTCTCGAGCAACTCTTACAGTTCCATTTTCGAATATAGGTATACAGAACTATTCGGCTGGCGGATGGCGCTTCTGACCCATCAGCTAGCGTTCGCTGGGTCTTCTTGGTGTGCGTGTTGTCGGCATCTCGGATGCATTCGAGAATGTCGCTTTAGATTTAGGCTACGTTTGGCTCAAATTACGTTTTTCAGTCGTTGTCGCATGCTGAGCACCAGTTTTTCAATTATTTTAGATTGAAAAACTAGTGCACTGCACGCGAAACGTCTGAAAAGGGAGTTGGAGCCAAAGGTGTCATAAATAAGTATCGATCTAAAATAGGATGCGTATAATTAATGCCGTTCGAATACATTTGTGACCCTGTTTCAGTACATCTTTGCAATAAATTTGTTCATAAATTCTACAAATATTATCCGATTCATTTCAAACTTGGTATTATAATATATAATCTCGATACTTGTGTCCCATCACAAGGGATAGCTGAATGCAATCGAATCTCGATCGGCCAGAATCGTTTGAGCCGAGTGTACATGTTTCAAATGGTTCTTTATATATGTTGTGTTGGTATGAATGGTTTTACAGAGAGCGTCGGTAGAGCAAAAGTGTAACGACACCGTAAAACACGTTTCTTATATCGTTCAAAAGAAAAGACTGATAAAACGAAAATATCAAAATTAGTTATAGACAATAATTTAAATTAAAGATATTACTAAGGTGTTATTAAACCAAATATATATATATATATAGTCATCTTCAAGATTTCTTTATTTTCAACATCCTCAACATTTTCAACTATTTGGCTTCTAAAGAAATAATTGGTATGCACTTTAACGCGTTTTTACGTATAGAGTCTGAAATATAGCGACTCGTCCAACTCTCTGCCCCGACCGCGTCTTCCGGGTTTCCCCAATGGTAAATTTTTTTAAACAAACTTTTATTAAAATGTAGGTACTACTAAAAAGGAACCAATAATTTTGATACTGGCGCATATGACTGCCTGAGAAGAATTCCTTCATTCGACGAAAAATAAACGCGTGAAAATATTGCATTGTCATCGGAACTACGTGTGTGTGCAATGTTTCAAGCCGATCGGATATGTTGAAGTGGGTCAAAATTAGCTTTCAAGATTTCACAAACTAACGAACTCACAACTGAAACTAAATAAAAGCTTGTAAAAAAATGAATTTATTTGTAGCATTCGAATACTTGCAAAATATTCCAATGTTAAATTATTCGAATAGTCCTAGCATGTACATCTAAGTTACTGGGAAAAAATTCGATGTCTTATTAGAATTATTTTATCTTCAATACCAATAAGATAACAATGATGCAATTATTCACTTACGCATCAAAAACAATTACTGAATCCTAACACAATTCTCTTATCTGATCTTTTATAACAGAACAGAGAAAACGAATTGTCGTAAATAAATAACAGTTGTTTCTTTATTCTTATAACGGAATGTTAATGAACATAAAATTAAATTTTTAATCATCCTATGGACTATTACCTATGTACTAAACGTGTACTGTACTATGTATTAACTATGTATCCTGCCTTTTCTTATTTTTCAATTCTCACGGTATTTGATAAATAGGAACGATTTCGACCATTGTCAATGTTTCCGACAATGGGGATGGACCACACGCAGGAAGAAAGAGTGAAGTAGCTGAGGCAAAGTAGTCTCTTCCCGACTGACCTATCGAAACCTTTCAGCGAGGGTATGTCGTTCCACAACAATTAGACCCCTTGACAATTGCTGGTAGTAAATCAAGATGGCAGCACTTTTGTAGACCCGACAAGTCACGCAGAAAAATGGTGATGCGGTCACAGCAAAGCTTTGCTCCAACGCCGCCTCTATTGTACCGCTTGCGTTTTGAGTGGTGTTCAACACCGACTACAAAGTGCAACTGTAATTTAACAGAAAAAAAGGGAAACTGGAAGATGACCTTTCCTGTCTACTCGCCGACAAACACTGAACCATGGGGCACTGCTATTTGTGGTAAATAAATCTCTTTAAATTAGATTGCTACTAACTTGTTAATACATTTAGTGTTATAGCATGTACAGTCGCCTGAGTGTGCAGATATCTACAGATATTCTTAACGCGTTAAGTGGGCGTCAATCCGTGGGGACTGACAGGGAACATTTCGTTTGGGTTGTTATGGCTTGGGAAAACTGAATGATTTTCACTTTCAAATATTGTTTATTATATTGAACACAAATTGTATATTCGACTCTGGGTTGTACAGAGTTGATAAAGAGTCCACGCGTAAGCTTGTAGAAATCGACTGACTCCTTGAGGAGGAGGTTTTATATTTTTATCCGCTGTTGGAACAAGGGATTTGACGTGGAAAACTGGGGGCCCTGCTTTTCCTGGAAAAATGAACAATCTTTTATTAATATTTCGGAAACTAATAAATATCCGAAGCTACAATTATAGATTTAGGGTTTACACCCTCTCCCCACCCTTCCCCCCAAACCTCGTGCTGATCGGCCACTGGGACATTCGGAAGTACAGCCGTATAATCTGTATATTGGACCTCGTATTAACATGTTCTTGTATCTATTGTAAGTGCATATATTCTGCATTATTTCTGAATTCAACAAATGAAATAAATTGTTACCGAGCTTGATCTTATTTTGAAAACCATTTACTTCCTTAAATTTTTATTAAGTCGAACCAATACGAACGTCCCAAGAACGTCCTGAAAACGTTTTAAAAACGTACTGGTTTGTGAAAATGGACGTTTTTAAGACCTTTTCTGGACCTTTTCTAGACGTTTTTAAGGGAGGTTTCTGCCTTGTTGGGCCAAAAAATTTCGATTTTTCACCAATTTTTTATGCGAAAAGTATTAAATATAGAATGTTGATATTTGGTATGTTGACTAAGCAGTCTTTATTGAACATAAAAATATTTTTTAAAGTTTGACAAAACATGGTAGTGGCAGTGGGAGTAGCCACGTATGTCGGTGCGCGGGCGATGACATTCTTCGCTTGCGGAAGTTCTAAGACCCGGACAGGTGATCTGAAGGAAAAATACGAAACATATTTTTACTTTGTACAATATTGTGTATAAGTTGACCTAGAATTATCCAAAAATACTCTAACGTTTTTATTTAATGAACAAAAACTGCAAAAGTTTTTGGTAAAAGAAAAAGCAAAATCTCTTCGATCGCTCACTATTGTTTTATTTTCCAATTTTTCTTCTTGATTATGACTTAGGACTTCCGCAAGCGAAGAATGTCATTCAGACTTGAATTTGGTCGAAGTGGGGGGTGAATGCTCGTTCGCTCGGTTTGTCTAAACGCAGCTTTATGTGTCGAATACGAGTTACATTTGTAAACTCTTTCGTGTGAGTTCTTTCAAATCTTCTCTCTTAACAGTAATTATTACATTCGAGTCATTAGAAATTGAGAAATTTCAACTTGCATGGGACAACCCTAGCAATGTGACAACATTGACGAAAGGTGTGAGCTGTCAGTTCGACTTTATCCGCGATAGTGATCGGATCGGTGAATATCTGTGAATGTTACAGTACATATTATTTCCTGATTTCTCGATTCCTACATCAATTCGTTCGACTACTGGACTAAATAGAAGATCGTTTAACAACATTTCACTGGAATATACCTATCATCTAGAAGACTTTTTGACGAAGCGTTACCTAGTGTTTGATCGCATATCACAGTGATAAAAATACGTGTAGAATGTGCGGGGTGCACGACTGTAGTTGTGAAAAGTAAACATTTTGCCATGGGCATTGCTATATAATATTATTTCTGGCCTTAACGAATTTCAGGTTAGCTGGGAGTCGGCCGAGCACGACAAAAACATCAACAACCTCTACCAAAGTCACTACATTGCCGAACGGTGTGCCTTAACAGTTCGACTTTGTCCGCGACGGTGATCGGATTACTGAATATCTGTGCAGTCACAGTGGGTATTAATTCGTTATTTCACGATTCCTGCATCAATTCCATTGATTGCTGGACTCTGTGGACACTTTACTCGAGTCTGAACACATCTTCCCACTGTTGAGAGATGTTTAAAAGCGTGACGTGCTTTTGTAATCGTGTGCAATGCGATTGTAGACTCAGTGCTTATTTCGCGATAAAGCATTTCATAGTGGACAGGGGTCCTGCGTGTTTTTAACGCATCTAGAACTATTTCAGAGCGCCGGTACTCTTATTGTTTCTTCATCACGAAATTAATGCGACATATTTGCGAGTGTGACACGTTCTATTCGGTACTGACGATGCAGCTGCGTGATATTGGCCTGCAGATCGAATAGCTACTGCTGAAGGGAGATGCTTGTCTCCATGGATAGTAGTGAGACTGTTTTCAATGAACGGTGAGTGATACATTATCATTCTTTCAATCTTTCTGCATGCTATCGAACAAAACGATTGTTGTAGCGAGCATAGTAACCACGAATACATACTTAGTACTCGCGAATAGTAACGTTAATGCGTGTGCTAATAAATAAATTTTAAATTCGCGATAGAAGTTCTATTTTATTTCGTTTCGAACATTGTAAACTACTTTTCTTTAATTTCACATTCATTCGGGATGCTTAACGTATTAAATACGATTTATATTTCTGAAATTGAACCCTTTCCCGTGAGTTGTTCCAAATCTTCTGTCTTAATTTATCTTTATTTCAATTGTTCGGGGGGGATTATAATTATATTTTTGTATTTTACCAGATTAATTAACAACTACCCATCAAAAATTAAATTAAATCAATCTCTTATAATTATCTATCTATTTATTATTACACAGTTTACATTAATCTTATATATATTTCTACCAGACCACCCAGAACTTTATTTAAACATTAAATTTAACTCTAATAACATCTTTATTTACAAAATTTATCTCTACGTCCTAAGACATTAGTATTAGTAGTTAGAATTTAAAATTTATTATACCGTTTAATTTGTGTCCCTGTACATTAGGGTGATCTTTATTTTTCGACTTTCAGAGTAACATTAATGCGTAAATACAATAAATAAATTTTACATTCGCGATAGAAGTTTTAATGGCGCGTTTCAAACATTCTAAACTACTTTTCATTAATTTCACAATCATACGGGATGCTTAATGTGTCGAATACGAGTTACATTTCTGAAGTTGAACTCTTTCGCGCGAGTTGTTTCAAATTTTCTCTATTCACAGTAATTACATTCGAGTCATTAGATTCTCTTAATAAAACGGGAATTGAAAGCATTAATTTCTTAAGGATTTTCAACTATATAACTTCAAGGTATTTCTCATACAAATAATAATAACTGAGAATGACAGTTGGAAGGAAGGAGGCGAAGGCAAATCTCTGATGTAGGAAAGTTCATTCTTAACTCTTTTCTGTTCGAACTTCGCGCTATAAGAGTTTGCGTCAAGCACCGCTAGAGCGAGGATCGCAACTCGCAACATAGAAACGAATCACTGAGTTTCCCTTCTCGTTCGATTCGCAGTGGAGCCGCGTCGCGGTTCTTGCATGATTTTGTTCGTGGCTTTGGCTTGGAACGTGAATTTCGCTCTTCACGCGTTTATTGTTCATTATTTTACTACGTACTGTTTTGCATCGTTCCCCTATGTTTCCGTGTGTTTTCGCATGTGTTTCCTACTCGAAAAGCGTCAGATGCTCTCCCGTAGGAAGCTCGAGACGAACGAGTGGAAATCACTCGGTGCACGAATCTTGGATATTTTGGATTTTTGGATTAATATTTTGGATATTACGGTGTCATGGTCTTATAGCAAGGTAGGATCGCTTTGTTTCGTGTCGCTTTGGTTGAGTTTTCTTGCGAAATTTCAGTCCAAAACGACGTAGGACGAGTCATAGAGGTGGCACGTAACCTCAAAATGTCAAAAAGTGAACTCTGAATTTCTTGGATATATCTATTCAGTTTAAGGAATGCATCTATTGTCCGCCTAAACGTTAGAGTGGTGATAGAAATAGCTTCGTGATAGATAGAAATAATTAGTTATTATTTAAACATTAAAGTGTTCTCGGAATACGTGCGCAACACTTGTTGCATGTATATTGTATATCCTATCTTTTCTACGTTTTCCTGTTGGCATTGCTTAAATGTTATAAAATTGTAAAAGCACCGTGAATAAAATATAGAGAATAGCAGCACTTTCTGACACGACGATCTTCTTTATTTATTTCGCATAAAGGTGAGTCGATGGTTCTCTTGCCTTGCTACGTTTGTGGGAATTGTACGGCGTCGGCAACTGTACTTGGACAAAAATAATTTAAATTATTGGATGAAAATTCACTGTTATATTCGTTCTCTTCCATTTCATGCTTCTTTATCCCGCAAATACACTCTATAAACGAATGAAGGAGGGAGTAATGATTCTAAATAATATTTTTAATTTTTTCATCTCGTTTAAATGATATACAATTTCTCTTATTTATTCGTTAATATGCAATAGAAATGTTGTGTACATTTATAATTATAAAGAGCGTGATGAAATTTTTATAGACAATCATTTTTGTAGATGGAGAAATTAAAAATGAATTTTGCGGAATTACTGCGCTCATCAATGGTATAGTATTCCTTCTTTTTTTCTTTGGGATATTGGGCAGAATATGTAAAAGATATTCCAGAAATGTACGAGAGATGTGGATGAGAAAGCGCTGCTGAAATGTTTTCAACGTACAGTGAGTGATACTTCTTCATTCTTTCAATCTTTCTTCACGCTATCAAACAAAATGATTGTTGTAGCGAGCATAGTGACCAAGAATACATACATAGTACTCACGAATAGTAACATTAATGCGTGTGCTAATAAATAAATTTTAAATTTGCGATAGAAGTTTTAATTTATTTCGTTTCAAACATTTGAAACTACTTTTCTTTAATTTTACAATCATACAGGATGCTTAATGTGTCGGATACGAGTTATATTTCTGAAGTTGAACTCTTTCGCGTGAGATGTTTCAAATCATCTGTATTCACAGTAATTACATTCGAGTCATTAGATTCTCTTAATATAACGGAAATGGAAAGCATTAATTTCTTAAGGATTTTCAACTATATAACTTTAAACTTAAGAACTTCAGTCGTAGTTTATATTACTTCAACTTAAGAACTTTAGTCGTAAGACTTTTTCCAAATTTTCAGAAATGCGCAAAGCATTGGCTGAACATGGACCAGAAATATTTCGTAGAAATGGGTCACTTTCGTAGGTACCTCCGCGCTTGGTGTGCCTGGAACTTGGTAACGTTTCCCAAACATTGCGGCTTGCAAAACGGAATCAAGGCTAAAGCCTACGATCTAGGTTAAGGGCCCAGATTGAGTCAAACTTACCTTCGATGAGTTTGGCTCGATCTGGACATCTATTAAAAAATGCACTTGCGTACTTGGAGCGATAAGCTTCTATTCCATCTCGTTCTTTTTAACTATAAGAGTGCCAAACGCACTCTTCTAGATATACAATTCGCCTTCGATTACCGATTTCGATTTCGCGTATGGTGTGCTCGCCCTTCATAAACCGTCCTTGCTAGGTACAACTTATTACATCTTTACACAGAGGACCCGTTCATAACCATTTTGATTTTCGAGTTATCGCTTCGATACCAGGATGTTTCAGGGTTGCTGGTCAGGGGTAACAAGTTTGCAGAGATACAGTACTCTTGACGACAGCGAACGGTACGCCACTTTATAATTTTTTTGAACGTGGTTGCACGCAATAGAACAAAATGGTGTCTATAGAAAAAGTAGTGTAGCCTCTTTCGATTCTGGGCGTTCCAACAGAAATGCGCGACATGCGGGAATACTTATGCAATATTTCCCGAAGTAGCCTCGTGGCGTGGCTCTTTTCTAAACCATATTCAAGAAATATCGAAGAAATGTTCCTAAAACGAATGCCAATTATATGAAACGGGCCACTAAAGAGTCGAATCCAATGAGTTGACTAGGTATACAAGGTACTCGTAAATAGAGTGACATGCATGTGTCTGTCTTAAAATCAGAAAATTAAATCGATACATTTGCTCGCGACTTTTACAATTCCAATTAATAATATATTATATTATAATTATATTATTATTATAATAATAATTCGAATCGAGTAGAGTCACCGCGAAAAATTTAAAAAGGTTCCAAGTGCAACCAGTTTTCGTTGCAATCTTGCAGTCTAACAATATCCTTTTTGATTCGCGCGTAACGCGATCGTAGAGTCCCCGCTTTTTTCGCGTCCATCTACATATTTTGCAGAGCACCGCGGCTCTTACTTAGAATAATTTTACGGCGAATCTGGAGTGAAATTTTTGCGTATCTAAGACTCGTTCAGAGTACCGAAGCTCCAGTTGAATTTTCTTCGCGAAACTAGAGCCAACTTTTGCACATACAAAGTTCGACCAGAGCACCGGTGCTCTAATTGCTTTTTTATCGCGGAAGTAGAGTCAAATTTTCGCTTAGCTTCAATTTTCAGATTCTAGGCCCTAGAGAGGGCCTAGCGCGTAGGCCCTGGAGAGGGCCCAAAGCTTGGGCCTTAGAGAGGGCCTACAGCATAGGCCCTAGAGAGGGCCTAGGTCCATAGGATGGAGGACCGTATTCGCTGAGCGGCGAATCATATTTCAATACTGACGCTGCAGCTGCGGGACATTGGCCTGTAGATCGAATAGGAGTAGCGAAGGGGGATGCTTGTCCACATGGATAGCAGTGAGACTGTTTGCAACGGTCGGTGAGTGTGATACTTTTTCATTCTTTCTTTGCGATAGTAGACACGAGTACCTTGTATCTCTGTTACATTTTATCTGCATATTATTAAAATGTCTGTGTATATGTATTTGTGTCATTTTGATTTCACATCTGTTTTTTATATTCAAATTATTATTATCTTTTATTCTTCTGTGACTTATTTGATAATAGGTATTCTTTTCCACCCTCGACTTTTTCACGTACTTGGGATAATTTTTTTACTTTTTTTGAAGATTTTTATGAGTTTGTTATTAGTGAAAATTCATGGCAACTTGATTGCCATCCAGATGTACTTAACGTATTTGTAATTTCAAAATTTTAATTAAATAATTGGTCAGAAACTCCAAAAATAAGTCTCGGTCCGACCATATATATTTGTTATTAATGAACATTCATGACAAACTATAATATTACCATCCAGAGGTGCCTAATTACAGGGATGTCGAATTTCTAATTACTTAAATAATTTGTCAGAAACTCAGAAAATAAGCCTCGGTCTCCTGAGCCTTTATTTGTTAACAACGAATTACAAATCGCGAATTCTTAAATACGTAGGTACCTCTAGAGTCTAGATGGTAACTTTATAGTTTGCTTTAAATTTGCGTTATTATCAAATAAAGGCTCAGGAGACCGTGGAATGTGTCTCGGTCCGAAGATTATTTTCAAAGTTTCTGACAAATTATTTAAGTAATTAAAAGTTTGAAATCCCAATCACGTAGGTGTACCTCTGAATGGTAGCATTATAGTTGCTAAGACCTGGACCTACTGGACTTCCGGGGAACTCGGTCAGGGTTCAAAGACCTGGTCCTTCCTGCACCCCCTCGTCCCCCTGACCTAGGTTAGCTTATTCAGTTGGTGCCGATGAAATTTTCGGGTTCGTTAAAAGCCATTCAAAATGTTATTACACATTCTGTCAAGGCCAAAATCGATTTCTCTTCCTTTTTAAACGATTTATTCAATTGTTCTTCACCATCTGTTCTATTTCATATGTATATTCCTTCGTGGATTTTTGCATGAGTCGTTTTATTTCGTGTATTTCTTCGATGTGTTTACATAATATATTTTATATCATGCATTTCTTTGGTGGGGTTACATGATTTATTTTACCTGATGCATTTTCTTCAAGGTTAATACAATAATATATTTTAAAGAACATAGTGAAAAGTGATAGTGAACAGTGGTAGTGAAAGAAGACATCTAAGGAAGCCTCAGGTTAATTTATTATAGCATCGAGTATTATGACCCCATGTAAAATTGCCAAGTATGTAGTCACTGAACCATTAGCTTTGTTGCTCTTTCGTTGGCTCTTCATCTCCGATGAGGAGGTGGCCGCTGCTTCTGTTTCCAGGAGCAAGCGACTGATCATGGAATGGGTATTGGTGGATCAGTTTCATCTCCTGGTGTTCTTGTCGAAAGGGAAAAATTTCGGGCGTATAGGGGGTGCATCCTTCAGTACACTGCCTGTGTAAGTCACCCGGTCTGACTTCCTAGTCTCTGTGATAGACGGCTTGAGTCGCATCCGAGCAAGAGGAGTCATCTGCGAGACGTCGAGCGCTTTTCCCTTTCGACTCGGACATTAGGGTGGTAGGAACTGCGCCATCCAATACTCCTTTTATGCTCACCCGTAGTCTTTCCTTCTTTGCTGAATTTATTTCAATCGAGTGATTGCTTGGCAGTTCCCTAGATTCTATATCTAAACCGAAAGGATCGATGGAACTTTGTTTCCATCCATCTATTTGGATTAGTGGGCTACGGTTTTCATGTACAGGGAGATCGATGGAACTTTGATTCCATCCATCTTTCTACGGGTCTTGAAACGCAGCAACCTCCTCGCGGTGAGACCTGGTAATTGATGAGAACCGAGCCGATAGCTGTGATTGTCAAATATTCTAATCAGATATAAGAATTGCTTTCAAAATGCATGCATGCTGCATACTATGGTATTTTTAACCCTTATGTGATCAACCAAAAGTTTCACGGTTGTTGCGCAACCGGGGCACCCGGGTACATGTTCCGATACATCTCAAATACAGCGATAATTTTACTTTCGTACTTCTTCGAAACACTTAGTTTTCAATTCCTATAATATACCAAGTGCCGTTTCAAACTATTTGAGTGGATAAATTACTCGAAACTACAACATAATTGAAACTTTTGTGGTGGTTCAAATAGCGCGCCCGACGTCGGTGCGAGCGTAGCGCCACAGCGGAGACCGGCAAGTGACCAAGTCGCGACTCTTGCGAGTTGCGGAGGAGTGAAGAGAGTCCTGTGGCAGAGTGAAGACGCATTGTCCAAATATACATATCCATTTGTTATACCTGTTACACGAGCATTTTATTTACCTAACCAGATCCACTACACTTTATTATTTAAAATCTTTTTTAAATTTTTTTTCAAAAACGTATATCGGGGCAAAAGACGTTAAAGAATGGGGATCCGGAGCGGTTTTGCGATATTTTCACCAGAACATAAAAAATTACTCAAGGAAACATAGAAATGGGTACCCGGGTACCCGGTTGATCACATAAGGGTTAAGGAAATACCATAGATAGGGGAAAGTGGCACAAATGGATTCCTGGCATTCTCCCAATTACATTGACAGAAAATAATTTAAATAGGACTTTTTTTAACAAAATGGGCTTTCAATTCTGCAAACAAATTTTCACGTAATATCCTTAATTATGGTCCGAATAATATCATTTTTGGGGATAATTTGATCAAGAAAACATGAGGAATCGATTGACGTCACTCTCGTAAAGATCTGTTTAGAAATGCGGAACTGCAGATTTGTCACTGCTTAGTGCGCAACATTGTATAGCCCCGCTGGTTCCGAGTGTCGAAACCCACGAAACTCAGCGAGTCAGTTAGAAATTCTTTCCTTATTCAGAATAGAAGACGGAAATAACAAACAGCTCCCACTCGCATGCATCAGGTAGAAAAAACGTGCTGTAATACCGACCTGCCAAATCGGCCAGGTCACGTGATGTGTCTAACCTCTTAATGTTTATTATTGATTTATATGCTCCCGCAAGACATATTAGAAAAAGGTCCCCTTTTTTATACCGCCAATTTAAAACGAGATATGGATCACTTAACCTAATTAATCGTATAATTATAACACTAGTTCATATGTAGACGACGTTGATTTCTTTTCTGATAGCACTTCTTTGTCCAAGAGTAAGCTATACACATGGACCCAAAGGACAGTGTATAAGCTAGACTTATGGACGCGGGGGTTGAAGTGAAAGACGGAAGGGGAATCGACCCCTTCCAACTGCTTTTTGATGGACGCCTGGTGGTGCCATCTGTGCCATACCGTAGAAAATTTCTTCTAGCAAAACATTTTAAATTTGATTATTCATGCGTTGAATGCCGTAGAAGTCACTGGTGACAGACATTTTGGATTTACATTATTTTCTTAAAACACCTGTAATAAATAAAGCGTAACGTCTGTAAACTTACAATCAACGTTAATATTAAGAAGAATATGTGAAACACTAAATGTATCAGTGAACTACGAAGTTGTTCTGTTTGTAACAAGGGATATACACAGGCGGATTAAGGTCGGTTGGGGTCCCAGGCACAAAAGAAAATATTGGGCCCCTTACAAAAAAGGGAAAGATAGGAAGAATAAAATCACGTTAACCGTATTTTTAAACACATAAACAGATTATGTACTCATAATGTTTTAATTTCAATTATAATTTGAATGAAATGTATACATAATATAAATAATAATACAAAAATGTGGAAAGGTGGTTTTTGTGGGGCCCCAGGCGCCCGCCTAGTGCGCCTACTGGTAAATCCGCCTCTGGGGATATACTAATACTAATACTTTCATTTAAATACTAATAATTTATATTTCTATACCAATTTTTAACCTTCAAATATAATACTTTTACTATTCTCCTAAAAATGTAATATTACTTACGGAATTTCGGAAGTATCCAAAATAATAAGGGAATTATTTATATAAACACACTAAATGCATGCGAGTTACTTTGCAACACTGTTACACTGTTTTGCACCGTTTTGCACAATAGCGTCACAAGGATATACAATGAAGGACGCTATTTATAAAACTTATACTCGGTTGTTGAGGACACCACCACCATAGGCACTGTCCTTTGGTGAAATAAACTATATTTTAACAAAAAATAACTTAATCTAGGTAGCTACTATAGCTAATAGTACATTCGGCAACCCGCACTAGTGCGCACTGAGTGCGAACTTTTTCAGTGCGATACCATGCCGCACATTCGGGTGAAACTAGAGCTGGCTCAGCTCTGTTCTGGTGGATTCTGGTTAAGAATGGAGATAGTGATTTTTTATCTTGAGTGAATTTGCTTTTTGTGATCATAATTCTTAACATTGATTGAATAATTTTTTATAAACTACATCAATATAGCTTGTGTCACAGTCAAAGCGTTACTTGAGCGCAATTCAGCGAATTTATACATCCTCTACTAGTTAATGTATGCACACATTGATTTGATTGGCTAAAGTATACACATATTTTTTAACTAAAGTGAAGAAATATTCGTTATATATAATATACATCTGAACTTGTATAAGAACATTTGGGAATGTTTTAAGAGAAATTGGGGTTATGTGACGCCTGTAAAAAACAGTTATGCTCTCCACCCATCAGAAGCGATCACGAAAAATCTGTTCCCATTGTCTCCCATCTTGGCGTTGATTGGTTAGACGTCACGGCGTCATCACGCGCATGCTCAGATCGCCATCTTGAGCACATTCTCATTGGTGTGAAGTAGTGTGAAGATCATTTCACGCGCATAGTTTTCTATAAATTGGCTACACTGGAGGCTGCTCTGACTGCACTACCAAAAATCGCAGTGCGAGAAAGGTTGCACTAGTGCGGTGTATTCTGTTCATCCGAATACGAAGTTTGCACTACACCAGGGCAGTTCTTGGCGCCGAATACGATACAAGATTGCTCGCATGTAAAATCCTTTGTAATCGTGCCAGAAAACCCTAGAAAACATGCTGCACTGACACGGTGCTGAGGCAGCACCGGCATAGCGCGAAACTGCGCCAGTGCAGTGCCAATGCGTGTCTGCCGAATCCGCTATAATAAGTCTAGCCAGACACCCGTCCATCTGTTGGTTCGGAACTGTCCATCTGCTAGCCCTATTGTCCATCCACTGGTAATATAGGCTATGAGTAGAATTTTCATTATTTTATCCTTAAATACGTTAATTTTTTTACTTGCAGTTATTTTTTACTTTAAATTTGTACATTTTTATGTGCAAAGCTTTTGGTTTCTTTTTAATACAACAGATATTTCTAAGAAACACCTTGATGTAAACTTCGGAATCAGCTAAACTGTCCAGCTACTGGCCTTTTTACCCTATACGGATTGTTACTTCAGGAGATCTCTAAAACGTCATAGTTATTAAGTATGCTTTGTATTGGACTCTGCCAGTTTATCTTCTATAATAATAAGAATTTCGCAAAAGGTGCGTTTCGTGTTATGGACTGTAATCTTGGCATATAATAAAAAATTATTTAAAACAATTTTCCTAACCTATTTCTTATTCATAAGACACACTTCTATGAAGTAACCAATAGAAAAACACACAGAAATACATAATTAGTTATTACAAACAATAACTACTTATGTATTTCTGTGTATGTTTTTCTATTGGTCTCTCCATTTTATTAAGTTCTTCAAATACGTATCAGCACATTATCTGCATAATATCTGCATCATCTGAACGGACATCTATTATCTTATATTGGGGTTTTGAGTATACGCTAGATGGCGTTATTGGTGTACATCCTTTAGAGACGCAATCACGTCTCAGCAGGGATCGGTAGACTCGGGCTGTCCCTAGACACCAGCGAATGGACGCCAGCGGTTTCACGCACACATTATCACCGCTCCTGTAGGTTTCTAGGGACAGCCCGAGTCCACCGATCCCTGAGCGCCGCCAATCTTAAGTTGACAACCCTGTAGTATGTATATACCCACATTGTCACTGTTTTTTTCATATGTATAAGCTTAAGTGACAAAAATTACAAATAAGAATGTTGCAAAATATTTTTTGTCACTACTTTGTGACGTTTTCGAAATTGTTTTAATATTTTAAATTAAAATTATTACAAATAATAAGCTTCAGGTCAATGTCCGTTTCAAAATTATATATATCTTTTTGTCAATTTGCGATAGTTTTGTATTTATACCCTTATTATATCTATGTTACTTTTTTATAATAAACACAAGTCAGCCGATTATAGCATTAGGCACAGCCGCGGCTAGGAATTGGTAACAATAGCCAACACACGCGTGATACGCGGTAGTGGCTAGTGGCGTATGCGACGTGCATGCACACATACATAGATTCATGCATACACACATGTGTAGATACATTTTGGCGCACAAACGATATACATACACGATTTTGGTTGTCACGTATTTTTCGAATTGTGTAATACAATTGACCAAACGTTTCTATAGTTTAAATGCATAAAAAATCATTAAATGTTTGTATCTACAGAATCAGTGTCATTATTTGATTAACAAGAGCATAAATTCATTGAAAACGGAATCTAAAGTTATTGTATGTGTAGTTTGCAAACTCGCCGGGAATGTAGAGCGTTAAACTGTTGTGTGTGATTATATTTCCAGTTGTATCTCTTTTGAAAAACAAACGTGTTTTTGTTCGTTGCGTCGTGTGCTTAGTAGAAATTGGCAGAAATAAGAAAAGGGAGGGAAACGAAGAAAGCAGGCGTGAGAACAAAGTAAACAAAAGAAATGAAAAAGCAGTTACAGTAGATAGTGCGTGCTAATATGTGCTATGTATTCATATCTGCCGATGCTTAATAGTTACACCACTACAATCTGTTCTTCGGTTGTTTGCAGGAGGTAATCTTTGAAGGCATCGAATGTCTACAAAGAGGCCCAGAAGGAATGGATAAGAGATTCCATTTTCATCTAAGTATATATGAAAGAGTAGCAAAGAGACAGAGAATATTATCATAATTTTAAGATTTTTGGGTAAAAATTTTGTAAACACGTTTGAGAGGCGATGAGTGAGAATTTATTATTCTAACTTTCTGAGACGTTGTATCACAGAATGGCTTCTAATATGCAGTCTTTCCCGCGAATCTTAAAAATGTTGCGGGAAAATAGCAATGTTAAGGAAAAACGCGATGCTTTAACCTATATTCGCAGGTACTGTTCCTGATTTTTTATTTTTAAGTCCACTTATACTGTATTAAACTATTCGGTTCATTTATTGAAAAATATCTAGTTTTTTACATCGAGTGACAGATGTGATTAAATATAATATGTTAGTTTTTATGATTTAGAATACATGATAATTATTTGCAGTGACAGTGCAATACACACGTTTAGAATATTTTGGTTCATTGTCAGGGCGAGTGCTTTATTGACTTTCTAACGTAACAAGCATTTTGCTACGTTATAATGTTTTGATACTTCCTTAAAATATTCTATTTAATACTTACTTTATTTAGAACTTTACTACTGCATATCGTTAAAAGAAAACTTCATAATAATAGTATTTCGTTTTAGCAACAGCAAAAAGTTGGAATCCACGAAAGCCATAAAAGAAGAACAATACAAAGAATTATGTAAATTAATTATTGACGCATTTGCAAATGGAAACAATGACATACAGGGTGAAGCGTACGAAACGTTAAATGTTATGCTTCGGGATTTCAAGGACCATTCTTTGAATTTGTTTGATGCCATGTCACAAATAAGTAGAAAAAATAGGTTTGTTTATAAAATTTCATGCCTAATAGTGCTCTCTAATGTTAATCTACATATTATTTATCATGGAAAGCTATCACAGTTATTAAAAGGAATATAAGTTAATAACCATTTACTCTTAATTACTATGTCTTGTTGGAGAGTATATTATAAAAATGTTTGTAGTATTGACTATGTAGTATTTTACTATGTGAACATAGGTAATGCAAGAAATGCATACTCTGAGGTAACTGCCTTGTTAAACGGATAACTTTCCTTGACTTCCTATTAAGAGACATTTTGATTAAATGTGCTACTTTGCGTATGGTATTGTGTTAATATTTTTGTTCTATGCTCTGGTAAACACTGATAAGTATAGATATACTAAGCAGCAGTGATGTCTGTTACGAGGAGCCGAAAAAGGACACAGAGATACAGTTACATATTTTGCGTATGACTGTTTGAAGGATATTGTTTTGACTATAACCCAAAAAGTAACAGTTCGTGTACATGCGCTTGTATGAACTTTTTAAGTTATTTCGATACACAGAGCTCATACTCAAAATTTTAATGTATCCTATGTATTATAAGATTATGAAATTGTTCATTTGTTGGCATTGGATTAACACATTCCTGGCTGTGCCTATATAATAATTCGTTTCCTGTATAACGAAGCCCACATGGAAGCATATGTTTAATGTCACAGTATGTGTTTGCTAGCGAATGTGTTAACTCTATCTATATGACTTTGTTTGCGTTTGTCATTGCAGACTAAAAATTCTCAAATTGTTAGACGTAATTGAGACCAATACTGTATCGACAGTTATTTCTGATGTGAATGCTGTAGATTTTTTTAATAATTGTATGTGTACAATACAAACAAGCACAATGCCATGGACAGCACCAACAGCTTGTGTAGAAAATCTTCAAGCATTGATAGAAGCTGAAACTAGACCATTATCGAGTGACCAAAGATTAGAAGAAGAAACAATTATTTATTCCATAAATTTGTTAAGGAGATTATACAAAGTGGCTGCAATTACATCAGATATTAAAATTCAGAAGGTATGTAAGAAATATTTGCCAAACTGTGAGAGTAGGAAAAAAATATAAAATTTTATATGTTTACAGTTCGATTCACTATTATTGGATAAAATAATGGTATTAGCTTATATGGGTCATAAGCGACAACGTACTCCTGCCTTACATCTTTTGCAACAAGCACTTACTACAAATACTGTTGCACATGTTCGTACTAAATTAACGGAGGCATGGGCTCGATATAAAACGGCATTGCAGTCTTCGTATTGCAAACGTATGCTACTTCTAGTATCTGCGTGTGAATTAGATTGGGCTACACAGTGGAATATTAGTATTCAGTTTCTTGGTGTGGACCTTCATCGTGGTGCTGGTTTAATAAATAACCTACTGAGTGTCGAAGAGAAGGCATTCAAATCTACAGACACAATTATACGCAGGTATGAAGAATAATTAATTATAATATAGTATTGGTTGATAGAAATCAGAAGTAGTATAGTTTCTTTTATTTTAGACAAGCATTTCTTTCATGGAAATTACTGGTGGATAATTTTGCTCTGGACCCGCAAGAACTTGCTACTGCTAGACGAATAAAGTTATTATGTATTCCACTAAATGCTAAAAATAGTAAAAATGAGTTGATAGCGCTGACAAAATTAGAAGTCTGGTGGCATGTAATTATTAAACTGTACAAGGACATTTCGAAATTTGTCAATCCCGTGATTACGCAGTTCTTAAATTTTTGTTTCGGACCTCTTGGAGATACACCATTGTTGTCTTCAAAATTTGACATAGTGGCTTCGCCAGGGAAACGATTTTTCAAAACGAAACTCGTTGCTGTAGACGCTTTATGCCAACTACTTGTTACGAAACAAGAAAACCACGCTGTCTTTTTTCCAATTTTGGAAGAACGACTTCCACATTCTATATCTCATTCTGTTTTTCGAGAATGTTACAAAAGTATAATTCACAGTGTAGGAGAAGCTTTACTTGTTCTTAGTCAACTTACAGATGCAGAAATGAAAAATAGATACCAACTTGGTAAAATACTATGGACAAGTTTAGTTAATTATGTACAGGAATCGAAAGTGGAAAAAAAGGTTGGTAGATATCTAGTATCTAATAATATTATATATTTTGTTGGTACTTTACTTAATTTAGTAATATTATTTTACAGGAGCTCATGTACAAAGATATGATATTAGTTATAACAGAATTGACAAATTATGCGATGGATAAACCAATGATCAGAGATTTAATTCTTAATATAATTTTATTCGAAGTTGCTGATCTGAGTAAGAATTTTAATTGTCAAGATGATACATTATCAGGATTGGTGTTGAAACTGTTACAAACATCGGTATTAACTGAAGCTGAAAAGTGGGTATTGCTGTCATGAATGTAATGTATAACAAAAATCACATATACTATTAAATTTTTTGCCATATATGCAGAGTGTTTCGTAAGTGCTGATACAAACGGAAAAGTGATGATTTTACATGAGAAAATAACTGAAGAATATAAAATAAAATTTTGTCGCAACTTGCTCAATTTTCGGAAAAAATGATTTGAAAATTCTACCGGGTACGTGTGCACCGAAGTATGTGCGGTTTTCGGCGTCCGAGGGGCGCCAAAAGCTGTTCTTTGGTGTACTTGTACTTGGCCAAAATTCGAAGTAAATTTTTTTGAAAATCGAGCGAGTTGCGACAAAATTCGAAAAGATTCAACATGTACTTCTTTTTATAGCTGTCCAAACTCATGTATGGGGGCTGTAAACAGCCCTCAAAACTGGGGATGAGAAATCTGTTTTGTCGAATTCTGCGAAGATTAACGAAAATAGAAAAAAATTGTTTGTTTTTTTTACAAAGAATAAGGTGATGTGAGATAAATTGTTGAAGTAATGAAAGTGATGATAACACAAAAATTTTTCGCTCAAAATTGGTGCATCCAATTTTGTTAATCGTATACAAGTAGAAAAAAAACACATTGTTTTTTCCCAGGAATAATTGTCTTTGAGCGGCAATTTATTATAATTTTATTATTTCAAATTTTAAAAATTCAAGGAAGGTGCGACCATTTATTGTAATATTGTTTTCTGTATGGTGGTCGTTAGAACATTAACGTTAACAGTAATGTGATATTTATAGCTTTTTTTTCAAGATTAGCCGGTTTAACAACAAACCAAAATGATAACAACACGTGCTTTCCAGTTTTATGTACTTATATAAAAACAGAGATAGTAAATATTTACAAAGTGTATGCAGCCTAACTACAGCGTCTTGAGCAGTTATGGTTCTGTGCCTTATGAAAGAGTAAAAGCATTTAATACATGATACACAAACTCGTTTTGAGCAATATATATATATATATATAAGACACATAATTTGGAATATTTACCGAGATATACGAAATTAAAGCCATTGATTCGCGGTTATTTCTACAGATGTTTACCGTTTCGGTTTGTTGTTTACACCTACCACTTTCGGCGAAAAAGATTATGCAATTATAAAAATATGAAACAGGATATTCCTTTCTTAAAAAAAAACCCTTAATATTTAACAATTTTTTCTATCATCGTTACTTTTCGAAGAATTGGACAAAACAGATTTCTCACTTCCAACATTGAGAGATATTTTTAACCCGTGAACATGAATATTGGCAGTTATAGAAAAGTACATGTCGAATGTTTTCGAATGCTCTACTCGTGTGTAAAAGAGGGTGGTGGAAAATGGGAAAAATAATTCTTCCGACACCTAATATGTTAGTAAGGGCTGGGGTAGATATGTATATAGATTATGTAGGCTACAGCCGAGGGCGGAAAATTTTGGGTGAAGTAAATTGAAAAATTAAACACAGAGGCTTGAGACAATTTTAAAAATAATTGACTTTTTTCATGTAGCAAATTACTAATAATTCATACATGAGTTGTCAAATTGAATTAATTTTAAAATTGTCTCAACTCTTTTAAATTAAAATATTCTATCAAAATCCGCCCGCAAGTGAGGGATTAGTCACAAGGAATTATAAATGCATATCTATTTATAAGAAATACATACAATAGGGAAGTTGTACAAAAAGCAGATAAATCGTAAGGTGCATAGGGGCCATAGGGAGACAAACCGGAGGTTGTTGATTTTAAATGACCATAATTTCGAAACAAATGCATGATATGTAACAATTCGAACGCTGTTTTGTAGAATGTAGATAGAAGGGGATATTTTTTATTCTGGGTAAAAACGTAATATAAGAAAGAGTAATGAACAACTATAAAAAACGATCAATTCTCGATGCAGATATTCACGAAAATGTGTTTAGAATTACACTCTATATAGTTTACGTGTAAAACAAAACGTATTGGATTGAACGCGAAGAATAATTGTTATATTTCATTCCCCTCTTCCGATGATGGTTTATCAGTAAAATAATGTCATGCAAATCTGTATAGACAGATAATGTCGTTGCCATGTGCGAGCAACAACCCACAACACGTTAGCCAACTTCGTATCCGCAAACATGTACAAAAATTGAAACAAGTCCATTTCTATTTTTTTCTAATAGTATACAAAACAATGCACAGTGTTGATGCGGCGTGAGTGCACTGCGTTTTAAGGGCACTTCCGGTCAAATCGCGCGAAAACATAGATGACTTTTATGATTTTTTTTTTCAAGAAAAAGTATAAAATGTATGGGTCTAAATCTTTCTACGCTTCATTCTGCTACAAATGTGGAGTATTAAGCAATTTTTTTATTTTATTTTTATTTTTGCTAACTTTAGACAGGATCATTCAAAATCAAAAACAAAGATATTCCTTAATTACACATGTGTGATTATTGCGCTACCCTCGGGCAGTGTTAAGAAATAACTGGGCGATGATTGCCATATGTTTAACACGATGGGGTCCCGAAATATCAGTTTTTTCCAATAAAAATGTTTCTTAAAAAGTTGATTCTATGAAAATTCGCAATAGAGGGTAGCGCGGATGCCAGTGTAATTGCGAGTAGAATCCCGTTTGATTTTTTAGATTCGGTCAAGAATTGCAGTTTTTATCGTGGCGATAGTGCGTGAAAAATTGTTTCGAGAAAAACGTACTTAAAGTTTGACGCCGAGGGCGACCCTTTATTTAGTACCGGGGACGTGACCGTGAACCCTATTTTCCATGTGTTTATGCGATTAACACAAAAATTGAATTTATTTTTAGATCGATAAATGCATTATTAGTTAAAAGAAAAACCACATTTCTATCTATTATACGTGTGCCACAATCTATCTTCAAAAAACACCTATTTTTAAGACCGTCACACTGTAAAATCTGTACCCTTAGGAATTTTGTTTTAAAGTTTGACCTGGTCATTCTTGAGATGTGAGATGAAAATATGTAAATTTTTTTTTATGTTTTGACCGGGAAGTGCCCTTAATTAAGTAGAATACTGTTGACGGAATCTATACGGATGTGGTATTGGCGATAAATAATTGATTGGTGACGAAGTTGTGGCTATATAGTTGAAATTCAGTCACATAGAAACATTTTCTATGATTGTTAATGAATCTTTCTCATGCTACTTTTTTACGCGTAATAAAAATTTCATTTCATGTATTTGGAACAATTTCCGATTTATCTGTTTTATGTTATACATCTTCCACATCGTATTTCTCATAAATAATTACACTTTTATAATTCCTTCGAACCAATAGAATTATTCCTTACAAAAATTTTTAATAGACGGAAGAACAAAATTTGGCTATTTTCTATCACCCTCTTTTGATCACAATCCGAGTGATACGAATTAGGCGATACTCCTTGTAAGTGGGAATGACCACATCTCATTTGGTGTACTATTATGAGTTACATTATTTACCTTGTTTACCTTCAAGGTACTGTATAATAGCTTTCAGATTAACGAGCGACCGCTCCTGCCGGTAAAGTTTTATACAAAACATAGAAAGCGAACTCTTTGTTTTCAAAATACACACTCGTGAACTCACAGGTAATGTTTTTGATGCTGTCCAGAAACTATGGACGTAAAAACAGGACAATAAAGGCGTCTGCGAGTGTTTATATCCTGGGCTTTGCTTCCTGCGCATATTTTCTGGAAAGCATCGAAAATATTGCAGCAGAGTCCCCGAATGTGTACTTATGGAAATAAACCAAGCAAGTTGTCCCTTTTGTCTTTCGTTGCCGCATAGTTCAGTGAAATTAGACGGAAATCTGGCCATTCTACGGAATAATCTCCAGGAATCTAAATTTTGGCATGGACCTTTATTTCGTCATTTTAAACAATATGTCAAAAATCCCCATCGATCCGACAACCGCTAAAAATTTTACAGGGGGTTGAAGGCAAAAAGTTTTCAGTTTTACGACAAAATTAAATAATTATTATGAAATTTGTAGCTTAGGAAATTCTGTACAAACAAGGTTGTATGAATTTTTTCGTAGGAGTAACCATTTTCATGTATAATGGGTTACCAAGTTTTAATCTTCATACTTTTGACAAGGGAGGATTCCGAACTCGGAAATTAAAAAAATGCTGAAACTTTATGAACATACAATTTTGTTTGCTGCCCAAATTCACACCAAGAGGGTGCAATTGACCTCTGAAAATATTTCGATTTTGTATTATTACTCGCGAACTGTAAGAGATAGAAAAAAAGTTTCCAGGGAAAAGTTACTTCTTTTAATTAGGACAATTATTTGGTTAAAGTGAATAAATGTAAACTTTAATCTTTGGGGATGTAGAGGTATGTATTACTCAATTTTTTTGTTGCCCAAATTCACTCTAAAGGGATTTCCTAAGCTACAAATTTCATAATAACTATTTTTGTCGTAAAAGTAATAACTAACGAGATATTCTCGAAAAGTAGCTTTTTTACCTTCAACCCTCTGTACAATTTTTAGCGCATGTCTGATCGATGGGGACTTTTGACATATTGTTTAAAACGATGAAATAAAGGCCCATGGCAAAATGTAGCTTGCGGGGAATTATTCCGTAGACCAGGCGTGCACAGCTGAATGCCCGCCGGGCAAAAATTTTCGGGCGCGTGCGGAAAGAGCATCGTAAAGCACTAAGCCACGCCTTCATGAGCAACAGTGCCGTGGTGGGGAGTGTTCGTGAGTGAAGTGTGCTGCTGAACGTCAGCAACACACTTTATAGTTTACACGCATACTACGACAGCTGTTGGCCATAGGGTGGGGGAACTACTTACGGCGTCGCTCTTCGCTTTGCTCACGAGCAATCGAGAGCGCTCTTGCCCGCCACAGCCTTGCTGTGCAGGCCTGCCGTAGACAGATCTTAATTTCACTGGACTATCAGCAATCCTGTCACCGATAAATCATGTAACAAAACAAATTTCATGTTTTTTTAATTAACACTGAATTAGCGCGATTCTCCCGAAAATTATATTTTTAATCAAAACTCGTGTGAATGCAGAGCATATTGGAGAATCCAAGGAGCAATTCTTTTCTGCGGAAATTCTCGCCGAAAGAGTTTTACCTTTTTTTTTTAATATAACATTGTAACGGTGCGAGATACAACCAAACATTAAATATTATAATTGTTCAGTTTATTATGCTCTATTTACAAGGTTGACTAACTGGTGGCTCACGAGCCACCGGGGGCTTTTCCGCCTTGCTGCTACAGTGGATTCCTCTTTCATTCCTTCTCTTTTCGAGTACGATCGTCAGTGTCTGGTAGGTATGGAGGGGGCCGTTCAGCGTGGCAACAAGGCGGAGCCCCCGGTGGCCCGTGAGTCACCAGTTAGTCAACCCTGCTCTAACATATCACCAAAAGAAAAATAAAGTTATATTAAAAATGCAAAATCGCGATAACTTTAAGGGTTGCTTTTCACCCTGTTAGAGTGAATTTTCATAGAAAAATTTGCATACTCTAATATGCTTTTCATTCGCACAAAGTTTCATTAAAATCAGGGATATACAGTGGTCCCCGGTTTATCGAGAAAGATTCGGGACCGGGGATTCTCCATTAACCGGGGCAAGGGAAGTAGTTTGCGCCTAATAAACTGACCCTTGCCCGAACCATTCGACAAGGAGACTGAACGACGTGAACCGAGAGTGAGTGAAATAGCGCACCAGCGGGAGACCCTCGGTCGACGGCGGATTGAGATTCAGTATTGAATATGAAAATTTTCATATTACTGATTACACTTTGATGGGAGTACTACCGATGAATTGGGGAGTTTATGTCGACGAAAATGAGTCCAAACACGAAGCAATTCGGTCCATTTTTTATTATGAAAACACGATTAGATTCCAGTTCCCCGGTTTAAGGGAAAAGCACGCTTCTGGTGATTAACTCACAATTATCTAAGTAATTTGCCAATCCGTGTAGTATCTGACGCTTCGATTGGAAGATTGTCCGTTATATGTGTCTTTCCTTGGATATCGAATATGTAAATATGTAAAAAGGCAGATGTTAGTTCAAATAACAGAATACAGTTATCAAATAACTGAATATATACAGAATATATACTGAAGACTGCATTTAAGCAATCTTCAGGAACACTTTACAATTTGGTGAAGTCGTTGATATTCTCCATTTAAATTCTATCCTGCATTATTACATAGTGTGTAATGTAGTGACATTCATTAAAAATGGACCGAATTTCTCTATATTTGAACTCGTTTTGATTGGGAAATCCTAAAAAATCCATTGGTAATACTTTCATGAACTTTGATCAAAAACATGAACATTTTATTTTTCTCTACTGGGTATTTTACCTGGCCCAGCGGTTTTATTGCTCTCGGCAGTTAACGGGCGGTCTACCAGGGACCGAAGCCCCTCGCTCGCACCGAGGAAGCAAAACTGTGGGTGGGTAGGTCTTTCCCAATGATCCGGGGAAAAAAGCATGTCAGTAATCCGGGGACCACTGTACTACAGCAGTGAGGTCCAGGTGGGCGGTCCGAGGACGCTAGCCTCCATAGCGTCTCCTACGTGCTGCGTGGAAGGGGGTGCTCGAAGCCAATGAAGCGGCGGGCATGCAACGGATGAGGAAAACTCTAGTTGTGTGCGGTTCGGCTCTAAAGGTGAAGTGCCACGGCGCGTGGCTTGGCGAGTCGGCGCGGCCAGTCCACGCGCCGTGGAACTTCACCTTAAGGGTACGAGCCTACACGCCACTACTAGAAGTTTCCATATCCGTGGCATGCCCGCCGCTTCATTGGCTTCGAGCACCCCCTTCCACGCAGCACGTAGAAGACGATATGGAGGCTAGCGCCCTCGGACCGCCCACTTGGACCTCACTGTACTACGGTATGATCCAACGATCATAATGAACTGAAATTTTGAGGAGTTGGGAGGGAGGGGCAGAGGACCCCTATTATAAAATTTTAGCTGATGGTATTTGTTAGTTTCTGAGATATTAATAAAAAAACTTTCGGCATAATACATTGAAATCTGCCTGTACAGACGTTACTAATGCAATCATCTTTTCGTTACCGTCAACTGTTTCACAGCTGACGATACAATAGCGATATTAACCTCATCAAATAGGTTCTTGCTGTGCCTGGCTATCTGACCGTGGCGCGCATGCGTCAAGCAGTTACGATTGCATCGCAGCGCTCGCGCTGGTCGCGCACCCAAGGCGTCCAATCTTGCTCCCTCCTTTGGCCAGAAAGAAGCGAGAAATTAACACTATTCAAATCAGAATTTAGTATGCATGAGTATCGAAACTATAATGAATAATGTAGGTATCGAAAAGAATCGATTCCCAAATGATACCTACCAAAGTCTCGATCCTTGAACTCGACTGAGTTCGGGTCCGAGGTTGAGCATACAAATTCTCGCGATAAGGGGTCCCTGAATAGTTTGACAAGGAAAGAGAATGAATATAAGAGTCCCTGGACTGATAGAGTTACCGCCTGTAGTGCGGCAGTGCCTCACCGAATTTTATGGCTTTAGACTATCGAAGGGGTTGCAATACCATTCAGAGCTGAGGATTTCCGCAGTTCTCTTCAGATCTTTGCGAAGACGATTCCAGTCGGTTCCTTACGTTTCGCTGATGAAACTGATACCAAGAACGACGTAATTCGGACCATAATGGAGGAAATTCTATGAAAAATGGATTTATTTCGTTTCCAGCTGACTTCGTTAATAATAGTCCAATTTACATGAAATTTCGTATGATTTTCATCGGAAAAACATAAGGAATCGATTGGTGTCACTTCCATATCGATACGATAATGAATAACGAATTTTTTAATACGCTGAAATGGATATTTCACGTTTTCATCCTCGCCGATCTTCATTCGCTGCGGTCGGCCGAGGATTCATACCTGTTTCAGAAATAAAAGAATTCTTTATTCTGTATCGCATCGGTATGATGGCAGCTGTGCCGCCTACCGCGTAGCCAACACTACCGCAGGAGCTCGAGGGGAAGGCTCGCGCTCTGATTGGTCGGATTTTTTTTTGTTAATATCTCGTTAACGCTGCTTCGGACAATATTTTCGCTAAGGTAAAAGTTGTTTCATATCACCCCCTGAGTCACCCCTTTGAAGGAACTCCACCATTTTTGGGACACCCTGTATGGGATGGTAATGCCTGGCAAATACATGCTAAAAAACTAGTACGGTCATACTCTTTGTATTAAAATTTTGAAAATCAAATTGGCTGTATTCGAAATCGGCTTCCACAGAATAATTTTATAAATAAAATATAAGGTATTCAGCAAAATGTGGCAGAAACTTTAAGGGGTTATTCTAATGTCAAAATAAGGCGAAAATGAAGGACGAGGAAATTGCGTTTGAGCTACGATCCCGAATTATTAATTATTGAAGATACGCGTAAAAAGCGTTTGACGCGAGAGATTTTCATATGTACATTAGGGTGGTTCTTATTTTCGACTGTTGAATTTTCTTCGGGGCACTTCCCAGAAGAGTTCTTAATTAATATAAAAAAAATGTGTCTATTCGATGTGACTCACGAGTCGGCGGGGATTCCTACTTTTTTCCTTCTCTTTTCAACTATTAGGTTTAGGTTTATTATTTTCCATATTAAGGATGGCGTTTCAAGTTTTGACTTATTCTGCCCAAAGAACTATCATCTCCTTTTCAACTATTATATTATATATTACATATATTATATATGTATATATCTATACTATCTATACTATCTATACTGTCTATCTATACTATCTATACTTCTATACTATTATAATAAAGCTACAGCGTTTATTTGTATGCACACGAAAATCTCAAAAAGTACTGAAGCAATCACTACAAAATTTTAACTACAGCATCCTTGAACAACAAGAACGAACATAGGCTATGTGTAATCACGTAAAATATAATTAATCTGTGTAATTTTATGTACATAAAAGAAGTCGCGGCGCGGCCGTCTGCTATGGATAGTACGCGACGCGACCGCCAGGCGGCGATCGGGCCGGGCGCTTCTCGCTCTTGGAACAGACAGCAGTCATGCCCATAACAGAGCCGGGCAGATCGTGTATCGTCACTTTCGAGTACCACCAGTTTATATTTTCGGGTTAATTACAATAAAAATGCCAAAACAAAACAAAACCTTTACAGAAAATCCGCTGCTGCTAGACGTTCTTCTTTTTTAAGAATAAACGAAAGTAGCGAACACCATCAAGACAAAAAACACACAAACACTTTCTGCTTTATATATTAAGATACACCAGGCTTCGGCGGGTAGGGAAGAGTGGGGTAAAACGGAACAGCAATGTTTCTCTTGTTAGATAATAGCTGCGAATGAGTTGGTATCGCGTGACATGGGACCAAAGGGACCGCATTTCGTGGCAGACCATGGACCCGTGCACACGTTATTTTTCCGTTAAGGGATTAGCTACCGTCAGGAGGTAGAAAAATAATCGATTCTTTGGGAATTTATTTCAGAAAGTACATGCATATTTTTATGCAATGATTTTTGTATTCAGATGAGGGACACTTTAACAGGTTATTATATTAGGTTTTGGTATAAAAATATTTATTTATTGCACAATTACAACTGATTTCCCGGAAGTTGTTTTTAGAAACACGTTTTGCGGTGACCAACATTATTCGGAACTGGGCTATTGGAAATCAAAAAACGAAGAAGATTTAGTTAGTACAATAGTTTATCTAGTCTTTAATCGTACCGTTTTATAAAATAATAATCTGGGACAAAATGGTAGATGTTTTAAGTGAAATGATCGATTTTCATAGGAAACACAAATTTTTCATCCATAAAATAAAAACTATGCATTGGAAAAACGAATGCTTCGATTAAAGACTAGATTTGAATGTGTAGGCAGGACCGTCTAACAAATTTGAGCGCCCTAGCCCCCAAGGGTGCAATTTCTCCAGATAAAAATTTTTATCTCGAAAATTGAAGAGAAAAAAAGTATTTCAACATATTTTATTCTTAAGCGCCCTTGAATCACGGGCGCCCCTGGGCTATAGCCCAGTTAGCCCATTGGTAAAGGTGGTGTGTGTAGAAGAAACCTACAAAGTTTCAGAAAGATTGGTGAAGCGGTTTTGGAGAACTCGTGGTCACCGCAATCGAAAAACCCGTTTCGAGAAAAACGCGTTTAAAGTTTCAAGTGGTCGGCGGACAGTGGTCAAAAATCGAGAAAACCTACCCAAAACATGAAGGGGTGTCCTTTGATTTGTTAAAAAATGGGTGTACTAAGGTTTTCGAGGTCGCTGATTAAGAATCTGAAGTCAAAATTGCAAAATATAAAATGGCGGACCCAATATGGCAGACCGCATATCAGATGAACATCAAATTTGGTTTAAGCTTGGCATCAGCAGTCAACAGCCTTCGCAAGTGGTAAAATGGGCTTTCTAGCTGGACAAAACTATTTCCGCTTCATCTATGGAACTGAATGGAGTAGTTCGACTGAATATACGTTTATTTGATGAAAATCGAATATAGAAAAGTGGGATTGGGATGAATGCGCGATAGAAATTAAAATCAGTTCAATTTTATAAAATATATTTAATATTTATGGAAGTAATAAAGATAGTACTTTTGGTGGCAAGTCTTTCTTCGCAACCGGTGGTAGTGGCTTCAGACTTGTAATCAGAGGGTCTGAGGACCTAAGAGGCTGTTTAGAAGATCTTCATTGGTGGCCCGTCGGGAAATTTTTCGAGTGTGGTACTCGCGAAATGCTCGTAATTCTTTATGCCTTGCTTCTTGTGCATCTTCCGACATTTGTTCTATTGGTAGTACGAAGCTTTCCATTACATCAGTACCATGTATGAATACTTTGTGGACAGTAACTGGCATATAGTACCATGGATATAAAGATACATCAAGTTTGGCTGTATCAAGGGTGGAGAGCTGTAGAATAGCTTGTAGAACAACCGCAAAGCGGGATATTAGATTTATATCTACGCCGATAATTTCCGCAGATTTCGATGGATCTGACAAAAAACGACTGGCACTATTGCCGTCATTTGTGGTCCCCAACCCCTGTTTAACAACGTCGACAAGAAGGCCTGTTTCATTTCTAAATTCAGAAATGATTTCCGATTTTCTTCTCATCTCCAGTGCCCCGAATTTGCCATTTCTTGATATCCAACCGATACGACACGTGTAAAAGGCACTCGAAAAAACGAATATAAGCGTGTGAAGTCGATAGACCGAAATTTAACGATTGGCGGTCACATCAGCGTTTTAGGACATTTTCTATTTTGTTCATCTGTATAGGTGAAGCTCTACATACGTAGCACGTCTGTGAAGATATATTATCCAGCAAGGCATTTCAAACTTCTGAGTCTACTATTGTCCTTAACAGCGAATGATGAACAGTAATATTTGTGTTGTCACCGAAGGAAACCGTAGTTGGAGTCAGTTGTGTTATTTGCTGTTCAATGTAGGCATTCTGCTTACTAGGAACACTATTCAGTTGATGATGAAATCCCGCTGATTTTTTTATATAGATCAAAAGTATACGTCACAACCGTCACAAAAACGTAAATTAAAGATGCTCCCAAAAGCAGGTCTGACTTTGAAAAATCGACAAAGGTGGAACAGGGGAAAGAAGAAAAATGAGGGAAAGAGAATGACAAAACCGTCTGTTGAAAGGACAATGTTAAGTCGCAGAGGGGATTAGTGACTTACGAGCCTACAGCATATGCTATACACCGTTGGAAAGATCTCGCCAAGATCAATCGATTGATACCATTTTTAACTTCGAAATCAGATGGGATCACCTCGAAAAATAGCCTCAAAGTTCGAGATCTTGTGGTTTTGAACAAAAGAAACCGGTAGTAAAATCTCAACCGGCTTGACGGACCTCGGGTAGGCACCTGAGGAAAAACCGAGGGATGTAAGCGATACTCTAGCAGGCTGGAGCGGCAAATGTGCCTCATGACCTGCTAGAGTATCGATTGCATCCCTCGGTTTTCCCTCAGATGCCCACCTGAGGTCCCTATTGAGGCTATTTTACGAGGTGATCCCATCTGATTTCGAAGTTAAAAATAGTATGAATCGATTGGTCTTGGCGAGATCTTTCCAACGGTGTATACTGTATAGCATACGCTGTAGGCTCGTAGGTCATTAATTCCCTCTGCGACTTAACATTGTCCTTTAATTATCTCTATTGTATGAAAATACATTATATTAAATGAATCATAATAGATTACTGATAAATAACAATTAGAAAAAATTAATAATAATAAATAGAATCAATGATAATACTATTGAAATCACAACAGTGGATAATTAACCATTACATTCATGATAATCTTGTCGAGAAGAAGGTTTAAAAAAGTGATTTTTCGACCACTTTTCGGCACTCGGATTTCGAAAGTTAATAACGGTAAGTACATCGTTGGATTCTATAGTCCATACGCTACATTTTGACGTATTAAAAAGTTCTTTACCACACACTGAAGTGTAAATATTAAACGTTTACTAAATGACTGCATGTGGGGCAAAACGGAAAACTGTTCGTGGGATAAAACGGAACACGTATTTAATTTTTTTTTTCCGGAGGGGGAAAATGTTTTATGCATACCCCGGCGCGTGTTGCCGGGGGTATGTGGGAGTTGCTGTCAAATAGGCGGGATACCCACTAAGAACCCCTCCATTGTGCCTCCTTATGAGGACCCTTGGATGGAGGACCCTGGGCACTACATCCTCCCTCACCCTCAAATACTGGGGGGCACCCTACGTCTACACCAGCAGCGGGTCATGGTGATAGGCCGCTTAGAAACTGGTGACCACCTTAGCCGACCCAATAATAAATAATTAATATATAATACAAGGTCGTTCCACATTTGACCGAGATAGACTCGTCCACGGTGTAAAACCGTATATAAAATTTAGACGCGCGATTTACTTAAGTACTATAATATATAAGTAAATAAATAGTTAAAATAAGATGGTAGTACACTAAAATAAAATAAAAAGGCCTCCTTCCCGTTTCCACCTCTATACTGTACCAAGGGGAACCGTTGGGAGGGGGGGACTCTCCTCTTCTTCGCCGGGTGACTATTAGCGAGAGGGGGGTTTATTCCCTTCCTCTTGCCCTTTTCCTCTTAGCGTCCTGTTCTCTCCTGGCGGCCTCCAATCTAAGGGCTGTGTTTCTCTCCGCCCGGGCCTTCTGTTCTTTGGCCTGCTCCTTCATCGCCCTGTCTTTCATTACTTTGAGTCAAAGACTTTAAAGGCGGTCCAGTGTTCGGGGGATCTTGTGACAAGGGTGACAATGGTGGGTGCCTCTACGAAGGCACCCAGTGCTTCCGACAGAAGAAAAGTGCCGCGCAGAAAATTGTGACAAAAAATTTCACCAAGAGTAAATAAGAGCTACTCTAATGGACAGACACTACTGCCTGCATGCGTTAGACAGGTCCAGCATGGCGACTCTCGAGCCATTGGTGAGGACAGTTCCGTAGCCACCTGTAGTCGAATCTACTGAAGAAGGTGCCTTGGGACCGGGGCCAGAATTTGCGATGTTGCCGCTACTTCAGGCTCGCGATTGGTGCTTCCCCCACGCGGCTCCCTACGCCTTGGCCAATGACTTTCGGCTACTGAGCTGTGGGCCTAGAGTAATCGTTTAAATGTGGGCAATGAACCTACCTTTGTCTCGGTCGACAGGGAGGAGGTATTGGATATCACAGTGGCCACCGCGGGTATGATCGGTGACATCAGGGGATGGACCATTCTGAGAGAGGATAGCGCCTCGGATCACAAATACATCAGGTTTGATGTAGAAGACACCTAGCAAGTACAGAGGACATGGAAGAGGAACCCTAGGGCCACAAATTGGAAGGCCTACAGGGCGAAGTTGGGAAATGTTGGGCCTACACTGGAGGCAAGGATCAACGACTAAGAAAGTTTGGATGGGGCGAATGAAGCTGTTATAGGCACCATGATGGGAGCGTGAGAAAGCGCGAACGAGGTAAAAAAAGTAACAAACAAGATCCATACGCCATGGTGGAACGGGGAGCTGAGGGGATTACAGGTCAAAGCGAAAACCCTTACGGACAAAGCTCGAACGGCAAGACAGGGAATGCGGAAGGCGATCTGAAGGACCCGGGGGCTTCAAGCAAGCAGAGCATTCACCAAGGCAGTCCTCAAGGCTAAAAGAAACAGCTGGAGACAGTGCTGCGCCACTATTAGAAGAATCCCGGAGGTGGCAAGGCTGAGTAGGATTCTCGAGAGGAATCCTCAGGAGATGCTCGGCGATCTGAAGAAGCCTGACGGCGCATTCACGGAGAACGACGAGGAGATCATCACTGCTATGGGAGGAACCAATCCTTCGTCCTGATATAACCAATGCTCCCTCGTGGGTGAACGTCAGACGGTGGTTGGCGACTTGAGGTGTCGGCGAGCTATCGAATGTGACCTGGTGATGTTTTGAATAGTGAGTTCGGGAATGGCAAGCGGCCCGTCGCCTTATTAGTAAAGAAGAAGGTCTTTGTTCCTAAAGAATCTAGCCATGGAATGAAAAAAGCGTGTGTGCCTTCTGGTAACAGAATTGTGATGAACCCCACGGCACCTACTCCAGAACCAATGATCTGAAATGTTCTATTTACTAAATTTCTAACAAGCTAATTAACGACGTGTAAAACGTAGAAAAACATTTAAATCCAGTATGCAATGTATAAAACCCGTTTGCGATGAGCACGACGTTACTGTTACAAAATATAGAAAATGCACATAAATAACTAATTTTCACGAATTTTTAATTATGTAATAATTTATCAATTAATTTATTCAATAACCGCAGGTAAACCTCATATCTTTACACATAGGCACCGGGGTATCCGGGTATTGAAATCAAGTAGGGAAACTTAAAGATGATAATTTTTTTACTTTCGGATCTTGAAAAAGAAAGGTCAATGCATATTCTGATAGTAAAAGGGTTACATCGCGACGATCCGAGCGAGTTGAAAGAAATTTTCATGGCAACATTTAAAATTTTCACAATACATGCTCAGGTGGGCACCCGGGTACCCGGGTATTGACATAAGGGTTGAGAATCTTTTGCAATTTTTTGTTTCGGATAAGCCTGAGCCGAGACATCACCTACGCTATGAACATACCTCTTTTTTTAGGTGCCATATTGACGCTGTAAAAAAAGCATTAAAACAAATTTAAAAAAAATTTAATTTTTTTCTATAATGTAAGAGTAGCTTAATAGATACCAAAAATATTTGATTCATTATATGTTGTATTTACTGAGAAAAAAATCTTTACAAGTAGTTTAATTTTTTGGCCGATCAAAGTAGAATGGACCCCTTAAATATATATGATTGTATGTAATAAGCTTTTCATTACGCAAATCTTAAGAAAAAAATGGCTGATGTATACAGCGCATTTAAAGCAGTCAAAACGGATGTATTTATAATACATTTCTCATTATTATGAAAATGTATGCAAATGTTATATAAAACTGTTTTTTTAAGGAATCATTATGATGCTCTACAACGTTTATGTTGGCAATGTATTAAATCTGAAAAAGAGAATGAGTATTATTCTCATGCATTTAAGTGTTTAAAACAAATATATGAGAAGTTAAATACATTGTCAAACGGTGAACATAAAAATGAGTAAGTTTCAAATAACATAAAATAATATACTGTAAAATTAATTGTACTGCACCATATTATGAGTATTGTTTAATGTTGTTACTGTTGTTTAGAATTGTTTGTTTTGAACTGTGGCGTATTTTAGTCGAAGTACTAACAAAATACATGGATGATCTGCAAGAAATTAATGAAGGCAATGCTACAGAACACAGCTTAAAGACTGTTGAATCAATTGTAATATTTCCATTTCTGTACACGTTTTCGGAAGATGAAAAACAGGTTAGCTCGATCATACTAAATAAGTTTACGAAAATTGAAGGGTCGGATGCAATGAGGGGACTAGCCCTCGAAAATGGGAAAAATTATTGTCCAAACGCTGAGAAAGATTGGAAAATAAAAAGCTGCTAAACTGTATTTTAAAAAATATAGTGTTGTAAAGCTCGCTACGACACACATTTTTTCTATTTACATTTTGTTTATCCAATCATTACTATTCGAGCAAAAAAGTATAAACAAAAAATTTTTTATCATCCAAAATATTTCGTTAAACATAAATTGCGATAACTTGAGTAAATATTAACGGATTGTTATGAGACTTAAAACGTAACTAAATAAATAGAAAAAATGTGTGTCGTGGCGAGCTTTACAACACTATATTTTTTCAAATACAGTTTAACATGATTTAATTTTTCAATTTTTCTTAGCGTTTGGGAAATTTTCCCCATTTTCGAGCGATAGTCCCCTTATTGCATCAGACCATTTAATTTTAAAAAATTCCGTCTTAAAGGGGAGCAACACCTTGAAGCCCGGAGAAAGTGCTTTTTTTCTTAATTTTATGTTAGATATCCATACTTCGTAGGAAAGTCATTGATATGGGGTTTAAATGTGCATGTCGTGGACAGTATTTTAGTATTTTTGTGTGACAAAATATACAGTTTTAATCAAGTCATAGAGGTCGCCGTATAGCGCAACGCGTCGAATACACTTTATTCACGACGCGTTCATCTGAGAAAAAAAGGAGAGCATTTTTTAAATCTATATTAATATCTATAGTTACAGTTAAGCTTACGGAAATTTAATTACAATAATTTTTGGAGAAATGGCGGAGTTTAAGGGGGAAAGTTCTAAAATTTCGAGTCAGATTAAGGAAAAAAATCAATATATTTTGGGTGGAAACAATAGTGAAAATATTTTTTTTAAATTTCCGTACGCTTAATTGTAACTATATTAATATTCATTAAAAAAATTCTCTTTTTTTTCTCAAATGAACGCGACGTGAATAAAGTGGGAAACCATTAGATTGTGTTCGACTCTTCGCGCTCTACGGCGACCTCTATAACTTGATTAAAACTGTATATTTTGCCACACAAAAATTCTAAAATACTGTCCACTACATGCACATTTAAACCCCATATAAATGACTTTCTTACAAAGTATGGATATCTAACATAAAATTAAAAAAAAATTGCACTTTTTTCCGGGCTTCAAGGTGTTGCTCCCCCTTAACATATTACTTACCCATATTGAATTCTCATAAATGTAATATATGCATTTTTTATCGTAATATGTATGATTCTTACTACAGGTACAAGAAATAATAAAAATTTGGAAGTACTTATACCAACAGTTCGAAATGCGAGCAAATCTCATGGCAAGTGTAAAACCTAATGAAATTTTATTAAGTACTGCAAATGCCTTACAACGTTGTTTACTGAGTAATGAGAAATCTTATCGTCTTATTATACATTGTTTGGACACGTTGCTAAGTACAGTCAATTATAAATTTTTTCTAGGTATGTTAACGTATTATGTTTGCAATGAGTGATATTAATGTGTATAAAAAGGGTATATATAATTTTGAAATTTATATAATTGTTTCAGCACATGTGGAAGTTCCATCTATTATTCACCTTATTACGAAACTTATAACTTGTTCTTTATCCAATAAAAGTAGTACAGAATGTGAATCTACTCTTAAGGCTCTCTCTGCGGTACTCATTACAATATATGGACATGATCCTCAAAAAGTAATATCGTATTTGCAAGTTTGTAAACCAGCTGTTGAACTCATACTTACATCTGATTTAGAGCCATTCTGTAAAGAAGTATGTATCTACTGTACATTTTTCTTACATCTAGCTTTCATTTAATTGATGTCATACACGACTGTTTTGAAACACTGTAATAATTAATTTTCATCTTGCAGATAGCAAATACATGGGAAACTATAGTTAGTATACTTAAAGGGCTAAATAAGTTGCTTGACTATGATCTTATTTCATCTTATAAGAAGGCTATTCTCCAAGCATTAAATCATGTAAATCCTGATATACAATCTCAAACAGTGCCTCTCTTTGAGATACATAACCTGTTAAGCAGTAAAGCCAAATTAATATTGGAAGAAATAGAAAAAGAAGCAAGTAAATTGAAAACAGTAAATAAACCCGACATTGCGCAGAAGAATGAACTTATTGAAAAATTACCAAACCAAGTTAAAATAGTTGGTAGCTTTTTAAACAGAGGATCCAGTAGTCGAAACTCGATATTTAAAGAAAGTGAGAGAAGTGATAAACATGTATCGCCGGATGCTGATTCCCAGGTAAATATGCGTACAATATTAATGTGTATGTACAGGGTATTAAAAAAGAGATGGTTACTGCTTTCAGGGGCGAATCTACACCTCTGAATCGTTGGACGCACCGTTTCCACGAAAACGTGAAAAATGGTTTTAGGCAATACACGGATTACTTCATCCATGCCAAAATTTCATTAATCGTTTTGGGGAAACGGTGCGTTTGCAACATATGGTTTCTGTTAAACTTGTTCTCTTTTCAAACGAGCAGAATATGTTGATGTAAAAAAGAAATTAACATTTACTTTTCAATGTTACAAACAATTTTGTAGCAAGATCCTTTTTGCAAGTGTCCACCGATCCACTTTTTTAACACCCTGTACATCTAAGTAAAATGTATTTAAAGTTGCATTTGAAAGACAAATTGTAGCAGCATGCGAGCCACATATTCTCTATCTTTTTATCTTAGAAGTATTTTACTTTTAAATTTTATTTTGAAACCATATACACGATATGATTGAATTAATTTTATTGTACCATTTCTATCTGCGTTCAAAAAAGAAAGAATATAATCATTTAATGAAAAATTTAAATGACTTGAAGTCACAAAAACCACGAGTTGCACGTAAAGTAATATGAAAAACAAGAATCATGTAACACAGTGTTTCTCAAAGGGGGCGCTACTACCGCCCCCTGGTGGCGTTTAAATTATCTGCGAAGGTATTAAGCATTAAGGGGGCGGACTTAAGGGCGTGGGATTGGGGGCGATTAGGATTTTAATAACATGAGATTTGATTACCCAACAAAATTCATTAAGTGTGAAAAACTGTAAATGCAAACGCAGATGTTCTTATATCAATAGAATATTTTTTATATCAATAATATCAATAATATTCAACGGACTGCAACTTTAGAATTCTCGAAATAGTCGTAACTGTCGTAACATACAATATTGCGTTGCGGCGATGCGATCCTAACCGTTACAAGATAACTGCATGGCAAGATTAAAATGTGACACCCTGTATATAGCAGGGAGTGGTTAGGATAATTTAACCGAAGGGGGCGATGGCCTGAAAAAGTTTGAGAAACACTGGTGTAACACATGACACTCAGAAATGTTTTTTTTTTAATAATATCTAAATTTTGATATCGTACAATTTTAGGACTATGTTCTTATCAGAACAGATCTAAGGTTTGACGTTAATCGTTTGACTGAACACCAGAAGGAATCTTTAAAACGTAGAAGAGAAGATATTCCTGCATTATATAACGATTTATCTCAATCTTCTTCACAAGATACACAAAATCTGCAGGAATGGTTCGACAGAAGAAATACATGTTTAGAAGATACAGAAATAACACACAGCAGAAAAGATAATATTTTGATAAAAAATATTCTTAATGACGATGCTAACAAGGAGAACAAAATTGAAATGGAAGAATCAGAAATTACTAATAAAACGATTACTCAAAACGACACAAAGTCGATAGAGAACGGTGGACAAAGCGTATCATTCGACTCTGCACAAACCGCAAAAAGTAATACAGACAATAATGAAAATTCGCTAATAGAAAATGTAAGGCTAACAACGGATAGGATTAGCGAGAGTTCGGAATCAAGGACTTCAATAGATGCTGGGACAAATTCTCTTGTGGAGTTTTCAGAAAGTAAAAATAATGACCAAAGACTGTCTCCGTCTATATTAGACAATGGTAAGCGACGTAATCGTTATAGTTCTGTTGTAAAATCTAGTACCTCACCAAAATCGGAAGAAATTGTAAGTAGTCAACCAGGGCACTCAAACGCTGCCCAAGTTTTACACAGAACATTAAGACCAAAAGTAATTCATAGTCAACCTAAAATCGCTATTAAACAAAGAGCGGTAGATAATACGGAAAATAAACCAGGCGAGGAGGATAAGAGAGGTACCAAACGTAAGTCAGTTTCAGATAGCGAAAGTGAAGGAAGCAATCAACGTCGACGCAGAAAGACTCATTCATCAGAAAATGCTAGTGATAGTGATAGCTGTAAATCTGCAGAAAGTGATAATGCAGCATTGAGTGTAGGACTAATTGAGGATGGGAATTTGAGTCAGCGTACTAGAAATGAAATATCTCGATTGCGTATAAACATGGTGTTCGACAGTCCTTTATCAAATAGTCGTCGCTCCAAGGGTCATGAAGATAATAAAGAAGCTATTTCTAGGAAGCAATCACCTGAAAGCAAGGGCACTAAACTAAAGGCTGGAGATATAAAGTCTGGCGACACTATGAAGAAAACTCAAAAGTCTAGTGACACAAATCGGAGAGGAAGACCACCAAAAACAAAATTAAGGATGGACAAAAGTAACGAATTCAGTAAAACTGAAGAAACGAGAAAGACTTCACAGAATAGAAAAAATGAACTAGAAGAAACAAAGAAAGTAGAGGAAGAGGGAAGTGAGCAAGAACAAACTGACGTTGCTTCAACAAGCACATCATATATTAAATGCGATTGTGTTAATGCTAAAAAATGTAATACAATAGAAATTGTGATATTTGAGGATGACATTTCAAGTAATAAACCACAAACCACTGACACCGATTTAAATGAAAAGGTTACAAAGGCTCAAGATATTATATCAATTGATAAAAAACTGCTGAGTCAAGATGATGCAGAGGATATAATAGAAAATTCGCAAGAATTATCCAAGCTGGAAAAGAGGTGTACTGAAAAACTGTGTTTTATTAAAATTAATAAAATCGGTGATGTGTGCAATGCAATCAAATTTCAGGAAGTTACAGGTGATGATGAAGAAGTGGCTAAGATTGTTTCAAATAATTGTGATAATGACAATAATGAAGTTCCTAAAGATAATATTAAGGAATTTAAGGAAACGAATGAAGTTAGTGTCGATAAACCAAAGAGTACCACTCCTGTCATTGAAAACAATTCTTTCGATAATGAAAAAGATGTATCTGAAGTACAAAAAGGAAGCGAAGGGTTATCAATCAAATCTATTGTTACATTTTCATCACCAAAAGGTAACATCAAGCGCCAGTTAAAATTAAAACCATATCCGCCACAAGGTCGCGCGGCACACATGCTGGGATTAGTAACAAAACAGGCACTAATGGAAGCTGAAAATCATACTATACTTATAGATGACGAGCCTGTAACTAAAAAAGCAAAGGCCAAAGATATGGTCAATGAAACACCTGTTGGAAAAAAGGAACGGACACCTACATTGAAAGATGTTGACAAAGTAACAGCAGTAACAGCATCGTGTAGTAGTCGCCAAGAAAAAATTTTCAATAACATGAAATCTACAGACTATTGTTTGTCCCCTCCAATAAAATTATTTTCCAATTTGAAAAACGACGGTGAAAAGATATTTTCAAAAATGGACAAATCAGTTGATTGTATAGCTATGCAAATTGAAGCTGAAGTAGAAAAGGTGAATGAAGAAACTTCGCTTGAAATGGATGATTTGCCAATGTTAGAGTGGTCGAGTGCAAATCCGCCTTCGCTGAATGCATCTCCTAGTGTCAGCATTCTTAAACGCCATCGCCAGGCTATTCAAGAACCAGATCCAGAAGCTACGACCCCTAATAAGGTATTTCTTATTTTAAATATTCAATGTTTTATAGTTTGTGAGGTTTGTACACTTACCGATTTTTTAGTATAAAATGATATAATTTTGACCAATAATTTCTTTCTGATAGAATATTTATTTTGTTATGATTATTAATTAAACATTTGCTTATGTTGTTTCTTCAGTCTTAAAAAGAAAACATTCGCGGGAATATCAATTATCAGTTATTTAGCAGATCAAATTTTGGAATCAATTTTTTACAGCCTTCTCTTTAAAAACATCGTCGAAAAATAATCAGATCACAAAATCTATGTTCTTAATTGTTTTATGCCCGTCACTCGAACAATATGTTAAAAAATGTTTGTCATGAAAGCTTCATTTTTCTTAGAGTTATGTACACTAGTATATTGATTGTGTGCTGAAATGATTTGATACTTAAAACTGCGTCGGCCTTGATTTTGCGGCAGCATTTTCAAATTGCCACTGCGGCAAACTGCCGCAAGCCCCTTGTGTGCACCGTGGCTAACACTTTGAGTTGCTTCGTTGTGCTTTCAAGTCGAGAGATTTGCACCCAGTGCATGGTTGTGACCCGTTTTCACGTTCATATTTTCTTGAAAGCATCGAAAGTTTTGTCCAAGTGTTTCCAAATGTTCTGCTCAGGTCGGGTTCAGCAAAACTTTCTCGGCAGTATCAATAGCACGGAACGACCTGACCGAGGAAAAGGGGTAGTTTTCAAAACTTTCTACCACTTAAAGTGTTAAGAAAAATTTAAACTTCTATATTGTTTATTAAATCTTCATGAGAGTACTCCCAGTTCATAGGCAAGGTTGTTCCGATGAAAATTAATTTAAATAGGACCTTCCTGGGTCTACTGTTAATTCCGTGTACATAATTTGATTCAGAGCCGGGCGGGAGCGGGCTAGCAGTAACACAGTCCAACAAAATGAATCTTTTTGAAGTGAAACTTCTTTAGTCGCGGTAGCGTAAGTTTTCTCGGACGTAACAGAAGTATGAAACGCTTCCACCACCAAGAACGCTTCCCCCGCCAAGATACCCACTTCCGGTTACTCCTACCCTGCGAAGGCGATAGCTCGTCAGAGACACCGAAAGCGAACGAGGAACGAAACGAGACAGACGCGGCTAGTGTTCCTGATTTCTCCATATTTTACGCATCTCGAGAAATGAGAAATCAGATTATATTCCTCGAGAATTCTCGAGAAATTAAAAAATATTGCAAAATTTATATTTTTGAATAATGTTGATAATATTTATCTAAATTTTTATTCGTGTCCAACTTAGACAAAACTTGTGTAAATGAAAAAAAAACAGGTATTAAATATAATTGATACATTTATTTATTTAATATACAATGTGAGCAAGGCGAAACATTACTTTTTTTTCTTTTGAAATAGTTTTCTCATACCACAATGCGTCTAATGTCGCGCAGCCAATCTACTTCTTTTTTTTTTGTGACAAAATCTGCGGCTGTAGAAAAATTTCTTTCATTTTGAGTGGATGATGGTTTAATTGTGTATAGAGCATCGGTGATAAGAAGAGAAAAGTTTAAAAAGCTTATAAACAATCGCGCAATTCTTCGTATATATTGCTAACAGTACCAGCGGCCGTAGCCGTGATGGAAAAACACCGGTTCTCGTTAGATCACCGAAGTTAAGCATCACGGGGCGGGTACTGGGGAAAGATGGGAGACCACCTTTCTTCCGGTGCGCCGCTGCTGCTGGGACCCGAAGGAGAGAGGGGAGAGAAAAAATAATTATGACAATAGTTCGTTGGGCAATATAAGCGGATAAAGTTGAAACGCCATCCTGTTTAACAGGAAAAATAATATACAATACAATATTGCTAACAGTTATTACTGACTGTAGATGTGTTTATATGTTCACGATTAACACACAATTTGAACTAACCGAAAATCCATTTGTGAAAACAAATGGGATTTATAATAATTTTTCTACACTGTAATTTCTCGAGAAATGAGAAATAAGAAATTATAAAATTTCTCGAGAAATTTTCAAGAAGGAACACTAGACGAGGCGTTCATACTTTGTCTTGCTATGTCTTTCGGGCGCCTGATATTCCGTTCTTTGCGTGTGCGACGGAGTATCGATGTTAATGAAATTAGTGAAGATATACCAATCGAAGATAGTCTCACTGCACAACAGCAAACACTCTTATGGAATGATTAAAAGTATCTTCGTATTGCACCAGGAGAAGCAAATATAGCACATAGTCTACATTTCGATGAACGTGCAGAGGAATAAAACTTATTCGCATTAAGAAAAATTAACAGTTTTGATATTTAATAAAAAGTTTCACTTCTATCGCGTGAGAGTTCCACGCATTGATTTTTTTCTGTTTCGCAATATCCATTGGGCGATTCCCTGAGCACGAATCCGCAAGCAGAATTGATCTATCAGCGTCAGTTTTTGAAAAACTGGAGTTTTTGTAAAAACAAGATTTTTATCAAAAGTTAGGTATTATGTGGTAACTAAGAGTGCTAGAAAGTTCAACTTAGTCTCAAAACATAATGGAGAGTTTCCTGAATATATCAGTGTATACAGGGTGTCCCAAAATGGTGGAGTACCCACAAAGGGGTGACTCAGAGGGTGATTTAAACAACTGATCGTGTATCGTCACTTTCGAGTACCACCAGTTACCCATTCCGAAAGTTTATATTTTCGAGTTAACGGGTTAATTTTAATAAAAATGCCAAAACAAAACAAACCCTTTCCAGAAAATCCGCTGCTGCTAGACGTTCTTCTTTTTTAAGTATAAACGAAAGTAGCGAACAAGCATCAAGATTTTTTTCAAAATACTTTCGTTAAAAGATATTAATTTTAATAAACATGAATCAGTCGAAAAGATATTAATTTTAATAAACATGAAGCCGACACGGGGCATGCTAGTAATAAATAAAGGATAAATCAAGGAAAATCGTGTCAAACGTAAAAAGATGAATACACAGTTTTTCCTCAAGCAGAATCGAAAATAATAATTATTTGGAGTGAGAGGATAACGAACATGCTTTACAATTATGCTTACAATTTCCGGTAATTATGCAGCACAGGTGTTTCCTCACCGATTTCAATTATTTTTGGGTATGTTGTCGGGGACCTGATTCTAAACAACTTTTTCCTATACATGTTACCGCCGCTCGACCTTCGTTGTCGAGATATTTGCCAGAAACTATCGGTAGTATTGTTAGAGTATGCGCCAGCATGGGACAAAACTAATGACGAACCTTTGTTTCCGCAATATTTGCGAAAAACTTATATTGATTTATTCCGACGCAACGGACACAGCGAACATTATTCCGATCAATGTTCTGATCAATAAAACTCGTGAATTTTTTCGGAGCTAACGCACACCTATTCTGATGTGTGTATTTCTACGCCGACAGCTCGGTTTGGCCTACACGCTAAAAGCTTGGCACTATCCCTATCACTTTTGGCTCACTCTTGTTCTGCGAAGGCGAATGCGAGATGGAACGAGAGCGAGTCAGAAAACGTTGAGAAACGGATCACCGAGAGAGGCAAACTGTGCGGTGGGAGAATAGATACCCCTCACGAAATTCACCGGCCAATATATCTGATACAGACTTTAGTGCGTATAGATTGTTGAGGTCGCTGATAACGAATATCAGGTAATTATTACTATAAAGATCAAAATTTTAATTTGTACCACAAATCTAATACGCATTGAACATCAAATTGTAAAATTTAAAATGGTGGATGGAAGTTCGTATTTTACTATTTTTTTTAGGCATTTCATAAATGTGTAGGTGATTTTGTATGTTTAGGCGTGTTCGTCTCTGTTCATGCGCGTTCTTATAGGGTAAACCAACCAGTGAATGACTGAATTGTTAAATGAGAAGCCCAGTAAATGACCGCATACTTTTAATAAGAATTGTACTTATTAATGTTTGTTTAATACGCGTAACTAAAAATATGGGATATTAAAAGTGCAACTGCACTCAATTTATATATATATAATAATTTTTTAATTTATAATTGACATTTCTTTGCCTAATGGTCATTCACTGGTATGCGGTCAGTTACTGGTTGGTTTACCCTAGTAGATTTTCCTGACCCGATATTGTTAAGCAAGATTTTTAATGTTTGATATTTTTAGGAGACCTGATCCGATTTTAGTATGGGCAATATTGTTTGAGGTCTAGGATTTGTGCTTCTGAAAGCAAATTTGTGATATTATGTTTATGTATGTGTTTTAAGGGGGGAAGATCGGTTAAATCGAACGAAAAATAGAAACAAAAAATTTTCCATAATTTTTCCATCGCTTGTAAAACATTTTCAAAATATATTCTCAAAGTTATAGGCCGAAATTCAACTCCGTATCGATACTATAGCTTGGTGAAATAGCGCGCTTCCGAGCGCCGAGCATACCGAAAACGCATTTTAAGGGGGGAGCCTGGTGTAACTAACTGAAAATCGAGGAGTTTTTCCGATTTTTTTTTTAAAAAAGTACTTAATCGATCGTTCTGAAACTTTCGGGATATTGTATTAACAGGTTAAGGTAGATAAACAAAAAAAAAATTATTAAAGAAGAGCGACAAATAACAAAGTTATAAGGGCTTATGCCCAGTCCGTTGGCGACGCAATTGGTCTACTGCGGGCAACATCTGAAACCAAAAATCGAACATTAAACGAATTTTCGTTTAGTTTATGAGTGTAGGGACAAATCGTATAAATTTATAACTTAAAAGATGCAAAATTGAACAAATGGCTCTTGAAAAAAATTTCCCTTTTTCCAACGAAATTTTGCCTTAAATGTGCCAAAAAAGTTATTTATTTAAACAATATCAGTATACCAATAGCTTGAATGTCTTCGCGTCTCCGTCACCAATATAATTCAAGTATTTCACTCCGAACTTTTCCTCCGATCTTGAAAACATTTCAACCATAGCGAGAACCTCCATTTTTCCTGCGGAGCCGTGATGGTTTATGGAACATTTGTCTGCACGATCTTCCATCCACAGCTCATAATCATCATTATCTTTTGTCTTTTCCCAATATGTACATGTTTGGCAATAGCTTCCTTTAACAACAATATCTATCACCTTACCACTGTAGTATCCAATTAGAGTAGGCACACCGAACAGGGAAGAAAAGCCGGGGTTTTTCCAAGACCCATGGCCAGAAACTTTTAAACTTGATGCAGGTCTTCCATTTTCCTCATTCTTCTCTTTTTCTTCTTCAACCGCTTTTTTGCATACAATATTAAATACAGTTTTTGCCGCCTCATGAAGATGTTTCACAATATTGTCGTAACAGCTTTTGCTTAGACCTTGTCCAAGATCCATAAGGCCACAAAAAATATTAATTTCTTCTCTTGCAATGCCCAGCAGTCTCATAACGAAGACTATTCTTCGATTAATTTCATAGCCATTTTGGATAAATGGACCAGAACTTATATTTGCTTGCCACATATGCACTTAGCTGTTATTTTAAAGCCGAGGCCTTGATGTCCAGATTCATAAAATGTTTTTTTTTTTGTTCGCACTGTTTACAAATAACAATGTTCGCAATGGCACTAAAGACACTTAGGAATTCGATGATTCTGTAACAATGATTTGAATTCATTATCGCTGTACTGGATTCCGCGGAAAAAAATTTGATGGAACTTAAAACTTCAATTTTTATGTATAAATACATCAATTTCAAAAATATATTTCAGGATCTATTGCTGACACCCTTCAACTGTATTTGACTGAATTACTGACACCCCAATTACTGCCAGCTAACCTAATACTGTTTATCTCATTTTAAGGTTATGTCGTTTCATGTACATGAGCAACTACTGCTATGACAGTAATACCAAAATGCTTGAAACGCTTGTACCAATCACTGTCACCAAAATAATAAGTAAAAAAACTTAATGAATCGTTGAATTCGGATCTTTATTACTTTCTATGATGCTTATATTATGTAAAACATTTTTTTTTTTATATTAATAGGTTAAATATTACAAGTACAGCATTTTCTTTAACGCCTTGTTTTCATTTTCGATAGTAAGGAAGACATCGTTTCAACTCTCCTAATATCCGCTTAAATTTTTTTTCCAAATTAACTTTTTTTTTTAAAAATTAGCTAAATTTTTTTATGCATCATTTTACAAGATTTATTCGTTATTTTACGTAAAACAGCTTAAGGTGACAGTACTTGGGTAGGTGGCAGTAATTGGGTCCTTTACCCTAGTACGAAAACTCTGAAAGGCTCGATTGTTCTCGTCGCTGATCGCAACGAGTCTGCCCGCTCTGTTCGTTTTCTAGGAAAACTTATTTTTCCAAAAAAGATTATCCGCTCACCAGGTATCATTTTACCTACCAAAGAGGGTAATTCCACATAATAAAACGATATCTCTCCCCCGAAAAGTCCCTGAGCGAGTCGCTGGGCCCGCTGACCCATTGGGTTTCCCCCAGGGCCCTGACTTTTTAGTGACATACAACACGCATACAAGCAAAAACAATCAACAGTAAACAATGTACTATACACAGGTACATATTTGCAAACACGTTTAAGCTATTGTACAGAGCGTATGTCACGAAGGAATCGTGAAGCGGAGAACGCCTCGCGCTTTCTACTAAAACTGCGTCACCTGCTGCTCCGTAGCAACACCGGCTATAGCAGCTTTAATTTCTCGAATTTGGTGTTACGGCTTTGGGAGTATATTTTCGTGATGTTCAACTATTGATTTATGCAAAAAAAAAAATCGAACAGTGAACACAGGCAAACACGCGTAATCATGCAAAATCGCCTACACATTTATCAAATGCTCCAAAAAATTCTAAAATTCAAATTTCGGTCCAACATTTTAAATATTACAATTTCATGTGCAATTTTAGATTTGTGGTACAAATTGAAATTTTGATCTTAATAATGATTAATAATGATCCCGCAGTTCCGCCACGTATCACGGTTCTAACGCCCCGGTGACGTAGACTTGACCGCGTCGGAGACGATCCCAGCCGAAAGGAAATTTTTTTCCAAAATACAGAACCATAACTCGAGGTCTCTCGACGTAAAATTCGGCACTCGAATCCCGACACGATTCGTTGCGGTCTGGTTAATCAGGGACGCCTCGGCGGTATCACCATTTTGGGCCATTGTGCGAAATGTCTATCTTAGTTTTTTCCTTAAATAAAAGTTTATCACACGCACACAATCACCTTCGCGACAAATCAAGTCGGGGTAACCAATTTGAGGGGGGTAAAGGAATTATTAAATTGTTTCTATCACCACACTCCTTTTTATTTTCGAGAAGATGATTCAGGGCGTAACTCGGATTAATAGATAAACATTCAACAAGGTTTACACTTAAGCGCGAAACGGTGCCTCTACAGGCCGTTTCAACAGAGTGAGGGCCAGCGTTGTGTGTGTTTTATATATATATATATATAAATATCCTTTCAGTGGGGGGTGAGTCATATCACACCCTGTGGGCCGTCCCTCTGAACGTGTGGCTCAGTTACCTGTGGCTCTAGTTTATTTAAAAAATTTATAAGAAAATAATAAAATAGCTAAAGTATTATTTTGCCCTTCGTGTAAAAGTAACTTGTAATTTATTATGCGACTAACCCTACACGTGTGTCACATTCTATAAAATAGTACATAAGAACGATTTACTTACGTTGATTATGTTTATTATATCATCCTTGTGTTTTAATTGTCTTTGAAGTAAATTAAATTCAAATGTGATACAAAATATATTTTATGTTAATTAAAATACATTTCCCTTTGTTATAGAGAAAACGTGTAAGCTTTGCAGATCCTCCGGTTTCAAAGGAAATGGGATATGAAATTACCAACAATGATTCTCCACACAAAGCTAACAAATGTGCCCCACGCGGATTTTTGGGGCGTAAAGATTCACCATTGAGGCTAAAGCATGTTAGACAGAAACTAATGCATACTGATTCAGATAAAACGGAAAGAGAAGAAACAGACATGGCAGAGACGTCTGAAGTTGATTTACAGTGTGAAAGAGAAAATGAATTGTTGACAAAAATAGCAGAAGAATTAGAATACTCTGAGCATACTGCAATAGACACTGACGCTCAGCCAGCGTGTGGCTCTGTGGAAAATGAGCCAATCAATGTTACCTCTGCGAGAGTTAATGACTGTAATAAAGTTAAAATTGATAATTTAAGTGTTGAATTTGAAATTACTCAAAATTCAACGTTTTCCAAACATACGGAGTCACAATCTATAAATACAGAAGAGCAGAATACAAAAGATGATGTCTTGGAAACATCAAAAAGTTCCATTGTTAGTATAGAAAATACTGAATTTGACGATTCTGGGACACAGGAAGATATATTTAATGGAACAGGCACAAAGCATGATGATGATCCTGAAGTTACAGAAACTAACAAATATATAAATACAACAGATGTACAAAAGCTTTCTGTTCAAAATCATTCATTAGGTTCTCCCACAAATGACTCCATTAGAGATCATTCATTTGAGAAATACATGAATTCTGAAAATTTAGAGGACACAGTGGATGCGGAGAATCTCACTGGTATTAATACTACAGCAAACTCGGACGAAATTTTCTGTGGAAAATTTATACGAACTAGTACACAAGCAGTAGAAAATACGGAAGGAGAAGATACGTTGCCAGTAACAGATTCAGTATTTGGAAGTTTACCTTTGAGCCAAGAAAGTCAAAATATAAGCCAGTTTAATGTAGAAAGTCCAGATCCAGAGACATTAGATTCGATTCAACCCATATACCCTACACTGACTTCATGCTTGGAACCTATAAAACTTATTATTGACCAGCTAACTAATCCTCTTTGGGTACAACATTTGTCCACATATTTTGAAAATAGAAATCTTGAAACTGTCGGTGACTTCGCGCGATTATCCGAACGTGAAATAAACCGAATCCCTGTAAAGGGTAATTCAAAAATTGAATTTGTAAAAAATGTTCTTAAGCGGTTTGAAAAAACATATGTTACGAAGGAACCGAGTAGTGTATTAGAAGCATCATGTTCTGTTAATGGTAACATACCTGCACCCACAGTAAACGTGATATATCAAGACCAAGGATCGCAAACAACTTTCAACACGCCAAAAAATGGATCAATAAATCATCATACTCTGTTTAGTCAACCAAGTTCTAGCAAAATGTTTGACAGTGTTAATACAATTGATGTTAACGTATCTGAAACAGCTAAAGACGCGACGACATCTACATTAAATGAGTCGTCAAGTGTATCCGTTTGTTCGAAGTTCTCACAGACATCATATGAAGCCACTACAAGAACAAGCGCTGCCACGCACGTCTCTGCTTCAGTTTCGAAGCCATCAGATATGACAACTATGTAAGTTAGAAATCATATTGCTCGATATTTCCTTGCTAGCATAATATAATGAATGTTATTATTCTACTTCAACAAGATTATAATGACCATTGACTTTTTCTTTTATGAAATTTTGTTTTAATTCCGTTACACAATTTCTGTGAATCTACATATACAGGGACAACATTCTAGCTTGCAACCTGCGCTCTCGCGAACCGATAAAATGGCAATAGCGCTTCACAGACGCATTCAGTAATATATGAATGTAACTGCTGTTATTCATTTAGGCTTGTTTAGGTTGGCAACACTGTTTCTGCGTAAAATTTAGACACTCTGACCATAGAATCGTGATTAACGATATCAAAAACCCTTAGAAACAAGTTCAAATTTTAAGGGAGGTTTCTGCTTTGTTGGGCCAAAAAATGTTCGATTTTTCACCAATTTTTTATGCGAAAAGTATTAAATATAGAATGTTGATATTTGGTATGTTGACTAAGCGGTCTTTATTGAACATAAAAATATTTTTACTTTGTACAATATTGTGTATAAGTTGACCTAGAATTATCCAAAAATACTCTAACGTTTTTATTTAATGAACAAAAAACTGCAAAAATTTTTGATAAAAAAAAACAAAATCTCTTCGATCGCTCACTATTATTTTATTTTCCAATTTTTCTTCTTGATTCTAGGTCAACTTATACACAATATTGTACAAAGTAAAAATATGTTTTATTTTCGAGCTTCGGATCACCTGATCGGGACTTAGGACTTCCGCAAGTGAAGAATGTCAGCGCCCGCGCACCGACATCACAGTGGTTCAAAAATGGGAAATGTAGGAAAAAAATTCGGTTCTCTATGTATTCTTATAGAAAATTTTGTGCTGATTCCGAATATACCCCATGTTCCTATACCTAAAATAAATGATTCATGTGTTTTTTGGCCAAAAACCATGAAAAATCACGTTTTTTCACATATTTTGCGATATTGAGCAGTTAAATTTTAAAAAAATTTAAAAACGCATATTTTAAGTCTATGCAACTTTTCTATTGGACAAAATTACACGGAGGCAGAAGAAAACTGTTCAATATCTCAAAATATGTGAAAAAACGTGATTTTTCATGGTTTTTGGCCAAAAACACATGAATCGTTTATTTTAGGTATAGGAACATGGGGTATATTCGGAATCAGCGCAAAATTTTCTACTGAAAGGCGACACCCACAAGAGCGATCGACGGTCAACAGTAGCAATTAGGTGTTAACCTTTTTTTACGAAAAAAACTTACAAAAACGTTTGCATACGGTACAGACGGTGATGGACGGTGAATATTTTTAATGGGAATTGTACCTCAAAATATGTACTTTCAAACCTTTCAAGTGTCGTTGCGGAGGTAGACGGAGGTACCTGAAAAAATGGTGATTTCTAAAACACCTCGGTATTCTTTGAGATATTGTTATATTCTGACAACAGTTTCATTTCTGCCTCTTTTTGCTCTACACTATGTGAAAATGAGTAATAAAACTACTCCAGAAAAAACAGGTCCACTTAGTGATATGTAGAAATTTTGGCCATACATCTTTAGTGCGAGTTTTCCCGCACTTGTAATCGGTTTTAGAGGCGAAGTGACAGGAAATGACCAATACATAACCGATAAAAAAAACATACCTAAAAAACAGTACGAAATTGTGACATGACTTTTTGAGTTTTTTGCCGCCCTTGAACCACTGTGCGCCGAGACGGTGCATGGTTGTAGTGCAATGCGTCCGTGAGACGCTGTTGCCATTTTCGTCCGTTGGCGCGAGCGCGGGTTGCAAGATAAAATGCTGACCCTGTATTACAGACTAATATAGCGACAACAATATACAGAATTTGGAGAAAATAATTACATGGTTATTACTATTTGTTATTCTTGCAATCACATTTTTTCTGTTATACGAATCGTTTGTCCATTTAATTTAAATAAACAGCGTATTTTAAATTAATAAAATTTTACTTTCCTGTAGACAAGTGATAAGTCTACCGGTACGATCTGCGCAAGTTACTACCATTGCGCCAAGCACCATTATTGGAAACTCCAATCCTTCTGGTGCACATACATTTTCTGCCGTACGTGCAATGAAAACTGTCGGTACTTGTACTAGTAGTGATTCTGTTGGTATATCAAACGCAATGGCATACAAATCCACTAAATCGGTCGCAGCACAAATGGCGTTAGAAGATCTTTTGGACGAAATAGACGTTAGTTTGGTATTAGCAAGTGGAGTTAGAAGATGTAATCCAGAAAAAATTCTTTCGCACTACAAGGTAAATATTTAGCATTTTTTATTCATGTATTCACTTTTAGTATAAATTCAAAAATTTTCATTGCTCTAATTGAATTTCTGAATTTTTATTTCACCAGTGTTCATATCTGCCTGGATTGTAAATTGTTAGACTACTTCGGCAATTATTTACAAAGCGGACGACCTTGAAATATGAAATTCAAAATTCTGGTCAAAAGTTCTGAACAACTTTTTCTTATACATATAACTAACGCTCGGGTGTTTCAGCATTAAACTGCGCGGATCGGAAGTTCCACCGCTAATATTCAACTGTTAATATCTCGGTAAAAGAGTTTTCGATGTCTTTTTTAATCGGGACATTTCATGTTCTGGATTGTCCCGCAATTTAGGAACACCCTGTATAGTATCGAATATATTTCAAGGTCATTGAAATCGGTGTGGTCGTCCGCCTTGTAAATAATCATCACTACTTATTTAAATGTTTTCAGTGGTTGGAATTTATGGCGATAGAGATAATAATTCGAGTAAAGACGATATGGATTTCGAATATATTTTTACATATCACAAATTCATTGTTGAATTGCAGTTCAGTAAATATTAATATATTTTTTGTAGAGCAAAATGAGACACCTTCCACCAGCAGAATTGGAGAAGGAGACCATCAGAATGCTTGGTCTTGAAAGCAGAAGCAGTTGTAATGAAACGACATTAAAGGCTGTGTGCCGTGCGTGTGGGATTAATAAAGTATTACTTCGGCTTCCTGACATTTTCAGTGCTGATAAAGAATTCTTTATTAAAGTATTGAATGCCTATCGGAAAAAGATGAAAACCAGTGACTGCTTAAATGTTCTCGATTTCGCCGAAGTGAAGGAAGCTGTTTGCCAAAAGTGTACCTCTTCGGAGCTCGCTGAAATGTTGTCAAACAAATTGAAAGGGGAAGAACAGATGGGAATAAGGAAGCCTATGACAGAATTATCAAGCTTGGATGCCATGCTTAAAAGAATGCCAATGGATGTAATTATTAGTCACACAGTAGCAAATGATGAGCTTATTCCTTCGCGTGTTGTTCTAGATATAGCTTTACAGAACAACAGCGCGAGCGACATAGCACAAGCTTTGGAATCACAGTCCTCTCCTATCACGAAAAATGTTTTTGACAAACTCTGGTCTTCCCAATTTGCAATTGAGCATATTGAAGAATGCAGCAAATCTAAGGAAGATTTGCTGAAAATTCTTAAAGCTGTTAGTTCGAAACTCAGTCAACAGGATCTACTGCATGCGTTTTATGAATCTATGAACGTTAAATTAACGGTAAAGCAAGAACAGGACTAGAATATACACGTCTTTACAGATTGATTTACGACCCACGTGTATCATTGATATTTATTATTAATATTAACTGTAAACAGAGTTTAGTTTTCTCTATCGTCACGTATTATATCGTTCTGCAGTTTTTCAACACAATTTCACGAAAAATATAATAGTGGTATTATTTGCATTATAATCTCACATTTCTTTGCAATTTCGTAGTAGAATACTGTATATATTTACTAAAGAATAATTGTTTCTTCCTTTCTATAATTTTTCGTTTTCAAGTGGAAGTTAAAACTGTATTAAATATTGCGAATGTTCAAAAACATTTGGCTACTTGCACCAATTACATTAATCATGATATTTGTCATTCTTTTACATACGTGTTTGTTATTACAGAAAATTTCGCCTCTCATTCAAATACATTTAGTGTATCAACAGTTTTATTGGATTAATAAATGTAAAGAACGCGTTTTTCTTACTTGTTCTGACCGATATTAAATCCTATTGTATAATATTCTTTCATAGCTACAAATTAATAATACATTTACTACATAACAAGTCCGTGCACTAAATGAAATATTCGTTTTATTGATATCTTATGGTACATTTAATTTTAAGATAAAAACATACATTTTTAACTAAATAGTTTGGTATTGGAATATATACATTTAACACATACTTCAATCCCTTCTTTTTCTCTAAGCACACTCATTTTAAGCAGTAGTTATGACGCTGGTTTGTCCTTTGCGCTTTGAGATAGTGGCATTTTGTTCCAATTAAATTGACTAAGAAACTTGGTGTAAGAATAATGATTCTTGAAACGTACTATCTAAAATAAAGTACTTAAATACTTAAATTATCTATACATTTGATTTTCATAGAGATCCTTGTAAGTACATAATACTGTAAATACATACATGTATCAAATATAATAATATTTCACACAGAATATTAGTAATCGTTTCTGTATCAATCGCATTACTCATCGCTTAGGGTACGTATTGTAATAGAAAACGAGATGTAAATGTTTAGAAGTATTTCTTTCAAAATTGATATATAACGTTATTTCAATTTAAATCTTATTTTTATGAAACTGTTGTGTCACGGGGAAATACCCAAATTTGGTGACACAGTATATTGGTTCGCACGTGTTCTGCTGGACGGCTCGAAATAGCACGTGGAACCTATTAATTAGACTTGGAGTCGGGCAGAATGAACGTCACACGACAATAGGCTTGCAACGACTGACTTTCATTTATTTTCACTTGACAACGGAATCGATTATTCGTATTGGAATTTACAGAGTGGAGGGGCGATTCTTATCATTACGTCTAGAGTTATATCGGATGTGTAGCATCGAATTGCTGGGTAACGATTTAGTGTCGGGCGGCGTGACAGTTGTTTACATGTAAACAAAGTAACCTGTAAGATTAAGGTTAAAAATTACGGAAGAAATTTCTCATTTAAGACGCGTGCTACGATTAATATCAAGTATTTTGCATAAATTAGTTTTCCACGAACTATAAGTTTCAGACATAAGGGATCCGGTGTATTACAAAGGATCATCATCTATGGTGAACAGAAATATTTAATACCCCTTTTCTCCCTAATGTTCTTCGAAGCTAAGGCAAATGAAGTAAATAATTGGGATATTAACATTTTAAATTGTAACATGTTATCGGAGAAAATTGCGCCTTAAGTGTTATTGGGTATCTCGTTATATGTACAAAATTACAAATTTGAGGCTAAAGACATATTTGTTGTTATTAAAGGTATTTTATACAATAAACTTTATAGAACCTCTTATTATTCACATGCACATTTCAATCAAAGACGATTTTTTTTTATTAAATCGTACATATTATACGTAAGAAGAAGTGTAATGTCTTAATCTGCGTGTTTTCTCAGTGAAAAATGAAAATCATTAACCGCTGTCAATTATTTTCAATGATATTGAAGATATCTTTTCATGCATGTATAATGAACATAAAACGACTTCAAAAAAAGTAAAAAGACTACGCCAAATACATGAAATCAAATATATCACAAAAAATAGAAGATAATAATAATTACAAAATAAAAAAAAAAGATGTGAAATCAAAATGAACTGCAAGTACATAAAGTTCGTTGGGCAATATTAGCGGATAAGCTTGAAACGCCATCCTGTTTAACAGGAAAAAACAATATACAATACAAATGACACAACTACGTATACACAGCTAAAATCGATCATCAGGACATCAGGACCCTGACGTCAGATGGGCAGCAGATTCGCAGCAGATCCTATAGAGACCCTATAAGTAGAGTCACGCAATCACGTGTAAGTTAGGTCGGTTTGACGCCATGTTTTGTCAAAGGTGTGAAAATACAAATGGCGGCATAGTGGTGGTGTGTACAACGTTGCTTATGTATAGAGGAGTTGTATGTATCGAAATACTACACCGCCATTTGTGTTTTCACACCTTTGACAAAACATGGCGGCACCAATCAAAATCGAAGATGTGTTTGCGTGACTCTACTTATAGGGTCTCTAGCCTGACACGTATAACAGCGCCATCTGAGGGTCAGAATTGGCAAACTAACCTAACTATCATACACCTAAGAAATTGGTGTATTCCTACTAACCCCTCTATAATAGCAAAATTTCAAAACTTTCGACAATAGCATCCGTTTCATAGTTAAGTATAAAAGTTGAAAATGGAGTGTGGAAAGAAAAAAAATTACCAACTATACGCGGTATTCCCAAGCGGCCACCCATCCAAACGATCTTACAAACGTCCTCGGATGCCATTGATATTTGGTGGTACGTACGTTTGAGATCGATAATGGAGAAAACCTCAGCTTCGTGAAGACTCTGGAGGAGATCCTCCGGACAGGGATTCGGGTAGCGGTCCGGCTCGGTACGGGCGTTAATGCCACGTTAGTCGCCGGTCACTCGCCAGTCCCACGTAATCCTCTGTGTCTTATCTTGCTCTTTCTCCTTTTCCTTCTTCCTACCGAGATGCAGTGGGCTCGCAAGGTTGACGGAGAGCACCTTCTGCCTATATGTGTTCATCACGGACCCATTTGCTGCGCTCAAGTCAAAATCCGTAGGTGTAAGTCTGCCGGCACAGTAACGTCTGGGTACCAAAGACAGCGTAGACCCTGCGCCAATCAGATATTTTAGGTTAGAATTTCTGTTAAACAGATGAAGTCGACATTCCTGGGAAGGCAGTGCATTGTTGTTCGGGTCGACGCTCGTCCTAGCTGACGACGAGGAAACTAGTTTTTTTGGGTGCTCTCTGCTGCCGCACCAACAGTGCCGAGGCCAAAGAGAAGGTATACTAAGAGGCGACACTCCAAGGCGGTATCTTTGAAGTTCTTCCGGTGGCTTGTCCCTTTAAATTGGTTGTATAGGCAGCTGTATATCTTCGTCTTACTATCGCCTCTTGTTAATCCCGTCTCTCTCCAACTACCGAATGGACATTTAAATTGGTTGTGGATTTTGTCTCTCTCTAAAACTGGTTTCTTTGTCAGAGTGTCGCCTCTTGGTATACCTTCTCTTTGCCGAGGCTGCATGGTAGAAGACAGGTTAAAAATTTTATCCCCTGTTTTTTCTACTAGTCAAATACAAAAACTTTTATACCCTGAACGAAAAATTACTAAATGGAGCAACGAAGACAACGAGGAGTGTATCACCGAATGGTTACAGATATTTCAGGAAAAAAAATATGCCATTACCTGCACTATCCACTCTTAGAAACCGAGCAACCGTTGTTGATATAAGCCCAGGTGTTCTTAGTACAATTCTGTTAGTGATGAAGAAGAAAGGCACAGATCTGCCACAACATGATAAACTATGTGCACTATCTTTTGATGAACTATACATTTCTCAAGAAATCGAAATAGATAGACAAAAGGGGCAGAAAATTGGCCCTCACAAAACTGTGCAATTAGGGATGGTTCGAGGGTGGTTTAAAAAATGGAAACAGCCTATATATTATAACTACGACCAACTCCTTACACTAGAAATCGTTAACGAAACAATTAGTAAATTGTACGATGCAGGATTCGCTGTTGTAGTAATTACAACAGATCTAGGACCTTCAAGTTCTGCACTATTAAAGGGATTCAATGCAATTCCTAATAAACAAATCACTTCTTTTGTTCATTCCCAAAATCCGGATTTAAAACTTTTCGTTCTCACAGATCCACCGCATTTACTCAAGTTGATTAGAAATAATATTATGGATTCTGGTTTTCATTATATCAACAAATATATTACTAAACAAAGTCTTGAAGAATTGTTAACTTTAAACAAAAACGATTTAAAATTTCCATACAAATTGACGTAAAAACATTTAGATGCCAGTGGCTGCGTACGCCAGAAGGTTTCGTTAGCGGCTCAAGTTTTTTCAAATAACACTGCCGAATCAATAAGGTGGTTCGGCATGAATGGCTTCCTAAAGTCAGAGAACTGGAGCGACTGTGCAGATTTTTTTAAAGTCATGGAAAAACGATTCAGTCAAACGCGTACGGCGTAGACTTGGACAATCAAAATGAAATTTTAAGCAAAGTGAGTTCTTGCATGCAAAACATACGAGTCGGCCAGCACAAAATTCTTCTCCCGTTTCAAAAAGGCATCTTGATAAACAATGCTTCTCTTAGAAAGTTATTGCCATATCTTCAACAACATTATAATTGCAACGATTTCACGGTAAAATCTTAACAAACCGATTAAGTCAAGATGTAATTGAAAACTTCTTCTCCTACGTAAGAGAAATGGGGGCAGCACATGATAAACCATCCGCTTTATAATTTAAGTACCGATTAAGGTGGTACATACTAGGTCGACATAGCAGCGATATGTTCATCGAAAAATGTAATATAGAGGAAGATTCCGATTCAACCTTCGTATCTGTCAGAGATGCGCATCACAAGGATGAAGCAGTGATGAATGAAATAATGGGAGTAATATATGATGACGAAATGCTCGATTTTATGAATGCGGAGAATGAGAATAGGAATGGCATGTGTAAATCAAGTTCAAAATGATGTTAAATTAATTATTTATAAATGACAATGGCGTATGACACATACTTCTATTTGTTAGATGGCAATATTGCTGGGCTAAATGAGACGGAAATCATTAGAGAAATTATTAAGGTAGAAGTGATAGGGAGGACTACAAGAGAAGGAGGGGAGAGTACAAAGAGTTATGCGATAGAAAAAAGGAGGAGGAGAGGGAGAGGATGATAAAGGAGGTGGCAGATGCAAAAACGGAAAATAGGGTGTGGGAGATATAGTTAATAGGGGAAGAAAGAAAAAGGAAGAGGTGGACGAAAAGATAAAGAAAGAGGAATGGAAAGAGCATTTTATGGGGCTTCTAGGAGGAGTGGAAAATAGGGTAAGGATGGGAGGAGAGGAGGGTAGGAAAAAGGGAGATGAAGAGGAAGTAAGGAGGGTAGTGAAGAAGCTGGAGGAAGGGAAGGCAATGGGAGGGGACGAGATTCCGAACGAGGCATGGAAGCACGGGGGAGAGAGGGGATTAGAGATAGCGTGGGAGATCTGCAGAATAGTGTGGGATGGCGAGGGGTGGCCGCATTTTTTTTTCTTTTGTCTTCAAAGGTCCTTTGCTGTTCCTGGGAGCGTGGGCCCCCTTACCAGCAACTTTAAAAATTAAAGTATTACCTGCTTAGTGGAATTATTTATATTGACTAGGAATGGGAAAAATTTTCAAAAAAACCAGCTTGAATAGGGCGTGGAATGCGCCCATCAGGAACGGCCAAGGTAGGTCCTAGATGCGGTGGGAAGGGTGAGGGTGGCCCCGGTGTAGTGGGCCACCCTGTCGGCAACGGGAGGGTGCGAGCGGAAGCAGAGGCGAAAGGGTAGAATTAAGAAGCGAAAGCGAGTAGGATAAGAATAGTATAAGAGAGAGGGAGACGGCGGAGACGACGGAGCGAAGAGAGAGGGGAGGAAAGCGAGCGGAGGGGTAGAATAAGAATTAGAAGTAAGTTAATTTAAGGAAGGGGTGTAAAGGCATGGAGCGAGATACATGTAACCCTAAGGGGAATCCATTGCAGCTATACATTTAACAGACATTTTAATGGTTAAATTTGTTACCCGCTCTTCGTCGCATATGTCTCCTCTCGCAGGTAATCATATCAAGTTCATTCGACTGTTAATCATATGCAGCCTCTTCATTACGTTAGCAACCACCGTAGTGGAATATACTAGATTTTTTCATACAAGTGGTGTGTTTAAACTACAACGTGAGTTGAAACGTTTTGTTTTCCATTTTCCTAATTCTAAAATTTTCGATTGACTGCTTCTCTTATTATTGTCGTAGATGTGCGATCAAATGAATGCGGAACGAATACACCGCTTAGATCACTACATTGTAATTAGTAATAGAATTAAGGCAAATTGCTTATTTAAAGCGGCACATCCGTAGGAATCGCATAATTTTAACTACCAACTTCGATCAACATCCCAGTACCTTGTCAAGAGAAGATTTTGAAAGCGTATTTTACGAGATTCAGGAGGAGATCCTAAATATTTATGATTATTAATTGCTTATGTATATCCTTTGTTGCTAAACTTTCTTTTCTTTTTTGTGTAAAAATATATATTATAATGCTTAATTAAATTACTTCAAGTTTATCATTTATTTCCATTTTTACCATTTATTTTCTACGATTTTATAATTTCCCATTATTAAACCATTATATTTTTCACTTGTTAAATTTAAATATACCTCCATGCATCCTGCGCATTCCGCTGCAGCGCCTATCCATGCAATGTCCTCGTCGCATTTATCACAAGTAGAAATTAACTATTCTCCTACTATTCGTATGTAGCATTCCGCGCATATGCACACTGTGTTGGATACGTAGAGTAGATATCTATTTTATCGGACGCAAAATAGTGATAGTAATGGTGAATAGGTTTCAGGATGGTTTTCGGAGAGAACTCCGTCTATAAGGCCATGATGTCGCACGTAGTCTTGCGGTTGTTTAGGATCATGAAGTACTCTCATTTTAAATGTGGTTTGATCTTTGATCTGCAATCATTCCGACGTTCGTTCTTATTACTAAATTATACTTATTTTATGTAAGGGTTTGATTGATTCAAGTCTTAACAAGTTGGGTAAATAAGACTGTATATATTTCCTTAACTTAAGTATTACATTAATAGGTTATAATGCCTTTAATAAAATTGTCTTTTTTTTCTCTCTTTTTTTTATCACCATCGAGTGATAACGTCCAAACATTGCCCTTGATTTAAATGGGACCACTTTTCGTGGCCCATTTCAAAATATTCTTCAATACACTCACCTATTCAAAGAACCGCGAAAACCTATCGCATGGTTAAAATAGGATCCCTCTCCAAAGATGGACATACCTCGGATAGGATAGAAGTAGAAATAAAAAATAGTAAAAACAAACAAACCGTAATGCTAATAGATAACGGGGGGAAGTATCCCTAATCGCTAGGAGAGCAATTCCGGACAACATCGAAATAAGAAAGTCCGACGTTATGCTAGTTTCATTCTCAGGGGAAAAAACAGGAACACTAGGAAAAATAGATGCCATATTTAAAATAAATGGGAAAAGGGTAATACATCCATTATACGTAGTAGTGGGAAACACCTTAACAAACGCGGACGGGATACTAGGAATAGATTTTCTTAAAGATAACGGAGTAACCATTAGTTACCCCGAGCAAAGCTTACTAGTAAACTGAAAACCCTGGAAAACGTTAAATAGAAGCATAGAAATAACGATACCCGCACGCACACAACAACTGATAATGGTCCCTACGGATAGCATTCGAGACGGTATAATACAGAAACAACAGCTAGCCGAAGGCATATACTTAGGAGAAGGGCTAACGAGACCCAAAGAAGGAAAATGCGTGGCCTGTATTATAAATACAACCACAAAAAAGAACAGTAATCGTGCCGCGAATTCAATTAAGTGAAATACCGGTTAACGAAATAATTCATTGCAACGATAGCACCGCAACTGTTCGGGCTTTGACCGCGAAAGAAACGCTGACAACGCGCATCGCCCGAGTTTTAGAACAGGTAGACCGCAAGCACATGAATAAAGAAGAAAAGGCAGAAATATCATGACACGTTTCATTTACCGGGAGATCAATTATCAATGGCCACAGTAACCGGCCATCGAGTCCCTGTAAAAAGCGACACGACACCCTGCAATATCAAGCCCTATAGATTACCCGAAATTCACAAGCAAGAAGTGCGGAAACAGGTGGAAAAAAAGCTAGAGGACGGCATCATGCGATATAGCGCCAACCCATGGAACGCACCCTTATTAGTAGTACCTAAAAAAACTGAAAACGAGGGAAATAAAAAATACCGCGTAGTAGTCGATTATAGGAAACTCGACGAAGTCACCATAGGCGACTCATTCCCACTACCCAATATCACGGACATACTAGATCAATCGGGAAAAGCGCAGTACTTTACCACCCTCCATTTGGCACCTGGATACCATCCAATTCCTATGGACGAACGCGATAAGTGCAAGACAGCATTTTCAACTCCTCAAGCGCATTTCGAATTCAATGATACAAAAAGAAAGACTGATTAAAACAGCCAATGAAATATATTTTTTATAATGGTAGTGGTAGTGGCGGTATTGGTAATGATAATATAAAAATATAGAAATACAAAAAATATAAGAATATAAGAATATAATTATATTGTAGTTATGGGATCACAAGATCAAAAGTGGAAACTAAAACGAATAAGAAAATAATGTGATGTAAGATAATAGGATAATGTAAATATAAAATGGGAGGCAACCGGTACATTATAAACAAAACAATGTGATATAAGAGCGGATAATAGTAATGTTAAAATGGGAGCAAAGAAATACTTGCAAAATGCCTAGTGTTCGTTGGGCTATATAAGTTTAGAACTTGAAGTGCCATTTATGGGAACTATGTAATCCTAATAGAAAATAAATACCTATACCTATATCTATATTTCGAATTCAATCGCATGCCGTTCGGACTGAAAAATGCACCGGCGACGTTCCAGCGAGCAATGAACGCTGCGCTTATCGGGTTGCAGGGGATAGACTGTTTCGTTTACCTTGACGATATTGTCATCTATGGAGCCAATTTAAGGGAACATAACACACGACTGAGGAAAATTCTAGACACTCTTCGCAAATACAACCTAAAACTACAATCAGAAAAATGTGCGTTTTTACGACAGAAAGTGGGATTTTTGGGACACATAATTACCCCTGAAGGGATCCACCCGGACCCCGAAAAAACTAAAGCTGTAAAAGAATTCCCTTTCGACACATTAAAAGAGGCACTGACTACGGCACCCCTATTAATCTACCCAGATTTTACAAAAGAATTCATAGTAACGACCGACGCATCCGATGTAGCAATAGGCGCGATATTGTCACAAGGGAAAATAGGCGAAGACAAACCAATCGCGTACGCGAGCCGAGTACTAAACAAAGCCGAAAGAAACTATAGTACAACGGAAAAAGAACTGCTAGCTATCGTCTGGGGAGTTAAACACTTCCGACCGTACGTCTACGGTACCTCATTCAAAGTAGTTACGGACCACAATTCACTTATATGGCTATTTAGGGTACCGGACCCAGGATCCAGATTAATAAGATGGAGAATTCTATTAGCCGAGTACGACTATGAAATCGTACATAAGTCAGGAAAGAACAATACGAACGCAGACGCGTTAAGCAGAAACGTGCACGCGTTGCAAAACGAGGAAGAAGAAACAAAACAACAAATTCTTTACGAATACCACTGCACGCCCATAGGAGGGCATCAAGGTGTCAAAAGGACCACAAAAAGAATAAAACAGAAATACAGCTGGGAAGGAGTGAATAAAGATATGGAGGAGTATATACAAAAATGTAGCACCTGTCAAAAGAATAAGTTAGGAAAGAAAACTAGGGCTCCAATGGAGATCACCGATACACCAAGGGACCCCTTTGAAAAAGTAGCGCTAGACATAGTAGGGCCCTGGAGAGCAATCAAGGGAATATCTACGTACTAACCTTCCAGGACCTCTTCACAAAATTTAGCAAGGCGATCCTCCTGTCAAATCAGGAATCAGCCACGATAGCGGAAGCAGTGGTCGAGAAAATTATCTGCGAATACGGCGTATCCGAAAAGATTCTAACGGATCAAGGGAGAAATTTTCTAAGTGAAATGTTTAAAAACTTATGCAAACTTTTTCGAATCACGAAGATACAGACAACCGCGTACCGCCCAGAGCCTAACGGAGCATTAGAAAGATCGCATAAAACCCTAGTAGAATATTTGCGACACTACATAGATAATGACCAGTCCGACTGGGATAAATGGCTACCCTATGCTATGTTTACATATAATACAACCCCACATGCGGCGACAGGGTTCACGCCATACGAACTAGTCTATGGAAAGATAGCGTCAATACCGACCGCATTAAAAAGTCTTCCTAAACTAACATATAATTACGAAGATTACGCGCAGCGAACAAGAGATCAGGGTAACAAACGAAGCAGCTAAGGAACAACTCCAAGAAGCAAAAAAAAGGGCCAAATAAGGATAAATAGAATTAAAAGTAGGCGATAAGGTGTGGCTCTTCGATGAATCTGTACGTCGGGGAAGATTGAAAAAACTAGACAATAAATGGGTAGGCCCCTACGTAATCATAGAAAAAAACTCAAAATTCAACGTAACCATTAAAAAAGGACGGAGAACCCTACGCACTCACGCAAACAGACTCAAACATTTCATTGAATAATAACAAAAACAAAAAACGGCTCGGAAAAACAATGAAACGCGATGACGAATCTTAAAAACTACAGGCGGGAGCAAGGAACGTGAGGGAAAGTGAAAGGGGAGTACACAAATATCTGGTAAAATAAAGTATATCCTATCAAGTATTATAAAGTAAATAAAATAAAATAAAAGAAAATAGAAATGAGCAGTCCTCACTGGCCCCAGTCCTCATCCTCCAACTGAAACAAAAAAGGATACTTACTTCCACTCTCAACAGGGGATCCCCAAAGAGCCGCCTGAGGTTGAATAGATCCACGGTTTGATAGTAGTCAGGGTAACGGTGGTGCTGCTGCCGCCGCAACCGCATCGCACACATTGTCTGAATGTATAAACATCCAATAATTTGACGCCTGACGAACATCTACCAAGAATGACAGGAAAAGCGAAAATTAATGATCAAATCGAAGGATAACCAGAAGATGGGAAATGGGTAAACAGTAATGATATTTACCGCGCGCAGGGCCTCAGGATACATGTTTAATAATAACTCAGGATGCAAAATGAGTACAATGAGCAAAACTCGCGATCAACCCAATATATATAGTAGGCGCGAATCAATCAAATTAGGAGGGGATAGAATCCGACTTCACTGTTTCAGGATGAACGCCCCAGCGGGAGGCATAATCGAAGCGGCGCCAACTGGCGGCCAGGCCTCATATACGATATCACCGATTAAACATAAAGCAGGAATCCACTTTACGCACCTCGGGGAACTACGCATGGTAACCGATTCGTGGAAGATCGTGACCCACCAAAAAATGGACACCCTCCTCGAAAGGATTCCTTAAAACCGAAGCTGAAAATCTGAGCACTGAATTGATTTGTGGCCAATAAAAGAATGTCAAGTATAAAAAGTGACAGAGGAATCAGTGTTCGAACGGAGAACGAGAATACAATTGGAATTAGCAAAGTTGATTTCACAATCTTTGCGTGAGAACTTTTTTAGTGTTTTTCGTGAAAAAAAAAAAATTGGGACATAGTATTATATTATAAATTAAACGAAATTAAATTAGGTGGGGAAATATTATATATATATTCTTCTTTAATTAATTATTTACAAAATACGGCTGCCACGACCACGGCCACGCCCACGACCATAGCTTTGTCCCTGAACAAGGTACCGCAGCATGCAGGCCTGCGAGCGGAGGCTTATGGCTTGTGCCGGTACGGCCTGGAGGGTGGCCCACTGCTCTTGACGAGCTCGCACCTTCCAACCGCTCCTCTCAACAATTTTATTATAATAATTTATAGATTTTTGGCACGCGCCGAAAAAAATGTTCGCCTCCTTTGATATAGGCTAAACCGAATAATTTATATACTGTAAAAACATAAAAAGGTATTTAGTTAAATTATTAAGAAATAATACCATCTGCCGTGGCTGGGCCCTGCATATTCCGATTTTGGGGGGGGGGGGGGCAGGGTGGTGGTCGCGGCGGAGGCGCCGTAAATACGGCAGGCAGTGGCGGTTAAGCTGACCGGACTCTTGGCATTGGCGGTGCCGCAGTTTCCGGCACCTTATTAGCTGCCATTAAAATGGCAGCATCATTCGAGTCTGGAAAAATAAATTTGAATAAATGTGTATATTATAAATTTTATTCTTTAATTCTTTAAAGCAACATTATGTACTTGCAGCTCATTTTGATTTCCCATCTTTTTTTATTTTGTAATTGTTATTATCTTCTATTTTTTTGTGATTTATATGACTTGGCGTAATTTTTTTACTTTTTTGAAGTTTTTTATGGGGTAAAACTTACCATCGAGAAGGGCGTCCTCGCTTCTTTGCTACAAAAATTAATAAACAATTAATTAACCGAACTGATCAACAAGAGTTCATAAAAGCGTCGTATGATAGAAGGAAGTGATATGTTAAGTATTAGTGGGCATAGACTGTAACTGTAAAACAAGTAATACAAGAAGAACATATTGGATAGATAGAAGCATATTTTAACTCAGATGTGTTTCATATTTCTAATCGTTGACGTTACAAGTTAGTTTGAATATGCTTCAACGTTTCAAATATCTTCAAGTTGTATTGTTATTATACAGTTACGGTCTAGGTCCACTGATACCGTAGGCCAAGTGCAACTCTGCTATGAGTATAGTAGAGTATTTTTATATTACTTACAATTTAAAAAATCTATTAAAAAAATTTACCGACTTGTTAATTGAGGCAATAATTCAGTGTCCTATATGGTCGAAAAACTCGTGATATTTCAACAATTTTGATAACTGTCACTTAGCAGGTTATAATTGAGTGACAGCTAGGTGACATTTAATAGAGACCCGAAAACCATTCCTGATTGGTTGGATAAATTCTGCTTTCGAACGGTGGCATCTACTGGTGTCAATTCTACAAGTAAAACAAGAATGGTGACATCTACTGGCGTCAAGTGTAGAAGTAAAACGTGGCGTCACGAAACGTCTGACTGAAGAAAGTATCATTTTGAAAATTTTAATTATTGATTAAATCTGTTATCTTTTAGAAAAACAGCTTGATACATTAAATTACACGACAAATGGGTTCGAAAAAAAATAATTATTCGTTTAATCATGTTAAAACACCGGAACTATGTCATAAAATAAGATAATAAGGCCAAACAATTTGAACTATCATTATTAACGACATTACACATAAAATTGATTTGCAGAATTGAAAGCCCCCTTCGTTTAAAGTAGTCCGATTTAAATTATTTCCTGCCAATTTAATCGGCATAATCACTTTCATATTGATACGATGAAAAATAAAGAAGTAGATCCGAATATTCCCAGGTTCGAAGTTCGAATATTCAAAGAAATTATTCGAATTCTGTGGTATTCGAATATTCGAATATTCGTTACAGCCCTACTCTGCAAACGAATAGTTTTTTCTTTAAATATACAAAGTATCTAAGGGGGTCGCAATATTGTGTTAAAAAAAAATTTCAGACGAAGGTATTCCTATAATTTTATAGTTAGTAGCGCTTCGTAAAGTGAATAAAGACATAAGTATGTACACAAAGATGTTTTATTTAAAGTTTCGATAGGTCCTCCGCTTTTTTTCGTGCCGCCTCGATATCCCCTTTTGTCACTGTGGGTTCTAAACCATACTCTAGTTCTTCCTTTAAAATATATTCCAGTTTCTCTGCTTTTTCGCGATAGAAAACTTTCTGCTGTTCTTGCAGTTCAGCTTTATATGCATTCAGTTTTCCGTTAATGATATCATCACAGCGTTGTTGCGTCAAGATTCTCAGCGAGTCTTTGCGGGATACCATGCCAGGTTTTCTATAAGTGATTAAAAAAATGAATAATATAAACAACATGTAAACACATATGTATACATAAAATTATGCAGAATAACTTAATAATGACCGCTAATTCAATGTATATAATTATTTACATATTATACATTTATATTAAACAGACGAAATAAATAAATGAAAAATGTTTACATTGATTCTTTACTGGTTCTTTTATTTGTTACCATTATTACGTTTATATATGGTATTTAATTATTTATTTCTGAACATAAGAATTTTGAAGTTACTGTAAATATAAAGAACGAGGAATAGCATTCATTTGTTTGGATTATAACAAAATTAATGGAGAATTATAGCGACCATCAAAAGTTATTGAGCGTACGTAAAGTTATTATATCGTACGCTGGAACAGGTTTGTAAACGAGATTCAGAGATTCAAGGATCCATTCAAATCGCCTGTAATCCCAATTTCGTAGTAATCTAAGCTGCTTCTTTCTTCTGTCGATTAATTCTATTAAGAACACTTTTGCAATTTTGTTTCTTGGATGCTCTTGCATGTACCCCTGCATGTCCGATATTTCACTTGTCATTGCTGCGACTGAAACAATTTATTGGTTGGTACCATCTCTTATTCAATATATATATGTATCTTCAAAATATTCCGAACTATGTGGAAATTGAATATAAAATAAAGAGTTCGCATTATATTCAACTAACTAATGACATCAGTTAGTTAATATTAGAACTATTAGGTATTAATGATTGTCATCTGTACGAACTTTCAACAGCAGGGCTTGAAAAGGTTGCGAAATAACTGTTTGAAACTGTTATATAAAGGTTCTCACTGAAAGAGTTATGAAGAACCTTTATTCTGAATAACCGTTAAAAACAACCTAAATATATCAGACTATAAAAGTATAAGTTAAGGTTCCTATATAGCTTTATAACTTTTATTTTTAGGTTCTATATAAGTTCCAAAACGGTTATAGAATCGATTCTTGTAACAATTGTACAGAATTTTATAGAAAATGAAATTACAACATATTACAACTATAGACTACTGTGTATAACCAAATTGTTTACAAATTATTATAAATAAGTAAGTAAATATATATTATGTACACATTTGTACATACGTATACAATTCTTTCGTAATATGAAGTGTTCGTTAATATAAATATTTGGTTGTTATATCGATGAGGGTCTAGCTCCCCGGTTTGAATGATTTTTTAATATGTTGTTAGAATGATGATCCTAATGGTGAGGCGGCCCCTAATTGAAAAAATGAACTTGACAAATAAAAGTTTCGATCTATGGAATTAAATATTTAATATTAATACACGGAATGGATATTATAAATTATAATTTGTCATGTGCCTGCTTGCGGTAGATTTGGCATATTTAGGCGGATTAATAAAATATCTTCTATAATGTCCGGCTTCATTGAAGAACGGTGGGGGGATAAAATAAACTTTAACGCCGAAAATAAGCGTTCCACACTTACTTGTGTTGGCGGAATTGCTAAAATTATTTTGCATAGTTCAAACAATTTCGGCATTTTATTTTTCATTTTCTTCCAATAGTGTAATATATTGGATGAATTTTTTAATCGGGGTTCTTTTTAGATATTCTTCTCTTTCGTTGTCTAGGGTCTGACATATATTATTATTATATGAAACATTAGAACGTGTGGCTTCTGCATTTTGTAGTAATTTTTTAAAGTCATCGTCTTCTAAAATATCAACTTCGTTCGGATTGGTAGATTCAATAGTGGATGGGCGATGTGAAATACTTAAAAGTCTATCATGTGTCTGGTGAAGGCAATGTTTGACATCTATAATTATCGAATCAGTTAAAATAACGTGGTAGCGGGAATCCATAAATATTCCGCATGAAACTAAAACGTTTTTAAATAGATTTGACTCCTGTTTCTTCATAAATATCATAATGTCCGTGGCAAATTCGTTTTCTGTTTTTCTTGTTTCGATGATGCATCGTTGCCACAATTTGGTTATACATAGTAGTCTATAGTTGTAATATGTTGTAATTTTATTTTCTATAAAATTCTGTACAATCGTTACAAGAATCGGTTCTATAACCGTTTTGGAACTTATATAGAACCTAAAAATAAAAGTTATAGAGCTATATAGGAACCTTAACTTATACTTTTATAGTCTGATATTTAGGTTCTTTTTAACGGTTATTCAGAATAAAGGTTCTTCATAACTCTTTCAAGAATAAATCTTTATAATAACGGTTTCAAGCCCTGTCCCGCAGCACATTCCAGTTCAAATATATTTTTCATAAGAAGCATTGCGTTTGTAATGCTTTATTTTTAAATGTTAAGTAGAATATGATCTGCGTACCTAAATAATTTTAAATTTTACATGCAACAATACAACGTTAGATGCTTTGATTTTTATATCTATGTGTCTCTCAAATTCTTTACAGCGTCATAAGTTAAGTTAAAGCAAGTGTTTCCGTTAAATTTTTTGAAGCTTATTGAAGTCTGTACGGGTTATTATAATATAATCTTATCGTTTCATTTAGCCTTTAGAGGACGTATTGTGTTCGAGATTCTAATTGCTTTCAGAATTACATTTTTAAGCTTTATTATTAAAAAAAAAACGCCGAGACGCCGGTTTCGCTCGCGCTCGACAACTTCCGGGTTCTCACCGATCTATCACGCGTCACACTTTCAACGAACGACAATCGACAATCGAACGACGAATCCGTACTGTTCGCTCGAGCTCGCTCACGCACTCGGGCGCTATCGGGCGTCCTCGGTGGTCCGCTCGCTAGGAGCGCTGAAGACGCATATCTAATTGGGCAGGGCCTTACAATATTTGAGGCAGTCAGATCAATAACGAGCCAACCCACATTAAAAAATTTGTTTTTTCCTATTTTATATGGTTAGTAGAACCTATTGGAACACGTTATTGCTACTAATTCAATTTCGAAAAAAAATATGGGTTAGTCCGTTGTTGCGCTGACTGCCTCATTTATTACCTACTAAATTGGAGTTTACATATTTAATTGGGTCGAAGTAATTCGAGATCACAGAAAATTTAACCATTAAACACTATAAACAAACGCGGAATTAATAGTAACATAATATAAAGAGCGAGTCGTTACAAAATTCAAAAAAGTTATGCATGCATTGAAAATACTATATAAATAACTTAATAAAAAAAGAACTTACTGCGGGATTCGGTAGAACCTCGATCACAGACATGCCTTTTCACAAGACTCATTATTTTCTCCCTTTTTACACATCTGGTTTCTCGTAACGGTTGAAACTTCAAACTGAACATCCTCTTTACAAGATCGCTCGCACTAGACGATATACACGACAGGTTAATTAAATATTTACATTCATTTTCATAATACAATACATCAGTTAGCACTTAGCAGCTTGGACCGCCTCAGGTCCGTGCCATATGAACGCATCGACAATCGAGCTCTCTGGGACGATGTGGAAACCTATTGATACAATGTCGCCCTAATACGCCACGCGCGGTTCATATGGTACGGGCCTGAGGCGCTCCAAGCACCTAGGCTGCCGCGGGGGCCAAGACGCGCGGCGCACAGTGGTTCAAAGGCGGAAAAAAACTCAAAAAATCATGTCACAATTTCGTATTGCTTTTTTAGGTATGTTTTTTTCATCGGTTATGTATTGATCATTTCCTGTCACTTAGCCTCTAAAACCGATTACAAGTACGGAAAAACTCGCACTAAAGAAGTATGGCCAAAATTTCTACATATCACTAAGTGGACCTGTTTTTTCCAGAGTAGTTTTATTACTCATTTTTACATAGTGTAGAGCAAAAAGAAGTAGAATTGAAACTGTTGTCAGAATATAACAATATCTCAAAGAATACCGAGGTGTTTTAGAAATCACCATTTTTTTCAGGTACCTCCGTCTACCTCCGCAACGACACTGGAAAGGTTTGAAAGTACATGTTTTGAGGTACAATTCCCATTAAAAATTTTCACCGTCCATCTTTCCGTCCACCTTTCTCCGTCCAAATTGTCTAAACATTGTACAAGTACAAAATCCGTTCAAAAAACGAATATTAACAGTTAAAAATAAATTTAAAAAATTAAAAAAAACGTATATTTTAATTCTATACAACTTTTCTCTTGGACAAAATTACATGGAGGCAGAAGAAAATTGCTCAATATCGCTAAATATGTGAAAAAAAACGTGATTTTTCATGGTTTTTGGACAAAAAACACATGAATCGTTTATTTCAGGTATAGGAACATGGGGTATATTCGGAATCAGCGCAAAATTTTCTATAGGAATACATAGAGAACCCAATTTTTTTCCAAAATTTCCCATTTTTGAACCACTGTGCGGCGGGAGAAAGGTGTTGCCTCTGAAAATCGGCCACCGCGTTCACTTAACCTTCATCACTCTGTGGACAGGGGTACAAACGGACCCCAATGATAGCATATTCATTGAAAACTATGTAGGCATAATCAATTGGATGATATTGTTTTAGGGCAGGCGTGCACAGCTGAATGCCTGCCGGGCAAAAATTTTGGCGCGCGTGCGCAAAGAGCATCGTAAAGCACTAATTGTAAGCCACGCCTTCATGAGCAACAGTGCCGTGAGTGCCGCGGTGGGGAGCGTTCGTGAGTGAAGTGTGCCGCTGAACGTCAGCAACACAGCTTACACTTTACACGCATACTACGACAGCTATTGGCCACAGGGTGGGGGAACTGCTCATGGCGTCGCTCTTCGCTTTGCTCACGAGCATTGCTCTAGCATTTTGAAACAACTGAGAAAACTGAAGTTTTATCATTTACTTCGTACCGTCCTTATTTTCCTTCATTCAAATTAAAACATGTTGTCATTATTTCGTAACAGCCTAATACAATTTTTTGTAATAGGTGTACCAGCAGGTAATGTATTATTAACGTATCAATTAATTAATTGTTTCAGATAGAATATTTTAAATACATTAGACTATTTGTAGATCTCTCCGAAGCACATAGAGTTTCCTAACTTTACTTGAAAGATAAAAACCGTGTGGAACTTGAAATATTTCAACATATCTTGAAAAATAAAAAATGCTACATACAAGGACATTTTAACTAACGAGGGCAGCATAATCATTGTCAATCATATTCGCAAGTTTGGGCACGACCGTTTTAACAAATTTGAATGCCCTGGGCTAAAAAATTTTGGCGCCCTAGCTCCCAAGGGTGCAATTTCTCCAGATAGAAATTTTTCTCTCCAAAATTGAAGATAAAAAAAGCACTTCAACATATTTCATTCTTAAGCGCCCTTCGATTACAGGCGCCCCTGGGCTATAGCCCATTTAGCCCATTGGTGATGGTGGCCCGGAGTTTGGGACCACTTGTTTTTGGTTCATTGCGTATAACTTTTAAAATTGCACGTTCATGATGGTGTTCTAATTTTGTTGAACGGCCACATTTACGATTTTCAACAGAATTTGTTTGCTGATATTTATTAATAATGTATTGCACTGTAGAACGAGATTTATTTACCATTCCTGCGATGACTCTTAAGGATTTTCCATCCTTTTGCAGTTTTATAATCAGTTCCAAAATTGGAACCGGTATCTCCATTTCTGTACGTTATTATGAATTTGTTCTGTACTTTCTGCTTGATAATAGGAAACTGAAGGATGGTATGACCTCCATGAATCATATGACTCGAGTTTCTCAATATGCTTATTGACAACACGAACTTTTCTGATAGTATACGAAAACTTATTTAACGCAATAGCTGCCTATAAATATTTAACTTAATTCTTGTTAACTCAATATGGAACCTCAACATTTTTTGACACAACCCTTTCATTTAAATAACCATTACATTCAATTGACTGCTTATTTATAATTATATACCTTAACACAACATAAATAGTTTAAATTAAATGAACTCGCAATATTTATAAAAAATTAAAAATTAAAAAAAGTACAAAATTAATCTGGAATTGCTTCCTAAACTTGTCAACTTATAATGCAAGCTAAACATTTTCTCACAGATCAATAACCAACACAAAATTTCACTGTCGTTATAATTTGTTAGCCAGACATTGTCATGCAAATTGCCAATACTCATAATTTCTTACATGATCCTGGATCATCATTTATTATTCGACAATGAAATGGTTACATTTCCTTAAAGATGAATACCTTCTTTGCCACAACACTTTGACTGTATTAATTATTATAGAGCAAAAGAGTAAATGGCACAGTGATGATCCACAAGATCTTAGAAATATGTTGGTATAATACTATTGTCATGTGTTTGTGTAATGTAATTGTGTGAAAACTTGTAAGATGGACACCCTAACATCTTACAAATTAAAATCAAATTTACTTGTACCGTCAGGAACTTACATTCGGTTAATATCGATTCACCGATGCATCGATACTTCGATTATTTAAGCGCTACTATAATCTCTAACTGAAATTATCTGAACGGGGAAGAGTTTCTGGATCCATGTTCATATGACCTGCTTTTATCATTGTAATTTAAGATTCGATCACCTATTTCAGGGACACACTGATACGTATATTTATACATTAAAAGCGAATTCTACTTACTCTTCCAATTCCTTGGAATTTTCATAATAAAGTCGAGTGTCAGTTGGTTTTACATCAACTTGTAGTCCCAAATCACCGGTTTGTCTAACATCGAATGGGGGGACCCTCGGTGGTCGAGTCCATTTGATTTTATAATCATAAACTGTGGCAGCATTACGGCTCACATAACCTCCAAACTGATAAATGTTATTTATCCTTGTGTCTACTAATATACACCTCTTAGCTAAATTCATCCCGGTTAAAAGAAAACTCCGACAGGAGCGAAATTAATTAAACGGAGTTTGTAACAAGGGAAATGTTAATAAATAAGCAGCTTTGAAGGATTCGCGATATGTATTACGCAGCTACACATAAACACGAGTCGGTAAAACAGATAAGGTATGTACCGATCCTTGCATAATGGCGAGTTCTCATTAAACTAAATCTTTTTATCTATCTAATGACCAAAGTTCGTTGGGCTATATAGGGCTGTGCCCTGAAGTGCCGTCTGCTAGGGTACGTGTCCTTATTACGGTGCCCTATAAGCCGTACAAAAAAACTCGCATAAATAAATAAGGAAAGAAATTTTTTTAATTAACTACTAAAGCATAGTAAAAAAATTTCAAGAATGCATATGAAGATTTTGATGGATTTACCTAAAACCTTACCGGGAACGGTAAGGAACACGTATTTTACGAACGTGAATAAATTAATAATTATCATGATTTGCATTTATGTAAAGTGTTAATTATATCATAAAAGGTTCCAATTTTATGAAAAAATAGCGAAATAAGCACTTTTGAAACGTTTTCGTATTTTTTAAAGTAATGTCAGTAATAAGGACAGGAACTTAACGCTTGCCAGGTTTTAGGTCTTGCCAGCCTTGTTCTGTGTAACATTATGACACCTATCAAGAAAATTCCTATAAAAAAGAGAAACGTTTTTATACTTGACAATTTTTTATATTTGATTACGGACAGCTTGCCGTTATTGTGCAGAAAATTTTTATTGAATTTGTATTATCACAGACATAGTAAAAACTGGATAATAGATCTGCACTGTCAGTGTATAATAATTCAACATCAGTTAGTTATTGTCCTCATAGTTACAATTATTTAATACTTGGGCTTTGGATGATATAAAAAGAAAATATCATATCGGTAACGTAATATCAATAAGAAATACCTAAACTAATTAGTTGTAAAACTAATTACATATATCGTCGTTTCAAATCTTAAAACCTTAATTCACTTCAAAACATTACCATCGTATGCGCTGTGATGATAAATATTTCAATAAAATCATTCATTTAGCTCGGATAAGAATCGAAGATTCGGAAAACGAAGAAGATTAAGAAAAAAAATTGCAGTTTCGCAACTTTACCATTGGAACATGTATACATATTACTTTTTACACTCGTTCATAATCTTATAATGCCTTAACTTTATCAACATACAGAATGATTAATGAGAAATGCTTCATGTATTTATAATTCATATAAGCCTAGTGTACCGAAAGCACACAAAAAAGGTTGAGGGATGAACAAATTAAACACTGTATAATGTATTTATGTATCAATTCTGCCAACAATTTCAAACCATTGCCGTAACGCGTCGCTTAGGACGACAGGCAACGTATCCAAATCTCTGAGAATGATATAAAATGGAAATGGGAAGCTGTCCATATACGAACGAATGCCCAACAATTTTCCGTTTTCGAATACTGGCATCCTTATATCAAGTATTGAATCCTGAAGAAGAAATTTATGTCAATTTTACAGTACAGTTTCGATTTATTCGAAGCAAATATAATAAATACATATATTAAATAAATATATAAAGACAATTTGTTTCGGTTATTTACTACCAATTTTATCACTATTTCTTACCTTGTTAAAAGGGTTGTCAACAATTATAAATACGAGGAATATGTTTAATAATTTAGCCCTTCTCACAGCGGCACTGACTTTTTCTATTCCTTCTGAAAATATTCCTCTACCATCTGATAAAATGGTCAATAATTTTGCATCGTCAGAGTGACTGCCTTGTGAACTGAATATTTCTATTATGTAATCAAGCAACTGGCCGATCATCGTCTTCTTCTGTTCAAATTTCATTTCTTGAATCAATCTGTAAAAGGTTTTCTTCTTCATTACTGTTTACAATTAATATTTCAAAGTGTTTATACATTATTCTCTTCTTTCCCTTGGTAAATATTAAATTCGGAATTTTTCTTTGAAACGCCAATGACAGGGTATTTATGTAAATATATTTTAAATAAGTATTCGATTGTAGGAATGTTTGAAAAAACTACAAACATATATCTATAACTTGATATTTAACTAATTAACGTCTTTAACTAATCTTGTAACTTTTAAAGAAACGATTTTAAAATAAATGTTCCACATGAAAGTTGCTTGTTTGCTAACGCAAAGTACGGAAACGGTAGGGAAATTTTAAAGTTAACCCCCGTTTTACCCCCTACGAGTAACGGGAGTAAATCTTATAATTAATACAAATTTAATGACCCCCGGGGATCTCTAAAATGTCAGATAAGAAGGATTAAAATTAATCGCGACATGTTGGAGATATTATGCTTCAACAATTACGTGGGCCACCCTACGCAAATCTTCATTTACTTGAAAATATGTTTACGTATGTACATAGATTAAATAAAAATAATGCAACCCTTGTCTATTTAAAAACATAAAAAGTGATAGGGAGTGGTTTAGTACTCACCTAGCTCCACTTTCTTCTGTGAAGTTTTCCCCGAACGGATGAAGGATATTCACGCGTTCTCCAAAATTGATCACAGCAAGTTGACCAACCTCCAAATAAGTCATAGCTTTGCCGATCAACGAGAGAGATTCAAAAGCTAATTCTTTCGAGTGATTATCAGCCATGCTGCTGGAATCATCAATCGCTAAAACGACCTGGTAGTTCCTTTTCGATGGTTTCGTGCGTCTCAACCAAATTTTATCTTTTCGAAATTCACTGGCGATGTAGGGGATCACTTTCCTCATGTTTATGCGTTTGCCAGTCCTATAGTCGCCTTTCAAGCGGGATGTTAATGTTGGTTCCAACACTAATCGCAATTTTTCAGACAATTCCCTGGCGGCAGACTCTGTTAATGCGCTTATCGAACTCCAGGCATTTGCTGCTTCAATTGAAGATGGCTCCTGCTGCGTCCATTGACCGAGCATGCTCTCAATCTCAGACCTCTTTTGCACAATGTTATCCGTGGATATATTTCCCACTTCAGTTTCTAACATTTTTGTGTGGAAAGTAGTTTCGTTTCCACGTAAAACGCGAGTCGTTTCTGCTGTTTCGCCTTCAACTTCGCCACTCGCTTCGGTCTCTTCCATATCATTTGATCTCTCACCCCCAACGTTTTTCGATTTTTCTTTTTGATTCTCAGGCAATTTTGAAGGGCGCTCTTTATTGACGTTCTCCTCTTTCTCTTCTTCTATTGGATCGTCTTCGTGCATCATAATGTCATCGTCCTCAGGTTTATCATCCATTTTGTCCTTGTCATCTAAGTGAAATTATTTACATACATAGTAGATGAATCAGTAAAATATTTCAGAAATATATCAGAAATAAAATTGAAATACTATTCATAGATTTTTAGTCACTTCTTGATAGTAATGCTTACGTAATTACAATAACTTTTAAATCGCACACAGTTTCTAAAAGCTTTCACTTTTCAAAATAAATAAGAATACAAATTTAATAAGAGTTTCTAAGAGAAAAGCGTTTATTCCTAGTGAAAATCTCGGGGACTAAATACAAGTCACATTGTAGGAATTGGAAAAACAAGATTTCGAATAGCAACTAAATTGAAAACGTTTGAACAGAATAGCGAACAAAAATTGTGGCAGAGTGATTACACCTGTGCAAATATCAACCGCATTTAGAATATTTTGAAATTTACCTTCTTCCAAATTCGATGCTTGTTGCTTAATTTGCTCTTCGGTTGCAGCATCAAACACGTAATCATCAAACTTTTCTGCATACTTAATGTGCTCGTAAACTTCGCTTGTATTGCCACCTTCAGGGTTCCTTTCTTCTTCTTCATGATCCTCTGTTTCCTTTTGCATTAAGCCTGTTTTTAACTTCTTCGCAGAAGGTTGCATTTCATTATCGAGCAAACTACGATTTTCGTCACTTCGACCCGGTTTTCTTCGTTTCTCTTTAGGCTTCGAAGACTCTTCTTCACCGCAGATAGGAGCATTCTCCTCCTTTTTAGAGCCAGAATGCCCGTCACGCTCTTCTGTTTGTGACTGTCCAGTTCCTTTAACGATAACGTTAAAATAGGGATTAGTATGGTCTGTAGGTGATATATTTATAGTGAAATTGAAACTAAATAAATTTCGGCGCGAATTGAAAAAATATTAAAATATATAAAGTATATGTAATATGTATAAAATGAAAAGTATTGAGTTTACATTGAACAACAAAGGACAAAACAATATAATATCAAAATTTACAATGTGTTATTTAAGTAGGTATAGTATTGAACGTACTTTAAATTAATTGTATCACAAAGAACAGTACTTTTCTCAATTTCGAGTTATTTCTTCTATTAAATAAGCTGTTTATTGAAACTGAATTTAATGTCTGACGGTATTTCCGTAAAAAGTGTAATTGAATTTAATGAAATATCAAGTAAAGTGATTTAATTAATCATAATTTAATAAGGAAACAAACATTTTTACGTAGAAAAGTAATATTTTCATGACATTTAGTTTTGTGATCTGAAAGTAATAAAAATTTGGTGATATTACCTTTATCTTTCTTATCATCCGCGTTAATTTCCGTGGGGCTTTCTTCTATATTTTCTTCGTTTGATTGACTTTCTACTGCATCTCTAGAACCATCTTTCCTCGATTCGATTTCTTTTGCAGCATCGACTTCTTTACTGCCTGCATCAATACTGGGGGACACTTTCTCTTCCTCTGCTTCCTTTTCTTCTTCCATATTCTGCTCCTCTGAATCCCCCTTTTCTTCTTCTTCCTCGATATTTGTACTTTTTTCTTCTCTCCTTTTGTCGCTATCTACATTTGAATCTTCCTCCCCCTCTTCATCATCATCATGATCATCATCACTCGAATGTCCTTGCTCGTCCTTTTCTGGACCTTCTTCTTCCTTCGATTCCTCAGCCTCTTTCTCCTCCGGAATCTGGGACTCCTTCATTTGATCGATGTCAAAAGGATCCTCCTCGGTTTCAAGATTGTCTTCCTTCATTTCCTCGTCTAAATTAACATCTTCTGGTAGATCAAACGATTCTGGTTCGATTTCCGGTTGATTCTTCCCATGATAAGGGTCTATTTGATCATCGTTTACTTCTGGTTCGTCGAATTCATTGATTTCTTTCTTTTCTTCCTCTTTTCTTTCACCTTCTTCTGTTTCTTGAGTTTCCTTTTCTTTTTTATTCTCATCGCTATCTTTGGCACTGAGCTCCTCCTCTCCAGTTTGCTCTCCACTTCCCTTCTCTTCTTTCTGATCTTCTTTAGCCTCCTCCTTTTCCTCCTCCTCCTCCTCCTCATCTTTCCAAATTTCTTCATCGAGCTTCTCCGCGTTTTCGTCGGTTTCGCCCATTTCTTTGTCAAGATCCTCTTCTTCATCGTTGTCTTTGTCCTCTTCGTCTTGTTCAAGGTCTTGTAAATGACTATCGAAATTTTCTGACATTTCGATGCCGCCACTTTCTTCTTTGTTATCCTTTTTCTCGTTATCTTCTTGCTCTTCGTTTGGATGTCTTGTTTCTTCCAACTGGTCTTCTGATTCAATCCTATCAGAGACGTCTTTCTGACCTTCGCCGTCGGCCAGTCCCATTCCACCCTCTAATGTATCGCCTTCTCGATTGTCTACAGAAGAATCTCTATCCTGCGGCTGGCAGAAACCATTCGCCGCTAAATCGAGGAAGACGTTTAGTTGAAGGTAGAGGAACTTGCAAGTCAGTCGAAAAGAAGCCACTTGTTCATGCAAGTAGTAATGGAGGAGAAGAGCATATTGCTGGAGAAGAGGCAAATGTTGCAAAAGTAACCTAAAAAATAATACAAACCGTTACACCCTTAGTTACATAATCTATCCACTTTGTAAATGATACAGAAGATCTATCGACAGAGTTTACTTAATTCCCAAGATTAAAAATTACAAAACAATTGCTGAGGAATTGGACCAACGTGGAGAAACAATATGTATACTAAAAAATAAATGTGTGTAAATATTCTCTAAAACATACGTGATGCAATAATTCGCAGACTTAACATCCAGTTCATAAATAATTTGTAGCAGCTCTCCAACGATGTGTGATATTTTCTTTAGTCTTAAATCTGGAATATCCCTTTTTAAAGATTCTATCAATTTTTCTGTCATAAAATTATCTTCGAAACTTTCGTCAACGGCTTCTTTTTCAGGATCTTGATTCGACTTCTGGCTCTCTTGGAGCTTCTTTTGAACAACAAGAAGCACTTGTGTGACTAGCACATCCAAATTTCTTTCATAATCCTTCACACGTTCAGGTCTCTCTGTTTCTTCTACTGATGTGTTCAATAGTAGCGCGAAGAACTTACTGCTATCGTTAATCTGTCCAATCATAAAACTGAGATTTTCAGTGATGGGATGATCAATCGTGAAAGCAGAGCTAAGGTCGGTCAATCTCTTTTTAACATCGCTAATTTTTTGGTAACTGGTTTGTAGAAAATCGATATGCCTTTGGTGAAAGAAGAAGATTTGACCTGACCGTTCAATTCTTTTTGACATCGCCATCCACGAGTTTATTTCATTTGCTATGGTTTCTATTAGGTTCAAAGACATCTTCATTGAAGTAACCGAGTCTATTACAACATCATTCTGTTTTAAAATAGGTATCTGACTTTCGTTCAAGTCAAGAAGGTTCTCTTCTGCAAGAGACTCTGCTGGACAACTTTCCAAAAAGATAATAATTTGTCTCATAGATATCTGCAACGCTCCTAACATGTCGTGGAAGTTTTTCATTAGCTTTTGCAAAATTCTTTGTTTTGGAATATCCACCTGCTTGTGCCCTTGAAAAGCGTTACCTTCTGCTATCCCTATGATATTTGTAAGTTCGTAGAAATCTAGTACCTCCACATTTCTGGCAGTTTCTAAAATTTCTTGAATTTCAGAAAAATCTAAAACTCCTACAGACTTTGCAAATTCAATAATCTCCTTTATTTTGGCGAAGCTATCGGCTCCTTTTTCTTTCGTGGTTTGCATAGAATTCAACATTTCTAAAAATTCAGAAATGTCTGAAACATCTGTTTTTCTTATATGTTTCACAATCTTCATTAATTTAACAGCATCTAATATTTTTGCACTTTTAATAGACTCCATAATTTTTATACTCCTTGCTTGTGCATGACATTCATTTAACGATTTTGAAATATTTGGTCCTGTAATCGACTCATCCATTGAGATGAAATTTAATAGTTGAATTCTAAATGGGAGGAAATCTCTGAAGAAAGCAGCGATTGTTTCTTTTTGCCTGTGTGCTAATAGAACAAGGTGGACTGAAAATCCACGACAGCGTTCAGCATTTTGCATTCCGAGATCGCTTTTTCCAGAGTTTAAGATACCGTCGAGGAAATTCAGTTTAATCAATGACTCGTAGTAATATTTATCACAGGAAGACCATTGTTCAATCAGTCCTTTTTCAACATTCTCGTTCAACGCCACTTTACATTCAAATCGTTGGATTTCTTGCAAATCTAATGGCGTAGAAGCAAAGTTGGCAATTTCACTTTTCTTATTCTTCCAAGTCAAAATTCCAATTCTATACGAAACCCCAAGCTGGATCAACGTTTTGAAATGATTCGCCAGCGCCATCTTTTTCTGCTGCACTATACTCTTCAACCGCGCTTGTTGCTTATCTTTCGCCAAGGTCTTGTCTACTTCCAAATTTTTTAATTTCCTGCTCTCCTCCATAGCGTCTTCTATAAAAAGCTCGACGTCCTTACGAATTTGGGAATAACTACTCCTAACTATGATATTTTCACAAAACTGGCGAGCCTTGCGAGTTACTTTATCGATTTTCCAGCACTTCCTACATTCAAGGTCAAGTAAGAAATCAGTTGGACAAACATCTCTTCTCAAACTTGCCCCTAATGATTCTGTTCCTTTCTTCAAAACCAGATATGCGGCAACGTTCTCTTTTAGACCTTTCTTATATTCCTTGACAAACTTGTGCACAGTTCTTCGCGTCTTCTCAGCAGTATTCTTCACGGACCAATAACTAATGTCGTTCCACCTTGTGATCTTGATGGTGTCCTTCACTTTCTTAGCGAGTGGTTCTTTCAAAGCTGCTATCTTATTTCGAACATCGTTTAAAAATTCACTGTAATAATAGTAAACATTCCAGAAAATGGCAGACAATTCCGTCCGTCTTTTACTTTCAATAAAATGATACAGAATATGCTCGTAAAAAAGATAGATTAATTGCAGCCTTGTCTGAAATTCAACCAAGGGTGATTCTGCTAAGAAGCGTTCCAAGCTCTCAATAACTTTCTCTTTTGATGAACTGTTTTCTACTTCCTCAGATTCACCCACGAAATACTGATCCACCAAATCGAACAAAAAGAACCACCATTTGGATGCCTCGGTTCTCAAATCATCCTCAAGGACCTCCAATGAATCCTTCCATCTAGAGATCTCCAGTTTTCTCCACCGAAGGATCTGTTCGCCAAACGATTGAATGAATTCTGCAAGGCTAACGTCGAAACGGGCGTTCTCCTCCCAGTGCTGGACCTTTGTCAGTAATAATTCAATGCCAATCAAAAATCTCGACAAAGAGGAGCCGATAGAAAAGTTAAGGATCCTCTCGATTATCAATTTTATAGAATTCAAAATGGGGTTTTCTGGCCACTCCCTCAAGAACCCATCAATCTTCTCAGAAAGTCTCTGCACAATGGACTGACATCCCTCAACCTCAGGGATGTTTGGATCTCTGTAGAAGTCATAAGTGTCTTCGTTGCTCTTTTTAGTGTCGAATTTCGATTTCTCGGCAATTAACACATTCAGGCTGCAGGTTAACTTTGACGATAAGTTCTCTGGCCAAGTTGCTATAGAGGATCCAAGCATTTCAAATCTCTTAGCCAATGGTTCGATAAAATTAGGTGCCTTGGTGGCATCAGAACCTTCAAAATTATTCACAGACTTTTTAGATTTATTTTTCGAACTTTCAAAAAGTCTAATTGGGACGTTTCTTAAATTTCGTGGACCACAATTAGAATTTCTTAAGATAGTCCAATGTGTTTCTTGGATTTTTCTGGCATCTTTCAAGGATATCAACGCAATAACGGATTCCTCGTGACTGGATACATCATCTGATGTCCCTTGGACACTAATAGGATCTCCCAAACCTGGAAACATCTCTGCGAGCTCCGAGAAATCTTGCTGAAAGCTTGGGAACATATTTCCGAAATCGAATTCATCCTCCTCTTTCTCTGTCTTGGTGCGAAACAGACTTTGTTTCTCTTTCATTTCTTCTTCTTGTTGCTTCTCCTGCTCTTTCCAGAGAATTCGAACCTTTTGGAAACTATTATTTAACTGATCCCACAGCGAGTCGAAATTCGCTCCAGCGAAGAACGACAGATTTTCCAGCTCCTGGAGTGTCATTTTAGCTATTTCAAAGTTGTCTTTTGCTGCAGACTTTGATTTCGAGTATTTGGCCAGGATGTGAGCCATCTCACCAGAGGCACACAGTTTTGCTAAGTTTAGATAATTATCTTGACACAGACCCACGGTAGGGAAACGTAGCAGGCTGTAGCAGATGTCTGTGTTCCAATCCCTGTATGTCAAGTTCGAAATTTCATGGATTAATATCGACACTCCGCGATGCAGACTCGAAATTGCGAAGATCATTGGGGAAACCAGGTCAGGGAAGCCAACCAAGTAATTTCTCTCCAATTTTCCAGAGAACCTTTCCAGCGATTTCTTCCAGATTATTGCTTCCTGCAGTTCCCCTGGATTGAGATGGAGTAATTCCTTTTTATTCTGGATCTGTTCGGCGACGTGATTTAGTTGACTGATCTGTTTTAAGATCGTCTCGTGTGAGCCTATATTTTTCGAGAAGTTTTCAATCTCTTCCCTCAAATTCTGAAAGCTGGATGATGGTCTGACTGTTTGGAAATTTTCGAAATTTCTTGCTCTGACTGTCAATTTCCCGTAGTGGCCGAGTCTAGCAGATTCTCGATCATGCGATAAAGAACTTGCGAGGATGGTGGATTGTAAAGTTTCAATGCCCATCAAGTGCTCGATTTCAGAAATGTTCTCGCGTATGTATTTTGACTTTAAAGCGATTTTTTTAACCGGGTCGATGGAGCCTAGGTCGTAGAAAATGAAGATTTGCAAATAGCCAAGGATCAACCAGCCTTTTCCCCTCTCCATAAGGTTATTTTCAATTTCCAAATTTCCTTTGATGTCTTGCAATAATCTCATTGGTCGAAAGAAACGGTTTTCTAAATCCTTTCGTTCCTGACTGTCTAATTTCAATGTGATGGTATCCGTCACTTTTGTGATAATAGATGTATAATAATTTATGTAAAATTGCAAGAGAATCAAATCATTTCTGGATAAGTTGAATTCGCTTGAATTCAGTGTCAAAGAATTTTTCCATAGTAATGTTTGCACAGTTTTCAATAGTTTCTTCTGTTTTCTGTAATTTCCGAGGCTGATCAACTGCTTTTTACTTCCAGATTTTGTGATGAATAATGCAAGGATCAGTTTCCAAAGATTTGACTTATCGACAAAGTTCGTCTAAAAAGTAGTAAAAACAGAAAATTAGAATCATAAATTTTGGAATCATGCAAAAATATTAAAATCCTATTATGGTTTCAACTTAGTGATATTTAGATTATTTAAAGCAGTGCTAGAAAATTGATTATAAGAAACTGTTAATAATCAAGTACAAATTCTTCATCGAAATTGAATTTTAACATTCAAATGTGAAATCAAAATAAATGTATTTTTGAAGTCCAATGAAAAATAAGGTACCTTCTTCTCCTCTGAATAATAGAACCAAGATTGTAATCATTTTTAAATTATAAAAAAAGATGTTTGACTTTCACAAGAAGTTAATTTATGAAATATATATTTCTCATATTTTGTTTAGGAAAGAAACCAATTGTTGAAAATAAAATTTTGATATAATTTCAAGTATTCTTTGATCATAAATTACAGAAACGGCTTCTTTATAGTTTCTAATTTCGGAAAATCAAGATTTTAAACATACTAAAGTTTGTAGAGGAATTGGCAAACATATTGGGTAAATTATAAGTTGCAGTAAATTCTACGTTAAATATAATGAAAATGAAGTAAAAAAACTAAAAAAAAATTATATAACTCTTATAAGGTGACAACAAAGTATTGAAACTTAGAGTAAAGTGTGTCCACTGTATTAAAATTGTAACACACATATTTGTCTCAAATAAAATATGAATTCCCATTCATTATGAAATAAAATCCAAAGTAAACGTTGAATGTATTTAAATAATAAACGTACCTCAAGGTTACTAGTGTCGTCGTCCATTTCATCCTCTTTACCGTCCGCGTCGCACCAATGTAAAAGGACATCCGAATTTTTTACAGCGAAAGATCGCTGTGAGAACTCCTCGATAGATGAAAGTAATTCAGGGAACAAAGAAATTTTCTGCTTGAGCGAAGTGCCATCAGAATTCAAAGCCTTCAACAAACCCATCAGACGCACTGGTATCGTGGGAATGCCTTCGAATTTTTCGAAAACACTTTCTTCATAAATTTTTTCATTTTTTTCAGAAACATTCTCACTTTGTTTGTCGTTCATCGAGCAGGTGTATTCGTCCAAAATTGTATCATCTTCTTCAACAGAAGTAAGTCCATCAAATTTTTTACAAATTTCTCGATCGACATCGTTCGAAAATTTTTCGGAAAATTTTCCTTGGAACCGGTACGTGAATAGTAAAAAGAAAAACTCGTAAATTGGCCACATTTCGATTTCAGTCGAATTATCGATAGTTTCAATTCGAATATCGTCACTTTCTTTAAAAAATGCAACTTTTGCAGCAAGTTCTTCCAGTTCAATTAAATCAGCGTTTCTATTTACATTCATGTCATTGTTTTTGAAATTTTTGGTGCAAATTTCAATTAATCGCTCTCTCACTGCAAAATTCTCTGCAGGCCCAAGTGAAGCGATTTTCAATCTCGTTTTATCAGATTCAATTAAATCTTCGTCAGTGACTTCTTGTTTTTTCAAAAGTGACCGCAACTTTTCGTCAAACGCCATTGCACTTTCCGAGAAATGGGGCGCTGGGATCGACAATAGTTTCTTAATTCTTTTTCGAATCTTTCTAAACTTATCAACATCGATTAGCACATTTATATATTTGTTTAAGAAATTCGTTAATTGTGTTTTTTCATCGTTTGATTCTGGGTCTAAAAGCACGAACAATTTCTTGAAAAGCTTCACCAGCCATTTATAGTGGACTTTCAAGGACGAAGAGATATCACGGACATCGAAAAACGTGCCTCGTGACTTGTCAATTAATTCGATTGATCCCAATTCGTAAAATCTTCGGAACCATTTTAAACCGTCGCGTAATTCGTTATATTCTTTATCGCTTATCGTTAAGTTTTCGTTGTGAAGTATAATGTCGATGATGTCTGCAGATTGTTCAATTAGTTCTACGAACTTCACTATCAATGGTTCATTTTTCAAGTTGGTGGAAAGTCGTCCTGAAAGCGACCGAATATTTACTTGTTAAACATTTATTTGTACGAGATAGGTAGATTACACTAGTTTACAATCATTTCTTGATGTAGGCTCCGCTATGAAATTTTTACGTAAGGTGGTCACCTAAACTCAAAAATCGACATGAAACAAAATCCTATGGAAAATTCCTACGAATTTTGCACAGATTGGGCTTGTTTTCTTCGTAAAAGTGCGCACTCTACGTAAAAAATATGAAACTGGACGTCACATGATAATTTCTATGACTTCCAGGCTATGTAGTGAATTTTCGATCTCAACTTCGGCCCCAAACATTACATTTTTTTTTTAAGTTTTGTTCGATTTCGCCTAAACTATTGGTCCGATTGGAAAACATTGTAGGAAAGAATTGTGGGCAATTTAATTACCTTTACTTTAAGAGTTGTCGCGATCAAATCGGTCGACTCTAACGCGATATATGCCCAAAAACGTCGGATCGTCTTTTTAAAAATTACCAAAATATTCATCGGGCGATATCTCAAAAACGTAGTCATAAGATTTTGTCTCGTGTCGATTTTTGAGTGGGGACCACCCTATATAAGAATTTTAAAGGGGAGTCATGGATCAAAAATAATTTTTTTGATTTTGTAAATTAGTGTTATTATGCAGGGTGTCCCACCAGAAACAAAACATCCAAATGTTGACACAAGGAATTCATCAAGGAAATCTACTATAAATTATTCATTCTAAATGTTTGCTTATAATTGTAATAAATAAAAACATAATAGGGTGTATACGTTTAATTTCGTAGAATTTCTGTTTTATTATAAATTTAAAAAACAACAATTTTTGCATACAAATGATATTTCTCAGTTCAATGAAATTCATATGCAGTGAAGAAGGCAACTATTTATATAAAAATAAATAAAGATGTCGATAACTGTATCAGTGTGTACATTCAATTTCAATGAATGTAGTGCAAATCTAATAAACCATATTGCAAGAAATAAGTCAATTTTATGAATATAGCGAGTTCCTTACCTGAGCGAACAGCAGCTGAATATTCCTTTAAAGAGATAACATCTTTGCTCTTCTCAACACTTTTCTGTGACTTGCAATCAAGAATGATTAATCGAAAGTACAAAGCAATCGCTAAATTATTTATATCTGTGGATGACTCAAAGAAGTTAAGTGGTAGTTCCGAAGTGGAATTCTTTCTGAAAAAAAATTCTAAATTCTCAATTTCTCTGGCCAGAGTTTCACTGATCTTCTCAAAATCACTAATCCCATTTTTCGAGAAAATATTTAAGCTCCAAGCACAACGAATATGTCGGTCGTCCATAGAAGATCGTTCGTAAAAGTCAAGTAGAAGAAATTTCAAAAATTTCACAGTATCCGTTATAGGAGGTTGCACGAAAAGATTTTGAAAATGGATTTCCTTCGGATTGTTTCTGAAAACATTAATAAGAATTGGTTTAATTAATGCAATCTAAAGATTCCACGTTATAGATGCATTATTTTTCAGTGAAATAAATTTAGAATTAGATTTGAAATCAAGTGTACAAAGTGAAACAAAAACACATCTGTTAAACGTACCTAATTATTAAAATTATTGATTTTTCTCACCTGAACAGTTCCACGGCGGACTTGAGAAGAAATCCTTGCTGTTTAATCACCGCCAATCTTGAATTTTGTTGCAGTTCACAAGTTCTTAAAGTTAAAGCGTCAAAATCGTAACAAAATGCTTCTTCTCTTTCTGAATTCTCCGACAAAATTTCATCCACTTTCCTCGAAGCATCTTTTCTCAATGTAGGTTCGAACATCCCACAAATTTCTCGATAGGAATTTCTTAATGATTTTTCGAAGGGGAATCCCTTCGCCACTTGTTTGCTAGTGAACGATGCAACTTGTAGTAGTTCGTTCAGTTTGAATTGATTATTGTATACGTTTTTGTAAATCATCAGCAACAAATCCTGCTGATTCAGTTTTCTTATACCACAATTATTTAGTAACGACCTGAGGTCTAATTGATGACAATCATGAATATCTCGTCGCGGGATGATACTGATTTCTACACCCCTGTTTCGCATAGCTCTGTAATGGCAAAGAAAAGATTTCTCTATTAACATTAGTAATTTTCGCGAATATTTTTAGCAAAACACTTTTGTAATCACATGATTATATTTTAGATACAGCATGTATCTTTTTTGTTAGATGCAGTGTAGAAGTTAGTGGACAGATTTCACTTATCAATTGTTAAGTGATACACTTCATTTTGGTACAGTGCAGAAATTCAGTACAGATGTGAGTCTGATTGTGAGCTACTCGTGCATTGATTTACAGAGAGGAAGAGAGCAAGCGAGAATTTAGTTTACTAAACTAGTTTTTATTTGATACTTTTGTATTTTCATTGTAAGCACCCAAAAGCTCATTTTGACCAGTTTGTTACTTCAACAGTTATACTTTTTTGAAAAAACGTTAAGATCCAAAATTTTGACATTTTTAAAAATCATTCGAGATATGTTTATATACATATCCCTAAAAAGTACAACATATCCAAGTTTCACCTAAATCTGAAATGTTACTCCGAAAAGTGTCCGTTTTCGGAAATAATCCAGTATGTAAAAAATATTTAAGGAAACGCAATGCTATCTCTTGTATCATTGAGCAGTTCTTTTTTTTTTTCATAAACAAATCATTCATTTTGCTTATTTTAATAAAATGCTTTCACACTTGAAGCTAATAAAAGAAGCCATTTTTTATTATCGGTGAGAACAATATTTACAACGAGAAAAAGTTATCAATTCTGACAAAGTGTATTCTGCTTGTTTCCAAGTACATTGTTTCTGACACAACCGCTAATCTACAATTCATCGAACGCTGGCTAATGAAAGGACCATTCATGCACAAGCCGAATATTCAAAGCGGAAATGAAACCACAAATTGCTAGACCGAGGTAAAGAAATTATGATCTATTTATGGCTCTCGAGACATCGCACTACATTGTACGAATAATTCAGATAACACTTATCTATCATTATGGCAATAAATATCGCGATCATCAATTATTTGTACTGAATTTGTTTATATTAGTACATATTATTTAATGTTCGTAAAAGCCATTACTTTATTTTGTACGTTGCTTTGAAAGTATTAAATTCATTTCAATCCTTTTACACAAACCATGCGATATTTGCATAATGTAAGAATTTTTAAAAAGCAAGTTCTAGAACGTGCTGTAACATGTTCACTTACTGGAACTCGATTATTTTCACACAGAAAACAGACTGTTTATGTGACAACTAAATGTAAAGGGCTATTAACGACAGAGTAAGCAGTTAAAACGATAAAGAAATTGGCAAAGAAATACAAAGCGACTACTTATTGTTTTATAAAATAGAGAATGCTAAAAGCAGACTGTTAGTTATTATTCCTCTCACTAGTAGTAGTAGTCACTAGTAGTAGTAGCATAAACTATATGTTTACGCTCACCACTTATCAATTATAAATGAAGGGAAATAATTTCTTTGAAGTCTCAAACTTTTTTAAATAATTCTATAGGATGTATAATTGATGGAGCGTATGTAACAACGTTGTAAAAGCAGCATCAGCGGCAAACTTAATAGATATTTAATTTTTCATTTTAGTTAACTATTTCAAATAAAACAACAAATGATCCCGATTTGAAGTTGATCCCCATCCAAAGGTATTCATTGTAATCGCGACCCTTACACGTCAAATTTAAATACAGTAAAATCTTTTCAAAATAGATAAAAATAAAAAGAGTGTCTATCATATATATAATGTCATCCCATTACCTGGAAATTTCTCCGTAACGAGGATCCATAGTAAGGAATAATCGGAAGTTCTTGTGAGCCTTCACGGTGAACACATTTCCCCGTTCATCCACGCCTTTTTCACCGATTGTTAAAGCACCGTTAGGTTCTAGCAGTCCATTCAGTCGATCCAATATCGCTGGACTGCACAGATTTACTTGGTCTAGTAGTAACCAAGTGCCATTTTGTAGACACTGAAAAGTGAAATGTTCCTTTTCATCTATCTCCCTTGCAATTAGCATATAATGCGAAAAAGCTTCTAAATCTGGGATTCCCATTCAGGAAGATCTTTATTGTGAATGAAAGCTATTAGAAATCATGAAAAGTCCTTTGTTCTCAAATGCAGCAAGTTAGATTCAATGGCAGGCTAATTTTTAACAGTGTTGTTACCAATATTATTTATAGAGTGCAAGAAAGGTGTAGTTAGCCGAAATTTAATTGGTAGCTCAAAACTACCGAAGAGTTATTTCTAATATATTTTTTTATATCCTCCCCCCCCCCCCCTAAAAGTTGCTTTTAGCCAATTGCATTTGAACTGATTATACAGAGTGTAGTGTGATATTTGGAAGGTACTGTACCTAGGTTATCCTAAGCTGTCACAACTATCATAATGTTGCTAATTGTAAGTGAAAGAAAGAAAATATTTACCTTCACGAGAACGCTGTCAACCCACTCGAATTTGCCACCAGCGTTCAAACATTTATCTTTCTCCACAGCGATCGATAGATCTGCCACTTTTTTCTCGATTTCTTGCGATTCCAATTCACAGGAAATCCCCAATGTTCTAATGGCTGACACCAGTTTCGATAACTCCTCGGTTTTACGTAGGAATAGTTTCGTTTCCGTCGACATTGTCGTTTTCATTGTTTTCTCGTCGCCTGTGTTCGAACAAGAAACCAACCATGACGCAGAACCTTTTTACATTGCACAGAAACGGAATAATGGAAAAAGTGTTGTAACAGAACGAAAGGGCCTTGGAACTACGTAAACTTAATTCAACAGTTGAAATGTTTGAAGCGATACAGGTTGAAATATTGGCAAATCATAAGCAACTGACGCAACAGACACCATGGGAAGACATTTTTTTACACCGAATGCATTCAAACGCTTGCATTGCCGCGAATTTTAATTACTTCTCACTAATAAAATTTGTAAATATTACTGAGACATGGATAAATATATGAAGTAAATTGTGACGGGAAAGGTTGTATAGATGCTTCATAAAAGAAATACGGCTTTAAGAAACGATGTTATTAATGGAAACTGCCAAAATGGACTTCAAATTCGGTAATAGAGGCTTTATTCGTTTGCAAAAAAAAACATAACACATAAATCACTTATATCTATGAAAAGAGATTATCCAGAGCTATTTCAGTTCATATTTAAAAAATACAAAAACTTAATTTTAAGGGTTGATGGTGGGGGTAACTTGAAAAATATGGATTTTTTGAAAATTATTTTTCCGCGGTTTTGTAGATATAAAAGAAGGATGCAACTTTTGTTTAAACTTCTTCTCGATATCTCTCACCATTCTCGAGGTATTCCACGGAAAAGAAAATTTTGAATTATTTTCAAGGGGTGATTTCACCCCTAAAAATTGCATTATGGCACCAACAAAAAATAGGGTTGTGTTACGGATGAACTACTCTACTTGCACACCGCGTTTCATAATTTTCTGAATTTTCGGGTTGCCGAACGTCCCTTGTGTAAGTTAGATAGGTATAAACTTGATTTTTATTTACAAAGGTTGCCTAACAACAAATTTGAGGATTTAGCTCTAAAATGTGCTTTCTTGGATTCTTTAATATCTCCTAGGTCCAAAGCGAAGCGCGGGGGTATTTTGCTAGTGGTATAGATAAAACAACTAATATGGGAAGATTGATGGGAGTCAGATACTGTACCTTCGGATAAACGTCGAACATTTTCTAGAAGACCATGGTAATAGGCCACCTGATCCAGATTCTCCTTTTTCAGTCTCCTCCTCAGTATCTCGATCAACAATGCCTCTGTGCGCTCCAACAATTCCTCGAAGTGTCGATCGTAATCTGTCTGTAACACGAAAACAAGGCAAAACAGTTAGTGACCCTTGTTCTTACAGAACAGCTCTATTTGTTATGACCAGTTTGTTGTATTCTACGGCAGAAATAAGATGGCCGCTGGGGGGATTTAAATCTCACGAATAAATGGCGAAAATATTTTTAAATTTTTTTTTTAATTTAATTACAATAGACGGGTTAGACAACCCTTTCGTACAATTAATTACAAAAGTGAGGTAATTTTTCCTTCAATGTTATAAATTACATGTAGAAATTTCGAATTTCTGGTTTAAACATTTCCTGCAATTAAAATTAAATTTGAATGTAAATATAACAATTGCTTCTTCACTGTCCCCATTAATTTTCTTCGCTTCATCCCATAAGTGTTTCTCTTCTATTACTGTTTTCTTCCCCTTGCCATTTCTGCACTAGGAGAAAAATAGCCGGGAGATTTAGGATTCCATTAATATTACTGCCGTTGAACACGCACAACTCTATCTCGAATCACTGTGTAAGCAATTTGATATTTGCTTTATTCTACGATATTTTCTACATCAATTTATTGTAAAAATATTTTAAGGTAGTACACACTTTTATGACTAATAATTTTCACCTTTAATTTCGTATAATATTTCAATTAACTTTTTGTATTTTTACGATCGACCTGTGGTTTACAACAAATCCATTTTATACAAATTATTACCATTCTTTTTAAATTCTGAGTTTTATAATTATTGTTTAGGGTTGAACTGAATGTAGTCGAGGAAAGTTCAAGCGCAAAAGCATCATAGCAACCATATCTATTAATATTGCGAGTAATTGACACTGAACATTGATTAAATCATATTGAGATCTTCCGTAAATAGGAATCAGTTGTTTGCAACTCTAGTCAGTAGAAAAGTGTAACCATTATACAATTAAAAGTATACAAATACATGTTGCAACGCGATATAATGTTCATTTCTTTGTGTTTTACTCATGCTCTCTAAAAATCGAAGTATAAATATTATAAAATTACATAGAAGTATAAATAAGAGTAAAGAGACAAAGTAAGGGGTGTGTCTACATGCACCTACACAAATAAGGAAGAAACAATGGAAGGATAGGAGAAACAGTATTAGTGTAAAAATATGGCTTACAATTAGCTTGTTTTATCGAAATATTACAACTGTAATTGTTTTATCATGAGTTCATCCACAAAGAGAAAGTACTTATTTCTGCAAATCAATTACAACTAATATGTGCCAAGTGTATTATTTGGTTAATACAGTTGTTATTGGTTTAAACTTTTTATTTTCTGAAAGTAGTGATGCTAATGAGTAATGAGCAGCATAAGTAATGATGGATGAACCGTATATTTTATTTTCATATGCCGAAAGGAGCAACAAAAGTATAATGAATCATCATGAACTTTTAACTTGGAAATAGCGATAACGAAATATATGGGCACATCTTTACAAAATGATCGTGCTACCAGGCTAGCATGTAGAGAATAAAGCAAATCTCCCAGCAAAGATGGACGACGAAAAATCCATACTTTGAGAGATAGGGTCAACAAAGACGCATCAATCACTTTGATTCGACCACCCCAGAATAATCCTGATGGATACCTTTTGAGGAAGGGACTCCTTCACCTTTTTCATCCTTTGTTATAGACATTCCTCTCAACCTCTAAAATATTCACTAGCACCTTTACTATAAAATTATTTTGAAATTCCAAACCAGTTATACGTATCCTTCGCGGCATTTTTATTTGAATATTTTCTGCTTATAAGGCGGTATTGGTTTTCATGGTTTTCAATACAAGATGTTCCCTGACCAGTAGTACAAGTGAAGAGTTGGTGATTCTACATGAAAAAAAAAACAAGTAAGAAATATAGAATAAAATTTTGTCGTTCGTGGTTTAGTTTTCTAGAAAATTGACTCTGAATTTCGGCCAGGTACTCATGTACCGAAGTATAGTTCTCGGTGCCCGAGGGGCACACTGAGGTAAAGAGGTAGAGGGTAGTTTCTGCCTTACTGTAGATTCCCGCTTACAGTGGCGAGAAGCGTTTCCCTTATTTCAGCGTGCCCCTCAGGCGTCTACCTACTACCATTTTCATTCAAAGTGCTGATTTTCAGTTCTCAATATGGAAACAGAAACTTTCAATAATTATGTGTGCGATATCAATTGGACATAATCATTTGAATATATTTTTAACTTATTCCCTACGTGTATATTAGAAATAGAATATCGTAATAAAGTTTATAAAATATAAATATATTTAAAATAAAAGTATATAAAGAATAATAACATTGAGAAAACAGGTATGCAAAAATTTGGCTAATATAACTTTAATTTTCATTGTGATGTAATTTTACTCTTCAGGTTTAATTTTACTTTTCATTTGTGAAGTGACTTCCGTGATGTATTTATTTGTTTCGAATTACGTAAACAACACACCACCCAATCGATGTTTCTGAAAATAATACATCTGAATTTCAAATATATTGAAATGTAGGGAATTGAATTCAGAGTCTACTGCAGTTTTAGAAAATATTGCAAAAGTTAAAAGTGTCAAGGAAACTGTTTTGATTAACATAACGTTTTTTTATGATCATTTATGTTTGGCAATGCAGTAAAACATGATTATTTTCCAACTGTCTATGTTTATAATTGATACAAATTCCGGAAGGAAAATATGTAATTAAGTTTCAGGCCATTTCATGTTTTTTTCTGAAGCAATTTCAATAAATGTACGGTGAACATAGTGTTGCATAAATTAGATGTGCCATAATATCAAGCTTCAATATAAAATCTAAGAAGATTTATTTATATTACAAATCCAAAACTGTTGAAGACCAAAATTAAGTGTATTAGTTCTGAAAAAATACAATTAAAAAATGCAGAAATAATGCATGCAGGTACTAATTGAGACAATTACATCTGATAAATCAGGTGAAACGAATTTTTTTAATTGTGTAGCACGTACACAAACTAGAGACCAAAAATAACAGTTATCTTAAAAAAAATAATTGGAAAAACCATTAAGAAAAAGAAAATAATTTGTATTTAAATGGAAAGCAGTCGTCGCTAAATCTTAAAGAAACGTTTCAAAATATAAAATAATTAAAAAGAATTAAGTGTCAACTGTTCTGATTACGAATAACCATTATAACAACTATTTTGATTAAACAAATTTTGCCATTGAAAATAAAACTATGGTTACGTGTAGCCAAAGAAATTAATTACTTATAATGGTTATTCGTCACAAAAATCATTTAAGCAAAGATTTTAATTTTTATACCATAACATTTAAAAATAGAGGTATAACAGTTATGGTCTCTGGCAAACACTGAGTAGCTTCAATGAAAACCGACAAACTCATTGATGAAAAGCGACTAAAACATTGTAAACGGTGAGAAAACTAATTTTCATTTGTACATTACTTTTATTTTTAAATATGCGTAATTATTACTTTTTCGTTAACCATCAAGATCCCTATTCTAAAATACAAGCTTTCCACCCTTTACCTTCCCTGCGATTGATTTTCTACGGCACTGCAGAGACCGCATCTCTTTAATCTATAGTTTATAGACAAGATTCCATCCTGAGTTTTTCCAAATCAAAAGATTCATAATTGTGGATCGTTTAACAATTGCAACTTATACGGAGTGTTGAAATAAATAGATATACCTATCTACAACTTCATTTACAGTTACACAATCAAGGTGACACTGAAGTTTATGCAAACTGTAGGGGAGACCGGGGCTAGTTGGCTAACGAGGTTAGTTGACTAATTGCATTTAATTATTGTATTATAGAATAAATTATGCTGCGATTCGCGATATTGAAGTATATGAACTGTATGGTCGAAATAGATTAGAAAAAAAATAGCAGAATGATCAGACAAAATCGAATTGTTTTTCCGTTATCGTCGTACATATTATTTCCATTTTTCGGAAGATGCTGGATCCATTTTGACCCACCCATCACTACTTATGCTGTTCATTACTCATTAGCATCACTACTTTCAGAAAATAACAATTTTACACCAATAAGAACAATTTTCGTCATGAACACCTTTTTTACGTCTTCATTAATTTGAGAAATTTTTTCATAAATAATATGTCATATTTACGTAATCTTTTTACAGTTTACAAATAAACAAATATCACTATTTTCTGAAAAGATTATCTCTGTAATGGAGGCACAGAAAACTTTTCCACAGTTCTTCAAGCTCTAAATGAAGAAATTAATAACATTTTCTGAATATAGTAGTATATAAAAAAATGTTATGATCAACTCGCGGCCGGCAAGAGATTGCTTTCGCGACCATATTTCGTTCCTTTTACTTTGTCTCTTTTCATGCCAGTAAGATTGAAAGGCACCTTCACCCTCGTTAATTCTTAAAGGCCTTCTTGAATGCCGCGGCAGGAAAACGAAATAAAGAATTTTGCCATTAAAATAATCCGAAAGGACAGAGTTAACGTCATTCCTATTCAACTAGCTGACCACGTTCTCGTTACCGTTTTCTATGTTTCCATTCTGGAATGTTAAAACGTGAATGCCTCCTGAAGAATTATTTCTAATGCCGTTTGGCGTATCGGTATTATCAGGGTTTATGTATGTCATTAAACCATGACACGTGCAAATGTCTTTGTTGCAATACCCGTTTTCTTTCACGGAGGAGAAGAAGATATAAATAAAATAAAAGAAGTATACTTGTAACTGGGAAACAGTATAGACGGTAAAGTGGAGAAAAGGAAGGGTAAACAGAAGAAACCCTCTGATGCGTAAAATTGAAAAACGCGAATTATCGAAGCGGATAACAAAGCAAATGGAGAAACGGAAACGAATGCTCGAAAACCTGATTTTCCTCCAATGTGAAAATTAATTAATTCTTGGCTGCTATTCCGCGCAATGAGATGGTCTTTTTACACGAGAACCAGATCGGACAAATCCCATCGACTCGGTACTCCTGTTTCTCTGTTCAAAGACGAATGATGCTTTGGTTAAATGTTTAGAAAAATCTCTTAGCGTGTGAAAAAATCTGTCAATTTTAAAAGATTCGTAAACCATCCCTGTAATTAAATCGAATAAATGTGAATTGCATTCTGCCTTCCATTAAGTTCTAAGAAAACAATGCAAAAATAAATTAAGTGCCGATCAAATGACAGTTTAAGTCTAAAAAACGAAGTTAGAAACTCGGTAAATCATATTTGAAAGATTTTAGTAAATTACAATTTCGAGAATTTCTCGAATCTACAGTCTGAATCAGAAACTTTTCATCTCTACATTGAATCGTATCTCTAACTTGAAACGTTATCACTATTTGCGATTTTGGTAAATCAATACCGTACAAAATATATTGGCGATTTCCTTATCGCAATTCGCAACGAGGAGATATCGTGTAAGTTTGGTCTAGTTGAACGTTAAGTCTCCATTACTTCTATGTACCGAGTGTTCTAAAACTGTTGTGATAAACTTGAAATATTTTAAAAAATATTATCGCGGGATTACAGTTGTTTTAAAACCATTAGCGGAGAATTCGAATTGTTGTAAAAATATTATTGAAGAATTACTGAAAAATATTCTTGTGGAAATTAAATAAAATAGTTTTAAAAAGTTTTTATGTTTTGACATAAATGTAGACATTTTTATGTCTTCTGTCTTTCAGATGGCGGAGAGAGGGTGGGAGGAAGGATCAGTCATGGAAAATTATAAACAGTGGGTTGGAGAAATTATTAATGAACATGAAGGCTCTGTAAGGAGTGCATATGTTTCTATTGTTGCAATACTATTAAAAACGTTGAGAGCTACAGGCACTTGTCATTATAAAAGCGCGAGAACTTTTTAATGAAGAGTACCTGCCTCTTGTCGCCAGGAACACTCTCATTATAAATAGATTGTAAATGTTAAATAACTTCCTAGTTCGACCACCGCATTGTAATTTAAATACGCAGGAAACCGATAAGTTTTATATATGAAGCAGATGGTCCGTTTCAAAGTTAGTGTTTCAGCGTGATAAAGGTCGCTGCACACATATCAGTTCCGTGCCAGTTACGTGCCGCCAGTGTCGTCGTAAATTATATCGTTTGCTTGTTTGGAATGGAGCAGCTCACACTTGTCACTTCCATATCCGTACAGTGGAATTATGAATATCTCTTCGTACACGTCAGTCGCGTACCGCCACTGTCAGTGTTGATAAAAACTATCGTTCCCTTGCTCTACAATGGAGCAGTTCACACTTGTCACGGAACCCGAATTTGTACGGCGAAACTAAAATTCGTTGACAACGATATTTTAGCTTTTCCACTGACACGGTCTGTTGAAATTAAGGCTGTTACGAATATTCGAATAATTTGAAGTATTCGAATATTCAAATAATTAGGAGTATTCAGCAATGAAGGAGGCGAACTTCTATTAACCGGTTAACTGTCAATGTATCATATATGATCAAATGGAATAACTTTTTTAATTTGGCATCGGAATTGTAAAATTCAATATAGCAGACTCAAAATGGCCGACAAATATTAAAATATTATCGGGATAGAGAAAAATTGTATATAGGGGTTTTTGGGGTGGCTGAATCTGAATTTAGCATTAGAATTGTAAAATTCAATATGGCAGACCTAAAATGGCTGCCGAATATTAAAATACTTGCAGATCAAAAAAAGCTCTTGCGGTGGAATTTATGGATGAAGAATTCAGGTATAAAATTATTCGAAACTCTTTTATAGAAAATAAAAAAAAACTAAAAAATTAACCCCTTATAAACCCTTATTTTTCGGGGGTTGGGGGTGGCACTGAAAAAAGTAACTGCTGCAATCAAATTATAGACAAGAAAACTTCACAAATAAAAAAAAGTTTTATAAAGAATTGACAAACTCACCCCTAGATTCTATTTTTAGGGGTTGGGGGTGTAATGAAAAAATTACCCCGGAATCGGTTCAGCGACTTAAAAAACCTTTGCATGCCAAATTTTGTGTGATTCACTTAATTTTTTAACCGGTTAAATTGTGTATTAGACCTCTATACAAGTACCACCAATGGATGGCTGCTGTTTGTGTAATGAAAATGATACCAAACATGATATAATTCTGATTATTTCTGATGATCGTAATGAGAAGAGTGACGTACTTGAATTTTGCGCGGTAAGATATGCGGTAGCACCGGATGCATGAATGCTGGGTGTTAGGCAAACGGAATAGGAAGTGAGTTTAAATTGGGCGTGCGATATGCACTTTGAACGTAATTGCGTAATACATATACCTATATACTTTTTTGTGAGTGAAGGCGGTTGGAAGATTTCAAGATCTATTCCGTTTGCTTAAACGTACGTAATATTGTATCTTTATGTTCAACTAGCTTTACTACTGGGCTTCGCCGAAAATTTAGATTCTGATTCTATAAAAAAATTATTTTGTTTTTATTTCGTTTTTTCTTTTGAAAATAGTCACATTCGTCTGGATTAGCTAGGCGCAATGAACTGGGACACATTTCGTGCCCTCGAGTTTGCCGTTCGAAAGTTTTCAGGCGAAAGACAATCATTTTCTGCTTCATATATTAAGATTTTGAAATTATAGTGAATCTATACAATAGGCTGTACCTACTAATCATTTAAATAGGAAAGATTAATTTTTTTCAATGTAGGTTAATCCGGTTTCGTTTTGAATGCCTCAAATAACCTCATTTTTCCTTTTACTTCTGTTCGCGATAATCCTCCGACCAATTCGTAGCCATGAACATATCTTCTCCGCTTAATTACCATTCGCGACTGCTCGCCAGTAAATTCCACTGCAACACATGCGCGGATCGATTTTCTAATTTTTGCTCATTAGAACGATAAATTTTTTGCTTCCTCCACAATTTTTATTTGTACCAATTCGCTAAAATACTTTTGGGCAAAAGTTAGTTTTATGGGCCACTGTTCGAATCGATTTAAAACTTCCAATGAAAAATCTCATTAAAAATTTTAATTCTTTGAATCTCTAATTTGGACAATTTTGTACATCTTCAAATTACTTTTGTATTAGTATTCAAACATTTTGTTTTTGCATTATTGAAATATAGCCATTAATATGTACTGTAATGTTTCATCTCATTAGCTATGCTTAATTCCTTACTTTTATTATTCAAATTTTGTGCAATCAACATGTTTTATAATTGTACAAAATTTGACAATTTCTTTATATACCTACGTATAAAATATTTGCATCGTTCTGTAATCAGTTGATACTTACATCAACTTACGTCGATTAAGGAAACAAAAAAAAATTAAAGCGGGCTAAAAACAGGAGTGTAATGTAAAGTTAAAATGACGAATAGAGTTCGAACGTTATTATAGGATCATAAAATGTTTGATATTTGATTAAACATGAATGTAATAAAATTCTTAATATTCGATGAAATATGAGTCGGATAATATTCTTAACGTTCCAATAAATGTGACATAAAATGTTTAGTATTCGATTTAATATTGTATGAATTTGATGAAATTCTGAATATCTGATTAAATAGAGAGGACCATTTTGACATCACTTATGGTGATAGCAAAGTAAAGAATGAAAATTCCTAAAATAATATTGGCCAGTGAAATTCGATACACGAGCCGGGTGAATGTAAATTGACCTGTGCAATTTCCATTCTAATCCAATTCGAACGAATCACAAAGATCAATTTTAGAAGATGAAAGAGAATTGGAGGAGAAGCATGAAAGGATCTACAGCTAATTTGCAGGCTAGTGAGCCTTCAATTAATTAACTGAATTATCTCTAACGTACCCATCGACGTTAGGAGGTCAACATTTTAAGGCTGCTTTCGAAAGTTTAATATACAAACTGAAGCTGAATATTTTTTAATTCTGTCACATGCACATATTTCTGTACTCTAGTTATTTATATAAATTAATTTCAAGCAATTTATAATAAAAGTTTAATAATTTCGAAACAAAATAGCAACAATGCATGAACTACTAAAATATATCTCTCATTTGTTACTCATAACGTAGAAGTTATAAATTTAAACAATTACAATACAATTTGTAAAGAATTCCATTTCGATCATAAAATTTTAAATTGTCTAATTTCGCAATAAGATGGACAGACATATTTAATTGAATATCCTTATATTTAAATGATAAAGAAAGTTCATAACGCTTTGACATAGAATTATTAAATATAAATTGATAAGAACATTTAATCTTCAGCGTAGCTAAATTTAAAACATGTCACTGTCACTACAAAAATAGAATCTTGAGCTTATATTATCTAAATAAGTTACATACAAATTATTTAGATGCAAATGTAGAGTGATATGGTGAAGATAAAATTAATTCAGATTATTTTCAATGTACAAAACATTTTGCCGTGTCGAACGACTAGGGAAGTTTCAATAAAATGGAAAAGCTGCCAAATATTCTGACTTACGCTCAGAAATTAGGGAAACCAATCTCCCGTAACTAAAAATATCAGTTTTTTAACAATTAATAACCCTCAAAATGAATACATAAAATAAACAGAGTTTTAAAATTCTATAATTCCATAAAGATCGAAAATGTCAAAAGATACACCACATAAAAAGAAATTTCAATTAACTTGGGACATTGAAAGAAGGACCTCGTAAACATTAATTTTGATGTCATATGTTCCTCCTGGATCCAAGTAATTTCATCTTCGACAAGACCAGAAGCATGAAAGGTGTCTTTGACGTTCCTTTTACGCGCTTACTCTGTATAAGGGATATCCTTTTTGATTAAAAAATAAATTCTCTAAAAATCAATAAGAATTTCCGTGGGCGAATGTACAGTGAAACTAAATGGGACATTTCAATTTAAAAAGTAGGTGGGATGTTCGAATTTCCAGGAAGAGGGGAGGAGATGGTGGAGACGCAATTCCTTCTAATCAATGCAAAATCGATATAGGCAGCTAGTACCATGAACGTAATTTTATCAAAGAGGACGTTAATGTGAATGGAAATTGCTAAGATCACCAGCAGTATACAGCGTGTATCATAATATGTGGGACCCACGTCAATGGTCCACGGGGACAGAAAAACAGTAAAAAAAAAAAAAAAAAAAAAAAAAAAAATGGTACAAATATATGTCCTAAGGTAAATGTCCCCATTAGCGACCGCTTAAGAGTGTGACTGGTTCGAAATAGTAATTTCTTTACTAATATACGACAATGTTTGAGTATGTATTTTTTTAAGTATCTAGTTTGTTAATCAAATTAGTTTTAGAGTGATATTTGACTATATACACAAAAATTATGGTAAAAATTATATTGGACCCGATGTCCCCTTTCTTTTTATTTTATAATTCTGTATATATTTCTAGTTAATCTGAGTAAGTTACTGCATGGATCCATGTATTTTTGTTGTAAAATTTGCGAGTTTAATGATATCTGTAGTATAACCTCACGTTATTAGAATCTGTCAACTTTCATGTCAATGACCAACTCCTAATTTACATGTGAATTTACTTAAAGATGAAACAATAAATTACATAGGCTTTAATTATAATTTCCGAACTTTCTGGTTGATATTTCGCTTTCTGTATTGCAATAAACAATAATAAATGAATAATTGGTCACTAATGGGGACATTTACCTTATTTGGCCTCGTTCCGGAGTTGGTGACATTTTTATATTTCAGTAATTTATAACGGCAAACGAAGACAGTACCTATAACTGATTCTAATTAAATTGTTCGTATATCTGTTTGTAATTGGACTTGTTTCTATTCATGGGAAATTAACAGCTTTATTCAGTGTGAATTTTTTTAAATAATAAATTATTTAAGCGAGAAAAAATATGAGAGTCGTAGATTAAATAAGGGAAAAAATAATTTCTTACGTTTTAGTGCATTTATATTTGTTTGAAGTCGGTTCTGATTTTTTTTTTTTAATTTTTTGCGAGCAGAATTGAAGGGACTGTGAGAACTTTCTTCCCATAAAAGAAAGAAAGAAAGGGAAAGTTCCTAGGAAGGGAAAAGGAAAGAAGACTCCTAATCCCCTCAATGTTGCTTTCGAGAAATATACATACGGGGTAGAAATTTCTGGCAAAATTACTTTTCTTTATGTTCAGTGTGCCTCGATAACGTATAGCACTCTGGGAAATCCCTCGCTGAGCGCGCTTGAAAGTATATCAGTTCCTCTGGAACGTGCCACGAATGCTTCTTTCTCAGAGGTGCTATCACTCGACATTCGAAGTTCCTTCCTCTCTCTACCTCTCCATAATCTAAGAATTAAAGCGCACATGCTGCGTCGACGCGACTCTACAACGGCTTGTCTTTTATCGACAAAGATGTAAGTACTGTGCATCTGCTGTTCCCACTGAAGGATCACCTAGATATTTCACCTATCGTATTACAACAGGAATTACATCTGATTTTGCTTGTGACTTCTCATTGGGACGTCTCAATGTTCAATTTGCATTCTAACAAGGGGAAACCTCTCCACCTTCCTTCATTTAGCACCAATTGTTTTAGAAACAAGGCATTTATACGCAGAACAAGCAACAATGAAGTCTGCGATGCGAATACTCGGCACAGGAAATGTAGAAAGTAGGATCGTCGAATGCCGATCTCCATCTCCTCAGAATTTGCGTTATTAAAGAAATTTTCTGCTGTTGACGGCTCGAAAATTTTTTTGTGGCTTTATTTTGATATGTATCGTCAAGGACCCAGTTCCTGATCAGAACCCAATTCCTGATCAGTTTAGTATATAAATACCAAATAATAATTTTATCACAATACAAAATTATTCCAAAAAATTACTAAATAATTATGAAGGTTTTTTAAATTTATACGCAAACATTTGTTAGCTCATAGTAAAATTTTTTAGGTTGATCAGAAACTGCTCCCATTGCATCTTAAGTGTTTAGGAACTGGATCCTTCACGGTATGTCGCTCTGAAGGTTCTTTGGCGAGAACATGAAATTAGGGGAGTTAGAAATGGTTTAATGAACAATAGTATAGGCTACCTAAGCGGCTCAGGTAAACTTCAAACGCGTTTGTCTGACACGATTTAGAAAACGGTAATGGCGTAATTGCCTTGAAAGATGGAAATGTGGTTAAAAAAGCATGTAGTTTTCGTCTGAACTAAGTCGGATTATTTACCTCCGATGAAATTTTCTATTTTATTCGGAAGTTAAAAGGAAATGTGGTAAAATTCACATTACTAAGTAGTCTTTGAACTACACTTACAATGGCGGACGAAAGAAAGTTTACAACTTTTAAAATTCCAAACGTCATGACGTTTTTTTTTAGAAGCTAAAAGGTTTAGTTTGCTAAATGACGTGTTTTGAAAAAAATGCATTTGGTCGAAATAGCAAAATAAATATTTTTTTTGTGCGCCTGTAATGAAAATTAAAAAAATCTCGCGTTGTAGATTAAAGTAATTTGTGTACATGCATCAAATTTCAACAAAATCGGTTAACGTTGCTGCGAGCTATAAACGTTTAAAAATAGCAGAATAATCGCTGATTTCGGGAATTTCGCGATTTTCGACCTTATTATTGTAAATCAGTTTCACTTTCGAATATTTGGTCATCCTTTCACTCGGCAGGATAGCTGAAGCTGGGAGGAGGCACCAATCGCTCAAAATCGACGCCACCCTGAACGATTCCTGTCACGAATCTTTGCAAATAAAAATGTTTTTTTTCATAGATTCAACTAATTCTTCATGTTCTTCTAAAACATTCACCTTAAAATAGCCTTTTCACATACCACCGGAAATAAAAATGCACACGTCTATTTTTGACGAAACAGCTAATTGCGAAGCACCAAGCGACAAAGTTGTGGCCTAATTCGTCAAAGCGGCACAACAATGCAGCGTGAGGTTTTTTGGAGCTAGCCACCTCTGAAACTGCAAGTCTTCGTCGTATAATAGCGAGGTACGTGACGAGAGCGTCAGTGAAGCCCCCTTTTCTTTTTTCCTCTCTCCTTTTCGTGGTTTTTCGAGCCAGAGATTCACTTGGGAGCATTCCATTGTCACTAAATGGACTCAGAGACCGGACTGAAAACAGCTACGCGCAAAGTAGATAATTATTTTTGCATTTAAATGTTTTTTGTGTTTAATGGCTCAACCAAATTCACTTTAACTTCATATCAATTCATTATTATTACTTTAATTTGTTTAGCAACTAATTAATTTTTATAATTGTTAATTAATTTAGTAATCAATTTTATTTTAATTCTTCTAAGCCGTCGAACAACTAAATCTACAGACCATGGTAATACAGGATTAATTGTCTTCTATCCTCTTTTTCTTTGGATTATATTTACTGCATTTGAATTATGGTTTTTGCGTTGATCTGACATATCGCCTCTTCTTATGCTGTTATGTAAAGGGAAAGGTAAAGGGACCTCGATGTAAGTATCAGTTTGGAATCTTGTAATAACACTCGATGTTCTTTTACATTCATACCTCGACGGATTTTACATCTGCAGGGTGTCAAAAGAGATTTCATAGACGTGAGGATCAATTCATTTTCGATATCTTGTATTTAACAAAGAGGTGAACAAACGTCGTATATATAGTGGTTAGAGGTTAAATTTTCTAGAAATTTATTCTTTGGAGGAAAGTATAATTTAATTTCAGTTAATTGATTAATTGAATTAATTGATCTATAAATTTAAATTTAAAATGTTGATTATTTAAATAGTAATTATTTGTGTAGAGATCTAAATTAAAAATAAATGAAGGTTTGATTTAGTTATTAAATTTAACAAAGGTAATTTTAGTGCCAGCAACAGCGGTTAGACTTAATTTGTAAGTTAATTTATATAATTTTTTAATTAATGTATTATAGTAATATTTAATTAAATTTATTGAATTATGGTGAAATTTTTTTTTTAAATATATTAAATTTTATTTAACTAATGTTTATTAAATTTAGCAGTTTAAGATTGAAAGGATGCGTATTTTACTTGCAAGAGGACAACTAGAGAATTAAAAAATAATCTGATACTTTGTAAAAATATCTGCAGAATTTTGGAAAAATTCTGTTTTTCGCAAATAATTCACCACCACATTGTAGATTAATACGGATCGTGAAACTTTGTATTTAACTTTTTTCCGATATTTTGTACGATCTTGTAGAATATAGATATTCGTGATAACAGAAAAACTCAGAATTTCTTTGAGGAGGCGTTTGCATTTCGACACCTGTTTTAGTGCGAAATAAAAAATGGGCAAGTATGTGTTTGGATCCGCCTGAACTACATTGCTCTAAACTCTAAAGTACTATTTTTTTTTTTAATTTTCCAGTTGCTGAACTTTCCTCGTTAGTTTCGAATTTTTTACACCGTCATGATTTGAAATTCTGCACCATTGATCGTGGCGCCCTATTAAGATGAATATCTTAAACACAAGCCTTGTTGTTAAATAGTATGAGAAAGTATTGTAGAAAGAAAATGTTTTCGAACGTTTGTAATATGAAGGGAGAAAAACCGGGAATATCCATTTTTCGTGATTTTGCGATTTATAGCAAATTTTGTTCGTGGTAGCTAGGAGTACAGAACTGTCGAATCACAAAGGGTTATAAAGTTCAAATATCCCCGTAAGATAATATTAAATATTTGCCAAATAGTTCCCACTATTTGCCTAAGCATAAGCTTCTGTCACCACGGTAGAACGAGAAATTATTTAAGAAGAAAATTATATAAGAATATAGCCTTGTTTCCTTACTGTTGGACTAAAGCATTAAAACTTAATTCTCGCGATAAAGCTGTTTGTGACATTCCCCGTTTTCCCTTTCACCCTTCGTATATAATTCTTTTTAAACTCACACTTTTACAAACTTCAAAATTACTCAGATATACGAGGTACCAAAACGAAGTATCATAAATATCATGACGTTTAAAATTGTAAAGAAAACATTTCCTTCCTACGATATTTTCTTCCTTGCAAGAGAGATATGCCTATACGTCTACTTTCGTGAGTAATGTGTGCACTTAAACCATATTGAGGTTATGAATTAACGTTCGAAATCGTCAACTTACACATTTGAAGCTAATAATTCTCGACGTCCACTTTACACGATTAAAGTCACTGTAAGATTAGCTCCAAAAGTAAAAGATTAAAAATTTTAGTTCTACATAAACAGCGATATAGATGATTTACACAAATAAATTAGAAAAATCTGGTGAATATTTGAACACAATGCTTGATGACAAACAAGGTAGAATATTGTAGGGAATATTTTATGTGGAATAATTGTAAAAAAACATTGCAAATTTACTTAGTATTTTAAATGAAAAGCAGTGAAAATGCTCAGACCTGTACCAAATATCACATTTTCTGCAAATACAGCGGGGTGTTCTAATACTTATGAACGACAGTGGATATGCATCGATCAAAATCGTTTTAATTTGGAAATGCACTTGGACTGCATGCTGCCCGTTAAGGGGTAGAAAGAAACGGAAGCTGTCGGTGCAATCAACTTTATCTATGGCGCACGGTTGCACGCTGCAGCCCCTTATTTCCGTTGATGGAAACACTTTCACCATCTTTGATTGAGGCCCTCCTTCCCTGATTGTTTCTCTCTTGAGGAACAACCCAGTAGTGGGATAAAGCCAGGTGTACGAACAAGAACTCGGCGCCGAAAATATTCATTTTACCGCCGAAGGAGGAACAGTTAACTAGGAGCACGTAAAAAGCTGGGTGCAAGAGAGCTAGGTATTTTCCTAGAGAAGCTGCATTTGGGGCGGCGCATTATTGGATTCGAGGAGGGACGATTGCTCACCGGCGATTCAGGAGGCAGAAATAGAAAAAAAAAAATAGGGGAACTTGCTAAAACTGCTGGGAGATAAAATTAAAGCTGTTCGATCGTTAGATAGGCAAAGAATTTCTACGATGAAAACATTTTCTGACGAAAACAATTTCTCTTCTTGCTGAACCTCCGCCATTTCACAATTGCACTTGTAGTTTTCTTGATTGATGATATCACTGATTAGTGATAACATCAATCTTAATCAAAAGATTTAAATAATCCGTTTTTTAATAGATACAATTATTTAGTAAGTAATTTTTCTGATATGTCTTCAATTTTTTTGTGTTGATTTGTATTTTCCTCTCAGGTATATTTTGTATTAGATTTCTTTTCCTAGATTTGTATACACCAGGGCTTGGTCCTGCTGAATATATAAATACGAGAAATATATTATTACTAAGTTGCGCTTTTTGGTGTGGCTTAACAATTGTTAACTAATTGTATGAGTGTTTATAAGTACATGATATAAAAGGCATTGCGTTTGTGGATTTACGTTTTCTTGATGAATTATATAATAAAGAATATTAATAAAATTAATTATACATTTGAAGACTGACATACGCCATTATTTTAAAGTGTGACCATTTTTAAAGAAATTCTTTTTTAATTACACACCAGGTATGTAATTTGAATATACAACTATGTATTTAAAAATAAACATCTAAGTAGGATGTATTATATTCCGTACCAATAATTTAGTATTTACAAGATGTGAAATTCTATAAACAATTACGGACTTCCTACAATTTTTAACACTACATAAAAATTTCGCGAAGTTGCATGCTATTCCTTTTTACTTTACATAGGTACATATTCAAGTATCAATTATTTGTAAACATTTCAGCTGAATACTAATCTTAATAAGAAAACTGTAGAAATGATTTCTTTCATTATATCCATTTTTATGTATTAAAATATTTATATTTGATATGCCTTAAAACTTGCACGATAGAACTGATAACTTAGAAACATTGAACAAAGAATTCAAATATCTACATTTCAGTAAATTTACAACTTTTGAAGTTTAACAATAAAAGAATAACCAATATTTATTCACGAATGATAATACTGTTAAATTAAAAAGTTTATTTGAAAAGTGCGATAGAACACGTACGTTGGAATAATTACATTACAAAAAGAATTGAGATGCATGGCTGTAAAATAATTTGGTTCTCGAATTTTAACGTCACTACTTCACGTGTCTATTGAATCATTAATGACGAAACCAATGGAACTACAGTTGGAGTTTCATCCACAATTTAAGCATGCAACTGCTTTTAAATCTTGTATGCGTTGTATAAAGTCAGTATTCCAGACATTGGTCGTTAATTATCGAAACAACACAAAAGCACGCGATATTTGCAGTTTTCGAGTAGATGGCGGAATTTAAAAGTCCCTAAACTGCTATAAATTACGGGATAAGCTGCAATTCGTTGCAAGTGTAAATTTCAATCTCAATAATGTAGAAAACTAAACAGTTATCGATTCCGTGAATGTATCAAAGCTTGTTACAATTCTGATTCACAAATTTATCGTTTGGTGAATATGATACCTAATGGACTTTCGATATTAACAGTTACATATTTGACGTCATCAAAATGTTTAGATGTTAAAAAAAATTATATTTCTGTCAGAATATAAGTATGTGCGAAATTGAACAGTCTTCGAAGAATTGCGCGAACCTTACCCTACTTTGCAGAAGAATAATTTAACAAAACTGTATCAGCGGAGGTAATTTGTAAATAGTCTCGAAATGGAATCAGGTCATTGCAATTTCCGCGTACATTTATAATATCGTTATCGAAAGTAATAAAATGGAATATCGGTAAATGACCCTGTAAAATGGTCTATCGGAAACACATAACTTACGAGTAATTTCATACTTTTGTGGTTCGAGGCTAGTATTTCAGATATATTCACTTGATAGATAAAGAAAGATAAAGATAAACGAGGATAGGCAAAGATAAAAAAAAATCGGGCACAAAAGTGAGTTGCGTGAAAAGGTCCTAACTGTTGTCACTGTCACTGAAAACAGGAATGTGTTGACTACAATAGTTGCATAGAATAAATTTGGATGCAAGAAGATAATTTTTAGTTCTAGTTACTTTCAATGCACTTTCAAGACATTGTTTTAGTTTAATCTTACAGGCGATGCTGGGCAACTCGAAAATTTAAAAGAATTTCAAATTTTGCAAAACGATCCTAGAGATGAAAACAGTTCAAAAAAATTTTGTATAATCGTAAGTATCTGTGAAACCGTAAGATATCGAAAGAAAGTTTAATTCGATGTTAGGTAAAGGAGATAAAGAATTTTTGGAAAAAGAGTGGTGGAGATAAATTTAAAGAAATTAATATATATCGAAAATTCTTTATCGCCATATTGTAGGACATCAAAAACCATAAAACTTTGAATTAATCAATTTTTCGATATCTTTTACGATTTCGCAGCTAATATGCAAAACTCGGAATTTCGTTGAGGCGGGTTTTGTCACCCCTAGGATCATTTCATTGCCGAAACGATAATTGCGATCAGTAGAACTTGAACTACGTTTCAGCTAAGTTAAAAAATTTTGATTTTTCGGGTTCCCCAACATCCCTTGTTAGCCCATTTTAATTTTAGCTTATACAATCCATATCATGTATAGGAACAGTTTTATGAAAAAATAAGCTCAGAGTTTTATCTTTTCTAGATCCCTAGAAGGAGATCAATTTAATTAATTAATCGTACATATAATTAAACGCTAGTAAATATGTATAGGTACACGTATCTGGAATTACTATATGGGCTACAGCTGAGCCGCCTACTGCAACGTAATTACGGTTTCGTTTCACGCACGAGTGCATGTTTTGAAACTGAAAATGCGAAACTTGGAACTCAATTTTACCGAAAAAAAAATGGGTAGTGCGCCATAATAGTCGAATAAACTATTATACACGTTGTGCATTAACTATAATCAAATCGGTGACTCGAACCTTTGCATGCAATCACGTTGGCACAAAACAAATATCTGCGCAAGAACTAATTCATACAACCATAAACAAAAGAACCCTCGAAAAAGAAACTTCAACAAATTCGGAATCACAGTACCGTGACATAACACAAATCTAATCGAGCATTTCTATTTAAATTACACACACTAATCATTTGCCACGTGACGAGCAAACAAGGAACCAAAGCTGGTGATGATTCGAATTAATATCTATCCGAGCTCAAATCGGATAAGCTCGAATTATTATCTATCTACCAACACTCGATCTGAAATCGAGTAAAGAATGACCTCATAAATAGCCCCTTTTTGGGCCCACGATTTTGGAACTGAATTTTGTGCCAAATGATAGCTTATGATGAGACATCAATCACGACAAATTTTCAAGTTGAGGTGACAATTAGTTTCTGAAATATGGGAGGTGAAAGTAGTGAAAATTCAATAACATGTCAGCCCATACGCTTCGATGTATAGACTTTTAAGTTATTCCGATAATTTAAACAATTATTTTCAGGGGATTTCCTGATTGCTAATAACGAATTTGAAGTTAGATTTTCAAAATTCATGAAAAGAAAAATAAAAATCAAGAAATATAAATGTCTGTGTAGTAGGTGCGTTTTTAATATATCGTCTACAATGTTGAATCGGCTATTTAATTTTTTTTGTGAATTTTGAAAATCTAAAAATAATTGTTTAAATTATCGGAATGACATAAAAGTCTATACATCGAAGCGTATGGGCTGACATGTTAATAAATTTTCACTACATTCACCTCCCATATCTCAGAAACTAATTATCACCTCAACTTGAAAATTTGTCGTGATTGATGTCTCATCATAAGCTATCATTTGGCACAAAATTCAGTTCCAAAATCGTGGGCCCAAAAAGGGGCTAAAAAAGGCCTCATTTTGGAGTCACTCTTTAGTTTGAAGATTCTAGTCGTTAAAGAAAAGTAGCTTTATTTCTATTCGGTATATTTTATTTCTTGGTATTGTGTCACAATGTTTTTTAATTGGCTATTCAATAGTGAGTAGTATAATGAATATTATTTTGTATTTTCTGTCGTTTCTGTTTTTCAAGTCTACCATGGAACTATGGCTGGGTAGTTTTAATAATTGTATAATGAAGGAGTTGTTCTATGGGTTGGTAATCTTTTGCAAAATAAAGATCACAAAATCGTGGGATCCGTACTGTGTTTAACTACTTTTTTGTCATTTTGGAGGTTGATAGGTTTCTGCATAACTTGCACCAATAATTATTCGTCATACATAACACATTATTCACAAATATTCTCGTAAATAATGAATGCTACATATAGTATTACGTAAATAACAGAGTAGCTACCTACACATGGCGAATAAATAATTATCCGAATAAGAATTAACAGTTTTCCGATTAGAGTTGGACATTATTCGAATTGTTATTCGTTATTTATAACATGTTATTTTATCCATTTATGCGAACAATTTATCGTTATATATTTACATAAATTACTCCACTATCTGTTACAAAATTATTCAAACAATGCTTCATTTTACCTTCGTAAAAGTGTGTTCACACGATTTCTACAGCGAGCAAATAATTATCCGACTAAAACTGATTTACGTCATTCGATTAAAAAATTTATTCGAATAAATTCATATTGGACTAAAAACTTGTCCGTTTCTGTCGAACAGAAGTTTATTCGTTACTCTTATTCGTTATTCGTCATCCGAATAAAATTCTGCCCACCTCTGTTCCCCGTATCATTCGAATAAATTCACAATCGATAAGAACTCGATTACCATTCCGCATTCGAATAAAATTCAGCCCTGCCCCGCGAAGAGCGAGTGATTGCGGCTGCGGTGGCGGCCGGGAACGCGCGGGAAGTGTCAGCAAACTATTATCGGTAGGGATAACGCTAAAGATAATCCGAGGCGTCAGAATTTATCCCGCAGGATGAGTCGAAGGGGGTTCTAGCCCACGAGTGCCACTAGACGAGCCATCGGTATCCCTCTGTTAAACCCACCCTCTGCCAGCTCTCGCGAAACAACACCGAGAACACGCTCGAAATACCTACGCGCGCGCGTCGACTCGAAGAGGGGAGGGGGTTGGAGGGAGTAGTTGTGCATCCTCGCATCAGGGGCTCCATCCACTTGGAACTTCAGTGCTCTCTCGCACCCCGAGCTGAGAGAATCGGGTGAATCGAACAACCCCCGAAATACGCGGGCGTTACATTTCCCCCCCCCCTCTCCCGGCCCCGCGCGCTTCCGTCCCTTCAATCCGTCTTCATCGGTTCCAATTTTTCGCCCCCTCTGTCAGCCCCCCCCCCCCCCCGCGGCACGGAGGCTCCCCTTTAAAAGCGCGCGTGTGTGGGTGTGTGCGGGAACGTGGCGGGGCAAGCGGCCGCGGCACGGTGGTGGTGGAGGGTGGTGGTTGTGGCCGGAGGGTGGTGATAGTTCTCGATTGTAAATATGGTGAATTTTGATGGAGACACACCCCCAGAGGAGACGTCTCACGGGGGATGAAAGGACAGCCGATTATTAGCACGGCTGCTTTTAAGTCCCGCACGAAGGGATGCGATTTTAGGGAGGACAGGGTGAGGATACCTTACCAAGTAGTTGAGCTCGGCCGACGGTTTATTTAAGTATTAATCTATGGGGGGAGGACTCGATTATCGGGGACGATAAGATAAGGAAAATTCGCTCCACTTGCCCGCGAGTGATCCCAAAGCTACGTCTGCGTTTTAGATCGATGCCATCAACGTGTTAACGTGACACTGCAGTCCCAGAGATTTCCCGAAATCTTCTCCGCAATCCTTTCAGTAAATTTGCTAATTGTATTATACGATTATGCCTGGAGGGGTTGGTTTAAAAAAAATTTGCTTTAGGTGAAACGATTTGGAAAGTATTTTTAATCTTTTAAGACTTTTAGGGAATTGTCAAGTTTAAATGTAAGCTTATTATGTAAAGCTGATTTTCGATTTTTAATTCAGAGTTTTTAAACAGAGCCCGCTACAGATTTTTTACGAGAGACCAGTATCGATACTAAGCCGATTTAATGAATAAACTACGTGTTTCGAAGTGAAATACTGCAATATGTAGTTTTTTATTCAATACTTTTGCAAGAATTTTCGTGACATAAAGGAAGTCGTTGCTTCTGAAATATTGGAATGGTGCCCTTCTAATATCGCAATCCACTCTCAACCGTCGCGAGATTAATTAATCAGGACTTAGAAACACTGCAATTTTCACTGAAATTTTTCTCAAAGAACATGCAAGTAATATTCAATTCCTTTCACTTTGAAAAGTGTGTCAGCCAATGGGGAGGGGGGGGGTGGGGGAGGCGTGTGTGAACCTTTGAAATAATATTCCCCCTTTATCATCAATTGAATCGAGAGAGCACTTGTAGTTAATTAACCTTTAAGTCGAACTTAACAGAATACGAATACTTTCGTCGTATTTAATCCTTGTTTAATAATTACGAGCTTTCACAGGCACCGTGCCATCGTTTCAGTTCGTTTATATTAATGATACTATCAAAAATTTATTACACTGCACCAAGTGTAGTGTGAAATAAGAAATAAAAATAACAGCGTTTCGAGAGTCACGTACGTGTTTCAAGGTAAATATAGAGCTTCGTCTCATTGCTTTGTCTGTGCAGTTAATTAACTCATTGAAATTACATGACCTTTAGGTCGAAAGCTTATCATAGCTTTAGCCAAGGATGTGCACCCTCCTCGGTTACAAAGTCGCCGCAGAAAATTCAATGGTGTATTAAGAAGGTCGCTAGACAATCGGAAAATTAAGAGCTGAAGACCAGCGCTCTTAATAAAGACTACAGTTGGCTCCACTTTGAAATCACTGAAACTTTCGCTGCAAAAAGTGGGGACATACCTAGCTTGATTTATGGGGTGAAACGTCACCCTCCTTAAATTCAATGCCACTGGCTTTGGAAACTTCAACTGAATTATTTTTATGACGTATTGTTGCGGAGTAGAGAAACGAACATAAATAGAAATTTATTTCATTATAAAATTGCACTTTATAGCTTTATACACGTATTTTAAATACAAACTTCGTAAGAGTCAATACTTAAAAAAAAGTGACAACAGTGGGACTTTTAAAAAAACCCAAAGTGAAGGCAAAATTCGGGAAAATGCAAACCTCCATCACATCTTGTAGTGTCCATAAGAAAATTTGAATTCAATCGATTCGGAATCTCCAACTAAAATATTTACTGTGACGTTTCCTTTGTGAATTTATAACCGCAGCAACTCATGCAATATTAACCAAAGTCTTTATTAAAAGTAAAAATATATTATATGTTCTTTTAATCAAAGAATTTCCCTTGGCTATCCACGACCTTTCGCCACTTTTCTGGTAAATGTGCGAGTGGGTGTAGTAAAAAAACACATTTCCGTACATCTGACACCACCCAACAGTGAGCGAACGAATTTTCCCACTGACCTCATACTTAAATTCGTAAAGTTCCACTTTTCTAAAAACGTACTCTCACATTTCTATTCCGTGTTAATAAGCTTCAATCTGACGCTGCAGAGAAAATCTATTATGTTCGTTAAATGTTTGTAGCAACGCATATCTTGGAATTAGCGAATCATTTCTGTTACAGCTTCAGTAAATCCACGAACAATGTGAAATCCTGTTACATAAATAAGCTATTATTGTCTGATGCTTGGACTAGATTCAACTCGGTTCAGTTTTACCTTGCTCGCATATAGTGTCCTGGATGCAGTATTCCTACATGATAAATTGTCATTCGTATGCAAAAAATGAAATTTCATAATGACACCCCATATTTATTAGTAGATGCATTTTTATGGACATCTATTGTCAGGCTCTAGCAAAATCAGAATTTTTTTACCATTAGCAATGAAGTTATAAATACACATTATCTCGATTCTAAAATTTATTATTGTTAATTCTCATGGAGAATTGAGATTGTGGTTAATTGCTCTTTGTTCAAAATTACACGCTCAAAATAGTGTTGATTAATTTTGTCTTCGTGTTTGTTTTTTTCTTTCTCTTTTATTCCATCTCTTTTTAAATCGTTTATATTTAATTTTATGTTTATTTGTGCATTCATTCAACGTCTTCTCTACCGTTTCACTACTATCGAATTCTGTGTCATGTTAGTCATACTGTTAATACAGTTATTTATTTATTTATTAACTTAACATCTACCTACCGAATATTTTATCATTTTCCATGTAATGCTCCTCCTATTTAATTTTGTACACCCTTCGAACTATAAAAGAGCAAAACGAAATTAATAAATTATATATTATCTATCTTCTGTTTTCTATATAAATAAAAATGTAAATGTTCGTTTGTTCAAAATCTTAAATTTCCGAAAATTCTTCACCGATTGCTTTGAAATTTTGGCATTCGAATACGCGCGTGTTTTTATATACCTACTATTATAGGTATATCACAAAACATGTTTTTTTTTTAAAACAGTTCAGAGTAGACATTTCATAACACTAAGCAACAAAAGTTAAGTTGAACAAAACATATTATATAACAAAGTCATAATCTTCCTTTCTCACAGATAAAGCCATTGAAATAGTTATAAACTGAATAACAATGGACACAGAAATGTGCATACAACTCTGTAAACAACTTTGCATCAACAAGTACCTACTTCCACAGAAGAAAACTTCACTAAAATCCACAACAAATTAAACAGTTTCAATCGCAAGCCCTACAAATCCTTTAAATTGAACGCCCACCCGTCATCAGCATAAAAAAGGCTTCATTGAGAATAATACACACTGCACATTTCACATCCGCGATAGCGTCGCCTACCTAAAGCATCTTACAACCCCCGAATGTAAACTCAACGACATTTGTAACATTTTATGCAAACTCTCAGCCGTTACTCTCAAAGCAGAAGCACTCTTTTGTCGTAAAGGGGCACAGAACCGGCGCGAGTTAGAATGGAAGGTAGAAACGAAGCGCAAAAGTGTGAAAGGTAAAAAGTGCTCGCATCCCCTCCCTCTGGCAACGTAAGAATATTTTCGACTTTAAAGAGGCCCTGCCCGCGCGACGATGTTCCAGAGGCGATGGAAGTTTTTCAGAAACTTTTCGAGGCTCGTCCAATCGAATTGCCGCAATTCCACGGGGATCAGACAATTTCTCCCCAGTGGCTTTCCCGACTGCCCCTCCCCCCCCCCCCCGCCTCCACCGCCTGTTTACCGATTCCAGCGAATTTGTCTTCCGAGTTCCCCTAATTTCGTTACACGGCACGGGGGAAAACAACTTCGTTCTGAATTCTGGATGTCCAGCAGCTAGGGTGCAATAATAGGGTATAATAACAATATTAGGTTGATCGGGGGATTTTTTGTGATTAATGATAGTCGTTTATTTTCTGATCTAGAAAAACAGTAAACTATGACTTGGGTATAAAATTAAGTAAGAAGAAAAATCGATATGACTAATAATTGAAAGCACTAGTGCCTCCCTATTTGTTAGAAACAGAATCATTTAAATATCTTCGACCATAAAAGCAGGGTAAGGAGAAAAATTGTAAATGTTCATTTTTCGTAATTTTGCGAGTTATAGCACACTTGCTTTACTACTCGGCTTCACCCGAAATTTAGATTGTGGTTTTATAAAAAAATAAAATTGTTTATTCATTTATGTCGAACAACACATTTTTTCTTATTTACTTTTTTATGTGAAAATTTTACTGGATTAGCTAAGCGTAATGAACTGGCATTACGGAACTGTCGAATCACAAAGGATTATAAAGTTCAAACATCCCCGTAAGATAATGATAAAGATTTGGCATACTGGTTGAAAACAGGAAATTTCCACTTTGCACTGTTTTGTGTCATTCCCTGTTTGTCCCCTTATCCTTCAAATTATAACCCTTTCTGCATTTTGCCCGAAGAGGGCCTAGAATAGAAAAATAACGTCACAAATTGATAAGCTTTGAAAAGAATTACAAACGTGCAAAAGTGGAAGATTCATCTTGGGTAATAAATGGGCCCAATAGAAAGCAAGCGCATACCACCGTTTTATGATTTTAGAGTAAAGCAAGTTGAAGGAAAGATTATTCTCATCAGAAATACGATACAAAATTGTAATTATTTTAAGTGTTACTTGAATTAGATGGTAAATCACAACTATTGTCAAAATTCAGTTGAAAAAGTGTTTCTTAATATTTTTCTTTCATTATTCCCCCACAATTCTATGCGTAAACTGAATATAGGCCTGAAGTAAGGAAAGTCTGCTGAAAAGGAAAGAGAGCTTCCTCACGAGACAAATAAGTGAAAATTTTGTGAAAATTTCGTAGGAAATAATTGTTGACCGAAAAACATGGGAATATTTTCCGATCAATCTAATAATAATGTCCATTAGAAATTAATAGAAAATACAAATTTTTGCACGGAGCAGTACTCATAAAAATATACATGTATTTTTTTTGTCTGTTGACATCTATGTTTAAGGCCTGGGGATAAAAGCAGTCCTCGAAGTTGAGGAAAACTTGTTTTACCCAATAGCTCGTAAACTATTAGGAGTAGGTATGGGAAAAGTTTAAAGCCGAAAGACCTGTAGTTTTGACCGGTAAATATAGCTAGGTAAGCGTCATTACGAAAAATGCATTTGCTTAAGGGGTTACACCACCTTGGCGCTCGGAAAAATAGGTATAAAAATGAACTTTTTTTTTAAGTATATAAAATGATCATTATTTTACACATATATATAGTAGTTTTATGAACAATTTACAATATCGACGATTAAAAAAAAATAAAAATGGCGGAGATATGAGCCGATAAGTAGGACCCTCTTTTGAAAATCCTTGCTGATGGTGTATATGATTTCTTTGTTAGGTATCGTCCAATACATACAAAATAATTTTTTTCTTATTTGAAAGGATAACAGCTAAAATGTGACGTAGGGAAATTTTTTTAAATTTTTTTGTAAAAATGACAGCTGTTTGAAGACAAAAAATCTCATTTTCATCGAAATTTTCAGTTTAAAACATTTATAACTGTCGAACATGGCACCCAATCATAAAAATCCTACGTCACATTTTAGATACTATTATAAAATGAGGCAGTCAGAGCAACAATGGACTAACCCACATTTTTTTTCGAAATTGAATTAGTAAAAAATTTTTTAATGTGGGTTGGTCCGTTGTTGCTCTGACTGTCTCAAATATAAGTGTTGCAAATTTTAACCAAATCGGTTAAGTAGATCTTGAAATATCGTGTACACCAGTTTGAAAAAAGTAGTTTCGAGAAGAACGCAATATCTCCGCCATTTTTTATTTTTTTTTAATCGTCAATATTGTAAATTGTTCATAAAACTACTATATATATGTGTAAAATAATGATCATTTTATATACTTAATGGCAACGTCAAAAAAAGTTCATTTTTATACCTATTTTTCCGAGCGCCAAGGTGGTGTAACGCCTTAAATAATAATATATTAGAAGTTTGAATATCTCTGTTAACCCTGTTGTTTCTTTCTCTCTCTAAACACATGATTTTCGCGTAACTTTGGTAAGTAGACATTTCGAAATTTTTTATTTCCTCAAATCTGAGGGCTATATTGTGTCGATATATTTTTGTAAGTAGTAAACAATAACAATAAATCTATCAAATTTTGGGGCGTATTTTCACCCCATAATATAATTTCCTAATTCTCAGAATGAAGTTCTTTGTTGTTCTATATTATATTTTGATCCTGTTATAACTTGACATTCTTATTTCCTTCATACAATAATATTGCACTATTAAGTAATGTACGACGTAGGTAGGTGAGTATATAACAGTTTTGAATGGGTCCAAGTGGACCTTGCATTCATCAGGCGACGAACAAATCTAACCTTAATCGGCCACGACTGTTTTTCCAATAAAATTCAGAATGTTCGCGCGGCGCAAATTGTGCGACCAGTGATACCAATAAATCACTTGCCCCGATTGAAATTGCTACCGTTATTCCTTGAAAAATCACCACCACGACCAGAGAATTTCGATGTATTACGCTTGCATGCCAACTCAGATGTAAACAAATTTGAATATCGAATCGAGTTCTGCCATAATTTTACTTATACTTCACAAGTCACGTGTATTTTGAGAAATGTGTACAGTCTGGCTGGAAAGTCTGCATGCATTCCATAAATTTGATATATTATCGAAAATAACACAGCATATTAGCATATCTTGTACATTCGAAATGGACGTGTAAAAGATTTTGTTTAGAAACTGCAACCGTCCAAAATACTTCAAGTTTGTATATTAATTTTTTCACGCACGAATCTATTCAGAATTTATTTTACATTCAATGCTATCTGTAACTCAGTTGCAGCGAATTATGGAACTGCCTCATTTTTGCAGCAAAGTCTTCAATTGTTAGTTCTACATGCCTGACAATGTACTTGGTGTTCAATGTATTTCGGTCGAGGTGTCAAACACTGAATTGATAGAATACCTAGTCAGCAGTCACGCAATAACATTTTCCCTCTACTTGTATTAAGTGGCGACATATTAAACATTTAAGTAACGCAATAAATATTTCCACTGGTGCATGTCGTGGGCACAAACTGCTTCGACTGCCAGATTCCCATGTCCCTTAATTACCACAGATACCCTGCACTTTGCTATATTCCTCGAGCAATTTGGATGACAACAATAACACAACAGGTGTGGTAATTGTAATGGATCTACCACGCTTAATGTGGCCATATAATGCACGCGAAATTGCGGGAAATTATTATTTGGGCCTAACATCGGATTACATTCAGACTGATGACAGGTTCCAAAATTCAATTCGATGCTGTGTAGGCGTTTCTGATACTTTATACGATTAAAGATTTGATACTTTTAATTTTCGTAGTAATTATACTGCTGTGCGTGGAGTTGGAAAAGAAATGAAGAATTCTAACAAATTTTACTTTATTTGGTATTTTAAATGAAAAGCAGTGCCAACTGCCAAGTAATCAGTCTGTACCAAATATCACATTTTCTGCAAATACAGTAGGTGTCGAAATAATACTTATGAACGCGACAGTGTACATATATGTGTATTAAATATCATCTCCAAGGCTCAAATCAAATAAAGAAATAACAATGCCTCTAAATTGCACATTGCTTTCACAATCGAATGTTACAATGGGCGTAACTACGAATCTGAAAACTTGAAAGTAACTTCAACTTTTGCAAGATTTCTTTTGGTCTTATATCAAACGAAAGAAATTCGCAGATCTAAAACTGAGAGGGATAGTTAAATTAAATCAAGTTTCGCTGCAGTGCTCGCAGACATTAAGGCTGAGAAAATTAAAATGAGTAACGCTAGATAAGACGGGAGGAGTTCTGTTCACATTTCAAAGTTTATCAGGATTACAATATATCACTGTGTTCTATGTTAAAAAAATCTGTGGTAACCAAATTATTAAATGTGCATTCCGTTGCTGCAACGTTAGATTGCATATAAATAATTTGTATGGTAATTGTGATACTAAAATTGCATCATCACACCTGAAATTGAAAAATGTGATGAGGACACGCAGAATTACAATTTCGCGAAGACGCAACTGTCAGGACTGCCTTTGTGAGATTTAAAGAAAATTTTCCAACGTAAGTAAAAATGATGAAATATTTATTACAAACATAAGTTGCATAAAGTTCGTCGAATTATTCGGACCTAAAAAAGACATTTTTAATTATTGTTATTAATGGTATTTAAATCAAATTACTTTAATAATTTAACGAATGAACTAGTCATTTAATCATAATAATTTAAAAATGATTTAGTTTTATTCGGCACTGACATGTACGTACAGTGTCTTTAATACTGTTTCAACGAGATGTACGAGAAGTAATTTATTAATTTCATCTTTTAAAACTTTCTGTAACTCAAGTTAGGCGGAATCTATCATAACTGTCACTTCTGTTATCAGATTTTCTTTAGATTTAATTAATATGGTACTGATATGTAGTACAACTCGTAATGTAACTGAAAAGAGTAATATTTCATATAAAAATAAATTGAGAAGGTGAAATAAAACTGTTTCACAGGAGGCTTCATTAACTTGAAATCGGTTTCAACTTCGACTGAATTTTGTTTTCAAACAAATCCGCGCCCGATAAAAATTATTTCCATAATTTCAACTTAGGTTCCAACGAGGTTCCCCGATCAACTTTTTTCGAAAAAATATGTATTTCTACAATTTCAACTCATTTTTGTACTGAAATTACTTTGATTTACAGTCGTAATATGTATACTTACTACTCTATTTGGTTAATTCTTACAATTAATCAATTACACTCAACAATTTTATTCGACATTTTTTATTCATTTTTAGATCAAGAATCCCCCTCCCCTCAACCGTGCCTTGAGTTCCCTTCCCTTCATTCATCACGTTTTAGTATTCCAGACGGTAATTAAGTAATTTATATTCCTAACGAAAACTTTGCGAGAAAACGAAATGTTTAACAAAATTAAAAATCAGCGAGAAATCGAAATTCTTACGAAAATCTAACGAGGCGTTGAAATTTTCAGTAAATGCAAAATACAGCGAGAAACGCAAAATGGTTAGTAAAATCTTTCGCATAATAAATAACGATAGATTTGCAATGCAATCAGGCAGTTGCAATCGAGTATTTGAAAAAACTCGCTCGAATCTGCATTCTGACGATTCGTGGCACAATTTGACAAAGGGAAACTGTACCTAGGCTGTGGAAGCTATAATATTTAGAGGATTCGGGACAACCCCTTTCCCCAGGGTGGAATAAAGGTGAGCGACAAAAAATTTATAGCGAACATTCGTCCTGCATTCCCATAGCTGCGGCAACGTTGATGCGGTATTCCTGTTAATTAATAAACGAACCTCGCTGCCCTGAAAATTAAAGCCCTTCGTGCCGTAAATATTCATGCTCGTAATTTGTGTCTGTTCCGTTGCCTAACGATTATCGCGCTCCCTTTTGTTCTCTGCTAACTACTCGCTTACACGTGTATAACACCTAAATTTTCAGAACAATTGTACCGAAAAGTTTTCTCTACCTTCTATGACAAATATAATTCCCGATAAAAAAGAAAGTAATACACTTTATTGGGTTTCTATCAGGACCGCTTCGTAAAAATTCGACTTTCAATAAGAAATAATTAAACAGCGTTGCAAAATTGACGGTCATGCAACATTTTTTTCGAAATTTTGGACTTCTAAATGCAAAAATAACCTCAGATCTGCTCAATCACGGTTTTTCACAATTTGGTTTTAAGGTTCTATCAGAGATGGGCAAAATTTTTATTTAAATGAAATTTCGAGAAACGAATAAAAGTTGAAAAAATTATTCGGCATTCGTTCGTTAATCAGAGTTAACTTTTTTCGACACATGGCGAATAATTTTTTTTAACTTTTATCGTTATTCCAAATTTTATTTAAACACAAAATTTTGCCCATCTCTGGTTTCTATGTTGTAATATACGATTGAATGAAATTAATAGTGAAAAATGATATTTTTATTATATTTTTGGAAATCTGCACTCAAAGATTTATTAAAGACAGATAAAATACTGAAAAAAGCTTTTTCATCGCAGGCCTGTGTTGTTTGCTTATGGAAGACTTTAGTCAACAGTTGTGATCTACATCTAAAATAAACTTATCCACTATGTTGCTTCTGTGCTATTTTAGAATCGTGAAATATTGAACAACTGCCTGGAGGATACAGGATTCATTTAGACCCATTGTACATATCGAACTACACGTATTGCTCGTTTTTAATACCTATTACTTCTTGACGAAGACAAGGATTTTAGATGGTAACAAGATCGGAGTCTCGTAGAAATATTTAGTTCGAGGTGTGTGCGAGATATGTAGGCCAAAGTGAATCCTGCATCCGACGTGCAGTCAAACCATCCTCCGCTCAAGGGTTCAATCAAAATTGTCTCGTACAGGATTTGCATTCGTTTCCTCCGGTGGAAGTTCAAATGATCATGATTATTGATTGAAATAATTTTAATTCAAAACTGCTTAGAAAAGTACGGTACAAAAAAGATTACAGTAGGTACTACTACTAATAATGATAATGATAATGATAATACCGAGCTTATTATGTATTTAAATCCGGCGCAAAGCGGGTGAGAACAAATTGTAGCAACCGGGTACATAACGTTTCCTCGTGCAGAAATAATTCGAAAATAGAGAATGAAATTGTTTGATACGAGTCTCCGCTTTCGAGAAGATCGACCCTTTACTTTCACAAGCTGCTATCTATTTTGAACGTCGGATTAAGAGATTATATTCGTTATACGAAGAAACTCGAAAAAGAAAGAACGAAAATTTCTGCGGACGATTTAAATATAAAGAATACAAATTATTAGAAACTATTAGGGGGAAAAACGAATCTTTTATCGGTAATATTAATTCTTGGGTATGTACATGGAACTGTTGATATTATATCAGTATATGATACGCTTATTATTCTGATATTTACGAATTTGATTACGCGTATATAATCACAGTCAAATTTAATAATCATTTATTTCCTGCAAGTGCTAAATCTTTTCATTTGTAAAGGTTCAGAATTTTATTATTTGTATTATAAAGTCGTATTATTATGATTATAATAATAATAATATTTGTTATTATTGATATTATTATTATTCGTTTTTATAACACAAATAATTATATTATTAAATATACATTAATTATATTTTATATTATTATTATATTATAAGGTGTAATAAAAAAAAACATTAGCTAATAGTAAGCGAAGAAACTTTCACACCAACCTAATATTATTACTGTTATTGTTACATAGTATATGCAACATATTATATGTATAATAATTATTATTGTACAACCGGGTGCTTTTACCAGAAAAGTGGCGAAAGGTAGCCAGAGAAAATACCTTGGTTATGAGGAGGGTCCGGTCTGAAAATCGATTTAGTTTTATTTAACTTTTCGAATGTTCAACCTTTTAAGTATACATGTTCGACAATTTATTATCCGATTCGTCGTAACTTTTATTTTGAAGAATATACTTCTGGCTCATGGACAAACCAGTAAAATTTAAAAGAAAATAAAATAAATTTGTAACTTTTAAAGGCGTTGGTAGGAAGCAGTGTCGTTATTTTCTTTAAAAAAAAGTCTTTTTTGTAATTTTTACTGCCAAGTCCACGAGCTAGTTCCATGCCCTTTAATAATCTGGCATGGTTTTTTATTACAGACTAATAATTTAGGTTTAGGTGCTACAGGTTCCACTGTTTTGAATGAATTTTTGGACGTCTTGACTTTAACGACTCCCCAGTGCCGCCCGCAATGATTAATTATAAACAAAAAAATTATTTCTACACTTTAAAACATCCTTAATAAAACGCAAAATTTTCCATTAAATTATATGCAGAAGTTTTCTTTTAATTAATTCCAAAAGATCGCCTATTTTTATGGGCTCTAGACTGGAACAGCTCCGTAAAAAAACATGTAGGTAATATTTACTTTAATAAAGTACATGTAAAGTAATTTTTACTTTATTACATTTACTTTTATTAAAGAGTTTGGTCAAATAAAGCAAACGAGTTTTTGCACCGACCTGATAATAAAATTCCATTTCATACTATACAAAAAAAAAAAAAAAAAAAAAAAAAAAAAAAAAAAAAAGGAAGTAATAATTACTCCATTTAGAATAACACATTGGAACTTTAGTCCGTCCCATTTAAAATCCCAATAATTTGCTTAAACACCGGAGACGACACCGCGTAACAGGCAATCACGGGCAATTTTTTTTAACCAATTAATGTATTCCACCCAAAGAGCAATAATGTGAGCCCGGTTTCGTTGCCTCAATCAGTAACGTCTACATCTGATATTTCCACGTTCAAGCGACGTGCTCGAAATTTTCCGCGGAAAAGCAACTGTCGATCCCGAAGTTTAAACGCTTTGTGACACTCGGAGCCGTCATCAATAAGGGAACTGCTATCTGAAACCGTCCAGCCCCGCGAAACTTTTGCGGCTATGCAGAAAATACTTTTCAACAGCAGCGACGCCATATTTCATTCGCGCTTCGGAGGCGCTCGAACGTCGAATAATACCCCCTTTGCCTGCCTGGCACGGAAACGACAGACGGCATCGTTGAACAGCGAAAATTATTTTACCCAGCCCCGTATTATTGTAAGCTGTTTTGAAATACAGGGTTCGTTTAATTAGACGCGCGTAAATGGGCATGTCGCCGCAGAGGTCTAGCGCGCGTGAAATTTCCAGCATTAAATTATCGCATTATATCTGGGATCAGCACTCGCGTTACGGAAGATAGTAGCGTTTTCGTGTGTAATCCAGCTTCCGCGATGATTCTAGGTCTAAATAGTTACTGGAGGTGTAGGTCACATGTTGGTCGCAGAGAAATGTCTCTGTTACTAAACAGAAAATGCATATTTAACTCGTTCAGAAGTGAGACGTACACACAGTATACACAGTGCGGAAATCCACCACTCCTATTCCTCAAGTGTGCTTGCTGAACGCCCAAGGGCGTTCCCCGACGGACAGGGGGCACTGATGGATCATGGCATTGCTGACCGAATTCTAATCTGCCTAATTTTCGCACTAACAAGGGGAGGACGCAGGGTGTGGTAGACATCGATTTTGGGGAGCCTTGGCACGATGGATCCATGTCGAAAATAAGTAAATAGATGTAATAATAATAATGATATTTCCATTTTAGTGGGAAAATGGGGAAAATGGGAAAACGTGAGGAAATCTTCAATAGACACCCCGACGCCTCCAGGGGGGAATCCCACGGAGGCGCCTGGGGAGTGTGGGATTTTAACCCACTAAAACCCCATGGCCGCCATGAAATGTTTAATAATTTACATGCACCTAAATATCTCTATTATTAAGGCCTATACCACACCCTGTCCTCCCCTTGTTAGTTTCTTTGGTATTCCTGAACAAAACAAAACTATTGTTACTATCCGCCGGCCCCAATAAAACTGTGCAGTTTTTGTAGGAAACATTTTTATGAAATTTTAGATGTGGCAGAAATATTTTAGGTTGTAAACTTAGGTGAAACAACACCCTGTGTAGTTTCAGAGCATTGTACACAGGCAGAAGACATGCCTCGTCCAACGCAGAGAATAAATTATCCATCCTAAAATCAGCAGAAGACTTGTAATTTCAAAACCCCCAAACTATTAAAGTACTTGCTGGAAGTTATTGCTCTGACAAGCCTTGTACATAACTCTGCACCTCAGGCTGCTTGTATCACAGCAGGAGCACTTGGGCATTTTCCAGGCTCTCATTTCTCACTCATTTACTCGCAAGTTTCAAGCTTAAGACATTCACTCCTGTGTTTTGTGCTGAGAAATATTTTGTCAATTTTTAACCGACTTCAAAAAGGAGGAGGTTATAGATGCGATCCGTATATATATATATATATATATATATGTATGTTTGTCCTCAGCAAAGCTTTTCAGCATATGGACAGATTTTGATGATCTTTTTATTATTCGAAAGAAGGCGATGCCCGAGCGGTCCAAGTAAAAATTAAAACCGTCTTTAAAAAATAAAAATGCACTAGAAAGTGAAAAATAATTTTTTCCCTTATTTAATCTACGACGCACATATTTTTGAAGTCGGCGCCTCATCATTTGCACTGTGTAAAACTGGCGCCGGGAAAAAATTATTTTTCAACTTTTTAGTGCATTTTAATTTTTGTGAAGTCGATTTTTATTTATTTTCTTTTTAATATTTTCTTTAGATTTTCGAACGATAAAGTGTTACGTTAATTAGGGTTATGCCTACCTAGGGTTATGGTCTGAAAAAACATCTATATTCGGGAATTTTGGGGGGAAAAGCTTGAAGGCTCTTTTAATCAAAGCTTTATGTATTCGAAAGTGTACATGTTAAACTACTCGTAGTAATTTTTGCGACGGAAAATATAAATAAATAAAAGAAATATCAGCGATCTCCCGGCAGCGATATTTTTTCAGCAGTTTGCGGTGACCACTCTAATTTTGAACTGGTTCAACCGAAATAAAAAATTCGCGGCGATTTTACAAAATATATACTTTCAAATATACAACTGTTTATTTAAAAAAAAATGCCGAAAATACTTGTGTTCTCAGACCTTACAGGTAGACATGACACCTTATACAAACTGTTTATAAATTGCGAACAAGACCCACTAGGATACACTATATATGTATTAACATTTTTTTATTATTTGTAAAACTTCCACGACGTGTTTAGAGAAACGTAAAAACTGTCACGAAATTTAGTATCCAGAAAATTAGCAAGCTGCAAAAACTCTTTCGACACTAGGGGGGCGAATACATTCGCGAGAGAAAGATAAGAGAAGGAACTGAAAACTACAATGTTAAAATGAAGGCTTTGCTGCTAATTCGAGGTGAGCAGTGCAGAGGGCGCAAAAAAGATATAATTAACGCCATCGGTGCTGCATCGCTGGCACAAATGGGAAATTCCTCAGGACTGTACGCGGAAGATGTGTTAAATTAATCTTTCACCAGTTCCCACGTAAAAGGGACAAGCGTCAGAAGGTAATCAACACGCCAGGCTGAGGTACGCCACCGCGTAAATGCATTTGAGCGTCGATTAAATTGCAACGAAGGGGTGGTGTGATATCTAGTGTGATATACTCTTACGTAGTAATATATTAATATATTAATAATAATAATAATAATAACACGAATTCATTTTACCAAATATTGTATATAAAGTGCAATACGATAAATAATGTATACTTCCATAATTTATAATTTGAGGAAAATTGTTATACTACCACTACTACTAATAATAATAATAGCGATAGTAACAGAAAATCCTTTAAAAAAACAGGAGAAATTTCAAAGGTAGTGCTGCAAACGGGGAGATTCAGTGAATAATTGTTTAATTAACAATATTTTAATAACATCTGAACACAGAGAATATTTATTTATTTAGTTAGTTAGTTAGTTAGTAAGTTAGTTATTTATTAATTATTATATATATTCATTTTATTTATATATTTATTCGTGTACTTTAATAGTTGGAGTTTAAGGAGGAACCTTGTAAATCTGTGAATTTGGTGAATGTTACGTGCATTAGGGAGAAAAATGTTGCCATAAAATTAGAATATTAAGGGTACCTACATATATATCGATATTTTATTCAATTCTTGGTCAATTTAATATTTACATTAAACCTAACTTTTACAGACTACAAGTGTTGTATCTGAAATTCCCAATTTCTTCTTTAAAATATATAATTACTTATAATTGAATCACTTTGTTCATTTTAACTATGATTGTAATTATGACATTATTGACAGGATACAACAGAAATTCCTCTACTACGGTGTGCTCCATATGGAAAATCCCTTCCCATTATCATGCCATAATTTCACTTCCAGCATGAATCGTCTAAATTTAATGGCGTTCGAGAATCGTTGTTTACCGCTTGATGTTATGTTTCTATGCAAATTAATTTGCGGTGACATTTATTACTTGCATATCTCATAAGAGGAGTACGCGAGTTTTGGGTCACCAATTTGGTTCAAATTTTGCATATACATAGTTAGCGTACAACATGCATGATTATTTGAAATTCCTCGAGAAAATCGAGTTCCAACTCTCTTCGTTCCCAAACTCTCGATGTATGCACTCGTGCGTAAATATTAAACCATGATTACGTGGCAGTGGCAGGTCAACGGTAATCCATGTAGTAATTCCAGACATATTGCATACTATCTACTGATTTTTAATTATTTCTATGATTAAATACAGGAAACAGCGTCATTTTTGCATACAAATTCAGACACGAAATATTATTTGAAATATTATTGCACGAAAGTATTGAACCTCATTTCTTGGCAAAAGTTTAAATACTAATGTCATATGTAAGATTTTCAACCAAATAGATGAGCAGAAAAGAAATCTATAAAACAAAAATTTTAAGTTAAACAATTTTATTTCATTTCATAAAAAATGCCCTAAAGACTAAAAAATAATTATTTTCTTGTACAAGGTACAATTCCAATGCTAGTATGTCACTTAAATAAAGAAAATCGTGGGGCGGGATATTTCATCGCCTCTTATCACCCGTTTCAACGCATGATTCTGTATTAAATTGATCCAAATCCTGTTATGAAATATCCTGTTCCACGATTTTATTGTAATTTTCAGTTCATTTTTTATCAAATTAAATAGAATCGTTTAACTTAATTTTTTTATATTTTTTTATTACATTGTGAGAGAGTCACATTTTTTGCTACAAATGTCATTTTCCTTCTATCTTTTTATACGATTGTAACGTACCTTCGTTATATTTTATCATGTTCCATGTCTCCATTTGCTTAATCTATGCTTGCCCCCAGCTTTAACTTAAGACCTTATCACAATTAGGCCCAGATCTGGGGGGGGGGGGGGGAAGTAGGGCAATTTCCCAGAGCGGCAAATTTTGGGGGCGGCAAAATTGGTAGACAAGTACCTACCAAAAATTTTTCTCAGTGTCAAAAAATATTTTTTAAAATACTTATTTATGATTCAATGCAAAGGGCGGCAAAAATCACTTTAGCCCAAACAAGAAAAACAAATTAAAAATAGGTACAGAAATGACCAGGTTTTTCCAGCACCTCTGTAAGTAGATATCGAAGGACTTAACCGTTTAATAAATCTATATCTATATAATCTGGTATATAAATAAAAATGTAAATGTTCGTTTGTTCAAAATCTTAAATCTCCGAAAGTTCTTCACCGATGGCTTTGAAATTTTGATACAACGTTGCATTCGAGTACGCGCGTATTTTTATATACCTACTATTATATAGATGTCACACTTGTGACAGGAAAAAAATGCTTTTTAATCAGACTGAGCCACGGCAACGCGTGGCCGGGTACAGCTTGTGAATAAATAAATGTATAAAGAAGCGTTTTACATTTCGCACAGTTTCATTCTCGTCAGATGCTACGTCTCAAGTAATCCCATTACAAAAATTTGCGTCAAATTAGTAAAACGCTTCTTAATTACTGTGAAGCTGACTGCATCTCGCTACGTGAGACAATTACAAAACACTTGTCGCTTATCTCACTGCCTCGTTGGCCGACAGAGGGTAGGTATTTCTGTATCCTCGAAAGAGCAATCGAAGAAAGTGGAAGGAACTCGTGGAAGTTAGTGTTATTCGAGGGGCTGCGAAATAATACGAGAAAGTTCTTGTTTATCTTTCGTGGGAACGAACATCTTCGAATCTTTGTTAAATTTCCCCTAATGATTCTGTTGGCCCTTTGCCAATTACAAGACAAATAACTCTTGCGTTGGACGTTAAATGGTGATTTAAAAAAAAAAATTGAACATTTTGTTCAGCCGCGAGAAAATAATTACTTTCGTTCCTATTGTTGATTTGGTATAAATTTGGTACGTGTACACATACACTAACTTTCTTTTCTTGATATTGAAAACCGTTATAATCATTGCTTTTTACAAATAACCTGAACACCTAATTATTTTTCCTTTACTGTGTGTTCATTTATTTATATTAAGTACTGTTATTTTTAGTGATAGGAATTAATTTTATTGTTAGTTTATTATGGTTCAATTGTGCAAATATTTCATTAGTGCTTTTAAAACTAGATTTTACTGTACAAAATGATAGAAAAAGTTACATATAAAACCACTTGGAAGATAATCGAAAAATATTAGAAAGTCAAAGATAAATGGCCTCTTTGCTAAAAAAATTTAGCCCAATGGAATTATTGATGCTACGATATTTGAGTATATTGTAAGCATATTTTTTAATATAAACCATTAATTGAAAAATATTTTTAAACATACACAATTCGTGCAGAACGAAATAATTTATTCAATAAAAAAATATATATTTCAATTTTTAAATTACCTATCTTCTAATTCAGATATGTTTAATATATTTTTAGTCTATTTAATACATATTAATTGAAATGGATAAATAAAGTATCCCATTTCCCAATAGGTATTCACTTACAATTTGCACATCGGCAGAATTCTTGTTTGCAAATCAGATTGTAATAAAATAAATTGTTAACGTTCGTGTGTTCTTCTGGGGAAACTGCAAACACATCGAGAGTAGGTTTAATACGTAACACGCGAGAGTATGCATGTTGAACAGAAGAGCACACGTGCACAAACAATGGACGATGGTTTCCAATTGAAGAAGAGCCAATCGAGCGTTAATCGATTAACGGTGGCAATAATGACGAGCTTATCCAAACGGTACAATGGATTCGCGTAAATTTGGTGGAAACAATAAGGTGTCGATGCGACAACGTAATCAGTGAAGCAATTAATCGAGTTAATTTCACTAATACGCTAGATGACAACGATTTTTCATAAACAAATGTACGTAACATGATTAAATTAACTGCATTCATTATATTTTTACTGTACACTTTAACAAGTGTTTTGAAATGAACAAAGTTTGCTTTTTGAAAAATAATTTTTTTTTCTGATAATTACTGCTAAAAGTAATCAAGGCCATTATTTTGGTAAATAACGGACTGATATTGTGAAATATTAATTAAATTCTATACTATATTTGATATGTTATATATGATAAATACTGTGACGTTTTCAATGTTTATAGGAAAAGAACAAGACATCGGAAATTTGAAAAAGTTTAACAAGTAGGCTTTTTATAGGATACTGACGAATTATTCATTTTAAAATATTTTAAGACAAACTTCAGCAACGAAATTATTTCTTAAAACATTGAAGGACGTATTAAAGGTAAAAGATATTTTTTTAAATATTTAAGGCTTGAAACTGCAGTTGGTAATGTTTAATTTTCTCGCCTAACCTAGACCACATTCACATTTATCGTATAGTTAGTTAAATAAATCATTTTATAGAAAATCTTAATTTAAAGTCCAATGCAAAGTGGAATAAAATGAAATTATAGTTATCGAATTAATTCTTGCACTAAGAAGAGAAGAAAATTCTTAACAAAATCCGGCCAGCTCCAAGTCACGATTATTACGAAGATGCTATTAGATCCCAGCCAGAGTGAAGGATTCCTTTTTTTGTATTTTCTCTTCAAACTGCTACATTCAAAACACACCACAAACATAAAATTATACAAAACCAATGCAACAACATTGTTATCTGAAAAAAACCCTAATATTTTCGTTTCTTGGCTTTACAAATAAATCATTCACGTAAAGTGGCAACGTTAAAAAAAATATGATTACGTTTTAGAAAAATCCACGGAGATGAGAAATTTTGATCGAACGTATCCCAGACAGTAGTAAAGTTAGGTCCTAGGTAACGAAATTCCTTTTTCACGAACAATTGCACTCGATGCGGTAAGGAAACGACAGGGAAAATTTTGTTGGCCAGCTGTTTCTCAAAGGGGCGAGAAAATTGGACTGTAAGTGAACGTCTTGAATTTCTGTGTAGCACTTTCAGCGAGGATCCGATATCTTCCTGCTTTTAAGATCCTTTCAGAGCCCTTCAAAAGAATATAATCGATTTTCTCTCGTTCTTTTCACTTCTATACGTGTAACACTTTAAAATATCCATTCTCCATTATTTCTTATGTGGCAATTATCGATTCTGGGAAGTAAAAGTATTTCTACTGAAATGATTGAATTGTTAACCCTTGGAATACTATGCAGAACATTTTCTGTTTTTCTGCACGTTGGGGTATTTTCAAAGATGATTTCATTAGCAAAGATGATTTCACAATCTTTGCATGTGAACTTTTTTCGTGAATTAAAGGGAATTAATTTCTTTCATACATGAGTCATGTTTATGGGGGGGGGGGGGGGTTAGATATGCTAGAAACTATCTGCAGAAATAAATGTACAAAAAGAGAACTCGTAAAGAACGAGGTGCAGTCATATGGAATCTGTGAAACCTGCTCCAACACACGAGCAGTACAATTAAGTAAAGATAGGTCAGAGGAAAAGTGTTCGAGGGTGAAAAATATGGCGACACATTTCAGCGAGGTATAGGTTGGGGGATCAGGAATGTCAGAGAAAACGGAGTTACGTCTGGGTTAGGTATTATGACATCCAACTCTACCTTCTATCAATTTTTTGTACCATCTCGCAGAAACGAGTTACAGCATGTCCCAGTTTCTAGAGCCACCCTCCCTATACAGCAAGCCAACAGTAAATGGTTAAAAAGCACGTACATTGAAAGACTCTGCTCCGAAAACCGTTTAATACCGAGGGGTAAAGTGATTGCTAAAGGATTCTGTTTAACAGAAAATCGACTCACACGAAGCATTGGACAAACGCAACTTTAGGTATTTAAGCGCAAACAACATGTTGACAATAGGAGCGCTTGTAGATACGTTGGGCAGGACATGTTCCACCTCGGAGAGCTGTAGTCGAATCACAATAAATCGAATTGTACGTGAATGGAGCCGCCCACCGAACAAACAAAATCAATTTGCTGAAGAGAGGGTGAGAAGGCTTCTTTAAAATCGTTGCAATTGTAAGATTCTGAAGATTACGAATTTGTTAATAGGTGCGTTATATTGAAACGCTATTTTCTCTAATAAAATACATGGTGCATTAAATGTTAGTTAATTAAAATAAGAAATTTAAAATTTTTTACAGAATTCTAAAAGATTAAAATTCATTCTGAATATTTGAATATTTTCTAATTTAAATTTTAGTAATTATGTGCTATGGTGTGTAATTTATGTTATTAACACACTCTGATATTAATGGGTTTTATGGGTAAAGCGAAAAATTATTCAACTATTTGAGTGTATATATGTTTGGGTTCTAAAGGGTTTAGCCGGGTAAGCATAGGGAAAACGGCCCCAGCACCAATTTTTTCCAAATAATGCTCTTTGCCTAAAAAAAAAACACTGAGAGAAATTTCAGATCCACATATATTTTGTTCGAAATTGCAGATCAGTTCTTACGGTTGAAAATAAAGGAATATTTTTGCGAACAACCCCCCAAAAATTAATTCCTTTATTTCCACCCTTAAGAACTGATCTGCAATTTCGAAAAAAAAATGTGGTAGAGCTAAAAAGTACCTACTACTTGCCTTCTGAAACATTCAAATATTTTAAATAGTTGCTGAGAACAAAAATTGTAAAGATTAGAGTTGTTATCCCCATATCACCCTAACCAGAAGGGGTAGAAATCTGAAATTTTAAGTTATATAGAAGTTGCAGTAGTGTCAGAGGTTTTATTACGCAATAGTAAATTGATATGATACATTCAGTAGGTAGATGTGACTTTTTTGTTACATAATTGTAACAAGTACTGAAAGATGTACTTAACACTTTGAACTGAAATAATAGTATCGAATTACTACGCTGGTTGTTTAAAATTCATAATAAGAGTAGATACCCATCAAGATATGCAACTGACAAAAATGGAATCGATACCGAATACCTATATTCAAAAGGAATAAATGACAGATCCACAGGCACATAGCAAATACAGATAACTTGATAAAATATGTCTTCAATATTCTTAAAAAAACAGTTTGTAGATTTCTGAGAAAAAATTTGATGACTAAAGTGATTAAATTATAAAAATGTAAAAGTAAGCTACCAATTGAATGAAAAAAATAAAATGAAAGTTGCTAGGTAGATAAAAATCAAAGAGTCAGAAACGAATTTGCATGCACTTGTGGAGTGGAGGAATTCCATTAAACTGTATTTCAAGTGAACCGAAATGTTAAACTGGGATCAGATTAGTAAGGCGTGAAATCTGTGTGATAAAAAAAAGAGAAAATACCAGTTTAAATTCGGTTAAATAAACCACGGCAAACCGTTTCATTCACACTTTCAGTAACACCTCATTAACGTTAAAAATAACCGAGCGACCGCCAATGAGTTAAATCGCGAAACGGCAGAGGCAGACGCATTGAAATACAGGCACAAAGTGAATCTTCATCTGTAACTGGTGTCGAATAAAATTTCAACGTGGAAAAATCTTTCTAGTCTATAGGTGTGACGAAAGTAACAGTACCATCGTATACACTGTGTTCCTTCATGTGACGGACCGATTCCAAATTTTTACATAAAAATTGCTACGCGCGAAATATTTATTTTCTGCATAATAAAATGAAAAGTACACTTCCTGTACAATAACCAATAATATTTCTCTCGTGTCAAACGAAAAATTGTTCAAGCATTTACATAAGTGGATAAAAATTTATATTCTTTTTTAAAAAAAATTTAGTAGTCACAAGTAATTTTATTGTATAATAAATTAAATAAAAAAAAGAAACAGAAAATATGTTTAACCATAGATTTCCAAGAATTACTGCTGTGCCAACACCCCCACTCTTTTGCCAAATCAGTAGTGCTATCGGTGTTCTATTTTCATTTTCTTGTCTGTTTTGTTACTGAATAAAATTTGTCAAACTGAAATGAATTTAAATTGTACATTAGAGATGAAAAAAGTAAACGATTTTAGAAGCAATCAATTTTTAAAATAATGATACATTAAATTTTCAATAAAATTCACTAAATGACACATAACAGGCTATAGGTAAATTTTAGGTAACGTTAGTAATAAGCGTCTACCAAAAAACATTAGGTACTCTACGGTTAATGGCTCACAGAAGCATTAGAGACGGAGTTGCGTCTTCTCGAACAACCCCAACCTATGAATATACATAGCACGTCAACACAAAGGTCTACAGTGGAGCATTGTTAAACCTGATTGTCACTCAAGGGAGTTTCTCAATGTACAGTGTTGTTCCTCTAAAAATGAATTTGAATGCAAACCAGAAATTTGCATTTTTGGTGAGAGACATTCTATGCATGGACACGGAATGTTTTCTGATCATCCTATAGGTATGGCATGATAGATAACATCGCAGATAAATTTAAAGAAAACTGAACGAATAGAGGCAGAGATTCTATCGTGAAATAAAAAACACACTACATACACTGTATAGCAGATGTATTGTATAAGCATGCTATAGAAATTGTTATTTCGAAATTGTAAATATTTTAGAAATAAATGTAGGTACATATGCATAATTCCCTGATAAATAATGAATCATATAAAATTCCAAATTTCATATGGAACATTTTAGAAATTGTTCAAATTCCCATCATGCGGTTTTGATATATTACATATCGCAGCTATACTGCATATTATATTAGAGTTTACGTTTATGATTCATAATACAGCTATATCCAGCCAGAAATAGAGGAACTTTTTCCATTTGATCCTGGCTTATTACAAACATCAGTACAGTAGATGAAGCAAACAACTTTCGATTCCAGTGAAAGATATTTACTAGCAACTGTATACAGTCAGCCTAGATTTTTAAAAAATATAATTAAACAATAAAATACCTAATTAATAGTCAACGAAATTTTAATATACAAGTTTTTCATTATTTTTTTTATTATATGAAAAATAAATTGTTAATGTTTAGCTTGCCAGTTTTGGATTGAATGAAAACTATCTTGTACAATGCAATCGAAACGTACAAAGCAATAACCGAACACGTGAACAAGAAATCACTGTATTCGACGTGCTTTATTAAACAAAACATATTTTCCCTGTAACATTTTATTCTCTAATATGGAGGACGAAGGAGTTATTTTTGGAGTTAAATTAAGGTGACTTGTCTTATATAACCCATTTGTACGTATATGTTACTATAAAAAGAGCCATCTGTGCCCTGCCGTCGTCAAAGAAATTGCTGCTTCTCCCATAAACCTGACAGTTCATCCTGACGAGCAAGAAAAGCATTCATTCCAACGATCAGGACAAATGTGTCTTTCGTCAGCAAAAATACCACCACTCTGACGTCCATTCTATACACATTTTCTGATAAAGTACGAAATGCTTTTCTATGAAATCTTAGGCTTTCCTTTGTAATGTCAGTTCTCAATACCGAAACCCATTCTCTAAGAAATCACCCACTGTTCGTGGTTTAACAGTTTCTTTTCGTTTCATGGTTCATCCTTAAAGCCTGGAAATGTGTCGTTATTAACCCCGCGCTTTCCAACTTATTCGCTCGTTAATTTATCAGAAACTGTTTGCCCAATGCTGTACCTACCTATTGAATTTATCCTTTGGAATAGGGTGAAAATGTACTATGATTTTTCTTCTTTTTTTCATTTTTAAAAGGTTCAAAATAATGGTACGGAACATTAGTTAAAATTATGGTGTACCTGAAAGGCATTTTTGGAGTCTGAAGGTTAATAAAATTTTCCATTTTTTGCTTAATTAAAAGTAAGTAAAACTATTTTCATTTAATTAATTATAATCGTTCAATATCCAAGGCTCTTCATTTTCTCGAAGTTTTTTAAGACAATATTCTTCGGCTAACCTAATTACGTAGAAATTTGAAACATCCAAATTAATCTTGATGCATATTGTAACAGGATTCAGGTTAATGGAACTTTAGGTGTCACCATGAAATTTGAATAAATCGCTAGTTTTTTTCCCCCCTTTCCTATCAAATCCTAATTTGATAGTATTCAAAATTCATGCTACCAAGATAAAAAGAAAATTGTCTAGAAATAATCGCATGCCACTTTCCGTAAACGGTAAGGCTAAAAATTACAATTAGTTGTGAAATTGTAAAAATTATATCATAATTTGTTGTAAAAGTTTACAAACTACTATTGGCTGCAAAATCGTGAGAACTGTGATTCTAATCTTTGCTGCAGGAACAAACTGGGAATTTTGAATATTATTTGACAATTTGTTCCCCAACAATTTGCGGAAACTGTCGTGCAAAAAGAAAACTTGCGATACAAAGGCACTCTGCCAGAAGTGCTTCGGCAAAATGCGCACACCGTATTTACGAAAGATATTGACAATTCGTCAGTGAAATATGGCTTTGATTTCAGGATAACGGTCTTTCCCTTTGCCGTTGAAAATGGTGTAGCATGCAACTGGCGCAAAGCATAATGCATTAATAGTGCAATTGTAATATAATGGACGCTAATTAGGCGCTCGTTTAGAATGTAATTGCGTTTGTATCGTTCAGTTTAGAAAATGCAGGTCAACTGGTCATGTTCAACTAATATTCTCGATTAAGAGTAAGAGAAAGTAGTTGCTACTATACATATAATGGTCATTCGGTAAAACACGCATAAATTGAAATTAGAACGGTGTTGTAAGAGTTGGGAATAATAAGAATAATGGGTAATAATTAATAATAAAAACATATTGCGCATCAATTTGCATGTTATACCTATTATCACTAATATTAATATTGTTGTTGTTGTTCGTAAATAAAATTAATGTTATTTTCAATGTTAAATATTAGAACATAAAAGTACACGAAAGCAACGATCGAAGGTTTATACAAATAAAGTGGAATCTCGATTAGTAGTCGGGGGACAAAATGTTTGGATAATCGAATGGCCACATGGCGCTGAAAGGGAGAAATAATGTAGTACTAGGGAAAGTCGTAAAAGTAGATGCTCATATCATCCACGTGGATAATTTTCATAGATCTCTACCTCTCACAGGAAATTTCGATAACCCGAAAATTCCAATCTAAAGAACCAAAAAGTAGCAGGGAAAAATTGTCTGACAGCTCTATTCAGATTCTCTACAGACCTGCAATGTTTAAAAAATAAAAAATAACAGAATTTTCGCGTTACCGAAGTGTCCTTGTTGAACCAATATATCAACAAAATGACGATTGTGGTATTGAGGAATAAATTAAATATACATATGCTTATATCGGTGAAGAATAAATAACAGAAACCTTCTCCTTCCTACGTAGGCAGTGTTAACAGAGATTTAGGGAAAGTAAATGGAGTACCTAGACAGCTGGGCACCACATAATTTGAGCGGTGACCACAATTGCCACAGAGTCGCGGCTTGCATTTGACTGCTCTCGCGTCACAAAACGGCAGATCTTCTCGCTCGTACATTAACAAACAAGTGATGAAAATATGTAGATTACAGCACAGGGTGATCAAAAGAATGGGGGGCATTACTTCGAGATCAATTCTATACGTCAAAATGATAGTGATGATGATAACAACGTAATGATTACGTTAACAGAAAAGAAAAAAACAGATCTAAATAATTATGGATTAATTTGAGACTGACCTTGTATATTATTATACTATATTATAATTGCAAACATTCTCTTATGTATTTGGTAAATATTTCCCAATTTTTATGTATCTGTTAAATTTATATTTCGCATCAATATTTCCTATAACGAAATATCAATTTTGCACGTGATACAGATTAATATGAAATGTATTTCTGAAAACACTATTTAATAATAACCGCTACATCGAAAGAACATTCTCTTCTTCTAGGACAGGACTGCTCGATATTAACCCTTTTTGTCAAGTCAGTCGCGATTTTTATGCATCACTAGTTTTGAGAGCACTTTCGGTTGGCACAATTTCTCAAACTTTTATATTTGGTTTGGAACTTTCAGAAATGAGCGTCGATGAAAATATTTCAACTTGCATAGGTAATGCTAACATAGAAGTTTTTATTTAATCATAAACATGAATGCTTTGAGCTGATTGTGAGTTTGACTTCAGGGGTCACTTGAAATCCGTTTTAAACTTAAATTTTATCCAGGTCAAATTATACATATGTATAGGTAATTCTGCAGTACATATTTATGAAAAAAAATGTTATCGATAGAAACAAAGGAATGAGTACTTTCTGTTCATTTAAAATATAATTGGCGTATTTATATATTGCCACGAATTAATAAATTACCAAGAAATAAAAAGATGAACAAATTTTTGTAATTTGTCTCTAATGTGCTGAATTCTTAATAAATAGTATCATACCTAAGTAATAATATTTGCATTTGTCTTTTCTCTAATTCTGGACATAATATGAACAAGTACGATGAACGAAAGGAACGAAAATGAAGACAAAGAGATCCAGAAGTTGACACAAGACGAAATATGAGTGTCCAATACATTGAGAAGCCACGCTTAAGAAACTACATTTGAAGAAAGCCGAACAATCTGTTTCGCTCTTAGATATATAAAAATACGTGCTGGAACGTAGCCAGAGGGGAAGCTTAATCGTATAAATCTACTAGTTAAGCTGATTTCTATCGTATCCAATTTTTGTTCCCCCAGGAAAATCGTTACGTCATCACGTTCCTAGATACACGACCCTGAGCTGATAGGAATTATCCACGTCGCTCAATGACCGACTTGTTAAGTTTAGCAGCTTATTTTAATTACAGGCTTTAAGGACACTTTAAACTTTTCATTATCCTCATCAATCTCCTTAGAAGGTATTTACCCCGTTAAATTGGGAAAACGATACATCTACAGTGTGTTGAGAGCATAATTTGAAATAATTTTTTCATGAAATTTAACACCAACTAAAGGAAACGCCAGGGCACGAAAAAATTCTTATAAATTAGGACAAAAAGGACCTTGTAATTTATTGAGAATGTTGTCATTTTTGCTACCAGTTTTCAAATTGGATTTTTTTAAATTTGAGAAATAAATTTCATTCTACATTTTCGACTTATTTTTGCATGAGGAATCATCTTCTTTCGAGTTGTACCACGATTTCAGAAACACCCTGTATGTCAGGGTTTATTTATATTACCCCAATTTAGTTTAGCCTCAGGTCTTATGTAAAATGTTCAGTATGGTATATACCGGCGTTTACATTTTGCATGTAATAATATTCCGAGCATTTTCCTATATTTTACTCTTCTCTGCAAGTCAGTTTAGAAGAGTACTGCAATCCCCGAAGTTCTATACTTTCCCAAACAGTTTCTGGGTCATTTGTACAACTTCAATGCAACTTTCTTGTCATGCAAATTCAGAATTCTATAGCGCTCTACAAGGAAAGCGTAAGGAATTATTCATCTGTTCGTTTTGTAAAGATGTGTGAATGGGTTTTAAAAAAATATCGATAGTAAAAGTAGGATATGCAGTGGTGGTGTTTCAATGGTCATAGGTTGTTGAATATGTATAACAGTTTTGGACTAAAGTAGAATTTCAAATGTACATATTTACTTTAGACCGTGCAGCTCTCAAGATGATAACACGTCCAACTTTTTTAATTTCTTAGTTTTTTCGGTCCTTCTGTTCCATTTTAACAATTCGTTTTATTGCACTTTTGTAAAGCTCCCAATTTTATTCCACAAAGTATGGAGAAAATAAGTGAGTTAAGTTTAAATTTTCGTGCGACTTTTTCCTAATTTCAATTGAATTAAAATTCCATTGTTTTGGTTTGAAAATTGGAAAATACAATTTTGAAATTTGTACATGTCTCTAATATTTCACAATTCCCTTTTATGGGCAAGATTCAGAAACTTCGGGAGAACAGTTCGCCATTTTCCTCAAGGAAGTGAATTTTTATCTAAAATGCGTCGTATATTAAATCTAAATCGAAATCTGGTGCACGAACGTATAAGCTATAACGAAGTATGCAAAATATCATGCATCGCGAAGTATATTTTTCGATAGTATGCTCAGTATAAAATAGTAAATATTGTCTTAAATTTTTTCGAACAGTATTCAATCTTAACAAATAAAATATTCAAATTTGTTTACTCGTAAATTGCCTTCATCTACTTCTATCAATAATAAAATAACATTTTTCCATTTATTTTATTTCAAATGTAAGTCGCGAAAATAAAATCAAATAAAATTACGGTGTGATTGTTCAACTTTGCTTTCGTCACATTCACACGAAAGTGCTTAAAACACTGTGGCCTTTCCAGACAGTTACATTTTCAATTCTACTTTAAAGGGAGAAAATGTCCCTATAAAGGAAAAGAACGAGCTTTCACCGTACTTTGTCTTTCTTTCACGCTGTATATACTTCAAATCCCTAACAACTGAAACTAACATTTGAGCTTTCTTTCACCAAAACAGACCTACGTAACCCAGTCGCCCCTAAAGTGCTTGCAACACAATGATTTAAATAACGTGATTAAATAATCCAGTTAACTATATAATCCGATCATTGCACTCGCAATCGAAATCCCCGATTAAATACAGGTATATCAGGAAGGTGGATCGTTTTCCGCTAAGGGTAGTCGATTGTCTATTTTGGCAGGCAACTCCTGGAACTCGAGGCATTTAAAATTTTGAACAGTGCCCGAACTTCACCATCCAAGTACCATTTTAAGCCTCCACTTTACTTTCCCCGGAATTTCGTACTGCCTCCCTTCTTTCTTACCGGCCACGGCAATAAGTACACGAGGAATTTCTTATTCGCGACGCTCTTGAAGACCAACAACTCACCGACGTCGAAAAATTTCTCCGTTCCAACAGCTCGGTTACTCTCTTATTCCCTCGGGGATTTCTCCCTCGTTCTTCAGCTTGCTTTACGACAGTTTATTGATGAAGGCTACCTGCCCCATTGACGTCTGATTTAAATAAATGTAAACACTGTTGCGATTAAGAAACTTAACTGCAACGTTATTTACGAGATTATTCACGCAAATTTGTTTAATACTATGTTAAACTACAGGCGGTTGAAAATAAAATTCAATTGTTAGTTTAAACTGTCACATAGCTAACAATAGGCTGACCTTCGCCTTTGTGTAGGATTTGAAGACTGCTGCGGGAAAAAGCAGGCAGCTCCACAATTTGCTGTACTTCAGTTATAGGTAACATTGAATGCAAAAAAAAAGTTAACTGTCAGTTAACTGAAGGGAAAATCGATGTGCAGTTTCTGATACCGCTTACTATGATCGACCAGAGGAACTTTGAGTTAGGAAGCATATTTCATTATAATTTGTCTAAAATTATGTAGAGTGATGTTTTCTGATACGTTCTAATGTAATTATATCTCCCAGATAAGTGGACGTTTGGACAATGTGGTTGAAGAAGTTCGAAATTGTTTACTCCATTGCGTTATGAAACTTATACTTTGAACTCGCGTAAATTTCCTTCATTTACTACTATCAATAATAACGTAGGTCTGTTGTGGTGAAAGAAAGCTCAAATGTTGGTTTCAGCTGTTAGGGATTTGAAATATATACAGCGTGAAAGAAAGACAAAGTACGGTGAAAGCTCGTTCTTTTCCTTTATAGGGACATTTCCTCCCTTTAAAGTAGAATTGAAAATGTAACTGTCTGGAAAGGCCACAGTGTTTTTAAGGGTAAATGGACTGTTCCTTGGACATACTTTTGTGTGGTGACGAAAGCAAAGTTGAACAATCATACCGTAATTTTATTTGATTTTATTTTTGCGACTTAAATTTAAAATAATAATATTTGGAAAAATGTTATTTTATTATTGATAGAAGTAACAGCTCGAAATTTGTAAAATTAACTCTTCCACGGGGAAAAGATATTTTTTCTTAGCAGTGGTGATGAATGCTGTACTAATATGTGATTGTAAATGGATAAACTACTTTGAACATATGTGTAAAAATATTTTATTTACACTGTTTTTATTAGTTTTGCAAAAGTTAGTATATTTGGAGCTGCCCCTTTCCTCCTGCAGATCCTTCAATTTAATTATTACTTTTCTTAAAAGAATTATATCACACATTTTTTGTATCAATTAAAATAATTTCTCAAAAATAAATGCTAAAATATTAAGATCTGCCACTGCAAACAGAAATCCAAAAATATGACTGTTCATTCACAATTTTTTCATTACGTTTATATCCAAATTTATAATCTTGTACGATTATGCATGTATTTAAAAATAAAAAAATCTAACAACAAACTTTCCTTGATTATAAATACGAGAATTCTACGAGGATTCATAGTCTCCTTTTTCCGTCCTGACTTCTGACCTTTCGCTCAAAAAAATTGTCGGGAAACATCTGTTTGTAATTTACCTTGAAAGAGTTAGAAATAACAGACTCGTATTAGAATTGTTTAATACCACTTTTACGTGTAAAAATCGCAATATTACATGAATATTAATTTGTACAAACAAGATCATAAAATTTGATAGATACCATATCAAACTGAAATAACTCTGTTAATTTTCTACCATCCAATTAATTTTACTTCATTGCTTTCATACTTAGTGGTGCATTGCAATATTTGAATAGCGTTTCTAGTTAAGTTAATATAATAAAAAATCTTTGCGCAAGTGGTTAAACAAATAAAAATGCCACATAGTAGGTGTTCATAATATCGAAAGCGACACTTTTATGAAAAAAGAAATTCTGTTTCACCTACGCGGAGAACAAGATCACGGTTACTTCGTAAGAAAAGAACTAGGAAATACATTCCGAGAGGGCCGTGGAAATTTTCATGTCGTCGCTGGGGATTGTGAAAGGTGAAGCCAGTGCATCGGAGAATGGCCTCGTAAAGGAAGATCGAAGGTGGAAAATCCGCGATACGTGTACAACTCGTGCATGAGATTCTTGTTTTATGCACGAACGCGCGAGTGTCGTTGCCTCGAACACGAATATTCTAACGAACCGAAGACGCTAGCGTTCGACTTCATTCGCAGTGAAAGGAACTTCTTATTTACGCGATTGGACGAACTTTTACATACCTACCCAGTTAGGCTTCTTATGAAAGAGAAACTTATTCTTTATATTAATTTGTCTCAGAACAATGATTATTAGGCCGCGTACAGACTTGAGCACGAACGCGAATGAGGCAAGCCGAGGCAAACCCGAATGCCTCGGTTGGAAAAAATTGTGATTTTTGTCCTGTGCGTCCCGCATGAGGCAAGCCGAGGCAAACTGAGGCAAATTCAGGGAATTCATATATCATATCATATACACATATCATATGTATAAGGGAGAGTGGTAAATACGAACGCGGGGTAATCGCGAATGCGATGTTACGGCGTTTCAATAAATAAAAACGATGTTCCTTCTCCACTAGCTAATAGTTTAGGTTGTATCCAACACCGGGCAGAAAGTAATAAATACAGAACGCTCATGCTCTTCAAGATAAACACAATTTATTATTTTCATCATGTTTCAAGTAATATTTTGTCCATTTCAACTGCATGTAATTACTGTTGAATTAATGATACAATTGTTGTTTTTTTAGTTGAAATAAAGCACTTTTATACCAACATTTTGTGACCAAGGCATTGCTTGAATTATGATTCTAATCTCTGAAATAAATTCTTTTTTATTTTTTGATGTCGTGGAGCATTGACGAACACCTCGGATGGGGTAATCTTGAACCTTCGAAATTAACAACGTTAACCGATTTTGATGAAATTTTCAGCCTTGTATAAAACTTACTTAAAGCTACAAAAGACATTTTTGAATCTTCATTAAAGGCTCAGAAAAAAATGTTCAAAAAACAACCTTTACTATTTTTTCGATATTCCGACCAATTGCAATTATTTTCTAATGCACAAGAACAGGAATTTGAAAAATACATTAGGTATAGGTTGTAGCAACATTTTTTATGTGTTGACCATTGAAGTCGCGCTTGCTGTGCGACTTCTGCCGTATTTAGCACTCTGTTCGTGATTACCCCGCAGCAGTCGAATAATCACGAAAATCAAGGGTTTTGCTTTTTCACTATAAAGTTGATTTTTATTATAATTTTTAAAAAATTCGTCGCAGTACTTTATAGATGAATAGTTTAAGTATGTTTGTAAATAATAAACCAATTCATATCTCATATAGTTTTCGTTTTGTTTGCTTCTTTGCTTAGGTGTTCGAGATTACCCCACTCTCCCTTATACGTGTATATGTATGTATGGACACCTGATTGGGTGCAAGTTCTATACGAGAAACCATAAGCATGCATCTCGCCAAACAGTAGTATGAACAATGAAGTGTCCGACCCTTGTTTCGGTCACTCAATCGAACAGCAAGTGCAAAAAAATCATAAATAAACGTGTATAGAAAGGGGCTCGTCTTCCCCTTGCTTTTGCCGCATGCCTCGGGCCGATCCAAATTTATCGGATCGGCCCGAGGGCATGCGGCGAATGGTGCCGCGGCACGTCCTGCCTCGGAACGACACCCGCAATCAGCACGAATTAATTTTTTTTGACCGATAGCGTGCGGCGGACAGCCCCGAGGCAGCGGCGAACGGCCCGAGGCATGCGGCGAACGGCCCGAGGCATGCGGCGAACGGCTCCGAGCAATTCACAGACGTGCAACACTTGCATACGCATTCTGCCTCGGCTTGCCTCATTCGCGTTCGTGCTCAAGTCTGTACGCGGCCTTAGTCTAACGAAAATATTCAACATCTGCATCAGCGTTATTTTGTATTAAAGATGTTTTACATTACTATTAGAACGTTATTTAGATCGCAATCCATATTGCTGTGAAAGTGGAAACACTACAAGTTACGCTTGCAGAACCACTTAAGAGTCAAGCCAACAAAATCATAGCAATCCCTACGGAACTGTACCACTTTCTAATAGTTGCTCCATCTAGTACTATTTCATTTGCGACTACAGGGATCCCCTTCCGAATTAATAAAATTTCAGAACCGAAGGTATCAGCCGGTAAAGCAGATAGTTATAATTTTGTAGTTTTTATTAATAATTTCGTAGAAAATTAGAAGGCAGTGCAAAAATTTACAAAATTGTGTGAATGAACAGAGCCAAAAATTCATGTAAAAAATCCAGTGCTATTTTTTTAATAAGTAAGAAATATATCAAGAGGTGTGACGGTAATAATTAGAAATCGCAGTTTGCACGCAAATACATATCTGCATTAAACGAAATTCTCAGATTTTGTCCCAGATATCCGATTGCTTCCCCCTCCCGTATATCTGTCAAATACATTCCGCAGGGAAAATTCATCAGTGGTTTATAAATTACCGGAATTAATTTAGGGAAATATCAGTATAAAACAGAAATATGTTATACGGGAAAAGAGTTCCTCCATATAACGAAATACATATTTTAATCGAACGAGTACTAAAAGATGGGACAAAATATTGTAGTAAATCCTGCGATATATGTATAAACGGAATTTTTGAAAATGTAACGATTCAACAAAAAGGAGACAAATATAGTGTTATCGAAAGCGTTTAAGCAACTGTAAATAATGAGAAGCTTGAAAAAGCAATGATTAGAACTAATTTAAAATTCCTCCGTTTTATAGTTGAAATTAAAAGCAAGACTGAAATCTAAATAACTTTATGCACATTAACAATCATTAAGGAAAATCAGAGCTATTAGGTTACTAATTTATATCATGAATTGCAAGATGGCGAAACAAACCCTTCTGTGAACATTAATGGTACAAATCGTGAATAAATAAAATGATACATCGCTCTATGCCAATTACAGAAAATAATTCAATTTTCAAAACAAACTGAGCACTATTTCTTTCTTCTTAAACAATTCGAGTCTCAACACCGTGAACTGATGGCGCCTAGACACGTCGCCGGGCACAGCTTGCAAGTTTTATTTCCCCCCCATGGTTCGAAGCGACTCTCTCTAAAATGCGAAATCGATAGAAGAAAGTTGTGGAAGTGTAGTGATATTTTTTATTAGAACGTGACGTATTGTCCCACTTTTACGGGTTTGTCAGTAAACATTCGTATTGGATAATAAAATTGACCGTGCACGGAAATAACTGATGATACTGGTTGCTCAAATAGGTGAATCGGTGGCGATGATAGTGGCCAATCCGAGGTTCGGGATCGGCGCTTCAGGTAACGTGTCGTCGAACGCAACGAAGGTTTTTCAATGTCATCCGGGCGGTGCCACCGAGGCGACACTCATATTCAGCCTCGGTGCTCTCGGTATGGGAGCGAACTTTGTCCTCATGGCCCTCATTTTGGGCAAGCGCCAATTACGCAGGTAATTGTTACGGCGAAAGTTACTAAACTATAAGTATCAGTGGCGCACCCAGGATTTAATCTTGGGGGAGGGGGGAAGGGATCTGAGTTTAACAGATAAAAATATTTTTAATGCAAATTCAATAATGTTCATTAGGTGATAAATTGATTTAAAGAATAAAATCCAGTTTTCTTCTCACTGGCAAAGACCCTTCTTCAGGGGGATGTTGGGGGGGGTGGCCTCCCTGGGTGCGCCACTGATAAGCATACCAACTTTACCATAGAACAGTGAGGTCTACAGTCAGAAGAGAGAAAAGTAAGTGCAGCAGTCCATTTCCCCTACTTCGCAATGAATTTTATGGAGGTGGTGATCGCTAGATTTAAGGCTTAGCGGGTGAGCTTTGTAGCAAAAGATATTAAAAATATTGTATTGTCAACGGAACTACGTATGTGTGCAAAGTTTAATTTATTTAATTGTTTTAAGTTTCATATTTTATAACTTAAACTGAAATCAATTTTGTAATTTAAAGTATCGTCCAACTCGAAACAGGAGGATTCAATTGCAGATAGAATGACAAAGTGTGGTCTGACAACATTCCACCTGAAAATCTGAACCCAGATTACCTTCAAATTTCCATTACCTTCAAATTTCCGACGAATCTGGGTTCGAGTTTTCAGGTGGAAATGAGCCGGAAATTTGACAGTAACGTGGGTTGAATTTTTCAAGTGGAAACTGATTTAAACCATATTTTGGCGTAGACGATAAACTGGAATGTCTAATGCGAGATTAAACCGTGCGTTCCAGGTGGTCGCAGGGATTACTGTTCCACCAAGCGATGGTGGATTGTGCAAGGGCTGCGATTTTATTACCCCTTGGATCGAGCATACTAAACTGTCAGCCAATGACTAAGTGCTCCCTGGTCGAGACAGCATTTCTACTGTTGGTGACAGTTTCGACGGTGAATATGCTGACGACAGTGCTGAACGACAGCCCGATTTTTCCAGAAACTGACGAAGAGGCCGACCTTACAGCTCCTCTGCTTATGGACTCACCCCAGGCAAGTGTTTTTGTACCTTTATTTACATTTCTCCCTCACCCCTCTCTGCATCGACATTGCTTAACCTATTTATGCTCAAGGATCTACATATTCATGTAGGTAGTGAACGTTCATAATATACTGCCAGCGCTAACTACATATACTATGCAATGCTGATGAACATTAGGATGAGTTCCTAATTAATTTTTTTTCTCTCAATTTCAAGTCCAAACCAAACTCTTTTATATACTGAAAATTTCTCATGATTTGAGGTTTCAAGTCGATGTATTAAAAAAATATATACCACCATCGCAATTTTTTGCAGTGATCGTTTGAGGATAGAAATTTCGGAATAAAAAATAGAAAATTTGGAATTTTAGAAACGTAAAAATGAAATTTTTTTAGTTTTAAATTGGTACGAATACAATGTGTAAAGTACGTGAACAACATTTAACTTTGTCCAGAATTAAAGTTTTATTAGTATTTTTTAAACTACACCTGTTGAAATATTTTATAAGTGCAAATTCTTGAAAATAATTCCATTTTCCTATTACAACATTTTCAATTGTTTATAATGACGCAAAAAATGTATGAAATATCTAATCAGTATCAGCTTGAGAAATTTAGAATCCTTTCTCATAAATATACCTCCCCTTTCCTTTGTAAACTGTAACATCACATTTCTACGCCTTGCACATACCTACATATACTTTTACATACAGATACGCGTTACTGAACTCAATTAAAATCTTAAGTGGCATATAGAACTTTCGCCTGCCTGAAGTTCCAAATATATATTTAATATGCATAAGTGCCTCTTCGCCTGAAACTGAAAACGTGTATAATGAAGTGTAACCCAAGCATAAAATGCCCCTCGCAGACTGCTAATAGTTAAACAGGCATATGCACTATTATGTTAATCAATGAAAATGTGCTTCACTTATACAATTTCAAGAACCCTATCATACTGAAACATTATTATTACTTACGCATACAGAGTCTCCTAAAAAATACGCGCTACAGTTTAAATGAATATAACCCCACGACTGAAAAGAAAATCAAAAATGTGAAACAAATATTTTTTGTAAGTCTTCATTTATTTATTTTGGTTGGCTGCAATGAATGAAAATGTTATTCCCTCGTGATTTATTAACGTATTTTTATTCGCATATAAATTCGAAAAATCTATACAGAAAAACTCACAAAGTTGAGACTCGAATGACAAAATGTTATTGTACATTTTCGATTCATTTTTTAGACAAAAATTTTTTTGCTTCTGACTGTAGTACGTATTTTTAAATATTCTGTATGTGCAAGTGAATTAATAAAAGGGATTTATGAATAAATATGTGTCAATAATTATCACATGTTCGAATGATTTTATCGCTGAGTAATTTATTCAACAAATTAAGGGCTCAAATAAAGCTGTGTATAAACTGGGTATGTGGCAAAATATTACTACATTAAATACAGAGAATTCATTCGCATTCAGTTCGAACTATGATCCTCAAATTGTTTTCGACAGTAGGTACATTTCCACTGGATCAATTATACTCATAAATAAATAATCCCCGTTCATAAATAACAGCAAAATGTCAAGTAAAAAGGGCAAAAAGCCAAAATTGTTACGCAAATAATTTTTATAAAAAGTACTATTTTGTTAGATGTCACTAGAAATGCATTTCATATTAATTCATTACTAATTTACAATAATTAGTGAAACGCGCTATATAGGATTTTGGAAAGAAAAATATGTTTATCACATTATTAATTATTAATGCGTTCAAGCACTATTAAAAATACCACAATATGCAATTTTAAGAGGAAAATAAAAAAAATTTGGTTTACTCACATAAACCTAAAAACAGTTCAAAGACTCTCTAAAAACCGTTTAAATTCATCATATCAACGTGACATAAGTACCTCAATTTAAAAAAGAAAAATTAATGACCTCGAAATTTATGCGGTACTTGAATAATTGACGTTTAATTATTAAATACCTACTTAGTTAATAAATACGACACTACGGCCGAGTATTTGTAAAAGGAAGTGTCAAATAAATAGGATGTCACAATTAATTTCGTTGTGAAAGCGCGGGCATTACGCTGCGGACAGTTCGCAACCGCAATCGGCCGCCATTGAATTCATCCTAACAATACACGTGACGCTTCCATTATACACTCTCTTTCCCTTTCTGCCCCCTTCCCTCTGAGCCTCTTCCTATTTTCACTTCCGTTTCACAGGATGATCCTTCCGTCAGAAGCATATAACACATGAACATGTAATACATGCCAATTTACATGGTGCCACCAGCAGTGCGGCCTCGAATTTAAAAAAATATTGTCACCGCTGGCGAAGACTATTCTTCCTACGTGGTTTGGCTACATAGTGCTATCATATTTGACCGACATACAAGGTACTCGTCGAAATCGTCCCTACAACTTTTTAGTTGTTTCTGATAATTTTTAAACAAAAGTTTGCTGTTTTTCAGTGGGGGACGCATTATAGCGTGAATATCTGTTTTAAATGAACTCGTCTAATCTTTTTTTTTTATGATACTACTAGTAAACAACAATTTTTGAGTGTAAAATCATAATTTTGATACATACAAAACCAAATGAAAGAAAAAACTAAAATAACTTTTTAAACTGCTTTCAAAAATATGAACTCATGAAGATTAGTTTTACAGTAAACTGTACATTAAATATTCTAGTACATAAAGTCGTGTTTCTTTTAAATTTAAAAACCGGTTTTCGAATTTTATAAAATTATAAAAAGGAAGAAATGTTTTTAAACCCGGTTTTATAAAATTGACAAACCCTAATATGTATAATACAATTTTTTAAACGCTGATCCACGATCAAATGATTAACTAAGTTCGAATCATTGTTTCAGTGCGTTTTATTCGGGACATTTATGATATGGTTCGCAAGCATCACGATAAATTTGGGACCTACGTTTCTAAGTGGCGCCCTCGCCGCGAACACGGAGTCGGGGCATAATGCCCCGAGTTGCCCGTTGGTGCACGGCCCCTTCCGCCACTACATACTGAACGCGCTCTGGATCACTATCAACATAATCTGCGTCGCCCTTACTCTCGTCCATCTCTGGAAACTGCACAAAGATCTCACGAAGGCCAACGTTGAAGCGGTACGAATTTCGTTTTTCGAAGATTGTCAAGGGATATTACGTATGTTTGAACGCTTGCAATATTCCTCTCAACCAAAAACTATTGCACAGGTGTGTCAGGTATAGTGAGCATTGGGGTGGGAAAGCAGTGGAGGGGATGTCAAATAGCAATGCTTCGATACTAAGTAGATCACCGATCCTCGAAACTAGTTCACAGAATTCTCCCTCTGAAGTAGAGAAACAATTTTCCATTTTCTGCTTGAACATTCATTTTGGAGATGTCACTATTGCACTGCCATATAAGCAGCAAATGCTATAAAATTTGAACAAGTAACACATTTGCTAGTTTTTTTTATATTAATTGATAGTTTGATGTGTCTAGTTTGTATTAGTATGACGGAGAAAGCATAAATTTACGTTGTAACAAAATTTTTAGCAATGACACAAAAAATAGTCTAGTGGGCTAATTCCGGTCATGATTTTTCTTTATAAAAGAGATAGGAAAACTGTTAAATTAATAAAACATTGTAATATTTTTTTATTTTAAAATTAATTAATACATATATCACAAGTGTATTTGAAGTAATACACTGAATTGAATTTACACTAAGTTTGAAAATAGAAACATTTCTCTATTTAATGAGATTGATATTAATTATTCATATCTATTCCATGTATTAACTTACCTTGCTTAACAATCAACCACTCTTATAAGATTACGGTGCGAAATGAACGCTCCCGGATTTGTTTGAAACAAAATGAATATTAGCTGGACGCATCATTAACAAGTGGCAGTATCATACAGAGTCAAGTTGCGCGGGTTTTATTTACAGAAATAGAAGTGGCCGGAATTAACCCGCTGGCCGGAATTAATTATAGACAGTTATAAATTTTCAGAACTGATGTTATTATTATTTTTCTTTGAAATGACATTGATGCAAACGACTACTTTTGGTTTAACTAGGGATCCAAGTGATAGTTTACTACATCCCAAGTAGGGAGTGGTTTATTGTTAATATGGCATTCTAGAAAATTCATTAAATCATTGATACCTTGGGATTATCATCGCAAAAATATTTTGTGGTTCATAATTGTGTTACTGTACACGCATGTAGATTGCACAACGATTGCCGAGTTAGTCGTTAAGGTTAAAGGATTAGAATTCCCTGAATGACTCTACATTTACACCTTTATGACTACCTTTCACAGAGTCCAATTAGCAATTCTTATTTTGAGCGCCCCGTGGTTTTATTTAAGGGATATATTTAACGACCCAGTGTAATTTATAAAATCGTCTGTTTCGAATTTTTCTATGTGCCAAAAATTTAATTTAAACAGGAAGATGCAACACTTTAAACGCAAAATACAGCAACAACAACATTCCCCTATGAAGGATTGAAATGACAGCCACTTTAAGTTTCAATAAACACGTGTAACTGTTTTGTATATTCCTTAAAACTTCATTAATTAAATATAATGAAATAAAGTTTTATTAAAAGAAAAATTTAACAAAGATTTCTTTAAATCACTCCGATTTGTGCAGCAAGAGTGCGAAAAGCTATTTAATTTGCCGAACAGTATTTTGTAATTCGCGTGATAATTTATGAAGTTATTATGAATTTATAAATAAATGTCATTTTCAGTTTGCCGTAATTAATGAAACCCTTACGGTGAAATCAGAATTAAAATTCCTTAATATTCCCGACATTGTTGCGTATTTAAATAAATGTAGAAATGAAACGAATTTTTTGAAAAAGTGGTTTCATTTTTCTGTAAGACAATTAACTTCAATATATCTAGTTCATTGCATTAATTTAAAACAGACTTTAAAAAAATTCATGAAAATTTGTGATTCAATAAAATTAAAAGTTAATATACATAATAATACAACTTCTAATAATTCATCACCCTCGATTAACCAGTTCGAATCGATAACAACGAATACTGTTCTTAAATGCCTATTCTTGTTCACTATTAATTTCGAAAATTACCATTCTATTGGCAAGGGTTTCAATGAAAAGAAGTATTTCAGTTATAGATTCGACCCGTTTGGTACTGGAGTTTCTCCTTTAATACTAAAATAATTACTCCTGTAATAATAAAATTTTACGCGCTACCGTAAACGGTATCGAATTTCTTCGCTTTATGTTACTTCTGCCCCTGGTACGTTAGCTTGCAGTTCGGTGTGTAAATCTGCTGGTCCATTTAGTATTTACGAATCCATTAATTGAGAAGTTTATCAATACGAATGAACCTCACGAGTTCGAGGACCGAAATATTCCCCGATAGGATACATTCAGCATCAATATTTCTGGTATAACTTTACATATTGCAGATACGCAAAATATTTGATTAAAATAAAATATTTAATTTCAATAGGAAAATACACAATTCTGTCCAATATTCAGTTAAAAAAAAAGTCAGCATTCAGGGGATTAAACATATTTGTTACATCCATGATGTACATCCTCCCAATTGATCAGCTTATTTGAATTTAGTTTTTTATTTACGAATTGACTTATTGTTAATACTCTCATAGTTTAACATTTATTGCAAATTATTTATGACTTTTTATTTATTTCAACGTTAGTTGTAGCAAGTATACGTTTATTATAGAATACAAATTTGACGTGTAGCCTGCGTTAATAAATTTTGATCTTCTGTTTTTTAAATAATCGATTTTTGTATCAGGTAAAGGTAGCACTTCTAACGATTCTCGTAAACACAACGGGTAGCCAACAAACGAACGCGGTTCCTGAAAATACTGCCGCATCCACCAATGGTGGCACACCCAAGGTAATAATAAATAATAAACAATTACCTAGAAATCCAATTTCTCTCTCAAAAAAAAAAAGGAAAAAAGGCTATTACATGTCATATCGAAATTTTCTTCCAACAAACTACCACACTTCTTAATACAAATTTCAATCATCATATGTTCTTTAAATTAAATTATTAATTTTCTTTCTTTTGTCAACAGTAGATTATGATTTCACTTTCAAGCATGATTTATAGTTCATAAATTTGTTGGAATGATCTACTTGTTTTGTTAAAATGTTCGTTAGAACATTCTAAACCTTATCCTTAGGTGAAGAAACTAGTAGATACGATTGTTAAGTATAATTTATATCCAAGGACTTTTGTTACTCGAAACAAAAGCGTAAGCTTATTAAAAAAAATAAAATGAACAATAAAGGACACAAACCAAAAACCTACTTGGAAAACAATTTTTTCTATAAAGTAAAATTATTGTTCTAAAAATTGTAGGGACAATGACAGTTAACGAGGTTTTAAAATCTTTCAGTCTTAAAGAAATTATAAATTGTTTATTTCTTAACCTCATTTTCGTTATTCAAACAGTTCAATCCGAAAACCTGTTTTTAAAAAAATATCGAAATAATTATTTCCAAACAGCCGACTCGAATCTCTGTTAAAATAAAGATGTCCAGTGTGTGTGCTATCCTTACATGTAGTTCTTGCAGTGAAACACTTTCCTCTGTTTGTTATAAATGTTATTGTACAAGGAGAGGTCACAACATCGAAACCTCAAATTCAATTCTTTGATGAATGTAGTATAGAAATAAATTGGGTGGATGTTACTCAGCCAAAAATTAAGGAATCTTTAGTGTTTTATTTCTATAAATAACCGTATTTATTATTAAAAAAAAAGAGAGAATTATTTAGCATACTACAGCGTTAACATAATAATGATATTAAAATTATCAGTCTGTTCGACTTATTGTTAGAACATATTTATGTAAATATTTGAAGACTGCCATTTTATTTGTTTCTTCTTCTACATTATTAAAAAATTAAGGTGGCCGATATTGAGTAAACTGCTTGTAACCTCTCCTTATAACTAAAGCTTCACTTACACCGCCTTCCTTTTAGCGCGACCTGTCATATATAGATTTAAAAAGGGTCCTTTGGTCTACAACATTAAAAAAATGTTTAAAAAAATTGCTTTAATTGGAGCTGGTAAGATCAATACAATGATAGGTTAGAAAGAACAATTCATTTACCAGGATCTAGGTAACAAAAAATCATGAAGAAGCGATTGGATAGACATATATAGAATTTTAACGAAATATTGAACTGTAGGTACTTTTAACGTTAAATAAATGGTACAAATCGCGACTAATTTAGCTATTTTTATTTTCAACCTGAATTATGAAGCTATTTTACAAATCCTGTCAGTAGTGTGTTTTAACATTGGACCGTAATGTAAAATACTGCACGAAAAACGGGAAAAGTTGCAAGTGCAAAATTAATAAATAAAACGTCCGCCTTAAGTGCTGTAGACCAGAAGACTCGCTGGAGTAAAGATGGGTCTCAAGATGCTTCGAAAAATTTCGAATAAACAATGCCAGTTTTAAATCATCTAAAATATTTGTATACCTTACCGACACAAGAAATTTTAGAAATCTCTTAAAAAACTACAACTTTTATTATATTTCTATTTTACTATACAAATATTTATAAACGAAGATGAAACTCTGTTTTTCGGAGAAGCGTTTACCTTTTTACTGTCGAACGTAATATTACGGAGGTGGAATATTCAGAGTGTTCGCAACAAAAGTAATATTACGGAGGTGGATCTTAAGGGGTTAAGAGGCTTGATGAATCTTGAAAGTTTCGTTAAGTCTTGAAAACTTTCCCATTCAACGTCTGACAATTTGGCACTGGTAAGAATTTTTAGCATATAACAAAAGACCTTTAAAACACAAAAGGAATTTCAAGAATCGCCGAACCATTAGGACTTTTAAAATTTTTAATATTCAAAAACTATTCAAGAACCTATTCACGATATACACGAACACTCTCGCGGAACGAAAGTATCGGCAAGATTTTCCAGATGCACTGAAAATTTTAAGATCGCTAGTAATATTCGAAGTGGCTCGAAGCAGAAGAGTAGTTATACTGAATAAAATTCGTAAGAGAGTGGATTGAACTGCCACCGCTAGACTTAAGGTACACAGCTCGAATAACCTCCCCTACTACTTCCATCCCTATCAATCTGCTAAAAACGAAGTATTACTTCAGAGAAGTGGAGCGGCAGAGGAGCACCGCAAAATGAGGAACTACTTAAAGAGGATGGAGAGGGAAGGCGTGCAGAGGGTGAAAATGTTTCGGGTGATAACGGCCGCGTACGGCATCTTTTGGGGACCACTGTTCTTTGTCACCTTGGTGGGTCCTATCATAGGGAATCCTACTAGCTACGAGGTAATTATGTGTAGATAACAACAATTATAACAACGATAATAAATTTCAGAGAAGTTACCTCCCTTACACTCCTTTTGATAAAAATTCCATTCAAATGAAAAAGTTCAACGTTTGATATTCGATATCAATCTAATTGCGCAGAGTGTTCTGTAACGGATGTGTATTTTCAATATTTTTTATTTCGGGCCTCATTTTGGAAAACAATTACCTTAATTAACCCTCGGTTTGTCACACTGGGTCAAATTGACCCTGCGTTTTTTTAAGCAAAAACCTTTTCGTCGAAACTCTTATTGCTTCAAATTTTTTTTATGCATGATGACACGAAATGTCAACTTTCGACGATATATTCTACAATGTTCAAACATTATCTCAGAATTTTTGAGACTTAATTTAACAAATAGTTTTTCAATAACAACTGATTGAAAATTGACAGGGTCAAATTGACCCAGTATGACAACGACGTTCGAAAAAGTAGGTTTAACAACCGAGGGTTAAGTAAATACAGTACAAATTGGAATATGAAATTGGTAAAAATCAGTCAAAATTGTAGAATAATAATTTTCTTCCAAGGAAATCAATTCTATCGAGTAGAGATCTCTTCGAAAAGAAAGCCAAGTTCGAAAGAAATTTATTGGAAAATTGTATTCACTGTTTTACTATATTTACTTCCACAAAAAATATTATTCTGCATTCGCAACTAATTTTTCCATGTTTTACCAGTATTTTTTCATGGACACCCAGTATTCCCTTAAGCTCAAACAAACGCCTCACCAGCTTCCTGTCTTTTTTGTTTCCAACTTTTTCCACGCCCCTCACCAATTTCGCCCCATTTTTGTTACGTTCCTCATCCAATATTTTATCCACCCCCGCATCTATTCACTTTATCCCGTAACATTTCTTTGTCCCAAGCCGCCATGTTCCTTTTTTCATGATGCACAGCTTGCGCTTCTTATTTCCCACGCTTTTGCACTGTCTCTTTACTTCCCCTCGTTACCTCAGCTTGACCCAGCTATCGTTTTTTACTTCCTCGGGTGAATTCTGAAACGGCCCGCTGTCAATGACGGCGCGCCCAGCTTTATGCGTCTCGGATTAAAACGTGGACGAATTAGTGCAAGATTTAATAAGGGTACAGGGACGAACATTACAGCTCCTTTCATTTTTTTCCATACAAGTTTCTTGGCTCGTGTCACGTTCCACATAATGATGCTTGCTTTGTACCATCAGCATAGAAAGCTTTCGAACGGCGCAACAACCATTCATGGACAACGGATGCACCCACTGCACACGTCGCCAGTGCTTCCTGGCGCACAATGGGAATTCAAGTTTTGCCTTGTCCCAGTGTTCGTCTCACAGAAACGTCCGCCACTTTTTCATTCCACTGCACACACCCTTTGTGCTGATTTTCGACCGTGATTTGTCCGCGCACATCAAACGCAGCGTGGGGGTGTCGCAAGAACTTGATGCATTAATTATTATTGACTAAGCGAGCAGAGCTGATACATATGTCGTTGGTATGGTTATGGCGAGGAGAAAAATTACACAAAGTGAGATCAACGAACCCTCCCTTCGAGCTTTCTTTCATAAATAGGGTGATTAAAAGAGTGGACCGGGTTATATGTTTTTTGTTTTAGGTTTGAATTTTTTTATATTTATAAATTAAAATATAGAAGAGTACCTAGTGATTATTATTATTATTTTTTTTTTTTCAAATTTCTGAGGCAATTTGTATAATTAGGTACTGAGTATCCCTCTTGAGGCAGGTGACTTATGTGGGGAACTAAAATAAAGTTCCGATTTTCAATATCTCGAGATTTTCAAAAAAATTCTATTTTAGGGTAAAGTTGCCTAATATGGGACCCATTTCTTTAAAAAAATCGTTACTCTCGACTAACAAGGGAACATCCCGAACCCGGAAATTCAATAAATTCTGAAACTTTTTGATATTTTTTTGAAATTAAAAAATTTGGTTCGACAGGCTATAATGGCAACATTATTTCACAAGAATTTCATTTTATTTTATTTTAAAGGAGACATCGTGCCGACCGTAAAGCGACACTTTTTCTGCAGTGATCTAAAGAACCTCAAAACATAAATAATTTTTTTTATTATGAACTAATAAATCGTGTGTAATAAGTATTTCGTTTTCTTTTTTTTTAAATTAATACATCTAAAAAGTTTCCTAAAATCGTTCATTTTCGCCGCGCCTGGATGTACATTAGTGTCAAAATATATATGCTCAAAATACAGAGGAGAGCTGGACAGAACTTTCCAAACCAGAGTGACGGATTGGAAAAGACTGACTTATAAGGATAGTTGACGAACTGGGAAATTAAAAGAAATCTGATATTTTAAAGAAATGGCAGTTCACATGGTCCCAATAACATACCTATTTCTTGTTCCGATAAAGAAATTTAGAGTTTTCCTATTATCGTAAACATCTGCGAAACCGTAAAAGATATCAAAATAAAGATTCGCGTTAAAGATTCGTCGGTATCCCCACGACTCTCACCCGGTGTCGCCGGAGACTCGCGCGGAACGTCACCGACGGCGAGAGTGAGAGAGAGAGAATGAAGAGTGAATGGGAGGAAACGAAAGCGAACGAGAACCGTCGCGACGCCGCGACGCCGTCTACGAGACGACTTGTCATTGTCGTCCGCGTGCCAATGCTCGGTCTCTTTCACGATGCTTCCCGGTGCCGTCACAAGCACAGTTGCCGGGCAATTCCCTACGCGTGGTAGAAGGGTAACGCCTACTTACAGCAATAACGGTATAATTGTGTTGGCGACGTTGGCAACATTACAGAACCACTGACAAGGGAACATCCCGAACCCGGATATTCAAAACATTCCGAAACTTTGTGAATATGTACGGGATTTCCTGCTGATTACAACGCAATTTTTGTTTACTGCCTAAATTCACTCAGAGGAGGTGGAATTGACCCCTGAAAATCCGGTTATTTTCCGATTTTGTGTTGTAACTCGTGAACTGTAAAATATTTTTTCCACCAAATGGTAGATTTAATTAAAAGAAATAAGTTTTGTCTTGAAACTTGTTTTCCATCTCTCACAGTTCGCGAGTTATGACACAAAATTGGAAAATAGCCGAATTTTCACAGAGTAATTTCACCCCCTTCGAGTGAATTTGGGCGGCAAAGAAAAATTGCGTTGTAATCGGGAGAAAATATCCTACATATTCACAAAGTTTTAGAATTTTTTGAATTTCCGGGTTCGGGATCTTCCCTTGTGAATTATGCCTAGTCTCGCAACGTTAAAGTTATGCAACGTTGCCAGATTTCCGAAGGGAAGCCGATTTTGCCGCCTAGTGTACCACAATCCATCGCATGGCGTGACTAGCAGGCACAAGTCCAATTAGTGTGTGTATAGTGTATGTGACGTCACGCCTAAGGGATTGCTTGGCAACTCTGGTCACAAGCAGCGTTGCCAGGAGAAATTCCCTCTGAAGGAAACACTATGACGTCACATTACCCCACTACCACCCTGCACCTATCATCTACCTCACTTCCATTACGTGACTTGAGTTACGCCCCCACTACAATACGTTTTCCCTCTCCTTTTTTCCTCGAACCTAGTAACGCTGGTCACAAGTAGAGCTGTAATTATTCGACTATTCGAATAATTTCGAATACGAATAATTTCTTCGAATATTCGAATAATTCGAAAAATTTCGAATACGAATAATTTCTTAGAATATTCGAATATTCGAACCTTCGAACCTTCGAATATTCGAACTTCGAACGTTCGAATATCCTGATCAATCGAATTTCTGATTGTACCGAATAGGAATCTGAACATGAAATATTTGTTCACAGTTTATCGTGAAATTCTTTTCATATTGGGTATGTGCCCCAATTACGGAGGGTTTAAGCCAGTTTGCGTAATCATATATTAATTAAACAATACTGCTACATGAATTTCATATTCTGAAAATCAATATCACTTGGTGAACCATTCATCTTTATGAAGGACTTTTTTTAAGTCAAAAAAATTAAATCTTTGTAATGTATTTAATTAAATAAAAATATCTGTTTTTGTCCCTATTACGGTGCCCCAATTACGGAGCCTGTCCACATTTTGGTACCTGTGAATGTCGCTCCTAACCTAGCTTTTATGAAATAGATATTATATTATTACTATATAAAAAACTTTTTTTTTGTGGAGGCTGATTCGTGTTTATTATGCACATTTATTCAGAACCACACACGCGCTTCACATTTGACAGCTTGGAACAAAAATGAGGTTATGACGAAGACCGCGCTTCCGACTTCGAGGCTCCGTATTACAGACAAGATTGAAAATCTGGCGGTATTACGGAATTTAACTTAAAAATAAAAGCAAAAAAGGTTTTAGGTGCTGAATTTATTTTTTTTAATTACATTAAACCTTTTGAGGATATAATATGCATTTTATACGATGAACACGGTGTTTATAATTGATTTATTTGAAATAGTTCGGTACATCATTTCTTAAGGTTTTGGACAAGAAATGCTATTAATTCACCGAAAGCGTGTTACGCATTTTGTTATAAATACTTATAATATTATGACCTATTAAAATTGTCGTTTTTTACTTTGAATATTGTTCGTGAATATTTGAATTTAATTAAAAAAAATTTGTTTACGTTTATTTATGCATGGATTTTGTTTCATTGATAATTTTAATAGAAAGGCTCCGTAATTGGGACAGGTTCCGTAATAGGGGCACATACCCTTGGCCTTTACAATTATTTGTTTTTCAAACGATAAATTTGGAATTTTATTAATCATTGGTTCTATGAATTTTGAAGTTAAGAGCTTAACTTTAGCTATGTACATTAGCGGGTCGTCCGTATATCTACGGCAATAATGTTTTATTACTGTATCTATTTTATATAAGCATCGCGAAACAATATATTTCTATGTAGCTGTCAACGTTGGCCGACAAGAGTCTCAAAATCGTTTATGGGGTTTTAGCTTCCTACAATAAAGTCTGCTTATACTGTTTGTCATCCGCTTATGATGGGACACGGGTGGGCCTAGAGGAGAGGGCCCTTGGTCCATTCCGTCGGGGTTGTCCACTCATTATTATAAAAATAATAATACTAATAACTGATGGTTGTTTTCGTTTCAAAATGTATAAATTTACCAAAGATTAATAAAGTTAAAAATTTATCGATTGAAAAACAAATAATTGTAAAGGCCAATATGAAAAGAATTTCACGATAAACTGTGAACAAATATCTCATGTTCAGATTGGTATTCAGTGCAATCATAACTTCGATAGATCCGAATATTCGAATATTCGAATATTCGAAGGTTCGAAGTTCGAATATTCGAAGGTTCAAATATTCGAAGAAATTATTCGAATTCTGTGGTATTCGAATATTCGAAGAAATTATTCGAATTCTGTGGTATTCGAATATTCGAATATTCGAATACTTAGATTATTCGAATATTCGTTAGAGCCCTAGTCACAAGCGTATCCGGCGAGCGACCGCGAGCCTCAGAATCGTGTCCACTTCGCGATAAAAAAAGTCGATCCCGAGTCGCGAGCCTATATCGAGAGAATACGATATACTCCCATTTTAAATTCTTGTTGACACTTTAAATTGTAATAATTTCAACTGTCCTCTTTAGTTGGTAATAATAACTTTGTGATTAAATGATAATAATGTAAGGTTGAATGAAAAGAATTTTTGTTGGTAAATTCATTATTTTATTATGTAATTTGCAATAGCTTTCGATTATAACCAGATTCATCGTAATAGATTGAACATTAAATTTGCATTCGGCGAAGACTAAGAAATACGGACTTGGTCAGTTTTACCAACAAGCTAGCGTTCCCTTCTCAGAACAATGGATATTTCGGCAAACCCTGCCCCATTCAAAGTGTTATCATTCATAACAGAAATGCACTCTCGAGCGAGAAGGTACAACACAAATGCTCGCCAAATTCCAGGTAACTCTACATATCGCGTACGTTCACGCATTCGTGAACCCCGTGCTCTTTCTGAGCCTCCACCAAGGCTTGCGACGAGGATTGTCGGAGTTTTTCTGCGGGTGTTGCGAAAGCATCGTCAGCTGGATTCTGGGTCCAAGCATCCCGGTAGAAAGCGTCCAACCCCCGCGATACGAGGAACCTATTGAAGCAGTACCCTCACCCCCGGAACCGCCAATACCGCAGCCCAACACGTGCCCGGACCTCACCGACGTCGCCCTTCTCAAGCCACCCTTGCCACCGACAGGCAAACATTTACTGGTATTCGGAATATCTTGCACTTGCGAAACTTTACGGAACTTTTTCTACTGCCCCGTGGAATGAACGGCGAATGCTTTATGCGCTCCCACTTTGAATGTTTGCCTCGGTTGTTTCGCGCGAAACACCATTCCCAGATTCCATACTTCCCCAACGGTTCCGTAACTCTGCCGCCGAGAATATCGCAGCGAGCTGATTTTAGCAAACAAACGCACCACGGAATCGAATGCGCGCTGTTTCACTTCTTTCTTCTTACTTTTCATTCGCAGGCATATTACCGACGGCCTTAAATCGCTTCGGTTTGGTGTAAATAAAGCTGCATAGTTGTTTTGTGCTAAAGTGACACTAAATTGCAGGAGTGTTAGATTACACATTGAAAGTCCCGGGCTTTTTACTTGAATAGTAGAGTGGCCATTTTTTCGAAACACCAGTCTTTTTAGAAATATTCGTGGAGTTACTCCTAGAAGGGAAGTCTTGTAAACCTGGCAAAGGCTTTAAGTGGACTGCATTGTCTGCCGTTTTAAATAAGGTGATTGGCCCCGTTAGCAGTATCGTCCCTTTATCGATCGATCATTTTTACTCTATCAAAGTGATAAATAAGTAAATGTTGTAGTATATATTCAAAAAGCATTAAGTATTACGAACCAAAATATTACTTATTAACACTGCGAGGCATTTTGAAAAATACATGTCTTTTTACTCAGAGACTAATGCTGGAATTAAAGGGCAAAGGGATGATATTCTTGTACACTCAGTAATGGGGCCATTTACCTCACTTGCACGATCTTTGTCGGGCACCTAGCAAACGCTAAGCTAAAGGAGATATCTTATATCTCAGCTTTTGCAGCGCTGTTTTTTTAGATACGATAAGGTGGAAATTTGCATCGACCTATAGATACCTAGATACAGTATGTGTATACACCAGTGTAAAGAATTTTGATATAACGTAAATTACTAATTAGTGTCTACTTTATATGAAGTATCTGCATTTAGTAGGCATGCCTTATATTAATATTTACATTTCTTTTTTTCATTTTAAAATGTCAGGTTACGCTTACTTCGATATTGTAATACAGTAGAATGTCGATTATTCAAAATGATAGACAAAATATTTTCGGATATTTTTAGCAAAAATAATACAATGGAAACACATGATGAGAATTTTTTCTTTCAATAAACTACTATTGCTTAAAAAATCTTAAATAGGTCGAAATCGACTGTAACTTCTACAAAAAATCTGTATTTCAATATTAAATTTTGGCATTTCTAAATTTAATAAAATGTTTTGAAATTTGATTTTTAATATTAGTAGATTCTCGTTCTACTTCATCTTCCGTCTTTCTTCACCGCGAATGGAATAGGAAATTGCATCGTCGCTCAAAATTGAATAACAAAACTATTTTTATGAATTTAGAACAAGAATGGAAGCAAGAAAATTACTTGTGTTATCAAACAGAAAATCGTTTACACATCTGGAAGTGTTGGTTCTTCGATCCTTGTTTCCTAACTGTGTTTTTACTCAATTTAGTGAACACTATCTATTCTGTCAGTCATGAGCTCTCTATACAGGGTACTTTGTATTTACTTTGAACAACCAAAAAGGTAAAAAGGGTACATAAAGAAGTAACTATAAAATGTGCAATAAAATTTGTTCAAGGAGGCTTCCTTTTCGAAAAAAATGATTTTGAAAACCCGGTTAGTACGTGCGCGACTGATTTTTAAATCCGTAGAATTTATTCATAAAAATGACACAACTGCGAATAATTTTTTTCGAATGAAACCTTTTTAAAAAAAAAAAACGATTTTGAAAAGTTGTGGTGTGCGCGTGCGCTTTATTCAAAATCGACTCCACATTCGAAGAAAATTTTCTCAAAAAAAATCCCCTTTGAAGATCGTTATCCTACACTTTCGACTTATTTGTGCAGAAGAAATCATTTCAAATACAATTGTATCGTACTTGCTAATAGATTCTGTTAATTTTTCAGTCAGAAGTTTTTCGACCAATTTTCTCAAGAAAAAGGCGCTTCATGGACAAATTTTATTTCACTTTTCCTTTCCTTTCTTCAAGCCACTACCCTTTCAGTTCTATCGATTTCAAAGCATGCTGTATGATAACTATGTGTATTAGAGTTTAGCTTGTTTTTTTTTTTAATACACTTTTTTGTGATTCTTTCGAATAGATGTTTTTTATATTCTTTTTTATTTATTTTTTAATTTTTGCCCTTAGTTTTGAATTGTAAATAGACCTGCAACTTTCATGGCAGACATTTTAACCAACCTCGTATACACGTTATGCATTTATTCCGATAATCGTTGTATTGGATAATTATCTTATAATCGACATTCCACTGTACTCGTACATCTTTACTACTAATCTGTTTGGCTTTCGAAGCAGGAATACCCAACCCACTTTTGCACGGAAAATGCATGAAACTGCATGCAAATAATTCATGTATTTTTTCGATAATGTGTGTCATTAATAAAGGTGTCTTTTTCCACGATTTCTGTTTAAGATTAAGTAATCGTAATTAATCGCGGAATTAAACGTGCAGGACAACCGCCTGGTCATGCCACCGGACCCATGGACCCTGATATCAAGGTCAAAAAGTACATCGAGCATATTCGAGGAGGACATTAGTAGAAGATCAAGCATTTTATTATCACCACTATCGAAAATGAACGGTCCGAAAGTAAATGTCAGTCCGATTAGCAGCGATTCACCTAGCGAATAAATTATCGATTCGAAATATTTTCTTTAATGGAAGAAGAAATTCTAGGTAGATTCAAGCAAGATGTTTAGATACAATTTTTCAAAATATTGTTCTCAAAATTTGTCTACGATTTCTTCTTCGTTATTAGAAGAAATTTCTTTTAGAAGTGTAACAGAAGCTTGTTTCTCATAGGTATCATTAAGAACACACGAAATTCTTTTTATCTAACTTGTTAAGATTAATGAAAATATATTTATTGTAACTATTATAGAGGATGAGAAGAGTGGTAATAAGAAAACGCCTATAAAAATTCTAAAAACATTCCCCAAAAATTTCCAGAAAAAGAAAAGAAAAAGATATATTTCAAAGAGACTTGTTCAAAACAGGCATGGATACTTTTCACAAGTTTCAAAAGTGCTCCAAAAAATGACCAAAGGATCTCATCATCATTCAATCATTTTACTTAGTTACAATCGAGCATTTTCAAAATTTGCCACAGAACATTTCCATATGCACTTCTGTCAAGTAGAGATAGTTTAGAATTTAAATTAACAATCTCGAGGATCATACAAAATTTTCTAGATTTTAATAGTTACGCCACGGTCCATGAAAAGAAAAAACGCGCAAAAAATGTCTACAATGATTGCCAAAAATATTCTACGAAGAATCATCAGAATTGCCAAAAATTGCCAAAAATCGCCAGAGTTGCCAAAATACACGAATTATAAATGGGATTACACAGATCATCGTTTGGTAACTATGCACGTTTATATGTAAACTGTCGCTTGTTAGATTATTATATTTAGATAATGCCAACAATGGCGTAACAAAGAGCCTAGCGAGTGTAGAACTACAGAAAGTCATCGACAATGATAGTTCCTTAATGTGAATCGAAACAATATTAGGTGCACTAATTAGTAATTGACTCGTTAATTAGAAAGTACAATAGGTAGTTTGCACCATTAAATGAGCTTTCCACTCAACTGGGGACTCAAGTAATCGAGCTTCCCGCTCGGTTGTTAGTATTGTATTGTTTACTATTATTATTATTATACACGGATACAAATATATACATACAAATACATATGTACATATACGGGGCGTGCATGTACAAAATTACTCGACGAAAGACGATATGGCAAAGAAAAGCGCAGTTACTATTTGTTTAGAGAATGCCTTCTAGTACTATTTACGTAAATTATACCAAATTTCCTTGTCCGTGTGAAGATTGTTTTTGTGTAATGTACTTGCTGGGAAGAAGGAAACAACTTTCCATCAGTGACTGGTCGTTAGCAGTTTTGTAAATGTATTGTAAATTTTTATATGCTCACCTCTAAGACTTCATCCGAATTTTTATGAATTAATAATGATTAGAAAGTATTTCGTAAGACACTCCTTCGAATTACTTTTCGCCGCAGTGACCATTAACATTGTAACTTCTCCTATACACATATAACATTGTAACTATTTTGTAACATTCAATAATTTTACAATTTAACTGTAATACACAGGAACCCAGGAAACATGTTATGTACGCGTTTTTTTTAGGGAGAAAAGTGAAAATTCTAAAGATTCACAATTGTTTAAAAAGGTTTCATAGAGCATCGCGTTAGAATATTTCACATTTGCTATTGCAATTTTACTTTTTGTGCGTTTTATTGTACACTTTAATAAGCAATGAACTGAAATCCAGTAGGAAAAAGTTAAGGAGCTCAATGAAAAAAAATTCACCTGCTCTACGTATCTATTATATAATTGCCAATAACTCGTCAGTAATTATATATTCGCATATAATGACTTGTTCTGTAATGTTATTTGTTTGGCTGAATTAATTATTAGACAGTATTATGTCGTGTCAGAAAGGCACGAAATCATTTACAATGTTTGCAACATCGAAAATATTGAAGCTATTTATGTACAATATTTTAAGAACGGTATAATCAAACGTCCCAAACAAAAATACATATAAAACGTGCTGCGGATGCGCTCTAATATGAGAATAGGAGATAACAGTACCTTAGAAATCACCCTGTATATGTGTATATGTACATGAATATATACTTATATACATATATATATATATATATTTTCTATGCGAAACTTTAGGGATTTCCGGACCTATACTCTTCATTGTAGTTCTTATAGAGAAATACATCTTTCCATACAAGACTTGTCCTGAGCACGCAAGTCCAAACATAAGAAACTAGGTGGAACTGTCGACTCCCACCACTTCATAGTGCCAAATCTGATTCATATTTTGCAATGCAATCTACTGCCCAGGCATTAGTATTGGTTGACTAACAGCCAAAGACCTCCCATTCATTTGCATTCCAACCCCTCCTTTTAACTGGTTACTTCCTTTTTGCATAATCATCCTCTGTTCAAATTTTACATTACGCTCTGCGTTACATTTAAGCATATCAGTTACAAGAATACTATTTCCGAAAGTAATCTACTTAAATTTCACTGACAGTCATAAACTACTTAAATTTTTAGTATAGTTGAGGAAACATAAATGCTTAAGACCATTTTGATCAAAAGAAACAGCTGACAGCGACCGATATTCTAAAATTTATTTATACTCGATATCCCCTAATGATTTTATTCTAGAAATACTCGTTCCCCCATGTATAAGACATTTAAAATGTCTACAGCTCGGGGACCATCTACAGACCTCCGATGAAGGCTATTTACTATTGATTGACATCAGGAACCAGCAAATAAACAGCAGAAGTGTAAACTTCTTAATGAGCGTTATGAAGCATTGCAGGTGCAATGACATCAAAAGTAAAACAATAAACCAAACACTAGTACCACACAATAAAATCCATTAAATAAATATTCAACAGCTCATCTAAATAATTCTTGGACACAGTTCCTGTGTCACAGTAAACGTTGTTTGTAAACTGTGTTGATGGACCGGCCATAAACTACCCCATGTAATTATCGGGCACCACAGTGAATTGGTGAATTGAAGCACCCTCTAATAGCTAGGATATTGACTAATGTCAAGGTTCCCAAATGCAATCTGTTCCTATATGGAATATCATTCCAAGTTGTTCTCCAATTCAGAAGCGACGCAGAACTCGTACAGGCCGAGGCACATAAAGAGTAACAACTGTATATTTTCATAAATATTAATAATGTGGAAGATCCACTTTTCAGGTTCATTTGTTGTTTTCTTTGTGGTGTCACGGAGATTTCAAAGCCAGCCATTTCAATGTTGTTAACACACGGAACACAAAAGGGTAATGTTACTCCTTACCAATGGCTTCCACTTTTGGTTACCAATAGCCACAGTTCAGTAGATTCTATGCAACGCACGTGCATTTTATACAACCTTACAAAGAAATGTTCGCAACCCGAAAAATTTATATTTCAATGAGACTTGAAACGGCGTGAATGTAGAACATATTGGAGTATTCCAAAAGCAGTTTTTTCTACGGAAATTCACTCTGAAGTCGTGAAACCCCATCCCTTCACAAGTTGTCATTTTTTTTTGTGATATAACTTTTTTTTTCTTTTGGTAGTATTCTAGGGCATATAAAACTGAACAACTCTTGTATCTAACATTTTGTTCTATCACCCACTGTTATAAAGTTATATTTAAAGAAAAACACTTCATAATTTTAAGGGCTGCTTTCATCACCCCATCCTTACATACTCTAATATGTTCTACCTGCACAGGGAGTTTCATTAAAATCAGAATTTTCGGTTTGGGAACGTTTCCTTGTTATAATATAGTCCTTGTACCTCAGAGGGTAATCCCCTGAGGTTCATATATTTTACGAAGGATATGCACGAGTTTTGAAACACAGATTTAGCTCAAATTTGATATACGAGTAGTTTACACAACGAATAATTTACTAAACTCATGGGGCGTGTTACTTTTCAAAATTTTTCAACAGATTCAAGTTTCAACTTCTACAAAAATGACCTCGAAATAGGTTTTTACGATTCCTTAGCTAAATTGGTGTTAACGATCTGTAACTTGGTTTGTTAATAATGATTTGTACCGGAAATTGTTATAGTATTATTACAAATTTTTTAAACAATCGTTCTACATAATATACACTACTATAGAGAGATTTTCTCGAACTCTTGTACGAAACATTAATAATGGATTCTGAGGGTGATTCTGAATCAAAATTGTCAAATGACTATCGAATCGTAATATAATAATTAAGAAGATATTGCTAAACAAGTTGTTTTTGGTCGATCTTGAAGTGGCTTAGCTCTTGAAATTAAACTTCTGTTTTTCGCGTGGTTTTACTTAGAAATGTTCGAGCTTGCTAAAGATTTTTTTTGAAAGACTTAATATAATTTTCACGATGCGAAAATTACATTACACGCAGATTTCATTTAAGTAATGAACGGGAACGTGACATAATTATATGAAGCCATATAATATCTATTTCTGATATTTATTAATTAATGAATAAATATTTAGTTACACTAATTGCTAAAATGAATTATATTTACAATTTCTACTAGTCTATAACTACTCCCTTTCCAAACACACGTTTTTCAATGATTACACGAACCAAAAATATCGACATGAATAAAACATTGCCATTTATGCCTTTAGATTCTAGATTTCCTTTCATTTTCGTAATTAACAATTTAAAACAAAATTAAGTCCGGAAAATCCCTGAAACAATGTCAATTTTTCTCAAAAGACTTTCGTAAGGATACGTGGGAGATGAAGGAGAACCTTACGAATAAGTTTAATTATTAACTAAAAGGTGAATGTTAGGCAGACGATAGAATAATTAAGGACATTAATTTAAGCTCATTAATAAACGGTGCCTGGAGTGATTAATAGAAGTGTATAAAAATCAGCCGACGAATTAATTGCAATATTTTTATCGCTAATTGTACAAGCACTACTTATGTTTATAAAACTAATTATTGATGTCATTAAATGTGTAAATAAAGATACATTATCTCTACCAGCAGCAATTGTTCAACTCTTCTATCACGTATCTTTTAAAGTCTGTTGTACGATATTTAGGTTAAATTGGTGTTGAAAGTAAGAATTTTGTAAAATTGCACCAGTCGAAAAATGATAAATAATTAGGGAGCATAAGAGTAGAGTAAAACTCTTTCTTGTTAACTCATTGATGAGGAAAATTTTCAAGTGTTAGAATAAGGAAACACTGTCAACCTGGGATTTATCGGGAACGAAAATTTTGAAAACGGAGTAATAAAATTATAGCAGTTTGACAAAGTATTAATCCAAACACTTACCTGTTCGAAGCCACCCAAAATTTCTGCAGTGTCCATCGCAGAATTGACAGCGATCGTCTTCAGCTTCTGTCCAGCCAAATTTGCGAGTAGATGAACGAGACTGCTTTTGCCGCTTCCAGATTCTCCAATCTATCGCACAATTAGCACAAGAACATAATTGTTAACGGATAATAAATCGTAAATGACTTTTTCATAGCATATTTTTATATTAGTAAAACAAAAGAATTATTAACGTTCATTAAAACTGAGACCCTTTGCAGTCTTGAGTCAAAATGATAAAATGCGTAGATTGTAAGTAAAAACATGAAAAGTCAAAATTTGTTTGAAGGGAGAAATGTTATTCGAAGTAACAATTACTCTTCTAATTTAGTAAACAAAAGGGTTTAAAAAATATTAAATAACGAGAAAAAAAGAAGATTACTATGTTTGTGAAAACGGCAAAACGATTCAGGTTTATTTTTTAAAGGACTCTAATTCGTGGTAGTATGAACGTCGCGATATACAGAATGAACGAAAATGTGTAAGAGCGACTTCTGGTATTAATTCATAACTTAACAACAATAAGTTCATCTGAATATAAACGTTTGATTGTGTCATGTTTCGAGTAATGACAGAGTGTGTTTTTCAGCAAACAAGGAAACAAATAGTATTTTCAAATCAACCTAAAACTATGGAGAATGTGAAAAACAGAATCATAAGCACATTTAAAAAAAAATCTAGTGACAATTCAGATGATTTGAGAAAGTGAATTCAAAAATATATTCACGTATTCAAATAGTAGAAATAAAATTACTGTGATTTCCCTGAAGTACATAAGCTAAACCTAGCAATACTTTCTCTAGACCCTAAGAGCAGTTATTTTCAATGCACCTGAATTTCCAAAACGTATGATTTTATCCATTAAAATAAGGCACTGCATAAAATAGTTTAGAAAAGTTGTGTGCGCAGAGAAGAGGAAAGAAAATTACATCGAAATAACTTCTGCAACTGACTGTTTCAAGTACATAGTACTTACGAGAATGGGCATCCAATTCATGTTAACACACTGGGCAAGACTTCTAAGGGTAGTTCTCTGGTCCCTAAGGAGCAACAAATCGTCGTCTTCGTAGACTGCCGCATCACTACGAGCCAACGTTTCCTCCCCTATGAGAACTTTTTCTTTGGTCAGGAGAATAGAAGCTTCTGGGTTTGGTAGAGGCTGTTCATCCAAAAGGAATTCTTCGCCGTATATCGTCGATACCTATAATTCAGAGAAATCTCAAATAAAGTTATGTTGATTAATAACAGTTATATTGACTTTTCTGTTTAGTACACTGTTTTGGTATTATTGCGATATGTTAATATTGTTATTGTTTAAATACTGACGGCTCGAATATCATGCATGAACATTATCAGCGGGAAGCGACGCCAAAACCGTGCATAGAATTAAAACTGGACAAACTGCTGTTTGTCTACTTATGTAAATGTATTCACAGACATTTGTCGTGGATGTAGGAAAACATGGGGTGAATATCTGACCAATATTATTAACAATTATGAACTATTTTACTATTATTTCTATAAATTCGCTAGCGAGGGTAGATCTCCAGTCCGCAAGTTTAAAAAATTATGAAACTTCTCATCGATTTCGATGACTGTTTGTAGTCCAATAAATATCAACAATACGATTCCATGCCATTTTTAATATGCCATTTTAAATATCTCACCTGGTCTTTATCGCTGCGTGTCCTCATTCTGTCGATATAAAGTAAATGAGCACCTTTCCCAGGATTAAAACATTGTCTGGAATTTTGTTTATAATCTGCCATTGTTATTTCACACCATCTAGTGAGATCCCTAAGATTCATTTCCCAAGGTGAGCCCGAGTAAGCCCATGTAATCCCCACTTGAGAACTTAGCTTTTCATTGAACGCGATCATTTGATCCAATAAGTCGTCCCATATGTCCGGAAATTGTTCCATTAAAATGAATTTGAGGTCCTTTTCGTCAAGAACATCCACGAAAACCTATAAAAAAGAATTTATAACTTTGATTAAAGCATCCATCAGAATTAAATACTTTAATCTAAATGCCACCGTTTTGTATCCTGTTAACATTTTTACTTCAGTCCTCTGATTAAAGAAAATAACTACATACAGGAATTATTTCGTAATTCTTAAAACAATATGGTGGGTATAATCCCAGATTGCAATAATTCTTATTGTTATCAATCGTTTTTATCAATAATAATATTATTTTCGAATTCAAACTTATGTTCAATGTTAACAATTATTATTATAAATATTGTTTAAATTGACATCAATTTAATATAAATAAATATAACGTCAATTTGTTTAAAGTTACAATTATTAATTATTGTTATTAATATAAAAAAATTCGCGTAAAGCTTCATTTCTGAGAGAAATCAGTTTCAGAAACTGTGTATCGCTTGGTTCAGTTCATGTTTATCGTTGTATAAACCACCTGTGTGCAAAACATTAATGAAGTATCCAAAAAATAAAACATTCAGAATACACCAGTGACTCCCAACCAATGGGTCGCGACTCGCCACGGTTTGTGAAATATTATTACGTTAAAATTATAATCTGAAATACCTATTTGTAATGTGTTTTTTTTTTGGGGGGGGGGGGGTGGATCGCAGGTTATTTGAATATTATAAAAGAGGGCCGTGACTCAAAAATGGTTGGGATACACTGGGATCCATGGACAAGGGTCTATGAATTCGTAATTTAGGTTAACCGGCGAAGAATATTCCTGCAGACATTTCTTCCGTCTTTCATTTTTAAAATAATACCAATGGCGTGTTCGATGTTAAAGGGTTCTTAGCTTGTTTCAAAAACCTGAATATACAAAAAGGAAATGTTGGGTATGTACCCAGAAGCACGATGGGGTTCGATCAATAGTGGAAGTTCTGGTATAAGATTTCGGTCACACGTGTGTAAGATTGATGATGAAGTAGAGGCAAAAAAGTATCATAGGGCTCGCTTTAGTGGTTTCCTTTTGTAAAAAAGGTCTTTTCCTCACATCACTATCTTCAGAATCATCTAGACCAGTGTTTTGTAAACAGTTTCAACCGCGACCCACAATAAAAGGGGACAGATTACATCGCAGGCGAGGGCGCAAACTTTCCTCCACGTTTAAACATTTTCGTAAGCGTTTTATAGTTATTAGTTTTAAACACATGGTAAATATTTACAAAGCGAACGACCTCTCAAAGTTCAATGACCTTGAAATATGTTGTCCAGATCAACATTCTGAACAACTTTTACTTATACATATAACCACCGCTCGGCTTTAGTCTCTGAAATATTCATAAAAATATTTTTCTGGCTGTCGGAGTTGGTCCGAGTTAGATACGTGTGCCGAAGGCATCGGAGCTAAATGCGCGATTTTATTTGATTGTCATCAACGTATAGTGTGGTAAAGTTTTAAAGTTAATTAGGTTTTTACAGTGTCGCAACTTTACCACTAAAACTATGATATGAAAGCATGTAGCGTGGTCGCACAAGCAATAGAGAGTAAAGACAGTAGCACTTGCGCATGTGAGGTGTCAAGGGTTTCGGGACGCATTATATACATTACAACTTGAGTGTCACACGTCGATTTTAGTGAACTGTATCTAGTAGTAAGTAGTGCTTGAAAAAATATTTCACATCACTTGGTGAAATACCTGAAAGTTCGGAGTGAAAAGTACGTTTGACCCAATTCACACATGGGAAACTTTAGCTTGAACATCATAAAAGTTACAAAAAGTCCTCCCCTAATTGCATTTTGGAATTTTCTTACGAGCCCGAATCCCACGCGCACCAAGCACGTTTATATGTATTTATGTATACAACGTTCCGTATCTCATCACTCATCAGCGCTCACCTGTGTGAAACGATTCAAAAATGATTTTGGAAGGCCTCTTCTAGCACCACCCTGGCGGAGAGGATTCTGGCAAGCAAATAATCGAGTGTCCGGTTTCACAATGAATGTTCTGCCTAACTCTGGAATGTATACTTCGCCACGGTGATCGAAGCAAGCGTTTAATCCTTCCAGGACTGACTGCGAAGCAAGATTTAATTCATCAAGGAGAATCCAATCCCCATTTTTAAGAGCTCTTAAGAAAGGACCATCTCTCCAAGAAAATTCACCAGGTTTTCCTCCCTCCACTGGCAAATCAGCTCCAAACAGATCCGAAATCTCCTATATAAAATTGATTAACGAGTTAACAAATCATTCTCTTTAGAAGAACTTGCTACAGTTTGTACTTACTGTTTGATCACTGAGATTTAGCCTAAGAAGCGGATGTCCAGAGGATTTCGCTAGTGCAGAGACTAAACTAGTTTTCCCAACACCTGGACTGCCTTCCAGTAAAATCGGTTTCTTCAACTGCAGTGCACGTAGCACTTTGAGAGCGTTCATCTTAGTTGTTGGACTCGTGAAAGCGAATCCTATGTGAACGGGAATTGGTTCACAGCCTTTGTTCACGTAAAAGGGATGAATCCCAAATTTATTCGCGTGATCCCCGATTCCAGACTTCACACACTTCATTGTGAGCTTTGACTTTAACGTATCCTCTACTTGATGTTCAATGAATTTCAACGCCGACTCCTTGAAATCCTTGAATTTCTTCGGACTGAAATGAACATTTTAAACAACTTATTGGAAGTAAAATATTTTTAATGGCAAAACTTTCACAGAATTGTTATTTTGTCAAATTGAAGTCACATATGTGACTTTTTCACTTAAAGAAAAAATATCTCTGATAATGTTTCTCGAATAATTTCTTCAAGTTCCTTTTTTCTAAAGTTAGCATATTGTTCAGAGCGAAGGAATGTCTAATTGCATGCCGTAAAACGACGAATGATTTGATTTGAACATTTACATTAATTTGAACGGAACTGAAATCAATCGTCGATTATAAAAAATTCAATCTTGATTTTAAAGTTTAATTAATATTTTATCACTGTGTCACTTATGGTTTAAGCGAAATCTTTAAATTCGTGAAATAGTAATACACTACTTACTTTTCTGTGGCAGTCAATCCAGATCCGAGTCCGTCAATATAGCTTAATGCTGCACCATGGAAGAAAGCATCTCCTATTTCCAAATCTTCGCAATGATTAACAAAATTCACCCATGTAAGTACATCTCTAACACTGACCACAAGCTTCTTTCCTATTTCTGTTGTTTGCAGCCACTCGAGGAATTTTATTATTGCCGTAGAAACGCCCTCTTTGAATTCTTCCCGTAAATTGTGCACCATTATACACCTGAGATCGTCTAACGACACGAAGCCCTCGCACCAAATTTCAGTAAATCTATTTCTAAGGGCTGGCGATAGTTCCTTCTTTCCATAATCGCCACCGGGATTCATTGTACCAACAAATATAAAATTGTCATGTGCAGTGACCGTTGCATTTTCTTCTGCCGACGGTTTCTCAGCAATCAACAGTTTTCGTTCGGGTTCTATAAAAAAGAAGGAATTGATTAAATTATGAAAAAAATATGTAACGAAAAAATTCAATATTCTCCAAATAAATACGACTTATCCAAAATATGTTTATAAACTAATGTTTGCCTGTTATAAATCCATTTACACTTACCTAAAAGAGAGTTCAGTCGCTCAAGGACACTGTCATCGGCTAAGGAGATTTCATCTACCAAAAAGAAACCACCATTCTTCATGGCGTTCACTAAAGGGCCATCCACCCACTCGAATAATTTTTTAGTTTCTTGGTGGTCTCTAACAGGACGGAGACTTCCGAGAAAGTCTGAAGCTTCTGTATGCATATGACAATTGACAATACTGAGTTCTTGCTGTCTGATTACTGACAAGAGTTGACAAACTGTGGTTTTTCCGCCGCCTGTTTCACCAATCAGTAGTACCGGCTCTTTGAAATCGCATGCCTTTGTTAGGAGAACTGCCATTTTACGCATTGGGAAGGTCCAAACTATATGCTCAAAACCTGGAATCTTCTTCAACAAAAGAGATTCCAAGATTGGTTTGGTTACAGCTGAAGTCTTCTCGGAAAGTGAAAACAGAGAATCTGGATCAACGTGTCTCTTCAAATGCTTCTTCAAGACCTGCATAATTTCTAAGCATTCTTCTGGATGGCGGACCTTCGATGACAGAACCAAATAACCTTCGTCAACTAAATGTTGACTCCAGTCGTACAGGGCGCCTCCAGTATCGGGTGCAAGGCGATATCTCTCACCCCAACGAAACAGATCTCTAAGTGTTATAAATCCTGGAAAAGAGATTAGTATCTTTTAAATTAAATTTCAACATAAAATATAACTCTAATTGATATTATTTTTATGTAAAAAGTCGTATTAAAGTTTGTGAAGAATTTTTTATTGATCTTAAGGACTACCTTTCTTTCCGGCGAAGGTCGCGGTACTCTTTCTTAGAATTTGAAGTTCCGTCATTACGTTTATTACTTGCTTGCAATACGACTCTGGCATCTTGCATCTTTTGTGCAGTATTACTTGAAGCTCTTTTGGCGGAATCTCATCAAAATGTAGTTCAACGAACCTATTTCTAAATGCACGTGAGAGTACCTGGCAACAGAAATTATGATAAACTTTTTACTATTAATTATGTATTTCTTTTATTAAACTTTTATACTGTCATATTTAGTAAATCATTAATAATTCACTTATTCGTCGCTACCAACTAATGTCATGCGATATAAACATGAATGTATTTCTTGAGTTTTTGTATCAATCCATTACCTTTCTTCCACCATACAATCCTGGAGGATTCTGAGTAGCGAAGAGCATAAAATTATCGTGTGCTTTAATCGCTTGTTGTGTTTCTGGGATATACAATTCTCTATTATCGTCGAGAACTCTATTCAGAGCTTCCAAAACATCGCTAGGTGCCAAATTTAACTCATCCAAAATGATCCAATATCCTGAAACGCATTATGTTTAATTACGCACTACAATTGTATGGCATTTCTTATATTTTCTGTACAAACTCTACAATAGTGTACTAGAAAATTACTCACTGTAATTAACATAACTAATGCAATACATTTCCAAATATCGTAAATGGAAATTAAAAAAAGAAAGCGTGTAAACTGTAATGGATGAGTAATTAGACTTTTAGTATACGTACCTTTGCGCATTGCATCCACCAGAACACCCTCTTTGAAAACCAATTTTCCAGTAGAATCAGCAACGTAAGTGCCAACATACTCCTGCAGGTCAGTATGTTCGTGATTGTTAATTCTGACACAGATATGTCCAGAGGCTTTCGCCAAATACGTTATCAGACTAGTTTTTCCAACAGAAGTGTCACCTTGTAGTAAAATGGGCATTTTCCCAATGGATACTACTCGTACTAAATCTTTCAAATTTTGCCTCACTGTTTCTGTAAGTATGTACTAAACGAAAAGGGAGAAAAAAACATGAGATCTTAATTCACTTGGTTATTTCTTTACGAGTTTATAAGTCGACTAAGAACCGAAATACTATCGCGATCGAGAAAAATAGGGCGGATACTAAAGGGGCAGAAGACTAAAAACTACATTAGCTGCTAGCTAGGCCAAAAGATAGGTGATTTTCTTGTACAAAAACTGTTTGACAAATTAATTTTGAAGTTTGGCAGAATATTTCACAAGTAGTATCTTCGACTACTGTTCTGAATTTTTGTGTGACGGTAAAAAAAATATATGATAGATACAGAACGCTGACTGGGGGCGTTGAAAAAAAATCAGGTGGTCCTGGCTTTGATGAAAAGTAGGTATATGTATATGTATACCCTGAAGATTATCTGACACACAAAAAGGATAAGAGATTCTTAACTTGTATGAATGTGGCTATCTTGGCCATTTCTAGCGTTATTTCTTTTTGAATTCATCCCCCCAATATGAACGTCTGCCGATTAAAAAGAAATACGTGTCTAATATTTTCAGGTACATATTTCATCCGTATAGCAAGTTCCATGAATATCGGGTCAAATTAATAAATTTGAATTAGACTTGCGGTGAGTTCCAAGTTAGAATTTTTGAAGAGCAAACAGAAATCATACAATCGAACAATTGAGAAAAGAATTAAGATTTATATAACATGAACTTACATTTTCCGGTATCTGTGGATCGAGATCGCCTTTAGGAATCCAGTATCCTTCAAATGAAATAAAATATTCACTAGGACCGCTGCATGGCTTTGGAATTGGACTGCCAAGAACTGCGCTCACAACTTTGTCACCTAGGATAGCCTTTACGATTATTCTTTGCACTAATGGATAAGACTTGCTGTCCAGTTGTGTTAAAAAACTTAAACAAAATGCTTCGTACAAAGATCTCAGTACATTACTACAAGGATTTTGTGCAGCCACGGTTAATGCGCGACACAATGTTCTTAAACTATAATGAGGTTTATGCCCCGTTCCATCAAGGAGACTAGTTTCAGCTTCTTTTCTGATGTTCAAGTAAAACTTGACGATGCCGTGTATTTTCTCTAGTGGAAGATTCACGTCTTTTAAATAGGAACTTACTAAAAGTTGCAAGTCTGATTTGTCTGTAATTTCATCTGCAAAAAATTCAGTAAATCTATTCCTAAGCCCTACAGGAAGATCCTTCTTTCCAACATCCGTAGCAGGGTTCATACACGCAAAGATTGCAAAGTCTGGATGTCTTTTAATTGGTTCTTTGTCCCCACGCTCCAACAAAGAGAGCGATTCAGAGGACCCCTCCAACAGACCAGAAAGACACTCCAATGTCTCCGCACTAGCCAAATTGATCTCATCCAACAGAACCCAATCTCCATTCTTCAATGCCTTTACTAGGCCACCTTCCACAAAAGAAAACGCCAATGAGTATTGACTCTGCACCTGGGTCTGAAGCTTGTCTAATTTGTGCGTCATTGTTCTCCATTTCTCTAAGAGTTTCACTTTATTTTCAGTCTCCGGAGCTGCCATTAATCTTTTTATCGCCGCGCTAGTACTATGTATCATTAAACTAGTCAGTGTCTTCCATTTCCTATTTTCAAAACAACGTCCCACATGAGTAAGAAATTTTTTATTTGGTTCAATTGCAAAATAGGATCGGAACAGGATTTCAAATTCTTCGCGAATTGGGGAGATCAGAAGCTTGAGGTCTACCGGTTTGTAGCCACCAAGCAAATCTGTGCTCTCGCTCTGTTGATTCATATTGATTACTATCAACTTATGGCCCGTTACTTGTGCAAGATATTGTACACAACTTGTCTTTCCGGTGCCAGTCTCCCCCACGAGAAGAACAGGCTCCTTCTGTATAACACAACCGGCTATTCGCTCTAGAAGGCATATAGATGGCCTTGTGTAAGAAAAGTTTGAATGTCTCGATGCCATTTTTACTCGGTCAGACTTTTTTATTCCCAACTTTGCCCTTCCAATAACGAGGCTTTCCTTATGAAGACTCAGTGATGGTTTGTGCACTACACAGAAATATTCTGCTTTTGTCTTTACAATACCTAACTTGTGTGCTACAGCTATTGTCAAATTTAATCGTTGTTCTGAAACAATAAAATAAATAAAATCTCCAATTACAATTTATATTAATTACGGTGGATTTAATAGATTGTAAATAATTAATCTAATTTAACTGCGCAAAATTTTTACCACACAACTTGAACAGCTTTTTTCTTAACAAATCCAGTATTAAGCTTTATTTCTCCTAAACCCATGAACAACGTTTTTGCAGATGTTTCGCTAATTATTAGATTCAGGGCAAGTAAAGCTGAATATTTTCTCATAGAAAATTCATTGCTCTTTTAAATTTTATTTGAAAGGGTACGTGTTCCCTTTAAAAAATGCAAGGTCACCTTGGTATCTCGTAAACATCATTTATTTCATATTAATAAAAATGCATAAAAATTCTGATAATATTCAATGTGTCGATAGAATCCTTACTTTACTGTGGTCGAACTTATTTTCACCCCATTAAGAATAAAATACGCATATTTTATATAATATACATATTCAGAATAGCGTATGTCTTACATACCACGATTAGGCACAGAACAGCAAAATACATCCAATGCGTCTTGAAAAATCTTCAGCGCAGATACAGGTGAAGATACATCGAAGTCAACAACGGCCCTAGAGCACCACTTGATCAAATCCCTTGTAGAAATTTGCCTAGCATTTCTTATATTATTTAGAACGTCTTCTTCGTGATTGCCCACGGAAAACAATAGAAAGACATCAATAATCCTTGTGGCCACTGTATGCAATACTGGAAATAAAGTCTGAACAACCGTGACTAGTTCTTCTCTTGACAGAGGTTCCACATTAACGCAAGACCAATGCTTCTGGAATGGTACAGCCACCTGAAGTGGCTTCTGCATTCCTCCGGATACTTGTCTCACAGTGACGAATAACTGAAATCCACTTTTTACGCGTATACAATCTCTGTATCCTGGGACTGACAATGTCCGAGTTTCCACAAGATGTCCAATAACACTGATAACATCGGTAGCAGCACAGTTAATGTCTTCAAGAAGTAGCCACTTGCCGCACAACACAGCCTCTGTCAGAATTCCAGGTTGCCACAGAAATTCACCAGGAATGTCAGTACATCTGTACATTCCTAATAACATTTTAGAGTCTGTTTGATCGCCTAACTGTACCTTTGCGAAATTTTGATTATCATGGCCTGTCGCCTGTGCCAAGCATTCTACTAATGCTGTTTTTCCAGAGCCGACCGCGCCTTGCAAACATACGCATTTGCTCGAAGACACGGCGAAAGCTAAATTCTGCAGATTTTTCCGTGTAGACGGTACTGGAACCAGATTCAAATCTTTCTTGCGTTTGAGTTTGTTGAAAACAGGAAGCAACACGCCTCCGATAGATATTACCGAGGGTAGAGAGTTAAACATTTCATCCATTTCTTCCGCTTCTGCCGATGTTATGTTGTTCCGACCAACTTCTTTGCACTCGGCAGAGAATTGATGGTTCTTTGAAAGAAATTCACTCGTCTGAGATAAATAACAAGATTCTGACATTCCTAATACAATAGTAATGCAATTCATCGCTATCCTGTAAAGATGTAAGAAATGATTACTCCATGTATTTTTAAGTCTTATTGATAGTCCATCATCAGAAATAAATTGTAGTTCACGAAGTACTTAATTTTTTAGTATAAATAGAATTCGAAATTCATTATAAAATAAAATTATTTCATAAATATGGACATCTATAGTGTTATCTTTTTTCAAATTTATAGTAACAATATCTTGTTATTGTTCATAATGATATTATATAATTATTCGTACTGTTACAGAATTTACATAATTCTAATTGAATTTTATATAAACATAACGAATATATATATTACCATCTAACACTTTCATCATCGGCTGTCAGATATTTGTAAAATTTGGACCAATTCCAGGCATATTTAAAGTGCATTGGCACACTGCATAGAATGTCATAACAAGCAGCTACTAAATCATGATCAGAAATTTCTTTGTAGAGCATTCGTTTTCTTCTGTTACGTCTCTTTGAAGAAGGACTGTAGTCATCTTCTATAGACTCAAATGGTGCTGGGTTTGCATCAAAATAGTGCAGAATAAATCTATAATCAAACAATATTATTTTTCGAAATTATTCATTTATTAACATATCGATTTATTAATGTTTCGTCATCTTTCGAATGCACGTCGCAATTATTTTCGTGCTTTTATCAATTTACTTATGTAAGTACATGGAAATATGTACCTATATTTATATATTCTGCTATTTACTTGTACATAACTGTCCCTTTATTCAAGTACCCGGAATTTACGAGCTGCTTAAAATCGACAAACTGTTTGAAAAAATGCGAGCTACACACTTGAAAAACTCAAACGACTCGAATATTCGAGCCCTAGTAAGACTTTTAATCACTTGGATATAAATTTTCAACTAAAAAATGTTCGAATTACTCGAATATATTCGAGCAGATTACTCCAACTTTCGAGTTTACTCGTAAATATTTAAATTTCTCGAATACTTATGCCTTTAATTACAAATACTAGTCTAAGGAGGAAGTAGATAAGGCGCTAGTAACACGAAGTAATTCGAGGAATTCGAATCTTACATTTGTTTTCAACTCACTATTCACTATTCGACTCGAGATTCGGGTACTCGCATAAATCGAAAACTCGCACACTCCTAGTCTGTTTGCTATGTTTGTCAGTGTAAGTATATTAAGTACTACACATATAACCCAGATGTGTAAAAAATTTGTGTTTCAATTATGTGATTTTACTAACAGTACATTCGCGAGTAAGCATAAATATTGTATGTTATAATACGTTCTAATATCTAGACAATAATTGCCATGTACTAGACACATTAATAATTATAGAAACATTGTACTTATAAATCTACAATCCCTCTATGTACCTATTTTTAAACTAATGTATTATTGTCATATGTACATAAAAATAAATAGACTTATAACATAGAAGAACTGATGTGTCCGAGCTGTAATGAAAACATTATAGTTGAGAAAATAACACAGATTAGTGTATTACAAGAGGGTTTAATCTTTTCCAAACATACTGTACATTCGTTACACATTGTCACAATTGATAATTGTACATTTGTGTGATAAAACAAATTCTGACAGAGCATAGAGTATTAACGAGAGATTTTTTATATCTATACATAAATTTCTCCAGGCTGCAACGATCGATTATAGTAATATTTCAAAAGGATTATATTAGGATAAAAATATGAAGTATATAAACCTGTATTGTATAATAAAAAAATTAGCAAAGAATATTTTGTGAAATTATGAGAATACGTACGTTAATAAGTCATGGTTCTTGCGAACCAGTTTTCCCAAAACAACAGAATTTAATTTATGAAGCGCATCCCCGTCGTTAAAAGAGACTTTCTCCATAGAAATGCTTGTGGAAACCAATGCAGGCAACAATTGAGGAAAACATTCTGCGACATCGTCTGTAGATTCTTGATTCATCAAGAATTCACATAAAATATCTAAAATCTTTTGGCAATCATTCTTCTCGAGTTCCTATAACAGAATTAAGTATATTTATGAATTGCAAAATCTTTAGCAAAATCTAGTCAAATACTGTTGAACAATGAAAACTTATTTATATAATAATGTGGTATGTTCAGACAATCAGAAAAATAGAATATGCACCTATGTATTTTAAACAGTTATGATAAAACAAAGAAATCGGAAATCAAGTAATATAAAAAGATTTTAAGTTTTTCCTTTTCAATGTCAAATAAATCGATATAAATCGAAAAATATTTCATACCATTAAGCATCGTGACATGTAAACAATTGTTCATTAGTTGCTTCGATGTGTTATTATTTTAGGAATACAAACTGGTAGTACAAAGACTACATGTTAGAGATAATATTTTGGATATTTTCAATATTTAATTTACCTTGTCAGTTCGATAGCACCCGAGTTTCTCTGCATACTTTTCCTTTCTTTCAATGAAAGCCCTCAAACTTTGCAGAAGCATGTTTAAAGAAGTAGCAATTGAATCACATGTGCAACGTTACACATCCGTTGAAATCAATGCAGTAACCACGTGCTTTTGACGGCTTCGATGTTGGTTCTTTAGCTCTTGCTCTGTGTATAACTTATAATTCTGTTGGCAAAATCAGTACCCTCTAGCGGGCTGTGCTGCCTACTAAATCATAAAAAGCGGCAAAATTATGGTATTACAAGGTATTAAGATAGGAAACGCAAAGGAATATATCAAGTAAACAAAGTCACTCAAGATGAAAAAATCACGATCTCGATCATGAATGAAGTTAAATGACGACTGTGATCTGAGCACCATTCACAACAATCACAACGGTGTTCTTGATAAACGCGCGAAATGTTAATATTTCTATAAACGTAAAAAAATCACTATCAATAATGTTGAGTCAAGCACAAAAGTAGCTCAACATGTAGAAGTATTATTATAGGATACAATAATTGATTATGTATATATACTTTTGACACGAAAAATTATGTCGAATGAAAAAGTTTAATTTCTTAATCACCCACAATTACATTTCTCGATTTAAAAAAAAATACCGTTGCGGTGTAACAATAATATTTCCAAAGGATGTTGAGTCATAAAATGTTGACAAATATGGTGTAAAAGAAGGCAGTGACAACTAAACATTTATTGTCATGTAGCATATAAAGTTAGTATTTAATAGACGAGGTATATAGCTATATCGGATATCCTCTTTGCTCATTCACGAATCACGCGCATGCGCCGTTGTGGAGTCTAGTGATGACGCAATAGATATTCATTAAACTTGATAATTAAAAGACAATTCCTTGTCAATCTATATAAATAAAAATGAGCGAACAAAGATATACAAACGACAAACGATCGATTCCATATGAAATTATTGGTGAACCATGAAAAAAAATATAATGAGAGGCCAGATGTACAAAAAAAGTTCCGTCAAATTTGTTTCGGTTATTATAAATCATCAGTTGATGAACAAATAATATAAACTAATGAGCAATGATGCACAAACGATTGCATAAAAGAGAAACTGATATATTTTCCAATGAGGGGCCAACTTTGCAGAGGTTAAAGACAACATTCCCATTACAGCTCCACACAGTCGGCTGTGTTAAGATAAATCAACAATTTCAAGAAATTCTTGTCTCGAATAAGATTCGAAGTGATTCGTATCTTTGCAGTATTGAATAACTTGGGATCTGTTCGAAAGTGAGACCCGAATGCCTATCACTACGTACAACTTTAAATTATCGTTCCAAAATTCTCAATTTTATGTTTTCTCTTTCACTTTACGACAAATCATCTTTCACACATCAGAATCAAGTTTGTTAAATTTGATTTTGCTTATGAAAAACTCCATTCCATTATATATGTTTGTTCCATATAAACAAATTTATAAGTAACGTATTGTTATATCCATCTACTTTCAATACCTACCTAGTCAAATATTTCTGAATACATTTTTTCTTTGTGGTCTCTTCAAATAATTTTTTGTTAATCCAAGACCTGTTGCCATTTTCCTAATAATTTTGTACGTAACACTTTATTACTATATACATATACAGCGTTCTTAATTAAAATATTGATTTCTCAACATCTTTTATGATGATACACCATGAGTTGATACATATTAAAAAAGCTATTTTAAACTACAGTAAGTACTTTAACATTTTTAAGAATAATTGATTCATTCATTTAGTTTTCAGTACACAATGGGTAAATTTACACACAAAAAAAATGGATATTTATCCTAAACAGTCGTAAATTGATACGACAATATAAGAATATTTTTAAAATTTTTCGAATAGTTACATGCCGAAAAAGTGGATTTAGTACCTACTATTCCAGAATTTCTCTAAAGTTTGCTTCAATTTTAGGTCAACATTTGCAACTATTTTTCAATTTTTTAATTACTTTGTTGAATGAAAACAAAACAGGTACACACAAGTTACTTGTACCGAATATATTATATTATATATATTTAATAATATCTTAATTTAGTACATGAGAAATTTTAATTAATAAATTGATAAAATCACATTTTTATAAATCACTTTCACTTACTATCATTTATATTTCATACATGTGAACATTCTACTACTCATAATATATAAACTAACACTTTCCAAAATTAAACTTATTAATTACGATAATCCCTCGCTACATGTGTGCAGGCCATCCCCACCACCTTTTTTGTTTACTCTACGAAACAACATATTGACCGCGTGCTGCTGCATGCGGCTCGTACTCAAAAGCGGTAAGATCTACGCACAGCATAAGTCAGCTACCAATTGAAAAAAAAAACAAACATTTACCAATCAAAATTGTTGTACCTTCGAATTTAATAGAGACGCTCAAGTATATTTAGATATACTCTTTTTACGTAACCCACCCCGTATCGGGTATGTAGTAACGTTTTCAAGATGCATTGAAACGAAAAACGGGTGTACATTAATTTCGTAGACAATACTTGGGTTATCAATCCATTTTTTTTTTAATCATTCAAGTTTGTTCCTTCGCAGATTACAGACTACAACATTTTTTTTATTAATAGTTAGAACACTATGCTATAAATTATTTATTTTATATAATATCCATCCCCTATGCAGAAAGACCTACTTAAAATCGGAAAAGCTACTTTTATTCACATATAACAGAAAATACCCTTTCTAATGAGAAGAAATATTTGAACATGACCAATATACATATATCGTCGTAAAGACACATTTGTTAGGTCAGAAACAAGTAAATAACTGAATAAATCTTTTTTTTACAATTTTATTCATACTTCTAATAATATTAAAACTTTCATCAATATAATTAAACTCTTATTTAAACGACAAAATAATCTTTGTAAATATTACAATTGAGCGTACATTTCGTCGATGAAATAATTCCAGAATCTTCGGTAAAATTCTAGTTAAACAATCAAATGGATAACTATAAGGAAATCCGAAAATTAATCTAGAATATGATTTAACAAAAAGCTTATAACTGCATTAAGGAAATGGTTCCATGATTGCTGTTACCACTAACCTAACAGACTATATAATTATACTATCCATGTATTGATTGAAAAATGGGTTAAAACAGACATTATTAAAATTAATAATATCTGACAACGTTATAGTACAATATTAACTTGTATTAAATGATTATTTAATCGACAAAATAATTCCAAACTTTCTACAAATTTGTAAATTGAACTTTACAAAAGGTCGTTTCCAAAGTGTTCACAATGTGTTTCTCCATATCCATCTTTGAATTAAGCAGTAATGCTACCTATATTTTGTACGGTTTTATACACTGACTCCAAGACATTCAAGAGTCAAGACTTCACTGAATGATTTCTCTTCCTTTTGTTTCTCAGCGAACAAATGTCTTTTCGTTTGGAAATAAATATTTATGTATATAGAGTTCGATTCTGAACGGAAAATAAGTTTTTACAAATACGAAGATTGAATCAAACCGCTGGTCAATGATGGAGGCCTCCGACTTTTAGCTTTTTTGATTGACGCACAGTCCTGCTCGCTTCACTGTCCGAAGATTCAGACTCTGTATCATTGTACCCTGACATTGGTACACCTTCTGACTTTGTCACTTCACAAGTTTCTGCTGCAAAATTGCCAGTTATTTTCGCTTTCTCAAGTGCCCGAACTACAAATAATACATTTCAAGGTTATACAAACTTTTGTTTTTGAATTATAATTTACGAAAAGGGTTCAGACGACAAATACTAGACACTGCGAATCCATATCTTGATACTTGTACGTTATTAATAATTTCAATGAAAAACTGTTTGAAAGTTCGTTGCACTTTGACTACCTATCTCTTAAGAATCTATAAAGTTCGAGTAGAATTTAATTTCATGGAATTCTGAATTGATCAAACTTATATGAAATCAATATTTACTTTGTGATTCCAAAAGGCTGTTCTGACGCCTCAGGTCGTCGATGTCCTGTTGATGCGAAGAATTCTTGCGGCGCATGAATTGTATGTACTCCGCAGCTTTTTTAAGTATCTGTGCCCTACTTGCCACTTTCTCTCCTTGCAATGCTGGCACAGAATCTCTGAGACTGGAGAAGCTATCCTTAATGTGATCCCTGCGCTTGCGTTCCAATGCATTATGGTGTGCACGTTTTTCTGCCTGAAAACACACATGTAACCTTTGGTTTTTCAATCTTGTAACTGCTGGCTAAGTTGCTTCATGCTAGACAGAAGCAATATGAACAACTTTGAGTTTACTTTAGTTTTTAATTCGCTATTAATAATAATCTCATGACGAGCAACGAGCGAATATAAAAGTTAAAATTTTTCTGACCAGTGGGAAAACAGATTCTTGACAACCTTGCACCATTTAAAGTGTTAAATGACAAACTACAGCGAGGTAACAATTATCTACTCAGACAGAGTACTTGATAGAGAAATTTGAATGAAAAGGTTAATGAAATTACTCTGAAACTTTTTATTGTAAAATATATAGTTTATACACTAAGAGAATAATATAACAAAAATAAATATAAACAATATCTTTCATCATAGAAAACTGTTAGATCACATTACAAATATAATACACTACCTATACAGTAGCAAATAAATTTAAAAGCTGTAAATGCTTTTTTCTCATGTAGTGAGTTAAGAATATAATTTTATTGCGAAAAATTGTGTCAAAATATTTATGGATGTTAGAAATATTGTAAATGCCTCTTGGAAGGACTGCAACTGATACAAGCAAAATTGAAAAATGATAATAAAGAAGCTTGTACAGTAAGTTACATATTAAAATATTATCAGCGTAGATGAATTACAGAAAACAGATGTGACATGAAACAAGAAAGTTATTAAATCTATCAAAGCATCCTGGTACTGATACTTTTAAACACCAAAATTGGAATATTTTTTTCAGAAAAATTGTCTCCAATGAAAGCCAAATGGAACTCGTATAAGGATATGGTTTATTTAAAAGATGACTAGAATTTATTAAAAGATATGGCTACCACAGATTAATGACATGTCAGGGGATCAGATGAATATCTAAAAAAATGAAGAAAACCAATTAACGAATTTAAATAAGAAAATCTGTCTGTGCTACAACTGTATGACTCATAGTATCTGCAAGCGAAATATTCTGCTTTCTATTGTTATGATTGGTTAACTGGAAAACGTCAAGCTAACCTCAAAAATACTTAAACTTCATATTTTACTAATAAACCGTTACTATATCACCAATCAGTTAACAAAGAAGGGCATAGAAAATACGTAATATTAAAACAATAAACAGAGAAGCACAAAGTAAACTTACTTGAGAATAATATTGGGTATTATTTGAATGTCTTTGCCTTGAGTCAGAGTCGTCACCTTCCTGAAAAACCTCTTTTTTAATAACACTAATTGAAAGGGCACTTTAAACAACTTACATCGCTCTCAATGTCGATGTCTCGATCATCATCACTCATAGTTTCTTCTGTTGCCGGAGTAATTGGTAAACAAAAGTCTTTACCTTTATTGAATACTAGGTAATATGTATGTGTATGTTAGTATTTACATACAGTAAAAACATACAGGATTCAACAGGAAGACATGAAATTCACCATATCGATTCGTTTCTCTAGGGATTTATACTTCGCCTGTTTGTCTGGTGTTGCGATGGTTGCGCGATCTCGTGGGGATTTTTGATAAAAAGTTTTCGTCTGCGATTCACGCGCTGTTGGAAATAGGGCTGGGACTATTTGCCGAATTTTTCGGTATTCGAATATCCGAATACTTCAGTTGCTTAATTATTTGACGAATATAATTCGAATATCCAAGTATTTGAATACTATTCGAATATTTAAGTATTTGAATGAATACTATTCGAATATTTAAGTATTTTTTGGGCGTCTTCTGTGCGCCCAAGGAAAAGGAAGGAGATGATGTGCGTTTCGTCCCGGGTCCGCCAGTGGACTCATCAGTAAGGCGTCTGGCGGAACCCTGCCTTAGACGTTGGGGTATCAAAGTACTGGAACGAACTTCCTTATATACTGTAGGAGTGGCTTGTGACCACTCGCGAGAGAGCGTCGGGAGTTGGCTCGCTGGAGTGGCCCTCTGTTGAGAGGAGCCGTCACTTCTAGACCGCCACAATTTGAATACTATTCGAATATTTAAGTATTCGAATACTGATGATTCGAATAATATGGTGTGAATTATAAATCAAGTTCTTTAGGTTCATTTGTCATGGTGAAATCTTGTAAGCTAATTTTAACCCACTTCATACCATACTATTTGAATACATCAGTATTCGAATACAGCAGTATTTGAATAGTATTCGAATAATAACATTCGAAGACTCAAATATTCGAAGTTTATTCGTAGCATTTGAATACTTGTAAAACATTCGAAATTAAATTATTTGAATAGTGCCAGCCCTAGTTGGAAATGGAACGGTTTTCGATGCGCGTGATGCTCGTGATATGAATGAAGCAGCACCTTTAATGAATATTTCGACAAGTTCAATAAGTACAGCATTCTTTAATAGGTACGATAGATATTTTAAATACCTTTGATGCTTCTGAGTTTGCGGACAAGTTGGAAAGAAGATATTCCAGGGATTGCTGATAAAATGACGTATTTATAATCAATCTTAGGAAGTCCGGTGAATTTTTTATTGATGAAAATGGCTGAATCAATCCTCAAATATACTTGGAACAATTTAGAGGGAAAAACATTTGTTTGTAAAAATTTGTATGAATGTATGTACACATGGTTTTATAAGAATAGATGCAGTTAAGAAGCCTTTAACCCAGCGCCGTTCAGACTACCGTTTGGCGGGCAAGCCGCAAACGTTGCGGTAATAAAATATATGCGGTATAAAATAATTTCAAGTAGAATTTCAGGTAGAGTATTTTCGGTAAAAATTAAGGGGATAGACATGTCACGTGACCTGGACGATTTGTACAACCAGATAACATTTCCCTTTAAACATTTTGGGAAATGCATGATGGTGAAGTGAAAATGGGTATGAGGGAGACACAGAAAACGTGAGAATGTGTGCGTGTGATAAACAAAATCTCTTCTCATATGTGTAATGGGTGCGTTCAGCGGACTCAACCGCTAACTAGCGGCTACCTAGCGGTTGAGTCCGCTAAACGCCCCCAATGAATCTTATTTGCTGCCGATATTTCATTCTAATTGTTTTTTTTATAGTATGTATAAATGACACATGAAAAGTACCCCTTTCGCTTGCTCTTTAAATAATGCAAGCGCCGACCACGCGAGCAGTAGCGGATTTAAGAAAAAAGGCCCAGGTGGCAAACATTCCGAGGGACCCATTTTTCGGGAGAATGACGAGGTAGTTTACTAAAAAGGGGTAAGTGTACAGAAAAAAAATATAGTGCTGGGATAAAATCATTATTTTTTTTAACACGGGGCCCTACGGGGGGTCTTCTGAGCAAGGGCCCTTTTTCGGAAAAATAAAACGGTACTTTACTGAAAACGGGCTCAGTATGATAATACAGAAAAAATATATAGTTTGAATAAAATCATAATTTTTTCAAGGATAGGGCCCAGGTGGCAATTGCTCATCGGCCGCCCTGTTAAATCCGCCACTGCACGCGAGAGAAAGTATAGGCACCCGAAAAATAGGAAAGTCTCGTAAGGGACCATCCGCCCGTGTCAGTAGGAAAATCGAATCATTTCTCGAAGAAGAACCACTGTAGTGGTGCATTCCTATCACTTACACTACTATAACTTGCTGTCGCCCTTCCCCTTGAAGGTATGAAATAGTTAAAAGAGGCAAGAGGGGTGCCCGAAAAACAAAGTCGCATTAAGTTCGATATAATATACATATATTAGGGCAATTTTATACATTTTATAGGCACCTGCAAAACACAATCTTTTTGTAGTTCAAATCATAATTATCATGCCACTTTATTTTTATTGTACAATTATATCATTGCGACTTACCATTTCTTTTCCAAGTTCCTTTTATCTAGTTTGAATAGTGCGGAAAAGAAATCTGACCCATACAAATATTTAACATGTGCAGTGACTGAAAAAAGCGGATATATCTCTTTTTGGCAGAGAGCACTATCTTCTTTGAGGAATATGTATTTCCAGGAAGAAGATAAGACCGAGAGAAACGTACCACCGTCTCTAACAAACTTAATATACACAATAGAAGGATTTATTCACATTACAAAAAGAATATTTGATATGAAGATTAGGCAGCTTTATACTAGAAAATTAAAGCAGGACCTTCTAGAATTTTTTTTTGGTCAGATAAGGCAACACAGAGGCAGATTAACAAATCCGACACGTACGCAGTTTATACAATCATATAAATCATTATTTCTGAAACGCCTCAGTGGCAGACATTCAATTATGGCAAACTGCGACCAAACTGATCAAACATCCATAATCCAGTTAGAAAATTGTAAAAATATGGGCAGTAAATGCATAAATAAGACAATAAATGAAGAACCGCGAATACATAAACAATTACAAAAAATAATAAAGAAGGAAATCAATCTCAGGGTAATGATGCATTTGCTCCAACAATTAAAATCAATTATTGGTAATCAATTGGAATGCGGTTTATGTAAAATTCACATTTTAAAAGACTATCGACAAACCGAATACCCAACGAATTCAGTTGAAACTTATAATACACTATTCATAGACTATTTAAGGATCATCTATAATATTACAAATTAGAAAAAGAAAATATAGGTACTGTACAATATAAAAGAAATGATTGTAACATACGTGAATCGATATGTTCTTTTTAGTTTTATGTGCTCCGATAAGCATATTATTTGTAATTCGATCAAAAATAAGATTATTGTAGTATGTATTCTGCAGGCATGTAAGAAAATGAATGACGTAGTAAAAGGAAAACGAATTGTACAATACATCTCACAAATGAGTGATGCTATGAAGGAGGCGGTTTCAATTCAGGAAAAAAGATTTATTACTGAAAATTCTACTATACCCAATACAAATCCCGAATAGCAAATGAAAAAGCTCCCAAGGAGCTACACTACTCTAACAAATATAAAAAGCTACCGAGAACCACCACGTGGGTGGTTTCATTTTTGCAACACTAAAAAAAATTCGGTGCACTCTAACTTTAATTCGCTGCAGCCTTCCTGAAGGCTGTGTGGGGCCCAAGTGCAGCAAAGCCAGCTGCTCGGGACTCCTTTTTCCCAGGAGCATGTCTTCGGACATGTCCCAGGACAGTTTCGGGGCATTGGGGTCGCAACTCTAATTACAAACGCGATCAGTCATCATCGCAACACTAACTCAAAAAAATATTAAGTATCAGACTAGGACGAGTAATTAAAAAAACGCGATCAGTCGCATCGCAACTCTAATAAAAAGCGTACTACGAATCAAAAGTAATAAAATAAACCAAACTTTAGTAACTCCATTTCAAAATACAAGAACAATCTCAAAAACAATCGCGACTCTTTTTGCGGAACACTACGAGCAGCCACGCTCGACATTCATTCGCAACGCTATACATATGCTGGAACCAAACGCGGGGAATACTCGATTCGCAACGCTAATTCAAACCGTAATCAACATTTAGTCGCAACACTAACTGGCCCCGTAATCTTCTTCGCAACCCTAATTGAAAACGCGGTGTGCTCAATTTCAGGAGCGGGGGTGTCGATGGGTCAGCCTATGGCCAACCAAACTACTACTACTACAACTACCGGCGAGCATAATGGCAAAGTAATACCTTAGAAGAATGACCCTGCACCCGAGAATGCAGGACCATTCTTCGTAGCCCAGATCATATGGCCTTTACTCTGGCCGGGCTATCTTCGGTTCTTTGGCATAAATCAATGTATGATCAATGATAAACATTCGCGTTAGGAACCGTTTATCTTGGAAATTATGATTATAATTTGATTCTATTGAAAAGACACGGTGTACAAGAAGACCCTAGCCCTCGTCTAATAAATACATACACAGCCAAAATGTTACAATTCACGGGCATGGTTACCATACCCGCGGTCATTATGCTCGCCAAAGCACGTATACAACCGGTCACTCGTGTCGATTCGGACCAAACGTCCTACGACATGATTGAGTGACCAGAGGAACCATAATGCATGCGCACTCACATTTCGCTGTGCCCCGGTGACGGAGACGCTAACACCCCTGCTACTGATCAGGGGAAATTATCGAGCTCCTCTGAAGTCATCAAGCTGCTCAGAAGAAGTCGTCAGGCTGCTCAGCTGCGCCCAGACTGGAACGAAGGAACAGAACACAATTACAATTTGTTTCCAAAGTTATGATTGTTTGAACTGTCATGAAGAATCGCGAAGCAATTCAAAACTAACGAAATTTTTTGTTAAAATGTCTAAATGATAAGATGTTTCGTTAGTTTTGTATTGCTTAGTGAGTCTATTCTAAAAATTAATTTTTCTAAATATTTTTAACTTTTTTCTTTCTAAAATATTGAAGAATGAACTCTACTTAAAAGGAATTTAATGAAATGCATAGATACTTACATCTTTCCATTAATATTCAGCACAGAAATCTCCTCTTCAGCTGACGGACTGATTCTAATTTTCGACAACGACTTTCGCTTTCAAAAGTAAAAAAAAGAAACAGTAGACTACCAACGCGCCCGAAAGATTCGAGTCTCGCGATTCGAAGATGAGAGTGATAGAATACAAATTGCGTAAAAAACACTGACTCTACCCTCGCGTATCCCGAAATTGTTAACGACGCTCTACAATGAGCAACTGTGCTCATCAAAACGAAAAACTTCGTACGTCATAAACACTGACTCTATTTGGCCGCATTGCACGCGGCACAATCTCTGAAAAATAAGTGGGATAGGAGGGTGTGGTGGATGTAGTTTCATCGAGTGTTTGTCGCGAGGAAATATCGTTTTCCTTGAAACCAAACAAGGAACTTTCGCTCCTTGTTATTTAGAATACAAGGTGTGATGCGAAAATACAGAATGCTCGCTCGATGCGAGCAGCTTTTCATTTCACACGATATTATCCAAAATATACCACTTCAGAAATAATTAATACATTTAAATGAATCATAGTAGTGGCTTTCGTCAATAAAGTTGTAAGCACGTTCGTGTTATTCGAGTAATACTTTAAAATAAATCACGATCTTTATGAATATCCAAAATTCATGGCAAGAATCAAAATTCGACAATTATTTATGCTTGAATAGCATGTCCTTTCTGTACATAAAGAACAAAACTTGCATCCAAAACCGAAGGTAAATGCAATTACAACAGCTTCATAGAGATAGATTCTTAAAAATCATTGAAATATCGTTGAATTCTACGTAAACGCGACCGAAATGCAATAAAACTTGATCATTCCAATATTTCGTAAACATCTACCGACGCCATTTTAAAATTTTTAAACAAATCTGATTAAAATTATTCAATTTATCATAATTCAATCATTTCCCATTTTATCCCGATATTAACAGACTGCAAAGTTACCCATCACGCTCACAGCCGACAATGATCTGGCGCGTGGCACGTCAATCACGTCTGAACGTGTAAAGGACAAGTTTAGACCTGCACTCCCGACGCGCGATCGTCCTTTATCACGTTGGAGACTTTACACGTACAGTTTTGAAGCACACGCCTGAAGTGTACGCTCAAAAACTGCGAGAAAAACTGTCCGTCTAAAGCCGGCTATTGATTCAATAAAATAACGAAAAAATACGTATACCACACGTATTGCCATTTCATTTTTCCAAGGAATGAAACTAGACGCCATCCAAGCACCGTTCAAATTACCCAGCAAGTGTCATGGCGTTGCCTGCCCTTTGCTTCCGATTCCCGCCTGAACGCCTGTAACCTAACGATGCAACAAGTTTGAAAGAAAAGCATTAAAACATTCGCAAGGCAATTAAACAACAAATAAGCTTGAAATATGCCCGGAAAGGGATGTAATTGAATACCGAGACACGATATGTGTGCACTAAATGTGCAGAAATATCGGTAAGGCAACGAAGGGAATACGCGACGAACATCTAACGGTTTTCTCGCGATATTTAATCAATTTCCGGACGAAACTTTATTAATCGTAGCAGCAAGTGACGATAGGGAGTAAAGAACGAGACGAATAATGATTAGAAGTACCTAATTATATGATGGTAGATAATGTACGCGTACCAGTTAAATACGCAGCTAGCTATCGAAGCGTCTTAACTCAACGACCTCCACGGAACGAATGACCCCCGCGACCCAACGCCGTACCTCGGCGAATATTAGCTGTGGAGGGGGGGAGGGGGGGGGGGAGAGCAGGCAGGCGGCAGGACTCGCGAGGCAATACACGCGTACGTTTTTCCGGCCGTCTAAACAGAGGTGACTTCCAAAGCTTGCATCGTTCAGTCATAACAAACGTCGTTTCTTAAAGCTTAATTAAAGTACACTCCTGTTACGTCCTAATACTGAAATGGAAATAGAAAATGTGGAAATCACCTCTGATGTCGCGGACCACGGAGAGATCCCCCAACGGTGTTTCAATACATCTTTGCAATAAATATTTCATCACTTCTACAAATAATATCCGATTCATTTCAAAATTAGTACTATAATATATAATATCGATACTTGGGTCCCATCACAAGGGATAGCCGCGATATATGTGCTACAGATTTTGATGAATCTCATATATATACATAATGTTGGATGCAACATTGAGATATATGTATGTTGGTATACTATGCCTACATTGCGACATATATATAAATATTTTCCCATGCAAGTTGGAATTTCTCAGTTTCTAATGACTCGAATGTAATAATTACTGTTTAGAGAGAATATTTGAAAGAACTCGCACGAAAGAGTTCAACTTCAGAAATGTAACTCGTATTCGACACATTAAGCATCCCGTATGGTTGTGAAATTAATGAATGCTCGATTTGCAGTAACATCCATGCACCCCACGACGCTCATGTATCATGCAACTTTCTGCGAGGCTTATAAGAATTAGATTTTATTGTAGATTTCAATGTCGGCGGTAAACTAATACTCGGGGCAAATAGAATCCAATTATTATTACTTCATTAGAATGATTAAACAGTGCATTAGAAACTTGCGGGAATGTCAGTAACAGCGACAATTTGTAATACTTATCGACGTACGATACGTGAAAGGGTTCTACTACACGCAAAGTACTAACAAAAGAATTTGTCATCTTGCAATTTATAGCCTGCACGAGCTTTGAAGAAATATAATTTTTTTTCGGAGAGAAATCCGCATGAGTCGTTGACAAACTGAGTCAAAGCGTAGCATAACGAAAGCCTATGACAAACTCACACTGTAAACAAGTCACACGTATACAAGCACGCAACACACTTTTCAGCATTTTAACCCATTTCAGAGTAGTTGCTGAGTTGGACGCTGTGCAAGAGCAGAGGCTGCTACATTCAGTCCTCAAATTATGGGTCGATAACACAGTTTGGGTGGCGACATGCACATCTATAAGGTGATAGGTCTATCCTATACTTTGTCAATGATAATGTCAGTAATGTAGATAATATAGGTACTGTAAGTAATGTAGGTAACAATAATATCGTCGCCTCTAAATACTAATTGTTATATTTATGTGTATCAGGTCTGTTCGTTGGTTTTTGGTTTCGCAACGTTTATTAAGTAGGAAAGAAATTGTAAACTAAAGTAATAAACAAACTGCCAAATAGAACAGACAGGTTATTAAAAATCAATATTATTCATAAATAACGCGCTACATGAAACTATATGAATATTCTGTACAGTACCTACCATCTTCGTAAAATAGTAGAACTAAATTACCATGGGCGGCAAGTTCGAAACTTGAGATAGGTTTTCAGTTAAATTAATTGATTTTAAGAAATGACACACAATTATATTATATGCATTCTGTATACAATTTAATAGTGTGTATTGCGATACGGAAAGTGTATCTCAGTCAATTGTTTTGAATAGAAAAGGAATTCTTTTACTGTCGCCATTGATAAGTAATTATTTTTTATTGTATTTGTTCCCCCTTATTATATTATTATCTTTCTTCTTTTTACAAAATATCTTAATATGCAGGTTAATAATACTATTCATAATGAACTTTAAATTATTTCATTATGAGTACAAATGAAACTAATGGTACGTATCGCTTAATTAGGGAATTCAATCCCGGGATCCCGGGATTTTTTTTATTCTAAAACTCCCGGGATTTGATATGTCAATTTATAACTTATCCCGAGAATTTCGCGAATAGTTTAAAAACGTAAATTACTTTATGAACAACTGAAAAATATAAAAATGGAATCCAAAAATCAGTCGGGATCCCGGGATTAGATCCCGGGATTGAATTCCCTACGCTTAATGTAAGTAATAATAATCTTTCGACTATAAGCTTATTTAAAAAACGGATCACATTTCATAGAATTCGAACGAAATACTATGAACACTTTGGAGCACTTTGTATCAATGTAAAATCAAAATAAAATTATCCCAATGGTAATGGATGACGAGTAATGGGGTTTTATTGGGAAAAAAATAGAAGTTTTGCAACTTCTTATTAAGTAAGATTCAATTTTCTTAACTCTCACTTAGTGGTAGCTAGATCACGTGACACGTGTAAATGAAATGTTCATTTCATATTGATCACAATAAAGCGCGATAGATCCATGCATCTATTGGCATTTTCTTATTTCCGCTACGCAATCTGGTGGCGAAAATTAAAGCACTCAAATCGGGTTACCTGTCACATGTATTTGGCAATATTGTGAATTTCGACTGTTTGATAATCGATTTTGTAATATTTAACAGACTATTTAATGTCAATAACATTATTGCACTATTTCAATACTTGTGTGAGACCAGTTCTGTAACGCGATTGACCCGATTGCAGAGCTTCAAACCGTAGATGGCGCTCTCACAGAATTTACCAATATCTATAGTATTCATCATCAGATATATTATATCGAACTGGTTCGAGCAGGACACACATGCATGTCTGCCTGTGGGTAGAAAAATGATACCGCTTTGGCTATAAAATCCAAAATTACTACGCCTGAACAATCAATAAACTGTGAATATGCATAGCACGATCTCCTGGATGATAAAAATTAATAATTATTGCTTCTAGCAAACTTTGCAAATACATTCTTGTCGTTCCATTTCTATGTAATTGTAACATTTTTTTTAAACAACAAAGATTTATAAAGGTGGAGTCGAAATACGTGGTTCATGAGAGGCTCATTTTCATATGCAAAATTTAGTCGAAATTACATAACAACTTTTTTCTTCGCACCCAATTCCACGTAAATAATCTAAAACCCGGAGTCCAGCAATTTCTCGCACTTCAATCTAACCATAAAACCAGGTGAAGCTAATGCAGCATCAAGCACACATTAAAAAAAAAACTTTTGCTCAAACTTGCTCCACATTCCCCTGCTAAGATGGCAAAAGAACGAAAAACGACGAATGATCGAAGCTCGCGAACGCAGCTGCAGTGGACTGAAACCTGTCGATCGTGCAAATAAGAGGCAGTCGATCGATTTCGTTGATGGGGGTGCAGGCGCGCGCGGGTGCACGGAATCAATACTGAAAAACGATCGTCCCCTTTGCTTGTTGGGCCCGTTCAGCTTCCAGGGGCTGGTCCCGCGAAGCCGTGGCCAATTCGCAGATTCGCGCGCGGCTAATACCGTACACGGATCGACGATCCGGCTCACTGGAGCGCGACACCGTGTCCGCGAGCCGTGCTCTGCCGCCTCGCGTCGTTCGAGCCATGCTAACTGGCGTGGCCGCCACGCCCACTGGCCAATCGGCCTGCTTGGGCGGTTAGGCCACGCCCACGCGCCTCTAAACGGAGGGTGGGGACGAGTTAAACGCGCGAGGGGCGGGGTAAGGTCGTTGCTCGAGAACGCAAGACATTGGAGTTATTGAATTCGTCGAGTTGGCTGGACGTCGAAGGTAACATGTCAGGTGAAGAACCTCGCGGGCAGCGCTGCCGATCAATTTATTAAACCACGGTCGAGCAGAGGGCTCTCCACGCATCGCTTAAAACTTTGTGATTCGATGGACAGAGGTGTAGTTGCTACGTGGATAGTATTCCCGTCACCTGTCATTTAATTTCAACCTTTTGTGACTATAGTCGGTTCACATTTAATCGATCTTGGATTTAAATACCGGATATTCCGCTATTCTATTGCTACACATTTTGTCTCTTTGTGCACACCTGTGGGCACATGGTGTTTCTTGAATTGTGGATCAAGCTGGTATATCGTGGTAGGATGAGTGATGCCTTTCGTGGGGAGCAGACATATTGGTGTCTTCAAACGCGATACCACTCATTTTTCATCGCTGCCACCATTCGTGTATAGCAGTCCAATCATCATGTAACTACATGCTTTGAATAAGAGACGGCGATGAAAGACAGTTTGCATGCTACATACGGGAGACCGGGGCAAAGTGAGACGAAAAAAGTTTAAGTCGAATAAAATTTTTCCCTTTCAATAAAAATGTGGGGATATAGATTTATAATATAATTTGAATACTTAAAATACTTAAAATAAACTTAAAGTATATTAAAATTCAATTTGAAAAGAAAATGCCAAAATAACCACTTTACCACATATATGCGCATATCACTTGCGCATTGGTTCTTAGCAGCTATTTGCAGCTCAATTTACGCCGGTCACATTATCCCGAATGTGTACTGAGTGGAAAATTAATTATTTAATAATGTTAGTATTAATGTTTTCTCAAATGCGTATACATGTGTGTTTATAAGCTTGTTATAAACACGCAGAAAAAAATGAGGGTTAAAATAACACATTTAAGACTCATTTATCTAAAAAGCTAAATTGAAAAGAAAACAAATTGGAAGTCTCCTAAAACTTCATTTTTAATTTTTTAAATGAATTTCCATTTTTCGATATCTGAATGTGCGTAATTATCATTGTGGTAATACACACATTTATTACGTCACCAAAATTTGTAAATATATTCTATTGTTAAAGAATAAATTAAGAAAGCTCATTTTACCCCGAGGTTCACTTTGCCCTGGTCTCCCCTAGTAAGGTGGTAGTAGGGAGCAAGGGATTGTTGATCCAGGAGATTTGTTTCCTTTATAGGAACCGCTATTATTAGCGCGATTCCTGGAGAGCTCTTCAGGGGCAGATGAATTGGAGCTGACATTATGAATCATCGACTGATTCGTCTAGTGGGGAGATAGATCCCCTGTTATCAAAATTTTTACACCCGCTAGCGCCACCAGAGGTCTAATCTTCTAAACTCTTACAAAATCTAAGTTTATTCCTCTCCGCTCCCATGCGTCTGGGGCAGGGTTCCGTCGGCTCTAAGCTTGCGGGATGAAGTCTGGCTGACGGTCCCGCTCGTGTTACATGTAGCGTTAGTACCTGAAGAGTTAACTGCACTGAAATCAATACATGAGATTGTTCACGCTGTAGTAATTATAAATGCCATATGCATCATGCGATCCCATTGATTTCTTCGTTCAATTTCGTTTTTTATAGCAACACCTATACCTAACCACAAATAAATACGTTTGCATTTGCTTTTTATTTTGCCACGATTTTGTTTCTTCCTATTTGTGTTTGGAACAAAATGCATTGTACTGATTTGTTTTTGGAAGTACCTACCTGCTTTACTCATATATACGTATGTTCTATTCAGGGGTGACGGCTTACGCAGATCCGTCCCTCTGCGCCTCTTATTGTATTTGCATGTAATGCGCGCGCATAATAGACATTAAGTGGCGGTCATGCATGGTAACAGGAGGCAGAATAGTGGAGGCTCCATAAATTCCAGAGTTTATCGTCGACAACGCTATATACCTACCATAACGGATCAACGACAAGTTCGTCATTGTTTTTCTCGAGCCTTTATTTTCGTTGTAATATTTTAATCAAGTATATTTTGACGCATATTTACATAGACTGCTTCATAATATGTGAGAAGTCTTGCAGTGGTGTATGCAGAGCACAGCAGTAACACGATAGGCTTGTAGGTACTTGTAGGTAAACATCTATTTCATTTGATTTTCTTTCTGAATTAGTGGTAGTTTTATGTTTTAAGGGGGTCTCCCTACCTTGATGGACGAAAAATGATGCGAACTTTGGGAATTTTTTAAAACGAAACCATAACATATATTTACTTACAGCTATGTGGCTTTATTTGTCTGTTATCTGGAGTTATAGTGCTTCAAATAGAGCGCCTTAAAAAACTCATATGCGCATAGTTAGCATAGATTCAGCCGTTGTAGTTGTCTGAAATAGAAAATTTAAACATTTGTGACATCTGTATGAGTGTAGCTATAGTCTGAACTATGTAAGTAGATTAAATGAGAAATACTAAAAAGTAAAAACAAAATGGCAACGTTTAAACAGACATCGTTTTCTGCAAAAAATTCGTTGATTTGTTAAACACGTTTTTCTCGAAACATTGTTCTCAAAATCGGTTGGACCTGAATCAACAAAAGTTATTATCCGATTCGACTGAAATTTTTTTATTTTGAAGAATATACTTCTGGCTCGGGGGGGGGGGGGGTCAGTGAAATTTAAAAAGAATTGAAAATTCATAATTTTTAAAAGCGTTGAAAGGACGAAAAATATAGGGAAAAAGTGATTTCAAACTTCAATGTCGTTATTTTCCCAAAAAACGTAATTTTTATAGTTTTTCTCTGGTTTCTCCCCTAGCCAGAAGTATATTCTTCAAAATAAAGTCGAATCAGTTAATAACTTTTGGAGGTACAGATCCCACCGATTTTTCGATGCCTCGACTTTAACGACTCCCCAGTGCCGTCTGCAATGATTAATTATAAAACAAAACATTTATTTCTATAGTTTAAGACATCCTTAATATAATGCAAGATGTTCCATTAAATTATATACAGTAGTTTTCGTGTAATTAATGCCTGAAGATCACCTATTTTTATCGTCTCTAGACCGGAACAGCCTCTTAAGTCGCAAAAGCCTAATTTTGCAAAAACCGACTTAGTTTTAGTAACAACGAGAATGAAGATATATACCATACTATTTTCTACTGAAGATATATACCAAGTTTGAAGTAATCGGGTTATTGATTTTTGAGATATCATGCTAACCAATTCGAAAAACATCGTTTTGAAAAAACCTGGTTTAAAGTTTCAGGTACCGCTTTTTTTTAAATTAAATTTTTTGAAAATGTTGCCCAAACATGTACAAACATAGGCATAAGCGTTTCATTTAATATAATTTGAGGGCTTCACTTGAAAAAGAGTAAAGAAAAATATATCCTTTTTTAACCCAATGTGCGGTGCTAATTTAGTTTAAAATTTAAAACCCAAATTTAAAAATATTCCCTTTTCTAGTATACACTTAATAAAAAACTGCTTTGAAAAATAAAATAACCGATTTTTAAGTAAAATAAGCGGGGTGGGGGACAGTTGCCCCCCGTTTTACACCCTCTCCGGACGCCCATACTTACACGTTGTTTATATTCATTAATTGTTGAGAAATTGGAAAGGTACGATTTAGGCTACCAGTACGATATCGATAACTCTCCCCTGTAACCTCATCCACCAATATCTTGCCTAACTCTACATTTGCATTTACATTAATACGGCAATAAAGACGCGTGGACAAACGAGTGCAAGAAGCCTGAACTACAAAAACCAATAACAATTAGTGCAGAACAAATCTGCAATCCCAACCCGTCCCCCATCGTTGGCTCCTGGATCGAGCTCGCTACTTCTCGGGCGGTCGCTACCGTTCCGCGGGACGACGGGCCGTGAAACCCGTGCTGGTTTTCTGAGGGTCGCGTTCTTCGTACCCGTCTCTGGTCTCCTCGTGTCGGCGGAACTTTTTATGGATAAGCCGGAACCCGAGCGAGGAGCTATTGAATCCGTGGAGGGGTGAGGCCACGCCGCGGCCAATGGGATGGTTTGGCGCTGGCTCGAGACGTGTGTCGCGCACGAGCCAGTGACACGTGACAAACAAGGACGCGAAACCGTACGCCATGCCCACCGCGCGCGGCAATCGGCAAGAAAAAGACATCGCTGGCCACCAGCCACGCCCACTGCGATACAAATGGGTGGGCGTGGCTCCGCTGGGAGGAGTGAAGGGGGCGGGGGGGCAGCATGTAACAACCAACGGCGAAACAATAAGGAGGCTGGTGAACGATACGTTTCGACGCAATCTGCGCTGGGGACCAACGGTGGGTGGGTAAGAGACATGCTGTAAACAGAGGGGGGGGGGGGGAAACGAATGTGTGTTTTCGCCTCTACGAAGGAAGAATTAAGTAGTTGAATCACGAGAACCAGCCACCCGCTCGATTGAATCACTTCCGGGACCTTTCGAGCACAGTGTGTTGGAAGCTGAAAAAAGTGATGGGGTTGCGTTTTTACTGAGGAAGGTTAAACGGTTGGGGAATTGTCTTTCTAGATGGGCGGCGCTGGTAAATTTTTATTGGCTTGGGCTTGTTTATGGGAGTTTTCTAGCGAAGCTGCTGAATTACATAAATTCGTAGCAAATAATATATAGCAAAATATGGAAATGAAGTGCAAACTTGCATACTTCACACAATTTGGCACCTTGATAAAGTACCACCATTGGGAACTTTTTTGTCACAAAAAGAATGTGTTTACTAAATTGAAGGTTTTTCTATTTATTAATATGTGTTTGGACAATACACAAAAATAATTTCAATTTTTTAATGTTTGCTTGCGCCAAAATAGGGGAGTGTAATGTACGCTGTGAAAAAAGACGCCTCGACTGCGTGGTCCATTTTAGAGGAACCATGTGTCTGAAACAAAAAACCAAAAAGATTTGTAATCAGTATGACTGTCACTATAGCACGAACTAAGTAGAGTCACACATTTTCGTTTTTTTTGCTCCTCTTTTGCGTCGCAGAATCATTAAAAAATTTAGCTAACTTCGATAATTCAACTTTGGACGTCCGCCATTTTGTTAATTAATTCTTCACCAATCTAATTAATCTTAGTCCCTGTCGTAGCGGCAGTCACGCTGATTACAATTTTTTTTGACTTTTTGAAAAAAAAACAAAAAGTTTTTCGGGTTCAATTTTGAAAATGTTGAGAAGCGATAAAATGGCGAACCTTTGAAGAAAATTGTGAAATGTTGGTTGAGAATTGTCCTCATTTGATGAAAATGAAATAGAGGGAAACACGACCACTGAAAAAAATCTTCTGACGTGCTATACTAGTCATCCGCATTATAGTTTCTAAAACATTTTCGTTTGTTGATTTCAGAATAAATTTCAAAATAAAAATCGTATATCTTTCCAAAGATACCTTCAATTTTCGGGCAATTACCCTGTTGTCCTCCCTTAAGGTGAAAATTTGGATTCATTGTTAGGTACCTACTGTTTTTTAGTCGAGTCCGTTGCTTAGTAATTTCAAGATTCCAACCTTACCTTTATGTCATAAAAATTAAATTTCTGGATATCTATACGTGTATTCAGTGGCGCACTGACACCCCCCAAAGTAAAAGAAAAAAGGAGACGAATGTAACCATCTCATGAATTTTATTGAATTTGCATTAAAAATATTTTTAATATCCCTTCAACTCGGCTCCCCTAAGATTAAATCATTAGTGCGCTACTGGGTGTATAGTAAGCGCTAATGGGATTTGTAGGCGTTTAAGAGGAAGATGCAGAAAACAAAAGAGTCTGTGGGAGGTCTTTGCTGGGAGTGGGGAGGTGGGCAGCAAAATACCATTAAGTGATTGGTAATGAAACATGTTCAGCAGATCTTTCATGCCCAACTTTGTTAGTTTTATTTTGGAGAACTGAAATATAAATGAACTTCTCTAAATGTTATCTTAGAATATCTTAGTATATCCACAAACTATATTTATAATGCGAGCAATTTAAAATTTAGAGCCTGCGCTCTTAAAGATACTCAAAAGAAACATAAGCAACGAGAATTCAAGAAAAAGTTCAACAGTACCTAATAAGTAAATGGAAATACGACTGTATATTTTTTATTATCCAATGATTTTAATCTCTTTAACCCTCTAGGGACGAGTGGGACTCTAGAGTCCCATTCAGATTAACACATTTTTATTTACGTTCCATCAATAAGATCGAGATTTGATAGGTATAGTAACCTTTAGTAGGCAGAGAAGAAACTGTTGTACCATCAAAACCCGAAATTAAACTTTTTTTTGTTATAAACAAATTAAAAAAATTTTTTTTTTAAAAATGAACGAGTAGTTTCCAAATCCGAAGTATAAAATAGACTATTTTAACGCTCAAAAAAATTCTACGTTAAGTTTAAAACATCCCCGTCCCTAGAGGGTTAAACAGGAACGGTGTTTACAGTGTATACTGTTCATTATATATTATTCAACATTTACTATTTTACGTAAATACGAATGGTTTCTATGTATTTACACGATTCACATAAAGAGAGAATCCTAAAGTTAACGTCACATAGGTACTTTTCATGTATTTCAAGTAAGTACCTATACCTACACTTTATTTTATCGTATCGCTGTAAGATATATATATATATATATATACGTATATCTATATATGTATATATAGGTATAGGTATAGTAGTTTTTACGACGCGTGAAATTTTAATTATGCTCCTATCTTCCTTGAGAACCATGCTGTAACTCCTCAGGCTTTGCGGCGTTTTAATCACCAACTCGCGATACTGTTGCTCTGCTGGCTGCATCCGTTTCGTCGCAACGCGTTAACTTGTTTCAATTAACTTTTAGTACGTCAATCTTTCGAGCAGACGAATTAAAAAAACGTTGGTATAATCCATAACTCAGGGGTCTGGATTGCTACTGGTGCTTTCAGAACGAGCTGAATGGCGGGAATAATGAGTGAAGCTACCGAACATCTATTATAGAAATTACGGAGGAAATTAGATACGCATTGTTATATAGTATTACTAGAGCCATAAAAATTGCAATAATTTCAGAAAAATGTTCTGGGAAGCCCGAGGATGGGGGCAACTGCTCCTTTTGTACCCCCCCCCCCCCCTCCGGACGCCCATGGGTAGCATCTACATAACTTTGGATGTAGTTTATTACTCCAGCTTCTTTTCCTGTTTCTGATATCTCAACTACCTTGAAAATTATATGTTTACAATTGTCCCATTGCGTACCTATAAGATTAATTATAATATCACCGCCATTTTGTCGCTCTCGGCGACCCCATGTGCGGCATGAATGGAATCTTCAGCTTTGTTGTTCCATTTATAAACCACCTGCTTCTGGCCAGACTCATTATTTACGTGATTTAATACATATTAATCTTAACGAAACACACGAGGGAGACTTCAGTCACCAAACATCCCCCAAACGGTCTAGCAGGGTAAGCATGGGTAAACGGCCCTCATGCCGATTCTAGGAGTTGTTATTATTTATACAATGCTCCTTACCTGAAACACCATTATGTAAAGTTTTAGATCGCTACCCCCCCGTTTAAGGATAATACGGGGGTAAACGCCCTTATCGTTATTATTTTTTTTCTCGGTTATTATTTAAGATATTTAAATGAAACAGAAGCGACAAAATAGCTACATATTAGCTGTAATTCGTATATTTTTCTCGAATCGTAAATGAATTATTACGGGTAGAAAAAAAAAATTATTTTTTTGGGACGGTTTTTGCAAACCACCCTATGAGTGACAACCCCTTGTTTTGCTGTCTTTCTGATTATATAAATGCTGATTGCAAAAATCATCCCAAAAAAATAAATTATTTTTTTCTACCCGTAATAATTCAATTATGGATAATATTTATTTGGCTAGTATTTAGCGCATGCGCGTTGTTCCGCAGCATCTTCACCTTCACACTTCGATCTCCCGAACGAACCGCACTCGTTTCTTCCATTCGCATTTAAATGACACGTACTCAGGCTCGCAACAAATATCACAAAACCCCACATATTTATAATATAATGATCTTCTTTAAATTATTTAACTATGTTACTCCATCTCGACGATAGTCAGGTTTTTATATATAATAGCTCGATAATAGAGCATTATTCTTGACTTTCTTGGAGGTGGTCCCTCAAAGGGTTGTTTCGAAAAACCACCCCCAAAAAATTAATTTTTTTTTACCCTTAATAATTGAGTTAAAATTTTGAGAAAAATATATGCAGTACAGTTAGTATGTAGCTATTTTGTCGCTTTTGTTTCATTTAAATATCTTAAGTAGTAACCGAGAAAAGAAATAATATCATTAAGAACGTTTACCCCGTATTATCTTTAACGGGGCGGGGGTAGCGATCTCAAACTTTACATAACGGTGATTCCGGCAAGGAGCATTGTATAAAAAATAACAACTCCAAGAATCGGCGTAAGAAATTCTTTGTGTTAAAGAGCTAGTTATTACGAATAATGATATTTAATTATCTGCTACATAGATACTACTACTGTTTTTGAGATTTCAAGATTATCTTCCTCTTTGTATTGTTAATAATATAGTTTATTATTAAACTACCTATTATAACTGAGAAAGAACAGTTTCATGTAATCTTGATTGCAACAATCATTTATATAAGTACCTAATAAATATATATAGGTATCATAAAATATCTTAAGCCGTACTCAAATAGGTAACAAAAACCTCGATTTATGTTTAAAGTAAGATGTTATACCGAAATATTATAGAATTTGTGCTGTGGAATTGGGGGGGGGGGGGGGGGGTGATAACTTCTCCCACGTTTTCACCTTCTGTTTAAGCCGGGTATCCACTTGGAAGCTTCAGTCGCTTTAGAATTTTTTTGAATCTTTGGGATTGGGATGTTTCCTTGCAAGTCGATATTTCTTAATTATCGGTAAATACAAATTTAAAGTTCTATTACAGTGAATCAGGTATCACTTAAAAGCTATTGTAAAATACATATGTTTTCCCCAATTGGATTTTTATTAATCTACTAGCCGACCCGTTACCCGGGTTCATTCCGGAATTATTTACGATGTTCCCAAAATAAAAAAGGCTAAAAAATAACCTATAATCTAATCTAGGACGAATCCGTAGTAGCATTTCTGGTTGGCCCACAGTATCTCCAAGTTGGGAATTATTTGGCCATCAAAATCCCAACATTCCAAATTTCGTTGAAATTCGTTCAGCCGTTTAGGCGTGAAAGAAAGAGAAACCAACGGACAACGTTTCACTTTTACATATTTACCAGTAGGGGTTGTAAAAAATTTAGAAAGTAAATGCTTTCATGAATCCTTAACGATTTCAGGATGTAATGATGGACTTGGTTCATTTTACCAACGACCCAACGAGTAACGAATGCCAAATATGGGTCGCAAAATTTTCATCTCGAGACGTAAACCTTGAAAATAAACAATATGTACCTACATTGAAAGCCCATTTGTGCTCAAACTTGTCAGCTGATATTATTAACAAAAAAATAACTGATGCCCTGATATGCCACAAATTTCTTTTAAACCACCATTTACTTTTTACGCATTACCTACAATCCACCGAAAGAGAATTTTTTGCTAGATACATAGCTATAAAGTTGAACGCATGAGAATTTATATATCTTTTCCTGCTGGGGATACCTAGCTGTTTTTGAGTAGATTGATCGCGTGAGGTGAGAAATCGATACCGTAGGTACAATAACATACCTATCAAATAAGAAGAGTAGGTATATTATAAATGAGGAACATCAGCGCCTTCAGTAGCAAAACGTGGGCCGCATCAGAAGGTAGTTACGCTCTGTGTATGACGGGACAAAAGAGGTCCAGTATGTTACGTTACAGTATCTACATTCAAAGAAGGTGAAAGTCAAGCCGCTAACTGTGATTGGTAGTGGATAACAATTGCAGATATTAAGCACTGCCCTTAAGGATAACAAGCCTGCACTCGTTAAAGGAAGAAGGATCGCTTTCCACTGTGACAACGCTTGAATACATACAGCAATTGCAACTGAAAAGCGAGTCGCTACATCTCCATGCCCTGCTATTGTGAGGTAGTCCGCTTTGGTCACCAAACTTGTCGAACGATAAAAGAAATTAAAAATTTTAAGGAACTTAAGGAACATTTTAAGGCGGACTGTTGCTTTTGAATGTTTTTTACGAATTGCTCCTAAAATGTCAAGTAGTTGAAAATAATAATATAAATTAATTATATTGTTTACATTACAACGTCGGATGAGTGAATCAGGAAACAAAAATTTGGACTATTTTGGCCTGAACAAATTTTTTACTTTTAGCAAAAACGAAGCTGGTATCCGCCCAGTAGTTTCCGAGAAACCACTGCGCCCGTCTTAAGAAATGTCGTTTTGAGAAAGACGCGTTTAAAGTTTTTACAGACAACAGTGCCCTAAGAGTGGCGCAACCTTTGCTCCTTTATACCTCTGGCAATTTTACGAATTTCGTTTCAGTACTCTGCACATCAATTTCTGGATTCAAAAAACAAAAAAATTGATTTTTTGAGCCCATTAAACTAGGATACCACCTTGTATGTTTGTTAGAACTTTTTGACTATAGAGGAATGTTCTACCAACAAACATACAAGGTGGTATCCTAGTTTAATGGGCTCAAAAAATCAATTTTTTTGTTTTTTGAATCCAGAAATTGATGTGCAGAGTACTGAAACGAAATTCGTAAAATTGCCAGAGGTATAAAGGAGCAAAGGTTGCGCCACTCTTAGGGCACTGTTGTCTGTAAAAACTTTAAACGCGTCTTTCTCAAAACGACATTTCTTAAGACGGGCGCAGTGGTTTCTCGGAAACTACTGGGCGGATACCAGCTTCGTTTTTGCTAAAAGTAAAAGATTTGTTCAGGCCAAAATAGTCCAAATTTTTGTGTAAAAATCGATCATTATTTTTTCAAGAGTCGTGAGTTTGTTAATTTTTTTTATGACAAATGTACCGATTATAAGCACACTTCTAAGGATGAAACTAAGCTGTGGCTTTTTAATTTTGAATGACGGGGACCGCCGCTACGAGTGCGCCTGGCGAACAATTTTTTTTATGGAGGCTTACGTCATCGACTATAGCTCTGTAAATTTTCAATAAAACGTTCAAAAAGTTCTGCAAAATGGTATACAGTATAAACGTATAGTTTTCGTTGAATAAATTCCCGAAAATAGCGTTAAAAACGGGCGGTCAAACTCAGACCCTTAATGTCGTAAGGGTATTTATCCATACATTCCCAGAAATTGTAATTTTATTTTGTTACCCACCCTACTAAAGATGATATAAAATACCTCGCAGGACTATAACTTTAGAGATAAAGAAATCAGTATACATGCTTAGCTTCGTGGTTAACAATAGTGACTACTTTAATTATAAGCGCACAATAAAGTTCCTTGGTGCCGCGTTTACCACGTTCAAAGAGCGTAAATTCTGATATTATCAATGTAAAGCGTTGCTATTTCGCTGCGCAATAGGCACCTTATTACTATTCCAGATTTCAGATTTCTATTAAAAGTGTTAGGTTTCAGCTCGGTCTCTGATTTTATTCAATCCACGATACCACAGTCTTAAATACGATCTACTAAGAATACATTCTCTGATTTTATTCAATCCACGATACCACAGTCTTAAATACGATCTACTAAGAATAAACCAGCTTCTCCTGCATAAGAATGATGATAAATCACTGCAATTAAGGGGTCATTCTGATATTTTTTCAAACATTTTTCGAAATTGCATATCCTCAAGACTGACAATCAGACTTCCTCATGTACCCAAAACCTTTGAATTTTCGTCACAAAGTTCCTTTCGACGTTCTTCCTTTTCCAACCTCGACGACCTTAACCGGTTAACTGGCAATGTATCATATATGATAAAAAAAAATCTGGCCAATTCTGCTTATGTATCACATATGATCAAAATAAAATCTGGCCAAATCTGCCAATTCTGTATCATATATGATCAAATGGAATAACTTTGTGATTCACTTAATTTTTCGATGTTGCCAGTTTGGGCAGGAATAATAAAAAAAAACACCGTGCCAGTTAACCGGTTAACAACCCTCGCACGTTTCCTCGAAAGACGAATCAAGGGAATTGCCAGCCCAACAGGTTAGAATCATCGATTCTCGAGGCAACGAGGAAGACAATGTTAACAAAGCAGCGACGTATAGAGCGATAACCTCAAAAAGAAACGGAGTAACGATGACAGAAAGGGGGGAACTGAGACGGTGAACGCGCGGGGGGCGGGGCTTCGCGCGGCGCTGGACGTGGTGGGGAGAAGGGTCCGCCCACCGGTCGCGGTGTTCTCTGGCGGCCAGGAGGAGGAGCCGCGCGCGGCCAATCGCCGCTCCCAGCGAGCCCGGCTGGCCGGGAGTGGGGGGATGCGAGCGCATCGGGAGTGTGGGTATAGTTTGCGCGCAGTGTCCCTAGAGACGCGACGCTGGTTGCTCGATTTCCCTCTTCTCTTCCGGTTTTTCATCGGCCGATTTCCGGCCGCGTGCGCTCGCTCGTGTCGCTTCCGGTTGCTGGAGCTGCTCGTTCCCAAAGAGAATTGGTCCGACGATTGTGTTCCTCCTTGCGCACCCCCTGTGCGATGTTTTCAAAAAGAAATTGAAGCTGCCAGCAGGAACAGTATTGGCACAGCTTTGCGCAGAGTTTGTTAACGTTTGACAAGTAAATGCGTTGAGATGTCGGGCGAAGGAGGCTGGAAGGTGTGGTGGATCAACGCTGGAACAATCTGGAAGAGTTGGAGCGAAGAGTTGGCCTGAACATTTCCCGAGGAAACCTTCTGGGTGGCTTTCTTCTTTGGACGAGAAACTGACAGGAAGTGCTCTTTAAGGAATCAGCTTTGAGTATCACGAAAGATTCTCAGAAAGCCCGTTCTTGATTTTTTTTTGGAAGAACAAGTAGGCACTTTTTATCTTTTGAGGATGGGGACCTGGGGGAGACTGTCTGAAATGTTGTGAGGATTGTATAAGCGTCTGAAGCCATTAGATTTTTCCAATGAAGGCTCTATTCCTCAGGGAACAGTACCTACTATGCGTGATCGAAGAATGAATTTGGACTTCGCGGAGGGAAAATGTTTGAAGCACCATAAACATTTGCAATGACATTTAAGGAAGTCAGGGCGTGAAGTGATGTTCGTTGAGAAAAATGAATTTCCTTTAAGCAAACACCAAACACAGTATCCCAAGAAAGCTGGAAGCTTGGAAGCCTCAAAGTTAGTGCAAATGTGAATTAAAGTCCTCGGCGGAAGAGGAAGTTCACTCTACTTCTCACCGAGCAAACTATAGACTCGTTCAGTGAACATTGGAAAAGAACAGCTAGAAAATAAATCTTTGAAACATTTAGTGACTCGGTGACAGGATATTGTTCGAACAAAGGTGCTGCGGGAGCTACACTATCGATGTGCCGCTGAATCTCAACACTTGATTGCACGCAGTGTGATAGCAGGTATGTGTACACTGACATAATTCCTTTATATGCTCACCCACTTAACTCAGAAATAGAGTAGCTTTATTTGTTAACGAGATACAGAATTACAGCGCAAAATTCAGAGTAGGTACCATTATATTTATAAGGTTATGTCTAAGATGCAGAGGCTCAAATTTTACCTCAAGCTTGAACAGTTTCTTCTTTGTGAATAGAGCTAAAAAAGAAAAGTTTCTTTTAACATAGATTTTCTACGTACAAGTTGATAACATATATGTTATCTGAACTTATATTGCACTTTGAATGTTCCAAGTGTCTTCCTGCGAAACTAAGTAATAATTCAGACTTACACTCGCTTGCTAAAATTCTGCTGTGGAATTTTAGAAATTTCTCAAGCTGATTTCTAAATGGAGTGACATGTAAATTTCTACGACCTTAGATAGTGTAGTTAATAACTCGTGATATTGATTTTAAACATTTTCTGTACCATGGAAACTATTGTTTATGAAAAGAACTTTGAAGAGAGGATTAAACGCCTTCAAAATGGTTTGTTTTAAATCAGAAGTCGTTTTATTAAACGTACAAGACGGCGTCTGTGCACTCGTAAACATTTGTCAATTCTTTTATGAACAGTTTAGAGAATTATCACATTCGCAGTGTCTTGTAGGGAGATACCTATATTTGCTGTGTCAGCATTTTTCATGTCTTCGTTTATTTTTCCAACGTTATTCAATAATTTTCTCCATGCTCCTTTTAGTGTCATGCATTTAACATTTGACCAAGGTCCATCCGCGTGGGCCCCTGAAGGCACAGCCAGGGCCCCATCTTCAAAAAAATTTTCGTCTTATCCAAACTACTACATTTTTCCCGTTTTTAATAAAATAGCTCTCCATTTCCCGAAAAAAATGGACCTCTCAGAATGTTTGCCACCTGGGCCTTTATCCTTAAATCCGCCACTGTATACAGTAGGTTTGTTCACACTAATTAAGGAGAATAACTAATTGCGAAAGTAGCTATCATGCCTTTGCTTTGTGGTGCATAGATTGCCATCACTTTTTGTGCCATAATTCCGGCACAAAAAATAAGACTAAAGGCATAATGTGGTCGAACGAACGTGACCGTCGTGTAACGCATTTTAAATCACGTCTTTACACCACAAGAACTTGACAGTAACTTTTATTGTCAATAAACCACGGCTGTCTAGTCGACAACCAACATTTGCCAATTTACGTTCTGTATAGGTGTAAAGTGACACAATAACATTCTTAATAAAAAATCGATTTATTATTTTAACACTGTAACACTATAAGATTTTTTTTACATTTAAAATCGGATCATGGACGGTTTTTTTAAATTTTAATTAGAAGGCAATAAGAGGCAATAAGTTTCACGAGAAGCAGGCGTTAAAAGTTATTCAAATTGTCTCTATCTTAAAATATGTAGCTATTCACTTTGATGTGTTTTACTCTTATCTTAAATTTCTTCTAACGAAGGGCATTTCTTGTCACATTTTCACAGCTATGAATTTTATTCCATAACTATAAAATGATTCAAGGATAAGCTACTTATTGGCGTAGGAGTATCGACGACGAAAGAATTTATGTGCCATTCGATTTACAGAGATAATTCTGGAATTTGATTTTTTTCCCCGCAAACTTGCCGTTTGTGGTCTTACAGAGTAATAAACAAGTGGTCTCATATTCAAAATTCGCATTATTACGCAAGTTATAGCCCCATAACGCGACCGGTACGTTTAGAAGCTTGCGATTCCTCTCTGCTCGTTTCCGAGGATTTTAATCTCGGTGCAGAATAATTGTTGTACACATACCTCGGAATTTATTCTGACAAAGTGTAAAATTAATAAAAGTAAACTCGGGATATGAAGTCATCAGTGGGAACGCTCTGCTAAACACGGAGGAAACTTAAATATGTTCTTCTTGAAACACGGTGACTTGAGAATAGCAAAAGGGCTTCACCGATTAACCTCAGGTTCGCCATAAATATTGTCCAAGAACATTCAAATTGGCTCACGGGCGGTTTTTTAAATTTTTAATCAGAAAGAGGCAATATTTAAAATATTAAACGGTGCAAGTAAAACACAAAATATGAAAACTATTTAGGTACTAGAAAATTATTTGGGATGAATAGAAAATTCGTTTCTTATAATTTAAACGTCACTCAAGCGTTTCAGTGATCAAACAGGTTTCCCATTATTTAAATGGAGTAGCATGCCAATTGTAGCTCTGGATGCCCATTGTATTTTGTTGTTTTAGACATAAAAGTCTTTAAATTTCCTTAAAAAGTTCGAAAAATCTTTTGTGCAAACTGAATAAATTTTACAGAGAGGAAGTGCGCGAGGTTTAGGAAACCAATTAGTGCATATACAATTTAAATAACTGACCGCAGGGATATTGAAAACTACGCTTGAATGTATAATTATGATACATACCCATGCCCAGAATTATTATTAGGTACAATTAAGTTTCTACTGCAACTAAATTACAGTTACGTGCTTTCAACCGGATACATATTATTGAGTACATGTTTGGGGCATATTAAACTTCAACGCGAGTTCTCTATATAGTATTGATGCGTTGATTTGTGGCAATTATTGCCTATAACCCGGAACGCGGTGCATCATCTAACAAGGAAACATCCGGAAGCCGGAAATTAAAAAAAATCGGAGACTTTGTGAATATTTAGGGGATTTTCTCCTGATTACAACGCAATTTTTGTTTCCTGGCCAAATTCCCTCTAAGGGGGTGGAACAAAAGAATAACTGTTAAAGAATTATGAAGTAAGGGAGTTTGTGCCTATTTTTTTTATTTGGTGTGAAAATAGGAAAAATAGGCACAAACTGAACAAACAGTTGCATTAATAATGACACTGTGGAGGCACTTGTAAAAGTGTTCAAACTATCCCCCGTTTCTCCTACATAGCTGGACTATCAAGCTTCAAAATACTACCACTCATTAAGAGCCAGCGCTGCGGGAGAACATAAAAAAACACAGTCGCACCAGAGCCTTGACAGACTGTGAATTTTTTAACCTCATTTTCTTGCAAATTTTTTAGTAGTCCGCTCTATGCGTTTGACATATTTTTACACACGTTATATACTGACTATATACAAAATTGGAATCAAATCGGTCATCTAAATCTTGCACACTCGCATTATTTATTAAGCAAATCAGGAAATGGTTTTGAAAAAAAATGTAGTACGTTTGTGGAATCCTATTACCCATTGAATAAGTATGTAAATCGCTGCGCGTTTTACACGCGACTACCAATTCTACCATCACGAGTCACTATTACTATAACCGTATGTTATTCGTTGATAGGTATCGTCGCTTTACAGTTTACGTCGTTATCAGTGCGATTAGTTTCCACGACATACATGCAGTTTTGCAAAACTTCAAAGATTGTTAAACCTTAGAAAGTAACACCTACTTACATATATGAAACGTTTTTCAGGGATCTTGTGCACCTATGTATTCTTTTTGAAACAAATAATACGATATTGACGGTAAAGGTGAGAAAAATTAGGCAGCAATTCCACAAATTGCCATTTTATTTATTTATATACTTTGAAAAGGCCACACCGCTGTAGTTTCATTAATATGTTTCCTGTGTATGATATACTGTACAATAAACTTTGTATGTATATGCCTTTGAAGAAATTTCATATCTGATCAATAACGTACCGCGAATAGCTTCCAGCTCTAAAATTTATGGACAGCCTTGGGTTAGTAATAAAAGTGGCTGTAAAGTGACAAGCATGCTGTTTCGCGCGCAATACTGGTTACTTACATAAGCAGGAATCTCGAATCTACTGCCTAACTGCATTCATCGCTAGTGGTACCTACTCCATAAATGGTCGACACAAAATTCCATTACTTAGACAGAAATGTGCTTAACTCTGTGATTGGCAGCGAAGCGACGGAAACGCAATCTCCAACCTCTCAGGTCTTTTTACTCGCTCGATATTCGCAGAGGAAAATATTGGCCACCTTATATATATTTGCGTTTGCAACATAATCTGACCAGCTTCGATTGTGTATAATTTAAATTTCTTTTGTTGTGGCTATGTTTGTGGGCTTAATTGTTATTGTCAATTGCAACAATTGTTATGAAAAGACGAAACTTTGAACTTGATTTTCTTCGTATGATTTTACTGTGACAGTCATGAAAATTTCAAACTGTTGTAATCACTTTTGCAAGTATTAATAATAGTATCTATGTATATGTTTGTGTAATAATTTTTATTCAGGGTGTATAAACCTTTTCTGAACGAGATCGATTTAAGTAATTGAAAATTAGTAATAATTTCATGTAGGTATACCTGAAGTTCCAGAAGCCTTTCTTAGAGGGGGTGAACTGTGTAAAAGTACATATACATATACATTTTCGAACCTTCTTTTACAAGATTTAAAATTTCCCTGTAAAACTTTGATTGCCGCAGAGTTTCGAGGGGGTGAAATAAGTTCTGAAGAGTAATTCAGCAAAATTTGGTCCAGATCGGTTAAAAAGATCGGAATAAAAAGTAGGGGAGACCGGGGCTAGTTGACTAATTGCATTTAATTATTGTATTATAGAATAAATTATGCTGCGATTCGCGATATTGAAGTATATAAATGACCAGCTTGCCATCTAATGTGTCGCCGTGATAAAAACTTGCTTGTTCTGTCAGTGAGATTAAAAAATCTAAAAAGGTCGGCCGGGAGTAAATATTCTTGTTTCGAGTAATTATGAATTTTTGTCCACTAAGTACTGCTTGATGTTTTTTCATGAATATTTTGTGGAAACGTAATACATTGACTATAATTTACGATATTTTATTTTATCCGGTGCGTGGAGATTTTGTACGTAGGACCCTTAATATGTTAACAATGTCGAATGGGGTTACTTGACTAAGCATAGGAATAATAATTGCTAATAATTGCATGTTTTATCCTCAAGATGCAGTCGAGGCAAAGAATTGAGCTGCTCAAGTTCACTTCCCGTACCAGTTTTACACCCTATCCTCCCTTCAAACTCTCAGGCCTTCCAAACAGACCATAACAAACATGTACAAAATAATTACAGTATCTAACACCACGATAATTAATAAAAAAAATAACACTGTGTAGGAGTGAAAAAAAAAATAAAAAAATTTATTGGTCGTAGTATACATATGTACGCGTTTCGTATACTATATTGATGGAATTGGCAGCGTGTATATGCGCTTTTCATATATATTGGTGGAGCAGTGACAGCGTATATATAGACTTTTCGCAGGCAAAGGGTTAAAACTGAAAAGTAAATGACAAGTCAACTAACCCCACCATATTTGTCAACTAACCCCGCAGCCGGGGTTTGTTGACTTATTCGACTCACTACTCTAAATACAATAAAAACTACAACCTAGACTCAATTAAAACGATTTTAAAAATTAACAAAATACCAATGGTCTATTTATAAAAATTAGAAATGTAAAAAATTAGTCAACTAGCCCCGGTCTCCCATATCCTATTATTTCTGGTCCTAGACTACGTGTATACTTTCCGGAGGATTGGAAACTGCCTAGAGCAGTCCGCGACAACTGAATTCGACCTATTGTCGCGGGAGTTGCAACTACAGCTAGACTGAAAAGTGAAGACACTGCAACTAGCTCTAGCTAGACAAAGAAGACACTGTTCTTCAAACTTGGTATATATCTTCTGTAAATGTTCCATTCTTGTTGTTACTAGAACTAAGTTGGTTTTTGCAAAATTAGATTTTGGCGACTTAAAAAACGCTGCCATTTTGTTTTTACTTTTCAATATTTCTCAGTTAATCTAAGTAGTTCAGACGATAGCCACACTCACACAGATCGCACAAGAATTTAAAAATTTCTATTTCAGATAAGTAACTAGGGTGGATGCACCAGTAAATGGTCATTTCTTATTAAAATTAGTAAAATAAGTTATTAAAATAAGCAGCTAATTAATTACAGACTTCTTTTAATTTCTTTCTTCGTATCCAAACAATTTGTGCAGCACGTGGAATCAATCGCGCTGCAAATGTAATTTTATAATATTGTTTATTCACTAGCCTTAAGTGTTCATTTATTGGTGCGTTTACCCTACAACGGTTTTTCTTGTTATATTCTCTAAAGATTGACAAATAAAGCCAAAAAGCACTTCCCTCTTTTTCAATGACGGTTGACAATTTCTTGCACCCTGTATACTTTGTGCCAATCAACAAACCGTAACCAATGCAAAAATCTGTGAGCAGTTTTTTTTACAAACAACGCTGCTATGAATTCTTTTAATCCTCTTCCTTGGCCTTGCTTGGCCTTCGCCCTCGGTTGTCAGTTTGCTCTTTTTGCGAGGTTCCTCGACGATCCTTCCGCCTTCTATTGCCGCGGCGGCGAGGCACATTCTCGCCTCTGGATTCTTAGAATTTACGAGAAGGGGCTCAGCAACAAAAAGGCGCTTTTTTAATGAGTCGTATCTCAAACTGTAGGTCTTGACGAGTTGTTTAGGCACCGGTCGACTGTTGACGCCCGAAAGTGTGAAATACTCGAGTAATGCGAAAGGAAAGCGCGTGTCGAAAAGTTAATAGACTTCTAAACAGTAGAATATACTTTTCATATGTAAACCTATACACAGTCGTTTTAGAAAAAGCTTTTATTTAACTGTAGAAGATCCCCTTATTGTGTATGTATAGCAATCAATGTTTATTTCTTCAACGTTGATAAAATTTCACTGGATATGTGATCAAAAAGATATAAAATATATAGGTAGGTGTAAAAAACTTTTTAAGTTAAACGATTTCTTGTTGTGCTAATTCTTTAGCTGTACTACAATTGCGGTGATGTTTTCTCACTTTAAATAAAATCGTGGCGCAGGATATTTCCTTGTAGTACAAGGAAAGAATTATTTTTTAGTTTTCAGTGCGTTTTATAAATCGCTTAACTTAAAAAGTGTTTTATATATTTTTTTTATTTGTTACTTTTTAGTGTCCAAGTTTTATTTGTGGTTATAGGCTGATTTCAAGTCGTTTGGATTTATGGTTATGGGTTCTATTTATTGATGACTGGACAAGTTTTTTTACGCCAGCATGTTCAGAACGAAATGATACATTTTTTTATTTTTTTTTTTCATATAAAAAATTGTATTGTCGTCACACCGACGCATGCCTACAAAGTTTCAAGAAAATTGGACTGGTGAAAGTGGGTGAAAATTGAGTTACCACATTTGAACTATACACCAAACATACAGAGGATCTAATATAAATCGTTTAAAAATTAGGGGAATTTTTGAAGAACGAAATTTTATTAGATATTGGTGAAAACACTGTTTGTATTATTTATACATACAGCAAGTCTCGTAATGCGGGACTTATTTCGGAGATGAATACAGCATTTGAAGATAACACGAAAAGTTTATGTAAACATATGTCCCGTTCGACCTTTTTCACGAGTTATAGCCAGTTATGTGTCCCGTCAACCGGTAATGGATTACCTTTACAACAGATGCTCAGAACGACCACCTTGCATCTCAATGCATGCCTGTATGTCTTGTCACTGATCTGTTGCTCTTTCGACGTTTCCAGGTGTTATTCGAACTTCGAAGCCTTGCAGGTACTTGACTTCGCCTGCCGAAACAGTTATTACAACATAAAATTTGCTATAACTCGAAAAGAAGGTTCTCTTATAACTGAAATTCAATTTATTTTATTAAATATCGTTAGCCTCCAAAATTGTCGTTTTAAATTAATTTGATATATTATAAGATTTATTTACAAATGGCTACGCATCTGGATAATAGATTTTGACTAAAATACAAATCACTTGCGTATTGTTTATTTAATATAACGAATAATAATTTAATTATATTACTTTCTTACAAAAGGAATTCCATGTTATATAGTACATTTTTGGAGTATTACCTATTAACCCATCTGGGAGTTATTCTTATAGTATAAAGTATATTATTAGGTATAAAAAGTTATAATTTGTCATATTTCTTACATATGTAGTTTTTCTTCTGTGTGCATTTTCGGCATACATATTTTTTACACGTATTGCAAGTGTTGGCAGTCCTATTATTATTACAATACCCTATTTCATACCATTTGCGTGAACAATGTGTACTTTGGACATTTGCTTCCCATGATTCCATCCATGTTTTTACATGTTCAGCGACAAGTTCATCTGCTAGTTGAAACATAAAATCTTTTCTGGATATTTTCTCTGCTTTTGTTTTCGTATATAAGATCCAGGAATTTATGCCAGCTAAATTTAAAATGGTAAAATATACTTGAAGTGGCCATCTTCCTGATTCTGATTTCATGCTATATTTCTTTGCCATTTCGTCTGCAATGTCTACGCCAAATTTAGTCTTGTTATAAAATTTATGTTTCGAACTCTATACAGAATCTTTCTTCTTCGCCTTACTTTTGTAAATTGTAAAACCACACCCACTTGATCTATAAAGTAATGATGAAAAACGAGCCATCGTATGCATCTTTGTTTTACAAATTTTTGTAAGCGGTAAGCTTGTAAAAAAATTGTCAGTTGTTATGGTTCTTCCCTTCATAGTATACGAATGAATGCATTATTTTTTCATTAGCATCATAATCGATCTGGAATTATCCTGATAATTATCACCATCATATTGAATGATACACAGTAAACATTCTAAAAACGTGTGAAAAGTTGTAAAAAACGAGGAAACGTTTTACACTTTGAAAAGTACCAGGCATTTTGACTGGTATTGGTAGAAGTAGCCATGACACAAATTTATTTTGATTTTGAATACATAAAAAAGAATATAAAATTCATTTTATTAATTCATTAGTTATCGCTGCAAAAGTCATAACATCATCGTGGGAAAAAAATTCAACATGAAGTGGGAATTTTAAAACGAAATTGTAAAACCAGTCATTTTGACTGGCGTGGTAGTTCTAGTGTTAAAGTAATTATTTATAATTAAATATAAAGCGCTGGCAAAAATATTTTTCGCCCAGAGCTACGGAAGAGCCAGATTATTACTACCTCAGGATTTTGGAAAAAATCGATTTCAAGTTTAACACAGATTTTCAAAGTTAAAAAACGTTCGTACCGTAAACTCTCCAATTTTCCCTTATTCTGCAATCATTCAGCTTTAATTAAAAAAAAATCATCGCTCTATCTCATTTCTATCAAAAGTTCTTTGATTTTGAAACAAACTTCGTCACGTTGTCCCACTGTGCGGCGTGACGTATTATCTATACGCCCGTAGTGCGTACTTCTCTATTGTATAGTATCTAGACTTTGAAAGTCTCGCATCGTTTTTTCATGCCACTTTTTTTGCAATTTTCACCACGTTCTCCCATAATTGCGCCAAGAATGTAGCTCACTATTGTTACATTTTTCCTGCTAATTATCCACCGAAGCTCGCCACAGCCATGCTTGAAATGGGTAGAGAATCATGAGATAAGAAAATCTTAAGCAACTGATCTGAGAACGTCCCATTATGCGTGCAAATACACTACGACATTCCCACACAAATAATTGCTGAATAGTTTTAGATATTTCCTGGAAAGTACTGTATTAATTAAAAAATGGCCTTGAATGACCTCAGTCAATAGTAATTATCTGGTCTTGGTATGAACAAAATGTTTAAACAACTACCAGGATAGTCATTTTTTTCCACGACTCTAGGTATAGCCATATTAATTACAGAGGACTGCAGAAATTCGGGGTCATAAAAACTTTTTTAAAAATGCATGCTGGTTTTATAGGAATTTGGACTTCTAAATGTAAAAACAACCTCAGACTTGCTCCATCACGTACAGCTTTCTCATAATTTGCTTTGGCGGTTTTATGTTTTAATATGCGATTAAATGAAATTATTTAGTTGTGGTCTGAAGTCTTTATTGTGTTTTTGAATATTATCATATAATATTACGAATATTATAAATATTATAATTTTGGTATTAATATTTTCTAGATTTAAATTCCATTTTTTGGAATTATTACTTTCCAGAGTTATTGGAAACGTATGATTTCCTACCCACATTGTAAAAATTATACGTTCTTTCATGTACGCACACATATCATTCGGAGCAATAACCAAAGATACATAGCTACGAAGTATTTGATGTAATCAGTAATCACCATTGGCAAGAGTGAAGCTTTGCAATAAACGACTTGTACGTGTTTCCTGTTTCCTGCAGAGTAATTGAGGCAAATGTTGCAATAATTCTTTGCTTGGCAACCTTGTCGCAGTAAATACTCCCTTCGCGGCTGTACCACAAATTGCAGGCCATTGCATTCTTCGCGCTATCCATATAGTATTAGGGATAAAAGATTTTGGCCGCCGGAGCCACTTCCCTAGCTATGAATCAATCACGACCCTCCATTTTACGAGCAGATCACGTGCCTTGGTACTTATCGCACACATGTCGCAGATATACAATCATAGTTGTCGCGAATTTAACTGATTAGCCGTGGGTCATTGAGAGGTAAACCCTCTTTGACCGTTTATTTAGTTGAATTGCCTGCAAGGGGCAATGGCAAAAAAACGGCCAATTTTCTATCGAAATGATAAAAATGGTAAATTCTGCACATTTCATGGAATCACAAACTACTAATTATTTATCGGTTATCCAAAAACTAATGGGAAGGTTACGTTATAATAAACGCACGTTAATGCATCCAGGGCTGGGACTATTTGTCGAATTTTTCGGTATTCGATTATTCGAATACTTCAGTTGCTTAATTATTTGACGAATATAATTCGAATATCCAAGTATTCGAATACTGCTATATTCGAATATCCAAGTATTCGAATACTGCTATATTCGAATATCCAAGTATTCGAATACTGCTATATTCGAATATCCAAGTATTCGAATACTGCTATATTCGAATATCCAAGTATTCGAATACTGCTATATTCGAATACTGATGTATTCGAATAGTATGGTGTGAATTATAAATCAAGTTCTTTAGGTTCATTTATCAGAGTGAAATCTTGTAAGCTAATTTTGAGCCACTTCATACCATACTATTCGATTACATCAGTATTCGAATATAGCAGTATTCGAATTAGAGCTGTTACTACCCGACCCGCCGGGTACCCGCGCAAAAATTACTCGGTTATGCGGGTACCCATGAGACGCTACAGCTATTACCACCTGACCCATCGGGTATATTTCGAGTAATTTATATTTTTTGTCTGCTTAGGTGTTTTTCGGAATACTTGGGTACTCAGGTACCCGGCGGGTCGGGTAGAACTCGGGTAATATACTTTATCTTGAGATAGAACCGGGTGCCCGGAGTACCCGGGTTGCCAGTAGTTGCCCTAATTCGAATAGTAGTATTCGAAGTTTATTCGTAGCATTCGAATACTTGTAAAATATTCAAATATTAAATTATTCGAATAGTCCCAGCCCTAAATGCATCGTGATGGCACACTTATTATTTACATACACGAGTACCTACTTAATCGTAGTTACCGCAAACCCCTCTTTGGAGCAGGACATCTATGAGATTGTAAATAACTTCGTTATTAATAAATATCATTTAACTCCAAAATGCAGAGACTACCTAATGTACTACTAAATTAGAGATTACTAAATGTACTACCTTTCAAAGAAACGAAAATTTATTTCAATAAAGTTTTATAGTTTCTGAGAAAAAAATTCCCCAAAATCACACCTTTTCCGGCCTCCTGACTGACTAGGAACACTATTCAGTTGATGATAGAATAGTGCATATTTTTTTATATAGATCGAAGGTATATGTCACAACCGTCACAAAAATGTAAATTAAAGATGCTCCCAAAAGCTGGCCCGACTTTGAAAAATCAACAAAGCTGGAATAGGATATTGAAGGAAAATGAGGGAAAGAGAATGACAAAACCGTTTATTGAAATTTAATTAACTCTATTATATAAAAATTATAATAGATTAATGATAGATAACGATTACAAAAAAATTAATAATAATAAATAAAATTACTGATAATATTATTGAAATCACAACAGTGGGTAATTAACCATTATATTTATTACTAGCTGTACCCGGCCACGCGTTGCTGTGGCTCAATCTAGTTAAGTCGAAAAGAAAGAAAAGAAAATTATTACATTATTTTTTTATATTTACATTTTCTCTTTTGACATTTCTGTCTCAAGGATTACATGAAGTTATCCACGAAAAGGAAAGAAATAGGTTACTCGTGAAAAATATGTTTTTGAGGTTGGGCGTATTGTAAATTCATTGCTGGGGCATATTGTTAATTCTGGGGTACAAAACGCGCCGGTTTAAATTAGCATGAACGTATTGAAAAAAGGTTTGGGCAATAACAATTTAAAGAGGTTAATTTGTCTACTTTCGTAATATATATGTGAATTTATCGCAAAAACAATAGTGACTTAGATAATTGAATTTCTCACACACTCACCGCAAATTATCTGAAGACCGAATATATAAATTCTTGTATATTTTTTTTAAAAGCCGTAATATTTGCTCGTATTCAAAGAAACTACGATAGGCAGACTGTACACCGTGCATCCCAATCAAGATGAATGCTTCTTTCTTCGCATGCTGTTGGTAAATGTGCCCGGTCCAACGTCTTTCCAGCAATTGAGAATTGTTAACGGCGTTACACATGCTTCTTTCCGCAGAGCATGTCAAGCTCTGAATTTATTAGAGGACGACCGACACTGGGATGTATGCATTAATGACGCGTGCAACACGTCACATCCAAAACAAATTCGTGCATTGTTTGCAATCATATTGACCGCCTGCTCTCCTTCATCTCCAACAGAGTTATGGGTGAAATATAAATCGCACATGGCTGAAGATATTTTACATCGAATACGCAAGGAAAATTCAAATATGAACATGGATTTAATAGTTGTGGCCGATTGAGGCAAGTTCGAATTTGACGATAGTGTCGATGCAACCTTGTTTTTTGTGCGTAAAATAATGGTGGGGCGTTTTGTCAAATGGGGCGTAGTGTATAGTTTTACCCTAGTGTTCTGCGCTCTGCGCGAAAGAGATGCGCGTGACGGTTGCCCGTACAGTGATGGGTGTGCGAGTCCCATCGTTAGCTGTACTGTGAGCGCTGCGATTCACGAAAACCTTGCTTCACTAAAATCGTCATTGCTCGGCTTCTATTTGTCATAGCTTAATGTCGCATAAACATAAACCTTCCTCGAGAAATGCTTTACACAACGGTGCAACCCGCATCACAATCCGTCCAGTGGTTTCGGAGTTTTAAGATTTTGAACAAACGAACAGTTACATTTTTATTTATATAGATAGATAATCTTGTCGACAAGAAGGTTTAAAAGTGTGATTGAAGCAAAAATAGATTCAAGATAAAGATTCTAGATAGCAAGAAGAAGATGGCGTATTTTTTCAAATTTAAGAATTATTAAATAAGTGACTATTCAAAGCGACAAACTCTCTCGTCAAAAATTGTGTCGCAATAAATTAGCCCTTGTTATAAGTTTTCTACAGTTGCATCTAAATTCCGTATATTCAAATTGTTTTCTTTGTCTTATTTACTTCTTACATGATTTTTAAGAAAATTGTATATGCCTTTTCTGGGCATTTATTTTTAAATTAATGTATACATAATCATATATTCGGCAAACAATAGTGTCGCGCAGTATATGTGTGATCTGTCGATTGGTCTTCGCAGTGACATGTTTAGATTACCTCCTTGCTCAAGGTATGGAAGAAACATTGTGATAACTATTATTGCTTCAATCAATTTTTTAAACCTTCTTCTCGACAAGATTATCATAAATGTAATGGTTAATTTATCATTAATTTTATTTATTATTATTAAGTTTTTCTAATTGTTATTTATCATTAATCTATTATCATTCATTTAATATAATGTATTTTCATATAATAGAGATAATTAAATTTCAACAGACGGTTTTGTCATTCTCTTTCCCTCATTTTTCTTCTTTCCCCTGTTCCACCTTTGTTGATTTTTCAAAGTCAGGCCAGCTTCTGGGAGCATCTTTAATTTACTAGAATAGTGTTCCTAGTGAGCGTAACACCATAAACTTCGACGTATCTAAAAGACAAGCTCACAGTGAAAAGTTAATGCTGCACGTTGCCCCGAGATTACCAGTGAATCAAATTATGCTAAAATTCTTCAATGATCTTTTTTCCAGGACGATCAGTGTGAAGCGAACCGCCGGCTATCAGCAGCTACGCGATCGGGGACGAAAATGGTAACTAACGGTTGAAAGTGACGCGGTATTGCTGGCTTCTCTCCAACTGTGCACGCGTTCACGGAGCTACTTGGCCCCTACATCGAGGGAGGAAGAGAATGTGATGAAAATATGTGACAGAAAGTTGTGCTCGATGCAAAGGAATGACGGTGACGATTTAAGAAAAGATCCGCGGTGTCTGTTTGCGAAGATCGAGGTGAAGAGAGGAGTGAAATATGCCTCGACCATCGAGGGATACTTACGGCGATCAAAAGCCGCCCTACTCGTACATTTCCCTAACTGCGATGGCGATCTGGTCGTCGAGGGACAAGATGCTCCCGCTCGCTGAAATCTACAAGTTCATCGCAGATCGGTTCCCGTATTATCGCAAGGACACTAGAAGATGGCAGAACTCCTTGAGGCACAATTTGTCTTTCAACGACTGCTTCATCAAGGTTCGTAATCCTTTCTTCTTCCTTCCTTCTTCAGTTGCTTCTTTATAGGTATACCGTTAAGTAACTAGTTCTTGATCAGTTCATGAAATAAATCGTTCTTTTGAGTTTATGTCAATAAATAATTGTTTGAAATAATTACTAACATAAAAATTGATAATTCAAAAATATATGCGTTGTCTGTGAAAGCAGTTAATATTGTTAGTTTTGGATGATCAAAAACTAGTTCCTAGTCACCTTATTATTCCATACCTTATAAATAATTAAATTATATAGTTATTTTCAACTTTTTAAAATTTTTCCTTGAAGTTTAAACATTAATTCAACTTTTAGTATAAAAAAAACTCTATGGTTTAATGTTTTATTAGGTTAAAAATAAATATTAAAGCGGGAAACCCTCTAAACTGATCAGAAACTAGTTCCTTAACGGTAAATAAGAAATTCATCGTAACAAATTGCTGTAGGTATGAATAACGAATCGGTCTTAACAAATTGCTACAGCTGTAAATAATAAATTGACTTTCAATATTAAAAAATCTTTACGTATTGGTCAGACGATTTTGCGTTACTGGTACTGTTCGTCATCTTGGGGTGCTCGTCGACTCGAAATTAAGTTTTACTGACCATCGTTAAAACAGTGATTTTCCGCAGACTAAGATATTGCTCACTCCAATGTCCGGAACATGCACGCAAAGTTTCATTAAAATCAGAATTTTTTAATTGACAATGTTCCCTTGAAAGTCAGAAGTGACGTTACTAGTTATATCCCGCCGGGTCGTAATTTAACTTTTTTTTTTCACGTAGAATCATCGCTCCTTAAATTGTACCAGCAGTTACAAGACACCTTGTGTAACTTCGGCAACTGGTCGGTCCTTAATTAAGTGCAGGTCTTATACATATCTCTTTTGGGATTCTTAGTTTTCAAAGAACATCCCTCTCTTCTGTGCATAATGGCTGGTTATTTAGTTAATCACATGAAAAAATGTTGTTTTCAAATGATCCAGGTATTTTCGCTACTTTTCAGGCAGAAAGAAAACTATTTATAATTTATAGATAGCTAGTATTATCTTGCAATATTATCCCAACACAGAACTATCCAAAAATTAAATAGGATTTTGTGATGTAAACAGTAGGCACCCTTGTGCAATATAATGTAAAGCAAATAAATATTAATATTTTCCGTCTTTATAGAAGTAAATAATATTTCTACAAATATTATCCACAGTATTCCACAACTTTTATACAAATTTATTTATTAGCTGTTAAAGTCTTTCCTCAAGTATACATTTTTAACAGAAAGAAGAATTATAAGCATCACAAAGTTATCTAACGAAAACATAAAAATGCCTTAATGCTCGTCAACCGGAATATAAACTGGAAAATGCATCTACAATATCGATTGAATATTAATTTGCCTGTATAATAATTATTAACCCAAATGGAAAATGGTTGATTATAAACTAATGTATTTTATTTTAACATTGAGGTGTTTTAAAATTGAATGTTTCTGTTTATCTTTATTTACGTGATCCGATAAGATCCCCTGGTTATATTCTATTTTTAGACGAGGAGACTGATTTCCTCATAAATATGTGCAATTTCAAATGGATTTGTTGAATAGTATTCAAGGAGAGATACGATCACTCACTAATTATATTTTGCAAATGAAACTTTGTACCTGAGCATGTAGATCTTATCTGCTTAGGCATCCGTTTCATGTGTATTTGTATTCGAAAGTAACTTTGAAACGCACTATGTATTTCATATCTTATCATCAGAAACATGAAAAAACGAAAGCTTTAAATAATACAGACACTATTAGTTTCGTGATTGTTATGCAGTCGGACGTCAAAATCTTATATGTATACCGGGTGCTCCTTTTAACCTGGTGATCTTGAATATTTTCGTTGCATTTGATGATTCCAAACTTTCTACCTGAGATTGAAAGTTTTCACTTTAAAGGAGCGTACGATATGATTGATATAAAAATGATTTCAAAGTCTTTTACAGTCTTTTTATTTGGGCTTTATATTTTTATTGGTACCATGGGCAGTTGCCCACCCTGAATTTTGAGAGAATTGTTTGTTTTTTCAAAACTGATCTTTATGAAGTTTATAGTAAATAGGGGAATATTTTTAAATTTCGGTATTTTTAAATTTTTAATCAAATTGGCACTACGAAGTGGGTTAAAAAGCAAGAGGGGTATATTTGTCTTAAACATCATCCCAAAGTTCCCCCCCCCTCCTCTCCCCCTGGAAAAAAGTCTCGGGTCGCCCTTGAATGTGACAATTTTATAGCAAGTATTGAAAAGAATATTGATTTTCTGCAGCACTTCAAACTATCTTAAAGATGAAAAGAATTCCAAGATGTGGAGTTAAATTCCTTCATTTTACCTACATCGCTGATAGAATCGAGTAGGTTAGCTTCAATGTTTATAATGTGTATTTGCAATATACAGTGCTTCCCACAATGAGTGGTAAGAGAAGATTGTATTTGCAAAGACAAATTGATAATGTAGAATGAATTTTGTCATAAGAGTTTTAATTTTTTAAAATTCTAGACGTGACTAAAAGTTAGTGGAATGCAAAAAGTTTTCACATACATTTTTATGCAGTGTCAATATTATAAGGTGACCTCGAAATACTCATATTGAATGAGTTCGATCATATTTGTTTAAGTTTTAAATATATTTACTTACACCGTTATTACTGTTCGATTCTTTTTATGAGCGATGCTAATATTTTTCAGAATACAGTTTTCGAGTTTTGCACATTTTTTAGAAATTCTTCGCAACGTAATATTTTTTAATTCCTCCCAAATAATTACTGTGACATTATTTGTAAATAGTGTAGTTGATTTCATTACTGATTGAGGTCCTACTAAAGAAATCAAAAGAACGTCTTACAGATTTCCTCAAGAATTTTTTGGGACCCCAGATCCAACTTGTTTGTAACTAAGAATTCCAGATTCAATTTTTGTTGTAGTGGATAAATAATATTCTTCAGAGAATTTTCAAACTAATTTGTTCTGTTTAGAAGATAAAGTTGGTATTTTTGCGCTTAATCAATTTTATCGTCCCCTTTTCGTACAGATAACTAAAAAATTCTCGTGTTAAGGAAATTCCCGACACTTTCCCAAAATGATTGTAAAATATGAAAAAAGAATTTTTATTATTTCTTTGATCAGTTTCATCCTCTTCCAAATTTTGACCAGGCAGCTTCCAAAAATGAATTTCTAAAATTTTAAAATGGAAACACTAACTAATAACATTATTTGTGACTTATACCAATATTGTCACTTCGCTAAGCAATAAAGTAATCGCACAGTACAAAAATAAAATAACACATGTAATACTTATAAGTGTGATATTTAACTTGCACTCGTATCGAATTGATTAAGCAGGTACAAATTTTTCTTCTACCACAGCCATAACTTGCCAACGTACTTTCAAACCCGTTGCAAGCGCCAATTAAATTCAGGATCCAGATACAGATCAATGGCGGTTTCAGACTTGTTGATTTGCATTGCTCATGAGGATACATTTCACTCTTTTTGAGTAGCGAAGTCATATCACGTTTATAATTAGCTCGGTATGATCGTAAACAATAACGGCTCTACATGACGTGTGGTTATGAAAAAATCGTTTCCGCGAAGAAGAAGGGGCACGATATAAGCGTGCATCCTACAAGTTGGAAATACGGAAGCCATTTCCCGTTCTTCTAGCTGATATCGAACTAAAACCCATCTGTCTTGCTATCGAATGTGTAAATTAATTCATGCAAATTTTGCAATGGAATGAGCACGTTGTGTCACATTATTACAAACTGCAGATGTTCATGCAAATAATGCATATATTTATACAGGATGGACGAGGGTGGGTAAATTAATTGGGCGCAGGGTGATCCCTTTTGCAAAAATTAAAAGCGAGTGTAGAAAAATATTTTCTGGTACGAGCCTTTGTTTTTGAGAAAATCGACTTTCGAAATTCTTTTAGCGTGCGTGGTCCTAAATAAAAAAAATATAAAAAATTCACAAACTCTAAAAACTATAAAATAAAAAAAAAATGTATATTAAATAATTATACTAAAAATGAACTAAAACGTAATTCTTATCTTGTACTACAATTTCGATGGTGATATGTGACTTTAAATAAAATTATACACACTCTGCGATTATTCTTTTTCGTTGGTAATGACAGTAGATAAGCGGCGGTACCGCACTGACGCATACGCTGCCACGGTGGCGTACATATATATGCAAAATTCCTCAATATCTCTGAAACTAAGGGCCACCGCCAAAAAGTTTAAAGGGAATTGTTGTTCAGAATAACGACCTTGACAACATGTGTGAAGCTCATCGAAAATAAATTCGCTTTCCAAAATAAATTAACACTTTTTTATTAATATTTCGGAAACTAATAAATACCCGAAGCTGCAAGTTTAGATTTAGGGTTCACACCCCCTCCCCACCCGGGAGTATATCCTTATTTTTTATTTGTTAGTGCATTTTTAGTATAATCGTTTGACGTAATTTATTTATACCTATATTTCTTTATTTTCTAGATTTTAGAGCTTGTGGATTTTTTTATATCTTTCCTTTTCAATTTTTATTTTTTCTTTTATAAAAAAAATTGTATTGTCATCACACTCACGCACTCCTGCATAGTTTCAAGATAACTGTACTGGTGGAAGTGGATGAAAATTTAGTTGCCAGATTTGAACCATACACCAAACAAACACTTAACACCAAATATATAGAGGATTGAAGATAAGTAAAATCGTTTAAAAATTAACAGCCAATATAGCACAATACTGCTAACTAAAAACGAAATATGATGCAACATTGAATGGAATGAATTCGTTGTCCAAAAATAAAACGGAAGTGTAAAATAAAATCTTTTGTTTTCAAAAATATCGACTTTGGTAACTCATTCTCAGTAAATATTGAAAAATCGATAAAAATGGTACAGCTGCGAATAAAATGAAGCCTCGTGGAGAAATAATTCGAAATTGTAGAATGAAATTCTTCGAATGTAGTGTTCTTTTCGAAAAAAAAAATGGTATTGAATGTCAAAAGCACGCTTTTTGCACAAGTAGTCACAGCATTCCCAGTTTTATGTATTCCTTAAATGTTTTCACACATGTACTGCTTACACTTTGCATATGTTTTGCATACTTGCATGTGGCCACACGTGCACAAACATCAGCAGTACACAGGGTGTCTCCGAAATAGTAGTGCAACCCGAAAAGGGGTAAGTCTACAGGAAAAAAGAAGTTGTGGCGTTTCGTGTTAATAGTTCCTAGAGTGTTTCACCTAGATTAGATTGTTGTTCAGCAACGTTACTCTTTTCATAAGTTAATAGTTATGTAGTTGGCAAGAAGGAATTATTAGCAAAAGAAATTTAGACCCAACGAATTAAAGTAAAATTTAATTTTGAAATTTTGAAGAAAAATTTTGACAAAATTTACGAAAAATTTAGCTCCTCCAACTAGAAATTTTAAAGCAATCAATTAAAAAATAGTTTAGTGTTAACTAATTAAATATTATAAATTGGCAGCACAATCGCCCGAAAAATCGAAAATGCAGAGTAACATTTTTCGATGTATCAACAACGAATTTTATTGCTCAAGAATGTTTTTTGTCAGTATTCGAATATTTCCTGTTCTCAACTGCCCAGATACAAGGATAATTATCTCTTTGAATCAGATACGATAACAAGTAGCGTATGAAAAAATGTTACTCCACCTTTTCGACTTATTTTTTCACGTAGATTCGGCCCTTTTCAAGTTGTATCATTAGCTCGGAGACACCCTGTATACATTACACGTAAAATTCTCCGCATAAAAGGAAAAAAGAAACGAATAACTGCCATGACATGTTACAAGCTACCAAATCAATGCTTGCATGCCCTCAGCTTCCTTTTTCGCTAGATGAATCGCTTGTGGTCGGAAGTTCGTGCGAAGGAAAAGGGAAAAAGCAAAGGATCTCGTGATTCCTGAGCGCGGTGATCGTGTTCCTTGGCGATTCAGGTCGAGGCAGGTGCGAAACAGATGGCCGACAAATAGAATAGAGAGTGAGAGCCGGGGCAACTCGCTTTGTAACACATCGAACACGGAAATATCAGCCAAAGAGATCCTGTTTTATGTTTAACGAGGGAACCACGTCAAGTCGATTTTAACGAAACTTTGTAGATAAACGAAAATCCCGAAACTGTTTGACACAAATTGACCCTTGCTTGGACACAGTTTTTCCAGGTATTTAATAATAAAGGTTACTTAACAAAGGTTAGTGGAGAAAAATGTTCTTATTTCCCTTCCAAACGAAACAAAGAAAATAATTCACACGCGAAGTGGAGTGAGAGTAAAATACTATTTACCGTACAAATTGATGCGAAGTAAACGAAAAAGCGCGGTGTGCTAAAATTGACCTCTAACAATAAGAGAAAAACAAATCGATTTTTCACATACATAAATGTAGACGCCCCGCTATAAATTGCACGTTGAAAATTCTTGGTTGCAGGTACCACGTGGCCCGCACCGTCCAGGCAAAGGAGCTTATTGGGCGCTGCATCCGGCGGCCCTGTCGATGTTCGAGAATGGCTCCCTCCTTCGACGCAGGAAGCGTTTCAAGCTGCACAAGCCGGACAAAGAGCTTCTGAAGTCGGAGCTGCAGGCACTGGCGTCCGCCATGCCACCGCCCCATTCGGAGTCCTCCCCCGTTTTATCGATAAACCCCAGCGTGCAAACGAGCAGCCTGACGGTGGCGAATCTGCACCGCCTTCGAGACGACCTGCTCCGCTGGGAGCTCCAGGAGCGCCGATTAACCATGACATCCAGTGGCAACACGTCTCCGGGCTTCTCCGCACCCGAAGCTGGGTCTAGTTACTATCTACTATCGCCGGAGGTCAGACAAAGACTCGCGGGTGCCGACGACATACTCCGCGGATACGACAACAACCTCTTGCAGCCGGGAAATTGGAGTTTCCCGGGGTTCCAGGTGTCCCCCTACGTCTCTCAGCTGTCCTACTTCCAGACAGAGATCCCGGAACGGAGACAGATCTGCCCGGCTGCGATGGACAGTGGCGTCTCTGAGAAGACTGAGCCCAGCCCCTTTTTGGACGTTGGCAGGGGTCCCAATGCTGATGCGGCTGACGGCAAGATTGGCTCCTGCACCGCTCTAGACGCTGGGATCTCGAGCCAGACGAGCATCCAGCCTGAACAGAAGAAGAAGAAGAAGCCCTTCACCATCGAGAACATTATCGCGCCCGATGATGAGCAGATCTCTAGGAACCTCGAGGATGGGAAAAAGGGCCATCTTCTAGTGCCGCGGCCGCTTTACGCTGGCTTCCCTTTCGGCTTGTCTGCGACGAAGGTCCCTTACGAGACAGCGACTTGAACCTGGTCTCCAGAAGTGCGCTTTGTAACCTAGGGGGGGAGATTGGAAACGTGACACGTGTACTTGATGGACTTGGATGGTGCGAAGTGTAGGTTGCCTTGCAAATGTATGGTGATGCCCTGATGCAGCAGAGACCAGGTTGATAGCACCCTTAAGTGGCTGGAGGTACGTTTGAGTGACGCAGAGGGACTCTTGAGTGACATCGAAGTGACCCTGAGTGATCCTTAAGTGATCAGACGGGACCTTGAGCGACTAAAGAGATCCTTGACCTTGAAAATCAGCAACAGAACTTTTAGTGACTAAAAGGATCACTGTGGTGTCTCGCCAAGAAGCGAAGACCTCAGGAGTGTGTACAGCATACTTTTCTGACGCTAGGACTTTGAGGCCCCGGGGTGTAGGAATGTGACCGGACAAGTGCACCCCTGTGCTGAATGGCGAAGAACATATTTATGGGTATACCGTGCAACAGTGAGATTTGTGGGATGAATGAACAGACGTGGATGGGGATGAAAGAAAAGATACTAGGTCGCACACATAGTGTCAAGTTGTTGGACATCAAAGTGTCCGTAGATGTCAGCCTTTCAATGGTTTGTGTGAAAATTAGATCACCTGCCAAATCTCGAATCTGGTCATCGCTTCCTCCGCAAAAGTCCTGCTGTGAAGCGGAGGGGGTCGATGGTTCTATTGCAGATCTCACTGTTGCTTGCCATACCTAATAGTGGTTTGCGCTCTCGGAAATGTCGCTTTAGACGCTACTTAAGCGGATGTCAGGTTAGTCACTCTATCTCTGCAAGACACGGTACATGAGAAACTTTGAAGATACGAATAGCAGTGGATGGTTGGTGTTCACTGAATTGTTCGTTTCTCTGTAACGTCTCGTTTGTGCGTCATGGGCGTTGCGTGGGACAGTGACTGTTCGTTTAAACTTGTCTTACTTTGGTAATCTACGCTGTGTAGTTGTGTTTAAACGATAATTTGCTACACTGGAGAAACGATCGAATAGTTTGCTCGTTTTTAACATCGACAGAGCGGAGAAATCTTAGCTGCAGTGAATGTGTTGACATATAGCTCTTTTCACGTGAGAAAGTTAAACAGTAACCGATTTTAGGTGAAGTTTTGTTTTTTAACGTAGAAATATATATCAAAATCGAATTTATAACATTTAAAAAAAAAAATGGACCAATTCTCGCAATTTTAAATTTGTAACTTTCGTAAAGGTAAATGTTTGATGAATATTGAAAAGTTCAAAGAAAAGGTGTAGATCAAGTTGAAAGAAAACAAATGAAAACACTTTACTCTTGGATTAATGTAATTCGCGATACAAATTAAAAATCATCTTTTTACCAAGAATAACAGCAATTACATTTTTCTATGCCAACGAATGAGTAAAAGTGTACCGGAGTACAAAAATGTTATTCAGTATTCAGTTCGTTTTCAGACATTATACGCTTCTACATCGAATCACGAGCAATCGAAAGTTCACTGTCCCATGATTAAGAGTCAGTCTCCTGATTCCCCTTTTAACATAACTTAATAGACTTCTGTGAAACACGGTCGTGTCCAAAAAAACCGACAGCAGAGCAACTTATTAAAAAAGGAAAATAACAATGAAATCGATTCATAGAAAAGAAAATGAGAAGCTTGACAGTTAAAGATACAAGACCCTAAACTTAATATAGTAATATATTTAAAGTTTAACAACGCATTTACTTTTAATAAGTAAAGACATAGACATTCCCCGTAAATGTTGTATTTTATACTCATTTTCCAGCGAAGCAGATGGAAAATGTAAAATTGGATTATAAAATTATTTAATAGAGTACGAAGGAATACAGGAATAATTTTCAAAACTATATACAGGGGTTGAAAAGGAGCCCTAAATACATCGTATGATAAATAAAACAAATTGCTCGACGGAAATATGTAAAAAAAGTACGACAAAATGTTTGATCGCGAAAGATACCCGGCGGCGCATCAGCGACACAAAGCTGTAAGAGTACTTGAAATTATTTAAAACACTTAGGAATAATCGATTACACCGGTGAAGCGATAAAGCGATAAAGGCATACCTGATAAATACTTGAAGATACTCAAAGAGACCGTAAGATACGTAAAGATACTTTAACGTATTATTAGAGGTACTTGCGGGTAATTGTAAGCATCCGAAGATCGAGCAAGGTGTTCTACAATTAGCTGAAACATTCTGTAGAGTAGATGACTGCACTTCAAAGTACTTTGAAACATTGCGACGTACTTATCGATGGTACGTGGTGAAAAACGCTTGGGAAGGATCGTCGACGGCGTAAGAACCGACAAGTTTGTATCGGTGTACCGAGCAATAATGGGATTCGCGAGAGGAGTTAGAAGGAGTTTGGTGAGGAAGAAAGTATTCTGCGGGAGGTCTTTAAATGCTAACCATGCGGTAGCATTGCCTCGATACTAGGCCACCTGTCAAATCTCGATTCTAGTTCATCGCTCCTTCCACAGAGTTCACGTTGTGGAGTCGAAGGACAGATGGCGCCACCGACTGCTTCTGTTCAGGCAGGCGCAGTAGAAACGTCCCTGTTGCTCGGTATACCCTATAACTCCTGTACTCGTAGCTCCTAATAGTCACACTCTATCGTCCCTTATACATAATTACGAATCTAGTTAACCTGTAAGATCGTACGAAGCTCTCGATCAAGCGATTCCTATTCGACGTCTAACAGTCCAGCGTTCAACGATAAGGAAATGACGTTTATTAAAGGGGGTGAGATTTTATTAGTTTTATCTCCTATAGAAATGGTATGTAATTCGAATTTACAGAGGATGCAGGGGTTGAAGTGATGAGGGTAAACCTAGGAGTAGCGATCCCTTTGTAGGCATGCTTAACAGTAAATAGACTCATGGGAGAAGATAACAGTACATATAAGATCTACCAAAGTAGCTAAAATGACTGGTTTATAGATTTTGGTAAAAATTACTGAAATTGAATGACATTCTTCCCTTAGAGTGCGAGTTTTTTTCAAAAATCTATTTTCATGTCCATGTAGTTTTGCTGATCATAGGAATGGAAGGGAAAGCAGGGGAGTTTTCTAACTGCAAACCACCAAGTGATAATGCTTCGATACTAAATCACCTGCCAAACATCGAATCTGGTCATCCCCACTTCTCCAAAATTCACATTAAAAAGTGGAGAAGGCCAGTGAGAAATATAACATGTTTTACTTATTTAAGTAATATTAAATTGGAGCAAATCCAAGTGCGAGCGAGAGGGAAGGAAAGAGCCGCTTGCTAGTTCTCGGGTTCTCTCACTCTCGTCCGAAGGATTCCAAGAAATGGTGGGCGAGCGTACAGCGCATGGTAGAAACGGTCTTATAACGAGAGCGTACTGTATCCTATTAATTATCGATTCTTTCCTGGCTATTTATGTTTAACGTACATCACTACTGTTAGGTTTACCTATACATATAACTACGGATGGTGCGATTCCTTGGGTAAAAAACAACATATTCATTCTTTTCCAACTAAAGTATCGTTTTCATGAAAATTCCCTAAAAAATCGATACGATGTTTTTGTATGGATTAATAATTTTGTTTGATCTTCGTAGAGGATTAAATGTGTCTAATCCACATTGTATTATAGTTTCTTTTTAGAAAAACTGGATATGACAACTCTGCGGGGAATAGTACTTTTTTGTCCAAAAATGAAAAATTATTTATGAATTTTTTTCTACATGAAATTGAAAAGCTAGAAAGATGGGGTTCGTTGCAAATGAAAGATCACTGTTTTTATGAAAGATATGACGGTTTTTCAAAATTGATTTTCATAAAAGTAGAGTCCATTTGGAAAATAATTGTTCCAGAAGTTCAATTTGTTCCGCACAAGGAATCACATAATCCGCAGCTACGCTATGATTATCACCACACCCTGCATAAAACTTTATTTGTTCTCTTTCTCTCTCCAACAAGATGTTCTTTTCGTTTATGTGATCGTAATAGGAAAAATATAGTGGACTTAAGATTACTAAAGAATCATTGATTAATGGAGATACGTAAATGAATCCGATAGAAACAATCTTTATATTTTCAGTATTTAACAAGGACAAGATAAAAATGAAACTGTAATTGTAACTTTTTACTGTTCAAAGTAAAATTGAACACTGACGAAGAAGGGATATTTTGAAATAATAAATGAATAGAGTCAATAAAATTAGACTTAAAGGCGTTAAATGTCGACTTTTCGAATTGAATTCGCGGAAATACAAAACGATGGATAAATTTTTCGAAAATACAAAAAGAAAGGTAACAAATTATAGTTGACAAAGAAATATTTTTCTCTATGACATTGTAAAATAAAGAATGTTTCTACACATTTCTAAACATTATTTCGAAAAATAATTCTGTTCTTTGTAAGAAGTGTCTGAAAATTGTAATTATGTGTGTGTCACTCATTTACAATTGCCGAATGAAGAAACGTTCTGTAATATTTCCCAGAGGTTGCTTGGGGATTCCTACGATAAATTTTTATACGCTCCTATAAAACTTTGTTTCTGCAACAGCATTACTCGAGGATCCATTGAAAGGGAATTACCTACGAACGACTTATACAGAAATGATCTACAAGCGCAGTATAATTAATGTACTCGATCGTACTCTCACGAAGACGTCCGTAAATGTAAACATTGCTTCGTGACTAAATAAATTATTGTATATATCTAAAACATTGTGTCAAATTTTTTAAATCCCTTTCACCCAAACTTTTTTATTTTTTCATACAAACACGTTGATTGTTAACCATGTTTACCGAAAAAAAAATTTATTTCAATGCTCCAGAATTTTTTCAATCGAATTACAGTAGTACTTCATTATTCGCACGACCCGTGCAGTTAACGAAGCATTACCTGTTCACCGCAGAGACAGTGCTGATTTAAAGAAGATAGAAAAGATATGAAATGTGTTTGCATACGTATATCTGACATTCTATTCACATGCCACAAAAGTGTCTCGTGCGAAAAGGCCCCAAGAGCTATCTCGGCTGTCAAGTTCAATTCGAGTAGGTGGAAAGGTGTCAACACGAAGAGAGAATTCATCCTCTCTACTTCGATGCACACCCAAGACAGGCTGTTCCTTTTTGTAAACGTTACATTTATCGTGCCTGTCAGCGTCTTTAAAGCGATTCCCACTTCCATGATTGACTCGCAGTACACGTGTACTGTCATCGTCACGTAACGAAACATGGAACACTCTCGAGGCCCGATGTGACGGCGAACCGCCTGCTATTACCTATATATCGACGTACAGTGTCAGCACAGTCAGCACGGGGGTACATTGTGTCGGCACTCAACCAGCAATCCCTACTGAATAGAATGTCTGTACGGATAGGTGATGAATGTTAACGGTCCGGCAATTGCTAACGATACATGCAACGTAAAGTGGTTCTGCTTTTAACGCGGTGTAACAGCTAAGTAGATTGTGGCGAATACAGGGTGGATGAAACGTGAATCGATTTCAAAATTGTTCAAGGTCCTTGAATATTAATTTCTATCTTTAACTAACTTAAGGGGGTACGTACGTTCTCGGCGCCTAATAATTTTATTCATCACTTTTGGGATTTTTTTCTCCAGAGGTGTCAAATAAATCGAAAATTTTATAATTGTATTTTGTTCTTGGGACCTTTATTCGTATAAAAAAAAAATGATTTCACACACTTGTCATATATTGACGGTCATTTTCTGCGGTTGCAGCAACTTCTGCACCAAGCTGCTTATCAGCACCATAACTTTGACAATTTACAACATTTTTTCGTTAACATTGCCTTAATTTATGCAGAATGACATTCTCTAAGGGTCATCGGGCCAAATTTCTTACTTATGCCTTGAAGAAAACGGTGGAGACTTTCAGCATCCAGTGGCGGATTGAACAAGGTGGCCGATGAGCAGTTGCCACCTGGGCCTCTACACATAAGGCCCCCCAAGGCCCAATCCTTAAAAAAATTATATTATATCCAAAGTAGATTTGTTTTCTGCATTATTACGCTGAGCCCGTTTTTAATAAACTACCTCTTCATGTTCCCGATAAAATGGGTCCCTCAGAACGTTTGCCACCTGGGCCTTTTTTCTTAAATCCGCCACTACCAGCATCTATTGCGATAGAGCCATTCTTCCTTCTTACTGTATTTCATTCCACCGCAATACGTTATTACACGTCGACAAAGTGGAGAATAAATTTACGAGTTGGTTATTGCAAGAAAACTATTAGCTCGGTTGAAATTATTTTTTTACTGTAAATTAAACATACTTACATTCACCTTAAAAAATAACGAAGATGTTTGTGTATATATTCATATATAAACAAAGAAACTGACGTCGTGAGTTATTCCTTTTCCAGCAGTAACTGACGAATATTTTTGTCTTTAAAAATATCCTCTATCACGTGGCGTACGAAATTTTTAAAATTCGGCTTCAAGTGCTTACGAATTCAAGCTTCTTTCAAGCAAGACAATATTGCACACATATTGCACAGTATTCTAGTAAATTTTGAATCTTGACAGTAAACAGTGTTTTATGATTATTCCATTTTTACTTTTCAATTTACTTTTTTTATTATTTAGAAGTGAAAACAAAATGTGGGTATTTATATCTATATTTCTCCCCGGAAACCTTTGTTATAACATTTGTTTTCAAATATCTCGTCAACTATCGAGAATTTACGCGAAGGACCATGGAGGAATTAAATATTTTTTGGAGCTATACCGTCCTGCAAAGTTTTGTTAAAATTGCAATTCTCAAAATAGCATTTACGTTAATTAAATTTATTTCTATGTATAGTATGTAGTTCTTATTTTTCTGTAAGGTTAATAAAGGCGTTAATAATAGTTTATTTTATGATGTATCAATTCCCAACTGGAATTTTTTCTTTTCGCTCTTCGAACGATATAAAGGAATTTTATTTACATATATATACATATGATATACATGTTGTCGGTAGCGTGATGCTAACAGATTACTGCTATAGTATCACCGTATTACATAAAAAAAGTGATTAAAAACAGGTTCGCTAATGTTTTCGGCTTCATCTAGCAACATTGTAATTTCCGTGACTATAAAATTATGACCGTTACTATTTTACCTCTTTTTACATGTGAATTCTGCGTAAATATAAATTTCTTATTCGGTAATATTTTCACATTTCTAGGATTTATAGCCTTTGCGATGTACTTAAATACAACGTAGTACGTAAAATAAATATCTTCATTTTATCGTAAATTAAAAATAGTAAATGGTATATTCGACTTTCAATTTACCCCATGTTTTTTACTAAATATTTCGCTTTAAAGTCAACTTTTAATTTTTTTTGCAGTTCAGGATTCCCCAAAAATGTACCTAAAGGAAATTTGCACGAAATTCGTTCCGCTTCGAAATTGAGGTTGCCCATTCGCCTCGGCCTATTGAATTGCATAGCAAAATCACAAAAGGGAAGAAACTGTGTCGTTAGATTATCTTTGTAATGGCGGATCGAAGAATGAGATAATTAATATGGAATAACTGAGCAGAACTATTGAAGAACTGGTACAGCGGCGAGGAGGGAGAGGGGAGGGAAGAAAAAAAATTTTCCTTTATGGTGTTTAATGGGATTCTTCGCACTTCGGACGAGACTCCGACAAAGGGCTAATTCTGGTTTGGACCAAAGCGCCTCCTACCAAATTAGAAACCCTCGAATGATTTATCGGCCAGGGATATTAAATTAGGAGGAATTTCGAGCTTGAAAGTAGCAAGCTCGTACTTCTTCGGTTAATAGCAATAATTGGTTGGCACCGCGAAACGTCGGACGCTTGTTATTATTCTACTATATTTGCACTTACGTAGGAATTTTACCATAACTTTGCATCTATCTCCAAATCAGATTTGAAACTTTGAAAAAATTATTCTGTGGCAGAACAAAGCAACCATAAACATTATATTATAGTATTTTGAAAATGGCACAAAAGATTGTGCAAGTTCTTAGTAGTGGAGGAAGGAAAGATAGATAGAATGATTTAGCTTATTTTAAAATTGTTTCAAATCACTCCTCAACTGTTCTCTTTCAGTTGATACTAATAAAGGCTTTGTGGTTACATAAATGTCGTATTTTTACTCTAAAAACGTCAAGTGTCCGGTACTAGAGAAGCTTCCTCTAATTCACAAAAAACCGTTACCGAATATAACTAATGAAAATAGAATATTGGAAGCGGATAATATATTTCGAGACGAACGGAAGCTGAGAACGAACGAGCGGAATACAAAAATGCGATTTTATAGGGGGCGCAAATGATGAAGAAAGAGAATGGAAGAAAAATGGCGAGGTAAAGAGAAGAGCGGGAGATAGAGGGAGAGAGGAAAGCGCGAGGAACAGGCGTGTCTGTGAATTAAGTGGAAAAACGTGTCGATTTCACGCACGGCACCGAATTAAGAGCACAAAAGCAGTGGTTTAAAAGGGGCTTTGTCCTCGCAAATGGGAAACCGTCGGGGACAGGGCATCTACCGCCGAGGATACGCTGCTGTTATCAATACGATTATACCGTAATCTCGATACCTGGAAGATTTAATAACGAATAGAGATCGTTGGTGGTCCCAACCACCCTCCTCTCGCCCCTCCCTCCCCTTCGCGCCATCTTGTACGTCTCTTTTGCGACCATTGCCCATTGTGTGCTGAAAATAAAGCACAGCATTTTAAAGGTATCGGAATGTACATAATGGATGTTAAATAGTATATTCGAGAAATAATGTCAATTCACAGATACATATGTTTTCTATAATGTGGAATGTTGAGTAGATTGCTAGTTTCAATAGATGACGAATTTATTAAAACTACAATAAACGTATTTTTAGAAAAAATACAAAAATGTAAAATGAAATCGCATAGTCAAAAGTTTTTCTGAATTTTTAACCCTTCGTTATGAGCCACCCATAAGCTGATTTTCAAAACCAACTTACAAACTATTTTCTCTCTCAAAATATTATATCTGAGCAATAACTCTGTAGATTTTTAGCTTCTAATATTTAAATTTGTAAAAGTTACAGTTTTTTAAAGATTTTTTTCGTGTGTTCTCGACATATGGTAATCTAGATGTGTTTTACAAGAAAAATTTCAATCAAAAAACTATTGGAATACATTCTACAGACCACGAAATTGCTCCATGGTTTTTTCCCTAACGATTGGATTCTTCAGATCAGAATGGCAGTCGTTCAAAAATTGTTCTGGGTGTGAGCCACCCAGGTGTGTCAACGAAGGGTTAAATGTCTGTAGCACGCACAAAATAAGATATGTATAATCTAGAAATATTTTTGCTTGTATTAACGCCATTGATATTGAATAATAACAAAGCAAATTGGCGAGGTACAATTTAGGAGACTTGAGCAACTCTCCCCTAATACCGACATTTCACTCGAGCAGGCCCAGTTCAAACAACTGCCCGCCAACTAAATGGCGCGGGTCCGAAAAAGAGGAGTCCCCCGACTCACGCCATGGATCTATTTAAATTAATTTCCCGAGCATTACGTTGAAACTAATGGCGGCGTGTAAACGGAGCGATTATAAAAATCAGGGGGTGGGGGGGGGAGGGTGGGGCGATCTGACAGTGTTGGTGACGATAATAGTGTTGTTGGGCAGGTGGAGAGGATGTACAAAAACGGGCCCCGATCGTAAAGTGTCAAGGAGGTTCAAAGTGGATTAATGAAATTTCGTAGTGACAGTAGCACCCGGTATCCGTATCTTCTGGCGAGGCATATGATAATAGTATAAAGCCGAGGAGAAGGCCGCGTAGTCGTGCGTCGAGTGGCAGGAAGAAAACAGGCGTAAGTACCGAGACCGGTCATTATTTATGCCATTATAGCTCGGTCTGGACGGTTGCTTGTGCGCCGCGTAATCCCGAACGTAGCCACTACGACTTAACGAGCCTTCCTTCGCGCTCACCCGAGACCCCGATAAAAGGACTACCTTCGGACCGCCTCTCCCCCTCTTCTCCTTCGCCTCCTTCTTCTTCTACCTCTTCTGTTTCTCCACCTCGAGCTGTTCCTTCTTCGCCCCCCCCCCCTCCCTTCCCCACAGCCCCGCGCCCCGTCCTTCCTTTTTCTTCGTCTTCTTTTCGCCGTTATTAGTCTTCTTCTGTTTTCCACTTGAAAACAGTCCGCGTTTGTTGCGTTCTGTTTAGATGATTGATATTGCTGAATGATCACCGCACATGCTACAGGACGATGAAGAATGGAGCCTCTCCTTTCACTCCATTCTTTTCCTTGATTTGTATTTATCCGCCGTTCCTCTGGCTTCTACTCCTCATTCCTCATTATACTTTACAGTTCCCGATGAGATCTTCGCGCGACCTCCCCCTGTTTATGCGCTGCGCGACAGGTGTTGCGCGCAGGCCGACTTTCGGCGGGAAATTAGAAATGTTTCGGTTGTGAGCGCGAGGGGTGAATGAAGTCGTTAGAATTATTTTTAGTATTATATACGCTGTTGGAAGCATTTATTTGTTACTTAAATGTTTAACTGGTTAACTGGCACGGTCCTTTTCATTGTTCGGGCCCAAACTGGTAACAGCAAAAATTAAGTGAATCACACAAAATTTGGTATACAGAGGTTTTTCGAGTCCCCCGCAAAATAAGGGTTTAAGGGGTTAATTTTTTAGTTTTTTTTATTTCCTACGAAACAGTTTCGAATAATTTTATATCTGAATTCTTCATCCATAAATTCCACCGCAAGAGCTTTTTTTGATCTACAAGTATTTTAATATTCGGCAGACATTTTGGGTCAGCCATTTTGAGTCTGCCATATTGAATTTTACAATTCCGATGCCAAATTCAGATTCAGCGACCCCAAAAACCATTACATACCAAGTTTCATTCAAATCGTTTGAAAATTAAAAAAGTTATTCCATTTGATCATATATGATACATTTACAGAATTGGCCAGATTTTTGTTTGATCATATATGATACATTGACAGTTAACCGGTTAATATGTTGTTGCTGGATTGCGAGAATTTGTGCAAGTATGATGAACCATAAATATGCAATGTATATGGACGAAATAAGTAACTACTGTACATACTCTACTTTAGAAATACTACCAATAAAGAATTATCAAGTTAGAATTAGGGACTATTTGTCGAATTTTTCGGTATTCGAATACTTCAAGCGCTCAATTATTGGTCGAATATACTTGGATATTCGAATAGTATTCGAATACTCAAATATTCGAAGTTTATTCGTAGCATTCGAATACCTACTTGTAAAATATTCGAATATTAAATTATTCGAATAATCCCAGCCCTAATTGGTAGGTACCTACTGCAGATTAGGGCTGGGACTATTTGTCGAATTTTTCGGTATTCGAATATTCGAATACTTCAGTTGCTTAATTATTTGACGAATATAATTCGAATCTCCAAGTATTCGAATACTATTCGAATATTTAACCCTTCGTTGACACACCTCATTTTCCGATCAACTTTAACACACCTGGGTGACTCGCACCCAGAACAATTTCTGAACGACTGCCATTCTGATCTGAAGAATCCAATCGTTAGGAAAAAAACCATGGACCAATTTCATGGTCTGTAGAATGTATTCCAATAGTTTTTTGATTGAAATTTCATGAGTGTTCTTGTAAAAAAAATCTAGATTACCATGTGTCGAGAAAACACGAAAAAATTCTTCAAAAAACTGTAACTTTTACAAATTTAAATATTAGAAGTTAAAAATCTACAGAGTTATTGCTCAGATATAATATTTTCAGAGAAAAAATAGTTTGTAAGTTGGTTTTGGAAAACAGGAATTTATTTTGCATATACAAGGTACAGAGCGTCAAAATCAGCTTATGGGTGGCTCACACCCAGAGTGTCAACGAAGGGTTAAGTATTCGAATACTATTCGAATATTCAAGTATTCGAATACTATTCGAATAGAGGTTCATTTGTCATGATGAAATCTTGTAAGCTAATTTTAACCCACTTCATACCATACTATTCGAATACATCAGTATTCGAATATAGCAGTATTCGATTTGTATTCGAATAATAAAATTCGAGTACTCAAATATTCGAAGTTTATTCGTAGCATTCGAGTACTTGTAAAATATTCGAATAGTAAATTATTCGAATAATCCCAGCCCTAATTGGTAGGTACCTACTGCAGATTAGGGCTGGGACTATTTATCGAATTTTTCGGTATTCGAGTATTCGAATACTTCAGTTGCTTAATTATTTGACGAATATAATTCGAATATCCAAGTATTCGAATACTATTCGAATATTTAAGTATTCGAATACTATTCGAATATAGGTTCATTTGTCATGGTGAAATCTTGTAAGCTAATTTTAACCCACTTCATACCATACTATTCGAATACTATTCGAAACTGATGTATATACTATTCGGATACATCAGTATTCGAATATAGCAGTATTCGAATAGTATTCGAATAATAAAATTCGAATACTCAAATATTCGAAGTTTTTTCGTAGCATTCGAGTACTTGTATAATATTCGAATAGTAAATTATTCGAATAGTATTCGAATAATAAAATTCGAATACTCAAATATTCGAAGTTTATTCGTAGCATTCGAGTACTTGTAAAATATTCGAATAGTCCCAGCCCTACTGCAGATGTACGAGAAGATACGCGCCAGTCACTTTAGCGGCAAATGAACTCTGCACAAAAATAAATGACGATCATGTCGAAAGTTTGCTGTAAGGTTTAAACAATCATTGGAAATGTTATGCTGATGGGACATTGCTATTCCCCTACCGCCTTACATAAGGAGATCACCATTTTCAGAAATGCCCCGTATAAATACCTAACGATACACGGAGATAATGGTGCCTGAATTTGCTTTCTTCGTGGATTGCCTCCAAAGAAGATACCTACGTAATCTCCAGTTCGGATCGTTTTGTTAAACCGCCGCGGAGAGTTCGTTCAACGTAACGAAGAAATGCAACAATGATTACCGACGCGATAAATAAGATGCTCCGTTCGTGCATCGAATTACCGTCGGCGGCCCGAAAGGGACGGCCAGGAGAAAGAGCAGCTCCTTCATTTCGAGCTGGCACGCGATTACTCTTTGTCGTAATTATCGATTCGCTAAACTAAAGAGAAACGTCCCTTGCGAATACGAAAATTTCACGATCATCGGCAGGCTTAGGAATCTCTAACGGCGGCCGCTTTAGAAAGTGGATTTGAACATCGGGATCAGTTAAATGGGGCGATAGATCGTACGGACGCATATCGCAGTAAAGTGAAATTTCTGTTCTAGATAATTCAATATATTAACTAAATTTTTTTTTGAATTTTCGATTTTTGATAATTCACTTCCGAGTAGTCGCCGTGGTCACCGCAAACCCCTGTTCTGAACAGGTCATCTAGGAGAATGTAAATAACTTTGTTATGAATAAATATATTTTAACGCCAAAATTCAGAGACATAGCCGAATGCACTGCCTTTCAAACAAAACAAAAGTTTTCTCAATAAAGTTTTTCGGCCTCCTGACTGAGCGTAATCCTTTCAAGGGCCCACCTCCAATGACCTTGACCTTGACATATGTTGTCAACTAAAAATAAATTTTCTTTAAATTCACAAATCTTACTAATATTCACGAAAAGTTTACAAACAGTTTTGTATTGTCATCCCTTGTTGGACCACAGCAACATTTAATATCATGTTTGTAATACGATTGAAGTTTGTAACATGAACATTAGAAGTGACTAGCCTTCGTTCGTAGCGAATGTAACTTTCTACACATGCATGTGAAACGTTCTGTTTGCTTTTATGCAAATCGAATCAGCATATTCATACGGTAAACTTGATTATGATTAGTTAGATATGTAAATTGAAATTCTTCAGCAGTATTTGTATTATGCAGCGCTCATTGTTTATGTAACGCCACGTTTTCATCGGGATATTTCGAACTCGATACTTTTACCTTAGAATTATGTACATATATAGATTCTATATTATTTTATATATCTATTTATCTTCGATATAATTATTTATATGACACATTTCAATGCGCCGTCACAATTTTAGCCAATTTATAAAGAAGTTACGCAGAAGACGATTTGTTTCGATATATTGTTCTAGGACTCGTGTAACTTTTTAGATAAATCGAAATCCAAAATTGTTTATAAATCTAAGATGAATGTAATTGAACAAATTTTATAATATACGCCTATCTGATTTCTCCTTCGCAATTGTGAACCTACATATTCTTCATTCACATACGTATCTATGATATATTTTTGCAACTTATATTTCAATTCACTATTTTATTTACCTATTGTACTAAATTCATCTATTTTCATTCTAGACATATCTACTATAACTTAATCAAAAACTGGAAGCAACATTTAAATTTATTTTCATTGCTTCAAGGCCAATATCACAACAAATATTTTATAAGGTGTAGGAAAATTTTCTGTACTTCCTAACAAATAAGCATTGAAGGGGTGCGATGCATTAAAATAAATACTAAAATTTTCTCTCAGAAAGATTTCACACTGGATAATATTCATTAAAAGCATTTAGTAATGTTGCAATGATTAGATATTTACACTTTGTATTCGACAAATCTCCGATGACCAAGGACAGGACTGTGGAATGTTTATTTATTTATTTATAACTTCTCATCCCTTATCAGAAAGATCCTTTAGTGGCTAACAAAACACTACCAGGGAACTAATCATTCGGCACAGTGAACGGGGAAGCCTTCGACTGTACTGGTACGTTCTCAGTTTCCTTTGTCCCTGGCGTTTCTACGTTTTTCCCCGCGCGCCGGCTTTCGTTATTTGCTGAATCATAGCACCATCTATCGCGGATGTGGTTGTACAAAGGGGAGCAAAAAACATGCAATTAAAGGCGCAGAGCAACGAAGATTGCGTGCCATTCCTTTCAATAAGCGACGCCCTGGCTCGCGGGGAGCTGCTCCATTCTTTCCGTCGAACAGATCACTGAACAACAGTGAACACCGAATGATGAACGGCGACCGTCGCGCCACCAACGATACGCCGACGGAAACCGAGAAATCGCTCGAGTTTCGGGAAAGGAGTCCCTTTTCACGGTTAAATCAGCCACCCACCAGATGATATTGTTAGAGTTAGGTTGAATAATACCAGACTTCTTCTTGCTGACTCTCGCCCCTTTATCCCCCTACATCGTAGTGAGACTTTCATATTCAATTGTTATAGGAAACACAAACCTTTATTTTACAATAAAATGTATATGACATGAAATTAAAATGTATCTGTTAATTTGTGCGCAATCTTTAGTGTGTACTAATGTCCTAAAAATGTCGGGTATAGAGGGTTAAATTACAAATATTGTCCAAAAGTATCGATGCACTTGTTATACAGGGTGTTCCAGTAATCGTAGTACAACTAAGTAAGGTCTGATTCCTGATGCAAAAACAAATAGAAAATATACCCTTATAACTTCCGTTATCCAGAGAAATAACTTTGAAAATTTCTGCTGTTGCTAAAAGTACAGGTTCGTGATAGATGACCTATACTTTTAACAACAGCCCATAGATGGCGGGTGTGTCGACATATGATTGTAGTAGTAAGTATGCGTGCGACGCTGTCGCCGTTCTTATTTGCACTCGCGCGAGAGCCGTCAGGCTTAAATGAATAACCCTGTAGTACTATCACAAACGATGCGATGTTATATCGCATAAACATAGATAAATATATGTTTTTGCGTTGGCTACTTAAAGCAAATGTAAAAATTTGAATTTAAAAATGGGACTAAAGAATATATAAAAGAGAAAGGAAATAAATTTAAGTATCAACGTAACTTCAGATTTATAAAACTTTAGCTATTAATGCTTTATATGCTGTTCCAAATTTTACCCTGGTTGCAGTTAATTAACATGTATTAAAGAAGGGAAAGGATAAAAATTTTATGCATTTTTACATTTATAGTACAATCACACACGATGCAATGTTATAATAGGATAGTTAATGGAAATGTAAAAATGTTAATTTTTATAACAAAATGTTACAAAAACATGCAAATGTTTCCCCAGTTCATGGTACATGTAGAGATGTAAGAAAGAAAGGAGATGATTAAGTTACGCCTTTATCCCGCGGTTATTTTATGGCGTTTCTTTTTACGCGATCAGTTCTGTCGATCAATTCCTTGAATGATGCATGAACGGTACACAAACGGGAAACCTACTTTTGAGGGGAGGGAGAAGCTGGTATTAAAGGGACGCGCAGGGACATTGTGGTAGTAGGAAACGATCTGTTGCTAACAGAAGGGGACGCGTAGCAGTCGTAAGACGAATTGTGGAAGAAATCTTTTCATGAATAAACTGATTTGATTTGAGGGGTTATGGTTGCAGGCGTGTACTCGTTGAAGTGGATCGAAAATAGTGGTCAACGTGGGCCCCTGAATTTATGCTTTCTGAGTACACGATTTTCTTTTTAATACTGTAATTGTATTTATTAAACTGTAGAATAATTTCCTAATTTCTGAATTTAACATCTCTACACTTTCTCCTGTTGGGGATATTTAGAAAGTTCAAAGTACACAACAATTTATTGTTCGACGTGTGCACCAGATTGGAAAATCAAAAAGTTAAAAACTGCAATTCCTTTTGCATCAACCTAAGTAATAGTTTAACCTCAACAAAATAAAATTTTAACTAAATAGTAATTTTACTTAATAAAACGATAAGAAAACAGAGATCGGAGATTATATTAATCATTCTGAGATAAATTTTTTACTAGAAAATTCAATTCAATTTCACTTGAACGTTCTGAAACAGAGAAGTTTAACAGAACTAATTAATATAAAATACAGAACCGCAGAAGTTTGCATTGATATAGGGCTGGTAATAACTAGGTACATCATACATGGTGGTAATAATACGGTTCATAAACTTTTAATGGCAGCAAAATGCTTGTTCGGAAACTTTGTGGGTCGATCGTTATAATGAAAAAATATCAAACATCTAATTTCATAACGATACATGATAAATTAGAAGTCAGTAAATTAGTTTGTACAGAGCAAAATAAATCAAAATGGACAAGAAATGGTAGAAGATATAATAAGGAAATATAAACTTGCTACAGTTTATTTATCAACAAACAAAACCTCGTATGAAAAAATGGTATTCCGCTATTTTCTATTATACCAAAATTTAACACTCTCAAATTAACTTCATATAAATAAAATTCGAGCTTCATAAATTTCACTTTTCCATTATACTGAATCGTAAAATTTTCATGTTTTCGAATTTCGGTTTCGAAAACAATTATTTCGAAGGTCCTTTGATGCAGAGACAAATATAGTCGAAAACGTAAAATAACTTTTCCCCTCAGAAGCCTTCAATTTCCGAAAAGACGATTTTCAAATTATTCCATCTGTCGATGCCGAATTTCTAAAAAAAACAGAGCATTAAATAAAAAAATCATTTTACAATTTTAACATATTTTTAATGCTAAATTCTAAATTCTGCCAATTCTGAACGTTGGATATACACGTGCGTATTTAAAAAGCATTCAAGATCACTTCTTTTTTCAAAAACTGTTACCCTACAACGTCGACTAATTTTTGTACAAAGATTCATTTCATCCACAATTTTACTATAATTCAAATATAAGCCGGTCGCATATTCATCTAACATTGAAAGCCTTTTTAGCTCGGGCACGAAGACCCATAATAAAAAAAAAATCATACTCCACGATTCAGACATATCTTTTCACAGAGAATCCGCGACCTTTCGTTACCCCGTGCGAAGTCACGGGATGAAGGATTCGAGAGAGGCTCGCTTCGGTCGGAAACGGATGATCGAGTTAACTGGGAATCATCCAACACTTGCGCAGGTATCGTTCGGGGCCGAGATCCGTGGAAGAAAAAGAGGAAAGGGAGAAAGGCGGTCCCGAGGAGTAATTCGGCGCGGTCGAAAAAGTAATGGAGTTTAGAGAATTCGAGGTGTGGGTGGCGGTAATGGCATCAGCGAGAGGAAGGAAGGAAGCTGGTGGAAGATGAGGCAATGGAAAGAGTGGCACACCTGTGGCGAACAAGAGCCACGCTGTCTGGAAGGTCGATCCTGTTTTCGGGCTCTCACCTCCGAGGCAGACTCCGCGGTCGGTTTTCGAGGCAACAAAGGCCCGCAACCATAAATCATCCGCCGGAGTTAGGCTTCCAGGCTGCTGGATCGCCGATCTACTAGCTGCCCCGCTTCGAACCTCTCGACCCGAACATCACGCCAAGCCTATTTATACCGCTCGAAATAATTAGGGGATCACCCGATCCAGCGTGGTAAGCAATATTGTAAGAAACCTGTGAGCTAAACGTTTCGTAAAAATTCCGTTTTGTAGGTTAGGAAATGGAGATGTTTCGTTATTCAGTGTTTGGCTTATTCGTTGGGATGTGCTGTTTGATTGATTTTTTCGTTGGAGTAATTGGTGCACCTGGTCCAGCACTTTACTTCGTTAGTACAGTAATTAACTAAGCAAATGCAAGAGTATTATTGCTAATCGCGTCGTAACTTAAGGGTCTGTTCCGGTCTAAAGCCCATAAAAATAAGTGATCTTTAGAGATTAATTAAATTACTACATATAATTTAATGGGATTTTTTCCATTGTATTGGGGATGTCCTTAACTATAGAAATTTATTTTTTGTTTTATAATTAATCATTGCAGACGGCACTGGGAAGTCGTTAAAGTTGAGCTACAGGTCTGCTGCAGGTCCCATTCAAATCGGTGGGACCTGTAGCAACTAATCCATTGGTCTGAAATAAAAAACAATGCCACATTATTAAAGGGCATGAAACTCGCTCGCGGACTGGACCAGAAAAAATTACAAAAATGACATTTATGAGAAAATAACGACACTTGAAGTTGGAAATCACTTTTTCCCTTATATTTGTCGTCCTTCCAACACCTTTATAATTTATAAATTTTCAACTTTTTTTTAAACTTTACTGGTCTATCCACGAGCATATTCTTCGAAATAAAAACAGTTTCAGTGGAATCGGATAATAACGTTTCGAGATACAGGTTCCACCGATTTTGAGAACACTGTTTCGAGAAAAACGCATTTAAAGTTTTACGTGAGTGCTGACTGAGCGGGTGTTACCCATCTCATAGAAAATTATTCTGTGCTACAAATTCTCTAATAAATGTCATGTATCGAATTTATTTAAATATCGATATAATAAAGTACCTATATTTGCTAAATATTTTATTTTTTCAAATAATATGAGGCAGTCAGAGCAACAATGGACTAACCCACATTTTTTTCGAAATTGAATTAATAACAATAACGTGTTCCAATAGGTTCTACTAACCATATAAAATAGGAAAAAAAAAATTTTAATGTGGGGTGGTCCGTTGCTCTGACTGCCTCATATAACAGTATAATTATGTGACTATGTAATAAAAAATATTTATTGCTGTAAAACCTCGTGGCCACTAGCAATAAACTTATGAGAGTTGATGTCAGCGCTGTATAAACACGCCTGAGAGTAACTCTAGCAAGTTCTGGTTACTTGCGACAGTTGTTCTCAGCAAGTGAATTCTGTCATAGTGTAGACACCCGAGAATCTTCTCTCAGAGAGAAAGCCTCATCTTTCCAAACGTGCTGTTCCGCAAGATTTTTCTCGCAACTATTTGCAGGCAAGAACTTGCGGGAAAAATTGCTGTAAGTGTAGTGTAAACACACGTGCAAGTTTCTTGCGGAATAAATGTCGCAAGTTTATTGCTAGTGGAATATCTTAGCGAGTAATTGACTTGTAGCTTCTAGACTCATTGATTATAGCGACAAAAGAGAAAAGTTTTTCAACTGGACTGTGCAAAAGAAGCGGTGTATTGTGCCGAACATTGTCAAATTTTTGTGACTTTAGCGCCAAAATTCTACTCACGATGGAAGAAAACTTTTATCTTCCTGGAGAAACCAAGTAACAAATACTGTAACCAATACAAAATAAAATAACGAGTATTGTAGTAATCTAACTATGAAATACATTGTTGCTCAAATAATATAAATCACAATAACGCAACAGAACAAATAATATGAAAATTTTGTTTGAAGAAAGTTTTCTTTCAGTGTATAAATACGTACTCTTTTAACAATCTTATATAAAAAATTGACGACCGAAGATCGAATATTCCCCTTATTATACATTATTCTTTAAATTAAAAATTACTTCGGTCGAAATTTTGAATCATTTTATTTATTCAGTATATAAGTTATAACTAAAGCGGTAAAGAACGTTTGACAAATACATGATATTACTGTCCAGCGTCAAAGCCGGTTTAATAAATAAAATAAAATGAAGAATTTTCTCGAACAAAATCAAAGGAATTTCACAAAACTCGCGAAACCGTGTGAAAACAGAGAAAACTAAAAAGTACAACAAATGAGATCAGTGATACCTTATTCCACCCGACACATTGTCATTAGATTTTGAGATATGAAGAAACTAGTGACTCGAAAAAAGAAGAAGCATTTTTAATCAGATTATTCGCCCTGTCGAAACAAACATTCCTTCCGTCGGACATTTCATTTTGCCAGAGGGAGGGACGCAGATATTTCAGGTTCTTGTGTCAGCTGTATAAATATTTAAATAGACCGGCAAATAAACAAACAAACAAACAGGTAAGAGGGGCGAACGTGCGAGCAGGCGACCGGGAAAGAAAAGGAGGGAGAGAGAGAGAGAGAGAGAGAGCGAATAAATAAATAAATGATTTTCGGCGTGTCGGCATTTAGACAGGGCATGGATGGCCTTTTTATTTGTAGGAATTCGGGGTTCGGTGGTTCGCCGCCTAGTAATCAAAACCCGCCGAAATTCCCAGGTTTCGCAGCGGTTATTACGCCTTCGGGCAGGCTGCTCACGCGGATCGTTGATACGATTTTTCCGTCACGGTGCTTTGCCAAATTGCACCCTCCAAATTCCACAGCCTTTCTCTCCTTGCACCTTTGCTTGCCCAGATTCTTTTTCTTCCCCTTCACCTTTCGAAGGACATCTCGTTGAAACAGTGCAGCATGACGAGGCCTGATAAATGATCCAAAATTTTGAAGCAATTCATTTTATAAGGGCTGGTCAAAGAAGTAATAGGTAATTGAAAAGCTTTGCTCACATCAGTTTTTCTCCGTATGGATTTTTAGTAATTCAGTAATTTCGAAAATCGAACTGTGCATTTTGTATTTTCTAGCACATTTTATCAGTAAAAATTCGACAGCTCGAATATGCAACGTGGCTCATCGAAAATTTCCCCTCGACCTTCCATAATAATTATCCGACAAGCAATTTACTCAGATCTCCGCGCGCTTCATTTCCATTGAGATCACTGCATAAGGGGTGAGATTATCCTGACAAGCAGCCGCCCAATTTTGTTACGAATATTGACGCGTACGCGCGATTTACGAGCATCGAATGAATTTCCAAGGGAATTTGCAATTATTCTTTAAACTGTATCTCCAACGAACGATAATTTACAACCGCGTTGCGTCAACTTTGTTAAAAAGTACTTTAAAACAAAGGGCAAAAAAAGAACGCCACTATTAGCAGTAACTCTGCGACTTTAAAAAAAAAAAAAAAGAAAAAAACAGGTTTCGTAATGATACAATTTGCATGGCCCCGATGCAATCTTTCGTAGCCAATTTCCAAGTGATACAATAACTCGTCCCACCTCGGAGCAAATTCTTTATTGTGCCCGAAAGAATATATCACGTTTGATCGTTTACAACGTTTTCGATGAATTATCGCGCATTAAAGTTGCCGAGGGAGAGGAGCGAAATTTGCCGTCGAATGAATAGGCGGTTCATTACTGAATCGCGCACGAAGTGATATTAAAATGCGCTACCTCCACGCGCGCGTTACATAAAAGAAATTCGCGTGGGCTGTCGGTGGATAGCCGCGGCGGTGTTGCTGCACGCGCGCGTCCGTATCTGTACAATTCATCATGCTCTTCCTTTCAGATGGCGCATGAATGGTGTTGACTCGCGAAGCGCAAAACAAATGGGCAGAGGTGTACCAGCCGAGTATAAAAAAAACTCGCAGCACGAAAAGACATCGTGTATATAAAGTAATCTAAACATTTGCTTTACCTCGCCTGCGCCCAATACTCAAACGCAACCCAACCAGCCGCCCAGCAACACGCATGCAAACCCGGCACGAGGATTTTCAATTTTTTATTTTATTTCTTTCACTCGATATATAATTGCTGCCTCCACAGGAGTTTGCAAATTTTATTTCGTTATTTATTTTCAATGGCCATAAGGCAATGTTAAATAATTTTTTAAACACTTTTGATGTATTCTGCCAAGACCATTTTTTTTTTTTTTTTTGAATTGAGTGAAACGCGTCGGCAAGTTCGAGGAAACGAGCGTGTCAAAATTTAACAGTCATTATTTTATCCGTACCAAAACCTTGCAAAAGATAATTCACTTGGCATTTGCCGAGGACCAAAGTCTGATTTTTTAAAGAAAAGGGATTTGGTCGGTTTTACCAGCCGACGGTAGGCAAGGATGACAATGATGCTTCTGATATTCATTACTGCACGTAATGCGTTGAAGCGTAAAAACAATGGTGGTTGGGGAGACAGAGGGGAGGGGGAGATACAGAACAAAATGGTTATCGAAGATTATCGTCGATGATCCTGAAGGAAAGGAGTTCGACCGGGCGATGGGGAAGAAGAAGAAGGAGGAGGAGCACCAGGGGGGTGATGTTCCCATGATGGTAGGTGCGGATTCTGGTTCCCTCGGTCGAAGATGAAAAGATGAAAGGCATCCCGGCGGTGAAGCCACCGCTCTGCTTCTGCCTCCCCTAACCCACCGGCGGGACCTAACCATCCTGTCTGGTCATCAACACCTGACCGTCTTGCAACATCGTCTACCAGCCTCTTTCTCCCACCTCTGTTCCTCCATCTCTGTTCGTCTCTCTTCTAACCATGCATGTCTCTCCACCTCGTTTCTTCATTTTTTTTTTTCTCCCTCTCTGTATTTATCTATGATCATTCTTTATTTGCCTTATTCATCTCTTGCCTTCTCATTGTACCGCCTCGGCCCTCTCTTTGCCCCCTTCCCCAGGCTCCTCCATCAAGTGGCATCTTTTATTCGCCCCTCCCCTTCCCTCCAATTTACTATTCCTCTACGCTTTTTGTGATCCATTCGAACGAGAAGGGATCAGTGATTAATTAACGAATTACCAGAAACGAAATCTTCTTCTCCCAACTCTGCTCCTCTTTTCACTTCGTTCCTTTCTTCACCTCTGTCCATATTTTCCTTACGCACATATCGCTGCTATCTTCCTCTTCCAATTTTTAACGTTCATTCATTTACGACCCTTTTCACTAATTTATGCTTTTGCGCGGTTCGTGTGGCGACTTCGTGGTTCGTTTCACCAGCGGGGGAATAACTAGAAGGGGCTTGCATTTTGTTACCGAATTATCAGAAACAAGAAAACTGATTGCGAAAAATTGAAGTAACGAATGGTGATCATTCTTCCTTCCAAAATTTCTTTACGAGACGGAGGAAGAAGTAGACAGAGGGAAGGAAAGAGAGAAGAATGTGCATAGCCTGGAGCTCGGCTCAGGACTCTTCAGCGTGCTCTCGTGCTCGCCTCCTACTTTGTTCTCTAGCTTGTTTGACGGATGGAATTCCTCTGGCGCGGCGCGCCAAGTTGCAGAGGGCGATGCGACGCGACACGATGCGTGCATAAAGGGAGGGACGAGCAATTCAATTTCACATCAATCCTGTTGTGTTCTGTGTAAACATTTTAACAGCGTCGTAATTTATTCCCTTCGATCGTGATTTCAGCTACTCGTGCGGCAAATTAATAATTGCTGCTCACTCAGCTCTATCGGCGGTTGAATGTAAAAGAATAATATATAAAAATGTATTTAGTGTGGTTGGTTAACGAAAATTAGGAGGACAGTATCAGTATGTGAGGGACATTGTTTAAAATTATAATAATGTGGACAATATAGCAACGTATGTAGTAAAGTATTTATGAAGTTAGTATGAGGACAGCAAGTGGGTAGCTTGTAATTTCAATGCATATGGTTAAGTTGGAACTTAGTGATTAACAATTTTTGTTGAATTCTTCTTGAGGAATAAATTAAATGAACTTCTTTTTTCAAACGAAAATCCTGAATCGGAAGCCGAATCTTCGGGATAAACTTCACTGAAACCTCTGTTGATTACAATTTCTTTAACTTTCAAAGTTTTGAGAAATATTTATTTAATTAATATAATTATTAAAATACTGTTTTTCTCGAGACTTATTATCGGTAACGGTAATTGCATAAAATCTTGTTTTTCAAAATACAGAGGGGGTCCAGATTATTATGTTCAAAACATTTCCGTCAAAATCTGTGAAAGTCGTGGCTGGATTTAAAGTAACAATGCATGAATGTTACTGTTTTTTCATCTATTGATTAGCTACGACACACAGTGCGTTGAATCAATGGGAACAAAAATCATAACTTCTGAACCAATCAGTTTTCGACCTATATACCCCAATACTTTTTTAACGAGAATATATAGATGAATCGATTGGTGTATAAAAAGATATACAGTTGCATTCAAAAAAATTGAGGTGAACTCGATTTTTTATTGAATAAAAAGTTTTTTATCAATATTTACTTTTGCAATTTGTTGCCAACCGAATACTGACTAACTTTTGTTCGAAACATTTTTTTATCAAATTATTTTTATCACGTGCATTTGAAGTTAGAATTTTTTCATTGAAAAATATTTTAAATATATAATAATCTTTCCTCAAATCGTTGCCAATCATTTCTAAAAAAATTATTTCTCAAATAATTGCAGGTACCTAGTAGCAGATAAGGGGGATCATTTTCATAAAGTATAAAGTTAGGGGAATCAAATATAAAAAAATCACGGATACGTTTTGTTACGTATTTTTTAAAAAGTCGATTGAAATAAAATTTTCATTTTCGGGACTAATGATCAGTAAGGCCACAAGCCTAAACAATAATTTTCAAGCGCACATACCCATAATACTAGAATCCATGGTTAATAAAGTGAGCCAAGAATAATAAATATTCCTAAGGTCTAAATAAAAAAACGAAAGTAACTCTACCGCGTATGAATTTCGAGTGACGCTTGAAGTCCTTAGATTCCAGGTTAAGATGGTAAATAACATCGTAAACAACTACGGTAGCCTAGCAAGCATAACCGAACTCGATTCCCGAACATCTTGATGTAAATATTAGATGATAAAAAATATTTGATTTTTCAATTTTTGTCCATGCATCAACGCACTGTGCGACATCCGACAACATTGCGAGTAATTATTCAACATATAAATCTCATTTCTGTTTAAAAGGGCGGGGATAAAATTATTACAAATATCATCAGAATATTCCAAAACTGCAAGAAGTAGCCACAGAATGCATTGAAAGCATGCCACGCCGAATGCAAGCCGTCATAAAAGCTAAAGGCGGAGTCATCAAATACCGAGTAATTGTATTTCTCGCACAATATAGTCTTAAACCTATATGTATACCTAAATCTATTTAATTTGCATTCTAAAATACATATACTAGTATTAAAAAATAATATTATACCATTAAAAACGAGACATCTATATTATTCCATCGCTTACAAAACCTCAATCCTTTTTGTTTGAGTATAGTAATTTGGCCACCCACTGTGGTATTGACTCAAGAGGATTATTGAACATCACTTTTTTCTCATTTTTGAATTCAGATTTAATAGTGCTAATTTCCAAAGTACCTTTTATGTGTATTTCGGTGCACATTATTCTCACACAATGATACGGCATTTTAATTATCATAGAACACATCAGTCCCATTATTCACATATGTGGCCCAATAGTGTTCTTAAATATTATACATTATTTTCTCTAGATACTTCAGATAACGCTATGTATTCAGTTTCAATGCTAAATGATGATATCAATTTTCGTGCTCCAACTGATAGATCCTCTGGCTAACATCAGACCATACCCGAAACAGGATCGCCTGTCCTTTATATCTCCAATCTAATCGAAATCTACGTATGCCTGCATACTATTACCTACTACAACAGTTTTAGTACCTATGTGTCATTCGGAAATTGATTATACCACGCGAGTTCTTTACACGCTAGCTGCCATGGTGGTCACCAGTGAACAACCCTTCGAACTTAACCTTTTTTACTTACACGCACAAGCTTGTGAATAACCTCACTGTCATTAGGAATTATATAGAATATTAAAAGTATCATTGAAATATAAAATATCTTTATCTCTGACGGTATATGTATATATTTGAATGAATGGAAAACATGTTAAAACCAGCTTCGCCACCTTCCAGTGGAAAATTTCATGGTTTTCTGCAGGGATCGCTTGAAGTATAATATTTGCAGCAAAACCTACATCTTCAAATTAATTCCTCTCGTCAGGTTTTACGACCTATACAACATCGCCGTTTTTATTTTGCTTTGTAGGAGAGAGTTGCCAATATCGTACTGGTCATCTAAATCGTAACTCATCAATTTCTCCATAATTCAGAAAATAAACATTAAGTATGTACATACGAAAGGAAAAGTTAATCAATACAAACACGCCAGTCGCACTGAACACAACTACAAACTGAGCATCATGTAATTATTATGAAATTTTTTAATGCAATGCCAACAATTTTCGGAGAACACGTTGGTGTTCACAGGGGCGGAACCGAGTCATTTCTGATCCATAATAAAATTTGTTTATTTAGACATGACAGAATGATCTTTCTCAAATTTTCATTTTAAGGGGGACCTTGGTTCAGGACGCTGAAAAAACGGTGATTCTTTAAGAATTATTTTCTCAACAAATATAACGAGCATCTTTTCAAAACATTAAGGGTACTTTACTGTATATTCAAACAACAAGAAAACGGTTTTTCTCAATTCACATGAATTTATGTCGTCGATGTATTAAAAAAAAATAGGAAAGAAGTCTGAAATTGACAAAGTTATGGGACTTTAACGATTTTGACGGAAAAATTTTCGACGTTTTTATGCAAAAAAAAATGGTTTTATTTCATTTCTGCATAAATGTTTTTCATTCGTGGGATTTATTTGTAAGAAATGTACAATATAAATGCAACTATACCACTTGTTATTGTATATATGCCTACAATTTACGAATAACGTATTAGGCATATCGATTTCATGGAAACGGAATACGGGTCAAAATTGACCCACCCTTGCCGGCGGCGGGCGGTTAAAATGTGCACATAAGATCGATGAGTTGACGGTGTCCCAAACTTTACCTTAGCAATCCTCTGGAAGAAGGAGGAGAAAAGGAAAAAGAAAGCAAAACGTAGAAAAAAGAAGTGAAATTAGTTGAAACTCGAAGCATGTCGTTTGCGTGAGGCTTGAATGGATCCGCATATCCGTTGCGTGCTGCGACGTCGGTTGGATTCCCTTTATTCTGAAATTCAATGGGATTTTCAGCGTCTGCGCTAATTAATTCCTTGAACCGTTATTCGCCTCTACCATATCCCCTTATTTACCCACAAATAATCAGTTTCTCTTCTCCGATGTTTATTTAACCAAGCATAATGATTCACGCGAAAAGAAACTGTTTGAAAGAAGCGACGGGCATTTGATACACACGCAAGTTAATTATTCTAGGCGATTTTAGTGGTGAGATCCACCATAACCTCAATTGTACTAGTAGATTTGCAGTTAGGGTTGCCAACCGTTACTGTAATATATAGTATTCTACTATATTTTTGTCTAGTGTACTGTATAAGTACTGTTAGAAAAATATATATTACGTAAAAATACTCTATTATTTAGATAAAATTCTACAATTTCTACCTATTTTTTTATTTTATGTCTGCATCAAAAGTTTAATTTGCGAATTTAACTTGAATTCGTACGGTCGTTGAGTTTCCGTGCGACGGCACGCCGGAGTAGTAACAAATGGAGTAGAGTCAGACTTCGTCCACCGCCGCAACGCAACTGCAATTTGACCAGAAAACGATTGCATGCAATGTCGCGGGTATAAGTCGAGGAAATCTGTCAGATTGTTCCTTAAGAGATTAACGAAAGAGAAGTTGTGTTGACTGTTGCCATTGCATGCAATCGTTTTTTGGTCAAATTGCAGTTGCGTTGGGAGAATACAGACGTTAGTGACTTAAACAATTTCACTCACAATCAGCTGCAGTAAGAGATCATTAATTGCAGTCATAAAAAGGAATAATATTTAGATTTTTACCTACAGCTAGTGGTTCTTCTAATAACTACAGTCTTGTATGAATGAACGATCTTAATGCAACTATTTGCGGTGCCACACTTAAAGCAAAACACTTAAATATCTTCTTGGGTTGTGACGATACAAAAAATATTTCACGTGTAACTTGAATGAAACCAAAGGACAAACAATGGCAAGGAATAACATTTTTCGTACCACGAAATATTTTTTCTATCACCACAAGTGAAGAAGATATTTAGGTGTTTTGCTTTAAGTGTGACACCCCTAACACTTTAATTGTTATTACATAGCAAAAATCGAAAATTTGAACTTATTTTTTTCGCAAAATTTGCCGTAATATATTGTTACAGTATTGAAGTTATTAATTTGTTCTTTTAAATGTTATTGTGATAATAAAGAAAAGAAGATTATACAATTTGGAGGAAAAAGGGGGCAGCTCCAAATTTCGAAAACTCACCCTGCCACAGAGAAAAGATATTTTTGCTTAGCAGCGGTGTTGCATGCAGCGTTAATAGGTAGATTTTAACTGGGGAAAGTACTTTGAACATATGTCTAAAAATATTTAGTTAACACTGATTTTATTAGTTTACCAAAAGTTATAAAATCTGTTAAAGGTTCATTCGCTTCATTGAACCAAACTCTTTATGCTTTTTTAACCCTCGGTTGTCACAGCTACTTTTTCCAACGTCGTTGTCACACTGGGTGAATTTAACCCTGTCAATTTTCAATCAGTTGTTATTTAAAAAATATTTGTTAAATTAAGTCTCAAAAATTCTAAGATAATGTTTGAACATTGTAGAATACATGTCCATCGTTGAAAGTTGACATTTAAAGTGTCATCATGCATAAAAAAAATTTTTGAGGGTTAATTAAAGTATTTTCCTCAGCCGTCTATGACCTTTTGCCACCTTCCTGGTAAAAGTGCAAGCAGGTGTAGGAAAAATACATTTCCGTGCACCTAACATTGCCTAACACTGAGCGAGCATATTTTTGCGCAGGCCTAATAATACATTTGACGTTGCCCCCTTGTCGCTGCAGAGTCCTTAATTTGAAAGAAATCAGTGACCCGTGCCACGTGCACACCCCTTTTGAATAGAACCGCCAGGAAGCATTCGCAAGTGGGAAAATGATTAGCCCCGTAAACGAAAGAGATATAACGTGACATTAAAATCTGCCATGTCTTCCCATTATCCGAGGTAATGTATCGGCTCGTTAACTTTCAGCTCGACGATAGATCATCCCGCCGATCGCTGCCACAGGCTCATAGAAAGCCAGACAGGGAGACAGACAGAGGGAGCCCATAAAGAAGCATCTGGTTTTCATCCCTCCACGGCGAGAGCCACCCTCCCCAGTGCGAATCTAATATTCCCGTACCATTAACCCCAAACATGTGTAGAACGTAATCGTTCCGACCCCAACTATCGACTCCTCTTTGTTACCCGAGGCCTTATCGCGCCCGATAATCTCCCTGACTTCTCCTTCACGCCCGTTCCACGCGGTGATAATAATTCCTCCTTCGAGATCCGGATAACCTTAACGTTCCCGCTACTGTTTGCTTTCCGTGTTCCTTGCCACTTGGCTAATTACACTCCCGTCACGTCCCTTTCACAATCGACTTACCCCACCATTTTACTTTAAACGAGGACGCTATGTTTCTTCGATTCCTTCAGGCAGCGGAAGCTTGATCGGAAAAGGACCAAAATTAAAAGATTCCTATTTCTTATTTTTTCGTCCAAAGCAATCGAAGATAAACGTCTTCCAAAACATATAAAAACTTTAAGCAATCCGAGGCGAACACCTAAAAACCTCCCCTTGTCAGAGCAACACTTCTAATGTTAACAATAACAATTCTAATTTATATTAGTATAAGACTTGTCTATATAATAATACCTACTTTAGATTCGGTTGCACTCACTCGCAAAATTATACCCACTTTATTTTAAAAAAAAAGAAACTACTGCTATTCATGGACGTAGCGAAACAGGTGCAGAAAAATATTCGCTCAAATTCGATATTTATTTCATCTAAACTTGATTATTTTATTGAAGGTTCTTATTCATTTTGATTCTATTTGTTATATTGTTCTTAGATTATTGTTATGTAATCTGTAATATTTGTTCCATTCATCTACCACGAAATTGTTTAAGAACTTCTTTAGTAAACTCTCTTAGTTAATGCTGAAAGTATATTAAATTAATCAAGGTTTGTGTTAAGGTGAATTCGAGATAGTAATTTTAACATTGGTTACACATGTAAAATATTTTGTAGGTACGTATCGGATAAATGCATACGTGTATGAAATTCGAATGATTCGTTGAAAATCGAGTAAAACGTTCGGAAGAAAATATCGGATTTTGTACCCAACGTAGAATCAAATTTCTGGAACAGAGGGAACTCAATTATCCCGATACGGTCGCGACGAGCGAATCGCCAACGTGGCAGATTTTCATTCCGCTCGGTGGATTATTAAAACCACACTCCATTTTCGAGAATTATATAGGGCGGAGACTATAAATCCGACACACTCCGCGAGTATTGCGAATTTAATTTATATCAGCGAAACTAATAGAGGGGGCAAATGCCAGACGATTTCGTAACATGAAATAAAATTCATACGAATATCTCGTTTGTCGTTATTAAAGGAAAATAATAGAAAACTGCAAGTTTTAATAGTCAAGTAGCAAGTTTCCGATGACGTTCACTGTCACTGTCCTTTGATTTGTAAAAGTGTAGTGGCTATAAACGAAGTATTTACTTTTATAAATGATACTTCATGTTGAATGAATGTTGTGTTAAAACAGGAATTATTGCACGATAGTATCAACAATAGTGTTGATTTTAGTTTGGACACTCGTTTACAAATCTATATGTATATATGTATATATATATATATTTCAGGGCTTTGCAGAAAGAGGGCTGCAGCTCCATCTTTACCAATTTCGAGTAAATTAGAAAAAAATCTGTTTATAAAATTATTGCTTTGACTTAGCATCGAAAAGAGAACACTAATTGAAAAATATATATTTTCACACAATAAGTAGAGGAAGTACAGCATATTTGGAATACTTTGGTAATTTGGAATACCGAAGTATCTAATAGATTTTTTAACGCTATTTAATTTGTAACACCGTAGATTATAGGGGCTAATGACCTGTTCACTAATGACATTTGTGGATGAACCGCTATTTTTACATTTTCAACTTAATTTGTAGAGGAAGAAAACGTCAATCTGCAAAACTTTATCAGCAAGTATTCAATCATTCCAATCATGGTTAAAATATGTCAAAACTTTAGAGTTAAACACTTAATCTACTCATTTACATGTTCCTTCTATAGTTCCGTATCAGTTTTGCGATAATTTCGAGAATATAAAGCGTGACATGAAATTTTAGGTTTCAATGCCATGTTGCTAATTCGGACTACCGAAGATGAAGATAATTTGGAATAGGTATTTCAAAGCTTAGCGATGCTTTTATCTGTGTAAATTATATCTGTGATTACTGCAAGTAAATTTTAAGATTTTGAATTTATATTTACATAAAGTTGTTCCTTCATTGTGACTTCTTAGCCTGATTATGTCATAAAATAAACTAATTTTATTATCTACGTGTTTTGTTTAAGTTTATAAAGTGAAGGTAAATTGAAATACCGGTATTACAAATTACCTGCACCTTAACGAAATTGATACTTCTTGACATTTTTCATTCAAACCAAAATTTCAGTTACTTTTTGTTTTTTATTATTACTGAGACTATGAAATATGAAAGTTTATTAGTTTCCCTATGATATTATGCAGCTTTATTTGTTCTCCTCTGCTGTAATTTTTTATTCGTCTTAAACAAACTGGTATTCCAAATATACTGCACTCCCTCTAGTAGTTATTGAATTATTAAGTTTTTATTTCTATTTTTGGCGAATTTTTCGAAAATTGCAATACATCGCACCAAACGATGTAGAATTCTTTTACGTCCAAAATGGAGTTCCACCCCTCTTGCTGCAAGGTCCTCATTCAGAGTTTATTTGTTGTCGAATGTGTTAATATGTAGGATATCAAATATTAGCGCGGTCCATAATTAAAACTACACCTGCTCAAATACATACAAGAAACCTTCAAAGCGCGACTATGTGGGGATGGAGATTACTAAATTCGAGGCAGACTGACAAGGTACCTAGTTTCGAGGTATTAGTGTTGAATGAGTTAGATTTTAGATTCAAATTTTCTTCTCGACTCCTGACAGACTTCGTTATTGCTTGGTGTAGGTAACTACATCTATGACAGACGAACATCGCGCGGCGAATGTGCTTAACTGTTTACAGTGTGAAACTTGGAATGTTCTGACGAATATCAAATCGTGCCCAATTTACATTGTGTCTTTCGATATCACGCAATTTTGCTAATTTATGCGTATAAAATGTATGCTAATGGATAAATGATATAAACCGAGTAGCATTATAACGGTAATGATAGTACCTACATGATACTAGAAAATTATAAAATGTGGTCGTAAATAATGTTAATTAATTTACATACTCATTAATTTTCAAGATTGTATCTTTAAGATGATTTTAAGTTACAAGCAAGTCAAGTTATTATCTCACAGCATCGTCAAAATTAATAACCCAGGGAATATTGTAACTATTAGACCAGTCTGTGCGCCGTGATCGCCATGCGTGACTTAATTCAATTCAATTAGTGATATAAATTAATTACGGTTACTTATTCTCAACTGATGTCATCGGGGTACAGCTTAATTTATACACAAACAGATGTATGCCTCGATTTTCAAATATAAAGTTTTTTTATACGAAGAAAAACTCTAAGATGAAGGTTGTAGCAGCCCGTACAGATTATTTGATTTTCAATTCAGGCAGTGAGAGCAACAACGGACTAAACCACATTTTTTTTCTCGAAATTGAGTTAGTAGAAATAACGCATTCCAATAGGCTCTACGAATCATATAAAATTGGAAAATTGTTTTGATGTGGGTTGGTCCGTTCTCGCTTTCACTGCCTCAATTGCGCTCAATTCCTCAATTCTGGGACACTTTATAAAAAAAGAAGTCCTAACTGACTCATCAACGCCCAGCTCAACCTAAGAACCTGAAATGTGGAAGGTAGGTACATTGTTTTCACGACGTAGGCACCCACAGAGGAAGGATTTTTGGAAATTCCATCCCCAATGGGGTGAAAAGGGGTAAAATGTATTTTCTCAGACATCCCTAATATCTCTTAGGCCCAATTATATGAAAACCAATTTCAGGATTTCTCCCTAACCAACCCCTAAATGAGTGAAATGTGTTTTCGTCGGATCCTCAATATCTCTTAGACCCGAAGCGAAGCGCGGGGGTATTTTTCTATTACCATATACACAGAACATTAAATAGATATACATATCCGCAATGCATTAAATACTAAAAGCATTCATTGAAATACCAATATCCACGTTTGCTCTGGTTCTCATCCCTGTTACACGGCTTTCGTACGTGCATCGTGCGTGCTGAACAGTTGTTGCCTGGAGATTCTGTCGATGATGGCGGTCCATTGAAAGAAAGGAAGGAACCTATCGATAGAATCGGAGAGGTCACAGGAGGGTGCAGTTGGAGGAATGCCTGAGAAAGGGCGCATTAGCGCCGCTCGTAAAACCATACGCTGTGCTCGTAGCGTAATGCAGCACAAAGCGAGCACGCCTCGTAACGCTCCTTAAAGAGAGCATATTTACGCTCCTCGTAGGAGAGTTATGTAACATGGCGGCGCAAACGGTCCGTGCCGGCCATTAGGAGCCCGTTCGAGGCCATTTTGTCGAGCCACCCTTTTACGGTTCGCCTTCCCTTTCTTTGTTTCTTTCTTGCAGGGCTTCTTGCTTTGCTTGCTTACTTACATACGCTCTGGCTCTCTGTTTATTTCTCCACCTACCTGCCCGCTCAGGGGGACTACAGGAGGATGATGCTGCGAGGCCATTCGTAAGAGTTATTCAGTTTGTACTTTATAGGTACAAATTTTATTCCTTGGGCATTTGGAGAAGTAGGAAAGAGAGAGGGGAAACGATTATGTTAAAAAGATCTCTTACGTATTATTATATTAATTCACTGACGGTTCTGGTATATTGAATTTATTTTTTAATGTTATTTTGTGGGCATAGTTTTAAAACACGAGGGAAATTTACAATATTTTATGCTTCACTTGAAAATGTTGGATAAATAGTTGAAAGCCTACATTTCGTGTCAAATTGCTTCTTTCTTTAATAACTATTGAACGGATTTTAAAATTTATAAAACCACTCGCGACCCAACATGGAATGTTATGAACAATATCTGAAGTTCATTAGTCGACGCATACTGCAGTTACCATGGTTATCATTTTAAAAGGTTTGTTTCGATTATATTATTAAAAGTTCACTGTTATTATGCCACGTAATTTGCAATACATTTAACAAGGAGTTCGACAATACATACACAAATGAAAATCCTTCTAAGGATTCCCAGCCAATCAAGTGTTCTGCTCGCACTAACAAATTATAATCATGTAGTCACTTTCACATTACTTTTCAGGCATCAAACTACAAGTATGTAAATCAACAGAATGACTTTTCGATATCCCTTGGAATGCATTGCTTGTACATATTTATTTTGCGCGTCATTGCGTTGAATGGTTCCTCAAAGAGCAAGTAAAAGGGAAGAAAAGAATGAGCCGTGCCTGAGAATGGGTGCTAGTTCAGCGTGAGAGGTTATAAAAGGGGAGGCCGCCACGTGCCACGCGGAATGCCGATGATTTAATGAATTTTGCAAAGAACAACGTGGTCGCGGTTTCAGGAGGGTGGCAGTGTCACGGTCCCTGCCAAGAGGAAGCCTGTAACAAGCTTACGCTCTTAGTGCTGCGGCCACACCGCACACTGAATTAATAACAATGCTCCCGAAATAATAAACCCCCTCTGGCTCCCCCCCCCCCACTCCACCAAATCTGTCTCACTTCACTCGCCACCGCTCAACTCTGATCGCCACCGCGAGATGTCTCGACCTAGGCAGATCCCCCACCACTTTCTCTTCTTCTCCGGCTCGTCGACACCCTGCAATCGTTCTTTTTTTTTTTTTTTTTTCGTTGAGTGCCGAGTACTTATAATCCTCTTGGATCAACGACTATGAGCGTTTACACATAAGTAGACGGCTGGCTGTCTAATATTTTAACTCAACGCGTATTGTTGGCCTTCTGTATCTCGGATTGAAGGGAGGTGAAATTTAGTCTCCAAGAGGTGTTAAGGGGACACGTATACTAATTATGTGGAGTTAAAGAAATGAAGAGTCCTTGTAGAAAACACTATATGTAACTGTCAAAATTAAATTTGTTTTTTGGCGGAAAATCTTCCACGTGCCAATGACAATACTATGGTTTATAATTTTAATGCAATTTCCCTTTGTAAATAAGTTACCCACAGTGTTAAAAGATGGTTGAATATTGAATATATAGAACACAGATAATATGTTCCCTCAAATTCACACCTCGTTATTTCTTTAAGATTATACCGAATTCGAATATAGAAATTAAAGTACAAATTTATATACGCGAATGATAAAATTGGAAACACCACAAAGAAAATATTCGGCAAAAATATAAAAGAACAAAAGGAAATAACATTTGTCAGATAGTATCTTTTAACAAATAGCAAACAAAAAACTCCAAGCGTTAATTTGCTATATTGTTTTCAAAAGTCGAATGTATTTTATTTTTTTCAACACCTGCATGAAAATGTGTGCTTTTTTACGCCTGCTGAGCGGGAGCAAAGTGACCAATTTCAGACGTATTCGCGGAAAATCTTTCTCCCAAGGGAAAAAGACTTTACGCGCATGCGTATTCGCAATTTCTTACTTTCCTCCCAAGGAAACTGGACTTTGACGTTACCCTGTGGTATGAAGTTGCAGTTGTTCGACTAATCATTATCGATTTGTTGGAATATAAATACACGTATTTATTAATTTCGTCAGAATAAAAAAGCAATCGAACATGCATATTTTTTGCGATTCGCTCAGCAGACTATCAAAAACACACGTTTCATGCAGGTGTTGAAAAAAATATTATACGTGATAAGGGAGAGACGCGATTTCGGCTCGCGTGAATTTCTGCCCTCGCTGCGCTCGGGCAGCAAACTTCACCCTCGTCGAAATCGCTTACTTCTCTCCCTTATCACGTAATGTACTATTTCCCCTCTCTGCTTGGATTTAAAACGGCGAACCATTCCCGCCATTCTGTATTCTCATACCTTGTATTTAGTCAGAATTTCTCGTCATTTGACACAACTGTCTTTTTTTTGTATCTAAACGTGTCTATATTATAATAGAGAGTTCTTTCCTTCAACTCGTTAACTTCAGGCGTGTTCGAATACAAATAGTAGGTACTGACCGTGTTTATAGTCGACAGCAAGCGGCAAATTGGTTCATTTAAAAATCTTGAGTGATTCTTCGCGGTCCACCAAACTCTGTAGTTTGAGAAATGTGACCTTAAAAGGACGTCAGCGAAGAAACAGTGACGTTTCATTGGAGTGGCGGGCGACGGAAAAGAATTAAGAGGGCGTTCACATAAACTTGTGCCTCGAAACGCCAACAATTCAACAAAATTTTAATCATTAAATGGCAATCATATATCAACGATGCATTTCAAAGTAAAAAAATGCATGAAATTTGATGACGTGCTGTACAAAAATTCTTTCCATTTGATGGCACAAACTGAATGAAAATAGCGGCAAACAATAATATCAATACAAAATTTAAATTATTACAATTTAACTGCGAACAGATAAGTAGCAAGTTATTTTTTAAATAATGATGTATTACCCCTTTGTAGACATAATTTTAGTGTTTAGTACACATTTCGTCGTTTTCAATTAGCAATTTACTTAATTTCTTCACCAGGATGACAGATGTTAGTTAGACTTCCTATAAGTTTAAAAACAACGTTACATTGCAGTAAGTGTCAACTTTATGCACGCCAACAAAGGCACTCGATGAAGACAGGAAGAACTAAGTATCAATAAAAACATCACTAAACTGAAGATAACAGTTGACGAGGTAATCGACTGATAAAATAATTCTGATAATAATTATAACTTAACAAATTTCCCGCAATTAGTTCCCGTATTTAGTTAATAGTTCAGTGAAATCAGTAATAGAGAGTAAGTGACGAGAAACACAGCATTCGAATATTTTTTTGGAATTTGAAGATGCCAATTAGCATTAAAAAATGTAAAAACTGAATATTATAACATATTAGTCGATTTGTCAATTAGTTTTTACATATTTACATGTAAACTATATGTATATGTGAACTGTTAAAGCTCAAAAAATTATTTTATAATTAACATTTACATTAAACTGCTTTTTGATAAGAAAAATCTAATTTAAATGGGGATAATGTAGATGGATAATAAAAATACAAAAGTACATTTATGTGTAAATGAGTGAATTGTGCCTAAATAAAAATTAAAAAAGGTAGGGATGTATAGAAAAGGTAATTATTAAATATACATACCGGTATATAGTTAAATAAATGAATTATTTATAAGCAAACAGATGGACATATACGCGTTTAAGTAAATGTATCTTCCCCGGTGATCTTTTAAGCATAGCACATCTAATTTATTTAGAAATGCTACTGGAAATTCTTAATATCCTTTTTACGGTGCGTTGATGTCCAATCAAAATAAATTAACGTGCGATCGCGTGATATCTTCTGTAATTACTGGAAACAACACTGTTGCAATTAGAAAATCTGTCTATAAAAAAAATAAGCACTTTTCTGATGCAGCTCAAGAAATACTTGCTGATTATAAGAAACATGTAGATACGGAAATGAATAAATGCAGAAAGTCTGTCATTGTTCACCTGTGATAAATGGATAATTAACAGGATTATGTAAAAACAAACGATACGTAAGTAAACAGTGTTATACAGAACAATCCTAGGAAATCATAAATGTTAAGAGTAAAATAACTTGGTGTGTATTATTTTTTATGTAAATATCCTTGCGTAGTTTCTTTAAATTATTTGCTTCGATATTGCAATGGTACAGGAAGGGTTTTTAAAAACATGTTTTATTGCACGTTGTACTTTATGCAACTGATCTCCTGTAGAACGCCAAAAGTTTTGTATAAATGTTAAAGAAAATGTATTTCTTGGGACATACTATAAAACCGTTTATACACCTATTCATTTTCTGTTCTTCTAAACTAAAGAGAAGAAAACAATATAAAAAAGAAAGATTGAAATATTTTGAATCCTATACAACAAAAGCTAACTCTATAAGAATTCTTAATGTCAAACGGAAATTTTAAGGTTTCTGAACATAAATGAATAAATTAATATGGCTATAGAAGAATAAATAAGAAAGATTAAACATTTTTCTTCAGTTTTAAGAAATTTAACAGAACAATGCAAAAGTGTAATACTGATACCCACATATATACACAAAAATGTAAGCAATTGATTGTCAAAAAGATTTCGATTACAGAGTTAATACGATATTTTAAGAAATTCCTTTCGAAATTGTTCAAGGCTGTTCAATAAGACAGATATTAGAAATAATAAGAATATATAGATTGAAATGAATATGGGTACGTCGAGTTCAGTTGTTGTTATTTGGCGAATTATTATTCTTATAGGAAGAGTACAATACGATCCCACGTTTGGCCCACTATTTCGATTACACTCATTGTCAGTATAGTACACTGAAAGCAATTACCTACACATTACGAAATACTTTATTTTACGTATATGAAGTTTACAAGTAGTATATCCTACATTATGTAATTGCAAGTAACATTTACTTTTTAATGGTTTTATAATTTTTTTTTATGAATATGATGCCACTAGCTGTTACTATGAATAATTCATGTGATTTCTTAGAACTATTAAGAATTTTTCGTTCTTCACATGTGCTGATATTTTCTTACTTGTTTTTTTTACATAATTGCAAATTGAATTTGAACGTCTCCTTGGTTCGTTCTAGAAACGTTTCGATAGAAAAGAGGACTTATGTACTTCAGAAAAACAGGGAAGGTAAAGACAAGAAAGGTAAAGGTATTTCAATTGCATTATTCTGAAATTATATACTCGTTTCTGGATAATAGTGCATCAACCGCATATCGCATATCCTGACCGAGGTATTCGCGCTCTGTACATCACAGAACTGTTTCGTTTCCAGTTCTTTTCACGTAATCATTTCCGTTAAGGGAGAATCATGCATTGCCCTTCTTTCACTTCTCTTTGTAGCATTTATATATTGTAATAATTTTTATCATGGTTACGTACGGTTACATTTACTATAGTAAAACACAACTTGGAAAGCACGCGACGAATATTTGATGGAGTTTTGTACTTCGACCATGTAACACAGTACAACAGCCATCTGGACTTGTAACATTCAATAGCCGTTTCTCATAGGTTTTCGTGCGGTGAAAACAAATCCGCAAACCGTTTGTCGCCATCACCCTCAGTTTTTGAGAAAATCGATTTTAAAAAAAAACTGCAAATATTCAAATTTGAACATCTTTTGTGTCGAAACGGTAATAGTCAAATTATTCTATGAACCCTCCCGAATACAACGATATAAGTTATTATTAAAACCTATAAGAAACGGCTATTGAATGTTACAAGTCCGAAAAAAGTCCAAATTTGTTGTACTGTGTAATTATAAAATGAGTTTGTTTGTGTCTCAAAATATAAGTATTTAGTTACATTTGAATGGGTAATTTTTTTCTGATAATTATCCAAAGCTGTTGGTTTTAAAAACTCTCACGTAAAATGAATATTAAATATAATTTAATATAACTACAACTCTCTTACTACAATCTGCGTTTTGTTATTATTTTGTATTCTTGTAATACAATTATTGTAAAATATTGAAAATAAATGTTTTACTATTTTCAGACCAAGAGATACACAAAGGAGGTTTAGAATTTTATTATATTATAATAAATAGTTAAGTGTATCAACATAGATTATTAAAATGTATAAAATTATTAAAAATTAAATATAGTAAACTCTAGCACATGTTAGTATATTTTACTTATTGCAGGGAAATTACACTATGACATTTTTGTAGAAAGTTTGATTTGACGCAGTGATTTTCTTTAATAACTTTTACGACGTTAATTATACGTATTAAAAATATATTTAAATATGATATTTTCTTATAAGTATCTAAAATTAAAAAATGAAAATGAAACGTATCCTGTTCTGGACATTCTTCACGCTCTGTCGTATGCCAACTTAGAGTTTCATAAAAATCTGGTGGGACGTAAATCTTTGTCCCCTTTCCGGCGCGAAAATTTGTCACCAGGCCTGGTGTTTGAAGACCTAAGAAGAAGCGGGAGAATCGCCAAAAATCGGGATTATCAATTCAAGGGACGGCGTGTAACTTAAAATAATACTTCCTATACTATATGAAGGGTGAGAGTAAAGTTTTAGAATTTTTTGAATTTCCGGGTTCGGGATTTTCCTTTGGAAACATAAGCTTCTGTCGTTAAGATAAAACAAGAGATTATTTAAGAAAGAAAGTAGGGTAAACTGTACAATGATTGGCACCCTAAGCCGAAATCCCAATTGGAATGTCTATATTTTTTTCTGAAGCTTTTGTATGGTCTTAATTTTCAGTTATTATAAATGTTTATGGATTTCCTGTTACTATAAAACATCTCGAGTGCCTGTTAAGTCTTTTATTTTAAAAATACTCAATGAAAAACCAAAATAGGCATAAAAGTACAATGATTGGCACCCTAAAATTTGAGGTTGTATAGGAAAACATATGTAGTTAAAAACAAAGTGTAAAGTGTTTAAACAGACTATTTCATTCATTATTAAATACCTACAACACTTAGTAAATCTGCATTTCAATCCATTATTTAGTTATAAAGCAACAAAATATACTTTCCTACCCCTTATAAAAATTTTTTGAAAGCACCTAAAACTCAGCCCTTTGTCCCACATTGTGGTGTTGCCGGATGTAAAATGTGTAGTTCAACTACTGGACAGTGTTGTTGTGAAAGAAAAATGAGAAATTGTAAAAAAGTACTTTCTAAGCTTGTGCTTCTTAATATTTGACTTTTTAATCAGGAGTGCCAATGATTAGTGCAGTGCACAGTTGTGCTAATTGAATTACACTGTAATTTAATTACATTGTATTTCAATTACGTTGTAATTCAATTACATAATTTAAACTTTTCAATTAATTCAATTCCTAATTACTGTAATTGTGCGTGTAATTGAAATACAATCTAATTAAATTACAGCTCAAAACTCTGAACAAGTGGAAAAAAGGTGGAAAAAATGTAATGAAGGAGTTTACTTCTCTTTATATATTATAAATTTATGAATAATACCATATTCAGCACTCATAATAATTTTTTTCTATTCGAAACCTTTACCTACATATTTCTTTCTCACCTCTTATTACCACTCAATTTGGTTACCTCTTAATTCGTAATTATAATTCAATTACATTGTACTATGCAATTACAATTGCAAATACATTGCAATTATAAATTGCGGTGTATTTTAATTGAACTCGAGATCTGAATAACGAATTACAATGTAATTGAATTATTTTGTAATTATAATTCACGGGGTAATTCAATTGTAATTCTGCACAACTCTGTAGTACAGTTTACTAATGTATATATATTATTTCTTTACCGATGGACCGAAGTATTGAAAACCATATTTTCTTTCCCTGTTTTTTCCCCCTTACCCTTATATTTTACATACCATCTATTAACATCAGTTGATCAGTTGATCGCCAGCTTGAAACCGCAGGCTCCCCGTCGCTCACATAAAAGTTTTCAAATTTCTTCCCAGACAGGTCCGACACCAGGGCGCTACAGTCCTCGTTGGCAATTCGAACGGGCGTAGAATTCGTGGCTACACAGGCGCATGTAAACAACGGGGCGAGGGCTGGGGGGGGGGGGAACGAGATCGAAAAGAGGGTAAGCCCCGAGTCCATTATATTCGAATTACAGACATGTTTTCGGGGTAACATTTCACGGATTGCGGGCTCGTGCACGAGGGCACCGCGATCCCCCTCCGTGGCACTTTTTAGGGGAGAAGGGGGAGCACCCTTTTAATGCCCAGAACAAATCGGACTCGGCGAATCGGGCGGTTATATTTAAAATAAATTGCCCGTGGCTCGTTTTTCTTGCGGACCGCGGAGTTGGCGCTTTTGTCGACGGGGGACCGTGAATCATTCCGGCAGAATCGCGCGCTGCGAAGGAAACGGTGGGCTCGCGCCCCTGTGTTGCCCCAACACAGCCCGCACAAACGGACCACCGAAATTTCCTGCCACCCATTATCTGAATAATCGGCGTGAATGCCCTCTGCCTTTTCACAGCCACCGCGCGCAGTGTCGCTTTAACAGAAAACTTCCACTCCTCTCTGCTTGCCCGTCCATCCGCCCGGTTTGGCTAGCAACTATTCTGGTTTCGAAGCGATTCGAAATTATTCAATGTATAAGTCTACTGGGAAGATTTGTGTCACCGATGGGTAAATCTTTTGTCGGATCACGAAGAACGAAGACGTTTATATTCGCCACAAACGGAGGGATGTTTTAACCGGTTAACTGTCACTGTATCATATATGATCAAATGGAATAACTTTTTTAATTTTCAAACGATTTGAATGAAACTTGGTATGTTTTTGGGGTCGCTGAATCTGAATTTAGCATTAGAATTATAAAATTCAATATGGTAGACTCAAAATGGCTGCCGAATATTAAAATACTTGCAGATCAAAAAACGCTCTTGCGGTGGAATTTATGGATGAAGAATTCAGATATAAAATTATTCGAAACTGTTTCGTAGGAAATAAAAAAAAACTAAAAAATTAACCCCTTAAACCCTTATTTTTCGGGGGTTGGGGGTGGCATCGAAAAAAGTAACTGCTGCAATCGAATTATAGACGAGAAAACTTCACAAATAAAAAAAAGTTTTATAAAGAATTGACAAACTCACCCCTAAATTTTATTTTTAGGGGTTGGGGGTGTCAGATGCAAAAAATTACCCCCCGGAGTCGGTTCAGCGACTCAAAAAACCTCTGTATACCAAATTTTGTGTGATTCACTTAATTTTTCGCTGTTACCAGTTTGGGCCCGAATAATGAAAAGGACCGTGCCAGTTAACCGGTTAATCGAATAGGAGTTTGTCTGAATAATTTTTTATCGAGTAACAATTTATCCACACAACATAGACAATTTTGATTTGGGTAATTATTTACTCCTTGCATAGATTGTAGGAGCACACTTTTTCAAAACTAAGAGAGAATCAAAACTATGAAGAGTTTATTCGTATCATTATTGGAATAATTTTGTAATAGATATTTGATTAGATAACGATAAATTATCAAAGTAATATGTTACAAATCTTTCCTCGAATCTTATTCGTAGCCTTAAACGGCTTGAAAGCATTAAGGCCTTACATACGTCCAGAATTTTCAAAAAATCGATTTTTTTTTAGCAGTTTGTTGTTCTCTGTAGTTTTATGATTATTTCTGTGAAAGTCGATTGCAAAAATTCCCCATAGATCCAAAGTTATGGTAGAAACTGTGACTGCCCGACGAGAGTTTGGTGCGCGCAGGTAAAACTTTAAACGCGTTTTTCTCGAAACTACTTTTTCCACCACGGTCGGCATGATAACTCGTACAGTTTTTAATATTTTTTGATGCGAGTTTTTTTAAAATATTGAAAATCGTTTTCTCTATAGTCTGTCGAGCCGGAATTTTGATATTTTGTTTTAAAAATTTTATAAAAATAATTAAAGTGTAAAATTTATGACGTAAAACGCATACTTTTCTTTAAACTGCCATAAATTGCTAAATTTTTCGAAATTCAAAATTCCGGCTCGACAGACTATAACCACAACTTTATTTTACAAGAATTTTTTTAAATTTTGATGCCGATATGATGCCGACCGTGGAGCAACTTTTTTTTCTTAGTGTTGTGGATCGCGTGATTTTTTATATAGTAACTTTTGTAAAAATAAAATGAACTAAATTTTTTTATAAAGTTTAAATACCAATAAACAATGTGTACAATTCATTTTTATTAATTTCTATTGTTATCCCTACTAAAAACAATTCTTTTAGCGCATTTTTGGCGCTGCTAGACGTATGTAAGGCCTTAATTGCTTTGGCAATTATTTGGCAATAAAAAAAGAACGTCACGGGCATCGCCTTAAGGGGGGATTCTACCTTGTTTGGCCGAAAAATTCCATTTATTTTTTTTTTGCTTTTTCTAAAACATATGAATCTTGTGTATACATTCTGCAAAGCTTATAGCCAAATTCGAAAAATTGGTGAGGTTGTAGCGTTTTGAATGGGAGCGTATGAACTTTTAAACCCGATTTTCTCGAAACTACATTTTTCGACCTGGCATTGAAGAAATCTGATTTTACTTAATGAAGTTTTGCCAATTTTTGAGAAAAATTCGATTCATCATATTCTGAAGCCTGCCATTTTAACATTTCTTTACTTATCTTAACGAATCTACTACCATCGATAGCCACATTCATACAGATTAAAAATCACTTTCCGTTTTGCGTATCAGATTATCCTTAGGGTGTTTTTCATTAACGCCAGGACCACCCGATTTTTTTTCAACGCCTCAAGTCAACGCCAATAAAACAGCCTGTCAAACCGTTTTTGTACAAAAAATTCACCAAAATCACCGATTTTTCGGACGAACAAGAATCCTCCCTTAACTCACAAAACTTTCAATACTTTTTACCGCAAAAAAATACTGAAATATCCGCAAGATGTACTTCTCCCAATAGACTAATGTTCAATAATAAAAGTTCATCGGCCATTCTAGAAGAAATTCCGAAAGAAGCATGTTGTTTCGACCGTTCTAGGTAGGCCTCCCCCCCCCCCCTTGAACTCCCGAACTACGCGGGGACTTAAACAGTTATCCAGCTAAATCGGCCGCGAATGGGGTACAAAGTTATCCATTCTTGCAGCACTGATTCCTCCTGTAATCGGCAAAGCGTAAGAGTTGAGCGGAGGAAACGACAATAGATGGGGGTCGTAAAACATGCACATTAACTACCGTCAGATATGTGCGCGCAAGTTAAGAGTAGCCGTAGAACGAACTCGCCATTCGAGTGGCTGAACAACCGTTTCTACGAGTCACAGGGGAAAGAAACAGAAGAAGTAATGTGTCTCGTTGCTCGGCCAGGTGGAGGGAGGGAACGAGGGGGGTGGGAAGGGAAAAAGTAAGGAGGATGGAAGAGGTTTGCGGCGGAGGGGGAGGAATTCCGGGCGAAAAGTGCACGCGCAACTGCATCAGAATGGCATATCGTGGCGCATTAATTTCTGTAATGCGCGACTGAAACGACCTGGAACCGCGAAATAAGCGGCTCCTCGCTTCCTACCTTGCGTTTAATTATTGGCATTTCAGGGGCCGGGTCGAGGATCGAGGCTTCAACCGTGGGTAAGACCGTTTCTATGGTGGCTTCTTCCACTGGTTTCTACTACCGCTGACTCCCATAATAACGAGCCTTTTCTTTCGACTTTCTTCACGGAACAAACGAGGGTATAAATAGCGAGCTTAAAGGCTGTAAATTAAATCACCGAGATGCGAAGTTTGAGAAACGTACCGTTGCCCCGCCGACGTGCTTCTGGGATGGCTAACCCGGCGTTGCTCACTATAATTGGGGGCTTTCCCAGAAGGCTTCTCACAAGACTCGTGGAAATTGTATGAAATATTAATAAAGCATGAAAATGAAAATATGTGGAAATTAGTATTTATTACATTCACGTGAACAGTGGCGGATTTGAGAAAAAAGGCCCAGGCGGGAAACATTGAGGGGCCCATTATTTCGGGAAAATGATGAGGTAGTTTACTAAAAGGGGGTAAATGTACAGAAATGTATAAATGCTTGGACAAAATCATAATTTATTTTTTAAGACAGGGCCCTAGGGGGCCTTCCGAGCGGGCCCATTTTTCGAGAAACTAAAGCGGTAGTTTACTGAAAACGGGTTAAGTGTAATAATACAGAAACAAATATAGTTTGGATAAAATCATAATTTTTTGAAGGATGGGGCCCTAGAGGGGGCCTTTCGAGCAGGGGCCCAGGTGGCAACTGCTCATCGGCCGCCCCGTTAAATCCGCCACTGCACATGAACATTTATGGAAATGTGGATTTATTACGAAATGAAAATATATATGCAGCTTTAGCAACAGATCTAGCCATATCCCATTTGTGTAGTAAATTTAATGCTAATTTAATAGAAACAAATTCCACCAAAGAAGCGACATCTTAAGAATTATTAAATTTTATTCAATAATTTTACTAATTTTCGTATTTTTCTGTAATAGCAAGTGAAATTCCAATTAGCTAGATAATGTGTTACGCAAAATTTAAAGGTAGTGGTTAATTTTAAACCTGAAATTGTGCCGCTTTTCCACTGGTAAATTTTAAAATTAAAACCTTGAAAAAATTGACACACCCTACTAAGTATAAATGTAATGTAGTAATATCTAATAAAAGTAAAAGGCAAAAACTTTCCGTTCAACCCAATAAATAAGAAAATCTTCTGGCTGACGTAACGTTACCACAAAGAAAGGACATCCCCCCCTTCGTCAGCCTTCCTACCATAATTTGGTGTTCAGCCACGGTGAAGTTATGCAGGCTGATCGCTATTAAGGATGAAAAACAAAGAGAGAAGGGGAAAGGGTAGAAGGTAGAGCCATAACGAGTCTTATTATTTACGCGGATCATTATTGTGACGGCGCTGATCGGTCATCGTCCATCACTTTCCTTAATCCTTTCCAGCTTCTTCCGGCCTTTTATTATACTTAAAGTTTCGATAAGTGCCGTGGCCGATATCATAAATCAGCCCTCCTCTCACGAAGGAAGAAAAAACCAGCCCCGAAGTTATTAATTATGCTCGGCTTGATCTAATTACACGACCGTACTATCGTTGAATTTTCGTTCCTCTTCTTCCACGCTGCTTTCGTATTACTATCAAGAGGCTTTCTACAATAAGCTAAATTTTGGTACGGGCCTCTACTTGGTCGTTACAAACAATATGTCAAAAGTCCCTATCGATTTGACCGCCGCTAAAAATTTTACAGAGGGTTAAAAAACCCTAAAAATAGTTATTATAAAATTTATACCGTAGGGAATTCTGTACAAAATGGTTCTATTTGTTTTATGTATGTCGGGTTATCGAGTTTCAACCCCCATACTTTTGACAAGCGAATATTCCGAACCCGGAAGTTAAAAAAATTATGAAACTTTGTAAATATGTAGGGGATGTCCTCCTGAGTACATCCCCAAGCATTTATCTTCTACTGTCACCTTTAATCGATTTGGTTATGACAAATGCTTTTTTTGTAGTAATTGTTCAATTTTTCTATTAATTCGTTCTGCTTAAATATTGTGACGACCGAAACGATTTCCTTTATTCTTAACAATACAAGATGTCTAAGGAAGAACTTGGCACGGTTTGGGTAGACAAATGATAATAATAGTACTCCTATATAGTAGTAGTAAAATACTAATTATAAGCACATAAAAAATAAGAAGGAAGCAAAATAGAGAAACTCAAAATTACAGAAGTAATATTTAGTATAAATTCATACTTTCTCAAATTGCTTTCTTAACGGAACCTTATATTTTAATTTACCCGCCCAGCATCAAAACAAATTCGAAAACATAATAAATAAAATGCGAAAAGAAACATTGTTCATAGTTTCATTTTTTAATTTCCAAATAATAAATAGAAACAAAAATTATCTTCCATTATAAACATAAACTTTATTTTACAAAACAAAACGTGTCACGTAAGCTTTATTAACCCTAGATCTGACACTCTTTAAATCGAATTTTGGATAATTCAAAATTCACTTAACGTTTCCGAAGAATTCTTTTGTGTTTCTCTTTAGGTATCTTTGGAGAAGGTCCTTACAGTGTTCGTATATTGACACGTTTCAGTGTCAATTTTATTGATACATTTTAGTTTAATTATTTACCTCATTCATTGCACAAAATCTGTCAAGTTACCATCCCCATCGATATTTGTGTGTCGATGAACAGCAAATTCAAGCTTTCTCCGTTCCAGTAATCAATCAGCCATGCTATAATAAAAATCGATTGAATTCGGCCGACCACTGTTTTCACAGTTTCGGCGTGTCTTGGCCAGCTGGAGTTCTTTTCGTCTCAGCTGGCCTGGAATTGAAACTTCTTCGACGTTATATTACGTGATTGCTGGTCGACTGAATAATGGCCGACATCCGGGCGAAGAACACGCGACGCTTTAAATGTTGTTATTACCCCCTTATTTGCTCAAGGAATGTCATCGGGTTCTTTCAGCAGCTTGGCAACCCTCTGGGCAACCACTCGACCATGTTTCAGCCCCGTTTCCTCCAAGCGCAACGAGTTTTCATCGTACAAATGCATCGCACGTTTTATTTCGTAAAGACCAAAATCCCATTTCCAAAGAGAGCAGCCTTGTTCGGTTTTACCAACAACGAATTTTCTAACACGCGTGAAATGCGGGAAATGAGAAAAGTCACCGAGACAAGAAATACACAATTTTATGAAAACTTGACCGAGAAGTTAGGTAAACATATTTATCTAGGAACAGCTCTGAAATAATAACAGTTTTCTCAAAGCAAATTGCGTTTTCATTTAATGGCGTTTAGAAAATAATTGGATAAGGCGAGGGGAACGGAAGTGTGGAAAATTAAAGGTATACACGTTAGTCTCGTATTTTTAGTTTTCGTTTAGCCGTCGGTAAAATAATGCAGCTAAGAAGTGCAATTGCATTTTTCCCTTAGCCATGTTTCCCGTGTCCGTGATTGCGTAAGAAAGTATTAATCTAAGCCTTCCGGCGAACACTCTGTATCGAGTTTTTCATTCATCCGAATGGGGCAACGGTTCATAACTCGCCAATTAGGGTAAATTGCTTGAAAGAAACGTATGGGAATAAATGCTTTGGTACATACACACGATATAATGCGTTCGCCATAGTGCACCCTCAATATAAGCCTAATAAGCTTTTTATAAGGCAAAGAACGAACAGGATACATTTGTGTCTGTTTATTTCTTAGTTTTTGCAGAGTGTTCAGCTTAACGTAAAATGCATGGACAGATTAGTACAGTTTTAGAGGGTGTTTCATAATACGCGAGGGGTGAATGAGGCATATAAAGATTCTTATAATATCAATGACACTCCTGATTAAAAAGCCAAATATTAAGAGGTACGAGCTTGGAAGGTACTTTCTAATTTTGCTTTCACTACGACACTGCAAATTCCAGTAGGCGAACTACACAGTTTATATCTGGTAATAAAAGTCTTAAATAAAAGAGTCTTAAGCTTGAGTCTTTTATTTTAAACAGTATTTTAACGTACTCAAGGTGTTTTATTTCAATGAGAAATCCATAATCATCGATAATAACAGAAAAATAAAAACCATATAAAAACTTCATAAAAAATATAAGCATTCCAATTGGGATTTCTGGTTAGGGTGCCAATCGTTATGCGGTTTACCTTCTTTAGAAGAGAATTATTAATCGACAGGAAATAATGGTATTAAAGAATATGTTTTCTCCAACTAAAATTTATTTGTAGATTCTGATATTAATATTGGCGATGCATGCTATTGAAACATTTAGAAATAATAGAAGAACAAGCAACGGTTGGATATTACTACTCAGTGTTTTTACAATTTAAACTGTTTTCTAGGCTTAAGAAGAAAATAGTAGAGAAATTATTAAATCATTATTAAAGTTTTAGATCCAGATGAAACTCTCCTCCAAGATCGAATTGATAAAAATTAAAATGTTATTTATTCATAAAATTACTTTGCTCACTGATTTCTTTCCGAGAAAATCATTTAGTAGATAAGTAACATTAATAGAATTTGTGGGAAATTTCCTAAGGATGCAATTCTTTACCAAATGAGACTTGTCTTCATTTTTTCTTTTTTAAGAAAATATGTTTGGAAACTTTTAAAAATTCAGGAAAAATTTCATTTCATTTTACTTACATCGATATCAAGCTGTCAGATACTTTGAAGTAGGTATAATGTATAATAGTTTTTCTGAAAAGAGTGTTAGCTTATGCATAGTCATCAACGTGAAAGCAGCCGTCGGACAAGAACAATTTCTAAAACATCGATCATTCTCGGTAGAAATGTAAGAATCTCATTCGATGATTAATATTTATTTTTCTACAGAAAAACGTTTTAAAGCAAATTCTATAATGCGAGTTATTATTTCTGGAATAACAAATGACACTTTGGAGCGAAAAGAAATTCGTCGGATCAAGTCTGTGGATTCAGAACAAATGTAGGTAGTATTAAAAGAAATTTTATAACTGCACTGGATTCGTAATAGAGAATAATTAAAACTTAAGACATTTATCATTAATGAGATACGTAGCTTATTTTTCTAAAATATGCGCGAAGAAAGTTTACTGGACGAATTTTCCTTGCAGAGAACGATATTAATATTTAATATTGTTTATCATTTGCTTTTTTATAATGTACTTACTGTTATATGCCTATTATTTTGGTTAATTATTTTACAGATATCTATTTAAGTAACATTATTTTGCCAGTTTGTAAATTAGTTAATTCACCCTTAAGTAGAACTGTTTAATCAGAAAATATCAACGAGAAAAGACCATATTTCCTAAATAATTAAAGGGATGCACATTGTTCGGTAAGTTAATGTACTTACCTTAGTAAGTATCTCATTTTGAAATTAGTGTAACAGTTGAATTAACGTAACACAAAATTGAAATTGGAAAAATGAAGATAATCGATAATAAAATGGAAGCAAAAATTTTTGTACATACGGAAATGAATAAATACCATTTTTGTTAGAATGGTGCGCGATTGAACTAAAAAAGTTTTATTTTTAGGTAAAAAATTTTGTGCAAAATTGTGTAGGAATAACAAGAACAGTTTACAACGAAATGTAAAATCCGTACGCACGTTCCCGAGCTGATCTTCTGTAGAACTCGAAAATTTTCGTTTTTTGTTTCAGAAATCTCTCCGCCCACGGAATAGAAGAATCTTCGTTTGTGGCGCCGCCATTTTGTACTAAAAAAATTAATAATTTGGTTAAACATTTTGATTCATGCTCTGAGTAATATTATGAACAAAAAGTGTGCAAAATATCAAGTTGATCAGTCAAATAGTTTTTGCGTTACGCTCGGCGACAATTTTGAAAACGTGGTTTGGAGAAAAACGCGTTTTATGTACTCAAAAATAATAATTTCTGAACTTTAGTAAAGATATTAAACGTTGCAGGACTATTTCGAACTAGAAATATCTATATGATAAATAAAATGGAAGAACCAGGGGTCGAATGAGAGTGTTAAACTTTTGAATTAATTATGAAATAACAGCAATTTCGTGACTATTATCTAAACTGTTATAAAATGCAGTTTATTAACTGAAACATTTATTCCATGCATTTTTGTGTAAATAAGAAACGTTTATTTTCTTCAAGCCAGAAAAAGGTTCTAGTAAAACAGGAAAATAATTATATAAAAATCACAATATGCTTTCTCTTCTATATTTATCCTGCTTCCAGTTCCTTAAATAATATCTACTAAAAAATATTTCTAACTTTTATATTTTACTCTCCAATATCTACTAAAAAATATTTCTAACTTTTATATATTACCCTGAAGTATCCACTAAAAAATATTTCTAACTTTTACATTTTACCCTCAAGTATCTATTAAAAAATATATGATATTTGAAAATATAATTTGGGCCCCGAGAAGAACCGAAGCACGCTTATCACCCATCCAGCGCCATGATAAACCACTTTTCAATATCCTCAGTCCAAGTTCGATAGTCAGAAGCGTCGCATTATTAATCACATCCCTTCGTAACAACCATGAATATCATTATCAACGCGTATGGCCCGAGATTTTCTCGTAAATTTAAAACGCCGCTTCGCTTAACATACCTTTACCACACGTATTCACACTCGGTGTGCTTTAGTAGCAACGAGATGAAAAACAGATAGACTTACTTACGTGAGCGGCAAACGAGCGGGGTAAAAACGGAACACACACGCGGCGCTAACACGCGGACGTCAGTTCGCCTTTATCAAAAATCAGATAGTAGGTACTTGATTGCCTTACAAGGTTTCTGTGTGGTTTTGTTCGGTATGTTTGTTTAGGACACTATTAATATTAATAAGCTTAATCTCTCTACTATATGTATATGGAGGTAAGGCCAAGGTTTCCGAAGGCATCAAAGTCACAACCCAAGGATTTTTATTTTAATGACGCCTCGTAGAGCATAATGGAGTATGCAAGGAGCAATTTTCTTCTTTTTTGCGAAGAATCACTGTGAAGGGGTGAAATCAGCCCTTAAAGGTAACACGTTTTTTTGTTTTTTAATATAACTTTTTGACGGCGCGAGACAGGGCAAACCTAAGGCGGCAAGACCGTATAAATGATCGAAAAATCGAAAACAATTCAAAAATATATGTTCAACGTTATAGGCCGAAATTCAACTTCGTATCGATATTATAGTCTGGCGAGTCTGCGCGCTTTCAAGCGCCGACCAAACCTACATAGATCATTAAGAGGATATTTTTTATCCTCTAAATGAGTAAAACACATTATAATAAAAAGGGCACGACCTTAAATTTCTAATAAGATTTACTATACATACATTGCGCGAGGCTATAGAACAAAATTCTTTTATAAAAAGCTTCAAGATCTCTCAAATTTCGGATTGCAAAAGCAGAGTGAATTTACATACTTACGTTTCGGTTAGGTTTTCTCATTGTCAGTACTGACAATTGAATATAGGTATTCTTAAAATTTCGAGAAAATTGATTTTCTCGAATGAAAAAATTGTAGTCCCTACTTTTGATTTATTTTTGCATAAGGAATCACTTCCTGCCCGCTCGTATCATTCTTTCGGCCGCACACTGTAAATAACTATAAGAAAATAAGTGTTGATATCACTATACGTCTGAATTTATTTTTGACGCACATAAACTTGTGCGATTAAAATTCTAATTAGCTCAAAATGTTCCGAAGATGTCCGACTTTTTTTTAGTAAAAAAAATTTGTTTTGGTTTTTCGGTTGGACACAAACTGTTCCCAGTTCTGTTGAAGCCCACCAGTACCGTAAAATGGGGGAACATTGGCAGGTTTTTGATACATTTTGTTATATAATGTAAAAATTAAAATGTTTAGAGTTGCTTTAAGTATCCTATCATAACATTGCATGTTTCGTGCTTGTACTACAAGTGTTAAAATGCATAAAATTTTTGTCATTTTCTTCTTTAATACATGTTAAAAACGTTAGTGTACCGGGGTAACGTTGGCACATCATGTAGATAACATTAACGGATTAAGTTTTACTAATCTGAGGTCAGTAAACTTAAATTTGTTTATTTTATTTTATAATTCGTAATACAAGAAACCTTTGTACAAAGTTTAAAATCGATTTACCGCATAGTTATCGAGAAATTGTTAATTAAAGTTGATGCATTTTAACACAGTGGTATATGGCGAAATCAAATAAAGAGGGTTATAGTTTCAGTATTTCTTCTGAAACAGGAAAACCATATTTAAGAAATGTACCAAAATTGGCACAAAAGTACAACGAAATGTCAGGAAATGAATTTGACCACATAGTTTCTTCGTAAATGCCCATAAAAAAATAGGTTTACGTGCAAATTTTTGAGAAACTACGTAGAGCGGTGAACGTGGCAACGTCGCACAATCGATATGTTTAGACATTTAAATAGCAGACGAAGATTCAGATTCATATGAACATTTTTTCTGACATTTTGGTTATAAAAGACGCTCCGAATGAATGCGGCGTTGCCAAATCTGCTGCTCCAATTCACTATGCTAACCAATTTAACATCCCATTTTCGTATTACAATTATTTATATTAACATTGAACTTTTTAAAAAATATATAGGGGAGACCGGGGCTAAAAGTTCCGATTTCGATAAAACATAAAAAATGACCGCAAAATAATGTACTTATTCTCTTCACTATTGACTAATTTCTTGTTAAATTTATTATATTTTATGATTTTAAGCTTGTATTTAATATATTGCAATAGGTTTTTCATAAAAAGTAATTTTTTTGGCGCTGGTCGAAGCGGAACTTCTTACCCCTTTATGGGGCAAGTTGTTATCGCATTGGGGTAAGTTGTTACTAAGATATAAAAGTTGCATTTTAATGAAATACTTCATTTTATAATTAAATAAAACAGAATTTTACTAATAATAATGGTTATTTATGAAGGTTCGGACCAACAAAAATGTATTATCTTTAAAAGAAAACCATAACGATATAGGGTAACGCATACAGTTGTTGACCCCTATAAAATGATGGACCCTCTTCTCCAAAATGTAGGAAATATAATATAATGCTTCTTTTATATAATAAGATATATCTATATTTCAGTGGTCCAGATATTTTTGTTCCGAATATAATTATATTTTATCATAGGAAAAAAGCATTATATTATATTTCCTACGTTTTGGGGAAGAGGATCAATTATTGTATAGGGATCGACAACTGTATGTGTTACCCTAATACTCATAAACACTATCTTTGGTATAAAAATTAAAATCTACAAATCAGTCTTACATTCAACTGTTTGTGGGTACCTAGTTATTGAGATTTGTACCTACTTGTAGCCTACAGTGGCTTCTTGTCCAGATTGTAGTTTTTTAATAATTCTCGGTAGAGTCAAGTGGCAGATATTGAATTCTCTAGCGACAATTTTTATCTTTATGCACAACTTCGATGAAAATGATGCCACATTTCACCTTTCATTCATATGTTCGCATCTTAAAACACAACTGGAACAATTTATACATTTGCGGTGGGGCAAGTTGTTACGGTAACAACGTGCCCCAAATCACGGGAACAACTAGCCCCAATCGACACATGTGGCAATTTAAGAGATTACTTTACTTACACATATATTGAAACGATCCACACGATTAAATCATGTTCTTAAATGTCATTTGATACATAAGAACTAATCAATCAATAATATCGACGTTAAATAATCGAAATAAACCAAAAAATAATAGTAGGAAAATATTTACTTATCTGGTACGCGACTAATAGGTCCTCGCTTACTACCACACAACTCGCTGTTGCGGGCTCTATTAAAATGGCTGACAGAGTGGCGTGATCAACTCACACGGAAAAAATAATTTAAAGTACAAAGCTACTTTCATATTGAAGATAGAACTATCGGAACAACTTACCCCCGGAACTTTTAGCCCCGGTCTCCCCTACATGGTGTTAAAAATTATTATTAGTATTTCCATAGTATCATACTACTTTATATTTATCGTTTATTATCCAGCTCTAATTTGATTAGCATTGTTGGTTAGGAACTACCTTAACAGGTTAAGTTTTACTAATCCGACGTAAAACAACGTAATTTCGGTGTATGCCAGTGTTGTCCCTGTCTGCCAATGTTCCCCCATTTTACGGTACCTACGTGTGCACTTCTGCTGCAAGTACAAGGTCTGAACAAAGAGAAACTCTTACATGATCATCTTTTACGAGGTATTCCTACAAAGGTATCCGATCGTTAGTTAAAGGGCAATCCGTTAAAGGTGCAGAGAGAGAGAGAGGCAGGGGAGCGGAGAGTTCTCGGAGTACACAATACCTCTAACAGAACGAATGAAGGAACGAAAGAAGGAACGAACGTCCGGAGGGTCCCGTGCCGGCAGATGAATCCTAAGCAATTTCTCGCTGGTCGGGCCTCTTTGATGCTTTGAACTCTCACCGCGCTAACCGATCCTCCTGGTAATCATGCGGCCCTCGCCACGCCCCGAAAAACACCTTCGATCCTCAACTCTCTCGCCTCTCTTCTCTCAGCTCTTTTCTTTAATCCTTTTCTTGGCCGCGCCACTTTTTCTCCCTTTTTTATCCTTCGGTCCTCGATCGTCACTCCGTCCCTCTCCCGCCCGATAGCTCTTCCTTCGACGCATGTCCCATAGCTGCATATTTCTCTTTCTTCCCTTTTCCCCCGCCGATGCTCTGCCACCACGGGAGGATCATTCTCTTCGACTTTGTGTTTTCGCAACGTCCACCTCGTTGATCCCCAATTTTTTTTTTTTTACCTCCCCAACCGCCCGCGACATTTTCGATATTCAAAGTTTCCTTGCTCCGTCGGGCCACCGCGCTGTATATCGTCGCGTTATCTATTTTCACTCCCCTTCCCTGGCCCTTGTTCTGAGTTGGCAAGTTTTTCTGCCTAACGCCGGGCACGCTCTGCATTCCCACTTCTTCTTTCTCTTTTTCCCGTCTACGGGTGTTTCGTCTTGCTACTTTGCTGCCACAGCAACATGGTAGGTATCTGCTTCCCTTTCTTCTCTTCTCTTCTTGCTTTTCTGTTCATCTTCGTCCCCAGTCTCCAAACTGCCTCACTTAAATACGCGTCATTTTTTTTCTCTATTAGGTCAAATGTCCGATTTATGTATAAAACTGTCAACCACTATATTTCTATTAAATTCAATATTTATTAATCGAAATATGACCCCTCGCAATGGATGCAATTTGTTCATCGAGAAACAAGTAGGGGAAAGATGGGATAGTTGATCATCGGGGATACATGATCACATCAGTTTTTTAATTAATATATTGACAATTTGTGCCTGCTGTCACGTTATCGTGGTAATGTTTGCATTATCGCAACAGTTCGTGCAGCAGTTTTCTTTCGGGGGCATAGAATAATGTAGTTAGATCTTATTTGCAGCCAAAAAGTAAATATTTCGGTCACCTTGTTCTTCCTCCTTTTCGACTGAATGTTGCACTTTCAACGATTTAAAATATATTAAGTAAAAACAGCAGTTTCTGGCTTATTAATGCTATTTATTAATTCATCTAAATATTTAGGGTAAATTTAGTTTTTCACCTGTTTCAAATCGAGTGCATTGAGGGATACTTGATCAGTATGTGAGGTGGGATACTTGAACAGCTGAAAAAACCTCAGAACAAACCATAGAACGGCAAATGAAACAGAAAAATACGGCAAAGAAAGTGAGAAGGAAAATCTTTATTTTATCGTCATCTGAATCAGATGATATCTAAGTGAAATGTTCTTTAAGAATGGATTTATGTTGTTTTAGGTTAGTTTAGGTTAGTCTTCGGATTTATTTTTTCAGTAATTCTATCAAGTTAATTATAGGTTACTTTCCATTTATGATATTCCCTTTATTTCACGTTATTGCCTAAGATAATAAATATTTTTTGGAAAATTAATGTTATTTACTCTTAAAAATCACTGATCAAGTCTTGTGCATAATGTCACTGTCGGAAAATGTTTAAATTCAGTCATTACAATTAGTTTTCAACTCTCAAATTTGTACAAGTATATTGAGAATACTCTAAGAATCGCTACTTAAGTAATTAAATAGAAACAAAGCAAGCCATTATTATTATTTTAATAAAATAGCAAAACTGTGATCAACTATCCCACCTTTCCCCTACATTTATTCCCTTTTTTTTTTTTAAAAACTTCGTTATTAAGGGGGTATTATATAATAATAATTAATGGAGACGTGGGTTTTTCTCAAAACGGTGTTTACAATGAGGTTGCCCATGACATCTCAACTTCCAACTGGCCAATCTGGTCCATCTTTTTCGCATACCTTCAGAAAGCATATAATTCTAGTCGGTAGCAGAATCGAGTCGAAAGATTGTCCATTCACATGTTAAAGGCCGTGTAAAGACGAAAAAGACGCCAAAACTGAGTTTGAATTCACAGTCTGGCCATTTTGTGAATTTTTTATTTGTTGTTATAAATCTACTAGGGGCTTATAGCCACGCTCTTACTGATTGAGAATCTTTTTGGTTTTGTCTTTTAGATCAGCGGAACAGTCAGGATCGTGGGCACAAGTTCTAAAAATTTTAAGCCAAAATAGATTTTTTCAAAAATCAAAATTATCATATGCATCCAAAGAGATAATATTTTTGAACAGCTCCAAATTTGTAAAAATTTTAAATATTTGAAAAAAAAGAATATTTAAAGTCGTGGATTTTTAGATTCAGAAAATATTAAAAAGAATCAAATTTTCGAATGCATTCAGTGAAATAGTTTTTTTTTTAAATATTAAATGGAAGGAATGTTCTGGCCCGTGAATTTTAGATTCAGCAAACATTGAAAATAATAAAATATCAGGCCTGAACGGTCTCATTACTATCCATGACGCTGTAATCATTACGGTAAGATCTGATTTCAAGCTTTTGATCGGCGATCCCGGAGATCCTATCTCTGGGTATGCCGCCCCACACCGGCTCTTTATGTTTTCCTCCTTCCGTGTCTTCTTCATTCTTCCGTATAACTTCGAACGCTGCACCCCCTCATTTATCCGTCTCGTCTTAAAGAAGGAGCAGGACCTTGTGCGAATTTATTAATTCGATAAGGAAATACTACATTTTCTGTTTTGTAAAGTGAAACGAAACAAGTCGCATTTTCAAAAAATTTGAATTCACGCCTATCATTTGATGTATGAAAAGAGAGAATTTGTATTTTTAGAACAATAAAAAAAGAACAGTCAATAATAAGAAATGGACACCTAGGTACTTAAAATTTTCAACTTGTATCATTTTACATAATAACAAATTTATGCAGAGGCGATATGCAAAGAAATAAAGAAAAATGGAAAAGTGTGGTTAATAATTTTAACACACCTTAATATTGAAGTAAAAACTTAAAGAAGTTACGGACAAACGCGGTTATTGACTAAACTCCGATCATTAATCAAGCTTTCTCGCCCTTTTCTCCCTCCTCTGATCTTTTCTAAACGATAAGTAATTCATTAAGCATTGATTAACTCCATCCGCCCATCTATTAACACACTCAGGAAGGAGGAAGAACCACAACGAATTGTACCGGCAGTGAAAGCTCAACTTTTCATAGAAATATAACATGAAAGCTGCAAGGCCAATAATTAAAAAAATAAAATAAAAACAGTGATTTCATAGCAATATGAAAAGCAGAAAATGCAAAACATTCAAAAATATTACTGGAACGATAAAAACCGAAATATAGAAAATACAAAAACCTTCGAAGAAGAAATGTAAAAAATAGGGAAAGAGAGGTCAACAAGTCCAAAGTCAAAAACGGTAGAATCTAAAAAAAAAAAACAGAGCAAAAGTCTGATAAGATAAAGAAGGAGAAGGAGTACAAGAGCAAAAGCAAAATAAGAAAAGGCGACGAAGGAGCGAAAGAAGAATAAAAGGAAGCGAAAGAAGTGGAGGCAAGGAAGGTGGTAAAAGGAGGAGAAGGATGCTCCTAATTCGTAGTTCTGGGCGGGTTTTTTTTTCTTGGGGAAAGAGGAAAATAGGATACGAGGGAGGGAGAGCGAGGGAGATAGAGAGCGTACAAAAACGACCTGAGGTATAAATTGGTTTGTTTGCCGCGGAGATAAAAGGGACCGCTAAATGTTATCTTTAAGGTGTCGGATCAACGCAAATGTGGCTGAGTTACTCGTAATTATAGTATACACGGGGCTCGGCCCTCGTCTCTACCTGCCGCGCCATCGTTCGGCCTCTCTCTTAGCTCTTAGCTGTGCCTCGTTTCTCGCGCGGCTCCATTGGCGTAACTATTAGCCGTGGGTCGCGCGATCTGATCAGGCCAGATACCCGACGCAAGGAGCGACACATGTTTGGTTAGACGGCAGACCATCTGATCCAATCCTGAGATCCTGCCGCGGACATGCGTGTACATATGTATCTGCGCACTGTCCCTACCAGGCTCGCATTAATTTGTGACGAGATAACGCGTTTTTCAAGCGCGAGACCAGCGGCTAGTTAAAATGTAATAAGCGCAGGGATGAAATACAGTCTGCATCGTGCATATTAACCAGATATGTAAGTGAAGTATTCACGTGTCCCACGAATGTGTATGTATAGGTAAATTAATTCATGTCTCTAATAATATTTAATTGGCAATTTAAATGTTATTCAGGGTAGAAATATGCAGAAATTACGGCAACGTTTCATACGTATGAGTGTATGAATATTTTGATAGCATTTCGGTTTGTCAATTAAATATTGTTCGAGGCAGCAATCAAGTTTGATGTTTTTTGTATTGTCTATCTGTATAGTAGTTTTGTTGTGCATTTAGAAAGTTTTTTAAACCTCCAAAATACTGACCTATCTGCTTGTATTACCGTGTGTACTGATTTTACTGATAGAGTTTGACGAGTGACCGCTGAAATTACAAAAATAGTGTAAAAGAGTGATACGTTTACGATGCGATGATAATGGTCAAGAAACCTGTCGGATTTTTTTGCTACTTAGGAAGCCAACAAGCGGAATAAGCTATCAAAAAAGCATAAGATGAAAATAAAAATTTACTCCCATTCAAATAACGTCTTACACTCTAGTTGAAAATATTTTAATTTCTTCCGCTCACTCTTTTTTTCACTACTGTCGTAACAAATATTGTACCTCGTTAATTATTCCATAAAACATTCTTGATTGTATATTAGCACCAATGATGCGTATTTCAAACAAAAACGACACAGTAAATTGAGTACCTACTTTAATTTTTATATTTTTTTAACTCAATATATGTTGACCTAATTAAAAATATAAAATTGTTTGTGAAACATGGGGTTCTTCTTAAATGAAAATTAATATTTTTTTAAAATGCCTTGTTTTAAGGAAGAGCTGGACAACGAATGGGCAGACACGTATTTGCATTAAAAAATTATCATTAAGATATTACATGTACCTATTACATTACATTTGTTTCTAGGTTTAATAGCCTGCCTTCTTAACAATACATTCTCACTTGTATGCGTGTAATCCTGGTAAATATTTAAATGCCTTTATATTTGGTTGTATATTTACAAATAAAAAAATGCTGATCTTTAAAGCTTTTCTTTATTTCGACTGTCTACGTATTCTCCTTACAATTCCATTGTACTTATTTATAGATGAAAGCGTGAATTCACATATTTTGAATAGACTTCTGAAAGATACTCAAAACTTGCTTTTATTGTCTACCCTCTTTCCTTTACCCATTAATAACCACTGTGAATTTCGTAGACAATCGATGTGCAGACACAAAAACTTGACTAAAACCATTTTGGTACCTAATCTTTTTATATTACACCCTTACTGCAAAAATCTTTCTATTTAAGAAAAGGAGTAAAAATGTTCTAAAAAAATAAACGGACAATTGGCAAATTAAAATTTAAGTTAAGTTAAGAAATCGCAGTTTTTTGGGGAATTGAGGCCATGAGATAATATACATTTCAGTACATTACGCCAATGGACGTGCTTTTTATCTCGGTTTCCAACAAGATGGGACTCCCCATTGGTGCGGCTTGAAACAGCCGCGCGTACAGTGGGGCCAACATTATAGTACAAAATAATAATTCATAAATTATACGCGCCGCGACCGTTTAGAGGCTTAGGTATACAGCTCACTGCACATGCAGGTGATTCTGCTTCAGGTATATCAATAAGCTTCGCTAAATATGTAGTTATTATACCGGGTGACGTAAAAGTGTCGCCTGATCTTTTGTTTTTTATTAAAATATGTGACTAAATTTGGAGACGTAGGAAAGCATACCGAAATACTTTTGAGAAACATTAAATATTTACAGTATATTTTAAGATTAAGAAAATATTATAAAAGATTTTTATATATCATAGGTACTGTAATTGAAACTTTAACGTATATTGATCGTTTTATTTTACAAATTTAATAATAATTTACCACTTTATTCGTCTATTGAAAACTTTATGACTTAAATAATTTAATAATAACAGTATACAGGGTGAGTCATCTAACATTTAAACCTACAATATCTCCGCTGTTTTTAATGATACGTGAAAATACCTAAGGAAAAAAATGTTTGCTTAAGAGGAGTAGTTTTTGTGATTGAGAAGATTTTTTTCTGAAGGTTAAATTTCTCTAAATTTACGAGGTCATCGATGTTGTTTTAAATGGGATGACCTATTTTCATTATTGATAACGCTATAACCAATAAAAAGACAAATTCAACCATGAATAATATACTGACCTTCGAATGACCTTCGGACGCACTGGATTAGACATGATGATAGTACCTATTTGGTGGTTAGCACATTCACCTGACTTGAATCCACTTGATTTATTTTTCTGAGAAACATTAAAAAATTAAGTGTACGCCAATGCACCAACAATTGTTGATGATATACGTCAACGTATTATGGCAGAATGTAGGAATATCCGGAGATATTAAATAATTAGCAGCATTCTTCACGAAGCAGGTTACAAAAATATTTAAATACCCAGATAGCACGGGACGTTTTGAAAACGTATTTTGCAGACGTTTTGAAAACGTCCAGAATACGCTTTGGTTACGTCCGAAACAGCCGATTGTAAGACGTTTTTAAAACGTTTTGGATAGGTCTGAAAGAAGCGTTTAAAATACGTTTTTAAGACATATGAGTGTTATTTTAGAAATGTCGATAAATTAGTTAAAGGAAACCAGGGATTGTAACCGCTGTCTAAATAACCCAAACAATCCACGAAGTATGAATAGATCGAACACGTAAAGCCAAATTCGATCTCCAAAAATATAAATGTTTATGAATGCTTCCAGAACAATGGAAAACAAAAAACAGATGCCTTTGTTTAAATGTTTTTGACCGAATATTTGCAAACAGGTTTTATATTGTTTTCATTTAGTTTTTATACAGTTTTCATAATGTTTTTGTGCAGTTTTTGTATATTTGTTTCAGTATTTGGGGTCAAAAGTGTGTAGTTTTAGGTTAGGATTTATGGGGATTTGTGTCTCCAGCGAAACTGTGTTTTATTTTCTCATAGCTTCGTGTGGTGCAGAACTGCGGATAGCAAAGTTAGTATGTATGATGAGCTACAACTATAAACTATAACTGTAGCAAAAAGCGGTGAGATTACAAAGAGAAGATGAGCGAATTTAAGTAATACCCAAGTACTTGTAAAACAACATATTCTACATTACAACCAGCAAAACTCGAAACCTAAATAATTAATATTCTCAGAATATCTCACTTCATGTAACACGATTATCTTAAAATTAACATCGCAATGAGATGTTAAAGCAGCGATGCGTTCTGTTTGAGATAACTAAATAATTGCTCGCTTTGTACATTTCATTAGGAACAGTCTACTCTTGGTCAATAACACCTTTTGTATAATAATCAAATTTATAAATGTCAGTTTGTTTTACTTATTTTGATTTTGATTACTTACAGTTTATGGAATAAGTATCATTGCTCGACGGAAACCACGGGAGGGTGGTACACTTCTTCCATTAGAAGAGGATAAGGATGTGTCAAGAAGGATAACATTATATGCAAATATATTATTTTGAAAACGATTTACATCTTTAAATTTTTATTCAATCGGTCCAGTATCGACTAACGTCCTAAAAACGGTTTAAAACGCCTCTTTCAGACCCAACCAAAACGTCTTAAAAACGTCCCAAAAACGTCTTGAACGTCTGACCTGGACGTTTTTAAAACGTTTTTGTGCTATCTGGGTTGCAACTAAATAGGCATTGTCCGCCGCCCTCACCGCTCCAAGGACTCGAGCTACTCGGTCCACCCGAGTCAGGGAAACGATCCGGCAGGCCAAACAAGCCTCACCATTGGTTGCATGTTGGCGCTTTATTTAATGAAAAAAAATCTTGTTTCATAATATTAAAATAAATACATATAAAAATTGACAAAAATTATCACTGTTCTCCCCTTTCCGAACATACTTCCTTAACTTAAGTATATGATACTTTAGATATGTTTGAATTAATTACCATATTATTAATATCAATAGTAGAACTGCTGACACTATTAGGCCAGCAAGCTGCCATTAAAGTTCTTAAATCTTCATCACTTAGATAACTAAATATGTTTTCAGTACAGTCATATGATAACCCAAGGAAATTGTTAAAGAAAAATTGGAAAATTGCTTCACCTTGATCCAGTAACTTTTTCCTTCTTCTCCCCTTTTTAAACTGATTATTTATCATATTACCATATATTGGAAATTGTTCTTCCCAATCGGTTGATTTGAAAACCTGTACTATACTTCTATTTCCTGCGTATATTGCTAATTGATTTATACCTTTTGTCAACACATCATAAAATGAGATACTAGAGTTACCGAACCTCTCACGTTTTATGCTTGCTACTTCTGTCTCACAGTCATCCTGAAAATCACACAGATCTACATCATCCTTGCTAAATGATAGTAAATCTTTGTTACTTGCGTATAAATTTGCAGTTTTCACCATAATCATGTGATATTCAAGAATCAGAGAGACTTGTTCAATATCATCATAGATGTCACGGTCAGAATCTTGATCATAATAATCATTATCAGAACAACTGTAATTTCGACGACGACTAGAATATTTTTCAACAGAATCGTAACTGCACCCATCAGAATCACAAGAATCATCACATTTATCAAAAGCGTCAAACCTATGATCCAGATCAATAAAATGTTTATCATCACAATCAGAACTGTTACGTCTTTCGTATAATGAACTGATACAATCCTCAGCCAAATTCAGCGCTGTGTCGTTGTCTCCATTGATAATAGTAATATCAGAACCATGTTCTAGGAGATATCTAACAATTTCTGTATGCCCTCTCTTAGAAGCAATGTGAAGTGCTGTTGCACCATAATCATCTTTAGAATCAATGCAAGCACCAAATTTTAAGAGGATCTTGACAATTTCTAAATGACCTTTATGAGCAGCAGTGTGGAGTGGTGTTATATCATGTCTAATCTTACAATTAATTTTGAAACCGCGTTTTAGTAATATTTCTACAACCTTTTTATGACCATTATAAGCTGCAATATGAAGTGGAGTTATTCCTTTTCTGTGCATAGTATTTATATCAGCTCCTTTGTTCACTGACATTGTGTTTATTCCTTCATTACTTTCTGCGGCACCAAGGTCAGTTTTATATGTAAAAATAAGATCTGCATTATATTCCAAAATAGCCTCAACGACATTCGTATATCCATTATGAGCAGCAGCATAAAGCACTGTTACACCATCTTTAGTTTCAGCGTTTACATTAGCTCCCCTACTTAAAAGCCAATTGACAATCTTTCCCTTAACATTAATATCAAAATCATTATCAAGATGAAATTTAGAAAGTTTTCCACGTGTGTTTAACGCAGTAAAATGCAATGCTGTTCTTCCATATTTATCACTACTGTTAATATCAGCACCATGTTGTAAAAGGACTCTGATGATCTCTATGTATTTGTTCTTAGCAGCATTAATCAATAGTTCAGGATTATCTTTTACATTAGCTTTATTAGTTAAGAGTAGTTTGGTAATTTTTAAATTATCATTATTAGTAGCATAAAATATTGGAGTTTTTCCACTTTTATCTTGAGCATTTACATCAGCTCCACAGCTTATTAATAGCTTGGCTACTTCCTCCTGACTGCTTCTGATTGCAACATGTAAAGGCATCCAGCTATCTCCACGTATTGATTTGTGAAACATATTGACATCAGTACCGTACTTTATGAATTCTTCAACAATTGTTAAACATCCTTTCTGAATAGCAGTAAGCAACATATCTGAATTATTTGCATCTTCAGGGTTGACAGTAAAACCATATTTAACCAGATTTTTAACAATCTTGCTACACCTTTCTTCATAGCCCTGCAGAGCGACGTTAAGAATGCTACTGTTGCTTTTGTTATTGAGATCAGGATAATGCTTCAAAATATGCTTTGTCATTATTGAACTTCCATTTTCAACAGCAAAGTGTAATATAGTTTTACAGTTCGTATTTTGAACATCGATGTTCGCTCCGTATTCTAAAAGTAGTTTAACAACTTTTTCATATCTCTTTTCAACAGCAAGACGCAGTGCTGTATAAACCTGAGCCTGTCTTTTACAGGTATAAGTAGAATTAACAGAAGCTCCATAGTTTAATAGATGCTGAACAATTTGTGAGCACCCTCCCTCCACTGCAATATGAAGAGCAGTTTTACCATCTAGGGTCTCAACGTTGACATTAGCACCACTTCTTAAAAGCAACTCTAGAATATCTGCGTTATCATCTTCAGCAGCAAGGTGCAAAGGAGTTATATATCTTGCGCTGCTATCATTAACATTTGCTCCCTTGGCTATAAGTAATTCAACAATTTTTATTTTCCCACTTATAACAGCTTTGTGAAGTGGAGTTTCCTTATTGCCACTTTTAACATTAACTATAGCACCTTTATCTAGAAGCATGTGAACAAGCTCTACTTCACCATTTAGAGCAGCATGATGAAGTGGAGAATTTGCACAAGTGTTCTTTCCACTGTTGACTTTGCAACCATTTGCTAAAAGTAGCTTAGCCATCTCTGTCTGATTATTCGAAACTGCAGATAGAAGTAAACCATATCCTCCTGGCTGGTTTCGTGAGTAACATATTCCAAAAGAACTAATTAAATTTCTTACTGTATCTAGTCTTCCTTTACGAACTGCAAACATTAAACGCTTGCCTGCATTATGATTATCTTCCATTTTCTTCTTAACAAATTATTCCTGATGCCATGAAACGAGTTTTCAAACTCCTGTCGTAAAACTAGAAGAGCCACGAAGAGACTCACTGAACGCGTCGATGTCGCTGCCAAATTCTTTCAACTAGGTAGAGTAAAATTGTGTTGTTTCGCGATCTCGTGCTGATTTTCGGTAAAGCCGGTTCGCGTCTGTGCGTGCCCGTTCGTAGTGACTCTATATAGTGATCGGCAGATGTGTCCACCATTTTGTCCTAAAGCGGAAGTCACAAATCGGCGGGCACTTCAGTATTAAATGAAGTTTGCTGCTGGTCCCACTTTTCGCTCACTGTTGTCGAATCCAATTGGTAGATGCAGTATCTCTTTCTTTTTCTACTTATTTACTTGCTCTCTCTCTACTTCAGGTTTTGGTCATTAATATCGTCGACCAATAGAAAACGGGGACACATTTACCGATCACTACCTAGAGGATCACTAGAGCTCACAAGTCGAAGGAGTGAAATCTATCATACCTTTATACTTTATGGTCGTTGCTTGGCAAATTATGTGCTGGCAGTAAACGTAATTTTAAATTTTAAGGTTATACTTTTCCAGAGTGTTTATTACCACACTCAGCAGTATTTTGAGAAGCAGATGAAACTGGCGGAAACCGAGTAAATTATATTACAAATTAAAAGAAAAATATGGGAAATCAGGCAGAAGAGCAAGTGGAAAATGAATGTAGTTTCAAGTTCCACGATTTTGTGGCAAAAGTTGGTGACTTGACAATTGCCTGTCATACAATCAAAATGGATAATTCGCTGTATTTATGGGTGGGTGATTGTAACGAAAATGCTATGAACGATTTATCATTTGCAATTGAATCACAATTATCAAAAGAACCGCTTGCAACAAAAATAATTGGCCCAATTTCTAATGAGGCATCTAGTAATCTTGCTAAGAGATTATCAAAAAGACTCTCGAAACCTGTGTATGTCAGTTTCAATATCCAGGCTGACAATCTGTCTCTACCTATGATTGAGAAAAGACTCAGAGATGAATTTAGGGCACATCCTGAAAATTTCTAATGTAATATTCACCGATACGATACTTAATTATATTAAATACATAACATTTCATCTAATAAATGAGATGTTTACATAATGCAGTGAAAAATTATTATACTTTGTACATTTTACATTAAATATAACTTGAAACCTCTACAATCTTGGGCTTCTTTATTTCAAGTATATGTATGTTGAACATTCAATTGAAGATATAAAATTCTTCAGACTAACATCATACGTGGATTTTGAATACATTCAATATCATATAGACTCAAAATTAAACAGTTCCTTACAGAAAAATAATCCTAATGCGAATAAATTTACTTAAACAATTTATAAGGTTGGAAGCAATGGAACATAATATATACTATAGTATGTATATATAATCAACAGCATCAACTCTTTTTTTTGGTCTGATACAGTGGTTTTTGGAATACTATATCATTCACTAGTTTCACATAAAAGTGCTCCATAGTTCATTATTGTAAGGGTTATCCGAAACACAAAAAGGAGAAGAGATTCTTAAACTATATGAATTATTAATTACTCAATTCCTTAACTATTGACTACAGATACAAACAATTGATTAAACTCAATCCCTTAGAGCATTTATTACAATAAGACTTTTGGTACTATAATTTTATAAATGTGACAGATCTAGTGAATCGTAGTAATAGTTTTAATTAATAAGTTATTGTCAAGTGTAGATTATTCATATTTCTTTTATGTTTATATGTGCATATTCTATTGTCTTCATTTGCAGGTATTGTCTTTTGTGACGCCTTTACACTTTCTTGGCTTATGTATCATACGAGGTATAGCGTTCTCTTCAGATTTAGGAAATATAATGTTGTATACTGGTAGTCTATATTGGTGGTCGCCAAATTTTGTAATCGCAGGTCGAAAGATGTGCAAATAATTGCACTCGTGGAAGAATGCTTTCAGCCCTCCAGCCTTTTATTTAATAATGTATTAAGTATTAGAAATATTGTTGTTCGGAATGGTTGGGTCAGTGCTTTTCGATTGATTTGAATGAATTGATTGTTGATTATTATAGCATAAGCTAATATATATTAATACGTCTGATATCTTGCAATAAAATAAAAGTATAAATCCTTATACATATTACAATAAAATTTACTTGTTTGATATTAAACTGTCATAGTTAATAATATGTTATCTACTTTAGGTATGATTAAAATGCAAAAATGAAATTTGTTAACAACTAGAGTAATAATTATTACGAAACATGAATGAATTGTTATAATTATTATGAACCTAAGTCCATCTTTTTTAAGCAGCACTATGTCGTTAAGCATTCTAGTTTGGAAAAGTGTAACTTACTCTAGCGGAAAATTCAAATTTCTTATGTTTGTCTTTAAAATCTGTCATCCATAACTCAATGTGCTTGTCAAGGATCATTTGCTGAATATTAGTTCTTGGAAAGCACTTCTGATTTCTCAATATTATGTCTTTCATTTTCTTCGAGTATTCAGCTTCATATTGTTGCACATCATTTTCAAATTTACGTACGTTTGCTTTAATTAGTACCACTAAATCAGCAAATCGTGATCTTACCATGGATAGGTCTGTTTCTATCATAGGAGCATCCATTAGCAATTTCTAGTATTTGACCTTTCACCATAAAAATACAATGTGGTTTTACTCTTTGAAATAATATTTCAGCTTTTATGATTTACAAAACTTAGTTGACTCTTGTGTACTATTATGATATACAGGGATTAATTACATTAAAAATAATCCACTATAAATTTAAGTTTGAATTTCTTCAAAAAATTGGTCTTTTGAATTTTTGTTATTCCAACATAAGAGTTGACAAATATTTACTAACGATGATGAGTATAATAATTGTGCACATGCAAGAATATGTAAGAGAGTTATTCAATTTGAAGAACGAGATGTAAAATTAGATATCAATTCTTTGTGAGGTTATTATTTGTACAGATTTCGATACTTTATTTTTGTTAAACCATACTACATATGGGTATGTTTCTATCATATTTATGTTAATGATGCGTTCGAAAAAGCATTAAATTGCATTTATTTATAATTGTGAACACAAGCAAGTAGTAACCTTCTACTTTATTATACATAAGTATGAATGTGCCCAGAGGTTGGTTGGTGCTGGAGACGGTGGTGCGAACGTTGAAATGAAGATTCAAGTAATTCAACTTCGTTTGTACAAAAGAGAATGCGTTCTTTATAATTTAAGTTTAACTTATTTATTTCTTTATAACAAGAAAACTGTGAATTCAATTAATAAATGTACAATAAACTCAAATATACATGTTGTCGCTACTTTTAAAAAGAAGTTGAATGCTTGATTTTCAATTATTGACAATCAAAAGTACCTATGAAGGTTAAAATTTTGTAGCCGTCATAAATGAAAATGGTTGTTCCTACGAAAAAACTCATAAAACCTTTTTTGTAAAGAATTTCGTAAGCTAAATATTTCATAATAACTATTTTTCTCGAAAAACTGACAGGTAAGGAGATATTCGCGAAAAACTGTTATTTTCTACCCATGGCAATCTATAAAAATTTTAGCAGATGCTACATCGATGGGAATTATTCCGCAGACAAATCCAAATTTCACTGGATTAATCGTATCAGAGGTCAGAATGCCGCGCTGTCTTGAAAAGAACTCATCGCTATCCCCGCTACTTACACATAGTTGCCACGGTGCGCCGTAAAATTTTTAAAATTGAAATTTTCAACAGAAAATTTATTTAACATAAATTTTAAATATTTATTATTTCCAATTAATTTCTTTTCTCATCAGTAAAGAAAAGAATTTTAAGATTACAATAGAGCCTTCATCATTCCAACTAATAGGGACATTCAATAATTCAGATAAGAAAAAGTTGGAATAACAAAAATTCATTTTACCGATGTTGATAATGCTATATTTCAGAAAGTATGTACAAATAAGTAAATAGCACATGTAAGAAATGTATTTTTGAAAAATTTATGTGTTCCATACCTTTTTGGCAGCTAAATTGCATAAATTTTTCAATATAATTAACTGCGTACAACTAGATTCTTTTTGCGCCTGAAGCCATATAAGACCTTTTTTTAATGCCATAAATGCTTCGAAATGAGAAGGCACATTTTCACCATCACTTTCATTGCATTCCTCTGTAATTTCAACATTACAATTTAAAATATTATTAGCAATATCGTTATTAATTAAGTGTGTATGACTATTATTATTTTGGTTGAGTTGATGCTGCTCCATTATATCAATTCTGCCATGATCTTTGCATTCTGACATTCTGCACAACGTAATAACAGTTTCATCTGCGTCTTCTGATATTGTTTCTTGTTCATCAATCTTTTTAACTTCATCGGATGAAAATTTCTCCCATGCTCGTTTTATCATCGCATTTGCAATATTAGACCAAACATTTCTCCCATAACATTCTCTCGTATTCAATTTTTCCTGACCTTCCTTATCGTCACAAGATAACAGAAAATTCTCGTGTAATGTCTTTCTATATAATCTTTTGAAAGATTTAATTACACTTTGATCCATTGGTTGTACAAGTGGACTGAGGTTAGGTGGAAGAAACATAACTTTCATGAATTCATCCTTCCCATTGAGAATGTCACATGTGGAATGCAACCTAATATTATCTATTAATAACAGAGTTTTTTCTTTACAACCATCTTTTAATTGGCGTTCTTTCACCACTGGTACAAATGAAGTGTTGAACCATTCAGAAAAGATTTCACTATTCCAATTATTTTCATTCCTATACACTATTGGCATCGCGTTGATATTTGCATTTTTGAAACACTGAAAATTTTTATCCTTTCCAATTATCAAAACTGGGAGTGTATGACATCCAGTGGCATTCGTGCACAGAAGTACTATAACATGATCCTTGTTGCTTTTACAATCAGAAGATGATCCAGTCTGCGAAAATACAGCTTCTTGTGGTAATGCTTTCCTCATTAAATCAATTTCATTCGCTTTGTACACGTTTTGTAATGCATATCCTTCCTCCTTCAGAAATTTGTTAAAGTCTACTGTGAATGTTCCCATATCGCTGTTATCTGCTGAAAGCTTCTCTCCAGACATATTTAGTTCCCGAATGCCGTGACGTGATTTAAACTTTTCTAGCCAACCACTGCTCGCTTTGAAATTGGGATTCTCCTTTAGTTTCTCGTTAAATTCCAAAGCTTTTTCACATAGCATAGGTCCAGATATCGGTACGCCTTTAGCTCTATTCTGTAGAAACCACTGAAACACAGCGGCATCTACATTTTTATTTTTTGGCACCATTAAGCTTTTTCTATTAATTGATGCATCTGAGGATTCTGCGTGTAGGAGATACTTTTCGATGGCATCCTTCTGATTTTTAATGCCAGTAATTGTAGCTTTTCCAATACCATATATTTTCGCTAATTTTGCAGCACTCTCGCCACTTTCCAATTTCTGAATTATTTCATGCTTTGTTGTTATGCTAAGCACTACGCGTTTCCGCTTTGATGCCATTATTGTAGGAATGAGACAGGATACGTGTGAATATATATATATTTAACAATTATCATTCTGTTTTCTCTTTACTAATTAGTTTTGCTTTGTCTTAGGGTTTCTGTGTGACTGCCACCGACTATGCGTCTGATTATCGATAATATTTGTCGATTACACACACTCATATTAAACAATCGTGCCACATATCTTTGCTACATCTCAGCGCAATCCTAAATTCTTTCAAGCATTGTGTGTATGCACTCGAGATGTAAACAAACGGAGGCTAATGAAACCATCGACGAAGTATAGGATAGACCTATCACCTTACGGGACTTCGTGTCACCACCCAAATTGTGTTACCGACCCATAATTTGAGGACTGAATTTAGCGACCCCTGTTCATGAACAGCGTCCAACTCATGAACAACTCTGAAATGTGTTGAAATACTGAAATATGCGTGGGTGCTTGTATACGTGTGACTTGTTTAGGGGGAGAGTTTAACATAGAGGGCGTGCTTTCGCTAAGCTACGCTTTGGCTCGGTTTCTCAACGATTCACGCCGGATTTCTCTCTGAAAATCTATTTCGGGGATCAGGTGCCTATATGGCGCTGAAATATGGCACTTCTTGAGAGCTTATACACGCTATAAATTGCAAGATAAAATTGATTGTTAGTATTTTACGTGTAGTGGAACATTTAACTAATATTTTCACGTGTCGTACGCAGTGGCGGATTTAAGAGAAAAGGCCCAGGTGGCAAACCTTCTGAGGGGCCCATTTTTTTCGGGAAAATGAAGAGGTAGTTTGGTAAAAACGGGCTAAGTATAGTAGTTTGTAAAAAAAATGTAATGTTTGGCTACCTATATCTAATCATAATTTTTTTTTTAGATGGGGCCCAGGGGGCCTTTTGGACGGGGCCCAGGTGGCAACTGTTCATTAGCCGCCCTGTTAAATATTAAAAATTGAAGCTATTACATACATTTCCGCAAATATCTGCACTTCGCGCGTGTCTAAATAGACGGTGCCCATTCTACGATACGTAAAAATCATTGAAAATAATGAAATCCCTACGTTTCATTACAAATTGATTGGCTTTGTTCTTATTAATTATTGATTATTGAATGGATTTAAAAATGATAAAAAACATCTACGATGTTAGTACACGAGCGTAGGTATAGCTTACGAGCGCTTAAGCCTTATGTTAAGATCTGGGCACACATATCATTTCCGTCTCAGTTCACGTAGAATTCAGGTACTCTTCGTTGCTTTCCTCAATTACTTTGCTCCAAGTATTTTCCATTACAGTGATTAAAAATAATCAGGATTATATCAAGTTTGGTGTCATTTTCATAAAAAAAAAACACTAGTAATCCATTAATAAACAATAAGTGGTTTCGGCGCACTGGTTCGGTCAGTTAAACAATTTAAAAGCTAATTTGCAATTTTAAAATTATAAATTTCCAACTTTCGGTCTGTGGTTTAGACCTTTTTCAAGGAAAGATTTTATGAAGAATATTGCGTTCGCTTTAAAGCCACACGTTTGATAAGACGTGTAACACGCGAGTCGGTTGGAACGTGACTGACCATATTGCGAACGCAATATTCTTTATAAAATCTTTCCTTGAAAAAGGTCTAAACCACAGACCGAAAGTTGGAAATTTATAATTTAAAAATTGCAAATTAGCTTTTAAATTGTTTAACTGACCGAACCAGTGCGCCGAAACCACTTATTGTTTATTCTAAAAATACGGTCGATATCATATCTAGTAATCCATTAGTGATACTTCTATGATAGAAATTGGCATACTCATTACTGAGTTGCCTATTGCTGACTTTGTCCTTATGCCACTACCGTAGCGTTTATGACCCCCGAGCAGCGTCGTTCGCAAACTTTTACCTAAGAACTAGGGAATTCAATCCCGGGATCTAATCCCGGGATCCCGACTGATTTTTGGATTCCATTTTTATATTTTTCAGTTGTTCATAAAGGACCGATAATTGTGATAAAGTAATTTACGTTTTTAAAAATTCGCGAAATTCTCGGGATAAGTTATAACTTGATATACCAAATCCCGGGAGTTTTAGAATAAAAAAAAAAACAGCCGGGATCCCGGGATTGAATTCTCTACTAAGAACCCATCGGGGTCGTAAAAAAGGTACGCGTTACCGTTCAACCGATTTCAGGAGAGCGGACAGTGAAAAGGCCAAAATGTTGTGGCCATCGAATTTTAACTTTCTGAGTATGAATACAGATCCGACACTGGAGGAAAAAGATGAACGAGTATAATGGTCTTGAAACGCTGCGGATTACTACATGCATCTGAGCATTGTTACTGATCTTCGAAACGGGGTCTCGGATTTGGGTCGGTTGTTTCAAACTAAGCATATTATGCTTTTATGAGGATGGACAATTTAAAAAATTAACAATAGTAAAAGAAATATTCAGGATCATTATTTAATCTTGCAACCCGCGCTCGCACGAACAGGTAAAATAGCAACAACCGCTGGACAGCAGTAATCCCTGAGCTTCGAAAATTTTGGGATGGCCTCTTTCAAATTCACGTGGCAAAGAGCTATTGGGAATTTCCCGGCCGAGGTAAATTTACCACTCGCACCCCAGATTACTGTAATAAAGTTTGAACACAATGTCAACTGATCTCGTACCCGGTTCAATTTAAAAATTTTTAGCTACTACAGGATAGACCCCGGCGCTATACCTCGTCTGTGGTGATATCTCGATTCCTGGATTAATTTCGTCGATTCCTGGACCATGCGGGAGGTCGCTTTACAAGATTCTACTACAATTCAGCCAGTATCTTGAAGACTTCTTTACCCATTGCTTAGGGACATTTAAAAACGTGCAGTGCTTTGTATTTAAAAACATGAGATGGCTGTGCGTGTTAGTAGTGTCAACGCGATTGTTGAGTCAGTGTGTTTAAGGATCTTGCACTATTTAAGACTCAACACCGGTGCTCAAATTGCTTTTTGATCGTGAAATTAAAGTGACATATTTGTGTGTGTGATACATGAAGAAGCTTCCAGTCTGCATGGCTCTGCTGGTCTCAGTGTTGCTGGTCAGGGGTTCGAAGTTGCAGAGATGCAGTACTCTTGATGACAGCGAACGACAAGTCACTTTATAATTCTTTGAATGTGATTGCACGCAATAGAACAAAATGGTTTCTGTAGAAAACGTAGCGTAGCTAGCTCTTTCGATTCTGGCCGTTCCTACACGAATGCGCGACATGCAGGGGCCCATTTCACATGGTCGGTATTCGTTTAGGGAACACTTATGCAATATTTCGCGAGTATGTTTTAGGGCGTCTAGGCAGTAATGTGAAATAATTGAAATAGCGCGTTTAAAATACAAGAGCGACAAAAGTTGCTGCTCATTTTTCGAATTAGAGCCACCCCTATATACCCCGCGGCGTGTATACACATATTAACCCTTTGGACTTTAAATTAAAATCTTTTGAAAGAATAAAGTAGCCTTGTCCCTCTAATATTGAAACCAAAGCTCAAAGGGTGAATATATTTTCGCGAGATTTTCCGAGAATCATTTGGGAGAAGATTTAAGTAAGAGAATTGTAAAGACCTATGTACGTACAGGGAGATAGACGATAATCGGAAGTCTCTCTTTCGCGTCCGCGTTTTTTTTTAAATAGTAGAGTGAGATTGTCTCTTCTCTCATTGCTTGCAATGCGTGACGCGATGAGTTGATTATAGTGGAGGATGGATGGGATTGGAGTTTTTTAGTTCTCTACATTCGATATCTAAACCGAAGGGATCGATGGAAATTTGTTTCGATCCATCTCTTTGGTTTAGTAGGCTAAGGGTTCCATGTACAGGGAGATCGACGGAACTTTGATTCCATCTATCTCTCTACGGGTCTCCAAGCGCAGCAACCTCCACGCGGTGAGACCTGCTAATCGGTGAGAACCGAGCCATTGGCTGCGATTGTCAAACATTCTACTTAGCCCTCTAGGGACGGGGATGTTTTAAACTTAACGTAGAATTTTTTGAGCGTTAAAATAGTCTATTTTATACTTTTTTTAAAAAAAAATTTTTTAAATTTGTTTATAACAAAAAAAAGTTTAATTTCGGGTTCTGATGGTACAACAGTTTCTTCTCTGCCTACTAAATGTCACTATACCTATCAAATCTCGATCTTATTGATGGAACGTAAATAAAAATGTGTTAATCTGAATGGAAATCTTAAAAAAATTGTAACTTTTACAAATGTCAATATTAAAAGCTAAGAATCTACAGAGTTGATGTTCGGATATAATATTTTAGGAGAAAAAATAATTTGTTAGTCGACTTTGAGAAAAAGGTATTTATTTTGCATATAAAAGGTTCAGAGAGTCAAAATCGGCTTAGGGTGGCTCACACCCAGAGAGTCAACGAAGGGTTAAAATGCACGTTACAATGTACAGTTACAGAATCGGTGGTTTCCGTTTCAGGTAAGCGAGCTATTGCGGGCGGCCTACCACTCGCACTCCGGATTATTGTAATGAGGTTTAAAAACAATATCGACTGGTCTCGTACCCGTCGCATTGATACCTACAGAAGAGTTTTACTAACCTATTCATGGTCAACGACACTCTTTTCCTGTTAATCAGGTTTATACGTATCTGCTAATTTGCTTGTTGATTGTATCCATTTCGACCTATCCTTATCCTCTTCCGATGGAAGAATCTTCTGGTGGTTTCCATCGACCAATGGCACAATTTTCGTAAATAATTTAAGTAAAAATTTGAGTAAAAATTTTGTCGAATAATAAAATTTAGTCTACTAAAAATTCATTCGTTATTCTCGAAAAACTTCATTTTATTCGAAGATTAGTCGAATGAAAATTTAGTCGAATAATGCCCAACTCTGCCTGGACTGACTTTCGTCTGACGTCCATAGGTCTGACTTATGGACGGATGGGTACATAAGTACATACATTGTATAAGAAACATAGATTCTCGTTGCGTGTTTCCAGCCACAAACACAACTTTGGCATCCTGTCCTCCTAAGTAATTATTCGATGAATACTTATACGGACTCCGGCGAGTGGAAACATTCGTTGCAGTCATTATGCGAACAAATCCGCACGATCTTAAGGAGGTTCGATACCTCATAGGAGCTCTGCAGTGATACCAATCGTAGGTAAAAAAAAATTATGTAGACAAAAATGTTATTTACATGTTTATCCCTAATAAAATTATTACTACATATTTTGTTTTTGGAATTCAATTAAACAAAAAGTATGTTTAATGCAGCTAGAAACACAATATTTGTAAAAAATGTGAGTGAAATGCGGCAACGTCGCTTCGCGTCCATCTTTTTTTCTCTTTCCATCTGACACTTGTGGCGTCTTTTTGCACGTGCGTAACCATTCATATTTCGTGATCGAGATGGAACAACGTAGATATAAAGGTAAATTTACGAATGAGAAACAGGGCATCGTAATAAGGACATCTAACCTACGTATATACTTCACTACCCGGCGTACAGCGTTGCCACGTTTCAAACAGTTCCTTCAGGCAGTTCCAAAAATACGAGCACATTGCTGTCTATTTATTCAATTATCTAATAAACCAGACGGTAGATGACCGACTTTTTTTTTTAAATTTCATGGGAATACATAAGCTTTTCATTGCAACATTCTTCAGGACTTTCTCACTATTTTTAAGGACCCTGTGTACCATTTTATAGAAATTTTATCGCTTCTCCCATAAAAGCCTGTGTATAAGAGCGCAACTTTGACTTCAATTTTCTCAAAAACCGTGCGGTCAATCGACTTGAAATTTTTACACAATGCGGACTACACTTTGAACATTGGATTAAAACACTTGTCAAAGATTTCTCACTATTTTGTCTCCGGTATCGAACCTCCTTAAATTCAGTTTAATCATTAATCGCATTTCGTTAACTCTCGGTTGTCACACCTACTTTTTCGAACGTCGTTGTCACACTGGGTCAATTTGACCCTGTCAATTATCAATCAGTTGTTATTTAAAAACTATTTGTTAAATTAAGTCTGAAAAATTCTGAGATAATGTTTGATCATTGTAGAATATACGCCCATCGTTGATAGTTGACATTTAAAGTGTCATCATGCATAAAAAAAATTTGAAGCAATAAGAGTTTCGACAAAACGGTTTTTTGCTTAAAAAAACGCAGGGTCAATTTGACCCAGTGTGACAACCGAGGGTTAACTAAGTAGTAGCTACAATGTTTACTACAGAAACTGGGCACTAATAGATCTACCATATTAAACCAATCACTTAATCACTTAATCATAGTCATTTAGCAACTAGCAATACCCAGAATACATGCGCCATGACGCGACGGTTACGAAAAGAGCGTGAGGAATGCATTGTCATGAATTGCATTATATTATATAGCTGACTGTAGTGTTTAACAATCCTAATCGGTCGACACGCAAACTTCCCAAGTTGGTGCAGATATAAAATGCCGGATATTCGATCGCTCTTTCGATTACCTTTCTTAATGCTATTATAAGCTTCTCAGAAATTAATTAATAATTATTATCCATATGAATACGGTAAATTAGAAATCACGTTTAGTAAAAATAAAACTTTAAAAATAAAATATGGACAAATTACAGGTCACTGTGGATCATTTACAGACTTACAAGTTATGTGTTATACATATAGCACAAAGAACTTTAGCTTTCAACCTGTTAATCACTCATTCGTCGACCTGGAATGCGCACAGTAAATACAAAAGCGTACAAACAACTGATTTTGCATTTAGCAAACGTTCCACTTGGGTTAACGCTGCGTTTACTCAATTTGTAAGAATGTAATGATTAAACTTTTGACAGGTCGTCTTCTCTAGCAAACAGATTGATGAACTTGACGTCACTCGTCCGTCATACGATGGTGCCTCCGCACTGACACGAAAAAAGTGACGGCACACTTCTTTAGAAATTCTAATGGAATCCCCGAAGTAATTACTAGAATTTAGTAAAACTAGGTGTATCATTCGGTATATTATGTAAGTTATGCAACATACGTTTAACCAAGCACCCATTTACTGATTCGTAGTATAGGAGCGATAATGTGCATAATGGGACTAATTTATGTAAGTTAGAATACCTATATAATGCATGAAACGCAGATTTCGTATGGTCATAAGTTTGTACGTGTGTGAAGAACGAAGTGTCTTCTAGTGATACGAATATCAAAGTTCCTGTGGATTTTTATTACATGGTCAACGAGGTCCTCCATCGTAATAATCATCGTTATCATTATTATTGTTATTATTATAATTACTATTAAGGTTGAGATACACTAATGCTCAAAACTGTTTGATGAAAGAGAAAATGGAATTTTTTGTACACTGCTGTGGTTCAATTTTTACGTTTCTTGGTTTTGACATTCCAATTTTGACATTTTACTTGGTCATTCTAAAAGGTAATGGGGCCTTTAGGCTTTGTTTATGGTACTTGGGTCGAAGCTCTTGAATCACACTCTTTGAGGGTTCAAATCTCTAGATCCAGAGTTATACATAAATATAACCACAGCAATACGCATTCAGTAATGAAAATGCGAATTTCTACATTTCGTATTAGCGTTTCTAATGAAAATGACACTAAGTGTGATACAATTCTGTGTATATTTAATGATTGTAATGAGGCAGAGTAGGTCTGCTGTAGAGTGCGGATACCTCTGAATTTCAAACTTTACTTCGAGTTGCTCGAAAAAGATCGAGTTACTCGGTTCTATTCGAGCTACTCGGTTCTTTCGACTACTCGGCTCGGTCCGATTTTTCGAGTACTCGAACAGAATTACTCTGAATAGTCGTCAGTGACATCAGTGGACACCGGAACGGTACTGACACGGAACTGACAAGTGTGCGCAAACCTGCGTCAGTTCCGATGTCAATAATAAAGACTGATACCACTCTATCAACAACGCAGTAAAGTGCACTATAGCGTAACATGCGAGATATTCCTCGTTAATGAGATCATACAAAACTCTTTCACTACTATACTTTTTTTTTATCTTTTCTTCAGATAAAAATGGACGTAAAAAATGATGGGTTTAACTATAAAAAATTGAAGGTGACCTCGAAAAAATCGGAAAAATGTACTATAGTCATTTTAAAGGTCTGGTTGAACCATATTATGTGACATTAAACAAATTTCAGTCGATCCACTAACAAGAGAATAATCTATGGTGATCACGTTAGACGGTCCACCCTGTGTATTAATTGATACACATAACGTTACACTTATCTTACGCAACGTAACACCCACGTAATTACAGTCCTGTTTGTATGTAGAAAACGTGCATGTGAGGAAGATAGTTCAAATAATTAGTTCGTGTTTTTTTTGGCTTCTTTTAATCAATAAAGTCGATTGAAGCTGTGGGGGTATATAATCAACATACACTTTGCTTCTATATCGATAGTTATAATGAATGCTGTGTTAAAAGAGGATCAAATTTCATCGTTGTTAAATATTGCAAGTAATTTAAACATATGTGACGCACCATTCTTATTTACGATTAAATAGTTCTATTCATACGAAACTTGAAATTAACAATTTTCGCAAAAATCAGTATAAAAGTTTGAAGCAGCAATTTATAAATAAGAGGGGACGATAGAGCAAAACGGAATATCAATGTTTTTCTTAAATACTAAGAGTTGCGAATAGTTACTATCTTGTGACACGTGGTCAAACGTTTCTCACAACAGTCCCTGATAGACCCATTCTCACATTATTTCTTGGTTTAGGTTAGTTTAGGTTATCATTCAGGTTATCGTTTAGGTTATCGATCATTTTTTTAAACTTGTAGTTAGAAAATTTATAACGGTAAGAACAGCATTGACTTCTATAGTTCTTACAGTGTATTTTGACGTTTTATCCGGTTCTTCACCTCACGCTGAAGTGTAAATATTAAATGTTTATTAAAGTACCTCATGTAGAACAAAACGGACCACTTTGGCGTGGAGTAAAACGGAACACCTATATGGGGAAGAATGGAAATGTCTCTTAAGGCTCCTACAGACGGTGAAGCAAGAGTCGTGAAACACTGATTTCAAGACTCTTGCATCACCGTCTGTAGGAGCCTTTACAATTAGTATGTATTTATTCTTTCTTGCAATGTATCAATTTACACTATTCTTTTGCAGTTTTATAATTATATTATCTTCAATAATTTTATTATTGATATCTGTATAGGTAATATATATTCTTGTTACATGTTATCTATAAAAGCTATATTTCTTTTTATATAATTGAATGATTTTTAATTCATAAAAATTAAAGGCTTGTACTTTTGCAGAGTTTTAAATGGCTGTTCCGTTGTACCTCACCACTTGACCGCAGCGGCTGTTTCAATACTTCCGGAAAATTTTATTTTCCGTCGTAGACAAATACTTTTCATAACAAAGTGTTTCATTTTCTTATAGTCTAAGAGTCTAAGGCCTACTTAAGACTACTAGTGAAGTCCCATGTTTTTTTTTGCCTTCTGATTTGTTGACGTTACAATCCAAAGGTAAGTGTTACCCCACGCTCCCCTATATGATCGAAAATGAATCGTGTGACTTCTGGTAATTAGAAGTTAAAATTGTATTTAAAATTTCTGTATAAGTTTTGACAGCTTTCCATGTTTTTGTTTGTAGTTTTCATTATAATGTATGATAAAACGAAATGTCCAATATTTATTTTCTGCAGATTAAACATTATTTTGTAACGAGTGTTTATTCATATAGTGCAGCCAGATAAATGCAATGTTGCCAACGACATGGATGATATCGCAAATTTTGGGTGCCGTGATTCTTGTAATCACCGGACTCTACATTTACTACAAGTTTCATGTTTATAATTTCTGGCGCAAAAGAAACGTATCTTACTTGGAACCAACTTTTCTTACGGGAAACATAATGCCGCTTGTAACTGGCAAAGTTGGATTTGGCAAGTACACATTTACACGAACGTGAATTATTAGCAGTATACTTCTGGAAGATGTTGACAATATGTCCAATCGTCAAATTTCATCGTAAATGATCTATAGCATCATATGAAAATGATTTCGAAGAACCATATACCAGAAAAATCTTTATTTTAAGGGGACTGCTCTAGACTATAAAATATAGAATATTTCCAAAGTCCACGTGCAGAGTGTGCTACATTTACTTTTAAAATTAAATATTTTGCTGTTATTCTATAAAAAGTATTGTAGATTTTGAAAATCGGTACTACAAAAAATAATTTGTCATATCTTAGTTACATATATATTTTCTTTTTAATCTCTAATAATTTTGCAATCCTTAATTTGCAGGCGAATTCGTCAAAGGTATCTATGACCAATATGCAAAGCATCGTTTTGTTGGCATATATATGCTTCATAAACCTTCCTTAATGATAAATGATCCTGATTTAATTCGGGATGTATTGGCAAGAGAATTCGCCAATTTTCACGATCGCGGTCTATATTGTAACGAAAAAATAGATCCACTGACTGGACATCTGTTCCTATTGCCTGGGAAAAAGTGGCGAAATTTAAGAGTTAAATTGACACCAACTTTCACGTCAGGAAAAATTAAGCAAATATTTCCGATTTTGAAAGCCACTGGCGACACGCTGGCAAACTTTCTGGGGGATAAAGCACGTTTGGGAGAAGTAATCGAAGTAAAAGATATTATTTCAAGGTAAGCGAAAACATACAAAAAATTATCATCAACATTATTAATATCCGAGCGTCCATTTCGAAAGTGGAATAAGTCAACCTGTTTTGTTTCGAGATATTTAATGTTTTGCATGTTATCATATTTAAAAATATTGTTGACAGGCCCGTTCCTGGCAGGGGTGCAGAAGGTGCCCCTGCACTTGGGCGGCCAAACCCGGGAGCGGCCGCGGGACATTTATTATATGTAAAATTTTTACTAAAAAGAATTATATTCTAAGCTCTTTTGCATGATAAATGTTCAAAACTATGCATATATAGATATAAAAGTAAACTGACATATAAAAGACACTGCATATTAAATTCTAAATAAAAGAATATTAAATTAATAAGGACGGCAAAATTGTTTTTGCACCTGGGCGACACAAAACACAGGAACGGCACTGATTGCTAATAAGTATGCTTTACGTTTTTAAGATCGTAGAAACGTGCAGTATTATTTTGATATTATTTTTATATACATTGTCTAACAAGTAGGGGTTCTTAAGTGTCCACCTCCGATTGCTTTGATTTTTGGATATGTTTTAGACGACCGGAAAATAAGAAATAGGTGTCTCTTTAATTTAGTCCGTTTGCATGTTTAAGAGGTGAAACCACCCTTCAAAGTTCATAAGATGTGGTACAAACTACAAAAGTGACTGACGACGAGAACATCATTCATACAGCAAGTTATGACGCAAATAATATTTATATAAACTTTTATTCGACACAATTTCGTACCCCTGAATGAACTTTGAGAGGTGGTTTTACCACCTAAGCATGCAACCGGCTCAAATAAAAAAAGGCATTTCTTATTTTTCGGTTCTCTAAAACAAAGAGTTCTTGTTAACTGCAAATAATCTTATAACACGCCTATACACCACAGTTATGCAACTCTGTTTAACAAACAAACTTCAGTTAACAGATTTAGAAGGGAATTATAATTTGGATGTAAATATTACTTTTTTCGTTAGGGCGTACATTTCCGCGAAAATGCTTTTTTCTAAAATTTTTTTCTCGTTCTGTGACGCCGACTAATGTCGGCACTCGTACACACAGGTCTACTACTAATAAAAGTTAGATATACGTAATGTGCTATGTTATTATAGGATGTTTTCAGAAATAAAATAATGATAATATTTATTTTAGATACTCTATAGACATCATTATGTCAGTGGCATTTGGAATAACTTCTGATAGTTTCAACAATCCGAACAATGAATTTCGATACTGGGGGAAAAAAGTATTTGACCCTAGACCTTTGTGGAATGCCCTTCTTTTATGGGCTCCAGAGATGTTTGACTTATTTTCTATGCCTTATACGCAAAAGGATGTTACCAATTTCTTTACCAATATGTTTAAAGACACAGTGGAACACAGAGAAGCGAACAGTATAATCAGGAAAGATTTCTTGAATTTGTTGATGCAACTAATGAAAAACGGATATGTAGATGCAGATGATAATACTGAGAATGGAAATATTGAACGTAATAGTCATTTTATTGCATAGAAATTATATACTTTTAAAATACTGAATGAGAAAGCAGTACATAAATCGATATTTACATAAACCATGTTCATCCAAAATTATTACATCATTGCCTTAGAAACAACGGGGAATAAGTTGACGATGACTGAAGCTTCAGCACAGGCTTACGTTTTTTACTTAGCTGGATTTGAAACATCCTCCACGACAGCAACATTCTGCCTCTACGAGTTAGCAAAGCACAAAGATATTCAAGATAAACTGCATAAGGAGATTCACGCAGTTATTGAAAAACATGGCGATTTGACATATAATGCCGTGAATGATATGACTTATCTTCACAAAGTGATCTCTGGTTTGTAACTGCATGTAACTATACAGGGTGATTTATAAATGTTGTTTGCAAAATTAACAGTGGTATTCTAAATACACTACAAAACAAACAAAAAGCTTCGATTAAACATGGGTCTTAATCCTTTCAGTACGGCGTACATTTCCGCGAAAGAGCTTTTAACTAATTGTTTTATTTAAACTATCGGAGATGCCGATTAAAGTTGGCGCTGGTACCGAAAGGGTTAAAACCATTCATGATTGAGGTACGGTCATGTTCAATTTGCGACATGGCCATTGCACGTAAACTCGATCACTTTAGGCCCTCGACGTCAGGGATTTTGATGACATCGAAATGTATCGTAGTTCCTATGAAATTAGGGCGGGTTTAAGTCATTATTTTTCTAGTATCGAAATTGTTAAAAAATTACAAACCATCAAAGTTTAAAGTTTTTCTGAACTCTACGGCAACTGCTTTCACAAATGATTTTTTTTTATTCATTTAATTATAAATGCTTGTTTTGATTGCAAAGGGTGGGCACATGCCCCAAATATCTTGAATGTTTATGTTTTTTTACAGAAACTATGAGGAAATACCCTGCAGTGGTTCTTCTCAATCGCATCTGTACAAAAGAGACACAGCTAGAGAATACCAATTTTTCTATACCTTCAGGAACACAAATAGTAATACCTGTATATGGTATCCATATGGATCCTAATATATACCCTGAGCCAAAAAAGTTTGATCCTGAACGATTCTCCGTGGAAAGTATCAAGACTAGGCATCCCTATGTTTACCTACCATTTGGAGAAGGTCCAAGGATATGCATTGGTGAGCAAATTCTTCTTAAGCCTCGTGGCCACTAGCAATAAACTTGCGATATTTATTGCGAGAGTTGATGTCAGCGCTGAGTAAAGACGCCTGAGAGTAACTCTAGCAAGTTCTGATTACTTGCGACAGTTGGTCTCAGCAAGTGAATTCTGTCACAGTGTAGACACCTGATAATCTTCTCTCAGAGAGAAAGCCTTATCTTTCCAAACATGCTGTTCCGCAAGATTTTTCTCGCAAGTACTTGCAGGCAAGAACTTGCGGGAAAAAAATTGCTGTAATGTAAACACTCATGCAAGTTTCTTGTGCAATAAATGTCGCAAGTTTATTGCTAGTGGCCACGAGGCTTTATACTAACAAGTTCTTATGTGTTCAATGTGTAATTTATATATAAATAGTACAATAAATATACAAAATTTTTATATTTTTCGTATAACGTAATCTCTGTGTACGGGTCCGATTTGATACTCGCTATATGCTCAATAATCATAATTTCTTTTTATGATAGAGGAAATATTGTAGAATCACTTGCGTATTCTGCATGTCTCTTTTATTTACATATCTCTTCTTCACCCTTCTATATATACACAAACATCTTAAAGGCGGATCCACACATATCAGTTCTATGACGGTTCAGTGCCGTCAGTGTCAGTGGTAGAAAATATCATTTCCCTGTTTCGCAATAGAGTAGTTCACACTTGACGTGTCAGTTTCTAACACTGAAACAAAAAGATCAGGACACCGACGGCACTGAACCGTCACAGAACTGACATGTGTGAATCCGCCTTAAGAGCCCCGTTTGCCCTTCAAGCAATAATAATTTTTCTTTACCGTATGAACAATTCCTTTCGTTACAGGATTAAGATTTGGGTTGATACAAACGAAAATTGCTATAATAAGCGCTTTACTGAAAAACACAGTAAAACTTGCACCGAATACACCAACTGAGCTGGAGTTTGAAAGTGGAGCGCTTATATTGATGGCCAAGGGAGGTGTAAATCTAATTTTTGAACCAATGTCATAATTTATGTGGAGACATAAAATTGTCGTTTGTTTGTTTGTGATTGCCGCCTGGTGGGTCCCGAATAATGGTAGGAACGGGTTAAGGTACTCAGAAGGAATGAACAATAACTCTTAGCCTTTATTAAGGTGATCTCGCGGTACACGCGTGGGCGACCGTTCAGAGCCACGTCTCTAGCCAGAACGTAGGTCTCCTGGAGGCATGCGCAGTCCCCGACACTACCAACATAATTGATTACTATTCGGAAGTCGCAAAAAAGAACCGCCCCGTGATGCTTCTTAATTTCGGTGTTCGAATGAGAATCGGTGTTTCCATCACGGCGACCGCCGTTGGTGCGTTCCGTTTAGAGCTGTTCGAGTACTCGGAACAAGCGAGCCGGGATATACTCGGTTCGAATAACCGATCCGAGCCGAGCGCTCGATAGAACCGAGCCACTCGATTAAAGCGAACGGCTCGATTAAAAAGCGAGTAGATTGCATAGTGAAGGTAGCGACTGGCGAACGAAACGTGTGGATCGTTCTAGCCACCCGATTGTTTCCAGCTGCTCGCTTCATTCGAGTACTCGGCTCGACTCGAATTTCGAGCTACTCGAATATTCGAGTACTCGAACAGCTTTGGTTCCGTTATACTGCCTTAGCGTCAAAACCACGGTGTAATAGATAGGTATTCCGACTCCTGTTCAGAATGTGTAACTTTTTCGTCTTACTTATTCCGAACCAAATCACACAATTCCAAGATTAAAGCGCTTTATTTGTGGAATCTCCCGTAATTCGTTCGAGAACGTTACAAATGTTTCGAAGGACAAACACAACATTTGCATGGTGTTGCTCTCGTTGTGTTTTTGCGAATACATTCGCACGCTTTTCAATTCCGATTAATCACAGTTCGCCAACTATTTAGTACTTACAAAATTTCTTATTACAAAAACTGAGTAATAATAATCTACCATCGTAAACCAGACACTTAATAGTCATTCGCATGACGCGGCGATTAGAGGAAAGGAGCGTGAGGAAATAAAATTGTAGTCAGGCGAGGCCTGTATTTGACACAAAAACTTTTATAAGAGTTACATCTTCTGTTAAAAATGTCGTATGAAAATCGTTTTACGGTGGAAAATAATAAAAACTTGGTAGTCATCATCACCTAGGTTTTTTTCTTATACAACGCCCGCTAATTCCTTAAAACCGAAGCTGAAAATCTGAGCACTGAATTGATTTGAGGCCAATAAATGAATGTCAAGTATAAAAAGTGACAGAGCAATCAGTGTTCGAACGGAGAACGAGAATACAATTGGAATTAGCAAAGATGATTTCACAATCTTTGCATGTAAACTTTTTTCGCGAATTAAAAGGAATTAGCTTCTTTCATACATGAGTCATGTTTATGGGGGGGGGGGGATTTCATCACTTTTTTCATAATTAGTTATAAATTACTAAGTGCCGTATTTTATAACTGTCTTCATCCTCATAGCGGTTCATATTCATGCATCATACGTGATGGTACATCAGCATCGAAATGTATTGACAACGACAAAATTAATCAAACGATTATGAAACTATTGTGATGAAAATGGCAACATTATTAAAGAAATTAATTGTAAAAATTCAGCTGCTCCACAACCGATATCAATATGTAGGGGAGACCGGGGCAAATCGGCCACTTTTTTTTCATTGATAAATTTAATAAAAAAAATTTAATTTTTCAATTATGTGAATTATACTATCCGACAGAGTAATCCCTATAGTACATAAATGCTACAACAAATTTTCGTTAATCCCCTTTTCTAAAGTAATTCCAGAGAATTTGTAATATAGTGTAAAATTGCCGTTTCGAAAAATGCCGGGGCAAATCGGCCACTCCTTCGGGGCAAAACGGCCACCTTTTATTCGGGCTGGATGTTGATTAATGTTGCTGAAAAATGTAGACGATATTCATTTCTCCTCAGTGGTGGATTTAACAGGGTGGCTGATGAGCAGTTGCCGCCTGGGCCCTTGCCTAGAAGGCCCCCAGGGCCCCATCTCCAAAAAAATTCTGATTAGGTATAAGCATCCAAAAACTATATTTTTTTTTCGTACTACTACACTTGCCCGTTTTTAGTAAACTAGCTCTTTACTTTCCTGAAAAAATGGGCCCCTCAGAAAGTTTGCCACCTGGGCATTTTTTCTTAAATCCGCCGCTGTTTCTCCTCGTAACTATTCAAGCTACAATCGCTTCAATCAATATTTAAACGCACGGATTTAACTTCCTTTTTCCAAAGATCGAACTGCACTGCGTCGCCGCGTTTCCGTCCATGCCACGCGACTCCTCACCTCGTCCCGAAACCGTTAACTGTTTTCCAATGTTGAGCTTCGAATCCACCGACAGCGCTGCATCGATGAATATTTTTAGCACAAAAGTTAATAAAACTAATTATTTACTATGGTTCGGCATCATCAGTGACTGGCCGATTTGCCCCAGACGTAAACTCTAACTTCAACCACTCAAACACAATAGAGATTTTCCAAAATAACTCAAACTATCATCGGAATCGTAATCGGTACCGCTGTTTTAATCAATAAATACTCACCTCAAACTTCAGAACATCAATATTACAGAATAAAGACAAATTTTCCACCAGTCACGAACATTTTTTATCACTGCCGAAAACGTTTTTTGCTTTCTACAAAGTGCAACATAATCTCAAATGCTATCAAATTCCGTTGGTGTTGTAGACACATAAAGAGACGTTTACAAAAGCAAACACGAGATTTCATTTTAACTTCTACTGGGTAAAACTTCCTGTGGCCGATTTGCCCCGGTCTCCCCTAATAAAAAAATATAAATTACTTAGCGCCGTACTTCATAATGGTCTTCATCCTGAGAGCGGTTCATATTCTTGTATTCTTTTTTTGCAACGTCAAAAATGAAAAGAAATCATACTTTTTAAACGATTGTTTTAGCTTCGATCCTCTGTTTGCTTCATTTCTGAAAACTCGAATTTAACCCAAAACTTGGCAGGTTATGATTGAATGACAGCCAAGTGACATTAATAAATTTTGCTTTCGAGGCGACACCTACGGGCATCAAGTGGCGAAGGAAAACGTGACGTCATACCTCGTAATTTTAAAAATATCATTTTGATAACTATTAATTCAGAATAAATCTTATATCTTTTAGACCAATAGCTTGATACATTAAGTAAAACGACAGATGGGTTCGAAAAAAAAAATGATTCGCTTAATCATGTAAAAACACCGGGACTCTGTCATAAAATAAGATAATAAGGCTAAAATAGCTCCGACGACCTGTCGATTTCGCTATCTTTCGTGTATAGAGACATGGTCGCTCAGTGTACCTATGGGTAGAGGGGAAGGGGGAATTACCTTCCAGACGCGACCGCGTCTGTTGATCAACATACACTTTGCTTCTAAATCGACAGTTATAATTAATGCTGTGTTAAAGGAGGATCAAATTTCATCGTTGGTAAATATTGCAAGTAATTTAAACATATGTGACGCTCGATTCTTATTTACGATTAAATAGTTCTATTCACACGAAACTTGAAATTAACAATTATCGCAGAAATCAGTATAAACACTAGTCAGTAATCAGTATAAAAAACAGTATAAATACAGATACAGGCATCAGTGTTTCACGACTCTTGCTTCAGCGTCTGTAGGAGCCTTTACAATTAGTATGTATTTATTCTTTCTTGCAATGTATCAATTTATATTTTTCTTTTGCAGTTTTATATTTATATTATCTTCAATAATTTTCATATTATCCTATAATATCTATTTCTATCTGTATAGGTAATATATATTCTTGTAACATGTTATCTATAAAAGCTATACATAGGGCATATATTTATAGTTTCTTTTTATATAATTCAATGATTTTTAATTCATAAAAAATAAAAGTTTGTACTTTTGCACGGCTGTGCGGTTGTACCTCACCACTTGACCGAAGCGGTTGTTTCAATACTTCCGGAAAATTTTATTTTCCTTCGTAGACAAATACTTTTCATAACAAAGTGTTTCATTTTCTTATAGTCTAAGAGTCTAAGGCCTACTTAAAACTACTAGTGAAGTCCCATGTTTTTTTTTGCCTTCTGATTTGTTGACGTTACAATCCAAAGGTAAGTGTTACCCCACGCTCCCCTATATGATCGAAAATGAATCGTGTGACTTCTGGTAATTAGAAGTTAAAATTGTATTTAAAATTTCTGTATAAGTTTTGACAGCTTTCCCTGTTTTTGTTTGTAGTTTTCATTATAATTTATGATAAAACGAAATGTCCAATATTTATTTTCTGCAGATTAAACATTATTTTGTAACGAGTGTTTATTCATATAGTGCAGCCAGATAAATGCAATGTTGCCAACGACATGGATGATATCGCAAATTTTGGGTGCCGTGATTCTTGTAATCACCGGACTCTACATTTACTACAAGTTTCATGTTTATAATTTCTGGCGTAAAAGAAACGTATCTTACTTGGAACCAACTTTTCTTACGGGAAACATAATGCCGCTTGTAACTGGCAAAGTAGGATTTGGCAAGTACACATTTACACGAACGTGAATTATTTTATGATTAGCAGTATACTTCTGGAAGATGTTGACAATATGTCCAATCGTCAAATTTCATCGTAAATGATCTATAGCATCATATGAAAATGATTTCGAAGAACCATATACCAGAAAAATCATTATTTTAAGGGGACTGCTTTAGTCTATAGAACAGCGCTGTTCAAGGTCGCTTACGCGTAAGCTTGGGGTTCTCCCACTCTCGTCCGTGTTGTCAGGGATACCGCGCGACGCTAACCGCGAAGACGTTTGCGTGGCTAGCTCGACGTGGCAGCCTTCTTAGCGTCGCGCGGTCTCCTTGACGACGGAAGGCACGCTGTGCGAGAGAAAGATTGGAAGGGGAAGCTGGCGCGTGAGGGGCCCCTACGCTGGACAGCGCTGCTATAGAATATAGAATATTTCCAAAGTCCACGTGCAGAGTGTGCTACATTTACTTTTAAAATTAAATGTTAAATTGGTACTAATCAATTCCGTAGCGAAGCACGGATATTTTGCTGGTATTGTATAAAAAGTATTGTAGATTTTGAAAATCGTTACTACAAAAAATAATTTGTCATATCTTAGTTACATATATATTTTCTTTTTAATCTCTAATAATTTTGCAATCCTTAATTTGCAGGCGAATTCGTCAAAGGTATCTATGACCAATACGCAAAGCATCGTTTTGTTGGCATATATATGTTTCATAAACCTTCCTTAATGATAAATGACCCTGATTTAATTCGGGATGTATTGACAAGAGAATTCACGAATTTTCACGATCGCGGTTTGTATAGTAACGAAAAAATAGATCCACTGACTGGACATCTGTTCCTATTGCCTGGGAAAAAGTGGCGAAATTTAAGAGTTAAATTGACACCAACTTTCACGTCAGGAAAAATTAAGCAAATATTTCCGATTTTGAAAGTCACTGGCGATACGCTGGCAAACTTTCTGGACGATAAAGCACGTTTGGGAGAAGTAATCGATATAAAAGATATTACTTCAAGGTAAGCGAAAACATACAAAAAATTATCATTAACATTATTATTATCCGAGCGTCCGTTTCGAAAGTAGAATACCTAAGTCTACCTTTTTTTGTTTTGAGATATTTAATGTTTTGCATGTTACCCTATTTAAAAATATTGTTGATTGCTAATAAGCCAGCTTTACGTTTTTAAGATTGTAAAAACGTGCAGTTTTATTATGATATTATTTTTATAAGCATTGTCTAACAAGGAGAGGTTCTTAACTCTCCACCTCCGATTGCTTTCGTTTTTGGATATGTTTTCGAGGATCGGAAAATAAGAAATAGGTGTCTTTTTATTTTAGTCCGTTCGCATGTTTAAGGGGTGAAACCACCCTTCAAAGTTCATATTCAGATGTGGTACAAAAGTGACTGACGACGAGAATATCATTCATACAGCAAGTTATGACGCAAATAATATTTATATAAAGTTTTATTCGACACAATTTCGTGCCCCTGAATGAACTTTGAGTGGTGGTTTTACCACCTAAGCATGCAACCGGCTCAAATAAAAAAAGGCATTTCTTATTTTTCGGTTCTCTAAAACAAAGCAATCGGAGGCGGACATCTAAGAACTTTTCCTTGTAAGTAAAACACAGTTCTTGTTAACTGCAAATAAACTTATAACACACCTATATACAACAGTTATGCAATTCTGTTTAACAAATAAACTTCAGTTAACTGATTCAGAAGGGAATTATAATTTGGATGTAAATATTAACCTTTTCGTTACGGCGCACATTTCCGCGAAAATGCTTTTTTCTAATTTTTTTTTCTCGTTCTGTGACGCCGACTAAAGTCGGCAATCGTACACACAGGTCTACTACTAAAAACAGTTAGATATACGTCATGTGCTATGTTATTATAGGATCTTTTCATAACTAAAATAATGATAATATTTATTTTAGATACACTGTAGACAACATTATGTCAGTAGCATTTGGAATAACTTGTGATAGTTTCAACAATCCGAACAATGAAATTCGATACTGGGGGGAAAAAGTATTTGAACCCAGACCTTTGTGGAATGCCCTTCTTTTATGGGCTCCAGAGATGTTTGACTTATTTTCTATGCCTTATACGCAAAAGGATGTTACCAATTTCTTTACCAATATGTTTAAAGACACAGTGGAACACAGAGAAGCGAACAGTATAATCAGGAAAGATTTCTTGAATTTGTTGATGCAACTAATGAAAAACGGATATATAGATGCAGATGATAATACTGAGAATGGAAATATTGAACGTAATAGTCATTTTATTGCATAGAAATTATATACTTTTAAAATACTGAATGAGAAAGCAGTACATAAATCGATATTTACATAAACCATGTTCATCCAAAATTATTACATGATTGCCTTAGAAACAACGGGGAATAAGTTGACGATGGCTGAAGCTTCAGCACAAGCTTACGTTTTTTACTTAGCTGGATTTGAAACATCCTCCACGACAGCAACATTCTGCCTCTACGAGTTAGCAAAGCACAAAGATATTCAAGATAAACTGCATAAGGAGATTCACGCAGTTATTGAAAAACATGGCGATTTGACGTATAATGCCGTGAATGAAATGACTTATCTTCACAAAGTGATCTCTGGTTTGTAGCTGCATGTAACTATACTGGGTGCTTTATAAATGTTGGTTGCAAAATTAACAGTGGTATTCTAAATACACTACAAAACAAACAAAAAGCTTCGATTAAACATGGGTCTTAATCCTTTCAGTACGGCGTACATTTCCGCGAAAGAGCTTTTAACTAATTGTTTTATTTAAACTATCGGAGATGCCGATTAAAGTTGGCGCTGGTACCGAAAGGGTTAAAACCATTCATGATTGAGGTACGGTCATGTTCAATTTGCGACATGGCCATTGCACGTAAACTCGATCACTTTAGGACCTCGACGTCAGGGATTTTGATGACATCGAAATGTATCGTAGTTCATATGAAATTAGGGCGTGTTTAAGTCATTATTTTTCTAGTTTCGAAATTGTTAAAAAAAAAAACAAACCATCAAAGTTGAAAGTTTTTCTGAACTCTACGGCAACTGCTTTCACAAATGATTTTTTTTTACTCATTTAATCATAAATGCTTGTTTTGATTGCAAAGGGTGGGCACATGCCTCAAATATCTTGATTGCTTATGTTTTTTTACAGAAAGTATGAGGAAATACCCTGCAGTCGTTCTTCTCAATCGCATCTGTACAAAAGAGACACAGCTAGTGAATACCAATTTTTCTATACCTTCAGGAACAAAAATAGTAATACCTGTATATGGTATCCATATGGATCCTAATATATACCCTAAGCCAAAAAAGTTTGATCCAGAACGATTCTCCGTGGAAAGTATCAAGACTAGGCATCCCTATGTTTACCTACCATTTGGAGAAGGTCCAAGGATATGCATTGGTGAGCAAATTCTTCTTAAGCCTCCTGGCCACTAGCAATAAACTTGCGATATTTATTGCGAGAGTTGATGTCAGCGCTGAGTAAGGACGCCTGAGAGTCACTCTAGCAAGTTCTGATTACTTGCGACAGTTGGTCTCAGCAAGTGAATTCTGTCACAGTGTAGACACCTGATAATCTTCTCTCAGATAGAAAGCCTTATCTTTCCGAACGTGCTGTTCCGCAAGATTTTTCTCGCAACTACTTGCAGGCAAGAACTTGCGGGAAAAAATTGCTGTAATGTAAACACTCATGCAAGTTTCTCTGTACGGGTCCGATTTGATACTCGCTATATGCACAATAATCATAATTTCTTTTTATGATACGATATCGTCGTAATAATCGGACCCGCAGAGAGGAAATATTGTAGAATCACTTGCGTATTCTGCATGTCTCTTTTATTTACATATCTCTTCTTCACCCTTCTATATATACACAAACATCTTAAAGGCGGATCCACACATATCAGTTCTATGACGGTTCAGTGCCGTCAGTGTCAGTGGTAGAAAATATCGTTTCCCTGTTTTGCAATAGAGTAGTTCACACTTGACGTGTCAGTTTCTAACACTGAAACAAAAAGATCAGGACACCGACGGCACTGAACCGTCACAGAACTGATATGTGTGAATCCGCCTTAAGAGCCCCGTTTGCCCTTCAAGCAATAATAATTTTTCTTTACCGTATGAACAATTCCTTTCGTTACAGGATTAAGATTTGGGTTGATACAAACGAAAATTGCTATAATAAGCGCTTTATTGAAAAACACAGTAAAACTTGCACCGAATACACCAACTGAGCTGGAGTTTGAAAATGGATCGCTTGCATTGATGGCCAAGGGAGGTGTAAATCTAATTTTTGAACCAATGACATGATTTATGTGGAGACATAAAATTGTCGTTTTTGTGTTTGTGATAGCTGCTTTATTTCGGTGTTCGAATGAGAATCGATGTTTCCATCACGGCCACCGTCGTTGGTGCGTTCCGTTATACTGCCTTAGCGGCAAAACCACGGTGTAATAGATCGGTATTCCGACTCCTGTTCAGAATGTGTAACTTTTTCGTCTTACTTCTTCCGGACCAAATCACACAATTCCAAGATTAAAGCTCTTTACTTGTGGAATCTCCCGTAATTCGTTCGAGAACGTTACACATGTTTCGAAGGACAAACACAACATTTGCATCGTGTTGCTCTAAGTAATTATTCGATGAATATTTATAAGGACTCCAACGAGTGGAAACACTCCTCGTTGCGTTTTTGCGAATACATTCGCACGATTTTCAATTCAGATTAATCACAGTTCGCCAACTATTTAGTACTTACAAAATTGCTTATTACAAAAACTGATTGTGAGTAATAATAATCTACCATCGTAAACCAGTCACTTAATAGTGATTCGCATGACGCGACGCGGCCTGTTAGAGAAAATGAGCGTGAGGAAATAAAATTGTAGTCAGGGCCCGTCTAGAAAGGAGCTTGGATGCAAGAAATATTTTGGAACCCCAAACAATTTCTTAACGGTAGAAATGCATAACATATTTTCACGAAAACAATGATAATTATAACAATAATAAAGAAAATAAAGGAAATAAACAAATAAACATTAATGTATTTAAATATGAATTTTTATTACCATATCATTAATAATATTAGATTAATGATATAATTATATTAGAAATTATATTCTAATTTATTTCTCAACAGTCCTCGCATACCGTTTATAAAATTAAATTAATTTTAATTAGTTAAAAAAATTTCATTCTCATTTCTTTCTTTCTTATTTTCTCTTTTCCTCATTTAGCATTTTCTGGGGCCCCTGTGTGTCGCGCCCCGGCGCCCCAGGTGCCTTTAGTGTTGAACAATCCTAATTGATCGTCATGCGAACTTTCAAAGTTGATGCAGATATAACGTGGCGGACATTCCATCGGTTTTTTCATTACTTTCCCCAATACTGTGATAAGGCTTCTCAGACATTATTAATCCTGATTGTCTCAAATTCATATGAAAGTCGTAAATTAGAAATCACATTTTGCGAAAATGAAGCGTCTGTACATTTGCCGAAATTTGTAAAGCTGTAAAGAATTAAAACCTGAACAAATGGACAGGTGTCTGAGGATCATTTACAGATTTATAAGTTAAGGTCGATTTATATTATCCGCACAGACACGGAACGTTTCCGTTGAGCCCCGACCAGAAAAAGTATCCTATAATTGTTTTGCGTTGGAATGGCAGCGTAAAATAATTTTTATTATATTTGTAATTTTTAATCATATTACTCTATATAGGGTAAGTCCGGGAGAGTTCGACCACCGGGAGAGTCCGAGATATTTTAAGACGCAAGATAGGGCACTGTGTGTCATTGACACAAAAGAAATGAAGGCTCTTGTTGTTTATCTCACATTGACCATTATCACAAATCCATATTTGAATTATAAGATACAGTTAAGACTTTATGCGAGGCTGAAAGTTTTTAGACTAACTTCCAGTGGGGGCCATATTTGAAAAACAGGTAAGTTTATTTACACTCTTCCGATATGGGGATATAATATGCATACAACTACAGTGTAACACCAACAATACGTATGTATTCGTTTTTAATTTTTTACTCGTAGTCGGTGGACGGTCTAATCCCGACATGCGGGTGAGACCGACCAGTTGTAATACCAATGTTTTTGGTTAACAATGAGAATAAATATTTGAAATTATCGCACACTATAATTTATATATACCATAAATTGCTTGGGTTTTGCTTTAATCTGCATGAAACGACAAAAATGTGAAAAACAACGATGCTACAATTTCTTTTCCAAAAAGTGGTCGAACTCTCCCGGACTTAAGATAAAGAACTATACTTTTCAGTAAAATTTACCAAATTGTAAGTAATCTTTATCTTACTTAAATTCCTGCCCCTATTACTGGCTTTACTTTAAAAAATATAAAAACGTTTCAAATGTTCATTTTGCTATTTTTTCATCAAATTGGTACCTTTTATGCTAATGCTTTAGTTGTTTAAAAATGCATCCTTCTCATTTGTAACACATACATTAATAGTTTACCTAACTTAATTAAAAAAATTTCTGTCCTTATTTATTTATGCGAGTTGTTTTGTATGGCTTCTTTAAGTATAAAGGCACCGTAATAGGGACACGTACCCTAGTCGCAGTTGTTTTCCGAAATATATGTAGATGCATGTTGGCGGGACGTAGATACTTACTTGTTCCGCGCAAGCGGCCTGATTTCTGCCAATATAATTGGTTATTACTCGGAAATCGCAAAAAAGTGCAACTTCTCGTTTTGCACATACATTCCTTAAACTGTGGACTTTTAAATAATGTAAGTTTCAAAGATGCCTCTCGATTCCGAAAAATGTAACACGCGATTAAAAACAACCATCTTATATTTCAGTTATTTATAACTTTTTATATATTTCAATAACATTGAATGAATGCACAATTTCATCTTATGAATAAATGAAAGCATTTTCAATATCTCAAGTGTGAATTTCTATAAATTATTGACCTTCTAGTTTCCGCGCGCTCAATAGCTTTTGCTATCTTAAAAACGCTATCCCTGTTTTTTTTCAAAATTTGATGCCGTAATTAACTTCAAATAACGTAATCAAATCAGACAGTACTGTTAAAAAAAAACACAACATTATTTTATCGACATTTCCTCCCCCCTACAGGGCTTGGTTTTAATTTAAGTTAACTTTAACCGAATTCGAGCCCACATTTCCATTACATTTTTGTCACCATGGCCTACAGATCTGCATGTCAGAGGTGGGCATTATCTAAATAAAAAAAATTTAAATACCAAATCGAATAGAAGATATTTTATTTTTATCGTTATTGAAAGTTCGAACAACCCCGAAGTATCTTATTCGAAGTGCCACTGATGAATCAGTTTATTTGACGGGAATTCATCCGACGCGGACGAACCAAAGATACATCTCTTACTCGAAGGCCTTTCACTCTGAGCTTCGAATAACTTTTTCAGTAAAATGCCTGCTGTTTATAATTTTTGGTGTGAGTCATCTCTTTTTGAAATCATATATCATCATCAGACGACTGATGATTATGTGCCAATCAATATAATATACTGACATAATGTCGATATATATGTTTCGAAAAACTTAGTGTACGCTCAAAATTTTCAAACTGTAACCGTAGTAGGTTTTATCAACTATGCTGCAACAAGGACACGTGATTTAAAATAAAATTAAAATAAACTTTTATTTCGAATCAATTTCTTCTCCTTTATTTTGTACGCTCCTGTACTACAAAATAAGAATGTAACAAATAATATTTGAAGTGTATCAAAAATTTTTTTTTATCAAATCCTGATAATCCACACGTTCTGGTTACATCATAAAAAAAACTCGTGCACCATTTACGAATTAAATAAGAAGGTTGCATTATAAGGAATTGGAGGAACCAAATTGTATATTTCAACATTTGATTTGGCAATTTGGTGTATGGAACGTAACGATTTTCCTTTATTTTCGAATAAAGGGGACACATCTAGGTTCCATTGAATTATTTAATCTAAAGGAACCTAGTAACGATAACCTTTCAGATCATAACTGTCAGGGGGTAAGGCGTTCGCTAGGCTAAGGAGTTCTGAGCGATGAAGGCCATTGGCTGGTTGAAATGTAGCCGGCCCGCGAAGGCCGCCAGCTTTTTGAAGGGCACCGGATGCAAGAAGTGCGCCAGCGTCGTCAAGCCCCTCCACTGTGCCGTAGCCACCATGCGCACCAAGGGCACCAGCTGAGAGAAGAACACTGGATTCACCGAGACCACCGTGTCCGCCAAGCCCACCAGATTTCTGGAGCACGCCTGACGCTAGAAGAGCACTGGTGTCGTCGAGACCACGGTGTGCGCCAAGCCCGCCTCCCTTCTGAAGAGCCCCGGACGAGTAAAGAGTGTTGGGTTCTAGGAGAGCGCCAGGCCCAGCAAGTCCGCCATGCCCAGCAAGTCCGCTAGGTCCAGCAAGTCCGCTAGGTCCAGCAAGTCCGCCAGGTCCAGCCAATCCGCTAGGTCCAGCAAGTCCGCCATGTCCTCGGAGCACAGGGTTCTCTGGAAGCTTCACAGGCGGTTGGACAGGCTGTGGCTGATGACTCAATAGCGCAGACGTGCCGGCGCTATCGGCGACCTGTGCTGCCGCAGCAGCAGCGTTGTTCTGCGCAGCCGCTGCCGAAGTGGCAGCTTTCTGCGCAGCGGCTTGGGTGCTTTCATAGTCGAGACGCGCGCTAGAGAGCTGCTCGTCGGTTGATTCCGCTCTCGCCTTTGCTTGGCCAAGCATGGTGGTTTGAGCCGCCAATTCAGCTGCAGATTCAGCCGCAGCCTGCGCTGCGCGGTCAACTGTGGTCTGAGCCGCGTTCAAAGCAGCCTGAATTACTTGCAGCTGATGCATAGCTTGCTTGGCGGTGGTCCTCGCTGCGGTTGCAGCGCGTTCAGCTTGCTGCAGCTGCAAGTTTTCCCCGTCTACTGCTACGTGAGCATCTCTCGATTGTTGCTCCAATCCCTGGACGACAATCTGTTTGCCAGCAAGGGCTGCAGCTGCGGTGGCAGCCGACTGAGCCGCGGCTTGAGCCAAGGTGTTCTTAGCGACGTACGCAGCCTGGCCAGCCGCATTTTGCTGATTGCTTAATTGCGTGTGAGCTTGTTCCGCTGCGCCCATCGCGATATTGGCTAGGGGGCCACCAACGCTGAAGCCTGGCTGAGGATGCCCGCGGCCATGGCCAATTGGACCTGCAGGCAGGGCAGGAACCGGCTCCGCGTAGTACGGTTCAACTCCTCCCAACGCTAGCTCACCTCGAGCGTATTCGTATTCGTAACCGGCGGCTTCCTGGTCGCGTGGTTGTTTCTTGGATGGCCCACCGTGTGCCAAACAAGCGCATGCTAATAATAGCACGAGTTTCCTCATTATTGTAATCTTTAAAATAGATCCTCCTTTGTTGAAATGGTTTGTATCTGGAAAAGAAAATTTCATGTTAGTTTACGGATTGAATGTTATGGTAAAAACAATAAGCGAAGAGAGGAATGTAATCTGTTAGAAAATTATGCATTTCATTTTTTTTTGGCGATTCTTTTAATACGATTCGAAAAATCGGAAAATAACTGGATTTTCAGGGGTCAATTCCATCCCCTTAGAGTTTAGAGGGAATTTTGGCAACAAACAAAAATTGCGTTGTAATCAGGAGGAAATCCCCTACGTATTCACAAAGTTTCGGAATTGTTTGAATTTCCTGGTTCGGGATATTCCCTTGTATCTACATTCTGTTATATCAAATAAAGTCGTAATCGACGTTCAGAATAATTATATTAATAAGGCGATTCGTTCAGATAAAATTATGTTAAGACAAATTCTTGATCTTAAATTTCACTCGTTTATCACGGATTATAGAGATAGGCAAAAAATTATTTCAAATAAAAACTTGATTTCGAATAAAAGACAAAAATTTAATTCGAGACTCATCATATAAAAATAACCCAGAGTTATTTTTATTTGAAATAAAAATAAGCCAGAGTTACTTTTATTTGAAATGTGCTCTGAAAAAATAACTCTGGCTTATTTTTATTTGAAATAAAAATAAGCCAGAGATACTTTTATTTGAAATGTCACAAATAATTTTTTTTGTTTGGCGGGAATTTATCCGACAGCCACAAATAATTTTTTTATTTCACAGGAATTCATTTTAACCTTCAAATAATTTTGAAGCTCAAATAATTCTGGAAGTATGGATCGAGAGAGAGAGGGGGTTGCCTGATGCGAGGAGGTAGTTGTTAGAGCGAGAGGGAACGGGAGAGAGCGAGAGGCCCGGTTCTACTATCCCCCTCTCTTTCTAGTCCCCGTTCCCTCTCGCTCTAACAACTACCTCCTCGCATCATGCTCTCCTGCTTACCGCTCTCTAGCACACGCTCCCCCTGTCTCACTTTCTACTGCCAGAGTTATTGGAGCTCCAAATAATTTTCAAATACAAATGAACGAAAAGACGACAAAATTATTTGAAGGTTAAAATGAATTTCCGTGAAATAAAAAAATTATTTGTGGCCGTCGGATAAATTCCCGTCAAACAAAAAAATTATTGGACATTTCAAATAAAAGTAACTCTGGCTTATTTTTATTTGAAATAAAAATAACTCTAGGTTATTTTTATTTGATACGTTATTTAAATAATTTTTTATTTAAATGTGTTACAATACCAACAACCATGCAGGAAAGACATGAAAGTACTCGACTTGTTCCCTGAAGTTAATTATTTTCCATTGTAGTTGACCTTCAACGACCTTGAATGACCTTTAACCCTAGGTCACTCCTTGCGTCTTAAAACGTCTTAAATCACACCATTACATTTAAAAAAACAAAATTGACCTTCGCATCTCCTCTACACATCCACGTGCAAAAATCTGTTGGCATCAGATTATGTCTCCCTTGAAACCAAGCAAGATTGGCCTGACACATTTTTTATTATCGTCAAAAGCAGGCGAGTTATTGAAGTGGCCTGTTTTACATGTCTCATCCTGTATTTGTATTATTATTTCATTGCTTCATAGTTGATTTGTTTTGCTGGATACATAGACGTACCAGGAATGTTATTAACATCATTTCTATTCAAAATATTGAAATAACAAGTGTTGTCACAAGTATAATCGTATAAGAACTAAAAAAAAACCTGTTTCACCTGTTTATTTTAATAGAATTCCTACGTGAAATTATTGTGCAACGACTTTTTGCTCCTCAACTAATGTAAGCATTAATACGGTATGCCACAATTTGTGCACCTACGCGCTGACTTGCGAAACTTAAACTAGTGCACTCACTCATACTACATCTCTTTTCGGACACTCCCATCACAGATATCCCTTTCACATTTCAGCTAGCGTTAGTCACAGGGTATTCAGAGGAATTGCGTTAGTATCTCTCCTTATTCTGGTAAAACATACAAACTTTCGAGAATTTGTTAAGTTTTAATATCTCGTTCGCCATCATCTTCGCCATAATAAATCTATTTAACGGGGATTATTATTTACATGCTTATCCGCTCACATTAAATTAAAGTTAATTTTCGTCAGAAGTAGGTTTAAAAACTGACGTAAAATAAGGACCTTGCAGCAAGTGGGGCAGAGATGGGCAAAAATCTTACACAATTTTTTATTTCAAATAATTTCTTGCCTATCACTGAAGTGGGGTGCAGTTTCATATTTACAAACTTCAAGTAAATTAGAAAAAACTGTGTATAATATTATTATTGCTTTGACCTTATATTAAAAAGAGAACACTAATTGAAAAATACATATTTTTACAAAATAAGTAGTAGTTATTGAGTTGATAAGTTTTAATTTCTATTTTTAGCGAATTTTTCAAATCTGAGGCATTCGTATTGCGCAAAACAGTAATAGGTGAAAATTCAAAATTTGCAATAAATCGCTCATTTGTTATCGAATGTGCATCAACCGTTATAGATTTTTTGTACATATATTTACGTCATTATTCAAAAAACGTAAAAAATGGAGCTACCCCCTTGCTACAAAGTCTTCAATTGAAAATCATATGTGTAGAAAATTGGTCAACGTTTTGCCATTAACGATAAGAATAAGACTAGAATTTGTTTTATCAATCAAACTATAGATAACAGATTAGAGAGCTGGTATCTAATGCAGCTGATTTAAACACACATGCTCAAAGCTATCGATCCCATACACTTTTTACGAAAATCAGGATTGACGTAAAACACCCGTGACGCACGTTCTACCTTGTTGCAGCAATTGTGTCGCAATTCGCGACGGTTCAAAACCAAAAGTCCAGTTCCGTCGCGCTCTGAAAAGCAATGTGCGTATGTACGTGCATATATAATTAAAGGGAGACCTTAGGCTGATGGCAGATCTAATCTGTATGCACTCACATCTGCGCGCTCGTGATGCAGTAACGTCCATTCAATCAGGACTAGTTTTTATTCATATATATATATATTTCAAGTCACCTTGTCAAATCCGATTGAAACAGGAGACGTCATAATTTTAATATAAATTTAAAAAAAATTATCTTTTTGTTATAATACGCCAATCATGTGACAGTTTGTATTAATTCTCTTCTTACGTGATACTCAATGGACGAATGGACACCGTTATGAAATTATTATTATAGAATTGTTATTACATATGAATTATTTAAAGCAGCAACATGGAGAACATTAAGTATTTTGAAGATGAAACAAAGAATATTTCTTTTAATATAATATACTATCTTGCGAATAATTTATTGTTTGGTTTGCAATACTACAATGACAAAGTTACAAACTCGTTAATCGAAAAATATTTCAAGGTATAAATACTCTCGCATTGTTTCTGGGTTAATTATTATTGGGGAAAATATTAAATATCAGTAAAGGGATTATAGTTGTTATGATTATAGAAATATTAATTGCGAATGGTGGAATCAAGTAAATATGATTTACTTCAAAGAAAAAGATTTTATTGACTAAATGCTTATCCTCGTGAAATACATAAAGTTTACGAAAGCCTTTTTTTTTAGAAATTATAGATTTTTTATTGTTGAGGTGCGCTATGGATTCTAGGATTTGCATGGAATGAAAGACGTAATTAATGTAAACACATTCACCACCTATTTCATTCATAACTATGAGAATACATTCCCTCGAGAATTCTTCGATCCTGGGGACTGGGTCAAGGCATTGACTTGTTACTTAAGTCATTTTCTTTTAATAAAACTGTTTTTAACTGGTACAATAACAAATCATACTCATTACTTGATGAAGCGAAAAATAGACAATTACAAAATGAGTTAAATTTGTTATCAGTAACCGGAAAGAATTTCAGCATTAGAAGTTAAGAACTAGTTAAGAAGTTAGAACTACTTAAAAATAATCTGATGAGGTGGCAAAAATTCAGTAATATTTCTATTTAGATTTAAGTCTATTAAGTACTCTATCTCGTTTTAATGCAAGAATGGCCAATCGAACGACATCGTGGGAAACATTTATCTATCAAATGCAACACTTAAGTAACCGTGGTAATTTTACGTAAAATATACACTTTGTATAATGCTTTTGCGCAATGCATACAGTAATAAATGTAGCCTTGAACGGGAAATTAGAAGGTGTATGTATTATTCTGAAAGCTGCAGTTTCATGTTCGCCAGATAAACTCCGCTACATTAAAGGTATGTGAAAGTATATTGTATATTCCAGTCGAATTTCTGCACTTACAAGTTCCTTTCAAGTACGATATGAATCACAGTACCGACACCTCCAACAAAAATTCCATTTTTATGATTCATCCCAGTATGTTACAAATGCTTTATTTAAGCAAAAAGAACAAATGATATGTTGTAGCAATGTTTACCAAATTCAAATCCAAGAGCAGTTTAAAAATTCGAATATTATAAAGAACATTTGTAAATAAATTTTTAACAGTAATTTCAATAAATGTTCTTTGTACGTCGTAATATGCGATAGAAAAAGAAAGATGGCAGCTTTGCCTGGAAAAATAAGTAGAAAATGTAGAATATAGTTTTTGCATACGACGCATCGTTTCTGAGACAATCAATTTCGAATTTTTTTCTGGATACGCATGCGCTTTCCCAAAAATTGGATAAAATCTATAGAAATCCATTGGCAAATATAATACAATTGCGAATGAAATGAATGCTTGTGAAAAAATGATTTGAAATTGTAAAATTGATTATTTTCAAACTAGGCTTCGTTTTTTAGAAAATCGAGTTTGATTTTCTCAAAAACAAAGTCTAAGGGGGGAGAAAGACATTCTATAATTTCAATTTATTTTTCCACGAGAATTCAATTTATCTGCAGTTGTATTTTATTTACGACTGTAGCCTGTCTTTTTTTCGAAAACGATTTTCTCAAAAACCAAGCGTGAGTAAAAAAAAGGTATTCCACTTTTTCGATTAATTGTTGCTCAAGAATTCATTTTTTGCAGTTGCACTTTATCACTGTTTAGCAAAGTACACGCGCACTAGAGGGGTTTTCAAAATCGATTTTCTCGAAAAGGAAACCATGCATGAAAAAAATTGTTATATATTTTCTACATATTTTTAATTTAGAATCACTGATTTTCAGTTGTACCACACTTAGCAATACATTCAATATAACTGACGTAATTTGTGAAAATCTAGTTGAAATAAAAATGCAAGAGCTGCGTTATAAGGCTTCAGAAGAATAAAAACTCATATAGTAGCTTTTAAAATATTACTATCAGAATCATAATCAAGAAATAATTGAATGATTTATAATCTCTCCTCAAAAACAAATTTTCTTAAGTTTTATGTATTATTAGCAATTCTTCGATTACAAATATTTTAATACATATATTCGTTTACAGTAATACTGGAAATTAAATGAAAATGTCATTATAGATTGTATATTTTAATAAATCAAACTGTTAATTTTGTTTTAGTATCATCATATGCCCTTGAATAACCATCTTATATATTTATTATTCGTATTTTGCACTTTAATATTGGCAGTTAGTGTCCGAATGAATTTATTAAGAGACTGCAAGTTACGTGTCAAAATTTATAATTTCTACGAAATGTATGAAAATGTTATTTTAAATTGTGAAAATATTTTAACAATATATTGTCAAAGGACTTTGAACACTCACATGTAACAGGACCGGTCGAATGTTTGGGGAATCGGCGTAGTCTTTGCGCAAGGAAACAACTAAGAACTGATACCTCTTACCAGATCATTGGACTTCTTATAGGTTTGTAGTCTAAGCGGATGGTAGATACGGAAGGGGTTGTGGCAACTGTGGACAAGAGTTGGACCGTTATCTTCTTTCATATGTTTCAACACACAAATATAAAAACAGTTGTCCTGTCTAAATTCTACTTTTTCCCTTCTTGAAGAAATAAACAATTATATAGTTAAACACATTTAATTTTATAACTGCATTTTAAATACGGATGTAGAAACGTTTACGTACATAAATGGAGATTCTTATTCGGTTCAGAAAGGGGGATTTAAAAAACCTCTTCGAAAAAAGTTCTATTACATTTTTTAATTATTTTTATAGAACGATCAATTACATTTTGAGTTGCGGCATATTTGACCCCATATTGAGCTAATTCTTTTCTAGATGCACGTGCATTAAACGAATTTTTGAAACTAATTTTCTCGAAATCGAAGGCTCATGTAAAAAATTAAATTCTTTATTTTTGATTTTTTTCTTCAAGAAATCACCCTATACACATATATACCACCCATCCCCACTCACCCCGGACGTGTGCATAACAGCACAGAGTTGCAGGAATTTATTGATACACGGATATTTGAAAGTGAATGAGTAATATTTGCTAACAAGTATTTTAATCAATGCTATATATGCATCTCGATAGACAAAATTCGATACAGTCGCGCTTCATCTGTTTCTCTCGTCAATGTGCATTTACGAACCATATTAATTAGACATTATTTACTACTTTGTTATATGATGATTTATACGAACTATAATCCCTCATTCACCTAAAATCCATTGCTTTCAGAATGTACATCTCCCACATCATTTATATCGGTGAGTACCATGCAAACCCGAGTAGTTCAATTTTCCTAACCAAATAACTATAATTGTTTAGTAATGTTGGCGTTTGAGTGTCTTGATTGTGGAAGGATACACAAGATTCCAGTTAACATAGTAAGTCGAAGATTGCTCAAAATCATTTATTTACACGGTTGTTATTCCCGCATGTATCATTTTTTTTTGCCAAGAAGATATTTTAATAACCTCAGATCACCATTATGCTTCAATTCTTATTTTTGTCATTTTATCAGAAATATCATACCTATTCAATATTTTAACGAATATCGCAGAAATTCTGAAAGTGGTCCAAATAAAAAATTTGGAAAAAATTGAATTCTTTTATAATCCTCAGTGCAAATAGTCATGCTTCTGAAATTACATATGATCATGACTTTCCTGAATCAAATTGATCTCAAATTTTTGCCATATGTTATTAGATTTTACTAAGGATGCCACTACTTTTGTGTTCAAATAGAATCAGAGGGAAGTCCGTTATGTTGACGGTGCCAATTGCAATTCACCAAACGGCAATCATAAGAAACCTCCAACAGAGAAAAGCAGCAGTCTTGCGCAGAAAGCCGCGCAGGAAGCCAAAGCAGCTTCAGATGCTCAGAATATTGCTGGTCAGCAAGCTGCGCGTCAAGTACTTATTTCTGTTACATATATGTTTACATTCACGAATTATGAAATTGTAGACATAAGTAGGCATACGCAACAAATTGCAAATATTTTACTTTATAAAAATATATTACTTTAGATATTCCTCACAGATTTTGACGACCTTGAAATATGTTGTCAAGGTCATCGAACTGAGTAACTTTTTCCTTTTTCCGAAATATTAGCAAAAAAACTTTACTTAAACATAAGTTACGAGTACACTTCATTCTGGCGAAACGAATTGCGTAAAATAATAACCAACGATTTGTTTGAGCAGGGAAATAGCAGGTCAGGAATAAATGGTCCTGAGGATCTGAACCAGCAACTCGTATTTCAAGAGTGTATTTTTACAATTGCCTCAACTCCCCAATCATAACATTGCAACTTTTATTACTGTACTACAAGTGTGAAAATACAAACAAAATTTTTTCCTTTTCCTTTTTAATATATGTTAAGTAGATCCCCATGTTACGCCATCCTGCCAATGTTCCCCCAGTTTACAGTATGTTTCTGAAACACATTTTTTTATCTTAAAGGTTTCAAAAGTTGACGTGGAAGGTGGGGGGGGGGGGGGCAGTAAACTAGAGCCAAGCGACAGTGACATCTAAAGGGAAAAGTTGTTTAGAATAATGACCTTGGAAACATATTTCAAGGTCATTGATACCTAAAGTAAATAATTACGCTTTTATAGTTAAGTGAGAAACAAAATCTGAAGTTATCACGAAGTAACCCCGCCTTGACGGGTGACTTTGTAACCGTAGGTTTTACTGTATGAATAACTCAGTGAAATAAAGAAATACAAAGTGACCTCATTACAAAGTCAATGATTATTACCTACCTCCACCTTTGTTACTACAATACATAAATAATTGACAGTAGATTACTATTATATATGAATCCATTTATTAATATCGTCTTACAATTTGAAACAGTGTAGGATGAAAGAGTTATAGTTAATGTAGTATGTAGAAATTTTGTGAAGTGTTGTAACAAGAGATACAGACGCATTCCACTGTGTAGGTAAAGACACAGCTCGCCGAAAAAGCAGTGGAGGCTGCGAAGGCGGCGGCGGAGGTGCTCTCGCGAAAGAAGGTAATAGTGGACGAATTGCAGGAGGAAGTAAAGGAGGCACAATCGGTCGTTCAAGAGGAATCCTCATCTTGGCAACGAGAGCAATCTGATGTTAATGCTGCAATGCAGGCAGCGCGCCAGTCTCAAGATCAGGTGACGTAATTCAACTTAATAATTCCAAATAGAAGTACATTAAGTACACGTGAAAAAAATCAATTATAATTAGGGCGTATATAGCAGATGTGTAAATTGTTAGGATATTATTTATAAAAATTTAGGGCGGTGCAATTTGCGCCGACTTGGCTGGATACGATCAATTGGTATACCAAGCAATAATGAGATGGCGAGAGGAGGGTTCTAACATTTTTATTTTTTTTAAATAATAGTAGTTCGTGACGCGACCGGGCGAGCGCTTCTCCAGGGGCGTCCGGAGGGGGGGGGGGAGGGGCACAAGGGGACCGCTGCCCCCCCTGGCTTTTGAGAAAAAATCATTTATTTTGCAAAACTGATCTTTATTAAGTTTATAGTAAAAAGGGGAATATTTTTAAATTTCGGTTTTAAATTTTTTATTCAATTGCCACTATAAAATGGGTTAAAAAAAGCAAGGTGGTATATTTTTCTTTATCATCATCCCAAACTTGCCACCCCCCCTGGAAAAAGTCTGCGGACGCCCCTGAGCACCGCGGCACAGTGGTCTGAATGGTGGCCAAAATTCAATTTCTCAACTTCAACTTTACAATGTTATTTTTTTTTATGAATTGACAACCCTCCGGAGCTTCTAAATCCGCATAGCTTTCCCTTTTCAGATGATTCTTTGATTAGATATAATATTACAAAGACAAAATCATGAAATTTTATGTGAATCTAATTGTTTTAATTACTCATTATAGAACATCAAAATATGTGTTTATATCATACTGTTATATAGGTAAGAAAGTATATTTCAGTTATTTATATGTGTCATAGGCATTTTTTAGTCCATGAACAAATAGTGCAATGTTTATATGAATTTAAACTTTGAGAAGGCTTATAAAAAAATGATTAAGCGAAATTAACATAGGGCTTTTTTTACATGAAAGCTTACACAATTGTTAACAAGAGCATGTAAATTTCAAGTGCAATCTCCTGCAAGCTTCAATTTTATGCAGACTTTTAGAAATGACGCTCGAGGTATTTGGGCGTCCCGTACGCGTGTATTTTTAATATTTTATTTTTTTTAAGTCAAAGATAATGTTAGCGCTGAATCTTTTTTCTCTTTTTTCTCTAATACGGCTATGATTTTTAATTTTGACTATAAAATACCGCATTCCAGACCACAATGCGCGCCATATTGAATCCGCCATTTTGAATTTTGAATTTTTGGTGCCAAATTCGTTATCAGCGACCTCAAAAACCCTTAATCACCAAGTTTCAGAAAGATCAGAATTTTGGCCGCTAAATTTAGATATCCCTAGACCACTGTGCGCGGCGGGAATAAGTGGCCGAGGGGCGAGGGCTCGATCCGTAATCATCCACTAAGGAAGGATTTTTGGAAATTCCATCCCCAAAAGGGATGAAAAGGGGTGAAATGTATTTTCTCGGACTCCCCCTATTCCCTAATATCCATTAGGTCCGATTAGATATCAACTTGACTCCTACTCACAAGGATTACCCACATAAATGCCAAGAAACCAATTTCAGAATTTTGCCCTAATCAACCCCCAAGGGGGGCGTTTTCGTGAACTCCTCAATATCACTTAGGCCCGAAGTGAAACGCGCGGGGGTATTTTGCTAAGTTAGGTTATAAATTACATTATACACTTTTATAGCTTTTTATAACTTGGGAGGTGTACCAGTTTTGATGCACACGACACACATTGAATTATTTTTTTAAACCACTTTATAATCCAATTTTCTTATTGAGATCTTAGTCTCACTATGCGCGAGGACTATGCAAGAAAAATTGCAAACGTTGCAAAGTATCGACAAAGTTTGTAATATCAACATTAACCGGTTAACTGGCACGGTCCTTTTCATTATTGGAGCCCAAACTAGTAACAGCGAAAAATTAAGTGAATCACACAAAATTTGGTATACAGAGGTTTTTTGAGTCGCTGAACCGATTCCGCGGGTAATTTTTTTCATCTGACACTCCCAACCCCTAAAAATAGAATTTAGGGGTGAGTTTGTCAATTCTTTATAAAACTTTTTTTATTTGTGAAGTTTTCTTGTCTATAATTCGATTGCAGCAGTTACTTTTTCCAATGCTACCTCCAACCCCCGAAAAATTAGGGTTTAAGGGGTTAATTTTTTAGTTTTTTTATTTTCTACGAAACAGTTTCGAATAATTTGATACCTGAATTCTTCATCCATTTCGACCATTTTGAATTTTACAATTCTAATGATAAATTCAGATTCAGCGACCCCAAAAACCCCTATATACAATTTTTCTAAATCCCGATAATATTTTAATATTCGCCAGCCAATTTGGTTCTGCCATTTTGAGTCTGCTATATGGAATTTTACAATTCCGATGCCAAATTCAGATTCAGCGACCCCAAAAACCATTACATACCAAGTTTCACTCAAATCGTTTGAAAATTAAAAAAGTTATTCCATTTGATCATATATGATACATTGACAGAATTGGCCAGATTTTTGTTTGATCATACATGATACATTGACAGTTAACCGGTTAACAGCTAGTAAATGCTGAATAATACGTTTTAGGTAGGGTGAATGTACCAGTAAATGAACACGTACCAGTGAATGCACATTTTTTATTACAATGAGTAAAATAAATCATTAAAGTAAGTAACTAATTGATTAGAGACTTCTTTTCATTTCTTGCTTCATATCCAAGCAATTTTTGCAGCACGAGGAAACAATCGCGTTGCAAACATAATTTTGTAATAGTGTTCATTCATTAGCCTTAAGTGTTCATTTATTGGCGCGTTTACCCTGCAATTATTCGTTTACTGGGATAGCGCAGTTTTCTTTATGAATCATTGCACGTACGTAAGTAGATAGGTATTATTACCATGCGTAATGCACGACCTTACAACTTATCCGGGATAGCTCGTTACCTTCAGCACCGTAAAAATCAGCACCTATAAAAGAAGTCGGTCATCTTACTTTTCTTTTCCCTTGGTTACAATGCAGTTAAAGACACTATCGCACGCGGTGCAAACGGCCAAAGCGAACGCGGCGAACGCCCAGGCAGCTGCGAGCGGAGCTCAAAAATCGTTGCGGGAGAAAGAGGAATTGTTGGACGCAGCGAAACGGCGGGTCGAGGAATTGTCGAATCAGCTGAAACTCGCCAGGCAGGAACTCGCTAACACGAACCGGGCAGCCGCTAAGGCGGACGCCGCCGCGAGCGAAGCGAAAGCTAACGCTCAGAGGAACAAAAGGAGATTAGAAAATTTCAGGAGAATGAGAACTATGAAACGGTAAACGGACAGTTCCTTTCCTATACGCAAAGTTTTCGGGTTATTTCTATCCCAGATTTTCCTCACAAATTGCAAGTGCATGCGTGGAAAGAAGGGGGATGAGAAGGTTTAACTACTTTTTATGAGCAACACGTTTGTGTATGGTAATTTTTCTTAATACGTTGGTAACGAAGATTGTGACATTGCTCCATTTTCAAATGCACAACTACATCTTATTGTTACGTGGTATTAGAGTGACTGGCAATGCACAAAAATTTGACGGTCGGACGATGGAGAATACATTTAAGATCATCTGTGCAAAATTGTATAAAAATCCGTAGAGTTTTACACAAATTACAGCGTACACCGTTTCGGAAAATGTGGTTTCGAGAAAAACGCATTTAAAGTTGTCGGAATGTTTTGATATTGGAAAAAATAGTATTATTCAAAGATGTTTCTGTCTTCGTTGAAATATTTTTATGGATAAAAGTGTTTTGTCACTTAGAAATAAATTCCCAAAAATACGATATTTAAGTGGTCAATCCTTATAATTAGAGTGCTTTATAATAACTTCAGAATTGATTTAAGCAAACCGAGATAATGATATAAAAATCTAGTATTCGTCCTGAGTAATTTATTTGTAATGATTGATTTCAATTGAGTAAATTCGGAGGATTAATTCGTACTTTCTCTTCTATTTATAGGTGCGTCCATGGTTGAAGATAGAAATGGATGAAGTCGAAGACTTGAAAATAATGTCTGGACATATAAATGATATATATGTTACTTCGAATAAGTATAGGCACTACTCGCGATTGAAAGGTAATTTATTTTAAAGAACGTATCTGCAAAGCAGAAATACCTAAGCTTAAAAACTGTATAACACTTCTCTGCCATAAAATCTTATTCCTATATAAATAGTTACGAACTGGAGAGTACACAAATATTATTTACTAAATTGTCACTTCAAAATTACTGGAAATTGTTTCCTTTAAACAGTTTAATAGGTACTATCGATGTATTATTGTCTAATACCGCTATTTTTGATATGTTTAATTATCGTAAATTTGACTATAATGCACCATAACAAGAGACTTTCTGTGACGATATAAGTAAGCAGCATAAAATTGTATATTAAATATTTATATAATTATTAGAGGACCTGTGTATATCTTCAAATTTATTTTGGGTTCACATTTTTCGTTTACTTTGTTGTAAATTCATTAGTGAACAAAGACTCGTATTCCACCCGTAATTTTTTAGTTAGAAAAACAAAACAAAAACTAAAATACACCAAAATTATGTAAAATTATATATTAATAGAACCTGAGAATTATTTTGAAAGAGATCAAATGTTCTACATTTTATTCATCATTTCAACTAGTTTACTTTGTCAGTATTTATTCTTATTTGGATTTGCTATGATCTGACACAGAGTTTTAAATCCCTGAATCAATTTATAAACAACTTCTCATATTATTATTAATATTATTGCGATTTTACTGTGGAATAAGAAAAAAGCAGAATACAAGAAAGGTACATAATGTACACAAAAGGGAAATGCATTATAAAACCTTGCCTTAATCTACAAAATATTAGGAGATACTGGAAAAGGTAGATAAAGAAAATCAGGGAAAGTCAGTCGGATAAAGGATTCGGCAATACTTTGAATGACCAGTGGGGAAGTGGCTAATTTTTTTTCACATTAACAATAAAAAATTAGGATTCGTCGAAATGCGATATGAACTACTAAGAAATTAATCATATTTCTTAAATCAAATTAATCAAAACTGTTCATGGCTTGATATGTCATGAATTTTATTAAAATACATTATAACACCGATCAAATTTTTAAGTTCTCCTTAAAGGATTATTTACTTTCGTCCACCGCGCGCAGGGTTATTACGTCAATGATCTTTTATCACCAACGGTTTCCCAGTCACGTTCACTGACATTTACATTGAAATCGTGACTTATCCGTACAAACGTGGTGCCACGCTTCAGTGAACTGGAGTGTTTCTAGAGCAAAGAGCAATGACGCATTTACGCGGTGGCTGTATTAAAGTAATTCAATACTAAACTGGTTACTTTTCGACATGATAAGTTCAGTCCCTTTCGATATTATATACATTTATAACTGGTAAGTAATATTTAACGAATAGGTATGTATTCATGAATTCTAGAGTTCTTGTAGTTAGACAACTCTGCAAGTGCCAAAAATAAAATTCTATACTGGCCATTTTCGCGCTGAGTAGGACATGGGGATATATTTTTCAAAATATATTGGCACACATGAGAAGTGGTCGACTGTGTTGTATATGCTCCATACCAACAAAAAAGGAGTGACAGAATCTGTCCACGAAAGCGTATTAAAATAATAATTCAAATCAAAATAAAATACTTATTAGATAATGAATCACTTTGTATGAAGAAATTATTTTTAATAATAATTAATAAAAGTATAACCGCGGGAAGGCTTCGCCATCTGTGTTTATATAGTGGTGCAACTTTCGGCGTAGATGAGTTGGTGTGATTATTTCTAGTTAAATATAGTACGATCAATGCTCCGACGTGAATTAATAACCGGTTAAAAAATAAACAGAAAACACACATATGAGGATATTTTTCACAATCTCTTAATTTCATCGGATCCTCTGATTTCAAATATTAGATCACACATTATAGACAAAAGATAAAGTAATTAATGTTCATAAGGCGAAACATAAGGATTCGATTGGCGTGGAGTGCCATGTATATGATTCGTAAAATGGCCACCATGATTGTTATTTTTGTGAAATTATAATTATATTTTTTTTTTCATTAAAAAATTTATAGGTAAGTTTATTTACTGATTTACTGATAGCTTATAAAGCAGGGATCGACAAAGTTTTGAAACTCTTATTTTTAAAAAAATTCTGTTAGAACTTATACATATTTTTCGTTTAAGAAAATATCTGCTCCTGTGGAATTTTTATTGAAAGAAATGTTACTTTAAGGAACTTCTTGAAAATGTGTTCTCATGGAACAGATATTTTAGAACCTGTATAGTAAAAGTGCTATGAAAACCAGTTATATTAGAACATTTATTAAATAAGGCTCCATAAGATAAAGAAAAGTACTAAACGATTAGGTACTAGTTTTATTTAACAATATAAAATCATATTCTTTGTGTTTATTTAATAAAAAGGTATGAAAATCATAATATAGTAATTAATTGTTTCATAAGATGTATTGAACAAAAAAGAGATCTTGTCAAGTATAATACGTAAATAATATTTTTTATAACTTACATGAACAAAAAATACACAAAAATACTATAATATCTGCGTAGAAATTATCTACGTAGGTAAATATGTATTACAAATAAATAACACATTTAGAATATCAATTTACCTGTAATAATTATTTATTATTGTTGTAGTGCTATTCATTGAATAGGTAGTATGTGTTACAACGATTGAGAACGTTTTTAATATTGATGAACTAAATATCTGTTCCTGTAATAGAGAAATTTTTATCTTTATACTTAATAAGTTGCATTTCAACTAGAACTTTCATTTTCAAGAACTTTTACAACTTTTAAGAACTTTTAAAAATTATTATATATTTATAAATGGAGTGTAGTTGCACTTTTAATATCCCATATTTTTAGTTACGCGTGTTAAACAAACATTAATAAGTACAATTCGTATTAAAAGTTTCAAATTTTTTTTCGAATTCTGGAACTTACAGTGTTTTCGCAATCAAAAATTCGACAAGTAGTTCCAGCCCTAATTTAGATGGTCAAAGCTATAGATGCAAAATCGTTTCAAGGGCCTCGTTGGTCCCCTAGAGCAGGCATGCCCAGGACCCCCGTTTCCGGGCGCGCGCGCACATTCGTGCTCCAGCTCCAAGCTCGTTCAAGGACGAGTCTGCCAACGGAGTGGGTCGCAGATGGAGTAGTGGGAGCGGAGCGTTTAAGTAGACTGCCGCCAGGCTATCTCGAGTTTGACGCTCCGAAAATAAGGCCCATTTTGGGGAATAATTTAAAAGAAAAGTATTGAGTATTATAATTCCAAACATTGCACGTTTATTAATTGAGATTTGAAAAATGTGTTGAAACTTTTGTAGGCATCCCTGGCCTAGAGCTAAGAATCCACGCCTTCTCAAGGCGTCGGCAAGGTAGCGCACCTGTGATACCACACATTTGTGAGTATTAGCGCCATCTACATACGATTCAGAAACAACTAGACGAGAAAGGGTCATTCATAAGTTCTTGCAAGAAATAGGAGGAAGCTGACATATCGGGAATAGAATGTGTCTTCTTCTATTTACCATTCAATGGGAAATCCAATTGATATAAATTTCGACACTGAATGTGTGTACTAAGAAAAATATTATAAAAAATGTCAATATTATTAATTTCGTAATTTAAGGGATCGTTCGCAGGTTATTTTAATATTATAAAAGGGAGTCGCGACTCAAAAAAGGTTGGTAAATATTGATATAAACGCTTCTCTTTCGTGATGAATGCCCGACTGATGCTCAATTGTCAGTATCATCGTCGAAACTCCATTCCATATAAGAGTAGACCTGCGCCCCTACCGATTTGCAATCGATCTGCGCAGCCCCCACGGATCTGACACACACGATTGGTCGTAGCACTATCCCTGCCGGTTTCCTACCAATCACCTGCGCGGGACGAGTCTACTCTTAAGTGGAATGTAGTAGGTTGTGTCTAGAGAACATGATTTCTTTATCGAAATTTTACGATGTTCCACATTACGTGCTCAACAAGTGACTATTTAAAGCGACAAACTTTATCGTCAAAAAAATGTGTCGCAATAAATTAGCCGTCGTCACAAGTTTTCTACAGTTGTATGTAAATTTCGGGTATTCAAATTTTTTTCTATGTCTTATTTACTTCTTCCATGATTTTTAAGGAGAATGTGTATGCCTTTTCTTGGGCATTTATTTTTCACCTAATGTATACATAATTATATATTCCGTAAAAAATAGTGGAGCAGTATAATCATCTTCGTATACTTACATACTTACACATCGAAGTGATGTGGTTTTTTGTCAAAAGTGTTAACACGAAGCAAACAGTAATGTGTTCTTTGATGGATCACCGTTGTAAATCGTTGAAATGTATGGAATACATCTCTGTGGAACAGCTTCTCTATTGAAAGGACGGAAAATTCTCGCGTTATAATTTTCTTTTTTTGGCTATCTAATGAAAGGTGTGAAAGGGAAAGGCACATACTACACGACTATGATATAACTAAGGATTGGAGAGTAAATAGTACTTTCCAATGGTATGACCCTTCGCCGATGAAATCAACTTGAAAGATCATTAAAAAAAGAACAGAACAGCTAGGTAACATCTTTGAATCATACTCAATTAAGAATTACGTTAGGAGAGGGAAATACGCAAATGAGATAACGTTTTCCAACTATGCGCTGCATAACGAATGACGAGTGACTTCTAATATCGACAGCAGTTTTTTCAGAATTCGTTTAGAATTTTTTTTAAGAAAATAGTAACATTATTGCGCCCGTAATTTTTTATTAATCATGTCACATCTTTCGCTATAATATTCAATTTTTGTATGTAAAAACATTAGTCGTATAATAACATTGAATTATTTTAGATTTTCAATTATTTCTCGACAAAAGAAATAGTTGAAAGAATTGGTAGGTTTTTTATTTAACGTCGCATCTGCTTGTTAGACATTAACGACCACACCTTGAAAGTATTTACTTCGAATCAAAAGCAGATCAGGATGTATTAGTTTCAATGTTTTACAGGCCGAGTAATGGAAGTGGAACAAGTTGTGGGACTTTTTCGTTTGATTGACGTTAGAAAAAAAATAGTATAGGAAGAAATTGAATGCTGTCGTGTAATCTAACTTCCCATGACCTTGTTTCTTCTATAGGTACCTACTTAGATACAATTACACCTACAACCGGAAGTTTTACTATTTCTCGACATTGTATCTACATAAATGAAAACGCTTGTTATGCCATGATTATTATGACACCAGTCTCTGTACAGTTTTGTCCAAACAAATAGCTGCAAACTCTTTAATTCATTTTACTATAGCCTTACTCACAATCCGCTCTTGCTCGCTTTTCATTTTATAATTAGCTAACAATTACTAAATCCGAGCAAAAGTGACTGACATAACCCACTTTCCTTTCAAATTTTTACTCCCCAAGACACCAGAAGGGGGGGGGGGGGGGGCTACCTAGAACTGTCACAACAACGTGCTTCTTTGGGAATTTTTTATAGAAAAGCAGATAAATCTTTATTATTAAACATTACTCTATTGGAAAGAGTACATCTTACGGACATTTCAGTCTTTTTTGCGGTAATAAGTATTGAAAGGTTTGTGAAGTTATAGGCGATGCCCGAGAAGTCCAAAGTCTGTAAGCTTTAGATCCGTGTAGATATGGAACGAGATCATGCGTGGGTGAATGAACTCGATGATCTGGGGAAGGGGAAAGAAATCTACAAACGGGAAATCAGAGTAGCTCGTCTCTCGTTTGCGTAACACTGGTGAGTTGAGATACATCATCAAAATCTATTCCTCGCACCTAGATTTCAGCAAGTAGCATGTGGGAATTATTGAAGATGTGTGGTGCCTTCTAGGGACGAAGAAAAATATGTTAACATACGATAATTCTGCACAAAACAATGCAATATAGATGCACATCAGTTTTGTTGTTACCACTTTGCTAGTTAAATAAAATTTTGTAATATTTCCTAACATTTTATTTAAAATGGAAATATTTTACACATATATATTAAGAAAATTTGGACAAGAAACCGTTAAGAATCTCAAGGATCTTTCAAACAACAACTTAAACATGGTCAAGATAAGTAATAGAAAAGTGTTTTTATTAAAATGTAGAACCTACAATGTCATTTCTAAATTTATTTCAAACAATATAATGAACAGATCTAGCTTTTTCACAGTCTCTGTTTTCGGCTCTAATAAATTGTTGAATTTACAAAACAGATATTCTAGAAAACTTCTTAATATTGCTATTAAGGATACACGCAACATACAAAATTCAATCACAAACAAAATAGCACAATTACGTGACGAGATTCAGTTTACCCTCCCTTCACATACATATGAAAGGTTTTGTACTTTTGAAAATAAAAAATACACAAGGCTTTTTAAAATTCATAAAAACAAATGCATTAGAAAATTCAATAATCTATTGGAAATCAAAAACAAAGTTTTAGTGATGATCATGGTGGCTTTATTTCTTTGGACAATAACGAATAAAGTCAATTGACCGAACCTACGCGCCGGTAACATTTATTCTTTGCTAGTTAGATATTAACGATAATAATATGTAGAAAATTATAATAATTTATCAATAGATTGATTAATACCGTTTGAATTGTAGTAGTTCTTTGAATATATGATGCGAAATTATTAATGCGTTTATTTTTTAAGCTGGTTTCCCTTGGTCATGTTGATTAACAAATATCCGCTATTTAAACATTTTCAGTGTGTTCCATTTATCCCTTTTTTCAAAACTTGCAAATGTAAATATTATTTTTATCCTCTCCCCTTATCAATAATTTCCCCAAAATTGCCCATAGTAATATTTCCAAAAAGTCCGCCACAATGTTATTTATAAAATATAACCAAACAATTCATGTCTGCATATTTTAGCAAATCAGAATGTCTAGTATCACAATGTTGGACGATGTAACAGCGCGTAAAACGAAGTAAACGAAACGTAAAATTATATGTGTATGTGTAACACGGGCGTTTATCATAATTGCGCGGAAATTACAAGAACATTGCACCGAATTATGATTGGAGCTAATTACTTGTACTTTCATTTCACTTTAAATACGCTTGTTGAGGTACATCCAAAAATTCAAAACTGTTTTAAATTGTTTTGACAATATTTTACAAATCTATTACAAACATTTCTTTATTCGCATCAATACTTATATGTCAGTTAATTGTATAATTTACACAGAACTGACTCTTCAAATAAAACATTAGAATAAATAATCGAAGATGTAAAATTCAGATTTAATTTGAAAAATTTATGCAACGTCGTATATGCTCAAAAATATATATCAAAATTCACTGAAGAATGTATATTAAAATAATTTACAATGTTTCTAACACACTGGTACAAGATGATAGACCAGATTTTACGTTCTATATTTGTATGCCTCCAGGGCTGATTGATTGGGGCAAAGAAATTTGTAATTCTGACTTAAAGGCTGGTACATTTCCCTTTGGTAATTGTGATCGTGATAAGAACGATTCGAATATAGGTATATACCTATCTTTTCACACGGTCTATCATCATCATACTTGATTGTTCGTACACTTCCTGGTTTCACCAGAATGCGGCCATTCTTTGCCAAATTGGATATACTGAACGCAGTCTCCGCTTCCAGCATTTTGCTCGCGAGAACGACGCAGCAAATAGAATTTTAGTTCCTCTGCGCGTTTGGGATTCTGTTGTTTGTCTTTATTGTTAATTCAGCCACTTCCCGATTTCCATTTAACCGGAAGGAGTTACTCGTTTAGGGCCGTAATTGTTGGCTTTAATAGGCGTAGTAACGTTTCTGGTAAAAGTGGAAAGGTGGCGAATGATTCTAAAGAAACCATGAGAACGACATTTGTTTCCTTAGTTCCAATTCTGTGCGCATTAGATTACATCTTTCATATTTCTTGCTGCTACCTCTCTCGTGACTAATAAATACAAACTGGCGCGTAGTAACGTAGTTTTCACGCTGTTAAATCACAGTTTGTGTCTCTTGATATGAAATCTCTCATGTTTCTATTACAGTTTAGAATTTTAGATCGTCATTTTTCCAATCACTATAACGGCTGTAGTACTTACCTACATATCGTACTATGTAGTTTTATATTAGAATGTGCAATTAGAACGTACAACAATTATGTAGTACGACTTTTTGCTTATCTGTATAACAGCAGATAATGCAATAAGAAAGAACAGAAAAGTTAACAATAAGTGACACTTATTTAATCTGATCGCTAATGAAAGTAAATAGATCACCTTAATTATTTCTATTATTACTGGACAAATACAAATCAATTTTTTAAAATACATTGGCATATTTTTTGTATCATCTTTTCAGTTTCCAAGGTCACCAGTTTTTTAAATGGGTCTTTGTTTCCACATTTTCACGAGATGTTCGATGTGCGAAGAGACAAACTTTATGATATCGAGTGATCGTAAATACAAAAGTAGATTTTACATTTAAAGGATTGATTTTAGGACCTGTGTTGATTACGCATTTTTTTACTCCTGTCGGTGTAAATTTGGTAATCCACAGCATGAAGGAAAAAGTATAAAGGATAGCGAAGAAGAAGATTTTGCTAGAATCAGATGAATAAGCAATGATTGTTTAACTCATGTATATCAAATGTTTAATAATGATCTGTGTTTTCATTTATATTTTTTAGAAATGTTTATTTGTGTTCATATTTGTATTTAAATAAGTAAAACAGTTGTGTTACAATTTACCCCGGACTGGGGCAGATTGTAACAAACGTTCAGGTTTGTTTAAGATGAAGCTAGATGTCTAAGTGTCCAAGATTTCGTCACGTACTTGCAATCAGTTCACCACATATGTAAGTATTAAATCACGCAAATTATTTCCTGATTGAGGAAAACACTTTCGAGAAAAAACTGTGAAAACTTTTTTGTTACAATCTGCCCCGATCTCCCCTACACGTGTTTGCGTTTTTAAGGAAATAACGACTCAAACATTCAAATTTGTTACGCTATACAGAGAGCACCAATGCTTGTGGGACATCACCTCTGAAGATTATAAAAATAAAACGATGCGCGATTCTGCCACAAAAAAGATTTGCGATGATATGGAAATTGTAGGTTACACAGTGGAAGATGTGAGGACTAAAATAAAGTCTATTCGATCTACTTATTAATATTAAAGCAAGTTTCAGATGATTTTTTATCCTTCTTTTGCGTGAATCCATTATTACCTATCACTTTTAACGGTTCATAAATGACTGGAAGACTGTTTTCCAGTCGATTCACTCGCTGGATCCAGCGACTGGACTAATGTAAACCCAGCTTTAGCCCATTTTATTTAACACCCTGTGAATGTATGGAGCATAATGCTGGATTGGTCCTAAGACTTCGTGAAGACTTTTTTGATAGAGTGGAGGTAGGCAGTGTCGATAAAAAACTTATAGCTCATTGACCGGGTTGGAGTCAGTCGGTTCTATTGGTGAGTTGGAAAAAAGAGGAATGGTAACGAGTGACTGTGTGCAAACGGTGTGCTCACGGTCAGCGGAAGGTTTCGTCGGTAATAAACTCATGCAAAGTCAAGTTCAAAGTCAACGTCTTCAGGCCTTGAAAACATTTGGTGACTGCAAGGAATTTTCGTTAATGATAGGTGAAAGTTTGAATTTACAACGGCTCGACGTAAGAGGTGCGTCTGTTGACCTTACGAGTTTATCATCTTGCTTTGAGAAAAACGAGACGTTCCAACAGCTTCCGTTTTCCTTATATTTTAAATACTTACAAAAAACATGACACACCTGTCATATAATATTTGGCTCGGGATGATATAATGCATATCAAACCACAAATAAATCGAACGTAAGTATGCACAATTTGACGAGCTACCAACGTGCATTTCTTCACAGACGCCAAAGGTATCGATGTCGAAAACGGATTCATTCTACTCCGTGAGCAACGCAACGCCCGCACTGCACCGTGGGGGATCGTTCAGTTTAACAGCCATTGCTCAGCTTATGCTTACCAACGATTTTGCAACGTAATTAAACAAGACCATGGGAAAGGCAAGCTCGATACTTTCAGTTAATTAGTCCGCGTTGTTAATTACTTGATGCACAATTGGCGCAGAACTGATAATTACCTACTGTTGCATTTCGGCAGAATTCTTTTTCGCAGCTGTAATCTGCATCTTCTTTTAAATCGTGAGGAATATTAATCGCGGTCCGATGATGATATCATGGAACTCGTGAAATTTGCAACAAAAATTATATTCCCATATTTATTAGTTATTTTACATCATTATTGTTATTATAAATATCATGTTCATACTTTTGGAAGATAGAAAGTGATATACAAAGATGGCGTGTTAGATATTCGATATCATCCAATAGAAATGATTTGTACTTATTCTTATCTTGCTTCGATTAATTTCATTCTGGTTCGTCAAAATATGTTGCAATCAATTTCAATGATTTTTTTTTAAAATTACTGCTTTCAAGCTGAAGTTCCCAACGATTACACACTACTAAACTTTTTTGTAGATCACTTCCCTTTGATAAAATTGTTTATGTCGACTTTTTTAAATAGAGAAATTATCTTGTTATATCCTGAATATATATATATTCTTTTGCTTGTGTTTCTGTTTATTTTTTTATTATTCCCTTATTTTATATTTCTTCACGTTACACGTTAGTACTTTTTTCGGTTTTATCCATTGGAAAAATATTTCACATCTTGCTGTAAAATTCGGCCCTTGCTCTTCAATATTTTTTATTCACATTAACCTTCGCTATTTGTTCTATGCTAAATCAAATTTAGGAAATGAAGAACAGCCAGGGCGTTTTTTTCTTTTGCAATCCAAGCAGTTGTTAATCTGTCAAGTAATTTGAAGCACCGAAAGACAAGTTTGGAAAGTGAGCAGATAATAATCCCACGGTAGCAGAATCATTCTGGAAAAAAACAAAAATACGGATGCTCGAGTTTCGTAACACGCTACGTGCAATATTGCATTGAAGAGATCACGACTCGCTTGCGACACGATCTCGAGCCCGAGACAGGTGTTAATTTTTCTGCAGATCGATGATGTTATCAATAAGTTATTCGGGGAATGGTCTTGCATTTTTAATTTTGAATAAAAACTCTTTTGCATCTACATATTTCTTTGTACTTAACATATTTTAGGCGACAGACAAACACACAAACACTTTCTTCTTTATATATTAAGATGATACTCTTATCCTGAATCTATTACAATTATTTAGTGATCATTTCATGCATGACATGTAAAATACTATTTTAATTTACTATACCTTACAATAATTTCTTTAAAACTGAAAGAAACAAATTAAATGTTTTCAGAAACTGTAATATTTAATTTCAAACCAGTGGTTAATAATCTATCCTATTGGTTGATGTGATTGCTCATGGCGCTAAATAAAAAAAAATTACATACCTAATGCGATTTATTTTCTCTCTTCCTTTCTCTCAGCGTAAGTAACATGTCGCGATTATTATTATTTGTATTTTTCTAATGAACATTTGTATTTGATACAACGTGTCATTCAAATGCTTGGCCGCGAGAAAAGTTTAATCACAAATATTTATATTGATTTAACAAATTCTTATTTGAAATTATGTCTTATATTTGCATATCCCATTAGCATATTAATTGCCAGCTAACGAATTTAGACGTTGAGAAAGTATAGCGTGGAAAGGTAGTAATAATGCGTTTTCATGGTGACGTGTTACGCTATTGGCTATCATGGATCACTTAACCACCATATGATATCAACCTGTTCGAATGGTTGGTTTCTTAGTTTACGCATCGTTGCGAAATCAAATTTGCATATCAGTTTCGGGGAACACCGCGATGTAAAAAATCGCTTCACCGTGGGAAAAGGTAAAGCGTGTGAAAATTACAAAAAACTTATACAAAATCGCTAACCCCCAGTTTTACCAGTAGCGTGCACAAAATGTTACTATTTATTTTATTATTTTTTTCATTTTGTGTACTTTCTACCAGTTCTCTTGTTTTTTGTTCCCATTGTTTATGAGCCTCTACGTTCGCTAATTCTATATTTGTATTATTATTCTTCTTTTATTTGTGTTCCAATAGGATAACAAAATAAAAAGAACAAACTACAACCAGTTAGTAAAAAGTTAATCGAGTTTCGAATACAAGAAAGAAAAGCTGCACTCGCGAGGACAGCCAGCTGGTTAATCGTCATTGACCCACGATATCCATCACGGTAATGTCGATCGTTCTCATTGGATGTTCTCGTGGGTGCAAGCGTAAGAAAGAAGGAAATTAGGAAAAAGGGAAACGAAGAGGGATAAGATGCAGAACTATCCTAGTCTACTAGTGAAAGTGCTTTGAGCTCGAATCACGTGCTTCAGTTCCCTCAGGTATATCATCAGGTGAACTCTTACCGAGGAGTTCAGTATCATCTTCACCATCCTTCAACTTCCTGAGTCGGTCTCCATGCTTCAGCTCCTGCCACGGATGAAAGTCTCAATCATACGCGTTAATTAATTACAGTTCACGTGGATATGTCATTAAATTGACTAACAAGCATATTCATCTCTTCCTATTCAATTCTGAACAATCGTTTCGCGCGCTGTGTTGACACTTGTGTGTTTTTTTTTCCAAAGGACAGAAAAAGTGAGTGAATGCTATTTCAAGTGTTTGGCGACTCTTTCATTGGTTTGTAGTGACATTATACTTCTATATTTTCATAATTATGTCACGAAATAATTCGGAGGAGAATCTTTTGCTTGTTTATATATACAAAAATAACTTAAAAATAACTATTAGCCAAATAGGATAATATATTATTTGAAAATATTTTAAAATATTCCTGCACATTTCTAAAATATTTTATTCAAACAAAATGAATATACCGAAAATTCAAAACTTCTTTTGGTCCCTTGACGTTTTTAAGAATTATATATAGTATTTATTTACTATTTATCACTTTAAACAAACATATAAAGTGAAACGATGTTTCAAGTTACATGAAGGATATGATTTCTGTTATAATGTGGATGAATATTCTAATATTTATAGTTAGGTATTATAATGGTCGAAATTTATTATTACTTTCAATTAATAGTATAGCAATAATAAAAAAGAAAAACTAGTGTTTCAGAATACTAATAGGAAGATTAGAATGTACATCAAGTACAATACGAGTGCTGTTTGTTTTACTGTGACATAGATTTTCATTAGGATGCTGCCACTTCCACGCAACATTGCACTGCTTTCTAGTTCACTTTAGTTTGAATACAAAAATGTCGATTAGATAAGTATCTTTTATGACAACTCTTTTTGTCCATTTTGTAAACTGCAAAGTATGAAAATTAAAAGATTCAGGGGAAGAAGCCTGAAATAGATGAGATGGTTCTAAAATATAGTTATTTAAATGTAACTCGAACTTTGCTTGTTCTACTAGTAAAAGTAATTCCAACCTTGCTTGTTCCGGTCAATTTGGTATTCCCTTGCGCTTATGTAAAACTTTCCTTCCAGGTAATCGCTCATCTTGCCATTTCCCCCCTCAAAGTTCACGCTTTCTCCAAATCCTATATTTGTGACAATTTAATAGAAATTGCGAAATATTAAAAGTACAACGTGATACTGCACTTTATATGAATCGACATGCAGATAGAATATATTTCATAAAAAATATGACCTTGTTTCTCTATTTTTTAATGAATGTAACATTGCGTTGTTACACTTATCAGCTACCCTGAAAACGATTATTTTGTTAATATCGATTTAATTTGTCCATAACTATGGATAATTTGTCCATACGCACTGAATCTATTCCTTTCCTTTTTACTCTTAAATTTCCACCTTGATTAGCATCGACGTGTTTTTACGCCAAGAGATTTCCAGCCTCTGCCTGGCTTTGACATGTTTTCTCGTTGTTACTTTCTGTAGAATGTTAAAAGTGTCCGAAAGTACCCAAATGTTTGCGTCGCATGTAGGGAATTCAATACCGGGATCCCGGTGGTTTTTTGGATTCCATATTTATATTTTTCAGTTTTTCATAAAGTAATTTACGTTTTCAAAAATTCTCGAAATTCTCGGGATAAGTTATAACTTGTTCCGTCGGGCCGGTTGGGATTTTACTACCGGTTTCTTTTGTCCAAAACCGCAAAAACTCGAAATTTGAGGCCATTTTTCGAGGTGATCCCATTTGATTTCGAAGTTAAAAAAGGTATCTTTCTAACGGTGTGTAGCATACGCTGTAGGCTGGTATGTCAGTAATGCGACTTAACACTGTCCTTAAAAACCGTTTTTCGAATTTTACAAATTTATAAATAAAAGCCGGTTTTCAAAAATCGACAAACCCTAATTCTCAGTGGTATTGAATTGGGGAGGGATTCATTTATATTGGAGGGTTTCGTACGGACTAATGCATAGAGACTACAAAGACAATTAGAAACTCACCTCTTTCCAAGACAGTATTACGACAAACTTGGTAGAGGGATGTAGGTACATAATTAGAACAAGGCTGTGGGACAGTAAGAAGCGAATGTACCGATGGCAAGTGCCGCATTGAGGGACGCTGATATTACAAAACAGAATAACTCAAAGTCATGCATATCGAACCAATTGTAGGAGTTAGATCTTACCAGTTAACTCTCGTTGCAGCACTTTCCTTGCAATCTACATTATGATAACTGATGGCTAGGGTTACAAATGTACATTTTGAAATCTCTTCTGACAAGAAAAGTTCCCAAAATGTATAAGAAAATTAACGATTTCTGTAAAGCAAACTATGAAATAGGCGTGGCTAACGCGTGATTTATGGTAATAGAAAAATTTAAATATTTCAGAAACGCGAATGCATAGAAGAGATGTTTTTGAACACGTTGGTATAAGAGATCAACGAAACTCTTGTCACGATGAAGACAACTGGGATAGGAAATTGGTTCCACTTGACACTGATTGCTATATTTCTTGCAATATACGTAGATGGAAAAAAGGTGAAATAAGGCAAATATGTGTAATAATCACTTGTGGTATATTCCAGCTAATAGTAAATGCTATTAATTATATAGATAACTACTATCACTCATAAATCAATACTACAAATCGTGCCCTATTATTCTCTCCCTAAACGCTACACGTATTTAGATATCTAATTAAAATTATTATTATATTTTTTATATTGTTATTTACATTCTTTTAATTCGTAAAATTCCTTCTGCAAACATCATTTAAGGTCGTGGTTGCAAATACATATTTTGTAGAATCTTAATATTAAACATAAGAAAATAAAGGAAATGATTTTTTTATTCATTCTTTACAGTCACATCGGCCGATACACAGGGTTTATTAGCCATTTACAATTAGTTGAACACAATTTTTGGTAAAGTTTAATTTGTTTAAAAAAATTTCAAGCGCTGTAATATTTCTTTGGAATTGTATTCTTTGGATTTTATAACTCGGGAATTGATATTGAAATGTAGTCTATCTGTCGGGTACCCAAAAGCGAGATGTTTGTCGAAGTTCTCTGTAAATATCACCCGTTGTTCCTAATTTTAATTAAAGATTATCATTGTAGTCTACTAAATATGTTACATGGCATTTTTCTAATTTATTCCGGTTCAAACCAATTTTACATTCTCCTAGCAAAAGCGACAGATATTCAGGGAGCAAGTACTCCCAGCCCTGGGAGGGAAGATTCCGGAGGAAGCTTTTAAAACAGATCGTTTGGCGCTAAACCGATTAAATAAGGAAGGTATCACGGTACCGGATGGTGTAGTTTTAGACGCTCGGCATATGCATAAACACTCACAACATGTTCAAACAATACCAGAAGTATTAAAGGTATGCAAGAACATTCATGAAGAATTATAGTCATAAGGGATGTTCGACAACTCGAAAATTGCCAAAAATTTGAAACTTTACCGAAATGTAGTTCAAGTGATGCTAATAATGTAACCATTTTTGTTTCGGCAATGAAGCCTGCCACAAAGAAATTATTATTATTATTTTGTACGGGAAGACCCTTTAGTACAAAACCGTAACAGATATCGGAAAAAGGTTAATTCAAAGTTCTGCAGGTTTTCATATCCAAAGTGAACTTTCATGAAAGATTTTACAAAAAAAAACAATATAAAAGAAAATATACACACGTTACTCTGCTAAAGAATAGACACAAATATTCCTAATTTTGTGTATTTTATAATAAATTAATTTTTGGTAATTTTGCACTTATGTCACATCAGGACTCGAATGTCAATAATTAATTAATTGTAGACGTTACTTTCAAAGGTATACTTAACGCCTGATGGTCGATACGTTCCACCAGAAGGACGATTTCACTATAATCATGCTAAAACAGTCGACACAACATATGTCATTCGTGCGCCATACTCCCGGCCTAATAATGGCTATAAATACTCCAACAACTTTGGCAGCAACAAGCACCGTGACTATCCAATGACACACACTTACACGAGCATAGCGCAATTCGCGCCTTTAACCATACCCACAAAACCTGGAATTTACAAGCCCATAGTGACACCATTGGTACTTCCCGGGAACACTGAGTTGTTGGGAGAAACTTATATACCTACGTGGAACATACATTATGATTGGGACGCAGTGTACGAACCACTTGACGATTATTTTGTCAGCAACATTGCTCTCTTTAACTCTCATCAGGTAAGTTTTCATATTTTGATACATGTCTAACTTGCTTTTATTTACCTACACCAAATTGCACCGTCGACGAAAGCTTAAGTTAAAATTAAAAATAATAACTGGTGGTGAAACCAACAGCATGTAGATTCTATATGAAAATATAAGTAAACAATGTAGACTAACATTTTTTTACCGGAACTTCGTTTCCGAAAAAAATTACTTTGAATATTCTGTCGCAGAAAACATAACACTTTACAAATAATAATAATACAACTTTATTACACTGAAAAAAGTCTAATAAAGAAAACAAAGACGCAGTAGTTTTGAATCAAAATGGGGCAAAGAGAGTGATATAAAGGGTGAAATTCAGCGAAGATACATTGCGCTGCCATTAAATATAATCTAAACCAATTTATTGTGCAAAAATAAATAGAACTTACAAGGGACGTTCGGCAACCCGAAAATTCTGAAAATTATGAAACTCGGTGTGCGAGTAGAGTAGTTCATCCGTAACACAACCCTATTTTTTGTTGGTGCTATAATGCAATTTTTAGGGGTGAAATCACCCCTTGAAAATAATTCAGAATTTTCTTTTCCGTGGAATACCTCGAGAATGGTGGGAGATATCGAAAAGAAGTTTAAACAAAAGTTGCATCCTTCTTTTATATCTACAAAACCGCGGAAAAATAATTTTCGAAAAATCCATATTTCTCAAGTTACCCCCACCACCAACCCTCAAAATTAAGTTTTTGTATTTTTTAAATATAAGCTGAAATACCTCTGGATAATCTCTTTTCATACATATAAGTGATTTATGTGTTATATTTTTTTTTGCAAACGAATAAAGCCTCTATTACCGAATTTGAAGTCCATTTTGACAGTTTCCATTAATAACATGGTTTCTTAAAGCCATATTTAGATTATTATCATTTCAATAACATATGTATTTTGCAAAGTCATTGTAAATCTTCACGCATTATTTATTGTTCGTGTGGTTTCCGAAATAGCCTAATAAGATTACACTTCAAGTAATGCATGTTCGAATGTGCTGTTATCATACTGATTCATGCACGTCACTGATTAGTTTTAATGAGTTTCACCTTTAATGCAAATTTAGGTGCGTACTGCCTTGCTTGAATAATTGAAAGCTGCCTGAACTTTACATAAATAATAATCTAAATATGGCTTTAAGAAACCATGTTATTAATGGAGACAATTCGGTAATAGAGGCTTTATTCGTTTGCAAAAAAAATAACACATAAATCACTTATATCTATGAAAAGAGAAATATTTTTTATATTTAAAAAATACAAAAACTTAATTTTAAGCGTTGGTGGTGGGGGTAACTTGAGAAATATGGATTTTTCGAAAATTATTTTTTTCGATATCTCTTACCATTCTCGAGGTATTACACGGAAAAGATAATTCTGAATTATTTTCAAGGGGTGATTTCACCCCTAAAAATTGCATTATAGCACCAACAAAAAATAGGGTTGTGTTACGGATGAACTACTCTACTTGCACACCGAGTTTCATAATTTTCGGGTTGCCGAACGTCCCTAGTTAGAATAACTCCTCTTCAAGAAATTCAATTTTCAGAATCTGCAGTGTACTTGTATACTGAGCTTGTGAGCTGTTAAATAATTATTTAAATGTTCAAGTACCCAGGGACATCTTTCCTCGTTATCCTAACGGGCTCAACCTTTACACAAATTTTTTTATTATTCGGAACTATTCTGGAGGAGGGGAGATAATTCAAAAGTCGAAAATAAGAGCTACACTAGTGAGCACCTGTATTGGTGCTGCTTTACCAAATATTATTTGTATAAATTATGTGTGTCTTTTTAATAAACGAGTTTGCAGTAGTTCTTTGACGACAGAAATATGCAACGATATTTCTTTCTCAGCTGTCGTGAGTAGAAAACCACAGGCTATAAAAGAAGGACGTAACGTACATACATATGTATGTCGACACACGAGAATCTAGTTTGCCTAGTTCGTATTCCCAGACCGCAATTTTATAGGATTGCCTACTGCAAGAAGATAGGTCATCTGGTCGTCCTGTACTCAAGACACATATAAGTGCACGCTGGTTCACACTTGCTACTGCACGCTCGCTTGCGCTCGTGGTATGCAAATTACGCGCGTTACTACGCCTTTTCTCTTTCTCAGGATTTCATCTGCGTGGCTCGCGAGCATCTTTCACAACAACAGTGAATCGCGTTGCTCTCGTTTCGCTGGTACGTTAAGCGAAGTATATGGTACTTAATGTTCATCACTTCCTCCTCTTTAAAATTTGAACAATTTTGTCATAAACACTATGTCATAACATAATTGAATCAGTCATTTCAGAAACGACATATGTGACATTTTCTAGCTTTCGAGAAAAATGATAAAAACTGTCCCATTCTAAAAATCAATGAAAATGATTATGCTTCAAATTGAAAGTCTCTACATCAAAAAATTTGAGAGAATGTTCACGTGCGTGGTTTCCGCAGCAAATCACTTTCCCCAAGATTTTGGGGTGGGTGTTCAAAACTTTTTCCTTAAATTTAAAGGTGCAACCCTACAGTTTATTTGTTTGAATAGACATGTTATTAAAATAATAAAAAATATTATGGGGAAAGATGTTGTGATTGTGATCGATGTTCATCTTCTTCGAACAACACACGTGCTTCACGTAGAAGTGGTGTGGTGGTTGGACGTAAGTGAAATCGGAATGTAACCGCGTGAAAATATTTCTTCGGACGCGTTGTCAGGTTAGGCGTGTGAAAAATATGGGCCACGTAGAACCATCAGTTACATCCTGTTTGGTCAATTGACGTTTCGAACATTCTAGAAAATGTTCTTATAAGGACCTGGTGGTTTTCAGACCTCTTGGCTGAACGAGGTTCAAGAGGAAAGGTTTATGATATTGCCTGATGAGTCGAAGTAAAGTAGTACTTGCAACTTATGGCTCGTGTCGCCTGGAAACCAGATTTTAGTTTAGTGGTTTTCAAATCCTGGGCTTGCGGTTGTACGACACATTATGAAACACTGTGTATATATAGGATGGACCAATCAGAATTACTGCCTTGAATATATCCGAAACCATGGAAGTAAGAGAGAAAATCTTCGAGTAAAAATTATTTTGTATGGAAAGGACCATCATATGATATTAACGATTTTTTTGTACGTTAATTTTTTTCTTACTGCCATGATTTCAAAGAATTTCAAGATGGTAATTCTTATTTAAAATACGTATATATATTTTTTCGTATATCTAAAAGCGGGTATCTCTTCCGCGATGCAGTTTATGATTGTTTTACAGCACGCATATTTTTAACTACATTTGTTTCCAGATCATTACCGATTATCAAGGGTTTCTCAATAAGTTCCACGAGCGATCCTCCAGACACATTGGATCCCATTCTGCAAATAGAAACCAGAACATTGCTGCCCAAGTTAGAAAACAAGAATCGAAGGATACTGGCTCCCGGGCAACGTCTTACCAAAATGTCAGATTGAATGTGGATAATACAGTTTCTCGCTATACAAATCTTACCAATATACCAGAAACTAGTTTCACATGCAATGGAAGGCGAGGCTTGTTTGCTGATGTTGAAACTAACTGTCAAGTGAGTATTGAGTTATTTGGTAGCCCCAAACGTTTACTGCACCTTGACTTTGATCATTTACCGCAATTTCGTCAATCTTGATTTTCCTCTTATTTTCGACTGTTTAATCACCCCTAGAGCATTGACTATCAGTAGAGTTACACCTTGTGTAATCAGCTCTTGATCGCTTATGAATAACAGTAATACGATTTCCAAAATTAATATTTTCTTTTAATACAAGATCACCTTATCTCTTTTTTGTGGAATTATATATAAGTTTCCTCATTTAATTTTGTGGAGTTGATTAAAGTAATTCCAGTAATGATGCATGTCATTTATACTGACATTTCTCACAAAATGATCATGTGAAATGTGTCATATTTCGGTTCGATTTAATATAAGCAGATTGAGCAGGCAAGGGATATACTAATATTTTTAAACATATGATTGTTATGTGAAATTTTATTTCTAGGTTTTCCACAACTGTTCTGGATGGTCAAAAACTTCCTCGCTTTGTCCTGCCGGTACTGCGTTTAGTGAGGTGAAAAAACGTTGTGAGTGGTGGAATACCGTACATTGCAAATAAGAAAGACAATTAAATATTCATTTAATAATTAACAATAGCAAAATAAATAACTAATTTTCTCTGTTTCTGCCTTTTGTATAATATAGTATGTACTCCGTATATATATTTATATGTACCATTGAATGCAAACGTCCCTCTATTTGTTAACCCTAACAATATACATACATATAAACTTTCAGTTGTTTACTATAATATACTATTTACATGCCAAACTATTAATTAAAGTAGTAATGCCAAAGTTGTGTTAATGTTGTAATATTGAAATAAAAGCATGAAAATGAATATTTTATGGTAATTATCATAAAACATACATAAATGTTGAGATAATCAAGCTATCTACTAATGTTTGTTAACTTCTATCTACCTTTGAAGATGATATTGATTTAACCCCTGTTGTACTTGTGTTGCACAATGAGGGTAAGGTGATAATAAAACACTTTTTAAAAACACTTCTAAATAACTGCTTGCACATTTATCCTATAAGACCCTCGTCACAAATTATTTTCACAAATACTTTCTTATTAATTTTAAATTATTGAAAACCATACAATTTTGCATTTAACATTTCTTGACAACTTTTTCAACTTGGCTACGGTTTCGCAAATATACACGATAATTTGAAAATAATTTTTTTAAAAAGGTGTGGCCACGCATATACTCGTTTCATTTTTAGAGCAAGATATATCATCAGTACCATTTAAACTACATTTTTGTAAAAATCGTATGTTTTGAATTTCAAAACTGTCGACCTTTCCTTTCTGACAGTAATGTAACCGTTCAAGTTCATATGGGGCCTTTATTTTTAATAACTTATTCTGAAGGTAGATTATGAATTTTAAAGCACCACAATCCTCATATTTTTCGGGGCAGTCTCTTTTGGTTTCTTTGGTATATAAGGATTCTTCTCCGGGTCTAGATTCACTCTGCAAAAAATAAAATATGAATATAGATAACTAGTGGCTGACAAGTAAAGCTTCATACATCGTTAACCAAAATGCGCGAGTAAACTCATTTTACTGATTACTAATTATGTTCATAATTATAAACTACTTTACAGTATGTCTCCTGTATAATCATTACAATCATATCTCAAATATTTTTCTGAAATATCAGGACCAAAGGATTGAATTACAAATTAAAATTTTATCTGGAGTAAATTAAACGCAGATTAAATTCCTTTTTTCTTATTAATTAAATTTTGATAGTTTCTATTAAATTTAAATATATAGATCAAAACTATCCTTTGTAACTCCAATATAAAAGTGATGTATCTTAATCAGACGCTAACATAAATATTGTATAGTTTACACAATATTACTTCACATTTGAAGGTTCCGTTTGAACAAGGCAATATTTGTGAAATACAAATAGCGTGATTGTTGACAATTGAAAGTAAAAATTTAATTACTTTATACGTTAAAATATAAATGTCGGTACTGTATATATGTACATTTATATTATTTATATATATATTTATTTATATATTTATATATATATATATGACACAATTGTTATTTTTTATTCAAAGATATCGCTACATCATTCTTCCTACTATGTTGGCATCACTACGTGACTGTGCTCTGCTTAATTACGGAGAAAAAATGAATAATGTGTGACGACTTTAAGAATGTATTGGACCTATTTTCAAAATAGTTCTAAGTTGATGAAAATTTGTGAGATTGTTCTTTTTAATCTTCTTGATGTGCTCCAAAAATTTTAAACGAATTCACTAAACGGTTACTGAGTTATAACGATTTTAATTTTCACTGATTTCACACGTACTCTTATGGAAAGAGACGATCTTGAATAAACCATCTGAAAAAATGTTGAAGAAATAGTACCATTGTTTTCAATTTTTTTGTACATGCAGTATATGAAAAGATGAAAATATCTGCAGAGTTTCAATTGTTTTCTCTACATCGTTTTAAAGAAATAAATTATAACTTGAGAAAATTATGAATTCTGGGTATTTTCACTACCAAAAGTTTAGCAAATAATGCTTGAGAAAACATTTGTAAAGTGAAAAATACCTTCCTAGGATTACAAATAAGACTCCAACTGTCGTTCGAATTCCTTACATGTAGGTTTACTATGCGTAAGACGTAGACATTCAAGTATTTCAAACTTCATATACTTTTGTCTGATATTGTACGTCCAATAGGGGAGACCGGGGCTAAAAGTTCCGGGGGGTAAGTTGTTCCGACGGTTCTATCTTCTAAATGAAAATAGCTTTATAGGGGAGACCGGGGCTAAAAGTTCCGAGTCGGAATCAAGTGACACGGAAAAATAATTTAAAGTACAAAGCTATTTTCATTTTGAAGATAGAACCGTTCGGAACAACTTACCCCCGGTCTCCCCTACATCCTTTTTATACCTTACTCTACAGTCTACTGAATAAAAGTCTCAAGCGCCGTTCGCCGTGAATTCTTGTGCCCCTTCGTTTATTTCGAAAATACTGTAACCATTTATGCTAACCATATTCAGTCTCTCTAAACAGAATGCTGAAATGAAATTATTAAAGAAAGTGTTATAGCACACCTGTACAAAGACGGCGCGTCAGCACAGTTTACATTATACCACCAATCACAAGCAAAGTCTCGTTGGTTGAAAAGCGTTCCGTTAGTGCACAGGAAAGATGCACCTTGATGACCCTCTCGACCATCATGACAGATGTGATACGCCTGAAACATGAATTTAGGTCATTTACTATTGACATACCTACCTAACTCACATATGTACAGGGTGTTAAACAAAAGGGTCTAAGAATTTAGGGACTTATAGTTCTCACCGAGAGTAATAAACAATGCTTAATCAACATACGACCCAAAATCAATCCTTTCAATGTAAAATCTACTTTCGTATTTACGAGCGTCCTCCACACTTTTCAGTTAATGTGAGACAACATTTTAATTGAACCTTCGGTGATTAGAACGAGGAGGTCCAGTTGAATAGAGCTGTTCGGGTATTCGAATAAAGCGAGCCGAGCCGGGTACCCGTAAAACCTGAGTGCCTCGAAAAATTCAGGTAGCACGAATTTTTTCGGGAGGCTTGAAACTTCCGGGTAGTCCGAATCGTTCCGGGCCGCTCGGAAAAACCGGTAGCCCGAATTTTTGCGGGCGGCTCGGAAGAAGGGGTTAGCCCGAATTTTTGCGGGCGGCTCGGAAGAAGGGGTTAGCCCGAATTGTTTCGGGTCGTGCGTGGTTCGAGCAGTCGTACTGTGTTAAGTAGGTGAAATATTCCAAATGGTATTTCCAAGTTAAGTGAAAGTACACTGACACCAGTCAAAGGATTATGATTTACAAATTATGAAAGGTGTAAAGAAAATTATGGTACAACTGGAAAAATGTAATTCCCTGTGCGAAAATAAATTAAACCTGCTGAACAGATCGTATTTGCGTAAAGTTTCCTTTTCGCGTCAACCATTTTTGAAAATTCTGTATTAGAAACTTTTGAAGAAAATGTTTAAGTAGGAAAACGCGGTAATTATTACAAATTATTGAGAATTAGGCAATGTTCCTCGCTGAATAGTTTTATTTGCAACAGCAATAGTGACTAAACAATTAAGTGATTTCGGCGCACTGGTTATATATACTGGTTAATAATAATTGGTTTAAAAATCTTTAAAAAAAACTGATAATAATAATTGGTTTAAAAATATTTCAAAAAAACTGATAATAATAATTGGTTTAAAAATCTTTAAAAAAAATTGTTAACTGACCGAACCAGTGCGCCGAAACCACTTAATTGTTTATTCTAAAAATACGGTCGATATCTGAATTATTTTATAGCAATTGTGACTGCACTAATTGTAAGTTATACAAAAAATTATGTAATAAAAAGTATAATAAAATGTACGAATACAAAGCCTCGGACGAAGAAAATCTATTCTTTACCTTAAATTATATTTTTAAACAAAGAATTGTCCCATTAACCCCTTATAAGTACGAAATTGGAATTCAGAGGAAAATTTTAATTAATTTAAATTCTGACCCATTTACAAATATTCTAAACATATCAATAGATTACAGTTTATGGAAAAAAGTTTCACTTACAATTAGTTAGCATCTATCAATTTGTAACTCGACAGACTTGACGTATAACAATAAGATCAATTATCGAAATGAGTAGATTACCTGGCAACCGGTTTCCACGTTCGCGTACATTCCTGGTACGAATGGAACGTGGGCGCAAGAAAAACTTGTTGGCGGTACGGTGTGATACAAAGGAAAGTCTACGCCCGGAATACCAGGAATTTTACTGAAGTCCTGCTTGTTTTTCGATTTCTCAATAGCCTTTACGACGATCGGTTTATCGAATTTCGCTATTGGTTGAAAGTTTTGGTACTCATTGTAGCCGTTTTGGCGCTCATTGTAGCCATTTTGGGGCTCGCTATTGCCGTTTTGGTACCCATTGTAGTCGTTTTGGCGCTCATTGTAGCCGTTTTGGTACCCGTTGTAGTCGTTTTGGCGCTCATTATAGCCGTTTTGGTACCCATTGTAGCCGTTGTGACGCTCATTGTACCCGTTTTGGAATCCATTATTGTCGTTTTGGTACCGATTGTAGCCATTTTGGTACCCATTGTTGCCGTTTTGATACCCATTGTTGTCGTTTTGGTACCCATTGTAATCAGAATCTTCAACCACTATTCGATGCTAAATAAGGATAATGCATGATTATGAAAAATTGCAGTGTATGATACTTGTTATTTATTTTAGAGTGTATTTTGTTTTCTTATTTTTACCACAAAATTCTCTACTTTTTTGACATTGACAAAATAATCCAAACTTTTCGTTTAAGGGGACTAGGCAGTCGAAAAATCGATTTTTTTTATTGCATTTTCCAAAAGTACTATCCTTTCTGAATAAAATGCCGCTTGGTTTATAGTAAAATTCGCAAAATTATAGATTTGACAGCTAAAAACGTCAAGCGGCAACCTATAGCGTCGCCTTTGCCCAGAAACTTTTTCCCTGATTGCGAACGAGTGGAGGTTCAGATCGACTTCAAAAAATTACGGGACGTGTAAAACATGTGCAATTTCGACGCAAACCTCTGATAGGGTCCGTAAAAATTCGAGATTTTCATAAAAAAATTAAGAAGTCACCGGATTTTGGTAGCGCACAAACAAGATCGAATTTTTCTCGGAAAAATCGCCGTTTTTCAGCCGCCAATGGCATTATTTTGATTTAATTATTGTTTTTATACGTTTGCGCCGAAACACCTTTGAAATCGGATTACGTCAGATTTTAAGACTGATATTATGGCAAAACGACGGAAAATCGTTCAAATGTTTACCTGCCTGCAGCGTCATTTTTAAAGCACATATATGTTTCTTACCATTTATTTCTCAATCTGTATAGTAGTAATAAACATTGGGTAAAAGGATACACCTGGATGTGCTTTCCTTTTTTTACAAATAAATAAAGGAAAGAGTCTCTTTCTCACGAAAAACGACTGCCTAGTCGCCTTAAGAAAACGAAAAATAACACGGAATTGTAGCAAATCTACGATGCTTAGTTAATGCTAGGTTTAACCGACCAACTTGTGAATTCCATTTACATACATTATTCCGAAATAAAAACCTCTGCATAACTATTACTATCACAGCCATCTGATTTCAACATTATCCTTGATCTAGCAAGTAGAAGGGAGGTGAACGTCGATGCAAATGGCTAGAAACGAGTCATTTGTGAAAAGATGGTTCAAAATGTTACGTATTTGGCGTTATAAGTAAAGTATTTATGTACTTGTGTACCTTAATGCATACATGATAGGTCTCTATGATAAATTCCCATCATTAACACGTGTATCTACAATCTACAGTCTAAGCTATCGCTTCGAATTTTGAGCATAATTGCCGTGTTTGCCTTCTATTATGCATTCGAATGAAACATAGACAGTCTAATATCTAATTGTGCTTTAATCTTTACATATTCGTTGAATAATAACTGTTTTATAAGAACACGTAATTTACTTGGAAGTCTAGATGACGGGCTCCTGTCACGTTATAATTAGTTCTATCCTTTTTAACTTTAAGATCTATCATCTCAAATAATATCAACAAAAGCTACGTAAACTTGTCATACGAATGTCAAAACTATGCAAAATAGTAATCAAAAGAACGTTAGTACTTTGATAACAGGAAGATTTTATGACACGTAAAGTAATGTTAATGTGACGAAAAAAGTGTCCCATTACTCTTTACAAAATTAAAAATTTGCTATTTCGAGGAATAATTAGCCTTCTCTTTTTCACTTACAATTGTATTCCATTTTTTTTCTTTCTACTATAATAACCGCACCTCGCAATGTCTTTTTATTTACGTATCCTGTTTCATAAAGTTCCTTTATACAAAACGGAATACTCCCGTTGAATAAATAATATTTGTGCTGTTACCTGAAGAGGAGTGGTATGCGTTGTCAGAAGGATGACACTCAACAGCACCGCGGCACAGCTGCAACAATTTCGTGGCATGTCTGCACCGTAGGTAATAATAAACGAAACTAGTCCAGTTTTCAATGTGCAGGCGAGGTTCAACTCCCTAACTGCTCAAAAGATTATGTCACAGTGTGAGAGAGAAAGTCGTGCCGGTATCTACGTAACTCGAGCAAGGACCATTCTTATTTTGTGCGCAACGTTTAATTGCACCGCAAAATGCTGCCTTACAAAAGCTTTCACAGACTCGTTGCTGACCTTTTCTTTGATTCTTTATACCAATGTTGATGCGAACTCCTTGTCGAAGCGAGGCTTCGAAAAAACTGTGAAAATATTTCCGAGTAAATATATAAATGCACGTAGGTCTGGTATGTTTCTCATAGAGGAGGGGTATATAGAGCTATAGTGGTGGGTTCGCCTCCTTGGAACTTCGAATAGGATACTTAAAATGATGCTGTGCTTTCATCAAATTCTATATTTCAGTACGCTGAGTTTCTCTGCTCGATTCGATCTGGCGTTAAACAATTTAAACCTATTTAATAACGCTTGTTCGACTTAGGGCTGGGACTATTTGTCGAATTATTCGGTATTCGAATATTCGAATACTTCAGTTGCTTAATTATTTGACGAATATAATTCGAATATCCAAGTATTCGAATACTATTCGAATATTTCAGTATTCGAATACTATTCGAATATTAAAGTATTCGAATACTATTCGAATATTAAAGTATTCGAATACTATTCGAATATTAAAGTATTCGAATACTATTCGAATATTGGTTCATTTGTCATGGTGAAATCTTGTAAGCTAATTTTAACCCACTTCATACCATACTATTCGAATACATCGGTATTCGAATATAGCAGTATTCGAATAGTATTCGAATATAGCAGTATTCGAATAGTATTCGAATATAGCAGTATTCGAATAGTATTTGAATATGGCAGTATTCGAATAGTATTGAATATAGCAGTATTCGAATAGTATTCGAATAATAACATTCGAATACTCAAATATTCGAAGTTTATTCGTAGCATTCGAATACTCGTAAAATATTCGAATAGTCCCAGCCCTAGTTTGACTGCGTCGCAGCATTTTTTATACCGCGCGTTCCAACGCGATCATGGTTGCCAGGAGTACCTAAGTCCCAGGGTAAAGGACCCAATTACTGACACCTAAGCAATTACTGTCACCTTAAGCTATTTTAGTTAAAATAACGAATAAGCAAATATAGAATATAATCTATAGTATAGATTATAGGTTGAAATACATAATTCTTTTTGTGTATCACTTTACAACGTTTATTTATTCGTTATTTTAAATAAAATAGCTTAAGGTGACAGTAATTGGGTCCTTTACCCTAAATGACGTGGTAGGGCGTAGTAGAGGGGGAATCCTAGCATGTACATATAGAGCTATACATACATACTAATCCGATTTGTATCCACCATAGGAGGATTCCCCCTCTACTATTCCCTACTACGTCACTGTAGAGCTGTTCGGGTACTCAAATAAAGTGAGCCGAGCCGGGTACCCGTCAAATGCCCCAAAAAGCAAAAATTTGTGTTTTGAAATTTTATATTTCATTTCATGGAATTGATAGTAAATAGTCCTCTGACATAAGAACATCATAACTTAATAATATAAATAACATATTTAAGGTGAATAATAACATTCAAAGTCGAATAACCAAACGCAAGCTGCCGCAGACCACGCATAGAAAATATTTATCCACTGTATTTTTGTGCATTTATAAGTTCTCATCTTTCTTTTTGTGTTTAAAATAAGTAAAGTATACCCTTTTTTCGTGACATTAATCAATCATTCTCCAATTATTCAAATTATTTTTTTTTTGTCGCATCTTTTAACTTCTGGAGAGAATTAAAAAAAAGGAAACATATCGGTTCTTTCATGTTTTTACTATAATTAGTTCTTTTTACGTACTTTAATTTGGTATAAATTTTATCTGCCCCTGCGTGCCCTTTCTTGAGATTTTTTTTTTTTTAAATCGATAAACTAGACAAATCTGTCCTAGAATATGTAGTTGTCAAAGAGACGGAGCTTCCGATTCCCTCAGATTCAACTGATAGTGATGAAGATCTATAATAAACATGAATAATTTAAATTTTATTATCACTACAAATTATTTAAAAAATTAATTTTATTTTTTGTAAGTGTTCCATATGATTGTTAGTTCTTTGTGTATAAATGTATTTAAAAATGAATAGGTATATTTTATTTGTTTTAATTTTATTATGTACAAAAATATGTTTTAATGAGTTATTTTATGTTAAAAAATTTTTTTTTGTGTATAAATATGATTAAAATATTAATTACATGTAAATAACAATATCTTAATGGAAAATTGATTTTTGAATTTTTTCCTATATACTCGTTACACTGTGCGGCGGCTTGAAAAATCCGTGTAGTCCGAATCGTTTCGAGCCGCTCGGAAGAACCGGATAGCCAGAATCGTTTCGAGTACCCGAACAGCTCTACGTCACTGAGTTCCTACTACTCCCCACTTCGTCATTCTAGGTGCTTTTTGGGCAAGTCTGTTCGCGATGTTGTCACGCTGTGTTGCGTCCACCGTCATCGTTACAGAACTCTTACATAATGAAAACCGCAGAACACCTTTTTATTTAATACTGGCACTAATTTCGAGTTAAAAAGTGGTTCACGCTTTATTAAAGAGTTTCATTGTAAAGGCCGAGAAAAAGGCCAAAGTTATGATCTTTTTGTGAAAAAAGTATAGTTCGATATGACATTTTTGTTCAATATTTGAGAACTTATATCTTAATATATCTTAATGTATAAAGCAGAAAGATTTTATATATTTGTTTGTTTATCTGCCGCTAAAAACTTTCGAACGATAAACTTTGGGATCACGAAATGTGCCTCAACTCATTATGCCGGACAAAAAAAACTAAAAAATTTTTTTTTTATAAAATCAGAATTTAACTATCAAAGCTAGTATTATATTCGTGTTAAAATCGTTAGTGAAATGGGTAATAAATCATAATTTAATTTTAAATCGTTTTATATAATACATTTATTTACTTATTTTTCACTTTCAATGAAAACATAGAAACACTTGATCGACGAAATGGATGCGGTCGTTGCTGTTATATTAATATTTTTGGAATGATCGTATTTTGGAAAAAAGCAAGGTCGTTTGAATTATGTTACTGAAGAACTTGAAGGATAGAGAATACACTATGCAGGTATATCGCGAAGCGAGACTTTAAACTGTTTTATTTAGTAAAAATCTAGTATATACAAACAGTAAGTATAAATTAAGGATTATTCGACTTAGCACCGTCGCACATACCATCTACAAAATAACACTGCGTAAAAAACGTACTTGTCGTACTCATTAATGTTATAAAATTGGTCGATCTATTATTCACGCTTGATGAACTTTGATTTACTTTGATCACTCATCTTGATTGACGTGTAAGAAACAACATGGTGTAAAACGAAAATGTTGAGATAAAAACAATCACGCACGAATTTGGGGTCTCAATAATACGTTATAATTTCTTATCTATATTACGTTCGTCAATCAATATGTTTGGTTCGTTTCAATCTTAGTCCAAAGCAGTACACAAAATAAAAATTTAAAGGGGAATATAAGTCGAGGAATACGGAAGGAGCAGCCTGCATTGCATCTAGGAAGTAAATCATCACTATTCTATATTTAACAATTATTACGTACCAAAAGGGAACATGTAATTAATATATTTTCCTATTGGATTGATCGTAAAGAAATTCAGCGTTTCTTAAATAAAACGAGTATTTAATAAATATTCCATCATAGTATCGATGTATCAGTCGACGTATGTGATTATAATCATGAACTGGACAATTAAATTTAACATTCACAAATTTTTCCCCAACGATTATTTCCTATTTCTATCCGTTTCATAGTATATTAAATTAACGTTGCAAACAATGCCTGAAAAACATCGATTCGGGTGCAATACAATGCGAAACCGGAGACGAGAGATAGAATTATAAGAAGTTATATTTCAGTTAAATGTTGCATTGTTAATACTCGATGCAATGATGACAAACGGAATGTCTGAACCCCGCATTATTCCTCGTGCTTCAACGGAGGTTGTCTCGTGCCGAAGGAAGGTTCTAGGGGTACCAAATACGTAACCTTTTCGCTCTCCGCGCCATCTCTCTCGTCCTGTTTTAGAATCGACACGTTTTTCCTAACAAGCTTACGTGGACGCTGTATCGCGTCTTCGTAAGTTACGTAGTCGGGCCTCAAGACAGGGGCCTTTTCTTTCTTCGGGTAATATCTCGCCGGCGCGCCCTCTAAGGAGTATATTTGCTGAGCAGGTTTCGTATTTATTGGCACAGGAGTAACGGTGTATCCAGCGTTGATCAGAGCCGACAAATCTTCTTCAGACAACGTACGCCCCCTGGATGCGGCAGTTTGAACCACTGGACGGTTGTTTTGCTCTGGCTCGATTACTTCTTCGATAGTCAACGATTTGATGGGCGACTTTTTCAGCAGACCTGAGTCAGACACGTAGACAGCCTGAGCGGATGAAGGGATCTTAAGTTTGTGAGCCTGTCGCGGCTGCGTAATCACCGGGTGCACCTGCGCCTGCGCCGCCTCGATGGCGCCTAGGTCGTCCAGTTTTGGAGCGGACCTGGGTACATGGGACGAGCCGGGGACGTGATATTTCTGCAGTTGTTCGGCGGTTAGGTAAGTATTGGGCGAAGGGAGGGATGAGGCGGGTGACAGATTGTAACGGTATATCGAGTTATCATTCTTCTTTCCTTGACCGTCCTTGGAGATCGCCACGATTTCTTTGTTAGCTTGGTTGTGAGCCTGAAGTTGGTGTTTGTAGAGTGCTTCAGCCTGAGCTTGTGCCAGTGCCTGCGCACGCGCTTGGTGTTCCTCGTAATTCAGAGCATAATTGTGTGCCTCCTCCTGCGCCCTCAGGTGGGCCTGTTGTTGGGCCTCGAGTTTTCGAATGGCGTCGGCGTGCGCCTTAATATCCGCGGTCTGTTGAAACTTTCTCGCCTCGGCCGTCTCAGCAGTTGCTTGAGCTTTCAGCTTGGCCTTGTAAGCGGCTTCGGCGTTCTTCGGCAGGTACTGTTCTTGCAGATGCGAGCGCCCAGCGTCGCTCACTTGAGAGCCCTGCTGAATTTGTTCCAAAGCAGATTCGTGCTCCTTTTGGGCCTGATTCGTGGCCCTGGACAAGTCTATCGCACTTTGGTAATGCTTCTTGTAAGCAGCCTGCACGACCTTCTGCAAAGCTATTGCTTGAGCCTGTGCTTGAGCTTGGGCCTGGGCTTGTGCTTGAGCGTGGGCCTGATCGTAGGCCTTCTGTTCTTCATCAACGTAATCGTACTGAGGAGATGGAACGAAAGCCTTGGCTTGTTGAACCGGCTGGTACTGAATGGGTTCCTCAACCGGCTGGTAAGCAACGACTTGCTGCTGTTGCTGCTGGTATCGTGGCGGAGACGTCTCGATGTGATACTGCTCAGGCAATTGAGACGGCGCCGCTGCTGGTTTCGCGTATTGAGCTGGATAACTTGCTAACTGCTGGGAATATGCTGACGAGCTTCCTTTAGGCTGGGTTGGAATCAGTTTGAACTCCTGAGCTTGATTCGCCGAGACTAGCTGCAGTAACTCTTGCTCGAAGGTTCCCAACTTCGGTTGAGCATAGGATGAACCCTCGTAACCAATGGGGCTGGATGGGCCTGATCCTAAACGAGCTAGACGAAGGGCCTCGGCACGATTTTGAGCGTCGACTTGAGCTTGAACCTCCGCGGCTGCCTCAGCTTGCGCTAAAGCTTGAGGATGAAGTTGAGCACGTGGCCTAGGCGGGACGATTGCTGGCTTCCGGAAGTTATAGTAGGCTTGCTGCTGTCTCGCGTATGCTGACTGCGGTCTGCGTTGAGGTGGCGCTGGTTGCGGTTGCTCTTGCGCATACTGTTGCGCAACGGATACGTACTCCGCTGGCAGCTGGAAATTCATATATTCTTTTAAATAATGCATGTTTACGGAAGCGACAGTGAATTTGGCGAAATATTATTCCTAGTCTATTTGTGGGAGTATTCTACTGAAAATTACTGTAAATGTCGCTTTAGTTTTTCGGAAGGAATCCCGTAAAGTAATTCTAGAATACATGTAGATAAAAGTAGTCGGTACAGAATTGAGTTTATATTCATTTTCATCGGGAGAACCTCGCCAATTCATTGGTAATAAGGTACTCTCACGAAGATATAATAAAAAATAGTGAGCTTTATATTTTCAAAAAACTGTATCTGTGTATGCCACATATTTGAACATTAACTCAATTAGATTATTTACGTAACAAGTTTCAAGTTATTAATTGTATTGTGTGTATTATTCACACGTTCCTCCAATTTATGAACAGTTTATGCTATGATCTTTTAACGAGTGAATATTAATTAAAGTTGTTAGCTTTTATTTATGTTGCGAAAAGTAAGTTGAAATTGCGATAGATATAATGGTTTTGCAGATAGAGCTTTGTATGTGAGACAGACAACTTGGTAATCTACATATTATACAATATGTAGGTGCTCTTGAACTTGACCAATTGTAACTCTCGATCTAACAGATCACAATATATGTTATTGTTTCATTCTACTCTTGTTAGTATCTGTACGCAAGGGCAATGCCATGACTTGCTTCCTATCATTTCTATTCATTACTATTCTCTCACCTATTATCGGATCGTACAATCAGCCTCTATAAATCTATCCCAATGTCAAGTTACAGTAATCCAGAATACCGGGACATTATAAACAATTCCTACATGTGCATAAAATTAATTTTACAAACTGATTGTTTCATCTTTATTTTCCAGTATACCCTACACCGATACGGAAATAGTTGTTTATACTAAAATCTGTTGGATCGAGGCTTAAAATTAGTGAAGCTTATGCATATTAATTTAAAAGAGCCCGGAACAATTGCAAAATTTAATATGGCAACTCACATATGAGTCATTACTAATTCGCTACACGAAAAAAGTGAATTGATTTTAAAACTGTCTGAAGCCTCTGGGTTCTATAATATTTAAAATACTTTAAGCATATTTTATTTAATACAAAACGTTTTAAAACCAGGAGAAAATAACTTGTTTAAAATTCCAAATAATATGTAAGTTAATATGAAAAAGTGAAATCTCTACAAAATTGCAGAAAGTGGCTACTCCCTATAATCCTACAAACAGATGGCAAATTTATAACATGTTAGATATATTCAGTAATTATGGAACATTTTTCTACAATATTGCAGATGAATCGATAGTCCGTAAATGAGCGTCAGTAAAGATCCCATTCAAAGTGACTTATTACGGCAACGTGCAAGGCAAGGCCGTGCACTATATAGAGAACATATCTGTGACCTGGGAGACTTGCATACGGATATATCCACGATCATTGGGTGTGGTTTTACCGGTTTTGTCAGGTCGAACCGATTAGAAGGTAAAAGTTATGCAAGAAAGCCCGATCGCGTGTAGCACGACTAGACACGATCATGATCGAGTGTAGGTGTTGAGGAGACTTAAAAACCCCTCCAGAACTAAAGCACTACGGGTCAGTGATTCATTCCCCCATTTTTAAAGAGTAACTTCACTTTGTTCCGGGAAATATAGCAAGAATAACCTTTACGTGCTACTTGTTTCCAAACTCAGTTATTTATATTTTTTAGACGATAATATCATGCATTGAGTTCAAATACGGTCTATCGCATCGTAAAGCCTCTGCATTTTAATTCAAAGGATTATGTTAATATTATTAGTGAAGGTTGAAACGTGGGTGATAAACGTATTATTTTTACTGGAATTGTTAATATAAATTGGCATCGGTTTTGCACAATAGAATTGCTTTCATTTTTATATTCTTTGCAGGTTCTTTATTTAAGAAATCATAATTTACGTTGTAAATTTTTTATATCGTAGTTTACTGCGGAAAAAGGTTTAAAATTCCATAGGTTGGCAGACATTGGAATTTCAAATTCCTTCACTGGATCCTGTTTAGAATAATTAAAAAATACAATATCCCTTTTTTTGGCAAGGTATATTATTCTGTCAGAATGTCCGAGACATGTAACTATGAAAATTTGATCAAGACCGGGGAAAGAAAACGTTTTACATAAATTAATACCGAATTCACTTTCGTGGAATGTGGAATGAAAATTCTAAATAACGAAACCCGCGGAATTTGATGCATTCCAATTGTTATTGCGGTGCAATATCTAGATAATGAAGGCGAACTCTCCGTTCTAATAAGAAAGGAAAATCTGGAACGCTCATGACTGCACGGTGCGCACTACATAGTCAGTGACTACGCTAGGCGGTGATAGGCGACCAATGGACGTCGCTGACCGCGAGCGATAATGTTACTTACATATTTCTAGGAACGTGTATTGTCTCCCGACGAAAGGGTTAGACACGTAATATTTGCCATTCACGGAATTATCCTTGATAGAATCTGTGCCTTACTGACGTGTTCGTCGAAATTATGAAAAGAATTGCGTGTAAACCAATGGAACATGAAACAGAAGGTACTCAGAAGTGGTTACCTAGCTGAACTTATTGCACATTAAAATAATAGTATACTTCGATTTTATCATCCAATTTAGGGTTGCCTTTTAGCCAATTATAAGCAGATATACAGGTTATTTCACATATAACCTGATATATTTCTGCTATATTTAAATGTCCCCGCACTTTCGAAACAGTCGGGAACCCGTCCCGATCCCAAGAAAAATTCTCGTCCCGACTCGACCCGACTGATTTTTGGATTCCATTTTTATATTTTTCAGTTGTTCATAAAGTAATTTACGTTTTTAAAAATTCGCGAAATTCTCGGGTTAAGTTATAACTTGATATATGAAATCCCGGGAGTTTTAGAATAAAAAAAAAAACAGCCGGGATCCCGGGATTGAATTCCCTAGGCGCATCCCTAAGGGCGGGGGCACACGAGCGACTTTTTGTCGGGCAACTGTTTCGTCTCTTCTACAATGTCTGTATAATCTTATGTAGGTGCGCACACGGAGCGACGCAACAGCGACATAAAATTGTACAGACATTATGGAAGAGACGAAACAGTTGCCCGACAAAAATTCGCTCGTGTGCGCCCGCCTTAACCCTTAAGGTGACGTTCCACGGCGCACAGTGGTCTGGGGATATCTACATTTAGCGACCAAAATTCTGATCTTTCTGAAACTTGGTGATTAAGGGTTTTTGAGGTCGCTGATAACGAATTTGGCACCAAAAATTCAAAATGGCGCGCATTGTGGTCTGGAAAGCGGTATTTTATAGTCAAAATTAAAAATCATAGCTGTACTAGAGAAAAAAGAGAAAAAAGATTCAGCTCTAACATTATCTTTGACTTAAAAAAAAATTTAAAAAACACGCGTACGGGACGCCCAAATACCTTCAGCGTCATTTCTAAAAGTCTGCATAAAATTGATGATTGCAGGAGATTGCACTTGAAATTTACATGCTCTTGTTAACAATTGTGTAAGCTTTGATGTAAAAAAAGTCCGATGTTAATTTCGCTTAATCATTTTTTTATAAGCCTTCTCAAAGTTTAAATTCATATAAACAATGCACTATTTGTTCATGGACTAAATTACCTATATAACTGTATGATATAAACACGTATTTTGATGTTCTATAATGAGTAATTAAAACAATTAGGTTCACATAAAATTTCATGATTTTGTCTTTGTAATATTATATCTAATCAAAGAATCATCTGAAAAGGGAAAGCTATGCGGATTTAGAAGCTCTGGAGGGTTGTCAATTCTAAAAAAAAAATGATATTGTAAAGTTGAAGTTGAGAAATTGAATTTTGGCCACCATCCAGACCACTGTGCGGCGTGTGGCACGGCGAGCTTGGCGCGAGACTTCATGGAATGTTCATAGCTCGCCGAACATATATCTCGTTAAGTGCTCGTTTTTGACACCATGTTTATACAACATTTTTTTTCTTCATTTCAGTTTTTAGTTTCCAAATATGGAAGCAAAGTCACAATTGTTTTGGAACCATAGTCCGGAATATTTGATAAGAACAATACAGACAAATCGAATCATTAAGAAATGACTTATTACCTCTTGAATACCATCAGCGGATTGAAGAATGTACTGATTAGGGGAGGCTCCATACTCGGCACTGCTTGATATTGGTGATCTTTTAACAGGTTCCTTCACGTCGATTTCCAACATGACAATGTCGTCTGCATTGCCAGAGGACGATTCTGTCTTTTCAGCTGCATTAGGAATCGTCTGCTCCCCCGTGGAAACCGCCAGAAAACCTGTCAACAAATAGCTCAATAAAATTAATAAGTCATAAAGAAAAACACAAAGGAAGGAAACATATTCAATGTAGATGTTGTAATCGTACATATATCTTATTTCAAATATTATATGTTCGAGATGCAGAACCTAATTTTTCAAAATCAGGTATCGCAATGTGGGGGAACATTGACAGTACCTAACATCTATTAAAAAGAAAAAGAAAAAAATTCACTAATAGTACACAGAATTATTTTTTCTTTTTATTGCATTTTTATTCCTTTTTATTCGGTTTTTCAATTTTTTTTTTAAATTTTTCAACTCCCAAAGTTCGTGATACCCAAGTCGCTCGACATTTAATCGAAATTTAATTTAAAACTCACGTATTATTTAATTCAAAATTATTATTTCTCCATTTTTTTTTCATTTTAAACCACGCTAACGCGCATTTTTGTATTGGGCAACACTTCGTCTACGAGAGAACGTTGTTTAATAAATTCCAGCGCTTCCTTTATGGCTTCGATTCCCAGTGAATGTGGCTACCAGTAATTTATGAAGCCGGATATATTGTTCATGACGTTCTTTACCTAGTTGCCCCGATTCTGTGGTGACTCATTCACCTCATTAGAACGTAAACAAGTGTTATGATTATGGTATTTCTAAGGTTACATATACTCAAATGGGTGACGAATAACCTCGTTAATTTACAGAGGGTGACTATAGACGTAAACTATCAAAGCAACTGCAATAAAATTGTTTGTTTCAGGAAATAGAGGGACAGAGGATAGGTGTGTGAAGAAGAATTGTTTCCTTCACTTTCTTTAGATTTCTATTGACTTGATAAACTTCTTTTCAATTAATATTTTATATACGAAGAAATAATAGGTTCCCTATATATTGTTATATATAGGGAATATATATTGAAATATTGTTATATATGGTATAATGACTCAGAGAAACCCCATGACACTAAGATATGAAAGGAATGATTTGTATTTGTAATTCGACCCGACAAAATTGCGGAAGGACGAATTCGCGGGTAACTTTATGTCGTTCTGCTTGACTGAGAGTGCGCAGTCCAAAGGCGGAAAGGAGTTGGGAAAGCAGTTTAACGCAGAGAAAGTTACGCGCTCTTGAGAAACTTTTCCCACGAGGTTCACTTTCGACGTTTTGAATAAACCGTTTCGTCACTAGCAAGTCTAATGAAAGGACTAAAACAATTCGTGTAACAAGAAATATTTTATCCGTATAGGTGTGTACTTTCATATTAACCCTTGCCAGCCCTGCCTCCATATGGATCGATAGTGTGTAGACATTTTCCCAAGAACACAATTTTTTCAAATTCTTTGAGTTTCCAAAAGTGCAAGATATACGGTATGTTAAAATATGTAGTTGTTTCTATAGTAGGGGAGACCGGGGCAGATTGTAACAAAAACAGTTTTCACAGTTTTTTCTAGAAAGTGTTTTCCTCAATCAGGAAATAATTTGCGTGATTTACTACTTACATATGTGGTGAACTGATTGCGTGAAAGTACGTGACAAAATCTTGGACAGTTAGACATCTGCCTTCATCTCAAACAAATCTGAACCTTTGTTACAACGTGCCCCAGTCCTGGGTAAATTGTAACACATCTGTTTTACTTATTTAAATGAAAATATGAACACAAATAAACATTTGTGAAAAATATAAATGAAAACACAGATCATTATTAAACATTTGATATACACGAGTTAAACAATCATTCGCTTTCTTTACTTTATCCTTTTTTTCTACTTTTTGGATTCTCGATTGTTCTGTTGTTCGTCTAGAGCATCTTCTTCCGGTGTGTCAGCCAATAGCTTGCTTTATCAACATTTGGAGTGGGGTAACTATAGTAACATGTTACAATTTACCCCGCGGTCGAATTTTTGTGTTTTTAAAGGGATATTGTATTTTTAAAGAAGCAAAAATTCAAACGGTTTCTAATGACGGTTAATTGATATAAATAAAATTTTGGGCTATAACCACAAAATAAATACATAATGCTCGTTTGTGTCACTAAACCGACGGTGCTAATATCGTCAAGCAACTCTCGCATGCTGTGGGTTACCAGATTTGTCGTTCAAAAGATTTTACTCATGTTACAATTTACCCCGTGTTACAACCTGCCCTGGTCTCCCCTAATATATCTTTCAAACGAAAAAACACGAAGTTTATTTATTTTAACAAATGAATAGCTAATTTTATTCACATAACCTACTATTAGCTATAATTTAAAATGCGGAATATTATTTCTTACTTATATCTAGTTTAGATGAATTTTTTTATGAAACTTTGTGTCGGTAGAGTAATTTTTTAACTTATTCTATTTTGAAAATCCACTATAATTTCTTCTTATTTCCTGAAATTTATTTTTTATTTTTTGAAATTCTTCTGCCAAGCTTTAAATAGTTACAAAACAATATTATTCAACTGATATTCCTAACGTGTCGATAATTTTCAGACGTGAAATTTAAATTGAAGGCTACATTGTTCAAATTAAATTCTTTAAGATCTATAGTTTTCTCTAATTTTCTTTGAACATTTTTTCAGGTGTTATTATCAGTATTTCATTAATGTCATTAGATGTTTAGTTTATTATGAAGATCGTATAACACTTCTTGCCTAGATGTTAAATTAAATTTTATTTAATAATATAAAATATACACTATTATATGTAATATATAATTTAAAAGTGAATTTCTTTTTAAACACTGTTATAACTTTATATTAATCCTCTAAACAAAAGTTCATTACTATGATCTTCCAATAAAAATTATTCGCGTACCCTAACTTCAAAAGTCTCTGACAAAAAGCTGACAATAATAATAATAATAATGAAAGTAAAAGCATAAACAAACCATAGATCTACATCTGTTGTATAAGCTGACGCTTATACCCATAAAGCTTATTCATCGACCAACCCGGAAGCCTCTTACAGAATCAATGTTCTTTGGTATCGTTTTATTTTGATCCAATGCGGCTTGCAAGAGGGAAATCACTGCTCAAGATATAATAGACACAATTTGATTGGATTCAGAGGGAGAATGACTTTAATGCTACGTTTTCCTGTCGCATCAAATCTCTTATTTAATGACCAAAGTGCCTTAATTATTTAACCAATGCAATTAAGAAAATCCTCCTTTATAGCTTGTGTGAAACTATTTAAGCAATACTTAAATATAAAATATATACTATTTAAATACAAGAATTAACTGCAAATATATAATAAGAATAAGGATGACTGTATGTTAAAATATATAGTGGATATATCAATATTAAATCTGGTCGTTTATTGTTTAACAAGGAAAATTATATTCTTCTAAACGCGATAAATTTACAAACATAATTAGAAATAATTATCCCAGTAGCCATGGTTTGTTTTATCCTATTTGCGAGGATATAGTACTGTAGATAAACTTGAAGTGATTATGTAAAAAATAACGACCTTGGTTTTATCGATCAGTGTCAAACAATCGTGAAAGTGAACCGGCAGGAAATTTCTCCTGCACTTCTCCTTTTCCTCTACAGACGAATATAATGATAATAATCTTGTAATAGTCGCGCCTTTAAACCGGTCTTTCACTGTACACGACTTCTACTAGCAACTAGAAATAGCTGCAGCAAAACGTAAATTGTAGTATGTAGGCGCAGGTGTATGTAATTAGAAACGCGTGATTAAAGAACTGGGAGGGTATAATGAAGTAAGAGATGAAACGATCATTTCAGAGCCCACTATGTCTATCTATATTCAAAGAAAATTCCTTTGCGGATATAAACCAGTATTATTATCGTAATTATTGGTACGCCACAGCTTTAAATAAAATTCATAAATATCTTAAAAATAACGCCTTTTATTCTCATTTTTTAATCTTTTTAATTAAAAGTCTACGTAATGTTACTAAAATCATTTGAGAACCTTCTCACATGAGACACTTCTGTGGCTCGCGATTGATATCTTGTGTGTCATTACACTTACGTTTCTATTACACAGCAGTGACTGTATGGCGAAAGTGCAAGGGAAAGAGAAATTTATAATTGAGAGCGTGTGACGGGAGGGGTTGACAATGTAGCCTGTTGCTATTAAATCTGACCCTGTTTATTTTCACTTGGTAGAGATAGTTGTAGTAATTTAAAAACAACAGAAATAAATAGGAATCTCGCGAATTTGATGGAAGTTCCAATTAGGCCACAAAGCGGGCCGCGTGAAATTGCCTTAACGCTTTCATGGCAGCAGCACCCTGTACAGTTGAAATACTGTAATTGTTGTTAAAATTACGTACCTAAATCTTGGCAACATTCTATCATCATAGAATACATACATTAATTATCTAATCTAATACTCAAAACTTTCAAAAGCATCTTTTATATTAGAAAATTATGCTATTAAAAGAATCAGCTGTGATTTACAGAAACCTGAATTCATAATATTGAAACCAGGATAATGTAACACCACACCCCCGCAGCTTTATCGCTAATAAATAATGCAACGAAACATCCATGTTGCTTTTAAAATAGTCTGACACTGCAAGCACATGTATTACAGTTTCAACCTTGTTTACAGAATAAAATTTTTAAATGATGTTAGCGTATTTTGACGTACAGAATGTATTGAAAATCGTGGGACAACTGGAAAGAAGGTCATTTCTCATGCAAAAGTAAATCGAAATTGGAAAAGAGAATATTTTTATTCGAGTCTTATGTTTTCGGAAAAAACAGCATCTTATTAAAAATCCGCAGAATTTATCGCGAATCCTTACAGACGAGAGTTGAAAGTGTAGAATATTTTTTGAACATTGGCGTTCCGTTTGAGAAAGCACATTTTGGAAAAGGATTCCTAGTTTGAGACTGGATTTTCTCACGCGGACCTAATCCATTTTGGAAATGGATTTTGTGGATTAAGAATCTGTTCCATCTTCGATCGATTTTCTTCAAAACAAATTCAAGTTAAAAAAAAATTATTCTATAATTTCCATTTATTTTTAGATAAGGATCCATGTCGCTTCTGATTGAGCAATACTTGTTTCTGTATTGTATCAATTTTAAGCGAATTGTACGTATGCTAGCCGAATTTTTAAAATCAATTTTGCCTAAAACGAAGGTTCATATGAAAGAAATTATTTTGAATTGTCAATTTATTTTATATGACAACTCATCTCCCTTCCGTTTTTTCCATTCCAGGTGCTAATTAACAAAACTTTACAATAAAATGTTTGTGAAATGAAATTAAAGTATACTATTAATGTAAATATAATCTTTATATGTTTGTTTGTACTACAAATTTCGAAAATTTATATTTATATAATTGTATAATTATAAATTGTGTAATTATAGTAAGGCATTCTCCTTTTGCTATATAAGATGAACAAAATACGTTTTTAGTAAGGAAATACACTGGCTACACATTGCATCGTATTACATCTATTGGCACTTTCGTTTCATTACGTTACCGCATTGGAAGCAAATAAACCACCAATAATACAAAACCTCACTAACCTTCCGCAGAGTTCTTATGCCCGAATTAAATTACATCAAGAAAGTTTAAATAACTTCATAAAACCTCGAATCCATGACCGATTGCCCGAGGTTCGTTCGCAAATGGAATCTAACGTGTTGTGTACTCGCATTGTTACCTTGTTAAATAAGAAAAGTATCGAACGGATTCACCAAGAACTTTCTAAAAAAAAACTTCGCCTGATTTTGCGACCAAGCAGACATTTTGAATTGACATTTGCGTTTACTTGTTTGTTAATATTTTGAAATTTTATTTTATGACATTTCGTAGTACTTGCAGTTTAATTTCATTTGAAATTATAGACAGTTTTTAATTTTAAATAAAAAAATTTCTGATGCACCTTGTGTAGAAAACCAAACGCGCCATGTTGTATTTTCTATAACACTACTAATATATATTTTTGATTCTGTCAAACTGCAAATAAATGTAATATTTCCCAATGATGATAAAATGAATATTTTTCAGTAAGATGTAATAAATATCAATAAAACAAATTGTCAGGTAAGAATAGTAATAAGATCAAAGGAAGTTAAGTTCTGTAATCTTATCCCGCTTTCACTCCATCTGCCAATTATTTTGCACTCACAAGACAGTTGCGAACATGCCCAAAGATGTAAGATTGTGGGAACTTCTGAGCTGAGAAATGATTGCTAAACCGTTTCCACACGGTGTACCTACAGGTTAGATCGATCTTGGAACGTTTTCCTCGCCGGGAAATCTTTGTTTTAACTAACAGAGAAAAAGGATACCTGAGCGTTAGGTCTCCCTTTCCTTTGTTACGGCGCGAGAAATTACACAGATACGAGCAATTTGTTCGCGTTGAGTAATAAACCGAGCATCCTCAACCGAAAGACAGTTAAGTAACAACCTCCGGTTAACGCATCTTATTTAATTAACGCCTTGCGTTTCCACATTCCCATATATGTAAAACTTGACTTCTTTTGTCAATGTCTCGCGTTCGATACCGTCGTGTGTATGTACATTGGGAAATAAATGTTACTAGGACACGTCTTGCACTTTTTCCGAGTATAACGTAACACACAAATGTGAGGAAACAATGATGAATTGCGCTGAAAATACTATTTTCTAGATTATAAATGATTCTAATAATTCTATAATTAGTACATTATGTTATTATTATAAAAATATTGTTATTTTACCTTTTAGAATTGTTATAGAATTATCAGATTTATTTACAATCCATAGTATAGAAGTATTCAATATATAATATAATATTTAATTAATATTGTGTTTCAATACATTAAAATATTGAGGTTTATTTATAAAGTTAATTCTGCAAAATTCAAACCATGTTTGACTCAATTGAAATGAATCCTAAATTAAATATCGCGGTGAATATTTTTTGGCAGTACAGTAACAGTGTGATGAAATTTTTAAGAATTTTTTCAACGTTTTGTACACCTTTTAAAAAAAGTTTTGTAGACTTGATCTCTGAGAACTATGAATTATAAAAAAAAAAAAATAGCACAGAAACCGTTTTCAGATGACAAAGTGAAAGTATCATGGATTGACTTTTTCTTTTCGAAACTCTTCTGTTATAATTATACCACAAACATTAATGATCACAGTGCTTCCAGTTGCGAAATTATAGTCTAAGCAAACTGATGCGACATGGCAGTAGAAATGGCAGAGAATCAGTGCGACAAATGAAATAATATTCAGAAGGAAAGTCAAAATGTTAATCATTTTCTGTAGCATCAATTGAAGAAATTTCAAATAATCAGCTGCTATCGAAATATCCAAGTTATATAAATAATTGCTATAATAATTTTTTTTCATCATTTCTTCATTTTTCATTTTGTCTGTCACTATATCTATACTCCATTATTTTTGTTTCGTAACTAGGGAAACAATATTGTTGAATTGAAAGCCCAGTCTTTTTTCAAAACTCATTCTTACACCATGCACGTAATTCCATTCAGTACGATTAAAAAAAGAGATTAACGTGTTTCATCAGATGAGCGAAAAAAGTAAATAGGTATCCTAAAATGGAACCGATGATTAAGCAGTAACAAAGTCGTTTAGCAATGAAAGGTCGACGGTACGGTTAATTTCGCTTTCGATCTGACGTTCGAATTTGCTGCGCCTCCTACCAAGGTGATTTTGAAACTCCCGCCACCCGTATTTCACCGATTAACCTCTGATCTAATCTCCAAGTTTATCTTCTAACAATTAACTTCTTGGAATCGATTTCTGCCTGTAGGCTGTCTTGCATGCATTTTGAAACTCTGTTATTTCCTTCAACCACGGAATCTACCCACCACGTAGCCATTAATCTGCTTTCCCCCCTCTAATTAAATCTATTGCACGGAGCTAGTTGTAACTCTTTGTTCCCTTTGATAAATGAATGCCAGTTTGACTTAATTGCCACGAAGTTCTGTCAAGTCCAATCGTTCGAAAATGTTTGTTTGAACAATTCCTATAGCCACATTCATATACTTTAAAAATCTCTTTTCCTTTTTGTGTTCCGGATAACCTTTACAGTACTTTTCGTCAACGCCAAGGCCACCTGCTTATTTTTCTACGCACTCTCTGTATCAGCCATGTTTTTTTTCACTGCCACACAAAAATTCAGAACAATAGTTCAAGATATATTAAAACAGTCTGCCAAACCTCAAATTAATTTATCGAACCGTTTTTGTACAAAAAATTCATAAATGCTCCTTAAGCCACTAACGCGTTTGTCAAAGAACATTTACAGTGTAAAAATTATTAACGTAATACATCCGCTCCGCCAGATAATTATTTCCCAACAAACCTTTCCAGCAAAATATAAATCTGTAAACATTAAACAGTTCGTAATATTTAATACATCTCGTAATGTATTTTAGCAGTTAATCAAGACCGTGTATCGAGCATGAAAAGAAATCGAAAATGTCACCTGAAAAACCCCGGTTTTAATATTAGGTCAGTCCACATTCTCTTTTAGGCTAGAACTGCCGACTGCAGTTGCGGCGTTGCAGCCGCGAGTAAACTGCTGGTTAGAAAGGTGATATCGTGCAACATATACATGTACATATGTCCGCTTATTATACTTTCCGACAGAGAATTCTCGATCCCATGTGACGCGACAAGATTTTCTATCATTATCCTCGTGTATTAAGCCGCTCTTTCTTATCACTTCTTTTGCTGCAATTATAATTCTCAAAATGAGCATCCCTCGAAGGAAATTCCCTGTATTTTTACAACGTCATAAAACTAACGAAGGAAACTTAATTTACCGTAGTTGCTACGTTCGAAAAAAAAAGGCGAATACCTATGGAAATGCGATGGCGTCCTCGGTAGGTTATAACGACTTTAAAGAAACCGTAGCTATTTCAAATATTTCTGGGGCATGGCCTTGTTCAAACAAAGAGCTCTATCCAAGTTTTTGCCACTCACTGGATAAATGAAAGGGGCTTTTCAGTTCTATTTGATACCCTTCAGTAAACATCTCTCGCGAGATATTTAAATTAATGTCAATGCCTCCTATCCCTTTTCGCTACTTTTAGGTTATATTTAATGTGCAAGATTTATGTACGCTTCTTTTCCAAAGAGAACACATAAAATAAGTTTTTACTTTGGCCACTTTCGTAATTAATAACGCATTTAGTAATAGTTGCGATGATGATAATGACACAAGCGAGGTTAAACTTTCGTTAGTAATATCCTCAAGTTTTTTCTTTTATCATTGAAAAGATGTTTACGTTGATTCGCATCAATTTGCATTTGATATCGCGAGGCAATTAGGAATAGAAATCTCATGCAAGCCCGATAAACCCTCGAACCGGAAGCCGATGCAATCGGACGATGACTTGGAAAGCCAATGAAACCCGTCGATCCACAACGGCCCCGTGCATCCTCACTCGTCATTATTGTGACTACTTCTACTCTCCCATCATTTGGGAACCGCCGAGTCGAGTTGTAATTGACGAGAAATAACGCGGTGGCTCTTTCAAAATCTCTTTTAATGCGAAGCCAACCAAGGACGGGGCTCTGATTTCCCTCGAAATGAAAGCGCACCGTTATTGCACAGATTCTTCCGCCAGTTGAAACGATTTCTAAATGTCCAATATTACTACAGCTGCTTCGATTCTAATACACCAGGTTAGTCACGCACACTTCGCCAGCCGTTTTTCACTTTCAGGCGAGCAAAAAATTTAACGAGCCGGCTGGGTTTTTTTCATCTTCGTAAGCGCTCACTTTCCTTTTAGTATCGATTCGATCTTTCCTTTTCGGAGTCTTTCTAATCTGGTTGCATGCACAAAGCCTTGGGAAGTACACCCATCGAATGGATAGTTCGCGAGGTACGTAAAGAACGTTCTACGATTAGCTGTGCATTAACTGTCCGCCGCGGCGCCGGCAAAGGTGGGTCAATCTTGACCCGTGTTCCGCCTTCGTCGGTATACGACTCGTAGGATATTTGTACATCCGATATAATCGTTATGTCAAACGCGTTATGCGTAATTTGCACAGACAAACAAGTAAGGTGAATGTCCCAATTAGTGACCCTGTAAGATCTACGCGCATTTTCTAACATTTTTACATATTAAAAATATTTGTCGCTGTTACTCATTAATAGCTTATCATATGTAGGGAATTCAATCCCGGGATCCCGACTAATTTTTGGATTCCATTTTTATATTTTTTTCAGTTGTTCGTCAAGTAATTTATGTTTTTAAAAATTCGCGAAATTCTCGGGAGTTTTAGAATAAAAAAAAAAACAGCCGGGATCCCGGGATTGAATTCCCTAATCATATGGCTGGTTCTTTTCCAGTGTGAAAAAGGCCCCTTTTTATGATGAAATTGTTCGAATATAATTATTAATAATAAATATATTATATGGTGCACGTGTACCTATTTTTGACCGTCAATTCTCTCTTCGTATTATTGACTCGTACATAATGCGTGGAATACCGTATCATTGATTTCGTTAACGGTAATTTTCAGTTACATTTATATAACAACATCGTTTTTGGCATGCTACATGACTGGCTGACACTTCTAATGCTATGGCCACTTTGTACAGCTGCCAAAGCATTTTCTAATTATCCCTGTGAATATTTTTTTCTTCGATTATTCTCTTTATTCGACATCTTCTCGAGGACACTTTTTGAGGTTACAACGCAACTGACATAACACGTAAAAACACGCAAGATGGAAAAACGACATCTCGTGTCAATAAGAGGAATTCATACATTTTACGAGTACCGATTATTGACCTCCATAATTATTATGAATTTAGTAAAAAATTCGATGCAATTTTTTCAAATAGTGAATTTACAATTAGTATAGTTGCATTTATACATATTGTACATCTTTTATAAATAAATGCCATAATTTTGCGAATAACACTCGGGTTGCTGAAACATTTAAATAGAGAAAAATTCGACAAATAGTTTCAGCCCTAATTTCGATCAACGGTGTGCTTGGCATCAGCTAATAGTGAGATCCCTCCTTTGCTCGACGGAAAGAGAATCCTCTTTCGCCAGGACAGCACACGACTGCACTTGGCAAAACGGATATTACAGAAACAGAAAGAATTTTAGCTTGGGAAAGGATGATTTACCACGTCTACTCCCCGGATATTGCACCAGCAAACTATTATCTTTCAAGAAGTTTGCAACGTTATTTGAATAAAGGAAGCTGAACAATGTCAACGAGATCGAGAAAAGTTTCTGTGAACATTAATAATTTATCAGATAGATTGCAGAGTGTAGAGAATTGGGGAAAGCACGTGAGTGAATGGTAACTGTAAATAAACTATTGTTTCATTTTCTGGAAATAAACCTGAAGCAGTGTTTGTGTGTAATAGTTATGCGATGCGATGACCCGATAAAGTCAATGTCGATTTCTTCACTCAAACTCAGCTCTTCATTTCATTAATTATTCGGTAAAGCGTTGATTACATACCGTGTAATCAATTGGACACGCTTAGGCCGCTCGTCCACCGCCGCAACGCAACTGCAATTTGAGCAAAAAACGGTTGCATGCAATGGCGTCGGTCACTCGCAGAGCTTTGTTTCTCGTCAACGCAACGCCCCCTTTCGTTAACCTTCTGAGAAATTTCCTCGAGTTCTGCCCACGACATTGCATGCAATCGTTTTTTGGTGAAATTGTAGTTCTGTTCCAGTGGTGAGACATAAGGCAAAAATAAAAATTTATGGTTTCAATTCGTCCTCGCTTTCGATCCATGACCTTTGCTGGCGAAATTTTTATATTATTAAAACAGAAAAAGGGAATGTTTATGTTTGAACACGTTCTATGTCGAAAAGAAAGTTTCTCTTTCAGGACAAAGTAAACTTATATTATTAATCACTTAATTAAAAAGCTGTTGAAATAAAAAATTGGGCTATTTAACTAGAAATTGGCTTATTTTTTTATATTATATTTTCAATTTAATTAAAAAGCTGTTAAAATAAAAAAGTGGGGGGTTGGACTAGAAATTGGGTTATTTTTTATTATATTGCCAATTTAAATATGGGATTACCGAAATCGAAGAAAAATAATAGTCAGGAGTTATCCACGCTGAATATCAATCATGCAACATATGATTTCTATCTAAACCTTAACATTACCTGTTCACATTAATCATTTCACTTGAATACAGAAAGCAAAAGTAAATGATGGGGTTTGAAATCTCTTATGTATGAGTCACTATTCCATTCTTTTGATGCACCGACCGTGCGCTTTAGGAATTCTTTGGATCCCACATTAAGATCGAGCCAGCTACCGTAGATCTACTGTTCACAATTATACGGACAATGGCGGATTTAACAGGGCGGCCGATGAGCAGTTACCACCTGGGCCCCTGCTCGAAAGGCCCCTTCTAGGGCCCCATCCTTAAAAAAATTATGATTTTATCCAAACTATATTTTTTTTCTGTACTATTACATTGAGCCCGTTTTCAGTAAACTACCGCTTTAGTTTCTCGAAAAATGGGCCCGCTCAGAAGGCCCTCTAGGGCCCTGTCTTCAAAAATATATTATGAATTTGTCCAAGCATTTGTTCTATACATTTCTGTACATTTACCCCCTTTTAGTTAACTACCTCTTCATTTTCCCTCAAAAATGGGCCCTTAATGTTTGCCACCTGGGCCTTTTTCTTAAATCCGCCACTGTATACGGAGTGTCCTGAAACGAAAGAACACTATCTGGGGTTCTGATGGGGAATGCAATTCTGAAGTTAAAAATTTCCAGTGAAAATAATTTTCAAGAATGCATTCAGAATATATAGCTACTATATTAATATTTATTTATTACTTGCAATTTATTATAACTGACTATTTAGAGGTGTGCGAGAACCTGAAAATGTCGGGTCAGGTTGGGACGAGACTTTTTCTCCCCGAAAATTGTCGGGATTCCCGAGAAAGACGGGATTCCCGAGAGAGTCGGGATTTCCGAGAGAGTCGACTTTCTCGGGAATCCCGGACCCAACCCATCGGGTTCCCGGCATTTTCGGCTTCTCGCGCACCTCTCTAACAGACTTTTTAAAGAAAAATTTCTAAATTTATTTTCACTGAAATCTTTTAACTCAGAATTGCACGTAATATGAGACCCTATTCTGGTGCCCTTCTTTTGGACACACTCTATATCCAATCGACACTTGTATGGCATCCACTTATCCTGCTTTTTAAACTCCTATCACACTCACGTGGCTAGCAACAGTTGACTCAGATTTATAACACTTTCATGAATTCACGATCAGTTCTACTAATAAATCTTCTAATTGGTTATTATCGAGGATGAAACTATGCTCTCAGCCTTATTGGTCTTTAAGACTCATCATCGTTTCAAAACTTCATGAATTGCACTTTTTCTGTACCTTCAGGTATATAGTCCTTAGTCAAGCACCTGGTTCATATTTTGTATTAACTAAAAAAAAACTTATCAAACTTAATACCACAATATAAAAAAATCATGTGAATCTTAAACAGTCGGTTTTATTTTGCAATTTTAATTATTGAAATCGAGTTCCTTAATTCTTGAAGAACAATATCATCAATGCACTTTAGAACGAGCATTCATTTATGCTATAAAAAAGTATAAAATGTTGTTTTGAAAAAAAAAAACATTTTTGCACGAGCAAGCCTAATGTTCGCGTCAACATATTTTCAGGTTTGCAGCAGAACAACAATAACATTTAATTCTTACAAAACATAATGCGTATCCTTTGGAACGAATCTTTTTTCCTTCTCTAAAGCCATCGAGTCGATTACACGGTGGTTTCGCCGAACCCATACACCGTAAAAATCAGAGGTCAAGTATATTTTAATTCGCCCCGTCAGAGCACTGGAACACGTTGATTGCACTTTTCCTCTTTTACAGAAAATGTGTTTGTAAATGTAATTAACTATAAATATATATTTAGAAACTGCATCTGCTCATAGTTTTTACGCCAATTTCGAAAACTTTCAACACAACTGTGTAACGTAATACTGAATAACGTTTCTGTAAACAATAAATGTTTAGTTATTCTTACAATTTTTTAAGTTAATTTTTGCATTAAAATATAATCCAGTGTCAATGATTGTCAGTCGGAAAATAAAATTGTGCAAATGAAAACATCTTATTAGCCAAAGCCGACAAACTATAAGAGATATATTACTTCTTGCCAAAATTTTGTTAAAATTGTTCAGTGAGCATGAGGTTAGATGTTTTGAAAATTATTAGATCATTGGTTTATTGAATTTTATAGTAAAACTGATACACGTCACCATTTTACACGGCATGTTAAATAACAATTATAGTTCTGAGTTGCGTCCAAAATACATACTTTGTTTAAAATAACAGTTTAAATAAAATTTCCGTTCATTTCACCATCTAAAAAGGCTTGGAAAAAAGTGTTCTTCGCATATGTCAGAGCTCATTAATTAGATTCACATGCGTAACAATAACACCGCCGTCTTCCTCAGATTATTCTCACAACAGGTTTCACTAATGTCGAGTGCAATCACCACGTTGCGATATGCAGAGAAAGTATACGTGTTCATGGTAAAATATTAGCCCAAGGAAATTCAATCGTCACAGAGATTTAGATAATCTGAAATATTTACAATTATAATAGTAAATCGAACAAAAGTGGCTTTCACAAGAAGAAGTCAAGGTTGAAAATTAAAATACAAACAATTCATGGTCGATACCCCGTACACGATAATTACACATTTACACACGAAATCATTTCTGAACTTGATAACAGCTGCTAAAGTATTTTATCATAACCTCTGATTGAATTTACACCCCTCGAAATGCAAATCTTCACTACTTTTCATCTTAACTAGGTTTACTGTATATTCATATAAGCGCCACGAATCACATGCAATAGTAGTAGTATTATCCTAAATATACTTTTTACTTGCACCGCAACCGCGATAGTGATAAATATCTTATTGTCCTATTTTACATACATATCCTTTCGCTTTCCCTGCTTTACATACATACATTCGCCATAAAAAAATGTTGTTTAAAATGGAATAGTTAACTCCATTAGAGAGAGAGAGAGAGAGAGAGAGTGAACCGTTGGCAAACATTATCATATACACCACGCAGTGCTCGTTTATCTCGCCGATAAAGGAAACTTTCTAATACGGTTCTAGATCAATTCATCTCAAAATCTCGTTCATGAAAATGCAAGTGTGAAAGGGGCGAAATTCCAGCGATCGGGTAAGAATTAAATGGCAGTCCGCCTGTTTGTGTAAACCGAAATACGAAAGTAAAGCCAGTTGTCCGGGAAGCAAGTTTCTAATGCGAATGCAATGCCCGTACGCACCAGTTTATCTAGTGAATCAAGGAAAGTCGTACTGTATGCTCCCAATTTTAAGGAGTTGTTCACACTGACATACCTTGGTGCAATGTCCTTACCGAGTAACGAAATAAATAAAAATACCGTAATTAAATACTTGATTTAGTTTTGAACAAATAATTCTCAAATACCTACGACGCTAGAATTTATGCCTAATCGAGTAAACAAATAATGTTTTGGTTTTAAAAAAGTAATTCGCCCAACAATTTCTACAACGCTATTATCTACTAACTTTCGCCTTCGATGTAAATATATTAATTACAATTGTGTAAAATTTTACTCATAACTCAGAAGAAAATTCTACAATTCTGAATTATTTGGGTAGTTGTACGCAGCACGAATTCCACTTTACACAGTTATCGTTTAAAAATATATTTAAGCTCCTAGCTAATTCATAGGGAACGCGAGGAACGTAGAATACTAATAATAGTTTAGTGTTAATAAAACTATTTTCCAAGACAAGTTTTACAGTACTGATTCTGAGATTTTTAAATTAAAAAAAAAAATAGCTAAAAATGTGATCCCATAATATCATTCATCGTCAGAAAACTAATTTCCCCCAAAACTATTTTATATTTTCAAAAAAATCTTCTCCCCGCGTTAAAATCGAAATTATATTCGTTGCGGCGTGAACAGCTTTGCAGACGTATCCCAGACCCTTGGCCCCTAAAATATACCCCTTATTGGTTACAAAATCACACGCGATTCGAATCGACATCGTGACACGTGCTCACGTTTTCCTGGATGGAATGTCGAATTGATTGTCACAGAAACCCGTTAACAAACGTGTTAGTCACAAAGCTCGTGTTGAACACCCAACTATTTCTGCTGTTATTCCGTGAAAAAAGCGCGATGCAGCACACTCACCTGCTAGGATAAGCAGCCACATGGTGCACAAATGAGTGACGAAGTGCCGAGTGAATGTTCAGTAGAAGTGGGTTCCTGGTCGCTTTATAGACGAAGGGGAAAGGCCGCGCCCGGGTTGGCCAAGTGGGGTTGTTAACCACTTTTCCACAACGAACTGTTTCTAAGTGAGCATCGCGGATACATGAAATGCAGAAAACAAAGACACAAACGAGTGTCTGGCTTCATGGACATTATTTGCTCGCCTCTAAAGTTATACTTACTTTTACAATGGAACTGACGAATGGCTTCTGCATATAGACGTTAACAGGCACTTTATATCTGTGCTATTTAGAAGGCAATATAAAATTAGTGAGATAAGCTTGCTACGTGGAGGAATAAAATAAATAACAATAGTAATAGCAGAGTAATAGAGTAGTAATAGTAATACAGTTTCATTACATCACCAAAAAGTATAATAAGAAAGTCGGTTTTGCAGTGGATGTAAAGAAATGAAAATAATAAAAGACGAGAAAAGGCAGAGAATTTTGTGTAAAGGGTGAGACTAACAGAATTTGAGTGAAGCAGATCTTTGAAGCTAAAAAGACTAAAATTATACATTTAAATATAAATACTCTGAACTATGTCTTTCTGTACGGAAAGAGCTTAAAATTTCATTCTTTCGAAATTCCTACACTTGTTAGACAAAAATTGATACATTGCTGTAAATAATATACAATACATTGATTTTAACAAAGCATTAGAAATACTTAGATTTTTGCCGATTTTTACACCAACGTCCTTCTACAGTATTCAGTACTCCCTATTTACCACAACATGAATTGAATACTAACCAAGAAATTGCGCATTAAATAAAAGGCGACAATGACAAAATGTGTAATAATGAAGCCCCTTCGTAATAAAAAAATTCAAATTCACGCTAATTAACTTCAATTTCTTTGTATACTCATTTAAGAAAATTATTAACTCAAATCGTCTATCTAATTAATCAAGTACCCAATAAAACTCTAATTATCTTTATTCAATTCATTTGTTATTTAATGCACAAATAGTTCATTCTTTGATGTTTTTTCAAGGAAGGATCTCTAAAAAATAATATAAACACATAGCTACCTAGTATTACAAGGTACATACATAGCAACGAAGTCGATCGAAAGGAAAGCACGACGTTCTGTCCGCTTAGGTGAACGTGGTACAGTGAATGTAAGAAATTCGAGAGCAAACTACCGGGTCACTAACAGTTGGACCACCGTTCCGAAAACTGACAAACCCAAAGCACAATTTTATTTCCCGACTGACAACAATCATTGACACTGGATTATATTTCAATGCAAAAATTAACTTAAAAAATTGTAAGAATAACTGAACATTTAAATATAATGAATGTGTCAAAACCGAATACTGATAATGAAATTGAAAACGATTTTTTTTCCATACTTTTCCTTTTTTTTACAGACCACTTATGTGTCGAAGTTTCCAGGTCATGAGTCAGAGAATTCGGAATTGGAAGCAATTCTAATAAATACTAAGCCTAACATTTGATGATGATGGTATTGCGATTATCACTAATGTTAAATATAATAATTTAACGTTCGATTAATATTTTATTTGTCAAGAAAATTTAGGCAAATAAAACCAGAAGTTTGCACAAAAAATCGTTACATGGAACGTACACCCTGGAGCGCCATTATGAATCCTAATAATTATTTTCTAAATTCTAAATAGCACAACACATTCAAAATTCCGAAAGTATGGAATACCAAAATTATCAAGGATGTAAAATCATCAACTGTAATATAATTTTTACCGAAGTATACATGGATCAATTGTTATGTAGAACTTTAGTTCCAATTAACTAACTTATTCTACATACAAACCAGAATTACTCATTCATATAGAAAAAGAATTCTACATTCCACTGCAATGGTTTAAAATCCGACTTAAGTTCTTACCTATCAACATAGTTAACCAAAATTTATTGTTAGTAACCACAATATAATTTGTACATTCCCAAGAAAAACGATATTCCATTAACAATCCATTATACCAAAGTCAAGTACAGTCCTATATATATATATATATTATATCCCAGTTGTGCAAACGCAATTTTATAATGAACTTGTATCCGTTTTTGTTCCCACCATATATCAGATCAAGTCGGCGCAGCCATAAAACACTGTACAAGTCGCTATTACAATTGGGAAACCTTTAACGTTATTAATACCCTCCACCAGTCGGATCTACATCGTTCAAACACAACTTGTCGACTGCATACAGCCAGATACATCTGTGCGCCATGACAAAAGCCCTTTCGTCGGCGATTTAATCACACATGGAGATTCAACGCGTTTGATTTTCAAACTGGATCAGTGCCGACGTTTTACGATTGCAACAGACAATCGCCCTCGCAATGAGAATTTCTCATAGCGGGCCGTGTGTTGGGTTTGCCCGTGTTTGGGCGCGCGTGTGTCAGTGTACGTGTGTGCGCACGCCGGTGCGACTAAGTGTGCACGGCGGACTGTAATATAAACGCGGTTATGCTCCTATAAGCCGTGGGAAAGGTAATCGGTCAGAAGAAAAACAGACTAGGCGTATACATGTGTATGCGGGCAGGCACTCGCTTTCAATCTCCTGTTGTATGATCTAAATAATTTTGCATCGGAAGCTGAGCCGTTTTTCAAGATCCTACATCGGTGACATAACCTCGCCGGGCCCCTTCGACCAATGCGCCCCGAACGTATCCTGTTACCTCGAAATTGGGTGAGTTTAATTGAGAAAACGTTGGAATTCACGTAATCGTTGTATTTGAATGTTGCGTTCTGTAGTAATCTGTCATTTAATTAAACTTAGATGAAATGATTAGATGTGTTTTTCTGTATGCCCTAGTGGCGAGGATTGCGAATGTGTGTCGTGTTTGTGGTTACAAAGGTTAAGAATGTTAATTGTACAAGTAAAGTGTATATGTTTAAATAGATTTAGTAGATGAATGAATGTTAATCGATTTAAATGTTGTAGTTAAGCTGAACATTTAAATCCTGTTAGTGATATAAATGTCGAGGTGGAAACTGTTGTTTTTAAATTACTTTCTCAGGCTTTATATAACAATGATTTATACTGTTAAACATCCATGAAATTTAATAACATTGCGTAAATATTATGATGCACTTAATTATGATTTCCAGCAACATGATGGACTTCCAAATTTTAATCGATAACGGTGTTTATAAAGTGTGCGCGTATATCATACATTGATATACAGGGTGTCCCGCAACTAGCGATAGTACAAGCCAAAAATTTTTTATTCTACTTGAAGAAATAAATCGAAAATACAGAATCACGATTTTTTTGAGTTCGTGATTTAAAAAAATGACAGAATATTCGTTAAATAAGAATTAATAGGATGCGCAGGGCCGTCTTAAGAGCATTGGAGGCCCTGAGTAAAGCCATGCACTGAGGCCCCTGCCCACGCACGGAACTAAAAATGTTAACGATCAATAAAATTTATAATAAAAAGTTATAATTTTTTTAGGTCTTAAAATCAGACTTTTTATATTTGGGGGCCCCTGGCGACTGCCCAGTGTGCCCATGCCTAAAGACGGTACTGAGGATGCGGCAGCAAAGAGGGTACTGTTCATAAAATGAATTGTTAAAAAATTAGTCGACATTCTTTCGAACGAACTCCTGTCTTTGAAAAAAAACCGTGCTGAAGATGAAACCAATACCTAGTCAAATCATACGAACACGATGAATTTTTTAAAACCGATTATCTCAACAAAAAAATTTTCCCCTTCAAAAAAAATAATTTACAATTTTTTTCTTTTGTGCACAATGATTCATTTTATTTGTAATTATTCTATATTTACTCTGCAAATTACTTATTCGATTAATGTGTTACGAGCCGGGGCTACGGCAACGCGAGAGGGATATTTCCCAAGGAATACGGTTTATTAGTTTATTAGTTAGGGGCGCGGACGAACCTGATGCGAAATCAGGGAGCCGCAGGAGGGTGAAACGGCGTGAACGAACCCGATGCGAAATCGGGGAGTCACTAGGATAAAGTTCACAGACGAACCTGGTGCGAAACCAGGGAGCTGTTCGGAAGTTGGTAGATTTACAGACGAACCTGATGCGAAATCATGGATTCGCGGGAAATGTTAGTGATGCCTCGTAACTCTTAATTAAAGTTTGATACAACTCGAACGGTAAAGTTGCATCAGTGGGTGAGTGCTACTAATATTATAAGGATCGCTGGGTAAGAGATGGGTTTAACGAATCTACTCGATTTACACGCGAACACCATTCGTATATTCAATAATCAGTTATTGTACAAATGTAAGTGTCGCGATTAGTTAATTAACCAGTTAACTGGCACGGCCCTTTTCATTATTCGGGCCCAAACTGGTAACATCGAAAAATTAAGTGAATCACACAAAATTTGGTATGCAGGGGTTTTTTGAGTCGCTGAACCGATTCCGGGGGTAATTTTTTTCATCTAACTCCCCCAATCCCCAAAAAATAGAATTTAGGGGTGAGTTTGTCAATTCTTTATAAAACTTTTTTTTATTTGTGAAGTTTTCTTGTCTATAATTCGATTGCAGTAGTTATTTTTTTCAATGCCACCCCCAACCCCTGAAAAATAAGGGTTTAAGGGGTTAATTTTTTAGTTTTTTTATTTTCTACGAAACAGTTTCGAATAATTTTATTCTTGAATTCTTCATCCATAAATTCCGCCACAAGAGTTTTTTTTGATCTGCAAGTTTTGGCTAAGTATTTTAATATTCGGCAGCCATTTTGAGTCAGCCATTTTGAGTCTGCCATATTGAATTTTACAATTCTAATGCTAAATTCAGATTCAGCGACCCCAAAACCCCTATATACAATTTTTCTAAATCCCGGGAAAGGGTTTATATAGTCCCAAAAATGAGTGGCGATTTATTATGAATTTCCATATAAGGATATCCTTCGGGGTCGTCGTCGTGTCACTCCCGTTCCCATGGTCGTGATCCAGATGGTCGAGATCATGATCCCCATTATTGGTGTTTGATAAACGAAAGGATTTTAGGGCGTTTTCCCTTCGCAGACGCAAGCTCGAAAAACGGTTGAGAGCGGCGTATAGGAAAATTCCACATACGTAACAAATGTGTAATAAATGGACAGTCAGTGCCATTTTTTCGAACAGAAAGTTGCAAAACGAAAAATATTATTTTATATTTTTCACATATTTCTTTACGTAGAATCGCTAGGTTTCGGTTTGTACTGCCAGTTACTGGACACCCCGTATATTAAAATTAATGTACTTACTGTCTCCGTAGAAAATACCATTAATTATGTTATGTAAATTATGACACTTACAAGTATTCGGAAGTTGATGAAAAGGAATTTTATAATTTATACGTCAGCACACGAATGTATTTTAAAAGTGATTTATGGTATTGTCTACTGGAAGTAGATAGTATAAAGTGAAAAGCGATACCAGGTAATACATAAGTGCGATTTATTTGTTTTTTAAACAAATGATGTAGGAAAGTTTACTTGTATTTTTCCGCATCTCCTACTGATTAGCAATTACTTTATGCAACTCTTATATAAAGACTGTGCGTGTGTTGAGTCATTCTAATAATTTTATTCGCGAGTTTCTAATATAATTACTGCATAAAAATTTAGGGTTAAAAAAGTCAATTCACTTATACATATTCTTATCATGAATAAAAGAACCTTTGATAGAGAAACGTTAAAACACAGACTCCAGAGCTAAATACAATACAATTACCACATTTAAAAAAGAAAAAAATATGCCCATTATTACTTGGTTCCTTATTGATATCGGAAGAAAATATTTTGGTAAAACGTTTATTATATTTTTCTATAAATGCGACAGATATAAAATTTTTGATTGACATTAAAGTGTTACATACACCAGGATCGTGAAAACAGGGAACTTTTTATGATTCTTCTTACTTATAAGTAATGTAGTTAAATAAAAATCGCAATATGCAGTTGAAAGCTTGTATTATAAAAAATATTTTTAAAAAATTATACCTAACAGTTCATCTTCTTCGCCGTGTAGCTGCTGTTGAACAAAGTACGGTCGTGACGAAAGGGGTTTTGCGGTGCCAAAAATATCTCCTCCGGGTGTCATCTAATAGAAAAAAAGGAAGAATGTCCCTTAAAGTACATAATAGAAGCTACCAGAGAAGATTGTCAATCTTCTAGTTGGTAGTGATTTTAAATGAACCCACAGCGATAAAAAGTATCCAGTTTCAAAGCACGCGTTTAGGGGGTGTGGGCCAATACATTCATTACTTCCATGGCATTGCTTCTTGGCGTGAATACGAGGCAAATATCAAGTGATTGATGAAATCGCTTGGGCGCAAAAACATGCCATTACCAATCAAAAAGTTGATGCCGCTATGATAAGACTATTAAGGGAAAGAAAATGTGGGTGTGTTAGTCACCGATTACTGCCTGAGCGAGGAATCTATTAACCGCTTCGATACGCATCATCGAGCGGTCAACAGTATACTTCTTTACGCACCTAAGTAGTTATGTACTTTGCGCATCACCTAGCGCACGAAGATGAAACACGTCCAAAGTGTTTAAGCACAGACGAGCTATCGGATAGATCTATCAACCAATGCATTTTTCTGTCATCGGTTTGGGGGGTCCCAGGACCCCCTTACCATTTTAGTGTCGCGTGCAACGTTACCGGTGAAGTCACGAAACAGATTGTAACGCTCCGCGTGGTAGGAATTAGATGTTGTCCAAAGACATTAGTAGTTTGGACTCATTTTCATCGAAAGAACCTTTCACATCCATTAATAGTGCTTTCGCGGAGGTCTAACAGTAAAATAGAAATTTTTATTTTCGTTAGTGTTAAAAACCTCAAACGGTGACCAGCGGCCGTAGCCGTGATGGAAAAACACCGGTTCTCGTTAGATCACCGAAGTTAAGCATCACGGGACGGGTACTGGGGAAAGATGGGTGACCACCTATCTCCCGGTGCGCCGTTGCTGCTGGGACCCGAAGGAGAGAGAGGAGAGAAAATGAATATGACTATAGTTCGTTGGGCAATATACGCGGATAAGCTTTGAAAAGCCATCCTGTTTAACAGCAAAAAACAATATACAATACAATACAATACCTCAAACGGTGCAAGGTTGTGCTAAATACCAAAGTTTGAAATTAGTCGGGCCATTTCGAGCAATCGCTTTTACCGGGAAAGTTTTATCCCTTTTTTATTATTTTATATAATAATTGATGAATGTATGTCAGGCGAGCATTGTACACAGTGAGATCCTGAACAGTTTTATTCAAAATACGAAATTTTTGTCAACGACCATACCACGCCGGATAAACTGGGCCCTCAATGACGGTAAATGCTTGGGAGCGTGTCTGGTAGATATCGAAAAAGCATTCGATACGGTCTGGCTGAATGGGCTGATAGTAAAGCTACACAAGAAAAAGTTCCCACTGATCTTAATTAAAGCAATTCATAGTATGATATATGAGAGAAGCTTCAAAACGTGTATTGGAAACGAACTATCACCATTATTCTTAAAATTGTCGAATGGGCTACAGCAGAGAACGATAAACTCACCAATTTTATTTAGCATTTATACCAGCGACTTGTTAAGACTCTTCGGACCCGATAACACCAAAAGTTGTGTGCTCGCATTCGCCGACGATCTTATAGTGTATATAGCAGATACTTCCCCCCCAAATGTACAACTAGTCCTCCAAAACGGGCTAAACAAAATACTTGCTTATTATGAAGCGTGGAAACTAAGGGTAAATACAGGCAAATGCGGGGCCCCACGAAGACCAACTTTCCACTTTTTTTTAATGACACCAAATTTGATTTCATGAGTACACACCTGTTTATGTGTTTAAAAATATGGTTAACGTGATTTTATTCTTCCTGTCTTTCCCTTTTTTGTAAGGGGCCCAATATTTTTTTTTGCGCCTGGGGTCCCAACCGACCTTAATCCGCCTCTGTCTATCCAAGTTTCTCAGATGGCGCACAGCCTCTTTCGAACGTCTGTTTCGGACCTAACCTAGACGTTTTTCTGGACGTCTTTCACAACTCAAGCCGACAGGCGTTCAGACCTAAAATAGACGTCTTTAAGACGTCCTGTACTATCTGGGAGGGTATGGAAAATGAAAAATAGAACAAGTTGTAAGAATATAATAACGTTTATTATGCAATTATGTTATTATAGAAATAATGTCAAAAGATACAAAAGGAAGAGGATAGTAATCAATAAGGAATATTCATATCGATTTCTTCCTTATGAAAAATAAGAACGTCCTTAAGCGCCATGTTGGGTCCATCATAGTTGTAGTCATAAATCGGCTTATCCAGAGGGAAGCCAAGTGGTTTGTCGTCAAACTTGTAATTACCCCATATTCTAGAAGTGTATGTATATTCCGTAGACACTGGGCTCACGTACACGAATAATTGGAATGGCATTCCTTCCCTCTTGCCTTTTGGCAACAACAGTCTCTCTGGGAAACCGGAAATCCTTTCTTCGTAAGTGAATTGTTCAGCGCCGTCGATGGACTTCAGTACTCTCTGATAGAACAATTCGCTCGGTTCTTGATCGGGGCTTAAGAAGAAGAAGTTTTTGCAATTGCGCACAATCTTGTTTGATCCAGCGTCCACTGTTGAAAATTTTGAATAAATTACTAAATTTAGGACGAAATAAATATATGCGAAGTGGGGGAATTTAATCACAGTTGAAATTCGTAAGTTATTATGTAAGAAAATATGAGATTGGAAGAAATTCATATTGCTGAGTTATCAACAAATATTTGGACAGAAGAACTACGATGATATATCGATTTTACATAAAGTATGAATAATTTTGGCTTAATTTGTTATTGAAAAATTTACTATTCATAATAGTACATAGTGTACGTGAATAAATGTACCTGCTAGATAAGAAGATGAATGTATTAATATTTCTTCAAGATTATGTGAATAATTTCATAACTTTATCTCATAACATAAGCTCATCTCTTTTCATAACTTTATGAAAAGGGAAGGATCAAAGTGATATTTCTTTTTTGCTTGATATAATCAGTCAATAGATCATACAATGTTAAAGTATATATATATACGTGGGTTGTATTGCAATATATCCGCAATATTGCACGGCAATGTGTGCGCAATATTCCCGAAACGTTGCACAAACGGGGCCATTGCAATATTCCACGGCAATGTGTGCGCAATATTCCAGGAACATTGCACAAACGTGTCCATTGCAATATTCCACGGCAATGTTTCCACAATGTTGCAGTAATATTGCAATGCAACCTGCAATCAAACGACAACATTGCAATGTACTGCAACGTTTGTGCAACGTTCGTGCAACGAAGTGTGCTGTAGGGGTATATGAAAAATGAAGTACTTACATTCAACCATCCAATTGTCAATTTCGTAGAAATCTTTAAGACTTTCGGGGAGTTCCCTTAACTTGTGGTGGGAGTCATATTTTGGTCCAAGGAAAATCCTTATTGATGCCTTTATTTGGTTAGCAGCATTAATTGCAATGTGGAAGTTGAATGGCTTGTGATTCAGCCGATACTGTCTGATTTTGATCAAAGACTTTTCAGCTTCAGCTTCACTTTCAACCAGTAAACCGTTACTAATCGATGCATCAAATTGATCGAAATATGTAATTAATTTGTCAACAGTGAAAGACTCAATGACCAAATTTGGATAAACAATGTCATCCTTGTTGTATGGCTGCTGGCGCATCTTGTACCTATAAATGTTAAGTAATATTGTTTATCTTCTAGAGATTGAATGAATTTTGGTAAAATCAATTCTTAGAAGTTATTAGCTCAAAGATAAGTGGACATTGTATATTAACCAAATAAAATGATGAAAATCGCTATTATTTTAAAATAACACACCGCAGATAGTTTCTGTTGTTAAGCAATGTAAAGCAGTTTCATTTCGTTAAGATTGTAAGCAGTTTGTTTACATATGAAAGAAGTTCTGTTAAATGCTCACAATTAAATTGAGAAAGTAAGTTTCTTTAAAGAAAATTTGTAATTCTTATTGCCTAAAATGACATATTATTGTATGTATATACATTGAGTTATAGTGAGATTTGTATTATGATTTAAAAAAAGAAAAATGGGGAATGCAAGATTTTGTATGATAATTATGCCTCGGTACTATGTAGATTTCTTGAGAAACTTCGTTTATGTTCATATTATTCGCGCTATAAAGTGGTGAGGACGTGAGGATTTACGTCAGGGCTGCACAAGGAGTCGTTTTTAACGCCTAGCTGCTAGCAACCAGCCGAGCGTCGAGCTGTTCCATTATAGAATCAGTGAGGAGAATTGTATTTCGGCTGCTGGACGCTCGGCTGGTTGCTCGCAGCCAGGCGCTAAAAACGGTTCCTTAAATACAAAATAAATTACGGAATCATTTGATTAGTAACGAAATCCCGAAATAATTCAGAGGAAAATCATCTACGTGCTCAAATAACATAGCGCGCGAGTATTTGAAAATAACATTTAGTTAAATAAGGTAAAATAATAATCATCTCTAAAACATTTCATTAAAATAATGTTCAAGCCTGTAACTCTGTACCAATTAATTTTTCGGTCTGTGCTGTGGAACAATAAATATTTGCTGGTACCTGTACAAGTAATCAACTATCCTCTTGTAAAGACGATAGAATGCTGGGTCCCTCATGGACGAGCTGAATATTTCCAAAGCGCTAGGTACAATCTGGTAACTATTCATTGGCTCTGGATTGAAACCAAGGATCTTCCTGCTGATAGCATCGATACTTCGGTAAAAGTCGGTGTTGTTGGAATCGGCGTTACCCTCGATTATGTTGCCAAGCATATTTAATCCTTCTGGAGTGTAAATATCGAGCAGTTTACCGTCGGTAGACAGTATGTAACCTGAATCGATTGCACTAGTTATTCTCAATTCCATGTCTATAATGTCCTGCAATGGTCGAAGTCAAATTGATAAATTAAATTGCGAAATAATTGGCAATGTTTAATTGAAAATCTAAACGATAGTTATGATTTTATTGTCTTTCTATTGTCGTCCCATTTAAATATCAACTTTGTTTCTATGATTAAAATGAAATTTTGAGGTAATTTCGTTTAAATCTCCATGTGATTTAATGTTTCAATTAATTTCCATCTCGGAATACAATGACTATTATTGTGTAGCAATTCGAGTCGGAATTACTGAATGACAATTACACTGAAATAATTGTACAACAATAATTTAAAGTTATAAAATAATTGCAAACTAAACTCACAAATTGTAACATCACGAGTTTCATATTCACAAAATATTCGAATCTGTCTATTACAATTTAATAATTTTCATTTATTTATCGGCTGTTTGAATAAATTAGTTCAGCGAACCATCATCATTCTTATGAATTGAACCAATTTTTCAACATTAAGTTGCATTTAACACTATGGCATTCATCAAATGCGAAACTTATGAGTGTAATACTGATTTAAAAAAAAGAGGAGGGACCGTTTCATCGCCAAATAAGAAACAGAAACCAATATTTTCATTGGTCCTCCCCAAATCAGATATTCCAAAGGAAAATTAAATTTGAGGCTTTTGTTGAGACTGTAGAAATCCACAAAAGGATTGAATTTCAATAATTTATCATAGGGAAATTTAAGTTAGATTAAATTCTTTGTAGTTTCACCCTCTTGATTCTTTTGTGTTATGCTAATATCTAGCCGAAAGACATGCAATTCCCTTTTTTGAAATTTTGGTTTCCCATTAATAGTATTAATATGTGGCACAGAGCTTAATTTGTTATTAACTATTTATCAGTTACCTTAATGTATGCCAACTTGCTCTGAGGCATGGGAGTCCACTGTGGCCGCTGAGGTAGTGGCAATCCATTTTGATATATCATAGAGGGGTAGTAACCAGCGTAGAACGGTCTTTGCCAATCGAAGTCCTCAATCTTTGGCAAGTCGTTTGACAATCTCTCCAGATTGTATCTGTTAAGCAATTGCTTGTGCCCATACAGGTATTCCTCTCCGCGGTAATTAGGGAAAGACTGATCCTCGGATTTCAGCCAGAATGGATAGTTTTGGCGGAAATAGAAGTAATATGCGCTCAGGCCAATATCTTCTGTGAAGTAGTTCAACTTGTTCTCCAGATCGTATTCGCGGCTAAGGTACCAGCCGGAATAGTTAGCTGGGATCACGTATGTGTCGTATCCTGTAGCTCTCTGCGGCTCTGGAAATAAGTTTGAGATATTACTTAACGTCCCTAACGAAAGAAATAAATAATTAATAAAGGAATAAAATATTCAGGGACTCTCGGACATCACTTTCGACGTAAAAGTTAATACGGCAGTCCGCAAAGAATGCTTCATGCAATTACACTCACTTAAAAATTCAGAAATCACATTTATAGAGAATTTAATATAATAAAGCAAATATAAAATATGAATCCTTCAAAGAGTGCTTGGTTATAGTATATTGCAAAACGTCAAAACATTAAACATGTTTATGTGTGGATTGAGCACCCAAATAGAGACGAAGAAGATAAGGAAGAAAAAGTAGGGAAGAAAACAAGCAAAAGAATAATTAAGTAAACAAATCAGATAATTACCCAGGTGACCAAAAATCTTGGGGTGGTGGGCTTTTTCAAGCACTTCCATGTTGAAGAAAGCATAAGGGTACATTTCGTACGGCGCTGGCAGTTGAATATATTGAGTGTCAGGTCTTCTAATTACTGCATTGTAAAGGGCGAATATAAATTGGGCCTCGTTTATGTTAATCCTTGCCCAAAGAGCGGTCTTGTAGAAAATATCGAAATCCTTCGCTGCGTAGAAGACATTGAACAATGCTTCCATTTGTTTAAGCATTTTCGGATAATAAACCGAAAACACCTCTCCTCGAGGAAGCATTCCGACTTGGTACATATACAGGAATTCTTTCACAGCCGCCTAAACGTATTTTTAACAACATTTTCATTTAACTACTAGTTATAGTCATGGTAATTATGCAGAACAGGTGCTCTCTGTATTCTGAACAACATTTTCTGAACAATATTTTCATAATCACACTTTTTGTTCAAATCACCGTACAGGTGTAATTTTTTAGTAATTTTGACGATTTTTTTTTAAATTCTTCCCAATTAAATTCTCTATCGATTCCTCCGGCCGGAATTTTGAATTTCGTTGCTGTTTTTTTTTATATTTAGCGAAGTATACAGCACTTTTAGAAAATCGGTGTCTGTGGGATTTTTTGGCCGCCGATTCCGAATTCAAACTCAAATTTTCTAAATTGTAGAGCTTTTTAACGGTGGCACATTCAATATATCGAAGCACAATTTCAGAAAATGATCTTTTTTGGAAGAAACTTAGTGCGTAGATTTTCAGGGTGCTATCTTATTTGAGGAAGGATTCTTCCAAAAAAGATCCTTTTCTGAAATTTCGCTTCGATATATTGAATTTGCCATCGTTAAAAAACTCTACAATTTAGAAAATTTGAGTTTGAATTCGGAATCGGCGGCCAAAAAATCCCACAGACACCGATTTTCTAAAAGTGCTATATACTTCGCTAAATATAAAAAAAAAACAGCAACGAAATTCAAAATTCCGGCCGGAGGGATCGATAGAGAATTTAATTGTGAAGAATTTAAAAAAAATCGTCAAGATTACTAAAAAATTACGACCTGTACGGTGATTTGAACATAAAGTGTGATTATGTACCACTGTGCCGCTCGACCTTCGTTTCCGAGATATTTGCGAGAAACTTTTGTTGATTTATTCCAACGTAACGCATTCCACTTTCCAACTTGCCCCGGGTATTAATATTGGTTGGGGCTAGATTAGTGCAATAGTAAAGATGGTTGGGAACCGATGCGAGTTTAGAGATTTGATCCAGAAACTTGCGGATGCCCGTCAACGCCCCGACTCTGTTCGGCGGTGCCGACGCCGCCCGTTATTAGGATGACTCTGGTTCTAAAACATAACTTTTTTGCAAGCAACAGAGTGCCTCTGAGAGCACCCGTTGGGTGTGTGGGGACTCCCGGCAACCAGAGATGGGCATTATTTAAATAAAAACTTATCTAAATAACTTTTTAAATAAAAGAGACTTTATCTGTATATGTCATAAATAAAAATCACCCAGAATTATTTATTATTTGAAGCGCCATAAATAAAATTTTACATCGACGGGAATTTATCCGAAGAACCATAAATAAAATTTTACATCGACGGGAATTTGTCCGAAGAACCATAAATAAAATTTTGAAGCGACAGGAATTCATCCGTAGCTTCGGCCAATTTTCTCACTTTCATTTATATTTGTAGCGGAGAAGCATAAATAACTCTGAGCGTGGCTTGGAGGCCCTCGGGCCTCAAGCGCCTTGCTCGAAGCCGCCGGGTCCTCGAGGCGAGCGACATTGTATCGTTGACCCGTCTAATCTGCAGCGCGGAGTTAGGCACTCGGCGACGTGTCATCGATTATACAGAAACGGAATTTCTTTATTTTTCTGCGTATCAATATGAAAGTGACACCAATGGATTCCTTGCATTCTCCCGATTAAATTGATAAAAATATATTTAAATCGGGCCAGTTTTAACGAAACGGGTTTTCAATCCTGTAAATTAATTTTATGCGTAAAAGAATGTGGGTTAGTCCATTGTTTGCTCTCACTGCCACAATTAACGATATTTCTCGCTCTATCTCATTTCTATCAAAAGTTCTTTGATTTTGAAACAACCTTCGTCACTTTGGCCCACTGTGCGGCGGTGGTAACATGCATATGAAAAAGTGGTTCAGAATCATGTCCCCGACCACATATCCAAAAATCATTGAAATCGGTGGGAAAACACCTGTTCTACATAATTACCTTATTTTTTTTATTTATTTTCTATTTTATTTCTTGTGACTAACCCTCTAGGGACGTGTGGGACTCCAGAGTCCCATTCAGATTAACACATTTTTATTTACGTTCCATCAATAAGGTCGAGATTTGATAGGTATAGTGACCTTTAGTAGGCAGAGAAGAAACTGTTGTACCATCAGAACCCGAAATTAAACTTTTTTTTGTTATAAACAAATTAAAAAAAAAAAATTAACGAGTAGTTTCCAAATCCGAAGTATAAAATAGACTATTTTAACGCTCAAAAAGATTCTACGTTAAGTTTAAAACATCCCCGTCCCTAGAGGGTTAAGCATATGGCGATTAAAAGGAAATGAAGGATTGAATAAAGCACATTGAATTTTTGCCTCAAGTAACTAGCATTACAAATTAAGCTTCTCCCGTCCTTTTTCAATGCTGCATAAAAATACTAATGCTACTAGCTAAAGGTTGCAAAAAATTGAAAATCAAATGAAATATGAATTTTATATACCCAATTGCATGATTTCAGTTACACAAACCGAAATATTTACACATTCTATTAGAAAGAAAAACTAATAAGGATCAATCTAATTTCATTCTCAAAGCATTACTCCCCCTAACTATAATACAATTTTTGTGAAAACTGCTATTAACAATTGCAGGTAAAGAAAGCTATTACTAACCCGATTGTTGTAACTGTCCAAATTGTCTTGGATGCTCCATGCTTGACCTTCCTTGTACAATGGAATGTTCACCAGATTGGGCTGAGAAATGTGATACAGCAAGTTGTAAATTTTCTTTTGCTTAATTAGAAACTCCTTGTCGGCAGTCTGGGTGTCGAAATAATCTGCAGTTGCAAAGCCAACTGCCAGCAACCCCAGTAACAAAAACCGTAACATATTTGCCCGAAATTAAAGACTCAACGGTCCTAATGTGCAAAAGCTCGGCGCGCAGTCACTCTTATACCCAGTCATCCCCTCCCCGTAACATTTATCGTAGATCGAATACTTCGCGTCCCTACGTTTCTACAATATCTTCGATCGTATATTGTATCTTGTTTTCAACTCGAACTTCTTATAATTCTACACAGGGAATGGTTTTGACAACATAGTGTATTTTAATATCAATAATTATCAATGTGATTTTTTTATAACGGTGGTATTGCGCTAATAATTTTATTTCGTGTTCATTGTAGTATACAAAGATGTTTCACCTAACTCGATTACATGAAATATTTCTACTATATACAAAATTTCATAAAAATGTTTCCCATAAAAGTTGCATAGTTTTGTGGGAGCTGGCGTATAGTAAAAATAGCTTTGTTCTAAGAGTAGTGGTTAATGAGATAAAGGTTCGTTTCTTTAAAGTTTTTTAAAGGACCTATTCTGACCTTGAAGAATTTTTTGCTGTAGGTCGTTACCTAGCAATAAAGTATAGATTTAGAAAAACAAAATTCACAAAACTAAGCAACTTTTGGCGGAGAGATTTTTATGAATTTTTAAATATCGCAGAAATATTTCATGTGACAACGATAGGTGCAACACCCTGTATAGAGTTTGACGTTGTGCTCGTTGTATTTGGGATGAATGAGTTTTGGTCTTGCATATATTTAATAAAAGTTCTGTTTATATTTTAATTTGGTGCTCGTTGACTCATTCACCTCCGTTCCACTATTACAGCAGGTGAAGTGAATTTAATAAAATATTTTGTACATTTCATTGCCACTGTACAGTATTAATAACGTTATTAGCACATTTTACAACTTCAAATTTTTATTTTTTACTTATTTTCTATCGTTTATGGTTTAAACAGAATGAATCGTGTGGCGCTTTTACAATCGTTTTCTATAAATAGGTACATATAGAGTTTTGTGTTTACCGAGAAAAAAGCTTAATAAATATCAGTAATTGTAAAAGTGGCCCAAGTAAAAAATTTGGAAAAATTGATTTACTGCTTATTTTGTGTTCCTTTCATTTAACTTGGACCACTTGCGTAATTCCGTAATCAGTTCTATATATGTATGCACATTAAATATTCGATAAAATCGATACTACTCTTGTACTGTAAACGTATCATTATGTTAAATTGATTATTCATATCAATATTTTTCTTCTCTCAGCGCAAAAAAAAACTAAAATTATGTAACTAGCCAGTTATCTGCCCGAACTCGAAGTCTGTTTGGCTCCGATCTGATTTATAAAAATGTTGACGAGTATAAACAACAAGAATAATATGAATACTGTTGAAGAATTGGATTTATTACGGAGGATAGGGGCAGATACACACGCATTTACTTAGGAATAATTCATGCACGATTAGGTTCGCCTCGATTAGCATGCATAAACGTTTGTATACATTACTTTAATGATGTTTTATTTGTTGTAAACGCCAGATAGATAAGTGTATAAAAGCACGCTGTCGAGCGCTGATAGCTCTTATCGAATGGAATACTTTCTGTTACTTGAGATCATAGGACAAACTTTCTCTTATTAGTCTATATTCTGTTAATAATTCATGATGATACTTTCGTCTGGACGATAACTCGGTGATTTATGCCGGAAACGAAATTGCTCCGAATAAACAGCTGCTACTTTATCATAGAAATTCTTACGCTTATTGTTGACAGGCATCTCCATGACAGTTTAGTATTATTAATTAGTTTACAAACGATTCCTCTCTCGATGGTTATTATATTCACTGATTCGAGGTGATCAAATTTTATGCTTTTTCATAATGATAATTTTGAAAGCCAGTCTTTAGTCAATATACTCGGAATCAATTTACCAAAAGATTTATTTGCTTAATATACCTACTTTTATCGACGTTCTTCTTTGTAGACAATATAAATCGCCTACCTTCTTCCTTTTTAATTTTTATTTATAAAAGCATTTCTTCCTACAGTCTCTCAAAATTTTTAATTCTTCTATTCGTCATATTTCTAACCGTAACAAATTTAAATGTTTCAATTGTATAAACTATAAATTGTTCACAGGTGAGACTATGGACAAGGTCAGTGGTATTTAAACGAAATCGAAATTAAAATTTGGAGGTCAACAAAAACATAAACATAAACAAATTCTAAAATATTCGCCGCCAATGCCTAGTAATTTTGTTAAAAAATGAAATCAAACCTTCAAATCTTTCTTGCCCTTCATGCCACTCTCTTTGTCTATATTTTTAAAACCATCGATCCTGCAATTTTTCATTTACTTCTACTGCGATTTACTGTTTTTTTATTGCACTTTTTATGTTGTGTAATACAGTTGTATTATCATTATTATTGATTATTGATTTTTTTAAACTGTAGATCTATATGAGAGGTATAAAAAGGTCTCGTATGATTTTTTTTATGTATTGACATTGTATGCATTAACAATGAGCTACTCTTTTATTTCAATTATTGAACCATGTTTACACTCGATCTCGATGTGTTTCGTTCGCTCTCTTCGTCGCTCGGTGCGACAATGTGTGTGGCTACGGTAAAAAGGCCAGTAGCTGGACAGTTTAGCTGATTCCGAAGTTTACATCAAGGTGTTTCTTAGAAATATCTGTTGTATTAAAAAGAAACCAAAAGCTTTGCACGTAAAAATGTACAAATTTAAAGGAAAAATTAACGTATTTCAGGATAAAGTGATGAAAATTCTACTCATAGGCTATATTACCAGTGGATGGACAATAGGGCTAGCAGATGGACAGTTCCGAACCAATAGATGGACGGGTGTCTGGCTAGACTTATTAGCTATAGTAGCTACCTAGATTAAGTTACTTTTTGTTAAAATATAGTTTATTTCACCAAAACTAAAAACGTACGGAGTCTTCATTGCCAGAAAACGGTGCAAAAGGTTATAGTCCCAGGCCGCAAATAAAGTGAGGTTATCTCTAGCCTAAAGTGGCCAGATGTCAACGCATGAAGTGACTCGCGCATGGTGGCGTGAAATCGTACATACAAATACATTTTTCGCGTACAAAATTTTTTTTCGATAAATATGTTAATGTTTTATGAAACCAGAAACGTTTTTTTCTACAAAATAAAAAAACCATAATGTAGATTAAAACTCTAGTTCTTTCAATATTAACGATTAACCAACGATTTGTCGCTGGTCATAGCTGGTCAGGTCACAACGCCGTTCCGAACAATCATTTTAAAACTTATAAATTGTACCAGTATTAGCGATAAACAGTTAGTATTTACTGGATCGGAGTTACCTCGACGACATAATTGGTGGCAGCGATAAGGGATATTCCTTTGGGCTTATTCAGAAGCAAATATACTAGTTGTGCTAGTTATTCCACGAGTGGAAATTTCTGGAGTTATCCCACTACGAACCCGAGAACTTCGAAGATCTACACAGCCTGGATTCCAACTGGACACAGTGGAGAAACAGCAGCAACGTAAGTCTGGCTACTGAAACACTATCTGACGTTCTGCAGGACTCCGTAACTGCTCCTTCTAACGACATGTCGGGAACACAAAGTCCGAAACGTGCCCAAATTGACGTGAACATGCTAGCTGAAAAATTACTACAAGTATGTGACAGACTGAAAGCCATGGAGGACAAAACGGAACCTAGTCAGGCTGTGCAAACATAGTGTGATCTGTTACGCAACACAGAAACGCATTCATTTGGTACAGTCGACAAATACGATAAATGTCTGCAACTAATCCCAGACTTCGACGGAACGAACACCGAGATTTTTATCAGCATGCTCATTAAAGTCTCGTCTATGCTAGACCAGAGCCAACACTCATTACTCCTATTAGCTCTCATGTCGCAAAAATTAAAAGAATTCCGCCAGATACAATTACGACAATCCCAAAATTAATAGAGAAAATTCGCTTTCTTTATGGGAAAACCATCGACACGGCATCCGTAAATACTAAACGGGACTCGTGCAGACAACGGCCAAACCAACCCATTACCGACTTTATACACCGGTTTTCACAAATATAAGACAAATTGCTAACTGCCGTAAACTCTGAAAGAAGACTCCAAAGCTACATCGACATTAAGGAAATCATTTGCAATGAAGAGGGTATCCAAATATTCAGACGCAATGTAAAGCCTGAAATTTCGCATTACTTGTTTAGCCAACAACTCGACACCTTACACCATAAGCAAGGAGCAGCGTGGCTCAGTGGGTAGCGCTCCCAACCAGCACGCTTGAGGTTGTCAGTTCAAATCTCACTATTGGCACTATTTCCTTTTTTTTTTTATTCAATTTTATAACAGGAATCGGAGCAATTACGATGATCGATGCAAATGGTCATCCCATACTCTCAAATTCTCTTAAGGATCAAATCGAATTAGTAGAAGATTTTTACGAAAAATTGGCTTATCGCATACAGGGTAGCAACCGAAGTAGCAGTCTCTTTCACCACACTCCTTTTAATAAAGCGTGAAGATGATGCACTGATTTGCGCTAACTAAGATAACTGATAGATTCTGGACTAACACTTAAGCGCGTGACGGTGCCTCTACAGGCAGTTCCAAGAGAGTGAGGGCGAGCGTTTTTTTTTTATTTGGTAGCTTGAGTAGAGAGAGAATTCCTAGACCCCCTGTCTGTGGACCATCCCTCAGAGCTGGAGCACTGTCACCGGTCAAGAAATAATTTGGTGTTATCGGCCTCATGTAGTGATGAGTCCAAATGATTTGTATGCGGGGAAAATTTTCAAAAAACCGCAACCTGGAATGAATGGAATTATTAAAAAATTTCACGGTTAAAAGGCTCTATGCCGGAAACTTTAAAACCTTTACTTATGTTGGTGGGCGTGGTTGCTAGTGGTAATGCATCCCGAACCAAAGACGGGACATCGTAAATTGTCATTGATTTTCCAGGATTATTTCGCATCCAGCTATCTTCAGCAGACGATAAATATTTTTTGAACGGACCATAAACACTTCTGTCTAGTGGCTGTAGACGGTGAGAACAATTGGGAGGAAAAGACAACATCACTATCCCATTTTCTTTTGCATAATTAATTGTTTTAAATGCTAGATGAGACTCGTGGTTGTCCAATAATAAAAGGACTGGGCTGTTTTGGGATGGCTTTACATGCGCAACAAAATGTTACATAAATGTGTAAAATTCTTCGGCCATCATCCAGCGAGAACCATTGGCTGCACCAATCGACTCTGGAGGAGCATCTCTAATAAAATGGTCATGAAATTTTTTTCTTGGAAACAGAAATATGGGCGGTATAGAATTTCCAATCGCATTTACGGCAATACATACAAGTACCCCCCTTTCACTTGAAGTAATACCACCGACCTGCTTCGTTCCTTTCGTGGCGATAATTTTACTGACTTTTTGTACAGTTGTTACCCCTGTCTCATCCAGTTCCCAAATCTGAGCGGCAGGAAAACCGTGTTTATCTCTGACACTAGCTAGTTTATCAAAAAAGAGAGAAACATTGGCTTTATTAAAATTCGTTGCTCTTTGTAAGCTTGTAGCTTCTGGGGTTCGAATAGACAATCCGTATTTTTTTTTAAGAAAAGTTGTCAGCCAATCTTCTCCAGCACACTTATTTCGTTTCCATAGTGCAATGCACACTCATAACCCAATTTACGGAGTTCCTTGGTAGTCAAACCAAAATAAATTTTGGACGCATTCCTCACATCGTCAACTAAGCTGGCTGATTGCTGATCATTAAAAACCGGATTTCGATTGTAGCCTATTTTGTCCAATTTGATACAAGCGTCAGAAACATCGACTTTCTTCACATACTTGGAGAGAGTCACATGACAAATATTTCAAGCTTTTACCACTGAGCGTATTGATTTCTTATTATGTACAACTCTGTTTAATGCCTCTTCCATGTCTTCCTTGGAAGTAGAACCCCTTTCTGTCTTTTTCTTGTATGTTCTCATTGTAAAAGTAACTAATATTGTACCAGTTATAATAATAAAGAACCAGTAGTTATTAAATCGGAGTTACCTCGACGTCACAGCGACTTTTAGGGTCTTAGAGATACGGTCAGATATTGCAGGTATTCGACCTCATTTGCCCAGGGCACTGCGTTGTTGTTGATAAAAATCTTGTACTCTTGCATATTGGCAAGTGTGACTGGGTTTCAAGAAAAGATAATGGTCTCAGTTTTATCTGGATTGATCCGTAGTTTAGTCGAGAGCTGCCAGGAGGAGGAGTACAACGCGCTGCCGTCTGCGTAGAACGCAAGTTCACAACCAGTGGTGGTAGGAAGGTCATTAATAAATATATTAAAAAGTGTAGAACCGAGAATAGAGCCCTGCGGCACGCCTCTACTCGGTGAAGCGTGGATTTGGTTCCACAGCTAAAGACAAATAATTGCCTATTTGTTAGGTAGGACTCGATAATTTTGAAAAACCAGGCGCAAGTTCAATAGAATGCAGTTTGTAAAGGATCGCATCGTGCCACACCGAATCAAAGGCCTTGGTTAGATCCAGTAAGACCATTCCAACTGCTCTTTTGACATTAAGTTCATGTGTTATAGCTAGCGCGATGCGAAGCGTCTGCTGAATGGTAGAGTGGCCCTCACGGAAGCCGAACTGCCGGTCGATTATTATGTTGTTAGTTAAGAGAAATTCAGATAAAAAAGCGTAAATGCATCTTTGGAAGAGCTTGCCGAACATAGAGAGCAAGCTGATCGACCTCTAGCTACACGGCAACTCGTGCGGGTTTCCTGATTTGGGTATTGGAACGACCTTGGATAGTTTCCAGGCGTCCGGGAAATACCTCCACGCAATCGCAGAGGAGAATATGTAGTAAAGCTGGCAGACGATCCCACGCGACGCGTGCTTCAACATAGGCAACGTCCCTCTGTCGCTACCAGGGGCTTTTCTAGAAGCCATCTTTTTTTATGAATTGAAAGATTTGTTCGGGAGAGACTGAAAAAACCGATGATGAGTGGTAATTAAGGCCAGGGAGTTGATATAATCTTCCACCGTCTGCTCCTTACCAGAAGGGCAGCTTCAGAGTGAATCCTCTAGAAGGAGGAGGCAAGAAGCTCTGCTTTGTCAGCATCCAGCTGTGATGGAAATTTGTCCACTTTGAAGGGGTGGTAAGGTCCTCGATGCCACTGTACTCGAAATTTTGTGATAGGTCCCCCAGAATATGCAGTCGGGTGTGTTGAAGGCCCTCAGTATTCTGTCCCACTTCAGGATCCGAAGATGTGAGATTCTTTTCCGTATGGTAACCGTAATGTCCCGGATTTCGTCAACCACCAACTGCGTTCCAAGGAGCTGTCCTCTTCATCGAAGAGCTCGCCGGTGAGCATTTTTGTTAATATGCGCGAAATCCGGGAAAGCTGCACGCTTGCGACAGGCATGAAGAAAGGATGTCAATTCCCTGATGCAGGAGTCTATTTCGCCTTTTGATGAGGAATTTCTCCTGATGTTGTACTTAGATGTTAATTCCTGGTAGATCTTCCAATTGGTGACGGATTCCAGACTGGTGGGGCCACTAGAGTGTTTGGCCGTCAGAATAACGAGTCGATGGGGGTGTTGAAGTAGTCAGACGCAGTGCAGTTAAAGTCGGCGTGATAGTCAGAGATAAAGAAGTCAATGACGGATGGTCTGCAGCGGCTCATCTGGTGTGTGAAGTCCTCTGAGTGAAGGATCCGGTAAGGAAACATGTCGACATGATCGTATAAGATTTTGCCAGCTTTATTGTCTGAGGCGTTTTTCCCAAGTTTGTGTTTGGTGTTCCAGTCTCCGCCGATTAAAAAGGGAGATCCCCAGCGAATACGGGAACAAAAAAATCCCGAGTCCTTGATTGCACCGGGGGGCGCATAAATAACACCAATAATAATTTTAGGGACGGTGAGTTTGATGAAGCACGCGTCGTGCTGGAGCTGGCTGCCAGGTATGAAGTTGGCAAAGTGGATTGAGGAATGTGTGCAAATAGCAACACCTCCATTTTTGACAGGTCGGTCCGCGCGAACTACCGTGTTGCCGGGCAGCGATAATTTTACCTGGTGGGTAAGCTAGGTTTCTGTTATAAGAATGATGCCGGGCTGCAGTTCAGCGACCGCGCGAATCAGCTCATTACGCTTATGCAAAAGCGAAGACGCATTCCAGAGCATAATCTTTGGAAGGGACATTGAACTAGTCTAAGCAACTGAGCACCGAGCAGAACACCTGGAGTTTGTCAGCCACCGTGCGACAGGGTCTCAATTTCTCAATTAACGATTCTAGTTAGTGAAAGCATTTGATTAACATCGATAATGGAGTTTAATTCTTTAATATGGAATAACATTGCTCCGAGTAGTTTTGTTGACTTCCGGCGAGTTTTTTTTCGCCAAGGAAGAGGAGTTTAAAGGAAGGTCACTGTTTGGTTTGAAAGCAGCGAGCACCGAGAATCGGTTAGATAACGGAATATTTGAAATAGTTTCGTGCTCCATATTTCCCGAATTTCCCTCCTCAGGGAAATGAATTAGCGGGAGTGACACATTAATGGAGGTACTAATATTTGAAGGCGAAGTAGAGGGGGTCTTTTTTGAGCTATTACGAGAATTCCTACTGTACCGTTTGGATTCATTCTTGTGTTTTTTTTCACAAGGTGTTTCTCGACCCTGGTCTTATTAGAATTATTTTCAGGATTAGGTATGGGTTGGATCGGAGTTTTCAGAGGAAACAGAACCGATAGATTGATCTAAGGAGGTAGTAGCCCGTCTTTTAGACGAGGTTGACGCAAAAGCACTTTTAGAATCAGTGAATATTGAGGTACTCACCATCTTTTTTTAGATACGGGCGTCCAGAGAAGTCCCGTCATCTTGTGATGACCCTGGGTAGTACCTAATTTATGGAAAGATTGGAACTTTCTTCCAGGTCTCCCAGAGTTGGACGAAAATTTGCCAGAAGGAAAGAATTGATACGAAATTGCCACACTATAGAAGGCAAGAGAACGCAAGAGTCACTGTATACACCAACGATAACTGAGTTGGCTGGTAAACACAACCGGTCGCCGCGACGGTCACCTATAATTCCTATGTCCATGAGACCGACTCGCCCAGGACCACGGGGAAAAACCTGAGCCTCCAACGCATAACGGTTTAAATCGCCCCTAAGCGAAGAAAGCAAGTCTGACGTCCCAGCCCCACCACTGGATCCGCGCTTGGTTAGTCTTCGCCAGCGCCGCTAGATGTCTAATCCTCTCACAAGTCCTAAACTCTAATCTTGTTTATATATATACAAGTTCCAAGTTTGCAACTATACATCCTTCTACTCGAACAACTATTTAAGATACTCAAGGAACACGAACACGTCGATAGTTTCCCAGTACCACTTAAGGAAACGTATTACATGGCACGCATCGATATTTGTAAAATAAATATAGGTCTCAACGGAAAACGCGCACTACTAGAAATAGGAATTCCTTTGTTAGAGGAAGAAGCCTTCAATCTTGTCAAGGTAATTTCCCTCCCAGTTCATGGATGGATATTTCATTCAATAATAAATACACAACAGCGCCTTGTTCTTCTCGACCCCATGCGACTTGTTTTCATAACGAAAACAACGAACGATTTAAATAACGCAAAGAAACTCAACGACCAGATGATTCTTAAGCAATACACCCCCCGATTATTCAACGAACTTTAGAGACAACTGTTTAACAAGCATTCTTACTAGGGAATTCAATCCCGGGATCCCGGCTGTTTTTTTTTTTTTATTTTAAAACTCCCGTGATTTGATATATCAAGTTATAACTTATCCCGAGAATTTCGCGAATTTTTAAAAACGTAAATTACTTTATGAACAACTGAGAAATATAAAAATGGAATCCAAAAATCAGTCGGGATCCCGGGATTAGATCCCGGGATTGAATTCCCTAATTCTTAACAAACATGAGCCAGAAAATTGTGAAACGCGGTATATGCAAATACAATACACTTTATGGATACAACTCCATACAGGAAATCAATGGCTGGGTGTAGCACCAAAACGTTCGGACAAAACCCCTAGACATCTAGAAACTAATCATAATTTTATACTAACCTTAGCACCCGACTGCACCGGCACCTCACTTTCGGCTACTTTAAAGCCGAACAATATTTTGTATAATAACAAGACTAATCACGACCAAATAGTGCTCGTAAGAATCAGAACTCCTAACATCAATATATCGGGAACCGATGTCCCTCTGAACCTTGTACAAGTGGTGCATATCGATTCTGAAAAATTGCATTCCATCGAACGAACACTAGACGAATTCCAAGAAGCATCCGAACAAATATTTCACCATCAGCACATGAAAACTTGGAAAGAAGAATTTTTTGAGTACCTTTCAAATCCAGGGTATACAGCCCTTGCGGGTCTACAGTTCATCTTCCTCGTAAAAATGGGATTCTTCAGAGCACTAGTTAATGCACTAAGAACACTCATCAGCAATTGCTATACGTACCGCAGTTTTAACAACCGTGCGCCTACACACCACGTCACATATTCCTCTGTTCCCCGAGCAACAGATCCACGCTCAATAGATTCGACACTCATGGACCGTTCGTCTAGATCAGGGCTGGGCAACCCGCGGCCCCTTGGCCGCAGGAGAACGACTCCCACCATACTCTTTTAACTCCTACACTACACTGTACTGGTGGTTCGCGGGCCGCATGCAGCTGTTGATGGTGGGGGAACCGGCTGGCTGGTAGTGGGGACTCTGCGGCCTGTGGCGGCGAACAAGTTGCTCCTTCTTTTCGCCGGCTAATAGTATAGATAGTAATTGCTATGTAGTATTTTCTGTCTATAAGCCCGCGATTTGGGTCCGGCCATGGGCCTATACGCAAATGTAGCAACTATTCTGACAATGAATTGAAATATTTGCGAGAATGAAAGAAAATGAGAAAATGAATCCGTGAATTCTCAGAATTGGTGAGGATAGCGACCAGGCTTATAGACAGTGGAATACTGAAATTTTCGAATTCCTAGAACCGAGTATATAATTGGACGCAAATTAGGAAAAAGAAAAATATGGATTCTCGTTCTTCAGAATTTTTTATTGAACCATTCTTTTGCGTTAATTTGTACCCTGAAGATTAGTAACCACCTTCTCTACAAGTGTGTGTTTCTTTAGGATTTCATTCCTTTATCGTAGATGAGTACGTCCTGGAAGTACATGTTGGGCATGCTGAAGTCCCAGGGCCTCATGGGTCTGTCCAGTGGGAAACCAAGGGGTTTGCCGTCCAACATCATTTTACCCATCATCGGTAACTCGTAACTGCTCATTTGGCTTTCGTTGAACTCGCTCAGGAAGAAGAACATCCTGTACTTCATTCCTTGTGGCCTACCCCTTGGAAGAGTAAGGCGTTCGCTGAAGCCGAAGAATTTCTCGGAGTACATGAATGGCGCGCTTCCACTCATGGCTTTGTTCAGCTTCTCGAGGAACATGTCGCTTGACATCATATCCGGCATCGTGAATATAGATTCCGAACTTTGACGTTCGATGGCGTTGTTTCCAGGACGAACTGTACACATAGAACGAATTCATTTGAAACATTCATGACACTTAATACAATAATGACAAAGCACTGGCCGATTAACATGTTAGAGAAACTGAGGCAATGAATTTCAGGTACTTAAAGGAAATAAAAGAAAGAAGTATGTGCAATTAATCAATGAAGAGTGCAAAATCAAAGACCAGTTCGCCAAGTGTAGAACAAAATTTGAAATAAAGAATGCAACTAACGTGATACGGTGAACTTGTCCATCGCTACGAAGTATTTGTAGTATTTCTCCAAATACAACGGGTCCTGTTTCATGTCGGTGAACGCAGGGCCAAGGAAGATCCTGAGGACGGCCTTCATTTCCTTGTCTGCGTTTATGTTCAGTCTGTATGTGAAGGGTTCGTAGTTCAAGCATGGACGGCGAGCCTTCAGACGGAAGCTCTGTCCAGCCTTGAAGTTCTCAACCAAAACAGCGCTGTTAAGCAGAGCGTCGCACTTGTCAAAGTACGTTGACAGTTTGTCAATGTTCACGGACTCAATTTTAACTCCAGGCAATTGCAATTCGGACTGGCTGTACATCGGCTGGTACTTCTTGTATCTGTAAACATTATATAAATTATTGATGGTTGAAAACAACATATCTTTGACAACAATAGTTCGTAGCTACTGCATGTTGCAACTAAAATAGGCAGTGTATTGTATAGGTAAACTGAGCAATAGTGATGTTTGTGGGTTGTCTACCCATAAAATTCAGACTGCAGAGGTCTCTTCTCGTTGGGCATGCACAATAGACGCCTCACAACTACTACTGTTCAGTATACCTGTACTACGGTATGACTTGACTTTATGAAACACGTAAATTAAAGTGATTGAAATCGTACCTGAAGAAGCAATCCACGATCCTCTTGTAAAGCATGTAGAAAGCTGGATCTCTTAGACTGGTGCAATCAGATTGCATGGCGCTTGGGATCATTTTGTTCTTATTCTGATAGTTCATGCTGAAGCCAAGGATGTCTCGCGCAAGAGCCTCGTACATGCCATAGAATCTTATGTTGCAGGAATCACTGTTTCCTTCTATCGCGTTGGCGATGAGGTTCAGACCTTCCGGACTGTAGATGTTTATTGATTTTTTTCCTTGCTCATCCATCATGAGACCGGAGTCAATGGCATCCAGTAAACGCATCTCCAACGCGTTCATCTCCTGGAACGGTAGAAATTTTCTTCCATTACACCCCACTCCCTTCCGTCGTCGTTACCGTGTGTGGAAATCCATCTGCCGCGGTTAATAAATATGTTCTGAACGTCTCTAAGCGTTCCCCGCGTTGCTTCGCCATTTATATGCGTCCACAGCACCCAAAGGGGTAATACCGAAATAGTTCTAACATCTTTTTAAATAATATAATTATTACCCACCACTCCTTCATAATACAGTACTGTCTCTCAAATAGCGCGTTTACGGATTCTCTATACACGCGAAAGGTTCATAACCAATGCGAAACTGCTCTCGCTGCCCCATCCCCCTTGAGGGCTCGAGCGTGAAATCAAAAGAAGCCGAATAGACTACTTGTCTCTCAAATCGCGTGCGCCCGGTCCCGACACACGCGGCTATAGAGAGACAATACTGTAATCATACATCTTCGTTGCACAAAAATGACTATTTCAATTTTTCTATCACTACGAATTCTGTTTCCAAGATAAAGCTTATCATCCATTCCTAAATTCATCACTTATTGACATTTGAGTTTGAAAGCCCGCGAGTAGTGACGAGAAGACGGTTTAAACGTACCTGCAGGTATTTGTTCTTGTAGTAGGGAATGTTCGAATAGCGATTTCTCTGGGGAATGGGGACGCCGTTGGAGTACATTAACGTCGAATAATATCCAGGGATGATGGGCTTGTACCAGTCCAAGTCTTCTACACTACCGAGGCCGTTCGACATGCGCTCCAGGTTGTACCGTGCCAACAGCTGCTGGTGTATGAAATAGTAAAGTTCTCCTCGAATATTCTTGGGGACATCGTAATTCTTGCTGCTCAGCCAAGAGGGAAACATTTGTCGGAAGTAGAAGTAGAAAGCATTCAGTCCGATATCCTCCATGTAGTAATCCAAATTGTATTCCGAGTCTTTGTACGGCATCATGTTCGCGCCAGAGTAGTTTGCGTAGAGCATATACGTCTCTCTGTTTCCACTTGCGCTGGCACCACTTATACCTGATAAAAGTTTATCGTTTTTAAATATTGCCCTTCAAAAATGCGTAAAAAATTTTACTTTCTAAAATCGAGTTATAGCAGTTCTACATTTTCATACATATGAAAATTAACCCTTCGTGGTCGCACCTTCTTATAATCACAAATTGGTCACACGGGGTTCATTGTACCCCAGCAACATTTTTTCAGTTCCCATTTTCGTATTTTCGAATCTTTTTACTTTTCAGTGATAATTGTACATTCGTAATACTTATACAATCATGGTATAATAATCTTTTTCTAGAAATGTAAATTTTTATATGATAAAATTTGTAGTTGAAAACGAGCGATTTTCCATGATTGTGGGAAAAACCCGATTTTTTAATTTTTTTTTTATTTTCTTTTTTGCGATAAATCCCCTTTGAAAGACGTAAAGGTGCGAAATTTCAAATCGAAAATTGCTCTTGGGGTACAATACACCCCGTGTGACCACGAAGGGTTAAGGAAGTAGAAAAAGTAAGGAGCGCTCTTTTCTTAGCTGTGAAAATTTAAAACAATTGTTCCTTTTCATTCTGAATCTGGATGTTTTAATGCATGGCGAATATAGTTACCACGGCTCATCTTCATGTTCTGCGCCTTTTGGATTACGGTGGAATCGAAGAAGAGGTTCGGGTAGATTTCGTAAATTGGTGGCAGTGTCATGTATTTGCAGTCGCTTCTGTAGAACATTGCAACTGTGAAGGCGGACGTAAAGACGCCAGGGTTTACGTAAAGCCGGGCCCAACAAGCGGTTTTGTAGAATGTTTGGAAGTCTTTAGCTGTGTAAAACAACTCGAACAGCATCTTCATCTCTTGAAGTTGTTCAGGATTGTACGGAGAGAAAATAGCACTGGGGCTCATCAGCAGTCCCTGGTTGCTCCACCACAGGAACTTTTGTACGAGATTCTACAAAAGAATACATGTCATTTAATTATACATTTCTTAACTTTCATTATTTAAAGAGTAAATCTTCTTAATTTCTCAAAATTTCATAAATAATCCAAAGTTCTTCGTTTCTAAACTCGAACCGAAAAATTTTAGCGTACTGTTACAACAATTATATAAAGATAACGGATCAATATTTATAACTATAATTATAGCATTATTACATTTTATAATCATTAATAACTGGTACAAATAATTACGTTTGCAACTATGTAGCAAGTGCATATAAGTGATTGAGAAATAAATGGTAAGAAATATATATGTGTTTTAAAAATGGCGCTGCAGACGGGTAAACATTTTAACGGTTTTCCGTCGTTTTGCCCTAATATCGGTCTTAATATTGTTGTGAAGCTACTGTAAAAATTTCAATCGATCCATGCACTAGTCTCCGAGAAATCCGTCCTCCCAGTTTGAAAAAACTGGTTCCGAGAAAAACGCGTTTAAAGTTTTATGAACACTCAGCGCGCGCTCTGAGGCGCTGCGGCAAAATCGATAATTGAACCTTTTAATATTTGTTTTCCACTATAAATCAAATGGCATATTGTTTTTATGACCCTAAAGTATCGTTTAAGCCAAAAAGAAATGCATCGATTTTTTGAAAATCCTCGAGTGATGTTACCCCTTAAGCAAAATTCGAGATGTTTGAATTGTTGAAGTTACTCTTAAGTGGGCGCTTCCAGTTACAAGCTAATATCTCTATTAAAATCTTCGAATGTTAATAATTGTAATAGAAATTCGAATACATTTGAATAACATGTAAGCTCGTAACGCAGTGTAATTGTGACACCAATTTAATCACCTTGTCTTGATACATGTCGATGTTACTCTCTATGTTGTAGTTCCTGCCAATATCGTAGTATTCGGCGTCGATCAAGTCGCTCTGCCTAACATATAGCAAAAGCTCGTAAGCCTTCTTTTGTTTAGTCACGAAGTCCATGTCAGCCGCCTGGCTGCTCGTGAATTTGGCGGCATCGACGACGCATAGCGCGCCGAGCGCAAGTAACAACACTGTCTTCAGCATCCCCTTTGACAAAACGTTCACAACCCTCGATACAATTAAACGTTATAAGCCATGCGTCGCTCACCGCGCTCTTTTATACTTATTCGGAATAAGGTAATCACTATGAACTTGTGACCCACATCGTCTTCTCTAGATAGGGTGTCTCATCGGTACTTGCACGTTTATTTATTGGTACATACACGTGTACACGAATCCACCGAAAGCACATTTTCGATTTCTAGCACAAAGGAACGGATTCAATATTTATTACGTTTAATAAATGCAGCGGAGATGACAAAACAAGTTCTGTTTACGTATCTCCTCACAGTCGGGATTTATTTATTACTAGCTTAAAGTACAGTGGACGAAATTTCTATAAGAACAGTACTGTTTTTAATAAAAAATGTCAAGTAACGTGCTGATACAATTAATGGAAGGCTAGGAAATAGTGGCGGAAGCGTACAAAATAAGAAAAAGTATTAAGAATTTAAAAAATCGTAGTTTTGTTATAAACTATAAATATTACTTTAAAGTACAGAAAACTAACGAAATTTGCATAAGAACGGCATATTAAAAACAATGGATTAGTACAGAAAAACATAAAAAATATAATATTAATATGATGTACTTTCACCAATATGCTCAATTACTTTAAATATTCTGTTCTCCATACTACAAATTAATTTTTGCGGGCCACTTCATAAGTGACAAATCTTTTTGCCGAAACCAATCGCGGGACTTTTTAGAAACGTGAATTTCTTCTTCAATTCAAATTTTGGAACTACTAATGACCACGCGACGTGTGCAACAAATATTGCAGCGAGATAAAGGATTGAAGTGGATGAAAAGGTGGTTGAAGACACTTCTTACGCAGGAGCATAAACGGGCGAGATTAAAATTCGCACGAAACCATATACCTGGCGCGAAGGGTGGGAAGATACAATATTTTTCGATGAAAAAAATTTAATTTAGACGGACCGGATGGGTATAAATATTTCTGGCACGACTTACGCACCGAAAAATCTGTTGCCACGAGTAGAAATTTAGGCGGAGGAACTTTGATGGTGTGGGCTGCAATTCAATTACTCTTCAAAGACGCCACTTTGTAAAATTTCTACAAGAATGAATTCAGAAAAATACATAGACTTATTAGACGATTGTTTGATTCCATTTATTGATGACAATCACGAAGAAAGTGTTGTTTTTCAACAAGATAATGCAAAAATTCATGTTTCTAAAAAGTCAAAAAGATTTGTCACTTATGAAGTGGCAATATAAAACTTATGGAGAATCCTATCAAGAGCTGTATATAAAAATAAGAAGCAGTATAATAACATTAAGGAGCTCGAAAAGGCAATTAGAGTTGAGTGGAGTAAAATCCGTATTACAACGTTACAAAAATTAATTTGTAGCATGCAAAACAGAATATTTAAAGTTATTCAGCATATTGGTGAAAGTACATCTTATTAATATTATATTTTTTATGTTTTTCTGTACTAATGCTTTGTTTTTAATACGATGTTCCTATGCAAATTTTGTTAGTTTTCTGTACTTTAAAGTAATATTTATAGTTTATAACAAAACTACCACGATTTTTTTAAATTCTTAATACTTTTTCTTATTCTTCCATTAAGGGGGGATCCTGGTGTAAAAATCGATTTTTTTTGCTTTAATCTATAGTACTACTTCCATAGAGTATATTCCCAAAGTTACAATTGGAAATTCGAAGTTTTAACTTCGCTCAGCCTGCGCTGTAACAATAGCTAAGCAGATCTACTCTTGAACCATTATGTGAGTCCATTATGAAAAGAACCATTATGAAAAAAGGTATGTTTGTAGTTTAGGTAACACAAATGTATTTACTATTGGTTTACGGAAACAAATTACTGGGGTTCGTCCATGATTCCAACGCGTTATCAAAACTTTAACTTTAAACGTGTTTTTCTCGAAACTACTTTCTTACGATTGGCGGGCCAAATAATTCAAAAACTACTCGACTAATCGGTTTGCAATTTTACACACATATAGTTTATTACACGTACTAGCCGATGAACCTATAAAATAAATACATTAATTAATTTAAAGCATATTTATTGCATGAACAAAAATGAATTTTCCAGCGAAAAAACGCGTTTTATTTTCAAAGTGCCGCCATTTTGTCAATTTTCAACTTTTTTTCACTTTTCAAGGTCCATCGACAAACTGTGTTCATAAAGAGTAAGAAATATTTCTGTATTTTTATTTTAGACGAGTAAAAAAAGAACAAGAACACATAATTTTTTTATAACTAAAAAAAATATTTTCACATAGTTTAATCAACAACCATTAAAACCGCATAGCTCCGAATGCGATTTAATAAATATTTTCTTTCAAATAAATTCCCAAAAATTCCTTTATTTTCGGTGGTCTACACCAGGATCCCCCCTTAACTGTATTTGCACATTACTTGACATTTTTTGGTAAAAATAGTACTGTTCTTATAGAAATTTCGTCCATTGTACATGGCGTTGCTTGGGTAAAACTTATATTATCACGGAGTTGTAAAAATGGTGAAATAAGGGGGAAAGGGTGGGATGTCCAGATTTAAGGGTAGCCTATATTTTCCAGAGAGTAGGTAATTATGCAAAATTTGGTCCAGATCGATTAAAAAAATGAGGAAAAACGTATCTTATATAAGTAAACTACATGTATGCAAATTTTCAGAAAGATTCGTTGCGTAGTTGCTACATCCAAACACACTTTCGTATTTATTATATTAGTAGAATGTGATTTATTATAAATTATGTGATTAGAATGTCTCTTCTGTATTTGAAGGTACTTTATGTTTTATAATATTCTACTGTAGCTCAAGTAGATGTGACAAACTTTAATATGTATATTTTATAGAGCATTCATTTTAGTGTAGCGCAGTAAGTAAGCTTAGGTATACATATTTCATAATCGCTTCTTACACTTTCAATTTTATAGGGTGGAACAGTAACTTTGATCAGCCGGAATATCCCCGTTATTTTTTTTTTAGAGATATGAAGAATTATAACAATAACCGTGCAATGGACTTAAATTTTTAAACAAAGTTTCTATTGTAAACGGAAACGAAAATTCAATCAGGAATAGGTATAGGCATAGCTTTGTAGAATTTATTAGTGCACAGGTAAGTAAAATTTAAAAAATACGAAATTTGAATCTCCGAGATTCAATGTAAAATTAAAAGGCATACAGAAAACACAGAAGAATGTGAGAAATTTGATAAAAAATAACGGAAGTAAAATTATAGCCAACGCAAAGTTTGAACTCAGTAAACATTAAATGAAATTCAAGAGTATCTTTGTGCCGACGATTCATTTCTATTTAAGGCAACATTTTATTTAAAAAAGATAGAGGTACGAGACATAAAAGAGAAATCTCAGTTGCAAAAGTGCATAAATCTTAAACGAAGTTGCACATATTGCGGAAGATAAATGTACATAAAGTAGTACATGCAAGATAACAAAATTGTTGTCTTCATTATTTTCGGAGCATAAATATTTTCACAATAGGTGTATCACGTTTATCAGCAAAGCCGATAAAGAATACGAAACTTTCCCTTCAATGTTGATCGTGGCCCCTCGACATATGCATGATCTCCTCCTTCCCTGCATGTCGTATTGTGCTTGTGTGGGATAAGCGCTCGCAACGCACAGCCAACTATCGCTAATGATGTAGTGACTAGTGACAGAGTGGGGGAAGCTCCCGGGGCTTATAATGAACAGCGCTGCCAAAACAGAAGTTCAAGGTCAAGACATTACGTATTATGTTTATCACTTAACGGGGGAAGCCACTGTGACGGTCGAAAATAAAGGCTATTTTCAAGACATTCTTTTATAATGAACTGTAACTTTCTACGAAAATCTTTATTACCAACTGAAAATACATATGAGGCAGTCAGAGAAACAATGGACTAACCCACATTTTTTTTCGAAATTGAATTAGTAGCAATAACGTGTTCCAATAGGCTCTACTAACCATATAAAATAGGAAAAAAAAAAATTTTTAATGTGGGTTGGTCCGTTGTTGCTCTGACTGCCTCATATATTTAACTAATATTTTATGCTCTCGGATTGAAATTTTTATCGGTAGTATGGCCACAGCATATGATAACGTTAGACTCTGCAAAAAAAAATTGCAAAACGGGTGCACATATAACTTTCCAACATTTAATCCGAATTGAAAATTTCGAACGGTTTCTTAAAGTATATTACAATAGCTTCAGTTGCACGTACGGATTTAAAAAAATTTCGTTTTTGAAGAAATGGCGGACTTGAGAAGAAATCTTGACCAAAAAGTATCAAAAATCAACATGTTTATGCAATGTTACTATTGAATGAATTATTCGATCAAAAAACTGGTACGTGCAACTGAAGATAATTGTATTACAAATATTCCCTGAAAATTTCAAGTGAATCCGGTAAAAATTGACTGAGTTATCAATGCACCCAGTTTGAAAAATGTAGTTTCGAGATAATCGCGTTTAAAGTTTCGACAGTTATCCCGACGCTGAAAAGGAGACCGTGACATTTCCGTAGACAAGGACAGTGCCGTCTTTAGGCATGGGCACACTGGGTAGTCGCCAGGGGCCCCATGATATTAGGGGCCCCCAAATATGAAAAGTCTGATTTTAAGAGCTAAAAAAATTATAACTTTTTATTATAAATTTTATTGATCGTTAACATTTTTAGTTCCGTGCGTGGGCAGGGGCCCCAGTGCATGGCTTTGCTCAGGGCCTCCAATGCTCTTAAGACGGCCCTGGACGAGGAAACTCAGACGCCACGCGTGTAGGGGGTTAGGAAACCTGAATACTGAGAAGAATAATTTCAGTCTCACTTAAGTCTTGTATTTTGTATGTAGCAGTTTTCATACATTAAAATGTAATACATTTATAAATGTATAAATTAAATTTTGTGACAGGACCACGCGAACGTGTCTCATATTAGATGACGTGACAGCAGGGATCGGAGGTCTCCGGCCGATGTTGAAAGGGGAAGGACATCTACAGGAACGGTGGTAATGCGTGCGTGAATTGACGACAGCGCGAAGCCAGCCAAGTGGCGACAACGTGAAGCGAATGTGACGTCACTACGTGGTCTATTCCCTAGAATTCTCCCACATCTGACGCATCAAGCATGCAGTTATTGCGCGCATGCGTATTTGCGACCGCGGGATAAGGATAAAATGCTGTGTATTTTGCAAATAAATAGAAATAGAATTAATATTTTCTATTAACTTATAATTATTTGAAAAAATAATTTAATTCCAAAAATAAAAATTAAATAAATTAAAGCATAAGACAAAAAGTTTTTCAACATATATATATTAATTCATCATACCGAATTCGTGGTATTACCCCTCGAACCCAAATAATAAAAAAAATATGATATAATCAAACAACTAAAAACTTTAATCTATACAAATGAAAAAATATAAACATTAATGAGATCAAAAATCTCATAAAAAATAATACTTAACAGTCGTCTGTTACAGGATTTGTGGATCATTCTTCGTTCCTCGTAGAACGAATTATAGCAACTTGTATGATCTCGAAAATAATACTGAAAGGTTTCTTACGCAGAAAATACTTGCGATATTGCGCTATTGGCTGGCTTCGCGCTGCCGTCAATTCACGCACACATTACCACCGCTCCTGTAGGTGTCCTTCCCCCATCAACACCGGCCGGAGACCTCCGATCCCTGCGCGACAGTGCTCTAGACAGGAACTCGTAGGGTTGCCGATCTGAGATCGATTAATCGATAGATCGATCTTTTGCCCTGCGATTTTTGATTTTTTTAATCGATTTTTCAGTACCCTCGATTCCATGGAATCGATCCTCGGGGACCAGAAATCGTGTTCCGATTCTTTATTATTTATCCCTAGGTATTTTTACACTTTACACTAAGTTTTTCAGGTCAATATTATTCAGCAAAATATTAATTTACTAAGTCATTTTGTTCTCAATAACATTTCATTAACGCTACATTTACGGAACCCGTCAATTTGTCGGATTAATTTATATATACATAGATCCATTATTGCGAAATAACAATAAATAAGAAAAAACACCAAGCAAATGACGGCTGTTTAGCAATAAATACATGAGCAAACAAGTTTGAACAAAAAAAATTATTTCTATTCTATTTACCCAAAATCATTCTAATATACTTCTAATATACACTACTTAGTCTTCAATGAATTAAAGATACACAAAGTTGAAGAAGAAAATAAATACATATACATAATGTTGAATCGATTTCTTGAAGATCGATTCTTTACAAGCCGATTTTTTCTTGAATCGATTTTTCATGTTGCGATTCGAATCGATTTGAAACATCGATTTTTTCGGCAAGAATCGGCAACCCTACCGACTAGGGTTTTGGCCGACTAGCCGACTAATGCCCGATTTCTTCACCTTCGACTAATGTCCTGGTCAGTGAACGATCAATTAGATGCTATAATGTGGCACTCGTCGACCAGTGCCAATGATAAGATAACTGAAGGTGAAGAAATCAGCCATAAGTCGGTAGGGTAAACCACCCAGTGAATGACCGACTTGTTAAATGAGAAGCCCAGTAAATGACCGCATACTTCTAATAAGAATTGTACTTATTAATGTTTGTTTAATACGCGGAACTAAAAATATGGGATATTAAAAGTGCAATTACACTCCATTTATAAACATATAATAATTTTTAAATTTATAATTGACATTTCTTTGCCTAAGTTTCTAAACTTTCCTGAAGAAGATCTAAACTAAGATCGAAACGTCGAAAGATTTTACAATTATTATTACTAAATAGCTAGTTTTTATTGTTTTAAACTGACCGAATCAGTGCGCCGAAATCATATATATTAATTAATACGGTCGAAATTTATAAATAACTCATACATACCTACATGTGAATCCAGAAACATCGTATCAATATGATTTATTATGATTATGATTTATTTTCAAAGATGGCGCGACTCAATCGACACAGAGATCATAAGGTGCATTTTCATGCTGGCGCTGGACGCTCGTTTTGAGCATCAAAAGCAGTCAAGTGATCGGTCCACGTGACTTTCAGCATCAAACGGAAAATCTAAACTCGATATAGCTAGACGCTCGTTCACTCTGACTTGCTCTGACTCGCTCGTATGTTGATTGAGCGTCAGTTGCGTCATTGGTTTAGATGCTCAAAATGAGCGTCGACGCTGAAAGTCCCGTGGACCTATCACATGACTAGTTTTGACGCTCAAAACGAGCGTCGAGCGTCAGCATGAAAATGCACCTTGAACTTCAAGCCGTATCCAGTATATATAAATAGATCAGTGGTTCAGTGTAATTTTAAGTAAGTTTCCTAACTTAGAATCGCATAGTACATGATCAATAAGTCGAAAAGGTTTCGTCACGGTAGGAGTTCGAGTTAGTTGTAAAAGTTTGATCTTGTGGCTGTGGTGTTTTCGTTCGGTGTGCTATTGTAGTATAGTGGGCGCGTAAATGACACTACAAACATAAAAATGCTAACAAGGCATGCAATAAGTTAAAAATAAAATAAGACCTCGAAAATCCGTGAAGGAACACATGATCGCGTCCGTGTTACATTGGTGCAGGTAGAAATGTCAGACGCATAAATGATCACAGGACTTTGGACTCTTTTTTAATTCTTAAACAGTGCATTACAAGGAAAGTATTCGATTTGTGACCTTAAGAAGTACCGGATTTCCTTGTTCCCATAATCGTTTTGAGAAAATGATGTATCACGTTATACGCACTTACAAGTAATTACAAATTGAACGACGTTTTGACAATCATCGGAAAAGCACGGCTCAGTAAAAAATGAGCTCCGTGTGGAAACGATTGCAGCGGGTAAACAAGAGAGCAGCAAAATTTCAATTCACTGTATCATATCATGAAGTCACTTTGGAAACAACAACAAAATGGTAAGTGTCTCGTATACGCTTTTGTTTTGCTTTCAAGTTTCTTGCAAACGATGCCATTCGTTTTATTTTTGAGCATATTAGAAAAACGCTACAAGCTTGTTTATCTCTGCAACTATCAGAATTCGACTACAAGTATTTAAATTTTATTACAAAAATTCAGAAGCAAAGAAAATTGAAATTTAAAAATTGTAGAAAATTAAAATGAATTTCCAACATTTATTTTTAGCGAAGCACAAGTATATGTAGGCGAAACAATGCAGTATAAATATAAACTATGTACTAATTTTTTGTAAAAATACTCAAACATGTATATATAGAAAGAGTGATTCCGCTTATGTACGCAAAAGTTGTTGTAAATATATTCTTTGCGCTAAAAACTTCTAACCTTTCGTCTTTGTATTTTTGTTCATTTTTTGGATGTGATATTTTGTTAAATATGTATTTATAGGTTTACCGATTAAAGTATATAATAACAATATTAGCATTGCATTATTTTACACACAATGAATCGTCGTATGGCTCTTCGATGTATATCTGTACGAATACTGTCTTGTAATATTATTTAGGAAGCCAAACAAGCTAAGCGTTGTATGGACAAGACGTAGTAGGAGGGTTAGCTCAGAACCCTTAGACTGGGAGCCAAATTTAAGTGATTCACTGAAAGGTGTGATTAGTTGGGCAGTGCCTGACAATCACACAGTTTCAGTGACATTGTTTAAAGATCCACGAACACATGAATTAGAAGATAAAGACTGGACATTTGTAATTGAAGATGTAAGAAAGAATAACCATAAGAGTTATTTCATGCAGAGTCTACCAAAAGAATTTGCATTAATGCTATTTATAAATAGGTATCTCCTACGGGGAAAAGGCGGCACGTGGCAGCCACAAACATAAATATGAAAAAATATGCAACCCTAGAATCTAGTCAGCAGCAACTTAAATTAGATTTGAAGCCTACTTCAAAGAAAATCGTTAGCGCTTCATTAGAATGTACTCTATCGTGCGTTTTCCTCAGAGAAGGCAAAGCAACGTAAGACGATTTCAAAATATTGAATTCTATTTAATGAATTACATTTAGCATCTAACATCATAATTACTTACCAGGGACGAAGATATGCAGAGCATGGCCAGCTTAATGTCAGTTAACAATAACAGTGACATTGCACCCTTAGACGATTTTGATAACGAAGACATACCTGAAGACGTCGAAGAAGTATCTGTGAAAAATCTCGATGAAATTTTAGATATTTCAGCGCAACTTGATTTAATGACGAGTAGTCTTACTGAAAGTGAATTACCTAGCACTCCGATAAGTGGTAAGATTCATAGAACATAGATTCGCAAGTGTGGTATCTACGATTATAGTAACGATAATTTACATTTGACAGTGGCAAGTTTATCGAAGGACGATACTACACCTGTAAATGATAATGAACGCTTTATACGTGATATTAGTCTAACAGGCATTGGCGATGCTTTTAAAGAGAAGTCTCCCTTGAAGGACAGCGTTGCTGCTGAAAACGAGTAGGTTCAGAGCAAGCTATTCGATTAACTTAAATCTATTAATATAACGTTTGATGAATAATATTTTCGTTACGATTCTAGTAAAAATATTGAACACAGTACTCTAAGATTACCACTGCAGCCATTGGAACTGACTAAGACTGATGGCAATATTCCTAGATTAAAAGAGATTACACCAGGTCAGGATTTATTGGAATGGTGTAAGGAAGTGACGAAAGACTATCCTGGTGTAAAAGTTACTAATCTTACAACTTCATGGAGAAATGGAATGGCATTTTGTGCAATCATACATCATTTCAGACCAGACCTTATGTATGTATAATAAATTAGAATAATTGTACATGAAATTTTAGAATTGTTCGCGTGATTTTTCATTTGATATATTAGTGCCAAAGGTCAATAAGAAGATATTTATGTTTTTCTTTTATAGAAAACATAGATATATATGTTAGTGGCTTTGGCCAAGTACCAAGAATCTTATTTATTTGTTCTACTTATAAATTGATTGTCTTATACCAGTGTTCCCTCTAAGGAAAGGAAACAGAGGCACAAGTCGCACTACTCGTTGAGCGGTAATTGCATTTGTTTCGATTAAATTTCTTAAAAGAAAGCCAGCGCAAATGGCATACTGTCAATAATATGAATATATGCTTGAAATTGATACACACACGCGCATATATATATATATATATATAGGTGCATTAATAACACATGACAGCATAAAGGCCGTCGCGCATTTTGGCAAACCACGGCGGTACGAAGTGAAAAATTTACAAGCAATTTATTCTTATGAACCCACGCACACTAGACCGAAGCGCAGCGACAATTATTTATTATTAACTAAGTACCCGGCGTTGCCTGAGTAAAAACTTCAATTATCACGTAGTGTCAAGGGGGTGAAGTAAGGGGGGAGTGGTGTCATTTATTATATTAGTAGGATTTCTTCGATTTGCTTCGTCGCGTGAGGTTTTAACTAGTTTAAACTAAACATTCACTTTGATGTGCGGGATGTAGTGTTCGCTATGCAGTCGCGCAGTTTAGAGGGAACATTCTCTTAGTTATTTATTATGATTAAATTACTAGCTTCTAAAGTTAGTGATGGCAAGTGAACGTCTTATGATTTATATTTAATTAAAAATTGCAGAGATATAGATTCATTACTGTCACACGATGTAAAAGGTAATTGTAAAAAAGCATTTGATGCTGGAGAAGCCCTTGGTATACCTAGAGTAATAGAACCGGCAGACATGGATATTTTAACTGTACCTGACAAATTAGCTGTGATGACATATTTATATCAGCTGAGAGCACATTTCACTGGCCATGAATTAGAGGTATTTAATAAGTACAATATAATATTTTGCTTTATTGTTCAATTTTCCTGCTCTATATGGCCAGTTTCAAAAAATTATAAAATTCAAAACAGCAGATTATTAAACTTTTATCAAACCTGCTTTAACAAATTTATTAACATTGCGTACTGCTGATGAAATCTTGCGTATAATATTCGGTTTCTACTACAAACCTGTATCATTTTGTAACAGAAAATTTGAAAGATGATTGCGCATCTAAATGTATTGGATGGTATCGATTTCGCGAGCATTTATAGTGCACTAACAAGTGTTTAAGCCCTGAGGACATCTTATGCAATGATCGGGCTGTCCGCAATGTATTACATACTCATTGAATTTCTATGCCATATCATTTTCTTTATGAAAAAATTGTTTAATATTCACAGGTACATCAGATAGGTAAAACTACAGACGAATCTTCTTACATGATCGGCAGATTTAATACAGACAATAATTCGGACGTGAGTGTACAATTGTTTGGTCAAGAAATAATTAATTTGCGTAAAAAGGATCAAATGGAACATAAAAATAATAAAACGGATAGCAATAGACGGTACATTTATTACGATTCTTTACATTACTAATAAATTTATCTCTGAAATTAGAAACACTGCAAACAAAGTGACTTTATTCTTTCGCAGGTCAAATCCATTTGATAACAAAAAGGAGGATGTCAATATTGATTCTTTAAAAAATAAATTACATCTAAGTTTGAATATGGAAAACCAGGATCATGATCAGTGCAATAAAGATAAGTCACCATCCAGCGTTAAAGATGTGAAGGACATTATATTAGCCAGCTCAAAGAGTATTCTAGAAAAAGTGTTATCACCAACTAAAGAAAAATATTTATCTAGGGAAAAGGTATGTAAATGCATTCACTTCTCGCCTATAAATCATTATTGCATATTATTAAGATTGGATATGTCGTTTGAAATTATTGTTTCCGAAGTGATTTTACGGGGATACTGATTTAAATTTACCACAGAGTAAGTCACCACCAAGAGTACAACAGGTACACCAACGTCCTATATTAATGACCCGTCGGCAATTGACAGATCCCTTTGGATCTGACGAAGAAGAAGAAAATATTCAAATAATCGACGAGAAATGGTCTCAATCAATCTCAATTAACAAATCACAAACGCCAGTTCGTGATGTCAGTATATCTGAAATTGCCCAAATCATTCCGTTATATGTAGTTGCCTACTTTATATTTCACTATATTAACAAAAGATTTAGAGCAAATTGTAGTATTTTTTACTTATTCTACACTGCCAACACGCTCTTCATTAATAAGATAATTGCTTTGGTTTTAATTCACATATTTCCATTTCGTGAATACTTATAAAATACATTAATTTATATTAATTAACAGTATAAAGTTATCACGGTGTATTTTTCCGATGAATTACACATATTTTGCGGATAACAAAATATTATTTATAGGTACTTATACTTCTTTTGTGTCGGCCATTTTGGATACAGACGTAGATTTTGCTTGACAACCAAAATTTTGCTTAAAGATATTTTAAACATTTCCGAACGTGACATTAAATATATGTACTGATTTCTCTAAGTGTTTTATATTTATTTCTTTGTATATACGCATGTATGCATTGGTACTTACATACAAAATTGAATTTGTAAATACCCTGTATACATATATTAGTTGCGTGAAGGTGCATGTTCGTGATTGCATGTTCTGTATTTTTAATGCATAATATAAAACTCGACGTATAATTTATTGTGGACAGTTTCGTTTTGAGTAGTAGTTTAAAAGGCTGATTAGCTTCTGTCGTGAAACTTTACTGTAGCAATTTCTATAGTGATATATTAAATAAACACATCCTTTTATAGGACTCACTAAGTACGACTGACAAGGGATGTCGTGGTATTTCTGAATGTCAGAGTGTATCATCACCACATGGAGAGCAACGTTCTCAACATGTAATAATTAGTTTTCCTATATTTTGTTAAGTTCTTCGTTGCTTTGCAACTAATTTAACCATTATTTTTTTTATATATTAGCCATTAGTCAGTCGGCATGATGAATTAAGAGAACGTGCGAGACAGCTCTTAGAACAGGCCAGGAACCAGACAAAGTCGACTGGTCTTGTTTCAGCTGCTGCTAGTCCTATTGAGGTTTTGTGTTTTTTTTTTCAACTTCATATTTTTGTGTAGAGTAGTTGTGTAGAGTAGATTACTTTAGCACGTCATCCATTATTCCCATTAGTTATAACGAACATGTGTAATGGAAGGAAGTGTATTTTATGATTTTTAGGCTCAGAACGACGATGAAAGGCAACAGCAGTTGCGTGAAAGGGCAAGACGTTTAATAGCGGAGGTAAAAATGGGTGTTAATGCTGCTCCAAATCAAATGAGCGATGACAATAGCAGCGACAGACGATCGATAGACGATCAGAATAATAGTCCGAGGCGAAGCATCACGCCATCAACGCCCGGTGATAGATTTAGCGCAAAGGTCAGTTATTAACACGAGATTTAAAATTTCTACATTCACGAACGTTGCGTATAAAGTAATCACTTCGAGGATACTAATTAAATTATATCTTAGCCTATATAAATTGTAATAAGTAATAACTATTTCAGTCTGAACATAATGGAAATATATTGGGAACCTCGGCTGTAATCGATGGTGAAAAAAAAACTGGTTCCCCTTTGTACTCATTTTCCAAAATAATCGAGAGAATTTCGCCAGATAAAACTAGTCCAGATGGCACCTCATATACACTTAGAGGAGTATGTATTACATTCATATGTACAAATATGAATCATTGAATCGAATAAGTTGATTATTTTAATAACGTTACGTCTAGTTGGGGAAAGATATGACATCGTATATTCAAAACGAATTAGAAGCACTAGAAAGAGAACAAACTCAAATAGATATTCAAGCTGGTAAACTTGAGAAACAACTACGATCCGCCATGGAAAGTGATGATGAAGATGAAACTGAAAGACTGATGTCTCTATGGTTTACTCTTGTTAATAAGAAAAATGCACTTTTAAGAAGACAAATGCAATTAAATATATTGTAAGTGATTATTTCCCGTCCGTTATGTCAATAACATTTACTGTTACTGCAAAGTGAAATTAGTAATATTTAAATGTGATTACATATGTATTTCAGAGAAAAAGAAGACGACTTAGAACGTCGGTTTGAACTTTTAAACCGCGAATTAAGAAGTATACTAGCGGTAGAAGATTGGAGAAAAACTCCTGAACAAAAGATGCGAGAAAACTTACTTTTAGAAGAGTTAGTTTCTATTGTAAACAAAAGAGATGAACTGGTTCATCATCTCGATAGTCAAGAAAGAGCGTAAGTATACAATGTTGATTTATATTTCTACATTTTAAGACGAGATTTTTTTATCTTTTAGTAGTTTCTTAAAAACCATAAAACTACTTGCAAAAAAACTGCTTATTAGAAAAGAAGCTTACAGAAATTAAGTAAATTCCAAATTGAAAACGAATTGTAATAAAGTCTTGTTAACAAAGTATAGTGAGGACTCATTAAATGTCGAGGTTGTTTCAAGAAATGGTGAGGATAACTTGTGTGTATTTAGCACGCAACTAATGAGTCCCCACTAAATGTACTTACAATTTACGAACAATCGCGCAGTTTAGTAATTCGTTTTACCGATAAAGGTGAAAACAGAAATATAATCTTCTGCCCACTTTCTATTACATTACAGTATCGAGGATGACGACGAAATAGAACGTGATTTATCTAGAGCTGGTTTAGCTCAACGGAATAAAAATTGTGTGGTACAGTGAAAATTTAATCCTCCCCTTCTTACGACAGTAAATGACAGGTAAGCCTTCTGGTGAATAGAACTCGATATCAGCAGCTCTTTTGTCTAATAAGAAGCGGTCGTAACTATGGTGTCATTAACTTCAACAGAGCCTATTGCACTGAATCTTGAATGAAAGTGAGCAGGCACATATTTGAACGCTCGCGCCAATGCGTATTATTTCTATGAAGATTTAAATCTTACCGTTTTGGAAGCACATCTTAAGTCAGTGATTACCAACCTGTAAGTGGTCAAGTGTGATATCTCGTTACGGGCTCACGGCTCGCGGACGTAGAGTCGACGCGTTGTTATTAATTAGATATGTGTCTGCTCATTTCTGCTTTAAACCCACAGCAAAAACTTTAGTTGAAATTAATGGCCACGCAGTTTTAACTTTTTGTAAGAAACTGATAGAAGACGTACTAATTTCTTTAAATCGTTAAACTATAAGTTATAACTTTCAGTTAGATTTAGACTCAATGTAAAATAAAAATTACAGGTATTACCACGCTGTAGAGTTGCCAAAGAAAATACAAAATTTTCCTTCACAGTAAAGTCAAGGATTTCATAATCTGCGAAATAGTGATGTTTAGACATTTATTTTGTACCATGAATTATATACCAGTTGTACAATCAGTGTTCCATACTTACATAAATTCATTATTAAGTACTGCATCAACACAATATGACTCCTTGCAGTGGATCTAAGTTCAAATTGAAAACCGTTCCATTAAATGAAGAATATGAAAGCGTCTAAAATCTGTTATAGCGTTGTGAACGTTTAAAACGAAAAATGCTACTCTACTTTAGGAAAAAAAACAATTTCCATTACATAGCAATGTATTTACACACGATTGAAATATCTCGAAAAAGAAGCAATAGCAAAGGAATATATCATCGTGAAAGCTCTTTCATTCATTTAAGTAAGGTGCTGGAATCTCAGTATAAATGAAAGGGAAAAGCAAAAGGAAAGTTTCGATACGGAGTATATCACTTCTGTAATTCAATAATATTTTACGCTACGTTTGACTATATTTGGGAGAAAAATAAATTAATTGTGACAAAGTAGCTTAAAAACGACACTGTGCCATGTAGATATCGAAATTTCATTTATAGAACTAATATATGCGTTTATGCGTTGTAAAATATTTGTCATTTTAGAAAGACTACATTATGCAATTTCTCTCAGATGTTATGTTAATCATTTATTACTGAATTTGATGTTGATATATATGAGGCCTAATCAACTTCATGCATTCTTAGATGTGTAGATAAAAAAAATTGCCATATGTTTCTTTGTAAATGAAATAAAATCTAGAATCTTGTAATGTCTAATATGTTTTTATAGGAGAAATGTTTTATTTGGTTTCTTGTGAAATGTAATTATTGCAGATGTTGATACCAACACAGAGATAAATCAATAAATGATAATAATTTATTTAGAAGTTTGAAATGGCATGAACTAACCACACGCGTGAGTTATACTTTTCGTCCTACAATCATCTTAGTATGTTATTAACATATTTATACAAGATTCAGAAAAGTGTTGAACACTTCACTAGCATGACATAAAATACGCGTGATATTTAAGATTTACGAAAAAAAAATAGAACTTGAATTAAACGTCACGCGTTACAGAAATTACACTTTTATGTACTTTTATTCGATTTAGCAAGTACTTTTTTATTAATCTTTCAATACTGTCATTAACATGACATTTTGGATATTGAGACAAACTGTAAAAAAAAACTAATTGTACGGCGGTTTAGGACATTAGTGTATAATGTATTCACGTATTTTTTATGTAAAATAAAATGTTCTGCTTTAAAGTGTCAGGAATGCATAAAGTGCCGCCTTATCGTTTTCGGGGGCCCTGAAGCGATCTCCGTATGCGGCATTCTAAATCAGTCCCGAACGGCTGAATGCCCGCCGGGCAAAAATTTTTTGGCGCGTGCGGAAAGAGCATCGTAAAGCTCTAAGCCACGCCTTCACGAGCAACAGTGCCGTGGTGGGGAGTGTTCGTGAGTGAAGTCAGCAACCCACCTTACAGTTTACACGCATACTACGGCCACATGCTCTAAATTAATCTAAATTAAAATAAATGAATAAGTATTAAAACAATTAAATAAATAAGATAAAACGTGGAGTCCAGTCCACGAAAAAAGGGCCTCATTTTAAAATCTAAATTTTGGTGTATTTGTTATTTTCTTTCTGTCACAGTTGGAGGACCCATTTCCCTTTTTTTTAGCGTTTTCAACCCTATTTTTTTTAATGTTCCAATTTTTCGGGGCCCGCTAAGCTCCGGGGCCCTGAGGCGGCTGCCTCTTTCGCCTCCAGGTTAAGGCGGCACTGAATTGCATATACGAGAATAGATTAATGTAATATGCAAAAAATATTAAGCAACTTCTTCGAGAGTTTGGGATTCCTGTTTTCCCCACGATAAAATTTCGAACGAATATAATGGAATTGTTGCAGGCATATCATACTTAATATAACTGCCGTAATCAATTGACAAACTTATAGCAAATAATACTTTCACCGGATATACACGCGTTAAGTAGAGAATAACATTCTGTATATCTTGCAAGTTTAACTTGAAAGAACTTGCGTTGGATCTCATTTCCAGCTTTAAGGGGGTATTTCTATTTGGAGCGTTGTTTTAGACTATTTGAAATAAAAGAACATTGTAGCAACAAAAGATTTGAAATGTTTTCGAGAAGGCACAGAAATATTGTGTATATAATTGTCTCATATATTTATAATCGTTATTAGCTGCTATTTGTTTTGATACAATGACCAAATTAATGAATTTAAACTTTTACTATAATTTTGGTATGCGTACCTAAGCATCCACTATGAGCTAAACTTAAAAAGTAAATCAGTAAGAAGAAATCAAGTTCTTTTACCCTCCAAAATGAAATATCCCCTTAACGCGTGAATTACACCGAAACCTGGTGACCCAGAAAGAATTTCAGAACATTAAGAATGTTTCTCATTAATTTTCATGATTGTGGCATATTCGTAATATTTATGTAGATGATGTTATTGTACGTAGTAGGACTTTGTGACCCCTTAATACAATTAAAACTCCTCTGTATTTTTGATCATTCACAGATCAGATACTCAAGCATAGGACTTTTGAAGATATTAACCTGTTAACTGGGTTGTTTCACAACCGGAAATGCTCTGTGTATATAAAATGGTGTATTTAAAAGTGATTGAAAGCGAATAAACTCGTTTTACCCACAGCAAATGTTACATAAGCCGTATATCCTATATTTACTCGTTTTGTATGAATGTAATTATCAAGCTTTCATAACGAATTAACTTGTCTTGTCCAATGCAAAGGCATCTTCACATGACGAGTTAATTCATATTTCCCAGTTAACATGTTACATTGCAATATTAAAATCTAATTATACTCAATTTAGATTTTGTTTTGTTGTAACTATGTTTCCTACTATTAACTAAGGGAATGCAAATGTTACTTAGGAGCATACATAATGTATATGATTAATTTAGCAATAATTTATGATTCTAGTGCCTATGAATATTTATATTTGTATTTGAGAGTGCAAAGTTATATCTAGGGCGATGACTATAAACCACGCGTCTACATGTCTATATGATTGTAATTATACAGCGTATCTCATAATAATTTTTCAAATAATCATGACTCAATATACAGGATAAAATTGTTTCTAACGCTGTGAGTAAGTGAATTATTACATTGGACATTTATTCTGAACATGGTTAAACTCAAAAATAATTTAAAAAAAATGAATTACTAAGACTGAGATACAAAAATATTTTCTTAATACTTAAATATACTATAACGGAGTGCATTATAAATTAGATTTTTCAGTAAACGAAACATTTTATTTGGAGATACTCTGTATGTGTATTACTCTATGAAAATGCTCTTATACATTTATCCTCATGTAATATTGTGCTAAAATAGTCTTAATTTATTTTATTCATTGTCAACAACAATGTTAACTATGATATATTACAACTGTAAAAACAATGATAATTCTTGCCAATGCTTAATCTTAAGGAGAACGTGAATTCCTTGGCTACAAGCGGTGTTAATTGTAAATCACTTCATGTGGATGAATGTGTTGAAACGTATCACACAATAGCTATTGACAATTGAAAACAAATAAAGCACTGCAAGAAAATATCGAGACATATTTCTTATTATCACACTTTTCACTAAACGGGCGTGCAGCGATTTCTATATACCACTGGAAAGATCTCGTTAAGACGAATCGATTGATACCGTTTTTAGCTTCGAAATCAGATGGGGTCGCGTCGAAAAATAGCCTCAAAGTTCGAGACTTTGCGGTTTCGAAGCAGAAAAGTCAGAAGTAAAATCCCATCTGGTCCGGGAGACCTCGGATTGACACTTCAGAAAAAACCGAGGGCTTTAAGCGAAACTCTAGCAGCTGGGAGCGTCAAGTATACCCTGTTTATTGCCCTGTTTCAACGACCCATCTGATTGTAAGTTTTGTGATTTTGTCACACTTCATATCGTAAGCAAGAATTTGAGGTCCAGGGAACCAACTGGCTCAAAAAGAACCAACCCCTCCTTCGAGTGCCGCATTTCGGCTCGAGCTGGTGTTTACATATTATGTTTTGTGTCGGCAGTTGAAGAGAAGGACATCGACTGAGAAAGAAGTGAAAGCGAATGAGGAAGAATGAACATCGTCTTGGTTCCGAGGGGGATCTCCCCAGTTCGGGGCCATAGAGACGAACATACAACCAACAAACTCTGACGATCTTACAACGAGAATTTACTGTATAGGGAGGACCTCGGACAGGCCGGCGCTTTCACTGTGTGAGTCATCAAATTAAAACGTGCAATAGTTGTATTTATATTTATTTTATGTTTATATATTATTTTATACTCATTTATAACAGTTATATTTATATAATATGTATAAAATAAATAACTTTCGATACATATTATAACAGCTATTCAAAACACACATACAGTCTATCACACAAAAGTTTATCTATAATATTTACAAAGGGCAACATGTAGCAGAGCCAAGGGTGATAATTTAAACACGTGTACTTCTGCTGATACATTTTTCGTTTCACGTGAGATTAAACATTTCGTGTATACCGAGAGTATGCTCTTGTGGGGTAGACTGTATGTACAAGAACTATCACATGTTTGAACACTTAAAAAACAAATCAAACTCGCAATGATTTACATCTACGAATACCTTAATCTATAACAGGTGCATTATAATAAATGTACATACGCAATACTCGTAAATAATTATTGAGATATTGTAGAATGTAAGATATTGTCGATTTTATAGACAAAAGATCATGATACTGTGTTAGAAAATAGAATTTTGCATTCTCCCAGAAAACTTGTACATGTATATCAGAAATATTTTACAAAATTGGGGAATGGAATGCATACATTATTAAGTTTAACTGAAATCTATAAATGATTCTAAACTAATTAAATTAATATTTGGTAACTTGATTTTATGATAACCCATACAGCACGCAACATTGCAGAAACGTCTCAGTAATATTGCTGTGCAAGATTCGAAATGTTGCAGGAAATATTATATATTAGTGTAATGCAGTAAATGCTGTGTTACATACTTCGCGTAAATTTTGACGCAGCTTCTCAGGTGAACGACTCCGTACGGCAGTGGCTTTGATTACAACTGCTCGATTTTAGGCATATCTTCAAATTCTTATACCTAACAAACGAAACCTCAACCGCAATGTCGTTATTCTTGATTTTCGTCTCATTCTGGTGTCTAGAATCACCCCTTAAATTTATTCCCACCTGTAGCTGAACACCCTGTATAAAAATGTACAGTATTCTATTTAAAAAAATTAAGTTGATATTCAAATCTCCTCTACAATTTCATGTAAAAAGAAATATTTACACAACATAATGTCCCACACCATACCAAACAACCCTCATCATAACAATCTTTCATATCTTCAACAGCCTACAAGATATTCTAACGTATCCGGTCAGAAGAAGCACACTAGAAAGCACGCGACGTTATGTACATATTTTTCGAAGCCATAGTTGCTCCAGAATATTGCTGCAACGTTTCCACAATATATTGCAATTGAATCTGCAATATTGCAGCAATGTTTCTGCAATGCTGTGTGCTGTGTGGGAACTGACTCTATAAAACAGCGATTTTCAGACGAAATTATGCTTACTTAGGAAATAACTAATTAGAAAACAGCCGTTATTTCTTAAATTTAATTCACAACAGCAATAATTATTTAAGATATGCAACGAGCCATGAAGAATGGTATAGAGATATAGGCACTTTTGAAAACGGAAAAACGATTATTTTCTTCCCAAAAAAGTTTTCTAGTCGTTTAAAATTCTCAGGTATGAAATAATCGATGCACATCATGGTTGAAACAACAGCTTTGAACTGTTTACATGAAATTTCATACTTTCTCAACATAATTCGATGGGAAAAGCCCTGCCTTCCCTTTCGATCTTCCATGCCACCAACCACCCTCATCTGAAATAAAAACAATTCGATTTGTTTAATGGACTCTGTTATCAAATAATAATTATTAAATCGTGCAACAGCGGGCCATTATTTATGTAGATGTAGATTTTTGCTCTAAATCGTTTTGTAAGAAAAAATAAAAATGTATTTAAATACAGTTCAATTTTGTTAGTATTTTAAGTAGCATATAGATTGAGGTAACTTACGTTCTTTAAGAATTTCGACGATATCGCCCTCTTTGAGCTCCAATTCGTCAAGATCTTGTGGGCGATAGTCATACAAAGCTTTAGCTTTAGGTAATCTAGGAAGAGCAGGTTTTTTCGGTCGTGTTTTATTATTTGGAACAGCATGAGGTACGTTCTCTCTTTTAGGTTTGTCTACTACTTGTCTCGTATCATACTCGTTAACAGTTTGCATTTCTTTGTTGCATCCTATACTTTTGTTCTGTCTTGTAATATATTCATTACTGTTAGTTGATGGAAGTTTAAATCCTACAGGTACATTTGTAGGCGTGTGAGGTGGCGGTGGCTCGGACGGTGGTGGAGGAAATCTCAACAAACCTGTGGAATCATATACATATATTACTATAATTATTAATTATTTAACTATAATGAAAGATGTATTAAAGTTAATAGAGTTAGTCAGCATCTCCAGTAGAAAAAAAAAACACTTTCGCGGAAATATACGCCGTAACGAAAGGGTTAAATCTTTCTCAAAAAAAAAAAATAGAAACTAGGTTCAAAAGAAAAATTAGTCGAAAACGAAAATGAAAAATTAATTTTTTAAACGAGAAATTAGTCTGTCGTACGAAGAAGAAATTTAATCTATCTTATTTTCATTCGAACAACACATAACTTAACCTCATTAAATTCAAAATGGTTTCAATTTTACTGATAACAATTCTGTCATGCTTGAAATCCTTTATCCCAATGTCCATTAATGTTTTCGTATGTTACACGGAAAAAGCAAAGTAAAATCTAAAATTTCACAAACCTCGTGGTGTTCCTTTTGGGTTTGTAAACATTCCCATAAGAGGTAAATTGTTCACCACTTTATTGGGTAGCTTCTCAACACGTTCTTTCGCTTGTGGTTGCAGAGGTGGAATGTTGGAACGATTCAACTGCAATGATCTCGAAGCTTTAGTTGGTTGCAAAGTAGGTCTTTGAGATGCTACAGCAAACTTCGAAGATGCTGTATGATCAGTTGTAACTGGTTGGGCTACACGTTGATATTCATTTGCGTTTGTTGGCCTTGGAGCTGGGCGAGTTGGTATATCTGTAGTCGGCTGCAGGTAAGATTGTGCAACGGGATGAATGCTCGGTGACGTACTATATTGCTGATTTATCACTACCCTTGATGACCTCTTAGCATTTGGTTCTGAAACGTTTGTACAAGTATACAGTATAGTTGATTCTTAATTTGTACACATACATATGATTATTGAAGTAGTATTCAATATCTTTCAATCCCTACACTTTTTAATTTAAAGATATGAAAGAAGCGCATACTGTACATAGTTAGCTGCCTGACTTTCGAGATTATCGTGCATACAGCAAGAAAATATAACACTGACATTTTTACAGTAATATATAATATTTTCTACAGGGTGATGCAATTTTTATGGCCACTACTGTACAGTATACACTAGGGTGGCTCTAACTTTCGATTTTTGAATTTTCCTCGGGGCACCCCCCAGAATGGTTCCAAATAATTAATATAACGGGAAAGGGTGCTCCTGGGCCCTTAAACATTTAAATCATTATTTAACAGCTCGTGAAGTCGATTTGATATAACATCTTCCAAGTTATTGATTAAATAAAAAAATATGTCAAACAAAAGTTGTAGATCCGTTCAAGGAGCATCTCTTTTGTTGTATTACTTTTTCTCGTGCGACAAACGGTTTTCGAAAAAAATCCGAAAAACTAAAAAAAATATCGAAAATATAAAGTCTATATTTTCGATATTGTTGCGAATTTCGGTCCCAAATTTTCAGGAAACATTCATGACATATCAACCACTGAAAATAGGTAAAACATCTTTTTTTATCTTGTTTGCATATTTCGGTAAATGCCGTCCCCTTACATGTTTAAAAAATAGTCCTCGAAAATAAAAATTTCATTTGTTTGTTCACCTTCATAAATAAAACGTGTTCTACAAGCATTTAAACTTTCAAAATTTGAAAAACAAAAAAGTTTTTTATTTTAAGTTTTTCGGATTTTTTTCGAAAACCGTTTATCGTACGAGAAAAAGTAATACAACAAAAAAGATGCTCCTTGTCCGGATCTACAACTTTTGTTTGACCTATTTTTTTATTTAATCAATAACGTGGAAGATTTGACATAAAATCGACTTCGCGAGCTGTTAAATAATGATTTAAATGTTTAAGGGCCCAGGAGCACCCTTTCCCGTTATCCGATCGAGCTCAAACTTTACAGGGATTTTTTTAAAATTATTTGGAACCATTCTGAAGGGTGCCCCATAGAAAATTTTGAAAAAAATTTTTACCAAGAGTAAGTTAAAGCCACCCTAGTGTACACTAAATAAGTAGTTCAAAATTTGAGCCCAATCGGTAGCCCGAACCTCATGTACACGGTTTGTTATATCACTGTCGTAATTTTTTTGTGATTGTACGGTGAAGTGACTGAACATTTTCAAAATGATAAATATATTAGTGGAGAATTGTTAATAAACTTACTGATAGTAGATGGTAACCCAGGACCAATCCGAACATTCAAAATCTTCCCATTCGCTTTCAATATTTCTTTATCGCCATAATCAATTTGCGTGAATAATACTTGTCTTGTTCCCCCACTTCCCCAACCTTCTTTCTTCACCTTGAATTCTAGACTGTGATAAAGTTATGTATTAATGCAATTTGAAGTAATCGTCAAGTCGCAATGTACTAAACAGATGTATAAAAAATGTCTTTACCTATTACTAAATTTTATATTTAAGGTGTTCCCAGTTCCCTCGACATATCTTTTACTAAGGGCAATTAAAAATTCCGTCTTAAATACTGACTCCAAAAAGCTGGAATAATCTTCTTTTGTATGAATAATAATGAAATCATCCTGTAATTATAAATAACACGTTAATAACATATTTCCATTCATAATGTTAATAATAAATAAGAATAGTAGCAAATCTATCGACCTACTTGAAGAGTACTTAACGAAATATGACTAATTTGATTGAATTCAAGTTTTCGTTTTATAACTTCCCGCAGCTTTCCCTTTTCTGGACCTTTCTTTATTTGTTCTCGACCAATTAAGTATAAACGTTTACCGGATAAAATAAGATCCCGTCTGCTCATCTGCAAATTGTATTTCATTTATATGTATCAGAAATTGCAGCGCAATAAAGCAGGAAAGAAATTTTTTTATATGATCCTTCATTTTCGTGAATATCGATTTTGAAAATTCGATATGAATTAGTAGAATTTCTAATACACCCTGTATACGTTTATACTAGTACCTTGAACCTTCTGTCATATTTCTTTACTGTTTCAGCGAAATAGACTTTTTCTCTTCTTCCGATTAAATTCATCGTTTGAGGTCTGCCTTCTAATCCAATGTAATCACCTACAAAATTTCTATTTATACTTGCTCGCCTACGTTCTTTACGACCAAAAAGTAAATCGGCCGCTTCCCGTTTTTGTTTCTCCTGCGTTTTACGAGCGAAATATTTTTTAAACGCTTTTTGAATCACTCGAGCGTACACATTGTACTTCCGATCCCTCGCTTCCTCCAACATAAAAAGCTACGAACAAAATGCTTGAAATAATATACATTGAAACATGTAATACTTCGAGTGCAATAATTTCAGACCATATTTTCTGACCGCGTATAAAAAGTACCGCATAGTCCGAGAGATGAGTGCGCTACATTTTGGAATTGAAATTTGAACTTACAGTTTCTGGAGCTTTTATGAACAATTTTGATATCCCTAGTTGGTATTGCGATCGATCAATGTGAAGGCTGCTTAATATCCATTCTACTCCTTGTTTCTCATCTCCAGGCCAGCGTGGCCACGTCTGTTTTGTAAGAATTGCGTATCTGTGCAAGAATTTGGAGAATGGCCTCCTATATGCGAAGCCAGCTCTACGAACTCTGATATTTTCTTTCAAACCCAAATACTCCACCTAAATCACCAGAGGGTAAAACATTACTATGTAATATATGCAAATTGATGAAATTCTGTTTATAATTTAGAGAGTAATGCATTCTTTTATCAAATTCTTATTGGGCCTATTGGTGTTTTTTAAATCAAGCTGCATTAATTTGTACAGTTTCCAATACTGCTTCTTTACCTGATGCTTTACTCGAACTGAATCCCAATCTCGAGGTTTTTTCGTTTCGTTCGGTTTGATACATCTGATGTAATGTGGGGCACACTTCATCAACTGGTTCACTAGTCGACTGGCTTGATTTCGTATTTTGTTACCAGCAGTGGTAGGTCTAGACTTAAGGGTTTTCATTTTCTGCATTTGAGCTTCTTGTGGATACAGCGTGCCCACCAAAGAGCTGTAAATTTTAACACAAAAATATATGTTTTATTTTACTCACGCTGTACCAATGTAATAATACGTTTGTGTGGCATATTTGAATTAAATGTGTACATTGAATTATTAAATAAACTGTACAATTTTTTTAAAGCCAGGTAATTAAAATAATCGAGAAGTATTAACTTACTTCGTGCTGGTCTGCATCAGTTCTACAAGATCCAGGAATAGGACGTCCCTATTTTTATCGCAAAATCCGTCGACCGAGTAAGAAACGACACCAGCATAGTGAAAAATAGCGAAGCCTTCGTTTTTGTTTTGAAAGTGCTCGTGCTTATTGGCTGCAACTGCAAATTTCTATAATAATCGCTACAATTATATTAAACTCTACCAAAGAGGATAGTACAAATTTCATAGCGTTTGAATTTTAGTAACTTTTTGCAAAGGGAGATACGCTTTTTCAAGCATTTATCATTCATATTTTACATTTCGAAATATTATTTGACAAATAACTCCATCTACTTAAAGAAAAACAGTCATCTCTTAATAAACTTTTTAATAAATTTTTTTCAAATAAGCAAAAAAAGCAACCTAATGTGATGGAACACGAACTTGTAATTACATCTTGCAGATATAGCAATCCAATTACAGAATAATAAAGATATGGAAAATTTAATAATTTTAACCATAGGCTATTTTATCCTTGCGCAAAATTCATTTCATCTGCAATTGTGTCCTATTTACTCAGGTCATCTTCTTAGTCAAGTATCTTAATATATAAAGCAGGAAGTGTTCGTGTGTTTGTCTGTCGCCTAAAAACTTTCGAACGGTAAACTCTGGGGTCACGAGATGTGTCCCAGCTCATTATGCCTAGCTAATCCAGATGAATGTGACTATTTTCACACAAAAATATAAATAAATAAAACATTTTTGTTATAGAATCAGAATCTAAATTTTGGGCGAAGCCGAGTAGTACAACTAGTATTCGAATAATTCTGAGAGGTGTATCTTTAAAAAATGAAAACACGAGTGAAAAAATATCGTTTCATAAGTTCATTCCCACTTACTTTCACGTGCTTCTTTAGAAATAGGCATAATGAGCTGGGACACATTTCGTGACCCCAGAGTTTACCGTTAGAAATTCTAAATATTTTATATTAGCTGTTTACGTTTGGAAGTTGAATTTTTCACCTTTTGCAGATCCGCATCCGCTCCTGAGCTACCGCCATGAAGCGTGGCACACACATCATCAAGTACTAGAAACAGTCCAGGTGGACGCTTTCCTTCGAGAAGTTCGACGACAATCGCGTTATTGAAATATTCTATTGGAGTCCATTGTATATTTTCCGATACGTATTCCTCCTGAAACCCACAAACAATTTTATCATAAGTACATAAAACAATAACTGGTTCATACGTTAATTCATTCTATTGACATTATTACGTAGACACACAACATTTGAATTATTCTAAATCGAATCAACGATAAATATATTTAGTTTCCTACAGCGTTCCAATATCGTTTATCACAAAAACAACTACCTATTGATACGTCATTTCTTTGTTTGTTGAATTGAATATCTTCAATTCTTAGAATAAACAAGCGCGTCAATATAATGTAATTTTAACGTTTCATTCGATTCATTTGCTGGCTAACTAGTTACGGTGACAATTCTCAAGAGCAAACGTTGTTTGGAAGCCTTTCTCACGAATAAGAATGTTTATCAGCTTTGTTGAACGAGAGATCTTCAGGAAAAGAATGCATTCTAATGAAACAATTACGTAAAAAATGACGCTGGAAAACGCGTTTAATCGCGCGCCATCTATGCGCGCGCTGCTCATGCGAAAATAATTCGTACATTGCTAAGATAGAAAGGGAAAGCATAACATGATTATGGCCAATTGCAAAATCGCTTTCTATTTTAACTTAGACAAAGTTAATTTCAGACAAGCAATTTACAAGTGAAGTTCGGCAACTCGAAAATTCAAGAAAATTTGAAACTTTGCGGAAATATAGCTCAAGTGATGCTAATAACGTAATTATTTTTTGATTCAGCAATAAAACGGTCCGGAGGCCGCACAGTGTTTCTAAACATAGCCGCATAGCATCTAAACTAATCAGTTTTTGACCTAAGTACCCTAATACTTTTTTAAACAGAATATAAAGATGCATCGATAGGTGTATAAAAAATATGCGGTTCCGTTAAAAAAAATGAGATGATGATTGATTTTTTATTGAATAAAAAGTTTTTTATTAATTTTTACTTTTGCAATTTGTTGTCAACTGGATACTGACACACTTTTGTAGGAAATTTTTTTCGTCAGTTTCGCAGAAATACCTGAAAACCGTTGCGGTCGTTTTACATATACGGATTTGTGAGACAAATATCATAACTTCGTACACATTCAAAATTTTTCTTGTATTAGGTTTGTAATTTTTATTACGTAGTACATAAAACATGAAAAATAACATAAAAATGAAAACAACGACGTTATGCGTCTTAATGATTTCGGCTATTTTTTCAGTTTCGGGCAAATTCGGGCAGTTGAAATTGGCGCTAATATAAAGTTTAATATTCCCTCAATTAATACAGAAAAAATCAGGGAGGTACTTTTTGGTACTTTTTTTAAAACTCAAGTCAAAGATAGTAAACATTTAACATAAAAAATTGGGACAAATTGTTGATATTCCATAAAAGTTTTGCGGCAGGTGGGAAGGTCATATAATATTCAACATAACTTATAAAAATCAAATTAATCAGATAAACATTCGGCAAACAGCACCGAAAATTTGAATAAATTTCAAGCATCATTTTTAACAACAAATTGGTAAATTCAGCAGAAATGATGGGTAACATTAAAAACTACGTTCCCTTATTAACATTTTAAGATACAAGAATTCGTGGATCGAACACTTTAGATTCTCGACTTTCGAGCATTACGCGAAACACTGTGGGCCGGTGGCACATTTGTCCGACTGTAATGGGGAAACATTTTTTACCGATTCAAGAAACAGAAAAATGCTATTTCTCGAAAGCTCTGAAAATGAGATTAAGATCACGATGTTGCGGTCATCCCTCGCGGAGCTACAACGTGTTAAAGAAAATGTATACCGACACATAGACAACTTCACACAGTTTCCTTGTTTGACTTCGGTAATATGTTTGTTCAAATCTCTCACGATCCACATCGATAAACTACGCAGTTCCGCTCCGAATCTCGTCTGAACGATCCGCTCGCGACAAAAGGTGGTTTCAGAGGTGAACGATTTCGTCATCTTGCAGCTCTCTCGTTTTTTTTTACGCGGTCTAGTTACAGCGAGCATCGAGAGGTGACGGCAAAAGTGGTACAATTCTTTCGTTTGAGCTTGTGCTCCGGGTAACGATTCTATTTCATGTTAATGATGACCTCCTTACCAGGTTCTTGGCCCGCTAACAACACAAACGCACTGTTGTTCATTTCTGTCAATATCCTTCACCTACTAAACGAAAACATACTCTATTTGATTGCCACGTGTCCCATTTTGAAGATTAAGAACTGTACTTTAACTTGCGGTTAACAATATCTCCATTAAATGCTATGAAAAGACCAGTAAAGTTAAATTGAATAAATTTCATCCTGGGGCAAATTTCACACTTTTTTGGAGGCCACTCTATGAAAGATAAACAATCTTGTCGTTCGACGTTGCATTGCTAAACGCACGATTCATTTGCTAGAGTCGACCATAACTGGAGACGGTATGCACCTACCGCGTGTAATGCCGCGTTTACACCAATGCGAACACAAACAAAAACATTGTTCGCGAACGTTTTAGTCTGTTCTTGCCGTGTCCACACCGCCGCAAATAGAACAAAACGTTCACATACGATTCGTACATTGAGTTTTGTTCATGTTTGCGGCGATGTGGACACGGCAAGAGCAGACGAAAACGTTCGCGAACAATGTTTTTGTTCGTGTTCGCCTTGGTGTAAACGCGGCATAAGCGACAACTGTAACGCTCGTCTACATTTGGAATGACCCGCATCCATATTTCTGTACTTTCAGACGATGAAAGGAAAAATGCCGTAGTAAGGTTACGAATGTAGTTTCTCGTTGTTTCCAGTGTCCATACGAAGACGAAATGAGCGCAAAAGTCATGGATAGCAGTGTAGGCCGTGAGAAACGGCTGAACGTAATGATACAAAAATGTCGCGCCAGTCTTATAGTGCTGGACACTATTTTTTGTCGTTCGGTCACGCGAAAAGTTTAACGAAATTCCTGTAAAGTAAATAGTGTATCATCTGATACATAAATGGCATTGTTTTAAATGATCAATTATTAGTTAGAAGAAGATGGCGTATTGTTTCAAATTTAAGAACCAGTGAGCAAGTGACCATTCAAAGTGACAAACTTTATCGGCAAAAAATATGTTGCAATAAATTTGCCCCGGTTATAAGTTTTCAGAGGTTGTATGTAAATTTCGTGTATTAAAATTGCTTTCTCCGTCTCATTAATTTCTTACATGATTTTTATGAAGAGTGTATATCGACGTGCGTTACGAAAAGTAGCACGTTTCAATTTTCTTACGAAAACTAGCACGTTTCGGTTTGCCGCGAAAAGAAGCACGTTTCATCGTTTCTGACGAATACTAGCACGTTTCGTCTTCCGCCGCGAAGACTAACACATTTGACTGCTTCGCGACGAAGAATAGCACATTTCATACTGTTGCGGCAAAAACTAGCACGTTATACTGTTTCGCCACGAAAAATAGCACATTTGGGAATTGCGGCGAAAACTAGCACGTTATCTGGTTTGACCACGAAGAATAGCACGTTTTGGATTATACTGTAGACTGCAAAACTATCACGTTTAGCGCGTGGTCAGTTTAAAAGAATTCAACTTTCTATCTATTTCATTCATATTGACTATTTCTCACTTTCGTCTTCTATTTTATGATCAGATCAGGACAAAATTTTGATTAGATCATATCTAATCATACCTGACTTATATGGGCCCGTAAAAATCATATCGTGTCGGTTGCTGTGGTATAAATTTTTTTTGTAGCTAACCATTCAAATTTGCTTCTTTTCATCGCTACAAATGGTAAGTAGTACATACTACTTTTCATGAAAAATCACTCAAACGTGTTAGTTTTCGCTGCGAAAGACGAAACGTGCTAGTTTTCGTGGCAAACCGCTCAAACGTGCTAGTTTTCGTGGCAAACCGCTCAAACGTGCTAGTTTTCGCAGCGAAAACCGAAACATGCTAGTTTTCGCGGCGAAAACAGAAACGTGCTAGTTTTCGTAAGAAAATTGAAACGTGCTACTTTTCGTAACGCACGTCGATATGCCTTTTCTTTGCAATTATGTTTCAATTAGTGTATACATAATCATATATTCGGCAAGAAATAGTGTCGAGCACTATAAGGGGGTAGGTCACAGAGATGGGCAACATTTAAATAAAAAGTTATTTAAATAACATATTAAATAAAAGAGACTTTATTTATATTAGTCGTCGAATAAAAATAACCCAAAGTTATTTAAATAGCGCCTGAAATAACTTTTTTTTCTCGACAGGATTCATTCGACGGCTTCGCATGATTTTTTTATTCGACGGGAATTCATTTTAAGCTTTGAAATGATTTTCTCCGTTTCAGGCGTGTTTTATTTCAAAAGTTATTCGAACTTAAATAACTTTGGGCGAGCCTCGAGAGCCTTTGATCGAAGCCGCCGGCTTCTCGAGCCGAGCGACATTGTATCGTTCATCCGTATACACTGCAGCGCGGAGTTGCTCGGCGATGTGTCATCGTTTATGCAGAAACGGAATTTCATTATTTTTCGTCGTATCAATATGAAAGTGATACCAATGAATTCCTTGCATTCTCCCGATTAAATTGGCCAAAAAATTATTTAAATCGGACTACTTTTAACGAAACGGGCTTTTAATCTTGCAAATTAATTGTATGCCTAATATCGTTAATTAAAGATCAAATTATGTCAGGTTTGGTATCATTTTCATCGGGAAAATACAAGGAGACGATTGATATGACTTTCGTGCAGATTCGATGAAGAATCTGATTTCACATTTTTCCGTTCTTAATGGCTTCTGCTATCTACGTCTTTTATGGCCCCGTGTTTTCTCGGCTGTCGAGCGCTCGCTTCTGAAGGGTCTCAGGTGTCAACACGGTCAGGCACGCATTTTAACAGCAATTCTTAACCAGAGTTTCGTATCAATCAATTGAAAAATAAATGGATTGGCCAATCTTCCTTGTATATTAAGGAAAAACTTTGTCGTTGCGAGTTATATGTACCTCAAAATTGCCTCGATACTTTTTAACGGCGAACGTTTAAAAACATGGGTTATGTCCAGTCTTTCTTTTGAATTAAATATTATTTTCTTAAAATTGGTGTGAAATGCCCATCTTTTATCTACCTTTAAATGTTTTTAAACGTTCGCCGGCTTCGATCAAAGGCTCTCGAGGCTCGCCCAAAGTTATTTAACTTCGAATAACTTTTGAAATAAAACACGCCTGAAACGGAGAAAATCATTTCAAAGCTTAAAATGAATTCCCGTCGAATAAAAAAATCATGCGTGGCCGTCGAATGAATCTCGTCGAATAAAAAATTTATTTCGAGGCGCTTCGAATAAAAATTACCCAAAGTTATTTTTATTCGATGACTCTCGAATAAAATTTTTGTCTTTCATTCGAAATCAATTTTTTATTTAAAATAATTTTTTGCCCATCTCTGAGTAGGTCACTCTCGAGACCCCAAAGCAGGCCTTTTTGTTAAACGCAAATTGTAAAGTGTTAAATAACAATAGAGACAACGTTTTTTGTAGTTTTAGTCGTTATTCTATGAGCTTTAACAGAAAAAAGTACATAAAAGTTGTGAGTAAAAACGTAATGGCGTGTACGTGGTGCACAGTTTGATTGTGTACATAAAATCTCGAAAACCGCTCCAACGATTTGGATGAAAATTTAATGAGAGATGCCAAAAACCATTCCCTAGGATGTGTCACGAGCAGATTTTCGAAAAAAAAATATAATTTTTATGTTGAAAAATACGATTTTACCAATTTCTTGTATGAAAAATATTGTTTATCTTTTTTTCAAGAATTTATGTCGAAATTCTGCTCCCGACACATCTTAGGGAATGGTTTTCTGCATCTCTCATTAAATTTTCATCCAAATGATTGAAGCGGTTTTCGAGATTTTATATAGGTACACAATCAAACTGTGCAGCGCGTACACGCCTTTACGTTTTTACTCACAACTTTTATGTACTTTTTTGTGTTAAAGCTCATAGAATAACGACTAAAACTAGAAAAAAACATTGTCTCTATTGTTATTTATCATTTTACACTTTGCGTTTGAAGAAAGGCCTGCTTCAGGGCTATCGAGGATGACCTACCCCCTTAAAGAAATTTCACCAATTAATCATGCCAATTTATTGTTATAGGACAATTTTATTTTCTTTTACCGTAAATAATATAGGTAAACATGCTGTTTAGGAGACCCACCTCCAATGACCTTGCCCTTGACATATGTTGTCAAGGTCACCCCTCTGGAGTGATCGTCGGATTAAGGTAACCATTTTTGATTTTCTTTTAGAGACCACCTCTGGGCTCTAATGCTCGCAGACCCGGTTACACCGTTGTCAAATTAATATAATTTTAATATACAAATTCGTGGCTTCGGTTTCATATTGATCCTTTTGTAATTTTAAAGAAGAAATATCGAATCGGGGACGATTACCGAAGGAACACCAGAATGACCGGGCAGAACCCTGTAATAGGATAAACAGAGCCGCAGCCATCAGTTTATCTTGCAACCCGCGCGTACGCGCACGAGGACAGGTAAAACTGCAACACCGCCTCACGGATGCATTCTACTACAGCCATACGTCGATACTTCCGCCATCTATGAGTTGATGTTGAATGTGTGGGGTCTTTCAGATGCCAGTAGAGGGCGTAATGTATCGCAAAACTTTCACATTCAGAATTCGATATCTTTTTTTGAATGGTGGAATAAAATGATGCAGGTTCACATGTACAAACAACTTTTATGCAAAAGATTTTTATAAAATAACCGATTTAAGAGTTATTTAACATGGTGATGTTAAGTGGCTCACCCCGTATATGCGTATATGTATTTGGTTAATTTCTTATCGATAAATTACCCGTGCTACCTTCGTTACTTTATCGTTGGTTGCATTTGGCTCGTTGAATTCAGATTAACGTGAACACTTAGATTTAATAATTCTGTAATTTTTCACGTTTATACAATTGTGTTAAATGCGTTTTCATTTAATTTTTCCGTGCCAGTGCTGTAGTTTTCTCTTCATTTTCTCCCATAACTCGTACAGAAAAGAGCCGATTTTAATGCGTGTAAGCTAATTAGATCAAAAGACACGAACGTCCATGGGAAGCTGCTGTCCATTGTTACAGAACGGAAGAATTCAAGAACGAAGATAATGTGAGAGATAAGCACGCATTCTAGGTTAACTGCGGTGAAAATTTCCTGACAATCCATCTTAATTCTGATTGTATTACGTTTCAATAAACTGGATTTTTTACAATTTACACCTGTTAGCAATAGTTTATAAGGACCACCAAATTCCAGGGTTCTGGGGCAAGTCCTCTTATCAGAAGGTGAGACCCTATTTTTTAGCAAAATATCCCCTCCCTTCCCCTCTCCCTTCATTCAGACTACCAATCCCACAATATTTAAAACATTTTTCAAATTATTTTCCTATTAATTTTCTCGATATCAAGATTCTTTCAACACGCAGTTTTTTTTTATGAAACATAGTCGTAATAGAAAGATCGTAAAAAATAATTAATGCCACCAACGGAACTAAAATACAAAGTGCTTCGAAAGTATTTTGTCACTTTCTTTGTGAAGCTACCATGACACTCGTGACACCTAGGCGTGACAACAGTACGCAACCGCCAATTACGTTCCACTAATATTTAGGTGTTATGATGGAGCAATTAACGATAAAAAATAAAGAAAATATATATATATAAATTATATAACAATACAATGGTTAATATAAATAATAGTGTAATGTAATTTTAGCTTGCTAATATATGTGTACCTTTGAAGAAAGGAATTTAGAACTTTCCCACTGACTATTAGATAAATGATAATTAGTGTGGCAATTAAACTACTCGATTTTTACAACATTTTGGCGACAGACATAAAAAGCAATATTTACACATAGAAAATAGCTATAATCATTGATTAAAATTATTTTACTTCAAGCGTAAATATAAAAGAAAAATACTGCAGTGGACAGACATAATATTGTATTTAATTAAGTTCAATAGCATATTACAAAATATAATTTTCTTGGAATTTATTAATATCCTGATGGAATCTGATATGTATGTATTAAAAAAGTAGTGAGACTATGGATACCAGAAGAATCCTATTTCCATAATATTTTGCAATGGGAGAATGATAGAGCCTGAAACACTAATGAATCGCTTTAACCTATTTTCTCAGGTTTGAATAGCAGGATTTCCTGCGACATCTTCTAGATCGTCGAAAATAAAAGAGAGTTCCGCCATTATAGTGCAACTGTATGCCCTGCTAGAGATTTACATGGATAACGGAACCGTTACTTTCCTCGGTTCGGGAGTAACGAAATTTTCTAACCTCAACGATTCCATTGGGCGACTTTTGCCATATACGTAAACAATCATTGAAGTATTTAATATATTTATTAAGTTCATAATATTATATTATCTCTATGTACTCCAAGTGCCTGAAAAAAGCAAGTCGTCTAAAAAATTCTAAAGCTACTTTCCCAGAAAAATTTACATATACAATTTCATGTTCCGTTTCCGTACAATTTAATAACTGATTTTCCATGGGAAGTGGAGTTTAAATAGTTCCACTTAGTGACTATTGTTACCGGCTGGTAATTGACAGGGAAGTATCATTCTGACTTTTAATTGCCACAGGAGAATTAGTTAACGCAGTGGCTGGTAACGAAGCGATAGCCCACCATAATAGTGGACCAAAGCGGAGTCGTGGTATTTCAAAATTTCACAATGCAACACGGAAGGTGGTACATGATACCAATTGCGGCGGTTACGTGGACACTGGCGGATAACGTAGGGGGAGGGTCGCATAAAAACAGAGAGGGGAGGGGGGGGGGGAGAGGGAGAGAGAGAGAAAGGAAGAGGGAGAGAAACAGAGACATGGACGAAGAGGCAACGTTTCACTTAGCCATTTCATTACCTTCACTCGATCCTTGGCCGCAGTGCAAACAGAGCCACTGCCCGTGCGACGCGAGTTTCGATTCTCCGCGGCTGCTTCGTAAATCGACCAGTGAAGCGCGGGATCCGCGCGCGAACCATGCCCGATATATCGAATTATGAATGTGAAATGTTGGAACACGTAAAATAGAGTGGAGAAAGATCCTTATGAGTGGCGTTATTCATACTGGAGTTGATTTGTCTGCAATCCGAATTTCTTCTGAGGCCACAACGTTATCGTCGAGGATCTCGCGTCCCAGCGACGTGCACTAGTTCTGAGATAACCACGGACAACCGCAGTTACACCCACAAGATCGATTGATGCAGGAGGATCGTATTCACACTGACCTATTTTACGATCCTCTATTCTAGGTAGGCAAAAAGTACATCGATGACAGACAGTATCAATAGTCCTCCCTGTGTATAACACGAGTGTAGTTGTAAAATAAAACAAAAATCGTTTTGAAATACTCAATTTGTGCGAGGATTTCCAGATATTTTCTATTTGTGTCCAATCTCAATTTTAAGGGGTGGAACAGCCTCCCTAAGTAGTATTGCGGTCTGTCAGTTCGTAAATGAGGAATTGAACCTTCACAAACATCAAATGTCTGTAAGGTTAAATATATTTTAGAAAAGATAGAGAGTAAAAAGTGAATCATCTGTAATTAATTCCAAAAGTGGGGGGCAAGAGGTAGGGAGGAGAATTTTATTAAAAAATTGTTAGAGCTTATCTTAGGCCATGTCTGCACAAAAACCCTTAAACTTCTTAAGGAAATTCAAAGTGTCCCTTAATTCCCTGGCTCCATCCAAGAACGCTATTGGGGTGGTAGAAAGATGAAAAAAAACCTACGAACATGATGTCAAAAATGTCTAATGTAATCTTAATAATCTTCAGATAATTAATAACAATTAATAATAATTATCTTATATTCATCTCATATTTGTATAAAATGACCTACTGGGTTACAGAATTCCACTCCTTGCAATAATTTTTAATTATGCGAGGAATTATGAAATGCTATATTAAGAACAATAAAAAATATTGCACTAAATATATTTGAACAAATATGTTAATAAATGTGCATTTTTGACACCATATTTATAGGATTCTTTTGTCTTCCTTTTGCTTCTGCAACCACTTCCCGCGAGAAAACCTCGGGATTAATGGACACCCTGTAGATAATTATAGCACTAAAAATATAAGTGAAAAAGAATTGAATTTTCCCAGCATGGGCTCTCCATGCAATTAAGGATATCTCGAGAAGTATGAACACCTGCTCTTCCTTGTTTACTGTCTGTGATTAAGGAACGATAACGTTTAACGTCTTACACATCTCGGTGCTTCCACAAGTGCAAATTATTTATGAACAAAGCACGAGTATTATGCAAACACTTCGACAGAGTTACGGTGAGAATATTTCTTGCCAAGCACTGTTATACAGTGGCATACCGTGTGCCTTTCCGTGATAACAAAAATGCGCTACCTACTTTTATCATCCCTTGTGTTTTCAAATCAGAAAATGATTATTAAACAGCTTGGATAGAAGTAATAACGAAAATTATTTCATGCTTTACTGTTCACCCGAAATCTAGTTAAATGCGACGTGAAATAAATTGTTAAAAGGGTTCTTGAAATTTGTGGCTGCCGAAGCTATTAGACCACACTCATTTATTTAATAATAAATAAGAATAAGTAATAAAGAAAGTAGTAGTTGCGTAAATCATTTTGACGACCACGCTGTTACATATTCCGAATTTCAGAAAATAGGACAAAAAAATTCACAATACGATTTTATCGTTTTTCGTTTTGAAACTTGTGGATCAAAAGGGTTCCTTCTATGTCACAAAATATGACATTGAGGTTCCAATTTTAATTAGAATAAAACTAATCTCTGCGGGGGGGGGGGGGGATAATTAAAAGTGTTTTAAATTTTATTCTGCATTACTTTACCTTTCGTTCATGTAATTAGGAATTAATTAAAAGAGAAAATTTGCAAAAGGTAAAGGAGTTTTGAGGCTGAGCAGAGTTGAGGATGTAGGAATATTTCATTCTACCGCAAGCCAATGAACTTAAATACCATAGGATATTATTTCCTTCATAATGAAAAACGAGAAACAGTTAATGTGACGATTTTTGTTGCGTTTTCTGGGACTCTTACAGCTGTACACCGTGACCATTTCTATACACAAGCGCCGTATGACTTTCCAAAATTTCTCTTCGTTATTCGTTTGTAATTATACCACAAGCATTTTCACATGCATTACTTTGATCATATAGGGTGTCTCTAAACAAGTGCCACGTGAAATACTTCCTAAATGTCGTTTAAAATTATACCAAAATCTCCTTCGAGTGTTTATTACAATAGCATGTTGCACTTTGGATTTTCATATCAAGGAAATACAAAAAGTCTCAATAAAAAAAAACTCATTTTGAATGATACTCAGAATTTTTCAATTATTCGATACGTGTTTAACTAATCATTTGGATTAAAATTCACATTACGTTACGACGACATTCGAAACCTGCAATTATTAAAAAAATTAAGATGTCACCGGATTTTGGTAGCGCACAAACAAGAACGAATTTTTCTCGGAACAATCGCCGTTTTTTAGCCGCCAACCGCATAATTTTGATTTAATTATTGTTTTTATAGGATTGCGCCGAAACTATTGAAACGAAAGTACAGCAGTCCACTAGGTTCTGTATAGAAGAAAACTAGGTTCACTACTCGGCTTCGCCAATTTAGATTCTGATTTTACAAAAAAAAATGTATTTATTTATATTTTTGTGTGAAGATAGTCACATTCATTTGGATTAGCTGGGCATAATGAGCTGTTTTTACAGGACAGACAAACGCAGAAACACTTTCTGCTTTATATATTAAGATGCTCAAGAAAATTCTTTCCACGTTTACTCGTGCTTTGTATCCTTTGATCACGAATTCACGCCGCGCTTACTTAGAGCCACACAGTGTAGAGTTGTGGATAATAAAATTCATAACATATTTTACCATAATATGGAAACTAGGTGTACCTAGATAACGCAACGCGTTTCGAAACCTCCAGCAATATAAAGTGTTTTTAAAGTACCTACTATAAACGCTTAACCAGATGATCGTGAAAGGAGATGGAGAAGGGGAGGGAAAAAGGGGTTAAGGAGCTGTATCGAAGATTCCGAACTGACACAAAATCAGGTAGCAAATACAAATTGTTTAAAAAAAAAAAGTTGTCAGTTAAGGGGACTAGGCAGTCGAAAAATCAATTTTTTTTATTGCATTTTCCAAAAATACTATCCTTACTGAATAAAATGCCGCTTGGTTTATAGTAAAATTCGCAAAATTATAGATTTGATAGCTAAAAACGTCAAGCGGCAGCCTTTGCCCAGAAACTTTAAACGCGTTTTTCTCGAATACTTTTTTCTCTTCGTTTTTCCCTGATTGCGAGCGAATGGTGGTTCAGATCGATTTGAAAAAATTACAGGATGTGTAAAACATGTGCCATTTCAATGCAAACCTCTGATATGGTCCGTATAAATTCGAGATTTTCATAAAAAAATTAAGAAGTCACCGGATTTTGGTAGCGCACAAACAAGAACGAATTTTTCTCGGAAAAATCGGCGTTTTTTAGCCGCCAAACGCATAATTTTGATTTAATTATTGTTTTTATAGGTTTGCGCCGAAACTATGAATCCAACAAACAAGAATCTCACCTTTGAAATCGGATTACGTCAGATTTTAAGATTGATATTAAGGCAAAACGACGGAAAACCGTTAAAATGTTTACCTGTCTGCAGCGCCATTTTTAAAGGACGTATATATTTTTTACCCTTTATTTCTCAATCTGTATACTGCCCTCTTTAGTTAAAATGTCCTATCTAGCATTTTGAAACAACCGAGAAAACTGATGTTTTATCATTTACTTTGTACCGTCCTTATTTCCCTTCATCCTAATTAAAACTTGTTGTCATTATTTCGTAATAGCCTACTATAATTTTTTGTAATAGGTATACCGGTAGGTAATGTATTATTAACGTACCAATTACTTAATTGTTTTAGATAGGCTATTTTAACCATTTGGAAAAAAGTTAGGTTAAATACATTAGACAATTTATAAATCTTTACGAAGCCAGTAGAATTTTCTAACTTTACTTAAAAGGTAAAAGACGCGTAGAACTTTAAATATTTCAACATATCTCAAAAAATGAAAAAATGCTAGATAGGACAGTTTAACTATGGAGGGCAGTATAGTAGTAATAAACATTGGGTAAAAGGATACACCTGGATGTGTTTTCATTTTTTTACAAATAAATAAAGGACAGAGTCTCGAAAAACGACTGCCTAGTCTCCTTAAGGGCACCAGAAATTACAGTATAATTACGGCGTAAACGTGAAACTTCTTAGAACTCTGGTAATACTGAAGAAAACAGAACGTCGCCGGAATATGTTGCTCAGGACTATATGTAGTATTCATTAGTTTCTCCATTGATAGTGCAATCAACTAACAGTAGAAACGAGATCTTGCTTTGGCCGGTGCTGTACGACTCTCCCCTATACTTGTTTTGGGTTGACTACATTGTGTCCATTCTACAGGCAAAAAGGCTCTGGATCCTAATTAGGACTCGGTGAACTTAAACTTTCTTTCTACTTCCCAATAGCCATTGACGTGTTATGAATGCATAAAATACCAGAGTCGATATGAATTTGGGCTTGAAAGTTACAGGTCGATTTTATCCAATTAAGAATGGATGTAATGGTTCGATATTCTTTATTGTGTTTGCGGTATGTTGTCGCAAATGCAGCGAAGTTACAAAATCAATATTGCCTTTAAGTGTTTTCTCTGAAATCGTAAGAGATATTTCTGAAATATTTTTGGACATTAATACTATCCTAAGCTTCTGGAAGCGATGAAGAAGGGGTTCCCCTGAAATACTTGACATTGCACACAACATACTTTCGATGAAAATTTAAAGAAACAGGTGGAACTCAAATTCGAAGTGGAATGTAAAAGAGAAATGTAAATGATTTTAGTATTTTCCAGAAATTTCGCTCGAAAGCGAGTGTGGACAAAGATTATCTGCGAAATGGGAAAAAAAATGTGCAATAATAGAAACCGCGCGATTTCGATTACTTCCTAACCGCAAGGTCTATTTCACTCGAGTTTTCAACTTTCACAGAAATTAAGCGCTGTTCGTCTTCGATCATTCTTTCGTGAATGCCGAAAGGCAAATTTATTCTCATGCAAATGAACAGCGGGAGGAATGAATCCTCTATTACGAATTAATTCAATTGAAAAGGCAAAGCACAAATATAAATATTCCTACAACAACAAAAATTTCTCTTAGTTCCTAATCTTCGAAAATGACTTAATATTAAGCTGAATCAATGTGACGAGATGTTAATTGATGTAACGTATTAATTCATAATCTCTGATTTTTATCAAATCTTGAAAAATGACTCATATCCAAGCCGATATTAGTTAATAATAATATCTCATGAAAAATTTAGAATAATATAGTTAAAAGGTATCTTTTAATAGTAAAACAATGTGTATGATTTTCACTTATACTTTCCCCCTAAAAAATTCCTGAACTTGTATGGTTTTTCCGGGCCTCTAGGTGGATGTAACCCCTTACGATAAATATAATTTAAACTAAACATCGTTCCGCTGCCTCCCTGCGTTCCTGTGACGTCGATTAGATATATACCATACTGCGCCGAAAACGGAGCACGAAAGTGGATAAACGCGAGCATCGAAGCCGGTGGAAACCAAAGCTACTTGACAGACCGAGTCCACGTGGACCCTTACGTTCACCGAGTACAGTCGAGTACGTTCACCAGGGCAACGAATGCACTTGCACTTTTTAAGAGAACCTGTTCTCCGCTGTAACGCGAACCTACATCAGGAGAGCCACACCCACCAACTGCTCGAACCATAGATCTCTTTGGAAAGGAAGGACCTTTTCCGTTACTTTCCGTGGCGAGCAGTATGGTGTGATTAAGAAGATTACTGCTGGGTACTTTCCTGGGCGAGTAACAATTCTCTACTTGAGCGTGACACTAGAAAACAATGCCCCGGGTAACCGAAGACAATTGTTTGTCGGTGGTATGGGCAAGCTAGCTAACAGTAGAATCAGCCATTTCATCACCTTTGCACGTTTCTGGTTGATTCGACGAAAAAGTTTATTTCGGGAGGAAGAGATTTATGAAATCTGCCTATTTTCCACACACTTTTCAACGATTACCCTCTTAGTACTTCGTATTTTTCTATTGGTTTGGTGGTCCCTGAGTATTCTGTTGAAAAGATATTTGAGAAATTCGAAGTATTATCGAAGCTACACAGGTTGGAAGCTAAACATGCGGATTGACTTGATGATTAACTTTAAACGTACTTTTCTCTAAACTACATTTTTCAAACTGGTTACACGATTTCTCAGCAATTAACGAGCCAATTACCTTTCGATTGTACATATATCTTCGCGTATATACCACTCTCTATCACCCCCACCAAAATTATAAAAGTATCAGCAATGTTCGCATGCTTTAAAATAGATCAAAGTAAAAAATTCGGGTACATAAGTGAAATTCTTTCCATCGATGGGTTGCCAGTATTTTTTTTCATTTATGATCATTTTCATTACGATCATTTTGATTTTTGGAGGTTATAGAAGACCGAAAAATAAGAAATACGTGTTTTTTTATTTCTCCCCGTTTTCATATTTGGAGGGTGAAAACTGCGTTCAAAGTTATTATGTATTATTTAAACAAATGGACTTTTTGAAAATCTGGTGAGTCAGTCATATTTCGCATTCAAAGACACAAAATTCGTCCATTGACACTATTCCCCTATCTCTAATAGTTCTCGAGATATTCCACAAAAATGATTTGTCAACCCTAACTTTGAACGCAGTTTTCACCCCCCAAATATGAAAACACGTATTTCTTATTTTTCGGTCCATTGGGACACATATATTTATTCAGACTTCACTCGTGCAAGTGTATGTACACTGTGAGCACTACAATTTTGTGCCCCTTTTTTGGAACACCTTAAAAAATCCATAAAAAATCCATAGTGTCATAGTTTCACGCTTAAAAGAAATTTTCTTAAAAATCAAAGCCACCAAGTTGTTCGTTATTTTTTACCTGCTTCTTTACAAGAATTCATCTCTTGCTGAATTTTACCATGATTTACCGGCCACCCTGTATTTCCCATATTGAACAGTTAAAAAATGCCAGTCTAAAAAAAGGAGCAGGCATCTGATCGCACGCTTCCGCACGTACAAAATGAAAGTAAAGGAGCGAAATGCAAAGTACTAGATAGCGTGAATTGTGAAAATTTAAGTAATAACGGATTCCCAACCCCGCATTCTATTATTACTGCAAACTACGTAGGCTGTACGAAAGTGATAGGGAAATGTGCTTAATTAATGCTTCTACTGTGCAGGAGGAGATTAGAACAGCTTGTTATAATCCGAACGTCTTATCATTAATGGTTTTAGACCATTGATTGTACGATACACATAGTAATTTGACGCGCAGCTTATATAAGCGAAATAAGAGAAATTGTATCACTTCGTTCCTTCAGGCTGGCCGTGCGAGTAGGTAAAACTTTCACTGGGTTTATTATAACATGCTCGTTGCATGCTGTTCTATGTGGCTGACCAGAAACATTAAAACTATCTTATCCGTGGTTTCTTACTTCCTTTGGCGAAGAGAAGTGATGTTTCTTGTTAGGGAACCGTTCTAACATCGTAAATCTTTATTGGAACGTAGCAAACTGCTTCTGTGCAACAGTAATTTTTGCTGCACCTTGCTGTTTACAATAATTAGATTTCTTTCTGCCACCCGCATCTATTCCGCCTTCTTTCTTAACACAACGAAGACAATATTAATATTACCACTGGTATTCCTATTATTGATACGAAATTTAATAGTTTAATAGTGTTTTTGCTGTTTGTTGTTACTGCTACTATTATCGTAGTTATGGTTATTGTCATTATTACATTAATTTATCTAGTTTTGCGTTTCCATTTAAAAAGCAGAAAGCGAATCTTAATTAGGAAATCTTTTGAGACAAAATGTCAGCATATGTTCTTCGATAAAGCGAACTGCTGCCTGTACAACCTCAACATTATTATTTTACGGTAATCCTTGTCCGCGTCCGAGATCGCCGTTCACTGTTGCAGCAACATTTCGAAGATATTGATTTAATGATTTCGTAATAACTAACCACAGTAAACTAATTTAAACTGGTTCTACAGGAAAGCAAGTGTCGATGTAACAATGTCTGCCTGACTAGTGATGTTGCCTCAGGATATTAGACATTTAATTATGCAATTGTTGGTTGATGGTTAAACCTGCGCTAACAATATCCCTTTGCTTTGCTTAAAATGTATGAATCGTATGCCATAATGTGAAATCGATTTTCAGAATGTTAGCAGCAAGCGACTGTTGCAGAACAACGGTACTCCTTGTGCTCGTACACCTATCATTCTCAGCGATGGTACTTCCAAGGCCACCCTCTTCACGAAATTATATACAACAGGATCAAGGACTCAGCAATCGAAAAGTCTACGAAGGGAAGTCCTTGCAGGGTTTCCTGCAGAACTCCAACGTCAAGAGACCTGACATCAACGATTACAGGTACCGATTACTTCACTCTGAAGGGGGGGGGGGGAGGGGGGAATTCTCGTTTAACAGCCCCCGAAATTTATGAATTTTTTTTTAAAACGGTTGATCATATTGCATTAAATTCTTTTGGGATGTAAGGAGGCATCTTTAAACACGTAAAATACTTTTCTATGTCGAACCTTATTATTTATTAATTATTGTGGCACCTGTCACAGTCATCTGATTGCAAAAAGAAGAATATTTTCTTAAAGTTAAATACTTTACGCTGGTACTGGGCCCAAAATTTTAATTTTAGTTTCTATTTATAATACTTTTATCGTCAATATGAAGATCAAAATTTGTCTAAGGAAAACACTTAATTTTTTTCTTTGAAGTGGACTAATACTAGTGTAAACTATCTAACTTTAAGAATCCCCCTTTTTTTACAATCAGATGTTATTTAAATATTATCTTGTTTATAGAATACATTAGGGTGGCTCTAATTTACTCTTGGTAAAAATTTTTTCAAGATTTTCTACGGGGCACCCTCCAGAATGGTTCCAAATAAATAAAAAAATCCCTGTAAAGTTTGAGCTTGATCGGATAACGGGAAAGGGTGCCCCTGGGCCCTTAAACATTTAAATCATTATTTAACAGCTCGCGAAGTCGATTTGATATAACATATTCCAAGTTATTGATTAAATAAAAAAACATGTCAAACAAAAGTTTTAGATACGGACAAGGAGCATATTTTATGTTGTATTACTTTTTCTCGCGGGACAAACGGTTTTCGGAAAAAATCCGAAAAACTAAAAAAAATATCGAAAATATAAAGGCTATATTTTCGATAATTTTGCGAATTTCGGTCCAAAATTTTCGGCAAACATTCATGACATATCAAACACTGAAAATGGGTAAAAAATTTCTTTTTTTTCATATTTTGGTAAATGCCCTCCCCTTAAAATCTTAAATGTTTAAAAAATAGTCCTCGAAAATAAAAATTCCATTTTTTTTGTTCACCTTTATAAATAAAAAGTGTTCTAGAAGCATTTAAACTTTCAAAATTTGAAAAATAAAAAAGTTTTTTATTTTAAGATTTTCGGATTTTTTTCGAAAACCGTTTGTCGCACGAGAAAAAGTAATACAACAAAAGAGATGCTCCTTGCCCGGATCTACAACTTTTGTTTGACATATTTTTATATTTAATCAATAACTTGGAAGAGGTAATGTCAAATCGACTTCGCGAGCTGTTAAATAATAATTTAAACGTTTAAGGGCCCAGGGGCATCCTTTCCCGTTATCCGAACGAGCTCAAACTTTACAGGGATTTTCTTTTAATTATTTAGAACCATTCTGGGAGGTGCCCCGAGGAAAATTCAAAAATCGGAAGTTAGAGCCACCCTAGTATACATGTATCGCATATTTTCATTCACATAAAATTAATGCATATTACCGAACTGTTTCAATGTTGTGAAATATTCAGTGTAGTGTTGGAAATTGGTGCGATTAATCGAACGAGGAAACGTATTAAACGAAAAACTTGAGAATCATTGGAATCAATGGGCTTGTTATTCCGAAGAACATCAATTTACGTAATCACAATTTGTATCTTCATCTCAGCTTTCAAGTATTTGTAATTTCAAAATTGCCGCGTTATTAAATTCGTTCGGCGTAATAAGAATACATTCTGGGAAATATTATGTAAGCTGCGAAGTTCGCAATATTAAGAAGGAAAGGTGCATACCTCGGTATCTGAAAAAACTACTAATTTAAGGATTACATTCCATAAATAGATTATTTAATTTTCAAATTTGGAACTTCAAACCAGTCTAACCCTACTGACTTGAAATATGTATTATTTGTTATAACAGAAATTATTCAGACACCAATTCTGTGATATATGGGGAGGGGGGGTTTCCACCAATTTTATAATTTCATTTTATTCAATGAAACGTTATAATTTTATTTACAGCAAAGCTTTTTATACAAACCTTTTACACCACCTTAATAATCATGCATTGATATAAAACGATAAAAACATACTCTTCTTTCAGTTTTTTAGAAATCGAACTACAAAGTCCGGATGAAATAGACGCTACGAATCTTCAAAGCATAGTGCATTCGATGCTGAAGCGACCCGACCAGATTCGTAACGAGAGCTATCCAAATCCGGAAGTGATATCGCACTCAGTTTTCGGTGTGAGGGACTTCGGACTTCGGCCGAATATTAAACTGAAGCCGTTCGATGAAGAGGAGCATGCTTTAGTGGAACCACCAAAGCTACAAAACCTCGATGAGAAGCTCTACTACTTGAAGAACAGTAGGCCAAAAGTGTATGTAAACGTGAGGGGTCACAGTGGCTCGTTTCGAAAGGACTTAACCTTAAAAACGACTTCCAGCAATGATCCCGTAGGATTTCTCAGGGTGACCCCGTACCTCCAGAAACAAACAGAGTGGAAGACCCAGCACAGTAAGAAGATTCGACCACCAAAGAAATTTGATCGACAAATTGATTCAAACGGCAGAAGTCCAAGAACGATTTTAAGAAACCCAGTTAAGAAACTAAGCAGATTAGCATCGGTTTATGGGCTGGACGATTTGTCGACCACTGAAAATTCTATGGTGACGTCTAGCGAGTTACCTAAGCAAATACCTGCGCCACCATCGAAACTTTCAACCAGGACATTAATGGTACAGACTACACCTGTCCAGAGATACGCGCTAGGGAGAATGGACATATTACCAGGATACAGCTTATCTGATGCCTGACGCGATATTTTTAAGCCCCGGAGATTATTCGATCGGAGGGTTTCAGTTCCAAGGGGTCGAAGGAGTCGGGGGTGTGTGATGATACCTGTTGATAGCTATACATATAGTTTATTGGATATTTCGTACTGTACTTAGACACTGTTTCGAAAGATTATACAGATTTGGATAAAATGCTGACCTTCGATGATTTCCACGTATAAGAAAGAACATTCCACGAATCAGCTTTGCTACGTACGAAAAACTGATAGCATAAAACATTACTGAATTTCCACGTAAGAGACTTCTGTAGCTTATGGTTGGTAGTTTATACGGGATGTCCAAAAATTATGGGACTAACCGAAATAGGCAAATTCTTTATGCAAAAAGAAATCGAAAAGTCCTTTAGCATTTTGCAATCTGGAGCTTGGTTTTCGAGATAAGAGCAGTTGAAATTGGGGATTTCGGCTTCCGAGGCGCGCTGTTTAAATCCCAGTCAGCTGAGCGCGCGGCCGTACGTACAGCCACTCATGCGCGAGAAGAACGCGACGTTTAAATGAGTTCCACGGAGGTGCATGCGGCACAGTGGCGACAGCGCTGACGTCAACTGACTGGGATTTAAACAGCGCGCCTCCGCAGCCGATATCCACAATTTCAACTGCTCTTATCTCGTAAACCAAGCTCCAGATTTCAAAATGCTAAAGGACTTTTCGATTTCTTTTTGCATAAAGAATTTACATATTTCGTTGGCTCCATAATTTTGGAACACCCTATAGGTATACCGAGCAATAGAGGGATCTCGAGTGCGCATGGTCATACAGTGGGGCCTTCCCACTCCATAGCATGAATTCTGTGGGAATAGTGAGGAGTAAATTTGTGGTTTAATTTGTAACTGGAGAAGGAAATACATATAATTATTCTTACATGAATTCAGCGGGCAGAGAGAATCGAAAAATTCTGCGGCGTTACATACCTTAGAAATTAATGGACAATATTTAGGTACAAATAAAGATCTAAGAAGAAAGTTTTGTCGATCTAACGATGTAAAGCCATGAAAACTTAATTTTTCAATAATTTTTTTTCTTCACAATGTCGTTTTTCAAATTTTCATGAGAAATTAATGTACTTTAGAAACCCAGCGTCTTAATAATCACTGATGTAATTGTATGAAAATCTACTTCATTCTCTCTATGTAAAATTTCATTCGCAATGTATAAAAACATAAGAGTACAAAGTATTTGAAAATAATTGAAAGTATCTCGTGAAAGCTGTGTGTACAATACTATCATATATTTATAAGAGACGAATTATTTAATATGTTAAATGGCAACCTAATTCCGATACTCCCGCGAACTGCGTGTAATTATTTTGCAATAGTTGCAAAGAAAGAAATTCCAAAAATAAAACCTGTGCGTAGTATAATATAAAATGTTAATTTTAAATTGTACAATGTAAAATATAATATAAAATATGTATATACATAACGTGCATTGTAAACATTTTATATATAAATCTAATCTACATAGGTCCAATTTTATTTCATTCACCACAGTTTTCGAAAAATATCCATTTATACATTGAAGCAAGATGGGATGCATGCAGCATGGGAAGTAAATACGTATTTAGAAAAATGTTATTAAGCAAAATTGAAGTGCTTTAAAGAATGCATGTACATTTTTATACATGTACTTATTTACAGATAAAGGCTACAATGGCGTCATTTTTGTTTCTCAGTCCATTCTCGGACAAGTTCAATTTCAATCAGTTTAGTTATTCAAGGTCGATGAAAATTTCAAATTCGTTTGCAATATTATATATTTATAAAAATTACCAAAAAATTAATACATTATAGTATTATTCATATAAAATGAAGTAGACAATGTATTTGTACAGATGAATAGTATTTATATGTGGATTAAGTGTATAGTACACTCTATTTAATTAAATATTGAGGACATAAAATAATTTTGTATGTAAAATATAGGGGTTATCTAATTAGTTGTTACTAAAGCTATTAAAATGAAGATCAAATTCAAAGCAAATATGTTCAAGGCTGATTCAATATTGCACGAATATTATCACTACGTTAGAGATAAAAAATAAACTTACTTGTTCAGTCTTTAAGGTCAGCTCTATGAAGATTTGTTGCAATTTTTCATTCACAAAATTAATACAGAACTGCTCAAAGCCATTCTTTTCGAAGATTTCAAATCCGTAAATATCCAGTATTCCAATCTGAAGACCATCCGTAGTAGTTTCCATGGCTGAGTTAACTTTCTGCAAATAATTCAAATGATTTCGAATTAGAAACAAAAAAATAGTGTAAAAACAGTTTCCACGAATTATTATAGAAATACACACATGTGACGTAATTTTCAACTAATTCGTAGTCGTGTTCATTAGGTTCATAATACTCATATGTTTAAGTACTAAATATTATACACGTCAAGTTTTCATGCAATTCAAGTATGACGTAGATTCATATTGGATATTCAAGAAAAAGCTCTCCATTATTGAATTAATAGCAAAAACAAATAATAATTACCTTCACCAAGTAATCAAAGAGTCGAGCATAAATATCTTTCGCCAAAGCATCCCGAGTATAAAGAGCCTGTTCCACGTTTAATGTCAGATCGACGCTTTCAGATTGACTTCCCCACTTCGACTCAAACTCCCGCGAAGTTAACTTATGGGCCAGTTGCTCTGCCGAGATTTGCAGTAAATACGCTGGAAAATCAAGACCTAAAAACACAAACAATGTTTAACAATTACCAAAGTTAATATATGTTTGAAACTAGTAATACATAAGAGTATCAATTAGTTATTAGACTGACAAAAAACATTTAGTTGAGCACTGATAAACATTCAATTAAATGTATTTATGCGTACATGTATACATGTACCTAATTCAACTGTATAATTCTAAAGTTAATTAATTCGTTGTCTGTAATATATGTAGATACATTTGTAAAAATAAAAAATCATTTAAATTCATTTTTTATAATAATATAGTACACTATACATTACTATTATTTATTAAATATAATGCATTAAAATTACACACTTACACTGCATATTATCGACTTGCGAGTAATTTCCGTTTTCGACGAATTGAATATTTCCTATATGAAGTATTCCTGCAACGAGTCTAAAAATATCGGTTACATCCGAGTCACTTATTCCCATCACGCTCAATCCTAGAGGAAATGAACAAAACGAAATGAAAATTATTATGTTATTATATTAAGCAAAAGAAAGTGTGTAGAACCGACTTGATTGCATACATACATATAGCGAGGATGAAAGCCATGCAAATAACGAGGGAATGCCGTCAAATTATAATTTATTTTGTAAACTGTTGTCGTAGATTCTGAGATATTTTAATGTTTTATATAATATTACCTTACATGCATTATTTACATGAATAATTGGTTAACTAAGCAAATAAAATAAACGTAATGTCTTGAATGTAATTTATACACATGAGCATTTATTTATTGAACATATTCATTATTAACCCTTCGTGGTCACACGGAGTGTATTGTCGCACCTTTACGTCTTTCAAAGGGGATTTATCGCATAAAAGAAAATAATTTTTTTTTTAAAATAGTTTTTTCCCCACAACTATGGAAAATAGCTCATATTCAACTACAAATTTTATCATCAAAAAATTTACATTTCTAGAAAAAGATTATTAGACCATGATTGTATAAGTGTTACGAATGTACAATTATCACTGAAAAGTTAAAAGATTCAAAAATACGAAAATGGTAACTCAAAAAATGGCGCTGGGGTACCCGTGTGACTAATTTTTGATTATAAGAAGGTGCGACCACGAAGGGTTAAGTTACTAAAGTTACTAATTTATTTGGCGATTTTTATCTTTCTAAATCTGATATGCACATATCATTTGTCATTCTTTAATCGTTGCATGTATACTAGGGTGGTTCTTATTTTTCGACCATAAAATTTTTTGCACGCCGCCCCCTAATTTTGTTCCATTTCATGAAAAAAATAATTTGTCCAAAATTTCAGATCGATTGAACGTCGGGAAGACGTGGCACATCGCATGCGAAGTTTTGAAATAAAAGTAACCGCACGCTAAGCGTAAGAAGTGACGTGTTTTTGAAAATTTCAATGAAATATGAAATATTTCATTGTCTAAATCTACTGGACGTAATATTCCCTTATTTAAACGTTTTCAAGGATCGTGGTCTCAAATCAATCAATTAAATTTTAAATCGGGAGTTGACGATAAAATAGTTCAACAGTCACTCGACAATGTAGTAGAAATAATAAACTTTGCCTCATATAGTTTGGAATTCAAGCAATCACGAGAAGACTATCGAGAATTTCTTGAACTATCAATAATTTAGCTTAATGGAACAGTTCCAAAGTTTTCTTTCCGTGTACCAGGAGCATTTCACAGGATCAATTTTTATTTTAAAACATTTTTAACAATATTTTTATAATAAAAATGACGTTCTTTAAATGTAAAATTGTGTCTGAATTATTATCATAAGTTTCGAAAAGTGATAATAATTCCAACAATGTAAAAGAAAGGAAGTAACGTAGCCTGCTTCTGTTCCGTGTGCAAACAAAAGACTTCCTTAAGCATAGAGCTACCGGCACTGGTTGAGGAAACACACGTTTTTAACGAGTTTTATACAGTTTTATGTGGCGGATGAAAATACATTGTTTTGAGGGGCTCTACCATGGCTAAAGAAAGAAAGGTAAGATATAATTAATTAAGTTTTAACATTTTAATTAAGTGATCGGAAACTAGTACACGTTTTTCATACCTAACCTATTTCTCGATCACTGACTTTGCACATTTTTTAACCGATAATACTTCTATTAATAAAATATCGAATATTGTTCTTTTAAGAAGAAGATTTCAAGAAGCAGAAAGTATAATTCTTGTGACATGGAAAAAGCTGTAGAGGAAGCTAGAAAAGGAAAATCAATGCGGTCCGTAAGCATTTCGTACAATGTTCCTTATGCAACTCTGCAGTCCAGAGTAAGAGGAACGTATTCATTAGATGTAAAGCCAGGACCTAACAGCATATTGAGTAATGAGGAAGAAAACCAATTAGTAACCTGGATTTTTGATCTAAGTAAATGTGGGTTTCCGATAACGAAGGAGCATCTACTAAATACAGTTCAGAGGATTGTTATTAAAACAAAGAAAGACACACCGTTTACAAATGGAAGACCGGGGAGACGCTGGTATGCATCTTTTTTGAAAAGACATCCCAATTTAACAGAAAGAATGTCCGAAAACTTAACTAAAAGAAGAGCCAATGTAACAGAGAAGGCTTTAAGGAATTGGTATAAAGAGACAGAAAGTTATCTTACTGCCAAAAATCTTATGAATATTGAAGCAAAAAGAATTTTTAATTTGGATGAATCAGGCTTTTTATTATCTCCAAAAACCAAGAAGGTATTGGTACGTAAAGGGGAAAAAGCAGTTTATAGTGTCTGCGATAATGAAACAGAATGTTATACAGCTTTAATTGCTGGAAATGCTGCTGGACAGTTACCTCCTGTTATGGTGGTATATAACTACGAAAGAATTCCATCTTTGGTAGCCAAACACTTTCCAAATGAATTTGTCATTGGAAAGAGCGAGACAGGTTGGATGACCAGCGAAACATTTTATATGTATATTGCAAACAGTTTTTATCAGTGGTGTGTGAAAAGTGATATTCCATTTCCAATCGTACTTTATGTAGATGGGTTCAACTCTCATTTAACCATGGAATTGAGTAATTTTTGTTGTGCCCATCAAATAGAGCTTATTGCTCTATTTCCTAATGCAACCCATATACTGCAACCCCTGGATGTCTCATTTTTCCATCCACTTAAAACATCATATAGAGAAGCAGTGCGTAATTGGCGGCTGGAAAATAATGGAGAAGCCTTAACTAAAATCGATTTTGCAAGTGTACTTAAAACAGCTATAGATTCCTTAGATACTAAAAAAAATTTACAATCTAGTTTTAAAAGCTGTGGACTGTATCCATTTTCTGCAGATTCAATCAATTATAGTAAATTAATTAAAAATGTTGAGACATTAAATACTCCAGAAGAAAGTACAACTAATCAAACACCTTACGATGCCACACACCAAGAACATCTCAATTTTATTGAGTCAAATATTGAACCTTTAATTTTACAAGAGTTTGAGGAAAGCTATGATAACAATACATGGACTGGATCAATTGAATATAAAGAATTGTTTAATTTATGGTTAAAATGTAAAAGGAACATTGCTGCACATCCAAGAGAACAAAGCATTATTAATGAAAATAAAAATCCTCTTACAGAAAGTCAAAAAAATCCAGTTGGACGTATATCAGAAACAAATGTTGTTAAAATAGAATTATACACAGATTAACGATTTGGCCGAATGAAGAGGAAAAACAAATTATAATGCAAATAGTTTCCGACTACCGAAAACGCTACCCAGACATAAAAAAACTACGTTAATGAAAAATTTGTAAATTGTTTTTAAATGCGAGTATTAAAAAGTGTGTAAATTCAATAGCCGTATTTTCTGTTTTTGCCTATTTATGATATAGTATTATGATATAATATTCACCATCTCATATTAAAAACATTATCTTCTTATTAAATATAAAATGTTAATGACGAACATTCCTCCATTTGTAAAATTAATATTATTATTAACTTGCAAATAATATCAGAAAGAAATTGAAAGAATGGTCACTTTCATTAAAATACGTAAAATTTAATATAATTAATTAAAAAGATATAAATATTGATTAGTTATTATGTTGAAAAAAATCATACTGTAGCACTATTATCGTAAATATCTTTGCACAGAAAGAACGCTTAACCATCATTATAATATTTTTCTTCATACCTTTCCGTTCATACAAAATTTCACATTTATTGCAACTTTAACGCGAATGTGCCACGTCTTCCTCTTATCCGATCAAACTTCATCTTTTACGGGAATAATTTTCTTATCCAATAGAACAATTGTAGGGGGCGGCGTGAAAAAATTTTGCAAAAAAATTTTCACCAAGAGTAGCTAAGGACCACCCTGATATATACAAACAATTAATTATAGGAACTTTCAGGAGGTGAATTATCATTTTGAAATTGTAAAGATTTAATTTTTATTTACAAAGTCTTACCCTTTAATGTCTCTTGGAATTCATGAGCATCATTTGTACCCTCAACTCTGTGATTTCTACCGTAACTGAGATATTGGTAATAATCAAGATCTGTTAACCCAAAATCAGCTGCAAAATAAAATATTGCATATACATATCATATTTAAATTACTATTGTTAGAGCTTATTTTTTTATATGAATGGCATAAAAGGAAATAAAAGACACGGGTATCTCATTATTCTTAACGAGGTGTGTGATGATTTTGGTGAATTTTCAAAATTTGCAACAAAATTCGGAATACGAAATACTTATAAAAAAATAAACTTTTTCTATATTATGGGACAACAAATGTTCAAATAAATTAAAACTCCGTTTAATGTGATTTTTAACTGATATTTACATTTCATTTGCTGGTTTGCACCCATTGCAAGCTGATAAAACACATGAAAGTTTCTTTCACCGACATTATGACCAGTAACCCTGGACTTTTCTAAGAGAAAATTTGAAATTTTTCCTCCATTCGGCTGACCTCCAGGGCCAAATAGTATTTCTACGTATTTACCCTAGAAAAGCATTTAATTTTTATTATTTACATATTAAGAACATTTTTTCCGGTGTATGCTCTTAAATTTATGTTACTACAAGAGAATATTAAAATATACGTACAAATCTGCTGCTATTATTGTTTCGTACAGTTTTTGCATTTCCAAAAGCTTCTAAGAGTGGATTACATTCCAAAATTACATCTTTCACTTTCTGCACTCGGGTACCACCACCACTGACCCTTGCGATGTACGACATAATATATTTGGCTGCTACTGTTTTCCCAGCGCCAGACTCTCCGCTGCCAAACAAATATATACCTATGCAGTGTTGTGAAAATATGCAAAGTCACAAGCTCATTGAATGGTACTGCGACATGAAATGACGAAATACCATTTTAAATCTGTTTTGTCCAGTTTAATTCCACGCTATAAACACATGCAAATACTACTGAAAATTCAAATTTCTATACTTCCTATTGAATTTTCATTACAGCACTGCCAATGGATCGGCGATGTTGTTCCGATGAAAATGAGTCCAAATATGACCTTACTTGGACTATCTTTAATTATACAGTGGCGGACGAAAGAAAGTTTACAACTATTAAATTTGCATAACTTTAATAAAATTAATTCAAACGAGTTGAGTTTTTTTTTTGCGAAGCTACAAGGATTAGTGTGCTAAGTGACGTGTTCCGTCGTTTTGAAAAAAAAATGCACTTGGTCGGTATAGTTCGGGGCACAAAAACCTATAAGAAACGGCTATTGAATGTTACAAGTCAAAATTTGTTGTACTGTATTATATAATTTTAAATTGACGCGTGGAGTGCTGTGCTGAGAGTTCGAGAAGAAGAATGAATCAGTTTCGTCGCACAACATTTTTAGCATGTTCACAATCAATTTTTACATTTGCCAGAAACCGCAGTACGAATTATCAAACAAAATTTCACGCACGAACTTCCAGTGGATTGTTTAAGATCTCATAAGACGTGAGAAATATGTTTGATTAAAAGAAACTTATTTTAAAATTCCTCAATGTTTAGAGATAACAATTATTACTAAAGTGTTTGAAGTATGTAATATTTATGTTACCTGATGATGACACATTGATTTTCGGAATCGATTAACATATTTCTATACATGTCATCTGCCAATGCATAAATATGCGGAGGATTTTCGTACGGTGCCTAAAATGGAAGCAGGATTAAAATTTTTAATTACTTTTACATTTATTTCGTCAAATTTTATGGAGAGTGTTAATCAAGATTTAATTAATTTTAATTTTTGTAAAATTCCATGCACATGTATACACAACTCTTTCAATTTGTAACTTTGATGTCACTCACCGCCCCCTGGTAAATCTGCAGTTCCTTTTCCCCAAAGTACGGCATCTGCTTGAAAGGATTAATCGATACTAATACCGGGCCAATGCATGTCTGGTAGTCATTAAGGAAATTACTCTAATCTTGGAATGTAAATTATTAATGCGATAAGACATTTCGTTCAGGTACCGCGAAATTTATGGTATTTGACCTGCTAAGAAGGCTTGCTAGGGCTAGGGATTAACCCACCCCACCCTCACCCGGATAGATTGGTAGGTCAACGTTTTTGAAAGGTTGAAATTTTTTTTATAAAATCAGAATCTAAATTTCGGGCGAAGCTGAGTAGTACAGCTAGTACAATTGAGGCAGTCAGAGCAACAACGGACCAACCCACATTAAAAAAATTTTTTTTTTTCCTATTTTATATGGTTAGGAGAGCCTATTGGAACACGTTATTGCTACTAATTCAATTTCGAAAAAATGTGGGTCAGTCCATTGTTGTTCTGACTGCCTCAATTATATGTGGGTCGAGAGTAGTAGTCGAGTTTGGACTCATTTTCATCGGAAGAACCTTTCACATCCATTAATGGTGCCTTCGCGGAGGTAAACCTAAAATAAAAGGAGGGGAAAAAAAATTTGCCAACGACACGCGGTATTCCCAAGCGGTCACCCATCCAAGTACTAACCACGCCCAATGCCGCTTAACTTCAGTGATCAGACGAGAACTGGTGTTTTTCCAGCGTGGTGTGGTCGTTGACAAAAATACGGTTCCTTATATTGAATAAAATCTTGCAAAATAAATAAAATCACTCTAATGAAAATTAAAATTTCTATATTACTTTTTTCTACATTATTTAATTTTCATTAGTTTGCCTCTATTTTTCGGGTTCCCAGAGGTAATCCTTTAATTAATGTGACGAGTGTATTAGCTCGTCATTCCATTCTAATTTCTCAAAGAGCGTCTAAATTCTAAAAAGCACTATTACTGGTGACATTATAGCAAATGATAAACGTATCATCTCTCAATAATAGTGGATAACAGTGTTTGTCAGATGGCGCCACTAATGCCGCTTGTACAAGTAAAGATCCGAAACTTTTGAAACAAAACGTGTAGGGTGGATGTACCAGTAACTGAACACGTACCGGTGAATGAACACTTTTTATTAAAATTAGTAAGATAAGTTATTAAAATAAGCAAGTAATTAATTAGAAACTTCTTTAAATTTTTTGCTTCATATCCAAACAATTTTTTTGGCACGTGGAATCAATCGCGCTGCAAACATAATTTTATAATAGTGTTCATTCATTAGCCTTAAGTGTTCATTTATTGGTGCGTTTACCCTACAATTACATATGGTAACACTTTTCACAAATGATTCGAATTTGAGTTACCTGCTTTTGCGAGCAAACCGATAAGCAACCATGATAAATTTCTTTAAGCAAATAATGCTAGTGTATGTACAACAAATCAATACCAAATGACGTGTAATCCCTTACAGACGTTGCAGTGAACGAGAGAAGAAGCCTTTTAAAGTAATGTATGCCGGTTCGGTGCAGTCATCTTGAAAATCAAATAGTCCATGAATATCTGTGCCATGTGCATTACGTATGAAGTCTTTATATGTTTTAAATATAAGCTGTTTCTATTATCATTTCCACAGACATGTGATACCGTTTAAATTTGTAATTACTTAAAAAAACAAATTGTTAAAATTTATTAAACTATTACCATCCCAATTTTGTGTTAATCGTTATGATTCCTTTAAATCCTGGTGTACTGTTAAATTCAAAATTATAATTCTATTACTAGTGTATAATTTACGGAATTGTTTAGAAACACAAATACGAAAGGATACAAATATGTAATCGTCCATGTATCGTTTTCGAAGATTCTCAAGAATAGCTTCTTCCGTGATTTTGGGGAGTAAAACCATATCATCCACTCCCGAAACTTTAACATCTTGACTCTGCCAGTGATACACCTAGAACAAAAATAAAATATAAATTAATACGACGATCTTTGTTTTATAATTCCTGTTTCATTTATTTTATTCTTCGCCGCACTCATCTATCAAATACGACTGACAATAAGATTGTTGCCAAAATGAGAACTGTTTATGTGTTATTTACGTATATTATACAAAGCGAGGCAATTAAATGGAACCTGTATCTCTGTTACTTTTGAACATAAAAAAATGTCTTGCCAGAGGCCAGATAATAGAAACATTCTCCGGAATTTGTAGAAAATAAACGCGTTTCAATATTTTAAATAAATCGCGTGATCGAATTATTAATTGCAAACATCCGCAAAGTTTTATCCACTAGTATTTATAAATAATAATTGTCCCAACTTGAATATTAACTAAGTATTTAAAAAATTATCTAATAAAATTTCAAAAAATAATTTCCTGAAATTTTAACTGCAGAGATTTCTAAATTTTTCTTATTCAAAACCTTCAGCCTCATGCCTGTAACGATGAAACACCAGAGATATTTATTCAAATAATATTTCACAAATAGCTCGCATATTAGCTGTTGAAAGAAAGTGTACCACCTTTTCTAACGAAAATTTGTCACTTTATCTAAACACATTCATTGAAATTATGTAACGTTCCTTTATGAAAGCCCGGGGCGGACTTGTATACGCACAGGCTAAGTAGGCTGCAGCCTAGGTCGGTAAGTTTGGAGGCAAGAAATCGATTTTGAATTGATAGGAATATTTAAGTTTGACAACCTGACATGATATTGTTACACGTAATACAAAAGTGGTCTCTCAGGGACTTCTCATCTGTAAATGACGTTATAAGTAACTCCCCCTTTTAAAAATATATAAACGAGCAACTCTGAATTTGAAGAAACATCTATCACTGTGAAACAACTTTTGTTTAGTCGGACCGGCAATCGAATCTATTTGTCTTTCTCTTTGACTCCCATATTCACTTGGAAGCTTCTCGCAGGAAGCCGTTCAAGTCGATAAGAACTTCCTCATTCAAATGGAAGACAGTGAGGCCAGAGTTTTCATCGACCGATTGAATCCAGCCCACGCAATGGATAACTAGGACGCTCCTCAAGAGAAAGAGAGCGATCATTCTTAAAAGACAATGAAAAGATATTTATGATACGTGTTAGGGATATGAAAATTCGGGATATTTAGTTTTATGTTCTAGTTCGTATAGGATACATAGGGTGGCCATGTCAAATCGATCAATTTTGCACATCGATATCACGGAATTTGTTCAAACTGAAATATGATGCAGTCTACGTGAAATTAGGGAGAGTTGAAGTCGTGATTTTGATGGCCTCGAATTTGTTTATAGACTAGAAAGCTCTGAATGTTTGCGTGAATATTTTTATTTTAGTCTAGATGGTTTGGCCTATTTAAGTAATATATTTTTAAGTTGAAAAATAATTTCGGTATCATTAAAAATTATAAATAAATTCTTATTTTAGGTTGCAACTTGGGTCATTTCATATAAAACACTATTATGACTCACGAACGTTACGTTAGTCATATTCCCACACTTTCTATCTGTTTCTGTATTGTTTAACGCTCGCCTTGCAGGGTCCCATTAGATCTATTCTAGATACCAAGCTTATTATGTCACTTAATATTTGTTAATATTACTTCTTTAAGAAAGTAAGAATTTTAGATCAAAAGAAGATTCACATTGAATATAAAGAATTATGCTGGGATGTGAATGAATAAAATTATAGGATTGGTTAAAATAGACTGCACCTTCTGTCCAAAGATTAAAACAGCTTTGACAAGTGTGTACCTATATGTATATCTAAAATACCAGTTTTGAAAGGAAAACAATTATTAGCCTAAACGAATCTATAAGAGACCCTTGAAGTTCGTATTTTGATAATAATTAAAGATAATACGTAGCATCTACTTTAGCTCTAAAATAAATTTAATCTCGACCTCCCTCGGACTATTTTCAATCGCATGTAATGAATAATTTGTTTACGCTATTCAAAAAGGATTCGAATTACATATAATTCATAATAGTCGGAATGAGATCTTATTTGGATTCATTTTCATAAAAAAAAAAACATGGACCATTTAGTGATAGAACCCAGTTATACCTAGGCGGATTTTATTTCCGGGGCCGCACAGTTGGCCGGATTCACTTATGTTGCGCCATTTGGGTCTTTTTTTTAACATATCGGAATGAAATTTACACCAAAAATAGGAAAAAAAATTTCCTTTCTAATGGTGTAAAATTTAAAATTTTTGTATTTATTTATTTATTAATTTTGTTAACTTATTTGTGATAAAAAAATTTAATTGTATTTATTTGGTACCTTATTTAATGCCCATTACAATGCCTTAAGCAAAATTTTGGAAAACTTTTCGTTTCCGAGTTATAAAGAAAAATCGAAAAATAAATGAATGCAACCAAATATCGCTTTGTTCAAATTAAAGACCAATCTTTTGCGCTAAACATCATCTTCTATTGGTAATTAATGTAAATAATGAATTCAAAAATAATTCTGAATATAGTGAGGAAATTTGCGATATTTTTTAAAATTGACGAAGAATATCTTTAAAGTCCCACCGAGTCCCAACTTTTAATTTATTGAAATATTTTCAGTACACCCTCTTCAACATGATTATGTAAAAACCACATCCTACTTCGTCCTACTTTACAAATTATTACTGTTTAAAGCGCGTCGCGCCCGATGTCGGGACTCCGCGGGACACTCAGACACTGTCCGAAGGATTTGTTTACATTGTAGGCACAGGTCTTTAATTTGGTTGCATACATTTATTTTTCGATTTTTCTTTATAACTCGGAAACGAAAAGTTTTCCAAAATTTTGCTTAAGGCATTGTAATGGGCATTAAATAAGGTACCAAATAAACACAATTAAATTTTTTTACCACAAATAAGTTAACAAAATTAATAAATAAATAAATAAATGCAAAAAAATTTCAATTTAACACCATTAGAAAGGAATAATTTTTTCCTATTTTTGGTGTAAATTTCATTCCGATATGTTAAAAAAAAGACCGAAATGGCGCGACATAAGTGAATTCGGCCCACTGTGGGCCGGCGCGCTTGCTTATTTCGAATCAGTCTATTCAGCTTGCCTTTATGCTCTGTCGCGGCGAGTGTTAGGGCTGATTGTGAGAGAGAGAGCGAGAGGGCTCGTGACATCCATAAGCCTCAAATTACGGTCGTCACAGCAGCGGTGTCGTCTATCAGAAAATAGACGGAATAGGACCGCTCACACGCGCCGTTAGTTTTTAAAATAACATCTTTTTTACCAACTAATTTTATTTCATGAATGCATACAGTAATAACACATACCTTCCGCTGAAAAGTAGGCTATTGTAGTTAAATTTTTGGAGAGTCAAAATGTATACGCAGTAGAGCTGGGACTATTTGTCGAATTTTTCAGTATTCGAATATTGCAGTTGCTCAATTGTTTAGCGAATATAATTCGAATAATCAAGTACCCAAATACTACCAAACATATTGGAATAGTACGTTGAAAGCGCGAAGGCAAGTTGGACAAACCTTTCCGGACAGAAGCAACAGCTCCAAGAACCTTGACCGACTTGGAACAATGTTTCGCCAATCCTTGTGCCACTCGAAGTATTAATGATACTAATAGTAATAACGATAATAATACAACTTTATCACTTATCTAATGGTAGATAGATGCAAAGAAAGACAGGAGAAAAATTCAGTGATGGATGGAAGTATACCGGGTGTCCCAAGTTTCGCACGCAACATTTGTTATTGAAATAAATGTCATCAAGTAAAACTTACAACTTTGTTCCTAAAAGGACATCTTGTGACCGTCACAAATCTTATCTATGAACGCGCTTTCGAGATTTCGAGGTGATCATTGCTTTTTTTAAGGGGTTACGTTTAATCAGCTTTCGCGATTTTTGGGAATTGTTTGTGGAATTACTATTATATATTTTTTTACAACTATTCGCTTATTTTAAAAGTAGATATATGCAGCAGCTCTCAGTAATTTTGTTATAAAATAACATTAAAAATGAACGAATAACAGCCATTCTCGCGAAAGCTAGCTTGATATCGGTGACCAAGGTATTTCGGAAATCCTTGTATCGATTGGCCTAAAGTTTTGCAGAGTTCTTTTATATACCAAACACTAGTAGATGAACGAAGGTTTTTGCAAAAAGTTGATTTTTGGCAAATTTGCGGCCGTTTAACGTAAAACCACGCTTTTTCGATGTCTGAATTGTTCATTTTTCGTTAATTAAAAATAGAGTTTTTGTTAAAATAAAAAATCCTTCGTTCATCTACTAGTTCATCTACTTCTACCAATCGATACAAGGATTTCCGAAATACCTTGCTCACCGATGTCAAGCCAGCTTTTGCGAGAATGGCTGTTATTCGTTCATTTTTAATGTTTTTTCATAACAAACTTACTGAGAGTTGCTGCATATATCTACTTTTAAAATAAGCGAATAGTTGTAAAAAAAATATATAGTAGTAATTCCACAAAAAATTCCCGAAAATCGCGAAAGCTGACTAGACGTAACCCCTTAAATGGAGTTATATGTTTATAAACAATAAGTGGTTTCGGCGCACTGGTTCGGTCAGTTTAATAATTTAAAAGCTAATTTGCAATTTTAATATTTCAAAATTTCCGATGTTTCGGTCTGCGGTTTAGACCTTTTTCAAGGAAAGATTTTAAAAAATATACTGCGTTCGCTTTAAAGTCACACGTTTGATAGGACGTGTAACACACGAGTCGGTTAAAATTGCAAATTAGCTTTTAAATTATTAAACTGACCGAACCAGTGCGCCGAAACCACTTATTGTTTATTCTAAAAATACGGTCGATATCATAACTACTTTAGTTATATGTTTATATTCAGATCAGTCTAAGGTCATTCAAGGTCATTTATTATCGTTCAAAACTTACCTTCGCTGAACGTCTAGAAATTGTTCCTTATCTGCGGTATTCGAAATGATTATAGAAAGAGGAAGCAGAATACCATTATCACCAAGATCTCCGGATTTGACAATTTGTAGACTTTTTTGTGGGGTTTCACAAAAAATAAAATTTCTCAGGCAGAACCCTCTACCCCTGATAATACGAAAATTTGTATTAGGGATCCCTGCCAACAAATTACTTCTGCGATATTGGAGAGGGTGCAACTACCTTTTAGGGATAGAGAAAATCAATGCATTGACGTTCGAGGTCATCATTTTGAATACCGAAGATAGAGAATAATTTCTTGGACGTTCAAGGAAGATCAGTTTTGAACAGCAGTAAATAACCTTGAATGACGTTGAATGACCTTAGAACACCAACATATTATAGGTACATGAATGTACATCTGAATAAAAATATATAAAAAATATATTATATGAGGCAGTCAGAGCAACAACGGACCAACCCACATTAAAAAATTTTTTTTTTTTCCTATTTTATATGGTTAGTAGAGCCTATTGGAACACATTATTGCTACTAATTAAATTTCGAAAAAAATGTGGGTTAGTCCGTTGTTGCTCTGACTGCCTCATATATAAATATAGTTTTAGTTAAGGGGTCTTTCCATTGTAACGCCCTAAAATATAAAACAGAAAATCGGGGCAGAAATAAATTAAAAAAGGAAATTTAACGAAAACAAAATACATAACGTAAACGGAGGGATTCAACGAATACAGATTATGCTATTACTAAATTTTACTCCTGTAAAATTCGTCAGATTTAAAATGTGTTTTAAAATTCACTAGGAAAACCCAGCCTTTGTAGAGTAAAGTGTCTAATGTCTAAAATATAACTAACCCAACCGATAAGGAACTGCCTTGACAATAAGTATGTACCAAGGATTTCCAACTAACTTCATGGTCATTGTATCACGTACGATTCCATATTCCGCGCACGATCTTCCTGATTTTAGTACACTTACAATTCTACTCGCGGTGTCGTTTACACTTCTGCTCATAAGTACACACTTGCCCATTCGTATGCTTCATCTCTTTTCAAAAGTTTGTAAGGTTCTTACATTAAACTGAGGTCTAGAAGGCGAATATAGCTCAAGGTTCGCTCTTTATGGCATCCTAACGAAAAGAAAGTAAGAATAAAGAAGGCGGTAAAGTGTTTTGAAGCTGCACGGTTAATAGTGGACTGCTTGCAACTATTATCTCTTGCGATCGCTTATATTTATAGGGAACTTTCTCTGAAACTTTTACTCACTGTGTTACGAAAAATGTTTAGTAATGATCTCAAGTTCTCCCGCGGACTCAGCGGCGGATTTAAGAAAAAGGCCCAGGTGACAAACGTTCTGAGCTGCCCATTTTTGGATGAAAATTAAGAGGTTTATATCACCAATTTTTCATGGTGATATGATACACAATTACGCATTTTTTTTTTATTCATAGTTTCTCTTTTATTGCATAAAAAGGCAAGGTTTCGTGATTTCACTTGAATTCAAGCGGCTTGAAGTCAAGTAGCTTGATTATTCTGAACGAGGCTTAACTGAAATTTCTCGCGCAACTACTTGCGGGCAATGATTTGAAGGAAAAAATTGCCGTAGTATAAACATTCATGCAAGTTTATTGCGCGATAAATGTCGCAAGTTGGTTGCTATTTAGTGTAATTTTCCCCAAAACAGCCTGTAGCTGCACAGAATATTTTTGACTCAATAAAATGCAACATCTGCACTGATTGATAGTTTTTCATGCTACGAGCGTATTCAGAGTACTCGTTGCGCGTTCCTTTGTTTCTACACGCACGGGAAGTGACTCATTTTCTCTCGGTTCACTGACAAGACAAAATGAAGATGTTTGTTGTCATTCCTAACGTAAGAATCACTAGTGTAAATCTTTTAATCATAAAAATGAACAATCCGTTATGAAGACTATACAAGTATCATTTTTACAGATACTGTTTGTAAGTTTCACTATAAAATCAAATGTAATGCATTTTTATTGAATTCAAATATTAGATGGAAAATTTAAAATTCTTTTACAAAACTAGTAATAACAAACCTCACGATACTTATTTTTTTTCAATGATAATGTTATCGTTCACAACAGAGGAAATTAAATTAATAAATAATTCAATTCTCTTCAGCTTCCCAGTACCAGTCGCGAATTTCATAAATCCTGGGAATGACTAGTCTACATGACTCATAAAACTCGCCGAGTTTGCTCTTACAACTTGTTAGCGACTCTATCGGGAAATGTTTAATGATTCATTACGTTTCTACTAACTTCTACCTGTTTTTCCATTTTCGTTTGTATGTATTTCTGTTCGAATCTTAAAGATAATATTTTCATTCCCGGATGTTAAATTTATATTGTTGTTAAAAAATATAAAAAAAATACATAGGTATATTAATACATGTTTTTAGATAAAAAGGTATTTAATTCTGTCTGCTAAGTCTCGCACCTATTGTTTGTCGGTTATCGAAAATGTATGCAGGCGTATTTACTATACTTTCATAACACAGCTACTTGTGTTAAAATGGCGGGAAAAATATTTTTCGACTTTATCTTTCCTCCATTTCGGTCAGCGTTGGCAATTACATAAAAATACACGGTTAGCAGTTAATCTTTGCGTGAGGGCGTACGCCCCCCCAACCACAGCTCATGATGAGGGAAACGTGTTTGCTGTTCCTCTCATTTCAGTAACTGACACGAACAAGTCTGAAGTGCTCGATTTCAAAACAGGGAAACGATATTTTTTATCAATGACACTGACGACGCTCAATCGTCGGAAAACTGATATGTGTGAATCCGCCTTTAAGGTATTTATCCTAATAAATAAACACAATTTATATCATATATAATAACATGCAATGTTAAATAAGTGATTCAGGAATATGCAAGTTTATATTAGTACTCAATGAGAAGCTTTAGCAATGCTCTTTTCATTTCAATGTATTATTATGTTATAACACAACTACGCGAGACAACAACTAAGTTTAATAGAACAGTAATTAGTTCTCTTTTAGTAGGATATACTTTTAGGAGAAATGTAATTAATTGTAGTTTAACTCAAGCTAATTTGCACATAAAATTAATGAACTATCAATTAATGTAAGTTAATTTTCATTTAGTAGGTCTTAATTTTAACAGAAACGTAATTAATTACCACTTATCAGAAATTATTTTATTACTACAGTAATGAATTTTCACTTTACAGAAATTACTTATAATTAGTTAATTACTAATTTTCGAAATGAACTTTATTAAATTAGTCTATCACTTAATGTATGATAAGCTCTAAATAGCTTTGGATTGCCGGTAATGGATTACGGTCGGTGAAATACTTCTTTGTTTACGTTTCTTGTTTTATTTAAAGTTTCAGAACAACAGCTGCCACAACAACACGTGTTAGATCGCTCGTAACATTATCTCTGCTAAACTGGCACTATCAAGTGAATTTATTTTTAAGAAAATTTGTCTCCACTTATTATCTGTTAAAAATATAGTTTAGTTCAATATTTTGAGTGGCGCCAAGTACATAAATAAACCTGCGGCGTAGTGTTTGCACTAATACCGTCTCGGTATTTCGTACCGAGACCAGTCTACAAATTTCGATCTGATTCAGTAATAATAACAATATTTTGTACCTAATGTCTGAATTATTATCGATTAATACAAGAGCATTAATAAATGAATAAATTAAGATTCCAAAATTATGGTATTGGATGTTTATGAGTTCCTAAATTTATATAGTTGATACTTTTAATACTGTTATACTTTTAATAATTTCAGCTTTCATTCCATTTTGATCTTGACCCTGAATTGAGTCATACCTTTTCAATTTTGAGGAAAGCTTGATTCCGATAAATATCATGCGTCACTGATAACCCACGTGGCGCGGAACGTGTTTACCATAATTGTCAATGTGTCCTCTGATGATGTTGGTATTAAGATAAAAATTCTGTTGAGTATATTATGTTCGTTTTGTGGCTGTATTTGCTGTGTTTAGTGTGCTCATCTCGGATGATTTTTGCCCTTCTACAAAATTTTCGTTTATATTTCAAGATCAATCGGTAAATTTATTGCTAGAATAAAATAAACCTCAACACTATTCCATATTTGCCCACCTATCGTTTTTACTAAAATTCGCAAACTACGTCAAATCAACGCGTGTGTGAAAGCTACTCTCGAGAGTAGCTCGCGACAGTCACTCTCCAGTAAACACGTAGCTTGAAGAGAGAAATTATGTAAATGGAAAAATATACCGTGAATTTTTACTTTTTGTAGAAATTATAATTTATCAGAGAAATCAGCCAACAAAATCAAACGCCTACATTTGATGAAATGTTCGAATCGATGGAAATGGAACTGATTTCACAATTATTAATTATTTTGATTAACACTATACTTTCTCGCAATATCAGGATCTTAATTTCCATAAAAGAAAATTGTTGGTGCTCGCACAGTATTGTCCAATTATTGACTTAAAAGCAATGCCCCGCACGATGATTAAAAGCAAACTTGAAAAGCAATTTTCTGTAATAAATACACGTTTTTTATTGACGTTTGGTGATAGAACCTGTAAAACGTGCCTAATCTTATCGACAAAACGATATCTTATCAGATAATTCACACGGGCAAATATTTTGTTAGAAATCGGGTTTGAAATCATCTAATTTTAACATTGCCTAACTAGTTAATCAATAAAAATTGTGGCGCGAGAGGAAACAAAATTGAACTCAAATTGGAATATACTTTATCTGCGATTACAGTGATAATCGATTATTTAGTTTGCACGGGTAGGTAAAAGTACTAAAATTTTTACTCTTACATAGACTGTTACAATCTATTATGACACTATTAAGAAATTACAGATTGACTAAAGAACCGTTCGTCTTCAATTACCACTCGTACAATATCAAATTTGTCTTCTAACCATTGTTAATGTCATCATCAATTGGCCTACAAACTTCTACATAATCTGGTTTCCACGTTGTTATCCTTTCAGTCGCGATGATCTACCTAATTTTATCCACATTTTTCCACGCTTACCATGCTTCGTGACGAATCCAACAGCCGATCCAACAATTACAACTCTTTGTATCCAAGAGAAACTCAGAGACGAAGCACTCACAGAACTTTGCTGGATAATAACATTTGCGTTAGGTCATGGGAATGCAACAGCGTAGCACAGCGAACAGTCACAGACATCGATTCGAACATTTGACGGTCGAAGCCGCGTGAGGCAAGAAACGAACTCAACCGTGCCGCGACCAGACGTGTACTGATCGGTGAGTCAGTGCGCCGCGCCGGTCACAGCCACTGCCGTCATATCGCGGAAGGGGGTTCTGAAAAACGTGCTTTCCTTTTCGGACGAAACCAAATAAATCACTATTTCGGTTGGCTGTTTTAAATGATATAACAGATGGCCTCGACCTTGGAAAACTGTCTTGAATGTGGCTAAGAGACATATAAGGTGAAGTATGATATTGGAATGTATACACAACTAATTGACACAGTTTAATTAAGGACACAGTCCTCTGTGCAGTTAGAATATTAAAATCAGAAATTATTCGTGAGATTTCTGAAGCGGCACTTATTCAAATACGGAATAAAATAAAAATCTGTTTGGCTCGTAACGAAATAAGGAAATAAGTCAGGAGGAAATCATTTTTAAAATACTTGAAAATGACTGCTAGTTACATACAATAATTTATTATCGATCTTCTGAATTATTTTCTTATTTCGTTACGAATGGAAAGATATTTTATTATATGCGGTGGCGGATTTAACGGGGTGGCCGATGAGCAGTTGCCACCTGGGCCCCTGCACATAAGGCCCCCCAGGGCCCCATCCTATAAAAAATTATGATTATATCTAAAGTAGATTTGTTTTCTGTATTATTACGCTGAGGCCGTTTTTAGTAAACTACCTCTTCATTTTCCCGATAAAATGGGCCCCTCGGAACGTTTGCCACCTGGGCCTTTTTTCTTAAATCCGCCACTGAGTATATGTTCGTATTTGAATAAGTGTAGGTATCTAATTTCACGGGTAATTTTTTTAATTTTATTCACAACTTAGTCACGTGGGGTTCAGTGCACCCGAGCGTCATGTTTGAGTTACCATTTTCGTATTTCTGGATCTTTTAACTTTTCAGTAATAATTGCACATTTGTAATACTTTATTTAGGAAGCACTTTAAGGAAGCATATCCTTCGATTCGATGTCAAAATAAAACATAGAAAATGAAACCCTGAAACTACGAGTTTAACCCAATTTCAACCTTCCTGTAATTGAATATGACCATGCAACTTGTTGATGAATTTGTAAAGTCCAATTAAGCACCTTCGATTCTATTGTTGCGCTTAAATAAGATGTTACAGTTAGGAATGTACTTTTGCGTGAGCCTGTACACATGTGACATCAGTATCACATTGTGATTATTAATGGGACATACTTGAAGGAACAAAAGATCCTGAAACAAAGGGGTCGTTTTACAGTGGGAACACTTTGTACGGATTCCTGAACGAGCCAATGAATAAAGATTCCTATAATGTGAAAGGTGTACTGGTAAGCGTGGCTGATGTCGCCGTCACTAACGGTAGTTGTACCGATAACAGGTGGCACTTTCACGTTCTACTGCACTTACCACGCTCTAACTACGATACGCTCATTCTAAAAATATTCTTCAGGTGTGTAGTCATAGCTGGAATGCTCATATAATCATTCATACATATAATACACCTGTTTCTCATTCTACGAAAATTCCACGAACAGATTGTTCAGTAACGTTATCATCAAACGGTTACTTAATGTTAAACCTGCACCAGTAACTATAGAAATAGCCTAACGATACTACTGAAATCTGGAAAAATTAAATTTACCTCATTTTTTACATTTTTTTTAAAAATGTATATATCTCGGATTGAAAAAATGATTTAGACAACTTTCATAATCGCCAGCAAACTGTAGGTAAATGATTCACTAAATGAAACTGCTTTTAAAATTGCGTTAAAAAGATTTACTGACATTCGAGTTTGAAAATAAAATCATATATAGTAGTGGATATCTTTCCTTTGCTTTTAGGCTAGTGTTATTCGTTCAGAATAATTCCCTGTAAAATTTGGAATGAAAAAGTAAACATCGATATATTTTGTAATAGTAATAAAAAATGTTATGTAGACGTATGCGAGACATCGCGAAAATCCAAGTTACGTATGAATGTGATTCTTGGAAACGTACACGCCTTACTCGTGAATCATAATTACGTTCATATATAGATTTCACGTGTACGTGTCCGCGACAAAACTGATAATGATATTTTACGATTCAATATCATACTATATCTATCCATTATCAACTTAGCTGTTTAGATTACTGTGCTTATTAGTATCTCTTATTTACAGTTAAATGACCGAGTATTGTAATAGTAGACAATATTCGTACGCTTAGTTTACCAATATTGGATGAAGCCACACTAACAAGTAATATGACGCAATTAATAATTAATGAATTATTTCCAATTTCGATGTAACTTGGCATATGGGTAAAATATTAAGAAATATTAGACACGTATTTTTTATGAGCTGAAATTCGTGTCGAGGGGGTGAAAACTGTCCTCAAAATTTAAGGTTGAGAAACGTACTTATTTCAAATTCTCCAAAATTGTTGATAACAAAAAAGTGGGATACAAAAAAAATAACATGGTTTAACAAAGCTTTTTGTTTACAGACAGATCCAGGTACCTACTGAGTTTGGGAAAGACAAAATTCTGTCAACTCGAATGTCATTAAACTTGACTTTCCCACAGGATTTTGAGTAATGCGCCTTACTTATTCAACAGATTACTATACAACCTGGTCTGGACTAACTGTCAAATTTTAATCCAACCGATGACTCAGTCCTTGCGCTATCCCTGTGTCAGTAAAGGTGCATTCCCACGGCGCTTGACTCGGTGAGCCTGTAGGCTTGTTAAATCTGTTTGGTGGGCGTAAGTCGACAAACCATGGACGTTTCAAAGACGCAGCTAGCCTAAGCTGATAATTCCCGCGAGTCCAGGGCGCAACTCGCTGAGCGACGCGCCGTGGGATCGCACCTTTACAGGTAGGTGACTAAAAAGCTATCTCAAGCCCGGCTGACATTTTTACGCGTTTCCTACCTACAAGGACACTATTGTCCAGCTTATCTCCACATTCGCAGTATATATTGATGAACTTATACTGCATATATTTTACATTTATTTTATTGTGTGTCTGTATCCATATCTTACGTTTATTCTTATAAAAATAAGACTTATAATTGTCAATAGTATATAATACATAATTATTTTAAAAAATTCCCACTGCAACCCTAGACCTACTCCTAGGCTCCCGATTATTATAAAATGAAAAAAATCACCAGTTAAGTAAGACGAAGAATTTAACACAAGCAATTTTACAATGAATTTTATATGCAAAATTAAATTCATTATGACACATATGCTGTTAAGGGGCAACATACACCTAGATATATAAAAAAAAATCGATTTTTCAAAAATATTATTATTCGATTGTGTATCCATTTATCTGTGCTCTGTGAAAGTTTGAGAGGAAAATTCGTAAAATTGACGAAGTTATACCTATGGGAGTATTGTACGCTTGAACTATTGGAAGTTCCCATGCTGAAATGGAGGTGTCAACATCTGAAGAAGGTGAATTTTATGGTCCAGGCATTGATGATTCAATGTAAGTACGAAAACTTATATTTATGCCAATTTTACGTACGTTAAAAACTTTAAACGTGTTTTTCTCAAAACGATGTTTTTCAAAACGGTAACCATTATATTTCAAAAACTACTAAACCGATTTACTTGAAATTTTATGCAGGCATTCTAGATATAAGTATCTAGTTTTTCATGTAGGATTTTGTTTCTAAATACAATAGTTTACTTTTTATAAATTAAAGACTCTCATATTTTCCACTTAAAAATCGACTTTTATGAATAAATATCTTCCATTCTGCAAAAAATTGAAAAAACAAAAATCGGCTACGACAAGTACTAGTTTTTTTCGTCTCCTTCAGGAAGAATTTTTTGAAAGTTACACCGGTTACCGCAGATACCTTCATTGAAAAATGAAAAAATGGCCACCCTGCTGTTCCTATTAAAAATTTCTTATTAAAAATTTAGTATTTTATACACAGGAATATAGCATTTCCAATGTACTCAATGTTTTTTTAATAGAAACATCTATTGAGCAAAAAAAATCTGAAAATCCAGCCTACATTTCTAGCTCCTAGGTGTATGTTGCCCCTTAAGTAGTAATTTTTTCGACGCTAAAAACCCGCCACTGTGCAACGGTACATACCTACGTCGAGTATGGAAGAAACTTTTCAGCGCATGTCTAGCCAGCCAGTTGGAACTAACATAGGACATCTTCCACCAATTATCTTCAGCTTGCAGAAGCATGATAATTTCCATCTATCACGGTTCATCTATGTTATAAATGGAGCTATAAACCGATATAGCATACAAAATCTTCATGTTCTATCTATTGACATTCCGTAAATCGTATTTCAACCTACCTCTATCATATTAATATATGATAGATATAGTGCAACCGTATCTTTACACACTACAGTCATTACACAATACTTAAATTGCCCAGAACCACGATAGCATATAAAAGAGCTTATCATACTAAAAATAGCGATTAGAAGGTAATGGAGGGATCTCCCACTTCGACGAACGGCGCCACTAGTAGGCGCGTAGCGTATGTATATACGACTGGGTTCCTTGCGAGCACTCTGCACTCTGCACTCAAAGCACCAGAAGGAACCCAACTATATTTACTTACGCCACGCGTTTACGAACACGCACCTCCACTAGGGCTGTGACTATTTGTCAAGTTTTTCGGTATTCGAATATTCGAATACTTCAGTTGCTCAAGTATTTGACGAATATAATTCGAATACCCAAGTATTCGCATATTTAAGCAATACTATTCGAATACTGATGTATTCGAATTGTATGGTGTGAAGTATAAATCGGGTTCTTTAGGTTCATTTTTTACAAGCTTTTATTTAGTTTCAGTTGTGAGTTCGTTAGTTTGTCAGGGTGAAATCTTGTAAGCTAATTTTGACCCACTTCAACATATCCGATGGGCTTGAAACTTTGCACACATACGTAGTTCCGATACGTAGTTTCGAACAAAGATAACTTCGATTATTCGAGCCTCGAGTAACGTATAAAAATTATTTATCTTTTGTTCGTTATTTGAGATTTTTATTTAGATAAACTTTTGCTCAACTCTGCTAAATAGGCGGGCCTTATTAACTGCACTACACGAAACAAAGCCCGTTTACAAAGTTTTTAGAAACCTATTCATTTTTGTATTTGTTGTGTTCATATATTTTTACAAATATTACAGTTTATAGCTTAATGTCCATAGAATTCTATAAAAACAAAAGTTTTCAAAAATATGTACAAGTTTTTGTGAATTCAATTATAGATCCTTATTACCCGCACTTACCTTATGACTAAAAATAAACGCGTGGGCCGTAAATATTGAAGTGTCCTATTTATATAAATATACAAAATCAAAATTATTGGTTCCTTTTTAGTACGTTTTAATAAAAGCTTGTTTTTAAAAAAAATTTCACTATAAAATATTTCATGTTTTTCAGTGAAAATATTATATTGTCATCGGAACTACGTGTGTCTGTAACGTTTCAAGCTCATCGGAAATGTTGAAGTGCGTCCAAATTAGCTTACAAGACTTCACCCTGGCAAACTAACGAACTCACAACTAAAACTAAATAAAAGCTTGTAGAAAAAACCGAAACTAAAGAACTGGATTTATAATTCACAACCATACTATTCGAATACATCGAATAGTATTCGAATAATAACATTCGAATACTCAAATATTCGAAGTTTATTCGTAGTATTCGAATACTCAAATATTCGAAGTTTATTCGCAGTATTCGAATACTCAAATATTCGAAGTTTATTCGTAGTATTCGAATACTCAAATATTCGAAGTTTATTCGCAGTATTCGAATACTCAAATATTCGAAGTTTATTCGTAGTATTCGAATACTCAAATATTCGAAGTTTATTCGTAGTATTCGAATACTTGTAAATTATTCGAATATTCCCAGCCCTAACCTCCACTATTGCAGTTCTCCTCACTGATTCTACCCTTTGCAACGGGACAGCTCGACGCTCGGCTGGTTGCTCGCCGCTAGGAGCTGAAAGCTATACTTATATTATCATCGTGTCACTGATTCATCACGGTCCAGCCCAAACCGCTGACCCTAGAAACATGAAATTCGGAGGGTATATTCCTTTTGCAACGTAGGTGCTAGATAAGAAGGGATATTTTGAAATTTCAACCCGAAGGAGGTTAAAAGGGGTGAAATATACGTTCCCGGACTCATTATTTCTTAGACTCGTTATTAATTATTCATATTGTCTTGTTTTTAAAGTATCGCAATATTCCTCATTCTTTCTCTTTTCAAATAGATACACGTAAATGAGTTTCGGCCACGTTCGTTTTAATAACTTTTTATTGAGAACAATAGTCAGTGTACGAATGGTTTGACCAGTAAAATTAAAATTGAAATACGGCGGTCCAAATAGTAAATAATTGGAGAACAATTGCAACATAAACAAAATAGGTTCACGCGTGTAAGTACCTACGGTACGAAATGACATTCAGTATGAAATGACCTAATATGCACATGCGTAATGCGGTTGTAATAGAGAGGTGGTAGTATTATTGCATTTCAAATGATCTGATTTAACAAAACTGTATATTTCAGAACTTTACAACGAAACTAACGAATTTGATAAACAACAACATAAGCTATTTATATTTATGAATATCGAGAGGCAACCATTAAAGATACCACTTGCTTATTTAATTTTCATCGGGAAACTTAAATTGTATTAACCTTGAAATTAAATGGAAACTGGTACACATGTTGCAATTATGCAAACTTCTTTGAAACATTCTCTAGCACAAGTTTCATTATTACTCAGTTCGTAAGCTAAAATATGTTCCCTATTGCTCTAAACAATGTCCACTTGAACCCAAGTGAATGTAATTAATTTTTAATTGAAACGTGTTTACTTCGGATGAAAAATATGGTACAGCTTAACCTATTATTATATCGTAGTACTTATTGCTAGTGGCGAGTGATTATATTTGTGAATGATTATGACGTGTGTAAATTACAAATTGTACGTTTAATGAGTTTACAATTTTTAACAAGCGTATATAAACAGATTAACAGCAAATTGTACTACGACTGTACAGAAAAGAACTAACAGAATGAAGAATTAGAACATTTATTGTTTACGTATGATTGCATCGGTGCGAAACACAATTTTCAATGTTGATTTTTCGTTATTTTTTGTAAACAACTCATAAACGGACCATAATTTCTAAATAATGCGTAGTTGAGAATCTTTGCCGCAGCAAACTGAATGACGGAAAACATTATTTGTCGCTGGTTTCGACTTCTTCAAATAAACAATAATCGAACTGCCACTTAACTTTCGTTACGCAAAAAATTTGTTGCAGCTAGCGTTCAAATAGAGTATGCAGAGTACAATTTGATTTCGGGAACGCGAAACGGTTATTAAATTCGTCAAGTGTTAGAATCCCGTTTACTTTCAACGTGCGTTGGTTTTTAAACTCGCTAATCCACTTGTTGCCGCGAATTTGATAACCCATGCGTTAGAAAACACTCCCAAAAAACACATAATGTTCATCAACTTGAATCGTTCCATCGAATCGTCTTGACACTCGTACTTTTATATTCAAAGGTATGTTATATTGCAATTGACATCCGTTTGTTTATACAACTCATGTTTAGATGGTGCATCGTCCATCGAATCGAGCTAGAACTATCAATAAGACACGTTGCACGGATACCACTCTAATCTCTTAGAATCGTTCCTGCATCGTTGGAAGCTTGCGTACCTAGGGAAACAGCTCTGTATAAGAATTCAAACCCAAGGTTTCTTTTGCGCTCCTTGTTCTTTTGATTAACAATTAAAGCGCTCTAGTATCGAATGGACATTACACTCGTAGCTCGATACAAACATCAGCGTTGTTACATTCATATATGTATGTACAGTAATCCCCCCTTGTACAGACTGGCCAGGACCGACCGTTCGCATGCAACGAGGGCAAAGGGAAGTAGTCAGCAACCCGCGATACCCGCGGCCAACCCGCCCGACGCTGCCGGTTAACTGTCAATGTGTCATATATGATCAAACAAAAAACTGGCCAATTCTGTCAATGTATCACATATGATCAAATGGAATAACTTTTTTGATTTTCAAACGATTTGAATGAAACTTGGTATGTAATGGTTCTTGGGGTCGCTGAATATTAAAATACTTAGCCAAAACTTGCAGATCAAAAAAGCTTTTGCGCTGGAATTTATGGATAAAGAATTCGGGTATAAAATTATTCGAAACTGTTCCTTAGAAAATAAAAAAAAAACTAAAAAATTACCCCCTTCGACCCTTATTTTTCAGGTGTTGGGGGTGGCATTGAAAAAAGTAACTGCTGCAATCGAATTATAGACAAGAAAATTTCACAAATAAAAAAAAGTTTTATAAAGAATTGACAAACTCACCCCTAAATTCTATTTTTTAGAGGTTGGGGGTGTCAGATGAAGAAAATTACCCCCGGAATCGGTTGAGCGACTCAAAAAACCCCTGTATACCAAATTTTGTGTGATTCACTTGATTTTTCGATGTTACCAGTTTGGGCCCGAATAATGAAAAGGAGACGTACAGGTCTCTTCTTCTCACCACTGGCACGCCGGAACGGATATGTGTGCGCAGACCTTTATCCGACTCGCCCGTACACCGTGCCCAGCGGATGAGTCGGGTCATCGTTGATTTCTATCCGCTCGAGGCACCCGAACAGTCTCCAGTCACGGCCCGTGACTCACGAGCAAGAGCGAGTGGGATACGAGTGGTGACGTCATGATTGGTGACTGCTTCGGGCGTTTCGGGCGTCTCCGGCCTTCGGGAGTCTCGGGAGTTCGAGCGCCTCGGGCGGATATAGAAGTCAACGCTGACCCAACTTATCCGCCGCGGGCGCAGGCGGATCGGGTGAATCAAATACGGCCGGATTGACCCGCGATACACCCGCCCGTTGCAGAGCTCCGCCGCCAATGGGAGTAAATGAGATAGGGTAAACGCACCAGTAAATGAACACTTAAGACTAATGAGTGAACACTATTATGAAATTATGTTTGCAACGCGATTGATTCCTCGTGCTGCAAAAATTGCTTGGATATGAAGCAAGAAATGAAAAGAAGTCCCTAATTAATTAGTTGCTTACTTTAATAACTTCGTTTACTCATTTCAATAAAAAAATGTGCATTCACTGGTACGTGTTCATTTACTGGCACATTCACCCCACATGCCCAATTTCATTGCTTTCCGTGGGTGAAGAATCGCTCGCCCCGAATAATGCTGATGGTCCGTAGGCATGGACATCGAGCACGCATACAAATGGGGATTACTGTAACTTGTGAGCGCACATGCGCACGCACGCGAGGCATGCTTATTTCCTCGAACCGCCGCATTCGTATAGCTTAAGGCGGATATCGAATGAATTTTAGGAGACGCATACAGTCTGCCGAAATCTTAGCGAAATGTAGCATCAAAAAAGTTTAGAACAGCGTAGGCACTTTTAGGAAAACGGGTGAGATTAAAATTTGCGGAAACAACAGAGATCGAGTATTTTCTGGCGAAAAGTGTGTTCGAATTGCAGCCCCTCGGGCGGTCTGCTTTTTTTTTAAATTTTGCTCTTCGTCGTTCCCGCTTTCAAAAAAAGTGAATGAGAACCGTACCATTATAAAGAGTCGTAAAATCTTTTGATTTTCTAAGATACAATTCGCTTTTCTCAATTTATATCGATGCTTACGGTTTACATTATTTCCACGAACCAAAGCAAAAAAGTTTCGAACGCATTTGAATACAATCATCGCCACAACGAACAACGCATTTAAATAGAAATTTGGATTGCTTTCCGAGACAGCATAGAATAAAAAATTTGTTACGCTTCTGCACGCAATACGCGACACCCTTTAACAAAAGATGAACACTTGTAACGTACGCAACTATTATCAAATACTTTTCTAGCTCTCGCGGCTTCTACTAAACTGGTGAAATTCTTGAGAGGATGAAAATTCAAATGCAAATGAAGAAACAAGTATGAGAATAGATGACGAAATAAAACAAAGTAAAAGGTACTTATCGTTATGACATTTACATAACAGAACGGCAATTCTCTATCAAAGAAAAGTGCAACATAATCGTTATTCGTTTCTGCTCGAAAATAACAAAAACTCTTCACCTGAGGAAATCTTTCATGAAGACATTATTTTGTTCCCGTTAGACAATTCTTTCGTTACCTATCTTTACATGTAAAATTCTGGCAACTTTTCCCAGAAATTTAAGTTCTAATATTTATAATATCGATGTATGTATGAGAAGACATTTTTTTTCACATTAGTGGGCGGGCGAAATGTGCACGTTCGTTGGGATAAATTTGATATAAAACAGAAAGAAGAAACCTCAGAAGGGGCGTAAAATGGTGAACAAATACGAAAATTGTCATCTGCGTTGGAAAATAATGAACAAGGGTATGTAAAAATGTTCGTTTTAAGATATTTGTTTCATGTGACCGTTGTAAATTTGTGTATTTTAATTAACTGAACTATACAGATTGTCACAGATTCTTTGCAGTAACTCAGAAGGATGTAATTCTCCATCATAAAATAAAAAAAAGTTAAATAAAGTGTATTTGTACGAAGTTTCATTTTCGAGAAAACCCATTTTGAAAATCAGTTGAATGCTTGTGTAGTCGATTAAGAATTGGTTATATCTTCAAAAACAATTTTGTAGAAGGCAAAGAAAGCATCGTTTGAAAAAAAAGTTATTCTATAATTTCGACATATTTTTGCACAAGGATTCAGTTCAACATGTAAACAAACACATATGCCCTCAATTCTTCAGAGAAACAAGAGATGAACGTAAAGAAATGGTTTCACGTATAATGTAAATTATAAAATTGCTCGGAGAAAGCAAACCAAATATTGAAAATTAAAATACATAAATACTTTAACTTCAACTATTTTTATATAATAGTATGATAACATAGTTCATGATATTAATGGTAAAGAAGCAAAAGTATTTTGCTATCACAATGTAATATTTCAATCGATAAAAACGATCGTGTAAAATGATTGTGGGTACACATATTGATATATATACGAAATTTTATATAGCGAAGGCCTTAGATTGGCAAGAATGTTTAAAATTGTAAGGATTTCATGTTTCTAAGAACAAAAACCTTCCACCAATTTGCTCCCATAATTTCTCACAAAAATCCTTGTTACGTTCTTACACGTTTAAATTGCTTACGATCTACATCTAATTATCAAATAATTGCTTTTCGTTGACCGTTTAAAATTGCCTAACATTTTTATAATATAATGTTAACTGATTAGCTCCCTAGCAAAGTGTATATACAGGGTGTAACAGTTCCTTGCGCCACAGGTTAATATTTCGAAAACTAAACGGTATACGTAATTTTGATTTTTGGGACCTCTTTGGTTTTGAAGGTCACATTTTCAAGTGAAAGTATTCAGATAATATCGGGACATTTAGAAAAGTAAGAAACTGTCTCATACTTCAAATTCAATCAGTACAATAAGTTCAGGGTTTTATCTAATTTCTGTGTTTCACTAATTCTTATTACAAACTCAGCCAACGTAACTAATTTTACAATTATTAACAACGTAATTAATAAATGAGTACTATGTTGGAAAAAAGGGTTAACATCAATGCTGCAATTTTACAAAAAAAAAAAAAAAACGAACGTAGATATGTTGCAGCAACATCTTGTATTTTCAATTTTGCATGGAAATACTGTGATGTTTCTGCAACGTTTCGAAAGTAAACAATTAGCCAAAACAAAAAATTTCGTATTCCATTTCCTGTTAGATCTCGTGATATTAGACTGCAATGTACTTAATGTTACACCGTGTATAATATATTACATACTCGTCTCTAACTTCTCTGGATTTTTAATGTTAAAATACACCATTTCACGTATTATAATTATACACTCACGAACTTTGTATTCATCGAATGTGTGGATGTATACGTGTGTCTTACAAATAAGTTGAGAAAAAGATCATGAGTCCAGAGAACATTTTTTGGTTGTCGTTTTCTTAGCTACGCGATAGGCCATTCGACACCAATAGTCACCCTATAATCACCAAATAAATTTTTAGCGTGGAAAAAATCACTAATACAACAACTCAAACATGTATGGATCCCCAACAAAATATCACAAGCTGAGCAATCACGTAAATGAGTATGGATTTCCGACATTTTAATCTTTGATATCCGCGTTGATTAAACGAATGGGCACCTTGTTTATGGAAATTTTTAAAGTATTTTGCATTGATATTATTGGAATAAAATTTTTTGGAATAAACTGTCTCTCAGAAAAAGTGTAATTCTACAAATAGCCGCCAATTTTTTGAAGATACTGTAGAGCTACGTACGCAGATTATCAATAAACTTTGAGGAAGAATAGGCTATACAAACTCATGAGAGTTTAAATACATACATGGAAAATTTTTAATAACAGATAATACGATCCTTCCGCGAATTTTGCCGTGCTCCGCAGTTTCTTAATCTTCGCGCACGCTGTACTTTAGAAAGCACCCGGTACGCTTAAAAACTCTCAAATTATTAAAAGACAAAATGATAAACAGCTGCAACATAAAATAATGAAATAAAAGACTCTGTTTAATGCTACCACCGTATAAATAGATTGTGTATATACCAAATGCTTAAAAAGTTAACTAACTATTTGGGTTTTTACCTCAACCGTCTAATTGCTACTTGATGTTTCTAACATGAGAATTCAGTGAAAATGGATGCCGCCGTTAAGACGGAAACGTTATTTGTCAATACTGGTCTTTCCTTAAAGTGATGCTTTCTAAAATTCATTACAGAAACACAGTTTTCATGCGCTATTCGTATTGAGAGAATTTAATAAAAAGTAGTGAGCAGGCATGCACTATCATTCTCTTAATATTTTCAGGAGAAATAACAAAGAGTTTTACAAAAAAAGAACATCCATTAAATACGATGTTGGCGTCGTTTTTTAACATCTTTTGAATATTTTTTCCATCTTGTTTATCCAAAGCGTCAGGGAAATGATACGCTTCTTCGCGGCTAATGTTGTATAGCGAGGTAAAAAATAATGTTTCAAAGTAACCATATGAAAAGGAGATAATTAGGTGATCTTGTGAATTCATGAATGTTTACAGTGTGGTCAGCTGACACAGTGAACAAATGAAAAACATCTCTACCTTGACCACAAACCATAACCTAATATTTTGCCATTAGAAAAAAATGCATATTCCGTTTTTCTTTTCTTTTCACTTCATCACATTCACGAAAATTTAATTTATGAATATATGTTATAAAAACAGATTAATCCTATTTTAGGTACAATTTATTTCAAAATAGATTACTCTGCTTGAATAACCTTTCTTTTTATGATTTACTGTGTAATCTTTGGAAGCAATCCAATATCTCAGATTGATATTACAAACAACCTATGTAGCTCTTACGATTATACACGGCGTACACGACGCTAGTAACCAGCGCTTTCCATGTAAATGAATGATATAAGAAGAAAAGAAACTGATTTTCCTTCTGAATTTGGCATAAACTTTGCTTTATAAAGGTTATCTTCAATTTCTTTTTTTAATAAAAAGCTATAATTACATCGAATATTCTATAAAGAACATTGGAATCTGTTGACCTCGCGTTCTTTCGACCAACCACGTACAAGAAAAATGCTGGGTATTGTGAACGCGGGGACTTCTGTATATTTAGAGTCGTCTACATTAGAACCGAAAATAATTCTGTTGTTTTTGGTGATACAAGAAAATCTCAATAGACGAAAACGTTTGTTTCAAAGAGGCAATTAACAAGATCAAAATACTTTCCTTTCAATGGCACAGTGTTTGGTACTTCAAATTCGTTAACAATTACATAAAATTTATAAAATTCTTCTGTAAATTTATAAATATTTATAAAGTTCTTTCGTATTTTTTGTAAAATTTACAACATTATTGGATGATGTTCCTATGTTTATTAGGGACATACTACAATAATATAAACGCATGTATCGTGATTTCGTAGGCACAACTTATCCAGAAGTTATTTAAACGAGAATATATCATACGTCATTCTAATTATCTGTTTAGATGCTACACCACTGTAGCAATGGCAATCAGTTCATGACATCATTAAAAAAAGAAGTTCGACCACCTTAAAATCTGAAAAATGTGACCGTGCAAGAACGTTTCTTGTTGTGTAATATTCTTTGCCCTTCTCATACAAACATTCCTTACTCCTCGACATTTTCTAGTAACACTAAATTCAATGATCAACATTTTATGTTCTAATGTTAAGTGATTTATCCTATTAAACATGTGTATGTAGGAACATGGAATCAACTAATAAATCAGAATTGCTGTCAACAGAAACAAATATTTCCATGTGATCTTACGATGCGAATTGATTAATATCTGCTCCATGTATGCCAATACAAAATACTAGCAAGCATGCTGTTCACCTTATTTCCGATCAGAATACTGATAGCATCAGCAATTGGATAAAAATATATCAAATGAATGTATACACATTGGTTATAAATCGCTCGATTGTATCTTAAATCTATAGACCTATTTTGTACAATTTTGTTTATTATCTCGTAAAACTTAAAAAAATTTTTTTTAAATAAACTTTACATTTATAGCCTACACTACCAGCAAAACAATCACTTTAGATAACAGACATACTGAATTCCATAGATACGTTACTAAAGCTGAAAATTAAGTGCTTCGTTGGATTTACTTTCATAATGTGTTGATTCAATCACTGTATTTCCATCCACATCGCGTACACGTACAAACGTAAATAAATTATAATTTCTTGCTTTTTCAGATCTTAGAAACGCAATATTCTCAATAACAATTTTGCGCCCCTTGTTGTGATAAATTATTTTCCAATATATTAGAGGATGAAAAATGAAATGAACATCAATTGTGTGTAAAATATCAGAAATTTTTCCAAGAAAATATGAAATTCCGTCCGTTAGAAAATACAGTAATCCCAATACATCTTATTTCTCGATTTCAATTAAAGTTTTAATTAGTATGCTTCTGTCGTAACTGGAATGTGAAAGTATATTGTGCAATAAACTATCTGACCTTCCTGCCTGCTTCCTATTTAACAATCTAAAAATGTACTTGCTACTTTCATAACCGATTATAAAAAACACAAATTCAACGAAACCTGTAATAAAATCCTCCAACACCTTCGGAAATTGCAAATAACAAAAAGAAGAGATTTCCTTCTATAGACATCTTGTATAAACGACTTTGTCTTTGCCTGCAAGTATATTAAATCAGTAATATTCAAATATTCCTAGTCGTATATGTAGTACACAAATAATAAACTGAAGGTACGCTTTATCGTATTGAATATTCCTTTCTTTACAGATATATATATATATATATATATATATATATATATATATATATATATATATCTATATGTCTATTTTGATTCGTACGAAAGAAGGGGGGTAAAGAACAAAGAAAGTCAAGCAGTTGACTAAATTCATGTAGGAAAAGAAGGGCATGTGACAGAGAAACGGCGTACATTCTCGCCCCTCGGTCCCGGCAAGAACATTTTTCTCGACTTGGCACTGAAGGGAGCTATTTAGCAAGAAAGGACGACCTCAGCCCGGCCATCGTCGAATCGCATCAAAATAGGCTAAGCTTTGTCCTCAGGAACTCCTTGATGGGGACATAATATTGGTTCCTTAAGGCCACCATTTCTGGCGTCTTGCGCAGACTGTTGAAAAGCGTCGTGTCGGTTTCGAACACCAAAACGATCACAATGAACAGAACTGTGATCGTCAGCATAAAGGCTGGAATGAAAAGTCTCACTATTCGGAGACTTTTGTGTCTCAATTTGCTATCCAGGCGACGACTAGACTGCTGGTGATGTTGGTGCTGCTGTTGCTGAAGACAGAGTTTCGAGTTCTGAAGCTTTTGCATCTTGGGCACGGGTGTCACCGAGCGACTGTGCGACTTGCCAGGCGCATCCAATAGCTGGCTCTCCGACGATGAATGATCGAAGGAATCCCTGAAGTAGTAGTCGTTCACCTCGCCCTCGTGCTGGCCGACTGAAACAAAAATGTTTTCATGCTTCAGCTGATATAGACCGTGCTGTGCAGTACGTGAAGTTAAGGTACGGGTCTGTATTCACGAGTACTGTTTCAAATTAAATATCGGAATGAATGAAAACCGCGAATAGATTCTGCTTTCGAATTCTGTAGAGGATTATTTCAGTTGACATATGTTGGTGCTTCTTCTTTATATCGATATTGCGTAAGGCGAATCACTAGCTCTGTCTAGTTTAAATACCTCGGCTATTCTAAGCATAAGTTAGAAATTAGATGTACAAAGTTTTAAGCATACAACGTAATGGTAATACAGTAAGCTCTGGATCGTTCGTGTACTACGAGGGCTAGGAAAAATATCTACTTATAAGGGGTGTTCGGCAACTCGACGCTTCAAAAGAATTTGAAACTTTGCAGAAATGTAGTTCAAGTGATGCTAATAATGGAAACATGTTTGTTTCGGCAATGAAGCGGTCCAAGAGGAACAATAGCTTTTCATATTTCATTATGGTTTTGATATCCTAAAGAATTTTTTTAAAAAGGCGGTGGGGAAAAATTTTGATGGAAAATTCTTTATCATCATTTATTATAGGATACCAGAAACAATAAAATTTGAAATTAAACATTTTCTTGATATCTCTTACGGTTTCACAGATATTCACAATATGTAATATGAAACTCATAATTTCTATGAGGGAGTGTTTTCACCCCTAGAACCGTTTCATTGGCGAAACAAACATGGTTACGTTTCTAACATTTCTGCAAAGTTTCAATATTTTTTAATATTCGAGTTGCCGGACATCCTTTGTTAATTAGGTCGTCATTATTTTACCCGTGGCCGGGTCTGAAAAAACTCGCTTGGCAACCAAGAGCAGTAGGCGTGCGCACGGCGTATGTGATTCACTTCTGAAAATTTGAAATGTGTATATTTTTTTACATCTTCGTGACAATATCATTCCTGGATTGTCTTCACGAACAGGAATCCAAACACACTGTAATTCGAACTTTTCAGTCACTCTTGTCAATGTGTCAATTATACTCAATTCTCAATAACTAAAGAAAGTGATGGCTATGACTCTGGGGCATACAGCGAGGGTGAAAAGCGGGCTCATAAAGAGGGGATACTGTATTAGTTGTACCCAACAAGTGTTTTACGTAAAAAGATCTTACGAAATTCAAAGATTCGTATAACTGCTGGTATCTAGACGATTTTTTACATCAACTGTGAATATGGTCTCAAAAATTATAACGGATAATTGGGGGTTTCTTGTGTCATGTATTATGAAGCAAATTTTAATGAAAGTAAGATTCATATTGGTTGTGCATAAAATGAGTATGTTAGCATTGCACAGTTTCTCACACAGAAGTATACAATTTTTACAGAAAATATTATTCGGTGATTTTGAAAGTAGGAAAAATATCTCGTATTGTCAAATTACGCGAGACTCTCTGTGTATTGCCGTAATTCTCACTGATTATTCTGTACAACGAAGTACCAAATTTTGTACAACTATGAACGCACTCCTCTTTTTTATATTTCCGCCTGTTTATTTGCCTCTAATAAGTGTTATCCTTCGTATTGTATACTATAATAAATAATTAAATATCGATTCCACATTCACTGAATTTAAATTGATTTGAATTTGACATTCATATTGTGATATTATATACTTGATGCCAATGGAAGTATCGTGAATACAGACCCCGAATGTTACAAGTGAAACATGTATCTTTGACTATCCCACTCCGTACATATGAACTAATTACCTTGCACCATGTTTTACCACAAATGCCAGTACTTGATATTTTTTTATTTAATATGAAAAAATTCAGTTTTCCATAATCAGTATCGCATAGTTTGATTCGTAGAATCGTACTTTTTTCTTGTTTAAAGCACTTGTTACGTTTACGTATTTATATGCTTGTACTATTATATTATATAAAGATTGTAAGAAGTAGGATGAACCTAGAATTGGGTAAAGTAATTTTTATAAACAGTAGAACTATGATCCGTTAAGTGTATATAGTCGTGAGTAAAGAAATAGCACATTTTATACTTTATAATATTTTGTAAAATCAGTAAAATAAGTTTCTATTTCAATACAGTTATATTGTATGTTTTTGTAAAAGTGAATATATTGAAAACATTCACAATATAAGTTTCGCTATAAAAATGAAGGAATAAATATAACAGATCGCAGAGCGTACACTTTTTGATTGAAGCTGAAAGAAGTTTGTCGAGAATTAAAAAATATTGGACGCGTAATGTTTTATGTTTGCTAACAAACAGTGTAAGGGGGTGAAACAGCCCCACAAATTTCATCAACTGATTTGTCTGTAATAAATCTCAAATTATTTGTCAAACAGAAACTGTTTCAGTAGAAAATAGTTAAACACTTCTGTTTATGCTAAAAAATACTTCAACTTCCTCCTAAATGAAGTTTTTGTTATATGATATAATTTTATATTTAAAGCTGATTCGCTTTTGTTTAAAACATTTTTCGAGTCGTCAAATAGTTCGGAAATATTTACAGAAAATTATATCAGTCGCAGAATTTTGCAATTTGTTAGCAATAACAACGAAATACATGTCTAAGAACTATTAATTCTGTACAAAATAATGCCAATTCCAGTGAAAAACAAGCGATAATTTGAATAGTAATATAACACTTGCAAATTCTATAATAATATACTATTTACATAAATACAGTTATGTACACATGGTAGAAGCAAATTATTCAATTCCCACAATAGTCACTTTTTAGCGAACGCCAGAAAATTATGAAGGAATCATTAAGAAGTGAAAAATTTATAGCAGAAATAAGAGTTCTGGGCAGTATGAAATTAGGTGAGTTCAAGGCAAACTGTTGAAAGTATTAAAAGTATGAAAAGTAATACTCACTAATGAAAAAAAATTCAAATACGAGAACCTAGTAGTATTAAGTTTTGTTCTCAAGACTTAATAACATAACAAAAAAATTGTAACCACCATTAAATGGGTAGCAAAACAATAATGTGAGAGATTTTTTGTAACTCTAAATACTAATATCAAATATATAACATTTATTGACAAACAATTATATGCACATGTCACTTAAATTGCTGGAAATAATCCAGTGCAACGTGACAACGTTATAAATCATACTATGATGAAAGTGAAAAATGTCTTTATATAAAAAGAAGTTGAAATTCTAGGCCAGCCAACAATATATCTGTCTTTTCTAAGAAAGGAAACTTGGAAACATGTAATAAAACTTAAAAGTCAATAGAGTCTGCTATTTCTCTGTCGCCGACTGTATGCAGCAAAAATTCACCAGGCAGCAGTTGCACAAGCAAACTACAGAACAAAATCAATATAATCTTCTATTTGCAACGCGCTATTCGCTAACACCATGTTTACCCACTTCTAGATGAGATCTATAACTAAATCTAACATAACGTGCATTATTAAAGACTGATCACAGAATAAACCGTTCCAATCCTTCTTATTTTCACTAGATGCAGGCCCATGCTGATCGCAGTCTTATGTGAAAAAAGAAATGGATCATAATGGAATCTAACGAAATACAGTAACAGTATTCCTTCCCTATAGAACCGACGATTTGGGTCCGCTGCCGAATCTACAGGGAGACTATGTTTGCAACTCATTACTTCACACTTGATTGTCCTCAATTTGACAGTTTAACAATGACAGTGAACGCTAGAAAGCGAGCGACATAGAGCACCAGCGAAAAACCTTCTACCGACACCTGGTAGCCGAGAGGCACAACTTAATAAAAATGTAAATTTTTATACTTATTATTCAATCCTGTTGGGAGTATCACGGGTGGATTGATAAGATTTTCCCAATAAAAATGAGTCAAAACATGAGGTACTTTACACTCCCCAGTGTGTGAATTACAGTAAACTCCCGCTATAAGCGCATTTCTTTGTCTCTCTCCTGCGCCATCGCAGCGGCGGCTTGGAATCGTCGACGCTATTCGTTGAGCGCTCGCCGCCAGCCCTGAGGGCGCGCCTATAGCGAGAGTTCACTGTACACATTATACATAACTTAATTTGTGTTAATGCGAGACACTCGCCCGGTGTAAGCGAAACGGGAGTGGTGGGTATGACTCGAGGTTACACAGGGAGAATGAACAGCCGGTTTCTAGGGAGGAAATACTGTATACCCATCAAACAGCTGTCAAAACAATCGTGCATATAACGAAGGGCAGTTAAAAGGTAGCAAAACAACGCAACATTATAAATAAAATAGAGTTGTCCGATATTAAGGATTGACATACGATCCCGATCCATTAAGGAGAACCCATCACCCAATTTACCTGTCCCTTCCTGACGTTTCGTCGTTTCGACTCCGTTTCTAACATCACCGATGTCAGTTCTCGCCGGCGCAATGCAACCGTTTGCTGTTTTCTTCGTGGCAGTCATGCTCATGGGCGATGAATTCTCGTCCTCCCGGCGAGCGAGCATGCTTACCTGCTCGTTGGACCTGCGCAAGATCGTCCTGCCAGTGTTAGGATCGAAGGGGCCATCAATCACCGTGGTAATAATCGTCCCTGAATCGGCAGCCGGGAATACATACGTCTCGTTCGCAATCTGTTTACCAGCTTTCAGCGATTTCGCCGGCACCTTAGAGCTTTTTATTATCAACGCCGTCGATCTGACCACCTTCGGACTTTTTTCGAGAGTGTTTATACGTTGTCGGACGATGTTATCGATGTCACGGCCAGCTAATTCCTCCGAGCCTATCACTATCTTTTGACTGTACAACGGTTGAGGTCGCTTCAACGTGCTCTTGGGGAATTTCAGTCTAACTTTCGCACAATTTGTGGTGGTGTTGGAAGTGGTGATGGTAGTGGTGGTGGTGGTTGCGGTGTTGTGGGTGGCACTCGCATGCGTATCTTTTTCGTCTACGGCTAAACGAACAGAAAGAAAAGGAAAAGACAAATCAACGATCTAAGAAGCCAAAGAAGCTGCGATTCTAGAGAATTGTTTCAGTATATACAGGGTGTCCCGAAATATGTAGTACTGGCGGGTAGGGTGTGATTCTTCGTGAAAAGGTAAATAAAAAGTGTAGGGTGAAGTTTTATTCAACGAGGTTCCGTTTTTTCTTTTCAGAAACTCCACCGAGCACACGTCGAGTAAACCATATGTACACTAGACCCTCGTTGTAGGTGTACGATTTTCACCCTCGCTATAGACTCCGGAGTCGTTCCTACGATTTTCTCGTTACGCTTATGCCATGCAAGCGAACCCATCGCATGCGTACAGCCTTCTCCTGACAGCCGAGAGTAATAAAAGTTTGTTTTCATTTTTTAAAATAAATCTTTGCATGAGTATTGCCAATGAATTGGTGAGTCCAAACATTCTTGTACAGACTGTAAAGACTTCTGAACTCGGAAAATCAATCGCACATTATATACGATTGAAAACAGTTTGAATAAGTTCAGGATTGCACTCGTTTTCATTGGGCGACCAATCGATCGATAGGAGCTTCATGAAGATTTAATGAAAAATAAATTTTTTTTGTGAAATAAGTCAATCGAGTTCTCAGCCAAGCGTGAAATAATTTTGTGCTAAGTAAGCTATATACACCCTCTATAGGCACCCCAGCAGATCCGATCATTGTCCCTACAGCGAGGGAATTATTGATTTCAAAATTTTTAACCTTTGAAACTTTTATTTTATTCCGAATTACAAATTGCTGAAAGTTTTATCCATTTCGCCGCATACATACGCGTATCTGTGCCCCTCGCATTTAATTTCTATGAACCCATTCTAATATAATACTGACTTTTACCGTCTTAAATACAAGGAAAGCTGCTCCATGTATAATAATACACGGCAACAATAAGGTAATGGAAACGATAAATAACAAACCATGACCTTGCCAACGTTATGTACAAAGTAACATAAATAAAAAGGGAGGTGCTTACATATTCGGTGGATTGGAAAAATTGGTTTTCTCGAAAACAAAACTTTTTATTTTTCATTAATTTTATCATGAAAAATCACCCTCGCCCGCTAGTTCCACGTTTTGCGGGACATACTGTTCCTATTTCGCGACTCGTCAGTCCATAATTTATTTCTCTTTACCTGAGAACCATTCCATATTAGAATTCATAAAAAAATACGTCACTGTGTACCGTAACTCGATGTACAGTTCTTAGAAAGGGTTACACTTCGTCAGTTACTCTGAATTTATTTTTATTATTAAGAAATTCTATTTAGCGGCACATTCACAAAAACTTTATGATCGAAATGATGAAAAGTACTACTGAAATAAAAATTGAAAACGTATTATAACGAAAATATTTATTTAATGTTTTTTTCTAAATATCAATTCATCATATTAAATCGTATAAAGGCATTTATATAAATCAGTTTCAAAATACTTAAAATTTCATTGAAACGAAAATGCCGAATTAAATTTTATAAACGTTAATGCAAATATTTGTTTGCATAGAATGTTAAACGTTTTTACAATATGTTTCGAGTTTATTGCTGCAGATACAAACAAATACAACTAATTTGTAAATTTTGTTTTTCTTACAAGTTATATTCACGAGTACTGACGTATATCGGGTCAGTTAAATGTTAGTCACATCCGGATGCTAATTGTCCAAGTCGTTCACCCGGGGAGTTGAATATTCATGCAATGTTTGTAATTCATTGAAAACTAACTTGCACATGCAATCAAGTCAATTCCGTGACTCCAGTCTAATGATTAGATTATCATTTAAACATGGATGCCTGTGTGTTTGTTTGCGAGAAGTAACATTGAAATACAGTCCCTTTGAATTGTGCAAACCAAGTATGTAATCATGAGTTATAACTTACAATAGTACCTTAACAAAACGCTTTTCAATGATTATAATTACAATTTATACATGCACGCATTTGTGTTTCGCGCCGCAATGCATGGTTTCTCTAAACTATGAGGAAACACAATGGACATCGGAAATGCATGTGTATGTATATACAGAGTATGTGTGAATAGTATGTGTTGAATAGAAAACTGTATTTTATTTGAGAAAGTACCAAATTGCAGTAAAACTGTACTGAAAATTCGTTTTTGTAATAAAATATCTACATCACATGTTTTGTTGCACTGTCTTAGAGCTGTTGCAAAGATAAATTTAATCACTTATAATATTATGAACCCGAGATAACCTTGATCCAATATTCACAAGTATACGGTCACAGCAATTTAATAGTAATATTAACACCATATAAAAAGTACAATAAGAAACAGAAAATCACAGCAGAGGTAAATAAAGAAGAAACGGAGAATTTCAACAAAAATAGAAAAGGGAAATATTTAGTGAAGTCAGATTACGCTTTTATTAAAAACCTCGAATTTCTACCGCTGAACTTCCTATCTAAAGCCGATTTTACTGATCATACAAAATGTTAACGGTTGTTACAAACCACTTTTCAATGTAACACTATGAGTGGCCTAGACATGTTTTCACGCCGAGAGATTTTCACCCATTACCTGACTTTGGCGTGTTCTCGTGTCAATATTTTCTGGAAAGCACCGATGATTATCGCCTGTCAACCGAGCCCGAGTCAAGTATTAATGTAAGAACAATAATAAGTCTCAGAGGAGGTCACTGATCTACGAGCGTGCAGTGAGTGCTATATGTATACACCATTCGAAATACCATACCATTTTTAACTTTGAAATTCGATGGGACCACCTTGACAATGGCCTCAAATTTCGAGACTTTGCGGTTTTGAACAAAAGAAACCGGAAGTAAAATCCCATGCGACCCGAGGGAGCTCGGGTAGACACCTGAGGAAAAACCGCGGGATGTAAGTGAAACTCTAGCAGGTTGGGGCGGTAAATGTGCCTCATGTCTTTCAATTCAGGACCGTGTTGGGCCTGCATTTGTCGCATGGGCCCCCATCCTAATGTTCAGTACGACATCGGCAATAGATCAGATGAGGCACATTTGCCGCCCTAACCTGCTAGACTTAGAGTATCGCTTACATCCCTCGGTTTTTCCTCGGGGTTTTCCAGATGGGATTTTACTACCGGTTCTTGTTGTTCAAAACCACAAAATTTCGATCTTTGGGACCATTTTTTGAGGTGATCCCATCTTATTTCGAAGTTAAAAATATTATCAATCTTCCCAATTGTGTATAGCAATCGCTGCACGCTAGAAGGTCAGTAATCTCCTCTTGGACTTAATATTGTTCTTTATATTTCTATACAGGGTCTTCGGCAACAGGTGTGAGAATCATCAAGAGGTGATTCTACATACCAAAATGAGACAAAAATCATGAATGGCGAAAATGCGTTTGAGGTTATGTCCCCAGTTATTACGACCAATCGCGTAGGGGCTTATATCGAATGGAGGATAGGAAGTAAAAATGGCTCCTTGTGCACCTCTGGCCTAGACTCTAGATGCCTACGGTACTGCCCTCGCGTCAGACGTTTTATGCATGTATTTTCAACAATTAATACCTTGGACACGAAGCCTCAAACGCTATTTCGTCATACCTGATATCTGTTGCCAAACACCCTACATATTCTATTTGACATTCATGAGAGTATTACGAATAGATTAACAACGTTTCCCTGGTGAAAATAAGTCATTCCTTGTGAATGATCTGAAATTTCAGATTTTCATTGGGAATAGTGTCCTAAAAACTACCCTAAAACTTACAGAGAATACATATATTTAAAAGTGTTAGAGTATATCAGAGGGCTGTAACAAAAGATTCAGTTCTCTTTATCAGTTATTAAATATTGCTGTTATAGCGATATAATACTTCTTTGAAATTGTTTTGTCAACTTAAACAAACGAACAAAAACAACCTGTATAGTTTTCCACCGAAAAATTTCTTGATTCCTATGAAAGAATTATATCAAATATATGTATAGTATTTCATGTAAAAAAGATTATTTATACAATTAAAAATTCTTCACTTATTATCGAATATATTATATCTATCAACTCGAATGTTTTATTCTTTTATGAATGTATCTGATAAAGTTGCTGCGCTAATCATTTCACACGATCCTTTACTTACGTCTCTCATTTTTCCATGACATACTGACTCCAAAGGTATTGATAAAATTGCAAGCCATGCGTCTCGAATCAGCATAAAAGATCGCAGTCGTAAACGACAAAGTACAAAATCTGATATGTAAAAAAGTCAAATGGGACTACACATAGAGAAACTAACCGTTGTTTCTCCTGCCATGAATCTCTTGATCCTCCGATACCGTCTCCAGTAGTGGCAGAGTATTATCTGGACAGTAAGGCGAACTGAATGGCACCCCTGTACTACCTTCTGACATTCCAGCGCCATCTAAACCTGCGCTATGACAGCTACGCGGTAGACTGGAATATCCTGTAATGTAAATGTTTCCTATATTTTACTATGTCTATGTTTTGTATGCGTCGTATATCTGGAATATTTCATTACAAGACAATTATATTGATTTTTATATGAAGGATTTGGGGAGTTTACTCCTCAAAAAACTGTACGATCTTTTTCAGAAACTATCTCCGCATTTGAAATAGTGTATTTTAGAGAGTATTTCATAAATATTTAATTCAAAGTTATTTATCAATAGCGAAGTTGCGGTCGATTTCCCGAAAGTCCTCTAAAAAAAAACGTGTTTTGACCACTGGGTACAGTATTATCAGAAATTAAAAATTGAAACAAAATTATTTAACACATTAAACTATGTAGTCTTTGAAGGAAGGACATTTCGAAATATTAATTTGGGACCAAATGGCGGATATTTTAAGCTAAAGGTATTAAAAAAATCTTTTTGAATTTTAATTACGGATAGTAATAGTCTTAAATAAAAATATTATAAGATACTCTCTAAAATACACTATTTCAAATACGAAAATAATTTTTGAAGAAGGTCTTACAGTTTTTTGGAAATAAATTTTCCAGAATCACTTTTTTCGGCCTCCTAACTTAGCATGACCTCATAATTGTATTGCTGCAGTGTCTCCTAACTTAGCATGATCTCATAATTGTATTGCCGCAGTGTCTCCTAACTTAGAATAACCTCTTAATTGTATTGTGTAGAGTCATCGTCGCCTCAGAAAACGCGTGCTCTGGCTTGGACAGCTCATCCTATATGTACTGACAATAAGTATGGTCATTGGTCAGCGCTTATTACTAGACAATTGACCATATAAAAACTTACGTGTGCTATTAGCGAATCGTTATTTAGGAGTCCACCTAAAACTGTCGGTCGCCGACTAGTAATTATTAACAATCAACGGCGACTAATGCCAAGAAAAAACAACGTATCTAGAAAGACTCTATATGTATACTAAAATTATGTAACATGTATGTATGCAGTATAATTGAACTGGTTCCATCATGCTTTTCTTGGTTGCATTATAAAAAGAGCTAAAACAATTCTAAGTGACCATGAAATTTCCAAAACCATGATGTCATAAACACTTTCATACCAATAAGAAACCAAACTATTTCCTATACATTTCCTAATCATAAAAACCTACAAAGATAAGTAAGGTAATAGAAAGAATTGTATGCCCTTGTAGATTTGATTGTTTTACAATCATTTAACGTGCATGCTAAACTAATAGAGGTTTCTGTTTGCTTAACACTTCAAGTAGCGTCAGCGTGTTTTCACACCGAGGAATTTGCATCTTAGGCAGGATTTTAATCGACTGTGTTTCAGATTGAAATTTTTTGGTAAACCATCAAAAGTATTACCCGAGAACCTCTGAATATTCACTTTGAGAATAAACCATGCAAGGAGCTCGCTCCTTGCGTTTCGTACAAAATTTCTCCGGCAGAGGCGCTCGCTCCGCCTCGTGACTAACTTACAGGCATTTTTCCAAACGCTGCGCCACTCAAAGTGTTAATACAGTCAGGATTAAATATTACACTAATAAAGCCTGCTATAATTAAGAATAAAATGAGCGTATACTAACTTATTTCAACGAGATCTTGGCTAGGGGTACTTGGAGTGGCTGGCACACTACTAGCTTTCCTTCTAAGACACGTCGTTTGACATCGCTGTATAGGTGGTTCCTCCGTTCGAAGTGGGCCCGTTTCTTCTAATACTTCTCTCTCTGTTCTTCCAGTGTACTTGAATTTCGTACCCCATGAGAATATGGATCCACCGCTTACAACCGGTGCGTCCGACGCTCTGGGTAAACTGACGAAACATAATCACTCATTTAGTCCCTTGATAGCTGAATGTACCAAATATGTGATTTATCAAATGCATGAGATGTCGTAAGAGAAGAAGTTTGCAGGAAACAAATACATTATTTCAACCCCAAAAGCAAGATATCAGTTCTCTATGTTCTTTTCATTGGCGTGTCCCTTATTTCTTGGAACGAGTATTCCATACACTTTATTTCTCTATCGACGATAATAACGCGCTACATTGTCATTTATTATCAATTTTCCAGTTTTTATTTATCAAATGATCAAATACTCGAGGGTACTCTTATAATCAGGGATTCGGAGATCGCTTTTTCCTTCACCGCGCCGCACAGTGGGGCAAAGTGACGAAGTTTGTTTCAAAATCAAAGAACTTTTGATAGAAATGAGATAGAGCGTTGATTTTTTTTTTAATTAAAGCTGAAAGATTGCAGAATAAGGGTAAATTAACGAAATTATGGTACGAACGTTTTTAACTTTGAAAATCTGTGTTAAACTTGAAATATTACAACAAAATTGTGATTTATCCAATACCATGAACGGTTAGATTTTTTCTTGTCATGTTGTACATCATTTCCTGTAGATTTTGTCACGCTGATTTCAAATCCGTTCGCAAAATTTGTCTACTACCTCAGGATTTTGGAAAATATCGATTTCAAATTTAACACAGATTTTCAAAGTTAAAAAACGTTCGTACCATAATTTCGTTAATTTTCCCTTATTCTGCAATCTTTCAGCTTTAATTTAAAAAAAAATCAACCCTCTATCTCTATTTGATTTTGAAACAAACTTACGATGAGTTTACGATGAGACTTATATAATAAGGAACATTTAAATTTCCATTTTCATTAGGCCTTCGTGACAACATTGACAATGTATTGGTGAGGTTTTTCCAACGAAAATGAATATAAACTCGTCCTCATTTGGGCTGCTTTCAATTGTGTGTACGTAACGTATAATTTGTCCACAAATTCAGAAATGATTCAAATTATGTAAAATTAAAAATAGCCGGTGTGAAGTCGTATTTCGACTAATTTCCATTTTAAAAACCTGACCCATCGATTAGTATTACTCTTATGAAGATTTAGTAGAAAATATAGAAGTTAACTTTTTATTAATCTCCGCATGTGCCCCACGCGAGGACAAAACTTTTCTGATAATGGAGGTAAAGATGACACGCAGCTGACGAGTCCATTTAGCACATTTAGTAAATTAGACATTTCTTTATTCAGTGAGTATTATCTACCTATCCTATAAGATTTGAACTCTTTTTTTGAACATCCTGTATTGAGTATACCGGAGACAACGAGATCTTCAAAGCTATTAGACATTAAACCTTACGGTGGTGAGTATCTAGTGAAGAAAAGGGAATGTTTAAGGGTGTTCGGCTACATGTGGGAGAAAATTTAAGGGATGATTCTAGACACCAGAATAAGACGAAAATCAAGAATAACGATATTGCGGTTGAGGCTACGTTTGTTAGTTATAAGCGATTAAAGATCTGCCCAAAAGCAGGCAACCCGTGTGCGCCGGTGTCACGCGGGTGAAACAAGGAGAAACGTGGAGTAGTGGTGATCATAGGTAGCGTTACCCGGGAAATACCCTAGTAGTGGGAAGATCATAATGGAGGGGGAACACCTGCAGCAGTAGCGGTGATGGGAAACGAGCTTAACTAGCTTGGCTTGACTTGGCGCTGGCGTCGGTTCGTTTCCCATCTTGGCGTTGATTGGTTTGACGTCACCGCGTCATCACGCGCATGCGTGGGGTGTTCCCCTTCCACTACGGATTACGATCTTGCCATTGCGAGGGAATTTCCCGGTAACGCTGATCATAGGCACTGTCGCACGGGGTCACCTTAGGAAAGCTGCGACAAAATTTACGACAATCAATGTACTACAGTGGATATGTTGTGAGCAGAGCGTCGCTTTTTTGGAGGTTCTAAAACTCCACGACACAATGTCACTCTCTCTATGGTGTTTTACGACCATAAGAGTCCACTGTACTAAGGATGGTGAGATGTAGAGGTTGTTTCAATGAATCGGGACACCGCACTTGTAATAATAACACTACTTACAATATATTTACTATGAATAGTAAATTATTGAATGAATAGTATATTATTTGCCATTTGTTATTGTTGTTGAATAAATTGAGTGTTCAGTACACGGATACTCCATTCGCTACGTTTCTCCCCACAAACGAATAAAAAAAGATATTCGATTTATAACAATTTTATAGAATAATAGTTCAAATAAAACGAGATGAAAACGAATAAAATGCTTTTCATATTTTACAATTACGTAAAATAGTTTTACTTTATAATATACCGTTAGTGACATTAAGTGTTTAGAAAACGTTATTTAGTTGCACAACTATGATTAATCTGAAATAAGGTGATTAAATATTTTTCATCGAAATACTCATTTCTTTTCTCATACTCAGAAAAATATTCACTGTTTTTAATCACTTTTATGTTTGAGTACTTTTTTATTTTGTTACACTGTGAAACGAAAATTTTCTCCTATATAAATATAGAATTACACATTGACACTATATAGTTACACATTGTCTAAAAAGCGTATTGGAATACATTAACGTGTATACCTTCACATTTATCTACGTACGAAAGAATCTTGGATCATTTTTTAAATTTACTATCGTTTCCTCGAAACTTTTAAACACGTTGGTTCTAAAGAAACGAAAAAATGTTACTATAACACTTTCTGATAATTGCTCAGTTGAATACAGTAGTGGTTAGAAGAGAATTTAGAGGAGGAGTGATAAACAATGTATACTACATATAATTTAACAAAGAGAAACTTATATATGTAGCAACGTCGAGGGGTTCCACACAGAGATGGGCAAAATATTTATTTGATTAAAATTTCAAATAACGAAATAAAAGTTAAAAAAATTATTCGTCTTTCGTTCGTTAACTCGAGGTAACATTGTTCGACACATAACGAATCATATTTTTAAGTTATATTCGTTATTCGAAATTTTATTTAAATAACAATTTTGCCCATCTCTGGTTCCACAGAATAACAAATGGCACCATCACGATAAGTGAAGAGTAGCTTTTTTACACTTTCTTTTAATCACCACTGTATAACAATCGTTACGTAGAAAGTAACAATAACTGCCATTTTAAATAATTTCAATTCAACGATTGAATTCAATGTTACGAGTAAAAATTCCAAATACATAATTGTTTTAATGCTGTACTGATTTGATTGTTTCAGCTTACGAGATTTCTTCAATGATCCAAGATACGCAGAATGGTTCAGGTGACATTCATATTTTCTACGCTGTTTCATATAGGCACTTAACGTTGGAAAGTGTTTGAAGCGATAAACGACCGTGCTAAGACATTAAAAGCATTTCAGCTGAATAACGGCATACATACGTGAAAAATAACATTTGCTCGATGGCGCATCTCCATACGTGGCGGCAGTTCGACCCCGTGGGACACTTAAACCCAACAGTGTGCTTTTTCTGAAAATTTCGGGGAAAACGTTGCACTAAAATCTCTACACTATGTACGTTATATTTGAGGGCTACTTCTACATATGTATATATAGTTATACCATGTAATTGCGTTAAACAATAAAATAGTGAAAAAAAATGGAAGAATTACTAAGTCTCTTACTAAACACTAATATCTTTTAAAACGACAAAAGTATTTCAAACAGGGGGTCGAATTATCGCATGTAGGTCACTTTAATTTAGTAATTAATAGTTAAAGCAAGAACATGTATAGACAAGTTAACAGGAATTTCTGATACTTTGCGTACTGTCTTGTCGACTCTGCCGTAATTTACGTATGGGTAATAGAAAATATTTCATTGAAGCCATAAAAATTAGCGAGACAGATTTTATAATATACATTATTGCTCGAAAAATTTGGGGCACACGTTTTTCATACATTTTTCGAATAATAAATGTACACAATGGGAAATATGATAATGTTCTGGTTTATGCAAACTTTATTTAAATCGAGTGCCTTCTTTTTATTATTACTTTATGTAGGTTTGATATTTGCATTACTATTTAGTTTACGTTATTTAGAAAATGATAAATCCCAACGCCAAAAATTCATATAGGAGCATATGAAATTATGACGGCTAATGTTTGAATACCTACAGTCAGAAGTCAATGAAATGCTCTTATGGTACGAAAATCGTTAAAAAAATATTAAAGATTAAAGTACAGGCACTTTGAACTTTGTATACGCGTGCGGAATGCAAATATGATATTATCAATACTCTAGGATGTGCTTTTACGGGCAAAAATAAGACGAAAATCAAGAGTGACGAAATCGTGATAAAGGCTTCGTTTTCGAGAAAATTGACTTTGAATTTCGCGTAAATGCGCGTGCATCGTAGGCGCTTGAGTGGCACGCGCATTTACGCGAAATTCAAAGTCAATTTTCTCGAAAACGAAGCGTTTATCGTACTTTCGTCACTCTTGATTTTCGTCTTATTTTTACCCGTAAAAGCACATCCTAGAGTATTGACCATAGATAGAGGACCACCCTGTATGTACGAACCCAAAGTTTCAAGCAGTAATGTACGTTTTCTTCAGTAGATATCGTGTAGATGCTATTTCAAACTTAATAGTTAATACTCTCACTGTAAGAACACTGTTATGTTACTTATTTGTTATACACGCTAATGCCAAAATTAAGATACTGACATTAGAAATGTTTAAAGAGTAATAGCACAGTATTTGAATGTAGGTAGAACAGACTCTATGTGAGAATATATTTTGTATAAGTTTTTGAATTTGTTCTTTAAGAGGAACGACAGAGAAAAGCAAGTTACCGATTTAAAAGACTTGAAACGACTACGTCGTTTCATTGAGCTGTCTGGTCACAACAGTTCTACTCGTAGCTTTTAGCAATAATTACACGATAACCTTCTCTATTCGCACACTGATGATTGAATTATTATTAAAAATAATTCGATCGCGTTACGTGACGACACACAATTTAACATACACGTTTAAACTAAGTTAAGAAACACGAACAACCCGTGCAACTGCTACGAAACGACTCACCTTCGTTCTCACGTCCTGAATAGGCCCAGCAGTGGAAAATAATAAGATTAGTCGAACTCGTAACTATATCGAGCGTTCAATACATACAAAGTCTTAGACACGAGAGTTTGGTATAACAACTGTTTCTGGTCTAACACTTAGACGGGCAAAGGGATGAAATGTCTGGCAATACTACGGGGACAACCCTTAGCACATTTACTCGTTTATTTATAATAATAAGTAGCACTAATCGCATTAAGAAGAGCATTATTAACCCTCGGTTGTCACATCTACTTTTTCGAACGTCGTTGTCACACTGGGTCAATTTGACACAGTCAATTTTCAATCAATTTGTTATTTAAAAACTATTTGTTAAATTAAATCTCAAAAATTCTGTGATAATGTTTGAACATTGTAGAATATATGGCCATCGTTTTAAAAAAAAAATTGAAGCAATAAGAGTTTCGACAAAAAGGTTTTTTGCTTTAAAAAACGAAGGTCAATTTGACCCAGTGGTGACAACCGAGGGTTAATATAGAGTTGCAAATATTTTCTAGCAGTTCGGTTAGAAGTGGTATTAATGCAATTTTTATACACGTTTTTACTAGTGATTTAAAAAAAATTGTCAGCTGCGTAGCGCGTTTCTACACTAAAAACTACAGAGTAGAACTTTACTAGCGAATTTAAACCAAAATTGTGAAAGTTACAGACGAATCAATTTTATCCCCACATTTTTACAGGGAAAAATCGTCTTTAATCAGTTATAAAATTTTTTACAAACATTGAATGTTGATGCGGAAGTTCCACGCTGTAGAGAAAGGAATACTACACCTCCAGTTAAAATTTCAAGTAAAAATATTTGTTGTGCATGGTGTTTAAAAGTGTAGTTTCGAGATAAACGGCTAAGTACAAAGCTACAGTTTCCCACGGCGTACGGCCTAAGCCAATACCAATCTGCAACACCGTTACTCGACGTTGCAGTAAATGTTCACAAAGGGTGACACTTTCAGAATGAATAATAACAAAATCGATTTTTCAACATTTCAATGGTCCTGCACTCCCGTAAACGTTTTTCAACTAACGAGGGAACACCGCGAACTCACTCTCACCAATTGTAAAACAAAGTAAATTTCATTCGGTTGTATACTCCGCTGGGGCAAATTTCTTTGTAGGTACCTCAAATTGCTATGTCCTTTATCTTTATTACACTCCTACTAAATTCGCGTCATAGCTTCCTTTTCTTCTAAATAGTCTGCAGGTATTGTAGAATGTTTTAACGAACGATCTCTTGTCGCCATTTCAGTGGATAATGAAAATCAATCTTATTTGTGTGCAGTGCACTCCTGAGCTCTTGACTACCCTAGTATACGAATAATACGGTTATGGTTACCCGAATACTAGCATAATACCGTTAACCAACGAAATCCTGTTAACTGCTTAATATAGTGGATCATAATACACATTACAATTGCCTCGTATTTCTGATATGCAAACTATTTCACTGTATAAGTATAAAATAGAAACTGAAAACATTGTTTTTCGTAAATTTTCAAAGTGATAAAAATTCCTGTTACAGCAAAATGATGAAAATTACTTTATTAAACTTTTTTTATCACATTCCGTAGTATCCTCGAAAAAGCATCAAATAACACAATCAATTAACAATTACTTAGTTATGCAATCAGTTACGTCAGCTGAGTTTGTAACAAGAATTATCGAAACATAGAAACGTTTGCCTGAAAGTTCAGTAACAATATCAAATCCGACAAATGTTTGTACGAACCTTTTTCATTATTTGTATATGTATATGCTATACTGTATATAAAGAATTATCAAGCGATATAAAGGTATAAAGTAAAATTCCGATTATAATTTTCGAAGGTGATTTCTATATTTTGAAGTTCCGAAAAGTGACGGGCAGAGTGAATATGGCCATGCCAAACCTATTACCGAATGTTTGGACGGACAGTTGCCCGTCACTGGGTAGGCGAATAGTGAGGATCCACCTTTACTCGCATATCCAGTACACAACGTGGCGTCAACCAACGTGCGTGGCACGGTAATAGAAGCCACGTGGGGGAGCGCTTTAAGCTCCGGAGCTTTAGGTGGTTGGAAGACTCGTTGAGTTGGTAATCCTATAAACTGTGTGCAGTCATTGGGTCAAGGTTGATTCATCGATCACATTCAGAGAATGCTCAAACTAATAACCAGCACTATTCTTTACGTTATTCTTATTGCACTCGTCTCTAATTTTTTAAATGACATCGTGCAAGTAGCAACAGAAATACACAGAGTGTACAAAATATTACTGATCGAGGCTTTCAGTTGCGAATCCACATACTTGGATTGGTGGAGATGTGAAATTCAAGATTACTTCTTCTTTATCCTCGCGTAGTGTACTCGACAAGAGAAAAAAATCTTCAAAGACAATCGTGTATGCGGTCGCTGACGGCACTCCGAACGCCAGGCCGGTGAATGGTTATAGTGGAATGCGTCCGTGAGGCGGTGTTGCCATTTTCGCCTGTTCGCGCGCGCGTAGGATGCAACTTTAATGATAGTCCGATTCAACTCGACTTTGGACTCATTTTCATCAATATAACCTTACGATTCAAGTCGTAGCATTTTCATAAAGATGAAAATTAGCGAAACTTAAATTTTTATATAGGTGTCTCTTCTATTTCCTTATTCATCTGCTTTGTTTCGCTGAGCTCGGGAGGATGAAGAATGGGTAATGGGATGGCTCGTTCAAATTGATTGCGAGCCGGGCAGATTTCATTCAGATTTAACCGAGCACCTCTGTACAAGTGACAAGGTCCTCCATATTAAAGGAGAAGTCTTCCTGTGCTGCGTAGACGCAGGAGGAGAAATGGCGAGGTATCCAAGTACTTTTGCCTTAACAGGCCGATACTAGTGGCTTCAACTATAACAATTCCAGGAACCTGTATATATGTGCCGTCAGCTACATTTGTGTAGCGCGCAAGAGAGTTCGGGAGTGCTCATGACTCTTCGGCGAGTCTCGCGTGAAGATTCGGGAGCATAGCGACGCGGCCTCGGTATTGTTGAATAAAACGCATTCTTTTCACACTCGTGAATCTGTAAGGCGGATTTATTTAAAACCAGTTCCCTTCAAATATAGGGTCTACAATGCAAAAATCAATTTTTCAATTTGTCCGTATTTTATATTCGTATGACCCACCAAGTAAAATAGAATTACAAGTGCAATACATTCTTAATGTGTCAACGCGACGGACCAATGTGATCCATAATTAATACCGCTGAAAATAAGCCTCCATTTCATAAATGATCCCATCGAAAGAGTCCATACGGACTAAACTACATTTCCTACCTCAACTATCATATGTTACCATATGAAAACGAAAATCTTTTTAATGTTTTTTATAGCCTATCGTGGGAGCAAGAATCCAAAACGACTCATCGATCAAGCATACTCGAGCATAACACTAGATGCAGCCAAGGAAATTAGTTGAATATAAATCAGCCATGATGACATCTACTTCAACACGAAGGAAAGAGATTACCGTCACAAAACGTCTGCAAAACGTCTTCGAGCTTGCTTCGAAGTATGGTGTCGGTAAGAAGACAACTTTCAGAAAAACCTAGATCTATGGATATCAAAAGGAAGCGGACTCCGCTACATGAAAACGTAGGCTACGCGCGTGAGTTCTAGAAAAACAAGCGTTAGGATGTACTTTAACCTATAGTACTCTGCAGGAGAAGGCGATAGAGTTGCACAAAGAATGTGGTGGTTCCTCAAATTTTACTGCAAGCAGCAGTAAATGTGGCTCTGGTGTTTTAAAAAGAGATACAACTTGCGTATACTATCGCTCAATAGCCGAAAACTGTAGCATTTTATGCCAACACACAAGATGGCGCCAATTCTTATTAATAAACAGCAAATATAGTTTGCCAGTTGTGTATAAAAGCCAAGATCATGAGGTGGTTGACGAAGCAGTTTTCAAGTTGCTGATAGTCGATAATTTTAGGGGACATGTGCTTCCTAAATCAGCACGGGAACATTCCCACTTCAAAGTAATATTTTTGCTATCCAACAGGTCTGCCATTATTCAGCCAATGGAGCAAGGTGTAATTGGGAAATGGAAGAAATTGTTCCGCTACAAGATACTCAGTCAAGTGTTCCGATATAATGATGGAGTTACGCAATTTTACCCCGAGTATGACGTAAAAGGCTGCATTAATTTAATCAGCGAGACGTGGACCGAAATAACAGCGGTGAACATTAAAGATTCCTGGAATAACCTCCTGGGTCGACTGCCTCCAGCTGAGGATCCTGAAAAACAGGATTCCGAAATTAATAGTGAGAAAGTTTTAGACCAATTTAGTAGTAACACTTCTCCTAAGGAAGTAACCGAATGGTTTTCGGCATGCGAAGAAGAAGAATCGACCATCGAAGACACGGAGGAGACAGAAACGGGTGCACAATCCCATTGTGAAATGGAGGGGCAAGAAATTTATCGTATGTTGTATTATTTAGAAAAATGGGCTGAAACAAAACCGAATTTTGTTAAAGTCGCTGATAAAACTGTAATAAAGTGTTGCAATAAAAATTAGTATTAAATATGTAGAATAGGGAGTTTTTCAGGGAGTGTTTCTTTTAGCCCTTAGCGAACGCTCAGTGAAAGAGGGAGAGAGTCAATACAGTATACACAGTATACACTCGCTATAGGCTCGCACTCGGGGCTGGCGGCGAGCGCTTAACGATTAACGCCGTCATACTTGCCACATCTGCTTAAATACTACACACAACTTGCCCGGCCTGCTCTGAAGCGTCAGTATGGAACATGACATTTCCAAAACAGATATTTTCGTAAGGAAGGTATTTGCTCATTGTAGTCATTGACTACACACCGATTATTTTGTACAAAATTTTATGGAAAGCCTTATCCTGATTAAAATATCAGCTTATTCGTGTTTTCAAGGTATGAGCTGTAATTCTAATAATATATTGCATATGACTGCACAAACAGTATAAGAAATAGCAAACGTATGAATTTCATGGAATGTTACCTCACTTATCGTCAAATGCACGATAAACATTTTTCCCTCGTAGTTAATCTTTTGAACCTCCGGCCAGCGGAAATGATTTGTTTTTCGAGATCCTTGAAACGTTAGAATTCCACAGTGATTAATACCAAGATAGAGTTGCACACCTTTCTGGTCCTGAAAAAATCGAAAAGAATTGATTTTTTAACGGACTTCAAAAAGGAGGAGGTTATAGATTCGACCCGTTTTTGTTTTATGTTTATCCCCACTTAAGTCCTCAGTATATACACCGATTTTGATTTTTGATAATCTGTTTTTTATTTGAAAGAGGGCGATGCCCCGGTGGTCGCATCCTACTATATATAATATTTTGCCAGTTCTGGTTAATTCAAACTTCGCTTCTTTACATAATTTCTATTTCGTGTATTCTCGCATTTTAGACTACTTCCGCGCATTGAATTGTAGACCCCGTATAACGAATTTGAGACATCCATATTCTCACTTTTTCGAGTCCCTTATTTTTGCAATCTTCCGTTTCTAGCAAATGGTACATTTTTTAAAAGCCGCTCTTTTTGTATATGAGCTACCCATATTTTTTTCAATAAATGTAGTTGTACAACTTAAATAACTAAAGAGTGAAAAATAAAAAAATTAAATAAAATTAAAACTTCAAAAGAATAAAAATGCGCTAAAAAGTAAAAAATAATTGTTGCCTTATTTAATCCACAACTCTCAATTTGTTTAAATCGACGCAAAATTTACACAGTGCAAATGATGGGGCGCGCATGAGTGAAAGCACAATCCTAATTCTGACTTTTAGGGCAGGAATTATTGGAATGAAATAGTTTTTATCGTTTTTCTCAAAAGCTAGAAAATGTCACATATGTGGATTCTGAGATACCCGATTCAATTACTATGGCAGCAGACAGAAGAGTTTAAATAAATCGGTTCAAATTCAATTTAATAAACTAATTAATATCTTACCTTAACAGGATGTGGGTCAACGGCGTACGTGTCCAATTGCGACGCTAACCTAAGGAAGTGTGTTTCTGCCTGCTCTGGTGTGAACCCTTTCAACTGCGTTTGATGCAGGTCCATAGCTTTGTCTTCGATAGTGTCCGTCTGTTTAAGTAGTAATTTATGCGCGGAGATATAATTTCCATCGTGAATTTCAGGATCATAGTCCCCTAATTCACCTAAAATTAAAAACGGCATAGAATTAGTGCGATACTCATAATACATATAGAATTCATATTCGAAATTTTTTGTTACATATATAGCTTCTTGTATCAAGCCACGGTTCACTTCAATATTTTGACGTGTTTGTTTTTTTTTAATTAATTAGACGCACAATGCAGAATTACATGATAACATATACTAAAGATTAAAATGAAAATAAATTTTGAACGGGAAAATTTTTATTTATTGTTACGCATGGAAAATATTTTTCTACGCGCTCTCTCTCCCTCAAATCATTTTCGAGCTCACGTTTGGGAAAGGGAAACGCCCTAGAATCCCTTCTGTTATATCTCAAATACAGTACTGTCTCTCAAATTGCACGCGTTTTCGGATTCTCTATACACGCGAAGCTATGTCAAAGAGAAAGCCGAAGAAAGGTTCATCACCAATACGAAACTGCTCTCGCTGCCCCATCTCCCATGAGCGCTCGAGCGTGAAATCAAAGGAAGCCTACTCGTCTCTCAAATCGCGTGCGCCCGGTCCCGACACACGCGGCTATAGAGAGACAATACTGCAATGTGGGGAACATGATCTCGAGCTGGATGTCAACTAGAAACAGGAACACGACGCAAAGGTCTCCTTATACGGAGATTTTTAGTGAATCCCCCACATTTGAGACCTACCTCAACTTCGAAATTATTGCTAAATACAAGATCGACTTACTTTGCACGATGCACGCCGCCAGCAGCGCTGCTTCACCTGGACTGCAATAGAGTCGTCCATGAAGAAGGTCCCTCTTGAGCTGCTGGTAAACCTGATACCTAGTTATTTCTTCCTTCAACCTTAGAGGATCTGGTGGGTAGAATTTCACACGAAAACTAAACAGAATCGGGTCCATGTCTGGAACACAGTCATGGTGAGAAGCGGGACGCGCCTACAAGTATGCTTTCGCCTACGTGTGTAAAAAGAATATGGTTACTCGAAGGTTTTCCTTGGACAAAAAAAAATCGCAGAAGGCTTGTTTAGTTTTTAATATTAATAATTAACTATACGATTTCAAATAAAATTTTCCCTTGTAATTCGAATGACATGAAAATGTCTGATTTGTATATTTCTCGTTCTTCTTTGTGTTTTCATCTTCAATTGCTGGATCAAGGTCTGCCTAAACTATTATATCACACTTTCGAAAGCGAATTCAATTCGTAAGCCTAACTTTTTACGGCGATTCAAGTTTCGTTACCGAAATCAACACGTACTGGTTTTCGTCAAATGTACCTGACCAGTACAGTGGGTCGTTAAAGTTTAAAACTTTCATGTGACATCGACCCACGGTAACTGAATATAGAGGGAAAAGGGGCATAGCAATCGAAGCCTTGGTCACAGCTGTTCACTGTTACATACAATCCAATTTATGTGCTTTCTCCTACATTACATTTATTCGACTTTGTGTAGACAGCAGGAGACGAATGAATTTCTGTCGTATTTTAAATGTAGTGTTTAGTATTTATAGTACAATTATAAAAGACAAAATGTGATTAAAACATAATCGAAATTATAAGAATGGTGGTAAAGTAATGTTATTGCATTTAAGTAGCCGCCTGAAATACTGCTCAAATTTTCCTACAAAATTATTAAAAAAATACATAGGAATAACTACACAGTATTCTCACATACAATAGAATGTTATCAACCCAACCAGCACGTATGTCACAAATATCTCTGTTGCTGTTGATGACACCAAGAAATGTTTGAAGAAAAATTTGGGTACTTCGAAACGGCAAATATGGCGATAAGAAAGGATTATCGTCGAAGCCATTTTTAAGGGCATTTTAAAGATATTTTTTTTTCTTAAGAGGATCTATACATTTTTGGGTCTTGTGTATTAGAGCTAACACCAAGATGAGTTTCATCATGCATCATTATATTATCTGGAATCACCTTGAACTTACACATTCTAAATGAGCTTAGAGCTTAGAGACTTACTATTACTAGGTCTTTGATAAAATGATATTGCAATAAAAATGCGAACCAACCTTTTACTTGCTTAATCGCCGTTTTTGCCAGATCTAACCAATGCTGAAACAGAATATTTTGATGTATAGTGTACAATATAAAATGAACAATTAAAAAAATGAAGTAAATTCAAACCATTATTTGATTGTAAAATATTGAAGGTCAACTACATATACTTATAGCTTGACATTTCTGAAAGTAGGTAGGGGAAGGTGGGGTAAAACGGAACGCTTAACTTTTGAGGGTGATAACATAAAATCGGGAGGAGAAAAAGACACGACACTTCAACAGGAGTCTTCAGTGGACCTTAGACTATAAGAACGTCAAAGCCATTGTTAAGAAAAATCTTTGAGAACGACGGAAAATGAAATTTACCGGAGATATTGAAATCTTCGCCTCGCTCAAATGGTGGTGTAAAACGGAACACCCACTTGAAGACTATTTTTATGATTTAAAATGTATTCATTTATGTTAAAATCGATAAATATATGTTTTAGGTATAATTATTACAAATAAAATATAACAAAAATATATATTATACATATAAGAAAAAATATTTTACTTGATAACATGAAAATTACGGAAAATAACCAAATATACATGGATTTTTACACGAATAATTAATATCAACACGTGCGTGGAGAATTTTTCAGATTTTAGTACATTTTAAATAAAATTGTTTAACTTAAAAAAATTTTTGCATATTTTTTTATTATTTACTTTTTAGTGTCTAAGTTTTGATTTGTGGGTACAGGCTGATTTCAAGTCGTTTGGAGTTGTGGTAATGGGTTATATTTATTGATGACTGGATAATTTTTTCATCCCTCCCATTTTTTTTCTTCATAATTTTGTACGGTCATCACAACTACGCCCGCCTGCAAAGTTTCAAGACAATTGGATTGGTGGAATTGGATAAATAGGTGTTCCGTTTTGCCCCACATGCAGTCATTTAGTAAACATTTAATATTTACACTTCAGCGTGAGGTATAGAACTTTTTAATACATCAAAATGTAGCGTAATATCTATATAATCCAACGATGTACTTGGCGTTATTAATTTTCGAAATCCAAGTGCCGAAAAGTGGTCGAAAGTACAACACAATATTGAAACGTCGATACCGGAAATTTTTCCAACTCTCTTAACGGAAAAATAACGTGTGCAGGGGTCTATGGTATATTACAAAATGCTATGAGGACCCTTTGGTCCCATGTCACGCGATACGAACTCATTCGCAGCTCTTATCTAACAGAAACATTGGAGTTCCGTTTTACCCCACTTTCCCCTACATATCTCGACCCCAGAGCCAGATTGTATTAAGTCCACTTTTTTAACAAATTACATTTTACATGTTTCCCGTATAAAATTTTTCACCCTTTCAGAAAAACCCTCCATCGAGCGTGGTGAAATGCTCCTGGTACACGGAAAGAAAACTTTGGAACTGTTCCATTAAGCTAAATTATTGATAGTTCAAGAAATTCTCGATAGCCTTCTCGTGATTGCTTGAATTCCAAACTATATGAGGCAAAGTTTATTATTTCTGCTACATTGTCGAGTGACTGTTGAACTATTTTATCGCCAACTCCCGATTTAAAATTTAATTTATTAATTTGAGACCACGATCCTTGAAAACGTTTAAATAAAGGAATATTACGTCCAGTAGATTTAGACAATGAAATATGAAATATTTCATTGAAATTTTCAGAAACACATCACTCCTTACGCTTAGCGCGCGGTTACTTTTATTTCAAAACTTCACATGCGATGTGCCACGTTTTCCCGACGTTCAATCGATCTGAAATTTTGGACAAATTATTTTTTCATGAAATGGAACAAAATTAGGGGGCGGCTTGCAAAAAATTTTATGGTCGAAAAATAAGGACCACCCTAGTATAGATGCAACAATTAAAGAATGACAAATAATATGTGCATATCAGATTTAGAAAGATAAAAATCGCCAAATAAATTAGTAACTTTAATAACTTAACCCTTCGTGGTCGCACCTTCTTATAATCAAAAATTGGTCACACGGGGTTCACTATACCCCAGCAACATTTTTTTCAGTTACCATTTTCGTATTTTTGAATCTTTTAACTTTTCAGTGATAATTGTACATTCGTAATAAATTTTTATATGATAAAATTTGTAGTTGAAAATGAGCGATTTTCCATGGTTGTGGGTAAAACCCGATTTTTAAATTTTTTTTTTTATTTTCTTTTTTGCGATAAATCCCCTTTGAAAGACGTAAAGGTGCGAAATTTCAAATCGAAAATTGCTCTTGGGGTACAATACACGAAGGGTTAAGAATTAACTCACTCCGGCTCTAGGGTCCAGATATTGGGTTTGGGACACATATTTATTTTTTCCTTAAAATATTCCACCTTTCTGAGTGTTACCACAAAAAACAATCATTCCAGTTAAAAACATTAAGTTAGCCTTAAAATTCGCGTTTTGTACAATTAGGCGCAAGTTTCGCGAAAGAATGGATTATCCAGCTTCTACGGATGTTTTTGTAGAAAGTGATTCAAGTGATCATCACGGTTTTGCTTGAATCTGATCTCTTCTTACATGGTCCCTAGATGAGCATGTTCATATTGATGTGACTTCTTATGTCTTAGAACCTTTTGATAGCAGAAAGAGAGCCGAAGAACATTATAAATGCGAAGTTATGGAAGTTATTTATGTATTTGAAGGCTTTAAGGAGTGCATATTGCGCAGTTGCTGGAATACTATTGAAGAGGTTGAAACTGTATATAATAGCATCATTTCCAGTAACGACAACAGCTCCTGTGCCAAATTGACTCATAGGTCCACCAATAAATACATGCGAGGAATTATGATATTTGCGTCATATTGTTGAGTATAGATTTTTCCATTCTGTAGAATATTATGTTCCTTTCCTGTTCTCACTGAGTGATCAGTAGACTATTGGAATATTCAACGTTCACAGAGGTCATTTATAACTTCTGAGTTCTTCCATATAAAGCAGTTTGTATTTTAATTCACTGAATAAAATGGCTCTAATAATGCCTCCATGTCTCTAAATGGTACTATAAACTGTTTCAACTTCAAGGTTTGCGGTAAATACACGTTGATTATTTGTAAAACTTCGCGTACATGAGTTTCAAGAATGCTAGGGTATTACTAAATTCTTTGATCCCAGTTTATTCGCGTAGTCAACTAATTAGATTCAGATGTAGGTAGCTCCACAGATGTTTGCTTTCTAACAAGGGAACCGTCACAGATTTTAATGCACCTTTCTACACATGTAGAAACCCTACCGATATATACGTATGGATACTACGGACTTACGTATGGATAGACGAATATCAACGCTAAGATCTTTGTAGAGCTACATATGTACTCTGATTCTGAGAATTTTTGGTGAAGCACGAATACGTGAAGTGAACACGCGTGAAGACCTCCTGCGCTCACCTTCTGAAGACTGACCCCCTTCCGTGATATCAGAAAAAGATATCATTTCCGGTTTGTCAGTGTCAGGATCTTTCCTATCGCACTGGAACATCGCGATGAAGCCATCGAAGAGGACAAAATGATCGCTTGCGACTTTTCTGGCATAAAAGAAAATAACGTCATGTTCCCCTGAAACCCATTGATGGACAACTTTCGGGCTCGGATTTTACCCGTCTGGGATCTGAGGAATTCCTTTCGCATGTATTTTTGTTTAGTCATAACAGCAAAGCATCCACAACAAATGTTTATTGGCTTCTGCATTTTTTGGATTCAAGATATAAAAATTTATCATCTGCAGTTGAAAAAAATACCGCCATTCAATATTTTATGAATATTTGGAAACATTACGAGACTTTGAATTATGTAATAATTGAAACGCATAGTGACAATTCTTTTATTTCATGGTGACGACCCGACGCTTACGAAGAGCTCCACGGCTAACTACACACTGGAAACATAAAACGCTATCGCACTCCATCTCAGTAACTTCAATTCACTGATTCTTCTACCGCATCATAAATTAGGAAATCAACGCTGTCTGTTAGTTTCTTCTTAGACTAAATTATTAAAAGATATCACGGAGTAACCAGTATCCACCACAGCATGCACTAAGGAATGACAACATTTCTATGATGTAAACGATCTTACTCTTTGTCTACAGTGATCCACGTAGCGAAGCCCAAAATAATCCGTTTCCATGATGTTGAGTTGTTTGCACACGTATTCGAGGATGTACTTTCCTTTGTGCTGAGGCTGCAACAAAGAGAAAACCACGCTTAATCGAAACACATAGATTAATTTCACTTACTGAATAAATGTCACTCTTTCAAAGCCAGCACCAAATGTCGATAAAGTCAATGAATGAATAACGATTACTAATTGTTGTGAATTATATTATGCAATAATTGCCCACACGATATGATATAAAATCGATTTTTTTTTTATGTAAATACTTGCACTCTTCTTAGAGGAAAGTCAATTTTATTTGAGGAAATTACCTTACAACTACATAGAAACAATCAAGGTATTTTTCTATTTCGAAAAAGGGAAAATACTTTTCATATACCCAAAACATTAAGACGTTCAAGGACTCGCTCGAGCTTGATCGGTGTCACTTGGTGACGAATTCTCTACTCCCTACGGGCTTAAGCAGTGCTTTGTGCTTTTCTCTCCTTATAATTCTGTATACTTCCCTAAATTTTTAATCTAGGAGAAAAAGAACGGACCGATCAGATTATAGGTCTGAAACTGACCGTCAACCCTTTGGGTGCAATCCGCACACATCTACGTTCGTTCAATGCATGCAGTGAGTGCGGAGAACGCTCATGGGCGTCCAGTAACTATGGTTAAGAGATGCAACTGTAGGAGGCCCGCACGTGGGGTACGGTGAGGGTTCAAATCATCAGCACCCGACGAGTTAATTTATTCAGGGTCAACAGCAACTCATCTTTTCACATCTATCTACGTTACTGGGGCGCAGTGGTACTGGGAAATACCCTCGCAGTGGCAGGATGATAATTCATTGTGAAAGACGCCGCGCATGCGCGTGATGACGCGGTAACGTCAAGCCAATCAACGCCTAGATGGGAAACGATGGGAAACGAGTCGACGCCAGCGCCAAGACAAGCCAAGTGAGGCCACGGCCAACCAGCGGCGAGAACCTATTTCTCGGCGACAATTGGCTTGGCGTCGACTCGTTTCCCGCCGGGACGTCTCGCGCGCACATATACCACCACTGCTGTAGGTGTTCCCCTCCATTATCATCTTGCCTATGCGAGGGTATTTCCCGGCAACACTGCTGGGGCGGTACCTAGCTGTCTCTTGCAGCTCAGCCGATCCCCACTCTAGCCATAGTGTTTACTTATAATTCTATGCGGACGCCCTCTCTATAGGCGCGTTTGTGAAGTCTGCTTGCGTGCTAATAGAGAGGGAAAGACCAGCCAGGTCTGAAATCAATTAGAAAAAGGCACGAGGTGCCTTCGTATTTCAAATTATGTACTAGATATACTAACTTCCCCTTCTATAGGCAGACTAAATAATCGAGCTTACTCACATGTCTGTAGAGACAGCAGCAGCTTATTTTGTACCCAATTAATTTCACATCTGGCTGGGTCGTGAATCGAACTATTCGACGGGGACAAGGAAAAGGAGCGGGTTACTGTGAGACAAACGAGGCCTGATAGCTAAAAGCGATTAGACAAGTGGTTGCTGAAATAACAATTAAAAATGTGAAGAAGTGTCCGATGATGGCTTTATTCGTTTTAAAGAAACAGATATTATGATTGACAAATCGTTTGTTTCGCCGTAACAGTTTGTATTATGTGAATATCGTCGGTATTGCTGCAAATGGAAATAGGGGAAAGGTGGGATAGTTGGTCACAGTTTTTCTTTTTTATTAAAATAATAATAATGGTCTGCTTTGTTTGTATTTAATTATTTAAGTTGTGATCATGTATCCCCGCTGAACAACTATCCCACCTTTCCCCTACAGTTGATTATTTTAATAAAACATTTGAATGCCTATAGATTTTCCTCCTGAGTACAAAATAAATAGGTTTACAAATGCGGAAGAATTAATTACAGAATAACATTTTCTGTGCCAGCTCAAATGAAGTTATCGAAAAAAGGTAAGTGTAAAAATTCCACCTATTCTTAAATTCGAACAAGTAATTTATGAATGTTCGATCTTAGCTTCTGTAAAAGAAACGACGTGATCGGGATTATGTCAATAATTATCAGTGAGTTGCGTGCTAAGGTGCCTGCTTTATTTACTGTGGTACCTACATCCATCTACGTGCTGATCCGGGGCTGCCCCAAGCCACCGGCAATGCAGCGTGTTCCGTAATACATGGAAAGTACTGCACTGATGGATTCAGGACACAAAAGTAACAGGAAAAGTTCGTACCAGAATGTGTCCAATATGATCGTGCTTCAGAGTTTCGGCCTGTTTCGTGTTTCAACAAGTATTTGTCTACCGTCAAAGGAAATACTTAAAATGGCCACCGTGAGCCAACAGAGATGCTTGAATGCGCGTCGTCATAGATTGCCCGTAGCGTTCAAAAAATCTGGTACTGCTCAGATTTCTTTGAATTGGCTACTCTGATAGATACGAGGTCGCTATTTTGGGGCAAATTGATTTTTGCTGTTAAAATTACTGCTAAAATAGCTATTAATATTCTTATTAACTCATTATATCAACTGAGATTTTCTAATAAGTAACTTAAGGGTTTAGACTACTTATTTCCCGAAGTTTAAAAATTTTTTGAAACGCAACGGTGCGTTTGCGGCACATGAAATTTTTAGAACTTCGTTTGTGACGTATGGTTTCATGGAAACTTTTTCTCTTCTGAACAGGAAGAATATATTAACGTAAAAAATTTAACATTAATTTTCAATGTTACAAACAATATAGCGGAAGGCTTTTTTAACAAATGTCCACCGATCCGGAGGTGTAGATTCAGCCCTAAAAGCCACGTCAAATAATTTGTTTACACACTGTACGTACAAAATTATCTCCAAGGCGACAGCCGTGATTATGTAAATACTACTTTTTCACGAGCATTCTGAGAATTAAACTATCGCTCTGTCATACTGTGTCACACTATGCAGATAAGATGCCGCACGTGATCACTTGCTATGATTCGTAATTTTTGCTGAAGTGCTGACTTTAGCACACCAACTGTGTACCGCATTACGCTGTGATAGTACTAGGGTTTATACCAAAACCGACTTTTGAGAAAACCAGTTTTCGAATTCCACTATTCCAAAAAAACCGGTTAAACCGGTTTTCGAATTTTCACCAAAAAATACAATTATAATAGTAAATACATGTTTATACATATTTTAAAAATTCTCAGGTTTTCTTCATATTTATGGAATTACAAAAATATAATAAAATATAATATATATTCTATCTCTACAGAACAAAATAAAGAAAAAAAATCGTACAAATCCGTACAATTTTTTAGTTCATTTAGGTAATATTAATGGACTTACAAAAATATAACACAATAAAATACACTGCATACAAAACCAAATGAAAAAAAAGAATTAAAATAACTAAAATCTGTGCAAAATATAAATTATAAATCTTTATTTCATTAAGTATTTTTCTTCCGAAAATATGAACTCATGAAGATTAGTTTTAACTAAACTGTTACCTACTACAATTTGCTTGTGTCCGCAGCGATTAAGTTAAAATGTTAACTTTTTAATTAAATAATTAATGAATTTTTACATATTAATTCCAGTATATAAAACCGGTTTTTTAAATTTAAAAACCGGCAAACTCTAGATAGAACCCAACACAACTTCACGACGAATTACTTCAATACAAAACAACTCTCCTAACAGTATAGACGTATAGAATTTAGTTTTGAGCATGTGCCAAAAAATCAAGCGCTGGCATAATAGAAGGATTTCCAGATGCAGCCCTAAGAACAATAACGGCCACCCGTTGGTATATACCATCAATAAACCAGACATTACATAAGGTTCTCCGCCCGAAACTTGCCTCTGGTCTTCTTAAGGGGGTACAGGTCTATTGAACGACTAAAATCGACGGTTTCTTTTGGGTTGGATTGCTTAGATACCAAATAATCAGCAAACCGGTACATTTCACAGTTTTTTTAGGCACGCTATTGCAAGTAATTTGAAAAGAAATTGTCAGAAAGTGAACCATTTATTATTATTACTAATTTCACTAATGACCGAAGGACAGGAACAGAGACGAATACGAGCCAACAACAGTAGAATAGGCGAAAGTACCCATCTTGTTACGGTTTTTGTTATGGTGGGTAACTTCTTTCAGCTATGGTCAAGAGGCCGTGCGAATTCTACAGATGTACATTCATATAAAAGAAAGTTTATTCTACTGCCCCTTGTAACAGAACTTGTTCTGTGTTTATCTTTCCTACGTCAAGTGTACAATACAAAGGGTATCATTTTCTGGTATTACCTATCACTGTTCAGTTTATTATTAAGGTTAGGTTAAGTAGCAGAAAAGACTCTTTGCTGAGTCTCCCCTTTCTCACTGCAACAAACAATTTCTTACAGAATTTTCTAATGCATAATCATTTGTATTCTACACTTGATAGTGTAATTTCTGAATATGTAATAATGAGGACGTTTTATTATCATTAATATTATCATTATGATTATTATTGTCGAATTTAATGTTTACGCAGATAGCTATTTCGATTCTTGATACCTCACCTACTCCGTTTAATTGTCAGCTGGTAAACTTAAAGAGCAGTTATTCAAGAGATTCTTATCATTGTAGGTTTTTACAGAAAATTATATTTAATGCTTGAGAAATTTCAAAATTTAATAAATTATGCATGGTTAATAAGAATTATAAATTCATCACGACATCATGACTTTATAGCACTTGATTACTCTCCCAACTCTCCTTCAATATTTCACGTTGCGCGGTTACCAAACGAAGCACACTATCACCACACACAGACCAACTCATTCAAATTAACATTTTACGAATTATAATATTTAGAATTTTCCTACATTATTAGTTACAAGAGAAAGTTATTTCAATTTATTTTCTGCAGATTGCAAAACCCCTTATAGATTACTCCTGGGTTAGGTACCATACGTACAATTCAGACCAGAATGGATTTCAAGCGGAGATGCATCTGGGAGACCATTATCCACACAAGGACTAAAGAAAGTAGAGCGTGTCGCGAAGTATGCATGAACTCACTCGTATGCGACATAGAAAACAGTTTCTTGCGATGACAGTTTATTATGAACTTTATTTATTGTACTACACGAGCCAAGAAGGATGCTTGGCCAAGAATAAAAGAAAACGTGCTTAAACCAACAAACATTTTCGTTACAGCGTAGACATAAATGCATTGTTAGTAAATATTAAAAAATTTAGCACTTTTTCCGTAATACTTTTAGGATTCTAATGGAATTATATAGATCCTCATGTATTAAATAGATTTTCCATTTTCACAAATTATTTATGTAAATTATGGTTACCTATAGTAATTTTATTTTTCAAATTTTTGGCCGAATAGTGTTTTCCCTATTGTATAAATGTTATTCAGATATTATCTTTCAAAATAAACAGATTGAGACTATAAAAATACCGAAATGTAGTGTAATACAAATATACAGGATGTGACCGAAGTCATGGTACAAGCAGACACAAGGCGATATTTTGTGGAAAAGTAAGTAAAAATTGCAGAATAAAGTTTTATTTTAAAACGCAGCAGAATTTATCAGTAAATAAGGTACAACTGGTAAATATGGCAAAAAAACTTTGAACCCCATGTGACCAATTTGTGATTATATGAAGGGTTAATATAATTTTTGTGCTGAAAACTTTCCCAACCTCATAATTTATTGCCACATATAAAGAGACGAGCCAAAATCAAAACGAAATACGGGTTTCCCAAAACCACTATCGTATGGCGGGTGACGTGGATGTAGGAAATTCAATCCCGGGATCCCGGCTGTTTTTTTTTATTCTAAAACTCCCGGGATTTGATATATCAAGTTATAACTTATCCCGAGAATTTCGCGAATTTTTAAAAACGTAAATTACTTTATGAACAACTGAAAAATATAAAAATGGAATCCAAAAATCAGTCGGGATCCCGGGATTAGATCCCAGGATTGAATTCCCTACGTGGATGCCACATCATGCCTTTTTTCTGAGGAAAACAAATTATTCATGGTTAAAATGTTATAAAATATCAGAAGTAGCATAAACGGGTACATTTTATACAAAACTCTATTTCCGCCACCTACACCCCCCCCCCCCCCCGCTATTTTTGGTCCCGCACTGTGTTAACACGTCAAATTTCTTTTTAAAGAGAATACAGCATAATTTATACTCAGCAAGGTGTATATCTTGGTTTTTGAATATGACGTTTCTTTACATGAAAAGAATCATGAAAATAACCCTATTCTCCAACCTGCCAAGGGTATGTAATCCGTGAAGATGAGTTTATACTACTATACGTTTCTAAAGTTTGACCCCCATGTTTCCTTTACACGCTGTACATTTCCATCAAGTTCGATATTCAACACGTAATGCCTGAATAATTATAGATCATTATAAATCATTGGATAGGTGCACAGAGTCCACGTCCTTGGCCTGCACGTTCACCGGACTTATCTTCCACAGACTTCTTTCCGCAGGAATGCCTATAGTACGTTATCTGTAGAATCTCTATTAACAATAACGAAGAACTTTGACAGCGTATAACACATGCATACAAAAAATGTAAATTTTATTACTGTCACTGATATGACACACAAAGAATGAAGTATATTTTCGAGAATTTTTAAATACCTAACAATACGTGACACAATGCGTTCCAAATATTCTATTGCAATATTTCCGCCGTACTAAATATACCCGTTAAAGTTTATGACACCTATTGTTGAACACCCTGTAATTTACACGATTGGTCGAATGTGCGAAAAAGCCACACCGAACCTTTCAAGAAAGGCCGCAGATTCTTGAGCCCTGGTTCAAAGGCTTTAAGGGTAGATTAATTCTCCAAAAGACACCCGATACGCCCCTTATCCTGCTAAGCTATGAACACCTTTGTCAAAAGAGCCCAGAATGCCCACTAAAAATAAACTGGTGTAAACGAACAGCAGAAAGGTATCAGAATTTTGTTTAAAAAACAAAACAGATAAAAGCTTAAAGGGTTGATGCGGCGCTAGGAGTGAAAAATATATTTACCAAATACAACTCACTCGACATAATGTTCGTAGTTAAGGGTTAAATTTCTGATGGCGAATTAAATGATCGTGCGCAACCTGTGTGACTTTTCACATCAGTTAATTCGTCACACGCAACCTGAATAAGTTCTACGACGAGTTACGTTGTCTTATTATTAGATTAAATGTCTTATGGACCTTGTGAGAATGGGGTCATTTCCTTTTTTCTTTCACCTTCACCTAATAGTAAAACTATGCAACGTAAATCTTCTAAAAATAGATGAGAAAACATTTTAAAACAATAGCGACTTCTGCATTATTCACAATAGAAATCGGCCACGTGCAGACGCGAAGTGATACTATAGACACTAACTATATAAGTGCTTTTGTCCGAACGTAACCGGCCCGCCACCGCACCGCGTCTGAGCGGATAATATAAATCAGCCTTTATGCGTTATGCCCTTGTTTCGATGGTGTTTCAGAAAGAAAGGATCGAGCCTCAGTCGGTTAACCAGTCTGCGGTGAGGCGTCCACTCGGGTACTCCATTTTTCCTCGGGAAATACAATAAAAAAAACAGATCTCTCTCCGAATATACTTCGTTCATAGTGAAGAATAGCAATTCTAGATGAAAAAATACGTATGAAATGTGAAACAAGATTTGTTCACAGGAGGTCCCCCATTCCAAAAAATTTATTTTGAAAATTCGTCTGTTACAGACAATTTACAGTTTGCTTGCTTAAAATTTTTTTTTTTTATTACGTTAAAATGTTTGTAATCGATAAAATTCATAATAACACATCAACTAAAAAACTATGTTGTCTATGTTTATCCCAGAGAATTATGAATCATAAAATTATTTGATAATAATGTTACTATAATCTGGCAACGACAGGACTGTAATAGACGGATTTACTAATACATATTGTATAAGTTTCTATTCTTCTTATGTCACATAATGCAATTGCAGCAATTATATTTCCACCACATTTTACAAAATTGTTTTACAGAGAGTGTCGCAATGTACGATGCAAGCATAAATATAGCAATTGTGCATGAGAAAAGTAAATAGAGACTATAGACTAAAACATTTTCAAACATGGCTTCGTTTTGGTGAAAATGAATTTTGAAAACTCGTCTAGTACACGAACGTTTTGCTAAAAATTGATGAAATGCAGCAGTAAAAATTGTACGACTGCGTACGAAATGAATCCTGATTTAGAATAATATCGAAATTCTTTTGAATAGCGCTTTGTTTTCGAGAAATCGATTGTGAAAAAAAACACTGATGCACGCGCCCGCGGCAATTGTAAGAATATTGACAGATTATTATAAAATAAATATCGTTCAACCATGAATGATAATAAATACTCCCGTACAAGTGAATTGAAATTGTTAAAAAACTTTTTTCGGCTGATGCTTCATTTTTTAATCTTCATTCTAGAATCACTAGCCTTTCGGTCGCGTCACTTATTTCCTTTTTAATTCGAAAAATTAACACCCCAACTTTAATATAAAAAATTACTCATTTATATTTGATTGCTCTTTCATTTGTTTGCCGAATGATACATGGTTTTTCGTGAGAAAAAGTTTCGTTCCTGAGTCATTAGACTTAATTAAACCTACGCTCGTGTCGCGTTCCATGCTCACATTAGGAATATTGTTAAATTAATTTTCAAATGTGTTAGGTATACTTCATCTATGTTTTTAAAGCATTCATCATATACCTAAGTATGTGTACAAAACAAAAACTTTCACAAATTGTAAATATTTAGCTTTAAATTGCGTACTAACGGTTTGATAATACATATATAGTACAAGGTGTTCGGCAACAGAAAATAGAAAATGAAATGTGTGATTCTGCCTGACAAACTAAAAAGAAAATCAACAGTAACGAAATTGTAGTGGAGGCTTCGTATCTTAATTCTTACTGTTTTATACCTATTCGGTTCACACACGCCTGAAACACGGCAATTCAGCGATGCGCGGCACGTGTGTGTGTGCGTAGGTCAATAGAGCTTTGTACAATCACCGTAAAAAAAAACAAAGACGCATGGGCAGCAGCTTCCCTCGTAGAAGTAGTGATGAATGCGTTGTGTTCTTTTACGGCAATTAAAGACTTTGGTGCAAAAAGAAGGCAGCTCCATAATTTGCTGAGATTGAGTTATAAGTAGCATTGCGCGCAAAAAAATTGTGAATAGATTGGTGCAAGAAAGAGGCAGATTCGATAACCCAATCTTGAAAGAAGGAAACATATTTCACTATAATTTTATTCTTCTAAAATTGTGTAGAATGTTTAATGTTTTCTGGTATGTTTCCAAATACTTTCATAAATTTATTCTACTATGTACGTGGGGTAAAAACAAATAGTGAATTTGTCAACAAATGTCATCGCATGGTAAATTATTTGAAATCTAAATTACGTAAATGTTATGAAATTTGAAAATATAAAACGAAATTATGGTAATTACTTGTGAATATTGTGTGCAATATCTTGTAACATTTTCTATTCTAATATTCATGAAAATTCAACTATCAATTTTAACACGATTTTTATAAATTTACTTTAATATTAAATAGGACAAATATCTATTCGTGAATTGATAAATGCATATATAAACTGACATGTTTGCAACATTTTCAAAGTAAATAGCATAAATTATAAATATTGAAAGACGCGTGGTACAAAAATCTACAAAACAGAGTGTCCAGTAATTATGTTTAATGAGTACTCAATATCTTTCCATGAATCCGTCTCAATAATTAAATACGATTAAATAACGCGAAGAAAGTGTTCGACAGTCGTTGTTTGTCATTAACAATTAAAACGAAGGTGGAGTACAGTCGTGTGTAATACAGGCGGAGCAGCTTTACCTAGATCAATTAAAAAAAAAGCAAACGTCACTGCTGTCAGTAAGTGCACGTGGTCTTACTACACGAGGCTCCGACATTAGTTTGATATTATGTACTTATATGCATAGGTGTACACAATGAGTGAGCAGTTAAAATAGGAGTGTACCATTCGTAATTTCGACTAACGTTACGCGGAACCTATATTATCCCCGCTCCCCTAAAAATTCTAAAATTCAATGAGAACGTAAAATCGAACCAACGTCGACGTACTGCCGAAAATATCTGCACAGTTCTCCGACTAATTGCACTATAAGAGAATACGAGTCTCCATTGATAGCCGTTATGCGTGCACGAAATTGAGGAAAACAACACTAACATTGCACTTGACACACAAGGCTTAAAGACATTCGACTTTCCGCATGAATTTCTTACGTAAAAATAATGATCGATGCTGGCATTAAATGCAAAGGGATCTCTTTTGGCAATGAGAACGACGGTAGAAGTCATTTTCTAGGATCAATCGGAACGGTTGGTCGGCTCTAACGAAGTCTAAGTCTAACTGCCGGGAAGTAGAGAGATATTTCCGAAGGAAAATAGTGTTTTTCAAGTTCACAGAGTAGCGAAACCCTCGGCTTGTTTCAGTGGGCGATCGTTACCGGTCGCTGGAAGAAAAGGGGTAGAAGAAAGCGCGTGTACGAGCGTCGCCAATAGCTAGTCGGCGTGCCATCGCTTCGTCAATGGGTGTCTTACCTGAAAGTCGCAGTGGATAATTTCGGCGTCATCTAAAAGTCGGATAGTGGCGCGATGCACCACTGTAACGTCACTCTTGCTGCCAAATTTCAACATTTCTGCCCTCAAGTCGCCACCCGAATTATCCCCCCGGCCTTCATCGTCCCCTGCTCCACAGCACCACACACTGCCCGCTGATTATACTCGATTCACACGATGTCGTTACAGCAAACGATGGTAACTGTCGCCGGTGCGCGACTTTCCAGCGAATTTCCCGACAACTTGACACAGCGCACAACGGCACAGCACAATGAACGAGAACACATCACAGTAGCAGAACACCAAACTCTCTGTCAACCGGTCCCATCCACTGGCTCACCGTCGCGAGGATGCCATGTTTCCAACGCAGCACACCGAGCGCAGCGTTGCCGTTCGTGGACGCAGCGAATTGAATAGCGTGATTGGCCAGTCGTTCGATTCGTGGCGGGAAGTTCGAAACCTCGGCTCCAAATCGTCACAAAAGAGTTCGAGGATTCGAGGAAAAGCGTAACAAAGAGTTATACTCATATTTAGACCACTTTTACAAGTGAAACCATAAAGGTGATAAATTATTAATTATAGATACGCGATGTCTTAATCAAAGTACCATAGAAAAAAATTCGGCTCACGAGATATCTTTGTAGTTTACTATGGGGTGCTTTAAAGTTTCTTAAAAGCTTTCTTTTTCCAATAATTTCAAAATGTATTGAATTTCGTTAAACAATCGTCAAGGCAATTTTTGTAAGTAACACGAACTATTGTAGTTGTAACAAAAACGTTCCCCTTTATTAATAAAGATTACTCGATTTCAATGTATCTAATCAAGTTTAAAGAAATATTTGAAGCATACACATTACACTTCCCACTAAAAAATATTCGTTATCCACAGCGTTCGTATTTATCAATATACACCGGCATTAACTAAAACAGTTCGGTGCTCGAGCTCGCTCCCCTCGAATTATCTGTTCAGTGGACGCGAATTTCATCCTTACCGAGGGCAAGTGGTTTCCGGCTTCGCAGAGTGCCAGAAGCGATTTGTAGATGGCGCTCGACGGCAAATGACTTGTATATAAAAAGTAAGAAGATCGAAGTGGTGGGGGCGAACCCGGGGCATTGAACAAAGGTTGGATTGCGTCGGGCGAGAAGCCGGCGGCGCATTCACGATTCAAACATGGCAGCGGCTACCAGCGTTGTCGTGCTCGACAGAGGCAACAATACCACCTGCACGATAAATTTACACGGTGTGTGCGCGCGTGCAGATTACTGAATACGGTCGGATCTGCGAATTGGCTATCAGATTTTCTCACCAGTCCCCTGAAATACCGTGCAAACCCGTACTAACCTAGTAATTTTGCACGGCCAGTTTTTGCTACGAGAAAGTTGTATCCCGACATCATCAGTTATCGTTGAAAAAAAAAAAAGCAAAAGAAAAAACAGTAGACCGGCAGCAAGGTTCGAATGGATACGTTGTAATGGACTGACAAAGCGCCGCTCCCAGATCTGGCTCGTCTGTCTGAAGTCGTTCGAGGCGACGAAGTGTGTGCGCGCCTTTACTCAAGCCTAACCTCTAGTTTTTGTGCAGTTCTTTACGTGCATTCGCGGGTTCGCATACATTTACGTATCGACAAGTTGACCGTTTGTAATTTCATGTGAAATATGATGTGTTTTTCTCGGCGTAGCTTTCCGCGTGCATTCTGCACGTCGAATATAATTTAGAGCCAATTAAAACGGGAACCAAATTCACTAAGATGCCGTCGTTGTAAACAGGCCGTAGTTTTTTTTTTTTTATATTTTCGATTACGAATGACAGTTACGTGACAAGCGTGCGCGGCGGCAGAGTTGAACCGGGTGCGAATTAATAGTTACAATTAGCTGCAAGTTCGCTGTCGTTTTCGCGTTTTGGAGTGAAGAAAGATTTGTTGAATCGAGATTCTGATTGAAATTTTTCGTGTTCTAGGGGCCACCGTGGTGTCCTGGAGAGTGAATAATCAGGAACAGCTGTTCGTCAGGTAAGTTCGTACTGTTTGTTTCCTTTGTGTTTAATAAAATAAATTTTTGATTATTGTATGTGAAATATTTTGGGATGTGTACGTGTAATTGTTCAGGTTCATTTCTGCTACAATTGAACAAAAAAATTTGACCTTAACGCAATTTATGAAATTAGCAGTTGATTCTAATGTTTTACTTGCGATCAAATAAGAAAGTACGAATTTTTTAATATTACGTATAAGTCAATTTAATAATTTGATTTTTATAATATGCGGTTGATTTAAGGATATGAACAGTATAAAGGGTATTTCGTAATTTTTGTGTATCTAAATTGCATATACTGCACGTTTAAGGTAACTATACAATAGCAATTCAAATATAATTACGAAAAATAATATTATTAAGATTAATACCGTCGTTATCAATAACATTAGTATTATCGAAGTTATTTAGTTTCTTCCTGCATTTATTTTACAATTTATTCTGATTTTACTACAAATATGAGTATATCGGACGCTTACGCGATCATAATTAAAAATTTAAAAAAGTGCAATTGCATGAAACATAAAACGTATTGGCTTTCAAATATGTGTGAATACATTCGTAGAAAGTTAAAAGCATACAATGTATGTATTTGTGTCATATGCATATATGAAAATTAATTTACACCATAACATTAAATTAACATTTCTATACTATATACTACGATAAGTCAAACTACGTTCATAGGTATAAATTTATGTAAAATGTCGTTTATCAACATTTTTTAAAAAATATCGAAACATTTATCGGGGATTTCCATAATTAACTTCGCCCCTTATCTTGTTTGTACGCGTTCTCATTAAACGATCTTACGTTCTCCAACGTCTATTCAGTCTTTGAAACATTCCCATGTTGTACTTTGTTCTCGTAAAAAATTATTAAAATGAGACTTAACGAAACCCGTTTACGGCATCGCTTACTGTATCAATTTACACTGTAAGACAATGTAAGAGAGCACCGTCAAGAATACGTGTAAAGAACAAGATGTTCTAAACGAAAAGTATCAACGTAGATTGGTAAAAGTGTGTAAGAGCAATGTGATCCTGCCAGTTAAATCGAGACTAGACCGCTCAGTGGATTATGATATCGAGGCGCAAAAGACTAGTTAAACAGCATCACTAGTGGCCAGACTCCATTTTTGTGTCCAAATCAGGATTTAATTTTAGAAATATTGTATCATCGCTTTCTGCAATGTAACTAATAATAAATCCGGTTCAAATATATTTAATCGAATTCGATATTATTCAATGTGAATGGAGTTTGAAAAGCCGAAAGAACTAATCACAACCAGCAATTAAATAAATTGCTAATAAAATTAATACCAAAATCTCGAATCTTAATGTGAATCGTAACGGTTCAAGTTCTTTTTCACTATGATATTTGATTGCATTCGGTGAACACAGCGGTAGAGATGATGAAACGTATTAAGTTGATCGACAAGTTTTATTAAATTTTGTAAGGAAATTCGAATTATATCTGATCTCTTTTTAATTAAAATGCCGAATTTCTTAGTCTCTTGCCCTCAAATCCTGCAGCAGATTTATTTTCATATTTCGACATGATCGTTGCGCCTGTCGTCAGGTGTTCCACACGAAACCAAATTTAGTTGCCTGAATCGTATTTGTTTGCTGGCAAACTGTTATTCTCAAAAGATTGATTTATTTTCACTTATGTACTTCCTTTAAGACATCTCTCGTGTACAGGGTGTCCCATTTAAATTAATCCCCGCAAATATCTCCGAAAATTTTCGAAAAGGTTAAATGGTTTCGAGAGGAGGCATAATTTGATTATCATGAATCATTAATTTTATTATAGGTTTATTTTCGGTTATTCATCGTCCAAGTAGCGATAGGCAGTGATAGTCCTAATTAAAAAATGTAACTTTTTCCTGAAAACTTTTTTTCTATCTCTAACAGTTCGCGAGTAATAACACAAAGTCGAAAAATTTTAAGGGGTCAATCGCACCCTCTTGGGGTGAATTTCGGCAGCAAACAAAATTGCGTTGTACTCAGGAGGAGATCCCCTACATATTCACAAAGTTTCATAATTTTTTTAATTTCCGCGTTCGGGATCTTCCTTTGTCAAAAATATGAGGATTGAAACTTGGTAACCCGCCATACACGAAAATGGTTACTCCTACGAAAAAAAGTCAATAGCACCTTTTGGTAGAGAATTTGGTAAGCTACAAATTTCATTATAACTATTTGTTACGTAAAACTGTTAAATAACGAGATTTTCGCGAAAAAAACTTTTTTTTCAACTTCAACCATCTGCAAAAGTTTTAAGGGATGTCGGATCGACGGGGACTTTAACAAATTGTTTAAAACAACGAAATAAAGTCCCATGCCAAAATTTACTGGACTATCATGCGGTTCTGTTTACCTACAAAAACGTTCTCTTTAAATACACATTTAAATATCACAAGAGTATCTGCCCACCCTATACGTAACATACTTTACACATTAAATCGGCTTCAAAGTAAGACATCGCAATTCTAACACACATTAACATACCTTTATTTTCAAGTGAAAAATTATACACAGTTAATTTAAAAAAGTATCATTACCCGTGGAAGTGGCAAAGATCGTGCAAAAGATATTTGCCCAAATTCGATATTTAATTTGTTTTCGTCCGAAAGTTTCGTTTAAAGCTTTCGTCCAGCACTGTATTCGAGCGATCCAGTAAATATTCCCAGCAGTGTATAACGATTTACACATTTCTTAGTATTGGCAGTGGTAAGAGGCGACCAATGGAAGATACTAACAGTGAGTAAGACATGCGTGCACACCTGCTGAGAAAGGACCGCGTAAAAGCGCGGTGCCCGTGACGATCGCTTTAAAGGCGGCAGTCCGGGAGCAGACGATGAAAAAACTGACGGAGCGAAGGCAAGGGCGCTCTGGACCAGTACATACCTTTTACACGAGGTTCAGGGCCCCTCGCCAGTTGCCAGTCATCGGTTCTTCCGACTTTTAAAGGCGCTGTCAAGACCACCTGTCTGTCCTTTTCGCGTCCCCTCGGATTCCGATCTAATATTTCTTCGAAAATAAAACGCTTATCAATCCAGAGAATTAATGCAAATGTGTAGAAGGCATACAAAGGACTGAGAAACCCGTGTGCCGATGACATATGGCAAGCGTGCCGTAATTTACTCCAATTTCCGTAAGAAATGCTTATAAAAGTTACGTCGGTACGCCTGATACGATATGGATCTCTCTTTCTCCGCGACGCGACGCCCCAGAGAAACACGCCATTGTAATACCCGCGTCTCTTAATGCGCGTTTATACATGGACATTGTGAATGCAACTTTTTTTTGCCTGTCGTTTGTCTTACTGTCGCTATTATGCAAGTTGAGCCAAAAATGTGCAGGAAGGTAATTTTTGTAATTCAATTTACAAATCCGTATAATTTTATGGCGATATTATTATCATTCTGTAAATTGCTACAGATAATGAAAATAGTGGTTCGTGATAATTTTCTGCGTTTAATGCTAACGTATTTGTTATATTTGGATATATTTGCTGCATCACTCATTAACAGTAACTAATTATTTCAAGTAAATTATTTATGTTTGACGAATTCAGAGTTCCTAACCTAACAAATTAATTCTGTTTAACGAATTAACAGTTTCTGAAAAAGTAATTTGGTATTTCCCATAAATTAATTTTGTTAACTACTTCTGTTTAACGATGAATTAATGCTGTTTGTCAGGATTTCTATTTCATCCTATGATATTTAATGCTTTCTACAAAGTTCAATTTATAACTGCTAAATACAAGTAAAACTTATTTCATGGCAATGTATGTATTTATACGTATATCTGGCATCGTGTTCGATCAGTTATCTGTCTTAATTTTGACGATACGGAATCTGTTGCTGTCAGCGGAACTGCAGGAACAAGCAGATGTCTCGTTTCTTTCCAGTTGGCCATCACGGGCAGCCCCCATACAGATATTTTCGTCTATGCCCAATATGGCAACATCTGGGAATAAGAAAACGGAGATTCTAAGTGGTAAAACGAAACTATGAAATAGGAGTTCAAAAGACGCAGTAAATTAATTTACACAGCACTATCGGTTTTATTAAAATATTTTGTTTAAATTGCCACCAACCTGAACACTTGTTTTTACTATATTATATAGGAAATTACCGTTTCTCTATTAGCTTTCCTTCTCACAAACTTTTATTTTACTTCTTTCTGTACAAATGTTTTATTTTTTCTTCGTTTAATATCTTCACACAAGGATACATATGTAAATGTTTCTTATCCCAATATTTACATATTCAAATATTAACATGGTTCACATGGTCAATAATTATTTTTAATCAATGTATTTTCCTTGGCTATGACCTTCCGCTACGTTTTTAGTAAAAGCACATGTCGGTGTTAGATTAAACTAACGAACTTTTATTTGCGGATTTGAACATTTTCACCAATAGTAAATGCATAAAAAGGTGTATGAACCACGAGGTGTGACAATAAAGTTTCGAGAATAATTTTGTTTCTGTCAAAATGGCAACAATGTGGATAAACAGTTACCCCCTCTCTCTCCGCCACGTAACTTCACCCCCCCCCCCTCCCCCTTACCTACATTGTCAATCGTTTTAGTAGTTGTGCAAGATAGTTCGCGTAAAGACACGTGTGGTCGTGGATTTCGCATCACGATAATGTTCCCGCACATTAGCCATTCTGGTGAAACAGTTTCTAACTTCAAAATCGATCACAACGTTGGAGCACCCTCCGTATTCGCCTGATTTGTCTGCTTGTAACTTTTTTCACTTCCGCAAGTAAAATAAAGTCACGATGGAATTTCCGTGATTTTCTGAAATTCAAAGTAATGGAACAGGGGTGTTGAAACAAATACCAGAAAGTAAGTGTCAGAAATGACCCTGAAATGTGTGTGTACAGTTTGAAGCGGATTACTTTAAAGGCGTCGGCTTCGCGACTGTATAATTTTCGAAAAAAAATTTTTAAATGAATTATTCTCAGAACTTTATTGTCACGCCTCGTATGTAACAGAAGCCCAAGGCAACGGAACAAATGAAGAAATTGTTAGATTCTACGTGTAGGACACTTGAAGTGTGAAGCGCGAACAATGTATGGTTCACAGTGTTCTGTAGATAGACGGAAAATAATGCCGCGAAGCCTTCAGAACAGAATCCACTTGAATGGGAATGTTGTAGAATGCCGACAAAAACCGCGGGCCCTGGGATCATTAGTCTATGGCCGAGCCTATAACCCATCGCGTTATTATACTGGGTGGGGTGAAATGAGCAAGTAATTTCAGTTTCGAAATAATTTTATAAATAAGCTACAAAGTGTCGCGTCAACTGCTTTCAATACACGCGTAGCGATGTAGAGTTAAGCGACAGTGCGAATAGTAATTATTCTATACAAGCATAATATAAATAATGAAATTTAATAGAATGTATAGTACCTGTATAAGAAATTTTGTTCTGTTTCAATTCATTAGCAGCTCACAATGCCACTAGACTTATTTTACCACAATTATTTATTCTAATCTTCGAAAATTAGAAATATTGTCTGATATGTCAGGCGAGTAGCCGTGACAAGATTTAAAATCACCAGAACGAAGATACCAAGGAATGTAACGGCATCATTCTCGAAGAATTCGCTAGTTTGCGGCCTACTCGTCCACTTATTGTTAGATCGACATTATGTACGGGCGTGTACCCCACAGAAAGCCGCCAAATCGCTCGTTATCACGATCTTGCAAGAAATCCGTTACACACACATTTTATAGCTAACTAGAACTTGTGTCTATATAGTATGTAACTACAGATTCAAAGATAATTTTAATTGTTTTTCTACTCTTTACGTCTAGATTAATTTATTTTAATAACTAACAGTTAAACAATTCAAACATTCTTTGACAACTCTTCGATTGTTCTACAAAACAAAGGAAGCTGCTTCTGAAAAACAGTCTTCCGCGGCTGGAAAAATTGCTCCTTCAATTTTTGACCTAGAACAAAAAATGAAAAACTTTTGAGTTCTATATAAGATTATCTCGGGAAGTACACGTGGAAATTGAAAAATACTATTTTTTGTATGAACGGTGCATGATTGAACAAAACGTTTCAATAATTTTTTACATCACTTTTTACCTCAAAAGGAAACTTTATGTTCAATCAAGCACCATTCTTATAAAAAAACAGTATTTTCGAATTTCCACGTGTACTTCCCGAGATAATCTTATGTAGAACTCAAAAATTTTTGGTTCTTTGTTCTACCTCTAAAATTGAAGGAGAAATCTTTCCGGCCGCGGAACGCTGTTTTTCAGAAGAAGCTTCTTTTGTTGAGCTGTGGCGCCGCCACTTTATATTACAAAAATTTTAAAAAATTGTTATACCTCAAGGTATGTACAATAAAGGCCCCCAAACAGATTTTGTATTCCATTCCCCATACTCGCATAAAAATTTTTTAAAGTCAAGCTGCCATTCCGGGCTCTAGAGTGGCATTAACCCTTAAGGTGGGAAGCCACTGTGAAATTTTTTTTCACAAAATTAATAATTGTTTAAATCTGTACGCTTAACTCAAGCTGTTGTAATATACTTTAAAGAACCGTTCGAATTTTTCAATTCGGAGCAAATGTTGAAAAGTTACATGAGCGCCCATTTTGTAATTTTTTTTGCAGAGCCTAACGTCATCGTATGCTATGGCCATACTACCAAAAATATTTTCAATCTGGGAGCATAAAATATTAGTTAAATATATGTATTTTCAGTTGGTAATAAAGATTTTTCGTGGAAAGTTACATTTCATTATAAAAGAATGTCTTGAAAATAGCCTTTATTTTCGACTATCACAGTGGCATCCCCCCTTAAGACTAAATGATCTTGAAAAAAGCCTTGCTACATAGTTACATTTGCTGTTTTCACACAAGCTCATTTTGAAACACTTTTTCACGCGGTCGCGTTAATTGTGTCACCCTGTAGAACACAAGCGGCGTGTTGACTTATTTCCAAGCATGAATAGCCTATATTTGATTCTGATTCAGTTACCTAATGACGGCGACTTTCCTAACTATGAATTATGCCCGACGCGACATCTACTTTTACGTCTCGCCAATTGGTCTGCCCGTTCGAAAGACGAAGAGCGTATGCCTACACGTTTGCACGTAGAGATAAGAGATAGAGCGACAATTTAGCTGATCGATACATACAGTGAGGATAACCTTACAATGGTCTTGAGTACTGAGCTTAGAATGGCTACGTCATGGATGTTGCGGGACACTATTGCGTTTTGCGGAAAATACATTCCGTGGTGTAATGCATTGCAGAAAGACCAACTCTGTTTGTAATTCATTGTAGCGGACTGAAAATCTCAAACGTATAAACAGGAGAGCGTCATTACATGCAGCAGGGTGGCAGTGACGGATACAGAAGGGGGGGGGGGCGCAATACTTATTTTAATTTGCACAATAGTTATTTTAACTTAGCAATATGAGGAAAAATATGATAAATTGATACCAAAAAAAGACACTTTCATTTAGCATGAAAATATCGGAAAAGTCCCTAGTTCATTTGTCAGATCTGCGTCCCCCCCCTAAATCCGCCCCTGCTGGTTGGCGATGTGTAGTAGAGAAACCAGGTAGCTTCGAAAATAAAATCAGGTGGCACGTCGATACAGTAATCTGGTGATGGATCATTCGCGAACGTTTCTGTCTGAAGAAGTCATTACGAATACCGTCTATACTCGCTATAAGCTCACAGGCAACCTTCGCTATATGCACGCCTTGCACCCTCGCTATATGCACGGCAGTCCGTCTCGCGACGTTCCTTTTTTTGTATACACCGCATACGCGCGATCTGCGATCAGCAGTTGAGACCGACAAACCCCGCACGTGGAATGAATCATTTACTAATGAAGATTAAAATCTTATATTCCTCATAATAAATAGAAATATTATGAACCGATTGACTAGCAAGGGAAGATTCCGAACCCGAAAGTTCTGAAACTTTGTAGATATGTAGGGGATTTCCACCTGATTACAACGCAAATTTTTCTTTGCTGCCCAAATTCACTCGAAGGGATGAAATTAACCCCTGATTGCTTGACACCACCAAATTCGTTTAACTGTAGTACCTGAGGTATATCCTTTTACCTCTCAAACTTGTCTATCTAACAGATGCAAGACTGATCAAAAGACGAGTGGATTAAGTTGGACTACAAATGGTTGGTGAAATGTAAAGGTCGTGTGAACTAATTTCGTGAAATTCTGTCCCCTGGCTGTACAGTCAGACTGTTCATCACCAACAGTCGCAGTCAGATTTATGGGTAGAATGACGCCGTGAAGTTCCGACAGCAATACAACTTTTTGCAAGGAATATTCTCGTTTATCAACAGCTGTTAGGGCCATACTTTGCTCAGAGTTTCACCGGAAGGTTCGAGGATAAGGGCAACTCCGAAGAGTAGAAGTGGCCACGGACAGGCACTCCAGTGTAAACGTGTCCGACCTAGTATAAATAGGTTTACTTCTTGCTGGCCTTAGTTAAACAAAGTTCCACCGCAGCAGGAAGCGGGTATCGGCCTGGCGGCGGGTAGAGGGGCGGGGGGAGGGGGGGGGGAGAGCGCTGCCAATCCTGCAGCCTCTCCTGGAACTGCTATTGCTGCTCCTACTACTACCGATGCTATTGCTACTATTGCTGTGTCAACCATTGAAAACACGGAAACGCAAAAACTATCAGCTCCGTCAGAACTCCGGGCGAGTAGTAACTTGGACATTTGCACAGTATCCGTGGTTATAAAACCGTGAAAACAAAATTACAATCCTGTTTGTCGACTCGCATTTCTTCATTTATATTGTTTGCCATTATTATGACGTTTTTATCGCGCGAACCAGTAAGGTGTATATACAGTTCCTTGCGAAAGTATTTGTCCACCGTATATGTAATATATTTTACACATTAAATCGGCTTTACGGGAAGACTTCGACTCTATTCTAATTCACATTAATGTACTTTTGTTTGCTCCGCTAAAAAAAAAAACAGATTTTGGATTTAATAATGTGAAATAATTCAGCCTTGATAAAATTATTACATATTACACACACGGGAAAATTTTGACTACCTACATGTAAATCATGAGCAAATGAAATGATAAATATAATATGTAATTAAGAAGTATTACATGCAAATAAAGAAAACATTTCGAGTTCGTGAGAAAGCATCAAACGACTTTTTATATACACAGTACAAATTTGTTCTTTTGGTCCTGAAAAAATAATTTCATAAAGAAATTAGTTCTTCCAGGTAATATTAAAAGTGTGTTAATATCTACGCCATGGACCTTAACCTAAAGAAATATATTTGATTTGTTTATATAATTCGAAACTGAAAATAGTAGAATATTAAACAATGCTCGTGGTAAATTTTTCGCATCACAAATACTTCGTAGTTAACTGCCATGGCTGCTTTTAACTGGGAATAAGGCAAAAACTCTCAGCTGCAGGAAAGCCTGAAGTAGAGAGCTTCAGTATGCACCGGGTGTCCGTTTTCTCGGTAATCCCTTCATGCAGGATGATCGTACATGGAGGATAATGGTACAGATTATCTTCCATCAGATTTTATATATCCGAAAGAGAAGTAAAAACTTCATTAAGACTCCGACTAATGATGAATTTATTATTTCAGTTAACTTCTGTGCAGATATGTTAATATAATGCTATAATGCTTCCTCATTTAAAGAAAAAATCTTTCTAATCGAAATTATCTCGATCTTTTTAAAATAAATACTTTGTAAGTATTCTAGATGTATCTACACACCAGAAGAAGCAAAGCAAATAAGATTTTACTTTGGCTGATTTTGTTTCTAATACTGGTTTCTACTAAACCCCAGTGTAGAGCTGCAGCTCTAACGTTCTGCGTACGGTGAGCCCGTTGAGGACTTGTACGTTAAAAATCTCGCCCTCCTGCTTATTTTATGAAACAGGCCTCGCTAAGATCTCCCCATTTGCCCCTTCGTTTTTATATTTTTCAATCTAGCACACGATTGCCAACATGCTAACTAATTACGCGTCGGTTTCACCTTCAAAGCCCAACGATAATTTTTCATTGTTTATACATTTACTGTAGAAGTGCATAGGGATTTATCAAAATATTGATTTTTGCGAAAATGGCGAAACCAATTGCATCGTGTTTTTAGAACTGTATAAGGTATCATTTTTGACGACAAAGGAAATCGACCTTTTGATGTGCATTTACATCTTTATTATATTTACAAATTGATTCTAGTGTTGTTGTGCTTGCCGACCGTGCTAACTCATTTCACGGTTTGAATCAGCGCGGTCGGCTCTTGTGTGTGCGTGGGGCTGTACCTACGCGTGCCTTTTGCGTGTGCGTGCGAGGGGTCACTCCTCAGCGCTCAGCTGTTTCGGCTTTAAACTGCGCGGCCCGGAACTTGGACCGCTAATATTCAACTGTTAATATCTCGAGAACGAAGCCTCTGATCTCAAAGCGGTAAAGGACTTTTTGATGTCTTTTTGCATCAGGATATTGCATGTTCCGGATTGTCTCGCAATTGATCCGTCAATATGAATACATATCATACAAATATTCTGCTCGGAAGAAAAATATGTTTCAAATTAAAATAATTCTCGAATTTTGAAGTTTTCAAATAGAATTGTGTATCTTTGTTAACGTGCTGTTAAAAAAACGTGTTTAATCATTCATTAAAACATAACCTTGGAGTAATGAGATCGTACGTGGATATTGATATTGCAGTGCGTGCAGAATATTTATGATCATAATACCTTGATTTTCCTACTGAGCAAACATCTATAAACAGATTCATTAATAGCACCAAAGAATTAACCCTTCGATTTTTGTGTTAGCTGGCAGATACAGAGTTCATTTTGATTACTTGTAGAATCTCGTTCATACACATTAAGTACAGATAAATCTTTTATGTGAAATTTTAATCTTGTTTATAATCATATTTCTCCATTGTATGTAAAATCGTCCTGGTTACGTGTATTTGAACGTTGGATTTTTCACTTATGTTGTCTTGTTATATTTGAAATAATACATTATTTGAATTACTTTATTTTTATTTTCAAAATAGCTTCGAAATAGTTTGCTACTTCGATAAACTGATTATACTAAGGTACGTCGAAAGTACATAGTAAAATTTGTATTACTGCTCTTCTTTTTACTTTGTATTCGTTTCGCAACAAACTTGTTCATCACTGCAATTAATTTACGATTATCAACTAAGAATACCTTATTAGCATTACAAAATTATGCAAACAAGCACTGATGCTTGTAATTCCATTCTAACCGTTCCAGTTCCAGTTTTATATAGAACAGCAATTTTCTCTCCTTTACATCATTTAGCTGAATAATTATATACAGTGTGCTCCACAATGAGTAGGGCACTCGAGAAGGTGACTGTGTACATGCAAAAGTAAAGTCGAAAATTTGGATCACCACCTTGAAAATGTGGAAGAATTTGTGATTCGTAAAATCAAGTTAATCATTGAGTTCGAAATCACTGTACTATATTCTTTCTATTCCACAGTTTTATATTTAAAAAGCGTTGAATTTAGCAAAGAACTATTAATATCCCACGATTTAAAATTTTTTTTGAAAGATCTACGGTGGAAATCCTAATCAACTTTATCTAAAAAATGGATGGCGAAATGTTCTCACCCTCTAATTCAACAAAGGAAAGTTTTTACGCGTTGATAGCAAAAGAATTTGGACAAGAAACCTTAAAGAGTTTAAAGGACCTGTCGAATAACATGAAAATTAATAGTGACCGAATCAGTGCGCCGATATCCCACGATTTAATTTTTTTTTTAAAGATCTACGGTCGAAATCCTAATCAACTTTATATACCATATTTTACTTATTCAAGTAATGCTGAATTCAGAAGTACCCATTATAATTTACATTAGTGTAAGCTTTGATTAATATACTTTTAATTAGTACCACCCACCAACGAAATGTTCAAAGAAACTTCGTTAAAAGAACGGAACAAAGTAAGCCCGAATTTCACAGAAAATTAGTTGAATCTATGCATAATAACTTAAATCTTGTAATATTACAAGAATATTAACTCAATAGAATTATATTTGTACAAATCGAATTTGAGCGAATATTTCTCGAATAAACTGTGTGCCTATATTTTTACAATGGAATACACCCCAAACAAAAGCATGCTGAAGTCGATTTAATATGTAAAATGTATTACATATGAGTTGGACAGATACTTTTGCGAGTGACTGTATATCGTTAAACTTAGAAAAGCTTTAGAAACTTATAATGTATCTAAACATATTGCATCAGACATTTCGCTGAATTCCCGGAGCTAAAATCGCTCTATCAAAAATGAATCCTATCGAAATTCTGTCAAAGGGAAACTTAACGCACGTAACGTACGTAGATTCGTTTCGTTTATCACGCGTGTACTTCTGAGCGAGCCCAGCAACATTTACCCGTGCAAGTGTTCTTTTCACCAAGATTTGCTTCATTTACTCGAGCAGAGAATATTCTGTAGAATAACAGACGTAACCGCATCGGGAATTGGGTGCCGTTCACGATCAGCAGCAGAGCAGCAGTAGCAACGGGGGATAACAGCAGCTAGAAACGGCCAGGAGGAGGTTGGAAACTGTGATGCCCGCAAAAAGCACGGCAGACAGCGCCGATCGTTTTTGCTTGGCGTCAGCCGCGTTCCTACCACCGCGTCGTACTTCGTGGTGGTACATCGCTCCCTCCTCTTCTCTCTCCACTCCACCCCTCTCCGTCGCTCTGCTTCGTTGTATTCCATTCGCCTCGAGAGATCGTGCAAACGGATGGGATTACCTCCACCTTCCACAGTTTACGTACCCAGGAAAATAGATTACACGTTGACTTCGAAGATACCACGATATCCCGCACTATGCATTGACAATACTAGACTCGAAGTAGCCTCACATTCTGGCGGAAAGAAGATCGCGTGATTCGTTTAGAAATTGCTCCTCCGCTCCTGATTGGGGAGAATCGATTTTCACCAGAAGTCCTGTTTGCAGGATTTAAGACTAAATTGGAAATGATACAGTTTTGTAATGCACTCGTTCGAAGTGTTTAAACTTGTCCAAGAAATAAACGGAGCCGTTTTCTATTCGTTTAAATAAGTATGATACACACAGAAGTTAGAAATTATATTATATTCTTCTTCAAGTTGATTTTTAATTCTGCAAAATTATCGCAACATACATTTTTATAATATATGCATGCACCATTTTTTTAATTGGATTAGCTACTGGAAAAGATTCATTTTCCCTGTTTCATCCTCATAGTGTAGTGTCGCAGTGAACACAAATCGATACCATTTTACACTCATTAAGGCCTTTTCGCACGAGACAGTTTTGTGGTTGGCGGGTTAAAATGATATTTTAGTCTTCACTGAAAAATAATGCTCTGTTTATTTTGTTAAAGCCCAAAATCTCATTCTTGAAAAGAGTATAATAAGTAATGATAACATGATTCAAGAAATTAATTTCGATAAGACTATACTTCTCTGTCGTTGAAAACACAGATGCTATATAATGGAGATGAAAGTAAATTTTAGACAAAACGGGGAATTTGATTATTAAACGTTGCTTTCAAACAAATGCACAATTTCTGTGACTCGTTGTCACGCCGAACAATATTGAGTATGCGTGGACAAATACTTAGGAACTATAGTTAAACTAGAATTTGTGCAATAATTGTATTTATCCACAAGAATCGATGAAAATAGTTCTTAAATGAAGTTTAATTTACCGGGATTGTTTCAAATGATAAAGTTACGCGCGAATTTCGATTTCCCACTTTCTCTTTGTAAATGCACCCCTCTACACTCACACTCGGTCTTAAAGACATCTTCCTGGCCTGTGACAACCTTGACTAATGACCGCCGTGCATCCACCTCCGTACTTTATACTTATCTTTGCACATACATGAGCGCCGTGAAAAAAGCGAAAGAGGTCGTGATGAAGGAGACGAAAGGAAAGGGCAAGAAGAAAATTGGAGGACGAATGGTAAAGAATGTGAGAAAAATGGAACGAAATAGAGAAAGATTAGAAAAGCAAAGTGCAAGATGTTCTGATTAAAAGAATGGAATCAAACTTGGAGGAACACGAGAGGCTTTTGTTGGGTGCAAAAGAAAGATAGTAAACATTATATGTAGAAATTATTATATTTAGATTGCTTTTTTTACCTCACACTTTAACTAATAACCAATTTTCTCTGTGTTTCAGTAAGCAGGCTGTATTTGACGGAAAGAAGGCTATTAGAGGAGGGATTCCATTTGTCTTCCGTAAGTATACGAGACAGAACAAAGTACATTGTTAGAATAATTGCTTCAAGAAGTGAAAGAAAACAGTTAAAAGTATTTACTTATATAAATCAATGGTCGTGAACAAATCGTTAAAACCTGAACAATCGATATTGAGAAAATTAGTTACGATCGCCTAATTTTCCTTTTTACACAAATTTCTGTCGGATCGTTTGAAAGCTTTCACATGCAAAATAACTTGAACGTTTGCAAAAACTAATTTCTGCAAATTTCGTAATTTATGTGAAAATAACAGATATTCCTTTGCTAGAGTGCTCGAAATAAATAGATTTAAGGAATCAAGTAAATATTAGAATTGCAGTCAATTAGTGATATTATTTCTAGCTTTAAAAATATTGGCTACCTTGTATTATAAAGTGATGTTATATTATCCTGAGGAATATATGTATATGCAATTCCTTCGGTAGTCGAACAACGCATGAAATGTTAATTATCCGTTGCTTTCACTTCCATCAGCGCAATTTGGACCATGGACATTTGGACCACCCCATGGTTTTGCAAGGATCATTCGTTGGAACGTAGAGAAGCAACCTGAACGGTTACCCAGCGGCGATGTTGAGGCAATATTCTCTATAATGGACAGCGAATTCACCCGCTCCATGTGGAATTACCCCTTTAGGTTAACATACAGATTAATTCTTCGAGAGAAGGAACTACATTTTAATATCGGCGTATACAATCCCAGCAAAGATCACACGTTTAGCTTTAATTTGCTATTACATACCTACTTTAAAGTTCCGGACGTTCGAAGATGCCAAATTACGGGACTCCATGGTTGCACTTTTATCGACAAGGTATGCATTTAATACAGTAGATTGCATAATTTATGGTTTTCAATAATTAAAAGTGTTGATTTGCCGGTAGTTGTATAGTAAAGTAATCGCAACTACTGATGAAATAATTAGCAATTGATATATTGAGAAATAGTGAGGTCTCCAATACGCATGCCTCAACTGAAGTTATGAAAGTGGGCGGAACTGTTGACTCCCACCACTGAAGAGTATATATTCCATTGATGGAGGGGGAAACACCTACGGGAGCGGTGGTAATGTGTGCGTGACTGACGCAGGCGCAGTTCATGCACACTAGGGTGGTTCTAACTTACTCTTGGTAAAAATTTTTTTCAAGATTTTCTACGGGGCACCCTCCAGAATGGTTCAAAATAATTAAAAAAAAATGCTTGTAAAGTTTGAGCTCGATCGGATAACGGGAAAGGGTGTCCCTGGGCCCTTAAACATTTGAATCATTATTTAACAGCTCGCGAAGTCGATTTTAGTTAACATCTTCCATGTTATTGATTAAATAAAAAAATATGTCAAACAAAAGTTGTAGATGCGGACAAGGAGCATATTTTATGTTGTATTACTTTTTCTCGTACGATAAACGGTTTTCGAAATAAATCCGAAAAACTAAAAATAAAAATATCGAAAATATAAAGTCTATATTTTCAATATTTTTTCAAATTTCGGTCCCAAATTTTCAGGAAACATTCATGACATATCAAACACTGAAAATAAGTAAAAAAACAAATTTTTACCTTATTTGCATATTTTGGTAAATGCCCACCCCTTAAATGTTTAAAAAATAGTCCTCGAAAATAAAAATTTCATTTTTTTTGTTCACCTTCATAAATAAAAAGTGTTCTCGAAGCATTTAAACTTTCAAATTTTGAAAAATAAAAAAGTTTTTTATTTTAAATTTTTCGGATTTTTTTCGAAAACCGTTTATCGTACGAGAAAAAGTAATAGAACAAAAAAGATGCTCTTTGTCCGGATCTACAACTTTTGTTTGACATATTTTTTTATTTAATCAATAACTTGGAAGATGATAAATAAAATCGACTTCGCGAGCTGTGGCACCCTCTCCCGTTATCCGATCGAACTCAAACTTTACAGGGATTTTGTTTTAATTATTTGGAACCATTCTGGCGGTTGCCTTGAGGAAAATTCAAAAATCAAAAGTTAGAGCCACCCTAATGCACACATTATCATCGCTCCTGTAGGTGTTTCCCCCTCCATCTAGCGAAGCTTAAGCCCGCCGATCCCTGGGTTTACTGATCGCTATCCCCATAACATTCTCGCTCTAGAGTGGAGGGGCTCGACATCTTCGCCCCCCTTTTTCCATTTTTTGCGTGCGCATGCGCGGCGGTCTCGCTATCAGTCTGTACTCTTATAGAAGTGTGTGTGCTTCTGTAAATACTTTTTAACTAATATATTTATGTTTACAGACAAGGGACAACCAAATCTTCCAAGAGGGTCGCGACGTAGTAACAGTGTGTGAATGGACAGATAGAATTTACCAGAACACACAACCGGAGCATATTATTACTAATGTCGTGTCTGGTAGGAAAATGCGAGTTCAAAAGTATAACTTCCCTGACACAGTGGTTTGGAATCCTTGGCAGGAGAAGGCCCGCGACATACCTGACTTCGGCGATGATGAATTTCCAAACATGATATGCGTAGAAAGTGGTCACGTCAGCAGCCCAGTCATATTACTACCTGGGACAGCTTTCGAAGCCAGTCAGATCTTACAGGTATAATTTCGTATTAACCGTTCACCCTGCGAAGGACAACAACTAGTGTAGAAGCGTTGGGGGTAAGTTATTGCACAAGTCATGTTACTTGTTTATTTTAGGTAATGTGAGTGGAGGGTGGACCGACCGCGCATGTAACAAGCGGAAGTACAGCCAGCCCGCTGTTTCCGGTCCCTTCTGCATCAGGCACTGTTTGGCGAACCGGTGCCGGGTGGCTTTATATATCACCACCTCCACCGCCACCGCCACCGCCGCCGCCGCCACCACCACCGCCGCCGCCGCCACCCCCGCTGCCACCGCCCCCTCCATCCTCCACGCACCTTTCACACCTTCATGCACATTGCATCGCCCAGACTTGCACTATATGCTCCCTTAATCTTTAAATTGGCATCTTGGAAACCCGAGCAGATAAGAAGACACCTATTATTTCTTCGATCATTTCTGATGGTTCCTCCTCTATTTTTTCACTGCCAATTACTGCAGTCATTAAAATCATAATTATTTGCTCTCGTAAAAGACAATTACACGGTACGTTAGTATCCTGATTTTATGTTGAATAAAGGAATATATCGGGCGCTCCGAGAGGCTCGCGATAACTGGGGTATTGTGACAAAGGTAAATAAGATTCGAGAGTCATGACTCAATGGACATTAACCAACTTTAAAATAACCATTCTCCGACGAAACTACATCTGAGCAAAATGCAGGGTGTAGTAATATATTCTCTCCCAGGATTTACTAGTTAAATTATTGTACGCTATATAAGAGTTAATGCTACTATATAAAACGGCAGGTTTCATATTGCTCTGAATTTTCTACATTGTTTGCTTCGAAAGGAAATCAAACATTTTGATACATTTCTTGAAATTCGTATACTTATTGAATGCCAGTTTAATGGCAAAACGTCCACATACTATTACAAACCGCACACATTGTATTTATGAATCAGAATTAGAAAAAATCCATTTTTAAAAAAATGTACTTTGTAACACTTGTACATTGTAAAAATTTATTTGGATACAGACTTTTTATTCATTATACTGTTTAATATTCCAACTAGTGGTGTATAATGGAAAATTTTCATAGCTCATTTGTGAAAGAAACACTGAGCCATCCGAGTTTATTTGATATTTAAATATTTGTAATTGTAAGCTGTATGAACAATTCAGACGGTGTGTTTCGTGACGTTCCATTGATTTTAGAACATTCCATAAACTTTTCCAATTTCTCAAGTATTTCTTCAAGTATGTTTCCCAAGTAATTACGTTTTTCCCGAAATAAGCTTTATTCTCATTTTTACGTTATTTTAGAAAACGCTATGTATAATTACCTTATTCCCTACCGATAATTTCAAATTTGATTATTTATCTTGTGTTCATAAAAACTTGACGCAACGTGCAATTTTAGGAATGCGGTTATAAGTGTTTCCAAACAAAAAAGAAAACGACAAACTTAATTTAATTACACTAAGTTCTCATTGCGCAACTCACCTACAAACTAATATAGATATGGTGCTAATGTTGTAATAGTAAGTAGTTACAGTAGTTAAGCTCAATCAGCATTCTTTATTATTGTTGTAGTTTTAGCAGAAGGAAAAAAATAACTTCTATCAGATTTTCAAATACATCATGTCCTCTATTTTATCTTGTGCAAAAGGGACAAAAACATACAGTAACAATATGTCATCGAAATAGATGTAAGCAAATATTTATACCGTATAATAATGAATACTAGTATTAAAAAGGAAAGCAATTTCATATGTGTACGAGACGTTTGTAAGAATATTATCACGGCGTTCTTTTCACTGATTGATTAACTTCGGACGTGACGAAAAGAGACTTTAGCAAATGTTTATATTTCGCCATGTAGTGTTTAATTGGGTCGTTTCTTAAGCGTTATAATGTACACGGGATGTCTCCATAATTTTGTGGAAAACACAGATCTTTCTTATGTGTCTGGAAGCAAAGGAGCACGTGTAATTTATAGAATATTATATTTACCAGCCATAATAATCTCGCACCTTTTGATATTTTTGATAATCGCAGAATAAAACATTTCAGTATTTTCATTTACATCGTCGAAACATCTCACACGTAAGAAAGCAATACATTCCCTACGGAGAATTTTAGATTAGAATTAGCTCGATAACTATTATATATTAAGTGTCATGTTCAGAAGACTCGGTTTGGAATTGTAATTCTAGTAGCGTAGTCCAAATTCTGCGCTGTATTACTAAAATATTTCGTCTGATACACCTTCAGGTGCAAACAAGCTAATATATGACCAATTATTGTTTAACACAGTACTAAACAAACAACAATCATTAGCTGGTGCGAGCATTGAGGGAAAAAACCTGACGGGAATGTACTTTATCTACTTAGTTATCTGTATGATACTAGTGACCTTTTTAAATAATTACAATTCTCTTCTTAAGTAGGCAAAGAAATCAATTATATCGATATTGAAGTAGAATTACAATTTTGGAACCGGCTGAATCTATGCGTAAATTCTTATTAATGCATATTAATCAAATATGTATAACTTACAATTTTTCTAGGATTAAATTGATTCTGGTTTTCTATGTGTGATAGAAAAAAAAATCGTGTTCGTTTCATCGATCGCTACAGATCTTAAATATTTGTTATAATATAAGGGAAACGATAATAGGGTGATAAATTGATATGGAAGGAATTCACTTGATACTCCATTATTACGTATTTTTACATTAACTTCCAAATATTTAGATATTTAAACAAACAAAATGAAATTCCAATTTCCAGGGTGAACAGATCCAACACTTTATATCAGAATGCCATTTATGCTGTGTCAAAGCAGCTTTCACTTGCTTAGAAATTTCCAGTTCTCATTCAGTAGTAGTATTAAATATTTATTTCAGTGGCAGTAACATAACAATCAATTTAATGCTACATTTTCCTTTAGATATGTTTATTTAAATGAAAATACTGTGTCATCACGTTCCTATTTAATTACACTTTTTATAAAAACATACGTGGACTGCATAAATTGTATCGCTCATTTGCTGCAACAACGAGACAACTCAAAATTTGCAGTTTTTGAGTTATTAGTATAGAAAAAGCAGTTGTTATATAACGAAACGTTTGAACCTGTTTCCCCAAAAATCGTGAATTTTGAATGGTGTCGTTGCAGCAAATTAGCGATATGTTATTCCGTGTAAAGACAATTAGACATTTTAAAAACATGTACTATGAAAGAAGATTGTTAAATTTAAGAAAATAAGATTCAGCATTAATTACATTTATGGTGCTTTTATATACAAAATTTATTACCAATATTTATTATACGCAGAGAAAATGAAAACTGTGCGTCACGTGCAGTATTTGAATTTTTCATCAAGCTATATACTTAGTGTAACAAAACGAATGCTCAATGTATAATGTCGTTCCTTACTTATTGAAAAGTCAAAAGTCACAGATCTGTGAGTAACTGAGTGGAATTTCTCTCCTTCCTGACACACTGGAGAGCTGAAATGCACTGTATCGAAAAATGAAAATACACATAATAAGAATGTTTCGTGGAAATAGGCATAAGTCAAATTGTTTTCTAACCATAAAGAGACTAGTATGTATGGGTTTTGGTCTTTAGAGGCTAGACTGTATGTTTCTCATATGACATGGTGTATTACATTTTCTTTCCCATGTTAGCAATTACATTTGGTCTTCCAATAAGTGATACGTGTGGAACTATAAAATTACATGATTTTGATTGCCTTGATGTTGATATTTCGAATAAATGTAATTTGTACCAACATTTACAATTCACAATTAAACAATATGTTAAAAATGTACTCTTTCTGGGAAAGTGCAATAAAATATGGGAAGTAATTATAAAAATAAGCCCCTGTTTGAATAAACAATCCACGCTATGTAAAAAATATAAAAAAATGTTTTTCGCGAATATCTCGTTATCTAGCAGTTTTACATAAAAAATAGTTATTATGAAATTTATAACTTAGGAAATTCTCTACAAAAAAGGTGCTATGAGCTCTTTTCGTAGGAATAACCATTTTCAAGTATTTCTGGTTACCAAGTTTCAACCCCCATACTTTCGACAAGGGAAGATCTCGGACCCGGAAATTGGAAAAAAAATTATGAATCTGTAAATATGTAGGGGATGCCCTCCCAACATATCAAAATCAAAGACATTTGTCTTGGGGCAGGAGTATTTCATGAAGAAAGATCGACATTTCAAAATTGTGTCATTTTAATTTAATAACAAGCTTCATAATACTATTGGACATCAAACTGGTAATTATACTTATTGATATTTCACAATCTATACAAACATTTACTACTTTTCTATCTTACAACATTCACTATGAGATTACTACGAAACTACACTGTTCATTCTGTTGATGAGGAGTATTCAAACAAATCTTGATTACACCGTCATTTATATTATCGAGAATAGAATTAAATTATTTACAATTACGAAAATCTCGAATTTAATATTCGCACTCGTTGCAGCTACAGCTGAAACTATCACTGTGTCAATACTGACTTCATCGTACCGGGTTCTCTGAGAAACACCAAATTTCAAATGTAAAGAAAGACACTCTTAACTCTGTACATTGTCAGCCCTAATTATTATGACTATCCCTGCATTTTTCAATTAAACAATGGGTATTCGTAGTTACTACGCGCTTCAACTATGCATATTCTATGGCATTCTTATTTTTCCAATGAATACTGAATTACTATAATTTTCCACCACTATCCCTTCAGATTATGGGTATCGTGAAAAAATATTCATACGCAGCAGGAAAATTGAAGATATCTATTTTAAAATTGAATAATTTATTATGAGCCAAATAAAATGACAGAAGTACATGCCTTCCTTATATATCAATGTTTGTTAAAACCACTTACACGAAGTATTAAATAAACGAAAATTTCAGTTTACAACTTGGAAATTAGTACTACAAATACCCTCATATTTAATCAATTAAGATCCTTATATCTAAACAAATCAGTCAAATGCGTATTTTCTTTGACCATTAATGTATAGGTAACAATAGCTTTATATCATTGACTATTACTGGTTTTACGAATAACATATAAATAACATGATTATTTTGACTAAGTTCTGTAGTATATCATAGTCTGGTATACAGTCTGAAGATATTTTCTATGATCGATCAGAAACACTATGAATCCTTTATGCACTCACATTAAGCATAAGTTTGGTGCTTTACAATCAGGAATTTTAAGAATGTGTTCGTTCAAGTTTTATACTGAATTCAGCGAAAAATTTACATGCCCCGTTGGATGGATTATCTTGCACCCTGTTTAGCTTTGTCTGGTTGATCTTGCTGTTTTTTAAGTTGTTTTTCTCTCATTCGTTCGGCATCTCTAAAATTACAAAAGCAATTTTATGTAACGGTAAACTAACGCAGTCATCGAGAAAATGTAAATTTTATTCTTTTGGTACATACATTTTAAATAATTATAATTGAAACTACTTGGTCTATGGGAAAGGTCCATTGCTTTTATTCATAACATGTTTGTCCACAACGAATCGGACAGTTTTTAACTGCTACAGACTTTCTCTTAATTTATTACACACAGATGAAGCTATGAAGTAGTATAAATCATTAACCACGTCAGCTGGAATTTGTGTATATTAACTTTCATTGGCTGTCAGTCGTGTAATAATAGTACATTTCTAAAAACTACAAACGCTACACATGATACACGAAAATAACATGTGCGGTTCTGACGAGCTCGGGATCAATATCATTTCGAAGTGGTAGACGCACAGCAATGCATGTACCATGATTGTTACCGAATGTACCATCCAGAAACCAGCATGTCCGCTGCATGCCATGGCAGTGGAAGCGATCGACAGTTGGACAATTTACATATTTCCATTAAAACTTTCTATCGTGGCAACACTCACCCGCGTACAGAAAGCGAGTTTCAAAAAATTCCCCATTACTTGGATTAGAAATTAAGCAGTCATCCATTATATATCCTTTCAAATCGGTAAGTACTTTCATCACCACACAATATTTTCGCACATTGGCGCAAAAGGATGCTGTGCACAAACGATCGAGTGCAAATGGTTAAATTGTAAAAAAAATGCAACAGTGACAACAAAGCCGCATATACAGTGTCTAATTATTCTCCACTGTGAAACCGATCATTATGGAAATGGGACAAATAAGCTCCCCACAAAATGGTAACAAGTCCTTAATAACAGTGGGCATTATTTATATCGTAACAGAACTTTCCCAGAGATTTAGGTTACAACTATATTAGATTCGGCTAACCATTATCGTATTCACTAAGAGAAATTCAACGTTTAATAGTATAATAGTATAATTTTAATATTCTTTCGAGATGTTTCAGTACACATAGGTATTTGCAGGTCTATCTTTTCATTATTACCGTGCTTTGCGCTGTTCCAATGAGAGACCCTTATTACTGTCTTGCTCGGCAGCTGATTTCTTTACAGTTTTTTTCATATTTTTGGCTCGTGCTAGTTCGCGCTGGTTTCCACCTACAATAAGAAACATAACGTCATTATATATGATGATGGAATATTGCAAACAATTAAAAATAGAACGTCAAAGAATTAAATTGCTTCAGTCAATAAAGTTCTATCCTTGAATTTTAAAGTTAAGAAGTACATTTTGCAGCTTCATGTTAAAATAACATTTGCAAATAAGGAACGTGTATTTAAAATTCTCATGTGTACTAAATTATAATTAAAATATATTTATCAAATCTATGTACCAGACAATAAAATACAATTACACACGAACATAAAGCCATTTTGAAAATTTTCTAAAATTGCCAGAGCTTGAATCTCGAGCTAAGCAAAACTGAACAATTAAGAATCTTGTACACACACGAAATATAAAATCAGATATCTGTAATAAGACGAATAAGAGACACGAAAACCGCAGCATAAACGAGTTTAAGTATAAACGCAGAAAACAAACTATAAAACAGTGAAGTAAATCCTTAAACACGAAGAAAAAAGAAACAGAAATTGAAATGTCGTTACGGGTAATAAAAAATATAACGTCTAGTCGCATTTAAAGAGATTACGTTGTACGAATAGTGTAGATGAACAATAAAAGTGTAATTCATAAGAACAACTTATAGGCAGATATTTGTTCTTCGATCTTAAGGTTATTCGGCAAACAAATGGCAGACGTAAAATATAAGTTGTTCCACGTTTTCTCCGTCATATTACAACGGCGCCACACGTTACAACAAGAAAATACTTGAAAAAAAACTTACGGGTCATTCTTTCAGTTCTTGATCTCCGATAAACAAGTACTTAAAAATTTAACCCCGAGCAAATGCTGCGAAAAAGCACAGCCGTGTACCAGCACTCTTCACGGTTGTAGATTAATTTCTGAACCAAAATAAGACTTGTGTCGCCCCTGTCGCCGAACATCGATGTATGTGCCATCTGTACAAAAGTTTGATTTCAATTGATACTTTTCGAACGGAAGTAAAATGATCATTTACTTCATAAGTGCAACTAATTTACAATTGAAACGTCAAGTTTCAACTGTAATATGAGATTATACTATGATATGGAGAAATATCACTTTGTCCTAATATAAAGTTGTGAACAAAGTCTGCTATTCTTTCTTTAATGTATATTCTGAAAAATAAAACTTTTAAATCTCTTATTATTTCGAACGTATAATGTTCGATACCTACTTACCCAAAAGTAGACACCGCAATGCAACTATGCAATTAGGGATTTACCTTATGTATTTATACCGCGATGGTGAACCGCATAATTGCTATTACAAGAGGTAATTTAACTCAAAACTTCTTGTACCTTTATTTAAATATTATTACTCGCAAACAGTTGCGCCAAGAAACCACAACAGTATTAACTCTGCGCTGGCGAATTTAACGGACGGCCGATGAACAGTTGCTGCCTGGGCCCTTGCCCAGAAGCCCCCCGGCACCTTGGGCCCGATCTTCTAAAAAAAAATGATGACTTTATCTACTATATTTTTTTTTGTTTGCAATTTTGTTTGCTGCCCAAATTCATTTTATTCGATTTATTCGGTTTTATGTTATTACTCGCGAACTGTAGAAGATAGAATAAAAGTTTTTAGAAAAAGTTACTTTTTGTAATTAGGACTATCATTTGGTAACTTATAGTCCCTACAGTTCTTACAGTTCGCGAGTTATAACACAAAATCCGAAAATAGCCGGATTTTCAGGTGTCAATTTCGTCCCCTTAGAGTGAATTTGGGCAGCAAAAAAATTTAGTAATGCATACCTATATATCCTGTACATATCCCTAAACACTAAAGTTTTAATTTATTCAGTAATCTCGCAATCGATTTTGGTTGTACCGTAACCAAAAAAGTCCCTCAATCGATAATGGTTATTCGTAATCAAAAACAATTTCCGTTGTCAATAATGGTTACCAGTAACAAAAACTGATAAATCTTAATATTTTTTAAACAATTCATTTTTCGAAAAACTTCTACAGAATTTAATGACGACTGACTTCCATTTGAATAAAAATTAGCATTTTCTCAATGATATTTTCGAAGGTATTTGAAAAATAACTGTTATTTCGGATCTCTTCCGTAAACAATGTAACATTTTTATTTTCGTTGCAATCGTTCAAAACAACACATCAAGAGATACGATCATTCTCCTCTCGCAACGCCACATGCACGGTATCATTATGTACTAAGTTATAATTATCGAACCAAACTACATAAAGCGTCGTGACACAGCACTATAATATGCCAGAATTGCCAGATACAATATTTTTAGTGCGATATAACACAGCGACTCTCGTCAATACGTCTGTTTTACGTATGTAACTTTAGAAGGACTGGAAGGCTTTGCACGCTACTTAAATACAATTGCAATTTACAATTACTAGGTATCTATATGAGTTGAACTTCCGCTATAAGTACAGTAATTCGTCGTTATTGTCCCGTTTTTACCATACGTAGTACGCTCGGTGACTATCCCCACCATATCTTGGAATCCTTCGGTCGAGAGTGAGAGAACGAAAGAGTCGACGGCAATTTCGTGTCAACTATTTCGTTCCCTCTCGCTCGCCCGAATCGTGTCCGCATCGCGTCGTACGCTCGCCGCCAGCCCCGTTCATCGGGACTATTATGACGAATTACTGTACTCATCGCCGAAAATAGAACCGATAGCTATCGAACAGCCAACGAGAAGCTTCCCATCAAACTTTCAATATTTTCACGTCGATACACGAAATTGAAATTACTTCGACAGTGTGTTACTACCAACTTTCCATATATCTGATTTCGGCGCACTGATTCGGTCAGTTTAAAACAATAAAAACTAGCTATTTTGCAATAATAATTATAAAATCTTTCGACGTTTCGATCTTAGTTTAGATCTTCTTCAGGAAAGTTTAGAAAGGATATAAAATACTGCTTTTGCTATTAAATTGAGTCACTGTGATATTGCATTACGTGTGACTCCCGAGTATTTTATATCCTTTCTAAACTTTCCTGAAGAAGATCTAAACTAAGATCGAAACGTCGACAGATTTTATAATTATTATTGCAAAATAGCTAGTTTTTATTGTTTTAAACTGACCGAAATCATATATATTAATTAGTACGGTCGAAATTTATAAATAACCTACTTTCCATAGTTACCAGAGGCTGTATCTATCGGAGACCAGGGGAGGCAATGAGAGGCGAGAGAGGAGGTGCCTTATCGGTAGGGGGCTACGCGTAAGCACCATTCAACAAACTCCCAAGATTCGCTAACAAATCGACGTCCCCGCATGGAAAATTACTTTACTCGCCCAAGAGACTTTAGATCTCTAACAATTACATAGTTAGGAGCAACTGTATAAAAACCCGCTTGCCTCGAATGAAGGTGGAGTTTGATCGATTGCACCGATATCGAGACATCCGCTTGGTAAATAGGTCGCGATCGCTCAAGTATCGTTTCATAACTTATCTCTCGGGTAATTCATCTAGATAGTGAATTACGAATCTGCTCAATCCTTACCAAAGTTTTCATTAAGTTCACCGCTCCGAGAAGGCCACAACATTAGGGGGTACAGAGCTGCAACAGTTGCGGTTAGCGAGAGATAAAAACAGGAGGGAGTCAATTAAACACTACAATATTGCTATGAAATGGCGAAGCGGTTGGAGTTATTTGATTGTTCAAATCGTCAATAGCATATTTAGAGACATTATAAGGGTCAATTTTTATGGTTCGGCGCGCAACGTAGAACCTCGTACCGTAGGAAATTTTCGAGTGTTCGGCGCGCAATGCGCGCTGTTGAACATGTTCACTCTGCCTTTACTCTGACAATACGATGAAAATAATAATAACATAGCAGTAATACATCTGCGAGATATTAATAATTAATAGAAGCACCTCGTACACGCGAATTTCTTTTTCCAAAGCGAAGGCGTAATTTTCTATTTCCAGCATTTACGCCTTTGCATCTCAGTTAACACATTCATGTATCCGTAATACCTACTTCATGTAACATGTGTGCATCCATACGATGCGTCGTATATTCATGTTTAGCAGTGCAGTTGGCGAACAGAATTGCACTGATCAACATCGCGTGCCGTATTGCTCCTGGCAACAAACGAGAACAATGGCGTGTACGTGTCTGACTTTAGTCGTGGGTGCTTTAAGTTTACTGATATTATATTTGCTGAAGACGTACACCTATTGGAAGAGGCGAGGAATCCCGACCGCTAAAGGAATAATACCATTACTGGGTCATACGTTACCCTTGTTGACTGTGAGGTCAAGTTATTTAGACCTGACTACCGAGCTGTATGAAGATTTCAAGAACCGTAGCATGGTTGGATTCTACAAATTCACAAATCCGGTACTATTAGTTCGTGAACCACAGTTGGTGAAGACTGTCATGCAGACCAACTTTTCAAGCTTCCACGACAATGCGGTGAAGATTATACCAGACTTGGATCCTCTATTCGCCACGAATCCGTTTTTCTGCAACGGCGATGCTTGGGCGTTAGGAAGAAAACGATTGACCTGGGCGTTTTCCAGCATGAGGCTGAAAATACTTTTCGTGGCTGTCAGTGGAGTGTGCAAGAAATTCCAAGATTTTTTGGACAGGCGGTTGAAGTCGAGGGACAAGTACGAGGTCGAGCTGAAATATCTGTTCTCAAAATTCACGGGCGAAGTTGTGGCGAATGCTGGTTTCGGCATCGAAGGGCAGTGCTTCGACGATGAATCGCATCCAATGGCTTTCGACCGAATCGGCGACGAGATTTTCAAGCCAAATGCCATAAGCGCGATATTCCAAACTGTTGTATTCTTCTTGCCCTCGATCAATCGCATACTGAGAGTCAGTATTTTCCCGAAGAGACTGGACAAGTTGTTCAGGAATTTAGTCGACCAGAGTCTCGAGGCTAGAAAGGAGGAAACCACGCCGAGGAACGACCTCCTTCAGTTAATGATGGACCTTGAAAAGGCAAATGAAGAGAGACTGAACAAAGATATTCTCACTGCTCACATGGCATCTCTCTACGCGGATGGGTTCGAGACATCCAGCATCACCCTCAGCTTCATTGGCTACCATTTGGCGGCGCTCAAAGACGTCCAGGAAAAATTGAGGGCGGAAGTGCAGTCCACGATAGCGAATCACGACGGCCAATTAACGTTCGAAGCGTTGAAAGAAATGAAGTACATGGATCAAGTGATGAACGAGTCGCAAAGATGTTTCAGCGCTTTTGGCATCCTGAGCAAACGCTGCACGGCGGAGTTCGAGCTGGAGGGATCGGATGGGCTGCGTTGCCGCGTGAAACCTGGCATGGAGATCGCTATACCCGTGTGGCCATTGCATCATGACCCTGAGCACTGGCCTGATCCGGAAGTTTTCGATCCAGATCGATTCAGCGAAGACAGGAAGCAGGACATTAAAAAAATGACCTTCCTTCCTTTCGGTGAGGGACCAAGGATGTGCGTTGGAATGAGAATGGCCCTACTCCAAATAAAAGCTTGTTTGGCTACCTTGGTGAACAATTACAGTTTAGAACTATCGCCAAAGACTCAGCTGCCTTTGAAATTGTCACCGGCATATTTCCTAACAGCTCCGGTCGGAGGCTTGTGGGTGTATATCTCCAAGCTTTGAGTGACATTTGTCACGGTCGTCATACATATTTTATGCATGTAACGTAGCGAGACTATTTCCTTTGTAATGCACGATTTTGTATGGAAATAAATGATAAATGGGCTTGCACCCACTAAAACCACGACGGTGGCCTCCTTGACCAGAGAGGTCCCTCACGACGAGGGGAAGAACTTGGGCGAGTTTCATAGAGAACCGGTGCATCTCGACTGCCAGGCCCCTCATAATACAAGGTCCATCCAGGAGGGGATACAATCACCTCCTCCGCATGAACTCATTCCGTGTTATGCTGTGGTGGCACTTCATCGTGCCGCCTCCCCGCCCCGGACTGCTGCTGCTAGAGTTCTCGGAGCCCCCGCTCGCTGAACCTCCCTCTCCGCTGTCCTGCCCCCCCCCCCCTAAATCAGGCTGGTGGACGACTAACCAGGAGAAAAAAATTGTCACCCATCCTTCCACAGTACGCCGCCCGTGATGCTTAACTTCGGTGTTCGAATGAGAACCGGTATTTTCATCACGGCCACCGTCGCTGCTAGGTATAGGATAGAACTATCACGCAATGTAATTTTGTTTCACACGCTCGGAACGCTCGCGAGCCCCCTTACAATTTTCATCTCACACCCAACGTTATCGATTCAGTTGAAAATAAGATTACAATGCTACGAGCGGTAGGAATTAAAATTAAATGTTATCGGAAAAATTTTAAATCTAAATCGGCCTGAATGTTTACGACTAATTTCAAGAAACATGTTGCATAACGCCCTTTAGTAATAGATTTGAATAGTAGCACAATTTGCACATACTTCCATAAATTTCCAACATAAAGATTATATAAATAGATACAACCGCGTAATAGACCATTGTACAATCTCTTAGTTGTACGTACACGGAAAATTGAATTGTAGTCCTAAGTGGGGAAGAAAGTTGTTTCCTTGAATTCTTTATATTTAGTGGGATTATTATTAGGGACTATAGCTATCATTGTCTTTAAAAGTTTAAATAATTACTTTGAGCCTCCCTCACATTTAATTGACTAACCTGCTGAGGAAACAATTAAAAATTGAATATTGCCCGACTAAACTAAAATATGTTATAATCGGATTACAGTAATGCCTCGTTAGTATCGCGACGAACGGGGCTAGCGGCGCGATTCTAACGCGATGCGGACACTATTGCCTTAGAGTAGTATATGCTCTAAGACTATTCCGTGCAGCCAATGCCGCGAGTGAGAAAACCCCAGAGCCGAGCGAAAGGGAACGAAACAGTTGACGTGAAGTTGTCGTCGTCTCTTTCGTTCTCTCACTCTCGACCGAAGGATTCCAAGAAATAGTGGGGTAGTCAGCGGGATTATAACGCATGGTAAAAACGCGACACTAACGACGAATTACTGTATTCATAAGATAAGATATAAGATACCTACTACAACCGAAAATAAAAGATAAGAACACATCAAGACCGGATTTACCGGACGGCAACAGCGAACTTAAGAGCAGCCATTAAGGGGGAACACCACTGTGACGGCCGGAAAAATGAGCCCATATTTAAGATTTTTTTAGGAATAACTTACAGTTTTCATATAAAATTATTATTACCTATCTTTAGTACAATGTCTTAAGAGACAATAAAAAAAAATAGAAAAACATGCATAGATTTTCACATTTAGTTAATCTTCTAGACCCCTTACAACAGGCCTGTACAGCGAGCCTTTTTCAGCGCCTAGCGGCAAGCAACCAGCCGTACGCCGTTACTAAGGGTAGAATCGGTGAGGCGAACTGCAGTAGTTGTAGGTCCGGGCTCGTCGAGCACCTCGCGAGCAGTTCGCCTCACCGATTCTACCCTTAGTAACGGCGTACGGCTGGTTGCTTGTCGCTAGGCGCTGAAAAAGGCTCGTTGTGCAGGTCTGCCTTACAAGAAACCATAGGTCGCTTATCGAAACGATATCTTCAGAACGGCAACTATGAAATCAATTTTTTTTAAACATAATCTATACGAGTGTAGTTTCCGTTGTGCGCGCCGATTTTAAAAAAAAATTATTTATATAGAAATAGTGCGCTTTAGAAGAAAAAGTTTCGAAAATCCGCAAAAAATGGACAGTTTTTCGAGCGTCTTTAAAAAAATATGTTTCCAATGAAAAAATTGATACGCACAACTGAAGATAATCTTTTCTTAAAGATCCTGTTAAAATTTCAAGTCGATCGGATAAAAATTTGACAGAGCTATTGATTCGATCAGTTAGAAAAATGTCGTTTCGAGAAAATCGCGTTTAAAGTTTGACTTGTAATGCGTTCGTAACCGTGACGCGTTTCACAAAATGCACTGTATCTTCGTAAATTCTTCGAATATCGACTTGAAATTTTCAGAGAGTATTTTAAGAGTTAAACATTAACCCTAGTTAGACTGACGAGGCACCCGGGTGACTATTTGAACTTTACCGCCGAAGAAAGATTGTTTCTAAGTATTTGTTTTTTCTGAGCTTCCATGACATCTCAAATGCATGATTTTTGAGTAGAAAAAACATGCGTAAATGGTTTTTAATTTTTTTCTTCACCTAACTTTTATCTGTTGAAGTGTTTTATTCTCATTTCGGCGGACGCAGTCACCCGGGTGACTTTTAGAAAATGTATAGAAAATAAGAATGTACGTAAAAAATTTTTACTAATAATTAGTGATACTCGTCAAGGGCAAAACAGATGCAGTAGTGCGTGGCAAGACGCTGTTTTTTTCGATCGACGATCGACGTTGCCACGTTCCGAAAAGTGGCCGGCCGACGCGTCACTTGTCGCAGAAGTAGTGGCGAGTCGCCAGCGCGAGCATTAACACTATTCACTTATACATATTCTTTACTTAGTGTTATTTAATAAACTTATCCACTACTCCTAGCAAAGTGATTCTCCTTCTTCCTACACATGTTCTAAGCAATGCCACTTGTAATTATTAACAATGATATGCGTGCAGATGTACATATGAAATTAGTCACCGGGGTGACTGCCTCAGCCTAAATGAGTTGTAAAATTCGTCAGTCGAACTAGGGTTAAGAAAGTGAAGAAAAAAAAGAAAATCGAATTTATTTCAACTTTCACACTGGTGTTCCCCCTTAGAGGAGGTAGCCGCTAGCCACTCGTACATCGGCCTGCCGACAACACGTACACCAAGAAGACCCAGCGAACGCCAGCTGATGGGTCAGAGGCGCCATCCGCCAGCCGAATAGTTCTGTATATATTCGAAAACGGAACTGTAAGAGTTGCTCGAGAAACAAAACAGTCTCCCGATAGTTTCTCTAGTGCGAAAACGAACGGAGTTTGCGGAGCGTAGCCATTAGCCCGGGGGTCAGAGACTCTGGGCGTGTATCATCCGAATTAGGTACGAATCTGCTCAGTAGGGGAGAGTGGGGACAAACGTAACACTTTTTACATTTGGCTTAGTTGCCAATTATCTCTTACAGATATAAAAATGAAAATTATGCCTTAAGATAGTATGTTTCTTGGTCTATCATTCGACCACAAATTCAGCCTTCCATGATAAGTAGTTAGAGAGTTATGACAATTTTCCGCAGTGACTTGTCATTGTTACTTTTGTCCTGCAGGGGTAGGACGAAAGTAACATACCATGGTGACGAACGTAATAGTAATTATTTTGAAGAGAATTGAGTAAACACACTTCTTCCAAAACAAAATAGGATTTTTTATTATCAGAAACGATGGAAACAAACAGTTTAATAAACATCTTTTAAGTAGGTAGCGATAACAAAGTATAACCAGCTTCAAACATTTCTTTGATACTGTGTATTTGATTTAATATACATAGAATCTCGTGTACGGGCCTCAAAAGTAACTAATATTTATGATTTTTTTATAAAAACCATTGTTAATATTGGATTCAAGTACTCCCCGTAGTGACATGTTACTTTTGCCCCCAGCCATGTTTTTCAGCATACCTTGAACTATAACGAACTAACTATACAAGACTTATTGAAATCAAATACAGAAACTTATAAATTTACTTATAAAGACATTATCTAAGAACGCTCTAACAAATAATTCGATCAGTGTCTATACTTTAACTATGAATATTAACAAAAACCCAACAGAGGAGACACTTATCTGAATGATCGAAATAACGAAATCAGCTTGCCCGCGGTATACGAATCGTCGTATTGCTCAGCGTCGCTCAGTGAAAGAAAAGAAACACTACACACGCGTAACTATGTAAAAGCAAACGTTTTGGAAACTTTTGTGGAAGGTGCGAGAAGGCGTGTTACTTTCATGACGCCGTTACGTTTGTCCCCGCTCTCCCCTACTGATTAAAGTTATCACAAAGTTCACTGCTACGAGAAGGCCACAGCGTTAATAGATACAGAGCTCCAATAGAGAGCACACTTGAAAAGAGGGGAAGATAATTCAACACTACAATATTGCTATGAAATGGCGCAGCGGTTGCTGTTATTTGATTGTTCAAATCATCAATAGCAGACTACGATAATACGATGAAAATAATAATGTCATAACATAGCAGGAACACATATCCGAGATATTAATAATTAATAGAAGCACCCCGCACACGCGTACTTGTTTTTCCAAAACAAAAGGCTTCATTTTCTATTTCGAGCATTTACGCCTTTGCATCTCAGTTAACACAGTCACGTATCAGTAATATATACTCCATTTAACATATCTACATCCATATGATGCTTCGCATATTCCAGTTTAGCAGGGCAGTTGGCGAACAGAATTGTACCGATCAACGTCGCCTGGCGTATTGCTCTTCGCAACAAACGAGAACAATGGCGTGTACGTGTCTGACTTTAGTCGTGGGTGCTTTAAGTTTACTGATATTATATTTGCTGAAGACGTATACCTATTGGAAGAGGAGAGGAATCCCAACCGCTAAAGGAATAATACCATTGCTGGGTCATACGTTATCCTTACTGACTCTGAGGTCAAGTTATTCAGACCTGACTAGCAAGCTCTATGAAGAATTCAAGAACCGTAGCATGGTTGGATTCTACAAATTCACAAATCCGGTACTATTAGTTCGTGAACCACAGTTGGTGAAGACTGTCTTGCAGACAAACTTTTCAAGTTTCCACGACAATGCGCAGGAGATTATACCAGACTTGGATCCTCTATTCGCCACGAATCCATTTTTCTGTAACGGCGATGCTTGGGTGTCAGGCAGAAAGCGATTGACCTGGGCGTTTTCCAGCATGAGACTGAAAATACTTTTCATGGCTGTCAGTGGAGTGTGCAAGAAATTCCAAGATTTTTTGGACAGGCGGTTGAAGTCGAGGGACAAGTACGAGGTCGAGCTGAAATATCTGTTCTCAAAATTCACGGGCGAAGTTGTGGCGAATGCTGGTTTCGGCATCGAAGGGCAGTGCTTCGACGATGAATCGCATCCAATGGCTTTCGACCGAATCGGCGACGAGATTTTCAAGCCAAATGCCATAAACTCGATATTACAATATACTGTATTCTTCTTTCCCTCGATCAATCGCATACTGAGAGTCAGTTTTTTTCCGAAGCCTCTGGACAAGTTCTTCAGAAATTTAGTCGACCAGAGTCTCGAGGCCAGAAAAAAGGACACTACGCCGAGGAACGACTTCCTTCAGCTAATGGCGGATCTTGAAAAGACAAATGATGAGAGACTGAGCAAAGATGTTCTTGCTGGTCACATGGTGTCTTTCTACGGCGATGGGTTCGAGACATCTAGCATCACCCTCAGCTTCATTGGCTATCATTTGGCAACGTTCAAAGACGTCCAGGAAAAATTGAGGGCGGAAGTGCAGTCCACGATCGCCAAGCACGGCGGCCAATTAACGTTCGAAGCGTTAAAAGAAATGAAGTACATGGATCAAGTGATAAACGAGTCACAAAGGTGTTTCCCCGCTTTTACCGGCATGAGCAAACGCTGCACGGCGGAGTTCGAGCTGGAGGGATCGGATGGGCTGCGTTGCCGCGTGAAACCTGGCATGGAGATCGCTATACCCGTGTGGCCATTGCATCATGACCCTGAGCACTGGCCTGATCCGGAAGTTTTCGATCCAGATCGATTCAGCGAAGACAGGAAGCAGGACATTAAAAAAATGACCTTCCTTCCTTTCGGTGAGGGACCAAGGATGTGCGTTGGAATGAGAATGGCCCTACTCCAATTAAAAACTTGTTTGGCTACCTTGTTGAACAATTATAGATTAGAACTATCGCCAAAGACTCAGCTGCCTTTGAAATTGTCACCAGCATATTTCCTAACAGCTCCGGTCGGAGGCTTGTGGGTGTATATCTCCAAACTTTGAGTGACATTTGTCACGGTCGTCATACTTATTTTATGCATGTAACGTAGCGAGACTATTTCCTCTGTAATGTGGGATTTTGTATGGAAATAAATGATAAATGGGCTTGCAGCCACTAAAGCCACGAGGGTGATGTGCTCCACATTGCGTGAAATAATAAAATTGCTGCCTCGAATCTTTTTGAACGGTGCACCATCTTTAGCGAATCGTTAAAACTTGTTGCAATTCTAACTACACACCTATTATGCGTTTCACCCTGTCCGTTCTCGTTTATTTTTCACCCTGCATTATGTAACTTACAAATGTACGACCCTCCACCTATCTGTGAACAGTTTACGCAATAAATTACTCATCTCAATCTCCTTGAAAAATCCTTCAACTTAAATTCCCTTCTCTATAAATTGAAACCGCTTTAGGCCAACTAGCTGTAAGTGACAATTTTATTTCGAAACGCCTTGTAGGTACTACGAAGATCAAGAGATTGCTAGTCAACGATTTAATCGTATTCTATCGACAGCGCTCTCCGCTGACCAGCACATTTAATTGCAATCTAACAAAACTGCGGTCACAAGCCACTGGATCTCAATCACAATGTTTGTTAACACATTGCGTGCGGCACCAAAAATAGTTGACCCTCCCAGATGCCGGAAATAGATTTTTGTATAAAGTGCACCCTTTTATGCTACTTTCAACATTTTATAACATTTTAACCAAAAGTAATCTGTTTTTGTTAGAAAAAAGGTATGACGCTTTAAATACAAAAAACAGCTGCACCATGGTGAAAAACGCAGCAAATTTGTAAGGACATGCACACAGTGATGAACACGTTCGTACTGAATGCGTATGCAAAAGGAAAATTCGATACCTGAAAAATTCTTTTTCACCTTCCACATTTATTGGGACCGGGCCCAAGATCACTGATTTAATCTAAAATAATTGAAAAACTAGTGCACAGCATGCGACAACGTCTGAAAAGCGTAATTGGAGCCAAAGGTAGCCTAAATAAATATTAATCTAAAATAAGGTGCATATAATTAATGCGGTTCGAATATTTTTGTGACTCTGTTGCAGTACATCTTTGCAATAAATGTTTCATAACTTCTATAAATATTATCCGATTCATTTCAAATTTAGTGTATGTAATCTCCATACCTGTGTCTTATAGTAGTTACAACATTACATTTAGAACTTATGTCTAACATATATATTTTTATTGTTTTACAGTTTTAATAGCAAATGTTCGAATACTTTCGTGGCTCACTGTATACAGAATGAATATTCATTTTATGTACCGATGCTAACAGGAGATTGGTATCGCGACATTCTCGAATGTATCGCGAAACTTGTAAAAAGTTTTGCAATAAGAAACTGTACCTATATCACGTAAGTAATTTTCGAATATATACTTACTAAGCCATCTGTATTAATTTCAAGGATAAATGTTATCGGCGTGTAGGTTCGGTCATTTGAATAAAAGTTGTTTTGCAAATTTTATGATTGAATTTCCAACGTTTCCGTCAATATTGAGACCATTATCAAGGAAATAATTATATCAAAAGAAAACTGCGTTCACTTTTATAAATTCCGCAACGTATTCGACGTGCGAAACACAAGTCGGTTGGAGAGTGACATCTGTATTAAGTTTCACAAGCTTAATTAAAGTACACTCCTGTATGTAGATGCTAGATATTTTATAAACGAAGGAAATATATCACGCGTAATATTTCTATTTTACCGTTAGCAGAACGTGTGCGTAGAAACGGCTTTTGTTATGATTGAAACGGTTCTAGCTTTGGAAGTCACCTCTGTTTACACGGCTCGGTCACGATATCCCAACACTTCGGAAATTTTTACGCGTGTATTGCCTCGCGAGTCCTGCCGCCTGCCTGCTCTCCCCCCACCACAGCTAATATTCGCGAGGTACAGTGACGCGGCGCGGGGGTCATTCGTTCCGGGGACGTCGTTGAGTTAAGACGCTTCGATATTTATCTGCGTATTTAAAAGGTAGGCGTACATTATCTACCATCATATAATTACATACTTCCAATCATTCGTCTTCTTCTTTACTCTCTATCGTCACTTGCTGCTACTATTAATACAGTTTCGTCCCGAAATTGATTAAATATCGCGAGAAAACCGTTATGTAGATGTTCGTCGCGTATTCCCTTCGTTGCCTTACCGATATTTCTGCACATTTAGTGCACACATATCGTGTCTCGGTATTCAATTACATCCCTTTCCGGGCATATTTCAAGTTTATTTGTTCTTTAATTGCCTTGCGAATGTTTTAATGTTTTTCTTTCAAACTTGTTGCATCGTTAGGTTACAGGCGTTGAGGCGGGAATCGGAGGCAAAGGGCAGGCAACGCCATGACACTTGCTGGTTAATTTGAGCGGTGCTTGGATGGCGTCTAGTTTCATTCCTTCGAAAAATGAGATGGCAATACGTGTGGTATACATATTTTTTCGTTATTTTATTGAATCATTGTTGGCTGTGAGGGTGATGCGTAACTTTGCAGTCGGTTAATGTCGGAATGAAATGGGAAAAGATTGAATTATGATAAATTGAATAATTTTAATCAGATTTGTTTAAAAATTTTAAAATGGCATCGGTAGATGTTTACGAAATATTGGAATGATCGAATTCTATTGCATTTCGGTCGCGTTTACATAGAATTCAACGATATTTCAATGATTTTTAAGAATCTATCTCTATGAAGCTGTTGTAATTGCATTTACCTTCGGTTTTGGATGCAAGTTTTGTTCTTTATGTACAGAAACTGCGTAGTTGATCAATGCCATGCTATTCAAGCATAAATAATTAAAGAATTTTGGATATTTATAAAGATCGTGATATATTTTAAAGTATCATTCGAATAACACGAACGTGCTTACAACTTTAATAACGAAAGCCACTACTATGATTCATTTAAATGTAATAATTATTTCTGAAGTAGTATATTTTGGATAACATCGTGTGAAATGTAAAGCTGCTCGTATCCAGCGAGCATTCTGTATTTTCGCATCACACTTTTTATTCTAAATAACAAGGAGCGAAAGTCCCTTGGCTGGTTCCAAGAAAAACACTATTTCCTCGCGACAAACATTATGATGAAACCACACCCACCCCACCCTCTTATCGTACTTATTTTTCAGAAATTGTGACCGCGTGCAATGCGGCCAAATAGAGTCAGTGTTTATGACGTACGAAGTTTTTCTTTTTGAAGAGCACAGTTGCTCATAGTAGAGTGTCGTTAACAATTTGGGGATTCGCGAGGGTAGAGTCAGTGTTTTCTACGCAATTTATATGTATTCTTTCATGAGCGTCGCGGCTCTGGTGCGTTGGTAGTCTACGTATTTCTTTATTTTTTTTTACTTTTGAAAGCGAAACTCGTTACCGGAAATTAGAGTCACTGCGTCAGCTGAAGACGAGATTTGTGCGCAGAATATTAATGGAAACATGTAAGTATTTATGTATTTCATTAAATTCTATTAAAGTAGAGTTCATTCCTCAAAATTTTAGAAAGAAAAAAAATTTTAAAAATTAAAAAATTTAATTTTTAGGATGGAATTACCAAGCAATTCAAAACAAACGAAACTTTTGTTAATTTTAATTTGTAATATTTAATTTTTTCCTTAAAATGTCTAAATGATAAAACATTTCGTTAGGTTTGAATTGCTTCGTGGTTCTTTATTAGAGTTCAAACAATCGTAACTTTAGAAAGAAATTATAATCGTGTTCTGTTCCTTTGTTACAGTCTGGACGTAGCTGAGCAGCCTGATGACTTCTTCTGACCAGCTTGATGACATCTGAGCAGCTTGATGACTTCCCTTGAGTAGTAGCAGGGGTGTTGGCGTCTCCGTCACCGGGGCACAGCGAAATGTGAGTGCGCATGCATTATGGTTCCTCTGGTCACTCAATCATGTCGTAGGACGTTTGGTCCGAATCGACACGAGTGACCGGTTGTATACGTGCTTTGGCGAGCATAATGACCGCGGGTATGATAACCATGCCCGTGAATTGTAACATTTTGGCTGTATATGTATTTATTAGACGAGGGCTAGGGTCTTCTTGTACACCGCGTCTTTTCAATAGAATCAAATTATAATCATAATTTCCAAGATAAACGGTTCCTAACGCGAATGTTTATTATTGATCATACATTGATGTAGATATTTATTAAATAATGCACATAAAGATGCATAGCAGCTCAGAAGGTATTGGTATGAATATCAATACGGCTGAATGCTAATTTTTATGTAGCGAAGAAGTTTGATACTCTCAGACTCCGCAGCTACGATCTTTTTTATTTAATATGTAGAGGAAAAATCGGATACCCTCCGATTTCGTCATTGCGACGATTATAATGACTTGAATTTCTTTTATTTTTTTGATATTACGTTTTAAAAGTATGTAATTTGATGTCTAAATGATGATAAAGGCGTAATTCCTTTCTTATAAAGGTCACTCGTTTGCGCACACAATAGAATAATTAATTTTCATGTGCAAGAAGACAATTGAGGGTGAGCAAATTTCAGATTCAAAGTAATTAGCATGGGAACACAATTTCTTGTTTTATGAAATTTACTTTGACGATGGAATCGCTCGTTTTGAATTCTTAAAGTAAATTCTTCAAGATTTAGAGTCATTTTCTTATATAATAGCTTTAGATAAATTTAGAGTCTTTTTTCTTGCTAATTGAATGTCGAGTAGAGTGCTTTTTCTTGACGATGTAATGTAAAGTAGAGTCCTTTCTTATTTATCAAACTTTAAACTATCGACAAGTTGAAAGTCGACCCACTTTGCTTAATAATGTAAAATGAAAGAATACTAGCCTGCTAGACACTAGACAGACTAACCATATTTTCTAGTTGAGGATTTTCAGGATATCTTTCCGTACCTATTGCCTTTTAACTCATCCACGTGCCCATGTGCTACTTGGGTGGGTGAAAGCAATGGGGCACGATGACTTTCTTTACTAAATAATTACATTTTGGCGACTGGCATTGCGTTAGTGTATCGTGCACGTCGCATTTTCCACCTGTGTGTGTTTGTGTTGTTAGGCGGTGGAATTTGCGTCGGTGAAAGATTCTCATCAAAGACCATGTTAAGGAACCTATAACATTATATTATTATTCATGGTAATAACGATACCAATGTATCATATTCCTTGTTGCACACGATGATCATTCTAGTAAATAATCTTGGAATATGAAACTTAATCAATCTCGTAAAATTAAACGAGAAAGTTATAACGATTGATGTATGTACCTAATACGTACAATGCGCATTATCAAGTAATCCATTGTTTGAAATTGAAAATAATTAATTGCTATGTAAATCATACTTACACGCAATGGTCACTGCCTTTGCCAGCCGATTTCAGTGAAAACTGGTACAATACTTGTTAGAGTGTGATTGTGGCCAAGCTCGGGTGACGGAGTCGTCCCGGGACGATCTCTCTAGTGTAGGCTTTTGCACCCGGGCGGTGATGCTTGAGAATCGTGGAGTGGATTGACTGATGATTGTGTTTGAGAGACTGTTTTGCCATTTTTAAATATAGGTGTTGCGTAGGATAGGTAACTTACCTTCTGGTACGAATGTGTGACTTAAATATAAGTAGGTAGGGCCGGGGCAGGTCTTCGTATTCTCTGATCGCATGATCTCACTTCTAGCCTCGCTATGTCGACTTTATTAAGTAGACCCCCTATGTTAAGGGGGTAAACAGTGAACGGTCAACAAATCAAGCTATTTGAAAGATTTTTTCTCAGTAAATACAATATATAATGAAATAAATCTTTTTGATATTTATTAAGCAACTCTTATATTATAACAAAAAAATTAAAAAGATTATTTTCAATTTGTGTTTCTTGTTTTTTTTACAGCGTCAATATGGGATTTAAACAAAAACGGTATGTTCGTGGTGCAGGTGATTTCCAGGTTTAGGCTTATCCGAAACAAAAAATTCGAAAAGGTTCTTAATCTGCATAAGTGTCTCTATCGTCCGTACCTCAATTAACAATTTTTGCCGAAAAATAACCGAGACTTTTCTCGGGGAACAATCGAGAAACACCATTTTGGGAAACTTTTTCCTTCAAACAGGCGCCATTTTGTTATTTCTCAACAAAAAATGTTAATTGAACTACGGACGATAGCGACACTCATACAGATTAAGAATCTTTTCGAATTTTTGGTTTCAGATAAGCCTAAGCCGGGAAATCACCTGCACCACGTTTTTCTTTAGGTGCCATATTAACGCTTTGTAAAAAACAAATAAAATAAATTAAAAATATTTTTAATTTTTTGGTATAATATAAGAGTAGCTTTATAAAAACCAAAAATATTTATTTCGTTATATGTTGTATTTACTGAGAAAAAATCTTTAAAAATAGCTTGATTTTTCGACCGTTCACAGTGAAGTACCCCCTTAAGTTTCAGAAGGGCGGACCGCCCGGAGCAAGAAGTGGCCAAAGAGCCGAAGATAGGTAGCCCAGCCAGAGGAAAGGCCACATCATGTGGACTACCAAGAATGGTCCTGCATTCTCGGGTGCAGGGTCATTCTTCTTAGGTATTACTTTGCCATTATGCTCGCCGGTAGTTGTACTAGTAGTAGTTTGGTTGGCCATAAGCTGACCCATCGACATCCCCTCTCCTGAAATTGAACACACCGCGTTTTCAATTAAGGTTGCGAAGAAAATTACGGGGTCAGTTAGTGTTGCGACTAAATGTTGATTACGGTTTGAATTAGCGTTGCGAATCGAGTATTCCCCGCGTTTAGTTCCAGCATAGCGTTGCGAATGAATGTCGAGCGTGGTTGTTTGTAGTGTTCCGAAGAAAAAGTCGCGATTGTTTTTGAAATTGTTCTTGTATTTCGAATTGGAGTTACTAGAGTTTTATTCATTGCATTACTTTTGATTCATGACTGATCGCGTTTTTTTAATTACTCGTCCTAGTTTGATACTGAATATTTTTTTGAGTTAGTGTTGCGATGATGACTGGTCGCGTTTGTAATTAGAGTTGCGACCCCAATGCCCCGAAACTGTCCCGGGACATGTCGGGAGACATGTTCCTGGGGAAAAGGAGTCCCGAGCAGCTGGCTTTGCTGCACATGGGACTCCACACAGCCTTCAGGAAGGCTGCAACGAATTAAAGTTAGAGTTGCGTATTGCGAGATACAGGTGCACTGAATTTTTATTAGTGTTGAGAAAATTGAAACCACCCACGTGGTGGTTCTCGGTAGCTTTTTATATTTGTTAAAGTAGTGTAGCTCCTTGGGAGCTTTTTCATTTGCTATTCGGGATTTGTATTGAGTATAGTAGAATTTTCAGTAATGAAGCACCATCCGGGAATTTTAAAGTTGTTTGAAAAATTAGTGCTGCGAGTACCGTTAAGGAACTAGTTCTTGATCAGGCACTAATTTTTTATCAGTTCATGAAATAAATCGTTCTTTTGAGTTTATGTCAATAAATAATTGTTTGAAATAATTACTAACATAGAAATTGATAATTCAAAAATATATGTGTTGTCTGTGAAAGCAGTTAATATTGTTAGTTTTAGATGATCAAAAACTAGTTCCCAGTCACCTTATTATTCCATACATTATAAATAATTAAATTATATAGTTATTTTCAACTTTTTAAAATTTTTCCTTGAAGTTTAAACATTAATTCAACTTTTAGTATAAAGAAGTCTATGGTTTAATGTTTTATTAGGTTAAAAATACATATTAAAGCGGGAATTAACTCGGGAGTTAATTTCAGTCTGTAATAAGTTAGCGTTGCGAAAGAAAGAAACGGTCCTGGCGTGGCCAGGCAAGGGTCAATGTGTCGATGAATAAGAATTATTTAAAACGTAAAATAATGAAAGTGTACTCATATTTGTCAGAGTTTTAAATTGACAAATTATCTGAAAGCCTGCGAGGGGGAAGGTATGGGTATTGATGATCTGAGAATAATTTGCCTGGCCACGGCAAGTATTTGACTTCCAGGCTGCGGACATCTAGGCAAATGTCTAGATGTTACATTTTATCTTCACATTATTAAAATGTCGGCGATATGAGTAATGGAATATATGAAAACAACATTTAGCTGTGTATATGTAGTTGTGTCATCTTAAGCGCAGATGGAAAGCACCTTTATTATGTACTTGCAGCTCAGTTTCATTTCACATCTTTTTTTACAATGTATATTTTCTTCTACTTTTTTGTGTCTACTCTTTTCCGTCGTCGATTTTATCATGTACTTGGCGTATGTTTTTTTACTTTTTGGAAGTTTAAGTTATATAAATCACTATTTTCTTCTGTTCATTGTTGAGGTTTCCACATAAAGTAGGTGTCTACGTCGAAATATTCCCAAGTTCCTATAATAAGAAAAATATTTTTTGTAGCCAGACTTGTCTGTTATAGTAAATAGGACAAATGTTAGAATATATTTATTTCATGTACGAAAATCTATTAGTGAATGGAATTGTGCAACATGTTTCTTGAAATTAGTCATAACACTATAAATTTTAATTTTAACTCCTACCACTCGTAGTATTGTAATCGTACTTTAGATTGAGTCGTTAACGTGGGGTATGACTCAAAAATGGTAAGGGGGCTCGCGAGCCCCCCGAGCCTGTGACCATCGACGAAGTATAGATAGACCCATTACGCAATGTAATTTTGTGTCACACGCTCGGGAGAGGGGGGGGGGGGAGGGGGGGGGGGGGGGCTCGCGAGCCCCCTTACCATTTTCATGTCACACCCAATGTTATCGATTCAGTCTAAAATAAGATTGTAACGCTACCCGTGGTAGGAATTAGAATTCAACACGGGTAAAACTTAGATCAATTGAAATCCGCGATTTACAAATGATTCTGTTAGAGTTAGAGTAACTATTTAAACTCTTAAACACACTGACTCAACACTCGCGTTGACACTACTAACAGGCACAGCCACCTCATGTTTTTAAATACAAAGCACTGCACGTTTTTAAATGTCCCTAAGCAATGGGTAAAGAAGTCTTCAAGATACTGGGTGAATTGTAGTAGAATCTTGTTAAGCGAGGTCCCACATGACCCAGGAATCGATGAAATTAATCCAGGAATCGAGATATCACGAAATAATATGCTCACGCGTTCACTGAGGTCTGATCACGATCGTGAATAAAGTTGAACTGGAAGATACATTGTTTGGCGATGGGGCGACTTTGGTAGAGGTTGTTAACGGTCTGTCTCGATCCAACGACTCCTAGCTCCTCGAGAAAAGTATTGCTCGGGAAGTCTTCTAGATACTGGGTGAATTGTAGTAGAATCTTGTAAAACGATCTTCCACATGGTCCAGGAATCGATGCAGAGGCGAATTTACCATTAAGCGCACTAGGCGCGCGAAAACCAACTTTCCACTTTTTTTTCATGACACCAAATTTGATTTCATGAGTACATAATCTGTTTGTGTGTTTAAAAATATGTTTAACGTAATTTTATTCTACCTGTCTTTCCCTTTTTTGTAAGGGGCCCAATATTTTCTTTTGCGCCTAGGGCCCCAACCGACCTTAATCGGCCTCTGAATCGATGAAATTAATCCAGGAATCGAGAAATCACGAATAATATGCACTATGACGTGCACACACTTCACTGAACACTGAACCGATGAATTTCTCAGGGCTAGACAAAATTTTATTTCGCAATGCCGGTTTGAAAAGTAACTCGATTTGCAATTGCATCCATGCACTCCACGACATTCGTGCATCATGCTACTTTCTGCGAGGATTTTTAGAATTAGATTTTACTATGTCGATGGTAAACTACTACTCGGGGCAAATAGAATCCAATTATTATTACTTCACTATAATGATTAGTTTAATTATTAGACGAGTGAATTTTTAATACTTTTCGGCGTGCGATACGTGAAAGGGTTCTGCTGCAAAGTACTAATCGACGTGCGTTACGAAAAGTAGCACGTTTCAATTTTCGTACGAAAACTAGGACGTTTCGATTTTCGCTGCGAAAACTAGCACGTTTGAGTGATTTTTCACGAAAAGTAGTATGCACTTACCATTTGTAGCGATGAAAAGAAGCAAATTTGAATGGTTGGCTACAAAAAAAATTTATACCACAGCAACCGACACGATTTGATTTTTGCGGGCCCATATAAGTCAGGTATGATCGGATATGATCTAATCAAAATTTTGTCCTTATCTGATCATAATATAGAAGACGAAAGTGAGAAATATTCAATATGAATAAAATAGATAGAAAGTTGAATTCTTTTAAAGTTTTGCAGTCTACAGTATAATCCAAAACGTGCTATTCTTCGTGGTCAAACTAGATAACGCGCTAGTTTTCGCCGCAAATTCCCAAATGTGCTATTTTTCGTGGCGAAGCAGTCAAATGTGTTAGTCTTCGCGGCGGAAGACGAAACGTGCTAGTATTCGTCAGAAACGATAAAACTTCTTTTCGCGGCAAACCGAAACGTGCTACTTTTCGTAACACACGTCGTAATAAACAATGTCATCTTGCAATTTATAGCGTACACGGGCTTTGCAGAGTGAGTCGTTGACAAGCCTAGCCAAAGCTATGTAAAACTCTCTCACTCTAAGCAAGTCACACGTTTACAAGCACGCACACACCTTTCAGCATTTCAACATCGTTCAGAGTAGGGTAAACGCACCAGTAAATGAACACTTAAGGCTAATGAATGAACACTATTACAAAATTATGTTTGCAACGCGATTAATTCCTCGTGCCGCAAAAATTGCTTGGATATGAAGCAAGAAATGAAAAGAAGTCTCTAATTAATTAGTTACTTACTTTAATGATTTATTTTACTCATTGTAATAAAAAATGTGGTACATGTTCATTTACTGGTACCTTCACCCTAGTTGCTAAGTTGGACGTTGTGAATGAGACATTCTGAGTACATTCAGTCCTGAAATTATGAGTCGGTAACACAGTTCGGATGGTGGCACGAAGTCCCACAAGGTGATAGGTCTATTCTCATATCTCGTCTGTGGTGTGACAAAAAATTACATTGCGTGATAGGTCTATCCTATACTTCGTCGACGTCAATACACATTGTTGAAAATAATACAAATTCATATCAGGAAATATTTTAACAATCTGACATCCTCCCTAATTACATCAATTTCTATCATTCGCTTTATTTAAAAATTCATGCTCCAATTCTCCCTTACATTTCACACAAATAATATTGTACCCACAATATACATTCATAAAATTGTATCCACAAATAAAGTTATCTCCCGAATACAATACGACATTATATTTCATTCTAATTCACTCTCAATACTCAGAAGTCTGCTTATAGATGCACACATATCCGAAGAAAGTTGATCAGGCGATGGTCAGGAGCTGTCCTAAAACTCGATTGCGCCAGATGGCGGCAGTGCGCGCAACTGGCCGCAGCAAGCGAGCACATCTATCTCGCGAAATTCCACGGGCGAGAAGTGGCAGCGCGTGACTTCTGTCGCTCGTGACGACGTTTCGGCGTGTGTGAGTCGTGTGTATGATTCGTGTTCTCTGACGTCCCCACTTTTCTTCCCAACCATTCCCAACAGACGTATATCTGCGGAGTTCTCCGTTCCGCGTACGCCACGTCCGAGCGTGACCGCGTGTGGTGCCCGCATGGGAGTCCGTAATCCGCATCGTTTCGAACGTTTACGTCGATCGAGGCGGTGACGGCGGCTAGTGTAGCAGCGTCGGGTGCGGCGACAGCGAGTTCGGTGCGTTACTGCGACGGAGACAGAGTGACGGAAGGGCGGCGGTGTAACAGGGGGGGGGGGGTGGGGAACCAGCTTGGACCAGGGAGTCGGGGAGCGAGAGGGAGGGAGCTAGAGTTAGTAAGAGAGGAGAACAGCCAGACACTGCGACAGAGGCGCGTAAGGGAAAAAAAAAAAGGTTACGCGATAAAGATACACGGGCCTGTGCGCGTAACGGAGACGGGAGAGACGCGCGCGCGCGGAGCGAGAGAGACGGGGATAGTAGCGCGTGCACGGGAGAGGATCCGTTGTTTTCGGCGCCGCCGGGTGTAACCGTCATTTTTTCGCCGCCATATTTGCGCCGCCGTCACATGCAACCTGTTGTTTTCGGTGCGTCCTCGTGTCGCCGCTGAGATCGCCGACGGATAATAACAGCCGTCCGTTACGGTGTGCGTAAACGTCAGACGCGGGAGTTTACTTAACCTAACACGTTCGGCCCGGGGGAGAACCGTCAACGTGGAGATCTACCATCAGGATGAACGGGTGAGTTTCTTGCTTGCACATGGGGGAATTATCGACGAGCGTTGACGGGTGCGCGCGCGCGCGGTTGCATGTGTTGCGTGCGTGGCTGTGGTGTGTACACTTGACGAAGAAAGGGAAAGGAAAGGGTGTGTAGCTGAGCAGATGAGGAGAGGAAAATAGGGAGTGAGAGAGAAAGAGAGAAAGGATCGATCTGTGCGTCATGAAGAGAGAGGTAAACGACGTTGCCGGCGACGGGTGAAGAGGAGCGAGAGAGAAAAAGGAGAAAGAGGGTGGGGATCACCATTCAGGGGGATGGAGCGAGAGGCACTCACGCGGCTGGCCCGAGCAGGCGCTCTTTCAAACTCTGTTTTTCCTTTTTCCCTCTGTCTACCCTACCCCGGTTGTGTACCCCTTTTCTACGCTTTCGTTTGCCCCTCGCACACGTATGTACTTACGTACACGTGCGCAGCCGACGTCACTCGCGGCTGGCGGCTTTTCTGCTTCTGCGCACTGGCTGGCCACGTGACTCTGCCTCTCTTCTAGCCGGCGTTTACGTCGCGTGCCGCGCGACAATCTCGCTCCCTTCTCTCCCTACATTTCGATAATCATCGCGTCCTGTAGCGAGCTACTTCTTTCCTCGCTTGTATATACATGGTGTTTTGAGTGGTGCGTCGCTAACGAGGATGGTATCAGTAAATGTCGATAAGTATCGTTGGGTATTAGCACAGACGGGGTGTAGAAGTTCCCTACAGATTTTAGCAGAAGCGGATTCAGGATTTTCGTGAGGGGGGAGGGGCGTAGGTCTGAGTAACGAATCAGGGACCTTTCCGATATTATCCTGTTAAATGAAAAAGTGTTTTTTTTTAGTATAACTTGGAAACAAAAAGTTTTCTCAACATACGGCTTAAACCACTGGAAAGAGTATTAAATAAAGTACCAACTAAACACATATTAAATTTTTTTGTACCAATTAATTTAAAAAAATTGAAAAAAGAATAAATAAATAAATGTAAAAACTATTAAGTTATACATCATTAGAAGGGAACGATTTTTTCCTAAGTTTTCCAACGACTTGAGTTTTTTTGAGAACCTAGAAGGATTAGTTTGCTAAGTGACGCGTTTCGTCGTTTTGAAAATGAATTGCAACTGGTCGGGATAGCAAAAAAAAATAGTAAAGATCGTTTTCGCAACTTCTTTTTCTGAGCCTATAATAAAAATTCAAAATTCGTTTGTAGATTTAACTAAGTTGTATGACTGCTGAAAAATTTATCTAAATCGGTTAACGTTGCTCTGAGCTACAAACGTTTGGAGATCGCAGAATAATGTCGAAAATCGCAAAATTTCCGAAATCAGCAATTTTGCCCTTTACTGCCTTATCGCGTAGAGTGAGACAGACCGCGCCTAGGTTAGGTTAGGCAGTCAGTCTCCCTCGCTCATACGCAGTCTCTCTCATTCGCAGCGACAAGAACAGAAGTAAGGGGGATAGTGCTCACCTTGGACAAAGTCAGAAACCCCGTCCTTAGATCGAGACAACATATCGGTTGAATGTCGTTAAGTTGCAATAAGTGTCGATTGGTAATCATTAGGTATTAATAACCATCACTAGATAATGATAAGTATCACTAGAGTGTATATAAATATCGATAAATATTAATAGAGCGTGCCTTTTATTTCTACTCTTATGTCATTGTCAATATCTCAACAATATTATCGATGTATTTATACTTACAACTGTTCATATCGTATCTACAAAATGCGCCGCGCAATTGAAGTGGGTCGGATATTTGTTTCCGGTAGAGGAAAAAGTTGACTTTACTTTTTTCCATGAGTACACTTACGTGCATGCGTATGTGGTCATAACCACGACTATCAAAAACAAATGGTTCATAGGAAGGTGTGCTACTAATAGTGTTAAGAGATTAATAAAAGAAGGCTATTCAATTAGGCAAATTACAGCTAACAAAAATTGAGTGAATAAACAGTAGATATTTTTACGTGCACTTCGAACATGATTATTAATTACACTTTTTGTGCTAGGTTGTGTAATTACTTAATATGCACGAACATGTTCTAGGGTGTTACATCGTTAACTATTTCAAATGTAAATAACTACAAATTCCGTTAGTAATTCAGAATTATAAAATGAGGTTTGTATTTCCTAATGTGAATACCCTTTCTTGAGTATCTGCTTCCTATTATGACTATGAAGTATTTAATTTTCACATATTTCTTGGTATGCATGTGCATCATCTTACACCAGTTTATTGATCTTCGTGGTAAAAAGGGTGTATCTACACGTTTGCAAAAAATTATATTATGGGTTGGGGATCTATAGGTGACTGCCTAAACTTCTTTTTTGTTTCGTCATTATTCTATCTAGGAATACTTTGTGGTTACTAATTCTACTCTACCAATCTTATCTGCAGGGTGTACTGTGATTGCATGTTGGAAACTTACTACTAACTACTACATTGATTTTTTGGGATCATTCCATTTCAGAGTTTATTATATTTAATTTTTTTTTTCAGAATACTTTTTTTTTCGTGGTTTAAGTCTGGTTGAAGGGGAGGGGGTTCTCCCTTGTGGGACCGAAAAAGTAGGTGATATTTGCGAATTCAAAAAAAAAAAAACTGTTGAACGTATTTATTTGAAATTTGGTAAGCGGTTTTATTGTACTTTTAAGTATTATTACAAATTTTTATGAGGCTAAACAAAAAAAATGTGCATCTATAGATCGTTGATTGCAGAACATTGAAAAAACGGCTCGTGCTGGCGTTGAAGGAAAGTGTCCTATGGTTTATCTGAAACACAAGAAGGAAAAGCGATTCTTAATCTGCATGAACATGGCTATCTATGGAACTAGGCTTATGGCTGTATCTGTTACCGTTCTTTTTTATTTAAATAATTCCTTGCGATTTTTGGACGAAATTCGAACTTGTTTTTCAAAAGGCTGCCATTTTAACAATTTTTCATTTTTCTGAATTGTTCTAGTTCCATAGATAGCCATGTTCATGCAGATTAAGAATCCCTTTTCCTTCTTGTGTTTCAGATAAACTATAGGACACTTTTTTTCAACGCCAGCACAAGCTGTTTTTTTCAACGTTCTGCAATCGACGCTCTACACATGGATATTTTTTTTGTATAGCCTCATAAAAATTTGTAATAATACTTGAAAGTACAATAAAACAACTTGTCAAATTTTAAATAAATCCGTTCATCGATTTTTTTTTTATAAAAAATTCGCAAATACCACAAGACAGAACCCCCCCCCCCCCTTAAATGTTGCATACACATGGTACTCCTTGAAATAATCATAACGGTGTTAGTATGTATGACAAGCACGTAGCAATAATCTTAATATATAACGCAGAAAGTATTTGTGTGTTTGTCTGTCGCCTAAAAATTTTCGAAAGTTAAACTTTAGAGTCACAAAATGTGTCGTAGCTCATTATGCATAGTTAATCCAGATTAATATGACTATTTTCACACAAAAAATAATTTTTTTTATAAAATCAGAATCTAAATTTAGTAAGTAAAGCCGAGTAGTAAAGGTAGTACAAAATAAAAAAAGCGAGAAGTGATGCTAAGAAACTATCGCCGAATGTACAATTGTAGATGATACAATAGAAATTTTGTTGTCGAGCTGCATATGCAAACTGCATTTACTAACACTGTTCAACTTTTTGTTTATTTCGGGGAGTAGTATAGGTATGTAAAATTTTCACCATGAATATATACCTACTACATGCAGGGCGTCATATGACGCTGGGTGGAAGGATTTCGTCGCAACCATTTGCACGGTGAAAAAAAAATTATAGAAGCAAATGGAGTGGTTTGAAATGATTCAATTTTCCAGATAATTCTTATGGTACATTCCCACACGTCCAACAAGCAGCCTGGGTACTTTGAAAACACTTAAGAAGGGTTTCTTTTTAAGGGCACAGTGCATCGAGGAGTTGTCTCAATCCGCGGCTGGCGGTGAAGGGTAGGGTTGCCAACTTTTTTTTCAGAAAAATATAGTACTATTATTAGAGGAAAGTGGTAGAAAATAAAACTACATTAAAAAACCTTATTTTTTGCACATTTTGCATTATAAGTTAATTTATTGTCTTTTATAAATATATCAAAGGTTTGATTGCACTGAAAGTTCAAATTTTCATATTTGAGGAGCTTATTTTTTATGTGAGGCAGACTGGCTCTGTTTCTCTCTTCCCACCACTTCATATTCATTATTGAAAAAATCCTCTCTGTAAACTTTGAATTAGAGAGAAAGTATGAAATTATTTTATATAAATTTTAACGGACAGATCATAGGCAGACTTTATTTAAGTCGCTCCCAGAAGGTTACAGTTTAAACTCGCAACTTAAAGTTTCGATGTTGCCATAAAGTATAAAAATAAGTAAAAATTGTAAAATTTTACCGATGTATCGGAAATATAGTATTTTCACGTACTAGATTTTTTTCTAACAGTATATAGTACACTAGGGTTGGCAACCCTACCTTTATCACACCTTGCACCTCCCTAAAACCTTTCCTTCATGTTTGTAATAGACAATAACGTATACCGTCGTGGCTTTTTTCAAAAGCGTGCTAAACGGACATATCTCGTTCGCTATTTTCGGGACCTGACACACCATCGACCCATAATAACGTTACAATCGATTGTTAGTGCGTAGTGTGCTGTTGGTGAATTTGTCCACCAACAGACGCACCTTTTCGAAATATTCCAAGTCTATCTCGAGCGATGGACGGGAAGTTCAAATATTCAGGGAGCGTCGCGTTTTACGCGGGGTTAACTTTCCGGTCGGTATTTCGACGCACGCGGTAACTGCTCCGTTTCACACCGAACAGGTGTGCTTTATCAACCCACGGTCACGTCAGAGCAGCGAATACTGATAACGCGCGCGTACGTATCGTTGGTAGATAAAATTTCTCGCAACTGCCTCGATGGCACCACGAGTATACAGTATTGCTCTCGCAACTATTCGAACGGTTCCGTGTTTTAAAGCAGGAATCAAAACGTTCAGGACCAAAAAGTTACCCTTTTCACATTGTGTCAGGTTGCTTTGCCGGTCACTGCAAGCAAAATGCTGAGTGGCAAAACAAACTGACACAAAGTAAAAAGTATATTTTTTGGTCTTATTCTGTTAAATGAAAGTACGCTGTATAGTTCTTTTACATGAGGATACAATTTTAGAATCATTAATGCAACAATAATCATTAAAATCTAGCCGCGTGGCCGTAATATGGGGGTAAAAGAATTGACATTTTCAGTACATTTTTGTGAAAATTCACATTTCGAATATGTGTTTCTAAAATTTTATCCGAGAATTCGATAAGATTATGAAGTTATGGAAATTTAAAGTTCTGAGGCGCGAGATTTGAAATGTACGAAGTTTAGGTGTTCACAAAAGCATCGTAATTTGTAGAGGGGTGCATATTACGTCATGCTCGATAAAAAGATCGAAGTAAAATGGACAGAGAAACCAATGTAAGAATAGCAGATTATAGAGAAGTGGGATGCATATATTTTTATCTGTGTTGAAAGTGTACGCATAATTTTAAACGTCTTCTGGAACCGTGTTCTTTAAAATGGCTTCCATGATATCTCAAGAATGAATTAACTGAAGAACTTCAGATTTTACACCTATCTGACACCTCTACCAAAGTTAGGTATTTGTAAAATGTATTTCCTGAACGTATTTTTGAGGGAACCTACGGAGTCACATACTCCGTCTTCAGCGTTGTTCTACCTAAGTCAAAGATGTAGGTATTCCCACTGAGAATAGTTGAATAAAGACGAGCACAAACCAGAAACAAGATGTTTTGGCACTCAGTACCCTCCACCATTTCCACGTTCGTTTCATAATTATTCCCGTAGCCAGCCATCCATAACTCCATCCAGGGGTCTCTATATTTGCTGGCATCGGAGGTGATCATAGGACGGAATTAGATTTCGCCACTTCATCGGTCCGCGAGATATGCAATAAGGCGAGTATGTCCAGTCACCGTTGCCCGTGGATTCGCGCCAGGGACAGATTTATTGGTGGGCCGCGTGCTCCCTACTTAATACGACGCTTTGAACCTCTGATAGTTACGTGCGTCGCTGTACTTCCAATAGATTTCGTCCCGACACACGGCCACTCGAATCCTCGCCGCGAAGAACGATAATAGGACAATTAGGTGACATCGTTCCAACGTCTCTAACATAGGCCAGCGTTTAACGACGCTGGTGCATCGTGTTCAGCAAGCTGAACGTCTCAGCCGAGTTGCTGGGTGCCTCAGATAGCAACCAGACGTCTCAGGTTGTCACTAGATGTTTCAGGTCGCTAGTAGCACGTTTCAGATTGTTCGTGGCTGTTTGGGGGATTTAGGCTTTCAGTAGGCCATTGAACGTCTTGCTTAACCATTTTACTAGAACTTTGTCAGTTAGGGCACTAGACGTCTCAACTGGGGAATTAAGTATTTAAGATGGGCACTAGACGTTTCAGATGGTCACTAAACGCTTTAGACAATTAGCAAACTCAGCCAGGTGATTAGGTGTCATTAAAGCTGTCATTAAGCGTCTTGGCTAGCTTACTAGATGTCTCAGTCAGGATACTAGACATCTCAGCTAGGTAACCAGCTGTTGAAGATGGTTACTAAACGCCTTACGCAATTAGTAAACTCAGCCAGGTGATTAAATGTTTCAAGCAGTTTACTAGACGCCTCAGCCAGGTCACTAGTTGACACATGTTTGCAGTTCTTAAAATACCTCTTGACTGCTTTGCTGATCTTGAAGTGACTCGGCAGATGGTTACGTTGAAATTACCTTAATCTGGAAAGGAATGATTCAACAAATATGTTCTAGTCATCCGGTTAAAGGAAGAACGAACGAGCAGTGGGCAAATATCCTGGGCTAGAAGATTGAAAACGGGGGTGTATTATGTAAGAGGAGTCGAGCAATGCGGTAGAATGAAAGATGGGGGCAGATAGATGAGGTTGAGCTCGCGTGCTACAGGTGCTGCTGGTGTAATACATATTCAGAATTAGGATGTATTATATTACGTAAATATTCAGTTGTGTTCCACATGGCATTGACCACATAGACTGCATGTGGTAGATAAACGAGTATTTAGTACATTTTAAAGTATTTGTTTACCAAGTCATGTTGAGAAAATGATAACTGGGAGATGGAGTGATGGGAGTCCCTGATATGTGCTATTCCTCCACTTAAACACGAATGTATAGACTTAACAATGAATAATGGAAATTCCAAGAATGCTAAGAACTTGTAAGCTTAACTATAACTAATCTGTTGCTTGTAGCTGTCGTAAAAGTTGGCTCAAGTTGACTCGAGGGACAGGAGTTAATTGAGGTACAACAGCTGACTATTTTTGATACATTCTGTTTTAAGTTTTCTCTTTGCGCCAAGAGAATTCCAGCCATTGCTTAACTCTGGCATGCTTCCATGCCCATATTTTCTAGAAAGCATCAAAGAAAGCAACCTACAATACAAATCGTGCGGGATTGCCGACCGCGAGTGGTTGATGTCTTGACATCACACCAAAAAAAAGGTATACAATATTTTTTTTATTATAAAACGTGTTCCATACCAATTTTTAGGGCAAATAAGTAATGAAAACACGATAAACTAAAAGGAAAATTTGTGATTCCCAGGGGTATGATTGAAAAGGCGGCAAATGTTGACCCTCGCACAACTGAATCTGTGCCGGAGTCACTTTTGACTCACCAATGACTCCGGCACTATATTCGGAGGGTTAATTTTGATTCTCCATGAGTTTGAATCTGACATAGAAGCGTTAGCACGTGCGGAACAGAAAAAGAAAATTATTCACTCGTATATTGGTTACGGTTATAATATGCTACCATGGTAGGTATATGGATCTCAGTGGAAAAGAAAATACTGGGTTCATCCTTTTAATAGTGTACGTTTCACTAGTACTAGCATTCGGGACTATGTTCAGTGATTTCAGACAGGATAAGACAAAATCCTTGAACTATTTTCGTATGAATGTGAAATCGTTTGACGAATTGTATAGTATAACAAGTATAGTAGAAACGTGGATTGTCAAAACACTGCTACGAGGCACAGTACTCCGCCACACGAATTGATTGCCGTTAGATTGAGGTAAGTACAGTATTTAATTTTTTAAATTCAAGACGAGAGTTTTGCTCAAACTGCAGTTGCGCTGCGGCAGTGGACAAACGGCTTAACTCTCGCTCATGGACCCATCTCGCGTCTTCTTCAAAGTGTAACGCGAGTCTCATATTTAAAATAAGAAACGGGTGTTTTGAAAACACTCACGGTCCGTAACAACGTCGCGTCTAACTTCATTGGACGCGCGAAGGTAAATGCGGAGGCTGAATGCAAACGATAGGCGAACCGCCTATCTTGCTGCCCGATATTGCGTTTCAATGGCCGTGACATCGATCGTGCCGCAAACAACTGACTCAAAGAGACGAGTCTCGGAAATGGCCAGATCCATGCGATCCGATTTCCTGGTGACGCGATTCCGTGTCTTCGGATATGATAACGGGGGCCATTGTCGCGGATTGTTGGCGCTGCGTTGCATCTGGATGTTGCAGACGTCGCGTCATCCAATAAATCGGCCGCGTTATGTCTACCAACTTTCAGATTTCGAAAGAATTTATTTGCGCGATGAAAGGTCCCCAGTGTCGTATATTGCGCCTTGGAAGTCGAGTCATAATAACGTCGAATAACGCATGCGGCGGGTGGGGGGTTCAAATTGCCACCTGCCTTCACGTGCTTCTGTAGATACTCGGCTCGCTCTGCATTCGTAAGTTAGGATTTTCTTTTTCCAATTTTATATGATTAGTATAGCGGTATAGCCTATTGGAATACATTATTACTACTAACTCAATTCTGAAAGAAATGTGGGTTTATTTAATTGCATACACTTGTACTTAACTCCTTTTGACCAAAATTTGGTACTCGTTTGCCCGCCCACCAGAAATATACATACAGTACTGTCTCTCAAATTGCACGCGTTTTCGCATTCTCTATACACGCGAAGCTATCCCCGCTACTTCGTTTGTAGTCGCCGCGCCGCGGCATCGGGTATCGGATGTCAAAGAGAAAGCCGAAGAAAGGTTCATAACCAATACGAAACTGCTCTCGCTGCCCCATCCCCCTTGAGCGCTCGAGCGTAAAATCAAAGGAAGCCGAGTAGAGTACTCGTCTCTCAAATCGCGTGCGCCCGGTCCCGACACACGCGGCTATAGAGAGACAATACTGTACATTGAATATAAACCTTAAATCAAATATCCATTCCTATTAAGTAATATATTTTATTATTGGTTCGAATTTTCGAAAAGTATCACAATTTCCGAATAGCTCGAAAGGCTCGACTTATTCAGACAAAACCTGTTCGGAACCATTGTTCGAGCTCGACAACGCCTGCTATCTCGTTCCGTATTTGCCTCAAATTCCGCGCAGATGGAAGCACAACAACGCGCACGCGCGGAAATCGTTCGGAATGGCGCTGCTCTGATTCGGTCGGTTCCCTTGCCGATCGTTTCAGGTGCGTTGTCGTTGTCCATTTCGCGGGGAACTAGCGCTTATAACGATCGATGTGGCCACGCTTTTTCCCAACATTGCTTTTTATTTCGTCACCTCGAAACGATTCGTTTTCTCGCCGCGGCTGTTCCCCTGCTACGGCGAGGAATAAAAGAAACGGCGGGGGGTTGCACCCTTCTCGGTCGAAAAATTGCGATGGCCATCGGCTGAAAAAAAAAAAAAAATAGAAAAAGTAGGAAGGGGGTGTAGATCAATGCAACTCGATTGACACGAGTCACTGTACGATGGGACACTGGCATCGTATTCGTCGATATAAATGCTGAACGACGGTGGGGGGTGGGAAGGGGGGGGGGGACGTTGACTGGTTCGAGGTTGCATCAAAAAGTTCAATCGACGGATGCGCAGCGATGCATTGGTAATGCACCTATCCGGAGCTTCGGGGCCAATTTTGTCGATGAGAAAGGGAGAAAGGGAGAGAGAGAGGGAGAGGGGGGAAGAGAAAGAGCATGCCAGGAATACGGGAACACGGGCGACAGAGAGAAACAGCGGATGAAGAGATGCAGGGATTCTCTGGCATGAAGCACGACGTCCCTCTAGTAGCAATTACCAAGCATTCATGCCATGGAAACGTCCCCCCTCCCCCTCTTTCTCTTTCTCCCCCTTCCACGCTATTGTCACCGTGGCCCTTTCTATCTGGCCACGCTCGTGTAATCAAAAATCAAGTGTCCAGCTTGATCCGAAATATCGCCCCGTCAGTTTGACCGAGACAAAGAAACGTGCCTGGGCAAATAAAGACGGCGAAGGCAGGTCGTCTAACGTTAGAATCCCCACATATAAATAAAACGGGGTACACATTTGTCCGCCTGTCTGTCTGTCACCTTTCAACTCAGGAACTGCTTTTAATGGCCTTTCTCGCGAATTCATTGTTACCATAAATCGTTGTAGTGCGCAGTGGCGGATTTAAGAACAAAGGCCCAGGTGGCAAACGTTCTGAGGGGCCCATTTTATCGGGAACATGAAGAGGTAGTTTACTAAAAACGGTCGCAGCGTGATAATACAGAAAACAAATCTACTTTGGATATAATCATTATTTTTTTTAAGGATGAGGCCCTGGGGGGCCTTATGTGCAGGGGCCCAGGTGGCAACTGCTCATCGGCCACCCTGTTAAATCCGCCACTGGTAGTGCGGACCATTATAATTTGAAAGCACCACTTGCCCGTATTGGAATTGGGGAGTTGACAAAATTTTTAAAAGTGTTTAAAACTGTTCATTATGATAAAATATACTTGTAAAAAAATATTAATTTTTTGCTACACCTCTAACATGAAAAAAATGTAATTTTTATTTGAAATAAGAAAATTGCCGCGAAAACGCACTGCATGTTCACGTGACCATTTGTGACGTCAACGTGCAGTAAACAAAGAAATTTGTGGTTATATTATCTCCTAAATCTATTTTATGTTTTTGTGAAGACCATTTCAATGCAAGTAACTAACTTATTATTAACTATCTCCATTTCTAGTTCACTATTTCTGCAGTTTTAATGCTTATGTATCATAATTTCATTTCATTGAGGTTATATTAGATTGTGTGTCATAATAGCGTCCAATCTTGGTAAATTTGTGCTGTCACCTTTAACGAAGTTCTTTTCCATTGCCAATAATATACTTTCACTACTTTCCTTACCAAAGAAATCGAGTAGAAAGTACTCGTAAACGATATTTTTTAATATAACCTTGTATGAGCAAATGCACGAAGTGTCATTCGTCGCTATATATAAATCGCTGTTTACTGCACAATGACGTCACGCGCCGTGATTGGCGTTTGAGATCACGTGACTCGCAACTTAAAAACGTCAACTTTATTTATTAAATTTTGGTAAAACTAGTAAGTGTTTTATTAATATTTCTATCATTTTAGGCTTTTCATTAATAAATCTGTAGATTTCACTAGTTTTCCCTTTTTTTTTCAAATACTGGCAACTCCCTAATTGTTAAAGATCCAAAATGCGATTGTGAAAAGGAAACTCAAAGTATAAAGCGTATCGCTTGGCAGTAGAAATGTTAATCGCTCTTCCAACTATCACGTACCGTTATGTGTTTACCATTTTCTGAAAAACTGTAAGAGGCAATATAACCAATAATTTGAGTAACATCTTTCTTACTGTTTCTAAGTTTAGTAATGTAACGCAAAAAATATCTAGCGCTGTCGACCTAAATTTTCCCAGCTTAATAAAAAGTTTGTGCTTACCCCTTAAAAATTTAGATGACATTAATATAAAAAGATGTGGCGGTACTAAATTTCCTGAGTGGTCACGGATATAGTTTCGTAAAAACTCGATAAGGGCTGTTCCGAAGCGAGCTTACGCACAAGTTCGGAAGCACGCATCGATAACGAAACGATATGGGCTGCCAGTGCATGCGGGCTGTACACGTTTCACGCGAAGTTCTATACAATCACCCTAACCATGCGTAAAGTTTGATCTGGCGTTCGCGTGTACGGTATAAAAGATTCAAATCGTCACGCTCAAATAACTTTGCGAAAACATTTCGTGAGGCGAATCGTTTTCTGGGTTAAAGCGAAAGCACTGGCAGGCGCAACAAGGGGTTGCAAAAGTGGAGCATACCTTGTTTTAATACATTCATCGTTAAAATCATTCTGCATCAATTTGATAATTTGCGATTTAAATTCCTAGTCCCGACATTAATCAGTCGAAATTCTTTTCAGCAATTCTGCATTGATTTGACAATTTTGTAACTTAATACGTGCATTATTTTTCAAGTAAACAATCAGAAGAGCTCTGTGTTACTGGACTCCAGTAATTCCCTGTCACTGATTTCTTCATTTCCTCAAACGAAATTTCCATTCGCTGAGCCGCTTACTCATTAAGTCTGCGTTCAGGCTGTGCGAGACGATATATTAACGATCTTCAAGCTCGTAGCGTGTACGAATTGTAGCCGTATGAGCGATCAAAACAGTCCCGTACGTCTCAGTCTCCACGCCCCAGTTGAATTATTACTCGCTGTCGATGCACAGAAATTTATAGCAGTCTTTTCGCGGCCTACCGTGGCAAACTGCCATGATCTATTAGTGTCAAGACGCGGCCGTTATATTACACGAGCACCCACCTTGAAGAGCAATGGCCAAGCCGAGATAACAGAACAATTATGAACCAACCGTGTAATAATTATTAATGATGTGTAAATGCTGGATTTACAAGTATTTATTTTAAACCGTTTCTATATTCTTGGGGGATTTATATGATAAGGTGATGCTGAATTACATTCTAGTATTATTTTAATAAGAAAATTTTAATAAAATCATTTTTCGAGGATAGTTTATGTTTAACAATATAATAAATATACATTTCTGTATATAATAGTATTATTATATTCAATTATACTTTTTTGCCACTTAGTATCTAGTTTTTGAAAATTTTATTTATTTTTCATAAAAATTAAATGATAGCCTTATAGTTGTAGGTGAGCCCTCATATATTTTTAGACCCAATCCGCCACTGATAATAATAATAACTATAAAAAGAAATAATAATAGCCGAACATCACAGCTTCATCAATACGTATGTCCGCCGTGCATCTTGATCTTGAAAACACCCAACTGAAGCTCGCGAAGCTCCACAAAATAATAACAATTAATTTCCAGAAATTCTATCCGAAAATTTAAAAAAAACCCGCGGAGAGAAAAGCGCGCGAATCGCCATCTACCCCGAGAACACTCGCGACACTTAAAAGCCACGTGGCCGAATTGAAAAAAAAAGGCTCTCCACAGAAATGATCGTACCCCCGATTTCATTGTCGCTGGAAAACAAATAACGTCACTCGAACGGGGCGGGCCGCCAGCAATCGAATCGTTTTAAAACGGGGCGGACGGTGCTCGGATAGTTACCCAACAATTTTCCAATTTCGCATTTGTCGCGGCGATTTGCGATACGCGTCGCAGATGCTGCCCCGTAACTTTGTGCCGGGGACAGGAATCATCGAAATGACTCGATTACAAAGCCCAGATACGAACGGCAGAAAGCTTTTACTGGCGCGCAACTATTCGACCCCCCCCCCCCTCCCCCCTCTCTCTTCTCCTCTCCCCCCTCTGACAAAAATCGATACGCGTCGGGTCGGTCTACGTTTCAACAATGGACCGATGGAAATCTGAAAATGAACAGGGGCTAGAGGCACATTCATCCGCGTAGCCACGCTTTCGCGGGGCCCCAGTCATTGCGGTGATCGGCTCGGAAATTCGCGTATACACGCGGCCACGCGAATCGCACGATTATAATTTCGCCTCGTCGTTCTTGATGCTTCCGAGCGTGTCCGTCTGTGCGCGATGGAATCAAGTAGAAATCCCTCTGTATGCGGGCCGTCAATGTGCGCCCGGCGTTTATACGAATGCAGAGCCAGCAGGGAAGCACGCGCTGAACTGTGCAGCGGATTTGACTTGGGGCAGCGCTGATTGGGACGTTATGGGGACCATCTGTACGAGTTGCAGTTTAGAATACTTTATGGGTACGCGTTTGTGCAGGTGTGCCAAGCAATAGTGAGGTTTGTGGGAGGAGCTGAGCAGTGGGGGTGGGCAGGGAAGTAAGTCAGTAGTTGGAGGCTGTCAGCTGACGGATAGTAAGGTGGCGGAAGAAATTGAATGATAGCGTTTTATTTCTAAAATTCCCCTGGGAGCAGTTTTTAAAGTGGAGGCAGTGCTTGCGATTTCAAGCTTGAGGAAGAAGGATAAATGCATTTGGGTGGTACAAGTTTGAGTAGTTGTGTGTACTACACTGACCAATATGTTTTAGAGGACCGAACAATGAGAAATAGGGTAAACTGTACAATGATTGGCACCCTAGACCGAAATCCCAATTGGAATGTCTATATTTTTTTCTGAAGCTTTTGTATGGATTTAATGTTTATGGATTTCTTATTACAATAAAATATCTCGAGTACCTGTTAAGTCTTTTATTTTTAAAATATTCAATGAAAAACAAAAATAGGCATAAAATACAATCATTGGCACCCTAAAATTTGAGGTTGTATAGGAAAACATATGTAGTTGAAAACAAAGTTTAAGGTGTTTAAACAGACTATTCTATTCGTTATTAAATACCTACAACACTTAGTAAATCTGCATTTCAATCCATTATTTAGTTATAAAGCAAGAAAATATAGTTACCTACCCCTTATCAAAATTTTTAGAAAACACCTAAAACTCAGCCCTTTGTCCCACATTGTGGTGTTGCCAGATGTAAAATGTGTAGTTCAACTACTGGACTTTGCAGTGTTGTTGTGAAAGAAAAATAAGGAATTGCAAAAAAAGTAGTTTCTAAGCTTGTGCTTCTTAATATTTGACTTTTTAATCAGGAGTGCCAATGATTAGTGCAGTGCCAGCATTAGTACAGTTTACCCTGCGTGATTTTTTATTTTGGTGTGTGATGCTATTACAAAGAAAATAAAAACAACTAATCTTTTTCTGTGTAGAATATACGCAAATCTTCTATATAAATATATGTAAACTAAAAAGACATACCTGAATCTGCTATAAAAATAATATTTCAGAAAAATGTCCCCTTTATTTTGAACTTAATTTTCTCTACATACAGCATAAAAAAATTAAAGCATCTCTGCAATAACAGCTCTTAGGCACTATAGACAATATTCATGTTGCATGGAAATAATTTTACGGCAAATCCGATTATTAATTTCATACGTTGCAAGAAAAAGACGGCTTTACATACGGATAACCATAATAGTCCTCGTTTCATGTGAAAATGGCTAAGAAGGGGAATACTTAGTTTGTGTTTATGCAGTACCGTTCCAAATTCAAATACGGGTAAGATAACAGTGAGGCATATTGCCTTTCCGCACCTGCGTTAAAGCCAGTATTGCATATTCAGACTCCAGCTGCATTTGCCAGAGCACCTGCTTCAACGGAATCCATATTATATTTATTAATAAACTTTCCGCGCGTGGCGCTTGATTTTTCCCCTACAACGCAGGGGCACGTGTTATGAAACGCCTCAAAATTAGGATTTCCATTAACATCGTGAAATATGTCCAAGAAAAAGTGCTGGAGAATTCGTGTTTGCCTTTTGCACGAGATCTGAAGATCGATGCTTGATAGTATCAGAAAATTATTCATCACTTTTATTGAAAAAATATTATATTGGCCGCGGTATTGTATATGAAAAATTACTCGCAAAACAGTTTAGTGAACTAGTTTCTCTCTGTAATGACACAAAACTAAGTTTGGCAAAAAGAAATATTAAAAACTGAAATAATTGGGCTAAGAATTATCTGTAACAGCGCTTCCCATTTTTTTTATAATATTCAAATAACCTATAAGATAAATACAGGCATGGCAGCGCGGTCTGTTCAAAGTTGAAAACAAAGATGGTTAATGTATCTGGTTCCCGTTAGATGGGGCTCCACCTTACTTCTACCGAGAAACCAGATACTGGTTACGTAAAGGAATTCCCGCTAAGTGGTTAAGTGCTGTAGGTCCTACTGCCTGTTCAGTTCGTTTCTGGGGCCTGAATCCACTCGAGTATTACTTGTGAAAATATTTCAAATCCATCCAAAGAACTCCCCCATCGGATACATTGATAATATGTAGAATATGTGTAGCATGTAAGGAATTCAATGCATTTCAGGGTCAAAGATAAGGCATGTTTAATTCTAGCATTGAAAATGATCCAATAGTTGGAAAAAAAAACAAAAAACTTTGTAAGTCGAAAAAGGGATCATATTAAGGAGGGTTAAACGCATCTGTACATGAACCGTTTATTTGGAAAAATGGTACCATTTTGTTGAATTTAAAAGTGTGCTGTATTGTTTATTGTTATGTAGGGTTTTTGTTTATTGGTTAAATAAATTTAACTTTAACTGTTCCAAATTGATGCTATATAAAAAAATAAAACAAATTCAAAAAGGTAACTTTTGTCCGCTACTGTAAATGTATACACAGGATTTAAAGAACACAAAACTTTTTTTATTATAGTCCAAGTCTACTAACAACTACTAACCACAGCATTCCAGTTTCATTTCGAGTCCCTAAGAACGCGTAGGGGAGACCGGGGCTAAAAGTTCCGGGGGTAAGTTGTTCCGAACGGTTCTATCTTCAAAATGAAAGTAGATTTGTAGTTTAAATTATTTTTCCGTGTGACTTGATTCCGAACTCGGAACTTTGAGCCCGGTCTCCCCTACAAAGCTATTTTCATTTTGAAGATAGAACCGTCGGAACAACTTACCCCCCGGAACTTTTAGCCCCGGTCTCCCCTACAGTAACCCTTGTGTATCGCCGTGAATCATTTATAACAACAATGCCAGTTGAGCCAAAGCAACGTTCCACCACACATAAAGCCTAAATAATGCCAACAGAAAGTGCATTCAGCATCGGAGCGTTGGGTCTCGAGTAGCCTGAGATCGAACGTGAATTATGTACCTGAAGGTCCTGGCCGGCGGCTGCAGCGCCATTTTACGTCTGAGCAAATGCCCGATGGTTGTGGAATTTTATTAACGGCCTGAACGTGCCGGTGGCCCATGTTTGATGGTTTCCTCACATCGACGCTGCTGGATGCTAATTAAAACTGACAGAGGATGTCCCATGACGCGTATCCATAGTCGGTGCCGCGATGCAACGGGTTCTGTCTAGCCGACTGTCTCCATTAACCCCCATCCCCAATTGTCGGTTTTCCTCTTCATTCGCTTTCCCGCAGTCGGCCATCAAGATTTCATGCGTCGCATGATTCGTCCCCACGGTTTCACTCTTCCTTCCAAGTGTCGTTGAATTAGTTGGTATTTGACTTTGCGAGCGCTCGGTATACACAGGGATCCCTCGTTGCATGCTGGCTCGGTTCCCGCTTTTTATATATGCAGGCCATCTTCACCACTCGTTTTGTTGAAAAGAGCAAGCGACTTTTCTTCCACGAGTAACTGGCGTGCTGACAGCTGAGAGTTAAAAACACTTGAATCCTAAAAATATCTGTTTTAAAAGAACCACAAAATACTCTCAAATTATTACGACCTTTCTATTTATTCGAACATTTCACCTTCCCAAAATTGTGTTTTTTAAATTTCTATGAAAAAGACTGTTTTAAAAATAAAATTCTTGGAAAATAAAATTTAGAGCTTTCGTGTTACGTTTATATCCACTTTGGCTTCAAGGATGCATCCCTGAAAATCGTTCCCTTCGCCTTGAGAAAGCGTTTTTACCCCAGGAAGAGGTGAAAGGGGATCCTCGAGTCGACGCTGGCTTCGATATCTCGATCCTAAAGGCACACAAAGGTCCACTCGAAGGCGACGCGCAAATGACAAATCGTCCGCAAATAATGAATCTGCCGATCGGTCGGCCCGCACATGCCACCGTCTGATTCTTTGGCCTCGAGAGTGGCTCAACTTTGGGGGAGGAGGTTGGTGGCGGTGAATTCAGAGGGCCGCTAGGGGTGGCGGGTCATGTTTGCACGAAATACGAGCTGGCGGGTATTGAATTTTTCTTATATTTTTTTTTTTGAAGGCAGTCAAACCGAGGATCCAAGGGCGAATTTCTTGGCAATAGGGTTGATCCCGCAATTTATTTCTGTGTACTTCCTTTTTCCCCGGTCGTTTTTCGTTTTTTGGCTTACCAATGCCGTGTATGCGTCTTAAACGTACATTTCCTCGATATTTTTTCGGGTAACCCTTTTTCGTTAAATTTTTAAAACCCAATAATCCACACGCGCCGCTGCAATCGCAACCTTACAAAACCCAATTTGTTAATTTGAAAATTAATAATTTATAGGGGGAATTTTTTATTTTTAATATTGATAACGATATTTAAAACTACACGATTAATTTTCAAAGTGGAATATAAATTATTAATTCCGAGGAGTTCAAACATTGAAAGTTTTTATCTAATTTTAAGGACAGATGTATCGAAAATAACTTAAATAAAAGTCTCAAAGTACCTTTTCATTCATATTAATACACAAAACGATTTTTATTTCAGTATGACAGACAAACACAAGCCAAACACTGCCTCAAAAACGCACCTACAAAGTCTCTAAATACCAGATATCCCTTTGAATTCGTGCAGAAACTAAATTCATTTTGAGTGCCATGAAAATTCACAGTCCATTCATCGCCCAAAAATTTAACCAACTCTCCACCGCCCGTCTACTAATTCTCCTATTCTTCCAACTTTTCCAAAATTCGATAAACTGCACCATGTACAACTGGTTCCATCATGGTGGTTCCACCACGCGGAATTCAATCTCATTAATACCCATCGACGACGAATCAAGAGATCTCGAGTCGACGAAGCAAAGAAGTCGAAGAAGAGTCACGGGATGGCTTCGTGGCAGACGCAGACGACGGGGCAGAGGGGGCAAATTCAACGGTGCTTTCCCATTAGTCAGCCTGATGAGAAATCAGCCGAAGGAAATCAAAATCGGACCAAGAAGACGCTCCAGATCAGGTGCATCGAGCCGATTTACGAGAGCGTAGCCCCCTCCTTTTGCCATCCATCGCGATAACCTACGAATTCGAGCATTTCCTGATTATTCCATTGCTGGTGGGGTTCTAGTTGACGGTGTTATTATGTTATTAGACTCAGGCGACTTGGTATAGTCAAATCAGGTTTGTCTGGTGGTGTATGGGTAGTAACGCGACAGCAAATGTGTCAGAATTTGTAACAGAAATACGGTGACTGATGTTTTCCAATTCGGTGACGGCAGATGGCGCCACAATAGCGCGTAGGGCCGATGAGCCAAACGTGACACAGTACTTGTATATTTGAGCACAGGTACATCAAGCGGAATTTTCGTATTGAATATTTCTCCTATTACGCCCATAACCTGTTAACTGGAGAACTCGAGCTAACTCGTCTTGTTTTCGATTATCGACGTATTTACTGTGGACGAAATTAATTAACTCGCCTGTAATAATTATGGGACATACAATTTTTAATACACTGGAGACGTTTCTGAGCAAGAAATAACCCAGTTAACAGATTAACACGCTGAGTGGCGTCGACCTATTTTTACGTCGATATTACGTCGAAATTACGTCATTCAGAAATTCTTAAAAAAATATTTTTTATGTTTTCTAAAAAATATTGACGCGAATCAATGCAAGATTCTTGCAGTATGAATATAAATTTTATTCAACCCAGATTTATACAATAAGCACACTAATTTTATTTACTTGTCATTGGCGGTGAAATGCGCTGTTTTCTTAAAAGAGATCTTATCAAGCATCATCGTTATAGTACATTATTTCTACCATTGCACTACGATATTAATTTATCGTGAGTGGGAGGTATAACGCACTAACCTCAGTGTGTACATCTAGATCCCTCTGTCGGCTGCATCAATTAGCTTTGAGGTACAGTAGATTCTCCATTATCTATGCCTTCGTTGTTCGAATGCTGTATAGTCTGTTGTATACTAGTGAAATCTGTTAGGTGATTCATCAAGAAAATACGGGGTATATAGTAGAAGGATACAATAGAAATTGTATTATTACTAAATACAAAGAAATTAACAAAAGTTTGGAAATGGTGAGACTTTTAGCAAAATGTAAACTAGGTGAAAAAAGAGTATTAGTAACTATTTGGAGGGACTACGGTCGGCATTACAATGATATCTTCATATCAATATTTCCATTTTTTTTATTTTAAAAACTGTCAATCTACAGTGAAGTGTGACTAATCCTTCAAATTCATTGATCTACAAAAATACCTTATAGCTCAATGTTCAAATTAATAGTAACCGTCATTTGCACGGAGTACCCACACACTTTCAGCTTTAAATTAAGCTATACACTAAAATCATTGCATCGTATTGTGGTTTGGATTATCAAAACCGCTACGAAATGGGGTCACCGAGATCTCGATTATAATACAAAGCTCGTATTTTCGACAATTAATACTGCAGAAGCATCATTATTCGAGGTAACAGGGACAAACCCAGCTGCGCCATAAAAATACGATGCAATACTGCCAACATCGCAAATAAGCCGTTTCGCCCCAGGTGGCAACCCTCGAAACTCAAACTATAACATATAACTAGCGATATTTCCTGATAGTTTTCATTTATAAAAGCGTAGGTGAATGAACCAAAGAGCGTTTCATGCGCAACAACCTAACTGTGGGCTTAGTCAGAAACACGGCTGGGATTAACGGACTGGGAATGGACAGTTGCGCATTCACCGAGGAACACGTAGGGGCTGCGATGGTTATCGATATCACGCTATCCTCGGTATCGTAAGTCCTTTCATTCATGACCGCTGGCAATTTACACTAAGGGTGTTTCTTCGTATTCGCGGGATGGTACTAGACATCATACTGGAATGGCGGAGGTTCCGTAGGCTCCGAACCCTGGAGTTTTGGGGCTGCAGGGCATTTTCGTATTTTTGAATCTTTTAACTTTTCAGTGATAATTGTACATCCGTAATACTTATACAATCATGTATCTTTTTCTAGAAATGTAAATTTTTATATGATAAAATTTGTAGTTGAAAATGAGCGATTTTCCATGGTTGTGGGGAAAAACCCGATTTTTAAATTTTTTTTTTATTTTCTTTTTTGCGATAAATCCCTTTTGAAAGACGTAAGTGTGGGAAATTTCAAATCGAAAATTGCTCTTGGGGTACAATACGCCCCGCGTGACCACGAAGCGTTAAGTAGGCCTCTGAGTTCCAGAGTTTAGGGTTGCAACGGTGATTAGATACTTATTCCGGGGTGTTCCCGAAAACACTCTTCACTCGGGAACGACATTGATCGACCATGGGCACGCGGGACCAGGCGGAATTATTTCTTCGCAATTCAGTGACCGGTCGTCGCCAAGGAAATTAGATTCGAGCGAGGCGGGACGCTCACCAGTGGCTGGTATATATCCAAAAGTCCCGCCGAATGAAAAACTTTTCAAATTACCCGCGGATCGGGGGCTTATCCCGGAATTTCAGGGGCCCCTCCTTTGACGCTTCCGGTGTATTAACTTCGTCGAACTTCTCGGTTAGACAGAGAGCGAGTGAAAGAGCGCCGAGGGGCGGGAGGGGGCGATGGGGCTGCGGGAGGTGGATAGAGGAGAAGAGAGTTTCTAACTCATCTGACCAACGGGTAACGCGGTGTAAAACAAGGTAATTACACGCTGCACGCCCCCTCCGGGGCGGCTGAATTAAAAAACAAGGAGGGGGAACGAATGAGTATGCAAACGAGGGCGGCCTCGTTAGACCGTCTCCGGCATTGCTCGAGACGGCGGTAACTAGGGGGGGGAGGTTGGCGGGGGGGCTAAATATCGACTTTGTCATCGGGCCTCGAAGACATTCACCGCTCGCGCGCGTTTAGGAGATGGCCAATGAACGGAGCAGCCACTGGACCGTCGAACAACCCGCCTCGTCACTCTCCGGATAAACGATTAAAATGCTAATTTCCTCTCTGCACCGTGTCACGCGTGCACACGGACACACTAGCGCATATTTTTTTTTTTCGTTGTTCCCACGGTGGATAGGTCACGCCGTTCCCTTTGCCTCTGTAATAACGTTGTTACGAGGTGGGTTGGAGAAGCCCGTCGTCGCAAGGAGGACCTTGCCTCGATGAAACCCCAGTGGCGACTTGCTCATTCGGTATTTTCCTTAACGGGGTGGGAGCAATAGGCTTGTATCCACTAAGAATAATTTGCATGGATTAGAGTCTCTAACGATTAATCATGATGCAGAGGAAACAAAAAAACACTATTTATTATAAAAAATAATATTTTTGGAAATTAAATTCTGCAAAATTAGGCATTCAGTCGCGTGACAGTGAGCACCGATCAGAAAGCATGACGTCACGCCGTGCAAAACATCAACGTGTATGTTGTTGTTGACAGGTTCATACAACAGGTTATTTCGTATTTACCAGTTTATGTGAAGGTGATTCAGTTGCTCGCGATTAAGTATATCTTGAAGCACAAGTGTAATAAGCTATGGAATCAGGATTTAGCAAAGCAAACAGTAGACAAAGAAAGCGTGGCGTAAACACGTGGACACGAAGGATGTTGACAAATTCCTGGAGAATTCTAGGTTAGAAGAAAGGTTAGGTTCGTTTTCCGTTCGTGAGAATTCTGATTTATTCGTAATCTCTAGTGAGAAATGTATCGATGGAAAACGGAATACATTCTTGGTTAATTTAGTCTTGTATTTCTAGATCTTTGATCGTTTAGTTTTGTTTTACACGGCGTGACGTCATACAGGACGCCATGACAGTCTGGCGCGTTTCCGAATCAAGTTTAAATAAGTTTTTGAAAACGAGAAAAAAACATGTAAATGTACGATTTTTCGAAAATAAATACAGTTTTCGTGTAGAATAGACATGAAAATAATTTTTTAACCAATGTCTCAAATTCAGTCAACTAGCCTATTCAGGTGTATACTAGTGTCCAGAGTGTTGTTCATGGCAATCCGAGTTACATGTGAATGGAAAAAGGAATAATTCTTCGGAAGCTTGTTGTAGTTCTTGGTATATTGATATTTCATACCTCTGATATTTTTATAATCTGTACGACAGTGTCCATCTTGTGTCGGAAGCAAAACTTTGATAAACAATTTAATACAACTTTTATGTTGCTGTTTATGATTTTATCCTTTTTATAGGAAAAATATTTTTATCTTTTTTTCGAGATTTTATATTGAAAATGTGTCCCCGGCACATTGTTGGGAATAGTATCCTGCACCTCCCTGTAAATTTTCATTCAAATCGTTGGAGCGGTTTTCGAGATTTTATGTTTACTGTTTTGGAAAACGTAGCTTCTGGGAACTTGCATTTACAGTTGGACATGCAGTGTTGCCGTCATCCGATCTCATGTGCAGGCTCGTACATTTGTGCCTTTAATTCCCTCAAATTTTCGAATTTCGGAAAATACGTAGAGAAGATGTAGCTAGCGGAATGTACAAAAATTCTAAAAACTAATTTTTGAAAATTTTTGGGGTAACCTATCCCCTTGAGCTGTAACTAGGGAATTCAATCCCGGGATCTAATCCCGGGATCCCGACTGATTTTTAGATCCCATTTTTATATTTTTCAGTTGTTCATAAAGTAATTTACGTTTTTAAAAATTCGCGAAATTCTCGGGATAAGTTATAACTTGATATATCAAATCCCGGGAGTTTTAGAATAAAAAAAAACAGCCGGGATCCCAGGATTGAATTCCCTAGCTGTAACCAACTTCAAGCAATAGTTATCTTCTTTGCCAATTAAAACCTGTAACGAATTTTGCCTGCAAAATTCCTTTCCCATTGTCTTTATCCATACCAATAGGAGCATTTCTGGTTCAGTCTTTCCGCGGCTAACGTTGGCCAGGATAAATATACTTCCAAGCACGATTACATTGCATTTGAAGGAAAAAGGAGGAAGAAGAATAACCGCGGGTGGCGTGTCCTTTTTAATTCACTTGTTAGACAGCCAAGGAAGGGGTGGATATTTACATTACAAATTAGGAGGCGTTCTTCTTTCCCGTCCTGCCCCGTTTTCCCCAGACGCGCAGTTGATGTAGAATGCCTGCTGTGCCGATCACAGTCAGATAATCTGGCTAGGTGTAAAATGCGTGCGTTACGAAGCCATTCTTCCTGGTAGCTGCTGTCCCTTCATCCCGTTGATGATTCTCATTTCGAAGGCTTCCAATTATTGCAATTCGATGCGGAGTATTCCTTCATCTCTATGAGCTCTTTCGTTGTTTGCCTCGTCAGTACCTCTTGGGGTCTTAAACTCCTTTATCAAATGTTCCTAATTGGTACTTACAATCAATTACATTTTTTTAGAGGGAGTATTTAATATAACATGACGATTTCTATACTTTAATAAACGATCTTTGGATTATTTAACATAATTAAGAATAGTGAATAGGCTATTTTGCTCTTACAAATTTAATTTCCTCATGTAGGGGTATTTCTGAAAAATTTGAAAGCTTCTGTGATGTGTAAGAAATTTAATGTCAGGAACAATTAAATTAATTTCAGTCTTTTCTTTAAGATTTCAAGTATCAAGTTTGGAATTTTGAAAAAGGATAGCTCTGCTTTATTCATTTTAATTTTGCGAAATTTGACAGTTTAGAAATAGTTTTTGTCATCAAACCTTCTTCTTCGCTCTGGCTAGAGACAGAGAAAGTATTAATTAAACAAATTCATTTTTGGGCAAATTATTGTGGCTTAAAATTTCGCTAAAGAGCCTGTCGATTCATATGCAATAAGATAAATATGCAGAGAAATATGCGTTTACGGGGAAATGGTTTTAAATCCAGCTAAAAGTTGCTTTTAAAACGCCAAGTTTTTATTCAATTTTGCGAAATGTTTCGGCAAACCCGATTACACACATCGCTTAGCTTTGGGCTCCGATTATTCCCGTTTCATCTCCCTTTTTCCGTTTCGGTATATTCGCATTTTATTTATGCCAGCGATAATGTATTTTAATGTATACCATGTTTATCGTGCGCTCATATTGCAACGTATACTCTTGCGTAAAAACATTTGTTATTTTTCCCAAACCTTTAAAAACTTTACTGTTTTGATGATCGAGATTTTTTGGTCTTGTACAGGAATTCAAAATAACAATTTCGTTGAAGGGGCTTGAAAATTACTTGATTCCCCTCATTATTCCCCCCCAAAACCGAATAACCAATATTAAAAAAAGCTACGATTTTATCATCAAAAAACGTAATTCGAAATGTTGCCACTCTTCATTCATTTCAATAATTCTTTTGTGCTATATTTCAAAAAATAGCAAATCAGTATCGCCCTGCATATCGCAACCTCGCACGTCAATTTCGCTGAACGCCCTCTGCGGAGTTAAATCTGGCGGCCGATTCGTTGGACCAACCGTTAACCTCGGTGTCGCGCATAAATTTCGAGTTTCTTGACGAAGCCGGGTCACTGCGATGATAACTTCACCGACCGTCGCGCGCAGAACGTCATTTATTTTTTGGCCCTCCTCCTTCGCCCGCTTTGTCACGTAAATCGCGCCGAAAAATTCATGAGGCCGCATCGGCGACGTTCTCGCTCCGTTACGACTTTTATCAGGATCGCATTTTGTATACGTCCGCATTGTGTTTCGGAACAATGCACGGGCCGCCGATTATGTGCCGCTTTGCCCGGCCGATATAGTCTTACGCTTTTGCATATTTCATGTTGAACTGTTGCTCGCGTCGTGCCATTAAAACTTTCTACGATTGTATCTTACGGTGGGGTTTTAGGAAGCTGTCTTTCAACTGTTATTCTTTTTTAAATTCGCGCCACTGTGCTGTGAAATTTAATTGTCTTTGAGTGTCGACCAATTATAAATATTTCAATGCAGTTCATCAGTCTCCGAGTTACGCTTCTTCAAACATACAGTTCGTTGGAAAACTTAATTGGTAATTATTGCGACCAATTGAGTCTGAAAATATAAACCTTTTTTCTGATATTATCGATGAAATGGATTTCCCAACTTTGTTATAGAAATTTCGTTTATACGTATGTGTTGCAAATTCAAGAAATATGCAAAATATTTTAAGAGCGTCGTTTAATTTAATTTTTGATCCCACCTTTCCCATCAACCATCTATGAATTATTACAAGCATACCTCAAATCGCATTCACTAAAGAATGGAAAATGTTCGATGTATTTTTCAGATATTTAAATATGTTAATCATAACGAAAAACAACTAGTTTTAAAATATATTGAAACGTTATCCTATTTAAAGAAAAACTGTCATTATGTATTTTTTTACTCCATTCAAATTGCTTTCCCCACAAAATGTTTCATTGCACACGATCAATCATTTTAAAGTTGGAGCATTCCAATTACGCTTCTGCAAACCTTCAGTGCCATGGTAAACTTAATCGCGAGTTATTACAGATTTTCAGGGCATCCAAATATTTTTCGCTAAACAGCATTGCATAATTACCAGTGATAAAAAATGTTCTTCATTCTTTTCCATTAACACAGCAGAATACTTTTCTGGTATCTAATTCATATAGTTCTGGGTCCAGTTTAAGTGTACAAATGCAACTATTTGTTCTAAATCATGACACCTATTTTTTAACTCTCGTAAATTGGTATTTCAATTGAAATTCAATTTATAGTTTTTTGGTCGATGATATCAATAATTCAGAGCACTTGCCCGTATATCGATAATGCTATCGTTGATACGACAAGTTGTTTGAAGATCAACTGTAATCCAGAAAGCTGAAGAAAAAGGGGGTTGTTTGAAATTCCACTTAAGCCACGTTTGTAAACCACAGACCCCAGTAAATATCGCTCGGAACGCCGCCACAAATCCGAACTGTGGACCACTGGAATTCGGATTAAAAGAGAAATAACGAGTACTAATCGTCCCCACGATTGGAAGTTGTTGGCTCGTTCGTTAGAAAAAAAATAGGCTACGTTTTTTAAACCTGGGTGTATCGTGACGCTCGGCGTGAAAAAAATTTTTACTCCGCGGAAATCCTGGTTTCGAACTGTGCCTGCGCTACCCATAAAGTTTTATATTTTTCTGGTAAAGCTCTTACGCGTAACTTTCGAAATTGTCAACAGATTCGGCGCAAAATTTAGGTTTGAATTGAGGGGAAACCGGGTTAGAGATTACACGGCTCCTTTTCTATTTTTGGTGTGCCGCATTCAGGGTTGCCACCTTATCATCATATAAATCCCGGAGTGCCACACATTCCAACCCGGAGATTCGAATATAAACCCGGAAATGGAAAAAGCAAAAAAAAGTTTTGTTCTCGAATACCCAGAAAACGGATGTGCGATTCTTTATAGCTCAAACAATTCAAAATTTAAAAGTATCTGTTTTTTTTAATTAATAACTAATATTGTATATAAAATTTATACCACTGTATAATACCACAATTTCTTATTATCCCATTTTTTTTCTACAACCCGCAGCCCGGAGATTTGCTTCAAAACCCGGAGTCTACGGGCTAAAACCGGAGAGGTCGCAACCCTGGCCGCATTGTGTTGGAAAATATTACAATTTGAGGGGGTTGATTGATACTGATTTCTTTATTGAGCTTTGTACATACCTTTTTCTTTTACTGGTGTTATTAGTTACAAGTGAATTTGCATTTCAGATTTTGAATTTTAAATTTGAAAGCTCGAATTGAAAATATTGTGTTATGAATATTGTATTTTACATTCTGAATTTTGGATACTGCATTTTAAATTCTGAAACATTCTGTTTCAAATCCAATTTCTTATATTGAAAGAAAATTTAAATGTCTGTTTTACTTCAATTTCTTACCATTCATATATTAAACGAGTTTCTCTAAAAGAAATTCGACCACAGTGTTCCACAAACTAATCTTAATTTTGCGTTGAGCAATCAGCCCTTACGGCGGCTTTGGTACTGGCGGTCGTAATTAAAAATGTACATTCGTTGGAATTTTATTTCCCGGGGATGAAATTTCAGAACTTACGCGGCAATTTTATCTGCACAAAATCGTTTCTTCGTTCCCTGGCGTTTTTCAATTTCGTATTTGTTGCTTCTCTGCGTAAAAGGCGCATCGAGTAGGATTATTATTAAACGTCAGTCCCTTTCCCTCCTCGAATTTTGCTCCCTTTATCACGTTCGCTTTTTATCCTTCGCCCTGGCACGCGGCTCGGCCGCGTTTCTCGTATTTCCCGTGTTTCAACGTCCACGGAAACTATAACGTTGTTTTATAACAATTCGCCGGGAATGAAAAATACCAGGACAAAGGGAACTCCTCGAGCAAGCTGCGACGAAATACGATAAGGAGCAACCGAATTACGGAGGAATGTTGCGCGCCGCCCTCCTTGGCTTTCATCCCTGGCCCATCCGGAAAAAAACAACGAGTTTCCCTCGTTAGGAGTCGCGGTTTTATAACTTGGTTTGCTTAATCACGGCCCAAGAGTTTCTTAATGCGGGGAAACATCTTCGGTAAAGGTATTTTTAATTTTTATTACGTCGCGTCGTTGGCTTTTGTAATACGGTTTCAGAGTTTATTCAAGTCCTGTTCGCTATTATTAAGGGAATGCCAGCGAAAGAGAATGGGCTTGCGAAGGGGATGTAACGTCTTCATTCGATTGCAGTTTTACAATTTTCATGTATTTTCTCAGATTAGTTTTAGAGTACACGTGTAGAGCCAGTAGAACTGTAGATTGTAATTGAGATTTAGGAATGGGCTTCTGCCTCTTTTATAGCGAGAATAAAAGTAAGTGGCCACTTAGGGTTGCTGATACTACATCCACCAAATCGTTTCGCTGCAGTCACACCACTATTTGTTTTATTGAAATTCAATTTTTACAATATCGCTGGGGCACCGTAACAGTTTGTTCTTTATTCTGAAAAACAGGCCTGGTTAAAATTTTATTGCAATCCATAATTTTTTAGGGGTTGCAACCCGCTTATTAATATTGCAAATAAAATTGTAGTTTTTACTAACACGAATTCATACACCAGACGTCTGTAAACCTGAGAGTTTATATTATACCAAGAATTTTCCCTCTCCGGTTAATAAACATTACTACTAGACTTTTATAAATATAAATTGGCTATGGAATCTGATTGACCTGTTGTTTATTTTCAAAATTAAGCCGTAGATACACGAATCCATTTAGGTTCCTTCTTTAAATCTGTACCTAAGACTGGAGCTTGAAACCCGCATGGTTATTCTCAGTGACGAAGCTTCGGGTTTGTTAATAAATAATACGCGAGTGTTGGTGCACGAGGTAAGGAAAAATTAGTAGGGTTCAAAATATCGATTCCGATTACGGTTTCAGCTGCTGGCGTCCCGCATTCGAGCATTACGATCGCCAGCATAAAATATTTAACAGCAATTTAGTAATGCTCTTTCGCTGCCATTTCGATTTTTCTAGAGCTTTGCTGCTGCCCACTATGCGATGCAATAAGTACGTGATACCATGAGCATGAGATATTTCATACGAATGGAGGCAGCCAGAGCAACAATGGATTAACCCACATTTTTTTTCGAAATTTAATTAATAGCAATAACGTGTTTCAATAGGCTCCACTAACCATATAAAATAGGAAAAAAAATTTTAATGTGGGTTGGTCCGTTGTTGCTCCGACTGCTTCAATTATACCTTCGTAGTATTATCCGAACAAAAGTTCAGCGACTAAGTAATAGGGTGGTCCTTATTTTTCAACTTTCGAATTTGTATTGTCTGACCCTCTTAAAATCTTCTATTTCACAAAAAAAATATCTTCGTGTTTTTTATTTGTATATTTTGATATATAAAGGTCGCTCAAGGACTTTATATTTCGCATGTACATTTTCAATGCCACTGAGCGACTTTTAATCCTTAATATATTTTAACAAAATTTCAAGCGAAATTCTTTTAAACTATTTGGAAGCTTCTGAGAGGGTCAGAAGAAAATTTTAAAAACTTTGATTTTTTTACCATACATATGAGGACCACCCGACTAACAAGGGAACATCCCGAAACCGGAAATTCCAAAAATTCTGAAACTTCGTGAATATGTAGGCGATTTCCTCCTGATTACAGCGCAATTTTTGTTTGCTGCCCAAATTCGCTGCTACCAAATGATAGTCGTAATTAAAAGCAGTAACTTTTGTCTTGAAAAATTTTTTTCTATCTCTTACAGATTGCGAGTTACAAAATAAAATCGGAAAATAGCCAAATTTTCGGGGGTTAATTCCACCCCCTTAGAGTGAATTTGGGCAGCAAAAAAAATTGCGTTGTAATCAGAAGGAAATCCCTTACTTACTCACAAATTTTCAGAATTTTTTGAATTTCCGGGTTCCGGATCTTCCCTGGTAAGTCAGTTAAACTTTTTTAAGCGTTGAATTTCAGCGTTGGACAATTATTTTTGCGACGTCTAAGATTTTTGGTCCTTTATTGCCTACGGGGTATTTAATTGCGATGCAAACCATTGTTGGTTCTTGTTAATGAATTCCATTGTATTTTGCATTTAATATTGGCAGGCATTCGGTTTGTGCTCACATATTGTTGTTCCCATATTCATCATGTTCCGTACTTCATCCTCCAAGGGGGCATAATTCCCAACGAGAGCAATGCGAAAAACGCCCGGGTAAGAGGGTAGGGGGGGGCAGCGATTAGGCGGAAATCAACCGAAACAAAAGAGTGGAAAGAAAAAAGACGAGGTAGTAGGAAGGGATAAAAAGGAGTAATTCGAAGAGAACGGTCCTGTACGAGCATTCATGTGGTAATGCCGTAATCCTGTAATCCTTTGGGCGATTCCTGCGGGGAGCCCCGGCCTGGGAAATTCCCCCTTTCGCGAGACAAACAGAATTAAAACCAACCTGGCCAGCTCGACGCTTGCGTTAAACGCGATTAAATATCAAAGCTAGTCGTCTCCGCTGTCGCCCATCCCCCTAACCTACATGCACCGCTCACGCTCCATTATACGGGGGTTAATTAGGACCAGTAGGGGGTCAGCAGCGCGGCGGGCAATCTGTTGTCCGCGCGAAGCGTGCTTGCCCCTCGATTTTTCTCCGCTATCTGACAAGGGAATATCGGCCACCGCTCCGTCGCGAATTAACACGATGTCCCCGAACTTCGAAACGAAAATACGCTCTTATCTCTTATCTTTTGATTGAGAAGGACGTGATGGCTCATTCCATTATAGCTTCTCGATTAATCCCTCCGTCACCCGCGCGATATACAGGGTGGAACATTCAGGGTGTTGCGGCCCGATATTTCTGAAACCTGAGGGATGTAGCTTTTCTTTCCTAACAACTGCTCGAATTGTTACTTTTTAATTATTACTGCAGTCAATGTGTGGGGATAATAAATTGAAAATTGAACAATCGGACAGAATATGAGGTCTGGCGTAATTTTGAATATTCCTCGTTTTTGTTCGCGTAATTTAGAATATAATTCGTGATACAGCAGACGAGTCGATTAAACACATTGAAACATCCAGATTATATTATAGTACGCATCCCATCAACTGTTATTCCAGGCATTCAATCTGCTAGTTAATGAAGTTAGTTTTGCGCAGTACGTACAGCAGATTCTGGTTTAAACCGTCTCAACTATTCGTGAAATATTAATTTGACTTGTGACAGACGCGTGGAAATCTCGGGAACAGATCCTGCAATGTCCAGAAGTCATCTATCAAAGCTTTTCAACGGGAAGGATGAATATTTACTATATCAATGAATATCTACTATTTCCTCTCTGTCTTTTCACTTTTCCAGCTCCTCCATCCATTCCTCTGCCTCTGTCCTTCTGCAATATATATTAATTCTTTAATTCCTAATTTTTTTGTCTCTTCCCCTCTCACAAGGAGAGTATTTTAGGTGTCCGCCTCCGATCATTTTGATTTTTGGATATGTTATAGAGGACCGAAAAATAAGAAATACGTGTTTTTTTATTTTTATTATTTAAACAAATGGATTTTTTGAAAATCTGGTGAGTCAGTCATATTTCGCATTCAAAGACACAAAATTCGTCCATTGACACTATTCCCCTATCTTTAATAGTTCTCGAGATATTCCACAAAAATGATTTTTCAACCCTAACTTTGAACGCAGTTTTCACCCCCCAAATATGAAAACGGGGAAAAATAAAAAACAAAATAGAGAAAGAAATTAGTGAAAGAATTAAGTGGTTTCGGCGCACTTGGTTAACTGACCGAACCAGTGCGCCGAAACCACTTAATTCTTTATTTTAAAAATAAAAACCACCTATTTCTTATTTTTCGGTCCTCTATAACATATCCAAAAATCAAAATGATCGGAGGCGGACACCTAAAATACTCTCCTCGTTGCTGTAATATTTAGTTCTTAAACAGGAACACAAGCAACTGTCATTGCGACGCTCCTTGGAATATGCATCCCAACTTCGATTCGCGCGAGATTATTAATTGACCTAATTTTCCAGCTCGTGGTCAGCACACCTGCCACCTGCACGCACCAGTCGCAACATCCGGATCGATAATTGTTATTTGACGATTTTGACTGATCAAATCATGAACCAGCGTATCGACCACAGGCGGTTTTGTTTGCGCGACGGATTCCCATGCGGGCACGCCCTAATTCGATGATCATAGATGGGAAAGCGTCTCGCCAAGAGACAATCCGAGTCCTAATGGGTCCGTAAATATTTGCGCGCGAAGATCAAACGGCATACCGCACCGATGTCACTGTGGCTCGCCACAGTGTCATCGAGTTTGTATGCTAATGACGTCCGCGAACCGTATGACGAAGTTGCGTTTCGTCGATCTCCATTGAATTTTCCAACCTTTCTAGGGGAACTTCGTGGAGCGTCTTTGAATTCTTTGTACGTTGCCAGTATCAGTTTGTAAATGGAAGTAATTGAAACTGCAATTAGGGAGATATATTTGATATGCAGCTAGAGTGCTGGTTGAAAGTGGTTCTGGAAATAGGAATCAGTCATGAAAAATTGTTGTGCTGTATCTTTTGAGGGTTGGAAGGATGCAAGACTTCAGGGATGAAGCTTGTTGAAGCTGTTCCCATCTGAGTTTTGCAATTAAACTGGTGTAATTCAATTTCTATTGGGTCGCTGGCAACTGAGGACCCTCCCACAAACTACTTTATGCCCCACTCTCTTACTTAGCTCCTCCCCTAAACCTCACTACTGCTAAATCTCTCTGGACAATCGTATTCCACTTCTAAACATCGCACCATCTTAGACTTCCTAAATCAACAGATGCGTGTTCTTAATCCCGTAGGAGCTCCTTAAAACCTGTACACTCATCAACCTATGTTACCAACCAGTTTCCGAGTAATAGAGTAAAATTCTGTTTGTGTAGTTAATTCTATAATACTTCACGGTGACTGCGCCGGCGAAATAGTCTTCCTCGGAACCTGCCTTTAGTGATAACTCCTGCGTAATACCCATCCAGTGAAATTGTAGATCTAGGTTGTCATGAACCGTTTTAAGGATCCACGTCGCGGCACGCAGTACGTCAGAGGAGTCTTCGTTATTCCACAATTAATCCTGGCAAGTTTCTGAAATTAACTCCGCCACCTAGCAGGGGATAATCCTCCATTTACTCTCTCGTTCGGCTCCTTTCATCTCTGGGCCGGCTGTAATACTTTTTAATAATGAAAATCCTGTCTGGACGCCGTTGCCCCTACAAGACGGGAACAAAAAGGGGCTGGCTCTAACCGTGGCGCAGGCCCTCCACCCTCGACAGAACTTTTTAATGAGCGAAAATATAGCCGATATACGGCCGAAACTTAGGGAACGGGATGAGCAAAAAACACCGTCCAGGTCTCTGTCCGAAAAAAAAGTTAATATCGAACTTTAATATCGTCTGTAGTTTCGAAGCTATTTAGTGATATCGTGCCGCTGAAGCTCGATTCGATGGATACTTCTGATTTCTACTGTTCCCTTGTTTTTTAGGTTAGTTTTGAAGCTATTTAGTGATATCCTGCCACTGAAGCTCGATTCGATGGATACTTCTGATTTCTACTGTTCCCTTGTTTTTTTAGGAAATTACTCTGTGATATTCGCAGCAGAGCGATTAAATTTCTTTGCTTTTGATTTGTGAATAAGTGGTATAAGGAATGAGTATTGTACATACATATAAAAGTTATTACGCCTCGCACAGGTATTCTGATGTAAAAGCATCAGTGGCGTCTTGTGAGCGAGTTAACCTTTGGAATCACATGGACGGTCACGTGGGGCTTGTCTACATTATTAAAAGAGTTATTGCGAAGATGGTTTTTGTTTATTAATTAGGCAATTAGAATGTTCATTTCGTACAGTACTGGAGATTACTATAACTATAGGAAGAATTAGAACTGGATCCAAACCGAAACTGAAGTGGTCTGGTACAAGCTTAATTTCATGCATGGAAACTAGGGATGCGCAGGTAATCGAATGTGTCGGGCACGGTATAATAGACAGGTGTCCCGGCTACCCTAGGGGATTTGTGATTATTTCCTCCTAGTTCTTCTGGAGGTCGGTATATTGGCGTCAAAGGAGAATAATATACGAGGCTGACTTTTTGCGCATAATAACACTAAAATCTCATGAACGCACACGTACATGCCTTTCTGACAACGACGCCTCTCGCGGCGGCCAGAGGAACTACTCAGCAATTGTCACAAAACGCCGCTGGGGCAAAGGTGCTAAGTTGGAGCACCTGTTTATTAAATATATAAATAAAAAATAATAAATGTGTGTAGTGCAAGGCGAGGCTCAGCTTTTCTGTTTTTGCTTACAATTGAAATGAAATTAATTAGTCGATCAAGCCCCTATTGTCCCGATTCCTCCACGCGAATAGTACGAGACAGACTGTAATGGTCTACTAAAATAACGAGTACGTGTTCTGTTGCAAAATAGAGTTTAATTGCCTGCAGTTTTCCACGGATTACTCAACTTTTTCCTCCGCGTCTGTGTTAATCCTGCGGATTGTAAAATGGGGGATCGAAACGCATTTTACTTTCTGCATATGTTTTTTTTTCTGATTCATCGTATTGCCACTGGCCCTGTGAAATCAAACGACTATATTGAAACCGGAACGTGACCGTTCCGACCTGGTGAAAAGTTTAAACTAACACGGACTTCGTTTATTATTTCGTGGGGTAATGGTTTGCGGTAAAAATATTCGCTGCGTAACGATGATTCCGTCGTTTATGATTTTTTTACGAATCACAGACGTTGAAATTGTTCGTACTATCAAAAAGCATAACTAACCATTCAACTGACATCCTTTGCAACAATTCATAAAAAGTTGAACCTAAATGGTGACATTAATTAATCAATGGGACAATTACCTAATCACTTACCAGGACTTGTGGCGTTTCCTTTAAAAAATTATTACATCCATGTTAACCTGTCAAAACCAAAAGATTGCAAGAAAAATAAAGCAAACAGGTTGGAAAGTGTATCATATTCCTTCCCAGCCACAAAGATCAAACAAGAGTATGCTTTTCGGTGTTTCCTCCAGTCCACTTTATTCTGTGCAAGCTCATTGTATCGTTGACACAGCTGGTATCTGACTTAAGTACGACGACCTTTCACGTACAAAATCAATGCGTGTGTGGCAAACCTGATACGAGATTGGAAATTCCGAGCAGCTACTCTTATCGGGCTGCGTCTGACATATCTGCACTGACTTGCAACCGCATTGTCTCTGTTTTCGTCAGAAGACGTCTTCCTACCCGTTACATCCCCTCGTACTTTCCTTCCCGTGTTCCTATCCGCCATTCTTTGCGTCAATCTCGAAGTCGATATCCTGCCGCTCCCTCCCCCATCCACTTTCTCCTTTGAACCATTTCGCTCGGTTGCGGATGTCGATGCATGCACTTTGATTTATTTCTGAAGCCTTGGCCCTGCTTTCAATCGTCCCATGGATCTCATTTGTACTTAGGAAATGTAATTATGCAAGCCTTGCACTTCTACATACGTTACACTAAATGTTTGCTAAATATTCGCTAAAGGCTACCCCGATTTTGATAATTTTTTAATATTTTGTCAAGGTCATCAATCTGAGTAGTGTTGTGAAGTCTTTAGTTGGGGGTCGCCGTTTATGAAAAAGTTATAGGTTAGCTTCATTGTGTTTCCTATTTTACCTCTGATCGGTAGTTAGGTGGGGCTAGATTTATTTAGCCCTCTCCCCTGTGATTTAAGATAAAAAATAATGTTTCAAAAATGGGTCATGGGGATTTGAACCAACAACTCGTGGATGGTCCACATCTACTCTGCCTGCCTATTTAACGCTGTCGAAGAAGTATGTTGCTTGCCGGGATGTTATTCTGTAGGGAGAGTATGTTTCAAAAACACTTTTTTTTTTATTTTAAATTCCTCACGGAGGCCGTTAAAAAAATCTTGCCACAAACAATTACCGATCAGAGGTAAAATAGGGAACACAATGAAGTTAACCTATAACTTTTTAATAAACGGCGATCCCCAACTAAAATCTTCACAGCACTATTCAGGGTGATGACCTTGACAAAATATTAAAAAATTATCGAAATCGGAGGTGGCACCCTATTTCTGAATATTTATCAAATATTTCTCTATTTTATGTAGTAAGTACGCACAATTTGCATAGCAATATGATACACAAATTGATTCATGTGCAATTTATTTTAACCAAAATGGTGAGGTGCACATTTTTGCAATAAATAAATTATGCAATAATATTTCCCTAGTACTAATAATAAGAGAGACGTGAGTTATAACTTGCTTATTCGAGAGATGCAATAAACATTTTATGTAGCCCGGGAATAAGTTAAAAAGAGGTGTGCGTAAGGAATTCTAGGTATACTAAGCAGAGGTGACATCTGTGGGAACAGATAGAAGTACGTGGTGGCAGGACTTTTGTTGCCAGCGACTCGCAGTAATTTATAGCGTGCGATCAAGTTTTCAGGAAAAGTAAATTTATTCCATCCAAAAAAAACATTTTCAAGTAACGAATCAAATCTGCCTTACCCAGTTTGCATTTTGAAATCTTAAAAATTCGTATAAACCTGTATCGATCATCTTCAGCCGCCACTAACTAACAATATGCATCTTTCATACTCACCCGCCGATGTTAATCTCTCCTTCGTTGCACTACCAATTTTCTCTCTCTGTCCTAACCGTTCCTGATAAAACATCATTGCAAGTGCATAGACCACAATGTCTCAAACACGAAAAATAAACCGTGAATAAAAAGTGCATAATCGTGTCATGATGTATCGAAGCATTTCGAGGAGTTTCCGAGAATGCCCGCGGGAGTCGTTGCTTTCAGCCACGTGACCCAGTAGCAGGATTCAATTATCGTCTCTGGAAGTTTTTTCCCCATTAACCACCGCAGGTGACAATTCGCCATTGAAAGGATCGTCGGCACGCATTCGTGCTCTGCCTCATTTGCATTCGACGACGAGACGGAAAGTTTCTAACCTCAGTCATTAACGGAGCTCATGCCCGAGAAACGCCCTCTACGTCTGTTGTCTCAAACAAACGCGACACGCCAACGAATTGATTCGTTCCTGAACTACCGAGTTAAGTGGTTTTCGTAGGAACTCGTTGGAACGCTCGTGATTTTATCCCTTTTGTTTTTTGGTTGGCGCCGTGCGCGGTCGTGGCAACGTGTTTTCTTTTCAAGGGTTAGAAAAGTGTTTAGTCACTTGTGGCCCAATTACATAGGGTGTCTCACTAGGAACCGATGCTTCGAGGGGTACAGCGCCTATGGATTTTAGAGGGGAAGAATGTTTTAAATGAAATATGTTGTACTCTAAAAAGGTCTTTTTAAAAGCAACCTTTTGTCAGAAGTGGGCCACAAGTGGAAACCTACTTCTCTACGCGGGCCACAATATTAAATACATAAATATAACTACTCCAAGAATTTTAATTTATGGGCTATATTTGTTATATTTACAACTTTGCGTTTTCTACTAAAATTTGAACTCATGGTGAAATAAACAAAATACCTGCTTTAAAAATACCTTGATTTTTAGTGAAAATCAATATAAAAATTGTTAACCTTCACATTTGTTTTAGTAACTGAACCTAAATGAGGTATAAATTACAAATATCGCACCTAATATTATCAAGCTCGTTCGTGAAAAATCCGATATGACGATGTTCAGGTGGGCCACATGTGGCTCGCGGAACGCGGGTTGCTCATCACTGCGTTTCATGACACATGTTACTACGTGTGTAGATTGGTTTCCGCGTTTCAGCGTCAGCATCACAAACATGTGATCCAAGTGTCTCAGGTTTCATAACCTGAGAGTCGATGCATACGTCGCAACATGTTTCAGCGTGTGTAGACACCTTAAAGGGCCCCAGACACGTTGAGATCTGTAACATGCTGCAAGTATCAGTATCGCGATACAAATCTCAATGTGTATTCAGAGCCGGATTTACCAGTAGGCGCACTAGGCGCGCGCCTGGGGCCCCAACTTCGGAGGGGCCCCACAAAAACCAACTTTCCACTTTTTTTTAATGACACCAAATTTGATTTCATGAGTACATAATCTGTTTATGTGTTTAAAAATATGGTTAAGGTGATTTTATTCTTCCTGTCTTTCCCTTTTTTGTAAGGGGCCCAATATTTTCTTTTGCGCCTGGGGCCCCAACCGACCTTAATCCGCCTCTGTCGGTATCAGCTGGTGTCGTCGTCTGTATCAATGCCTTGAGACGTTGATACCTCGAGCGTGCAACTGACAGAAATATTTACAATTGCTGTTTTCTTTGATAATATCTTTACGTTTCATTTCGAATGTTATTAATTGCATACAGAAGTAATAAATGCCGTAAGTAGTTTCGGTTGGGTCCAACAGCACCTCTTTTATTGCATCCTCCAGGCGGGAATTAATACTGCAACGTTTATCCTAACGAACAGTTCCGCGCTACCTTCGCCCGCTCGAAATTGAAATCATTTCAACGATGCGTTTATTGTGCGGTGGGGCTGCAAAAAAAAGGATAGGGAGAAAACAAATTCTCTGCAATCAACGCGCATCGGCCGCGTGCCGTTCACCGGAAACACCAATCGTTGCCGGACAGAGCGTACGCAACCGATTCAATTAAACGAAAGCGAAATGCAAAACAAGTTTCGTTCTTGGCTTTTACCCAAGAGTTGCCCGTCCAAAATGTGAAATATTCCCAGAGGGGAAGGAGGAAATCCCCCGTAAAATTCTGCGCTCGTTTCACGGCCGTTTCAGAATGTTCCCACGGATTCTTCTCGCGTTGCTCATCCCTTAAGGCGGATTCACACATTTCCGTTCCGTGACGGTTTGCCGTCAGTGTCACTTTACTTCAGTATTAGTAACTGACACGGGACAAGTGCGAACTGCCCCATTGCAAAATAGGGAAACGATATTTTTTTACCACTGACGCTACCGGCACTGAACCGGCACCGAACGTGTATGTGTGAACCCGCCTTTACTCTTCGCAATTGTGCTTGATATCGCGATGATAATCCATCGTTTAAACAGCGCCTCGCGGATTTTCGTGAGATGTTTAAGCAGCTGTTTCTTCAAAGCGTTTCACATAAATTGAATCACGGTTAATAAATCGTATCGTCTGTTTCTGATTCGAGGGAAACGAACATCGGTCTCGAGGCGAAAGCTGTTTGCGTTTTAATTTGTGGATCGGACGCGTTTTTCTCTTCTCGAGAGTGGAAATCCGTTTATGTGACGTAATTGTTAAAGCAAATATAGGGGAAAAGCACGGTTCTGTTTTTGACATATCCGTTAACGGAAAAGCCTTTCAGTCATTTGTTCATCTCTTTTTAAGTCTCTTCCAAGTAGATAATAGGAGCCTTCGTATTCTCTGGTTCAATTTTCCGCATATGTAGTGCACAACATAGCAATTTTTCATGAAAATAGCGTTCAGAATTTTGGCCTTTTTCGAACCCTCGATATTGCATATCAGTAACAACATAATAACTGTAATAGATTACTTAAAGTTTTGAGACAGCTGCCCTGTTAGCCAAGAAGTACATTAAATAATCAGTTTGCAAGTTGAATTATCTGCTTGATCAGACGTGGAAGTGTACAGGTGGCTAGTAACCATTTAATCGAGTTATCAGGAATAGCAACAATCGATTCAACCCATTGGACTCATTTCACACCTCGCATTCTCTGACCCCGCCCCCCCCTTCCATCAGTTCCACATTTCTTTGTCCCATTTCCGCCTGGTTATCATCGACAGTTCCTTTCGACAACCAATATACCTATCTATTATCTACAATCTCGGTATTTGAAGCGAGTATCTCGCCTGCCAATCTTTATCGACCCTTTAGAGACTTTGTTACCTTGTCCCACCATATAACTGATGCTGCACATTTATTTTATTTAATAATACCAATTATTCGTAATAATATTAAGAAGAGAATCCTTGATATATTTCTTACAATATATACCACTGATATTAAAAATGCTAACCAGGCAATTCGTGGATTGGGAATTATCCGTACATCAGCACTATTCTGGCATACCTACAATTAGGTCAGCTAGAAGATGTATATTTCTATTTTCAAACTTGACGACAAAGCAAAAAGTGTGCCAAAGTAGGGTTGGTACAGCTTGCTAAATTCTTCTGCATTCGCATATTCATTCAGTGCAAGTGTCTGAATATTCATTAAATAATAAAAAACAAATATATGTGGGATTAGGAACCATACGAGGTAGAATTGAGGCAGTCAGAGCAGAGCAACAATGGACTAACCCACATTTTTTTTCGAAATTGAATTAATAGCAATAACGTGTTCCAATAGGCTCTACTAATCATATAAAATAGGAAAAAAAAAATTTTAATGTGGGTGGGTTCGTTGTTGCTCTGACTGCCTCAATTCAGCATTGTGTGATGGAAAAGAGCGAAAAGCCTGTTTCCAGTGCATAGATAGCGGAGTGACGTTCCCGATTATATCTAGGTGATTCAGAAATCACAACTGCTCGTAGTCACGGAGTCAAGGGCTTCTGCGCTGGCCGTGCATCCGGCGCCCGGAAGAGAGCTATCGGCTCGGACAATTAGACAGGCCCGTGCTTACCATTCGATCAATCCCTAATTACATTTACCTGTAGCTGCTGCATCATCCTGCTCTAACTTAGCCCTAGCCGAGGCTTACTCCTGCTTGGACATGTGTGTTCACGTTCGGTGTGCTAACGTGTGCGCGTCTGCGGGCACGCTGGTGGCATATGCACTATACAGGGTGGTCTACATTTAGGAAAAATGTACAATTTTGTTGTGTGCTTTTTTTTGTTATTGTTAGAGAAAGGGATGGTAAAATGGTCCCTCAGTTTTATATATCTTCCTAAAAACTGTTTCATAATTTAAACTGCTTTAAATGTTTATTTAAAATGTAGATAAACTAATAAGGTTGTGTGTGATAAAAGGTGGACGCAAATGAAAAACAATTTAATTGATTTATGAAAATAAGTCATTTTCGGAACTTTTAGAACACTTTAACTCTCTTAACCTACAAAAATACTTCTTTTTCGAGATGAAAATCTTTAATTTTGCAGGTAAAATTAGAAATACAGACAAGCAGAAACTGCAGATAGGAACGTTCGTAGTAAGAACGAACGATATTGGACGTCGACTCGGACACGGGGAGTTGAAAAATTAATTTTTCGCTTTACATAGTTTTTAACTTGCCCTCTGTGCTTTATAAGGTGGTTACGGGATACTGGAAAATTCCAGAGACGGCGATGAAACGACGTCGAGGGAAACTTTTTCCAATAAAAGGTTTTCGAATTATATGCGATGGGCAGCTGTACTATGTGGAAGTTTTAATCACTTCTGTATCTGAAGATGTCAAACCATTGGAACCCACAAATTATACTACACTGAATGTATAATAAAGACACATTACTATTACTATCGTTATTATTTGTCTTTATTTTTATATTATAGTGCTAATCCTGTTAAATAACTAAATAAAGTTGTAAACCTGTCTAGTATACTTCTTAGCAAGCATGGCGCGTAGAGGGCAGCACGTGTCTAGTTGGTCAACCCAACTCTACTGGTTACAGTAGACACATTCGAAATAAAAAAGTAACTTGCTCAGCTTGATAATTGAAGACTTTGCAGCAAGAAAGGGGCAGCTCCAAATGTATTAGCTTTTGGAAGAGTAATAAAAACAGTATTAACTGGAATATTTATAGACACATATTCAAAAAATTAAATCGTGGGATATCGGCGCACTGATTCGGTCACTATTAAAAAAAGTAAAAGCTATTTCGCAAGTTAAAAAATTTAAATTTCCAACGTTTCGGTCGTAATTCCGACCATTCTCAAAGATTTATTTATTCTTTCCTTGAGAATGGTCGAAATTACGACCGAAACGTTGGAAATTTAAATTTTTTAACTTGCGAAATAGCTTTTACTTTTTTTAATAATTTTTTGAAAGATCATTTATTCAAAGTATTTTACCCACTTAAAATCTGCATATTATCACAGCAGTTAGCACTATTACAAAGCAAAAATACATTTTCTCTATGACAGAGTGAATTTTCCAAATTGGGAGCTGTCCCCTTCATGCACCACATTGTATAAAAATCCACTTATCTCGGGGAAATAATTACCTTCTTTTTGCAGCAACTCTCCAACTGATCTGAAGCCGCCCCACACTTTTTTTTTTTAGTCATAGTTTTCGAAATTTGTATTCTCTATGTGGAAAGGCAAATACCTTCAAGCCCATAGCGAGTTTTCGATGCTTCGTAACACGGTTGAAATGAAAACTTTGCCAATAGTCGAATTGCAGCGACGCTCGACGCCAGCGAGAGGGGCCAGTTCATCGAAGTTCCCCAAACATTATTGATTGCGCGTCAAATTACCTGGGATTATTTGTAACGTTATATAGCGCTGCATTGACCGTTACTAATTGCAGACACAAACAAACGTACGGGGACCATTTGAATGCCTGTAATGGACGCTTTGCGACGGCTTAACAATAACTCGACGAATTTAAGGTTATGGCGTGATTCAAGGGGTCGTGTGGATACTCTGAATTTTTAAAAGGTGCTTCTGATCTTTGAACGTAATCTAATATCTTTTACTCTTAAAGTAGGTACAATGTTTTTGGCGCTGGTGTCGAATAAAATGTGTAAGCACTTCAGGAGTTCAATTATTTAATATCTTTTAGGGAACTACGCACTGTGAAAAGGAGCAACAATTTTCAGAAAAATAGAAGCGTGGATGTGTTAAAGAGAATGGAAGGTTCTGTTTCAGACTGGCGTAAAAGGAGGATTTTTTGTAAATGTTTTTTGAAAAAGTAAAACGAAATACCAGTATCAAGGTTTGGCATTATGCTCGGTAACATTGTTAAGATCAAATTATATTGGAAAACAATTTCAATTCCACTGACGTGGTAAATTCTAATGACAAAGTTATGTGCATGCATAGTTTTTACACTTAAACGACGAAAATCTGTGAGAAAAGAATTTCAATTGTCTTGATCTTCTAAACCTAATAAACTAATAGCTCTACCTTAGTTGTTTTGGATGTGTGAACCATGTTCGTAACAATAATTAATTTTGAATGCAGAATTAAAATTCTAAAAGCAGCTATTTAATCTGAACCTCGCCATGTTACATTTATAATATTTTCTGTTTTTTTTTTTTAAATCCTCTTCAGTATATCAGTGAAAGTAATAATAACAATGCTCACTAAAGAATTAGCTCTACTAGATCTCTAAAATTATTTGCGAAAATTTTCTTACCAGGGCGGACAGTAGCCTTGTCGCCTAAAAGCATGATTACGATTATTAAAAAATTCTGCACCGTAGGCACATCCATCCGTGTATTTGGAGCGGTTACTGTCACTCGAAGTCGAAACTCCCCTAAGCGCCTCGTGGTCGCTTCGCGAGGGGAAGCGTTATCGTAAGGCAACAGGCAGCTGGTTCGCAAAGGGTTGATAATGCGACGGTGTGCTGACTAATTATGATTCCTCCTCAATGATACGTAATCCCACGAAGGAAATTATGCAAGGTCTTCGCCGTTTCCGTTGTTATAAAACGTGCCGAAGATCGACCTTGAAACGTTGACGTGAATCGATTCTTTAGAGGACAGTTGTACTTTGAAAACTCAGAATTCCTATTTCGATTGAAAGTTACACATTAATATCACAGTGTGAAAGTGGAAGAATTCGTGTTTTGTAGAATTGAACGAATTATTAGTTTTGAATCAAGTAACGTCAGTGCAGTGCAGCTCGTATTTTTTTAAGGTCCGTCAATTTCAAGTAGCTCGGAAGTTGGAACGCTCGAGTTGGCTTGAGCAATCCAACCGAGTTCGGCTCAGCTCGTCAATTCCAGGTATATGCTCGCACACCTCTGGTTCGCAGCCGAAGAAAGGAATATACACGTGATCTCGTCTGCATTCGATGGATTTATTAAATTCAAAACGTAACTCTGCGTAACTTTCGACGAAGTCTGAAGGTTGCCTCGATTCTCACGTTTTTTTTTATTGAAATAAAAATGTCCCGGACCTCTGAAGCTCTATTACTTAGTACTTACATACGTGACAACAAAATAAAAAAAAAATGCTGTAACTGGAGAAGGGAGCATATAAATCATACACCATAAAATTTATTTACAACCTCAATAAATTTAATCTCAGCCTTAAATTATGTATCCTCCCGGTTCACACATTTTACAGTGGGTCCAGGGACAGTGTGGCCAATGAGCCGGAAGCCGCCATTTTTAGTTCCCTGGACCCACTGTAACACATTTGCTATGGAAGCGCCACCAAGCGGCAACACACGCAATCAGCGGTTCAGCGCGCGAGGATCAAACGGCCAAGCGCCAGCTTCAACAGGAGCAAATAATACGATTGAAAATAAAAACAAATGACACCAAATCTGCATTTTCTAGGTTTTTCTTTTTCCTCCTCGAATGTTTTCTTTTCAGCCACCTCCTGAATTCAAAAGCTATTCAAGAGGACGGGATGGTGATGCAGCAGAGCAACGTTTGTGCCCATCAACAGTCGCCTCTAAATACTGTTTTCTTTCTTCACCCCTCTTTGATCCGCTTTCTATGTGTCTCTTTCTCTGTTTTTCTCTCTATCTGTCTCTTGCATCCGCTTTCAATATTATGTTTTCGTAGACAGTTGTCCATGCAAAACGATCCACCGTTCTTTCGCACCTCTTCCCCCCACAAGCCACTTGCTTCTCACCCTATCTCTATCGTATTTATGTATACGTTTTTTCTAACTCTTTTCTTTTCTGTTTTACTTTACAGAGATACTCTGCACAGTGGGCAAAAGGTACGAGCTCCCCTACATTGCAGACATTTTGTGTTAGTTAAACGTCCTTTCTACTTTCGCCTGTCTTGCTGCTCTCTTCTCTCTCTCTCTATCTCTCTCTATGTTTCTGTTCCTGTGTTTCTCTCGTCTCTGCCTGTCGTTCATCTTCCCGATCGCCCCTTTCGACTCATTTATAAGCCACCGTTAACCCCTCAGTGACGATCTCCATTCGTGGTAGACGGTCATTTCTTCTCTTCGTTAATTATAAGCGCAATGTGTCATCAAACTGTGTGGTCAAACCTTACCAACGTGCGAGCGTATCAGACAGTAGTGAGGTCTGTGGGGCGCATGCGCAAACAGAAGGTGGGAGGAGCTGTTGCCCCCCTCCATTACGTAGCGATGAACGGATTCGCGATTTGGTAATTGATTTCGAAAGAATAATATTGGGTGACTGGTTATTAGAGACGTTCCATGGGTGTTGTTGTCTCCCAACCCCCATTTTCAACCCTCCTACGAATCTCACTATTGCTTGGTATGCCTACTCCGGTAAAGTTTGGCCAGATAATTATGAATACTTTTTTGAAGTATAGGGTGTCTAAAATGTGTTGTGTATCTTATAAAGAATAAGTATAAGTAATATAAATATTTCGGTATGCGTGAGTTTTTTCTGCGAGAATATTGAGCCGCTGAGGGGTTGAACGTTATACAAAAACGAATTCTGTTTCGAGGGAGTGGATTTAAGACAGGATTTGTAACCGATTCGCGCAATCACAGCCTCGCTAAAATCGAAATCGCTCTAAGAAATTAGAACTGCTAGCTTAGTTCGTACAAAGCTCAGAATAATTAGAGGATCATCTCCTCGTATGAGGTACCTAATTGATATTTTGAAGTCTCTCGCGTTTCGGGTACCAGCAAATCTACCGAACAGTTCTGTCTGCTTTCTGACACTTGAAAATATGCAAACATGGGGTAAATAATTATTGTACTTCTCTCGAGGCTGCACGTCACCTTCGACACTGCGAATAATATTATTAACGCGTCTGTTTTATACCATATAAAATATAAAATACAAAGAAAACATAAATAAAAATAAAAATAAAAACGCAGGGAATTTTAAGGACGAGATAAGGAGGGTGAAAATTAAATCTCGTCCAGAACAAGGTAGATGGTAGATGTTTTTAGGGAATTATTCTAGTATGTGTGCATTTAAACAAGAAGCGCAATATTATACTGGTACTTTGTTGAAGTGGCGAAGAAACCTTTTTGTAGCGAACGTTTTAGAGCAATGTTTGTAATATAAAACAGACTGGTGATTTTTAGCCCTTCCTTGACACTCTGAGACACCATAAGATGATTTTGACGCTCTGTACCTTCTATATGCAAAATAAATACCTTTTCTCCAAAGCCGACTATTATAAACAATTATAAACTATTTACCGGATTATTTACAGGATTATTCATAAGGTCAAAAGCGGACAGAACTTCCTGGTGGGCCTTATATAATAATGTTCTTCGTTGTATAGAATCGAATATTTAATATACTCTAATTATTTCGTGTAACATGCTCGGTCAGGCAGTGGAGAAACTTTTTTCATCAAAATTATCTTGCTTACCCTTCACGGACGCCAATCAGCTCATAAAAGTAGACGATTCGACCCTGCACCTGAAAATGTCACTCTTATCTGCCTTTGGTCTGCTTCCATCAACGTAAGTAGATATTTTTATTTTCCTTTTTTTATTTCTTACGCTTTTCAATTAACCAGGCTTTTGGTTAGTTGTAATTATTTAGAAAGGGTGACGATCCCGAGAGTGTTGAATTTGCAACATTCGGGAGGAATTTCGAAGGGTTGGGATGAAATGATAGAAGTGCTAAAAGTTTCCTGTAAATTCATATTGCTTATATTTATTGAATTAATAATTTTGAAACTAAACTTAAACGTGTTTATTAGAAGCTAAAGCAAAATATTGCTTTCTTCTATTAGAAGTCTATGAATTTACACTCTATCTTATGTACTATAATATACAGAGAAGAAACTTGCACTACTATTTATTTCACACAAATTTTGAAAATCGGTTTATTTCGTAAATTGCAGGTTCGTAGAAGTGTGATCATACTATAAATAATCAATTTTCGTGTTGGTAAAATATTTATGTATTCCAGGAGCCTCTGTTTCAAGCGAACGATTATTTTCTAATGATGGACAAAAAATAAAAAGAAATAAAAAAATTTATAGTACCTATATCGTAACTTTAAGCTTCTTCAGGCAGGGTTCAGAATAATCCGATTGTGTCGAAATTTTGCATACTTACTTAGCACACCAAAAGGAATAAAATTAGCGGGCGTTCCCACATTTCTTCACACCATCAATTTTAAGGGACACCCCAACCCATATACACACAATCACACTCATTTCTCAACCATTTCAACACCATAATGGCACTCATTGCCTCAAAATATTCGCAACCACATTATTGAAATATTTCAGCTATGAAGATCTTTAACCCTCTAACGCCCAGACCCTTGAACCGATATTTCAAAATAGTGGGACTGATATATATGTTGTATCTTGTTATTTTCAAATGGAAAATATCGATTTCAAACCTATTTATAGGATACTCGCCGTTTAAACTCATGTTGCATAGATGCAACATTAAGCGTCAAGGGGTAAGAAAATAAAAGAAACTTTCGGGAGTTTTATTATTCGTTTTTACTGTAAAAATATTTGTTAATTAACAATAATTATTATTACAGTTCAGTCGTCTGATGGTAATCATGAAAACAGTTTCTACTACTTGTAAAACATAATTGCACACTACATTTTTACCCAAGTCTTCCTCTCTTTGGAATTTCCTTGTAAACAGGAAAATATCCAATAGAGCCGAAACGTATTTCCTTGTATGGATGCGAAACACAAGGTTTCTTCTTCTTTTCACTATTCTCCAAACTTGAATTTGAAGTTGATGGATGCCCACGGTGTGTTTTTTCTCTGTCCAATTGAATTAGGTAGTCAGCAACACGCATTCTAAATATTTTTTACCTACGAGATATTTGTCTGTTTATTTCGGTAGACTAACCAAGCATTGGTGAGACAGATGTCAATATAACAATAAAAAATGGGCATATTCTTTGACTACTACCGCTCAGTGTTGCACCTGTGCAACATACATTTTCAAATATAAAATACTCACATATATAAGACTTGAAATAACTTCACAACACTTTTGTGCACATAATTTATCTTTTCAATAAATATAACGATGCAAATTTTAATAAAAAAAGAAGAACTTACCTCTATTTGAGAAATACAAGGAAACACAGGGTGGCAGCCTGAAGTAATAATTCACAATAAATTTTTGAAGAAAATGTTTGATTTCCTCGACCGAAGACATTAAAATCTACTTTGCTACCAGGAAAACTACGGATGGTTGCTAACAAAACTTAAACACAAACAGGTCACAGAACTTTACGCATTTTTAAAACGAGTGTTGCACCGGTGCAACTCTGGGAGTTAGAGTTTTTTTACTCTATACACATCTGCATACCATTAAACAAACAAACACACACACACTCAATCCTCAAACATTCAAAGATAGCAAGAAACTTTAATTCCTTCAAACCCTCTCCGTACTCTATCACTCACTCATCCCACTCTGACCCAAATATCCTGCCCTGCCATCCACGTCTACCCAACAATCCCCATCCAAACGGCATCCGACTAAGAAATACACACAACTCCATACGTCCCTACATTATTCTTCTGCAATCCTCTATAACGACGTTTCCATGCACTTCGACAAGATTGATATGTTGGGGAAGCGTATCGTGCAGCTGCATCCTCAACGTTCAACGTGTCGTAAGAACATAGAACAGGGGTAGGTGGAGGGGGGTTGGGGGTGGCAACGGGAACTGCATCGAGATAAAGGGGAAAAGGGTGGATTTCCCAGCGATCGATTCTCGAGTCGTTGGGCTCGATGTAAAGGGGTGAACCCTGCCTGGGGTGGTGGGGGATGTCCCGATGTAAAACGGTCCAAGAGAATACAGTTTATTCCTAGTTGCTTTCCAGCTGGTTACCCGAGTAAATCGGTATCCCCCTCCGTGCGCCGAACGTAATACCAGGCTTTCCACGGGAACGTCCGGATATCCGATTATATCCGGCCACGGTGGTTTCTCAAGGGGCATTTGAAATTTAAATACGATTCACCGTCTTCCGCCGTTCGATCCCCCATCGCCCTCCTCCTGGGCCTCCTCTCTTTTACGTGCGCCGCGGCTCTGACGTACTTCCCGGCCATTGTCGAGCGATCCCTCCGTTTTTTGAATGGGAGTTTGAGGAATCGCGGTGCGCGCCAGGGCCGTTTCACCGTACCAGATTATCTTGGCGTACCGGTATTTTCGAACGACTCGCCCTGCGCCGTTGTAAGGAATTTAAATCACCCCTTTGGATCTCTGCGGAACGCGCGGATAGCAAACTCGCCGAGTAATAGTGCGCCAAGTATTCGCCATTTTGCGGAAAGGTTGATTTAACAATTGTCCCGTGACATATTCATTTTACGGGCCAATGTGATGAAGGTTTTATGATCCATGCGGTATTTAGAGTCTTCGGGGTTGGACAGCCTCTGATGGATATTGTTTAGGAGAGTTTCAGATGCAGTTTGCGAGAGTATGAAAGTGTTTGCAGATTTCTGATCGACATTGCGATCAATTTTATGGAGCAGCTGAGCGTATTGAGAGTGTTTTATGATTATTGTGTTTTTTAAAATTGAGGATCTTGCAGTAAGAGGGGCCTAGCTCCTCATCAAGTATATTGGAAGTGGGTTCGAATCTGACTGTTTAGTTTCGAACAGGTCAACTTCGGAAAAAAAAAACACTACTTTCAAGTAGACTCGAACCTTCACGAGAAAGGTTTGAACTCTTTATAAGAACTTTGAGAAACGTGCGAAACAGCGGTACTTGCAAGTATAATCGAAATAAATGTAATGTGGACTACTTTTATTTGCGACAATCCTACGTCGAGTTATACTGGCTACTGTCGACGCATTTTTCTATTTTTCTAAAAGCGAGTTTATTGTAGAATATTTCACACTCATTTTATGTACATATTACATTTATTATGAAGTTTAAATCGATATGTATAAATAAATTGAACAATCATGTTTCCTAAAATCGTACCAGTACGATTTGAAAACTTAAGGGGCAACATACACCTAGATATATAAAAAAAAATCGATTTTTCAAAAATATTCTTATTCGATTGTATATCCATTTATCTGATGAGTTTTATGGTCCAGGCATTGATGAATCAATGTAAGTATGAAAACTTATATTTATGCCAATTTTACGTACGCTAAAAACTTTAAACGCGTTTTTCTCAAAACTTGAAATTTTACACAGGCATTCTAAATATAAGTATCTAGTTTTTCACGTAGGATTTTGTTTCTAAATACAATAGTTTACTTTTTATAAATTAAAGACTCTCGTATTTTCCACTTAAAAATCGACTTTTATGAATAAATATCTGCCATTCTGCAAAAAATTGAGAAAACAAAAATCGGCCACAACAAGTACTAATTTTTTTTCGTCTCCTTTAGGAAGAATTTTTTCTATTTTGTTTCGGATAAGAAAGATCCAAGTTACACCGGTTACCGCAGATACCTTCATTGAAAAATCGTTCTGCAGAAATGGCCACGCTGCTGTTCCTATTAAAAATTTCTTATTAAAAATTTAGTATTTTATAGACAGGAATATAGCATTTCCAATGTACTCAATGTTTTCTTAATAGAAACATCTATTGAGCAAAAAAATCTGAAAAATGTTGCCCCTTAAGTCATATGTTATATGTATAGGTTATGTACATTTTCAGGGTTCGATTACTACTTTTACAAGATTCGATTCTTTCAAATGACAAAGTACTTGTAAGCACATATTCGCATCCAATAAATAAATAGGTAGAAATCGAATCCCATGAAGTGAACTTTTTGTATTGTATTCGACTTAGTTTCGTGAGTACATATTGAACTTGATCCCACCCCTAGCAGTGAGGTTGAAAGGGCAGAGGGTAACAGCAACCGTAAGTCAGAGGGATATTCGCGTAACTCGTGGTTTTCCTTCTCGAGTCTACGAAACGTGCATTTCGGACGCACATAGTGACCTCGAGCGTGCAAACGTGATCGGATATTCCGAGATTCTGTTCGTTAATTAGTCAGGCTTAACGCTCTGTAAATTACAAGGAATTCGTCGGAGGAACAAATTAACCGGTTACCCTCAGAAATTCGCAAGGTCCGCCCGACACGAGTGGTCTGAAGTGCGCATTGTTTCTGCGCACGAAACTGATTCCTACCTGGAAGTTTCATTGCAAATACTTCGATTTACCTCCAAACGCTGTTATTTTTGTCAAACGATTTTATATTAGGCTGGGCCGAAAAAAGTAACCAGCGCGACGTTGCCAACGTCTCGGCGCCTGTCCTCCGGCACTTATTTATTAAATAGCGAGGTACATACTAGCTTGGTAGAAACCGATTGCGCCCTATGATCTACAAAAACTATTAATTTGAAATAAAAAACGACACCTTTCACCCCGCGCGGCTAAATATAGTTTTAAAATTATAAAAGAAGATCAGCGAGCTTTTTGACACACCTTACACCTTTTTTCACTATGACGAGGAAAGAATCCAAAATTTTTTTTCGGCCCAGCCTATTTTATATATTGTGAAGTTTGTATATAACAATTTGACAGTTTATCTCGCACGAGGCACGGGCAAAAGATATTCTAATATTCTACCTGCGAATCAAATTCCATTGAAATCGGAGACCCTCAATTGGAGGACCACTTGAACGACGTTCCTTGTAAGCCTCGAACCAAACGACACCGCATCCAAGCTCTACGAAAAGTCGTCGATCCCCCCCCCACCCCCTTCGGAATCAATCCACCATCCCGGCGGAAAAAAATTTCCCCCCTCCCAGGACAGTGTCCCTGCTGCATCGCCGGTTAATTTCAACGTTGGAATCGAATCCCGTGTGTGAAAACCGTGAAAACGGGCCGCGCGTATCGTCACGGTTCATCAGGGCGCATTGACACATTCCGTCGATATTCCGACGGATACCGCCCGCCCGTTATATTCGGCAACGAGCCTGCCTATGCATACGTTGGCCCGTGACAAAGCGTCGAGGGGCATCCTCCCTGATTACCGATCGCTCGATGCACTCGAGTTTTCATCCCTTTGCGCGGTGCACGGTGGTGCCCCTCGCCTCCCCCCCCCCCTCCCCTCCCTCCTCCATCGACCACTTCACACTCTACTCGCGTAATCCAACCTCCCCCCCCTCCTCCTCCTCCTCCTCCTCTGCTCCCATCACCATCGCTGGTCTTCCCTCCTCCCCCAGCGCCGTTGGTCCTTCCACACCCACCCCCCTTCGATCCACCCCCGATCCCCTCACCTTTGTCCCCCTTTTGTCCTGCGTCACCTCTTGATTTCGAGTGGTGTGTCGAGTCGACGTTCGAGTCCTGGAGAGCCGCCATTAATCTCCTCGAAACGTTAATTAACCGTTTGATGCTGGACCTGGTTCACTGGTTTCTCTCGAGCATCGTCATGTGCAATGTTTATTGTTGATGGCTGTTCGTAGCTCGGGCCCCAGTTGATCCTTGGCCTGCGGCGCGGACGACATTGCCGGGGAATTATTCTTGGAGGGAATCGCGGCTGAAAGGGCTGGTATTCTGCGCGGAGCATTTAGCTGGGGGACAATGATCGTCGCAGGGGCGACGGTGGTGCTAATTCGGAGGGGGGGAGGAATTTGGGGAATTGGGGCGCCACTAAGTGTGCTGACGGTCCTGGTGCTTCGAGGAGCCTGGGGATTATTGTTTTGGCCCGATGTGCCGCGTCTGCGGGAAATTTATATTCCATCTGGGGTGCCTTGGGTGGAAGATACTTTCTTAGGCTGGGTAGCATTTGTTTGATAGAAGAATTCGTCCTTCGGGAGGGGTTAGGCAAGCCTGTCACTATGTTGGCTAACTATTGTACATGAGATGTGCTTATTTAAGGGGTCATGCTCAGTCAGGAGGCCGAAAAAAAGGGTGGTCTTTGGAAATTTTGTTACTCGAAAACTATAACACATTTCTCAAAAAAAATTTGCAGTACCGTGCATCGTAATTTTTACAAGCTTACTATAGGAACAATAAACTAGTCTTTGAACGAAGGATTTTTCGAAACATTGATTTGGGAAAAAATGGCTGCTGTTTAAAGTCAAAATTTCTATTTTTACACATAAACCGTGCTTGGTTTTTCGTCAATTAAAAGAAAACTAAGCATCGGATAAAAAAATCCTTCGTTCAAACACTAGTTTATTGTTCCTATAGTAAGCTTGTAAAATTTGAAGTAAATGGGTTGAATGGTTTTTTAAATATTTTGGTCACCGCAGAAGTCTTTTATTTGAGAGAACCTTCGAGTGATGGACAATAACTTAGTTAGTGAGAAATATTTTTAAATAAAAAAATTACGATGCACGGTACTAGATGCAATCCTTAAAAGGAAACAAATTTTTTTGAGAAATGTGTTATAGTTTTTGAGTAACAAAATTTCCAAAGACCACCCTTTTTCGGCCTCCCGACTGAGCATGACCCCTTAAGAAATTCATGTTTGATTATTTAAATATTCACTTGCAACAAAATGGATCTGAACGTAAAGATATATATATACCTACATGAGATGTGCTTATTTAAGAAATTGATGTTTGATTATTTAAATATTCACTTGCAACAAAATCGATCTGAATGTAAGGATATGTAGGGGAGACCGGGGATATTTTGGACAATTTTTTATTAATAGTCTTTAGCGGGCCGGTAAGATGCCTTACGGCTATAATTGGTACACCATTCGATAGCTCAGAATGTGCGCTATTCATTTGAACCTGATAAACGGGCCGCACATTTCCTAGTATTATTTTGAGATGAAAAAAGTTCAGAGATGCATATTGTCCAAAGTATCCCCATTGGTGGGGTTATATTGGACATAGCACGGGGATAGTTTGGACAGATGGAAATAAATGATAATGAATAATCCAATGTATGTATAATTTATTTAAAATGACAAATAGATAAGAAATAATGAAGTTTAAAAACTTTACAAGATTTGCTTACAGCAGTTGGGGCCTGTTGGGCTATTAAGGGGACTAGGCAGTCGAAAAATCGATTTTTTTTATTGTATTTTCTAAAAGTAATATCCTTTCTGAATAAAATGCCGCTTGGTTTATAGTAAAATTCGCAAAATTATAGATTTGACAGCTAAAAACGTCAAGCGGCAATGTATTCCCATGTCTGTCCAATGTAACCCCTCATATCAAATCAAAACAAAATGATTCGTGCCTTTCCTCAATAAGGATACTTTGATTTTTGCATAGCATTACTTTATTCTAAACACATTCAGAAATGCCTCAAAAAAGTTACAATAAAATCCTTCCATAATGAAGTATCCAAAATCACAACAAAAAATAGATGAAAATATTATACAGTAACATACAAGATCTGAAAAGTGTGACTTACTTTGTCATTCCTGGGTGCAACACACCATATTGAATATCAGTTGATTTGGTGTGAGCAAAGGCACAAATTACAAAAAAATAGCAATAATCATGACACTATGTTGGCAATTTTAAAACTGTCCAAACTATCCCCGGTCTCCCCTATATACTATTATCAAAAAATTTCTTGGGAAATACAGAGGAAAATTTCTTTTCTCGAGAAATGAACACTACAAGTGTAGACAAGTATACCTACTCGACAAAACACTTATTGTATGTTGATGTGTGAAATGCTATCTCTTCATACTAATTCTAGTTCCAACTGTACGTATCTCAGAAGATACAGTATATACGAGTCATTTCCAAACGATTACTTTCTTTCTTAACATTAGATACATATCAGGTCGTCGGGTTGATAAGCCAGTACAATTAACGGAATGGATTTATGGCTTCAACATAAGTTAGCCGTGTGACAATTTTTTAGTTCGATCTCGCAGTGGCAAGATTACACTGTCCAACACGATTTTTGGTCCGCAATAACCGCTGGGTGATTCTTGTAGAGTTTTTCGCCCTGAACCCGAATCCGCAACCCGTTTGTCGCCATCACCCTCAGTTTTTGAGAAAATCGATTTTGAAAAAAACTGCAATTTTTCAACTTTGAATTCTATGAACCCTTCCGAATACAACGATATAAGTTATTACTGTTTAAATAACGATCAAAGGGAAAAGGACACCCGAAATGCAACAATTTTTGCGGATATCATTCAATTTATTTCCCTTTAAGGTTCCCTTTGATCGTTGTTTAAACATATTTAAATGTTCATAATGCAATAATAACCTATATCGCTGTATTCGTGAGGGTTCATAGAATAATGTGACATAACGAGCAACCGAATAACTATTACCGTTTCGACACAAAAAATGTTCAAAGTTGAAACTTTACATTTTTTTTCAAAATCGAATTTCTCAAAAGCTGAGGGTGATGGCGACAAACGGGTTGCGGATTCGTGTTCAGGGCAAAAAACTATACAAGAATCACCCAGTGGATATTATGGAACAGAAAAAAAGTTTCATTTTGTTGGACTGTGTTATCAGGCTTGCAGCAGCTGCTATCTTAATTACATAATGTGCTGATGTGGCAATAACGTCAGACGTTACTTCCTACTACAAGTTCAAGTAATTTAACGGGTAAACAGAGTATGAGGTTATGTTCAGGGGCGTCCGCAGACTTTTTTCCAGGGGGAGGGCAACTTTGGGATGATGGTAAAGCAAAATACACCCCTTTAGCTTTTTTAACCCATTTTATAGTGGCAATTTAATTAAAAATTTAAAACCGAAATTTCAAAATATTCCTTTTTTTAGTATAAACTTAATAAAGATCAGTTTTGAAAAATAATCATTATCAAATATTTATTATTACATGCACTACTGGATAAGTGAAATGCATTTGTGAAGAGAATACAACACAAACGATAATCTGAAAGATATACTTCTTACAATTTGGAGATATTTGCCCACAAGCCTCCGGCCGGGACTGCTAGCAGAAGTGCCGGTAACATTTGCAACGGAAGCTGGGTCTTTGGCGACAGTTCTAGTTTGTAATTATTCAACAATGTAGCGAAACAACATTTTATCTGGAGCAGAGCCAGTCTCATTCCAACGCACATCCTTGGTCCATCCCCGAATGGAATGAAGGCCATCTTTTCAATGTCCTGCTTCCTTTCGTCGCTGAATCGATCTGGATCGAAGACTTGCGGGTCAGTCCAGTAGTCGGGATCCATATGCAGCGACTGGATGGATATAACGATTCTCCTGCCAGGCTTCACGCGATAACTCAGTCCATCCGATCCATGTAGTTCCAACTCCTCGGTGCACCTCTTCCTCATGAGACCAAAAGCGGGCTTACACCTTTGCGACTCCATTATCACTTGGTCCATGTACTTCATTTCTTTTAACCCGTCGAACGTTAATTGGCCGCCGTGTTTGGCCATCGTGGACTGCACTTCCTTCCTTAATCTTTCCTGAACGTCCATGTGCACCGCCAAATGGTAGCCAATGAAGCTCATCGTGATGCTGGATGTTTCGAACGTGTCGAAATAAAAGCTAACCGCGTGGCCAGCGATAGCATCCGTGTCGATTTTTCCTCCTTGCGGCTTCTCGAGGTCGATCATTAACTGGAGGAAATCGTTCCTCGGTGTGGTATCGTTCTCCCTAGCCGCTATATTTGCTGCGATCAGATTCCTGAATTTGTTGTCCATGCCCGACGGTATCACTTTGACCTTCAGTAGTTTATTCAGCTTGGGCAAGAAAAATGCAACAGAAAGTAGTAGCCCGGTTATGATACTTGGCTTGAAAAATTCGTTGCCGATTTCGTTCATAGCCATAGGGTGCGATTCATCATCGAAGCAGAATCCTTCGATGCTGAAACCAGCATTCGCCACAACCTCGCCCGTAAATCTCGAGAACAGAGATTTCAGCTCGACCTCGTACTTGCCGCTCGGCTTCAGCCGCCTGTCTAGAAAATCTTGGAACTTCTTGCACACCCCAGTGATAGGCACGAACATGGTCTTCAGCCGCAGGCTAGAGAATGCGTTAGTCAACCGCTTTCGTTTTGCCACCCAATCATCACCGTTTGAGAAGAAAGGATTCTGGGCCACCAAAGGATCCACAGCCGGTACAACTTCCCATGAATTCTTATGGAAGCTTGAGAAGTTGGTCTGCAAGATGGTCTTCACCAAACGCGGGTCACGAATTAACAGTGCCGGGGATGTTAGGATGTAGAATCCAGCCATGCTGCTGTCTTTGAATGTTTCATATACGTTTGTAATGAAATCCGTGTAATTTACCCTGTTTGTGACTAGGGGCAATAGATGCCCGAAAAATGGCACCACTCCTTCGGCGGACGGAATCCCGCGCCTCTTCCAGTAGGTGTACTTGTTCCTCAAGTAGATTATCAGTAGGATTAGCGCACCCGCGACTAAACTCAAACATGCACAAGCCATTTTCCCTTCTTTTCACAAAGCAAAAGTTACAAGTCACTGTCGTGTGACGCACTCCTCTTGGCATCAGCTGTTCTTCTCGACTGAGAACTACACCGACCGTTGAGCAACACTCGACGATATATCAGTTCAAGTGAGACGCTGAAGGGGGACTCTACTCTGTTATCATCGCAATAGCGATTATGTATTTGCGCGTGTAGAACTCTAGGTATAGTTATGCGCTATCAATGTCTTCAATGATCTGCTTCAGACTATTTTTTTCATCGTGTGGCAGTTGTATGCACTGCCACTGGCGTGTGGCCGATAATTGTTTCAGTTGTAACGCTATGTCAGATACGACAAATTCAGCCCATAAATTAAAGCTCTTTGATTAGTATATTTATGTATTTAATATCACTACGGATCAATGACTCGCTGCTCATCACGGAGATTTATTGGCGGTCAGGGCGAGTGTGGGATAACTTCCACCGTGTTGCATGCCGCGGCGCTCCTTTTCTTACAATTAGTGTTCGCGCTCTCTCGCGCTACGGCATGATACGCGCGAGCTGTGGTTACAGTGGGACGCGTTTTGGCCCGAACTGAACATTCAAGAGCTCGAGTCGCGGCTCAAACCCTAAAGGCTCGAACCCTTAAGGGGGGAAGCCACTGTGATAAAAATATTTTTTCAGAATTTTTTTTTGGTGTCAATCGCTTGGGAAATTTATGTCTAAAAATCCAAATATATCTAATAAGAGGGATTATGAGCTTATATATTGATTAGAACTAGGCAGAGAATCACTGGCCACGACAAGACCGTACACAGCTGCGATCTTTCAGCTGCAGAAAATAACTTCTGTCGAAACTTTAAACGCGATTATCTCGAAACTACATTTTTCAAACTGGGTGCGTTGATAACTCAGTCCATTTTTATCGGATTCACTTGAAATTTTCTAGGAATATTCGTAATACAATGATCTTCAGTTGCACGTACTAGTTTTTTGATAGAATAATTCATTCGATAGTAACATTGAAAAAACATGTTGATTTTTTATACTTTTTGATCAAGATTTCTTCCCAAGTCCGCCATTTCTTCAAATATGATTTTTTTTTAAATCCGTACGTGCAACTGAAGCTATTGTAATATACTTTAAGAAACCGTTCGAAATTTTCAATTCTGATCAAATGTTGGGAAGTTACACTTGCACCCGTTTTGTAATTTTTTTTGCAGAGCCTAACGTTATCGTATGCTGTGGCCATATTACCGAGAAAAATTTCAATCTGAGAGCATAAAATATTAGTTAAATATATGTATTTTCAGTTGGTGCCTAATAAAGATTTTTCGTAGAAAGTTACATTTCATTATAAAAGAATGTCTTGAAAATAGACTTTATTTTCTACCGTCACAGTGGCTTCCCCCCTTAAGGCTCGAACCTTGTAGCCTTGAAAGCTCGAGCCTTTAAGGGGGTATACCCTTTTGAACCCTCGGAAAATGTATACATTTTGTGAATTTTTTTACAAGTCAACGGTTTGATGCAGATTTCTCGTTTTTTTACTATCATTACATAGTATTATGAACTACTCAAAAAAAGTTTCAGTTAAAAAATTATTGTTTTTGGGAAGTTATGCATACACATCCAAAAGACTTTCGATTTTAAACGGCTAAACGGTGGCCCTGAAAACACCTATATATCGTGTCTGAAATCAAAAACCATAAAATTTTCTTATAAAGTATGTCAATAGCTAGTTTTTTAAGTGAAACTTTTTTTGAGTACGTCATAATACTATGTAAACATAGTAAAAAAACGGGAAATCTGCATCAAACCGTTGACTTGTAAAAAATCCACAAAATGTATATATTTTCCGAGGGTTCAAACGGGTATACCCCCTTAAAGCTCGAGTCTTCAAGCTCGAAGACTCGAACCTCGTAGCCATGACAGCTAGCTCGAGTCGTATAAATTGTATGTAGTGAAGTGATGTACAATTAGTGGAACCATCAAAAAGCATCTTTCTATGTATTTAAGTTTGACGTTTTACAATAGTGGTTAATAATTAACTTCATTACTATTATACACAAAAGCCTCCAGCTTCGAGGCCCAAGCCTCGAAGCTTGCGTCTTTAAGGTTAAGGTTTAAAGCTATGAAGACTCGAGCTTTGTCGCTCGACATAGGTATCGTCGCGAAATTTTGCACTATCATTTATTTTTTAGGAATACGTAGCTGTAATGCACATTTTTTTCTCCAATAAGTATGACGAAATGAATACATCGATGTTTAGAGGTACTTTTCCATTATACGGACGCCATTGCCATCCATAAATTAATGGGTGAAGAGGAGAAAGACTTGTCATTACATTTTTAGCTAAGTACATACGTTATTTTCCTTTAATTTTTTTAAATTCATTAAAGAATTAAATGAAGAAATAAGAATGTACTAAAATAATAATAATACTGTTATTTTTTTTATTTATTATTCACTAGAGGTATCCGGACACCCTTTTTATTTACTATTTTTTTATTATTCAAATTATTTGTTTGACAGATGCATCAGGCCTGTATGTAGTACATGTGTTGGTGTACATAAATTGTCGCGATCCCTTACGCGACCAGAAAAAATTTATTTGATAATTGATAGGCCAGCGACCGCGACGTCTGGCGATTTTCGCGATTAAATTAATTGCATCGCATATCTTATCACTGAAAAAAACGGGCCCATTAAATTTTATATGTGTGGTTACAGTAATCAATGTAAATAAATAACTTGCGACAATCGCCTGATAAGTCTTTCTTTTGGCGTATATTCGTGCTTTATTTAAAGTACATATTTGAACCTTGTTTTGCAGGATTTAAAATTTTTGCATAGTTTATATTTTAATGTCCCTATCTGATACATTTTATACATTATTAAAAATCAGAATAATTTCGGTAGGTAGGGGAAGGTGGGGTAAAATGGAACGCTTAACTTTGGGGGGTGATAACATAAAATCGTGAGGAAAAAAAGACACGAGACTTCAGAAGGAATCTTCAGTGGACCTTAGACTATAAGAAAATCAAAGCCATTGTTAAGAAAAATCTTTGGGAACGACGGAAAATGAAATTTACCGGAGGCATTGAAATCTTCGCCTCGCGCAAATAGTGGGGTAAAACGGAACACCCACTTGAAGACCATGTAAACGTACAAAATCTTTATTTTTATGATTTAAAATGTATAAAATGTACAAATATAATATAACAAAAATATATATCATACATGTAAGAAAAAATATTTTACTAGATAACATGAAAATTACGGAAAATAACCACATACACATGGATTTTTACAGGAATAATTAATATCAACACGTGCATGGAGAATTTTTCAGTTTTTAGTGTATTTTAAATAAAATTGTTTAACTTAAAAAAAATTTTTTGCATATTTTTTTATTATTTACTTTTTAGTGTCTAAGTTTTGATTTGTGGTTATATGTTGATTGCATATCGATTATATTGACTAGATTTGTGGTTACAGGCTGATTTCAAGTCGTTTGGATTTTTCACCCCTCCAGTTTTTTTTTAAATAATTTTGTATCGTTATCATAACTACGCACGCCTGCAAAGTTACAAGACAATTGGATGGGTGGAATTGGGTTAAATAGGTGTTCCGTTTTACCCCACGAAAAGTGTTGCCCCACATGCAGTTATTTAGTAAACATTTAATATTTACACTTCAGCGTGAGGTAAATAACTTTTTAATACGTCAAAATGTAGCGTAAGGACTATAGAATTCAAGGATGTACTTGCCGTTATTAATTTTCGTAATCCAAGTGCCGAAAAGTGGTCGAGAGTACAACACAATATTGAAATGTCGATACTGGAAACTTTTCCAACTCTCTTAACGGAAAAATAATGTCTGCAGGGGTCTATGATCTATCACAAAATGCTACGAGGACCCTTCGGTCCCATCTCACGCGATACCAACGCATTCGCAGCTCTTACCTAACAGAAACTTTGGTATTCCGTTTTACCGACCCGTTCCGTTTTACCCCAATTTCCCCTACTTGATTTGTACAAAAATTGGTATACAAGGGTTTTTGAGGTCGGTGATTCAGAATCTGAAGTCAAAATTGCAAAAAGAAAACAAATGGTGATCGAGTACCTGAAAAAAATATCAAATTTAACAGACACCTCGTACTTTAGAGTTTTCGTGGTCGCTGATATCAAATGTGTCATCGAAAATATAAAATTCATAATGGAGGATGTAATACCGCTTGCATAAATATTGTCTTTTACGTATTTTTTTCGTAAAACGTGATGATTTCTCTGTTTTCGCTAAAGAAAGAAGCATTCAAAATAATGAATTAAGTATAACTTTATTTTAGAAGATTTTTGAAAATAGTTTGCATACAAATTTGATTTCCTTCACCTTGTTTAGGAAAATAAGCATTTTTACTATTAACTCACTGTTGACCGGTCACTTCATTCTAGTACGGGCTATAGCAACATGTGTATTGAAAATACACACCAAATTTGAATGAAATCGGTTAAGTAGATCTTGAGATTTTATGAGAGCAATGAGAATATTCTTTCGGTACACCTCTGTACTGCCACCAATTTTGATTATTTCTCATTGTAAAAATTTGTAAATATTGTTGAAAAATGAACAAATACAAGTAAAAAAAACGTCAATGGAAGAAGTTTCATAGTTTCGTTATAAAAAAGTTCCGGAAAATGCAAAAAATTGTCTATAACTGTAGAAGACCCTCTTAGACACTTTAAATGTAAATATCTTATAGGGTAGCAAATTATAGCAAAATTTTTCAGTTGCATATCCTTCTGGGCAGTGTACTTGAAATGAAGAATTTCTTCTCTTTGCCTATAAAAGCGTATAACATTACTTTTTTCCTCGTTTTTTATTAAGGGAGGACTAAGATGTACGATATATTGAGAAGGGAAATACCCGGGTAAAGGTACAAATATTTTGGACTGCTGCTATGCAAATTTAATGTTTATAACACATATTTTAATGGTAAAACATTTCACAAATGAATTCCTTCAATGAAACTTTGTGCGATACATTAAAAATAATAGAAATATCAAGACATTAAGGACCAAGAAATTAAGCCAAATTTGAAGGTTTATATAATAATAACTGATTACTGTATTTTAATTTTTCAAACAATATTTGTTACATTGCAATGTATATAACAAATGTGCCATAGTAGCAAAACGCTGTTTTATACTTTGAGAGCAAGAGTTGAGAATCTGTATAGTGTCTCGATATCACGATACTCATGAACATTCTGTATTCTGAATTAAAAATTTTCATCATAGCATTTTCCGAAAACCTGTCGCGCACTTTCACATTTGAATCTATAGTCCAGTGAAATTAGACGAAAATCTGCCCAATCTACGGACTAATTACCATCCAGCTGAATTTTTGCATGAGCCTTTATTTGGTCGTTGTAAGCAAGATGTCAAAAGTCCCCATGAATCCGACTGCTGCTAAAAATTTTACAGAGGGTTGAAAAAAAAATCCTGTTTTTCGCAAATATCTCGCTATCTATCAGTTGTGCGACAAAAATAGTTATTATACAATTTATAGCCTAGGAAATTCTGTACAAAAAAGGTCTTGCAAGTTTTTTCGTAGGTGTAACCATTTTCAAGTAGGTCGGGTTATCAAGTTTCAACCCCCATAAATTTGACAAGGGAAGATCCTGAACCCGGAAATTCAGAAAATTATGAAACTCTGTAAATATGTAGGGGAAGTCCTCCCGAATACAACGCAATTTCGTTTGATGCCCAAATTCACTCCAGGAGGGTGCAATTCACCCCTACATTTTTTTGGGGGTATTATTACTCGCGAACTGTAGGAGATAGAAAAAAAGTGTTCAGGAAAAAGTTACTCCTTTTAATTAGGACTATCAGTTGGTAAGTTATAGGTCATACAGTTCTTACGGTTCTCGAGTTATAACACAAAATCGACAAAAAAACGTATTTTCAAGGGTCAATTTTACCCCTTTATGATGAATTTGGGCAACAAACAAAAAAATTGCGTAATACACACCTATATTAACCTCTGCATATCCCCAAAGTTGTAAAAAATTTTGAATTTTCGAGGGGGTGGATCTTCACTTGCGAGAAATAATATATTTAGTCCAGTGAAATTAGGATCTGTCTTGGGAATAAATTCTACATTTTGGTATGGGCCTTTATTTGGTCGTTTTAAACAATATGTCAAAAATCCCCACCAATCCGACCGTCGCTAAAAATTTTACAGAGGGTTGAAAAAATAACCTGTTTTTCGCGAATATGTCGCTATCTAGCAGTTTTGCAACAAAAGTAGTTATTATACAATTTACAGCTTAGGAAATTCTCTTCCAAAAAGGTCCTGATGTCCCAAAAGGTTTGATGCCCAAATTCACTCCAAGAGAGTGCAATTGACCACTAAACTTTTTTTTATTTTGTATTATTACTCGCGAACTATAGGAGATAGATAAAAAAGTGTTCAGGAAAAAGTTACTTCTTTTAATTAGGACTATCAAAATAGAAAAAAAAATTCAGGGGTCAATTTCACCCCCTCACAATGAATTTGGGCAACAAACAAAAAACATTTTTCGATTTTGTGTTTTAACTCGAGAATCGTAAAAACTGTTAGACCTACATATAAGTTACCAACTGATAGTCCTAATAGGACTTCCCCTACATATTTACAGAGTTTCATAATTTTCTGAATTTCCGGGTTCAGGATCTTCCCTTGTCAAATTTATGGGGGTTGAAACTTGATAACCCGACCTACTTGAAAATGGTTACACCTACGAAAAAACTTGCAAGACCTTTTTTGTACAGAATTTCCTAGGCTATAAATTGTATAATAACTATTTTTGTCGCACAACTGATAGATAGCGAGATATTTGCGAAAAACAGGATTTTTTTTTCAACCCTCTGTAAAATTTTTAGCAGCAGTCGGATTCATGGGGACTTTTGACATCTTGCTTACAACGACCAAATAAAGGCTCATGCAAAAATTCAGGATGGTAATTAGTCCGAAGACAGATCCTAATTTCACTGGACTATCTACCCAACGACACGATTTGCCATCGCAGCAATTTCTATTCCCGAATTCTCACTTAGCCACATCTATCTTCAATTCAGGGCAAGAGCTGATCTCTGACAATGCCCCACATTGGTACCAGGATGTTAGTAGGACTTCTCAGGCAAAATGATAGGCGAATTTCGTGTTCATTAAAGATGAGTAGCCGATGTATTCAGTTTGCTCATCGATCGGCGAAAGCCGATCTCCTCTTCCTGCTGGGCAAGTGAAACAGACCAGTACGGGAACCAGCGGGGAACACGAGAAGCTTAACGGACATACGTCCACCTTCGAACGGCCGTGTCGACCTGTGTATGGCCAGATAATTTAGGTCAGCTTAGGTTGGGGTTGTTGGGGTCGCATCCGTGCTCGAGGATGATCTCTCCCTCGATACACAACAATAGTCATTAGCGCATCAGACACGACGGCGATGCCTCACGATCCCTTCGAAGAAGATGATAGCGATGACGCTGATAATGGTGGTGACTGGCGATCACGGTTGGTAGCGGTGATGATCAGCCCGTTACGCAAACGCCATCTGCAGTTTGCCATTGATTCACCATGCGATCGTCTTCTCCAAGAATTTCGAATTTAGAAGTATACAGTTATAAGATAATTGAATTTGAAACAAATCGGCGACTCGTAAGCCGCGGAACTTCTTCCCCGCACATTGGTCCGCACCGCTAATCCGCCCTAACCTCGAAACCAACGTTGTATTTTTAAATTTCTGCTACAGATATATCGTCCGACCCCCAAGTTTTACCGCGCCATCCCCTATTTCAGTTGATAATTTAAGAATAACAACTACAGTTGCTTACTCTCTAGTTTCTCAACGAAATTCACCGGAACTGCGGGAGTGTACACAGCACACATTCGCTCGACCGAAATATAATTAAGCAGTTAATTAGTAGTCAGAGGGCTGTCGAATATCCCAGGTTGCTTTGCATGCTCCGCGGCCAGGGCAAGACTCGCGTATGCGCATTTCGGGCTCCGCCTGAATCTTTCATGAAGATGTCCGGTTCCTTTTAATGTCCGCAGAGCTGCCTAGAACGCTGATATGATCTATGCGCACTCTATACATAATGCACATGCATGAATGTTGAGATACAGTAAGTAGAGACCCTTACGGAATGTCGTATCGCGAAACATGAGATGCGGCTGCGGAATATTGTACGGTAATCGGCTTGGGGTGTCGCAGAATAGAACCAAAGGGGCATCGGGAATACATGTGTCGATCTTGAATCGGATTGAATTAAAGTTTGGCATTCAAATGTTTATAAACGTGTGTGTTATGAATTATTATATATAAAAAGACACTATACAAAAGCGAAAGTGTAGTGTATTGTTAGTAAATTCAACAGTTAAGTTCAAATTGAGAGATTTTACGGTAATTGGTAATCTTTCAGAAATGCTCTTGAATATGATTTTAAGTCTGTGTTAGGAATAAAACTACCACTGGAATGTCCTATGGGCAGCTGACGCGTTCCGCTCACCTCCGCGTGGACCACTCTGTCCACTTCGCATGCCGTGACGCTGGCAACACAACGCGGAAAAGTCTACGAAGTGAAATAAGGCACAAAGCTGGCGAACATAAGAACAAATAGAAAACAGCACCCTGTGCCAAGTAGAGACGTCTAAAGACTTCTAAAGATGTCCACAAACATCTAGAGGCGTCTAAAGATTTCTAAAAACGTAGGTCGGGTTTGTCGGTTTTTAAAAACCGGTTTTTCTAATAAATTTATAAAATTCGAAAACCGGTTTTTCATGCTAGATTTATTATGCAGAAATTAATTAATTAACATTTTATATTGAAATCGCCTCGAATTTCTGTTAAATGAACTAAAAAATTTAAAAACGGAAATTAGTATCAAATTATTAAACGCTTTAGAAGTACGATTTCAAGAAAGAAGACAAGTTGAATTGGTAACTCTATTGCTATATTTGCAAAATCCGCAAAACATTTCAACAAAAAAATTTGGTGTATTTCCACTAGCTTCAAAACTCAATATTATTAAGTTGTCTGGAAAAATATTGTCTAGAATATATACAAAATTCTTGTATGGAAACAGATTCCGATGATGAATATATGAGAGACGGAGAAATCATTAATCCGGGCAATGCTTTAAAAAGCGCCATGAAACAATTAATTCTTAGGGTTCTTGAGGAACCTGAGGAAATGTCAAATCCGAAGACACTGAAGGCCGATTTTTCAGTGTTTGAGGCAACTAATGTAAGATCAAAGAATTTGGATTTATTATGTGATGTCCCCAAAACGATAAAACCAAGTAGCCAGTGAGAGAGTATTTTCCATTTCAGGCAATCTTGTATTTAAAACAAAAACAAGATTAAATTTCCGTTCAGTGGACACTCTATGTTTTTTGAAATCATATTTCCTGAGAAAAAAACAATAAATAAAATAAAGCTTTATCATTTATATTTCGTACCGATTTCAATTATTTTAGTTTTTGTATGAGGCATTTTTTATTTTGTTATATTTTTGTAAATATAAATACACTCCTGGAAAAAATTAAAGGAACACTATAATTTCCCGAAAATTTTGGTCATTTTCAAATGGCTATATCTCCGCGAAAAATGGTCGCAAAAAATATTTAAAAAAAGAATTTTAACGCTTGAAGACTCTAGTTTTTGAAACCATCACTCAATTTTTTTGCTTCGTCCATTATGATACTGTTTTATTAAGATGAAGCGCAGGAAACAAAGTTTCGGAAATTTTTGCCAAGTTTGGGCGTATGCACGGGCCAAAAAAATTTTTTACATACAAATCCAATGGAGGGGTCGTATAGAGCAAACATTTCTCTGTAATTTCGTTTTTTTTGCTATGTTTTATGATTTTTATTGACCGAGTTATCTGTCTTTTAGTAAACGGGCCAAAAAAATTTTTTACATACAAATCCAATGGAGGGGTCGTATAGAGCAAACATTTCTCTGTAATTTCGTTTTTTTTGCTATGTTTTATGATTTTTATTGACCGAGTTATCTGTCTTTTAGTAAAAAGAATAGATTCCCCAAATTTAAGAAAAACATTTTTATCGGTTTGTGTGATGCTGATGCCAGTTATCGAAGTACAGTTTTTGTCATTGCGAGGAGTTGGAATAAAAATGTTTTTCTTAAAATTTTGAAATCTTTTCTTTTTACTAAAATGACATTGAACTAACAAGAAACACGCGCAACAATCGTTCAAAAGCCGCGAGATCAAAAGAAAGGGTTTTACAGAGAAACATAACGTGAAACAGGTGATCCTCCAATTTTTCAGACCATATCGCATGTTTGATGATCAAGGACAGACGGAAAAAAAATCTGTTTGGTCCGACCTATTGCACAGTGTTTAAGGGGTAGTTTCACCTCAGAAAAAACGTGGACACTTGAATGATTCCATGATTTTCCTTGACGTGGCATCATGTTTTCTAGAAAATGGTAAATATGCAATTTTTGAGATCATTTTAAAATGAATTTAATACGGTTAAAAAGAAATCGCATTGATTTGGCAACTAAAGGTTCTGAAAGGAAACTGTCTTAGCTTTCCAAAACACTCATGAACAATGTTCTACGATCATGCGTTCGCAAGTTATAGGTGTTCAAAGTGAAAATTTCCTTTTTTGCTTTGATGGCGGATAACTCGGTCAATAAAAATCATAAAACATAGCAAAAAAAAACGAAATTACAGAGAAATGTTTGCTCTATACGAGCCCTCCATTGGATTTGTATGTAAAAAATTTTTTTGGCCCGCGCATACGTCCAAACTTGGCAAAAATTTCCGAAGCTTTGTGTTCCTGCGCTTCATCTTGATAAAACAGTATCATAATGGACGAAGCAAAAAAGTTGAGTGATGGTTTCAAAAACTAGAGTCTTCAAGCGTTAGAATGCTTTTTTCAAATATTTTTTGCGACCATTTTTCGCGGAGATATAGAGATAAATGATAAAAATTTTCGGGAGCGTATTTACGTATTAAATAGTTTAACCTAATTAAGTATAAATATTTTTTCGTTTTTCTCTGTAAAAATTCGAAAACCGGTTTAAACCGTTTTTTGGAATAGTGGAACTCGAAAACCGATTTTTCCAAAAGTCGGTTTTTGTATAAACCCTAGACGTGGGGACGTCTCCAGAAGTCTTCCGCAATTCCTTGGTTTCACAACCCTTTTTACATCAAACCCTAGAAATCACCAAAGAAAGGACGCACCAAATGGGAATACCTCTTACCTGTTGACAAACTTCGCGCAGTTGCATCGACTTCCGTTGCCTTCGCAGGCTGAACGTTTAACAATCGTTTTCTACCGCCGAGCCTCCCTCGACTATGCTCCAGCGAGCATCCCTCAGGATGGCACAGGTTCAAGCAATTATTGAGCCCTTTCGCGAGGCATTCACGGGCCCTTCGCGCACAACCGAGACCACGGTGCCGCGGATTGGCTGACTACAGGGGACAGGGCGTTGAGGGGCGGAAATGGTGGGGTTGGAGTCGGGGGTTGACGGGCTCGAGTATCGTGTCGCATGAAAAGTTGAGATATCGTCGTCGGACGTTGTTTGTCTCGAGGACATGCGACCTCGTTAGGCGGGCAAATATGCGACAAAAGACTTTGAGGAGAGCGAACAAGACGGAAGGGCCTCAATAATGCAGGATATTATAATTGTATATAAGAAGGGGGAAGGGGGGGGGGACAAACGAACGACGCTGCGACGTTTCGTTTAATGGAACACGTTCTGCGAGTAAGTCGCCCGTCGAGGACACGATGATCTCCTCGCGAGGAGATTGATGTGACATTAAGCAGATGAATGTGAATCTCTAAGGGTTGGTTTGAAATCCTACGCCTGTATAATGTAACTGTTTAATTTCCACATGAAGTTTTCACGTGACTCGTGAAAATTCGCCGGTCGCCCGTTAGTCGATTTTCACGAGCGTAAAATTGGGGTGCAAAGGTCTCGTCGCGGTGGCGCAAGAAGTGGCTTAGATAAGCTTGCGGGTCACAAAACTCCAACGACTAATTCCGCCGTCTTTCACGGCCGCGTCTTCGTTGTCTCTCAACGTCACTTTTAGCGGGTGTACAAACAATCTTGGCGCAAAATTACCCCTTGCCGTCTTTACTGCGACGCGGGCCATGGTTATTTGTCGAGGAGGGATCGGGGAGGGGCGGGGACAAGCCCGCTGTTGCGGAAAATGAAAGTCGTCTACCGAAGGAGTACTACCCCGTCAGATGCTCGACCTCTCGAACCAACGATGAGCTTAATAAGCTGCGATGTTTAATTTCGCCCGTGCGTTCGCCGCTTTTCCACCCACCCCTAAGATTCTTCGCTGTGAAAAAAATTATTTAAATCTTCCCTTTTTACATTTTAATTTCAATTTCAGCTTTATTTATTTAAGCTCAAGCGTTAACTACCTTGACAGAGTGCGAGACACTCTTACGAACCTACCCCTACAAACCCTCAAAGTTAATACAAAAATCGGCATTTTCGGATTACCGAGGTTCCCTTGTTAGTAGAGAAAAAGAATAATTAAAAAGTTTCATATTACGAACAGTAATCCCTTTTCGTGAATTCATCTATGCACACCAAGATCCCGTGAAACTTGGAAACTCCATTGTCCCGGAATAATATAAAATCTGTTTTATCATCCCCGCGATTCCACTTTATTGGGGTTATGAAATTCGGATTCGACGGTGAAATTTTAACGTCGATCGGCGTATCCCGCCACATTCAATCGACGTAGAGGGAGGGGGGGGGGGGGAGGAGGAGAGGTCCTCGTACGACCCTTCACTCCAACCTAACTCGATCTTCGTGCAATCGACTTAAAATTGCATCGCTTTGCATCGATCACAGCGGGGCGCGATTTTGAGGGGACCGTTGGGAGGGGAGGGCGGAAGGAGGTTTGACGGCAGGAGTTGCGAGGATGTTTATACGGATTTTACAAGCTCAAAGGGTCGCACCCTCTTCGTTAACGTATTAATTAACGCCCCTGACGCCGTTGCGACGTGCAGACTATAAATACTTCGTTAGAACCTGTCCTCGCTCTGACGTCGAATTTCGTTGCGCCTGGTTATCGAACGTTGAATTATTTCTTTTACGGGAGCGTTATGAGCGTCGGGGATGACGACGTGGCTCAACTTTGCCATGGGCACGTCGCTGGCTCGTTATTTTTCAGAGCAAGCATTTCTGCGTACGTGCGGGTGTATTTTACTTACATATGCTGACTCTGATTGCTAATTTTTAGTTACCGGACATATTCAAACGGATCATTTTGATTTTTGGATATGTTATAGAGGACCGCAAAATAAGAAATACGTGGTTTTTTTTTATTTTTCCCCGTTTTCATATTTGGGGGGTGAAAACTGCGGTAAAAAATGGACGAATTTTGTGTCTTTGAATGCGAAATATGAGTGACTCGCCAGATTTTCAAAAAGTCCATTTGTTTAAATAATACATAATAAGTTTGAATGTAGTTTTCACCCCCCAAATATGAAAACGGGGAAAAATAAAAAAAACACGTATTTCTTATTTTTCGGTCCTCTATAACATATCCAAAAATCAAAATGATCGGAGGCGGACACCTAAAATACTCTCCTTGTTAGTACGAGTACGACTATTTATTACTTAATTTATAATGTAGTATAGACCTGATTTATTTCTTGTTTTTTTTTTATGTTCTGTATATGTTTCAGTACCACTCTTTAATTTACTTGTACAAACTATAATTGCAAATTAAATTTGCGGTTCGTAAAAAATTAAAAACGCCCCCCAGCTAAGTGCAACCACATTTGCTAAATTGTCAAAGTGGATTTTCTCGATAACAGAGGCTCGTATAAATAAACTTCATTGCACGTTTGCATCACCCCTGCCCACTCATGCCCCCATTGCAGCTACATTCTGTATTCATCATTCTCCCTTACCATTTCCAATTCCTAGCTGGCGGAGCCTCAGCAAGGAGCTTTTAGAAAGTCGATCGTCCTCCGTAATAAACGTCGAATAGTTGAACTGAAGGCGAAGGGGTCTCATCGCGAAGCCATCGAAATCGCAATAAAATTATTCGTGCTCGCATGCGAGCAGGGAAACCCGCTCCGTTATGAAGTTACGACGTGTAGTAACAGTAAAATCGGCCATCAGGAATCTGCCTAGGATCCTCCCGTAAATTTAATGCGATTGTCGTAAAATTGTCGTGGGCATCAATGCCAGAGGTCTCTCTATTAACTTCGTCGCGAGTTTTCTCTCTTCCGGATGTAATGCTCGCTCCGCGGAATCGTAGGTATATGGGAACCCGCCCTAATAGCATTAAGAAAAAAAAATTTGCGGCGTGGAGAATCGAACCCAAACTTTCCACTTACGAAGCAACCGTTATTCGCACTTACCCAATACATTTCCTTGTAAATAATTCTAATTTCTCAGTACATAACGAGTATTAATTGTTTATAAAAACTGCACAGTGACGCGCAATAGTCTACAAAATATCATCATTCGTCCGCATTACGTATTTATAAATAAAAGAAAAATCACAATTTTCAGTATAATAACAGGTTTTTGGATTTTGCAAATTTTCTGACGTTTGTAAGACAACATTTAATCATCGTTGCAAATTTTTTGTTAATTAACCAACCATAGTAATTGTAGGCCCAACATTGAATATTTGTTGGCAAACTGCCGTAAGTTTTTTGCCGTAGGCCCTGTGTTGGGAATTTGTAGGCAAAACTCTAACTATATCCCAACTAATTTCCAACTGTTGGCTACCGTTGGCCAACCAGAAATGCCGCTAGGGCGATGGTCAAGCTGCATATCTAATATCCAAGAATGAAATAACTTGTAATATTTTCTGTAATAGTTGTCTGCAACATTTGGCTCTAATTATAGACGAAAATGAATAGGGTAGACCAGGGCGAATCGGATCACTTTGAGTTTGGCGGTAAAAAAATAATAGTCAAACATTAAAAAACTAAATTTTTATTATATTTTCGTGACCAGTAAACCTTTGGCTTGAAGATGCATATATATAAATTGAAATTAAACCTAAAAATCTTTCATTTATAAACAAAAAACGAAAAAGTGAGAAATATCCGATTCGCCCCGAATTTCGGGGCGAATCGGACCACCCAGAAATTTCTGAAAAAACTGAAATTTTCATAACAAAATCTTTAGAATCAACTTAAACAAATCTAATTTAATGACAGTGAAGTCACATCTCGTCGCACCACTGTTCTTAAAACCACTAATTTATTTATTTTTTCGTCATTTTTTTAGATTTAATTTTTATCACAGCTTTCTTTATTTTTTTTGGACACCATGATCCCTGATTACTCTTTTCTTATGTACATACGAACCATTTGTATATAAACAATTGTCACATAAAAATACTCAAATGAAAAAAAAGAGTGATCTGATTCGCCCCAAATAACGTGATCCGATTAGCCCCAGATATAAATATTTCAAACATTGTAGATTACATAAACATATTTTGATATAATAGTCTAAAATACATCAAATACGAAACTTGGACACCGTGTAAACTAATAACAATAAGCACATTTGAATTTTCAAGCTTGCTTTTTATTTTAAATACAATATCTGTACAAATATCTACTCTTATAAAATTTCGATGTAAATTTTACTTTAACAAAAGATCCATAGAAATCGCGTTTTTTTATCCCTACATAATTTTGGAACCCGGTCCTGAGTAAATACTACCATGTGACGGAAAAGCTCGCGTGTCCCTATACTATTTTAATGGAATGAAACCTGTCAGAACTTTCATATCCGATTTGTAGTTATCATAATCTCAAAAATCCCATTTCCGCTTCGAAGCAGCTAACTCGAAGATTGCTCGTTTCGCTCGGTTCCCACGTGCGTGTATCGCCCCTATACACGCGACGAGACGTTAGAATGATTAATACCTGGTCTTGGTAGCATTAAGAAGCGTTATTGTTGTCACCACCGCCTAATAGATACAAATGTACGGGTGCTGCGCGACGATGTAATTAGCCCGCGAGGTGCATGTCTTCTGACGAGGAACAAAAGCTAACCCTGCCAACCTGTGTCCGACATCCTCATATCTCATTGCAAAATGCCGCGTTCACGGCGCACGGTTAAAAGGGGCGTTATCCTCGTCCATTTCTCCTCGTTAGCTCGTTAATACCTAGGTTGTAGTGATTTCTTTCTCATAGGTTCTCCTTCTCTGCTAGCCTGCGATCTCTTTGTAATGGATGGGTGTTTTATGAAAGTTGATGTTGTGGGTAGATGCTCGGGAGGGTTTTTATTTCGCTGGTAGGTGAAGATTGTGGAATAGGACTGAATTAAGGGGGTCTTCTTCTGTAACGAAGCATTTTTTTTTTGCGTTTTTTTTTCGGAATTTTTTATGAGGAGCTTGTAAAAGTTATCGCTGCCCGGTTTATTTGTACACACTTATCTATATTTCGATTACATTTTCAATTTTTTTTAGCACGAAAAGATTAAAATTGACTCTAGTGGACCATTTTGTAGTTGCTTTTGAAAAAAAAGGTGTCCACTATTGGACGATTACTGATCATCAAAATCAAAAAATTCAAAGAGATTCCTTATTTATATATAAAATATTGAAAATTTAAAAAACCGGCGGCACTTTGAAGATTAAGTTTCGATTTTCACACATTTTTTCGACTTTTGCGGCTGTCAGAATGAAAAAAATAAACATTTTCACACAATTGTGGGGCGATAGCCACACGTGTGCTGAAGATGTATGCAGAAGTTGACCTTAATTGGTTAAGTCAATCTTGAGATATCGTGGACACCAGTTCGAAAAACATGGTTTCGAGAAAAAGTGTTTAAAGATTTGTATACAGTATACCTATCCTTCAAAGCCTATAACTTTATGAATATTATGAATTGGACAAATTCTTTTGCACACATATTTTCCATAACACATACTTGTAGAAAAAAAAATTTTTTTTTTGACTCGTCACACTAGAAGACCCCCTTAACCCTCTAGGAACGAGTGGGACTCCAGAGTCCCATTCAGATTAACACATTTTTATTTACGTTCCATCAATAAGATCGAGATTTGATAGGTATAGTGACCTTTAGCAGGCAGAGAAGAAATTGTTGTACCATCAGAACCCGAAATTAAACTTTTTTTTGTTATAAACAAATTTAAAAAATAAAAAAATAAAAAAATAAAATTAACGAGTAATTTCCAAATCCGAAGTATAAAATAGACTATTTTAACGCTCAAAAAAATTCTACGTTAAGTTTAAAACATTCCCGTCCCTAGAGGGTTAAGCAGAGCTCTGGTCTTGAAGCTGAGAATTGGTATTCTACTGAATTGAGAATTGGTAGAACAAGATAATAGAACGAAAAATTGCGATATTCATAATTACGTATAAAATCTCAATCCAATATAATAATCACAGATTTTCACGATCAATCTCTTCTAATTGTCCATACGAGAAACAAAATAACAACATAAAGAAACCCTCATAGCACATTGTCTAACTATAAATATTTAAACATAACCATGCCTGTATTTCACAAACAACGACAAATAAGACAAACATTCATATAAACCCCCCTTATCTTTCCCCCTAAATTCACCCTCGAAGTTACGCCCACACATTACGAAACACCCTGTATACCTGTATGTCTCACATATTCATAGAGAATACATTACTGGGTACTGGGCTTTGATCTGAGCCAGACTTCGGATTATGCAGAGCTCTCCACGATTTTACGTCTGTGCCTGTGTGCGTATGATGTGTGGGTGTACGTAGACCACAGGAAACCCCGTAGAAGCCTAACCAAAGCTAAACTGTATTAGCCGTATGGGGTAATGAGCGGAAATACTGGTTATCAGAAATTCGTGAAGTACATACGTACAAAGCCCTCGCGTTTCTAATGGAAGACGTAAGTTCGGATAGTTGTTGCATGTCCATCATAGCTCATGGCCACGCGTGCGGTATGCATCGTGACCTACTTCGCGTTCAAATTGTCGCTCATACATCACTGTTTCATTCGCCGAAGTACGCGAGATGTGTAGAATGTTCCACTCAAAAGGGAAGAAGTTGATAGTAGGTACTATTATTAGCAAAGATATTGTGTTCTTCAGGCAAAAGCTGTGTAGTTTAATGGGACAAATGTGGGCAGGAATGTCTTTTTTTATGGAAGAAATTATGTGTTTTGGGAGAATAGATGCATTTAGTGTTCCTGATTTCTCGATATTTTCGGTATCTCGAGAAATGAGAAATCAGATTACATTTCTCGAGAATTCTCGAGAATATTGCAAAATTTATATTTTTGTAATAATGTTTAGAGATTAAATCCTTTAACCGCTATACTTTGTCTTATAAATTCACTTTTTGATATTTGATTAAATGAAAAGCGACCAACAGCTGTCAATTTCGATATTATTTCTGACAAAATTGGTCGTGTAATAAATTTATCAATAGTTTCATTGTTGTCTGAACATCGGAATCGTTTAAGTGATTTAAAATTAATACTGCTGGTACTTGGCTCATACATATTTTCAACTTTTTTTAAACCGTGAATACCTTCAAGATGCCTTCGAAGACATGTATCCTTATATATCTAGTATGCGAATAAGATCATCTACTAAAAAAAAATGAAAATTTAGACTATGAAGCTCCGGAATTAATATTGCAAACATGAACACAACGCAACCTACCTTTACCCTACGGACTGACCGAACGTTGATAACTTTAAACACTAATAATTTGAGCAGTGGGACGAGGGGGGAAATGATCGATACGTGATTATTTAGAGGAAAGCGTGTTGAAAATATTGCAATTGGTCCCAAAGTGGAACTTTTCGGCGTTTGGAAGATATCCCAAATCAAAATTAAAAAATGTCGCCATTTTCGTTAATGCATATAAAAATATTTTTTAATGGATTGTTTATATTAGTTACTAATAAAAGAAGATATTTATCGCATAAACCTGGTCTTTAATTTAAAGAAACCGTTTTGTTGCTACTTTTCTTCATTATTCGAATTTTCCGTATAACTTGGAAACGAAAAGTTTCCCAAAATTTTGCGTACACCACTGTAAAGGGCATTAAATAAGGTATCAAATAAACAGAATTAAATTTTTTTTTATCACAAATAAGTTAACAAAATTAATAAATAAATAAATAAATAATTGTTTAAAAAAGTAAATTATACATCATTAGATAGGAATAATTTTTTCCTGTTTTTTGGCGCAACTTTCATTCCGATATCTTAAACAAAAGACCCAAAAGGCGGCAAATTTAAAATCCGGCCCACTGTGCGGCGCTACGAAGAGAATAGTTTATAATCAATTACGCAACTATTCGTATGTATTGTTAACATTTATTACAAATGTTTGTATGTTCAGGATTAACTATTTAGTAACACACAATTTGAACTAACTGAAAATTTATTTTGAAAACAAATGGATTTTATAATAATTTTCCTACACTTAAGTTTCTCGAGAAGTACTGTAATTTCTCGAGAAATGAGAAATAATAAATTATAAAATTTCTCGAGAAGGAACAATAGATACATTGTTGTTCATGTTCTTTCATTTGGGACTATTTCCCATTTTATATGTTCAGTTACAGACTTCTGCTGGTAATGTGAATTCTACATATAATTTGCGATATATAATAATTAGTTTATTGTTATACCGGTGTGTAAAATAATAAGACGAATTAATTTAACTATTCTGATTCGCCTGCTTTTGTTATAATAGGAAGTAATTTGAGTCGCATTGTTCTCTAAGTAAGCAATAATTTCTAGAATAATCGAATTACTTCGTTGTTACAACAGATTTGTCCCATTTCATTTTAACTAAGAAGAAATAAAAATAATTTACCTGGATATTTTTCATCTCTACACACAGCTATATTACACACCTGTAGCGTTTATAAACTTTATTATATTTGCATGTACAGAATATCCAGCTGAAACGCTTTCACAGAGAGTTTACACTCAGCCAGGAGGTTTTCGAGCAAACAGCGACCGTATTTTGTTCCGGTTTCGAATTTCAATCGCATTACGCTCCGACGTCGGTCTGACCTATTACGTACATGTACTACTGACGCAGGTCGCCTCTCTGCTTGCTCCCGTAATCATAGGGTCAATAATCACGTTACAACAGTATGATTACAGGCCCATCTCGTGTACAAATTAACAGTCGATAACGTACCATTGTCACATTAATTTCCTTCTGCTTTACCCTGACTGATCGCAGCCAACATTCATATACAATTGTCAGAAAGGCGGAGATCAGGCATGGATGATCAAAAATTGTCAAATAAAATACGTAGAACAAAAATTAATTATTTATGGATCAAGACTGTCAATATTTCTCTGGGTCCTCTTCGAGAATACGCTGGATTAATTCACTTTATTTATTAGTTCACTTTTGGTACAGAAATTTCGTAACAATCTAGAATACTATTCGACCGAGTGCGAGGAGCTCATTCAAACTTCATTCACTTTGCTTTCTTCTCACATCCCTTTCAACAAATCGTCGTGTTTGCTGGATAAACAGGATTATATAATTTGTGCCAGGCTTCCAGTGCCAGGCTTCCAAATGCTCGGTGGTAGCGGAACACATTAAACCTGTGTCACGGAGCGAACAATCCTTGCGGAGCGATCGCGACCTAACGGTGGAGTTAAAAGGCTGCTCGATTAGCGTCCCCGAAGCCAGGCCATCCTACATTAAGGAGCCAGCGTCCGGAAATAAACTGGCTGCTGTTATGGCAAAGCGACGTGTTGTGCACGCCCTCCCCGAGGGTTGATACGGTTTCTGGTTTCTATTGGCAACGTGATATGGAGTTCAACGTCGAATCCGCAGTATCCATAACAGCAGCGTGATCCTTTCGAGAATGGTAAATTGAAGCCGAGATACACGAGCCCGGATCGCTTTTCCAAATTGAATTTTCTTTGCCGCTTAAACGCTCCTCCCTGGTTTGTTTGGCCTGGGGCTGTCAGGGGAAAAAACACTGTTTGCTAGCGACAGTTCAGTAAAATCCGCGGCTCTGTTTCGCCGCTGTTGACTCTGCGTGGGACGCGGTTTGTAGACGGGTTGAGCAATAGTGAGCTTCGTGGGAGGAGTTAAGGGTTGGGAGGCACAGGCAGATAGAGTTTCTGATGGCTCCTTGGTTGGCAGTCATCCACTAATAATGCTTCGGTACCAGTTCGCCTGTCAAACCTCGAATCTACTCTGAAATCCTGTCTGGAGCGAGGGGCTGATATCTCCGATGATTTTACCATCTTCTGCTCGAGCATGCGCTGTCTAGGTCGCACTGCTGTTTGGTACACCGATGCACCGAGCCCTGGTGAGATTTCTGGGGGAGTTGGGGGTGGAGGGTGGCAAATCTGACAAACCTGGAATCTAATCATCAGCTATCCCTTTAGGGCAACTCTGCGCCCTTCTGTTTGGGCATCCGTAATGGAGACAGTTACTGCTCGATACCCAGTTCCTGATCAGAACCCAATTCTTAATCAGTTTAGTATATAAATACCAAGCAATAAGTTTATCGTGATACAAATTTATTCCAAAAAATTACTAAATAATTATGAAGTATTTTTAAATTTATACGCAAACATTTGAAAGCTCGTAGTGAAATGTTTTAGGTTGGTCAGAAACTGCTCCCTTTTGCTTCACCATCGGTGGTCCTCACGCTTCTGCAGATTTTAAAATCCTTCCGGAACGAGAGATCGAATTTTGGCGAGTTTTTTAAACGGTTTGTTAACGGGTATGCGGAGATTTCCACTGTTAACTTGTACTGATATCTTGTTTTTAATTGCTACACGTACAGTGAAACGCGATAACTTTATTTGTTCGTAAATCTGACACCAAGCGGTAGTTTTCTAATGGATATCACTATTCATACGAAACATATTGCCCTTGTTTATTTTGAAAAAGGAGAGGAACGGGTTTTTAATGGAATTTTGATCAAAATCTCCGTCTACTTTGATATCGTCTATTTGATAAACGACAACATTTGCTGGTTTCAGTACCGCAGTGCCTGACCCTTTCAACTAAATTCGAAAACCTGTATTTACAGAGTTCCCGTCCTATTTAAAATTTTCTATTTCCAATCTTTTCTCTGATCTTGCAAAAATAAAATATCACGCGAAATATAACCCAGCTCCAAATTCCCCCTCCAAAGTAAAAAACCAAAACAGAAATATCAAACAAAAGATGATACGTGTGGGTTCCATTAGTAGCGGGCCGAAAAAATCAATTTTTTTTCCCTGAACGATTAGTTGAACGTCACGAAAATATGCTTTCTTTAAAAGAAAACTTTCCTCCTACTTCAGTACTTTGCAAAAATTTCGCCGACTGTTCCGCTTTACGTGGCGCCATTGTTACCTCACCTCCTTCCTCGCAACTTTCGATTCACGAGAAAATTGTATACTCAAAACATTGTATCAGTTTTCGCCCTGTAAGCAATGCCTCGAACAAACGTTAACAACGTTTCGACGAACTCGTGCTTAACGACAAAAGAAAAATTCAACGAGCGCTGGAGAGGGGTACGGGGTTGGGGGTAGTTACGTAAACCTGGAGCTATTTACTTATCCACCTTTTGTATTCCCTACTCCGGGGTATTCATCCTTTGTTAGAAATTTCCGTCTTCGATTAACGATATCGATAGCTTACAGCCACCCCCCTCCCTTTCTACATCGCATGAAAGAGTAGCTGCATAATGCGATATTGTCCGAACAGTTCTGCGCTTTTACGTAATTCCCGTTAAATTAAATCCGGATGTCGCGAATGGACGAGTCAAATATTTTTCGAGAATTCGGTTCTTTTTTGTTACTTTTTGGCTATTTTTTTTTCCCGAGTTTCTGATGGACTTGGTCGCCCCGAGAGGGGAGAGTTGAATGGAACAATTTTGCAAGGTTTCGGTATCGGTGGTGAAATCTCGAATCTTTTTTTTTTTTATGAAACAGCTGGCTAAATGGATTTACGTTTCTGGAGATTGTTGAGAAGTTGGAATGGAAATGTATTTCTAAATTCCTAAACGAATACATTTGGAAAAACTCGTTAAATGGTGGAGATTTATTTATACCAATTTGTTCTTAATAAAGCAATAACGAATATATTTAAGGGGGGAACCTGGTGTAACAAGCTGAAAATCGAGTCATTTTTCCGGAATTTTTTTTAAAGAAAGTACTTAATCGATCTTTCTGAAACTTTCGGGATATTGTATTAACAGATTAAGGTAGATAAAAAAAAATTATTAAAAAAGAGCAACAAATAACAAAATTATAAGTCCGTTGGCGACGCAATTGGACCACTGCGGGCAACGTAGTGTCTTTTGGTTTCATCTGAACCCAAAAATCGAACAATTTTCGTTTAGTTTATGAGTGTACGGATGAATCGTATCAATTTATTTCTTAAAAGATGCAAAATTGAACAAATGGCGGCCTCTTGAAAAAAAAGGTCCCTCTTTCCAACGAAATTTTGCCTTAAATGTGTAAAAAAAGTTATTTATTTAAACAATATCATTATACCCACAAGGCCAAGTCGATTGGTTGAATATTTTTGGAGTTACATTGCCCGCAAATTGTGAAACCGTTGTTTCAAGAAAAACGCACTTAAAGTTTTCTGGTAACCTGGCGCTCCGTAGCAAAACTGGCCATAATTTTTCGAATTTCGTTTTGCGGCTTTGGGAACGTATTCTCGTAATGTTCAATTATCGATTAATGCAGAAGAAAAAAATCGATTTCTTCGACCCGCTACACTAGGTTCCCCCCTTAATGCTTCCAAATATTACTTTATTTAAAGGGTTAAACCACTGTAGAATTTTCAAAAAAAGAAAAAAATTTTTTTGTTTAAAAGGTGTTTTAGGGTCTCAAAAATAATATACCAAAAGGGCGGCAAAATGTCTAAATGTCCAAATTTTCAATTCTACCGCCACGCTCTCGTGTATGCCCCGAGCGCCTTTTGTTATCACTGCGCGCGCTATAGATTTGTTTTGGTGTACGGAAGCAACAATAATGTGGGAATATGTATCTGGGTTCGGATCCCTACGGCGTCAAGTTGTATGGTGCAGGCATCGCAGATTAAAGGTATATAAGAATATAATATGATTTTACAGTACTTAAAACTTTAAACGCGTTTTTCTTGAAACCACTTTTTTTTAACTGGCCGGAAACATAACTCGAACAAATCTTCACCGATTGATCTGAAAAATTTACAGTATATTCAAAATTGCTTTCTCCAGCGACGTACGTAGGATTTGTTTTTATATTTCATATTTTTTTTATAAACAATTTTGTGCCGATCTTTTCATGAAATTTTAAACTTTTTTTTCAAAAATGCACCATTTCGCGAAAAATCAATATATCGAAAAAAAATCCTACGTACGTCTTTTGCTGTTGTTCTATAGAATCGAAAAAACTTTGGTTTTTTGTTCCCGGTCAAAAATTGCGGGATTCAAAAAACAGGCACCGACGTAGACATGCTGTACAGCCACCATTTTGTCATGAACGAAGTTGAAAAAAATATTTTTTGTACTTCATTACTACAATTATAAATCCCATTTTGCAGAATTTCGATTGATCTCTTTATTGCGCAAAAAAAATCCCGAAATATGCCTATTTTTTCGTGCGCTACAGTGGTTTAACCCCTTAAGGGGTTAGAAAACAGTAACGGGCCAAGAAAGCAGACGATTTTTAAACGACGATAATAAGAAAAGTAAACAATCGATTAATATAAGGTTTTGTGTTTTATATTATGAACTATAAGAAAAACATATAATATTTACCAAATAGCATTTGTACGCCGGGTAATGGCTCCATTTATAATCTCCTTTTTTCCCGGAATTCCAACTGGTGGGCCGGATTCCGGGAAATCGGATGAACTGTAACAAAAACCGCAAAAATGTCATAAACTATAATATATTTCCTAGGCATCGACGATCGAAAATTTTAAATTTTTTAATTATTGTACAAAATATAGACAAAAAGATTCACACACTTCTGTCGAAATTTGATCATTATTTTTCAAACATCGGCCATTTTGTCAATTTTTGCAAAAATTGAAATGTTGGATCGTCAATGCCTAGGAAATATATTATAGTTTATGACATTTTTGGTGTTTTTGTTACAGTCCATCCGATTTCGCGAAATACGGCCCACCAGTTGGCCATCCAGAAAAAAAAGGACATTTTAAATGGAGACATTGCACGGCGTACAAATGCTATTTTGTAAATATTATATGTTTTTCTTATAGTCCATAATATAAACACAAAACCTTATATTAATTGATTGTTTACTTTTCTTATTATCGTCGTCTAAAAATCGTCTGCTTTCTTGGCCCGTTACTGTGTCCTAACCCCTTAACGGCACCTATGTAAAATGCATTTATCTATAGGGGAGACCGGGGCTAAAAGTTCCCGGGGGTAAGTTGTTCCGATAGTTCTATCTTCAATATCAAAGTAGCTTTGTACTTCAATTTATTTCTTTTAAATATAATACATTTCTGTTGGTCCGAACCTTCATAAATAACCATTATTATTAGTAAAATTCTGTTTTATTTAATTAGAAAATGAAGTATTTCATTAAAATGCAAATTTTATATCTTAGTAACAACTTACCCCAATGCGATAACAACTTGCCCCATAAAGGGGTAAGAAGTTCCGCTTCGACCAGCGCCAAAAAAATTACTTTTTATGAAAAACCTATTGCAATATATTAAATACAAGCTTAAAATCATAAAATATAATAAATTTAACAAGAAATTAGTCAATAGTGAAGAGAGTAACTACATTATTTTCCAATCTTTTTTTATGTTTTATCAAAATCGGAACTTTTAGCCCCGGTCTCCCTTACATTACGTTAAAAAATCGTTCTTACACTAAAAGTGTATACAGAAAATGGATGTAAATAGAAAAGTCATACTACAAGTTCTGAATGAGAAAGTAGCGACAGCATGTGCCCAAACTTCAACACCCAAACCCTATTCGTCAGCTCTACATTGTTCACATACGTGAAACAAAGTGCTTCAGGAAAGTAGAACGTCCTCTGCCGCGAAACCATATCTGTATCCGGCATTGTAGACTACAAGCAATACCTGCCCGCTGCAAAGCTATTTAATACCTGGCAACTTCTTCCACGAAAATGGCGGTCAGCAGGAGTCAGCGGGGCCAATCCACCATGCTGTTTGCGTGCCACTTCAAAGCCATGCGATTATTTCGTTCAATCGAGCTGGATAAGTCGGCTCGAGTTCAGCCAGATGCGCGCAATCAAACTGTCAGACTGGGATCGCCTCCAAAGCAAATCCGATATTGTATACGCGGCGCATCTGCAAGTATGGACAATCAACGTGGGTGACGTCGCCAGCGCTAAGTCACAAAGGGAATCGCAAAGTGCGTTAGTATTGCGTCCAGATTGGCCTCCGCCTCCACGGGCCAGCAATATGATTCGCAGGATGTAACGTTGCGCGGCTGCTAGCCCCGGACTGCTCCCATCCAGATTATCTGAGAGAGGCTCCTCCGGTTTCTAGGGTTCCCGTGCATCTCGCTGATAATTTCCATTTGACAGTCGCCATTCGACGTAGCAGCAATTTGCCGCGAAGATGGGGGCGAATGTACTCGCTCTATTGGCCGTCACCGTATCACATTGCTATTTGTTTAATATTTTTTTTATGAGAAACCGTACGCTCCCTGGTGACCGTTAATATTAGGTTAGGTGGGTTTCGCAAAGTTTTGCCCGAAGAATCAGGTATTCAATCATAAAGAATCGAATCGTTCGTTTTCCCACGTCCCAGGCGAAGGGTCAACCACGGGCGATTGCAAACGCAGCGGCTCAAAAATCCACGCGCCACGCATCGTGCATTTAATTATGGCCGCGCGGACGGCTGGCAAATGGGGCAGGGAGAGGGGGTGGAAACGCCGCGGGGTAGGCGAAATTTTGACGGACATTGTAACGACGCTCATTGTTGCGCGCTAATAATAATCAAGCACGGCGGAAAGCGACCGCGTTTGAAGTGGCTGCATTGTTAATGAGACGCGTAATTAGGTCCGTAACGGGAAGCCGTCGAATTCGGGGTCGTGGTGGTACGAATGGGGGTAGGTGGTGGATATGGGTGCGTTGGGAAAGGGTCAACGAGAAATTCAAGCTGGCCCGCGCTGAAGAACAATGGTAGAAAATGGGAAATTTCGAGAGTTATTCGAAAGGAAAATTTTTGTCATTTAAAACGGATGCGCGTAAATGCAAGATTGTAATTGAATTAATAATTTCGATTGGCCCTGAAAAAGGAATTTTACAGAAATAGAAACGAAAGTTCAATGTCCATACAATTAACCCTTTAGCCCGCACCTAAATCCCGTTGAAGGAAAAATACCCCGTTTTGTTTTTATCGTTAAAAATGATATGAATTTATATATTTTTATTAAAAAAAAAATTTTTTTTTAAATTTTTTTTTGAGAGGTCAAAATGCATAAAACCAAAGAATACAGGGTTCAGATAGGTCCAAATTTCTTCAGTGAATGAAACTACGCTAAGCATGTATCACTTAAACTGTTGCAAACGGCGAAATGGCAAATTGGCTGTATTATTCTTTGATTAGGTACCTTGTGTACAATAAAATTTCATGGATTTTAATAAAAAATATATAGGGTAGATATACCGTTTTTGGCCATGTGCATAAATATCGCGTTTTTTAGCTAGAAATTGCTTCCAGACACATAAGTATGTGTAGAATTTAAAGAAATATAAAGAAATATAAGGTTACATTTATTGTTTACGCGAAAAGTGGCAAGTGGCCACAAACGGTGAAAAATGGATTTCTTATATTTTTTAATTTTCTTAATTCTTTAACGATTTCTCTAGTTAATGGTAAATTAGATATTAATAGTAAAGATAGTGTAAAATTTAGTAAAGCTTTTAGTTTCCTGATTTGAAGTACAATTTTAAAGATAATTACGATGAAAGTCACTGAAATCCTTAAAGTGGCCACAAATGGTGCATGTACCCTAAAGAAAACAATTTTAAGTGAAACGATTGTATTTAGCTTAAAAAAAGAATTCTTGATTATTCTTTTTACAATTGATTTGAACAATTCTGCAGAATTATCACCTAGTTTGTATGATTTTATTTAAAGTTGTATTAAAAGAAATGAATTATTTTTTTACATTTTAGTGCATTATTGATCAAGCTAAATAAAATCGTTTAACTTTAAAATGTTTTCTCTGCTCTATCCTACTTATAAAATTTAAACACAGTGAACGAAATTTTGCCTCGAATAAATTCTCGTGTTTTCACTTTACCAGCACGACTCAAACATGTCACTTGCTCTTTAAGAAGGTGAATTATTCGCGCCTTTATAAAAGCAATATATTCTTCGTGACGCAGAGTCCCGTCGACAGACGCGAAATTGTTCATTTTTCCGGTAAGCGTACCTTGAACAAGGAAGCGAATTTTTCCCCCTGCCCCTGTTGCTTCATGCTTCCGTCACAAATTTAAGAGACAGAACCAAACTGCAGAGGAAGATTATGGGGAACTTGGCGAAACGCGGCCACTCCCCGTGATTGCAACCCCCAGGCATTCTTTTCCACGACTTTCCTGGATTATTTACGTCCACGATGTTTCCAACCTGTTCATTTTTCCCTGCCATGTTGCTTTTTGTCCAGAGACCACAGGTGGAGGCTCGTCTGAGCTGTTCGTTTTTCATTCTTCGCTTCCCTGTGCCAAGTTGAAGAGCATTCAATGAGCTTTTGACCATTTGTTCTGTAGCGAAATTTTTTATACGTTTTTTTACCTGAAAATTTTCGTATTTGTTGTTTTCATATATTATTCAAAATATCACAAAAATATGTATAATTTTTCTTGAAAAGTATTATGGATCTTAAGAAACGAAAATTTATACATATGTGGCATGTGCTTGTTTTCAGCTGAGCCCCTCAATTGCATTGCACAATTTTTTTCGTCGACATAGGGTGAATGTTCCAGTAAATGAACACGTACCAGTGAATGGACATTTTTTATTAAAATGAGTAAAATAAATTATTAAAATAAGGAACCAATTAATTAGAGACTTCTTCTAATTTCTTGCTTCATATTCAAACAATTTATAATTGTATAAAACGCGTTATAATTGTATAAAAGTGTTCATTCATTAGCCTTAATGTGTTCATTTACTGGTGCGTTTACCCTAGTGAGATAAAAAAACATTCCAGTCATTCCACACCCGTAACATTTCTGCTCACTGTATTGCTCATCTACTTCTCGAAATACAGACGTGAAATTACAATTTATCAAACCCGACGAGTTTTATTTTAGCATTCCAGAATCCATATATGTATATCACGAAGTTTTAAGAGCACAGCAGCCCGCAAATTACCATTTAACGCTAATTAACGATACTTGATACCAGAATACAACATTAACCGAAGCCCGTACAATTTCACTCCATCGTTTACGTATCGAGTGTTTCAATTATATCTAGCCATCAACAGCCAGTTGCAACGGACAGGTATCGTCGACTTCACAATATTCTTCGCCGTTGTTTAAGAGTCCAAACATGTTGCCATAATTATACGTTTAGCCAGCCACGACGCCCGGGGCCATGATATCCCGCCAACATTCGCCGCACGAGTGTTTCCCGGCAAACTGTTTGCAGTATCCTCGAGTTCGTGCACGCACTCCTGATGAGGGAACAACGACAGTCTTCACCAGTGATCCCTTTCGACTTCTAATCAGCTAATTGGCCAAACGTGTCCTCGCCTCATGATTTCGGCATGTTCGTTGCCCTTACACAACCACGGGCGGACCCTTCCACGAAAGCCTCGTCGCGTTTTGGGCAGAAGCCTTTATCATGCTTGGCCATCGTTTAATTAACAAGTGGAGTGGCCTTGTAACCAGGCCACGATATCTTGTCGAATATATCGAAAGAAGGACAATGGGGACACTGGCACGTATGTGTACATTTAGCTTTCGAGTTACTTGAAATTAGGGCTGGGACTATTTGTCGAATTTTTCGGTATTCGAATATTCGAATACTTCAGTTGCTTAATTATTTGACGAATATAATTCGAATATCCAAGTATTCGAATAGTATGGTGTGAATTATAAATCAAGTTCTTTAGGTTCATTTGTCATGGTGAAATCTTGTAAGCTAATTTTAATAACATTCGAATACTGAAATATTCGAAGTTTATTCGTAGCATTCGAATACTCAAATATTCGAAGTTTATTCGTAGCATTCGAATACTCAAATATTCGAAGTTTATTCGTAGCACTCGAATACTCAAATATTCAAAGTTTATTCGTAGCACTCGAATACTGAAATATTCGAAGTTTATTCGTAGCATTCGAATACTCAAATATTCGAAGTTTATTCGTAGCACTCGAATACTCAAATATTCGAAGTTTATTCGTAGCATTCGAATACTCAAATATTCGAAGTTTATTCGTAGCATTCGAATACTGAAATATTCGAAGTTTATTCGTAGCATTCGAATACTCAAATATTCGAAGTTTATTCGTAGCACTCGAATACTCAAATATTCGAAGTTTATTTCTAGCATTCGATTACTCAAATATTCGAAGTTTATTCGTAGCAGTCGAATACTCAAATATTCGAAGTTTATTCGTAGCACTCGAATACTCAAATATTCGAAGTTTATTCGTAGCACTCGAATACTCAAATATTCGAAGTTTATTTCTAGCATTCGATTACTCAAATATTCGAAGTTTATTCGTAGCACTCGAATACTCAAATATTCGAAGTTTATTCGTAGCATTCGAATACTTGCAAAATATTCGAATATTAAATTATTAGAATAGTCCCAGCCCTACTTGAAATATTGTAATAAATAGCAAAAATAACTACTTGTCTAAAAATAATAAATAAATAAATAAATATGAAGCTAGTTTAAGTATCCTAGTAATGTAGCATCACCACGTGGTACTTGCAGGATTGACAAATTGAATGTCATAGCAATAACAGTTTTAAAAAAAATTTCTTATTCCAAACTTAAATAATTTTTCATTTAACATTTTCAGTGGCATCAGTGTGAAAACATGCGGAAGAATTTAATACATCGAATTGAGGCATTTGATGGAAAAAGGGCACATACGCCAAAATGCCATTTCGAGTAAATCGGTTTCAAAGCTTTCATTACAGTATAACTTAATGAAAAGTAATGCAATTAAATCCAATTTTTTTTTAAGGATGTAGTATCATACCCTTCAAACGTTTCGTAAACAGAAGTCATGATTTGAAAATGATATGTGTCTTTATTTAATAGTTTTATGCAAGTGGTTTATGTGCCCTTTTTCCGTAAATAGGGTAAATTCGTAACAAACTTGCTTCCTTGTTTAGTTATTTACATATAATTTGGTTTACATACTCCGTTGCCCATTTTTTATACATCGCTTGAATAAAAAATACAAAATGAAGCGCAAAACTAAACAAAAAATGTTATGTTTTAAGTAAGTATTAATTTCCTCGATTTTTTGCAGCAAACTGTCTTACAAATCAATTTCATCTTTCCTAACTTCGCTTCTTTTCTTGCGGATTCGATACACGTCTCACTTTCCATAGTTTCTCGCTTACACAAAATCAAACGTATTGCACGACTAGACAGTAGACAGCACGGCAGCGCAACCGCTCAGCGACTATGTAGCTGCATGTCGCTCACGCTACGTAACAAAACAGCATTTAGCTAATTTAAATGTTGGAGAAGAAATGTCCCCGATATATTATATATATATGACATATACCTGAGTCCATTTAACCGATTTACGGAAAATTTTTCCATCAAATGCCTCAATTGTAAAATCTTGTGCTCTCAAAGCGTTAAATATCGAAGTAGATAAGCTAAGCTAGCCTCTATACAACAAATTTGAGAATATCGGAAACAATGTAGCGTCTGGGGCAGCGAAACTTTGAGTACCTACTCGTCGGATGGGTTCCTGGGGGGGGGGGGGGGCGCTGCGGTGGCCGAGAAACAAAGTCTGGAACAAGTCGAAATCGCAACGAGCTGGTTGGTCGAAGGCGTCGCGGTTGCCTTGTGCAGCTTTTTGCCGCGTGAAATCGACAGGCGAAACCGCAGGCTAAGCGGCCAAGGCAGCGGTAGAAAACCGCAAGCCCCTGAAACCGTTGCTTCCCCAGAGTTTCCTCGTCCCCTTTTCTGTTTTTCCACCGTATCTTTGGCCCCTTGGTCGACAAACATCTGCTTTCCAGACGCAGTACAACATCATACAGCAGTGTAGTACCTCTGTGAAAGTTTGCTAGACAAAAAAGTCTTTGATGCCGTGTTAGTATGGTCCAGATCGGTTAAAGGGTTTGGGAGTTATATAATAGGGAACATAACATTCTATTTTATATAATTATATAAATAAGATAGATCCAGACATTTTTCATTTCCTTAACCCTCGGTTGTCACACCTACTTTTTTGAACGTCGCTGTCACACTGGGTCAATTTGACCCTGTCAATTTTCACTCAGTTGTTATTTAAAAACTATTTGTTAAATTAAGTCTCAAAAATTCTGAGGTAATGTTTGAACATTGTAGAATATATGCCCATCGTTGAAAGTTGACATTTAAAGTGTCATCGTGCATAAAAAAAAATTTGAAGCAATAAGAGTTTCGACAAAAAGGTTTTTTGCTTAAAAAAACACAGGGTCAATTTGACCCAGTGTGACAACCGAGGGTTAAAAAGGCAAAGTTATATATTTATTATTTTATTTTGAAGGAGGGATATATGAGGAATCAATTGTCCTCACATATTCCGTTTTTAAAAGATCATATTTATTAACGTTTTATTTTATTTATAAGGGGGAATGTGTGAGGGATCAATTTTCCTTAGTCACATCCTTCCTTCACTCGTTGGATTATGGAAAAATTTGAAAGATCACTGATGAATCTATTAATGTATGAATTTTAAAGCAATTCTATTTCGAGTAATTTTATACGGTTTTTAAATAGGAATATTTGTTACCGACAAAGATCCAGCCTTCCTCAATGACGAATAGCTAAAAAACAATCTCTGCCTTTGACGCGTCTGACGCTCAGTGCTCTCCAATACGAAAAAAAGAATATTCTGTCGGTGAGTGTGGCGTGTTTCGCATTTTAGCAGAGAAATTTCCAATACCGGCAGCAAACGCGAAACCGTTTGATGTCACCGCGAAACGAGTTGTGACGCTGAACGGCTTCTAATCGGCTGGGAAAGTCGTTTTTGCGCGGGTCCCAGACAAAATCATCGCCCCTGGCCCATTTTCCTCCTCGTTTACAAAAGTATCAGATAACGAATCCTCATCCAGCGCAGAGACGCTGGTACCCTACTAATCCTGTGCTTATATCGGTTCCTTTAAGCGGCCTACAGCTTTAATTTCTTTTTATTCGAAATACGAATTGACAAATTTCTGAAAGATTTTCAAATTTCCTCAAACTAGGTACCCCAATTTTTCTTATTTTCTCACCTTCGGTATTCCGAATTAAGGGGGGAGCCCTATTTAGGGCGCTAGGAATAAGGTGATTTTTTCTAAGAAACTGTTAAGTGGATCTTTTCCAAACATTCAGGGTATTTTAGTTCACATTCAAACAATAAAAATTAATTTTTACGTTACAAAATTTTCGGTAGAAATGAAGATATATGAATACAGTGTAATGGTGGTCCCAATTCTTCCCTGAAATAAAAAAACGAACGTTTTTCTTATTTCTAATATAATTACATCGTCGATGAACCTAAAAAACCCCAAAAAAGTTAAAAATTGGCAAAATGGTGGGACTTCAAAGAAAAAGTTACGATTCTGCCCCAAGATATTTAGTACTATTTATGGCAAAAGAGTGGTTCAATTAGATTCATTTATCAATGTCAGAAGTTCATCGACGATGTAATTATATTAGAAATAAGAAAAACCTTCGTGTTTTTATTTCAGGGAAGAATTGGAGCCACTATTACACCCGCCAATTTGCAACTCCGGTTGCAAACGTGTTCATATATCTTCATTTCTACCGAACATTTTGTAACGTAAAAATTAATTTTTATTGTTTGAATGTGAACTAAAATACCCTGAAAGTTTGGAAAAGATCCACTTCACAGTTTTGTAGAAAAAAATTTCCTTATTCCTAGCGCTGTAAATAGGGCTCCCTCCTTAAGGTAGTTCCTGAATAATCTACTATATTACAGAATTCTTTCAAATTTCGTACAAAACTAATTTGGAATACAAGAAACCCATGTACAAAGTTAAAAAAAGTCAAAAAAAGAGGGTTATAGTTTCAGTTTTTCTTCCGAAACAGGAAAACCATATTTAAGAAATGTACCAAAATTGGCACAAAAGTACATCGAAATGTCAGGAAATGAATTTATTAATTTCTGCAAAACTGACCGCATAGTTTCTTCGTAAATGCCCATAAAAAATTAGGTATACGTGCAAATTTTTCAGAAATACGTAGAGCAATCAACGTGGCAACGTCGCGCAATCGATGTGTTTAGACATTTAAATATCGAACGATGATTCAAATTCATATGAAGACTAATTATATTGTAAGACATATTAGTTATCCGAAATTTATAAAATTTACTAAGTGAAACCACTAAAATTAAAATCATATTTTATTAAATAATGAATGCGTTTACTTAAAAAGAAATGTTTAATTAAATACTAGTACAGAGTTCATAACAGAGATGGGCAAAAAATTTATTTGAAATAAAAATTTCGCACACAAATAATAATAATAATAATAAAATAATATTCGCTATGTTTTTGGTCTTCTATTTTGCCTGCTGTTGCGCTCACTTCGCAGTACTTGCCAGTATAAATATGCTTATTTTTTAAACACTGCTGGCATTTAACGAATAACTTCGAATGCATACCGTTTCTTCTTTCCCCTTCAATATTATTTAAAGATAATATATTGCGACAGTTTGTACACCATAATTGTTCTCCAACCCGAAATTTTTCTTTCTTTTCTAATATTTTTCTTTTAATAAATTTACCTTTATAACGCAAGCTTTCTGACATTTTGATTGAAAAAAGACGCGCCGAATAAAAGCGACGTTGCCAGACGTGCTGCTCCAATTCACTACGCTAACCAATTTAATATTCCATTTTCGTATTACGATTATTTATATTAACATTGAACTTTTTAAAATATATATAAATGGTGTTAAAAATTATTATTATTATTTCCATAGTATCATACCACTTTATATTCATCGTTTATTAACCAACACTAATTTGATTAACATAGTTGGTTAGGAACTACCTTAACAACAGTAGGGTAAATCCGGGAGACGCGCTCGGGTTGGAGAGTTGTTCGGGTGCCTATACTCAGACTCTACATCAGTGTATATGTAAAAGTGCGTTAAGGTTCTGAACAATTAATTCTCTAAGACTCAACTGTTTCGACCAACTCTCCGGCCCGGCCGCGTCTCCCGGATTTACCCTGCAGTTATTCTATTAATAACAAGTGACACGTGTACGCGGTTTGATATTTAACTCGGCGGGAGGCGCTACTGCGATCGTCAGCGCGGTTCCACTCTATTCGTCGAACCCAGCATAGGTACAACTTTCGAAAAGCCGTGCCATCTTCGCAAGAACCGATTGAAGTCGCTCCTCAGCCATCCTTCCAGCCTTATTCCTCCCCGTACACCGTGCCCCACCCCCTCCCCCGACGCACACGACAAGAAATACGGGCTCCGTTAATTATTGGAATAATGAACAAAGTTCCTGGGCCCTCTCCGGCGAACTGAGGCCGTCGTTGAGTTGTTTCGTCGGCTTGTACAGAGGCGCACCTGTTCGCCCCCGTTATTCCATCGGCCCTCGTTGTCGTCGTTATCGCGGCAGTAATCCTTTGGAAACTCCGCTCCGCCCAGCCGCGCCAAGAATTTTGTCCTTTGCGATAAATCCTCCTCTCGCCGTGTGTTTTGTACGCCCGCCAAGGAGAGCCAGTTAGGCACGAGCCGCGTTAACAAGCCTGCCAGTTGAGATGTTAATCGCGTCGCACTGCCCGGAAAGAAGGGCGCGGGGACCGTTTGATTGAGTCTGCTTCTTGCCGGCGCTCCTCGAGGACGATTGTGTCGCCCTGGCAGAAAGGGCAATTAATTTGACGTTGCTGCGACGGAAGTTGCCAGGTCGTTTCGTGGGAATGCGCGAGGTACAGTCTTCCTTGGCTCCTTTCATTCACGCACATCGGTTTTCTGATGTTTTGTAATGGTCCTTCGATAGTCTGAAGTGAAACACTTTGCTTGTACCATCAACCCTCTGTAAAATTTGTACCGGATGTCGGATCAATGGCAACATTTGACATGTTGTTTAACCCTCGGTTGTCACACTGCACAGTGGTCTGGGTGGTGGCCAAAATTCAATTTCTCAACTTCAACTTTACAATGTCATTTTTTTTTTTTTTTATGAATTGACAACCCTCCAGAGCTTCTAAATCCGCGTAGTTTTCCCTTTTCAGATGATTCTTTGATTAAATATAATATTACAAAGACACAATCATGAAATTTTAGGTGAATCTAATTGCTTTAATTACTCATTATAGAACATCAAAATACGTGTTTATATCATACAGTTATATAGGTAAGGAAGTGTATTTCAGTTATTTATATGTGTTATAGGCATTTTTTAGTCCATGAACAAATAGTGCAATGTTTATATCAATTTAAACTTTGAGAAGGTTTATAAAAAAATGATTAGAAGTGCTACACATTAGGGCTCTAACGAATATTCGAATAATCTAAGTATTCGAACCTTCGAATATTCGGATCTATCGAAGTTATGATTGCACCGAATACCAATCTGAACATGAGATATTTGTTCACAGTTTATCGTGAAATTCTTTTCATATTGGCCTTTACAATTATTTGTTTTTCAATCGATAAATTTTTAACTTTATTAATCTTTGGTAAATTTATATATTTTGAAACGAAAACAACTATCAGTTATTAGTATTATTATTTTTATAATAATAAGTGGACAACCCCGACGGAATCGGCCGAATAAGGATAAAATGTATGAATGATACAATGTTATCCCGTAAAAGGAAGCAAAGAATAAAATTCTACTATTGCTATTAATGAGCATTACAATTCAACATATAAATATTTTTAATACACTAGGTCCCTATATTTAAATAGAATTTATACTTTTCGTTGCAAAATTCATAGAACCAATGATTAATAAAAGTCCAAATTCATCGTTTGAAAAACAAATAATTGTAAAGGCCAATATGAAAAGAATTTCACGATAAACTGTGAACAAATATTTCATGTTCAGATTCCTATTCGGTACAATCAGAAATTCGATTGATCAGAATATTCGAACGTTCGAATATTCGAATATTCGAATAAATTATTCGTATTCGAAATTATTCGAATTATTCGAATATTCGAATAGTCGAATAATTAGAGCTCTACTACACATCGGAACTATTTTATATGAAAGCTTAGACAATTGCTGTTCAGATCATGTAAATTATAACTGCAACTTCCTGCAACTTCCTGCAACCTTTGGCTCTATAGGGATTTTAAAATCCGTCGCGCGAGGAGTTTTGGTGTTCCGAACGCGGCGCGTGTCCCTATGCAACCACTTGAAAGGCGCCTGAGGAGTAGGGTGGGCCGAAAAAAGGAAATTTTCGAAAATCGAAACAGCCTAGTGCGGAAAAGTTGCGTCTGGGGAAGAAAAATAGAGGGGAAAAAAGTTTTTTGAAATCGGTTAATATTTGACCGGGCCCAAACGGGGTGAAAGTTTTTAGTTTTTGACCAAGTTCGGCGACTTCTGTATATTTTCATAAAATTTTCATATTTCACTATTGAGCACTAGAAAATATAATTTAAGCACAGAAACACATGAAATAGTGTTTTATATATTGTGACGAAGTGGAGTACCTGTGTTTTTATTTTTGGAAATAACGGCATGTAGTGAAAGAGGAACATATTTCATTGGTTCAAGAGCTGCTCCAACAGCCATTTTCATCTGTAACATTGATTAACATTGTAACATTGCCGTTTCTTATAGATTTTTGTGCGCTGAAAACGAGTCCGCAAACCGTTTATCGTCATCACCCTCTGTGAATAACCGATTTCAAAAAACTTTTTTGCCTCTATTTGTCTTCCCCAGACGCAACTTTTCCGCACTAGGCTCTTTCGATTTTCGAAAATTTCCTTTTTTCGGCCCACCCTACTGAGGAGTTTGAGGGAAATCTGAAACGCTTTCATTGCGTGGACCTTATCTTCTGTTAGTATTAATTCGTATAAACACTGGATATTGTCCCGTTCGAAGTGTCTTTCTGCCTCTTCGGATTAGTCTTTTACCGAATGCGCACAGTGAACCATCTCTTGCAGTTTGAAGTTTTCATTTAATTTTATATATTACAGTATAAATTCTCTAAATTAAAATTTTTGTTACACATGTATATTATAGTTATATTTTACATGTATTATAGTTTTATTCATAAGTTTCATAGTTTAGAGTAGAACAGTGTATAGTGTACAGTGTTGTAGTGTATATTGTGGACTAGAAACATTGCCCATACTTAGGCATTTAAATAATTTAGAATTGAATTCAGAAGACGTATAATAATCAAGTATTTATATGTATATTTCAGCCATATTTATCAATCAGTTTTCGCCTTACTTCTTTACTCGTACTTTCGTTTTACGTTCTTTTTTTATCTGTTTAATATTGTCTACTTTTCCAAAAATGCTAACTTAACTAAATGTGCATGCAGCAGCAATAACTGCACGTAAAAGAGAAAAGAAAGATGTAGCTTTTGTTTTAGATAAAACAAAATTATGTATATATTTATATATATAATAATTTTTAATATTTTTTTTTAAGTCAAAGATAATGTTAGGTCGGATTCTTTTTCTCTTTTTTTTCTCTAGTACGGCTATGATTTTTAATTTCGGCTATAAAATACCGCTTTCCAGACCACAATGCGCGCAATATTGAATCCGCCATTTTGAATTTTAAATTTTTGGTGCCAAATTCGTTATCAGCGACCTCAAAAACCCTTAATCGCCAAGTTTCAGAAAGATCAGAATTTTGGCCACTAAATGTAGATATACCCAGACCACTGTGCACTGGGTCAAATTGACCCTGCGTTTTTTTAACCAAAAAACCTTTTTCTCGAACCTCTTATGGCTTCAAATTTTTTTTATGCATGATGACACTTTAAATGTCAACTTTCAACAATGGGCATATATTCTACAATGTTCAAACATTATCTCAAAATTTTTGAGACTTAATTTACAAATAGTTTTTAAATAACAACTGAGTGAAAATTGACAGGGTCAAATTGACCCAGGGTGACAACGACGTTCGAAAAAGCAGGTGTGACAACCAAGGGTTAAAACGACGAAATAAAGGCCCCATGCCGAATTATTACGTAGATTGGCCATATTTCCGTCTAATTTCACTGAACCAGAAGTACTTAGTCAGAAACGTGCAGAAACCAATTACAAATAATTGGTTCGCGATCAGTATCTATTTAGGATACTATTTTCATAAGAAAGAAAATCTGAAATTGAGAAAGTGGTGCCTTTAGAGTCGGAGGGAATACCTTTAATCCAAGTTGCAAATAATTCACCCCTGTTTGCGCCCCACTTACCTCGAATTATCGAGGGTCCACTGTATTTATAATAACTTCCAAGGGACCCAGCTTCCCCATTCCGTCTCACCTTCTCCACCCTGCCACCCCCAGTACGCAGCCATGACAAAGAATACCCACGAGCAACGCAAAGAAGAGATGATTCCGAGTCACGAACGAAAAGTCGTCGTAACGAGCGAATTTATCATTATCATGGTCTCCACGCATCATATTCTCTCGGCCATATTTCATGACCTCGTCTCTTGAGCCCCGTGTTCGGGCCATTGTTCACGACGGACGTTCCCATAGGCGGCCAGCAACAGTCGTAAAAGTTCAGGGGTAGACGCAGCGCGGAAATGCCCGCTCGCGAAGATCATCTCGCGTCGTAAAACAGCCGTTCCCTACGCTTCCGGCCGACATCCTTCGAGTACATCGTATTTTCTGCTTCTGTAATCCTTCAAACGCGGGATGCGCGGTGTAGGTACTTATCCTCGTATTACGATTTGCAGGAGGCATTTTCCCGTCTGAATACAGATTTTCTATTAAACATTTCGGCCTCGGTGTAGGGTTTATTCAAAAACCGACTTTTGAGAAAAACCGGTTTTCGAATTTTCACAAAAAAATATAATTAAAATAGTAAATACATGTTTATACTTATTTTAAAAATTCTCAGGTTTTCTTCATATTTATGGAATTACAAGAATATAATAAAATGAAATATACTCTATCTCTATAGAACCAAATAAAGAAAAAAAATTCGTACAAATCCGTACAATTTTTGAGTTCATGTAGGTAATACTTTTGGATTTACAAAAATACAACAGAATAAAATACACTGCATACAAAACCAAATGAAGGAAAGGATTAAAATAACTAAAATCCGTACAAAAATTTAAATTATAAATCTTTATTTCATTAAGTATTTTTCTTCCGAAAGTATGAACTCACGAAGATTAGTTTTAAGTAAACTGTTACCTACTACAATTTGCTTGTGTCCGCAGCGATGTCAAGTTAAAATGTTGACGTTTTTAGTTAAATAATTAATGCGTTTTTAAATTTAAAAACCGGTTTTCGAATTTTATAAATTTATTTAAAAAATCGGTTTTTAAACCCGACAAAAACGGCATTTAAGAAGCAGGGAACAAGAAAATATTGTAGAGTATATCTAAATAGGTATGTATTGCGTAATTCTTTTTCCTGCCGAGATTCACTGTGGGGGGATGAAATTGGCCCCTGAAAATCCGACTATTTTCCGATTTTGTGTTATACCTAAGTCGCGTTAATTTTTCCCCTATTAAAAACTGCCCGGCGCGTCAGCGATTCGATAAATATTATTTATAAATTTTTTGCACGCGCAGATTAAAAAGGTTCGCCTCCCCTGCCCTATACAACAACAGAATATCCTTCACTGAGCTTTCTAAGTCAGTGGTAAGCCATTATTTCCACTCGAAGCTCTCACTGAAGGGTGAAAAACTAGCCAGGCAGCAATGTTTCATCGAGTCTTAACCCTGTTCTACGTTGAAAACGTTCGATTCTCATCGAGCCCTCGGATGTCCTCGGCGTCCAGCCACGGCCAACGCCTATGAATACCGTTCATAATCCCTTAGCTGGCCGATTAAATCCGCGGGATTTGAATTTGTCGTCTGAGAGAGGGAACGTGGCTTTGCCCACGTAATTTACCGCATGAACGGGGCTCACGTTCCCGATTGCGAACGTGCCCGTATAGTATGCGAATTGCGAAACACCGAACGTAAAATCGGGCCAGATTATCCTGTAAACGTTGAAGTAATTCGAAGGTGGATCGATCTTCGTTGATCTCGGTTGAACTCTGCAAAGGGGTCCGTTTCATCGAACTGATTCGTTTAACTCGTATTTTTCGTCCCTTCCATTTCGCTTTTATTTTTGTACCGGATATTTTTAAGCGCGGTGGAGGTATGTGTCTCTTTAGCAAATACAACTTTTATGTAGCAATACAGTTTTTATGTAGTTTTATTTGCGAAAGGCCTTATGAAATTCGGTTTTAAGTCTGATTCAATATTGTTTCCAAAACCTACGGATTTGTTTATTGGTAAATCCCCTTAAATGAAAATGTGTTTCACCATAAGCGTGGACAAAAAGTTTTCATTATTTTCTATGAGATTTAAAATTGCCCAACAGTCTTCTAAACGCAATTCAGCGCCACCAGCAAACTTAAACTTTCGCAGCATCTGTGTTTCCATAATTAAATTTGCCATGTTTTCTCTGCAAAATAAGAAAATATTAACAAATAAACAAGTTATAATTATTGTAATCGATCAGTTACTTTTGCCCCACCAAAGTCTTGCATTCTTTTTTTAAACACACTGTAGAGAAACACAACATATTATGCAACATGCATGTAGTAAACCAAGTTTGTGAATGTTCGATTTCTTCTAAAGAAAGGTTCTACTAGCAACTAGTTCCATTTGTCTCTAACAAGTTTGAAACAAACGACGAGTTATTTTTCCACAACTGTGCAGCATTCAGTTTTATCTTCACGACATACAACCATTTTTCTCTCATCATTTGCCTTTCCAACCCCTTCCAGCTTCGTCAGACTTTTTCCTCGGCTCTGAATCGCAAGCAAGCCTCCAGCTCATGTCACTATCTTGACGTGCCCTGCAGTATACAGTTGTATACTGGCCCGAGACAGTTCCGTATTACGCACACCAGAGATTCTCAGTTTCAGTCTACGTTAAGGAAAACGTTAACGTGAAAGTTGAAATCGTTTTAGAAGGAATGCGAAAGCTGGTGGGAATTTAGACTCCAAGAAAGACCGGGAACTTACCAGGGTCTTGGAAAATGGGGGCTCTTCGCGGAAATATAGAATAATAATATGGCTTTGTTATACACGTAAATAATTTATAAATTAAAAGGCAAATAGCGATACTAAATCTGAGCTCACACCTAAGTATATACTATATACATATACTATATAATATATACTTAGGTATAAGTATATACTATATACTGAACTCACACCTAAGTATATACTATATACTATATATTTAGGTGTGAGTTCAGATTTAGTATTACTATTTGCCTTTTAATTTATAAATTATTATATTTACGTGTATAACAAAGCCATATTATTATTCTATATTTCCGTGAAGGGCCCCCATTTTCTAGGTCCCTGGAAAGTTCCCAGTCTATATATACAAACCCAACTATATACTATATACTACATAGTTGGGTTTGTAGGGATCTAGTTGCTAGGGAAAAGGAATGTTTCAGAGATCTAGAAAATGGATTCTGGAAGTGACTTTTGTTGTGTACACAAAACAATATAAAATATAGGGTAGATGTCCCTATTAGGTACTGCCACTTTATTTATTTTGCTTTATAAAAAGGTAACGTATAAAGAATAGTGTACAACAATTATATTAATAATAATAAAAACACTCACAATTTAATAATAATATTATTGTTGTACACTATTCTTTATACGTTACATTTTTATTAAGCAAAATAAATAAAGTGGCAGTAATAGGGACATCTACCCTAATAGCAAATCGAAACTACATATTAATTATCCATTTCAGTTTAGGGTTTCTTCATCAAAGACTGTGATTCAATGTTTGTGGGGAATTATGCTGGTACTACGTAACACTATAATATTAATTATTCTCATATTTAAATAAAATACTGTTTTTAGGCGGCAATGCCCTAAACCCATTGAGCTATAAGAATACCTGAAGAGTGAACAGAGCAATGGCAGGCGGTCCGAGAAAGAGGGAAGATAACGGGTGAACCTTCCCATGATGTAAGGACATTAGGTGTGCTCAATGAGCGGCTCATTTTCGTCTTCTGCTGCGCATTCCCAATTTCCGCCATATTAAAATATGTATGGATATGAATGCATATGTATGTGCACGGACGCGTTAGTGAAATGTTGACAAATTCATTCTATTCTATTGGTTGAGATCCAATATGGAGGATCTTGGGAAGGACATATTATTGGCTAATCTGGAAGGCTGCGCAAGAGCACACCTAATGTCCTTACGTCATGTTTCTTTCCACTCAATGCCTAAACCATATTCACGAAATATTGTAGAAATGTTAGGGAAAAAGGCCAGCCATGTGAAGTGGTCCACTAATCGAATGAGCTCGTTGTACAACACCCTTCGGGTAAGTCTCTGTCAAGTGTCTGAATAATTTGAGAGTCACTGATGTACAGAACCACGGTATGATGAAAGCTCCGGGCTACCATTTTGCATTACGTTCCTGCGACTGTCCATATATTGTCCGTGACAGTGACAAATGGTTGTTATACGGATTGTGTGAACCGTGAGTCACTGATCATTCTTGAATGTAGTGACAGATGTATGATGAGAATCGATAAAAAGTTGATTGAAAGTTATTTCGCTGACTGACACCTTGGACAGATTTTGGTCGATGGTTTCCAAGATGGCAGCACATTTATATCATTCAATTGGTTGACTCGTTGAAGAGCTCCTGTTTATTTATTACACGAGAGAATAATTGAAAGCGTGAATAAATTTCATTCGCTCTTAGATAACGTAGGGCAGGATAACAAAATAGAAATGCCAAAAACCTAAAGGAACCTGATGATTTTGAGGTTATGTGGGTGTCTGTTTTAAGAAAAAAATTTCAATAAAACCTAGTTTGAGAATACTATGTGGCGTATACAAGAAAAGTTCAAGCAAAAGAATAATTGCTGACAAAAGATTCCGTGATGATACTTTAAATGCATCATAACCTAGAAATTTGGCCACCAAACATGTCCGCCGTCGTTAATTTATCAAACTCAGCCGGCAAGTGACGTTGTTTTACATGTGCTCAAGCGTAAAGTTCAAACAATGTATCCAAACAGTGCCTGAGGTACACTACATCTGTTTGTAAAGGGAATCATGATCCGTGAATTATCTGCTAATGAAATTATTATTTTGCAGTGAATACACTCGAAACAGTATACAAGTGCAGTTGTTTCATGCTAGACTGCCGGCATGTGTGTATTTAACTTGTGCGTTGGTGGTTAAAAACTTTTAACACGTTAACAAATAAAAATAATTTATAAATCTGAATTTGGAAAAAATATTTCGTTTTTACGTCTGAAAATATTCATATAGGATTCGAAGATGTCCTATGATACCTCTCCACCATTTGGTCCCACCCCTGATCCATTCCCACCAAAGTAAAAAACTTCCTTCCTTTCCCTGAAAACAGCAAAAAGAAATCGAAATTTTCACCGTCCTCGGCGAGTGGCGTCGAAAAACACGGTGCAAATGGTGACCACGATCGCTTGTTTTTTAAAATTAATTGTTCCTTTTTTTTCCCCTCCACATTTCAGCTCGTACACGTCGCCAACATCGAGAGAACGCAGACAGTTAACTTCCACGTCGGGGATTCGTGAAAGGTTACCACACGCGAAAATACACGTGCGGCCGATCGTGAAAACGCGGAAAGGGTCTGCGAGAGGGTGGTTGGGGGGGGGGGGGTGAAAGGGGGATCGTTCGGGGCGATGCCGGAGGGGGTCGCGGTTTCGTTCGTGTTCGATTTGTGACATGCAAATTTTGCAGCGGCGAAGCTGTTGTTTCTGTATATTTTTTTTATTTATCCGACACTTGCATTCGCCCCTTTTATAGGCCATTACGCCATGCCTGTGGGATGGGAAATCGTGGTTTTCCATTTTTTTACGATATCGAGTGATAAATGAATATGTAATTTATAGTTACGTGCTTTATTATTATAGGAATAAGGTTATTGGATGTGCTGTGCAATTGAAAATGACGAAAACATAAAAAAAATTTAATACAAAACACTAGAACATTTCCGCAACATTTTGAGCCAATCAGAATTTTTTTCGAACAAGTCTATTTGTATAAAAAGTATCTATATCCAATCTTGTCACGATATAAACACATTTCTTTTCTTTCTTTTATTGTTGTACAGTTATAGGGTGGATGTACCAGTAACTGCACACGCACCAGTGAATGGACATCTTTTACTAAAACGAGTAAACTAAGTTATTAAAATAAGCAACTGATTAATTAGAGACCTCTTCTAATTTCTTGCTTCATATCCAAACAATTTTTGCAACACGTGGAATCAATCGCGCTGCTAACATAATTTTATAAAAGTGTTCATTCATTAGCCTTAAGTGTTCATTTACTGGTGCGTTTACCCTAGTTATATCTGCTCGCTGATCTCTGAGTTTGATTTTTTCTCATAATCTACTGGAATGATTTTGATAATTTTTTTTACCTTTTTCACAAATGAATCGATCACATTTTGTTCGTTCTACACGCTCTGATCGCTCCATCGTTAAAAAATATAAGGTTTACTAAAAATCTGTAATAAAATTCACAAATGTATGAATCATCACAATTGGTGTGATCCTCAGATTATGTAGTCCATCCCAAATGGAAGATATAAACGAATGGTTTTGGGGGGTGGATTTCGTAGCTACGAGGTCCTACGAGGGGAGCTATGGCAGAATTAAGTATGGCCGAGCTGGGGGAATCTGTAGGGGGCGCAGCGTGAGCTTCATCCCCCCCAGATTTTTAAATATTCATTTTCTCATAGCAGGTCGTGATGCACCAGGCACTTTCTCGTTCATTGGGGGATGCAACGGATTATACGGTAATGACACAGCCCCTGTACCTCCCTCAAGCGTGGCGGATCCATAAGACCTAAGACGACAGTCTAGGGAATTGATCCGATTAATCGAGTTTCGCGTGTCGACCAACGTTGGCCTCCTTCGAAATTGATGGATTTCGCGGGTGCATCTACTTATGTCTAAATAAAGTCTAAACAATTCATTCCTATAATCAACATAATTACATTCAATAATTATTAAAAGCAGCAACTCATTCGGTATCTTCCTCGCCAACCGAAACTGTTCTAGTTTCTCATCCTCTGAAATAGTCCCATCTAGATAAAAATTTTATCACGTTCTTTTCACCTTGTTTTTCCAAAATCATGCAATTCGGGTGCACAGAGTTGTCGTCTACGCCCCTGGCCAAGAGGCCCCCAGGCCCCATCTTCAGTGGCGCACAGTGGGGCAAAGTGACGAAGTTTGTTTCAAAATCAAAGAACTTTTGATAGAAATGAGATAGACCGATGATTTTTTTTTAAATTAAAGTTGAAAGATTGCAGAATAAGGGAAAATTAACGAAATTATGGTACGAACGTTTTTTAACTTTGAAAATCTGTGTTCAACTTAAAATATTACAACAAAATTGTGATTTATCCAATACCATGAACGGTTAGATTTTTTTCTTGTCATGTTGTACATCATTTCCTGTAGATTTTGTCACGCTGATTTCAAATCCGTTCGCAAAATTTGTCTACTACCTCAGGATTTTGGAAAAGATCAATTTCAAGTTTAACACAGATTTTCAATGTTAAAAAACGTTCGTACCGTAATCTCTCAAATTTTCTCTTATTCTGCAATCTTTCAGCTTTAATTTAAAAAAAAAATCATCGCTCTATCTCATTTCTATCAAAAGTTCTTTGATTTTGAAACAACCTTCGTCACTTTGCCCCACTGTGTGGCGGATTTAACAGGGCGGCCGATGAGCAGTTGCCGCCTGGGCCCCTGCCTAGAAGGCCCCCCTTAGGGCCCCATCCTTAAAAAAAGTTATAGTTTTATCCAAACTATATTTTTTTTCTGTATTATTATACTGAGCCCGTTTTTAGTAAACTGTCGCTTTATTTTCACAAAAAGGGCTCCCTCGGGCCTTGTCTTCCAAAAAAATTATGATTTTATTCAAACACTATTTTTTCTATACTTTTCTGTACACTTGCCTCATTTTAATAAACTACCTCCTCATTTTCCCGTAAAAGTGGGCCCCTCAAACCGTTTTCCACCTGGGCATTTTTTCTTAAATGCGCCACTGCCCATCTTCTCCCAAAAATTATGATTCTATTCAAGCACTTCATTTCTTTTTGTAATTCTCTAATGTATACAGGGTGTCCCAGAACGTTTGCCACCTGGGCCTTTTTCCTTAAATCCCCACACACCTCCCCCACAATTCGTCGTTCCTCTCAGAACTGGATTTACGATTCCTCACGAACAGAGGAATTTAACACGCGACTAGCGCCGCCGTGGACGAATGGCTCCTATAATTTCCACGGCAACGCTCCACGGAGCCACGACGTGCTGCACGGCGGCCATTGTCGGACGGCGTAACGAGGGGCAATTTTTGCAGGGTCGAACAATATGTCGCATTAGCGTATTGTGCCGGGCCGCGTGGTCGCTCTGTCATGCGACACAACGATATCGTAATCGATGCTGGCCCGATTTCCATTCCGCGGAAAGGGGGGGGGGGGGGGAACGGACGTCGGACGGCCGCAGAGGATACCGTGCACTTTTGCCCCGGCCGGGGTCATTATCGTGGCAAGTCGACCGACAATGTGACCGAGACGCGTGAACGTGGCTGGAATCCATGAGCCTCGCGTCGCCGATACACCCGGCCGCTGCTGTTTACAGGGCTGTTCAAGAATTTGGGTGCTTGCTTAATCGGCAGACAATGATCGAAGAAGATTGATCTGTGATAAACGTTCGTTGATTGAGGTACAAGAAGACCTTTTGCGCGTTTGGTGATTTCGGAGACTGAGATGTGGTGTTCGCGGGGAGACCAGAAGTAGGAACAACAGGGACGGATTATGACGTATCGCGTCCCTATTTGCTGGCAACCCTGGGTGTTCGTGTCAGCGCTGCCGGGGAAATCCCCTACCGTGGCATGGACAATTAAATCAGCGTGCCAAAATTTCAATTAGGGTAAAAAGGCCAGTAGCTGGACAGTTTAGCTGATTCCGAAGTTTACATCAAGGTGTTTCTTAGAAATATCTGTTGTATTAAAAAGAAACCAAAAGATTTGCGCGTAAAAATGTACAAATTTAAAGTAAAAAATAACTGCAAGTAAAAAAATTAACGTATTTAAGGATAAAATGATGAAGATAGAAATGATGAATAGAGCTAGCAGATGGACAGTTCCGAACCAATAGATGGACGGGTGTCTGGCTAGACTTATTAGCTATAGTAGCTATCTAGATTAAGTTATTTTTTGTTAAAATATAGTTTATTTCACCAAAACTAAAAACGTATGGAGTCTTCATTGCCAGAAAACGGTGCAAAAGGTTATAGTCCCAGGCCGCAAATAAAGTGAGGTTATCTCTAGCCTAAAGTGGCCAGATGTCAACGCATGAAGTGACTCGCGCATGGTGGCGTGAAATCGTACATAGAAATGCATTTTTCGCGTACAAAATTTTTTTTCGATAAATATGTTAATGTTTTATGAAACCAGAAACGTTTTTTCTACAAAATAAAAAAAAAACAATAATGTAACGATTAACCAACGATTTGTCCATCTGCTGGGCCCTGTCCAGCTATTGGTCTTTTTACCCTACATATTTCTTCTTAGTGGACAGTAAAAAGTGACTGCGAAATCCAGACACCCATAGAACCGTTGTTTTACGGGAAGATTCTGCATACTTCATGCCGTGGAATATTTCTACTGCGCGCGGTAACTATAACTTCGACTATTCCTCTTCAATAGCAACAGAAGTAGTTCCCCGAGAGCCACGCTTTTATAATCCTCGAAACTGTTAATTTATACGGGAATTTCGGCCACTCTGTATTCCAACTACACTTCGACGCAGAACCTAGTTACCTTTTCCTTCATTCGGTATTAATAAAATTGGCCAGCGAGATGAGAGAGACTTTATGCCTCCTGGAATTATTTTAATAAGAAGTAGGTATGCAGAATTCGCTAGGCTTCTTATTCCACACGTTTCAGAATTCTTATTCCTCCTCGAAAAAGAATATTGAATTTCTTGCATACCCCGATTAAAAAAATGATTATAAACATTTTCTTTATTGCCAACTCTCCTAATTCTCAGGGAACAGACTATAATCCATCCAGACTTAAGGGGTAACACCACTCTAGGATTTTCAAAAAAATCGATTTTTTTTTTTGCTTAAACGATACTTTAGGGTCATAAAAACAATGCGCCATTTGATTTATAGTGGAAAACAAATATTAAAGGTTCAATTATCGATTTTGCCGCAGCGCCTCAAGCGCGCGCTGAGGTTCATAAAACTTTAAACGCGTTTTTCTCGGAACCAGTTTTTTCAAACTGGGAGGACGGATTTCTCGGAGACTATTGCATGGATCGATTTGAAATTTTTACAGTAGCTTCACAACAATATTCTCTTTGGAAGTACATAGCCGTTTTTTGATTGATTTTATAAACAGTTTAATGCTCATTTTTAGGGCAAAAAATCGATTCATTCCTTAAAAAGTGCACCATTTCCACAAAAACGTATTAAAAAAAAACCCTACGTAAGGTAAATGTACCAATACCCGGACGCTTAAGCGACTTCAGGAATAGCACTAAAGTTTGTTTCCTAATTTGATTTGTAAAACCATCATGAAATAGAAAAATGTTGTTTGAAATGTTGAAGATAAGACAATATTATACTATCGGAAACTGAAAAAAAAGTTTATGAAGGGTGTTACAAAATAATTATTTCCATCTAACGATTTTTAATCTTCTATAATAATAATTTTAATTAATATTGCTAAATACTTATGCATTATGGTACTATTGTTTGTTTCTAATTACATTAAAAATTAAGCTTAAAAATAAATAAAATTCACATTGCTGTTGAGGTAGTGGGACATCCAAAACTTCAATCCGCAATTAGCTTCATAAAGTCAATGAAATTCGCAAAGCCATCATAGCGTTACTGCACAATGATTAATGACACATATTTCAAACCTAATTTAAAAACTACGCATAGTAAAATAACTCAAGATTTGCCCTTAACTTAATTGCACCGTCCAGATGTACCAAAAAGGAAATTCCCGAGCGGAAGTGGACGGTCGAGAACTCGTGGTCCGTGGAAATCGACGCTGCCAGCCGCGAATTCAGCGTAAATGAATTCGAAAGGCACTTGGCGCCACCGTCGTGTTTACGCTTGCACATTTCAACACAGAGCTGGAAATCGTCCCGAAAACGATTATTCGACTGGTAGGTAAATACTGGCGACGCGACTGATCGGAGCCTCAACTTATTTGTCTATGCAAATCGTCGATCAACGGCCGTCACAGCGGGTCTCTCTACTCTGTGACGCCCTTTTGGTTATTTCGTTTCGAGTATCCGCCATTCTTGTTTTTCCTGTGGCCCATACACGCTTAGACGGTTTAACTTTCAGTTCGTAAGTTTTCCTTTGCCTCCTCTGGGCTTGGGTTAGAAAAATACACTTGTTAAAACTTATAAATCATCCTGGAATTTTTGTGTCGCTTTACTCGCTTAGACACACCAGTTCCGTAACCCCTTCCCCTTGAACCAGATGCGGATTCAGGACTTTCGTGAGGGGGGGGGGGGGGGCGTAGGTCTGAGTAATGAATCAGGGACCTTTCCGATATTATCCTGTTAAATGAAAAAGTGTTTTTTTAGTAAAACTTGGAGACAAAAAGTTTTCTCAACATACGACTTAAACCACTGGAAAGAGTATTAAATAAAGTAAACACATATTAAATTCTTTTATAACAATTAATTTAAAAAAATTGAAAAAAGAATAAATAAATAAATGTAAAAATTATTAATTTATACATCATTTTTTCCAAAGTTTTTAAACGACTTGCGTTTTTTTGAGAACCTAGAAGGATTAGTTTGCTAAGTTAACCGTTGCGTCGTTTTGAAAAAAATTGCAACAGGTCGGAATAGCAAAAAAAAAAATAGTAAAAATCGTTTTTTCAACTTCTTTTTCTGAGCTTATAATAAAAATTCAAAATCCGTTTGTAGATTTAAGTAAGTTGCATGCCTGCTGAAAAATTTATCAAAATCGGTTAACGTTGCTCTGAGCTACAAACGTTTGGAGATCGCAGAATAATGTCGAAAATCGCAAAATTTCCAAAATCAGCAATTTTGCCCTTGAGGGGGGGGGGGGCGCCACTGGATACCGCCACTGCCTTGAACTACCCCGATATCCCATAAATAACCTTCCCACCGATATCGCCATCAGTCAAGCAACATTGTCCGTTGAAGTCGCCCGAACGGCAGATTGTAATGTATCGTTTAAGATGGGAAGCTAGGGTAGCGGTTCCCCGGCCTTTTGTCTCGTCATTAATTACTTTCTCGCCGGGGGCGTTGAATTTAAAAATGCCCCGCAAAACAATAGACCCCGGGATCGTTATAAGACCGCGGGAGAATAAGTTGCTCTTCTTTTCATCGGAAACGTAATGCCGCGGGAGCGTTTCTGGGCGGGATACGCTCCTTTGTCGAGCAGTTATCTTGTCGGGCGTTTAATTATGAACTGCGCGGAGCAATTTATTCGCGGGGCAGTTTTCGGCGGGGGGGGGGGGAGGGGTTGGAAGAACGGAGGGAGCCTCGAGTGTTCCTTTTTTTCGTGCGCCCTGAATGATGTATTCCTACGCCATTAGGAGGAACTTTCTTTGACTTGCTGCGGAATCAACGGGACTGACTTAAGACGTGACGAATGAATTTCTTTGGAACGGGCGACTTCTCTCGAACCGTTTGCATTCACCGGTCGCGAATGTATTAGAAGCTAGTACTTGTTCGGGGAGAGTGTGCGGCTGTTGGATGAAAATGGCAGTGTGATTTCTATGGCTTTCACCGCTAGGGTTCTTACATTTGTATCGCGTGAGAGCTTTGGATATGAACCGCTTTTTGGGGATATTTGGGGAATTTGGAGATATAATATTGATGTGCAGTTTATGTTAGGTTGTTCAGTTAGTCCGTCAACAAAAGACGATCGTCTCACAATCGTGCATAGTGAGGTTATATCGTCTTCTGTGTTTTGGAAGCCTATGATCTAATTTTCGATACTTAAAGAACCTACAATACTTTTGACAGTGTTCAGATAAGTACTTTTTTGTGTGGATTGTGTTAATTGTTGCATATTAAAGTGTAAATAACTAAGACAGTTTGTTTGTATTTCGCCATGGTATTGTTGATAATCCGTAATATTTACAAAATTGTATGCTGGGGTAAAAAATGACTCGCAAAATTCAAACGAATAGACGTCGAGGAAAAACCGCCATTATTACCTCGTCTCCTTATAAACAGGAACTTGAGGGGTGCAAAGAAAATAACAAAGAACGAAAAAAGAGGAAGTTATCAAAATTGAAACTAAATTTTGGTAAAGGACCACAACTAAAAAAAAAGAAAACTGTAAAATTAAATAAAAGACTGGAGCAACGAAGACATTTGCAATTATTGCAAAGAATTCTATGGTTCATCCAAATTGAATGAAGGGTGGGTGCAGTGTACAGCTTGTTGTAAGTGGGCTGACGAAGGCTGCACTGGTTGGGGGACTGAAGAATTGGACGAATTCCGTTGCTATACATAGGTGCTGGGCCAGATTTTAGTATGGTATCCGGTTTTACCCAGGATGTGGGGTAAAACCGTAAAAACGGACCATATTTTAAATCATAATTGTTTTGTATTTCTTATTGTTTTAAATAAAATTGATTTATACTATTAATTAACCCTCTAGGGACGGGGATGTTTTAAACTTAACGTAGAATTTTTTTGCTCGTTAATTTTTTTTTTTTTTAATTTGTTTATAACAAAAAAAGTTTAATTTCGGGTTCTGATGGTACAACAGTTTCTTCTCTGCCTACTAAAGGTCACTATACCTATCAAATCTCGATCTTATTGATGGAACGTAAATAAAAATGTGTTAATTTGAATGGGACTTTGGAGTCCCACTCGTCCCTAGAGGGTTAATAAATAGTTTAGTCTAATGAACCCTACTTTCAATTTCTTTTTTACATTAATAATGTCAAAGTTATGAGCTTTTATCCTTAGCGTCCCGGTTTTACCCAATGTCCCCTACCATTTGATAGCTTTTGCTTTCCTGCATCAGAGTTGCTCTGGAAGGTTTCGTTTCGCGTTATTCACTGTTTCGTGGGAAGGCCGATTGTATTTTTACACGCAATAGCTTGTTTACGGGAAAGAAAAAAATAACATTAACTTGCATTAAGATAAGTGTATATTATGAGCTGAAAAGAGTTTGTTTGCTTTAATGATTGCAGGGATTGTATTCCCTACTTGCAAGTTATTAACAAGTGTGTCAAAGCAAAACGTCAACGACTGCAAAAATAAAAAAAACAGCACAACTTTCAAACAAATAGGAGTATCAAAAAAAAAACTACTGCCTCCAATCCTTTTAGTATTCACTCAGAATTATTGATCGTACAAAATATAGTTTCCAAAACAAGCTACCGCCAAATAAATTATTCACGCATCAAACCCGAGAACGCAGAGGTCAACAGATCAAACGCACTCGTTTGACCCCAGGGCTACAGATTCCACGGGTCGAACATCCGTCAATTTAAACCCTGACAGTGCATTGTCGAACGCACGGGTAATAGAAATAGGTGTCCTCCTTTCTCCCGAATATTCCTCCCGAACATCAAATCTAAATCCGAAGCGGAACATCCAAAGTTCATGCAGCGTCTTGGAAACTTACCCTGAACCAGAAATCGCCGATAGGTGGCTCTGCGTAGGGGATGCCCAAATAATGTACCGTGGGCCTGCCCCTAGAACTTGTACAAAACACAAAAAAGCTATATACAGTGGCGTGCAAAAGTTTCCGGACACCATTAAAAATCGCATAACTTTTTTAAAATTAATCCAAACAACTTTTTTTGAGAAGCTCGAGGGATTAGTTTGTTAAATGATGTGATTGGTTGTGTTGAAAAAAATGCACTTGGTCGGAATAGCAAAAAAAAATTAGAAAGGATCGATTTTTTTTGTGGGCCTGTAATGAAAATTCAAAAAACCCGTTTGTAGATTTAAGAAAGTTATATACGTGCCTAAAATTTCATCGAAATCGGTTAACGTTGCTCTGAGTTATGAACGCTTAACGGTCGCAGAATAAGGTCGAAAATCGCTGATTTCGGGAATTTCCGCTTTTGATTTTGATGAAATTTTAGGCACGTATATAACTTGCTTAAATCTACAAACGGGTTTTTTGAATATTCACTACCGGCCCACAAAAAAAAGTTTACAAAACGACCTTTTCTAATTTTTTTGCTGTTCCGACCAACTGCATTTTTTTTCAACACGACCAATCACATCATTTAACAAACTAATCCCTCTAGCTTCTCAAAAAAACTCAAGTCGTTTGGATTAATTTTTAAAAAAGTTATGCGATTTTTAATGGTGTCCGGAAACTTTTGCACGCCACTGTAGATGTGGCACGTGCCTTTTTCCCCAATGAGCCCCTCAATTTCATATGTGAGCACAAGCAAAGACAGCTGCACATATATCAGTTCCGTATAAAATATCTGTTTAGCAATGGAGCAGTTCACACTTGTCCGTGTCAGTTACTGGCGCTGCCACATAGATGCCGCTGTCAGTGGCAGCACTGAACCGTCGCAGAACCGATACACGTGAATTCGCCTTAAACCAGGCATCTGTCGGAAACGATTACACACGCCAGAGAGACGCCGAAAATACAAGTACCGTCAGCAGCTCGTCTAATTCTCCTAATTGTCACTCGACGTCGGCGAAGAAACGCACCGAAACGAGGGCGGGAGGGGGGCGAGTGAATAAATGAACGGAGGTAGATTATCAGCGTGGAAATCCCCCAACGGACTGTCCTCGGTTCTAATAAGACCGGGGGCTAATAAACGAAAAGCATAACGGAATCCGGTGGAAATTAAGTTCACCGTGTGGAGAGTTAACGCGTGCATAAAATATGCAGACGGCCGGCTGTGCCCCTTCGCGGCGCTCGGGGAAATTAATCATCCAGCCCAGGGGTAACTGGTGTTTGTCTTCCTTCCGTTTCCGACCGTATCACGCCGCACGGAAAGAAGTCGCCGCGGAGAAATCTTGCTGGGCGAGCGATGATTATGCAGCGGCGTTGAAATGAAGACAAACGTCGTCCCTTCTTCACCGCGGAACGCGGTGCGGAGGAAACGTTTGCATATAGGGTGTCCTTATTATAATAAGTCGAAAATATAGAATACAAGTTTTTGACATCGCGCATCGGTTTCGAGAAAGTGTACTTCGAATTTTAGCTAACAAGGGAACATCCTTAGTAGGGAATTCAATCCCGGGATCCCGACTGATTTTTGGATTACATTTTTATATTTTTCAGTTGTTCATAAAGTAATTTACGTTTTTAAAAATTCGCGAAATTCTCGGGATAAGTTATAACTTGATATATCAAATCCCGGGAGTTTTAGAATAAAAAGAAAAAAACAGCCGGGATCCCGGGATTGAATTCCCTAATCCTTAGTCACCCAAAGTTATTCTGAAGTAAAGTTTCAATGAAATTAACTTACTTTTATGAAATGAAGTACCTACACAAAAGAAATAAAATTGGACAGCCCACTGTTTCCACAAGTTTATGCTATGAGCGCACATTCTCTTTATTAGCAAATTTATTGTAGATGCAAGTAAACATATGATACGTACAGGGTGAAGGCAGACGTGAACAACCAAACCAACGATTTATTAAATTTAATAGAAATGCTAGTATTAAGTTTCTGCTCTTCCATTGATGGTGGTTCAATCGCCAAGTCGAACTCAATGGCACCTAGAGTCGTATTCGTCATCAAATTCTCCCAGAACGCCATTTTTTCCGTTGGAAATCTGCTTTTCTCCACGATGATTTCTGGATCTCTATTGATTCCAAATTGCAAGTACTGATGGGTGTGCTTGTACTCAGGCCATGCGGTTATTTCCCAAGCTCCTGGTACCCTTTTAATTTGTCAGCAGTCTATTAATTGTCTGTTACTATTCAGTCAAGACATTATAATTTATGTATTTATTCTTACCCCTTAGTTGCAAAGCTCGCCCACATTTCAGTCATGATGTTTATCATGGTCACATCGGTCTCAGTATTGTGTAACATTTGATCCTTAAACCACTCGTGCATTACTGGCATCAAGTAATTCAGATCATCGCAATGGGAAACGCCTGGAAGAGTGAAATATTCTTAGGACACATGAATTTCGTAATTTATTTATAGGTATGTTTATCAAGTAATCATTATCCAGTAATAATTTGCAGTTCTTAATAATAGTATAATGTGCTTTTGCATGAAATAAATGTTTTTTAACACATTCGCTGCGGTACGATGCATATCCTGCATTCGGTAACAAATTTTCTGGTGTGGCAACGAAACTGTAATACTTGCTTCAATTTTAAGTAATAACTTTATGGTTTTCCTGAATCTTTATTAACAATTCTCATATTAATGTAATTGTGCAGTAATGTAATTGAAAATTTTTTCTTAATATATAAGTAGGTAGTAAACATTTCTGGGCAAATATCAATTATTACGGTTAAAAACTGAATTTTGTCTGCTTCCCCATAGTGTCTATTTTCTTGTATTTTTGGTCTTTATAGTGGGCAAAACACTTTTTCGAATATTGAAGGGCCGTTTCACCCCTTAAAATGGAAATGGAATAAAAATAGAAAAATCTTTGTGTATTAGATTTTTGTGTTTAACAACATATTTGAAGGAGAAAAAAGTCAGCGCTGCACACGTCGATAGTATCCCTTGTGACTGTTATGAGTAGAATAACTTGGGTGTAGGGTTGGGACTATTCGAATAATTTACTATTCGAATATTTTACAAGTATTCGAATGCTACGAATAAACTTCGAATATTTGAGTATTCAAATGTTATTATTCGAATACTATTCGAATACTGCTGTATTCGAATACCGATGTATTCGAATAGTATGGTATGAAGTGGGTTCAAATTAGCTTACAAGATTTCACCATGACAAATGAACCTATATTCGAATAGGATTCGAATACTTTAATATTCGAATAGTATTCGAATACTTGGATATTCGAATTATATTCGTCAAATAATTAAGCAAGTGAAGTATTCGAATATTCGAATACCGAATAATTCGACAAATAGTCCCAGCCCTACTTGGGTGCAGTCGAATTTTTGTAAGTAAATCACCGTTGGCATTATAACAGTATATAGTAATAAAGTTTGTTTCATGCATACCATAGTGTATGGAAGACCCAGATTTGAATGTGTAGCTGAATGATCCTTCGTACTCAAAGATATAAAAGTAGGTGCTAGAATTCATGTTGTCCGACTGCCACTTTAACGTTTCGTATACTGGCCATACGATTAAATCGTCACTCAATAGCTGCAACATTTTTAAATCTGTAGACGAGATTTTCTGTTTCCCCATAAGTTAAGGCGCAGGTTTGGGGAAACAGCTTCTAACGTTCGACTAGCTTTGTTTGAACCGAATTGAACCAACAGACGCGGTCGCGTCTGGAAGCTAATTCCCCTTCCCCCTCTACCCATAGGCACACTGAGCAACCATGTTTCTATACACGAATGATAGCGAAATTACTGAGCACTGAATTGATTTGTGGCCAATAAAGGAATGTGAAGTGTAAAATGTTCGAACGGAGAACGAGAATACAATTGGAATTAGCAAAGTTGATTTCACAATCTTTGCATGTGAACTTTTTTCGTGAATTAAAGGGAATTAGCTTCTTTCATACATGAGTCATGTTTATGGGGGGGGGGGGGGATATTACTTCAGAAATAATTATTACATTTAAATGAATCGTAGTAGTGGCTTTCGTCATAAAAGGGAACCGAACTCAACCGAAAATTCGGTTAGTAGAACGTGCTTATAAATTTGAATTACTTTTTAATTAATTACTGATTCTAAGAACTTCTATATTTTGCTACAGAAATACGAAACCTGGCTGGTTGCTGAAGAAAATGTTGTCGAAAAACAGTCCAAGAATTTCACAAATTATTAATTAACTTTATAAATTAATCATTTTCTTATAATTACATTTAAAGAAAATTGCAGATAATTTTCTTATAAATCTTTTCATTTAGCGAAGTATTTGTTTGATGCCCAATTTGAAAGACAACGTACCTCAGTGATGTTTTGCATAAAGTTCTCATTAACGTCCCCTCCGAAATAGAAATCTTCTATGGTACTGGCCAAAGTTGATTTGTTCGCTACTATTTGGAAAAGTTCCAATACGTAGGGCAGGAGGTGTTCAAAATTGTTTAGAAATTCATGCCTGGCGAATTTATTTGTCAAATAATCTACAAATTGAAAGAGATAACTGTGAGAGAATTAATTCAAAATTCGAACCATACCTTTACAGTGTATGCCAGTTACACTTCAGAAGAAAAAAATATTAAAATTAGGAGAAATTTTCAGTCGAAAATATTTGCAATTCTATCTGTGGAATTCAGTACTACGTATTTTCGTAGCTAAAATAATTTCTAAAATTTTAAAATTTTTTAGATTTGTAGTTCACCGTAAAAATTACCTATTGATTTCAATAGACCTTCGTCCTTAACGACCCCAATTATAAACGGTATGTCTCTAAATAGGCGGTGTTTCATAATCACTATAGGGTGCATTGTCAAAACGGCGTCATCTGATTCATCTTCGATGGTAGGTGTGAAAATACAGCAAGGATTCTCCCTCCACACATCCTGTTTGATAAACACAAAACATATTAATTTTTATAGAATCGTTGAATCAGGGCAGTCACCCCAAAATGGCGATCCTAATAAATTCCTTTTGATAATATCTACAGATGTATAGCGTGTGTAAAAAGTGTGAGTAACTGCTTGTGTAAGTGGCTGTACAAACTGTAATTTTTGCGTAAACTTTAACAATTTTCGCGCAGCACATAGTTTAATTTTCAATTTTATAAACAATTTTGCGGCATGTTTTTTTTACAAATTCATCACTGAAAGCGGTGTCCACCACTTTTTATACGCTCTGTAGAATATTTTTCATAAAAACTATGTAAGTCAAATGAAAGGTAAATGCAGGATCCAGCGTCTCACCAAATGTTTCAGCGCCATGACCATCAATCTTCCGTCAACTGTCCTCATGCAACGCATCATCTCTTCATCCTCTTCTTCATCATACTCGTTCCTATCGATCTCGTCAAAGCTTTCTCGCTTAACAATATCCCTAGGATACTCCGTCGTAGAATTTTCGATGGAAAGATTGTCAGTCGTTGATTCCGTGTTCTCCTTTGTTCGTCGAAGATGACAACCCACCAATGTCGCCAGGTTCAGGGAGACCTCTCGTATTCCACGTTTCGATTGTGTATTCCAAGGGGCGAGAGCGCTTCCGCTTTGTATAATGTATTTATCGAACAGCCCTTCCGTTTTATTGTTAAGGGCCAAAATGTGAACGATACCAGATCCACTGCTGTAACCCCATAACGTCACGGAATTTGGATCGCCCCGGAAGGCCCCGATATTCTCGTGTATCCATCGCAGGGCCATTAGGGCGTCCTTCACACCGTAGTTACCTGGGGAGACTCCGTTCGCCGTGCTGAAGAATCCTGAAGGAACGATGAGAAATAAGGGGCGGAATGGTTTCTATAGGCGCGGCAAAGTCAACCAGCCGCTCAAGGCCACTGACAAGGGGACCCCACAGCTGAACCCCCGGGGATTTTAATGAAATTTTAAGGAATGAATTTGGAGGTCACCTTGATGACCCTCTGCTAAATATTTTATGCCAATGAGCATTATTTATAAACAATCGATATGTGCGCCTTAAAAGCAGTTCATTTCAAACATAATTCAAGAAAGTGAGTTGGGTGAATGCGTACAGCGCTTCCCAACCAAACAAGCACGTGTTCAAATCCGGTCATCCTAATTTTTTTTTCCTTTCTTCTAACTCTTATTTTGAATAATTAAATTTCATACTGTTTTGTTTCATAAATATTGTAACTTTTTAACATAAATTTTATATATAAACATAGCAAAAATACATAACTTTTTATACACGTACAAACATAACTGGTACAACATACTTGTACTATAAAGGCACTGTAAATTATTTATATTTAATGTGAAATTCTTCTTTACAATGCACATATACACGTTTGTGTAACTTTACAACTATTTATCTACCTATCCATCCTACTATATATCGATATACGTAGTTACATACATACATACATGCATACATACATACAAGTTATGTATTTTTACCATGTTTATATATAAAATTTATGTTAAAAAGTTACAATATTTATGAAACAAAGCAGTATGAAATTTAATGATTCAAAATAAGAATTTGAAGAAAGGAAAAAAATAAATTAGGTTGACCGGATTTGAACCCGTGCTGTTTGGTTGGCAAGTAAGCGCTGTACGCACTCACCCAATTCACTTTTTTGGAATACGTTTAAAGTGAACTCCATTTAAGTGGTACATATCGTTTGTTTATAAATAATGCTCATTGGCATAAAATATTTAGCAGAGGGTCATCCAGGTGATCTCCAAATTCATTCCCTAAAATTTCATTAAAATCCCCGGGGGTTCAGCTGTGGGGTCCCCTTGTGAGGCGGAACCATCCCCACCATACCGCCCGGCTATCCCCACCACAATACTTCTTATATCGAATTATGGAATGCATTGATGGTTAAAGAATTACCCATAACGTTAAGACGATAATTGATCGTGACTAAAATTATGTTCTGATCCATCAAGTACTCCGGAGAATACACGTGACTGTCACTGCTTCCCATCGTGTATTTCCCGCCATGTATGTGCACCATCACCGGAAGTTTACTGTCTCCTTCACACTTCTCTGAAACCTGCAGAGTTCACATTATTACCTCCAATATCTGAACAGTATCTATGTCGCTCAATAAACAGGAGATACTTGCAAACATAATTAACAATCGGGGTGGATAATTTATAATATTTAATTAATCTATTAAGGTGGAGTCGAAAAGGGGCATCGGAGTGAAAGAAATCCTGGAACATATTTGATTGCCAGCTACCCAATTTGATCACGTCGCTATTCCCCCCCCCCCCCTCCCCCCGTAGCCGGCGATCGAAAACGATATTTCGGACTGTCAACTTTCACCTTCAAAGCTTTCTTTGACCGGGGTAAAATGAGCTTTCTTAATTTATTCTTTAACAATAGAATATATTCACAAATTTTGGTGATGTAATAAATGTGTTTAATACCACAAAGATAATTATGCACATTCAGATATCGAAAAATGGAAATTCATTTAAAAAATTAAAAATTAAGTTTTAGAGACTTCCAATTGGTTTTCTTTTCAATTTAGCTTTTTGGATAAATGAGTCTTAAATGTGTTATTTTAACTCCCATTTTTTTTTTGCGTGTTTATAACTAGCTTATAAGCATACATGTACACGCGTTTGAGAAAACATTAATACTAACATTATTAAATAATTAATTTTCCACTGAGTACACATTCGGGGTAAATTGACTGGGGTAAACTGAGCTGCAAATGGCTGACCTACCAGCTGGCTAGAAAACCACGCGGCGTGATGGAACAGAATCTAACCTCAAAAAAATGAAAAATCTGCCAGTTTTTGGCACCACGGTGCAAAAAAGCCAGAAGTTGCCGTGCTACACACGTCATTTCAGCGCAAGGGGTTAATATTTACCTATATCCTTAATTAAAGTTCCTATTTTGTTGCACCTTACTTTACCCCGGACAGTAGCTAATAGTTTTGGCATTTTCTTTTCAAATTGAAATTTAATATACTTTAAGTTTATTTTAAGTATTGCTATTAGTCATGTATCAATAATAATGTTCAAATTATATTATAAATCTATTTCCCCACATTTTTATTGAAAGGGAAAAATTTTATTAGACTTCAAACTTTTTTCGTCTCACTTTGCCCCGATCTCCCTCAATTTCGGTTACGGTCAAGGTCACGGTCAGTGAGACGACCGACATAACATATACGGTCGTCTCAGCCGGAATTCGCAAGCGACAATCGATCAAGAGTTTCCTCTCAACCGAAATTCGAGAGAGACTTGTTCTCAGAATTACGGTTAACCGAAATTCTTGGGAGGTTTCAATCAGAGTTGGGCGAAGATAACATCTAGATAACATCTAGATAAAAGGTCCTTTACGTTTATTCGTTATTTGAAGATCGAATAAGTTGATTTATTCGAAGTGCCTTTCAACTTAGATTTCGAATAACGGTTCAACTTTCATCCTATCTTTATTCTAGAAAATCGAATAACCGACCTGAGCCTTTGCGGCCTGACCCGCGTGCGGTCGCCTACCGGTCTGATTCTACAGAATCTGAATTTTGTTTATTTTTCATCGTATCAATATGAAAGTGACACCAATGGATTCCTGGTGTTCTCCCGATTAATTGGACAGAAAATAATTTAAATCGAACTATTTTTAACGAATTAACTAATAGTGATAACGGCGCACTAATTCGGTCAAAAATAATATTTTTGATAATAATTATTTTTAATTAAATAATTATTTTTGACCGAATCAGTGCGCCGTTATCACTATTAGTTAATTTATACAATTACGGTCGATATTTCAACTAAATTATTTTTAACGAAACGGGCTTTGAACTCTGCAAAAAGATTTCTCACGTAATGTCCTTATTTATGGTCCGAATTATATCATTTTTTGGGCCATTTTCATCGGGAAGACATGAGGAATCGGTTGGTAATACTTTTCGTTTATCTATATCACCTCGACTAACTCGGGGTAATATGCCATCGCGGGTAGGTAATATGCCACTTCGATGGCGTTACATTTGCACTAATTCCGTTCAATTTAGTGTAACTGCTAAGACCACAACAGATTTCGGCTTTTATCTTCTTTTATTTTCAATAAATCCTGGTAAGTAATAAAATTATCGGCTTGATCTAATTTCATACTGTAACTAGAATGCAGATTATACATTTGTGTGGACAGTTATACAAAAAATCAATAGATTATGACAAAGTACACTAACAAACGAATTTTATAATCCCTCAAACATCCGTTAAAACTATGTTCTTTGACGAGAGATTTTCCATGCTTCTTTTTATGGCCGTTTGGAGTAATTTGCCACATGTTTGTCAGTATAATATGCCAGTTGTATTTCTTATGTCGATTCGACTGATGCAGAAAATGACAATTACTGTGCAATATGCGAACTCTATTATTATGATAAAAAAGGACCTAAATGTGACTGGGTAAAAACTACTTGTTGCAAAAAGTGGGTTTAGGTAGTTTGTAAGAAATAGCTTTTTTTTCAAATATATTTTACATTTCATTGAGTTCAAATATTTGTTATTAGTCACTAATAGCTTAAATAGTTTAAAACGTTGTTGATTCTCCAAAATTTGAGTGATTAGTTCGCACTTCATAGCTTGTGGCATATTACCTCAGATTAGGGCTGGGACTATTCGAATAATTTACTATTCGAATATTTTACAAGTATTCGAATGCTACGAATAAACTTCGAATATTTGAGTATTCAAATGTTATTATTCGAATACCGATGTATTCGAATAGTATGGTATGAAGTGGGTTCAAATTAGCTTACAAGATTTCACCATGACAAATGAACCTATATTCGAATTATATTCGTCAAATAATTAAGCAAGTGAAGTATTCGAATATTCGAATACCGAATAATTCGACAAATAGTCCCAGCCCTACCTCAGATGGCATACACTGGGTAATATGCCACTGTCGAGGACTTTTGTATTTGTACGTCTCTCATTGAACAGTAAAAGTTACATATCTCTACTTGTTAGTCAATACACAGAATTAGTTACACTTTTATACAGTTTTATCTTTTTCCGGGTATCTATTTTTACTTGCGAGCTATCGCGTTTCAAAGTTAACTGCGGCATATAACCTCGAGTTATCCTATATTACTCTACGTTTATCACACGCTAAAAGCAAAATCGCTTGTTCACGGGGCATCCTAAATTTTACATAATACCACTCTTACCATATTGAAACCGATTTGTTTTAAACTTTTTATGGTCCACACATTTGATCTAGCTGTTGTTTATGCTTTACTGAGAGAGCAACTGAAAACACTTCAATAAGCGTCAACAAAGCCCTACAGTTGATCAGTTCAGTTTATTTCATGTTTTGATTCAACCTGGCGCGGCCGAACACGTAATATGCAAATGATTGTACAAAACAGTGCGTCAGAGTATGACAACATCACCTTGAATCGCTTAAATTTAATTAAATCGCAAGTGGACCTTGCGAACCAATCGAGCTCATGTTCTGTTTTGGCGCGCTCCAGCACCATTTTACTAGTGAAACTTTTGCAAAATACTGCAACTGTCTGCATATCTTTCGCCGAAACCACTTAATCGTTTATTCTAAAAATACGGTCGATATCTGAATTATTTTATTTCAAATGGAAGGCGAAATCTTTACACAATCCACAAAAAAGGAAGGTTTCTTTCAATCAATCTCAAGAACGTTTGGACCAGAAACCATAAGAAATCACAAGGATCTTTCTAATCAAAGAGCTCACCTTCTTAAGATAAGTAATAGGAAACTATTTTTACTAAAATGCAGAGCATAAACTGACCGAACCAGTGCGCCGAAACCACTTAATCGTTTATATAAAAACTGATGTTTTGAAAGCTTTAAAAGCTTGAAAGTAGAATTTATACCGAACGGTAAATTTTGTGTTAAGCATCTCAATTAAACAGACGATCTCTTAATTATTTAAATCCTGTAAATATTTCCTTTCATTTTTAATTGACAAATTAAGTACATTATTCAATTTATACTTTTTCAATGGTCAACCCGAAGGAACTGTGTAACGTATATTAAAATTTAGTCATAGGATATGTTGTGACGTTTTTTTAATTTTATTATTCTAGTTTTATTTATTGTTTATTTAGTATTTTATTTATTCTCACGAGTGTTGCCAGTTTTCTTTTTACTTTTGAAAAACAATTCCTTGAAAAAAACACTGGGAATTGTGGTAAAACCTTTTTTCATAGGAGCCTCCATTTTCGTGAAAAGTGATCTTAAAAATACGCGGAGTAACCGAGGTGACCGCGGTCTAAAAAAAACAATTATCCCGGAATTGGAGGCTTAACCGAAAAATTTATTCTATGTTTTTTTATATATTTTTAGTCGAGGTGGAACCTTCACTCGATTTTCACCAATATTGTGGTCCACCCTAACCTACATGAATCAGATTTTCAATATTCCTATTTAGAGGGTCCACTGTTTTTCAATTTATAGAGTGCCTCTAGCTTTACAAAATTCCTTCAAAATCTTCACGAACTATGTTATGGAAAATACTTAATATTCAGGCGCGTAGCCAGAATTTCATTCAGGGAGGGGCAATAAATAGTGAAACCGAATTTTAAATTTATATACGTAGTCAGAATTCATAATTTAATTTATCTATGAATGTAATAAATTACTTTAATTTGGGGGTGCAAGCGTCAACCCATGCTCCACCTTGGCTACGCCCTTGTTAATATTGATGTGATTTGAAGTTAACAGAGTTACCAAACAAGTACTTACCATGGGTACAAAAACATTAAGATACAAACAGTCCTCTCTTCCCTCGGGCTTTCCTTTGGAATTGATCTGCAAGCACATGGGGCCATCTTGTATAGCTTCATATGTGTCGTTCCATGTGTGGTTCCAAGGCTGTGGACTCTTCCAAAAACATGCCATGTAAAACATTTCATATATTCATAGATTAAACTTTTGTTCAAGTACGGGGCTTCGAAATGATTGTGCTTATTCTTTCAAATATCTACAGATGATAATAATTACGCAGCCACTATGTAGCCTTGAAAATTTAACTATGGCGTTAGGTTTGCTTTAAAGTTTAGAGCATAAATACTAAGGAAATCCTTAATTTAACATGAACAGAACTTCCAAGGGAGCAAATCTTTCAGAAAATATACCATTACCAGGGCCCCAATTCAATTCCCCCCCAGTAATTAAATTAATCTAAATATTTTTAATAAATCATTAAACCACAATAAACCACACTAAGATCAAATAAAATGTATGCAGAAAATTATAAACAAAATATTTTCACATAGTCAATTAATCAAAAATATTATTAATATTGCCTGAAAAATATAAACACGTATTTCTTTCATTTTATTTTATATTCATATATATTCGACAACTGTGTATACTGTTAATTATACACTCTTACTTGCCAATAATTTTATTTCTCGTAGGTATTTGTAGAATTACAATACCCTTTTGTTTTATAAAAAATTGAATATCCATATATTTACATATCTTAATCCGAAGGAGAACGTTGAATGTTCCATCAGAGTCTCGAGAACTTACCCTGAACCTCAAGTTGCCGACAGGTGGCTGCGCGTAGGGGATGCCCAGATAGTGCGCCACGAGCCTGCCTCTTGTACTTCTGCTCCACAATCCCTGAATCTGGCCGAACTTGGTTTGCACTCGACTCAGGTATGCGTTGGAACCGTTCACTGCCAGCAAGAGGAGGATGACCAGGGGCGACAAGTGCACGCAACTCCGTCTGTTGGACCCTCCGCGAAGACTCTGTACCGCGCACATCTTTCGAGGGTACCGTTCCGCGTTTTCGCGGCAGACCAAATGCGTTCTGCTCGTAAACTAAACAGATAACAGTACCTAATCGCATAATGTCAGCGGGCGTTGGTACCGTGCGGTGGGAGAATTGCCGTGTGCATGATTCATGTATGTGTGGGCTGACGGCTCGATGAAAGCTTCTGGCCGTTCCTCTCCCCTTTCTTCTCGCTCAAAATTGATCCGCTCAAAATTGAAGAACGCACGAAATACAGATTCCTACCTGGAGGATATAATCGTTTGATAATAGTATTTTTTATTTCACAACTATATTTATTTTATAAGTCGTAATAGAACTGTAATACAGGTTGTTCCTAATATGGAGGCAATAAAAATGTTAATAATATTGCCTAACCTTTACGATATTAAAAAATTTCTCAAAAAGTTCTCAAATTAAAGCTTTCAAATTGGATTATGCATCTACGTTATTGTAGTTCTTTGCCCCGATTTTGTAACGCCTTGTATACTATAACGATTTGTTTTCTCAGAGAGCTTAGGTATCGAATTTTTCCTAATGCCATGTAAATTTCGTCATTTCGCAAGGTCCCTGCCCCCGCCCCGCGTTAGAGGGTGTTAAAGACGGTGGGGTCGTCTTTTAAAGTGGTTGGGGGATGATCGCTGGCTGGTAATTGAATTAAGCGGAAAGTTAAGCTTGCTGTACTTACGAAGCGCCAAATTTGTTAAGGAACTGCTAATCTTCAGACTTAATTCCTCGTTATCAAGCCCGTATCCACAGGGGAAGGGTGAAGGGTACTCCAATGAAGCTAACTGATAAACACGAGAACTACTTAAGCGCCATGTGTACTGCGCGACTGCCGCCGAAATTAACGAATCTGCAGGGGCGGGCTCGTTACACTTTGCAGTGAATTTGGGGGTCTTTTTTTATAACCTGAACGACTCAGATTTCGAAGACATGTACTCTTCTTTTTTTACCCTACCATAACATTGCATCTTTTGTGATTGTGCGACAAGTGTCAAAATGCATAAAAATTTTATCTTTTTCCTTTTTTAATAGGGATCACGGTGTCAAAAAAAAAAAAAGAAAGCTGTGATAAAAATTAAATCTAAAAAAAATGACGAAAAAATAAATAAATTAGTGGTTTTAAGAAGATGGCATTGTATTTACTGCGGTGAAAAATTAATTCGTCCATTTTCAGAAGATTGTCTGAGAACCGTGGTGCCGCGAGAATTGTGCTGATAGAGGCGGCAAAAAACGGCAATATCCTTCCGATCTGTGTGCCAAGTAGTATCACTTGACTTCACTGTCATTCAATTAGATTTGTTTAAGTTGATTCTAAAGATTTTGTTATGAAAATTTCAGTTTTTTTTCAGAAATTCCTGGGTGGTCCGATTCGCTCCGAAATTTCGGGCGAATTGAATATTTCTCACAATTTCAATTTATATATATGCATCTTCAAGCCAAAGGTTTATTGGTCACGAATATATAATAAAAATTTAGTGTTTTGATGTTTGACTATTATTTTTTTACCGTCAAACTCAAAGTGATCCGATTCGCCCTGGTCTACCCTACATGTTAATTAGCAGCCAATGTTCCGCCAGCTTACGGTACCCCTAAATTAGTGTTTCCCAACCTTTTATGTTTCACGTAACCTCTGGAAATGTGTATATAACAGGCGTACCCCTTGTATAAATAGATAATACTATAGTTGTAGCATAACAATGGGAATAAAATAAAACAGTACATTAAATTTTGTATTCATAAATTACGTACTTACAATTCTAAACACAAAGAGTGATATAAACATACGGGGTGGCACTATCTTATAGCTGCTAGCGCCTTCTGAGCTCTCGCGGCGTAATCCCAAAGTTTTACCGAAACACTGTCCTAAACGGATAAAAATGGAGTATTTCAATTCTGATCTTTATTTGCGCCAGGTCGAATGGATCGCCCAATTCGTGTTTCAATGTTCCCGCGAGCCTTCCTCAGCGCTCCCTGCATCGGCTATCATCGACAGAGCGGAGGAGTCAGCTCGAGGCCCTAACAATTTCCTGACAAGGGGCTTCCCCTGGGAATTTCCGGTCCGCTTCCACGCAGAATCTCCACGGCACCTTCGCTCGTTACGCGTCGTTTGCCAAGCCGTTTATCTCCTCGTCATTAGTTATGCCGTGTTGCCTGCTCCCAGCTCCACCCCCTCCCCTCTCTGCAGCAGCTACTCCCTGCTACCTCGTGAAAATGGGTTGCGGTTGTAATTGCTAGTAACCGCGGTTCTGCTGCACGTTTCATGTCCAAGTCGCAGATGCACGCCAGGATCTTCGGCGTGTCACTGTGCTGGATCTCCTGACACCTCGTTAGCTGCACAGAATCATTCGTGTGGTTGCGCGAGACGGTGTGTCTTAAGGAGGTTCGATACCGGAGCGAAAATGATGAGAAATGTTTGAAAAGTGTTTTAATCTAATGTTCAAAGTGACGTCCGCATTGTGCGAAAATTTCAAGTCAATTGTCCGCACCGTTTTTGAGAAAATTGAAATCAAAGTTGCGCTTTTATACACGGGCTGTTATGGGTGAAGCGAAAAAAATTCTATAAAATGTTACACAGATTCCTTAAAAATGATGACAAAGTCTTAAAAAATGTTGCAATAGAAAGCTTAAGTATTCCTATGAAATTCCCCGCAAAAAAATCGGTCATGTTCTGTCCGGTTTATTAGATAATTGAATAATTAGACAGCAATGTGCTCGTATTCTGGGAACTGCCTGACGGAATTGTTGGAAACGTGGCAACGTTGTACGCCGCGTAGTCATCTATACAACGTGTACTTGTACAAAGCATACAGTAAAAATTGGTAAAAACACTACCAAGCTGTAAACATGTATTTAGTAATTTGTTGCGAACCGGTACGAACACGCAAAAAGACATCACAAGTGCGAGATGGAAAGAGAAAAAACGATGTTCGCAAAGCGACGCTGCCGTGTTTCACTCACATATTTTACGCTACTTTTAATGAAAATATTGTGTTTCTAGCTGCATTAAACATACTTTTTGTTTAATTGAATTCCAAAACAAAATATGTAGTAATAATTTTATTAGGAATAGACATGTAAATAACATTTCTGTCAACATAATTTTTTTTTACCCAAGATTGGTATAACTGCAGAGTTCCTATGTATAAGCATAGGCTTACCCCTCCCGCCGCCTGCCCCGCAAGTGAGGTATCGAACCTCCTTAAGGAGTAATGCCACTGTAGAGCCTAGAAAAGCAGCCTGATTTCAGAATTTTTTATAGTGAATGGAATACAAATTCTGTTTGAAGGCCTTTGTTGTACATTAGGGTGGGCCTTACTTACTCTTGTCGAAATATAAATTTGAAATTTTTGGCGGGGACACCCCCCAGTATTGTGCCACTGGGTGAAAAAATAATGTGTGTAAGATTTGAAATCGATCGGACAACGGGAAGACGTGCCTCATCGCAGTTGAAGTTTTTTTATTTTTGGAACTAGTTTTTCTCCATTGTAGTATATCGTTAATATACATTTTTATATATCGTTGAATTCGTTTTTTTACGTTCTGTAACAATATAGAATCAAAGTATAAGGTCACTTACAAAAAAAACATCACGACCTTGAAATCTCAAAAATTGACCTTCAGAAAAAACTTTTTTCTTTGCCATTATTTTTAACTTATGCAGGAATACAGTCAGTTATTGGTCAAAAGCGAGGAGGAAAAATAATATATAGGTATTACAAATTGTTTCCGAACATAGAAAACAGTTTCCGGATGTAACATAGCTGTCACTATTAAAAGAAATATAAGATATTTACTCGAAAAAAATACTTTCATTTTTTTTCCTCCAAACATTCCTTTTTAGTTCTGAAACTATACTTTCTTGTATTATGTATTACATTATAAGTATATTATAGTATACGTATTATATTATATCGGGAATTGTTTAAAGAGAAAAATTAAAGTATCTTCATTTGCGAATATATGAAAAAATTTCTTAGACAAAACGTTGTACTGTTTGGCAAGATAAAAATAATGCCAAAGAAAAAAGTTTTTTCTGAAGGTCAATTTTTGAGATTTCATGATTATGCTGTTTTTTTTCGTAAGTTACCTTATACTTTGATTCTATATTGTTACAGAGCGTAAAAAGACAAATTCAACGATATATAAAAATGTATATTAACGATATACTACAATGGAGAAAAAATAGTTTCAAAAATAAAAAAACTTCAACTGAAATGAGGCACGTCTTCCCGTTGTCCGATCGATTTCAAATTTTACACACATTATTTTTTCACCCAGTGGCATAATACTAGGAGGTGTCCCAAAAAAATAAGGTCCACCCTATTGTACATACAGTGGCGTGCATAAGTGTTCGGTCAACCTTTAAAACAGAATAACTTGTTTAAAATTGTTCCAAACGATTTGAGTTTTTTTTAGAAGCTAGAGGGCTTAGTTTGCTACGTGACGTGATTCGTCGTTTTCAAAAAAATTGCAACTGGTCGGAATAGCGAAAAAAATAGTAAATGTCCTGGTTTTCAACTTCTTTGTCTGCGCTCGTAATGAAAAACTAAAAAAAAATGCTGTTTGTAGATTTAAGTAAGTTATATACGTGCTGAAAATTTCATCAAAATTGGTTAACGCAGCTATAAGCTACACTTCGTTCATTCTGCATCAAATGTATGTACGACTCGTTAACTGTTAGTGTGATTCGTGTACTTTGCTTTGTGTAATTTTTTTTGTTAAATATGTTATGTAAGTATTTTGTTTAGTCTTTGCAAGGGGTTTCAAGTTCGCAATTAAAGGGAGGAGCGTTAATAGTGCCATGACTGTTTTCAAAAAATTGGATTCTTCGCCTTTCGTGTAGTAAAAGCACACCGTGGTGGTTTGAAGCAGTGGATGGTTGGAAAAGTACAGAGCTGCGTCGTGGTGTTTTAACCGTCGCTTTGGGAGCTTGTTTTGACGAAGGGATGTTTCAGGGGAGAGAGTTTTGAAGCGGAATACTGGAGGGATGGAGGCTGTGTTTTATGCCTGACGTATAATCTTCAAACAAGACTATTTGCTTGGTGGATAGTGCTTCTGAAGAGAACAGCACTAGTGTGTTATTGTTAAATTATCGTGGAGAAACTTGACTAGTAATGTTAATTTACAACGTTACGAGGTTGCCGTTGTATTGTTTCTTTATATTTATTAAAAGTAGGCTAGCTAAAACTGCGCAACAGAATTCTCCTAAAGCAAATGTTTAAAAGAGAACCTATGAGAGGGGTTTTGCTCTTATTTTTCGTGTGGAGCAACAACAATACCAATGTACAAAACAAATTATGTGGTACTGCCCTCTAACATAGCAAGACAGACGTAAAGAACCATGGGAACCTTACTCTGAAATCTTGAAACAGGGACGTGTTCTTTTTATGAAAATCACCAATGACTCGTATCTAACCTGTCAATCTAACTCGATTGCAACAAGCGCCATGTCCACGTGTACCCAGGGCTGGTTCCTCGCGGCTACTAAGGGCGAACTCGCTGCATCGGATTACGGGTCTATTTGTCGCGGGGAACTAATTGCAGCACGGCTGCAGCCATGCATCACGGCGACAACGACCGCACAGAAGTGCAGTCGAGATCGAGTGAATTACTGGTTGGGGGATTGCTTTATCACTTTTAACGACGTCGCTTTCGTTGAGTCGCGTCTCTCTAGTCCTTTCACCCTATTCATCCTTTATTAAATATGTGTTTCTACGTCTCTGGAATAACCTTGAAGAGTTCGCGCCAAATTCATAGGTTCCGACTGTTGGGCCACCAGCCATCAATTCATTGATACTAATAGTGAAGCTGGGAATCCACTTAGAAGCAATTTTTTTATGCCATGCCTTTGCTGTGCCATGCCACGTTTTAAAAAACTTAGATATGGTTTTGAGTTCCCAAACATTATGAAAATACACAAAAAAGTGGGTAAAAAATTTGCACAGCGTTTTCTTCCCTTAATTTTATTTCCAAACTTGAAAATCCACTTCTATTGATTCAAACTTAATAACATAGCCCCATAACAGGTTCTTTGTAAATCGGAATTGCCTTCTTCTGGCAGGATTAACAGTGTCAAGCGTTATCCTCGGAATCAGGCGCCACCCCCTAACTCAGTCCCTGTTCTCCGGGCGCGTTAGAGCATTCAGGGGTGAAATATCAGAAGCGCAAGGGTGAATAATACATGGGGAAGAGTATCGTGGAAAAATAGCTTCCCTGTCCCCTATTCGGCTGTCGGTTATCGCAGCCGAAACTTGACAAGCTGATATGCATACAACAGACTACATACGTATGTATTGCTATCTAGCTTTTCGTGACAAGTTGCGAAAGAGAACGGGGGAAGAAAAATTATCAACTACGCAATAGTAATATCCTGATAGGTTGCTAGCCAATCTTTTAACTAAAATAATTGTTTTGTGTATGGTTATCGCTTCTTTATGTGACTTTAACTACCTACAGTAGTGGACAAAAACGTTGACACTTTTTCGATTTGTTTTGTTTGTGTTATTTTTTAGCATTAACTTGGAACTGCGGTATGTGTTGAATATACATATTCTGGTGGAGAATTGAAAGCTGTGTAAAATCCAGTTAAAGTTGAGTGTACTTAACTAACAAACAAAAGTTTTATAGGGTACTGAGCGGGACGACACATTTTTGGAGTTGACAAAGGAGTTACCACTTTTGGAAACTTCTTAGGTCCTCCTAAAAGCAAAAGGTGCCACACAAAATATTAGATGTTTTATAACTTTTTAAAAATGGTAACTTTTTGTCGGCTTTAAAAATCTTTCAAAATACTTTTTCGTAAATAGCACATTAGTTTCCACGGAAAAAAAAGTTCTCACGCAAAGATTATGAAATTAACTTTGCTAATTCCAATTGTATTCTCGTCCTCCGTTCGAACACTGATTCCTCTGTCACTTTTTATACCTACTGCCGTATTTTATAACGGTCTTCATCCTGAGAGTGGTTCATATTCTTGTATTTTTTTTGGCAACGTCAAAAATGAAAAGAAATCATACTTTTTAAACGATTTTTTTTAGCTTCGATCCTCTGTTTGCTTGTTGTATGTTTCCTTCATATCTGAAAACTCGAATTTAACCCAAAACTTGGCAGGTTATGATTGAGTGACAGGCAAGTGACATTTATTGGATAAATTCTGCTACAGTGGGTCCGTTTTCTATTGGTCGACACCATTAGTGACAGAATTAGAGGGCAATTAGGGGGCAGAAAAGTTCAACTGTCGCTAGTGATCATCTAGGTAGTGATTGGAAGATGTGTCTACCATTTTGTCCTAAAGCGGAAGTCACAAATCCGCGGGCACTTCAGTATTAAATGAAGTTTGCTGCTGATCCCACTTTTCGCACAATGTTGTGGAATCCAATTGGTAGATGTTATTGCTTCGCCCAATAGGAAAAATTACTTGCTCTCTCTACTTCCGGTTTCGGTCACTAATGGTGTCGATCAATAGAAAACGGGGACCACATTTGCCGATCACTACCTAGAGGATCACTAAATTCTGCTTTAGAATGGCGACACCTACTGGCGTCAAGTGGAGGAGGAAAACGTGACGTCACGAAAACTCTTAATCCCAAAAAGTATCATTTTGATAAATATTAATTGAGAATAATTTTTTTATCTTTTAGACAAACAGCTTGATACATTAAGTAAAACTACAAATGGGTTCGAGAAAAAATAATTATTCGCTTAATCATGTTAAAACACCGGTACTATGTCATAAAATAAGATAATAAAAGTTATTTGTAAATTTAATTTCGACCTAAAGAATCAATGTTATCAGCGCGTAGGTTCGGTCAATTGACTAAAAGTTATTTGCAAATTTTATGATATACTTTCCGACGTTTCGGTCAATATTGAGACCATTATCAAGGAAATAGTTTTATCAAATGAAAACTGCTTTTACTTTTAAAAATTCCGTAACGTATTTGACGTCCGGAACACAGGTCGGTTGGAGAGTCACTCTTCAATATTGACCGAAACGTCGGAAAATATATCATAAAATTTGCAAATAACTTTTAGTCAATTGACCGAACCTACGCGCTGATAACATTGATTCTTTAAATTAAAAATTTTTTCGGTCGAAAATTTATAACATTTTATTTCATTTCGACCGTAATAATTAATATATATGATTTGGGCGCACTTGTTCGGTCAATTTAAAACAAAAAAAAGAAGCTATTTTGCAATAATAATTATATAAGCTTCTGACGTTTCGATCTTGGTTTAGATCATCTTCTAAAACGTCGGAGCTTATATAATTATTATTGCAAAATAGCTTGTTTTTATTGTTTTAAATTGACCGAACCACTGTGCCGAAATCATATATAATAAGATAATAAGTCGAAAATAGCTGCGGAGACCTGTCAATTCGTGTATAGAGACATGGTAGCTGAGTGTGCCTATAGGTAGAGGGGGAAGGGGAATTAGCTTCCAGACGCGACCGCGTCTGTTGATTTGATCCTCTATTTTGAAGAAAAAATGTAGAGCAGTTCGTAAGGAGAGATAGTAAAAGCAAAAGAAATTTATCCCTCGTTAATTTTTAATGCGCTCTTAACGCATCATAATGTAATACCAGCACCGCAGTACCATTAATTATTAACCATTTCCCCCCTATAATTGCCATCAAAGGGATTAACAATTACCTAGCTCCTCTCAAAGTAGAATCAAGTTGTTTCCCCTGGTAAGTCGCGTGACGCGATTACATCTCCGTTGGGCGAGCGTGGAATTAACCAAGAGAAAGAGAAACGGCGAGATAAAAAAGACGAAATGGACGCCCTTTGGCAGCGTTTAATGTTGCTCGGTGGTTTTGAAGCCTGCAAAGCGCCACGGATATCCCTTTAATTTTGCGTAAAGGTGGTCTTAAGTTGCGGCAAGCAAAAAGACGGAAGTCGCTCGGGGCGTTCCGTTGCAGGAAAGTGAAATATACGTGGATGCAACAGCTTCGCGGCCTTCTCTACACGATCCTGTAACTCACAGGGTGTACGTTAACTGGCGTAAAATCATTTTTGCCAGCTGAGAATACTTCTTGGGTTTTACATTTCAGGAACCCAATAGCCTACTTAGGTACATGCGGATAGGTAGACGTTTTTAGGTTCATCAAAGACAGTGGCGGATTTAAGAAAAAAGGCCCAGGTGGCAAACGTTCCGAGGGGCCCATTTCATCGGGAACATGAAGAGGTAGTTTACTAAAAACGGCCTCAGCGTAATAATACAGAAAACAAATCTACTTTGGATATAATCATAATTTTTTTAAGAATGGGGCCCTGGGGGGCCTTATGTGCATGGCCCCAGGTGGCAAACGTTCCGAGGGGCCCATTTTATCGGGAACATGAAGAAGTAGTTTACTAAAAACGGCCTCAGCGTAATAATACAGAAAACAAATCTACTTTGGATATAATCATAATTTTTAAAAAAAAATGGGGCCCTGGGGGGCCTTAAATCCGCCACCGATCAAAGACTGTCGTAGTGGAATTTACGTTTCCAGATAGGACCTTAACGGGTTACATAACCTAAAATGGTACAAACAATAGATTTTCTCCAGTAAAAAATTCGCAAAAGCTACATCATCAAAAAAGGTCAATTCTATGGCCCCGGAATTGACGATTTTGTATAAATGCAGAAAAAAATATCTGTCTTCAACCTGTACCTTAAACGCTTTTTTCTTAAAGCTACGTTTTTCAAATCGATGCAAATGATATCCAAATACTTCAATATGAAAGTACTAATATTATTCAAATACTTCAACGTGAAATAACTGAATTATTCAAATACTTCAACATTAAAGTACTGAATTATTAGAACACTTCCGTATTTGAGAACTAAACTATTCGAATATTCCAGTATTCGAGGAATGTCCAAGTAGTGAATCCTAGTAATCTGAACCCAGGTTTCAGTAGTACCCTTCTTCGTTAAGCTACACTCGTAGAATCCCTCGATTTAGCAAATGTAAGATTGTCTTTAGGAAACACCTTGTTGCTAAACCGAACCTAGATACTTATGCATGGGGAATGCATCATTCACCGTGCACCCTATACCTACACCGACGCGGCGCACGAGAAAGCAGTGCACTCTGGTGATGCATTGCCCCGGGAGATTAATGTATCGCGGCACACAGTTTGTTAGAGTGAATAACGACCGGCTGCAATAATGATATTGCCATTAAACTGTCCGCGAAAGTTTCGTTTCCGTGGCTACGCGGCGACTGATCGCGCTCGGTTAGGATCGCCTGCTCGCCAACTTTTGATTGATTCCAGGCGACAGCTCGAACCTGTCGTCTCGATTCTTGTCACTGTGAACCGGTTCTCTGTCGAGCACTAGATCATTCTAAATTTTTCCCGTGCCTTCAGCCTCTGCCTACTGCACTGCACTATTTTTTACCGATCGGTCGCGCGACAAGTTATAGTGCATCACCTGACACATAGATGGCATTGTTGTAAATTAACAGTTATTGTATAGAAGCAGATGGCGTATTGTTTCAAATTTGAGAATGAGCACAAAAATGACTATTCAAAGTGACAAACTGCATCGTGAAAAAAAATGTGAATAAATTAGCCCTCGTTATAAATTTCGGCGCACTGGTTCGGTCAGTTAACTGTTTAATTGTTTATTCCAAAAATACGGTCGATATCTGAATTATTTTATTTAAAAAGGAAACACTTTCATTCCCAATATCTCGTAAAAATACAAACGCCAAACTCCCCTATACGCCCCCAACGAATTGGTGAAGAGGAACATGGCGGGCAACACGTGGTTAGGGTGGTTCCCTACGGGCGAAGACTGTTTGCAAATGAAAGTGACTGCGTGCACGAAGAATGTACCCCGTTTATTCTCGTTGCTGCGTAAAAATGAGGACACTAAAGGTCATTCTGTGGCCGTAACAGGGGTCGTGAAGGGAAAGGTGGCTAACTCACGTGACAGGGGTTGCTCAGTTCATTTAACCCATGCCACGATTTCTCTCTGACCGACTGGCCACGAGGGTGTAGTAACGCGCTAATGAAGTATTTACTATTCTATTACTACGTACCGCGAATTCACGTTCCTCTATCGCTCTAGGGCCGCCATCTTCTCGTTCGCGTCTCCACGGCGTTTCCCTTCGCTAAATCCCTGCGGCTCACGCGATCCTTTGCGACGGTTCCCCATCCGAATTTTGACAAAATTCAGTCAGCTTACTGCGAGGGAGACCTGTTATATATGGGGTTTTTTGTAATAACTGATACAATCACAAGGATAGTGATATAGGCGAGGGGGTGGGGGTGGTTTATATGAGCTATTAAAATTTTACAAACTCGAGTATCATTTCAAATGATAGGATCCGGGTTTTTAACCCATTCGATTTGTACATTACAAATGCTTGCAAATTTTGCAGTGAGACTTTCAACTCACCCTGTATCTCACTCTCGAGGGAAGTATTTTAGGTGTCCGCCTCCGATCATTTTGATTTTTGGATATGTTATAGAGGACCGAAAAATAAGAAATACGTGTTTTTTTATTTTTCCCCGTTTTCATATTTGGGGGGTGAAAACTGCGTTCAAAGTTAGGGTTGAAAAATCATTTTTGTGGAATATCTCGAGAACTATTAGAGATAGGGGAATAGTGTCAATGGACGAATTTTGTGTCTTTGAATGCGAAATATGACTGACTCACCAGATTTTCAAAAAGTCCGTTTGTTTAAATAATACATAATAACTTTGAACGCAGTTTTCACCCCCCAAATATGAAAACGGGGAACAATAAAAAAACACGTATTTCTTATTTTTCGGTCCTCTATAACATATTCAAAAATCAAAATGATCGGAGGCGGACACCTAAAATACTCTCCTTGTCAGTCTTGCTTTGCAACGATCGAGTATCTACGCCTGCATGTATGCAGCTCGCTGTACGCGCCGGCCTGCTACGCTATCCGCTGCAAGGCTGCATTCTTTCCCTCTCATTCGCCGCGACTCACACTCCGCGCGTAATTTTACTTTCCGCTCACGAATCCAACCGAACCGTTTCACGAGTATTTTGCTCTAAAGGGACGAATAAAACGCGACACGCCGCGACTGAAAATGTCGCCGTATGCATCGCACTTATTCCCCATGGCCCCCAAAGAAGTAGCAATTTAATTGAGAGGCAATGGGAGTTCTCTAAACAATGAATTTTGCGTGGCAACTTTGTGTTTATTAATTGCAGGGACCTGGAACGAAATGTTTTTTCGTTTCGTTTCGGTTCAGCTCCGATAATAATAATTTCGTTTCGGTTAATATCGTTCCTGCTGAACAAATATTTCATTTCCATCAGAACTAAAAACAAATTTTCTTCCGAACCGGTTATTTCATTTTTAAAAAACCTCGTGTATACTTATTTTAACAATTATATTGCATTTTTTGTACTTATAAAAAATTATAGTGATTCAATCATATAGAGATATTATAGGTTTATATTGGATTCAACCAATAATCAGGTAAGGTTATGATTATTGTATGATCCAATCGGTGCAGGCAGGCGACTTTTTTACCGACACGAAATATGAGAAATATAAGGGGCGCGCTCGATTTAAATTTTTTAACCTGAAGTGTACAGAACGTTATTAATCGAAATTTTTATTTCGGTTATATCGTTTTCACTCCTGCAACAGGGTTAAGAATTTCGTTTCTGTTTCTGTTTCTGTTCCGGAAAAATATTTCGTTTTTTTCGTTTATCGTTTTCGTTAAGTTTCTATTTGTAAAAATTTTCTTCTCACTAAATAAATTATATAATGAAATAAAACAATTGACAATTTTTGTCGAGAAATAACCGAAATTTTTGCATTTTAACACGTTGGCATATGGCAAAGTCAAAACAAGAGGGTTATAGTTTCAGTTTTTCTTCTGAAACAGGAAAACCATATTTAAGAAATGTACCAAAATTGGCACAAAAGTACATCGAAATGTCAGGAAATGAATTTTTTAATTTCTGCAAAACTGACCGCATAGTTTCTTCGTAAATGCCCATAAAAAATTAGGTTTACGTGCAAATTTTTCAGAAATACGTAGAGCAATCAACGTGGCAACGTCGCGCAATCGATGTGTTTAGACATTTAAATATCGAACGATGATTCGAATTCATATAAAGACTAATTATATTGTAAGACATATTTTCCCCCTTCAATATTATGTAAAAATAATATATTGCGACAGTTTGTACACCCTAATTGTTCTCCAAGATACTTTAAATCTACAATTCGGTTTCCCGAACATATTTCGGCGTTAACTTCAACACATTTACGTTGCTGCATTCTTTGTGCCGCGATTCCAACCCGAAATTTTTCTTTCTTTTCTAATATTTTTCTTTTAATAAATTTACCTTTATAACGCAAGCTTTCTGACATTTGGATTGAAAAAAGACGCGCCGAATAAAAGCGACGTTGTCAGATGTGCTGCTCCAATTCACTACGCTAACCAATTTAATATTCCATTTTCGTATTACGATTATTTATATTAACATTAAACTTTTTAAAATATATATACATGATATTAAAAAATTATTATTATTATTTCCATAGTATCGTACTACTTTATATTCATCGTTTATTATCCAACACTAATTTGATTAACATAGTTGGTTAGGAACTACCTTAAAAAAACGCAGGGTCAATTTGTTAATAAATACCTTAATAAGTACCTACCTATATACATATCTAGAAAGTCCCCTAAATCGTCAATGTCCAACAACAGAGAAAATAGCAAATAAAATAGATTCCAAAATCAAACACCCTAAATTGGTCATGAAGTCTCCGTTTCGAACCGCAGCCTCCACTATTCGCATAATTTTCCAGGCTGGGCGCCTATTTATACCGAACCTGTCCCACGTGTGGGTGCATCGTTGCACGTGGCTCTGTGTGCACCTTGCACGCTTCGCACGCGTTGACCCGTGCCGGTATATCCGCGCGGTTCCATGCAAATTTCGCCGTGGAAAACCCGGTGAACCGCGGCCAACCCTCCATGCATACCTATTCCGACCTGGACGGCAATCTTCAGCCTGCACTTCGACGTGGCCTCGATCGATTCTTCCTCGCGAGACGCATGCAGAGTTAATTTCAATTTCCGGGGGGGGGGTGTTTCGCGAGGGCATGTGCCCTGGTCCAGGTGGCCAGGGTGCAAAGTGTCTGAGTATTCCCCTTTGTTTTTGAAATGTTTGCAAACCAGGGAGAAATTGGGGCTGGCTTCCTCCTGGGGCAGAGGAAGAAGGATCCTTCCATGGTTCTCCTGGGTCTCGCTGGGGGAAACCTGCTGCTGTTTGCGACAGAATTGTCTATGTTCCTCGAGGGCACTTGCGAAAGTTTGCCACGACGTCGGGTTGTTATTCTTTGCATATTTAAATTATGTATGATTTCCTCAACGTGACGATGTATGAGATGGGCGCTAAGTTTATTCAGCGGATGTAGGTATCTTAGCGATTGTTTGATCTACAAAGGAATGATGTGTGGGGAGGGATTTAATGTGGTAACGAGGACTTTTTTACTGAATTCACTTCTTCGATTCGCGGAGGAAGTAATTGGAATTTGTTTGATAGTTACGGTTGAGAAGCTGCAGCTTTCGAGGACAACAATTATTTCTTACAGAAGTTTCCTTTTCTTCCTTCGAGAACCTCTGTTCAGTCGCTATAACAAGCAGACAATCTGTTGTCACCTTATCCCTAGTAAAGCACGAATTTTAACAATAAATTGGTTTCTTATAGTTTTCTTTGTAATTCGTGTGTAATTACGAAGGCGAAAATTAAGAAATTGAAAATTGAACGTTTGAATGGCCG